>CM067859.1:44026338-54026338 GCA_034642435.1 Megalocaria dilatata | reverse complement strand
ACTTGCGCAATTAGCCTAAACTTCCAACAAAAAAAAAAGAATCCAACCTATCATATATACATGTTGAAAAGGATAAATATTGCAGGGTTGAAGGACGATTTGAGTAGACTGAGCTGGGATTCGTTATATAACATTAAAGATGCACAAAAAGCTATAACCTACTTTATTGTTAAAATTAAACAAAATATTGAAAAAAATACCAAAACTTATGAGGAAAAACAAAAATACATAAAGAAGAAGGATTGGATTACCATAGGGCTAATAAAGTCCATAAAAAAGCGCGACAAAATGTACAAGGAGTGGCAAAAAAATAAAGAAAATCTAGGGCTAAAAGTGAACTATATCAAATACAGAAATTATTTGAATAATCCATATATTACTAAACCATATATTACTAAACTCGACCATTATAAAAATCAAATTGAAAAGAATATGAATAGTTCGCGAAAACTCTGGAAAACTATAAAAAATATTACCAACACCAATAGTAAGCCCCCAAGAATAAGACAGCTAAAATCAAAAGATGAAAAGTACGTAGACTCTAATAAAGAAATCGCCAATACGTTCAGTGATTTTTTTTTCCAATATAGGACAAGAGCTAGCACAAAACATAGAAAAGCCTCCAGTGTCACCTCCCCCCCAGAGTGACAAATCCCTGCTCATTCTTCCTCAAACCTACGGATGAGAGGGAGATTAGTGAGAATATATTATCTTTGAAAAATAATAAGACGCCTGGTATAGATAATATTATAGCCGAGACATTGAAAACAATATATAGAGAGATAGTAAGACCTCTGTGTTACATTATAAATATCATAATGGAGGATGGAATCTGCCCTGCTGAATTTAAGATCACAGTAATAAAACCTCTACATAAAAAAGAAAATAAAACTATACCATCAAATTTTAGACCGATATCTCTGGTGACTAGTTACGCTAAAATTTTCGAGAAGGTTATCAAAGTGAGGCTCGAGCTGTTTCTGGAGAAACATAAAGTGATTGCTGATAATCAGTTCGGGTTTCGGAGCGGAAAATCTACGGAGGGAGCCATTGAATCACTGACGCAGAAAATATATGATGCAATTGATAATAGCCAACCTGCCATTGCTGTGTTCTTGGATCTTGAAAAGGCGTTCGACACTGTCGACCACCAACAGTTGTTGGAGTCCTTGGAGGATGTGGGAATACGAGGACTGGCTCACGATTTGTTCAGATCCTATCTGTATGATAGGAAACAATGTGTCAAAATTGAAGATACGTATAGTAGATTTGAATTGGTTAAATGCGGAGTACCGCAGGGCACAGTGCTCGGGCCAATTCTATTCATCATACATATAAATGCTCTACTCACCACTAGAACATCTGGACACATCATAAGCTTTGCTGATGATACCGTTATATTGTATACATCGGGCAGTTGGGAGGATCTAAAACTTAAAATTCAGGCAGAAATGAGTGATATTGTTTACTGGTTTAATTATAAATTACTTACCATAAATTTTGACAAAACAATGTTCCTTCCTATAACAAGCTACAAGAACAAATTACCACAGTATAACACTTTGGAGGTGAATAATCATAATAAAACGATAACAATAAGAATTACCGAAAATATTAAATACCTGGGGATTATTATTGATTCTCATCTTCGTTGGAATAATCACGTTAATAACATTGTTAATATAATCAGAACATTTTTGGGCCGCTTCAGGTTTCTTGCTAAGATCTTACCTCTAAACCATCTCAAAATGCTCTATTTTGCTCTTGTAGACTCCCGTATAGCATATGGAATTATCGGATGGGGTGGCATCACGAATGTATATCTAACAAAGTTGAACACACTACTGAAATATTTCTTAAAAATTGTTCTCAAGAAAGAAAGAACTTACCCGTCGGATAATTTATACATGGAAGCTAGGATACTAGATGTTCGACAGATCTTCTTTCTTAAGGCAGTGTGATTTCTGCACAAAAATAGGGAACATATTGAATTTTTATCTCATAACTATCCAACCAGAGCTAGATATTCAAATAAGATTAAAACTCCATCAGCAAATAAGACAGTGGGAACAAAATGTCTTGCGTTCCTGGGGCCAAGATTCATGAATGCTCTTTCGCAGGACTTCCTCTTCAGCAGTTCTAATTCTGATGTACATTATAGAAATAAGGTTAGGTCATTTCTACTGAGTAACCGGAGACAGGTTGTACATGCTTTTTTCAACTGATATAATTGAAAAAAAAATTAGGAATGTGAATGTGTATCGTTGTAACTCAATGCTTTTCCGAAATTTGTTGTTTTTTTTGGCATTTCAGGTGAGTAAATGAGATATGACACGGACAGCGAAAGCTTTGTGTTCATTCTCCTTATTTGTTTGTGTCAGACTACTATGTTTATGTTAATATTATGGTTACTATATCTTGTGTATCTATTTCTGGTGCAAATAAATTATTATTATTATTATTATTATTATTATTATTATTGTTATCGATAGCGAAAAAAGGAGATGCAATAAGTAGATACAATTTGCAATCATTCCTTTTCAGATCCATATCCTGCAGATGTGGCTCCACTGCAATATTTCGAATTGTTTTTTGCAAATTATATGATAACGCATATTGCCTGTCAAACCAATCTTTATTCGGTTCAACAGACTGGTACTTCTGTAAAAACCACCGAAAAAGAAATTGAACAATTCTTAGCAATTCATATTCTGAGTGGAATTATCAAAATGACCAGTTACCGCATGTATTGGGCGGAGGCTACCAGATATCTCCCAATCGCAGATATAATATCACGTAATAGATTCGATAAACTTCGGAATATGATACATTTCAATGATAATTCCCAAATGAAGCATAGGGATAGTTCGAATTATGACAAATTGTTCAAAATAAGACCGTTGATAGATGAGATAAGATCTAACATGGCTAAGCTTGAAGCAGAAGAGTTTAATTCTATTGATGAAATAATGATCCCTTTTAAGGGGCGATCACCCTTGAAGCAACTCATAAAAAAAACCTCATAAATGGGGAATAGAAATGTTTGCCAGAGCAGGAAGTCAGGAAGTAGTGGCATCATATATGATTTCGAGGTATATGTTGGAAAAGGAACTACGAAGAATGCAACAGATCTGGGTGTTACTGGCGACATAGTAGTTAGACTTTGTGAAAATTCACCCAGAAATAGAAATTTCAAAATATATTGCGACAACTTTTTCACATCCCCACCCTTATTCACTTATTTGAAGGAACAAGGTATTTTCGCAACAGGAACAGTGAGATTCAATAGCATAAAAAATTGTACTTTGAAATCAGACAGGGATATGAAAAACACTGGCAGAGGTTCCTATGATCATCGAGTAGAAAATGAAAGCAATTTAATTGTTGTGAAGTGGTACGTCAATAAAGCGATTCTATTGTCTTCGTATAAAGGAAGAGAACCTCTTGAAATAGTAAGTCGATGGAGTGTGGCCGATAAGAAATATATTGATGTAATCCGCCCAAATGTTGTGAAAGACTCCAATACTCACACGGGTGGTGTGGACGTACATGATATGTTGGTGTCACTTTACCGAATCAGCTTTACTATTAAGCGTTTTTACCTCCGAATTTTCTTTAATTTGGTAGATATGTGCACAGTAAATGCTTGGCTATTGTACAAACGGCACCACATGATGGAGAATAATGAAAAGGAGATGACTCTGGTAGTCTTCCGATTGCACATAGCCGATGGACTCCTCAAGGCTAAAAAAGAAATTCCAGAACGTAGGAAAGGGAGACCTTCGTCTTCATCAAGTTTGCCTTTGTATAACCCTACCTATATGGATGGAAATAGCAAAAAAAATGTAGAGTGTCGAAGCCGAGCGATAGTGTCAGATATAACAAATTTGCACATTGGCCTAGACACTTAGAGACCAATGAACAAAAGCAGCGTTGCAAATTTTGTATAGCAGCCTATTCAAGGATGCAATGTATGAAATGTAATGTGGCTTTATGCCTTACAAAAGACAAAAATTGTTTCTTAGCTTATCATTCAAAATGAATTATTATATAATATTATTTGAATATTTTAATATTAATAATTTTAATACCATTTATATCACATGACATATAAAATAAACATTCATTATAAGACATCCAAATAGTATAACAAAATCCAATAAATAAAAATTGCTAACCAAAATCCTATAAATTAAATATTTTGAATAGACAAAATTTTGTTTCTGCTGATCAATCTTATGAAAACAAATATCTTTCAAAAATGTCTAACATAATCTTAAGAATTTCATCATAAAACTATCTCACTTAGAATATTGAATATTATTGGATATCTAAGTTACTTTATATAAAAACTCAAGATATGTAAAAACATTACTGAAAAACAAGTTTTAAGAGAGACTTTGCTTCGTCAGTTGGATGAAGGGCTAAAATTTTTTAAGTTTTTGTGAGCTCAATTAAGTTTTTGATCGAATATTCTGAGTTGAAATGTTCGTTCTTTAAAAATTTTGTTTAATTGACAGGCTACTATTGCAAGGAGATTAATAATATATGATACATGAGATTATACAATATGGCTTATTGGTGACTGATCCTATATAATTTCAACAAGGTTATACAATTTTGGTCGAGAACAATTTATATTCACAAATTTGAATTTATCATAATTTTTGAAAATAAGTTGAATATCTTTGAGAGTTGTTTTTAGTTTTAGTTCAATTTGTGTGGTAAAATCTTTTCTCAATTTTATGGAGGATTCTCTGTATATTATCTATCTGTATTATACAGATAGTCCTGTGCTATAACAGAGGCCGTTGAATTGTCTTTCAATCTTTTAGATCAAGGGTAAACCACAGAAATATTTATAGATAGTGAACCGTTACACTACATTCAAAGATTTTTCAGTTTATCAGAAGTTTTCTAAACGGTTAAAAGGTGAGTAAATATTTGTTGTTGATTGATGTTATATTTATTGAATATGAATTGTTTGAATACTGACGAAGCAAAGTCTCTCTTAAAACTTGTTTTTCAGTAATGTTTTCACATATCTTGAGTGTTTATATAAAGTAACTTAGTTAGATATCCAATAATATTGAATATTCTAAGTAAGATAGTATTACGATGAAATTCTTAAGATTACGTTGGACATTTTTGAAAAATATTTGTTTTCATAAGATTGATCAGCAGAAACAAAATTTTGTCTATTCAAAATATTTAATTTATAGGATTTTGGTTAATAATTTTTATTTATTGGATTTTGTTATACCATTTACCATAATATTTGTTGTTGATTGATGTTATTATATATTTATTGAATATGAATTATTTGAATACTGACGAAGCAAATTCTCTCTTAAAACTTGTTTTTCAGTAATGTTTTTACATATCTTGAGTTTTTATATGAAGTAACTTAGTTAGATATCCAATAATATTGAATATTCTATAATAAGTAAGATAGTTTTATGATGAAATTCTTAAGATTATGTTAGACATTCTTGAAAGATATTTGTTTTCATAAGATTGGTTAGCAGAAACAAAATTTTGTCTATTCAAAATATTTAATTTATAGGATTTTGGTTAACAATTTTTATTTATTGCATTTTGTTATACCATTTGGATGTCTTATGATGAATATTTATTTTATATGTCATGTGATATAAGTGGTACTTATATGACATTATTTTAATTCATTTTCAGAAGTTATGATCATTAAATATAATTTTTTGAAATTAAATATGTAGAAGGCTAATATTAAAATATTCAAATAATTCTATATAACTTCTATCAAGAATTAATCTCTATTTATGTTATTATATAATATGATCAAATAAATCCTTATTCTGTTGTACTAATAAAAAATAAAAATATATTTATTGTTTGTGTAATTCCCAATGATGCCATATAGCATCATGAGTCCTGCAAGGATCAAGATACTTTTCCATATAAATTTTTCATATAATTCTGTTCAAAGGGTTCATCTGAACTTCTATTAATGGGTTCAAATTTTTTTTTCGAAAATTTATAATTTCGGCTGGAAAGAGTTAATGGGCGACGCATTATGTAGGCGTGCGTTGTCATTATGCAATATAACTTTGGAGTGTCTGTTGGCGTATTGCGGCCGTTTTCACTGCAATGCTCAGCTCAAATGCATCAAATGCATCAAATGCATCGTAGACCTCTCCTGTGATCCTTTCGTTCGATTGTAGCAGCTCATAATACACCATACCTAGCTGGTAAAATACACAGTATGGTTTTCTCGCCTTGAATATTCGGCTTGACAGTTGATGATGAGTCATGGCCGGGGTATCCATACGTTGCACACATTTTTGATTATCCTAATGGACCCACTTTTCGACACCAGTCAAAATTCAATGCAAAAACCCCTTTTTTGGCGTTGGAGCAGTAATTTGCACGTGAAAAACGACGTCTGACGTCTCCTAGATCCAGTTCATACGGCACTCAACTTCCTACCTTTCGGATCATTTATATTGCTTTTAAACGCTGGCAAATGGCTGGTAGAGTGACTACAAGTGTTTTAGAGAGTTCCTCTTGCATTTGTGATGGATCTTCAATGAGCGTTGCTTTTAATACTTCATCCTTAAACTTTGTGGCACTCCGGGTCGTTTTTCGTCTACCAAATATAAATTGCCATAGTCACCATAAACATACCCTAAAATACAACGCCTTTCGGCAGCTTTTTCTTCATGTTGAAGTAGGGCAGTAAAACTCCACGCAAAAACACATTATTCAGTATAAAAGCTGACATTTTCAGAACACACAAAACTAGGTTATTAACACTTCAGCCAAATTACAGACACTGAAAAGAAAATCTCCCCTCAAATGGTGTTGCCAGATGAAACAATGAATTAGTTAACTAGTAGTGACATCTGTTATCAAAACCGCTAAAAATGTGAGTATTCTAATTATCCCATTTACTAATGACACTATCTGAGGGTATAAATATGAAATTTCACTAATTTACTATGATAAGGTTTCCAGATATCCCCAGCGAAAGACGACCAGAATAACTGATACCACAATGATGAAGAAAATCGAGCTTCACGCCGTTATAAGTTTCCTCACTAAGCAGAGAAAAGATCAAAAAATCGTTCACGAAGAGATGGTTGCTGTTTACCAAGACTGTACTCCATCGTTATTCACCGTTCCAACATGAACATGATCAGGTGAATTCAAAAAAGGCAGAAAAAGCATTGAAGATGACCCTCGCTCGGCCGGGCGCGTTCGCAGCACCACTGAAGAAAATGTGAAAAAGGTCGAAAAGCTGGCATTTGAAGATGCCTGAATAAAAATCAAGATGTTAGCAGAGATGACAAACTTCTCCCTGGGTATCATACTTGCTATCCTTCCTGACTATATTGACCTATTTGAAGGTCAATGCAAGATGGGTACCGAAAATGCTCACCGCACTTCAGAAGCAAGTGCGATTCGAGTGCTCAAGGAGTTTTTATATCCATCGACTATTTTCAACCAGCTGGTTACTGAGGATGAGACGTGGGTTCATTATTATGACCCTGAGAGTAAACGAGAGCCCAAAGAAGTTTAAAGTCAACCCATCCGCTGGAAAAATAATGGATACGGTCTTTTGGGATTCTACTGGTAATGTATTGATAAAATACACTAAAAAGGGTGAAATCATGATAGCAGCATCAAATCCAACCACTTTGCATAATTCAAGAGAAGCAATTAAAGGAGAAGGGCGAGGAAAACTGACAGCGGGGGTGTTGCTGCTTCATGACAGACTTGACCTCCAATGAGTAATATCTATTTCCAAATGTGACAAAATATCTTCGAGGAAAGCGATTTTCCGACGATGAAGAACTGAAGGCACCTTTTTGGGGAGAAGCTGGTAGGATATTTTTCGAGGTTCAGAGAGGCTAATTTCTTGATCAAACAAATGTATTCAAGTTCTAGGGGATTACATTAGAATATAGAATTTTTACAAAATTTTCTGAGTTTTCTTTCATGTCTGTAGCGAGAATACATTGAACGCCCCTCGAATAGATTTCTTGTAACTAAGGAACTGATAGGGATGAGAAAAAATCAACTATATCCCAAAGGAAAGAATACCGGATGGATCATTAGCGTAGTCGAGACGCTCTTCTAAGTATCACATGATACCAGTACAAAAATAACGAATACCCAGAACTCAACGGGATATCTTCCAGAATTGCCATTTTACTGAACAAATAAATATAAAATTTCATTTCCTGAAAGGTTGTCTGAACAGTGAATTGCAATATGTAAATTCGAAGGGAGAATTTTCATAAATTTTAACTGCTGAAATTGAAAATGACAAGAAATGAAATAAGAAGATACGGGTATATCTCAGGCGAAAAACTTTCGAATTTCACTTCCCTAAAACAGCTTCGGCAAGGTGGTGGGTGGGGTGAACAAAAAATGCGTGCCGGGGGTGTTTCTTTCTGCCTCCGCCAGTGTTAAATCCCGCGAGGATAAAACGAATTCGACAGGAGCTCCCTCATAAAAAATTATGTTCCACAAGGATGCTTTCGTATATCCTCTTTATATCAAAGTTTTTCATTGGAATGTTGAATGCTTGTAGTGAGAGACGTTTGCACAGTCTTTCACACTTCAGTTGCTGCAAGAGGTTACTATATCGTCACAATCGTAAAATTACTTATGGTTTTCCAACAGCCATCGCTGGAAAATTTTACTGAACATATATCGGGTGTTTTTTTAAGAGTGATAGAACTTTCGATTGGGATAACTGTGATTTGACAGAAGGTAGAAGCCATGTTGTTTTGACATTTCTGTTCAATGAGCATGCACAAAATATCATGGAAAGACTGACGCCGCAACAATGTTTACAAATTGTTGAAATTTATTTTCAAAATCATTGTTCTATTCGCCAAACTTATAGAGCACTTCGTGAAATTTATGGTTTATATAATCGTCCATCAGAGCAGCTTATTCGTCGAACTAACGATAAATTTCGGATAACATTTTCTCTACTTGATGCAACAACAACATCAAGACAAAGAACTGTACGCACAGAAGTAAATATCGCAGCTGTAAGTCATAGTGTTAATGATGATCCATATTTGTCTATTCGTCGACGTTCACAACAAGTTGGACTCTGCGCATCCACCACATGGAAAATTTTGCCTAAAGATCTTGGTCTACACCCATACAAGATCCAACTGGTTCAAGAACTAAAGCCACTTGACAATAATAAGCGTCGTTTGCTTGCTGATTGGGCCCTAGAACAGATTGAAGGTGATCCACTTTTTTATCGTAAAATTGTGTTTAGTGATGAAGCTCATTCCTGGTTCAACGGCTATGTAAACAAGTAAAATTACCGTATATGGAGTGAAAACAATCCTCAAGAAGTTCTGCAGGTTCCATTGCATCCTGAAAAATGCACTGGTGAAAAATGTTCGTACTACCACAACAATTGTTTCACCACGATGTGGCTTCTTCAGGTACATCGTGGTGAAACAATTGTTGTAGTAGTACAAACCTTTTTGTGGAAATAAATTACTGTCTCATATATATTTTCTTAATTAAAATGAGTTTCCACCAAGTAAAGACCGAACCAATCAAATATTTATTTTTAAGGCATAAATGTTATGAAATTGTCTTTCAAATAAAAAAAAATTGGCTTCAATCTTAATTTAAATGCGTTTTATTTCAATTTAAAGTTCTATCATTTTGAAAGTTTGTTGTATATAATTTTCAATATATTTGGTAGAAGTAAGAAGATATAATTTTGAATTCAAAGACACTTCTTAAGTCTTTAGTTAAATGAAACACACACATACATATATATATATATATATATATATAAATATATATATATATATATATATATATATATATATATATATATATATATATATATATTATGTTGATTTCTATTTATTATCTTGGGTTGTTCGCAAGACACGTTTCGTTAACATAGTAAACTCCTCCAGATGCTTACAAACAACTAGTCTGAAGTTTTATAACTTGCAGTATATAAATATTTTCTGTTTAGAGATAAGAGTACAGTAAAATATTTTCGTTACTCTTGGTAAATCTACGGGATCCCTAGTTGAATAGATTCACTATTCTAGCTTCGAAACGTCCTTCGGTTTGGCCAATATAAATTTTTGAACATAAAAACGCATGACAAATGTAAGTTGTCCTTGTTAGGTTTTGCGTTCTTTTTTAAATTCTTGATGAATTGTTAGTTCTAAAAGATATCTTTATGTCCATATCATTGAGCAATTTTTCTATTCGTGATGATGGTTTTCCAGAGTAAGTGAGGGAATTGTATGTTTTTTCTTCAGTATTTACCAAAGGAGATAAGGAAGTTAATAATTTATGCATCATACTGCTTCAATTCTTGATTAGAATTAATTGCAGATAAGGGAATTGTTGCTAATATATGTATCATGCTACAACAATATTTGAATATCAAAACAGATTTAATCTGCTAGTCTCCTACAATTTTAATTTCAAAAAATTTTATTCAAATACTTTTAGAATTAAATTAATGTCCTATAAGCAATGTTTATATTTAATGGACGTATAAAATCAAAACTCATTATACAATATCAAATGGAATAAAAAAACCCAACAAATATAAATTGTCAATTAAAATTAATAAATAAATATTTGAATGAGCGGCGTTGCTGTCCGAGCATGCTCACCTGAACTCTTCAGACATGCGTGGTGCGTTTATCTGCCTGTGACGAAATGTTTTGTTTCTTATCTTACATTTATGAAAACGAAATCTTTTTCAAAAATACACAGCATAATTTTAAGAACGTCTCCAAAACTAATTTATTTTAAATATTTAAATATTTGGGAGAAAATAATAATTTTTTGAGAATTTCCCACTTTCACAGATTTCATTCAATTGTTGGAAAATTCTGTAAGATTTGACAAAAATTTGAGTTAGTGAGTTTCATTTACCTGATAATATAGCTTTGATAACCAATAGAAAAAAATTTGAAAAGTGCATACGGGGTAATTCAGTATTAGTTAGGTTACGGTCCTGGAAATTCAAAATTTGGTATAACGCAGTAAACTACTCCCACATAACTCAATAATTTCTTATATCATCTCTATATGAACTACCATGCCAGAGATACAAACGAAAAAAATTTGGGCCATCTTAAGACGTAACTTTCTATTTTTTGTTTTGACATACCATGTGAAGTGACTTTCTAGGATGTCTATTGTAAGGGTTTCAGATTAAATCTGAATTTTTTATTTTGAGTAAACTTTTATTAAATAACCACTCAACTCAAATTTCTAATTTGAGTCAAATTTATAGTCCGTTCAAAATTTTTGACATCGAAGCAGGCCTTGAAAATCCAATCGGCCCCTACTTTCTTGTTCCAAAGTACAAAGCGTAACCAACAGGCAGTTCTGTAGTTTCATGATAAAGATAAAATATATGAATCTAACCCAGGAAAGTGAGTTCTATTTCCAATACCAACCTGAATTCCGCAATTCAAAATGTTACTGACTGGGCTATCACCAAAATCATTTCCATTTTTACACACTTTTTGAATGACTACCTTTTCTGTGAACAATGACTATGTGAATTTTCAAGTTAGGTTATGTTTTAGAATAGTTCCATCACATCAATGCAAGTTTTAAAAGTTCTCCAATGGGATTTTACAGTTTAATTGATTTATATCGTTAAATGAGTGTATTCATGTAAAGATAACATATTTATTCAAAAATTGAATGAATGGGAGATCTGAAGAGAAGACTTCTCCTAGAAACAAGCTCAACACATTTACTTTATTTAATTGTAAAAATCTTTATTTATTCCCAATTATACCTGTTTTTATTTTATTATCAGAATATATCCAAAAATTCAGATAAAATCAAATTTCAATTTGGGAAGGGAATGTTGATAATCAACATTAATGATCGATCATGTAATTAGTGAGGAGTTATTCATGGGAATATTAAAAAACAAATATGTTTTTGCAATTCAAAATATCTTGAAAACAGTTCTCTTTATTCAGTTTGGTTCATGCAGTAAGTATCAGCGCAAATAAATGAAATAAGAATTTTTCAAATCGATATCTCAATAACTAACCTTTCTATTCTGGTGAAATGCAATATATACTACTCTGTCAAGAAAGTACCGGGAATTTTCAATTAAAACAACATTTTTACATTTAATCGTCAAAATTTATTGGGTCGTCTTCAAAATAGGCTCCATTTGCTCCAATACATCTATGCCAACGGCACTTCCAATTATCGAAACATTTTTTATAGGCGCTTTCCGGGATGGACTTTAGCTCTCGCGCCGAATTTTGTTTTATGGCTTCAATCGACTCAAAACGGGTGCCACGAAGGGGCAATTTTAGTTTTGGGAAGAAGAAAAAGTCGCAGGGAGCCAAATCCGGCGAATACGGTGGTTGCTGAAGCACGTTTGTTGAGTTTTTGGCGAGAAAGTCAGTCACAATCGTAGCTCGGTGAGAAGGCGCGTTATCGTCATGCAAAATCCATGAGTTGTTCGCCCACAAATTTGGCCGCTTCTTACGGATACGCTCACGCAAACGTTTCATAACGCCTAGGTAATACTCCTTGTTTACCGCCTGACCCTCTGGAACGAATTCGTAGTGCACCACGCCACGGATATCGAAGAAAACAATGAGCATCACCTTCATTTTCGAGCGGCTTTGGCGTGGTTTTTTCGGTTTCGGCTCATTTTTTGCCACCCATTCCGATGATTGCTGGCTTGTTTGCATATCCTACTCGTAGACCCAGGTCTCATCACCAGTTATAATGCGTTCCATGAATGTAGAATCGGAATTACAGCGATCCAGCATACCTGAAGCAACCTGTTCGCGATGACTTTTTTGAAGAAAATTCAGGTCTTTCGGTACGAGTCGTGCGGCCGCCTTTCTCATGCCCAAAATATCAATCAAAATCGTACGTGCGGACTTGTGGGATATCTTAAGATCATGTGCTATCTTTCTCAAGCTGGTACGACGGTTTTCCAGCACCCTTTCCTTAATTTTATCGACGTTATCTTCGATCGAAGCCGTCGATGGGCGTCCGGAACGAGGCAAATCTTCGACCACTTCACGACCGTCCTTGAAGGCTCTGTACCACTGATATGCACGGGTTTTCGATAGAGCATTATCACCAAAGGCCTCTTGCAACATTTTCAATGCATCGGCACACGAAAATTCATTTGCAACACAAAACTTTAAACAAATTCTTTGCTCAACGTAATCAGTAAAAATCGGCACGCACTCTGACATCGACTGAGTTAATCAGCTGTTGCAAACACACTAGTTGACAGATCCCGCTCAAGCTTGGCATAGTAATTAAGGACAGTGGTACCAACCTAGAAAGAAAAAAATTTACCTGCCTCATTGCCCCGCCAGATTTAAATCGATAATTTCCGGTACTTTCTTGACAGAATGTACATACGTATAACGTATCTACAGAAATGCTCGTGCAAAATTTCGTACAGATCAAGTCATAGAATATTAAAAAAATGTATATGAGACAGTAATTTATTTCCACAAAAATGTTTGTACTACTACAATAATTGTTTCACCACGATGTGGCTTCTTCAGGTATTACATTGTAGAATGTAATACCTGAAGGAGCCACATCGTGGTTAAACAATTGTTGTAGTAGTACAAACATTTTTGTGGAAATAAATTACTGTCTCATATACATTTTTTTAATTAAAATGAGTTTCCACCAAGTAAAGACCGAACCTATCAAATATTCATAGGATATTACTGAACGAAGGCGTAAAAATCACTAACTTTACCAACTTTTACTTTGGATCTTGGTTGACAGACATTTTAGCAATTATTATCCCATCACACATATCATTACAGTGAGTAGATCTTTCTTTTCGGATGATGTAACGATGTTTCTCAACAATACAGTAGCTAAAGTAAAGCTTTATACCAACAGAACGCATCTCCGTAGAGTGAGTTCAATAAGATGAGATAAACTGAACCGCTGGCTACTGGTGCACGATTTAATTCATTTTTCAATTAACTCATACATTTTCCAATGAACTCGTTTAATTTTCAATGAATTCATAGATTTTTCTTCAAATTCATAAATTTTTCACTGAATATATATACATTTATCGATAAATTCATACTTTATTGCATGAATTCATACTTTATAGTAGGAGTTCATACATTTTAGTATGAAATTGTAGATTATTGTACGAATTCGTAGATATGTCAATGAATTATGCAATCAATATTTGATTGATTCGGTCTTTACTTGGTGGAAACTCATTTCAATTAAAAAAATATATATGAGACAGTAATTTATTTCCATAAAAATATTTGTACTACTACAACAGTACAGACAGTACACTGTAATACCTGAAGAAGCCACATCGTCGTGAAACAATTATGTCTCATATACGTTTTTTTAATTATTCAAAGAAATTCTACCATGGCACTTCTTCGCTTTCGTACTTTCGTACGAATCATTTCGTACAGGTCTGTCCGAAATTTCGTGATTATTGCGTAATTAGAAATAAGAAGGATGTGTGATCACATGGGAATACGTAGATTTTAGGTTATAATAATAATAATATTAATATTTATTGATCCCGTGGATTGAAATATTACAATATAGCACAAGTCAATTACAAGAAGAAAACAGGATGATAGAAAGAAAAAACAATTACACAACAATAACAGCCATCCTAAGTCTAATGTAGCTCATTATCATTGAGAAACTCCTGAACACAATAGTAGCACTTTCTTATCAATAAATTGCTTACAGTACGTTTGAAAACAATTATATTCTGCAGTTCCTTAATCGAATTAGGTTACTTATTATATAATACAGTACCCATATAGGCAGGGTCATGTTCAAATATGCTTAATCTATGTCTAGGTATAGAATAGAATAGAACAATAATCATGGTAGTTATAGTTTTTTCTGAATTTTTCCGAAATTTATTTAACTAAGATTAATAATTCCTTGATATAATTATATATATATATACATATATATATATATAAACATATAAACATATATATATATATATATATATATACATATATATATATATATATATATATATATATATATATATATATATATATATATACGTTCAACTTTATATATGCTTAAGCATTTTCGAGGATATTTCTTATATAAACATTTTCAACATTATTGACCTATACACTATGTTTCCTTGAATTAATTGAATTTTCATTAATTTTGCCCATTTTACACAATACTTTGGTCAGTTAGAATTGATTTAGCTCGTTCGACACCAATAATTTCATTAAAATTAATAAAGGATTCATGATAATAATAATTTTTTTCACCGTTTCCTTCAATAATTTGGAAATACTTATCTAAATTCAAATGGATGTCTTAAACATTTAATAATTGTGAGTTGAATTCTCCCTGTGAGTTCTATTTGAATTTTTCAACAATATTTCTGATTTCTGACCAATGTTTTCACTAGTGGTTATATACTCCGAATATGCTTTTTCTTAAAAATTTTGGCTTGTGAGTATTTTTATGATTTGAATTATTGATATTTCTGTCACAATTGATCTTATTTGATTGATTTGATCTAATTATTTTCTAACGAGCCAACTTTTATACATCGGTGTGTCATGGATAAATTTCAATTATCAGGTATACATAACCTCAATTTCTAAATTGCTTCTAAATCTATAATATATTGGTAGAACAGGTAAGAATTTTGAAATCCGTTTACCTGAAAATAACAGGAATTTCTGTAAGGATAAGACGGACCTCATACTATGGGAAACACGCTTCAGAAAATAATTATTTCTTTTCAAATATTTTTATATTACTAGACATAATTTTATTTAACATGTTTTTAACATTTTCAAGGATTCAATATGAAACGTGATTCGGTGTGCAATACCATTTTGTTATTATTGTTACCAATAATAATCATATCTGGACACTTTCTTCAAAAACTATAAATTAGAAGCAAAATAATGTGTACCAGTAGTTCTTCAAGAAGGACGAAACGTACTTAAGTACCATTAAAACAAAGTTGAAATAAAAACGTGTGTTTCTTTAATGAATCATTCTGATTATTTGGTCTAAAAATCATAACATTTATTTACTTCAATGTTAATACATATTTTAAAATCATTTGGGCATCTGTATATTTTCACACAACAGAAATCCTCTATGAAACCCTTTGGAAACTGAAATTGGTTGACATTTCTCATTTTATATGAACTTTTAATCCATTAAGATATCACACAAAAGTTCATAAAAATCTAGAAATGTCAACCAACTTCAGTTTTCGAACAGTTTCAGAGAGGATTGTTGTTGGATGAAAAGATACAGGTGCAAAAATAATTTTAAATTATGTATTAACATTGAAGTGAATAAATGTAATAATTTTAGGACTTAATTATAAGGATGATTCATTAATGAAAATATGTTCCTATTTCAATTATTTTAATGGTACCAACATACGATTCGTCCAACTTGAATATTCGTCAGATGATATGGTACACAGTATTTTGCTTCTAATTTATCATATAATTATATATAATTATTGATGAAAGTGTCCAGATATCATTATTCTTGGTCAATAACAAAATATTAGTCTGAATCGTGATTATGAAAAAGAAACCTCTTTGTTTAAAAATATATCTGCACACTATTTCCGAAAGCTATAAATTCAAAGCAAAAAACTTCATCCATTGACAAAGTCCTCCAAGTTGACAGAAACGGACGTGAGTACCAATAATGTTTTGTAAAAAAAAAATATGTGTTTCATTAATGAATAATTTATAAGTAGTTTCTACCAAGAATCGGCCGAATCAATCCAACTTATTATTTAAATCTTTATTGGAGTTCGATATATAATGAGTTAAAATAGATTCGTGCGGTTTTGATAACAAATGTGGCTGCTAGTTGCTCTCATTTTTTTCATCGAGCAACACCTTCATTCGGAAATGTAATCATTAGGCTTTCTTTTCAGTATCTGTCATATCGCTGAAGTGTAAACATCATAGTTTCGGTGTGCTCTGAAAATGTCAACTTTGTACCGAATAATGTGTTTTTGAGGATAACTTTACTTCAATATGAAGAAAGAGGCTGCCCAAAGTCATCGTATTTTAGTGGATGTTTATGCCTACCATACTCTAGCTGAAGGAATGTGCTAGAACTGGTTTACCCGATTTAAAAGTCTAAGGATGAAGAATACGAGGCAAGACTCGATTATGATTCATTACAAATACAAGAGAAACTCGCAAAAACAATTGGAGTCACTCAATCAGCCATTCGCCTTCGTTTAAAATGTGAATGGCTTGAAAGTTAGGAAATTGGGTGTTGTAAAAATTGAAGCCAAGAGATGTCGAGCGCCGTTTTTTCACGTGTGAGCAAGTGCTCCAACGGCAAAAAATGAATGGGTTTTTGCATCGAAATGTGCTGCATCGAAATGTGCAGCATGATAATGCACAAACATAAGTTGCGTCACCCGTTAAAACGTACTCAGAAATGCGTAAATGGGAAGTCCTACCCCAACCGCTGTACAGTGCGAACATTGCTCCGATCGATGAAACTTGGCCTGGCTGGCAAAATTTATAGTTTCAAAACATTCTGGTAACTTATTGTATATTTTCATACCTTGGTAAATAGGTAAATGTTCGGATTTGGTAGTTCGATGTTTAGGCAGTGACCGGATTTCTGCATTTCTCGTTCTATAAGAGTGATGACTAGACAATTTCTCTAGTTTTTCTAAATTCTGTCTGATCAAGAGCAGCGACTTGAAAATATAACATGGAACCATTAAAATTTTATTTTCAACAAAGAAAGGCCTGCATGTGGACCTCGACTCTATACCGAAGATCAAGCGGAGGACCCTCTTTTGATAAACAAAGATTCTATTCACATCAGTGGAATTACCCCACAGTAAAATGTTATATGATATATAACTGTAAACCAAACAGTAGTACAAATTAAGCATACATTCATTAGAGAAACAGCTTTTAACTCGGTGTATTGCATAATAGGATGAATTCAAGTTCTCACTCAGTATGTCAATGTGACGACTCCACCTAAGGTATTCGTCAATATATGTACCTAAAAACTTAATAAATTCTTCAGATTTTATTGAAGTATTAGAACAGGTGATAGTCAAAGGGTCATGCCCAATGATTGTGTTACCGAAATAGATACATTTAGTTTTCTCAACATTCAACAAAAGTGCATTTTTCTGGCACCAATCTATGAAATTTTAAATGAGACATTTACAGGCATCAACAAGTTGAGCGACATTCGAGGCAGTAATGGCAACAGAAAAACTATTTGCAAAAATAAGCACCAGTTTGAAATAAGGTTATTCCGATTTTCACAAATTATTATTGTTAAACTCACAACAATTTTTTCGCTATCACAGTAGCATCATCTGGCAAGATCACATTTTGAATAACTAAGCTTGTTTCCGAAATCCGTGGCTATTTATATTACAGTAACTACAATAAATTTTTATTGAGCACTAAAACCCAAAAAAGGGTCCCTGCAAATTCCAGCTTATCTGAATATATTCAACAGAGGTGAGCTATTTAAATCTATTTGTTCGTTAAGTAATATTCCAATTTTATTATGTTTATTTATCTGCTACTGTGATAGCGAAACAATTTTGGTGAGTTTAACAATTAAAATTTGTGAAAATCGGAAAAACCTTATTTCAAATTGTTTAATATGGATTTTCACCAAGTAAGGACTGATACAATTCAATAAAAGCACCAGTACTGATTTAAGGTATTCTGGTACATCATTAATGAAAATTATGAATAAAAATGGACCCAGGACAGAGCCCTGGGGCACTCCAGACGAAATGTCATATTTCTTACTGAAAACATTCTTAACCTCAACTTTCATGGTCCTACCGGAAATCAATCAAGGAATACACCTCTAAATCCAAAATTATAAAATTTTTCCCTCATAAACTTGAACGACCGAACATCGAATGCTGAGAGTCAGAAATGACACTGTATTCACCCAAAAAATGAGTAATTTTCTTAAGAACAATATTCTCGATTACCTTCGAAATAACGCTCAGCACAGATATAGGCCGCTAGTCAGAAATATTCTGACCGTCATTTTTATTTTTTGAAACAGAAATCGCAGTCTTAGGAAGGCTCGGAAATACACCATTAGTGACAGAAAAATTAATGAGATGAGCTAAGTGTCCAGATATAAACTCTCCCTAGGCCTTTAAGATTCGGCTGGATATATAATGAATTCCTGTACTCTTTTTATTTTTTCGATTTCTAATTACATCGAAAACTTGATCAGAAACAGGATAGAAATAGAAAGTATACAAAGACATACTTTTTGTACAGTTCTTTGAGATTTGACCACCATATTGTAATTTCAGCCGAGAGTCAGCAAGATCCGAAAAATATTCTCCGAAAGCTTCGGCTACCATCAAAGACTCAGAACAGGTAGTTTTTTCTATATTCAGAGAAATATCAAAATTAACTGCACGTTTATGACATGTTACGTACTTGACAGCATTCCAAATGGCCCAATTTTTGAAATAAAAAAAGGCTTTTTACTTGATAGAAGAAATATAACAAAATTTGAATATCAAAACAGATTTAATCTGTTAGTCTTCTACAATTTTAATTTCAAAAAAAATTTTAATTCAGAAAACTTAGAATTAAATTAATATCTACAATAAGCACCGCGTATATTTAATAGACGTATATAATCAAAACTCAATATACAATGTCAAATGGAATAAATAAACCAACAAATATAAAAAAGTCATTTAAAATCAATAAATAAATATTTGAAGGAGACAAAACTTTGTTTCCGATCTTACCATAATGAAACCAATTCCTTTTCAAAAACATAAGAAACAACTTAAGGATTTCCCAAAAAATATAATTTACTTGAAATATTTAATATATTTCTTGATTGTTTCGGTCTCTACTTGACGGAAATTCATCGTAAATGAGTTGAAGTAAAACACTTTATTTCCGCTTATTTTTATATTTCAACGACAATTGTTTCGTCAATTACATATTGACTTCGTCAGGTGAGTATGGTAACTAACTGTGTTTTACTTCAAATCATTTTTAACATATTTAAATATTGAAATAAGTTAATTCAAAAATCTCTCAAAACATGCACTATAGCTTCAAAAAACAATTAGAATTCGGTTAATCTCTTCATCGGTCCTAGATAATAATTAAAATATCAAAATCAACTAACAATCAGTATATCTTACCTTAGAGTGTAACCGGAGCTTGTTTAAAACAGACTAACTTTAAAAATCCAGATAGTCTATGTTCATCACAAAATCACAGAAAACTGAGGGTATTATAAGGTTATCTATTATCAATTGTACTCTATTTTGGCTTTTTTATAAATTTCCAAAGAATGAAGAGAGTTAATATTTGCATGAAGCCAGTAAAGATTCTTCAAGTTTGCCCTAGCCTGTCTAACTTCATTATTTATCCAAACTTTTTTCAATTTATTTCAGCAAATGACTTCTTTATTAGGAAAACATTCTTTCATTACGTATTGAAATTTATCACAAATATTCGATAGCAAGTATTCACATCACTGCTATTATATAAATCATTAAAAAGCAAATCATACAATTTTGATGTGAAGATATTCAAATTATGCTCAGAAATAATTTCCATAGTTTTTGCAGGTGGTTTAATTTTAATAGAGTCGATCGTAGAACAGTAATTATACACCAAGGAGATTACCCTGTGATCACTGAAAGAAACTTCCAACAAGCTGGTCTTACAGTAATTTAGTTCAACATTCGTTAGGATATAATCAATCTTGGTACTAGAGGTATTACCATTGATGTTAGTGAAAATTCTTGTTGGAGAGACAGAAGTTACTTTCTAGTCGAAACAATCTAGTGAGTCACAGAACACATTTTTGTTTTTACTACTTGTGAGGAAATCAGCATTGAGATCCTCAGAGACGAAAAGATTTTCAACTTAACCAGGGCAATATTGAAACATTTGACACATTATGTTCAGAAAAAGTTCAAAATCCCCGTTTGGCGGTGGGTAAGCACTTACTATACACAATTTACTATCATTAAGCACCATAATACCACAGTCCTCACAATTCATCTCCTCCGAAAACTTGGAGACATCGAGATTTTCAACAGGAAGAGACGATATCACATACACCAGAGACCCTCCATGCCCTCTGGTGGGACGGCAGAAAGAATCAGCCTGAATATACCCAGGAATATTCATCACATCCAATGTAGAGGCGTCACACCAATGTTCAGAGATGCACACAATATCAGGTAGTTCATCAGTTAACAGCACTTTTAGACTATTCAACTTGTTAGTTATACACTGAATATTTATGTGGAAGATCTTGAGCTTATTCATTTTTGGAGGACTCATTAAACTTTCAAGTTTAATTACTTTATCTGAGTTTGGATTTTTCGATGGAAAATATGGTGGACACTGGCCTTATTTGGCCATGATGACCCTTTTAAGGCAATATCATATTGACTATTTGGTATAAGAACATTAAATGAGAAATAACTTTCAGGAAACCTAGATTTGATCGGTTAACATTTCACATCCGTAAACGTTTTCAGCAAATCTTTTAAACTAGCATTGGGCTTTATATCTGAGACGTGTAGTGCTTTGTATTTCTTGATTCCCTCGACAACAGAGACGCCCTCGAAAGATCCCAAAACTAATGTAGGTTTTTTTCCGTCTGTTTGTTACCTTGTATATAATTGTTATACAGATTTATGTTACACTGTCTCGATTTCTAGAACTTTATATTACCATAGCTCATACTCCTTATTAATGATTTTTGGTACAGATCAGCCGAATTGATTTATTTTACATACAAGCTAGTCGAATACCAGGTGCAAAAGCTCTCAAAAAGATATTGTCAGACTTGATTTATAAAGGTTTCCGAAAAAATTGTTAAAAACGGAGATGCTCGATTGCCAGACATATTTCGTAGGTGGTTACTTTTCTCAGATGCTTTAAGGCTCTAAAATAGTATATAGTGTGATTCACCGTGATGGCCCATTAGACGTTTATGAAAAACTAATCATAATTTCGTCTTGAAAATTTACACAATGGGGTTTTCGACAATAAGCGTTCTCCCTAAAATATTTACCAATCTCAGCAACCTACGATTGTAAGGGAAACAGCCTACTACCATCTTATTTCAAACGCACACCCAGTATATCATCATACTCTTGGATATATTATTTGATAACAATTTCAAAAATGTACCGTACCTTAGGTAAAAACTCAGCGGTTTACGAGTTATTGAGATTTTTATGAAAAAAATTGTGAATACGAGGATCCACACTTTTTTTAATATAAATACAAATACAAATTGTATTCATCAAAAGTGAGAAGTTTCAAATTATAACCTATATGTCTTTCAGTCGATTCTACGTTAAAAAAGAAAGGGTGTTACTTAAGTATACTCCGTACGTAAAGAGCAGCTTTCACAGTTTTCAAGGAAAAACTTGAAATAAGGGAATTTCGAACTGCGTAGTAGTCTGAGTAGTTCGATGTTCGAATAAAGCAATTTGACATTTAGTAAATAGTACTTAATAATTTGTTCGGATTGTTAGGAACCTATAACCCATTGCAAAATATGAATGAGAACTTTACATCTTAAGAGTCCGAACGAATTATTAGGTACTATTTATAAAAAATGTCAAAATTATTTATGGAAACATCGAGAATAAGTTTTTTTTTATGTAGTTTCCGGGAGTCACAGACTTCTCAGACTACTACTGAGTTCTAAATAGTTATCAAATAAAAGAGATTACTGAGAATAATTAAAATGAAATGACGCCACTCTGAATCCAAAATTGCGGAACACCGAAGATTGCCGACTAGTTAATTTCAATGCACTCCTACAATATGGGTATGAAATAAAAGGGCTTGCTGAGAATAATTCGAAAATGAATACATACAAGATGGCGGACTAGTTATTTTTAATGCAATCCTACAATATGGGTATCAAAGGAAAGGGCTTGCTGAAAATAATTCGAAATTCAATCCAAATGGTGGAACATACAAGATGGTGGACTAGTTATTTTTAATTGACTCCTACAATATGGATATCAAATGCAAGGGCTTGCTGAGTACGAATAGAAAATTGAAATGACGTCACTCTGAATCCGAAATGGCGGAACACCGTAGATTGGCGACTAGTTATTTCTAATGCACTTCCTCAATATGGGTATGAACTGAAAAGGCTTACTGAGAATAATTCGAAAATGAAATGACGTCACTCTGAATCCAACATTGCGGAACATACAATATGGCGGACTAGTTATTTTAATGCAATTCTACACTATGGGTATCAAATGAAAAGGCTTGTTGAGAATAATTCCAAAAAAATAATGGACTTTAAGTTCAATATTGATATTTTGATATTAAGGTTGAATTTATGATTGTTTCGGTCTTTACTTGACGGAAATTCATCTTGAAAATATGAATAAAAACAATATTCTAATTTCCGCTAATATTTTATTGACACTACGATCGTTACGTCATACCATGACTTCTTCAGGTGAGTATTACAACAAACAAATTTTGAAGCAAAATTATCTATAAAGAATACATACCATTTGGTAAATAACATAAAAGATGTACGTGTTCCAGATAATGCAAAGCTTATATCGTTTGATGTAAAGAATTTATTTCCGTCCATACCAGTCGAGTAAACCATAAAATTAGTAGATAACCTGCTACTCCGAAAAAGAACCAATTCGGTAATAAAACAAGAAATAATGGATGTTTTGACAGTTTGCTTGAAACAAAATTATTTCACGTTCAACGGCAAGATTTACATAGATAACGATGGCCTCACTATGGGAAATCCTTTGAGTCCGTTACTATCCGAAATTTTTATGGATTCCTTAGAAATCGATTTTTAAACTTGTTTTTCAGTAATGTTTTGCATATCTTGAGTTTTTGTATAAAGTACCTTGGTTAGATATCCAATAATATTGAATAGTCTAAGTAAGATAGTTTTGTGATAAAATTCTTAGGATTATGTTGGATATTCTTGAAAGATATTGGTTTTCATAGGATTGATAAGCAGAAACAAAATTTTGTCTATTCAAAATGTTTAATTTATAGGATTTTAGTTAATAATTTTTATTTATTGGATTTTGTTATACCATTTGGATATCTTATAATGAATGTTTATTTTATGTCATGATATAAGTGGTACTTATACGACATTATTTTAATTTATTTTCAGAAGTTATAATCATTGAATATAATCTTTTGGAATTAAATATGTAGAAGGCTAATTTTTTAAAATTGTTTAAAAATTTTTTAAAATATTTATATTATTTTATATACCTTCTATCAAGAATGACCTCTATTTACGTTATTTTATTTATAATATATAATTATATGGTTTCCCCAAACATTCATACAGATAGTCCTTGTGTTATAGCAAAGGCCGTTAAATTTGTCTTTCAATCTTCTAGATCAGGTTAAACCACAGAGATATTTCTGTGTGTAGTGGATACCTATTTAAGGTTCTCATTTTTAAATAGAACTTTTTCTCGAAGACGAAGGGTGAGTTTGAATATGTGTTATTAATTGATTTTATATTTATTGAATATGAATATTTGAATACTGATGAGCAAAGTCGATTTTAAAACTTGTTTTTCAGTAATGTTTTGCATATCTTGAGTTTTTGTATAAAGTACCTTGGTTAGATATCCAATAATATTGAATAGTCTAAGTAAGATAGTTTTGTGATAAAATTCTTAGGATTATGTTGGATATTCTTGAAAGATATTGGTTTTCATAGGATTGATAAGCAGAAACAAAATTTTGTCTATTCAAAATGTTTAATTTATAGGATTTTAGTTAATAATTTTTATTTATTGGATTTTGTTATACCATTTGGATATCTTATAATGAATGTTTATTTTATGTCATGATATAAGTGGTACTTATACGACATTATTTTAATTTATTTTCAGAAGTTATAATCATTGAATATAATCTTTTGGAATTAAATATGTAGAAGGCTAATTTTTTAAAATTGTTTAAAAATTTTTTAAAATATTTATATTATTTTATATACCTTCTATCAAGAATGACCTCTATTTACGTTATTTTATTTATAATATATAATTATATGGTTTCCCCAAACATTCATACAGATAGTCCTTGTGTTATAGCAAAGGCCGTTAAATTTGTCTTTCAATCTTCTAGATCAGGTTAAACCACAGAGATATTTCTGTGTGTAGTGGATACCTATTTAAGGTTCTCATTTTTAAATAGAACTTTTTCTCGAAGACGAAGGGTGAGTTTGAATATGTGTTATTAATTGATTTTATATTTATTGAATATGAATATTTGAATACTGATGAGCAAAGTCGATTTTAAAACTTGTTTTTCAGTAATGTTTTGCATATCTTGAGTTTTTGTATAAAGTACCTTGGTTAGATATCCAATAATATTGAATAGTCTAAGTAAGATAGTTTTGTGATAAAATTCTTAGGATTATGTTGGATATTCTTGAAAGATATTGGTTTTCATAGGATTGATAAGCAGAAACAAAATTTTGTCTATTCAAAATGTTTAATTTATAGGATTTTAGTTAATAATTTTTATTTATTGGATTTTGTTATACCATTTGGATGTCTTATAATGAATGTTTATTTTATGTCATGATATAAGTGGTACTTATACGACATTATTTTAATTTATTTTCAGAAGTTATAATCATTGAATATAATCTTTCGGAATTAAATATGTAGAAGGCTAATTTTTTAAAATTGTTTAAAAATTTTTTGAAATATTTATATTATTTTATATACCTTCTATCAAGAATGACCTCTATTTACGTTATTTTATTTATAATATA
Source organism: Megalocaria dilatata (assembly GCA_034642435.1). Classification (NCBI taxonomy): domain Eukaryota; kingdom Metazoa; phylum Arthropoda; class Insecta; order Coleoptera; family Coccinellidae; genus Megalocaria; species Megalocaria dilatata. Next base: position 54,000,463 of record CM067859.1, on the reverse strand, counting down.
TAATTATATGGTTTCCCCAAACATTCATACAGATAGTCCTTGTGTTATAGCAAAGGCCGTTAAATTTGTCTTTCAATCTTCTAGATCAGGTTAAACCACAGAGATATTTCTGTGTGTAGTGGATACCTATTTAAGGTTCTCATTTTTAAATAGAACTTTTTCTCTAAGACGAAGGGTGAGTTTGAATATGTGTTATTGATTGATTTTATATTTATTGAATATGAATATTTGAATACTGATGAGCAAAGTCGATTTTAAAACTTGTTTTTCAGTAATGTTTTGCATATCTTGAGTTTTTGTATAAAGTACCTTGGTTAGATATCCAATAATATTGAATAGTCTAAGTAAGATAGTTTTGTGATAAAATTCTTAGGATTATGTTGGATATTCTTGAAAGATATTGGTTTTCATAGGATTGATAAGCAGAAACAAAATTTTGTCTATTCAAAATGTTCAATTTATAGGATTTTAGTTAATGATTTTTATTTATTGGATTTTGTTATACCATTCGGATGTCTTATAATGAATGTTTATTTTATGTCATGATATAAGTGGTACTTATACGACATTATTTTAATTTATTTTCAGAAGTTATAATCATTAAATATAATCTTTTGGAATTAAATATGTAGAAGGCTAATTTTCAAAAATTTTTTAAAATATTTATATAATTTTATATACCTTCTATCAAGAATTAACCTCTATTTATGTTAAATTCTTAACCTATATGATTTGAAGTAAAACACTTTATTTCCACTCATATTTATTGTTCACAACAATTGTTTCGTCAATTACATATTGACTCCATCGGGTAACTCAGTAAAGGTAATAGCAACTCAGTTAACATACTCACCAGATTGTGGTCAACAATAAATATAAGCGGAAATAAAGTGTTTTACTTCAAATCATATACGATGAATTTCCGTCAAGTAGAGACCGAAACAATCAAGAGTTTCTTAACCAATTTCAAATTACATATCTAATTTCAAATTATTTCTCTTTCTTGCAACTTTGACTGTCTTTACATTGAATAATTTTGAATTGAATACTTCCTATGAATTCTATTTAAAATTTTTCTCCCAAATTACTGATTTTTGATCACCGTTCAAAAAATTTTCACTCGACTAGTGGTTAAGTACTCCAAATATGTTTTTAATTCATAACTTTTTGCTTGTGAGTATTTTTATGAATTGAATTAATAATCTTTTTATCAGAATGGGTATTCTTTACTTGATTTTGGTTTGATTATTCTCTAACCAGTCAATAGTTAGACTTTTACTCAATATATATTTGCATAATTATTTATTTTTTACTGTTAATATTATAACAAATTCCCTAAAATCAAAATGTTTATTCAGATGGTAATGAAACTAGAATGAATATTTTTAATTTCAAATAAGTGTGAATCTTTGTGGACATTATAGTCTAAGATTTTGATTTTTGTTTTGAACTCGCTGCTTTTAGATAAATGATACATAAGCGTTTTGCATTTTCTCAGATAATATTGCGCTAGGCGATTTAATACAATCATCTGAAAAATCATTATGAAACAAAAATCATGAATTCTATTATAAACAAAAAGAAAAACAACCCATTTTATAAAATATATACCCCGTTTCCTATACAAAAAATATCAGAGAATTTGTTGAACCAATTATTATAACATACTTTGGATCAATCCCACAAGAGACAGCTGAAATGATTTCAACAAGTAATATGAAAATGGCTTCCACACATGAAAAATTTCCAACCTTTATTTTATTGTTAAAGACAAAAACAACTAGGCCAATAATTCAAGAGTTCATAAGTAAAGTTATCATGTGTATGGTAGCGTAAATGTAGGATATAGCGAAACAGCTTTCACAAAAGGGTTCAAAGAACAGCCGAGCATCATTTAAGCATTTGAAGGAAAATTCTTATTTTGCGAAATAGCAGTAGAACTATCAAAACAGCAGATTGACCTGTGGTATTACCCACTTTTCGTAGTTTTAAACAAACCTAAGCCTCCCATAAATATATGAAAACCTAGAAATAATATAAATCTCGAACGCGAATGGAAGAATATGAATAATTTGATTATGCAAACATAGTCGAATACTTTTGAAAAGTCTGCTTTTATCTTATTGAAAATTTTGGAATCATTATACAAACTCCCAATAAGTGTCGAATTGAAGAAGTTATTGGGATTATTGCTTTTATTTTAATGATTCTACTGAAATCCCACACTACCGTAAATAACTATAAGATAATTATGATAATAATAATAATAATAAGTAATTTATTTCCTACAGGATACACTCCCAATTACAGGAAATCACAAAAAATCAGAATACAGTTTCATATTGACATGGTGCACAAAGCACTACAATGAAAAATAAAAAACAATCCCCATAAAATTCAGGTGCGTTGTGACAAATAGGCATTCACTATGGTCCGAGGAGAGTCGAAGAAAATGTCGCATGCATTGCCGAGCGCATTTATTATACCACATGTATAATCTATGGGAGACCGAAAACTGGCATTCGTTCTCCCCGTCCCACAGTAAAAGACCATCTCGCCTCTGGAACCCAAACGGGGAACCAGAAACGGAAGACCTGACAAAAGGTCCGGACAATCAATTTTTCCATTAACAATCTTGAACACAAACATTAGTGCACTTATATTCACCCTGTCGGTAGTGGATATGGTACCGAACCTGGAGAGCAAAAGATTGTTGTCATAGCCTATGGGAGGATACACACCTTCCTCCCTCCACATCAAAAACTTGTAATATTTTCGCTGCACCGACTCAATGCTCTTCCTATGACAGTTATATATAGGTCTCCAAACGATGCTACAGTATTCCAATCGACTTCTTATTAAACAATTGAACAGGGCTATCAAGGTATCCGAATTCTGGAAGTTCCTAGTGTTTCGGACTATGAACCCATATGTTCTATTTGATGAGAGTATCAACTGACTCATATGAGGTACAAAGGAACAACCACTGTCACATACAATCCCCAGATCCCTTATCTCAGTTATACGAGACAGCGCTGTGTCACTGATGCTATAATCGAAATTAATGACCATTTTCTTCTTCGTGTATGTCATAGCACAGCATTTAGATATATTCAAACTCAATCTATTGTCTTCGCACCACATTGAGAGGCTATCGAGTGCTGCCTGTAGCTTAGCACAATCAAGGAGACTGAGTATCCGATGAAAAAGTTTTAGGTCGTCTGCGAATAACAATACTGATACATCAATCACATCCACTACATCATTGACAAACAAAAGAAAAAGTAAAGGCCCAAGGTTGGAGCCCTGAGGGATTCCAGATGTCGCACAAAATTCAACAGAACAATAACCTTCAATCTCAACACGACAAATTCTGTCTGACAGATATGACCCGATCAAATTGACTAATTTATGGCTGAAACCAAACTTATTCTCCAATTTGTTGACTAAAATACTATGATCAATCTTGTCGAAGGCTTTCGTAAAGTCAGTATATATGACGTCTACCTGACCTGATCTATCCAATGTACCCAGTACCTCCTCGAAAAATGAAACGAGATTAGTTATCGTCGATCTTTTGGGCATGAATCCATGCTGGCTGTCAGCAATTTTGTTGCGGACAAAAGGAAAAATCAAATTGTAAAGGATGATCTCAAAAATCTTTGAAAAATTCGACAAGATAGAAATGGGTCGGTAATCCGAGATCATCGATTTGTCACCCTTTTTAAAAATGGGAACTATCTTGGACCGTTTCCAAACTGAAGGATATATGCCCAAGTTTGCGGAAACATCAAATATGTGTGCCAGCGGGACAGAGAGCACTCCTATGCAGTCCCTGACCACGAAACTAGGTATCTCATCAAGCCCAGAAGTACGCTTATTGGAAAGTTTATGATAATTATGATAATTATATCCCGAAAGGTGAACAGGAATGGAGAAAATTTTCATGAATAATATAAATTTCTTCTGGATGTTATTGTTGTATTCATTCAAATCATCGGTTAATAATTTAGGTAGAAAAATATCGATGAGTTCATCCAATATTATCGGGAAATTCTGTGACTATCGCAATGCGACTCAATCCTTAAACAATCAAATTGTTTGGGCAAATAATAAATAAAAATAAATTGCTAATGTTTTCTAGACACATGGAGAAACAAAACGCAAACACGTCAACTGTTTTTTTTTCAATTCAGAAATAACAAATTCATCAATGGTTCACATCTAAACAAATTAAAATTTAAATGAAAATTAGAAATTCAAAGAAGAAAATCATTTTTCACATCGATATTGAATTCCTTTGAGTAAAGTGCTTGAAGAATGTTCACGTTTCGAAATTCTAGCATGCAAGCAAAATAGTTAAATAGTTTTGGAAATTATTCATGTCGATTTTACTTAGTAATGGAGAATTGCAGAGGAGTAAGCTTTTCACCTTTCACTGTTTCTCGAAAAAAGAAATCCGAGAGCTTTCCAAGTAATATCTAATTTAAGACATCCTGTACAGTTGTTCAATAGCAGTTCTATATGAAGAATCAAAATTATAATGCAAAATAATATACTGTAATAATTTCTGGATTAAGAGCGATATAATAATATCTTATTTCATTAAATGAATGAATATCATGGCTAATATAAGAAAAACAAATGTTAACTTCCGCTATTTTATTGATTTACAGGACAAGTCATGGTATGATGAAACAATTGTCGTGTAAATCAATAAAATAGCGGAAGTTAACATTTGTTTTTCTTATATTGAAGATAAATTTCCGTCAAGTAAAGACCGAGACAATCGAAAAAAAATATTGTTAGGTTGTGAGATAGGAAAGTTTCACCTTGACGTAGAAGTTCATGCTATTAATATTCAACACATCTCGTTAATCCTTCTCTAAAGAAATTCATGAAAAATTTCTTTGATTTATGCCGCCTCAGAGCATTCAATTCAAGAGCGCTTGAAATCCAACGTTGCCATTTTCTGAGGACACAACCAGCAGCGAGTCTCCTTAATTAATTCCTTCTTATACTTGTCGGCACCTTAGCGTATATATATATATATATACGTATATAGCGTATATATATATATATGTATATATATATATATATATATATATATATATATATATATATATATATATATATATATATATATATTAGGAGTACAAATAAGTTTCCGCCGGTTTTTAACACAAATTAAATATTTATTATAGAAGAAAGTTTTCTGAGTGACTTCTTATGTAAGAGCAAGTTCTTTTTGTGTTAGAGATGAATCTTCCTCCAATTCTGCATCCTTCCACTGCGATTTTTTCTTCTACGTCGAAATCACGGTTTTAAACTTTTGAAACCACTCTCGACACGTTCTGTCACTCAAAGCACCCTCACCATATGCTTCTACGAGCAATTGATGCGCCTCACCAGCAGATTTCTTTAAATTAAAGAAGTAAACTAATATTTTCCGCAAATGACGCTTACTTGGCTCAAATTTTGACATTTCCAACTTATAAAAATTATATTTTACCAATATAAAATCAATGATATTAATGGGTTATGTTGTTCTCGAATGTCCAAATTATTTTATGTCAGTTATCATCTGCGAGAGCTAACCGAAACTCCGTGCCTCGCCATTTACAATAAAACGGCGGAAACTTATATGTACTCCTAATATAAATATATATATATATATATATATATATATATATATATATAAATATATATATATAAATATATATATTCGTTCGAATTATAATATATTTAATATATTCGAATTATATATATATATATATATCTATATATTTATATATATATATATATATATATATGTAAAAAAAAACAAACAACTAAATATCAGAAACAACATATACTTTTTTGAAATTTAAATGTTATTCAAATTCATAATATACACAACTATTCGTTGAGGCCAAAACTTCCGTATACTTCGATGTGGAAAGAAGAAGAAGGAAAAACGAATCTCACTTCATCTATGTTCGATTGTAAGATTATGAAAAATTCTTTGTTTGATAGTGTGAGGCTGTAGCCTAAGTAAGACATTGGAATAATATATTGTTGTCTGGTTGGGACAAGAAGAGCTAAAAAGTGATCGTAGTGAATTTAATATCTGTATTTGTGAAATCTAGATTCAAGACTTCAAAACCGATAGGATGGATGTTTCTAGCGTGAATGAAGAAATGTATTCATCATTTGTATGGTAAGTAGTTAAATTAGTTAACCCTAATATTTTACCTCGTTTTCTATCTTAAATAATTTCGCAAAAGCTGTTCTGATGTGTGAAGACCTCAAGATATCAATTCAAAATATCCAAAGCAATTTCCATATTGAATTAATTGTCTTACTGAAAATTTAATTTCTACAGAGAAAAATTCAACCGAACTCATTTCGTTTGTGGTATGAATTTCACAGGTGATATTTCATTTTGCTTATGCAGAATTTGTTTGGGCAAAAAAAATGTACAAAACTATTTCTGTAGTGATAACTAAAATTAACGGATTACAGTACTGATATTTTATAACTCCTGAAGGGACGTTTAATTGATCTTATACAGAATTATTTCACATCAAATCGATATGACAATATTGGGTTTTCAGTGTTAATAATCTATAAAGTAGTGCACAAAAATATCAGTTTTTATGTAATCATAACATACTCTTGATCAGTTCATTATATAAGTGTCATATCTAGTAAATTGGGGTTTTATTTTCAATACATCCATGGTTTTGCTAGTTATTCTGATATGTAATTGTGAAAATATCCATAAACAACGAATGTACTCAGTTTCTAGTATATCGAATGTATGCATTCCCATATTTTCAATTTTTTCTAACCATCTGAAAAGCCACGATTTTCATCATATTTTCCCAGGTAATAATAATTTTCGATTCAGAACTTATAAATTCATAGTTTCCTTCCCATTTCAACGTTTGCATTTATAGCATAAGGAAACCTAATTGGTGAGGCCTTTCGTTCATGTTTGTTATTTACGCATTTATCTCTTTCCATCTGAAATTCAACAATTGTGGACTAGTTCCAATTTTCTTTCTAATATTTCACTGTTATCCAATTTGGCATATATTTAATGTCGATTGAAGTTCATTTTAAATCAATCAAGAAATTTGTTTGCAGCAGAAATATAGAATTTATATTAACGTGATAATAAATTATTATAATAATTATTCAAAGAACATATGAGACAATAGTTTATTTCCACAAAAATGTACTACTACAACAATTGTTTCATCATGATGTGGCTTCTTCAGGAATTACTGGCTGATGGTATTCAGATCAAATAAAGAAAATAATCCATTTAGTCCAGTTGTTTCATTCATCACATCACCAGGAATAAAATAATCTAGAGTTTTAATTTAAATTATTCAAACCGAAACAAACTTTTTAGCTAAATACGCTATTAAGAATAGCATCCAACTTATAGACAATATTCAATCCGTCCAATTGCCTAAAAATTGTAGATTAATTTCTTTTGATGTACAAAATTTATTTCCTCGTATACCTCCAATTGAACCAATACAAATTGTCAAAAAACGATTAATTAAAAATAATACCAATCCCATCAAAATGAATGATATTCCTAATTGCCTGGAAATAAGTCTTGAACAAAACTACTTTCAATTTAACGGAACCGCCTATATTTCAAACAATGGTTTAATAATGGGAAATCCACTCAGTTCAATTTTAGCTGAAATATTTATGGATGCTCAAAAATACACCTGAATCTGATAAGAAAATATTTCCTTTATTGGTACAGATATGTAGATGTCATTTCTTGTTGTTTCAAAGTCACCGACCGAAAACTACATATCTTCACGAATTTTATCAATAAATTCCACCCAAAAATCAAATTCACAATCGATGAAGAAAAGAAACAAAGTATTAATTTTCCTGACCTCACAATAACAAGACTAGATAATTTACATGATTTTAGTATTTCTCACAAACCTTAAAATCACCCCACCAACCAAAGGATATCAGCATATGATAGTTTTATTCATAGATTATTGAATGCCCCTTTGAATTCAGATAACTTTATGAAAGAATTAAATATAATTAAACAAATGGCGTCGAACAACGGTTACAACCCCTTTCTTATAGACAAAATGGTATCCAATAAACAAAAGAAAATGTTGGATGGAATAGTCCGTTCCTTTGTGATAGTTCATTTTAATTGGAATGAAATGAGTAATTACTTTGTTTCCTATCACTTTATTTACGATTCAGTATGAAAATGTAGTATCACTACGAAACTCGAGTCACTGTATAATCGTAAATAAAGTGATAGGGAACAAAGTAATTTCTCATTTCATTCCAATTAAAAGAAAATGGCAATAAATCTCGTGTACCCAATCATAAAAGAGAACAATACACAGAAATATTTTTCGTTATCTTATGTCCATGGATTATCTGAAAATATTGCTAAATATTTCAAAATTTGTTTCAATTATAACGCGGCTTTTAAAACCATTAATAACCTTAGTACCTTCATAAAAAACAATAAAGATCGAACAAATAAAGAAAATAAATCCGGAGTCTAGAAGTTGACTTGCAAAGATTGCCTTTAGTATACATTGGCCAGACTGGTAGATCAATCAAGAATTGTGTCCACGAACACCAAAGGAGTTATATATCCGATTCTGTACATTCGACATATGCTAATCATCTTGAGGAATTCAGGCATAATTTAAACAATAATTATGAAATTATCCACTTTGAAAGCGAAAGTTCTAGATTGAAAAATTTAGAATTTCAAGAAAACAACAGATACAATGCGCGCAAATCCTTTTGAACGAACAAACAAATGTTGATAAGTCTCCATTACTGAGTATCTTTACTTAATGGCATTTTTAGCGGCAAACTCCAATAAATACCTTGAGTTTTTATGACTTGTGCATCCAGTATTTGTTCACGTACCTAACAATGTATTTAAACTTGGGGACACTGAATACAATCAGCATTGTAATACCTGAAGATCGTGGTGAAACAATCGTTGCAATACTACAAATATTTTTGTGGAAATAAAATACTGTCTCATATATATTTTATAATTGAAATGAGTTTCCACCAAGTGAAGACCGAATCAATCAAATATTGATTATTATTCTTCTAATTATTCAATTTGAGCACATGGTATAGTATTTTCGAGTTTCATCATCATAACGAAGGAAATTTTTATGTAATACTCAATTATTTTAAGTCGTTTGAAATTCATTCTTAATTTAAAAATAAAAACCACGTTTTAAATTCACAACCAATGTTTGTCAATTCCATAATTTCATCAGGTCATAATAGAGTCATGTTAAGATGAAGCAAATTTAAAAATGCAGAAATAAAAAATTGTTTTTTATTTTCATTTTAAAATTCTCAAACCAAAATTGCATTTAATTGATTTCAGGACCTCTGATCCAGATAACGAGATGAAGTTTAGTAATCTTGTGGTTAAGGATGAAGATATCGATATAACGGAACAGTTCATTGACGGAACTGAAGTCCATAACAGAGGAGACTATATTTTTAAAATTAAACAGGAGGACCTCGATACTGACAACGAAAAACTTTGTTTTCCCAAATTAGAAAAAAGCCATCAGCAAGAAAGAAACAATTTCGAAGATGCAGTGAATCAACGCGATCATTTTTCATGGAAACAAAACAAACATAAATGCGATTTGTGTAATTATTCTACAAATTTGAAAAAGGAGTTAAACTTGCATTTAAAAGCAGTTCATTCTAAATCGAAGAAATTTGATTGTTACTTATGTGGATATTCTGCAACGCAGAAAATTTATCTTACTGATCATATTAATTCAATCCATTTAAATTATAGAAGATTCAAATGTGCCTTTTGTGAATATGAAGCAAACCAAAAAGTTACTCTCAAGAGTCATATTAATTCTATTCATTTAAGGCTTAAGCAACATAAATGTCACTTATGTAACTATTCCTCGAATCAGAAAATCTATCTGACGCATCATATAGATTCAGTGCATTTAAATAATAAAAAACATAAGTGTAATTTATGCGAATATTCGGCAAATCAAAAAGAAAATCTAAAACGTCACATAGACTATGTTCACTTGAATTTAAAGAAACATAAATGCAAGTTATGTGAATACGCCTCAAATCAAAAAATAAATTTGGAGCATCATATTGCTACGGTCCATCTTAATTCGAAGAAACTTAAATGTTTCTTATGCGAATATTCGGCCAATCAAAAAGTGCACCTAAAAAATCACACAAATTCAGTGCATTTAAAACTAAAGCCATACAAATGTCATATATGTGAATTTGCTACTAGTTATCCATTCTATTTAAAAACTCATATGAAATCGTTACATAAAAATTGAAGATGTTAATTTGTATGTCTCATTTTGATATAAGCTCATATTTCTATTTTATTTTAAAATATTTACCAAAGCAAATAGACGCTTATGGCTGATTTATCTATGGGTCTTCTGTAGATTAAACGGAATAATGCGGCAAATAATTTATTTTTATATATTGTATATAATGAATTCATAATAGACCATTTTTTCCGATTGCAAAAGAGTTATTGTAATAATTTCAATTGTGAAGAGCAAACAATTTCACATATTTCAGTTTGAAATATTCATTTCAATTTTATATCTTTTGTTAAATCGAACACCTAATATAGAGTAATAATTTCTTCCGATTGAGCCTTCTGAAAAGAGAATCTCACTCAATTTATATTCATTCAAAAAAGTTATATTCCTTATTATTTCAAAAAGAAGAATTATTATTATTTTATATACATTTTTTTTCTATGTGAAGGTATTTGATTGTTTTTTTAAACGTAAGTTCAATTAATGTTACTGACATATGACAAAATAAAATAAATTTGTTCTGTTTTAGATAATTATTCTGTATTGTCTGCATTGTATATATTATTTTAATAAAAAATTTACTAATAAAATAGAAAGGCTTTTTACTTGATAGAAGAAATATAACAAAATTTGAATATCAAAACAAATTGAAATAGGTTTATCTTCTACAATTTTAATTTCCAAAAGAATTATTTTATTCAAAAAACTTTTAGAATTAAATTAATGTCTAAAACAAGCACCGCTCACATTTAATAGACGTATATAATCAAAACTCAATATACAATGTCAAATGAAATAAATAACCCAACAGATATACGAAAGTAATTAAAATTAATAAATAAATATTCAAAGGAGACAAAATTCTGTTTCCGGTTTTATCTTTAAGAAATACTACTTGGAAATTAAAATTGTAGAAGATAAACATATTTCAATTTGTTTTGATATTCAAATTTAAAAAAAAAAAAAAAAATTTACTCTTTTAAAATCTATATTCTTTTGTGAAAATTTATTTAAATTATTTCTTCCGATCCTCACTAATCTCATTGTCCTTGCCCCAAATATGTTTTCGATGGCACTTCTATCAACACTTCGCTTAATATATTTTTCAGTTGTTGAATGACATACGGGCGGTGTTCAATGTATTCTCGGTCTTGGCATGGAAAAAACTGAAATGCATTTATATATAAGGAAGCGTCCCAAACCGTAAAAATAATGTTGATAGTATTTCTATCAGCGAAGAAATTGCAGAAATGAAGAATTCTGGAGATTCAGCCAATACGTTACTAGAACTTCAAGAAACTTCGAGAAACCATATTCATGTAATTTAGTAGAAATAAATTCTGTATAAAAATAAATTCAACTTTGTCAATATACCTGTTATATAGTGGAAAATAAGTTTTATAGTTGAAATTAGACGATTTAACAAACCAAGAACGTATCAATGTAATATAAACCTGTTTTGAGATAAAGAGTACCGTAAATATCAGTAAGCATTCAAGATTATTAGTAGTTTTGAAGAAACAACATCTTAGATGCCGGCCATAAAACTCGCAAAATCTTACTATAGAAAAATTTTAATACATTCTCAAAGAAGCTTCGAGTGAAAAGTTCTTACAGGTAATAGAAATCTTTGAAGTATGTTTATTCATTTGAATACCTAATCATTATATCAAGTAGCATTAATTATGGACATTACCAGGCCATTAAGATCATATGAACAGGTTAATTGACTATAGATGATTTTCAGATCTCTATTATGGTATTGGTATTATGAAAAATCATGATCCCAAAAGAATAGATTGATTTCGTTGAGGTTTATAAGAATTATTATAGTATATCATAGAACATAGAAGTTACAATGTTGTTTTCCCTAAAAATAACAGTTTTATTTTTACATCCCCCCACACAAAGTGTGCACCCCTCATTACATATTTGCGGTTTTCACATGGGAGCAACTTAGTTACAAAAAAATAGTTATTGTCCTTTCTTTGATTTCCAATATCTATCTCAAATACTACTCTGTCAAGAAAGTACCGGGAATTTTCAATTAAAACAACATTTTTACATTTAATCGTCAAAATGTATTGGGTCGCCTTCAAAATAGGCTCCATTTGCTCCAATACATCTATGCCAACGCACTTCCAATTATCTAAATATTTTTTATAGGCGCTTTCCGGGATGGACTTTAGCTCTCGCGCCGAATTTTGTTTTATGGCTTCAGTCGACTCAAAATGGGTGCCACGAAGGGGCAATTTTAGTTTTGGGAAGAGGAAAAAGTCGCAGGGAGCCAAATCCGATGAAAACGGTGGTTGCTGAAGCACGTTTGTTGAGTTTTTGGCGAGAAAGTCAGTCACAATCGTAGCTCGGTGAGAAGGCGCGTTATCGTCCCATAGTAATCACCCATAGTAAAAATCGGCACGCACTCTGACATCGAATGACTTAATCAGCTGTTGCAAACACACTAGTTGACAGATCCCGCTCAAGCTTGGCATAGTAATTAAGGACAGTGGTACCAACCTAGGAAAAAAAATTTTTAACTGCCTCATTGCCCCGCCAGATTTAAATCGATAATTCCCGGTACTTTCTTGACAGAATGTATAGTGTTAGAATTTTTTTCACTATTGGAAGAGGCCCTATTCTTATTTCATCCAGTTTTTTTTATTCAATTTTGATTTATTTTCGATGTAAACATAGTCTCCAATTTTAAAATCATAACGTTTCCTATTCTTGTCGATCAGTCTTTTAATGTATTCATGATAGCGTAAAGAATTTTCATATGCTATTTCCTTATCTTTTGATAAATTTCTCTCTTCGATAAGTTCTTCTGGAGCAACGGGACAGTTCTGCCACAAAATAAATATTCTGGGCTATATCTGGTTGTAGAATGGTTTGTTCTATTGTATTCTTCAATACAATCATGGGCTATTTTCTTACATGCCCTAGTTTTCTTTTCGTTTTGTTTCCACCTTATTCTGTTCATTAATGTCTGATTTAGTCGTTCATTCAGACCATTAGAAAAAGGACAATCTACTTTTGTGAAAATCAATTGTACAAACTTCTCATATGTTGTTCAAACTACTCATATGTTGTCTGAATTTTTCCGAATCTATTCCTGGGTATTGATGTCCTATTAGTCAATATTTCCAAAAATTAATTACCAGACATTCTAGGAATATTGCTTTCTTGTTCTTTTGATATTTATTAAGCTATCTAAAAAAATACGCTACGGGTTTCACTTCACCATTAATCTGTTTTTTTAAGCACTTTTCCTACCTCTTGAAAACTGGCATCTGTATATATAGTAGTATTGGCACTTGGGTTGAATATTGCAAGAATTGGCTCAGAACAAAAGATGTCCTTAACCTTATTAAAAGCTTTCTGATAAGCCAATGACCAATTGAATTTTACATCTTTTCTCAGTAAATTATTCAACGGTTCTAATAATCTAGCTGAATATTTTATATATTTGTAAATTAACTTTACCCAAAAATTGCCTTATCTTCTTTCGAGTATCTGGTGGAGAAAAATTCCTAATGGAAGTTAAATTGTCATTTTTAGGTCGTATTGTTTCCTACAATATGTCCTAAATATTTGACTTCTTCTTCTGCAAAATTACACTCGATGAATTTAAGTCTGATTCCTTCATTACATATTTCTTTCAAGAGACTCTCCAAATGTTCTATATTTTGATCAAATGTTGAAGAAAATATTAGAATATCATCTATATAATTCAGGCAGAATAAATTCAGGTTATATTTTCTGACAATATTATTCAATATACTACTCTGTCAAGAAAGTACCGGGAATTTTCAATTAAAACAACATTTTTACATTTAATCGTCAAAATTTATTGAGTCGCCTTCAAAATAGGCTCCATTTGCTCCAATACATCTATGCCAACGGCACTTCCAATTATCGAAACATTTTTTTATAGGCGCTTTCCGGGATTTTGTTTTATGGCTTCAATCGACTCAAAAAGGGTGCCACGAAGGGGAAATTTTAGTTTTGGGAAGAGGAAAAAGTCGCAGGGAGCCAAATCCGGCGAATACGGTGGTTGCTGAAGCACGTTTGTTGAGTTTTTGGCGAGAAAGTCAGTCACAATCCTAGCTCGGTGAGAAGGCACGTTATCGTCATGCAAAATCCAAGAGTTGTTCGCCCACAAATTTGGCCGCTTCTTACGGATACGCTCACGCAAACATTTCATAACGCCTAGGTAATACTCCTTGTTTACCGTCTGACCCTCTGGAACGAATTCGTAGTGCACCACGCCACGGATATCGAAGAAAACAATGAGCATCTCCTTCATTTTCGAGCGGCTTTAGCGTGATTTTTTCGGTTTTGGCTCATTTTTTGCCACCCATTTCGATGATTGCTGGCTTGTTTGCATATCGTACTCGTAGACCCAGGTCTCATCACCAGTTATAATGCGTTCCATGAATGTAGAATCGGAATTACAGCGATCCAGCTTGTCTGAAGCAACCTGTTCGCGATGACGTTTTTGAAGAAAATTCAGGTCTTTCGGTACGAGTCGTGCGGCCACCTTTCTCATGCCCAAAATATCAATCAAAATCGTACGTGCGGACTCGTGGGATATCTTAAGATCATGTGCTATCTCTCTCAAGCTGGTACGACGGTTTTCCAGCACCCTTTCCTTAATTTTATCGACGTTATCTTCGATCGAAGCCGTCGATGGGCGTCCGGAACGAGGCACTGATATGCACGAGTTTTCGAAAGAGCATTATCACCAAAGGCCTTTTGCAACATTTTCAATGCATCGGCACACGAAAATTCATTTGCAACACAAAACTAAACAAATTTTTTGCTCAACGTAATCACCCCTAGTAAACATCGACTGACTTAATCAGCTGTTGCAAACACACTAGTTGACAGATCCCACTCAAGCTTGGCATAGTAATTAAGCACAGTGGTACCAACCTAGGAAAAAAACATTTACCTGCCTCATTGCCCCGCCAGATTTAAATCGATAATTCCCGGTACTTTCTTGACAGAATGTATATCGGTGAAATTCGAACTGTTTATATGGAGCATCCATAAAAACAGGAGTACATAAATTGAATCCTCTAGATTGGTCAAAATAAGGAATATTCGGGCTTTCTTGATTGGGAAATGCTACAGTTGGTCAATATCAATATTTCTGAAGAATGAAAAATACAGAGTGACTCGTGTGATTTTGCTCGTTTGTTCCTATGGAAACAGCTTGCTATAGTTTCGTCCAAATGTCTGTAAATTCCGAATTTTGAGCCGAAAATGGTTCGGTTTGACCCATGTTTAAAAATCCTCGGTCATAAGCAATTCCTAAAATAAATTAATTCGACGGATCTGTACCAAAATCATTAATAGCTCATACTCCTTATTGATGATAAGCAATTGTGTTCGGTCTGACAGTAAAGACTATAACTGCTAACTGAATGAGCTAGGGATTTTTCAGGGTAGGTTCAAGGTCTAAATATCCCGGAGGAGTTCGTTGATGGGCCAAATTGGTCTAATATTCTGGACTTATGATGATTTAAAATATTATTCTTCAGATATTTTGAAAATTAGAGATTCGATCAGGTTAAAATTCTACGTTTAGCTGCATAGTGATACGAAGACTTGTGCGAAATTGCATTATTCAGTTCAGTAGAAAAAAATTTTTGCCTTAAATTCGATATTTCGGAAACGGTTCGACATATTCCGCTGAAATTTGAGGTCTATATACAGAACATTGATAAAATCAGACTTTAAAAATTCAACTAGGTAGTTCTCTCCAAAGATAATGAAATCAAGTTTCTCCGTTTCGGAAAAGGTCGATTTAGTCAAAAATATTTTACTAATAGTTCCTAGTCTACAATTCGCATCTTATTAGTAATATGAAATATCGGAAGGAAAAGGAAGAAATATTTTGGAAACATATTCATGATATTTGTATAGATATTAGTTTTATCGGAAATGTCACCTGAGCAACAAACTCATGCTTGTACAAAGCGATAAATTATGTTGTCCAATAAATGCAATTTTCGAATTTTATAGAAAAACGTTCTTAAATTGCTAGATTAAGATAATTGTTCCAATTCTACCCGACAAGTTTTGCACCTTTCAATACAATATCTTTAGAATATAAAAATAAATTAATCAATCAAGAATTAGAGACATGTATGATAATTTTAGGGTATAACTGCGGATCTTTCGTGGGTAAAATACGAATTGTATACATGCAGAGAAAATCTGATAGATATTTAAATCTAAAAACTTTTTACAATGATGTCATTGACATGCTTCAATATGTATTATCAATTTGCTAAGCATACTATGTTACTGAACAAATTTGAGGAATTTTCAAAAAAAATGCTTTTTCAGAAATTAAATCAGCCAAATACAATCTCCGAATAACAAAAATTGATAGAAAACATATTAACGAATTTGCAATACTTCAAGTAACTCCATGTGTACATTTCGTATATGTACATATGGCGTTACTTGTAGTATTGAAAATTCCATCATCTGTGTTTCTATTAATTTTTGTTATTCGGAGATTGTATTAGGCTGATTTAATTTTTGAAAAAATATTTTCCGCTATGTTAAATCTCTCAAAATTTCCAATTCGAAAAGTGGAATTATATACTAGCAGTTTAATTTAATTGTGACTAAACTGAAAAAATTTTGTCACGAGGCAATGAAATATACGAAACAAAAAATAAATGAGAGGCTTTTCCAATTGTACAATTGTACGCCTATATAGAAAAACCATAAAATTGAATGGTGTGCAAAACCTGCAATACTTTTTCTTCAAAACTTCGAGGAATAATAATGGGTTGAAAAAATCTATGTATATTTTTAATAATTATCAATTGTTCATACTTCATATAGTGTTTCTATAATTTAATACAAAATACACCCTTTTACGAATCTAAAATTTTTGAGTAGAAGTACCACTGCTGAATTTCTTGTACAACTGATCGATGCCCAATATGTATATACACTGCAAATTTCAGCAGAATATGCTGAACAACTCTAGTACCATCGATATTTTAATTTTTCTCATCATATTATCTTCTCAGTAAGAAGAGTAGTAGCGAATGTTAGCACTCAGACGAGCTATTTTAATTAAGTGAGAATTAGATTATATATCGAACATACATATTGAATTGAAAAATTTATATAAAAATAGTTGAAATGAAAAATAAATATACATAATAATATTATTAATTTTTTTCTTATTCCGGTGATGGTGGTGGGATCAAGATGGAAATTACAATTAAAGAAAAAAGTATGTTAATGCTCCAAAGAATCTCGAATCATTTTTATTCGATCTTAACGAGTTCAGACTATTTATATTGATACTGACTTGGGACCTCTCATTAATTTCTTACGAATATTAGACAGATTATTATTATATTTCACATATAATAAAATAACGTACTAGGCATTTAGTATATTTATGTAATACAAAGAAAATAATCATCGAAATATATTATCCGGAGAACTATTCCACTCATTTTGTCAATTAATTCATCCTTTTTGTTCAACCCAGCTTTAGAATTCCAAGTATTAAATTTATTTATTTCGGAAGTTATTATATCCACGATAGAATTAACGACCAATTAATAGATTGACATTTCTTGGTTTCTAAAACGATGTTTTTGATATGTTTATGGAACTACCCATTCATTCCCTTTCGATATAAATCATCAAGCATTACCTATTAAGTATAAATTACAGATGATGAAATATTCGAACAATTCTTATGCACTTTCTGATAAAATCAACTCTTTACGAATTTAAAATTTCTTCATTATGTACTTACACTGCAAATTCCAGCAGAATATGCTGAACTGTTCCAGTACCATCGATATTTTTATTTTGTTTTTCGACGAAAGACGTTTTAAGACCGATATATTATCTTCTCGAATTATGATAGATTGGGCGGTTGCTTGGTAGAAATCAGTTGTAATTGTCATTATAAAATAAAACACTTGTTTACATTTTCTACTTTATTTTTGGTATTGACGTACGTTTCGTCTTTGCTTGTAAGACTTCATCAGAATACGAAGTAACAGTTGTTGTACAATGAATTTATAAGATTTTTTACAGAAGGTGTACATGTGTTTTTAAATTGTTCGTCGGGTTGGTTTTCTCAAAGAATATTCCCTTCAGAATCATGTTCACTCGATCATTTGTAAATAGAGGGGTGTAATAAAAATATTACTATTCAATATTTACAAGGGATCGAGTGAACATGATTCTGAAGGGAATATTCTTTGAGAAGACCAACCCGACGAACAATTTAAAAACACATGTACACCTTCTGTAAAAAATCTTATAAGTTCATTGTACAACAACTGTTATTTCGTATTCTGATGAAGTCTTTCAAGCAAAGACGAAACGTACGTCAATACCAAAAATAAAGTTGAAAATGTAAACAAGTGTTTTATTTGATAATGACGATTCTCGAATTATAATTTGAAAAAAAATTCGAAGGTTTCTGAAAGAAAAAATAAAAAAAAATTTATTGCGAAAATTTCTATCGCTGAAATTTGAACTGTACATATGGCGCATTGATCAAATCAGGTGTACAAAATTGAAACCCTCTAGCTTGTTCGAAAGGAAAAATATTCGGCCTTTCGAAAATGCCACATTTGGTCAAAAAATTCAAAAGTGTTATTGTAATAGCTTTTGATTTATAATTTGCATCCAATGCGTAATAATACACATCGAAAGGAAAAGAATGAATGAATTCAAAATTATAATAATATTTTCCATTGAATTAATAGTTTTACCAGGAATATCATTACAAATCGGCTAAATTGTGATATTTAAGTGACAGATCGATTAATTAGAACTCTCTGTGATAATATTCTATGACGTCAATGTCGTTGACATTAACCAAATCAATTTATATTATGAACAAGTCAGAAGCTTCTGCACGCTTCTTCATATTGGGAAAATTCTCAGAATATTTAAATTTGAATTATCGTTTTCCCAATATAAACAAGCTCACAAAATCTTCTTACTTCACGTCACGTAATTACATTTAATTCATCTTCAAACTTTTTTTTCTGAAGATGGGATAATTAATTCCCGAAACTCACAATTAAATGTGTCAAATGTCAATTTATTGGTAGTAAAACATAGTGACTTCTACAACTTGCTTTAATTTTCTTTCTCACTTTAAGAAAAGACTTTCAGCTTGTTGGGATTTATAGATTTGGAGAATCAAATTTCAAATAAGTATTACTCAGGAGTAATTCCTCTGATCTTGCCTGTTAACGAACCCAAGCGAGATACTATTTTACGCACGAAATCAGGTTATGATAGACATTTGATCGAAATGGAAAATAGATCAATTGAGTGAAAAATGAATTATCAAGTAAAAGAATTCCTGGTTGAAGTAAACCTAATAGGATCAAATATTGACACTACATCAGTAAATAAAATAATTGTGATATTCTCATCCCATAGGACCCGTACAATGAAAGAATATGAATTGTATACACCCACTATAGTTCCCACTATTGATTCTTGAAGGAATTATGTCAATAAAGTACACCAACTTTATTATGGAAATATACAGGTGTTCCTAAATTGGAGGTACAAACGAATAAGGGAGATTTCTTGAATAATTTTAAGAGAAAAATCCCATGAAAATTACACCACAAATTTTTCGTTTTCCAGATAATGAGTGTTAAAGTTTGAATTTTTTTCAAGTTTTTTCTCATAGTATCTGCATTTCACAAGGTATTCTATTGAAATTTGGCACAGTTAATCCAATGCAAACTTTACACCATGTGACATGCCATTTTCGATTGCAAATCTAGAGGGTGTCATTTTTTTCTGGAGCTCTGTCACCTGTTTTACTCCAGAATTTTTTTCTGGTGAGCCACTGTTAGTTTGAAAAATTGTAAAAAGAAGCTTTGTTATACTAAACTTTGTGGTCTCTTGAATTTTTGTCGCATCTTATACTGATTTCGGGAAAAAAAAATTTAACGATTTCGAAATCCTCAGAAAAATCCAAATTGTCATAAAAATGAAGGTGAATAAAATCGTAATTAATTTTTATGGCACGTAACATGGTGTAAACTCTAAATTGTAATATATATGCCAAATTCCAGTTGAATATCTTGTGAAATGTAGATTCTATAAAAAAATTGAAAAAAATTCAAATTTTAACACCCTGTCTCTCGAAAACGAAACGTTTGCGGTCTAATGTTTATGAAAATTTTTTTCTTAAAATTATGCAAGGAATCTTTCCACGCCGCTTGTACCTTCAATTTAGGAATATTATATTGCCATTATATTATTATGAATATCAGCCATTATATTGTGAATAACCAATTCTTTGGTTTTATTTTCACTTCATTAATTACAACTTTCCTTGAGTAAAAATAAAATTGAAACTCCCTGTGGGTCAGCTAACCTGAACTAGATAAGCAGTGTTTTCATCTCTTTGAATTTTCATTCAGGAATGCGATGATAAATTAGCTCTTCAGTTTTGTACAAAAATTTAAAAAATCCCTATTTCAATTTTATATATTTGTTTCAATTTCCTTTCAACCTCTGTGGTAGAAAGAAACGAAATCGAACTAGAAAAATACTTTTTAGAGTCAAAATGTATTGAAGTACCAGATAAAGATTTCGTGACAATATATATCTTGACGAATACTAAGTTAGTATAATAATTAGTTCATGTTTTACGGATAATTCTTTCTTTTGTGTGTGTATCCTAGTGTGAAAGACTGGACCGATTAGGCATAGTTAACGAATCAACTGGAATATTCAAAACCACAAATAAAATCTATCTAATTTATTCTCAATCTATTCGTTACATTTTGTATGAAGCATAAATATTCAGTATTATGAAAGAGAAAGGCCTGAATATCACAAGCACCTAGAAAGATTTTTAATTCTTGATTTGTGAATAAATCAATCGAAATAATCAAATTCAATCAGATAATTTTCATTGCCCTGATCCAAAGATTTTTGCCAAATAATTGTAACATGTGAGAAACGAACTATTTTACATATGGCATATTTCTCTCATTGAAACCGATAAGGCTGATAAGAGCATAAAATTCGTTTATTTAAATATCAGATAACTAGAGGAGCTTATAATATATCTAAATCCGTAATTTAAATATTTCTCGTAAATCGTGGCAATAATATTTCATTTTATGCAGCCCTGATCTCGCACCGTTAATTAAATAAAGCCGGATCTGGTCCTGTCTGCGAAAATTCTTGTATTAAAAAAAATGAATTGAACTGACCCCTCTGGGTGTGCTCATATTAAATATGAATTATCGATGGAATTGCCATGAGAATTCTTGAAATATTCGAATGTTTAGTGCAGGATCTCTGGTAGGTCTTAATATGTAACGGATCTTGGGTAAAAAGAAATTCGTTAATATATATATATATATATATATATATATATATATATAGTTTTTGACAAGGAATTACATATATATATATATATATATATATATATATATATATATATATATATATATATATATCGGTTCGCAAAAACAAATAATTCTGAGTACGACAAGAATAGTAAGAAAATTTCTCCAAGGCCCGCAGCGGCGGTGCACGACTTGGTAAATAAACCGGCGTGCATAGCAAAGGACCCGTAAAGGACACGGTGGTTAAAAAAAAAAAAAAAAATTATATATATACATATATATATTTTTATGTATATGTAAAGAAAACAAACAACTAAATATCAGAAACAACATAAACTTCATGAAATTTAAATGTTATTCAAATTCATAATATACACAACTATTCGTTGAGGCCAAAACTTCCATATACTTCGATGTGGAAAGAAGAAGAAGAAGGAAAAACGAATCTCACTTCATCTATGTTCGATTGTAAGATTATGAAAAATTCTTTGTTTGATAGTGTGAAGGTTGCAGCCTAAGTAAGACATTGTAATAATATATTGTTGTCTGTTTGGGACAAAAAAAGCTAAAGAGTGATCGTAGTGAATTTAATATCTGTGCTTGTGAAATCTAGATCCAATACTTCAAAACCGATAGGATGGATGTTTCTAGCGTGAATGAAGGAATGTATTCAACATTTGTACGGTAAGTAGTTAAATTAGTTAAGCCTAATATTTTTCCTCGTTTTCTATCTTATTTAAATAATTTCGTAAAAGCTGTTCTGATGTGTGAAGACCTCAAGATATCAATTCAAAATATCCAAAGCAATTTCCATATTGAATTAATTGTCTTACTGAAAATTTAATTTCTATAGAGAAAAATTCAACCGAACTCATTTCATTTGTGGTATGAATATCACAGGTGATATTTCATTTTGCTTATGGAGAATTTGTTTGGGAAAAAAATGCACAGAACTATTTCTGTAGTGATAACTAAAATTAACGGATTACAGTACTGATATTTTATAACTCCTGAAGGGACGTTTAATTGATATTATACAGAATTATTTCACATCAAATCGATATGACAATATTGGGTTTTCAGTGTTAATAATCTATAAAGTAGTGCACAAAAATATCAGTTTTTATGTAATCATAACATACTCTTGATCAGTTCATTATATAAGTGTCATATCTAGTAAATTGGGGTTTTATTTTCAATACATCCATGGTTTTGCTAGTTATTCTGATATGTAATTGTGAAAATATTCAAAAACAACGAATGTACTCAGTTTCTAGTATATCGAATGTATGCATTCACATATTTTCAATTTTTTCTCACGTTCTAAAAAGCCACGATTTTCATCATATTTTCCCAGGTTATAATAATTTTCGATTCAGAACTTATAAATTCATAGTTTCCTTCCCATTTCAACGTTTGCATTTATAGCATAGGGAAACCTAATTGGTGATGCCTTTTGTTCATGTTTGTTATTTACGCATTTATCTCTTTCCATCTGAAATTCAATTGTGGACTAGTTCCAATTTTCTTTCTAATATTTCAGTGTTATCCAATTTGGCATATATTTAATGTCGATTGAAGTTCATTTTAAATCAATCAAGAAATTTGTTTGCAGCAGAAAAATAGAATTTATATTAACGTGATAATAATTATTCAAAAAACATATAAGACAATAGTTTTTTTCCACAAAAATGTATTACTACAACAATTGTTTCATCACGATGTGGCTTCTTCAGGAATTACTGGCTGATGGTATTCAGATCAAATAATGAAAATAAAGAAAATAATCCATTTAGTCCAGTTGTTTCATTCATCACATCACCAAGCATAAAATTATCTAGAGTTTTAATTTAAATTATTCAAACCGAAACAAACTTTTTAGCTAAATACACTATTAAAAATAGCATCCAACTTATAGACAATATTCAATCCGTCCAATTGCCCAAAAATTGTAGATTAATTTCTTTTGATGTACAAAATTTATTTCCTCGTATACCTCCAATTGAAACAATACGAATTGTAAAAAAACGATTAATTAAAAATAATACCAATCCCATCAAAATGAATGATATTCCTAATTGCCTGGAAATAATTCTTGAACAAAACTACTTTCAATTTAACGGAACCGCCTATATTTCAAACAATGGTTTAATAATGGGAAATCCACTCAGTTCAATTTTAGCTGAAATATTTATGGATGCTCAAAAATACATCTGATTCTGATAAGAAAATATTTCCTTTATTGGTACAGATATGTTCAAAGTCACCGACCGAAAACTACATATCTTCACGAATTTTATCAATAAATTCCACCCAAAAATCAAATTCACAATCGATGAAGAAAAGAAACAAAGTATTAATTTTCTTGACCTCACAATAACAAGACTAGATAATTTACATGATTTTAGTATTTTTCACAAACCTTCAAATCACCCCACCAACCAAAGGATATCAGCATATGATAGTTTTATTCATAGATTATTGAATGCCCCTTTGAATTCAGATTATTTTATGAAAGAATTAAATATAATTAAATAAATGGCGTCGAACAACGGTTACAACCCCTTTCTTATAGACAAAATGGTATCCAATAAACAAAAGAAAATGTTGGATGGAATAGTCCGTTCCTTTGTGATAGTTCATTTTAATTGGAATGAAATGAGTAATTACTTTGTTTCCTATCACTTTATTTACGATTCAGTATGAAAATGTAGTATCACTACGAAACTCGAGTTACTGTATAATCGTAAATAAAGTGATAGGGAACAAAGTAATTTCTCATTTCATTCCAATTAAAAGAAAATGGCAATAAATCTCGTGTACCCAATCATAAAAGAGAACAATACACAGAAATAATTTTCGTTATCTTATGTCCATGGATTATCTGAAAATATTGCTAAATATTTCAAAATTTGTTTCAATTATAACGCGGCTTTTAAAACCATTAATAACCTTAGTACCTTCATAAAAAACTTCTGTACATTCGACATATGCTAATCATCTTGAGGAATTCAGGCATAATTTAAAAAAATAAATATGAAATTATCCACTTTGAAAGCGAAAGTTCTAGATTGAAAATTTAAGAATTTCAAGAAAACAACAGATACAATGCCCGCAAATCATTTTGAACGAACAAACAAATGTTGATAAGTCTCCATTACTGAGTATCTTTACTTAATGGCATTTTTAGCGGCAAACTCCAATAAATACCTTGAGTTTTTATGACTTGTGCATCCAGTATTTGTTCACGTACCTAACAATGTATTTAAACTTGGGGACACTGAATACCATCAGCATTGAAATACCTGAAGGAGCCACATCGTGGTGAAACAATTGTTGCAATACTACAAATATTTTTGTGGAAATAAAATACTGTCTCATATATATTTTATAATTGAAATGAGTTTCCACCAAGTAAAGACCGAATCAATCAGAAATTAATTATTATTCTTCTCATTATTCAATTTGAGCACATGGTATAGTATTTTCGAGTTTCATCATCATAACGAAGGAAATTTTTATGTAATACTCAATTATTTTAAGTCGTTTGAAATTCATTCTTAATTTAAAAATAAAAACCAGGTTTTAAATTCACAACCAATGTTTGTCAATTCCATAATTTCATCAGGTCATAATAGAGTCATGTTAAGATGAAGCAAATTTAAAAATGCAGAAATAAAAAATTGTTTTTTATTTTCATTTTAAAATTCTCAAACCAAAATTGCATTTAATTGATTTTAGGACCTCTGATCCAGATAACGAGATGAAGTTGAGTAATCTTGTGGTTAAGGATGAAGATATCGATATAACGGAACAGTTCATTGACGGAACTGAAGTCCATAACAGAGGAGACTATATTTTTAAAATTAAACAGGAGGACCTCGATACTGACAACGAAAAACTTTGTTTTCCCAAATTAGAAAAAAGCCATCAGCAAGAAAGAAACAATTTCGAAGATGCAGTGAATCAACGCGATCATTTTTCATGGAAACAAAACAAACATAAATGCGATTTGTGTAATTATTCTACAAATTTGAAAAAGGAGTTAAACTTGCATTTAAAAGCAGTTCATTCTAAATCGAAGAAATTTGATTGTTACTTATGTGGATATTCTGCAACGCAGAAAATTTATCTTACTGATCATATTAATTCAATCCATTTAAATTATAGAAGATTCAAATGTGCCTTTTGTGAATATGAAGCAAACCAAAAAGTTAATCTCAAGAGTCATATAAATTGTGTTCATTTAAGGCTTAAGCAACATAAATGTCACTTATGTAACTATTCCTCGAATCAGAAAATCTATCTGACGCATCATATAGATTCAGTGCATTTAAATAATAAAAAACATAAGTGTAATTTATGCGAATATTCGGCAAATCAAAAAGAAAATCTAAAACGTCACATAGACTATGTTCACTTGAATTTAAAGAAACATAAATGCAAGTTATGTGAATACGCCTCAAATCAAAAAATAAATTTGGAGCATCATATTGCTACGGTCCATCTTAATTCGAAGAAACTTAAATGTTTCTTATGCGAATATTCGGCCAATCAAAAAGTGCACCTAAAAAATCACACAAATTCAGTGCATTTAAAACTAAAGCCATACAAATGTCATATATGTGAATTTGCTACTAGTTATCCATTCTATTTAAAAACTCATATGAAATCGTTACATAAAAATTGAAGATGTTAATTTGTATGTCTCATTTTGATATAAGCTCATATTTCTATTTAATTTTAAAATATTTACCAAAGCAAATAGACGCTTATGGCTGATTTATCTATGGGTCTTCTGTAGATTAAACGGAATAATGCGGCAAATAATTTATTTTTATATATTGTATATAATGAATTCACAGTAGACCATTTTTTCCGATTGCAAAAGAGTTATTGTAATAATTTCAATTGTGAAGAGCAAACAATTTCACATATTTCAGTTTGAAATATTCATTTCAATTTTATATCTTTTGTTAAATCGAACACCTAATATAGAGTAATAATTTCTTCCGATTGAGCCTTCTGAAAAGAGAATCTCACTCAATTTATTTTCATTCAAAAAAGTTATATTCATTATTATTTCGAAAAGAAGAATTATTATTATTTTATATACATTTTTTTTCTATGTGAAGGTATTTGATTGTTTTTTTAAACGTAAGTTCAATTAATGTTACTGACATATGACAAAATAAAATAAATTTGTTCTGTTTTAGATAATTATTCTGTATTGTCTGCATTGTATATTTTAGTTTAATAAAAAATTTACTAATGAAATAGAAAGGCTTTTTACTTGATAGAAGAAATATAACAAAATTTGAATATCAAAACAAATTGAAATATGTTTATCTTCTACAATTTTGATTTCCAAGTAGTATTTCTTAAAGGTAAAACCAGAAACAAAATTTTGTCTCCTTTGAATATTTATTTATTAATTTTAATTACTTTCGTATATCTGTTGGGTTATTTATTTCATTTGACATTGTATATTGAGTTTCGATTATATACGTCTATTAAATGTGAGTGGTGCTTCTTTTAGACATTAATTTAATTCTAAAAGTTTTTTGAATAAAATAATTCTTTTGGAAATTAAAATTGTAGAAGATAAACATATTTCAATTTGTTTTGATATTCAAATTTAAAAAAAAAAAAAAAATTTACTCTCTTAAAATCTATATTCTTTTGTGAAAATTTATTTAAATTATTTCTTCCGATCCTCACTAATCTCATTGTCCTTTCCCCAAATATGTTTTTGATGGAACTTCTATCAGCACTTCGCTTAATATATTTTTCTGTTGTTGAATGACATACGGGCGGTGTTCAATGTATTCTCGGTCTTGGCATGAAAAAAACTGAAATGCATTTATATATCAGGAAGCGTCCCAAACCGTAAAAATAATGTTGATAGTATTTTTATCAGCGAAGAAATTGCAGAAATGAAGAATTCTGGAGATTCAGCCAATACGTTACTAGAACTTCAAGAAACTTCGAGAAACCATATTCATGTAATTTAGTAGAAATAAATTCTGTGTAAAAATAAATTCAACTTTGTCAATATACCTGTTATATAGTGGAAAATAAGTTTTATAGTTGAAATTAGACGATTTAACAAACCAAGAACGTATCAATGTAATATAAACCTGTTTTGAGATAAAGAGTACCGTAAATATCAGTAAGCATTCAAGATTATTAGTAGTTTTGAAGAAACAACATCTTGGATGCCGGCCATAAAACTCGCAAAATCTTACTATAGAAAAATTTTAATACATTCTCAAAGAAGCTTCGAGTGAAAAGTTCTTAAAAGTAATAGAAATCTTTGAAGTATGTTTATTTATTTGAATACCTAATTTTTATATCAAGTAGCATTAATTATGGACATTACTAGGCCATTAAGATCATATGAACAGGTAAATTGACTATAGATGATTTTCAGATTTCTATTATGGTACTATTGGTATTGGTATTAAGAAAAATCATGATCCCAAAATGATAGATTGATTTGGTTGAGGTTTATAAGAGTTATTATAGTATATCATAGATCATAGAAGTTACAATGTTGTTTTCCCTAAAAATAACAGTTTTATTTTTACATCCCCCACACAAAGTATGCACCCCTCATTACATGTTTGCGTTTTCACATGGGAGCAACTTAGTTACATGAAAATAGTTATTGTCCTTTCTTTGATTTCCAATATCTATCTCATATATATTGTTAGAATTTTTTTCACTATTGGAAAAGGTCCTATTCTTATTTCATCAAGTTTTTTTTATTCAATTTTGATTTATTTTCAATGTAAGCATAGTCTTCGATTTTAAAATCATAATGTTTTCTATTCTTGTCGATCAGTCTTTTAATGTATTCATGATAGCGTAACGAATTTTCATATGCTATTTCCTTATCTTTTTGTAAATTTCTCTCTTCAATAAGTTCTTGTGGAGCAATGTGACAGTTCTGCCACAAAGTAAATATGCTGGGCTATATCTGGTTGTAGAATGGCTTGTTCTATTGTATTCGTCAATACAATCATGGGCTATTTTCTTACATGCCCTAGTTTTCTTTTCGTTGTGTTTCCACCTTATTCTGTTCACTAATGTCTGATTTAGTCGTTCATTCAGACCATTAGAAAAAGGACAATCTACTGTTGTGAAAATCAATTGTATATTCAAACTTCTCATATGTTGTCTGAATTTTTCCGAATCTATTCCTGGGTATTGATCTGTTAATAGTGTTTTCATTGGTCGTTTACCTTGAATTTTATTAATTAATTTGATGAAATCTTCGTTTGTTTAGTGTTTAGAATTGCTCGCAAATGCATATCGAGTAAAATGATCCACTAGGAGATGAAGGTATCTGTTTGAAGAGCGGTTTGCAGCAAAACCTCCAATTGTGTCTAAAGACATTATTTCAAATGGTTCCTTTGCTGGGCCCAATCGAGAAAGGAGACCATACTTTTGCCCTACTCTCGTTTTATTTTTACAACATATGTCACATGATCCACAAACTTTTTTTGTCAGTGAATCCATATTCCATATATATATATATATATATATATACATATATCCATATCCATATCCAATAATGAAATCATGATGTTTTACATGATTTCATTATTTATCTCACTAGCACAAATATGACCAAAATGCTTGTTCACTTTTCTGGTTAACTCTTTTCCGGAATCATTGGCTAAAATTATTTTTTTATTACTTTTTTGCAATTTGTAATGTATCTCTTTGTGTACAGCAGTTCTTTTCATATTATTTATCTTTAAGAGATTATTCTGTTGATCGTATTTTATTTCATTTAATTCCACCAAATTAAGTGTTCTTATACATTTGTCCATATTCTCCCTTTCTTCCAGTACTGGGTTTCTAGAAAGGCAATCTGCTTCTACATTTTCTTTTTCTGGTTCATATCTAATATCAAAATCGAATTGTGATAGAAAATTCATCATGTCACCCAGCTCTTCATCTGGTCTTGTACGAAATTCTTTCCCTTCTAATGGCTTATGGTCAGTAACAACAATAAATTTATGTCCTATTGTCAATATTTCCAAAAATTAATTGCCAGACATTCTAGGAATATTGCTTTCTTGTTCTTTTGATATTTATTCAGCTTTTTAGAAAAATACGCTGCGGGTTTCACTTCACCATTAATCTGTTTTTTTTAAGCACTTTTCCTACTTCTTGAAAACTGGCATCTGTATATATAGTAGTATTGGCACTTGGGTTGAATATTGCAAGAATTGGCTCAGAACAAAAGATGTCCTTAACCTTATTAAAAGCTTCCTGATAAGCCAATGACCAATTGAATTTTACATCTTTTCTCAGTAAATTATGCAACGGTTCTAATAATCTAGCTGAATATTATATATATTTGTAAATTAACTTTACCCAAAAATTGCCTTATCTTCTTTCGAGTATCTGGTGGAGAAAAATTCCTAATGGAAATTGAATTGTCATTTTTAGGTCGTATTGTTTCCTACAATATGTCCTAAATATTTGACTTCTTCATCTGCAAAATTACACTTGATGAATTTAAGTCTGATTCCTTCAATACATATTTCTTTCAAGAGACTCTCCAAATGTTCTATATGTTGGTCAAATGTTGAAGAAAATAGTAGAATATCATCTATATAATTTGGGCAGAATAAATTCAGGTTATATTTTCTGACAATATTATTCAATATACTACTCTGTCAAGAAAGAACCGGGAATTTTCAATTAAAACAACATTTTTACATTCAATCGTCAAAATTTATTGGGTCGCCTTCAAAATAGGCTCCATTTGCTCCAATACATCTATGCCAACGGCACTTCCAATTATCGAAACATTTTTTATAGGCGCTTTCCGGGATGGACTTTAGCTCTCGCGCCGAATTTTGTTTTATGGCTTCAATCGACTCAAAACGGGTGCCACAAAGGGGCAATTTTAGTTTTGGGAAGAGGAAAAAGTCGCAGGGAGCCAAATCCGGCGAATACGGTGGTTGCTGAAGCACGTTTGTTGAGTTTTTGGCGAGAAAGTCAGTCACAATCATAGCTCGGTGAGAAGGCGCGTTATCGTCATGCAAAATCCATGAGTTGTTCGCCCACAAATTTGGCCGCTTCTTACGGATACGCTCACGCAAACGTTTCATAACGTCTAGGTAATACTCCTTGTTTACCGTCTGACCCTCTGAAACGAATTCTTAGTGCACCACGCCACGGATATCGAAGAAAACAAAGAGCATCTCCTTCATTTTCGAGCGGCTTTGGCGTGGTTTTTTCGGTTTCGGCTCATTTTTTGCCACCCATTCCGATGATTGCTGGCTTGTTTGCATATCGTACTCGTAGACCCAGGTCTCGTCACCAGTTATAATGCGTTCCATGAATGTAGAATCGGAATTACAGCGATCCAGCATGTCTGAAGCAACCTGTTCGCGATGACGTTTTTGAAGAAAATTCAGGTCTTTCGGTACGAGTCGTGCGGTCTCCTTTCTCATGCCCAAAATATCAATCAAAATCGTACGTGCGGACTCGTGGTATATCTTAAGATCATGTGCTATCTCTCTCAAGCTGGTACGACGGTTTTCCAGGACCCTTTCCTTAATTTTATCGACGTTATCTTCGATCGAAGCCGTCGATGGGCGTCCGTCCTTGAAGGCTCTGTACCACTGATATGCACGAGTTTTCGATAGAGCATTATCACCAAAGGCCTTTTGCAATATTTTCAATGCATCGGTACACGAAAATTCATTTGCAACACAAAACTTTAAACAAATTCTTTGCTCAACGTAATCACCCATAGTAAAAATCGGCACGCAGTCTGACATCGACTGACTTAATCAGCTGTTGCAAACACAGTAGTTGACAGATCCCACTCAAGCTTGGCATAGTAATTAAGGACAGTGGCACCAACCTAGGAAAAAAACTTTTACCTGCCTCATTGCCCCGCCAGATTTAAATCGATAATTCCCGGTACTTTCTTGACAGAATGTACGTTGAAATATGGCCGAGGATGTTTTAAGTCCAAAAGGTAAACATTTCCATTGCCAGTGACCATTCTGTGGCACAAAAGCAGTCTTATCTATCTTTGGTACGAATAGGAATCGAATAGGAATCGACCAAAAGGCAGAATTTATATCTAATATAGTGAAGAATTTTGCATTTCGGGTTTTGGCTAAGATTTCATCAATTAATGGGAAAGGCTGTGGTTCGGGAACAATTGATTTATGGAGTTCACGAAAATCGACACATAATCTGGTTTTAGACCCTTCATCTCTCTTATATGCTAAAGTGACTGGTGATGCAAAAGGTGAGGAGGACTCCTCAATCAGATTCGCTTTCAACAATCTTCCTATTGGAAATTCTATCTCTTTTTGATCCTCCATTGAGCATCTGTATAGTTTTTTTGCTATAAATTTGCGTTCTAAAAGTTTTATATGTTGTAACAATTCAGCTACAACTATATTTTAAAATGCCCGAGCCCAGTCGGTTTAACTGGGTCGTGAGCCTGATCTCACAATTCCACCAAATGAAAAGACACAACTCCCTGACAAACAAGTCACTCGTTTAATTTACCACAAGTAATTTTTCTTACAAATTACATATATACATTTAAAAGAAATATACAATTTACTATCTTACACTAGAGTAAGTTTCAATAATATTATTACCGATAAAAGTAGAAAAATATATATATATATAAAAATGGGAATGTTATTATTAATATATACAAAAATTCGAAGTTCCTTAATGTGATATGAATATATACAAAATTTCTCAATATTACTTCCCTGGTTGGTTTAGAATACAGGCTAATGTTTTGCCAATCAAAACAGGTGGTGGTTTTGTAGGTCGTCTCAAGCAGGCTGTTATGTAGTTCTTTGAACTTAATAGCTTCAACGTCTTCGGGCAACCAGTGTACGTGTAACTATTCCTCACCAAGAAAACTTCCAAACTACAGGAACAAATAACAGGAAAATAATCCAAGAGAAATCCAGGAAAAATATTCCATAAAACAAATCCAGAAAAAGATAATCCAAAAATAATTCCAGGAAAAGATAGTCCAAAAAAAAAACCCTTCTTTGAGGGTTTTTACTTCTAATCTTCAAGAAAAATTAATTAACGAGAAAATAAATTTTATGACATTCCGATTTCAACTTTACTCTGCAATCGTGAACCGGAAAAAGAAATAATTCCTTCATATCAACGCGCACGTGACAACACATTGACGGACAGATATCCCAATTTCTTCATTCACCGGTCTTCTCCATAAAGGTGATATACCAGCGAATAAATTCGACGTGTAGATCGCTACACTACCCTCCATTCCCCCCAAAAAAAAATCTTGTCACAAAGAGATTTTTTTTCTTTGCAAAAAGTTGAAGTTACACAGGAAAAGTTGGGCGCCAGTGATTTATGAATCACAAGGTAAATAAAGGTGAATGACTTCAAATAGACATAAAACTGCATCTGAAAGACACAAAAGATTTATGAATTCTAGACCAACTAAACAGCCACACGAAAGAGACATGTCAGCACATCATACAGATACCGTATAACTGTATGTTGATCCGAAAAAAGGTAGAAGTCTACATTAGGGGTTAAGGGAAAAATTTAGCCAGAGCAGAAGATAAAGATAACCGTAATGGCAAGACAAGAGACATAGAGACTGTCTCTCCACTACGGGAAGGTAAATGCTCTCAGCTAAAAAGAGAAAAGGAAAGGAAAAGGAAGATAATTACCCCTAAATACTTCAAATAAAAATTATGTCAAAAAAAAAGTCAATGAATTCGTAAAATATATATATGAGGAATGAGGACGGTGCAATGAATAGTGGGGATATAAGACTATTAACAAGGACACATGAAAGAACAGTATTTTGAGTCACTGAGATTCGACATTTAAATCATCATCGGGGTCATCTTCAGTTAAATCAGGTTTTATATCTTTGATATGGAAATTTCCCAAATTCCTACCAGATAAGTCGACTAAATTGTAGACAAGTGAAGATATTATCTTATTTACTATGCAAGGGACGAATTTTGGAGCAAGCTTTGAGGTGAAATTTTTCGAAGCATCGGACAGAACAAAGTTTTTTTTCCAAACCCTATCACCGATGTTCAAACGAACATCACGTCTTCTAAGATTGTATCTACGAGCGTTGATCTCATAAGAATGCTTCAAACGTTTTCGAACGTCTTCATAAAGCTCTGGCAGCTGTTGAACCAAATTGGAATCCAAAACTCTATTCCCTATAGTGACGACGTTATTAGCATTTTCCGAAATAAGACCATAGAATGATCCATCAGTAGCGACATTCCTAAGAAAAACTAAAAAGGAAGGACTATATTTCAAGCCCTCACTCCTAGCTAGTCTTATAGCCTGAACTATTTGGTGAATGTGCTGGTCCCAAAGTTTGTGATCACCATCGATGTATGATCTGGTGGCAGTGACGATTGTCTTGTTTACACGCTCCGTTGGATTTATTTGGGGATGGAATCGAGCGTTATAAAAGATTTTTTGGACACCATATTTTTTCATCAGATTCTTGAATTCAGCAGAAACAAATTGTGATCCATTATCCACGGCAAAAATTTGAGGAACTCCGAAAATCAAGAAAATCTGATTCTCGATAAATTTCACAATGGCCCTACTAGTAGCCTTAGAAAGTGGCTGCACGAAAACAAATTTGGTGAACCAGTCAGTCACTACTAAAAGATACTGGTTACCTGTTTTGGACCGTGTATAAGGACCCAGCAAATCAGCACTCAAGAATTGAAATGGGAAGTTAATATTTCGATACTTGCCCATTAAACCAGCCTGGGGTAGGTTTCCTGGTTTACAAGAAGCACATACCTTACAGCATCTTACATACTTAATAATTGAGTTCTTCATCCTAGGCCAGTAATATAAAGAGGAGATACGGTGCAAGGTCTTGTAAACACCAAAATGTCCAGCAACTGGCTCATTATGGAACTCCTTCATAACTTCCAGCCTGTGAGGAGTGGGCACAACAATTTTCCATTCCGGAGAGTCATTTATTATTCGGTACCTGGGCAAAATATGTTTATATAAAACACCATTGCTTACTCTAAATTCTGGATATAGATCTGGACGGTCGCTTACTTTAGTTCGCAAATTGCTATACCATTTATCGACTCTTAACTGAGAGAGATTCAAAACTGAAACTTGTAAAGTGTCAGTTGACAAACGAGAGAGTGAATCAGCCACAGTGTTGAGGGATCCGCTTCGATGAACAATTTTGAAACGATATGAAGATAATCTCATAATCCATCTAGATATCCGTTGATTGGGATTCTTCATCGAGTTGAGCCATACTAGAGAAGAGTGATCCGTTATGACGGTAAACTCAGTACCTTCGATATATGGTCTGAATTTTTCAATAGACATCACTATAGCCAGAAGTTCTTTTTCTGTAGTAGAATATTTGCGTTGGCTTTTATTCAAAATCCTACTGTAATAGGCAACCGGATGTTCCAAACCATCCTCCTCCTGAAACAAAACCGCTCCAACACCATTATCACTAGCATCGCATGCAAGACAAAATGGTTTAGAAAAATCCGGACTTGCCAAAATGGGAGCTGTTGTCAACAACGATTTTATCCTGAGGAATGCTTCATTTGCATCATCAGTCCATGCAATGGGTTGTCCTTTCTTTCTTCCCTTCAACAAATCAGTAATTGGACCACATACTGAAGCAAAATCTCTCAAAAACCTACGGTAATAACCAATTAAACCGATCAACCGACGGATCTGTGTGGTATTTTTGGGAATCGGATAATCCAAAATATCTTGAACTTTGGATGGATCCGTTCTTAAACCATTTGCATCTACTACAAATCCAAAAAAATTCAATGAAGGTCTACAAAACTTACATTTTTCGAAGTTAACTGTCAGATTCGCCTCCTTCAGACAATGAAACAGCTTTCTGAGAACAGCAAGATGCATTTCAAAGGTAGGGGTGCAAACGATTATGTCATCGATATAATAGAACACATAAGGCTCTAACGATGGACCAATGACCATATCCATAAGTCTTACCATTGCCTGACAAGCACAATTCAAACCAAACGGTAATACATTGAAACAGAACAATCCTCTGCCTGGAATAGCGAAGGTTGTTTTTATCTTAGATTCCTCGTCCAAAGGAATCTGGAAGAATGCCTGTTTCAAATCTATTGAACTAAGATAACTTGCATCCCGTACTTTGCTCAAAATAGAATCAATGGGAGGCATTGGATAACTATCAGGAAGAGTAATGGAATTCAACTTCCTGGCATCGAAGACAACCCTATAGGTACCATCTTTCTTGGGGACCAACCAAAGTGGAGACAACCATGGGCTGCACCCGGAGACAGGTTTGATAATGTTGAGCCCCAACATCTTATCAATCTCCTCGTTCAAAACTCTCTGCATTGCTGGAGAAAGCGGATATTGTCTTTGCCTAATCGGCTTGGCATCTCCTGTATCAATATGATGCTCATATAAATGCGTCTTACCCAACTTATCAGACGGCGCAATTTGATTGAATAGGTCGACAACAAAATCCAGTTCGCACTTTTGCGAATCTGTCAATGACTCAGATCCAAGTAAGGCGCGAACTACAGCTACGGAGTTATCTAAAGATAGGTAAGAGGAACTATAAGTAAAATCCTTAAAATCAAGAGTTAAGTTAAATTCATGAATGAAATCCATACCCAAAATAAGATCGTGATTTATCGATGGTACAACAAGAACCTTGAGAACCTTGATCATATCGTTCAAACTTATGGGAAGGTTGACATAGCCTAGAGTATCTTGAGGCCTTCCATCAGCCGTAGTGAGATTAACCGATACGTCATAGTGTAGGCAGAGATTCAACTTTCGCAGAAGATGAATAGAAGAGGAACCCAAAATGGTAACATTGCTCCCACTATCTATTAAGGAGGATATAGGCTGACCTCCAACATGAACTGTTAGATAAGGACGATTGTCCTTTTGCCGAAGTTCCAATAGGGGATTGGTTTCCCTCAAGAGACATTCTTTCCTTTTGACTATTTTTCGAGCATTACCAGAAGATAAACTGTGATGACCATCAGATAAATCGAAGTTCTTCGCGGTTGTGGGCGACGAAGTGGTCAATTTTTCATCTGGCTTGATTTCCCTTTTCGTTTTTGAGCAGGATTTTGACCTGAAGGACCTCCAATACCTGCGGGATTGTGGACCCTCTTCTCGTTTTTTGAGCACAGAGGACAATTGGACTTGATCACGTTCTTCTGACCGCAACCAAAACAGAAACGTGTGCGTAGCTTACGACACTCGTTATAGTGGTGGTTTCCTTCTTCACAGTTCCAACATCTGGCACTAGAACGAGTATCAGACACCCGCAGTTCTCCCAACTGATTGGAAATGCTCAGACAGAGAGCATCCTCCACTCTCTTACAAAGAGCTATCAACTGAGATATTGACAAAATATCCTGTAAAACGAGGACTTTTACATAGTCAGGAAGTAAATTATCTCTTATAATATTGACCATTTCAAGCTCTGAAGGACAATTATTTAACCTATAAAATTGTGCCTCCATAGAATTGATATACAAGGTAACAGACTCTCGAGGATTCTGTTTACGAGATTTGATCTCATGAAGTAAAACTGAGTCATAATTACTATGCAAAAATGTGGACTTCAAAGCTTTAACGAGTTCGTTCCAATTCAGGAAACGATTTTTGATGTAGTTGTTATGCCACCAAGTCCATGCATCATTCTCGAATAAATCCCCAGCAGATTCAAATAGGTCTGAATCTTTACAACCCCTCGAAACTTTTAGGGACTCAACTAACTCCAAAAATGGGATTAATGGTTCCCTTCCGGAAAATTTCTTTAAACCCCATTTGTACACAGGTATACATTTAGAATTAGTTCCCTTATTGACAGGAGATAGAGGATTGTGCAAACCTGTAGATTTCACAGGAGTTGAGGTACAAGGAGAAAGAGCCTCAGGAGAGGACATCTTTTCCGCAATATCAGATTCCAACATGAGGACCTCCTTATAAAGACTCTGTCTGATAGCAGACTCACCATCTTTGTCAGCAGATAACCGTTGGATTCTACCAGTCACATGAGTTAGGCGAGTGAGTATACGCCTGTGATCAACTTGAGAGGAACCCGAGTTGAACTTGGCACAAATCTTCCTCAAATCTGTCAAACTTTCTTTAATGCCACCGACATTTTCTTCAAAAGAGAAAGGATCAGATAAGATGATGAAACTACGATCAGAGGATTCTTGGGATAGCAAACCCCTCAAAATTTTACGTTTGTCATCTACTGATGACGGAACTTCAATTCCTCTCATCGCAATCTCATAAGCAAGTTCATTTTGATTTAGAAACTGTGGATTAATCGCCATTATGCCGAAAATGAAGAAAAAATTTAATGACTCTATATATTACCGAAAAGAAAAAATGAAAAATGAAACCCGATTGAAAAATCTTGCAGACAATGACCCAAAGAAACTTACAACTACCCGAAACGAGCACCTTGGTTGACCAGGAACCCAAAGTCACTTCCACCCGGAAAGAGTGAGATCAAGTTTATTTGAAATCCGAAAAAGGAATTCAATGGCCCCACGTTGGGCGCCAAAATTCGTGTAAAAATTCAGCTACAACTATATTTTAAAATGCCCGAGCCCAGTCGGTTTAACTGGGTCGTGAGCCTGATCTCACAATTCCACCAAATGAAAAGACACAACTCCCTGACAAACAAGTCACTCGTTTAATTTACCACAAGTAATTTTTCTTACAAATTACATATATACATTTAAAAGAAATATACAATTTACTATCTTACACTAGAGTAAGTTTCAATAATATTATTACCGATAAAGGTAGAAAAATATATATATATATAAAAATGGGAATGTTATTATTAATATATACAAAAATTCGAAGTTCCTTAATGTGATATGAATATATACAAAATTTCTCAATATTACTTCCCTGGTTGGTTTAGAATACAGGCTAATGTTTTGCCAATCAAAACAGGTGGTGGTTTTGTAGGTCGTCTCAAGCAGGCTGTTATGTAGTTCTTTGAACTTAATAGCTTCAACGTCTTCGGGCAACCAGTGTACGTGTAACTATTCCTCACCAAGAAAACTTCCAAACTACAGGAACAAATAACAGGAAAATAATCCAAGAGAAATCCAGGAAAAATATTCCATAAAACAAATCCAGAAAAAGATAATCCAAAAATAATTCCAGGAAAAGATAGTCCAAAAAAAAAAACCCTTCTTTGAGGGTTTTTACTTCTAATCTTCAAGAAAAATTAATTAACGAGAAAATAAATTTTATGACATTCCGATTTCAACTTTACTCTGCAATCGTGAACCGGAAAAAGAAATAATTCCTTCATATCAACGCGCACGTGACGACACATTGACGGACAGATATCCCAATTTCTTCATTCACCGGTCTTCTCCATAAAGGTGATATACCAGCGAATAAATTCGACGTGTAGATCGCTACAATGTGCCTCATTATTTTGCACCTGACCAATATCAAACTTGTGTTTTGCAAAATATGGTCATATTTATTTATTAAAACTTCAATTTTATTTCTCTGATTTGTTTTCAAATGGTCTAATTTTGCTTCGAAATGTTCTGTTGGTATCACTTCATTGAAACTGATGGTGTAATCATTGTTATCATTATTATTATTATGGACACAATCGATCTTTCTCTCTTCATTCATATCTAATCTTTGATGAAAATTCAAATCAAAATCTTGTTTTAATTGAAAATTGGAAATAGAATCTAGTCCGAATAGAAAATCATACTCGAAATTTTTCTCATTAACTACAAAAAG
This sequence comes from Megalocaria dilatata, assembly GCA_034642435.1. Taxonomy (NCBI): domain Eukaryota; kingdom Metazoa; phylum Arthropoda; class Insecta; order Coleoptera; family Coccinellidae; genus Megalocaria; species Megalocaria dilatata. The sequence continues at coordinate 53,960,865 of CM067859.1, read as the reverse complement.
TACCACTTCTTTTTTTATATTATTGATTCTCATTTTTGTAATTATTTTTCCTGAAAATTTTGTCCTGCCACTGACTGTTTTGAATGTGTTTCTATTATCTTGAATGGGTAGACATAACTCTTCTGCTACTTTGGAATTCAGAAGACTAACATTTGAGCCCGAATCATAAATTCCACATAATTCATTATTATTCATAAACACATTCAATTTTATCAATGGCAGCAGTCTTAGTTTGTTTGGTTTGATATGGCCTCATTTAATTCATCCTGTACACCAACATTATTTACCGTTCTTGTGTTATCGGGTACGTTCTTTTGTTCAAAATTATTGGATTTATTCCTTAGCTGACATAAAGTCTCCGGATGAAATCTACCTGAGAAACCATTCTTCCCACAAATTGAACATGGTTCCTTCATGACTGGTTTTCTATTTCGATCGTTGTCATATTTTTTTGAACTTTCTAGCTTTCGCAACTCACCAAGTAATTTCTAGAAAGTTGTTACATTTGATCGATCAATTCTATCTTGTGAAACATTTGGCAAACTTGTCACAATTAAATAAATTAATATGTCAGTTGGAAAATTATTTCGGAGATTTAACAACCAATTTTCTTTCCTAAAACCGTAGTCAACTAAATTTTCTCCCATGTACCTAAATGCATACGCCTCTCTATTTGCCAACTCGTTTCACAAAAACTCTCTACGCTTGGAGAGTGATCTTTCCATATTTGAAAACTTTTGTCTAAACCTAATGTAATTAATTTAGAATCAAACAATTCTTTCGCTGGAAATCCATCCAGAAATAACCGTAAAATCAAAATTTTGTCTCTATCTTCTTCTACTCCACGACGCGTGCATTCCGTCTCGAATATCATCTATAGTAGTATCAATTATTCAGCACAAGATCCTTATTTGTCCTCTTGAAATACACAAAGTTAAAATAATACCATACAAAGAAATAAAAAAAATAGCTTACTAACCTGGAAAAAATCAAAAACAATGCTATTTCTTCGGGTTTCTCAATTCACATTTCTAACAGTTTACTTAATATAATATGTGACAATTTTAGGTTATAATCTTAGACATAGAACATAGAAGTTCCAAAGTTGTTTTCCCAAAAAATAAAAGTTTTATTTTTACACACACATATATATATATATATATATATATTTATTTTTTTTTTTTTTTTTAACCACCGTCTCTTTTACGGGTCCTATGCTATGCACGCCGGGTTATTTACCAAGGCGAGCACCGCCGCTACGTGCCTTGGAGAAATTTTCTTACTATTCTTGTCGTACTCAGAATTATTTGTTTTTGCGAACCGGAAATCACGCGCTGATCCAGGCAGAGTCTCCGAGTATTCTCAGGTAAGTGCTTTTCTATCAACCCATTCACCGATATAATCAGCGGGAGCACGTTTACAGATTTCAACCGGTGCATTTCACGGAGTTGGAAGGCGAGATCAGAGTATTTTGTTATCTTCTCCGAGTATGCCCTCGCCAAACTATCATCTGCGGGTATAGTGAAGTCCAGCAGCAAACATGTTTCCTTTTCACTGTCGAAGATGGCAATATCTGGTCTGTTGTGAGCCACGCCTCTGTCGGTCACCAGCGTTGCGTCCCAATACACCTTATAGCGCTGATTCTCCAGGAGGACTTTAGGTGACTATAAATGTTGTTCCACCTCATTCTGAAGCAATCCTAACTTCAGGTCAATCTGCTGGTGGTATATCTTTCCCATCGCGTTGTGCCTATCAAGATATTCCCTAGGAGCGAGTATGGGGCACGAGGAGGTGACATGCTGTATAGACTCCGCGCCCTGGGCGCACCTCCGACACCGATCTGATGGAATCGCTTGTTTGGCGATATGCTTCATGTACATCCTGGTGGGCATCACTTGATCTTGAATCGCCAAGAGAGCTGATATGTCGGTTCAGCGAGCCTTAGCGCGGACATTTTATCATCAGCCTCACAGATCGCCCTGAAGAAAGGTGAGTTGTTCCTCAGGAAGTGTTCCCTTAGATCACTGACGTTTTTTCCGTGAGCTTCCTCTAAGCTCGTTAGTCCTCTTCGTCCTTGATGTCGCGGAAGGTAAAGCCTGATTGTAGAGGAGTGGGGATGGTGAACTCCATATTTTGTCAGCATTGGCCTGATATCTTTATCCAGCGCGCGGAGGTCAGTTGTTGACCAACTGAGGATTCCGAACGAATACGTCATGCTTGGGATTTCCCAGATGTTAATGGCCGTAAAGAGGGACTTTGAGTTAAGCTTTGCCTTAAGGAGCAGGGAAACTCTGGTCAGCAGCTTTTCTTTGAAGCATTGTTTCATTTCAGGGGTTTTTATTTAAAATGCCTGCTTGATTCCCAAGTATTTATATGGGACTTCCTTACTCAGAGCTGGTATGTTATTGCTCAGTGTTGTCCCCTCCTTATTGTCCTCGATCTTACCCCTTCGGACATCCAATACGGCGCACTTATTGATCCCCAACTCCATCCCTATTGACTCGCTAAAAGCTGTGACCAACTCCAGCATTCTTCTTAGTTGTTCTGGGTTTGCGCCATAGAGTTTCAGGTCGTCCATAAACATGCGATGCGAGATAGCTATCTGTCTGCTTTTGTTCACAACATATCCGTACTTGGTGTTTTTCAGGATAATGCTAAGCGGATTGAGTGCTAAACAAAACCAGATGGGGCTTAATGTGTCACCCTGAAATATTCCCCGGCTAATCTTTATTTGTTCTGATTCTATAAGGATTTCTCCAATTCGCACTAGCAGCGATGTCCTCCATGTCTTCATCAGGTGTCTCAGGAGCTCTATAACGCTCCCAGCTACTCCATGCATCTCCAGCACCTTCAAGAGCCACGTATGTGGGATGGAGTCGAACGCCTTTTTGAAATTCACCCAAGCGATAGATATATTTCGAAGTCTCTTTCGAGACTGCTTGGTGATTACATGGTAGATTAGTAGGAGTTCTTCGCATCCTTTCGTTTTTTCTCGGCATCCCCCCTGTTCTTCTGTGATCAGGCTGTGTTCCCTGATGTGTCTGCTGAGGTATTTGGTAATGACTCCAGTGAGGACAAAGTTGAAATAAAAACGTGTGTTTCTTTAATGAATCATTCTAATTATTTGGTCTAAAAATTATAACATTTATTTACTTCAATGTTAATACATATTTTAAAATTATTTGGGCATCTGTATATTTTCACACAACAGAAATCCTCTATGAAACTCTTTGGAAACTGAAGTTGGTTGACATTTCTAATTTTATATGAACTTCTAATGCATTTAGATATCACACAAAAGTTCATAAAAATTCAGAAATGTCAACCAACTTCAGTTTTCGAACAGTTTCAGAGAGGATTGTTGTTGGATGAAAAGATACAGGTGCAAAAATAATTTTAAATTATGTATTAATATTGAAGTGAATAAATGTAATAATTTTAAGACTTAATTATAAGGATGATTCATTAATGAAAATATGTTCCTATTGCAATTATTTTAATGGTACTAACATACGATTCGTCCAACTTGAATATTCGTCAGATTATATGATACACAGTATTTTGCTACTAATTTATAATTATTGAAGAAAGTGTCCAGGTATCATTATTCTTGGTCAATAACAAAATATTAGTCTGAATCGTGATTCTGAGTAAGAAACCTCTTTGTTTAAAAATACTACTCTGTCAAGAAAGTACCGGGAATTTTCAATTAAAACAACATTTTTACATTTAATCGTCAAAATTTATTGGGTCGCCTTCAAAATAGGCTCCATTTGCTCCAATACATCTATGCCAACGGCACTTCCAATTATCGAAACATTTTTTATAGGCGCTTTCCGGGATGGACTTTAGCTCTCGCGCCGAATTTTGTTTTATGGCTTCAATCGACTCAAAACGGGTGCCACGAAGGGGCAATTTTAGTTTTGGGAAGAGGAAAAAGTCGCAGGGAGCCAAATCCGGCGAATACGGTGATTGCTGAAGCACGTTTGTTGAGTTTTTGGCGAGAAAGTCAGTCACAATCGTAGCTCGGTGAGAAGGCGCGTTATCGTCATGCAAAATCCATGAGTTGTTCGCCCACAAATTTGGCCGCTTCTTACGGATACGCTCACGCAAACGTTTCATAACGCCTAGATAATACTCCTTGTTTACCGTCTGACCCTCTGGAACGAATTCGTAGTGCACCACGCCACGGATATCGAAGAAAACAATGAGCATCACCTTCATTTTCGAGCGGCTTTGGCGTGGTTTTTTCGGTTTCGGCTCATTTTTTGCCACCCATTCCGATAATTGCTGGCTTGTTTGCATATCGTACTCGTAGACCCAGGTCTCATCACCAGTTATAATGCGTTCCATGAATGTAGAATCGGAATTACAGCGATCCAGCATGTCTGAAGCAACCTGTTCGCGATGACGTTTTTGAAGAAAATTCAGGTCTTTCGGTACGAGTCGTGCGGCCACCTTTCTCATGCCCAAAATATCAATCAAAATCGTACGTGCGGACTCGTGGGATATCTTAAGATCATGTGCTACCTCTCAAGCTGGTACGACGGTTTTCCAGCACCCTTTCCTTAATTTTATCGACGTTATCTTCGATCGAAGCCGTCGATGGGCGTCCGGAACGAGGCACTGATATGCACGAGTTTTCGAAAGAGCATTATCACCAAAGGCCTTTTGCAACATTTTCAATGCATCGGCACACGAAAGTTCATTTGCAACACAAAACTAAACAAATTCTTTGCTCAACGTAATCACCCATAGTAAAAATCGACACGCACTCTGACATCGACTGACTTAATCAGCTGTTGCAAACACACTAGTTGACAGATCCCGCTCAAACTTGGCATAGTAATTAAGGACAGTGGTACCAACCTAGGAAAAAAAAATTTACCTGCCTCATTGCCCCGCCAGATTTAAATCGATAATTCCTGGTACTTTCTTGACAGAATGTATATCGGTGAAATTCGAACTGTTTATATGAAGCATCCATAAAAACAGGAGTACATAAATTGAATCCTCTAGATTGTTCAAAATAAGGAATATTCGGGCTTTCTTGACTGGGAAATGCTACAGTTGGTCAATATCAATATTTCTGAAGAATGAAAAATACAGAGTGACTCGTGTGATTTTGCTCGTTTGTTCCTATGGAAACAGCTTGCTATAGTTTCGTCCAAATGTCTGTAAATTCCGAATTTTGAGCCGAAAATGGTTCGGTTTGACCCATGTTTAAAAATCCTCGGTCATAAGCAATTCTTAAAATAAAATAATTCGACTGATCTGTATCAAAATCATTAATAGCTCATACTCCTTATTGATGATAAGCAATTGTGTTCGATCTGGCAGTAAAGACTATAACTGCTAACTGAATGAGCTAGGGATTTTTCAGGGTAGGTTCAAGGTCTAAATATCCCGGAGGAGTTCGTTGATGGGCCAAATTGGTCTAATAGTTCTGGACTTATGATGATTTAAAATATTATTCATCAGATATTTTGAAAATTAGAGATCTGATCAGGTTAAAATTCTACGTTTAGCTGCATAGTGATACGAAGACTTGTGCGAAATTGCGTTATTCAGCTCAGTAGAAAAAATTTTTTTGCCTAAAATTCGATATTTCGGAAACGGCTCGACATATTCCGCTGAAATTTGAGGTCTATATACGGAACATTGATAAAATCAGACTTTAAAAATTCAACTATGTAGTTCTCTCCAAAGATAATGAAATCAAGTTTCTCCGTTTCGGAAAAGGTCGATTTACTCAAAAATATTTTACTAATAGTTCCTAGTCTACAATTCGCATCTTATTAGTAATATTAAACATCGGAAGGAAAAGGATGAATAATTTCGGAAACATATTCATAATATTTGTATAGATATTATTTTTATCGGAAATGTCACCTGAGCAACAAACTCATGCTTGTACAAAGCGATAAATTATGTTGTCCAATAAATGCAATTTTCGAATTTTATAGAAAAACGTTCTTAAATTGCTAGATTAAGATAATTGTTCCAATTCTACCCGACAAGTTTTGCACCTTTCAATACAATATCTTTAGAATATAAAAATAAATTAATCAATCAAGAATTAGAGACATGTATGATAATTTTAGGGTATAACTGCGGATATTTCGTGGGTAAAATACGAATTGTATACATGCAGAGAAAATCTGATAGATATTTTAATCTATAAGCTTTTTACAATGATGTCATTGACATGCTTCAATATGTATTATCAATTTGCTAAGCATACTATGTTACTGAACAAATTTGAGGAATTTTCAAAAAAAAATGCTTTTTCAGAAATTAAATCAGCCAAATACAATCTCCGAATAACAAAAATTGATAGAAAACATATTAACGAATTTGCAATACTTCAAGTAACTCCATGTGTACATTTCGAAGTAGTTCCCTTTTCGTATATGTACATATGGCGTTACTTGTGGTATTGAAAATTCCTTCATCTGTGTTTCTATTAATTTTTCTTATTCGGAGATTGTATTAGGCTGATTTAATTTTTGAAAAAAAATTTTCCGCTATGTTAAATCTCTCAAGATTTCCAATTCGAAAAGTGGAATTATATACTAGCAGTTTAATTTAATTGTGACTAAACTGAAAAAATTTTGTCACGAGGCAATGAAATATACGAAACAAAAAATAAATGAGAGGCTTTTCCAATTGTACAATTGTACGCCTATATAGAAAAACCATAAAATTGAATGGTGTGCAAAACCTGCAATACTTTTTCTTCAAAACTTCGAGGAATAATAATGGGTTGAAAAAATCTATGTATATTTTTAATAATTATCAATTGTTCATACTTCATATAGTGTTTCTATATCTTGTGCTTTCTTTAGTGAGGCAAATTAATTAATTAATTAAATTTCGGCACTCCTTGTTTCCATAATTTAATACAAAATACAACCTTTTACGAATCTAAAATTTTTGAGTAGAAGTACCACTGCTGAATTTCTTGTACAACTGATCGATGCCCAATATGTATCTACACTGCAAATTTCAGCAGAATATGCTGAACAACTCTAGTACCATCGATATTTCAATTTTTCTCATCATATTATCTTCTCAGTAAGAAGAGTAGTAGCGAATGTTAGCACTCAGACGAGCTATTTTAATTAAGTGAGAATTAGATTATATATCGAACATACATATTGAATTGAAAAATTTATATCAAAATAGTTGAAATGAAAAATAAATATACATAATAATATTATTAATTTTTTTCTTATTCCGGTGATGGTGGTGGGATCAAGATGGAAAGTATAATTAAAGAAAAAATTATATTAATGCTCCAAAGAATCTCGAATCATTTTTATTCGATCTTAACGAGATTAGACTATTTATATTAATACTGACTTGGGACCTCTCAATAATTTCTTACGAATATCAGACAGATTATTATTATATTTCACATATAATAAAATAACGTACTAGGCATTTAGTCTATTTATGTAATACAAAGAAAATAATAATCGAAATATATTATCCGGAGAACTATTCCACTCATTTTGTCAATTAATTCATCCTTTTTGTTCAACCCAGCTTTAGAATTCCAAGTATTAAATTTATTTATTTCGGAAGTTATTATATCCACGATAGAATTAACGACCAATTAATAGATTGACATTTCTTGGTTTTTAAAACGATGTTTTTGATATGTTTATGGAACTACCCATTCATTCCCTTTCGATATAAATCATCAAGCATTACCTATTAAGTATAAATTACAGATGATGAAATATTCGAACAATTCTTATGCACTTTCTGATAAAATCAACTCTTTACGAATCTAAAATTTCTTCATTATGTACTTACACTGCAAATTCCAGCAGAATATGCTGAACTGTTCCAGTACCATCGATATTTTTATTTTGTTTTTCGACGAAAGACGTTTTAAGACCGATATATTATCTTCTCGAATTATGATAGATTGGGCGGTTGCTTGGTAGAAATCAGTTGTAATTGTCATTATAAAATAAAACACTTGTTTACATTTTCGACTTTATTTTTGGTATTGACGTACGGTTCGTTTTTGCTTGAAAGACTTCATCAGAATACGAAGTAACAGTTGTTGTACAATGAATTTATAAGATTTTTTACAGAAGGTGAACATGTGTTTTTAAATTGTTCGTCGGGTTGGTTTTCTCAAAGAATATTCCCTTCAGAATCATGTTCACTCGACCCCTTGTAAATATTGAATAGAGGGGTGTAATAAAAATATTACTAGTCAATATTTACAAGGGATCGAGTGAACATGATTCTGAAGGGAATATTCTTTGAGAAAACCAACCCGACGAACAATTTAAAAACACATGTACAACTTCTGTAAAAAATCTTATAAGTTCATTGTACAACAACTGTTACTTCGTATTCTGATGAAGTCTTTCAAGCAAAGACGAAACGTACGTCAATACCAAAAATAAAGTTGAAAATGTAAACAAGTGTTTTATTTTATAATGACGATTCTCGAATTATAATTTGAAAAAAAATTCGAAGGTTTCTGAAAGAAAAAATTAAAACAAATTTATTGCGAAAATTTCTATCGCTGAAATTTGAACTGTACATATGGCGCATCGATCAAATCAGGTGTACAAAATTGAAACCCTCTAGCTTGTTCGAAAGGAAAAATATTCGGCCTTTCGAAAATGCCACATTTGGTCAAAAAATTCAAAAGTGTTATTGTAATAGCTTTTGATTTATAATTTGCATCCAATGCGTAATAATACACATCGAAAGGAAAAGAATGAATGAATTCAAAATTATAATAATATTTTCCATTGAATTAATAGTTTTACCAGGAATATCATTACAAATCGGCTAAATTGTGATATTTAAGTGACAGATCGATTAATTAGAACTCTCTGTGATAATATTCTATGACGTCAATGTCGTTGACATTAACCAAATCAATTTATATTATGAACAAGTCAGAAGCTTCTGCACGCTTCTTCATATTGGGAAAATTCTCAGAATATTTAAATTTGAATTATCGTTTTCCCAATATAAACAAGCTCACAAAATCTTCTTACTTCACGTCACGTAATTACATTTAATTAATCTTCAAACTTTTTTTCCTGAAGATGGGATAATTAATTCCCGAAACTCACAATTAAATGTGTCAAATCTCAATTTATTGGTAGTAAAACATAGTGACTTCTACAACTTGCTTTAATTTTCTTTCTCACTTTAAGAAAAGACTTTCAGCTTGTTGGGATCTATAGATTTGGAGAATCAAATTTCAAATAAGTATTACTCAGGAGTAATTCCACTGATCTTGCCTGTTAACGAACCCAAGCGAGATACTATTTTACGCACGAAATCAGGTTATGATAGACATTTGATCGAAATGGAAAATAGATCAATTGAGGCAAAAATTAATTATCAAGTAAAAGAATTCCTGGTTGAAGTAAACCTAATAGGATCAAATATTGACACTACATCAGTAAATAAAATAATTGTGATATTCTCATCCCATAGGACCCGTACAATGAAAGAATATGAATTGTATACACCCACTATAATTCCCACTATTGATTCTTGAAGGAATTATGTCAATAAAGTACACCAACTTTATTATGGAAATATACAGGTGTTCCTAAATTGGAGGTACAAACGAATAAGGGAGATTTCTTGAATAATTTTAGGAGAAAAATCCCATGAAAATTATACCACAAATTTTTCGTTTTCCAGATAATGAGTGTTAAAGTTTGAATTTTTTTCAAGTTTTTTCTCATAGTATCTGCATTTCACAAGGTATTCTATTGAAATTTGGCACAGTTAATCCAATGCAAACTTTACACCATGTGACATGCCATTTTCGATTGCAAATCTAGAGGGTGTCATTTTTTTCTGGAGCTCTGTCACCTGTTTTACTCCAGAATTTTTTTCTGGTGAGCCACTGTTAGTTTGAAAAATTGTAAAAAGAAGCTTTGTTATACTAAACTTTGTGGTCTCTTGTAGTTTTGTCGCATCTGGTACTGATTTCGGGAAAAAAAATTTTAACGATTTCGAAATCCTCAGAAAAATCCAAATTGTCATAAAAATGAAGGTGAATAAAATCGTAATTAATTTTTATGGCACGTAACATGGTGTAAACTCTAAATTGTAATATATATGCCAAATTCCAGTTGAATATCTTGTGAAATGTAGATTCTATAAAAAAATTGAGAAAAATTCAAATTTTAACACCCTGTCTCTCGAAAACGAAACGTTTGCGGTCTAATGTTTATGAAAATTTTTTTCTTAAAATTATGCAAGGAATCTTTCCACGCCGCTTGTACCTTCAATTTAGGAATATTATATTGCCATTATATTATTATGAATATCAGCCATTATATTGTGAATAACCAATTCTTTGGTTTTATTTTCACTTCATTAATTACAACTTTCCTTGAGTAAAAATAAAATTGAAACTCCCTGTGGGTCAGCTAACCTGAACTAGATAAGCAGTGTTTTCATCTCTTTGAATTTTCATTCAGGAATGCGATGATAAATTAGCTGTTCAGATTTGTACAAAAATTTAAAAAATCCCTATTTCAATTTTATATATTTGTTTCAATTTCCTTTCAACCTCTGCGGTAGAAAGAAACGAAGTCGAACTAGAAAAATACTTTTTAGAGTCAAAATGTATTGAAGTACCAGATAAAGATTTCGTGACAATATATATCTTGACGAATGGAATACTGAGTTAGTATAATAATTAGTTCATGTTTTACGGATAATTCTTTCTTTTGTGTGTGCATCCTAGTGTGAAAGACTGGACCGATTAGGCATAGTTAACGAATCAACTGGAATATTCAAAACCACAAATAAAATCTATCTAATTTATACTCAATCTATTCGTTACATTTTGTATGAAGCATAAATATTCAGTATTATGAAAGAGAAAGGCCTGAATATCACAAGCACCTAGAAAGATTTTTAATTCTTGATTTGTGAATAAATCAATCGAAATAATCAAATTGAATCAGATAATTTTCATTGCCCTGATCCAAAGATTTTTGCCAAATAATTGTAACATGTGAGAAACGAACTATTTTACATATGGCATATTTCTCTCATTGAAACCGATAAGGCTGATAAGAGCATAAAATTCGTTTATTTAAATATCAGATAACTAGAGGAGCTTATAATATATCTAAACCCGTAATTTAAATATTTCACGTAAATCGTGGCAATAATATTTCATTTTATGCAGCCCTGATCTCGCACCGTTAATTAAATAAAGCCGGATCTGGTCCTATCTGCGAAAATTCTTGTATTAAAAAAAATGAATTGAACTTACCCCTCTGGGTGTGCTCATATTAAATATGAATTATCGATGGAATTGCCATGAGAATTCTTGAAATATTCGAATGTTTAGTGCAGGATCTCTGGTAGGTCTTAATATGTAACGGATCTTGGGAAAATAGAAATTCGTTTATATATATATATATATATATAGTTTTTGACAAGGAATCACATATATATATATATATATATATATATATATATATATATATATATATAAATATATATATCGATTCGCAAAAACAAATAATTCTGAGTACGACAAGAATAGTAAGAAAATTTCTCCAAGGCCCGCAGCGGCGGTGCACGCCTTGGTAAATAACCCGGCGTGCATAGCAAAGGACCCGTAAAGGGCACGGTGGTTAAAAAAAAAAAAAAATATATCTATATATATATATATTTTTATATGTATATGTAAAGAAAACAAACAACTAAATATCAGAAACAACATACATTTCATGATATTTAAATGTTATTCAAATTCATAATATACACAACTATTCGTTGAGGCCAAAACTTCCGTATACTTCGATGTGGAAAGAAGAAGAAGAAGGAAAAACGAATCTCACTTCATCTATGTTCGATTGTAAGATTATGAAAAATTCTTTGTTTGATAGTGTGAAGGTTGCAGCCTAAGTAAGACATTGGAATAATATATTGTTGTCTGTTTGGGACAAAAAAAGCTAAAGAGTGATCGTAGTGAATTTAATATCTGTGCTTGTGAAATCTAGATCCAATACTTCAAAACCGATAGGATGGATGTTTCTAGCGTGAATGAAGGAATGTATTCAACATTTGTACGGTAAGTAGTTAAATGAGTTAACCCTAATATTTTTCCTCGTTTTCTATCTTAATTAAATAATTTCGTAAAAGCTGTTCTGATGTGTGAAGACCTCAAGATATCAATTCAAAATATCCAAAGCAATTTCCATATTGAATTAATTGTCTTACTGAAAATTTAATTTCTATAGAGAAAAATTCAACCGAACTCATTTCATTTGTGGTATGAATATCACAGGTGATATTTCATTTTGCTTATGGAGAATTTGTTTGGGAAAAAAATGCACAGAACTATTTCTGTAGTGATAACTAAAATTAACGGATTACAGTACTGATATTTTATAACTCCTGAAGGGACGTTTAATTGATATTATACAGAATTATTTCACATCAAATCGATATGACAATATTGGGTTTTCAGTGTTAATAATCTATAAAGTAGTGCACAAAAATATCAGTTTTTATGTAATCATAACATACTCTTGATCAGTTCATTATATAAGTGTCATATCTAGTAAATTGGGGTTTTATTTTCAATACATCCATGGTTTTGCTAGTTATTCTGATATGTAATTGTGAAAATATTCAAACACAACGAATGTACTCAGTTTCTAGTATATCGAATGTATGCATTCCCATATTTTCAATTTTTTCTCACGTTCTAAAAAGCCACGATTTTCATCATATTTTCCCAGGTTATAATAATTTTCGATTTAGAACTTATAAATTCATAGTTTCCTTCCCATTTCAACGTTTGCATTTATAGCATAAGGAAACCTAATTGGTGAGGTCTTTCGTTCATGTTTGTTATTTACGCATTTATCTCTTTCCATCTGAAATTCAATTGTGGACTAGTTCCAATTTTCTTTCTAATATTTCAGTGTTATCCAATTTGGCATATATTTAATGTCGATTGAAGTTTATTTTAAATCAATCAAGAAATTTCTTTGCAGCAGAAAAATTGAATTTATATTAACGTGATAATAAATTATTATAATAATTATTCAAAAAACATATAAGACAATAGTTTTTTTCCACAAAAATGTACTACTACAACAATTGTTTCATCACGATGTGGCTTCTTCAGGAATTACTGGCTGATGGTATTCAGATCAAATAATGAAAATAAAGAAAATAATCCATTTAGTCCAGTTGTTTCATTCATCACATCACCAAGCATTAAATTTTCTAGAGTTTTAATTTAAATTATTCAAACCGAAACAAACTTTTTAGCTAAATACACTATTAAAAATAGCATCCAACTTATAGACAATATTCAATCCGTCCAATTGCCCAAAAATTGTAGATTAATTTCTTTTGATGTACAAAATTTATTTCCTCGTATACCTCCAATTGAAACAATACGAATTGTAAAAAAACGATTAATTAAAAATAATACCAATCCCATCAAAATGAATGATATTCCTAATTGCCTGGAAATAAGTGTTGAACAAAACTACTTTCAATTTAACGGAACCGCCTATATTTCAAACAATGGTTTAATAATGGGAAATCCACTCAGTTCAATTTTAGCTGAAATATTTATGGATGCTCAAAAATACATCGGAATCTGATAAGAAAATATTTCCTTTATTGGTACAGATATGTTCAAAGTCACCGACCGAAAACTACATATCTTCACGAATTTTATCAATAAATTCCACCCAAAAATCAAATTCACAATCGATGAAGAAAAGAAACAAAGTATTAATTTTCTTGACCTCACAATAACAAGACTAGATAATTTACATGATTTTAGTATTTTTCACAAACCTTCAAATCACCCCACCAACCAAAGGATATCAGCATATGATAGTTTTATTCAAAGATTATTGAATGCCCCTTTGAATTCAGATAATTTTATGAAAGAATTAAATATAATTAAACAAATGGCGTCGAACAACGGTTACAACCCCTTTCTTATAGACAAAATGGTATCCAATAAACAAAAGAAAATGTTGGATGGAATAGTCCGTTCCTTTGTGATAGTTCATTTTAATTGGAATGAAATGAGTAATTACTTTGTTTCCTATCACTTTATTTACGATTCAGTATGAAAATGTAGTATCACTACGAAACTCGAGTTACTGTATAATCGTAAATAAAGTGATAGGGAACAAAGTAATTTCTCATTTCATTCCAATTAAAAGAAAATGGCAATAAATCTCGTGTACCCAATCATAAAAGAGAACAATACACAGAAATAATTTTCGTTATCTTATGTCCATGGATTATCTGAAAATATTGCTAAATATTTCAAAATTTGTTTCAATTATAACGCGGCTTTTAAAACCATTAATAACCTTAGTACCTTCATAAAAAACTTCTGTACATTCGACATATGCTAATCATCTTGAGGAATTCAGGCATAATTTAAAAAAATAAATATGAAATTATCCACTTTGAAAGCGAAAGTTCTAGATTGAAAATTTAAGAATTTCAAGAAAACAACAGATACAATGCCCGCAAATCATTTTGAACGAACAAACAAATGTTGATAAGTCTCCATTACTGAGTATCTTTACTTAATGGCATTTTTAGCGGCAAACTCCAATAAATACCTTGAGTTTTTATGACTTGTGCATCCAGTATTTGTTCACGTACCTAACAATGTATTTAAACTTGGGGACACTGAATACCATCAGCATTGAAATACCTGAAGGAGCCACATCGTGGTGAAACAATTGTTGCAATACTACAAATATTTTTGTGGAAATAAAATACTGTCTCATATATATTTTATAATTGAAATGAGTTTCCACCAAGTAAAGACCGAATCAATCAGAAATTAATTATTATTCTTCTCATTATTCAATTTGAGCACATGGTATAGTATTTTCGAGTTTCATCATCATAACGAAGGAAATTTTTATGTAATACTCAATTATTTTAAGTCGTTTGAAATTCATTCTTAATTTAAAAATAAAAACCAGGTTTTAAATTCACAACCAATGTTTGTCAATTCCATAATTTCATCAGGTCATAATAGAGTCATGTTAAGATGAAGCAAATTTAAAAATGCAGAAATAAAAAATTGTTTTTTATTTTCATTTTAAAATTCTCAAACCAAAATTGCATTTAATTGATTTTAGGACCTCTGATCCAGATAACGAGATGAAGTTGAGTAATCTTGTGGTTAAGGATGAAGATATCGATATAACGGAACAGTTCATTGACGGAACTGAAGTCCATAACAGAGGAGACTATATTTTTAAAATTAAACAGGAGGACCTCGATACTGACAACGAAAAACTTTGTTTTCCCAAATTAGAAAAAAGCCATCAGCAAGAAAGAAACAATTTCGAAGATGCAGTGAATCAACGCGATCATTTTTCATGGAAACAAAACAAACATAAATGCGATTTGTGTAATTATACTACAAATTTGAAAAAGGAGTTAAACTTGCATTTAAAAGCAGTTCATTCTAAATCGAAGAAATTTGATTGTTACTTATGTGGATATTCTGCAACGCAGAAAATTTATCTTACTGATCATATTAATTCAATCCATTTAAATTATAGAAGATTCAAATGTGCCTTTTGTGAATATGAAGCAAACCAAAAAGTTAATCTCAAGAGTCATATAAATTGTGTTCATTTAAGGCTTAAGCAACATAAATGTCACTTATGTAACTATTCCTCGAATCAGAAAATCTATCTGACGCATCATATAGATTCAGTGCATTTAAATAATAAAAAACATAAGTGTAATTTATGCGAATATTCGGCAAATCAAAAAGAAAATCTAAAACGTCACATAGACTATGTTCACTTGAATTTAAAGAAACATAAATGCAAGTTATGTGAATACGCCTCAAATCAAAAAATAAATTTGGAGCATCATATTGCTACGGTCCATCTTAATTCGAAGAAACTTAAATGTTTCTTATGCGAATATTCGGCCAATCAAAAAGTGCACCTAAAAAATCACACAAATTCAGTGCATTTAAAACTAAAGCCATACAAATGTCATATATGTGAATTTGCTACTAGTTATCCATTCTATTTAAAAACTCATATGAAATCGTTACATAAAAATTGAAGATGTTAATTTGTATGTCTCATTTTGATATAAGCTCATATTTCTATTTTATTTCAAAATATTTACCAAAGCAAATAGACGCTTATGGCTGATTTATCTATGGGTCTTCTGTAGATTAAACGGAATAATGCGGCAAATAATTTATTTTTATATATTGTATATAATGAATTCACAATAGACCATTTTTTCCGATTGCAAAAGAGTTATTGTAATAATTTCAATTGTGAAAAGCAAACAATTTCACATATTTCAGTTTGAAATATTCATTTCAATTTTATATCTTTTGTTAAATCGAACACCTAATATAGAGTAATAATTTCTTCCGATTGAGCCTTCTGAAAAGAGAATCTCACTCAATTTATTTTCATTCAAAAAATTTATATTCATCATTATTTCAAAAAGAAGAATTATTATTATTTTATATACATTTTTTTTCTATGTAAAGGTATTTGATTGTTTTTTTAAACGTAAGTTCAATTAATGTTACTGACATATGACAAAATAAAATAAATTTGTTCTGTTTTAGATAATTATTCTGTATTGTCTGCATTGTATATTTTAGTTTAATAAAAAATTTACTCTTTTAAAATCTATATTCTTTTTTGAAAATTTATTTAACTTATTTCTTCCGATCCTCACTAATCTCATTGTCCTTTCCCCAAATATGTTTTCGATGGCACTTCTATCAGCACTTCGCTTAATATATTTTTCAGTTGTTGAATGACATACGGGCGGTGTTCAATGTATTCTCGGTCTTGGCATGAAAAAAACTGAAATGCATTTATATATAAGGAGGCGTCCCAAACCGTAAAAATAATGTTGATAGTATTTCTATCAGCGAAGAAATTGCAGAAATGAAGAATTCTGGAGATTCAGCCAATACGTTACTAGAACTTCAAGAAACTTCGAGAAACCATATTCATGTAATTTAGTAGAAATAAATTATGTGTAAAAATAAATTCAACTTTGTCAATATATCTGTTATATAGTGGAAAATAAGTTTTATAGTTGAAATTAGACGATTTAACAAAGCAAGAACGTATCAATGTAATATAAACCTGTTTTGAGATAAAGAGTACCGTAAATATCAGTAAGCATTCAAGATTATTAGTAGTTTTGAAGAAACAACATCTTGGATGCCGGCCATAAAACTCGCAAAATCTTACTATAGAAAAATTTTAATACATTCTCAAAGAAGCTTCGAGTGAAAAGTTCTTACAGGTAATAGAAATCTTTGAAGTATGTTTATTCATTTGAATACCTAATCATTATATCAAGTAGCATTAATTATGAACATTACTAGGCCATTAAGATCATATGAACAGGTTAATTGACTATAGATGATTTTCAGATCTCTATTATGGTATTGGTATTATGAAAAATCATGATCCCAAAAGAATAGATTGATTTCGTTGAGGTTTATGAGAGTTATTATAGTATATCATAAAACATAGAAGTTACAATGTTGTTTTCCCTAAAAATAATAGTTTTATTTTCACATCCCCCCACACAAAGTATGCACCCCTCATTACATGTTTGTGTTTTCACATGGGAGCAACTTAGTTACAAGAAAATAGTTATTGTCCTTTCTTTGATTTCCAATATCTATCTCAAATACTACTCTGTCAAGAAAGTACCGGGAATTTTCAATTAAAACAACATTTTTACATTTAATCGTCAAAATTTATTGGTTCGCCTTCAAAATAGGCTCCATTTGCTCCAATACATCTATGCCAACGGCACTTCCAATTATCGAAACATTTTTTATAGGCGCTTTCCGGGATGGACTTTAGCTCTCGCGCCGAATTTTGTTTTATGGCTTCAGTCGACTCAAAACGGGTGCCACGAAGGGGCAATTTTAGTTTTGGGAAGAGGAAAAAGTCGCAGGGAGCCAAATTCGGCGAATACGGTGGTTGCTGAAGCACGTTTGTTGAGTTTTTGGCGAGAAAGTCAGTCACAATCGTAGCTCGGTGAGAAGGCGCGTTATATTCCCATAGTAATCACCCATAGTAAAAATCGGCACGCACTGTGACATCGACTGACTTAATCAGCTGTTGCAAACACACTAGTTGACAAATCCCGCTCAAGCTTGGCATAGTAATTAAGGACAGTGGTACCAACCTAGGAAAAAAAATTTTTACCTGCCTCATTGCCCCGCCAGATTTAAATCGATAATTCCCGGTACTTTCTTGGCAGAATGTATAGTGTTAGAATTTTTTTCACTATTGGAAAAGGCCCTATTCTTATTTCATCAAGTTTTTTTTATTCAATTTTGATTTATTTTCAATGTAAACATAGTCTCCAATTTTAAAATCATAATGTTTCCTATTCTTGTCGATCAGTCTTTTAATGTATTCATGATAGCGTAAAGAATTTTCATATGCTATTTCCTTATCTTTTGATAAATTTCTCTCTTCGATAAGTTCTTCTGGAGCAACGGGACAGTTCTGCCACAAAGTAAATATTCTGGGCTATATCTGGTTGTAGAATGGTTTGTTCTATTGTATTCTTCAATACAATCATGGGCTATTTTCTTACATGACCTAGTTTTCTTTTCGTTTTGTTTCCACCTTATTCTGTTCACTAATGTCTGATTTAGTCGTTCATTCAGACCATTAGAAAAAGGACAATCTACTGTTGTGAAAATCAATAGTACAAACTTCTCATATGTTGTTCAAACTTCTCATATGTTGTCTGAATTTTTCCGAATCTATTCCTGGGTATTGATGTCCTATTAGTCAATATTTCCAAAAATTAATTACCAGACATTCTAGGAATATTGCTTTCTTGTTCTTTTGATATTTATTCAGCTTTCTAGAAAAATACGCTACGGGTTTCACTTCACCATTAATCTGTTTTTTTTAAGCACTTTTCCTACTTCTTGAAAACTGGCATCTGTATATATAGCAGTATAGGCACTTGGGTTGAATATTGCAAGAATTGGCTCAGAACAAAAGATGTCCTTAACCTTATTAAAAGCTTCCTGATAAGCCAATGACCAATTGAATTTTACATCTTTTCTCAGTAAATTATGCAACGGTTCTAATAATCTAGCTGAATATTTTATATATTTGTAAATTAACTTTACCCAAAAATTGCCTTATCTTCTTTCGAGTATCTGGTGGAGAAAAATTCCTAATGGAAATTGAATTGTCATTTTTAGGTCGTATTGTTTCCTACAATATGTCCTAAATATTTGACTTCTTCATCTGCAAAATTACACTTGATGAATTAAAGTCTGATTCCTTCAATACATATTTCTTTCAAGAGACTCTCCAAATGTTCTATATGTTGGTCAAATGTTGAAGAAAATATTAGAATATCATCTATATAATTTGGGCAGAATAAATTCAGGTTATATTTTCTGACAATATTATTCAATATAGTACTCTGTCAAGAAAGAACCGGGAATTTTCAATTAAAACAACATTTTTACATTCAATCGTCAAAATTTATTGGGTCGCCTTCAAAATAGGCTCCATTTGCTCCAATACATCTATGCCAACGGCACTTCCAATTATCGAAACATTTTTTATAGGCGCTTTCCGGGATGGACTTTAGCTCTCGCGCCGAATTTTGTTTTATGGCTTCAATCGACTCAAAACGGGTGCCACAAAGGGGCAATTTTAGTTTTGGGAAGAGGAAAAAGTCAAAAAATTTCAAATAAGTATTTCTCAGGAGTAATTCCACTGATCTTGCCTGTTAACGAACCCAAGAGAGATACTATTTTACGCACGAAATCAGGTTATGATAGACATTTGATCGAAATGGAA
This sequence comes from Megalocaria dilatata, assembly GCA_034642435.1. Classification (NCBI taxonomy): domain Eukaryota; kingdom Metazoa; phylum Arthropoda; class Insecta; order Coleoptera; family Coccinellidae; genus Megalocaria; species Megalocaria dilatata. Next base: position 53,940,973 of record CM067859.1, on the reverse strand, counting down.
AATAGATCAATTGAGGCAAAAATGAATTATCAAGTAAAAGAATTCCTGGTTGAAGTAAACCTAATAGGATCAAATATTGACACTACATCAGTAAATAAAATAATTGTGATATTCTCATCCCATAGGACCCGTACAATGAAAGAATATGAATTGTATACACCCACTATAATTCCCACTATTGATTCTTGAAGGAATTATGTCAATAAAGTACACCAACTTTATTATGGAAATATACAGGTCTTCCTTAATTGGAGGTACAAACGAATAAGGGAGATTTCTTGAATAATTTTAAGAGAAAAATCCCATGAAAATTACACCACAAATTTTTCGTTTTCCAGATAATGAGTGTTAAAGTTTGAATTTTTTTCAAGTTTTTTCTCATAGTATCTGCATTTCACAAGGTATTCTATTGAAATTTGGCACAGTTAATCCAATGCAAACTTTACACCATGTGACATGCCATTTTCGATTGCAAATCTAGAGGGTGTCATTTTTTTCTGGAGCTCTGTCAACTGTTTTACTCCAGAATTTTTTTCTGGTGAGCCACTGTTAGTTTGAAAAATTGTAAAAAGAAGCTTTGTTATACTAAACTTTGTGGTCTCTTGTAGTTTTGTCGCATCTGGTACTGATTTCGGGAAAAAAAATTTTAACGATTTTGAAATCCTCAGAAAAATCCAAATTGTCATAAAAATGAAGGTGAATAAAATCGTAATTAATTTTTATGGCACGTAACATGGTGTAAACTCTAAATTGTAATATATATGCCAAATTCCAGTTGAATATCTTGTGAAATGTAGATTCTATAAAAAAATTGAAAAAAATTCAAATTTTAACACCCTGTCTCTCGAAAACGAAACGCTTGCGGTCTAATGTTTATGAAAATTTTTTTCTTAAAATTATGCAAGGAATCTTTCCACGCCGTTTGTACCTTCAATTTAGGAATATTATATTGCCATTATATTATTATGAATATCAGCCATTATATTGTGAATAACCAATTCTTTGGTTTTATTTTCACTTCATTAATTACAACTTTCCTTGAGTAAAAATAAAATTGAAACTCCCTGTGGGTCAGCTAACCTGAACTAGATAAGCAGTGTTTTCATCTCTTTGAATTTTCATTCAGGAATGCGATGATAAATTAGCTGTTCAGTTTTGTACAAAAATTTAAAAAAATCCCTATTTCAATTTTATATATTTGTTTCAATTTCCTTTCAACCTCTGCGGTAGAAAGAAACGAAGTCGAACTAGAAAAATACTTTTTAGAGTAAAAATGTATTGAAGTACCAGATAAAGATTTCGTGACAATATATATCTTGACGAATGGAATACTGAGTTAGTATAATAATTAGTTCATGTTTTACGGATAATTCTTTCTTTTGTGTGTGCATCCTAGTGTGAAAGACTGGACCGATTAGGCATAGTTAACGAATCAACTGGAATATTCAAAACCACAAATAAAATCTATCTAATTTATACTCAATCTATTCGTTACATTTTGTATGAAGCATAAATATTCAGTATTATGAAAGAGAAAGGCCTGAATATCACAAGCACCTAGAAAGATTTTTAATTCTTGATTTGTGAATAAATCAATCGAAATAATCAAATTGAATCAGATAATTTTCATTGCCCTGATCCAAAGATTTTTGCCAAATAATTGTAACATGTGAGAAACGAACTATTTTACATATGGCATATTTCTCTCATTGAATACGATAAGGCTGATAAGAGCATAAAATTCGTTTATTTAAATATCAGATAACTAGAGGAGCTTATAATATATCTAAATCCGTAATTTAAATATTTCACGTAAATCGTGGCAATAATATTTCATTTTATGCAGCCCTGATCTCGCACCGTTAATTAAATAAAGCCGGATCAGGTCCTGTCTGCGAAAATTCTTGTATTAAAAAAAATGAATTGAACTTACCCCTCTGGGTGTGCTCATATTAAATATGAATTATCGATGGAATTGCCATGAGAATTCTTGAAATATTCGAATGTTTAGTGCAGGATCTCTGGTAGGTCTTAATATGTAACGGATCTTGGGTAAATAGAAATTCGTTTATATTAATATTTAGTTTTTGACAAGGAATCACATATATATATATATATATATATATATATATATCGGTTCGCAAAAACAAATAATTCTGAGTACGACAAGAATAGTAAGAAAATTTCTCCAAGGCCCGTAGCGGCGGTGCACGACTTGGTAAATAAACCGGCGTGCATAGCAAAGGACCTGTAAAGGACACGGTGGTTAAAAAAAAAAAAAAAAATTTATATATACATATATATATTTATATGTATATGTAAAGAAAACAAACAACTAAATATCAGAAACAACATAAACTTCATGAAATTTAAATGTTATTCAAATTCATAATATACACAACTATTCGTTGAGGCCAAAACTTTCGTATACTTCGATGTGGAAAGAAGAAGAAGAAGGAAAAACGAATCTCACTTCATCTATGTTCGATTGTAAGATTATGAAAAATTCTTTGTTTGATAGTGTGAAGCTTGCAGCCTAAGTAAGACATTGGAATAATATATTGTTGTCTGTTTGGGACAAAAAAAGCTAAAGAGTGATCGTAGTGAATTTAATATCTGTGCTTGTGAAATCTAGATCCAATACTTCAAAACCGATAGGATGGATGTTTCTAGCGTGAATGAAGGAATGTATTCATCATTTGTACGGTAAGTAGTTAAATTAGTTAACCCTAATATTTTTCCTCGTTTTCTATCTTAATTAAATAATTTCGTAAAAGCTGTTCTGATGTGTGAAGACCTCAAGATATCAATTCAAAATATCCAAAGCAATTTCCATATTGAATTAATTGTCTTACTGAAAATTTAATTTCTATAGAGAAAAATTCAACCGAACTCATTTCATTTGTGGTATGAATATCACAGGTTATATTTCATTTTGCTTATGGAGAATTTGTTTGGGAAAAAAATGCACAGAACTATTTCTGTAGTGGTAACTAAAATTAACGGATTACAGTACTGATATTTTATAACTCCTGAAGGGACGTTTAATTGATATTATACAGAATTATTTCACATCAAATCGATATGACAATATTGGGTTTTCAGTGTTAATAATCTATAAAGTAGTGCACAAAAATATCAGTTTTTATGTAATCATAACATACTCTTGATCAGTTAATTATATAAGTGTCATATCTAGTAAATTGGGGTTTCATTTTCAATACATCCATGGTTTTGCTAGTTATTCTGATATGTAATTGTGAAAATATTCAAAAACAACGAACGTACTCAGTTTCTAGTATATCGAATGTATGCATTCCCATATTTTCAATTTTTTCTCACGTTCTAAAAAGCCACGATTTTCATCATATTTTCCCAGGTTATAATAATTTTCGATTCAGAACTTATAAATTCATAGTTTCCTTCCCATTTCAACGTTTGTATTTATAGCATAAGGAAACCTAATTGGTGAGGCCTTTCGTTCATGTTTGTTATTTACGCATTTATCTCTTTCCATCTGAAATTCAATTGTGGACTAGTTCCAATTTTCTTTCTAATATTTCAGTGTTATCCAATTTGGCATATATTTAATGTCGATTGAAGTTCATTTTAAATCAATCAAGAAATTTGTTTGCAGCAGAAAAATAGAATTTATATTAACGTGATAATAAATTATTATAATAATTATTCAAAAAACATATAAGACAATAGTTTTTTTCCACATAAATGTACTACTACAACAATTGTTTCATCACGATGTGGCTTCTTCAGGAATTACTGGCTGATGGTATTCAGATCAAATAAAGAAAATAATCCATTTAGTCCAGTTGTTTCATTCATCACATCACCAAGCATAAAATTATCTAGAGTTTTAATTTAAATTATTCAAACCGAAACAAACTTTTTAGCTAAATACACTATTAAAAATAGCATCCAAATTATAGACAATATTCAATCCGTCCAATTGCCCAAAAATTGTAGATTAATTTTTTTTTGATGTACAAAATTTATTTCCTCGTATACCTCCAATTTAAACAATACGAATTGTAAAAAAACGATTAATTAAAAATAATACCAATCCCATCAAAATGAATGATATTCCTAATTGCCTGGAAATAAGTCTTGAACAAAACTACTTTCAATTTAACGGAACCGCCTATATTTCAAACAATGGTTTGATAATGGGAAATCCACTCAGTTCAATTTTAGCTGAAATATTTATGGATGCTCAAAAATACATCTGAATCTGATAAGAAGATATTTCCTTTATTGGTACAGATATGTTCAAAGTCACCGACCGAAAACTACATATCTTCACGAATTTTATCAATAAATTCCACCCAAAAATCAAATTCACAATCGATGAAGAAAAGAAACAAAGTATTACACAATAACAAGACTAGATAATTTACATGATTTTAGTATTTTTCACAAACCTTCAAATCACCCCACCAACCAAAGGATATCAGCATATGATAGTTTTATTCATAGATTATTGAATGCCCCTTTGAATTCAGATAACTTTATGAAAGAATTAAATATAATTAAACAAATGGCGTCGAACAACGGTTACAACCCCTTTCTTATAGACAAAATGGTATCCAATAAACAAAAGAAAATGTTGGATGGAATAGTCCGTTACTTTGTGATAGTTCATTTTAATTGGAATGAAATGAGTAATTACTTTGTTTCCTATCACTTTATTTACGATTCAGTTTGAAAATGTAGTATCACTACGAAACTCGAGTCACTGTATAATCGTAAATAAAGTGATAGGGAACAAAGTAATTTCTCATTTCATTCCAATTAAAAGAAAATGGCAATAAATCCCGTGTACCCAATCATAAAAGAGAACAATACACAGAAATATTTTTCGTTATCTTATGTCCATGGATTATCTGAAAATATTGCTAAATATTTCAAAATTTGTTTCAATTATAACGCGGCTTTTAAAACCATTAATAACCTTAGTACCTTCATAAAAAACAATAAAGATCGAACAAATACAGAAAATAAATCTGGAGTCTAGAAGTTGACTTGCAAAGATTGCCTTTAGTATTTAGCATTTTTAGCGGAAAACTCCAATAAATACCTTGAGTTTTTATGACTTGTGCATCCAGTATTTGTTCACGTACCTAACAATGTATTTAAACTTGGTTACACTGAATACCATCAGCATTGTAATACCTGAAGAAGCCACATCGTGGTGAAACAATTGTTGCAATACTACAAATATTTTTGTGGAAATAAAATACTGTCTCATATATATTTTATAATTGAAATGAGTTTCCACCAAGTAAAGACCGAATCAATCAGATATTAATTATTATTCTTCTAATTATTCAATTTGAGCACATGGTATAGTATTTTCGAGTTTCATCATCATAACGAAGGAAATTTTTATGTAATACTCAATTATTTTAAGTCGTTTGAAATTCATTCTTAATTTAAAAATAAAAACCAGGTTTTAAATTCACAACCAATGTTTGTCAATTCCATAATTTCATCAGGTCATAATAGAGTCATGTTAAGATGAAGCAAATTTAAAAATGCAGAAATAAAAAATTGTTTTTTATTTTCATTTTAAAATTCTCAAACCAAAATTGCATTTAATTGATTTTAGGACCTCTGATCCAGATAACGAGATGAAGTTTAGTAATCTTGTGGTTAAGGATGAAGATATCGATATAACGGAACAGTTCATTGACGGAACCGAAGTCCATAACAGAGGAGACTATATTTTTAAAATTAAACAGGAGGACCTCGATACTGACAACGAAAAACTTTGTTTTCCCAAATTAGAAGAAAGCCATCAGCAAGAAAGAAACAATTTCGAAGATGCAGTGAATCAACGCGATCATTTTTCATGGAAACAAAACAAACATAAATGCGATTTGTGTAATTATTCTACAAATTTGAAAAAGGAGTTAAACTTGCATTTAAAAGCAGTTCATTCTAAATCGAAGAAATTTGATTGTTACTTATGTGGATATTCTGCATCGCAGAAAATTTATCTTACTGATCATATTAATTCAATCCATTTAAATTATAGAAGATTCAAATTTGCCTTTTGTGAATATGAAGCAAACCAAAAAGTTAATCTCAAGAGTCATATAAATTGTGTTCATTTAAGGCTTAAGCAACATAAATGTCACTTATGTAACTATTCCTCGAATCAGAAAATCTATCTGACGCATCATATAGATTCAGTGCATTTAAATAATAAAAAACATAAGTGTAATTTATGCGAATATTCGGCAAATCAAAAAGAAAATCTAAAACGTCACATAGACTATGTTCACTTGAATTTAAAGAAACATAAATGCAAGTTATGTGAATACGCCTCAAATCAAAAAATAAATTTGGAGCATCATATTGCTACGGTCCATCTTAATTCGAAGAAACTTAAATGTTTCTTATGCGAATATTCGGCCAATCAAAAAGTGCACCTAAAAAATCACACAAATTCAGTGCATTTAAAACTAAAGCCATACAAATGTCATATATGTGAATTTGCTACTAGTTATCCATTCTATTTAAAAACTCATATGAAATCGTTACATAAAAATTGAAGATGTTAATTTGTATGCCTCATTTTGATATAAGCTCATATTTCTATTTTATTTTAAAATATTTACCAAAGCAAATAGACGCTTATGGCTGATTTATCTATGGGTCTTCTGTAGATTAAACGGAATAATGCGGCAAATAATTTATTTTTATATATTGTATATAATGAATTCACAATAGACCATTTTTTCCAATTGCAAAAGAGTTATTGTAATAATTTCAATTGTGAAAAGCAAACAATTTCACATATTTCAGTTTGAAATATTCATTTCAATTTTATATCTTTTGTTAAATCGAACACCTAATATAGAGTAATAATTTCTTCCGATTGAGCCTTCTGAAAAGAGAATCTCACTCAATTTATATTCATTCAAAAAAGTTATATTCATCATTATTTCAAAAAGAAGAATTATTATTTTATATACATTTTTTTTCTATGTGAAGGTATTTGATTGTTTTTTTAAACGTAAGTTCAATTAATGTTACTGACATATGACAAAATAAAATAAATTTGTTCTGTTTTAGATAATTATTCTGTATTGTCTGCATTGTATATTTTAGTTTAATAAAAAATTTACTAATAAAATAGAAAGGCTTTTTACTTGATAGAAGAAATATAACAAAATTTGAATATCAAAACAAATTGAAATAGGTTTATCTTCTACAATTTTAATTTCCAAAAGAATTTTTTTATTCAAAAAACTTTTAGAATTAAATTAATGTCTAAAACAAGCACCGCTCACATTTAATAGACGTATATAATCAAAACTCAATATACAATGTCAAATGAAATAAATAACCCAACAGATATACGAAAGTAATTAAAATTAATAAATAAATATTCAAAGGAGACAAAATTTTGTTTCTGGTTTTATCTTTAAGAAATACTACTTGGAAATTAAAATTGTATAAGATAAACATATTTCAATTTGTTTTGATATTCAAATTTAAAAAAAAAAAAAAAAATTTACTCTTTTAAAATCTATATTCTTTTGTGAAAATTTATTTAAATTATTTCTTCCGATCCTCACTTATCTCATTATCCTTTCCACAAATATGTTTTCGATGGCACTTCTATCAGCACTTCGCTTAATATATTTTTCAGTTGTTGAATGACATACGGGCGGTGTTCAATGTATTCTCGGTCTTGGCATGAAAAAAACTGAAATGCATTTATATATAAGGAGGCGTCCCAAACCGTAAAAATAATGTTCATAGTATTTCTATCAGCGAAGAAATTGCAGAAATGAAGAATTCTGGAGATTCAGCCAATACGTTACTAGAACTTCAAGAAACTTCGAGAAACCATATTCATGTAATTTAGTAGAAATAAATTCTGTGTAAAAATAAATTCAACTTTGTCAATATATCTGTTATATAGTGGAAAATAAGTTTTATAGTTGAAATTAGACGATTTAACAAAGCAAGAACGTATCAATGTAATATAAACCTGTTTTGAGATAAAGAGTACCGTAAATATCAGTAAGCATTCAAGATTATTAGTAGTTTTGAAGAAACAACATCTTGGATGCCGGCCATAAAACTCGCAAAATCTTACTATAGAAAAATTTTAATACATTCTCAAAGAAGCTTCGAGTGAAAAGTTCTTACAGGTAATAAAAATCTTTGAAGTATGTTTATTCATTTGAATACCTAATCATTATATCAAGTAGCATTAATTATGGACATTACTAGGCCATTAAGATCATATGAACAGGTTAATTGACTATAGATGATTTTCAGATCTCTATTATGGTATTGGTATTATGAAAAATCATGATCCCAAAAGAATAGATTGATTTCGTTGAGGTTTATGAGATTTATTATAGTATATCATAAAACATAGAAGTTACAATGTTGTTTTCCCTAAAAATAATAGTTTTATTTTCACATCCCCCCACACAAAGTATGCACCCCTCATTACATGTTTGTGTTTTCACATGGGAGCAACTTAGTTACAAGAAAATAGTTATTGTCCTTTCTTTGATTTCCAATATCTATCTCAAATACTACTCTGTCAAGAAAGTACCGGGAATTTTCAATTAAAACAACATTTTTACATTTAATCGTCAAAATTTATTGTGTCGCCTTCAAAATAGGCTCCATTTGCTCCAATACATCTATGCCAACGGCACTTCCAATTATCGAAACATTTTTTAGAGGCGCTTTCCGGGATGGACTTTAGCTCTCGCGCCGAATTTTGTTTTATGGCTTCAGTCGACTCAAAACGGGTGCCACGAAGGGGCAATTTTAGTTTTGGGAAGAGGAAAAAGTCGCAGGGAGCCAAATTCGGCGAATACGGTGGTTGCTGAAGCACGTTTGTTGAGTTTTTGGCGAGAAAGTCAGTCACAATCGTAGCTCGGTGAGAAGGCGCGTTATCGTCCCATAGTAATCACCCATAGTAAAAATCGGCACGTACTGTGACATCGACTGACTTAATCAGCTGTTGCAAACACACTAGTTGACAAATCCCGCTCAAGCTTGGCATAGTAATTAAGGACAGTGGTACCAACCTAGGAAAAAAAAATTTACCTGCCTCATTGCCCCGCCAGATTTAAATCGATAATTCCCGGTACTTTCTTGGCAGAATGTATAGTGTTAGAATTTTTTTCACTATTGGAAAAGGCCCTATTCTTATTTCATCAAGTTTTTTTTATTCAATTTTGATTTATTTTCAATGTAAACATAGTCTCCAATTTTAAAATCATAATGTTTCCTATTCTTGTCGATCAGTCTTTTAATGTATTCATGATAGCGTAAAGAATTTTCATATGCTATTTCCTTATCTTTTGATAAATTTCTCTCTTCGATAAGTTCTTCTGGAGCAACGGGACAGTTCTGCCACAAAGTAAATATTCTGGGCTATATCTGGTTGTAGAATGGTTTGTTCTATTGTATTCTTCAATACAATCATGGGCTATTTTCTTACATGCCCTAGTTTTCTTTTCGTTTTGTTTCCACCTTATTCTTTTCACTAATGTCTGATTTAGTCGTTCATTCAGACCATTAGAAAAAGGACAATCTACTGTTGTGAAAATCAATAGTACAAACTTCTCATATGTTGTTCAAACTTCTCATATGTTGTCTGAATTTTTCCGAATCTATTCCTGGGTATTGATGTCCTATTAGTCAATATTTCCAAAAATTAATTACCAGACATTCTAGGAATATTGCTTTCTTGTTCTTTTGATATTTATTCAGCTTTCTACAAAAATACGCTACGGGTTTCACTTCACCATTAATCTGTTTTTTTTAAGCACTTTTCCTACTTCTTGAAAACTGGCATCTGTATATATAGCAGTATAGGCACTTGGGTTGAATATTGCAGGAATTGGCTCAGAACAAAAGATGTCCTTAACCTTATTAAAAGCTTCCTGATAAGCCAATGACCAATTGAATTTTACATCTTTTCTCAGTAAATTATGCAACGGTTCTAATAATCTAGCTGAATATTTTATATATTTGTAAATTAACTTTACCCAAAAATTGCCTTATCTTCTTTCGAGTATCTGGTGGAGAAAAATTCCTAATGGAAATTGAATTGTCATTTTTAGGTCGTATTGTTTCCTACAATATGCCCTAAATATTTGACTTCTTCATCTGCAAAATTACACTTGATGAATTAAAGTCTGATTCCTTCAATACATATTTCTTTCAAGAGACTCTCCAAATGTTCTATATGTTGGTCAAATGTTGAAGAAAATATTAGAATATCATCTATATAATTTGGGCAGAATAAATTCAGGTTATATTTTCTGACAATATTATTCAATATACTACTCTGTCAAGAAAGAACCGGGAATTTTCAATTAAAACAACATTTTTACATTCAATCGTCAAAATTTATTGGGTCGCCTTCAAAATAGGCTCCATTTGCTCCAATACATCTATGCCAACGGCACTTCCAATTATCGAAACATTTTTTATAGGCGCTTTCCGGGATGGACTTTAGCTCTCGCGCCGAATTTTGTTTTATGGCTTCAATCGACTCAAAACGGGTGCCACAAAGGGGCAATTTTAGTTTTGGGAAGAGGAAAAAGTCAAAAAATTTCAAATAAGTATTACTCAGGAGTAATTCCACTGATCTTGCCTGTTAACGAACCCAAGAGAGATACTATTTTACGCACGAAATCAGGTTATGATAGACATTTGATCGAAATGGAAAATAGATCAATTGAGGCAAAAATGAATTATCAAGTAAAAGAATTCCTGGTTGAAGTAAACCTAATAGGATCAAATATTGACACTACATCAGTAAATAAAATAATTGTGATATTCTCATCCCATAGGACCCGTACAATGAAAGAATATGAATTGTATACACCCACTATAATTCCCACTATTGATTCTTGAAGGAATTATGTCAATAAAGTACACCAACTTTATTATGGAAATATACAGGTGTTCCTAAATTGGAGGTACAAACGAATAAGGGAGATTTCTTGAATAATTTTAAGAGAAAAATCCCATGAAAATTACACCACAAATTTTTCGTTTTCCAGATAATGAGTGTTAAAGTTTGAATTTTTCAAGTTTTTTCTCATAGTATCTGCATTTCACAAGGTATTCTATTGAAATTTGGCACAGTTAATCCAATGCAAACTTTACACCATGTGACATGCCATTTTCGATTGAAAATCTAGAGGGTGTCATTTTTTTCTGGAGCTCTGTCAACTGTTTTATTCCAGAATTTTTTTCTGGTGAGCCACTGTTAGTTTGAAAAATTGTAAAAAGAAGCTTTGTTATACTAAACTTTGTGGTCTCTTGTAGTTTTGTCGCATCTGGTACAGATTTCGGGAAAAAAAATTTTAACGATTTTGAAATCCTCAGAAAAATCCAAATTGTCATAAAAATGAAGATGAATAAAATCGTAATTAATTTTTATGGCACGTAACATGGTGTAAACTCTAAATTGTAATATATATACCAAATTCCAGTTGAATATCTTGTGAAATGTAGATTCTATAAAAAAATTGAAAAATATTCAAATTTTAACACCCTGTCTCTCGAAAACGAAACGCTTGCGGTCTAATGTTTATGAAAATTTTTTTCTTAAAATTATGCAAGGAATCTTTCCACGCCGTTTGTACCTTCAATTTAGGAATATTATATTGCCATTATATTATTATGAATATCAGCCATTATATTGTGAATAACCAATTCTTTGGTTTTATTTTCACTTCATTAATTACAACTTTCCTTGAGTAAAAATAAAATTGAAACTCCCTGTGGGTCAGCTAACCTGAACTAGATAAGCAGTGTTTTCATCTCTTTGAATTTTCATTCAGGAATGCGATGATAAATTAGCTGTTCAGTTTTGTACAAAAATTTAAAAAAATCCCTATTTCAATTTTATATATTTGTTTCAATTTCCTTTCAACCTCTGCGGTAGAAAGAAACGAAGTCGAACTAGAAAAATACTTTTTAGAGTCAAAATGTATTGAAGTACCAGATAAAGATTTCGTGACAATATATATCTTGACGAATGGAATACTGAGTTAGTATAATAATTAGTTCATGTTTTACGGATAATTCTTTCTTTTGTGTGTGCATCCTAGTGTGAAAGACTGGACCGATTAGGCATAGTTAACGAATCAACTGGAATATTCAAAACCACAAATAAAATCTATCTAATTTATACTCAATCTATTCGTTACATTTTGTATGAAGCATAAATATTCAGTATTATGAAAGAGAAAGGCCTGAATATCACAAGCACCTAGAAAGATTTTTAATTCTTGATTTGTGAATAAATCAATCGAAATAATCAAATTCAATCAGATAATTTTCATTGCCCTGATCCAAAGATTTTTGCCAAATAATTGTAACATGTGAGAAACGAACTATTTTACATATGGCATATTTCTCTCATTGAAACCGATAAGGCTGATAAGAGCATAAAATTCGTTTATTTAAATATCAGATAACTAGAGGAGCTTATAATATATCTAAATCCGTAATTTAAATATTTCACGTAAATCGTGGCAATAATATTTCATTTTATGCAGCCCTGATCTCGCACCGTTAATTAAATAAAGCCGGATCAGGTCCTGTCTGCGAAAATTCTTGTATTAAAAAAAATGAATTGAACTTACCCCTCTGGGTGTGCTCATATTAAATATGAATTATCGATGGAATTGCCATGAGAATTCTTGAAATATTCGAATGTTTAGTGCAGGATCTCTGGTAGGTCTTAATATGTAACGGATCTTGGGTAAATAGAAATTCGTTTATATATATATTTAGTTTTTGACAAGGAATCACATATATATATATATATATATATCGGTTCGCAAAAACAAATAATTCTGAGTACGACAAGAATAGTAAGAAAATTTCTCCAAGGCCCGTAGCGGCGGTGCACGACTTGGTAAATAAACCGGCGTGCATAGCAAAGGACCTGTAAAGGACACGGTGGTTAAAAAAAAAAAAAAAAATTTATATATATACATATATATATTTATATGTATATGTAAAGAAAACAAACAACTAAATATCAGAAACAACATAAACTTCATGAAATTTAAATGTTATTCAAATTCATAATATACACAACTATTCGTTGAGGCCAAAACTTTCGTATACTTCGATGTGGAAAGAAGAAGAAGAAGGAAAAACGAATCTCACTTCATCTATGTTCGATTGTAAGATTATGAAAAATTCTTTGTTTGATAGTGTGAAGCTTGCAGCCTAAGTAAGACATTGGAATAATATATTGTTGTCTGTTTGGGACAAAAAAAGCTAAAGAGTGATCGTAGTGAATTTAATATCTGTGCTTGTGAAATCTAGATCCAATACTTCAAAACCGATAGGATGGATGTTTCTAGCGTGAATGAAGGAATGTATTCAACATTTGTACGGTAAGTAGTTAAATTAGTTAACCCTAATATTTTTCCTCGTTTTCTATCTTAATTAAATAATTTCGTAAAAGCTGTTCTGATGTGTGAAGACCTCAAGATATCAATTCAAAATATCCAAAGCAATTTCCATATTGAATTAATTGTCTTACTGAAAATTTAATTTCTATAGAGAAAAATTCAACCGAACTCATTTCATTTGTGGTATGAATATCACAGGTTATATTTCATTTTGCTTATGGAGAATTTGTTTGGGAAAAAAATGCACAGAACTATTTCTGTAGTGGTAACTAAAATTAACGGATTACAGTACTGATATTTTATAACTCCTGAAGGGACGTTTAATTGATATTATACAGAATTATTTCACATCAAATCGATATGACAATATTGGGTTTTCAGTGTTAATAATCTATAAAGTAGTGCACAAAAATATCAGTTTTTATGTAATCATAACATACTCTTGATCAGTTAATTATATAAGTGTCATATCTAGTAAATTGGGGTTTCATTTTCAATACATCCATGGTTTTGCTAGTTATTCTGATATGTAATTGTGAAAATATTCAAAAACAACGAACGTACTCAGTTTCTAGTATATCGAATGTATGCATTCCCATATTTTCAATTTTTTCTCACGTTCTAAAAAGCCACGATTTTCATCATATTTTCCCAGGTTATAATAATTTTCGATTCAGAACTTATAAATTCATAGTTTCCTTCCCATTTCAACGTTTGTATTTATAGCATAAGGAAACCTAATTGGTGAGGCCTTTCGTTCATGTTTGTTATTTACGCATTTATCTCTTTCCATCTGAAATTCAATTGTGGACTAGTTCCAATTTTCTTTCTAATATTTCAGTGTTATCCAATTTGGCATATATTTAATGTCGATTGAAGTTCATTTTAAATCAATCAAGAAATTTGTTTGCAGCAGAAAAATAGAATTTATATTAACGTGATAATAAATTATTATAATAATTATTCAAAAAACATATAAGACAATAGTTTTTTTCCACATAAATGTACTACTACAACAATTGTTTCATCACGATGTGGCTTCTTCAGGAATTACTGGCTGATGGTATTCAGATCAAATAAAGAAAATAATCCATTTAGTCCAGTTGTTTCATTCATCACATCACCAAGCATAAAATTATCTAGAGTTTTAATTTAAATTATTCAAACCGAAACAAACTTTTTAGCTAAATACACTATTAAAAATAGCATCCAAATTATAGACAATATTCAATCCGTCCAATTGCCCAAAAATTGTGGATTAATTTTTTTTGATGTACAAAATTTATTTCCTCGTATACCTCCAATTTAAACAATACGAATTGTAAAAAAACGATTAATTAAAAATAATACCAATCCCATCAAAATGAATGATATTCCTAATTGCCTGGAAATAAGTCTTGAACAAAACTACTTTCAATTTAACGGAACCGCCTATATTTCAAACAATGGTTTGATAATGGGAAATCCACTCAGTTCAATTTTAGCTGAAATATTTATGGATGCTCAAAAATACATCTGAATCTGATAAGAAGATATTTCCTTTATTGGTACAGATATGTTCAAAGTCACCGACCGAAAACTACATATCTTCACGAATTTTATCAATAAATTCCACCCAAAAATCAAATTCACAATCGATGAAGAAAAGAAACAAAGTATTACACAATAACAAGACTAGATAATTTACATGATTTTAGTATTTTTCACAAACCTTCAAATCACCCCACCAACAAAAAGGATATCAGCATATGATAGTTTTATTCATAGATTATTGAATGCCCCTTTGAATTCAGATAACTTTATGAAAGAATTAAATATAATTAAACAAATGGCGTCGAACAACGGTTACAACCCCTTTCTTATAGACAAAATGGTATCCAATAAACAAAAGAAAATGTTGGATGGAATAGTCCGTTACTTTGTGATAGTTCATTTTAATTGGAATGAAATGAGTAATTACTTTGTTTCCTATCACTTTATTTACGATTCAGTTTGAAAATGTAGTATCACTACGAAACTCGAGTCACTGTATAATCGTAAATAAAGTGATAGGGAACAAAGTAATTTCTCATTTCATTCCAATTAAAAGAAAATGGCAATAAATCCCGTGTACCCAATCATAAAAGAGAACAATACACAGAAATATTTTTCGTTATCTTATGTCCATGGATTATCTGAAAATATTGCTAAATATTTCAAAATTTGTTTCAATTATAACGCGGCTTTTAAAACCATTAATAACCTTAGTACCTTCATAAAAAACAATAAAGATCGAACAAATACAGAAAATAAATCTGGAGTCTAGAAGTTGACTTGCAAAGATTGCCTTTAGTATTTAGCATTTTTAGCGGAAAACTCCAATAAATACCTTGAGTTTTTATGACTTGTGCATCCAGTATTTGTTCACGTACCTAACAATGTATTTAAACTTGGTTACACTGAATACCATCAGCATTGTAATACCTGAAGAAGCCACATCGTGGTGAAACAATTGTTGCAATACTACAAATATTTTTGTGGAAATAAAATACTGTCTCATATATATTTTATAATTGAAATGAGTTTCCACCAAGTAAAGACCGAATCAATCAGATATTAATTATTATTCTTCTAATTATTCAATTTGAGCACATGGTATAGTATTTTCGAGTTTCATCATCATAACGAAGGAAATTTTTATGTAATACTCAATTATTTTAAGTCGTTTGAAATTCATTCTTAATTTAAAAATAAAAACCAGGTTTTAAATTCACAACCAATGTTTGTCAATTCCATAATTTCATCAGGTCATAATAGAGTCATGTTAAGATGAAGCAAATTTAAAAATGCAGAAATAAAAAATTGTTTTTTATTTTCATTTTAAAATTCTCAAACCAAAATTGCATTTAATTGATTTTAGGACCTCTGATCCAGATAACGAGATGAAGTTTAGTAATCTTGTGGTTAAGGATGAAGATATCGATATAACGGAACAGTTCATTGACGGAACCGAAGTCCATAACAGAGGAGACTATATTTTTAAAATTAAACAGGAGGACCTCGATACTGACAACGAAAAACTTTGTTTTCCCAAATTAGAAGAAAGCCATCAGCAAGAAAGAAACAATTTCGAAGATGCAGTGAATCAACGCGATCATTTTTCATGGAAACAAAACAAACATAAATGCGATTTGTGTGATTATTCTACAAATTTGAAAAAGGAGTTAAACTTGCATTTAAAAGCAGTTCATTCTAAATCGAAGAAATTTGATTGTTACTTATGTGGATATTCTGCAACGCAGAAAATTTATCTTACTGATCATATTAATTCAATCCATTTAAATTATAGAAGATTCAAATGTGCCTTTTGTGAATATGAAGCAAACCAAAAAGTTAATCTCAAGAGTCATATTAATTCTGTTCATTTAAGGCTTAAGCAACATAAATGTCACTTATGTAACTATTCCTCGAATCAGAAAATCTATCTGACGCATCATATAGATTCAGTGCATTTAAATAATAAGAAACATAAGTGTAATTTATGCGAATATTCGGCAAATCAAAAAGAAAATCTAAAACGTCACATAGACTATGTTCACTTGAATTTAAAGAAACATAAATGCAAGTTATGTGAATACGCCTCAAATCAAAAAATAAATTTGGAGCATCATATTGCTACGGTCCATCTTAATTCGAAGAAACTTAAATGTTTCTTATGCGAATATTCGGCCAATCAAAAAGTGCACCTAAAAAATCACACAAATTCAGTGCATTTAAAACTAAAGCCATACAAATGTCATATATGTGAATTTGCTACTAGTTATCCATTCTATTTAAAAACTCATATGAAATCGTTACATAAAAATTGAAGATGTTAATTTGTATGCCTCATTTTGATATAAGCTCATATTTCTATTTTATTTTAAAATATTTACCAAAGCAAATAGACGCTTATGGCTGATTTATCTATGGGTCTTCTGTAGATTAAACGGAATAATGCGGCAAATAATTTATTTTTATATATTGTATATAATGAATTCACAATAGACCATTTTTTCCAATTGCAAAAGAGTTATTGTAATAATTTCAATTGTGAAAAGCAAACAATTTCACAAATTTCAGTTTGAAATATTCATTTCAATTTTATATCTTTTGTTAAATCGAACACCTAATATAGAGTAATAATTTCTTCCGATTGAGCCTTCTGAAAAGAGAATCTCACTCAATTTATTTTCATTCAAAAAAGTTATATTCATCATTATTTCAAAAAGAAGAATTATTATTATTTTATATACATTTTTTTTCTATGTGAAGGTATTTGATTGTTTTTTCAAACGTAAGTTCAATTAATGTTACTGACATATGACAAAATAAAATAAATTTGTTCTGTTTTAGATAATTATTCTGTATTGTCTGCATTGTATATTTTAGTTTAATAAAAAATTTACTAATAAAATAGAAAGGCTTTTTACTTGATAGAAGAAATATAACAAAATTTGAATATCAAAACAAATTGAAATAGGTTTATCTTCTACAATTTTAATTTCCAAAAGAATTTTTTTATTCAAAAAACTTTTAGAATTAAATTAATGTCTAAAACAAGCACCGCTCACATTTAATAGACGTATATAATCAAAACTCAATATACAATGTCAAATGAAATAAATAACCCAACAGATATACGAAAGTAATTAAAATTAATAAATAAATATTCAAAGGAGACAAAATTTTGTTTCTGGTTTTATCTTTAAGAAATACTACTTGGAAATTAAAATTGTATAAGATAAACATATTTCAATTTGTTTTGATATTCAAATTAAAAAAAAAAAAAAAAATTTACTCTTTTAAAATCTATATTCTTTTGTGAAAATTTATTTAAATTATTTCTTCCGATCCTCACTAATCTCATTATCCTTTCCACAAATATGTTTTCGATGGCACTTCTATCAGCACTTCGCTTAATATATTTTTCAGTTGTTGAATGACATACGGGCGGTGTTCAATGTATTCTCGGTCTTGGCATGAAAAAAACTGAAATGCATTTATATATAAGGAGGCGTCCCAAACCGTAAAAATAATGATGATAGTATTTCTATCAGCGAAGAAATTGCAGAAATGAAGAATTCTGGAGATTCAGCCAATACGTTACTAGAACTTCAAGAAACTTCGAGAAACCATATTCATGTAATTTAGTAGAAATAAATTCTGTGTAAAAATAAATTCAACTTTGTCAATATATCTATTATATAGTGGAAAATAAGTTTTATAGTTGAAATTAGACGATTTAACAAAGCAAGAACGTATCAATGTAATATAAACCTGTTTTGAGATAAAGAGTACCGTAAATATCAGTAAGCATTCAAGATTATTAGTAGTTTTGAAGAAACAACATCTTGGATGCCGGCCATAAAACTCGCAAAATCTTACTATAGAAAAATTTTAATACATTCTCAAAGAAGCTTCGAGTGAAAAGTTCTTACAGGTAATAAAAATCTTTGAAGTATGTTTATTCATTTGAATACCTAATCATTATATCAAGTAGCATTAATTATGGACATTACTAGGCCATTAAGATCATATGAACAGGTTAATTGACTATAGATGATTTTCAGATCTCTATTATGGTATTGGTATTATGAAAAATCATGATCCCAAAAGAATAGATTGATTTCGTTGAGGTTTATGAGATTTATTATAGTATATCATAAAACATAGAAGTTACAATGTTGTTTTCCCTAAAAATAATAGTTTTATTTTCACATCCCCCCACACAAAGTATGCACCCCTCATTACATGTTTGTGTTTTCACATGGGAGCAACTTAGTTACAAGAAAATAGTTATTGTCCTTTCTTTGATTTCCAATATCTATCTCAAATACTACTCTGTCAAGAAAGTACCGGGAATTTTCAATTAAAACAACATTTTTACATTTAATCGTCAAAATTTATTGGGTCGCCTTCAAAATAGGCTCCATTTGCTCCAATACATCTATGCCAACGGCACTTCCAATTATCGAAACATTTTTTATAGGCGCTTTCCGGGATGGACTTTAGCTCTCGCGCCGAATTTTGTTTTATGGCTTCAGTCGACTCAAAACGGGTGCCACGAAGGGGCAATTTTAGTTTTGGAAAGAGGAAAAAGTCGCAGGGAGCCAAATTCGGCGAATACGGTGGTTGCTGAAGCACGTTTGTTGAGTTTTTGGCGAGAAAGTCAGTCACAATCGTAGCTCGGTGAGAAGGCGCGTTATCGTCCCATAGTAATCACCCATAGTAAAAATCGGCACGTACTGTGACATCGACTGACTTAATCAGCTGTTGCAAACACACTAGTTGACAAATCCCGCTCAAGCTTGGCATAGTAATTAAGGACAGTGGTACCAACCTTGGAAAAAAAAATTTACCTGCCTCATTGCCCCGCCAGATTTAAATCGATAATTCCCGGTACTTTCTTGGCAGAATGTATAGTATTAGAATTTTTTTCACTATTGGAAAAGGCCCTATTCTTATTTCATCAAGTTTTTTCTATTCAATTTTGATTTATTTTCAATGTAAACATAGTCTCCAATTTTAAAATCATAATGTTTCCTATTCTTGTCGATCAGTCTTTTAATGTATTCATGATAGCGTAAAGAATTTTCATATGCTATTTCCTTATCTTTTGATAAATTTCTCTCTTCGATAAGTTCTTCTGGAGCAACGGGACAGTTCTGCCACAAAGTAAATATTCTGGGCTATATCTGGTTGTAGAATGGTTTGTTCTATTGTATTCTTCAATACAATCATGGGCTATTTTCTTACATGCCCTAGTTTTCTTTTCGTTTTGTTTCCACCTTATTCTGTTCACTAATGTCTGATTTAGTCGTTCATTCAGACCATTAGAAAAAGGACAATCTACTGTTGTGAAAATCAATAGTACAAACTTCTCATATGTTGTTCAAACTTCTCATATGTTGTCTGAATTTTTCCGAATCTATTCCTGGGTATTGATGTCCTATTAGTCAATATTTCCAAAAATTAATTACCAGACATTCTAGGAATATTGCTTTCTTGTTCTTTTGATATTTATTCAGCTTTCTACAAAAATACGCTACGGGTTTCACTTCACCATTAATCTGTTTTTTTTAAGCACTTTTCCTACTTCTTGAAAACTGGCATCTGTATATATAGCAGTATAGGCACTTGGGTTGAATATTGCAAGAATTGGCTCAGAACAAAAGATGTCCTTAACCTTATTAAAAGCTTCCTGATAAGCCAATGACCAATTGAATTTTACATCTTTTCTCAGTAAATTATGCAACGGTTCTAATAATCTAGCTGAATATTTTATATATTTGTAAATTAACTTTACCCAAAAATTGCCTTATCTTCTTTCGAGTATCTGGTGGAGAAAAATTCCTAATGGAAATTGAATTGTCATTTTTAGGTCGTATTGTTTCCTACAATATGCCCTAAATATTTGACTTCTTCATCTGCAAAATTACACTTGATGAATTAAAGTCTGATTCCTTCAATACATATTTCTTTCAAGAGACTCTCCAAATGTTCTATATGTTGGTCAAATGTTGAAGAAAATATTAGAATATCATCTATATAATTTGGGCAGAATAAATTCAGGTTATATTTTCTGACAATATTATTCAATATACTACTCTGTCAAGAAAGAACCGGGAATTTTCAATTAAAACAACATTTTTACATTCAATCGTCAAAATTTATTGGGTCGCCTTCAAAATAGGCTCCATTTGCTCCAATACATCTATGCCAACGGCACTTCCAATTATCGAAACATTTTTTATAGGCGCTTTCCGGGATGGACTTTAGCTCTCGCGCCGAATTTTGTTTTATGGCTTCAATCGACTCAAAACGGGTGCCACAAAGGGGCAATTTTAGTTTTGGGAAGAGGAAAAAGTCAAAAAATTTCAAATAAGTATTACTCAGGAGTAATTCCACTGATCTTGCCTGTTAACGAACCCAAGAGAGATACTATTTTACGCACGAAATCAGGTTATGATAGACATTTGATCGAAATGGAAAATAGATCAATTGAGGCAAAAATTAATTATCAAGTAAAAGAATTCCTGGTTGAAGTAAACCTAATAGGATCAAATATTGACACTACATCAGTAAATAAAATAATTGTGATATTCTCATCCCATAGGACCCGTACAATGAAAGAATATGAATTGTATACACCCACTATAATTCCCACTATTGATTCTTGAAGGAATTATGTCAATAAAGTACACCAACTTTATTATGGAAATATACAGGTGTTCCTAAATTGGAGGTACAAACGAATAAGGGAGATTTCTTGAATAATTTTAGGAGAAAAATCCCACGAAAATTACACCACAAATTTTTCGTTTTCCAGATAATGAGTGTTAAAGTTTGAATTTTTCAAGTTTTTTCTCATAGTATCTGCATTTCACAAGGTATTCTATTGAAATTTGGCACAGTTAATCCAATGCAAACTTTACACCATGTGACATGCCATTTTCGATTGAAAATCTAGAGGGTGTCATTTTTTTCTGGAGCTCTGTCAACTGTTTTATTCCAGAATTTTTTTCTGGTGAGCCACTGTTAGTTTGAAAAATTGTAAAAAGAAGCTTTGTTATACTAAACTTTGTGGTCTCTTGTAGTTTTGTCGCATCTGGTACAGATTTCGGGAAAAAAAATTTTAACGATTTTGAAATCCTCAGAAAAATCCAAATTGTCATAAAAATGAAGGTGAATAAAATCGTAATTAATTTTTATGGCACGTAACATGGTGTAAACTCTAAATTGTAATATATATGCCAAATTCCAGTTGAATATCTTGTGAAATGTAGATTCTATAAAAAAATTGAAAAATATTCAAATTTTAACACCCTGTCTCTCGAAAACGAAACGCTTGCGGTCTAATGTTTATGAAAATTTTTTTCTTAAAATTATGCAAGGAATCTTTCCACGCCGTTTGTACCTTCAATTTAGGAATATTATATTGCCATTATATTATTATGAATATCAGCCATTATATTGTGAATAACCAATTCTTTGGTTTTATTTTCACTTCATTAATTACAACTTTCCTTGAGTAAAAATAAAATTGAAACTCCCTGTGGGTCAGCTAACCTGAACTAGATAAGCAGTGTTTTCATCTCTTTGAATTTTCATTCAGGAATGCGATGATAAATTAGCTGTTCAGTTTTGTACAAAAATTTAAAAAAATCCCTATTTCAATTTTATATATTTGTTTCAATTTCCTTTCAACCTCTGCGGTAGAAAGAAACGAAGTCGAACTAGAAAAATACTTTTTAGAGTCAAAATGTATTGAAGTACCAGATAAAGATTTCGTGACAATATATATCTTGACGAATGGAATACTGAGTTAGTATAATAATTAGTTCATGTTTTACGGATAATTCTTTCTTTTGTGTGTGCATCCTAGTGTGAAAGACTGGACCGATTAGGCATAGTTAACGAATCAACTGGAATATTCAAAACCACAAATAAAATCTATCTAATTTATACTCAATCTATTCGTTACATTTTGTATGAAGCATAAATATTCAGTATTATGAAAGAGAAAGGCCTGAATATCACAAGCACCTAGAAAGATTTTTAATTCTTGATTTGTGAATAAATCAATCGAAATAATCAAATTGAATCAGATAATTTTCATTGCCCTGATCCAAAGATTTTTGCCAAATAATTGTAACATGTGAGAAACGAACTATTTTACATATGGCATATTTCTCTCATTGAAACCGATAAGGCTGATAAGAGCATAAAATTCGTTTATTTAAATATCAGATAACTAGAGGAGCTTATAATATATCTAAACCCGTAATTTAAATATTTCACGTAAATCGTGGCAATAATATTTCATTTTATGCAGCCCTGATCTCGCACCGTTAATTAAATAAAGCCGGATCTGGTCCTATCTGCGAAAATTCTTGTATTAAAAAAAATGAATTGAACTTACCCCTCTGGGTGTGCTCATATTAAATATGAATTATCGATGGAATTGCCATGAGAATTCTTGAAATATTCGAATGTTTAGTGCAGGATCTCTGGTAGGTCTTAATATGTAACGGATCTTGGGTAAATAGAAATTCGTTTATATATATATATATATATATATATATATATATATATATAGTTTTTGACAAGGAATCACATATATATATATATATATATATATATATATATATATATATATATATATATATATATATATATATGTATATATATATATATATATATATAAATATATATATCGATTCGCAAAAACAAATAATTCTTAGTACGACAAGAATAGTAAGAAAATTTCTCCAAGGCCCGTAGCGGCGGTGCACGACTTGGTAAATAAACCGGCGTGCATAGCAAAGGACCCGTAAAGGGCACGGTGGTTAAAAAAAAAAAAAATATATCTATATATATATATTTTTATATGTATATGTAAAGAAAACAAACAACTAAATATCAGAAACAACATACATTTCATGAAATTTAAATGTTATTCAAATTCATAATATACACAACTATTCGTTGAGGCCAAAACTTCCGTATACTTCGATGTGGAAAGAAGAAGAAGAAGGAAAAACGAATCTCACTTCATCTATGTTCGATTGTAAGATTTTATTAAAAATTCTTTGTTTGATAGTGTGAAGGTTGCAGCCTAAGTAAGACATTGGAATAATATATTGTTGTCTGTTTGGGACAAAAAAAGCTAAAGAGTGATCGTAGTGAATTTAATATCTGTGCTTGTGAAATCTAGATCCAATACTTCAAAACCGATAGGATGGATGTTTCTAGCGTGAATGAAGGAATGTATTCAACATTTGTACGGTAAGTAGTTAAATTAGTTAACCCTAATATTTTTCCTCGTTTTCTATCTTAATTAAATAATTTCGTAAAAGCTGTTCTGATGTGTGAAGACCTCAAGATATCAATTCAAAATATCCAAAGCAATTTCCATATTGAATTAATTGTCTTACTGAAAATTTAATTTCTATAGAGAAAAATTCAACCGAACTCATTTCATTTGTGGTATGAATATCACAGGTGATATTTCATTTTGCTTATGGAGAATTTGTTTGGGAAAAAAATGCACAGAACTATTTCTGTAGTGGTAACTAAAATTAACGGATTACAGTACTGATATTTTATAACTCCTGAAGGGACGTTTAATTGATATTATACAGAATTATTTCACATCAAATCGATATGACAATATTGGGTTTTCAGTGTTAATAATCTATAAAGTAGTGCACAAAAATATCAGTTTTTATGTAATCATAACATACTCTTGATCAGTTCATTATATAAGTGTCATATCTAGTAAATTGGGGTTTCATTTTCAATACATCCATGGTTTTGCTAGTTATTCTGATATGTAATTGTGAAAATATTCGAAAACAACGAACGTACTCAGTTTCTAGTATATCGAATGTATGCATTCCCATATTTTCAATTTTTTCTCACGTTCTAAAAAGCCACGATTTTCATCATATTTTCCCAGGTTATAATAATTTTCGATTCAGAACTTATAAATTCATAGTTTCCTTCCCATTTCAACGTTTGTATTTATAGCATAAGGAAACCTAATTGGTGAGGCCTTTCGTTCATGTTTGTTATTTACGCATTCATCTCTTTCCATCTGAAATTCAATTGTGGACTAGTTCCAATTTTCTTTCTAATATTTCAGTGTTATCCAATTTGGCATATATTTAATGTCGATTGAAGTTCATTTTAAATCAATCAAGAAATTTGTTTGCAGCAGAAAAATAGAATTTATATTAACGTGATAATAAATTATTATAATAATTATTCAAAAAACATATAAGACAATAGTTTTTTCCACATAAATGTACTACTACAACAATTGTTTCATCACGATGTGGCTTCTTCAGGAATTACTGGCTGATGGTATTCAGATCAAATAAAGAAAATAATCCATTTAGTCCAGTTGTTTCATTCATCACATCACCAAGCATAAAATTATCTAGAGTTTTAATTTAAATTATGCATTTAATTGATTTTAGGACCTCTGATCCAGATAACGAGATGAAGTTTAGTAATCTTGTGGTTAAGGATGAAGATATCGATATAACGGAACAGTTCATTGACGGAACCGAAGTCCATAACAGAGGAGACTATATTTTTAAAATTAAACAGGAGGACCTCGATACTGACAACGAAAAACTTTGTTTTCCCAAATTAGAAAAAAGCCATCAGCAAGAAAGAAACAATTTCGAAGATGCAGTGAATCAACGCGATCATTTTTCATGGAAACAAAACAAACATAAATGCGATTTGTGTAATTATTCTACAAATTTGAAAAAGGAGTTAAACTTGCATTTAAAAGCAGTTCATTCTAAATCGAAGAAATTTGATTGTTACTTATGTGGATATTCTGCAACGCAGAAAATTTATCTTACTGATCATATTAATTCAATCCATTTAAATTATAGAAGATTCAAATGTGCCTTTTGTGAATATGAAGCAAACCAAAAAGTTAATCTCAAGAGTCATATAAATTGTGTTCATTTAAGGCTTAAGCAACATAAATGTCACTTATGTAACTATTCCTCGAATCAGAAAATCTATCTGACGCATCATATAGATTCAGTGCATTTAAATAATAAAAAACATAAGTGTAATTTATGCGAATATTCGGCAAATCAAAAAGAAAATCTAAAACGTCACATAGACTATGTTCACTTGAATTTAAAGAAACATAAATGCAAGTTATGTGAATACGCCTCAAATCAAAAAATAAATTTGGAGCATCATATTGCTACGGTCCATCTTAATTCGAAGAAACTTAAATGTTTCTTATGCGAATATTCGGCCAATCAAAAAGTGCACCTAAAAAATCACACAAATTCAGTGCATTTAAAACTAAAGCCATACAAATGTCATATATGTGAATTTGCTACTAGTTATCCATTCTATTTAAAAACTCATATGAAATCGTTACATAAAAATTGAAGATGTTAATTTGTATGCCTCATTTTGATATAAGCTCATATTTCTATTTTATTTTAAAATATTTACCAAAGCAAATAGACGCTTATGGCTGATTTATCTATGGGTCTTCTGTAGATTAAACGGAATAATGCGGCAAATAATTTATTTTTATATATTGTATATAATGAATTCACAATAGACCATTTTTTCCAATTGCAAAAGAGTTATTGTAATAATTTCAATTGTGAAAAGCAAACAATTTCACATATTTTGAGTTTGAAATATTTGAAATATTCATTTCAATTTTATATCTTTTGTTAAATCGAACACCTAATATAGAGTAATAATTTCTTCCGATTGAGCCTTCTGAAAAGAGAATCTCACTCAATTTATATTCATTCAAAAAAGTTATATTCATCATTATTTCAAAGAGAAGAATTATTATTATTTTATATACATTTTTTTTCTATGTGAAGGTATTTGATTGTTTTTTTAAACGTAAGTTCAATTAATGTTACTGACATTAGACAAAATAAAATAAATTTGTTCTGTTTTAGATAAGTATTCTGTATTGTCTGCATTGTATATTTTAGTTTAATAAAAAATTTACTATTAAAATAGAAAGGCTTTTTACTTGATAGAAGAAATATAACAAAATTTGAATATCAAAACAAATTGAAATAGGTTTATCTTCTACAATTTTAATTTCCAAAAGAATTTTTTTATTCAAAAAACTTTTAGAATTAAATTAATGTCTAAAACAAGCACCGCTCACATTTAATAGACGTATATAATCAAAACTCAATATACAATGTCAAATGAAATAAATAACCCAACAGATATACGAAAGTAATTAAAATTAATAAATAAATATTCAAAGGAGACAAAATTCTGTTTCCGGTTTTATCTTTAAGAAATACTACTTGGAAATTAAAATTGTAGAAGATAAACATATTTCAATTTGTTTTGATATTCAAATTTGAAAAAAAAAAAAATTTACTCTTTTAAAATCTATATTCTTTTGTGAAAATTTATTTAAATTATTTCTTCCGATCCTCACTAATCTCATTGTCCTTTCCCCAAATATGTTTTCGATGGCACTTCTATCAACATTTCGCTTAATATATTTTTCAGTTGTTGAATGACCTACGGGCGGTGTTCAATGTATTCTCGGTCTTGGCATGAAAAAAACTGAAATGCATTTATATATAAGGAAGCGTCCCAAACCGTAAAAATAATGTTGATAGTATTTCTATCAGCGAAGAAATTGCAGAAATGAAGAATTCTGGAGATTCAGCCAATACGTTAGTAGAACTTCAAGAAACTTCGAGAATCCATATTCATGTAATTTAGTAGAAATAAATTCTGTGTAAAAATAAATTCAACTTTGTCAATATACCTGTTATATAGTGGAAAATAAGTTTTATAGTTGAAATTAGACGATTTAACAAACCAAGAACGTATCAATGTAATATAAACCTGTTTTGAGATAAAGAGTACAGTAAATATCAGTAAGCATTCAAGATTATTAGTAGTTTTGAAGAAACAACATCTTGGATGCCGGCCATAAAACTCGCAAAATCTTACTATAGAAAAATTTTAATACATTCTCAAAGAAGCTTCGAGTGAAAAGTTCTTACAGGTAATAGAAATCTTTGAAGTATGTTTATTCATTTGAATACCTAATCATTATATCAAGTAGCATTAATTATGGACATTACTAGGCCATTAAGATCATATGAACAGGTTAATTGACTATAGATGATTTTCAGATCTCTATTATGGTATTGGTATTATGAAAAATCATGATCCCAAAAGAATAGATTGATTTCGTTGAGGTTTATAAGAGTTATTATAGTATATCATAGAACATAGAAGTTACAATGTTGTTTTCCCTAAAAATAACAGTTTTATTTTTACATCCCCCCACACAAAGTGTACACCCCTCATTACATGTTTGCGGTTTTCACATGGGAGCAACTTAGTTACAAGAAAATAGTTATTGTCCTTTCTTTGATTTCCAATATCTATCTCAAATACTACTCTGTCAAGAAAGTACCGGGAATTTTCAATTAAAACAACATTTTTACATTTAATCGTCAAAATGTATTGGGTCGCCTTCAAAATAGGCTCCATTTGCTCCAATACATCTATTCCAACGGCACTTCCAATTATCGAATCATTTTTTATAGGCGCTTTCCGGGATGGACTTTAGCTCTCGCGCCGAATTTTGTTTTATGGCTTCAGTCGACTCAAAACGGGTGCCACGAAGGGACAATTTTAGTTTTGGGAAGAGGAAAAAGTCGCAGGGAGCCAAATCCGGCGAATACGGTGGTTGCTGAAGCACGTTTGTTGAGTTTTTGGCGAGAAAGTCAGTCACAATCGTAGCTCGGTGAGAAGGCGCGTTATCGTCCCATAGTAATCACCCATAGTAAAAATCGGCACGCACTCTGACATCGAATGACTTAATCAGCTGTTGCAAACACACTAGTTGACAGATCCCGCTCAAGCTTGGCATAGTAATTAAGGACAGTGGTACCAACCTAGGAAAAAAAATTTTAACTGCCTCATTGCCCCGCCAGATTTAAATCGAAAATTCCCGGTACTTTCTTGACAGAATGTATAGTGTTAGAATTTTTTTCACTATTGGAAGAGGCCCTATTCTTATTTCATCAAGTTTTTTTTATTCAATTTTGATTTATTTTCAATGTAAACATAGTCTCCAATTTTAAAATCATAACGTTTCCTATTCTTGTCGATCAGTCTTTTAATGTATTCATGATAGCGTAAAGAATTTTCATATGCTATTTCCTTATCTTTTGATAAATTTCTCTCTTCGATAAGTTCTTCTGGAGCAACGGGACAGTTCTGCCACAAAGTAAATATTCTGGGCTATATCTGGTTTTAGAATGGTTTGTTCTACTGTATTCTTCAATACAATCATGGGCTATTTTCTTACATGCCCTAGTTTTCTTTTCGTTTTGTTTCCACCTTATTCTGTTCACTAATGTCTGATTTAGTCGTTCATTCAGACCATTAGAAAAAGGACAATCTACTTTTGTGAAAATCAATGGTACAAACTTCTCATATGTTGTTCAAGCTTCTCATATGTTGTCTGAATTTTTCCGAATCTATCCCTGGGTATTGATGTCCTATTAGTCAATATTTTCAAAAATTAATTACCAGACATTCTAGGAATATTGCTTTCTTGTTCTTTTGATATTTATTAAGCTTTCTAAAAAAATACGCTACGGGTTTCACTTCACCATTAATCTGTTTTTTTTAAGCACTTTTCCTACTTCTTGAAAACTGTCATCTGTATATATAGTAGTATAGGCACTTGGGTTGAATATTGCAAGAATTGGCTCAGAACAAAAGATGTCCTTAACCTTATTAAAAGCTTCCTGATAAGCCAATGACCAATTGAATTTTACATCTTTTCTCAGTAAATTATGCAACGGTTCTAATAATCTAGCTGAATATTTTATATATTTGTAAATTAACTTTACCCAAAAATTGCCTTATCTTCTTTCGAGTATCTGGTGGAGAAAAATTCCTAATGGAAATTAAATTGTCATTTTTAGTTCGTATTGTTTCCTACAATATGTCCTAAATATTTGACTTCTTCTGCAAAATTACACTTGATAAATTTAAGTCTGATTCCTTCATTACATATTTCTTTCAAGAGACTCTCCAAATGTTCTATATGTTGGTCAAATGTTGAAGAAAATATTAGAATATCATCTATATAATTCAGGCAGAATAAATTCAGGTTATATTTTCTGACAATATTATTCAATATACTACTCTGTCAACAAAGTACCGGGAATTTTCAATTAAAACAACATTTTTACATTTAATCGTCAAAATTTATTGGGTCGCCTTCAAAATAGGCTCCATTTGCTCCAATACATCTATGCCAACGGCACTTTTGGGAAGAGGAAACAGTCGCAGGGAGCCAAATCCGGCAAATACGGTGGTTGCTGAAGCACGTTTGTTGAGTTTTTGGCGAGAAAGTCAGTCACAATCGTAGCTCGGTGAGAAGGCGCGTTATCGTCATGCAAAATCCATGAGTTGTTCGCCCACAAATTTGGCCGCTTCTTACGGATACGCTCACGCAAACGTTTCATAACGCCTAGGTAATACTCCTTGTTTACCGTCTGACCCTCTGGAACGAATTCGTAGTGCACCACGCCACGGATATCGAAGAAAACAATGAGCATCTCCTTCATTTTCGAGCGGCTTTGGCGTGGTTTTTTCGGTTTCGGCTCATTTTTTGCCACCCATTCCGATGATTGCTGGCTTGTTTGCATATCGTACTCGTAGACCCAGGTCTCATCACCAGTTATAATGCGTTCCATGAATGTAGAATCGGAATTACAGCGATCCAGCATGTCTGAAGCAACCTGTTCGCGATGACGTTTTTGAAGAAAATTCAGGTCTTTCGGTACGAGTCGTGCGGCCACCTTTCTCATGCCCAAAATATCAATCAAAATCGTACGTGTGGACTCGTGGGATATCTTAAGATCATGTGCTATCTCTCTCAAGCTGGTACGACAGTTTTCCAGCACCCTTTCCTTAATTTTATCGACGTTATCTTCGATCGAAGCCGTCGATGGGCATCCGGAACGAGGCACTGATATGCACGAGTTTTCGAAAGAGCATTATCACCAAAGGCCTTTTGCAACATTTTCAATTAATCGGCACACGAAAATTCATTTGCAACACAAAACTTTAAACAAATTCTTTGCTCAACGTAATCACCCATAGTAAAAATCGGCACGCACTCTGACATCGACTGACTTAATCAGCTGTTGCAAACACACTAGTTGACAGATCCCGCTCAAGCTTGGCATAGTAATTAAGGACAGTGGTACCAACCTAGGAAAAAAAATTTTACCTGCCTCATTGCCCCGCCAGATTTAAATCGATAATTCCCGGTACTTTCTTGACAGAATGTATATCGGTGAAATTCGAACTGTTTATATGGTGCATCCATAAAAACAGGAGTACATATATTGAATCCTCTAGATTGTTCAAAATAAGGAATATTCGGGATTTCTTGATTGGGAAATGC
Source organism: Megalocaria dilatata (assembly GCA_034642435.1). NCBI lineage: Eukaryota > Metazoa > Arthropoda > Insecta > Coleoptera > Coccinellidae > Megalocaria > Megalocaria dilatata. The sequence goes on along the minus strand of CM067859.1, from coordinate 53,909,515 downwards.
TACAGTTGGTCAATATCAATATTTCTGAAGAATGAAAAATACAGAGTGACTCGTGTGATTTTGCTCGTTTGTTCCTATGAAAACAGCTTGCTATAGTTTCGTCCAAATGTCTGTAAATTCCGAATTTTGAGCCGAAAATGGTTCGGTTTGACCCATGTTTAAAAATCCTCGGTCATAAGCAATTCCTAAAATAAATTAATTCGACTGATCTGTATCAAAATCATTAATAGCTCATACTCCTTATTGATGATAAGCAATTGTGTCCGGTCTGGCAGTAAAGACTATAACTGCTAACTGAATGAGCTAGGGATTTTTCAGGGTATGTTCAAGGTCTAAATATCCCGGAGGAGTTCGTTGATGGGCCAAATTGGTCTAATAGTTCTGGACTTATGATGATTTAAAATATTATTCTTCAGATATTTTGAAAATTAGAGATCCGATCAGGTTAAAATTCTACGTTTAGCTGCATAGTGATACGAAGACTTGTGCGAAATTGCGTTATTCAGTTCAGTAGAAAAAATTTTTTTGCCTAAAATTCGATATTTCGGAAACGGTTCGACATATTCCGCTGAAATTTGAGGTCTATATACAGAACATTGATAAAATCAGACTTTAAAAATTCAACTATGTAGTTCTCTCCAAAGATAATGAAATCAAGTTTCTCCGTTTCGGAAAAGGTCGATTTAGTCAAAAATATTTTACTAATAGTTCCTAGTCTACAATTCGCATCTTATCAGTAATATTAAATATCGGAAGGAAAAGGATGAATAATATTCCTAATATTTGTATAGATATTAGTTTTATCGGAAATGTCACCTGAGCAACAAACTCATGCTTGTACAAAGCGATAAATTATTTTGTCCAATAAATGCAATTTTCGAATTTTATAGAAAAACGTTCTTGAATTGCTAGATTAAGATAATTGTTTCAATTCTACCCGACAAGTTTTGCACCTTTCAATACAATATCTTTAGAATATAAAAATAAATTAATCAATCAAGAATTAGAGACATGTATGATAATTTTAGGGTATAACTGCGGATATTTCGTGGGTAAAATACGAATTGTTTACATGCAGAGAAAATCTGATAGATATTTTAATCTAAAAGCTTTTTACAATGATGTCATTGACATGCTTCAATATGTATTATCAATTTGCTAAGCATACTATGTTACTGAACAAATTTGAGGAATTTTCAAAAAAAATGCTTTTTCAGAAATTAAATCAGCCAAATACAATCTCCGAATAACAAAAATTGATGGAAAACATATAAACGAATTTGCAATACTTCAAGTAACTCCATGTGTACATTTCGAAGTAGTTCTCTTTTCGTATATGTACATACGGCGTTACTTGTAGTATTGAAAATTCCTTCATCTGTGTTTCTATTAATTTTTATTAGTCGGAGATTGTATTAGGCTGATTTAATTTTTGAAAAAAAATTTTCCGCTATGTTAAATCTCTCAAGATTTCCAATTCGAAAAGTTGAATTATATACTAGCAGTTTAATTTAATTGTGACTAAACTGAAAAAATGTTGTCACGAGGCAATGAAATATACGAAACACAAAATAAATGAGAGGCTTTTCCAATTGTACAATTGAAAGCCTATATAGAAAAACCTATGAATGGTGTGCAAAACCTGCAATACTTTTTCTTCAAAACTTCGAGGAATAATAATGGGTTGAAAAAATCTATGTATATTTTTAATAATTATCAATTGTTCATACTTCATATAGTGTTTCTATATCTTATGCTTTCTTTAGTGAGGCAAATTAATTAATTAATTAAATTTCAACACTCCTTGTTTCCATAATTTAATACAAAATACAACCTTTTACGAATCTAAAATTTTTGAGTAGAAGTACCACTGCTGAATTTCTTGTACAACTGATCGATGCCCAATATGTATATACACTGCAAATTTCAGCAGAATATGCTGAACAACCCTAGTACCATCGATATTTTAATTTTTCCCATCATATTATCTTCTCAGTAAGAAGAGTAGTAGCGAATGTTAGCACTCAGACGAGCTATTTTAATTAAGTGAGAATTAGATTATATATCGAACATACATATTCAATTGAAAAATGTATATCAAAATAGTTGAAATGAAAAATAAATATACATAATCATTATTAAATCACACGTCGAGGCGAGCGGTTGTCGTTATTAATCGAAATCTGTAGCAGATGCTCATCGTGTTCTTTTGTCGCGTTATCTAGAAGTAACCATACACCGAAATGTTAGCATCTGATGTTGATAAACTATATAATTTTATTCGTGAGACTAAGGAGGAATTGAAGCAACATTTTGATTCTGTTATTGATAAGCTCAGCCTAAGAATTTTCGAAGCTAAGGATAAGATTTTGATCCTTGAAAATGAAGTTACTAAGCTTCGATCGACTGTGAAGGATTTGCAGAGAAGGGAGCGAAGAAATAACGTAATTGTTTCGGGTCTGAATCTTCCCGAGAATACTTGCGAGGATCGTTCCTCGTTGTTGTTCGGGGTTTCTGAGGTGATGAGGAGCCACCTGGGAGTTAGCATTGAAACCCATGATATTAATGATATTTGTGTATTGGGTCGGGGCGCACGCAGAATCATCAAAATTGAGTTCGCATCCTTTTGGAAAAAGAATGAACTGATTTCATCGAAAAGTAGGTTGAAGAATACCAACATCTTCCTTAATCAGGATCTAACTGTAGAGGAGCGACAAGATCGTCGCGTATTACTTGAACATTGTAAGAACGCGAGGTCTAAGGGTTTCAATGCTCATATTAGATCCAACAAACTGATTATTGGCAACGATTCATATACTGTCGAAGATCTGAGGAGCAGTGAGAGTGAGCCATATCTACATCCAGCTGGAGAATATAATAGTGCTCCGGCGACGCCAAGTAGGGAATCCGCATCTGTGAGATCTGATGTGTGCCCTATTCCACCTTCGCATACTGTTCCTTCCGCTTGTGGCACTGCAGAATATTCTGGGGCGGTGACGAGGAGGGCTGCTTTGGAGTTCGTACCGGCCAAGAGATCTGGTTTGAGAAGAGTTAAGAATACAACTCCACTTGCGCAAGAAATTAAGAAATCCGGTAAGTCTCGCGGTGGATGATTCCTTTAGCAGCTGTTAGCGTACTTTGTTTGTATTCAGTTTCTTTCTTCCTGATTTTATTTTGCGATCTGTTTTTTTTTTGTTTTGAATAGTGAAATTTAATTCTTGAGTTGTTTCTGCTTTACATTTTCTCATTCAATTAATTGTTCATTTTGTTTATATTTCCTTTGTTGAAATGTTTTCTTGTGCGCACATAAACGTGAGATCACTTACAAGTAATTTTGCAATGTTTCGGGAGCACATCTTGGAATTTGAATATGATGTAGTGGGTATTTCCGAGACATGGTTGAGTCCTATTATTGGGGGTGAAATCGTGCAGGTGGGTGGTTATTCTTTTGCTAGGCTGGATAGGGAAACTAGGGCGGGAGGTGTTGGTATTTATGTAAAGGATTGCTTTTCTTACAAGATAATTATGAAAGAGATTACAGATTTTATTGAGCATATTTGGCTCGAGGTTCGCATTGGGGGGCAGTCGCTTGTGGTGGGGTGCGTATATCGACCTCCGGTTGCTAATGAGGAGAGCTTTTTTGGGGCTTTGGAGGGGACTGTGACCGAGATGTTTGCTTCTTTCGATAGTATTATGTGCTTTGGCGACTTTAATATAAATATGTACAATCTGACGAGCTCGAGAACTAAAAAGCTAATGGACATAATGGATACTTTTGATTTCAATCAGTTGATAAGCGAACCTACTCGTATCGCTGCCTGTTCCGAGACCCTAATTGATCTGTTGTTTTACAATAAAAAAAATATTATCGAGAGCGGAACTAGGGAATTTAGTACTTCTGATCACCAACTAATTTTTTGTAATCTGGATGTTCAAAGAAAGGCTTCTCCTCTCCGTGAGTTTTCCTATAGACCGCTAAAGTATGTGGATATCGATGCTTTTCACGCTGACCTGAGAAGGATTCCCTGGCAAAAAATATTCCACTTTGATGATATCGATAGGAAGGTTGGATTTTTGACGTCGCATATTGTGAGACTGCTGGATTTGCATGCGCCTGTTAGACACGTTAAAACAAGGCGTAGAAACTATACACCATGGATAACGGATGGCTTGAGACATATGATGAGAATGCGCAATCGTGCTTTAGAAAGGTATAAAAGGACTCTTGATCCCCATCATAGGCTGTATTACAGGCAGTTGCGCAATTTAACCACTTCATCTATCAGATCGGAGAAGAAGGCTTACCTCAACCGAAAATTTCGAACAGCTACACAAAGAGAAAAGTGGAATGAATTAAGAAAGCTGAATATCATCAAAACTGAGACGAGTCATATTCCGGATAACCTCCGAGATGTTGATAATCTTAACGATTATTTTGCGAATAATATCTCCTGTAATACTTCCACTGATCCTTCTCTGAAAAATTTTTACAAGTCAGGCAGACCAAGTGTTGCTACGTTCAAGTTTGAGTATGTCTCGCAGGATGACATAAGTTGTATTTTGAATAACCTTAAGTCTGATGCGGTGGGTAGGGATGGATTGAATGTCTCTTCTGTGAATTTATGCTGTCCTGTAATTATACCCTATATAACGCATATAATAAATACTTGTTTAGAAAAATCGTTTTTTCCCTCCGATTGGAAGCGTGCTAATGTAATTCCATTGCCTAAGATTCGGGATCCAACTCAGTTTTCTCATTTTCGCTCTATATCTATTTTGCCCACTTTGTCTAAGATACTTGAGAAGATAATGGTGAAGCAGATGATGTCTTATCTGCAGAGGAATGATATCATACCTCAAAAACAATCAGGTTTTAGGGCGGGCTTCAGTTGTGATGCAGCACTATGTGAGATCTTGGACAGTGTTTATAGGGGTCTGGATGACGGCGAGGCGACCATTTTGGTCTTGTTGGACTGCACTAGAGCATTTGATTCTTTGGATCATGACACTTTAGGCTGTGTTCTGGAGTGTGTGGGATTTGATGATGGTGCTCGAAGTCTGATAAGGTCTTTCCTTGTGAATCGGACTCAGTGTGTGGTTTTGGATGGGGTTGTGTCGGGCGATCTAACTCTGGGGCGCGGAGTACCCCAGGGGAGCATATTGGGTCCTCTGCTTTACATTGTCTATACCCTAAACTTTCACAGATGTTTGAGATATTGTGATTACCATATGTATGCGGATGACTTTCAGGTTCGGTTGTCTTTTAAGCCCGCTGACGTCGACCTAGCTAATAGTAGAGTGAATTGTGACTTGCAGAATGTTTTATCCCAGTTAGAAAGACATGGTTTAGTTATCAATCCTGTCAAGTCAGTGGGCTTATTGTTTTGTGCCGATAGTGTGAGGCAAACTCTTCTGCGGAGGCTGGACGTGAGAGTGGGTCGGGACAAGGTTGAGGTAAAAGAGTCCGCGAAAAACCTGGGCTTAATTGTAGATAGTAAACTTCGGTTTACAGAACACATCAACTTGAAACTTAGGTTAGCCTATTCTACCTTGAGATTGATCCGCTCGCATAGACACAGCCTCACCCGCGACACAAGAATAATGCTGTGTGAGTCACTCTGTTTGTCCCATTTAAATTTTTGCGACACCGTTTATGGTCCCGCCCTGGACTCATATGATGCTAGACGGATTCAGAGACTCCAGAACTCGTGTCTTAGACTGATCTATGCAATCCCACGTAGACGGGGAGTGTCCAGCCTACTGAGGGAGACAGGATGGCTTAATATGCACAACCGGCGACTGCAACACGAAGCATGCTTTTACTATAAGATTTTGAAAACTGAAGTTCCGGGTTACCTCGTGCAAAAAGTCTCTTTCAGGGAAAATGTCCGGAGTGGGATTCTACGCATGCGAGGTCTACTCACAATTCCAAAACATAGAAAAGAGCTATTCAAAAGATCTTTTTCCTATAGAATTGCAAATGTTATCAACAAATATAAGATTTTTGACTTTTCCAGCTCTTATTCAGCATTCAAACGACAGTTCAGGGATAAGCTTATGGCGGTCTCATAGTTTACGTTTACTTGTGCATTGTTCATTCCGTGATGTCTCCTTGCGGTTATCTTGACGACTTAAAACTATATAATATATGTGTGCACAGTATATATATGATCTCATTCTCTTAATTTGTTCGCTACTAACTATCTAAGTATCTAGTCTAGTTTTTTTGTTCATTAATTGTTTGATTTAGTTTTGAATATACCTCTCTAAATGATATTGAAAATGTGGTACTGTGTATCTTTGGCCTAACAGCACCCGAGTCTGACTTGAGAGGCTGATTCACATGGCCCTTTAATCCCATAATTGTAATTTATTTGTGCTTATTGTTATTGTTGATATTTTATTGTTATTATTGATATTTTGGGATTAATAAACCTTATTATTATTATTATTATTATTATTATTATTATTATAATAATATTATTAATTTTTTTCTTATTCCGGTGATGGTGGTGGGATCAAGATGGAAAGTACAATTAAAGAAAAAAGTATGTTAATGCTCCAAAGAATCTCGAATCATTTTTATTCGATCTTAACGAGATCAGACTATTTATATTGATACTGACTTGGGACCTCTCACTAATTTCTTACGAATATTAGACAGATTATTATTATATTTCACATATAATAAAATAACGTACTAGGCATTTAGTATATTTATGTAATACAAAGAAAATAATAATCGAAATATATTATCCGGAGAACTATTCCACTCATTTTGTCAATTAATTCATCCTTTTTGTTCAACCCAGCTTTAGAATTCCAAGTATTAAATTTATTTATTTCGGAAGTTATTATATCCACGATAGAATTAACGACCAATTAATAGATTGACATTTCTTGGTTTTTAAAACGATGTTTTTGATATGTTTATAGAACTACCCATTCATTCCCTTTCGATATAAATCATCAAGCATTACCTATTAAGTATAAATTACAGATGATGAAATATCCGAACAATTCTTATGCACTTTCTGATAAAATCAACTCTTTACGAATCTAAAATTTCTTCATTATGTACTTACACTGCAAATTCCAGCAGAATATGCTGAACTGTTCCAGTACCATCGATATTTTTATTTTGTTTTTCGACGAAAGACGTTTTAAGACCGATATATTATCTTCTCGAATTATGATAGATTGGGCGGTTGCTTGGTAGAAATCAGTTGTAATTGTCATTATAAAATAAAACACTTGTTTACATTTTCTACTTTATTTTTGGTATTGACGTACGTTTCGTCTTTGCTTGAAAGACTTCATCAGAGTACGAAGTAACAGTTGTTGCACAATGAACTTATAAGATTTTTTACAGAAGATGTACATGTGTTTTTAAATTGTTCGTCGGGTTGGTTTTCTCAAAGAATATTCCCTTCAGAATCATGTTCACTCGATCCCTTGTAAATATTGAATAGAGGGGTGTAATAAAAATATTACTATTCAATATTTACAAGGGATCGAGTGAACATGATTCTGAAGGGAATATTCTTTAAGAAAACCAACCCGACGAACAATTCAAAAACACATGTACACCTTCTGTAAAAAATCTTATAAGTTCATTGTACAACAACTGTTACTTCGTATTCTGATGAAGTCTTTCAAGCAAAGACGAAACGTACGTCAATACCAAAAATAAAGTAGAAAATGTAAACAAGTGTTTTATTTTATAATGACAATTCTCAAATTATAATTTGAAAAAAATTCGAAGGTTTCTGAAAGAAAAAATAAAAAAAAATTTATTGCGAAAATTTCTATCGCTGAAATTTGAACTGTACATATGGAGCATCGATCAAATCAGGTGTACAAAATTGAAACCCTCTAGCTTGTTCGAAGGAAAAAATATTCGGCCTTTCGAAAATGCCACATTTGGTCAAAAAATTCAAAAGTGTTATTGTAATAGCTTTTGATTTATAATTTGCATCCAATGCGTAATAATACACATCGAAAGGAAAAGAATGAATTAATTCAAAATTATAATAATATTTTCCATAGAATTAATAGTTTTACCAGGAATATCATTACAAATCGGCTAAATTGTGATATTTAAGTGACAGATCGATTAATTAGAACTCTCTGTGATAATATTCTATGACGTCAATGTCGTTGACATTAACCAAATCAATTTATATTATGAACAAGTCAGAAGCTTCTGCACGCTTCTTCATATTGGGAAAATTCTCAGAATATTTAAATTTGAATTATCGTTTTCCCAATACAAACAAGTTCACAAAATCTTCTTACTTCACGTCACGTAATTACATTTAATTTATCTTAAAACTTTTTTTCCTGAAGATGGGATAATTAATTCCCGAAACTCACAATTAAATGTGTCAAATGTCAATTTATGGTAGTAAAACATAGTGACTTCTACAACTTGCTTTAATTTTCTTTCTCCCTTTAAGAAAAGACTTTCAGCTTGTTGGGATTTATAGATTTGCAGAATCAAATTTCAAATAAGTATTACTCAGGAGTAATTCCACTGATCTTGCCTGTTAACGAACCCAAGAGAGATACTATTTTACGCACGAAATCAGGTTATGATAGACATTTGATCGAAATGGAAAATAGATCAATTGAGGGAAAAATGAATTATCAAGTAAAAGAATTCCTGGTTGAAGTAAACCTAATAGGATCAAGTATTGACACTCCATCAGTAAATAAAATAATTGTAATATTCTCATCCCATAGGACCCGTACAATGAAAGAATATGAATTGTATACACCCACTATAGTTCACATTATTGATTCTTGAAGGAATTATGTCAATAAAGTACACCAACTTTATTATGGAAATATACAGGTGTTCCTAAATTGGAGGTACAAACGAATAAGGGAGATTTCTTGAATAATTTTAAGAGAAAAATCCCATGAAAATTACACCACAAATTTTTCGTTTTCCAGATAATGAGTGTTAAAGTTTGAATTTTTTTCAAGTTTTTTCTCATAGTATCTGCATTTCACAAGGTATTCTATTGAAATTTGGCACAGTTAATCCAATGCAAACTTTACACCATGTGACATGCAATTTTCGATTGCAAATCTAGAGGGTGTCATTTTTTTGTGGAGCTCTGTCACCTGTTTTACTCAAGAATTTTTTTCTGGTGAGCCACTGTTAGTTTGAAAAATTGTAAAAAGAAGCTTTGTTATACTAAACTTTGTGGTCTGTTGTAGTTTTGTCGCATCTGGTACTGATTTCGGGAAAAAAAAATTTTAACGATTTTGAAATCCTCAGAAAAATCCAAATTGTCATAAAAATCAAGGTGAATAAAATAGTAATTAATTTTTATGGCACGTAACATGGTGTAAACTCTAAATTGTAATATATATGCTAAATTCCAATTGAATATCTTGTGAAATGTAGATTCTATAAAAAAATTGAAAAAAATTCAAATTTTAACACCCTGTCTCTCGAAAACGAAACGTTTGCGGTCTAATGTTTATGGAAATTTTTTTCTTAAAATTATGCAAGGAATCTTTCCACGCCGTTTTTACCTTCAATTTAGGAATATTATATTGCATTATATTATTATGAATATCAGCCATTATATTGTGAATAACCAATTCTTTGGTTTTATTTTCACTTCATTAATTACAACTTTCCTTGAGTAAAAATAAAATTGGAACTCCCTGTGGGTCAGCTAACCTGAACTAGATAAGCAGTGTTTTCATCTCTTTGAATTTTCATTCAGGAATGCGATGATAAATTAGCTCTTCAGTTTTGTACAAAAATTTAAAAAATCCCTATTTCAATTTTATATATTTGTTTCAATTTCCTTTCAACCTCTGTGGTAGAAAGAAACGAAATCGAACTAGAAAAATACTTTTTAGAGTCAAAATGTATTGAAGTACCAGATAAAGATTTCGTGACAATATATATCTTGACGAATGGAATACTGAGTTAGTATAATAATTAGTTCATGTTTTACGGATAATTCTTTCTTTTGTGTGTGCATCCTAGTGTGAAAGACTGGACCGATTAGGCATAGTTAACGAATCAACTGGAATATTCAAAACCACAAATAAAATCTATCTAATTTATTCTCAATCTATTCGTTACATTTTGTATGAAGCATAAATATTCAGTATTATGAAAGAGAAAGGCCTGAATATCACAAGCACCTAGAAAGATTTTTAATTCTTGATTTGTGAATAAATCAATCGAAATAATCAAATTGAATCAGATAATTTTCATTGCCCTGATCCAAAGATTTTTGCCAAATAATTGTAACATGTGAGAAACGAACTATTTTACATATGGCATATTTCTCTCATTGAAACCGATAAGGCTGATAAAAGCATAAAATTCGTTTATTTAAATATCAGATAACTAGAGGAGCTTATAATATATCTAAATCCGTAATTTAAATATTTCACGTAAATCGTGGCAATAATATTTCATTTTATGCAGCCCTGATCTCGCACCGTTAATTAAATAAAGCCGGATCTGATCCTGTCTGCGAAAATTCTTGTATTAAAAAAAATGAATTGAACTTACCCCTCTGGGTGTGCTCATATTAAATATGAATTATCGATGGAATTGCCATGAGAATTCTTGAAATATTCGAATGTTTAGTGCAGGATCTCTGGTAGGTCTTAATATGTAACGGATCTTGGGTAAATAGAAATTCGTTTATATATATATATATATATATATAGTTTTTGACAAGGAATCACATATATATATATATATATATATATCGGTTCGCAAAAACAAATAATTCTTAGTACGACAAGAATAGTAAGAAAATTTCTCCAAGGCCCGTAGCGGCGGTGCACGACTTGGTAAATAAACCGGCGTGCATAGCAAAGGACCCGTAAAGGACACGGTGGTTAAAAAAAAAAAAAAAAAAAAAAAAATTTATGTATATACATATATATATTTATATGTATATGTAAAGAAAACAAACAACTAAATATCAGAAACAACATAAACTTCATGAAATTTAAATGTTATTCAAATTCATAATATACACAACTATTCGTTGAGGCCAAAACTTCCGTATACTTCGATGTGGAAAGAAGAAGAAGAAGGAAAAACGAATCTCACTTCATCTATGTTCGATTGTAAGATTATGAAAAATTCTTTGTTTGATAGTGTGAAGGTTGCAGCCTAAGTAAGACATTGGAATAATATATTGTTGTCTGTTTGGGACAAAAAAAGCTAAAGAGTGATCGTAGTGAATTTAATATCTGTGCTTGTGAAATCTAGATCCAATACTTCAAAACCGATAGGATGGATGTTTCTAGCGTGAATGAAGGAATGTATTCAACATTTGTACGGTAAGTAGTTAAATTAGTTAACCCTAATATTTTTCCTCGTTTTCTATCTTAATTAAATAATTTCGTAAAAGCTGTTCTGATGTGTGAAGACCTCAAGATATCAATTCAAAATATCCAAAGCAATTTCCATATTGAATTAATTGTCTTACTGAAAATTTAATTTCTATAGAGAAAAATTCAACCGAACTCATTTCATTTGTGGTATGAATATCACAGGTGACATTTCATTTTGCTTATGGAGAATTTGTTTGGGAAAAAAATGCACAGAACTATTTCTGTAGTGGTAACTAAAATTAACGGATTACAGTACTGATATTTTATAACTCCTGAAGGGACGTTTAATTGATATTATACAGAATTATTTCACATCAAATCGATATGACAATATTGGGTTTTCAGTGTTAATAATCTATAAAGTAGTGCACAAAAATATCAGTTTTTATGTAATCATAACATACTCTTGATCAGTTCATTATATAAGTGTCATATCTAGTAAATTGGGGTTTCATTTTCAATACATCCATGGTTTTGCTAGTTATTCTGATATGTAATTATGAAAATATTCAAAAACAACGAACGTACTCAGTTTCTAGTATATCGAATGTATGCATTCCCATATTTTCAATTTTTTCTCACGTTCTAAAAAGCCACGATTTTCATCATATTTTCCCAGGTTATAATAATTTTCGATTCAGAACTTATAAATTCATAGTTTCCTTCCCATTTCAACGTTTGTATTTATAGCATAAGGAAACCTAATTGGTGAGGCCTTTCGTTCATGTTTGTTATTTACGCATTTATCTCTTTCCATCTGAAATTCAATTGTGGACTAGTTCCAATTTTCTTTCTAATATTTCAGTGTTATCCAATTTGGCATATATTTAATGTCGATTGAAGTTCATTTTAAATCAATCAAGAAATTTGTTTGCAGCAGAAAAATAGAATTTATATTAACGTGATAATAAATTATTATAATAATTATTCAAAAAACATATAAGACAATAGTTTTTTTCCACATAAATGTACTACTACAACAATTGTTTCATCACGATGTGGCTTCTTCAGGAATTACTGGCTGATGGTATTCAGATCAAATAAAGAAAATAATCCATTTAGTCCAGTTGTTTCATTCATCACATCACCAAGCATAAAATTATCTAGAGTTTTAATTTAAATTATTCAAACCGAAACAAACTTTTTAGCTAAATACACTATTAAAAATAGCATCCAACTTATAGACAATATTCAATCCGTCCAATTGCCCAAAAATTGTAGATTAATTTCTTTTGATGTACAAAATTTATTTCCTCGTATACCTCCAATTGAAACAATACGAATTGTAAAAAAACGATTAATTAAAAATAATACCAATCCCATCAAAATGAATGATATTCCTAATTGCCTGGAAATAAGTCTTGAACAAAACTACTTTCAATTTAACGGAACCGCCTATATTTCAAACAATGGTTTGATAATGGGAAATCCACTCAGTTCAATTTTAGCTGAAATATTTATGGATGCTCAAAAATACATCTGAATCTGATAAGAAAATATTTCCTTTATTGGTACAGATATGTTCAAAGTCACCGACCGAAAACTACATATCTTCACGAATTTTATCAATAAATTCCACCCAAAAATCAAATTCACAATCGATGAAGAAAAGAAACAAAGTACTACACAATAACAAGACTAGATAATTTACATGATTTTAGTATTTTTCACAAACCTTCAAATCACCCCACCAACCAAAGGATATCAGCATATGATAGTTTTATTCATAGATTATTGAATGTCCCTTTGAATTTAGATAACTTTTTGAAAGAATTAAATATAATTAAACAAATGGCGTCGAACAACGATTACAACCCCTTTCTTATAGACAAAATGGTATCCAATAAACAAAAGAAAATGTTGGATGGAATAGTCCGTTACTTTGTGATAGTTCATTTTAATTGGAATGAAATGAGTAATTACTTTGTTTCCTATCACTTTATTTACGATTCAGTTTGAAAATGTAGTATCACTACGAAACTCGAGTCACTGTATAATCGTAAATAAAGTGATAGGGAACAAAGTAATTTCTCATTTCATTCCAATTAAAAGAAAATGGCAATAAATCCCGTGTACCCAATCATAAAAGAGAACAATACACAGAAATATTTTTCGTTATCTTATGTCCATGGATTATCTGAAAATATTGCTAAATATTTCAAAATTTGTTTCAATTATAACGCGGCTTTTAAAACCATTAATAACCTTAGTACCTTCATAAAAAACAATAAAGATCGAACAAATACAGAAAATAAATCTGGAGTCTAGAAGTTGACTTGCAAAGATTGCCTTTAGTATTTAGCATTTTTAGCGGAAAACTCCAATAAATACCTTGAGTTTTTATGACTTGTGCATCCAGTATTTGTTCACGTACCTAACAATGTATTTAAACTTGGTTACACTGAATACCATCAGCATTGTAATACCTGAAGAAGCCACATCGTGGTGAAACAATTGTTGCAATACTACAAATATTTTTGTGGAAATAAAATACTGTCTCATATATATTTTATAATTGAAATGAGTTTCCACCAAGTAAAGACCGAATCAATCAGATATTAATTATTATTCTTCTAATTATTCAATTTGAGCACATGGTATAGTATTTTCGAGTTTCATCATCATAACGAAGGAAATTTTTATGTAATACTCAATTATTTTAAGTCGTTTGAAATTCATTCTTAATTTAAAAATAAAAACCAGGTTTTAAATTCACAACCAATGTTTGTCAATTCCATAATTTCATCAGGTCATAATAGAGTCATGTTAAGATGAAGCAAATTTAAAAATGCAGACATAAAAAATTGTTTTTTGTTTTCATTTTAAAATTCTCAAACCAAAATTGCATTTAATTGATTTTAGGACCTCTGATCCAGATAACGAGATGAAGTTTAGTAATCTTGTGGTTAAGGATGAAGATATCGATATAACGGAACAGTTCATTGACGGAACCGAAGTCCATAACAGAGGAGACTATATTTTTATAATTAAACAGGAGGACCTCGATACTGACAACGAAAAACTTTGTTTTCCCAAATTAGAAGAAAGCCATCAGCAAGATAGAAACAATTTCGAAGATGCAGTGAATCAACGCGATCATTTTTCATGGAAACAAAACAAACATAAATGCGATTTGTGTAATTATTCTACAAATTTGAAAAAGGAGTTAAACTTGCATTTAAAAGCAGTTCATTCTAAATCGAAGAAATTTGATTGTTACTTATGTGGATATTCTGCAACGCAGAAAATTTATCTTACTGATCATATTAATTCAATCCATTTAAATTATAGAAGATTCAAATGTGCCTTTTGTGAATATGAAGCAAACCAAAAAGTTAATCTCAAGAGTCATATTAATTCTGTTCATTTAAGGCTTAAGCAACATAAATGTCACTTATGTAACTATTCCTCGAATCAGAAAATCTATCTGACGCATCATATAGATTCAGTGCATTTAAATAATAAAAAACATAAGTGTAATTTATGCGAATATTCGGCAAATCAAAAAGAAAATCTAAAACGTCACATAGACTATGTTCACTTGAATTTAAAGAAACATAAATGCAAGTTATGTGAATACGCCTCAAATCAAAAAATAAATTTGGAGCATCATATTGCTACGGTCCATCTTAATTCGAAGAAACTTAAATGTTTCTTATGCGAATATTCGGCCAATCAAAAAGTGCACCTAAAAAATCACACAAATTCAGTGCATTTAAAACTAAAGCCATACAAATGTCATATATGTGAATTTGCTACTAGTTATCCATTCTATTTAAAAACTCATATGAAATCGTTACATAAAAATTGAAGATGTTAATTTGTATGTCTCATTTTGATATAAGCTCATATTTCTATTTTATTTTAAAATATTTACCAAAGCAAATAGACGCTTATGGCTGATTTATCTATGGGTCTTCTGTAGATTAAACGGAATAATGCGGCAAATAATTTATTTATATATATTGTATATAATGAATTCACAATAGACCATTTTTTCCAATTGCAAAAGAGTTATTGTAATAATTTCAATTGTGAAAAGCAAACAATTTCACATATTTTGAGTTTGAAATATTTGAAATATTCATTTCAATTTTATATCTTTTGTTAAATCGAACACCTAATATAGAGTAATAATTTCTTCCGATTGAGCCTTCTGAAAAGAGAATCTCACTCAATTTATATTCATTCAAAAAAGTTATATTCATCATTATTTCAAAGAGAAGAATTATTATTATTTTATATACATTTTTTTTCTATGTGAAGGTATTTGATTGTTTTTTTAAACGTAAGTTCAATTAATGTTACTGACATTAGACAAAATAAAATAAATTTGTTCTGTTTTAGATAAGTATTCTGTATTGTCTGCATTGTATATTTTAGTTTAATAAAAAATTTACTATTAAAATAGAAAGGCTTTTTACTTGATAGAAGAAATATAACAAAATTTGAATATCAAAACAAAATGAAATAGGTTTATCTTCTACAATTTTAATTTCCAAAAGAATTTTTTTATTCAAAAAACTTTTAGAATTAAATTAATGTCTAAAACAAGCACCGCTCACATTTAATAGACGTATATAATCAAAACTCAATATACAATGTCAAATGAAATAAATAACCCAACAGATATACGAAAGTAATTAAAATTAATAAATAAATATTCAAAGGAGACAAAATTCTGTTTCCGGTTTTATCTTTAAGAAATACTACTTGGAAATTAAAATTGTAGAAGATATTTCAAGAATATTTCAATTTGTTTTGATATTCAAATTTAAAAAAAAAAAAAAAATTTACTCTTTTAAAATCTATATTCTTTTGTGAAAATTTATTTAAATTATTTCTTCCGATCCTCACTAATCTCATTATCCTTTCCACAAATATGTTTTCGATGGCACTTCTATCAGCACTTCGCTTAATATATTTTTCAGTTGTTGAATGACATACGGGCGGTGTTCAATGTATTCTCGGTCTTGGCATGAAAAAAACTGAAATGCATTTATATATAAGGAGGCGTCCCAAACCGTAAAAATAATGTTGATAGTATTTCTATCAGCGAAGAAATTGCAGAAATGAAGAATTCTGGAGATTCAGCCAATACGTTACTAGAACTTCAAGAAACTTCGAGAAACCATATTCATGTAATTTAGTAGAAATAAATTCTGTGTAAAAATAAATTCAACTTTGTCAATATATCTGTTATATAGTGGAAAATAAGTTTTATAGTTGAAATTAGACGATTTAACAAAGCAAGAACGTATCAATGTAATATAAACCTGTTTTGAGATAAAGAGTACCGTAAATATCAGTAAGCATTCAAGATTATTAGTAGTTTTGAAGAAACAACATCTTGGATGCCGGCCATAAAACTCGCAAAATCTTACTATAGAAAAATTTTAATACATTCTCAAAGAAGCTTCGAGTGAAAAGTTCTTACAGGTAATAAAAATCTTTGAAGTATATTTATTCATTTGAATACCTAATCATTATATCAAGTAGCATTAATTATGGACATTACTAGGCCATTAAGATCATATGAACAGGTTAATTGACTATAGATGATTTTCAGATCTCTATTATGGTATTGGTATTATGAAAAATCATGATCCCAAAAGAATAGATTGATTTCGTTGAGGTTTATGACATTTATTATAGTATATCATAAAACATAGAAGTTACAATGTTGTTTTCCCTAAAAATAATAGTTTTATTTTCACATCCCCCCACACAAAGTATGCACCCCTCATTACATGTTTGTGTTTTCACATGGGAGCAACTTAGTTACAAGAAAATAGTTATTGTCCTTTCTTTGATTTCCAATATCTATCTCAAATACTACTCTGTCAAGAAAGTACCGGGAATTTTCAATTAAAACAACATTTTTACATTTAATCGTCAAAATTTATTGGGTCGCCTTCAAAATAGGCTCCATTTGCTCCAATACATCTATGCCAACGGCACTTCCAATTATCGAAACATTTTTTATAGGCGCTTTCCGGGATGGACTTTAGCTCTCGCGCCGAATTTTGTTTTATGGCTTCAGTCGACTCAAAACGGGTGCCACGAAGGGGCAATTTTAGTTTTGGGAAGAGGAAAAAGTCGCAGGGAGCCAAATTCGGCGAATACGGTGGTTGCTGAAGCACGTTTGTTGAGTTTTTGGCGAGAAAGTCAGTCACAATCGTAGCTCGGTGAGAAGGCGCGTTACCGTCCCATAGTAATCACCCATAGTAAAAATCGGCACGCACTGTGACATCGACTGACTTAATCAGCTGTTGCAAACACACTAGTTGACAAATCCCGCTCAAGCTTGGCATAGTAATTAAGGACAGTGGTACCAACCTTGGAAAAAAAAAATTTACCTGCCTCATTGCCCCGCCAGATTTAAATCGATAATTCCCGGTACTTTCTTGGCAGAATGTATAGTATTAGAATTTTTTTCACTATTGGAAAAGGCCCTATTCTTATTTCATCAAGTTTTTTCTATTCAATTTTGAT
Organism: Megalocaria dilatata; assembly: GCA_034642435.1. Taxonomy (NCBI): domain Eukaryota; kingdom Metazoa; phylum Arthropoda; class Insecta; order Coleoptera; family Coccinellidae; genus Megalocaria; species Megalocaria dilatata. The sequence goes on along the minus strand of CM067859.1, from coordinate 53,891,629 downwards.
TTATTTTCAATGTAAACATAGTCTATCATAATGTTTCCTATTCTTGTCGATCAGTCTTTTAATGTATTCATGATAGCGTAAAGAATTTTCATATGCTATTTCCTTATCTTTTGATAAATTTCTCTCTTCGATAAGTTCTTCTGGAGCAACGGGACAGTTCTGCCACAAAGTAAATATTCTGGGCTATATCTGGTTGTAGAATGGTTTGTTCTATTGTATTCTTCAATACAATCATGGGCTATTTTCTTACATGCCCTAGTTTTCTTTTCGTTTTGTTTCCACCTTATTCTGTTCACTAATGTCTGATTTAGTCGTTCATTCAGACCATTAGAAAAAGGACAATCTACTGTTGTGAAAATCAATAGTACAAACTTCTCATATGTTGTTCAAACTTCTCATATGTTGTCTGAATTTTTCCGAATCTATTCCTGGGTATTGATGTCCTATTAGTCAATATTTCCAAAAATTAATTACCAGACATTCTAGGAATATTGCTTTCTTGTTCTTTTGATATTTATTCAGCTTTCTACAAAAATACGCTACGGGTTTCACTTCACCATTCAACTGTTTTTTTTAAGCACTTTTCCTACTTCTTGAAAACTGGCATCTGTATATATAGCAGTATAGGCACTTGGGTTGAATATTGCAAGAATTGGCTCAGAACAAAAGATGTCCTTAACCTTATTAAAAGCTTCCTGATAAGCCAATGACCAATTGAATTTTACATCTTTTCTCAGTAAATTATGCAACGGTTCTAATAATCTAGCTGAATATTTTATATATTTGTAAATTAACTTTACCCAAAAATTGCCTTATCTTCTTTCGAGTATCTGGTGGAGAAAAATTCCTAATGGAAATTGAATTGTCATTTTTAGGTCGTATTGTTTCCTACAATATGTCCTAGATATTTGACTTCTTCATCTGCAAAATTACACTTGATGAATTAAAGTCTGATTCCTTCAATACATATTTCTTTCAAGAGACTCTCCAAATGTTCTATATGTTGGTCAAATGTTGAAGAAAATATTAGAATATCATCTATATAATTTGGGCAGAATAAATTCAGGTTATATTTTCTGACAATATTATTCAATATACTACTCTGTCAAGAAAGAACCGGGAATTTTCAATTAAAACAACATTTTTACATTCAATCGTCAAAATTTATTGGGTCGCCTTCAAAATATGCTCCATTTGCTCCAATACATCTATGCCAACGGCACTTCCAATTATCCAAACATTTTTTATAGGCGCTTTCCGGGATGGACTTTAGCTCTGGCGCCGAATTTTGTTTTATGGCTTCAATCGACTCAAAACGGGTGCCACAAAGGGGCAATTTTAGTTTTGGGAAGAGGAAAAAGTCAAAAAATTTCAAATAAGTATTACTCAGGAGTAATTCCACTGATCTTGCCTGTTAACGAACCCAAGAGAGATACTATTTTACGCCCGAAATCAGGTTATGATAGACATTTGATCGAAATGGAAAATAGATCAATTGAGGCAAAAATGAATTATCAAGTAAAAGAATTCCTGGTTGAAGTAAACCTAATAGGATCAAATATTGACACTACATCAGTAAATAAAATAATTGTGATATTCTCATCCCATAGGACCCGTACAATGAAAGAATATGAATTGTATACACCCACTATAATTCCCACTATTGATTCTTGAAGGAATTATGTCAATAAAGTACACCAACTTTATTATGGAAATATACAGGTGTTCCTAAATTGGAGGTACAAACGAATAAGGGAGATTTCTTGAATAATTTTAAGAGAAAAATCCCATGAAAATTACACCACAAATTTTTCGTTTTCCAGATAATGAGTGTTAAAGTTTGAATTTTTCAAGTTTTTTCTCATAGTATCTGCATTTCACAAGGTATTCTATTGAAATTCGGCACAGTTAATCCAATGCAAACTTTACACCATGTGACATGCCATTTTCGATTGAAAATCTGGAGGGTGTCATTTTTTTCTGGAGCTCTGTCAACTGTTTTACTCCAGAATTTTTTTCTGGTGAGCCACTGTTAGTTTGAAAAATTGTAAAAAGAAGCTTTGTTATACTAAACTTTGTGGTCTCTTGTAGTTTTGTCGCATCTGGTACTGATTTCGGGAAAAAAAATTTTAACGATTTTGAAATCCTCAGAAAAATCTAAATTGTCATAAAAATGAAGGTGAATAAAATCGTAATTAATTTTTATGGCACGTAACATGGTGTAAACTATAAATTGTAATATATATGCCAAATTCCAGTTGAATATCTTGTGAAATGTAGATTCTATAAAAAAATTGAAAAAAATTCAAATTTTAACACCCTGTCTCTCGAAAACGAAACGCTTGCGGTCTAATGTTTATGAAAATTTTTTTCTTAAAATTATGCAAGGAATCTTTCCACGCCGTTTGTACCTTCAATTTAGGAATATTATATTGCCATTATATTATTATGAATATCAGCCATTATATTGTGAATAACCAATTCTTTGGTTTTATTTTCACTTCATTAATTACAACTTTCCTTGAGTAAAATTAAAATTGAAACTCCCTGTGGGTCAGCTAACCTGAACTAGATAAGCAGTGTTTTCATCTCTTTGAATTTTCATTCAGGATTGCGATGATAAATTAGCTGTTCAGTTTTGTACAAAAATTTAAAAAAATCCCTATTTCAATTTTATATATTTGTTTCAATTTCCTTTCAACCTCTGCGGTAGAATGAAACGAAGTCGAACTAGAAAAATACTTTTTAGAGTCAAAATGTATTGAAGTACCAGATAAAGATTTCGTGACAATATATATCCTGACGAATGGAATACTGAGTTAGTATAATAATTAGTTCATGTTTTACGGATAATTCTTTCTTTTGTGTGTGCATCCTAGTGTGAAAGACTGGACCGATTAGGCATAGTTAACGAATCAACTGGAATATTCAAAACCACAAATAAAATCTATCTAATTTATACTCAATCTATTCGTTACATTTTGTATGAAGCATAAATATTCAGTATTATGAAAGAGAAAGGCCTGAATATCACAAGCACCTAGAAAGATTTTTAATTCTTGATTTGTGAATAAATCAATCGAAATAATCAAATTAATCAGATAATTTTCATTGCCCTGATCCAAAGATTTTTGCCAAATAATTGTAACATGTGAGAAACGAACTATTTTACATATGGCATATTTCTCTCATTGAAACCGATAAGGCTGATAAGAGCATAAAATTCGTTTATTTAAATATCAGATAACTAGAGGAGCTTATAATATATCTAAATCCGTAATTTAAATATTTCACGTAAATCGTGGCAATAATATTTCATTTTATGCAGCCCTGATCTCGCACCGTTAATTAAATAAAGCCGGATCTGGTCCTGTCTGCGAAAATTCTTGTATTAAAAAAAAATGAATTGAACTTACCCCTCTGGGTGTGCTCATATTAAATATAAATTATCGATGAAATTGCCATGAGAATTCTTGAAATATTCGAATGTTTATTGCAGGATCTCTGGTAGGTCTTAATATGTGTCGGATCTTGGGTAAATAGAAATTCGTTTATATATATATATATAGTTTTTGACAAGGAATTACATATATATATATATATATATATATATAAATATATATATCGGTTCGCAAAAACAAATAATTCTGAGTACGACAAGAATAGTAAGAAAATTTCTCCAAGGCCCGTAGCGGCGGTGCACGCCTTGGTAAATAACCCGGCGTGCATAGCAAAGGACCCGTAAAGGACACGGTGGTTAAAAATAAAAAAATAAAAAAAAAAATATATGTATATTTATATGTATGTGTAAAGAAAACAAACAACTAAATATCAGAAACAACATACACTACATGAAATTCAAATGTTATTCAAATTCATAATATACACAACTATTCGTTGAGGCCAAAACTTCCGTATACTTCGATGTGGAAAGAAGAAGAAGAAGGAAAAACAAATCTCACTTCATCTATGTTCGATTGTAAGATTATGAAAAATTCTTTGTTTGATAGTGTGAAGGTTGCAGCCTAAGTAAGACATTGGAATAATATATTGTTGTCTGTTTGGGACAAAAAAAACTAAAGAGTGATCATAGTGAATTTAATATCTGTGCTTGTGAAATCTAGATCCAATACTTCAAAACCGATAGGATGGATGTTTCTAGCGTGAATGAAGGAATGTATTCAACATTTGTACGGTAAGTAGTTAAATTAGTTAACCCTAATATTTTTCCTCGTTTTCTATCTTAATTAAATAATTTCGTAAAAGCTGTTCTGATGTGTGAAGACCTCAAGATATCAATTCAAAATATCCAAAGCAATTTCCATATTGAATTAATTGTCTTACTGAAAATTTAATTTCTATAGAGAAAAATTCAACCGAACTCATTTCATTTGTGGTATGAATATCACAGGTGATATTTCATTTAGCTTATGAATTAGATTATTGAATGCCCCTTTGAATTCAGATAACTTTATGAAAGAATTAAATATAGTTAAACAAATGCCGTCGAACAACGGTTACAACCCCTTTCTTATAGACAAAATGGTATCCAATAAACAAAAGAAAATGTTGGATGGAATAGTCCGTTCCTTTGTGATAGTTCATTTTAATTGGAATGAAATGAGTAATTACTTTGTTTCCTATCACTTTATTTACGATTCAGTATGAAAATGTAGTATCACTACGAAACTCTAGTAACTGTATAATCGTAAATAAAGTGTTAGGGAACAAAGTAATTTCTCATTTCATTCCAATTAAAAGAAAATGGCAATAAATCTCGTGTACCCAATCATAAAAGAGAACAATACACAGAAATAATTTTCGTTATCTTATGTCCATGGATTATCTGAAAATATTGCTAAATATTTCAAGATTTGTTTCAATTATAACGCGGCTTTTAAAACCATTAATAACCTTAGTACCTTCATAAAAAACAATAAAGATCGAACAAATAAAAAAATAAATCCGGAGTCTAGAAGTTGACTTGCAAAGATTGCCTTTAGTATACATTGGCCAGACTGGTAGATCAATCAAGAATTGTGTCCACGAACACCAAAGGAGTTATATATCCGATTCTGTACATTCGACATATGCTAATCATCTTAAGGAATTCAGGCATAATTTAAACAATAATTATGAAATTATCCACTTTGAAAGCGAAAGTTCTAGATTGAAAATTTTAGAATTTCAAGAAAACAACAGATACAATGCCCGCAAATCCTTTTGAACGAACAAACAAATGTTGATAAGTCTCCATTACTGAATATCTTTACTTAATGGCATTTTTAGCGGCAAACTCCAATAAATATCTTGAGTTTTTATGACTTGTGCATCCAGTATTTGTTCACGTACCTAACAATGTATTTAAACTTGGGGACACTGAATACAATCAGCATTGTAATACCTGAAGATCGTGGTGAAACAATCGTTGCAATACTACAAATATTTTTGTGGAAATAAAATACTGTCTCATATATATTTTATAATTGAAATGAGTTTCCACCAAGTGAAGACCGAATCAATCAAATATTAATTATTATTCTTCTAATTATTCAATTTGAGCACATGGTATAGTATTTTCGAGTTTCATCATCATAACGAAGGAAATTTTTATGTAATACTCAATTATTTTAAGTCGTTTGAAATTCATTCTTAATTTAAAAATAAAAACCAGGTTTTAAATTCACAACCAATGTTTGTCAATTCCATAATTTCATCAGGTCATAATAGAGTCATGTTAAGATGAAGCAAATTTAAAAATGCAGAAATAAAAAATTGTTTTTTATTTTCATTTTAAAATTCTCAAACCAAAATTGCATTTAATTGATTTTAGGACCTCTGATCCAGATAACGAGATGAAGTTTAGTAATCTTGTGGTTAAGGATGAAGATATCGATATAACGGAACAGTTCATTGACGGAACCGAAGTCCATAACAGAGGAGACTATATTTTTAAAATTAAACAGGAGGACCTCGATACTGACAACGAAAAACTTTGTTTTCCCAAATTAGAAAAAAGCCATCAGCAAGAAAGAAACAATTTCGAAGATGCAGTGAATCAACGCGATCATTTTTCATGGAAACAAAACAAACATAAATGCGATTTGTGTAATTATTCTACAAATTTGAAAAAGGAGTTAAACTTGCATTTAAAAGCAGTTCATTCTAAATCGAAGAAATTTGATTGTTACTTATGTGGATATTCTGCAACGCAGAAAATTTATCTTACTGATCATATTAATTCAATCCATTTAAATTATAGAAGATTCAAATGTGCCTTTTGTGAATATGAAGCAAACCAAAAAGTTAATCTCAAGAGTCATATAAATTGTGTTCATTTAAGGCTTAAGCAACATAAATGTCACTTATGTAACTATTCCTCGAATCAGAAAATCTATCTGACGCATCATATAGATTCAGTGCATTTAAATAATAAAAAACATAAGTGTAATTTATGCGAATATTCGGCAAATCAAAAAGAAAATCTAAAACGTCACATAGACTATGTTCACTTGAATTTAAAGAAACATAAATGCAAGTTATGTGAATACGCCTCAAATCAAAAAATAAATTTGGAGCATCATATTGCTACGGTCCATCTTAATTCGAAGAAACTTAAATGTTTCTTATGCGAATATTCGGCCAATCAAAAAGTGCACCTAAAAAATCACACAAATTCAGTGCATTTAAAACTAAAGCCATACAAATGTCATATATGTGAATTTGCTACTAGTTATCCATTCTATTTAAAAACTCATATGAAATCGTTACATAAAAATTGAAGATGTTAATTTGTATGCCTCATTTTGATATAAGCTCATATTTCTATTTTATTTTAAAATATTTACCAAAGCAAATAGACGCTTATGGCTGATTTATCTATGGGTCTTCTGTAGATTAAACGGAATAATGCGGCAAATAATTTATTTTTATATATTGTATATAATGAATTCACAATAGACCATTTTTTCCAATTGCAAAAGAGTTATTGTAATAATTTCAATTGTGAAAAGCAAACAATTTCACATATTTTGAGTTTGAAATATTTGAAATATTCATTTCAATTTTATATCTTTTGTTAAATCGAACACCTAATATAGAGTAATAATTTCTTCCGATTGAGCCTTCTGAAAAGAGAATCTCACTCAATTTATATTCATTCAAAAAAGTTATATTCATCATTATTTCAAAGAGAAGAATTATTATTATTTTATATACATTTTTTTTCTATGTGAAGGTATTTGATTGTTTTTTTAAACGTAAGTTCAATTAATGTTACTGACATTAGACAAAATAAAATAAATTTGTTCTGTTTTAGATAAGTATTCTGTATTGTCTGCATTGTATATTTTAGTTTAATAAAAAATTTACTATTAAAATAGAAAGGCTTTTTACTTGATAGAAGAAATATAACAAAATTTGAATATCAAAACAAATTGAAATAGGTTTATCTTCTACAATTTTAATTTCCAAAAGAATTTTTTTATTCAAAAAACTTTTAGAATTAAATTAATGTCTAAAACAAGCACCGCTCACATTTAATAGACGTATATAATCAAAACTCAATATACAATGTCAAATGAAATAAATAACCCAACAGATATACGAAAGTAATTAAAATTAATAAATAAATATTCAAAGGAGACAAAATTCTGTTTCCGGTTTTATCTTTAAGAAATACTACTTGGAAATTAAAATTGTAGAAGATATTTCAAGAATATTTCAATTTGTTTTGATATTCAAATTTGAAAAAAAAAAAATTTACTCTTTTAAAATCTATATTCTTTTGTGAAAATTTATTTAAATTATTTCTTCCGATCCTCACTAATCTCATTGTCCTTTCCCCAAATATGTTTTCGATGGCACTTCTATCAACATTTCGCTTAATATATTTTTCAGTTGTTGAATGACCTACGGGCGGTGTTCAATGTATTCTCGGTCTTGGCATGAAAAAAACTGAAATGCATTTATATATAAGGAAGCGTCCCAAACCGTAAAAATAATGTTGATAGTATTTCTATCAGCGAAGAAATTGCAGAAATGAAGAATTCTGGAGATTCAGCCAATACGTTAGTAGAACTTCAAGAAACTTCGAGAATCCATATTCATGTAATTTAGTAGAAATAAATTCTGTGTAAAAATAAATTCAACTTTGTCAATATACCTGTTATATAGTGGAAAATAAGTTTTATAGTTGAAATTAGACGATTTAACAAACCAAGAACGTATCAATGTAATATAAACCTGTTTTGAGATAAAGAGTACAGTAAATATCAGTAAGCATTCAAGATTATTAGTAGTTTTGAAGAAACAACATCTTGGATGCCGGCCATAAAACTCGCAAAATCTTACTATAGAAAAATTTTAATACATTCTCAAAGAAGCTTCGAGTGAAAAGTTCTTACAGGTAATAGAAATCATTGAAGTATGTTTATTCATTTGAATACCTAATCATTATATCAAGTAGCATTAATTATGGACATTACTAGGCCATTAAGATCATATGAACAGGTTAATTGACTATAGATGATTTTCAGATCTCTATTATGGTATTGGTATTATGAAAAATCATGATCCCAAAAGAATAGATTGATTTCGTTGAGGTTTATAAGAGTTATTATAGTATATCATAGAACATAGAAGTAACAATGTTGTTTTCCCTAAAAATAACAGTTTTATTTTTACATCCCCCCACACAAAGTGTACACCCCTCATTACATGTTTGCGGTTTTCACATGGGAGCAACTTAGTTACAAGAAAATAGTTATTGTCCTTTCTTTGATTTCCAATATCTATCTCAAATACTACTCTGTCAAGAAAGTACCGGGAATTTTCAATTAAAACAACATTTTTACATTTAATCGTCAAAATGTATTGGGTCGCCTTCAAAATAGGCTCCATTTGCTCCAATACATCTATGCCAACGGCACTTCCAATTATCGAAACATTTTTTATAGGCGCTTTCCGGGATGGACTTTAGCTCTCGCGCCGAATTTTGTTTTATGGCTTCAGTCGACTCAAAACGGGTGCCACGAAGGGGCAATTTTAGTTTTGGGAAGAGGAAAAAGTCGCAGGGAGCCAAATCCGGCGAATACGGTGGTTGCTGAAGCACGTTTGTTGAGTTTTTGGCGAGAAAGTCAGTCACAATCGTAGCTCGGTGAGAAGGCGCGTTATCGTCCCATAGTAATCACCCATAGTAAAAATCGGCACGCACTCTGACATCGAATGACTTAATCAGCTGTTGCAAACACACTAATTGACAGATCCCGCTCAAGCTTGGCACAGTAATTAAGGACAGTGGTACCAACCTAGGAAACAAAAATTTTAACTGCCTCATTGCCCCGCCAGATTTAAATCGATAATTCCTGGTACTTTCTTGACAGAATGTATAGTGTTAGAATTTTTTTCACTATTGGAAGAGGCCCTATTCTTATTTCATCAAGTTTTTTTTATTCAATTTTGATTTATTTTCAATGTAAATATAGTCTCCAATTTTAAAATCATAATGTTTCCTATTCTTGTCGATCAGTCTTTTAATGTATTCATGATAGCGTAAAGAATTTTCATATGCTTTTTCCTTATCTTTTGATAAATTTCTCTCTTCGATAAGTTCTTCTAGAGCAACGGGACAGTTCTGCCACAAAGTAAATATTCTGGGTTATATCTGGTTGTAGAATGGTTTGTTCTATTGTATTCTTCAATACAATCATGGGCTATTTTCTTACATGCCCTAGTTTTCTTTTCGTTTTGTTTCCACCTTATTCTGTTCACTAATGTCTGATTTAGTCGTTCATTCAGACCATTAGAAAAAGGACAATCTACTTTTGTGAAAATCAATTGTACAAACTTCTCATATGTTGTTCAAACTTCTCATATGTTGTCTGAATTTTTCCGAATCTATTCCTGGGTATTGATGTCCTATTAGTCAATATTTCCAAAAATTAATTACCAGACATTCTAGGAATATTGCTTTCTTGTTCTTTTGATATTTATTAAGCTTTCTAAAAAAATACGCTACGGGTTTCACTTCACCATTAATCTGTTTTTTTTAAGCACTTTTCCTACCTCTTGAAAAGTGGCATCTGTATATATAGTAGTATTGACACTTGGGTTGAATATTGTAAGAATTGGCTCAGAACAAAAGATGTCCTTAACCTCATTAAAAGCTTCCTGATAAGCCAATGACCAATTGAATTTTACATCTTTTCTCAGTAAATTATGCAACCGTTCTAATAAGCCAGCTGAATATTTTATATATTTGTAAATTAACTTTACCCAAAAATTGCCTTATCTTCTTTCGAGTATCTGGTGGAGAAAAATTCCTAATGAAAATAAAATTGTCATTTTTAGGTCGTATTGTTTCCTACAATATGTCCTAAATATTTGACTTCTTCTTCTGCAAAATTACACTTGATGAATTTAAGTCTGATTCCTTCATTACATATTTCTTTCAAGAGACTCTCCAAATGTTCTATATGTTGATCAAATGTTGAAGAAAATTTTAGAATATCATCTATATAATTCAGGCAGAATAAATTCAGGTTATATTTTCTGACAATATTATTCAATATACTACTCTGTCAAGAAAGTACCGGGAATTTTCAATTAAAACAACATTTTTACATTTAATCGTCAAAATTTATTGAGTCGCCTTCAAAATAGGCTCCATTTGCTCCAATACATCTATGCCAACGGCACTTCCAATTATCGAAACATTTTTTATAGGCACTTTCCGGGATTTTGTTTTATGGCTTCAATCGACTCAAAACGGGTGCCACGAAGGGGCAATTTTAGTTTTGGGAAGAGGAAAAAGTCGCAGGGAGCCAAATCCGGCGAATACGGTGGTTGCTGAAGCACGTTTATTGAGTTTTTGGCGAGAAAGTCAGTCACAATCGTAGCTCGGTGAGAAGGCACGTTATCTTCATGCAAAATCCAAGAGTTGTTCGCCGACAAATTTGGCCGCTTCTTACGGATACGCTCACGCAAACGTTTCATAACGCCTAGGTAATACTCCTTGTTTACCGTCTGACCCTCTGGAACGAATTCGTAGTGCACCACGCCACGGATATCGAAGAAAACAATGAGCATCACCTTCATTTTCGAGCGGCTTTGGCGTGATTTTTTCGGTTTTGGCTCATTTTTTGCCACCCATTCCGATGATTGCTGGCTTGTTTGCATATCGTACTCGTAGACCCAGGTCTCATCACCAGTTATAATGCGTTCCATGAATGTAGAATCGGAAAAACAGCGATCCAGCATGTCTGAAGCAACCTGTTCGCGATGACGTTTTTGAAGAAAATTCAGGTCTTTCGGTACGAGTCGTGCGGCCACCTTTCTCATGCCCAAAATATCAATCAAAATCGTACGTGCGGACTCGTGGGATATCTTAAGATCATGTGCTATCTCTCTCAAGCTGGTACGACGGTTTTCCAGCACCCTTTCCTTAATTTTATCGACGTTATCTTCGATCGAAGCCGTCGATGGGCGTCCGGAACGAGGCACTGATATGCACGAGTTTTCGAAAGAGCATTATCACCAAAGGCCTTTTGCAACACTTTCAATGCATCGGCACACGAAAATTCATTTGCAACACAAAACTAAACAAATTCTTTGCTCAACGTAATCACCCATAGTAAAAATCGGCACGCACTCTGACATCGACTGACTTAATCAGCTGTTGCAAACACACTAGTTGACAGATCCCACTCAAGCTTGGCATAGTAATTAAGGACAGTGGTACCAACCTAGGAAAAAAAAATTTACCTGCCTCATTGCCCCGCCAGATTTAAATCGATAATTCCCGGTACTTTCTTAAAAGAATATATATCGGTGAAATTCGAACTGTTTATATGGAGCATCCATAAAAACAGGAGTACATAAATTGAATCCTCTAGATTGTTCAAAATAAGGAATATTCGGGCTTTCTTGATTGGGAAATGCTACAGTTGGTCAATATCAATATTTCTGAAGAATGAAAAATACAGAGTGTCTCGTGTGATTTTGCTCGTTTGTTCCTATGGAAACAGCTTGCTATAGTTTCGTCCAAATGTCTGTAAATTCCGAATTTTGAGCCGAAAATGGTTCGGTTTGACCCATGTTCAAAAATCCTCGGTCATAAGCAATTCCTAAAATAAATTAATTCGACCGATCTGTACCAAAATCATTAATAGCTCATACTCCTTATTGATGATAAGCAATTGTGTTCGGTCTGGCAGTAAAAACTATAACTGCTAACTGAATGAGCTAGGGATTTTTCAGGGTAGGTTCAAGGTCTAAATATCCCGGAGGAGTTCGTTGATGGGCCAAATTGGACTAATAGTTCTGGACTTATGATGATTTAAAATATTATTCTTCAGATATTTTGAAAATTAGAGATTCGATCAGGTTAAAATTCTACGTTTAGCTGCATAGTGATACGAAGACTTGTGCGAAATTGCGTTATTCAGTTCAGTAGAAAAAAATTTTTTGCCGTAAATTCGATATTTCGGAAACGGTTCGACATATTCCGCTGAAATTTGAGGTCTATATACAGAACATTGATAAAATCAGACTTTAAAAATTCAACTATGTAGTTCTCTCCAAAGATAATGAAATCAAGTTTCTCCGTTTCGGAAAAGGTCGATTTAGTCAAAAATATTTTACTAATAGTTCCTAGTCTACAATTCGCATCTTATTAGTAATATTAAATATCGGAAGGAAAAGGAAGAAATATTTTGGAAACATATTCATAATATTTGTATAGATATTAGTTTTATCGGAAATGTCACCTGAGCAACAAACTCATGCTTGTACAAAGCGATAAATTATGTTGTCCAATAAATGCAATTTTCGAATTTTATAGAAAAACGTTTTGCACCTTTCAATACAATATCTTTAGAATATAAAAATAAATTAATCAATCAAGAATTAGAGACATGTATGATAATTTTAGGGTATAACTGCGGATATTTCGTGGGTAAAATACGAATTGTATACATGCAGAGAAAATCTGATAGATATTTTAATCTAAAAGCTTTTTACAATGATGTCATTGACATGCTTCAATATGTATTATCAATTTGCTAAGCATACTATGTTACTGAACAAATTTGAGGAATTTTCAAAAAAAATGCTTTTTCAGAAATTAAATCAGCCAAATACAATCTCCGAATAATAAAAATTGATAGAAAACATATTGACGAATTTGCAATACTTCAAGTAACTCCATGTGTACATTTCGTATATGTACATATGGCGTTACTTGTAGTATTGAAAATTCCATCATCTGTGTTTCTATTAATTTTTATTATTCGGAGATTGTATTAGACTGATTTAATTTTTGAAAAAAAATTTTCCGCTATGTTAAATCTCTCAAGATTTCCAATTCGAAAAGTGGAATTATATACTAGCAGTTTAATTTAATTGTGACTAAACTGAAAAAATTTTGTCACGAGGCAATGAAATATACGAAACAAAAAATAAATGAGAGGCTTTTCCAATTGTACAATTGAAAGCCTATATAGAAAAACCATAAAATTGAATGGTGTGCAAAACCTGCAATACTTTTTCTTCAAAACTTCGAGGAATAATAATGGGTTGAAAAAATCTATGTATATTTTTAATAATTATCAATAGTTCATACTTCATATAGTGTTTCTATAATTTAATACAAAGTACAACCTTTTACGAATCTAAAATTTTTGAGTAGAAGTACCACTGCTGAATTTCTTGTACAACTGATCGATGCCCAATATGTATATACACTGCAAATTTCAGCAGAATATGCTGAACAACCCTAGTACCATCGATATTTTAATTTTTCCTATCATATTATCTTCTCAGTAAGAAGAGTAGTAGCGAATGTTAGCACTCAGACGAGCTATTTTAATTAAGTGAGAATTAGATTATATATCGAACATACATATAGAATTGAAAAATTTATATAAATATAGTTGAAATGAAAAATAAATATACATAATAATATTATTAATTTTTTTCTTATTCCGGTGATGGTGGTGGGATCAAGATGGAAAGTACAATTAAAGAAAAAAGTATGTTAATGCTCCAAAGAATCTCGAATCATTTTTATTCGATCTTAACGAGTTCAGACTATTTATATTGATACTGACTTGGGACCTCTTACTAATTTCTTACGAATATTAGACAGATTATTATTATATTTCACATATAATAAAATAACTTACAAGGCATTTATTATATTTATGTAATACAAAGAAAATAATAATCGAAATATATTATCCGGAGAACTATTCCACTCATTTTGTCAATTAATTCATCCTTTTTGTTCAACCCAGCTTTAGAATTCCAAGTATTAAATTTATTTATTTCGGAAGTTATTATATCCACGATAGAATTAACGACCAATTAATAGATTGACATTTCTTGGTTTTTAAAACGATGTTTTTGATATGTTTATGGAACTACCCATTCATTCCCTTTCGATATAAATCATTAAGCATTACCTATTAAGTATAAATTACAGATGATGAAATATTCGAACAATTCTTATGCACTTTCTGATAAAATCAACTCTTTACGAATCTAAAATTTCTTCATTATGTACTTACACTGCAAATTCCAGCAGAATATGCTGAACTGTTCCAGTACCATCGATATTTTTATTTTGTTTTTCGACGAAAGACGTTTTAAGACCGATATATTATCTTCTCGAATTATGATAAATTGGGTAGAAATCAGTTGTAATTGTCATTATAAAATAAAACACTTGTTTACATTTTCTACTTTATTTTTGGTATTGACGTACGTTTCGTCTTTGCTTGAAAGACTTCAACAGAATACGAAGTAACAGTTGTTGTACAATGAACTTATAAGATTTTTTACAGAAGGTGTACATGTGTTTTTAAATTGTTCGTCGGGTTGGTCTTCTCAAAGAATATTCCCTTCAGAATCATGTTCACTCGATCCCTTGTAAATATTGAATAGTAATATTTTTATTACACCCTTCTATTCAATATTTACAAGGGATCGAGTGAACATGATTCTGAAGGGAATATTCGTTGAGGAAACCAACCCGACGAACAATTTAAAAACACATGTACACCTTCTGTAAAAAATCTTATAAGTTCATTGTACAACAACTGTTACTTCGTATTCTGTTGAAGTCTTTCAAGCAAAGACGAAACGTACGTCAATACCAAAAATAAAGTAGAAAATGTAAACAAGTGTTTTATTTTATAATGACAATTCTCGAATTATAATTTGAAAAAAATTCGAAGGTTTCTGAAAGAAAAAATAAAAAAAAACTTATTGCGAAAATTTCTATCGCTGAAATTTGAACTGTACATATGGAGCATCGATCAAATCAGGTGTACAAAATTGAAACCCTCTAGCTTGTTTGAAAGAAAAAATATTCGGCCTTTCGAAAATGCCACATTTGGTCAAAAAATTCAAAAGTGTTATTGTAATAGCTTTTGATTTATAATTTGCATACAATGCGTAATAATACACATCGAAAGGAAAAGAATGAATGAATTCAAAATTATAATAATATTTTCCATAGAATTAATAGTTTTACCAGGAATATCATTACAAATCGGCTAAATTGTGATATTTAAGTGACAGATCGATTAATTAGATCTCTCTGTGATAATATTCTATGACGTCAATGTCGTTGACATTAATCAAATCAATTTATATTATGAACAAGTCAGAATCTTCTGCACGATTCTTCATATTGGGAAAATTCTCAGAATATTTAAATTTGAATTATCGTTTTCCCAAACAAGCTCACAAAATCTTCTTACTTCACGTCACGTAATTACATTTAATTCATCTTAAAACTTTTTTTCCTGAAGATGGGATAATAAATTCCCGTAACTCACAATTAAATGTGTCAAATGTCAATTTATTGGTAGTAAAACATAGTGACTTCTACAACTTGCTTTAATTTTCTTTCTCACTTTAAGAAAAGACTTTCAGCTTGTTGGGATTTATAGATTTGGAGAATCAAATTTCGAATAAGTATTACTCAGGAGTAATTCCCCTGATCTTGCCTGTTAACGAGATACTATTTTACGCACGAAATCAGGTTATGATAGACATTTGATCGAAATGGAAAATAGATCAATTGAGGCAAAAATGAATTATCAAGTAAAAGGATTCCTGGTTGAAGTAAACCTAATAGGATCAAGTATTGACACTACATCAGTAAATAAAATAATTGTGATATTCTCATCCCATAGGACCCGTACAATGAAAGAATATGAATTGTATACACCCACTATAGTTCACATTATTGATTCTTGAAGGAATTATGTCAATAAAGTACACCAACTTTATTATGGAAATATACAGGTGTTCCTAAATTGGAGGTACAAACGAATAAGGGAGATTTCTTGAATAATTTTAAGAGAAAAATCCCATGAAATTACACCACAAATTTTTCGTTTTCCAGATAATGAGTGTTAAAGTTTGAATTTTTTTCAAGTTTTTTCTCATAGTATCTGCATTTCACAAGGTATTCTATTGAAATTTGGCACAGTTAACTCAATGCAAACTTTACACATGCCATTTTCGATTGCAAATCTAGAGGGTGTCATTTTTTTCTGGAGTTCTGTCACCTGTTTTACTCCAGAATTTTTTTCTGGTGAGCCACTGTTAGTTTGAAAAATTGTAAAAAGAAGCTTTGTTATACTAAACTTTGTGGTCTCTTGTATTTTTGTCGCATCTGGTACTGATTTCGGGAAAAAAAATTTTAACGATTTTGAAATCCTCAGAAAAATCCAAATTGTCATAAAAATGAAGGTGAATAAAATCGTAATTAATTTTTATGGCACGTCACATGGTGTAAACTCTAAATTGTAATATATATGCCAAATTCCAGTTGAATATCTAGTGAAATGTAGATTCTTTAAAAAAATTGAAAAAAATTCTAATTTTAACACCCTGTCTCTCGAAAACGAAACGTTTGCGGTCTAATGTTTATGAAAATTTTTTTCTTAAAATTACGCAAGGAATCTTTCCACGCCGTTTGTACCTTCAATTTAGAAATATTATATTGCATTATATTATTATGTATATCAGCCATTATATTGTGAATAACCAATTCTTTGGTTTTATTTTCACTTCATTAATTACAACTTTCCTTGAGTAAAAATAAAATTGGAACTCCCTGTGGGTCAGCTAACCTGAACTAGATAAGCAGTGTTTTCATCTCTTTGAATTTTCATTCAGGAATGCAATGATAAATTAGCTGTTCAGTTTTGTACAAAAATTTAAAAAATCCCTATTTCAATTTTATATATTTGTTTCAATTTCCTTTCAACCTCTGCGGTAGAAAGAAACGAAGTCGAACTAGAAAAATATTTTTTAGAGTCAAAATGTACTGAAGTACCAGATAAAGATTTCGTGACAATATATATATCTTGACGAATGGAATACTAAGTTAGTATAATAATTAGTTCATGTTTTACGGATAATTCTTTCTTTTGTGTGTGCATCCTAGTGTGAAGGACTGGACCGATTAGGCATAGTTAACGAATCAACTGGAATATTCAAAACCACAAATAAAATCTATCTAATTTATACTCAATCTATTCGTTACATTTTGTATGAAGCATAAATATTCAGTATTATGAAAGAGAAAGGCATGAATATCACAAGCTCCTAGAAAGATATATATATATATATATATATATATATATATATATATATATATAGTTTTTGACAAGGAATCACATATATATATATATATATATATATATGTATATATATATATATATATATATATATATATATATATATATAAATATATATATATATATATATATCGGTTCGCAAAAACAAATAATTCTGAGTACGACAAGAATAGTAAGAAAATGTCTCCAAGGCCCGTAGCGGCGGTGCACGCCTTGGTAAATAACCCGGCGTGCATAGCATAGGACCCGTAAAAGACACGGTGGTTAAAAAAAAAAAAAAATATATATATACTTATATGTATATGTAAAAAAAACAAACAACTAAATATCAGAAACAACATACAATTCATGAAATTTAAATGTTATTCAAATTCATAATATACACAACTATTCGTTGAGGCCAAAACTTCCGTATACTCCGATGTGGAAAGAAGAAGAAGGAAAAACGAATCTCACTTCATCTATGTTCGAATGTAAAATTATGAAAAATTCTTTGTTTGATAGTGTGAAGGTTGCAGCCTAAGTAAGACATTGGAATAATATATTGTTGTCTGTTTGGGACAAAAAAAGCTAAAGAGTGATCGTAGTGAATTTAATATCTGTGCTTGTGAAATCTAGATCCAATACTTCAAAACCGATAGGATGGATGTTTCTAGCGTGAATGAAGGAATGTATTCAACATTTGTACGGTAAGTAGTTAAATTAGTTAACCCTAATATTTTTCCTCGTTTTCTATCTTAAATAATTTCGCAAAAGCTGTTCTGATGTGTGAAGACCTCAAGATATCAATTCAAAATATCCAAAGCAATTTCCATATTGAATTAATTGTCTTACTGAAAATTTAATTTCTATAGAGAAAAATTTAACCGAACTCATTTCATTTGTGGTATGAATATCACAGGTGATATTTCATTTTGCTTATGGAGAATTTGTTTGGGAAAAAAAATGCACAGGACTATTTCTGTAGTGTTAACTAAAATTAACGGATTACAGTACTGATATTTTATAACTCCTGAATGGACGTTTAATTGATATTATACAGAATTATTTCACATCAAATCGATATGACAATATTGGGTTTTCAGTGTTAATAATTTATAAAGTAGTGCACAAAAATATCAGTTTTTATGTAATCATAACATACTCTTGATCAGTTCATTATATAAGTGTCATATCTAGTAAATTGGGGTTTCATTTTCAATACATCCATGGTTTTGCTAGTTATTCTGATATGTAATTGTGAAAATATTCAAAAACAACGAACGTACTCAGTTTCTAGTATATCGAATGTATATATATATATATATATATATATATATATATATATATATATATATATATATATATATATATATATATATATATATATATATTTTCAATTTTTTCTCACGTTCTAAAAAGCCACGATTTTCATCATATTTTCCCAGGTTATAATAATTTTCGATTCATAACTTATAAATTCATAGTTTCCTTCCCATTTCAACGTTTGCATTTATAGCATAAGGAAACCTAATTGGTGAGGCCTTTCGTTCATGTTTGTTATTTACGCATTTATCTCTTTCCATCTGAAATTCAACAATTGTGGACTAGTTCCAATTTTCTTTCTAATATTTCAGTGTTATCCAATTTGGCATATATTTAATGTCGATTGAAGTTCATTTCAAATCAATCAAGAAATTTGTTTGCAGCAGAAATATAGAATTTATATTAACGTGATAATAAATTATTATAATTATTATTCAAAAAATATATATAAGACAGTAGTTTATTTCCACAAAAATGTTCGTACTACTTCAACAATTGTTTCATCACGATGTGGCTTCTTCAGGAATTACTGGCTGATGGTATTCAGATCAAATAAAGAAAGTAATCCATTTAGTCCAGTTGATTCATTCATCACATCACCAAGCATAAAATAATCTAGAGTTTTAATTTAAATTACTCAAACCGAAACAAACTTTTTAGCTAAATACGCTATTAAAAATAGCATCCAACTTATAGACAATATTCAATCCGTCCAATTGCCCAAAAATTGTAGATTAATTTCTTTTGATGTACAAAATTTATTTCCTCGTATACCTCCAATTGAAACAATACGAATTGTAAAAAAACGATTAATTAAAAATAATACCAATCCCATCAAAATGAATGATATTCCTAATTGCCTGGAAATAAGTCTTGAACAAAACTACTTTCAATTTAACGGAACCGCCTATATTTCAAACAATGGTTTAATAATGGGAAATCCACTCAGTTCAAGATTAGCTGAAATATTTATGGATGCTCAAAAATACACCTGAATCTGATAAGAAAATATTTCCTTTATTGGTACAGATATGTAGATGACATTTCTTGTTGTTTCAAAGTCACCGACCGAAAACTACATATCTTCACGAATTTTATCAATAAATTCCACCCAAAAATCAAATTCACAATCGATGAAGAATAGAAACAAAGTATTAATTTTCTTGACCTCACAATAACAAGACTAGATAATTTACATCATTTTAGTATTTTTCACAAACCTTCAAATCACCCCACCAACCAAAGGATATCAGCATATGATAGTTTTATTCATAGATTATTGAATGTCCCTTTGAATTTAGATAACTTTTTGAAAGAATTAAATATAATTAAACAAATGGCGTCGAACAACGGTTACAACCCCTTTCTTATAGACAAAATGGTATCCAATAAACAAAAGAAAATGTTGGATGGAATAGTCCGTTACTTTGTGATAGTTCATTTTAATTGGAATGAAATGAGTAATTACTTTGTTTCCTATCACTTTATTTACGATTCAGTTTGAAAATGTAGTATCACTACGAAACTCGAGTCACTGTATAATCGTAAATAAAGTGATAGGGAACAAAGTAATTTCTCATTTCATTCCAATTTAAAGAAAATGGCAATAAATCTCGTGTACCCAATCATAAAAGAGAACAATACACAGAAATATTTTTCGTTATCTTATGTCCTTGGATTATCTGAAAATATTGCTAAATATTTCAAAATTTGTTTCAATTATAACGCGGCTTTTAAAACCATTAATAACCTTAGTAGCTTCGTAAAAAACTTCTGTACATTCGACATATGCTAATCATCTTGAGGAATTCAGGCATAATTAAAAAAATAATTATGAAATTATCCACTTTGAAAGCGAAAGTTCTAGATTGAAAATTTTGGAATTTCAAGAAAACAACAGATACAATGCCCGCAAATCCTTTTGAACGAACAAACAAATGTTGATAAGTCTTCATTACTGAGTATCTTTACTTAATGGCATTTTTAGCGGCAAACTCCAATAAATACCTTGAGTTTTTATGACTTGTGCATCCAGTATTTGTTCACGTACCTAACAATGTATTTAAACTTGGGGACACTGAATACCATCAGCATTGTAATACCTGAAGAAGCCACATCGTGGTGAAACAATTGTTGCAATACTACAAATATTTTTGTGGAAATAAAATACTGTCTCATATATATTTTATAACTGAAATGAGTTTTCACCAAGTGAAGACCGAATCAATCAAATATTAATTATTATTCTTCTAATTATTCAATTTGAGCACATGGTATAGTATTTTCGAGTTTCATCATCATAACGAAGGAAATTTTTATGTAATACTCAATTATTTTAAGTCGTTTGAAATTCATTCTTAATTTAAAAATAAAAACCAAGTTTTAAATTCACAACCAATGTTTGTCAATTCCATAATTTCATCAGGTCATAATAGAGTCATGTTAAGATGAAGCAAATTTAAAAATGCAGAAATAAAAAATTGTTTTTTATTTTCATTTTAAAATTCTCAAACCAAAATTGCATTTAATTGATTTTAGGACCTCCGATCCAGATAACGAGATGAAGTTTAGTAATCTTGTGGTTAAGGATGAAGATATCGATATAACGGAACAGTTCATTGACGGAACTGAAGTCCATAACAGAGGAGACTATATTTTTAAAATTGAACAGGAGGACCTCGATACTGACAACGAAAAACTTTGTTTTCCCAAATTAGAAAAAAGCCATCAGCAAGAAAGAAACAATTTCGAAGATGCAGTGAATCAACGCGATCATTTTTCATGGAAACAAAACAAACATAAATGCGATTTGTGTAATTATTCTACAAATTTGAAAAAGGAGTTAAACTTGCATTTAAAAGCAGTTCATTCTAAATCGAAGAAATTTGATTGTTACTTATGTGGATATTCTGCAACGCAGAAAATTTATCTTACTGATCATATTAATTCAATCCATTTAAATTATAGAAGATTCAAATGTGCCTTTTGTGAATATGAAGCAAACCAAAAAGTTACTCTCAAGAGTCATATTAATTCTGTTCATTTAAGGCTTAAGCAACATAAATGTCACTTATGTAACTATTCCTCGAATCAGAAAATCTATCTGACGCATCATATAGATTCAGTGCATTTAAATAATAAAAAACATAAGTGTAATTTATGCGAATATTCGGCAAATCAAAAAGAAAATCTAAAACGTCACATAGACTATGTTCACTTGAATTTAAAGAAACATAAATGCAAGTTATGTGAATACGCCTCAAATCAAAAAATAAATTTGGAGCATCATATTGCTACGGTCCATCTTAATTCGAAGAAACTTAAATGTTTCTTATGCGAATATTCGGCCAATCAAAAAGTGCACCTAAAAAATCACACAAATTCAGTGCATTTAAAACTAAAGCCATACAAATGTCATATATGTGAATTTGCTACTAGTTATCCATTCTATTTAAAAACTCATATGAAATCGTTACATAAAAATTGAAGATGTTAATTTGTATGTCTCATTTTGATATAAGCTCATATTTCTATTTTATTTTAAAATATTTACCAAAGCAAATAGACGCTTATGGCTGATTTATCTATGGGTCTTCTGTAGATTAAACGGAATAATGCGGCAAATAATTTATTTTTATATATTGTATATAATGAATTCACAATAGACCATTTTTTCCAATTGCAAAAGAGTTATTGTAATAATTTCAATTGTGAAAAGCAAACAATTTCACATATTTCAGTTTGAAATATTCATTTCAATTTTATATCTTTTGTTAAATCGAACACCTAATATAGAGTAATAATTTCTTCCGATTGAGCCTTCTGAAAAGAGAATCTCGCTCAATTTATTTTCATTCAAAAAAGTTATATTCATTATTATTTCAAAAAGAAGAATTATTATTATTTTATATACATTTTTTTTCTATGTGAAGGTATTTGATTGTTTTTTTAAACGTAAGTTCAATTAATGTTACTGACATATGACAAAATAAAATAAATTTGTTCTGTTTTAGATAATTATTCTGTATTGTCTGCATTGTATATATTAGTTTAATAAAAAATTTACTAATAAAATAGAAAGGCTTTTTACTTGATAGAAGAAATATAACAAAATTTGAATATAAAAACAAATTGAAATAGGTTTATCTTCTACAATTTTAATTTCCAAAAGAATTTTTTTATTCAAAAAACTTTTAGAATTAAATTAATGTCTAAAACAAGCTCCGCTCACATTTAATAGACGTATATAATCAAAACTCAATATACAATGTCAAATGAAATAAATAACCCAACAGATATACGAAAGTAATTAAAATTAATAAATAAATATTCAAAGGAGACAAAATTTTGTTTCTGGTTTTATCTTTAAGAAATACTACTTGGAAATTAAAATTGTAGAAGATAAACATATTTCAATTTGTTTTGATATTCAAATTTAAAAAAAAAAAAATTTACTCTTTTAAAATCTATATTCTTTTGTGAAAATTTATTTAAATTATTTCTTCCGATCCTCACTAATCTCATTTTCCTTTCCCCAAATACGTTTTCGATGGCACTTCTATCAGCACTTCGCTTAATATATTTTTCAGTTGTTGAATGACATACGGGCGGTGTTCAATGTATTCTCGGTCTTGGCATGAAAAAAACTGAAATGCATTTATATATCAGGAAGCGTCCCAAACCGTAAAAATAATGTTGATAGTATTTCTATCAGCGAAGAAATTGCAGAAATTAAGAATTCTGGAGATTCAGCCAATACGTTACTAGAACTTCAAGAAACTTCGAGAAACCATATTCATGTAATTTAGTAGAAATAAATTCTGTGTAAAAATAAATTCAACTTTGTCAATATACCTGTTATATAGTGGAAAATAAGTTTTATAGTAGAAATTAGACGATTTAACAAACCAAGAACGTATCAATGTAATATAAACCTGTTTTGAGATAAAGAGTACCGTAAATATCAGTAAGCATTCAAGATTATTAGTAGTTTTGAAGAAACAACATCTTGGATGCCGGCCATAAAACTCGCAAAATCTTACTATAGAAAAATTTTAATACATTCTCAAAGAAGCTTCGAGTGAAAAGTTCTTAAAGGTAATAGAAATCTTTGAAGTATGTATACCTAATCATTATATCAAGTAGCATTAATTATGGACATTACTAGGCCATTAAGATCAGATGAACAGGTAAATTGACTATAGATGATTTTCAGATCTCTAGTATGGTACTATTGGTATTGGTATTAAGAAAAATCATGATCCCAAAATGATAGATTGATTTGGTTGAGGTTTATAAGAGTTATTATAGTATATCATAGAACATAGAAGTTACAATGTTGTTTTCCCTAAAAATAATAGTTTTATTTTTACATCCCCCCACACAAAGTATGCACCCCTCATTACATGTTTGCGTTTTTACATGGGAGCAACTTAGTTACATGAAAATAGTTATTGTTCTTTCTTCGATTTCCAATATCTATCTCATATATATTGTTAGAATTTTTTTCACTATTGGAAAAGGTCCTATTCTTATTTCATCAATATTTTTTATTCAATTTTGATTTATTTTCAATGTAAACATAGTCTCCAATTTTAAAATCATAATGTTTTCTATTTTTATCGATCAGTCTTTTAATGTATTCATGATAGCGTAACGAATTTTCATATGCTAGTTCCTTATCTTTTGGTAAATTTCTCTCTTTAATAAGTTCTTCTGGAGCAATGGGACAGTTCTGCCACAAAGTAAATATTCTGGGCTACATCTGGTTGTAGAATGGTTTGTTCTATTGTATTCTTCAATACAATCATGGGCTATTTTCTTACATGCCCTAGTTTTTTTTCGTTTTGTTTCCACCCTATTCTGTTCACTAATGTCTGATTAAGTCGTTCATTGAGACCATTAGGAAAAGGACAATCTACTGTTGTGAAAATCAATTGTATATTCAAACTTCTCATATGTTGTCTGAATTTTTCCGAATCTATTCCTGGGTATTGATCTGTTAATAGTGTTTTCATTGGTCGTTTACCTTGAATTTTATTAATTAATTTGATGAAATCTTCGGTTGTTTAGTGTTTTGAATTGCTCGCAAATGCATATCGAGTAAAATGATCCACTAGGAGATGAAGGTATCTGTTTGAAGAGCGGTTTGCAGCAAAACCTCCAATTGTGTCTCATGACATTATTTCAAATGGTTCCTTTGCTGGGCCCAATCGAGAAAGGAGACCATACTTTTGCCCTACTCTCGTTTTATTTTTACAACACATGTCACATGATCCACAAACTTTTTTTGTCAGTGAATCCATATTCCATATATATATCCATATATCCATATCCATAATAATAAAACATCCTGATTTCATTATTTATCTCACTAGCACAAATATGACCAAATTGCTTGTTCATTTTTCTGATTAACTCTTTTCCGGAATCATTAGCTAAAATTATTTTGTTATTACTTTTTTGCAATTTGTAATGTATCTCTTTGTGTACAGCAGTTCAACCTTTAGGCGTAAATTGTACGGTGGTAAGCCAGGCACGTCCAAAGAGTTTAAAAATTTAATTGGATAGTTGGTGGCTTCATCTTCATTTGTGACGCAGTCAATAGATTTGAATGAATGCATTGTTCCAATGATCTTATTTTGAATTATGTAGTTTAGGTCATCTACATCTTTATTCTTAGCCGCTAAAATTGCTCGCTTACTCAACCATTCATTATTTTTGTAGTTAGAAATAATTTCTGGAAATACATTGTTGATAAGTTCGTCTTTTGATGAGACAAAATTACAGAAATTATTTGGAAATGATATTAATCCGCTCGATTCATCGACTGGTACTTGACCATTACCGATAGTCAGCAATTGCTCCGAGAAATCTTCAGCAGATGTATCATTAAGCAATGTAACTCTCATGTTTGTTGTCAGTTGCAGTTTCTCCACATGGCGCCATAGATTTGACGATTTGAGGCAAGCGTTTATTTCGTCGGCAGCCGTAGATCTTGGAATTACTGGCAGTATTTGGCGGAAATCGCCACAAAGTAAAATCATTGTTCCTCCAAAACACCTCGAGTCATTGCGTAAATCTTTTAATGTTCGGTTAAGTGCTTCTAATGCACGTTTATGCGCCATTGTGCATTCGTCCCAGATGATGATTTTCGATACTGCTAAAACTTTGGCCATTACTGAGTGTTTTGCAATATTACACGTTGGTTCTTCAATAGTTTGAAGATTTAACGGTAACTTGAATGCTGAATGAGCCGTACGGCATCCTTCTAACAATGTGGCTGCTATTCCGGAAGAAGCAACTGCAATCGCTATGTTAGATCTCGCCCGAACAGTTGCTAAAACTAATGACATGAGGAATGTCTTGCCAGTTCCACCAGGGGCATCTAGGAAATATAAACCACCATTTTCATCATCGATTGCCTTCATTAAAGTATCATAAACTTCCTTTTGTTGGTAATTCAACAGGGGTACATTCGTTTGAACTACTAAATCTAATTCCTGGTGATCATATTCACGTTCCCGTTCCAATTCTCGATTAAATGCGTCATTCATTTCACGATATGCTGGCATTCCTAACCTAATTAATAAATTACCGCACATGAGGTAACACATATCTTCGATCAAGAGTAAAGCACGATTATGTATCTCCTCATTCATCTCAATATCGTGATTTCTGGAACTGACACGAATTTGATGTAAAATATCTTCTGACATATTATCCTTGTATTTGTGCCACAGGTTACATGGGTTTGATGGAAAATATGTCGAAATTATTATAGCGAATAATGTGCGTATCTGACTTGGAGATGCAGAGATAATGGCTTCAGCGATTGTCGTATCCCAATGACTATCGTTTTCTAATAACTTCAATTCTTCACATGCAGCATGATATGTTGGGAATATTACACCATTAACAGTTCGTAATGACTCAAATGACGTGGGCCCACGCACATTTACCAGCAACAACCGCAAATAAAAGCATTCATTATTCTTTGGATGAACTGTATACATGCGACCAAGAGCATCAGTAGAACGCACATCTGGATACCCAGGAACCGCATCGCCTTACTTCCGTCTTTGAGAATTCTTCGATGAAGCATTCCAAGTATAATAACGTGGCATCTCCGAGTAAAGCAAAGTTCGTGCAAACTGATCGCTTTGGCAGATTGCAAAAAAACTGGTCAATGTAGTTGCTAGAGGTGTTTCAGCACGTTGCGTAGCATTCGAAGCCGTGAAATATACTCGTGGACCATTCTCCAGATGCACCGCCAAATGCGTAACAGTAGGATGACGTTCGTGAATGGGAAATGCGAATATACGCCAAATCGCTTCATTACAGTTCACATAACGACCAACTTGATAGCGTGAAATTTCATCGTTGGTATTCGAGGATTGCAATCCAAAAATCGCCATATCACTGCCTTTCGTGACATATTTGCAAATATATTTTATGGACTTAACTGAATTGCAGTATTTAACGTTGCAATGTGTCTTGAACTATTTAGAAATAAGTGGCGAATATGGAACAATCCAACTGTTGTCGACAACGAAATCCATTCTTTTCACTTTCGTTGTGACAGTTCGACCGTTGTCATCTGGTGATCGACGCCGATACAGCGGATAACCATCATTGCCAGTGACAGTCTCCGCCGTTAATTTCCGTGGATATCGTTTAGAGCACTTTCCATCGACCATGCAAGATGATTGGGGATTGATGGCGCCACACGGTCCATGAATCATATTAGTAGTAACAACATCATGTAGGTCTGGATTGACTTCATAATCAGGAATCTCAGCACATATGATATCATCTATTTGGTCAGGCTAAATTCTTTCCACTAACCAAATAAGAATGTGTGCGTGCGGCAGGCCTCACTTTGCCATTCGATTGAATACATCCAGCATCGAGTGTCTCCAAAGACGCGTTGTTTAACAATAAAGTTCATCAGGGACCGAATTTTTTGCCTGAATATACGTGCTGTGATGTCGTGTCTATCACTTGATGTTTGTCCGGGAAGCAGCAATTGAGTAATTTCTATCCATTTTGGATTACAGGTAAAAGTAATAAAGAGATCGGGCCGACCGTAATGACGAACATATGTCATTGCATCTTGTGCATATTCATGCATATGACGTGGACTACCAATGTATGTCGCCGGCAGAATAGTTAATCGACCAATATTAGCTGCATTTCCTTCAGTACTAACTGCATCACGTAAATGGATGTACTCCTCAGAACGCAGTTTGGCTTGGTTCAACCTAATGAATGTTAAACGTTCCGTTTCTATTTTTACATACATGTCAACGCAATACTGCTGAAACAATCGACGGAACCGCAGCAAATAGTTGTCAGCATTTTGACGAATCATCAAACGATATGCGTAATAATTCATTGAGCTAACTTTATTTGTAGTTTCTTCACCTGAAATTAAAAATTTGATAATTAACCATTTCAAAGGCAAATTTTAAAGGCAAACAATACAGACATTAACCATTTTTTTAATAAGCATTATTTTAAATCAGTGTCTTTCACAAATAAATGAAATAAATTATGATACTGATACTCACCATTCAATGGATTTTTCATTTTAATATTAAAATAATATCCATCTTCTCCTTGCCAAAACATCAGCGGGTATTGCAATGTGTCATATGATCGATGAGTTTCAGATATTTTTTGCAGTTGCCCAGTATCGCGACGTGTAAGCACAATATCGCGTTTTTCCAATTGTTCACCAACAATCAGGATGGCAACTTCGTCTACTGTTGGAGCATTAAATGTCCTTTCGTGTGTTCCAGATGGTCGTTTATCTGCTTTGATGACAACTTTATAGTCATCACTTGGCATGCGCTCTAAAGCACTCTTAAACAACCTGACCAACGCATGATGTTCATGAAGCAGACACTGTAAGTCTTGAAGAATTGCTCGCTTCATTCCTGCATTGATCTCTACGCGTCGATCAAGTTGTTCTTCCATGTTGCCCATGAAATATATTTGTAAAGATTTATTCTGTGTATCTTCGAAAGGTAGTAATGATCCAATTCGATGATGAATCTGTCCTTGTATCTACAAAATAAAAACCAGATAGTATTAACTGGGTTATAAACACTTTTTTCGGTGGGAGAGTAGAGTTCAGAATTAGCAAACATACTACATAGGTTTGAATATTAAAACAAATTGAAATATGTTTATGTTCTAGAATTCTGATTTCAAAAAAATTTATTCAAAAAACTTTTAGAAATAAATTTATGTCTACACAAGCACCGCTTACATTTAATAGACGTATATAATCAAAACTTAATATAAAATGTCAAATGGAATAAATAACCCAACAGATATACGAAAGTAATTGAAATTAATAAATAAATATTTAAAGGAGACAAAATTTTGTTTCTGGTCTTACCTTTAAGAACACCAATTGCCTTTTAAAAACTTTCTATTTTATTTTATACTACATAGGTACCAATAGATAAAGTAAGTTATTCTTTAACTACATTCTATATAAGTACTAAAATAATACCTTAAATGTCGGATTAAATCCCCGTTCTTCGATAATATCTGCCCCAAATTACGTCATCTGGAAACAACCATTGTAGTTTTGAGTATTTGCAAGAAAGTGGCGTGATTCTTGTGTTTCGCCACAAAGCAATGAATACAATGGCTCAGGTGGCGGAGTCAACAATGGCAATTTCACTTTACCATTAAGGCAGCATAATCCAGGCGTTTCTCCGGAAAACTTTAATGCACCACAATACTCGCAAACTACGTCCATTTGCCCAATGCAAACGCTAGGATGCAATCTGTAATCATTGTTGCAATCGTATTGAAACGCTGCTCGATTCAAATCAGCACTTGATAAATATCTTGTTCTTCGTCTCAAATTATCTATTTGTTGACCTCTGTTGTTCGCTCGACGATTCTGCATTGCCAACCGAGCTGTTTCACAGGCTGCTTCACTTTGCTCTCGTGATTGAGAAGCACGAAGTCGAGCCATACTATCGCGGCGCCGTTCACGTGCAATTTCTTGTTCTTCTTCAGTCCTTTCATTTGCAGTATTTCGTCTTCTTCTTGCATCACGGCTTTGTCGGGAAAGATTCGATCGTCTTGGTCGTGGCATTATTAATTAAACTTCACTTCACCTAAAACTTAAATTTTCAACCATACCGAGTTTTATAGTTCACTTCACTGTTTATACGAATGGGCAATAATGTTAATTATTTATTTAATAGAAATAGTTTTATTATTGATTTCTTACAAATATCAAATTGTTATCCATACGTCATTACATAGCTGTCATTATACGTCAATTTTGTTATTCCAAGTCTGATTCTTTTTTGTTATACCACGTTTTATAGTGACTGACTTTACATGTCAAGCCACACGGGAATGCTGTCGAACGGGATAAAAAGTATCCTTTGTCCTTCTCCTGCCTCTAAACTACCTCCCTGCCAATTTTCAGCTGAATCGGTTCAGCCTTTCTTGAGTTATAAGTGAAGTAACTAACACGACTTTCTTTTATATATATAGATAGATAAGCACTTGGGTTGAATATTGCAAAAATTGGCTCAGAACAAAAGATGTCCTTAACCTTATTGAAAGCTTTCTGATAAGCCAATGACCAATTGAATTTTACATCTTTTCTCAGTAAATTGTGCAAAATTTCTAATAATCTAGCTGGTTATTATATATATTTCTAAATTAACTGGGCTATTTTCTTACATGCCCTAGTTTTCTTTTCGTTTTGTTTCCACCTTATTCTGTTCACTAATGTCTGATTTAGTCGTTCATTCAGACCATTAGAAAAAGGACAATCTACTGTTGTGAAAATCAATTGTACAAACTTCTCATATGTTGTTCAAACTTCTCATATGTTGTCTGAATTTTTCCGAATCTATTCCTGGGTATTGATGTCCTATTAGTCAATATTTCCAAAAATTAATTACCAGACATTCTAGGAATATTGCTTTCTTGTTCTTTTGATATTTATTCAGCTTTCTAGAAAAATACGCTACGGGTTTCACTTCACCATTAATCTGTTTTTTTAAGCACTTTTCCTACTTCTTGAAAACTGGCATCTGTATATATAGTAGTATAGGCACTTGGGTTGAATATTGCAAGAATTGGCTCAGAACAAAAGATGTCCTTAACCTTATTAAAAGCTTCCTGATAAGCTAATGACCAATTGAATTTTACATCTTTTCTCAGTAAATTATGCAACGGTTCTAATAATCTAGCTGAATATTTTATATATTTGTAAATTAATTTTACCCGAAAATTGCCTCATCTTCTTCCGAGTATCTGGTGGAGAAAAATTCCTAATGGAAATTAAATTGTCATTTATAGGTCGTACTGTATTGTTTCCTACAATATGTCCTAAATATTTGACTTCTTCTTCTACAAAATTACACTTGATGAATTTAAGTCTGAATCCTTCATTACGTATTGCTCTCCAAATGTTCTATATGTTGGTCAAATGTTGAAGAAAATATAAGAATATCATCTATATATTTTAGACAGAATAAATTCAGGTTATATTTTCTGACAATATTATTCAATATACATTGAAATATGGCCAAGGATGTTTTAAGTCCAAAAGGTAAACATTTCCATTGCCAGTGACCATTCTGTGTTACAAAAGCAGTATTATATCTATCTTTGGTATGAAAAGGAATCGAATGGGAATCGACCAAAAGAATTTACAGAATTTACATCTAATGTAGTAAAGATTTTTGCATTTCCGGTTTTGGCTAAGATTTCATCAATTAATGGGAAAGGCTGTGGTTCGGGAACAATTGATTCATGGAGTTCACGAAAATCGACACATAATCTGGTTTGAGACCCTTCATCTCTATTATATGCTGAAGTCACTGGTGATGCAAAAGGTGAGGAGGACTCCTCAATCAGATTCGCTTTCAGCAATCTTCCTATTTGGAATTCTATCTCTTTTTGATCCTCCATTGAGCATCTGTATGGTTTTTTTGCTATAAATTTGTGTTCTAAAAGTTTTATATGTGCACCTGACCAATATTAAAACTTGTGATTTGCAAAAATATGGTCATATTCATTTATTAAAACTTCAATTTTATTTCTCTTATTTGTTTTCAAATGGTCTAATTTTGCTTCGAAATGTTCTGTTGGTATCACTTCATTGAAACTGATGGTGTAATCATTGTTATCATTATTATTATTATTATTATTATTATGGACACAATCGATCTTTCTCTCTTCATTCATATCTTATCTTTGATAAAAACTCAAATCAAAATCTTGTTTAAACTGGAAGTTGGAAATAGAATCTAGTCCGAGTAGAATATCATACTCGAAATTTTTCTCATTAACTACAAAAAGTACCACTTCTTTCTTAATGTTGTTGATTCTCATTTTTGTAATTATTTTTCCGGAAAATTTTGCCTGACTGTTTTGAATGTGTTTCTATCATCTTGAATGGGTAGACATAACTCTTCTGCTACTTTGGTATTCCGAAGACTAACATTTGAGCCCGAATTCCACATAATTCATTATTATTTATAAACACATTCAATTTTATCAATGGCAGTCTTAGTTTATTTGGTTTGAAATGGCCTCATTTACTTTATCCTGTACATCAACATTGTTTACCGTTTTTGTGTTACCCGGTACGTTCTTTTGTTCAAAATTATTGTATTTATTCCTTAGCTGACATAAAGTCTCCGGATGAAATCTACCTGAGAAACCATTCTTCTCACAAATTGAACATGGTTCTTTCTTGACTGGTTTTCTATTTCGATCGTTGTCATATTTTTTTGAACTTTCTAGCTTTCGCAACTCACCCAATAATTTCTAGAAAGTTGTTACATTTGATCGATCAATTCTATTTTGTAAAACATTTGGCAAACTTGTCACAATTAAATCAATTAATATGTCAGTTGGAAAATTATTTCGGAGATTTAACAACAAATTTTCTTTCCTAAAAGCGTAGTCAACTAAACTTCCTCCAATGTACTTAAATGCATACGTCTCTCTATATGCCAACCCGTTTCACAAAAACACTATATGCTCAAAGAGTTATCTTACCATATTTGAACACTTTTGTCTGAACCTAATGTAATTAATTTAGAATCAAACAATTCTTTCGCTAGAAATCCATCCAGAAACAACCGTAAAATCAAAATTTTGTCTCTATCTTCTTCTACTCCACAACCCGTGCATTCCGTTTCGAATATCATCTATAGTAGTATCAATTATTCAGCACAAGCTCCTTCTTTGTTCTCTTGAAATCCTTCTCATTCTCCTTGCTTTTTCTTGAAAGTTCTATCGTATCCTGTGGTTCTGATGATTTTTGTCCAAATACTGTTCTCACGTATGCGGGTGAATAAGTCGGCATCAAAATATGTTCCTTTCAATTCCGGAGTTCATGAAATGACACACGTACGAATTGAACCTCTTACATTAAACGATTTCAAGATATTCTTCACCTTCGGTAGAGCCAAAAGTTCATGATGGTGAGATATATCCTGTTTGTCCTCTGGTATTTCATAATATGTATTTTCCGTTTCCTTAGTTTGGACCCATTTGAATTTGTATGTATTTTTCTTCTTATCAGTATTTGATGCTTCTTAAGCGATGCAAATTTTTATGGATGTCGTTATTATAGCTTACGTTTTTGATTTATGAGATGGATATCAATTCTTATTTTTATAATCGAAGAAATAGACCATTTAACGTCATGATTCTGGAAGAATTTATTTTCTTTCGTTTAAAATATAACACAATAACATACACAAAATTAAACTAGTAACATACAAAAAATAAAAAAATAGCTTACTGACCTGGAAGAAATCAAAAACAATGCTATTTCTTCGGGTTTCTCAATTCACATTTCTAACAGTTAACCAAATATAATATGTGACAATTTTAGGTTATAATCTAATACATAGAACATAGAAGTTACAAAGTTGTTTTCCCTAAAAATAACAGTTTTATTTTTACACACATATATATATATATATATATATATATATATTTATATATATATTAATATATATATATATATATATATATATATTTTTTTTTTTTTTTTTTTTTTTTTTTTTTTTTTTTTTTTTTTTTGAACCACCGTGTCTTTTACGGGTCCTATGCTATGCACGCCGGGTTATTTACCAGGGTGTGCACCGCCGCTACGGGCCTTGGAGAAATTTTCTTACTATTCTTGTCGTACTCAGAATTATTTGTTTTTGCGAACCGGAAATCACGCGGTGATCCAGGCAGAGTCTCCGAGTATTCTCAGGTAAGTGCTTTTCTATCAACCCATTCACCGATATAATCAGCGGGAGCACGTTTACAGATTTCAACCGGTGCATTTCACGGAGTTGGAAGGCGAGATCAGAGTATTTTGTTATCTTCTCCGAGTATACCCTCGCCAAACTATCATCTGCGGGTATAGTGAAGTCCAGCAGCAAACATGTTTCCTTTTCATTCTCGAAGATGGCAATATCTGGTCTGTTGTGAGCCACTCCTCTGTCGGTCACCAGCGTTGCGTCCCAATACACCTTATAGCGCTGATTCTCCAGGAGGACTTTAGGTGAGTATAAATGTTGTTCCACCTCATTCTGAAGCAATCCTAACCTCAGGGCAATTTGCTGGTGGTAGATCTTTCCCATCGCGTTGTGCCTATCAAGATATTCCCTAGGAGCGAGTATGGGGCACGAGGAGGTGACATGCTGTATAGACTCCGCGCCCTGGGCGCACCTCCGACACCGATCTGATGGAATCGCTTGTTTGGCGATATGCTTCATGTACATCCTGGTGGGCATCACTTGATCTTGAATCGCCAAAAGCCTTCCTTCCGTTTCCGGGTATAGATAGCCCGCACGCAGGTAAGTTATCGACTCTGTTTTTTCTACCTCTCTACTTTGCAGGTGAGTAGGGTATCTGCCGTTCAAGGCCTTGGCGCTCCACTCTTGGATACGTTCCTCCACAGAGGGCCAGGAGAGCTGATATGTTGGTTCAGCGAGCTTTAGCGCGGACATTTTATCATCAGCCTCACAGATCGCTCTGAAGAAAGGTGAGTTGTTCCTCAGGAAGTGTTCTCTTAGATCACTGACGTTTTTTCCGTGAGCTTCCTCTAAGCTCGTAAGTCCTCTTCCTCCTTGATGTCGCGGAAGGTAAAGTCTGATTGTAGAGGAGTGGGGATGGTGAACTCCATATTTTGTCAGCATTGACCTGATATCTTTATCCAGCGCGCGGAGGTCAGTTGTTGACCAACTGAGGATTCCGAACGAATACGTTATGCTTGGGATTGCCCAGATGTTAATGGCCGTAAAGAGGGACTTTGAGTTAAGCTTTGCCTTAAGGAGCAGGGAAACTCTGGTCAGCAGCTTTTCTTTGAAGGATTGTTTCATTTCAGGGGTTTTTATTTCCAATGCCTGCTTGATTCCCAAGTATTTATATGGGACTTCCTTACTCAGACCTGGTATGGTTATGTTATTGCTCAGTGTTGTCCCCTCCTTATTGTCCTCGATCTTACCCCTTCGGACATCCAATACGGCGCACTTATTGATCCCCAACTCCATCCCTATTGACTCGCTAAAGCTGTGACCAACTCCAGCATTCTTCTTAGTTGTTCTGGGTTTGCGCCATAGAGTTTCAGGTCGTCCATAAACATGCGATGCGAGATAGCTATCTGTCTGCTTTTGTTCACAACATATCCGTACTTGGTGTTTTTCAGGATAATGCTAAGCGGATTGAGTGCTAAACAAAACCAGATGGGGCTTAATGTGTCACCCTGAAATATTCCCCGGCTAATCTTTATTTGTTCTGATTCTATAAGCATTTCTCCCATTCGCACTAGCAGCGATGTCCTCCATGTCTTCATCAGGTGTCTCAGGAGCTCTATAACGCTCCCAGCTACTCCATGCATCTCCAGCACCTTCAAGAGCCACGTATGTGGGATGGAGTCGAACGCCTTTTTGTAATCCACCCAAGCGATAGATATATTTCGAAGTCTCTTTCGAGCCTGCTTGGTGATTACATGGTCGATTAGTAGGAGTTCTTTGCATCCTTTCGTTTTTTCTCGGCATCCCCCTTGTTCTTCTGTGATCAGGCTGTGTTCCCTGATGTGTCTGCTGAGGTATTTGGTAATGACTCCAGTGAGGATTTTATATAACGATGAGAGGCAAGTGATCGGCCGGTAGTTTTTCGGGTCTTTCCTGTCGCCGTCCTTTGGTATAAGGTATGTGATTCCCAGTGTGAGGAAGGCAGGCACAGACACGGGGTTGTTCAAGGCGTCCTGTACAAGAAGTGTCAGTTTTTCATGCACACTATCGAAGTACTTCCACCAATAATTGTGGAGCTTGTCTGGGCCTGGAGCTGCCCAGTTGTTAGATCTTTTGAATGTGTCGATTATGTCTGACTTCTGCACTTGTATTTCCCCCATTGGGTGTTTGGGGATCTTCTGCTGGGCCTCCCCTATCCAATACGCACTCTCATCGTGGGTACTCTCTCTCGCCCACACACCAGCCCAGAAATCATGCGCTGCCTCAGGTTCTAGATGTTCGTCATCCTTTCCACTTGCAGTTTCCAGAGATCGAAAGAACTGCTTCTGGTTTTTATAGAACATGTTGTTGTTTCTATATCGCTTCGTTCTTTCGTTATATCTTCTGATACGGTTCCCTAATGCCTTGATTTTTTGTTTCAGGTGATCACAGACGAACGCCAATTTTTCTCTGAAGGCAGGGTCCCTTCGCTTAATGCAGGATGCGGAAGCTACTTTCCTGACAGCTTTAGTGAGTTTTGCAGTTGGTGATGCTGTATTGAGGTAAGTATGAATGACCCCAATTTCTTTCCTTAAAGCTGTTATCTTTCCTTCTAGGCGCTGTTTCCAAGGGGGGTTTTCGAGTGGTTTTGACGCAATTCGGGGATGCTCGACTCGGTTCCCAAGTGATTCAGCGACCGTTACTGCGGCCGCGTACACAACGTCCACCAGATCCACAAATGTATCCACGTTTGTCATATGTTTTGGGATGATCGAGTTGACCCTCGCTACCATTTCACGAGCCGCTCTGGAATACCTCAGTCGTTGAATTTTTGGCCTTTTTTCCGCTGCCACTCCTGCGTACCTCATCAGATTGCTCACAAATGATCTCTCTGTAGTGTTCTCCTCAGGTGGTCTGCTGAAAAGACCACTCCTCCCAATCCCCACAGAAGATTTTCTTCTGGATTCCTCTGGTTGACGGGCCGACTCCCGCTCCGTAGTGGTAGGGTAGCAGCTGGCTTTTATACATTCAAGTTCAGCGCGAGAGAGTTTTTCCTGTCCAATAATCCACCGTACCTTGTTGGAGAGTAGCTGAGCGTATGCCGGTCGCTCGGGGCAGATCTCATTCCATGTCTCCAAGAGTAGGTTTCTATATGTGTTATTGCGGGTCTCAACAAGGTCCAGAGCTATATAATGTGAACGCATTACCATGCAGTTATCTTCTGTTGTCCAACGCGTTCGCCTGTCCCGTTGTGGCCTTCTTGCAGCGGAGTGGACGGTACGTACACTCAAGCTGTCAGGGCTTTCTCCTTGCGGAGAGGCGGGAATTGGCCTTGCGGTGCCATCTCGGAGGGGTGCGCCGCTCGCCCCACACGTTCCTCCTACAGACCGATCCTCTGGACGGCTCCGAAGGGAGCTGGTCTGAAGCCCCCTACCGCCCTGTGTTCTGCTTCTCGTGAGGGTGCTAACCTCAGTTGGGTATGGTGACTCGGGTACGCGGGGACGTCACTCCCCGATGGCACTACGTACCACCCTGCGTATTATATATATATATATATATATATATATATATATATATATATATATATATATGTGTAAAAATAAAACTGTAATTTTAGGGAAAACAACTTTGTAACTTCTATATATGTATATATATATAACTATATATATATATATATATATATATATATAATAATACGCAGGGTGGTACGTAGTGCCACCATATATATATATATATATATATATATATATATATATATATATATATATATATATATATATATATATATATATATATATATAATAAATTCTTTTAATAATTATTTGAATTGATTAGAATGCTTTCAATGATTATACAAACTTTACACTATTTCTTGGTTTGAAAATATTCTAGAAAATTAGCCTGAATTTGAATCAAAATTTCAATACGAATTTAATGTTACACTGAACAGTGAAAGTTTTCCTTTTTGTCCGTAAAGTATTCCAAGTGTCAAAAGTTTTAACTTCTACTGCTTCTAACTCAAAAATTAGTCAAAATTCTCTTTGAAATTAAGTACATTTTTTCAGTACGTACAACTTTATATATGCTTAAGCATTTTCGAGGATATTTCTTATATAAACATTTTCAACATTATTGACGTACACACTATGTTTCCTTGGATTAATTGAATTTTCATAAATTTTGCTCATTTTACACAATACTTTGGTCAGTTAGAATTGATTTACCAATAATTTCATTAAAATTAATATAGGATTCATGATAATAATAATTTTTTTCATCGTTTCTTTCAATAATTTGGAAATACTTATCTAAATTCAAATGGCTGTCTTAAACATTTAATAATTGTGAGTTGAATTCTCCCTGTGAGTTCTAGTGAAACCTAGATTTGATCGGTTCACATTTCACATCCGTAAACGTTTTCAGCAAATCTTTTAAACTGGTATTGGGCTTTAAATCTGAGACGTGTAGTGCTTTGTATTTCTTAATTCCCTCGACAACAGAGACGCCCTCGAAAGATCCCAAAACTAATGTAGGTTTTTTTCCGTCTGTTTGTTACCTTGTATATAATTGTTATACAGATTTATGTTACACTGTCTCGATTTCTAGAACTTTATATTACCATAGCTCATACTCCTTATTAATGATTTTTGGTACAGATCAGCCGAATTGATTTATTTTACATACTAGCTAGTGGAATACCAGGTGCAAAAGCTCTCAAAAAGATATTGTCAAACTTGATTTATAGAGGTTTCCGAAAAAATTGTTAAAAACGGAGATGCTCGATTGCCAGACATATTTCGTAGGCGGTTACTTTTCTCAGATGCTTTAAGGCTCTAAAATAGTATAGAGTGTGTTTCACCGTGATGGCCCATTAGACGTTTATGAAAAACTAATAATAATTTCGTCTTGAAAATTTACATATTGGGGTTTTCGACAATAGGCGTTCTCCCTAAAATATTTACCAATTTCAGCAACCTACGATTGAAAGGGAAACAGCCTACTACCTTCTTATTTCAAATGGCACACCCAGTATATCATCATACTCTTGGATATATTATTTGATGACAATTTCAAAAATATGCCGTACCTTAGGTAAAAACTCAGAGGTTTACAAGTTATTGAGATGTTTATGAAAAAAATTTTGAATACGAAGATCCATACTTTTTTCAATATAAATACAAAATACAAATAGTATTAATCAAAAGTGAGAAGTTTCAAATTACAACCTATATGTCTTTCAGTCGATTCTACGTTAAAAAAGAAAGGGTGTTACTTAAGTATACTCCGTACGTAAAAAGCAGCTTTCACAGTTTTCAAGGAAAAACTTGAAATAAGGGAATTTCGAACTGCGTAGTAGTCTGAGTAGTTCAATGTTCGAATAAAGCAATTTGACATTTAATAAATAGTACTTAATAATTTATTCGGATTGTTAGGAACCTATAACCCATTGCAAAATATGAATGACAACTTTACATCTTAAGAGTCCGAACGAATTATTAGGTACTATTTATAAAAAATGTCAAAATTATTCATGGAAACATCGAGTATAAGTTTTTTTATGTAGTTTCCGGGAGTCACAGATTTCTCAGAATTCTACTGAGTTCTAAATGGTTATCAAATAAAAGAGATTACTGAGAATAATTAAAATGAAATGACGCCACTCTGAATCCAAAATTGCGGAACACCGAAGATTGCCGACTAGTTAATTTCAATGCACTCCTACAATATGGGTATGAAATAAAAGGGCTTGCTGAGAATAATCCGAAAATGAAATGACGACACTATGAATCCAACATGGCGGAGCATACAAGATGGCGGACTAGTTATTTTTAATGCAATCCTACAATATGGGTATCAAAAGAAAGGGCTTACTGAGAATAATTCGAAAATCAAAGGACGTCACTCTGAATCCAAATGGTGGAACACACAAGATGGTGGACTAGTTATTTTTAATTGACTACTACAATATGGATATCAAATTCAAGGGCTTGCTGAGTACGAATAGAAAATTGAAATGACGTCACTCTGAATCCGAAATGGCGGAACACCGTAGATTGGCGACTAGTTATTTCTAATGCACTTCCTCAATATGGGTATGAACTGAAGGGGCTTACTGAGAATAATTCGAAAATGAAATGACGTCACTCTGAATCCAACATTGCGGAACATACAATATGGCGGACTAGTTATTTCAATGCAATTCTACACTATGGGTATCAAATGAAAAGGCTTGCTGAGAATAATTCCAAAAAAATAATGGACTTTAAGTTCAATATTAATTTTTTGATATTAAGGTTGAATTGTTCTAGTCTATAGCATCGAGAATAACTCGAAAAATGAAATGACGTCACTCTGAATCCAACATGGCGAAACACCCAAAATGGCGGACTAGTTATTTTTAATGCACTCCTATCAAATGAAAGACTTGCTGAGAATAATATGAAAATGAAATGAGGTCACTCTGAATCCAACGTAGCGGAACATACCAGATGGCGGACTAGTTATTTTTAATGCACTCCTACAATATGGGTATCAAATGGGCTTGCTGAGAAAAATTCCAAAAAAAATAATGGACTTTAAATCCAATTTTGATTTTTTGATAAGGTCGAATTCTGTAGTATCGGTTGGTTAACTTGGACTTTTGTAATTTGGCAAGATGGAGGCAATGGTTTGCAACCTGTCTAGAAGAAGGGAATACTCCAAAATCAAACCTGTAACTGTGTTCCGTTAGGCAAAAGTAAGTCGTAAGTGGGGTTACATCATTAGAAGGTCTACTTATAGAAGAGCTAGGCTGTTCGAAATTAACCAGCAAACGACCTTGCGATAATGATGCGTTTTTAATGGAATGAACAGACTGCAAAACCTGTCCAGCGATAACTAAAAACTAAAAAACGAATTAAAAGTAAAAAACTTCTTATATAACAAGCCTTTATTTAGATGTACTAAAAATAATAACATAAATTAAAAAAAAAACTCAAAATGTATTAGAAAGATGTAAATTATTATTTTCCATAAAACTTCAATGTCCACTTATAAGGTCTTTACACAATTTATATGATATAATAGCTTGTCGTGAGTTTTACCTGTGAAGGTAAATAAGAAAATTGATTAACTTGATTTAATTGATTTTAATTATCTCTTCAAACGAAATAAATACGAGTACCTACTTAAATCTCGCGACAAGCTTTCATATCATATAAACTGTGAAATGTGTTAATGTTTTAGTGAGAATGTTCATTGTAGATAACCCAACAAGAAAATTTTCAGAACGATTTTATGATTATTTTTCAATAAACGTCTAATAGGCTTTCACGGTGAATCACCCTATATGGAAGTATAGTTATATTACTATATTTTTATAGGTTAAAAGTGTCTGGCACAAGTAACTGCCGATGAAAACTGTCTCGCAATCTTGATAGTTAGTTATTAACAATATTTTCTGAAACATACGTAAAAATATGCTTTGAGAATATATATTTGAGATGGATTAATCTCATTGTCCAGATCAATATTTTCCAGTTATTTCAATAACATTATCAACAAGTTCGATGAAAACAAAAAATTCTACCGATCGTGGGGTTTGAAACCGAGTTCGGCTGGATCTCCGATCTCGCAAGTTGAGGTACGTAAACCTGCTCATTATTATCTTGCATCACAGTATTGTTTGAAAGCTTTGTGATAATCAAATTAGCCATCTAGACAACTTAGCAGTTTTGAGTACGTTCAAAGTACATAAAATTACTACCTTATGCCATTTTATCCCTAAGAAATTATTATTTTTACATCGTGCTATAGTTTCGTTCCAATGTCTGTAATTTTCGAATTTTGTGCCAAAAATGGTCTCAAGCAACTGGGTTCGACTCCCTCATGAGGAATCCGAGGATAAATTTAATTATGTCCAGTCCGGTCGGCCATTCCGTAAACACGATAACTGCCGAACGGAAAATACTAGAGTCTTT
Source organism: Megalocaria dilatata (assembly GCA_034642435.1). NCBI lineage: Eukaryota > Metazoa > Arthropoda > Insecta > Coleoptera > Coccinellidae > Megalocaria > Megalocaria dilatata. Next base: position 53,849,470 of record CM067859.1, on the reverse strand, counting down.
ACATTTTCAGGGTAAGTTTATAGTTCGAATATCTCGGTAAAGTTTGTAAATGGGCGAATTCAGTCGAGTGGTTTCGGAGTAATTGACATTTTAAATTTCCCAGCCTTTAGTTGCGCTCGATAACTTCCGAATGGAAGGAGCTAAAGTCTTCAAATTTTCAATTTATATTTGTATATTAATTATGGGCAAATAAACTATTATTATTATATTATTATTATTTCAGGGTAGGTTGAGAGACAAAATATTTCGACGTTGTTCGTTAATATCGGTCAAGTGGTTTTGGAATAACTAACAATTGAAAAGTTTCCTACGCAAAAGTTTGTGCAAAAAATCATGAGGTTCGTGCCATTGAAAAATTTTTAAAAAATATTATGTTAGCAAATATTTTTTTTCAATATTTTCGAAAGTGCTGACTCGATCGATAAGAAATTTGCTATTTAGGAGATGCATAAGTTTGCTCAAGTTTGTGCGAAATTTCGTGAGGATCTTGTTTTTAGAAGATTCGAAAAAATATTTTTTTTTATCTCTGGTGTGCAGTTCTGCTGAATCTTCGAAATCAATTTAGATTTAAACTATAAAACTACCTGCAAGTTTGAAGTCACTAGGTCTTTTTTTGAAGTTATCGTGCTTGAGATCAGCCGTCAAACAGAATTGAATTCGACCACGAATTCTTTCGTTAGATCCAACTCAATCGTTTGAGACCAAAATTATAAAATTACAGGTATTTGGACGAATCGAATTTGAGGTTGCAAGGTTTGTGATGCAGGATTCTGAGAGGTTTGGTTTCAACTAGTGTTCGGGCATATTCTTTTGTTCTATTCTGTAGATACAAAATGTTTTCCTATTTTCCTTTGCTAGCTCTCCACTGCAATTTTAAAGGATTTCATTAATGTTGCCATTACTAGAGATTTGTACAATTTTTGGGGCACCTGGGAGGGGTCAGTGGGGCAAAACAGGCATCTCTGCCTAGTGCATTCATTGCTCTCCTTTTGAGTGTCTCAATGTGCATTTCTAAATTGTTTAAAAAAAATGTTCTGTTAATTTTGAATAAAGTTTGATTTGCTTTGATTTGAGTTGCCGGAAGGCTATTCCTTCTCTCTCTTAGAGTCCCCTGGTTCACCTCAATCTCGTCTAGTTCATTCGCTGTATATATATTCCCCTCTATAACCAATCTATTTCCTCTCAAGAAGCAGTTCTTCTCGCTTTGTCTCTGTCGATCTAAATGTTGTCTGAGTCGTTTCAACTCTACTCTCTGTTCGATGGTTAGATCATGGGAGATGGCAACCCCAGAGCCTTTCAACTTCTTTGCGTTTTCGAAAATGGTTTTCTTTTTCAGTTGAAATATCAGCTCACTTTAATAGGGCAGTTCTTGGCTCTCCCCAAACAATATATATTGTTTATATCATCTACGGCAATGCTAACCTCCAATAATCTTCGTAGCTCTCCAACAATCAAACCCACATCCACCTCCTCTGGCTTCTTATTCAATCCGAAAACAACTATATTATTAAGTTTGTTTCCTATCTCCAAAAATTCCACCCTGTTCCTCAAAGCAATATTCTATTCTTCTGAACTTAATATTCTTGCATTGATGTTTTCAATTTTTGAGTATAAGACATGTTTCACTGGCTACAATTGAGTTTTTTAAGTCGTCCCTGATCCCCTGAACCTCGCTCAATATTTGTCTCAACGAACTGGAATCATCCATAGTTCCTCCCAAAATATGTCGAATGGGTTTTAGAATTTTTTTTTCTCGACGTACCCTGACAAGGGAATGAGACAAGGGCACTCTTCACACCGGCAGGGCCGATAGCCGGTGACTTACAAACAAACAAGAGAGCCACGGAAAAAAAACTAATATGAAAGGGCAGGACAGGACTTAAAATAACTCTCGGACAGATTTATTTTAAGTTTAATGGTAAATTTTATCAACAACTAGAAGGTCTGCCAATGGGTTCCCCATCCTCCACCCTTTTCAGTGAAATTTTCATGACACATTTGGAGAAGAAAATATTCTCGCCAGTAAACATTAATCTGACTGTATATGTACTATATTGGAAACGCTATGTAGATGACGTATTTTGTGTTTGGACTGGCTCAAATTTAGAACTAGAGTCGTTCTTGAAACTAATTAATTCATTTTACGAATCCGTTCAGTTCACTTTGGAAATAGAGAATGTAAACCATTCACTCAATTTTTTGGATATTCAGATAAAGAGGGTAAATGACCATCTTGAATTCGATATATTCAGAAAACCCACTTTTTCGGACGTTCTTATTCATAACAGCAGTTCCCACCCATATAGAATTAAAATGTCAGCGTTCCACTCTCTTGTACAACGATCAATTTCAATTCCACTGTCAGAAAATAACTTCAAAAAAGAAATCGAAATGTTAAAATTACTATCCAATAACAACGGCTACTCTCCTGACATGATAGATAGGTTGATTTTCAAAAAGCAATATTCTAAACTGTTAACATGTATCTATCCACCTCAACCTAAAGACCAGAAAAAATTTGTCTACATTAACTACATCCCAAAATTAAGCGATAAAATTTGTAGTAGATTAAGACAGAATAAAATTGAAGTAATATGCACAAATAAGAAGAACTTAAGATCAATGTTTCTAAACGGCAAGGACCGATTAACTGATTCGGAAAAGAGTGGGGTTTATAAACTGTACTGTGATGAATGTCCTGCATTCTACATAGGCCAGATTGGTCGTTCTCTAAAGGTTAGTGTTGATGAACATAGAAAGTCGATATTACAGAACAAAGCGACTACTGGATTTTCTGCTCATTGTATCAATTGCAATCACTTTATAGATTTCGGTAAAACAAAAATTTTACACGAGGGGGAAAAAAGTAAACGATTAGACTTTTTAGAATTTTTAGAAATATCCTCAGCACATAAACGCCAATTACCGATTGTGAACGATCAGCTGGAGTTCCGCTTATCTCCAATTTTAACAGCTGTCATTTGATTATAATTATGTAGTATTGTGTGTTTTCTTGTCAGTTTTGAGAATGGGATAAAACCCGAAACATGCATGTAAACTGAATGTTTTGTTTTATTTTAATAAATTCGTGCGAACCTAGTCCAGTGTTATTTTTGTATTTTATGTTAATCAATATGTTCCACCAAGTGTTGAGCGAGGAATCTATTTCTATCACGCTATCATGTTAATACAATATTTGTTTTCTCAAAATCCTTGAATTTTATCAAGAAATTCCAAAGACCTCATTTGTTAAGAATGTTTCACGCTATCCAAAATAATTTTTTTTATTGTAAAATTGGAATATGGAAAAAAGTTTCTTGCGAAAGAAGATTTGGGGGTGGGAACATTTTCCACAATTTGGATTTCTTGAGTATGCCGCCATTTGTGCATTTTAAACAAAAATATAATTAGAAAATGTAATAAATATCTGCCATGAATACGAAGATTGATGATAGTATACTTGAAAGGAGAACAGATTTAATATCAATGCAAATTTTTTAGTGCGTTCCATCTTTTTCCACTTCAAACACATCTAATTTACATAATTCCCCTTCGTGTAATAATCACACCCCCCTGCTATATCAGAACTTGTATCCATATACAGCCAATTAAATCTGTCAGAAAATTACATAAAAAAATACCACTTTAAAATAACTATATTTCATTGTTATCTCTATATATGATAAAACAGTAAAATTGGAATGTCTGACTACTGAATAATTTCGACAAAAATTGAATGCTCATGATGAAAGAAGAGTAGCGAAACATAAAAAAATGTTTCTTAAAATTTTTATCAGTCTTTATATCTTTCTGTTTGTTACTGTTAATCTCCTAATATTCTCAATGGATTTTCATGTGGTTTCTATTTATACATCTTAACAAGTCTGGAGCAACATGAAGACTTTGTTCCATCGGAACCGAATGACAGAAAAAAAAGGTTGATCTAGTTATTCAAATTTAACAAGTATTCTGCTAAAGGTGGCGTGAGGACACAGTAACAAAGCCTATCTAGAACAAAACTGATCTGTTAACTTGAACAAGCTACATCCCTTGGGGTAGTATCAGGATGAAATATTAAAAAAATCTGTACATAAAATGAAAAAATGAAATTGTAGTATCTGTATATTGAATAGATGGCGCTAGTGTATTATTAATACCTCAGTGCCTCTGTGTATAGCGTGTAGATGCTTGACAGATTTGGAGTCACTAGCATACATTGCACTGACGAAAACCAATTAGTTGGAAACGTGCGCATGTCTGCAATTTGCCTCTGTGATCAACAAAACCTTGTCGAGTTTATTTGAGTATAGAATTGTTATACAGATGGTAGTTACACTCTCTCGATTTATAGAACTTTCTATTACCATAGCTCATACTTCTTCTGATTAATGATTTTTGGTACAGATCAGCCGAATTCATTTGATTTTGCTTTAAATACTCACTAATGAGTCAACTTGTATACACGAGTAAAACTTTTTGCTTGACATTTCATTGATTTATGTAGTATAAGTTTTTATAATGAGTCAAAATATTTGATGTACAGGGTTTTATTATATGAAGTCATGGATTTCTCATAATAAAACTCTGTACACCAAATATGACCCATTATAAAATCTTATCGTTGGAGGTGGGTCGTTTTAATTCAAGTCTGTCCCTCAAATATCATACTGAGAGGTCTGAAATTGTGTTTCTTGCTATTATATTTTCTAACTCTAATTTAATTTTAATATTGATAGCAATTGCCACAAGTCAATATTTTATAAATAGCCTACTTCACCAAAAGACCAGCTTTTTGAGGTGAGAGGTAGATCAAGGCAAGATCTGAGAGTTCATCAAGTAGAATATTTTTATACATTTGGACTTCGTACTATATTTTGTTCAAACGCTATTTATGACTGTAATGGTGGAATATTATGGTGAAGTCTAACGGTCTATAGAAATTAGTCTATACCGAATTGTATCTGCCGTGTAGAAGCTGAAGACTCAACTAGATGTTACATGTAGAAAACACCCATGTTATTGTAGAAAATACCCATTTAATTGAACAGACAACTGGCTGCTGTATATAAAAACTGAATCTAGGAAGAACATCCGGCAGAGTATTAACATGATAAAGAAGTTCGTACTGAATTCAATTCAGTATTTTCTATTTTATGAATACTCCTTAATGCTTGTCATCTCTTAATAATTTTTGTTATGTATGTTCTTGGACCAATAGGAGTACATGTTAAAAAATAAGTCAGCCAGAATACAGGATGTGTATTCCTTCATGAGGTGGTCTATCTAAGGCTACCTGAAGCTTAAAAATTCCAAATATCTGCACAGCATAAGGTGAATGAAATACTCTCTTATTCATAGTGTCCCACGTGCGCTTGTTGGGTAGAAAATCTGGATATCGGAATCACCATGACATCAAATTGACTCAGTAAAACAAGGTTACTAACACTACATTTGATTAGGCATAATTTTGTTGAAAATGTGAATTGAGAGTCTCAAGGTGAAGAAGAACATCTTACTTCTTGCCCGTAATAGTGGGAGGTCATACTGATTCTTATGAAAAGCAAAAGAGCTCTACATCATCAAGTCGGTACTCGTATTTGGCCACAGATAATCACATCTTTCATCATGTCATCTTCTTAATATTGCGTGACCATCTTTCATCCCAAAATAGTATAATAGTATTAAAGACAAGAGTTTTTCGCTTCAGGTTTTTGCGAAGTGATTATCTGTACTACCCTTGCTGGCGTTAACGAGTAAGAGGTAATATGAACTGAAGCAGTATGAAAATAGTCCAAAACTTCTTATTTTGCGACAAGCGAAACTAAAACCAATAGGAATACCATTTTCTACCCTAACCTTACCTAATATGGGTTTTCCTGTCTTATTCTAAGTATGACCAGGAAACAACATAGATAAAATATTTATGAATACAAGTGGAATTGGTAACAAATGAAGATGTTAGTCCATCCCATTAATTTTCCTGTTGATAAGGCAGACTTTTTTAAAAAACAGGAATGTAAGTTCGATGGATTTTCTGTAAGCTTCTTCTCCTTCTTTTACAGCCACTGTTTATATATTTCTGGGCAAAGGACTCTTTCAAATATGAAGCGTTTATGGCATAGAGAACGTCTCGAATGGTGAGCCTGTTGGCGAGTGTAATTTTCAGAATCCCAATTTGGGTCAAACGCTGTATCCAGTCGCTTATAGATCAGCGTTGAGCGCATCAGCAACCACACCAACTATACTACGACCGAGTTCAAATTTGGCATATAGATGTGAAGGGACGACAAGAAGGCTAATGCAAAATTTCGTGAAATTCTTGAGTTATACGACAATAGCATGAAAACTTCTAACTTCATGTCAGTGCTTTTCTGAAATTTTTATCTATCATATGAATATTTTTTAAGAAATAATTCACAGACTTGAAATTAGCGAGGAAAATGGAGTTTAAGACTTCACGTCAGTGCTTTTCACCCTTTTTTCATATTTACTCCTTAATAATTTATTTCCAAATCCATTATCTACTGTCCTAGACAGATGTTCACTATTCACAACTATTCCGGCAATTCATTAATAATTTTTGTTTTAAACCATACTACTGTATTGAATTTGCTCTTAGCTTTTCATATTATATGTTTATTTTTTCCTCAAGTTTAAAGAAACTCAGGTTTTTTATGATTACATGAGGAACTGAACTGTTATTTTTCATGAAGTTTACATTCTTACTGTAGTCAAATATTTGACAATGTTTCAGAAATTCTAGTCCCCTTTATATTTTATGAAATTTTTACTTGGTTTCAATTACACAGTTAAGTCTGGTTAAAATAAAATAGAAAGGCCTTTTACTTGATAGAAGAAATATTTGTTTTTTGAAGATATAGTGCATGCTTTGAGAGATTTCTGAATTTACTTATTCGAATATTTAAATATATTAAATATTTCAAATAAATTATATTCTTTGAGAGGTCCTTTAAGTGTGTTCATGTTTTCAAGGTACAAATGGCGTTTTGAGGACAAGACCAGAAACAAAATTTGTCTCCTTTAAATATTTATTTATTAATTTTAGGGACTTTCGTGTATCTTTTGGTTTATTTATTCCATTTGACATTGTATATTGAGTTTAGATTATATACGTCTATTAAATATAAGCGGTGCTTGTTTTAGACATTAATTTAATTCTAAAAGTTTTTTTGAATAAAAATTTTTTAAATTAAAATTGTAGAAGATAAACATATATTAATTTGTTTCAATATTCAAATTTTGTTATATTTCTTCTATCAAGTAAAAGGCCTTTCTATTTTATTTTATATATAATATATAATTATATCTTGGCTTCAATAAATTTCATTATACAGTGTCAATGAAGTTAGGTAAACCTTAAAATAACTCACACTGTTCTTTGATTCTGTTAGAGCATAGATAAATCTTGAATTATAAAGATGATCTATGTCTCGAAACATTATTCATTTACACGTGTTGAGTGGTTTGGTACAGGTTAGTTTTTGATTTTGATATTTTGAATATATTTCAGGACTGATGACGGAATTGTTTTGAACTATATTTGTTTTTTGAAGATATAGTGCATGCTTTGAGAGATTTCTGAATTTACTTATTCGAATATTTAAATATATTAAATATTTCAAATAAATTATATTCTTTGAGAGGTCCTTTAAGTGTGTTCATGTTTTCAAGGTACAAATGGCGTTTTGAGGACAAGACCAGAAACAAAATTTGTCTCCTTTAAATATTTATTTATTAATTTTAGGGACTTTCGTGTATCTTTTGGTTTATTTATTCCATTTGACATTGTATATTGAGTTTAGATTATATACGTCTATTAAATATAAGCGGTGCTTGTTTTAGACATTAATTTAATTCTAAAAGTTTTTTTGAATAAAAATTTTTTAAATTAAAATTGTAGAAGATAAACATATATTAATTTGTTTCAATATTCAAATTTCAAAAAAAAAAAAAAAAAGTCTGGTTAAGCCTGAATCAATTTAAGCTTGAAGGTACTTTCTGGCTTCCAATCGAAATATATGGAATTTTTGACATCGTTTGACAAAGATCGAATGAAATGACTTCCTATGAAACGGTTCCCCCATAAAGAACGAAAATTTCAAGTCCTCGAATGCTGGAGAAAACTCTTCAACGCCTACTAAGGGATATTCCACCACTTAACCACAGCGAACAGTGCATCGAAGTTTTTTGAAGCTAGATTAATTTACTATCTCTCTCTGATACAGGTGAGCTTGAGTTTTGACCATTTTGAAAATAAAGTAACATTTAGTCCACTTCAAGTGTTATTACATTTTTGCGAGCTAGTTCCAGGGAAGAGCATGCTATCGTTTCGCCCAAATATCTGTAATTTTCGAATTTTGAACCAAAAATGGTCTTTAACGAGTAAGTTGAAGAATAATCCGAGGTCAAAAGTAATTCTGTCCGGTCTGTCTATCTAACGTTAACTCTCGAACAGAAAAAGCTGAAGTTTTACATAATGCAGGGACGATTTGGGGTCTAAATACTGTGACAGTTTATCACGCTTTGATTTCGCCATTGAAATCAAAGTATTTTGAAATATTGACGTACAGATCCATCTGTGATATAGGTACGCAGAATTATTCCATAATTGTGTTTTATTCACGTCTATTTTGAACATTTTTGCTTGAGTCTTATTGATGAATTGATTAGTTAGTGGAGTTGAACGAATTTGAGTTGAATTGCCGGACATTCTTTCAGAAAATATAATATTTATTTATTCTGTATTATTCTGAAGATTGTTTATACCTGGAAATAATTATTGGTGCCTTAGATTCTGATTTTGGAGTTATATAAGGCTAATAAAGTCGATATTTTCGGATTAACCAGGAGGTCATTATCTGTTAACTTTCGTGATATTTCTATTTTTTACTTTAAAACGCTACATATATTCAACATCTTCTTGATAATTGATTTCATTCAGAAATTGGAAACTCATACCCTGGTATGAGGTGCCGATGGAGTTGAATAATTTTGGAACCGTCATATGCTTGGGAATGTGACTTTCGAACATCCGATACGTCTCTATCTATGACACAAAAATGTGTACCTTACTTGTGTCATAGTACGCTGGTGACGGTGGGGTTGAATAATATTGGAACCGTCATATGCTTGGGAATATGACTATCGAACATCCGATGTGTCTATAGAATGTACGTTGCCTATCCATAAAGAAAAAAATTTGGTATCTTGCTTAAGTTATAGAACCCTTGTGACGGTGGGGTTAAATTATATTGGAACCGTCATATGCTTAGGAATACGACTATCAACTATCTAATGTATCCTGATGAATATGGGAGTTTCGTTTTGTAGGTTAGTACTCCGGTGACGGTGGGGTAAGTTTTGAGACCGTCATATGCTTGGGAGAATGACCATTGAACATCTGATGCGTCTAACTTTGAGTATTGAATTTGTTTGACTACATCTACTGATTATGGAATTTGTTTGACGACTTCGGTCGATTGGTGTGTTTAGGATTCTGGATTTGACTAGAATTATGAATATTGCTCTATTTGTGATTTGATTTATTTACTGTTGTTAGTATATATTATTTATGGTTATGATATATAATTGTACATTGGTATTGGTTAAAACTTAGCAATCCTGATTATGACGTATTTTAGGTTATAAATATCTCCCGATTTTGTCGTTAAACTCTGTTAATTTCTTTTTCCGAAAACTCTCGATGAGTTAGTGACTCCAGTTGGTCGCGTACTATACATTGCTTCTTACCCACGAGGACCAATAGTGGTTCGTTTTTGGTTATGAGTATTGTCAACAATCTTCAGAATAATCCAAAATAAATTGATACTACATTATCTTCTATTTCCGGAAATTCAATTTAAATTCGTTCAACTCCACTAACTCATCAATAATTCAACCAAAAATGTTCAAAATGGAAGTTATACCGTGAATAAAATACAATTACGCCGTAAATTTGCGCAAATTAGCGATTCTAGCGTAGGTAGGAAGGCCTGCAATTAAAACTTGACAAACTGTACCACAGATGAATCTGTACGTCAATATTTCGAAATGCTTGGATTTCAAAGGCGAAATCAAAGCTTGACAAGTTTCTAAGTTTTTCAAGTTCAAGTATTCTTCAAATTTTTCACCATATTTCCGAAACTATGGATTCGTTTGATCTGAAATTTAGCATTTAGAAGTGGAATAACAACGCGCATGATCTTGTGAAATTATGTTAGGATCGTATAATTAGAAAATACAGAAAAATTGACCGGATCAGCGACTAGCACTACCTTAAACTTTATAACTTTCGAACAGAAAGAGATAGAAACTTTCCGGTTAGGCCAAAACCTGAATATTTCGACAGAGTTCGTCATTAAGCAGAATCAATCTGATAGTTCTGCAGTTCTCCTTTTTACTACTCTGTCAAGAAAGTACCGGGAATTTTCAATTAAAACAACATTTTTACATTTAATTGTCAAAATTTAATGGGTCGCCTTCAAAATAGGCTCCATTTGCTCCGATACATCTATGCCAACGGCACTTCCAATTATCGAAACATTTTTTATAGGCGCTTTCCGGGATGGACTATAGCTCTCGCGCCGAATTTTATTTTATGGCTTCAATCGACTCAAAACGGGTGCCACGAAGGGGCAATTTTAGTTTTGGGAAGAGGAAAAAGTCGCAGGGAGCCAAATCCGGCGAATACGGTGGTTGCTGAATTACGTTTGTTGAGTTTTTGGCGAGAAAGTCAGTCACAATCGTAGTTCGGTGAGAAGGCGCGTTATCGTCATGCAAAATCCATGAGTTGTTCGCCCACAAATTTGGCCGCTTCTTACGGATACGCTCACGCAAACGTTTCATAACGCCTAGGTAATACTCCTTGTTTACCGTCTGACCCTCTGGAACGAATTCGTAGTGCACCACGCCACGGATATCGAAGAAAACAATGAGCATCACCTTCATTTTCGAGCGGCTTTGGCGTGGTTTGTTCGGTTTTGGCTCATTTTTTGCCACCCATTCCGATGATTGCTGGCTTGTTTGCATATCGTACTCGTAGACCCAGGTCTCGTCACCAGTTATAATGTGTTCCATGAATGTAGAATCGGAATTACAGCGATCCAGCATGTCTGAAGCAACCTGTTCGCGATGACGTTTTTGAAGAAAATTCAGGTCTTTCGGTACGAGTCGTGCGGCCACCTTTCTCATGCCCAAAATATCAATCAAAATCGTACGTGCGTACTCGTGGGATATCTTAAGATCATGTGCTATCTCTCTCAAGCTGGTACGACGGTTTTCCAGCACCCTTTCCTTAATTTTATCGACATTATCTTCGATCGAAGCCGTCGATGGGCGACCACTTCACGACCGTCCTTGAAGGCTCTGTACCACTGATATGCACGAGTTTTAGATAGAGCATTATCACCAAAGGCCTTTTGTAACATTCTCAATGCATCGGCACACGAAAATTCATTTGCAACACAAAACTTCAAACAAATTCTTTGCTCAACGTAATCACCCATAGTAAAAATCGGCACGCACTCTGACATCGACTGACTTAATTAGCTGTAGCAAACACACTAGTTGACAGATCCCGCTCAAGCTTGGCATAGTAATTAAGGACAGTGGTACCAACCTAGGAAAAAAATTTTACCTGCCTCATTGCCATGCTAGATTTAAATCGATAATTTCCGGTACTTTCTTGACAGAATGTATATCAAAGTTTTCCGAACTGAAATTCAGATTGATCTGAAATTCGCAATTTAGAAGGATAATGATAACACACCTACATTTTCCTGCAAAATTTCATGAGGATCATATGATTTAAAAATTCAAAACAAATTCAAAAATTTTCTGACCGAAGCAGTGTTAGCGGTAAGGAAACCATAGCAACAGTCCTAGGATCGTAAAATAATGATAAGAAGGCAACATTTCGTGAAGATTGTGGGTCATATGAACAAGCGCACAAAACCTCCTGGCTTCACGTCAGTGTTTTTCACATTTCATTTTATTGTCGAATTACCAGAAAACACAGTTACAACTTATAAAATCAAATAGCTAGTGAAAAGTAAAGGTTTTTTTTTGGCAATCGTTGTGGGCCAATCTAGTTCTTACAAACGGAGTAAAATATTTTCATCTTGAACAGGGACGATATTTCCCCACTACATCTACAACTATAGAAATTGTTGATTACCTTGTATCATTGAGATACAAGATTGGGTACATCAGTAAAAACCTAAGTATTTAAGTTTTTTTCAGAAAAATGTTTACAATCTTTCGAAAGATGAAATGACCATGAACTTTGGATGCCAATTGAGCAAAGGAATCTTTCATCTTCATTTCAGGTGAAAACACTGCCCTGTATGGCATATTCTAAAGATATTTTATCGTTGTAAATCAAAGGAATAGTGGTCTGCTGTGATCAACGATTAATAAGTCAACAGCTATCATGGCCATAGCATCGGGAAAATTAACGTCAGATGGTCAACTTCAAAGCATAATTATTAAAGTCTTAACTATAACTTTCATAGATTATATCCTCGGAGAAGAAAACAATTTAACGGATAATTATCCTGAAAATGAAGCACCCTTAAAAATCTCTTTGTCAGAAACTCATTCTGGAGTCGACAAAGCAGTAGTAAAATTCCCAATTATGAGTGTTGAAATAATGATGAAAATAACTGTTCCCGGAAATCCAGGCGAATATTCTTTGAGGCAGTGAGTTTTCAATATTTCAATGTTTTCAGGCCCGAGTTAGGTGAAAATGAAGGACATTTTAATTAGAGGAACTGGAGAAAAAGCGGGAATCCGTTTGTAGCTGAAATAAACGAACGACGGTCTAATTAGAGAATTCAGAAAAAATGCAATTTGTTCTAGATGGAATTGCGGTGGATTATCACGATTTCTGTAATTATCCGCTGAAGTACTGCGAAAGTCCGCTTCGAGCCAGTTCCTACGACAAGGCCTTGCCAGCTGTTTACTAATGAAATATACTCCACGGGAAGTCTTTGAAATGTCGGCGAATAATGCGAATGATTACTACAGAAAAACTCCGTTGAGAAAAATTTTTCACCAGTATCATTGAGACAAAGGTTTCGAACTTTTTTCACCCAACTATTCAAAAGAAAAATGCGATTCTACAAGCGTATTTGTGAACGTATTCTCTAGGGATAATACGAGTGACAGAATCCGTCATAGATTATTTAAATTACATCACATCATCACGCTATTTATCCGCTTATTTCTGTGTCAAATATTCTGTGCCACTGTAAATTGACGCATGTGCTCGGTGACAATAATAAGGAGGATGCTTCAGACTAAAATGGCGTCCCCATTGTATTTTGAAGCGGCAGAGAGGAAGATTCTTGGAAGTAAACCTCCTGAGCGACTTAAAAACATACTCGAGATAATAGTACTCAAACAGTCCCCCTTGGTAACTCTTAGTGAGTAAACTTCTTTTGAATTCTTTTGATTAATTGCATGCTTTAAGCTTTGAATACCACCTTAGTTTTAATGTGATTGGTGATTGGACGCTCGTTCATTGTACTTCCATTCATTGCTTTTCATTCTTGTACTTTTAGTCCAGTGTTATTTAATCCGAGTGGAATAATTTACTAAAATGCATTGCCTTTGTATATAGCTAAACCCCTTACAAGTTATCTATTTATATTGTATTCTTTCTCTTTGTGTCTGGTTGTTGTTTGTAGTATAATAGTAGTTCTTCATTTGTACTGTTCATGGTATTCGCAGTGCCTGATATGTGACTGATTTATTTGTACTCTTATTTAATTCCTTGGTTATTTATTTCTTTGTTTTCTTCTATTGTGACGTTGAATAACATGTCCAGGTAAAATAGAAATAATTTATTCGAATATTTAAATATATTAAATATTTCAAATAAATTATATTCTTTGAGAAGTCCTTTAAGTGTGTTCATGTTTTTTAAAAGGCAATTGGTGTTCCTAAAGGTAAGACCAGAAACAAAATTTTGTCTCCTTTACATATTTATTTATTAATTTTAATTACATTCATATATCTGTTGGGTTATTTATTCCATTTGACATTATACTACTGAATATGTATTGACTTTTGATTATATACGTCTATTAAATGTAAGCAGTGCTTGTGTAGACATAAATTTATTTCTAAAAGTTTTTTGAATAAAAATTTTTTTTTGAAATTAAAATTTTAGAAGATAAACATATTTCAGTTTGTTTTAATATTCAAAAACATGTCCAGGTGATGGAGTATTATATCTATTTTATAATTCCCTGGTCAATTTGTGCTACATATATGGCATATGCCCGGTTACTTTGGGAGATTGTATTCCTTGTGAAACGGTGGCGTTCTTTAGTGTAAATCACTGAAAAGTCCTGGTAGAGGACGACGTATCGAATAGAGACAGAGATCTTGTGATTTAACACCTTTGGACTTATTTATTTAGGGGCGCGTGAAAGACAAGGTCTATGTCGGTGCTTCACAATCGATTCAAAACCTAAAGATGGAATTCTTGAAGTTATCGAGAACATACAGTCGCAAATGTACGTATTGCTGATGGAAAATTTCATGAAAAGGATATTGTGCTGCAACCGTAGCCATGGCAGCCATTTATCTGATATTGTTTTTTATTCTTAATGGCACACCCACCTCTTCACAATGAAATATATATCCATTGATTTCTCTTGACATTTAATTTTTTCAATAGCGAAATGAAACCTCTCATTGGAAAAACTTTTATTAAAATTAAGCTGGTTGAAATAACAGAATGGGGATGAATTTTAGTTGCTTTTAATTATAACTATAACATTATCATACACAAATTTTTATTCTTGCTACACAAACCGAGTATTATCGAAAATAAACACTATGACTCTTTCAAAGTCAAAAATAGAGTATTTAATACGATAAAGAACTTCACGTTAAAATCTGAAAATTAGCTGATACTATAAGAGTTTATTTGAAAATTTTCACTTCAGCAGGAATAAAAGTAATTATTTATTGAACCCATTAGACGAATGAATGTTTAGGTCAGAGAAAAGTCGTTATGCTGGTGTTATAGCTTAACTTTACAATATTACGTTTGTTTCCTTTCTCATATATCGGGTGTTTTTTTTCAGAGTGATAGATAAGGATCGACAGGGATAAGTGTGATTTGACAGAAGGTAGAAGCCATGTTGTTTTGACATTTCTGTTCAGTAAGCATTGACGAATTATCATGGAAAGACTCACGCAGCAACAACGTTTACAAATTGTTGAAATTTATTTTCAAAATCAGTGTTCTATTCGCCAAACTTGTAGAGCACTTCGCGAAATTTATGGTTTACATAATCGTCCATCAGAGCAGCTTATTCGTCGAACTATCGATAGATCTTGGACAACATTTTCTCTACTCGATACAACAACAACAGCAAGACGAAGAACTGTACGTACAGAAGAAAATATCGCTGCTGAAAGTCATAGTGTTAATGATGATCCAGATTTGTCTATTCGTCGACGTTCACAACAAGCTGGACTCTGTGCATCCACCACATGGAAAATTTTGCGTAAAGATCTTGGTCTACACCCATACAAAATACAACTGGGTCAAGAACTAAAGCCACTTGACCATAATAAACTTCGTTTATTTGCTGATTGGGCCCTAGAACAGCTGGAAGTTGATTCACTTTTTTATCGTAAAATTGTGTTTATTGATGAAGCTCATTTCTGGTTAAACGGCTATGTAAACAAGCAAAATTGCCGTATATGGAGTGAAAACAATTCCCAAGAAGATCTGCAGGTTCCATTACATCCTGAAAAATCCACGGTATGGTGTGCTTTATACGCTGGAGACATCATCGGTCCATATTTCTCTAAAAACGATGCTGGAGCTAATGTTACAGTGACTGTACAGTACTCGTTACAGATCGACGATCAATGATTATTATTTGTTTCGAAATTTTAATGGTATCGACCCAGAAGTGTTCTGGTTCCAACAAGATGGTGCTATTTCTCATGCTGCTACCGTAACAATTGATTTATTGAAAGAAAGATTTGGCAATAACATTATTTCGAAAAATGGTCCAATTAATTGGCCTCCAAGATCATGCCTCATAACTCCACTGGGTTCTGTTCTTTGGGGTTATGTCAAGTCGATGGTTTATGCTGATAAACCAGAAACAATAGACGCTTTGGAAGCCAACATAACTCGTGTTATTGATTAAATAAGGCCTGAATTACACGAAATAGTGGTCCAAAATTTGGTCTGATCGAATGCGGTTCCTCAGAGCTAATCATAGTGGACACATGCCGGAAATTATTTTCAAAACATAAATGTCATAGAATTATCTTTCAAATAAAAAAAATTGGCTTCAATCTTAATTTAAGTATGTTTTATTTCAATTTAATGTTTTATCATTCTAAAAAGAACTCCGGAAATAAATATGGAAGATGGTATGTTGAATATTATATGCAAGATGTGTATCTGTAATCTGAAAACCCTGCTAACAGCTGAAGAGAATTATATGACTAGTGTCGTCTATAGAAAAAACTACCTTCAAGACATGCTAATGGAAGTAATTTCCGAATCTCAACTAAATCATAATGAGAACCATTCAGTTTCTTGCACAAGGATTTGATATGTGTAGACCATTTCGAATTTTTATCCAAATGGATACCAAGAAATAAATACTCTCCTTAGATATGGGGTGAAACCTACCAAATATCGATTTACCAGCATACGATCAATGTGATCAATTGTAAAATAGACACAACCAGTTTCATTTATGTTGATCATCAATTTTTTTTTTGACACCATAACACCAGTTCACAAATCTCTGTAAGAAGCTTGCAACTCACCTAAAATTCCTCAAAACTTGACACCATTACTACCACGGAAGTATCGTCAACGAACAAGCTGGTTAGACGATTTTTTATCGTTGATGAAAGATCCTGATAGGTATACATATTGTTATGAAAAATAGGTTTAAGCATTCCTTTTTAATATGTGATTGTAATCTACTGAATCACAAGGATTACCTGGTAACCGCTAGGCACGAGCTTTCTTACTACTCAGCATTTTCGCTTTCCTGTATCTAAGTACTCATAACTATTGAATGCATTGTTACTTCAACCTGCTTCGAGTAAACTACTTCCTGATTATTTTGTTCTTTTAAAAACGTGATCTTCGAGATTAAAAATATAATTATATTCCGCGAATTAACTTGAAGATCAATGATAAAAAGTTAAAAGAGAAGTGGTACTGTGGTACAGCCATATTCAGAACATGCGGAGTTTTTTACTTTGACCTACATAGATCTACCCTAGAAGTAGCTGCGTACTCAATCTTAAAACACACTCCGGAAACCCACGTTGTAACACTCGTCAAATATGAAATGAAAAGACAGATCCTCGATAAAGTACGAAAAATAAAACCGCAACTTATAACCCGTTGTGTAGGCATTCCTACAACTCAATATACCGGGTGTTGAAAAACAAAGTTTCAATATTTCAGGAGCTAATTATAAATCTCGAAATAAGTAGAAAAAATGGCTCTCATATCTTCAAAACGAAGAATCATTTGCGGACCCATGTTTATATGAAACTTTTCACGTATTTTGAGGTCTATAATTAGCTCACAAAATATTGAAACGTTGTTTTTAACACCCGGTATAAACCACAAGTGCATCTCTACGCTGATGACTTATTTATATATCTAGCTTTTGGTTCGAGATTACACAATAGTTAGTAGTGTATCAAGAACGAAATTGAAAACTAAATTTGAAATTCAACTAAATCATGAAATATATCTTGTTAACCCTAGTACATTTTGAAAGTGTTAATTAGAATTTTCATTTCATTTTAGTCAAGGCTCATATAGGAGGTATACATTGTAATGAAAGGATAGATATTTTGGCAAAGGAAGTAACCACTATGAAAGTAGGTTATACATTCTATCAAGAAAGTACCGGGAATTATCGATTTAAATCTGGCGGGGCAATGAGGCAGGTAAAAATTGTTTTTCCTAGGTTGGTACCACTGTCCTTAATTACTATGCCAAGCTTAAGCGGGATCTATCAACTAGTGTGTTTGCAACAGCTGATTAAGTCAGTCGATGTCAGAGTGCGTGCCGATTTTTACTATGGGTGATTACGTTGAGCAAAGAATTTGTTTAAAGTTTTGTGTGGCAAATGAATTTTCGTGTGCTGATGCATTGAAAATGTTGCAAAAGGCCTTTGGTGATAATGCTCTATCGAAAACTCGTGCATATCAGTGGTACAGAGCCTTCAAGGACGGTCGTGAAGTGGTCGCCCGTCGACGGCTTCGATCGAAGATAACGTCGATAAAATTAAGGAAAGGGTGCTGGAAAACCGTCGTACCAGCTTGAGAGAGATAGCACATGATCTTAAGATATCCCACGAGTCCGCACGTACGATTTTGATTGATATTTTGGGCATGAGAAAGGTGGCTGCACGGCTCGTACCGAAACACCTGAATTTTCTTCAAAAACGTCATCGCGAACAGGTTGCTTCAGACATGCTGGATCGCTGTAATTCCGATTCTACATTCATGGAACGCATTATAACTGGTGATGAGACCTGGGTCTACGAGTACGATATGCAAACAAGCCAGCAATCATCGGAATGGGTGGCAAAAAATGAGCCGAAACCGAAAAAACCACGCCAAAGCCGCTCGAAAATGAAGGAGATGCTCATTGTTTTCTTCGATATCCGTGGCGTGGTGCACTACGATTTCGTTCCAGAGGGTCAGACGGTAAACAAGGAGTATTACCTAGGCGTTATGAAACGTTTGCGTGAGCGTATCCGTAAGAAGCGGCCAAATTTGTGGGCGAACAACTCATGGATTTTGCATGACGATAACGCGCCTTCTCACCGAGCTACGATTGTGACTGACTTTCTCGCCAAAAACTCAACAAACGTGCTTCAGCAACCACTGTATTCTCCGGATTTGGCTCCCTGTGACTTTTTCCTCTTCCCAAAACTAAAATTGCCCCTTCGTGGCACCCGTTTTGAGTCGATTGAAGCCATAAAACAAAATTCGGCGCGAGAGCTAAAGTCCATCCCGGAAAGCGCCTATAAAAAATGTTTCGATAATTGGAAGTGCCGTTGGCATAGATGTATGGAGCAAATGGAGCCTATTTTGAAGGCGACCCAATAAATTTTGACGATTAAATGTAAAAATGTTGTTTTAATTGAAAATTCCCGGTACTTTCTTGACAGAGTAGTATAATTGATTTTCATATCAAGTTGTTATGAATGAAATTGGAAAAAGGATTAATGAGATTTGTATTTGTTGTACCTTATTTTAATCAATTAAAGCATAATCACAAAATAGAGAAATAATACAGAAGCAACAACTCTCTCCGACATTTTCATTTTCCATCGAATTTTGAGCAGAAATTGGTCTCAAACGACTAGGGAGGGCTGACTAATGAAGGATCTAATTTAAGGTCTTGAACACTTTAACTTCCTAACGGAAAGAGTATAAGATTTAGAACTTTTAGGATAGGTTTGGAACCTGAATACCTTAATTTTTCATAGGTTCAATGGTTTTGGAATTATTAACTTCATGTTTTTTTATTATTATTCTAATAATTTTGAAACTTGCGGCCCAATACAAATGAAATTTGTTATTAAGGTGTGTAATAACAAAATTTATGCCAAATTTCGGGACGATCTCCAGTTCAGGCGATCGGCTTGAAGAAAGAGTTTCAATTTTCAAAACACAAGCCCTAGAAATTTTAGAATTAAATTTATGTCTACAACAAGCACTGCTTACATTTAATAGACGTATATAATCAAAACTCAATATATAATGTCAAATGGAATAAATAACCCAACAGATATACGAAAGTAATTGAAATAATAAATAAATATTTAAAGGGGACAAAATTTTGTTTCTGGTCTTACCTTCAAGAACACCAATTGCCTTTTAAAAACTTGAACACACTTAAAGGACTTCTCAAAGAATATAATTTATTTGAAATATTTAATATATTCAAATATTCGAATAAGTTATTTCAAAAATCTCTAAAAAATGTGCACTATATCTTCAAAAAACAAATATAATTCTAAGCAATCCCGTCTTCAGTCCTCATTTAATATTCCAAATATGAAAATAGAAAAAACTAACCTATATCTCTCACGTGTTAAAAGACTAAAGCTTCGAAACACAGATCAACTATATAATTCAAGATTGATCTATGTTCTAACAAAATCAAAGAGCAGTGTGAGTTATTTTAGGTTTATTTAAATTCATTGACAATTGGTGTTCTCAAAGGTAAGACCAGAAACAAAATTTTGTCTCCTTTAAATATTTATTTATTAATTTTAATTACTTTCGTATATCTCTTGGGTTATTTATTCCATTTGACATTATATATTGAGTTTTGATTATATACGTCTATTAAATGTAAGCAGTGCTTGTTGTAGACATAAATTTAATCCTAAAAGTTTTTGAATAAAAATTTTTCGAAATTAAAATTGTAGAAGACAAACATATTTCAATATGTTTTAATATTCAAATTTTGTTATATTTCTTCTATCAAGTAAAAGGCCTTTCTATTCTATTTTATAAGCCCTAGAGATTTCAAATTTTAATGGTGAATGTTGAGTCCGAATATATCAGTTATGTTCAAGAACTTTCAAACTCAGCTCGATGGTTCCTGAATTATTCTCAGTTGAAATTTATTTTTAAAATATTTTCGTCAGTATAAATCAAGTCAAGTTCAAATTTAGTACTTAGATATGAACGCTCGTGTCTAATTTCTTGAATACAGATTACGAGAATTTTTTTGATTTTTTTCATATAATTTCAACAGGAAGATGAAATTTTTTTTTTAGTTCAGGAAAGCAACTCTAAAATTGCAAATAATGACGAAGACGGAATTCTATGTTTTGCGTGCTATCGTTTTGAGCTGTGTCTTTGAATATTTTTGCAAATGAATTGATCGGCATATCAAATTATGATAAATATAAGAGAATAATTCTCCGAAAACTCTACCATTAAAATCTAAAGAATCTGTTGAAAACTTTCTGATTTAAATTGAAGTATATACTTAAAAGCAATGGAAGGCTTTTATATCGAGAACATTAGTGAGTATTCAAATGAGCGTAATAATAAAAACATCTAATATCATTAAGAAAATCATACTACGTGGGCCACGTAAAACAGCTTAGCTCGATCTGGATCAGTATTAGAACTACCATTATTCAATATATAGCTCATTCATCTTGAAATGATTGAACAGATAATAGGTTTTTTAGACGACACAGCAGTTTTTTAGGAAACTGACAATTGGCCAAATCTGAGGAAGAGAGTAGAGAAAGACCTTAAGGTAATAAAAGAATGGTTCGATCTCAAACTCCTTACAATAAACATAAAAATAACTAAATTCCTTTACTTCAGTTTTAACGATTCTGGAATGACAAATTTGCAGGAAAACAATATGCACATCAATGGTAAGATTCAAGGTATACATTCAGTGAAATAAATAAAAGATTAAAGTGCACCAACTAACTACACACCTATTTTAGCTATATGAGCAATATTCCTTGAAGTCTAAAAACTACTACCAACAAGAAAACATTTGAATCCTCGAATTTTTACTGCAGACTCTCAAAACATATTTTGTTACAATGAAACTGTACTATATTTTCATTTGATTTTATGTATTCCATTGTAATATTTTCCTGATGTTACGTTTTATATTTTTCATATCTTAAAATTCTACATTGTGTTTTATTTCTTATACCTACATTGCATATGTTCATCACGTGTCTGTATTCTCTTTATGGGAAAAACTTATCTCTATCTTATTTTGTGCACTCCAGCTATTAAATTGTAATCATTTTTTAGTGAATAATGTTATTATTATTAATATATTGAAATTAAAACAAGTGGTAGAAATCACCATGTTTTACTACCAATAAATTGATATTTCACACATTTAATTGTGACTTGAGTTTCGGGAATTAAATATCCCATCTTCAGACAACTGAAGACTTAACGAGCAGAACAAGGTATTTATGCACATACAGAGGTAAAAGAGGTAATAAAAACAGGTTGAAAAAGTTTTAAAATGAGAGGACTCCTTACAACTATTAGAATGTCTGCACGTCAAAGAAGATTGGTAAACAGATGTTAAAAAAATTCATTTCTTTATCGTACTTGGGTAGTACAATCCAAAAAGTGCACAATTGTTTCTCAAAATAAGATGATAATATTGCTTTCAAAATACAAAACAAATTATCATACGTATTATTTAATGCAAAGGAGTTTATGAGTTGTCTTTTTCGAAGTGCACTAATAAATAGATATATAGCATATACTTTCATTCAGGACGAGGTTCAACGAACATAAAATTAACTTCATGAAAAATAAACAAACTTCTACTTTTTCCACCCACATTGTTTAGAAAACGGTCATTCTTTTCCGACCGTAGATAATCTTGAAATTTTACATGTAGAATCAAAAGGGACAAACTTGATTATTTAGAACCTGTTGAAATTTTCAATTTAGTTCACAATAAAAATAATGAATGACTGTACGGATCTACGTTATTCCAAAATTTTTGAAACATTTAAATAAGTAACATCTGCTTACCAATCTTCTTTGACGTGCCGACATTCTAATAGTTGTTAGGCGTCCTCTCACTTCAAACCTTTTTTAACCTGTTTTTGTTACTTCTTCTACATCTGTATATGCATAAATAACCTGTTCTGCTTGTTAAGTCTTCAGTTATCTGAAGATGGGATAGGTTATTTCAGAAACTCCAGTGACAATTTAATGTGTAAAATATCAATTTATTGGTAGTAAATCAGTAATTTCTACAACTTGTTTTAATTATGATAAACTACCAAATAGTAATGGCTGAAACAGTTCAGTATTAATAATAATAATAATAATAATAATATTTATTGATCCCATAAGATTACATATAGGCACTGGACATACAATGTAAAAATGGAACAAGTCAGAAATAACACGTGGTACAAAAATACATAACTACTTTTTGCAGTATTCTTTAAAATCGCATATATTATATGGTTCACAGTTCAAAATCTCTGGATATAAAGCTTTCTTAAATTTTAAAGTGTCGGGAATATTGCGTATTTTAGAAGGTAAGATGTTGAATAGACTTATTGCCATATATTCTACGTTTTTTTTCTCTTAAAGCAGTCTTGTGTCTTCTGTCTTCTGTTGTCCTCTGCTCCTCTGAAAAAAATTTCTGTCAAATGAGAACTCTCTCAAAATAACTCCCTGGGGCCAGAAAGATTCGCAAAATACCGTTTTATAAGCATTTTCGCTGGGTAAGCCGATACTGAATGAAGAATTCAGTCCAACAGTATTTAGTTTTTTCACTATAATGTGTTCATTACCTTCGACGTCGTCCAAAAAAGATAATATATTCTGTTCTGTCACTTGTTTGCCAGCAATTTTTCCGACATAAATCCAACGTCTACGTATCGCACCTTTTATTGTATCATCTGCAGTATCCTGTTTCGTACCAAAACAAACTTTCTTCTTACTCCTCATGGCTTACTTCCCCCTTTTCCTATCAACTGTGGTCCATTCCTCCCTATCATCGGATTCATGTAATCTATTAGAGGCCGATGTGCTTGGAATGTTCATCATAACATTGACTCGAGGTAGCGCACTTTCGTTTTTGTTTACATTTATTTCTTGACACTCGGCTGACAGTGACAGTGGAAGTTCAGAAACGTGCGCACTAGACGGGATATTCTCGACCATAGAACTGTACGATTTCCTAGATGATAGGCCAACTTCGGGTGTGACGGAGATAGATACCCTATCTTGAGGGATCGTGTTTTTAACAGGTTTTTTAGTTGTTGTTTTTATTTGATGTTCTAGGCTGGAGATCTTGAATTTCAAAAGGTTATTATTTTCCATCAAGATTGCATTTTTGCTTCTGGTTTCTTCCAATAGAGATTTCAAATATTGAATTTCAATACGAAGCGTATTATTTTCAGTCCTGACGGAAATTTCTTCATTTAACTTTAACTGACCTTCGTCTGATACATGATGGCAGGTGGTATTTTTCCTGTTTGCAGCTTTTGGCAGACACGATTGATGGAAAATAGCATCGCACTTGATACACTTAATGAATTCGCCAACTTTTCGATTGCAATAGTTACAAATTTTATCAGTATTCTCTGTTGCAACATTCGGACTTGCCGGACGATCGATTGGCACATCCTCACGCAACGACATCTTGACAACTGGACTATTATATTATGAGTGTGGATAGCTCAGCGGGAGAGCATCGGACTCGTGACCGGGAGGTCCAGGTTCGAGTCCTGTTCAGGTAGAAAAGAAATTTTCTAGTTGGACGGGTGTCTGCCACCATTTCACTGTTGGGTCAAAAATTAACAGTGCTGTGACCTAAAGTGGCGCAAGATCGCAGTAACAAAGCCTACACAGAACACAACTGAACTCCTAACTCGCACAAGCTGAAAAAGCTTCTGAGGGATCTTCACAGAAGATCTAGGAGTATCAGGATAATAATAATAATAATAATAATAATTATTAATATACTAACTGACAAAGAAACTGCAACACCCAGAAGAAGCTGTTTAAATTTAAAATTTATTTTGGTAAAACATAGATAGTATAGCCAGGAGTAAATAATTAAAATTTGAAGAAAAAAACCATGAAAGTCTTTTCATGTAATAATTTTTTGTTAAATATGTAGTCGTTTTTCGCAAATTTTTTTAATTTCACAACAAACCAGCTGTTCGGGGAGATCCAAAGTCGATGTTTAGTTGTTGTTATAATGCCTATAGCACGTGTACGTGGAATTTATCGCCAGCTAAGTGAATTTGAATGAGGTCGAATTATTGGTCTACAGAGGGCGGAGTTGTCATTTCAAGAAATCGCTAACCGTACGAACAGAAAGCCAATAACTGCTATGAGATGTTGTCAAGCGTGGTTGATAATGCCCAAAATCGAAGAAGAGTAGGCACCGGACGTCGAAGGGGCACAAATGAAGTTTAAGATCGACGTCTAAGACTTATGGCTATTAGAGACCGATTTGCGACAACTCGATTTTTGGCTGATAGTAGTTAAGAGAAAAAGGCCATCCTGTAACGTGAATTCTACCAGGTTTTCGTATTGGCATGACAAGCATAGCTCTTTCACCAAGTAACTACTAATCAGTCTCCACAGTCCACCCCTAGAGGTAGAAAGTGTGATAAGGATTACGCCATATCATCGTGCGAAGCGAGAACCCCTCCGAAGAGATGAACCCATCAGCTTCCAGTTTGGAACCCGACTCGAATGCCAGAACCGTCTGACTGCTAGCAGCGAAGCACTATTCAACCTCTACTGGCTCTGCAGGTCAGTGTGGTTTGTGACGCAACTCACCCACCGGAAGGAATTCTTATACGAGCACCCGAACGCGGTCCCGTGAACTAAGATAATCTCAAGATTGATGACTTTTATTGATCCTGGTACGAGCTCGTGAATCTCAGTTTGATATTGAGCGTCAGAATTGTACAAGTTAAAATATAGCAGAGCTCTCTAATAACATTAAAGTACCATTGTCATCATTGTTGACCCGGGTTTCTGCTCAAGTTTTGACACCCCAGCAGACCCCCGAAAAGCTGAAAGAGAAAGAAACTCAATCATTTGAGCAGAGTGTCTATGGATTATGAAAGATTGAAGCAACGAATCAACACAAATAACAGCTTGTCAGCATGGACCCCCCACACCACAGGATCGCTGTTGCTGTTCGCCGCCAAAAGCGAGGCTCCGAAGCATCATAGGATTGGGCCTTAGGATCAAAAGGGCGCCAGAGTTTGGAGAAGAGCAGAGCGTATCTTAAAGGACCCTCAAACCTTGTCGAAACGTCGTAGTCTCCCTTTCCCTCCAGCGGACCACCTCCGAACCCGCAGCGGAAAAGATAAGCTTAAGGATCCACGAATGGGGCCGGAGTTAGGGGCGAGCGCGGCGAATATCCCAAGCAACCCCTCTTGTTCAAAACGTCGCAGTCTCCCTTTGTCCTCCAACAGACCAATCAGGACCTTGCAGCAGGAGGTTCAGGAACTAAAAGTGGAGCCAAATTTGGGGGCAAGCAGAGCGAATTTCCCATGCCCTATACATGTTCAAAACGTCGTAGTCTCCCTTTATCATTCAGCAACCACTTAAGATCCTTCAGCGGGCTATGAGGACGAAGGTTGGAAACCCACGCTAGGGACTAGCGGGGATCGCCTTCGCCAATGAAAGGAAAAACAAAACTCTAATCGATCGCAGGGTCGCAGATTCTGGTCGTCAATCAGAGCCAGCTTCCCCGTACGATTCTAAGTCCTGCGGCAGGAAAAGGTAGGATTGGGACAACATGATGGAAAGGTATTATGCAAGAAAGAAACAAAGAAAGGAAATTACGATTGCGAGTCATCTGCTTTAGGCATCATAACCATATCCTCCATTTCATAAATGGAACTAGGACACTCGTTATGACAAGCTCCCCCACCACGACAAGGTACAGAGACAGGGGGGGAGGAGCGTCATGTACACCGGACAGTAGGCGTTATGGTATGGGATGCTATTACACATGCACGTAGGTCACCTTTAGTCTTTATTGGAGGTAACATGACAGCGCTGCCTTGCCTTCAAGAAATAGTGGAGACATATGTTCTCCCTTACCTTAACCGGGTCGAGCATCCAATATTTCAGCAAGATAATGCTCGACCTCCTGTTACCAGAGTTAGTTTAAACTTTTTTGAAGGGATCCATGTGTATCTTTTGCCATAGCCGCCCCGATCCCCCGATCTTTCGCCCACAGAGCATTTTTGGGACATCATAGGTAGAAGGCTTGAAAATTTACCCCAGCCCCCACGGACTTTGGCGGCTCTGAGACATGAACTACAGGTAGCTTGGGATAGTATACCTCAAGAAGAAATAGACCATCTTATTGCATCAATGCCAAGACGTCTTGGGGAGTATATAGATAATCGCGGTGGACAAACACATTATTAACAAATTTATTAAAAAAATTGTTAACCCTACGTTTTTTTTCTTCAAATTTAAATTATTCACTCCTTGCTATACTATCTATGTTTTACAAAAAAAAATATAAAATTTAATTAGCTCCTTCTGGGTGTTTCAATTCCTTTGTCAGTTAGTATTTATCTTTATTACATTGGGAGTTCAAACTAATTCGGTCTATTTTCAAAGGATAGCTCTTGAAAGTATCAATTATTTAAATAGTAATATTTGATTGGCACGATTTTAGAAAGACTGGACATATGCAGTGATATCCAGTTTGAATTGTTTTGAGTTTCAAACAAAACATTTTTTATAACGTTAAAGAGAATGTCAGATTTTTTGATAACTGAACAACATGTGCGGGAAGTTTTAATTTTTCGTTTTAATTGAAAAGAGTGCAGCTGAAGCTCATCATATGCTTGTGGACACATACTGTGTTAAGTCATGTAGAGAAAGGGTCGGAAGTTCAAAAGTGGTAACCTCAGCGCTAAAGATAGATCTCGCTTGGGACAAAATATTCGAAGACGATGAATTACAGACAATAATGGATGAAGATCCGAGTTAAATGCAAGGCAACTTTGGACTTACATTCGGGGTGACCCAACCAGCAGTGTCTGTACGTTTGAAATCTATGGGCCTGATTCAAAATCAAGGCAATTGGGTTTCTTATGAAATTAAACCAAGAGATCTGGAAAGCGATTGTTTTCTTGTGAGCAGCTACTTCAAAGGCAGAAAAGAAAGAGTTTTTCACACCGTGACGAACACTGGTGACGAACAGTGATTCCATTACGGCTGATCGATACAAACTGCAATTAATTCGTTTGAACCGTGAATTACAAGAAAAACGTTTGGAATATAAAAACAAACATGATAAAGTTATTCATTTCCATGATAACGCTCTGTCTAACATCACGAAAGCTGTCAGAAAATATTTAGAAACGTTTTGTGGGATATCTCATAACACCCGCCGTATTCTCCGGACATTACTTCTTCTGAATATTGGACGTTTCAATGGATGCAACACAATTTGGGAGTTCATCGCTCCACTTCTTTCAAAGAAATCGAAAATTGGCTTCAAAATTGGATCGCCTCAAAAGATAAAAAGTTTCTCCTGGACGGAATTCGGAAACATCCTGAGAGGTGGGAAAAGTAAGTTATAGTAAGCAGTGATGGGCAATATTTTTATCAATTTTTTAATTAAAAAAATTTGAATATTAAAACAAATTAATATATGTTTATCTTCTACAATTTTAATTTAAAAAATTTTATTCAAAAAACTTTTAGAATTAAATTAATGTCTGGTACAGGTTAGTTTTTTGATTTTGATATTTTGAATATATTTCAGGACTGAAGACGGAATTGCTTTGAAATATATTTGTTTTTTGAAGATATAGTGCATGCTTTGAGAGATTTCTGAATTTACTTATTCGAATATTTAAATATATTAAATATTTCAAATAAATTATATTCTTTGAGAGGTCCTTTAAGTGTGTTCATGTTTTTAAGATACAAATGGCGTTTTGAGGGCAAGACCAGAAACAAATTTTGTCTCCTTTAAATATTTATTTATTAATTTTAGGGACTTTCGTGTATCTTTTGGTTTATTTATTCCATTTGACATTGTATATTGACTTTAGATTATATACGTCTATTAAATATAAGCGGTGCTTGTTTTAGACATTAATTTAATTCTAAAAGTTTTTTGAATAAAATTTTTTAAATTAAAATTGTAGAAGATAAACATATATTAATTTGTTTTAATATTCAAATTTTGTTATATTTCTTCTATCAAGTAAAAGGCCTTTCTAGTTTATATATAATATATAATTATATCTTGGCTTCAATAAATCTCATTATGCAATGTCAATGATTTTAAGTAAGCCTTAAAAATAGCTCACACTGTTCTTTGATTCTGTTAGAGCATAGATAAATCTTGAATTATAAAGATGATCTATGTCTCGAAACATTATTCATTTACACGTGGTGAGTGCTTTGGTACAGGTTAGTTTTTTGATTTTGATATTTTGAATATATTTCAGGACTGAAGACGGAATTGCTTTGAACTATATTTGTTTTTTGAAGATATAGTGCATGCTTTGAGAGATTTCTGAATTTACTTATTCGAATATTTAAATATATTAAATATTTCAACTAAATTATATTCTTTGAGAGGTCCTTTAAGTGTGTTCATGTTTTTAAGATACAAATGGCGTTTTGAGGGCAAGACCAGAAACAAATTTTGTCTCCTTTAAATATTTATTTATTAATTTTAGGGACTTTCGTGTATCTTTTGGTTTATTTATTCCATTTGACATTGTATATTGAGTTTAGATTATATACGTCTATTAAATATAAGCGGTGCTTGTTTTAGACATTAATTTAATTCTAAAAGTTTTTTGAATAAAATTTTTTAAATTAAAATTGTAGAAGATAAACATATATTAATTTGTTTTAATATTCAAATTTTGTTATATTTCTTCTATCAAGTAAAAGGCCTTTCTAATTTTTTAATTCATTATCTTTTGAAATAAATGCATTTTTTGAGTTTGAAAAACGGGCTGAATTAATTTGTACTCCGAATAAAACATCGATATCTCAAACAGGTAGACTGTAAAAACCTGCCTATACTATGGCTTCCATAAGATACTTTAGGTGTCTACTTTTAAAAAGGCCAAACTTCAATAGGATATCCTTCAGGTTATTTTTAACAAAAAATGTATTATTTTACATGGCTTATGGCTATTCAATTTAACATTTCTTGATTTCACGAACTATTTCAAGTTTTTACATGAAATCAATTATATTTCAGTTATCCTTGTAGTGTCATCAAGTTTGACCACATATCTGGAAACGGCATTAAATTTTCTATAAGATAAGAAGTTCTGTGAGCCAACAAATTTTTATTGCGGGCGTGGTAAGGAGATGAATATCACGATTCCGAAGTGAACAAAATCAGTCATATTTTTCCAATGGTTTTATCGATGAAAAATTATTAATTATAAACATGTTTTTCTTTCAGCAAAAAATACCTCATTTAGTGGGCTTTCGAATGACATATCAACTTTTGTGCTAGCTGCTTCTCCTCTGTCATAATATCATGGCCAAGAAGATAATGAAAAATTCAAATATTCCAAACCTCAATTTGCTCTATCTTGAAGCTCATTATGATTGAATATCGAAGTAAACATTGAATTTAAATTCTGACAGTTTCTGTCGTTTAATAATTTTGCTTATTAGTACGTTTTCTTGAATCGAACGAATTAAATCAATTTATAATAAATATTCTAGAATAAATCGAGAAAATTATGCCTATTTTTTCAATCATCGAATATCGCGATATGTTGTTCATTTATAGATTTGCGAATAGAAATGCTCGCACAGCGGTTCAAGAGTACGGTTTGCGTTTTCCCAACAGACGACAACCAAATAGAAAGATATGTGTACAATTGTTCAGGCGATTAGTTGAAGCAGGCTCATTTAGTGGTTTCCGAATCAGAGAAGGAGGTTGAAATAGTCAGCATGACCAGCGTGCACCTGCTATACTTAAAGATGTCCGGAGAAGACCCCACAACAAGTACTCGTCGAATTTGTTGTACATTGAGGATTCATCATTCTGCAGTACACCGAGAGCTCAAAAAAAAAAGTTACATCCATATCATTTGACAAAGATGCAGGATCTGTTACCTGTAGATGCTGAGACGGGACTAAAAATTTGTAAGTGGTACCTGAATAAGTTAGGAGAGTGAGGCGGCGATATGATATTATGGACTAATGAGGTAACTTTCACGAAATTGGATATTATTAATTTGCGAAATAGCCATCTATGGAAAAAAAACACCATGGGACTATTGTTTCTCATCTCCAACATGAGTTAAGGGTCAACCAGTGATTGGAAGTCATGAGAGGTGAACTTTTCGGACCAGTAATACTTTTCAATCGCCTCAACGCTAAATAATTCATAACATACATCCAAAGTAGCTAAACATATACTACTCTGTCAAGAAAGTACCGGGAATTTTCAATTAAAACAACATTTTTACATTTAATCGTCAAAATTTATTGGGTCGCCTTCAAAATAGGCTCCATTTGCTCCAATACATCTATGCCAACGGCACTTCCAATTATCGAAACATTTTTTATAGGCGCTTTCCGGAATGGACTTTAGCTCTCGCGCCGAATTTTGTTTTATGGCTTCAATCGACTCAAAACGGGTGGCACGAAGAGGCAATTTTAGTTTTGGAAAGAGGAAATACGGTGGTTGCTGAAGCACGTTTGTTGAGTTTTTGGCGAGAAAGTCAGTCACAATCGTAGCTCGGTGAGAAGGCGCGTTATCGTCATGCAAAATCCATGAGTTGTTCGCCCACAAATTTGGCCGCTTCTGACGCATACGCTCACGCAAACGTTTCATAACGCCTAGGTAATACTCCTTGTTTACCGTCTGACCCTCTTGAATGAATTCGTAGTGCATCACGCCACGGATATCGAAGAAAACAATGAGCATCACCTTCATTTTCGAGCGGCTTTGGCGTGGTTTTTTCGGTTTCGGCTCATTTTTTGCCACCCATTCCGATGATTGCTGGCTTGTTTGCATATCGTACTCGTAGACCCAGGTCTCATCACCAGTTATAATGCGTTCCATGAATGTAGAATCGGAATTACAGCGATCCAGCATGTCTGAAGCAACCTGTTCGCGATGACGTTTCTGAAGAAAATTCAGGTCTTTCGGTACGAGTCGTGCGGCCACCTTTCTCATGCCCAAAACATCAATCAAAATTGTACGTGCGGACTCGTGGGATATCTTAAGATCATGTGCTATCTCTCTCAAGCTGGTACGACGGTTTTCCAGCACCCTTTCCTTAATTCTATCGACGTTAACTTCGATCGAAGCCGTCGATGGGCGACCACTTCACGACCGTCCTTGAAGGCTCTGTACCACTGATATGCACGAGTTTTCGATAGAGCATTATCTCCAAAGGCCTTTTGCAACATTTTCAATGCATCGGCACACGAAAATTCATTTGCAACACAAAACTTTAAACAAATTCTTTGCTCAACGTAATCACCCATAGTAAAAATCGGCACGCACTCTGACATCGACTGACTTAATCAGCTGTTGCAAGCACACTAGTTGACAGATCCCGCTCAAGCTTGGCATAGTAATTAAGGACAGTGGTACCAACCTAGGAAAAAAAATTTTTACCTGCCTCATTGCCCCGCCAGACTTAAATCGATAATTCCCGGTACTTTCTTGACAGAATGTACATCCAAAGCAGCTAAACATATATATTGGATGCAATTCCCTTGGCTAATAGATAAAATGTCTGATTTTAAATGGATGGCTGCCCAGCTCATAATTGCCGGAATTTACGGCACTTAATGAATGAATATTTTGGGGTGCAATGGATTGGAAGGTACGGTTCGGTAAGATGCCCATCAAGGAGCCTCGATCTTATGCCTTTGGATTTTTATGTCTAGAGCAACTTGAAAGAAAAGTATATACAATTCGCGTTCAGACGCGGGAGGATATGATCAAAACGATAAAATTGTGTTGTGTAGAAATGCATCAGAAACGTTGTGAACCACACCGTGTTGTAGATTCAGTGAGAAAAAATGTGAAATGTATTAAATAAGGCGGTGGACATTTCGAACAATTGATATAAGTAGTAGTCTGTTTTTTTACATTTTTTTTTGTATTTTCAAAATTTAGTTCATTCGTTTGAATTGTTTTGACTCTTTAATATTCAATCATAAAGAGCTTCAAGATAGAGCAAATTTAGGCTTGGAATATTTGAACTTTTCGTTGTTGTCTACTTAGCCATGATATTATGGCAGAGGACAAGCAGCTAGCACAAAAGTTGATATGTCATTCTAAAGCACACTAAATGAGGTATATTTGATTGATTCGGTCTTTACTTGGTGGAGACTCATTTTTTTAATTAAATGAGTTATTTTTTGCTGAAAGGAAAACACGCTTATGATTAATAATTTTTCATCGATAAAACCATTGGAAAAATATGACTGATTTTGTTCACTCCGGAATCATGATATTCATCTCCTTACCACGCCCGCAATAAGAATGTTTTGGCACGCAGAATCTTGTAGCAAATTTGATGCCGTTTCCAGATATGTGGTCAGATTTGATGATACTACAATGATAACTGAAGCATAATTGATTTTATGGATAAACTTGAAATATTTCATGAAATCAAGAAATGTTAAATTGAATAATAAACATCAACATTTCGACCATGTCTTATATGACATATTTTGTTGCAAATAACTTGTTTGATCTCCCCTCGAATTTTTTTCCTTTTAAAAGTTGACACCTTGTTTAATCAGACGTAAAGGTGACTATCTAGAGTTTGCATTTTGGAGTTGTGGTTATTTCAGGTCAGGTAATACTTTTATCAATCGTTTTTTGACAACACATTAGTTTAATATTTGACATTGACGAAATGGTTCAGCTAACGCTGAAATAAAACTGGAAAATCTGCTTCATTCATTGCTAATAAACATTTTCCATTTATTCTATTCTCCTCACAGAGATTGCAAATCAAAAGTCAAAACCTTCATTTTCTAGCCATACCGCCGTATTATTTACTGTCCAGTCTACTATTGTTTTGGAGGTTTCCATTATTTAAATCTTGATGGCACCTGAATGTTTACATTGAGGAATTTATATTTATTAAAACTATTGTTAAATTCTGCCATATTCTATTTTTTCAAATAACCACTAACAAATTAAAATGATTACACAATTCGTTTATCTCAGCAGGTTCATTACATCCACAAGAGAAAACTTATTCCGAAAATAGTGAATGTTCTATTAAAAATGTTAGAAATTTACGTAGAAAATTCGATAGAAATGAAATGTCCCCATAGCAATTTGTGAGTTCCTGGAACTGAATGGTTATTTCATCAAAAAATCCGTTCACGTTCTTGTTCATTGAGCACACCTGAAAACATTGCTGCTAAAGCTCAGAATATGTCTGAACATCCATCACCATCAACTCGTCATCGTGCTCAGGAATTGACCAATCCTTGCACTTCTCTGAAGAGAATTTTGCATAGTAAACTCAGTATGAAGACTTACTACGTTCAAGACGTGAAGCCTGGTGAGCATCCGATGCGTTTTCACTTATTTCAATGGGCTAATGATCGCATTACCCAAGATGGGATTCCTCCCAGAAAAATCAGGTTTAGGGATGAACCTCATTTTCACCTTGGAGGACAATTTTTTGTGGGGATCCGTTGCGGATAGATGTTACGCTAACCATCCAGAAACAACTGATTCCTTGAAACAGGAAATTGACATTGCGATTCGAGAGATTGAAACACAAACAATCGACAATGTACTGCAAAGTTGGTTTGGTCTGATGTGGTACTGTAGCTAGTCGTGGTGGTCATTCGAGTAATATTGTGTTTCATTCGTGAATGTCTAGATTAAGTTTTTCAATTAAATTTATAACTCTGAAAAATTATTCATTAGATAAAATAATAAGAAAAGGTTTTTCATTTGATGGAAGGATTTTTACAAAATTTGAATATCAAAACAGATTCAATCTTTTAGCCTCCTATAATTTTAATTTCAGAAAATTTTATTGAAAAACTTTCAGCATTAAATTAATGTATAAACTCAAAACTCATTATATAATATTAAATGGAATAAAACACCCAACAAACATAAATTGTCAATTAAAATTAATAAATAAATATTTAAAGGAGATAAAATTTTGTTTCTGATTTTATATTCATCAAAACTAAATCCTTCTCAAAAATACAAAACACAATTTTAAGAATTTATCAAATAAAGATATATTTCAAATAAAATATTATTTCGAGAAGTTCTTGAAATTATCTTTCGTATTTTTGAAAATGATTTAGTTTTCATAAATATAAGATAAGAAACAAAATATTGTCTCCTTCAAATATTCATTTATTAATTTTAATTGACAATTTTTATTCCATCCGATATTATATAATGAGTTTTGATTTTATATGTCTATTGAATATCAGCTGTACTCATAAGACATTAATTTAATTCTAAAACTTTTTCAATAAAATTCTTTGAAGTTAAAATGATAGGAGGCTTACAGATTAAATCTGTTTTGATATTCAAATTTTATTATTTATAGCCGATCAAAAATTCAAATTTTAAATGGCCCACTCTATATGTTCAGACGTATTAGTGAGTAGGGCATCGTGGAGCTTCATTAACTTACCTATTGTACTTAGATTCCGACCGTCCTATTTTTAGCGTTACAGTGGACTCTCGATAAGTCGAACTCCCAGGGACCATAAAAACTGTTCGACTTATCTATAGTTCGGCTCACCAAACGTTCGAGTTATTGAGGTGGGTGTTCGACTCATTGAGGGGGAAACACGTAATCATGTAGTCATCTATGGTTAATGGAAACAAGCGTTTATTCTTACATGTAATTCAACAAAAATATAAAATAAAATAGAAAGGCCTTTTACTTGATAGAAGAAATATAACAAAATTTGAATATTAAAACAAATTGAAATATGTTTATCTTCTACAATTTTAATTTCAAAAAAATTTTATTCAAAAAACTTTTAGAAATAAATTTATGTCTAACAAGCACCGCTTACATTTAATAGACGTATATAATCAAAACTCAATATATAATGTCAAATGAAATAAATAACCCAACAGATATACGAAAGTAATTAAAATTAATAAATAAATATTCAAAGGAGACAAAATTTTGTTTCTGGTTTTACCTTTAAGAAATACCACTTGCCTTATAAAAACATGAGCACACTTAAAGGACTTCTCAAAGAATATAATTTATTTGAAATATTTAATATATTTAAATATTCGAACAAATTATTTCAAAAATCTCTAAAAAAAAATGTGCATTATATCTTCAAAAAACAAATATGATTCTAGATAATCCCGTCTTCAGTCCTTTTTCAACATTCCAAATATCAAAATCAAAAACATAACCTACATCACTCACGTGTTAAAAGACTTAAGCTTCGAACTACAGATCAACTATATAATTCAAGATTGATCTATGTTCTAACAAAATCAAAGAACAGTGTGAGTTATTTTAAGGTTTATTTAAATTCATTGACATTCTATAATGAGATTTATTGAAGCCAAAATATAATTATATATTATATATAAAATAAAATAGAAAGGCCTTTTACTTGATAGAAGAAATATAACAAAATTTGAATATTAAAACAAATTGAAATATGTTTATCTTCTACAATTTTAATTTCAAAAAAATTTTATTCAAAAAACTTTTAGAAATAAATTTGTCTAACAAGCACCGCTTACATTTAATAGACGTATATAATCAAAACTCAATATATAATGTCAAATGAAATAAATAACCCAACAGATATACGAAAGTAATTAAAATTTATAAATAAATATTCATATTCTCCTTTGAATATCTATTTATTAATTTTAATTACGTTCGTACATCTGTTGGGTTATTTATTTCATTTGACATTATATATTGAGTTTTGATTATATACGTCTATTAAATGTAAGCGGTGCTTGTTAGACATAAATTTATTTCTAAAAGTTTTTTGAATAGAATTTTTTTGAAATTAAAATTGTAGAAGATAAACATATTTCAATTTGTTTTAATATTAAAAAAAAAATATAAAATAAATATTTATATCGAAAATTTGAATATATATATGGAGATTCGTACATGGGTTTTTCATGCTGATTTAAAATAATCGCTTATTCTCATTCGTTTGTAATTTTTTTTTCCAATTTGGAAACCACAGAAGCTATTTCAATTACTTCAGTAAAGATGTCATATTCAATATTATCAGAAGCTTCTAGAAAATGTCGCAACGTGTCAATAGCTTTTCTAGCGTCTTGTACAGTTGGTGGCTCAGGTGGTTCACTTTCAGGGCCCTCTTCCTCGTCGTCACATGCATCGTTTTGTCCTTCCCTTTGTAAGACTTCAGAGATGATATTTTCGTCTGTGCGTGGGAAACATACCGGCAGATCGCAATCTACCTCCACAAATTCGTTGAAGTTTACATCCACACCAAATACACATGAAAGAACTCCCCATCTAGCAACCTCTGCTTCTTCTAGGATGTCCTGTGCTATGTCTGGTTCATCGTTTGTATACACGTCGAATCCGCATGTAAAAAAACAATTTTGAATTGTTCGAGAGCTTACTTCATCCCATGCTTTCTTAATGAAATGTAGAGCTTCCAAGACATTGATTGGGATCATAGCACGATTTTCTTGTATTTCTCGAAGCAAATGATGCACTACTTCCGTACGGTATTTCACCTTGAAATTTTTAATGATTTCCAAATCTAGGGGTTGTAGCTTTGCTGTTGTGTTCGGTGGTAAAAATTCTACTGTCAAAGATAGAAGGAAAGGCAACGGACCACTCCCTGAAAATTATTCCATTCATCCATGCTCTAGAATTGGCAGTATACTCGGTCGGCAAGGTTTTTACATTTTTGAAGCAACGGGGCTTCAGCGATTTTCCTATAACGGATGGAACTCGTTTTACTGA
Source organism: Megalocaria dilatata (assembly GCA_034642435.1). NCBI lineage: Eukaryota > Metazoa > Arthropoda > Insecta > Coleoptera > Coccinellidae > Megalocaria > Megalocaria dilatata. The sequence goes on along the minus strand of CM067859.1, from coordinate 53,811,935 downwards.
ACCGCTCATATTAACAGCAAGTAAAACAGTCAAACATTCTTTACTCTCCTTACCACCGTGACAATCTGTATTCTTGAAATCTAAAGTTTTGTTGGGTAAACATCTATAAAAGAGCCCGGTTTCGTCTGCGTTGTAGATCTCATCTGGTGTGTAAGTCTCCAGTAATTCGGATAGATGAGCTAACCATTCGGCACAAGTATCGTCATTGACGCCAGCACTTTCACCTGACAAAGTTCTTCCAGAAATTCCGTACCTTTTTTTGAAATTAGACAGCCAACCACTACTCGCTGCAAATTCGTGGCCAAGAGAAGATGCGAACTCCTTCGCTTTTTGTTAGAGAAGTGGTCCATTAACAGGAATATTGTTTTTACGAGTTTCCTGGAACCATTTAATAAGACATTTTTCAACATCTGAATGCTGAGGCAATTTCTGACGATACCGGTGGACTGATTTTCCTTCTGCACTAGAAGCGACGATTTTCCTTTTATTTTTCATAATTGTTGACAATGTATTTAGGAATTCCGAACTCGATAGCGATAACGGTTTCACTTTTTTCTCCTTTCTCTACTTCCTGAATGAGTTTGAGTTTTTCTGCCACTATTAAAATTTTCAGTTTTCGCGGAACCATGACTAAGAACGCTTTCAGTACACGACGGCTTAATGAACAAATAATGAAGAATAAATTGAACAAACGTCGTAAGCGCTTGAAAAATGCATACTGCATAATAATGGCTACCACATGTGCTGATTTGTTCACGTGCCGATTGGCATATCCTTTTCGGACTTTCGGTTTCATTCGTTAGATCAAACAGTTCGACTCATAGAGGCGATAGTGGTTAGGAGTACGACTAATAGAGGTGGAGGTTCTCGCGAGGGTCCTTCCAGCAGTTCGACTCATCTACTAGACTCTCTAATCCCAAGAACAGTGTTCGACTCATTGAGGTGGAAATACGTGGGGTAAGATACGCATGAATTGGGACCGGAGAAACTGTTCGACTTATCTAAGTGTTCGACTTATCGCTGTTCGACTTATCGAGAGTTCACTTATTTTACTCTAAGAAATATGTATACTGAACATTATTGAAATATTTCATATATTAATGGGTCTTCTTATTTCATTGTCACTCAGTATATAAATTTTTATATAAAATTTGCAGCGTTTTTCATTTCTCCGGTTATCGATCTCAGAGTTCATGATGAGGATGCACCTTCAAGCAGGACCAACGACTTATTCATGATACCTTCATCATATCCACTACATTTTATTCGATTATTGATCCCGTCGAATTAGAAAATGCAAAGTGGCATATTCATCGTCCGAATTTGAATTCGTTTAAATTACATGAGGAGAGCGACCTTCCATTCAAATGCACGAGTCACATTATTCTTCAGGGTGATGAATAAATCCGGAGGGATATGAAGTAAAAAAAAATTAATCTCTGTCGCGAAAATTTCACAAGGCGGTCCCGGTTGGTAACAAATTGAATGACTTAACATAGTTACGAATGGTGGAGAAATTCAACTTGATTGATGGATCTATCCATCAATTCATTCTTAGCGATATCGTAGCCCAACGTGGATATTTGGTATTGCTGCAACGAATCCTTTGAATGGTTCTGATCGATTCGATTATTAAAGGACTACTTCTGAACTAACTCTTGTGAAGTTTTTAAATAAAAAATTCGAGAAAAGTTTTTGTAGTTCTCTTGCCAAGAAAATTACATATCGTTGCATTCTACTGAAATGGATGCAAAATTAAGTGGCTTGGTTGAATTTCTTCATCTTTTTCACATCTTTCAAGAAACGAAAGAATATATTACTGAGATTGATTGATTAAATTAAAATTCATACTATTTCAGCTAATGGAATTTATATTTTCCTCATTAAAGGTACAAAAACATCGCTCAATCTGTCTGAATTTCTGAAAATGAAATAGAATACAATCTTTACTACATTTACATATTATACCAATTGAGAAAGAATTTTACTTCCAACAGAAAAAATATCTAATGAGGATGGTTTTACCAATACACCTGTTTCGTTATAACATAAATAGAGGTTAATTCTTGATAGAAGTTATATAAAATTATTTAAATATTTTAATATTAGCCTTCTACATATTTAATTCCAAAAAATTATATTTAATGATTGTAACTTCTGAAAATAAATTAAAATAATGTCATATAAGTACCACTTATATCAATTGACATATAAAATAAACATTCATTATAAGACATCCAATAAATAAAAATTATTAACCAACATCCTATAAATTAAATATTTTGAATAGACAGAATTTTGTTTCTGCTGATCAATCTTATGAAAACCAATATCATTCAAAAATATCCAACATAATCTTAAGAATTTCATCATAAAACTATCTTACTTAGACTATTCAATATTATTGGATATCTAACTAAGGTACTTTGTATAAAAACTCAAGATATGCAAAACATTACTGAAAAACAAATTTTAAGAAGGACTTTGCTTCGTCAGTATTCAAATAATTCATATTCAATAAATATAACATCAATCAACAACAATTATTTACTTACACCTCAATCTTCTAGAAAAACTTCTGCCGAAATGAAAAATCTTTGAATGTAGTGAGAACAGTTCATTACACAAAAATATATCTGTGGTTTACCCTTGATCTTGAAGATTGAAAGACAATTTAACGGCCTCTGCTATAGCACAAGGACTATCTGTATAAAGAATGTTAAGGAAACCAAATAATTATATATTATGAATAAAATAACATAAATAGAGGTTAATTCTTGATAGAAGGTATATAAAATTATTTAAATATTTTAATATTAGCCTTCTACATATTTAATTCCAAAAAAGTATATTTAATGATTATAACTTCTGAAAATAAATTAAAATAATGTCATATAAGTACCACTTATATCAATTGACATATAAAATAAACATTCATTATAAGACATCCGAATGAAATCCAATAAATAAAAATTATTAACCAAAACCCTATAAATTAAATATTTTGAATAGACAAAATTTTGTTTGTGCTGATCAATCTTATGAAAACCAATATCTTTCAAAAATATCCAACATAATCTTAAGAATTTCATCATTAAACTATCTTACTTAGACTATTCAATATTATTGGATATCTAACTAAGGTACTTTATATAAAAACTCAAGATATGCAAAACATTACTGAAAAACAAGTTTTAAGAAGGACTTCGCTTCGTCAGTATTCAAATTATTCATATTCAATAAATATAACATCAATCAACAACAAATATTTACTTAACCCTCAATCTTCTAGAAAGACTTCTGCCGAAATGAAAAATCTTTAAATGTAGTGAGAACAGTTCACTACAATAAAACATATCTGTGGTTTATCCTTGATCTAGAAGATTGAAAGACAATTTAACGGCCTCTGCTATAGTACAAGGACTATCTGTATAAAGAATGTTAAGGAAACCAAATAATTATATATTATGAATAAAATAACATAAATAATAAAGATAGTTTTATGATGAAATTCTTAAGATTATGTTCAATATTTTTGAAAGATATTGGTTTTCATAAGATTGATCAGCAGAAACAAAATTTTGTCTATTCAAAATATTTAATTTATAGGATTTTGGTTAATAATTTTTATTTATTGGATTTTGTTATACCATTCGGATGTCTTATAATGAATGTTTATTTTATATGTCAATTGATATAAGTGGTACTTATATGACATTATTTTAATTTATTTTCAGAAGTTATAATCATTAAATATAATTTTTTGGAATTGAATATGTAAAAGGCTAATATTAAAATATTTAAATAATTTTATATACCTTCTATCAAGAATTAACCTCTATTTATGTTATTTTATTCATAATATATAATTATTTGGTTTCCTTAACATTCTTTATACAGATAGTCCTTGTGCTATAACAGAGGCCGTTAAATTGTCTTTCAATCCTTTAGATCAAGGGTAAACCACAGATATATTTTTGTGTAATGAACTGTTCTCACTACATTCAGAGATTTTTCATTTCGGCAGAAGTTTTTCTAGAAGATTGAGGTGTAAGTAAATATTTGTTGTTGATTGATGTTATATTTATTGAATATGAATTATTTTAATACTGACGAAGCGAAGTCCTTCTTAAAACTTGTTTTTCAGTAATGTTTTGCATATCTTGGGTTTTTAAATAAAGTATCTTAGTTAGATATCCTATAATATTGAATAGTCTAAGTAAGGTAGTTTTATGATGAAATTCTCAAGATTATGTTGGATATTTTTGAAATATATTGGTTTTCATAAGATTGATCAGCAGAAACAAAATTTTGTCTATTCAAAATATTTAATTTATAGGATTTTGGTTAATAAATTTTATTTATTGGATTTTGTTATACCATTCGGATGTCTTATAATGAATGTTTATTTTATATGTCAATTGATATAAGTGGTACTTATATGACATTATTTTAATTCATTTTCAGAAGTTATAATCATTAAATATAATTTTTTGGAATTAAATATGTAGAAGGCTAATATTAAAATATTCAAATAATCTTATAAACAGGGTGTCCCAACGAAAATTTGAGTCCCCAGAACTCAGAAACGAAGAATTTTCGAAGATTTTAAAAAAACAGGTCAACTTCTGTTTTGAGGTGGATGAATTTCCATCATGAGTTTGTTCCGAAAAAACCACCCCCATGAAGGTGACATCAACCCCCAACATTTCATGAATAGGGGAGAGATGTCCAGTGTTGGTTAGTTTGAAAGTTCTGTGCACAACCCAGTTAAAATTTGCTAAATCGGTTCACTATTCACGAAACAATGTAATATTGAGCTTACCGTCAAAAGGAGATGTTGAACAGACAGTTGAACTGCCCAAACTCAAGAACCTAAGAGTTTTTAAGAATCCAAAAATTATTTTGAAGTTCTGTATTATGGAGAAAGAATTTCTTTGACAACATTGTTCCGAAAAAAATCACTTGAGGGTGGCAATAAACCCAAATATTTTGTTGAATAGGAAAGAGATGGCGGATGTGTTTTAGTTGAAAAGCTTTTTTGTTCACTAGACATCCATGTTGAAATTTTCAAATTCGGTGATTATTTTTAAGCAATTTGATATTGAACTATTTAAAGAACTAACGTACGTATTGTTCAAAATGACCACCACCAATCTCCAAACAATGATATACTCGACTTTCAAATCCTTCTGTAACATTTTCGAAAATGTCTGGTGTCAGCAATTGGCATTCTGTGACGATTCTTTGTCGCGGTTCTGCAAGATTTTCAGGTGGAGTTGCATAGACTTTGGACTTAAAATGCCCACACAAAAAAAATTTTGGGGGTTGTTGCCATTTTTGGATTCTTCAAAACTTTTAGGTTCTTGAGTTTGGCAGGTTCAACTGTCTAATTAACATCACCTTTTGAAGGTAAGATCATTAGTATATTGTTTCGTGAATAATGAACTTATTTCGAAAATTTTAACTGGTCTATATAAAAATAACTTTCAAACTAACTAACACTCGACATCTCTTCCCTATTCAAAAAATATTGGGGGTTGATGCCACCTTCATGGGTGTGGTTGTTTCGGAACAAACTCATGATGGAAATTCGTCCCCCTCAAAACAGAAGTTCACCTGATTTTTGAAATCTTCGAAAATTTTTAGTTTCTGAGTTCTGGGAAAGGTCAAATTTTCGTTGGGACACCCTGTATACATATTTATTTAAAAGGAAGATGCTAAAAAACATACTGAAAGTAAACAAATAAGTAAAATTAAATCATTTCAATTCACGCCAACTCCACTAGCACACAACAGAGCAAATAAGTTCAGCTCAAGTCTTCAACTGAAGGGTGGGCCATTTAAAGTTTACATTTACATTTTTGTAATTCGTGTTTAGACAGAAAGATAATTACACATTCGACATTAACGAAATGGGTCGACTTATGGTCGAACAAAACTGGAAAATATCAAAAATTCATTTACAAACGGGTAAATCTTCTATCCCAACTGTTAGAAATTTAAGTCGAAAATTCAATAGAAATGAAATACGCTCAAATCAATTAGTGGATCAATTTGTTCGTGAAAACTGGTTCTTTATTCGATAAAACAACCCGTTTACCTTCTTGTCCGGTGAGTGCAGCTGAAAACATTACTGTTGTAGCCCAAAATGTGGCTGAAAATCCATCAACATCAACTCGTCATCGTGCTCAAGAACTGAACATTTCTTGTATTTTTAACAGGTGATTTTGCATAAAGAAATCGTTATGAAGGCTTCCACAGCTTAACTGGAGCAAGAAGTGAAGCTTTGTGACTATCGGATGCATTTCCACTTCACTCAATGGGCTCATCATCACATGGCCAAATTTAAGCATTTTCTCAGAAAAATCATATTTAATGATGTTGCTAATTTTCACCTGGGGGGAGCATTGTTTTTTGAGAATCCGTTAAAAATAAGTGTTACGCTAACCATCCAGAAACGAGTAATGGTTTGAAACACGAAATCGAAGTTGCGATTCATCAGATTGTGCCACAAACAACTGAAGAATTGGGTTGATCGGATGGGGTATCGAAGTCAGTCATGGTCTTCATTTGAATAATATTGTTTTCCATTCGTAAATGTCATGATTCAACCTTTCTAATAAACTCATAACTTTGAAAAAATATTCAAATATTCATCAGTATTTTAATTATAGTCGATCAAAATTGCAAATTTTAAATGGCCCACTCCTTACTTATTTATTTGAAGTAAAGATGCTAACACATAGAAAGTATCTTGAATATCAAACGGATTAATTCTGCTATAGCCCTTCAAATTTCAATTATATAAAATTTCCTACAAACTTTTTAAAATAAAGTAATAAATGCCTTAGCAACCACTGTTTCAATTTTAGTAGGCATAAAGAATTAACACTCATTATACAGTCTAAAAAAGAAATAAAAAAGTCCAAGGAAAATATAGAATATTGCTTACTCAATAAACATTCAGTGGAAACATCGCTGTTTTATTATGTTGTTATTAAAACCAAATTCCAACTCAAAAATGTCTAGCATATCTTCAGAAAGACGATTTGAGATTCTAATCGATAATCTTCAGTCCACCTTCATGTCCGAAAAATAAAAAGAATCACCAAAAATATATATCATACCGGACGACCTCATGGTCTTTTCGAAACTAAGGTAGAACTCAAATGGTTTCTCAACGCTTACCATTCGCATTCTATGGACGAACATCGAGCGGTAACCGTTAAGAAAACATTTGAGTTCTATCTTAGTTTCGAAAAGACTACGAGGTCGTCGAGTATGATATATATTTTTGTTGGTTGATTTCACGTATTACTAATGGAACCTGTCAATAATTAGAAAAGTAATATAACCAGGACGAAGGTTGAAGACAAAATCGATCCTGGAAAGCTTAAGGTAGGAATAGAGGGAATCAAAAGTATAAGAAGTGGAGGTATAGCCATTAATTGCAAAGATCACCAAACAAGGGATTCAATCACTACTAAATCAAATGAAGAGTCAGGCGATAAATACAAAATTGTTGATGGTACAATGAAGGATCCTAGAATCAAGAATGATTTGAAGTAAAATACTTTATTTCCGCTTATTTTTATTTTTCAACGACAATTGTTTCGTCAATTACATATTGACTTCGTCAGGTGAGTATGGTAACTTTTAATCCTAATGTCTAATGTCTTTTGACGTGAAAAACCTGTTTCCTAGCGTACCTGTAAAACCAATAAAATTAGTAGAAAGGCTACTATTGAAAAATCACACAAACCCGGTAATTAAACAAGAAATAATGGATATCCTCAACATACATTCTGTCAAGAAAGTACCGGGAATTATCGATTTAAATCTTGCGGCGCAATGAGGCAGGTAAAATATGTTTTCCTAGGTTGGTACCACTGTCCTTAATTACTATGCCAAGCTTGAGCGGGATCTGTCAACTAGTGTGTTTGCAACAGCTGATTAAGTCAGTCGATGTCAGAGTGCGTGCCGATTTTTACTATGGGTGATTACGTTGAGCAAAGAATTTGTTTAAAGTTTTGTGTTGCAAATGAATTTTCGTGTGCCGATGCATTGAAAATGTTGCAAAAGGCCTTTGGTGATAATGCTCTATCGGAAACTCGTGCATATCAGTGGTACAGAGCCTTCAAGGACGGTCGTGAAGTGGTCGCCCATCGACGGCTTCGATCGAAGATAACGTCGATAAAATTAAGGAAAGGGTGCTGGAAAACCGTCGTACCAGCTTGAGAGAGATAGCACATGATCTTAAGATATCCCACGAGTCCGCACGTACGATTTTTATTGATATTTTGGGCATGAGAAAGGTGGCCGCACGACTCGTACCGAAAGACCTGAATTTTCTTCAAAAACGTCATCGCGAACAGGTTGCTTCAGACATGCTGGATCGCTGTAATTCCGATACTACATTCATGGAACGCATTATAACTGGTGATGAGACCTGGGTCTACGAGTACGATATGCAAACAAGCCAGCAATCATCGGAATGGGTGGCAAAAAATGAGCCAAAACCGAAAAAAACACGCCAAAGCCGCTCGAAAATGAAGGTGATGCTCATTGTTTTCTTCGATATCTATAGTATGTATTGCACAAAACTATTTCTTGTTTAATGGAATATTTTATGAGGATAACGAAAGCCTCACGATGGGAAATCCACTAAGTCCTATATTAGCTGAAATATTTTTGGATTTCCTAGAAGACAAAATACAAGAGCACCCGCTTTTTAAGCAATTCATTTATTGGTACCGTTTTTTAGATGATATTATTTGATTTTTCGTCGGTACGTCTAGATAACTTTCGTTATTCTTAGAATTTATCAACCAGGTATACCGTACGATAAAATTTACTCACGAAGAAGAACGAAATGACAGCATAAATTTTTTAGACTTGAAAATAATTAAAATTAACAATAGACATAATTTTTCGATTTACCGCAAACCAACACACACACACGGCACAATACATTCTTTCTCAAATCATCCTTTATCCCGTAAATTAGCAGCATACAATAGTATGGTGTATAGACTAGTTGATGTACCTATGTCACAAGAGAATTTTGAAATAGAATTGAATATAATAAAACAAATAACAGTAAATAATTTGTATAACCCATCAATTATTGATCAACTATTGAATAAAATTAAACTGAAACAATCTTTTTCATTAGTTTATCCACATATCAGAAAAAATAAAAAGTTTATTTGCTTACCATACATAGGACAAAAATCTGCACAAATAGCTAGATATTTAAGGAAAAAACGAAATGTCAATATCTCATATAAAACAAGAAATTCTTTAGGTAAATTAATAAAAAATAATAAAGATATCGTGAATAAGAACAAGAGATCAGGCGTATATAGGTTAAATTGTGGTACATGTCCATATGTACCATGTAATTGGTCAAACGGGTAGATCTTTTGAGAGTAGGATCCAGGAACACCGGAATTCATTCGTTAAGAATAAATCAAACTCCACGTATGCCGGACATCTACAAGAATCCGGACATGATTTTGACCATAACTTTGAAGTTCTTCATTTCGAGAACAAATGCAATAGACCGGACCTTTTAGAAGCAATGGAAATAAACCGGCATCATAAAGTGAATATTTTGTTGAACGACCAAACAGATGTGAACCGTTCTCCATTGTTGAACCTTTTTTAATAAATTAATTGTAAACTTCATTTTATCACGTATTTTTAGTGAAACTTGTATTTAAGGAGAAAGATTTTGTAAAAGTAGTTAGTTATCATACTCACCTGACGAAGTCAATATGTAATTGACGAAACAATTGTAGTTGAAAAATAAAAATAAGCGGAAATAAAGTGTTTTACTTCAAATCATTTACGATGAATTTCCGTCAAGTAGAGACCGAAACAATCAAGAATTTGATCCTAGAATTATTATTAAAGGAGTAGAAAATAAATATATGGAATAAAGCGATGAAGAGCTGGTAGAATTTTCCAGAACGATTTTAGTCTAAATGATGATAATATTGCTGAAAAACTAAAAGTTGTTTATTAGTTTGAATCGAAATCTAGAAAGAACACTGCCAATATTGTAAAGCAGGTGGATTCTGTAATTTATGGTACCATTAAATGTAGAAACAAATCAAATCTGGGACGGCGAAGTTTCATCGGCGTTTATTTAATATACTCCGTTGCTACAAGTGGGCGTTTTTTAATCATTTTCAGAAAGATTGTAGAAATAGAAAATCTTGCTTTAAGTGCGAAAAAAATGTATCAACCGTACCAAGAAGGTTGAAAAGCTGCATGCGATAATGAATGCCCTTTATAAAAGAATTATGGACAACTTTTCAAAGAAAATCGATTTCGGTGTATTATAGCGGTCCAAGCGTCACAGTATGTTGTACTTCAATTGCCAGCGATTCACGAATAACAGAAATAAAATAGTTGATTTCATTCAACAGTGGAAGCCTGACATTGTTTGTGTGAAACTCATATCACACTAGATATACAGCCTAATGGAGTATTCCCGGGAATGTGAGCCTTAATTGTGCATCTGATAGCAGAAGGAGGAGAAATGGTTTTCATGCGATGTGGTATTGTTTACACTGTTAAATCGACAATTTCTGATTCATACCTATATCGTGGAAATAAGACTACATAATGAACGGCTGTTATTAACAACTTTATATCACCCTCCCGGTTTTCGCGTGCCGATTTTCTTGAATTCTGTTAGTGAATTTTTTGAGTTTTCAACATACCAGGGAGAGTTTATTTGTGTGGGCGATGTCAACTTGAACTTCAAGAAAAATTCTTTCTCTACTGAAAAATGAAAGTTTATAATCGAATAGTCAGGTTTCAAACAAATTGTAAATGATTATACAAAAATTAGCAAGAATAGTTCGACTCTCATTGATTATATTGCAACTAATAACAAATTTTTGATCACTCAATGATATCTGTTGATTTGGGGGGACCTTGATACTTTCCATGTGAATACTTCTTGTACTAGACGTTTATTAACTTTGAATATCAAAACAGATTTAATCTGTTAGTCTTCTACAATTTTAATTTAAAAATTTGTTTTTAAAAAATTTTTAGAATTAAATCAATGTCCTTAATAAGCACTGCTTATATTGAATAGACGTATAAAAATCAAAAATCACTATACAATGTCCAATGGAATGAAAAAACCTAAAAAATTAATTATCAATCAAAATTAAAAATAAGTAATATCGAATGTTTTGTTCCAAACATACGCACCTGAACTCGTCAGAAAGGCACGTGGTACGTATGTTTTGCCCTTGACAAACTTTTGAAAACATTGTCAGTTTCTGGTTTTATATTTATGAAACCTAGAACTTCTCCAAAACTAATTTATTTGAAATATTTAATATTTTTGAATATTTAAATAAGTTACTTCAAAATTTGTTGCCTGTAAAGTCGGTATACGGGCGAAAGTTTTACGTGACAACGACTTTGAGTGGTAAAATAATTTTAATGTGAATATTCATTCGTATAGTAGGAAGAAGGATGAAATAATAGTAACAATTTAAAACATTTATTTATACAAAGAATTATATTTAAAACATTAATTTATACAAAGAATCTCGCACTGAATTTCATATTAACAAAATTTTATTTATCAATCAGTTGTTATAAGTTATTAATAAATTTAACTTGTTTTACATTGTTATAAATATAAAGACTAAATTTAAAAGTTAGAACATTTATTTAAATCACATTAATTGTTAATATCAATCGATTTTAATTCAAAGTGTATTTTCTAAAAGGAGAAAACTAATTCACATTTGATCTTTGAATTTGTAAATCGCGCGCTTACGACCTTGCGCAGTGATTAGTCGTCTCGGTTTGAATGTTTGAAAGTTTCGATTTGACAGGTTGGAGGTTAAACATTGTTATTTCAATTTTTTACATAGCAAGTCGCGCTCATTTTTTCAAGTTAAGCAAATTATTATTGGTTGAGAAACGATTTCTACTACTTTTTTGATTGAAAACTACCACAACATTGTGATTACTACAACATAACCTATTCACTTATGTCTTAGTCATTTATTTCATCATGTTATATTATCAGTCTGAAATTATTTAACTTCACATTATCACTACACAATCGTTTTACAATTAACTGGCAACGTGTAAACTTGTATGCAGGCGCCTAAGCGAAATAGAAGCGCAAGACATGAACCGGTGTGTATGCCTATCTCTCTCACTCTCTCTCTCTCTCTCTCGCTCTGTCTCTCTTGCTCTTAGGCGGGCTAACTGTGCTCGAGTGGAAGGGACGCGTGCCTTTCACTTTTTATGTCTGTCTCTCTCGCTCTTAGGCGGGCTAACCATGCCCGAGTGGAAGGGACGCGTGCCTCTCACTCGCTCTCATTGTGAGCGCATAACGTGAGCGGAGCGTAACGCAGTTTCTTGAAGTGTCACCCGGCAAACCAATTTATAAGACGTTGTCACGTCAAAAACTCTCAAAATCATGTAGCACATCCTCAAAAATAATTAAAAATTCAGATAAGGTCAGTTCAACTTTACATTTATAATATAAATTCAATTAAAAATAAATAAATTTGTAATCTTACCAATTCATTTCTTCCAAATCTGTGAACGCAAATAAACTAGGTAGGTACATCTAATATCCAAGGTAATATATGTTTTATGCTAAACATAGAAATCACACAAAGTTTGTAAGTCATTTTGTGTTTTCTGTGTTTAGCATAAAACATAGATTACTTTGGATTATAGATGCATCTACATAGTTTATTTGCGTTCACAGATTTTGCAGAAATTGTTTGGTAAGATTACAAGTTCATTTATTTTTAATTGAATTTATATTATAAATTAAGGTTGAACTGACCTTATCTGAATTTTTAATTATTTTTGAGGATGTGCTACATGATTTTGAGAGTTTTTGAAGTAAATTATTTAAATATTTAAACATATTAAATATTTCGAATAAATTAGTTTTAGAGAAGTTCTTGGAATTATGTTGTGTATTTTTGAAAAAGATTTAGTTTTCATAAATATAAGACCAGAAACTGAACATGTTTTCAAATGTTTTTCAAGGGCAAAACACTCTTCTCGATAACCTGTTTAAGGTTAAAAATATTGTCTAAACCCACTTTGTCCTCACTATCCACGATGTATTTTTCAATTCTAGTTTTTATTATCCGTCCATACAACCTCTTGACCGAACTGAATATGATGAAAGAATTGCTGAAGAAGGAAACTGCAAAGTAGAGATTAATAGTGAATAAGCATAAGACTGAATATCTTTGGGTCGGAGCACCGGAAGTAGACATGGAAAATCCAAGACTTGACAAAAACGTGGAAAAATTCAGGGAGTCTCATTTCAAAAGACGGTAATGATGAATAGGACATTTAGTTAAGAATAAATCAGGGGTCGTCGGGTTGTGGCGACGTGCCCTTCGATCCTTTCGCAGAACTCTGCTTCAGCTTTCCGGCGTATCCCATAGAAGACGCTACCTATTTTCGAATACTGAGCTCATTATACGTATATTAAATATAAGCAGTGCTTATTTAAGACATTAATTTAATTCTAAAAGTTTTTTTTTTTATTTTTTTGAAATTAAAATTGTAGAAGACTAACAGATTAAATCTGTTTTGATATTCAAAGTTTGTAATTATTCTTATATCAAGTAAAAAACCGCATCTTATTATTTTACGTCTCCTTATGTGCCTATAAATATTTGTTGGGACAAACAAAACAAAAAGGCAATCGCGAAGCTCTTTTATGGTTTTAAGATTTTGAGGAAAACTAGATCTGAAAGCCTCTTTAAACCGGTAGAAGACAGACTCCCAGACTATTTTTACTTCACTATATAAATCTTGATATACTACTCTGTCAAGAAAGTACCGGGAATTTTCAATTAAAACAACATTTTTACATTTAATCGTCAAAATTTATTGGGTCGCCTTCAAAATAGGCTCCATTTGCTCCAATACATCTATGCCAACGGCACTTCCAATTATCGAAACATTTTTTATAGGCGCTTTCCGGGATGGACTTTAGCTCTCGCGCCGAATTTTGTTTTATGGCTTCAATCGACTCAAAACGGGTGCCACGAAGGGGCAATTTTAGTTTTGGGAAGAGGTAAAGTCGCAGGGAGCCAAATCCGGCGAATACGGTGGTTGCTGAAGCACGTTTGTTGAGTTTTTGGCGAGAAAGTCAGTCACAATCGTAGCTCGGAGAGAAGGCGCGTTATCGTCATGCAAAATCCATGAGTTGTTCGCCTACAAATTTGGCCGCTTCTTACGGATACGCTCACGCAAACGTTTCATAACGCCCAGGTAATACTCCTTGTTTACCGTCTGACCCTCTGGAACGAATTCGTAGTGCACCACCCCACGGATATCGAAGAAAACAATGAGCATCACCTTCATTTTCGAGCGGCTTTGGCGTGGTTTTTTCGGTTTCGGCTCATTTTTTGCCACCCATTCCGATTATTGCTGGCTTGTTTGCATATCGTACTCGTAGACTCAGGTCTCATCACCAGTTATAATGCGTTCCATGAATGTAGAATCGGAATTACAGCGATCCAGCAACCTGTTCGCGATGACGTTTTTGAAGAAAATTCAGGTCTTTCGGTACGAGTCGTGCGGCCACCTTTCTCATGCCCAAAATATCAATCAAAATCATACGTGCGGACTCGTGGGATATCTTAAGATCATATGCTATCTCTCTCAAGCTGGTACGACGGTTTTTCAGCACCCTTTCCTTAATTTTATCGACGTTATCTTCGATCGAAGCCGTCCTTGAAGGCTCTGTACCACTGATATGCACGAGTTTTCGATAGAGCATTATCACCAAAGGCCTTTTGCAACATTTTCAAAGCATCGGCACACGAAAATTCATTTGCAACACAAAACTTTAAACAAATTCTTTGCTCAACGTAATCACCCATAGTAAAAATCGGCACGCACTCTGACATCGACTGACTTAATCAGCTGTTGCAAACACACTAGTTGACAGATCCTGCTCAAGCTTGGCATAGTAATTAAGGACAGTGGTACCAATCTAGGAAAAAAAAATTTTACCTGCCTCATTGCCCCGCCAGATTTAAATCGATAATTCCCGGTACTTTCTTGACAGAATGTATATCCATCCAATCATGATTAGAGATAGCCTCGTGGTTTCCTAATTGGTGTGCCTAATTTGTTTCCTTTTCAATACAGCCCAAAACTATTTCAGCCTATCTAAGAAAAGATCAAAACCAGCAGCAGTTAAATCAGGTCTTTAAATACAGATCATTATAAGTTTTCTCTAATTGAATCATACCTGGATTGCACAGCATTCAGTAACAAATAGAAAATTATATTTATTGATGTGTTCTTTTGCCTTGAAGGTGATGTCCCTGAAGAGTAAAGCACTTCTTCCTCCATGTTAACCATGGCTCCTGCAAAAGCTTGATGCAAGGTTAAAACTTCGAAGTTATGGTTCAACTGAAGATGAGTTTTTCAACTGCTATAAATTAACGTTATGGGCAATGACATATTGTAGTGTACTCAATGCAGATTCCATGGATCGTAGATGCTTATGGAAAAAGCATAAACTACTTCCACTTAAAATTGAACTTTCTACTCTGATGTAGTGCTCATAATTTGTGGCCCGGAAAAAATTTAATTCCCTAAGGAGAATACCCTATAGTCATAATTCTGATCTCACAAATTCATTAAATAGCTGCTTAGATGGTACCCCAATACTAAATGCTGAATTAAAATTGTAATTAAATAAACATTAGCGAAAATTGATAATCGTTTCATTTTCAAATTCAAGATGAATTTTCGTCAAGTAAAGACCGAAACAATAAAATAAGAATTTAATTTGTCTCAATTACTTTCATCTATAGAAGGTTAAGTCCATGTTGTCTCAAAATAAGATAAAACCAATCAGTAAGACATTGAATCTGTTTATCTCACATTTTGAGCTCCTGACTTCGTCAGTGCTTTTCACCTTTTTCTTCTTCCTATAGTTTGAAAATTGCTGCACAATTTTCAGTATCCCCAGATTTTGGGAAGGTTTGTACACCGTTCTATTTGAGAAACCTAATTAATGTGAGAATAATAATTTTCATGTTCAATTAAAGTAGGAATGGTCTATTTTATCATTAATAATAACATATTGAATTGTATCAGTCCTTACTTGGTGAAAATCCATATTAAATAATTTGAAATAAGGTTATTCTGATTTTCACAAATTTTTATTGTTAAACTCACAACAATTGTTTCGCTATCACAGTAGCATCATCAGGTAAGATCACATTTTGAATAACTAAGCTTGTTTCCGAAATCCGTGGCTATTTATATTACAGTAACTACAATAAATTTTTATTGGGCACTAAAACCCAAAAAAGGGTCCCTGCAAATTCCACCTTATCTGAATATATTTAACAGAGGTGAGCTATTTAAATCTATTTGTTCGTTAAGTAATATTCCAATTTTATTATGTTTATTTATCTCTAGGGATTCTAACAGATTTAAGGCATAACTTTTACTTTCTATATGTAGAATTTCAAAGTTATGGTTGAAATTATGTCCTGTTTCTAACAAATGGTTGGAATATGTAGAATTGCTTTTATTGTTGAGGAAAGTCTTCAAATGTTCACACATCCTATGACGGAACGTTCTTCCAGTTTGACCTATGTAAATTTTAGGGCAATCACCGCAGGTTAACTTATAAACCCCAGATTTATCATCCTTATGTGTGTAGTCTTTATTATTTTTGATAAATTTACTCAAGTTTAAATTAGTTTTAAATGAAGTTCTCAAATTATATTTATTTTTGAGGTATGTAGCAATTTTCTCAGAAATACCTTTAGTGTAATTTAAGGAAATGTATTTAAAATTTTCTTTTATATTAGGAAACACCATATTTAAAGCTATTTTATTATTTTTATTCATCAATAATTTGTCTATCAACTTTGGATCATATTCATTATTAAAAGCTATTTGTTTAATTATGTTAAGTTCTGAAATATAATTTTCTCGATTCATGGGAATATTAACTAATCTATGGATCATACAATTAAATGCTGATAATTTTTGATTTAGAGGATGATTTGATTTATTGTGTATAATAGAATCCGTATAGGTTGGTTTGTGGAATATTGAAAAATCATGTGAAATATTTATTCGAGTAACAGTTAAATCAAGAAAATTAATAGAGTTATTAAGTTCGGTTTCCATAGTGAATTTAATTGAAGGATGTATTTCATTGATGAATAAAAAGAATTTTTTCAAAAGTCTGTCTGTACCTGTGAAGCAACAGAAAATATCGTCTACATATCTATACCAATATAAAAAGTATTTCTTAAGGGGATTTTGGTGAATTTTAGTTTCAATATTGTCCATGAATATTTCTGCTAATAAAGGACTTAAGGGATTTCCCATAATCAAACCGTTTTCGGATTTATAAATTTTATTTTTAAATTGAAAATAATTTTGTCTAGTGCAAATATCTAGACATTCTAAAATATCTTCTTTGATAATTGTATTGCATCTATTGTTGATTAATAGATTATCTACTAGTTTAATTGTTTCGTTTGGTGGTATACTTGGAAATAAATTTTGTACGTCAAATGAAATGAATTTAGCATTATGAGGTAAGTGGATATTCTTTATTTTGTTTATTAGCTGTATTAGCTATTAATTTTCTTGATTTAACTGTTACTCGAATAAATAGTTCACATGATTTTTCAATATTCCACAAACCAACCTATACGGATTCTATTATACACAATAAATCAAATCATCCTCTAAATCAAAAATTATCAGCATTTAATTGTATGATCCATAGATTAGTTAATATTCCCATGAATCGAGAAAATTATATTTCAGAACTTAACATAATTAAACAAATAGCTTTTAATAATGAATATGATCCAAAGTTGATAGACAAATTATTGATGAAGAAAAATAATAAAATAGCTTTAAATATGGTGTTTCCTAATATAAAAGAAAATTTTAAATACATTTCCTTAAATTACACTAAAGGTATTTCTGAGAAAATTGCTACATACCTCAAAAATAAATATAATTTGAGAACTTCATTTAAAACTAATTTAAACTTGAGTAAATTTATCAAAAATAATAAAGACTACACACATAAGGATGATAAATCTGGGGTTTATAAGTTAACCTGCGGTGATTGCCCTAAAATTTACATAGGTCAAACTGGAAGAACGTTCCGTCATAGGATGTGTGAACATTTGAAGACTTTCCTCAACAATAAAAGCAATTCTACATATTCCAACCATTTGTTAGAAACAGGACATAATTTCAACCATAACTTTGAAATTCTACATATAGAAAGCAAAAGTTATGCCTTAAATCTGTTAGAATGCCTAGAGATAAATAAACATAATAAAATTAGAATATTACTTAACGAACAAATAGATTTAAATAGCTCACCTCTGTTAAATATATTCAGATAAGCTGGAATTTGCAGGGACCCTTTTTTGGGTTTTAGTGCCTAATAAAAATTTTTTGTAGTTACTGTAATATAAATAGCCACGGATTTCGGAAACAAGCTTAGTTATTCAAAATGTGATCTTACCTGATGATGCTACTGTGATAGCGAAACAATTGTTGTGAGTTTAACAATAACAATTTGTGAAATTCAGAATAACCTTATTTCAAATTATTTAATAATAACATATTCATATCACGCGATTCTATACATTCAATACATAGTATAATGTTAATTTTTTCTCCCCTGGAAGTAGAAAGTAATTAATCTTCATCTTTAACTTCCAATTCAATTCCTATTTCCGATCTGTATGCGGAATGGAATTAAAACGTGCATGCAAAGCAGTCGGTGCTTCATTTAATACATAAAACCGTTCATTCACAGTATAGAAAGTTCACACACGAGCCTCATTTCGCAAACACTCCTATGTCGACCGCACCACAAAGGACTTATGCAAATTTCTTATGAATATTAAGTTGTTGAATTGCTCTAAGGAGCATTTGTGAAACGTATATTATTAGAATATTATAGCCTTTCATCTTCTCCCTAAGTAGCAATTCGTATGCCTTCAAACTCATGAATATAATAACTTGTAACTTGTGGTTTGGTTGGACAATTTCTTCCATTAATGTCTGAGCTCGCGGAATTATAATAGTATGTCAAGGAATTACGCGAAATTTTCTTATATTGTACGTATCCACAAGTAGAATGCGAATGGAACATCTTCGTGAGTGTCAGTTGTTCAGCTTCATTTCACAGAGAAAACATTGTGCCACAGACATGAGTGCAGCGTTCAATATACTACTCTGTCAAGAAAGTACCGGGAATTTTCAATTAAAACAAAATTTTTACATTTAATCGTCAAAATTTATTGGGTCGCCTTCAAAATAGGCTCCATTTGCTCCAATACATCTATGCCAACGGCACTTTCAATTATCGAAACATTTTTTATAGGCGCTTTCCGGGATGGACTTTAGCTCTCGCGCCGAATTTTGTTTTATGGCTTCAATCGATTCAAAACGGGTGCCACGAAGGGGCAATTTTAGTTTTAGGAAGAGGAAAAAGTCGCAGGGAGCCAAATCCGGCGAATACGGTGGTTGCTGAAGCACGTTTGTTGAGTTTTTGGCGAGAAAGTCAGTCACAATCGTAGCTCGGTGAGAAGGCGCGTTATCGTCATGCAAAATCCATGAGTTGTTCGCCCACAAATTTGGCTGCTTCTTACGGATACGCTCACGCAAACGTTTCATAACGCCTAGGTAATACTCCTTGTTTACCGTCTGACCCTCTGGAACGAATTCGTAGTGCACCACGCCACGGATATCGAAGAAAACAATGAGCATCACCTTCATTTTCGAGCGGCTTTGGCGTGGTTTTTTCGGTTTCGGCTCATTTTTTGCCACCCATTCCGATGATTGCTGGCTTGTTTGCATATCGTACTCGTAGACCCAGGTCTCATCACCAGTTATAATGCGTTCCACGAATATAGAATCGGAATTACAGCGATCCAGCATGTCTGAAGCAACCTGTTCGCGATGACGTTTTTGAAGAAAATTCAGTCAGGTCTTTCGGTACGAGTCGTGCGGCCACCTTTCTCATGCCCAAAATATCAATCAAAATCATACGTGCGGACTCGTGGGATATCTTAAGATCATGTGCTATCTCTCTCAAGCTGGTACGACGGTTTTCCAGCACCCTTTCCTTAATTTTATCGACGTTACGAGGCAAGTTTTCGACCACATCACGACAGTCCTTGAAGTCTCTGTACCACTGATATGCACGAGTTTTCGATAGAGCATTATCACCAAAAGCCTTTTGCAACATTTTCAATGCATCGGCACACGAAAATTCATTTGCAACACAAAACTTTAAACAAATTCTTTGCTCAACGTAATCACCCATAGTAAAAATCAGCGCGCACTCTGACATCGACTGACTTAATCAGCTGTTGCAAACACACTAGTTGACAGATCCCGCTCAAGCTTGGCATAGTAATTAAGGACAGTGGTACCAACCTAGGAAAAAAAAATTTTACCTGCCTCATTGCCCCGCCAGATTTAAATCGATAATTCCCGGTACTTTCTTGACGGAATGTATATATAGTCTAGGACTATCTGGCAATTTCTTTGAATACTTTGATACTCTGAAGAGTATATTGAAATAACTGATCGTAACCTAACTTGGTTGGAGTCGTAACTTTGCAACCTAAATATTCGTCAGAATCGTAAAATCCATCCAAACTTTTGCGGCAGTAGCCTGACATGCTGAACATTATTACAGAACTCCCACCTCTTCACAAGGTTAAAATATACAGCATTGAAAGGTGCTATGTCACAAAGCTCAGTAGAAAATAGAGTTAAAAAATAAGTTTATCATACTTCTAAAGTAAATATCATGAAATAACATGCAGAGAGATTGAAAACTGCAGAGATAAGAGCTGGAATATTCGAACTTCGAACAAAATACTCAAAATGAATGAATTCAGATTCATTCGCTGAGAAATCCACCCAAATTGGGAGATATGTGCTGTTCGCCCTAAAATCATCATGATGTATTGATCTACTCTGACAGTTGATCTGCCATCAAAGTACTGAGTTTCTTTAACATCATCAGTTCAAATATGATAGAAAACCTAGGTAAACTCAACGGACAAGGCAAGAACGTAAGGGTATCCTTGGTCTGGTTTACCGTACACTTCTGAGTTGGGGAAACGAAGGAAAAAACATACTACTCATGAAAAGTATCCAATCGCCTTTGAATTTCTTTGTGATTTATCCTTCGAGAAATGAGAAACCCTTGTTACCTAGTTGGTGCACTGAACGTAAAGTTGTGTATTGTTTAGTATAGCATCAAATTGTTGCAGATTATAAACATCCGCTCGAAGCGTGTTCCACAAGTGACCAGTTGGCAGGACTTTTAATAAACAGAAGTTCTCGCAGTTGTTAATTCAACTGCAAAAGAAAGTGCAACACCAGGTACCCCCAAATTTTTCAATGCGACAAGCCTTCGCAATTTATTTTATTTCATGTCCGTGATTTTACGATGTCACTTCCAAAACCAGGGACAACAGACAACCACAATATTCTTCTAACCTGTTTTACAGCGAGAATTTAATTATTTCACCATGTCTAACCAACTCAAAACTTCCATATGAATGGGTATACTGAAATTATTATTATTCTGATGCTCCTAGATCCCGCCCCCCATGGCATTAGAGCTTGGCGTGCTGGGGGGCGCTTGTCAAGACTACGACCCTAGTTTCATCCCATTGAAATGGAGGGCTATGTCGTGGTGCCTAACGTAATGCCATTCGCGCCAGTCACTGGACCTGTGTTGTGGGAGATTTTACGAATGAGATCCTAGTTTTGCCATTATGGAGGAATGGAGGGCTGAGCCGGTTGATTAACTCAGTGACAAGGAGTCTGTCACGACACAGGGCTCCTACCTTAAAACTAGCGTACCCTACCCTATTGCAGTAAATCTTTGGATTTTTCTGTCTAATGGCCGAGTGCGTTATGTAGCGTACTGCGTTTCCTCGGGAAAGTGGATGCCCATAGGTGATACTTGTATCACCCGGCCACCCAATTGGTTTTGGACTCGAGGGAGTGGTGGTTGAAAGTCCACAGGCTGGACTAGGACATTTATCTGTTCGCAAACCCTCATGTTCGGGATATTCTCATGAAATGACTCAGGGTTTAGCGGGACTTGACGGTTCGACCCGCCTTATCTTGAACCTGGATCTAATGCGTGACGTTTCAGGGTTTGTGGACCTCGACGAAGCGGCCAGTCCGTTGGTGCCTGACGCCAGTATCAATCGAAAGACTCAAACATGGGTTCGTGGGTCATGACGTATAGTCCGTATTGACGGCGCTCGTACCAAGATCAATTGGGTCATCAATCTTGGTATTATCTTAATTCATGGGACAGCGTTCGAATGCTTGGATAAGAAGCCCTTCCGGCGTGTGAGTTGCGTCCCAAAAACTCGGGTACTGACCATGCAGAGCCAGTAGAGGTTAGGTAGTACTTCGCTGCTACCAGTCATACGTTTATGGGCTTTCGAGCTGAAGTCCAAACTAAAAGATGGTGGGCTCATCTCTTCAGAGAGGTTTTCGCTTCGGGCGATGATATGGCGTAATCCTTATCACACTTTATACCTCTGAGGGTAGACTGTGGAGACTGCTAGTGAAAGAGCCACGTTCATATGCCAATTCAACTAACTGGTAGAATTCACACTCCCGGATCTGCTCCACATGGCATTTTGTGTTGTCGTGATGGGGGCGCTTGTCTTGACCAGGACCCTACTTTCATACCGGTGATATGGAAGGTTAAGTCTCAATGCCCAAAGTAATGTCATTCGCGCCAGTCACTGGACCTGTGTGGTGGAAGATCTTCCGACTGAGGCCCTAGTTTTGCCGTTATGGAATGGAGGTCTGGAATGGAATGCCGAATGGAATGGAGGTCTAACTCAATGGCAGGGAGCCATTTCCCTTAAAACTAGCGTACTCTACCCTATTGCAGTAAATCTCCGGATATTTCTGTCCAATGGTCGAGTGCGTTATGTAGCATACTGCGTTACCTCGGGAGGATGGATGCCCACAGGTGGTACTTGTATCATCTGGCTACCCGATTGGTGTTGGACTCCAGTGTGTAGAGGTTGAAAGTCTGCATGCTGGAGTAGGGAGGTATTTCATTTATCTGTTCGGGATATTTTCTGGAAATGACTCAGGATTTAGCGGGACTTGACGGTTCGACCAGCCTTGTCCTGAACATGGATCGATTGTGCGATGCTTCTGGGGTTTTTGGATCTCGACGAAACGGTTAGTCTGTTGGTGCTTGACGCCAGGACCAATCGAAAGACTTCACATGGGTTCGTGGGTCTTGACGTACAGGCCGTGTTGACGGTGATCGTACCAGGATCAATTGAGGCATCTATCTTGGGATTGTCTTAGTTCATGAGACTGCGTTCAGGTGGATGGAAAAGAAGGCCTTCTGATGTGTGAGTACCATCTCAAACAACTCGAGTATTGACAATGCATAGCCAGTAGAGGTTGGATAGTGCTTCGCTGCTACCAGTAAGACGTTTCTAGGTTTTCGAACTGAAGCCCAAACTCGAAGCTGGTGGGTTCATCTCTTCGGAAGGGGTCTCGCTTCGCGCGATGATATGGCGTAATCCTTATCACACTTTCTGCCTCTTGGGGCAGACTATGGAGATTGCTGAGTGGTCACTTGGTGAAAGAGCTATGCTCACATGCCAATACAATTATCATGGTATAATGCACACTCCCAGATCTTCTGTGAAGATCCCTCAGAAGCTTCTTCAGCTTGTGCGAGTTAGGAGTTCAGTTGTGTTCTGACTAGGTTTTGTTACTGGGCACTTAATGTCACAACACTGTTAATGTCGGACCAAAAGTGAAATGGTGGCAGACACTCGTCCAACTAGAAAATTTATTTTCCACCTGAATAGGATTAGAACCCGAGCCTTCCGGTCACGAGACCAATGCTCTACCATTGAGCTGTCTGCACTCATACTCGATCCATTCAAACTCCAGACATGGAAATAAGATTTCAATCGGGGTTTACGTGGGGTAAAAAAGGTGTTGAATATCCGGAGAAATATGCAGACTGGACCACCAGATTTCTAAATATTTCAGTTCTATACAGCTTTCCAAAAATTCTTCATATGATGTTTAAACCGGAAATTTTTATCTATTTTCTCACAATAAAAACTCTCTAAATTCAAGTTCACACACCGAATTCATCGGAATTCCCAATGATCATCGGCAAATTCTGTTGACACAATCAACCAAATGATTCATATCCACTAAGAGCAAACGAAGTTTCTAGACTACAAAAATCCAGAATTTATCAAAGTTCATGAATGGAGGATAGATTGGAATTTATCATAAATTCACCTCATTCACCACTTCAATCTCGGTACATTTTGAACGACATTTTAAAACCGTGAACCACTTCCTAAAAATTCGTCAGTTATAAACGAATTCTAATGAAAAAATATAAATTGAATATAACTTCAAAGGACTCTTTCAACAAATATTTCAAGTATTAAATAGGAAACTTTTTTCTGAAATTTACTTTTAATCTTAATCTAAAAAAGATGAATATTCTTTTCAAATAAATACAATTAAATGTCTCAGAAATAAAATTATCAAACCATATGTGCGGGAGTAAACCGAAAAAGAATCAAGAGTAAATATAAAATATCGACCACGTTGAATATAATAAATAAATTTCGATACAACTGTTCCAATTGGATATTGATGAATGAAAAATTCAATAAAAAGAAATGGGCCACATAAATCTAATAATTTTTTTCAATATATAGCATATTTTTCTGAAAAAAGATTTGAATCTCTTGCCCACTCTTCCTCAGAGTTTCAAATCCTTTTTTTCTTAAATGTGTTATATATTTTTTTCAATTATTATGAGCAATATTTTACGATTGGCTGTGTCATTCATGAATTATGGAGATAATCGAGATCAATATTTTTATTCTGTATGGGTTGACTGCCGAACATATGTGTTGATAATTCTATATGTCTATAGTAGTGTTTCTAAGAAGTTTCATTCAATTTAATTTTAATAAATATTTAAGACATTTTTTAGTATAAAATTTGTAGAGGTTTCCACAAAAAAAATTCAAAACTAATATTTGAAATTTTTGTTGAAAAACCCTTCGAAGTAATATTTGAAATTATGTCATTTATATCGGGTGTTTTTTTTACAG
Source organism: Megalocaria dilatata (assembly GCA_034642435.1). Classification (NCBI taxonomy): domain Eukaryota; kingdom Metazoa; phylum Arthropoda; class Insecta; order Coleoptera; family Coccinellidae; genus Megalocaria; species Megalocaria dilatata. The sequence continues at coordinate 53,786,712 of CM067859.1, read as the reverse complement.
CGATAGAACTTTCGATAGGGATAACTGTGATTTGACAGAAAGAAGAAGCCGTGTTGTTTTGACATTTCTGTTCAGTAAGCATTGGCAAATTATCATGAAAAAGACTCACGCCGCAACAACGTTACAACTTGTTGAAATTCATTTTCAAAACCAGTGTTCCATTATCCAAACTTATAGAACACTTCGTGAAATTTATGGTTTACATAATCATCCATCAGAGCAGCTTATTCGTCGAACTATCGATAGATTTCGGAAAACATTTTCTCTACTCGATGCAAAAACAACAACAATAAGACAGAGAACTGTACGTGCAGAAGAAAATATCGCTGCTGTAAGTCATTATGTTAATGATGATCCAGATTTGTCTATTCGTCGACGTTCACAACAAGTTTAACTCTGTGCATCCACCACATGGAAAATTTTGCGTAAAGATTTGATAGATTCGGTCTTTACTTGGTGGAAACTCATTTTAATTAAAAAAAATGTATATGGGACAGTAATTTATTTTCACAAAAATGTTTGTACTACTACAACAATTGTTTCACCACGATGTGGCTTCCTCAGGTATTACAAGACAGTACAATGTAATACCTGAAGAAGCCACATCGTGGTGAAACAATTGTTGTAGTAGTACAATCATTTTTGTGGAAATAAATTAGTGTCCCATATACATTTTTTTTTTAATTTGCGTAAAGATCTTAGTCTATACCCATACAAGATCCAACTGGTTCAAGAACTAAAGCCACTGGACCATAATAAGCGTCATTTGTCTGTTGATTAGGCCCTAGAACAGCTTGAAGTTGATCCACTTTTTTATCGTAAAATTGTGTTTAGTGATGAAGCTCATTTATGGTTGAACGGCTATGAAAACAAGCAAATTTGCCGTATATGGATTGAAAACAATCCTCAAGAAGTTCTGCAGGTTCCATTGCATCCTGAAAAATGCACTGTATGGTGTGCTTTACACGCTGGAGGCATCATCAGTCCATATTTCTTTAAAAACGATGCTGGAGCTAGTGTAACAGTGAATGGTGCTCGTTAGAGTTCGATGATCAACGATTATTTGTTTCAAAATTTGAATGGTATCGACCCAGAAGTGTTTTGGTTCCAACAAGATGGTGCTACCGTAACGATTGCTTTATTAAAAGAAAGATTTGGCGATAACATTATTTCGAGAAATGGTCCAATTAATTGGCCTCCAAGATTATGCCACATGAACTCAACTGGATTCTGTTCTTTGGGGTTATGTCAAGTCAATGGTTTATGCTGATAAACCAGAAACAATAGACGTTTTGAAAGCCAACATAACTCATGTTATTGATGAAATAAGGCCTGAAGTCCTCGAAAAAGTGGTCCAAAATTGGTCTGGTCGAATGCGATTCCTCAGAGCTAGTCTTGGTGGACATAGGCCGGAAATTATTTTTAAAACATAAATGTCATAAAATTATGTTTTAAATAAAAAAATTGGTTTCAGTCTTAATTTAAGTGTGTTTTATTTCAATTTAACATTCTATAACTGTAAGAAAAATACCCGATAGTAATCATAATTTGCTTTTACACGCACGTGCGTGGCAGTTTTCAGTTACTGAATTTGTGATCGTGTCTTCTTTTCGAGAATTTTTCTGTGGAAGCTTAGTTTAATGAATGCTTCTTTTAGTCTGCTTCAAATCGGATTTATTGATTAGACGGTATTAAGATGTATTTTTCATTGATCGTTTTTATTTAACATCCAAATAACCTCTGACTGATGAGAAAATGGTTAAGAGTTTCAAATGCTTTTTCATTTTCAAAAATTGATTATAAAATACTTATTTGAATCTTTCTGGGCCATTTCCTTAATATGATTTGTTATTCATCCAATTGGAGTAGCTGCTTCGAACAGTATTTATTAAATTAAACACGATCGATAGTTAAATTTTCTATTGAATCTGTTCCGGTTGACTGCCGCTTAAATGTACAGCATTGTAGAAATTTGTAGAGGTTTTCAGAAAAATATTTAGTTTAATTATTTCAAATAATAATAATAGCTTGTGTTTTTAGTGATTTTGATCTTCATCACAAACTTGAAAGAGCAAATTAATACGTCCTCTGCGCCAATTAGAGCCATACAACGTTTCTGTATATTGTAGATTAGATTAGATTGTTGAAGTGGTATTGATCAATTTCTCTCCAAAGCTGTGGTGTTTTCACGACTAATTCAAATCACTGAACTTTGTTTCGCTATTCAGTTCGCCAATTCTCGATAATTCTGTGCAGCCTTTCAGCTAGTAGGTATGTTGGCTTCGAGTTCGTAAAAAGTTTTGGTTTTTATGACATGAAACTTGATTTATTACAGACACCCGAGAAATTCTATAAAAGTGTTGATTCATGAGATCTTTGTGCTCAGTTTGAAGGGCCAGTCCCAGAGATAATCGACTTGTCCTATTTTTCACACAGTTAGTCAGTATGAAGTGTAATAGATTTTACCGTATCGTTGAAAATAATAGGTTTGGGAAAAAATCCATTATTTTCGCGTGAAATTAAAAACTTTGTTTAACATGTTTAGGATTTTCCGATCGAATATGCACCATGTTATTCTATAATTTGTTGCCATTTTGAAGGTAGCTTCATAGTGCCTTCCCAAAGAATTCTTAGGAGCTATGCACAATCTTAATGCCAATTTCTTATCACTCAGCAAGTTTTGCAATGTGAGAGAAAGATGGCAATCGCTTGGAACCAGGTCCGCACTATATGTCGCCTGGCGTTGTCTTGATTTATTTATTCATTCAACTTTGGGATACAAACAGCGCAAGTGTCCATACCAGAATCCTCTATTACATTTTAATAGTTTAGTGAGGATGTGTGGTACTCGATTTTCACACAGTTAATAATAAAGTTGAAGTAAGGGTTAGCAAGCAACTGTTTGTTCCTAATATGTCTTAGGGGAACAAGGTAGAAAATCATTGATGTTAACTCTGGTGAATCATAATAACTAGTCAAGATTTTATACGCAAACACCAAATCCCTCTTCAACCTAAGTTGTTCCAATGGTTGGATGCTGTAGCGAGCTCAAACCTCACGAATTCCAACATTCACAAAAACCTTCGTTAATTTACAATGTAAAAATCTAACAAATCTATATTGAAGTCTCTCTAGTCTGTTTTGAAGATTATATTTCGAGTTTCATACAAAGCTAACTAAATTCAGTCTACTACAAACAAAGCCGTTATAAATTATCAAAATCCTTACACAGCCTACAGAAAAAACTCAGGAGTTTACCGCAAGCACTGATGAGATAATCAACCTGAACACTGAGGGACATCTTAGTGTAGAATATTACACTTAGATCTCTTATACGATCTACCCGCTTCAATCTGTTATAAAACAAATGATATTCGAATATTATATGTGTGCTACCCCTGTAGAATGATATACAAGCGCACTTTCAAATATTTATTTCTAATCCATTAAGACGGCAATAAATTCAAAACTCATTGAGGTCCAGCTGGACCCTCCATTAGTCTCTGATTGTGAGAATCTTCGAAAATATTTTTAAATCATCAGCATACAAAAGCACTTGACAATCTCTGAAACAGGATCTCATATCATTTACAATAATCAAAAACAATATTGGACCCAGATGTGAACCCTGCGTCACCCCAGAGATTACCTCAAATAGTGCAGACCTGTATCCATTCATACTTACTAAATGGCTTCTGTTGTAGAGATAGGATGACAACCATCTTAAAAGGTTTCCATGAACACCGAGCCCAGCAAGCTTGTGCATGAGAAGGTTGTGATCAACCTTATTAAACGCTTTACAGAAATCGGTATACTGAGAATCAACTTGTATTCTACTGTCCAACGCTCCCGTACTGTAATCGAATAAATTACTAAATTTGTTTCAATACCGCGTGTAGGAGAGAAAACGTGCTGAAATTCCACTGAATTTTTCAAGCTATGAATTATAAGGTTGAGGACGATACTTTCGAACCATTCACTAAAAATTGAAGGCTTGTTAACGCCGCGGTAGGTATTGACTGAATTGTTACCAGACTTTTTGTGAATTGGAACAACGAAATCAACTTTCCAATCGTCTGGAAATGTACCAGACTGAACGTATTTATTGAAGATAAGTGAAAGTGAATAACATAAAGAAGAATTACAATATATAACAAAATATAATCGCTGATTTGAGGGACACGATTCTAACACATAACTAGCATACATCCAAGGATAATTGTTATTTCGCCTTCTTCAATTTACTTCAGAAATGCATTGCGTTTGTCTTTCTTGTAAATACTGATTCTTTCATTAGCACTCTATGCATTATACATAAATAACGAGTGTGGAAAGAACTTTTGAAAAAGTTGAAAAGGCGTTAGTTCGCCTTCAATGTCAGAAAATAAATTGAAAATCCTCTTGGAAGATATTCGATACTTAAGAAGAAATGAATTATCTGGTTCAATGAAGAGAACAAAAGGATCAACACATTCCAGGAAGCAATGGTGAGTTCGAAACATGACATGAAGATTCTTCATGCTGAATGTTGACTCCGATTCAACAACATTTGCATTTCTATCACCCGATTCAGAAAAAATGTCTGACAAATTTTCTACAACCTTTTTTAGTTCATAATTATATAATAAAAATTTTTTTCTAGCATCTGATCGAGACAAAATTCCTGTAACTCTCACTTTGTATTATCACTACGTTGAATAATATTTAAATAAGGTTATTCTGATTTTCACAAATTTTTATTATTATGTTTACAACAATCGTTTCGCTATCACAGTAGCATCATCAGGCAAGATTACATTTTGAATAACTATGCTTTTTTCCGAAATCCGTTGCTATTTATATTACAGTAAGTACAATAAATTTTTATTGAGCACTAAAACCCAAAAAAGAGTCTCTGCAAATTCTAGCTTATCTGAATATATTTGACAGAGTTATTCAAATCTATTTGTTCGTTAAGTTATATTCCAATTTTATTTAGCTCTAGGGATTCTTACAGATTTAAGGCATAACTTTTACTTTCTATATGTAGAATTTCAAAATTATGGTTGAGAGTATGTCCTGTTTCTAACAAATGGTTGGAATATGTAGAATTACTTTTATTATTACATATTCCAACCATTTGTTAGAAACAGGACATACTTTCAACCATAATTTTGAAATTCTACATATAGAAAGTAAAAGTTATGCCTTAAATCTGTTAGAATCCCTAGAGATAAATAAGCATAATAAAATTGGAATACTAATCAACGAACAAATAGATTTATATAACTCACCTCTGTTAAATATATTCAGATAAGCTGGAATTTGCAGAGACCCTTTTTTGGGTTTTAGTGCCCAATAAAAATTTATTGTACTTACTGCAATATAAATAGCAACTGATTGCGGAAACAAGCTTAGTTATTCAAAATGTAATCTTGCCTGATGATGCTACTGTGATAGCGAAACGATTTTTGTTAATATAACAATAAAAACTTGTGAAAATCAGAATAACCTTATTTGAATATTATTTAATATGGATTTTCACCAAGTAAGGATTGATTCAATTCAATATCACTACGTTGTACCTAAATCTACATAAAATACCCTGTACTATGTGCTTAGGGGTCAGTTGTCTGAAGATGAACGGAGGTTGAAAAATGTAAACCTTACATATTGTAAAACATCTAAAAATTGTTGGTAGTAAAACATAATAATAAAAAATTTGTTTTAATTATGATGAGGTTATGTGATTAATCCCGTATGATTTATAAAAAGAAGATACGCGTCGGGAACGAGTGGTATAAATATAAAAGCGCATTTTGAAAAATCCTTTCAATCCTCTACGCCAAGTTGATGGTACATATGTGTACCCGTAGTCGCGAAAGGGTTATACAACCTCGATTTAACATGTGACTTAACGTCGAGGTACGCCCGAAACTAGATCATCTCCATAATTTTCGGTGATGGTAGTCCTGGACAGTAAAACTGACTGAATTAAATCATCTTTATTTCGTGGCGCTGCTCATTAAGTTTTAATCTTCATTAGTTCCCTTATGTTTTCCATGGGACTATGATCTGGTGAAGCTGCTGGCCATGAAATGGTTGTCACTTGGTGTTCTTACATTCAAGCTTGAGTAAAAGCCGAAGTATGGCTTCTTGCATTATCCTGCTGAAAACGTTACCCCTTTGGATATACAGCATATGCCGTTTCAAGAAGAAAATCGTTTACAATGCCACAATACTTTTCACTATTAATGGTACCATTATCTACACAGAGAGGCTGAGATATTGCTCTCCAAACCATTATTTTGGTGGGAAATTTGGAAACTTGAACGGTAACAGGCTGTTTTGATGGGATTTTTAAGTGATTTCCACCAAGTTGGAAACAACTTTCATCAGTTATGAAGACATAATTGAAATTATCTTCTCGAAAACGTTGACAAAATTTTATCCTTCATTCCTTTTGTAAAGGTGTCATTATAAGGGTTTTTTTGGTTTTCTTGGAATGTAGCCTTTTCTTTTCAGTGACATACGGACGGTTCCTGGAGATATTTTTATATTTCGTTGATTTCTAAATCTCTTATTCAATTTGCGAAACCCCATGCGCGGATTGTATCGTACTTAGACCAATAAAGCATTTAAATTTTTTGCTTTGATCTTACGTGGTCTTCCTGAAACTAGGCTCATATCCATGCCATTTTTTATCCTCTTTATTGTCTCATATATAGCATTTTTTCCTACTTCAGTCAATTGCACTATTTTTTAACGTTTCGAAAACCTTTTCTATACAAATATTCTATCTGTTTTTTTTTTCTAGTTGCGACATTCATAAATTGTATACCAGTTGACAATCAACAATATTTGACAAATAGTGTTTCCATGCAACTTTCGTCATAGCGGATTATCTGCAGAACCTATTTTATACATTACCTTTGTCTTAGAATATTACAAGTATATGATAATTAAGAAAAATAATAAATTCCGGATATTTTCTAGATGGACTATATAAAAAACCAAATCTAGCATCCTATTATCAAAATTTTTCACAAAATGATGTAGCTTCCAACGATTATCTTTGTGATGAGTGATTCACAGATCCCTCTGAAGTGTTATGAGCAGAAACGTTTATCGTACTCAGTTAAACTCCATCGCTCTTGAAAGTAAACCGTTCACATTTTGTCAATAAATTGACAACTGATCCATAAGGAAGGAAAAAATTATACATACTTTTTGTTAATAACTATAATGCAGAAGCTGAAATGAAGTCTACATCTTCTCAAGCGAACTGTAGTCCTTCACAACTAGAATTTGCGATGTATCATCCGTTCTACAAAAAATTACACCATTCATCACCCAAACGTATTTATATTGCTTCTTTTTCGCAGCAAGCCCTACGTCCCGGTGCAATCAATACTTTATTCGCTAATATTAAATGCTCATTGATGTAAAATGCCTCGGATACGTCCTGTAATGATAATTGGGTGATCTATTTTGCTCAATACGTTTGACTTTAGCTGACATGAGAAATTTATATCTCTCCATACGGGATATAAATCGTATAATTATATTTTTCTGTTTATTGAAGTTGAACTAACCTGAACCCTATATGCGTAATCAGTGAATGACGGGATTACTTTATAGTTGATGAAATCAACGATTTTCTCAATGATGCTAATGAGGTTTTTAATTTTTTTTTCGGGGATACCCTGTATTTCGATATTATTCAAGCAAGATACTTGTTTCATGTCATTAATCCTTAATTCCAAAGTCTCTAAATCGCCCTTTAGCTTTATATTCTCGTTCAATAATTGGTCAGCTTTCTTGACTATTCAGTTTGGAAATTTTACTCTCAAAATCTGAAATTTTCTTCAAACTTTGTTCGAGATGGAGAACAAATAAATCAGAATCAAATAATAAATAATGTTAATAGAAGCTGATTTCACGTTTTCCCCATTACCAAGAGAAAGCTCATCAACTTAGTGAATAAGATGAGTAATACAAACTCTTGTGGGTACGATGGTATACAGATAATTGTTATTAAAAGTACTATACAAGTGGTAGCCGGGCCGTTGGCTTGTATATTATGTACCCCTTATTCACTGAAGGGGTATTTCCATCTGCCCTTAAAATAGCTTTAATCAAACCCCTTCATAAGAAAGAAAATGTACATGATGTCAATAATTTCCATCCAATTAGTTTACTCAGTTCTTTCGCAAAAATATTCCGGAAACTTTTGGTCCGTAGGCTTTGCTCACTCATGTATAAATTCAAAATTTTCTCTGAGAAACAACATCGCTATCTAAAACAAAAGAAATACTACTACAGCGATGTATGAATTAATATGTGATATTATTGATGTTTGGAGAGTGACAAGTGCCGGTTGGGCTTTTTCTAGATTTATCTAAGGCATTCGATAGCGTGAATCATGAATGTCTTTTTAAGAAACTCCCTTTATGTGGTATTCACGATGGAATTTCTCAGGAGCTACTTCTCTGATCGGGTTCAGAAGGTTCGTATTGATAGTGAGGGACTAGTTTTTATATCAGAGGATAAATATGTCAACGTAGGAGTTCCCCAAGGAAGTAATCTGGGGCCTCTTTTATTTCTGATATACATCAATGAGCACGACCTCTTGTTGTTTGTTGACGATGCGAGTGCTTTGCTGCGTAGCAGGAATCTTAATTCGAGTATTGAACAAACTAGATTAGCCTTCGCTTTAGTACAGAATTGGTGTACTCAAAATGAGTAACTTCTCAATGTCAGTAAGACATTGTGTGTGATTTTTAGTCTAAAAATATGTATCCTCGGTCAATTACTCTGGATAACACGCAGGTCAGATTTTTGTTGTCGACAGGATTTCTTGGAGTTTTCTCTGATTGTCACCTGAAATGGAATGATCATGTGAGTCATGTCAGCAAAAAACTCAATAAAGTTTTGTACATAATCATAGTGTTGTTACGGAGAGCGGACATGGAACTTTTAAAACCAGTTTATTCTGCAAATTTTGTTTCACTTCTGAGGTACGGGCTTGTTATATGGGGTGGAACCAGTAATATAAATAGATTATTCATTCTGCAGAAAAACGCCTTGAGGGCAATAAAAGGATTTATATATAAAGAATCGTGCAGAGGTCATTTTAGAAATAATTCCATGCTCAAACTTCCAGGTCTATACGTATGTCTGCTATTTGTGAGAAAATATCTCCGATATTTTAATGATCTGTTGAATAAAAACTACACAAGGCGTACTATTCCATACCACTTTCCGAGGCATTCCATGACACTTACTGAAAGAAACACAAAATATATGTGTATAACATTGTTCAATGTACTACCTTAGGAGTTCATCAATGTATCTTATATAAGAAAATTCAAAATCGGAATAAATAAGATTATTGTTGATATAGAATCATATTCGATTAGGGAATTTATGAAATATACTTTCAGATCTTGTTGAAGTTGTGATATTTTTTGAGGGTTTACCCTTTTCATTTGTATGATTGCATTAATTATGAAAATAAAGTTTATGTTATATTATGTATATCCAATCAACTTGGATGTTGTGAATGTGGTATCAATGCGAACGGACGTTATCAGAATAGTCTTCAAAAAGTTGAGAGTTATTAGTGTATTGAAGGAGGAATGATTATTAAAGTGAGTGCATTTTTGTGTGTTCATTGACTGTTTGAGTCCATCGTGTTTAATTTTGGCGATTCAATTAGTTCAAAGGGAATTTTGAAGTCGGGAGTCATCGGCTTATCTTCAGATTCGTCACGTATATTGTTGTCATCGAACACGTGCAGCGGGAATCCTTAAGCTAAAGCAATCCATAGACGGAGCGAATCAAGTATGTCACAACCAGATATGATCGCAATTTTAAGAGAAGAAATAGCGAATCAGACAAAATTCTTGAAGCAAGAACTGGATGCCCTGGGGAACGAAATTAGAGAAATCAGTAGAAAAACACGACTACAAATTTTTGACGTGGAAAAACGTGTCACTGCTATTGAGGCAGATGTAATAGAACTGAAAAGACATTCACGGAAGAACAACATTGTCATTAGTGGCTTGAAATTAGAAGGTTCGGAGATTGTCGACGCGACCATAAGCAAGCTGAATGAGGTTCTTGAGACGAACTTGAGCTTGGAAAATATCAATAACATCTACAGGTTGGGAAAATCTAATACGGCCCCGATCAAGGTGGAATTCACTTCCTATATTGCCAAATCTAAGGTGAAAGCTAATAAGGCTAAGCTCCGTGGTACTGATATTTATATAAATGATGATTTATGCAAGGAAGATAAACAAAGGGAAAGAATTCTGATCACTAATTTAAGGGAAGCAAGAGCTAAGAATTACCGAGCATATAGAAGGGGTTGGAGTTTGTATGTAAATGGTGAAAAATACAATCCAAGTGATTTGGCTGAGGTTTCTGAGGAGGCTCGTCGTCAAACAGCTTGTTTAGAAGAGGTAGAACGAAGGAGTGCCCCAAGTTCTCCATTTCCTGTGGCAAGGGGTAAACAACTAATGGAGGACAATACTCATATCCAATACCAAGAAGAATCTAAAATTCAGAAGGAGGTCACAGACTTAGAAAGAGTTTTGAAGAATACATCAGATTTTGATCGAAAACTGAGGAACAGATTCAATTCTGCGGGTAGAGAGGCAACACAGGTCTTCCACGTCGAGGGCTTCTAGTAAAAAGGGGGTAAAGTAGATATTTTACACTAATTTATTCGGAGCGTTTTTCTGTTTTTATTGTGTTTCAGGGGTGTTGTTTTTTCTTTTTCTTTTTTTCCTTTGTCTTATGCGGATTTTGGTCATGAATCCTTATATAAGGGATTACAGTGGATCAAGCATTGGAGCCACATTTGTTGGGGATGTTTCGGGATTCAGTGAATATATTGTGGAGGCTGGTCAATTCAATGTTGTTCATCTGAATATAAGAAGTTTGAATAAGAATTATGATGAGTTAATATGTTTCTTGCAGCAGTTTCCGCCAGAATCGGTGGATGTCATTGTCTTGAGCGAGACTAACCGAATACATGATATAGGTCTGTTTAATTTGGAAAATTATCGGATCATTTATAATGAGGGATGTGTAACCAAATGTGATGGGGTTGTTGTTTACGTAAAGAGTATCCTGACATATTCCCACAATGTAGTACACATTGGACCCATTAAATGTATAGAGTTGGAGGTAATTCGAGGTGCGAGTAAAATTCTGATTTCTTGTATGTACAGATCACCATGTCTTAATCCGGAAGCATTCAGCAGAGATATATTTTATTACCTGGAGAATAGTGCCAATATAAAAAACCATATACTTGTGGGAGATATGAACGTTAATATTCTATCTGAGGACGACACTGTGAAAGAATTTAAGAACATATTGGGTTACTTTGGTTTTATATCTTATATTAACAGATGCACACGAGTTCGAAGTGGTACATGTTTGGACCATTTTCATTTAAAGGTCGCACAGCGGGATATCTTTCGTGATGTTCAATCATTTGTCCTGGAATATGACATAACAGACCATTTTCCGATAGCTCTAGTTTTTAAGATAAATGGAGGAGATACAGCATGTCCAAAGAAAAAACTCGAGACGACTAGACTAATAATAGAGCACTCTAAACTGAAAGATGATTTGAGATCGGAGAATTGGGGTTGCGTTTTTGATTCTCAGGATGTCCATGCAGCTGCGTCGAATTTTTTAGACACGCTGAAGCATCATATTGCGCAAAATTCCAGGAAGGTCAGAATAAACAGGAAAACTACCGCTGTAAAGCAATGGATAACACCATCAATATTAAAATGCGTTAATAAGAAAAATAAACTTTTTGCACAAGTGCAGCAAAACAGGGAATCCTTTGAGCTGCAGGACAAGTATAGAAGGTACAAGTCAACCCTGTCAAAGCTCATAAAACGCTCGAAGCGAGAGTATATACAAAAAAACATTGAGGGGAGGAAGAATGAGTCTAAAGGTCTATGGGAATGTATTAATAAAATGTATGGCAAGGAAGAAGCTAAAACAACAATTCGTAAGATTGAGACAGAGGAAGGTATAACAATCAATGACGAGAGAGATATTGCTATTAAGATGAATGAGTTCTTTGGTAAAATTGGTCAGAACAGCAGGAATACACCGGACGATCTGGGCGAATACAAGGAAAGGAGGGACACGTGTGAAAAGACATTGTTCTTCCTGCCCACGAATCAATTTGAAGTGTTGTCCATCATAAGGCAACTAAAATCGAGCAAAGGTACAGGATATGATGATTTACGATCGGAAACACTGAAAGAGGTAGCTGAAGAAATATGTTCACCAATGACCTATATTATACATTTATGTTTTGAATCAGGTAAGTTTCCGGACATCTGAAAGTTGGGGATAATCAAACCATTACATAAAGGGGGCTCTAAAAGTAATATGAATAATTACAGACCGATAACATTGATTTCGAACCTATCAAAAATTGTAGAGAAAGTTATCAAGATTCGAATGCTAGGATTTTTGAATGAAAATAACATTCTCTCTGAAAAACAATTTGGTTTTAGAGAGGGGAAGTCGACAGAGGATGCAATTTTGAAGTTAACTTCGGAGCTGTATGGAGCTATCGATAAGAAAATCACGGCGCTTTGTTTATTCATCAACCTCACAAAGGCATTCGACACAGTGAACCATAGGATAATGTTGGAAAGAATGGAGGACTATGGAATGAGAGGAGTCTCACTTCAACTTATGAAGAGTTACCTATCTGATAGAACACAGGTAGTGGACATAAATGGATCAAAAAGCAATCCGATTGTTGTAGAGTCCGGTGTTCCACAGGGCACCGTCCTCGGTCCCATTTTCTTCATTATTTATTTGAATAATCTACTTCGGCAAAAAACGGTTGGTGAGATGGTCGTCTTCGCAGATGATATGGCCATCATATATAAGTCTGAATGTTGGGATACCCTAAAGTGGAAGGCAGAAAATGATTTGGTTAATGTTAAGATGTGGTTGGATAGTAACCAACTGACACTAAATTGCGCAAAGACTAAATATATGAAATTCACTTCATATTTAAGTAACTTACCTGATGATGCACCGCTCGAGATAGGACCAAATACTTCCAACCGCAAAACATGTCAGATATCTTGGAATAACAATTGATGAGCATCTTAGATGGGACCTGCATATAAAAAATCTAAAGGGAAAATTGAGGGGACTGATCCAGAGATTTCGAGTTCTGAGGGAATTTTTAGAAGAAAAACATCTAAATATTCTGTATTATGCATTGGTACAATCGCAACTGACTTACGGAATATCGGCTTGGGGAGGTTTGGCTGATTGCTATCTTCGAAGCCTCGAAGTACTACAGAAGTGGATATTAAAGATCATATACAAAAAAAAGATTAGACTTCCCTCCGATAGACTATATATGGAGACAGGAAAGAGTGATATCAGACAGTTGTTCGCCCTGAATCTTCTGATGGACATAAATCGACAGAAGATAAAGATTACCCCAATTGGCCACCAACACGACACGAGATTGAAAGAGGACGGTGCAGTTGTACCTAGAGCATTCAAGACCGTTGGGCAAAGATGCGCCTCATACATTGCTCCTAGGCTCTTCAACTTCCTCCCGGAGGAGCTCAAGACATCGGTATGTGGCATTGGGTTCAAGAAGAAGATAAAAAATTGGTTGCGGAATATCGATAGAGGGATTGTGCGTGATTTGATCAGTCGGAATTAATTCGATGACATTGGGAATGAATATGTTGATCGGATGCTGTGATCCTTTTTTGCTAACGGTTTCTGTGTAGTTTTTGGAACTGTTATTCATTTTGTTTTGAATTTTGAGAAGTTTTATTCATTTTTTTTTGTGATGTAGCTGATACCATTGAGTTGTATTTATTATGTCACTTACAAGTAGTATAGCACTACTTCTGTGACTGAAGTATATTTTTGTTTCTTAGGATAATATATGCTTGTATTATAATTGTTCAATAATGGGAAGGCAAAAATAAATTATTATTATTATTATTATTATTATTATGTTATGTTAATTAACCGACTCGAGAAGTACCACCTTCGTTCCCGAATCTGTCTCAATTCTCCTAGCATCTCCTCAAGTGTAAACAGGGATGAGTGACCAGATGGTGAATTCCTTATCAGTAGACTATACTGTCCGAGTGATACTCTAGGTCAACCTCTACATACGGGACAAGTTCAGGAAACTCCATACGCAGACCATTCAGCTGATCACCAACAATACCAACAAATTCCCCATGATAAAACTTGGCACAAAAACTACCACACTGCAAACCGGGAGTTTTTCGGTTCACTGTTTTGCTGCAGTTTCCACACAATTTGTTGGCCATTTTTTTAAGTAGGTATGTACAACATTACACCGTTCGAGACAGCGAAATCCTAACAATTAGGTGTGTCGAGAAAAATGTGTGAGAAAACTATGAGAATAATCGGAGCTCGTGAATAACACTTTTACCCTCGAACGTCAGTTTCTGGTCAATCGCTAGATTAAATTGGTCCAGTTGATGACAGTACATATACGAACTTAGTGTTTTGCGATTTTTTAGTGTGGAATGTCATTTTGACAATGAGTATAAATCTGAAATTGTTTGATCGAAACTTTAAGGGATATAGAGCATAATGAATATCTCGTTCATGTTTTTTCTCCTGTATTCGGTGACATTATTTTACATCGATATTTTTTTATCCATATTCAAATAAATTAATTCGGCTGATCTGTACCAAAATTTTCAATAAGAAGTATGAGCGCTCGTAATAGAAAGTTCTAGAAATCGAGACAGTGTAACATACATCTGTATAACAATTCTAAACTCAAACAAACTCGACAAGGTTTTGTTGATCACAGAAGCAAATTGCAGACATGCGCACGTTTCAACCTGATTGGTTTTCGTCGGTGCAATGTATGCTAATGACTCCAAATCTGTAGTCTAAATTCGCTATACACGGAGGCTCTAAGGTATTAATAATACACTAGCGCCATCTAGAGTATACAAAATACATACAAGACATACCTTTGCGAGTTAATTAGAGTAAAGAAATGTATTCTCGACATCTTCACGTAACTAACGCAGAATAATCTTTCTTCATGCTATAATCAGACCATAATTTGTCGAAAGTTCATAATTATCATATTCAAATACAAATAAATTAATTCCGCTGATCTGTACCAAAAGTTCTAGAAATCGAGACAGTGTAACATACATCTGTATAACAATTCTATACTCAAACAATCTCGACAAGGTTTTGTCGATCACATAGGTAAATTGCAGACATGCGCACGTTTTAAACTAATCAATTTGCCTCTGTGATCAACAAAATCTTGTCTAATTTGTTTGAGAATAGAATTGTTATACAGATGTATGTTACACTGTCTCGATTTCTAGAACTTTCTATTACCATAGCTCATACACCTTATTAATAATTTTTTATTCAATTTTCAGTTTGCTTGAGCATACTTTTCTCATGCGCTAGCATTTCAATATTTTTTCAATCAGAACTCTCTCGTTATTCGTTTAAATTTTCTCAGCTAATTTCTATAGACATTGTGATGTTATTCATAAGAACGTTATTCGTTGTTTTTTCGGTTGATTTCACCTCCTGAGAATTGTAGAAGTTTTCTTGTGTACAAATATTCATTATTTCGGTACCAGACTGCTACACCGTTTGAAAGTTCCACATTCGAACCCAGCAAGGAACCTTCCTTTTTATTTTCAACTTTTCTGGCCATTAGGAATTTTGCGACAAACGTCAGATGACAATCAACGTTATAATTACTCATAACTATTGGGATAAAGACTAAAAATAGATTATTTGGACCAAAATATGACGATTAGAACAAATAAATATAATATAACAAAATACTGCTGAGAAAAAAATGTCAAAGCGTTAAATTTGAATTATTTCGATAGTCTTTTGCTGACTATTTCAGTGTTTCAAAATTTGAATATCAAAACAAATTGAAATATGTTTATCTTCTACAATTTTAATTTCCAAAAGAATTTTTTATTCAAGAAACTTTTAGAATTAAATTAATGTCTAAAACAAGCACCGCTCACATTTAATAGACGTTTATAAACAAAACTCAATATACAATGTCAAATGAAATAAATAACCCAATAGATATACGAAAGTAATTAAAATTAATAAATAAATATTCAAAGGAGACAAAATTTTGTTTCTGGTCTTAACTTTAAAAAATACTACTTGCCTTATAAAAACATGAACACACTTAAAGGACTTCCCAAAGAATATAATTTATTTGAAATATTTAATATATTTAAATATTCGAACAAATTATTTCAAAAATCTCTAAAAAATGTGCACTATATCTTCAAAAAACAAATATAGTTCTAGATAATCCCGTCATCAGCCCTTTGTTTTCAATATTACAAATATCAAAATCAAAAACATAACCTACATCACTCACGTGTTAAAAGACTTCAGCTTCGAACTACAGATCAGCTATATATTCAAGATTGATCTATGTTCTAACAAAATCAAAGAACAAAGTGAGTTATTTTAAGTTTACTTAAAATCATTGACATTCTATAATGAGATTTATTGAAGCCAAAATATAGTTATATATTATATATAAAATAAAATAGAAAGGCTTTTTACTTGATAGAAGAAATATAACAAAATTTGAATATCAAAACAAATTGAAATATGTTTATCTTCTACAATTTTAATTTCCAAAAGAATTTTTTATTCAAGAAACTTTTAGAATTAAATTAATGTCTAAAACAAGCACCGCTCACATTTAATAGACGTTTATAAACAAAACTCAATATACAATGTCAAATGAAATAAATAACCCAATAGATATACGAAAGTAATTAAAATTAATAAATAAATATTCAAAGGAGACAAAATTTTGTTTCTGGTCTTAACTTTAAAAAATACTACTTGCCTTATAAAAACATGAACACACTTAAAGGACTTCCCAAAGAATATAATTTATTTGAAATATTTAATATATTTAAATATTCGAACAAATTATTTCAAAAATCTCTAAAAAATGTGCACTATATCTTCAAAAAACAAATATAGTTCTAGATAATCCCGTCATCAGCCCTTTGTTTTCAATATTACAAATATCAAAATCAAAAACATAACCTACATCACTCACGTGTTAAAAGACTTCAGCTTCGAACTACAGATCAGCTATATATTCAAGATTGATCTATGTTCTAACAAAATCAAAGAACAAAGTGAGTTATTTTAAGTTTACTTAAAATCATTGACATTCTATAATGAGATTTATTGAAGCCAAAATATAGTTATATATTATATATAAAATAAAATAGAAAGGCTTTTTACTTGATAGAAGAAATATAACAAAATTTGAATATCAAAACAAATTGAAATATGTTTATCTTCTACAATTTTAATTTCCAAAAGAATTTTTTATTCAAGAAACTTTTAGAATTAAATTAATGTCTAAAACAAGCACCGCTCACATTTAATAGACGTTTATAAACAAAACTCAATATACAATGTCAAATGAAATAAATAACCCAATAGATATACGAAAGTAATTAAAATTAATAAATAAATATTCAAAGGAGACAAAATTTTGTTTCTGGTCTTAACTTTAAAAAATACTACTTGCCTTATAAAAACATGAACACACTTAAAGGACTTCCCAAAGAATATAATTTATTTGAAATATTTAATATATTTAAATATTCGAACAAATTATTTCAAAAATCTCTAAAAAATGTGCACTATATCTTCAAAAAACAAATATAGTTCTAGATAATCCCGTCATCAGCCCTTTGTTTTCAATATTACAAATATCAAAATCAAAAACATAACCTACATCACTCACGTGTTAAAAGACTTCAGCTTCGAACTACAGATCAGCTATATATTCAAGATTGATCTATGTTCTAACAAAATCAAAGAACAAAGTGAGTTATTTTAAGTTTACTTAAAATCATTGACATTCTATAATGAGATTTATTGAAGCCAAAATATAGTTATATATTATATATAAAATAAAATAGAAAGGCTTTTTACTTGATAGAAGAAATATAACAAAATTTGAATATCAAAACAAATTGAAATATGTTTATCTTCTACAATTTTAATTTCCAAAAGAATTTTTTATTCAAGAAACTTTTAGAATTAAATTAATGTCTAAAACAAGCACCGCTCACATTTAATAGACGTTTATAAACAAAACTCAATATACAATGTCAAATGAAATAAATAACCCAATAGATATACGAAAGTAATTAAAATTAATAAATAAATATTCAAAGGAGACAAAATTTTGTTTCTGGTCTTAACTTTAAAAAATACTACTTGCCTTATAAAAACATGAACACACTTAAAGGACTTCCCAAAGAATATAATTTATTTGAAATATTTAATATATTTAAATATTCGAACAAATTATTTCAAAAATCTCTAAAAAATGTGCACTATATCTTCAAAAAACAAATATAGTTCTAGATAATCCCGTCATCAGCCCTTTGTTTTCAATATTACAAATATCAAAATCAAAAACATAACCTACATCACTCACGTGTTAAAAGACTTCAGCTTCGAACTACAGATCAGCTATATATTCAAGATTGATCTATGTTCTAACAAAATCAAAGAACAAAGTGAGTTATTTTAAGTTTACTTAAAATCATTGACATTCTATAATGAGATTTATTGAAGCCAAAATATAGTTATATATTATATATAAAATAAAATAGAAAGGCTTTTTACTTGATAGAAGAAATATAACAAAATTTGAATATCAAAACAAATTGAAATATGTTTATCTTCTACAATTTTAATTTCCAAAAGAATTTTTTATTCAAGAAACTTTTAGAATTAAATTAATGTCTAAAACAAGCACCGCTCACATTTAATAGACGTTTATAAACAAAACTCAATATACAATGTCAAATGAAATAAATAACCCAATAGATATACGAAAGTAATTAAAATTAATAAATAAATATTCAAAGGAGACAAAATTTTGTTTCTGGTCTTAACTTTAAAAAATACTACTTGCCTTATAAAAACATGAACACACTTAAAGGACTTCCCAAAGAATATAATTTATTTGAAATATTTAATATATTTAAATATTCGAACAAATTATTTCAAAAATCTCTAAAAAATGTGCACTATATCTTCAAAAAACAAATATAGTTCTAGATAATCCCGTCATCAGCCCTTTGTTTTCAATATTACAAATATCAAAATCAAAAACATAACCTACATCACTCACGTGTTAAAAGACTTCAGCTTCGAACTACAGATCAGCTATATATTCAAGATTGATCTATGTTCTAACAAAATCAAAGAACAAAGTGAGTTATTTTAAGTTTACTTAAAATCATTGACATTCTATAATGAGATTTATTGAAGCCAAAATATAGTTATATATTATATATAAAATAAAATAGAAAGGCTTTTTACTTGATAGAAGAAATATAACAAAATTTAAATATCAAAACAAATTGAAATATGTTTATCTTCTACAATTTTAATTTCCAAAAGAATTTTTTATTCAAGAAACTTTTAGAATTAAATTAATGTCTAAAACAAGCACCGCTCACATTTAATAGACGTTTATAAACAAAACTCAATATACAATGTCAAATGAAATAAATAACCCAATAGATATACGAAAGTAATTAAAATTAATAAATAAATATTCAAAGGAGACAAAATTTTGTTTCTGGTCTTAACTTTAAAAAATACTACTTGCCTTATAAAAACATGAACACACTTAAAGGACTTCCCAAAGAATATAATTTATTTGAAATATTTAATATATTTAAATATATATACTATATAACTATATTTTGGCTTCAATAAATCTCATTATAGAATGTCAATGATTTTAAGTAAACTTAAAATAACTCACTTTGTTCTTTGATTTTGTTAGAACATAGATCAATCTTGAATATATAGCTGATCTGTAGTTCGAAGCTGAAGTCTTTTAACACGTGAGTGATGTAGGTTATGTTTTTGATTTTGATATTTGTAATATTGAAAACAAAGGGCTGATGACGGGATTATCTAGAACTATATTTGTTTTTTGAAGATATAGTGCACATTTTTTAGAGATTTTTGAAATAATTTGTTCGAATATTTAAATATATTAAATATTTCAAATAAATTATATTCTTTGGGAAGTCCTTTAAGTGTGTTCATGTTTTTATAAGGCAAGTAGTATTTTTTAAAGTTAAGACCAGAAACAAAATTTTGTCTCCTTTGAATATTTATTTATTAATTTTAATTACTTTCGTATATCTATTGGGTTATTTATTTCATTTGACATTGTATATTGAGTTTTGTTTATAAACGTCTATTAAATGTGAGCGGTGCTTGTTTTAGACATTAATTTAATTCTAAAAGTTTCTTGAATAAAAAATTCTTTTGGAAATTAAAATTGTAGAAGATAAACATATTTCAATTTGTTTTGATATTCAAATTTTGTTATATTTCTTCTATCAAGTAAAAAGCCTTTCTATTTTATTTTATATATAATATATAACTATATTTTGGCTTCAATAAATCTCATTATAGAATGTCAATGATTTTAAGTAAACTTAAAATAACTCACTTTGTTCTTTGATTTTGTTAGAACATAGATCAATCTTGAATATATAGCTGATCTGTAGTTCGAAGCTGAAGTCTTTTAACACGTGAGTGATGTAGGTTATGTTTTTGATTTTGATATTTGTAATATTGAAAACAAAGGGCTGATGACGGGATTATCTAGAACTATATTTGTTTTTTGAAGATATAGTGCACATTTTTTAGAGATTTTTGAAATAATTTGTTCGAATATTTAAATATATTAAATATTTCAAATAAATTATATTCTTTGGGAAGTCCTTTAAGTGTGTTCATGTTTTTATAAGGCAAGTAGTATTTTTTAAAGTTAAGACCAGAAACAAAATTTTGTCTCCTTTGAATATTTATTTATTAATTTTAATTACTTTCGTATATCTATTGGGTTATTTATTTCATTTGACATTGTATATTGAGTTTTGTTTATAAACGTCTATTAAATGTGAGCGGTGCTTGTTTTAGACATTAATTTAATTCTAAAAGTTTCTTGAATAAAAAATTCTTTTGGAAATTAAAATTGTAGAAGATAAACATATTTCAATTTGTTTTGATATTCAAATTTTGTTATATTTCTTCTATCAAGTAAAAAGCCTTTCTATTTTATTTTATATATAATATATAACTATATTTTGGCTTCAATAAATCTCATTATAGAATGTCAATGATTTTAAGTAAACTTAAAATAACTCACTTTGTTCTTTGATTTTGTTAGAACATAGATCAATCTTGAATATATAGCTGATCTGTAGTTCGAAGCTGAAGTCTTTTAACACGTGAGTGATGTAGGTTATGTTTTTGATTTTGATATTTGTAATATTGAAAACAAAGGGCTGATGACGGGATTATCTAGAACTATATTTGTTTTTTGAAGATATAGTGCACATTTTTTAGAGATTTTTGAAATAATTTGTTCGAATATTTAAATATATTAAATATTTCAAATAAATTATATTCTTTGGGAAGTCCTTTAAGTGTGTTCATGTTTTTATAAGGCAAGTAGTATTTTTTAAAGTTAAGACCAGAAACAGAATTTTGTCTCCTTTGAATATTTATTTATTAATTTTAATTACTTTCGTATATCTATTGGGTTATTTATTTCATTTGACATTGTATATTGAGTTTTGTTTATAAACGTCTATTAAATGTGAGCGGTGCTTGTTTTAGACATTAATTTAATTCTAAAAGTTTCTTGAATAAAAAATTCTTTTGGAAATTAAAATTGTAGAAGATAAACATATTTCAATTTGTTTTGATATTCAAATTTTGTTATATTTCTTCTATCAAGTAAAAAGCCTTTCTATTTTATTTTATATATAATATATAACTATATTTTGGCTTCAATAAATCTCATTATAGAATGTCAATGATTTTAAGTAAACTTAAAATAACTCACTTTGTTCTTTGATTTTGTTAGAACATAGATCAATCTTGAATATATAGCTGATCTGTAGTTCGAAGCTGAAGTCTTTTAACACGTGAGTGATGTAGGTTATGTTTTTGATTTTGATATTTGTAATATTGAAAACAAAGGGCTGATGACGGGATTATCTAGAACTATATTTGTTTTTTGAAGATATAGTGCACATTTTTTAGAGATTTTTGAAATAATTTGTTCGAATATTTAAATATATTAAATATTTCAAATAAATTATATTCTTTGGGAAGTCCTTTAAGTGTGTTCATGTTTTTATAAGGCAAGTAGTATTTTTTAAAGTTAAGACCAGAAACAAAATTTTGTCTCCTTTGAATATTTATTTATTAATTTTAATTACTTTCGTATATCTATTGGGTTATTTATTTCATTTGACATTGTATATTGAGTTTTGTTTATAAACGTCTATTAAATGTGAGCGGTGCTTGTTTTAGACATTAATTTAATTCTAAAAGTTTCTTGAATAAAAAATTCTTTTGGAAATTAAAATTGTAGAAGATAAACATATTTCAATTTGTTTTGATATTCAAATTTTGTTATATTTCTTCTATCAAGTAAAAAGCCTTTCTATTTTATTTTATATATAATATATAACTATATTTTGGCTTCAATAAATCTCATTATAGAATGTCAATGATTTTAAGTAAACTTAAAATAACTCACTTTGTTCTTTGATTTTGTTAGAACATAGATCAATCTTGAATATATAGCTGATCTGTAGTTCGAAGCTGAAGTCTTTTAACACGTGAGTGATGTAGGTTATGTTTTTGATTTTGATATTTGTAATATTGAAAACAAAGGGCTGATGACGGGATTATCTAGAACTATATTTGTTTTTTGAAGATATAGTGCACATTTTTTAGAGATTTTTGAAATAATTTGTTCGAATATTTAAATATATTAAATATTTCAAATAAATTATATTCTTTGGGAAGTCCTTTAAGTGTGTTCATGTTTTTATAAGGCAAGTAGTATTTTTTAAAGTTAAGACCAGAAACAAAATTTTGTCTCCTTTGAATATTTATTTATTAATTTTAATTACTTTCGTATATCTATTGGGTTATTTATTTCATTTGACATTGTATATTGAGTTTTGTTTATAAACGTCTATTAAATGTGAGCGGTGCTTGTTTTAGACATTAATTTAATTCTAAAAGTTTCTTGAATAAAAAATTCTTTTGGAAATTAAAATTGTAGAAGATAAACATATTTCAATTTGTTTTGATATTCAAATTTTGTTATATTTCTTCTATCAAGTAAAAAGCCTTTCTATTTTATTTTATATATAATATATAACTATATTTTGGCTTCAATAAATCTCATTATAGAATGTCAATGATTTTAAGTAAACTTAAAATAACTCACTTTGTTCTTTGATTTTGTTAGAACATAGATCAATCTTGAATATATAGCTGATCTGTAGTTCGAAGCTGAAGTCTTTTAACACGTGAGTGATGTAGGTTATGTTTTTGATTTTGATATTTGTAATATTGAAAACAAAGGGCTGATGACGGGATTATCTAGAACTATATTTGTTTTTTGAAGATATAGTGCACATTTTTTAGAGATTTTTGAAATAATTTGTTCGAATATTTAAATATATTAAATATTTCAAATAAATTATATTCTTTGGGAAGTCCTTTAAGTGTGTTCATGTTTTTATAAGGCAAGTAGTATTTTTTAAAGTTAAGACCAGAAACAAAATTTTGTCTCCTTTGAATATTTATTTATTAATTTTAATTACTTTCGTATATCTATTGGGTTATTTATTTCATTTGACATTGTATATTGAGTTTTGTTTATAAACGTCTATTAAATGTGAGCGGTGCTTGTTTTAGACATTAATTTAATTCTAAAAGTTTCTTGAATAAAAAATTCTTTTGGAAATTAAAATTGTAGAAGATAAACATATTTCAATTTGTTTTGATATTCAAATTTTGTTATATTTCTTCTATCAAGTAAAAAGCCTTTCTATTTTATTTTATATATAATATATAACTATATTTTGGCTTCAATAAATCTCATTATAGAATGTCAATGATTTTAAGTAAACTTAAAATAACTCACTTTGTTCTTTGATTTTGTTAGAACATAGATCAATCTTGAATATATAGCTGATCTGTAGTTCGAAGCTGAAGTCTTTTAACACGTGAGTGATGTAGGTTATGTTTTTGATTTTGATATTTGTAATATTGAAAACAAAGGGCTGATGACGGGATTATCTAGAACTATATTTGTTTTTTGAAGATATAGTGCACATTTTTTAGAGATTTTTGAAATAATTTGTTCGAATATTTAAATATATTAAATATTTCAAATAAATTATATTCTTTGGGAAGTCCTTTAAGTGTGTTCATGTTTTTATAAGGCAAGTAGTATTTTTTAAAGTTAAGACCAGAAACAAAATTTTGTCTCCTTTGAATATTTATTTATTAATTTTAATTACTTTCGTATATCTATTGGGTTATTTATTTCATTTGACATTGTATATTGAGTTTTGTTTATAAACGTCTATTAAATGTGAGCGGTGCTTGTTTTAGACATTAATTTAATTCTAAAAGTTTCTTGAATAAAAAATTCTTTTGGAAATTAAAATTGTAGAAGATAAACATATTTCAATTTGTTTTGATATTCAAATTTTGTTATATTTCTTCTATCAAGTAAAAAGCCTTTCTATTTTATTTTATATATAATATATAACTATATTTTGGCTTCAATAAATCTCATTATAGAATGTCAATGATTTTAAGTAAACTTAAAATAACTCACTTTGTTCTTTGATTTTGTTAGAACATAGATCAATCTTGAATATATAGCTGATCTGTAGTTCGAAGCTGAAGTCTTTTAACACGTGAGTGATGTAGGTTATGTTTTTGATTTTGATATTTGTAATATTGAAAACAAAGGGCTGATGACGGGATTATCTAGAACTATATTTGTTTTTTGAAGATATAGTGCACATTTTTTAGAGATTTTTGAAATAATTTGTTCGAATATTTAAATATATTAAATATTTCAAATAAATTATATTCTTTGGGAAGTCCTTTAAGTGTGTTCATGTTTTTATAAGGCAAGTAGTATTTTTTAAAGTTAAGACCAGAAACAAAATTTTGTCTCCTTTGAATATTTATTTATTAATTTTAATTACTTTCGTATATCTATTGGGTTATTTATTTCATTTGACATTGTATATTGAGTTTTGTTTATAAACGTCTATTAAATGTGAGCGGTGCTTGTTTTAGACATTAATTTAATTCTAAAAGTTTCTTGAATAAAAAATTCTTTTGGAAATTAAAATTGTAGAAGATAAACATATTTCAATTTGTTTTGATATTCAAATTTTGTTATATTTCTTCTATCAAGTAAAAAGCCTTTCTATTTTATTTCAGTGTTTATTCCTTAATTGTTATCAAAATAGGGACAGAGACATAACTTTGGACGAGAAGTATTATTTTATGTATGACTTCCTTTTCTGTCGCCACATGAATCATTCCTGATATGCAATTAGGCTTTGTTTAACGAAACTTGATAGTGATTTTGATTAGAAAATTCGATGTAAAAATCATTTAAACTTAATATTGGATTAGAACAAATAAATATAATATAACAAAATACTGCTGAGAAAAAAATGTCAAAGCGTTAAATTTGAATTATTTCGATAGTCTTTTGCTGACTATTTCACTGTTTATTCCTTAATTGTTATCAAAATAGGGACAGAGACATAACTTTGGACGAGAAGTATTATTTTATGTATGACTACTTTTTCTGTCGCCACGTGAATCATTCCTGATATGCAATTAGGCTTTTATTAACGAAACTTGATAGTGATTTTGATTAGAAAATACGATGTAAAAATCATTTATACTTAATATTGGATATTGGTGAGTACATATTTAAATCTAATTTGGTTGGTAGGTACACAATTATGAGTTAATAAATAACATTTTATAATTAAACATGTACTTTAAAATGTCATATTAACTTACAGGCTGTTATTGTAATTTTTTGATGTTTTTAAGAAGAAAGTTTATGACAACAGTGTAATAACCTTATTCTTCAAATTTGAATATAGGTATACATGGATTAAATTTAATACACTGCTGAGCATAAAATTAGAGTTATCCCCTATTTTGCATTTATTTTTGAAATTTTTTTTTGTTCAATTGTAACATATTTTACTTTCTGTATGCAATGATTTTATCATAATTACTTGAATAAAAAAACTTTGTTTCTTGTTTGCTAAAGGGGTCTCCCATCTAAATTCCTGAAAACCATTATCAGCATATGTATTGTTTCAGTAGTTTTATCTGTCTATTGCAAATTATTTGATTGAGTTGTGTTGCCATTATAAGTATTGAAATGGTTATAAATACTGTTGCTGCGGCACGAATTGCAAAGGCTACAAAAAATGGCCACATTGAACGCGACCATGCAAGAAACTTTGGTGTCTCTCCAGTGTGCAACAAATATTTCAATCTTAGGAAGAGACTATTCACTTAGAAGACCTGGTTCAGGACGAGGAAGAGCTACAATAGATAGAGGCCGCTTTTTCGTTTCGAGTGCTTTGGGAAACTGAATGATCATGACATCTAAACTCGATAACTTTACCCGCTTTCAGAAAAACGCAATTCAAGAGCTCATTGTCCCAGAAGAGTATTTCGAATATTATTTCATTTATAACTGTCATAAAAATGTTACTGGTAAATGTCTCAGTGAATTCTTTTCGCTGTGAGATAATAGTTCATTATTGAATTTTTAAAGCTATTCCGATTAAAATGCCTTGTCACAATTATTTTACGAATGAAGAAATGAGGAACTTGATTCGTGTATACAAGAGGCGTTCAATGTATTCTCGGTATCGGGGTGATTTGCTCATAATGTGAGTAATTTAATTATCTCATTTACTAATGACACTATCTGAGGGTATAAAATTTCACCAATTTACGATGATTAGTTTCCTAGGTATCCCTCATCATTATCCACCGTTCTAAAGTGGTTTAGTGAATTCAAAAGATGCAGAAAAAGCACCGAAGACGACCCTCGCTTGGGCAGGCCCGTTAGCAGCACCACTGAAGAAAATGTGAAAAAACTGAAGAAGCTGGTACTTGAAGATGCCAGAAAAAATCAAGATGATTAACCTACTCGTGGGTACTATACATGCTATCCTTTATGACCAATTTAACCACTCAAAGGTCAGTGCAAGATGGCTACCGAGAATGCTCACCGTACCTCAAAAGCAAGTCGAGTGCTGTAAGGAGTTTTTAGAGCTCTGTGGAGAAGACCCATCGACTATTTTCAACCGCCTGGTTACTGAGGATGAGACGTCGGTTCGAAACTATGACCCTGAGAGTAAACAAGAGTCCATGTAGTGAATTGAAAAGGGTGCACAGGCCCCCAATAGGTTTAAAGTCACCTCATCTGCTAGAAAAATAATGGCTTCGATCTTTGGGGATTCTAAAAGTATTTTATCGATAGAATACACTGAAAAAGGTGAAATCATCACAGCAGTATCCCACGTAGCCACTTTGCGTAATTTAAGAGAAGCAATTAGAAGAAAAAGGCGAGGAAAACTCGCAGCGGGGGTGCTGCTTCTTCGCGACAACGAGCCGGTTCACAAGGCACTCGTGGCGTAGGCTGCTGAGCGGGAATGTGCCTCCGAAGAAATTACAAGTACAGTCCAAACTTGCCCCCCAAAGACTACTACCTATTCCCAAATGAAAAAATATTCTCGTGGAAAGCGATTTTCTAACGATGAAGAACTGAAGGTAGCAATTATTGCCTATTTTGAAGAAAAGCCAGAAGAATATTTTTTACAAGGTTTAGAGAAGCTCATTTTTTGATCTTACAAATTTATTGTGGTTCTATTAGTCCGAGAGCCAGTAACAGATATATATGACCAAGTTCCTCTCAAGTGATAATTAGTAAAATACATCAGAAAATCGAACCATAAAGTCTCGTGAACGTCAGCTGTGGCTCGGTGGGGGGGATGAGCAGTTATATCCTCCCACGCTCGAAGAAAAAAAAAATACTTTCACTCATTTCCTCTCGGCTGAAAATTTATCAAATTATAGCTAACCCAATATCTCAACAACAACAAAAAAATCAGCTGGCTATAATATAGTGTATTGTACGTCAGCTGATGTCTCGATCATGGAAAAATATCTTCACTTTCAGTGATATCCTCTCAAATTAAAATTTACCTGATGATAGCTCATTGTAAATATATACGTCAGCTGGCTGTATCTCGGTGGAAAAATCGTCAGCTGATACTTTGAAGGTCGTTAGGTAGAAGTTAGCCAGAAGCATTTACTGACTATTTAAATGCATCAGCTGACTAGGTTTCCCTCGACTTACTGCTAGCTGATTTTATTTATTCATCACAGAAACATATTTAAAATCATCTCACAAATTTTCATGTGGGAGGAAATGACATCTCTTTAATTATTCGGCATAGCACTCCAATATGAGTGTTGAGGTGAAACAAATATTCTGTATCAATATTTTTTTAAGTTATACGTGTATATTCAAATAATTTTAGTTCTATTCCAATATTTAAATAATCTATTTGCTTAGTATAAATTAACTAGTTACTTGATAAAAAAAATTTATTATAAAAAAATTATGAAAAATTACAATAAGAATGACAATGTTATTTAATCATTTTCGTTTTCGCTATGGCTTGAGTCACAACCATCTCTCTCTGATTCATTATCCGAGTCGCTGTCAGAGCTGTCTGCAGTAATATTTTCATCGTCATCACCTGTACAAAAAAAAAATTAGGATGCGTATTTTAGCATAATATCATTAATATGATAATAAAATGTTACCTTTTTCGGGCTGGATAGTGATTTCATCAATCGATGTTGGTAACTGACTTCCAAAGAACCAGGTGAAATCATATTTATTGTCAGTTTCTTCCCAACCATAGTCTTCCGGATCATCAGAAGTTGGAACCTTCAGGTGTGCATTTGACCAAATTTGAGCTATGTAACATGCTCTTAAAAATTGCTGATATAGCTCTGGTTCGCAAGGTGGTAGAGAAGAGCCATCAATACCTATTTTTGGTAACTTGAATGTCTCAGTATCCAAGAATTTATGTTTTTCCAAACAAAGCTACTCTTGCCTCATTGACCTTTTTCAGACGATTAAATCCATACATATGGCAAACAAACTCTTGTGTTTTCTCAAAAATATTGTCTCTATTCTCTAATGATTTCGACATTTGGATGAAACACTCGATGAAATCATGCGATTTAGCCATTATTGAAAAATGTCGTTTTTTTCCTTTTCGAAAGAAGGCCGGGTTAAAATCCCACCCTGTGAATGCGTGAAATGCCGGAAGTGCTGCGCTCAAATCAGATCCTAAAGATTCATATAGTTCAGTAACGTTAATAAATCTTCGAGTTTTTCCAACTCCAACTTCCATGCAAATATTAATGATATTATGCTAAACTACGCATTCTAATTTTTTTTTTTTTGTACAGATGATGACGATGAAAATATTACCGCAGACAGCGACTCGGACATGAATCAGAGAGAGATGGTTGTGACTCAAGCCATAGCGAAAACGAAAATGATTAAATAACATGTCATTCTTATTGTAATTTTTCATCATTTTTTTATAATAAATTTTTTTTATCAAGTAACTACTTAATTTATACTAAGCAAATAGATTATTTAAATAACGGAATAGAACTAAAATTGTTTGAATATACACGTATAAGTTTAAAAAATATTGATACGGAATATTTGTTTCACCTCAACACTCATATTGGAGTGTTATGCCGAATAATTAAAGAGATGTCATTTCCTCCCACATGAAAATTTGTGAGCTGATTTTAAATGTTTCTGTGATAAATAAAAAAAATCAGCTAGCAGTAAGTCGAGGGAAACCTAGTCAGCTGATGCATTTAAATAGTCAGTAAATGCTTCTGGCTAACTTCTACGTAACGACCTTCAAAGTATCAGCTGACGATTTTTCCACCGAGATACAGCCAGCTGACGTATATATTTATCAATAATTACATATAAGCTATCATCAGGTAAATTTTTATTTGAGAGGATATCACTGAAAGTGAAGATTTTTTTTCCATGATCGAGACATCAGCTGACGTACAATACACTATGTTATAGCCAGCTGATTTTTTTTTGTTGTTGAGATATTGGTTTAGCTATAATTTGATAAATTTTTAGCGGAGAGGAAATGAGTGAATGTATTTTTTTTCTTCGAGCGTGGGAGGTTATAACTGCTCATCCCCCCCACCGTGCGGCAGCTGACGGTCATAAGGCTTCATGATACTATTGTCTGATGCGTATCACCAATTATCTTTCGAGAAAAAATAATTAACAAAATTTTCACCTGGCTCTCGGACTATATGGGACTACATTGAAAAATAGAATTTTTCCAAAATTTTCCTTTTATGCCTATATCAAGAATGCAACACCCCTTGTATGCACAAAAAAACTTTTGCGGTCGCTCTGCAGCTAGAAGGTATGAATGTTTACATCAAGACAGAAGGAGACCAAATCATAAATCTTTTGCAAATTCATTTCATTTCATCGTTTGGGTTGAACTGGATCATTTCGTAGTAAAAATCTAGGTCAGTCATTAATTATTAGAATTCTAAGAAAAGGAAAACTTCACCCTTATCATTTCACTTGTCTAAAATTTGTTTCCATGAGATCTGCTACGACGTTTACATTTCTGCCAACGTAAGAGTATTCTCAACAATGCCGAGGTTGACCGAAATTTTATTGAAAATATTATATTCACAGATGAAGCGATTTTCACCAACCGAGGAGTATTTAATTGGAGAAACAATTAATCATTACTGGGAAGAAAAAACCCGCATGCTGTTAAGGAAAAATGTTTTCAGCATGAGTTCGAATTGAGTATTTGGTGCTGCATTATAGGCGACAAGCTGCAAGGGCCATATGTTCCTGCTCCAATTTTAAATGGAGATTCTTATTTATTGTTTTTTGCAAATGACTTTAAGTGATGTAAGAAGATAAATGTGGCTGATGCAGGATGGAGTTCAACCGCATTTCCCATTAGTTCAAATCATCTAAGTGACATACTTCTTCATCGATGGATTGGCACAGGAAGTGATTTTGAATGGCCAGTAAGAAGTCCTGATTATAAACCTCTCGATTTGTATGTTTTGGGACATATGAAGTTCTTAGTTTATGACCGTTAAATTAATTCGTGAGAAGAACACTGGAGAAGAATACAAAATGCGGATAATTTTATGAGGGGAGAAAAATAATGTTTTCTTTGACATCTGGAAGTTTTTTATTACAAGAATTAGAAAAGGCATAAAAGTCGGAGGTGGCCAAGTAGAACATTTTCTTTTTACTCTTTTTATATTAAACTAGCAGACCCGGCCACGCGTTGCTGTGATTTTCTTGTTCTTGGTTTAATTATTTGGTACTATTTGTATTATTAGGAAAGTGATTGCTAAAGAATGATGAAAAGTGCAAATTAAATTTCAACAGCTTGTTTAATTTTTATTGATTTAATGAATGACTCAGATAATACTGATTTTTAAAACTGAAATTATAATTATTTTACCTAATTGAATTTTTAATAATCATTACTTTTATTTAATTAAGAACTAAGCGATGAACAATATTTTTCGTTAATCTGTCGTTCGTCAAAGTAAATAAATTCGATGGTTTTCCAACACGGGAGCATGTAATATACAGCTGTATATGGGAGAAATACGGATTCTCCAAGTCTAAGCCACAAATAGCTATTGTTTGCCCTTGCGACTTATTTATTGTCATCGCAAAAGCCAAACGTATAGAAAATTGTAGCCTTTTGAAAGGAATTCTAGATTCTGATGGTATCATAGGTATTCGAGGTAACAGGACGACTTCGCCTTTAAACTTTCCAGTCAATATCGTTGCTTCAAGCACATTTTCGGTGATACTTCTGATGACTTATCGTGTACCGTTGCATAATTTTGGTGGATTTAAATTACGCAATAGAAGGACCGGTGAACCAATTTTGGGACGAAGATTGTGTGGCGGCATTCCTGGTGAGTCCAAAGATTTTAAAAATTCAATTGGAAAATTGACGATCTGGTTTTCATCAACAATGGTGTCAATTGACTTAAAAGCCATTAGATCGCCTGGCAATAAATTTTGTATTTGATAGTTAATTTCATCGACATCAACATTCTTTGCCGCTAAAATTGTACGATTACTGAGCCCATTATGGTCTAAGTGATTATTAAGAATATCCGGAAATACATTCTCAATTAGTTTATTTTTTGAATGAACAATAGTCCAGGAGTTGTCCGGCAATTGGCGTATTTTGATGTAGTCGGATTGTACCGTTTTCCAATATCCAGTAATTGATTTGAAAATGCTTGTTACTTATGTAAATGTACTCGCATATTTATAGTCAATCGAAGTGTTTCAACGTTCTTCATAAAAATGATTTGACTATCAAAACAAACTAAAATATGTTTATCTTCTACAATTTTAATTTAAAAAAAAATTTTTCATTCAAAAAAAA
The DNA here is from genome assembly GCA_034642435.1 of Megalocaria dilatata. Lineage (NCBI taxonomy): Eukaryota > Metazoa > Arthropoda > Insecta > Coleoptera > Coccinellidae > Megalocaria > Megalocaria dilatata. Next base: position 53,754,148 of record CM067859.1, on the reverse strand, counting down.
AACATTTAGAATTAAATTAATGAATTTAATTCTAAAAGTTTTTTTTTTAATTAAAAATTTTTTTTAGTAATTTTAGTAATAATTGAACTTTTTTGTAACACTGTAGCCATTCCGCTTTTTTTTATGTTATACATTGCGTTTGGTTTACTGTGAATGTCAAATGGCAGCTTCAAAGCTGAATGCGCCGTTCGTCCACCATCTAACAAAGTGGCAGCAATGCCTGACGATGCAATTGCCAATGCAATCTTTTGTTGTAGTCGTGTCTTTGCAAGGATTAATGCCACTAAAAATGTCTTACCGGTACCATCAGGTGGGTCTAAGAAAAAAAATCCACCCTGTTTTGCATCAACAGTCATCATGATTCGATAGTAAATAATTCTTTCTTCTGCTGTCAATAACGGCTCTTTATTTGCAATGAGTGTAGATAAGTCAACGTCGTCATATTGTTTTTCTCGTTGTATATCAGTGTTCATTAAATCAGTTACTGGACGATCAGGCGAAGACATGCCATAGTGATTTAGTTATATAATTATTGAATTGAATCAGTCCTTACTTGGTGAAAATCCATATTAAATGATAATTAAATAAGGTTATTCTGATTTTCACAAATTTGTGAAAATCAGAATAAATTTATTTAATTATTATAGGTTATGTAATATAATTGTCAATGACAAAAAAAATTCACTTTTAAATACAAATGCAAGCGATAGTTTAATATTAAACAGTAAGTTTTATGATGCATTGACTTTTTTTAATATAAATTATAATAATTTTTTTGCACTGAAAGATTGAATTTCAATTATTCTTCAATTGCCATAATTAGTAGTAGAAACACGGATAACTAATTTAAAATATGTTTTTTACTTTGATAAAGAACAATTATTAAAAGAAGTATAATCAAAAGAATTTCCTAGAAATAATTTATATGTCAAAACAACGTTTGCTGGATCAGCTAGTACAGTATAATAATATAAATATGTGATATGATAATACTTACATATATTTATTTTGATAAGAAAGTTCTAAACAATAAAGCACCAAAAATTTTTAAAAAAAGTAAGAATAATTTCACCGAATTTCATTTACTATAATGAAAATTTTTCTTATACTTTGGACTAAGCAACACGTGGTCGGTTATATTAATGAATTGAAGGTTATTAATTGAAGTGATACCACTTTTAACATAGCGGCATCTATTGGATACTCACTCAATTTAGTCAACTGACTACCCTATACCGTCATCTGTTACAAGCTTACCGAACTATCTCTCTTTGTTGGATAAAAAACAATTAATTCACAATAAATAAAATTGCAATCTCAAATTCGAGAAATAAACTATCCTATCTCTTAATTTGGAGAAAAACACACATTAAAAAAAAAAACATTAAAATCGGTTCACTAGTTTCGGAATTCATCCCGGACAAAGATCGTGATACTGGAATTAGATATATTGGATTGTTTTTAATTCTTCATTACTGTTGGAACAGAAGCGTTACGTTACAGGTTTCTTTGTTGTCTCTTATTCAAAATGCCCTTCTGAAACAATGAATTCTTCAATTGTGTTTTTCTCAGAAACGGGTGAAATTATCAAATAATCTGTATTTCCGAAAAAATCAGTTATTTGTACCTGCCCGTTTTTGCAAGCTTTTATAGCTATATAAAAAATGAGGAGAATTTTTAGAGCCATTACAAAATGTAAACCTGAAGAAGCCACAGTGTTGGCGAAACAATTGTTGTTAATCAGTTAAATGTGGAAATATTCTTCATTATTCCATTTGCGAATTAATGATGTTATAATTAAAACTAAAATGTCAAAATTAGTTTAAGTATATACACAGACGTTTTCATATTGACATGGAACCTTCTAAGGAACTATGCAAATTGAATCCTACGAGGATATAGATCCGATGTAACACTCCAGTAACCCTCACTTTCATATCGTCTGAGAACGAATATTTTATCGTATATGTTCATACTGTAAATATTTGTTCAACCTTTGCAATTTGAATATCAAACAAGGGAAGCGATGAATCCATCTGGCCTTTCGGAAGACTGCATCATTTCTGGCTGAATATTCTGCTTACGGTTGTCCTATTGAAATCAAAATAAACACCGTGGTAGTTATTGGAGTGGAGCATGTAACGATTTATTGAGTGTAGGTTTCCGAATGCCGTAGTGAGCAATGATGAACGATTTGAATTGAATATGTTTACGACATGTTAACACGTGTTTCATGGTCAAAGGATAGGGTCAAGTTGTATGAAATATCTGATATTTAGGTGTGAATATTCACCAATGTCTTCATGTAACACTATAAGAAAATACATTTTACCTGGAAAAATGTATTGATTATAATGATAACGTTTTTTATCTAAATGGTGTTTCAATAAGAGCGCAAGATTTCAGTCTTCAATAAATTATGGTTTTCTGTAGCAAAGTATTGAATATTTACCGATTCAGGAAAAATACATTTGGGAATTAGGTATGAAACAAAATATCTTGTAAATGGCTTTGCTGGCATATGCGTACCATTTTGCCGAAATTTTCAATAACGTTATTGAATACATGTTGTAGTATTTCATTGATACGCATCTAATTTTGGCTTTCAATGATTCGATAGTTGCAAGCTTATTGGCATAAACCTATGATTTCAGCAGAAATCTGAAGACGTCAAATCGCAAGAGCGTGGAGGCCAATTCTGTTCACCAAATCGGGAAATGACACGACCAGGAGCAAACTCGTGCAAGATCGTCAATGTGCGGTACGACACCGGCACCGTCCTGTCGAAACCACATGTCGTTAATATCAAAAGTTTCCAAATGAGGCACAAGAAACTGTATCATAGCACGATAATGTCCGCCATTCCCCGTTACTGCATTACCTTCTTCGTTTTCGAAGGAAAACGGTCCAATTATTTCTCCAGACCATAATGTACACCATCTAGTGACCTGTGGTGGATGCATTGCTTTCTGATGAATCATTCGTGGATTTTCTGAGCCCCAAATGCGATAGTTTTGCCTGTTAACGAAGCCATTGAGGTGAAAATGGGCCTCATCACTGAAAATGATTTTGTTTGCGAAATTAGCAGGTTGCTCAAGGATCCAATTGGTGAATCGTCTTCGCTGTTCATGGTCTACTTGCAGAAGTTGCTTAGTCAGTTGGATTATGTAGGCATGCAGCTGTAAATCTTTAGTGAGAATTTGCTGAAGAGTGCCTGTTGAAATGCCCAATTCTTGTGAACCATAATTAACGCCCCCCGCAAATTAACGTCTCTGGCCTTTCCGCCACACTCTCGCGAACTGCCGTGAAGTTTTGTTCTGAACGACCTATACGAACTCGTATCGTATGTTGCACATCACTAACCGGACCAGCACTTTCGAATATTTTGATTATTCTTTTCACAGTAGATGAATTAGGCACATTATTTCGACCGAACATTGGACGCACTTAACGCACTTAACGAATAGTGGCAATTGAACTTTCACCATTTTGATATTAATTATTGACAATCAGAACACGTTGTTCTACCTTGTAATGCTCCATGTTTACTAACTCCCATCTGTCAACTTTCGATCTGTCACGTCATAATCATGTGACATTATGACTGTCAAACATGGCGCGCAATTCAAATCTTGCGCTCTTATTGAAACATCTTTTAATGATAGAATTGGCGAAATTGTTCGAAAGCGAATATTGAAATTACAGTACAAAAATTTTACTCAAAAATGGTTTCTTAAATGCTGATATTTTCACGAAAGTATATTTAAAAATCTTGAAAAGTTATGAGCTTACGAGCGCTTAATTATGTCACCTACGATTCTCATGAAATTTTACATCAGCCTTCTTCTCGTTTTTATACATTCAAATGCTTATGTTTAAATCAATCGTAGGACTTTTGCCATGGTTTTGGTAGCACTTAACGTTGTTCTGCTCACAAAATAATTTTTATGATCTTAGAATATTACTGTATATTAAGAATTAATTTATTGCAAATGGAATTTCAATAAGATCAAAATTGCCTGGAGCATAGATAGTTGGTTAGAAATATTGCCAATATATCAAAATAACCTATGTATTTCGAAATCAACGTTGCATTGCCTAATATATAACCAATATGAATACTGTGTGTGTAGACCTTGGGTTAGGGATTTTTATTATTAGATATACCTAATAGACCGGTCAATTTAGACATAAAAATAGTGATCAAATAAAGAAAATTCCGACAGAGCCAAATGTTCGTAGAGACCTTAGGTTTATCACAAGGAATAAAGTGTAAAAGTACCAATCAGTCCAATGTGCGCTAAGGGACTTATTCGGGGCCCAAGATGAAAATTTTAGGTTTTTTAGATTTTTCTCAAAAACGGTAAGTTTTATCGAAAAAGTAATTCAGAGCAAAGTTGTAGATCTTAAAATTCTCTATAAAAATGATTCTTATGATTTTTCCGTAAGACCCACTATTTTCCAGATATTGCGCTTATAAGAATCACGTTCTACATAATATGCACACATTTCCATACCACCTGTGAGGTAGTGTACTCGGTGCGTTTTTTTTAACAGCGTATCCCCGATAGGCCTATTCCACGAACCTTTATGACGTTATTTACAGGAACAATAATTATTTAATAGTATAAAGATTATTGATATGGGTTACTGAGTTTAACTGTCGTTCTAACTTTTTTTTATTACTTTAATCTGACTCATACTCTTCATATTCAACTTCAACAATCATGTTTTCTTCAATTTCTTCTTGTTCTTCTTCTTCTCCTTCCTGTTGATGAACGCTTAGAAATTGTTCATATGAAGATGAATCAGTTGTCTCTTCAAATTATGACGCTTGTTTTCAAGAATGATTTGTTTCAAAAAAAAAGATAATGATAATATCTTTATTTATATCTTCAAACATTCTACCCGGTGGCGGCTACATAGTATTATCAAACACTCAAGATTGAATATCCTCTCGAATAATTTCTGCCGCAGCTTTCAAAGTTTTCCACCGTTTTTCCTTTTCATTCAAGTTTTTGTTATCAGACAAGGCTTGACTTAAAATGTCTTGGTAATTGTCTACAAAACAAATAAATGTTAATTTTCCAGGCTTCCCTGTAATAATAATTCTACTACCATACTTTAACTTCAATCTTTTTTTTATAATCCCGTTCTCTAAAGCTACTTTTTGGCAAACATTCTTCAGTTCATCTAACGAAAACTGGCAGCCATCGCTCATTCAATGAAATTGGAAATTTCCTCCATTGCAGAGTTTATAGCCTCACTTTGAGGACAGCCAATGTTACCGCCAGTATTAGGTCTCAGGAAGGATTTGTAACAACTGTCATGGTATTTAGCGTCAGCAGCAGCTAAATCATACTGAAAATTAATACGCGCAAAGACAGCTTTTGACACATCTTCAGAACGATCTTTAGCTAATTTTAAAATGGAATCTTTGAATGTAAGTGTAGAAACTTTATAAATTTTTCGGCGATTTTCGCTTTCTTCTTTTCCGCTTCTTCATCCGCTTCATCGCCACAAAATAATCAGTGTTTTTTAAAACAGAAGCTGGATTCACTTATTCGCGCTCTAGTATGAGGTGGACTTACTTTTGAAGTACTGGCCTGTTCTTCCTCACGTTGTCTTTTTGATGCAGAGATTGAAGTTTTCTGGGTGTATGATTTTCTGCAATCAACGTGAATTGTAATGGACTTTTGGTTATTCAAGTTATTCAAGGACAGATGTTATTCAAGTAGAGAGGATTTGGTAAGGGACCGGTGGTCTTTTTAGAGTATATTTTCTTATAATAGTATAATGTATACATAAAAGAGACATGAGTTGGCATTTTTGCTTGCTTGAGTACCTAAACATCTATATACGTGGCATATGTGTGCATACTATGTAGAACATGATACTTACAAGTGCAATATCTGGGAAATAGTGGGTCTTAGAGAAAAAATCATGACAACCATTTTTATAGATAATTTAAAGATCTACAACTTTACTCCGAGGTAAAACTTACCGTTTTCGAGAAAAATCCAAAAAACCTAAAATTTTGACCTTGGGGCCCCGAATAAGTCCCTTAACGCACATAGGACTGATTGGGACTTTTGACACTTTATTCCTTGTGGTAAACCTAAGGTCTCTACGAAGATTTGGCTCTGTCGGAATTTTCTTTATTTCAATTGTCTAAATTGTTCGGACTATAACTAATATAAATAGAGATAAGTGAATACTACACTTGAACAAGTATAGAAGATATATTTGAAGTATGAGATTTGTGTCATAAAATGATTAAAGTACACAAAAATAATTTACTGAACTTCTTCTGTGTGGGGCTGTGTGTCTAACTGTCTCGAGGAGGCTCGTTTTTTGTTGTTACTAGACTGGTGTGTTGTGCGTGAATATTATTGAGAGACTTTGCTAGAGACTGCAAGACTGGTGTGTTTGAATAGTGTGTTTGAGAGAGAATTAATAAACTCGGTCTTTGGTATATCAAAAAGAACATAGTATTTAGTCTATGGTTTCTGTGGTTATTCTTCTTTCATAGGGAAACTTAGTTCTATTGGAAGCAAACACGGTATACGGATTATGCATTATACAATGTTACTTAAATATTATAAGATGTAGTGTTGTGAACTTATTTTGAATAAATATTTTTTTTTCTTTATTTTGGTTTATTTTTATATTTATGAATTCAACAAAATTTTATGTTGATTTTGAATTTATAATTTTGTTATTTTTTGCCTCGACTCATCTGAGGGTGTTAATTTCTGAATTCGAAATTTTTATGATTGAAATGAAAATCATTTTGAGTTTTGAATTTTTCAAATATATTAAAAAAATTGTGCAACAAAAATCCTTTAAGTTAATTAATTTTCCCTAGCGAAATCTTAACTTAACATCAAAATTTTTACAAGATTTTAAACATTTCTGATATAGTATTTTTCTTGTTTTTCAAAAATTTGCCCTATAATTAATATTTTCTTCAGTTAAATTATCTACAAATGATTTAATTTTGTAAAGCTTACATTTTGAAATCCATTTTCCTTATGAAAATTGGCTTAAATGGGTAAATTGTACATTTTTCTACTACTTTCCGTTATAGAATTTTCCTGTTCTGTTGAAATTTTCATCGAATACAAAAAATGATATGAATTTTGATTCAAATTGATAGTTTTTTTTTTTATTTCAATCATGTGTATTCATTTGCAGGTCTGAATTATCCTAGAAAGGCTTCGAAGGAATAAAATTGAAGGTTGGCCAAAACTTTCCTGATATAAAAATCCTAGCATTTATTGAAATTATTTTGAACAATATTGTCTGAGATTATTTCTGGTGCTTTTGGAATATATTAAAGTTTACGGAATTTTGAATTTTGATGATCAACTTGAGATTTTACCTTGATGAGTGAATTAATTACGTTATATCGAGTGTCCCAACAAGTGCGCATTTGTTCGATATATCGATAAGGCTGATTCATATGAAAAAAAGACTTATATAGAAGTTACACGGCACCAAAAAGGTCATGTTTTGAAAATAGTCGGTATTGTTCTGATCATCATGTACGTTCATGCAGATGTCTCAAATGTTAAGTTCAGTTTCGTCCACTCCGATTTAAGTTTATGCGGTTTTTTGCAACTGGAACACCCTGTATATTTGTTTGTCTTCGCATTCTACATGGCATTACCTATCTGAGGATACCAACAAGTTATATGTTATTCCTAACAGTTTTTTTATTATTTGTGTTCTTCAAATTATTCTTACACAATTAAAGAAATATGTATTTAATTTTTCAAGTGTAAAACTAGGAAAAGCAATATTTACACTTATAATACATGCTCAAAATGTCTTCCACCCTGTCCAATACATTTACTGATCGGGACTATAAAGCCGGGAACAGACTTGCGGTATTCGGCAATACCCGTTTTTCGGGTACGAACACATTAGGCGCTACTTGCCGAAAAGCGATTAATACTTATTCGGGAATTGACGAATACCGCATGTCTGTTCTCGGCTTTAGAGATCTTCAATTATACGCGTTTTTCTGTAATGTTTACCAAACAGTAAAAACTGAAGTTGGCTATGATTTCAAATATCGCCAAAAACGAAATAATAAATTGTGACATTTGTTCACATTATGTTCTGTGATTTGCTTGAAAACTGTGATTATTCATTAAGAATTATACAAAGAAAGAGTTAATTGTATTGGTGTATGCATTGGGCGCTGGTGAAGAAAATTGTTGGCTTCCCGTTTGTATGCTGCAAAATAACCTGACAGAAGGCGTCTACAAGTTGAAAGTTTTGTAATATTGAAGGAACGATTTGAGAGAACAGGCCACATCGAATACGGAAAAAATAATCATGCTAAAATATTATTGACAAAGGAAAACCAATTAGCTATGAGTCTTGCAGTGGTAGAAAATACTGAGTTGAGTGTAAGAGAAATAAGCAGAGATTTAGAACTATCGAAATCTTCAGTTGCCAGGAGTTTAAAATATAACAAATTTCACCCTTATCTGGTGCAACGGCACCAGGAGTTGCTAGAAGCAGATTTTTTTGAGAGTGCAGTTTTGACGGACGATGCAAAATAAATTTATGGAAAATGCAAGATTTTTGAAGAGCATTATGTTCACCGACGAAAGTACATTCCACAGGAACAGATTCGTTAATAGGCACAACTATCATTAATATAGTACTGAAAATCAGCATAAACCCCATGTTAACGATTATCAGCATACATGCAGCCTTAATATATGGGGCGGTATTGTGGATAATTATGTTGTCGGACCATATTTTTTCGAACGAAAATTGAATGGACAAGAGTTTCTTCGATTTCTCAGACAAGACTTTCCCAGATTGACCGAACACCTACCTAATCACATTAAAAATGAAATGTGGTTTGAACTAGATGGGGCACCAGCACATTTTTTGGGAGAAGTACGAGAGGAGTTGGATGTTATATTTCCTGATAAGTGGATAGAACAAGAAGGACCTATTCCTTGGCCGCCGAGGTCGCCGGACCTAACATCAGTGGATATTTATCTTTGGGGAACAGTGAAATCGGAGGTGTATCGTACAGCTGCAACAACACAGGAGGACATGAAAATAAGAATTCGTGAGGCATTTCAAAGAATTGTGCCTTTTCATTTGAGCAGCGTGAGAACAAACTTCATGAAGAGATTGAGAAAATGTATGGAAAAGGATACAAGATATTTTGAACATATATTGTAGTGTAATTATTGTCTTTGTTTCGTTTTACATTTAGGAATTTGAACTTATTTAACGAAAATGCGAAAATAATTTGAAAAACACAAATAATCAAAAAACTGTTTGGAATAACATATAATATGTTGGTATTCTCTGATAGGTCATTTCATGTAGAATGCAGTTTCAGACGCTTATTTTCTTTATGAAAAATCTCAAAACGCTCATTAGAATGATGTTCCTATTTTATTATATATTCCTCAGATGTAGAATCTTACTTATTTTTAAGCAAAGAGCGTCTGTGTTCCTTTATTCTAGAGTCAAAGGACCTTCCACTTTGTAAATTTTTGGGCAGGAACCGCAAGATAATGTGATTTTTTCATTTTAGGTTTTGAGTTTTTTTTATTTTTCCTAACGAGTTATTGATTACGAAAGATATGTTTATGTCTATATTATTGAGGAATGTTTTATTTTTAGAGATGGTTTACCATAGTAGGTGAGGGGATTGTATATTTTTTAGATTTTTGGCATAGGGAATATTTCCTAACTAGCATTTTTATATTGTTTTCTGGTTAACATACTGTCAATTATTGATGACGATTAACTGTTATTAGTGGCTGCTTGTTCAATTGAATTCAATACTTGATTAAAATAATTCGAAGATAAAAGAATTGTTGATAATGTATGTGTCAGGCTTCAATATACTGATATCTTATGTTGAATGGGATGAAACCAGTTTTTGGGAATTGTTATAACTATATCAGAAGATTTATGGAAAATAAAGAAAATTATGTTTATTGTAAAGTCTATTATTACTTTTAAAGCCTACGATGATGTCATCTACATATCTGTACCAATATTTTATACTGTTGGCGATTTAATTTTTATTTTCATAAATTGTTTTGCCAAACTAGCCATAAAAATATCGGAAAAAAAACTCACTTCATTTTCGGATAGTATTTCTTCAACAAGTATTATTAAATTTTCAGGTGATACATTAGGAAACAAATCTGCAACGTCAAATGAGACTAATTTTGTATTGGGTGGTATTTCGCTGCTTTTATTTTCAATAGAAAATTGTGGTTAGAATTCGCAAAAAGATCTGATGATATTTATAAGAAATTTAGAAATTTATTTATATATGCTCTGTAATATTGAACTAGTGGTCACATCGGGTATTCCATTTTGTGAAGTTTTATTAAGGAATTGTGTTGTGGTTCCTGAGGTTTCATTGTTACAAGTTCACTTATTTCCTTGCGTATGATTATGTGATACTATTAGTTTGTTTCAATATTGATTTGATTTTTTTATTAAATACTTCTGTTAAGTCTTTTCTCAGTGTTTTAAATTGTATTTCTTGAAAGAAATATATTTTTTATCGGTATGAATTATTTTATTTCTTACCACTGTCGTATTACCTGTATTTGATTTTTGAAAAATAATGCTGTTTCGATCTGCTTTTTTCTTCAGATCTCTTGCTATTTTCTGTTCGCTATTAACTATAGCTTACATAAAATTCATTTCCAGTAATATCTGAACTTCGAAATTCATTAATGCGATATTATGGGAGTTTTTCAATGCTATTTCTGTTTCTATATATAATGCTTCAACTTCTTTAACTTAAATACTTTTTTGATGTTGTGTTAGTAACCTTTTTTTGGAATATATTGTTAATTATCCGAGAAAACCCTGTTGGAGAAGTCGATGAATCTGTCGAAGAAGTTGTGATCTGAAAATTTATACTTATTTAGTTCTTTATAATTTTAGTCTTTGCGTTTAATTAATTTAATAGAATTTTTTTTAGGTTTGTGTATTTGTTATGAATTATCGGACTCACCTTCATTCTAACTTGAATATCTAGTAACTCTAATTCTATTGAATGTAGTCTGAAAAGGAGCTCAGTGTGCATTACCTTAACATAGAGTGTGGATGTTTCTCTCTTCGATTTTCTATCTGCTCTTCTCTTGTTTTTTCGCTTTTTGGGCTGCTGTAATTTGATTGTTGGTTCTCAGGTTGATGTGTTTTGGTGTTACTCTATTTCTTATGTAATTGTTTAGGAACCAAATGTTTTGGATGATTAGCAACATTTTAAAATGTTGCTAATCAAAAAAGCAAGTGTCTGCCTCTTTTAAACTTCGATTCGAAGTTTGAAATGGATTTGTCTCGAGAACGATGCATTCTACGGACATAAGATAAGTTTACTGATTTTGGTAAAACTATAGCTTGAACAAGATTTCGTATGCAACATCCTAAAAATATGGAACATTTTTCTAACACTACGCTATTACCCGCCATTGACTCGACCTGAGCCATTTGTTGTAGTCGATTTCATGGAGGCCGAAAACAATATATATTTACTTTCCTTCATTCACAATCAAGAAGAACCATCTTTAGGGATCTCCTTACATTAGCCTGTCTCTTAAAAACGAGATGGAGATTTATGATGGGTGTCATCCTATTTTTTGACGTGAAATACACCATTTCATTTTTAAATACAATTTCTGAGAAAGATTTGGAGGAAATAAACTCTCCCTATCGTCACCCTGGAGTATTGTGATACTTCGCTTTGAATAGATAAAGTAAAGGAAAAGCCCCCCGAAAAAAATTCATCTACGCTCATGATCTCCGTATTCCATAAGAAATGCGATAAAATCATTCAAGACATAATTTCAGCAAGAAGTCAACCTGAACCCGTAATCGTCTTCACATAAAAGAAGTGAAACAATAGGCAATTTTCCATAAACCGGTCCTGGGTCGGAGAACAAGTATGAACAAAGTTGTTCGCTTGTAAATCTTTAATGAATGAGGTTGCAGGACGGTATTATCTTTCGATGATGAAATGAATAATTTAATATCTTATCCATTCAGAGTATCCAAAAATCGATGAGTTTGTTGAACCTTGGCAAAATAATGACAATATTTCATGAATGACTGCTTGTAAGTGATGAACGTTTTCAATACATTTTAGACATCAGTTTTTCGAAAGAAGAAATGGATTTCTTGAATGGGTACGATGACTTGTCTTTAACCTGTTTGATTCTCTTATTCATGAAAATTCATTTTGCTAATGTTTTAAAGTAACACTTCAATTGCCACTTACATGTATTCAGTTATACAACAATTGTTTTGTCATACCTTGAGTTCCACAGCTTATCAGATTATTTTATTATCATAAGTTATATAATTGTTGGTTTTACTTGGATGTTGGATTCCACAAAGAAAACAGAAAAGTACTGTTTACATTAACGAGAATCAATTAGTTGAGAACAACTTTTCTGACTGCGTGGAATCTTATGGTCTGAAACAGCTAATTAATGAGCCAACACGCATAACTTCGACATCTCAGACTTTACTGGATGTGATTCGCTCTAGCAGACCCGAACTGGTGATTGATTCTGGTATTATTGATCATTCAATATCTGATCACAGGGGTGTCTTTTGCAGGATAAATTTAAAGAGAAAAATAAATACCCCGAAGATTATTCGTTATCGTGATTTTCGTCGGTTTGCCCTTCAGGACTTTTTATCGGACCTTTCTAGTACCTCATTTGATAGAATCCTTTATGTTAGTGATATTGATTTGAAGATCTCAATTTTTTGTCAATGCCTGACTGATATATTTGACAAGCATGCCCCTTACGTCGAATCGAGAGTTACTAAATTATTTTCCCCGTGGATAACTCCTACAATAAAAAGCATGATGAAGTTGAGAAATGCTGCTCTATCTAAATATAAGCTTACGAAGAACTTAGCTGATTACAGTTATTATACTCATCTGCGAAATGTTGTTACTTCTGCTGTGCGAAAGGAGAAACGCGGTTTCATGTCCCAGGCCAGATCTCGGGGTTCCGGATTTTTTTGGAAATCCTTCAGGACATTGCATCCTTGTTCACAGAATTCTGTGCCTGAACGCTTTTCTAACCCTCATGAATTCAATGACTATTTTCGGTCGGTTTTTAGTCCTTCCAATTCTTGCCCGGAGAGAACCAGTTATTATAGCTCGAACAGATTTGATGCAAATAAAAAATTTTCGATCGGGTTTGCGACTATAGACGAGATAAAATCAGTTGTCTTGGATCTTCGTTCGAACGCTCTGGGGATTGATTGTATATCTGCTAGAATGCTTAAATTATCCCTCGGTGTTACTCTGCCCTTCATGACGCACATTGTTAATGTTTGCATTGAGTCTGGTTATTATCCGTATGATTGGAAGTACTCTATTGTGAATCCGATACCTAAGATCCCTAGTCCTGAGAGCTTATCTGATTTTCGTCCGATAAGTGTGCTACCAGCTCTGTCAAAGGTTCTGGAGAGGATATTGTTTCTTCAGGTTTATAAATACGTCACCGACAATGGAATTCTCACTGCGCGGCAGTCGGGTTTCAGGGGGGGTTACAGTACTACCACTCTTCTGCTGAACATCACTGATGATATTTTGCGATCTTTGGATGGGGGACATGCCTAAATCCTCACCTTATTGGATTTCGCAAAGGCATTCGATACCCTGGACCATGAGCTGCTTTGTGCTAAATTAACTTATATTGGTTTTGATGAAACTGCTCTGAGATTTTTCAAGTCTTACCTTTTTGATAGGCATCAGTGCGTTAAATTGCGTGATACGTATTCGTATTATTGCCCTATAACTTCAGGGATGCCACAAGGATCTGTTCTTGGCCCTCTGCTTCTCCTTATATATGTGGCTGACATGCATAAAGTGGTCAGATTCGCATCCACCCATTTTTATTGTGATGACACTCAGGTTCGCCTCTCTTTTCATCCCTCCTCTGTTTCTCAGGCTGTCGAGCGGCTGAATGAGGATTTAGACTTAATTATGCGTTATTCCCAAATGAATAATTTGAAGATAAATGTTAAAAAATGTTTTTATATATGCTTTTTTCCCAGGATGGGCGGTGAAAGAATTCCGTCCTCCACCTGCTCTAGAAACCTGGGAATCTTTTTCGATTGCCAGTTGAGATTCAGGGAGCATGTCTCGTTGCTGTTGAGGAATTCTTTCCTTGCATTGCGCCTTTTGTATCGGCAGAGATATTGTTTAGATTTTCAGTCACGCAAGTATCTCTGTGAGACTCTCGTTTTGTCCAAACTTAACTATGGATTAACGGTTTTTTACCCTTGCCTTGATTCCGTGCAGAGGCGCAGACTACAGAAAATGCAGAATTCATGCTGCCGGTTTGTTTTCGGTTTGAGGAAATATGACAGTGGAATAAGGGACGGAATTAACAGCTTGGGATGGCTTAGGGTTGAGAATGTTTTCCGGCTCCACCTGACGATTATGGTTCATCGAATTTTACGTTCTTGTCTTCCACCGTATTTGAGGGAAAAGCTAATTTTTAGACGTGATGTTCATTGCGTGGACGTTAGGCATGGTCATAGGCTCATGCTGCCAAGATTTGGTTCAGCCATGTTTCAGCGCTCCTTCACCTTCAATGCGGTGAAATTACATAATGAATTTTTAGTTTCGTGTGAAGGCGTTTCTTTGAGCTCACTGAGAAAAATTTTGAAGTCAAAATTCTTGACGAGCCAATTATAAATTAGGAAAATTTTATGAATATGAAATATGTTTTGTTTACTCACAATGGAATTGATTCGTTAATTTTATTTTTTTTTTCCGCTTATTTTTGTTTCTATCCTTTTGTTTTTTTTTTCCCTTTTTGTTTTTTTTTTTTTTTTTTCAGGGTTGAGTGGAGTAGCTTTAAGCTAGACTTCGCCCTATGTTTATATATTGTAAATGTATGAATAAAGGCACTATTATTATTATTATTATTATTATTACAAAGACGTTTCCTCGGTTGTGGATATTCTCAATTTTATTAGCATACAAATTAAAATTTTTCACTCATTCGACAAGTCTAAGCAGAAAATTAATATTATCTCGAAAAGAAAGAGTAAGGCAATGATTTATTTTTCACTGGTACGCAGTTTCGTATATTTTATAGTAAAAACTATGAAAAAAATTCAGAAAGTGGGGAAATGGCTATCGCATGAACTTTTAGCGCCAAAGGTCAAATAAGGCGAGCTCTGCGAATTTTCAATTAAAACAACATTTTTACATTTAATCGTCAAAATTTATTGGGTCACCTTCAAAATAGGCTCCATTTGCTCCAATACATCTATGCCAACGGCACTTCCAATTATCGAAACATTTTTTATAGGCGCTTTCCGGGATGGACTTTAGCTCTCGCGCCGAATTTTGTTTTATGGCTTCAATCGACTCAAAACGGGTGCCACGAAGGGGCAATTTTAGTTTTGGGAAGAGGAAAAAGTCGCAGGGAGCCAAATCCGGCGAATACGGTGGTTGCTGAAGCACGTTTGTTGAGTTTTTGGCGAGAAAGTCAGTCACAATCGTAGCTCGGTGAGAAGGCGCGTTATCGTCATGCAAAATCCATGAGTTGTTCGCCCACAAATTTAGCCGCTTCTTACGGATACGCTCACGCAAACGTTTCATAACGCCTAGGTAATACTCCTTGTTTACCGTCTGACCCTCTGGAACGAATTCGTAGTGCACCATGCCACGGATATCGAAGAAAACAATGAGCATCACCTTCATTTTCGAGCGGCTTTGGCGTGGTTTTTTCGGTTTCGGCTCATTTTTTGCCACCCATTCCGATGATTGCTGGCTTGTTTGCATATCGTACTCGTAGACCGTAGACAGGTCTCATCACCAGTTATAATGCGTTCCATGAATGTAGAATCGGAATTACAGCGATCCAGCACGTCTGAAGCAACCTGTTCGCGATAACGTTTTTGAAGAAAATTCAGGTCTTTCGGTACGAGTCGTGCGGCCACCTTTCTCATGCCCAAAATATCAATCAAAATCGTACGTGCGGACTCATGGGATATCTTAAGATCATGTGCTATCTCTCTCAAGCTGGTACGACGGTTTTTCAGCACCCTTTCCTTAATTTTATCGACGTTATCTTCGATCGAAGCCGTCGATGGGCGACCACTTCACGACCGTCCTTGAAGGCTCTGTACCACTGATATGCACGAGTTTTCGATAGAGCATTATCACCAAAGGCCTTTTGCAACATTTTCAATGCATCGGCACACGAAAATTCATTTGCAACACAAAACTTTAAACAAATTATTTCTAT
Organism: Megalocaria dilatata; assembly: GCA_034642435.1. Classification (NCBI taxonomy): domain Eukaryota; kingdom Metazoa; phylum Arthropoda; class Insecta; order Coleoptera; family Coccinellidae; genus Megalocaria; species Megalocaria dilatata. The sequence goes on along the minus strand of CM067859.1, from coordinate 53,737,847 downwards.
CGAGAGTTCTATCACTCTAAAAAAACACCCGATACATAAAGTTTGCAAGATATTTCATGGACTCCTTTAAAACCAAATGATGTTATAAGTGTGAACCAAAAATATAATTTTTAAATAAAATAAAGAAAAGAGGTTTTTTCTTGACAGAAGGATTATTACAGAATCCTAAATATCATACAGATCTATTCTGTTGACCTCTTACAAATTTTAATTTAAAAAATTTCAATTCTGAAAGTTTTTGAATAAAATTTTTTTAAAATTTGTCCTATTTATGGCAAAAGGAGAACTATTCGATTTTTTGCAAATAGAATCAATGTGCATACCCCCTTTCAAATTGTTATCAAGGTAAATGCCAAAAAATTGAGTACCATTCTTAGATAGAATAGCACTATCCAAATGTATATGTATTCGGTTTTATCGATTTTGATTACAAAGTTATTTCTATTAGACCAGTTCATAAAACTTTGTTATAATAGCTCACAGGGCGCCTGAAGTTCTTCGACTGTTGGTGTCGAAACCACTACTGAAACATCATCACTGAACAGACTTAACAAAAACTTTTTTATCGAAGACGAAATGCGTCTACACCCCATCAAATTCAGAAACATTACTCTCAAATTAACAGAAAGATCGTCAATGAAAAGCGAAAATAGAAGAGGACCAAGGACGGATTCTTGTGGCTCTCCATGACTAAGGACATGCTCGTTAGATAGGTAGCCTTCAAATTTCCCAAAAATGGATCTACTCTCGAGATAGCTTCGGAGTCAATTTAAAAATATACCACGAAAACCCAAATTGTAACACTTTTCAACTATAAAATGAAATGATAGACTATCGAATGCTCGCGAGGGGTCAAAAAATAAACCTGCTACATGGAAGTCATTGTCAAGGTATTCATACACATAATCAATAAAGAAAATTGCAGCTGTTTCCGTCGAGTGACCCGATCTAAAACCATGTTGGGCGTTATCGAGTACATTGAACTTGTCAAGATACTGGATCATTCTGTTGAACATAACTCTTTCAAATACGTTGAAAAATATGCTCATATTAAAAATTGGACTATAATTCGTGATACTATTTATATCATTTTTTTAAGATTGAAACAACTAAGGCTTTTTTAATAGTAAGAAAGATGCCAGAACTTACAGAAAGATTAATACAGTGAGTAAAATGCTTGTAGATATCTGAGCTTATCAACTTCAGAATTCTAACTGATATAGAATCAGCTCCTGCACACTTATTATTTTTGAGTATCCATATTACAACAGCAACTTCATACTCAATCAACGGATGAAAGAAAAATGTTGTATTCAGCCTTACTGAGGAAGATAAAGAGCCCCCATAGCAGAGGTGAAGAGTTGCTTCGATTACCGTTGAAAAGTAATTGACAAAAATTTTTGATAATACACTATGCAAACACAATCAACGCCTGTGTATTTTCATGAAATATGTTATAATAGGAAGAGTGTTTTCAAAACACTTTGATTTAATTTCCCAAATTTTCCGAAAATTTTCTAGAATTGAATTTGTAGAAGTTTCGTAGAATAATTCTTTTTAATTCATTGAGGTGAGCACTTAAGTGAAGACAGATGTCGCTTCTAGTGTATTATTCCATTGTTTTCATCTGGCCTCATTTTGAAGTGTCATCATTAGGCTTTCTTTTCAGTGTTTGTCATTTCGCTAAAGTGTAAATAACATAGTTTTTGCGTGCACTGAAAATGTTAACTTTTGAGCCGAATAATGTGTTTTTGCGGAAGGTTTACTTCTTTTCTTCGATATGAAGAAAAAGGTGGATGTCATGCTCTAGCTGAACGAAAATGTTAGAAGTGGTTTGCCTGAAATTTCTATTTTAAAGATGAAGAATGACCCGGAGCGCTACCAAAGTCCAAGAATGAAGAATTACAGTCGGGGCTGAATTAATATTAATCACAAATGCAGGAGGAACTCGCAAAAACACTTTCCATCGTTCAAAAGCAACGAAAATGATCCGTAAGGGTGGAAGTTGCATGCCCTATGAACTGAAGCCAAGAGAAGTCGATGCCGTATTTTTACGTGTGAACAACTGCTCCATAGTCAAAAAAGAAAGGGGTTTCTGGATCGAATTGTGACTGCCGATGAAAAGGCGGTTCATTACGATAACCTCTAACGTCGGGCAACGTATGGATATACCTTATTCGTAACTGTCAAACCGAATATCATGGCGAGAAGACCTTGCTGTGTATTTGGTGAAACCAACTGGGTATGTTGTATTATGAGCAGCTACAGTCGAACGAAAGGATCACTAGATGGGTCTACCAAGGACAATTGATGCATTTGATGCATTTGATGCATTCCAAGAAAAGCGGTTCTAATACTTCGACAGAATCAATCAAGTTTTGATAATGCACGGCCACATGTTGCATCGCCCGTTAAAAAGCACCTAGAAATTCTCAAATAGGAAGCCCTACCCCAACCTTCGTACAGCCCAGACATTGCTTCCTTGGTTTAACATCCCCTCTGGTCGAAGCAACATGGACTGGCTGACCAGCACTTTTCCAAATATGGATCGATAGCGCCCAAAAAGCCGGTGTTTTTTTCTCGATGGAATTCGTCAATTTTCAGAAAGATAGGAAAAGGTCGTGACCAGCGACAGACAGTTTTTTGAATTTTGAATTTGTAACGAAATTTAGAGCGAATATGCGCGTTATTAGTCTTCTTCTATCTACCAGATCGAGCAAATCTGTAGTTTCGTTCAAATTGAATAACTACGAAACTATTGAACTAATTTTGCTTATTTACGAACTCAACTCAGATATTGGGATCTCAAGTCTTTTCTGAAGGCAACAAGACTGCACATCTATCCATTCGAAAGTTACGTATTGTGTTTACGTTCAGACCTGACGGACGGAATTACTTTTGACCCCGGATTCGTCATCAGTGAGTCAAACCTCATCATTCGACTATTTTCAACTCAAAAGTCGAAAATACAGACACTTGGGTGAAACGATAGCACGTTGTTTCCTTGGGGAAGCGCGAAAAAAGAGTAAACAAAGATTTTAGGTATCTACATATGAAAAAATCCAAAGAATTCAGGTACGAAGACCACGGTGCTAAAATACTGGGCCTCCTCGTCCTATACAACGATGGCCATAAGTATCATTCAAATGCAGCCAAACATTGAGCAGAAAATGACCTAGTGCTTCATCGTGTAAAAACTATTCAAAAATTTCCTGAAGGCATGTTTATCAAAATAGGCAAATAACTGGATATTGTCATCACTACGGATTCTGTCAAGGTACCAGATTGTGAAAATTCTACATACATAGGGAGGTTTTCATAAAAAAATACTTCTTTGGGAAAACTTCGGTACCAAAAAGTCGATAATCATATGTTTTTATCCATATATTTATCGATAATCTTTATTAATGCCTAGACTGTGAAATTTCATGCGGATCAGCTTTTACGCACTGATGAGTATTGTGAAAATTTGTAATACCATCACGGAAAAATTCTGCTTCGTTAGTAAAAAGAATAATACACAAGAAATTTGAAGTTCTTGTCATCTTGTTCATAATCTTTTCGGCAGGCAGTAATCTCTCGGATTATGTAGAGATGTGCAAACTAACAGCGACTACTTCTTTTAGCATCAAGTCCTCTTCGAACGGATATACCAGGATTTTCTCTTAGTCTATACAGTATTATTTCTTCTGCAGCAGCTCTTGTTTTCGTATACCACAATCGATTATCTCTTCTTAAAGATCTAAATTTACATAGACTATCACATGTTTTCCAAATATTCAATGAGACTAAACATTATTTTATTCTTTGGGTTGGGAACAATAATAAAAATAATCTTCACTTTCAGAATTATCATCATACATGATAACAAAATGAAAACAAGTCACAAAAAGCAATATTTAACCTCTACACACCCACAGTACATGCATCTTTGAATTCTGTGAATGAATATGGTTCACAGTTCAATACAAACAAATAAATTGCCCAATGGTATGAGTTATACTCTGATATATTTTTTATGGTATTAGGAAGAAATTTGTAAAGTTTAATAACCTAATAGAGTGCTACGTTCAGTATTCGAGTACTTATGAATTGAGTAGAAATATTCATAAATTCTTCTTGTTTTATTTGTGTTCTTACACAATTCAATATAATGATAACAATTCAAAAAATGTATATGAGACTGTAATTTATTTCCACAAAAATGTTTGTACTGCTACAACAATTTCAAGAAATTCTAAAAGTGTTAATCTAGAACCTTTGCTTTCAACGTGGATAATTCCATAATTATTGTTGAAATTATGCCTGAATTCCTTAAGATGATTAGCATATGTCGAATGTACAGAATTGTATATATATCCCGTTTGGTGTTCTTGGACACGTTTCTTGAATGATCTACCAATCTGGCCAATGTATACTAAAGGGCAATCTTTGCAAGTCAACTTGTAGACTCCGGATTTATTTTCTTTATTTGTACGATCTTTATTGTTTTTTTTATGTAGGTACTAAGGTTATTAATTGTCTTAAAAGCCGCGTTATAATTGAAACAACTTTTGAAATATTTAGCAATATTTTCAGATAATCCATTGACATAAGATAACGAAAAATATTTCTGTGTATTGTCCTCTTTTATGATTGGGTACACGAGATTTAATGCCATTTTCTTTTGTTTATTGGATAGCATTTTGTCTATAAGAAAGGGATTCAAACCGTTGTTTGGCGTTATTTGTTTAATAATATTTAATTCTTTCATAAAGTTTTCTGAATTTAAAGGGACAATCAATAACCTATGAATAAAACTATTATATGCTGACATCTTTTGGTTAGTGGGGTGGTTTGAAGTTTTATGTATTGTGATGTCTGTATGTGTTGGTTTGTGAAAAATACTAAAATCATGTAAATTATTTAATCTTGTTATAGTGAGGTCAAGAAAATTAATACTTTGATTCTTTTCTTCTTCGATTCTGAATTTGATTTTTGGGTGGAGTTCATTAATGAAATTCGTGAAGATATGTAGTTGTCGGTCGGTGCCTTTGAAACAACAAAAAATGTCATCTACATATCTGTACCAATAAAGAAAATATTTGCTTATAGGATTCAGGTGTATTTTTGATTCCAGATCGTCCATGAATATTTCAGCTAAAATTGAACTGAGTGGATTTCCCATTATTAAACCATTGTCAGAAATATAGACGGTTCCGTTAAATTGAAAGTAGTTTTGTTCAAGACATATTTCCAGGCAATTAAGTATATCATTCATTTTGATGGGATTGGTATTATTTTTAATTAATAGTTTTTTTACAATTTGTACTGTTTCAATTGGAGGTATACTAGGGAATAAATTTTGTACATCAAAAGAAATTCATTCACAATTTTTGGGTAATTGGATGGATTTAATGTTGTCTATAAGTTGGGTGCTACTTTTAATAGCGTATTTAGGTAAAAAGTTTGTTTCGGTTTGAACAATAGAAATTAAGACTCTAGATAATTTTATGCTTGGTGATGTGATGAATGAAACTACTGGTCTAATTGGATTATTTTCTTTATGAAGTTTTATTAGTGAATATAATTTTGGGATTTGTGGGTTCACTAAAGTGAGCAAATGGTTTTTTGGAAAGTTATTGAAAAGGCTAACAGATTGGTCTATTATATTTTTCATTTGTTTTTGGGAATGTTCAGTGGGGTCTTTAATAACTTAGTACTTTAGTAAATTTATATTTATCTGGGGTTGAAAAAGCAATAGTTTTGTTGAAATATTCATGTTTTGGAATGGCAACGATACTGTTTCTTTTATCGGCTCGAGTGAATATTAAATTACTGGTGTTTCTTTTGTCGATGATTGATTTAACTAAATTCTGTTTTATTGAGGAAGAGTGAATTTCAGTTTTATTTTTGTCTTTAATTATGTCAGCAATAATATATTTATTGTAATTTGAATTTGATTGATGTTTGAGTGATTGAATAGATTTAATGGCGTTCTGAATCTATTGCTGAATAGTCTAGGGATTTTTGTGAATTATTATTTTCTAGGTTGAATTTAAATCCCTCTTCTAAAAGGTTGGATTGTGTACTGTTGAATTTTACATCAGATAAGTTGACAAATCTAGGGTAAAATTGATGTTCAGATAAAAGATGTTTTTCATTTTTATTAAATTTCGGAATATTCCTTTTATTTTTATGAGTTAAATTTTTCAGTTTTTTAGTTTGAGTTAAGAATTTGGAGTGAATAATTTTGCCCACACGTTCCCTAGTATTTCTGTCATATTTTCTTTATTGGTACAGATATCTAGATGAGATTTTTTGTTGTTTCAAAGGTACCGACCGACAACTACATATCTTCACGAATTTCATTAATAAACTCCACCCAAAAATCAAATTCACAATCGAAGAAGAAAAGAATCAAAGTATTAATTTTCTTGACCTCACTATAACAAGATTAAATAATTTACATGATTTTAGAATTTTTCACAAACCAACACATACAGACATCACAATACATAAAACTTCAAACCACCCCACCAACCAAAAGATGTCAGCATATAATAGTTTTTTCTATTCATAGATTATTGAATGTCCCTTTAAATTTAGAAAACTTTATGAAAGAATTAAATATTATTAAACAAATAGCGTCAAACAACGGTTACAATCCCTTTCTTATAGACAAAATGGTATCCAATAAACAAAAGAAAATGGCATTAAATCTCGTGTACCCAATCATAAAAGAGGACAATACACAGAAATATTTTTCGTTATCTTATGTCAATGGATTATCTGAAAATATTGCTAAATTTTTCAAAAGTTGTTTCTATTATAACGCGGCTTTTAAGACAATTAATAACCTTAGTACCTACATAAAAACAATAAAGATCGTACAAATAAAGAAAATAAATCCGGAGTCTACAAGGTGACTTGCAAAGATTGCCCTTTAGTATATATTGGCCAGACTGGTAGATCATTCAAGAAACGTGTCCAAGAACACCAAAGGGGATATATATACAATTCTGTACATTCGACATATGCTAATCATCTTAAGGAATCCAGGCATAATTTCAACAATAATTATGAAATTATCCACGTTGAAAGCAAAAGTTCTAGATTAACACTTTTAGAATTTCTTGAAATCAACAGGTATAATGTCCGTAAAATCCTTTTGAACGAACAAACAGATGTCGATCATTCTCCATTACTGAATATTTTTCCTTAATGGCATTTTTAGCGGCAAACTCTAATAAACACCTAGAGTTTTTATGACTTGTGCTTCCATCATTTGGTCACGTACCTAAAAATGTATTTAAACTCGGTTACACTGAATACCATCAGACAGTACAATGTAATACCTGAAGAAGCCACATCGTGGTGAAACAATTGTTGTAGTAGTACAAACATTTTTGTGGAAATAAATTACTGTCTCATATACATTTTTTTAATTAAAATGAGTTTCCACCAGGTAAAGACCGAATCTATCAAATATAATGATAATACTTACGAAAAACAATAATACTCTATAGATGTACAAACCTGATGAAGTTAAAATATTATTTGCTTTGATGAAGCTTCTACAAGATGATCTGAATTTTATATTGAACAAAGTTCTCACTGCATGCTTTTGAGTTATAAAAACATGTTAAGCTTGTGAATTACAGCCCAAGAAAATAGCAGCGTAGGATAAGAACGACTGGAAGTTTGCGAAATAAATGGTTATTCATATCACCATGGTTCTTGATAGCTTTCAGAGTATAATTACTGAGTTCAATTTTGGTACTAATGTTTCACAATGTTGTTCCCAGTTCAAATGTCTCTCAACAGATATTCCGAGAAGTCTTGTACTTGAGTTTATTGTTATCTCATTATCGTTCATTTTGTTGCTTTCAAGGTAAGCCATGTTGGATCTAGTATTGGAGAAGAACTCTATATTTGTTTTATCGGAATTTACGGCCAATGCATCGCCAAAACACCAATCCTTTATTTTCGAGAATGCAGTTTGTAGTCCAACTGTCATCTGTTCAACTTCGTAGGATGAAATCATGACGTTAGAGTCGTCAGCATATTAGAAGGTACCCATTTCCAAATCCTCTAAGGTCTTGTTTTGATCGGTAATAGGTTTTTGTTCGAAGCTATCTAGAAGGTCGTTATCATAGACGATGAATAAAACTGGACCCATAATAGTACCCTGTGGTATTCCTGCAGATATTGTTAGTTTACATGAAATGGTCCTTTCATTCCTCACATCTAAAACAACCATCAATATGAAGACGATAAGCTGTTCTTTTATTATCGTTTGCGCGACCATAAAAGCACATCTACCGATTCACTCAATGTATAGCGTTCCATGCAGAAAGTAAAAGGAATTTGTTACTAAGTCATCCACCCGTAAACACAACGTGACAGTTTTATTTTTTGAACAGATCGAACAAGGCCTTCTAAATACATTTCAATTTCAAAAACAACAAATTTTTCAATAGTTCTGGAAAACTTGAAGTTGAGAAAAACTGCTTGTATCGAAAACAAAGTAGTCATATTGAACATCTTCTTCAATTTGCTTTCTTTTGCAACTTCCTAGATTCTGCTAATTCGGAATTTTTGTATCTTTTATGAAAAATAAAATCTCTGAATATTTGAGGCCGGTTTTCTTGAAAACGGTGTGGTTTGAAGTTTTCAATCGGGAGCACCGTTTTTAAAGAATTATCTTCAAGGATATCCATCTTTTTGACCTTTATGCCAAAATTTTTGAGTGAGATCCAAGTTGGGATGTTGTAAATCAAGTAACCTTTTTCAATCGGCGTATATTTATTCAGAAATTTCATAATGAGTATTAGCATGATGAAGAAAGTTATTCGAATCGGGACAATTATTATTGATGGCAGACACCCGTCCAACTAGAAAATTTCGTTTCCACCTGAACAGGATTCGAACCCGGACCTTTCGGTCATGGGCCCAATGCTCTCTTACTGAGCTGTCCACACTGTCAATGCAACTTGCATCTGTCTCTACTATTTCGAAACTCAAGTACAGTCGAATAGGTTTGGTTGATCCTCGGACATTAGGAGCAGACATTAATATTTCATAGCTTATTTGCTATTTAACAGTGCAATGCTATAATAGTGAATTCTACCGGGAATGTGGGCATAACTCTTTCACAAGGCGACACTCAACAGTCTCCATAATTTGCCCAGGAAGCAGAAAGGGTGATAAGGGTTACGACTTATCATCACGCACAGCGAGAACCACTCCGAAGAGTTAAACCCACCAAGCTTCCAGTTTCGGCTTCAGTCCGAGAACCTACACCGTGACTGGTAGCAGCAAAGCACTATACTCTACTGGCTCTGCAGTGTCAATACTCGAGTTGTCTTATGACGCAACTCACTCGCCGAAGAAGCTTCTTATCCATCGACCCGAACGCAGTTCCATGAATCTTGGTTCATGGGTCTCAAGATTTAATGCAATCAACGAGCACCGCCAATCCGGCCTGTACGTCACAAACTCTTGTGAAGTCTTTCATAATTGATCCTGGCTTCAAACACCAACGGTCTAGCCGTATCGTCGAGATCCACAAACCCCAGAAACGTCTCGCAATCGATTCTGGTTCAGGACGAGGCTAGTCGAACCGTCAAGTTCCGCTAAACCCTGAAACACCTCTCGAGATATCTTGAACATGAGTTGCTACGAATACATAGATGGAATACCCTTCTAGTCCCGCATGTGAACTTTCAACCACTGCCCCCTCGAGTCCAACACCAATTGGGTGGCCAGGTCGTACGAATACTTCCCGAGGGCCTCCACCCTCCTAAGGTTGGACAGAAAAATACGGAGATTTACTGCAGTAGGTTAGAGAACGTTAGTTTTAAGGGAAGCCCTGTGCTGCGACAAACACGCTTGTCACTGCGTTGATCAATGCGGCTCAGCTCTCCATTCCACCTTTAAGGTGAAACTAGGGCCTCATTCGGTCGATCTTCCACTAGACGGGGCCAATAATTGGCGCGAGTGGCATTACTTTAGGTATCAGGACTCAATCCTCCATTTCATCAGGATGAAACTAAGATCCTAGTAAAGACAAGCACTCCCAGAGCGTCAAGCTACAATGCTATGGGGGCGGGTGCAATGCAGTTATAACGATTAATGTAACACACAGCCACACACTGAAGCCCACATAGGGCTACTTATGTTTCACCAAACAACAGCGCCATTTAATGCGCGCGAATATACATACTCAGCATACCACATCAGGTGAGGACAACAATCGAACTGCATTCTCGATTAATTCAAGCGTCATAGACGAAGAAATCTTCCTCATGCTCAAGTAATATCCTGTTAAGCCGCTATGACTATAATTAGCATTTTTCTTTGAATTCATTAATTGAATCGATATTTATTTCGAAATATGATAACGAGTATGAGCAGGAAGTTTTTAGAATAATTCTTGACTTAACCTGATATGGTATTCGCGTGCATTAGGTGGCGCTTTTATTGAGCAAAACTTCAGTGTCCCTATGCATGGCGTATATAGGTGGGTGGACAAGAAGCTCTGAAACTTGCCTGTCTCTTATACCCGAGGATCAAAAAAACCTATTCGGCTGTATTTGAGTTTCTAACTGTAACACAGATGCAAGTTGCATTGGTGCAGGATATTACTTGAGCATGAGGAAGATTTCTTTATCTGTGAGCTTGAAGTAATCGGGAATGCGGTTTTATTCTCGACATGACCTGATGTAGTATGCCGTGTATATGTATTCGCGTGCATTAGATGGGTCTGTTGTTTGGCGAAGATTTAGTGTCTCTATGCAAGGCGAATATACGTACGTGGCTGTGTTGCATTCGTCGGCATTGCACTAATGAATAATCAAAAAGATACAACGCATGCATGTGTTCTGCTAATAGCGGACGATGAACAAAACCTATTCGGTTGTGTTTGAGTTCCGAACTGTAACACAGATGCAAGTTACATTGTTTCGATTCGAAAATCTCTCTGTTTACCATGCTCTTACTCGTTGTCATGTGTTGGACTAAATATCCGCCGATTCAATCAATGAATTTGGAGAGAAATGCTAATTATTACCATGGAGGCTCAGCAGGATACTACTAGAGTATGAGGAAGATTTCTTCGTCTGTGACGCTTGAAGTAATCGGAAATGCAGTTCGATTCTTGACTTTAACTGATGTAGTACGCTGTGTGTATTCACGTTCATTAGATGGCGCTATCGTTTGGCAAATTTTTAGTGTTTCTATACAAAGTGAATATACGTGCGTGGCTGTTGCGTTCGTCGGCATTACAGTATTGCACTGATGAATAGTCAAGAAGCTATGAAACATGCATGTTTACTGCGTATGCCCGACGATCAACAAAACTTATTCGGCTATATTTGAGTTTCAAACTGTAACACAGATGCAAGTTACCATGTTCATACCCGTTATAATATTTCTATTCAAAAATGGTTGAAGTATGCAAGAAGCAGTGTGGATGTTTTAAGTCGCGTCGAAATATTTTGAGCTATTTTGGAAATATTTGCAAGTAAACGAGTAAGTTTTTCAACTTCAACCCAGTGTCTCGAAATTGAAAATAGTTAGGACCCATATTTGCAGGAAATTTGTTCTAATTTTCATTAGTACTCTGCTATATGAGTTCGTGACAACTAATCTGAGACAACTTGTAGCTTACAATTAAGAAACTGTCAAAATTCAAATTCGGATGAACCTACCGCGTAACGAAACAATAAAAATCCATATTTAAATTAACATATCAAAATTCAGATTGTATCGTTTGAAATAAGTTTCCATTGAGTATGGTAAAAATCGATTCCATCCAGAATTTAATTCGTATTTTAAATGCTAGTGCTAGAGTGGAAATTGTACAATTCTGAAATAATAATCATGATTATTGTCGTTTCATATTATAGATCTCTTGAGAGAACAAACATTTTACATATGACCACAACCCTGTACGCATCTGAGGTTTTACTGCTCGTTGTCTGCTTTTTCATTACGTCTATAGAGGATAGAGTTTCACGCTGATTAGCCCATCCCCTCTTCATTCAAGCGGAAAATAGAAAGAGGGGGATCAAAAGGGGATTAATTCACTGGCACCAGAGTATTAATCTTTGCCATCAAAACGGGCACTGCCAGATCCGCAAGTCATAGCCAAGGTCGATTACAGGAGTTACAAAATTAACAGAGAAAGATATCGAAAAACTTACTCATTTTGGTTCTTTAAGATGAAAAATGAAGAGGAAACTTTAGCATTATCACCTAATCTATGGATAGCAGTTATGATATGAAGAAACAATCTATTTCGTCATGCATTGAATGCATTTCTTCTAATATTAGTTCGGTAAGAACACTTTTTCGACAGAAAAATATAATGGACTGAATTCAATGAAAATTATTACACTTATGATCTTTATTTCCAAAAACATCAATACTAATCTACTCACATACAATAAGTATTGAAGCTGAATGAAATATCATTATAATAATTCCTGTTTCAATGTAGAGTCTAGCCTTGAAATAATCATGTATATTTGAAGGTTCTACTTTCAATATCAAACATTTTGAATGAATTAACTGAATCGGAGGATATTTATTACAAATATGTCAACACGAATTTGAGTATGGTAAATAGGAAGTTTTTCGAATCGGGACAATGCAACTTAACATTCTTCGTCTGTGACGCTAGATAATTAGGAGTACAGTTCGCTTCTTGATTTAGGCTGGGGTTGTATGCTGCGTACGTGTATTTGCGTGCATTGGATGTCGCTGATTTTTGGAAAAACAATAAAGTCGCTATGTAAGGCGAATACAGGAGCGTGGCTGAGTTAGATTTGTGGGCATAAGAGCAATACACTAACGAGTAGAAAAAAGCTATGAAACATGCATAACTGCTGCTTATCCTCGGAGATCGAACAAAACCTATTTCATTTATTCAAGTTTTCAATACAGATGTAAGTTGCACTATCCCGATTCGAAAAACACCTACTTACCATTCTCAAATTCGTGTTAATACAAATATTTTACGCTGACTTTAAACTATTTGAAACCGTCACTTTTTCAAATTGCATTCGGTGAGTGAAATATATATTTGTTTTTTATTTAAAAAAATTTACACATTTTTAATGTTTCACAATTTATTCAGAATCCTGACACGTGTTTTGTTCTTTCAATAATCTTTAAAGTAGTACAAAATGGAACTAAACTTAAAATTGAAAAAGGTTCTTTTATTTCACTTAGGACATCTGTGTATTTTTATGGCGCATGGTAACAACAGCATCCAATATAGGGGTGTTGCCGAATAGTATTTGGGAATTTGTTAAATTCTCCTTTTTCTCTCTGGCTTTTTTGATTGAAAGAATCTCCGAATAGTCCATCAATTTACCACTATTAACTTTACATAGTAAAGAGACATCTTTCTCATTAAAAAAAATCTATGCTCTTTGATTCTATGTTGTAAACATCGACCTGTCTGTCCTATTATGTAGCATTACAATCATCACAGTTAATTTCACAAATCCCCCATTTCGGAAAAGTTGGGATTCCTTTCTTTATTGTTCACCAAAATTTTAGCCGAATTATTTCTATTTGCTGCTAAAGAACTAATTCCCATTTTATGAAGACCATTAGAGATCCTACTTCTGAAACCTTCAATATAAAGAAAACATAGAATCAAAGAACATAGAATGTCTATTTTGGAAAACCAGAAATCAACCGATTTTGCAGAATATTGTATAGAAAATAATCATTTATTTCAATGAAAAAGATGTCACTTTACTATATAAAATTAATAAATGTAAATTGATGGACTATTTGAAGATTCTCTCAATTACAAAAGCCATTGAGAAAAAGGTGAATTTAATAAATTCCCAAAAAATATTTGGTAACACCCCTATATTCAATGATGTTATTTCCATGCGCCATAAAAATACAGAGATGTCGTAAGTGTAATAGAAGAACCTTTTTCAATTTTGAGTTTAGTTCCTTCTTGTACCCCTTTGAAGATGATCGAATGACCGAAACACGTGTCAGGATTTTGAATAAATTGTGAAACATGAAAACTACGTGAATAATTTTAAATAAAATTGTAATATTATTTCCCCTTGAGCCAACGGCTTACCCCATTCATGTAATATATATTTGTTTGAATAGTTTCGAATATGAATATTGAAAAAAATAAGGCAAAACTTCGAATACAAATAATTGTGGAACCTTTGTATAGATTTAACCCGTTAACGAACTTGGCAAGATATTCAGACCCCAAACGTACCCTGATAGTTTTCAGTCCCTAGGTCTTTCCGTTCGAAAATTAGTGTGTTCGCAGACAGACCGGCCGGATAAAATTGCTTATGACCACGGAGTCTTCGTTATTGAGTACAACCGATTCTTTTGAGACTCTATTCGGCTCGAAATTAAAAAATGGGCAAACGACAGCACGCTTTCCCCAAAAATTCTGATTCTATTACAGATGTCTTAAAAAAAAATAATAAAAATAATGTGTAGCGTCATACTTATACAAGTACATGATAAATTAAAGTTTAGAGAATAATTTAAGGATATACCTTGAAATATTTTAATTTTTTAGAGACACCCATTCTGGTTCTTCCTTATAAAGTGTCTTTAATTAAGCGCTTCCTATTTTTAAATTTGAATAACACAAATTTCAAATCATATTGAAGGCCTGTCGATGTCATTATATATGGTACTAGCAGACCCGGCCACGCGTTGCTATGGTTTTCTTGTTCTTGATTTAATTATTTGGTACTATTGGTATTATTAAGGAAGTGATTGGATAAAGAATGATAAAAAGTCCAAATTAAATTTCTCGGATAGTAAATGTTTAATTTTTATTGATTTAATGAATGACTTAGATAATACTGACTTTTTAAACTGAAATTATAATTATTTTATAATCATTCTACCCAATTCAATTTTTAATAATAGTTACTTTCATTTAATTAAGAACTAAGCGATGAACAATATTTTTCGTTAATCTGTCTTTCGTCAAAAATTTCCTAGAAATAATTTATATGTCAAAAACAACGCTTGCTGGATCAGCTAGTACAGTATATTGATATAAATATGTGATATGATAATACTTACATATATTTATTTTGATAAGGAATTCTAAACAATAAAGCACCAAAAATAAAATTGCTATCTCAAATTCGAGAAATAAACTATCTCATCTCTTAAGTTAGAGAAAAGCACACTTTAAAAAATATTTAAATCGGTTCAGTAGTTTCGGAGTTCATCCCGGACAAACATTGTGACACTGGAATTATATATAATGGATATAACATCTTGCAAATTTCGCCGCGGCTTCGCTAGGTGGCGGGCATCGGAAATGTATAATTTTCTATAACTCTGACATACAAATCAGGTTGAACTTTACCGATGGCATGACTTATATGGACTTTGGGAGCCGCTGTGGTTTTTGGCTTATTAGCATAGACAACTTTCGATAGCACCACAACAAAAGGTCTAAGAGGGTCAAATCACACTATCGCGGAATCCAGTTAACATCAGTTTTACGTGAGATGACCATGCCCTCAAGTCACTGGTGCTTAAAATCCAATATGACCTAAGCTGTGTTGCACGAAGCGCTTACTGTTGAAACCCCATGTCATCGGTGTCAATATCTTCCAATTCAGGCCAAAAGAAGTTATTAATCATCAACCCAAAGCTCTCGCCGTTGACGACGGTGGCCTAGTAAAAAATATGGACGCCGCCATCTCAAAATCCACACCAAACAGTGACCTTTTCAGGATGCATTGGACGTTCTTGGATCTCATGTCGATTGCAATCGTCCCAAGTTCGACAACTCTGAAGATGATCTGTTGATGAAAAATAGGACGGTTTCCAAATGCTTCAGGGCTGGTTCAGGGACAACAAGTCGTTCTCTGTGGTGCTTTACCTTCAGCTCCTAGTTTGAATCTTGTACGGATGTAGGCTTAACTCACCACACAAAATTCGACAAGTTGTGGTGTGCGTAAATGCGAGTTCTTACGAGCGAGGCGAAATCGACTGCCTTCGATTGTCCTCGCCCCCAATGACATTGTGGCTTGACGCGCTGGCGGCGCTTGTCTCGACTAGGATCCTAGTTTCATCCCGGTGAAATGGAGGATTAAGTCCTGATGCATAAAGCAATGTCACTCGCGCCAGTCGCTGGACCCGTGTGTTGGAAGATCGACCGAATGGGGCCCTAGTTTCACCATAAAGGTGGACTGGAGGGCTGAGCGTTGATCAACTCAGTGACAAGGGTGTCTGTCGCAGCACAGGGTTTCACCCTTAAAACTAATGTATTCTACCCTATTGCCGTAAATTTCCGGATTTTTCTGTCCAATGGCCGAGTGCGTTATGTAACATACTACATTACCTTGTGTATTTGTGAATCTCGACGATATCGATAGACCGTTGGTGCTTGAAGCCGGGATCAATTGAAAGACTTCACAAGGGTTCGTGTATCTTGACGTACAGGCTGGATTGACGGTGCTTGTACCAGGATTAATTGAGGCATTAAATTTTGAGACTATCTTGGTTCATGGGATTGCGTCCGGGTGGGTATAAGAATGAGAATCCCCTTCGGCGAGTGAGTTACGTCACAAAACAATTCGGGTACTGACACTGCAGACTGCTACCAGTCATGGTGTAGATTCTCGGATTGAAGCCGAAACTGGAAGCTTGGTGAGTTCAACTCTTCGGAGTAGTTCTCGCTATGCGCGATGATAAGACGTAACCCTTATCACACTTTCTGCTTCCTGGGCAGATTGTGGAGACTGCTGAGAAGTCACCTGGTGAAAGAGCTATGCTCACATGCCAGTAAGCTAACCGGTAGAATTCACGGTGTACTCCAAACTCTCATCGACAGCGGCGATCTTTTCGGCAGATTTTGAGTTCGTCATCGTACGGATATTTGTTTCATTGTTTACTGAATCAGTCTACTCATATTTATCCATCACACGGGAAATGTTGCCCCAACACAGCACTCAGTCTGATAAAACATTTCTATCATTTTCATATGTGTTGAAAGTTACATCTGTCCATGTGAGTTCGACAAAGTAGACCGAATAAATGATAGCCACTTCAAAAGAAAGAGCTTCAACAATATGGGAGCTATCAACAGTCAAAATCCGAAAGTCTTATTGGAAGACCCGTTACCAGATGATTGAATGAGTAAAAAACTGAAAGAGTCCAAAACTTAATTTTTGGTGCCTTATAAAAGGATGTATCTAAATATGTGTATGCGATTCGACGTAATTTTCCTATCTATATGTTTTTAATAATAATAAATAATAAGGTATTTTTCGAAATCAGATCAGCTTGAAATATTTTTTAAATTTGTAATCAGGAAAGTTTCTCTGTGACTCATTCTTTTAAAATGATACCTTCATTTGTGAGGTAATAAGTTTCGTGTCATAAATGGAAGGCACAAAGATTTGGACTTAAAATTTACGTCTGAGCTAGTCAGTATTTAGTCCATATTTAGAGAAATATTGTCTGAAGACGGTCGAATCTTCAATGACAAAAACCGGAATCCTCAATTTACACAAATGGAATAATAAAATTATTTTGTCAAAAAGTGCTACAAAATGAAGCATTATCCTAATTTCTTTTGAAATGAAGTATCTCCAATTAACAGACTACTTCCATCCAATACTCAATTAATACATGATAATATCTTAATTTATGCCGCCAAATAGTAACGACTGAAAGATTGAATAATCATAAATAAATCTTTGTTTTCAGACAATCCTAAGAAAACTAAAATTTAACGAAACAACAAAAAATAATTAGTTTAGGATACAGCAGTATCATTTATTTGGAGTAACCTTCAATTCAAACATAACTTTTAAACATAGTTCAAATTAATGAATTCCCAATAGACTTATTTCATGGTGGTAGAACAAGAAAAGATTTTCTCACTGTTGAATACAGGAAGTCAATTTTATGGAGCATCAAAATTTGAGAACAATAAAACACGTAACAATTCAAAAATAATTTGGATGTATATTATTTAACGATTTCAAAGATCAAATCAGTATTAACACAATTGGGTAGCACCTGTATTCATAAATGTCAAACGTTCCATTTAATGCTTCGATAGTCCAATCTCCTTCCAGGGTTTCAGATCTATTTCGGATAGAAGTGATTACATAGGTCAACCCCTACTTCTTAGTCTAGCGTGAAATAACCCATTAGGTTATTAGTTGGAAGCGCAATTAATCAACTAATTAGAATACAGAATATTTACCCTATAATATCTCAGTCACCTTAGTCCAGCAGGAATAGTGTGACGTCAATACTCGTATTCGAAATGTTGACCTACGAAGTGATCAATCAGCTGTCTGATGAACTCAGATGATAGATGTGCTGATTGTAACCCTTTTTGTCTTATGAACAGACCTCCGATTTCATTTTATTTAAATTGAAAGTGAGTTGACAAACGAAAATACCGGTTGATATGGCAACCTGTGATATTATTTATGATTATATTAATTAATTTGCAGTTGACCTTTGTTCTTAATAAAGAATGCACTCTTTCTTAACACAGGAATATGCGGATTTTGTGTTTGTATATGGGTATTTTAATGGAAATTCCAGGACAGCAGCTCGAGAATATCGAAAGAAGTATCCAAATAGTCTTCAATCTGCCCAAACAATATATCGTGAATCATTCTGAAGACTTCGAGGAATAGGTTATCCTACTACAAAAAAGCCATTCATCCAACGGAGGTGAATGTAAAAAATGAATAAAATGTATTAGAAGCTGTCCTTAGCTACTCTTCAGTGTTCAGCGTGTAGCTTCTACTCGTCATTCATCACCGAATGAATGGCACTTAAACAGAGAAATGTTGCATCCATTTCAAACAAACATTTCAGACAAAATGTACATGCTGTAGATGGTCCATGACGGTTAGATGATCACTTCAACAACATGCACAAAATAATATATTCATTTCGCTTGTCATGCGGTTTGTAGAAGCTTGCTTTACTAAGACGGTATAAACAACAATCATAACGAACATGTGTGGGTATTGCAAAATCCACATGTCATTAAACCAAGATTTCAGAGGAGTTTTAGTGTCAACGTTTGGGATGGGCTTTTGATAATGATTTGGTACTAGTACATGTTATAAATGATCATTTGAATGAAGGTTTATACAGAAAATGTGGAACACATTTTTTTAAGTTCATTGACATAGAGCCCAACATTATTGGAAATATGCACTGTCTGCACCATCGTATGTTATAAGGGAGACAAGTTGCTTAGTTAAATGAACATTTCCACAATGGATGGATAGGTCTTTATCTCCATCACGAGCAGCTAATTTGTAAAAAGTCGAAGAACTTTTTACGAATGTGTTTACTCTCAGAGGGCCAATTTCCAAACCAAGAACGTGGTTATACTACTCTGTCAAGAAAGTACCGGGAATCTTCAATTAAAACATCATTTTTACATTTAATCGTCAAAATTTATTGGGTCGCCTTCAAAATAGGCTCCATTTGCTCCAATACATCTATGCCAACGGCACTTCCAATTATAGAAACATTTTTTATAGGCGCTTTCCGGGATGGACTTTAGCTCTCGCGCCGAATTTTGTTTTATGGCTACAATCGACTCAAAACGGGTGCCACGAAGGGGCAATTTTAGTTTTGGGAAGAGGAAAAAGTCGCAGGGAGCCAAATCCGGCGAATACGGTGGTTGCTGAAGCACGTTTGTTGAGTTTTTGGCGAGAAAGTCAGTCACAATCGTAGCGCGGTGAGAAGGAACGTTATCGTCATGCAAAATCCATGAGTTGTTCGCCCACAAATTTGGCCGCTTCTTACGGATACGCTCACGCAAACGTTTCATAACGCCTAGGTAATACTCCTTGTTTACCGTCTGACCCTCTGGAACGAATTCGTAGTGCACCACGCCACGGATATCGAAGAAAACAATGAGCATCACCTTCATTTTCGAGCGGCTTTGGCGTGGTTTTTTCGGTTTCGGCTCATTTTTTGCCACCCATTCCGATGATTGCTGGTTTGTTTGCATATCGTACTCGTAGACTCAAGTCTCATCACCAGTTATAATGCGTTCCATGAATGTAGAATCGGAATTACAGCGATCCAGCATGTCTGAAGCAACCTGTTCGCGATGACGTTTTTGAAGAAAATTCAGGTCTTTCGGTACGAGTCGTGCGGCCACCTTTCTCATGCCCAAAATATCAATCAAAATCGTACGTGCGGACTCGTGGGATATCTTAAGATCATGTGCTATCTCTCTCAAGCTGGTACGACGGTTTTCCAGCACCCTTTCCTTAATTTTATCGACGTTATCTTCGATCGAAGCCGTCGATGGGCGACCACTTCACGACCGTCCTTGAAGGCTCTGTACCACTGATATGCACGAGTTTCCGATAGAGCATTATCACCAAAGACCTTTTGCAACATTTTCAATGCATCGGCACACGAAAATTCATTTGCAACACAAAACTCTAAACAAATTCTTTGCTCAACGTAATCACCCATAGTAACAACCGGCACGCACTCTGACATCGACTGACTTAATCAGCTGTTGCAAACACACTAGTTGACAGATCCCGCTCAAGCTTGGCATAGTAATTAAGGACAGTGGTACCAACCTAGGAAAAATAAATTTTACCTGCCTCATTGCCCCGCCAGATTTAAATCGATAATTCCCGGTACTTTCTTGACAGAATGTATGTATAATGATACAATTTAAATATTTCAATACGTATTGTAGAAATATTCAGAAGCAATTCTGGATTTAATTTCATTTATATAATTTCTTTCAAGTATTACTCTAATATCAATTTATTTTTAAAAAGCACTATTACTGTTTAGAAGTGAACGGTAGGCAATTTGAACATCTTATTATAATTGAAATTCACCCATCTCTTCCAACGAGTGTTTTATACCTAAACAGAAATTTTCAAGAACGTTCATAAATAGAATTGCAAAACTTTCAATATGATGTATCATTCGAGACTTATTGCCATTTAAGATCATTGGAAGTAAAATAGAAAGAGGCTTTTTACTTGATAGGAGAATTATAACAAAGTTTGAATATCAAAACAGATTCAATCTGTCAGTCTTCTACAATTTCAATTTAAAAAAAAAATTTATTCAAAAAACTTTTAGAATTAAATTAATGTCTACATAAGCACCGCTCATATTTAATAGACGTATAAAATAAAAACTCAATATACAATGTCAAATGGAATAAATAAACCAACAAATATAAATATTATTTAAACCTAATAAATAAATATTTGAAGGAGATAAAATTTTGTTTCTGATCTTACCATTATGAACACCATTTCCTTTTCAAAATCATAAAACACAACTTAAGGACTTCTCAAAAAATATAATTTTTTTGAAATATTTAATATATTTGGATATTCAAATAAGTTAATTCAAAAATCTCTCAAAACATGCACTATATCTTCAAAAAACAATTAGAATTCCGATAATCTCTTCATCGGCCCTAAATAATATTTAAAATATCAAAATCAACTAACAATCACTATATCTTACCTCACAGTGGTAACCAGATAATTGCTTTAAACAGACTAACATTAAAAATCAAGATAGTCTATGTTCATCACAAAATCACAGAAAACTGTAAGGTATTATAAGGTTTTCTTCAAACCATTGAAATTCCATAATGAGATTTTGTGACGAACATAGACTATCTTGATTTTTAAAGTTTGTCTGTTTAAAGCAATTATCTGGTTACTACTGTGAGGTAAGATATAGTGATTGTTAGTTGATTTTGATATTTTAAATATTATTTAGGGTCGATGAAAAGATTATCGGAATTCTATTAGGAGTACAAATAAGTTTCCGCCGTTTTATTGTAGATGGCGCAGAGTTTCGGTTAGCTTTCGCAGATGATAACCGGCTTAAAAAATAGTTTGGACATTCAAGAACTACATAACCTATTATTATCATTGATTTTATATTGGTAAAATATAATTTTCATAAGTTGAAAATGTCAAAATTTGAGCCAAGTAAGCGTCATTTGCGGGAAATATTAGTTTACTTCTTTAATTTAAAGAAATCTGCTGCTGAGGCGCATCAATTGCTCGTAGAAGCATATGGTGAGGGTGCTTTGAGTGAGAGAACGTGTCGAGAGTGGTTTCAAAAGTTTAAAAACGGTGATTTCGACGTAGAAGACAAACATCGCAGTGGAAGGCCAAAAATTTACGAGGATGCAGAATTGGAGGAATTATCGGAAGAAGATTCATCTCAAACACAAAAAGAAATTGCTCTTACATTAGAAGTCACTCAGCAAGCAGTCTCACATCGTTTAAAATCATTAGGAATTATTCCGTACGGTTCCATACGGCGAAAACTTATTTGTACTCATAATAATTGTTTTTTTGAAGATATAGTGCACGTTTTGTGAGATTTTTGAATTAACTTATTTGAATATTTAAATATATAAAATATTTCAAATAAATTATATTTTTCGAGAAGTCCTTAAGTTGTGTTTTTGAAGAGGAATTGGTGTTCATAATGGTCAAGTCAGAAACAAAATTGTGTCTCCTTTAAATATTCATTTATTAATTTTAAATGACTATTTATATCTGTTGGTTTATTTATTCCATTTGACATTATATATTGAGTTTTGATTATATACGTCTATTAAATATGAGCGGTGCTTATATAGACATTAATTTCGTTCTGAAAGTTTTTTGAATTAAAATTTTTTTGAAATTAAAATTGTACAAGACTGACAGATTAAATCTGTTTTGATATCCAAATTTTATTATTGGAAGTTGCCACCTCGCTTAAGAGTACGCCCACAAATTTTCAGTCAAAAGATGTTCCCGTCCAAATCAAAATTGACCAACCCCGGAGTTTTCCGTGAAACCTCATACATACAGAAATATTCTGCTGGACTCTTTATATGGAACAAATCTTGGTCGAGAGCTCTAACATCACCGTTTTCGAGAAAGCCGGCATCAAATATCCTAATATTTGATTTTTCATAAAAAATTGTTTTCTTATTGGAAATCAACAGGATTCTCTTGAAAAATAAAAGACGTTCAAACAGAAAGCAAATCAAAGTAAGATGCTCAAAATCAACATTTTTTTTTTTCGATACAAGACGTTAACCTTCACCTCAAATTTTCCCGAAATCTTTGAAAATTTGTTGTAATATTCTTTTTACCGATAAAACAGGATATACCTGTTAGTATAAATCTCCTAAATACTCATCAATAGGTAGAAGCTAATCCGCAATTTTACCAGGCATCAAAAAGGTTTTCGATAATAATTTGCATGAGAACACATGATGATCGACTTATTGGTCCTAACGAGCATTTGTACGACGTAATCCTCCCTATGCATGTATTATTTTTACAACCTATTTCTTTGTTTCTTTGACAGACTGAATGGCACTAACTACTTTCATTTTTTAACGGATGATTTGCCGATTCTTTTAGACGAGGAAAGCGATACCTATCTCAACTAGTTGGTGCCCTGGACGGAAAATTGTGTCGTATTTACTCTTATCTTGAACTGCTGAAGGTTTTACACCGAAGGAAACATATCAGCTGGAGCGTGTTTCACAACTGACCAATTTGATGGAAAAAGGACTGATAAACAGAAGTTTTCGAAGTTGCTAATTCAACTGTATTAGGATGTGCACGTTGCGTAGCTGTAGTACCGTAGTACCTGGCAGCAGCTGGCATCATTTTATGCAATTCCGTGGATCATCGATCGAGATAATAGAATATCTATATCATTAGAACAAGCACAAATCTGCAACTCTTCTTCTATGTTCGACTATCCAGGACTGTTTGCGGGACATTTGTGGTGTTTTTGGGTCATGACGATACTCGGTGCTCGAACTTGAATCGAATGAAAGACTTCAAAAGTGTCCGTGAGTCTTAACGGTACTATCGTTTGGTACTACTCGTACCAGGACCGAGTGAAGCATCTATTCTTGAGATTTATCATGTTTTTGAATTTGTAGCTAGGTGGTAGAAATCAAGCCCCAACAGCATGTGAGTTGCATCCCACACAACTGGTATACCGACCTGCCGAGGCAGTAGCGGTTAGATAGTGCTTCTCTGGTTCTAGTCTAATGTCACGGTGTAGATTTTCGAACTGAAGCCAAAACTGGAAGCGAAGTGATTTCAAGTCCATTGGAGGGGTTGTCGCTTTGCACGATGATAAGACGTATTTTTATCACACAACCTGCTCTCGGGCATCGTGGTAACTACTTTGTGGTCACCTGGCGAAAGGGCCTTGCCCACATGCCAGTTACTACGATAGTGGTTTATGTTCGGCAGTACTTGAATGATACTTATAGCATTGAATAGAACGAGAAGGTCCCAGTATCTTCGCAAACACGTTCCTCAGACCTCAATCTGTTGGATTTTTTAGTATGGAACAACTAGAAAATTTTGCATGTTCAATGACAATTGACAGATGTAAACATCTTGTACACATTCAAATAGGATGCCAACAGATTCAAAATAATGTTGGAATATTTGTAAGAGTTCAGGAAAATTTTTGCCGAAAAGTGGCTGCAATATCGACAACAGTGCTGGTCAAATTGAACATCTCATTCAATTTGCTTTTTGTTTCAACTTCCTAAATTATCAAATGAAATGTAATTAATTTTCGTGGATTCTTTTGTTTATGGATAATCAATTATTGAGATATTTGAGGCCGATTTTCTTGAAAACGCGGAAGTTCGGAGCTTTCATCGACCATTTTTGAAGGATAATCTTCTAGAATTTCAATTACGTCAAAAAATTCGCCAAACGGTCAGTGGTGTTCAATTTGGGGACGTTGAATACTGAAGAAACTTTTCATCTGTTTTACTGAAAATATTTGAAACATGCAAGAAATACTTAAAGATAACTTTCAACGAGTACGGTGGTATAGAAATATCTTCAGCTATTTTGGAACCATTGAAAAAACACGAGTTATTTTTTCAATCTTAAACACCCTATGTCTCGGAAGTGAATCACTTTCATTAATAAGGAATGGTCCATTCAACATTTGCATTTTTGATCGGCTATAAATAAAAATTTAATAAATCTTTTGTCAAAGTTGTGAGTTCATTGAAAAAATGTTGAACCTTGACAATAACGTGTGGAAAACAATATAATTCAAATGACCGACAAGCCTGGCTACAGAACCCCGACTCATCAACCCAGTTTTCCAGTACATTGTCGATTGTTTAGGGCTCAATCTAATGATTGGCAACTTTGATTTCGTGATTCAAGGCATCAATCGTTTCCAGATGGTTAGCGTTACACTTATCCTTAACGGATCCACACAAAAAAGGTCTTCGAGGTGAAAATGAGCTTCTTCAGCTAAAGATAATTTTTTTCGGGAAAATGGGATTCCATCGAGTGCAGTGAAAACTCATCTAATGGTCATAAGACTTCACAACTTGCACTAGATGAACTTTGTACCTTTATACCGAGGTCTTAAGGCAAAATTCTTCTCAGGGAAGTGCGAGAATTGTTCAGTACTTGAGCACGATGACGAGTTGATATTTAGATGTCCAGCCACATTTTGGTCTGCTGCAGCACTGTTTCCAGGTGTTCTCCCTGGACAAGAACGCGAATAGGTTGTTTTAACAAATAACGATTCAGCTTTCAAGAACAATTTAATCCATAAATTTCTGTGAGAGTATTTTTCATTTTTATCGAATATTCAAAAATGAACAGTTTAGATAAAAGATTAAAATTTTTGATATTTTACAGTCTTGTTCAAGCTTAAATCGACACTTTCCGTTAATGTCAAATCTTAAACTAACTTTCTGTAAAAACACAAATGACAGAAGTGTTTCCAGACTCTAACTACCCACTACTTCAAAATACAAACTCTAGATGGCCCACCCTTGACTACCTACCCTATCCGTTTATTAGAACTTCACTGAGATTTCCAGTAGATACAGGAAAATTTATGAAAATTCAAAGTAAAATTTTC
Organism: Megalocaria dilatata; assembly: GCA_034642435.1. Classification (NCBI taxonomy): domain Eukaryota; kingdom Metazoa; phylum Arthropoda; class Insecta; order Coleoptera; family Coccinellidae; genus Megalocaria; species Megalocaria dilatata. The sequence goes on along the minus strand of CM067859.1, from coordinate 53,711,900 downwards.
GTACTTATTAATATACATTATAATACAATTCCCTTGGAATTCTACGAGGACCATAAATAGCAGCACTGCTTACAGTTCAGAATACAATAAAAGTCAACATTTCACCTCTCTCCCAGGAAGAAGACTATAAATTAATTTTATGTACCCTCCCAGTCAATGATGTCCAAACAGACCCCACGTTCACGGGCTTTATTTTGTCGTAAACCGGGAAACTATACCAATTATCGAACCACACTAAAAAATTAAACGAGGCCATTTTTCCGCTTTCTCAAACATACTTTTTTATGTTATCGTAAAAACATATTCGGCATTTGTGACGATAATAATGAGGGATGAATTCGTTTGATGAGATTGCTTCGAAACGTTTCTGGGTGCTATAACCTGGTTATATGTGTGTATATAGCTTCTTACTGCTGTTTCACAATTTTTTATTGATCGTAAACTGGGAAAGTATTTTTGATAAGGCGATATTCCATTTTTTATGGTAATATAGGAAATAATGATGGAGCAATATTGAAACTGGAACATTTTTGAGCACATATTGTCAAGTTGTGGTAAAATATTTCCATCTTAGGAAATAACTGTTAAGCTGATACCCTGTTCCAAAAATACAATATAATATACAAATGATATGCTCTCTTTTGCAACCGAAAATGGCATCTAACAAGATTTCGAAAATTGATTGAAATGTCAGTGGCAAAGTAACTTGATCATTTAAGAAATATTCTAATTAATTAATATAATTTGAGAAATTGTACCATCTGGTTATAGTATAGTGCGTTGTGACAGGCAGTTTCATGATGTTGGAAGGTCCCGTAGCGATGGCGTCTTGATTGCCTTTTCTGACACCATCAGCTTCAAGGTTCTAAATAGCCAGTTTTTGAGTAACCGTGTCCCCTTAATAGATGTAGTCTTGTGCAGCTGTACTGAGCCGGTCCATATTGTCATTTGCTTGGTCTACATACTACCTGACGTGTCTACCTTTCAGCTTAAAACTTTCACCTCTGCCCTTGAGGTGGAATTTATTAATTAGAGTGTTTTAATATTGGGTGATTTTAATGCTCCAAATTTCACTGTTGGTTCATCGGGATGTCCAAAGGCAATGCTTCTGCATAATTTCTGCAGTCTCCTAAATTTACAGCAGTACAACACGGTATGCACTGGAAATGATAGAATGCTGGATTTGGTATTCGAGGGTGATGCTGTTGATGTCTCTGTGGCCCACGCTGATGAGCCCTTTGTTTCTGAGGATTCACATCACCCAGCGCTGTCTATTGTACTGAGAAAATCATCCCATAATCGTCAGGTTAATTTTCCAACGGCTGGAAATTTGTTTTATAATTTCAAGAAAGCAAACTTCGAGGATTTGATCTGGTCAACTGGGACAATTTGCAGAATTTTGATAGAATTGATGATGCCTTGAATTATTTCTATGACAAACTGTTCGATATTATTAGACAACATGTTCCTGGTAGGGCATAAGCGTACGCTGCTTGTCGCTTTCCTGTGTGGTTTACTTCCAACATCAAACGTAACATCCGTATAAAGAATTTCTACCGTTCAAGATGGCTGCTAACCCGAAATCTTAAATATCATATAGAGTTTGTTCGCTTGCGGACACTCATCAAGTCAGAGATATCTTCGGCATATGATAGTTACTTGACTGATATTCAAGAAAGAATCAAATTGGACTCTTCTGTATTTTGGAAGTTCATCCGTCAAAAGAAGAAAAATACTAGGATACCCGGCATAATGTACAGTAACGGTGCCTCCCATGAGAATCCTCAGGATGTTGTCAACTTGTTCGCGGAGCATTTTTCTTGCGCGGTAGTTGATGGAGTTGATGACCCATAGGGATATGAGAGTAATGCAACAACCTTCACTCAGCTCCCGCCGGTTCTTGTGCCTTTTATCTCTGAGGATGAAATAAGGCTACAGCTGGTGATGATGGCATTTCATCATATGTCATAAGGGATTACAGTTTCGTGCTTGCAAAGCCCCTGTATCATATTATTAGTTTAAGTCTAAAATCATGTATCTTCCTTAAGAAATGGAAGAGAGCTCGTGTGGTCTCTTTGTGTGGTCTATTCAAGAAGGGAGATGGCTCCCAGATCGAAAATTATAGACCAATTTCGATATTGTCCAATTTTGCGAAGGTTTATGAGGAGCTGTTATATGCACATATGTATTTCAAAGCTAGTTCATATTTTTCCACGGAGCAGCACGGTTTTGTTAAAGCAATATCTACTGTGACTAACTTGGCAACAATCGCACAGTATATTACTGAATGTTTAGATGACGGAGGGCAGGTTGATGTGGTGTATACTGACTTATCACGAGCCTTCGACTCTGTCGATCGCGATATTCTACTGATGAAGATCTCGTCTTTCGGTTTCAGTCCGGCATATGTGAAGCTCATCAGATCCTACTTGGGGGATAGGATAAATTATGTCTTCTACAATGGCTATAGATCACTTGAGTATGTTCTTTCATGTGGAGTGCCTCAAGGATCAAATTTTGGACCATTATTTTTTATCATGTATATAAATGATCTTCTCACTTCTCTTAAGTTCTGTTTTAGCGTTTGCCGACGACTTGAAGATTTACATGAGAATACGCAGTCCTGATGATTTGGTCCTGCTCCAGTCAAGCTTGGAGTATATTCATAGTTGGTGTTTATGCAACAAACGCATGCTGAATATGGAGAAGTGTTTTAAAGTTACATTCAGTAGAAGGTCACATCGGTTGACTTATAGCTATCATATAGCTAACAACTATGTTGGCGATAAAGATCAAATATATGACTTTGGAGTCTTGTTTGATTCCACGTTCACTATCATCCCACATATTGAAGAGTTGTGTGCGTCTGCTAGCCGCACTTTGGGCTTTGTGTTGAGGTGTGACAGGGACTTCAGTGATCTGTCAATTTTGAGGAGTTTGTATTTCACGCTGGTCATCAGTAAGTTGGAGTATGCACACTTGATATGGTTTCCTATTTACGACTGTCATTTGGTATCACTAGAGCGCATTCACAGAAAGTTTTTCAAGTTTATGTTGTTTAGGCGGACTGGCATATATCCCGACCGTGGTACTGATCTGTCTTTTATCATGGATGAGATGAGGATATCATCGCTGCTTGCTAGGCATGAGAATCAATGTGCAAAGTTTGCTCAGAGACTGTTGACCGGAAGGATCGACTCACCTCATCTGCTATCAAAAATAAATTTCAATGTTCCAAGATTGGCAGCGAGGTCTACATCTACTTTTTATTTGCGTACAGCTCGTACTAACTTGTCGAAGCGGGCACACTGTATGTGTAAATGTGCTGATAAACTTCGAGTGAATATATTTGGTAAGTTTTGTGAATGATTGATTATTTTATGTTTTTGTTCATTATTACGTTGTAATATTCCGCATTCTGTAATATTTTACCCTGTAATTGGGATATTCCTGTTGGGTAAAATAAAGAAATACATTATTATTATTTATATATCGAACATCTATTACCTGCATTGTTGTTATCAATTTGTTGGATCCTGATTCGCATGATTCACCTTCTTATTTAAGCTCGCTTCACACTTTTGGATTAAAATAACTTTTTAAAAAACCAACTAGAAAACATGCCTTGTTATATCATATCCTTACTAATAATTTTGAGATTCTCGAAAATATAGATGTTGCTGATTGTAACTATAGTTATTACGATATGCCTATTTTTACCATCACTGGTGACTTCGAAACCATTAGAGGCGCTACATTTAGGGATTTTGAACATTTTTCAGAAGAATGTTTTCAGATAAATTATTTGAACGTGGCTATTTTGGAATTTGTTGGATAAACACGCTCCATATCTCTCAAGACGCATAACACCTGCGCCCTAGATGACTTCTCAAATTGAAAAAATGATGAAAGTCAGAGATTCCAGTAAAAGAAAGTTCAAGCGAACTAAATCAGAAAATGACTGGAATGTATACAAGTCACTCCGTAATTTTACTACAGACCTCATTAGACTTGAAAAAAATAATTATTTCTCGCGAATTTTTCGTGAAGGGGGTCCAAGGGAGATGTGGAAACAACTGAATTAATTGAACATCGGGTAATCAAAGAGGCGAAGCTAGTTGGTTTAGCAGATTGTAATAAAATAAATCGATATTTCAAAGATTGTTTTCCCCAGACGGATGATATAACAAAGTCTGCGGAAATTATTAAATTTTATAATGAAAACTCATTTTGTGAATTTGGGAATAGAATGAATTTTGATTTGGTAGATGAAGCTATAATTGTTAGATATTGGGCAGAAATTAAATCGGGAGCAAGGGGTATTTATGATATTACTCCGAAACTTTTCAGATTATACTGGCCACTCATTGTAAAATACATTGTGAACTCACGCATTGTTGAAAGTTATTTTCCGGAATTGTGGAAGAAGTCCGTTATTTTGCCTCTTACGAAAGCCAGTGTAGTCAGAGAATATGGAGATTTACGTCCAATAAGCATATTGCAAACTATGTCCAAAATCTTGGAAAAAGTAATGGAACACCAGATGAGGTCTCATATGAACAACTATAATGTAAACCCAGAGGAGCAATCGGGTTTTCGACAGGGTTTTAGTTGTGCTACATCGTTATTGAAGGTAACTGATGACATTTTGACGCTACATATAGTGGACTTATATCAGTCCTCATATGATTGGATTATTCAAGGCCATTTGATACTCTAGTCCATGAAATAAGCTGTTAAACTGGATTCTCATCCAGGGCTGTAGCTTTCATAAAAAGTTACTTGTTCCCGCGGGCTCAGCAGGTGGAGTGTGGTGACGAGATTTCCGATCCCTTGTTGGTCTTAGTTGGTGTGCCGCAGGGGTCTATATTAGGATCTTTACCTTTTATCATTTATGCACATTAGACGCGAAGGTTCTTGAAATACTGCAGTGTACACTATTATGCAGATGATACACAATTGTATTATAGCTTTTGAGGTGCTGAAGCTGAGGAAGGCATATCTAGAGTGAACGGAGATCTTCGAATAATAAGTAAGACTGCTGTAGCGCATTAGCTGGTACTCAATACAACGAAGTCTAGAGCAATATTTTTTGGAAATAAGGATTTCTGCAAAATGTTGAGTGGAGGCGTCCAATTCAGAATTGAGAGCGAGCTGATTCCGATAGTGAGGCTAGTAAAAAATCTGGGACTTTTTATGGATAACACCTTTCGTTTTAGAAAACATATTGCTTCTTGTGTACAAATATCGATTATGAGCCTACAACTACTTTTTCCTCACAGAAGATCCCTTTCTAAAGAACTGAAAATCTCTCTTTCTAGTTCGTTGATGTTGTTCAATTTCAACAATTGTTCGACGGTTTTTTTGCATGCTTGGACCAGAAAACGTTTGGAAAAATTCAAAAAATACAAAACTCTTGCTTGAGACTTATTTATGGCATAAGTATTCGACAGAATAATTCATAAACTATCCGATACTAGATGGCTCAATATGATGAATAGATTCAAAAATTCGGCATTAGTTTTTACCATCGCATAGTCACAGCAGTCTTCATACCTCCACAGAAAAATTAGGTATAGATTTGATATTCGCAATATCAATATCAGGAATCGTGGTCTTATATCGGCCCCTTCACACAAGCTTTCTTTTTTTGAAAGATCCTTTACATTCAGTATATATAAGTCGTATAACAAATACATAAATTTAAGGTCACTTTCAGTCTATTTTCTCATAAATCGTGTCTGGGAATCAATATTCAGAGAAAAGTGTGCATCGGTTGGGTGAGCGTTCAGAATCTCTACGTATTTTTTTTGTTTTTTTTTTAATTAACCTTTTCAGCCTAAATTATTTTTCATTATTATAGAGTACATGAGGTTTATTTTGTATTTTTTTTCTTCTTTTCAGGGTTTGAGTTGTAGAATAGAGGGTTTAAACCCACCTGAACTTCACCCTGTGATTGATACAAAATAACATAGTGTTTTTTTTTCTCATGTATTATTGATAATGGTCGTCTATAAACTCCTATTATTATTATTATAATTATTAATATGAATCAATATGAACACAGCCTAAAACAGAAAACTAAAGGATTAGAACCATATGATTCTCAGGGAATTGTGCGAAAACATTTAAGTTAGCATTGAACTACTAAACGCAAAATTTTAGTTCGACTAAATTTTTAGTCTCGAAAATATTGTCATGAACGAGAAAAAATTTCAAATGTACATAATTCCGGAATCATTGGACCACTTTTGTCCATTAACAAAACTAACTCAGATATTTAAGCGACAAACGGACTTTACACGTTTTAAGTCTTCCGCTCTTTCCGTTCGACCACGACTGCAATACCAAACAGTAACCAGTTCATTATCTAGTCATGTAATATAAGAGGCCTGGGCTCCAAAAGTGTGAATATAGATTGTGTTCATCAACATTGGCAAAACTACAAACCCAATATACTCATCTTTACCGGAACTAGGATGAGACCAACTACAAAGAATACATATCTATCTCGAACTGGATATGAACTACATTCTAAGTTCCGATTCTAAACTTATGTGTATATTCGTGCTCATATTTGGGCTTGCCAGAGAGAAGATGTGGATCAAACTCGTGCCACGTGGTCACACTTCTTGTATGTGTTACGTCTATCGATTTCCGAATGATAAGAACACAACAGTATTTTTAGTGTATCTCTCCAGCAAGGTCGACTGAATTCAAACCAACCACTCAAATGCAGAACTTATCGTACTGTCTGACTTCAATGCTCATCATTCGGACTAACTCAAACAAAATTGATGAGTCGGGACGTCAGGCATAATCCTCCTTTGCCGTAAGCCTTAATCTCACTCAGAAAGTTGAAGATCCAACAGAAATAATTGTTGATAGTTCACAAGATACAGCAAAAACTAGACTTGATAAGTGCAGCAAAGCACTACAAGGTTGCTTTTTCAGCACTATTGGGCATCTCCGGTCATTACCTCGTGAAAGCATCGCATCTGGCTCCAAAAACTCAACCTCTTGGGTCTAGGAATCTAGGACAACATAGGATTTGCTCTACGAAATTGTTATACCTCGTGCGAGTAGAATGAAACATGCTTCAATACAGTAAATATAAATGCATTGTTGATTCTGTAACAGATACGATTCTTTTTGAAATGAGCACTTTTATACTAAATATTGTTTTCGACCCTCAAACAAAATATCATGATTTGGAAGTGGCTGTAGATCGGTTACAATTTTGAAAGACAGAGCATATCGACGGTGGTGTTCAAATCTATTTGACGTGACACGTGCTGATTACATTCAGCACAGAAACGCATACATATAATACATGAAGCCAAAGAAGCGTATAATTCGAGAATAATCAACCAGATCATAGTCCCAGTGGATCGCGCCAGTTTTGATCGATGGCAAAGAAAATTGTCAAGGACTTCCTTTATTAAAGTTTTTCCCCTCTGATAGAAGAGGATGATTCAACTGCAATTTCGCCCAAAGTTAAAGCCGATCTCGTAGCTCGTCGCTGCTAACTCGACTATCGAAACATTTGATAGGGAACCTCCAACAATTCGAACTGTTTCATCAAGGATGATGGATATATATTACAGACCACAGATCATTAGTCGAATGCGGCCAGTTCCAAGACAGCAACTGGACCAGACGAGATTCAAAAAGTATTCACCAGAGCTTATACCTGTTCTTCGTAAAATGTTCACTATGTCATACAGGAAAGGAAATTCTACTGATTCATGAAAGAATGCACTATTGCAGCCTATACCAAAAAAGGGGAGGAAGTGTTTTCCATCAAAATACCGTCCAATAGCGATGATATCCATTTTTTCGAAAGACATGGAAGTAGCTATAATTTTTTAAATGGTAGTTGGAGAATAAAGATAAAGACAATATAGTTTTCGCAGACACCGATTAACAGATGACTTTCTTAGCTAGGTGACGTTAGTGTGGAAAAAGACTATTGAGCGTTATGGAGAATCTAGATCAGTTGCACTAGCCATATCTAAGGCTTTCGATTGTGTCTGGCATAAAGCTCTTCTGAATAAGCTATATACCATGGGTTTTCCGGGAGTCTCTGCGATGAAAAGTTTCCCCATCAACATTCATGTGATCGTGAATAGTGTCGGTTTCTGTGGTTTCAATATGAACACTGGAGTGTTCCAAGTCTCACTATTTTCGCCTACTCTCTTCCTGGTCCACATAAAAGATCTTCTTAGTACTATGGAGAATCACATTGTTAGCTTCGCGAATGATAGCACGCTTCTTTCGCCAGTGACAAACCTTTGAGCACCACCGAGTCTCACCTTCATAGATGGCTGGAAGTCGATTCCCTGAAAAGATCTCATAAAGAGAAATGAATGGGGTCAAGGTAATCTGGTGCAATGCAATGCTTCGAGGACCTATACAACAACTTCTTCTCGAAACACTCAGTTTGTGACCTCTGAATTGATGATGGAGAACTAGGTGCTTCAACCGAATGATTCCATGCGTCTTCTTGATGGACTCTTCGGTTTGTTGGGGGAACATGTGACTGACACTGCGAAGTCTGCTACAAATAAGCTGGAATATTTGTTCAAGGCTAAGATATACTTCTCCGCAGATTAAGTTCTTCTACTATACAAAGCCCAGATCAGGCCAGGACTAGCTTTAGGTTACAGCACTATTAATTTTCGACCAATAGTAAAATATAATTTCACTATTTAGTCCCCAATTACTATCAAAATCGGCACAGAGGCATAACTTTAGATGAGGAATATAATTTTATATATTACTCCACTTTTTTCGCCACGTGAAGCATTACTGATGATGAAATTAAAAGGTAGCTTTTTGACGAAATTTGATAGTGAGTTTGATTAAAAAATACGATGTAAAAATTATTTCTACGTAATATTGGTATCTTGTTTGAATACGATTATTTCACCCTTTTTTAGGAAAGACGCAATTAAAGAGTTTACTGACTGAAGGGGATTTCAAATGAGTGACAATAAAGAAGCTTGTAATGTAAACCTTCTGTTTCAACAGTAGAGAAAAACTACAGACAATTTGATATAAAAAAGGCAACTTAAAGTAAATGTTCCGACTTCCATGCCTTTTCCAATTCTTGTAATGAAAGACTTCCGGATGTCGAAGACAATTTTATTCTGTCTCCTTATAAAATTTGGCGCATTTTGTATTCTTCTCCAGAGTTCATCTTTGCGAATTAGTTGCATGGGCTTAAACTAAGGAATTCATATGTCCCCAAACATAAAAATCGAGGGCGTTATAGTCATGAACTCTTGCTGATCATTCAAAATTACTTCCTCTGCCAATCCGATGAGGAAGTATAGCACTGAGATGATTTCCAACAAATAAGGGGAATTGAGTTGGAGATCCGTTCTGCATTTAACACATTTTCCTTCTTACATCTAGTGACAATTCGTCTAAAATATCACTCAAAATATTTAAAAAAAAATAAATAAGAATCTCCATTTTAATTTAGAGTAATAACAAATGGCCCTATCAGTTGGTTGCCTATAGGGCAACACCAAATATTCAATTTGAACTCATGCTGAAAGTGTCTTTCTTCAAAAACCTATGGATTTTTTGCCACAAAATACCTAACACCTGGTGAAAGTCACTTCATCGCTGAATATAATTTTTTCAATAAAATTTCGGTCATCACTGCTTCTTGAGGATACGTTCGTTTGCAGAACTGTAACCCTTGCAAGTAAATTTTGTACAGGAGTGAAATGATAAAGCTGAAGCTTTTCTTTTTTTAGAATTTTAATAATGGATGACCGACTTACTCCCGTTGCTACTATCAGTTGCCGTGAACTTACTTTAGGATATCACACAGATTAATTCTGCCTATCCCACAACAAATTTTAATTTTGTGAAAAATGTTTCTCAAGAAGAAATGACTTAGAATTTTCAATTAAAGCAACATTTTTCCATTCAATCGTCAAAATTTATTGGGTCGCCTTCAACATAGGCTCCATTTGCTCCAATACATCTATGCCAACGGCACTTCCAATTATCGAAACATTTTTTATAGGCGATTTCCGGGATGGACTTTAGTTCTGGCGCCGAATTTTGTTTTATGGCTTCAATCGACTCAAAACGGGTGCCACGAAGGGGCAATTTTAGTTTTGGGAAGAGGAAAAAGTCGCAGGGAGCCAAATCCGGCGAATACGGTGGTTGCTGAAGCACGTTTGTTGAGTTTTTGGCGAAAAAGTCAGTCACAATCGTAGCTCGGTGAGAAGGCGCGTTATCGTCATGCAAAATCCATGAGTTGTTCGCCCACAAATTTGGCCGCTTCTTACGGATACGTTCACGCAAACGTTTCATAACGCCTAGGTAATACTCCTTGTTTACCGTCTGACCCTCTGGAACGAATTCCTAGTGCACCACGCCACGGATATCGAAGAAAACAATGAGCATCACCTTCATTTTCGAGCGGCTTTGGCGTGGTTTTTTCGGTTTCGGCTCATTTTTTGCCACCCATTCCGATGATTGCTGGCTTGTTTGCATATCGTACTCGTAGACCCAGGTCTCATCACCAGTTATAATGCGTTCCATGAATGTAGAATCGGAATTACAGCGATCCAGCATGTCTGAAGCAACCTGTTCGCGATGACGTTTTTGAAGAAAATTCAGGTCTTTCGGTACGAGTCGTGCGGCCACCTTTCTCATGCCCAAAATATCAATCAAAATCGTACGTGCGGACTCGTGGGATATCTTAAGATCATGTGCTATCTCTCTCTAGCTGGTACGACGGTTTTCCAGCACCCTTCCCTTAATTTTATCGACGTTATCTTCGATCGAAGCCGTCGATGGGCGACCACTTCACGACCGTCCTTAAAGGCTCTGTACCACTGAACGAGTTTTCGATAGAGCATTATCACCAAAGGCCTTTTGCAACATTTTCAATGCATCGGCACACGAAAATTCATTTGCAACACAAAACTTTAAACAAATTCTTTGCCCAACGTAATCACCCATAGTAAAAATCGGCACGCACTCTGACATCGACTGACTTAATCAGCTGTTGCAAACACACTAGTTGACAGATCCCGCTCAAGCTTTTCATAGTAATTAAGGACAGTGGTACCAACCTAGGAAAAAAAATTTTTACCTGCCTCATTGCCCCGCCAGATTTAAATCGATAATTCCCGGTACTTTCTTGACAGAATGTATTAGTAGACATATAGAATTAAGATTCATTACACATGATATCATTTGAATATAACTGAGACCTTAAAAATACTCAACAAACTTTTTGTAATTTCTATGGGCGATCATTGGATATGTACGGTTTAATATTTAAAAAAAAATCACTACAGTTCTATGTTTGTTTGTCGTGATTACACGTGGTTGTAGGAAGAGATATATCCTTTTTAATTATTTTTATTATTATTATTATTATCCTGATACTCCTAGATCTTCTGTGAAGATCCCTCAGAAGCTTTTTCAGCTTGTGCGAGTTAGGAGTTCAGTTGTGTTCTGTGTAGGCTTTGTTACTGCGATCTTGCGCCACTTTAGGTCACAGCACTGTTAATTTTTGACCCAACAGCGAAATGGTGGCAGATACCCATCCAACTAGAAAATTTTCTACCTGAACAGGACTCGAACCTGGACCTCCCGGTCACGAGTCCGATGCTCTCCCGCTGAGCTATCCACACTCATTTTTATTGTTTGGAAACGAAGTGGATTGAAGAGTTGTCGACGTGAGAATTTCAAATGACCTTTTTGAAGATCAGCTGCATGTTTGTGGAGTTTTTCTGAAAGTACTTTTTTAGAAAGAGTTAGTTTTGAAGAAATTTTTGAGGTTATATAGCGCATTTTTGAAGAATAATTTGGATTTCATAATATATCGTTACGAAATAAATGTTTGTATCCTTCAAGTATTCATTTAATATTTTCAATTAATATTCCATATTTTCTTTGGATTCTTTTATACCGTCTGCTGCTGTGTAATGTGTGATAATTATGTCAACTAAATTGGAACTGTTTTTTCTTAGACATTCATTCAATTAAGTTTTAAAATTTTTTTGAGAAAAAAATTTTATAAATAAATAAAATTTGTAGTGAGATTAGCAGAATTGATCTGTATGATATTTAAGATATTGAAAGCCTTCTATCAAAAGTTGAAATCCCTATTTATTATTTCACTTCAGGATTTTCATCTATTCGAAGCAAAATTTCCTCTTCCTCATTAGGTGTCATTTATTTCGGATGACTACCCAGATTTTTACTACGAAATGACTCAGTTCCACTTAAACGATGAAATAAATTTGCAGAAGTTTTATAATTTGGTTGCCTTCTGCCTGGATATAAAAATTCATGAAAATGTTTATCGAAAATGATGAGTGAAATTCATGGAAATATCAGTTTAATAAATACTTACTAGTTTCGACGTATATAACGTCACCATCAGGGCTCTAAAAATAAATTGCAATTTATTCTGTACATCCTTTAACACAAAAATTTAATTTAATAAAATATCTCAAAGATAGAGCACTACAATTTCCAGATGTCTCTTTCCATAAAAAAAACATGGACAAAATAAAAAATTTACTACTGAACAACACCTGTCCCCCTAAGATCGTCAACCGTATTTTATATAGGCATAGTGGTAAATATATAGTTGGCCTTGCAAAATCAGATGTTAAACCAACATATTTTAAGATTCCTTATTGGTAGGTCTTTCGTAGCGCTCGTCATATCATGAAATAGGAGGGTATTGAAATCGCGGTGAAACCGGAAAATATAATTAAAAAGAAATTGTACAGCAAGCTTAAACTCCTGTTCCTGGGGAGTAGAGATCGGATGTTGTTTACAATATACCGTGTGGTGAGTGTGACTCTGTATACATAGGTCAAACAGGCAGATATCTAAAGACAAGAATTGCGGAGCATAAAAGAGATATGGTTAATATTCTGCTAAAATAAAAGACAATAACACCGCACTAGCTGAACATTCGCTACACTGCGACCATGTTTTCGATTTCTCTAGGGTCAGGATAATATATTAGTCAACAAAAAAACTATAATACAAAAAAAGATTAATAGACGAGATGATTTGTACCAAGGAAAATCCAAAAGCTGTTAATAAAAGATCGGACATCCAGAACCTCAATCATACATACTTCAATTTGATATCTAATTTGAAAACATAGGAGAACATATCGCAAGCGTTGACATTATGTCGTTTAATAGATAAACTCTTCAGTTGTACATATTTCATTCCTAATAACAATACCATTCAGCGGTCTCTGTGCTGAAAATTTTTAATTCTAAATTAATGATACTTATATCTATTTTTTATCATACTACTCTGTCAAGAAAGTACCAGGAATTTTCAATTAAAACAACATTTTTACATTTAATCGTCAAAATTTATTGGGTCGCCTTCAAATAGGCTCCATTTGCTCCAATACATCTATGCCAACGGCACTTCCAATTATCGAAACATTTTTTATAGGCGCTTTCCGGGATGGACTGTAGCTCTCGCGCCGAATTTTGTTTTATGGCTTCAATCGACTCAAAACGGGTGCCACGAAGGGGCAATTTTAGTTTTGGGAAGAGGAAAAAGTCGCAGGGAGCCAAATCCGGCGAATACGGTGGTTGCTGAAGCACGTTTGTTGAGTTTTTGGCGAGAAAGTCAGTCACAATCGTAGCTCGGTGAGAAGGCGCGTTATCGTCATGACGTTTTTGAAGAAAATTCAGGTCTTTCGGTACGAGTCGTGCGGCCACCTTTCTCATGCCCAAAACATCAATCAAAATCGTACGTGCGGACCCGTGGGATATCTTAAGATCATGTGCTATCTCTCTCCAGCTGGTACGACGGTTTTCCAGCACCCTTTCCTTGATTTTATCGACGTTATCTTCGACCACTTCACGACCGTCCTTGCTCTGTACCGCTGATATGCACGAGTTTTCGATAGAGCATTATCACCAAAGGCCTTTTGCAACATTTTCAATGCATCGGCACACGAAAATTCATTTGCAACACAAAACTTTAAACAAATTCTTTGCTCAACGTAATCACCCATAGTAAAAATCGGCACGCACTCTGACATCGACTGACTTAATCAGCTGTTGCAAACACACTAGTTGACAGATCCCGCTCAAGCTTGGCATAGTAATTAAGAACAGTGGTACCAACCTAGGAAAAAAAAATTTACCTGCCTCATTGCCCCGCCAGATTTAAATCGATAATTCCCGGTACTTTCTTGACAGAATGTATATCTGACAACTGAAACCTTCAATAAATGTGAGTATTTCCACCAAATGTAGTTTAAGATTTTTATGTACAAATTCTCTTATTGATATTGTAAAGAATTTTCTGATATATAGAGATACCTTTTCGAATTCTTCGGAACTAATTGATTAAAGGTTAACCAATTAGTACGCAAATTCTTGGTTAAGCATACTTCAAATGGGTGTGAAAAAAGGATGTATATTAGGCTTTAGTGCTTTATTCACAGCCTAAATAAATATAATACAAGTTTATAGATTTGAATTATTCAGCCAAATTGAGGGAGTTGTTTCGGTGTGGGGAAAACACTATCTTGATCGTGGAGTAGTTCTTCTTTGAGCTTTTTCTATTGTTGTTCACGTCACAGAGTTCATTTTTATTGGTTTCACTTTTGAGTTCACTTTTCACAAATGTATATCTAATTACAAATAAATAATGTAGATAATACATTCACTTCCAGGCCTTTAGTGAGTTATGGGTAAATAAGACTTGGAAGGTTAAAGTGAAATGCGAATATAAAATAGTTCAAGAGTAGAGATAAATGTGTTTCATAAGTTAAGAGAACTTACTTCTAGAGAATGTGCGTGGGATCAAAACTTAACTTCCAAGAGAGAATAATGCGTGACCGTTTGGTTGAGGGAATGGCTTCAACTGTGCCTTTCGGCTAACTGTAGTACAGGGTGAGTAATGCGTGATCGTCTGGTCAAGAGAATATTTTCAACTGTTACTTTTGGCTACCAATGCGAATGAGAGAGGGAATTTGGGCTCGAAAAGGTAGCCCAGGTAGATTCCGTTACGACAATCGACTGTTGTCGTCTTGAAACGACTGAAACGGTTCTAATGGGTTTCTAAGAATAAACGATGGGACGAATTTACGTTACTTAACTTGTGTTTAGGCCCGTTTAGGTTTCTAGGAATTAAATGAGACATATTTGAAAGACCCAAATTGTTGAACTCTGGGAATCATAATGTGCCTGCATAGTGAATTAAAAATTCTTTGTTCAAAGTAAATTTGAGTAGATACATTCTGTCAAGAAAGTACCGGGAATTATCGATTTAAATCTGGCGGGGCAATGCGGCAGGTAAAAAATTTTTTTCCTAGGTTGGTACCACTGTCCTTAATTACTATGCCAAGCTTGAGCGGGATCTGTCAACTAGTGTGTTTGCAACAGCTGATTAAGTCAGTCGATGTCAGAGTGCGTGCCGATTTTTACTATGGGTGATTACGTTGAGCAAAGAATTTGTTTGAAGTTTTGTGTTGCAAATGAATTTTCGTGTGCCGATGCATTGAAAATGTTGCAAAAGGCCTTTGGTGATAATGCTCTATCGAAAACTCGTGCATATCAGTGGTACAGAGCCTTCAAGGACGGACGCCCATCGACGGCTTCGATCGAAGATAACGTCGATAAAATTAAGGAAAGGGTGCTGGAAAACCGTCGTACCAGCTTGAGAGAGATAGCACATGATCTTAAGATATCCCACGAGTCCGCATGTACGATTTTGATTGATATTTTGGTCATGAGAAAGGTGGCCGCACGACTCGTACCGAAAGACCTGAATTTTCTTCAAAAACGTCATCGCGAACAGGTTGCTTCAGACATGCTGGATCGCTGTAATTCCGATTCTACATTCATGGAACGCATTATAACTGGTGATGAGACCTGGGTCTTCGAGTACGATATGCAAACAAGCCAGCAATCATCGGAATGGGTGGTAAAAAATGAGCCGAAACCGAAAAAACCACGCCAAAGCCGCTCGAAAATGAAGGTGATGCTCATTGTTTTCTTCGATATTCGTGGCGTGATGCACTACGAATTCGTTCCAGAGGGTCAGACGGTAAACAAGGAGTATTACCTAGGCGATATGAAACATTTGCGTGAGCGTATCCGTGAGAAGCGGCCAAATTTGTGGGCGAACAACTCATGGATTTTTCATGACGATAACGCGCCTTCTCACCGAGCTACGATTGTGACTGACTTTCTCGCCAAAAACTCAACAAACGTGCTTCAGCAACCACCCTATTCGCCGGATTTGGCTCCCTGCGACTTTTTCCTCTTCCCAAAACTAAAATTTCCCCTTCGTGGCACCTGTTTTGAGTCGATTGAAGCCATAAAACAAAATTCGGCGCGAGAGCTAAAGTCCATCCCGGAAAGCGCCTATAAAAAATGTTTCGATAATTGGAAGTGCCGTTGGCATAGATGTATTGGAGCAAATGGAGCCTATTTTGAAGGCGACCCAATAAATTTTGACGATTAAATGTAAAAATGTTGTTTTAATTGAAAATTCCCGGTACTTTCTTGACAGAGTATTATGTCAACAAATATTTGTTCTTTAAATTACTGTTCGTAGATATGTTATATAATGTGCGTTCTTTTTAGAGCCTTGATGATGACATTATATACGTCTAAACTAGTCGGCATTTATTAAATTGTTATTCCTATGAATTTTATTATCTGACATTCACCTCTTAACAAAATACTCCATAAATAAAAATTGATACCTTCTAGTTGCAGAGCGACTGCAAAAGATGTCTTGTGCATATACACAAATCATGTTCCTTATTTTTTCATTCGTAAAATGAGCTTTAAAAAATCAATAATAAACTAGAATCTCACAGCAAAAATAATTCACTGACAAGAACTGACAGTTAAAAGCAACATTTTCAGGACAGTCCAATGCATACTTTTCATGAATGAAATTATATTTGAAATCCCCTTCTGAGACAATGAACTCTTCAATTGAGTTTCTTTTTAGAAAACGAGTGAAATTATCGTGTTTGAGCAAGAGTATCAATAGTACGTGAAAATGATTTTTACTTCGTATTTTTTTAATAAAGTCACTATCATGTTTCGTCAAAAAAAGCTACCACTTAATGTTAGAATCAGTAATGATTCAAGAAGCGCTCCCTACAACAGAAAGTGAAGTAAGATATGAAATAATTTTTATCTTCCAAATTTAGGCCGATTTTGATAAAAATTCAGATTTAAACAGTGAAATTATTACGAGAACGAGAAGAAAATGTGAATTTGTCGCTCTGTATCTTTTTCCACAGCCATATTTCATTGTGGCATGGTTGGTTAAATCGTAATATTTTGGTGCAAATGATAATAATAATTACAGACCCACGTTTTCGATAAAATATGATAAAAAAATCAGAGAGTCTATTGAAAGTTGGAGCAACCTCTCGATCAAACATGCTGTAACGTTTCATAGTGCACTCGAAGTTATTCAAGAAGAAATAACGACTGTTGGATAACTTCAAACGCACACCCACAGGACACACTTATATCATCTTCCCACACGCTGATGTAGAGGAGTTTGTTACCCGCCCCACTTGCACCCAAAAACATCATTATCTTTCTACAGCCCTCTCAAGTGGTGGCTGAAACTCACCAAATACCCATTATGGATCTAGATATCACGCTTCATTCGAGTAATTTATAGCAGTAACCCTCAAGAGGGTTATAATTTACATAATGAAAGATTGTTTTAACGAAGGAGATTATATAAACATAAGAATTTTCAGTGAGTAAAAATATTAATAATCTCTTCAGATTAAAATAAACAGTTGACGTAAAAAATCACCTTAATTTGAATGCTTTAAAAATCATACAGATTTATTATGCAAACCTCCTACAAATTTTAATTTAAAAAAAAAAAATTTCTTTCAAAAACTTTTAGAATTAAATCAAATAAATGTCTAAGAACCCACTGTGTCAATTTAGTAGACATACTACTCTGTCAAGAAAGTACCGGGAATTTTCAATTAAAACAACATTTTTACATTTAATCGTCAAAATTTATTGGGTCGCCTTCAAAATAGGCTCCATTTGCTCCAATACATCTATGCCAACGGCACTTCCAATTATCGAAACATTTTTTATAGGCGCTTTCCGGGACTTTAGCTCTCGCGCCGAATTTTGTTTTATGGCTTCAATCGACTCAAAACGGGTGCCACGAAGGGGCAATTTAAGTTTTGGGAAGAGGAAAAAGTCGCAGGGAGCCAAATCCGGCGAATACGGTGGTTGCTGAAGCACGTTTGTTGAGTTTTTGGCGAGAAAGTCAGTCACAATCGTAGCTCGGTGAGAAGGCGCGTTATCGTCATGCAAAATCCATGAGTTGTTCGCCCACAAATTTGGCCGCTTCTTACGGATACGCTCACGCAAACGTTTCATAACGCCTAGGTATTACTCCTTGTTTACCGTCTGACCCTCTGGAACGAATTTGTACTGCACCACGCCACGGATATCGAAGAAAACAATGAGCATCACCTTCATTTTCGAGCGGCTTTGGCGTGGTTTTTTCGGTTTCGGCTCATTTTTTGCCACCCATTCCGATGATTGCTGGCTTGTTTGCATATCGTACTCGAAGACCCAGGTCTCATCACCAGTTATAATGCGTTCCATGAATGTAGAATCGGAATTACAACGATCCAGCATGTCTGAAGCAACCTGTTCGCGATGACGTTTTTGAAGAAAATTCAGGTCTTTCGGTACGAGTCGTGCGGCCACCTTTCTCGTGCCCAAAATATCAATCAAAATCGTACGTGCGGACTCGTGGGATATCTTAAGATCATGTGCTTTCTCTCTCAAGCTGGTACGACGATTTTCCAGCACCCTTTCCTTAATTTTATCGACGTTATCTTCGATCGAAGCCGTCGATGGGCGACCACTTCACGACCGTCCTTGAAGGCTCTGTACCACTGATATGCACGAGTTTTCGATAGAGCATTATCATCAAAGGCCTTTTGCAACATTTTCTATGCATCGGCACACGAACATTCATTTGCAACACAGAACTTTAAACAAATTCTTTGCTCAACGTAATCACCCATAGTAAAAATCGGCACGCACTCTGACATCGACTCACTTAATCAGCTGTTGCAAAGACACTAGTTGACAGATCCCGCTCAAGCTTGGCGTAGTAATTAAGGACAGTGGTACCAACCTAGGAAAAAAAAATTTTACCTGCCTCATTGCCCCGCCAGATTTAAATCGATAATTCCCGGTACTTTCTTGACAGAATGTATAACATTACTGAAGGAAGAAAAAGAATTCAAAGAAATATAAATTATTAATTAACTCTACAGAATGAATATTTAAAGGGGACGAAATTTTGTTTCGTTCCATGTTTTATCAAATCCAAATTCCTTTCAAAAAATGCAAAGCATAAGCTCAAGAACTTCTTCAAAAACAACTTGCTCAAAATAAGTTCATTCAAAAACATTCCTAGAACATGGAGAACATTTCAAAAACAATTTAGAATTATTACGACGGAAACTTCACATTTGAAACATAAAAATAATTAGCAAAATATATCTAATTGAATGCAGATATCTGAACGAACACTAGAAATGAAGTGTACTTTTAAAAATTTTACGTATTCTATGTTCGCCACAGAAACTGCACAAAGTTTGCAAGGCATTTTATGGACTCCCTTAAAACCAAGTGATAATATGCTATAAGTGTAACCAAAATGTATAATTATATTAACTACAATAAAATAATAAAAAGAAGTTTATAACTTGATAGAAGGATTATTTAAAAAATCTAAATATCATACAGATTTATTCTGTAAAACCTCCTAGAAATTTTAATTCCAAAAATTTTTATTCAAAGACTTTTATGATTAAATTAAATAAATGTCTAAAAACACATTGTGTCAATTTAGTAGACATATAGAATTAAACACTTATCACACATTATCAAAGGGAATAAAAGAATTATAAGAAATATAAATTAGCAATTAAATATCTACTGAATAAGTACTTGAAGGGGACAAAAATTTTGTTTCCGTCTTGTTTTAATTCTTTCAATTCTTTTATTCTCCTTGGTAATGTGTGATGAGAGTTTTAATTTATTAATTTAATTTTTAATTCTATATGTCTACTAAATTGACAGCGTGTGTTCTTAGATATTTATTTTATTTAATTCTAGACGTTTTTGGATGAAAATTTTTTTGATTTAAAATGTGGAGGAGGTTAACAGAAAAAATCGTTATGATATTTAAATTTTTCAAATAATCCTTCTGTTAAGTGAAATACCTGTTTTTATTATTAAATTTGAATGTCTTAGGAGTAAAAAGTAACTGATGGTCCATGTTCAGATCCTATCTGTATGATAGGAAACAATGTTTCAAAATTGAAGATACATATAGTAGATTTGAATTGGTTAGATGCGGAGGACCGCAGGGTACAGTGCTCATGCCAATTATATTCATCATACATATAAATACTCTACTCACCACTAGAACATCTCGACTCATCATAAGCTTTGCCGATGATACCGTTATATTGTATACATCGGGCAGTTGGGAGGATCGAAAACTTAAAATTCAGGCAGAAATGAGTGATATTGTTTACTGGTCCAATTATAAATTACTTACCATAAATTTTGACAAAACAATATTCCTTCCTATAACAAGCTACAAAAACAAATTCCCACAGTATAACACTCTGGAGGTGAATAATCATAATAAAACGATAACAATAAGAATCACCGAAAATATTAAATACCTGGGGATTATTATTGATTCTCATCTTCGTTGGAATGATCACGTTAATAACATTGTTAATATAATCAGAACATTTTTGGGCCGCTTCAGGTTAATTCTCAGCATAACACAACAAAACAATAAGATCACTGATTAGGATAAGGAGTATGAGCTATGTTAATGAAAAGGAGTATGAGCTATGCTAATGGAAAGTTCTAGAAATCGAGACAGTGTAACATACATCTATATAAATATTCTATACTCAAACAAATTCGACAAGGTTTTGTTGATCACAGAGGCAAATTGCAGACATGCGCACGTTTCAAACTGATTGGTTTTCATCAGTGCTATGTATGCTAGTGACTGCAAATCTGTCAAGTATCTATATTCGCTATACACAGAGACTCTAAGGTATTAAAAATACACTAGTGCCATCTAGAGTATGCAAAATATATACAAGACATACCTTTGCGAGTTAATTCAAGTAAAGAAATTTATTCTCGATATTTTCACGTTACCAACGCAAAACTGTCCTCAAGCTCAAATCAGACCAAAATTTGCCGTAATGCTAATGACTAGCGTATTCATATTCAAATAAATAAATTCGCCTGATCTGTACCAAAAATCATTGATAAGTAGTATAAGCTATGGTAATAGAAAGTTCTAGAAGTCGAGACATGTAACATACATCTGTATAACAATTCTATACTCGAAGAAACTCAACAAGGTTTTGTTGATCACAGAGGCAAATTGCAGACATGCGCACGTTTCAAACTGATTGGTTTTCATCAGTGCTATGTATGCTAGTGACTCCAAATCTGTCAAGTATCTATATTCGCTATACCCAGAGACTCTAAGGTATTAATAATGCACTTGTGCCATTTAGAGTATGCTAAATACATACATACATACCTTTGCGAGTAAATTCAAGTAAATGAATGTATGCTCAATATTTTCACGTTACTAATGCAGAATAAACTTTCGTCATGCTCAAATCAGACCATAATGCCGTAATGCTCATAATTATGGCGCTAGTGTATTATCAATACACAGACACTTGACAGATTTGGAGTCACTAGGCTACATTGCACTGACGAAGACCAATCAATTTGAAACGTGCGCATGTCTGCAATTTTCCTCTATGATCAACAGAACCTTGTTGAGTTTCTTTAAGTATAGAGATGTAAGTTACACTGCCTCGATTTCTAGAACTTTCTATTTCCATAGCTCATACTCCTTATTAATAATTAAACGACTATGTTGGACTGACTAATGAATAATCAGAGGTCAAAAATATTTCTGTCCCGCCGTTTCGTCCGTATACAAGCTAACTTTCGAGCGAAAAGAGCTGGAGCCTTGAAAATTTCAGGCAAGATTTGCAGTCTTAA
Source organism: Megalocaria dilatata (assembly GCA_034642435.1). Classification (NCBI taxonomy): domain Eukaryota; kingdom Metazoa; phylum Arthropoda; class Insecta; order Coleoptera; family Coccinellidae; genus Megalocaria; species Megalocaria dilatata. The sequence goes on along the minus strand of CM067859.1, from coordinate 53,689,770 downwards.
TGCCACAGCTTAGTGAGGATAAAATCCTTCAAATATTTTCGCACTTATTCACGTTCAAACTCGATGGATATGGATTCCGGCATTTCAAAGAAGCGTAATAATGCGAATATCAATTTGAAACGTGTGCATGTCTGCAATTTGCCTCTGTGATCAACAAAACCTTGTCGAGTTTGTTTGAGTATAGAATTGTGATACAGATGTATGTTACATTATCTCGATTTCTAGAACATTCTATTACCATAGCTCATACTCCTGATCAATGATTTTTGGTACAGATCAGCCGAATTAATTTATTTGAAAACAATAAGAATGACCCTGATGTTAACTACAAATAATCTGGACAAATAATACAAACACAATAAAAAAATTAATGAATAGACAATAGCACACTGTATAAATATAATAATAAATAAGGTTGGGTAAAAAACTGTTGTATAGCTTACCAAGTTCATTCAGTCTAATGAAAGAGGTGTTATTATTATAAACATTCGGAAAAATGCATCTAAGAAACACTTTGTCATTTTTTTGATGAAGAAAATTCATGAGAGGATCAATTGAATTAAATATTTATTTACTTAATTCATCAAGAGCGTGCAAGTGGCAAACACATATGAACGATTTCTATAACGGAGTTCGGGAATCGCGGTACAGGCTTAATAAATTTATATACATTTGACTAAAATCTTGGGTGTCTGTTCTGTGGTTAACGTATCGTTCAATCGGATGTGGATCATTTCACTTATGTTTTTCTTTGTCGAATTAGGTTTATAATCAAGGATTTCGACATTGTCGAAATCGAAACGGTGACATTCAGAAAAACTATGGACAGCTAAAATTTTATAATCATTTTTTCATTAACCACCCTATAATGAAAATTGTCCGCTCTTTCCTATGGTGTACACTGACTTCTGTCTTTAAGTGTTAGGTTTCAAGTTATGGTATGTTTTTAGTGAAAAATTGTGAAACTTTACAAAATAGTAGGATCTTGAATACCTCTACAACGAAAGATAATCAATAAATCAATACTCTATAGGAACTTCTGTGATGCAAATTGCATGAAGAATAAATAACCTTGTGAAATTTGGCTAGAGATAACTTGGGCACCCTGCATAAAACATCACTAAAAAATGTGAAAATGAATTATCAGTAACAGTAGACTGAAAACAAAGTTTAAAAATGATTACAGATCATTGAAATCAGATGAGTGAATAACTTATTTAAATATTTTAATATTAGCCTTTCACATATTCAATTTCAAAAAATTATATTTAATAATTATTACTTCAGGAATTAAATAAAATTAATGTCATATGAGTACCACTTATACCAAACGACATATAAAATAAACATTCATTATAAGACATCCAAATGATATAACAAAATCCAATAAATAAAAATTGTTAACCCAAATCCTATAAATTAAATATTTCGAGTAGACAAAATTTTGTTTCTGCTGATCAATCTTATTAAAACAAATATCTTTCAAAAATGTTTAACATAATCTGAAGAATTTCATCATAAAACTATCTTGCTTAGAATATTCAATATTATTTAATATCTAACTAAGTTACTTCCTATAAAATCTCAAGATATGTAAAAACATTACTGAAAAACAAGTTTTAAGAGAGACGTTGCTTTGTCAGTACTCAAATAATTCATATTCAATAAAATATAACATCAATCAACAACAAATATTTACACAATAGTGAAAAATTTAAATGGAGTGTAATGTTAACTACAAATAAATAATTCTGTGGTTTACCCTTGATCTAAAAGATTGAAAGGCAATTTAACGGCCTCTGTTATAGAACAAAATTTTGTCTACTCAAAATATTTAATTTATAGTATTTTGGTTAACAATTTTTATTTATTGGATTTTGTTATATCATTGTCTTATAATGAATGTTTATTAAATATGTCGTTTGATTTAAGTTGTACTTATATGACATTAATTTAATTTAATTCCTGAAGTTATCATTATTAAATTAAATTTTTTGAAATTAAATATGTAGAAGGCTCATATTAAAATATTTAAATAATTTTATATATCTTCTATCAAGTATTAACCTCTATTTATGTCAGTGAATAACTATTAAAAATCCAAATAAAACATGTAATTGTTAAATCAGAAAATCAATAAGTCATTGAAATATACGCACGATTCACAATATTATACGTGAACGTACATGTGAGGCGGGAAAATAATCAAAAACAGTAACAAGCATGATATACACAACACCCAGATATTAAATTTCACCTCCCAGTCAGGAAACATCTGCTGCTTGGTCTCCTTCAATTTCCTCGAACTCTGAATCTTCTCGGTTTCCTTCAGTCTCGGAGACGTCCCCGGGAGGAATAGGTTCCGCGAGTATTATTTCCAATTCATTAATACTCATACCTACTAGTCTGAAAGGCAAATATTCCTCCTTCAAATGTTCCATCTGAAAAGGTAAAACACGAACGGCCGTACAAATAAGGGATTCGTAAATATTCACGTGAATATCTCATGAGCAGATAATGAACGTGATATTTGTATCATGTATCAATTATATAAATATATTATTTATATTATATATTATATGATGTGATCCAATTATACAAATATATTATTTATATATATATATATATATATATATATATATATATATATATATATATATATATTAGGAGTATATAATATATATAATAATAAGTGTAAACGGTCTCGTACATCGAAGGACGACACAGCACCTAAAGGAACTGGATTTGCCAAATAATACCAGCACATGGATGCAGAAAGCAGTCTTGTTGGGAACGGTCAGCATTATACGGAAAATTATATATCCCCACTAGCACCGGAGTTGCTCTTGGCGCACGCGCCCGGGTAACACGAATACCACAAGAAGTGTGAATTAAAAAAAAAAAAAAAAAAAAAAAAAAAAAAAAAAAAAAATTAGGAGTACAAATAAGTTTCCGCCGTTTTATTGTAGATGGCGCGGCACGGAGTTTCGGTTAGCTTTCGCAGATGATAACCGGCTTAAAAAATAGTTTGGACATTCAAGAACAACGTAACCTATTATTATCATTGATTTTATATTGGTAAAATATAATTTTTATAAGTTGAAAATGTCAAAATTTGAGCCAAGTAAGCGTCATTTGCGGGAAATATTAGTTTACTTCTTTAATTTAAAGGAATCTGCTGCTGAGGCGCATCAATTGCTCGTAGAAGCATATGGTGAGGGTACTTTGAGTGAGAGAACGTGTCGAGAGTGGTTTAGAAGTTTAAAAACGGTGATTTCGACGTAGAAGACGAAGATCGCAATGGAAGGCCAAAAATTTACGAGGATGCAGAATTGGAGGAATTATTGGGGAAAGGTTCATCTCAAACACAAAAAGAACTTGCTCTAACATTAGAAGTCACTGAGCAAGCAGTCTCACATCGTTTAATATCATTCTTCTATAATAAATATTTAATTTGTGTTAAAAAACGGCGGAAACTTATTTGTACTCCTAATATATATTATATAAATTAGAATATTTATTCGATCCAAAATACCAGATTGTGAAATAATTGAACAAGTACTCACAGCTTTTTATCGAATTTTTCTTCAGAAACACAAAATGTTTTGCTGATTTTGTAGGATTCAATCGAATATGTGCAATTGTACCACCCTTCATTGTCAGTGATTGAATTAGTGTATTCAACCAGGTTTGAAAGGGTTCAGGAACCTCAACTTGCTATACCATAGCGAGAGTGGGTCTCAATCAGAACGTGGTAAAGCACTTTTAAATGATGAAACTGTACTGAATGTTTGAAACACTTGAACTTGTAAGTCTCAATTGAATGTCTATTACAATACCTAGATATTCAAATTTTTCTATAGGTAGAATAATTTGCCGATGTTGTCTAATTGTAGTTATTGTGAGGCCACTGAAGGGCGGAGCCCCAAAACGATCGCAGCTGAATGGAAAATAGCAGGTTTTCTCTATATTGATAGTTAGTAAGTAACCTGTGTTTCAGCCAGTAGTTTACCAGAGAAAAGTCAGCCTTTACGATGGTCTTCATAACTTCCCAAGCTTTTGCTTCGTAAAAAAATGTAATATCTTCAGCATACCCCAGTATTTCTTACTTGTTCTTCATAGAATATACAATTTATGTGAACATTGAATAATAAGGGGCTCAGAAGAGCTGCCTACATGTGCATCCCATCTCAAATGAATGTCTATTATAATACCTAGATAATCAAATTTTTCTCTAGGTAGAATAATTTGCCGATGTTATCTAATTGTAGTGATTGTGAGGCCACTGAAGGGCGGAGCCCCAAAACGATCGCAGCTGAATGGAAAATAGCAGGTTTTCTCTATATTGATAGTTAGTAAGTAACCTGTGTTTCAGCCAGTAGTTCACCAGAGAAAAGTCAGCCTTTACGATGGTCTTCATAACTTCCCAAGCTTTTGCTTCGTAAAAAAATGTAATATCTTCAGCATACCCCAGTATTTCTTACTTGTTCTTCATAGAATACACAATTTATGTGAACATTGAATAGTAAGGGGCTCAGAAGAGTTGTCTACATGTGCATCCCATCTCAAATGAATGTCGATTATAATACCTAGATAATAAAATTGTTCTCTAGATAGAATAATTTGCCGATGTTGTCTAATTGTAGTGATTGTGAGGCCACTGAAGGGCGGAGCCCCAAAACGATCGCAGCTGAATGGAAAGTAGCAGGTGTTCTCTATATTGACAGTTAGTAAGTAACCTATGTTTCAGCCAGTATTTTACCAGAGAAAAGTCAGCCTTTACGATGGTCTGCAGAACTTCCCGAGCTTTTGCTTCGTAAAAAATTGTAATATCTTCAGCATACCCCAGTATTTCTTACTTGTTCTTCATAGAATACACAATTTATGTGAATATTGAATAATAAGGAGCTCAGAAGAGTTATCTGAGGCCCGCCACACTCTATATCATGTTGATCACCAATTCGCACAGACTGTGACAAATACCTCTCGAGCTGTTTTAGGATGATTTTTAGGCATAAGAATGCCTATATCTTCCAAATTCTTTAAGCGAAGACGGTAGTTGACCGTATTAAACGGCTTGGCTAGGTCGACGAACACAGAAAGGCTTTTCATATTGCCATCAAGCGCTGTTGATATTCTTTTAGTGATTACAATAACGTACTCAGTGTAGAAATCTTCTTCCGAAATCCATACCATTTGCTGGATATCAGCCCATATTTTGATAACTAAAATGAAAATCTCTTCTTTTGAATTTTTTCAAATATCAAATTGGTAATCAACGATTTAAGATATGGGTCTAAAATAAGTAGCTAGACTTTCATCTCGCTTTTGTAAACTGGTACGACCGCTATCTTCTTAAAAGCTTTTGGCCAAATACCACCTTTTATGCACCTACTAATTATGTACGCCACAGATTTTTGCACCTGTGTGCAAATAGCTTCAAGTTATCCATACTGGCCAACTATTTTTTTTCAATTCACCAATTATATATTCAATTTTTCTGGAACGAATCAGCAAAATAACAAACGAAATAGCGAAGCTGGTCTTTCGCGAAAAACAATTCGTTTTCAATATTTATTATATTCGGTTTCCTACTTCTGCCCTCGCTCTTCAACTATACTAAAGGGTGGGCCATCTAGAGTTTGCATTTTGAAGTAGTGGTTATTAATATTATGGCGGTAAAAAGTCTGTCTCCTGTACAACGCAGACTCTAATGAAGAATACTGGATTTCCTCTCCAGTTATTATCCGATGATATTACTGGTTTTATGAAGAACTTAAATAATGAAAAAATTGTGGAAAGAGCATTATTTCTGTTAATGATTTGAAAACACCCCAACTTTCTGAACATTTGGCACATTTTTCGGTCACTTCCGGAAAGTTTCCTTCTGTTCTCAGTTAGGTAAAGTTATTACTGTTCACAAAAAATTCTACTGATGATATAACAAACTATGGTCCAATATTTCTATTGAGTTTCAAAGGTTATGGAGAGGTTGGTGTATGAGAAAATGTTGGCTTATTTGAACAACTTCTCAACTATCACGTGTTGCCAACATTCTGGATTGGCAACAGCCAACAGAAAATGCAGCGTGCCAATTTGTGGAGTTTGTTTATGGTTGCTTGGATGACGGCGTTTGTATGGCGGTGCTTTTTTTCGATTAATCGTGTGCATTTGATTGCCCGAATTTAAATTTCATGATGGATAAACTCCACAACATTGGTTTTAGAGGAGTGTTTCTTGAATGGATCCACAGTTGTCCACTCAATCGGCATGTACAGGCCCCTCTTCCCCACTGGGCACTATGGGCACGTGCCCAGGGCCCCGCGATCGAATGGGGCCCCCTAGTTCCTGCCATATTACCAAATGATAACCGATATTTAGGTATTACCGAAAAACATTAATTTTGAAAAATCTGATGATAATGACTTACTACAATACCTGCGCGTATTATATTACCTTTAGTTTGCCGCATGCGGATAGCTACAACATAGCTTGAACTTTTTGACAGATGGGTCAGTGATGGGAAACAGAAAATATCTATTGATGTAAAAAATGTGTTGGCTAAATATGTGGCTGTATGTATGTTTTAAACTATTCAAAATAAATTCATTCGTCAATCAATTTTATTGCACTAGACATAAAAACATTGGGTAGGTAAGAGACCATTGGTTTCAGTTTTTCTATTTAAATTTTACTTCAAAGCAATAAAAACCACTTGAGACTTTCGGAAAATGCTTGAGTCCTTAACAGGTACTTTTATGTTGTGTGTCTATTCTTATGATTATTATCAATTTTTAATATTATTAAAATAAGAAAATATTGTTCGTCGTTGCAAAGTTATATCGATTTCAGATTTGACATCCGTCAAAAAGAAAGATCAAACTAATAAATAAACAGGTTATCCGTATAAATACTCCACTCTCTCTTAAAAATGAGTTTTTCCGATATTAGTATGTTTAGGTTAATTTAAATACCTATATGTAAGTATAAGAATACAATTAAAAGAAAAATTATTAAATTAAAAAAAGAAGAATTATTTGATGCGGTGTGGTTTATGTCTTAAAGAAACCTATTCGAACGTCATTCGTAATACCAAAGACAAAAAAGGGGAATTCCCGACTCCCGATCGTCGTTTGACTTGACGAACGGGGGAATTCCCTTCAATTATTTGTCTGCGATGTTGTGGCGTTTGTTTTGTTTGTAGTTGTTAGTTTGTTACTGACTGTGCTCGAGCTCTGATAAAAAAAATAGTATTGTTTGATTAAATCGTCGTTTGTCTGTTTTGTGTTAGCGAATATTTTCGTTATAAAATTAATTAAATACTGAATTATAATATAAAATGTCGAAACGGTCATATCCTAGTGGATCTGAAAAAAGGAAAAAAGCTCTACATCAGAAAGAAGTAATTGAAAAGTTACCAAAATTAACATCATATTTTACTACTACTACTGGAGAAACTTCTGTAAGTAGCAATCAACTCATAAATGTTCCACATGATGACTCAGCTCACTTACAAATTGCGGGAATTTCTAAACCTTCATGTTCCAATTTTGAAAAAGAGATCGAATCAGAAAGCGACTATTCCTACGACGAAAGTGCAACGACTTCAGTGACTTCACTAAAACCGATAACTCCAACTGTGTCAATTGAACAGCAGTTTTCCAACACAGAAGAATTAATATCGCACGATCCCGCCGATTATTTTCACGAAAAGTTTGTTGAAATAAATCGCGAAATTTTAATTCGTAAGGGACCAGTATATTTTCAAAATAAAGATTCTGACTTTTCCGAGGCATCCAGAACCTACAAAGATGGTAATAAATTAGTAACGGGATATTTCAACAAAGCATTATTTATTCGCAAATTGAAGAACAATTAAAGCGTCGAAAGAAAATGGTTGCTGTATTCGCCTTCCAAATGCTCTGTATCTTGTTTTTCATGCTGCTTATTTAACCCAACTGATGTTAATCTTTGCTCTCGGAATGGATGTAATGATTGGAAGCATATTAATCACATAATTTTAACACATGAAAATAGCCCAGCGCATAAGCAATCTATGATGACTTATCTGGCACGAAGTAAAGCGGTTGGTAGAGTAGATATAGACTTATTATCTCAACATCAAAAGGAAGTGGATTACTGGAGAAACGTACTTAAACGGATTGTAGCTGTTGTAAAATTTTTGGCAACGAGAGGGCTTCCATTTCGCGGCGACAATCAAATCCTAGGATCTCCAAACAATAGAAATTATTTGGGTTGTGTGGAATTATTGAGTGAATTTGATCCATTTCTTGCAGATCACTTAAGAAAATTTGGGATTCCTGGAAAGGGTAACATTTCTTATTTATCAGCAAATATCTGTAATGAGTTTATTGAAGTAATGGGAAAACAGGTTCTAAAAAAAATTATAAATGAAGTTAAATCAGCAAAATATTTTTCCATGAGCGTTGACAGTACGCCCGATCTGTCTCATATTGACCAGCTAACTTTCACCATTCGATACGTAAAAGACTGTGTTCCTGTTGAAAGGTTTTTGAAATTTATACCTATTAAAGAGCATAAATCTAAGTATTTAGCGGAGACCATCTTAAATTTTTTAGAGATACATGATATTCCCATAAAAGATTGCAGAGGCCAAAGCTACGACAATGCTTCAAATATGTCGGGAAAGAAACAAACAAGAATCAAGGAAAAATGTGAATTTACCACCTTTATACCATGTGCAGGACATTCACTAAACTTGGTAGGTGTCCATGCTGCTGGGTGTGTACCGGAGGCATCACAGTTTTTTGAAATAGTTCAGAAAGTGTACAACTTTTTTTCGGGCTCTACCCACAGATGGAATATGTTAACAGAACATTTAGGTTCAAAAAAAGTTGTTAAGAGTCTTTCACAAACCAGATGGTCAGCCCGAGCTGATGCAGTAAGTGCTTTGCATGGGGGTTATAAAAGAATATTAGAAGCTTTAATCACCATCGCAAACGATACTGAACAGGCACGAGAAACAAGAGACGCAGCCCTTAGTCTGTCTGGAAAAATGGGAAATCTAGAATTTATTATACTGACGGAAATCTGGAGCACTATATTGGAAAGAATAGACAAAACAAGTAATTATCTTCAGAAAGAAACAATAACACTGGACGTTGCAACCAATTTTATTTGACTTCACTTCATGATTTTATTACTAACCTCAGGGATAAATTTGATGATTTCGAATCATCTGCCAAAGAAAATAACCCAGAATCTGACTACAAGGATCTCCAATAATCGATACCTTGAGTGTTCATCTAAAACAGCGACAAAGTTCATATGAGACCGTCAGTCAACGTTTTAGTTTATTTTTTCACTTAAAAACTCTGAATTCCGAAGAGATACGACAAGGATGCAAAGAATTTTCTCAAATCTATCACGAAGATGTAACTGAAAAAGAGTTAGAAATAGAATGTCAACATTTAAAAGAATACTTAAAAAATGTTCAGAGTGCAAATGAAGCATCTAACAGTGTACAGGAAGTATATAATCTATTAAAGCAAAACAAAATTGAAGACACATTTCCTAACGTAGAAATTGCATTGAGAATATTTTTAAGCATGATGGTAACTAACTGCAGCGGAGAACGCTCCTTCTCCAAATTGAAACGAATAAAAAATGAATTAAGAAGTACAATGCTTCAAGAGAGATTAACTAGTTTGTCGCTGATGTCCATAGAATGTGATATTCTCAATACCATAGATTTTGAAGAAGTGATTTACGATTTTGCTCATCTTAAATCTAGAAGGGTACCTTTGCAATCAACATAGAATTAATCTAAGGATTTTAAGTTAAGCGAGACAGCGAGTTACTTTAGTAGATTATTTTTTATATTTCCTATTTTTTTATAGTTAGTAATTAAATAAAAATAAATTTAGAACCTTGTTTGTCTTTCTTTATCTATTGTAACTGAATAGTGTTTTCTCAAGGTCATAGGGGCCCCATGATCCTAATGTGCCCAGGGCCTCAAATAGTTTAAAGACGGCTCTGGGCATGTATTTGTTCGAATTGTTCAACAAAATTTCAAAAGTACCTCTTAGAGACAGGAGTATCTCAGGAATCTGTCCTGGGACAGTTGTTGTATATATTGTCTATGAACCGGTTTGCAAGAGACTATAAAAGTTTACTCTGATATTTTATTTCATATCAGTACCATTTTTTTGCCAATGAGACCTCGTTCATAGTAACAACTCCTAATCTGAAAGAACTAAAGACAAAATGTGATTTACTTGTCGAGCACTTCTCAGATTGGTGCTGTAAAAATTCTCTTGTATTAAAAGTAAGCAAAACTGATCCTGTCCATTTTCAAACCAGAGACTCCGGTGAGCAGTTGATTCTGTATCACCCCTGTGGAAACTTTCTTTTGACTGTGTGAAGTTTCTGGGTTTGGGGGTACACAAAAATTTAATTTGGGAAAGTCATACCGGATTTGTGAGTAAGTGGTTGAGCAGTGCATTTCTTGTCTTGAACGCTTAAAACATGTATAGTTGGAATACGCTGAAATAACTGAAATTTACTATTCACTCGGTTATGCGCATATAAAATATGATATTATCCTGTGATGGCGAGTCATCGGGCGGTAGCGCAGCATTTGTCGACCAAAAGAGAACAATTCGTTTGATAGTCGGTCTAAAACCCCAGGAGTCCTGTAAGCCGTTTTTTGTAAAATGTTGAGTTTTCCATGTATATATATTTTTTGAATTACTATGTACCGAAGAAACCTTCGGTTACCCAAAAAGTGCTCTCAGTATCATGAATAAAATACAACATGTGTATTCTAACTCATAGAACAACAAAGTTTGAGAAGTCACCTAAGTTTAGAGGTTTTAAACTTTTTCAATCATCTGCTAGAGATACTGAGGATTTCAAATTATTCGAGGTTTAAGGAAATTAAGACAACTATGTTAGAGATGTGCTTTTATAGCAGGTTTGGATATTTAGACGCCATTTCAGGGTAATTTTTCAGATAAAATTAAGAATTGAGGCTGATTTTTCTTTGTTTTTTTATAATTTTTCATTGCCATCTTATTATCAGGGTGACTGTTCCTATACAAGTACCATGTCTGAAAGGAATAAAAGACTTATATTTTCAGTGTACTGAACACAGGTCTACCGAAGTAGTAATTTTCCTTTTGGAGGGAGAAAAGATCGGCTGTAGCCATGTCAGGTGAATACGGTGTTCTTCGACAAGATTTGTTGAGTTTTTAGTCGGAATTCGTTCACAATTATAGTCTTTTGACTCAGATAGTCGAACGGCAACGCGTCTTATGCCAAAACAGTTACGATTGTTCAAATTAATTCGTACCATTTCAAAGTTAAAATGGTGCGAATTTATAAGTGAACAAAGAAATTTCGACACATATTTTTCTCAGAAAGACTTTGCAGAAAATCTTTCAGCAAGTTGCGATCACTTTTGCTTCACTGTACCACTAATATAAGCATATTATTGATAAATTCGATTTACCGTAAGCCTTATGTAACTTTTTTTGCACTTACATTAAATTGTATTTGCAATGTGAAATTAAGGATATATTCTTTGTGGAAAACTTTTACTCATTATTAAAACTGTAGAACACAGACGAGATGAGCAAACATAATGGAGCACTGAAAACAAACTGAATGACATATGAGGCTCAAAGTACACGTGACTATGAAAAATAGTTGTGCTGACTCAGCGATAAAAAACAATTAGACATTTCCTCTTTATAGGCTTTGATATTATCGATTCTTGTATTAATCATTAGTTTCTTGTATTAAGTAGAGGTAAAATGGACTGATTAACATAGGTAATAGCGTTGCGTTGGTATCAGAAATCTCACATTTCATCCAGGGCAGATCTATCATCTGTGGATGAGGGATGATTCTTGCAGAAGAATTGGCTCATATTCACGGTGTCTAAAGCGGTTTATGTATAAATTATCATTATGAATAATTCTAATAAGAGCAAAGTTACATAGCGGGAATTAACACTGAGCGAAGAGTCTAACGAGGCTTGTGTTACGAATACGTGTGGACATTATAAAATACACATGCTATTGGACCAAGACGCTTTCAGCAACGTTTTAGTGTCAACGTTTGGGTTGAAATTTTTAACGATGTTTTGATGTTATAAATGATCTTTTGAATACACATTACTATAGAAACTTTCTGGAATATAACCTTTTCGAGTTCATTGACGACCTAAAGCTCAAAATTGTTGGAAATGTGTGGTACCACTTAAAAGGAGGCCAGTAGTTGCTTGATAAAATAATAAGAAGAGGTTTTTTACTTGATAGAAGGAATACTACAAAATTTGAGTATCAAAACAGATTTAATCTGTTAGTCTCCTATATTTTTAATTTCAAGAAAATTTTTAGAATCAAATTAATGTCTTATAAGCACAGATTATATTTATTAGACGTATAAAATCGAAACTCGATATACAAAATTTTATCTCGTTCAAATATTTATTTAATTAATTTTAATTGACAATTTATATTTGTTGGTTTATTTATTCCATTTGATATTGTATATAGAGTTTTGATTTTATACGTCTATTAAATATAAGCTGGGCTTATAAGACATTAATTTAATTCTAGAAACTGTTAAAATTTTTTTCTAATTGAAATTATAAGAGACTAACTGATTAAATCTGTTTTGATATTCAAATTTTAAAATTTACTAACTTCTCAGAAAATATAATTTATTTGAAATATTTAATATATTTAAATAGGTTACTTAAAAAATCTCTTAAAACATGTATTATATCTTCAAAAAACAATTGGAATTCCGATAAGGTCTTTATCGGTCCTACTCCACATTTAAAAAATGAAAATTAAACAAATATAACTCACCTGACAAAACTGATATCCTTGAGTTGAACCCATAAAACTTTCAAATCCAAGATATTCTATATTCGTCACAAAAATCACAGAAAGCTGTAAGGTATTATATGGTTTTCTTTAAATCACCTGATATTCCATAATGAGTTTTATTCAAACCTAGTATAAATAATATATATTATATATAAAATAAAATAATAAGAAGAGGTTCTTTACTTGATAAAGGAATATTACAAAATTTGAATATTAGTTTTCTCAGGTGAGTTATTATATATTATATCTGTTGTTGATTATTTTTATTTTTTAAATGTGAAGTAGGACAGATGAAGACCTTATCGGAATTCAGATTGTTTTTTGAAGATATAATACATGTCTTGAGAGATTTTTGAAGTAACTTATTTAAATATATTGAATATTTCAAATAAAATAATAGGAAAAGACTTTTTACTTGATAGAAGGAATATAACAAAATTTGATTATCAAAACAAATTTAATCTGTCCGCCTCCTTTCTTTTTATTCAAAAAACTTTAAGAATTAAATTAATGCCTTATGAGCACAGCTTATATTTAATAAACGTTTAAAATCAAATCTTCATATACAATATCAAATGAAATAGAATAGAAAGGCCTTTCACTTGATAGAAGAAATATAAAAAAATTCGAATATTGAAACATATTGAAATATGTTTGTCTTCTACAATTTTAATTTCAAAAAATTTTTATTCAAAAACTTTTAGAATTAAATTTATGTCTACAACAAGCACTGCTTACATTTAATAGACGTATATAATCAAAACTCAATATATAATGTCAAATGGAATAAATAACCCAACAGATATACGATAGTAATTAAAATTAATAAATAAATATTTAAAGGAGACAAAATTTTGTTTCTGGTCCTACCTTTATAAGAACACCAATTGCCTTTTAAAAACATGAACACACGTAAAGGACTTCTGAAAGAATATAATTTATTTGAAATATTTAATATATTTAAATATTCGATTTAGTTATTTCAAAAATATCTAAAAAATGTGCACTATATCTTCAAAAAACAAATATAATTCTAAGCAATCCCGTCTTCAGTCCTCATTCAATATTCCAAATATCAAAATCAAAAAACTAACCTATATCTCTCAGGTGTTAAAAGACTAAAGCTTCGAAACACATATCAACTATACAATTCAAGATTGATCTATGTTCTAACAAAATCAAAGAACAGTGTGAGTTATTTTAAGGTTTATTTAAATTCATTGACATTCCATAATGAGATTTATTGAAGCCAAAATATAATTATATATTATATGTAAAATAAAATAGAATAGAAAGGCCTTTTACTTGATAACTTAAGTGTGTTCATGTTTTTAAAAGGCAATTTGTGTTCTTAAAGGTAAGACCAGAAACAAAATTTTGTCTCCTTTAAATATTTATTTATTAATTTTAATTACTTTCGTATATCTGTTGGGTTATTTATTCCATTTGACATTATATATCGAGTTTTGATTATATACGTCTATTAAATGTAAGCAGTGCTTGTTGTAGACATAAATTCAATTCTAAAAGTTTTTGAATAAAAATTTTTTGAAATTAAAATTGTAGAAGACAAACATATTTCAATATGTTTTAATATTCAAATTTTATAATATCAAATGGAATTTAAAAAACTTTAGACCTATTTAAAAACTTTAGATCATACTTACCAAACAGGGCAGAAAACACATCTGCATACCAAAAAAGAATATTGGCCAGAGAAACCATACATACCTATGCCAGAAAATGAACAATGTAGCACCAATTAATAGTAAAAAGTAAATAATCATATCGGTTTTATCAAGAAGAGGATAAAAATATATATTCATGGTTTGTGAAGAACGGATCTATAGCTTCTCCTGAATACAAAAACACCGACAAGAATTTGCTAATGTTTCTTAGGTCACATAATTACGTTTTCTCGTTCTCTTCATTTAAATAAGAAATTGCTTTTTTTTCTAGTTTAAAAATAGTTCTCTCACTGTTGTGAACTTACTTACCAATCCTCTTATGCACTGTATATGTACCTAGAAATTTTTTACACGAAAGTATCCACTGTATACCCATGCCTCGTGTTTTATGGGTATCTTGTTTTGTTTACTTTTAGATTAAAAATGTAACCTGCAACCATTGTAACCTTATTATTAATAAATAAACCAACAAACATAAATATTAATTTTATTTGAAAATTTATATTTGTTGGTTTATTTATTCCATTTGATATTGTATATTCCAACAATTTTTTTGAAATTAAAATTGTAGAAAAATGACAGTTTAAATCTGTTTTGATATTAAAATTTTATTTAACATAAATTATATTTTCTGAGAAGTCCTTAAATTATGTTTTGTATTATCGAAAATGAATTAGTTTTCATAATTGTTAAATCAGAAACAAAATTTTGTCTTCTTCAAATATTTATTTATTGATTTTAATTGACAATTTAAATTTGTTCGTTTATTTATTTCGTTTGATATTGTATATTGAGTTTTTATTTTATAGGTCTATTAAATATAAAACATTAATTTAATTATAAAAATTTTTTTGAAATTAAAATTATGAGACTAACATTAAATCTGTCTTGATATTCAAATTTTTTTCGAAATTCAGTAGTTGCTTGGTTAAGTGAATATTTCCCGGATAAATGGATGATGGGTCAATGGGGATCAATAGCATGGCCACCTAGTTCGTCGGATTTTAATCCTTTAAATTTTTATTTGTGGTGACATATAAAAAAGCTTGTCTTTCATGTCGAAATAATATCTCAACAATTATTTGATAGAATGCAAGATGCAGCTTACCAGGTAAGAAAAAACCCGAATCTCATCCGTTGAATGACAGTATCTTTAGTTCGCCGATGTGGTGCTTACATTCGAGCTGAAGATGGACATTTCGGGCAAGTTCTATTCATCCTAATTATTATCGTTAATTTTTAAAGAATATTGATAAAATGTTCAAAGTTTGAATATCAAAACAGATTTAATCTGTTAGCCTCCTATAATTTTAATTTAAGAAAAAATTATTCAAAAACCTTTAGAATTAAATCAATATATCATTTATGCTTATATTATAAGATAGAAGACGCTCCTCCCAATCTTGGATAAAATAAATCTCTTCGGCAGGGATATTTTGAGTTACTAATTACCAGTACTTTCCAACACAGAGTATATGTACTACTCTGTCAAGAAAGTACCGGGAATTTTCAATTAAAACAACATTTTTACATTTAATCGTCAAAATTTATCGGGTCGCCATCAAAATAGGCTCCATTTGCTCCAATACATCTATGCCAACGGCACTTCCAATTATCAAAACATTTTTTATAGTATATCCAATGTTCGAAAACTAAAGTTCGATTCACAAGATTCATGTCCTTATTGAATATCATATCCATTCATATCATAATTGAATGGATAATTAAAATTAAAGAATATTTGTGTCTCTTTTACGAAGGAAGTATGCTGTAAATAACTACAGTTAATCCGTTGATCGAAAGGAAAGAGAAATGTTACTATTAAAAACGCACAAGTTTAATCATATTTTAATAAATTTTATTGACATATCTTTACATTCAATCTACAATAATAATAAATTTCTGAAAAGTACAAAATCTTAATGATACTATCACAAAAGTTTTTGAAACAAAATTATAGTAATACTATAAATATTTTATCCAAAATATTCACCAACTTTCATTTGAACATTCAACCCTATCAATTCATTTGTCAGTTCTGATAGAGGATGACTTTAATTCTGATTGAAAATATATCACATTACATGAGCTAAATGAGCTTCATAATCAGATTTGTTTCCAATGGCTTGCTAAAGAACCTCCTCACACACGTTCATACATATTACGCTCTCCCATCAGTGGGTTTCCAATTAAACTTACATCACTATTTTATTCTCAAGAGGTTCAAAGGCATTGTTAACAAACTAACAAATAATACTGAAAATGTAAGTCTAATCTAGGGCATAGATAATTTTTGATGGTATTGCATTAAAAGCAGCTAATACAACATAATATATCTCGGATTATACTGAGTTATAATGGAATACTGATAAAAAAACAACCTAAAATAAGTATAATAAATAAGAATTTGAAATAATATATTTTTTTAACTTTTTTAACATGAATGAAATTACAAATTATATTAATTGAAAACTGTTAATCTTATAGAGTTTTTCGATAAAGAAATGAAAAGATTACATTCATCAAAACGTTTATATTAATCCACAAATCTCACTCTCCTTGAAATGAAATGAAGTAAATTTCATTCTGAAAACACCAACCATTTGACGTCCAGTATACTCGGAAAGATAACAGAGCGACCGAAAAGATTATAACATTATAAAAATAACATTTACTTTTGATGACTGCTCAGAGTTCAAAATGAATATCTGGAATAATTAGAAACCGGACAAAAAACGAAGTACACGTGGTGTTTTAGAGTGAGTCTTCTCTTGAAACTGGAGGTAAAACTTAGCATCAAATAAGTTTTTATAAAAGTTGCAGAATAAGAAAATATTCCTATCATTCAGTCAGTGTCAATCCGGACCTGATCCAACCGAGCCATCGCTGAAGCTATGGTCAGTTCAACATTAAACAAGAGTAATTATTCATTATTAAATCTTGGAGGACACTAAATATTATTTTAGTTCGATTAAACAAGAGGTTAATATTCAAGCTGTTCGGTTAGATAGATTCATTTAAGGTTGCAAGGAAAATTCACGCATTCTTATTTGATCCCCAGAAAATTTTTGAATATAAATGAAAAAATCACAATCGTTCTGAAAAGTGTGTGCCGGCTGTTTTTCTTCTACCTCAATGTCTGGTTTACTACAATCTGCGTTACAATTTTGGAATAATACCAGAGCCGCATCAGGATCCATTTTCTAGGGAATATTTTGGATTTTGCAACTTTTATATGGGCGAGTTTTGGTGAAAATATTTTTTTGACGAGTTCCACCTTCCGTTAAGAAAAAGGACAGGAAGTCTTCATTTCGGAGCTCGCCAGATATTCCGGAAACTTTTGTTCCTGCGTTTCTATTTCCTTAATACACATCTTAAGTCAAAACAGAGTGCTCTTTGTTAGTTTTGAAGTGATGGACCTGAAAAAATCTAAAAACGCTTCTCTTCAGATCACTTTACCACCATAAGAACAATCATTCTACACTTTTATACAGTTCATAAATCATCTTGATGACTTACGGTATTTTATTCCAAAAATACCAAATTTTGAGTGCATAAAATCAAAATTGTTGTACAACGGTATCAGTTAGTATTATATGGAATAACACTCTTTTTTAAAGTTTAGCACTAGAGTTTATTTCGATGTAATATATCAGAAGTATTTTATGACAAGAAATACGGAATAAATTAGCTGCTATCTAGTAGGTGAGGATCCAGGAAATACACGATTTCTATATGAAATATCGTGTTATGGTAGTTTATAAGTAGTTTACTTATAATCAAAATCGATAGATATCTCAGTGAGAGAGAGAAAGAGACATAAATTTAATTGCATTGATTTTTACTGAATGGCAATTCATTCTAACTGAATAAAATAATAAAGAATATTTCCACAATTTATTTATTCACAACAATACTTTCGCCAAAACTGTCGAAATGTAATTCCGAAGAAGCCACAGTGTTGCCGAAACAATTGTAAAATAATAAATTGTGAAAATATTCTTCATTATTTCATTCAACAGAGAACCCTACGCAATTTTAGTAGTCAATAAGTCCTCACTTGATGAAAATCCATATTAAATAAGGTCACGATTTTCACAATTTTTTTTTAATATTATAATACAACAATTGTTTCGGTATCACTGTAGCATCTTCAGATAGGTGGTATCTTACACTTTTGAATAACTAAGTTTGTTTTCGAAATCGGTTTCGAATCTACTCTGGTATGAATGGAAAACAAATTTAGTTATTCGAAAATGTAAGATACTACCTGAAGATGCTACTGTGATAGCGAAAAAATTATTGTATTATAATAACAATAAAAATTTGTGAAAATCAGAATACCCATATTTAATAGGGAATAACGTGATATAATGAAATGGTAGACACAATTATTTTTTTATTAAAAAATTTGAATATCAAAACTGATTTAATCTGTTGGTCTTCTACAATTTTAATTTCAAAAAATTTACTGAAAAAACTTTAAGAATTGAATTAATGTCTTTATGAGCACTGCTCATATTTAATAGACGTATAAAATCGAAATTCATCACACAATATCAAATGAAATTAAGAAAAACCAAAGAATATAAATTGTCAATTAAAATTAAAATATAAATAAACAAACATTTTTTGTTTCGTTCTTCAGACAAACGTACGAAGCCCTGTTTGTTACAAAATGATATTCAAATTTTGTAATAACCCTTCTATCAAGTGAAAAACCGTTCCTTATTATTTTATTTTATATATAATATATAATTATTTCAGGTTTTTAAATGAAGAAATTCATTATACGGTGTTGAATGGTTTTAACTAAGACATTTAAAGTGCCTTATAAGCTTTGTATGATTTTTTGAGAGCATAGAACATAGAGTGAATATTATATATACCTATGTACATGTTTCTAAAGATCATATATTTCTGAAGATTGCATTCGGCAAGTCTATTTATTGTTTAATTAATTTTATTATTTTTTATATGTAGAGTTGAACTGATCTTATCGTAATTTTAATTATTTTTTGAGGATGTGCTACATGTTTTGAGATTTTTCGAAGTTATTTATTTAAATATATTGAATATTTCAAATCAATTAGTTTTTGAAAAGTTCTTGAAATTATGTTTTATATTCTTGAAAAAGAGTTATTTTTCATAAATGTAGGATCAGAAAACAATACATTTTGTAACAAACAGTGCTTCGTACGTTTGTCTGTAGAGTTCAGTACGCATGCCTGGGACGAAACAAAAAATGTCTATTTATATTTTAATTTTAATTGACAATTTATATTCTTTGGTTTTTCTTAATTTCATTTGATATTGTATGATGAATATCGATTTTATACGTCTATTAAATATGAGCAGTGCTCATAAAGACATTAATTTAATTCTTAAAGTTTATTCAGTAAATTTTTTGAAATTAAAATTGTAGAAGACCAACAGATTAAATCTGTTTTGATATTCAAATTTTGTGATAACCCTTCTATCAAGTAAAAAACCGTTCCTTATTATTTTATTTTTTTATTATGTACTAAATGCTTACAGAACAATGTTTGAATGAATACTGAGTCGAGATATACAGAGAAATTCAGAAACTTTAATTTCTTCGTACATTTGTACTCTAAAATCATTTTCATCTAAAAATTCGCGATGAATGTCTTAGAAGAATTTCTGAATGCATTTATATAACTCTCTTCATACTTAGTGAAATACTTTTACTAAAACCCTTGATTTTTTTATTTACAAAATTAAATTTTTTACCGTTCGATTATAACACAATATTATGTTTTGAACTTGTGTATATTTTACATATTCTTCTTCATTTTAATTTCAAACGAAGCATCTATAATACTAACTGATTCATGCCATAATTAGTCATAATGGAATTAGCAATATGGCTAAGCTGGAATTTCTTAGGTGATCAGCCATCGTTTTATAGGAAAAATGATCTGAAGCATTCTTAGACTTTGGGTGCCCCTCACTTCAAAACCAAGATAGCATATTAGTTGGATACCTTTAAATATTCACTTTCTGCAATATCTGAGGAACTCCAAAACAAAAACATTCATCAAAAAGGCTAACCTTCAAGACATTTCGTACATTTTCGATGTGGTAAGAGGTTTTTAATTCACATCTCTTCATTGAGTTCATGGAGAAACTCTAAAGTAAAAACAGTTTTAATATCTAATGAATAAGCAATAGATTATAATTCATAATGAACTTTTCCCAAAGGTCACAGATGGTGGACATACGTTATAGTACTCGATAAATTCAATTTTGTATTTTAATTATTTACCTCTATAGTGATGATATCCATCTATTCAATTTTACCTATGGTCTAGTATCAGTGGATATGTCATTCTATCATAACTTATGAATCTTAACAATTCAATCTTTCATTTTGGTCCTCTGAATGACAAATCCAAAGAGAGAGAAAAGTTCATTATGAATACGACATAATGGAAAATGTTCCAATCATTCCTCATAATTTTCTTCTCCTCTTATAAAACTAATATCGTTGCTCCTGATCCGATAATATAATATACCTCAGTCAAATAAACACTGCATTTGAACTTTCTCGGACTATGATCAGACCAACGTTTCTTCGGAAAAATCACGCCCTATATAAAATACTGAATACCCACAAATTTACTTATTTCATCCGAAAAACGCAAGCCAGATCGTAGGAAAACCTGAAAAATTGAAGAGTTCCCGGAAATCATTTATTTTTCTCTCCATTAATTCTTCAGGAATCCTATGGTGTGATATCTAACAGTTACAAATATGACTTATAGAAGGCATACAAAAAACAATATCGATATTATTTCGCTATAAAAATTATTGATGTCAGCCATTCGGTTCCATCAAGATTTTTACATATTTCCGAACAGGAACTCCCTCAACATTGTACTAGGTGACCCGCCCCCTCTCACTACATATAATCTAATTATTTTATTCAAATTATTTCAATAAAATATTATATATTGATTTGAATTGTCGAGAGAATGTTCAAATCCAATTCATTTACCATTTTCAATCGATAATCCCAACTTAATATCATTTTTAGTAAGCCTTCCATTCCTACGTTTACATAACATTCATATAATATAGAGAAATCTGGTTCTACTATAAATATCGAATATTTTATGATTTAGACCAAGAATATCAAATTAAAGAAAATGGAGAGTGGAAATGTCCAATTTTTATTCCATTGCAGATATTGTCGTTTTAAAATAAAACAATTCATTTGGAATTTATAAATCAGGCAGCAATTAAATTCTGCTGATGTAATCAATGGAAATAAGATGAATATTAATGAACTCTCATCAATTTTCAATATTTCTTGATTTCATCGACAAAATCAAATTAGTGTCTGAAATCAACCCAAAGATTAAATATATTCTTAAACAATTTTACTGAATTTGTTTGCAAACAATCTTTCTAAATATTCAATAAAACATTTTCGTGGCATTCCATGGCGTGGATGCAATAAAATTTCAACATGATATGACGATAATCTGAACGATTTATCATTTTGCCTACATAAATTTACAGATTACATTTTTGGGAGAAAATTGGATATTTCCACATATGAAAGACTACAGCTCAAGATCACATAAAATCACTCTCTACTTTTGGAGATGTATAATGATCCCCTTTGTAATAAATTAGGACGAGACATAAGGACACAAGGTGACAAGACAGATACAGGAAAAGATGCAAAATGACACGGCAAATGTTGATGCATTATTTTCAGTCTTATCGTCATCAGTTCAGCTCTCCTTAATCGGTGCTTTGTGTTCTATATAATTTTTTCTTATTTATGGTGTAAGCTGGACTTACCACTATTGTTCCGCCCCTTGTTAGATTTCTGGAAAAAAGAAGAAATGTCATTAGAGTAACGTTTCGTTAACCGATGAATGTATTTGTATATGAATGACTGTGAATATTTTAGACTTATTTCAGGTTAGTTTGATTTCTTTTAACAATAAATCAATTATAATATAATGTTACCGTCTTACTCGTAAAAGACTTGCTCGATAGGCTTGAAATTTCGTAAATTCTTGCGCTGCGCATTTCTTTCGTTTTGTAGGAAATTTGGCAACATCGTAAAATTCCAACGACTTCATCGTCGTTGGTAGAGTACACAAATACCTCCCCTGTTCTAGGGGCTGCTGATTATAAAATTGTATCCCTCCTAGTGACGTACCGCTGAATGGGTCGGGAGAGGATCTAATATGGAACGATAATATTTTACTTCCATTGGGTATAAATTCTACGCCTACAGAAACATAATCGTGCATGTGAGAATTGAACGTTGGCACTTATGAGCTGCTAGACTGCTTATATTGATGGCCTTTTACTTGATAGAAGAAATATAACAAAATTGAATATTAAAACAAATTGAAACATGTTTATCTTCTACAATTTTAATTTAAAAAAAAAAATTTATTCAAAAAACTTTTAGAATTAAATTTTCGTCTACAAAAAGCACCGCTTACATTTAGTAGACGTATATAATCAAAACTCAATATATAATGTCAAATGGAATAAATAACCCAACAGATATACGAAAATAATTAAAATTAATAAATAAATATTTAAAGGAGACAAAATTTTGTTTCTGGTCTTACCTTTAAGAACACCAATTGCCTTTTAAAAACATGAACACACTTAAAGGACTTCTCAAAGAATATAATTTATTTGAAATATTTAATATATTTAAATATTAGAATAAGTCATTTCAAAAATCACTAAAATATGTGTACTATATCTTCAATAAACAAATATAATTCTAGACAATCCCGTCTTCAGTCCTCATTTAATATTCCAAATATCAAAATCAAAAAACGTACCTATATCTCTCCACGTGTTAAAAGACTAAAGCTTCGAAATACAGATCAACTATATAATTCAAGATTGATCTATGTTCTAACAAAATCAAAGAACAGTGTGAGTTATTTTAAGGTTTATTTAAATTCATTGACATTCCATAATGAGATTTATTGAAGCCAAAATATAATTATATATTATATATAAAATAAAATAGAAAGGCCTTTTACTTGATAGATTGTCTAGAATTATATTTGTATATTTGTTTTTTGAAGATATAGTACACATTTTTTAGAGATTTTTGAAATGACTTATTCTAATATTTAAATATATTAAATATTTCAAATAAATTATATTCTTTGAGAAGTCCTTTAAGTGTGTTCATATTTTTAAAAGGCAATTGGTGTTCTTAAATGTGAGACCAGTAACAAAATTGTCTCCTTTAAATATTTATTTATTAATTCTAATTATTTTCGTATATCTGTTGGGTTATTTATTCCATTTGATATTATATATTGAGTTTTGATTATATACATCTATTAAATGTAAGCGGTGCTTGTTGTAGACAAAAATTTAATTCTAAAAGTTTTTTGAATAAAATTTTTTTTTTAAATTAAAAGTGTAGAAGATTTTTCAATTTGTTTTAATATTCAATTTTGTTATATTGATACATTTAAAGTAGCGGTTTTGAAACGAATTTAAGAATGCTCAACTGTTAGATTGAAATCGCTTTGTTTCATGTATCTTCAAATTTTAAGGAAAGTAATTATTCGGGCCGAAAATTTGCTAAAAATGTCGGATTAAGTAGATACTTTTTGTTGACCAAGAACCCGAATAAAGAACAGAATAACTTATGTTTTTATTCAATTATTTCCAAGTACAAAGAGTACAAACGTCGAATGCAAAAATTCCCTGTACGGTTTGTTCTTTCAAAATACTTCAAATAAATTAATGAGATTGGTATAAAAGTTCAGTATACTTTTTTAAGGTTATGACTTGTATATTCGAGTATTTTCCTCATTCCATATCGATTATTATCATATTAAACAAAAATTAATATGTTCTAAAAAATGAATAAGACCCCCAGAAATAGAGAATTTCAACAACAAAGTACACGCGCTAATTTAAAATATTGATACAGGGTAGATTAGGTGCCTTAATTTCTTGGATGAGCTCGTTAATAATGTAAAATAACGACGTGCATGCTCATGCAAAATTTCGTGACGTTTGAATAATTATAAAATCAAAAAATATATATTTTGTGAGTAAAGCAGCGTTGAGCTATACTGAAACCGCAGCAACTGTCCTACGATCGAGTGAAAATTTAGCATTTAGATGCTAATGCAAAATTATGTCAGGATCGTAGTTGATATGAACAAGCGTGCAAAAGCTTCAGACTTTACGTCAGTGTTTTTTTGGTGACTTAAAATTATCCAAATAAGTTTTCCTGACATGAAATCATTCTCATAAAGACTATGTGAAACTGTGATTACGGATTTTTTTCCTCAAAAACTGATTGAAGGGTAAACATTCAAAACTGTAGATATACTACTCTGTCAAGAAAGTAGCGGGAATTTTCAATTAAAACAACATTTTTACATTTAATCGTCAAAATTTATTGGGTCGCCTTCAAAATAGGCTCCATTTGCTCCAATACATCTATGCCAACGGCACTTCCAATTATCGAAACATTTTTTATAGGCGCTTTCCGGGATGGACTTTAGCTCTCGCGCCGAATTTTGTTTTATGGCTTCAATCGACTCAAAACGGGTGTCACGAAGGGGCAATTTTAGTTTTGGGAAGAGGAAAAAGTCGCAGGGAGCCAAATCCGGCGAATACGGTGGTTGCTGAAGCACGTTTGTTGAGTTTTTGGCGAGAAAGTCAGTCACAATCGTAGCTCGGTGAGAAGGCGCGTTATCGTCATGCAAAATCCATGAGTTGTTCGCCCACAAATTTGGCCGCTTCTTACGGATACGCTCACGCAAAAGTTTCATAACGCCTAGGTAATACTCCTTGTCTGACCCTCTGGAATGAATTCGTAGTGCACCACGCCACGGATATCGAAGAAAACAATGAGCATCACCTTCATTTTCGAGCGGCTTTGGCGTGGTTTTTTCGGTTTCGGCTCATTTTTTGCCACCCATTCCGATGATTGCTGGCTTGTTTGCATATCGTACTCGTAGACCCAGGTTTCATCACCAGTTATAATGCGTTCCATGAATGTAGAATCGGAATTACAGCGATCCAGCATGTCTGAAGCAACCTGTTCGCGATGACGTTTTTGACGAAAATTCAGGTCTTTCGGTACGAGTCGTGCGGCCACCTTTCTCATGCCCAAAATATCAATCAAAATCGTACGTGCGGACTCGTGGGATATCTTAAGATCATGTGCTATCTCTCTCAAGCTGGTACGACGGTTTTCCAGCACCCTTTCCTTAATTTTATCGACGTTATCTTCGATCGATGCCGTCGATGGGCGACCACTTCACGACCGTCCTTGAAGGCTCTGTACCACTGATATGCACGAGTTTTTGATAGAGCATTATCACCAAAGGCCTTTTGCAACATTTTCAATGCATCGGCACACGAAAATTCATTTGCAACACAAAACTTTAAACAAATTCTTTGCTCAACGTAATCACCCATAGTAAAAATCGGCACGCACTCTGACATCGACTGACTTAATCAGCTGTTGTAAACACACTAGTTGACAGATCCCGCTCAAGCTTGACATATTAATTAAGGACAGTGGTACCAACCTAGGAAAAAAATTTTTTACCTGCCTCATTGCCCCACCAGATTTAAATCGATAATTCCCGGTACTTTCTTGACAGTTTGTTCCATTTCTTTTGGTATTCTTAAAATATTTCTAGAATATAATTTAGTTTTCGTTCTTGGCTGATCAATTTATTGAATGAAATTCGAATTGAGATCGTGTAGGGAAGTAATCGCTATAATATCGTTTCAATCCCAAATCAGCAACCTTTCGACCCATTCATCGACACGCCAATGATTAGATTGGCCTCTACATCCTACAAATCATGAAGAGCTCGTTAAAATTTTACAATGTTGCCAAACACCCTACCAGGCGTACGAAATATGGTTGGCTACTAGTGTGTATGTAGGTAGAATTTCTTTTAATTTCTTAAATGCCTTACTGTTACAATTAAATAGTTATGGCGTTTTTAGGAGCTTTGAATTTCAGCATTATGAAAAACCAAAATAAATATATTCGTTATGAGATTTATTTCGAGATTCAATTATGGACAGCAAACGCTGTTGTATTTGTTATTTTAGATAAGGATATAACCTAACACAATCCGCTCAAAAAATTAAGGAATGTTTATGGTGATAATTTGACAATTTATTTTAGTATCTATAGGATCCATCAAATAAAGTGTTGTCTAATATTAAACAAGTTTTTTCTGAATTTCTCAAATTTTTATTGTTATTTAATACAACAATTGTTGTTAATAATATTTTTTAATATGGATTTTCATCAAGTAAAAGAGTGATTAAATTAAATATTAAAGTGTTACCGGTTGGAAGTAGTGTAATTTCATTATTTTAAGAGTTTTTTACATCATAATTTTAAGCACATGGTGAATGTACTTCAGCGCGAATGGAGGAATAAACTATTGCTGAAGGTATTGCACCATGCAAGAATGGGATCCTGTGATACTGACAATGAAACGCTGGCGATATTTCGACGCTTTCTAAGTTTCTGTTTAGATTTTGGTCACTAAAATGGGCAATATGTTGAAGTTCATTGGATTCAAGTCTGATGAGTTCGAAGGCTATGAAGAAATGAAAGTATTTGTCTTGTTGTACAGACGATCTTTATGAGACAAAGTGGGGTCCTGTTGGAATGTGCAGGGTCTGTGGTGGCGAATTGATTACAACCGATACATCATTTGAGATCGTTTGTTGATACACTTTCACGTTCATTTAGCGCCCGAATAAAGCCAGCAGATAGGCGATTGCAGTTATAGCGGCCTAAAATCACAGAGAAAGTGCTTGTTTATGAAGAGCAATTTATTGTAAATTATGTAAGATTTATTATATTGTTATATTTATTATGCACCCACACGATTAAATTTTTTCATCAGAAAATACTAAATTCCTCAATTTTTAATATTCGAGAAAGAAAATTTTTTATGCAAATTCTTATTTGTGAACTTTCAATTTGAGTGAATTCTTGAGTATGCGACGTACATTCTGTCAAGAAAGTACCGGGAATTATGGATTTAAATCTGGCGGGGCAATGAGGCAGGTAAAAATTTTTTTTCCTACCACTGTCCTTAATTACTATGGCAAGCTTGAGCGGAATCTGTCAACTAGTGTGTTTGCAACAGCTGATTAAGTCAGTCGATGTCAGAGTGCGTGCCGATTTTTACTATGAGTGATTACGTTGAGCAACGAATTTGTTTAAAGTTTTTTGTTGCGAATGAATTTTCGTGTGCCGATGCATTGAAAATGTTGCAAAAGGCCTTTGGTGATAATGCTCTATCGAAAACTCGTGCATATCAGTGGTACAGAGCCTTCAAGGACGGTCGTGAAGTGGACGCCCATCGACGGCTTCGATCGAAGATAACGTCGATAAAATTAAGGAAAGGGTGCTGGAAAACCGTCGTATCAGCTTGAGAGAGATAGCACATGATCTTAAGATATCCCACGAGTCCGCACGTACCATTTTGATTGATATTTTGGGCATGAGAAAGGTGGCCGCACGACTCGTACCGAAAGACCTGAATTTTCTTCAAAAACGTCATCGCGAACAGGTTGCTTCAGACATGCTGGATCGCTGTAATTCCGATTCTACATTCATGGAACGCATTATAACTGGTGATGAGACCTGGGTCTACGAGTACGATATGCAAACAAGCCAGCAATCATCGGAATGGGTGGCAAAAAATGAGCCGAAACCGAAAAAACCACGCCAAAGCTACTCGAAAATGAAGGTGATGCTCATTGTTTTCTTCGATATCCGTGGCATGGTGCACTACGAATTCGTTCCAGAGGGTCAGACGGTAAACAAGGAGTATTACCTAGGCGTTATGAAACGTTTGCGTGAGCGTATCCGTAAGAAGCGGCCAAATTTGTGGGCGAACAACTCATGGATTTTGCATGACGATAACGCGCCTTCTCACCGAGCTACGATTGTGACTGACTTTCTCGCCAAAAACTCAACAAACGTGCTTCAGCAACCACCGTATTCGCCGGATTTGGCTCCCTGCGACTTTTTTCTCTTCCCAAAACTAAAATTGCCCCTTCGGGGCACCCGTTTTGAGTCGATTGAAGCCATAAAACAAAACTCGGCGCGAGAGCTAAAGTCCATCCCGGAAAGCGCCTATAAAAAATGTTTCGATAATTGGAAGTGCCGTTGGCATAGATGTATTGGAGCAAATGGAGCCTATTTTGAAGGCGACCTAATAAATTTTGACGATTAAATGTAAAAATGTTGTTTTAATTGAAAATTCCCGGTACTTTCTTGACAGAGTAGTATGTGTGAGTCGAAAACATGTGCATTCAGATATTTGGTGTGCCGATAGCTCAGTAATTGAAGCGTTAGGCTGGGAACCGAAAATACCCGGGTTCAAATCCTGTTTAGGTAGAAAAACAATTTTCTAGTTGGATGGCTTTCGGCCACCATTTCACTGTTGGCTCGAAAATTAACAATGCTGTGGCATAAGGACGAGGTAACAAAGCCTAACCAGAGCACAACTGAACTCCTTACTTGTACAAGTTGAAAAAGCTTTTGGGGAATCTTCTCAGAAGATCTGAGTATCAGGATAATATATCACAATTTAATGAATTTTGTTGCAACCAAACCTGGATTTCTTTGAATTCCGGCTTTGTTGGTTTCTTCCCAAGGCCAAACCGATCGTGATAGGCGATACTAACAGTATCGTTGCAACAAGTAGTGATCCGATACATAAACATTTTATTCTACAATGTGCCAACAACACAAAGGCTCTTACTATTTTCCTGTCAAGTACAAGGTAATCACAATATTCTGTTTGAGTTTCATTCCGTAATTTGAATACAAAATGATAAACTTCCACATGCTTGTAAACAACTGGATAGATTGTCAATCTATACAATATAAAAACTGTATCATTATTAATAACCGTGACTGGGACAACAATTTAAAATAGTGCAAGAATATTTGGAAAAGAAATAAATCAAATAATAAAGCACAAACAGAACGAGTATCTTAAAAACACAGAGGTACAAAATCACTGTTGTGAAGCCTAAACTGACCAGCTGCCCTATTCAATGAGTGAATATAAACTGTAGGTACACATCTCCTGGTAGGAAATTTTGTTTGACAGAAAATATTGTCAATTCGGTGTTTTGAACATCTCAGCGAGTTTGAAGTTGTAATCCCGCAGAGTAGAGAACTCTGCAATGATCTCAATTTATTTTGCTCATTATAAAATAGCACATTGACATCTGATGGAAACATGAGACGAAACATTTCCACAGTGCTCATGAAGGAATGCGAAATAATAAGATCGCTCTTTTCAAAGGTCAATAATTAGATTCATTAAAACTATGAGTAATTGTAACATGGTATAAAATAAATATATTACGAAATAATTTTTGTTTTCATACCTCTCATATCATCTCATAATTATACACTTGTGAGCTAATTCATAACAAGGTTATTTATTCATTTTCCGTTTCTGCACCCTGGAATTCCATACATTTCCTGTGAAAAGAGTGAGATGGAACTTTTCCTTCTTTTGAATTACCGCCCAATAGCTATAATATACATTTTGTCGAAAGTCATCGACGCAACTATCAATCTTGGAATGGTTATACAGGATGGAAAAGGCAGTCGGAAACATAAGAAATTCAGTGTTAATCAAGAATGCAGAGGAGCAGTGGAAGAATCAAAAACTCAACGCCATGCGATGACGAACAAACGACTATTCTCTCTCAATGGTAGTGGGTAGTGAAAGCAGACTGCACAGCCTTTCGATCGAAGCATCAACACTAGACTTGGCCAAAAAAAAAAACTACTATTTTTTTAATGATACTGAAAATATCATTCATGATGATGAAAAAAATTATCGCGAAAGTTTTAGCCCTTAATAATAGTATTAAGGGGTGTATCGTTACGACTCTTGGTTTTTTAAAAGTAATCGCATTTTTTTACTCAAACCTCGTCAATTATTAATCTGAAAAATTTGAGCGATGGGTAATTTCAAAGAAAATTAAATTCCCTACAAAAAAGCTTTCTTTGTAAATTAATGTAAAACAGGCCGTTTGCCTGTTATCGTGCCTTAAACATTGATTAATTTTTTCAATTTTGCGTTTCGATTTTGCATTTTTGTAACTACCAGAAATATCAATATTTTTATGGTACAAAATACGTATTATATTTTAAAGGAAATGCAATACTCTACAAAAAAAGTTTCTTAACATTTTTCATTAATTTCACTCCTTCCAAAGTTATTCGACGTTGAAGTTAAATTCAAAAGTAATTTATCGTTTTTTTTTGCGTTACACATGATTTTTTCCAATTGATTCAAAAATGTATCACTTAAATACGGGAAAATTATAATTATTAGTCTTATTTACTTGAAAATAAACTCGGATTTGACAAAATATAATAGGAAAAAATTATACTCAAGATCAATTTTTTTTAACATTCCAATTAAAAAATCGACAAGTTTATTTTGTTTATTGCCAAAAATAAAGTTTTTTATGGTCAGATAATATTACTTAAATTTTATAACAAAAATTAACTCTACTGATGGTTATATTTTCTGAATTTATAGGAGTAATATAGTTCAAAATAAAATATCACTTGATTTGCCATTCGCGTTTCTAATTAAATCTTTATCTTTCCAATTCCTAGAAATTCATCATGGCGCCGGCGTAGAGCTTGAGCAAATTCTGAAACGAAAGCTTATATGATTACCATGTCGTCATCATATAATTCAACTAGTCATAAAAGGCATACAATCAGGTCTGAGCGTTCTATTTTTTAATCCATTTAAGATCAGTTGGAATAAAATCAACACGTCCAAATATAATGTCGGCTTTAACGATGAGATGGTGGCTAATATATTAGGAGTACAAATAAGTTTCCACCGTTTTATTGTAGATGGCGCGGCACGGAGTTTCGGTTAGCTTTCGCAGATGATAACCGGCTTAACAAATAATTTGGACATTCAAGAACAACATAACCTATTAATATCATTGATTTTATATTGGTAAAATATAATTTTTATAAGTTGAAAATGTCAAAATTTGAGCCAAGTAAGCGTCATTTGCGGGAAATATTAGTTTACTTCTTTAATTTAAAGAAATCTGCTGCTGAGGCGCATCAATTGCTCGTAGAAGCATATGGTGAGGGTGCTTTGAGTGAGAGAACGTGTCGAGAGTGGTTTCAAAAGTTTTAAAAGGGTGATTTCGACGTAGAAGACAAAGATCGCAGTGGAAGGCCAAAAATTTACGAGGATGCAGAATTGGAGGAATTATTGGAGGAATATTAATCTCAAACACAAAAAGAACTTGCTCTAACATTAGAAGTCACTCAGCAAGCAGTCTCACATCGTTTAAAATCATTCTTCTCTAATAAATATTTAATTTGTGTTAAAAAACGGCGGAAACTTATTTGTACTCCTAATACTATTAGACAAAAAAGATGAACTTTTAAGTATTATCGACAATTATTCGCAGGTATGTTTTGAGTATGTTATTTGAGTTTTCAAAGTACACAGAAAAAACTATTTAGGTAAAGAAAATTTTTATGTTAGGCAAGATTGTTTTTTTTTTCAATAATTTTCTTGATTCAAGTTGACCACGTTTTGGGTACACAACCTAAAATCTCCAGTTATCGTGTAAAGATATTACCTTTCAAAAATAACTAAAAATTGTCATAATTTTTTTTGCAGAAATTTATTCCAAGAAATGACTATCGAGAATTTTTGGAGTTATCATCTATTTTCTTGGGAGCTACACCAAAGGATAACTATACTTTCAATGTCCGGGAGCAATGAGTCACGCTCGTTGGATGTCTAAGGCGATTTATTGTATAAAAATGTTTATTTTTCGAGCAGAGTTTAAGATGACAGCTCGTGAATTTAATAATCTTCGTCATATTTGTATTTTCATTGTTACAACTTATATAAAAGCTTGGTTTACTTCACCTTCGGCAATCTTGGCTCCAAATAATGATCTGGCTTTGATGCAACAATTGATGTTATATAAAAAAATTAACTTGACTGTATGTCAAGCTACTCTCAAGAAAATGGTGAGACATTTATGGTATTTGAGTGATCAATTAGCCATAATGTCTCTATTTGATGATTCTATTGACCTGACAGTGAAGAAGAAAATGATTGAAAACCTGATAAATAAAAAATCTTCAAATACTAAAACCAGAAAATATGAAGTAGCAAGCGATTCAGATGAATTGATAGAAAAAGATTTCAGTGACTTAATTTCTGTCGAATCAAAATATTACCATATTCAAAGAATTTGATTTGCCTTATGATTTCATTGATGAAGATATAAGCAATTGGCCCCATAATGATAGTTTTCAAGAGTGTAAGCAATTTTTCGGAAAATTAGCTGTCGTCAATGATGTTGCTGAGCGACGTGTATCATTAATTGAAGATTACAATAAGTGTCTCACTAAAAACGAAGAACAACTTCAATATTTGTTGCCAGCCCTCAGTGAACATCGAAAAGAGTTTCTAAATTGTAATAAAAGTAATTTCATTGAGTAGTTATTTTTTCAATTGATCATTCTCCATGACTTGATAATAATTAAAGCAATATGAGCTTTTTTTGTGAATACAAATTATAAGTGAAAATAAAATGGTTTTTCATCTCTTTTATTACTTCTATTTGTTCTGACTTATCATTCAATTTTTTTCTTTGAATAAAACTGTCTCTACACGAATAAATAACTTATGATTAAGAAACCAAATTTTTTGTATTATTAGAGTTAGTTAAATACATTAAAAATGATTTTATGTATATAACTAATCGTTAAAAAGCAAAATAATACATTAATAGATTATGATTTTATAGAAAAAAGTTTAGTGGTCCAACAGAAAAAAGTTACTTTCAATACTTAAGTTATAAATTTTTCAATCAAGTGGAAAAAATCATGTGTAACGCAAAAAAAAACGATAAATTACTTTTGAAATTAACTTCAACGTCGAATAACTTTGGAAGGAGTGAAATTAATGAAAAATGTTAAGAAACTTTTTTTGTAAAATATTAAATTTTCTTCAAAATACGTATTTTGTACCATAAAAATATTGATATTTCTGTTAATTACAAAAATGCATATCGAAACGCAAAATTGACAAAATTAATCAATGTTTAAGGCACGATAACAAGCAAACGGCTTATTTTACATTAATTTACAAAGAGAGCTTAATTTTTTTTATTATCATGAATGATATTTTCACAGTATCATTAAAAAAATAGTCGTTTTTTTTTGCCCAGTCTAATCAACAATACGCACTACCATTGAGAGAGAACAATCATTAATTCGTCATCGCATCGCTCCGAGGTTTTGATTCATCCACTGCTCCACTGCAGTCATGATTAACACTGAATTTCCTATATTTTCGACTGTCTTTTTCATACTTGTATACCTGGAGAGAAAAGGTCTCATCAGTGACAGATAATAATGTAGTGGCCTCCTTGGTTATGTGACGCAAGTGTGGATAAGGGCTATTAAGCGCTAGGAGAATCTATATCAGTTGTTCCAGACATATCCAAGGCGTTCGGTCGTGTCTGACATAATGCTCTTCTGAATGGTTTTCCCTCGAGTCTCTGCGATTGGATGAAGCGTTTCCTCGCCAACAGGAGAATTCACGTTGGGTCGGTTTCCATAGTTTGAACGACAACGGAAGGAGTGCCTCAAGGCTCATTTTATCGCCCACTCTCTTTCTGATCCACAAAAACGATTCTCAGTACAACCGAGAACCACATTGTGAGCTGACACCACTTACAAATCTTTTAGCACCGTTGAGTCTCACCTCCATAGATGCCAGCAAATCGATTCTCTGAAGGTAGATCTCAAAAATATAAATACTCGAGGTCTACAGAATTTGGTGCAATTCAATGCTTCGAAGACCCACAGAACAATTTCTCCTGGGAAAATTCAGTTCGTTACTTTTGACTTCATGATGAAACACAAGGTGCTGCAGCCAAGCGATTCCATGCATCTTCTTGGAGTGACTGTTAAGTGTTTAGATTGTTGGTGGGAACATGATTTGCGAAGTCTGCTGCAAATAAGCTGGGATATTCATCTAAGGCTTAGAAATATTTCTCTGCAGATCAGGTTCTCCTACTGTAGAAACTCAGTCAAGATCTCTTATTATT
This sequence comes from Megalocaria dilatata, assembly GCA_034642435.1. Taxonomy (NCBI): domain Eukaryota; kingdom Metazoa; phylum Arthropoda; class Insecta; order Coleoptera; family Coccinellidae; genus Megalocaria; species Megalocaria dilatata. Next base: position 53,655,008 of record CM067859.1, on the reverse strand, counting down.
CCTGAATAACATGGATTTGTTCCTAAAAGATCTACTGTTTCCAATCTGGTCCTTTATTCAGAGTATATTCTTGAAGCAATAGACAGTCAGATGCAGGTCGATTCTATGTACACCGATTTTTCGAAGGCTTTCGATAAGGTTGATCATAATATCTTCATAAAAAAATTGTTTTAGATAGGTGTGCAGATCAGACCAGGACTCAAATATGGCTCTCATGTTTAGAGCTCAGCACCGAAACAATCGTTACATCTTTTGGATTCCATTCAAAAGAGAACAGTACGACTGATTGATTGCCCAACTATTACAGCACATTCGTTGGAATATACGAGTAGAAAGAGTTGCCGACTTGTGATTTTTCTATAGATATAATCACAGTAGATGCTCCACGACACTGAAGGATATGATGCAGCTGCCGCAAGATTCATACACAGTGCTAGGGCTGCTCAACGGGAACATCCCTATGCAGTGAAATTAACAATTCCGAGAACTTCTGTTTATCAGATGATGTGTTTCATTTCCTTCAGTGTATAATCTTGAGGAGTACAAGAAAAGAGTGAACAGGACACAACTTTCTGCTCGGGGCACCAACTAGGTGGCATAAGTTTCCCTTTTCTCGGATAGTGAAACATAAAAAAATCCCATATTTAGGCCAATGGTCTAATGGGATATCTCTATATTGTTTAAGGAATTATTCTGACATTGAAGGCAGGATTGGGTTATTTCATACTTTATAAAGAATCATAGATTTTTTATAGTTCTATCGAATGTGTGTGGACAGCTCAGTGGTAAAGCATCGGACTCGTTACCGGATCTTCCGGGTTAGGTCTGTTCAGGTTGAAGAGAAATTTTCAAGTGTGACGGGTGTCGGCCACCGTTTCTCTGTTGGGTCAAAAATTAACAGTGCTGCGACCTTAAGTGGCACAAGATCGCAGTAACAAAGCCTACCCAGAACACAACTGAACTCCTAACTGGCACAAACTGAAAAACTGAGGGATCTTCACAAGAAACCTAGGAGTATCAGGATAATAATAATAATAATAATTCAACACTTCATCTGACGAACATTCTAAAGTCACGATGCGAATTTGGTAGCCCGCTTCTGGAAACGCCGTGAAAGAAAACCTCAATTCCCGCCTTTTTTCACAACCTCGAAACCGCAAAAACCATCGGACCCGAAGAGGGCCAGCCCATCAGTCAATTCCCATAAAACCCGAACCTAGGTTCTCGGGACTGTGTCTCTTACCCCGTAAATACGTCACTCTCTCCAGCTGCCCCATTAATCCAGAGATCTCTTCAGTTTCAATGGGGACATAAATAAATCTGTATACGTCGCATGGCCGGCCCTAAATCTCTTTCAATCACGGCCGGATCATCGATTATTGATGAAATTTCATCCGAGGAGGAATCAGACACGTGACCCCATTTTCTCCGCGGAGTTCCCCCCTTCTGCCCGTCGGGCTCGTTCATTTTCACGGTCGGTTGCAGCCGGTGTGCGTGCGCGCTCAAAGGCTTACGCTATTATCCTAGGTAATGACACAATTAACTTTTTCAAGAGGGATCTAACAGGACGCGAAGAAAGCACGCGACGTCGCTGTTTGAACGCGAAGGATAAGTGGAGGTTCTTCCGCGACAAGGTAATAGACACCTGGTTCGATCACATGATATACGGAATTGAAATTTTTTTCATTAATAGAATATGAAAAAGCGAGGATGAATTCTCCAACAATTAATCTCTATCAAAGGTTGCATCGTGAGAAAACTTGGAAAAGTCACTGTATGTTAGCTTTGCATAATCCTACATTACTTACTACAGATAACCACTGGATTAATTCTCCGAAACCCCTACAGATTTAATTTTAAAAAATCTCTAGAAACTTTAGAACTAAATTGAATAAAATACCTCAAAAATACTCTATAGACATATAGATTATCAACACATGTGAGCGGCAGCTAACCAATAAAGAATCAAAAGAAAATATACAGTATTGACCAGAATTATCTAAATTCATCACCCAAGACAAATTTGTTTCGATTGAATATTCGAACTTGTCTTCGCTGATGGATTTAGATAATTCCCCCAAAAAAATATTCCATAAACAATTCACAAAATTCATTTTTATTTCCCCTCTTTGAAAAATTCCACATTCTCCAGAAAAAGAATCTAAAACTAACCCATATTTCATCAGTCGGGAGTTATTTGGATGCAGACAATCAATAAAATATGAGAAAATGGGTTAGAATTTCAGATTCTTCTGCTGGAGAATGTGCTATCTATATTTTAAAGAAGGAAGTGGAAAAGGGCTTTTTGAATTCTATGTGGAAAATTTTTTAGTGATTGAATTTCTTATTCCTGAATATTCAATCGAAACAAATTTGACTTGGGTGATGGACTTAGATCATTTTGGTCATTACTTTAAGTTTTCTTTGATTCTTTATTGGTTAGTTGCCGCTCACATGCCTTGATAATCTATATATCTTTAAAGTGAAACAGTGTTTCATTAGGCATTTAATTCAATTTTAAAAAGTTTTCGAGAGATCTTTTTCGATAAAATCTGTAGAAGTTTCGAAGAATTAATCGAGCTGTTATCTGTAGTATTCAAAAAACCATTCATAGTGATTAAAATAAATTGTAGAAATTACTATATTTTATTACCAATAAAAATATATTTTACACATTTTCTTGTGACTCGAGTTTCGGGAAATGAACTATCCCACCATCAGAGTTGTCTGATGATGGGATAGTTGATTGTAAAATACAGGACCGTTTAGAATCCATCGAAATTTCAAACACCTCGCTCGGTATAGCCAAAAACATTCGAATACAATGAATTACAGACACCGACTCTAATGAGTTTGCACTTACATGACACAACAAGCAGTGTCTGTACGTTTGAAATCTATGGGCCCGGTTCGAAAGCAAGGCAATTGGGTTGCTTAAAAATTGAAACCAAATGATCTAAATTTTCTCTGAAATAAATGCATTTTTGAACTAAAAAACGAATCGAATTAATTTGTACTTTCAATAAAATTCCTTGAAAATTCTTCTGAATGAATAAACCGATGTTAACAGTTGTGATGGATAATATTTTGATTAATTTGTTCATTGATTATCTTTTGAAATGAATGCATTTTTGAACTAAAAAACGGATCGAATTAATTTGTACTTCCAATAAAATTCCTTGAAAATTCTTCTGAACGAATAAACAGATCTTAAATACCTTCAATTAATTTAAAAATCTCAGAGGCGGGCTATAATATATCGGGTGTTTTTTTTTAGAGTGATAGAACTTTCGATAGGGATAACTGTGATTTGACAGAAGGTAGGAGCAATGTTGTTTTGACATTTCAGTTCAATAAGCATTGACAAATTATTATGGAAAGACTCGCACCGCAACAACGTTTACAAGTTGTTGAAATTTATTTTTAAAATCAGTGTTCTATTCGCCAAACTTATAGAACACTTCGTGAAATTTATTATTCACATAATAGTCCATCAGAGCAGCTTATTCGTCGAGCAATCGATAGATTTCGGACAAAATTTTCTCTACTCGATACAACAACAACAACAACAACAAGACAAAGAACTGTACGTACAGAAGAAAATATCGCTGCTGTAAGTCATAGTGTTAATGATGATCCAGAAGTTGGACTCTGTGCATCCACCCCATGGAAAATTTTGCGTAAAGATCTTGGTCTACTCCCATACAAGATCCAACTGGTTCAAGAACTTAAGTCACTTGACAATAATAAGCGTCGTTTGTTTGCTGATTGGGCCCTAGAACAGCTTGAAGTTGATCTACTTTTTTATCGTAAAATTGTGTTTAGTAATGGAGCTCTATGCAAACAAGCAAAATTGCCGTATATATGGTGAAAACAATCTTCAAGAAGTTCTGTAGGTTCCATTGGATCCTGAAAAGTGCACTGTATGGTGCGCTAGAGGCATCATCGGTCCATATTTCTTTAAAAACGATGCTGGAGCTAATGTTACAGTGAATGGTGCTCGTTACAGATCGATGATCAATGATTATTTGTTTCAAAATTTGAATGGTATCGACCCAGAAGTGTTTTGGTTCCAACAAGATGGTGCTGCACCTCATGCAATTGATTTATTGAAAGAAAGATTTGGCGATAACATTATTTCGAGAAATTATAATTGACTTCCAAGATCATGCGGCATAACTCCACTGGATTATTTTCTTTGGGGTCATGTCAAGTCATTGGTTTATGCTGATAAACCAGAAATAATAGACGCTTTGGAAGCCAACATAACTCGTGTAATTGATGAAATAAGGCCTGAATTACTCGAAAAAGTGGTCCAAAATTGGCCTGGTGTAATGCGGTTCCTCAGAGCTAGTCGTGGTGGACATATGCTGAAAATTATTTTCAAAACATAAATGTCATAAAATTATCTTTCAAATAAAAAAATTTTGGCTCAAACTTAATTTAAATGTGTTTTATTTCAATTTGAAGATCTATCACTCTAAAAAAACAACGGATACTTTATCAATATATAATGCTCCTTTCCTGTTTCGTTATTTTCATTCATTTAAGAATCGATATGTACTCCATTTGTAGTCACCTCAGAATGTGACCCAAGGAAACCGTAGTGTGTTGAAATAATTGTTGTATTACAGAATAAATTTAAGTGAAAATTGCAAATTATTATAATATTTATTTCAGTACCTGAGTATCCTCAAAATGTTCAACAATATTATTGTTAAAACAATAAAGCCTAATCTTCCTAATTGAAAAAGCAACCCCTCAACACTACGTTGTTATAAAATTTGCACATCTCTCGTACAAACTACCCTCGAAGGAAATATCCAATTAATTTCCCCGTCGAAGGTGTTCCTTTCCCCTCAGGTTTCGTGCTTTAGACGAATTCCCGGATATCCATCCATGCCTTCCAAAGAATTCCGAGGAGAATTAATTCACACGTTCGTTCAGAGGTCCTGCGACGATCACGGTCCGTAGATTGGACGTGATTAAATAGTAAATGTGACGAGGGCCGACGCAATCCGCTCTTGGTTAGTTTAGAAGCTTATAAATTCGGGTGTCGCAAACAGGTTCGAATTAATTTCCTGTTACTTTTAGATTCAAACACTGTAGTAATGCTTTATTATACTATACAGATAATTAAAGCAGTACGTGTTATTCAGACAGGATAGCAAAGCTTCAATTAAATGCAAAACCTAAAACTACCAATATTATACAAGTCTAGGCACCCACGGCAAACAAACCAGAGAACGAAACAACTACCTTATAAGCGGAAATGAAAGCTTTGTTGAAGTGCAAAAAAAATTACATCAACATGATCATAGGAGACGCCAAATAGATAAAGGCAGAAGAGAAGACATAGAAAGGGAGTACGGTCTAGGTAATAAAAATGAAAGGGCTGAAAAACTTATTCAGTTTTGCCAGAAGGAAAATCTAATGACTGCCAATACGTGGTTTCAACTACCTTAAAGGCATTTATATTTCTCCAGGAGCAAACATTGAATCAGACCATATTCTCTTATTAGCTAAAATAACGTTTCATCTCAAAAAGTTAAGAAAAAAGTATACACAAATGATCAGACACGAAACTACCTAAAGATCCAACTTAAAGAGAACTTGCTTCAAAAAAGTTAAACGAAAAACTCAATGAGCTTTACAATGAGTACCCACATGAAGTGGAAAACAACAACGAAGAAAAAGTTGAACAAAGATGGAACAGGCTTAAAGAAGCATTAACCATATCTCAAGAGCAACATCTAAGGAACGACAACAATGCAAAACATAAGCAATGAATGACACAAGATATCTTACGGTTGATGGACGAAATACGCAAAACGAAAATCAAAGACCCACAGAATTACCAAAGACTACAGAAATTAATCAGAGAAGCCAAGGAGAACTGGATGAATAAAAAGTGTCTAGAGATAGAGAAACTGGCGAAAAAGCACTAAATTTTTAATATTCACAAAAGATCAAAGAAGTGTGTGGAAACTATCGACGTAATAATTTACTACATTATTAAATGATCAAAACAAAATACTTCATATATGAAGAATACATAAAAGTAGAATGGACGAACTATATTCTATGTCTATTTAACGATAACGAATCGTGCAACGTGTCGCCAATAGAAACAGACGCCTGGCCACATTATCGTGTACTCTGAAGCTGAGAAAGCTTTAGAACAAATAAAGGCAGGTAAAGCCGTTGGACCTGACGAAATTTATCCGGAAACCCTGAAGCTGATTAGTGGAGGCAACATAAAATTACCTGTACACTTCTTTAATGAAATCAACGAGTCTGGGAAAATACACATGACTGGCTAAATTATATTTTTATATCAGTGTCATGAGCCAAGTCCTAAAACTCTTTCTTAAAGTCCTCCACCAAAGAATAATCTGCTTAGTCTTGCTGTACTGATACAAAAATGCCGCAAAGATGTTAACATCTGTTTCATCGACTATACGAAGGCCTTATAGATTGCATCGTACACCAAGAATTAATTGTTCCATATACTCAAGAAGAAAGGTCTCACCATAAATGTAATCCTTATCAAGAACTTGTATAAACACCAAACTGCAACCGTGTGCGTATTGAGCCCACTGTTCTTTAACTTATATTCCGAAGATTTTCAAAAAAGTACTGGAAGGCGTACAAGACGGTATCAAATTAAATGGCTGACTTAATAAAGTTTAATTAAGGTTTGCTGAGGACATGGCAGTATAGCGGATAATGCAGAATATTAGACAGGATTGTGTCAGTAGGTGACAGAATGGGACTGAAAATAAATATAGGGAACAACAATTCAGTATCTAAAAAAGCTTCCATTTATATTAGAGCAGGTACAAAATTCTACTGAGGCCTAAAACCCAAAAAATGGGGAATATCTGGAGATTCCAATTCATCTGAAAATCTTTAAAAGAAAAGACTTATTTAATATTTCCTTGTGTAATAACACGATTTCAATGTATTTCTAGAGACTTTTAACAGGTTTAAGGCATAACTTTTACTTTCTATAAGTAAAATTTTAAAATTATGGTAATGCTTCGAATATGAGGAATTACTTTTGTTATTGAGGAAACTCTTCCGATGGTCTTCAATTCTCTGTCTGAAAGTTCTTTCTGTCTGTCCTACGTAATTTTTTTTATAATCACCGCAGGTTAACTTATTCACCATCTTTATGTGTAATGTATTTATTATATTCAATAGATTTACCGAGGTTTAAATAAGTTTTAAATGAAGTTTTCAAATCATATTTATTTTTGAAGTATGTAGCAATTCTTTCAGAAATTGCTGCAGAATCGAATCGAACACTCGTCGTGGCTAACGGTTAACATGCTCATGGTAAACCAGTGTTTCGACTGGTTAAAAAATTAAAAAGAAGTGATTTTGAGGTGAGAAATGAAGAGCGTGGGAAACTACTAAAAAAGTTCGCAGACACGAATTGCGAGCTAACTGGATTTATATGATACTCAAACTCAAACAAGAACTCGCAGGTCAACTGAATGTGACGCAGAAGGTTATCCCAATTTCTCCAAAAACTATGAAAAAAATTCAGAAAGTGGGGAAATGGCTATCGCATGAACTTTTAGCGCCAAAAGTCTAATAAGGCGAGCTCTGCGGTCTGTAGTTAAGCCAGCCCAACCTGTGCCATTTACTCCTCTTGTTCGGCCTTCTTAAAATTATAAACAATTTCTACACCAGTAGCAAAGTTCAGTTTGATTGAGGCCCATTTCTCTAAAAGACAAATCGTTCAGTGTGGAATGATTTTTCAAAATATATTTACCAATCAACCATTTCTACATAGAAAAAATATTTTCTAATAATGTTTTCTTTTTTGAAAGGTTCTCTACTTGGATAATTCAATCAAATCCGCCTAAATTTTAGAAAATTCTCTGTTTCCCCTTGCTATTTGACATCGAAAATTGCACCGATGTGCACATATGTGCATACAAAAGATCCTTTGCAGGAAATTTATAAATATTTCATGTCAGCGGGCTATAAAAGATTCCAAACGGCTAGTTTATATTAGTTAATATCGGATAGATGAAGTGAAAATCGTCCTAACTATTTTTAATTGGGGTTTTTTAACTACCACAATATTATCCTATTCAACGACAATCCTAAAGTTTCTCATTCTTTGATTTCAAAATTGGTTTGAAAGGGGATAATTTTTTGAATCACCGCGAACATCCATTATTCACTTTCCTTCAAATCCTGATTCCTGTTGGATCACCTAAAACTTATTTGCTTCATTACACTCTTTTGAATATCAAGAGTTTTATCAAAAGTCGTTGTTTCAGAAAAGTTCAGCATGACATTTGCAATTTATCATTCCTTTCATCGAATATTGAATGTTCGAAAAAAGAAGATTTTGAAAATAAACGACAGCTGAAGTTACGTTCTTCCATCAAGTATTAACCTCTATTTATTTTATTAAAAGTTCGGATGTGTTGTTTCTATTTATTTCTGTATTTTTCTTGTTAAGGTATAAATTGCGTGCTTAGCGCAGTCCTTCCATCTTATAAGAGGAAAAGAATAACACAGGTGGGCATTGAAATACAGGTATTCGAAAAATAATTGTTTCCAGAGAAACTCTTATGAATGAAATCATAATTCAAAAATGAATATCGTTTTTCAGCTTTTACTAAAATAAAGTTTTTTAATGGGAAGTTTCCGGAGCTCCCGGACTTCACCCATTCACTAACTTTATCTTCACTTTCCCAGCAAATATCGAGTCACCTAGCCGTTTCTTTCGAAAGTTATCAGGCTTACAAACGACCGAAAGGGCAGTGGTGATTGTGCCCAGTTATTTATTTGTTAGTTTGATGTAATAATTCAAAATTGGTGTGAAATTCTAGTGTTTTTAGATTAAATTAAAATGAATTCAAACTTGAGAAGATAAAACTCACCTTAAGAATTGTGGCAAAAAATTCCACCTGGTATTGTTCTGCTTCAGGGTGAGGTGCAACTCGAAGGTACAAGCAGTCGAAGGATCGAATCTCAGCATGCCTAAACTCATACATTCATCAACTCTCTCGAAGTAGAGGTGTAATCCACATCCCCTCAGTCCACAGGGTTCGTTTTCCGCCATAGAGACGATATCGGCGCCGATCCTCTGGAGAAGACCGCAAGGAAGTAGGACTTCACCACAGGATAAATGAGTACGTTTTGCTCGCCTAAGTTCTGATTCTAACCTCTGGGTGATTGAAGCGATGATTGGATACTCGCCTTCTTCTGATATGGTATAAGCATCATAGTTCCAATCTGAAAGTGAGAGACGAATAAAATGAATGGCATTAAAATCAGAAAACCTAAATTTAGTAGTAGAACGTTCATCGGTTAACAGCCAACGTATTGTCATGGAAAATATTATGATAACAATAATTCAAAACATTACTACACAGCGCTTCGTGCTCTTTATGCGGTTTGAACTCGGCCACACCGATGATTATCTTCACGGACTGAATTTAACAATACAATGCAAGCTCGCTAATATGAACACGAATAATTCTGGAATGTTCATAGTAGAAGAATTGTTCATATTTGTGAAGGCCGAGAAACATTTATCTTTCAAATATTTTCTTAGATTTTATTTCTCAATAAGTACACGGAATTCAATAATAATGATGTGCAGAAAGATATGAAATGTGTATCATGATGAGAAAAGCATTTATAAAGAGTTTTCCAATAAGAGGTTTCATTTTAAATAGCCCGCTATCTGAGCAGCTGTCACTTTTGGAGCTGTCTTCTTTCGACATTTCGCAAGTAAAAACTGCGCCATTACTAAAACCAGAACGATACCTGGTTCAACGCACTGAAATTGTTAAAATTCACAACAAAACTGGTGAAAATTTTTCACTTCAGTGATGTAAAAAATCGAAACGTTGCTCAAAAACAACTGATAATATGGTGCGGTCCGTAGTGTTGACGAAAACCAGATTTATCGATTCCTTGTCGATCTGTAGAATTAGGCATTCAATAAGCGACACTGCACCGTAATTTGCATAAAGTCTTAGGTCTTAAGGCTTTTTAAGTTCAGTTAATACAAGAACTCAAGCCGGTCGATCACTAGCAACGTCGTATCTTCAGATTGGGGTTCTTGAAACGCATCAAAATGATCCGGATTTCAATCGAAAAATATTGATTTCTCCTAAAATATACTCGTTTTTTTAATATCCTCTTATTGGAAGGCGCTTCGTTTTAGAAAATCAGTAAAATTGATAACAATGACAATTCTTTTGTGGAGAAAAATGTAATTTTAGACTACGCCTCCTTCGAAGAAAATTTCACTAACACAGTTTTCATCTATGTTCTTCAGAGTAAGTATCGCAGTGTGTATGCTGGTTTGGTATTCAACTGCTATGTTTAAAGCTTGAAGTTCTTTTGCTTGTGAAACTTTAGTAGACTCAACAGAAATTCCACTTCCTTTGCATTAATTGCAATGATTTGTATCTTCATTCATTAATTCATCCTTGTTCCATTAATTTATGTCTTGTGCTGTGTATTCCAGAGGTTGTAAAGCTTAAGAAGGGAAATCATTTATCCAACAACAAAATCCATAACTCTCGTCTCAGTGAAATGTTTCGGCAAAAACAAGTGACAAATCCTCGTTATCGATCATTTTTCATTTTCAGCCTTGGTATTCCTCAATATTTTATGCCAACATTTTTTAATAAATTGGGGCAAAAGTTTTTCCATGCGGCAGCAAAATTCATTATTGCCTCCCTCCATTCAAGTTAGTTGAGGGCAGATCCTTCTGGTTCATCTCCAGTGATGATAGAACTAAGAAGATAGTTCCTATAATAAAGTTTTGTATGTACTCATTCAGTTAGATGAGAGGCATTGCATTTTGTGTCAATAACATCACAAAAATATTCACATCACTGAATTTCAATTCCATTGCTGATGTATAGAACGGTGGCGATTAAAAAACCTTTTCATAGCATCGAGAAATGTTGCGGTAGACAAATCTGATGCCAGTTTCAAATTGATATTCTTAGTGGCTAAAGAACCAAAAAGAGAGGCATAGGCAATTTGTGTTTTGATTTCTCGATGTCTAGTTAACGTAATATTCAAAGCACCAGCGTAAACAACGCCAGTATCAACAAATAGTTTTATAAATGTTTAACTGATTCGGTCTTTACTTGGTGGACACTCATTTTAATTAAAATTAAAAATAGATAGTATTTTAATTTCCACGAAAATGCTTACAATACAACAATTGTTTCACCACGATGTGGCTTCTACAAGTATCTTGATTCTACTGACTAGTTCACCTGAGTTCGTATCTTAACGACAGAGCACTCGAGCGGCTTCTGCGAAGTATGATCGTAAAAGTAGTCCCTCACAAACTCCCTGAATGCTGTAGTTACCGGCCAGATGCCTTGGGTCACGCGCAGCGTGTGTTTCTGTCCAACGTGTTCTTTCCGTTCATCGCTTTGTTTAGTGTTGAACATTAAAGAAAGAACATTTCAACGAATTTGCATCAAGTTTTGCTTCAACCTTGACAAGAGTTGTACGGGGATGATTGAAATGACACAAAAAGTCTTGGGAGATGAAACTACTCTTTGGGAAATTTAGAATAAGATTTTGGTTCAATCCGAAATTGCTCACGAGCGAGCAGAAAGACCTTCGCTGCAAAATCGTTCAGGGTAACTTGGAAATAGTAAGTGATTATGAGAATGTCCTCAAGAAAGTTATTATTGGTGATGAATTATCGGTGTATGCTTACGGTCCTGAAACTAAACGACAATCTTCGAAGTGGAAGCATTTAGACTAGCCACGATCGAAAAAAGCATCAAAGTCGGATGCATGTCAAGTCAATGCTGATTATTTTTTTAGATTAAGAGGATGTTGTGCACTACGAATTTGCTTCAAGGCATTAGACGATCAACAAAGAATATTACGTTGAAGTTCCGAAAAGATTGCGTGATGCTGTGGGAAGAAAACGACCACATGTCTGATCAAACGGTGATTGGCGCCAGCTCATTCATCGAACCTTGAACATCAAGTTGTGGCGAAACACAAGATTGTACAGCTTAATCAGCCTCCGTACAGTCCTGACATAGCTTCCTGTGACTTTTGAATGTTCCCAAAATTGGAATTGGTGCTCGAAAGAAACAAGTTCGACCATATCGAGACGATTCAGAGTTATGCGACGCGCGAGTTGAAGGCCATTCCAAAATCTGCGCTCAAGGACTCAAGACGTGGAAGCACCGCTGGGAGCGTGTGGTTCAATCAAATGGGGACTACTTCGAAGGGTGCCAAGGCCCGGATGACGAAGAATAGCACCAACGCGGAGATATTAACTCAGGTCGACTACTTTTCGGACACACTTCGTATGTTCATATTACAGAGTAGTCAATACAAAAATTTTTGTGTTCACATTACGAAGCAGTTCGTGCTAGCGCTTTTTCATAGTAACGCGTTCGTACTGTATTTACAATTAAGCGGTTTGTCTACTTTGACAGTTATGAAGCAAGTTTCCACTCGGACAGCCATATAAACCAACCAAGTTGTCGGTACTGGATAGATGAGCGACAGCCTTATCTCTGTAAGGTAACTTTGAACGATGAGCGATACTGCGAAACGATTTCAAAGTGTTTAGGTCGATCTTTGCATCATGGTTTCAATATGAGAAAATATTTGAAACATCACGCAAACATCAAATGATACATTTGAAACCGTGAAAGAAAATGCCCAGCTAATTTGCAAAAGAGTGAAACGCGCCAATTAGCCATGGACTATATATATTATCTGTATTATTTTAAGAGAAACGTACGAAATAGAGCCAAAAACATCAACACAATAAAAGCAGAATAAAAAAGAAACACGTTTGATTCTCCAAGTTATAGCTCAATAACTTTCGTTAAGGTTTAAAATAAAAAAGTAACAATAGTGAGACGCAGGAAATTTAAATATTAACAATTTTAATAAGATTTTCACTAGAACGGCAGATTGAAAACGTCAAAAAAATTAATTAATTGCACTTTCTCTCTTCACTACTTCTATCTAGACGTACTGTATTAATTCCACTGTTCCCAGAGTACATAATCGAGAAGACTCACAAAATTACAATAATGCTAATATCCCTGGAGAAGATACATCACATGGCAATCTGGTCATATAGTAGGACCCCTGCCTGAATGAAAAATTACATCGACCCTACGGAGCAAGAATCCCTGACTCAGATAATTGAATGAACAATCTTCCTCTATCGTTTTCCCATTTCGCGTTAAGTTATAAGGATGTTTTTTCCATCCAGCTTTTTCTGGAAGCTATCAAAAATGACAGCGTCCACTATGAGATTACCGAAGGGTTTCGTGGAACTAGGCAAGCTTTCATGCCAGACGAAGAACTTTGTTTTCCCCCCTTAAGGCAATTTAGATAAAAGGATAACAGGATACACCATGTCTCAGAGTTCAAGCTGATGACAGGATTATTTTGACTCGGCCTGGCAGTTATTGACCATATACGACAGTAAAAGTTTGTGGTAAGGGCAACGTTAGCTTGCCGATTTCGTTATCTATAATGGAGAAGTTTGGAAATTTGTGTCCATTGGAAATAGCCGCATTCTTCAATTCTATATCAAAAAAATGCTTAGGAACACTAGTTTTCGACATTAAATTGAAAGTTGACATTATAATTTTGGTATAGACATTCTAGTTACTCCAGAGATCATAAAATAGTAATCGGTAAAAAACATTTCATCCTCTGCTGAACTGAACAATTCAGAAACTTTTGCCAGGATGAATAGGACACACTACCAAACTTACATGGAATCAAAATTTGAATATTAAAACAAATTGAAATATGTTTATCTTCTACAATTTTAATTTCAAAAAAAAATTTTATTCAAAAAACTTTTAGAAATAAATTTATGTCTACACAAGCACCGCTTACATTTAATAGACGTATATGATCAAAACTCAATATATAATGTCAAATGTTTATTCCATTTGACATTTTTATGCAAATTCTTATTTGTGAATTTGAGTGAATTTTTGAGTATGCGACGTACATTCTGTCAAGAAAGTACCGGGAATTATCGATTTAAATCTGGCGGGGCAATGAGGCAGGTAAAATTTTTTTCCTAGGTTGGTACCACTGTCCTTAATTACTATGCCAAGCTTGAGCGGGATCTGTCAACTAGTGTGTTTGCAACAGCTGATTAAGTCAGTCGATGTCAGAGTGCGTGCCGATTTTTACTATGGGTGATTACGTTGAGCAAAGAATTTGTTTAAAGTTTTGTGTTGCAAATGAATTTTCGTGTGCCGATGCATTGAAAATGTTGCAAAAGGCCTTTGGTGATAATGCTCTATCGAAAACTCGTGCATATCAGTGGTACAGAGCCTTCAAGGACGGTCGCCCATCGACGGCTTCGATCGAAGATAACGTCGATAAAATTAAGGAAAGGGTGCTGGAAAACCGTCGTACCAGCTTGAGAGAGATAGCACATGATCTTAAGATATCCCACGAGTCCGCACGTACGATTTTGATTGATATTTTGGGCATGAGAAAGGTGGCCGCACGACTCGTACCGAAAGACCTGAATTTTCTTCAAAAACGTCATCGCGAACAGATTGCTTCAGACATGCTGGATCGCTGTAATTCCGATTCTACATTCATGGAACGCATTATAACTGGTGATGAGACCTGGGTCTACGAGTACGATATGCAAACAACCCCGCAATCATCGGAATGAGTGGCAAAAAATGAGCCGAAACCGAAAAAACCACGCCAAAGCCGCTCGAAAATGAAGGTGATGCTCATTGTTTTCTTCGATATCCGTGGCGTGGTGCACTACGAATTCGTTCCAGATGGTCAGACGGTAAACAAGGAGAATTACCTAGTCGTTATGAAACGTTTGCGTGAGCGTATCCGTAAGCGGCCAAATTTGTGGGCGAACAACTCATGGATTTTGAATGACGATAACGCGCCTTCTCACCGAGCTACGATTGTGACTGACTTTCTCGCCAGAAACTCAACAAACGTGCTTCAGCAACCACCGTATTCGCCGGATTTGGCTCCCTGCGACTTTCTCCTCTTCCCAAAACTAAAATTGCCCCTTCGTGGCACCCGTTTTGAGTCGATTGAAGCCATAAAACAAAATTCGGCGCGAGAGCTAAAGTCCATCCCGGAAAGCGCCTATAAAAAATGTTTCGATAATTGGAAGTGCCGTTGGCATAGATGTATTGAAGCAAATGGATCCTATTTTGAAGGCGACCCAATAAATTTTGACGATTAAATGTAAAAATGTTGTTTTAATTGAAAATTCCCGGTACTTTCTTGACAGAGTAGTATATTGAGTTTTGATTATATACGTCTATTAAATGTAAGCGGTGCTTGTGTAGACATAAATTTATTTCTAAAAGTTTTTTGAATAAAAACTTTTTTTGAAATTAAAATTGTAGAAGATAAACATATTTCAATTTGTTTTAATATTCAAATTTTGTTATATTTCTTCCATCAAGTAAAAGGCCTTTCTATTTTATTTTACATGGAATCGCCTAGTATTTCAAGCGAATATTTTTAAACAGAAAATAAACTAGGACAATATTTTTAATTATAAAAATTGTTTAGTTCCTGAAAAACACTACTATTATTTGATGTAGTGTTGATTTAGCGATTCAAGAAGTATCATTGCAGATTATACTTACTGGTTAAGTTTATCATTGCAAATAGCTGGTTAAGTTTATCATGGAGTGTAGCCTTAACTGTTCAGTATCATATAATAAAATCTGTGATTGATTTTATGAGGTTATGATATACCAGCCCAGCATAACACTAATTAGAAAGAATGAATGATCATAAGATACACGAAATAACTATTAATTTGATTGAGTTCTAGTCGCTGGCCTAACTAAGAATAAAGTTTTTGAATTATAAATATCAAACAATATTTTCATACATTTCAAGAAAATGTCGAAGGTGAAGAGAAATAATTAATGTAATTATGTAAATTACGAATTTTAGCCTACTTCAAGAAACTCTTATTTGAAATTGAAAATATTATAAATATGAAGAACTTCTTAGAGAAGCAACATATAATGAATAAATATCAATAACAATACTAAAAGATTTCAAATGTGAATAACTGCGGAACCATTGGACTGATTTTGCCCAATAACAAACTCAATTGAAATATTTAGGCCCCAAAACTACTCCAAAAGTTTCAAATCTCCATCTCTTCCCGTTCGAGAGTTATATTGTTTAAGACAGCGCCCAGCGCTGTCCATTCATAAAATATGTTTCTGAAACTTCTGATCATACGATTCTGACGAAGTTTCGCACGGATATGCGCGTTATTTTTCTTCTTCTGAATGCCGAATCTGTAGTTTCGAAAATATTGGTAAAACAATGAAAAAGTTTCAAACGTGAATAACTGCGAAACTGATTATGTCCATTAACGAACTCAGCTGACATATTCAGAACAAGACCTTCCGTGAACGTTTCAAGACTCCAGCTGTTTCCGTCCGAGGGGTAGCGTGTGTACGGATGGAACCGGCCGGACAGAATTACTTTCGACCTCGGATTCCTCGTCACCGAGTCAAACCTTCTCGCATAAAACCATTCTCGGCTAAAAATTCGAAAATTACAGACATGCGGGCGAAACAATAGCACGCTGTTCCCTGGAAAAAGCGCGCAAAAAGACTTTAGCTCAATCAAAGTCGTTCAAAAGCAGTTTATTGTAAAATAATAAAATTTCGAGAAAAGCACTGGTGTGAAATCAGGAGCTTTTGGGCGATTGTTCATTTCTCCTGAAAATTTTAAATTTGTAAATACTTTTTAGTTTTTTTTTCTTTTTTAATTCAAAAATTATACTGTTCAAGATAGCGCTCGTCGCTGACCTGTTCACAATTTTTTTTTCGATACTTAGAAACGTATGATTCTCCTGAAATTTCTCTCAAATATGCGAGTTATTATTATACTTCTAAAGGATACGTCATCCATACTTTGCATTTTGAAGTAGTGTTATTTCAGATTTGGCAACACTTCTGCCATTCGTGTTTGACAGAAAGTTAGTTCAATATTTGACATTAACTAAATACCTCGATTTACGCTCGAACAAAATTGGGAAATATTAAAAACTTACTTCTAAAGTGGGGAATCGTCTATCCAAAAGATCAGAAATTTACGTGGAAAATTTAATAGAAATGAAATAATGAAAAGCCCTCACGGCAATTTGCGGACCAATTTGTTCGTGAAAACTGGATCGTTATTTGATAAAACAACCGGTTCACGTTCTCGTGCATCCGAAATTATTGCTGCAGAATGTGTTTGAACATCCGTCAACACGTCATGGTGCTGAAGAACTGAACATTTCTCGCATTTTTCCTAAGGAGAACTTTGCATGCAGACCTCAGTATGAAGGCTAACAAAATTCAACTAGAGCAAACGCCTCGTTACCATCAGATACGTTTCCTCTTCGTTCAGTGGTCTAATGATCGCACTATCGAAGATAAGTATTTTCCCAGAAAAATTGTCTTTAATGATGAAGCTCATTTTTATCTCGGAACACTATTTTTTTGTCGGGATGTGTTAAGGATAAGTGTTATGCTAAGCATCCAGAAACGATTGATGCTTTGAACACGCCCCCCATGACATTGTAGCTTGACACGCTGGGGGCGCATGTCTAAGATCCTAGTTTCATCCCGGTGAAATTGAGGATCAAGTCTTGATGCCTAAAGCAATGTCACTTGCGCCAGTCACTGGACCCGTGTGGTAGAAGTTCAACCAAATGAAGCCCTTGTTTCACCATAAAGGTGAAATGGAGGGTTGAGCCGCGTTGTCCAACTCACTGACAAGGGTGTCTGTCGCAGCACAGGAGTACACCATTAAAACTAACGTACTCTACCCTATTGCCGTAAATCTCCGGATTCTTCTGTCCAATGGCCGAGTGCGTTATGTAGCATACTGCGTAACCGCGAGAGTGTGGAGGCACTCGAGAAGTATTCGTACAACTTGGACACCCAATTGGCGTTGAACTCGAGGGAGCAGTGGTTAAAAGTCCGCAAGCTGGACTAGAAGTGTATTCCATCTATCTGTTCGCAGAAACTCATGTTTAAGATATCTTCAGAAATGCTTCAGGGTTTAGCGGGACTTGACGGTTCGACCGGCCTCGTCCTGGATCGATTGCGAGACGTTTCTGGGGTTTGTGGATCTCGACGATACGGCTAGACCGTTGGTGCTTGAAGCCAGGATCAATTTAAAGGCTTCATAAGGGTTCGTGGGTTTTGACGTACAGGCCAGATTAACGATGTTCGTATCAGGATCAATTGAGGCATCAATCTTGGGCCTATCTTGGTTCATGATACTGGCTCGGATGGCTGGATAAGAAGCCACTTCGGCGTATGAGTTGCGTCCCAAATCATTCGGGTACTGTCACTGCAGAGCCAGTAGAAGTTGGATAGTGCTTCGCTGCTATCAGTCACGGTGTAGGTTTTCAGACTGAAGCCGAAACTGGATGCTTGGTGGGTTCAATAAACTCTTCGGCTAATGCGCGATGAAAAGGCGTATCCTTATCACACTATCTGCTTCCTGGGCAGATTGTGGAGACTGCTGAGTAGTCACCTGGTGAAAGAGCCACGCTCACATGCCAGTAAACTAACCGGTAGAATTCACGTTGATGCCTTGAAACACGAAATCGAAATTCCCATTCAGGAGATTGAGCCCCAAAGAAACAATATACTGAAAAATTGGGTTGATCGAATGGGCTATGGTAACCACTCGTGACAGCCATTTGAATGATATCGTTTCCAATTCGTAAATGTCAAGGTGGAACCTTTCTAGTTAACTCACAACTTTAAAATAAATATACATTGTTTTTTATTTATGCCGAGCAAAAATGCCAATTTTCAATGGCGCATACCTTATAATTAATAAGAATTTTTCCTTAAGTTTTGTTGAAATTGTTATAATTTAGCTGTTAATACTTTTTTGGGTCTTCATGAATTCTTCTGCATATAAATAAAATCGACAAGTTTTATAGTCTGCGAAATTGAAATAACGGTTGTTGATCACCTAGAAAGTTAACTTCCTGGCCATGTACACTAATAGTTCTATTAAATGTAAGAGAAAAAATTCGCCTGAATATGACGCAATAGAATTAGAAATTACGTAAAAAAACGGTTACGTGAGAATCAGCTCTAAAAATCTCTGCAAGAAATTTCCTTACAATCTCTCAATATCGACTACCGTACCACTGTGCAAATCCATACCGTGCACCATTATGAAATGATTTTCCGCGATTGTTTGCACTTGCGGCCATTGACCGCGAATACGCTGCGATAAAACCTCCGCGATATTACGGCCTAGATGCGTTTACGAAGAAATAAAACGGATTGCAATCAAATCATGGCCCATTACTCGGCTGTCGGACAACATGTTTGTGTTCGAGACGCAGCTACGTTCGAAATGATGACCGCGCCATCATCCATCTAGAGGGAAAGGGATAATTCCCCCAGAGATGTTTTCGTTAATGATTGGAAGTTGTCGGCGTGCGGACGTCCGTGGTTGAGAGACCACCGATTAATGGATAAATGCGTGATTACGCTTGGAGAATACTCAGATATTCGAATATTACGTGACAAGCGAGTTAATCAATAAAATTATCACAAAACAGAAATTATCCTTATGTCTTAAATAGAAACAATGTTCCTTAGATATTATCCATTATTAATTTATTGATTTCAGTATTCATTTTCATTTAAAAATATTAGATCCTTTATTTATCAAGTATATACTGAATCAATTTATTTTATTTATTTGATTAAACTTTTGAGTTTAATTCAACTATGATAGAGTAGGTGTAACAAACTTAGATAAAGGGAACTAGCGTTTTCGTTTTGAAGAAGTAGTTGGTTCAATCGAGTCTTGCAACACTTCGGTCGTTCGTGTTTTAAGAGAAAGTTATTTTAATACTTGATATTAACGAAAGTCGATTTACGCTTGAACAAAACTGGGAAATATCAAGAACTTATTTACAAAGTCGTGAATCTGCCATCCAAACTTATTATTATGATTTCGAACTTCCATTCCATTGAATAAAAAGAAAGAAAAACAACAACAAATAAGACCAAACAAAAAACAAATGGCTCATTAAATCAATTTATCATGATAACTCAATAAACTAGAGAGAAATTCACCTGTGCTGAAATAACATTTTTCAATGAACAGACTCTTTAAACCTCTTTCAAATTCCCAAATATTCAATACTTTGTAGTTATTTGGCAGGTGATTATAAAATTTTATACCAGCTAGTTGTGGTGACGACTTTTTTTAGAGTGATAGAACTTTAATTGAAATAAAACACATTCAAATTAAGATTGAAGCTAATATTTTTTATTTGAAAAATAATTTTATGACATTTATGTTTTGAAAATAATTTTCGGCATATATCCACCACGACAGCTCTGAGGAACCGCATTCGACCAGACCAATTTTGGACTACTTTTTCGAGTAATTCAGGTCTTATTTCATCAATAACACGAGTTATATTGGCTTCCAAAACGTCTATTGTTACTGGTTTATCAGCACTTGACATAATCCCAAAGAAAATAATCCAGTGGAGACACGTCGCATCATCTTGGAGGCCAATTAATTGGACCATTTCTCGAAATAATGTTATCGCCAAATCTTTCTTTCAATAAATCAATTGTTACGGTAGCAACATAGGTGTAGCACCATCTTGTTGGAACCAAAACATTTCTGGATCGATACCATTTAAATTTTGAAACACATAATCATCGATCTATTACAACCACCATTCACTGTAACATTAACTTGAGCATCGTTTTTAAAGAAATATGGACCAATGATGCCTCCAACGTGTAAAGCACACCATAGAATGTAATTTTCAGGCTGCAATGGAACCTGCAGAACTTCTTGAGGATTGTTTTCACTCCATATACGGCAATTTTGTTTGTTTACATAGCCATTCAACCAGAAATAAGCTTCCTCACTAAACACAATTTTACGATGAAAAAGTGGATCAACTTCAAGCTGTTCTAGAGCCCAATCAGCAAACAAACGACGCTTATTATGGTCAAGTGGCTTTAGTTCTTGAACCAGTTGGATCTTGTATGGGTGTAGAGCAAGATCTTTACGCAAAATTTTCCATGTGCTGGATGCATAGAGTCCAACTTGTTGTAAACGCCGACGAATATTCAAATCTGGATCATCATTAACACTATGACTTACAGCAGCGATATTTTCTTCTGTACATACAGTTCTTTGTCTTGTTGTTACATCGAGTAAAGAAAATGTTGTCCGGAATCTATCAATAGTTCGAAGAATAAGCTGCTCTAATGGACGATTATGTAAACCATAAATTTCACGAAGTGCTCTATAAGTTTGGCGAATAGAACACTGACTGATTTTGAAAATAACTTTCAACAATTTGTAAACGTTGTTGCGGCGTGAGTCTTTCCATGATAATTTGTCAATGCTTACTGAATAAAAAGGTCAAAACAACATGGCTTCTACCTTCTGTCAAATCACAGTTATCCCTATCGAAAGTTCTATCACTCTAAAAAAACACCCGATGCCTTAGCGATGGAGGAAATATTTGAATCATTGAAAATAAGGCTGATTGTCAATTTTCATTTCAAGAATTTAAAGAAATTGGCAAAAATCCAACTATAGATAATAACACAATTAGAGAAGAATAAAGTTTTTGTATGGTAATAAAATTATTATAACTGAGAAACAAAGGAGTTAAAAGATGATTTGTTTTATTGACAATAAACATGATATTTGCAATAAAATTACAACTTATGATATTGATTAAGAGACAATTAATGCATCTCTTTTCCAACAACAGCCTACGGAAATTCTGGAAGTAGAAGAAGAAAGTGAAGATGATAAAATATTCGTCGAAATAGAATTAGATCTATCATAATAACATTTAGAAGAAATCAAGCCGTTGCACTTTGATCGTTAGCAATAGAATCATTTTTTCAATAAACAGAATGCGATCTGATCAAACTCTCTTTATCACAATAGATCGTGGAGCAGGCCTACTGGGGAAAACACGTTAAAAAAATGCGCCAAGTACATTACCTCATAAGTGGTGCTGAAATGTGTGCATATTATGTAGAATATAAATTTCTCAACTTTTACAACAGCGATACCTCATGAATGGCGATTCGTACAAAAAAAGTATCTGAATAGTTTTTGTAGAGAATTGTATGATTTACAACTTTTGTCTGACCTATCGTTACGATAAAACTTATCGTTTTAGAGAAAAATGGAAAAATCTGAATTGTTAACCTTTGACCTTGAACCAATTTTTTTGCAGAAAGTAGGATCGGAGGGGATTTTCGACACTCCATTTGTAATGGTTTATTCAACGTCTTTCACCGTAAGCCTCCCCCGTAACACGCGTCGCCATTGTCGTCAGTCCGTTGTTTCAATAACAACTGATAGAGCCAGAAGTATGACAGGAAAAAATAAAGGGACAACAACGATTGATTCTTCAGAGCAGAATAAACCACGAAATTTTACGTTTTACTGCATATACACCAAGGAGTGCTTTCTGCCCAAACATTTCCGGCCGAAATAGTTCAGGTCATAAATTTGGTAATCAAGATTGTTAACAGCATCTTATCAAAAGCACTCTATCGTCGTCAGTTTGGAGAATTCTTAACCGAAATGGACACTCAGTATTCCGATCCCCTTCTTCATAATAAAGTGGGATGGCTTTCCAAAGGTAAAGTTTTAAAATGTTTTGGTTTGTGATTGAATGAAATAAATATATTCCTCAATGAAAAAAGGGATTAATCACCCTGAATTAGACAAATGGTTTAAAAAGTATTACTTTATGGTGCATATCACAGCGAAATTAAATGAGCGGTAAATGACTTCATTTTCAACTTCTAAAGCAATATCGCGATGAAACCAGTGCAACTGTTGGCACGAATCAATTCAGCACAGTTATGAAATTAATTAAAGGTGAATTTGCTGACAGATTTGAGGAATTCAAAACCACTCTAGCATTCATAGTAAATCCTGTCAACACAAATAATAACGAAATCCACATTGAGCCATTTGGAATTGATACTGGATCTAGAGATCTAAAGAATTTCTAGAGGAATGCAATTGATCGATTTAAGAACTAAAGCTTTGTGGAGTGGAAAATTTACAGCGTTGGAGGTCCAAAAATGTATGTATGTAACACAAAAAAGTGGACAGTTTTAAAAGAAATGAAGCACTTATATTCGACGCATGGATTAGTCTTCCAGATTGCTACAGTGAGTGCCTACTATCTTCGGATCGACATATTCGTGCGAGCAAGCGTTATCTTGCATAATATTATTAAAAGTAAAGTAAGAAACCAACTACCGAATGAAAATTTAGTTTCATGTTCCATGTTTGAGACTTAAATCAACAAGTTATGAGCCAAATTTACCCAAACTTTCTAAAACCGTGCAGAGCCAACGCTCCCATTGAATTTATTAGCTCAAGTGTATGTTTTTGTTTTATTTTCAAGTACAAGTTGCATTGTTTAGTAAGGCTTGAATTTTCTACTTGAATAACCCTGCAAAACCATCGCTCCCATTGAATTTGTTTGCTCAATTGTTTGTTATTGAAGTAAAAGTTAGTGTTGTGAGTGAATGTTTAATTGTTTAAATTTTTTACTTACTTTTACTTTTTATCTAATAATGCCATATATATGTAGTACCTAATTTGTTGTGAAAAAAAAATAAAACATTAATGAAGCTAATAATCTTTTAATTTGTTAACCACTTGTATATGAATAGATATTTTTCTTATGAATAAATTGATTAGTTTTTTTTTAAACTTAATTTATGCAAGTACTATTTATTGTTGGAAGGAACAAATTTCGTGACTCTTTGAAAACTTTGAAATTTTGTAAACTGTAATTTTTGGCTCTTCCGACTCAAAAGTTTGCCGATCCCTGCTGTATACCAATTTTCAGCTCTATGCGAATTTTGGCTGAGTTAATTGTCTATTTTGACTGCACTATATGTTATTCCTTTTAAAAGTTACCATACTCACAAATAGCCTGAAGGGTAGTTAGCCGGAGAATTAACTTTGATCACGAATTTTTCCACTGTAGTTTCGATCTAATCGTTTGATAATAATTTGGGTAAAAAACGTAACTCGGACGAAATATGCTCATACGAGAGCATAAAATTTAATACGACCCCAATTTTCAAGACTAAAATATTCACGCACACAATAATCAACAATCAAGATAGGAATTTCACTGAAATATGCATTAATTAACCCTATTGAAATAGATCAAAAACTTGGAATGAACGTTCCAAAATGAATCCGCCACACGAAATCTATACATCGGTCCCGCTGCAATATTCTAATGAGAAGTTGAAATATTAATTTGATTAACACGATTGAGTCTCATTTGAATTTTTGTTTTAACCATATACCAGATTAATGAATTAGATAATTACAGTGTTTATGACCCGATTTGCATTTTTCGCCGCGATATCATCGCGGTTTTCTATTTTGAGCACAATTAATTTTTATGTTTTCCGGAATGCCATGTTTTTGAAATGACCGAGTTCGCATTTAAACCGAGAACCCGAAGCGAAAACTCAAATTAATTGCTTCGTTTCGTTACTTACTTCCTAATAAAAAATTCATCTGTTTTGGCTAAATATGAAAAAACTAGAAGATAGAACATCATTACCTCTTGTGTTCAAATCACCGTTGTCATTATCTGCTATTATAAAAAAAATTATAAAACCATTGTATTTGACGTCAAGACATTTAACGTACATTAATATTTAAACAATGACTTACTGCAGCTTCATTAATATTTCATTATTGACAACTTCAATCCATGCTTCCAATAAATATTAACTACATATACAGGCATGGAAAAGACATTCGGAAACATAGGAAATTTAATATTAATCTATAAGCAACGTCGGTTCCAGTGGAGCAGTGGAATAATCGAAACCTCAGCGTGATGCGATGACGAATAAACGAGTGTTCTCTCTCCGTGGTACCGGCTGGTGGGGGGGAAACTTCGATCCAAACGAGGCTCTGCACTGCTTTCGGTTCAATAAACAGAATCAATCGCACTTGAAAAGTGGAAAACGTGGACATCGGTTGAAAATAAATACAAGTCTTATTCCATTGTGTGCGAGGAATTTATTTGCCACGCTTAATGACACAAATGATTTCCTCTGTGAAAATGAATACTTAGGTGTTTTTCGCCATAAATCGCTTGAAATTAAAATAAATTCTACGAGAATGAGAAATTCTAAAACAAAAACAAATTTTAAAAAATGCGAAATCGAAGGTCGCCAAATTTAAATTCAACTTCTATCGCTCAGATGACTTGTTCAGCTATTTGTTTACTCGAATAAAGTGCATTGGTTTTAACAGCAGCCCACACGTCTACTTCTTGTTTCAGACGATTTTCACTAATATTTTTTGGTGGTTTATCAATTCTGCAATGCGTGCATGTTCGTAAGCACACACATTTCTCGAATTTTCAATTATTTCAGAAATAGCTGAACTTGAAGGAATCGGCAAAGGCCACCAGTGTGCCGTTTTATGATCTGTTTTTTTCTTCTACACTAATCATTTGGATTAACTTTATTTTCAACCGATATGGACAAATGAATTTCACGTTTGAGGTGCGAATGATTCGCAGACTGGGGATCCCTTCGATCGAAGCATCCCCCACCAGCCACTAACATTGAGAGAGAACACTCGTTTATTCGTCATCGCATCGCGCTGAGGTTTTAATTCTTCCACTGCTCCACTGGAATCAAAGTTGCTTATAGATTAACATTGAATTTCCTATGTTTCCGACTGTCTTTTCCATACCTGTATATTTTATGATACATGACCGTAGCCTTGCGGTTGGCAGAAAATCATTTCATTTACTTGGGCAAGGAAACAGCTATATTTTCGAATTTCCTCCTTTTATCCATATCGTTTACGTTTATACAAAGTTCCAGCCACATCTAATGATGTGGTCTTCGAGATATTCAAAACTTATTGAAATACTTCCCATTCGGTGAGCATAAGTTTGTATAAATGTTGAAATCAATATTATACCACGAGTTCAAAAAGTACCACACATTAATCGATTACTGTTTCAATTATTTTCAATTATTAATATAGAACAGTTTGAACATTCTTGAAGATGTTTCATAATTTAATTCCACATTTTCTGCGTAACATATTAATAAAATTATTGAATTAACCAAACTTTTCATTAAAATGTCCTATAGGTAAAGGACGTAATTCATAAATCCCGGTCAATCCGATTATTTCATTAGATATTTTCATATTGGACATTATGTATGACCTATCAATCACTTGGCCCATAAAATATACACTCTTTTTTGGAATTTTTCACATGAGTTTGTTCCGTAAAACGTAATATATATAGTCCGTCTAGAAATTATGTGGAATATATTATTTTTCATAATTTTAATATACTTCTTTTCTGTAACATTCTAAGACAAAATTAATGTATCAAATAGGTTGTGCAGATAGTTGGCTTAGGCCAAAGTTGTATAACAGCACTATTTTGTAAATATTCTTGATTGTCAACAAGTATACAATTTATGAAATAATGTCGCAACTAGAAAAAAGAAAACAGTTAGAATATTTGTAAAGAGAAGGTTTTCGAAACGTTGAAAAATTAGTTCAATTGACTGAACTAGGAAAAAGTGCTGTATATGAGACAATAAAGAGAAACAAAATGGCATGGATATGAGGCATAGATCAGTTTCACGAAGACCGTGTAAGATTAAAGGAAACAATTAAAACGCTTCATTGGCCTTAGGACGACACAATCAGTGGCTGGGTTTTCGCAAATTGGATAACAGATTTGGGAATCATCTAAATATAAAAGTATGTCCAGAAACCGTCCACATGTCACTGAAAAGACAAGGAATATCAAGGAAACCAAAAAAAAAATCCTTATAATGACACCTCTACAAAAGGAACGAAGGATGGTATTTTGTCAACGTTTTCAAGAAGATAATTTTAATAATGTCCTTATATCTGATGAAAGTTGTTTCCAGCTTGTTTGAAATCATTTAAAAATCCAATCAAAACAATCTTTTACCGTTCAAATTTCCAAATTTCCCACCAAATTAATGGGTTGGGAAGCAATATCTCAGCGTAGTGCTACGCCTCTCTATGTAGTTGAAGATACAATTAGTAGTGAAAAGTATTGTGGCATTCTAAACGATTTTCTCCTTGAAACGGCGCATACTTTATATATATATCACATTATAGGGGTGGCGTTTTCAGCAGGATAATGCAAGATGCCATACTTCGGCCTATACTCAAGCTTAGATGCATGAACACCAAGTGACAATCATTTCATGCACAGCAACTTCACCAGATCTTAGTCCCATTGAAACTATATGGGCACTAATGAAGATTGAAGTTGAATGAGCGGCGCTACGAAATAAAGATGATTTAATTCAGTCAATTTTAGAAACCTGGACTACTATCACCGAAAATTATGGAAGTGATCTCGTTTCGGGTGTACCTCGACGTTTAGTCAAGTGTTTACCGTTAAATGTAGGTTGTTTAAGTAAATATGATGAATATTTTGTTATAATTTTCTAATTCAAGAACTAAAAATATGTACTAAATAATCATAATTGAGCTTTGTTTTTTCCGGATACTTTCTAGATTGACTATATAATTGAAAATTGTCTGAGGTCGAAATAAAGTGTTGTGAAACTGTTTCAGTTGTTAATTAATGATAATTAAAAAAGTTTATGGAAATTTTTGTGTTTTAGTACCAATATAGAAGTTAAAATTCATGTTTGAATTTGGGAATTACATTTTGTGTTACTTCAGCCTCGAACTTAATTCATTTTCATACAAATGAAAACTTAACAGTAGATAAGAGATCGTACTGGGTAGAAAGTATTCATGACAACAAGAACATCAACGCTTTAAAATCTCGTTATAGTGAAGAATGTACTTATGAGACTTTATCAAGTATCATTTAAAGTAGTTGAATATTTTAACTTTTCATATAAATTTTGGTGTTCCATTATTTTCAAATTATTTTTGTAAACTGATTTGAAAATTTAAATTCTGAATAGTTGTGTTTCTTGCCTTTTGATGCTAAATATATAACTTATAGATTATCTTCTGTAGGAGAAAACATTTTGCTAAATTTGTACGAGTCTGAACTTCGCAACTGCATTTACATCCTCAGTTGACACAAAAAAATAAATTTCTCATAAAAAACATTATTTTCAAAATCTTGTTTTAATTATCAATTACTTTTCATACTTCATTATCACGATTAAAAGTTCTTCCGTAAGACAAGGAGAGGCTTCTGAAAGACAGCAGGTCACGAACACTCGAAAAGTGGGGATCATAAAAATGAAATGCCATCCTTACCGAACGCCTGATTTGGTGTTAAATTTAATGGTCTTCAGTAGCAGTTAATCAACTCCCCTTCTATTTACATCCAACTTTGATTTGTTTCTATTTCTGCTATGAAATCTTTCAGAATCAAAGGAAGTTGCGAATAGTTTTGATTCATTAAATCTCCAAAAAGCCCTTGTCCTCTAGCAAAAGGAAATATTTGAATTCTCCGAAATTTTCGACACTTATTATTACGGACAAACCGACATGTTCCTGATGACTCTACTTAGTTATAGGGCGCAAATTTTCGAACCATATGGTCGGATTTTGCCCCTTCACGAACTTAACATCCTTTTTGAAATTATATCCCAATTGAGTTCTGCATCTATGGGTAGGTCCAATGTAATCGTTCAAATTTATTTTTAGTTCAAAATTAGAAAACCAAGGCGTTTGGACGAGCCTTCAAAACCAAATTTGTTTTCGATAGAATCAGTAGTTTCGGAATTACAGGAAAAATAAGAAAAATATTCAAATGTGAATGGCAGCGGAACCATTAGATTTCATCCATTGACGAATTTCGCAGAGATTTTTTTACCCCAAATCTTCCCTAAAAGTTTAACGTCTCTAGCTTTTTCCGTTCGAAAGTTAGAGTGTTCACGGACGACCGGACCTGATCAGTCGATGTCGCTTGAGATCATTTTTGTCTCAAGATTCGAAAATTACTGACATTTCTACAATCAAAACAAGAGCGCAAAAATGATAAAAAATACAAGTGTGAATAGCCTATTGTTAAGTTTTCAATTGTCCGATGATCAAGTAATACCTCGAAACTACCAGTCACAAAAAATATATGAGCTGATGAATTTTTTGTAATAAAACATAGAGGTTACACGAACATGTACGTCACTAATATACACCCAAATACCGAACTTTATTCCGATCAGATGCATCGTTTTGAAAAAATAAGAAAAAGTTTCGCAAGTGAATAGCTGTGGAACCATGGCACCGATTTCGAACTTAATCAAGTTATTCTGGCTCCAAACCTACTCTGACAGTGTCAAGTCTCTAGTTCTTTCCGTTAGAAAGTTAAAGGCTTTACAGGCGGCCACACAGAATTACTTTTGACTATGGATTCTTAATCGGTCAATCTAACCTAGTCCTTGGAAAACTGTTCAGCTCAAAATTTGGATATTACAGACATTTGTGCAAAACGCGGGCATGTTGTTCCCTACAACAAGCGCACAATAAAATACAAAAGGATTATCATCAAACTTCGTTCATCCTCAATAAGGGAAATCGGTTGTTCCATCCAGCCTTTCAGCCGCTTCGATTTAGTGAAGGGATAAGGGACGTAGATATTCCAAAACACAATTGCTCGAAAGAAAACTTGGAACGAAAGCTGAATTCAACTATAAACCCTTCAACTCAATTCACTAAAAGTGTTGAAAATTAAGGGTTTAATTTGAACAAAAATTATTAATATATTAACGTATTTTTAGGAACTTCGCACGAAAATCGTGCATTTTGAGGCAGTAATCTACTTAAAAGTTTAAAAGTTGAGGATAAAATCTGAAAAAAAAGTTCTCACAAATGCTTTCTGTGCAAATAGAAATGAAAAGTTTCTTTAAAATCCCTAATCCATCTGTCCATTCTGTTCGCTAATCTGCAATTTGCGAGGAAAGAAAAATACTACTCTGTCAAGAAAGTACCGGGAATTTTCAATTAAAACATTATTTTTACATTTAATCGTCAAAATTTATTGGGTCGCCTTCAAAATAGGCTCGATTTGCTCCAATACATCTATGCTAACGGCACTTCCAATTATCGAAACATTTTTTATAGGCGCTTTCCGGGATGGACTTTAGCTCTCGCGCCGAATTTTGTTTTATGGCTTCAATCGACTCAAAACGGGTGCCACGAAGGGGCAATTTTAGTTTTGGGAAGAGGAAAAAGTCGCAGGGAGCCAAATCCGGCGAATACGGTGGTTGCTGAAGCACGTTTGTTGAGTTTTTGGCGAGAAAGTCAGTCACAATCGTAGCTCGGTGAGAAGGCGCGTTATCGTCATGCAAAATCCATGAGTTGTTCGCCCACAAATTTGGCCGCTTCTTACGGATACGCTCACGCAAACGTTCCATAACGCCAGGTAATACTCCTTGTTTACCGTCTGACCCTCTGGAACGAATTCGTAGTGCACCACGCCACGGATATCGAAGAAAACAATGAGCATCACCTTCATTTTCGAGCGGCTTTGGCGTGGTTTTTTCGGTTTCGGCTCATTTTTTGCCAACCATTCCGATGATTGCTGGCTTGTTTGCATATCGTACTCGTAGACCCAGGTCTCATCACCAGTTATAATGCGTTCCATGAATGTAGAATCGGAATTACAGCGATCCAGCATGTCTGAAGCAACCTGTTCGCGATGACGTTTTTGAAGAAAATTCAGGTCTTTCGGTACGAGTCGTGCGGCCACCTTTCTCATGCCCAAAATATCAATCAAAATCGTACGTACGGACTCGTGGGATATCTTAAGATCATGTGCTATCTCTCTCAAGCTGGTACGACGGTTTTCCAGCACCCTTTCCTTAATTTTATCGACGTTATCTTCGATCGAAGCCGTCGATGGGCGACCACTTCACGACCGTCCTTGAAGGCTCTGTACCACTGATATGCACGACTTTTCGATAGAGCATTATCACCAAAGGCCTTTTGCAACATTTTCAATGCATCGGCACACGAAAATTCATTTGCAACACAAAACTTTAAACAAATTCTTTGCTCAACGTAATCACCCATAGTAAAAATCGGCACGCACTCTGACATCGACTGACTTAATCAGCTGTTGCAAACACACTAGTTGACAGATCCCGCTCAAGCTTGGCATAGTAATTAAGGACAGTGGTACCAACCTAGGAAAAAAAAATTTTACCTGCCTCATTGCCCCGCCAGATTTAAATCGATAATTCCCGGTACTTTCTTGACAGAATGTATTTCACACATATAAACCCTTTGTAAAATTTGTATTCCTTCTCTATTGCACTTAACGATGCTTGAAACATATAACATTATTCAGTCGGTAATACAGAATTTTCGGTGAAATATTAGAAGAGGGATATAATTCGGTCAATTTTTCTGCTGAAGCTGGTTGTTTTTTCTAATGAATTATATTGACAATAAGTTTTCTACTTCAAGTTTGATATTTTCAATTAGTGAAGATGTTTCTTGAGAAAAAATAGTCTGCCATTGGGCTACTATGTAATACAATATTTAGTCAAAAACAAACCAACACGTTGAAGCTGCTCGACTAAGTAGTTATGGTAGAAAATCTTCAATAACTCTTAGGAGAAAACGAATGTTCTAGAGTCTGGCACAGAAATGGAAATGGAATGTGAAATTAAAAACAAATTTCAAAAGGCAGGCTGTTCTGTATCTGGGGCTACGATACGGCGATACGGATAAATTTGTATGCTATGAGGTTCAAATATCGAAAACCAATTAAAAAACAAAAATTGACACCAGACATCATCAAAATGCGATTAAATTGAGCCAATTTAAATTAAACACCTTCTCTCGAGGACCGGCAGATAGTAAGTGATTAAAAATAATTGTTTTCAATACTTTACAATGGTTATTGAACATTTTCATGTTTGCTTTAGTGACGAAGCAACTTTCTAAATAATCGCTGATAAAACTCAGTTTGTTCGGAGGCGACCATAAGAAAATTACCAATCAGACTGTGTTGTAATATCTGTAATGTCAATGCGGCAGGATCAGTAAAAAAGGGTTCTTCAGACCAAATTAATACAACAGAACAAAGAATAGTTCGGCAATGGGCGTAAAAGTTTCATACGAGATGGAGCACCCTGTCATACTGATAAAAGTGTACAAAAATTCATGGAGGAATAAACAATATTTCTTCTACCAAGGTGAAAGAGATATATTTATCTCCTCCAAGCTCCCGGCCCATGGTCCAGGAACTTTCCTGACATGAACCCAATCGAGAATATTTGGGCCTGCCTAAAACTGGAATGAGCAAAAAAATTACAAATAGGGAGCATTTTATAGATGGAATAATATATCATTGGAATCACAATAATAAATTGAAGCAAATTGCGTTAAGCTATAGCATCAGCATGTACAGAAGAATGAATGGACTATCGAAAGAGAGAGGCTGTCTGACTAAATATTAATAATATACGTTAATAAATATGGAGAAAAGTAAAAATTCTATTTTATGCCACTAATAAATAGGTTATAACGCCACTAGTACCTTGGAAAGCTAAAAAACTGATAATATTTCTTAAGTGAGTAATAAACTGAGCAAAGGCTGTATATAATATGCACAAGAAATCAATAATTTTTTGCCGAATTTAAGTATACAGCTACCCAGATTATCCAGATAAGTAAGTTGATTTTTAGATAACGGATCCATCAAATTTTGCTTTTTTAAAATAAAAAATAGATGATGAATTTGCGAAGAAATTCTATTCATATTTATTATCAACAGAATTAAAGAACTTGTTCAATTTTGAAGAAAAGATATGTAACGCCTAACTTTTTCCATTGTATATTTTCATTCCAATCGTCTGCGTTTCGAATTTTGAAGAAGAAGGCTTTGGAGGATTACAAACGATAACTTTCGAAAGAGACAACTTAGAAATTTGAAGGGCGATTTGATATAGTTTGTGAATGAGCACAATCTAATGTTTCATAAGCATGACCTTTGAAAATTATATTAATTTAAAAACCTCAATGAATGAGAATAATTAGGTAGAATACAGGTAGATGTAAGGGTCTTTTTTGATCTATGGTCTTTCGGGAATTTATTTGAACTTATCTAAAAAGAATTTTTTATAGATGAGTTCAAGACTATTAGATATGTGACTTATAGGCGAATATACTCTCCTAGAATCTAGAAGTTCACGGGATCTAACTCTGTCATAAACCTTTTTCTTTTTTAATTGTTTGGAGCAATAAGAAAATTGAGACAAAAATAAGATGCCTATGAACTGACAGCATGTAGGTTCATTAATATTTTATATATAATTATTATCGCTTTTATTACACAGGGTCCTGCAATAGTTTGTTGCGATTCCATAGATTCCGAACGAGACGTATTAAAAATTTCGTTCGAAAGCAGGCTCCTTGCAATTTCATTTATGCGTCTCAGGAAATTATTTTCTAATATACGGGTTGTTGCCAAAATAAAATTATTCAATAAATGAGTGATTTTTTAAATGGATCACTCCGTATATTTTCGATGGCCTTCAAAATCTATCATTACGCGAAATATAAGGGATATTTTCCAACGATCTTATTCAGAGAAAACTGCAAAGAGTTGAGGGAACAGTAGTTCGCTAAAAGTCTTCTACAGATTGCCAGAAGCAATAGTAACAGGAATTCGATCAGAAATTTTTTCAACTGAAAGATTTGCCTTGTCATCATTCCCAAATGATCCACCTGTCATATATGTTCGTTATTAATGGCCAAATATGAAAAAGTTCTAATTGTTATTTCTCGATTTTTCCAAATGTAACATCCCATAATTTTTTCACGATAATACCGAGAAATTATTGCCTCACATTTTCTTAGAAGTAACTTAAATGCAATTTTCACTACTGCATTCAGCAGATATGAAAAATATCATCACAACTAAAAATTGTATTTGAATAATGGACATAATATTAAAAATAGTTGACACAATAAAACCTGCGGTAATAATTATTCAGATATTATTCGGTATAGCATTATTCGATCAATGAATGATTTCTCGGATTTTTTGCTGCTGATTCTAGGAAATTCTGCTAAAATATCTTCAAAATCTAGAGAAAACTATTCCAAGCCGTTCAATTATTTTCGTTAAGCTCTTAATAAACTTTATAATATTCCCAAAATCATAATCCCTGAGCGTCAACATAAAAATTATGATGGTTTTCCGAATAAGCATCACATATTGATCACATGTCTATTCAATACATCAGTGTTTTATCGGCATTCCAAAAATCGATTATAAATTAAGTTCTTTGGAGCTCAAATTTACGTTTGAATACAATAAAACATGAAATTTATGAAAAAAATTATTTGATTGATATAATATTCATATTAGAGCAGTGCCACAGAAACTGTTTATTAGCCAGTCGATCTTATGCTGCAGAATATCCTGTGTGAAATTAGCACTAAGGTTACTTGTGAAAAAAAGTGAGGCATTCATTCAATTTTATACATTACCGTGAAAAAAATACAGGATGTTACACTTGAAAAAATCGGGAAATAACAATTTCGAGTTCATTTTTTGCAATTAATAAAGGACACCCTGTATTTGTCAAGCTGCTCATTTAGGAATGATAATTGGGCAAATCTTTCATTAAAAAAATTTCTGATTCAAATTGCTGCTGACCATTGGTAGAGAACTACTGGTCCCTCAAGTTTGTGCAGTTTGTTCTGAATAAAATAACATAAATCTCTATTTATGTTAATACTTGATAGAAGGTATATAACATTATTTAAATATTTTAATATTAGCCTTCTACATATTTAATTTTCAAAAAATTATATTTAATAATTATAACTTCAGGAATTAAATTAAAATAATGTATTATCAAATGACATAAAATAAACATTCAAAAATAAGACATCCAAATGAAATAACAAAATCCAATGAATAAAAATTGTTAACCAAAATCCTATAAATTAAATATTTTGAATAGATAAAATTTTGTTTCTGCTGATCAATCTTATGAAAACAAATATCTTTCAAAAATGTTTAACATTATATTAAGAATTTCAACATAAAACTATCTTACTTAGAATATTCAATATTATTGGATATCTAACTAAGTCACTTTCTATAAAATCTCAAGATATGTAAAAACATTATTTTTTATGTCATTTGATATAAGTGGTACTTATATGACATTATTTCAATTTTATTCCTGAAGTTATAATTATTAAATATAATTTTTTGAAATTAAATATGTAGAAGGCTAATATTAAAATATTTAAATAATTTTATATACCTTCTATCAAGTATTAACTTCTATTTATATTATTTTATTCATAATATATAATTATTTGGTTTCCTTAACATTCTTTATACAGATAGTGCTATAACAGAGGCCGTTACATTGTCTTTCAATCTTTTATATCAAGGGTAAACCACAGAATTATTTATTTGTAGTTAACCCTATTCTATTTAAATTTTTCAGAATTCATTTACAAGAAGTTTTCTAAATTGTTGAAGGGTGAGTAAATATTTGTTGTTGATTTATGTTATATTGTATTGAATATGAATTATTTGAATACTTACGAAGCAAAGTCTCTCTTAAAACTTGTTTTTCAGTAATGTGTTTACATATCTTGAGATTTTATAGAAGGTTAGTTAGATATCCAATAATATCGAATATTCCAAGTGAGATAGTTTTATGATGAAATTCTTAAGATTATGTTGAACATTTTTGAAAGATATTTGTTTTCATAAAATTGATCAGCAGAAACAAAATTTTGTCTATTCAAAATATTTAATTTATAGGAATTTGGTTAACAATTTTTATTTATTGGATTTTGTTGTCATTTAGATGTCTTATGATGAATGTTTATTTTAAATGTCGATTGATTTAAGTGTTACTTATATGACATTATTTCAATTTAATTCCTGAAGTTATAATTATTAAATATAATTTTTTTAAATTAAATGTGTAGAAGGCTAATATTAAAATATTTAAATAATGTTCTGAATAAGATCTGTACCGTTGGAAAAATATCTCAAATATTTTGCATCAAGAATATTGAAGGCCATTGAAAATGTATGAAAATAAACGGGGTGATCCATTAAAAAAATCACCCATTTGTTGAATATTTTTTGGAAACAATCTGTATATTATAAAATAATTTCCGCAGATGATTTCGAACTAAATTTCTAAGATGTCTAGTTCGGCAGCTATGGAAGCGTAACGCAAATTACAGGAACCTGTATAATTAAATATTTATTAGTATAGAGATTTTGAGAATAAAATTAAATTATTTCGACAGTTTTTTCTAACATAACTGTATGAAAGGGTAAGACATGATGCTCTGGATTTTTATTCAATCCCGATTATAGAGTATCTGCTGTATTGCCAAACATATTCCGAGAAAGTTTCACAGATTGAGAAAGAAGCTCTGGTTCGTCCGTTGCAAGACTTTAAGACCTACACATCTTTCTTTGTGTTAGCCGCCCTAGTGAACCTAACGTTTACGTGGAAAAATGAGGAAAGGCTACTATTTGTAAGGACCCTAACCTCATCTGGCGACGATAAACCGTTGCAGACCCATAATAATCTTTGGTCGTAAACTAAGAGGGATGGTAGCGATTTCGTATAGCCGGCATTTTATGGCATGGCTCTTAAGGTTTAGCCGAATTCCACTGTTGTATAGAAAAAATGAATTGTGAAATATGTAACATTATGTAAGGATGGTTTAGAAGAGAGTAAAGTCAAACGCAAATCCAGCGTGTCTTCATGGAAACTTAAATTATCAGATTGAATTCAGCATTTTGTGTGACTAGTCAAAAAAAAGATGAATTCGTAATGTGCAGAGAGTCATTACCCGGTTTTATATGAATAATCGTAGAAAAATACTCCTAAATAATAAATAATTGAATTGATAGATAATGGTGGTATTACGGCACATCAAATTAATATTTGAATAATTGTAATCACTGACAATAATATGCAGTTTCATTGCACTTCAGTCTCTTATCGCAACTTCAAACTTGAAAAAAGATTAAATCCATCATATAGCTTATTATTCATTGAATAGGTACAATTGTAACGACATAAGAACAAATGAGAACGAATGTGTTGCTAGATAATGAAGCATTTTATGGTACGGTACTTGACAGGTTCGTTTAACTTTCACTAGTATATATTTAAAGACAAATTGTCCAATTGCATTATGAAAGAAGGAGACTATGATTGAAGTGAGCGAATTCATTAACTTAAAAAGTCAAGTCAACGAAGGAAATCAATTAGATTAGTGTAGAACTTCTATCGTTTCTTAACGGAACTTCAATCTTTGATGATGAGATTAAATTCGAAATATAGAGTTGTTTTAGTTATTATAATATAAAATAGGTGGATTTATGAATACATGATATAAACGTTTCTTATTCTAATAATCGCACAGAACTTCTTTAAAAAAAAACAGGAAAGGTTTGACATAAATTGTTCATAAGTCTAAATTTCAATAAAGTTAATGAAAAGTAGTAGATGCACTCCATTCTGGTGAAATGGAAAACTAGTTTTAAATATCAAACGAATCCAATTGCCAAATTTACAACATATAAACAATTCAAATTAAAAGAGTAGGACTAATGGAATAATGTAAATACTTCTTTCAACTTTACTTTAAGGGACAAAAATAAGTAAATTCTGTGATAGTTTCACCTGAGCGGAACTTACTACATTTTACATTTTTAACTGATGAGAAAATTTATGAATACTCACTCGTTGATAAAGGAATCGGACTATCAACCAAAACTGACTCGATAATTTCTGAAGACATCGTTTTATTTGAATTTCCGAAATCTTCAGCCCTTGGAAAGACTCCTGACAGTTTACTGAAAACTGCCTGTAATTTGGAATCTTTCTGGACATTTTCCTCTTGAAAGCTGGAGCGGAACATCTTGACATTCGATCGTTGGACAATTTCTAGTGGGTTCTAGTCATAATTCGTAGAATTTCGGCTTAAATGTAGTCGTTGCTCAAGCCGGTGTACCTAACCAAACTTCGAGCGGCTTCCGCACCGGCTGTGGGCAAATAAGAACTCTGTTCCAACATCGGCAATCAGCTGATCGACCAGCAGTTAAAGCGGCGTTGCCAGTACTTTCCATTTTTACCTAACATTCAAGAGAACGAGTGTTTCAATCATTGATCACTTTCGAAAGGAGAATGCCTAGGAACTTTTCCATTCACTGATTATTTTACCTAAACAGGACTGTAAAAAAATTTCCATCACATTCTTTTTTCGAAATATTTTGCATCGCGTGGAATAACCGTCTTTACGGTAAATAAACAATTGTGGAAGTGTAACTTCATTTACTATGCTCTAATGTAATATTTGAAAAACAAAGTAATGAAAAACTTATTTCTTTCAGTATATATTTTTCTGAAACTGTCTTTTATAGTTCGACCGAATGGACGCCTTCGTTAAGAGTTCAATTTTCTGCTCGATAAAATAATTAGCAAAAGGTCATGGAATTTTCTGAGTAATTTCCTACGAAACCCATTCAGCGAATAAACAGAGTTGATTCACGATCCACCTGACAACGTCGCATTATACGCTCGTTTTCACTCAGCCAATAGGAAACTGTTCCACTCTTTATGATATTCTAGCCTGGCAACAGTCCGTCAAAGTCAGCTGTAACGATCGGTATGGGTAAAGCTTCGACCACTTCTGTGAACTCTATCTCTCTCACGCACCGTTTCCCAAGTAAACATTTCTGAATGAATTTAGAGCACAAAGTTTTCGAAATATTTAGTTATAAACAGTACCAATAATCATTTCAACATTGCCGAATACGTTCCTAGGGCTTTGTTGGTATTTTGAGGTGTATTTGTTTATGTTCTGGAGGAAAATGCAAACATACACAAAGAAGAAATAAACCGGCGTTTTACGAGGTCATTTATTGAACGTTTGTCGGGACTAGATCTATTTGTTCACACGGTTTCCTGTTTATGTCATTAGGTGTATCTTTTACTAGATAAGATTTCCTTTGCAGAGCAAACAGTAATTGTAATTAGTAATTATCTTTTTTGTGTCAAAAATCCTAATAGGGTCGAACTGGTAGATTCTTCAATTCCAGAAAAATTCCGGACTTTATTACAGAAAATATCGTTGGGATTATCTTTCATTAAATTATCATTTCTTTTAACCACTTTGTTTTTTTTACTTGACTGTCCAAAAGGATCTTTATGTACATGAATTTGTTATAATAAAGCTGTCTGAAAAGAGTGTAAAAAATTCGAAAAAAGCACTGACGCGGAGGCAGAAGCTTTTAGGCGCTTATTTATTTCATCCACGATCTTCAAGAAATTTTGCATTAGCCTGCTTGACGTTATTTTACATCTAACTGTCAATTAGCGGGTGGGCCATTTGAAATTTGCATTGCTGTAAATGAAAAACTAATGAACACTTTTCCAAAGTTATGAATTTATTGGAAAGGTTGAACCTTGACATTTACGAATGATATG
Organism: Megalocaria dilatata; assembly: GCA_034642435.1. NCBI lineage: Eukaryota > Metazoa > Arthropoda > Insecta > Coleoptera > Coccinellidae > Megalocaria > Megalocaria dilatata. The sequence goes on along the minus strand of CM067859.1, from coordinate 53,615,430 downwards.
CAATATTATTCAAATGACCGCCACGACTGGCCATTCAGTACTCCCCTCCGATCAGTTTTTCAGTACATTGTCGATTGTTTGAGGCTCAATCTCATGAATAGCAACTTCGATTTCGTGTTGCAACGGATGAATCGTTTCAAGGCATCGATCGTTTCTGAATGGTTACCGAAACATTGACCCTTAACGAATCCCCACAAAAAATAGTCCAACGGAGTAAAATCACATTTTTGAGGCGCTCAATTGACGTCGGAATTTCTACTGATATTTCGATTTTCAAAAACGGTGCGCAAAAGATCGATGTTTACGTTGGCTGTGTGGTAAATGGTCTCGTCCTGTTGAAACCAAATATCGTCCATTCCTTCCTTTTGCATTCTGGCACTCAGTTGCCATCAGAATTTCGACTGGTATATCGATTTTCAAAAACGGCGCTCACAAGATCGATAGTTACGTTGGCTGTGTGGCAAGTGGCCTTGTCCTGTTGAAACCAAATGTCGTCCACGCCTTCCCTTTAAATTCTGAAAAGCAAAAATTGGTTGAGCATGGCACGGTAACGTCACCGTGACGGTGACTTCTTGCTCATTTTTGAAGAAAAATGGGCATACTGTCACTGGACCAAAAACCGTTCAAACCATTATTAGTTGTGGGTGCATCGGCTTTTCCACAATAACATGGAAATCCCTAAATATGAGAGTTTTGTTTATTCTCATATACTCCGAGGTGAAAATGAGCTTCATCGCTGAATATGATTTTCCTTGAAATTGCTGATCTTCAGCCAGTCGACCATTAGCCCATTGAGCAAAGTGGAAACGCATCGGTTAGTCACGATACTTAACTTCTTACATTACTTGAACTTTGTTAGCTTTCGTACCGAGGTCTTTATGCATAATTCTCCCCAGAGAAGTGCAAGAAATGTTCGATTATTGAGCACGATGTCGAGTTAATGTTGATAGATGTCCAGCTACATTCTAGGCTGCAGCGGCAATGCTTTCAGGAACCATTGATTAACGATTCAACCGAGATTTTTAGATTTAGATTGACAGCATCGTTTTCAAAGAAATATGGACCGATGACGCCTCCAGCATGTGAAGCACACCATACCATGCATTTTTCAGGATGCAATGGAACCAGCAGAACTTCTTGAGGATTGTTTTCACTCCATATACAGCAATTTTGCTTGTTTACATAGATGTTCAACCAGAAATTAGCTTCATCACTAAATACAATTTTACGATAAAAAAGTGGATCAACTTGAACTGGATCAACTTGAAGCTGTTCTAGGGCCCAATGTGCAAACAAGCGACGCTTATTATGATCAAGTGGCTTTAGTTCTTGAACCAGTTGGATCTTGTATAGATGTAGACTAAGATATTTACGCAAAATTTTTCTTGTGTTGGATGCACAGAGTCCAACTTGTTGTGAACATCGGGGAATAGACAAATCTGGATCATCATTAACACAATGACTTACAGCAGCGATATTTTCTTCTGTACGTGCTGTTCTTTGTCTTGCTGTTATTGTTGCATCGAGAAGAGAAAATGTTGTCCGAAATCTATCGATAGTTTGACGAATAAGCTCTTCTGATCGACGATTATGTAAACCATCAATTTCACGAATAGAAATGTCAAAACAACATGGCTTCTTCCTTCTGTCAAATCACAGTTATCCATATCGAAAGTTCTATCACTCTAAAAAAAACACTCTATAGTTCATTGAAATAAAGTTATTAAGGAACTTTAATAATAATAATAATAATAATACTTCTTTATTTCAAATAAGGCTTACAGATAAGATGCTGACCTGAAGTGAAATAGTGTCTAAATAAAATTAATAGGTTAGCTCTCTAATGTGACATTAAAAAAATCTCCTAGCTCATAAGGCTCAAGTTTTATAATCAAAGATTTCACTCTGTTTTTGAAGATTCTTAAATTATTTATGTTCTTAATTTTATTTGGCAAATGATTAAATATTCTTATACAACTATATGTCGGGTGTTTTTCACTTAAAGTCAATCTATGAATTGGAAAATTTAAATTTTGTGTTCTTGTGTTGTAACTATTACTGTGATTATATTGAGTGAATTTTTCTTTGTTCTTATGTAAGAATACAGCACATTCGTAAATGTATAACCCATAGACTGTGAAGATGTTATTTTGCTTAAACAATTCTCTACAAGTTTCATTATATTTCAGCTTAAAAATTACCCTTATTGTTCTTTTTTGTATTTTAAACATTTCTCCTAAATTTCTTTTAGTTCCCCAAAAAATAATCCCATATCTGAGTCTAGATTCAAAATTTGCATAATATAAAATTTTCATTGATTTATCATTCAGGTATTTTCTAGATATTCTAATTGCAAAGTTAATCTGAATCAATTTCTGACTTAAATTTTCCACATGTGCTCTAAAATTCATGAACGAGTCTATGAATACACCCAAAAATTTAGTACTGTCTACAATATTTATAACCTTATTTTCTAAAGTAATGCTGGTTGGTTTGCTTTTATTAGTTCTGTTAGTACTGAAAACTATAAGGTTGGTTTTTTCCACATTAAGAGTCAATTCGTTCTTCTGTAGCCATTCATATGTCCTATCGAAGAAGTGGGTACCTGCACGAATCAATGTAAACTCATCTTTTGCTCCTACCAATAGGTTGGTGTCGTCCACATAGTTGATTAGTTTTTCATCTTCCTCTGCGATATCTTCCAAATCATTCAGGAATATTAGGAATAGAAGCGGTCCCAATACACCTCCTTGTACTATCCCTCTTTTATTTATAAGCTCAGTGGATTCAGCATTTTCTCCTTCCTTGATGATTCTCACTTTTTGTTTTCGTTTGCATATATATGATTCAATTCACTTGTATGCATTTCCTCTTATTCCATAAGCCTGAAGTTTCTTGAGCAGGTGTTCCTGGTTTATTGAATCATATGCTTTTGACATATCCAAAAATATGGTCAGTGCTAAGTTGTCTCCTTCCAACAGTTCCAATATGTTCTTTGTTAATTCAAATATGGCTGTTTGGGTAGATTTTCCTTTCAGAAATCCGTGTTGTGTGTTACTGAAAAAATCACAACTATTCAGGAATTCTGTGATTTTGGAGCACATTATCAGTTCGAATATTTTTGAAAAACATGGCAGAATACTGATAGGTCTGTAGTTTCCTGGCTCTTGAGGATTTCCTTTTTTTAATATGGGTCTGATAATCGCTGTTTTCAATTGTTCCGGGAACTTGCCTTCCTTAAACGACTGGTTTACCAGGTGTGCTAGGACTACATTTATTTCAGGTAGGGCTAGTTTAATAAGACTTGTAGGTATTTCGTCTATTCCACTGGTGTGTTTATTCTTGAGTATTTTCCCTATTTCCAAAATCTCTGTAGGATTTGTTATTTTAAGATAGATAGATCTGTTGTTTGGTGTAAGGTTGCATTTTGGTTGATGATGTGTCTGTGGGCTGATGTTATTGAAATAATTATTGAATTTTTGTGCTATTTCCTTGGGATCACCTTCTACACCACATTCCTCTGTGTTCTTCTGCCTTCCCCTGATTTCATTACATATTGACCACATTGTCTTGTTCTTATTATCTGATTTCCTGATTCTCTCTTCAAATGTTTGGGTTTTGTATTTCCAAATTAATTGGTCATAGTCCTTTTTTGTTTTGTTATAAAGTTCTCTATATTTGACGTTACACCTGCTCATCAATAGTAAAATATCTAGCTGACTTTTGCATCTATTTATTTCTGTGTTTGATGGTATTTGCCTATTTCTTTTTGGTTTAAACTTCTTCAGTGGGAAACGTTTATTTAGGATAGATTGAAAGGTTCTCAGAAAAGCCTGCCACTTTGAATCAATGTTGCTATCTACCTCCTCTTTGAATAGAAATGACCAGTTCTGCTTTCTCAATTTTGTTATGAATTCACTTTTGGCTTCGTTGTTGAAGGATCTACAGTATTTCACCTTGGGTATTGTGTGGCATGTATTAGTAATAATCAATTCCTGTGCTCTGTGATCCGATATATGTAAGTCCAATGTTCTTGATTGCCAGTTTTCGATGTTAGTAAATATGTTGTCGATGCATGATTTGGATTTATCTGTGATTCTTGTATGTTCATTTATGGTCTGAGTTAGATTGAAAGAATTCATAAGGTTTATTAATCGGGTTTTCAATAGATTTTCATTAATCATTTCCACATTAAAATCACCTGCTATGATGATTTCCTCAAATTCTTCACTGACAATAGTCAATAGCTCCTCCATTTTTCCAAAGAAAACTTCTAGGTTGCCCTGTGGTGGTCTGTATATAGAACTGACTAGAATTTTTCTCGAACCCATTCGACAATCTACTACTGCGCATTCAAAGTTTTCTTCTATTCCGAGCTTCTTTATATTCGTTATTTCGAAAGTTTTCCAGGATTGATCAACATATATTGCTGCTCCTCCGTATCCATTTCTCCTACAGAATTTTGATGACAGTTTGAAATTATTTATTGCTAAAATCTTTAATTGTTCCTCAGTTTGCCAGTGTTCTGTAACACAAATTATTTTACAGTTTGGTGTTTGTTTCATACCTTGTTCAATTCTGTCTATTGCATTTCGTATTGACTGAGTGTTTTGATGGACTATGCTGATTGAATATGGCAGTTTATGCATATTTAGTTTATTTCCGAAACCCTTCTGTTTGCATGAAATCTTTATGTTTCAAGAAATCAAATCTTCTAATGCCTACTCCTGTCGGCCAGAATTCTGGTTTATACATCTCATCCTTCTTTTCAAATGGGGCAGTAATTAAAAACCTTTTCGATCTTTCTTCTACTGAAGGTATTTCTCTGACCATTATTTCCGCTTGTTCAAATCCTTCTTTTTTGGCTAGGTATTGTTTTATCATTTCATTTGTTGTTTCTCTCTTGACTCTGTATATATAAAGCCATAGCTTTTTCTCTTCTCCCGAGAATTCTTTCGATGATTGTCCTGTTCCTATGTTTTTTCTTTGGTATTTAATTCGAGTATTTCTCCGACGACTGACTTCCGTGAATTCTTCTCTTTCGTTCTGATTGTTTTGCCATGTTCTATTCATTATGTTTGTTGTGTTTGATTTATTTAAATTGGAGGTTGAATTGTCATTGTCAGTTGTATTTTGCCCTGTTCTTTTTATTAGGTTTGTTGTGTTTTGTTTATTTAGATTGGAGGTTAAATTATCATTGTCATTTGTAATTGATGTTTCCGTGTTCAAAAACCTACGATTCAAATCATTTCTTGCTTGCAGATTTTCTTGTGGAGCCCTCTGTTGTCCAGTAGCTGATCTAGTCGCTCTGGCATATCAATAGGTTTCTGTTGTCCCTGTGTTTGGTATGTGCGTTTTTGAATCGTCCTTTGGTACCCTGATTAGTGGGATTTTTTCATTGATGTTTACCTTTGTTTTTATGGATTCTCTGTTTTCAAGCGTTTTAATTTTATCGATAAGTAAAGAATTGTTGAACTTTAATATTTCATTTTTATCCCTTGATTCTTTCAGCAATTCCTTAAGATATATTATCTCCATTGCGTTGTTATCTAGCTTCATCTCCTCAGTTTGTTTTTCTTTACTTCCACTTGATCCGTAGCAACAAATCACTTTATTTCCCGTTAGAAATTTCAAATTTGGGTTCTTTTTCGCACAGGTTTGATGTAATATCGCGAAGCACTGTATGCACACTTTAATCTTGCAATTTTTGGTAGCACAACATTTGAAATATTGTGAATCCTTATCATTTTTATCGGAGACATCCGACAACACATCTTCTTCGTCCGCCATTTTCACTTCAACTTTAAAAAATATAAAAACATACTGAGTGTTCCATTAAGAATAAAAAAGATGGACTATTCTGGACTTGCGCGAATTTGTTAAAAAGCACAATATTGAATTTAGAAGGTGACGTGTCCCAGTGTTTTTTATAATTGTCTAACATAAGGACATAAATTATTTTATTCCATAAGTGCTTTCCACATTGTATGAATAGCTGCAGCAATTTGTGGTGGGGGCATTTAAGTTGATAACTATAATTACATTCATATTGTTTATTAGCACTACATTAATAATTTATACTGAATTTCTATAAAAAATGAAATAACCACTAGTTGATCGCTGTACTATGCATATATGAATTATAAAATATTTGTTAACATATGGTAAGATTCTTTAACTCACTCGCTTGTATTCTAAGAAAGAAGAACGTATGAATCCTATATCATTTAAATAAAAATCAAATGAAATATATACATTGCTGAAGGTAAAGGGAGACAGAAACAATTTTTTTCTAATTTTGACATACAAAGTGACAAGTTTAAATTCTCATTGACGTTTTGAAACCTTTTACTTTTCGTAACTAGTTGTGAAAAGTAAAACATTTCGCAACTGTTAATGAAAAGTATATTTGACCATTGATTGCAAAAAAATACAGAAAAATTGTACGACTAAACTACTTGATATACCTTTTTTCTGTAATTTAATTTGATGTACCACATATTATTTATTTGTAATTTTATTCAATTTCAACACGTCAATAAAATTTTATCTATGAATATTTATTGCACAATTTGAGCAATTAGTGGTATGGTCCCCAGCTGACAACAAAATTTTCTTCTGTTCAGCATTAATTTGAGCGTTTTTTATGATATATAATTTTCTCCAAGGATGTTTTTTGCATTCTTCTGTTTATTAATTATGGAATTCTCAACATAATCCTCAGCAACCGCATAAGACTTCGATCTCTCAGTATATAGAGAAGGATTTGGCATCTTTAAGAACTGGGCGATCATTTTCGGCAAATTTCCAAATGTATTTATTTTATTTTTTAATACCTACCGGTTGCACCCCACGTTTGCCATTCAAATATTGGACAGAAAATCTGTCGTGCTCAACATTGACGACTAGCCTCAGAAGAACGTATTTCTTTATCATTTCCATGAAATTTTTACTTCTTTCGGCAAACAAACCACGAAACATGACACTTGCTTTCATAGAAACGAAGTTACAAATAAATATGCCCAAATCACTACATGATTTAAAAGTAATGTACGATGTGATTAAAAAAACTATTGTGTGAAACACGTTGGGAAACACTATTTTCCGTAACTCGCGTTTTTTGTGCAACTGGTTTGGCCCATTGCACAGAAATACGATCGTTACGAAAAATAGTGCTTTTCCCAACTGGTTGCACAAATAACTGTATCATCATTAGCATTTATTCAAATTCCCTCCGGAATAACTTACAAGAAATGAAAATATCAATGATAATTACTTAATTATGTTAAATAAATAAAAAAATATGAATCACAACAAGATGAAGAACTTTTTACATTGAATTTATTCGGATCTTCTACTTTCTACTTGGGGAATCTAATTGCTTGTATATTTTTTTACACCTTTTATCTTCTGCGCTTTTCTGGTGTCACAAAACTTGCAAAATCTACTGATTTTAAACTTTTACATAAATGTTCAAGAATAATCTAAAGGGTGAGATATCTAGAGTTTGCATTTTGAAGAAGTGGTTATTTCGAGTCTGTCAATCCTGTTTCAACAGAAAGTTTGTTTAATATTCGACATTAAAGAAATAGGTGGATTCACGCTTGAACAAAACTGAGAAAAATTAAAAACTCATTTTCAATCCAAACTGTTATAAACTTACGTGTAAAAGTAAAAAAAAATGAAATAACCACAGGGTAATTTGTTTGTGAAAACTGGATCTTTATTTGATAAAATAACCCGCTCACTTTCTCTTTCAGTGAGCACACCTGAAAACATTGGTGCTGTAGCTCCGAATATGACTGAACATCCATCAACATCAAATCGTCATCGTGCTCAAGAACTGAATATTTCTCGCACATCTCAGAGAAAAATTTTACATAAGGATCTCGGTATGAGGGCTTACGAAGTTCAATTATTGTAGGACGTGAAGCCTCGTGACCATCCGATGCGTTTCCATTTCGCTCAATGTGCTAAGGATTGCATGGCCGAAGATGAGCATTTTCCCAGAAAAATCATCTTCATTTATAAAGCTGTGATTTGACTTCGTTGGAATATTTTGGTGCGGATCCGTTGGGGAAGTCCTGAAACACGAAATAGAAATTTTCATTCATACGATTGAGCCCCAAAGAGACAATATGAAACATTGGGTTGATCGAATGGGGTACTGTAACCAGTCGTGGCAGTTATTTGATGATATTATTTTCCACTTGTAAATGTCAAGATTTAACTTTTCTTATAAACGCACACTTTTGAAAAAATATTCATCAGTTTTTTATTTAATAAAGCAAAATGCCTCTTTCAAATAGCCAATCCCTTATAAATATATAAGCTGACATCATTGGTTTTGTGACTTTTTACTTAATATGAGGTAAACCTAGGTACCTTACGGTTTCTTCTTATATCAAGAGAAGGATGGTTCTTTCATTCTCTCCCAGAAAATTATCAAGTTCAATATTGTAATGAATCTTACTTATGGAAGGTTCATAATTTGGAATTATCGAACCTATTGGGTGTTTTTTTTTGGAGTGATAGAATTTTAAAATGAAATAAAACACATTTAAATTAAGATTGAAGCCAATTTTTTTTTTATTTGAAAAATAATTTTAGGACATTTTGTTTTAAAAATAATTTCCGGCATATGTCCACCACGACTAGCTCTGAGGAACCGCATTCGACCAGACCAATTTTGGACTGTTCTAGGGCTCAATCAGCAAATAAACGACGCTTATTATGGTAAAGTGGCTTCAGTTCTTGAACCAGTTGGATCTTGTATGGGTGTAGACCAAGATCTTTACGCAAAATATTCCATGTGGTGGATGCACAGATTCCAACTTGTTGTGAACGTCGACGAATAGACAAATGATCATCATTAACACTATGACTTAAGGCAGCGATATTTTCTGCTGTACGTACAGTTCTTTGTTTTGTTGTTGTTGTTGCATCGAGTAGGAAAAATGTTGTCCAAAATCTATCGATAGTTCGACGAATAAGCTTCTCTGATGGACGATTATGTACACTATAAATTTCACGAAGTGCTCCATAAGTTTGGCGAATAGAACACTGATTTTGAAAATAAATTTCAACAATTTGTAAACGTTGTTGCGGCGTGAGTCTTTCCATGATAATTTGTCAATGCTTACTGAACAGTAATAGCAAAACAACATGGCTTCTACCTTCTGTCAAATCACAGTTATCCCTATCGAAAGTTCTATCACTATAAAAAAACACCCGATATTTCCATCTGAAACAAACTCCCTTCACTTTTCTGTCAGAGCAACTGTATGTATGAGTTTACATAAAGCAGTGGACATGCACAATTGTACCTATGCATATTTTGTATTTTTAGCACTACAAAGATCTACATTCCTCATCACATATTTCGTTATAATTGTTGGTATGAAAGTGGATTTGGTTTTCCAGTTTCAGAGACAGTTTCCCACTTTTTTTCATTCACCAGCTCTTCTTATTCTTCCAGTAAATCCAAGAATTCAACACTCAAAGTTTGTATTTTTTATTCTGACCCTTTCATTATTAAAAAATTATACCTTCTACCAAATATTGTTTTGCTCACATTTTAGTATACTTCAGAACATTCTCAAGCATTCGATATCCATATTTTATATTAATTCGACAAATTTTTCATTAGCAATGAGCTCACATCCATAATTCTGCCTTTACTCTGAAAATAATATCCGAAAAAAAGTTAAATTGATATGAAGATGTAATCTAAACAGTTAACTCGCATCGGTGAATAATTATGAAAGTCAGTTGCTCCTTCGTCTTATAACAGATTGAAATATTTTGTTTTCTACTCCATAAATGTTGATATGTCAATTTCAGTCAATATTTCATTACTCATTGCAAGCGCATATTTCAGATTTTCCTCGATTGAGCCCTTCTTCCAGTCATTGTTTATTTGTGAGAATGACAGTTGTTTTTCTACATTTAATCTTGGAAAGGTACACAAATTTGTTATGAAGCATAGCCATCTGTTACTCTAACTTTACGTGCTTTAACTCCAATTTCATGAAGACCAAAATTTATGGATTTCTCGACGTTCAGACGTCTTTATGGCTAATTTTACGAAAAGACCTTGCTTTACATCCATACGAAATTGTTTTAACCCAACCACTTGTCATATTGCTAATAGCAGAATGACTTTATTGAAAACAAATTTCGGTGATTCGAGTATTTCAAGAAATGGACCGATAAATTATCCGCCTCATTCCTGCGATTTTACTCCATTAGACTTATATCTTTGGAGTTACATTGATTCTTTGATTTACAGCAATCATCCAGCAAATTTAGACGATTTACAAATCAATATAGAACGGGTAGTTGCTAACATACGACGTAAGTTGTGGGATAGAGTCATAGAAAATTGGTTTTAACGACTTCATTCCTGTCAGCGTTTCCGTGATGGATATTTAAATGATGTTTTGTTTCATAACTTATGATATCCATTGTACTTTATGATGAAATAAAGATTTGAATAATTTTCAATTAAATAATATGTTTTATTTACAAAACAAAATGGGACGCAATTTTTATCACATGTCATGCCGGGTGTTCTTTTTTAAAGTGATAGAACTTTCGATAATGATAACTGTGATTTGACAGAAGGTAGAAGCCATGGTGGTTTGACATTTCTGTTCAGTAAGCATTGACAAATTATCATGAAAACACTCACGCCGCAACAACGTTTACAAATTGTTGAAATTTATTTTCAAAATCAGTGTTCTATTCGACAAACTCATAGAGCACTTCGTGAAATTTATGGTTTATATAATCGTTCATCAGAGCAGCTTATTCGTCGAACTATCGATAGATTTCGGACAAATTTTCTCTACTCGATGCAACAAAAACAACAAGACAAAGAACTGTACGTTTAGAAGAAAATATCGCTGCTGTAAGTCATAGAGTCATAGTTAATGATGATCCAGATTTGTCTATTCGTCGACTCAAGTTTGACTCTGTGCATCCACCACATGGAAAATTTTGCGTAAAAATCTTGGTCTATACCCATACACGATCCAACTGGTTCAAGAACTAAAGCCACTTGACCATAATAAGCGTCGTTTGTTTGCTGATCGGGCCCTGGAACAGCTTGAAGATGATCCACTTTTTTATCGTAAAATTGTGTTTAGTGATGAAGCTCATTTCTGGTTGAACGGCTATGTAAATAAGCAAAATTGCCGTATATGGAGTGAAAACAATCCTCAAGAGGTTATACAGGTTCCATTGTATCCTGAAAAATGCACTGTATGGTGTGCTTTACACGCTGAAGGCATCATCGGTCCATATTTCTTTAAACGATGCTGGAGCTAATGTTACAGTGAATGGTGCTCGTTACAGATGGATGATCAATAATTATTTTTTTTTTAAATTTGAATGGTATCGACACAGAATTGTTTTGGTTCCAACAAGATGGTGCTACACCTCATGCTGCTACCGTAACAACTGATTTATTGAAAGAAAGATTTTGCGATAACATTATTTCGGGAAGTGGTCCAATTAATTGGCCTCCAAGGTCATGCGACATAACTCCACTGGATTATTTTCTTTAGTGTTATGTCAAGTAATTGGTTTCAGCTTATAAGCCAGAAACAATAGACGCTTTGGCAGCTAACATAACTCGTGTTATTGATGAAATAAGGCCTGAATTACTCGAAAAAGTGGTTGAAAATTGGTCTGGTCGAATGCGGTCTCTCAGAACTAGTCGCGGTGGACATATGCCGGAAATTATTTCTGAAACATAAATGTCATAAAATTATCTTTCAAATAAAAAGAAAATTGGCTTCAATCTTAATTTAAATGTATTTTTTTTCCAATTTAAAGTTCTATCACTCTAAAAAAATACCCGATACATAATAATCGTCTAGGTTTATTTCTTGAACTCATCAATTACAATGATTTAGAAGCATGTTCAACAAAAAATTTTTGGGTTGAGGATTGAGGTTATGTTATTATCTCCTTTCCGCCTCATTAGAGACGGCGCTGTCTACATTAGACATAATTAATTCTTTTATTATTGATACTAAGGTCTTTTCATGTTGACAATTTTAGTCTAGCTGTTTTGAGGTCATTCGAACCGTGAAGTGTTAGTCGACACTTCAGCTTGTTTGTTTTTTAATGATTATGTATGGGTCCAGAAAACATGGAAAGTCATTTAGAGATTTTGATATATTTATGCCTGCTTATTCACATGACATAGCATTAGGAATTATAAACTGTTTCTGTCCTCATCAACTAGCATTGATCTCATTATTCTTCTAACCAATAAGAAGGTTTATTTCAATCATTCATTCCACCTTCCAATCAATTTCGTTAATTTCCCTCTTTTTGTTAAAAGGAATGCATTGAGCACTCCAACATTCAGTCTTTAAACAGACTGTAGATTTATTATCATTCGGGTAATCAAACTTGTCGTGTGTAGCTTCTGCATTATGATGAATTATTCTCGTAATAGTCAAACTTGTCGGATGTGGCTTTTGCTACATCATACACTATCTCCGGATAGTCAAACTCGTCGCTTGTGACATTTCGGTCCAAGCTTTCGCGGTTATTATTGTTAATATAGTAATCCAGTCGATAGCAAAGTCATTAAATTTGTTTTCAGTGTTATAATCAGTGAACCACGAATTATAGTTCATTGTTATTATAAGAATACGAGTGTTTAACTTTAATTTCTTATCATCTTCGTTGGTTTATCTTGAAGCTCTGGTAGGAAATGCGGGTGTTGCGAGGGAGCTTCCACCTCTTAATTCGGGAGACGGCGTTTCGTTTCCAAGTCTGCGCATCTGAAACTCATCAGGCAGGCGTGATGCCCAGCTCTGCCTCTGACGCCGGTGACCATGTGTTCCGTTTGGAACGGTGGTCGTCAAACGCCTTGCCCTATTTGAACTCGACGGGAACGGTTAGTCATGAATCTTTAGACTGGAAGGGTTCTCTATTGATACGGTGGTCAAGCTGCGATAGAGCAAGGTAGGTTTCTGGACGAGGAGCGAAGAAGTTGTTCGCTACAATCTTATAAGATAAATAGATCTAGTTCGAGTTAATTACATACTGTGCTCTTGAAGTAAAACTCTTCGCTACACCCATCGAAATTAATCATAGAAATTAATTAATCAGTCCATTTTTTCAAAATACTGAGAAAGTGGGCAAAATATTGCGGTAAACTAATCGTGGCACATTACAATCTCCTTAAGATATTTAAAACGCACATAGTTGTAGGAGGGCATGCACAGAAGGAGGTTCCCTTGTATTGGCTGCAACGTTATGTGAATTAATGTGGGCTTACCGATCAAAAGCTTGAGTGGTTATGGACGGAGCAGACCATATTATTATGTATGTAATGATAATAAATTATCATTCTCTCAGTTATTTTGATTTTGGCGCGCTACGCTCGGTCGGAAACGAACGATACTAAAAGAATGTCATATGTATGACACGACCGTAAGGCAATCTTGATTGTGGCATCTTACTGGAAACTAAGTGGCTATATAAAATAATTAAAGATATTGGAAATAAGAAACCTAAGAAGTAGACTTAAATTGTTTCTTCTTTACAGGTATGTTTAAGCGTATTAAAATGTTGTATACGTTGTATAAAAAGTGTTTGTAAACCTGATACTTAGTAATAATAAAAAAACTTCTTTACAGAGCAACGCATTGGTTTATTTCATGGTAAAACCTCCATCGACTTATAAAACGACAATTCTAGTTGAAATCAGTAGTGGAAAATGGATAAATTACGATTTAAATTCACTGTTTTGGGGTCGAACGATGGAAAATCAAACATGATATGCATAACCTCTATTGAGACTCCACATGGATGCGTCTATGAAATCCCAGATGAATTAAAACCTGTAAGTAAGCATTCTGTTATTACATCTTCGGAAATCTATACGAAAATCAAAAATTCTCTCAAAAAAGACACCAAACAAGGGCGATATGGATCCCTCTTAGTACAGATCTTAGAAAAATTTACTAAGACGAAGGAGACAATCTACAGTTTGAAAATCAATATTTAGCAGAAATTACAACACATAATACAAAGCATTCACTGATTAGTTATGATAGTAATGTAAGTTCAATAGAAAAAAAGAATTTAGGAAAAATTGCTGACAGATATGTGATTGAAAAATTTTCTCCTAAAACATTGGACGCTGGACAATGGATTTTTGAATTTGAGCGTGAATGAGAGCGATTTGAGATTCTACGGGATAAGGAAAAAATAGAGATTTTAAAACACCTTCCAGATAAACAGTGCCTGGATTGGTATCATAGTATGATAATAAAATTAACAGTTAATTCACAATGGGCAGTATGGAAGGACACCTTCTGTGAGACGTATGGAAATAAAGGTTGGTCTCAAGCTAAATATGCATTCACATATCGATTTCAAACTGGATCATTATTGGAATATGCCACTAAAAAGGAAAGATTATTTTTAGAGGTTAACAAAGACATTGACATACAAACAATGATATATCTCATTGTGATTGGTTTGCCAGACTATGTGATGGAAAAAATTGATAAAAGTAATGTAAAATCAACGTCAAACCTATACAATGAAATTGGAAAACATGAACATGAATTCTGTGAATAAAAAGAATTACATTAACAAAAAGAAATATCATTATGAACCAAAAGGAAAATCAGACAAAAAGCCATGTAAAACATGTGGAAACTTAAATAAAGGTGCTCGGTACCATTCAGAAGAAAATTGCTGGTTCAAATAGACGGAGTTGCATAACTTGAAGAGAAATAATAGCAGAACCGTAAATAATTCTGTTATTGATGTAGAATTTAATAATAGTGATACAAAAAACGAATAGTAACACCATTAATTAAAGTCAAACTATTAATAAACTCAACATTAGAAATATTTGGAATATATGACTCTGGTTCAAACGTATCTATAATAAATTCCAAACTGTTGAAATTCAAAGAAAATAATTACATAAATAATGATAATTCAATAACAATTAATGGTGTTAAAAAGACTATTGGTTTGACAACTCTTACAATAAAGATTTTCGATATGGAAGAAAAAGCTGAGGTCTACATAATTGATGGAGAAGATTTCAAATACGATTTCTTAATTGGACTAGATATTATAAAACAATTTAGACTGATTCAAGATGAAGATCTAAAAATCGCACAAACAGGAGTAGAAATAAAGGGCAAAGAAACTAAAGACTCTATAGAATATCAAAAAAGGAAGGGAAACCCTCACTCCATAAACTTTAATGAACATATAAAAGAAGAAGATTTCAAGATAAAAATAGGTAATTTAAATAACCAACAACAATTACAAATATATAATTTAATAGACACTTACAAAACAATATTTGCAAAAGATAAATATGACATCGGTACTGTCAGAGAATATGAAGCACGTATTGATCTACTCGTAGACAAATACTGTAGTAAAAGACCTTATAGATGTTCACTTGAAGATAAAAAGGAAATAGAAGAACAGGTAGCAAAATTGCTTAATAAAAACCTCATCGAAGAATCTTATAGTCCCTTTGCAGCACCGGTAACACTGGCTTTTAAGAAAGAAGACAACAGGAAGTCTAGACTGTGCATTGACTTTAGAGATCTAAATAAAATAGTCGTTCCGCAAGCTCAACCATTCCCTCTAATAGAAGACTTGGTGATCAAGACAAGAAACTCAAGATATTTCACAACTTTAGATATTAATTCAGCCTTCTGGTCAATCCCGCTTAGAGTTGAAGACAGAAAAAAGACAGCTTTTGTTACACAAAACGGCCACTTTCAGTGGACATGACTTCCCTACGGACTGAAAACATCAAGTGCTATTTTTCAACGCATACTAGGTAATATATTGAGAAAACATAGGCTTACTGACTTTACTGTTAATTATATCGATGACATTTCAGTATTTTCTGAGAATTTTTCGGAGCATATTGATCATTTAAAGTTACTATTAGAAGCCATAAAGAGTGAGGGCCTTAGGTTAAAATTTACAAATGTACATTTGCCTCAGGTTCTGTAAAGTACCTTGGCCATGTGATATATAATAATACAGTACGGCCTGTAAGAGATAACTTAGTAGCAATAAAAGATTTCCCAATACCAAAAACTCAAAAAAATGTAAGACAATTTTTAGGTAAAATTAATTTCTATCACGAATACATACCACAAAGTACGATACTTTTAGAACCTCTTCATTGCTTACTCAGAAAAAGTCAGAAATTTATTTGGACTCCAGCTTGTCAAAAATCTTTTGTAAATGTAAAAAACTTATTGTGCTCACAACCAATATTAGAGATATTTGATCAAAATTTACCAATAAATATTCACACACATGCATCATTGGAAGGTATAGGGGCTGTATTAAAACAAACTCAACCAAATGGAAAAGATAAGCCGGTAGCATTTTTCTCTAAAAAATTAAATGAAGCTCAAAAAAAGAAAAAAACAATATATTTGGAATGCCTAGCTATAAAAGAAGCCATTAAATTTTGGCAATACTGGCTCATAGGTAGATCTTTCACAGTATACACTGACCACAAACCCTTAGAAAATTTAAACATTAAATCTCGAACAGACGATGACTTAGGTGATTTAACTTATTACTTGTCACAGTATGACTTTAAAATAAAATACACTCCAGGAAAAGGAAACGTAGAAGCGGACTGTCTAAGTAGGAATCCAGTATTGGACACAAATGATAATAAAGAAGAACAATTAAAAATAGTAAATATGATAAAATTAGATGATATTATAACAGATCAAAAACACAATGGGGAAATACATAACATTAAATCACAATTAATAACAAAGGATTATATTTATTATAAAAAGTTTAGAAAGCAAGAAAAAATTATACTATCACAGAACTTCAGTAAAAAACTCATTAGCGAAGTACATATACTTATGTGTCATTTAGGTGAAAAACAAATGCAAAAAATAATTGGTAGGTTATATACAGCTAAGAACTTGACAATGAACATAAAAAAATATTGTAATAGTTGTGAGATATGTATTAAGAATAAAACAAGAGGACATGATAAATATGGATTAATGTCACATTTAGGACCTGCAACCAAACCTTTAGAAATATTCTCTATAGATACAATAGAGGGTTTTGGAGGCTCACGATCTACAAAACGATACTTACACCTTCTAGTAGATCACTTCACCCGACATGCTTTTATTCTTACCTTAAAAACACAAAATGCTAATGACTTTATTAAATTAATCAATATTGTGCCAGATCCAGATTCAATAGGATTGCTTCTTACAGATCAATATCCCGGGATTAACTCAAAAGAATTTAAAACATATTTGGCTGAAAAGTCAATACCAATAATATTTACTGCAGTAAATGCACCGTTTTTCTATGGTTTAAATGAGAGGTTAAATCAAACGATTGTCAATAAAATAAGATGTAAAATGAATGAAAATAACAAAAAAATTGCATGGACAACCATTGCACATAACTGTATAGATAGCTATAATAACACAGAACATACAGTTACAGGCTTTGCACCTAAATACCTATTAGATGGAACGAATGTTTCCTTACTGCCAGAGGAATTAAAAAAAGATAAAACAATTATTGAATTGATGAAAGATGGACAAACTGACTTAGATAATTCTATAAAATCTCATAACTACAACAAACAAATATTTGATAAAATAGAACACATTATGACTTTAAAACAGGGGATATGGTGTATGTAGAGAATGGAAATAAATTAAACAGAAACAAATTAGATGAGTTAAAAATTGGACCATTTCAAATCATTGAAAGAATTTCAAATTCAATGTATAGAATAAACACAGGACACAAAAAGTCAGAGTCAAATATATTCCATATTACAAAACTCACACCGGTACCTACATAAACTATAAGTAATATAGTAGAAACTATCAAAATAGATAAATAGATAGATAGATAAAACAGATGGATAGATAGATATAAGTCTCTTTAATGTACATTAACATATTATAACTACAAGCCGTAAACTACTATAGCTGTTACAGCTGGAAAATTTTATGGAAAATTTTCTCCTTTGTGGGGGAAGATGTAATGATAATAAATTATCATTCTCTCAGTTATTTTGATTTTGGCGCGCTACGCTCGGTCGGAAACGAACGATACTAAAAGAATGTCATATGTATGACACGACCGTAAGGCAATCATCTTGATTGTGGCATCTTACTGGAAACTAAGTGGCTATATAAAATAATTAAAGATATTGGAAATAAGAAACCTAAGAAATAGACTTTAATTGTCGTTTCTTCTTTACAGGTATGTTTAAGCGTATTAAAATGTTGTATACGTTGTAAAAAAAGTGTTTGTAAACCTGATACTTAGTAATAATAAAAAAACTTCTTTACGGAGCAACGCATTGGTTTGTTTCATGGTAAAACCTCCATCGACTTATATGTATTATACGGATGTTTGGGCAAAACCCTAGCTTACATGCTGTTTCGTAGAATAAGCACTGAAATAGATAAATCAAAAATTATGCTTCCAAATGTCTGGTTAACTTTCTGATAACTTGACGAAAACTCTCTGATTAACTTTCGGTTAAGGCCAAAAGTGTTTCATAACAATGAATGTCGGTGATGGTTGAATTACTATGGGTTAGCATTATTTATTTGAGATTGGTAACGCATCTAGGGTTCTGTCCTTGATTCAGAATTTTTCAAAGGCGTACGCAACTCCAGACTTTGTGAATGATACTGGTCTATTTGTACTCTTGACCATTGGTGTATCCGAACATGTTTTTCTATGATCTACTATGGATATTTGTATTATATTATATTAGGTTTGACATCCCAAATAAACATATATAAATTGACATTGCAAAATTTATGATTTTCAATATATAGCGTGTTCAGAATTACTTGAACCGCTGAACAATCGATTCAAAGGTGAAATCACTTATATTTATCCCGTTACAGTATTAAGTGACCAGGTTTTGCAGATTTTCAGATAATCAAAGAACTTATATAGAATTTTAATTGAGATGTTGTGCTCTTTTATGAGTGCTCAAAAAAGTCCACTAATATACATATATTATTCTTAACTTTAATTGTAGGGTTTTACCAGTAAAAATTTTTCCATTGAATCGGTTCCTATTTGATGAAACTTCAATAATTAATTATATAAAATAATAAAGACTATTTCCACAATTTATGAATGAAGGAAAATTGTTTCGCCAACACTATGCCTTCTTCTTTACATTTCGAGAAAGAAAAGAATTCTAGTATAAATTTGACATTTTCATAAACCCAGTTATACAGATACCGCAATTCATCACACCTATGAACCAGCATGTTACAATATGATCCGAAGATTGGTTAACTTACCTATGATAACTTTTTCATAGAATTGAACATTATTAGGTAAATTGCAACGGCTTTAGTTTAATATAATCACAATATTTGAATATCAAAACAGATTAAATCTGTTAGTCTTCTACAATTTCAATTTCAAAAAAAATTTTTATTCAAAAAACTTTTAGAATTAAATTAATGTCTAAAATAAACACCGCTCACGTTTAATAGACGTATATAATCAAATCTCAATATATAATGTCAATTGGAACAAATAAACCAACAGATATAAGAAAGTCAATAAAATTAATAAATAAATATTTAAAGGAGACAAAATTTTGTTTCTGAACACCAATTGCCTTTTAAAAACATGAACACAACCTAAGGACTTCTCAAAGAATATAATTTATTTGAAATATTTAATATATTTAAATATTCGAATAAGTTAATTCAGAAATCTCTCAAATCATGCACTATATCTTCAAAAAACGAATATAATTCTAGGTAACCTCTTCCTCGGTCCTAGATAATATTCCAAATATCAAAATCAAATAACTACAACTATATCATAACAAACACGTGTTAAGAATGGATGCTATCATACAGACCAACTTTAAAATTCAAAATTGGTCTAAGTTCTTACAAAATCACAGAACAGTGTAAGTTATTTTCAAGGTTATTTAAATTCATTGACATTCCATAATGAGATTTATTGAAGCCAAAATATAATTATATATTATATATAAAATAAAATAGAAAAAGGCTTTTACTTGATAGAAGAAATATAACAAAATTTGAATATCAAAACAGATTAAATCTGTTAGTCTTCTACAATTTTAATTTCAAAAAAAATTTTTATTCAAAAAACTTTTAGAATTAAATTAATGTCTAAAATAAGCACCGCGTATGTTTAATAGACGTATATAATTAAAACTCAATATATTATATAATCTCAAATGGAATAAATAAACCAACAGATATAAGAAAGCCATTAAAATTAATAAATAAATATTTAAAGGAGACAAAATTTTGTTTATCTTACCTTTAAGAACACCAATTGCCTTTTAAAAACATGAACACAACTTAAGGACTTCTCAAAGAATATAATTTATTTGAAATATTCAATATATTTAAATATTCGAATAAGTTAATTCAGAAATCTCTCAAAACATACACTATATCTTCAAAAAACAAATATAATTCTAGGTAATCTCTTCTTCGGTCCTAGATAATATTCCAAATATCAAAATCAAATAACTACAACTATATCACAACAAACACGTGTTAAGAATGAATGCTATCATGTTTTTAAAAGGCAATTGGTCTTCTTAAAGGTAAGATCAGAAACAAAATTTTGTCTCCTTTAAATATTTATTTATTAATTTTAATGACTTTCTTATATCTGTTGGTTTATTTATTCCATTTGACATTATATATTGAGTTTTGATTATATACGTCTATTAAACGTAAGCGGTGCTTATTTTAGACATTAATTCAATTCTAAAAGTTTTTTGAATAAAAATTTGTTTGAAATTAAAATTGTAGAAGACCTACAGATTTAATCTGTTTTGATATTCAAATTTTGTTATATTTCTTTTATCAAGTAAAAAGCCTTTTTCTATTTTAAGTGATAACAATAGAAAAATTTCAAACAAAAAACAAGAGAAAATTGCATTGAATTCAGTTTTCCCTGTTTCAAAATCTTTGACTGAGTTACATTTCCATTCCATACGATAATATAGCCAAATATTTTAAAATCAAATTTGACTCGAATGTAGATTTTAGAACTGTTGATAATTAAGGAACTCATATAAACAGTTAAGAAGATCAAACGAATAAAGACAATAAATCTGGAATCTTTGAGTTGTAGTGATTGCCCTATGGTATGTATCGGTCAAACAGGTAGATCCTCAACACTTAACATATGCCAGACATTTGAAAGAATTTGCACATAATTTCAACAATAACTATGGAATTATCCATAATGAAATTAAACTAAAAGTACCAAGATTGAAAGCAATAGAAATTAGTAGGTACAAATACCCTAAAATTCCTCTTAGCGTCCAAACAGATGTCGTAAGATCTCCATTGTTGAATATTTTTATTTAGTGAAGTATTTCCCAGAATGGGCCCCAATATATTTTAGGGATTTTTTAAATATTTTAATATTTATAGATATATTCTGTTAGCCTTCTACATATTTATTTAAAAAATTATATTTAATATTATTACTTCAGGATTTGAATTAATATATTATAAGCACCGCTTATATCAAACGATATATAAAATAAACATTCATTATAAGATATTATGAGATAACAAAATCCAATAAATAAAAATCTTATAAATTAATTATTTTGAGTAGACAAAATTTTGTTTCTGCTCATTCGTCTTATGAAAACAGATATCTTTCAAAAATGTTTCACATAGTCCCAAGCATATCTTCATCTGAATATATCTGTAAATATTAAAATATTTAAAAAATTTTATATACCTTCTATCAAGTATAACCTCCATTTATTTTGTATTTTAGGGATATTTGATTGCCTTTATGCATATTTTTCTGTATCGGTATTTCTGTGAATTGATCAATTTGTATTCCTTATAGCGTATGTTTTCCTTATCTTTATTTCCGAAAATTGTTTGTTATCAGTACCGCCTCTTTATTGAAGTTTTTAGCTATATAAGAAATGAAGGTGTAATTTTCAGAGTTAGTTCAAAATATAATGTTGAATGAACTATTTTATTGAGTTCAAAATGTAAACTTGAAGAAGACAGCTTTTGCGAAATAATTGTCGTCAATAAATGAATTGTAGAAATAGTCTTTATTATTATATTTAAGTTTGGCTAGCTTTACGATTTTTTGCTTTTAGAGGTTATTAAACGGACATACAAATAAATTCAATTCGCATGCCAAAAGATAGAAGAAATTTTTTAGGTAAAATTCCTGTTTTAACATATATTCTGAATACATTTATTTCAATAGGGTTAAGGGTATCCTCTTAGGCCTTGGAATTTAACACCGCTGAAAGGTAAACCCCCAGGAATTCTCCAGATCATAAAAATATTGTGGAACACAAAAGAACTTGATGTTCAATTGAAAGGTACAATGGTCTCGTCACGCATAAAGCTCTAACGTTATAAACCTTGTTAGCATACAGCATAATAAATGTTTCTGTTGTGCTTTGCAATATGTGTATAAAACACACACTCCTATGGCAGAGTAAAGGCACCAATAATGGTATTGAATGTATTGAGTACAAAGAATGATATTCAGTATGGAAAAATTTCAAATGGAAAAAATTATGAGAATTATTTTAAAAACGCAGAAGGCGTGAATCCCTAACTTGACGCAAGAAGGAAAGTTATAACCCAATTGGTATATAATTTTTATTGGAATAACTAAGTTTAATTTTTCCTTCGCTAAATCAGAAAGAAGGTTTTTTGTTCCTTATATAAATTTCTGCATAGGTACATTTATTCTGGATAAGGTCATTGTTATTATGATTTGATAAAATATATAACATACATTTTGATCAAAATTAAGATGGAAGAAATAAGAATTTTAGCCAATTTCCCGATAGCTGCAGCAGCTCTTTCCATTTGACCTAATAAATCTTCTTTTGCAACCCCCATTTTTGACATTTTTGAAATATATTCAGTAATATTTATATCTCGTTGCAACAATACTTGCTGAATTGTTTCAAGAACTTTCTTCACATACTCCTCACTTGCAGTTTCTTAGACTCCTCTTTCTATTCCTTCCTTATTAATTTCGAAAATCCTTAATCTATTAATTTTCCTCAAGTTTTAATTGATAAGTGTTATTGGGCATCTATACTAGGAAAAATCGATCATTGTTGACATGATTTGCTGAATTTAAACATGATCGTATGATAATGCTGATAATGCACCACGCTCTGTTCGTTCAAAAGAGGAAAAATGAATAAAGTCCACAAAATTCTTTTGGCAAAAAGTAAATTGAAGATTCAGGAGATAGCTGATACTCTGAAGATATTGAAAGAACGTTTAGGCTATATCTTTCATGAATATTTTTCTACGAGGAAGCTGGTTTCGAAGTGGTTGTCACGTTTGCTAAAATTGAACTGGAGTTTACTTGATGGAAATTCAGGTATGCTTTAGCCAAAAACTTGAGGAAGGGAGGTACAGATTAAAGTCTTGTACTTGTTGATTTCAACCGCTTTCAGCAAACTGAGTCTGGTACTTTAAATTTATTCATGGGTAATTTCATAGTTGTTCCTGAAACCATGTCCAAAGTCTTTCAAATGACTGGCATACTACTCTGTCAAGAAAGTACCGGGAATTTTCAATTAAAACAACATTTTTACATTTAATCGTCAAAATTTATCGGATCGCCTTCAGAATAGGCTCCATTTGCTCCAATACATCTATGCCAACGGCACTTCCAATTATCGAAACATTTTTTATAGGCGCTTTCCGGGATGGACTTTAGCTCTCGCGCCGAATTTTGTTTTATGGCTTCAATCGACTCAAAACGGGTGCCACGAAGGGGCAGTTTTAGTTTTGGGAAGAGGAAAAAGTCGCAGGGAGCCAAATCCGGCGAATACGGTGGTTGCTGAAGCACGTTTGTTAAGTTTTTGGCGAGAAAGTCAGTCACAATCGTAGTTCGGTGAGAAGGCGCGTTATCGTCATGCAAAATTCATGAGTTGTTCGCCCACAAATTTGGCCGCTTCTTACGGATACGCTCACGCAAACGTTTCATAACGCCTAGGTAATACTCCTTGTTTACCGTCTGACCCTCTGGAACGAATTCGTAGTGCACCACGCCACGGATATCGAAGAAAACAATGAGCATCACCCTCATTTTCGAGCGGCTTTGGCGTGGTTTTTTCGGTTTCGGCTCTTTTTTGCCACCCATTCCGATGATTGCTGGCTTGTTTGCATATCGTACTCGTAGACCCAGGTCTTATCACCAGTTATAATGCGTTCCATGAATGTATAATCGGAATAACAGCGATCCAGCATGTCTGAAGCAACCTGTTCGCGATGACGTTTTTGAAGAAAATTCAGGTCTTTCGGTCTGAGTCGTGCGGCCACCTTTCTCATGCCCAAAATATCAATCAAAATCGTACGTGCGGACTCGTGGGATATCTTAAGATCATGTGCTATCTCTCTCAAGCTGGTACGACGGTTTTCCAGCACCCTTTCCTTAATTTTATCGACGTTATCTTCGATCGAAGCCGTCGATGGGCGACCACTTCACGACCGTCCTTGAAGGCTCTGTACCACTGATATGCACGAGCTTTCGATAGAGCATTATCACCAAAGGCCTTTTGCAACATTTTCAATGCATCGGCACACGAAAATTCATTTGCAACACGAAACTTTAAACAAATTCTTTGCTCAACGTAATCACCCATAGTAAAAATCGGCACGCACTCTGACATCGACTGACTTAATCAGTTGTTGCAAACACACTAGTTGACAGATCCCGCTCAAGCTTGGCATAGTAATTAAGGACAGTGGTACCAACCTAGGAAAAAAAAGTTTTTACCTGCCTCATTGCCCCGCCAGATTTAAATCGATAATTCCCGGTACTTTCTTGACAGAATGTATATTGATTGTGACATCAACTCCGCTAGTGTTTATGAATTCTGTTCTAAAAGGATCTACCCGTTTGATCAATATATTATGTAGATAAAGCTATCATTAAGAGTCAGCCCATAGACTCCAGATTTATTATCTATATTAGTTTTATCTTTGTTATTTTTATGTGATTTCCTAAATGATTAATCATTCTCAAATACTTTGCAATATTATCCGATATTACATAGAATACAATAGAAATGTATTTTTGAATGAAATGAATTTTAGCAAGGTGAACTATATCCAATGTAATTTTCTTTTATTCGTTAGTTAAAATCAAAATGAATTGAATATTATTGAAGTAACTTCATTCAATAACGACCATAATATAATTATTAATCTAGTGCACCCTGTCACAAAAAATTTAATTGAAAAAATACGTTTTTGTTCCTTACATAAATATAATATCGGATAATAATTACAAGTGTGATAAGCAATGATAAATAATTAAGGAATCCACATGAAAAACAAAAATAAAACTAATAGAGATAATAAATCTGGAGTTTATAAGTTGACTCGTAATGATTTTTATATGGTATATATTGCTCAAAAGGGTAGATCCTTTAAGAAAACAATTGATTAACACCAGCGGAGTTATGTATTCAAATTCTCACACTCAACATATGCCAGTCATTTCAATGAATTTGGAGAAAAGTTCAATAACAACTATGAAAATTTGAATATCAAAACAAATTAAAATATGTTTATCTTCTACAATTTTAGTTTCAAAAAATGTTTATTCAAAAAACTTTTAGAATTAAATTTATGTCTAAAACAAACTCCGCTTACATTTAATAGACGTATATAATTAAAACTCAATATATAATGTCAAATGGAATAAATACACCAAAAGATATACGAAAGTCATTAAAATTAATAAATAAATATTTAAAGGAGACAAAATTTTGTTTCTGGTCTTACCTTTAAGAAAGCCAATTGCCTTTTAAAAACATGAACACACTTAAAGGACTTCTCAAAGAATATAATTTATTTGAAATATTCAATATATTTAAATATTCGAATAAGTTAATTCAGAAATCACTCAAAGCATGCACTCTATCTTCAAAAAACAAATATAATTCTAAGCAATTCGTTCTTCAGTCCTGAAATATATTCAAAATAACAAAATCAAAAAACTAACCTATATCAAACAACGTACCACGTGTAAATGAATAATGTTTCGAGACACAGATCAACTTTATAATTCAAGATTGATCTATGTTCTAACAGAATCAAAGAACAGTGTGAGTTATTTTTAAGTCTTATTTAAATTCATTGACATTCCATAATGAGATTTATTGAAGCCAAAATATAATTATATATTATATATAAAATAAAATAGAAAGGCTTTTTACTTGATAGAAGAAATATAACAAGATTTGAATATCAAAGCAAATTAAAATATGTTTATCTTCCACAATTTTAATTTCAAAAAATTTTTATTCAAAAAACTTTTAGAAATAAATTAATGTCTAAAACAAGCAAGTGCTCGTTTTAGACATTAAATTAATTCTAAATGTCTAAAACAAGCAAGTGCTTGTTTTAGACATTAATTTAATTCTAAAAGTTTTTTGAATAAACATTTTTTGAAATTAAAATTGTAGAAGATAAACATATTTTAATTTGTTTTGATATTCAAATTTTGTTATATTTCTTCTATCAAGTAAAAAGCCTTTCTATTTTATTAAACAACTATGAAATTATCCATAATGAAATTCAAAGTACCAGACCTACACTATTAGAAGCAATCGAAATAAATATGCTCGGCGATAAGAAATTCGGCTAAAATGACTAGGTGATCGCTGAAACAAAGGCCCATTTTGAGACCAAAGATAAATTTATCTTCAAGAAAGCTATCGAAAGTTCAGAGAAGCGCTGTTATGATTGCATCGCTTTGAATAGAATATGTTGATGAATAAAGTCAAATGGATCAAAAATGTTGTGTTTTCTTCATTGAACCAGGAACCTATCTGCCTGTCATGTTGTGGAGACTATCCTAATTAAACCTTAAGATGCCACAAAAAGTTCATTTCAAAAATGCAATTATTGATCGTGTCTTGAAACAATAATTGTATTTTTCGAGTTATATCCAGTATATATGTATAATCTCAAACCAGGTGTATCGAATTCATTCTGTTTAACAAGCACCTTCAACAAAGAAGAACCCCCGGTTCTTTCTGTATAAATGCGTTATCCAAAAAGAGCTTAACAAAAGAACGGATTGAACTCCTGGTAATAATCTCTCTTGAGTTTCCAAATTTTCATTGGCCAATATTGTTTCATCCACAATAGATTTAAGGTAGTAGGAAAGCAGCGTTGAAGAACTATAATAAAAAAGTTTTCACTTTGAAATCAATGATGTACTCACATCGTAATCAAAAATATTAGGTCACTCAGTGTGAAAATTTTTAATGTATAATTGGTGAAAATTAGTTTCAGACCAGATTATCTGAAGATGGTACATTGCAATCATCCAAATTTTCAATTTTTTTACTCAGAAAGTGGTGTAGCGATTGAAATAATTGGATATCTGGAGGCATATTATCGGGCGAGTAAGGTGTTTTTTTCAAAATGCATTATCGTGTTGAGAATAACCTCTAATTGAGTTTCAAATTAAATAGAATCTCTTAATGAAACAATTGATACGTTGACGATATCATGCGTTGTTTAATAGATTAAGGAAAACATTGAAAATTGTTCCTTTGTTTCATCAACGATTTATATCCATCAATATTATTCAACTTGAAAATTGAGTCTGACAGTAGTTTTATTTTCTAGATCTAACTATTTACACATCTTATAATTCAGATGAATATTCAATATTTCACAAATCTACATATACAGATGCAATAACACAAATAAATCAAACCAGCCTATAAACCAAAATTATCAGCTTTCAACAATATGATTCACAAACAGGTTGATATTCAAATGAATCAAGAAAGTTACATTTGCGAACTGAATAATATCGACGAAACAGCTAATGATGACTATAATCAAATATCGATAGATAAGTTGTTGATGAAAAAAAAACCATAGAATTGCATCTAAGTTTGGTATACGCTTCTCTGGGGAGTACAAATTAATTCGGTCCGTTTTTTAGCTCAATTTGTACTGCTTATAAAATAATTTAAGATAATATTTAAATAAGGTTATACTGATTCACACAATTTTTATGGTTATGTTTACAACAATTGTTTCGCTATCACAGTAGCATCATCAGGCAGGTTTACATTTTGAATAACTAAGCTTGTTTCCGAAATCCGTTGCTACTTAGTACAGTAAGTACAATACATTTTTATTGAGCATTAAAACCCAAAAAATGGCCTGTGTAAATTTCAGCTTATCTGAATATTAAAAAAATATATATGAGACAGTAATTTATTTCCAGAAAAATGTTTCTACTACTCCAACAATTGTTTCACCACGATGTGGCTTCTTCAGGTATTACGTTGTACTGTCAGACAGTACAATGTAATACCTGAAGAAGCCACATCTTGGTGAAACAATTGTTGTAGTAGTACAAACATTTTTGTGGAAATAAATTACTGTCTCATATACATTTTTTTAATTAAAATGAGTTTCCACCAAGTAAAGACCAAGACACCAACATATTTTGATGCCGCGTATAGCGCAGCGTATGAAAACCAGTTTTCTTTATGTGAAATACCTGACTATATCTACCAACAAAGTTGGTTGTGTTTCGGATTATACATACCGCTACATCGACTCAGTTTTCAAATAACCTGAGTTCAGCTCACATTGCTGAAAAAGTTGTTAACAGTTGGAATTTGTTTTTTTTATGCATTTAGTGAGTTCCTAAATATTTTCCTTTCTTTTATTATTTGCTCATTTTGATGATTGCGAATACTGTGCTGAATTGTATTCAATAAATAAATGTACGAGGGTTAGCAAATTTAATATTTACCTCCGCAGCCGCTCGGCTTTGATTTTCGTGATTTGGTCTTAGCTGAGAAAAGTGAATTGTTCTTATTTTGTTTAAAATCACGTGGCGCTCTTTAAAACTAGTGACTGAGTATAAATTCTTTCATTTTTTTTTCTGAACTACCCCACGCCGCTGAGCTGTCGGCACATTTTCATTCACTCTACTCAGGTGCAAAATTGCACGTAATATACTCGCTTTAAATTTTTTACTTATTTTTCCCATAGTACCGGAAATACTGATCCAATCGAAATAATATTCGGTATTTAGATTTATGATACCACAACGAAATTTCGTGCTAAATTTCGGGGCGATCTACCGTCCAGACGATTGGAGGTAAAAATGCCATTTTTCGAAGGATCAGTTATGGTTTCTGAGTTATTCATTTTCATTCAAAATATTAATTTCAAAATATTTTCGAAAGTGGAAATCCGATCGAGTTCTAATTTTGTGTATAAGTGTAAAATAATAACAAAAAAGCTCCTGCATCTTTTCATGAAAATAAATTTCGAAAATTTGTGAATGTTTTTCATATTATTCCTGTAAAAAGTACATGATTAAGTTTTGCGCAACACATTTATTTACCCACCCGCTCTTGCCAATATTTAATGGTGCAGATCAGAAGGAGCAGGCCTTCAAACTATGTATTTTTTTTTATTTTCCTTTTCAAAAAATATATAGCATGTTGTCCACAAAAAGAACCAGAAACGTTCTACCCAAGTCTCTTCAATTAGAAGTTATTTGGATGAAAATAAAGTAAAGAATAAAAAATATTTACATACCATCTTCAACAAATATTCAGCTGAAGGGATTAATTTTTGGATTATGAATGGCATATGCAAAAATTAAGTTATTTCACAGAAATATATAATGAAAGAAGATACAACATAGACTCAGCATCAGGAAACAAACATTATTCATAGTTTAAATGACTTTGAATTCACAACTATATATTCTAACATCTACAATATACATTAAAACTATATACAAAAACTATAAAATTGATATCCTTTTATATAATCAATATAAAATATTTTTCAATGTCTCTGAAAAAACCATTTTACATCCTGACATGAAACGTATTAATACAAATGTATTAACAAATACGATATAAGTATATATTATAACATATAAATATAAGAAAATCCACTATTCCAAAATTATCTAAAATTCTCAAAATAAAAGATCAAATGAAAATAAATGAATGAGAATTCCAACATTTGATAGCTATTTCGATCTATAGACCTCTCATTTGGTGAGTTAAATTTTGATCTTGTGATATATTTGAATCTGAATTCAATACATTTCTGATGAGGTCTAGAGACCGAAATGGCTATCAAATGTTGAAATTCTCATTTAATTTTTTTTATTTGATCCTTTAATTTGAGAATTTTAGATAATTTTGAAATAGTGGATTTTCTTGTATTTATATGTTAATATACATAGAAATATAGTACATCTTAATATATATAAATCTCGTGTCACAATGTTTGTCCTCAAGGGACTCCTAAACCACTTAACCGATTATAATAAAATTCGCACACCATGTGCAGCTCGATCCAACTTGAGAGATAGGATAGTTTAAATCTCAAATTATAGTCGCAATTTTAATTTATTGCTAATTATTTGTCTGTTATTATTTGACAGTCACAATTATCTGTTAACTCCAAATGATTCTAACAGATGTCAAAGAATCAGTACTGCAGAAAGTCGTGGACAAGAATCTCAAGAACAGCGTGACGAACGTCTGCAACAGAATATTACGAGAACAAGAGCGGCACGAGAACGAAACACAGCTACAGTACGAGTACTAGATCGAGAAAGGCAACGGATCAGCCGCTCATTAACACGTGCATCATTCGTTCGGCTTGCCTTTGAATATGCACCAGATATTAACTACTCAGCGCATTCAAAAATTGCTATCGGTGGAATGGATAAAGTATGTCCATATTGTCAGGCATTGAAATTTCGGAATGAAGCAGCCGGCATGTGCTGCGCATCAGGAAAAGTTGTGCTGTCACCTCTACCCGCTCCGCCGGAGTCTTTATTATCCCTTCTTACTGGCAATTCAGATGATTCCAAATTATTTTTGCGTAAGATACGCAAATTTAATTCTTGCTTCCAAATGACGTCATTTGGGGCAACTAAAATTTGCGATCGTGCATCCGATGGACGTAATTTTGAAACTACATTCAAAATTCAAGGCCAGGTGTACCATAAAATCGGATCACTGATGCCAATGCCTGATAACAATCCGAAATTTCTTCAAATTTATTTAATGGGCGATTGTGAAGAGCGCGTGATGACAATTATCAAATCGTCATAAAAGCCGACAAAGTATCATTAGGTGAACATGCTGGTAGATTCAACGCTCCAACTGTTGATGAGGTTGCTGTTATCATGGTTGGTGATCCAGTTGACAAAAGATCTATAAAAATTACACGGCGAGACAACACTGTCAGTACGATTTCGGATCTACACCGTTCATATGACGCACTACAATATCCATTGATATTTTGGCAAGGACAAGATGAATATCACCTTAATATCAAACAGTATGATCCAAATACCGGTAAATTTGACAATTATCTATTTACTTTCTTACTGTATGTATAGATTTTAATTTCGTATTGCATTTTATTTTTTATTTTTTTAGGTGATTACAGAAATAATAAAGTTAGCTCAATGAACTACCACGCACACCGAATAATGGTTAGACAACATCAAGACAATTATATCCTTCGATATCGTCAGCTGTTCCATCAATACATTGTTGATATGTATGCTAAGGTCGAAAGCGAACGCTTGCGATTCCTTCGATTCAACCAGGCAAAACTACGATCGGAAGAATATATTCACTTACGAGATGCTGTTGCTGGAAACATCGATGGAAATTTAAATCCCAATGACATCGGTAATGCTTTCATTTTACCTTCAAGCTACATCGGCAGTCCACGGAACATGCAGGAATACATACAAGATGCGATGACTTACGTACGTCATTACGGCCGACCGGATTTATTCATTACATTCACATGTAATCCGAATTGGGAAGAGATACAAACTTTACTATTGCCAGGACAAAAAGCCATTCATCGTCATGATTTAACTGCACGTGTGTTTAAACAAAAATTGAAATCCTTAATTGATTTTATTGTTAAATATTCAATTTTTGGTATCACACGTTGTTGGCTGTATACGATAGAGTGGCAAAAGCGAGGTTTGCCTCATGCCCACATTTTGGTTTGGCTTAAAGATAGAATCCGTCCTGAAGAAATCGATCAAATAATTTCAGCCGAAATTCACACGATCACGGATATTGATGGTTATCCAATGTATCGCCGCAGAAGTACTGAGAATGGTGGCCAAACATTTACAATACGACTGCCGAACTTTCCAAATCAAGTTGAGTTTAATAATCAGTGGGTGGTACCATAGTCACTACTACTTTCGAAAACTTACAAAGCTCATATCAATACTGAGCTTTGCAGTTCTGTTAAATCAATTAAGTATATTTGTAAATATGTAAACAAAGGCAGTGATTTGGCCATATTTGAAGTACAAAACATAAATAAAAATGACGAAATAGCACGATACCAAATGGGCAGATACATTAGCAGCAATGAAGCTATTTGGCATATTCTCAGCTTTCCCATCCACGAAAGAGATCCTGCTGTCCATCATCTGGCAATACATCTTGAAAACGGTCAACGTGTATACTTCAATGAAGAAAATGTTCTCCAAAGAGCGTTCGAAGCTCCGAAAACGACTCTAACTGAATTTTTTACATTGTGTCAAAAACCTGATGTTTTTGGCCAATTCGCGAAGACATTGGTGTATGGTGATGTTCCACGTTATTTCACATGGAACAAATCCAGCAAAAAATGGGAGCCACGGAAACAAGGAAAACCACATCCTTCCATTACAGGCATATTCAAAGCTAAGACATTGGGGAGACTTTACACGGTACATCCAAAGCAACGTGAGTGCTTCTATTTACGTTTGTTATTGGTGAATGTTCCCGGACCAACGTCTTTTGAATTTTTACGAACAGTTAATGGTCGAGTATTCAATACATACCAGGATGCATGTCGTGAACTGCAATTGCTAGAAGACGATAACCATTGGGACTTAACGCTTGCTGATGCTGCGTTGACATCGACACCGAATAACATTCGTCAGTTGTTTGCAATTATTTTGACGACATGTTATCCCTCGCAAGCACAAACTTTGTGGAAAAAATATAAAAATTGTATGACAGAAGACATCTTGCACCGAATTAGACAAACAAATCAATGCCAAAACATAGATTATACACCAGAGTTGTACAATGAAGCATTGGTCTTGATCGAGGATTTATGTGTTCTTATTACAAATTTACTACTTAATCATTATGGTATGCCATCACCTAATCGTCCAGCCACCGACTTAGTCAATACCGATTTACAACGAGAAAATCAATATGACCATGGAAGTTTAGCAACAATTATCATGAACAGTGAACCATTACTGACAGCAGAACAAAAAATTATTTATGATCGGATTATGCTGGCTGTTGCTGCAGAACAAGGCGGTTTTTTTTTCTTGGATGCACCCGGTGGAACCGGTAAGACATTTTTAATATCGTTGATTCTTGCCAAAATACGGTCGCAACAAAAAATCGCATTAGCAGTAGCATCGTCAGGCATTGCGGCTACTTTACTGGATGGTGGGCGAACAGCACATTCAACATTCAAGCTGCCATTGGACGTTCATAATAAACCAAATGCAATGTGTAACATCAAAAAGAATAGTGGAATAGCTGCAGTGTTGCGGAAGAGTTCTATAATAATTTGGGGTGAGTGCACAATGGCACACAAATATTCACTTGAAGCATTAAACAGAACTATGCAAGATTTAAACAGCAATAATAAACTTTTCGGTGGTGCTATCTTACTTTTGTCTGGTGACTTCCGGCAGACCTTACCGGTTATACCTCGCTCTACTTTCGCGGATGAGATTAATGCATGTTTGAAACAATCATTCTTATGGCGAAGTGTTGAAACACTTCGATTGACCATAAATATGCGAGTACAATTGCAAAATGATCCATCAGCACAAATATTTTCCGAACAACTACTAGATATTGGGAACGGTAAAATAGAACTGCAACCAAATACGCAATGCATTAAACTACCAGACAATTTTTGCACTGTTGTTCAGGATAAAAATGAATTGATTCAGAGTATTTTCCCGGATATACAGAATAATTATTTGAATCATGAATGGCTTAGTCAACGGGCGACTCTGGCAGCCAAAAACGTTGATGTTGACGAAATTAACTTCCAGATACAACAGTTGTTACCAGGCGATCTGATGTCTTTTAAATCAATCGATACTGTTGTTGATGAAAATGAAAGTGTAAATTTTCCGATTGAATTTTTAAATTCATTAGATATCCCTGGAATGCCACCACATAATCTTCGATTAAAGATTGGTTCCCCTATTATTCTCCTCCGTAATTTGAATCCACCTCAATTATGTAACGGTACGCGTTTGGTCATCAAAAGATCACCGGAAACATTCTTGAAGCAACCATTTTGGCTGGGAAATTTAAAGGAAAAGTGGTCCTGCTGCCACGTATTCCGATGATACCATCAGATTCTACCATACCCTTCAAAAGGCTACAGTTTCCAATTCGTTTAGCTTTCGCCATGTCTATAAATAAATCTCAAGGTCAAACAATGTCCATTTGTGGTTTAGATTTGGAAAATCCATGTTTTTCTCATGGGCAACTATATGTTGCGTGTTCACGTGTTGGGAAACCGTCGAATCTATTTGTGTTAGCTTCATTTGGTGTTAAATTAAATTGAAATTGAAAGTATTTATAATTTAAAAAAATAGATATTAATGTTTAAAAGTTGAAGACTGTCTGCCTTGCCTACCTCATTCATGAGTTTAAGCATCACATGTTATTTACTGTATTATACTGTAATATACTTATATTTGTTATAAAATTAAATGGAAATAATAAATCTGATAAATTTTTATTCTGTACCTATTGATTTCTGCTTAATATCAAGTGTAAGAACATTTTAATTAATTGTGTTCAAGGTATTTCCCCTTCAAATCTCAATCCAGTGAATTTGTATACCAACATCAACATTTTCGTCGTTCGTAAATAATTTCATTGTACTAAAGAGTTATAGTAATAGAAAGTCAAATAAGGAGATCACCATATTTTTTTACAAATACCATCCGTGTGAAAAAGCATAGTGGACTCCGTGACTGATGTTCTCTTATTGTTCCTCTTAGATTGTTTACTATAATGTAATATAACAAAAACTTTAGCCACAGCAACGCGTGGCCGAGTCAGCTAATACTTATATAGTCTTTGATAACACATTTGTATTAATACGTTTTCATGTCGGGATGTAAACAGATTTTTTCCGAGACACTGAAAATATTTTATATCGATTATATATAAGGATATCAATTTGATAGTTTTTGTATATAGTTTCGATATACTACTCTGTCAAGAAAGTACCGGGAATTTTCAATTAAAACAACATTTTTACATTTAATCGTCAAAATTTATTGGGCCGCCTTCAAAATAGGCTCCATTTGCTCCAATACATCTATGCCAACGGCACTTCCAATTATCGAAACATTTTTTATAGGCGCTTTCCGGGATGGACTTTAGCTCTCGCGCCGAATTTTGTTTTATGGCTTCAATCGACTCAAAACGGGTGCCACGAAGGGGCAATTTTAGTTTTGGGAAGAGGAAAAAGTCGCAGGGAGCCAAATCCGGCGAATACGGTGGTTGCTGAAGCACGTTTGTTGAGTTTTTGGCGAGAAAGTCAGTCACAATCGTAGCTCGGTGAGAAGGCGCGTTATCGTCATGCAAAATCCATGAGTTGTTCGCCCACAAATTTGGCCGCTTCTTACGGATACGCTCACGCAAACGTTTCATAACGCCTAGGTTATACTCCTTGTTTACCGTCTGACCCTCTGGAACGAATTCGTAGTGCACCACGCCACGGATATCGAAGAAAACAATGAGCATCACCTTCATTTTCGAGCGGCCACTTCACGACCGTCCTTGATAGCTCTGTACCACTGATATGCACGAGTTTTCGATAGAGCATTATCACCAAAGGCCTTTTGCAACATTTTCAATGCATCGGCACACGAAAATTCATTTGCAACACAAAACTTTAAACAAATTCTTTGCTCAACGTAATCACCCATAGTAAAAATCGGCACGCACTCTGACATCGACTGACTTAATCAGCTGTTGCAAACAGCAGTAATTAAGGACAGTGGTACCAACCT
Organism: Megalocaria dilatata; assembly: GCA_034642435.1. Classification (NCBI taxonomy): domain Eukaryota; kingdom Metazoa; phylum Arthropoda; class Insecta; order Coleoptera; family Coccinellidae; genus Megalocaria; species Megalocaria dilatata. Next base: position 53,579,217 of record CM067859.1, on the reverse strand, counting down.
AGGAAAAAAAATTTTTACCTGCCCCATTACCCCGCCAGATTTAAATCGATAATTCCCGGTACTTTCTTGACAGAATGTATATTGTAGAAGTTGGAATATATAATTCTGAATTAAAACTCTTGTTCTATAACTATAGAAAAGCCACTAAATTATTACAACTGAATAATTTTTATTCAGTTTCGTAGAACTTATATATCAACAAAACACCCAATTTCATTTCAAGAAAGTGTACGCCTATTCGTACTTCCTCTTCAGATTCTAACTTTTATTTATAGCTACCGATAAAATATTTGAAATATTAAATGTCAAGCACCCTATGTATTCATACAATAAAATTAATAATTTTGTTACTAACAGTATTATTTTGAAAGTTTTTTACTTTCTTGATAACAATAAATTATTGGACATTCTATTACTATAAAAGGTGGGCCATCTAGAGTTTTCATTTTGAAGTAGTGGTTATTTTTAAGCAACACTTCTGTTAGTTCTGTTTTGACAGAAAGTTAGTTTCATAATTGATATTAACGAAATTAGTCGATGTACGCTTGAATCAAACTAGAAAATTTCAAAATCTCACTTCCAAAGTGGAAAATCTTCTATCCAAGCTCTTAGTTGCTTCACGGCAATTTGTGGATCAATTTGTGCATGAAACGTGGATCGTTATTTGATGAAACAACCTGCTCACATTATCGTTCATTCAGCACATCTGAAAATGCTGTAGACCAAAATGTGGGTAAATATCCATCAACATCAACTCGTCATCATGCTCAAGAACTGAGCATTCCTCTCACAAATTCCTCACAAATATTTTAATATTAGCCTTCTACATATTTAGTTTCAAAAAATTATATTTAATGATTATAACTTATTAACTGAAAATAAATTGAAAAAATGTCATATGAGTACCACTTATATCAAATGACATATAAAATAAACATTCATTATAAGAATGTTATACCAAATGGTATAACAAAATCCAATAAATAAAATTTGTTAACCAAAATCCTATAAAGTAAATATTTCGAATAGACAAAATTTTGTTTCTGCTGATCAATCTTATGAAAACAAATATCTTTCAAAAATGTCTAGCATAATCTTAAGAATTTCATCATAAAACTATCTTACTTGGAATATTCAATATAATTGGATATCTAACTAAGTTACTTTATATAAAAATTCAATATAAGTAAAAACATTACTGAAAAACAAGTTTTAAGAGAGACTTTGCTTCGTCAGTATTCAAATAATTCATATTCATTAAATATAACATCAATCAACAACAAATATTTACTCACCTTTTATCAATTTAGAAAACTTCTAGTAAACTGAAAAATCTTTAAATGTAGTGTAACGGTTCATATATAAATAATACTGTGGTATACCCTTGATCTAAAGGATTGAAAGACAATTTAACGGCCTGTGTTATAGCACAAGGACTATCTGTATAAAGAATGTTAAGGAAATATTCTTTAACATTCTTTATACAGATAGTCCTTGTGCTATAACAGAGTTAAATTGTCTTTCAATCTTTTAGATCAAGGATAAACCACAGAAATATTTATATATAGTGAACCGTTACACTACATTTAAAGATTTTTCAGTTTAATAGAAGTTTTCTAAATGGTTAAAAGGTGAGTAAATATTTGTTGTTGATTGATGTTATATTTATTGAATATGAATTATTTGAATACTGACGAAGCAAAGTCTATCTTATAACTTGTTTTTTAGTAATGTTTTTACATATCTTGAGTTTTTATATAAAGTAACTTAGTTAGATATCCAATAATATTGAATATTCTAAGTAAGATAATTTTATGATGAAATTCTTAAGATTATGTTAAAAATTTTTGAAAGATATTTGTTTTCATAAGATTGATCAGCAGAAACAAAATTTTGTCTATTCAAAATATTTAATTTATAGGAATTTGGTTAAAAATTTTTGTTTATTGGATTTTGTTGTACCATTTGGATGTCTTATAATGAATATTTATTTTATATGTCATTTGATATAAGTGGTATTTATATGACATTATTTCAATTCATTTTCAGAAGTTATAATCATTAAATATAATTTTTTTATTACTATATATAATTATGTCATTATGGAATGTCAATGGTTTAAAGAAAACCTTATAATACCTCACAGATTTCTGTGATCTTTGTGACGAACATAGAATATCTTGATTTTTAAAGTTAGTCTGTTTGAGGAATTATCCGGTTACCACTCTGAGGTAAGAGATATACTAATTGTTAGTTAATTTTAATTTTTTGAATATGATTTAGGGGCGATCAAGGGATTATCGGAAGTCTGATTGTTTTTTGAAGATATAATGCATGTTTTGAGAGATTTTTGAATTAACTTATCTGAATACTTAAACATATTGAATATTTCAAATAAATTATATTTTTGAGAAGTCCTTAAGTTGTGTTTTATGTTTTTGAAAAGGAATTAGTGTTCATAATGGTAAGATCAGAAACAAAATTTTGTCTCCTTCAAATATTTATTTATTAATTTTAATTGACAATTTATATTTGTTGGTTTTTTTATTCCATATGATATTGTATATTGAGTTTTGATTGTGGACGTCTATTAAATATGAGCAGTGTTTTTGTAGACATTAATTTAATTCTAAAAGTTTTTTGAATAAATTTTTTTTTAAAATTGAAATTGTAGAAGACTGACAGATTAAATCTGTTTTGGTATTCAAATTTCCCTAAAGGGGCTAATGAACACATAGACGAAGATGAGCATATTCCCAGAAAAATAATCTTTAGCGATGAAGTTCATTTTCACCTAGTAGGACAATTTTTTGTGGGAATCTGTTAAAGATAATTTTTACCCTAACCATCCAGAAACGATTGATGCTTTGAAACATGAAATCGATGTTGCCATTCATAAGATTGATCCCCAAAGAATCGCTAATGTACTGAAAAATTGGGTTGATCTGATGGGGTACTGTAGCCAGTAGTGATCATTTAAATGATATTTTTTTCCATTCGTAAATGGCAAGGTTTAAATTTTTCAATAGAATCATGAATACGAAATAATATTGATTAAGTTTTTAATTATAGCTCTTTTAATAGGCAAATTTCAAATGACTCACCCCTTAGAACAATCTGTTAATACTCAATATAATAATTTTTCGCTTCTCCGCATCGATTGCTATTTAAGCGTGATTTTCCTTATTTGTTTTGAACTGAAATTAATTTTTTATTTCAAAATTTCAAAATATAATATAATTCAGTGAAAGCTTAGATATGTGCCTACAATTCACTCTTTATACGGATATGCCCTAATTCTGCAATAGTATGATATATGTTATTTCAGAATATTCCTGCAATTCTAATTAAAACAATGTTTGTACACTTACTTTAGAAACATATCTTTTACTGGTCGAAGAGCATTATTTTCCTTTTTTATTATGAGCGAGACATCTATGGACGGGGGATAAAACTACGCTTTTCTTTTGGACGATTTAACAGAAATATTTCCTGATGGAATCCGTCATTAACGGGATGCTCTTATATGTATATTTGATTATATTAATTTAATGAAGATGGGTGATTATTATTGGCTTTATTCGTATTCAGATTGTTACCGAAGCTATTCAGCTCTATACCGAAAATAATGCAGATACTTACTCTTTACTAGATAGGTAACTATTTTCACATTGAAGTAGTATATATGAACACTCGATGGCGCTGCTATTCTCACAAATCACTTTCTCCTCATTACATGTTGTATTTTCTCCAATTTATATTATGAATATCTACTGAGAAATATTTCAGTCAAAGTCGGAATATTTTTGTTCGGTTTTCAGTAGTTTGCAATCATGATACGTTACATAGGTATATTATTCAATATAAGAAAGCATTCATAACTCTTACAATAATTGCTTATCAATGGCTCTTAATTTTATGAATCCTAATACAATTTGAAAACTTATATTACAGTTCAGTACATTGTTCATTTTTACAGGCTAAAATCTTTGAAGAAAATATGTTCATGCTTTTATCTAACCTAGGGAATCAACATTTAATATTGCATCTTAATCTATATATATAAAAATGAAACCCGTTTTCCGTTGTCACGACATAACATGAAAACGCCTTGACCGATTTGGCTGATTTTTTTTTGTAGTTTTCTAATACTCTGTACAAGGTTCTTACGGAAAAAAATATAAAGAAAATATCTCAGAAAGATTGAAAAATATACATTTAATTATCATTTTTCACATACAGCGCCATTTCTGATACACAGCATGTACTACAAACCAATATTTTGAGTAGATGGCGCCGGTGCGTGATACATTGTTTGACAGCTACTCATTGTTCTCTGCTCAGTTAATTTCATGTGACAAACCGGTATTGTGTTCATTGTGAAATTGTGAAAAAAAAGTAAAAAAAAAAAAAGTTATTCGTTTCCTAACGTTTCAATTGGAAACCATCAAATCAATCACGTGTATTGTGAAAATTTTTATTCAATTTCAACAGCAGGCATTTGTCGTTAAGGTGGAAAGTTGAACTGTGTAAATTATGTGGATCGTGCATTTGAGATTAAATTCACCACTCTGTCCATAGTCCAGAATGCCTAGAGGACGACGTGCGAACATCGGCCGCCGCACAAGACATGCAAGCCAGCAACAAGTTTATTCACAGAACTGAAGCGAAGAAAGACAAAATATAATATAATAAGAGAAAATGCCCAATTGAGACAACGCGTGAGCACACGAAGATCATTGGCATCATACAATCGCTTGGCATTCCAATATGATCCCACTGCGAACTACAGTGATGATGAAAATTTAGATATTGGACCAATGACGACTATATGCCGATATTGCAATGCTTTAAAGTTCAGAAGGGAAACGGCTGGATTGTGCTGCGCAAGTCCAGTAAAACTGGATCCATTACTTACACCACCACAGCCACTGAAACCATTGTTCGATGGAAGTGATCCCGATTCCAGCCATTTTCTTCAACACATCCTTGAATACAATAAATGCTTTCGCATGACTTCCTTTGGAGCTAATATCTTTCGAGAAGGCGGCTTCATGCCGACCTGCAAGGTGAAAGATACAACACACATAACCAATCACTCACACCAACACAATGAATTGCAACACATAACAACTACATATACACCACACACTACACCATCACACGATCAGAAGTTACACCGTATTCTTCAGCAAATGATTGTTTGCAGTTACAGATAATGGTCGAACTATCAAAGTTAAAGTTCAAAATCAAGAGATTGAGATCAGAAATGAATTCATTCTACCATATTGCCCGCTGCTATCACGAATTTTCGAAACACATGCAAACGTTGAGAGTTGTAATTCGGCCAAATGAATCAAATATTTGTGCAAGTACGTCACAAACGGCAGCGACATGGCTGTGTTTGGTATTGCATCGGAAAATGCAAATGACGAAATCAGCAACTTCCAAATGGGCAGATACGTCAGTACTAATGAAGCACTGTGGCGATTAATGTCATTTCAAAGTCATGAAAGATATCCCACAGTTTTACATTTAGCAGTGCATTTGGAAAGTGGCCAAAGAGTTCACTTCAATGAGGCTAATGCGGCACAACGAGCTGAGAGACCACCAACGACAACATTAACTAGCTTCTTTGCAATGTGTGAAGCAGATCCATTCGCAGCGACGCTGATGTACGTTGAAATGCCCAAGTATTACACTTGAAATCAATCAACAAAGAAATTCCAAAGTCGCAAACGAGGAACCTCAGTTCCAGATTGGCCACAGGTGTTTTCCACTGATGCACTAGGTCGCAGGTATACTGTTCATCCTAGAAATGATGAATGTTTTCATTTGCGACTGCTGTTAGTAAATGTACATAGACCAAAATCATTTGCGCATTTGAAAACTGTGAATGGCTACCAATGCCAAGCATATCGAGAAGCATGTCAACTATTGGGTTTGCTGGAGAACGATTCTCATTGGGATTTAATACTTGCGGATTCAGTTGTTTCATCAAATGCGTACCAAGTACGAACGCCGTTCACAATTATCATCACCACATGTTTTCCTTCACAACCAATTCAGTTATGGAACAAATACAAAGACGACATATGTGAAGATATCTTGCATCACTTGCGCATTCAAACGAATAATCCTGAGATCCAAATAACCGACGAAATCTACAATGAAGGATTGATTCTGATTGAGGATCAATGCTTGACTATTGCAAACAAGCTACTGATTGAAGTAGGAATGATTGCGCCAAATCGATCGATGCACGATGCATTCAACCAAGAATGAAATTGAGAGCTGCAATACAATGTCAATAGATTGCAGGAATTCGTTCGAAATAATGTGCCGTTGCTGAATGAACAGCAAAAACAAGTATACGAAACATTAATGCAAGCAGTGGACAATAATACTTGTGGTCTATTCTTCCTGGACGCACCTGGAGGAGCAGGGAAAACATTTGTCATTTCATTGATTTTGGCTACTATTCGATCAAGATGTGATATAGCTTTGGGGTTAGCATCATCTGGAATTGCGGCGACTCTTCTAGATGGCAGTCGTATTGCACATTCTGCGCTTAAGTTGCCACTCAATTTAAACACAATTGATACTCCAACATGCAATATTTCCCGATCCAGTGCAATGGGAAAATTGTTGATGCAATGCAAGCTCATTGTTTGGGATGAGTGCACAATGGCACATAAGAAATCACTTGAAGCACTTGACTTCACACTGAAGGATCTTCGGCGAAATAACAACATCTTTGGCGGCTTGATGATATTGTTGGCAGGCGATTTCAGGCAGACGTTGCCAGTAATTCCCCGTGGAGCGCCTGCAGATGAATTGAATGCTTGCCTGAAGGCATCACCTTTATGGAATAACGTAATAACATTATCGCTAACCACTAATATGAGAGTTCAACTTCAAAATAATCAAAGTGCTGCACAATTTTCCAAACAATTGTTAGCTGTTGGAAATGGAAAATTCTCAGTTGATGCGACATCTGGATTAATTACTCTTACCAACGACTTTTGTCGATTTGTAGACTCTCAATTAGCTCTTATTGAAAATGATTTCCCAAACATTAGTGAGAATTATCAGAATTATGCTTGGTTAAGTCAACGAGCAATTCTTGCCGCAAAGAAAAATGATGTACACGCACTGAATTTCACCATTCAATCAAAAATTGCTGGCGATTTGGTGACATACAAATCCGTTGATTCCATAACAAATCCCGATGATGTAGTTAATTATCCAACGGAGTTTTTGAACTCTCTGGAGTTACCAGGATTTCCACCACATAACTTGCAACTCAATGTTGGTACAGTTATTATGATATAGCGTAATTTGAATCCACCGCGACTTTGCAACGGTACTCGACTTTCGGTTAAAAGACTTATGCCGAATTTGATTGAGGCAACCATCATTAACGGAAATGTATGTATTCTTCGAATACCAATGATTGCGACTGATCTTCCGTTTGACTTCAAACGATTGCAATTTCAAGTTCGCCTTGCGTTCGCAATGACAATTGACAAGTTGCAAGGCCAATCGCTTAGTGTTTGCGGGATAAATTTAGAAAATCATTGTTTTTCGCATGGCAGTTATACGTTGCGTGTTCACGAGCTAGGAAACCATCCGCTTTGTTTGTGTTAACGTCAGACCAAAAAACAAAAATGTGGTTTACCAAAGAGCACTTCAATGAAACGGATAATTTGCGGACACGTATAACGCTTCGATTCAGTATTTACTTTGGATTCACTTTCATTTACTCAGAGAAATTCAACTAAATAACACTTCATTTTTGTGATAGAAATGAATTCATTACTGTTTTGAAATGAAATAAAATTTGTCATTTTCAAATATAAAACAAAAAAAAATTTTTTCTTTATCTATTAATCACCAAACGAAATGCTACATAAAACGAAGCCATCTGGTGGCGAAACGGAGTTCGCCGGGTTTCGACAAATATTGCCAGTTGTTCCATGCTCAACGCGTGCTGATGAGCTGAATGCATGTTTGAAGTCGTCCATTTTATGGAAATACATTAAAACACTTAAATTGAGTATAAACATGAGAGTCGAATTGCAGGAAGACCAGTCTGGAGAAGTGTTTTCCAAACAACTGCTCGATATTGGTAATGGTATTATTGCTGTTGATACATCATCTGCTGCTGATACATCATCTACATTCCCTACCAATTTTTGTAACTTTTGTGAATCAAAGACCGAACTCATGGACATGGTTTTCCCAAATATTGCTCAAAATTACGTAAATCACGTTTGGTTAAGCGAACGTGTTATATTGGCAGCAAAAAATGTTGATGTGAATGAAATAAATTTTCAGATTCAAGAGAAAATAGCTGGCGAATTGAAGAATTCCAAATCAGTTGATTCCATTACTAATGAAGATGAAGTTGTCAATTATCCAACAGAATTTTTAAATTCGCTGAAATTGCCCGGCTTACCACCTCATAATCTGCAATGAAAATTCGGAAGAGGAATTATTATGTTACGGAACATAAACCAGCCACGTCTGTGTAATGGCACCCGGCTTGCGGTGAAGAAATTATTGAACAACGTCATCGAAGCCACAATTTTGAAAGGGAAGTACAAAGGCGAAGATGTTTTAATCCCACGCATCCCTATGATACCGAACGACATGCCATTTAGCTTTAAACGTTTACAGTTTCCAGTGCGGCTTGCATTTGCAATGTGAATAAATAAATCGCAAGGGCAGTCGCTAAGTGTATGTGGCATCAACTTAGAAAATCCATGTTTTTCACATGGCCAATTATATGTCGCCTGTTTCCGTGTCGGAAAACCACCAACATTATTTATTATTTATTTACGCGCCAGAACATAAAACTAAAAATATAGTTTATCAAAAAGCATTAGAATAGAGAGAAGCAGTGAAGGGTATAGAGGCTATTAGTTGCTTTCTAGAGCGCGCGTGGTGTTGAGCTCAGTGTTTACTTCAAAATGCAAAGTTGTTCAATAGCGATTTGTAAAAATATGAGTGAAATTGAACCCTATGGAATAAACACTATTATGAAAATATATATGTTGTTTTTTATTTATTAAAATTTAGTAAAGTCCTCAGGGATGGCGAGACCAGAGAAATAGGGATTCATTTTTATATGGAGGATATTATAAATTCCAGTTCAAATTGAATAGGTACTCATACATAAGATAGGTCAGCTATACAAAATAAAGTAGTGCATCAAAGCTACGCTAAGGCGGTACGAAGTTCGCCGGGTCAGCTAGTTCACAATATTTATACTGCAATAGTGCGTTCTTCTTCCATAGCTGCCGAGCCAGACATCTTAGAAATTTTGTTCGAAAACAGGTTTCTTCTATTTCTATTTCTGCATCTCAAGAAATTATTATTGTTTTTCAATTTACAAGAACGTTCCCAAAAAATTCGGGTGATTTTTTAAATGGAATGCTCTGTATATTTTCATGTATTTTCAATGGCCTTCACCATCTCTTTCAAAACGCAAAGTCTTAGAAATATTTTTCTAATGGTACTCTTATTCAAAGAAAACTGCACAGCACTCCCCTAAAAGACCTAAAACTTTCTCAAAAACAAGACGTAACACGAATGTGATACGAGTTCTTGGTTACTGAAAGATTCATAGAGTCATCATAACAAGATATGATGTCCGTTATTGATTGTCAAATATGATAAATTTGAATATCAAAACAAATTGAAATATGTTTATCTTCTACAATTTTAATTTCCAAAAGAATTTTTTATTCAAAAAACTTTTAGAATTAAATTAATGTCTAAAACAAGCACCGCTCACATTTAATAAACGTTTATAATCAAAACTCAATATACAATGTCAAATGAAATAAATAACCCAACAGATATACGAAAGTAATTAAAATTAATAAATAAATATTCAAAGGAGACAAAATTTTGTTTCTGGTTTTATCTTTAAAAAATACTACTTGCCTTATAAAAACATGAACACACTTAAAGGACTTCCCAAAGAATATAATTTATTTGAAATATTTAATATATTTAAATATCGAAGCTTAAGTCTTTTAACACGTGAGTGATGTAGGTTATGTTTTTGATTTTGATATTTGTAATATTGAAAAAGGGCTGAAGACGGGATTATCTAGAATTATATTTGTTTTTTGAAGATATAGTGCACATTTTTTGAGATTTTTGAAATAATTTGTTCGAATATTTAAATATATTAAATATTTCAAATAGATTATATTCTTTGGGAAGTCCTTTAAGTGTGTTCATGTTTTTATAAGGCAAGTAGTATTTTTTAAAGATAAAACCAGAAACAAAATTTTGTCTCCTTTGAATATTTATTTATTAATTTTAATTACTTTCGTATATCTGTTGGGTTATTTATTTCATTTGACATTGTATATTGAGTTTTGATTATAAACGTTTATTAAATGTGAGCGGTGCTTGTTTTAGACATTAATTTAATTCTAAAAGTTTTTTGAATAAAAAATTCTTTTGGAAATTAAAATTGTAGAAGATAACCATATTTCAATTTGTTTTGATATTCAAATTTTGTTATATTTCTTCTATCAAGTAAAAAGCCTTTCTATTTTATTTTAAATATGATAAATTTGAAATTTGATATTTCTCAATTTTATCAAATGTAATGCCCTATTAATCTCTTTACAATAATGCAAAGAATGTGGCTTCACAGTTTTTCAGAACCAACCTTGGGATTATTTCCACTCCTGCGCCTGGAAAATAGAAATGCCATCGCAACAGACATTTTGATTTGAATGTGAACAGATAACTGAAGGATTTAAAACAAATTTACGAAACCATGGAACTTGGTGTAAAAATTGTTCAGGTTATATTCGTTGCAGAATCACTCGATCATTGGCATCTCCAATATACAGGCTGTCTCATGTTAAATGAAAAATTGATAACATTTCGCTCGGATATTTCTCGATATTCTCTCATGTAACATCCCAATATTCTTATTATTATTGAAATCCTCAAAATATAGATAGTTCTAAAAATATTATATGTACTTCGAAAGAGTTTTTTACGTTTTTGTCAACAGTTCGAAATCTCGGTATATATAAAAAAGGAAAGCTAGGTTTTGGTGCCAGCGCTAGAAAACGCGAAATACGTTCTTTATAAGGTAGTAGAAATAGTACATAGAGATAGGTTATAGGAATAAATAATAGGAATAGGTAATATGGACAGGTATAATCAATGGGCAGTAGTAAAGGGAAAGAGAATAGGTGACGTGGGAAGTATCCGCCTGTCCGTGCAAATAACTACATCCATTAAGACATAAGAGGAAAAAAATAATGCAAAGAATCTTTATGAGTTTCACAGATTTAATAAGAGTTCAAAGTAAACTGCGAACTATGCTGAAATTTCAAATTAAGGTACTGGCAGTTATAAACTTCAAAAAAATAATTCGCATCCTTCAAAATTGTCAGAACCATTTAAACTACTGCAATAGATATATCACCTAACGTGAAAAATAATATTGGCAGAATTAAGGAAATCACCGGTAAATTCACAAAGTGAAAAAATAAAGCGACGTACAGATACGATAAAAAATTGCCATATAAATAAAAGAAAGGAAAAATATTTGTACCTACAAGACAGACACTTACTTTGCAATAGGAAAAGGGATGAAGTATTAGGTAAATTCAGATATATAAGAAAACACGACCGATCATCATTCCCATTCTGAACAAGTACTCCTCTCAAAAGCTTACGTTTCTCATCTATAGTTGTTGGTATCTCGCTGCCTATCCGTATGTTAAGTTCATACTACTCTGTCAAGAAAGTACCGGGAATTTTCAATTAAGACAACATTTTTACATTTAATCGTCAAAATTTATTGGGTCGCCTTCAAAATAGGCTCCATTTGCTCCAATACATCTATGCCAATGGCACTTCCAATTATCGAAACATTTTTTATAGGCGCTTTCCAGGATGGACTTTAGCTCTCGCGCCGAATTTTGTTTTATGGCTTCAATCGACTCAAAACGGGTGCTACGAAGGGGCAATTTTAGTTTTGGGAAGAGGAAAAAGTCGCAGGGAGCCAAATCCGGCGAATACGGTGGTTGCTGAAGCACGTTTGATGAGTTTTTGGCGAGAAAGTCAGTCACAATCGTAGCTCGGTGAGAAGGCGCGGTATCGTTATGCAAAATCCATGAGTTGTTCGCCCACAAATTTGGCCGCTTCTTACAGATACGCTCACGCAAACGTTTCATAACGCCTAGGTAATACTCCTTGCTTACCGTCTGACCCTCTGAAACGAATTCGTAGTGCACCACGCCACGGATATCGAAGAAAACAATGAGCATCACCTTCATTTTCGAGCGGCTTTGGCGTGATTTTTCCTGTTTCGGCTCATTTTTTGCCACCCATTCCGATGATTGCTGGCTTGTTTGCATATGGTACTCGTAGACCCAGGTCTCATCACCAGTTATAATGCGTGCCATGAATGTAGAATCGGAATTACAGCGATCCAGCATGTCTGAAGCAAACTGTTCGCGATGACGTTTTTGAAGAAAATTCAGGTCTTTCGGTACGAGTCGTGCGGCCACCTTTCTCATGCCCAAAATATCAATCAAAATCGTACGTGCGGACTCGTGGGATATCTTAAGATCATGTGCTATCTCTCTCAAGCTGGTACGACGGTTTTCCAGCACCCTTTTCTTAATTTTATCGACGTTATTTTCGATCGAAGCCGTCGATGAGCGACCACTTCACGACCGTCTTTGAAGGCTCTGTACCACTGATATGCACGAGTTTTCGATAGAGCATTATCACCAAAGGCCTTTTGCAACATTTTCAATGTATCGGCACACGAAAATTCATTTGCAACACAAAACTTTAAGCAAATTCTTTGCTCAACCTCACCCATAGTAAAAATCTCTCACTCTGACATCGACTGACTTAATCAGCTGTTGCAAACACACTAGTTGACAGATCCCGCTCAAGCTTGGCATAGTAATTAAGGACAGTGGTACCAACCTAGGAAAAAAAAATTTTACCTGCCTCATTGCCCCGCCAGATTTAAATCGATAATTCCCGGTACTTTCTTGACAGAATGTAAATCAGCTCGTGAGACTTCAAGTTATTGGGACTCTAATTCAATATTTCAGATAAATGAGATAGGAGAATTATACGATAAAAATTGAAGGATAGTTCAAATATCTAACATGCAATCTCGGAACTCAGAATAAGGACGAAATCTCTCTCACCACCAGAAAGACAACAGAAATCCAATCAAGAAAAATGTTACTCGTGCCTTACACGTTTGGCGCTAGTGAAACCAAATTCGCTAACCCACCACAGCGAAGGCTATGATAAAAAGATGAAGGGAAATTAAACTGAAACACTCTAATTTGTACTACCGATTTTGTCCGTCCGATCATGAAACATCCTACTTCGTAAAATGCCTGATAGTGCGCCAGTGAAAAGATAAATAAAACTTGTTTTTTTCAGAATGAAACCCCAAATTGTCAATCTGATAGTGAAAATGCAAACTGTTACTCTCTATCCATTTATCTCAACTTTACAATTAAAATAGTGACTTTCATTAACAATATAATACAGTTCTAGAGTTAGCCTGAGATCCGAGACTTACATAACGACTAATCTTTGAGGTTCTCCTGGAATATTGTTGTCCAAAGTGTGGGACTGATAGTGCTTCTTCAAAGGATAGTTCCTATTCTGCACATACTCAATAAGCAAAGGCGGATCCAGCGTTCAATTCAGGGGGGTCATGTATTTCAATGATACTATTGTACAATGTACTATTTATATTAAAAAGACGTTTCGTCCTTGGTTGAGGACATTCTCAATTTCATTAGCATACAAATTGAAAATTTCCAGTTATCTGACAAGTCTGTGGAAAGATATTGCAATAATCTGACAGATTTGGCTGATTTTTTTTTGTAGTTTTCTAATACTCTGTACAAGGTTCTTATTGAAAAAAATATAAAGAAAATCTCTCAGAAAGATTGAAAAATATACATTTAATTTTGCATATTTCAAAAAACGCGCGTAACGAATGTCAACGTCATTCAATTTAAAACAAAAAATTTGTGGTAATGTGTGACACCACATCGATAACCGCGCTGACAAATGTCAACGTCATTCAATTTAAAACAAAAAAAACTGTGGTAATCTGTGACAACACATCCATAACCGCGCTAACAATAATTTTATTAAGTTTTTGATAAAATTCGTTTTATTTTAATGACTAAGAAGTTTTTTGTTTGCTAATAAGTGTTTGTTAATCACGGTAAGTTCACTTCACTTCATATCGATTTTTAGTGACTACACAATATTACAATTTTACATGGTTATACAGAAAATATATTTTCAGTTGGATTTTCGTTTTTAACAATGCCACCAACCATACGTACAAACTTAGGCCGCAGAACTCGAAATACGGCAAGTCAAAGAAATATAAGGGCAAATCAAACTGATGAGCAACGCGAAGCGCGAAATGAACTTCAACGCAATCGAAATCAACATAGAAATGTTGTGTTTAATCCCCACAGAGCTGCATTCAGTTATAATGTTGCAATTGATTACAGTTCAGAGAAAATTGTTGCTATTGGACTAATGAATATTGTGTGTCCACATTGCAATGCATTGAAATTCAAAAATGAAGCCCCTGGATTGTGTTGCGCCAGCGGCCAAGTCAAATTGACGCCATTGGTACCATCACCAGAGCCACTACATTCATTGGATTCCGGAAATGGGTCAGATTCTAATCATTTTTTGACTCATATCCAGCAATACAATAATTGTTTTCAAATTACGTCATTTGGCGCAACAAAAGTTATTCGAGACAATTTTATACCTACTTTCAAGGTAAGTAAGTATAATGGCAAACAATTTCATTTAGTTATACAACCATGTAGCTGGTGCAAAATATGCTGAGCCAGTGTTGTGTAGACGTGTTTATTTTGCAAACAATAAGTCAAATACATAATAATAGTCTATAACCTAATGACTTAATCAGCAACATTTTATAACATGTTGTATTTCATAATGGCATGAGCAAGGTGTCCCAATACTTGGTAAAGCCTACTACCTATAGCTGCCATGGAAGGCTGCTGTTCAATGTCAAGGTTTAAAGTAGTTTTAATTTGAAATGATCTAAAGTATTGTGGCAGTATTTTGCGAGTCACATGGTGGTACAAACAATTTGCTATACAATTACCTAAATACATATTTATATTCTTGCAGATTCAGGGTCAAATATATCATAGAACAGGTTCCTTATTGCCAGTGCCTAATGAAGACTATAAATTTTTGCAAATATATTTTATGGGCGATTCAGCAAGAGAAGTCGATCGGCGTTGCGCACACAACAACTCAGTCAAAAGATCCATTGTGGAACAACTTCAAATATGTTTCCATCAACACAATGAATTAGTTGCATTATTCACAACTGCGTTAGACCGCTTGCCATCAGATAATCATAAAATTGTCATCAGAGCCGACAAGGCGCCTGCAGGACAACATGCTGGACGTTTTAATGCGCCAACAATTGATGAAGTGGCTATTGTCGTCGTAGGAGAAAATTTAGAAAACCGAGATATTGTTTTACATCGGCGGAACGATCAACTTCAGCGTGTTTCTGAAACAAATCGATCTTATGATGCCTTTCAATATCCTATCCTATTTTGGCAAGGTGAAGACGGCTATCATTTTTCAATTAAGATGATAAATACAGTTACAGGTAAATCTATGTATATAAAAATGAAACTCGTTTTTCGTTGTCACGACATATAACAATATATGTTTACTACATTAAAATATATGTTTACTAACTTAAAATTTATATTATTAACACAAAAAATTGTTTATAGGTGCTGAAACGAACAAAAGAGTTAGTTCAATGAATTATTATTCATACAGACTGATGGTTGGGCTAAATGAGGATAATCACATCTTAAAGTGTCGGCGTCTATTTCACCAATATGCTGTGGAAATGTATGTGAAAGTTGAAACTGAACGATTGACATTTATCAGGTTGAACCAGGCAAAACTCCGTTCCGAGGAATACATTCATCTTCCTGATGCCATTAATGCTGATGGAAATGCAAAGAGTGTTGGCAGAACAACTATTCTCCCAGCAACATACGTCGGAAGTCCGCGCCATATGCATGAATATGCGCAAGATGCGATGTCCTATGAACGACATTATGGCACACCAGATTTGTTTATCACGTTCACATGCAATCCAAAGTGGACAGAAATTCAACAAGAATTATTTACTAGACAATCACCTATTGATCGCCACGATATCACTGCAAGGGTGTTCAAAATGAAATTAAAATCACTCATGGATTTAATTGTTAGGCATCGCGTGTTCGGCGAGACGCGATGTACTCAGTTGAGTGGCAAAAACACGGATTGCCACATGCACATATCCTCATTTGGTTGGTTGAGAGGATAAGACCAAATGAAATTGATAATGTGATATCAGCAGAAATTCCCGATAATAATGAAGACCGACTGTTACATGAGGTTATTACAAAAAATATGATACATGGTCCATGTGGAATATTAAATCCCATTTCTCCGTGTATGGTTGAAGGAAAATGTTCAAAACGCTACCCAAAACAATTAGTAGCAAAGACTTTTACTGAAAATGATAGATATCCACTTTATCGCCGCCGAACCATTGATGACAATGGAAAGTCAAAAATAGTCAAACTAAATCGACAGGACATTGAAGTCGATAATCGTTGGGTTGTTCCGTTTTCGCCATTACTCTGTAAGGCATATAAAGCACACATAAACGTCGAATTTTGCCATTCAGTAAAATCTATTTAATACATTTGCAAGTATGTGAACAAAGGTAGTGACATGGCTGTCTTCGGAGTTGCTGCCGAAAATTCAAATGATGAAGTCACTCAATATTAAATGGGCCGCTATGTTAGTAGTAATAAAGGCATGTGGCGTATATTTTCGTTTCCTATACATGAACGACACCCTACTGTTGTTCACTTGGCCGTACATTTTGAAAATGGTCAACGGGTATATTTTACAGATGCAAACGTGTTACAACGAGTTGACAGGCCACCATCGACAACATTAACCAGCTTCTTTGAAATGTGCCAGAATGATGATTTTGCCAGAACGTTACTTTACTCCGAAATGCCAAGATATTATACCTGGAATCAATCATCAAAAAAATTTGAACGACGAAAACGAGGTCAGCCAGTTCCAGATTACCCACGAGTATTTTCCACCAATGCACTAGGCCGTCTTTATGCAGTCCATCCCAGTCAAGATGAGTGTTTTTATTTGCGTTTACTGTTAGTCAATGTTCGTGGTCCAACATCATTCCAACATCTGCGAACTGTTAATGGTGTATTGTGTGGCACATACAGAGAAGCCTGTCAATATTTGGGATTGTTAGAGAATGACACTCATTGGGACCACACTCTCGAAGATGCCGTGATTTCGTCAAATGCTAAACAAATACTAACATTATTTTCTATAATTTTGTCTACATGCTTCCCATCAACACCGACTGATTTATGGCATAAATACCAAGATCATATGGCGGAAGATATATTGCATCAGACGCGTCTTAGAACATCGAATGCAGATTTGTAAATGAACGAAGAAATTCACAATGAAGCATTAATTTTAATTGAGGACATGTGCTTGATGCTTACCAACAAAGTATTAACACAAATAGGAATGATAGCATCCAATCGCCCAATGCACGACTCAGTTGATCAAGAATTGAGACGCGAAGCCCAATACGATTCCGAAACATTACGAGAAATGGTTGATAGAACAGTTCCCCATTTAAATCAACAACAAAAATATGCCTACGACACGGTGATGAAAGTAGTGAACGATGGATCTGGCGGATTTTATTTTTTAGATGCTCCCGGTGGAACTGGGAAAGCTTTTTTGTTATCATTGATTTTGGCAAAGATTCGATCGCAAAATGGAATTGCACTAGCCCTTGCTTCATCAGGTATTGCAGCTACGTTGTTGGAACGCGGTCGAACAGCTCATTCAGCTCTCAAGCTGCCGTTGAACCTTCAAATTAATGAGACTCCAACTTGCAACCTTTCGAGGAATTCTGCGATGGCCAAAGTGCTGCAGCAAACCAGATAGATCATTTGGTATGAATGTACGATGGCACACAAAAAATCTTTGGAGGCATTAGATCGCTCGATGCAAGATTTACGAAATAACAAAAAACGGTTTGATGGTGCAATGATACTATTGGCAGGTGATTTTCGACAAATATTGCCAGTTGTTCCACGCTCAACGCCTGCTGATGAACTGAATGCACGTTTGAAGTCGTCCATTTTATGGAAATACATTAAAACACTTAAATTGAGTATAAACTTGAGAGTCGAATTGCAGGAAGACCAGTCGGAGAAGTGTTTTCCAAACAACTGGTCGATATTGGTAATGGTATTATTGCTGTTGATACATCATCTGGATACATTACATTCCCTACCAATTTTTGTAAGTTTTGTGAATCAAAGACCGATCTCATGGAGATGGTTTTCCCAAACATTGCTCAATATTACGTAAATCACGTTTGGTTTAGCGAACGTGTTATATTGGCAGCAAAAAATTTTGATGTGAATGAAATGAATTTTCAGAATCAAGAGGAAATAGCTGGCGAATTGAAGAATTCCAAATCAGTTGATTCCATTACTAATGAAGATGGAGTTGTCAATTATCCAACAAAATTTTTAAATTCGCTGAAATTGCCCGGCTTACCACCTCATAATCTGCAATTAAAAATCGGATCAGATATTATTATGTTACGGAACATAAACCAGCCACGTCTGTGTAATGGCACCAGGCTTGCGGTGAAGAAATTATTGAACAACGTCATCGAAGCCACAATTTTGATAGGGAAGTACATAGGCGAAGATGTTTTAATCCCACGCATCCCTATGATACCGAACGACATGCCATTCAGCTTTAAACGTTTACAGTTTCCAGTGCGGCTTGCATTTGCAATGTCAATAAATAAATCGCAAGGGCAGTCGCTAAGTGGCATCAACTTAGAAAATCCATGTTTTTCACATGGTCAATTATATGTCGCATGTTCCCGTGTCGGAAAACCATCAATATTATTTATTTACGCGCCAGAACATAAAACTAAAAATATAGTTTATCAAAAAGCATTAGAATAAAGAGAAGCAGTGAAGGGTATAGAGGCATTAGTTGCTTTCTAGAGCGCGAGTGGTGTTGAGCTCAGTGTTTACTTCAAAATGCAAAGTTGTTCAATAGCGATTTGTAAAAATATGAGTGAAATTGAACCCTATGGAATAAACACTATTATGAAAATATATATGTTGTTTTTTGACGTGACAACGTCTTATAATTCGATAGAGCCGGCTGCACGCACGAAAAAACATGACTCATGCGGCGTAACGTCGCTCTGAGGCGTTCCATGTAAGGCTTGAAGTGCAAGCGAGAGCGCGGAACGAGCGACAAAGAAGCACAATCGGCCTTTGCTTTCGGCAGCGTTCGGCAGCGTTCGACATCCGTCTCTCTCCTACTTGAGTGAGCGATGCGTCTGCGTGGACAGCTGCTATACTATAATAGTACATTTACATGTTTTGATCGAGTATCAAGTGCAGTGAAAAATGAATGTGGTGTCAATTGTTTATAGCAACGATAATTACAGCGATAAAGGTAATGATTCTTTCGATATTAATTATATATTCATTATATATTCAGTGATATATTATCGAATATTCGTGCTTTCATCATTAAAATGAATAGCATCGGTCCGCTAGTGCAGCGATTGTAGGTTATGCTATAATTGACAAAATTAAAACAATAAGTTAACAGAACTATTTCTCGATGAGTAAAAAATCGATGGCTTTACTATTCAATCGAAATAATTATCGAGCGTAGCTATGATTTAAAAAAATTAAAACATAAATATTAAATCTTCCACATATCATAACAACGTGTCTGAATTGACAGGTTGGACCAGCCATCCGTCAAAGGGAACATTTTCTCCTATATCAAACACATTGAGACGGGCTTTTTAAAAACTAGATTTACGAAAATTTTGAATTTAAATTTAAATTTAAAATTTTAAATGCAAGATTTATAAACAATAATTTAATCAATGTTTATTCTTATAATGAGTTATTTAAAATTATTACATTTTATAACAAATTACAATTAAATTTGCTAAAATAATTAAGTAACTAATTGAACAAATTTAATTATATTATTAAAATAATAAAATCAAAATTTAAATTTTTACAATTGAGTAGAAATTTAAACAATAAATTTTATTCAAGTATTTTGTTGTATTTTTATTTTTTAAATTCAAAATAATTTTCAGAATGAAGAATTTTATGATATTTTTTTAAAATTGTTTCGAACGACGATTTACTTTGCAGAACCGCTTACAATCCCACCATGGAAAAAAAGCCTGACCATCATGGAGGTTGATACCGATATACCAATTCTTCTTTGTGGCGACTTCAATATAAATGTGAAAAATGACGAAACATTCATCAAATTCATGAAATACATGTTTAATGTCGATTGTGCATCAGACGTTAATAACTCAACAATACTAGGAGGCACCACCATCGATTTGACTTTTTCAAGGCACATTAAACTCGAAACACTCCCTTTCATTTCCTACTTTTCCTATCATCGTCCTATTCTCAACAGAATAACACAGATTGTAAGAAATTAAATATTACACATGTTTGAAAGTTGTAAAACAATTGATCAACGAACATTTATACTTGTAAAAACTATTAAATTGTAAAAAAACAATTGACATAATTGTATTTATGCGTACAAATAAATATAACTTGATCAATTTCATTGTGATTTCCAATTACCTCCTTCTCTATATACATACAAATCTATTAAACAAATGAAATTAAAATTTTCTTTTGAAAAATGCTAACATTCCAACAGTATTTGCTTAAGACGATGTCACGTTCAACTATCGTCAGTAAACCGACTTTACAGACAACCACTTTTTTTTTCCGATGAATATACTCCTTCAATTTGTTTTTAATTGTCATTATTATTATTTCCATGCATGCGCACCAACTCTATCATGATTTCTCATTTCTGTAACGAAAAATACAGGTACTCCATGTTCAGTAATGAGAAAAATGTTAATTTAATAAATGATTTCCAGCCACAAGAAATGTTTGAAATGAAGAAATTCTCCCAAGCAATCAGTTGTGATTATAATTTGTCTCAATGAAGTGCAAACTACCAGAATCCAGATATGGAACCGAATGACACAAAATAATAGGGGGAATTAAATTATGATTAATATATAAAATCAAAATAAATTGAAACGACATATTACTTGAAAGATGAGGTTTCGATGTGTTAATAATGAGGCAGAATAATTCTGCGGAACTCTTACAAAATTCGATTTAAGAAAAAGTTGTTTTGGGAATATTCATCCAATGTTGTTCAGTATTCATTGGACTGTTCTGCTCAATCTGTGAGATATTGGAAAATTTTCCTTCAAATTATATATATTTTCTATATTCATCATTTAAAAATTACCGACAGATGATTATGGACGCTGTTCCAGAAATTCTGCTATACGTTAGTCCAAATATCTCCATGTGCTTGGAATTATATTTGCCATTGAAGCAGTGTTTCTGAGACATGTTGATTCGATTAAAAAAAATCTCGTCTAATTTTCAAATAATTATCTGTAGCGGTTCTTCATCATTATACGGTTTAATATTCGAAAAATTTGAAACTTTTTTCCGATGAATATACTCCTTCAATTTGTTTTTAATCATCATTATTATTATTTCCATGCATGCGCACCACCTATATCATGATTTCTCATTTCTGTAACGAAAAATACAGGTACTCCATGTTCAGTAATGAGAAAAATGTTAATTTAATAAATGATTTCCAGCCACAAGAAATGTTTGAGATGAAGAAATTCTCCCAAGCAATCAGTTGTGATTATAATTTGTCTCAATGAAGTGCAAACTACCAGAATCCAGATATGGAACCGAATGACACAAAATAATAGGGGGAATTAAAGTTGAACGAAAACATCCCATCGTGCTCACATATGTCAAAGAACAAACGAAAACTGAATCATATGCCATTGTCATTGATAAATGAACTTAAAATAAATGGAAATAAGTCATTGTTATAACTGAAAGCATATCTATCCTACGTTAATTAGCAGTTAAACGTATTGAAGATGAATTTTTCGAGAAATTTCATCATCGTCATCAACAGCAAGCAGATATGATCGTATACAAGATGCTACCTGATGTTCAAGCAAGCCTACAAGCACTAAAATTACCTGCTGTGAACCCCCAGCGCGACATTGAAAAAGCTATTTCTACCTGGGGTCATCAATGAGGATTACAGCGAAAGCGTATAAAGGTCAATACACCAATTTTCCCTCCCATCTTCCCTTTTTCGCAGAATTGTAGGTGCTCATATTTTTCTCACATTATCACACAATTAATTGAATTAATTAATATTTTGAATTTTGTTCATTCATGTTGTAATGTAACTAATCGAAAATATCGTGAGAAAGAAATGATATTATTCTTATTTAAAGCAATTTGAATATTAGAACCTGATCACTGCTGGCAAAGAAGGGTAGTTAGTTTTTAAAAATAGAAGACCATAATTTATGTAGATGGAAGGCAGAAAAAAATTGAGCTATCAACGATCTGCATTTTTCAAGTATATAAAATTTCTGGTCATTCGAGAAAATTAATAAAAGTTAATCAACAATAATGACAGAGGCGATATTTCTTCTCTCAACGGAGTGAGAATCATTTAGAAAATGATATGCTGAAAAGAAATAATATATAGGAATATAAAAGTAAAATTATGGTATTCTCATTTATTCATTATTGAAAAACACTTAGGTTGATTAATTAATTAAATAAACTTTATAAGATATACATAGATATTCGTACAATAACCACTACAATCAAGTAATTGTGTCACATTGGATTCGTGTTTTCTATGCTGAAAACCAACTGAAGTGACAGCATTTTTCTTTGGTTTGCTTCATTTAGTTTAGTCCTTCAGTGAAAACATTTTAATATTTATTCTTACATAACACTCGGCACAAGTATGAGTCCTCTTTTGAATAGGACACCATATGTCTCATTGTAATGTCAAAGGTCATATCCAACCGGTTATATTCGCTGACTGATCCTGAACTAGAATTCCTTCCGGATACCTTCCGGCGATGGTGGAATAGGAGATAACATTTTGTAGCGTACTATGTGTATTTCTTCATCATCCACTGATAACGCTGTTGCTGGTTGTTTTTCCGACGGCTGAAAAAAAATAGAGCTATTAATTGTAATCTAGAGTAAAGAAATGATAACTTCCAAATTTTGTTTCATAAAGAAATATACGTAGAGCCATCATCTTTAAATGAAAGGGAAAATTAAATTTTACTTACTTTTCTTTTAGGTAACTGATTATTGCCAATTCGTTTTCTCAGTGTTGGACCCAGAGCTGGAATTTTAGGTCTTGAAAATATCATTTCTTCTAACATCCTGTCTATTTCTGCGTTTGAGGTTGCCGGTATTTTATGTGGTATTTCAACCAATTTTTCTTTCTGTAAAAATAATTTTCATTAAAATCTAGTCGAAACACAAACGATACAATTTTTTTTTTATTGATAATATATAATTTATGATATTAAATTCGAATAAATAGTTACCTGAATTGGGTCACGATTCTCCTTTCTAAGATTACAACCTTCATATGGAGCAAACCTTACATTTCTTCGTTGTCGAGGGCCAGAAATGTTATATGGCTTTTTGAATTGATCCATAGTGGCTTTTGGATGTGACCTAAAATAGAAAATATTTTCATGAGTTTTATGAATTGAAATAAACTATTATAGTATAATGGTATATTTCGTGAGAGATTTCAACTTACCTATGTCCAAATGAATTCTGCTGGAAGGCAACATAGTGTCGTGTGGGACGTTCTTGCATTATATCAGGATATGCAAAAAGAGAATTTTGGTTGCCTATGCCTAAATTTTCATGTGTCAATAAATGTTTTTTCATGGAATAATCTCCAAGTACGCTCTTTATTCTCTTAGCCATAGGAGAGTCATTTGCTGGATTAATCTGAAAAAAATGTCATTAATATCCTAATGCTACCTATAATTGATCAAATATAAATAATTATGTTACTTCCTCAAATATTTTATTAATCGTAATATATTTGTTCATTTTATATGAAATATCTGATTGAAAGCATATTACTCATGAGAATTTGAGGATGATTGGCATAATTTACCATATCATTAATAAGTTTAATGAACTTACCTTGACTGGAGGTTTGAATGAGGGAATGTTTCCTGGTGGTTGCGTTTCTTGAAGAATCCTTTCT
Source organism: Megalocaria dilatata (assembly GCA_034642435.1). Taxonomy (NCBI): domain Eukaryota; kingdom Metazoa; phylum Arthropoda; class Insecta; order Coleoptera; family Coccinellidae; genus Megalocaria; species Megalocaria dilatata. The sequence continues at coordinate 53,554,830 of CM067859.1, read as the reverse complement.
AGTCTCTTCAGACACTCTTTCTTTTGCATACTCTTCATTTCAGTGTTATATTTTTCCCTTTTACGGTCATTGTAATTACGGACCAGAAGGTCGTGAATTGTGTCCAACGTTGACATGCTTACCTAGAACAAGCGCGTTAAAATAGTTTCAATAAAAATCTCAATATAAATAAATTAAACAGGCTATGATATTCAAGAATCCCGTTTTTGAAGAAACCAAATAAAATTAATATAATAAAAGAAAGAACTTCAGAACCTATTGATCGGTTACTAGTTCTATTCTAGCATATATCTTTAAAGAAGGAAAATCTAGTTTGAAATTTTCTACTTATGGACTTTTTGAAAAACACCAGACAATTTATATGGGTAAGAGAGAAGAAAAATTAATTTTTTGTGGCTCTACCTACGTCCGGTCTTGTGTAATGCTAATTGAAATGATATCATATAAAATGAAAATCAATGGAATTGATATCATTTATACATACCGATATAAATATTTTTGTATATTTATATTATTAAATACCAAAATTGAATTCTATATTCAGTCGACGTGACTCGAATCTTTTATTTTCTCTTCAACAATCGTAACAATCTTTGTAATATAATTAAAAAATCTCAACAATATCACTTTATGTTTCAACAATAGACATAAGGCTTAGATGAACTTAGATAATCAAATGAAAAGTGAATAACACCTAACAAACATAACTGCATAGAGCATTCTTTTTATTCTTCTTCTTCTTCATCATCATCTTCTTCTTTTTATTCTTATCATTCTTCTTCTTTTTCTTCTTCTTCTTTTTCTACTTTTTTCAAAGCTGGCCTGAACGCTTTAAATTAAAACTAAATAAACCTATTTCATAGAACATGTTCAAATGATAATTAAACATACATGGTATAATTGGCAAAAATCAAGACGATACTTCAGATAAAATTAAATTGAAAAAGACTTCGGTATAAATTCAAAAATGTGGTGAGGGCATGCGTAAAAGCAAATTATGATTAATATATAAAATCAAAATAAATTGAAACGACATATTACTTGAAATATGATGTGTTAATAATGAGGCAGAATAATTCTGCGGAACTCTTATAAAAATTCGATTTAAGAAAAAGTTGTTTTGGGAATATTCATCCAATGTTGTTCAGTATTCATTGGACTGTTCTGCTCAATATTTGAGATATTGGAAAATTTTCCTTCAAATTATATATATTTTCTATATTCATCATTTAAAAATTACCGACAGATGATTATGGACGCTGTTCCAGAAATTCTGCTATACGTTAGTCCAAATATCTCCATGTACTTGGAATTAAATTTGCCATTGAAGCAGTGTTTCTGAGACATGTTGATTCGATTAAAAAAAATCTCGTCTAATTTTCAAATAATTATCTGTAGCGGTTCTTTATCATTATACGGTTTAATATTTGAAAAATTTGAAACTTTTTACCGATGAATATACTCCTTCAATTTGTTTTTAATTATCATTATTATTATTTCCATGCATGCGCACCACCTATATCATGATTTCTCATTTCTGTAACGAAAAATACAGGTACTCCATGTTCAGTAATGAGAAAAATGTTAATTTAATAAATGATTTCCAGCCACAAGAAATGTTTGAGATGAAGAAATTCTCCCAAGCAATCAGTTGTGATTATAATTTGTCTCAATGAAGTGAAAACTACTAGAATCCAGATATGGAACCGAATGACACAAAATAATAGGGGGAATTAAAGTTGAACGAAAACATCCCATCGTGCTCACATATGTCAAAGAACAAACGAAAACTGAATCATATGCCATTGTCATTGATAAATGAACTTAAAATAAATGGAAATAAGTCATTGTTATAACTGAAAGCATATCTATCCTACGTTAATTAGCAGTTAAACGTATTGAAGATGAATTTTTCGAGAAATTTCATCATCGTCATCAACAGCAAGCAGATATGATCGTATACAAGATGCTACCTGATGTTCAAGCAAGCCTACAAGCACTAAAATTACCTGCTGTAAACTCCCAGCGCGACATTGAAAAAGCTATTTCTACCTGGGGTCATCAATGAGGATTACAGCGAAAGCGTATAAAGGTCAATACACCAATTTTCCCTCCCATCTTCCCTTTTTCGCACAATTGTAGGTGCTCATATTTTTCTCACATTATCACACAATTAATTGAATTAATCAATATTTTGAATTTTGTTCATTCATGTTGTAATGTAACTAATCGAAAATATCCTGAGAAAGAAATGATATTATTCTTATTTAAAGCAATTTGAATATTAGAACCTGATCACTGCTGGCAAAGAAGGGTAGTTAGTTTTTAAAAATAGAAGACCATAATTTATGTAGATGGAAGGCAGAAAAAAATTGAGCTATCAACGATCTGCATTTTTCAAGTATATAAAATTTCTGGTCATTCGAGAAAATTAATAAAAGTTAATCAACAATAATGACAGAGGCGATATTTCTTCTCTCAACGGAGTGAGAATCATTTAGAAAATGATATGCTGAAAAGAAATAATATATAGGAATATAAAAGTAAAATTATGGTATTCTCATTTATTCATTATTGAAAAACACTTAGGTTGATTAATTAATTAAATAAACTTTATAAGATATACATAGATATTCGTACAATAACCACTACAATCAAGTAATTGTGTCACATTGGATTCGTGTTTTCTATGCTGAAAACCAACTGAAGTGACAGCATTTTTCTTTGGTTTGCTTCATTTAGTTTAGTCCTTCAGTGAAAACATTTTAATATTTATTCTTACATAACACTCGGCACAAGTATGAGTCCTCTTTTGAATAGGACACCATATGTCTCATTGTAATGTCAAAGGTCATATCCAACCGGTTATATTCGCTGACTGATCCTGAACTAGAATTCCTTCCGGATACCTTCCGGCGATGGTGGAATAGGAGATAACATTTTGTAGCGTACTATGTGTATTTCTTCATCATCCACTGATAACGCTGTTGCTGGTTGTTTTTCCGACGGCTGAAAAAAAATAGAGCTATTAATTGTAATCTAGAGTAAAGAAATGATAACTTCCAAATTTTGTTTCATAAAGAAATATACGTAGAGCCATCATCTTTAAATGAAAGGGAAAATTAAATTTTACTTACTTTTCTTTTAGGTAACTGATTATTGCCAATTCGTTTTCTCAGTGTTGGACCCAGAGCTGGAATTTTAGGTCTTGAAAATATCATTTCTTCTAACATCCTGTCTATTTCTGCGTTTGAGGTTGCCGGTATTTTATGTGGTATTTCAACCAATTTTTCTTTCTGTAAAAATAATTTTCATTAAAATCTAGTCGAAACACAAACGATACAAATTTTTTTTTATTGATAATATATAATTTATGATATTAAATTCGAATAAATAGTTACCTGAATTGGGTCACGATTCTCCTTTCTAAGATTACAACCTTCATATGGAGCAAACCTTACATTTCTTCGTTGTCGAGGGCCAGAAATGTTATATGGCTTTTTGAATTGATCCATAGTGGCTTTTGGATGTGACCTAAAATAGAAAATATTTTCATGAGTTTTATGAATTGAAATAAACTATTATAGTATAATGGTATATTTCGTGAGAGATTTCAACTTACCTATGTCCAAATGAATTCTGCTGGAAGGCAACATAATGTCGTGTGGGACGTTCTTGCATTATATCAGGATATGCAAAAAGAGAATTTTGGTTGCCTATGCCTAAATTTTCATGTGTCAATAAATGTTTTTTCATGGAATAATCTCCAAGTACGCTCTTCATTCTCTTAGCCATAGGAGAGTCATTTGCTGGATTAATCTGAAAAAAATGTCATTAATATCCTAATGCTACCTATAATTGATCAAATATAAATAATTATGTTACTTCCTCAAATATTTTATTAATCGTAATATATTTGTTCATTTTATATGAAATATCTGATTGAAAGCATATTACTCATGAGAATTTGAGGATGATTGGCATAATTTACCATATCATTAATAAGTTTAAGGAACTTACCTTGACTGGAGGTTTGAATGAGGGAATGTTTCCTGGTGGTTGCGTTTCTTGAAGAATCCTTTCTAGTCTCTTCAGACACTCTTTCTTTTGCATACTCTTCATTTCAGTGTTATATTTTTCCCTTTTACGGTCATTGTAATTACGGACCAGAAGGTCGTGAATTGTGTCCAACGTTGACATGCTTACCTAGAACAAGCGCGTTAAAATAGTTTCAATAAAAATCTCAATATAAATAAATTAAACAGGCTATGATATTCAAGAATCCCGTTTTTGAAGAAACCAAATAAAATTAATATAATAAAAGAAAGAACTTCAGAACCTATTGATCGGTTACTAGTTCTATTCTAGCATATATCTTTAAAGAAGGAAATTCTAGTTTGAAATTTTCTACTTATGGACTTTTTGAAAAACACCAGACAATTTATATGGGTAAGAGAGAAGAAAAATTAATTTTTTGTGGCTCTACCTACGTCCGGTCTTGTGTAATGCTAATTGAAATGATATCATATAAAATGAAAATCAATGGAATTGATATCATTTATACATACCGATATAAATATTTTTGTATATTTATATTATTAAATACCAAAATTGAATTCTATATTCAGTCGACGTGACTCGAATCTTTTATTTTCTCTTCAACAATCGTAACAATCTTTGTAATATAATTAAAAAATCTCAACAATATCACTTTATGTTTCAACAATAGACATAAGGCTTAGATGAACTTAGATAATCAAATGAAAAGTGAATAACACCTAACAAACATAACTGCATAGAGCATTCTTTTTATTCTTCTTCTTCATCATCATCTTCTTCTTTTTATTCTTATCATTCTTCTTCTTTTTCTTCTTCTTCTTCTTCTACTTTTTTCAAAGCTGGCCTGAACGCTTTAAATTAAAACTAAATAAACCTATTTCATAGAACATGTTCAAATGATAATTAAACATACATGGTATAATTGGCAAAAATCAAGACGATACTTCAGATAAAATTAAATTGAAAAAGACTTCGGTATAAATTCAAAAATGTGGTGAGGGCATGCGTAAAAGCAAATTATGATTAATATATAAAATCAAAATAAATTGAAACGACATATTACTTGAAAGATGAGGTTTCGATGTGTTAATAATGAGGCAGAATAATTCTGCGGAACTCTTACAAAATTCGATTTAAGAAAAAGTTGTTTTGGGAATATTCATCCAATGTTGTTCAGTATTCATTGGACTGTTCTGCTCAATATTTGAGATATTGGAAAATTTTCCTTCAAATTATATATATTTTCTATATTCATCATTTAAAAATTACCGACAGATGATTATGGACGCTGTTCCAGAAATTCTGCTATACGTTAGTCCAAATATCTCCATGTGCTTGGAATTAAATTTGCCATTGAAGCAGTGTTTCTGAGACATGTTGATTCGATTAAAAAAAATCTCGTCTAATTTTCAAATAATTATCTGTAGCGGTTCTTTATCATTATACGGTTTAATATTTGAAAAATTTGAAACTTTTTTCCGATGAATATACTCCTTCAATTTGTTTTTAATAATCATTATTATTATTTCCATGCATGCGCACCACCTATATCATGATTTCTCATTTCTGTAACGAAAAATACAGGTACTCCATGTTCAGTAATGAGAAAAATGTTAATTTAATAAATGATTTCCAGCCACAAGAAATGTTTGAGATGAAGAAATTCTCCCAAGCAATCAGTTGTGATTATAATTTGTCTCAATGAAGTGCAAACTACCAGAATCCAGATATGGAACCGAATGACACAAAATAATAGGGGGAATTAAAGTTGAACGAAAACATCCCATCGTGCTCACATATGTCAAAGAACAAACGAAAACTGAATCATATGCCATTGTCATTGATAAATGAACTTAAAATAAATGGAAATAAGTCATTGTTATAACTGAAAGCATATCTATCCTACGTTAATTAGCAGTTAAACGTATTGAAGATGAATTTTTCGAGAAATTTCATCATCGTCATCAACAGCAAGCAAAAAAAAGCAAGAAAAAAATTGAGCTATCAACGATCTGCATTTTTCAAGTATATAAAATTTCTGGTCATTCGAGAAAATTAATAAAAGTTAATCAACAATAATGACAGAGGCGATATTTCTTCTCTCAACAGAGTGAGAATCATTTAGAAAATGATATGCTGAAAAGAAATAATATATAGGAATATAAAAGTAAAATTATGGTATTCTCATTTATTCATTATTGAAAAACACTTAGGTTGATTAATTAATTAAATAAACTTTATAAGATATACATAGATATTCGTACAATAACCACTACAATCAAGTAATTGTGTCACATTGGATTCGTGTTTTCTATGCTGAAAACCAACTGAAGTGACAGCATTTTTCTTTGGTTTGCTTCATTTAGTTTAGTCCTTCAGTGAAAACATTTTAATATTTATTCTTACATAACACTCGGCACAAGTATGAGTCCTCTTTTGAATAGGACACCATATGTCTTATTGTAATGTCAAAGGTCATATCCAACCGGTTATATTCGCTGACTGATCCTGAACTAGAATTCCTTCCGGATACCTTCCGGCGATGGTGGAATAGGAGATAACATTTTGTAGCGTACTATGTGTATTTCTTCATCATCCACTGATAACGCTGTTGCTGGTTGTTTTTCCGACGGCTGAAAAAAAATAGAGCTATTAATTGTAACCTAGAGTAAAGAAATGATAACTTCCAAATTTTGTTTCATAAAGAAATATACGTAGAGCCATCATCTTTAAATGAAAGGGAAAATTAAATTTTACTTACTTTTCTTTTAGGTAACTGATTATTGCCAATTCGTTTTCTCAGTGTTGGACCCAGAGCTGGAATTTTAGGTCTTGAAAATATCATTTCTTCTAACATCCTGTCTATTTCTGCGTTTGAGGTTGCCGGTATTTTATGTGGTATTTCAACCAATTTTTCTTTCTGTAAAAATAATTTTCATTAAAATCTAGTCGAAACACAAACGATACAAATTTTTTTTTATTGATAATATATAATTTATGATATTAAATTCGAATAAATAGTTACCTGAATTGGGTCACGATTCTCCTTTCTAAGATTACAACCTTCATATGGAGCAAACCTTACATTTCTTCGTTGTCGAGGGCCAGAAATGTTATATGGCTTTTTGAATTGATCCATAGTGGCTTTTGGATGTGACCTAAAATAGAAAATATTTTCATGAGTTTTATAAATTGAAATAAACTATTATAGTATAATGGTATATTTCGTGAGAGATTTCAACTTACCTATGTCCAAATGAATTCTGCTGGAAGGCAACATAGTGTCGTGTGGGACGTTCTTGCATTATATCAGGATATGCAAAAAGAGAATTTTGGTTGCCTATGCCTAAATTTTCATGTGTCAATAAATGTTTTTTCATGGAATAATCTCCAAGTACGCTCTTTATTCTCTTAGCCATAGGAGAGTCATTTGCTGGATTAATCTGAAAAAAATGTCATTAATATCCTAATGCTACCTATAATTGAGCAAATATAAATAATTATGTTACTTCCTCAAATATTTTATTAATCGTAATATATTTGTTCATTTTATATGAAATATCAGATTGAAAGCATATTACTCATGAGAATTTGAGGATGATTGGCATAATTTACCATATCATTAATAAGTTTAAGGAACTTACCTTGACTGGAGGTTTGAATGAGGGAATGTTTCCTGGTGGTTGCGTTTCTTGAAGAATCCTTTCTAGTCTCTTCAGACACTCTTTCTTTTGCATACTCTTCATTTCAGTGTTATATTTTTCCCTTTTACGGTCATTGTAATTACGGACCAGAAGGTCGTAATAATTATCATTATTATTATTTCCATGCATGCGCACCACCTATATCATGATTTCTCATTTCTGTAACGAAAAATACAGGTACTCCATGTTCAGTAATGAGAAAAATGTTAATTTAATAAATGATTTCCAGCCACAAGAAATGTTTGAGATGAAGAAATTCTCCCAAGCAATCAGTTGTGATTATAATTTGTCTCAATGAAGTGCAAACTACCAGAATCCAGATATGGAACCGAATGACACAAAATAATAGGGGGAATTAAAGTTGAACGAAAACATCCCATCGTGCTCACATATGTCAAAGAACAAACGAAAACTGAATCATATGCCATTGTCATTGATAAATGAACTTAAAATAAATGGAAATAAGTCATTGTTATAACTGAAAGCATATCTATCCTACGTTAATTAGCAGTTAAACGTATTGAAGATGAATTTTTCGAGAAATTTCATCATCGTCATCAACAGCAAGCAAAAAAATAGCAAGAAAAAAATTGAGCTATCAACGATCTGCATTTTTCAAGTATATAAAATTTCTGGTCATTCGAGAAAATTAATAAAAGTTAATCAACAATAATGACAGAGGCGATATTTCTTCTCTCAACGGAGTGAGAATCATTTAGAAAATGATATGCTGAAAAGAAATAATATATAGGAATATAAAAGTAAAATTATGGTATTCTCATTTATTCATTATTGAAAAACACTTAGGTTGATTAATTAATTAAATAAACTTTATAAGATATACATAGATATTCGTACAATAACCACTACAATCAAGTAATTGTGTCACATTGGATTCGTGTTTTCTATGCTGAAAACCAACTGAAGTGACAGCATTTTTCTTTGGTTTGCTTCATTTAGTTTAGTCCTTCAGTGAAAACATTTTAATATTTATTCTTACATAACACTCGGCACAAGTATGAGTCCTCTTTTGAATAGGACACCATATGTCTCATTGTAATGTCAAAGGTCATATCCAACCGGTTATATTCGCTGACTGATCCTGAACTAGAATTCCTTCCGGATACGTTCCGGCGATGGTGGAATAGGAGATAACATTTTGTAGCGTACTATGTGTATTTCTTCATCATCCACTGATAACGCTGTTGCTGGTTGTTTTTCCGACGGCTGAAAAAAAATAGAGCTATTAATTGTAATCTAGAGTAAAGAAATGATAACTTCCAAATTTTGTTTCATAAAGAAATATACGTAGAGCCATCATCTTTAAATGAAAAGGAAAATTAAATTTTACTTACTTTTATTTTAGGTAACTGATTATTGCCAATTCGTTTTCTCAGTGTTGGACCCAGAGCTGGAATTTTAGGTCTTGAAAATATCATTTCTTCTAACATCCTGTCTATTTCTGCGTTTGAGGTTGCCGGTATTTTATGTGGTATTTCAACCAATTTTTCTTTCTGTAAAAATAATTTTCATTAAAATCTAGTCGAAACACAAACGATACAAATTTTTTTTTATTGATAATATATAATTTATGATATTAAATTCGAATAAATAGTTACCTGAATTGGGTCACGATTCTCCTTTCTAAGATTACAACCTTCATATGGAGCAAACCTTACATTTCTTCGTTGTCGAGGGCCAGAAATGTTATATGGCTTTTTGAATTGATCCATAGTGGCTTTTGGATGTGACCTAAAATAGAAAATATTTTCATGAGTTTTATGAATTGAAATAAACTATTATAGTATAATGGTATATTTCGTGAGAGATTTCAACTTACCTATGTCCAAATGAATTCTGCTGGAAGGCAACATGGTGTCGTGTAGGACGTTCTTGCATTATATCAGGATATGCAAAAAGAGAATTTTGGTTGCCTATGCCTAAATTTTCATGTGTCAATAAATGTTTTTTCATGGAATAATCTCCAAGTACGCTCTTTATTCTCTTAGCCATAGGAGAGTCATTTGCTGGATTAATCTGAAAAAAATGTCATTAATATCCTAATGCTACCTATAATTGATCAAATATAAATAATTATGTTACTTCCTCAAATATTTTATTAATCGTAATATATTTGTTCATTTTATATGAAATATCTGATTGAAAGCATATTACTCATGAGAATTTGAGGATGATTGGCATAATTTACCATATCATTAATAAGTTTAAGGAACTTACCTTGACTGGAGGTTTGAATGAGGGAATGTTTCCTGGTGGTTGCGTTTCTTGAAGAATCCTTTCTAGTCTCTTCAGACACTCTTTCTTTTGCATACTCTTCATTTCAGTGTTATATTTTTCCCTTTTACGGTCATTGTAATTACGGACCAGAAGGTCGTGAATTGTGTCCAACGTTGACATGCTTACCTAGAACAAGCGCGTTAAAATAGTTTCAATAAAAATCTCAATATAAATAAATTAAACAGGCTATGATATTCAAGAATCCCGTTTTTGAAGAAACCAAATAAAATTAATATAATAATAGAAAGAACTTCAGAACCTATTGATCGGTTACTAGTTCTATTCTAGCATATATCTTTAAAGAAGGAAATTCTAGTTTGAAATTTTCTACTTATGGACTTTTTGAAAAACACCAGACAATTTATATGGGTAAGAGAGAAGAAAAATTAATTTTTTTGTGGCTCTACCTACGTCCGGTCTTGTGTAATGCTAATTGAAATGATATCATATAAAATGAAAATCAATGGAATTGATATCATTTATACATACCGATATAAATATTTTTGTATATTTATATTATTAAATACCAAAATTGAATTCTATATTCAGTCGACGTGACTCGAATCTTTTATTTTCTCTTCAACAATCGTAACAATCTTTGTAATATAATTAAAAAATCTCAACAATATCACTTTATGTTTCAACAATAGACATAAGGCTTAGATGAACTTAGATAATCAAATGAAAAGTGAATAACACCTAACAAATATAACTGCATAGAGCATTCTTTTTATTCTTCTTCTTCTTCATCATCATCTTCTTCTTTTTATTCTTATCATTCTTCTTCTTTTTCTTCTTCTTCTTCTTCTACTTTTTTCAAAGCTGGCCTGAACGCTTTAAATTAAAACTAAATAAACCTATTTCATAGAACATGTTCAAATGATAATTAAACATACATGGTATAATTGGCAAAAATCAAGACGATACTTCAGACAAAAATAAATTGAAAAAGACTTCGGTATAAATTCAAAAATGTGGTGAGGGCATGCGTAAAAGCAAATTATGATTAATATATAAAATCAAAATAAATTGAAACGACATATTACTTGAAAGATGAGGTTCAGATGTGTTAATAATGAGGCAGAATAATTCTGCGGAACTCTTACAAAATTCGATTTAAGAAAAAGTTGTTTTGGGAATATTCATCCAATGTTGTTCAGTATTCATTGGACTGTTCTGCTCAATATTTGAGATATTGGAAAATTTTCCTTCAAATTATATATATTTTCTATATTCATCATTTAAAAATTACCGACAGATGATTATGGACGCTGTTCCAGAAATTCTGCTATACGTTAGTCCAAATATCTCCATGTGCTTGGAATTAAATTTGCAATTGAAGCAGTGTTTCTGAGACATGTTGATTCGATTAAAAAAAATCTCGTCTAATTTTCAAATAATTATCTGTAGCGGTTCTTTATCATTATACGGTTTAATATTTGAAAAATTTGAAACTTTTTTCCGATGAATATACTCCTTCAATTTGTTTTTAATTATCATTATTATTATTTCCATGCATGCGCACCACCTATATCATGATTTCTCATTTCTGTAACGAAAAATACAGGTACTCCATGTTCAGTAATGAGAAAAATGTTAATTTAATAAATGATTTCCAGCCACAAGAAATGTTTGAGATGAAGAAATTCTCCCAAGCAATCAGTTGTGATTATAATTTGTCTCAATGAAGTGCAAACTACCAGAATCCAGATATGGAACCGAATGACACAAAATAATAGGGGGAATTAAAGTTGAACGAAAACATCCCATCGTGCTCACATATGTCAAAGAACAAACGAAAACTGAATCATATGCCATTGTCATTGATAAATGAACTTAAAATAAATGGAAATAAGTCATTGTTATAACTGAAAGCATATCTATCCTACGTTAATTAGCAGTTAAACGTATTGAAGATGAATTTTTCGAGAAATTTCATCATCGTCATCAACAGCAAGCAAAAAAATAGCAAGAAAAAAATTGAGCTATCAACGATCTGCATTTTTCAAGTATATAAAATTTCTGGTCATTCGAGAAAATTAATAAAAGTTAATCAACAATAATGACAGAGGCGATATTTCTTCTCTCAACGGAGTGAGAATCATTTAGAAAATGATATGCTGAAAAGAAATAATATATAGGAATATAAAAGTAAAATTATGGTATTCTCATTTATTCATTATTGAAAAACACTTAGGTTGATTAATTAATTAAATAAACTTTATAAGATATACATAGATATTCGTACAATAACCACTACAATCAAGTAATTGTGTCACATTGGATTCGTGTTTTCTATGCTGAAAACCAACTGAAGTGACAGCATTTTTCTTTGGTTTGCTTCATTTAGTTTAGTCCTTCAGTGAAAACATTTTAACATTTATTCTTACATAACACTCGGCACAAGTATGAGTCCTCTTTTGAATAGGACACCATATGTCTCATTGTAATGTCAAAGGTCATATCCAACCGGTTATATTCGCTGATTGATCCTGAACTAGAATTCCTTCCGGATACCTTCCGGCGATGGTGGAATAGGAGATAACATTTTGTAGCGTACTATGTGTATTTCTTCATCATCCACTGATAACGCTGTTGCTGGTTGTTTTTCCGACGGCTGAAAAAAAATAGAGCTATTAATTGTAATCTAGAGTAAAGAAATGATAACTTCCAAATTTTGTTTCATAAAGAAATATACGTAGAGCCATCATCTTTAAATGAAAGGGAAAATTAAATTTTACTTACTTTTCTTTTAGGTAACTGATTATTGCCAATTCGTTTTCTCAGTGTTGGACCCAGAGCTGGAATTTTAGGTCTTGAAAATATCATTTCTTCTAACATCCTGTCTATTTCTGCGTTTGAGGTTGCCGGTATTTTATGTGGTATTTCAACCAATTTTTCTTTCTGTAAAAATAATTTTCATTAAAATCTAGTCGAAACACAAACGATACAAATTTTTTTTTATTGATAATATATAATTTATGATATTAAATTCGAATAAATAGTTACCTGAATTGGGTCACGATTCTCCTTTCTAAGATTACAACCTTCATATGGAGCAAACCTTACATTTCTTCGTTGTCGAGGGCCAGAAATGTTATATGGCTTTTTGAATTGATCCATAGTGGCTTTTGGATGTGACCTAAAATAGAAAATATTTTCATGAGTTTTATGAATTGAAATAAACTATTATAGTATAATAGTATATTTCGTGAGAGATTTCAACTTACCTATGTCCAAATGAATTCTGCTGGAAGGCAACATAGTGTCGTGTGGGACGTTCTTGCATTATATCAGGATATGCAAAAAGAGAATTTTGGTTGCCTATGCCTAAATTTTCATGTGTCAATAAATGTTTTTTCATGGAATAATCTCCAAGTACGCTCTTTATTCTCTTAGCCATAGGAGAGTCATTTGCTGGATTAATCTGAAAAAAATGTCATTAATATCCTAATGCTACCTATAATTGATCAAATATAAATAATTATGTTACTTCCTCAAATATTTTATTAATCGTAATATATTTGTTCATTTTATATGAAATATCTGATTGAAAGCATATTACTCATGAGAATTTGAGGATGATTGGCATAATTTACCATATCATTAATAAGTTTAAGGAACTTACCTTGACTGGAGGTTTGAATGAGGGAATGTTTCCTGGTGGTTGCGTTTCTTGAAGAATCCTTTCTAGTCTCTTCAGACACTCTTTCTTTTGCATACTCTTCATTTCAGTGTTATATTTTTCCCTTTTACGGTCATTGTAATTACGGACCAGCAGGTCGTGAATTGTGTCCAACGTTGACATGCTTACCTAGAACAAGCGCGTTAAAATAGTTTCAATAAAAATCTCAATATAAATAAATTAAACAGGCTATGATATTCAAGAATCCCGTTTTTGAAGAAACCAAATAAAATTAATATAATAATAGAAAGAACTTCAGAACCTATTGATCGGTTACTAGTTCTATTCTAGCATATATCTTTAAAGAAGGAAATTCTAGTTTGAAATTTTCTACTTATGGACTTTTTGAAAAACACCAGACAATTTATATGGGTAAGAGAGAAGAAAAATTAATTTTTTGTGGCTCTACCTACGTCCGGTCTTGTGTAATGCTAATTGAAATGATATCATATAAAATGAAAATCAATGGAATTGATATCATTTATACATACCGATAGAAATATTTTTCTATATTTATATTATTAAATACCAAAATTGAATTCTATATTCAGTCGACGTGACTCGAATCTTTTATTTTCCCTTCAACATTCGTAACAATCTTTGTAATATAATTAAAAAATCTCAACAATATCACTTTATGTTTCAACAATAGACATAAGGCTTAGATGAACTTAGATAATCAAATGAGAAGTGAATAACACCTAACAAACATAACTGCATAGAGCATTCTTTTTATTCTTCTTCTTCTTCATCATCATCTTCTTCTTTTTATTCTTATCATTATTCTTCTTTTTCTTCTTCTTCTTCTTCTACTTTTTTCAAAGCTGGCCTGAACGCTTTAAATTAAAACTAAATAAACCTATTTCATAGAACAAGTTCAAATGATAATTAAACATACATGGTATAATTGGCAAAAATCAAGACGATACTTCAGATAAAAATAAATTGAAAAAGACTTCGGTATAAATTCAAAAATGTGGTGAGGGCATGCGTAAAAGCAAATTATGATTAATATATAAAATCAAAATAAATTGAAACGACATATTACTTGAAAGATGAGGTTTCGATGTGTTAATAATGGGGCAGAATAATTCTGCGGAACTCTTACAAAATTCGATTTAAGAAAAAGTTGTTTTGGGAATATTCATCCAATGTTGTTCAGTATTCATTGGACTGTTCTGCTCAATATTTGAGATATTGGAAAATTTTTCTTCAAATTATATATATTTTCTATATTCATCATTTAAAAATTACCGACAGATGATTATGGACGCTGTTCCAGAAATTCTGCTATACGTTAGTCCAAATATCTCCATGTGCTTGGAATTAAATTTGCCATTGAAGCAGTGTTTCTGAGACATGTTGATTCGATTAAAAAAAATCTCGTCTAATTTTCAAATAATTATCTGTAGCGGTTCTTTATCATTATACGGTTTAATATTTGAAAAATTTGAAACTTTTTTCCGATGAATATACTCCTTCAATTTGTTTTTAATTATCATTATTATTATTTCCATGCATGCGCACCACCTATATCATGATTTCTCATTTCTGTAACGAAAAATACAGGTACTCCATGTTCAGTAATGAGAAAAATGTTAATTTAATAAATGATTTCCAGCCACAAGAAATGTTTGAGATGAAGAAATTCTCCCAAGCAATCAGTTGTGATTATAATTTGACTCAATGAAGTGCAAACTACCAGAATCCAGATATGGAACCGAATGACACAAAATAATAGGGGGAATTAAAGTTGAACGAAAACATCCCATCGTGCTCACATATGTCAAAGAACAAACGAAAACTGAATCATATGCCATTGTCATTGATAAATGAACTTAAAATAAATGGAAATAAGTCATTGTTATAACTGAAAGCATATCTATCCTACGTTAATTAGCAGTTAAACGTATTGAAGATGAATTTTTCGAGAAATTTCATCATCGTCATCAACAGCAAGCAAAAAAATAGCAAGAAAAAAATTGAGCTATCAACGATCTGCATTTTTCAAGTATATAAAATTTCTGGTCATTCGAGAAAATTAATAAAAGTTAATCAACAATAATGACAGAGGCGATATTTCTTCTCTCAACGGAGTGAGAATCATTTAGAAAATGATATGCTGAAAAGAAATAATATATAGGAATATAAAAGTAAAATTATGGTATTCTCCTTTATTCATTATTGAAAAACACTTAGGTTGATTAATTAATTAAATAAACTTTATAAGATATACATAGATATTCGTACAATAACCACTACAATCAAGTAATTGTGTCACATTGGATTCGTGTTTTCTATGCTGAAAACCAACTGAAGTGACAGCATTTTTCTTTGGTTTGCTTCATTTAGTTTAGTCCTTCAGTGAAAACATTTTAATATTTATTCTTACATAACACTCGGCACAAGTATGAGTCCTCTTTTGAATAGGACACCATATGTCTCATTGTAATGTCAAAGGTCATATCAAACCGGTTATATTCGCTGACTGATCCTGAACTAGAATTCCTTCCGGATACCTTCCGGCGATGGTGGAATAGGAGATAACATTTTGTAGCGTACTATGTGTATTTCTTCATCATCCACTGATAACGCTGTTGCTGGTTGTTTTTCCGACGGCTGAAAAAAAATAGAGCTATTAATTGTAATCTAGAGTAAAGAAATTATAACTTCCAAATTTTGTTTCATAAAGAAATATACGTAGAGCCATCATCTTTAAATGAAAGGGAAAATTAAATTTTACTTACTTTTCTTTTAGGTAACTGATTATTGCCAATTCGTTTTCTCAGTTTTGGACCCAGAGCTGGAATTTTAGGTCTTGAAAATATCATTTCTTCTAACATCCTGTCTATTTCTGCGTTTGAGGTTGCCGGTATTTTATGTGGTATTTCAACCAATTTTTCTTTCTGTAAAAATAATTTTCATTAAAATCTAGTCGAAACACAAACGATACAAATTTTTTTTTATTGATAATATATAATTTATGATATTAAATTCGAATAAATAGTTACCTGAATTGGGTCACGATTCTCCTTTCTAAGATTACAACCTTCATATGGAGCAAACCTTACATTTCTTCGTTGTCGAGGGCCAGAAATGTTATATGGCTTTTTGAATTGATCCATAGTGGCTTTTGGATGTGACCTAAAATAGAAAATATTTTCATGAGTTTTATGAATTGAAATAAACTATTATAGTATAATGGTATATTTCGTGAGAGATTTCAACTTACCTATGTCCAAATGAATTCTGCTGGAAGGCAACATAGTGTCGTGTGGGACGTTCTTGCATTATATCAGGATATGCAAAAAGAGAATTTTGGTTGCCTATGCCTAAATTTTCATGTGTCAATAAATGTTTTTTCATGGAATAATCTCCAAGTACGCTCTTTATTCTCTTAGCCATAGGAGAGTCATTTGCTGGATTAATCTGAAAAAAATGTCATTAATATCCTAATGCTACCTATAATTGATCAAATATAAATAATTATGTTACTTCCTCAAATATTTTATTAATCGTAATATATTTGTTCATTTTATATGAAATATCTGATTGAAAGCATATTACTCATGAGAATTTGAGGATGATTGGCATAATTTACCATATCATTAATAAGTTTAAGGAACTTACCTTGACTGGAGGTTTGAATGAGGGAATGTTTCCTGGTGGTTGCGTTTCTTGAAGAATCCTTTCTAGTCTCTTCAGACACTCTTTCTTTTGCATACTCTTCATTTCAGTGTTATATTTTTCCCTTTTACGGTCATTGTAATTACGGACCAGAAGGTCGTGAATTGTGTCCAACGTTGACATGCTTACCTAGAACAAGCGCGTTAAAATAGTTTCAATAAAAATCTCAATATAAATAAATTAAACAGGCTATGATATTCAAGAATCCCGTTTTTGAAGAAACCAAATAAAATTAATATAATAATAGAAAGAACTTCAGAACCTATTGATCGGTTACTAGTTCTATTCTAGCATATATCTTTAAAGAAGGAAATTCTAGTTTGAAATTTTCTACTTATGGACTTTTTGAAAAACACCAGACAATTTATATGGGTAAGAGAGAAGAAAAATTAATTTTTTGTGGCTCTACCTACGTCCGGTCTTGTGTAATGCTAATTGAAATGATATCATATAAAATGAAAATCAATGGAATTGATATCATTTATACATACCGATATAAATATTTTTGTATATTTATATTATTAAATACCAAAATTGAATTCTATATTCAGTCGACGTGACTCGAATCTTTTATTTTCTCTTCAACAATCGTAACAATCTTTGTAATATAATTAAAAAATCTCAACAATATCACTTTATGTTTCAACAATAGACATAAGGCTTAGATGAACTTAGATAATCAAATGAAAAGTGAATAACACCTAACAAATATAACTGCATAGAGCATTCTTTTTATTCTTCTTCTTCTTCATCATCATCTTCTTCTTTTTATTCTTATCATTCTTCTTCTTTTTCTTCTTCTTCTTCTTCTACTTTTTTCAAAGCTGGCCTGAACGCTTTAAATTAAAACTAAATAAACCTATTTCATAGAACATGTTCAAATGATAATTAAACATACATGGTATAATTGGCAAAAACCAAGAAAATACTTCAGATAAAAATAAATTGAAAAAGACTTCGGTATAAATTCAAAAATGTGGTGAGGGCATGCGTAAAAGCAAATTATGATTAATATATAAAATCAAAATAAATTGAAACGACATATTACTTGAAAGATGAGGTTTCGATGTGTTAATAATGAGGCAGAATAATTCTGCGGAACTCTTACAAAATTCGATTTAAGAAAAAGTTGTTTTGGGAATATTCATCCAATGTTGTTCAGTATTCATTGGACTGTTCTGCTCAATATTTGAGATATTGGAAAATTTTCCTTCAAATTATATATATTTTCCATATTCATCATTTAAAAATTACCGACAGATGATTATGGACGCTGTTCCAGAAATTCTGCTACACGTTAGTCCAAATATCTCCATGTGCTTGGAATTAAATTTGCCATTGAAACAGTGTTTCTGAGACATGTTGATTCGATTAAAAAAAATCTCGTCTAATTTTCAAATAATTATCTGTAGCGGTTCTTTATCATTATACGGTTTAATATTTGAAAAATTTGAAACTTTTTTCCGATGAATATACTCCGTCAATTTGTTTTTAATTATCATTATTATTATTTCCATGCATGCGCACCACCTATATCATGATTTCTCATTTCTGTAACGAAAAATACAGGTACTCCATGTTCAGTAATGAGAAAAATGTTAATTTAATAAATGATTTCCAGCCACAAGAAATGTTTGAGATGAAGAAATTCTCCCAAGCAATCAGTTGTGATTATAATTTGTCTCAATGAAGTGCAAACTACCAGAATCCAGATATGGACCCGAATGACACAAAATAATAGGGGGAATTAAAGTTGAACGAAAACATCCCATCGTGCTCACATATGTCAAAGAACAAACGAAAACTGAATCATATGCCATTGTCATTGATAAATGAACTTAAAATAAATGGAAATAAGTCATTGTTATAACTGAAAGCATATCTATCCTACGTTAATTAGCAGTTAAACGTATTGAAGATGAATTTTTCGAGAAATTTCATCATCGTCATCAACAGCAAGCAAAAAAATAGCAAGAAAAAAATTGAGCTATCAACGATCTGCATTTTTCAAGTATATAAAATTTCTGGTCATTCGAGAAAATTAATAAAAGTTAATCAACAATAATGACAGAGGCGATATTTCTTCTCTCAACGGAGTGAGAATCATTTAGAAAATGATATGCTGAAAAGAAATAATATATAGGAATATAAAAGTAAAATTATGGTATTCTCATTTATTCATTATTGAAAAACACTTAGGTTGATTAATTAATTAAATAAACTTTATAAGATATACATAGATATTCGTACAATAACCACTACAATCAAGTAATTGTGTCACATTGGATTCGTGTTTTCTATGCTGAAAACCAACTGAAGTGACAGCATTTTTCTTTGGTTTGCTTCATTTAGTTTAGTCCTTCAGTGAAAACATTTTAATATTTATTCTTACATAACACTCGGCACAAGTATGAGTCCTCTTTTGAATAGGACACCATATGTCTCATTGTAATGTCAAAGGTCATATCCAACCGGTTATATTCGCTGACTGATCTTGAACTAGAATTCCTTCCGGATACCTTCCGGCGATGGTGGAATAGGAGATAACATTTTGTAGCGTACTATGTGTATTTCTTCATCATCCACTGATAACGCTGTTGCTGGTTGTTTTTCCGACGGCTGAAAAAAAATAGAGCTATTAATTGTAATCTAGAGTAAAGAAATGATAACTTCCAAATTTTGTTTCATAAAGAAATATACGTAGAGCCATCATCTTTAAATGAAAGGGAAAATTAAATTTTACTTACTTTTCTTTTAGGTAACTGATTATTGCCAATTCGTTTTCTCAGTGTTGGACCCAGAGCTGGAATTTTAGGTCTTGAAAATATCATTTCTTCTAACATCCTGTCTATTTCTGCGTTTGAGGTTGCCGGTATTTTATGTGGTATTTCAACCAATTTTTCTTTCTGTAAAAATAATTTTCATTAAAATCTAGTCGAAACACAAACGATACAAATTTTTTTTTATTGATAATATATAATTTATGATATTAAATTCGAATAAATAGTTACCTGAATTGGGTCACGATTCTCCTTTCTAAGATTACAACCTTCATATGGAGCAAACCTTACATTTCTTCGTTGTCGAGGGCCAGAAATGTTATATGGCTTTTTGAATTGATCCATAGTGGCTTTTGGATGTGACCTAAAATAGAAAATATTTTCATGAGTTTTATGAATTGAAATAAACTATTATAGTATAATGGTATATTTCGTGAGAGATTTCAACTTACCTATGTCCAAATGAATTCTGCTGGAAGGCAACATAGTGTCGTGTGGGACGTTCTTGCATTATATCAGGATATGCAAAAAGAGAATTTTGGTTGCCTATGCCTAAATTTTCATGTGTCAATAAATGTTTTTTCATGGAATAATCTCCAAGTACGCTCTTTATTCTCTTAGCCATAGGAGAGTCATTTGCTGGATTAATCTGAAAAAAATGTCATTAATATCCTAATGCTACCTATAATTGATCAAATATAAATAATTATGTTACTTCCTCAAATATTTTATTAATCGTAATATATTTGTTCATTTTATATGAAATATCTGATTGAAAGCATATTACTCATGAGAATTTGAGGATGATTGGCATAATTTACCATATCATTAATAAGTTTAAGGAACTTACCTTGACTGGAGGTTTGAATGAGGGAATGTTTCCTGGTGGTTGCGTTTCTTGAAGAATCCTTTCTAGTCTCTTCAGACACTCTTTCTTTTGCATACTCTTCATTTCAGTGTTATATTTTTCCCTTTTACGGTCATTGTAATTACGGACCAGAAGGTCGTGAATTGTGTCCAACGTTGACATGCTTACCTAGAACAAGCGCGTTAAAATAGTTTCAAAAAAAATCTCAATATAAATAAATTAAACAGGCTATGATATTCAAGAATCCCGTTTTTGAAGAAACCAAATAAAATTAATATAATAATAGAAAGAACTTCAGAACCTATTGATCGGTTACTAGTTCTATTCTAGCATATATCTTTAAAGAAGGAAATTCTAGTTTGAAATTTTCTACTTATGGACTTCTTGAAAAACACCAGACAATTTATATGGGTAAGAGAGAAGAAAAATTAATTTTTTGTGGCTCTACCTACGTCCGGTCTTGTGTAATGCTAATTGAAATGATATCATATAAAATGAAAATCAATGGAATTGATATCATTTATACATACCGATATAAATATTTTTGTATATTTATATTATTAAATACCAAAATTGAATTCTATATTCAGTCGACGTGACTCGAATCTTTTATTTTCTCTTCAACAATCGTAACAATCTTTGTAATATAATTAAAAAATCTCAACAATATCACTTTATGTTTCAACAATAGACATAAGGCTTAGATGAACTTAGATAATCAAATGAAAAGTGAATAACACCTAACAAACATAACTGCATAGAGCATTCTTTTTATTCTTCTTCTTCTTCATCATCATCTTCTTCTTTTTATTCTTATCATTCTTCTTCTTTTTCTTCTTCTTCTTCTTCTACTTTTTTCAAAGCTGGCCTGAACGCTTTAAATTAAAACTAAATAAACCTATTTCATAGAACATGTTCAAATGATAATTAAACATACATGGTATAATTGGCAAAAATCAAGACGATACTTCAGATAAAAATAAATTGAAAAAGACTTCGGTATAAATTCAAAAATGTGGTGAGGGCATGCGTAAAAGCAAATTATGATTAATATATAAAATCAAAATAAATTGAAACGACATATTACTTGAAAGATGAGGTTTCGATGTGTTAATAATGAGGCAGAATAATTCTGCGGAACTCTTACAAAATTCGATTTAAGAAAAAGTTGTTTTGGGAATATTCATCCAATGTTGTTCAGTATTCATTGGACTGTTCTGCTCAATATTTGAGATATTGGAAAATTTTCCTTCAAATTATATATATTTTCTATATTCATCATTTAAAAATTACCGACAGATGATTATGGACGCTGTTCCAGAAATTCTGCTATACGTTAGTCCAAATATCTCCATGTGCTTGGAATTAAATTTGCCATTGAAGCAGTGTTTCTGAGACATGTTGATTCGATTAAAAAAAATCTCGTCTAATTTTCAAATAATTATCTGTAGCGGTTCTTTATCATTATACGGTTTAATATTTGAAAAATTTGAAACTTTTTTCCGATGAATATACTCCTTCAATTTGTTTTTAATTATCATTATTATTATTTCCATGCATGCGCACCACCTATATCATGATTTCTCATTTCTGTAACGAAAAATACAGGTACTCCATGTTCAGTAATGAGAAAAATGTTAATTTAATAAATGATTTCCAGCCACAAGAAATGTTTGAGATGAAGAAATTCTCCCAAGCAATCAGTTGTGATTATAATTTGTCTCAATGAAGTGCAAACTACCAGAATCCAGATATGGAACCGAATGACACAAAATAATAGGGGGAATTAAAGTTGAACGAAAACATCCCATCGTGCTCACATATGTCAAAGAACAAACGAAAACTGAATCATATGCCATTGTCATTGATAAATGAACTTAAAATAAATGGAAATAAGTCATTGTTATAACTGAAAGCATATCTATCCTACGTTAATTAGCAG
The DNA here is from genome assembly GCA_034642435.1 of Megalocaria dilatata. Classification (NCBI taxonomy): domain Eukaryota; kingdom Metazoa; phylum Arthropoda; class Insecta; order Coleoptera; family Coccinellidae; genus Megalocaria; species Megalocaria dilatata. The sequence continues at coordinate 53,531,807 of CM067859.1, read as the reverse complement.
TTAAACGTATTGAAGATGAATTTTTCGAGAAATTTCATCATCGTCATCAACAGCAAGCAAAAAAATAGCAAGAAAAAAATTGAGCTATCAACGATCTGCATTTTTCAAGTATATAAAATTTCTGGTCATTCGAGAAAATTAATAAAAGTTAATCAACAATAATGACAGAGGCGATATTTCTTCTCTCAACGGAGTGAGAATCATTTAGAAAATGATATGCTGAAAAGAAATAATATATAGGAATATAAAAGTAAAATTATGGTATTCTCATTTATTCATTATTGAAAAACACTTAGGTTGATTAATTAATTAAATAAACTTTATAAGATATACATAGATATTCGTACAATAACCACTACAATCAAGTAATTGTGTCACATTGGATTCGTGTTTTCTATGCTGAAAACCAACTGAAGTGACAGCATTTTTCTTTGGTTTGCTTCATTTAGTTTAGTCCTTCAGTGAAAACATTTTAACATTTATTCTTACATAACACTCGGCACAAGTATGAGTCCTCTTTTGAATAGGACACCATATGTCTCATTGTAATGTCAAAGGTCATATCCAACCGGTTATATTCGCTGATTGATCCTGAACTAGAATTCCTTCCGGATACCTTCCGGCGATGGTGGAATAGGAGATAACATTTTGTAGCGTACTATGTGTATTTCTTCATCATCCACTGATAACGCTGTTGCTGGTTGTTTTTCCGACGGCTGAAAAAAAATAGAGCTATTAATTGTAATCTAGAGTAAAGAAATGATAACTTCCAAATTTTGTTTCATAAAGAAATATACGTAGAGCCATCATCTTTAAATGAAAGGGAAAATTAAATTTTACTTACTTTTCTTTTAGGTAACTGATTATTGCCAATTCGTTTTCTCAGTGTTGGACCCAGAGCTGGAATTTTAGGTCTTGAAAATATCATTTCTTCTAACATCCTGTCTATTTCTGCGTTTGAGGTTGCCGGTATTTTATGTGGTATTTCAACCAATTTTTCTTTCTGTAAAAATAATTTTCATTAAAATCTAGTCGAAACACAAACGATACAAATTTTTTTTTATTGATAATATATAATTTATGATATTAAATTCGAATAAATAGTTACCTGAATTGGGTCACGATTCTCCTTTCTAAGATTACAACCTTCATATGGAGCAAACCTTACATTTCTTCGTTGTCGAGGGCCAGAAATGTTATATGGCTTTTTGAATTGATCCATAGTGGCTTTTGGATGTGACCTAAAATAGAAAATATTTTCATGAGTTTTATGAATTGAAATAAACTATTATAGTATAATGGTATATTTCGTGAGAGATTTCAACTTAACGTAAATAGAGGTCATTCTTGATAGAAGGTATATAAAATAATATAAATATTTTAAAAAATTTTAAACAATTTTAAAAAATTAGCCTTCTACATATTTAACTCCAAAAGATTATATTCAATGATTATAACTTCTGAAAATAAATTAAACTAATGTCGTATAAGTACCACTTATATCATGACATAAAATAAACATTCATTATAAGATATCCAAATGGTATAACAAAATCCAATAAATAAAAATTATTAACTAAAATCCTATAAATTAAACATTTTGAATAGACAAAATTTTGTTTCTGCTTATCAATCCTATGAAAACCAATATCTTTCAAGAATATCCAACATAATCCTGGGAATTTTATCACAAAACTATCTTACTTAGACTATTCAATATTATTGGATATCTAACCAAGGTACTTTATACAAAAACTCAAGATATGCAAAACATTATTGAAAAACAAGTTTTAAAATCGACTTTGCTCATCAGTATTCAAATATTCATATTCAATAAATATAAAATCAATTAATAACACATATTTAAACTTACCCTTCGTCTTCGAGAAAAAGTTCTATTTAAAAATGAGAATCTTGAATAGGTATCCAATACAGACAGAAATATCTCTGTGGTTTAACCTGATCTAGAAGATTGAAGGATAAATTTAATGGCCTTTGTTATAACACAAGGACTCTCTTTATGAATGTTTGGGTAAACCATATAATTATATATTATAAATAAAATAACGTAAATAGAGGTCATTCTTGATAGAAGGTATATAAAATAATATAAATATTTTAAAAAATTTTAAACAATTTTAAAAAATTAGCCTTCTACATATTTAACTCCAAAAGATTATATTCAATGATTATAACTTCTGAAAATAAATTAAACTAATGTCGTATAAGTACCACTTATATCATGACATAAAATAAACATTCATTATAAGATATCCAAATGGTATAACAAAATCCAATAAATAAAAATTATTAACTAAAATCCTATAAATTAAACATTTTGAATAGACAAAATTTTGTTTCTGCTTATCAATCCTATGAAAACCAATATCTTTCAAGAATATCCAACATAATCCTGGGAATTTTATCACAAAACTATCTTACTTAGACTATTCAATATTATTGGATATCTAACCAAGGTACTTTATACAAAAACTCAAGATATGCAAAACATTATTGAAAAACAAGTTTTAAAATCGACTTTGCTCATCAGTATTCAAATATTCATATTCAATAAATATAAAATCAATTAATAACACATATTTAAACTTACCCTTCGTCTTCGAGAAAAAGTTCTATTTAAAAATGAGAATCTTGAATAGGTATCCAATACAGACAGAAATATCTCTGTGGTTTAACCTGATCTAGAAGATTGAAGGATAAATTTAATGGCCTTTGTTATAACACAAGGACTCTCTTTATGAATGTTTGGGTAAACCATATAATTATATATTATAAATAAAATAACGTAAATAGAGGTCATTCTTGATAGAAGGTATATAAAATAATATAAATATTTTAAAAAATTTTAAACAATTTTAAAAAATTAGCCTTCTACATATTTAACTCCAAAAGATTATATTCAATGATTATAACTTCTGAAAATAAATTAAACTAATGTCGTATAAGTACCACTTATATCATGACATAAAATAAACATTCATTATAAGATATCCAAATGGTATAACAAAATCCAATAAATAAAAATTATTAACTAAAATCCTATAAATTAAACATTTTGAATAGACAAAATTTTGTTTCTGCTTATCAATCCTATGAAAACCAATATCTTTCAAGAATATCCAACATAATCCTGGGAATTTTATCACAAAACTATCTTACTTAGACTATTCAATATTATTGGATATCTAACCAAGGTACTTTATACAAAAACTCAAGATATGCAAAACATTATTGAAAAACAAGTTTTAAAATCGACTTTGCTCATCAGTATTCAAATATTCATATTCAATAAATATAAAATCAATTAATAACACATATTTAAACTTACCCTTCGTCTTCGAGAAAAAGTTCTATTTAAAAATGAGAATCTTGAATAGGTATCCAATACAGACAGAAATATCTCTGTGGTTTAACCTGATCTAGAAGATTGAAGGATAAATTTAATGGCCTTTGTTATAACACAAGGACTCTCTTTATGAATGTTTGGGTAAACCATATAATTATATATTATAAATAAAATAACGTAAATAGAGGTCATTCTTGATAGAAGGTATATAAAATAATATAAATATTTTAAAAAATTTTAAACAATTTTAAAAAATTAGCCTTCTACATATTTAACTCCAAAAGATTATATTCAATGATTATAACTTCTGAAAATAAATTAAACTAATGTCGTATAAGTACCACTTATATCATGACATAAAATAAACATTCATTATAAGATATCCAAATGGTATAACAAAATCCAATAAATAAAAATTATTAACTAAAATCCTATAAATTAAACATTTTGAATAGACAAAATTTTGTTTCTGCTTATCAATCCTATGAAAACCAATATCTTTCAAGAATATCCAACATAATCCTGGGAATTTTATCACAAAACTATCTTACTTAGACTATTCAATATTATTGGATATCTAACCAAGGTACTTTATACAAAAACTCAAGATATGCAAAACATTATTGAAAAACAAGTTTTAAAATCGACTTTGCTCATCAGTATTCAAATATTCATATTCAATAAATATAAAATCAATTAATAACACATATTTAAACTTACCCTTCGTCTTCGAGAAAAAGTTCTATTTAAAAATGAGAATCTTGAATAGGTATCCAATACAGACAGAAATATCTCTGTGGTTTAACCTGATCTAGAAGATTGAAGGATAAATTTAATGGCCTTTGTTATAACACAAGGACTCTCTTTATGAATGTTTGGGTAAACCATATAATTATATATTATAAATAAAATAACGTAAATAGAGGTCATTCTTGATAGAAGGTATATAAAATAATATAAATATTTTAAAAAATTTTAAACAATTTTAAAAAATTAGCCTTCTACATATTTAACTCCAAAAGATTATATTCAATGATTATAACTTCTGAAAATAAATTAAACTAATGTCGTATAAGTACCACTTATATCATGACATAAAATAAACATTCATTATAAGATAGGATAGGATATCTTATAATGAATGTTTATTTTATGTCATGATATAAGTGGTACTTATACGACATTAGTTTAATTTATTTTCAGAAGTTATAATCATTGAATATAATCTTTTGGAGTTAAATATGTAGAAGGCTAATTTTTTAAAATTGTTTAAAATTTTTTAAAATATTTATATTATTTTATATACCTTCTATCAAGAATGACCTCTATTTACGTTATTTTATTTATAATATATAATTATATGGTTTACCCAAACATTCATAAAGAGAGTCCTTGTGTTATAACAAAGGCCATTAAATTTATCCTTCAATCTTCTAGATCAGGTTAAACCACAGAGATATTTCTGTCTGTATTGGATACCTATTCAAGATTCTCATTTTTAAATAGAACTTTTTCTCGAAGACGAAGGGTAAGTTTAAATATGTGTTATTAATTGATTTTATATTTATTGAATATGAATATTTGAATACTGATGAGCAAAGTCGATTTTAAAACTTGTTTTTCAATAATGTTTTGCATATCTTGAGTTTTTGTATAAAGTACCTTGGTTAGATATCCAATAATATTGAATAGTCTAAGTAAGATAGTTTTGTGATAAAATTCCCAGGATTATGTTGGATATTCTTGAAAGATATTGGTTTTCATAGGATTGATAAGCAGAAACAAAATTTTGTCTATTCAAAATGTTTAATTTATAGGATTTTAGTTAATAATTTTTATTTATTGGATTTTGTTATACCATTTGGATATCTTATAATGAATGTTTATTTTATGTCATGATATAAGTGGTACTTATACGACATTAGTTTAATTTATTTTCAGAAGTTATAATCATTGAATATAATCTTTTGGAGTTAAATATGTAGAAGGCTAATTTTTTAAAATTGTTTAAAATTTTTTAAAATATTTATATTATTTTATATACCTTCTATCAAGAATGACCTCTATTTACGTTATTTTATTTATAATATATAATTATATGGTTTACCCAAACATTCATAAAGAGAGTCCTTGTGTTATAACAAAGGCCATTAAATTTATCCTTCAATCTTCTAGATCAGGTTAAACCACAGAGATATTTCTGTCTGTATTGGATACCTATTCAAGATTCTCATTTTTAAATAGAACTTTTTCTCGAAGACGAAGGGTAAGTTTAAATATGTGTTATTAATTGATTTTATATTTATTGAATATGAATATTTGAATACTGATGAGCAAAGTCGATTTTAAAACTTGTTTTTCAATAATGTTTTGCATATCTTGAGTTTTTGTATAAAGTACCTTGGTTAGATATCCAATAATATTGAATAGTCTAAGTAAGATAGTTTTGTGATAAAATTCCCAGGATTATGTTGGATATTCTTGAAAGATATTGGTTTTCATAGGATTGATAAGCAGAAACAAAATTTTGTCTATTCAAAATGTTTAATTTATAGGATTTTAGTTAATAATTTTTATTTATTGGATTTTGTTATACCATTTGGATATCTTATAATGAATGTTTATTTTATGTCATGATATAAGTGGTACTTATACGACATTAGTTTAATTTATTTTCAGAAGTTATAATCATTGAATATAATCTTTTGGAGTTAAATATGTAGAAGGCTAATTTTTTAAAATTGTTTAAAATTTTTTAAAATATTTATATTATTTTATATACCTTCTATCAAGAATGACCTCTATTTACGTTATTTTATTTATAATATATAATTATATGGTTTACCCAAACATTCATAAAGAGAGTCCTTGTGTTATAACAAAGGCCATTAAATTTATCCTTCAATCTTCTAGATCAGGTTAAACCACAGAGATATTTCTGTCTGTATTGGATACCTATTCAAGATTCTCATTTTTAAATAGAACTTTTTCTCGAAGACGAAGGGTAAGTTTAAATATGTGTTATTAATTGATTTTATATTTATTGAATATGAATATTTGAATACTGATGAGCAAAGTCGATTTTAAAACTTGTTTTTCAATAATGTTTTGCATATCTTGAGTTTTTGTATAAAGTACCTTGGTTAGATATCCAATAATATTGAATAGTCTAAGTAAGATAGTTTTGTGATAAAATTCCCAGGATTATGTTGGATATTCTTGAAAGATATTGGTTTTCATAGGATTGATAAGCAGAAACAAAATTTTGTCTATTCAAAATGTTTAATTTATAGGATTTTAGTTAATAATTTTTATTTATTGGATTTTGTTATACCATTTGGATATCTTATAATGAATGTTTATTTTATGTCATGATATAAGTGGTACTTATACGACATTAGTTTAATTTATTTTCAGAAGTTATAATCATTGAATATAATCTTTTGGAGTTAAATATGTAGAAGGCTAATTTTTTAAAATTGTTTAAAATTTTTTAAAATATTTATATTATTTTATATACCTTCTATCAAGAATGACCTCTATTTACGTTATTTTATTTATAATATATAATTATATGGTTTACCCAAACATTCATAAAGAGAGTCCTTGTGTTATAACAAAGGCCATTAAATTTATCCTTCAATCTTCTAGATCAGGTTAAACCACAGAGATATTTCTGTCTGTATTGGATACCTATTCAAGATTCTCATTTTTAAATAGAACTTTTTCTCGAAGACGAAGGGTAAGTTTAAATATGTGTTATTAATTGATTTTATATTTATTGAATATGAATATTTGAATACTGATGAGCAAAGTCGATTTTAAAACTTGTTTTTCAATAATGTTTTGCATATCTTGAGTTTTTGTATAAAGTACCTTGGTTAGATATCCAATAATATTGAATAGTCTAAGTAAGATAGTTTTGTGATAAAATTCCCAGGATTATGTTGGATATTCTTGAAAGATATTGGTTTTCATAGGATTGATAAGCAGAAACAAAATTTTGTCTATTCAAAATGTTTAATTTATAGGATTTTAGTTAATAATTTTTATTTATTGGATTTTGTTATACCATTTGGATATCTTATAATGAATGTTTATTTTATGTCATGATATAAGTGGTACTTATACGACATTAGTTTAATTTATTTTCAGAAGTTATAATCATTGAATATAATCTTTTGGAGTTAAATATGTAGAAGGCTAATTTTTTAAAATTGTTTAAAATTTTTTAAAATATTTATATGATTTCAACTTACCTATGTCCAAATGAATTCTGCTGGAAGGCAACATAGTGTCGTGTGGGACGTTCTTGCATTATATCAGGATATGCAAAAAGAGAATTTTGGTTGCCTATGCCTAAATTTTCATGTGTCAATAAATGTTTTTTCATGGAATAATCTCCAAGTACGCTCTTTATTCTCTTAGCCATAGAAGAGTCATTTGCTGGATTAATCTGAAAAAAATGTCATTAATATCCTAATGCTACCTATAATTGATCAAATATAAATAATTATGTTACTTCCTCAAATATTTTATTAATCGTAATAGATTTGTTCATTTTATATGAAATATCTGATTGAAAGCATATTACTCATGAGAATTTGAGGATGATTGGCATAATTTACCATATCATTAATAAGTTTAAGGAACTTACCTTGACTGGAGGTTTGAATGAGGGAATGTTTCCTGGTGGTTGCGTTTCTTGAAGAATCCTTTCTAGTCTCTTCAGACACTCTTTCTTTTGCATACTCTTCATTTCAGTGTTATATTTTTCCCTTTTACGGTCATTGTAATTACGGACCAGAAGGTCGTGAATTGTGTCCAACGTTGACATGCTTACCTAGAACAAGCGCGTTAGAATAGTTTCAATGAAAATCTCAATATAAATAAATTAAACAGGCTATGATATTCAAGAATCCCGTTTTTGAAGAAACCAAATAAAATTAATATAATAATAGAAAGAACTTCAGAACCTATTGATCGGTTACTAGTTCTATTCTAGCATATATCTTTAAAGAAGGAAATTCTAGTTTGAAATTTTCTACTTATGGACTTTTTGAAAAACACCAGACAATTTATATGGGTACGAGAGAAGAAACATTAATTTTTTGTGGCTCTACCTACGTCCGGTCTTGTGTAATGCTAATTGAAATGATATCATATAAAATGAAAATCAATGGAATTGATATCATTTATACATACCGATATAAATATTTTTGTATATTTATATTATTAAATACCAAAATTGAATTCTATATTCAGTCGACGTGACTCGAATCTTTTATTTTCTCTTCAACAATCGTAACAATCTTTGTAATATAATTAAAAAATCTCAACAATATCACTTTATGTTTCAACAATAGACATAAGGCTTAGATGAACTTAGATAATCAAATGAAAAGCGAATAACACCTAACAAACATAACTGCATAGAGCATTCTTTTTATTCTTCTTCTTCTTCATCATCATCTTCTTCTTTTTATTCTTATCATTCTTCTTCTTTTTCTTCTTCTTCTTCTTCTACTTTTTTCAAAGCTGGCCTGAACGCTTTAAATTAAAACTAAATAAACCTATTTCATAGAACATGTTCAAATGATAATTAAACATACATGGTATAATTGGCAAAAATCAAGACGATACTTCAGATAAAATTAAATTGAAAAAGACTTCGGTATAAATTCAAAAATGTGGTGAGGGCATGCGTAAAAGCAAATTATGATTAATATATAAAATCAAAATAAATTGAAACGACATATTACTTGAAAGATGAGGTTTCGATGTGTTAATAATGAGGCAGAATAATTCTGCGGAACTCTTACAAAATTCGATTTAAGAAAAAGTTGTTTTGGGAATATTCATCCAATGTTGTTCAGTATTCATTGGACTGTTCTGCTCAATATTTGAGATATTGGAAAATTTTCCTTCAAATTATATATATTTTCTATATTCATCATTTAAAAATTACCGACAGATGATTATGGACGCTGTTCCAGAAATTCTGCTATACGTTAGTCCAAATATCTCCATGTGCTTGGAATTAAATTTGCCATTGAAGCAGTGTTTCTGAGACATGTTGATTCGATTAAAAAAAATCTCGTCTAATTTTCAAATAATTATCTGTAGCGGTTCTTTATCATTATACGGTTTAATATTTGAAAAATTTGAAACTTTTTTCCGATGAATATACTCCTTCAATTTGTTTTTAATTATCATTATTATTATTTCCATGCATGCGCACCACCTATATCATGATTTCTCATTTCTGTAACGAAAAATACAGGTACTCCATGTTCAGTAATGAGAAAAATGTTAATTTAATAAATGATTTCCAGCCACAAGAAATGTTTGAGATGAAGAAATTCTCCCAAGCAATCAGTTGTGATTATAATTTGTCTCAATGAAGTGCAAACTACCAGAATCCAGATATGGAACCGAATGACACAAAATAATAGGGGGAATTAAAGTTGAACGAAAACATCCCATCGTGCTCACATATGTCAAAGAACAAACGAAAACTGAATCATATGCCATTGTCATTGATAAATGAACTTAAAATAAATGGAAATAAGTCATTGTTATAACTGAAAGCATATCTATCCTACGTTAATTAGCAGTTAAACGTATTGAAGATGAATTTTTCGAGAAATTTCATCATCGTCATCAACAGCAAGCAAAAAAATAGCAAGAAAAAAATTGAGCTATCAACGATCTGCATTTTTCAAGTATATAAAATTTCTGGTCATTCGAGAAAATTAATAAAAGTTAATCAACAATAATGACAGAGGCGATATTTCTTCTCTCAACGGAGTGAGAATCATTTAGAAAATGATATGCTGAAAAGAAATAATATAGAGGAATATAAAAGTAAAATTATGGTATTCTCATTTATTCATTATTGAAAAACACTTAGGTTGATTAATTAATTAAATAAACTTTATAAGATATACATAGATATTCGTACAATAACCACTACAATCAAGTAATTGTGTCACATTGGATTCGTGTTTTCTATGCTGAAAACCAACTGAAGTGACAGCATTTTTCTTTGGTTTGCTTCATTTAGTTTAGTCCTTCAGTGAAAACATTTTAATATTTATTCTTACATAACACTCGGCACAAGTATGAGTCCTCTTTTGAATAGGACACCATATGTCTCATTGTAATGTCAAAGGTCATATCCAACCGGTTATATTCGCTGACTGATCCTGAACTAGAATTCCTTCCGGATACCTTCCGGCGATGGTGGAATAGGAGATAACATTTTGTAGCGTACTATGTGTATTTCTTCATCATCCACTGATAACGCTGTTGCTGGTTGTTTTTCCGACGGCTGAAAAAAAATAGAGCTATTAATTGTAATCTAGAGTAAAGAAATTATAACTTCCAAATTTTGTTTCATAAAGAAATATACGTAGAGCCATCATCTTTAAATGAAAGGGAAAATTAAATTTTACTTACTTTTCTTTTAGGTAACTGATTATTGCCAATTCGTTTTCTCAGTTTTGGACCCAGAGCTGGAATTTTAGGTCTTGAAAATATCATTTCTTCTAACATCCTGTCTATTTCTGCGTTTGAGGTTGCCGGTATTTTATGTGGTATTTCAACCAATTTTTCTTTCTGTAAAAATAATTTTCATTAAAATCTAGTCGAAACACAAACGATACAAATTTTTTTTTATTGATAATATATAATTTATGATATTAAATTCGAATAAATAGTTACCTGAATTGGGTCACGATTCTCCTTTCTAAGATTACAACCTTCATATGGAGCAAACCTTCCATTTCTTCGTTGTCGAGGGCCAGAAATGTTATATGGCTTTTTGAATTGATCCATAGTGGCTTTTGGATGTGACCTAAAATAGAAAATATTTTCATGAGTTTTATGAATTGAAATAAACTATTATAGTATAATGGTATATTTCGTGAGAGATTTCAACTTACCTATGTCCAAATGAATTCTGCTGGAAGGCAACATAGTGTCGTGTGGGACGTTCTTGCATTATATCAGGATATGCAAAAAGAGAATTTTGGTTGCCTATGCCTAAATTTTCATGTGTCAATAAATGTTTTTTCATGGAATAATCTCCAAGTACGCTCTTTATTCTCTTAGCCATAGGAGAGTCATTTGCTGGATTAATCTGAAAAAAATGTCATTAATATCCTAATGCTACCTATAATTGATCAAATATAAATAATTATGTTACTTCCTCAAATATTTTATTAATCGTAATATATTTGTTCATTTTATATGAAATATCTGATTGAAAGCATATTACTCATGAGAATTTGAGGATGATTGGCATAATTTACCATATCATTAATAAGTTTAAGGAACTTACCTTGACTGGAGGTTTGAATGAGGGAATGTTTCCTGGTGGTTGCGTTTCTTGAAGAATCCTTTCTAGTCTCTTCAGACACTCTTTCTTTTGCATACTCTTCATTTCAGTGTTATATTTTTCCCTTTTACGGTCATTGTAATTACGGACCAGCAGGTCGTGAATTGTGTCCAACGTTGACATGCTTACCTAGAACAAGCGCGTTAAAATAGTTTCAATAAAAATCTCAATATAAATAAATTAAACAGGCTATGATATTCAAGAATCCCGTTTTTGAAGAAACCAAATAAAATTAATATAATAATAGAAAGAACTTCAGAACCTATTGATCGGTTACTAGTTCTATTCTAGCATATATCTTTAAAGAAGGAAATTCTAGTTTGAAATTTTCTACTTATGGACTTTTTGAAAAACACCAGACAATTTATATGGGTAAGAGAGAAGAAAAATTAATTTTTTGTGGCTCTACCTACGTCCGGTCTTGTGTAATGCTAATTGAAATGATATCATATAAAATGAAAATCAATGGAATTGATATCATTTATACATACCGATAGAAATATTTTTCTATATTTATATTATTAAATACCAAAATTGAATTCTATATTCAGTCGACGTGACTCGAATCTTTTATTTTCCCTTCAACAATCGTAACAATCTTTGTAATATAATTAAAAAATCTCAACAATATCACTTTATGTTTCAACAATAGACATAAGGCTTAGATGAACTTAGATAATCAAATGAAAAGTGAATAACACCTAACAAACATAACTGCATAGAGCATTCTTTTTATTCTTCTTCTTCTTCATCATCATCTTCTTCTTTTTATTCTTATCATTCTTCTTCTTTTTCTTCTTCTTCTTCTTCTACTCTTTTCAAAGCTGGCCTGAACGCTTTAAATTAAAACTAAATAAACCTATTTCATAGAACATGTTCAAATGATAATTAAACATACATGGTATAATTGGCAAAAATCAAGACGATACTTCAGATAAAATTAAATTGAAAAAGACTTCGGTATAAATTCAAAAATGTGGTGAGGGCATGCGTAAAAGCAAATTATGATTAATATATAAAATCAAAATAAATTGAAACGACATATTACTTGAAAGATGAGGTTTCGATGTGTTAATAATGAGGCAGAATAATTCTGCGGAACTCTTACAAAATTCGATTTAAGAAAAAGTTGTTTTGGGAATATTCATCCAATGTTGTTCAGTATTCATTGGACTGTTCTGCTCAATATTTGAGATATTGGAAAATTTTCCCTCAAATTATATATATTTTCTATATTCATCATTTAAAAATTACCGACAGATGATTATGGACGCTGTTCCAGAAATTCTGCTATACGTTAGTCCAAATATCTCCATGTGCTTGGAATTAAATTTGCCATTGAAGCAGTGTTTCTGAGACATGTTGATTCGATTAAAAAAAATCTCGTCTAATTTTCAAATAATTATCTGTAGCGGTTCTTTATCATTATACGGTTTAATATTTGAAAAATTTGAAACTTTTTTCCGATGAATATACTCCTTCAATTTGTTTTTAATTATCATTATTATTATTTCCATGCATGCGCACCACCTATATCATGATTTCTCATTTCTGTAACGAAAAATACAGGTACTCCATGTTCAGTAATGAGAAAAATGTTAATTTAATAAATGATTTCCAGCCACAAGAAATGTTTGAGATGAAGAAATTCTCCCAAGCAATCAGTTGTGATTATAATTTGTCTCAATGAAGTGCAAACTACCAGAATCCAGATATGGAACCGAATGACACAAAATAATAGGGGGAATTAAAGTTGAACGAAAACATCCCATCGTGCTCACATATGTCAAAGAACAAACGAAAACTGAATCATATGCCATTGTCATTGATAAATGAACTTAAAATAAATGGAAATAAGTCATTGTTATAACTGAAAGCATATCTATCCTACGTTAATTAGCAGTTAAACGTATTGAAGATGAATTTTTCGAGAAATTTCATCATCGTCATCAACAGCAAGCAGATATGATCGTATACAAGATGCTACCTGATGTTCAAGCAAGCCTACAAGCACTAAAATTACCTGCTGTGAACCCCCAGCGCGACATTGAAAAAGCTATTTCTACCTGGGGTCATCAATGAGGATTACAGCGAAAGCGTATAAAGGTCAATACACCAATTTTCCCTCCCATCTTCCCTTTTTCGCAGAATTGTAGGTGCTCATATTTTTCTCACATTATCACACAATTAATTGAATTAATTAATATTTTGAATTTTGTTCATTCATGTTGTAATGTAACTAATCGAAAATATCGTGAGAAAGAAATGATATTATTCTTATTTAAAGCAATTTGAATATTAGAACCTGATCACTGCTGGCAAAGACAGGGAGTTAGTTTTTAAAAATAGAAGACCATAATTTATGTAGATGGAAGGCAGAAAAAAATTGAGCTATCAACGATCTGCATTTTTCAAGTATATAAAATTTCTGGTCATTCGAGAAAATTAATAAAAGTTAATCAACAATAATGACAGAGGCGATATTTCTTCTCTCAACGGAGTGAGAATCATTTAGAAAATGATATGCTGAAAAGAAATAATATATAGGAATATAAAAGTAAAATTATGGTATTCTCATTTATTCATTATTGAAAAACACTTAGGTTGATTAATTAATTAAATAAACTTTATAAGATATACATAGATATTCGTACAATAACCACTACAATCAAGTAATTGTGTCACATTGGATTCGTGTTTTCTATGCTGAAAACCAACTGAAGTGACAGCATTTTTCTTTGGTTTGCTTCATTTAGTTTAGTCCTTCAGTGAAAACATTTTAATATTTATTCTTACATAACACTCGGCACAAGTATGAGTCCTCTTTTGAATAGGACACCATATGTCTCATTGTAATGTCAAAGGTCATATCCAACCGGTTATATTCGCTGACTGATCCTGAACTAGAATTCCTTCCGGATACCTTCCGGCGATGGTGGAATAGGAGATAACATTTTGTAGCGTACTATGTGTATTTCTTCATCATCCACTGATAACGCTGTTGCTGGTTGTTTTTCCGACGGCTGAAAAAAAATAGAGCTATTAATTGTAATCTAGAGTAAAGAAATGATAACTTCCAAATTTTGTTTCATAAAGAAATATACGTAGAGCCATCATCTTTAAATGAAAAGGAAAATTAAATTTTACTTACTTTTATTTTAGGTAACTGATTATTGCCAATTCGTTTTCTCAGTGTTGGACCCAGAGCTGGAATTTTAGGTCTTGAAAATATCATTTCTTCTAACATCCTGTCTATTTCTGCGTTTGAGGTTGCCGGTATTTTATGTGGTATTTCAACCAATTTTTCTTTCTGTAAAAATAATTTTCATTAAAATCTAGTCGAAACACAAACGATACAAATTTTTTTTTATTGATAATATATAATTTATGATATTAAATTCGAATAAATAGTTACCTGAATTGGGTCACGATTCTCCTTTCTAAGATTACAACCTTCATATGGAGCAAACCTTACATTTCTTCGTTGTCGAGGGCCAGAAATGTTATATGGCTTTTTGAATTGATCCATAGTGGCTTTTGGATGTGACCTAAAATAGAAAATATTTTCATGAGTTTTATGAATTGAAATAAACTATTATAGTATAATGGTATATTTCGTGAGAGATTTCAACTTACCTATGTCCAAATGAATTCTGCTGGAAGGCAACATGGTGTCGTGTAGGACGTTCTTGCATTATATCAGGATATGCAAAAAGAGAATTTTGGTTGCCTATGCCTAAATTTTCATGTGTCAATAAATGTTTTTTCATGGAATAATCTCCAAGTACGCTCTTTATTCTCTTAGCCATAGGAGAGTCATTTGCTGGATTAATCTGAAAAAAATGTCATTAATATCCTAATGCTACCTATAATTGATCAAATATAAATAATTATGTTACTTCCTCAAATATTTTATTAATCGTAATATATTTGTTCATTTTATATGAAATATCTGATTGAAAGCATATTACTCATGAGAATTTGAGGATGATTGGCATAATTTACCATATCATTAATAAGTTTAAGGAACTTACCTTGACTGGAGGTTTGAATGAGGGAATGTTTCCTGGTGGTTGCGTTTCTTGAAGAATCCTTTCTAGTCTCTTCAGACACTCTTTCTTTTGCATACTCTTCATTTCAGTGTTATATTTTTCCCTTTTACGGTCATTGTAATTACGGACCAGAAGGTCGTGAATTGTGTCCAACGTTGACATGCTTACCTAGAACAAGCGCGTTAAAATAGTTTCAATAAAAATCTCAATATAAATAAATTAAACAGGCTATGATATTCAAGAATCCCGTTTTTGAAGAAACCAAATAAAATTAATATAATAATAGAAAGAACTTCAGAACCTATTGATCGGTTACTAGTTCTATTCTAGCATATATCTTTAAAGAAGGAAATTCTAGTTTGAAATTTTCTACTTATGGACTTTTTGAAAAACACCAGACAATTTATATGGGTAAGAGAGAAGAAAAATTAATTTTTTGTGGCTCTACCTACGTCCGGTCTTGTGTAATGCTAATTGAAATGATATCATATAAAATGAAAATCAATGGAATTGATATCATTTATACATACCGATATAAATATTTTTGTATATTTATATTATTAAATACCAAAATTGAATTCTATATTCAGTCGACGTGACTCGAATCTTTTATTTTCTCTTCAACAATCGTAACAATCTTTGTAATATAATTAAAAAATCTCAACAATATCACTTTATGTTTCAACAATAGACATAAGGCTTAGATGAACTTAGATAATCAAATGAAAAGTGAATAACACCTAACAAATATAACTGCATAGAGCATTCTTTTTATTCTTCTTCTTCTTCATCATCATCTTCTTCTTTTTATTCTTATCATTCTTCTTCTTTTTCTTCTTCTTCTTCTTCTACTTTTTTCAAAGCTGGCCTGAACGCTTTAAATTAAAACTAAATAAACCTATTTCATAGAACATGTTCAAATGATAATTAAACATACATGGTATAATTGGCAAAAATCAAGACGATACTTCAGATAAAAATAAATTGAAAAAGACTTCGGTATAAATTCAAAAATGTGGTGAGGGCATGCGTAAAAGCAAATTATGATTAATATATAAAATCAAAATAAATTGAAACGACATATTACTTGAAAGATGAGGTTTCGATGTGTTAATAATGAGGCAGAATAATTCTGCGGAACTCTTACAAAATTCGATTTAAGAAAAAGTTGTTTTGGGAATATTCATCAAATGTTGTTCAGTATTCATTGGACTGTTCTGCTCAATATTTGAGATATTGGAAAATTTTCCTTCAAATTATATATATTTTCTATATTCATCATTTAAAAATTACCGACAGATGATTATGGACGCTGTTCCAGAAATTCTGCTATACGTTAGTCCAAATATCTCCATGTGCTTGGAATTAAATTTGCCATTGAAGCAGTGTTTCTGAGACATGTTGATTCGATTAAAAAAAATCTCGTCTAATTTTCAAATAATTATCTGTAGCGGTTCTTTATCATTATACGGTTTAATATTTGAAAAATTTGAAACTTTTTTCCGATGAATATACTCCTTCAATTTGTTTTTAATTATCATTATTATTATTTCCATGCATGCGCACCACCTATATCATGATTTCTCATTTCTGTAACGAAAAATACAGGTACTCCATGTTCAGTAATGAGAAAAATGTTAATTTAATAAATGATTTCCAGCCACAAGAAATGTTTGAGATGAAGAAATTCTCCCAAGCAATCAGTTGTGATTATAATTTGTCTCAATGAAGTGCAAACTACCAGAATCCAGATATGGAACCGAATGACACAAAATAATAGGGGGAATTAAAGTTGAACGAAAACATCCCATCGTGCTCACATATGTCAAAGAACAAACGAAAACTGAATCATATGCCATTGTCATTGATAAATGAACTTAAAATAAATGGAAATAAGTCATTGTTATAACTGAAAGCATATCTATCCTACGTTAATTAGCAGTTAAACGTATTGAAAATGAATTTTTCGAGAAATTTCATCATCGTCATCAACAGCAAGCAAAAAAATAGCAAGAAAAAAATTGAGCTATCAACGATCTGCATTTTTCAAGTATATAAAATTTCTGGTCATTCGAGAAAATTAATAAAAGTTAATCAACAATAATGACAGAGGCGATATTTCTTCTCTCAACGGAGTGAGAATCATTTAGAAAATGATATGCTGAAAAGAAATAATATATAGGAATATAAAAGTAAAATTATGGTATTCTCCTTTATTCATTATTGAAAAACACTTAGGTTGATTAATTAATTAAATAAACTTTATAAGATATACATAGATATTCGTACAATAACCACTACAATCAAGTAATTGTGTCACATTGGATTCGTGTTATCTATGCTGAAAACCAACTGAAGTGACAGCATTTTTCTTTGGTTTGCTTCATTTAGTTTAGTCCTTCAGTGAAAACATTTTAATATTTATTCTTACATAACACTCGGCACAAGTATGAGTCCTCTTTTGAATAGGACACCATATGTCTCATTGTAATGTCAAAGGTCATATCCAACCGGTTATATTCGCTGACTGATCCTGAACTAGAATTCCTTCCGGATACCTTCCGGCGATGGTGGAATAGGAGATAACATTTTGTAGCGTACTATGTGTATTTCTCCATCATCCACTGATAACGCTGTTGCTGGTTGTTTTTCCGACGGCTGAAAAAAAATAGAGCTATTAATTGTAATCTAGAGTAAAGAAATTATAACTTCCAAATTTTGTTTCATAAAGAAATATACGTAGAGCCATCATCTTTAAATGAAAGGGAAAATTAAATTTTACTTACTTTTCTTTTAGGTAACTGATTATTGCCAATTCGTTTTCTCAGTTTTGGACCCAGAGCTGGAATTTTAGGTCTTGAAAATATCATTTCTTCTAACATCCTGTCTATTTCTGCGTTTGAGGTTGCCGGTATTTTATGTGGTATTTCAACCAATTTTTCTTTCTGTAAAAATAATTTTCATTAAAATCTAGTCGAAACACAAACGATACAAATTTTTTTTTATTGATAATATATAATTTATGATATTAAATTCGAATAAATAGTTACCTGAATTGGGTCACGATTCTCCTTTCTAAGATTACAACCTTCATATGGAGCAAACCTTACATTTCTTCGTTGTCGAGGGCCAGAAATGTTATATGGCTTTTTGAATTGATCCATAGTGGCTTTTGGATGTGACCTAAAATAGAAAATATTTTCATGAGTTTTATGAATTGAAATAAACTATTATAGTATAATGGTATATTTCGTGAGAGATTTCAACTTACCTATGTCCAAATGAATTCTGCTGGAAGGCAACATAGTGTCGTGTGGGACGTTCTTGCATTATATCAGGATATGCAAAAAGAGAATTTTGGTTGCCTATGCCTAAATTTTCATGTGTCAATAAATGTTTTTTCATGGAATAATCTCCAAGTACGCTCTTTATTCTCTTAGCCATAGGAGAGTCATTTGCTGGATTAATCTGAAAAAAATGTCATTAATATCCTAATGCTACCTATAATTGATCAAATATAAATAATTATGTTACTTCCTCAAATATTTTATTAATCGTAATATATTTGTTCATTTTATATGAAATATCTGATTGAAAGCATATTACTCATGAGAATTTGAGGATGATTGGCATAATTTACCATATCATTAATAAGTTTAAGGAACTTACCTTGACTGGAGGTTTGAATGAGGGAATGTTTCCTGGTGGTTGCGTTTCTTGAAGAATCCTTTCTAGTCTCTTCAGACACTCTTTCTTTTGCATACTCTTCATTTCAGTGTTATATTTTTCCCTTTTACGGTCATTGTAATTACGGACCAGAAGGTCGTGAATTGTGTCCAACGTTGACATGCTTACCTAGAACAAGCGCGTTAAAATAGTTTCAATAAAAATCTCAATATAAATAAATTAAACAGGCTATGATATTCAAGAATCCCGTTTTTGAAGAAACCAAATAAAATTAATATAATAATAGAAAGAACTTCAGAACCTATTGATCGGTTACTAGTTCTATTCTAGCATATATCTTTAAAGAAGGAAATTCTAGTTTGAAATTTTCTACTTATGGACTTTTTGAAAAACACCAGACAATTTATATGGGTAAGAGAGAAGAAAAATTAATTTTTTGTGGCTCTACCTACGTCCGGTCTTGTGTAATGCTAATTGAAATGATATCATATAAAATGAAAATCAATGGAATTGATATCATTTATACATACCGATATAAATATTTTTGTATATTTATATTATTAAATACCAAAATTGAATTCTATATTCAGTCGACGTGACTCGAATCTTTTATTTTCTCTTCAACAATCGTAACAATCTTTGTAATATAATTAAAAAATCTCAACAATATCACTTTATGTTTCAACAATAGACATAAGGCTTAGATGAACTTAGATAATCAAATGAAAAGTGAATAACACCTAACAAACATAACTGCATAGAGCATTCTTTTTATTCTTCTTCTTCTTCATCATCATCTTCTTCTTTTTATTCTTATCATTCTTCTTCTTTTTCTTCTTCTTCTACTTTTTTCAAAGCTGGCCTGAACGCTTTAAATTAAAACTAAATAAACCTATTTCATAGAACATGTTCAAATGATAATTAAACATACATGGTATAATTGGCAAAAACCAAGACGATACTTCAGATAAAAATAAATTGAAAAAGACTTCGGTATAAATTCAAAAATGTGGTGAGGGCATGCGTAAAAGCAAATTATGATTAATATATAAAATCAAAATAAATTGAAACGACATATTACTTGAAAGATGAGGTTTCGATGTGTTAATAATGAGGCAGAATAATTCTGCGGAACTCTTACAAAATTCGATTTAAGAAAAAGTTGTTTTGGGAATATTCATCCAATGTTGTTCAGTATTCATTGGACTGTTCTGCTCAATATTTGAGATATTGGAAAATTTTCCTTCAAATTATATATATTTTCTATATTCATCATTTAAAAATTACCGACAGATGATTATGGACGCTGTTCCAGAAATTCTGCTACACGTTAGTCCAAATATCTCCATGTGCTTGGAATTAAATTTGCCATTGAAGCAGTGTTTCTGAGACATGTTGATTCGATTAAAAAAAATCTCGTCTAATTTTCAAATAATTATCTGTAGCGGTTCTTTATCATTATACGGTTTAATATTTGAAAAATTTGAAACTTTTTTTCGATGAATATACTCCGTCAATTTGTTTTTAATTATCATTATTATTATTTCCATGCATGCGCACCACCTATATCATGATTTCTCATTTCTGTAACGAAAAATACAGGTACTCCATGTTCAGTAATGAGAAAAATGTTAATTTAATAAATGATTTCCAGCCACAAGAAATGTTTGAGATGAAGAAATTCTCCCAAGCAATCAGTTGTGATTATAATTTGTCTCAATGAAGTGCAAACTACCAGAATCCAGATATGGAACCGAATGACACAAAATAATAGGGGGAATTAAAGTTGAACGAAAACATCCCATCGTGCTCACATATGTCAAAGAACAAACGAAAACTGAATCATATGCCATTGTCATTGATAAATGAACTTAAAATAAATGGAAATAAGTCATTGTTATAACTGAAAGCATATCTATCCTACGTTAATTAGCAGTTAAACGTATTGAAGATGAATTTTTCGAGAAATTTCATCATCGTCATCAACAGCAAGCAAAAAAATAGCAAGAAAAAAATTGAGCTATCAACGATCTGCATTTTTCAAGTATATAAAATTTCTGGTCATTCGAGAAAATTAATAAAAGTTAATCAACAATAATGACAGAGGCGATATTTCTTCTCTCAACGGAGTGAGAATCATTTAGAAAATGATATGCTGAAAAGAAATAATATATAGGAATATAAAAGTAAAATTATGGTATTCTCATTTATTCATTATTGAAAAACACTTAGGTTGATTAATTAATTAAATAAACTTTATAAGATATACATAGATATTCGTACAATAACCACTACAATCAAGTAATTGTGTCACATTGGATTCGTGTTTTCTATGCTGAAAACCAACTGAAGTGACAGCATTTTTCTTTGGTTTGCTTCATTTAGTTTAGTCCTTCAGTGAAAACATTTTAATATTTATTCTTACATAACACTCGGCACAAGTATGAGTCCTCTTTTGAATAGGACACCATATGTCTCATTGTAATGTCAAAGGTCATATCCAACCGGTTATATTCGCTGACTGATCCTGAACTAGAATTCCTTCCGGATACCTTCCGGCGATGGTGGAATAGGAGATAACATTTTGTAGCGTACTATGTGTATTTCTTCATCATCCACTGATAACGCTGTTGCTGGTTGTTTTTCCGACGGCTGAAAAAAAATAGAGCTATTAATTGTAATCTAGAGTAAAGAAATGATAACTTCCAAATTTTGTTTCATAAAGAAATATACGTAGAGCCATCATCTTTAAATGAAAGGGAAAATTAAATTTTACTTACTTTTCTTTTAGGTAACTGATTATTGCCAATTCGTTTTCTCAGTGTTGGACCCAGAGCTGGAATTTTAGGTCTTGAAAATATCATTTCTTCTAACATCCTGTCTATTTCTGCGTTTGAGGTTGCCGGTATTTTATGTGGTATTTCAACCAATTTTTCTTTCTGTAAAAATAATTTTCATTAAAATCTAGTCGAAACACAAACGATACAAATTTTTTTTTATTGATAATATATAATTTATGATATTAAATTCGAATAAATAGTTACCTGAATTGGGTCACGATTCTCCTTTCTAAGATTACAACCTTCATATGGAGCAAACCTTACATTTCTTCGTTGTCGAGGGCCAGAAATGTTATATGGCTTTTTGAATTGATCCATAGTGGCTTTTGGATGTGACCTAAAATAGAAAATATTTTCATGAGTTTTATGAATTGAAATAAACTATTATAGTATAATGGTATATTTCGTGAGAGATTTCAACTTACCTATGTCCAAATGAATTCTGCTGGAAGGCAACATAGTGTCGTGTGGGACGTTCTTGCATTATATCAGGATATGCAAAAAGAGAATTTAGGTTGCCTATGCCCAAATTTTCATGTGCCAATAAATGTTTTTTCATGGAATAATCTCCAAGTACGCTCTTTATTCTCTTAGCCATAGGAGAGTCATTTGCTGGATTAATCTGAAAAAAATGTCATTAATATCCAAATGCTACCTATAATTGATCAAATATAAATAATTATGTTACTTCCTCAAATATTTTATTAATCGTAATAGATTTGTTCATTTTATATGAAATATCTGATTGAAAGCATATTACTCATGAGAATTTGAGGATGATTGGCATAATTTACCATATCATTAATAAGTTTAAGGAACTTACCTTGACTGGAGGTTTGAATGAGGGAATGTTTCCTGGTGGTTGCGTTTCTTGAAGAATCCTTTCTAGTCTCTTCAGACACTCTTTCTTTTGCATACTCTTCATTTCAGTGTTATATTTTTCCCTTTTACGGTCATTGCAATTACGGACCAGAAGGTCGTGAATTGTGTCCAACGTTGACATGCTTACCTAGAACAAGCGCGTTAAAATAGTTTCAATAAAAATCTCAATATAAATAAATTAAACAGGCTATGATATTCAAGAATCCCGTTTTTGAAGAAACCAAATAAAATTAATATAATAATAGAAAGAACTTCAGAACCTATTGATCGGTTACTAGTTCTATTCTAGCATATATCTTTAAAGAAGGAAATTCTAGTTTGAAATTTTCTACTTATGGACTTTTTGAAAAACACCAGACAATTTATATGGGTAAGAGAGAAGAAAAATTAATTTTTTGTGGCTCTACCTACGTCCGGTCTTGTGTAATGCTAATTGAAATGATATCATATAAAATGAAAATCAATGGAATTGATATCATTTATACATACCGATATAAATATTTTTGTATATTTATATTATTAAATACCAAAATTGAATTCTATATTCAGTCGACGTGACTCGAATCTTTTATTTTCTCTTCAACAATCGTAACAATCTTTGTAATATAATTAAAAAATCTCAACAATATCACTTTATGTTTCAACAATAGACATAAGGCTTAGATGAACTTAGATAATCAAATGAAAAGTGAATAACACCTAACAAACACAACTGCATAGAGCATTCTTTTTATTCTTCTTCTTCTTCATCATCATCTTCTTCTTTTTATTCTTATCATTCTTCTTCTTTTTCTTCTTCTTCTTCTTCTACTTTTTTCAAAGCTGGCCTGAACGCTTTAAATTAAAACTAAATAAACCTATTTCATAGAACATGTTCAAATGATAATTAAACATACATGGTATAATTGGCAAAAATCAAGACGATACTTCAGATAAAAATAAATTGAAAAAGACTTCGGTATAAATTCAAAAATGTGGTGAGGGCATGCGTAAAAGCAAATTATGATTAATATATAAAATCAAAATAAATTGAAACGACATATTACTTGAAAGATGAGGTTTCGATGTGTTAATAATGAGGCAGAATAATTCTGCGGAACTCTTACAAAATTCGATTTAAGAAAAAGTTGTTTTGGGAATATTCATCCAATGTTGTTCAGTATTCATTGGACTGTTCTGCTCAATATTTGAGATATTGGAAAATTTTCCTTCAAATTATATATATTTTCTATATTCATCATTTGAAAATTACCGACAGATGATTATAGACGCTGTTCCAGAAATTCTGCTATACGTTAGTCCAAATACCTCCATGTGCTTGGAATTAAATTTGCCATTGAAGCAGTGTTTCTGAGACATGTTGATTCGATT
Source organism: Megalocaria dilatata (assembly GCA_034642435.1). Classification (NCBI taxonomy): domain Eukaryota; kingdom Metazoa; phylum Arthropoda; class Insecta; order Coleoptera; family Coccinellidae; genus Megalocaria; species Megalocaria dilatata. The sequence continues at coordinate 53,507,207 of CM067859.1, read as the reverse complement.
AAAAAAAAAGTCATCTAATTTTCAAATAATTATCTGTAGCGGTTCTTTATCATTATACGGTTTAATATTTGAAAAATTTGAAACTTTTTTCCGATTAATATACTCCTTCAATTTGTTTTTAATTATCATTATTATTATTTCCATGCATGCGCACCACCTATATCATGATTTCTCATTTCTGTAACGAAAAATACAGGTACTCCATGTTCAGTAATGAGAAAAATGTTAATTTAATAAATGATTTCCAGCCACAAGAAATGTTTGAGATGAAGAAATTCTCCCAAGCAATCAGTTGTGATTATAATTTGTCTCAATGAAATGCAAACTACCAGAATCCAGATATGGAACCGAATGACACAAAATAATAGGGGGAATTAAAGTTGAACGAAAACATCCCATCGTGCTCACATATGTCAAAGAACAAACGAAAACTGAATCATATGCCATTGTCATTGATAAATGAACTTAAAATAAATGGAAATAAGTCATTGTTATAACTGAAAGCATATCTATCCTACGTTAATTAGCAGTTAAACGTATTGAAGATGAATTTTTCGAGAAATTTCATCATCGTCATCAACAGCAAGCAAAAAAATAGCAAGAAAAAAATTGAGCTATCAACGATCTGCATTTTTCAAGTATATAAAATTTCTGGTCATTCGAGAAAATTAATAAAAGTTAATCAACAATAATGACAGAGGCGATATTTCTTCTCTCAACGGAGTGAGAATCATTTAGAAAATGATATGCTGAAAAGAAATAATATATAGGAATATAAAAGTAAAATTATGGTATTCTCATTTATTCATTATTGAAAAACACTTAGGTTGATTAATTAATTAAATAAACTTTATAAGATATACATAGATATTCGTACAATAACCACTACAATCAAGTAATTGTGTCACATTGGATTCGTGTTTTCTATGCTGAAAACCAACTGAAGTGACAGCATTTTTCTTTGGTTTGCTTCATTTAGTTTAGTCCTTCAGTGAAAACATTTTAATATTTATTCTTACATAACACTCGGCACAAGTATGAGTCCTCTTTTGAATAGGACACCATATGTCTCATTGTAATGTCATAGGTCATATCCAACCGGTTATATTCGCTGACTGATCTTGAACTAGAATTCCTTCCGGATACCTTCCGGCGATGGTGGAATAGGAGATAACATTTTGTAGCGTACTATGTGTATTTCTTCATCATCCACTGATAACGCTGTTGCTGGTTGTTTTTCCGACGGCTGAAAAAAAATAGAGCTATTAATTGTAATCTAGAGTAAAGAAATGATAACTTCCAAATTTTGTTTCATAAAGAAATATACGTAGAGCCATCATCTTTAAATGAAAGGGAAAATTAAATTTTACTTACTTTTCTTTTAGGTAACTGATTATTGCCAATTCGTTTTCTCAGTGTTGGACCCAGAGCTGGAATTTTAGGTCTTGAAAATATCATTTCTTCTAACATCCTGTCTATTTCTGCGTTTGAGGTTGCCGGTATTTTATGTGGTATTTCAACCAATTTTTCTTTCTGTAAAAATAATTTTCATTAAAATCTAGTCGAAACACAAACGATACAAATTTTTTTTTATTGATAATATATAATTTATGATATTAAATTCGAATAAATAGTTACCTGAATTGGGTCACGATTCTCCTTTCTAAGATTACAACCTTCATATGGAGCAAACCTAACATTTCTTCGTTGTCGAGGGCCAGAAATGTTATATGGCTTTTTGAATTGATCCATAGTGGCTTTTGGATGTGACCTAAAATAGAAAATATTTTCATGAGTTTTATGAATTGAAATAAACTATTATAGTATAATGGTATATTTCGTGAGAGATTTCAACTTACCTTAGTCCAAATGAATTCTGCTGGAAGGCAACATAGTGTCGTGTGGGACGTTCTTGCATTATATCAGGATATGCAAAAAGAGAATTTTGGTTGCCTATGCCTAAATTTTCATGTGTCAATAAATGTTTTTTCATGGAATAATCTCCAAGTACGCTCTTTATTCTCTTAGCCATAGGAGAGTCATTTGCTGGATTAATCTGAAAAAAATGTCATTAATATCCTAATGCTACCTATAATTGATCAAATATAAATAATTATGTTACTTCCTCAAATATTTTATTAATCGTAATATATTTGTTCATTTTATATGAAATATCTGATTGAAAGCATATTACTCATGAGAATTTGAGGATGATTGGCATAATTTACCATATCATTAATAAGTTTAAGGAACTTACCTTGACTGGAGGTTTGAATGAGGGAATGTTTCCTGGTGGTTGCGTTTCTTGAAGAATCCTTTCTAGTCTCTTCAGACACTCTTTCTTTTGCATACTCTTCATTTCAGTGTTATATTTTTCCCTTTTACGGTCATTGTAATTACGGACCAGAAGGTCGTGAATTGTGTCCAACGTTGACATGCTTACCTAGAACAAGCGCGTTAAAATAGTTTCAAAAAAAATCTCAATATAAATAAATTAAACAGGCTATGATATTCAAGAATCCCGTTTTTGAAGAAACCAAATAAAATTAATATAATAATAGAAAGAACTTCAGAACCTATTGATCGGTTACTAGTTCTATTCTAGCATATATCTTTAAAGAAGGAAATTCTAGTTTGAAATTTTCTACTTATGGACTTTTTGAAAAACACCAGACAATTTATATGGGTAAGAGAGAAGAAAAATTAATTTTTTGTGGCTCTACCTACGTCCGGTCTTGTGTAATGCTAATTGAAATGATATCATATAAAATGAAAATCAATGGAATTGATATCATTTATACATACCGATATAAATATTTTTGTATATTTATATTATTAAATACCAAAATTGAATTCTATATTCAGTCGAAGTGACTCGAATCTTTTATTTTCTCTTCAACAATCGTAACAATCTTTGTAATATAATTAAAAAATCTCAACAATATCACTTTATGTTTCAACAATAGACATAAGGCTTAGATGAACTTAGATAATCAAATGAAAAGTGAATAACACCTAACAAACATAACTGCATAGAGCATTCTTTTTATTCTTCTTCTTCTTCATCATCATCTTCTTCTTTTTATTCTTATCATTCTTCTTCTTTTTCTTCTTCTTCTTCTTCTACTTTTTTCAAAGCTGGCCTGAACGCTTTAAATTAAAACTAAATAAACCTATTTCATAGAACATGTTCAAATGATAATTAAACATACATGGTATAATTGGCAAAAATCAAGACGATACTTCAGATAAAAATAAATTGAAAAAGACTTCGGTATAAATTCAAAAATGTGGTGAGGGCATGCGTAAAAGCAAATTATGATTAATATATAAAATCAAAATAAATTGAAACGACATATTACTTGAAAGATGAGGTTTCGATGTGTTAATAATGAGGCAGAATAATTCTGCGGAACTCTTACAAAATTCGATTTAAGAAAAAGTTGTTTTGGGAATATTCATCCAATGTTGTTCAGTATTCATTGGACTGTTCTGCTCAATATTTGAGATATTGGAAAATTTTCCTTCAAATTATATATATTTTCTATATTCATCATTTAAAAATTACCGACAGATGATTATGGACGCTGTTCCAGAAATTCTGCTATACGTTAGTCCAAATATCTCCATGTGCTTGGAATTAAATTTGCCATTGAAGCAGTGTTTCTGAGACATGTTGATTCGATTAAAAAAAATCTCGTCTAATTTTCAAATAATTATCTGTAGCGGTTCTTTATCATTATACGGTTTAATATTTGAAAAATTTGAAACTTTTTTCCGATGAATATACTCCTTCAATTTGTTTTTAATTATCATTATTATTATTTCCATGCATGCGCACCACCTATATCATGATTTCTCATTTCTGTAACGAAAAATACAGGTACTCCATGTTCAGTAATGAGAAAAATGTTAATTTAATAAATGATTTCCAGCCACAAGAAATGTTTGAGATGAAGAAATTCTCCCAAGCAATCAGTTGTGATTATAATTTGTCTCAATGAAGTGCAAACTACCAGAATCCAGATATGGAACCGAATGACACAAAATAATAGGGGGAATTAAAGTTGAACGAAAACATCCCATCGTGCTCACATATGTCAAAGAACAAACGAAAACTGAATCATATGCCATTGTCATTGATAAATGAACTTAAAATAAATGGAAATAAGTCATTGTTATAACTGAAAGCATATCTATCCTACGTTAATTAGCAGTTAAACGTATTGAAGATGAATTTTTCGAGAAATTTCATCATCGTCATCAACAGCAAGCAAAAAAATAGCAAGAAAAAAATTGAGCTATCAACGATCTGCATTTTTCAAGTATATAAAATTTCTGGTCATTCGAGAAAATTAATAAAAGTTAATCAACAATAATGACAGAGGCGATATTTCTTCTCTCAACGGAGTGAGAATCATTTAGAAAATGATATGCTGAAAAGAAATAATATATAGGAATATAAAAGTAAAATTATGGTATTCTCATTTATTCATTATTGAAAAACACTTAGGTTGATTAATTAATTAAATAAACTTTATAAGATATACATAGATATTCGTACAATAACCACTACAATCAAGTAATTGTGTCACATTGGATTCGTGTTTTCTATGCTGAAAACCAACTGAAGTGACAGCATTTTTCTTTGGTTTGCTTCATTTAGTTTAGTCCTTCAGTGAAAACATTTTAATATTTATTCTTACATAACACTCGGCACAAGTATGAGTCCTCTTTTGAATAGGACACCATATGTCTCATTGTAATGTCAAAGGTCATATCCAACCGGTTATATTCGCTGACTGATCCTGAACTAGAATTCCTTCCGGATACCTTCCGGCGATGGTGGAATAGGAGATAACATTTTGTAGCGTACTATGTGTATTTCTTCATCATCCACTGATAACGCTGTTGGTGGTTGTTTTTCCGACGGCTGAAAAAAAATAGAGCTATTAATTGTAATCTAGAGTAAAGAAATGATAACTTCCAAATTTTGTTTCATAAAGAAATATACGTAGAGCCATCATCTTTAAATGAAAGGGAAAATTAAATTTTACTTACTTTTCTTTTAGGTAACTGATTATTGCCAATTCGTTTTCTCAGTGTTGGACCCAGAGCTGGAATTTTAGGTCTTGAAAATATCATTTCTTCTAACATCCTGTCTATTTCTGCGTTTGAGGTTGCCGGTATTTTATGTGGTATTTCAACCAATTTTTCTTTCTGTAAAAATAATTTTCATTAAAATCTAGTCGAAACACAAACGATACAAATTTTTTTTTATTGATAATATATAATTTATGATATTAAATTCGAATAAATAGTTACCTGAATTGGGTCACGATTCTCCTTTCTAAGATTACAACCTTCATATGGAGCAAACCTTACATTTCTTCGTTGTCGAGGGCCAGAAATGTTATATGGCTTTTTGAATTGATCCATAGTGGCTTTTGGATGTGACCTAAAATAGAAAATATTTTCATGAGTTTTATGAATTGAAATAAACTATTATAGTATAATGGTATATTTCGTGAGAGATTTCAACTTACCTATGTCCAAATGAATTCTGCTGGAAGGCAACATAGTGTCGTGTGGGACGTTCTTGCATTATATCAGGATATGCAAAAAGAGAATTTTGGTTGCCTATGCCTAAATTTTCATGTGTCAATAAATGTTTTTTCATGGAATAATCTCCAAGTACGCTCTTTATTCTCTTAGCCATAGGAGAGTCATTTGCTGGATTAATCTGAAAAAAATGTCATTAATATCCTAATGCTACCTATAATTGATCAAATATAAATAATTATGTTACTTCCTCAAATATTTTATTAATCGTAATAGATTTGTTCATTTTATATGAAATATCTGATTGAAAGCATATTACTCATGAGAATTTGAGGATGATTGGCATAATTTACCATATCATTAATAAGTTTAAGGAACTTACCTTGACTGGAGGTTTGAATGAGGGAATGTTTCCTGGTGGTTGCGTTTCTTGAAGAATCCTTTCTAGTCTCTTCAGACACTCTTTCTTTTGCCTACTCTTCATTTCAGTGTTATATTTTTCCCTTTTACGGTCATTGTAATTACGGACCAGAAGGTCGTGAATTGTGTCCAACGTTGACATGCTTACCTAGAACAAGCGCGTTAAAATAGTTTCAATGAAAATCTCAATATAAATAAATTAAACAGGCTATGATATTCAAGAATCCCGTTTTTGAAGAAACCAAATAAAATTAATATAATAATAGAAAGAACTTCAGAACCTATTGATCGGTTACTAGTTCTATTCTAGCATATATCTTTAAAGAAGGAAATTCTAGTTTGAAATTTTCTACTTATGGACTTTTTGAAAAACACCAGACAATTTATATGGGTAAGAGAGAAGAAACATTAATTTTTTGTGGCTCTACCTACGTCCGGTCTTGTGTAATGCTAATTGAAATGATATCATATAAAATGAAAATCAATGGAATTGATATCATTTATACATACCGATATAAATATTTTTGTATATTTATATTATTAAATACCAAAATTGAATTCTATATTCAGTCGACGTGACTCGAATCTTTTATTTTCTCTTCAACAATCGTAACAATCTTTGTAATATAATCAAAAAATCTCAACAATATCAATTTATGTTTCAACAATAGACATAAGGCTTAGATGAACTTAGATAATCAAATGAAAAGTGAATAACACCTAACAAACATAACTGCATAGAGCATTCTTTTTATTCTTCTTCTTCTTCATCATCATCTTCTTCTTTTTATTCTTATCATTCTTCTTCTTTTTCTTCTTCTTCTTCTTCTACTTTTTTCAAAGCTGGCCTGAACGCTTTAAATTAAAACTAAATAAACCTATTTCATAGAACATGTTCAAATGATAATTAAACATACATGGTATAATTGGCAAAAATCAAGACGATACTTCAGATAAAATTAAATTGAAAAAGACTTCGGTATAAATTCAAAAATGTGGTGAGGGCATGCGTAAAAGCAAATTATGATTAATATATAAAATCAAAATAAATTGAAACGACATATTACTTGAAAGATGAGGTTTCGATGTGTTAATAATGAGGCAGAATAATTCTGCGGAACTCTTACAAAATTCGATTTAAGAAAAAGTTGTTTTGGGAATATTCATCCAATGTTGTTCAGTATTCATTGGACTGTTCTGCTCAATATTTGAGATATTGGAAAATTTTCCTTCAAATTATATATATTTTCTATATTCATCATTTAAAAATTACCGACAGATGATTATGGACGCTGTTCCAGAAATTCTGCTATACGTTAGTCCAAATATCTCCATGTGCTTGGAATTAAATTTGCCATTGAAGCAGTGTTTCTGAGACATGTTGATTCGATTAAAAAAAATCTCGTCTAATTTTCAAATAATTATCTGTAGCGGTTCTTTATCATTATACGGTTTAATATTTGAAAAATTTGAAACTTTTTTCCGATGAATATACTCCTTCAATTTGTTTTTAATTATCATTATTATTATTTCCATGCATGCGCACCACCTATATCATGATTTCTCATTTCTGTAACGAAAAATACAGGTACTCCATGTTCAGTAATGAGAAAAATGTTAATTTAATAAATGATTTCCAGCCACAAGAAATGTTTGAGATGAAGAAATTCTCCCAAGCAATCAGTTGTGATTATAATTTGTCTCAATGAAGTGCAAACTACCAGAATCCAGATATGGAACCGAATGACACAAAATAATAGGGGGAATTAAAGTTGAACGAAAACATCCCATCGTGCTCACATATGTCAAAGAACAAACGAAAACTGAATCATATGCCATTGTCATTGATAAATGAACTTAAAATAAATGGAAATAAGTCATTGTTATAACTGAAAGCATATCTATCCTACGTTAATTAGCAGTTAAACGTATTGAAGATGAATTTTTCGAGAAATTTCATCATCGTCATCAACAGCAAGCAAAAAAATAGCAAGAAAAAAATTGAGCTATCAACGATCTGCATTTTTCAAGTATATAAAATTTCTGGTCATTCGAGAAAATTAATAAAAGTTAATCAACAATAATGACAGAGGCGATATTTCTTCTCTCAACGGAGTGAGAATCATTTAGAAAATGATATGCTGAAAAGAAATAATATATAGGAATATAAAAGTAAAATTATGGTATTCTCATTTATTCATTATTGAAAAACACTTAGGTTGATTAATTAATTAAATAAACTTTATAAGATATACATAGATATTCGTACAATAACCACTACAATAAAGTAATTGTGTCACATTGGATTCGTGTTTTCTATGCTGAAAACCAACTGAAGTGACAGCATTTTTCTTTGGTTTGCTTCATTTAGTTTAGTCCTTCAGTGAAAACATTTTAATATTTATTCTTACATAACACTCGGCACAAGTATGAGTCCTCTTTTGAATAGGACACCATATGTCTCATTGTAATGTCAAAGGTCATATCCAACCGGTTATATTCGCTGACTGATCCTGAACTAGAATTCCTTCCGGATACCTTCCGGCGATGGTGGAATAGGAGATAACATTTTGTAGCGTACTATGTGTATTTCTTCATCATCCACTGATAACGCTGTTGCTGGTTGTTTTTCCGACGGCTGAAAAAAAATAGAGCTATTAATTGTAATCTAGAGTAAAGAAATGATAACTTCCAAATTTTGTTTCATAAAGAAATATACGTAGAGCCATCATCTTTAAATGAAAGGGAAAATTAAATTTTACTTACTTTTCTTTTAGGTAACTGATTATTGCCAATTCGTTTTCTCAGTTTTGGACCCAGAGCTGGAATTTTAGGTCTTGAAAATATCATTTCTTCTAACATCCTGTCTATTTCTGCGTTTGAGGTTGCCGGTATTTTATGTGGTATTTCAACCAATTTTTCTTTCTGTAAAAATAATTTTCATTAAAATCTAGTCGAAACACAAACGATACAAATTTTTTTTTATTGATAATATATAATTTATGATATTAAATTCGAATAAATAGTTACCTGAATTGGGTCACGATTCTCCTTTCTAAGATTACAACCTTCATATGGAGCAAACCTTCCATTTCTTCGTTGTCGAGGGCCAGAAATGTTATATGGCTTTTTGAATTGATCCATAGTGGCTTTTGGATGTGACCTAAAATAGAAAATATTTTCATGAGTTTTATGAATTGAAATAAACTATTATAGTATAATGGTATATTTCGTGAGAGATTTCAACTTACCTATGTCCAAATGAATTCTGCTGGAAGGCAACATAGTGTCGTGTGGGACGTTCTTGCATTATATCAGGATAGGCAAAAAGAGAATTTTGGTTGCCTATGCCTAAATTTTCATGTGTCAATAAATGTTTTTTCATGGAATAATCTCCAAGTACGCTCTTTATTCTCTTAGCCATAGGAGAGTCATTTGCTGGATTAATCTGAAAAAAATGTCATTAATATCCTAATGCTACCTATAATTGATCAAATATAAATAATTATGTTACTTCCTCAAATATTTTATTAATCGTAATATATTTGTTCATTTTATATGAAATATCTGATTGAAAGCATATTACTCATGAGAATTTGAGGATGATTGGCATAATTTACCATATCATTAATAAGTTTAAGGAACTTACCTTGACTGGAGGTTTGAATGAGGGAATGTTTCCTGGTGGTTGCGTTTCTTGAAGAATCCTTTCTAGTCTCTTCAGACACTCTTTCTTTTGCATACTCTTCATTTCAGTGTTATATTTTTCCCTTTTACGGTCATTGTAATTACGGACCAGCAGGTCGTGAATTGTGTCCAACGTTGACATGCTTACCTAGAACAAGCGCGTTAAAATAGTTTCAATAAAAATCTCAATATAAATAAATTAAACAGGCTATGATATTCAAGAATCCCGTTTTTGAAGAAACCAAATAAAATTAATATAATAATAGAAAGAACTTCAGAACCTATTGATCGGTTACTAGTTCTATTCTAGCATATATCTTTAAAGAAGGAAATTCTAGTTTGAAATTTTCTACTTATGGACTTTTTGAAAAACACCAGACAATTTATATGGGTAAGAGAGAAGAAAAATTAATTTTTTGTGGCTCTACCTACGTCCGGTCTTGCGGTCTTGTGTAATGCTAATTGAAATGATATCATATAAAATGAAAATCAATGGAATTGATATCATTTATACATACCGATATAAATATTTTTGTATATTTATATTATTAAATACCAAAATTGAATTCTATATTCAGTCGACGTGACTCGAATCTTTTATTTTCTCTTCAACAATCGTAACAATCTTTGTAATATAATTAAAAAATCTCAACAATATCACTTTATGTTTCAACAATAGACATAAGGCTTAGATGAACTTAGATAATCAAAAGAAAAGTGAATAACACCTAACAAATATAACTGCATAGAGCATTCTTTTTATTCTTCTTCTTCTTCATCATCATCTTCTTCTTTTTATTCTTATCATTCTTCTTCTTTTTCTTCTTCTTCTTCTTCTACTTTTTTCAAAGCTGGCCTGAACGCTTTAAATTAAAACTAAATAAACCTATTTCATAGAACATGTTCAAATGATAATTAAACATACATGGTATAATTGGCAAAAATCAAGACGATACTTCAGATAAAAATAAATTGAAAAAGACTTCGGTATAAATTCAAAAATGTGGTGAGGGCATGCGTAAAAGCAAATTATGATTAATATATAAAATCAAAATAAATTGAAACGACATATTACTTGAAAGATGAGGTTTCGATGTGTTAATAATGAGGCAGAATAATTCTGCGGAACTCTTACAAAATTCGATTTAAGAAAAAGTTGTTTTGGGAATATTCATCCAATGTTGTTCAGTATTCATTGGACTGTTCTGCTCAATATTTGAGATATTGGAAAATTTTCCTTCAAATTATATATATTTTCTATATTCATCATTTAAAAATTACCGACAGATGATTATGGACGCTGTTCCAGAAATTCTGCTATACGTTAGTCCAAATATCTCCATGTGCTTGGAATTAAATTTGCCATTGAAGCAGTGTTTCTGAGACATGTTGATTCGATTAAAAAAAATCTCGTCTAATTTTCAAATAATTATCTGTAGCGGTTCTTTATCATTATACGGTTTAATATTTGAAAAATTTGAAACTTTTTTCCGATGAATATACTCCTTCAATTTGTTTTTAATTATCATTATTATTATTTCCATGCATGCGCACCACCTATATCATGATTTCTCATTTCTGTAACGAAAAATACAGGTACTCCATGTTCAGTAATGAGAAAAATGTTAATTTAATAAATGATTTCCAGCCACAAGAAATGTTTGAGATGAAGAAATTCTCCCAAGCAATCAGTTGTGATTATAATTTGTCTCAATGAAGTGCAAACTACCAGAATCCAGATATGCAACCGAATGACACAAAATAATAGGGGGAATTAAAGTTGAACGAAAACATCCCATCGTGCTCACATATGTCAAAGAACAAACGAAAACTGAATCATATGCCATTGTCATTGATAAATGAACTTAAAATAAATGGAAAAAAGTCATTGTTATAACTGAAAGCATATCTATCCTACGTTAATTAGCAGTTAAACGTATTGAAGATGAATTTTTCGAGAAATTTCATCATCGTCATCAACAGCAAGCAAAAAAATAGCAAGAAAAAAATTGAGCTATCAACGATCTGCATTTTTCAAGTATATAAAATTTCTGGTCATTCGAGAAAATTAATAAAAGTTAATCAACAATAATGACAGAGGCGATATTTCTTCTCTCAACGGAGTGAGAATCATTTAGAAAATGATATGCTGAAAAGAAATAATATATAGGAATATAAAAGTAAAATTATGGTATTCTCATTTATTCATTATTGAAAAACACTTAGGTTGATTAATTAATTAAATAAACTTTATGAGATATACATAGATATTCGTACAATAACCACTACAATCAAGTAATTGTGTCACATTGGATTCGTGTTTTCTATGCTGAAAACCAACTGAAGTGACAGCATTTTTCTTTGGTTTGCTTCATTTAGTTTAGTCCTTCAGTGAAAACATTTTAATATTTATTCTTACATAACACTCGGCACAAGTATGAGTCCTCTTTTGAATAGGACACCATATGTCTCATTGTAATGTCAAAGGTCATATCCAACCGGTTATATTCGCTGACTGATCCTGAACTAGAATTCCTTCCGGATACCTTCCGGCGATGGTGGAATAGGAGATAACATTTTGTAGCGTACTATGTGTATTTCTTCATCATCCACTGATAACGCTGTTGCTGGTTGTTTTTCCGACGGCTGAAAAAAAATAGAGCTATTAATTGTAATCTAGAGTAAAGAAATGATAACTTCCAAATTTTGTTTCATAAAGAAATATACGTAGAGCCATCATCTTTAAATGAAAGGGAAAATTAAATTTTACTTACTTTTCTTTTAGGTAACTGATTATTGCCAATTCGTTTTCTCAGTGTTGGACCCAGAGCTGGAATTTTAGGTCTTGAAAATATCATTTTTTCTAACATCCTGTCTATTTCTGCGTTTGAGGTTGCCGGTATTTTATGTGGTATTTCAACCAATTTTTCTTTCTGTAAAAATAATTTTCATTAAAATCTAGTCGAAACACAAACGATACAAATTTTTTTTTATTGATAATATATAATTTATGATATTAAATTCGAATAAATAGTTACCTGAATTGGGTCACGATTCTCCTTTCTAAGATTACAACCTTCATATGGAGCAAACCTTACATTTCTTCGTTGTCGAGGGCCAGAAATGTTATATGGCTTTTTGAATTGATCCATAGTGGCTTTTGGATGTGACCTAAAATAGAAAATATTTTCATGAGTTTTATAAATTGAAATAAACTATTATAGTATAATGGTATATTTCGTGAGAGATTTCAACTTACCTATGTCCAAATGAATTCTGCTGGAAGGCAACATAGTGTCGTGTGGGACGTTCTTGCATTATATCAGGATATGCAAAAAGAGAATTTTGGTTGCCTATGCCTAAATTTTCATGTGTCAATAAATGTTTTTTCATGGAATAATCTCCAAGTACGCTCTTTATTCTCTTAGCCATAGGAGAGTCATTTGCTGGATTAATCTGAAAAAAATGTCATTAATATCCTAATGCTACCTATAATTGATCAAATATAAATAATTATGTTACTTCCTCAAATATTTTATTAATCGTAATATATTTGTTCATTTTATATGAAATATCTGATTGAAAGCATATTACTCATGAGAATTTGAGGATGATTGGCATAATTTACCATATCATTAATAAGTTTAAGGAACTTACCTTGACTGGAGGTTTGAATGAGGGAATGTTTCCTGGTGGTTGCGTTTCTTGAAGAATCCTTTCTAGTCTCTTCAGACACTCTTTCTTTTGCATACTCTTCATTTCAGTGTTATATTTTTCCCTTTTACGGTCATTGTAATTACGGACCAGAAGGTCGTGAATTGTGTCCAACGTTGACATGCTTACCTAGAACAAGCGCGTTAAAATAGTTTCAATAAAAATCTCAATATAAATAAATTAAACAGGCTATGATATTCAAGAATCCCGTTTTTGAAGAAACCAAATAAAATTAATATAATAATAGAAAGAACTTCAGAACCTATTGATCGGTTACTAGTTCTATTCTAGCATATATCTTTAAAGAAGGAAATTCTAGTTTGAAATTTTCTACTTATGGACTTTTTGAAAAACACCAGACAATTTATATGGGTAAGAGAGAAAAAAAATTAATTTTTTGTGGCTCTACCTACGTCCGGTCTTGTGTAATGCTAATTGAAATGATATCATATAAAATGAAAATCAATGAAATTGATATCATTTATACATACCGATATAAATATTTTTGTATATTTATATTATTAAATACCAAAATTGAATTCTATATTCAGTCGACGTGACTCGAATCTTTTATTTTCTCTTCAACAATCGTAACAATCTTTGTAATATAATTAAAAAATCTCAACAATATCACTTTATGTTTCAACAATAGACATAAGGCTTAGATGAACTTAGATAATCAAATGAAAAGTGAATAACACCTAACAAACATAACTGCATAGAGCATTCTTTTTATTCTTCTTCTTCTTCATCATCATTTTCTTCTTTTTATTCTTATCATTCTTCTTCTTTTTCTTCTTCTTCTTCTTCTACTTTTTTCAAAGCTGGCCTGAACGCTTTAAATTAAAACTAAATAAACCTATTTCATAGAACATGTTCAAATGATAATTAAACATACATGGTATAATTGGCAAAAATCAAGACGATACTTCAGATAAAAATAAATTGAAAAAGACTTCGGTATAAATTCAAAAATGTGGTGAGGGCATGCGTAAAAGCAAATTATGATTAATATATAAAATCAAAATAAATTGAAACGACATATTACTTGAAAGATGAGGTTTCGATGTGTTAATAATGAGGCAAAATAATTCTGCGGAACTCTTACAAAATTCGATTTAAGAAAAAGTTGTTTTGGGAATATTCATCCAATGTTGTTCAGTATTCATTGGACTGTTCTGCTCAATATTTGAGATATTGGAAAATTTTCCTTCAAATTATATATATTTTCTATATTCATCATTTAAAAATTACCGACAGATGATTATGGACGCTGTTCCAGAAATTCTGCTATACGTTAGTCCAAATATCTCCATGTGCTTGGAATTAAATTTGCCATTGAAGCAGTGTTTCTGAGACATGTTGATTCGATTAAAAAAAATCTCGTCTAATTTTCAAATAATTATCTGTAGCGGTTCTTTATCATTATACGGTTTAATATTTGAAAAATTTGAAACTTTTTTCCGATGAATATACTCCTTCAATTTGTTTTTAATTATCATTATTATTATTTCCATGCATGCGCACCACCTATATCACGATTTCTCATTTCTGTAACGAAAAATACAGGTACTCCATGTTCAGTAATGAGAAAAATGTTAATTTAATAAATGATTTCCAGCCACAAGAAATGTTTGAGATGAAGAAATTCTCCCAAGCAATCAGTTGTGATTATAATTTGTCTCAATGAAGTGCAAACTACCAGAATCCAGATATGCAACCGAATGACACAAAATAATAGGGGGAATTAAAGTTGAACGAAAACATCCCATCGTGCTCACATATGTCAAAGAACAAACGAAAACTGAATCATATGCCATTGTCATTGATAAATGAACTTAAAATAAATGGAAATAAGTCATTGTTATAACTGAAAGCATATCTATCCTACGTTAATTAGCAGTTAAACGTATTGAAGATGAATTTTTCGAGAAATTTCATCATCGTCATCAACAGCAAGCAAAAAAATAGCAAGAAAAAAATTGAGCTATCAACGATCTGCATTTTTCAAGTATATAAGATTTCTGGTCATTCGAGAAAATTAATAAAAGTTAATCAACAATAATGACAGAGGCGATATTTCTTCTCTCAACGGAGTGAGAATCATTTAGAAAATGATATGCTGAAAAGAAATAATATATAGGAATATAAAAGTAAAATTATGGTATTCTCATTTATTCATTATTGAAAAACACTTAGGTTGATTAATTAATTAAATAAACTTTATAAGATATACATAGATATTCGTACAATAACCACTACAATCAAGTAATTGTGTCACATTGGATTCGTGTTTTCTATGCTGAAAACCAACTGAAGTGACAGCATTTTTCTTTGGTTTGCTTCATTTAGTTTAGTCCTTCAGTGAAAACATTTTAATATTTATTCTTACATAACACTCGACACAAGTATGAGTCCTCTTTTGAATAGGACACCATATGTCTCATTGTAATGTCAAAGGTCATATCCAACCGGTTATATTCGCTGACTGATCCTGAACTAGAATTCCTTCCGGATACCTTCCGGCGATGGTGGAATAGGAGATAACATTTTGTAGCGTACTATGTGTATTTCTTCATCAATCACTGATAACGCTGTTGCTGGTTGTTTTTCCGACGGCTGAAAAAAAATAGAGCTATTAATTGTAATCTAGAGTAAAGAAATTTTGTTTCATAAAGAAATATACGTAGAGCCATCATCTTTAAATGAAAGGGAAAATTAAATTTTACTTACTTTTCTTTTAGGTAACTGATTATTGCCAATTCGTTTTCTCAGTGTTGGACCCAGAGCTGGAATTTTAGGTCTTGAAAATATCATTTCTTCTAACATCCTGTCTATTTCTGCGTTTGAGGTTGCCGGTATTTTATGTGGTATTTCAACCAATTTTTCTTTCTGTAAAAATAATTTTCATTAAAATCTAGTCGAAACACAAACGATACAAATTTTTTTTATTGATAATATATAATTTATGATATTAAATTCGAATAAATAGTTACCTGAATTGGGTCACGATTCTCCTTTCTAAGATTACAACCTTCATATGGAGCAAACCTTACATTTCTTCGTTGTCGAGGGCCAGAAATGTTATATGGCTTTTTGAATTGATCCATAGTGGCTTTTGGATGTGACCTAAAATAGAAAATATTTTCATGAGTTTTATGAATTGAAATAAACTATTATAGTATAATGGTATATTTCGTGAGAGATTTCAACTTACCTATGTCCAAATGAATTCTGCTGGAAGGCAACATAGTGTCGTGTGGGACGTTCTTGCATTATATCAGGATATGCAAAAAGAGAATTTTGGTTGCCTATGCCTAAATTTTCATGTGTCAATAAATGTTTTTTCATGGAATAATCTCCAAGTACGCTCTTTATTCTCTTAGCCATAGGAGAGTCATTTGCTGGATTAATCTGAAAAAAATGTCATTAATATCCTAATGCTACCTATAATTGATCAAATATAAATAATTATGTTACTTCCTCAAATATTTTATTAATCGTAATATATTTGTTCATTTTATATGAAATATCTGATTGAAAGCATATTACTCATGAGAATTTGAGGATGATTGGCATAATTTACCATATCATTAATAAGTTTAAGGAACTTACCTTGACTGGAGGTTTGAATGAGGGAATGTTTCCTGGTGGTTGCGTTTCTTGAAGAATCCTTTCTAGTCTCTTCAGACACTCTTTCTTTTGCATACTCTTCATTTCAGTGTTATATTTTTCCCTTTTACGGTCATTGTAATTACGGACCAGAAGGTCGTGAATTGTGTCCAACGTTGACATGCTTACCTAGAACAAGCGCGTTAAAATAGTTTCAATAAAAATCTCAATATAAATAAATTAAACAGGCTATGATATTCAAGAATCCCGTTTTTGAAGAAACCAAATAAAATTAATATAATAATAGAAAGAACTTCAGAACCTATTGATCGGTTACTAGTTCTATTCTAGCATATATCTTTAAAGAAGGAAATTCTAGTTTGAAATTTTCTACTTATGGACTTTTTGAAAAACACCAGACAATTTATATGGGTAAGAGAGAAGAAAAATTAATTTTTTGTGGCTCTACCTACGTCCGGTCTTGTGTAATGCTAATTGAAATGATATCATATAAAATGAAAATCAATGGAATTGATATCATTTATACATACCGATATAAATATTTTTGTATATTTATATTATTAAATACCAAAATTGAATTCTATATTCAGTCGACGTGACTCGAATCTTTTATTTTCTCTTCAACAATCGTAACAATCTTTGTAATATAATTAAAAAATCTCAACAATATCACTTTATGTTTCAACAATAGACATAAGGCTTAGATGAACTTAGATAATCAAATGAAAAGTGAATAACACCTAACAAACATAACTGCATAGAGCATTCTTTTTATTCTTCTTCTGCTTCATCATCATCTTCTTCTTTTTATTCTTATCATTCTTCTTCTTTTTCTTCTTCTTCTTCTTCTACTTTTTTCAAAGCTGGCCTGAACGCTTTAAATTAAAACTAAATAAACCTATTTCATAGAACATGTTCAAATGATAATTAAACATACATGGTATAATTGGCAAAAATCAAGACGATACTTCAGATAAAAATAAATTGAAAAAGACTTCGGTATAAATTCAAAAATGTGGTGAGGGCATGCGTAAAAGCAAATTATGATTAATATATAAAATCAAAATAAATTGAAACGACATATTACTTGAAAGATGAGGTTTCGATGTGTTAATAATGAGGCAGAATAATTCTGCGGAACTCTTACAAAATTCGATTTAAGAAAAAGTTGTTTTGGGAATATTCATCCAATGTTGTTCAGTATTCATTGGACTGTCCTGCTCAATATTTGAGATATTGGAAAATTTTCCTTCAAATTATATATATTTTCTATATTCATCATTTAAAAATTACCGACAGACGATTATGGACGCTGTTCCAGAAATTCTGCTATACGTTAGTCCAAATATCTCCATGTGCTTGGAATTAAATTTGCCATTGAAGCAGTGTTTCTGAGACATGTTGATTCGATTAAAAAAAATCTCGTCTAATTTTCGAATAATTATCTGTAGCGGTTCTTTATCATTATACGGTTTAATATTTGAAAAATTTGAAACTTTTTTCCGATGAATATACTCCTTCAATTTGTTTTTAATTATCATTATTATTATTTCCATGCATACGCACCACCTATATCATGATTTCTCATTTCTGTAACGAAAAATACAGGTACTCCATGTTCAGTAATGAGAAAAATGTTAATTTAATAAATGATTTCCAGCCACAAGAAATGTTTGAGATGAAGAAATTCTCCCAAGCAATCAGTTGTGATTAGAATTTGTCTCAATGAAGTGCAAACTACCAGAATCCAGATATGGAACCGAATGACACAAAATAATAGGGGGAATTAAAGTTGAACGAAAACATCCCATCGTGCTCACATATGTCAAAGAACAAACGAGAACTGAATCATATGCCATTGTCATTGATAAATGAACTTAAAATAAATGGAAATAAGTCATTGTTATAACTGAAAGCATATCTATCCTACGTTAATTAGCAGTTAAACGTATTGAAGATGAATTTTTCGAGAAATTTCATCATCGTCATCAACAGCAAGCAAAAAAATAGCAAGAAAAAAATTGAGCTATCAACGATCTGCATTTTTCAAGTATATAAAATTTCTGGTCATTCGAGAAAATTAATAAAAGTTAATCAACAATAATGACAGAGGCGATATTTCTTCTCTCAACGGAGTGAGAATCATTTAGAAAATGATATGCTGAAAAGAAATAATATATAGGAATATAAAAGTAAAATTATGGTATTCTCATTTATTCATTATTGAAAAACACTTAGGTTGATTAATTAATTAAATAAACTTTATAAGATATACATAGATATTCGTACAATAACCACTACAATCATATTCAATTCAATTCATATGGAGCAAACCTTACATTTCTTCGTTGTCGAGGGCCAGAAATGTTATATGGCTTTTTGAATTGATCCATAGTGGCTTTTGGATGTGACCTAAAATAGAAAATATTTTCATGAGTTTTATGAATTGAAATAAACTATTATAGTATAATGGTATATTTCGTGAGAGATTTCAACTTACCTATGTCCAAATGAATTCTGCTGGAAGGCAACATAGTGTCGTGTGGGACGTTCTTGCATTATATCAGGATATGCAAAAAGAGAATTTTGGTTGCCTATGCCTAAATTTTCATGTGTCAATAAATGTTTTTTCATGGAATAATCTCCAAGTACGCTCTTTATTCTCTTAGCCATAGGATGTCATTAATATCCTAATGCTACCTATAATTGATCAAATATAAATAATTATGTTACTTCCTCAAATATTTTATTAATCGTAATATATTTGTTCATTTTATATGAAATATCTGATTGAAAGCATATTACTCATGAGAATTTGAGGATGATTGGCATAATTTACCATATCATTAATAAGTTTAAGGAACTTACCTTGACTGGAGGTTTGAATGAGGGAATGTTTCCTGGTGGTTGCGTTTCTTGAAGAATCCTTTCTAGTCTCTTCAGACACTCTTTCTTTTGCATACTCTTCATTTCAGTGTTATATTTTTCCCTTTTACGGTCATTGTAATTACGGACCAGAAGGTCGTGAATTGTGTCCAACGTTGACATGCTTACCTAGAACAAGCGCGTTAAAATAGTTTCAATAAAAATCTCAATATAAATAAATTAAACAGGCTATGATATTCAAGAATCCCGTTTTTGAAGAAACCAAATAAAATTAATATAATAATAGAAAGAACTTCAGAACCTATTGATCGGTTACTAGTTCTATTCTAGCATATATCTTTAAAGAAGGAAATTCTAGTTTGAAATTTTCTACTTATGGACTTTTTGAAAAACACCAGACAATTTATATGGGTAAGAGAGAAGAAAAATTAATTTTTTGTGGCTCTACCTACGTCCGGTCTTGTGTAATGCTAATTGAAATGATATCATATAAAATGAAAATCAATGGAATTGATATCATTTATACATACCGATATAAATATTTTTGTATATTTATATTATTAAATACCAAAATTGAATTCTATATTCAGTCGACGTGACTCGAATCTTTTATTTTCTCTTCAACAATCGTAACAATCTTTGTAATATAATTAAAAAATCTCAACAATATCACTTTATGTTTCAACAATAGACATAAGGCTTAGATGAACTTAGATAATCGAATGAAAAGTGAATAACACCTAACAAACATAACTGCATAGAGCATTCTTTTTATTCTTCTTCTTCTTCATCATCATCTTCTTCTTTTTATTCTTATCATTCTTCTTCTTTTTCTTCTTCTTCTTCTTCTACTTTTTTCAAAGCTGGCCTGAACGCTTTAAATTAAAACTAAATAAACCTATTTCATAGAACATGTTCAAATGATAATTAAACATACATGGTATAATTGGCAAAAATCAAGACGATACTTCAGATAAAATTAAATTGAAAAAGACTTCGGTATAAATTCAAAAATGTGGTGAGGGCATGCGTAAAAGCAAATTATGATTAATATATAAAATCAAAATAAATTGAAACGACATATTACTTGAAAGATGAGGTTTCGATGTGTTAATAATGAGGCAGAATAATTCTGCGGAACTCTTACAAAATTCGATTTAAGAAAAAGTTGTTTTGTGAATATTCATCCAATGTTGTTCAGTATTCATTGGACTGTTCTGCTCAATATTTGAGATATTGGAAAATTTTCCTTCAAATTATACATATTTTCTATATTCATCATTTAAAAATTACCGACAGATGATTATGGACGCTGTTCCAGAAATTCTGCTATACGTTAGTCCAAATATCTCCATGTGCTTGGAATTAAATTTGCCATTGAAGCAGTGTTTCTGAGACATGTTGATTCGATTAAAAAAAATCTCGTCTAATTTTCAAATAATTATCTGTAGCGGTTCTTTATCATTATACGGTTTAATATTTGAAAAATTTGAAACTTTTTTCCGATGAATATACTCCTTCAATTTGTTTTTAATTATCATTATTATTATTTCCATGCATGCGCACCACCTATATCATGATTTCTCATTTCTGTAACGAAAAATACAGGTACTCCATGTTCAGTAATGAGAAAAATGTTAATTAAATAAATGATTTCCAGCCACAAGAAATGTTTGAGATGAAGAAATTCTCCCAAGCAATCAGTTGTGATTATAATTTGTCTCAATGAAGTGCAAACTACCAGAATCCAGATATGGAACCGAATGACACAAAATAATAGGGGGAATTAAAGTTGAACGAAAACATCCCATCGTGCTCACATATGTCAAAGAACAAACGAAAACTGAATCATATGCCATTGTCATTGATAAATGAACTTAAAATAAATGGAAATAAGTCATTGTTATAACTGAAAGCATATCTATCCTACGTTAATTAGCAGTTAAACGTATTGAAGATGAATTTTTCGAGAAATTTCATCATCGTCATCAACAGCAAGCAAAAAAAAAGCAAGAAAAAAATTGAGCTATCAACGATCTGCATTTTTCAAGTATATAAAATTTCTGGTCATTCGAGAAAATTAATAAAAGTTAATCAACAATAATGACAGAGGCGATATTTCTTCTCTCAACGGAGTGAGAATCATTTAGAAAATGATATGCTGAAAAGAAATAATATATAGGAATATAAAAGTAAAATTATGGTATTCTCATTTATTCATTATTGAAAAACACTTAGGTTGATTAATTAATTAAATAAACTTTATAAGATATACATAGATATTCGTACAATAACCACTACAATCAAGTAATTGTGTCACATTGGATTCTTGTTTTCTATGCTGAAAACCAACTGAAGTGACAGCATTTTTCTTTGGTTTGCTTCATTTAGTTTAGTCCTTCAGTGAAAACATTTTAATATTTATTCTTACATAACACTCGGCACAAGTATGAGTCCTCTTTTGAATAGGACACCATATGTCTTATTGTAATGTCAAAGGTCATATCCAACCGGTTATATTCGCTGACTGATCCTGAACTAGAATTCCTTCCGGATACCTTCCGGCGATGGTGGAATAGGAGATAACATTTTGTAGCGTACTATGTGTATTTCTTCATCATCCACTGATAACGCTGTTGCTGGTTGTTTTTCCGACGGCTGAAAAAAAATAGAGCTATTAATTGTAATCTAGAGTAAAGAAATGATAACTTCCAAATTTTGTTTCATAAAGAAATATACGTAGAGCCATCATCTTTAAATGAAAGGGAAAATTAAATTTTACTTACTTTTCTTTTAGGTAACTGATTATTGCCAATTCGTTTTCTCAGTGTTGGACCCAGAGCTGGAATTTTAGGTCTTGAAAATATCATTTCTTCTAACATCCTGTCTATTTCTGCGTTTGAGGTTGCCGGTATTTTATGTGGTATTTCAACCAATTTTTCTTTCTGTAAAAATAATTTTCATTAAAATCTAGTCGAAACACAAACGATACAAATTTTTTTTTATTGATAATATATAATTTATGATATTAAATTCGAATAAATAGTTACCTGAATTGGGTCACGATTCTCCTTTCTAAGATTACAACCTTCATATGGAGCAAACCTTACATTTCTTCGTTGTCGAGGGCCAGAAATGTTATATGGCTTTTTGAATTGATCCATAGTGGCTTTTGGATGTGACCTAAAATAGAAAATATTTTCATGAGTTTTATGAATTGAAATAAACTATTATAGTATAATGGTATATTTCGTGAGAGATTTCAACTTACCTATGTCCAAATGAATTCTGCTGGAAGGCAACATAGTGTCGTGTGGGACGTTCTTGCATTATATCAGGATATGCAAAAAGAGAATTTTGGTTGCCTATGCCTAAATTTTCATGTGTCAATAAATGTTTTTTCATGGAATAATCTCCAAGTACGCTCTTTATTCTCTTAGCCATAGGAGAGTCATTTGCTGGATTAATCTGAAAAAAATGTCATTAATATCCTAATGCTACCTATAATTGATCAAATATAAATAATTATGTTACTTCCTCAAATATTTTATTAATCGTAATAGATTTGTTCATTTTATATGAAATATCTGATTGAAAGCATATTACTCATGAGAATTTGAGGATGATTGGCATAATTTACCATATCATTAATAAGTTTAAGGAACTTACCTTGACTGGAGGTTTGAATGAGGGAATGTTTCCTGGTGGTTGCGTTTCTTGAAGAATCCTTTCTAGTCTCTTCAGATACTCTTTCTTTTGCATACTCTTCATTTCAGTGTTATATTTTTCCCTTTTACGGTCATTGTAATTACGGACCAGAAGGTCGTGAATTGTGTCCAACGTTGACATGCTTACCTAGAACAAGCGCGTTAAAATAGTTTCAATAAAAATCTCAATATAAATAAATTAAACAGGCTATGATATTCAAGAATCCCGTTTTTGAAGAAACCAAATAAAATTAATATAATAATAGAAAGAACTTCAGAACCTATTGATCGGTTACTAGTTCTATTCTAGCATATATCTTTAAAGAAGGAAATTCTAGTTTGAAATTTTCTACTTATGGACTTTTTGAAAAACACCAGACAATTTATATGGGTAAGAGAGAAGAAAAATTAATTTTTTTGTGGCTCTACCTACGTCCGGTCTTGTGTAATGCTAATTGAAATGATATCATATAAAATGAAAATCAATGGAATTAATATCATTTATACATACCGATATAAATATTTTTGTATATTTATATTATTAAATACCAAAATTGAATTCTATATTCAGTCGACGTGACTCGAATCTTTTATTTTCTCTTCAACAATCGTAACAATCTTTGTAATATAATTAAAAAATCTCAACAATATCACTTTATGTTTCAACAATAGACATAAGGCTTAGATGAACTTAGATAATCAAATGAAAAGTGAATAACACCTAACAAATATAACTGCATAGAGCATTCTTTTTATTCTTCTTCTTCTTCATCATCATCTTCTTCTTTTTATTCTTATCATTCTTCTTCTTTTTCTTCTTCTTCTTCTTCTACTTTTTTCAAAGCTGGCCTGAACGCTTTAAATTAAAACTAAATAAACCTATTTCATAGAACATGTTCAAATGATAATTAAACATACATGGTATAATTGGCAAAAATCAAGACGATACTTCAGACAAAAATAAATTGAAAAAGACTTCGGTATAAATTCAAAAATGTGGTGAGGGCATGCGTAAAAGCAAATTATGATTAATATATAAAATCAAAATAAATTGAAACGACATATTACTTGAAAGATGAGGTTTCGATGTGTTAATAATGAGGCAGAATAATTCTGCGGAACTCTTACAAAATTCGATTTAAGAAAAAGTTGTTTTGGGAATATTCATCCAATGTTGTTCAGTATTCATTGGACTGTTCTGCTCAATATTTGAGATATTGGAAAATTTTCCTTCAAATTATATATATTTTCTATATTCATCATTTAAAAATTACCGACAGATGATTAAGGACGCTGTTCCAGAAATTCTGCTATACGTTAGTCCAAATATCTCCATGTGCTTGGAATTAAATTTGCCATTGAAGCAGTGTTTCTGAGACATGTTGATTCGATTAAAAAAATTCTCATCTAATTTTCAAATAATTATCTGTAGCGGTTCTTTATCATTATACGGTTTAATATTTGAAAAATTTGAAACTTTTTTCCGATGAATATACTCCTTCAATTTGTTTTTAATTATCATTATTATTATTTCCATGCATGCGCACCACCTATATCATGATTTCTCATTTCTGTAACGAAAAATACAGGTACTCCATGTTCAGTAATGAGAAAAATGTTAATTTAATAAATGATTTCCAGCCACAAGAAATGTTTGAGATGAAGAAATTCTCCCAAGCAATCAGTTGTGATTATAATTTGTCTCAATGAAGTGCAAACTACCAGAATCCAGATATGGAACCGAATGACACAAAATAATAGGGGGAATTAAAGTTGAACGAAAACATCCCATCGTGCTCACATATGTCAAAGAACAAACGAAAACTGAATCATATGCCATTGTCATTGATAAATGAACTTAAAATAAATGGAAATAAGTCATTGTTATAACTGAAAGCATATCTATCCTACGTTAATTAGCAGTTAAACGTATTGAAGATGAATTTTTCGAGAAATTTCATCATCGTCATCAACAGCAAGCAAAAAAATAGCAAGAAAAAAATTGAGCTATCAACGATCTGCATTTTTCAAGTATATAAAATTTCTGGTCATTCGAGAAAATTAATAAAAGTTAATCAACAATAATGACAAAGGCGATATTTCTTCTCTCAACGGAGTGAGAATCATTTAGAAAATGATATGCTGAAAAGAAATAATATATAGGAATATAAAAGTAAAATTATGGTATTCTCATTTATTCATTATTGAAAAACACTTAGGTTGATTAATTAATTAAATAAACTTTATAAGATATACATAGATATTCGTACAATAACCACTACAATCAAGTAATTGTGTCACATTGGATTCGTGTTTTCTATGCTGAAAACCAACTGAAGTGACAGCATTTTTCTTTGGTTTGCTTCATTTAGTTTAGTCCTTCAGTGAAAACATTTTAATATTTATTCTTACATAACACTCGGCACAAGTATGAGTCCTCTTTTGAATAGGACACCATATGTCTCATTGTAATGTCAAAGGTCATATCCAACCGGTTATATTCGCTGACTGATCCTGAACTACAATTCCTTCCGGATACCTTCCGGCGATGGTGGAATAGGAGATAACATTTTGTAGCGTACTATGTGTATTTCTTCATCATCCACTGATAACGCTGTTGCTGGTTGTTTTTCCGACGGCTGAAAAAAAATAGAGCTATTAATTGTAATCTAGAGTAAAGAAATGATAACTTCCAAATTTTGTTTCATAAAGAAATATACGTAGAGCCATCATCTTTAAATGAAAGGAAAAATTAAATTTTACTTACTTTTCTTTTAGGTAACTGATTATTGCCAATTCGTTTTCTCAGTGTTGGACCCAGAGCTGGAATTTTAGGTCTTGAAAATATCATTTCTTCTAACATCCTGTCTATTTCTGCGTTTGAGGTTGCCGGTATTTTATGTGGTATTTCAACCAATTTTTCTTTCTGTAAAAATAATTTTCATTAAAATCTAGTCGAAACACAAACGATACAAATTTTTTTTTATTGATAATATATAATTTATGATATTAAATTCGAATAAATAGTTACCTGAATTGGGTCACGATTCTCCTTTCTAAGATTACAACCTTCATATGGAGCAAACCTTCCATTTCTTCGTTGTCGAGGGCCAGAAATGTTATATGGCTTTTTGAATTGATCCATAGTGGCTTTTGGATGTGACCTAAAATAGAAAATATTTTCATGAGTTTTATGAATTGAAATAAACTATTATAGTATAATGGTATATTTCGTGAGAGATTTCAACTTACCTATGTCCAAATGAATTCTGCTGGAAGGCAACATAGTGTCGTGTGGGACGTTCTTGCATTATATCAGGATATGCAAAAAGAGAATTTTGGTTGCCTATGCCTAAATTTTCATGTGTCAATAAATGTTTTTTCATGGAATAATCTCCAAGTACGCTCTTTATTCTCTCAGCCATAGGAGAGTCATTTGCTGGATTAATCTGAAAAAAATGTCATTAATATCCTAATGCTACCTATAATTGATCAAATATAAATAATTATGTTACTTCCTCAAATATTTTATTAATCGTAATATATTTGTTCATTTTATATGAAATATCTGATTGAAAGCATATTACTCATGAGAATTTGAGGATGATTGGCATAATTTACCATATCATTAATAAGTTTAAGGAACTTACCTTGACTGGAGGTTTGAATGAGGGAATGTTTCCTGGTGGTTGCGTTTCTTGAAGAATCCTTTCTAGTCTCTTCAGACACTCTTTCTTTTGCATACTCTTCATTTCAGTGTTATATTTTTCCCTTTTACGGTCATTGTAATTACGGACCAGCAGGTCGTGAATTGTGTCCAACGTTGACATGCTTACCTAGAACAAGCGCGTTAAAATAGTTTCAATAAAAATCTCAATATAAATAAATTAAAGAGGCTATGATATTCAAGAATCCCGTTTTTGAAGAAACCAAATAAAATTAATATAATAATAGAAAGAACTTCAGAACCTATTGATCGGTTACTAGTTCTATTCTAGCATATATCTTTAAAGAAGGAAATTCTAGTTTGAAATTTTCAACTTATGGACTTTTTGAAAAACACCAGACAATTTATATGGGTAAGAGAGAAGAAAAATTAATTTTTTGTGGCTCTACCTACGTCCGGTCTTGTGTAATGCTAATTGAAATGATATCATATAAAATGAAAATCAATGGAATTGATATCATTTATACATACCGATAGAAATATTTTTCTATATTTATATTATTAAATACCAAAATTGAATTCTATATTCAGTCGACGTGACTCGAATCTTTTATTTTCCCTTCAACATTCGTAACAATCTTTGTAATATAATTAAAAAATCTCAACAATATCACTTTATGTTTCAACAATAGACATAAGGCTTAGATGAACTTAGATAATCAAATGAAAAGTGAATAACACCTAACAAACATAACTGCATAGAGCATTCTTTTTATTCTTCTTCTTCTTCATCATCATCTTCTTCTTTTTATTCTTATCATTCTTCTTCTTTTTCTTCTTCTTCTTCTACTTTTTTCAAAGCTGGCCTGAACGCTTTAAATTAAAACTAAATAAACCTATTTCATAGAACATGTTCAAATGATAATTAAACATACATGGTATAATTGGCAAAAATCAAGACGATACTTCATCAAAAATAAATTGAAAAAGACTTCGGTATAAATTCAAAAATGTGGTGAGGGCATGCGTAAAAGCAAATTATGATTAATATATAAAATCAAAATAAATTGAAACGACATATTACTTGAAAGATGAGGTTTCGATGTGTTAATAATGAGGCAGAATAATTCTGCGGAACTCTTACAAAATTCGATTTAAGAAAAAGTTGTTTTGGGAATATTCATCCAATGTTGTTCAGTATTCATTGGACTGTTCTGCTCAATATTTGAGATATTGGAAAATTTTCCTTCAAATTATATATATTTTCTATATTCATCATTTGAAAATTACCGACAGATGATTATGGACGCTGTTCCAGAAATTCTGCTATACGTTAGTCCAAATTTCTCCATGTGCTTGGAATTAAATTTGCCATTGAAGCAGTGTTTCTGAGACATGTTGATTCGATTAAAAAAAATCTCATCTAATTTTCAAATAATTATTTGTAGCGGTTCTTTATCATTATACGGTTTAATATCTGAAAAATTTGAAACTTTTTTCCGATGAATATACTCCTTCAATTTGTTTTTAATTATCATTATTATTATTTCCATGCATGCGCACCACCTATATCATGATTTCTCATTTCTGTAACGAAAAATACAGGTACTCCATGTTCAGTAATGAGAAAAATGTTAATTTAATAAATGATTTCCAGCCACAAGAAATGTTTGAGATGAAGAAATTCTCCCAAGCAATCAGTTGTGATTATAATTTATCTCAATGAAGTGCAAACTACCAGAATCCAGATATGGAACCGAATGACACAAAATAATAGGGGGAATTAAAGTTGAACGAAAACATCCCATCGTGCTCACATATGTCAAAGAACAAACGAAAACTGAATCATATGCCATTGTCATTGATAAATGAACTTAAAATAAATGGAAATAAGTCATTGTTATAACTGAAAGCATATCTATCCTACGTTAATTAGCAGTTAAACGTATTGAAGATGAATTTTTCGAGAAATTTCATCATCGTCATCAACAGCAAGCAGATATGATCGTATACAAGATGCTACCTGATGTTCAAGCAAGCCTACAAGCACTAAAATTACCTGCTGTGAACCCCCAGCGCGACATTGAAAAAGCTATTTCTACCTGGGGTCATAAATGAGGATTACAGCGAAAGCGTATAAAGGTCAATACACCAATTTTCCCTCCCATCTTCCCTTTTTCGCAGAATTGTAGGTGCTCATATTTTTCTCACATTATCACACAATTAATTGAATTAATTAATATTTTGAATTTTGTTCATTCATGTTGTAATGTAACTAATCGAAAATATCGTGAGAAAGAAATGATATTATTCTTATTTAAAGCAATTTGAATATTAGAACCTGATCACTGCTGGCAAAGAAGGGTAGTTAGTTTTTAAAAATAGAAGACCATAATTTATGTAGATGGAAGGCAGAAAAAAATTGAGCTATCAACGATCTGCATTTTTCAAGTATATAAAATTTCTGGTCATTCGAGAAAATTGATAAAAGTTAATCAACAATAATGACAGAGGCGATATTTCTTCTCTCAACGGAGTGAGAATCATTTAGAAAATGATATGCTGAAAAGAAATAATATATAGGAATATAAAAGTAAAATTATGGTATTCTCATTTATTCATTATTGAAAAACACTTAGGTTGATTAATTAATTAAATAAACTTTATAAGATATACATAGATATTCGTACAATAACCACTACAATCAAGTAATTGTGTCACATTGGATTCGTGTTTTCTATGCTGAAAACCAACTGAAGTGACAGCATTTTTCTTTGGTTTGCTTCATTTAGTTTAGTCCTTCAGTGAAAACATTTTAATATTTATTCTTACATAACACTCGGCACAAGTATGAGTCCTCTTTTGAATAGGACACCATATGTCTCATTGTAATGTCAAAGGTCATATCCAACCGGTTATATTCGCTGACTGATCCTGAACTAGAATTCCTTCCGGATACCTTCCGGCGATGGTGGAATAGGAGATAACATTTTGTAGCGTACTATGTGTATTTCTTCATCATCCACTGATAACGCTGTTGCTGGTTGTTTTTCCGACGGCTGAAAAAAAATAGAGCTATTAATTGTAATCTAGAGTAAAGAAATGATAACTTCCAAATTTTGTTTCATAAAGAAATATACGTAGAGCCATCATCTTTAAATGAAAGGGAAAATTAAATTTTACTTACTTTTCTTTTAGGTAACTGATTATTGCCAATTCGTTTTCTCAGTGTTGGACCCAGAGCTGGAATTTTAGGTCTTGAAAATATCATTTCTTCTAACATCCTGTCTATTTCTGCGTTTGAGGTTGCCGGTATTTTATGTGGTATTTCAACCAATTTTTCTTTCTGTAAAAATAATTTTCATTAAAATCTAGTCGAAACACAAACGATACAAATTTTTTTTTATTGATAATATATAATTTATGATATTAAATTCGAATAAATAGTTACCTGAATTGGGTCACGATTCTCCTTTCTAAGATTACAACCTTCATATGGAGCAAACCTTACATTTCTTCGTTGTCGAGGGCCAGAAATGTTATATGGCTTTTTGAATTGATCCATAGTGGCTTTTGGATGTGACCTAAAATAGAAAATATTTTCATGAGTTTTATGAATTGAAATAAACTATTATAGTATAATGGTATATTTCGTGAGAGATTTCAACTTACCTATGTCCAAATGAATTCTGCTGGAAGGCAACATAGTGTCGTGTGGGACGTTCTTGCATTATATCAGGATATGCAAAAAGAGAATTTTGGTTGCCTATGCCTAAATTTTCATGTGTCAATAAATGTTTTTTCATGGAAAAATCTCCAAGTACGCTCTTTATTCTCTTAGCCATAGGAGAGTCATTTGCTGGATTAATCTGAAAAAAATGTCATTAATATCCTAATGCTACCTATAATTGATCAAATATAAATAATTATGTTACTTCCTCAAATATTTTATTAATCGTAATATATTTGTTCATTTTATATGAAATATCTGATTGAAAGCATATTACTC
Source organism: Megalocaria dilatata (assembly GCA_034642435.1). NCBI lineage: Eukaryota > Metazoa > Arthropoda > Insecta > Coleoptera > Coccinellidae > Megalocaria > Megalocaria dilatata. The sequence goes on along the minus strand of CM067859.1, from coordinate 53,475,922 downwards.
ATGAGAATTTGAGGATGATTGGCATAATTTACCATATCATTAATAAGTTTAAGGAACTTACCTTGACTGGAGGTTTGAATGAGGGAATGTTTCCTGGTGGTTGCGTTTCTTGAAGAATCCTTTCTAGTCTCTTCAGACACTCTTTCTTTTGCATACTCTTCATTTCAGTGTTATATTTTTCCCTTTTACGGTCATTGTAATTACGGACCAGAAGGTCGTGAATTGTGTCCAACGTTGACATGCTTACCTAGAACAGGCGCGTTAAAATAGTTTCAATAAAAATCTCAATATAAATAAATTAAACAGGCTATGATATTCAAGAATCCCGTTTTTGAAGAAACCAAATAAAATTAATATAATAATAGAAAGAACTTCAGAACCTATTGATCGGTTACTAGTTCTATTCTAGCATATATCTTTAAAGAAGGAAATTCTAGTTTGAAATTTTCTACTTATGGACTTTTTGAAAAACACCAGACAATTTATATGGGTAAGAGAGAAGAAAAATTAATTTTTTGTGGCTCTACCTACGTCCGGTCTTGTGTAATGCTAATTGAAATGATATCATATAAAATGAAAATCAATGGAATTGATATCATTTATACATACCGATATAAATATTTTTGTATATTTATATTATTAAATACCAAAATTGAATTCTATATTCAGTCGACGTGACTCGAATCTTTTATTTTCTCTTCAACAATCGTAACAATCTTTGTAATATAATTAAAAAATCTCAACAATATCACTTTATGTTTCAACAATAGACATAAGGCTTAGATGAACTTAGATAATCAAATGAAAAGTGAATAACACCTAACAAACATAACTGCATAGAGCATTCTTTTTATTCTTCTTCTTCTTCATCATCATCTTCTTCTTTTTATTCTTATCATTCTTCTTCTTTTTCTTCTTCTTCTTCTTCTACTTTTTTCAAAGCTGGCCTGAACGCTTTAAATTAAAACTAAATAAACCTATTTCATAGAACATGTTCAAATGATAATTAAACATACATGGTATAATTGGCAAAAATCAAGACGATACTTCAGATAAAAATAAATTGAAAAAGACTTCGGTATAAATTCAAAAATATGGTGGGGGCATGCGTAAAAGCAAATTATGATTAATATATAAAATCAAAATAAATTGAAACGACATATTACTTGAAAGATGAGGTTTCGATGTGTTAATAATGAGGCAGAATAATTCTGCGGAACTCTTACAAAATTCGATTTAAGAAAAAGTTGTTTTGGGAATATTCATCCAATGTTGTTCAGTATTCATTGGACTGTTCTGCTCAATATATGAGATATTGGAAAATTTTCCTTCAAATTATATATATTTTCTATATTCATCATTTAAAAATTACCGACAGATGATTATGGACGCTGTTCCAGAAATTCTGCTATACGTTAGTCCAAATATCTCCATGTGCTTGGAATTAAATTTGCCATTGAAGCAGTGTTTCTGAGACATGTTGATTCGATTAAAAAAAATCTCGTCTAATTTTCAAATAATTATCTGTAGCGGTTCTTTATCATTATACGGTTTAATATTAGAAAAATTTGAAACTTTTTTCCGATGAATATACTCCTTCAATTTGTTTTTAATTATCATTATTATTATTTCCATGCATGCGCACCACCTATATCACGATTTCTCATTTCTGTAACGAAAAATACAGGTACTCCATGTTCAGTAATGAGAAAAATGTTAATTTAATAAATGATTTCCAGCCACAAGAAATGTTTGAGATGAAGAAATTCTCCCAAGCAATCAGTTGTGATTATAATTTGTCTCAATGAAGTGCAAACTACCAGAATCCAGATATGCAACCGAATGACACAAAATAATAGGGGGAATTAAAGTTGAACGAAAACATCCCATCGTGCTCACATATGTCAAAGAACAAACGAAAACTGAATCATATGCCATTGTCATTGATAAATGAACTTAAAATAAATGGAAATAAGTCATTGTTATAACTGAAAGCATATCTATCCTACGTTAATTAGCAGTTAAACGTATTGAAGATGAATTTTTCGAGAAATTTCATCATCGTCATCAACAGCAAGCAAAAAAATAGCAAGAAAAAAATTGAGCTATCAACGATCTGCATTTTTCAAGTATATAAAATTTCTGGTCATTCGAGAAAATTAATAAAAGTTAATCAACAATAATGACAGAGGCGATATTTCTTCTCTCAACGGAGTGAGAATCATTTAGAAAATGATATGCTGAAAAGAAATAATATATAGGAATATAAAAGTAAAATTATGGTATTCTCATTTATTCATTATTGAAAAACACTTAGGTTGATTAATTAATTAAATAAACTTTATGAGATATACATAGATATTCGTACAATAACCACTACAATCAAGTAATTGTGTCACATTGGATTCGTGTTTTCTATGCTGAAAACCAACTGAAGTGACAGCATTTTTCTTTGGTTTGCTTCATTTAGTTTAGTCCTTCAGTGAAAACATTTTAATATTTATTCTTACATAACACTCGGCACAAGTATGAGTCCTCTTTTGAATAGGACACCATATGTCTCATTGTAATGTCAAAGGTCATATCCAACCGGTTATATTCGTTGACTGATCCTGAACTAGAATTCCTTCCGGATACCTTCCGGCGATGGTGGAATAGGAGATAACATTTTGTAGCGTACTATGTGTATTTCTTCATCATCCACTGATAACGCTGTTGCTGGTTGTTTTTCCGACGGCTGAAAAAAAATAGAGCTATTAATTGTAATCTAGAGTAAAGAAATGATAACTTCCAAATTTTGTTTCATAAAGAAATATACGTAGAGCCATCATCTTTAAATGAAAGGGAAAATTAAATTTTACTTACTTTTCTTTTAGGTAACTGATTATTGCCAATTCGTTTTCTCAGTGTTGGACCCAGAGCTGGAATTTTAGGTCTTGAAAATATCATTTTTTCTAACATCCTGTCTATTTCTGCGTTTGAGGTTGCCGGTATTTTATGTGGTATTTCAACCAATTTTTCTTTCTGTAAAAATAATTTTCATTAAAATCTAGTCGAAACACAAACGATACAAATTTTTTTTTATTGATAATATATAATTTATGATATTAAATTCGAATAAATAGTTACCTGAATTGGGTCACGATTCTCCTTTCTAAGATTACAACCTTCATATGGAGCAAACCTTACATTTCTTCGTTGTCGAGGGCCAGAAATGTTATATGGCTTTTTGAATTGATCCATAGTGGCTTTTGGATGTGACCTAAAATAGAAAATATTTTCATGAGTTTTATAAATTGAAATAAACTATTATAGTATAATGGTATATTTCGTGAGAGATTTCAACTTACCTATGTCCAAATGAATTCTGCTGGAAGGCAACATAGTGTCGTGTGGGACGTTCTTGCATTATATCAGGATATGCAAAAAGAGAATTTTGGTTGCCTATGCCTAAATTTTCATGTGTCAATAAATGTTTTTTCATGGAATAATCTCCAAGTACGCTCTTTATTCTCTTAGCCATAGGAGAGTCATTTGCTGGATTAATCTGAAAAAAATGTCATTAATATCCTAATGCTACCTATAATTGATCAAATATAAATAATTATGTTACTTCCTCAAATATTTTATTAATCGTAATATATTTGTTCATTTTATATGAAATATCTGATTGAAAGCATATTACTCATGAGAATTTGAGGATGATTGGCATAATTTACCATATCATTAATAAGTTTAAGGAACTTACCTTGACTGGAGGTTTGAATGAGGGAATGTTTCCTGGTGGTTGCGTTTCTTGAAGAATCCTTTCTAGTCTCTTCAGACACTCTTTCTTTTGCATACTCTTCATTTCAGTGTTATATTTTTCCCTTTTACGGTCATTGTAATTACGGACCAGAAGGTCGTGAATTGTGTCCAACGTTGACATGCTTACCTAGAACAAGCGCGTTAAAATAGTTTCAATAAAAATCTCAATATAAATAAATTAAACAGGCTATGATATTCAAGAATCCCGTTTTTGAAGAAACCAAATAAAATTAATATAATAATAGAAAGAACTTCAGAACCTATTGATCGGTTACTAGTTCTATTCTAGCATATATCTTTAAAGAAGGAAATTCTAGTTTGAAATTTTCTACTTATGGACTTTTTGAAAAACACCAGACAATTTATATGGGTAAGAGAGAAGAAAAATTAATTTTTTTGTGGCTCTACCTACGTCCGGTCTTGTGTAATGCTAATTGAAATGATATCATATAAAATGAAAATCAATGGAATTAATATCATTTATACATACCGATATAAATATTTTTGTATATTTATATTATTAAATACCAAAATTGAATTCTATATTCAGTCGACGTGACTCGAATCTTTTATTTTCTCTTCAACAATCGTAACAATCTTTGTAATATAATTAAAAAATCTCAACAATATCACTTTATGTTTCAACAATAGACATAAGGCTTAGATGAACTTAGATAATCAAATGAAAAGTGAATAACACCTAACAAATATAACTGCATAGAGCATTCTTTTTATTCTTCTTCTTCTTCATCATCATCTTCTTCTTTTTATTCTTATCATTCTTCTTCTTTTTCTTCTTCTTCTTCTTCTACTTTTTTCAAAGCTGGCCTGAACGCTTTAAATTAAAACTAAATAAACCTATTTCATAGAACATGTTCAAATGATAATTAAACATACATGGTATAATTGGCAAAAATCAAGACGATACTTCAGACAAAAATAAATTGAAAAAGACTTCGGTATAAATTCAAAAATGTGGTGAGGGCATGCGTAAAAGCAAATTATGATTAATATATAAAATCAAAATAAATTGAAACGACATATTACTTGAAAGATGAGGTTTCGATGTGTTAATAATGAGGCAGAATAATTCTGCGGAACTCTTACAAAATTCGATTTAAGAAAAAGTTGTTTTGGGAATATTCATCCAATGTTGTTCAGTATTCATTGGACTGTTCTGCTCAATATTTGAGATATTGGAAAATTTTCCTTCAAATTATATATATTTTCTATATTCATCATTTAAAAATTACCGACAGATGATTAAGGACGCTGTTCCAGAAATTCTGCTATACGTTAGTCCAAATATCTCCATGTGCTTGGAATTAAATTTGCCATTGAAGCAGTGTTTCTGAGACATGTTGATTCGATTAAAAAAATTCTCATCTAATTTTCAAATAATTATCTGTAGCGGTTCTTTATCATTATACGGTTTAATATTTGAAAAATTTGAAACTTTTTTCCGATGAATATACTCCTTCAATTTGTTTTTAATTATCATTATTATTATTTCCATGCATGCGCACCACCTATATCATGATTTCTCATTTCTGTAACGAAAAATACAGGTACTCCATGTTCAGTAATGAGAAAAATGTTAATTTAATAAATGATTTCCAGCCACAAGAAATGTTTGAGATGAAGAAATTCTCCCAAGCAATCAGTTGTGATTATAATTTGTCTCAATGAAGTGCAAACTACCAGAATCCAGATATGGAACCGAATGACACAAAATAATAGGGGGAATTAAAGTTGAACGAAAACATCCCATCGTGCTCACATATGTCAAAGAACAAACGAAAACTGAATCATATGCCATTGTCATTGATAAATGAACTTAAAATAAATGGAAATAAGTCATTGTTATAACTGAAAGCATATCTATCCTACGTTAATTAGCAGTTAAACGTATTGAAGATGAATTTTTCGAGAAATTTCATCATCGTCATCAACAGCAAGCAAAAAAATAGCAAGAAAAAAATTGAGCTATCAACGATCTGCATTTTTCAAGTATATAAAATTTCTGGTCATTCGAGAAAATTAATAAAAGTTAATCAACAATAATGACAGAGGCGATATTTCTTCTCTCAACGGAGTGAGAATCATTTAGAAAATGATATGCTGAAAAGAAATAATATATAGGAATATAAAAGTAAAATTATGGTATTCTCATTTATTCATTATTGAAAAACACTTAGGTTGATTAATTAATTAAATAAACTTTATAAGATATACATAGATATTCGTACAATAACCACTACAATCAAGTAATTGTGTCACATTGGATTCGTGTTTTCTATGCTGAAAACCAACTGAAGTGACAGCATTTTTCTTTGGTTTGCTTCATTTAGTTTAGTCCTTCAGTGAAAACATTTTAATATTTATTCTTACATAACACTCGGCACAAGTATGAGTCCTCTTTTGAATAGGACACCATATGTCTCATTGTAATGTCAAAGGTCATATCCAACCGGTTATATTCGCTGACTGATCCTGAACTACAATTCCTTCCGGATACCTTCCGGCGATGGTGGAATAGGAGATAACATTTTGTAGCGTACTATGTGTATTTCTTCATCATCCACTGATAACGCTGTTGCTGGTTGTTTTTCCGACGGCTGAAAAAAAATAGAGCTATTAATTGTAATCTAGAGTAAAGAAATGATAACTTCCAAATTTTGTTTCATAAAGAAATATACGTAGAGCCATCATCTTTAAATGAAAGGAAAAATTAAATTTTACTTACTTTTCTTTTAGGTAACTGATTATTGCCAATTCGTTTTCTCAGTGTTGGACCCAGAGCTGGAATTTTAGGTCTTGAAAATATCATTTCTTCTAACATCCTGTCTATTTCTGCGTTTGAGGTTGCCGGTATTTTATGTGGTACTTCAACCAATTTTTCTTTCTGTAAAAATAATTTTCATTAAAATCTAGTCGAAACACAAACGATACAAATTTTTTTTTATTGATAATATATAATTTATGATATTAAATTCGAATAAATAGTTACCTGAATTGGGTCACGATTCTCCTTTCTAAGATTACAACCTTCATATGGAGCAAACCTTCCATTTCTTCGTTGTCGAGGGCCAGAAATGTTATATGGCTTTTTGAATTGATCCATAGTGGCTTTTGGATGTGACCTAAAATAGAAAATATTTTCATGAGTTTTATGAATTGAAATAAACTATTATAGTATAATGGTATATTTCGTGAGAGATTTCAACTTACCTATGTCCAAATGAATTCTGCTGGAAGGCAACATAGTGTCGTGTGGGACGTTCTTGCATTATATCAGGATATGCAAAAAGAGAATTTTGGTTGCCTATGCCTAAATTTTCATGTGTCAATAAATGTTTTTTCATGGAATAATCTCCAAGTACGCTCTTTATTCTCTCAGCCATAGGAGAGTCATTTGCTGGATTAATCTGAAAAAAATGTCATTAATATCCTAATGCTACCTATAATTGATCAAATATAAATAATTATGTTACTTCCTCAAATATTTTATTAATCGTAATATATTTGTTCATTTTATATGAAATATCTGATTGAAAGCATATTACTCATGAGAATTTGAGGATGATTGGCATAATTTACCATATCATTAATAAGTTTAAGGAACTTACCTTGACTGGAGGTTTGAATGAGGGAATGTTTCCTGGTGGTTGCGTTTCTTGAAGAATCCTTTCTAGTCTCTTCAGACACTCTTTCTTTTGCATACTCTTCATTTCAGTGTTATATTTTTCCCTTTTACGGTCATTGTAATTACGGACCAGAAGGTCGTGAATTGTGTCCAACGTTGACATGCTTACCTAGAACAAGCGCGTTAAAATAGTTTCAATAAAAATCTCAATATAAATAAATTAAAGAGGCTATGATATTCAAGAATCCCGTTTTTGAAGAAACCAAATAAAATTAATATAATAATAGAAAGAACTTCAGAACCTATTGATCGGTTACTAGTTCTATTCTAGCATATATCTTTAAAGAAGGAAATTCTAGTTTGCAATTTTCTACTTATGGACTTTTTGAAAAACACCAGACAATTTATATGGGTAAGAGAGAAGAAAAATTAATTTTTTGTGGCTCTACCTACGTCCGGTCTTGTGTAATGCTAATTGAAATGATATCATATAAAATGAAAATCAATGGAATTGATATCATTTATACATACCGATAGAAATATTTTTCTATATTTATATTATTAAATACCAAAATTGAATTCTATATTCAGTCGACGTGACTCGAATCTTTTATTTTCCCTTCAACAATCGTAACAATCTTTGTAATATAATTAAAAAATCTCAACAATATCACTTTATGTTTCAACAATAGACATAAGGCTTAGATGAACTTAGATAATCAAATAAAAAGTGAATAACACCTAACAAATATAACTGCATAGAGCATTCTTTTTATTCTTCTTCTTCTTCATCATCATCTTCTTCTTTTTATTCTTATCATTCTTCTTCTTTTTCTTCTTCTTCTTCTTCTACTTTTTTCAAAGCTGGCCTGAACGCTTTAAATTAAAACTAAATAAACCTATTTCATAGAACATGTTCAAATGATAATTAAACATACATGGTATAATTGGCAAAAATCAAGACGATACTTCAGATAAAAATAAATTGAAAAAGACTTCGGTATAAATTCAAAAATGTGGTGAGGGCATGCGTAAAAGCAAATTATGATTAATATATAAAATCAAAATAAATTGAAACGACATATTACTTGAAAGATGAGGTTTCGATGTGTTAATAATGAGGCAGAATAATTCTGCGGAACTCTTACAAAATTCGATTTAAGAAAAAGTTGTTTTGGGAATATTCATCCAATGTTGTTCAGTATTCATTGGACTGTTCTGCTCAATATTTGAGATATTGGAAAATTTTCCTTCAAATTATATATATTTTCTATATTCATCATTTAAAAATTACCGACAGATGATTATGGACGCTGTTCCAGAAATTCTGCTATACGTTAGTCCAAATATCTCCATGTGCTTGGAATTAAATTTGCCATTGAAGCAGTGTTTCTGAGACATGTTGATTCGATTAAAAAAAATGTCGTCTAATTTTCAAATAATTATCTGTAGCGGTTCTTTATCATTATACGGTTTAATATTTGAAAAATTTGAAACTTTTTTCCGATGAATATACTCCTTCAATTTGTTTTTAATTATCATTATTATTATTTCCATGCATGCGCACCACCTATATCATGATTTCTCATTTCTGTAACGAAAAATACAGGTACTCCATGTTCAGTAATGAGAAAAATGTTAATTTAATAAATGATTTCCAGCCACAAGAAATGTTTGAGATGAAGAAATTCTCCCAAGCAATCAGTTGTGATTATAATTTGTCTCAATGAAGTGCAAACTACCAGAATCCAGATATGGAACCGAATGACACAAAATAATAGGGGGAATTAAAGTTGAACGAAAACATCCCATCGTGCTCACATATGTCAAAGAACAAACGAAAACTGAATCATATGCCATTGTCATTGATAAATGAACTTAAAATAAATGGAAATAAGTCACTGTTATAACTGAAAGCATATCTATCCTACGTTAATTAGCAGTTAAACGTATTGAAGATGAATTTTTCGAGAAATTTCATCATCGTCATCAACAGCAAGCAGATATGATCGTATACAAGATGCTACTTGATGTTCAAGCAAGCCTACAAGCACTAAAATTACCTGCTGTGAACCCCCAGCGCGACATTGAAAAAGCTATTTCTACCTGGGGTCATCAATGAGGATTACAGCGAAAGCGTATAAAGGTCAATACACCAATTTTCTCTCCCATCTTCCCTTTTTCGCAGAATTGTAGGTGCTCATATTTTTCTCACATTATCATTATCATTAATTAATTGAATTAATTAATATTTTGAATTTTGTTCATTCATGTTGTAATGTAACTAATCGAAAATATCGTGAGAAAGAAATGATATTATTCTTATTTAAAGCAATTTGAATATTAGAACCTGATCACTGCTGGCAAAGAAGGGTAGTTAGTTTTTAAAAATAGAAGACCATAATTTATGTAGATGGAAGGCAGAAAAAAATTGAGCTATCAACGATCTGCATTTTTCAAGTATATAAAATTTCTGGTCATTCGAGAAAATTAATAAAAGTTAATCAACAATAATGACAGAGGCGATATTTCTTCTCTCAACGGAGTGAGAATCATTTAGAAAATGATATGCTGAAAAGAAATAATATATAGGAATATAAAAGTAAAATTATGGTATTCTCATTTATTCATTATTGAAAAACACTTAGGTTGATTAATTAATTAAATAAACTTTATAAGATATACATAGATATTCGTACAATAACCACTACAATCAAGTAATTGTGTCACATTGGATTCGTGTTTTCTATGCTGAAAACCAACTGAAGTGACAGCATTTTTCTTTGGTTTGCTTCATTTAGTTTAGTCCTTCAGTGAAAACATTTTAATATTTATTCTTACATAACACTCGGCACAAGTATGAGTCCTCTTTTGAATAGGACACCATATGTCTCATTGTAATGTCAAAGGTCATATCCAACCGGTTATATTCGCTGTCTGATCCTGAACTAGAATTCCTTCCGGATACCTTCCGGCGATGGTGGAATAGGAGATAACATTTTGTAGCGTACTATGTGTATTTCTTCATCATCCACTGATAACGCTGTTGCTGGTTGTTTTTCCGACGGCTGAAAAAAAATAGAGCTATTAATTGTAATCTAGAGTAAAGAAATTATAACTTCCAAATTTTGTTTCATAAAGAAATATACGTAGAGCCATCATCTTTAAATGAAAGGGAAAATTAAATTTTACTTACTTTTCTTTTAGGTAACTGATTATTGCCAATTCGTTTTCTCAGTTTTGGACCCAGAGCTGGAATTTTAGGTCTTGAAAATATCATTTCTTCTAACATCCTGTCTATTTCTGCGTTTGAGGTTGCCGGTATTTTATGTGGTATTTCAACCAATTTTTCTTTCTGTAAAAATAATTTTCATTAAAATCTAGTCGAAACACAAACGATACAAATTTTTTTTTATTGATAATATATAATTTATGATATTAAATTCGAATAAATAGTTACCTGAATTGGGTCACGATTCTCCTTTCTAAGATTACAACCTTCATATGGAGCAAACCTTACATTTCTTCGTTGTCGAGGGCCAGAAATATTATATGGCTTTTTGAATTGATCCATAGTGGCTTTTGGATGTGACCTAAAATAGAAAATATTTTCATGAGTTTTATGAATTGAAATAAACTATTATAGTATAATGGTATATTTCGTGAGAGATTTCAACTTACCTATGTCCAAATGAATTCTGCTGGAAGGCAACATAGTGTCGTGTGGGACGTTCTTGCATTATATCAGGATATGCAAAAAGAGAATTTTGGTTGCCTATGCCTAAATTTTCATGTGTCAATAAATGTTTTTTCATGGAATAATCTCCAAGTACGCTCTTTATTCTCTTAGCCATAGGAGAGTCATTTGCTGGATTAATCTGAAAAAAATGTCATTAATATCCTAATGCTACCTATAATTGATCAAATATAAATAATTATGTTACTTCCTCAAATATTTTATTAATCGTAATATATTTGTTCATTTTATATGAAATATCTGATTGAAAGCATATTACTCATGAGAATTTGAGGATGATTGGCATAATTTACCATATCATTAATAAGTTTAAGGAACTTACCTTGACTGGAGGTTTGAATGAGGGAATGTTTCCTGGTGGTTGCGTTTCTTGAAGAATCCTTTCTAGTCTCTTCAGACACTCTTTCTTTTGCATACTCTTCATTTCAGTGTTATATTTTTCCCTTTTACGGTCATTGTAATTACGGACCAGAAGGTCGTGAATTGTGTCCAACGTTGACATGCTTACCTAGAACAAGCGCGTTAAAATAGTTTCAATAAAAATCTCAATATAAATAAATTAAACAGGCTATGATATTCAAGAATCCTGTTTTTGAAGAAACCAAATAAAATTAATATAATAATAGAAAGAACTTCAGAACCTATTGATCGGTTACTAGTTCTATTCTAGCATATATCTTTAAAGAAGGAAATTCTAGTTTGAAATTTTCTACTTATGGACTTTTTGAAAAACACCAGACAATTTATATGGGTAAGAGAGAAGAAAAATTAATTTTTTGTGGCTCTACCTACGTCCGGTCTTGTGTAATGCTAATTGAAATGATATCATATAAAATGAAAATCAATGGAATTGATATCATTTATACATACCGATATAAATATTTTTGTATATTTATATTATTAAATACCAAAATTGAATTCTATATTCAGTCGACGTGACTCGAATCTTTTATTTTCTCTTCAACAATCGTAACAATCTTTGTAATATAATTAAAAAATCTCAACAATATCACTTTATGTTTCAACAATAGACATAAGGCTTAGATGAACTTAGATAATCAAATGAAAAGTGAATAACACCTAACAAATATAACTGCATAGAGCATTCTTTTTATTCTTCTTCTTCTTCATCATCATCTTCTTCTTTTTATTCTTATCATTCTTCTTCTTTTTCTTCTTCTTCTTCTTCTACTTTTTTCAAAGCTGGCCTGAACGCTTTAAATTAAAACTAAATAAACTTATTTCATAGAACATGTTCAAATGATAATTAAACATACATGGTATAATTGGCAAAAACCAAGACGATACTTCAGATAAAAATAAATTGAAAAAGACTTCGGTATAAATTCAAAAATGTGGTGAGGGCATGCGTAAAAGCAAATTATGATTAATATATAAAATCAAAATAAATTGAAACGACATATTACTTGAAAGATGAGGTTTCGATGTGTTAATAATGAGGCAGAATAATTCTGCGGAACTCTTACAAAATTCGATTTAAGAAAAAGTTGTTTTGGGAATATTCATCCAATGTTGTTCAGTATTCATTGGACTGTTCTGCTCAATATTTGAGATATTGGAAAATTTTCCTTCAAATTATATATATTTTCTATATTCATCATTTAAAAATTACCGACAGATGATTATGGACGCTGTTCCAGAAATTCTGCTATACGTTAGTCCAAATATCTCCATGTGCTTGGAATTAAATTTGCCATTGAAGCAGTGTTTCTGAGACATGTTGATTCGATTAAAAAAAATCTCGTCTAATTTTCAAATAATTATCTGTAGCGGTTCTTTATCATTATACGGTTTAATATTTGAAAAATTTGAAACTTTTTTCCGATGAATATACTCCTTCAATTTGTTTTTAATTATCATTATTATTATTTCCATGCATGCGCACCACCTATATCATGATTTCTCATTTCTGTAACGAAAAATACAGGTACTCCATGTTCAGTAATGAGAAAAATGTTAATTTAATAAATGATTTCCAGCCACAAGAAATGTTTGAGATGAAGAAATTCTCCCAAGCAATCAGTTGTGATTATAATTTGTCTCAATGAAGTGCAAACTACCAGAATCCAGATATGCAACCGAATGACACAAAATAATAGGGGGAATTAAAGTTGAACGAAAACATCCCATCGTGCTCACATATGTCAAAGAACAAACGAAAACTGAATCATATGCCATTGTCATTGATAAATGAACTTAAAATAAATGGAAATAAGTCATTGTTATAACTGAAAGCATATCTATCCTACGTTAATTAGCAGTTAAACGTATTGAAGATGAATTTTTCGAGAAATTTCATCATCGTCATCAACAGCAAGCAAAAAAATAGCAAGAAAAAAATTGAGCTATCAACGATCTGCATTTTTCAAGTATATAAAATTTCTGGTCATTCGAGAAAATTAATAAAAGTTAATCAACAATAATGACAGAGGCGATATTTCTTCTCTCAACGGAGTGAGAATCATTTAGAAAATGATATGCTGAAAAGAAATAATATATAGGAATATAAAAGTAAAATTATGGTATTCTCATTTATTCATTATTGAAAAACACTTAGGTTGATTAATTAATTAAATAAACTTTATAAGATATACATAGATATTCGTACAATAACCACTACAATCAAGTAATTGTGTCACATTGGATTCGTGTTTTCTATGCTGAAAACCAACTGAAGTGACAGCATTTTTCTTTGGTTTGCTTCATTTAGTTTAGTCCTTCAGTGAAAACATTTTAATATTTATTCTTACATAACACTCGGCACAAGTATGAGTCCTCTTTTGAATAGGACACCATATGTCTCATTGTAATGTCAAAGGTCATATCCAACCGGTTATATTCGCTGACTGATCCTGAACTAGAATTCCTTCCGGATACCTTCCGGCGATGGTGGAATAGGAGATAACATTTTGTAGCGTACTATGTGTATTTCTTCATCATCCACTGATAACGCTGTTGCTGGTTGTTTTTCCGACGGCTGAAAAAAAATAGAGCTATTAATTGTAATCTAGAGTAAAGAAATGATAACTTCCAAATTTTGTTTCATAAAGAAATATACGTAGAGCCATCATCTTTAAATGAAAGGGAAAATTAAATTTTACTTACTTTTCTTTTAGGTAACTGATTATTGCCAATTCGTTTTCTCAGTGTTGGACCCAGAGCTGGAATTTTAGGTCTTGAAAATATCATTTCTTCTAACATCCTGTCTATTTCTGCGTTTGAGGTTGCCGGTATTTTATGTGGTATTTCAACCAATTTTTCTTTCTGTAAAAATAATTTTCATTAAAATCTAGTCGAAACACAAACGATACAAATTTTTTTTTATTGATAATATATAATTTATGATATTAAATTCGAATAAATAGTTACCTGAATTGGGTCACGATTCTCCTTTCTAAGATTACAACCTTCATATGGAGCAAACCTTACATTTCTTCGTTGTCGAGGGCCAGAAATGTTATATGGCTTTTTGAATTGATCCATAGTGGCTTTTGGATGTGACCTAAAATAGAAAATATTTTCATGAGTTTTATGAATTGAAATAAACTATTATAGTATAATGGTATATTTCGTGAGAGATTTCAACTTACCTATGTCCAAATGAATTCTGCTGGAAGGCAACATAGTGTCGTGTGGGACGTTCTTGCATTATATCAGGATATGCAAAAAGAGAATTTTGGTTGCCTATGCCTAAATTTTCATGTGTCAATAAATGTTTTTTCATGGAATAATCTCCAAGTACGCTCTTTATTCTCTTAGCCATAGGAGAGTCATTTGCTGGATTAATCTGAAAAAAATGTCATTAATATCCTAATGCTACCTATAATTGATCAAATATAAACAATTATGTTACTTCCTCAAATATTTTATTAATCGTAATATATTTGTTCATTTTATATGAAATATCTGATTGAAAGCATATTACTCATGAGAATTTGAGGATGATTGGCATAATTTACCATATCATTAATAAGTTTAAGGAACTTACCTTGACAGGAGGTTTGAATGAGGGAATGTTTCCTGGTGGTTGCGTTTCTTGAATAATCCTTTCTAGTCTCTTCATACACTCTTTCTTTTGCATACTCTTCATTTCAGTGTTATATTTTTCCCTTTTACGGTCATTGTAATTACGGACCAGAAGGTCGTGAATTGTGTCCAACGTTGACATGCTTACCTAGAACAAGCGCGTTAAAATAGTTTCAATAAAAATCTCAATATAAATAAATTAAACAGGCTATGATATTCAAGAATCCTGTTTTTGAAGAAACCAAATAAAATTAATATAATAATAGAAAGAACTTCAGAACCTATTGATCGGTTACTAGTTCTATTCTAGCATATATCTTTAAAGAAGGAAATTCTAGTTTGAAATTTTCTACTTATGGACTTTTTGAAAAACACCAGACAATTTATATGGGTAAGAGAGAAGAAAAATTAATTTTTTGTGGCTCTACCTACGTCCGGTCTTGTGTAATGCTAATTGAAATGATATCATATAAAATGAAAATCAATGGAATTGATATCATTTATACATACCGATAGAAATATTTTTCTATATTTATATTATTAAATACCAAAATTGAATTCTATATTCAGTCGACGTGACTCGAATCTTTTATTTTCTCTTCAACAATCGTAACAATCTTTGTAATATAATTAAAAAATCTCAACAATATCACTTTATGTTTCAACAATAGACATAAGGCTTAGATGAACTTAGATAATCAAATGAAAAGTGAATAACACCTAACAAACATAACTGCATAGAGCATTCTTTTTATTCTTCTTCTTCTTCATCATCATCTTCTTCTTTTTATTCTTATCATTCTTCTTCTTTTTCTTCTTCTTCTTCTTCTACTTTTTTCAAAGCTGGCCTGAACGCTTTAAATTAAAACTAAATAAACCTATTTCATAGAACATGTTCAAATGATAATTGAACATACATGGTATAATTGGCAAAAATCAAGACGATACTTCAGATAAAATTAAATTGAAAAAGACTTCGGTATAAATTCAAAAATGTGGTGAGGGCATGCGTAAAAGCAAATTATGATTAATATATAAAATCAAAATAAATTGAAACGACATATTACTTGAAAGATGAGGTTTCGATGTGTTAATAATGAGGCAGAATAATTCTGCGGAACTCTTACAAAATTCGATTTAAGAAAAAGTTGTTTTGGGAATATTCATCCAATGTTGTTCAGTATTCATTGGACTGTTCAGCTCAATATTTGAGATATTGGAAAATTTTCCTTCAAATTATATATATTTTCTATATTCATCATTTAAAAATTACCGACAGATGATTATGGACGCTGTTCCAGAAATTCTGCTATACGTTAGTCCAAATATCTCCATGTGCTTGGAATTAAATTTGCCATTGAAGCAGTGTTTCTGAGACATGTTGATTCGATTAAAAAAAATCTCGTCTAATTTTCAAATAATTATCTGTAGCGGTTCTTTATCATTATACGGTTTAATATTTGAAAAATTTGAAACTTTTTTCCGATGAATATACTCCTTCAATTTGTTTTTAATTATCATTATTATTATTTCCATGAATGCGCACCACCTATATCATGATTTCTCATTTCTGTAACGAAAAATACAGGTACTCCATGTTCAGTAATGAGAAAAATGTTAATTTAATAAATGATTTCCAGCCACAAGAAATGTTTGAGATGAAGAAATTCTCCCAAGCAATCAGTTGTGATTATAATTTGTCTCAATGAAGTGCAAACTACCAGAATCCAGATATGGAACCGAATGACACAAAATAATAGGGGGAATTAAAGTTGAACGAAAACATCCCATCGTGCTCACATATGTCAAAGAACAAACGAAAACTGAATCATATGCCATTGTCATTGATAAATGAACTTAAAATAAATGGAAATAAGTCATTGTTATAACTGAAAGCATATCTATCCTACGTTAATTAGCAGTTAAACGTATTGAAGATGAATTTTTCGAGAAATTTCATCATCGTCATCAACAGCAAGCAAAAAAATAGCAAGAAAAAAATTGAGCTATCAACGATCTGCATTTTTCAAGTATATAAAATTTCTGGTCATTCGAGAAAATTAATAAAAGTTAATCAACAATAATGACAGAGGCGATATTTCTTCTCTCAACGGAGTGAGAATCATTTAGAAAATGATATGCTGAAAAGAAATAATATATAGGAATATAAAAGTAAAATTATGGTATTCTCATTTATTCATTATTGAAAAACACTTAGGTTGATTAATTAATTAAATAAACTTTATAAGATATACATAGATATTCGTACAATAACCACTACAATCAAGTAATTGTGTCACATTGGATTCGTGTTTTCTATGCTGAAAACCAACTGAAGTGACAGCATTTTTCTTTGGTTTGCTTCATTTAGTTTAGTCCTTCAGTGAAAACATTTTAATATTTATTCTTACATAACACTCGGCACAAGTATGAGTCCTCTTTTGAATAGGACACCATATGTCTCATTGTAATGTCAAAGGTCATATCCAACCGGTTATATTCGCTGACTGATCCTGAACTAGAATTCCTTCCGGATACCTTCCGGCGATGGTGGAATAGGAGATAACATTTTGTAGCGTACTATGTGTATTTCTTCATCATCCACTGATAACGCTGTTGCTGGTTGTTTTTCCGACGGCTGAAAAAAAATAGAGCTATTAATTGTAATCTAGAGTAAAGAAATGATAACTTCCAAATTTTGTTTCATAAAGAAATATACGTAGAGCCATCATCTTTAAATGAAAGGGAAAATTAAATTTTACTTACTTTTCTTTTAGGTAACTGATTATTGCCAATTCGTTTTCTCAGTGTTGGACCCAGAGCTGGAATTTTAGGTCTTGAAAATATCATTTCTTCTAACATCCTGTCTATTTCTGCGTTTGAGGTTGCCGGTATTTTATGTGGTATTTCAACCAATTTTTCTTTCTGTAAAAATAATTTTCATTAAAATCTAGTCGAAACACAAACGATACAAATTTTTTTTTATTGATAATATATAATTTATGATATTAAATTCGAATAAATAGTTACCTGAATTGGGTCACGATTCTCCTTTCTAAGATTACAACCTTCATATGGAGCAAACCTTACATTTCTTCGTTGTCGAGGGCCAGAAATGTTATATGGCTTTTTGAATTGATCCATAGTGGCTTTTGGATGTGACCTAAAATAGAAAATATTTTCATGAGTTTTATGAATTGAAATAAACTATTATAGTATAATGGTATATTTCGTGAGAGATTTCAACTTACCTATGTCCAAATGAATTCTGCTGGAAGGCAACATAGTGTCGTGTGGGACGTTCTTGCATTATATCAGGATATGCAAAAAGAGAATTTTGGTTGCCTATGCCTAAATTTTCATGTGTCAATAAATGTTTTTTCATGGAATAATCTCCAAGTACGCTCTTTATTCTCTTAGCCATAGGAGAGTCATTTGCTGGATTAATCTGAAAAAAATGTCATTAATATCCTAATGCTACCTATAATTGATCAAATATAAATAATTATGTTACTTCCTCAAATATTTTATTAATCGTAATATATTTGTTCATTTTATATGAAATATCTGATTGAAAGCATATTACTCATGAGAATTTGAGGATGATTGGCGTAATTTACCATATCATTAATAAGTTTAAGGAACTTACCTTGACTGGAGGTTTGAATGAGGGAATGTTTCCTGGTGGTTGCGTTTCTTGAAGAATCCTTTCTAGTCTCTTCAGACACTCTTTCTTTTGCATACTCTTCATTTCAGTGTTATATTTTTCCCTTTTACGGTCATTGTAATTACGGACCAGAAGGTCGTGAATTGTGTCCAACGTTGACATGCTTACCTAGAACAAGCGCGTTAAAATAGTTTCAATAAAAATCTCAATATAAATAAATTAAACAGGCTATGATATTCAAGAATCCCGTTTTTGAAGAAACCAAATAAAATTAATATAATAATAGAAAGAACTTCAGAACCTATTGATCGGTTACTAGTTCTATTCTAGCATATATCTTTAAAGAAGGAAATTCTAGTTTGAAATTTTCTACTTATGGACTTTTTGAAAAACACCAGACAATTTATATGGGTAAGAGAGAAGAAAAATTAATTTTTTGTGGCTCTACCTATGTCCGGTCTTGTGTAATGCTAATTGAAATGATATCATATAAAATGAAAATCAATGGAATTGATATCATTTATACATACCGATATAAATATTTTTGTATATTTATATTATTAAATACCAAAATTGAATTCTATATTCAGTCGACGTGACTCGAATCTTTTATTTTCTCTTCAACAATCGTAACAATCTTTGTAATATAATTAAAAAATCTCAACAATATCACTTTATGTTTCAACAATAGACATAAGGCTTAGATGAACTTAGATAATCAAATGAAAAGTGAATAACACCTAACAAATATAACTGCATAGAGCATTCTTTTTATTCTTCTTCTTCTTCATCATCATCTTCTTCTTTTTATTCTTATCATTCTTCTTCTTTTTCTTCTTCTTCTTCTTCTTCTACTTTTTTCAAAGCTGGCCTGAACGCTTTAAATTAAAACTAAATAAACCTATTTCATAGAACATGTTCAAATGATAATTAAACATACATGGTATAATTGGCAAAAACCAAGACGATACTTCAGATAAAAATAAATTGAAAAAGACTTCGGTATAAATTCAAAAATGTGGTGAGGGCATGCGTAAAAGCAAATTATGATTAATATATAAAATCAAAATAAATTGAAACGACATATTACTTGAAAGATGAGGTTTCGATGTGTTAATAATGAGGCAGAATAATTCTGCGGAACTCTTACAAAATTCGATTCAAGAAAAAGTTGTTTTGGGAATATTCATCCAATGTTGTTCAGTATTCATTGGACTGTTCTGCTCAATATTTGAGATATTGGAAAATTTTCCTTCAAATTATATATATTTTCTATATTCATCATTTAAAAATTACCGACAGATGATTATGGACGCTGTTCCAGAAATTCTGCTATACGTTAGTCCAAATATCTCCATGTGCTTGGAATTAAATTTGCCATTGAAGCAGTGTTTCTGAGACATGTTGATTCGATTAAAAAAAATCTCGTCTAATTTTCAAATAATTATCTGTAGCGGTTCTTTATCATTATACGGTTTAATATTTGAAAAATTTGAAACTTTTTTCCGATGAATATACTCCTTCAATTTGTTTTTAATTATCATTATTATTATTTCCATGCATGCGCACCACCTATATCATGATTTCTCATTTCTGTAACGAAAAATACAGGTACTCCATGTTCAGTAATGAGAAAAATGTTAATTTAATAAATGATTTCCAGCCACAAGAAATGTTTGAGATGAAGAAATTCTCCCAAGCAATCAGTTGTGATTATAATTTGTCTCAATGAAGTGCAAACTACCAGAATCCAGATATGCAACCGAATGACACAAAATAATAGGGGGAATTAAAGTTGAACGAAAACATCCCATCGTGCTCACATATGTCAAAGAACAAACGAAAACTGAATCATATGCCATTGTCATTGATAAATGAACTTAAAATAAATGGAAATAAGTCATTGTTATAACTGAAAGCATATCTATCCTACGTTAATTAGCAGTTAAACATATTGAAGATGAATTTTTCGAGAAATTTCATCATCGTCATCAACAGCAAGCAAAAAAATAGCAGGAAAAAAATTGAGCTATCAACGATCTGCATTTTTCAAGTATATAAAATTTCTGGTCGTTCGAGAAAATTAATAAAAGTTAATCAACAATAATGACAGAGGCGATATTTCTTCTCTCAACGGAGTGAGAATCATTTAGAAAATGATATGCTGAAAAGAAATAATATATAGGAATATAAAAGTAAAATTATGGTATTCTCATTTATTCATTATTGAAAAACACTTAGGTTGATTAATTAATTAAATAAACCTTATAAGATATACATAGATATTCGTACAATAACCACTACAATCAAGTAATTGTGTCACATTGGATTCGTGTTTTCTATGCTGAAAACCAACTGAAGTGACAGCATTTTTCTTTGGTTTGCTTCATTTAGTTTAGTCCTTCAGTGAAAACATTTTAATATTTATTCTTACATAACACTCGGCACAAGTATGAGTCCTCTTTTGAATAGGACACCATATGTCTCATTGTAATGTCAAAGGTCATATCCAACCGGTTATATTCGCTGACTGATCCTGAACTAGAATTCCTTCCGGATACCTTCCGGCGATGGTGGAATAGGAGATAACATTTTGTAGCGTACTATGTGTATTTCTTCATCATCCACTGATAACGCTGTTGCTGGTTGTTTTTCCGACGGCTGAAAAAAAATAGAGCTATTAATTGTAATCTAGAGTAAAGAAATGATAACTTCCAAATTTTGTTTCATAAAGAAATATACGTAGAGCCATCATCTTTAAATGAAAGGGAAAATTAAATTTTACTTACTTTTCTTTTAGGTAACTGATTATTGCCAATTCGTTTTCTCAGTGTTGGACCCAGAGCTGGAATTTTAGGTCTTGAAAATATCATTTCTTCTAACATCCTGTCTATTTCTGCGTTTGAGGTTGCCGGTATTTTATGTGGTATTTCAACCAATTTTTCTTTCTGTAAAAATAATTTTCATTAAAATCTAGTCGAAACACAAACGATACAAATTTTTTTTTATTGATAATATATAATTTATGATATTAAATTCGAATAAATAGTTACCTGAATTGGGTCACGATTCTCCTTTCTAAGATTACAACCTTCATATGGAGCAAACCTTACATTTCTTCGTTGTCGAGGGCCAGAAATGTTATATGGCTTTTTGAATTGATCCATAGTGGCTTTTGGATGTGACCTAAAATAGAAAATATTTTCATGAGTTTTATGAATTGAAATAAACTATTATAGTATAATGGTATATTTCGTGAGAGATTTCAACTTACCTATGTCCAAATGAATTCTGCTGGAAGGCAACATAGTGTCGTGTGGGACGTTCTTGCATTATATCAGGATATGCAAAAAGAGAATTTTGGTTGCCTATGCCTAAATTTTCATGTGTCAATAAATGTTTTTTCATGGAATAATCTCCAAGTACGCTCTTTATTCTCTTAGCCATAGGAGAGTCATTTGCTGGATTAATCTGAAAAAAATGTCATTAATATCCTAATGCTACCTATAATTGATCAAATATAAATAATTATGTTACTTCCTCAAATATTTTATTAATCGTAATATATTTGTTCATTTTATATGAAATATCTGATTGAAAGCATATTACTCATGAGAATTTGAGGATGATTGGCATAATTTACCATATCATTAATAAGTTTAAGGAACTTACCTTGACTGGAGGTTTGAATGAGGGAATGTTTCCTGGTGGTTGCGTTTCTTGAAGAATCCTTTCTAGTCTCTTCAGACACTCTTTCTTTTGCATACTCTTCATTTCAGTGTTATATTTTTCCCTTTTACGGTCATTGTAATTACGGACCAGAAGGTCGTGAATTGTGTCCAACGTTGACATGCTTACCTAGAACAAGCGCGTTAAAATAGTTTCAATAAAAATCTCAATATAAATAAATTAAACAGGCTATGATATTCAAGAATCCTGTTTTTGAAGAAACCAAATAAAATTAATATAATAATAGAAAGAACTTCAGAACCTATTGATCGGTTACTAGTTCTATTCTAGCATATATCTTTAAAGAAGGAAATTCTAGTTTGAAATTTTCTACTTATGGACTTTTTGAAAAACACCAGACAATTTATATGGGTAAGAGAGAAGAAAAATTAATTTTTTGTGGCTCTACCTACGTCCGGTCTTGTGTAATGCTAATTGAAATGATATCATATAAAATGAAAATCAATGGAATTGATATCATTTATACATACCGATAGAAATATTTTTCTATATTTATATTATTAAATACCAAAATTGAATTCTATATTCAGTCGACGTGACTCGAATCTTTTATTTTCTCTTCAACAATCGTAACAATCTTTGTAATATAATTAAAAAATCTCAACAATATCACTTTATGTTTCAACAATAGACATAAGGCTTAGATGAACTTAGATAATCAAATGAAAAGTGAATAACACCTAACAAACATAACTGCATAGAGCATTCTTTTTATTCTTCTTCTTCTTCATCATCATCTTCTTCTTTTTATTCTTATCATTCTTCTTCTTTTTCTTCTTCTTCTTCTTCTACTTTTTTCAAAGCTGGCCTGAACGCTTTAAATTAAAACTAAATAAACCTATTTCATAGAACATGTTCAAATGATAATTGAACATACATGGTATAATTGGCAAAAATCAAGACGATACTTCAGATAAAATTAAATTGAAAAAGACTTCGGTATAAATTCAAAAATGTGGTGAGGGCATGCGTAAAAGCAAATTATGATTAATATATAAAATCAAAATAAATTGAAACGACATATTACTTGAAAGATGAGGTTTCGATGTGTTAATAATGAGGCAGAATAATTCTGCGGAACTCTTACAAAATTCGATTTAAGAAAAAGTTGTTTTGGGAATATTCATCCAATGTTGTTCAGTATTCATTGGACTGTTCAGCTCAATATTTGAGATATTGGAAAATTTTCCTTCAAATTATATATATTTTCTATATTCATCATTTAAAAATTACCGACAGATGATTATGGACGCTGTTCCAGAAATTCTGCTATACGTTAGTCCAAATATCTCCATGTGCTTGGAATTAAATTTGCCATTGAAGCAGTGTTTCTGAGACATGTTGATTCGATTAAAAAAAATCTCGTCTAATTTTCAAATAATTATCTGTAGCGGTTCTTTATCATTATACGGTTTAATATTTGAAAAATTTGAAACTTTTTTCCGATGAATATACTCCTTCAATTTGTTTTTAATTATCATTATTATTATTTCCATGAATGCGCACCACCTATATCATGATTTCTCATTTCTGTAACGAAAAATACAGGTACTCCATGTTCAGTAATGAGAAAAATGTTAATTTAATAAATGATTTCCAGCCACAAGAAATGTTTGAGATGAAGAAATTCTCCCAAGCAATCAGTTGTGATTATAATTTGTCTCAATGAAGTGCAAACTACCAGAATCCAGATATGGAACCGAATGACACAAAATAATAGGGGGAATTAAAGTTGAACGAAAACATCCCATCGTGCTCACATATGTCAAAGAACAAACGAAAACTGAATCATATGCCATTGTCATTGATAAATGAACTTAAAATAAATGGAAATAAGTCATTGTTATAACTGAAAGCATATCTATCCTACGTTAATTAGCAGTTAAACGTATTGAAGATGAATTTTTCGAGAAATTTCATCATCGTCATCAACAGCAAGCAAAAAAATAGCAAGAAAAAAATTGAGCTATCAACGATCTGCATTTTTCAAGTATATAAAATTTCTGGTCATTCGAGAAAATTAATAAAAGTTAATCAACAATAATGACAGAGGCGATATTTCTTCTCTCAACGGAGTGAGAATCATTTAGAAAATGATATGCTGAAAAGAAATAATATATAGGAATATAAAAGTAAAATTATGGTATTCTCATTTATTCATTATTGAAAAACACTTAGGTTGATTAATTAATTAAATAAACTTTATAAGATATACATAGATATTCGTACAATAACCACTACAATCAAGTAATTGTGTCACATTGGATTCGTGTTTTCTATGCTGAAAACCAACTGAAGTGACAGCATTTTTCTTTGGTTTGCTTCATTTAGTTTAGTCCTTCAGTGAAAACATTTTAATATTTATTCTTACATAACACTCGGCACAAGTATGAGTCCTCTTTTGAATAGGACACCATATGTCTCATTGTAATGTCAAAGGTCATATCCAACCGGTTATATTCGCTGACTGATCCTGAACTAGAATTCCTTCCGGATACCTTCCGGCGATGGTGGAATAGGAGATAACATTTTGTAGCGTACTATGTGTATTTCTTCATCATCCACTGATAACGCTGTTGCTGGTTGTTTTTCCGACGGCTGAAAAAAAATAGAGCTATTAATTGTAATCTAGAGTAAAGAAATGATAACTTCCAAATTTTGTTTCATAAAGAAATATACGTAGAGCCATCATCTTTAAATGAAAGGGAAAATTAAATTTTACTTACTTTTCTTTTAGGTAACTGATTATTGCCAATTCGTTTTCTCAGTGTTGGACCCAGAGCTGGAATTTTAGGTCTTGAAAATATCATTTCTTCTAACATCCTGTCTATTTCTGCGTTTGAGGTTGCCGGTATTTTATGTGGTATTTTAACCAATTTTTCTTTCTGTAAAATAATTTTCATTAAAATCTAGTCGAAACACAAACGATACAAATTTTTTTTTATTGATAATATATAATTTATGATATTAAATTCGAATAAATAGTTACCTGAATTGGGTCACGATTCTCCTTTCTAAGATTACAACCTTCATATGGAGCAAACCTTACATTTCTTCGTTGTCGAGGGCCAGAAATGTTATATGGCTTTTTGAATTGATCCATAGTGGCTTTTGGATGTGACCTAAAATAGAAAATATTTTCATGAGTTTTATGAATTGAAATAAACTATTATAGTATAATGGTATATTTCGTGAGAGATTTCAACTTACCTATGTCCAAATGAATTCTGCTGGAAGGCAACATAGTGTCGTGTGGGACGTTCTTGCATTATATCAGGATATGCAAAAAGAGAATTTTGGTTGCCTATGCCTAAATTTTCATGTGTCAATAAATGTTTTTTCATGGAATAATCTCCAAGTACGCTCTTTATTCTCTTAGCCATAGGAGAGTCATTTGCTGGATTAATCTGAAAAAAATGTCATTAATATCCTAATGCTACCTATAATTGATCAAATATAAATAATTATGTTACTTCCTCAAATATTTTATTAATCGTAATATATTTGTTCATTTTATATGAAATATCTGATTGAAAGCATATTACTCATGAGAATTTGAGGATGATTGGCATAATTTACCATATCATTAATAAGTTTAAGGAACTTACCTTGACTGGAGGTTTGAATGAGGGAATGTTTCCTGGTGGTTGCGTTTCTTGAAGAATCCTTTCTAGTCTCTTCAGACACTCTTTCTTTTGCATACTCTTCATTTCAGTGTTATATTTTTCCCTTTTACGGTCATTGTAATTACGGACCAGAAGGTCGTGAATTGTGTCCAACGTTGACATGCTTACCTAGAACAAGCGCGTTAAAATAGTTTCAATAAAAATCTCAATATAAATAAATTAAACAGGCTATGATATTCAAGAATCCTGTTTTTGAAGAAACCAAATAAAATTAATATAATAATAGAAAGAACTTCAGAACCTATTGATCGGTTACTAGTTCTATTCTAGCATATATCTTTAAAGAAGGAAATTCTAGTTTGAAATTTTCTACTTATGGACTTTTTGAAAAACACCAGACAATTTATATGGGTAAGAGAGAAGAAAAATTAATTTTTTGTGGCTCTACCTACGTCCGGTCTTGTGTAATGCTAATTGAAATGATATCATATAAAATGAAAATCAATGGAATTGATATCATTTATACATACCGATATAAATATTTTTGTATATTTATATTATTAAATACCAAAATTGAATTCTATATTCAGTCGACGTGACTCGAATCTTTTATTTTCTCTTCAACAATCGTAACAATCTTTGTAATATAATTAAAAAATCTCAACAATATCACTTTATGTTTCAACAATAGACATAAGGCTTAGATGAACTTAGATAATCAAATGAAAAGTGAATAACACCTAACAAACATAACTGCATAGAGCATTCTTTTTATTCTTCTTCTTCTTCATCATCATCTTCTTCTTTTTATTCTTATCATTCTTCTTCTTTTTCTTCTTCTTCTTCTTCTACTTTTTTCAAAGCTGGCCTGAACGCTTTAAATTAAAACTAAATAAACCTATTTCATAGAACATGTTCAAATGATAATTAAACATACATGGTATAATTGGCAAAAATCAAGACGATACTTCAGATAAAATTAAATTGAAAAAGACTTCGGTATAAATTCAAAAATGTGGTGAGGGCATGCGTAAAAGCAAATTATGATTAATATATAAAATCAAAATAAATTGAAACGACATATTACTTGAAAGATGAGGTTTCGATGTGTTAATAATGAGGCAGAATAATTCTGCGGAACTCTTACAAAATTCGATTTAAGAAAAAGTTGTTTTGGGAATATTCATCCAATGTTGTTCAGTATTCATTGGACTGTTCAGCTCAATATTTGAGATATTGGAAAATTTTCCTTCAAATTATATATATTTTCTATATTCATCATTTAAAAATTACCGACAGATGATTATGGACGCTGTTCCAGAAATTCTGCTATACGTTAGTCCAAATATCTCCATGTGCTTGGAATTAAATTTGCCATTGAAGCAGTGTTTCTGAGACATGTTGATTCGATTAAAAAAAATCTCGTCTAATTTTCAAATAATTATCTGTAGCGGTTCTTTATCATTATACGGTTTAATATTTGAAAAATTTGAAACTTTTTTCCGATGAATATACTCCTTCAATTTGTTTTTAATTATCATTATTATTATTTCCATGCATGCGCACCACCTATATCATGATTTCTCATTTCTGTAACGAAAAATACAGGTACTCCATGTTCAGTAATGAGAAAAATGTTAATTTAATAAATGATTTCCAGCCACAAGAAATGTTTGAGATGAAGAAATTCTCCCAAGCAATCAGTTGTGATTATAATTTGTCTCAATGAAGTGCAAACTACCAGAATCCAGATATGGAACCGAATGACACAAAATAATAGGGGGAATTAAAGTTGAACGAAAACATCCCATCGTGCTCACATATGTCAAAGAACAAACGAAAACTGAATCATATGCCATTGTCATTGATAAATGAACTTAAAATAAATGGAAATAAGTCATTGTTATAACTGAAAGCATATCTATCCTACGTTAATTAGCAGTTAAACGTATTGAAGATGAATTTTTCGAGAAATTTCATCATCGTCATCAACAGCAAGCAAAAAAATAGCAAGAAAAAAATTGAGCTATCAACGATCTGCATTTTTCAAGTATATAAAATTTCTGGTCATTCGAGAAAATTAATAAAAGTTAATCAACAATAATGACAGAGGCGATATTTCTTCTCTCAACGGAGTGAGAATCATTTAGAAAATGATATGCTGAAAAGAAATAATATATAGGAATATAAAAGTAAAATTATGGTATTCTCATTTATTCATTATTGAAAAACACTTAGGTTGATTAATTAATTAAATAAACTTTATAAGATATACATAGATATTCGTACAATAACCACTACAATCAAGTAATTGTGTCACATTGGATTCGTGTTTTCTATGCTGAAAACCAACTGAAGTGACAGCATTTTTCTTTGGTTTGCTTCATTTAGTTTAGTCCTTCAGTGAAAACATTTTAATATTTATTCTTACATAACACTCGGCACAAGTATGAGTCCTCTTTTGAATAGGACACCATATGTCTCATTGTAATGTCAAAGGTCATATCCAACCGGTTATATTCGCTGACTGATCCTGAACTAGAATTCCTTCCGGATACCTTCCGGCGATGGTGGAATAGGAGATAACATTTTGTAGCGTACTATGTGTATTTCTTCATCATCCACTGATAACGCTGTTGCTGGTTGTTTTTCCGACGGCTGAAAAAAAATAGAGCTATTAATTGTAATCTAGAGTAAAGAAATGATAACTTCCAAATTTTGTTTCATAAAGAAATATACGTAGAGCCATCATCTTTAAATGAAAGGGAAAATTAAATTTTACTTACTTTTCTTTTAGGTAACTGATTATTGCCAATTCGTTTTCTCAGTGTTGGACCCAGAGCTGGAATTTTAGGTCTTGAAAATATCATTTCTTCTAACATCCTGTCTATTTCTGCGTTTGAGGTTGCCGGTATTTTATGTGGTATTTTAACCAATTTTTCTTTCTGTAAAAATAATTTTCATTAAAATCTAGTCGAAACACAAACGATACAAACTTTTTTTTTATTGATAATATATAATTTATGATATTAAATTCGAATAAATAGTTACCTGAATTGGGTCACGATTCTCCTTTCTAAGAGTACAACCTTCATATGGAGCAAACCTTACATTTCTTCGTTGTCGAGGGCCAGAAATGTTATATGGCTTTTTGAATTGATCCATAGTGGCTTTTGGATGTGACCTAAAATAGAAAATATTTTCATGAGTTTTATGAATTGAAATAAACTATTATAGTATAATGATATATTTCGTGAGAGATTTCAACTTACCTATGTCCAAATGAATTCTGCTGGAAGGCAACATAGTGTCGTGTGGGACGTTCTTGCATTATATCAGGATATGCAAAAAGAGAATTTTGGTTGCCTATGCCTAAATTTTCATGTGTCAATAAATGTTTTTTCATGGAATAATCTCCAAGTACGCTCTTTATTCTCTTAGCCATAGGAGAGTCATTTGCTGGATTAATCTGAAAAAAATGTCATTAATATCCTAATGCTACCTATAATTGATCAAATATAAATAATTATGTTACTTCCTCAAATATTTTATTAATCGAAATATTTTTGTTCATTTTATATGAAATATCTGATTGAAAGCATATTACTCATGAGAATTTGAGGATGATTGGCATAATTTACCATATCATTAATAAGTTTAAGGAACTTACCTTGACTGGAGGTTTGAATGAGGGAATGTTTCCTGGTGGTTGCGTTTCTTGAAGAATCCTTTCTAGTCTCTTCAGACACTCTTTCTTTTGCATACTCTTCATTTCAGTGTTATATTTTTCCCTTTTACGGTCATTGTAATTACGGACCAGAAGGTCGTGAATTGTGTCCAACGTTGACATGCTTACCTAGAACAAGCGCGTTAAAATAGTTTCAATAAAAATCTCAATATAAATAAATTAAACAGGCTATGATATTCAAGAATCCTGTTTTTGAAGAAACCAAATAAAATTAATATAATAATAGAAAGAACTTCAGAACCTATTGATCGGTTACTAGTTCTATTCTAGCATATATCTTTAAAGAAGGAAATTCTAGTTTGAAATTTTCTACTTATGGACTTTTTGAAAAACACCAGACAATTTATATGGGTAAGAGAGAAGAAAAATTAATTTTTTGTGGCTCTACCTACGTCCGGTCTTGTGTAATGCTAATTGAAATGATATCATATAAAATGAAAATCAATGGAATTGATATCATTTATACATACCGATAGAAATATTTTTCTATATTTATATTATTAAATACCAAAATTGAATTCTATATTCAGTCGACGTGACTCGAATCTTTTATTTTCTCTTCAACAATCGTAACAATCTTTGTAATATAATTAAAAAATCTCAACAATATCACTTTATGTTTCAACAATAGACATAAGGCTTAGATGAACTTAGATAATCAAATGAAAAGTGAATAACACCTAACAAACATAACTGCATAGAGCATTCTTTTTATTCTTCTTCTTCTTCATCATCATCTTCTTCTTTTTATTCTTATCATTCTTCTTCTTTTTCTTCTTCTTCTTCTTCTACTTTTTTCAAAGCTGGCCTGAACGCTTTAAATTAAAACTAAATAAACCTATTTCATAGAACATGTTCAAATGATAATTGAACATACATGGTATAATTGGCAAAAATCAAGACGATACTTCAGATAAAATTAAATTGAAAAAGACTTCGGTATAAATTCAAAAATGTGGTGAGGGCATGCGTAAAAGCAAATTATGATTAATATATAAAATCAAAATAAATTGAAACGACATATTACTTGAAAGATGAGGTTTCGATGTGTTAATAATGAGGCAGAATAATTCTGCGGAACTCTTACAAAATTCGATTTAAGAAAAAGTTGTTTTGGGAATATTCATCCAATGTTGTTCAGTATTCATTGGACTGTTCAGCTCAATATTTGAGATATTGGAAAATTTTCCTTCAAATTATATATATTTTCTATATTCATCATTTAAAAATTACCGACAGATGATTATGGACGCTGTTCCAGAAATTCTGCTATACGTTAGTCCAAATATCTCCATGTGCTTGGAATTAAATTTGCCATTGAAGCAGTGTTTCTGAGACATGTTGATTCGATTAAAAAAAATCTCGTCTAATTTTCAAATAATTATCTGTAGCGGTTCTTTATCATTATACGGTTTAATATTTGAAAAATTTGAAACTTTTTTCCGATGAATATACTCCTTCAATTTGTTTTTAATTATCATTATTATTATTTCCATGAATGCGCACCACCTATATCATGATTTCTCATTTCTGTACCGAAAAATACAGGTACTCCATGTTCAGTAATGAGAAAAATGTTAATTTAATAAATGATTTCCAGCCACAAGAAATGTTTGAGATGAAGAAATTCTCCCAAGCAATCAGTTGTGATTATAATTTGTCTCAATGAAGTGCAAACTACCAGAATCCAGATATGGAACCGAATGACACAAAATAATAGGGGGAATTAAAGTTGAACGAAAACATCCCATCGTGCTCACATATGTCAAAGAACAAACGAAAACTGAATCATATGCCATTGTCATTGATAAATGAACTTAAAATAAATGGAAATAAGTCATTGTTATAACTGAAAGCATATCTATCCTACGTTAATTAGCAGTTAAACGTATTGAAGATGAATTTTTCGAGAAATTTCATCATCGTCATCAACAGCAAGCAAAAAAATAGCAAGAAAAAAATTGAGCTATCAACGATCTGCATTTTTCAAGTATATAAAATTTCTGGTCATTCGAGAAAATTAATAAAAGTTAATCAACAATAATGACAGAGGCGATATTTCTTCTCTCAACGGAGTGAGAATCATTTAGAAAATGATATGCTGAAAAGAAATAATATATAGGAATATAAAAGTAAAATTATGGTATTCTCATTTATTCATTATTGAAAAACACTTAGGTTGATTAATTAATTAAATAAACTTTATAAGATATACATAGATATTCGTACAATAACCACTACAATCAAGTAATTGTGTCACATTGGATTCGTGTTTTCTATGCTGAAAACCAACTGAAGTGACAGCATTTTTCTTTGGTTTGCTTCATTTAGTTTAGTCCTTCAGTGAAAACATTTTAATATTTATTCTTACATAACACTCGGCACAAGTATGAGTCCTCTTTTGAATAGGACACCATATGTCTCATTGTAATGTCAAAGGTCATATCCAACCGGTTATATTCGCTGACTGATCCTGAACTAGAATTCCTTCCGGATACCTTCCGGCGATGGTGGAATAGGAGATAACATTTTGTAGCGTACTATGTGTATTTCTTCATCATCCACTGATAACGCTGTTGCTGGTTGTTTTTCCGACGGCTGAAAAAAAATAGAGCTATTAATTGTAATCTAGAGTAAAGAAATGATAACTTCCAAATTTTGTTTCATAAAGAAATATACGTAGAGCCATCATCTTTAAATGAAAGGGAAAATTAAATTTTACTTACTTTTCTTTTAGGTAACTGATTATTGCCAATTCGTTTTCTCAGTGTTGGACCCAGAGCTGGAATTTTAGGTCTTGAAAATATCATTTCTTCTAACATCCTGTCTATTTCTGCGTTTGAGGTTGCCGGTATTTTATGTGGTATTTCAACCAATTTTTCTTTCTGTAAAAATAATTTTCATTAAAATCTAGTCGAAACACAAACGATACAAATTTTTTTTTATTGATAATATATAATTTATGATATTAAATTCGAATAAATAGTTACCTGAATTGGGTCACGATTCTCCTTTCTAAGATTACAACCTTCATATGGAGCAAACCTTACATTTCTTCGTTGTCGAGGGCCAGAAATGTTATATGGCTTTTTGAATTGATCCATAGTGGCTTTTGGATGTGACCTAAAATAGAAAATATTTTCATGAGTTTTATGAATTGAAATAAACTATTATAGTATAATGGTATATTTCGTGAGAGATTTCAACTTACCTATGTCCAAATGAATTCTGCTGGAAGGCAACATAGTGTCGTGTGGGACGTTCTTGCATTATATCAGGATATGCAAAAAGAGAATTTTGGTTGCCTATGCCTAAATTTTCATGTGTCAATAAATGTTTTTTCATGGAATAATCTCCAAGTACGCTCTTTATTCTCTTAGCCATAGGAGAGTCATTTGCTGGATTAATCTGAAAAAAATGTCATTAATATCCTAATGCTACCTATAATTGATCAAATATAAATAATTATGTTACTTCCTCAAATATTTTATTAATCGTAATATATTTGTTCATTTTATATGAAATATCTGATTGAAAGCATATTACTCATGAGAATTTGAGGATGATTGGCGTAATTTACCATATCATTAATAAGTTTAAGGAACTTACCTTGACTGGAGGTTTGAATGAGGGAATGTTTCCTGGTGGTTGCGTTTCTTGAAGAATCCTTTCTAGTCTCTTCAGACACTCTTTCTTTTGCATACTCTTCATTTCAGTGTTATATTTTTCCCTTTTACGGTCATTGTAATTACGGACCAGAAGGTCGTGAATTGTGTCCAACGTTGACATGCTTACCTAGAACAAGCGCGTTAAAATAGTTTCAATAAAAATCTCAATATAAATAAATTAAACAGGCTATGATATTCAAGAATCCCGTTTTTGAAGAAACCAAATAAAATTAATATAATAATAGAAAGAACTTCAGAACCTATTGATCGGTTACTAGTTCTATTCTAGCATATATCTTTAAAGAAGGAAATTCTAGTTTGAAATTTTCTACTTATGGACTTTTTGAAAAACACCAGACAATTTATATGGGTAAGAGAGAAGAAAAATTAATTTTTTGTGGCTCTACCTACGTCCGGTCTTGTGTAATGCTAATTGAAATGATATCATATAAAATGAAAATCAATGGAATTGATATCATTTATACATACCGATATAAATATTTTTGTATATTTATATTATTAAATACCAAAATTGAATTCTATATTCAGTCGACGTGACTCGAATCTTTTATTTTCTCTTCAACAATCGTAACAATCTTTGTAATATAATTAAAAAATCTCAACAATATCACTTTATGTTTCAACAATAGACATAAGGCTTAGATGAACTTAGATAATCAAATGAAAAGTGAATAACACCTAACAAATATAACTGCATAGAGCATTCTTTTTATTCTTCTTCTTCTTCATCATCATCTTCTTCTTTTTATTCTTATCATTCTTCTTCTTTTTCTTCTTCTTCTTCTTCTACTTTTTTCAAAGCTGGCCTGAACGCTTTAAATTAAAACTAAATAAACCTATTTCATAGAACATGTTCAAATGATAATTAAACATACATGGTATAATTGGCAAAAACCAAGACGATACTTCAGATAAAAATAAATTGAAAAAGACTTCGGTATAAATTCAAAAATGTGGTGAGGGCATGCGTAAAAGCAAATTATGATTAATATATAAAATCAAAATAAATTGAAACGACATATTACTTGAAAGATGAGGTTTCGATGTGTTAATAATGAGGCAGAATAATTCTGCGGAACTCTTACAAAATTCGATTCAAGAAAAAGTTGTTTTGGGAATATTCATCCAATGTTGTTCAGTATTCATTGGACTGTTCTGCTCAATATTTGAGATATTGGAAAATTTTCCTTCAAATTATATATATTTTCTATATTCATCATTTAAAAATTACCGACAGATGATTATGGACGCTGTTCCAGAAATTCTGCTATACGTTAGTCCAAATATCTCCATGTGCTTGGAATTAAATTTGCCATTGAAGCAGTGTTTCTGAGACATGTTGATTCGATTAAAAAAAATCTCGTCTAATTTTCAAATAATTATCTGTAGCGGTTCTTTATCATTATACGGTTTAATATTTGAAAAATTTGAAACTTTTTTCCGATGAATATACTCCTTCAATTTGTTTTTAATTATCATTATTATTATTTCCATGCATGCGCACCACCTATATCATGATTTCTCATTTCTGTAACGAAAAATACAGGTACTCCATGTTCAGTAATGAGAAAAATGTTAATTTAATAAATGATTTCCAGCCACAAGAAATGTTTGAGATGAAGAAATTCTCCCAAGCAATCAGTTGTGATTATAATTTGTCTCAATGAAGTGCAAACTACCAGAATCCAGATATGCAACCGAATGACACAAAATAATAGGGGGAATTAAAGTTGAACGAAAACATCCCATCGTGCTCACATATGTCAAAGAACAAACGAAAACTGAATCATATGCCATTGTCATTGATAAATGAACTTAAAATAAATGGAAATAAGTCATTGTTATAACTGAAAGCATATCTATCCTACGTTAATTAGCAGTTAAACATATTGAAGATGAATTTTTCGAGA
The DNA here is from genome assembly GCA_034642435.1 of Megalocaria dilatata. Lineage (NCBI taxonomy): Eukaryota > Metazoa > Arthropoda > Insecta > Coleoptera > Coccinellidae > Megalocaria > Megalocaria dilatata. The sequence goes on along the minus strand of CM067859.1, from coordinate 53,440,275 downwards.
AATTTCATCATCGTCATCAACAGCAAGCAAAAAAATAGCAGGAAAAAAATTGAGCTATCAACGATCTGCATTTTTCAAGTATATAAAATTTCTGGTCGTTCGAGAAAATTAATAAAAGTTAATCAACAATAATGACAGAGGCGATATTTCTTCTCTCAACGGAGTGAGAATCATTTAGAAAATGATATGCTGAAAAGAAATAATATATAGGAATATAAAAGTAAAATTATGGTATTCTCATTTATTCATTATTGAAAAACACTTAGGTTGATTAATTAATTAAATAAACCTTATAAGATATACATAGATATTCGTACAATAACCACTACAATCAAGTAATTGTGTCACATTGGATTCGTGTTTTCTATGCTGAAAACCAACTGAAGTGACAGCATTTTTCTTTGGTTTGCTTCATTTAGTTTAGTCCTTCAGTGAAAACATTTTAATATTTATTCTTACATAACACTCGGCACAAGTATGAGTCCTCTTTTGAATAGGACACCATATGTCTCATTGTAATGTCAAAGGTCATATCCAACCGGTTATATTCGCTGACTGATCCTGAACTAGAATTCCTTCCGGATACCTTCCGGCGATGGTGGAATAGGAGATAACATTTTGTAGCGTACTATGTGTATTTCTTCATCATCCACTGATAACGCTGTTGCTGGTTGTTTTTCCGACGGCTGAAAAAAAATAGAGCTATTAATTGTAATCTAGAGTAAAGAAATGATAACTTCCAAATTTTGTTTCATAAAGAAATATACGTAGAGCCATCATCTTTAAATGAAAGGGAAAATTAAATTTTACTTACTTTTCTTTTAGGTAACTGATTATTGCCAATTCGTTTTCTCAGTGTTGGACCCAGAGCTGGAATTTTAGGTCTTGAAAATATCATTTCTTCTAACATCCTGTCTATTTCTGCGTTTGAGGTTGCCGGTATTTTATGTGGTATTTCAACCAATTTTTCTTTCTGTAAAAATAATTTTCATTAAAATCTAGTCGAAACACAAACGATACAAATTTTTTTTTATTGATAATATATAATTTATGATATTAAATTCGAATAAATAGTTACCTGAATTGGGTCACGATTCTCCTTTCTAAGATTACAACCTTCATATGGAGCAAACCTTACATTTCTTCGTTGTCGAGGGCCAGAAATGTTATATGGCTTTTTGAATTGATCCATAGTGGCTTTTGGATGTGACCTAAAATAGAAAATATTTTCATGAGTTTTATGAATTGAAATAAACTATTATAGTATAATGGTATATTTCGTGAGAGATTTCAACTTACCTATGTCCAAATGAATTCTGCTGGAAGGCAACATAGTGTCGTGTGGGACGTTCTTGCATTATATCAGGATATGCAAAAAGAGAATTTTGGTTGCCTATGCCTAAATTTTCATGTGTCAATAAATGTTTTTTCATGGAATAATCTCCAAGTACGCTCTTTATTCTCTTAGCCATAGGAGAGTCATTTGCTGGATTAATCTGAAAAAAATGTCATTAATATCCTAATGCTACCTATAATTGATCAAATATAAATAATTATGTTACTTCCTCAAATATTTTATTAATCGTAATATATTTGTTCATTTTATATGAAATATCTGATTGAAAGCATATTACTCATGAGAATTTGAGGATGATTGGCATAATTTACCATATCATTAATAAGTTTAAGGAACTTACCTTGACTGGAGGTTTGAATGAGGGAATGTTTCCTGGTGGTTGCGTTTCTTGAAGAATCCTTTCTAGTCTCTTCAGACACTCTTTCTTTTGCATACTCTTCATTTCAGTGTTATATTTTTCCCTTTTACGGTCATTGTAATTACGGACCAGAAGGTCGTGAATTGTGTCCAACGTTGACATGCTTACCTAGAACAAGCGCGTTAAAATAGTTTCAATAAAAATCTCAATATAAATAAATTAAACAGGCTATGATATTCAAGAATCCTGTTTTTGAAAAAACCAAATAAAATTAATATAATAATAGAAAGAACTTCAGAACCTATTGATCGGTTACTAGTTCTATTCTAGCTTATATCTTTAAAGAAGGAAATTCTAGTTTGAAATTTTCTACTTATGGACTTTTTGAAAAACACCAGACAATTTATATGGGTAAGAGAGAAGAAAAAATAAATTTTTTGTGGTTCTACCTACGTCCGGTCTTGTGTAATGCTAATTGAAATGATATCATATAAAATGAAAATCAATGGAATTGATATCATTTATACATACCGATATAAATATTTTTGTATATTTATAATATTAAATACCAAAATTGAATTCTATATTCAGTCGACGTGACTCGAATCTTTTATTTTCTCTTCAACAATCGTAACAATCTTTGTAATATAATTAAAAAATCTCAACAATATCACTTTATGTTTCAACAATAGACATAAGGCTTAGATGAACTTAGATAATCAAATGAAAAGTGAATAACACCTAACAAACATAACTGCATAGAGCATTCTTTTTATTCTTCTTCTTCTTCATCATCATCTTCTTCTTTTTATTCTTATCATTCTTCTTCTTTTTCTTCTTCTTCTTCTTCTACTTTTTTCAAAGCTGGCCTGAACGGTTTAAATTAAAACTAAATAAACCTATTTCATAGAACATGTTCAAATGATAATTGAACATACATGGTATAATTGGCAAAAATCAAGACGATACTTCAGATAAAATTAAATTGAAAAAGACTTCGGTATAAATTCAAAAATGTGGTGAGGGCATGCGTAAAAGCAAATTATGATTAATATATAAAATCAAAATAAATTGAAACGACATATTACTTGAAAGATGAGGTTTCGATGTGTTAATAATGAGGCAGAATAATTCTGCGGAACTCTTACAAAATTCGATTTAAGAAAAAGTTGTTTTGGGAATATTCATCCAATGTTGTTCAGTATTCATTGGACTGTTCAGCTCAATATTTGAGATATTGGAAAATTTTCCTTCAAATTATATATATTTTCTATATTCATCATTTAAAAATTACCGACAGATGATTATGGACGCTGTTCCAGAAATTCTGCTATACGTTAGTCCAAATATCTCCATGTGCTTGGAATTAAATTTGCCATTGAAGCAGTGTTTCTGAGACATGTTGATTCGATTAAAAAAAATCTCGTCTAATTTTCAAATAATTATCTGTAGCGGTTCTTTATCATTATACGGTTTAATATTTGAAAAATTTGAAACTTTTTTCCGATGAATATACTCCTTCAATTTGTTTTTAATTATCATTATTATTATTTCCATGAATGCGCACCACCTATATCATGATTTCTCATTTCTGTAACGAAAAATACAGGTACTCCATGTTCAGTAATGAGAAAAATGTTAATTTAATAAATGATTTCCAGCCACAAGAAATGTTTGAGATGAAGAAATTCTCCCAAGCAATCAGTTGTGATTATAATTTGTCTCAATGAAGTGCAAACTACCAGAATCCAGATATGGAACCGAATGACACAAAATAATAGGGGGAATTAAAGTTGAACGAAAACATCCCATCGTGCTCACATATGTCAAAGAACAAACGAAAACTGAATCATATGCCATTGTCATTGATAAATGAACTTAAAATAAATGGAAATAAGTCATTGTTATAACTGAAAGCATATCTATCCTACGTTAATTAGCAGTTAAACGTATTGAAGATGAATTTTTCGAGAAATTTCATCATCGTCATCAACAGCAAGCAAAAAAATAGCAAGAAAAAAATTGAGCTATCAACGATCTGCATTTTTCAAGTATATAAAATTTCTGGTCATTCGAGAAAATTAATAAAAGTTAATCAACAATAATGACAGAGGCGATATTTCTTCTCTCAACGGAGTGAGAATCATTTAGAAAATGATATGCTGAAAAGAAATAATATATAGGAATATAAAAGTAAAATTATGGTATTCTCATTTATTCATTATTGAAAAACACTTAGGTTGATTAATTAATTAAATAAACTTTATAAGATATACATAGATATTCGTACAATAACCACTACAATCAAGTAATTGTGTCACATTGGATTCGTGTTTTCTATGCTGAAAACCAACTGAAGTGACAGCATTTTTCTTTGGTTTGCTTCATTTAGTTTAGTCCTTCAGTGAAAACATTTTAATATTTATTCTTACATAACACTCGGCACAAGTATGAGTCCTCTTTTGAATAGGACACCATATGTCTCATTGTAATGTCAAAGGTCATATCCAACCGGTTATATTCGCTGACTGATCCTGAACTAGAATTCCTTCCGGATACCTTCCGGCGATGGTGGAATAGGAGATAACATTTTGTAGCGTACTATGTGTATTTCTTCATCATCCACTGATAACGCTGTTGCTGGTTGTTTTTCCGACGGCTGAAAAAAAATAGAGCTATTAATTGTAATCTAGAGTAAAGAAATGATAACTTCCAAATTTTGTTTCATAAAGAAATATACGTAGAGCCATCATCTTTAAATGAAAGGGAAAATTAAATTTTACTTACTTTTCTTTTAGGTAACTGATTATTGCCAATTCGTTTTCTCAGTGTTGGACCCAGAGCTGGAATTTTAGGTCTTGAAAATATCATTTCTTCTAACATCCTGTCTATTTCTGCGTTTGAGGTTGCCGGTATTTTATGTGGTATTTTAACCAATTTTTCTTTCTGTAAAATAATTTTCATTAAAATCTAGTCGAAACACAAACGATACAAATTTTTTTTTATTGATAATATATAATTTATGATATTAAATTCGAATAAATAGTTACCTGAATTGGGTCACGATTCTCCTTTCTAAGATTACAACCTTCATATGGAGCAAACCTTACATTTCTTCGTTGTCGAGGGCCAGAAATGTTATATGGCTTTTTGAATTGATCCATAGTGGCTTTTGGATGTGACCTAAAATAGAAAATATTTTCATGAGTTTTATGAATTGAAATAAACTATTATAGTATAATGGTATATTTCGTGAGAGATTTCAACTTACCTATGTCCAAATGAATTCTGCTGGAAGGCAACATAGTGTCGTGTGGGACGTTCTTGCATTATATCAGGATATGCAAAAAGAGAATTTTGGTTGCCTATGCCTAAATTTTCATGTGTCAATAAATGTTTTTTCATGGAATAATCTCCAAGTACGCTCTTTATTCTCTTAGCCATAGGAGAGTCATTTGCTGGATTAATCTGAAAAAAATGTCATTAATATCCTAATGCTACCTATAATTGATCAAATATAAATAATTATGTTACTTCCTCAAATATTTTATTAATCGTAATATATTTGTTCATTTTATATGAAATATCTGATTGAAAGCATATTACTCATGAGAATTTGAGGATGATTGGCATAATTTACCATATCATTAATAAGTTTAAGGAACTTACCTTGACTGGAGGTTTGAATGAGGGAATGTTTCCTGGTGGTTGCGTTTCTTGAAGAATCCTTTCTAGTCTCTTCAGACACTCTTTCTTTTGCATACTCTTCATTTCAGTGTTATATTTTTCCCTTTTACGGTCATTGTAATTACGGACCAGAAGGTCGTGAATTGTGTCCAACGTTGACATGCTTACCTAGAACAAGCGCGTTAAAATAGTTTCAATAAAAATCTCAATATAAATAAATTAAACAGGCTATGATATTCAAGAATCCTGTTTTTGAAGAAACCAAATAAAATTAATATAATAATAGAAAGAACTTCAGAACCTATTGATCGGTTACTAGTTCTATTCTAGCATATATCTTTAAAGAAGGAAATTCTAGTTTGAAATTTTCTACTTATGGACTTTTTGAAAAACACCAGACAATTTATATGGGTAAGAGAGAAGAAAAATTAATTTTTTGTGGCTCTACCTACGTCCGGTCTTGTGTAATGCTAATTGAAATGATATCATATAAAATGAAAATCAATGGAATTGATATCATTTATACATACCGATATAAATATTTTTGTATATTTATATTATTAAATACCAAAATTGAATTCTATATTCAGTCGACGTGACTCGAATCTTTTATTTTCTCTTCAACAATCGTAACAATCTTTGTAATATAATTAAAAAATCTCAACAATATCACTTTATGTTTCAACAATAGACATAAGGCTTAGATGAACTTAGATAATCAAATGAAAAGTGAATAACACCTAACAAACATAACTGCATAGAGCATTCTTTTTATTCTTCTTCTTCTTCATCATCATCTTCTTCTTTTTATTCTTATCATTCTTCTTCTTTTTCTTCTTCTTCTTCTTCTACTTTTTTCAAAGCTGGCCTGAACGCTTTAAATTAAAACTAAATAAACCTATTTCATAGAACATGTTCAAATGATAATTAAACATACATGGTATAATTGGCAAAAATCAAGACGATACTTCAGATAAAATTAAATTGAAAAAGACTTCGGTATAAATTCAAAAATGTGGTGAGGGCATGCGTAAAAGCAAATTATGATTAATATATAAAATCAAAATAAATTGAAACGACATATTACTTGAAAGATGAGGTTTCGATGTGTTAATAATGAGGCAGAATAATTCTGCGGAACTCTTACAAAATTCGATTTAAGAAAAAGTTGTTTTGGGAATATTCATCCAATGTTGTTCAGTATTCATTGGACTGTTCAGCTCAATATTTGAGATATTGGAAAATTTTCCTTCAAATTATATATATTTTCTATATTCATCATTTAAAAATTACCGACAGATGATTATGGACGCTGTTCCAGAAATTCTGCTATACGTTAGTCCAAATATCTCCATGTGCTTGGAATTAAATTTGCCATTGAAGCAGTGTTTCTGAGACATGTTGATTCGATTAAAAAAAATCTCGTCTAATTTTCAAATAATTATCTGTAGCGGTTCTTTATCATTATACGGTTTAATATTTGAAAAATTTGAAACTTTTTTCCGATGAATATACTCCTTCAATTTGTTTTTAATTATCATTATTATTATTTCCATGCATGCGCACCACCTATATCATGATTTCTCATTTCTGTAACGAAAAATACAGGTACTCCATGTTCAGTAATGAGAAAAATGTTAATTTAATAAATGATTTCCAGCCACAAGAAATGTTTGAGATGAAGAAATTCTCCCAAGCAATCAGTTGTGATTATAATTTGTCTCAATGAAGTGCAAACTACCAGAATCCAGATATGGAACCGAATGACACAAAATAATAGGGGGAATTAAAGTTGAACGAAAACATCCCATCGTGCTCACATATGTCAAAGAACAAACGAAAACTGAATCATATGCCATTGTCATTGATAAATGAACTTAAAATAAATGGAAATAAGTCATTGTTATAACTGAAAGCATATCTATCCTACGTTAATTAGCAGTTAAACGTATTGAAGATGAATTTTTCGAGAAATTTCATCATCGTCATCAACAGCAAGCAGATATGATCGTATACAAGATGCTACCTGATGTTCAAGCAAGCCTACAAGCACTAAAATTACCTGCTGTGAACCCCCAGCGCGACATTGAAAAAGCTATTTCTACCTGGGGTCATCAATGAGGATTACAGCGAAAGCGTATAAAGGTCAATACACCAATTTTCCCTCCCATCTTCCCTTTTTCGCAGAATTGTAGGTGCTCATATTTTTCTCACATTATCACACAATTAATTGAATTAATTAATATTTTGAATTTTGTTCATTCATGTTGTAATGTAGCTAATCGAAAATATCGTGAGAAAGAAATGATATTATTCTTATTTAAAGCAATTTGAATATTAGAACCTGATCACTGCTGGCAAAGAAGGGTAGTTAGTTTTTAAAAATAGAAGACCATAATTTATGTAGATGGAAGGCAGAAAAAAATTGAGCTATCAACGATCTGCATTTTTCAAGTATATAAAATTTCTGGTCATTCGAGAAAATTAATAAAAGTTAATCAACAATAATGACAGGGGCGATATTTCTTCTCTCAACGGAGTGAGAATCATTTAGAAAATGATATGCTGAAAAGAAATAATATATAGGAATATAAAAGTAAAATTATGGTATTCTCATTTATTCATTATTGAAAAACACTTAGGTTGATTAATTAATTAAATAAACTTTATAACATATACATAGATATTCGTACAATAACCACTACAATCAAGTAATTGTGTCACATTGGATTCGTGTTTTCTATGCTGAAAACCAACTGAAGTGACAGCATTTTTCTTTGGTTTGCTTCATTTAGTTTAGTCCTTCAGTGAAAACATTTTAATATTTATTCTTACATAACACTCGGCACAAGTATGAGTCCTCTTTTGAATAGGACACCATATGTCTCATTGTAATGTCAAAGGTCATATCCAACCGGTTATATTCGCTGACTGATCCTGAACTAGAATTCCTTCCGGATACCTTCCGGCGATGGTGGAATAGGAGATAACATTTTGTAGCGTACTATGTGTATTTCTTCATCATCCACTGATAACGCTGTTGCTGGTTGTTTTTCCGACGGCTGAAAAAAAATAGAGCTATTAATTGTAATCTAGAGTAAAGAAATTATAACTTCCAAATTTTGTTTCATAAAGAAATATACGTAGAGCCATCATCTTTAAATGAAAGGGAAAATTAAATTTTACTTACTTTTCTTTTAGGTAACTGATTATTGCCAATTCGTTTTCTCAGTTTTGGACCCAGAGCTGGAATTTTAGGTCTTGAAAATATCATTTCTTCTAACATCCTGTCTATTTCTGCGTTTGAGGTTGCCGGTATTTTATGTGGTATTTCAACCAATTTTTCTTTCTGTAAAAATAATTTTCATTAAAATCTAGTCGAAACACAAACGATACAAATTTTTTTTTATTGATAATATATAATTTATGATATTAAATTCGAATAAATAGTTACCTGAATTGGGTCACGATTCTCCTTTCTAAGATTACAACCTTCATATGAAGCAAACCTAACATTTCTTCGTTGTCGAGGGCCAGAAATGTTATATGGCTTTTTGAATTGATCCATAGTGGCTTTTGGATGTGACCTAAAATAGAAAATATTTTCATGAGTTTTATGAATTGAAATAAACTATTATAGTATAATGGTATATTTCGTGAGAGATTTCAACTTACCTATGTCCAAATGAATTCTGCTGGAAGGCAACATAGTGTCGTGTGGGACGTTCTTGCATTATATCAGGATATGCAAAAAGAGAATTTTGGTTGCCTATGCCTAAATTTTCATGTGTCAATAAATGTTTTTTCATGGAATAATCTCCAAGTACGCTCTTTATTCTCTTAGCCATAGGAGAGTCATTTGCTGGATTAATCTGAAAAAAATGTCATTAATATCCTAATGCTACCTATAATTGATCAAATATAAATAATTATGTTACTTCCTCAAATATTTTATTAATCGTAATATATTTGTTCATTTTATATGAAATATCTGATTGACAGCATATTACTCATGAGAATTTGAGGATGATTGGCATAATTTACCATATCATTAATAAGTTTAAGGAACTTACCTTGACTGGAGGTTTGAATGAGGGAATGTTTCCTGGTGGTTGCGTTTCTTGAAGAATCCTTTCTAGTCTCTTCAGACACTCTTTCTTTTGCATACTCTTCATTTCAGTGTTATATTTTTCCCTTTTACGGTCATTGTAATTACGGACCAGAAGGTCGTGAATTGTGTCCAACGTTGACATGCTTACCTAGAACAAGCGCGTTAAAATAGTTTCAATAAAAATCTCAATATAAATAAATTAAACAGGCTATGATATTCAAGAATCCCGTTTTTGAAGAAACCAAATAAAATTAATATAATAATAGAAAGAACTTCAGAACCTATTGATCGGTTACTAGTTCTATTCTAGCATATATCTTTAAAGAAGGAAATTCTAGTTTGAAATTTTCTACTTGTGTAATGCTAATTGAAATGATATCATATAAAATGAAAATCAATGGAATTGATATCATTTATACATACCGATATAAATATTTTTGTATATTTATATTATTAAATACCAAAATTGAATTCTATATTCAGTCGACGTGACTCGAATCTTTTATTTTCTCTTCAACAATCGTAACAATCTTTGTAATATAATTAAAAAATCTCAACAATATCACTTTATGTTTCAACAATAGACATAAGGCTTAGATGAACTTAGATAATCAAATGAAAAGTGAATAACACCTAACAAACATAACTGCATAGAGCATTCTTTTTATTCTTCTTCTTCTTCATCATCATCTTCTTCTTTTTATTCTTATCATTCTTCTTCTTTTTCTTCTTCTTCTTCTACTTTTTTCAAAGCTGGCCTGAACGCTTTAAATTAAAACTAAATAAACCTATTTCATAGAACATGTTCAAATGATAATTAAACATACATGGTATAATTGGCAAAAATCAAGACGATACTTCAGATAAAATTAAATTGAAAAAGACTTCGGTATAAATTCAAAAATGTGGTGAGGGCATGCGTAAAAGCAAATTATGATTAATATATAAAATCAAAATAAATTGAAACGACATATTACTTGAAAGATGAGGTTTCGATGTGTTAATAATGAGGCAGAATAATTCTGCGGAACTCTTACAAAATTCGATTTAAGAAAAAGTTGTTTTGGGAATATTCATCCAATGTTGTTCAGTATTCATTGGACTGTTCTGCTCAATATTTGAGATATTGGAAAATTTTCCTTCAAATTATATATATTTTCTATATTCATCATTTAAAAATTACCGACAGATGATTATGGACGCTGTTCCAGAAATTCTGCTATACGTTAGTCCAAATATCTCCATGTGCTTGGAATTAAATTTGCCATTGAAGCAGTGTTTCTGAGACATGTTGATTCGATTAAAAAAAATCTCGTCTAATTTTCAAATAATTATCTGTAGCGGTTCTTTATCATTATACGGTTTAATATTTGAAAAATTTGAAACTTTTTTCCGATGAATATACTCCTTCAATTTGTTTTTAATTATCATTATTATTATTTCCATGCATGCGCACCACCTATATCATGATTTCTCATTTCTGTAACGAAAAATACAGGTACTCCATGTTCAGTAATGAGAAAAATGTTAATTTAATAAATGATTTCCAGCCACAAGAAATGTTTGAGATGAAGAAATTCTCCCAAGCAATCAGTTGTGATTATAATTTGTCTCAATGAAGTGCAAACTACCAGAATCCAGATATGGAACCGAATGACACAAAATAATAGGGGGAATTAAAGTTGAACGAAAACATCCCATCGTGCTCACATATGTCAAAGAACAAACGAAAACTGAATCATATGCCATTGTCATTGATAAATGAACTTAAAATAAATGGAAATAAGTCATTGTTATAACTGAAAGCATATCTATCCTACGTTAATTAGCAGTTAAACGTATTGAAGATGAATTTTTCGAGAAATTTCATCATCGTCATCAACAGCAAGCAGATATGATCGTATACAAGATGCTACCTGATGTTCAAGCAAGCCTACAAGCACTAAAATTACCTGCTGTGAACCCCCAGCGCGACATTGAAAAAGCTATTTCTACCTGGGGTCATCAATGAGGATTACAGCGAAAGCGTATAAAGGTCAATACACCAATTTTCCCTCCCATCTTCCCTTTTTCGCAGAATTGTAGGTGCTCATATTTTTCTCACATTATCACACAATTAATTGAATTAATTAATATTTTGAATTTTGTTCATTCATGTTGTAATGTAACTAATCGAAAATATCGTGAGAAAGAAATGATATTATTCTTATTTAAAGCAATTTGAATATTAGAACCTGATCACTGCTGGCAAAGAAGGGTAGTTAGTTTTTAAAAATAGAAGACCATAATTTATGTAGATGGAAGGCAGAAAAAAATTGAGCTATCAACGATCTGCATTTTTCAAGTATATAAAATTTCTGGTCATTCGAGAAAATTAATAAAAGTTAATCAACAATAATGACAGAGGCGATATTTCTTCTCTCAACGGAGTGAGAATCATTTAGAAAATGATATGCTGAAAAGAAATAATATATAGGAATATAAAAGTAAAATTATGGTATTCTCATTTATTCATTATTGAAAAACACTTAGGTTGATTAATTAATTAAATAAACTTTATAAGATATACATAGATATTCGTACAATAACCACTACAATCAAGTAATTGTGTCACATTGGATTCGTGTTTTCTATGCTGAAAACCAACTGAAGTGACAGCATTTTTCTTTGGTTTGCTTCATTTAGTTTAGTCCTTCAGTGAAAACATTTTAATATTTATTCTTACATAACACTCGGCACAAGTATGAGTCCTCTTTTGAATAGGACACCATATGTCTCATTGTAATGTCAAAGGTCATATCCAACCGGTTATATTCGCTGACTGATCCTGAACTAGAATTCCTTCCGGATACCTTCCGGCGATGGTGGAATAGGAGATAACATTTTGTAGCGTACTATGTGTATTTCTTCATCATCCACTGATAACGCTGTTGCTGGTTGTTTTTCCGACGGCTGAAAAAAAATAGAGCTATTAATTGTAATCTAGAGTAAAGAAATTATAACTTCCAAATTTTGTTTCATAAAGAAATATACGTAGAGCCATCATCTTTAAATGAAAGGGAAAATTAAATTTTACTTACTTTTCTTTTAGGTAACTGATTATTGCCAATTCGTTTTCTCAGTTTTGGACCCAGAGCTGGAATTTTAGGTCTTGAAAATATCATTTCTTCTAACATCCTGTCTATTTCTGCGTTTGAGGTTGCCGGTATTTTATGTGGTATTTCAACCAATTTTTCTTTCTGTAAAAATAATTTTCATTAAAATCTAGTCGAAACACAAACGATACAAATTTTTTTTTATTGATAATATATAATTTATGATATTAAATTCGAATAAATAGTTACCTGAATTGGGTCACGATTCTCCTTTCTAAGATTACAACCTTCATATGGAGCAAACCTTACATTTCTTCGTTGTCGAGGGCCAGAAATATTATATGGCTTTTTTAATTGATCCATAGTGGCTTTTGGATGTGACCTAAAATAGAAAATATTTTCATGAGTTTTATGAATTGAAATAAACTATTATAGTATAATGGTATATTTCGTGAGAGATTTCAACTTACCTATGTCCAAATGAATTCTGCTGGAAGGCAACATAGTGTCGTGTGGGACGTTCTTGCATTATATCAGGATATGCAAAAAGAGAATTTTGGTTGCCTATGCCTAAATTTTCATGTGTCAATAAATGTTTTTTCATGGAATAATCTCCAAGTACGCTCTTTATTCTCTTAGCCATAGGAGAGTCATTTGCTGGATTAATCTGAAAAAAATGTCATTAATATCCTAATGCTACCTATAATTGATCAAATATAAATAATTATAATACTTCCTCAAATATTTTATTAATCGTAATATATTTGTTCATTTTATATGAAATATCTGATTGAAAGCATATTACTCATGAGAATTTGAGGATGATTGGCATAATTTACCATATCATTAATAAGTTTAAGGAACTTACCTTGACTGGAGGTTTGAATGAGGGAATGTTTCCTGGTGGTTGCGTTTCTTGAAGAATCCTTTCTAGTCTCTTCAGACACTCTTTCTTTTGCATACTCTTCATTACAGTGTTATATTTTTCCCTTTTACGGTCATTGTAATTACGGACCAGAAGGTCGTGAATTGTGTCCAACGTTGACATGCTTACCTAGAACAAGCGCGTTAAAATAGTTTCAATAAAAATCTCAATATAAATAAATTAAACAGGCTATGATATTCAAGAATCCCGTTTTTGAAGAAACCAAATAAAATTAATATAATAATAGAAAGAACTTCAGAACCTATTGATCGGTTACTAGTTCTATTCTAGCATATATCTTTAAAGAAGGAAATTCTAGTTTGAAATTTTCTACTTATGGACTTTTTGAAAAACACCAGACAATTTATATGGGTAAGAGAGCAGAAAAATTAATTTTTTGTGGCTCTACCTACGTCCGGTCTTGTGTAATGCTAATTGAAATGATATCATATAAAATGAAAATCAATGGAATTGATATCATTTATACATACCGATATAAATATTTTTGTATATTTATATTATTAAATACCAAAATTGAATTCTATATTCAGTCGACGTGACTCGAATCTTTTATTTTCTCTTCAACAATCGTAACAATATTTGTAATATAATTAAAAAATCTCAAGAATATCACTTTATGTTTCAACAATAGACATAAGGCTTAGATGAACTTAGATAATCAAATGAAAAGTGAATAACACCTAACAAACATAACTGCATAGAGCATTCTTTTTATTCTTCTTCTTCTTCATCATCATCTTCTTCTTTTTATTCTTATCATTCTTCTTCTTTTTCTTCTTCTTCTTCTTCTACTTTTTTCAAAGCTGGCCTGAACGCTTTAAATTAAAACTAAATAAACCTATTTCATAGAATATGTTCAAATGATAATTAAACATACATGGTATAATTGCCAAAAATCAAGACGATACTTCAGATAAAAATAAATTGAAAAAGACTTCGGTATAAATTCAAAAATGTGGTGACGGCATGCGTAAAAGCAAATTATGATTAATATATAAAATCAAAATAAATTGAAACGACATATTACTTGAAAGATGAGGTTTCGATGTGTTAATAATGAGGCAGAATAATTCTGCGGAACTCTTACAAAATTCGATTTAAGAAAAAGTTGTTTTGGGAATAGTCATCCAATGTTGTTCAGTATTCATTGGACTGTTCTGCTCAATATTTGAGATATTGGAAAATTTTCCTTCAAATTATATATATTTTCTATATTCATCATTTAAAAATTACCGACAGATGATTATGGACGCTGTTCCAGAAATTCTGCTATACGTTAGTCCAAATATCTCCATGTGCTTGGAATTAAATTTGCCATTGAAGCAGTGTTTCTGAGACATGTTGATTCGATTAAAAAAAATCTCGTCTAATTTTCAAATAATTATCTGTAGCGGTTCTTTATCATTATACGGTGTAATATTTGAAAAATTTGAAACTTTTTTCCGATGAATATACTCCTTCAATTTGTTGTTAATTATCATTATTATTATTTCCATGCATGCGCACCACCTATATCATGATTTCTCATTTCTGTAACGAAAAATACAGGTACTCCATGTTCAGTAATGAAAAAAATGTTAATTTAATAAATGATTTCCAGCCACAAGAAATGTTTGAGATGAAGAAATTCTCCCAAGCAATCAGTTGTGATTATAATTTGTCTCAATGAAGTGCAAACTACCAGAATCCAGATATGGAACCGAATGACACAAAATAATAGGGGGAATTAAAGTTGAACGAAAACATCCCATCGTGCTCACATATGTCAAAGAACAAACGAAAACTGAATCATATGCCATTGTCATTGATAAATGAACTTAAAATAAATGGAAATAAGTCATTGTTATAACTGAAAGCATATCTATCCTACGTTAATTAGCAGTTAAACGTATTGAAGATGAATTTTTCGAGAAATTTCATCATCGTCATCAACAGCAAGCAGATATGATCGTATACAAGATGCTACCTGATGTTCAAGCAAGCCTACAAGCACTAAAATTACCTGCTGTGAACCCCCAGCGCGACATTGAAAAAGCTATTTCTACCTGGGGTCATCAATGAGGATTACAGCGAAAGCGTATAAAGGTCAATACACCAATTTTCCCTCCCATCTTCCCTTTTTCGCAGAATTGTAGGTGCTCATATTTTTCTCACATTATCACACAATTAATTGAATTAATTAATATTTTGAATTTTGTTCATTCATGTTGTAATGTAACTAATCGAAAATATCGTGAGAAAGAAATGATATTATTCTTATTTAAAGCAATTTGAATATTAGAACCTGATCACTGCTGGCAAAGAAGGGTAGTTAGTTTTTAAAAATAGAAGACCATAATTTATGTAGATGGAAGGCAGAAAAAAATTGAGCTATCAACGATCTGCATTTTTCAAGTATATAAAATTTCTGGTCATTCGAGAAAATTAATAAAAGTTAATCAACAATAATGACAGAGGCGATATTTCTTCTCTCAACGGAGTGAGAATCATTTAGAAAATGATATGCTGAAAAGAAATAATATATAGGAATATAAAAGTAAAATTATGGTATTCTCATTTATTCATTATTGAAAAACACTTAGGTTGATTAATTAATTAAATAAACTTTATAAGATATACATAGATATTCGTACAATAACCACTACAATCAAGTAATTGTGTCACATTGGATTCGTGTTTTCTATGCTGAAAACCAACTGAAGTGACAGCATTTTTCTTTGGTTTGCTTCATTTAGTTTAGTCCTTCAGTGAAAACATTTTAATATTTATTCTTACATAACACTCGGCACAAGTATGAGTCCTCTTTTGAATAGGACACCATATGTCTCATTGTAATGTCAAAGGTCATATCCAACCGGTTATATTCGCTGACTGATCCTGAACTAGAATTCCTTCCGGATACCTTCCGGCGATGGTGGAATAGGAGATAACATTTTGTAGCGTACTATGTGTATTTCTTCATCATCCACTGATAACGCTGTTGCTGGTTGTTTTTCCGACGGCTGAAAAAAAATAGAGCTATTAATTGTAATCTAGAGTAAAAAAATTATAACTTCCAAATTTTGTTTCATAAAGAAATATACGTAGAGCCATCATCTTTAAATGAAAGGGAAAATTAAATTTTACTTACTTTTCTTTTAGGTAACTGATTATTGCCAATTCGTTTTCTCAGTTTTGGACCCAGAGCTGGAATTTTAGGTCTTGAAAATATCATTTCTTCTAACATCCTGTCTATTTCTGCGTTTGAGGTTGCCGGTATTTTATGTGGTATTTCAACCAATTTTTCTTTCTGTAAAAATAATTTTCATTAAAATCTAGTCGAAACACAAACGATACAAATTTTTTTTTATTGATAATATATAATTTATGATATTAAATTCGAATAAATAGTTACCTGAATTGGGTCACGATTCTCCTTTCTAAGATTACAACCTTCATATGGAGCAAACCTTACATTTCTTCGTTGTCGAGGGCCAGAAATGTTATATGGCTTTTTGAATTGATCCATAGTGGCTTTTGGATGTGACCTAAAATAGAAAATATTTTCATGAGTTTTATGAATTGAAATAAACTATTATAGTATAATGGTATATTTCGTGAGAGATTTCAACTTACCTATGTCCAAATGAATTCTGCTGGAAGGCAACATAGTGTCGTGTGGGACGTTCTTGCATTATATCAGGATATGCAAAAAGAGAATTTTGGTTGCCTATGCCTAAATTTTCATGTGTCAATAAATGTTTTTTCATGGAATAATCTCCAAGTACGCTCTTTATTCTCTTAGCCATAGGAGAGTCATTTGCTGGATTAATCTGAAAAAAATGTCATTAATATCCTAATGCTACCTATAATTGATCAAATATAAATAATTATGTTACTTCCTCAAATATTTTATTAATCGTAATATATTTGTTCATTTTATATGAAATATCTGATTGAAAGCATATTACTCATGAGAATTTGAGGATGATTGGCATAATTTACCATATCATTAATAAGTTTAAGGAACTTACCTTGACTGGAGGTTTGAATGAGGAAATGTTTCCTGGTGGTTGCGTTTCTTGAAGAATCCTTTCTAGTCTCTTCAGACACTCTTTCTTTTGCATACTCTTCATTTCAGTGTTATATTTTTCCCTTTTACGGTCATTGTAATTACGGACCAGAAGGTCGTGAATTGTGTCCAACGTTGACATGCTTACCTAGAACAAGCGCGTTAGAATAGTTTCAATAAAAATCTCAATATAAATAAATTAAACAGGCTATGATATTCAAGAATCCTGTTTTTGAAGAAACCAAATAAAATTAATATAATAATAGAAAGAACTTCAGAACCTATTGATCGGTTACTAGTTCTATTCTAGCATATATCTTTAAAGAAGGAAATTCTAGTTTGAAATTTTTTACTTATGGACTTTTTGAAAAACACCAGACAATTTATATGGGTAAGAGAGAGGAAAAATTAATTTTTTGTGGCTCTACCTACGTCCGGTCTTGTGTAATGCTAATTGAAATGATATCATATAAAATGAAAATCAATGGAATTGATATCATTTATACATACCGATATAAATATTTTTGTATATTTATATTATTAAATACCAAAATTGAATTCTATATTCAGTCGACGTGACTCGAATCTTTTATTTTCTCTTCAACAATCGTAACAATCTTTGTAATATAATTAAAAAATCTCAACAATATCACTTTATGTTTCAACAATAGACATAAGGCTTAGATGAACTTAGATAATCAAATGAAAAGTGAATAACACCTAACAAACATAACTGCATAGAGCATTCTTTTTATTCTTCTTCTTCTTCATCATCATCTTCTTCTTTTTATTCTTATCATTATTCTTCTTTTTCTTCTTCTTCTTCTTCTTCTTTTTTCAAAGCTGGCCTGAACGCTTTAAATTAAAACTAAATAAACCTATTTCATAGAACATATTCAAATGATAATTAAACATACTTGGTATAATTGGCAAAAATCAAGACGATACTTCAGATAAAATTAAATTGAAAAAGACTTCGGTATAAATTCAAAAATGTGGTGAGGGCATGCGTAAAAGCAAATTATGATTAATATATAAAATCAAAATAAATTGAAACGACATATTACTTGAAAGATGAGGTTTCGATGTGTTAATAATGAGGCAGAATAATTCTGCGGAACTCTTACAAAATTCGATTTAAGAAAAAGTTGTTTTGGGAATATTCATCCAATGTTGTTCAGTATTCATTGGACTGTTCTGCTCAATATTTGAGATATTGGAAAATTTTCCTTCAAATTATATATATTTTCTATATTCATCATTTAAAAATTACCGACAGATGATTATGGACGCTGTTCCAGAAATTCTGCTATACGTTAGTCCAAATATCTCCATGTGCTTGGAATTAAATTTGCCATTGAAGCAGTGTTTCTGAGACATGTTGATTCGATTAAAAAAATCTCGTCTAATTTTCAAATAATTATCTGTAGCGGTTCTTTATCATTATACGGTTTAATATTTGAAAAATTTGAAACTTTTTTCCGATGAATATACTCCTTCAATTTGTTTTTAATTATCATTATTATTATTTCCATGCATGCGCACCACCTATATCATGATTTCTCATTTCTGTAACGAAAAATACAGGTACTCCATGTTCAGTAATGAGAAAAATGTTAATTTAATAAATGATTTCCAGCCACAAGAAATGTTTGAGATGAAGAAATTCTCCCAAGCAATCAGTTGTGATTATAATTTGTCTCAATGAAGTGCAAACTACCAGAATCCAGATATGGAACCGAATGACACTAAATAATAGGGGGAATTAAAGTTGAACGAAAACATCCCATCGTGCTCACATATGTCAAAGAACAAACGAAAACTGAATCATATGCCATTGTCATTGATAAATGAACTTAAAATAAATGGAAATAAGTCATTGTTATAACTGAAAGCATATCTATCCTACGTTAATTAGCAGTTAAACGTATTGAAGATGAATTTTTCGAGAAATTTCATCATCGTCATCAACAGCAAGCAAAAAAAAAGCAAGAAAAAAATTGAGCTATCAACGATCTGCATTTTTCAAGTATATAAAATTTCTGGTCATTCGAGAAAATTAATAAAAGTTAATCAACAATAATGACAGAGGCGATATTTCTTCTCTCAACGGACTGAGAATCATTTAGAAAATGATATGCTGAAAAGAAATAATATATAGGAATATAAAAGTAAAATTATGCTATTCTCATTTATTCATTATTGAAAAACACTTAGGTTGATTAATTAAATAAACTTTATAAGATATACATAGATATTCGTACAATAACCACTACAATCAAGTAATTGTGTCACATTGGATTCGTGTTTTCTATGCTGAAAACCAACTGAAGTGACAGCATTTTTCTTTGGTTTGCTTCATTTAGTTTAGTCCTTCAGTGAAAACATTTTAATATTTATTCTTACACAACACTCGGCACAAGTATGAGTCCTCTTTTGAATAGGACACCATATGTCTCATTGTAATGTCAAAGGTCATATCCAACCGGTTATATTCGCTGACTGATCCTGAACTAGAATTCCTTCCGGATACCTTCCGGCGATGGTGGAATAGGAGATAACATTTTGTAGCGTACTATGTGTATTTCTTCATCATCCACTGATAACGCTGTTGCTGGTTGTTTTTCCGACGGCTGAAAAAAAATAGAGCTATTAATTGTAATCTAGAGTAAAGAAATGATAACTTCCAAATTTTGTTTCATAAAGAAATATACGTAGAGCCATCATCTTTAAATGAAAGGGAAAATTAAATTTTACTTACTTTTCTTTTAGGTAACTGATTATTGCCAATTCGTTTTCTCAGTGTTGGACCCAGAGCTGGAATTTTAGGTCTTGAAAATATCATTTCTTCTAACATCCTGTCTATTTCTGCGTTTGAGGTTGCCGGTATTTTATGTGGTATTTCAACCAATTTTTCTTTCTGTAAAAATAATTTTCATTAAAATCTAGTCGAAACACAAACGATACAAATTTTTTTTTATTGATAATATATAATTTATGATATTAAATTCGAATAAATAGTTACCTGAATTGGGTCACGATTCTCCTTTCTAAGATTACAACCTTCATATGGAGCAAACCTTACATTTCTTCGTTGTCGAGGGCCAGAAATGTTATATGGCTTTTTGAATTGATCCATAGTGGCTTTTGGATGTGACCTAAAATAGAAAATATTTTCATGAGTTTTATGAATTGAAATAAACTATTATAGTATAATGGTATAGTTCGTGAGAGATTTCAACTTACCTATGTCCAAATGAATTCTGCTGGAAGGCAACATAGTGTCGTGTGGGACGTTCTTGCATTATATCAGGATATGCAAAAAGAGAATTTTGGTTGCCTATGCCTAAATTTTCATGTGTCAATAAATGTTTTTTCCTGGAATAATCTCCAAGTACGCTCTTTATTCTCTTAGCCATAGGAGAGTCATTTGCTGGATTAATCTGAAAAAAATGTCATTAATATCCTAATGCTACCTATAATTGATCAAATATAAATAATTATGTTACTTCCTCAAATATTTTATTAATCGTAATATATTTGTTCATTTTATATGAAATATCTGATTGAAAGCATATTACTCATGAGAATTTGAGGATGATTGGCATAATTTACCATATCATTAATAAGTTTAAGGAACTTACCTTGACTGGAGGTTTGAATGAGGGAATGTTTCCTGGTGGTTGCGTTTCTTGAAGAATCCTTTCTAGTCTCTTCAGACACTCTTTCTTTTGCATACTCTTCATTTCAGTGTTATATTTTTCCCTTTTACGGTAATTGTAATTACGGACCAGAAGGTCGTGAATTGTGTCTAACGTTGACATGCTTACCTAGAACAAGCGCGTTAAAATAGTTTCAATAAAAATCTCAATATAAATAAATTAAACAGGCTATGATATTCAAGAATCCCGTTTTTGAAGAAACCAAATAAAATTAATATAATAATAGAAAGAACTTCAGAACCTATTGATCGGTTACTAGTTCTATTCTAGCATATATCTTTAAAGAAGGAAATTCTAGTTTGAAATTTTCTACTTATGGACTTTTTGAAAAACACCAGACAATTTATATGGGTAAGAGAGAAGAAAAATTAATTTTTTGTGGCTCTACCTACGTCCGGTCTTGTGTAATGCTAATTGAAATGATATCATATAAAATGAAAATCAATGGAATTGATATCATTTATACATACCGATATAAATATTTTTGTATATTTATATTATTAAATACCAAAATTGAATTCTATATTCAGTCGACGTGACTCGAATCTTTTATTTTCTCTTCAACAATCGTAACAATCTTTGTTATATAATTAAAAAATCTCAACAATATCACTTTATGTTTCAACAATAGACATAAGGCTTAGATGAACTTAGATAATCAAATGAAAAGTGAATAACACCTACCAAACATAACTGCATAGAGCATTCTTTTTATTCTTCTTCTTCTTCATCATCATCTTCTTCTTTTTATTCTTATCATTCTTCTTCTTTTTCTTCTTCTTCTTCTTCTACTTTTTTCAAAGCTGGCCTGAACGCTTTAAATTAAAACTAAATAAACCTATTTCATAGAACATGTTCAAATGATAATTAAACATAAATGGTATAATTGGCAAAAATCAAGACGATACTTCAGATAAAATTAAATTGAAAAAGACTTCGGTATAAATTCAAAAATGTGGTGAGGGCATGCGTAAAAGCAAATTATGATTAATATATAAAATCAAAATAAATTGAAACGACATATTACTTGAAAGATGAGGTTTCGATGTATTAATAATGAGGCAGAATAATTCTGCGGAACTCTTACAAAATTCGATTTAAGAAAAAGTTGTTTTGGGAATATTCATCCAATGTTGTTCAGTTTTCATTGGACTGTTCTGCTCAATATTTGAGATATTGGAAAATTTTCCTTCAAATTATATATATTTTCTATATTCATCATTTAAAAATTACTGACTGATGATTATGGACGCTGTTCCAGAAATTCTGCTATACGTTAGTCCAAATATCTCCATGTGCTTGGAATTAAATTTGCCATTGAAGCAGTGTTTCTGAGACATGTTGATTCGATTAAAAAAAATCTCGTCTAATTTTCAAATAATTATCTGTAGCGGTTCTTTATCATTATACGGTTTAATATTTGAAAAATTTGAAACTTTTTTCCGATGAATATACTCCTTCAATTTGTTTTTAATTATCATTATTATTATTTCCATGCATGCGCACCACCTATATCATGATTTCTCATTTCTGTAACGAAAAATACAGGTACTCCATGTTCAGTAATGAGAAAAATGTTAATTTAATAAATGATTTCCAGCCACAAGAAATGTTTGAGATGAAGAAATTCTCCCAAGCAATCAGTTGTGATTATAATTTGTCTCAATGAAATGCAAACTACCAGAATCCAGATATGGAACCGAATGACACAAAATAATAGGGGGAATTAAAGTTGAACGAAAACATCCCATCGTGCTCACATATGTCAAAGAACAAACGAAAACTGAATCATATGCCATTGTCATTGATAAATGAACTTAAAATAAATGGAAATAAGTCATTGTTATAACTGAAAGCATATCTATCCTACGTTAATTAGCAGTTAAACGTATTGAAGATGAATTTTTCGAGAAATTTCATCATCGTCATCAACAGCAAGCAAAAAAATAGCAAGAAAAAAATTGAGCTATCAACGATCTGCATTTTTCAAGTATATAAAATTTCTGTTCATTCGAGAAAATCACTAAAAGTTAATCAACAATAATGACAGAGGCGATATTTCTTCTCTCAACGGAGTGAGAATCATTTAGAAAATGATATGCTGAAAAGAAATAATATATAGGAATATAAAAGTAAAATTATGGTATTCTCATTTATTCATTATTGAAAAACACTTAGGTTGATTAATTAATTAAATAAACTTTATAAGATATACATAGATATTCGTACAATAACCACTACAATCAAGTAATTGTGTCACATTGGATTCGTGTTTTCTATGCTGAAAACCAACTGAAGTGACAGCATTTTTCTTTGGTTTGCTTCATTTAGTTTAGTCCTTCAGTGAAAACATTTTAATATTTATTCTTACATAACACTCGGCACAAGTATGAGTCCTCTTTTGAATAGGACACCATATGTCTCATTGTAATGTCAAAGGTCATATCCAACCGGTTATATTCGCTGACTGATCCTGAACTAGAATTCCTTCCGGATACCTTCCGGCGATGGTGGAATAGGAGATAACATTTTGTAGCGTACTATGCGTATTTCTTCATCATCCACTGATAACGCTGTTGCTGGTTGTTTTTCCGACGGCTGAAAAAAAATAGACCTATTAATTGTAATCTAGAGTAAAGAAATGATAACTTCCAAATTTTGTTTCATAAAGAAATATACGTAGAGCCATCATCTTTAAATGAAAGGGAAAATTAAATTTTACTTACTTTTCTTTTAGGTAACTGATTATTGCCAATTCGTTTTCTCAGTGTTGGACCCAGAGCTGGAATTTTAGGTCTTGAAAATATCATTTCTTCTAACATCCTGTCTATTTCTGCGTTTGAGGTTGCCGGTATTTTATGTGGTATTTCAACCAATTTTTCTTTCTGTAAAAATAATTTTCATTAAAATCTAGTCGAAACACAAACGATACAAATTTTTTTTTATTGATAATATATAATTTATGATATTAAATTCGAATAAATAGTTACCTGAATTGGGTCACGATTCTCCTTTCTAAGATTACAACCTTCATATGGAGCAAACCTTACATTTCTTCGTTGTCGAGGGCCAGAAATGTTATATGGCTTTTTGAATTGATCCATAGTGGCTTTTGGATGTGACCTAAAATAGAAAATATTTTCATGAGTTTTATGAATTGAAATAAACTATTATAGTATAATGGTATATTTCGTGAGAGATTTCAACTTACCTATGTCCAAATGAATTCTGCTGGAAGGCAACATAGTGTCGTGTGGGACGTTCTTGCATTATATCAGGATATGCAAAAAGAGAATTTTGGTTGCCTATGCCTAAATTTTCATGTG
This sequence comes from Megalocaria dilatata, assembly GCA_034642435.1. Taxonomy (NCBI): domain Eukaryota; kingdom Metazoa; phylum Arthropoda; class Insecta; order Coleoptera; family Coccinellidae; genus Megalocaria; species Megalocaria dilatata. Next base: position 53,415,622 of record CM067859.1, on the reverse strand, counting down.
TCAATAAATGTTTTTTCCTGGAATAATCTCCAAGTACGCTCTTTATTCTCTTAGCCATAGGAGAGTCATTTGCTGGATTAATCTGAAAAAAATGTCATTAATATCCTAATGCTACCTATAATTGATCAAATATAAATAATTATGTTACTTCCTCAAATATTTTATTAATCGTAATATATTTGTTCATTTTATATGAAATATCTGATTGAAAGCATATTACTCATGAGAATTTGAGGATGATTGGCATAATTTACCATATCATTAATAAGTTTAAGGAACTTACCTTGACTGGAGGTTTGAATGAGGGAATGTTTCCTGGTGGTTGCGTTTCTTGAAGAATCCTTTCTAGTCTCTTCAGACACTCTTTCTTTTGCATACTCTTCATTTCAGTGTTATATTTTTCCCTTTTACGGTCATTGTAATTACGGACCAGAAGGTCGTGAATTGTGTCCAACGTTGACATGCTTACCTAGAACAAGCGCGTTAAAATAGTTTCAATAAAAATCTCAATATAAATAAATTAAACAGGCTATGATATTCAAGAATCCCGTTTTTGAAGAAACCAAATAAAATTAATATAATAATAGAAAGAACTTCAGAACCTATTGATCGGTTACTAGTTCTATTCTAGCATATATCTTTAAAGAAGGAAATTCTAGTTTGAAATTTTCTACTTATGGACTTTTTGAAAAACACCAGACAATTTATATGGGTAAGAGAGAAGAAAAATTAATTTTTTGTGGCTCTACCTACGTCCGGTCTTGTGTAATGCTAATTGAAATGATATCATATAAAATGAAAATCAATGGAATTGATATCATTTATACATACCGATATAAATATTTTTGTATATTTATATTATTAAATACCAAAATTGAATTCTATATTCAGTCGACGTGACTCGAATCTTTTATTTTCTCTTCAACAATCGTAACAATCTTTGTAATATAATTAAAAAATCTCAACAATATCACTTTATGTTTCAACAATAGACATAAGGCTTAGATGAACTTAGATAATCAAATGAAAAGTGAATAACACCTAACAAACATAACTGCATAGAGCATTCTTTTTATTCTTCTTCTTCTTCATCATCGTCTTCCTCTTTTTATTCTTATCATTCTTCTTCTTTTTCTTCTTCTTCTTCTTCTACTTTTTTCAAAGCTGGCCTGAACGCTTTAAATTAAAGCTAAATAAACCTATTTCATAGAACATGTTCAAATGATAATTAAACATACATGGTATAATTGGCAAAAATCAAGACGATACTTCAGATAAAATTAAATTGAAAAAGACTTCGGTATAAATTCAAAAATGTGGTGAGGGCATGCGTAAAAGCAAATTATGATTAATATATAAAATCAAAATAAATTGAAACGACATATTACTTGAAAGATGAGGTTTCGATGTGTTAATAATGAGGCAGAATAATTCTGCGGAACTCTTACAAAATTCGATTTAAGAAAAAGTTGTTTTGGGAATATTCATCCAATGTTGTTCAGTATTCATTGGACTGCTCTGCTCAATATTTGAGATATGTGAAAATTTTCCTTCAAATTATATATATTTTCTATATTCATCATTTAAAAATTACCGACAGATGATTATGGACGCTGTTCCAGAAATTCTGCTATACGTTAGTCCAAATATCTCCATGTGCTTGGAATTAAATTTGCCATTGAAGCAGTGTTTCTGAGACATGTTGATTCGATTAAAAAAAATCTCGTCTAATTTTCAAATAATTATCTGTAGCGGTTCTTTATCATTATACGGTGTAATATTTGAAAAATTTGAAACTTTTTTCCGATGAATATACTCCTTCAATTTGTTGTTAATTATCATTATTATTATTTCCATGCATGCGCACCACCTATATCATGATTTCTCATTTCTGTAACGAAAAATACAGGTACTCCATGTTCAGTAATGAGAAAAATGTTAATTTAATAAATGATTTCCAGCCACAAGAAATGTTTGAGATGAAGAAATTCTCCCAAGCAATCAGTTGTGATTATAATTTGTCTCAATGAAGTGCAAACTACCAGAATCCAGATATGGAACCGAATGACACAAAATAATAGGGGGAATTAAAGTTGAACGAAAACATCCCATCGTGCTCACATATGTCAAAGAACAAACGAAAACTGAATCATATGCCATTGTCATTGATAAATGAACTTAAAATAAATGGAAATAAGTCATTGTTATAACTGAAAGCATATCTATCCTACGTTAATTAGCAGTTAAACGTATTGAAGATGAATTTTTCGAGAAATTTCATCATCGTCATCAACAGCAAGCAGATATGATCGTATACAAGATGCTACCTGATGTTCAAGCAAGCCTACAAGCACTAAAATTACCTGCTGTGAACCCCCAGCGCGACATTGAAAAAGCTATTTCTACCTGGGGTCATCAATGAGGATTACAGCGAAAGCGTATAAAGGTCAATACACCAATTTTCCCTCCCATCTTCCCTTTTTCGCAGAATTGTAGGTGCTCATATTTTTCTCACATTATCACACAATTAATTGAATTAATTAATATTTTCATGTTGTAATGTAACTAATCGAAAATATCGTGAGAAAGAAATGATATTATTCTTATTTAAAGCAATTTGAATATTAGAACCTGATCACTGCTGGCAAAGAAGGGTAGTTAGTTTTTAAAAATAGAAGACCATAATTTATGTAGATGGAAGGCAGAAAAAAATTGAGCTATCAACGATCTGCATTTTTCAAGTATATAAAATTTCTGGTCATTCGAGAAAATTAATAAAAGTTAATCAACAATAATGACAGAGGCGATATTTCTTCTCTCAACGGAGTGAGAATCATTTAGAAAATGATATGCTGAAAAGAAATAATATATAGGAATATAAAAGTAAAATTATGGTATTCTCATTTATTCATTATTGAAAAACACTTAGGTTGATTAATTAATTAAATAAACTTTATAAGATATACATAGATATTCGTACAATAACCACTACAATCAAGTAATTGTGTCACATTGGATTCGTGTTTTCTATGCTGAAAACCAACTGAAGTGACAGCATTTTTCTTTGGTTTGCTTCATTTAGTTTAGTCCTTCAGTGAAAACATTTTAATATTTATTCTTACATAACACTCGGCACAAGTATGAGTCCTCTTTTGAATAGGACACCATATGTCTCATTGTAATGTCAAAGGTCATATCCAACCGGTTATATTCGCTGACTGATCCTGAACTAGAATTCCTTCCGGATACCTTCCGGCGATGGTGGAATAGGAGATAACATTTTGTAGCGTACTATGTGTATTTCTTCATCATCCACTGATAACGCTGTTGCTGGTTGTTTTTCCGACGGCTGAAAAAAAATAGAGCTATTAATTGTAATCTAGAGTAAAGAAATGATAACTTCCAAATTTTGTTTCATAAAGAAATATACGTAGAGCCATCATCTTTAAATGAAAGGGAAAATTAAATTTTACTTACTTTTCTTTTAGGTAACTGATTATTGCCAATTCGTTTTCTCAGTGTTGGACCCAGAGCTGGAATTTTAGGTCTTGAAAATATCATTTCTTCTAACATCCTGTCTATTTCTGCGTTTGAGCTTGCCGGTATTTTATGTGGTATTTCAACCAATTTTTCTTTCTGTAAAAATAATTTTCATTAAAATCTAGTCGAAACACAAACGATACAAATTTTTTTTTATTGATAATATATAATTTATGATATTAAATTCGAATAAATAGTTACCTGAATTGGGTCACGATTCTCCTTTCTAAGATTACAACCTTCATATGGAGCAAACCTTACATTTCTTCGTTGTCGAGGGCCAGAAATGTTATATGGCTTTTTGAATTGATCCATAGTGGCTTTTGGATGTGACCTAAAATAGAAAATATTTTCATGAGTTTTATGAATTGAAATAAACTATTATAGTATAATGGTATATTTCGTGAGAGATTTCAACTTACCTATGTCCAAATGAATTCTGCTGGAAGGCAACATAGTGTCGTGTGGGACGTTCTTGCATTATATCAGGATATGCAAAAAGAGAATTTTGGTTGCCTATGCCTAAATTTTCATGTGTCAATAAATGTTTTTTCATGGAATAATCTCCAAGTACGCTCTTTATTCTCTTAGCCATAGGAGAGTCATTTGCTGGATTAATCTGAAAAAAATGTCATTAATATCCTAATGCTACCTATAATTGATCAAATATAAATAATTATGTTACTTCCTCAAATATTTTATTAATCGTAATATATTTGTTCATTTTATATTAAATATCTGATTGAAAGCATATTACTCATGAGAATTTGAGGATGATTGGCATAATTTACCATATCATTAATAAGTTTAAGGAACTTACCTTGACTGGAGGTTTGAATGAGGGAATGTTTCCTGGTGGTTGCGTTTCTTGAAGAATCCTTTCTAGTCTCTTCAGACACTCTTTCTTTTGCATACTCTTCATTTCAGTGTTATATTTTTCCCTTTTACGGTCATTGTAATTACGGACCAGAAGGTCGTGAATTGTGTCCAACGTTGACATGCTTACCTAGAACAAGCGCGTTAAAATAGTTTCAATAAAAATCTCAATATAAATAAATTAAACAGGCTATGATATTCAAGAATCCCGTTTTTGAAGAAACCAAATAAAATTAATATAATAATAGAAAGAACTTCAGAACCTATTGATCGGTTACTAGTTCTATTCTAGCATATATCTTTAAAGAAGGAAATTCTAGTTTGAAATTTTCTACTTATGGACTTTTTGAAAAACACCAGACAATTTATATGGGTAAGAGAGAAGAAAAATTAATTTTTTGTGGGTCTACCTACGTCCGGTCTTGTGTAATGCTAATTGAAATGATATCATATAAAATGAAAATCAATGGAATTGATATCATTTATACATACCGATATAAATATTTTTGTATATTTATATTATTAAATACCAAAATTGAATTCTATATTCAGTCGACGTTACTCGAATCTTTTATTTTCTCTTCAACAATCGTAACAATCTTTGTAATATAATTAAAAAATCTCAACAATATCACTTTATGTTTCAACAATAGACATAAGGCTTAGATGAACTTAGATAATCGAATGAAAAGTGAATAACACCTAACAAACATAACTGCATAGAGCATTCTTTTTATTCTTCTTCTTCTTCATCATCATCTTCTTCTTTTTATTCTTATCATTCTTCTTCTTTTTCTTCTTCTTCTTCTTCTACTTTTTTCAATGCTGGCCTGAACGCTTTAAATTAAAACTAAATAAACCTATTTCATAGAACATATTCAAATGATAATTAAACATACATGGTATAATTGGCAAAAATCAAGACGATACTTCAGATAAAATTAAATTGAAAAAGACTTCGGTATAAATTCAAAAATGTGGTGAAGGCATGCGTAAAAGCAAATTATGATTAATATATAAAATCAAAATAAATTGAAACGACATATTACTTGAAAGATGAGGTTTCGATGTGTTAATAATGAGGCAGAATAATTCTGCGGAACTCTTACAAAATTCGATTTAAGAAAAAGTTGTTTTGGGAATATTCATCCAATGTTGTTCAGTATTCATTGGACTGTTCTGCTCAATATTTGAGATATTGGAAAATTTTCCTTCAAATTATATATATTTTCTATATTCATCATTTAAAAATTACCGACAGATGATTATGGACGCTGTTCCAGAAATTCTGCTATACGTTAGTCCAAATATCTCCATGTGCTTGGAATTAAATTTGCCATTGAAGCAGTGTTTCTGAGACATGTTGATTCGATTAAAAAAAATCTCGTCTAATTTTCAAATAATTATCTGTAGCGGTTCTTTATCATTATACGGTTTAATATTTGAAAAATTTGAAACTTTTTTCCGATGAATATACTCCTTCAATTTGTTTTTAATTATCATTATTATTATTTCCATGCATGCGCACCACCTATATCATGATTTCTCATTTCTGTAACGAAAAATACAGGTACTCCATGTTCAGTAATGAGAAAAATGTTAATTTAATAAATGATTTCCAGCCACAAGAAATGTTTGAGATGAAGAAATTCTCCCAAGCAATCAGTTGTGATTATAATTTGTCTCAATGAAGTGCAAACTACCAGAATCCAGATATGGAACCGAATGACACAAAATAATAGGGGGAATTAAAGTTGAACGAAAACATCCCATCGTGCTCACATATGTCAAAGAACAAACGAAAACTGAATCATATGCCATTGTCATTGATAAATGAACTTAAAATAAATGGAAATAAGTCATTGTTATAACTGAAAGCATATCTATCCTACGTTAATTAGCAGTTAAACGTATTGAAGATGAATTTTTCGAGAAATTTCATCATCGTCATCAACAGCAAGCAAAAAAAAAAGCAAGAAAAAAATTGAGCTATCAACGATCTGCATTTTTCAAGTATTTAAAATTTCTGGTCATTCGAGAAAATTAATAAAAGTTAATCAACAATAATGACAGAGGCGATATTTCTTCTCTCAACGGAGTGAGAATCATTTAGAAAATGATATGCTGAAAAGAAATAATATATAGGAATATAAAAGTAAAATTATGCTATTCTCATTTATTCATTATTGAAAAACACTTAGGTTGATTAATTAATTAAATAAACTTTATAAGATATACATAGATATTCGTACAATAACCACTACAATCAAGTAATTGTGTCACACTGGATTCGTGTTTTCTATGCTGAAAACCAACTGAAGTGACAGCATTTTTCTTTGGTTTGCTTCATTTAGTTTAGTCCTTCAGTGAAAACATTTTAATATTTATTCTTACATAACACTCGGCACAAGTATGAGTCCTCTTTTGAATAGGACACCATATGTCTCATTGTAATGTCAAAGGTCATATCCAACCGGTTATATTCGCTGACTGATCCTGAACTAGAATTCCTTCCGGATACCTTCCGGCGATGGTGGAATAGGAGATAACATTTTGTAGCGTACTATGTGTATTTCTTCATCATCCACTGATAACGCTGTTGCTGGTTGTTTTTCCGACGGCTGAAAAAAAATAGAGCTATTAATTGTAATCTAGAGTAAAGAAATGATAACTTCCAAATTTTGTTTCATAAAGAAATATACGTAGAGCCATCATCTTTAAATGAAAGGGAAAATTAAATTTTACTTACTTTTCTTTTAGGTAACTGATTATTGCCAATTCGTTTTCTCAGTGTTGGACCCAGAGCTGGAATTTTAGGTCTTGAAAATATCATTTCTTCTAACATCCTGTCTATTTCTGCGTTTGAGGTTGCCGGTATTTTATGTGGTATTTCAACCAATTTTTCTTTCTGTAAAAATAATTTTCATTAAAATCTAGTCGAAACACAAACGATACAAATTTTTTTTTTATTGATAATATATAATTTATGATATTAAATTCGAATAAATAGTTACCTGAATTGGGTCACGATTCTCCTTTCTAAGATTACAACCTTCATATGGAGCAAACCTTACATTTCTTCGTTGTCGAGGGCCAGAAATGTTATATGGCTTTTTGAATTGATCCATAGTGGCTTTTGGATGTGACCTAAAATAGAAAATATTTTCATGAGTTTTATGAATTGAAATAAACTATTATAGTATAATGGTATATTTCGTGAGAGATTTCAACTTACCTATGTCCAAATGAATTCTGCTGGAAGGCAACATAGTGTCGTGTGGGACGTTCTTGCATTATATCAGGATATGCAAAAAGAGAATTTTGGTTGCCTATGCCTAAATTTTCATGTGTCAATAAATGTTTTTTCATGGAATAATCTCCAAGTACGCTCTTTATTCTCTTAGCCATAGGAGAGTCATTTGCTGGATTAATCTGAAAAAAATGTCATTAATATCCTAATGCTACCTATAATTGATCAAATATAAATAATTATGTTACTTCCTCAAATATTTTATTAATCGTAATATATTTGTTCATTTTATATGAAATATCTGATTGAAAGCATATTACTCATGAGAATTTGAGGATGATTGGCATAATTTACCATATCATTAATAAGTTTAAGGAACTTACCTTGACTGGAGGTTTGAATGAGAGAATGTTTCCTGGTGGTTGCGTTTCTTGAAGAATCCTTTCTAGTCTCTTCAGACACTCTTTCTTTTGCATACTCTTCATTTCAGTGTTATATTTTTCCCTTTTACGGTCATTGTAATTACGGACCAGAAGGTCGTGAATTGTGTCCAACGTTGACATGCTTACCTAGAACAAGCGCGTTAAAATAGTTTCAATAAAAATCTCAATATAAATAAATTAAACAGGCTATGATATTCAAGAATCCCGTTTTTGAAGAAACCAAATAAAATTAATATAATAATAGAAAGAACTTCAGAACCTATTGATCGGTTACTAGTTCTATTCTAGCATATATCTTTAAAGAAGGAAATTCTAGTTTGAAATTTTCTACTTATGGACTTTTTGAAAAACACCAGACAATTTATATGGGTAAGAGAGAAGAAAAATTAATTTTTTGTGGCTCTACCTACGTCCGGTCTTGTGTAATGCTAATTGAAATGATATCATATAAAATGAAAATCAATGGAATTGATATCATTTATACATACCGATATAAATATTTTTGTATATTTATATTATTAAATACCAAAATTGAATTCTATATTCAGTCGACGTGACTCGAATCTTTTATTTTCTCTTCAACAATCGTAACAATCTTTGTAATATAATTAAAAAATCTCAACAATATCACTTTATGTTTCAACAATAGACATAAGGCTTAGATGAACTTAGATAATCAAATGAAAAGTGAATAACACCTAACAAACATAACTGCATAGAGCATTCTTTTTATTCTTCTTCTTCTTCATCATCATCTTCTTCTTTTTATTCTTATCATTCTTCTTCTTTTTCTTCTTCTTCTTCTTCTACTTTTTTCAAAGCTGGCCTGAACGCTTTAAATTAAAACTAAATAAACCTATTTCAAAGAACATGTTCAAATGATAATTAAACATACATGGTATAATTGGCAAAAATCAAGACGATACTTCAGATAAAATTAAATTGAAAAAGACTTCGGTATAAATTCAAAAATGTGGTGAGGGCATGCGTAAAAGCAAATTATGATTAATATATAAAATCAAAATAAATTGAAACGACATATTACTTGAAAGATGAGGTTTCGATGTATTAATAATGAGGCAGAATAATTCTGCGGAACTCTTACAAAATTCGATTTAAGAAAAAGTTGTTTTGGGAATATTCATCCAATGTTGTTCAGTATTCATTGGACTGTTCTGCTCAATATTTGAGATATTGGAAAATTTTCCTTCAAATTATATATATTTTCTATATTCATCATTTAAAAATTACCGACAGATGATTATGGACGCTGTTCCAGAAATTCTGCTATACGTTAGTCCAAATATCTCCATGTGCTTGGAATTAAATTTGCCATTGAAGCAGTGTTTCTGAGACATGTTGATTCGATTAAAAAAAATCTCGTCTAATTTTCAAATAATTATCTGTAGCGGTTCTTTATCATTATACGGTGTAATATTTGAAAAATTTGAAACTTTTTTCCGATGAATATACTCCTTCAATTTGTTTTTAATTATCATTATTATTATTTCCATGCATGCGCACCACCTATATCATGATTTCTCATTTCTGTAACGAAAAATACAGGTACTCCATGTTCAGTAATGAGAAAAATGTTAATTTAATAAATGATTTCCAGCCACAAGAAATGTTTGGGATGAAGAAATTCTCCCAAGCAATCAGTTGTGATTATAATTTGTCTCAATGAAGTGCAAACTACCAGAATCCAGATATGGAACCGAATGACACAAAATAATAGGGGGAATTAAAGTTGAACGAAAACATCCCATCGTGCTCACATATGTCAAAGAACAAACGAAAACTGAATCATATGCCATTGTCATTGATAAATGAACTTAAAATAAATGGAAATAAGTCATTGTTATAACTGAAAGCATATCTATCCTACGTTAATTTGCAGTTAAACGTATTGAAGATGAATTTTTCGAGAAATTTCATCATCGTCATCAACAGCAAGCAGATATGATCGTATACAAGATGCTACCTGATGTTCAAGCAAGCCTACAAGCACTAAAATTACCTGCTGTGAACCCCCAGCGCGACATTGAAAAAGCTATTTCTACCTGGGGTCATCAATGAGGATTACAGCGAAAGCGTATAAAGGTCAATACACCAATTTTCCCTCCCATCTTCCCTCTTTCGCAGAATTGTAGGTGCTCATATTTTTCTCACATTATCACACAATTAATTGAATTAATTAATATTTTGAATTTTGTTCATACATGTTGTAATGTAACTAATCGAAAATATCGTGAGAAAGAAATGATATTATTCTTATTTAAAGCAATTTGAATATTAGAACCTGATCACTGCTGGCAAAGAAGGGTAGTTAGTTTTTAAAAAATAGAAGACCATAATTTATGTAGATGGAAGGCAGAAAAAAATTGAGCTATCAACGATCTGCATTTTTCAAGTATATAAAATTTCTGGTCATTCGAGAAAATTAATAAAAGTTAATCAACAATAATGACAGAGGCGATATTTCTTCTCTCAACGGAGTGAGAATCATTTAGAAAATGATATGCTGAAAAGAAATAATATATAGGAATATAAAAGTAAAATTATGGTATTCTCATTTATTCATTATTGAAAAACACTTAGGTTGATTAATTAATTAAATAAACTTTATAAGATATACATAGATATTCGTAAAATAACCACTACAATCAAGTAATTGTGTCACATTGGATTCGTGTTTTCTATGCTGAAAACCAACTGAAGTGACAGCATTTTTCTTTGGTTTGCTTCATTTAGTTTAGTCCTTCAGTGAAAACATTTAAATATTTATTCTTACATAACACTCGGCAAAAGTATGAGTCCTCTTTTGAATAGGACACCATATGTCTCATTGTAATGTCAAAGGTCATATCCAACCGGTTATATTCGCTGACTGATCCTGAACTAGAATTCCTTCCGGATACCTTCCGGCGATGGTGGAATAGGAGATAACATTTTGTAGCGTACTATGTGTATTTCTTCATCATCCACTGATAACGCTGTTGCTGGTTGTTTTTCCGACGGCTGAAAAAAAATAGAGCTATTAATTGTAATCTAGAGTAAAGAAATGATAACTTCCAAATTTTGTTTCATAAAGAAATATACGTAGAGCCATCATCTTTAAATGAAAGGGAAAATTAAATTTTACTTACTTTTCTTTTAGGTAACTGATTATTGCCAATTCGTTTTCTCAGTGTTGGACCCAGAGCTGGAATTTTAGGTCTTGAAAATATCATTTCTTCTAACATCCTGTCTATTTCTGCGTTTGAGGTTGCCGGTATTTTATGTGGTATTTCAACCAATTTTTCTTTCTGTAAAAATAATTTTCATTAAAATCTAGTCGAAACACAAACGATACAAATTTTTTTTTATTGATAATATATAATTTATGATATTAAATTCGAATAAATAGTTACCTGAATTGGGTCACGATTCTCCTTTCTAAGATTACAACCTTCATATGGAGCAAACCTTACATTTCTTCGTTGTCGAGGGCCAGAAATGTTATATGGCTTTTTGAATTGATCCATAGTGGCTTTTGGATGTGACCTAAAATAGAAAATATTTTCATGAGTTTTATGAATTGAAATAAACTATTATAGTATAATGGTATATTTCGTGAGAGATTTCAACTTACCTATGTCCAAATGAATTCTGCTGGAAGGCAACATAGTGTCGTGTGGGACGTTCTTGCATTATATCAGGATATGCAAAAAGAGAATTTTGGTTGCCTATGCCTAAATTTTCATGTGTCAATAAATGTTTTTTCATGGAATAATCTCCAAGTACGCTCTTTATTCTCTTAGCCATAGGAGAGTCATTTGCTGGATTAATCTGAAAAAAATGTCATTAATATCCTAATGCTACCTATAATTGATCAAATATAAATAATTATGTTACTTCCTCAAATATTTTATTAATCGTAATATATTTGTTCATTTTATATGAAATATCTGATTGAAAGCATATTACTCATGAGAATTTGAGGATGATTGGCATAATTTACCATATCATTAATAAGTTTAAGGAACTTACCTTGACTGGAGGTTTGAATGAGGGAATGTTTCCTGGTGGTTGCGTTTCTTGAAGAATCCTTTCTAGTCTCTTCAGACACTCTTTCTTTTGCATACTCTTCATTTCAGTGTTATATTTTTCCCTTTTACGGTCATTGTAATTACGGACCAGAAGGTCGTGAATTGTGTCCAACGTTGACATGCTTACCTAGAACAAGCGCGTTAAAATAGTTTCAATAAAAATCTCAATATAAATAAATTAAACAGGCTATGATATTCAAGAATCCCGTTTTTGAAGAAACCAAATAAAATTAATATAATAATAGAAAGAACTTCAGAACCTATTGATCGGTTACTAGTTCTATTCTAGCATATATCTTTAAAGAAGGAAATTCTAGTTTGAAATTTTCTACTTATGGACTTTTTGAAAAACACCAGACAATTTATATAGGTAAGAGAGAAGAAAAATTAATTTTTTGTGGCTCTACCTACGTCCGGTCTTGTGTAATGCTAATTGAAATGATATCATATAAAATGAAAATCAATGGAATTGATATCATTTATACATACCGATATAAATCTTTTTGTATATTTATATTATTAAATACCAAAATTGAATTCTATATTCAGTCGACGTGACTCGAATCTTTTATTTTCTCTTCAACAATCGTAACAATCTTTGTAATATAATTAAAAAATCTCAACAATATCACTTTATGTTTCAACAATAGACATAAGGCTTAGATGAACTTAGATAATCAAATGAAAAGTGAATAACACCTAACAAACATAACTGCATAGAGCATTCTTTTTATTCTTCTTCTTCTTCATCATCATCATCTTCTTCTTTTTATTCTTATCGTTCTTCTTCTTTTTCTTCTTCTTCTTCTTCTACTTTTTTCAAAGCTGGCCTGAACGCTTTAAATTAAAACTAAATAAACCTATTTCATAGAACATGTTCAAATGATAATTAAACATACATGGTATAATTGGCAAAAATCAAGACGATACTTCAGATAAAATTAAATTGAAAAAGACTTCGGTATAAATTCAAAAATGTGGTGAGGGCATGCGTAAAAGCAAATTATGATTAATATATAAAATCAAAATAAATTGAAACGACATATTACTTGAAAGATGAGGTTTCGATGTGTTAATAATGAGGCAGAATAATTCTGCGGAACTCTTACAAAATTCGATTTAAGAAAAAGTTGTTTTGGGAATATTCATCCAATGTTGTTCAGTATTCATTGGACTGTTCTGCTCAATATTTGAGATATTGGAAAATTTTCCTTCAAATTATATATATTTTCTATATTCATCATTTAAAAATTACCGACAGATGATTATGGACGCTGTTCCAGAAATTCTGCTATACGTTAGTCCAAATATCTCCATGTGCTTGGAATTAAATTTGCCATTGAAGCAGTGTTTCTGAGACATGTTGATTCGATTTAAAAAAATCTCGTCTAATTTTCAAATAATTATCTGTAACGGTTCTTTATCATTATACGGTTTAATATTTGAAAAATTTGAAACTTTTTTCCGATGAATATGCTCCTTCAATTTGTTTTTAATTATCATTATTATTATTTCCATGCATGCGCCTCACCTATATCATGATTTCTCATTTCTGTTACGAAAAATACAGGTACTCCATGTTCAGTAATGAGAAAAATGTTAATTTAATAAATGATTTCAAGCCACAAGAAATGTTTGAGATGAAGAAATTCTCCCAAGCAATCAGTTGTGATTATAATTTGTCTCAATGAAGTGCAAACTACCAGAATCCAGATATGGAACCGAATGACACAAAATAATAGGGGGAATTAAAGTTGAACGAAAACATCCCATCGTGCTCACATATGTCAAAGAACAAACGAAAACTGAATCATATGCCATTGTCATTGATAAATGAACTTAAAATAAATGGAAATAAGTCATTGTTATAACTGAAAGCATATCTATCCTACGTTAATTAGCAGTTAAACGTATTGAAGATGAATTTTTCGAGAAATTTCATCATCGTCATCAACAGCAAGCAGATATGATCGTATACAAGATGCTACCTGATGTTCAAGCAAGCCTACAAGCACTAAAATTACCTGCTGTGAACCCCCAGCGCGACATTGAAAAAGCTATTTCTACCTGGGGTCATCAATGAGGATTACAGCGAAAGCGTATAAAGGTCAATACACCAATTTTCCCTCCCATCTTCCCTTTTTCGCAGAATTGTAGGTGCTCATATTTTTCCCACATTATCACACAATTAATTGAATTAATTAATATTTTGAATTTTGTTCAGTCATGTTGTAATGTAACTAATCGAAAATATCGTGAGAAAGAAATGTTATTATTCTTATTTAAAGCAATTTGAATATTAGAACCTGATCACTGCTGGCAAAGAAGGGTAGTTAGTTTTTAAAAATAGAAGACCATAATTTATGTAGATGGAAGGCAGAAAAAAATTGAGCTATCAACGATCTGCATTTTTCAAGTATATAAAATTTCTGGTCATTCGAGAAAATTAATAAAAGTTAATCAACAATAATGACAGAGGCGATATTTCTTCTCTCAACGGAGTGAGAATCATTTAGAAAATGATATGCTGAAAAGAAATAATATATAGGAATATAAAAGTAAAATTATGGTATTCTCATTTATTCATTATTGAAAAACACTTAGGTTGATTAATTAATTAAATAAACTTTATAAGATAGTCATAGATATTCGTACAATAACAACTACAAGAAAGTAATTGTGTCACATTGTATTCGTGTTTTCTATGCTGAAAACCAACTGAAGTGACAGCATTTTTCTTTGGTTTACTTCATTTAGTTTAGTCCTTCAGTGAAAACATTTTAATATTTATTCTAACATAACACTCGGCACAAGTATGAGTCCTCTTTTGAATAGGACACCATATGTCTCATTGTAATGTCAAAGGTCATATCCAACCGGTTATATTCGCTTACTGATCCTGAACTAGAATTCCTTCCGGATACCTTCCGGCGATGGTGGAATAGGAGATAACATTTTGTAGCGTACTATGTGTATTTCTTCATCATCCACTGATAACGCTGTTGCTGGTTGTTTTTCCGACGGCTGAAAAAAAATAGAGCTATTAATTGTAATCTAGAGTAAAGAAATGATAACTTCCAAATTTTGTTTCATTAAGAAATATACGTAGAGCCATCATCTTTAAATAAAAGGGAAAATTAAATTTTACTTACTTTTCTTTTAGGTAACTGATTATTGCCAATTCGTTTTCTCAGTGTTGGACCCAGAGCTGGAATTTTAGGTCTTGAAAATATCATTTCTTCTAACATCCTGTCTATTTCTGCGTTTGAGGTTGCCGGTATTTTATGTGGTATTTCAACCAATTTTTCTTTCTGTAAAAATAATTTTCATTAAAATCTAGTCGAAACACAAACGATACAAATTTTTTTTTTATTGATAATATATAATTTATGATATTAAATTCGAATAAATAGTTACCTGAATT
The DNA here is from genome assembly GCA_034642435.1 of Megalocaria dilatata. Taxonomy (NCBI): domain Eukaryota; kingdom Metazoa; phylum Arthropoda; class Insecta; order Coleoptera; family Coccinellidae; genus Megalocaria; species Megalocaria dilatata. The sequence goes on along the minus strand of CM067859.1, from coordinate 53,399,998 downwards.
GGGTCACGATTCTCCTTTCTAAGATTACAACCTTCATATGGAGCAAACCTTACATTTCTTCGTTGTCGAGGGCCAGAAATGTTATATGGCTTTTTGAATTGATCCATAGTGGCTTTTGGATGTGACCTAAAATAGAAAATATTTTCATGAGTTTTATGAATTGAAATAAACTATTATAGTATAATGGTATATTTCGTGAGAGATTTCAACTTACCTATGTCCAAATGAATTCTGCTGGAAGGCAACATAGTGTCGTGTGGGACGTTCTTGCATTATATCAGGATATGCAAAAAGAGAATTTTGGTTGCCTATGCCTAAATTTTCATGTGTCAATAAATGTTTTTTCATGGAATAATCTCCAAGTACGCTCTTTATTCTCTTAGCCATAGGAGAGTCATTTGCTGAATTAATCTGAAAAAAATGTCATTAATATCCTAATGCTACCTATAATTGATCAAATATAAATAATTATGTTACTTCCTCAAATATTTTATTAATCGTAATATATTTGTTCATTTTATATGAAATATCTGATTAAAAGCATATTACTCATGAGAATTTGAGAATGATTGGCATAATTTACCATATCATTAATAAGTTTGAGGAACTTACCTTGACTGGAGGTTTGAATGAGGGAATGTTTCCTGGTGGTTGCGTTTCTTGAAGAATCCTTTCTAGTCTCTTCAGACACTCTTTCTTTTGCATACTCTTCATTTCAGTGTTATATTTTTCCCTTTTACGGTCATTGTAATTACGGACCAGAAGGTCGTGAATTGTGTCCAACGTTGACATGCTTACCTAGAACAAGCGCGTTAAAATAGTTTCAATAAAAATCTCAATATAAATAAATTAAACAGGCTATGATATTCAAGAATCCCGTTTTTGAAGAAACCAAATAAAATTAATATAATAATAGAAAGAACTTCAGAACCTATTGATCGGTTACTAGTTCTATTCTAGCATATATCTTTAAAGAAGGAAATTCTAGTTTGAAATTTTCTACTTATGGACTTTTTGAAAAACACCAGACAATTTATATGGGTAAGAGAGAAGAAAAATTTATTTTTTGTGGCTCTACCTACGTCCGGTCTTGTGTAATGCTAATTGAATTGATATCATATAAAATGAAAATCAATGGAATTGATATCATTTATACATACCGATATAAATATTTTTGTATATTTATATTATTAAATACCAAAATTGAATTCTATATTCAGTCGACGTGACTCGAATCTTTTATTTTCTCTTCAACAATCGTTACAATCTTTGTAATATAATTAAAAAATCTCAACAATATCAATTTATGTTTCAACAATAGACATAAGGCTTAGATGAACTTAGATAATCAAATGAAAAGTGAATAACACCTAACAAACATAACTGCATAGAGCATTCTTTTTATTCTTCTTCTTCTTCATCATCATCTTCTTCTTCTTATTCTTATCATTCTTCTTCTTCTTCTACTTTTTTCAAAGCTGGTCTGAACGCTTTAAATTAAAACTAAATAAACCTATTTCATAGAACATGTTCAAATGATAATTAAACATACATGATATAATTGGCAAAAATCAAGACGATACTTCAGATAAAATTAAATTGAAAAAGACTTCGGTATAAATTCAAAAATGTGGTGAGGGCATGCGTAAAAGCAAATTATGATTAATATATAAAATCGAAATAAATTGAAACGACATATTACTTGAAAGATGAGGTTTCGATGTGTTAATAATGAGGCAGAATAATTCTGCGGAACTCTTACAAAATTCGATTTAAGAAAAAGTTGTTTTGGGAATATTCATCCAATGTTGTTCAGTATTCATTGGACTGTTCTGCTCAATATTTGAGATATTGGAAAATTTTCCTTCAAATTATATATATTTTCTATATTCATCATTTAAAAATTACCGACAGATGATTATGGACGCTGTTCCAGAAATTCTGCTATACGTTAGTCCAAATATCTCCATGTGCTTGGAATTAAATTTGCCATTGAAGCAGTGTTTCTGAGACATGTTGATTCGATTAAAAAAAATCTCGTCTAATTTTCAAATAATTATCTGTAGCGGTTCTTTATCATTATACGGTTTAATATTTGAAAAATTTGAAACTTTTTTCCGATGAATATACTCCTTCAATTTGTTTTTAATTATCATTATTATTATTTCCATGCATGCGCACCACCTATATCATGATTTCTCATTTCTGTAACGAAAAATACAGGTACTCCATGTTCAGTAATGAGAAAAATGTTAATTTAATAAATGATTTCCAGCCACAAGAAATGTTTGAGATGAAGAAATTCTCCCAAGCAATCAGTTGTGTTTATAATTTGTCTCAATGAAGTGCAAACTACCAGAATCCAGATATGGAACCGAATGACACAAAATAATAGGGGGAATTAAAGTTGAACGAAAACATCCCATCGTGCTCACATATGTCAAAGAACAAACGAAAACTGAATCATATGCCATTGTCATTGATAAATGAACTTAAAATAAATGGAAATAAGTCATTGTTATAACTGAAAGCATATCTATCCTACGTTAATTAGCAGTTAAACGTATTGAAGATGAATTTTTCGAGAAATTTCATCATCGTCATCAACAGCAAGCAGATATGATCGTATACAAGATGCTACCTGATGTTCAAGCAAGCCTACAAGCACTAAAATTACCTGCTGTGAACCCCCAGCGCGACATTGAAAAAGCTATTTCCACCTGGGGTCATCAATGAGGATTACAGCGAAAGCGTATAAAGGTCAATACACCAATTTTCCCTCCCATCTTCCCTTTTTCGCAGAATTGTAGGTGCTCATATTTTTTTCACATTATCACACAATTAATTGAATTAATTAATATTTTGAATTTTGTTCATTCATGTTGTAATGTAACTAATCGAAAATATCGTGAGAAAGAAATGATATTATTCTTATTTAAAGCAATTTGAATATTAGAACCTGATCACTGCTGGCAAAGAAGGGTAGTTAGTTTTTAAAAATAGAAGACCATAATTTATGTAGATGGAAGGCAGAAAAAAATTGAGCTATCAACGATCTGCATTTTTCAAGTATATAAAATTTCTGGTCATTCGAGAAAATTAATAAAAGTTAATCAACAATAATGACAGAGGCGATATTTCTTCTCTCAACGGAGTGAGAATCATTTAGAAAATGATATGCTGAAAAGAAATAATATATAGGAATATAAAAGTCAAATTATGGTATTCTCATTTATTCATTATTGAAAAACACTTAGGTTGATTAATTAATTAAATAAACTTTATAAGATATACATAGATATTCGTACAATAAAAACTACAATCAAGTAATTGTGTCACATTGGATTCGTGTTTTCTATGCTGAAAACCAACTGAAGTGACAGCATTTTTCTTTGGTTTGCTTCATTTAGTTTAGTCCTTCAGTGAAAACATTTTAATATTTATTCTTACATAACACTCGGCACAAGTATGAGTCCTCTTTTGAATAGGACACCATATGTCTCATTGTAATGTCAAAGGCCATATCCAACCGGTTATATTCGCTGACTGATCCTGAACTAGAATTCCTTCCGGATACCTTCCGGCGATGGTGGAATAGGAGATAACATTTTGTAGCGTACTATGTGTATTTCTTCATCATCCACTGATAACGCTGTTGCTGGTTGTTTTTCCGACGGCTGAAAAAAAATAGAGCTATTAATTGTAATCTAGAGTAAAGAAATGATAACTTCCAAATTTTGTTTCATAAAGAAATATACGTAGAGCCATCATCTTTAAATGAAAGGGAAAATTAAATTTTACTTACTTTTCTTTTAGGTAACTGATTATTGCCAATTCGTTTTCTCAGTGTTGGACCCAGAGCTGGAATTTTAGGTCTTGAAAATATCATTTCTTCTAACATCCTGTGTATTTCTGCGTTTGAGGTTGCCGGTATTTTATGTGGTATTTCAACCAATTTTTCTTTCTGTGAAAATAATTTTCATTAAAATCTAGTCGAAACACAAACGATACAAATTTTTTTTTATTGATAATATATAATTTATGATATTAAATTCGAATAAATAGTTACCTGAATTGGGTCACGATTCTCCTTTCTAAGATTACAACCTTCATATGGAGCAAACCTTACATTTCTTCGTTGTCGAGGGCCAGAAATGTTATATGGCTTTTTGAATTGATCCATAGTGGCTTTTGGATGTGACCTAAAATAGAAAATATTTTCATGAGTTTTATGAATTGAAATAAACTATTATAGTATAATGGTATATTTCGTGAGAGATTTCAACTTACCTATGTCCAAATGAATTCTGCTGGAAGGCAACATAGTGTCGTGTGGGACGTTCTTGCATTATATCAGGATATGCAAAAAGAGAATTTTGGTTGCCTATGCCTAAATTTTCATGTGTCAATAAATGTTTTTTCATGGAATAATCTCCAAGTACGCTCTTTATTCTCTTAGCCATAGGAGAGTCATTTGCTGAATTAATCTGAAAAAAATGTCATTAATATCCTAATGCTACCTATAATTGATCAAATATAAATAATTATGTTACTTCCTCAAATATTTTATTAATCGTAATATATTTGTTCATTTTATATGAAATATCTGATTAAAAGCATATTACTCATGAGAATTTGAGAATGATTGGCATAATTTACCATATCATTAATAAGTTTAAGGAACTTACCTTGACTGGAGGTTTGAATGAGGGAATGTTTCCTGGTGGTTGCGTTTCTTGAAGAATCCTTTCTAGTCTCTTCAGACACTCTTTCTTTTGCATACTCTTCATTTCAGTGTTATATTTTTCCCTTTTACGGTCATTGTAATTACGGACCAGAAGGTCGTGAATTGTGTCCAACGTTGACATGCTTACCTAGAACAAGCGCGTTAAAATAGTTTCAATAAAAATCTCAATATAAATAAATTAAACAGGCTATGATATTCAAGAATCCCGTTTTTGAAGAAACCAAATAAAATTAATATAATAATAGAAAGAACTTCAGAACCTATTGATCGGTTACTAGTTCTATTCTAGCATATATCTTTAAAGAAGGAAATTCTAGTTTGAAATTTTCTACTTATGGACTTTTTGAAAAACACCAGACAATTTATATGGGTAAGAGAGAAGAAAAATTTATTTTTTGTGGCTCTACCTACGTCCGGTCTTGTGTAATGCTAATTGAATTGATATCATATAAAATGAAAATCAATGGAATTGATATCATTTATACATACCGATATAAATATTTTTGTATATTTATATTATTAAATACCAAAATTGAATTCTATATTCAGTCGACGTGACTCGAATCTTTTATTTTCTCTTCAACAATCGTTACAATCTTTGTAATATAATTAAAAAATCTCAACAATATCAATTTATGTTTCAACAATAGAAATAAGGCTTAGATGAACTTAGATAATCAAATGAAAAGTGAATAACACCTAACAAACATAACTGCATAGAGCATTCTTTTTATTCTTCTTCTTCTTCATCATCATCTTCTTCTTCTTATTCTTATCATTCTTTTTCTTCTTCTACTTTTTTCAAAGCTGGCCTGAACGCTTTAAATTAAAACTAAATAAACCTATTTCATAGAACATGTTCAAATGATAATTAAACATACATGATATAATTGGCAAAAATCAAGACGATACTTCAGATAAAATTAAATTGAAAAAGACTTCGGTATAAATTCAAAAATGTGGTGAGGGCATGCGTAAAAGCAAATTATGATTAATATATAAAATCGAAATAAATTGAAACGACATATTACTTGAAAGATGAGGTTTCGATGTGTTAATAATGAGGCAGAATAATTCTGCGGAACTCTTACAAAATTCGATTTAAGAAAAAGTTGTTTTGGGAATATTCATCCAATGTTGTTCAGTATTCATTGGACTGTTCTGCTCAATATTTGAGATATTGGAAAATTTTCCTTCAAATTATATATATTTTCTATATTCATCATTTAAAAATTACCGACAGATGATTATGGACGCTGTTCCAGAAATTCTGCTATACGTTAGTCCAAATATCTCCATGTGCTTGGAATTAAATTTGCCATTGAAGCAGTGTTTCTGAGACATGTTGATTCGATTAAAAAAAATCTCGTCTAATTTTCAAATAATTATCTGTAGCGGTTCTTTATCATTATACGGTTTAATATTTGAAAAATTTGAAACTTTTTTCCGATGAATATACTCCTTCAATTTGTTTTTAATTATCATTATTATTATTTCCATGCATGCGCACCACCTATATCATGATTTCTCATTTCTGTAACGAAAAATACAGGTACTCCATGTTCAGTAATGAGAAAAATGTTAATTTAATAAATGATTTCCAGCCACAAGAAATGTTTGAGATGAAGAAATTCTCCCAAGCAATCAGTTGTGTTTATAATTTGTCTCAATGAAGTGCAAACTACCAGAATCCAGATATGGAACCGAATGACACAAAATAATAGGGGGAATTAAAGTTGAACGAAAACATCCCATCGTGCTCACATATGTCAAAGAACAAACGAAAACTGAATCATATGCTATTGTCATTGATAAATGAACTTAAAATAAATGGAAATAAGTCATTGTTATAACTGAAAGCATATCTATCCTACGTTAATTAGCAGTTAAACGTATTGAAGATGAATTTTTCGAGAAATTTCATCATCGTCATCAACAGCAAGCAGATATGATCGTATACAAGATGCTACCTGATGTTCAAGCAAGCCTACAAGCACTAAAATTACCTGCTGTGAACCCCCAGCGCGACATTGAAAAAGCTATTTCCACCTGGGGTCATCAATGAGGATTACAGCGAAAGCGTATAAAGGTCAATACACCAATTTTCCCTCCCATCTTCCCTTTTTCGCAGAATTGTAGGTGCTCATATTTTTTTCACATTATCACACAATTAATTGAATTAATTAATATTTTGAATTTTGTTCATTCATGTTGTAATGTAACTAATCGAAAATATCGTGAGAAAGAAATGATATTATTCTTATTTAAAGCAATTTGAATATTAGAACCTGATCACTGCTGGCAAAGAAGGGTAGTTAGTTTTTAAAAATAGAAGACCATAATTTATGTAGATGGAAGGCAGAAAAAAATTGAGCTATCAACGATCTGCATTTTTCAAGTATATAAAATTTCTGGTCATTCGAGAAAATTAATAAAAGTTAATCAACAATAATGACAGAGGCGATATTTCTTCTCTCAACGGAGTGAGAATCATTTAGAAAATGATATGCTGAAAAGAAATAATATATAGGAATATAAAAGTCAAATTATGGTATTCTCATTTATTCATTATTGAAAAACACTTAGGTTGATTAATTAATTAAATAAACTTTATAAGATATACATAGATATTCGTACAATAAAAACTACAATCAAGTAATTGTGTCACATTGGATTCGTGTTTTCTATGCTGAAAACCAACTGAAGTGACAGCATTTTTCTTTGGTTTGCTTCATTTAGTTTAGTCCTTCAGTGAAAACATTTTAATATTTATTCTTACATAACACTCGGCACAAGTATGAGTCCTCTTTTGAATAGGACACCATATGTCTCATTGTAATGTCAAAGGCCATATCCAACCGGTTATATTCGCTGACTGATCCTGAACTAGAATTCCTTCCGGATACCTTCCGGCGATGGTGGAATAGGAGATAACATTTTGTAGCGTACTATGTGTATTTCTTCATCATCCACTGATAACGCTGTTGCTGGTTGTTTTTCCGACGGCTGAAAAAAAAAAGAGCTATTAATTGTAATCTAGAGTAAAGAAATGATAACTTCCAAATTTTGTTTCATAAAGAAATATACGTAGAGCCATCATCTTTAAATGAAAGGGAAAATTAAATTTTACTTACTTTTCTTTTAGGTAACTGATTATTGCCAATTCGTTTTCTCAGTGTTGGACCCAGAGCTGGAATTTTAGGTCTTGAAAATATCATTTCTTCTAACATCCTGTGTATTTCTGCGTTTGAGGTTGCCGGTATTTTATGTGGTATTTCAACCAATTTTTCTTTCTGTGAAAATAATTTTCATTAAAATCTAGTCGAAACACAAACGATACAAATTTTTTTTTATTGATAATATATAATTTATGATATTAAATTCGAATAAATAGTTACCTGAATTGGGTCACAATTCTCCTTTCTAAAATTACAAGCTTCATATGGAGCAAACCTTACATTTCTTCGTTGTCGAGGGCCAGAAATGTTATATGGCTTTTTGAATTGATCCATAGTGGCTTTTGGATGTGACCTAAAATAGAAAATATTTTCATGAGTTTTATGAATTGAAATAAACTTTTATAGTATAATGGTATATATTTCGTGAGAGATTTCAACTCACCTATGTCCAAATGAATTCTGCTGGAAGGCAACATAGTGTCGTGTGGGACGTTCTTGCATTATATCAGGATATGCAAAAAGAGAATTTTGGTTGCCTATGCCTAAATTTTCATGTGTCAATAAATGTTTTTTCATGGAATAATCTCCAAGTACGCTCTTTATTCTCTTTGCCATAGGAGAGTCATTTGCTGGATTAATCTGAAAAAAATGTCATTTATATCCTAATGCTACCTATAATTGATCAAATATAAATAATTATGTTACTTCCTCAAATATTTTATTAATCGTAATATATTTGTTCATTTTATATGAAATATCTGATTAAAAGCATATTACTCATGAGAATTTGAGGATGATTGGCATAATTTACCATATCATTAATAAGTTTAAGGAACTTACCTTGACTGGAGGTTTGAATGAGGGAATGTTTCCTGGTGGTTGCGTTTCTTGAAGAATCCTTTCTAGTCTCTTCAGACACTCTTTCTTTTGCATACTCTTCATTTCAGTGTTATATTTTTCCCTTTTACGGTCATTGTAATTACGGACCAGAAGGTCGTGAATTGTGTCCAACGTTGACATGCTTACCTAGAACAAGCGCGTTAAAATAGTTTCAATAAAAATCTCAATATAAATAAATTAAACAGGCTATGATATTCAAGAATCCCGTTTTTGAAGAAACCAAATAAAATTAATATAATAATAGAAAGAACTTCAGAACCTATTGATCGGTTACTAGTTCTATTCTAGCATATATCTTTAAAGAAGGAAATTCTAGTTTGAAATTTTCTACTTATGGACTTTTTGAAAAACACCAGACAATTTATATGGGTAAGAGAGAAGAAAAATTAATTTTTTGTGGCTCTACCTACGTCCGGTCTTGTGTAATGCTAATTGAAATGATATCATATAAAATGAAAATCAATGGAATTGATATCATTTATACATACCGATATAAATATTTTTGTATATTTATATTATTAAATACCAAAATTGAATTCTATATTTAGTCGACGTAACTCGAATCTTTTATTTTCTCTTCAACAATCGTAACAATCTTTGTAATATAATTAAAAAATCTCAACAATATAACTTTATGTTTCAACAATAGACATAAGGCTTAGATGAACTCAGATAATCAAATGAAAAGTGAATAACACCTAACAAACATAACTGCATAGAGCATTCTTTTTATTCTTCTTCTTCTTCATCATCATCTTCTTCTTCTTATTCTTATCATTCTTCTTCTTTTTCTTCTTCTTCTTCTTCTACTTTTTTCAAAGCTGGCCTGAACGCTTTAAATTAAAACTAAATAAACCTATTTCATAGAACATGTTCAAATGATAATTAAACATACATGGTATAATTGGCAAAAATCAAGACGATACTTCAGATAAAATTAAATTGAAAAAGACTTCGGTATAAATTCAAAAATGTGGTGAGGGCATGCGTAAAAGCAAATTATGATTAATATATAAAATCAAAATAAATTGAAACGACATATTACTTGAAAGATGAGGTTTCGATGTGTTATTAATGAGGCAGAATAATTCTGCGGAACTCTTACAAAATTCGATTTAAGAAAAAGTTGTTTTGGGAATATTCATCCAATGTTGTTCAGTATTCATTGGACTGTTCTGCTCAATATTTGAGATATTGGAAAATTTTCCTTCAAATTATATATATTTTCTATATTCATCATTTAAAAATTACCGACAGATGATTATGGACGCTGTTCCAGAAATTCTGCTATACGTTAGTCCAAATATCTCCATGTGCTTGGAATTAAATTTGCCATTGAAGCAGTGTTTCTGAGACATGTTGATTCGATTAAAAAAAATCTCGTCTAATTTTCAAATAATTATCTGTAGCGGTTCTTCATCATTATACGGTTTAATATTTGAAAAATTTGAAACTTTTTTCCGATGAATATACTCCTTCAATTTGTTTTTAATTATCATTATTATTATTTTCATGCATGCGCACCACCTATATCATGATTTCTCATTTCTGTAACGAAAAATACAGGTACTCCATGTTCAGTAATGAGAAAAATGTTAATTTAATAAATGATTTTCAGCCACAAGAAATGTTTGAGATGAAGAAATTCTCCCAAGCAATCAGTTGTGATTATAATTTGTCTCAATGAAGTGCAAACTACCAGAATCCAGATATGGAACCGAATGACACAAAATAATAGGGGGAATTAAAGTTGAACGAAAACATCCCATCGTGCTCACATATGTCAAAGAACAAACGAAAACTGAATCATATGCCATTGTCATTGATAAATGAACTTAAAATAAATGGAAATAAGTCATTGTTATAACTGAAAGCATATCTATCCTACGTTAATTAGCAGTTAAACGTATTGAAGATGAATTTTTCGAGAAATTTCATCATCGTCATCAACAGCAAGCAGATATGATCGTATACAAGATGCTACCTGATGTTCAAGCAAGCCTACAAGCACTAAAATTACCTGCTGTGAACCCCCAGCGCGACATTGAAAAAGCTATTTCCACCTGGGGTCATCAATGAGGATTACAGCGAAAGCGTATAAAGGTCAATACACCAATTTTCCCTCCCATCTTCCCTTTTTCGCAGAATTGTAGGTGCTCATATTTTTTTCACATTATCACACAATTAATTGAATTAATTAATATTTTGAATTTTGTTCATTCATGTTGTAATGTAACTAATCGAAAATATCGTGAGAAAGAAATGATATTATTCTTATTTAAAGCAATTTGAATATTAGAACCTGATCACTGCTGTCAAAGAAGGGTAGTTAGTTTTTAAAAATAGAAGACCATAATTTATGTAGATGGAAGGCAGAAAAAAATTGAGCTATCAACGATCTGCATTTTTCAAGTATATAAAATTTCTGGTCATTCGAGAAAATTAATAAAAGTTAATCAACAATAATGACAGAGGCGATATTTCTTCTCTCAACGGAGTGAGAATCATTTAGAAAATGATATGCTGAAAAGAAATAATATATAGGAATATAAAAGTCAAATTATGGTATTCTCATTTATTCATTATTGAAAAACACTTAGGTTGATTAATTAATTAAATAAACTTTATAAGATATACATAGATATTCGTACAATAAAAACTACAATCAAGTAATTGTGTCACATTGGATTCGTGTTTTCTATGCTGAAAACCAACTGAAGTGACAGCATTTTTCTTTGGTTTGCTTCATTTAGTTTAGTCCTTCAGTGAAAACATTTTAATATTTATTCTTACATAACACTCGGCACAAGTATGAGTCCTCTTTTGAATAGGACACCATATGTCTCATTGTAATGTCAAAGGCCATATCCAACCGGTTATATTCGCTGACTGATCCTGAACTAGAATTCCTTCCGGATACCTTCCGGCGATGGTGGAATAGGAGATAACATTTTGTAGCGTACTATGTGTATTTCTTCATCATCCACTGATAACGCTGTTGCTGGTTGTTTTTCCGACGGCTGAAAAAAAATAGAGCTATTAATTGTAATCTAGAGTAAAGAAATGATAACTTCCAAATTTTGTTTCATAAAGAAATATACGTAGAGCCATCATCTTTAAATGAAAGGGAAAATTAAATTTTACTTACTTTTCTTTTAGGTAACTGATTATTGCCAATTCGTTTTCTCAGTGTTGGACCCAGAGCTGGAATTTTAGGTCTTGAAAATATCATTTCTTCTAACATCCTGTGTATTTCTGCGTTTGAGGTTGCCGGTATTTTATGTGGTATTTCAACCAATTTTTCTTTCTGTAAAAATAATTTTCATTAAAATCTAGTCGAAACACAAACGATACAAATTTTTTTTTATTGATAATATATAATTTATGATATTAAATTAGAATAAATAGTTACCTGAATTGGGTCACGATTCTCCTTTCTAAGATTACAACCTTCATATGGAGCAAACCTTACATTTCTTCGTTGTCGAGGGCCAGAAATGTTATATGGCTTTTTGAATTGATCCATAGTGGCTTTTGGATGTGACCTAAAATAGAAAATATTTTCATGAGTTTTATGAATTGAAATAAACTATTATAGTATAATGGTATATTTCGTGAGAGATTTCAACTTACCTATGTCCAAATGAATTCTGCTGGAAGGCAACATAGTGTCGTGTGGGACGTTCTTGCATTATATCAGGATATGCAAAAAGAGAATTTTGGTTGCCTATGCCTAAATTTTCATGTGTCAATAAATGTTTTTTCATGGAATAATCTCCAAGTACGCTCTTTATTCTCTTAGCCATAGGAGAGTCATTTGCTGGATTAATCTGAAAAAAATGTCATTAATATCCTAATGCTACCTATAATTGATCAAATATAAATAATTATGTTACTTCCTCAAATATTTTATTAATCGTAATATATTTGTTCATTTTATATGAAATATCTGATTGAAAGCATATTACTCATGAGAATTTGAGGATGATTGGCATAATTTACCATATCATTAATAAGTTTAAGGAACTTACCTTGACTGGAGGTTTGAATGAGGGAATGTTTCCTGGTGGTTGCGTTTCTTGAAGAATCCTTTCTAGTCTCTTCAGACACTCTTTCTTTTGCATACTCTTCATTTCAGTGTTATAATTTTCCCTTTTACGGTCATTGTAATTACGGACCAGAAGGTCGTGAATTGTGTCCAACAGTGACATGCTTACCTAGAACAAGCGCGTTAAAATAGTTTCAATAAAAATCTCAATATAAATAAATTAAACAGGCTATGATATTCAAGAATCCCGTTTTTGAAGAAACCAAATAAAATTAATATAATAATAGAAAGAACTTCAGAACCTATTGATTGGTTACTAGTTCTATTCTAGCATATATCTTTAAAGAAGGAAATTCTAGTTTGAAATTTTCTACTTATGGACTTTTTGAAAAACACCAGACAATTTATATGGGTAAGAGAGAAGAAAAATTAATTTTTTGTGGCTCTACCTACGTCCGGTCTTGTGTAATGCTAATTGAAATGATATCATATAAAATGAAAATCAATGGAATTGATATCATTTATACATACCGATATAAATATTTTTGTATATTTATATTATTAAATACCAAAATTGAATTCTATATTCAGTCGACGTGACTCGAATCTTTTATTTTCTCTTCAACAATCGTAACAATCTTTGTAATATAATTAAAAAATCTCAACAATATCACTTTATGTTTCAACAATAGACATAAGGCTTAGATGAACTTAGATAATCAAATGAAAAGTGAATAACACCTAACAAACATAACTGCATAGAGCATTCTTTTTATTCTTCTTCTTCTTCATCATCATCTTCTTCTTTTTATTCTTATCATTCTTCTTCTTTTTCTTCTTCTTCTTCTTCTACTTTTTTCAAAGCTGGCCTGAACGCTTTAAATTAAAACTAAATAAACCTATTTCATAGAACATGTTCAAATGATAATTAAACATACATGGTATAATTGGCAAAAATCAAGACGATACTTCAGATAAAAATAAATTGAAAAAGACTTCGGTATAAATTCAAAAATGTGGTGAGGGCATGCGTAAAAGCAAATTATGATTAATATATAAAATCAAAATAAATTGAAACGACATATTACTTGAAAGATGAGGTTTCGATGTGTTAATAATGAGGCAGAATAATTCTGCGGAACTCTTACAAAATTCGATTTAAGAAAAAGTTGTTTTGGGAATATTCATCCAATGTTGTTCAGTATTCATTGGACTGTTCTGCTCAATATTTGAGATATTGGAAAATTTTCCTTCAAATTATATATATTTTCTATATTCATCATTTAAAAATTACCGACAGATGATTATGGACGCTGTTCCAGAAATTCTGCTATACGTTAGTCCAAATATCTCCATGTGCTTGGAATTAAATTTGCCATTGAAGCAGTGTTTCTGAGACATGTTGATTCGATTAAAAAAAATCTCGTCTAATTTTCAAATAATTATCTGTAGCGGTTCTTTATCATTATACGGTTTAATATTTGAAAAATTTGAAACTTTTTTCCGATGAATATACTCCTTCAATTTGTTTTTAATTATCATTATTATTATTTCCATGCATGCGCACCACCTATATCATGATTTCTCATTTCTGTAACGAAAAATACAGGTACTCCATGTTCAGTAATGAGAAAAATGTTAATTTAATAAATGATTTCCAGCCACAAGAAATGTTTGAGATGAAGAAATTCTCCCAAGCAATCAGTTGTGATTATAATTTGTCTCAATGAAGTGCAAACTACCAGAATCCAGATATGGAACCGAATGACACAAAATAATAGGGGGAATTAAAGTTGAACGAAAACATCCCATCGTGCTCACATATGTCAAAGAACAAACGAAAACTGAATCATATGCCATTGTCATTGATAAATGAACTTAAAATAAATGGAAATAAGTCATTGTTATAACTGAAAGCATATCTATCCTACGTTAATTAGCAGTTAAACGTATTGAAGATGAATTTTTCGAGAAATTTCATCATCGTCATCAACAGCAAGCAGATATGATCGTATACAAGATGCTACCTGATGTTCAAGCAAGCCTACAAGCACTAAAATTACCTGCTGTGAACCCCCAGCGCGACATTGAAAAAGCTATTTCTACCTGGGGTCATCAATGAGGATTACAGCGAAAGCGTATAAAGGTCAATACACCAATTTTCCCTCCCATCTTCCCTTTTTCGCAGAATTGTAGGTGCTCATATTTTTCTCACATTATCACACAATTAATTGAATTAATTAATATTTTGAATTTTGTTCATTCATGTTGTAATGTAACTAATCGAAAATATCGTGAGAAAGAAATGATATTATTCTTATTTAAAGCAATTTGAATATTAGAACCTGATCACTGCTGGCAAAGAAGGGTAGTTAGTTTTTAAAAATAGAAGACCATAATTTATGTAGATGGAAGGCAAAAAAAAATTGAGCTATCAACGATCTGCATTTTTCAAGTATATAAAATTTCTGGTCATTCGAGAAAATTAATAAAAGTTAATCAACAATAATGACAGAGGCGATATTTCTTCTCTCAACGGAGTGAGAATCAGTTAGAAAATGATATGCTGAAAAGAAATAATATATAGGAATATAAAAGTAAAATTATGGTATTCTCATTTATTCATTATTGAAAAACACTTAGGTTGATTAATTAATTAAATAAACTTTATAAGATATACATAGATATTCGTACAATAACCACTACAATCAAGTAATTGTGTCACATTGGATTCGTGTTTTCTATGCTGAAAACCAACTGAAGTGACAGCATTTTTCTTTGGTTTGCTTCATTTAGTTTAGTCCTTCAGTGAAAACATTTTAATATTTATTCTTACATAACACTCGGCACAAGTATGAGTCCTCTTTTGAATAGGACACCATATGTCTCATTGTAATGTCAAAGGTCATATCCAACCGGTTATATTCGCTGACTGATCCTGAACTAGAATTCCTTCCGGATACCTTCCGGCGATGGTGGAATAGGAGATAACATTTTGTAGCGTACTATGTGTATTTCTTCATCATCCACTGATAACGCTGTTGCTGGTTGTTTTTCCGACGGCTGAAAAAAAATAGAGCTATTAATTGTAATCTAGAGTAAAGAAATGATAACTTCCAAATTTTGTTTCATAAAGAAATATACGTAGAGCCATCATCTTTAAATGAAAGGGAAAATTAAATTTTACTTACTTTTCTTTTAGGTAACTGATTATTGCCAATTCGTTTTCTCAGTGTTGGACCCAGAGCTGGAATTTTAGGTCTTGAAAATATCATTTCTTCTAACATCCTGTCTATTTCTGCGTTTGAGGTTGCCGGTATTTTATGTGGTATTTCAACCAATTTTTCTTTCTGTAAAAATAATTTTCATTAAAATCTAGTCGAAACACAAACGATACAAATTTTTTTTTATTGATAATATATAATTTATGATATTAAATTCGAATAAATAGTTACCTGAATTTTGTCACGATTCTCCTTTCTAAGATTACAACCTTCATATGGAGCAAACCTTACATTTCTTCGTTGTCGAGGGCCAGAAATGTTATATGGCTTTTTGAATTGATCCATAGTGGCTTTTGGATGTGACCTAAAATAGAAAATATTTTCATGAGTTTTATGAATTGAAATAAACTATTATAGTATAATGGTATATTTGGTGAGAGATTTCAACTTACCTATGTCCAAATGAATTCTGCTGGAAGGCAACATAGTGTCGTGTGGGACGTTCTTGCATTATATCAGGATATGCAAAAAGAGAATTTTGGTTGCCTATGCCTAAATTTTCATGTGTCAATAAATGTTTTTTCATGGAATAATCTCCAAGTACGCTCTTTATTCTCTTAGCCATAGGAGAGTCATTTGCTGGATTAATCTGAAAAAAATGTCATTAATATCCTAATGCTACCTATAATTGATAAAATATAAATAATTATGTTACTTCCTCAAATATTTTATTAATCGTAATATATTTGTTCATTTTATATGAAATATCTGATTGAAAGCATATTACTCATGAGAATTTGAGGATGATTGGCATAATTTACCATATCATTAATAAGTTTAAGGAACTTACCTTGACTGGAGGTTTGAATGAGGGAATGTTTCCTGGTGGTTGCGTTTCTTGAAGAATCCTTTCTAGTCTCTTCAGACACTCTTTCTTTTGCATACTCTTCATTTCAGTGTTATATTTTTCCCTTTTACGGTCATTGTAATTACGGACCAGAAGGTCGTGAATTGTGTCCAACGTTGACATGCTTACCTAGAACAAGCGCGTTAAAATAGTTTCAATAAAAATCTCAATATAAATAAATTAAACAGGCTATGATATTCAAGAATCCCGTTTTTGAAGAAACCAAATAAAATTAATATAATAATAGAAAGAACTTCAGAACCTATTGATCGGTTACTAGTTCTATTCTAGCATATATCTTTAAAGAAGGAAATTCTAGTTTGAAATTTTCTACTTATGGACTTTTTGAAAAACACCAGACAATTTATATGGGTAAGAGAGAAGAAAATTTAATTTTTTGTGGCTCTACCTACGTCCGGTCTTGTGTAATGCTAATTGAAATGATATCATATAGAATGAAAATCAATGGAATTGATATCATTTATACATACCGATATAAATATTTTTGTATATTTATATTATTAAATACCAAAATTGAATTCTATATTCAGTCGACGTGACTCGAATCTTTTATTTTCTCTTCAACAATCGTAACAATCTTTGTAATATAATTAAAAAATCTCAACAATATCACTTTATGTTTCAACAATAGACATAAGGCTTAGATGAACTTAGATAATCAAATGAAAAGTGAATAACACCTAACAAACATAACTGCATAGAGCATTCTTTTTATTCTTCTTCTTCTTCATCATCATCTTCTTCTTTTTATTCTTATCATTCTTCTTCTTTTTCTTCTTCTTCTTCTTCTACTTTTTTCAAAGCTGGCCTGAACGCTTTAAATTAAAACTAAATAAACCTATTTCATAGAACATGTTCAAATGATAATTGAACATACATGGTATAATTGGCAAAAATCAAGACGATACTTCAGATAAAATTAAATTGAAAAAGACTTCGGTATAAATTCAAAAATGTGGTGAGGGCATGCGTAAAAGCAAATTATGATCAATATATAAAATCAAAATAAATTGAAACGACATATTACTTGAAAGATGAGGTTTCGATGTGTTAATAATGAGGCAGAATAATTCTGCGGAACTCTTACAAAATTCGATTTAAGAAAAAGTTGTTTTGGGAATATTCATCCAATGTTGTTCAGTATTCATTGGACTGTTCTGCTCAATATTTGAGATATTGGAAAATTTTCCTTCAAATTATATATATTTTCTATATTCATCATTTAAAAATTACCGATAGCTGATTATGGACGCTGTTCCAGAAATTCTGCTATACGTTAGTCCAAATATCTCCATGTGCTTGGAATTCAATTCGCCATTGAAGCAGTGTTTCTGAGACATGTTGATTCGATTAAAAAAAATCTCGTCTAATTTTCAAATAATTATCTGTAGCGGTTCTTTATCATTATACGGTTTAATATTTGAAAAATTTGAAACTTTTTTCCGATGAATATACTCCTTCAATTTGTTTTTAATTATCATTATTATTATTTCCATGCATGCGCACCACCTATATCATGATTTCTCATTTCTGTAACGAAAAATACAGGTACTCCATGTTCAGTAATGAGAAAAATGTTAATTTAATAAATGATTTCCAGCCACAAGAAATGTTTGAGATGAAGAAATTCTCCCAAGCAATCAGTTGTGATTATAATTTGTCTCAATGAAGTGCAAACTACCAGAATCCAGATATGGAACCGAATGACACAAAATAATAGGGGGAATTAAAGTTGAACGAAAACATCCCATCGTGCTCACATATGTCAAAGAACAAACGAAAACTGAATCATATGCCATTGTCATTGATAAATGAACTTAAAATAAATGGAAATAAGTCATTGTTATAACTGAAAGCATATCTATCCTACGTTAATTAGCAGTTAAACGTATTGAAGATGAATTTTTCGAGAAATTTCATCATCGTCATCAACAGCAAGCAGATATGATCGTATACAAGATGCTACCTGATGTTCAAGCAAGCCTACAAGCACTAAAATTACCTGCTGTGAACCCCCAGCGCGACATTGAAAAAGCTATTTCTACCTGGGGTCATCAATGAGGATTACAGCGAAAGCGTATAAAGGTCAATACACCAATTTTCCCTCCCATCTTCCCTTTTTCGCAGAATTGTAGGTGCTCATATTTTTCTCACATTATCACACAATTAATTGAATTAATTAATATTTTGAATTTTGTTCATTCATGTTGTAATGTAACTAATCGAAAATATCGTGAGAAAGAAATGATATTATTCTTATTTAAAGCAATTTGAATATTAGAACCTGATCACTGCTGGCAAAGAAGGGTAGTTAGTTTTTAAAAATAGAAGACCATAATTTATGTAGATGGAAGGCAGAAAAAAATTGAGCTATCAACGATCTGCATTTTTCAAGTATATAAAATTTCTGGTCATTCGAGAAAATTAATAAAAGTTAATCAACAATAATGACAGAGGCGATATTTCTTCTCTCAACGGAGTGAGAATCATTTAGAAAATGATATGCTGAAAAGAAATAATATATAGGAATCTAAAAGTAAAATTATGGTATTCTCATTTATTCATTATTGAAAAACACTTAGGTTGATTAATTAATTAAATAAACTTTATAAGATATACATAGATATTCGTACAATAACCACTACAATCAAGTAATTGTGTCACATTGGATTCGTGTTTTCTATGCTGAAAACCAACTGAAGTGACAGCATTTTTCTTTGGTTTGCTTCATTTAGTTTAGTCCTTCAGTGAAAACATTTTAATATTTATTCTTACATAACACTCGGCACAAGTATGAGTCCTCTTTTGAATAGGACACCATATGTCTCATTGTAATGTCAAAGGTCATATCCAACCGGTTATATTCGCTGACTGATCCTGAACTAGAATTCCTTCCGGATACCTTCCGGCGATGGTGGAATAGGAGATAACATTTTGTAGCGTACTATGTGTATTTCTTCATCATCCACTGATAACGCTGTTGCTGGTTGTTTTTCCGACGGCTGAAAAAAAATAGAGCTATTAATTGTAATCTAGAGTAAAGAAATGATAACTTCCAATTATGTTTCATAAAGAAATATACGTAGAGCCATCATCTTTAAATGAAAGGGAAAATTAAATTTTACTTACTTTTCTTTTAGGTAACTGATTATTGCCAATTCGTTTTCTCAGTGTTGGACCCAGAGCTGGAATTTTAGGTCTTGAAAATATCATTCCTTCTAACATCCTGTCTATTTCTGCGTTTGAGGTTGCCGGTATTTTATGTGGTATTTCAACCAATTTTTCTTTCTGTAAAAATAATTTTCATTAAAATCTAGTCGATACACAAACGATACAAATTTTTTTTTATTGATAATATATAATTTATGATATTAAATTCGAATAAATAGTTACCTGAATTGGGTCACGATTCTCCTTTCTAAGATTACAACCTTCATATGGAGCAAACCTTACATTTCTTCGTTGTCGAGGGCCAGAAATGTTATATGGCTTTTTGAATTGATCCATAGTGGCTTTTGGATGTGACCTAAAATAGAAAATATTTTCATGAGTTTTATGAATTGAAATAAACTATTATAGTATAATGGTATATTTCGTGAGAGATTTCAACTTACCTATGTCCAAATGAATTCTGCTGGAAGGCAACATAGTGTCGTGTGGGACGTTCTTGCATTATATCAGGATATGCAAAAAGAGAATTTTGGTTGCCTATGCCTAAATTTTCATGTGTCAATAAATGTTTTTTCATGGAATAATCTCCAAGTACGCTCTTTATTCTCTTAGCCATAGGAGAGTCATTTGCTGGATTAATCTGAAAAAAATGTCATTAATATCCTAATGCTACCTATAATTGATCAAATATAAATAATTATGTTACTTCCTCAAATATTTTATTAATCGTAATATATTTGTTCATTTTATATGAAATATCTGATTGAAAGCATATTACTCATGAGAATTTGAGGATGATTGGCATAATTTACCATATCATTAATAAGTTTAAGGAACTTACCTTGACTGGAGATTTGAATGAGGGAATGTTTCCTGGTGGTTGCGTTTCTTGAAGAATCCTTTTTAGTCTCTTCAGACACTCTTTCTTTTGCATACTCTTCATTTCAGTGTTATATTTTTCCCTTTTACGGTCATTGTAATTACGGACCAGAAGGTCGTGAATTGTGTCCAACGTTGACATGCTTACCTAGAACAAGCGCGTTAAAATAGTTTCAATAAAAATCTCAATATAAATAAATTAAACAGGCTATGATATTCAAGAATCCCGTTTTTGAAGAAACCAAATAAAATTAATATAATAATAGAAAGAACTTCAGAACCTATTGATCGGTTACTAGTTCTATTCTAGCATATATCTTTAAAGAAGGAAATTCTAGTTTGAAATTTTCTACTTATGGACTTTTTGAAAAACACCAGACAATTTATATGGGTAAGAGAGAAGAAAATTTAATTTTTTGTGGCTCTACCTACGTCCGGTCTTGTGTAATGCTAATTGAAATGATATCATATAGAATGAAAATCAATGGAATTGATATCATTTATACATACCGATATAAATATTTTTGTATATTTATATTATTAAATACCAAAATTGAATTCTATATTCAGTCGACGTGACTCGAATCTTTTATTTTCTCTTCAACAATCGTAACAATCTTTGTAATATAATTAAAAAATCTCAACAATATCACTTTATGTTTCAACAATAGACATAAGGCTTAGATGAACTTAGATAATCAAATGAAAAGTGCATAACACCTAACAAACATAACTGCATAGAGCATTCTTTTTATTCTTCTTCTTCTTCATCATCATCTTCTTCTTTTTATTCTTATCATTCTTCTTATTTTTCTTCTTCTTCTTCTTCTTCTTCTTCTACTTTTTTCAAAGCTGGCCTGAACGCTTTAAATTAAAACTAAATAAACCTATTTCATAGAACATGTTCAAATGATAATTAAACATACATGGTATAATTGGCAAAAATCAAGACGATACTTCAGATAAAATTAAATTGAAAAAGACTTCGGTATAAATTCAAAAATGTGGTGAGGGCATGCGTAAAAGCAAATTATGATTAATATATAAAATCAAAATAAATTGAAACGACATATTACTTGAAAGATGAGGTTTCGATGTGTTAATAATGAGGCAGAATAATTCTGCGGAACTCTTACAAAATTCGATTTAAGAAAAAGTTGTTTTGGGAATATTCATCCAATGTTGTTCAGTATTCATTGGACTGTTCTGCTCAATATTTGAGATATTGGAAAATTTTCCTTCAAATTATATATATTTTCTATATTCATCATTTAAAAATTACCGACAGATGATTATGGACGCTGTTCCAGAAATTCTGCTATACGTTAGTCCAAATATCTCCATGTGCTTGGAATTCAATTTGCCATTGAAGCAGTGTTTCTGAGACATGTTGATTCGATTAAAAAAAATCTCGTCTAATTTTCAAATAATCATCTGTAGCGGTTCTTTATCATTATACGGTTTAATATTTGAAAAATTTGAAACTTTTTTCCGATGAATATACTCTTTCAATTTGTTTTTAATTATCATTATTATTATTTCCATGCATGCGCACCACCTATATCATGATTTCTCATTTCTGTAACGAAAAATACAGGTACTCCATGTTCAGTAATGAGAAAAATGTTAATTTAATAAATGATTTCCAGCCACAAGAAATGTTTGAGATGAAGAAATTCTCCCAAGCAATCAGTTGTGATTATAATTTGTCTCAATGAAGTGCAAACTACCAGAATCCAGATATGGAACCGAATGACACTAAATAATAGGGGGAATTAAAGTTGAACGAAAACATCCCATCGTGCTCACATATGTCAAAGAACAAACGAAAACTGAATCATATGCCATTGTCATTGATAAATGAACTTAAAATAAATGGAAATAAGTCATTGTTATAACTGAAAGCATATCTATCCTACGTTAATTAGCAGTTAAACGTATTGAAGATGAATTTTTCGAGAAATTTCATCATCGTCATCAACAGCAAGCAGATATAATCGTATACAAGATGCTACCTGATGTTCAAGCAAGCCTACAAGCACTAAAATTACCTGCTGTGAACCCCCAGCGCGACATTGAAAAAGCTATTTCTACCTGGGGTCATCAATGAGGATTACAGCGAAAGCGTATAAAGGTCAATACACCAATTTTCCCTCCCATCTTCCCTTTTTCGCAGAATTGTAGGTGCTCATATTTTTCTCACATTATCACACAATTAATTGAATTAATTAATATTTTGAATTTTGTTCATTCATGTTGAAATGTAACTAATCGAAAATATCGTGAGAAAGAAATGATATTATTCTTATTTAAAGCAATTTGAATATTAGAACCTGATCACTGCTGGCAAAGAAGGGTAGTTAGTTTTTAAAAATAGAAGACCATAATTTATGTAGATGGAAGGCAGAAAAAATTGAGCTATCAACGATCTGCATTTTTCAAGTATATAAAATTTCTGGTCATTCGAGAAAATTAATAAAAGTTAATCAACAATAATGATAGAGGCGATATTTCTTCTCTCAACGGAGTGAGAATCATTTAGAAAATGATATGCTGAAAAGAAATAATATATAGGAATATAAAAGTAAAATTATGGTATTCTCATTTATTCATTATTGAAAAACACTTAGGTTGATTAATTAATTAAATAAACTTTATAAGATATACATAGATATTCGTACAATAACCACTACAATCAAGTAATTGTGTCACATTGGATTCGTGTTTTCTATGCTGAAAACCAACTGAAGTGACAGCATTTTTCTTTGGTTTCCTTCATTTAGTTTAGTCCTTCAGTGAAAACATTTTAATATTTATTCTTACATAACACTCGGCACAAGTATGAGTCCTCTTTTGAATAGGACACCATATGTCTCATTGTAATATCAAAGGTCATATCCAACCGGTTATATTCGCTGACTGATCCTGAACTAGAATTCCTTCCGGATACCTTCCGGCGATGGTGGAATAGGAGATAACATTTTGTAGCGTACTATGTGTATTTCTTCATCATCCACTGATAACGCTGTTGCTGGTTGTTTTTCCGACGGCTGAAAAAAAATAGAGCTATTAATTGTAATCTAGAGTAAAGAAATGATAACTTCCAAATTTTGTTTCATAAAGAAATATACGTAGAGCCATCATCTTTAAATGAAAGGGAAAATTAAATTTTACTTACTTTTCTTTTAGGTAACTGATTATTGCCAATTCGTTTTCTCAGTGTTGGACCCAGAGCTGGAATTTTAGGTCTTGAAAATATCATTTCTTCTAACATCCTGTCTATTTCTGCGTTTGAGGTTGCCGGTATTTTATGTGGTATTTCAACCAATTTTTCTTTCTGTAAAAATAATTTTCATTAAAATCTAGTCGAAACACAAACGATACAAATTTTTTTTTATTGATAATATATAATTTATGATATTAAATTCGAATAAATAGTTACCTGAATTGGGTCACGATTCTCCTTTCTAAGATTACAACCTTCATATGGAGCAAACCTTACATTTCGTCGTTGTCGAGGGCCAGAAATGTTATATGGCTTTTTGAATTGATCCATAGTGGCTTTTGGATGTGACCTAAAATAGAAAATATTTTCATGAGTTTTATGAATTGAAATAAACTATTATAGTATAATGGTATATTTCGTGAGAGATTTCAACTTACCTATGTCCAAATGAATTCTGCTGGAAGGCAACATAGTGTCGTGTGGGACGTTCTTGCATTATATCAGGATATGCAAAAAGAGAATTTTGGTTGCCTATGCCTAAATTTTCATGTGTCAATAAATGTTTTTTCATGGAATAATCTCCAAGTACGCTCTTTATTCTCTTAGCCATAGGAGAGTCATTTGCTGGATTAATCTGAAAAAAATGTCATTAATATCCTAATGCTACCTATAATTGATCAAATATAAATAATTATGTTACTTCCTCAAATATTTTATTAATCGTAATATATTTGTTCATTTTATATGAAATATCTGATTGAAAGCATATTACTCATGAGAATTTGAGGATGATTGGCATAATTTACTATATCATTAATAAGTTTAAGGAACTTACCTTGACTGGAGGTTTGAATGAGGGAATGTTTCCTGGTGGTTGCGTTTCTTGAAGAATCCTTTCTAGTCTCTTCAGACACTCTTTCTTTTGCATACTCTTCATTTCAGTGTTATATTTTTCCCTTTTACGGTCATTGTAATTACGGACCAGAAGGTCGTGAATTGTGTCCAACGTTGACATGCTTACCTAGAACAAGCGCGTTAAAATAGTTTCAATAAAAATCTCAATATAAATAAATTAAACAGGCTATGATATTCAAGAATCCCGTTTTTGAAGAAACCAAATAAAATTAATATAATAATAGAAAGAACGTCAGAACCTATTGATCGGTTACTAGTTCTATTCTAGCATATATCTTTAAAGAAGGAAATTCTAGTTTGAAATTTTCTACTTATGGACTTTTTGAAAAACACCAGACAATTTATATGGGTAAGAGAGAAGAAAAATTAATTTTTTGTGGCTCTACCTACGTCCGGTCTTGTGTAATGCTAATTGAAATGATATCATATAAAATGAAAATCAATGGAATTGATATCATTTATACATACCGATATAAATATTTTTGTATATTTATATTATTAAATACCAAAATTGAATTCTATATTCAGTCGACGTGACTCGAATCTTTTATTTTCTCTTCAACAATCGTAACAATCTTTGTAATATAATTAAAAAATCTCAACAATATCACTTTATGTTTCAACAATAGACATAAGGCTTAGATGAACTTAGATAATCAAATGAAAAGTGAATAACACCTAACAAACATAACTGCATAGAGCATTCTTTCTATTCTTCTTCTTCTTCATCATCATCTTCTTCTTTTTATTCTTATCATTCTTCTTCTTTTTCTTCTTCTTCTTCTTCTACTTTTTTCAAAGCTGGCCTGAACGCTTTAAATTAAAACTAAATAAACCTATTTCATAGAACATGTTCAAATGATAATTAAACATACATGGTATAATTGGCAAAAATCAAGACGATACTTCAGATAAAATTAAATTGAAAAAGACTTCGGTATAAATTCAAAAATGTGGTGAGGGCATGCGTAAAAGCAAATTATGATTAATATATAAAATCAAAATAAATTGAAACGACATATTACTTGAAAGATGAGGTTTCGATGTGTTAATAATGAGGCAGAATAATTCTGCGGAACTATTACAAAATTCGATTTAAGAAAAAGTTGTTTTGGGAATATTCATCCAATGTTGTTCAGTATTCATTGGACTGTTCTGCTCAATATTTGAGATATTGGAAAATTTTCCTTCAAATTATATATATTTTCTATATTCATCATTTAAAAATTACCGACAGATGATTATGGACGCTGTTCCAGAAATTCTGCTATACGTTAGTCCAAATATCTCCATGTGCTTGGAACTAAATTTGCCATTGAAGCAGTGTTTCTGAGACATGTTGATTCGATAAAAAAAAATCTCGTCTAATTTTCAAATAATTATCTGTAGCGGTTCTTTATCATTATACGGTTTAATATTCGAAAAATTTGAAACTTTTTTCCGATGAATATACTCCTTCAATTTGTTTTTAATTATCATTATTATTATTTCCATGCATGCGCACCACCTATATCATGATTTCTCATTTCTGTAACGAAAAATACAGGTACTCCATGTTCAGTAATGAGAAAAATGTTAATTTAATTAATGATTTCCAGCCACAAGAAATGTTTGAGATGAAGAAATTCTCCCAAGCAATCAGTTGTGATTATAATTTGTCTCAATGAAGTGCAAACTACCAGAATCCAGATATGGAACCGAATGACACAAAATAATAGGGGGAATTAAAGTTGAACGAAAACATCCCATCGTGCTCACATATGTCAAAGAACAAACGAAAACTGAATCATATGCCATTGTCATTGATAAATGAACTTAAAATAAATGGAAATAAGTCATTGTTATAACTGAAAGCATATCTATCCTACGTTAATTAGTAGTTAAACGTATTGAAGATGAATTTTTCGAGAAATTTCATCATCGTCATCAACAGCAAGCAGATATGATCGTACACAAGATGCTACCTGATGTTCAAGCAAGCCTACAAGCACTAAAATTACCTGCTGTGAACCCCCAGCGCGACATTGAAAAAGCTATTTCTACCTGGGGTCATCAATGAGGATTACAGCGAAAGCGTATAAAGGTCAATACACCAATTTTCCCTCCCATCTTCCCTTTTTCGCAGAATTGTAGGTGCTCATATTTTTCTCACATTATCACACAATTAATTGAATTAATTAATATTTTGAATTTTGTTCATTCATGTTGTAATGTAACTAATCGAAAATATCGTGAGAAAGAAATGATATTATTCTTATTTAAAGCAATTTGAATATTAGAACCTGATCACTGCTGGCAAAGAAGGGTAGTTAGTTTTTAAAAATAGAAGACCATAATTTATGTAGATGGAAGGCAGAAAAAAATTGAGCTATCAACGATCTGCATTTTTCAAGTATATAAAATTTCTGGTCATTCGAGAAAATTAATAAAAGTTAATCAACAATAATGACAGAGGCGATATTTCTTCTCTCAACGGAGTGAGAATCATTTAGAAAATGATATGCTGAAAAGAAATAATATATAGGAATATAAAAGTAAAATTATTGTATTCTCATTTATTCATTATTGAAAAACACTTAGGTTGATTAATTAATTAAATAAACTTTATAAGATATACATAGATATTCGTACAATAACCACTACAATCAAGTAATTGTGTCACATTGGATTCGTGTTTTCTATGCTGAAAACCAACTGAAGTGACAGCATTTTTCTTTGGTTTGCTTCATTTAGTTTAGTCCTTCAGTGAAAACATTTTAATATTTATTCTTACATAACACTCGGCACAAGTATGAGTCCTCTTTTGAATAGGACACCATATGTCTCATTGTAATGTCAAAGGTCATATCCAACCGGTTATATTCGCTGACTGATCCTGAACTAGAATTCCTTCCGGATACCTTCCGGCGATGGTGGAATAGGAGATAACATTTTGTAGCGTACTATGTGTATTTCTTCATCATCCACTGATAACGCTGTTGCTGGTTCTTTTTCCGACGGCTGAAAAAAAATAGAGCTATTAATTGTAATCTAGAGTAAAGAAATGATAACTTCCAAATTTTGTTTCATAAAGAAATATACGTAGAGCCATCATCTTTAAATGAAAGGGAAAATTAAATTTTACTTACTTTTCTTTTAGGTAACTGATTATTGCCAATTCGTTTTCTCAGTGTTGGACCCAGAGCTGGAATTTTAGGTCTTGAAAATATCATTTCTTCTAACATCCTGTCTATTTCTGCGTTTGAGGTTGCCGGTATTTTATGTGGTATTTCAACCAATTTTTCTTTCTGTAAAAATAATTTTCATTAAAATCTAGTCGAAACACAAACGATACAAATTTTTTTTTATTGATAATATATAATTTATGATATTAAATTCGAATAAATAGTTACCTGAATTGGGTCACGATTCTCCTTTCTAAGATTACAACCTTCATATGGAGCAAACCTTACATTTCTTCGTTGTCGAGGGCCAGAAATGTTATATGGCTTTTTGAATTGATCCATAGTGGCTTTTGGATGTGACCTAAAATAGAAAATATTTTCATGAGTTTTATGAATTGAAATAAACTATTATAGTATAATGGTATATTTGGTGAGAGATTTCAACTTACCTATGTCCAAATGAATTCTGCTGGAAGGCAACATAGTGTCGTGTGGGACGTTCTTGCATTATATCAGGATATGCAAAAAGAGAATTTTGGTTGCCTATGCCTAAATTTTCATGTGTCAATAAATGTTTTTTCATGGAATAATCTCCAAGTACGCTCTTTATTCTCTTAGCCATAGGAGAGTCATTTGCTGGATTAATCTGAAAAAAATGTCATTAATACCCTAATGCTACCTATAATTGATCAAATATAAATAATTATGTTACTTCCTCAAATATTTTATTAATCGTAATATATTTGTTCATTTTATATGAAATATCTGATTGAAAGCATATTACTCAT
Organism: Megalocaria dilatata; assembly: GCA_034642435.1. Classification (NCBI taxonomy): domain Eukaryota; kingdom Metazoa; phylum Arthropoda; class Insecta; order Coleoptera; family Coccinellidae; genus Megalocaria; species Megalocaria dilatata. The sequence continues at coordinate 53,370,829 of CM067859.1, read as the reverse complement.
GAGAATTTGAGGATGATTGGCATAATTTACCATATCATTAATAAGTTTAAGGAACTTACCTTGACTGGAGGTTTGAATGAGGGAATGTTTCCTGGTGGTTGCGTTTCTTGAAGAATCCTTTCTAGTCTCTTCAGACACTCTTTCTTTTGCATACTCTTCATTTCAGTGTTATATTTTTCCCTTTTACGATCATTGTAATTACGGACCAGAAGGTCGTGAATTGTGTCCAACGTTGACATGCTTACCTAGAACAAGCGCGTTAAAATAGTTTCAATAAAAATCTCAATATAAATAAATTAAACAGGCTATGATATTCAAGAATCCCGTTTTTGAAGAAACCAAATAAAATTAATATAATAATAGAAAGAACTTCAGAACCTATTGATCGGTTACTAGTTTTATTCTAGCATATATCTTTAAAGAAGGAAATTCTAGTTTGAAATTTTCTACTTATGGACTTTTTGAAAAACACCAGACAATTTATATGGGTAAGAGAGAAGAAAAATTAATTTTTTGTGGCTCTACCTACGTCCGGTCTTGTGTAATGCTAATTGAAATGATATCATATAAAATGAAAATCAATGGAATTGATATCATTTATACATACCGATATAAATATTTTTGTATATTTATATTATTAAATACCAAAATTGAATTCTATATTCAGTCGACGTGACTCGAATCTTTTATTTTCTCTTCAACAATCGTAACAATCTTTGTAATATAATTAAAAAATCTCAACAATATCACTTTATGTTTCAACAATAGACATAAGGCTTAGATGAACTTAGATAATCAAATGAAAATTGAATAACACCTAACAAACATAACTGCATAGAGCATTCTTTTTATTCTTCTTCTTCTTCATCATCATCTTCTTCTTTTTATTCTTATCATTCTTCTTCTTTTTCTTCTTCTTCTTCTTCTTCTACTTTTTTCAAAGCTGGCCTGAACGCTTTAAATTAAAACTAAATAAACCTATTTCATAGAACATGTTCAAATGATAATTAAACATACATGGTATAATTGGCAAAAATCAAGACGATACTTCAGATAAAATTAAATTGAAAAAGACTTCGGTATAAATTCAAAAATGTGGTGAGGGCATGCGTAAAAGCAAATTATGATTAATATATAAAATCAAAATAAATTGAAACGACATATTACTTGAAAGATGAGGTTTCGATGTGTTAATAATGAGACAGAATAATTCTGCGGAACTCTTACAAAATTCGATTTAAGAAAAAGTTGTTTTGGGAATATTCATCCAATGTTGTTCAGTATTCATTGGACTGTTCTGCTCAATATTTGAGATATTGAAAAATTTTCCTTCAAATTATATATATTTTCTATATTCATCATTTAAAAATTACCGACAGATGATTATGGACGCTGTTCGAGAAGTTCTGCTATACGTTAGTCCAAATATCTCCATGTGCTTGGAATTAAATTTGCTATTGAAGCAGTGTTTCTGAGACATGTTGATTCGATTAAAAAAAATCTCGTCTAATTTTCAAATAATTATCTGTAGCGGTTCTTTATCATTATACGGTTTAATATTTGAAAAATTTGAAACTTTTTTCCGATGAATATACTCCTTCAATTTGTTTTTAATTATCATTATTATTATTTCCATGCATGCGCACCACCTATATCATGATTTCTCATTTCTGTAACGAAAAATACAGGAACTCCATGTTCAGTAATGAGAAAAATGTTAATTTAATAAATGATTTCCAGCCACAAGAAATGTTTGAGATGAAGAAATTCTTCCAAGCAATCAGTTGTGATTATAATTTGTCTCAATGAAGTGCAAACTACCAGAATCCAGATATGGAACCGAATGACACAAAATAATATGGGGAATTAAAGTTGAACGAAAACATCCCATCGTGCTCACATATGTCAAAGAACAAATGAAAACTGAATCATATGCCATTGCCATTGATAAATGAACTTAAAATAAATGGAAATAAGTCATTGTTATAACTGAAAGCATATCTATCCTACGTTAATTAGCAGTTAAACGTATTGAAGATGAATTTTTCGAGAAATTTCATCATCGTCATCAACAGCAAGCAGATATGATCGTATACAAGATGCTACCTGATGTTCAAGCAAGCCTACATGCACTAAAATTACCTGCTGTGAACCCTCAGCGCGACATTGAAAAAGCTATTTCTACCTGGGGTCATCAATGAGGATTACAGCGAAAGCGTATAAAGGTCAATACACCAATTTTCCCTCCCATCTTCCCTTTTTCGCAGAATTGTAGGTGCTCATATTTTTCTCACATTATCACACAATTAATTGAATTAATTAATATTTTGAATTTTGTTCATTCATGTTGTAATGTAACTAATCGAAAATATCGTGAGAAAGAAATGATATTATTCTTATTTAAAGCAATTTGAATATTAGAACCTGATCACTGCTGGCAAAGAAGGGTAGTTAGTTTTTAAAAATAGAAGACCATAATTTATGTAGATGGAAGGCAGAAAAAAATTGAGCTATCAACGATCTGCATTTTTCAAGTATATAAAATTTCTGGTCATTCGAGAAAATTAATAAAAGTTAATCAACAATAATGACAAAGGCGATATTTCTTCTCTCAACGGAGTGAGAATCATTTAGAAAATGATATGCTGAAAAGAAATAATATATAGGAATATAAAAGTAGAATTATGGTATTCTCATTTATTCATTATTGAAAAACACTTAGGTTGATTAATTAATTAAATAAATTTTATAAGATATACATAGATATTCGTACAATAACCACTACAATCAAGTAATTATGTCACATTGGATTCGTGTTTTCTATGCTGAAAACCAACTGAAGTGACAGCATTTTTCTTTGGTTTGCTTCATTTAGTTTAGTCCTTCAGTGAAAACATTTTAATATTTATTCTTACATAACACTCGGCACAAGTATGAGTCCTCTTTTGAATAGGACACCATATGTCTCATTGTAATGTCAAAGGTCATATCCAACCGGTTATATTCGCTGACTGATCCTGAACTAGAATTCCTTCCGGATACCTTCCGGCGATGGTGGAATAGGAGATAACATTTTGTAGCGTACTATGTGTATTTCTTCATCATCCACTGATAACGCTGTTGCTGGTTGTTTTTCCGACGGCTGAAAAAAAATAGAGCTATTAATTGTAATCTAGAGTAAAGAAATGATAACTTCCAAATTTTGTTTCATAAAGAAATATACGTAGAGCCATCATCTTTAAATGAAAGGGAAAATTAAATTTTACTTACTTTTCTTTTAGGTAACTGATTATTGCCAATTCGTTTTCTCAGTGTTGGACCCAGAGCTGGAATTTTAGGTCTTGAAAATATCATTTCTTCTAACATCCTGTCTATTTCTGCGTTTGAGGTTGCCGGTATTTTATGTGGTATTTCAACCAATTTTTCTTTCTGTAAAAATAATTTTCATTAAAATCTAGTCGAAACACAAACGATACAAATTTTTTTTTATTGATAATATATAATTTATGATATTAAATTCGAATAAATAGTTACCTGAATTGGGTCACGATTCTCCTTTCTAAGATTACAACCTTCATATGGAGCAAACCTTACATTTCTTCGTTGTCGAGGGCCAGAAATGTTATATGACTTTTTGAATTGATCCATAGTGGCTTTTGGATGTGACCTAAAATAGAAAATATTTTCATGAGTTTTATGAATTGAAATAAACTATTATAGTATAATGGTATATTTGGTGAGAGATTTCAACTTACCTATGTCCAAATGAATTCTGCTGGAAGGCAACATAGTGTCGTGTGGGACGTTCTTGCATTATATCAGGATATGCAAAAAGAGAATTTTGGTTGCCTATGCCTAAATTTTCATGTGTCAATAAATGTTTTTTCATGGAATAATCTCCAAGTACGCTCTTTATTCTCTTAGCCATAGGAGAGTCATTTGCTGGATTAATCTGAAAAAAATGTCATTAATACCCTAATGCAACCTATAATTGATCAAATATAAATAATTATGTTACTTCCTCAAATATTTTATTAATCGTAATATATTTGTTCATTTTATATGAAATATCTGATTGAAAGCATATTACTCATGAGAATTTGAGGATGATTGGCATAATTAACCATATCATTAATAAGTTTAAGGAACTTACCTTGACTGGAGGTTTGAATGAGGGAATGTTTCCTGGTGGTTGCGTTTCTTGAAGAATTCTTTCTAGTCTCTTCAGACACTCTTTCTTTTGCATACTCTTCATTTCAGTGTTATATTTTTCCCTTTTACGGTCATTGTAATTACGGACCAGAAGGTCGTGAATTGTGTCCAACGTTGACATGCTTACCTAGAACAAGCGCGTTAAAATAGTTTCAATAAAAATCTCAATATAAATAAATTAAACAGGCTATGATATTCAAGAATCCCGTTTTTGAAGAAACCAAATAAAATTAATATAATAATAGAAAGAACTTCAGAACCTATTGATCGGTTACTAGTTCTATTCTAGCATATATCTTTAAAGAAGGAAATTCTAGTTTGAAATTTTCTACTTATGGACTTTTTGAAAAACACCAGACAATTTATATGGGTAAGAGAGAAGAAAAATTAATTTTTTGTGGCTCTACCTACGTCCGGTCTTGTGTAATGCTAATTGAAATGATATCATATAAAATGAAAATCAATGGAATTGATATCATTTATACATACCGATATAAATATTTTTGTATATTTATATTATTAAATACCAAAATTGAATTCTTTATTCAGTCGACGTGACTCGAATCTTTTATTTTCTCTTCAACAATCGTAACAATCTTTGTAATATAATTAAAAAATCTCAACAATATCACTTTATGTTTCAACAATAGACATAAGGCTTAGATGAACTTAGATAATCAAATGAAAATTGAATAACACCTAACAAACATAACTGCATAGAGCATTCTTTTTATTCTTCTTCTTCTTCATCATCATCTTCTTCTTTTTATTCTTATCATTCTTCTTCTTTTTCTTCTTCTTCTTCTTCTTCTACTTTTTTCAAAGCTGGCCTGAACGCTTTAAATTAAAACTAAATAAACCTATTTCATAGAACATGTTCAAATGATAATTAAACATACATGGTATAATTGGCAAAAATCAAGACGATAATTCAGATAAAATTAAATTGAAAAAGACTTCGGTATAAATTCAAAAATGTGGTGAGGGCATGCGTAAAAGCAAATTATGATTAATATATAAAATCAAAATAAATTGAAACGACATATTACTTGAAAGATGAGGTTTCGATGTGTTAATAATGAGGCAGAATAATTCTTCGGAACTCTTACAAAATTCGATTTAAGAAAAAGTTGTTTTGGGAATATTCATCCAATGTTGTTCAGTATTCATTGGACTGTTCTGCTCAATATTTGAGATATTGGAAAATTTTCCTTCAAATTATATATATTTTCTATATTCATCATTTAAAAATTACCGACAGATGATTATGGACGCTGTTCCAGAAATTCTGCTATACGTTAGTCCAAATATCTCTATGTGCTTGGAATTAAATTTGCCATTGAAGCAGTGTTTCTGAGACATGTTGATTCGATTAAAAAAAATCTCGTCTAATTTTCAAATAATTATCTGTAGCGGTTCTTCATCATTATACGGTTTAATATTCGAAAAATTTGAAACTTTTTTCCGATGAATATACTCCTTCAATTTGTTTTTATTTATCATTATTATTATTTCCATGCATGCGCACCACCTATATCATGATTTCTCATTTCTGTAACGAAAAATACAGGTACTCCATGTTCAGTAATGAGAAAAATGTTAATTTAATAAATGATTTCCAGCCACAAGAAATGTTTGAGATGAAGAAATTCTCCCAAGCAATCAGTTGTGATTATAATTTGTCTCAATGAAGTGCAAACTACCAGAATCCAGATATGGAACCGAATGACACAAAATAATAGGGGGAATTAAAGTTGAACGAAAACATCCCATCGTGCTCACATATGTCAAAGAACAAACGAAAACTGAATTATATGCCATTGTCATTGATAAATGAACTTAAAATAAATGGAAATAAGTCATTGTTATAACTGAAAGCATATCTATCCTACGTTAATTAGCAGTTAAACGTATTGAAGATGAATTTTTCGAGAAATTTCATCATCGTCATCAACAGCAAGCAGATATGATCGTATACAAGATGCTACCTGATGTTCAAGCAAGCCTACAAGCACTAAAATTACCTGCTGTGAACCCCCAGCGCGACATTGAAAAAGCTATTTCTACCTGGGGTCATCAATGAGGATTACAGCGAAAGCGTATAAAGGTCAATACACCAATTTTCCCTCCCATCTTCCCTTTTTCGCAGAATTGTAGGTGCTCATATTTTTCTCACATTATCACACAATTAATTGAATTAATTAATATTTTGAATTTTGTTCATTCATGTTGTAATGTAACTAATCGAAAATATCGTGAGAAAGAAATGATATTATTCTTATTTAAAGCAATTTGAATATTAGAACCTGATCACTGCTGGCAAAGAAGGGTAGTTAGTTTTTAAAAATAGAAGACCATAATTTATGTAGATGGAAGGCAGAAAAAAATTGAGCTATCAACGATCTGCATTTTTCAAGTATATAAAATTTCTGGTCATTCGAGAAAATTAATAAAAGTTAATCAACAATAATGACAGAGGCGATATTTCTTCTCTCAACGGAGTGAGAATCATTTAGAAAATGATATGCTGAAAAGAAATAATATATAGGAATATAAAAGTAAAATTATTGTATTCTCATTTATTCATTACTGAAAAACACTTAGGTTGATTACTTAATTAAATAAACTTTATAAGATATACATAGATATTCGTACAATAACCACTACAATCAAGTAATTGTGTCACATTGGATTCGTGTTTTCTATGCTGAAAACCAACTGAAGTGACAGCATTTTTCTTTGGTTTGCTTCATTTAGTTTAGTCCTTCAGTGAAAACATTTTAATATTTATTCTTACATAACACTCGGCACAAGTATGAGTCCTCTTTTGAATAGGACACCATATGTCTCATTGTAATGTCAAAGGTCATATCCAACCGGTTATATTCGCTGACTGATCCTGAACTAGAATTCCTTCCGGATACCTTCCGGCGATGGTGGAATAGGAGATAACATTTTGTAGCGTACTATGTGTATTTCTTCATCATCCACTGATAACGCTGTTGCTGGTTCTTTTTCCGACGGCTGAAAAAAAATAGAGCTATTAATTGTAATCTAGAGTAAAGAAATGATAACTTCCAAATTTTGTTTCATAAAGAAATATACGTAGAGCCATCATCTTTAAATGAAAGGGAAAATTAAATTTTACTTACTTTTCTTTTAGGTAACTGATTATTGCCAATTCGTTTTCTCAGTGTTGGACCCAGAGCTGGAATTTTAGGTCTTGAAAATATCATTTCTTCTAACATCCTGTCTATTTCTGCGTTTGAGGTTGCCGGTATTTTATGTGGTATTTCAACCAATTTTTCTTTCTGTAAAAATAATTTTCATTAAAATCTAGTCGAAACACAAACGATACAAATTTTTTTTTATTGATAATATATAATTTATGATATTAAATTCGAATAAATAGTTACCTGAATTGGGTCACGATTCTCCTTTCTAAGATTACAACCTTCATATGGAGCAAACCTTACATTTCTTCGTTGTCGAGGGCCAGAAATGTTATATGGCTTTTTGAATTGATCCATAGTGGCTTTTGGATGTGACCTAAAATAGAAAATATTTTCATGAGTTTTATGAATTGAAATAAACTATTATAGTATAATGGTATATTTGGTGAGAGATTTCAACTTACCTATGTCCAAATGAATTCTGCTGGAAGGCAACATAGTGTCGTGTGGGACGTTCTTGCATTATATCAGGATATGCAAAAAGAGAATTTTGGTTGCCTATGCCTAAATTTTCATGTGTCAATAAATGTTTTTTCATGGAATAATCTCCAAGTACGCTCTTTATTCTCTTAGCCATAGGAGAGTCATTTGCTGGATTAATCTGAAAAAAATGTCATTAATATCCTAATGCTACCTATAATTGATCAAATATAAATAATTATGTTACTTCCTCAAATATTTTATTAATCGTAATATATTTGTTCATTTTATATGAAATATCTGATTGAAAGCATATTACTCATGAGAATTTGAGGATGATTGGCATAATTTACCATATCATTAATAAGTTTAAGGAACTTACCTTGACTGGAGGTTTGAATGAGGGAATGTTTCCTGGTGGTTGCGTTTCTTGAAGAATCCTTTCTAGTCTCTTCAGACACTCTTTCTTTTGCATATTCTTCATTTCAGTGTTATATTTTTCCCTTTTACGGTCATTGTAATTACGGACCAGAAGGTCGTGAATTGTGTCCAACGTTGACATGCTTACCTAGAACAAGCGCGTTAAAATAGTTTCAATAAAAATCTCAATATAAATAAATTAAACAGGCTATGATATTCAAGAATCCCGTTTTTGAAGAAACCAAATAAAATTAATATAATAATAGAAAGAACTTCAGAACCTATTGATCGGTTACTAGTTCTATTCTAGCATATATCTTTAAAGAAGGAAATTCTAGTTTGAAATTTTCTACTTATGGACTTTTTGAAAAACACCAGACAATTTATATGGGTAAGAGAGAAGAAAAATTAATTTTTTGTGGCTCTACCTATGTCCGGTCTTGTGTAATGCTAATTGAAATGATATCATATAAAATGAAAATCAATGGAATTGATATCATTTATACATACCGATATAAATATTTTTGTATATTTATATTATTAAATACCAAAATTGAATTCTATATTCAGTCGACGTGACTCGAATCTTTTATTTTCTCTTCAACAATCGTAACAATCTTTGTAATATAATTAAAAAATCTCAACAATATCACTTTATGTTTCAACAATAGACATAAGGCATAGATGAACTTAGATAATCAAATGAAAAGTGAATAACATCTAACAAACATAACTGCATAGAGCATTCTTTTTATTCTTCTTCTTCTTCATCATCATCTTCTTCTTTTTATTCTTATCATTCTTCTTCTTTTTCTTCTTCTTCTTCTTCTACTTTTTTCAAAGCTGGCCTGAACGCTTTAAATTAAAACTAAATAAACCTATTTCATAGAACATGTTCAAATGATAATTAAACATACATGGTATAATTGGCAAAAATCAAGACGATACTTCAGATAAAATTAAATTGAAAAAGACTTCGGTATAAATTCAAAAATGTGGTGAGGGCATGCGTAAAAGCAAATTATGATTAATATATAAAATCAAAATAAATTGAAACGACATATTACTTGAAAGATGAGGTTTCGATGTGTTAATAATGAGGCAGAATAATTCTGCGGAACTCTTACAAAATTCGATTTAAGAAAAAGTTGTTTTGGGAATATTCATCCAATGTTGTTCAGTATTCATTGGACTGTTCTGCTCAATATTTGAGATATTGGAAAATTTTCCTTCAAATTATATATATTTTCTATATTCATCATTTAAAAATTACCGACAGATGATTATGGACGCTGTTCCAGAAATTCTGCTATACGTTAGTCCAAATATCTCCATGTGCTTGGAATTAAATTTGCCATTGAAGCAGTGTTTCTGAGACATGTTGATTCGATTTAAAAAAATCTCGTCTAATTTTCAAATAATTATCTGTAGCGGTTCTTTATCATTATACGGTTTAATATTCGAAAAATTTGAAACTTTTTTCCGATGAATATACTCCTTCAATTTGTTTTTAATTATCATTATTATTATTTCCATGCATGCGCACCACCTATATCATGATTTCTCATTTCTGTAACGAAAAATACAGGTACTTCATGTTCAGTAATGAGAAAAATGTTAATTTAATAAATGATTTCCAGCCACAAGAAATGTTTGAGATGAAGAAATTCTCCCAAGCAATCAGTTGTGATTATAATTTGTCTCAATGAAGTGCAAACTACCAGAATCCAGATATAGAACCGAATGACACAAAATAATAGGGGGAATTAAAGTTGAACGAAAACATCCCATCGTGCTCACATATGTCAAAGAACAAACGAAAACTGAATCATATGCCATTGTCATTGATAAATGAACTTAAAATAAATGGAAATAAGTCATTGTTATAACTGAAAGCATATCTATCCTACGTTAATTAGTAGTTAAACGTATTGAAGATGAATTTTTCGAGAAATTTCATCATCGTCATCAACAGCAAGCAGATATGATCGTATACAAGATGCTACCTGATGTTCAAGCAAGCCTACAAGCACTAAAATTACCTGCTGTGAACCCCCAGCGCGACATTGAAAAAGCTATTTCTACCTGGGGTCATCAATGAGGATTACAGCGAAAGCGTATAAAGGTCAATACACCAATTTTCCCTCCCATCTTCCCTTTTTCGCAGAATTGTAGGTGCTCATATTTTTCTCACATTATCACACAATTAATTGAATTAATTAATATTTTGAATTTTGTTCATTCATGTTGTAATGTAACTAATCGAAAATATCGTGAGAAAGAAATGATATTATTCTTATTTAAAGCAATTTGAATATTAGAACCTGATCACTGCTGGCAAAGAAGGGTAGTTAGTTTTTAAAAATAGAAGACCATAATTTATGTAGATGGAAGGCAGAAAAAAATTGAGCTATCAACGATCTGCATTTTTCAAGTATATAAAATTTCTGGTCATTCGAGAAAATTAATAAAAGTTAATCAACAATAATGACAGAGGCGATATTTCTTCTCTCAACGGAGTGAGAATCATTTAGAAAATGATATGCTGAAAAGAAATAATATATAGGAATATAAAAGTAAAATTATTGTATTCTCATTTATTCATTATTGAAAAACACTTAGGTTGATTAATTAATTAAATAAACTTTATAAGATATACATAGATATTCGTACAATAACCACTACAATCAAGTAATTGTGTCACATTGGATTCGTGTTTTCTATGCTGAAAACCAACTGAAGTGACAGCATTTTTCTTTGGTTTGCTTCATTTAGTTTAGTCCTTCAGTGAAAACATTTTAATATTTATTCTTACATAACACTCGGCACAAGTATGAGTCCTCTTTTGAATAGGACACCATATGTCTCATTGTAATGTCAAAGGTCATATCCAACCGGTTATATTCGCTGACTGATCCTGAACTAGAATTCCTTCCGGATACCTTCCGGCGATGGTGGAATAGGAGATAACATTTTGTAGCGTACTATGTGTATTTCTTCATCATCCACTGATAACGCTGTTGCTGGTTCTTTTTCCGACGGCTGAAAAAAAATAGAGCTATTAATTGTAATCTAGAGTAAAGAAATGATAACTTCCAAATTTTGTTTCATAAAGAAATATACGTAGAGCCATCATCTTTAAATGAAAGGGAAAATTAAATTTTACTTACTTTTCTTTTAGGTAACTGATTATTGCCAATTCGTTTTCTCAGTGTTGGACCCAGAGCTGGAATTTTAGGTCTTGAAAATATCATTTCTTCTAACATCCTGTCTATTTCTGCGTTTGAGGTTGCCGGTATTTTATGTGGTATTTCAACCAATTTTTCTTTCTGTAAAAATAATTTTCATTAAAATCTAGTCGAAACACAAACGATACAAATTTTTTTTTATTGATAATATATAATTTATGATATTAAATTCGAATAAATAGTTACCTGAATTGGGTCACGATTCTCCTTTCTAAGATTACAACCTTCATATGGAGCAAACCTTACATTTCTTCGTTGTCGAGGGCCAGAAATGTTATATGGCTTTTTGAATTGATCCATAGTGGCTTTTGGATGTGACCTAAAATAGAAAATATTTTCATGAGTTTTATGAATTGAAATAAACTATTATAGTATAATGGTATATTTGGTGAGAGATTTCAACTTACCTATGTCCAAATGAATTCTGCTGGAAGGCAACATAGTGTCGTGTGGGACGTTCTTGCATTATATCAGGATATGCAAAAAGAGAATTTTGGTTGCCTATGCCTAAATTTTCATGTGTCAATAAATGTTTTTTCATGGAATAATCTCCAAGTACGCTCTTTATTCTCTTAGCCATAGGAGAGTCATTTGCTGGATTAATCTGAAAAAAATGTCATTAATATCCTAATGCTACCTATAATTGATCAAATATAAATAATTATGTTACTTCCTCAAATATTTTATTAATCGTAATATATTTGTTCATTTTATATGAAATATCTGATTGAAAGCATATTACTCATGAGAATTTGAGGATGATTGGCATAATTTACCATATCATTAATAAGTTTAAGGAACTTACCTTGACTGGAGGTTTGAATGAGGGAATGTTTCCTGGTGGTTGCGTTTCTTGAAGAATCCTTTCTAGTCTCTTCAGACACTCTTTCTTTTGCATATTCTTCATTTCAGTGTTATATTTTTCCCTTTTACGGTCATTGTAATTACGGACCAGAAGGTCGTGAATTGTGTCCAACGTTGACATGCTTACCTAGAACAAGCGCGTTAAAATAGTTTCAATAAAAATCTCAATATAAATAAATTAAACAGGCTATGATATTCAAGAATCCCGTTTTTGAAGAAACCAAATAAAATTAATATAATAATAGAAAGAACTTCAGAACCTATTGATCGGTTACTAGTTCTATTCTAGCATATATCTTTAAAGAAGGAAATTCTAGTTTGAAATTTTCTACTTATGGACTTTTTGAAAAACACCAGACAATTTATATGGGTAAGAGAGAAGAAAAATTAATTTTTTGTGGCTCTACCTATGTCCGGTCTTGTGTAATGCTAATTGAAATGATATCATATAAAATGAAAATCAATGGAATTGATATCATTTATACATACCGATATAAATATTTTTGTATATTTATATTATTAAATACCAAAATTGAATTCTATATTCAGTCGACGTGACTCGAATCTTTTATTTTCTCTTCAACAATCGTAACAATCTTTGTAATATAATTAAAAAATCTCAACAATATCACTTTATGTTTCAACAATAGACATAAGGCATAGATGAACTTAGATAATCAAATGAAAAGTGAATAACATCTAACAAACATAACTGCATAGAGCATTCTTTTTATTCTTCTTCTTCTTCATCATCATCTTCTTCTTTTTATTCTTATCATTCTTCTTCTTTTTCTTCTTCTTCTTCTTCTTCTACTTTTTTCAAAGCTGGCCTGAACGCTTTAAATTAAAACTAAATAAACCTATTTCATAGAACATGTTCAAATGATAATTAAACATACATGGTATAATTGGCAAAAATCAAGACGATACTTCAGATAAAATTAAATTGAAAAAGACTTCGGTATAAATTCAAAAATGTGGTGAGGGCATGCGTAAAAGCAAATTATGATTAATATATAAAATCAAAATAAATTGAAACGACATATTACTTGAAAGATGAGGTTTCGATGTGTTAATAATGAGGCAGAATAATTCTGCGGAACTCTTACAAAATTCGATTTAAGAAAAAGTTGTTTTGGGAATATTCATCCAATGTTGTTCAGTATTCATTGGACTGTTCTGCTCAATATTTGAGATATTGGAAAATTTTCCTTCAAATTATATATATTTTCTATATTCATCATTTAAAAATTACCGACAGATGATTATGGACGCTGTTCCAGAAATTCTGCTATACGTTAGTCCAAATATCTCCATGTGCTTGGAATTAAATTTGCCATTGAAGCAGTGTTTCTGAGACATGTTGATTCGATTAAAAAAAATCTCGTCTAATTTTCGAATAATTATCTGTAGCGGTTCTTTATCATTATACGGTTTAATATTCGAAAAATTTGAAACTTTTTTCCGATGAATATACTCCTTCAATTTGTTTTTAATTATCATTATTATTATTTCCATGCATGCGCACCACCTATATCATGATTTCTCATTTCTGTAACGAAAAATACAGGTACTTCATGTTCAGTAATGAGAAAAATGTTAATTTAATAAATGATTTCCAGCCACAAGAAATGTTTGAGATGAAGAAATTCACCCAAGCAATCAGTTGTGATTATAATTTGTCTCAATGAAGTGCAAACTACCAGAATCCAGATATAGAACCGAATGACACAAAATAATAGGGGGAATTAAAGTTGAACGAAAACATCCCATCGTGCTCACATATGTCAAAGAACAAACGAAAACTGAATCATATGCCATTGTCATTGATAAATGAACTTAAAATAAATGGAAATAAGTCATTGTTATAACTGAAAGCATATCTATCCTACGTTAATTAGTAGTTAAACGTATTGAAGATGAATTTTTCGAGAAATTTCATCATCGTCATCAACAGCAAGCAGATATGATCGTATACAAGATGCTACCTGATGTTCAAGCAAGCCTACAAGCACTAAAATTACCTGCTGTGAACCCCCAGCGCGACATTGAAAAAGCTATTTCTACCTGGGGTCATCAATGAGGATTACAGCGAAAGCGTATAAAGGTCAATACACCAATTTTCCCTCCCATCTTCCCTTTTTCGCAGAATTGTAGGTGCTCATATTTTTCTCACATTATCACACAATTAATTGAATTAATTAATATTTTGAATTTTGTTCATTCATGTTGTAATGTAACTAATCGAAAATATCGTGAGAAAGAAATGATATTATTCTTATTTAAAGCAATTTGAATATTAGAACCTGATCACTGCTGGCAAAGAAGGGTAGTTAGTTTTTAAAAATAGAAGACCATAATTTATGTAGATGGAAGGCAGAAAAAAATTGAGCTATCAACGATCTGCATTTTTCAAGTATATAAAATTTCTGGTCATTCGAGAAAATTAATAAAAGTTAATCAACAATAATGACAGAGGCGATATTTCTTCTCTCAACGGAGTGAGAATCATTTAGAAAATGATATGCTGAAAAGAAATAATATATAGGAATATAAAAGTAAAATTATTGTATTCTCATTTATTCATTATTGAAAAACACTTAGGTTGATTAATTAATTAAATAAACTTTATAAGATATACATAGATATTCGTACAATAACCACTACAATCAAGTAATTGTGTCACATTGGATTCGTGTTTTCTATGCTGAAAACCAACTGAAGTGACAGCATTTTTCTTTGGTTTGCTTCATTTAGTTTAGTCCTTCAGTGAAAACATTTTAATATTTATTCTTACATAACACTCGGCACAAGTATGAGTCCTCTTTTGAATAGGACACCATATGTCTCATTGTAATGTCAAAGGTCATATCCAACCGGTTATATTCGCTGACTGATCCTGAACTAGAATTCCTTCCGGATACCTTCCGGCGATGGTGGAATAGGAGATAACATTTTGTAGCGTACTATGTGTATTTCTTCATCATCCACTGATAACGCTGTTGCTGGTTCTTTTTCCGACGGCTGAAAAAAAATAGAGCTATTAATTGTAATCTAGAGTAAAGAAATGATAACTTCCAAATTTTGTTTCATAAAGAAATATACGTAGAGCCATCATCTTTAAATGAAAGGGAAAATTAAATTTTACTTACTTTTCTTTTAGGTAACTGATTATTGCCAATTCGTTTTCTCAGTGTTGGACCCAGAGCTGGAATTTTAGGTCTTGAAAATATCATTTCTTCTAACATCCTGTCTATTTCTGCGTTTGAGGTTGCCGGTATTTTATGTGGTATTTCAACCAATTTTTCTTTCTGTAAAAATAATTTTCATTAAAATCTAGTCGAAACACAAACGATACAAATTTTTTTTTATTGATAATATATAATTTATGATATTAAATTCGAATAAATAGTTACCTGAATTGGGTCACGATTCTCCTTTCTAAGATTACAACCTTCATATGGAGCAAACCTTACATTTCTTCGTTGTCGAGGGCCAGAAATGTTATATGGCTTTTTGAATTGATCCATAGTGGCTTTTGGATGTGACCTAAAATAGAAAATATTTTCATGAGTTTTATGAATTGAAATAAACTATTATAGTATAATGGTATATTTGGTGAGAGATTTCAACTTACCTATGTCCAAATGAATTCTGCTGGAAGGCAACATAGTGTCGTGTGGGACGTTCTTGCATTATATCAGGATATGCAAAAAGAGAATTTTGGTTGCCTATGCCTAAATTTTCATGTGTCAATAAATGTTTTTTCATGGAATAATCTCCAAGTACGCTCTTTATTCTCTTAGCCATAGGAGAGTCATTTGCTGGATTAATCTGAAAAAAATGTCATTAATATCCTAATGCTACCTATAATTGATCAAATATAAATAATTATGTTACTTCCTCAAATATTTTATTAATCGTAATATATTTGTTCATTTTATATGAAATATCTGATTGAAAGCATATTACTCATGAGAATTTGAGGATGATTGGCATAATTTACCATATCATTAATAAGTTTAAGGAACTTACCTTGACTGGAGGTTTGAATGAGGGAATGTTTCCTGGTGGTTGCGTTTCTTGAAGAATCCTTTCTAGTCTCTTCAGACACTCTTTCTTTTGCATATTCTTCATTTCAGTGTTATATTTTTCCCTTTTACGGTCATTGTAATTACGGACCAGAAGGTCGTGAATTGTGTCCAACGTTGACATGCTTACCTAGAACAAGCGCGTTAAAATAGTTTCAATAAAAATCTCAATATAAATAAATTAAACAGGCTATGATATTCAAGAATCCCGTTTTTGAAGAAACCAAATAAAATTAATATAATAATAGAAAGAACTTCAGAACCTATTGATCGGTTACTAGTTCTATTCTAGCATATATCTTTAAAGAAGGAAATTCTAGTTTGAAATTTTCTACTTATGGACTTTTTGAAAAACACCAGACAATTTATATGGGTAAGAGAGAAGAAAAATTAATTTTTTGTGGCTCTACCTACGTCCGGTCTTGTGTAATGCTAATTGAAATGATATCATATGAAATGAAAATCAATGGAATTGATATCATTTATACATACCGATATAAATATTTTTGTATATTTATATTATTAAATACCAAAATTGAATTCTATATTCAGTCGACGTGACTCGAATCTTTTATTTTCTCTTCAACAATCGTAACAATCTTTGTAATATAATTAAAAAATCTCAACAATATCACTTTATGTTTCAACAATAGACATAAGGCATAGATGAACTTAGATAATCAAATGAAAAGTGAATAACATCTAACAAACATAACTGCATAGAGCATTCTTTTTATTCTTCTTCTTCTTCATCATCATCTTCTTCTTTTTATTCTTATCATTCTTCTTCTTTTTCTTCTTCTTCTTCTTCTACTTTTTTCAAAGCTGGCCTGAACGCTTTAAATTAAAACTAAATAAACCTATTTCATAGAACATGTTCAAATGATAATTAAACATACATGGTATAATTGGCAAAAATCAAGACGATACTTCAGATAAAATTAAATTGAAAAAGACTTCGGTATAAATTCAAAAATGTGGTGAGGGCATGCGTAAAAGCAAATTATGATTAATATATAAAATCAAAATAAATTGAAACGACATATTACTTGAAAGATGAGGTTTCGATGTGTTAATAATGAGGCAGAATAATTCTGCGGAACTCTTACAAAATTCGATTTAAGAAAAAGTTGTTTTGGGAATATTCATCCAATGTTGTTCAGTATTCATTGGACTGTTCTGCTCAATATTTGAGATATTGGAAAATTTTCCTTCAAATTATATATATTTTCTATATTCATCATTTAAAAATTACCGACAGATGATTATGGACGCTGTTCCAGAAATTCTGCTATACGTTAGTCCAAATATCTCCATGTGCTTGGAATTATATTTGCCATTGAAGCAGTGTTTCTGAGACATGTTGATTCGATTAAAAAAAATCTCGTCTAATTTTCAAATAATTATCTGTAGCGGTTCTTCATCATTATACGGTTTAATATTCGAAAAATTTGAAACTTTTTTCCGATGAATATACTCCTTCAATTTGTTTTTAATTATCATTATTATTATTTCCATGCATGCGCACCACCTATATCATGATTTCTCATTTCTGTAACGAAAAATACAGGTACTCCATGTTCAGTAATGAGAAAAATGTTAATTTAATAAATGATTTCCAGCCACAAGAAATGTTTGAGATGAAGAAATTCTCCCAAGCAATCAGTTGTGATTATAATTTGTCTCAATGAAGTGCAAACTACCAGAATCCAGATATGGAACCGAATGACACAAAATAATAGGGGGAATTAAAGTTGAACGAAAACATCCCATCGTGCTCACATATGTCAAAGAACAAACGAAAACTGAATCATATGCCATTGTCATTGATAAATGAACTTAAAATAAATGGAAATAAGTCATTGTTATAACTGAAAGCATATCTATCCTACGTTAATTAGCAGTTAAACGTATTGAAGATGAATTTTTCGAGAAATTTCATCATCGTCATCAACAGCAAGCAGATATGATCGTATACAAGATGCTACCTGATGTTCAAGCAAGCCTACAAGCACTAAAATTACCTGCTGTGAACCGCCAGCGCGACATTGAAAAAGCTATTTCTACCTGGGGTCATCAATGAGGATTACAGCGAAAGCGTATAAAGGTCAATACACCAATTTTCCCTCCCATCTTCCCTTTTTCGCAGAATTGTAGGTGCTCATATTTTTCTCACATTATCACACAATTAATTGAATTAATTAATATTTTGAATTTTGTTCATTCATGTTGTAATGTAACTAATCGAAAATATCGTGAGAAAGAAATGATATTATTCTTATTTAAAGCAATTTGAATATTAGAACCTGATCACTGCTGGCAAAGAAGGGTAGTTAGTTTTTAAAAATAGAAGACCATAATTTATGTAGATGGAAGGCAGAAAAAATTGAGCTATCAACGATCTGCATTTTTCAAGTATATAAAATTTCTGGTCATTCGAGAAAATTAATAAAAGTTAATCAACAATAATGATAGAGGCGATATTTCTTCTCTCAACGGAGTGAGAATCATTTAGAAAATGATATGCTGAAAAGAAATAATATATAGGAATATAAAAGTAAAATTATGGTATTCTCATTTATTCATTATTGAAAAACACTTAGGTTGATTAATTAATTAAATAAACTTTATAAGATATACATAGATATTCGTACAATAACCACTACAATCAAGTAATTGTGTCACATTGGATTCGTGTTTTCTATGCTGAAAACCAACTGAAGTGACAGCATTTTTCTTTGGTTTGCTTCATTTAGTTTAGTGCTTCAGTGAAAACATTTTAATATTTATTCTTACATAACACTCGGCACAAGTATGAGTCCTCTTTTGAATAGGACACCATATGTCTCATTGTAATGTCAAAGGTCATATCCAACCGGTTATATTCGCTGACTGATCCTGAACTAGAATTCCTTCCGGATACCTTCCGGCGATGGTGGAATAGGAGATAACATTTTGTAGCGTACTATGTGTATTTCTTCATCATCCACTGATAACGCTGTTGCTGGTTGTTTTTCCGACGGCTGAAAAAAAATAGAGCTATTAATTGTAATCTAGAGTAAAGAAATGATAACTTCCAAATTTTGTTTCATAAAGAAATATACGTAGAGCCATCATCTTTAAATGAAAGGGAAAATTAAATTTTACTTACTTTTCTTTTAGGTAACTGATTATTGCCAATTCGTTTTCTCAGTGTTGGACCCAGAGCTGGAATTTTAGGTCTTGAAAATATCATTTCTTCTAACATCCTGTCTATTTCTGCGTTTGAGGTTGCCGGTATTTTATGTGGTATTTCAACCAATTTTTCTTTCTGTAAAAATAATTTTCATTAAAATCTAGTCGAAACACAAACGATACAATTTTTTTTTTATTGATAATATATAATTTATGATATTAAATTCGAATAAATAGTTACCTGAATTGGGTCACGATTCTCCTTTCTAAGATTACAACCTTCATATGGAGCAAACCTTACATTTCTTCGTTGTCTAGGGCCAGAAATGTTATATGGCTTTTTGAATTGATCCATAGTGGCTTTTGGATGTGACCTAAAATAGAAAATATTTTCATGAGTTTTATGAATTGAAATAAACTATTATAGTATAATGGTATATTTCGTGAGAGATTTCAACTTACCTATGTCCAAATGAATTCTGCTGGAAGGCAACATAGTGTCGTGTGGGACGTTCTTGCATTATATCAGGATATGCAAAAAGAGAATTTTGGTTGCCTATGCCTAAATTTTCATGTGTCAATAAATGTTTTTTCATGGAATAATCTCCAAGTACGCTCTTTATTCTCTTAGCCATAGGAGAGTCATTTGCTGGATTAATCTGAAAAAAATGTCATTAATATCCTAATGCTACCTATAATTGATCAAATATAAATAATTATGTTACTTCCTCAAATATTTTATTAATCGTAATATATTTGTTCATTTTATATGAAATATCTGATTGAAAGCATATTACTCATGAGAATTTGAGGATGATTGGCATAATTTACCATATCATTAATAAGTTTAAGGAACTTACCTTGACTGGAGGTTTGAATGAGGGAATGTTTCCTGGTGGTTGCGTTTCTTGAAGAATCCTTTCTAGTCTCTTCAGACACTCTTTCTTTTGCATACTCTTCATTTCAGTGTTATATTTTTCCCTTTTACGGTCATTGTAATTACGGACCAGAAGGTCGTGAATTGTGTCCAACGTTGACATGCTTACCTAGAACAAGCGCGTTAAAATAGTTTCAATAAAAATCTCAATATAAATAAATTAAACAGGCTATGATATTCAAGAATCCCGTTTTTGAAGAAACCAAATAAAATTAATATAATAATAGAAAGAACTTCAGAACCTATTGATCGGTTACTAGTTCTATTCTAGCATATATCTTTAAAGAAGGAAATTCTAGTTTGAAATTTTCTACTTATGGACTTTTTGAAAAACACCAGACAATTTATATGGGTAAGAGAGAAGAAAAATTAATTTTTTGTGGCTCTACCTACGTCCGGTCTTGTGTAATGCTAATTGAAATGATATCATATAAAATGAAAATCAATGGAATTGATATCATTTATACATACCGATATAAATATTTTTGTATATTTATATTATTAAATACCAAAATTGAATTCTATATTTAGTCGACGTAACTCGAATCTTTTATTTTCTCTTCAACAATCGTAACAATCTTTGTAATATAATTAAAAAATCTCAACAATATCACTTTATGTTTCAACAATAGACATAAGGCGTAGATGAACTTAGATAATCAAATGAAAAGTGAATAACACCTAACAAACATAACTGCATAGAGCATTCTTTTTATTCTTCTTCTTCTTCATCATCATCTTCTTCTTATTCCTATCATTCTTCTTCTTTTTCTTCTTCTTCTTCTTCTACTTTTTTCAAAGCTGGCCTGAACGCTTTAAATTAAAACTAAATAAACCTATTTCATAGAACATGTTCAAATGATAATTAAACATACATGGTATAATTGGCAAAAATCAAGACGATACTTCAGATAAAATTAAATTGAGAAAGACTTCGGTATAAATTCAAAAATGTGGTGAGGGCATGCGTAAAAGCAAATTATGATTAATATATAAAATCAAAATAAATTGAAACGACATATTACTTGAAAGATGAGGTTTCGATGTGTTAATAATGAGGCAGAATAATTCTGCGGAACTCTTACAAAATTCGATTTAAGAAAAAGTTGTTTTGGGAATATTCATCCAATGTTGTTCAGTATTCATTGGACTGTTCTGCTCAATATTTGAGATATTGGAAAATTTTCCTTCAAATTATATATATTTTCTATATTCATCATTTAAAAATTACCGACAGATGATTATGGACGCTGTTCCAGAAATTCTGCTATACGTTAGTCCAAATATCTCCATGTGCTTGGAATTAAATTTGCCATTGAAGCAGTGTTTCTGAGACATGTTGATTCGATTAAAAAAAATCTCGTCTAATTTTCAAATAATTATCTGTAGCGGTTCTTTATCATTATACGGTTTAATATTTGAAAAATTTGAAACTTTTTTCCGATGAATATACTCCTTCAATTTGTTTTTAATTATCATTATTATTATTTCCATGCATGCGCACCACCTATATCATGATTTCTCATTTCTGTAACGAAAAATACAGGTACTCCATGTTCAGTAATGAGAAAAATGTTAATTTAATAAATGATTTCCAGCCACAAGAAATGTTTGAGATGAAGAAATTCTCCCAAGCAATCAGTTGTGATTATAATTTGTCTCAATGAAGTGCAAACTACCAGAATCCAGATATGGAACCGAATGACACAAAATAATAGGGGGAATTAAAGTTGAACGAAAACATCCCATCGTGCTCACATATATCAAAGAACAAACGAAAACTGAATCATATGCCATTGTCATTGATAAATGAACTTAAAATAAATGGAAATAAGTCATTGTTATAACTGAAAGCATATCTATCCTACGTTAATTAGCAGTTAAACGTATTGAAGATGAATTTTTCGAGAAATTTCATCATCGTCATCAACAGCAAGCAGATATGATCGTATACAAGATGCTACCTGATGTTCAAGCAAGCCTACAAGCACTAAAATTACCTGCTGTGAACCCCCAGCGCGACATTGAAAAAGCTATTTCTACCTGGGGTCATCAATGAGGATTACAGCGAAAGCGTATAAAGGTCAATACACCAATTTTCCCTCCCATCTTCCCTTTTTCGCAGAATTGTAGGTGCTCATATTTTTCTCACATTATCACACAATTAATTGAATTAATTAATATTTTGAATTTTGTTCATTCATGTTGTAATGTAACTAATCGAAAATATCGTGAGAAAGAAATGATATTATTCTTATTTAAAGCAATTTGAATATTAGAACCTGATCACTGCTGGCAAAGAAGGGTAGTTAGTTTTTAAAAATAGAAGACCATAATTTATGTAGATGGAAGGCGGAAAAAAATTGAGCTATCAACGATCTGCATTTTTCAAGTATATAAAATTTCTGGTCATTCGAGAAAATTAATAAAAGTTAATCAACAATAATGACAGAGGCGATATTTCTTCTCTCAACGGAGTGAGAATCATTTAGAAAATGATATGCTGAAAAGAAATAATATATAGGAATATAAAAGTAAAATTATGGAATTCTCATTTATTCATTATTGAAAAACACTTAGGTTGATTAATTAATTAAATAAACTTTAGGAGATATACATAGATATTCGTACAATAACCACTACAATCAAGTAATTGTGTCACATTGGATTCGTGTTTTCTATGCTGAAAACCAACTGAAGTGACAGCATTTTTCTTTGGTTTGCTTCATTTAGTTTAGTCCTTCAGTGAAAACATTTTAATATTTATTCTTACATAACACTCGGCACAAGTATGAGTCCTCTTTTGAATAGGACACCATATGTCTCATTGTAATGTCAAAGGTCATATCCAACCGGTTATATTCGCTGACTGATCCTGAACTAGAATTCCTTCCGGATACCTTCCGGCGATGGTGGAATAGGAGATAACATTTTGTAGCGTACTATGTGTATTTCTTCATCATCCACTGATAACGCTGTTGCTGGTTGTTTTTCCGACGGCTGAAAAAAAATAGAGCTATTAATTGTAATCTAGAGTAAAGAAATGATAACTTCCAAATTTTGTTTCATAAAGAAATATACGTAGAGCCATCATCTTTAAATGAAAGGGAAAATTAAATTTTACTTACTTTTCTTTTAGGTAACTGATTATTGCCAATTCGTTTTCTCAGTGTTGGACCCAGAGCTGGAATTTTAGGTCTTGAAAATATCATTTCTTCTAACATCCTGTCTATTTCTGCGTTTGAGGTTGCCGGTATTTTATGTGGTATTTCAACCAATTTTTCTTTCTGTAAAAATAATTTTCATTAAAATCTAGTCGAAACACAAACGATACAAATTTTTTTTTATTGATAATATATAATTTATGATATTAAATTCGAATAAATAGTTACCTGAATTGGGTCACGATTCTCCTTTCTAAGATTACAACCTTTATATGGAGCAAACCTTCCATTTCTTCGTTGTCGAGGGTCAGAAATGTTATATGGCTTTTTGAATTGATCCATAGTGGCTTTTGGATGTGTCCTAAAATAGAAAATATTTTCATGAGTTTTATGAATTGAAATAAACTATTATAGTATAATGGTATATTTTGTGAGAGATTTCAACTTACCTATGTCCAAATGAATTCTGCTGGAAGGCAACATAGTGTCGTGTGGGACGTTCTTGCATTATATCAGGATATGCAAAAAGAGAATTTTGGTTGCCTATGCCTAAATTTTCATGTGTCAATAAATGTTTTTTCATGGAATAATCTCCAAGTACGCTCTTTATTCTCTTAGCCATAGGAGAGTCATTTGCTGGATTAATCTGAAAAAAATGTCATTAATATCCTAATGCTACCTATAATTGATCAAATATAAATAATTATGTTACTTCCTCAAATATTTTATTAATCGTAATATATTTGTTCATTTTATATGAAATATCTGATTGAAAGCATATTACTCATGAGAATTTGAGGATGATTGGCATAATTTACCATATCATTAATAAGTTTAAGGAACTTACCTTGACTGGAGGTTTGAATGAGGGAATGTTTCCTGGTGGTTGCGTTTCTTGAAGAATCCTTTCTAGTCTCTTCAGACACTCTTTCTTTTGCATACTCTTCATTTCAGTGTTATATTTTTCCCTTTTACGGTCATTGTAATTACGGACCAGAAGGTCGTGAATTGTGTCCAACGTTGACATGCTTACCTAGAACAAGCGCGTTAAAATAGTTTCAATAAAAATCTCAATATAAATAAATTAAACAGGCTATGATATTCAAGAATCCCGTTTTTGAAGAAACCAAATAAAATTAATATAATAATAGAAAGAACTTCAGAACCTATTGATCGGTTACTAGTTCTATTCTAGCATATATCTTTAAAGAAGGAAATTCTAGTTTGAAATTTTCTACTTATGGACTTTTTGAAAAACACCAGACAATTTATATGGGTAAGAGAGAAGAAAAATTAATTTTTTGTGGCTCTACCTACGTCCGGTCTTGTGTAATGCTAATTGAAATGATATCATATAAAATGAAAATCAATGGAATTGATATCATTTATACATACCGATAGAAATATTTTTCTATATTTATATTATTAAATACCAAAATTGAATTCTATATTCAGTCGACGTGACTCGAATCTTTTATTTTCCCTTCAACAATCGTAACAATCTTTGTAATATAATTAAAAAATCTCAACAATATCACTTTATGTTTCAACAATAGACATAAGGCTTAGATGAACTTAGATAATCAAATGAAAAGTGAATAAAACCTAACAAACATAACTGCATAGAGCATTCTTTTTATTCTTCTTCTTCTTCATCATCATCTTCTTCTTTTTATTCTTATCATTCTTCTTCTTTTTCTTCTTCTTCTTCTTCTACTTTTTTCAAAGCTGGCCTGAACGCTTTAAATTAAAACTAAATAAACCTATTTCATAGAACATGTTCAAATGATAATTAAACATACATGGTATAATTGGCAAAAATCAAGACGATACTTCAGATAAAATTAAATTGAAAAAGACTTCGGTATAAATTCAAAAATGTGGTGAGGGCATGCGTAAAAGCAAATTATGATTAATATATAAAATCAAAATAAATTGAAACGACATATTACTTGAAAGATGAGGTTTCGATGTGTTAATAATGAGGCAGAATAATTCTGCGGAACTCTTACAAAATTCGATTTAAGAAAAAGTTGTTTTGGGAATATTCATCCAATGTTGTTCAGTATTCATTGGACTGTTCTGCTCAATATTTGAGACATTGGAAAATTTTCCTTCAAATTATATATATTTTCTATATTCATCATTTAAAAATTACCGACAGATGATTATGGACGCTGTTCCAGAAATTCTGCTATACGTTAGTCCAAATATCTCCATGTGCTTGGAATTAAATTTGCCATTGAAGCAGTGTTTCTGAGACATGTTGATTCGATTAAAAAAAATCTCGTCTAATTTTCAAATAATTATCTGTAGCGGTTCTTTATCATTATACGGTTTAATATTTGAAAAATTTGAAACTTTTTTCCGATGAATATACTCCTTCAATTTGTTTTTAATTATCATTATTATTATTTCCATGCATGCGCACCACCTATATCATGATTTCTCATTTCTGTAACGAAAAATACAGGTACTCCATGTTCAGTAATGAGAAAAATGTTAATTTAATAAATGATTTCCAGCCACAAGATATGTTTGAGATGAAGAAATTCTCCCAAGCAATCAGTTGTGATTATAATTTGTCTCAATGAAGTGCAAACTACCAGAATCCAGATATGGAACCGAATGACACAAAATAATAGGGGGAATTAAAGTTGGTCAAAGAACAAACGAAAACTGAATCATATGCCATTGTCATTGATAAATGAACTTAAAATAAATGGAAATAAGTCATTGTTATAACTGAAAGCATATCTATCCTACGTTAATTAGCAGTTAAACGTATTGAAGATGAATTTTTCGAGAAATTTCATCATCGTCATCAACAGCAAGCAGATATGATCGTATACAAGATGCTACCTGATGTTCAAGCAAGCCTACAAGCACTAAAATTACCTGCTGTGAACCCCCAGCGCGACATTGAAAAAGCTATTTCTACCTGGGGTCATCAATGAGGATTACAGCGAAAGCGTATAAAGGTCAATACACCAATTTTCCCTCCCATCTTCCCTTTTTCGCAGAATTGTAGGTGCTCATATTTTTCTCACATTATCACACAATTAATTGAATTAATTAATATTTTGAATTTTGTTCATACATGTTGTAATGTAACTAATCGAAAATATCGTGAGAAAGAAATGATATTATTCTTATTTAAAGCAATTTGAATATTAGAACCTGATCACTGCTGGCAAAGAAGGGTAGTTAGTTTTTAAAAATAGAAGACCATAATTTATGTAGATGGAAGGCAGAAAAAAATTGAGCTATCAACGATCTGCATTTTTCAAGTATATAAAATTTCTGGTCATTCGAGAAAATTAATAAAAGTTAATCAACAATAATGACAGAGGCGATATTTCTTCTCTCAACGGAGTGAGAATCATTTAGAAAATGATATGCTGAAAGGAAATAATATATAGGAATATAAAAGTAAAATTATGGT
The DNA here is from genome assembly GCA_034642435.1 of Megalocaria dilatata. Lineage (NCBI taxonomy): Eukaryota > Metazoa > Arthropoda > Insecta > Coleoptera > Coccinellidae > Megalocaria > Megalocaria dilatata. The sequence continues at coordinate 53,343,621 of CM067859.1, read as the reverse complement.
ATTCTCATTTATTCATTATTGAAAAACACTTAGGTTGATTAATTAATTAAATAAACTTTATAAGATATACATAGATATTCGTACAATAACCACTACAATCAAGTAATTGTGTCACATTGGATTCGTGTTTTCTATGCTGAAAACCAACTGAAGTGACAGCATTTTTCTTTGGTTTGCTTCATTTAGTTTAGTCATTCAGTGAAAACATTTTAATATTTATTCTTACATAACACTCGGCACAAGTATGAGTCCTCTTTTGAATAGGACACCATATGTCTCATTGTAATGTCAAAGGTCATATCCAACCGGTTATATTCGCTGACTGATCCTGAACTAGAATTCCTTCCGGATACCTTCCGGCGATGGTGGAATAGGAAATAACATTTTGTAGCGTACTATGTGTATTTCTTCATCATCCACTGATAACGCTGTTGCTGGTTGTTTTTCCGACGGCTGAAAAAAAATAGAGCTATTAATTGTAATCTAGAGTATAGAAATGATAACTTCCAAATTTTGTTTCATAAAGAAATATACGTAGAGCCATCATCTTTAAATGAAAGGGAAAATTAAATTTTACTTACTTTTCTTTTAGGTAACTGATTATTGCCAATTCGTTTTCTCAGTGTTGGACCCAGAGCTGGAATTTTAGGTCTTGAAAATATCATTTCTTCTAACATCCTGTCTATTTCTGCGTTTGAGGTTGCCGGTATTTTATGTGGTATTTCAACAAATTTTTCTTTCTGTAAAAATAATTTTCATTAAAATCTAGTCGAAACACAAACGATACAAATTTTTTTTTATTGATAATATATAATTTATGATATTAAATTCGAATAAATAGTTACCTGAATTGGGTCACGATTCTCCTTTCTAAGATTACAACCTTCATATGGAGCAAACCTCACATTTCTTCGTTGTCGAGGGCCAGAAATCTTATATGGCTTTTTGAATTGATCCATAGTGACTTTTGGATGTGACCTAAAATAGAAAATATTTTCATGAGTTTTATGAATTGAAATAAACTATTATAGTATAATGGTATATTTCGTGAGAGATTTCAACTTACCTATGTCCAAATGAATTCTGCTGGAAGGCAACATAGTGTCGTGTGGGACGTTCTTGCATTATATCAGGATATGCAAAAAGAGAATTTTGGTTGCCTATGCCTAAATTTTCATGTGTCAATAAATGTTTTTTCATGGAATAATCTCCAAGTACGCTCTTTATTCTCTTAGCCATAGGAGAGTCATTTGCTGGATTAATCTGAAAAAAATGTCATTAATATCCTAATGCTACCTATAATTGATCAAATATAAATAATTATGTTACTTCCTCAAATATTTTATTAATCGTAATATATTTGTTCATTTTATATGAAATATCTGATTGAAAGCATATTACTCATGAGAATTTGAGGATGATTGGCATAATTTACCATATCATTAATAAGTTTAAGGAACTTACCTTGACTGGAGGTTTGAATGAGGAAATGTTTCCTGGTGGTTGCGTTTCTTGAAGAATCCTTTCTAGTCTCTTCAGACACTCTTTCTTTTGCATACTCTTCATTTCAGTGTTATATTTTTCCCTTTTACGGTCATTGTAATTACGGACCAGAAGGTCGTGAATTGTGTCCAACGTTGACATGCTTACCTAGAACAAGCGCGTAAAAATAGTTTCAATAAAAATCTCAATATAAATAAATTAAACAGGCTATGATATTCAAGAATCCCGTTTTTGAAGAAACCAAATAAAATTAATATAATAATAGAAAGAACTTCAGAACCTATTGATCGGTTACTAGTTCTATTCTAGCATATATCTTTAAAGAAGGAAATTCTAGTTTGAAATTTTCTACTTATGGACTTTTTGAAAAACACCAGACAATTTATATGGGTAAGAGAGAAGAAAAATTAATTTTTTGTGGCTCTACCTACGTCCGGTCTGGTGTAATGCTAATTGAAATGATATCATATAAAATGAAAATCAATGGAATTGATATCATTTATACATACCGATAGAAATATTTTTCTATATTTATATTATTAAATACCAAAATTGAATTCTATATTCAGTCGACGTGACTCGAATCTTTTATTTTCTCTTCAACAATCGTAACAATCTTTGTAATATAATTAAAAAATCTCAACAATATCACTTTATGTTTCAACAATAGACATAAGGCTCAGATGAACTTAGATAATCAAATGAAAAGTGAATAACACCTAACAAACATAACTGCATAGAGCATTCTTTTTATTCTTCTTCTTCTTCATCATCATCTTCTTCTTTTTATTCTTATCATTCTTCTTCTTTTTCTTCTTCTTCTACTTTTTTCAAAGCTGGCCTGAACGCTTTAAATTAAAACTAAATAAACCTATTTCATAGAACATGTTCAAATGATAATTAAACATACATGGTATAATTGGCAAAAATCAAGACGATACTTCAGATAAAATTAAATTGAAAAAGACTTCGGTATAAATTCAAAAATGTGGTGAGGGCATGCGTAAAAGCAAATTATGATTAATATATAAAATCAAAATAAATTGAAACGACATATAACTTGAAAGATGAGGTTTCGATGTGTTAATAATGAGGCAGAATAATTCTGCGAAACTCTCACAAAATTCGATTTAAGAAAAAGTTGTTTTGGGAATATTCATCCAATGTTGTTCAGTATTCATTGGACTGTTCTGCTCAATATTTGAGATATTGGAAAATTTTCCTTCAAATTATGTATATTTTCTATACTCCTCATTTAAAAATTACCGACAGATGATTATGGACGCTGTTCCAGAAATTGTGCTATACGTTAGTCCAAATATCTCCATGTGCTTGGAATTAAATTTGCCATTGAAGCAGTGTTTCTGAGACATGTTGATTCGATTAAAAAAAATCTCGTCTAATTTTCAAATAATTATCTGTAGCGGTTCTTTATCATTATACGGTTTAATATTTGAAAAATTTGAAACTTTTTTCCGATGAATATACTCCTTCAATTTGTTTTTAATTATCATTATTATTATTTCCATGCATGCGCACCACCTATATCATGATTTCTCATTTCTGTAACGAAAAATACAGGTACTCCATGTTCAGTAATGAGAAAAATGTTAATTTAATAAATGATTTCCAGCCACAAGAAATGTTTGAGATGGAGAAATTCTCCCAAGCAATCAGTTGTGATTATAATTTGTCTCAATGAAGTGCAAACTACCAGAATCCAGATATGGAACCGAATGACACAAAATAATAGGGGGAATTAAAGTTGAACGAAAACATCCCATCGTGCTCACATATGTCAAAGAACAAACGAAAACTGAATCATATGCCATTGTCATTGATAAATGAACTTAAAATAAATGGAAATAAGTCATTGTTATAACTGAAAGCATATCTATCCTACGTTAATTAGCAGTTAAACGTATTGAAGATGAATTTTTCGAGAAATTTCATCATCGTCTTCAACAGCAAGCAGATATGATCGTATACAAGATGCTACCTGATGTTCAAGCAAGCCTACAAGCACTAAAATTACCTGCTGTGAACCCCCAGCGCGACATTGAAAAAGCTATTTCTACCTGGGGTCATCAATGAGGATTACAGCGAAAGCGTATAAAGGTCAATACACCATTTTCCCTCCCATCTTCCCTTTTTCGCAGAATTGTAGGTGCTCATATTTTTCTCACATTATCACACAATTAATTGAATTAATCAATATTTTGAATTTTGTTCATTCATGTTGTAATGTAACTAATCGAAAATATCGTGAGAAAGAAATGATATTATTCTTATTTAAAGCAATTTGAATATTAGAACCTGATCACTGCTGGCAAAGAAGGGTAGTTAAATTTTAAAAATAGAAGACCATAATTTATGTAGATGGAAGGCAGAAAAAAATTGAGCTATCAACGATCTGCATTTTTCAAGTATATAAAATTTCTGGTCATTCGAGAAAATTAATAAAAGTTAATCAACAATAATGACAGAGGCGATATTTCTTCTCTCAACGGAGTGAGAATCATTTAGAAAATGATATGCTGAAAGGAAATAATATATAGGAATATAAAAGTAAAATTATGGTATTCTCATTTATTCATTATTGAAAAACACTTAGGTTGATTAATTAATTAAATAAACCTTATAAGATATACATAGATATTCGCACAATAACAACTACAATCAAGTAATTTTGTCACATTGGATTCGTGTTTTCTATGCTGAAAACCAACTGAAGTGACAGCATTTTTCTTTGGTTTGCTTCATTTAGTTTAGTCCTTCAGTGAAAACATTTTAATATTTATTCTTACATAACACTCGGCACAAGTATGAGTCCTCTTTTGAATAGGACACCATATGTCTCATTGTAATGTCAAAGGTCATATCCAACCGGTTATATTCGCTGACTGATCCTGAACTAGAATTCCTTCCGGATACCTTCCGGCGATGGTGGAATAGGAGATAACATTTTGTAGCATACTATGTGTATTTCTTCATCATCCACTGATAACGCTGTTGCTGGTTGTTTTTCCGACGGCTGAAAAAAAATAGAGCTATTAATTGTAATCTAGAGTAAAGAAATGATAACTTCCAAATTTTGTTTCATAAAGAAATATACGTAGAGCCATCATCTTTAAATGAAAGGGAAAATTAAATTTTACTTACTTTTCTTTTAGGTAACTGATTATTGCCAATTCGTTTTCTCAGTGTTGGACCCAGAGCTGGAATTTTAGGTCTTGAAAATATCATTTCTTCTAACATCCTGTCTATTTCTGCGTTTGAGGTTGCCGGTATTTTATGTGGTATTTCAACCACTTTTTCTTTCTGTAAAAATAATTTTCATTAAAATCTAGTCGAAACACAAACGATACAAATTTTTTTTTATTGATAATATATAATTTATGATATTAAATTCGAATAAATAGTTACCTGAATTGGGTCACGATTCTCCTTTCTAAGATTACAACCTTCATATGGAGCAAACCTTACATTTCTTCGTTGTCGAGGGCCAGAAATGTTATATGGCTTTTTGAATTGATCCATAGTGGCTTTTGGATGTGACCTAAAATAGAAAATATTTTCATGAGTTTTATGAATTGAAATAAACTATTATAGTATAATGGTATATTTCGTGAGAGATTTCAACTTACCTATGTCCAAATGAATTCTGCTGGAAGGCAACATAGTGTCGTGTGGGACGTTCTTGCATTATATCAGGATATGCAAAAAGAGAATTTTGGTTGCCTATGCCTAAATTTTCATGTGTCAATAAATGTTTTTTCATGGAATAATCTCCAAGTACGCTCTTTATTCTCTTAGCCATAGGAGAGTCATTTGCTGGATTAATCTGAAAAAAATGTCATTTATATCCTAATGCTACCTATAATTGATCAAATATAAATAATTATGTTACTTCCTCAAATATTTTATTAATCGTAATATATTTGTTCATTTTATATGAAATATCTGATTAAAAGCATATTACTCATGAGAATTTGAGGATGATTGGCATAATTTACCATATCATTAATAAGTTTAAGGAACTTACCTTGACTGGAGGTTTGAATGAGGGAATGTTTCCTGGTGGTTGCGTTTCTTGAAGAATCCTTTCTAGTCTCTTCAGACACTCTTTCTTTTGCATACTCTTCATTTCAGTGTTATATTTTTCCCTTTTACGGTCATTGTAATTACGGACCAGAAGGTCGTGAATTGTGTCCAACGTTGACATGCTTACCTAGAACAAGCGCGTTAAAATAGTTTCAATAAAAATCTCAATATAAATAAATTAAACAGGCTATGATATTCAAGAATCCCGTTTTTGAAGAAACCAAATAAAATTAATATAATAATAGAAAGAACTTCAGAACCTATTGATCGGTTACTAGTTCTATTCTAGCATATATCTTTAAAGAAGGAAATTCTAGTTTGAAATTTTCTACTTATGGACTTTTTGAAAAACACCAGACAATTTATATGGGTAAGAGAGAAGAAAAATTAATTTTTTGTGGCTCTACCTACGTCCGGTCTTGTGTAATGCTAATTGAAATGATATCATATAATATTTATATTAAAAATAACACTCGGTTTATATTTCACAGTTTATTCAGAAATCTGACACGTGTTTCGGTATTTCAACCATCTTCAGAGGAGTACAAAAAGTAACTAAACTTAAAATCACAGAGGTTCATTTTTATTACAATTACAACATCTGTTGCTTTTTATGGCACATTTTTACAACAGAATCCAATACAGGCGTACTAGGAAAGAGTATTTGGGAATTGGTCAAATTTTCTTTATTCTCTAAAGATTTTTTAATTGAAAGAATCTCCAAATAGTCCATCACTTTACCCTTATTAACATTGTATAATAAACTAACATCCTTTTCGTTGAAAAAGTGATTATTCTCTATACAATGTTCTGCAAAACCGGTTGATTTATGGTTCTTTAGAATTGATACCCTATGTTCTTTCACTCGATGTTGTAAACACCGACCTGTTTGTCCAATATATATAGCATCACAATCATCACATTTTAGTTGGTAAATTCCCGTATTAGTCATATTAGGGTTCCTTTCTTTATTATTCCCTAAGAGTTTGGCTAGATTATTTTTATTGACTGTTATCGAACTAATTCCCATTTTCCGGAAACCATTACAAATTTTGTAACTAATACCTTTTATATACGGTATAGAGTACCACATTAAATCTCGGTTATAATCCTTTGAATTTATATAAAAATTTTTTAAAATATATTTAAATGCTTTCTTTTTAATCATTTTGTCAATAAGGTCCGTTCTATAGCCATTATTCAAAGCTATGGTTTTAATTATATTAACTTCTTTTTTGTAATTAGTTTCATTCAACGGGATATTCAAGAGTCTATGTATGAAGCTATGGAATGATGACATTTTAATCTGCCATGACTGATTGGATTTGGAATGTATGGTGGTGTCTGTCGTAGTCGGTTTTCTGAAAATATCGAATTCAAATTTGTTATCTAAATGAGAGATTTTGAGATCTAAAAAGCTAATCGACGAGTTTTGTTCAATTTCTATGGTAAATTCGATATTTTCATTCAAGTCATTGAGAAAATTCAAGAATTGTTTCAGCTGTCTGTCGGTTCCGGTCCAAATGCAAAAGACATCATCTACATATCTAGCCCAAAAATGGATATACTTAATTAGTTTATTTGTTTTATTCGTGAATAATAAATTTTCTAAATATGCCATGAATATTTCAGCCAAAAGTGGACTTATAGGGCTACCCATTGGTAGGCCATTAAATTGATTAAAAAATTTGTTATTGAATTTAAAATAATTTTGGTCTAAACACATTTCTAGAATTTTGTATAGATTATCTTTGTTTGTTGGTGTTAGATGGCTGTTATTTATCATAGATTTCAAGAGTGGCTTGAGCTCGTTTGTTGGTATCGAAGTAAATAGGCTTTTTACGTCAAAAGAGATGAATTTACATTTGTTCGGTACGGTAGTCTGTTCTAATTTTTTAATGAGTTCAAGGGAATTTTTGACACTATACGGAGAAGTGCAATTTACTACAGATGGTAGATTTTTTGCCAAACCTTTACATAAAATATATGCTGGTGCGTTTATATATGAAACCACTGGTCTCATTGGAATATCTTCCTTGTGTAATTTAGGCATTCCATATAGAACAGGAGCAGTAGGGTTCATAACACATAAAGTTTTTAGATTTCTGTCACTAAAAATATTCTTATATTCAATAGTTAGTTTCCTCACCGACTTCTGGAACGAGTTTGTTGGATCTGATTTTATTTCTCTGAAATCTTCAGATTTTAATAAATTTTCCATTTTAATTTTATACTCAGTGTTCGTCATGATAGTTAATGTATTTCCTTTATCTGCTTTTTTTATAATTAGATCATTCAACTGAATTTTACGTTTGAGTTGCTTTATAATTTTTCTTTCGGAGTTGTTAAATTTGGAAATGTTTTTAGTATTAAAATTTTTTGCTATTGAATATTTTTCTGATAATGGTTTTTTGGACATATCTAATATGGTTTCAGTTTTTGAAGCTAACATTTCTACATCTTTAAAATTAAAATTATCCGGACAATATTTTAGTCCTTTTTCCAGTACATTTAATTCTGTTTTATCAAATTTAACATCTGTAAGGTTTTTGACTCTATCATAAAATGTAAATTCGCAAGTTAAATTTTGTTTTTGAGTAATACAATTAGAGCTTACTTCTTTCATTCTTCTGAGTTTGTTCAATTTTTTTAATTGATTAATATATTGTTGGTGGACTTCTAGCTGAACTTCTTCCCTGGTTGCTCTGTCAATGGCTTGGAATTCATCGTATATTAATTTGTGGGCTAATTCATCATGAATCAATTTCAAGTGAAGTTGTAAGAAGTTTCGTCGCTGATACCATTTGTGAACTTCCTCATTCAGCCAATTGCTATAGGCTATTTTTACTGTCCTTTTAGCTTCAGCTGAGTTAAAAAAAAAAAAAAAAAAAAAAAAAATTTAAAAAAAAAAAAAAAAAAAAAAAAAAAAAAAAAAAAAAAAAATTTATATAAATTCAAAGGATTATAACCGAGATTTAATGTGGTACTCTATACCGTATATAAAAGGTATTAGTTACAAAATTTGTAATGGTTTCCGGAAAATGGGAATTAGTTCGATAACAGTCAATAAAAATAATCTAGCCAAACTCTTAGGGAATAATAAAGAAAGGAACCCTAATATGACTAATACGGGAATTTACCAACTAAAATGTGATGATTGTGATGCTATATATATTGGACAAACAGGTCGGTGTTTACAACATCGAGTGAAAGAACATAGGGTATCAATTCTAAAGAACCATAAATCAACCGGTTTTGCAGAACATTGTATAGAGAATAATCACTTTTTCAACGAAAAGGATGTTAGTTTATTATACAATGTTAATAAGGGTAAAGTGATGGACTATTTGGAGATTCTTTCAATTAAAAAATCTTTAGAGAATAAAGAAAATTTGACCAATTCCCAAATACTCTTTCCTAGTACGCCTGTATTGGATTCTGTTGTAAAAATGTGCCATAAAAAGCAACAGATGTTGTAATTGTAATAAAAATGAACCTCTGTGATTTTAAGTTTAGTTACTTTTTGTACTCCTCTGAAGATGGTTGAAATACCGAAACACGTGTCAGATTTCTGAATAAACTGTGAAATATAAACCGAGTGTTATTTTTAATATAAATATTATAATGTTTCACCTAGAACCAACCGCAAACTCAATTCTTCTTATATCATATAAAATGAAAATCAATGGAATTGATATCATTTATACATACCGATATAAATATTTTTGTATATTTATATTATTAAATACCAAAATTGAATTCTATATTTAGTCGACGTAACTCGAATCTTTTATTTTCTCTTCAACAATCGTAACAATCTTTGTAATATAATTAAAAAATCTCAACAATATCACTTTATGTTTCAACAATAGACATAAGGCGTAGATGAACTTAGATAATCAAATGAAAAGTGAATAACACCTAACAAACATAACTGCATAGAGCATTCTTTTTATTCTTCTTCTTCTTCATCATCATCTTCTTCTTATTCCTATCATTCTTCTTCTTTTTCTTCTTCTTCTTCTTCTACTTTTTTCAAAGCTGGCCTGAACGCTTTAAATTAAAACTAAATAAACCTATTTCATAGAACATGTTCAAATGATAATTAAACATACATGGTATAATTGGCAAAAATCAAGACGATACTTCAGATAAAATTAAATTGAAAAAGACTTCGGTATAAATTCAAAAATGTGGTGAGGGCATGCGTAAAAGCAAATTATGATTAATATATAAAATCAAAATAAATTGAAACGACATATTACTTGAAAGATGAGGTTTCGATGTGTTATTAATGAGGCAGAATAATTCTGCGGAACTCTTACAAAATTCGATTTAAGAAAAAGTTGTATTGGGAATATTCATCCAATGTTGTTCAGTATTCATTGGACTGTTCTGCTCAATATTTGAGATATTGGAAAATTTTCCTTCAAATTATATATATTTTCTATATTCATCATTTAAAAATTACCGACAGATGATTATGGACGCTGTTCCAGAAATTCTGCTATACGTTAGTCCAAATATCTCCATGTGCTTGGAATTAAATTTGCCATTGAAGCAGTGTTTCTGAGACATGTTGATTCGATTAAAAAAAATCTCGTCTAATTTTCAAATAATTATCTGTAGCGGTTCTTCATCATTATACGGTTTAATATTTGAAAAATTTGAAACTTTTTTCCGATGAATATAATCCTTCAATTTGTTTTTAATTATCATTATTATTATTTCCATGCATGCGCACCACCTATATCATGATTTCTCATTTCTGTAACGAAAAATACAGATACTCCATTTTCAGTAATGAGAAAAATGTTAATTTAATAAATGATTTCCAGCCACAAGAAATGTTTGAGATGAAGAAATTCTCCCAAGCAATCAGTTGTGATTATAATTTGTCTCAATGAAGTGCAAACTACCAGAATCCAGATATGGAAATAATAGGGGGAATTAAAGTTGAACGAAAACATCCCATCGTGCTCACATATGTCAAAGAACAAACAAAAACTGAATCATATGCCATTGTCATTGATAAATGAACTTAAAATAAATGGAAATAAGTCATTGTTATAACTGAAAGCATATATATCCTACGTTAATTAGCAGTTAAACGTATTGAAGATGAATTTTTCGAGAAATTTCATCATCGTCATCAACAGCAAGCAGATATGATCGTATACAAGATGCTACCTGATGTTCAAGCAAGCCTACAAGCACTAAAATTACCTGCTGTGAACCCCCAGCGCGACATTGAAAAAGCTATTTCTACCTGGGGTCATCAATGAGGATTACAGCGAAAGCGTATAAAGGTCAATACACCAATTTTCCCTCCCATCTTCCCTTTTTCGCAGAATTGTAGGTGCTCATATTTTTCTCACATTATCACACAATTAATTGAATTAATTAATATTTTGAATTTTGTTCATACATGTTGTAATGTAACTAATCAAAAATATCGTGAGAAAGAAATGATATTATTCTTATTTAAAGCAATTTGAATATTAGAACCTGATCACTGCTGGCAAAGAAGGGTAGTTAGTTTTTAAAAATAGAAGACCATAATTTATGTAGATGGAAGGCAGAAAAAAATTGAGCTATCAACGATCTGCATTTTTCAAGTATATAAAATTTCTGGTCATTCGAGAAAATTAATAAAAGTTAATCAACAATAATGACAGAGGCGATATTTCTTCTCTCAACGGAGTGAGAATCATTTAGAAAATGATATGCTGAAAAGAAATAATATATATGAATATAAAAGTAAAATTATGGTATTCTCATTTATTCATTATTGAAAAACACTTAGGTTGATTAATTAATTAAATAAACTTTATAAGATATACATAGATATTCGTAAAATAACCACTACAATCAAGTAATTGTGTCACATTGGATTCGTGTTCTCTATGCTGAAAACCAACTGAAGTGACAGCATTTTTCTTTGGTTTGCTTCATTTAGTTTAGTCCTCCAGTGAAAACATTTTAATATTTATTCTTACATAACACTCGGCACAAGTATGAGTCCTCTTTTGAATAGGACACCATATGTCTCATTGTAATGTCAAAGGTCATATCCAACCGGTTATATTCGCTGACTGATCCTGAACTAGAATTCCTTCCGGATACCTTCCGGCGATGGTGGAATAGGAGATAACATTTTGTAGCGTACTATGTGTATTTCTTCATCATCCACTGATAACGCTGTTGCTGGTTGTTTTTCCGACGGCTGAAAAAAAATAGAGCTATTAATTGTAATCTAGAGTAAAGAAATGATAACTTCCAAATTTTGTTTCATAAAGAAATATACGTAGAGCCATCATCTTTAAATGAAAGGGAAAATTAAATTTTACTTACTTTTCTTTTAGGTAACTGATTATTGCCAATTCGTTTTCTCAGTGTTGGACCCAGAGCTGGAATTTTAGGTCTTGAAAATATCATTTCTTCTAACATCCTGTCTATTTCTGCGTTTGAGGTTGCCGGTATTTTATGTGGTATTTCAACCAATTTTTCTTTCTGTAAAAATAATTTTCATTAAAATCTAGTCGAAACACAAACGATACAAATTTTTTTTTATTGATAATATATAATTTATGATATTAAATTCGAATAAATAGTTACCTGAATTGGGTCACGATTCTCCTTTCTAAGATTACATACAACCTTCATATGGAGCAAACCTTACATTTCTTCGTTGTCGAGGGCCAGAAATGTTATATGGCTTTTTGAATTGATCCATAGTGGCTTTTGGATGTGACCTAAAATAGAAAATATTTTCATGAGTTTTATGAATTGAAATAAACTATTATAGTATAATGGTATATTTCGTGAGAGATTTCAACTTACCTATGTCCAAATGAATTCTGCTGGAAGGCAACATAGTGTCGTGTGGGACGTTCTTGCATTATATCAGGATATGCAAAAAGAGAATTTTGGTTGCCTATGCCTAAGTTTTCATGTGTCAATAAATGTTTTTTCATGGAATAATCTCCAAGTACGCTCTTTATTCTCTTAGCCATAGGAGAGTCATTTGCTGGATTAATCTGAAAAAAATGTCATTAATATCCTAATGCTACCTATAATTGATCAAATATAAATAATTATGTTACTTCCTCAAATATTTTATTAATCGTAATATATTTGTTCATTTTATATGAAATATCTGATTAAAAGCATATTACTCATGAGAATTTGAGGATGATTGGCATAATTTACCATATCATTAATAAGTTTAAGGAACTTACCTTGACTGGAGGTTTGAATGAGGGAATGTTTCCTGGTGGTTGCGTTTCTTGAAGAATCCTTTCTAGTCTCTTCAGACACTCTTTCTTTTGCATACTCTTCATTTCAGTGTTATATTTTTCCCTTTTACGGTCATTGTAATTACGGACCAGAAGGTCGTGAATTGTGTCCAACGTTGACATGCTTACCTAGAACAAGCGCGTTAAAATAGTTTCAATAAAAATCTCAATATAAATAAATTAAACAGGCTATGATATTCAAGAATCCCGTTTTTGAAGAAACCAAATAAAATTAATATAATAATAGAAAGAACTTCAGAACCTATTGATCGGTTACTAGTTCTATTCTAGCATATATCTTTAAAGAAGGAAATTCTAGTTTGAAATTTTCTACTTATGGACTTTTTGAAAAACACCAGACAATTTATATGGGTAAGAGAGAAGAAAAATTAATTTTTTGTGGCTCTACCTACGTCCGGTCTTGTGTAATGCTAATTGAAATGATATCATATAAAATGAAAATCAATGGAATTGATATCATTTATACATACCGATATAAATATTTTTGTATATTTATATTATTAAATACCAAAATTGAATTCTATATTCAGTCGACGTGACTCGAATCTTTTATTTTCTCTTCAACAATCGTAACAATCTTTGTAATATAATTAAAAAATCTCAACAATATCACTTTATGTTTCAACAATAGACATAAGGCTTAGATGAACTTAGATAATCAAATGAAAAGTGAATAACACCTAACAAACATAACTGCATAGAGCATTCTTTTTATTCTTCTTCTTCTTCATCATCATCTTCTTCTTTTTATTCTTATCATTCTTCTTCTTTTTCTTCTTCTTCTTCTTCTACTTTTTTCAAAGCTGGCCTGAACGCTTTAAATTAAAACTAAATAAACCTATTTCATAGAACATGTTCAAATGATAATTAAACATACATGGTATAATTGGCAAAAATCAAGACGATACTTCAGATAAAATTAAATTGAAAAAGACTTCGGTATAAATTCAAAAATGTGGTGAGGGCATGCGTAAAAGCAAATTATGATTAATATATAAAATCAAAATAAATTGAAACGACATATTACTTGAAAGATGAGGTTTCGATGTGTTATTAATGAGGCAGAATAATTCTGCGGAACTCTTACAAAATTCGATTTAAGAAAAAGTTGTATTGGGAATATTCATCCAATGTTGTTCAGTATTCATTGGACTGTTCTGCTCAATATTTGAGATATTGGAAAATTTTCCTCCAAATTATATATATTTTCTATATTCATCATTTAAAAATTACCGACAGATGATTATGGACGCTGTTCCAGAAATTCTGCTATACGTTAGTCCAAATATCTCCATGTGCTTGGAATTAAATTTGCCATTGAAGCAGTGTTTCTGAGACATGTTGATTCGATTAAAAAAAATCTCGTCTAATTTTCAAATAATTATCTGTAGCGGTTCTTTATCATTATACGGTTTAATATTTGAAAAATTTGAAACTTTTTTCCGATGAATATAATCCTTCAATTTGTTTTTAATTATCATTATTATTATTTCCATGCATGCGCATCACCTATATCATGATTTCTCATTTCTGTAACGAAAAATACAGGTACTCCATGTTCAGTAATGAGAAAAATGTTAATTTAATAAATGATTTCCAGCCACAAGAAATGTTTGAGATGAAGAAATTCTCCCAAGCAATCAGTTGTGATTATAATTTGTCTCAATGAAGTGCAAACTACCAGAATCCAGATATGGAACCGAATGACACAAAATAATAGGGGGAATTAAAGTTGAACGAAAACATCCCATCGTGCTCACATATGTCAAAGAACAAACGAAAACTGAATCATATGCCATTCTCATTGATAAATGAACTTAAAATAAATGGAAATAAGTCATTGTTATAACTGAAAGCATATCTATCCTACGTTAATTAGCAGTTAAACGTATTGAAGATGAATTTTTCGAGAAATTTCATCATCGTCATCAACAGCAAGCAGATATGATCGTATACAAGATGCTACCTGATGTTCAAGCAAGCCTACAAGCACTAAAATTACCTGCTGTGAACCCCCAGCGCGACATTGAAAAAGCTATTTCTACCTGGGGTCATCAATGAGGATTACAGCGAAAGCGTATAAAGGTCAATACACCAATTTTCCCTCCCATCTTCCCTCTTTCGCAGAATTGTAGGTGCTCATATTTTTCTCACATTATCACACAATTAATTGAATTAATTAATATTTTGAATTTTGTTCATACATGTTGTAATGTAACTATTCGAAAATATCGTGAGAAAGAAATGATATTATTCTTATTTAAAGCAATTTGAATATTAGAACCTGATCACTGCTGGCAAAGAAGGGTAGTTAGTTTTTAAAAAATAGAAGACCATAATTTATGTAGATGGAAGGCAGAAAAAAATTGAGCTATCAACGATCTGCATTTTTCAAGTATATAAAATTTCTGGTCATTCGAGAAAATTAATAAAAGTTAATCAACAATAATGACAGAGGCGATATTTCTTCTCTCAACGGAGTGAGAATCATTTAGAAAATGATATGCTGAAAAGAAATAATATATAGGAATATAAAAGTAAAATTATGGTATTCTCATTTATTCATTATTGAAAAACACTTAGGTTGATTAATTAATTAAATAAACTTTATAAGATATACATAGATATTCGTAAAATAACCACTACAATCAAGTAATTGTGTCACATTGGATTCGTGTTCTCTATGCTGAAAACCAACTGAAGTGACAGCATTTTTCTTTGGTTTGCTTCATTTAGTTTAGTCCTCCAGTGAAAACATTTTAATGTTTATTCTTACATAACACTCGGCACAAGTATGAGTCCTCTTTTCAATAGGACACCATATGTCTCATTGTAATGTCAAAGGTCATATCCAACCGGTTATATTCGCTGACTGATCCTGAACTAGAATTCCTTCCGGATACCTTCCGGCGATGGTGGAATAGGAGATAACATTTTGTAGCGTACTATGTGTATTTCTTCATCATCCACTGATAACGCTGTTGCTGGTTGTTTTTCCGACGGCTGAAAAAAAATAGAGCTATTAATTGTAATCTAGAGTAAAGAAATGATAACTTCCAAATTTTGTTTCATAAAGAAATATACGTAGAGCCATCATCTTTAAATGAAAGGGAAAATTAAATTTTACTTACTTTTCTTTTAGGTAACTGATTATTGCCAATTCGTTTTCTCAGTGTTGGACCCAGAGCTGGAATTTTAGGTCTTGAAAATATCATTTCTTCTAACATCCTGTCTATTTCTGCGTTTGAGGTTGCCGGTATTTTATGTGGTATTTCAACCAATTTTTCTTTCTGTAAAAATAATTTTCATTAAAATCTAATCGAAACACAAACGATACAAATTTTTGGAGTTTACTCCTTAAGAATCGATTTACATATATAGGCCCGGGGTATGAAAATTATGGGGACCAAAATCGTACTAGAGAGTATAGCATGTCACACGAAATGCGTTATGCGCTATAGTCTGACCATTCCCCACCACACGGTATGCTCGGCTCCATGTACTTGTATATGTTTAGTATATATCTGTGTGTGTATAATAGCATACACATTATACATGTACAGTGTAGCGCCTGCATAACTATATCAATACATTTCTAAACATTTATTTATTCGATATTAACCTACAAACACTTTGAACTTGCGGAGATATTGTTTTAAATTTTATAATTTATTTATAATCGATATAAATATAAATTTGTGTCAGTTGAATACAGTAAAATATGGAAGTTACGTATTCTAGTGAGAATGATCCGGGAGTTGCGGAACACGTGGATGCGGTAATTAAGTAAGTCTATATAATTCACTTTTACAATTAATATATAAGTTGTCCATTCACTGATAGAAGGAATTGTTTATATTTAATAAACTTTATTAATAAATGATTTTTTAACGTCAAAGAATTTAATAAGTATTTATTAACAGTTAATAAATTATTTATGAAATGCAATTTATCAAATGTATGAATAAATATTTGTTAGCTACTAAAAAAAGGTTTATTAAAAGTTAATCCATGTTTATTAAAAATAATTTATGAAGTACAAATCAAATACAAATCAACGTAATATTTATTAGTTGTTAAAAAATATTTATTAACTGTTAATAAGTATTTGTTAATTATTAATAAATACTTATTAAATGTTAATAAATATATTTTCCTTCTAAATAAATGTTAATTAAATGTAGAAAAATATTTATTAAAATTAAACAATTGCTTTCAAATAATTTAAATTATTAAATAGTTAATGAATCTTTTTATCAGTGTATATCTATACTTTTTATAAAATAAAATAGAAAGGCTTTTTACTTGATAGAAGAAATATAACAAAATTTGAATATCAAAACAAATTGAAATATGTTTATCTTCTACAATTTTAATTTCCAAAAGAATTTTTTATTCAAGAAACTTTTAGAATTAAATTAATGTCTAAAACAAGCACCGCTCACATTTAATAGACGTTTATAAACAAAACTCAATATACAATGTCAAATGAAATAAATAACCCAATAGATATACGAAAGTAATTAAAATTAATAAATAAATATTCAAAGGAGACAAAATTTTGTTTCTGGTCTTAACTTTAAAAAATACTACTTGCCTTATAAAAACATGAACACACTTAAAGGACTTCCCAAAGAATATAATTTATTTGAAATATTTAATATATTTAAATATTCGAACAAATTATTTCAAAAATCTCTAAAAAATGTGCACTATATCTTCAAAAAACAAATATAGTTCTAGATAATCCCTTCATCAGCCCTTTGTTTTCAATATTACAAATATCAAAATCAAAAACATAACCTACATCACTCACGTGTTAAAAGACTTCAGCTTCGAACTACAGATCAGCTATATATTCAAGATTGATCTATGTTCTAACAAAATCAAAGAACAAAGTGAGTTATTTTAAGTTTACTTAAAATCATAGATCAATCTTGAATATATAGCTGATCTGTAGTTCGAAGCTGAAGTCTTTTAACACGTGAGTGATGTAGGTTATGTTGTTGATTTTGATATTTGTAATATTGAAAACAAAGGGCTGATGAAGGGATTATCTAGAACTATATTTGTTTTTTGAAGATATAGTGCACATTTTTTAGAGATTTTTGAAATAATTTGTTCGAATATTTAAATATATTAAATATTTCAAATAAATTATATTCTTTGGGAAGTCCTTTAAGTGTGTTCATGTTTTTATAAGGCAAGTAGTATTTTTTAAAGTTAAGACCAGAAACAAAATTTTGTCTCCTTTGAATATTTATATACTTTTTATGTTGTGCTTTTATATTTAATTACATGCTATTAAAATAGCTATTTATTTTTTTTCTTATTAAATGTGCTTGAATTTGTTTATTCACAGTCCTGAAACCTGTCCATCAACAACAACCGGTCATAAAAAAACTCAAGCAATTCGACAACAAGAATACAGACTTCGGATGAAAGAAAAATCTGGGCCTAAAAAACAGAAAGAGGACAGACCAGCCAAAAAGTCCGCAGCGGAGCGTCAACGGGAATGCAGGTTGAGAAAAAAACTCCGAGCGAATCAAAACATCAACGCAGAGTCAAACTCAGACGTTACTGAAATTTTACCGAGGCAAGATGCAGGACCTTCCAACTACTTGACATCGGTAACTACAGCACAGGTGGTACCTTCAAGTCCTGACGATGGACCTGTCATTACACACCACGAAGTAGTTATTGAGACTGCACCGGTATCAACAAAAAAACGTCAAAACGTACAACAGCACGAAAGTGTTAGTGATGTGTACAAAAAAAAAAGGAAACCAAATCAAACCAGAAACCTTAATTTTGATGAGATTTGTCAGCTTCCCAGCCAACCTATACTGACTCCTCGTTTGCTAACTAATGAAATGGAAATTTTACAACCAGCCGAGAATGAATTCATTGAAAATGAAGACAATATCAACATGTCTGAAGAGTCAACATCGGAGCCAAATTCTAGCCTGCCATACCGTAGCTATCAAACTCATAAATCAGCACATAAGCTATTTAAAAAAAAGATCCTACAGAATTCCTTTGGTCACGCCTGTAATGTTTGTGATCGTTTATGGTTTTTAGAAGATCTTAAATGTGGATCAGCAGATGAAGAAATCTTACTTAAACGAATTACGGTAAAGTAGTCCCTTATAATTTACAATTATCTAATATCTTACCAACTCTAATTATATGATATTTTTCAGAATTTTACGGATGTCACTCAAGTCATGATGTGCAAAACTTGCAGAGCCAGTATCTTAAAAGGCAATATTCCCTTTTTAGCTACGTATAATGGTTTTAAATATCCACAAAGACCAGTGGATTTGCCGGAATTGGATATTATTGCTGAGAGACTTATTTCACCAAGGCTTCCGTTTATGCAAATACGTAGATTACGCCATTTCAATGGTCAATTTGCTATAACTGGCCAAATAATTAATGTGCCTGTCTCGGTTGATAATATGATAAAACTTTTACCAAGGCCGCTTGATGGAAATGAAGAAGACTATTGTATTAATATTCATATTAAGAAGAAACTTATTCATAAAACAAGTTACCTTCACGGATTGGTTAAAGGTATTGTCATTAAAAAATGGTTGACGTATTTAATTGAAACACCTCTGTATAAGCACTTCCAAATTAAAGTGGATGATGCTTGGTTTACATCCAATGGTGAGAAAGTCATAATTGATTACACGGATACAGGAGGATCGAGTAGACAAGATGATGTGCAAGAGCTTCCATCCTCTGAAACAGCAAATCACACTCACTCTGTGGATTCTGACTCCATAGAAAAACGAATACACATCGATGATTTAAGTGAACATATTGTGATTGATGAAAGTCTGACTGCGCAACAGCAAACTCTCATGTGGAGTGAGGATAAATTTTTACAAATTGCTCCAGGTGAAAATAAAGTTCCAGAGAGTTTGTTATTTGACACATATGCAGAGGAATTATCATTTCCAGCCATTTACCTTGGGGAATTTCGTGTATTTCGAGAAGAAGCCAATGTAACGCCATTCATGATGGCAACAAGTGAATTACGTCGTTCAGACAGGAGAGGAGTACTTCCTAATAAGCTTCTTTACACGGCAATGAAAATAATGCGCTTAAGAGTTTGCAGTGCTCTGAAGATTGGATTCAAACACATCGGTAAGGATACCAATATAAGTAAAGAACGCGTATTATCTGATGATTACATAAATGCCTGTTTGGAAACAAATTTAGCTTTTATGAAGTCAATCCCTAATTCTGCAACTTATTGGTCTGCGCGAAAGCGAGATCTTTTTGCAATGATGCGCCAGTTGGGTAGGCCAACTATGTTTTTGACCATAAGCGCGAATGAAATTGGATGGCCAAACCTTCTAAGGATTTTACACAAATTGAAAAATCAGGGAGAAGAGTTAACCGATGAGCAAATTGAAGTGTTGAATTATTTTCAAAAGACAACTCTGATTAATGATGATGCCGTCACCTGCGCAATATATTTCAATAAATTGATTAATGTAATCATGCTTATATTGCAGTCAAAGAAGTTGAGTCCATTTGGTAAATATCGAGTGAGTCATTATTTCAAGCGGATTGAATTTCAACATAGAGGTAGCCCACACGCCCATATACTATTATGGTTAGATAATTCACCAAAAGATGCATTGGGGAACGACTACGAAGAAGCGATTGCATTAATTAATTCGCTTATTTCAGTGGATTCATCTGAAGCTTCCGGTCACATCAAACTTCAAACTCATAAACACACCTTCACGTGTTATAAAAACACTCGTACAAATAATCGGCAATGTCGTTTTGAAGCACCTTTTATGCCTATTCGCCAAACTACTATTCTCATCCCGCTAGACAAGGAGAATCCAGAGTTACAAAGATTTAAATCGCGGTATAAAAATATACGACAAAACTTAGAAAGTAATGACTACGAAAATATTGAACATTTTTATCAAGACAATTGCATAATATCAGATGATGACTACGTTAACATTTTACGAGCTGGGATAACTCGGCCTCGAGTATTTTTAAAACGGAGACCTTCAGAAAAATGGCATAATTGTTTTAATCCTTTTATTTTGAACGTGGTTGGGTCTAATATGGACTTCCAATTTATCACCGAAGAATATTCATGTGCTCAGTACGTTGTCGACTACATAAATAAGACTAACAGAGGAATCAGTAACTTACAACAAAAACTCGTCGAAATTATGAATGATAATCCTGACTTCGACATTATTGCTGCTACAAAGAAACTTAGCGTCAACGCGCTGAATACAATTGAAATGTCAAGCCAGGAAGCAGCGTGGTTTCTTTTGCGTGAACCCATGTCTAAAGCGTCAGTAGCTATTGAATATATTCCAACATACTGGCCACAACAGCGAGAAAGAATTCGAAAAACATTAAAAGAAATAGCGCAACTTGAAGATGATGATACAAATGTATGGAAGGAAAATTGGTTCGACAAGTACGAGAAAAGACCTGCTATAATTAATGATATCACTCTAGCTCAGTTTGTTTCGCGATATAATGTCAATGCTGCCGGAAATGTTAAAGAACGAAAAGTCCCAAAAGTTATAAGATTCCGAAATTATGATATGGGGAAAGAGTTAACAGAATACAAGAGGGAAATGGTTACGCTACATATGCCTTTCAGAATTGAAGAAACTGATGTTTTGAGTGATATGAAGTTTTTGCGCATCTATGATGAAAATGAAGATCTCATAATGGAGAGACGAAAAGAATTTGAATCTAATTTAGATATCGCAAAAACAATGGAAATTTGTGCACAATTATGTCGGGAAGAGACGGAGCTCAACGATGTGCAGGCAAATAACGATGACCAGAACAGGGCTAATGTCCAAGAAATTCTAGATCCATACCAACAGTTTCTTCAAGATCCAAACTCGGTTATTAACGATGATTTAGTATCAGCTTCAATGAATAAACTCGGAGCGATATGGAAAAAAAAAACAACCTCATGGAGACTCCAGAGTTTCTTGAGCTCATGAGAAGAACTAACGAGAAGCAATTCGAGCTGGCTCAACACATAATATGGTTATTGACTTCAAAAAACCCAATGCCGTTACAACTATTTTTGACTGGTCCTGCTGGATGTGGGAAAACTTTTCTCATCAAACTGATTATGGAAATTTGTAATAGATTCACAGATACAGATGGCTACTGCAATGCTTATCTTGTATGTGCATCCACTGGAAAAGCTGCGGTTGCTATTGGAGGTACAACTGTTCACACCGCTTTCAAAATTACTCTATCCAGTTTTCAAATACCTTTATCTAACGAAGTCAAGGGCTTGTACAGATGTTTATTCAAGTATGTAAAGATGATACTTATTGATGAAGTCAGTATGATAGGAGCAGAAATGTTAGAACGTATAGATTTGAGGTTGAAAGAAATAACCGGAAATTATGATACCTCTTTCGGTGGATTACATATTATTTTTATTGGTGATTTGAGACAATTGCCTCCAGTTAGAGCCACACCAATTTGGAAACAAAAAATTCAACGGATTGATGGTCAGCAGTTATGGAGAGGAATTAGTTTTTACGAGTTGACAGAAGTTATGCGCCAAGAAAATGCTCAATTTTCTTCATTATTGACAAAAATTGGTAATGGAAATCAATTAGATGAAGACCAGTTGCAACTAATTGAATCAAGATTTTGTTCAGAAGGGGAAGCGGAGCAACGTTGTCCTGGAGGAATTCGATTATTTAATGACAATCATTCAGTTGATGCGTACAACTTGAAAGTGTTGAGTTCATCTGATGAAATATCAAATTCAGTTGCTGATGATGAATTTTTGGGGTGTGAAAATGATCGCGAAAAGCAAAGAGTTGCTAGAGAAAAGTTGTACAAACTTAGTACAATTGACACGGGAGGATTACCTTATGAAATTATTTTTGCTCCAGATAAACCCTACATGATAACGACCAATATTGATGTTGCTGACGGATTAGCCAATGGAGCGGTAGGCAAATTGATCCATGTTGAATTAGGTGTTGATGATAGAATTTTAGGAGTTTGGCTTCATTTTCCTAACGGCGTCGGTGTTAAAGCTCGAGCAAAAACAGCTGGATATGCGAATTCAAAAGGAATTGATAATACAGCGGTTCCTATCAATCGTAGAACTGCAACAATTCCTCTCAACCGGAACAAATCAATTCATGTCAAAAGAAATCATTTTCCGTTCAAACCAGCTTGCTCCTTAACCATTCATAAATCTCAAGGTGGAACTTTTGATGAAATAGTTTACAAGTACAGCAAAGCTCACTCACAGTCTTTAGTTTACGTAGCTTTATCTAGGGTTACGAGTCAACAAGGACTTTACATTGTATCTAGTGAAGATCAACGTTTTCACCATGGCAGACGTGAAAATCAAGCGATGCTTTTGTTACGAAACGAGTTTACTCGGCTTTCTACTGTCCATCTTAATACAATCGATCGAGTTATACTCGAAAAGATTAATGAAGGGAATATCATTGTTTTTTCTCTAAACTGCCAAAGTCTCCGGGCACATGCATGTGATCTTCGTGGCAACATAATACGAAAATCACATGTTTTAATGTTATCAGAAACTTGGCTTTCTAACAACGAACAGGTTGAAGTTGGAAATTTTAATCTCATCACACAATATAGGCGACCAAACATAAAGCGTGGAGGAGGGGTCTGCATTTATCACAGTACTGACGATTCACAGTGGGAGTGTGCGGTCAATAGTGATACTCAATTGAGAAGAGGTCCCCAGCACACAAGTCTAACTAAATCTGCTGTAGGAGATATATGCGCCGCAAGATACACTACATCCAGCGGTAGAGAAATTATTATGGTGACTGTTTATATTTCGGTCAATACGAATGTTACTGATATAATAGATTTTCTCCACGAAGCATTGCTAGTATACACAGAAGGGGGTTCGAAACTATTAAGAAAACGCTATCATGAACTTCCGCTTATACTTGGTGGAGATTTTAATATTGACTTTAATAAAGAAGATGGTTTCCGGTTGATACAATTCCTTAAAGACGAATTAAACTTAGATTTAATTTCTGGAAGAACACTGGGAACAACTAGATATGATACCACTATTGATGCGATGTTTTCGCGATTTATTACACATATATCGTCCGACGTCCATGTATCGTATTTTAGTTACCACAAACCGATCGTCTCAGTATTCAATGATGTTGATATTGTTCCTGGAATAAATACACCGCAAGGTGATGTAAATAGTGAATAAAATCAATCTTGCTCAACATTCTATTATATTAAATTATTATTGTTTATATTTTTTCATGGCTTCCTTACGTATGTCAAAAAATTTATTGTATAATTAATAGAATAAAAATCTACCGTGCATAATCTAAGTATCATCAAAAATGCATTCATTTATACCCGTATTCCCTTATCTATTTATTTATTTTATAATCGTTCTTGAGGAGTAAACTCCAGTCGTGCGTCGGAGCGGACACACACACTTTTTTTTTATTGATAATATATAATTTATGATATTAAATTCGAATAAATAGTTACCTGAATTGGGTCACGATTCTCCTTTCTAAGATTACAACCTTCATATGGAGCAAACCTTACATTTCTTCGTTGTCGAGGGCCAGAAATGTTATATGGCTTTTTGAATTGATCCATAGTGGCTTTTGGATGTGACCTAAAATAGAAAATATTTTCATGAGTTTTATGAATTGAAATAAACTATTATAGTATAATGGTATATTTCGTGAGAGATTTCAACTTACCTATGTCCAAATGAATTCTGCTGGAAGGCAACATAGTGTCGTGTGGGACGTTCTTGCATTATATCAGGATATGCAAAAAGAGAATTTTGGTTGCCTATGCCTAAGTTTTCATGTGTCAATAAATGTTTTTTCATGGAATAATCTCCAAGTACGCTCTTTATTCTCTTAGCCATAGGAGAGTCATTTGCTGGATTAATCTGAAAAAAATGTCATTAATATCCTAATGCTACCTATAATTGATCAAATATAAATAATTATGTTACTTCCTCAAATATTTTATTAATCGTAATATATTTGTTCATTTTATATGAAATATCTGATTAAAAGCATATTACTCATGAGAATTTGAGGATGATTGGCATAATTTACCATATCATTAATAAGTTTAAGGAACTTACCTTGACTGGAGGTTTGAATGAGGGAATGTTTCCTGGTGGTTGCGTTTCTTGAAGAATCCTTTCTAGTCTCTTCAGACACTCTTTCTTTTGCATACTCTTCATTTCAGTGTTATATTTTTCCCTTTTACGGTCATTGTAATTACGGACCAGAAGGTCGTGAATTGTGTCCAACGTTGACATGATTACCTAGAACAAGCGCGTTAAAATATTTTCAATAAAAATCTCAATATAAATAAATTAAACAGGCTATGATATTCAAGAATCACGTTTTTGAAGAAACCAAATAAAATTAATATAATAATAGAAAGAACTTCAGAACCTATTGATCGGTTACTAGTTCTATTCTAGCATATATCTTTAAAGAAGGAAATTCTAGTTTGAAATTTTCTACTTATGGACTTTTTGAAAAACACCAGACAATTTATATGGGTAAGAGAGAAGAAAAATTAATTTTTTGTGGCTCTACCTACGTCCGGTCTTGTCTAATGCTAATTGAAATGATATCATATAAAATGAAAATCAATGGAATTGATATAATTTATACATACCGATATAAATATTTTTGTATATTTATATTATTAAATACCAAAATTGAATTCTATATTCAGTCGACGTGACTCGAATCTTTTATTTTCTCTTCAACAATCGTAACAATCTTTGTAATATAATTAAAAAATCTCAACAATATCACTTTATGTTTCAACAATAGACATAAGGCTTAGATGAACTTAGATAATCAAATGAAAAGTGAATAACACCTAACAAACATAACTGCATAGAGCATTCTTTTTATTCTTCTTCTTCTTCATCATCATCTTCTTCTTCTTCTTATTCTTATCATTCTTCTTCTTTTTCTTCTTCTTCTTCTTCTACTTGTTTCAAAGCTGGCCTGAACGCTTTAAATTAAAACTAAATAAACCTATTTCATAGAACATGTTCAAATGATAATTAAACATACATGGTATAATTGGCAAAAATCAAGACGATACTTCAGATAAAATTAAATTGAAAAAGACTTCGGTATAAATTCAAAAATGTGGTGAGGGCATGCGTAAAAGCAAATTATGATTAATATATAAAATCAAAATAAATTGAAACGACATATTACTTGAAAGATGAGGTTTCGATGTGTTAATAATGAGGCAGAATAATTCTGCGGAACTCTTACAAAATTCGATTTAAGAAAAAGTTGTTTTGGGAATATTCATCCAATGTTGTTCAGTATTCATTGGACTGTTCTGCTCAATATTTGAGATATTGGAAAATTTTCCTTCAAATTATATATATTTTCTATATTCATCATTTAAAAATTACCGACAGATGATTATGGACGCTGTTCCAGAAATTCTGCTATACGTTAGTCCAAATATCTCCATGTGCTTGGAATTAAATTTGCCATTGAAGCAGTGTTTCTGAGACATGTTGATTCGATTTAAAAAAATCTCGTCTAATTTTCAAATAATTATCTGTAACGGTTCTTTATCATTATACGGTTTAATATTTGAAAAATTTGAAACTTTTTTCCGATGAATATGCTCCTTCAATTTGTTTTTAATTATCATTATTATTATTTCCATGCATGCGCACCACCTATATCATGATTTCTCATTTCTGTTACGAAAAATACAGGTACTCCATGTTCAGTAATGAGAAAAATGTTAATTTAATAAATGATTTCCAGCCACAAGAAATGTTTGAGATGAAGAAATTCTCCCAAGCAATCAGTTGTGATTATAATTTGTCTCAATGAAGTGCAAACTACCAGAATCCAGATATGGAACCGAATGACACAAAATAATAGGGGGAATTAATGTTGAACGAAAACATCCCATCGTGCTCACATATGTCAAAGAACAAACGAAAACTGAATCATATGCCATTGTCATTGATAAATGAACTTAAAATAAATGGAAATAAGTCATTGTTATAACTGAAAGCATATCTATCCTACGTTAATTAGCAGTTAAACGTATTGAAGATGAATTTTTCGAGAAATTTCATCATCGTCATCAACAGCAAGCAGATATGATCGTATACAAGATGCTACCTGATGTTCAAGCAAGCCTACAAGCACTAAAATTACCTGCTGTGAACCCCCAGCGCGACAATGAAAAAGCTATTTCTACCTGGGGTCATCAATGAGGATTACAGCGAAAGCGTATAAAGGTCAATACACCAATTTTCCCTCCCATCTTCCCTTTTTCGCAGAATTGTAGGTGCTCATATTTTTCTCACATTATCACACAATTAATTGAATTAATTAATATTTTGAATTTTGTTCAGTCATGTTGTAATGTAACTAATCGAAAATATCGTGAGAAAGAAATGTTATTATTCTTATTTAAAGCAATTTGAATATTAGAACCTGATCACTGCTGGCAAAGAAGGGTAGTTAGTTTTTAAAAATAGAAGACCATAATTTATGTAGATGGAAGGCAGAAAAAAATTGAGCTATCAACGATCTGCATTTTTCAAGTATATAAAATTTCTGGTCATTCGAGAAAATTAATAAAAGTTAATCAACAATAATGACAGAGGCGATATTTCTTCTCTCAACGGAGTGAGAATCATTTAGAAAATGATATGCTGAAAAGAAATAATATATAGGAATATAAAAGTAAAATTATGGTATTCTCATTTATTCATTATTGAAAAACACTTAGGTTGATCAATTAATTAAATAAACTTTATAAGATATACATAGATATTCGTACAATAACAACTACAAGAAAGTAATTGTGTCACATTGGATTCGTGTTTTCTATGCTGAAAACCAACTGAAGTGACAGCATTTTTCTTTGGTTTACTTCATTTAGTTTAGTCCTTCAGTGAAAACATTTTAATATTTATTCTAACATAACACTCGGCACAAGTATGAGTCCTCTTTTGAATAGGACACCATATGTCTCATTGTAATGTCAAAGGTCATATCCAACCGGTTATATTCGCTGACTGATCCTGAACTAGAATTCCTTCCGGATACCTTCCGGCGATGGTGGAATAGGAGATAACATTTTGTAGCGTACTATGTGTATTTCTTCATCATCCACTGATAACGCTGTTGCTGGTTGTTTTTCCGACGGCTGAAAAAAAATAGAGCTATTAATTGTAATCTAGAGTAAAGAAATGATAACTTCCAAATTTTGTTTCATTAAGAAATATACGTAGAGCCATCATCTTTAAATGAAAGGGAAAATTAAATTTTACTTACTTTTCTTTTAGGTAACTGATTATTGCCAATTCGTTTTCTCAGTGTTGGACCCAGAGCTGGAATTTTAGGTCTTGAAAATATCATTTCTTCTAACATCCTGTCTATTTCTGCGTTTGAGGTTGCCGGTATTTTATGTGGTATTTCAACCAATTTTTCTTTCTGTAAAAATAATTTTCATTAAAATCTAGTCGAAACACAAACGATACAAATTTTTTTTTATTGATAATATATAATTTATGATATTAAATTCGAATAAATAGTTACCTGAATTGGGTCACGATTCTCCTTTCTAAGATTACAACCTTCATATGGAGCAAACCTTACATTTCTTCGTTGTCGAGGGCCAGAAATGTTATATGGCTTTTTGAATTGATCCATAGTGGCTTTTGGATGTGACCTAAAATAGAAAATATTTTCATGAGTTTTATGAATTGAAATAAACTATTATAGTATAATGGTATATTTCGTGAGAGATTTCAACTTACCTATGTCCAAATGAATTCTGCTGGAAGGCAACATAGTGTCGTGTGGGACGTTCTTGCATTATATCAGGATATGCAAAAAGAGAATTTTGGTTGCCTATGCCTAAATTTTCATGTGTCAATAAATGTTTTTTCATGGAATGATCTCCAAGTACGCTCTTTATTCTCTTAGCCATAGGAGAGTCATTTGCTGAATTAATCTGAAAAAAATGTCATTAATATCCTAATGCTACCTATAATTGATCAAATATAAATAATTATGTTACTTCCTCAAATATTTTAATTATCGTAATATATTTGTTCATTTTATATGAAATATCTGATTAAAAGCATATTACTCATGAGAATTTGAGAATGATTGGCATAATTTACCATATCATTAATAAGTTTAAGGAACTTACCTTGACTGGAGGTTTGAATGAGGGAATGTTTCCTGGTGGTTGCGTTTCTTGAAGAATCCTTTCTAGTCTCTTCAGACACTCTTTCTTTTGCATACTCTTCATTTCAGTGTTATATTTTTCCCTTTTACGGTCATTGTAATTACGGACCAGAAGGTCGTGAATTGTGTCCAACGTTGACATGCTTACCTAGAACAAGCGCGTTAAAATAGTTTCAATAAAAATCTCAATATAAATAAATTAAACAGGCTATGATATTCAAGAATCCCGTTTTTGAAGAAACCAAATAAAATTAATATAATAATAGAAAGAACTTCAGAACCTATTGATCGGTTACTAGTTCTATTCTAGCATATATCTTTAAAGAAGGAAATTCTAGTTTGAAATTTTCTACTTATGGACTTTTTGAAAAACACCAGACAATTTATATGGGTAAGAGAGAAGGAAAATTTATTTTTTGTGGCTCTACCTACGTCCGGTCTTGTGTAATGCTAATTGAATTGATATCATATAAAATGAAAATCAATGGAATTGATATCATTTATACATACCGATATAAATATTTTTGTATATTTATATTATTAAATACCAAAATTGAATTCTATATTCAGTCGACGTGACTCGAATCTTTTATTTTCTCTTCAACAATCGTAACAATCTTTGTAATATAATTAAAAAATCTCAACAATATCACTTTATGTTTCAACAATAGACATAAGGCTTAGATGAACTTAGATAATCAAATGAAAAGTGAATAACACCTAACAAACATAACTGCATAGAGCATTCTTTTTATTCTTCTTCTTCTTCATCATCATCTTCTTCTTCTTATTCTTATCATTCTTCTTCTTCTTCTACTTTTTTCAAAGCTGGCCTGAACGCTTTAAATTAAAACTAAATAAACCTATTTCATAGAACATGTTCAAATGATGATTAAACATACATGATATAATTGGCAAAAATCAAGACGATACTTCAGATAAAATTAAATTGAAAAAGACTTCGGTATAAATTCAAAAATGTGGTGAGGGCATGCGTAAAAGCAAATTATGATTAATATATAAAATCGAAATAAATTGAAACGACATATTACTTGAAAGATGAGGTTTCGATGTGTTAATAATGAGGCAGAATAATTCTGCGGAACTCTTACAAAATTCGATTTAAGAAAAAGTTGTTTTGGGAATATTCATCCAATGTTGTTCAGTATTCATTGGACTGTTCTGCTCAATATTTGAGATATTGGAAAATTTTCCTTCAAATTATATATATTTTCTATATTCATCATTTAAAAATTACCGACAGATGATTATGGACGCTGTTCCAGAAATTCTGCTATACGTTAGTCCAAATATCTCCATGTGCTTGGAATTAAATTTGCCATTGAAGCAGTGTTTCTGAGACATGTTGATTCGATTAAAAAAAATCTCGTCTAATTTTCAAATAATTATCTGTAGCGGTTCTTTATCATTATACGGTTTAATATTTGAAAAATTTGAAACTTTTTTCCGATGAATATACTCCTTCAATTTGTTTTTAATTATCATTATTATTATTTCCATGCATGCGCACCACCTATATCATGATTTCTCATTTCTGTAACGAAAAATACAGGTACTCCATGTTCAGTAATGAGAAAAATGTTAATTTAATAAATGATTTCCAGCCACAAGAAATGTTTGAGATGAAGAAATTCTCCCAAGCAATCAGTTGTGTTTATAATTTGTCTCAATGAAGTGCAAACTACCAGAATCCAGATATGGAACCGAATGACACAAAATAATAGGGGGAATTAAAGTTGAACGAAAACATCCCATCGTGCTCACATATGTCAAAGAACAAACGAAAACTGAATCATATGCCATTGTCATTGATAAATGAACTTAAAATAAATGGAAATAAGTCATTGTTATAACTGAAAGCATATCTATCCTACGTTAATTAGCAGTTAAACGTATTGAAGATGAATTTTTCGAGAAATTTCATCATCGTCATCAACAGCAAGCAGATATGATCGTATACAAGATGCTACCTGATGTTCAAGCAAGCCTACAAGCACTAAAATTACCTGCTGTGAACCCCCAGCGCGACATTGAAAAAGCTATTTCTACCTGGGGTCATCAATGAGGATTACAGCGAAAGCGTATAAAGGTCAATACACCAATTTTCCCTCCCATCTTCCCTTTTTCGCAGAATTGTAGGTGCTCATATTTTTTTCACATTATCACACAATTAATTGAATTAATTAATATTCTGAATTTTGTTCATTCATGTTGTAATGTAACTAATCGAAAATATCGTGAGAAAGAAATGATATTATTCTTATTTAAAGCAATTTGAATATTAGAACCTGATCACTGCTGGCAAAGAAGGGTAGTTAGTTTTTGAAAATAGAAGACCATAATTTATGTAGATGGAAGGCAGAAAAAAATTGAGCTATCAACGATCTGCATTTTTCAAGTATATAAAATTTTTGGTCATTCGAGAAAATTAATAAAAGTTAATCAACAATAATGACAGAGGCGATATTTCTTCTCTCAACGGAGTGAGAATCATTTAGAAAATGATATGCTGAAAAGAAATAATATATAGGAATATAAAAGTCAAATTATGGTATTCTCATTTATTCATTATTGAAAAACACTTAGGTTGATTAATTAATTAAATAAACTTTATAAGATATACATAGATATTCGTACAATAAAAACTACAATCAAGTAATTGTGTCACATTGGATTCGTGTTTTCTATGCTGAAAACCAACTGAAGTGACAGCATTTTTCTTTGGTTTGCTTCATTTAGTTTAGTCCTTCAGTGAAAACATTTTAATATTTATTCTTACATAACACTCGGCACAAGTATGAGTCCTCTTTTGAATAGGACACCATATGTCTCATTGTAATGTCAAAGGCCATATCCAACCGGTTATATTCGCTGACTGATCCTGAACTAGAATTCCTTCCGGATACCTTCCGGCGATGGTGGAATAGGAGATAACATTTTGTAGCGTACTATGTGTATTTCTTCATCATCCACTGATAACGCTGTTGCTGGTTGTTTTTCCGACGGCTGAAAAAAAATAGAGCTATTAATTGTAATCTAGAGTAAAGAAATGATAACTTCCAAATTTTGTTTCATAAAGAAATATACGTAGAGCCATCATCTTTAAATTAAAGGGAAAATTAAATTTTACTTACTTTTCTTTTAGGTAACTGATTATTGCCAATTCGTTTTCTCAGTGTTGGACCCAGAGCTGGAATTTTAGGTCTTGAAAATATCATTTCTTCTAACATCCTGTGTATTTCTGCGTTTGAGGTTGCCGGTATTTTATGTGGTATTTCAACCAATTTTTCTTTCTGTGAAAATAATTTTCATTAAAATTTAGTCGAAACACAAACGATACAAATTTTTTTTTATTGATAATATATAATTTATGATATTAAATTCGAATAAATAGTTACCTGAATTGGGTCACGATTCTCCTTTCTAAGATTACAACCTTCATATGGAGCAAACCTTACATTTCTTCGTTGTCGAGGGCCAGAAATGTTATATGGCTTTTTGAATTGATCCATAGTGGCTTTTGGATGTGACCTAAAATAGAAAATATTTTCATGAGTTTTATGAATTGAAATAAACTTTTATAGTATAATGGTATATATTTCGTGAGAGATTTCAACTTACCTATGTCCAAATGAATTCTGCTGGAAGGCAAC
This sequence comes from Megalocaria dilatata, assembly GCA_034642435.1. NCBI lineage: Eukaryota > Metazoa > Arthropoda > Insecta > Coleoptera > Coccinellidae > Megalocaria > Megalocaria dilatata. The sequence goes on along the minus strand of CM067859.1, from coordinate 53,310,717 downwards.
ATAGTGTCGTGTGGGACGTTCTTGCATTATATCAGGATATGCAAAAAGAGAATTTTGGTTGCCTATGCCTAAATTTTCATGTGTCAATAAATGTTTTTTCATGGAATAATCTCCAAGTACGCTCTTTATTCTCTTAGCCATAGGAGAGTCATTGCTGGATTAATCTGAAAAAAATGTCATTTATATCCTAATGCTACCTATAATTGATCAAATATAAATAATTATGTTACTTCTTCAAATATTTTATTAATCGTAATATATTTGTTCATTTTATATGAAATATCTGATTAAAAGCATATTACTCATGAGAATTTGAGGATGATTGGCATAATTTACCATATCATTAATAAGTTTAAGGAACTTACCTTGACTGGAGGTTTGAATGAGGGAATGTTTCCTGGTGGTTGCGTTTCTTGAAGAATCCTTTCTAGTCTCTTCAGACACTCTTTCTTTTGCATACTCTTCATTTCAGTGTTATATTTTTCCCTTTTACGGTCATTGTAATTACGGACCAGAAGGTCGTGAATTGTGTCCAACGTTGACATGCTTACCTAGAACAAGCGCGTTAAAATAGTTTCAATAAAAATCTCAATATAAATAAATTAAACAGGCTATGATATTCAAGAATCCCGTTTTTGAAGAAACCAAATAAAATTAATATAATAATAGAAAGAACTTCAGAACCTATTGATCGGTTACTAGTTCTATTCTAGCATATATCTTTAAAGAAGGAAATTCTAGTTTGAAATTTTCTACTTATGGACTTTTTGAAAAACACCAGACAATTTATATGGGTAAGAGAGAAGAAAAATTAATTTTTTGTGGCTCTACCTACGTCCGGTCTTGTGTAATGCTAATTGAAATGATATCATATAAAATGAAAATCAATGGAATTGATATCATTTATACATACCGATATAAATATTTTTGTATATTTATATTATTAAATACCAAAATTGAATTCTATATTTAGTCGACGTAACTCGAATCTTTTATTTTCTCTTCAACAATCGTAACAATCTTTGTAATATAATTAAAAAATCTCAACATTATCACTTTATGTTTCAACAATAGACATAAGGCTTAGATGAACTTAGATAATCAAATGAAAAGTGAATAACACCTAACAAACATAACTGCATAGAGCATTCTTTTTATTCTTCTTCTTCTTCATCATCATCTTCTTCTTCTTATTCTTATCATTCTTCTTCTTTTTCTTCTTCTTCTTCTTCTTCTACTTTTTTCAAAGCTGGCCTGAACGCTTTAAATTAAAACTAAATAAACCTATTTCATAGAACATGTTCAAATGATAATTAAACATACATGGTATAATTGGCAAAAATCAAGACGATACTTCAGATAAAATTAAATTGAAAAAGACTTCGGTATAAATTCAAAAATGTGGTGAGGGCATGCGTAAAAGCAAATTATAATTAATATATAAAATCAAAATAAATTGAAACGACATATTACTTGAAAGATGAGGTTTCGATGTGTTATTAATGAGGCAGAATAATTCTGCGGAACTCTTACAAAATTCGATTTAAGAAAAAGTTGTTTTGGGAATATTCATCCAATGTTGTTCAGTATTCATTGGACTGTTCTGCTCAATATTTGAGATATTGGAAAATTTTCCTTCAAATTATATATATTTTCTATATTCATCATTTAAAAATTACCGACAGATGATTATGGACGCTGTTCCAGAAATTCTGCTATACGTTAGTCCAAATATCTCCATGTGCTTGGAATTAAATTTGCCATTGAAGCAGTGTTTCTGAGACATGTTGATTCGATTAAAAAAAATCTCGTCTAATTTTCAAATAATTATCTGTAGCGGTTCTTCATCATTATACGGTTTAATATTTGAAAAATTTGAAACTTTTTTCCGATGAATATACTCCTTCAATTTGTTTTTAATTATCATTATTATTATTTTCATGCATGCGCACCACCTATATCATGATTTCTCATTTCTGTAACGAAAAATACAGGTACTCCATGTTCAGTAATGAGAAAAATGTTAATTTAGTAAATGATTTTCAGCCACAAGAAATGTTTGAGATGAAGAAATTCTCCCAAGCAATCAGTTGTGATTATAATTTGTCTCAATGAAGTGCAAACTACCAGAATCCAGATATGGAACCGAATGACACAAAATAATAGGGGGAATTAAAGTTGAACGAAAACATCCCATCGTGCTCACATATGTCAAAGAACAAACGAAAACTGAATCATATGCCATTGTCATTGATAAATGACAACAAATTAAAATAAATGGGAATAAGTCATTGTTATAACTGAAAGCATATCTATCCTACGTTAATTAGCAGTTAAACGTATTGAAGATGAATTTTTCGAGAAATTTCATCATCGTCATCAACAGCAAGCAGATATGATCGTATACAAGATGCTACCTGATGTTCAAGCAAGCCTACAAGCACTAAAATTACCTGCTGTGAACCCCCAGCGCGACATTGAAAAAGCTATTTCTACCTGGGGTCATCAATGAGGATTACAGCGAAAGCGTATAAAGGTCAATACACCAATTTTCCCTCCCATCTTCCCTTTTTCGCAGAATTGTAGGTGCTCATATTTTTCTCACATTATCACACAATTAATTGAATTAATTAATATTTTGAATTTTGTTCATTCATGTTGTAATGTAACTAATCGAAAATATCGTGAGAAAGAAATGATATTATTCTTATTTAAAGCAATTTGAATATTAGAACCTGATCACTGCTGGCAAAGAAGGGTAGTTAGTTTTTAAAAATAGAAGACCATAATTTATGTAGATGGAAGGCAAAAAAAATTGAGCTATCAACGATCTGCATTTTTCAAGTATATAAAATTTCTGGTCATTCGAGAAAATTAATAAAAGTTAATCAACAATAATGACAGAGGCGATATTTCTTCTCTCAACGGAGTGAGAATCATTAAGAAAATGATATGCTGAAAAGAAATAATATATAGGAATATAAAAGTAAAATTATGGTATTCTCATTTATTCATTATTGAAAAACACTTAGGTTGATTAATAAATTGAATAAACTTTATAAGATATACATAGATATTCGTACAATAACAACTACAAGAAAGTAATTGTGTCACATTGGATTCGTGTTTTCTATGCTGAAAACCAACTGAAGTGACAGCATTTTTCTTTGGTTTACTTCATTTAGTTTAGTCCTTCAGTGAAAACATTTTAATATTTATTCTTACATAACACTCGGCACAAGTATGAGTCCTCTTTTGAATAGGACACCATATGTCTCATTGTAATGTCAAAGGTCATATCCAACCGGTTATATTCGCTGACTGATCCTGAACTAGAATTCCTTCCGGATACCTTCCGGCGATGGTGGAATAGGAGATAACATTTTGTAGCGTACTATGTGTATTTCTTCATCATCCACTGATAACGCTGTTGCTGGTTGTTTTTCCGACGGCTGAAAAAAAATAGAGCTATTAATTGTAATCTAGAGTAAAGAAATAATAACTCCCAAATTTTGTTTCATAAAGAAATATACGTAGAGCCATCATCTTTAAATGAAAGGGAAAATTAAATTTTACTTACTTTTCTTTTAGGTAACTGATTATTGCCAATTCGTTTTCTCAGTGTTGGACCCAGAGCTGGAATTTTAGGTCTTGAAAATATAATTTCTTCTAACATCCTGTCTATTTCTGCGTTTGAGGTTGCCGGTATTTTATGTGGTATTTCAACCAATTTTTCTTTCTGTAAAAATAATTTTCATTAAAATCTAGTCGAAACACAAACGATACAAATTTTTTTTTATTGATAATATATAATTTATGATATTAAATTCGAATAAATAGTTACCTGAATTGGGTCACGATTCTCCTTTCTAAGATTACAACCTTCATATGGAGCAAACCTTACATTTCTTCGTTGTCGAGGGCCAGAAATGTTATATGGCTTTTTGAATTGATCCATAGTGGCTTTTGGATGTGACCTAAAATAGAAAATATTTTCATGAGTTTTATGAATTGAAATAAACTATTATAGTATAATGGTATATTTCGTGAGAGATTTCAACTTACCTATGTCCAAATGAATTCTGCTGGAAGGCAACATAGTGTCGTGTGGGACGTTCTTGCATTATATCAGGATATGCAAAAAGAGAATTTTGGTTGCCTATGCCTAAGTTTTCATGTGTCAATAAATGTTTTTTCATGGAATAATCTCCAAGTACGCTCTTTATTCTCTTAGCCATAGGAGAGTCATTTGCTGGATTAATCTGAAAAAAATGTCATTAATATCCTAATGCTACCTATAATTGATCAAATATAAATAATTATGTTACTTCCTCAAATATTTTATTAATCATAATATATTTGTTCATTTTATATGAAATATCTGATTAAAAGCATATTACTCATGAGAATTTGAGGATGATTGGCCTAATTTACCATATCATTAATAAGTTTAAGGAACTTACCTTGACTGGAGGTTTGAATGAGGGAATGTTTCCTGGTGGTTGCGTTTCTTGAAGAATCCTTTCTAGTCTCTTCAGACACTCTTTCTTTTGCATACTCTTCATTTCAGTGTTATATTTTTCCCTTTTACGGTCATTGTAATTACGGACCAGAAGGTCGTGAATTGTGTCCAACGTTGACATGCTTACCTAGAACAAGCGCGTTAAAATAGTTTCAATAAAAATCTCAATATAAATAAATTAAACAGGCTATGATATTCAAGAATCCCGTTTTTGAAGAAACCAAATAAAATTAATATAATAATAGAAAGAACTTCAGAACCTATTGATCGGTTACTAGTTCTATTCTAGCATATATCTTTAAAGAAGGAAATTCTAGTTTGAAATTTTCTACTTATGGACTTTTTGAAAAACACCAGATAATTTATATGGGTAAGAGAGAAGAAAAATTAATTTTTTGTGGCTCTACCTACGTCCGGTCTTGTGTAATGCTAATTGAAATGATATCATATAAAATGAAAATCAATGGAATTGATATCATTTATACATACCGATATAAATATTTTTGTATATTTATATTATTAAATACCAAAATTGAATTCTATATTCAGTCGACGTGACTCGAATCTTTTATTTTCTCTTCAACAATCGTAACAATCTTTGTAATATAATTAAAAAATCTCAACAATATCACTTTATGTTTCAACAATAGACATAAGGCTTAGATGAACTTAGATGCATGTAATCAAATGAAAAGTGAATAACACCTAACAAACATAACTGCATAGAACATTCTTTTTATTCTTCTTCTTCTTTATCATCTTCTTCTTCTTCTTATTCTTATCATTCTTCTTCTTTTTCTTCTTCTTATTCTTCTACTTTTTTTCAAAGCTGGCCTGAACGCTTTAAATTGAAACTAAATAAACCTATTTCATAGAACATGTTCAAATGATAATTGAACATACATGGTATAATTGTCAAAAATCAAGAAGATACTTCAGATAAAATTAAATTGAAAAAGACTTCGTCATAAAATCAAAAATATGGTGAGGGCATGCGTAAAAGCAAATTATAATTAATATATAAAATCAAAATAAATTGAAACGACATATTTCTTGAAAGATGAGGTTTCGATGTGTTAATAATGAGGCAGAATAATTCTGCGGAACTCTTACAAAATTCGATTTAAGAAAAAGTTGTTTTGGGAATATTCATCCAATGTTGTTCAGTATTCATTGGACTGTTCTGCTCAATATTTGAGATATTGGAAAATTTTCCTTCAAATTATATATATTTTCTATATTCATCATTGAAAAATTACCGACAGATGATTATGGACGCTGTTCCAGAAATTCTGCTATACGTTAGTCCAAATATCTCCATGTGCCTGGAATTAAATTTGCCATTGAAGCAGTGTTTCTGAGACATGTTGATTCGATTAAAAAAAATCTCGTCTAATTTTCAAATAATTATCTGTAGCGGTTCTTCATCATGATACGGTTTAATATTTGAAAAATTTGAAACTTTTTTCCGATGAATATACTCCTTCAATTTGTTTTTAATTATCATTATCATTATTTCCATGCATGCGCACCACCTATATCATGATTTCTCATTTCTGTAACGAAAAATACAGGTACTCCATGTTCAGTAATGAGAAAAATGTTAATTTAATAAATGATTTCCAGCCACAAGAAATGTTTGAAATGAAGAAATTCTCCCAAGCAATCAGTTGTGATTATAATTTGTCTCAATGAAGTGCAAACTACCAGAATCCAGATATGGAACCGAATGACACAAAATAATAGGGGGAATTAAAAGTTATTATTATTATTATTAATACACAAACAAAGGGAGGGGCGAACCCATAAACCCTAAAATTAACAAAATTTGTTGCCTCAGTAGTAAACATACCTCATTAAATGTCCAATAGAAAACCCGATAGCAAACTAAGCCAAAAAAAAAAAAAAAACAAATTTTCATTAATGTCTCAGCCAAACCACCCGTCCAATCCACTCTTAAACACTCCAACCGAACTCGCACCGACAATTCCCGCAGGTAGGGAATTCCACACTGTGAACACGCGATTCACTAAACAATTCTTGCGGCACCTGACAGAAAAGTTTTCCTTCTTAAGTTTTAAATGGTGACCTCTCAAACGAGTGTCAGAGCCTACACTATATATGTCCCTTAGCATGCCATAATTGTACCTCAATATACGAAAAGTGATAATCAAGTCTCCTCGTAGCCTGCGCCTTTCGAAGGTGCTGAGACCCACCATACTCAATCTTTCCTCATAGCTTGGTCGTGCACCTCGAAACCAAAGTCGCGTTGCCTTCCGTTGTAGTTTTTCCAAGCACTGTTGATCACGCACCAAATCAGCATTCCACACAGGCCCGCAATATTCCAACAATGGTCTTACGTAACTGGTGTATAATCGTATCCATGATTTCAGTGATATTTTTCGGAACGATTTCTTTAACATGAAGAGCCTGCTATTCGCCTTTTTAACAATTTTCGTAATATGCTCTGACCACGACAAATTCTCACAAACGGTCACACCAAGATCGTTATGGGATCGTACAGTGTCCAAAAGATGCTCACCCAGCATATATGTCCTACGCGAATGATTGCCCCCGAGATGCAAAACAACACATTTATCTATATTCAGTGGCAAAAGCCAGTCCGAGCACCATTGAGATATTGAATCCAGATCTTCCTGTAGAGTTTTGTGTTGGGTGGAGTAATTAAAAATCTTCGTGTCGTCGGCATAAAAAGCACAGTCAGACCGGATGTGACGAGATAAGTCACTGGCATATAATATAAACAACAGCGGCCCAAGAACAGATCCCTGGGGTACGCCGCTCTGTACCACTCTGTCTGTCGAAAAAGAACTCCCGATGCGAACGCAGAACTCTCGGTCAGACAAAAAGGATTTTATCCAAAGGAGAAGTTTTCCCCGAATCCCACAATGTTCCAACTTATGAAACAACCTCTGCCTAGGCACCCGATCAAAGGCCTTGGAGAAGTCCAAATAAATAACGTCCATCGCCTCCCCCCTGTCTAAAGCCGCAGTCCAGCTGTTGATGCACCCCAGTAGATTCGTCATGGTTGATTTACCCTTGACGAAGCCATGTTGCTGTTTTGGAACCAATTTGTGTTCATTGGCAAAATTACGAATTTTCTCAGCAATGATAGATTCCATTATTCTGCATACAACCGGTGTAAGACTGATAGGGCGATAGTTATTAGGGTCCAGCTTACTACCTGTCTTGAATACTGGTGTGATGCAAGCTTTTCTCCAAAGAGCAGGCACTGTAGACTCATTGAATGATAAATTCAATATAATAGAAAGTGGAAAGGCCAAGTATTCAGACAAGGACCTCAGGAGTAGTGGTGACAACTGATCCGGTCCAGGGGAAGAATTTTTCTTCAGTAAATTTAGATGTCGCCTTATATCATCTGGGGTGAACTCTATCTTTTCCAGGGAAGACAGCAATCTTGAACCCTTGATTTCTGGATATTGAGTTGGAGTATCCTCAAGTGTGTAAACCAATGAGAAAGTATCAGCAAGCAGGTTAGCGGTATCCAGACCATCCCGACATAACTCATCACCTCTCTTCAACAATGGAATGCCCACCTTGGATATTAAATTTGAGCGGATATATTTGTGCAGCTTTTTTGGGTTGTTGGAGGCGGCAATGGATTCCTCATATCTTTCTCGTGAACAATTTATGCACTTTTTCAACATATTCGAAAACTCCCTGTGGGCATGGAAATCATTATCATCTTTAGATCGTTTATACTTACACCATAGTTTCTTTTTATGTTTTACCATGGAAAGAATTTCGCTGTTCAACCAAGGCTTAAGTTTATTCTGAACAATGGTTTTCTGCACGGTACACTGATTCCTATGGAAAGCAAGGGCATCAAGAAAATGTTTCCAAACGGTGTTAGGATCACAAGAGTCTCCCAGTACTTCCCGCCAGCTCACATCTGCCAATCTGGACTTTAATGCTTCTATATTCAACACATCAATCGTTCTGCAAGTTTGTTCAGTCATCTTCAAAAGATTGAGCTGTACTCGTGAAGTAATTGTAGCATGGTCCGAGCTACCGATAGGCGATCGAATGTCAGGTGTCGTTAATAAAGAGGGTTGATTGGTGAACACAAGATCAAGAATGGAAGGAGTGTTGTTTACTCTAAAACGTGTGGGCTCCAGGATCAACTGACGTAAATTAGAGTTAAGAAAAAAATCAAGATAAAGATTTCTTGAATTATGAGAATCGGTAGGAGTAATTTTAATCGGCCAAGAGATACCCGGTAGGTTGAAATCTCCGATAACAATGAGATTTTCAAGAGAGGATAACTGCTCTAATCTTTCAACCAGTATAATGTCGTCATGTATGGACGTATCACCGGGGCGATAAATACATACCAAATGAAAAACGTTTGTACCTTTATGTACTTTAAGAGCTATAAGTTCAATGTTAGCAACATCCTCAACAGATAATTGAGAGACACAGCAAATGTCTGAGACTGCTGACGATACATACACGCATACTCCTCCACCTCGACGGTTCAAGCGGTCACATCTATAAAGAGAATATCCATTGATACTGTACAAGGAATTGGGTTCTACATCCGTTAACCACGTTTCAGAGATAAGAATAAAGGCTGGATTGAGATCCTGTACGGTACAAATAAGCTCGGTAAATTTCGAATTCAAACTAGCTATGTTCGTGTACAAAAACAGCCAATCGACAAATTTCTCTGCGTGATTATTGTCGACGAAACCTGACTATCTTTGGGATGCCTTGTGAATACTTTATAGTGAGATCAGCTTCGCCATTAAGTTTTCTGTTTTCGAGCTCCGATCGCAATAGTTTCAAGCTCTCCTGTTGGATTAGAGTTTTATCATCTACGACAGTTACATTCTTTGTTGACATTCTTTCAAGAAGCTTTCGTTTATTCCGCAGGATATGCCTTGCATCATGTTCATTTTGCATGACCACCTTAATCATCCTAGGGAACTTACCGCCAGGTTTTCCAACCCTGAACAATGTAACTGGAGAATTCCGCATGCCCACAGCCTGCAAGACCTCATCAACAACCCCCGAATCATGATTTCCTTTCGCCTCCACATCACCCGTCACCTCCTGGACTCCCCTGACAAGAACATTCCTTGCTCGATTAATTCTATCGACAGCCTCATTTGCAATCTTATCAGCAAAAATTGGGGATGAAACATCATCGAAGGTATTAAACCTTTCCTCTATGGATCTGAGCTTATCGTTTATTTCAGTTGATTTTGCATCTATAATTTCAATCTTAGATTGGAGATCATTTTTATGATCCTGAAGGAGAGCCTTAAGATTGGCGAACGTTTCTATGTTTGAACAACAGCCATTACATAGAATTTTGAGCCCACGAACCGCCTGTCTGGTCACACGATCCTCGGCTCGCAGATCCGTGCAAGCCAGATGCATACTCCCCTTGCAAGCGCTGCACTGGAGACTGGAACCACGGTCACGGTCGGAGACCGGCTTCGCACAATTCACGCAGACAGCCATGGGTGGGGCGGTGAGAGACAGAGATAAGAGTGAAATCGAAGATAAACAATACAAATGGTAACAGAAATGTTCTCACCGAAGTGTTTACCGCGGAAAATAAAGTTCTCAAATATAGTTGAACCCTCAAATTTCACTTCACAACTGAACTGTAGAATCCAAGAAAAACAATCCACACAAGTTCCACTTAATGTATCGACTTACTGATAATCAAATTTTATTATAAACAAAGAGAGAGCTAAGAAGCTGTTCACTACTTGACTGTTCTCGCGTAATATGTGACGAACGAAAACATCTCTTCGTGCTCACATATGTCAAAGAACAAACGAAAACTGAATCATATGCCATTGTCATTGATAAATGAACTTAAAATAAATGGAAATAAGTCATTGTTATGACTGAAAACATATCTATCCTACGTTAATTAGCAGTTAAACGTATTGAAGATGAATTTTTCGAGAAATTTCATCATCGTCATCAACAGCAAGCAGATATGATCGTATACAAGATGCTACCTGATGTTCAAGCAAACCTACAAGCACTAAAATTACCTGCTGTGAACCCTCAGCGCGACATTGAAAAAGCTATTTCTACCTGGGGTCATCAATGAGGATTACAGCGAAAGCGTATAAAGGTCAATACACCAATTTTCCCTCCCATCTTCCCTTTTTCGCAGAATTGTAGTTGCTCATATTTTTCTCACAATATCAAACAATTAATTGAATTAATTAATATTTTGAATTTTGTTCATTCATGTTGTAATGTAACTAATCGAAAATATCGTGAGAAAGAAATGATATTATTCTTATTTAAAGCAATTTGAATATAAGAACCTGATCACTGCTGGCAAAGAAGGGTAGTTAGTTTTTAAAAATAGAAGACCATAATTTATGTAGATGGAAGGCAGAAAAAAATTGAGCTATCAACGATCTGCATTTTTCAAGTATATAAAATTTCTGGTCATTCGAGAAAATTAATAAAAGTTAATCAACAATAATGACAGAGGCGATATTTCTTCTCTCAACCGAGTGAGAATCGTTTAGAAAATGATATGCTGAAAAGAAATAATATATAGGAATATAAAAGTAAAATTATGGTATTCTCATTTATTCATTAATGAAAAACACTTAGGTTGATTAATTAATTAAATAAACATTATAAGATATACATAGATATTCGTACAATAACAACTACAATCAAGTAATTTTGTCACATTGGATTCGTGTTTTCTATGCTGAAAACCAACTGAAGTGACAGCATTTTTCTTTGGTTTGCTTCATTTAGTTTAGTCCTTCTGTGAATACATTTTAATATTTATTCTTACATAACACTCGGCACAAGTATGAGTCCTCTTTTGAATAGGACACCATATGTCTCATTGTGATGTCAAAGGTAATATCCAACCGGTTATATTCGCTGACTGATCCTGAACTAGAATTCCTTCCGGATACGTTCCGGCGATGGTGGAATAGGAGATAACATTTTGTAGCGTACTATGTCATCATCCACTGATAACGCTGTTGCTGGTTGAATTTCCGACGGCTGAAAAAAAATAGAGCTATTAATTGTAATCTAGAGTAAAGAAATGATAACTTCCAAATTTTGTTTCATAAAGAAATATACGTAGAGCCATCATCTTTAAATGAAAGGGAAAATTAAATTTTACTTACTTTTCTTTTAGGTAACTGATTATTGCCAATTCGTTTTCTCAGTGTTGGACCCAGAGCTGGAATTTTAGGTCTTGAAAATATCATTTCTTCTAACATCCTGTCTATTTCTGCGTTTGAGGTTGCCGGTATTTTATGTGGTATTTCAACCAATTTTTTTTTCTGTAAAAATAATTTTCATTAAAATCTAGTCGAAACACAAACGATACAATTTTTTTTTTATTGATAATATATAATTTATGATATTAAATTCGAATAAATAGTTACCTGAATTGGGTCACGATTTTCCTTTCTAAGATTACAACCTTCATATGGAGCAAACCTTACATTTCTTCGTTGTCGAGGGCCAGAAATGTTATATTGCTTTTTGAATTGATCCATAGTGGCTTTTGGATGTGACCTAAAATAGAAAATATTTTCATGAATTTTATGAATTGAAATAAACCATTATAGTATAATGGTATATTTCGTGAGAGTATTCAACTTACCTATGTCCAAATGAATTCTGCTGGAAGGCAACATAGTGTCGTGTGGGACGTTTTTGCATTATATCAGGATATGCAAAAAGAGAATTTTGGTTGCCTATGCCTAAGTTTTCATGTGTCAATAAATGTTTTTTCATGGAATAATCTCCAAGTACGCTCTTTATTCTCTTAGCCATAGGAGAGTCATTTGCTGGATTAATCTGAAAAAAATGTCATTAATATCCTAATGCTACCTATAATTGATCAAATATAAATAATTATAATACTTCCTCAAATATTTTATTAATCGTAATATATTTGTTCATTTTATATGAAATATCTGATTAAAAGCATATTACTCATGAGAATTTGAGGATGATTGGCATAATTTACCATATCATTAATAAGTTTAAGGAACTTACCTTGACTGGAGGTTTGAATGAGGGAATGTTTCCTGGTGGTTGCGTTTCTTGAAGAATCCTTTCTAGTCTCTTCAGACACTCTTTCTTTTGCATACTCTTCATTTCAGTGTTATATTTTTCGCTTTTACGGTCATTGTAATTACGGACCAGAAGGTCGTGAATTGTGTCCAACGTTGACATGCTTACCTAGAACAAGCGCGTTAAAATAGTTTCAATAAAAATCTCAATATAAATAAATTAAACAGACTATGATATTCAAGAATCCCGTTTTTGAAGAAACCAAATAAAATTGATATAATAATAAAAAGAACTTAAGAACCTATTGATCGGTTACTATTTCTATTCTAGCATATATCTTTAAAGAAAGAAATTCTAGTTTGAAATTTTCTACTTATGGACTTTTTGAAAAACACCAGACAATTTATATGGGTAAGAGAGAAGAAAAATTAATTTTTTGTGGCTCTACCTATGTCCGGTCTTGTGTAATGCTAATTGAAATGATATCATATAAAATGAAAATCAATGGAATTGATATCATTTATACATACCGATATAAATATTTTTGTATATTTATATTATTAAATACCAAAATTGAATTCTATATTCAGTCGACGTGACTCGAATCTTTTATTTTCTCTTCAACAATCGTAACAATCTTTGTAATATAATTAAAAAATCTCAACAATATCATTTTATGTTTCAACAATAGACATAAGGCTTAGATGAACTTAGATGCATGTAATCAAATGAAAAGTGAATAACACCTTACAAACATAACTGCATAGAGCATTCTTTTTATTCTTCTTCTTCTTCATCATCATCTTCTTCTTCTTCTTATTCTTATCATTCTTCTTCTTTTTCTTCTTCTTCTTCTACTTTTCTTCAAAGCTGGCCTGAACGCTTTAAATTAAAACTAAATAAACCTTTTTCATAGAACATGTTCAAATGATAATTAAACATACATGGTATAATTGGCGAAAATCAAGGCGATACTTCAGATAAAACTAAATTGAAAAAGACTTCGTTATAAATTCAAAAATGTGGTGAGGGCATGCGTAAAAGCAAATTTTGATTAATATATAAAATCAAAATAAATTGAAACGACATATTCCTTGAAAGATGAGGTTTCGATGTGTTAATAATGAGGCAGAATAATTCTGCGGAACTCTTACAAAATTCGATTTAAGAAAAAGTTGTTTTGGGAATATTCATCCAATGTTGTTCAGTATTCATTGGACTGTTCTGCTCAATATTTGAGATATTGGAAAATTTTCCTTCAAATTATGTATATTTTCTATACTCCTCATTTAAAAATTACCGACAGATGATTATGGACGCTGTTCCAGAAATTGTGCTATACGTTAGTCCAAATATCTCCATGTGCTTGGAATTAAATTTGCCATTGAAGCAGTGTTTCTGAGACATGTTGATTCGATTAAAAAAAATCTCGTCTAATTTTCAAATAATTATCTGTAGCGGTTCTTTATCATTATACGGTTTAATATTTGAAAAATTTGAAACTTTTTTCCAATGAATATACTCCTTCAATTTGTTTTTAATTATCATTATTATTATTTCCATGCATGCGCACCACCTATATCATGATTTCTCATTTCTGTAACGAAAAATACAGGTACTCCATGTTCAGTAATGAGAAAAATGTTAATTTAATAAATGATTTCCAGCCACAAGAAATGTTTGAAATGAAGAAATTCTCCCAAGCAATCAGTTGTGATTATAATTTGTCTCAATGAAGTGCAAACTACCAGAATCCAGATATGGAACCGAATGACACAAAATAATAGGGGGAATTAAAGTTGAACGAAAACATCCCTTCGTGCTCACATATGTCAAAGAACAAACGAAAACTGAATCATATGCCATTGTCATTGATAAATGAACTCAAAATAAATGGAAATAAGTCATTGTTATAACTGAAAACATATCTATCCTACGTTAATTGGCAGTTAAACGTATTGAAGATGAATTTTTCGAGAAATTTCATCATCGTCATCAACAGCAAGCAGATATGATCGTATACAAGATTACCTGCTGTGAACCCCCAGCGCGACATTGAAAAAGCTATTTCTATCTGGGGTCATCAATGAGGATTACAGCGAAAGCCTATAAAGGTCAATACACCAATTTTCCCTCCCATCTTTCCTTTTTCGCAGAATTGTAGTTGCTCATATTTTTCTCACATTATCACACAGTTAATTGAATTAATTAATATTTTCAATTTTGTTCATTCATGTTGAAATGTAACTAATCAAAAATATCGTGAGAAAGAAATGATATTTTTCTTATTTAAAGCAATTTGAATATTAGAACCTGATCACTGGTGGCAAAGAAGGGTAGTTAGTTTTTAAAAATAGAAGACCATAATTTATGTAGATGGAAGGCAGAAAAAATTGAGCTATCAACGATCTGCATTTTTCAAGTATATAAAATTTCTAGTCATTCGAGAAAATTAATAAAAGTTAATCAACAATAATGACAGAGGCGATATTCTTTCTCTCAACGGAGTGAGAATCATTTAGAAAATGATATGCTGAAAAGAAATAATATATAGGAATATAAAAGTAAAATTATGGTATTCTCATTTATTCATTATTGAAAAACACTTAGGTTGATTAATTAATTAAATAAACTTTATAAGATATACATAGATATTCGTATAATAACCACTACAATCAAGTAATTGTGTCACATTGGATTCGTGTTTTCTATGCTGAAAACCAACTGAAGTGACAGCATTTTTCTTTGGTTTGCTTCATTTATTTGAGTCCTTTAGTGAAAACATTTTAATATTTATTCTCGTGACAAGTATGAGTCCTCTTTTGAATAGGACACCATATGTCTCATTGTAATGTCAAAGGTCATATACAACCGGTTATATTCGGTGACTGATCCTGAACTAGAATTCCTTCCGGATACGTTCCGGCGATGGTGGAATAGGAGATAACATTTTGTAGCATACTATGTGTATTTCTTCATCATCCACTGATAACGCTGTTGCTGGTTGTTTTTCCAACGGCTGAAAAAAAATAGAGCTATTAATTGTAATCTAGAGTAAAGAAATGATAACTTCCAAATTTTGTTTCATAAATATACGTAGAGCCATCATCTTTAAATGAAAGGGAAAATTAAATTTTACTTTCTTTTCTTATAGGTAACTGATTATATCCAATTCGTTTTCTCAGTGTTGGACCCAGAGCTGGAATTTTAGGTCTTTCTGTAAAAATAATTTTCATTAAAATCTAGTCGAAACACAAACGATACAAATTTTTTTTTATTGATAATATATAATTTATGATATTAAATTCGAATAAATAGTTACCTGAATTGGGTCACGATTCTCCTTTCTAAGATTACAACCTTCATATGGAGCAAACCTCACATTTCTTCGTTGTTGAGGGCCAGAAATGTTATATGGCTTTTTGAATTGATCCATATGGGAGTGAACAAGTAAACACGTATTGAATAGTGCTCCTGTGTTTTCGGTGATATCTGAGCGATCTTTGAAATTTCAATACTTTTGTGATTCAGTGGTGCTTCAGCAGTTTATGGATGTCTGGATCAAAGTGAGCTGGTTGTCAATCTGCATTATACCTTAATTAAAATAATTGATATATTTGAACTATATTCAGTTTTACTTCCTCTAACTGAAGTAAATCGAGTTTAACCATCTGTGTTCGCATGCAAATGATGATAACGAGTGTGATATTGATAAGAATAATATAATTTACATCGGCAGTGTCCAAGACTTCGGACCGGGGATTCCATCTGTCTGACCTCTTGTTTTTTTTTTCCTTTTTTGCCGCGGCCTACCCGTGTTTTTGTTTTGGAAGTCTTTTACATGGGCCCGTAGGAGTGAAGCGAGTGTTTCTTTTCCTTCATTCCTGCCATCTTGTGAGAATATATCCTTCCCCGATTTTGAGTTGTTTTTTTTTCTTCATTATATTATTTAATCTCATAAGGACCAATAATATTTTCTGAAAATTTTACCGATTTCCGTTTTATCAACTATGAGTGAAATAACATTAGAAAGGATACTACATGAAATGAACAAAAATAAAGAAGAGTTAAAAAATACTATACTAGCTAGTGAAACAAGGCTGCTCGTGGAAATTGAAAAATTGAAGAGCAAGATTACCTTTCTAGAGACGGAAAATGAGAGTTTGAAAAATAAGGTCGAGTCATTGGAGAGGCATCGGAGATCTAATAATATAGTAATCTTCGGATTGGATAGAGAGCCAGAGGAGATTTCGGAGGTGGTTGTCCTTGAAGAGCTGAATAGGGCCTTAAAACTAAATCTGAATAAACAACAAATAAATAACATCCATTGCCTGGGAAAAGCAAAGAATTGTCCGGTAAAAGCCGAGTTTGTTTCTCATTTCACTAAGAGGGAAGCATTTCGAAGCGTGAGACATCTTAAGGGAACAGGTATATCCATTGCGCATGATCTCACTAATATCCAACAAGAGGAACTACGAATATTGAGGAGACATTTGCGCGGCGGGAGACAAGAGGGAAAGGACTGTTTTATTAGGGGAAATAAGCTCATGGTGGATGGTGTCGAATTATATGTAGATAAATTGTTGCAGTTGGAGAAAAGTCAACAAAGTTCAAACAGAAGACCAAGCAGCGTTCCATCGACCCCAACTCAAGAGCCATTTTACCTGCCCCATAGAAAAGAAGAAGTTTTAGAACTTTCCAAACATAACCCGAAGAGTACAACACCGTGTTCAACTGGGGTAGTGGGGAAGACTTTGAAACCACTCGATACATTAACACAAAGGGCAGCTAAAACTCGTTTAAGGTCAAATCGTTAACAATAGACTCCTTGTTTGTCTACTTAAAATTCGTTATTTTGCTGCATTTTGTTCATAGTTTAAATTTGGTCCTTAGTTCGGCAATTATACTCCAATGATTTTACATTTTTGTAGGTTTTCCAATACTTTTTTTCATACTTTTTTTATACATTTTTATAAATTTCTTATACATTTTTTATATATATATTTTAAAAAATTTTTTTACACATTTTTCTATACATTTTTTTTATACAGTTTTTATACAGTTTTTATACATTTTTCATACATCCGTTATACATTTTTTATTTATTCAATTTGTAATCTCTGTTAATTTATTTAAATTTATTTATACATTTGTGTATTTATTCAAATTTTGGTCACTATTTATATATTAGTTCATTTTTTTGATCTCTTTTGTATATTTTTTTTTGATATTTTGTTTGTCTCCTTTGTTTTCTCCTGTTTTGTATTCTCGACAGGATGAATCGGTACATCAGAGATTTCAAGCCGGAAGAGTATCAGACTGAAGTTGTAGATGGAGAGCAGTTCAAGAATATTTCAGAATCCTCCAATAAAAAATGTTCAAAATTTTTCAGGGTACTGCACTGTAATATCAGAAGCATAGCCAAAAACTTCGATGAGTTGAGAATATTCTTGAGAAAATACCAAGAAGAAATTGATGTGTGGTTTTGACTGAAACTTTCAGGATACCCGATACTGATATATACCGAATACCTGGCTATGACTTGTTGTATAATTCAGGCCATGTAAACAGAAATGATGGTACAATTATATATGTGAGAAACTGTATTACTTTCACCTCCAACATTTTGAAGATTGGCGAAATTTCTTCAGTTGACCTCATCTTGAGACTAAATAGAGTGAGCATTGGTATTACGGCGATTTATAGATCTCCTTCCCATTGTCCACTAAGATTTAATGAAAACCTGAACTGTTTTCTGCAAACCTATAAACGGAAGTGTACAATTGATCTATTAATAGGAGATATAAATATTGATATTCTTGAAGACAGTAATATTGCAGCTGAATATTTGAATATTTTAGGTGAATATGGCTACTTGCCTGGTATCAACAAGCCTACTAGAGATTCATCTTGCCTGGATCACATAATGATTAAGAGCGATCTAGAAATGGATAAATTCTTCCCAGCGGTTATAGAATATCCATTAACCGATCACTATCCTGTTTTTCTGCAGACGGCCCTTCCTGAAACTGAACAAATAAAGGACAAAAGGATATATCATTTGGCAAAAATTGATTTCAATCTACTAAGGAACCAATTATGTAAAGAGCAGTGAAGCGACGTGTATAAAGCAACGAATGTAGACGATGCGATTGATTCATTCAGGGGAAGGTTGCAAAAACATGTAAAAGAGTGTACAAATATGATTAAGCTCAGAAGAAATGCAGTTAAGAGAAAAGATTGGATTACAAACGGATTGGTGAAGTCGACACTGGCTAAGAATAAATTGTACAAAAGAATGAAGAGAGAACCGGATAACCCCATATTTAAAAGAGAATTCAATCAGTACAATAAAAGGTTAAACAATTTGAAGGAAAAGGCCAAAAACGATTATTTCCGCGAAAAAATAAATAAAAATCAGAATGATTCAACTTTGCTGTGGAAAACTATGAGGGAGCTGGGACATAAAAATAAAGAGAATATCGAAGTCCAAAAAATAAAAGGTCCAGATGGCCATGAGGTTTCAGAGTCAGGCGAAATTGCGGAAGTTTTGTCAGATTACTTTTCAGGGGTGGGCGAAGGCTTGGCGAGGAAATTCAGAGGAAAGCCCATGAAGCATCGATATCGTCGACTCCCCAATTCAATAGTATTGCTTCCTACTTCTGAAACTGAACTGGGGGATATTATAAGTTCCTTGCAAAAGAACAAAGCTCCTGGAATTGACTGTTTAACATCTGAAATAGTGAAGGAAACTGCAGAATTCATAGTCGCCCCACTCTGTTTTATTGTCAATAACAGCTTGCAGGAAGGCTACTTTCCAAAGGTGCTGAAAGAGGCGGTTATAAAACCTGTTTTTAAGTCGGGAGACAGTTTAGATCCGAGCAACTATAGGCCTATTTCATTGATGTCGGTGCTGTCAAAGATATTTGAGAAGGTCATAAGAAATAGATTAATTTCTTACCTGAATCGTTATGAAATATTGTCATATAAACAATACGGATTCAGGGAGGGTAGATCAGCGCAGGATGCTATCGCATATGTAACAGCAAAGATTTATAACGCATTAGATGAGAGGAAACCAGCAATCGGTGTATTCGTTGATTTGTCGAAGGCTTTCGATACGGTGAGTCATCCTGAGCTTCTGGAGTCTCTTGAAAGGATTGGTATGAGAGGAAATTGTTACAACTTGTTGAAGAGCTATCTAGACGAGAGAGTCCAGTATGTCAAAGTTGAAGAAAAGCTAAGTTCGCCAAAGCATGTAAAGTATGGTGTACCGCAGGGGACAATCCTGGGACCATTATTGTTCTCCATTTATATCAACGATCTCTTCAACTTACCTACAAGTGGAGACATAGTTGGCTTTGCCGATGATACTGTGGTTTTTTATGAGGATATTTCTTGGAGTGCACTGAAAAAGAAAGTGGAAAATGATTTTGGCAGGGTAATTGATTTTTTCAATGACAGAATACTCACCATGAACAGCGCCAAAACTCATTTCTTACCATTTACAAGTTATTCCAGTAATATGCCCAGGTTCAAAACACTAAATATAGTTGCCACCGATGAAACCATAGAAATAACAGCGAAGTCAGAGATAAAATACCTAGGTGTACACATTGACTGTCATCTTAATTGGAGTGTACAGGCGAAAATATTGTCTGGGAGGATCAGAAGCCTTATACCCAAGTTTAACTTATGTAGAAAAATATGCGATATCAACTAGTTGAAGGTTTTATACTTTGCATTGGTTCAGAGTCAACTGACCTACGGGATAGTTGCATGGGGTGCAGTTAGAAATAATTACCTGAAAAAAATAGAAGTGTCGCAGAAGTGGATAGTTAAGGTAATTTTCAACAGAGAGCTGAGATATCCCTCTGATCAGCTGTTTAGGGAGAGTGGTTTCTTTGGCGTTAGACAGTTGTACTGTCAAGCCATATTGGTCCAAAAGTTTAGGGATGGAAATACCGAGAACTTAGAACACACATACAACACAAGATATAGGCAGGGTTCAGTACACGCTCCTAAAGTCCACAAAAGTATAGGACGGAGAAACCATCGATATCTGGGTGCTAGAATCTTCAATATGTTGCCAATTGACATAAAATTAATTAGTTCATACAACATATGGAAGTCAAAAGTGAGGAAATGGATTGCTGCGCAGACTAAGGAAAGGGTTGATGGACTGGTAGAGGTAGAGAATTTTTGGAGTTGAATCGAGTAGAGGATAAAGGGTGATACGTTGCCGGCTCATGCATTTTGTTTTATTTATTTATATATTTTTTGTTTATTTGTACTTGTTGTGTATTTACTTTGATGAAGTTTTTTTAGTATTTACACGTATTTGTGTCTACATCTGCTTTTTTCTTTATTATATGTGTGTATATGTCTGTATATGTGTGTATGTATTTTTTTTTGTGCATATACACTGAATTTTGAGGTTGAACACTGGCCAACAGCTCCGCGCGGATTTGCTTCCTTGGGGTGGTCCATGGTTTGTTTGCTATTGTGGTAAAATATTGTAATTTGATAATTTATGGCAAATAAACTTATTATTATTATTATTATTATTATTATTATTATATATATATATGATTTTATCTGATTTAAAGCATATTACTCATGAGAATTTGAGGATGAATGGCATAATTTACCATATCATCAATAAGTTTAAGGAACTTACCTTGACTGGAGGTTTGAATGAGGGAATGTTTCCTGGTGGTTGCGTTTCTTGAAGAATCATTTCTAGTCTCTTCAGACACTCTTTCTTTTGCATACTCTTCATTTCAGTGTTATATTTTTCCCTTTTACGGTCATTGTAATTACGGACCAGAAGGTCGTGAATTGTGTCCAACGTTGACATGCTTACCTAGAACAAGCGCGTTGAAATAGTTTCAATAAAAATCTCAATATAAATAAATTAAACAGGCTATGATATTCAAGAATCCCGTTTTTGAAGAAACCAAATAAAATTAATATAATAATAGAAAAAACTTCAGAACCTATTGATCGGTTACTAGTTCTATTCTAGCATATATCTTCAAAGAAGGAAATTCTAGTTTGAAATTTTCTGCTTATTGAGTTTTTGAAAAACACCAGATAATTTATATGGGTAAGAGAGAAGAAAAATTAATTTTTGTGGCTCTACCTACGTCCGGTCTTGTGTAATGCTAATTGAAATGATATCATATAAAATTAAAATCAATGGAATTGATATCATTTATACATACCGATATAAATGCTTTTGTATATTTATATTACTAAATACCAAAATTGAATTCTATATTCAGTCGACGTGACTCGAATCTTTTATTTTCTCTTCAACACTCGTAGCAATCTTTGTAATATAATTAAAAAATCTCAACAATATCACTTTATGTTTCAACAATGGATATAAGGCTTAGATGAACTTAGATGCATGTAATCAAATGAAAAGAGTATAAGACCTCACAAACATAACTGCATAGAGTATTCTTTTTATTCTTCTTCTTCTTCAGCATCATCTTCTTCTTCTTGTTCTTATTATTCTTCTTTTTTGACGTGACAACGTCTTATAATTCGATAGAGCCGGCTGCACGCCCGAAAAAACATGACTCATGCGGCGTTACGTCACTCTGAGGCGTTCCATGTAAGGCTTGAAGTGCAAGCGAGAGCGCGGAACGAGCGACAAAGAAGCACAATTGGCCTTTGCTTTCGGCAGCGTTCGACATCCGTCTCTCTCCTACTTGAGTGAGCGATGCGTCTGCGTGGACAGCTGCTATACTATAGTACATTTACATGTTTTGATCGAGTATCAAGTGCAGTGAAAAGTGAATGTGGTGTCAATTGTTTATAGCAACGATAATTACAGCGATAAAGGTAATGATTCTTTCGATATTAATTATATATTCTGTGATATATTATCGAATATTCGTGCTTTCATCATTAAAATGAATAGCATCGGTCCGCTAGTGCAGCGATTGTAGGTTATGCTATAATTGACAAAATTAAAACAATAAGTTAACAGAACTATTTCTCCATGAGTAAAAAATCGATGGCTTTTCTATTCAATCGAAATGATTATTGAGCGTAGCTATGATTTAAAAAAATTAAAACATAAATATTAAATCTTCCACATATCACAACAACGTTTCTGAATTGACAGGTTGGACCAGCCATCCGTCAAAGGGAACATTTTCTCCTATATCAAACACATTGAAACGGGCTTTTTAAAAACTAGATTTACGAAAATTTTAATGTTTCCAAATTTAAAATTTTAAATGCAAGATTTATAAACAATAATTTAATCAATGTTTATTCTTATAATGAATTATTTAAAATTATTACTTTTTTATAACAAATTACAATTAAATTTGTAAAAATAATTAAGTAACTAATTGGAAAAATTTAATTATATTATTAAAATAATAAAATCAAAATTTAAATTTTTACAATTGAGTAGAAATTTAAACAATAAATTTTATTGAAGTATTTTGTTGTATTTTTATTTTTTAAATTTAAAATGATTTTCAGAATGAAGAATTTTATGATATTTTTGTTAAATTGTTTCAAACGACGATTTATTTTGCAGAACCGCTTACAATTCCACCATGGAAAAAAAGCCTGACGAACCAGAGGAGCAACTCCATGTTACGAGCAACTCCATGTTACGAGCAACTCCATGTTATACTATGCCGATCAATCAATTAGGAGGTCCGATTCTTTGGCACAGCATTGATTACTTCGCACTGGTTCGTGTTGTGCGACAAACCGATGAGCGGTTTTCAACGATTCTAACAAAAATCGGCGATGGACTTCAACTAAGCAACGAAGATATCTCCCTTGTTGAGTCCAGACATAAAACTCAGGCTTGGTGCAAGGAAAACGTGCCTGATGCTGTCAGGCTGTATTATAGTAACAATGAAGTGGATTCGTACAACCGAAGTGCAATTCTAAATGCATACAACTGTCTCGCACATGATATTATGCTTGGTTATTCAAGTGAACAAGAGAAGAGACAATACCAAGGTAAACTACACAAGATGACAGTGGCAGAAACCGATGGATTACCGTACCTGCTGCCATTGGCAGAAGGATATTTCTACATGATAACTTCTAACATAGATGTCGCTGATGGGTTAGTAAATGGATCTATTGGTGTCTTGCGACATATCGAACGTCAGCAGTCAAATGTAGATGACAATTCTGCAGAAGCAGGACCATCGACCAGTACAACTTCGCCAGCAGCTAGAGAAGAAATTGTTACTTTATGGTTCGAGTTTCCAGAAGAAACAACAGGAACCACAGCCAAAGTTAAATGTCGACCTCACGTGCAAAGCAAGCCAAATACTTTGTCTACAAACTGGGGACCAGTTTATAAGAAAATAGTAAACATTACACTAACAAAAACTATAAAATGCAAACGAAAACAGTTTCCTTGCGTTCCTGCTTGTGCCATCACTATTCACAAGTCACAAGGTGGGACGTTTGCTGTCATTGCTTATAAATACTCATCCAAGCAGCCTCAACAGTTGGTGTACGTGGCGCTGAGTCGGGTAACAAGTTTAGAAGGCTTGCATATTATCACCGAAAAAAAAGCTCCATTTCGGTTTAAACACGGACGGGAGGGAAACGATTCACAGACAACAAGAGATATCCGTAACGAATACATTCGACTTCGTTCACACACACTTTGAACAATTACTGATAATGCAGTAAAATTCTGTAATGACTCAAACAATGCAGGACAAACTTTAATAACGAACCTTAATTCACAGAGTTTGCCTGCTCACCTTGCAGATATTGAAAAAGACACAGTAATTCCAAGGTCTGATTATTTGATTCTGACTGAAACGTGGATGCGTGACACTTGTGATCCAATTTCAATTGAAAATTTTGAATGTGTAACCCGGCAGAATAATCGATCAGATTCTGAAACAAATGCAGCAGGTGGAGTGGCAATTTATAGAAACTTATCATCGACATCCACAGCCAAAATTCTCAACGTTGAACTTTCGGATACAACCCGTCTTATTGGAAACACTGGTGACGTTTGCTTAGCAGAAGTTACATGGTTCACCGCTGATACCACCTTCAAAATGGCTCTTGGCGCAGTTTATATTCATCCTGGAGCAAGTATTTCTAACATCAGTGTTCTGCTACATCAAACACTATTTCCGTATGTTTATAACAGCCAGTATGTACATCCCATCATGGAAGTTGATACCGATATACCAATTCTTCTTTGTGGCGACTTCAACACAAATGTGAAAAATGACGAAACATTCATCAAATTCATGTAAGACATGTTTAATGTCGATTGTGCATCAGACGTTAATAACTCAACAACACTAGGAGGCACCACCATCGATTTGACTTTTTCAAGACACATTAAACTCGAAACGCTCCCTTTCATTTCCTACTTTTCCTATCATCGTCCTATTCTCAATAGAATAACACAGACTGTAAGAAATTAAATATTACACATGTTTAAAATTTGTAAAACAATTGCTCAACGCACATTTATACTTGTAAAAACTATTAAATTGCAAAAAAACAATTGACATAATTGTATTTATGCGTACAAATAAATCTAACTTGATCAATTTCATTGTGATTTCCAATTACCTCCTTCTCTATATACATACAAATCTATTAAACAAATGAAATTAAAATTTTCTTTTGAAAAATGCTACCATTCCATCAGTATTTTCTTAAGACGTTGTCACGTTCAACTATCGTCAGTAAACCGACTTTACAGACAACCACTTTTTTTTTCTTCTTCTTCTTCTACTTTTTTTCAAAGCTGGCCTGAACGCTTTAAATTAAACCTAAATAAACCTATTTCATAGAACATGTTCAAATGATAATCAAACATACATGGTATAATTGGCAAAAATCAAGACGATACTTCAGATAAAATTAAATTGAAAAAGACTTCGTTATAAGTTCAAAAATGTGGTGAGGGCATGCGTAAAAGCAAATTATGATTAATATATAAAATCAAAATAAATTGAAACGACATATTTCTTGCAAGATGAGGTTTCGATGTGTTAATAATGAGGCAGAATAATTCTGCGAAACTCTTACAAAATTCGATTTAAGAAAAAGTTGTTTTGGGAATATTCATCCAATGTTGTTCAGTATTCATTGGACTGTTCTGCTCAATATTTGAGATATTGGAAAATTTTCCTCCAAATTATATATATTTTCTATATTCATCATTTAAAAATTACCGACAGATGATTATGGACGCTGTTCCAGAAATTCTGCTATACGTTAGTCCAAATATCTCCATGTGCTTGGAATTAAATTTGCCATTGAAGCAGTGTTTCTGAGACATGTTGATTCGATTAAAAAAAATCTCGTCTAATTTTCAAATAATTATCTGTAGCGGTTCTTTATCATTATGCGGTTTAATATTTGAAACTTTTTTCCGATGAATATACTCCTTCAATTTGTTTTTAATTATCATTATCATTATTTCCATGCATGCGCACCACCTATATCATGATTTCTCATTTCTGTAACGAAAAATACAGGTACTCCATGTTCAGTAATGAGAAAAATGTTAATTTAATAAATGATTTCCAGCCACAAGAAATGTTTGAAATGAAGAAATTCTCCCAAGCAATCAGTTGTGATTATAATTTGTCTCAATGAAGTGCAAACTACCAGAATCCAGATATGGAACCGAATGACACAAAATAATAGGGGGAATTAAAGTTGAACGAAAACATCCCATCGTGCTCACATATGTCAAAGAACAAACGAAAACTGAATCATATGCTATTGTCATTGATAAATGAACTTAAAATAAATGGAAATAAGTCATTGTTATAACTGAAAGATATGATCGTATACAAGATGCTACCTGATGTTCAAGCAAGCCTACAAGCACTAAAATTACTTGCTGGGGACCCCCAGCGCGACATTGGAAAAGCTATTTCTACCTGGGGTCATCAATGAGGATTACAGCGAAAGCATTTAAAGGTTACGACACCAATTTTCCCTCCCATCTTCCCTTTTTCGCAGTATTGTAGTTGCTCATATTTTTCTTACATTATCACACAATTAATTGAATTAATTAGTATTTTGAATTTTGTTCATTCATGTTGAAATGTAACTAATCGAAAATATCGTGAGGAAGAAATGATATCATTCTTATATAAAGCAATTTGAATATTAGAACCTGATCTCTGCTGGCAAAGAAGGGTAGTTAGTTTTTAAAAATAGAAGACCATAATTTATGTAGATGGAAGGCAGAAAAAAATTGAGCTATCAACGATCTGCATTTTTCAAGTATATAAAATTTCTGGTCATTCGAGAAAATCAATAAAAGTTGATCAACAATAATGACAGAGGCGACATTTCTTCTCTCAACGGAGTGAGAATCATTTAGAAAATGATATGCTGAAAAGAAATAATATATAGGAATATAAAGGTAAAATTATGGAATTCTCATTTATTCATTAATGAAAAACACTTAGGTTGATTAATTAATCAAAAAAACTTTATAAGATATACATAGATATTCGTACAAAAATAACTACAATCAAGTCATTGTGTCACATTGGATTCGTGTTTTCTATGCTGAAAGCCAACTGAAGTGACAGCATTTTTCTTTGGTTTGCTTCATTAAGTTGAGTCCTTCAGTGAAAACATTTTAATATTTATTCTTACATAACACTCAGGACAAGTATGAGTCCTCTTTTGAATAGGACACCATATGTCTCATTGTAATGTCAAAGGTCATATCCAACCGGTTATATTCGCTGACTGATCCTGAACTAGAATTCCTTCCGGATACGTTCCGGCGATGGTGGAATAGGAGATAACATTTTGTAGCGTACTATGTCATCATTCACTGATAACGCTGTTGCTGGTTGAATTTCCGACGGCTGAAAAAAATAGAACTATTAATTGTAATCTAGAGTAAAGAAATGATAACTTCCAAATTTTGTTTCATAAAGGTATATACGTAGAGCCATCATCTTTAAATGAAAGGGAAAATTAAATTTTACTTACTTTTCTTTTAGGTAACTGATTATTGCCAATTCGTTTTCTCAGTGTTGTACCCAGAGCTGGAATTTTATGTCTTGAAAATATCATTTCTTTTAACATCCTGTCTATTTCTGCGTTGGAGGTTGCCGGTATTTTATGTGGTATTTCAACCAATTTTTCTTTCTGTAAAAATAATTTTCATTAAGTTTTAGTCGAAACACAAACGATTCAAATTTTTTTTTTATTGATAAGATATAATTTATGATATTAAATTCGAATAAATAGTTACCTGAATTAGGTCACGATTCTCCTTTCTAAGATTATAATCTTCATATGGAGCAAACCTTACATTTCTTCGTTGTTGAGGGCCAGAAATGTTATATGGCTTTTTGAATTAATTTATAGTGGCTTTTGAATGTGACCTAAAATAGAAAATATTTTCATGACTTTTATGAATTGAAATAAACTATTATAGTATAATGGTATATTTCGTGAGAGATTTCAACTTACCTATGTCCAAATGAATTCTGCTGGAAGGCAACATTGTGTCGTGTGGGACGTTCTTGCATTATATCAGGATATGCAAAAAAAGAATTTTGGTTGCCTATGCCTAAGTTTTCATGTGTCAACAAATGTTTTTTCATGGAATAATCTCAAAGTACGCTCTTTATTCTCTTAGCCATAGGAGAGTCATTTGCTGGATTAATCTGAAAAAAATGTCATTAATATCCTAATGCTACCTATAATTGATCGAATATAAATAATTATGTTACTTCCTCAAATATTTTATTAATCGTAATATATTTGTTCATTTTATATGAATATATATATATATATATATATATATTGTCATGGTATTTACAGTTAAAATAAAAAATTACATAAATATATTAAGGAAAAGACTCACCTTTGTACATAAGTTGACTCGTTAAAGTATAACCAGAGCACATTTAATTAAATAATATCCATTTTGACAGAAATATTAATAATTCAACTCATTAAAATACTCACAAGCTAAAAATCATGAAGAAAATCACACAAGTAGCCTGTGAATTTCAGAACGTTCTAGAAGTGTTGTTTCCAACGAAACCAGCGTTATTCCTGAAAGAAGAGACAATAAAAAAAGAACAATCCTAAATTGATGAACAAACTTACCAAAGGTATTCAAATTCAATCCTGTTAATATTTCCACAAGAAGATTAGAAATAGCAATC
The DNA here is from genome assembly GCA_034642435.1 of Megalocaria dilatata. Lineage (NCBI taxonomy): Eukaryota > Metazoa > Arthropoda > Insecta > Coleoptera > Coccinellidae > Megalocaria > Megalocaria dilatata. The sequence goes on along the minus strand of CM067859.1, from coordinate 53,281,923 downwards.
ATTGTTTACATTAGAATTACGTTAGGTTATTTAGATGAGGTTAGGTTAACATAGAATTAGATTTAGGTTATTGTTCACTGATTATAATATTTCAAATTACTTCCATAAAATATAATTTAAAAATTCAATCTTTTTAGAAAATTCAAATTGAATCCTCACTCAAATATTAATCAAATTTAGTAATATTTAAATTTTAATTAAAAAATTCAAAATTATAATATTAAGAGCTAGCCGGAACATAGAAAACATCACTTATATACAAGGGTGATCTAATAAGTATTCATATTCACAAAATTTCATTAATATAATACAATAACATGTCATGGTATTTACAGTTAAAATAAAAAATTACATAAATATATTAAGGAAAAGACTCACCTTTGTATATAAGTTGACTCGTTAAAGTATAACCAGAGCACATTTAATTAAATAATATCCATTTTGACAGAAATATTAATAATTCAACTCATTAAAATACTCACAAGCTAAAAATCATGAAGAAAATCACACAAGTAGCCTGTGAATTTCAGAACGTTCTAGAAGTGTTGTTTCCAACGAAACCAGCGTTATTCCTGAAAGAAGAGACAATAAAAAAAGAACAATCCTAAATTGATGAACAAACTTACCAAAGGTATTCAAATTCAATCCTGTTTTTATTTCCACAAGAAGATTAGAAATAGCAATCATTGTTTCCATTAGAATTACGTTAGGTTATTTAGTTGAGGTTAGGTTAACATAGAATTAGATTTAGGTTATTGTTCACTGATTATAATATTTCAAATTACTTCCATAAAATATAAATTTAAAAATTCAATCTTTTTAGAAAATTCAAATTGAATCCTCCCTCAAATATTAATCAAATTTAATAATATTTTAATTTCAATAATTCAAAATTATAATCTTAAGAGTTAGCCGGAATCATAGAATACAGCAACTAGATACAAGGGTGATCTAATAAGTATTCATTCACAAAATTTCATTAAATTAATACCATAACAATATATATATATATATATATATATATATATATATATATATATATATATATATGTATATATATATATATATATATATACATCTGCCGAACTAGCTGGCATCCGTACAAAAAGGGTATCGGCCTGCATCCTCGTGTATACTTCGTGTATATTCGGAGTTTTTTTTCCGCACAAGATGACTTCCGGTATAGATGGCGGTCGAGTTGGCATCCGTATACTTTTTTACCTATAATGGTACAAGTTGGCTGCCGTATACTTTAGTACCAGCCAAGGTGGCACACTGAAATGTTGCCATACTGCTGTATTTGTCTGGTGTAATGAATGGTAATACTCAAGCGGTAAATATTACACAAAACGATTGCTGGCACGAAAGGGTTCGCTGTTATTCTGTTGCTTCGGATAAGTCATACGGTACGCGAGTTTTGATGGTTCATTATTGTGAATTATTGAATTGATTGATTAGTTGAATTTCTCGTGAATATTATTGAAGAATTGATATTTTTTTAGAATTTTATCATATAGTTTAATCTAATCTATTTCCTTATATGTTTTTCCATATTCTCATATTCAAAACTCTCTCTGTTTGAATAGATTTCAATTTTTTTTCCTCTCTGATTCTATGAACATAACGCGTTGTCGATTCGTCCAAATACCTGTAATTTTATAATTTTGAGCCGAGACTGGCCTCAAACGACGAGTTGGACCTACCGAAAGAATTCGTGGTCGAATTCAATTCTGTCTGACGGCTGGTCTCAAGCACGATAACTTTCTAAAAAAAAGACCTAGTGACTTCAAACTTGCAGATAGTTTTATAGTCTAAATGTCTCACTCGATTTCGATGATTCAGCAGAACTGCTGAACTGCACACCAGAGGTAAAAAAAATATTTTTTTTGAAAAGTCAATATTTCGGAAGTTACTTACTGGAAGTTGCTCAAATTGTTTGTGGATGTAGAGGATGTTGGTGAAATGATTTGCAACATGTAGTACAGAAGACTCTTCCACGAAAAGGAAATGGCTTTTTTTTTCTCATCAGAATTTGGCAAAAAGTATATGTATAAAGTTTATTTCAATATATTCTTTTTCCAGTATGTCTTGTCAACATGTATTGATTAGAGGCGGAAAAGTGGAGCCTTTCAAGTGTGCATTCTCTATTTTGTTAAGATTTTATGTTTCATTACAAGAAGAGTTCAAGAATTGCCAAAAAATACGTGTTTTCCAGTTAAATCTACTGATGATACATTTTTTGTTGATCCTTCTCCAAAATGAACAACATTCCCAATAGGAGATTAGTTTTTAAACACATCTTTCATTATTAAGGAAGTGAAAAGTTTTTGCGTAACGACAAGATGAATGTAACCTGATCAAAAATGAAAGTTTCTCTTCAGAATTTAAATTCCTTATTTTCAGTCGACTTCTAAGGTTTTTTGTGCTAAGTTGTGTATAAATCCTGAATATTTCCGTGTTCGAATTGAAATACCGATACCATCCTAATGGAAATTTTAATTTTTCATTGCAGAATTGGAAGCTTAACATCATTCAATGTAGAAAAAGATAAAGGAGAAAAAAGTTAAAGAATATATCAAGTTATATTGATATTTTGTTCACAATCCTATTCCGTAATTTAGTTGCGTTGTGTTTAATCGCTCCACATTTGAAACTTATTCCATTTCGAATTTCAATAAGACGGATGTTTCGAAATAACTTTGGATCGCCCGAACAAACATTTTTATTGCAGGAATAAAAAAATATATAATACCGATCTACAATAATATGAATATTTTTGAGTAATTGGAAAGAACTCATTTTTATTTTGTGAATCCATTATGAAATGAAGATTGTCCTAGTAGCGATTAAGTATAATTCCATACGTGTTAAATATTACGTAGTTTAGCAGGCACCTTCCAAGGCGCCGAATGTCTATATATCGCGAGTCTCCGATAGAGGGTCTCAAACGATTAGAAGATTATAAACACAAGACGAAGATGAATAATCCTTGGTCAAATAGAAATTTGTCGTGTTGGTGCACGAGCAATAAAAAACTCGAACGGAATAAATTGAATAGTGGAAATTTTAAGGGTACGTTTTAACGGAAAAGGTTTGTAGGTATTTGTAGATACAAATATAAGAGGGAAATACCGATCTGATGAAACTGAGATTTTGAAATCCACTTCCACGTTATCGAATGAACGAGTCGTTTATTCTAGCAGAATTTCGGGATTATCATAAAAGTACCTATACAACAGTATGCTGTTTTATCTTACTATTTCATAGGTTAAATTTTTTGCGTAATGAGGAACCTGTACGTAGAATATGAATAAAAAATCATTAATCACGAGATAAAAACGTTCTACAAAAATTTCGAGTATAGGACTTAATATTTATGTTTTCTTGGAGAAACACTAATACCTTATACTGAAAAATTGGTAATTTTCCTGAAATGTCATATTTCAATTAGTAAATTTTAACCATAGGTATCCAATCGTTATAAATTAAAAAAATTTTTTTTATGTAACTTCTATTAGAATTCAACGATAAGTTAATGTCATTTCTATGCTAATGGCTATAAAATCGACCACCTGTAATATGGAAAACACTGAATTCTTCTTATTTTTTCATTATATCTCATCGAAAGTATCTAATTTCGTTTTTGTGTTTCGTTTTTTTCAATTGCCTCAAAAATGATTTCATTGAGCATGACTACGAGAAATATATGACCCAAAAGCAATATTAAAATTAGAACGAAGGGTTATTAACATTTCTACCACCGTTATTGCAAATAATAACCGAAAATTCAATTATTAATTGTAATTAGATTTTGACATTAGCTACCAGAAACATTGAGTATGATTTAAAGAAAACACTTTATTTCCTCAAATTTTCATTGTTAATAAGGGGTATGAATAATGGTAATAGAAAGCTCTAGAAATCGAGACAGTGTAACATACATCTGTAAAACAATTCTATACTCAAATAAACTCGACAAGGTTTTGTGATTAACAAAACCTTGTGAATTAAGTGATTGATTATTACTGATTGTCCTTGTTGAATAAATTTTAAATATGAATTATATAACGAAAAATATTGTTCAGAAAGGCTTCACTCATGGTTACTAGACTTGATCGATCGCGCACGGGAAAAACTCACTTTTAGGACTGATAATGAAATAAACTATTAATGAGATTAATGGAGTCTGCGGTTGGCTCTAGGTGAAATGGTTAGGAGATCGGTTGTGGTCTGTGTGGGTCTTGTTACTGTTTCCTTGCGCCACTTCAGAAACAGCGTTGATTATTTACCCAAAAGCGAAAAATTGGACGGATGTCGGTATAAAAAAATCAGAATTGAAACTTCTAATTAGATTTTTTCGATGATTAACATTTTTGCAAATTTAGAATTGTTTTTCTGGAAAAACGGAGAATCACATGAAAAAAAATACATGGTTAAGTTTTAATTCGATTCCTTGGCATTCCTGTCGACTCAAAGGTTTTTTCACATTAGGATATATTTCAGGTTTCAGATGAGATCAGTTGGAGGGAGATGGCACTGTTAATCATATGACCCTTTTTCAAGAAGTTACCTACTGACAGATTTGAAATTATTAGAGTAGATTTGAAGTGTAAATCGACAGATGAATAAGAAAGCGGTCAAAAGCTCCTAAAGTCACATCAGTGCTTACTAGAATTTTTCTCCAGAATTACTGAATTCGAGCTAAGTGTAATTCGTTGTTATTTACAAGAGAGCTGGTTCACAATATTTCAAATTAGAAATTACGTTTCATTTTAGATTTTTCAGTTAAAATTTAGGTGTCTTTTATTTGAGAGGGTCCGAAAATGAATAACCAGCAGTTTTTCTTATTGATTTTCCGCATAAATCTGATGAAGTAATCGAAAACTAGTGAGAATGTTTGATGCGTAACCCGGCACGTCAAATCTCAGACTTGGCCGTTATTGTCGAAAGGAGTCTACTCTGTATGAGATGTCCGGTGCGTGGTTTCGATGTACTTCGAATCGCAGACTAGGCGATATCGATATCGCCAGAAGATTATGATTTCTGGAAGATTTCCGAAACCGCTGTTGAGTAATCACAATTAGAAATTTAATTTTTTCGCGGTTTCCAACGTCACAGAACGTGTTATTTTTTCGTTCAAACTTTGTTAAATTTCGAATTCTGACGAAAAAATATTCTCGAAAAAAGGTGAATTCAAATAAGTCACATCTGTTGACGAATCTTCTTTGTGTGTTGTTAAGGGTTTGTTTTCTTTTTAACCTCTTTTTATCATCTGTTTCACCTGTACAAGCATAAATACTCTGTCCTGCTTGTTAAGTTTTCAGTTGTCTGAAGAAGGAATATTTATTTCTCGAAACTTGAGTTACAAAAAATGTGTAAAATATTAATTTATTGGTAGTAAAACAGTAATTTCTAATAACTTGTTTTTATGTATTTTATATCCAAATAAGAAATTTCAATTCGAATGCGCTGACGTGCCCTCACCCATGAAGGGGTAGCATTCGATTTTCTCTACTAACGTTGCTCTACTAACATAATATTTATTTTTTTATTTCATAATTATACGATTCTCACGAAATTCATCTGTACCCTATATCACATCGACCGGATCATTAGTTTTGAAAATACGGGAAAAATAAAGTTTCAAATGTCAATAACTCCTAACCCATTCGACGGGTGTTACCCAACGAACTCAGCCGAGATACATATTTATGCTTTGAAATTTTAAAAATCTGGGTTTTTTCATTCTTCAGTTGCTGTCTTTACATTCGGCAGGACATAATCACTTAACCACTAATTTTTCATGGGTACGTCCAACCTAGCCGTTTGAGACTCTCTTCAGCGGAACATTCCAAAATTCCAGATATTTGAACACAACATTGTTCCCTGAAATATGCGCGCAAAAACATTTTGAGTAAGCCATTTTAGTTGAGTAAATGTAAAATTTTATGCAGAATTTCATGTGGATCATAACATGAAAAAAAAATTGAAAAAGCCGTCATTCTTTAACTTCTTGTCAAACTTTAATTTGAGTGGATCTCTGTTTTTTGAGATATTGGAAAAATTACACCAGCCGTTTACCCGCCGTTTACGAATTTCTTCATGGATGAACAAGCGCATGGAAGCTAGTGATCCCACAACAGTGCTTTAAAAAAAAAAATTCTGTTCAGCACTATTTATTTTGACGCCGAATCAGAAAGGACATTCGATGTCATATGTGAAACATTATTGATTGCACAAAGGTTGGATGATTCGTTCAGATTGTATTAGGAGATAATCTAATTGAAATATGTAATAATGACTATTGACAAAATGACGATTTTTTCCGATAACCACTGAATTTTTACAGGAATTAAAAAAATTCAAATCGAAGCATCCATATTCTTGTAGATTTTCATTTTTTTCATGATCGACAATATTTTCCTTCGTGTTAATTCAATGAAAGAGTCGTTGGAAAATGGCAGTGCTGGAAGGCGTTTTTATCGAATGTGTATAGATAACTAAGTGAATAAATATTATTATTATTAGGAATTAGCTCAGAGATTTCAAATTTTCACGTAGATTTCAAGTCTAAATGGGCAATGCAAAATCTGCAAATATTTTTGGAAATTATTCAAACATTTAATAGCAGATATTGAGCGAGTTGAAAATACTTTTTTGATGAAGTGATAGATTATATTATGAGTAGTCAGAAAAAATGATATGATCATTTATCTCCTCTGGTTAACTATTACTTTTCATCATTATCCCATTGTATGGAAATTAAATAAATTAAATCAGATAACAGGAGGGAAATATTACAATGGAAACTTACTACTCTTGTTCTTTCCATTGAATTCATTTTTACTTATTCACTTTTTTTTGACTAATCTACCAATATTATTTATTATTCGAGGAAATATTTTTTTTTGTATTTTTAGTTTTCCATTTGATTGTGCGAGTTAGGAGATAGCGTGTGTTCTATGTTCGTTACTGTTTTCTTTATACCACTCTAGGAACTGCGCCCTTAATTGTTTACCCAATAGCGAATGGCCAGACCGTCCACCGAAACCAAAAAATTTCTTTCCTGGCCCTGGGTTCGAACTTTCAACGTTACGTTACGAGTCCATTAGGCCAGGCGCTGGCAAGAATATTACGGGAAAAAGATATATATGAATTCATTTACTCAAATTTACTCAAACAAAAAGCTCATAGAATTGGGATACACAAAAAAACTATGTGCAAGGATTGGCCATGAGATTCATGGTGACGCATGAAAATTGGAACGAAAAGAGGATTTCTTTATAGAAATGAATGTTTGTTCAAACTTGAAATATAGCTTTCAAATTTTCGAATCAAATTCTATAGTCGTGGCGAATAATAGTCATTACCAAGTTGGTACTATTCGAGAGAAACTTTTTTCTTCAGAAAAAGATATAAGGAGTCTGCGGAATAAAGAAAAATCTTAATATTGAATTGTTAAATAAATAAAGTACCTTTGGTGAAAAATACTCCTTTACTTCGAAGGTGAGACGTAATGAAGCATTGATAGAATCAGTTTATTCAATCAAATTCAATCGCCGAGCTGCATGAACGAATAAAACTTTCGATAACAGCGATAATTATCTTCCACTTGACTTAAAGTCATCCGAATCACGTCAAACCACCATTTTACAGAAAAAATGAAGTATTCTATAAAACCGATACAAGACGATTGTTTTTATTCAAACGATGAATGAGAAAAAAAACTTCATGAATTTAACGCAATCCAATATATTTCTAATTCGAATACCGCTCCAATCCCAAAAGTTCACGTATCAGCCGAGTGGATTATTTCTAAAGTTTCAATTACTAAGCTGCAAAAACGCATAAACCTTTCAACGAAATCAACGAAAATGTATAATCAGTTACACAAAATCGATATGAATTGATATGAAATATTAGGGGAAAACCTTGATTTGAATATATTTTTTTGAATTTTCAGATTATGTGACACGACGAAATTTTTTACAAACGTATGCGTTATAATTTTACTATTTTATACCACATTCCAATTCGAAAAGGTCTGCAGTTTCGAAAATATTGTAAAAAATAAGGAAAAATTTCGAATATCAATAACTTCGAAATCAAGAGAACTAAATTGCTTATTAATGAATCCAGTAAAAATATTTTGACTCCAAACCTACCTTGAAAATTCAAAGATAGCAAGATATTACCTAGAACATGCACGCAAAAAAGTCCATAATAAAATAATAATCCTCAACATCAATACGAATTAATGTCCAGCGTAGCGCTAAATAACAATTCGCTCTTTCAGGAAGCCACAGCTGTTCACAGTCTGCTTACGTATCGATCGAACGGAAAAAAAACCATCTTCACCTTCTACTCTTATGAATTCCAAGAACGAATGCAAGATAATTGCAAAGTAAACAAATCCACGTTGTCAAATGTACTGGATGCCAAGTGAACCGTTGTTTCGATAGCCCCATGATATACAAAGTATACACGAAATCGACCTCAGCGCCACCATGATAAAACTCGGTGAACCTAAAGTATCCACGGCAGTCGAGATAGGTCCAAAAAGGGTCAAGTTGGCATCCTGCTGAAAATTAGCGCAAACGATAAAGGATGTTCCCTTATATCATTTACCGATGTCACTTCGAGTTGGTAAGTTGGCATCCGTATATTGGATGCCACCTTACCTCGGATGCCATCTATACCGGTAATTTTACATGGGGGATGCAGCCTTGTACGCTGGATATATATATATATATATATATATATATATATATATATATATATATATATATATATATATATATATGTATATATATATATATATATATATATATATATATATGTATTTATATATGATTTTATCTGATTAAAAGCATATTACTCATGAGAATTTGAGGATGATTGGCATAATTTACCATATCATTAATAAGTATAAGGAACACACCTTGACTGGAGGTTTGAATGAGGGAATGTTTCCTGGTGGTTGCGTTTCTTGAAGAATCATTTCTAGTCTCTTCAGACACTCTTTCTTTTGCATACTCTTCATTTCAGTATTATATTTTTCCCTTTTACGGTCATTGTAATTACGGACCATAAGGTCGTAAATTGTGTCCAACGTTGACATGCTTACCTAGAACAACTATATCCCATACCTGAGGACTTTACTAATTTTTATTAAATAAAAACAACATATATATTTTCATAATAGTGTTTATTCCATAGGGTTCAATTTCACTCATATTTTTACAAATCGCTATTGAACAACTTTGCATTTTGAAGTAAACACTGAGCAACATATATATTTTCATAATAGTGTTTATTCCATAGGGTTCAATTTCACTCATATTTTTACAAATCGCTATTAAACAACTTTGCATTTTGAAGTAAACACTGAGCTCAACGCCTCGCGCGCTCTAGAAAGCAACTAAAAGCCTCTATACCCTTCACTGCTTCTCTCTATTCTAATGCTTTTTGATAATTTATATTTTTAGTTTCATGTTCTGGCGCGTAAATAAATAATGTTGATGGTTTTCCGACAAGGGAACAGGCGACATATAATTGGCCATGTGAAAAACATGGATTTTCTAAGTTGATGCCACATACACTTAGCGACTGCCCTTGCGATTTATTTATTGACATTGCAAATGTAAGCCGCACGGGAAACTGTAAACGTTTAAAGCTGAGTGGCATGTCGTTCGGTATCATAGGGATGCGTGGAATTAAAACATCTTTGCCTTGGTACTTCCCTTTCAAAATTGTGGCTTCGATGACGTTGTTCAATAATTTCTTCACCGCAAGCCGGGTGCCATTACACAGACGTTGCTGGTTTATGTTCCGTAACATAATAATTTATGATCCGATTTTTAATTGCAGATTATGAGGTCGTAAGCTGGGCAATTGCACCGAATTCAAAAATTCTGTTGGATAATTGACAACTTCATCTTCATTAGTAATGGTAATTCTTCAATTCGACAGCTATTTTCTCTTGAATCTGAAAATTCATTTCATTCACATCAACATTTTTTGCTGCCAATATAACACGTTCGCTTAACCAAACGTGATTTACGTAATTTTGAGCAATGTTTGGGAAAACCATCTCCATGAGTTCGGTCTTTGATTCACTTAAGTTACAGAAATTGGTAGGGAATGTAATGTATCCAGATGATGTATCAACAGCAATAATACCATTATCAATATAGAGCAGTTGTTTGGAAAACATTTCTCCAGACTGGTCTTCCTGCAATTCGACTCTCATGTTTATACTCAATTCAAGTGTTTTAATGTATTTCCATAAAATGGACCACTTCAAACATGCATTCAGTTCATCAGCAGGCGTTGAGCGTGGAACAACTGGCAATATTTGTCGAAAATCACCTGCCAATAGTATCATTGCACCACTAAACCGTTTTTTGTTATTTCGTAAATCTTGCATCGAGCGATTTAATGCCTCCAAAGATTTTTTGTGTGCCATCGTACATTCATCCCAAATGATCTATCTGGTTTGCTGTAGCACTTTGGCCATCGCAGAATTCCTCGAAAGGTTGAAAGTTGGGGTCTCATTGATTTGAAGGTTCAACGGCAGCTTGAGAGCTGAATGAGCTGTTCGACCTCCTTCCAACAACGTAGCTGCAATACCTGATGAAGCTAGGGCTAGTGCAATTCCATTTTGCGATCGAATCGTTGCCAAAATCAATGATAACAAAAAAGTTTTCCCAGTTCCACCGGGAGCATCTAAAAAATAAAATCCGCCAGATCCATCGTTCACTACTTTCAAGAGCGTATCGTAGGCATATTTTTGTTGTTGATTCAAAAGGGGAACTGTTCTATCAACCATTTCTCGTAATGTTTCGGAATCGGATTGGGCTTCGCGTCTCAATTCTTGATCAAATGAGTCGTGCATTGGGCGATTGGGTGGGCGGCGATAAAGTAGATATCCATCATTTCCAGTAATAGTTTATGCTACTAATTGTTTTGGGTAGCGTTTTGAACATTTTCCTTCAACCATACACGGAGAAATGGGATTTAATATTCCACATGGACCATGTATCATATTTTTTGTAATAACCTCATGTAACAGTGGGTCTTCATTATTATCGGAAATTTCTGCTGATATCACATTATCAAGTTCATTTGGCCTTATCCTCTCAACCAACCAAATGAGGATATGTGCATGTGGCAATCCGCGTTTTTGCCACTCAACTGAGTACATCCAACGGCGCGTCTCGCCGAACACGCGATGCTTAACAATGAAATCCATGAGTGATTTTAATTTCATTTTGAACACCCTTGCAGTGATATCGTGGCGATCAATAGGTGATTGTCTAGTAAATAATTCTTGTTGAATTTCTGTCCACTTTGGATTGCATGTGAACGTGATAAACAAATCAGGTGTGCCATAATGTCGTACATAGGACATCGCATCTTGCGCATATTCATGCATATGGCGCGGACTTCCGACGTATGTTGCTAGGAGAATAGTTGTTCTGCCAACACTCTGTGCATTTCCATCAGCATTAATGGCATCCCGAAGATGAATGTATTCCTCGGAACGGAGTTTTGCCTTGTTCAACCTGATAAATGTCAATCGTTCAGTTTCAACTTTCACATACATATCCACAGCATATTGGTGAAATAGATGCCGACACTTTAAGATGTGATTGTCCTCATTTAGCCGAACCATCAGTCTGTATGAATAATAATTCATTGAACTAACTCTTTTGTTCGTTTCAGCACCTGTAAACAATTTTTTGTGTTAATAATATAAATTTTAAGTTAGTGAACATATATTTTAATGTAGTAAACATATATTGTTATATGTCGTGACAACGAAAAACGGGTTTCATTTTTATATATATATAGATTTACCTGTAACTGGATTTATCATCTTAATTGAAAAATGATAGCCGTCTTCACCTTGCCAAAATAGGATAGGTTATTGTAAGGCATCATAAGATCGATGTGTTTCAGAGACACGCTGAAGTTGATCGTTCCGCCGATGTAAAACAATATCTCGGTTTTCTAAATTTTCTCGTACGACGACAATAGCCACTTCATCAATTGTTGGCGCATTAAAACGTCCAGCATGTTGTCCTGCAGGCACCTTATCGGCTCTGATGACAATTTTATGATTATCTGATGGCATGCGGTCTAATGCAGTTGTGAATAATGCAACTAATTCATTGTGTTGATGGAAAAATGTTTGAAGTTGTTCCACAATGGATCTTTTGACTGAGTTGTTGTATGCGCAACGCTGATCGACTTCTCTTGCTGAATTGCCCATAAAATATATTTGCAAAAATTTATAGTCTTCATCAGGCACTGGTAATAAGGAACCTGTTCTATGATATATTTGACCCTGAATCTGCAAGAATATAAATATGTATTTAGGTAATTGTATAGCAAATTGTTTGTACCACCATGTGGCTCGCAAAATACTGCCACAATACTTTAGATCATTTCAAATTAAAACTACTTCAAACCTTGACATTGAACAGCAGCCTTCCATGGCAGCTATAGGTGATAGGATTTACCAAGTATTGGGACACCTTGCACATGCCATTATGAAATAAAACATGTTATAAAATGTTGCTGATTAAGTCATTGGGTTATAGACTATTATTATGTATTTGACTTATTGTTTACAAAATAAACACGTCTACACAACACTGGCTCAGCATATTTTGCACCAGCTACATGGTTGTATAACTAAATAAAATTGTTTGCCATTATACTTACTTACCTTGAAAGTAGGTATAAAATTGTCTCGAATAACTTTCATTGCACCAAATGACGTCATTTGAAAACAATTATTGTATTGCTGGATATGAGCCAAAAAATGATTAGAATCTGGCCCATTTCCGGAAACCAATGAATGTAGTGGCTCTGATGGTGGTACCAGTGGCGTCAATTTGACTTGGCCGCTGGCGCAACACAATCCAGGGTCTTCATTTTTGAATTTCAATGCATTGCAATGTGGACACACAATATTCATTAGTCCAATAGCAACAATTTTCTCTGAACTGTAATCAATTGCAACATTATAACTGAATGCAGCTCTGTGGGGATTAAACACAACATTTCTATGTTGATTTCGATTCCGTTGAAGTTCATTTCGCGCTTCGCGTTGCTCATCAGTTTGATTTGCTCTTATATTTCTTTGACTTGCCGTATTTCGAGTTCTGCCGTCTAAGTTTTTACGTCTGGTTGGTGGCATTGTTGAAAACGAAAATCCAACTGAAAATATATTTTCTGTATAACCATGTAAAATTGTAATATTGTGTAGTCACCAAAAATCGATATGAAGTGAAGTGAACTTACCGTGATTAACAAACTCTTATTAGCAAACAAAAAACTTCTTAGTCATTAAAACAAAACGAACTTTATAAAAAACTTAATAAAATTATTGTTAGCGCGGTTATGGATGTGTTGTCACAGATTACCACAGATTTTTTTGTTTTAAATTGAATGACGTTGACATTTGTCAGCGCGGTTATCGATGTGGTGTCACACGGTACCACAGATATTTTGTTTTAAATTGAATGACGTTGACATTCGTTACGCGCGTTTTTTAAAATATGCAAAATTAAATGTATATTTTTCAATCTTTCTGAGATATTTTATTTATATTTTTTTCCGTAAGAACCTTGTGCAGAGTATTAGAAAACTACAAAAAAAAATCAGCCAAATCGGTCAAACCGTTTTCATGTTATGTCGTGACAAGTATAAGTCCCCTTTTGAATAGGACACCATATGTCTCATTGTTATGTCAAAGGTCATATCCAACCGATTATATTCGCTGACTGATCCTGAACTAGAATTTGTTCCGGATACGTTCCGGCGTTGGTGGAATAGGAGATAACATTTTTTAGCCTTCTATGTGTATTTCTTCATCGTCCACTGATAACGCTGTTGCTGGTTGAATTTCCGACGGCTGAAAAAAATAGAGCCATTAATTGTAATCTAGAGTAAAGAAATGATAATTTCCAGCTTTTGTTTCATAAAGGTATATACGTAGAGGAATCATCTTTAAATGAAAGGCAAAATTAAATTTTATTCACTTTTCCTTTAGGTAATTGATTATTGCCAATTCGTTTTCCCAGTGTTGGACCCAGAGCTGGAATTTAAGGTCTTGAAAATATCATTTCTTTCAACATCCTGTCTATTTCTGCGTTTGAGATCAAGGGTATTTTATGTGGTATTTCAACCAAATTTTTTTTCTGTAAAAATAATTTTCATTGAGTACCAGACGAAACACTAACAATGCTCATTTTTTTTATTGATAATATATAATTTATTATATTAAATTCGCATAAATAGTTACCTGAATTGGGTCCTGATGCTCCTTTCTAAGATTATAATCTTCATATGGAGCAAACCTTACATTTCTTCGTTGTTGAGGGCCAGAAATGTTATATGGCTTTTTGAATTCATCTATAGTGGCTTTTGGATGTGACCTAAAATAGAAAATATTTTCATGAATTTTATGAATTGAAATGTGCATAGTTTGGTAAATATGTCATTATTGTACGGAGAATAGTTTCGAATTGAATATTCCGAATACTTTTCCGGATAGAAAACTCAAACTTACTGGATGAATCTAAATGAAGCAATTTTAATTATAATATAATTGAATTGATTGAATGAAAAAATATAAATTATTTCCACAATTTATTAAGTTAACTACAGTTATTTCGCCAATTCTGTGTTGTCGATTACTCATATTGAACTTTACCATTTCATTTAATTTAAATGAGTTTTCTATTCAGAAAGGACCGATTCAATTACTTGTATTCACAAATTTCGCAAATTGTTTTCCTTTCAGCAAAATATCTTATTGAGAAACAAATAAACGAGTGTAATGGTATATTTCGTGAGAGACTTCAACTCACCTATGTCCATTTGAATTCTGCTGGAAGGCAACATAGTGTCGTGTGGGACGGCATTGCATTATATCAGGATATGCAGAAAAAGAATTTTGCCTATGCCTAAATTTTCATGTGTCAACAAATGTTTAACCTTGGAATAATCTCCAAGTACGCTTTTTATTCTCTTAGCCATAAGAGAGTCATTTGCTGGATCAATCTGAAAAACATGTCATTAATGTCCTAATGTTACCTATAGTTGATAAAATATAAATAATTATGTTACTTCCTCAAATATTTTATTCATCGAAATATATTAGATTATTCTAGATATATATATATATATATATATATATATATATATATATAAATCAATTGCTGTTCGTTAGTCTCGCTAAAACTCGAGAACGGCGCCACGGATTTTTCTTATCCTGGTCTTGAAATAATCGTGGAGGTCTAGGGAAGGTTCAAAAGGTGAGAAAAATTCGAATAATTGCCGGGAAAACCCCAAAAACAGTCCTTTTCTGTTTCCCATACAAACCTTTTCTAACGTAACTAAAGTAATTGAGATATCATTCATTATACCCCACTTAAGATTTGAGCAAAATCCCAAATTTGAAATTCCCAGTATTATACTAATGCTATGTTAATTATTTTATTGGGCATCAGTATAATACTGGGAATTTCAACATTCGGGATTTTGCTCATATCTTAAGTGGGTTATAATGGTATCTTAATTACTTTAGTTGGTAATTGAAGAGATAAGAAACATCTTATAATAAGTCATCAATTACATTTAAATGATAAAGTAATAGTTTTGTTATTTAAAAAATTCTCCCCGTTTTGTTCAAATACTTGATAATAAGTTGATAAATGTATTTAAAGGTAAGACTGTTTAGAAATCAGTAGTCTGTATGATCGTTACAATATAACGAAGCCCGTCATCAGTTACTCAATGAAAGTGTAAACTAAACAATTATTGTTTTCATTTCATCTAACTTCAGTTGTTAATCTATCTGATTATTTTGTTGTAGATTAATAAATATTAAGTTTTGTCACAAATTAATTTTCTGCAACCATAATATTTGATATTAGATTTGACAACCAACTAATATATCAGTCCATCCTGTCGCACTTCAGAACACGGAAAAATGTATTACGATATTGTGTTACGATATCTATGAGTGCGCCAGAATTTTCTTCACTTTGGTGGTCCTTTGTGATAGTGACATTCCAAGTATTGTGCTCTTTTTTTTGATGTTTTGTGATAGTGACACTTTACTGCTAAGTGAGCGAGAAATTTTCTCATTTTGATTAATTACAATTTACGATGCCGAGGAGAAGACGACCTCACTTAGGTCGTCCCAGTCAATCAAATGTGCGAAGAGCTACCTCGCGTGATAACCGCACTGATGACAGATCAAGAAAATAGTCGTATTGCTATGTCAGAATTGCGTTATTTAGTGAGTGACAATGAAGTAGATAGACTTAGAATGCAACGAGTGCACATCAAACAAAACAACAGCCAGCACGACACAATGAAATTGAGCGAATTCGCAGACGCAGTGCTCCTGTGATTCGTAAACGAGCTGCATTCCACTATGATCCGGCAATTGATTATTGTGCCGACAAATCGGTAACAATTGGGGAAATGAAAATAATTTGTAAATACTGTAAGGCGTTGTGAATCTACTGGATTATGTTGTGCTGGAGGCAAAGTATTGCAGAAATATTCGCATGTTAGATGTTAATTGGAGTGTCTTCACATAGTGACACAAATTCGATGATTTTAGTCATGCAATTAGTTTATCAGCAACAGTTGATCGGGGAATAACTGGAAGAGTCTGACGAAAATCACAGAATCATGACACTAACAAAAATATTTTGGTTGTCACGAAAATCTGTCAACGTTCTGCAAATGTGTTTGCGAAGCAGTTGTTAGACATTGGAAATAATAAAGTTGCAGTGGACACCTCGACCGGTTTCATCACATGACCCACATATTTCTGTCACATCACAGACTCAAAAGAGGAGCTTATTCAGCGTGTTTTCCCAGATATAGCGCAAAAATTCAATAACCATAATTGGCTGGGTGAACGAGCAATATTGGCGGCGAAAAATAAAATGTCGAGGATCTCAATGCGACCATTCAAATTTTTTTTCCAGGACAGTTGGTTTCCTTCAAATCAGTCGACACCGTTATGAACCAGGTTGACTAAGTCAACTATTCCACGGAGTTTTTAAATTCACTGGAATTGTATGGATTACCACCTCACAATTTGCAGTTAAAAGTAGAATCAGTTATCATGCTGCGTAACATTAATCGACCTCGACTGTGCAATGGAACAAGACTGGCTGTGAAAAAGCTGATGAATAACGTCATTGAGCAACAATCATAAAAGGAAAATACAAAGTAGAGGATGTCCTGATCCCGCAGATACCAATGATTTCAACGGATTTGCCAATCGATTTTAAATTTTCAGTACATCTGGCCTTTGGGATGACCATAAATAAATCGCAAGTCGTTAGAAGTTTGCGGAATCAACTTGGAGTTTTCCTGTTTCGCGCATGGCCAAAATTATACGTAGCGTGTTCGCGCGTCGGAAAACTGCCTTCTTCGATTATTTACGCACCATAAAACAAAACAAAAAACTGGCAAAGAAGTTTGGACTTCTCAACATCTATACAACATACCATAACTAACAGCCGCAGATGGTACTAGAAAATGACAATCTACTACTATGATAGGTCCATTATTATCGATAGATACGTGACGAATAACAGACCAGATATTGTGATATTGGGTAAAAGGGTTAACTAAGTACTCCTAGTAGACGTAGCGATTTCGAATACCACAAAGTTCTCAGCAAATATCAGAGGATGGATCAGTATGCGTATCTCGCTATTGAGGTTAAACTTATGTACCATTTAAAAAAAAATTTGTTGCCTGTAAAGTCGGTATACGGGCGAAAGTTTTACGTGACAACGACTTTGAGTGGTAAAATAATTTTAATGTGAATATTCATTCGTATAGTAGGAAGAAGGATGAAATAATAGTAACAATTTAAAACATTTATTTATACAAAGAATTATATTTAAAACATTAATTTATACAAAGAATCTCGCACTGAATTTCATATTAACAAAATTTTATTTATCAATCAGTTGTTATAAGTTATTAATAAATTTAACTTGTTTTACATTGTTATAAACATAAATACAAAGAATTATATTTAAAACATTAATTTATACAAAGAATCTCGCACTGAATTTCATATTAACAAAATTTTATTTATCAATCAGTTGTTATAAGTTATTAATAAATTTAACTTGTTTTACATTGTTATAAATATAAAAACTAAATTTAAAAGTTAGAACATTTATTTAAATCACATTAATTGTTAATATCAATCGATTTTAATTCAAAGTGTATTTTCTAAAAGGAGAAAACTAATTCACATTTGATCTTTGAATTTGTAAATCGCGCGCTTACGACCTTGCGCAATGATTAGTCGTCTCGGTTTGAATGTTTGAAAGTTTCGATTTGACAGGTTGGAGGTTAAACATTGTTATTTCAATTTTTTACATAGCAAGTCGCGCTCATTTTTTCAAGTTAAACAAATTATTATTGGTTGAGAAACGATTTCTACTACTTTTTTGATTGAAAACTACCACAACATTGTGATTACTACAACATAACCTATTCACTTATGTCTTAGTCATTTATTTCATGTTATATTATCAGTCTGAAATTATTTACCTTTGCTGTTTGAATTGTTGCGATGGACGAAACTACCTTCACATTATCACTACACAATCGTTTTACAATTAACTGGCAACGTGTAAACTTGTATGCAGGCGCCTAAGCGAAATAGAAGCGCAAGACATGAACCGGTGTGTATGCCTATCTCTCTCACTCTCTCTCTCTCTCTCTCTCTCTCGCTCTGTCTCTCTTGCTCTTAGGCGGGCTAACTGTGCTCGAGTGGAAGGGACGCGTGCCTTTCACTTTTTATGTCTGTCTCTCTCGCTCTTAGGCGGGCTAACCATGCCTGAGTGGAAGGGACGCGTGCCTCTCACTCGCTCTCATTGTGAGCGCATAACGTGAGCGGACCGTAACGCAGTTTCTTGAAGTGTCACCCGGCAAACCAATTTATAAGACGTTGTCACGTCAAAAATATAGTTTATGAGAAAGCCTTAAATTGATTAACAGACTGTATCATAGCAGTGTGTCTGTCAATATCAAATTCAAACCTTATAAATAGCCAGTATTTCAGAAAAACTCTGTTTTGTAAGTAGGCAACATGATGTGTCGAAAATACTAATAAAACTTCATGCTTCATTCAAAAAATGCTTTTTTATTAAATACGGATTTGTTTTGTTTGTTTAAGATTATTTTATACAAAAGTTCAGGTCTTTTATTTATAGATTGAGGCAGTACGAAGTCTGCCGGGTCAGCTAGTTATTAATATTATTTTGAGTTTCATACAAAACGTTTCTTGTTACGCTTTTGAAAATATCAGATTTTCATAACTAATTTTTAAATGAGTTCACAATATAAATAATGTAGAAATAATGAATGACTGTACGGATCTATGTGTATCTAAAATTTTTGAGATATTCAAATGAGTAACATCTGTTAACCAATCTTCTTTGACGTGACGACATTCTTATAGTTGTTAGGCGTCCTCTCATTTTAAACCTTTTTTAACTTGTTTCTATTACCTCTTCTACCTCTGTATATGCATAAATACCCTGTTCTTCTTGTTAAGTCTTCAGTTGTCTGAAGATGGGATAGTTACTTCCCGAAAATCGAATCACAATTAAATGTGTAAAATATCAATTTATTAGAAGTAAAATATAGAAATTTCTAAAACTTGTTTTAATTATGATCAACTACCGAATAGTAACGGCTGAAACAGTTCAGTATCTGAAAAGTAAGGGGTTGTTCGGAAAATAATTTCCTTTTTTCCCGACAGAGTATTAATTAATTAATTGTATTTTTTCGAACCCAACTTCACACCCTCGCAGCATAATCATTATACGTTTTGAGAGATGATATAGCAAGGCTTGTGTGTATCAATTAATTCTACGCAATAGTTTTTGGTTGGTGCTCTTTTAAATATGGAGAGCAATAAGCAGCACATTTTCATAAATTACTTTTTACCTATAGAGAGGGTAAAAATGCTGTTCAAGACAGAAATAAATCAACCGATATGTATGAAGATGTGTTGAGAGTACGTCAGTGCCAGAACTGATATGCAAATTTTGATCCGGCAATTTTGATGTCGAAGATGCGCCACGCTCCGGAAGGCCTATTGAAGCTGATAAAGAGCATTAGTTTATGCCAATCTGAGAATAACAATACATGAGATCGGTGAAAGGTTAAATTTATGGAATTCGAACGTTTCTGACCATTTGAAAGGCTTGGGTTTAAGCTCGATATATAGGTTGTCCAGCTTCAAACAAAGAGAAATTTGTGTCGTCGCGTTGACGTCTGTGATTCGCTTCTAAAACGTCACGAAAATGATCCATGGGTTGTATATAACAATGTTAAATACCAGAGATCATGGAGTAATACAAATGAACCTGCTCAAAGTATTTTGAAAGCCAATATCCATCAAATAAAGGTGATCCTGTCTGTTTGGTAGGATGTGAAAGGAATCGTTTTTTTGAGCTTTCACGAATAGCACAACGATTAATTCGGAAGTCTACTTTCATCAACTGGACAAATTGCATGATGCACTTCAACAGAAAAGGCCAGAATTAATCAACAGAAAAGGTGTAGTGTTCCACCAAGATAATGAGAGACCTCGTACAAGATTGGTCACTAGCTAGAAGCTTTTACAGCTTTAATGGTATATACTGATGAACCCACCATATTATCCAGATCTGACGCCTTCCGAATATTATTTGTTCCGGTCGTTGCAAAATTATTTAGACGGTAAAACCTTTACTTCAAATGAAGAAGTCAAAAATCACCTGGATCAGTTTTTGCCAGCAGAGACCAAATATTTTATGAGCGTGGAATCATGCTGCTAAGAGAAAGATGGCAAAAGGTGTTGGACTAGAATGGCCAACACAATGGCCCTAATGACCCTAAAAAATATTTTAGAAATGAACTACAGGGTGATCATTTTTACTTGCGCAGATGAAATGAAATGATCAGGTTTCTAGAAATTGAATTTTACTGTTAATCATTCAGCTCTTAATGTAATAAATTTTGAAAAATTCACTTCATTTTGAACTACCAGAAATATAAACGGGGGAAATTTCGTTCAGAAGTCATAAATCACCCTGTAATGAAGAGGAAAATATTATTATTATTGAGTTATTCATGGGACACCTGTATTTAAGAAGGTATGATAATTGCATGAAATTCAGTGGAAGCGTTCATATTGTAGGCTATGTTGCAATGGTTACTAGATTCATAATTAAATTAGCATTATTTAAAAAAACAATTTGTAAAACATGTAATATATTCTAATCAAAATTATTCATGGCCATTATATTGTCTACTGCTTTTTGTGCAAATCTTGAGGAATTATCTGTGAAATTCCTTGTATCTCCTCCTCCATTGTTATTCAATGATGATCAGTATTCACGGCACCAGCAATTTCGGAAACATCGAAGTAATCATTTATCGTCTGTGGAATTAGTTGGTAAGTGATATTTTGAGTTCCTGCATTTGGTACATTCATTGGAAAATTGTTCAGCCTATTCTGCTGTGCTTGATGATAGCTTGGGTCTGGCTGAATGTTATAAGTGTTTGGCACATTCGATGGCATCTGTTGGATTTGTGATGTTGGTCGAATATTTGAAGAATTTTGGAAATTGACAGAAAATATGTTTGGTGGAATATTGACGGGTACAAACGGACTCTGTCGATTCGCAGCTGAAATGAAAAAAAATTATATAATAAATCTGAGAATTTAAGTTTTGTTATTATGTATATATATATATATATATATATATATATATATATATATATATATATATATATATATATATATACATTCATATATATACAAGAAAGTACCGGGAATTATCGATTTAAATCTGGCGGGGCAATGAGGCAGGTAAAAATTTTTTTTCCTAGTTTGGTACCACTGTCCTTAATTACTATGCCAAGCTTGAGCGGGATCTGTCAACTAGTGTGTTTGTAACAGATGATTAAGTCAGCCGATGTCAGAGTGCGTGCCGATTTTTACTATGGGTGATTCCGTTGAGCAGAGAATTTGTTTAAAGTTTTGTGTTGCAAATGAATTTTCGTGTGCCGATGCATTTAAAATGTTGCAAAAGGCCTTTGGTGATAATGCTCTATCGAAAACTCGTGCATATCAGTGGTAAAGAGCCTTCAAGGACGGTCGTGAAGTGGTCGGCCCATCGACGGCTTCGATCGAAGATAACGTCGATAAAATTAAGGAAAGGGTGCTGAAAAACCGTCGTACCAGCTTGAGAGATAGCACATGACCTTAAGATATCCCACGAGTCCGCACATACGATTTTGATTGAAATTTTGGGCATGAGAAAGGTGGCCGCACGACTCGTACCGAAAGACCTGAATTTTCTTCAAAAACGTCATCGCGAACAGGTTGCTTCAGACATGCTGGATCGCTGTAATTCCGATTCTACATTCATGGAACGCATTATAACTGGTGATGAGACCTGAGTCTACGAGTACGATATGCAAACAAGCCAGCAATCATCGGAATGGGTGGCAAAAAATGACCCGAAACCGAAAAAACCACGCCGAAGCCGCTCGAAAATGGAGGTGATGCTCATTGTTTTCTTCGATATCCGTGGCGTGGTGCACTACGAATTCGTTCCAGAGGGTCAGATGGTAAACAAGGAATATTACCTAGGCGTTATGAAACGTTTGCGTGAGCGTATCCGTAAGAAGCGGCCAAATTTGTGAGCGAACAACTCATGGATTTTGCATGACGATAACGCGCCTTCTCACCGAGCTACGATTGTGACTGACTTTCTCGCCAAAAACTCAACAAACGTGCTTCAGCAACCACCGTATTCGCCGGATTTGGCTCCCTGCGACTTTTTCCTCTTCCCAAAACTAAAATTGCCCCTTCGTGGCACCCGTTTTGAGTCGATTGAAGCCATAAAACAAAATTCGGCGCGAGAGCTAAAGTCCATCCCGGAAAGCGCCTATAAAAAATGTTTCGATAATTGGAAGTGCCGTTGGCATAGATGTATTGGAGCAAATGGAGCCTATTTTGAAGGTGACCCAATAAATTTTGACGATTAAATGTAAAAATGTTGTTTTAATTGAAAATTCCCGGTACTTTCTTGACAGAGTAGTATATCGTCTAGAATTTATGAGTGTATATATCCGGCTCCGATATATATATATATATATATATATATATATATATATATATATATATATATATATATATATATATATATATATATATCGCCGGATATCGTCTAGAATTTATAAGTGTTCGGCTCCGATTTTGGAGCCATTATAAAGAGCAATAGTTGAATTTAGTGATTTAACGCGGGAGCGCAATCTACCTGCTCCCCAGGTTTAATCAACAGTACTCACTCACTTACTTAAATATATCAAATATTTCATATAAGTTAGTTTTGAAGAAGTTCTTGAAATTATGCTTTGCATTTTTGAAAAAGATTTAGTTTTCATAAATATAGGATCAGAAAAAAAATGTTGTCTCCTTTAAGTATTCATTCAGTAATTTCAATTGACAATATATATTTCTTTGGGCTTTTTATTCCATTTGATATTATATAATGAGTTTTGATTTTATATGTCTACTAAATTTAAGCAATGCTTATGAGACGTTAATTTAATCTTAAAAGTTTCTGAATGAAATTTTTTGAAATTAAAATTTATAAAAGGCTAACAGCATAAATCTGTTTTTATATTTGAATTTTGTAATAATTCTTCTATTAAGTGAAAAACCTTTTCTTATTATATTATTGTATATATTAAATATAATTATATTTTGGTTTTCTTGATTCATTATGTAAATGTCACCTTGGATTTTTAAAGTTCTCTAATTTCAGTGATTTTTCAACAAGAATACCAAGAGTTCTGTCTGGTATGAAAATATGAAATATTAATAAAAAATCTTTATATATATATATATATATATTTCTTGTGTGCGTGTGTATGTCACTGAACTCCTCCTAGACGGCTGGACCGATTTTGATGAAATTTTTTGTGTGAGTTCAAGGGGATTCGAGGATGATTTAGATTCACAATTTGGTCCACTAGAAAATGTTTATTTAACTAATCTTTTATTTATAAGAAGTTGCTAATTTGGAAATATTTTACTTTCGATCTTGTAGACTGCGCTGTCATCGCAGCATTATTCTATATTAATTTCAGTTAGTCCCGATAGTTAGTGCTAAGATCAAATTGAGAAAAATATCTGAAATTTTGTTGTTATTATTGTGTTCGTTCAAGTCGTGTGCTAATTGAAATATTAACTACGAATAGAAATTGATGTTTGAAGAGATTTTGAAAATGTTTTACTTTCGATCCGATAGACTGCGCTGTCATCGCAGCATTATTCTATATTAATTTCAGTTAGGCCCGATAGTTAGTGCTGCGATCAAATTGAGAAGAATATCTGAAATTTTGTTGTTTAATTGTGTTTGTTCAAGACGCGTGCTAATTAAAATATCAACTACGAATTGAAATTGATGTTTGAAGAGAATTTGGAAATGTTTTACATTCGATCCGATAGACTGCGCTGTCATAGCAGCATTATTCTATATTAATTTCAGTTAGTCCCGATAGTTAGTGCTGCGATCAAATTGAGAAAAATATCTGAAATTTTGTTGTTTAATTGTGTTTATTCAAGTCTTGTGCTAATTAAAATATCAACTACGAATTGAAATTGATGTTTGAAGAGTTTTTGGAAATGTTTTAGTTTCGATCCGATAGATTGCGCTGTCATCGCAGCATTATTCTATATGAATTTCAGTTAGTCCTGATAGTGCTGCGATCAAATTGAGAAGAATATCTGAAATTTTGTTGTTATTATTGTGTTTGTTCAAGTCGTGTGCTAATTAAAATATTTACTACGAATAGAAATTGATGTTTGAAGAGATTTTGGAAATGTTTTACTTTCGATTCGATAGACTGCGCTGTCATCGCACCATTATTCTATATTAATTTCAGTTAGTCCCGATAGTTGATGCTGCGATCAAATTGAGAAGAATATCTGAAATTTTGTTGTTATTATTGTGTTTGTTCAAGTCGCGTGCTTATTAAAATATTAACTACGAATAGAAATTGATGTGTGAAGAGATTTTGGAAATGTTTTACTTTCGATCCGATAGACTGCGCTGTCATAGCAGCATTATTCTATATTAATTTCAGTTAGTCCCGATAGTTAGTGCTGCGATCAAATTGAGAAAAATATCTGAAATTTTGTTGTTTAATTGTGTTTGTTCAAGTCTTGTGCTAATTAAAATATTAACTACGAATAAAAATTGATGCTTGAAGAGAATATGGAAATGTTTTACTTTCGATCCGATAGACTGCGCTGTCATCGCAGCATTATTCTATATTAATTTCAGTTAGTCCCGATAGTTAGTGCTGCGATCAAATTGAGAAAAATATCTGAAATTTTGTTGTTATTATTGTGTTTGTTCAAGTCGCGTGCTAATTAAAATATCAACTACGAATTGAAATTGATGTTTGAAGAGTTTTTGGAAATGTTTTAGTTTCGATCCGATAGACTGCGCTGTCATCGCAGCATTATTCTATATTAATTTCAGTTAGTCCCGATAGTTAGTGCTGCGATCAAATTGAGAAAAATATCTGAAATATTGTTGATATTATTGTGTTTGTTCAAGTCGTGTGCTAATTAAAATATTAAGTACGAATAGATATTGATGTTTGAAGAGTTTTTAAATGTGCCTAAAAACGATACTTTTTGCGAATTTAGAGTGGAATCGAAGTAAGTATATTTTGAATAAATTTTTTATCAAATTTACACGTGAGTTATAGAACAATCAACCTAAATTTATTTGTGTAGGTCATAAATGTTTTAAATTGTTTTTATTATTCATGTTTTAAATAAAAAAAATTATTCAAAATTAGAAAAAAATCCTATTAAAAATTATATACTTTAAACAAATTATTCATTTTCAAAACTAAGACATAATAAAATAAAAATACACGTTTTTCATCTAAAATTTGTTACAATAAATCGTTTTCGGTGATAATTAAAAATTTTATTTTCAATAAATAACTCATATTCATTGTGGATTATTTAAGTATATTTCGTATAAATTTTTCATCAAATTTACACGTGGTTTTGTTAACAACCGTCCTAGTCTCAAAATTATTTGGTAGCTAATTGACTTCATAACATATTTTCCAATTGTTTTCAATAAAAATTATTTATTTTTCAAATAAAAACAATAATTTAAAAGAAAACTATCAAAAAATTAAAAAAAAGATTCTATTAAAAATAATTTACTTTGGAAAAAATTATTCATTTCACAAATTATCAAGCAAAAAAATAAAATTACACGTTTTTTATCTAAAATTTGTTACAATAAATATTTTTTGTTAATAAATTAAAATTTCATTCTTAATAAAAAACTCAGATTCGTTGCGTATTACATATTACAGTAATTTTTTCTGCAGAAAAATGCACGTCTTCGAGGAAGAGCCAGAAATATTGGTCGACGTACTTCGAACGCGCAATTGGTCCATGATCGTCGAATAAATAGAACAGATGATGAACACTCGGCGGATAATGCAAATCTGAGGGATCAAGTTGCATCTATACGTGCGAATGAAAATTCAGTAGAACGCACTCGACGTCTTCGTGCTAATGCAGTAAGACAACGAGAGGTACGTCAATAAACGACGGATGCACATAGAGAACGTAACCAACGCCGGATGCAAAATGATCGAGCATTGACAAGAGCATCACTCAATCGCCTTGAGTTTGAATATGATCCTGAAATCAACTCTTCGTCACATGCATTATCTCGACTGGTAGTATGGACAAAGAGTGTCAACATTGTCATGCTTTCAAGTACAAAGGTGAATCAGCTGGTTTATGTTGCGCATCTGAAAAAATTTCATTGCCATCGCTAAATCCACCGCCGGAACGTTTAAAAACACTTTTAGCTGGCACCACATCTCAATCGAAATTGTTTTTGCGGAAAATTCGTAAATTGAATTCATGCTTCCAAATGACATCATTTGGAGCAACAAAAATTGTTCATAATGAAGATGGTCGTAATTTCAAAACGACATTCAAAATTCAAGGTCAAGTGTACCACCAAATTGGTTCATTGCTCCCAATGCCTGATGCCGATCCAAAATTTTTGCAAATTTATTTTATGGCCAATGAAGAGCAACAATCACACACGTTGCGCTTACAACTATATAGAGCAGATGGAGGAACGAGAAATTGTGGACATTTTGGAAACGTTTTTGCAAAACCATAACCAGTTGTTGCAATTGTTCAAGACATTTTCTAACTGACTGCAAAACGACAACTACGCCCTTACCATTTAAGCAGACAAAGTGCCCTATGGAGAGCACGCAGGCACATATAATGTTCCAACTATTAATGAAGTTGCAGTTGTTATGGCTGGTGACCCATGTGAACGACGGGATATTCGCATTCAACGCAGAGATAATACGATGCAAATAATTCAAGACAATCATCGTTCTTACGATGCATTGCAGTATCCGTTGATATTTTGGGAAGTAGAAGATAGATACCATTTAAATATTAAACAAAGGAATCCAACTACAGGCACAACTTATAGACTATCTAACAGATTTTTTTTTCAAATAATTTCTGTATCTCTCATATATATATTTATTTGCAGGTGAAGAACTGATCAAGAAAGTTAGTGCTATGAATTTCTACGCATATCGATTGATGATTCGTGCTAATGAAGACAATACTATTCTCCGATGCAGACAGCTATTTTCTCAGTATATTGTCGATATGTACGTAAAAATCGAAAGTGAGAGATTACGATATATAAAATTTAATCAAACAAAACTTCGTGCTGAGGAGTACATTCATTTGCGTGACGTCGTTATTGGTAACGTAGATGCAACTAATGACATCAACAACATCGGTAGCGCATATATTCTGCCATCATCATACATTGGTAGTCCGCGTCATATGCAAGAGTATATTCAAGACGCCATGGCTTACGTACGTGCATATGGCCGACCAGATCATTTTAACACATTTATGTGTAATCCAAACTGGGATGAAATTCAAAGTTTGTTGTTACCAGGTCAAACATCGATGCTACGCCATGATATCACTGCACGTGTTTTTGAACGAAAATTAAAATCTTTGATAAATTTGATTACACATCACTCGGTATTTGGTGAAACACTTTGTTGGCTCTACTCTGTTGAATGGCAAAAACGAGGTTTACCTCATGCGCATATTTTGGTTTGGTTGGTGGATAAAATACGCCCAGAAGAAATCGACAAAAAAAATTTCAGCCGAAATTCCAGATCCAAATGTTGATCAAGAATTGTTTGACATTGTAACTACTAATATGATCCATGGTCCATGTGGTACTCTAAACATGATGTCACCATGGATGAACAATGGAAAATGTACGAAACGCTTTCCAAAACAATGCCAATCTGATACTATCACCAATATTGATGGTTATCCATCTTACCGGCTTAGAGACGTAGACAATGGCGGTCAATCATGTGAATTGCGTCTGTCAAACGGTGTGAGATTAGATATTGATAATCGCTGGGTAGTTCCATATTCACTGTGCAAAACCTATAAAGCGCACATAAACGTTGAACTATGCAGTTCAGTGAAATCTATAAAGTCTGTTCACAAGGGCAGTGATAAAGCTGTATTAACTGTTCAAAATGTAAATGACAATGACGAAATTACACGTTATCAAATGGGTAGATACATAAGCAGTAACGAAGCTATTTGGCGCATTTTTACGTTTCCTATACATGAAAGGGATCCTGCTGTTATATACATTTGGCTGTGCATCTTGAAAACGGACAGCGTGTTTACTTTACAGAACAGACTGCACTACAGCAAGCTTTAACGGCTCCAAAAACAACTCTTACTGAATTTTTCAACCTTTGTTGCGGACAAGATGTTGTTGGTCAATTCGCAAGGACATTAATGTATACTGATATTCCTAAATTTTTTACGTGGAATAAACAATCAAAAAATTTGGAACCACGAAAACGAGGCATTCCAGTCCTAGGATTCACCGACATATTTATGACAAATACTTTAGGTCGATTATATACAGTTCATCCTAAGCAACGCGAATGTTTTTTTTTTGCGTTTGTTATTAGTTAACGTTCCTGGACAAACATCTTTCCGATATTTGCGAAAAGTCGATGTTACTTTGTATGACACTTTCTTCGATGCGTGTCGTGAGTTATATTTATTGGAGGATGATAACCATTGGGATCTCACACTTGCAGATGCAGCACTGAGCTCATCTCCACAACAAATTCGTCAATTATTTTCAATAATATTGACTACGTGTTTTCCGTCTGAAGCATCTGCTTTGTGGGACAAATATAAAGACTCAATGAGTGAGGATATTTTACATCGGATTAGAATTACTAATCGAAATCAAAATATTTAAATCTCCACAGAAATATATAATGAGTCATTAATAATGATTGAGGATATTTGTATTCTTATTTCGAATATGCCGCTCATCCATTTCGGCATGCCAGCGCCGAACCGCCCAGCAGTAGATACCATCAACAGCGATGTTCAACGGGAAAAACACTTCAAGAGAACTTCTTTGGCTACTTTTGTTGCCAATAATGAACAATTTCTCACTGCTGAGCAACGAAATGTATACGATCAAATTAATATGTCAATTGCAGCGCAACAAGGTGGATTTTTTTTTTGGATGCACCAGGTGGTACTGGTAAAACATTCCTCATCTCATTGATACTTGCGCGCATCCGATCACAAAATCATATTGCATTGGCTATTGCTTCATCAGGAATCGCAGCAACGTTACTTGATGGTAGGCGAACGGCGCACTCAGCGCTTAAATTACCTTCGAATGTTCACACAAATCCCGAAGCAACGTGTAACATAAAGAAGCATTCAGGCATGGCTCAAGTTTTTAGAAAATGCAAAATTATAATCTGGGATTAATGTACCATGGACCACAAGCATTCGCTTGAAGCTCTCGACAGGTCGCTGAAAGATATCAAGGATAATACTAGGCTTTTCGGTGTTGCTCTATTGTTGCTGTCTGGTGATTTCAGACAAACATTACCAGTCATTCCACGCGCGACATATGCAGACGAAATAAACGCATGTTTAAAAGAATCTTATCTATGGCGAAGTGTCAGCAAATTATACCTTACTATTAATATGCGCTGTCAACTTCAAAATGATCCATTAGCGTCAAGATTCTCTGAACAATTGTTGGATATTGGCAATGGTAAAATTGAATTGTATGAAGATACACAATATATTCGACTTCCAGAGAATTTTTGCAACATGGTGACTACCAAAGATGAGTTAATAAACAGTATTTTTCCAGATTTGAGACATAATTATACTAATCATGGATGGCTACGAGAGCGAGCAATTTTAGCTGCGAAAAATTTAGATGTTGATGCCATCAATTTCAAAATACAGCAATTACTGCCTGGTAATGAGACTACATTAAAATCGATCGACACCGTTGTTGATCCTGATGAAGTTGTTAACTATCCTGTTGAATTTTTAAATTCATTAGATTTACCTGGAATGCCACCACATAATTTGCGATTGAAGATTGGTTCACCTATAATTTTGCTTCGAAATTTGAATGCTCCGAAATTATGTAATGGGACGCGATTAGTTATAAAAAAAATTATGGGCAACATTCTTGAAGCTACTATTTTGAGTGGAAAACTTCAAGGTGAGGTTGTACTTCTACCACGGATCCCAATGATTCCTTCCGA
Source organism: Megalocaria dilatata (assembly GCA_034642435.1). Taxonomy (NCBI): domain Eukaryota; kingdom Metazoa; phylum Arthropoda; class Insecta; order Coleoptera; family Coccinellidae; genus Megalocaria; species Megalocaria dilatata. The sequence continues at coordinate 53,251,107 of CM067859.1, read as the reverse complement.
TTCGCCTATACCATTCAAACGTTTTCAATTTCCAATCCGCTTGGCATATGCTATGACTATAAATAAGTCACAAGGCCAAACAATGACGATTTGTGGCTTGGATTTAGAAAATCCGTGTTTTTCTCACGGTCAATTATATGTTGCGTGTTCCAGAGTTGCAAAACTATCGAATTTGTATATACGCCTCAAGGATTAACTAAAAATATTGTACATTCAACAGCATTAAGATAAATTAAGTTTTTGTAAATTAATAAATAAATGCTATAAAATAGTTTCAGTATAAGATTTTTTACCTTTACTTAAAACAAGTTAACACATTTCACTTCACTCATACAGTATATGCATACTTACACACAGTATATATTCACATGCTACCGATCGGTCGAATTTGGATAAGTGTACATGTAATGACGTTAGATATTAATCTAACTCTTGAATAATAATATTCATCAAAACAGTCCAGATTGTTACAGCTTATTAAAGAATGTTTGAAATTTTCGAATTAACGACGTGTGTACAGGACAACGTCTGTCGGGTCTGCTAGTATATATATATATAGCAATAAATTTTTATTATTCATTTAATAAGTGGAGTTTAATTATTGCATTTCTAAGATTGATTAATCGATTATATAATTTTTAGAAGATATTTTGTGAAAATTCTGAGCACAGTCTTGCTACCATGTGTTTGTGCTTGTCAGAGATTTAGTTGACTTTCCGAAATTGTTTGCGATACGTAACAGATTTTCGTGAGAGTAAGTCTTTCTGAAATTTAAATAATTCATTTTGAATTTTTCTGAAGATGGATGGAATTATCCGAAACACCTGCAACGCGTAACTGAATTATATTTTTATCAATTTTTTCTATGGAATTTTTTGTGGTTCGGAATTTTTTATATAATAATAATTTATTTCTCTTAATTCTTTTAAAAGAAATAATGTCCTCAATATATGATTTAAAGTAAAACACTTTATTTACGCTAATATTTATGGTAACTGTAGTTACCATACTCACCTGAAGAAGTCAAAATGTAATTGACAAAATAATTGTCATGTAAACAATAAATATTAGCGGAAATAAAGTGTTTGTCTTTATATCATATACGATGAATTTTCATCAAGTAGAGGCCGACACAATAAAGAATGGCATCAATTATGATTTTTTCGTGACAGTTTTAGAATTAGTTTCTTTAAAATTCAGAAACTTCGAACTTCATTCAGTATATGCTCAATAAATTCATTCCATTTTTCTATTAAAGATCCTATCATAGAAATTAAAAATGGGAGATATTTTCGCAGCATACTCTTTGCATTTAGCTGATTCTTCTGTAATTTAGATTTAAAAAACTGCTTTCGCAAAGGAATTCAATAAACTAACAATATATAAGGAAAAAACATACAATAGATTGATGTTATGATGTTTGAAGGATCATAAATGATTTTAGTACAATTTGTCATCCAATTATTTTCGGTTACTCGTAGAAAACGACTAATGTATTCGAAATGCTGAATACATGAACATCACGTTCATATCCAATTAAATCAGTCTCAACTTGATGAAAATCCATGTAAAATAAGGTTATTCCAATTCTCATAAATTTTTATTGTTATTGAGTACAACAATTGTTTAGCTATCACAGTACCATCTTCATGTAGGTGGCTATTCAAATTATTCAAAATGTAAGATACCACCTACCTGAAGATGTTACTGTGATAAGGAAACAATCGTATTAAATAACACTAAAAATTTGTGAAAATCATAATAACCTTATTTAATATGGATTTTTCCTCAAGTGAACATCACATTCATGTGATGTGTGTATTCAGCATTTTGAATGAATTAGTACTTTCCTACGGGTAACCGAAAATAATTGGATGACAAATTGTACTAAAATGATTTATTGTCCTTTAAAAATTTTCATCATATCAATTTATTGTATGTATTTCCAGAATATGATGTCCATTTAATTGCCTTGCGAAAACAGTTTTTTAATTCTGAATCACAGAAGATCAAACGCTGCGAAAATATCTCCCATTTTTAATTTTTATGATCGGATCTTTAATCGACAAATGAAATGGATTTATTGAATGCATACTGGATGAAGTTCGAAGTTTCTGAATTTTAAAGAAACCAATTCTAAAACTGTCTCGAAAAAAACATTATTGATGACATTCTTGATTGTGTCGGACTCTACTCGAGGTAAATTTATCGTATATGATTTGAAGTAAAACAATTTATTTGAATAAAAATTTGTGAAAATCAGAATAACCTTATTTGATATCATCCATCACATTCATATTTTTACTCATATTCTCTGACATAAATTATAAAATTACTATTATTGGACTAGTTTTAGTTGTTAGTATATGAAAATTTGATAATGAGTTAGCTGGAATCTATATGATTGATTTCGTATTTAAATTTATCAATTTCTTCAGAGCCTTTCAGATAAATTCGAACTATGAAATTCAAGAACAAAGAAGAAGAATAAAGTATTGACGAACTATGTATTCAAAGTAGAAAAATTCCACATAAACAAACAAAGCATTGAATAAATTATCAGTTTTGAGCTTACCTCTATTCTTCATTAAAGGATTATAATCTGCAAGAAAAAAAATTTAATTAATCTTTCAAATATGTATATAAAATCTCACACAAGTATAGACTTTATCATCAATACTAGCTCAGAGAATGTAGTTGTTTTCAAATTTTCCTCAAATATACGACTTCAAATATATCACTTCATGAATTGATTGAATTTTCAAAAGTCGAAATTTTTAAGGCGATCGATGAAATAACAGCTAATTTTTCATCAGTCTGTCAACATTTCATCCAATCTACTATAGTTTACATTCGAAACTTCCCTGATAACTCGAACCGCCACCAAAATCCAATTGTTTATAATACAATATAAGAAAAACAATTATTAACTTCCTCTGTTTTATTGATTTACACGACAATTGTTTCGTCATAACGTCACTTCATCAGGTGAGTATTAAAACTGAGGTATGCAATGCAAAACATGACCTAAAATACACAGCTCTGGTACAAAAAATAGAGGGGTGGCAAGAAGTGGTTTACATTCAATGAAAAATGATAAGTAGGGGAGATCTGTTCAAATCTATTTGATCATTCAATAAAATTTGTCTTTTATTATATCTATTGATCTCTAAAGTTTCTAACAGATTTAGTTTCTGACTTTTGTTTTCGATATGTAGTATTTCATAGTTCATATTAAAATAATGACCAGTCTCTAACAAATGGTTGGCATAAGTTGAATTTGGTTTATTATTATTGAAACATTTTTCATGTTCTAGTATCCTTGTGTGGAACGAACGGCCTATCTGTCCCAGACAGACATGGGCAGTCACTACATGTTAACTTGTAAACTCCTGATTGCAACTAGTTATAGGTTATACTTAATAACACGTTTATCATTTCTGTTTTATTTTGGATACTTTAAAGCTTACTTGGAGTTTACTCGTTACAGGTTTTATCTTATTTGGCGAGTTAAATTTTGATCTTGTTATATATTTGAATATGAATTCAATATACATTTCTGGAGATTTCTAGAGACCAAAATAGCTATCAAATGTTGGAATTCTCGTTTCAATCATTTTTATTTGATCCCTTATTTTGAGAATTTTAGATAATTTTGGAATAGTGTATTTTCTTGTATTTGTATAGTTTGTGTTAATACATTTGTATTAATACGTTTCATGTCGGGATGTAAAAAGGTTTTTTTCCGAGACAATATTTTATATTGATTATATATAAGAATATCAATTTGATAGTTTTTGTATATAATTTCAATATATATATTGTAGAATTTACAATATATAATTCTGAATTTAAAGTCATTTAAATTTTACTTCTATCAAGTATTGACTCACATTCAAATTGATAAATAGGTTCGTGAGGTTTCGATAACAGATGTCGCTACTAGTTTAGTATTCCCTTGTTTCATTCGGCAATATCTTCATTTTGAATTGTCATCCTTAGGCTTTCTTCTCGGTATCTGTCATTTCGCTGAACTGTAAACAACAGTTTCTGTGTGATCTGACAATGTCAACTTTTGTACCGAATAATGTATTTTTTGCTTTTTCATTGCTTCAATATGCAGAAAAAGGCTGCCGAATGTTATCGTATTTTAGTGAAAGTTCATGGTGAACATGCTCTAGCATTTAATTTTAAAAGTGGCAATTTTGATTTGGAGGACGAAGAGGGGCCGGGAGCGCTAACAAAGTTTAAGTTTGAAGAATTAGAGCCAAGGCTCGATCAAGATCAATCATCTCTAAGACAAGAGGAACCTTCAAAAACACTTGTATTAATTCAAACAGCCATTTGCCATCGTTTCAAAGCAATGGAAATAATCTTAATGGTAGTAACTTGGGTGCCTTATGAACTGAAGCCAAGAGACGTCGAACACAGTTTTTTCACTTATGAACAACTGCTGCAATGGCAAAAAAGAAGTCACCGAATTGTGACTGGCGATGACCACAGCTAGGAATATTATGAGCTGGCCCACATGGTATTATAGCTTGTCGCGCTGGGGGCGCTTGTCTTGACTAGGACCCCCCGGTGAAATGGAGGGTTAAGTCTTGATGCCATTTGCGCCAGTCACTGGACCCCTGTGGTGAAAGATCGACCGAATGGGAAATGAAAGAAAACTATGGCTGTATACATTCTGTCAAGAAAGTACCGGGAATTATCGATTTAAATCTGGCGGGGCAATGAGGCAGGTAAAAAATTTTTTTCCTAGGTTGGTACCACTGTCCTTAATTACTATGCCAAGCTTGAGCGGGATCTGTCAACTAGTGTGTTTGCAACAGCTGATTAAGTCAGTCGATGTCAGAGTGCGTGCCGATTTTTACTATGGGTGATTACGTTGAGCAAAGAATTTGTTTAAAGTTTTGTGTTGCAAATGAATTTTCGTGTGCCGATGCATTGAAAATGTCGCAAAAGGCCTTTGGTGATAATGCTCTATCGAAAACTCGTGCATATCAGTGGTACAGAGCCTTCAAGGACGGTCGGGAAGTGGACGCCCATCGACGGCTTCGATCGAAGATAACGCCGATAAAATTAAGGAAAGGGTGCTGGAAAACCGTCGTACCAGCTTGAGAGAGATAGCACATGATCTTAAGATATCCCACGAGTCCGCACGTATGATTTTGATTGATATTTTGGGCATGAGAAAGGTGGCCGCACGACTCGTACCGAAAGACCTGAATTTTCTTCGAAAACGTCATCGCGAACAGGTTGCTTCAGACATGCTGGATCGCTGTAATTCCGATTCTACATTCATGGAACGCATTATAACTGGTGATGACACCTGGGTCTACGAGTACGATATGCAAACAAGCCAGCAATCATCGGAATTGGTGGCAAAAAATGAGCCGAAACCGAAAAAATCACGTCAAAGTCGCTCGAAAATGAAGGTGATGCTCATTGTTTTCTTCGATATCCGTGACGTGGTGCACTACGAATTCGTTCCAGAGGGTCAGACGGTAAACAAGGAGTATTACCTAGGCGTTATGGAACGTTTGCGTGAGCGTATCCGTAAGAAGCGGCCAAATTTGTGGGCGAACAACTCATGGATTTTGCATGACGATAAGGCGCCTTCTCACCGAGCTACGATTGTGACTGATTTTCTCGCCAAAAACTCAACAAACGTGCTTCAGCAACCACCGTATTCGCCGGATTTGGCTCCTTGCGACTTTTTTCTCTTCCCAAAACTAAAATTGCCCCTTCGTGGCACCCGTTTGAGTCGATTGAAGCCATAAAACAAAATTCGGCGCGAGAGCTAAAGTCCATCCCGGAAAGCGCCTATACAAAATGATTCGATAATTGGAAGTGCCGTTGGCATAGATGTATTGGAGCAAATGGAGCCTATTTTGAAGACGACCCAATAAATTTTGACGATTAAATGTAAAAATGTTGTTTTAATTGAAAATTCCCGGTACTTTATTAACAGAGTAGTATACCGCGTTAAAAGAAGCACAACAAATACAATGATTCCAAAATACACATCAAGGAAAAGAGGCTTCGAAAGATTTACTATAATGGTAAAAGAGATTCCATGGGAAGAAACAATATTAAAGAGATTTATGGTATCACCACCCCTTGAAAAGAAGGAAGAAATTTAGGAGTCGAATTGTTGGCCACCAGGAGTTGGTATTAAGAAATTCGACTTTTCCAGGCACAAAGAATTGTTTCAAAATAATGAAGAGTCTTATAAGAACGAAAACAAATGAGAAAATATGTCGAAAAAACAGTATGCTTAATCCACCAAAACATACAGTTAATTCGTAATGCAATAGATCGACTAGAGACACGTATTGTAAATAAAAATTGTAAAATACTATGTTTAACTGAGCATTGGCAAACGGCTGACCAATTAGAAACCATTTACATTAAAAACTTTAAACATATAATAAAATATTGTAGACCCAATGGATTTGAAGGACAAGCAATCTCGATAGGAAAGAGAAATAAAATCACTAAATTATCTCTACAGGGCAATTTTGAATATGCGCAGTCAAGTGTTTGATTCCAATCAAATTATAGTTGTGTCTCTTTATACACCCCCAGCTAACCAATTAGACGTATTTTTTGATAAGATGGAAGAACTAGTGATAAAAATATTTGAAGAAAATTAAGCAATAATTATAGCCGGTGATTTCAACATTGAAATGAAAGAAAATAATATATCTAAATCAAGTTAAAACAAATTGTAGAAATTACTATGTTTTACTACCAATAAAAATATATATTTCACATGAACTATGAACAATGAACTATCCCATCATCAGACAACATACATCAGAGAAGTTGTCTGATGATGGGATAGTTCATTTCCCGAAACTCGAGTCACAAGAAAATGTGTAATATATATTTTTATTGGCAGTAAAACATAGTAATTTCTACAATTTGTTTTAATTATGATCAACTATCAAATAGTAACGGCTGAAACAATTCAGTATCTAAATCAAGGTTAACAACTCTGCTGAATTCTTACAATCTATTCCAAACAATACCAGAATATCAAGTCAAGTCAAGATCATGCATTATAACATATTTACCAATCTTGTAAAATGGGAAACTGAAATACTTGACTTGCATGTGTCTGATCACAATGCTCAAAAGCTATGTATTAATGATTCAGACCCTCTAACATCCAAAAGGAAGGAGTTTAGATTTTTCACTGACAAATCCAAATTGGACTTTGTCGAGAGATTACAGAAGCAAGATTTTTCCTTTGTCTGTAAAGATGCTGATGATGTAGATGTGGACATCAGTCAATATTTAATGATTGCTTTCCAATAAAGCATTTCATTGAATGAAGAAGTACACAAATACTACAGAGCCTAGATATCTAGCTTTGTAAGAAAGAATTGAACTTTTTATTGGTATTGAGTGCACACAATCCACTGTATTGTAGCGAACAACTTCTTCGCTCCTCGTCCAGAAACCTGCCTTCCTCTGTCGTAGCTTGACCGGCGTACCAATAGAGGACCCCACCTAAAAGTCTAAAAGAGTCTAAAGATTCGTGACTAACCCAGCCGAGTTCAAGTAGGGCAAGGCACACCGTTTGATGATCACCGTTCCAAGCGGAATACATGGTCACCGTTGTCACAGGCAGAGCCTGCGCATCACGCCTGTCTGATGAGTTTCAGATGCGCAGACTCGGAAACGAAACGCCGTCTCCTGAACTAAGAGGTACAAGCTCCCCCACAACCTCGCATTATCCTCAGAGAGCTTCATTGGTGACCCCGACGTGATTGGGAGGGTTTGCTTCAAAAGGAAACCAACCCAATCATTTGGTGGCCCGAAATTCCCCCATCCATCATTCCGAGACGACCTTTCCTTTCATTCCACAGATCCCCGCTGGAGATGGCACCGCGAACAGTCCAGCGACGGACTGTCTCCTTGCCTGATCCCAACACCCTATTCCGTGACCATAATCGACGTTCACTGGAGGGGAGTGTTAAGCGAACAACTTCTTCGCTCCTCATCCAGAAACCTGCCTTGTTCTGTCATAGCTTGACCGGCGTACCAATAGAGAACCCGGCCAGTTTAAAGATTCGTGACTAACCGTCCCAGCCAAGTCAAGTAGGGCAAGGCACAGCGTTTGACGATCACCGTTCCAAGTGAAACACATGGTAATCGGCGTCACAGGCCTGCGCATTACACCTGTCTGATGAGTTTCATATGCGCAGACTCGTAAACGAAACGTGGTCTCCCGAACTAAGAGGTGGAAGCTCCCTCACAACCCCGCATTATCCTCCGAGAGCTTCAGTATAAGAAAATATATAATGATACGAAAAAGGAATATGACAGCCTTCTCATCAAAAGCAAATCAGAAGTATTAGAAAGCCGTATAGAAAACTTTGATAATAAGAGCAAAACAATGTGGAAAGTATGCAAACAAACAAGAGAGAATCAGATGAGTAATGAGGAATGTTATATTGAAGGAGAAGCCAATGAAATAGCAGAGAAATTCAATCGAATAACTGAGACGCTAGAAGAAAAAACTGCTATAGAATAAGAAACTACAACAAGTCAATATTTTTCAGACCAGTCCATCTGAAACATTGAAAATTGGGAAACACCTGAAAAACAAGTGCACAAGTGGAGAAGAAGAGATACCATTAAACATCGTTAGAATGTCGGTACCATTTACAAAGTGCTAATTAACGTACGTCATCAATCTGTCATTCAAACAAGGTATTTTTCCAGAGCAGTTGAAGATCGCAATTATCAAGCCATTATTGAAAAAGAGAGATCCAATAGAGCCAGGAAACTATAGGCCTATCAGCATATCACAAAGTTTTTCAAAGATACTTGAGCTTGCAATGAGCTCTAGACTCATCAGCTTCCTTAATGAATATAATTCCTTTGCATACGCACAGCATGGCTACTTGAGAGGTAGATCAGTTCAGACAGCTGTATGCGATTTCACAAAGGAAATAGTGGACCTAATTGAAGAAAACAAATTAGCTCTATCAATATTTTTGGACCTTCCTAAAGCATATGAGTCAGTAAATCAAGAACAGCTATTAAATAAACTCCAAGATAATAATAATAATGAATGTAAAAACCTCAAGGGGAAGTTCACCCAAAGGTGCTCTACCAATTAACCTTTGTAGTCTACAAAATGTATACTTGAACATAACTTAATCAAAAATGAGAAAAAAATTAAACTGTAGAAAGAAAGACAAAAAATGAGCACGTCAGCAAACATAATTCAAAGAGACTATCAAGACATCATGTTGATGAGGAATCGAAGAGATAAAATTTGATCTTCATCTTGAACCTAGCTGGATTTAACAGTTCAAATTCATTAGGAATGCCGCTATACAGCCTGTAAATATTGTAATTGAAACTTATTTCAAAAGTAGATGTCCTGTGATGAGGATACGATAATATATTTCTACGATGTATGTTGATATTATGAATGTCAGCGCTGTAAACTAATTTTTGGTAGAGATAAGGTGGGCTTCTCTTCAAAATGTTATTAAAAAATGTATAGAGAGCGTAAAATTCAAAATCAATCCATAAATCCTCATTGAAAGCCAACTCAATTCTCCTAACTTATGTGACATATGATCATACTTCCTAATTCCGTAGATGAACCTGATACAGCAGTTCTGCACACGCTGGATCAAACCAAAAGTTTCCTGATCAAGACAAAAACTAAGCACAGGAATAGTGTTAAATATTAATTATCCGATTCACAAATTGACTTTAACTGAGAAATACCAACCTTATAATTGCATTAGAATTTTTAATAATTTGCCTGATGACATTAATATATTTTTCAGAGTTGAAATGTAAATGGTGGATTGAGATGAAATATTTTATAGTTTGTTTGACGTTATCACATTGAATATCTGTATTGCTGTTGCTAATTTTGATATAATTGGAAATAAATATGATGATCCTTATTATTATTATTAGTAGATTCTTCAAGAAAAGAATACATGAACATCAGATTTCACGTCAAAAACTTCTTATTCAACATACGCCAGTCAATCATTTGAAAGAATTTCGACATACATAATTTCAACTACAACTCTGAAATTTCCATAATGAAATTTAAATTACTAAACTAAAAATGTTTCAGAAGTTAAAATTAACAGAAAATAAAACCTTAAAATTCTTCTGAATGAGCAAATAGATGTCGACAGATCAATTTTGTTGAATATTCTTGCTTAGTTAGGTTTTTCCAATAATGGGTCCCAATAAATTTCGCTGCTATTGATATTCCTTTCTGCATTACTTTACCTAGTTAGGTATTTTAGATAATTGATAGTTATTTGTACCTCTTTTTTCAAGTTTAATCTAAATTTTATAAAATTTGAATATCAAAACAAATTGAAATATGTTTATCTTCTACAATTTTAATTTCCAAAAGAATTTTTTTATTCAAAAAACGTTTAGAATTAAATTAATGTCTAAAACAAGCACCGCTCACATTTAATAGACGTAAATAATCAAAACTCAATATACAATGTCAAATGAAACAAATAACCCAACAGATATACGAACGTAATTAAAATTAATAAATAAATATTCAAAGGAGACAAAATTTTGTTTCTGGTTTTATCTTAAGAAATACTACTTGCCTTATAAAAACATGAACACACTTGAAAGACTTCCCAAAGAATATAATTTATTTGAAATATTTAATATATTTAAATATTCGAACAAATTATTTCAAAAATCTCTAAAAAATGTGCACTATATCTTCAAAACACAAATATAATTCTAGATAATCCCTTCATCAGCCCTTTTTTTTCAATATTCCAAATATCAAAATCAAAAACATAACCTACATCACTCACGTGTTAAAAGACTTAAGCTTCGAACTACAGATCAACTATATATTCAAGATTGATCTATGTTCTAACAAAATCAAAGAACAAAGTGAGTTATTTTAAGGTTTACTTAAATTCATTGTTTTAGACATTAATTTAATTCTAAAAGTTTTTTGAATAAAAAAATTCTGTTGGAAATTAAAATTGTAGAAGATAAACATATTTCAATTTGTTTTGATATTCAAATTTTGTTATATTTCTTCTATCAAGTAAAAAGCCTTTCTATTTTACTAAATTTTATAGATATAAAATGTGATGTTACTTTTTTAGAGTTAGTTCAAACTGTAAACGTGACGAAACTATAATGTTGGTGAAACAATTGTAATTAAATTGATAAAATCTGGAAATATTCTCTATTATTTCATTCAACCTGTTATTTTCGATCAATTTTTTCCTTAAATATTGAACAATATTATGCAATATTCCATTCACATAAACAATAGAAATATATGTTTTGTCGAATCAAGAAACACAAGACCCAAAGCAATTTTTTTTTGTTTGAACTTTCATTATAATGATTGAACTATAATCGTTATTGGATCGTCTTTCCAAAAAGATTCAATTCAATAAAAAAAATTATCGGGATTCATTAGTACGTTACCTAGTCTATAGACCATACTGGGATATTCTGCATTTTCTGGTTAATGAAATATTTCAAAGTTCTACCAATAGTAGGTTATATAAGTAAAGATAGTAAAAGATACTAAAATTATTTGAATCATTTCTTGTGGAAAGTTTGAGGTTGGAAAACTTTATTCTAAAATTATTTTTTTCAAGTGTGCATTCAATAGTTGGATAGTAGGAATAGTTTCCTTGAGGCAATAAATGATATTATCCACATATATTGTTTGTACTAATGAAGAAAATTAATAGCTCATTCCGGCAAACTACCAGTTGGATTGTAATAAAGGGCCTATGTTATGCTTAGAAATACAGAAATAAATTTTGATCTAAAGAAGTTTATTAAATAAAACTCAGGGTCTTGAGGATCGTTGCCGATAAGCAGCGTTAATAGTTGAGATTGAAAGTTAGCATAAACAAAGGGTGAGCAACAATGATCAATTCATTTAAATTTACCCCAGGAAATTTTAGGGACGGAAGTTTGCGATTATGATTTTAGCGGAGACGACAAGGAAAACCTTCGAGGCTGAAATTGGGAATAAAATAGAAAAAGGCTTTTTACTTGATAGAAGAAATATAACAAAATTTGAATATCAACACAAATTAAATGTTAATCTTCTACAATTTTAATTTCAAAAAAATTTTTGTTCAAAAAACTTTTAGAATTAAATTAATGTCTAAAATAAGCACCGCTTACGTTTAATAGACGTATATAATCAAAACTCAATATATAATGTCAAATGGAATAAATAAACCAACAGATATATGAAAGTCATTAAAATTAATAAATAAATAAATATTTAAAGGAGACAAAATTTTGTTTCTGATCTTACATTTAAGAACACCAATTGCTTTAAAAAAAAAAAAATTAAAATTGGGAATTCGCAGTAAAGCCGAGATAGAAATCAACAAGTCAAATAGGTGTTTTGAAGCGATGTGAACTTCGAAAAAGCCGAGGTAGGAAAATTCTGAGTAGGAGGGAAAGAACTTGACGTTTTAGAAGTTCGGAAAAAGCCAAGACAGTTGCGGTCCAGATCTCGCGAGCGATAGCTCGTGGTTTGGTTTTGATGTACCCAGAGGATACGATAATTTGAAATTAGGAAGTTGTAGGCTTGGTGTACCGAGAGGGTACGATAATTGCGTAGTCGGAAGTGGAGTACGGCGTACCGAGAGGGTACGAAAGTTAGAAGCGCGTGTCGGAGGTACAATTGAGTCAGAGTTGTGGTGGTTTGCTTTTCACTAAAACGGATCATTTATCTTACTGCGGTAAATTTGTAAGTCTTCTATTTACTCATATTGGATTAGCCGAACTTGAGAGGTAAGACAAGTTAATGAGGAATCGTTTTATTGTTGTGTAAATTCTTTTTTTGAGCGTATTCCCCGGATTACTGACAGCTCCCTGAGGTAAACCGATTCTATGATATTGAGCCCACTCAATTTTCGTGTTCCATTGATAATGTCAAACTGACAGATGACTATTATGTTTTTCGAGATACGCAGTCCATAGCTCAGTTAGAATGCATGTCATCACAAAATCACTTTTTTCTCGAGAATAGTGCCGCGTAACGCTTTCAATAATGATCACCTTTTTTCTTAAGAAATGTGTGATGAGTTTATTCTTTTGAGTAAAATTTCAATTTGATCAGTCAGTCAAAAATTATAAGTAATTTATATACTCCAGGTTGAATTTAATAGCTCTTCATTGATGTTTGAAACCATGCATTAGAAGTAAATAAAGGATGAAAATAGGTACGTTTCTGATTTGCAGTAGTCTTTGACAAGTTCAATACAAGTCTTCAAACTGTAAACGTGACGAAACTATAATGCTGGTGAAACAATTGTAATTAAATTGATAAATTCTGGAAATATTCTCTATTATTTCATTCAACCTGTTATTTTCGATCAATTTTTTCCTAAAATATTGAACAATATTATGCAATATTCCATTCACGTAAACAATAGAAATATATGTTTTGTCGAATCAAGAAACACAAGACCCAAAGCAATTGTTTTTTTGTTTGAACTTTCATTATAATGATTGAACTTTAATCGTTATTGGATCGTCTTTCCAAAAATATTCAATTCAATAAAAAAAATTATCGGGATTCATTAGTACATTACCTAGTCTATAGACCATACTGGGATATTCTGCATTTTCTGGTTAATGAAATATTTTAAAGTTCTACCAATAGTAGGTTATATAAGTAAAGATAGTAAAAGATACTAAAATTATTTGAATCATTTCTTGTGGAAAGTTTGAGGTTAGAAAACTTTATTCTACAATTATTTTTTTCAAGTGTGCATTCAATAGTTGGATAGTAGGAATAGTTTCCTTGAGGCAATAAATGATATTATCCACATATATTGTTTGAATCTATGATTGTTTCGGTCTTTACTTGACGGAAATTCATCTTGAAAATATGAATAAAAACAATATTCTCATTTCCGCTAATATTTTATTGACACTACGATCGTTACGTCATACCATGACTTCTTCAGGTGGGTATTACAAGATACTGAGTATACCGTGAACAAGAACTTCATTTTATAGTACATGGATATAACAAAAATAGAAGAGGGGGTGAAGAGAGTTTTACAATACTTTTGGGAAACTGAAAAATGGTTCAAAAAAGATTCAACAAAGGGGAGTTACTTAATTCAGTTTGGTCATTCAATAATATTTTTCTTTTGTGATATCTATTAATTTCTAAAGTTTCTAATAAGTTTAATCTAAAACTTTTGTTTTCTAAGTGTAAAATTTCAAAGTTACTATTAAAACTATGTCCTGTGTCTAGAAGGTGCTCTGCGTAGGTTGAATTTCCCTTTTTGTTACAATAGCATTTTTCATGTTCCCTGAGTCTCGTCTGGAACGATCTTCCTGTCTGACCAACATATACGAAATGGCAAGTACCGCAAGTTAACTTATAAACACCTGATTTCTTGTTCTTAAATGATTTATCTTTATTATTTTTTATAGAATATTTTTTATAGAAATATAAAAAATAATAAAGATAAATCATCTAAGAACAAGAAATCAGGTGTTTATAAGTTAACTTGCGGTACTTGCCATTTCGTATATGTTGGTCAGACAGGAAGATCGTTCCAGACGAGACTCAGGGAACATGAAAAATGCTATTGTAACAAAAAGGGAAGTTCAACCTACGCAGAGCACCTTCTAGACACAGGACATAGTTTTAATAGTAACTTTGAAATTTTACACTTAGAAAACAAAAGTTTTAGATTAAGCTTATTAGAAACTTTAGAAATTAATAGATATCACAAAAGAAAAATATTATTGAATGACCAAACTGAATTAAGTAACTCCCCTTTGTTGAATCTTTTTTGAACCATTTTTCAGTTTCCCAAAAGTATTGTAAAACTCTCTTCACCCCCTCTTCTATTTTTGTTATATCCATGTACTATAAAATGAAGTTCTTGTTCACGGTATACTCAGTATCTTGTAATACTCACCTGAAGAAGTCATGGTATGACGTAACGATCGTAGTGTCAATAAAATATTAGCGGAAATGAGAATATTGTTTTTATTCATATATTGTTTGTACTAATGAAGAAAATTAATAGCTCATTCCGGCAAACTACCAGTTGGATTGTAATAAAGGGCCTATGTTATGCTTAGAAATACAGAAATAAATTTTGATCTAAAGAAGTTTATTAAATAAAACTCAGGGTCTTGAGGATCGTTGCCGATAAGCAGCGTTAATAGTTGAGATTGAAAGTTAGCATAAACAACGGGTGAGCAACAATGATCAATTCATTTAAATTTACCCCAGGAAATTTTGGGGACGGAAGTTTGCGATTATGATTTTAGCGGAGACGACAAGGAAAACCTTCGAGGCTGAAATTGGGAATAAAATAGAAAAAGGCTTTCTACTTGATAGAAGAAATATAACAAAATTTGAATATCAACACAAATTAAATGTTAATCTTCTACAATTTTAATTTCAAAAAAATGTTTATTCAAAAAACTTTTAGAATTAAATTAATGTCTAAAATAAGCACCGCTTACGTTTAATAGACGTATATAATCAAAACTCAATATATAATGTCAAATGGAATAAATAAACCAACAGATATATGAAAGTCATTAAAATTAATAAATAAATAAATATTTAAAGGAGACAAAATTTTGTTTCTGATCTTACATTTAAGAACACCAATTGCTTTAAAAAAAAAAAAAATTAAAATTGGGAATTCGCAGTAAAGCCGAGATAGAAATCGACAAGTCAAATAGGTGTTTTGAAGCGATGTGAACTTCGAAAAAGCCGAGGTAGGAAAATTCTGAGTAGGAGGGAAAGAACTCGACGTTTTAGAAGTTCGGAAAAAGCCAAGACAGTTGCGGTCCAGATCTCGCGAGCGATAGCTCGTGGTTTGGTTTTGATGTACCCAGAGGATACGATAATTTGAAATTAGGAAGTTGTAGGCTTGGTGTACCGAGAGGGTACGATAATTGCGTAGTCGGAAGTGGAGTACGGCGTACCGAGAGGGTACGAAAGTTAGAAGCGCGTGTCGGAGGTACAATTGAGTCAGAGTTGTGGTGGTTTGCTTTTCATTAAAACGGATCATTTATCTTACTGCGGTAAATTTGTAAGTCTTCTATTTACTCATATTGGATTAGCCGAACTTTAGAGGTAAGACAAGTTAATGAGGAATCGTTTTATTGTTGTGTAAATTCTTTTTTTGGGCGTATTCCCCGGATTGCTGACAGCTCCCTGAGGTAAACCGATTCTATGATATATTTCAACAAATATATATAATTTTGATACAAGGAAGAACGGCATTCTTTCGATGCCGTTTGAGATAGATAAATATAATAGTTTACGTAGTTAGTGATTCAGAATCTTAGTAAGTAAATGAATCAAAACCTCTAGAAATGAGGTAAATAATCATTTTATTATATGATAGTTTCTGGTCAAATAATCCGGAATAGGTTGCACAATTTTAGTTTTGAGACAAGAAGATCCTTCAAGCACCCACGATTGAGTAGGAGGCACCGAGCTGTAAGATATCTTATGGGTCTTCAACATGAGAACTGGAACGTGCACAAATGGAGAAACTGACTATTCACGGATGAATCTAGATGTCATCTGTATCAGTCTGATGGGTGAATGTTGGTGTGACGAGAACGGTGTCAACGGTATAATGAACACTTCATGACGCCAACAACTCTTCTTGGTAGCGTCTCAGTGTATGTTTGGAAAGGCATTTGTTTTAATGGGCGCACAGATCTTATTATCCACATTATCGATACCATGATAACGGTAAGGTATAGTGATTTGACTGTAGAGCCAATTATTATTTACTTTCCAGCAGCCATTGGCAAAAATTTATGTTAATCGACGATAATGCTCGTCGATACTGGGCAAGAATTAGCAACTAACGCATAGAAATGCATGGCATTAACTGAATGAACTGACCCGCTGTCTCTCCGGACCAAATTTGTATTGACCATGTCTGGTCTGCAATGCCACAGCAATTACACCGCTTACCTAAACAACCTCAGATATTACAACAGCTCGCCAATGCTTTGACAGACATGTGGCAAAACATTTCTCAGGCTTTCATTGATAATTTCATTGACATAACGCCGAATAGAGTAAGAGCTCAACGAAGAACGAAATGAGGCCCTACTTGATATCAAACCGTGATTGATTTTGTTTATTTATCTACTACGTTGACGCTTTGAAGCAGGTTTGTTTGGATTTGCAAAGTGACCATACCTATTTAAGATGTGTTCCTTTTTTAAAGTTAGTTCAAAATATAAACCTGAAGAAGCCACGATACTGGCATAACAACTATTGCTAATTAATACCGGAAACTGGTGGAAAAAATCCTTAATTATTTAATTTTGTTGAAACGGATTTCGTTCGAGTGAGTATTGAATGAATAAAATAAATTTATTTTAATTTCGCAAAAACTCTGCCTATTTATTTTCAAAATAAATAATTTTCCCTCTAATTTAAAACGATACTAGTACCAAGAAAGGATTCATCTCTACATAATCAGATGCGCGGAAGTACATTCCCAAATATCATCATGATATATGGTATATTTTATACCACATAGCATTTGCGATATAACCATAAAAATTTGATAGTTGATCAAAGTTATTTTTCCTTGAATGCAGTACAGAAGAAGTGTCAAATTTAATTTTAAGTTCATCTTACAGATTCTGCTTTATTTCCAAATAACTAATAAGTTCCCCACGTCTTTCGAAAATACCCCTTATGCATTTTTCATCAAATCCTAGCCAAATTCAGTACTTACTGCAATTTTCGCAAACAAATCGAGTAACATCGAGAAGGGATTCGATTCTGTGTTGTTTCTTCTTCCTTTCTGTCTCAGTGGATGGCAAAAACTCGAAGGGAATTGACGCGCTGGTAGCACCGTCAGAGCTCCTTAATAACTGGACCTGAACTTTCACTGGACTTTCTATATTTTGGTTGAAATACTCGGGTGGCCTGAAAGTAATTGCCATATTTCTATAGATATTGTTTTCAGTGAACAATCCGTAGCCATTCCAGATCAAAACATCGTCTTGTTCTTCGTAAAAGCGAACTTTAATATTCTCCATTGATATCTGAAAAAAATGGTAAATAATATATATTTTCTTCAAAATATTTTATATACATGTCAAAATTTAATGAGATTATTTTTATCATAATTTTAAAGAAAATGCTCAGAAATTTGTAAAACATATGTAATTCTTTCTCCTCTTCAAAACTATTAGTGTAAAATCTGTATATTTCGTTTTTAAAAATTATGAATTCAATTATCCTCAGTATACATTTGATGAAGTCACATTGCATTAGTACGAATAAAATTTATATTGACAAATTTCTATTCATTTATTCGAATAAATACAAAATCATCAAATATACAAAAATTAAATCTACACTAAATTAAAGATATTCATTCAAAAAACTCTTAGAATTAAATTAATGTCTTATAAGCACAGCTTATATTTAATAGACATAAAAATCAAAACTCAATATACAATATCAAATGGAATAAATAAACCAACAAATATAAATTGTCAATTAAAAATAATAAATAAATATTTGAAGAAGACAAAATTTTGTTTCTGATCTTACAATTATGAAAACTAATTCCTTTTAAAAATACAGAACATATTTTAAGGACTTCTCAAAAAATATAATTCATTTGAATATTTAAATAAGTTAATTAAAAAATCTTTCAAAACATGCATTTTATCTTCAAAAAACAATTAGAATTCCAGTAAAGCTTCATCTGTCCTACTCCACATTTAAAAAATATAATCAATCAACAACAGCTATAACTCACCTAAAAGACCTCCTGGGATCACCGCTTTGAACAACTAACTTTAAAATCCAAGATATTTTAACTTAATTAAATATTTCAAATAAACTATATTTTCTGAGAAGTCCTTAAATTATGTTTTGTATTTTTGAAAAGAAATTTTATAATTGCTTAGGTATATCACCTCTCAATTCTATTTTATATGATTATTATTGTAATATTGTTACAGGCTTGTCAAGTGACTGGAAAATTTTAATTTGTTTGCTAATACTAGTACTTTTCTGAAGTAAGCATTGAAAAATTATCATGGAAAGACCACGCCGCAACACTGTTTACAAATTGTTGAAATTTATTTTCCAAATCAATTTTTATTCAAAAAATTTTAGACATTAATTTAATTCTAAAAGTTTTTTGAATAAAAATTTTTTTTTAAATTAAAATTGTAGAAGACTAACATATTTAATTTCTGTTGATATTCAAATTTTGAGTAAATAGTCTTTGATCTGTACTTTCAAGAAATACCTCAACCTTTCAAGAAATACCTCAATGTTTTCGGAACACGGACGGTAGACACTTTAGATGGCTAATCGGCTCTTGTTAACTAACACAATATAACCACTTATCTTACAGTTCATTTCGTCCGAAAAAGCCGAAACACTCAGATAATTCACTTTTACACCACTTCTCACGTAAATCATCCACCCTCCCTGCCTTCGCTTAGGACTGCAGTAATAGTCAACTAGCAGGTAGCCAGGTATTGTCATTGTTTTCACACTATCGGAAGTACACAGTCAGCAACACTAATTATATCAGGATCAATTTCGCCAAAAAGTGTCGGGTGCTTTTTTTAGAGTGATAGATTTTTCGATAGGGATAACTGTTATTTGACAGAAGGTAGAAGCCATACTGTTTTGACATTTCTGTACAGTAAGCATTGACAAATTATCATGGAAAGACTCACGCCGCAACAACGTTTACAAATCGTTGAAATTTATTTCAAAAACCAGTGTTCTATTCGCCAAACTCATAGAACATTTCGTGAAATTTATGATATACATAATCGTCCATCAGAGCAGCTCATTCGTCGAACTATCTGGATTTCGTACATTTTTTCTACTCGATGCAACAACAAAATGATGAAGAACTGTACGTACAGAAGAAAATATGGCTGCTGTTAGTCATAGTGTTAATGAAGGTACAGATTTGTCTATTCGTCGACGTTCACAACAAGTTGGACTCTGTGCATCCACCACATTGAAAAATTTTTCGTGAATATCTTGGCCTACAACCATACAAGATCCGACTGGTTCAAGAACTAAAGCCACTTGACCATAATAAGCGTTGTTTGTTTGTCGATTGAGCCCTAGAACAGTTTTAAGTTGATCCACTTTTTAATCTTAAAATTATGATTATTGATGAAGCTCATTTCTGGTTGAACGGCTATGTAAACAAGCAAAATTGCCGTATATGAAGTGAAAACAATCCTCAAGAAGTTCTGCAGGCTCCATTGCATCCTGAAAAATTCACTGTATGGTGTGCTTTTCACGCTGGAGGCATCATCGGTCCATATTTCTTTAAAACGAGACTGGAGCTAATGTTACAGTGAATGGTGCTCGTTACAGATCGATGATAAATGATTATTTGTTTCAAAATTTGAATGGTATCGACCCAGAAGTATTTTGGTTCCAACAAGATGAAGCTACACCTCATGCTGCTTCAATTGATTTATTGAAAGAAAGATTTGGCGATAATAATATTTCGAGAAATCTTCCAATTAATTGGCCTCCCAGTTCATGCGACAGAACTCCACTGGATTATTGATTATTGATTATTATTTTCTTTGGAGTTATGTCAAGTCATTGGTTCATGCTGATCAATCAGAAACGATAGACGATTTGGAAGCTAACATAACTCGTGTTATTGATGAAATAAGTCATAAATGTCATGAAATTATCTCTCAAATAAAAAAAATGGCTTCAATCTTAATTTAAATGTGTTTTGTTTCAATTTAAAGTTTTATCACTCTGAAAAAACACCCGATATTTCCAAGCTATCTAATTTGTTGGAGTACATTGAACATTCATCTGCAAGAGTCTTAATTTTTGGTCCTCAGAAACGTTCAATCTAAGGGGAGGTTTTTCTTTCTTCGTTGAAAAGAACAATGAATGCTTGCCCCATTGGGCCAGTTCGTTCCGTTTAAGGCTTTTTCATATTCAGAACTCGGTATAAACACTTTGAAGGATGAATAACTGTCAGAATATTTAGAGTTTAATTTTTCACATTTCACTGAGGGAAAGTTTTTCTTGGTAAAATCTTGTAAACCTTCAAACGTCGTTTCTGGTTTCAGATTCGACACATGAAATATTTTGAACTTTTTTATCCCTTCAACATGCGTACTGAACTCTTCAGACAAACGTACGAAGACCTGTTTGTTACAAAATGTATTTTTTTCTGATCTTATATTTATGAAGACTAAATCTGTCTCAAAAATATACAAAATAATTTCAAGAACTCCTCGAAAACCAATTTATTTGAAATATTTAATATATTTAAATAAATTGCAATTCATTTAAATATATTGAATATTTAAAAAAAATTGTTCTTGTATATTTTGTATATCTTTGACACAGATTTAATCTTCATAAATATAAGATCAGAAAACAATACATTTTATAAGAAGCAGGGCTAGGTACGTTTGCCTGAAGAGTTCAGTACGCATGCCTGGAACGAAACAAAAAATATTCATTTATGTATTGATTTTAATTGGCAATTTATATTCGTTGGGTTTCCTTAATTCCATTTAATATTGCATAATGAGTTTCGATTTTATACGTCTATTGAATATGAGCAGTGCAGACATTAGTTTAATTCTTAATGTTTCTTGAATGAATTTTTTTAAATTATAATTGTAGAAGACTAACAGACTAAATCTGTTTTGATATTAAAATTTTGTAATAATCCTTTTATCAAGTAAAAAACCGTTTCTGATTATATTATTATATATATCTACAATACGTTCATAAGCTGTACAGCAGTTATCTCAATCAACTCGGGTTTTTTACACTCGGAGTCGGTGGCTGATTACTGTCATACATTGCTCTAATACGCCGACGAGAAACTGTCAACGCGACTACATCAGTTGAACACAATTACTCGAATGTAACTTGTTTTTATTGAGACATCCTGTATATGAAAAGCAGAAAATTCTATTTCAAGATCATAAGGTTACCAGAAAAGTGAGTGCTACATAATAAAAACTTACCTTTCCGCAAAGCATGATGATTTCTGGTGATTCGTCTACTCTGCATACGCACTGTGATATTCTATTGATAACCAAATCAGGCATATATTTTTTATCGTAAATTGGATCACTCACTACAGGTAAGAGCGGTACGGAAAATTTTCCATTTTCGCCTTCTATAAAAACTTGGAACGCCAGTCGGACTGAAGTGGAATCAAATTTCTGTTTTTTGTCGAAACCAGCTGAAACACTTAGACGATGAGTAAAATTCGGCTTATATAGTCTTATCCATAACTGTGAAATTTCATGTTGATCAACAAAAATTGTAGGAAATAGAGGAAAATTTGAAGTGATTATTTTTAAATCAAGTTCGTGGAATGACTCTTTAGTAAACGCTGCTTGCGACCGAGGCAAAGAAAACTAGAGGATTGCTAAGGAATTTCATGACCATGATATAAACGCATTTTTTGTACAATAATGAAAACTATAGATATTCAGTTACATATTGTGGAAAAAATTCATAAAAATTCAAAATATTCGAATTTACTTTTTTAGAAATTCTATAAAAATTGAGTACATTGGTTGGTCATATCCATGCAGCGCTAACTCAATACATTAACCTCACGCTTAATGACTAAAATATTCTGAACATTATGACACCATATTCACAATATAAGGTTACAAATGATACATATACAGGTATGGAAAAGACGGTCGGAAAGTTACGAAATTCAATGTTAATAAAGACGTCCAGTGGAGCGTTGGAAGAATCAAAACCTCAGCGCGATGCAATGACGAATAAACGACTGTTCTCTCTCAATGGTTATTACCATTGAGTGAAAGCAGTTGCAGAAACTTTAGATCGAAGCATCCCCACTGCGCACTACCATTCAGAGAGAACAATCATTTATTCGTCATCGCATCACGCTGAGATTATGATTCTTCCACTGCACCACTGGACAACTTGATTAACATTGAATTCATATCTTTCCGACTATCTTTTCCATACCTGTATAAATCACATCACTCTCACCCAAAGTGTGGAACTTGCTTGGTTCACTTCCTCATCATCAGGACTACGGAGAGATTATTTATATATATATATATATATATATATATATATATATATATATATATATATATATATATATATACTGCACGTCATCATTAAATCAAGTACTATAATTATAATGTTATAATTGTAATATATTTATAAAGAGACCGTTTTCGAATTTTATTTCCTAAATAACCGTTCATTACTTTCCCTGTTCAGTCAAAGAAATCCACATCAAATAAATCACTTTATCATAGATTAAACTCTTCTCTAATTTTTGAATATCAAAACAGATTTAATCTGTTAGTCTTCTACAATTTTAATTTAGAAAAATTTATTCAAGAAACTTTAAGAATAAAATTAATGTCTTTATGAGCACTGCTTATATTTAATAGACGTATAAAATCAAAACTCAATAAACAATATCAAATGGAATTAAGAAAAACCCAACGAATATAAATTGTCAATAAAAATCAATAAATGAATAAATTAAAAAAAAAATTTAAATTAAAATTGTAGAAGACTAACAGATTAAATCTGTTTTGATATTCAAATTTTGTATTAATCCTCTTATCAAAAACGTAAAAAACCATTTCTTATTATTTTATCTTCTCTAATTGTTCAAAATTTACCCAGGGAAGATGTGAACGAATTGAACAAGGAGTTTTAACATTATGTAAAATTTGCAACTGGCGTCCGAGCAAACAGTGGAAGCAAAAGTGAGGGTAGGTGATAATAATAATAATTTATTAATAACATCAATACGAAAATGAGTTGACACAAACACTATCCAATGGCAAGAAAGTAGGGGACTGCTTGTAATTTTTGTAATTTGTGATCAATGATGATCACCTTTTTTCTTAAGAAATGTGTGTATACCAACGTATACACAAAAACACAATAAAAGAAATTTATCCAGTAACATCTGATCTATCTGAACACAAATACGTTAGCCTCACATATCTCGGAAACATTAGTATTCAACTAAAAAACCTACTTAAAAAAGAAAATATTAAAGTCTCTTTCAAGACAAATAATCCTATTAGCAAATACATCAAAAACAATAAAAACAGTATGGATAAACTTCAATTATCAGGTGTATACAAACTCACTTGCCCAGATTGCCCAAAGATTTATATTGGTAGAACAGGTAGAAATTTCGGTACACGCCTAACAGAACATAAAAGAAATTTCTATAAAAATAAAAAAGATTCACATTATGCTAAACACCTTCTTGAAAAAAACCATTCTTTCACAAAAGAAGTAGAAATTCTACATGTTGAAAATAGAGGTCTAAAATTGAACTTATGGGAAATTTACGAAATAAATAAACATAAAAACAGCAATAACCTAGTAAATGAACAAATAGATTTGTATTACACCCCTCTATTCAATATTTACAAGGGATCGAGTGAACATGATTCTGAAGGGAATATTCTTTGAGAAAACCAACCCGACGAACAATTTAAAAACACATGTACACCTTCTGTAAAAAATCTTATAAATTCATTGTACAACAACTGTTACTTCGTATTCTGATGAATTCTTTCAAGCAAAGACGAAACGTACGTAAATACCAAAAATAAAGTAAAAAATGTAAACAAGTGTTCTATTTTATAATGACAATTACAACTGATTTCTGCCAAGCAACGGCCCAATCTATCATAAATAGAAGTGTAATTCCCCCACGATCGAACATCCTAAATATAGGAAATGTGGATGAATTTGTATAGCTGAGACCTCTAATAATTAATCAAGGAGGGTGCGAAAAAGAAATACAACGGCGAATAGCAATGGCTCGATAGGCGATAAGCAACATGATAAGAATACGGAAAGATCGTCACATAATAAAAACATGAAGATCATGTTAGGCAAATTTCTCATATTGTCGATATTTCTGTATGAATCAGAATCCTGGATGATAATAACATCAGACATGCAAGGAACAGATGCGTCTGAAATGTGATGGTGTCAACGTATGCTGCGGATTTCATGGACATAGAGACCACCAATACATCTTTATCAAAATACCAAACGATCAAAGACAGCTTGTCCTTAATATGCTGAATCCCAAAATATTTTGGACACACCACAAGACGAGAAGAAGACAACCTAGAAAAATTGATAGCAAATGGAAAGGTTGGAGGTAAACGACGAAGAGGCAGGACCCCTACCAGATGGATAGACCAATTGAAGAAAATCACAAATACACCACTCCAACCCTACTAAGCGAAAGAATGAACAGACAAACATGGAAAGCTAAAGTTAATAGTTGTACCTGATTTCATGAGATCGCGATTAACAAAAGATTTAGATTCCTCAAACAAAGAAGCAATTCAAGTTGTAGTTCAGGTGAGAGTAGGCCATGGAATAATAGACCCAAATCGGAGATTATTCCGGTAAAACTTGCTTGAGACGTCTAATGGCGAAAAATGCACTACTCAACCTCGAATATACTGAATCAACGTGGTTCCTCCAACTCAGTCAACCTGTAGTCCAAGGAACCTTGCACAATCGGAATACTTGAACTCACCCGCCGGTAGCTTTAAGTTTAACTGGCGATCCATATCCCGCGATTGAAAGTACAAAAGATCAGTTTTATTGACAATCAGAACTATGGAGTTTCGAAAACACAATTAGTAAAACAGCGGAGACAAGTTTACATGTGGCTGTGAGTTCCACAAGTCTAGCTGCGGAAATTATAAAGGAAGTATCATCAGCAAACAAAACTATCTTTATATAGACTATTATTGATTAATTCATGAATACGTAAAGAGCAAGATCATTGACGAACAGAATGAATAAAAGAGGGTCGAAATAGAACCCTGCGGGCTCCTCAATTCAACTGGATATCTGGAAGATTCCTGTTGGCCTACACGGTTATAGAAGTACCTTTTATTTAAAAAACCTTGATCCATTCGAGAAAAACACCTCTAACTCTGAGACTGAATAACTTAGAATAAACTGGAAATTAAGGAAATCGAATGCTCTTGATTCATCGAAAAAGAGCCCTGCAACATAGGATCCGCCATCAAGGCAATCGTAAACGAAATTAGGTAAGTCACAAGCAGCTGTATTG
The DNA here is from genome assembly GCA_034642435.1 of Megalocaria dilatata. Classification (NCBI taxonomy): domain Eukaryota; kingdom Metazoa; phylum Arthropoda; class Insecta; order Coleoptera; family Coccinellidae; genus Megalocaria; species Megalocaria dilatata. Next base: position 53,224,933 of record CM067859.1, on the reverse strand, counting down.
GTCAATCGGTTGAGTCGGAAGACATATTGGCTTTCAATAATTAATGAAAACTTATTCAAATAATCCAACATCCTATTGAACACTAACTTCTCTATGACTTTCGATAAACAGCATTCTTATTGTGTAACTTCTTGTAGTTCTACTGCCACAAATACAGATAGTTGACCTATACTCTCTCATTTCCAATGCACCTACATATTTTTCATGTTTTTCGAGTTTCTTTATTTTACACGTAAATTTTTGAACAATATTTCCTAAAACTTCTGCTGAGACTTACTTCTGAAAGGATCAATCCTCATTTCTTGGCGTTGCTTCAGTGAATGGGCTATATCTTTCTTCCTCACACATTTAATAACTATAGATAAATTCACAGTCATTGTACTTGGATCGATATGGAGTGTGCAGATTCCTTTTTTGCATCCTTCTTTACCAGCGATTTTGAAAGGGTGGGGTCTGAAAATAAAATAGTGGTGTGAAAATAGGTTTTTGTTTCAATAGGAAGAATAGTACAAGCTACGGCTGGTGTTTCATGGAAACCAGCTAAGGCTTTTCGGCAATCTACTTTTCTGCCTTATGAAACGTATAAATTTTTCGTATTGTGTTGGCCTTTACTTGATAGAAATCCATTGAACATTTTAGTTTGAATGATACACATATATATGTTGATTTCTATTTATTATTGTGTGTTGCTTACATGACGCGTTTCGTCTGCATAGTTTCTTCAAATGCTTATAAACAACTAGTCTGAAATTTAGTAACAAACTCCACTTAAATATGTTCTATTTTGAGATGAAGGTACAATAAAAAGTTTTTATTATTTTGGTAAAACCACTGGGTCCTTAGTAGAATAGATCCGATAAAGGTGAACTGCATAACTCTGTTTGGTCATTCAAAATATTACTAGATTTTCTAAAACGGTTTATTTCTAAACTTTCCAACAGACTCAATTTCAAACCCTCATTTTCTGTGTGTAAAATCTTTAAACCTTGATCAAATTCATGATTCTCATTTATTGAATATTCCGTCCAACTTGTTAAGATAGGAACGACGGTGTTCCTTTATTCTGGTACGAAAAGGTATTCCGGTTTGACCGATATACGTTTTAGAGCAGGTACCATATAAGAACGGATAATTGAGATTTGCCCCTTTTTGATTTTGCGTTTTTCGAAAGGGTTCCTAATGAATTGTTGGTTTTATAAAAAATATTTATATCTATGTTATTTAGGACTTTTTTATTTCTTATGATGGTTTTCCATAGTAAGTGAGTGAATTATATGATTTTTCCCCGGTTTTTGCAAGGGGTATATCTCTTTAACAGCATTTTGATATTGCTTTTTGACATCATATTATCTATTTATGAAGATGAAGAAGATGAATACCCTTTATTAGATACTACTTGTTTAATTAAATTCTTTTGGGGACAAAGGAATTGTTATTAACCTATATGTCATGCTACGATATGCTGATAATTTTTGTTGTATTAGATGAAAAGAGTTTATGGGAATAGTTATATTTGTATGGGAAGGTTTATGAAAAATAGAAAAATTATGTTCATCATTATTTCTAGTTATTGTTAAATCCAAATAATTTAATGAGTTTTCAATTTCTACTGCCATTGTAAACTCAATATTTTTTTTTAATGAATTCAAGTAATGGAGAAAGCTTTCAAGTTGTCTACTGGTACCTTTAAAGCCAACGTTTCTAATATTATTTTCGTGAACTGTTTTTTCCAAACTATCCATGAAGATTTCCGCTAAAAGAGTGCTGAAGGGGCTACCCATCATTAAACCTTCTGTACTACTGTATATTCCTCCATTAAAATTGAAATAATTTAGATTTAAGCAACTTTTTAGTTAATTAATAATATCTGATATTATTACACAATTCACTTTATTTTTAAATAGCATTTCTTCAATAAGAATTATTACGTCTTTAGATGGTACACAAGGAAACAAATTTTCCAACATCGAATGAGACAAGTTTTGTATTGCTGGTATTTCAATGTTTTTAATTTTTTCAATTAGTGTTATTGAATTTTTAATGGAATATTGTGGTTGAAAATTGCTCAAAGTACTGATAATATTTATAAGTAATTTAGAAAGATTGTATGATGGGGTGGAGTTTTATCAAGGAATAAAATTTATCCGATTAGGTGAAGATTATGTTGTATCTACTTTCTTTTTTAAATCTTTTGCTAATTTCTGTTCTTTGCTGTATATATGTTTCCTTGTATGAAATTCCTTCTTAATATTTTAATAATCTCCGAATTCTGAAATTTATTATATGTGCTATTATGACAATTCCTTAATGCTATTTCAGTTTCTATACCTAATGCTTCTGCTTCTTTAATTTGGAAATTTTTTCTGATGCTGTATTTATACCCTGTTCAAAATATTATGTTCTTCAATCGAAAAAAAAATATTGGAAAGATTTACGAATCTATCAAAAAATTTGAGATCAGAAAATTTGTGATTGTTCAGTTTATTATTTTTGTCTTTGCGTTTTATTATTATAAATCATCAAGTTTTTTTTTGACCTATGTACTTGTTATGAATTATCCAATTCACCTTCGTTCGAAATTGAAAATCTAGAAATCGAATTCTATAGGATGTAACCTAAAAAGGAGCGTATTTATTACCTTGAGGTAGGTATTAAATGTGTCCCTTTTGCTGTATTGGGTGTTTACTTCTTCTACCTTCTATTTAATTTAAGGTAATATATACTGAGCTCCTTTTTAGATTACATCCTATAGAATTCAATTTATTAGATTTTCAAATTCGAACGAAGGTGAATCGGATAATTCATAACTAGTACGTATCTACATACGGAATATAATGAATGTTCACCACAGACTTACACAGGAACCACTAAATCTGGTTGTCGTAGACCTAGAACCAGCCCTGAACAACAAGGATATATATAAGATAACAGTTTTACAATAGGGTAGTATAAATCGAACCACCCCGCACCCCAAAAACCGTCCTACAGTGCATGAGGTGTCAACATTATGGACACTCGAAAACATACTGCAACAAACCATACATCTGCGTGAAATGTTGGGGAGCTCATAACATCACCAACTGTAAAAAATCGAAAGAAACGCCAGCTAAATTTGTCTTATGTGGAGGAAATCACCCAACCAACTGCAGGGGATGTAAAGAATACCAATAATTAAAAAATGGTATGAAGAAAAACTACGGTCAAAAATCAGCAGGACCAGCATCAGCAAGACCAACATCAGTAGGACCACTAATATACACAAATGAAGCCTACACAAAAAACACAAGCCACTTCTTTTTCAAATGAGAGGAGCTACGCTGATGCGGCAAAATAATCTGACGCAGCAAGAGTCCTAAAAAATTTTCATGAATTCATAAATCTTTTCAAGCAATTGATACAACAAAATAATATGATCTTCAACATGATGACCACTCTCATTAACAAAATGAAATAAAAATGGCGAAGTTCTTACGAATTGCACAAGAGAACGCAAATGGCCTTCCAAGTCATAAAGAGGAAATTGAAGTATTTCTGAAAATAGATCACTTAGACATACTGTTAATCAGTGAAACTTACAGTTAGAAGCTAACTGAACATACCGGATTACAGACTTTACCATACTAACCACCCTGACAGTAGAGCAGATGATCGCTTAGCAATTCTGATTAAAGAATCCATCAAGTACCATGAGTTGTTTAAGTACGAAGAAGACCACATACAGGCAACATCTGTAAGTGTTATGAATCAACAATACAGTGTAACAATCACTCCTGTGTACTGTCAACCTCGACGCAACCTGAAGAAGGAACACTTCGAAAACTCTTTTCAAACAGTGGGCCCAAGATGCATTCCTGGAGGTGATTACAACAGTGAATATATCTTATGGGGTTCTCGACTCATAACAACAAAGGGACGTGAACTGGATTATGTTGTGCCGAAAAATAACTTCTCCTTCCTTTCAACTGGATCTCCTACTTATTGGCCAACTGACTCCAAGAAAGTACCACCCTACTGGATTTCTTCATAATGAATGGCATCTCTTCAACATACAGACACAGGTATATGATCTATCATCTGATCATAGTCCAATAATAGCTACATCGAGTACTATACCTGCAAGAAAAGCAGCTAAATTACAACTGCGTAACATGAAAACAAATTGGGACACTTATCGACAAATAATCGAGGATACCTTAATACTGCCAACAAGTCTGAAAGAACCTGAAGAAATAGAGGGGAAATGTGCTAGATCAGCCACTCCTAAAAACACAACGGAACTAGATCATAGTAATATGCCGTTAGAAATTAAAAACTTATAGCTGAAAAACGAAGACCTAGATCCTTAAGGCAAAGGACACATACACCAGATAGCAGAGCAAGTTTCAATAGGAGTAGTCATAAACTTAAAATCCACTTGAAGCAAGTAACAACCGAATCGTTCAGCAACTATATAAAAAGTTTGAAAATGAAAAACAACACTATCTGGAAAACCATTCGAAAACAACATCACCATCTATACGAACAAATCGTCCCTCTTCAGACCCGTGAGCAAGAAGCAACGAAGAGAAAGCTGACCTATTCGCCGAACACCTCACACCCCAAAATAATGATAGGGTACAAGAAGTGGACGAAGCTCTTAATGAAACGAACCAGATCATGTAGAACCACTGGATTCATTAAGAATGAAGGGGATTATAGGAGTGATTAAGAGCTTAAACCATAAAAAGTCACTAGTAAAAGATCTGGTAACTGCGATAATATTGAAGGAACTGCCTAAAAGAGGACTAACAAAATTACAATATATCTTCAACGCCATCATCAGAACTAACTATTGGTCACGTACACTGAAGATTGGACAAATTGTTATGATACCAAAACCTGGCAAAAACGATGCAGTTGTCGCATCCTGGATTCCAAATCACCAGTTTGGACCACCCAACAATGTCATAGCATGCTACCTTTTTAGATGTCAGCCAAGCATTTGACAAAGTATGGCATACCGACCTACTTTGCAAAGTGAAACAACATCTTGCTTCATACTTTAAATGGATGCATCAACGAGAATTTTTTGTGAAGGTGGGCGTGGAAGCTTCTGACCGAAGAAGGGTCCAATCTGGTGTACCACAAGGAAGCATTTTAGATCCGTTCCTGTATTTACTATATACGGATTACTTGCCAACCACTCAGAAATCTACCGTTGGAAAATTAGCGGACTACACAGCTATTTTTACCACAGATAATGACCAAACCGTGGCAAATGAAAATCTCCAAAAAATGGAAAACAAAAGTGAATGAGTCCAAGTCCTCTCATATCACATCTATGCTCCGAAGAGAAACCTGCCCTCCAGTCACCAATCAATCAGTCCACAATTCTTAAAAGCAACCACGTTGAATATCTGGGATCCTATTTCGAAAGCAAATTTAATTAGAAACACCACCTGTAAAACACAGAGCCAACTAGATCTCAAGGCTAGAGAAATCAACTGGCTCATTGGGAGGAGTTCGAATCTCTCGTTAGAAAACAAGATCCTCATTTACAAAACAGTTCTAAGACCTATTTGGATATACGGCATAGAACTCTGGGGGTGTACTAGCAAATCGAACACCGCCATCATCCAAAGAGCAAGCTACTCAGAACAATAGCGAATGCGCATGGTATGTTTCAAACAGTACGCTACATAACGACCTTAAAATACCATTTGTGAATGATGTCATAAAAACAAATACTACAACGCACCATAGCAAATTGGAAGAACATTCGAATCCGTTATTACAACTGCTACAATTCCCTTATAACAGGAGACTGAAAAGAAAATGGCCAATAGACCTGAGGGAAAGCTGAGGAAACATCGCTGTATGCTACCTCATCAGGCTATTAGTGTACAATAAATTAATTGAATCAACCATCATATTGGTTTATATATTGTAACACTTTCTGATTGCAAATAAAGAGGCAGGAAAAAATTGATGAAAATCGGTTGTGCCGCCTTTAAGCCGACTGAAGCCATGATACATAATTTCACTGTATGTATCGAACTGCCCTAGACATTTTTCAGATACTAACCAATAATTTTCATTGTTTTTAGAATCTAAACTTCATTTTCAATATACATATAGCATGTTTTTTGTATTCAAATTGATTAAACATTCATTATATTATATTCTGTGTATTCATTTATAAGGACAAAGAGAACTAAATAATATCAAATAAGGTTATTCTGATTTTCACAATTTTTATTGTTATTTAATACAATAATTGTTTCGCTATCACAGTAGCATCACCAGGCAGGTTTACATTTTGAATGACTTATTTACTGTGATAGCGAAACAATTGTTATATTATTATAAATAACAATAAAAATTGTGACAATCAGAATAACCATATTCGATATTATTTAATATGGATTTTCATCAAGTAAAGACTGATTCAATCAAATACAAAGAAAATTTTTAAGATTTTCTTTTTGATTAAGTTCATACAATATTGATTTTCAAGAAATAAAAAAATCTGTCTCTTATAATCATGGACAATTAATTATTCTTATAATGATTGGGGTTCAATTATGTTTAATTCAACAAATAAAAATCTGGGGGAGTTTTCAAAAATATATCCTGATTTTTGGAGAACATTGGGTATCATCTGGGGTATTTTCTATGAAGCAACATAGAAACCTTGGGCAATCGGCCTAGAATTACATACACTCTCCTGCTGTTTTTCGATGAAAAATGGTCACGCAGCATTTTCTACTTTTAGAACAATTAAATTCTGATCTCACACACACTGCCTAAACAAGTAGGCTCGAATCACACATTTTCTCTCTCTCTCTCTCTCTCTCTCTCTCTCTCTCTCTCTCCCTCTCTCTCTGCTCTTGAATAGGTTGATATTAGCATTCACTTTAACTTGCCAAGCAACACCCTCTCTCAATAACACATAACGCACTGAAAGACCTGAATTATCTACATTATTTGTTTGTAATAAGATATTCATTGTCAAAAGTGAACCCAACAGTGAACCCAGTAAAGATGAACCCAGTGAAAGTGAACAACGGTGAAAAAGCTCAAAGATGTACTCCTCCACGAACAAGATAGTGTTTTCCTGCGATTAGAGTTCAATATAAAACCGAAACAATTCCCTCAAGTTTTTGGTAAAACAACTAAAAATCTAACATTTGTAATATATGTATTAGGGCTGCAAATAAACCAGTCTTCCCTCTTTCAATCTTTCCATTTGAAATATGCTTATCCTAGAATTTGTATGCCAATTAGCTAACGTTTAACCAATTACTTAGGAAGAATTCAAAAAGAATTCTCTAGATACCAAGCAATTCGTTCATATTTCAAATTCAAATTCTCATATATTCTCATATTATTTCTAATACGATTGAAAATATTACCAAACATTATTTTCTACTAGAATCGTAGAATTTAGTCAAATCGATTAAGGAATAAAGCAGCATGAATGATTTAGTTGCTGATAAAGGAAATAGATGGATATTCCAAGAAAATAATAGATCGATAAAACCACTGATTTATTGAACTGCAGTAAATTCCAAATAATTATCTAGGATCCTACTGAATACTTTCAAAAGCAAACGAAAAAAATAATAAATCAATGGGTCAGCATTTTTCAGAATATTCCAACATATATAAGCTCACCCTAATTAACTAACAGGCCCATAAACTTCTCTGATGAAACTCCACACAAATTATAATACAATAAGACCAGTAGTTTCTTATATTACTTTACATAACAATATATATCAATTATCCAATTAGACACAGATTTTCTCACAGAATATTCAATGAAAAATAGTTTTGAACTTATAGACAAAATTAAAAATTTCAAATTAAAAAAATTCTAATTTCTTTTTATTTGATGAACTGAATGTATCTACCAGTATTCCACTTAGAGGAATGATAGATATTATTGGAAAACTTTAGATTGAAATTAACAGTGATCCAAAAAGAAGGGATGATATTTTAAAACGTCTGGAAAGTTGTCTAGAGCGAAACACTATTTTCAATTTAATTAATTATTTTTAACAACTCATACGAAGGCTCAATTATGGGAAATTCAATTGGTTTAAGCAGAAATTCGTTGATTAAGAAAAAATCACCTTAAATAAATGTTTTCTTTATCGGTTTAGATATTATTCCGTCTCATTAGAGACTGCCCTGTAGTTCTAAATTATTTTGTCATCAATATTTTAGGCCTTGATGTTGATATTTCGATCTAGCAGTTTTTCAGCTGCGACATACGAAATGAAGTGTAATTCCACACTTCTACTTATTTGTTTTATAATGATTATATATAGCCTTAGAAACTCTTTTAGATCATTTTGATATATTTATTGCTGTGGGAATTTCGATGTCAGCATTAGGAATTGTAAACCGATTTTATCCTTCTTTACTTGTATTAATTTCATAATTTTTCTGTAACCAATAAGAAGTTTTATTTCGTTCATTCAGTCCACCTCGAAATGGACCTTCCAATCAATTTCGTTAGTTTCCCTTTTTTTGTCAGAAGAGATGCATCGAGCACCTCTAACGTTCAGTCATTGAAAAGACTGTGAAATCATAATCTTTCGGGTTGTTAAACTTGAAGTATGTAGTTTTCACTACATTATGCATTATTGTTCGGGTAGTAAAACTTGTCGTAAGTAGCATTTGCTACATTATGCATTATTGTTCGGGTAGTAAAACTTGTCGTAAGTAGCATTTGCTACATTATTCATTATCGTTCGGGTAGTCAAACTTGCCGTATGTAGCCTTTTCTACATTATGCACTATCACTGGGGTAGTCAAATTTGTCGTACGCAGCTTGTGACATTTTGGTCTAAGCTATCGCGGTTATTATTACTATAGTAATTCAGACGATTGCCAAAGTATTGGCAAATTAATTATATTTGTTTTCAGTATAATAATCATACCTTTTGACTTGGTTTATATACAGTAAACCAAGAATCATAGTTCGTTGTTATCATAGTGTATTAGGAGTGTTTTACTTTAATTGCTTATCATTTTCGTTGGTTTATCTTATCAGATAAACAAAGCTAGTTCATCATCGAGATAACTACATACAAGTGCCTTTAAAGTAAAACTCTTCGCTAAACTACGCTGAAAATACAGTCTATTTAAACCCATCGAAATTAATCATAGGGAATTAATTTGCAATTGCTTTTTATTTCAAAATACTGAAATAATAGACAAAATACTGCAGTAAGCTAACCGTGTTACTTTATAGATATGTGGATGATATAATCTGTTGATATAGACAACTATGCAATTTTAATGAGTTTATCAATAAAATCCATCCAATTATTCAATTCACTATTAAGACAGAAAAAAACTGTTATTGAATAGATATCACTATTATTCACATGCTAAAGGATATTTTGATATAATTTCAAAAATAACTACAAAAATATCTATAATGAAATTAAAAGTAACAGATTTACACTTTTGAAAGCAGAAGAAATTAGTAGGTACAAAAACCGTAAAATTCTTCTCAACTACCAAATAAATGTAGCCAGATCTTCTTTGTTGGATATTTTTACTTAGTGATGTATTTCCGATAATGGTTATTGGTATACCTTTTTCTCCTATTTTCTTTACCGGTATTTCTGAAAACTGATATTTACATTCTGTCAAGAAAGTACCGGGAATTATCGATTTAAATCTGGCAGGGCAATGAGGCAGATAAAAAATTTTTTTTCTAGGTTGGTACTACTGTCCTTAATTACTATGCCAAGCTTGAGCGGGATCTGTCAACTAGTGTGTTTGCAACAGCTGATGAAGTCAGTCGATGTCAGAGTGCGTGCCGATTTTTACTATGGGTGATTACGTTGAGCAAAGAATTTGTTTGAAGTTTTGTGTTGCAAATTAATTTTCGTGTGTCGATGCATTGCAAATGTTGCAAAAGGCCTTTGGTGATAATGCTCTATCGAAAACTCGTGCATATCAGTGGTACAGAGCCTTCAAGGACGGTCGTGAAGTGGTCGCCCATCGACAGCTTCGATCGAAGATAACGTCGATAAAATTAAGGAAAGGGTGCTGGAAAACCGTCGTACCAACTTGAGAGAGATAGCACATGATCTTAAGATATCCCACGAGTCCGCACGTATGATTTTGATTGATATTTTGGGCATGAGAAAGGTGGCCGCACGACTCGTACCGAAAGACCTGAATTTTCTTCAAAAACGTCATCGCGAACAGGTTGCTTCAGATATGCTGGATCGCTGTAATTCCGATTCTACATTCATGGAACGCATTATAACTGGTGATGAGATCTGGGTCTACGAGTACGATATGCAAACAAGCCAGCAATCATCGGAATGGGTGGCAAAAAATGAGTCGAAACCGAAAAAACACGCCAAAGCCGCTCGAAAATGAAGGTGATGCTCATTGTTTTCTTCGATATCCGTGGCGTGGTGCACTACGAATTCGTTCCAGAGGGTCAGACGGTAAACAAGGAGTATTACCTAGGCGTTATGAAACGTTTGCGTGAGCGTATCCGTAAGAAGCGGCCAAATTTGTGGGCGAACAACTCATAGATTTTGCATGACGATAACGCGCCTTCTCACCGAGCTACGATTGTGACTGACTTTCTCGCCAAAAACTCAACAAACGTGCTTCAGCAACCACCGTATTCGCCGGATTTGGCTCCCTGCGACTTTTTCCTCTTCCCAAAACTAAAATTGCCCCTTCGTGGCACCCGTTTTGAGTCGATTGAAGCCATAAAACAAAATTCGGCGCGAGGGCTAAAGTCCATCCCGGAAAGCGCCTATGAAAAATGTTTCGATAATTGGAAGTGCCGTTGGCATAGATTTATTGGAGCAAATGGAGCCTATTTTGAAGGCGACCCAATAAATTTTGACGATTAAATGTAAAAATGTTGTTTTAATTGAAAATTCCCGGTATTTTCTTGACAGAGTAGTATTTGTATCCCTATTGCATATGTTTTCTTATCTTTATATCCGAAAATTATGAGTTATTTGTATATCTCCTTTCTTTCAAGTTTCAGTAGCTATCTGAGAAGTAGAAGTGTAATATTTAAAGTTAATTCAAAATGTGAGCCTGAAAAAGTCACAATAATATTTGTAATTTTAAAAATTGAGAAAATATTCTTTATTGTTTTATTAAAAATAAATTTTTACCTGTAAGGTTTTTCTCTTGTCACACAGGATACTATGAGAACAGCTTTTCCTTCATATCCAACTACTTGGATTTTTGGTTGAGTTTTCTCGTTTGCTGTAGATGAAGCTCCTACTAATGCACTGGATCCTTCATATTCATAGCGGAACCGAGAACGATCTCGCGCTGGCTGCTCTATTATTTTAATGAAAGGTTTGCACTTTACGGGTTTCATTATTCAACTTGATCAGCGTCAGGATAATGAATAAACCTGAAAAATATGTGTATTACTTAGAGGTACTAATCATCAAAACTGCAGAAGAGAACATCATTTCATTCGGGTTATCCGTGTAACAAACTAATAGGGTAGATAGTACTATCGGAAAAAAAAACAAATTTCCTGCAAACATTGTTCCTAAATATTTTTACTTCCGACACGCAGGGTATTAAGAGTTGGAAAACCAAATATTTTGGGCAATAATTTAAAATAGCTGGAGATATTTCGATGCAACTCAAAACACCGTCAGTTGAAAGATTACTTTTAATGTTCTGTATTGCATGAATCAAATATTTTCAGTGGTGTAGATTAGATTACTTTTAATGTTCTGTATTGCATGAATCAAATATTTTCAGTGGTGTAGATAAAAAAGTTATTCAATCATTATATTTCAATAATGGTACTCTCGGTCAAAAGCTCTAAACCTCACTGTTTTCGATCAAATCGGCTTGAAACATTTCAAGATTTGACTTTTCATAAAAAGGGAATTCAGAGATTTTTATCGAAAAATAGAGTCGAAACAGAGAGTAATTTGAAGTACATATTCAATATGGCCGCCATCGTTTTCGATACAAGCAGTCCCCTCCACCTTGAATTTTCCTGAAATTTTTGAAAGTTTGTTATTTTGCCATCATTTGCCACCAGAAATCGATCTATAAAACGAAGGTTCCGTTCAGCGACCAAGTAAAATTTCACCTCAAACCACGATCGTGCGGCCACTGAAGCTATGCACTTACTGTACATGTTGAATTCTTTCTCTGGCACCAGTTGCCCTCCAAAAATGTACTTTTGTAGAATCTGGATAAAAACCAACTCAAGATTGGTCGGCAATTAATATGTAACCTATAGATTCTGATTCCACATCATGTGTTCTTGAGGTCATGATGGTCGAGCGGCGGGAGCAATCTCGATTAAGTCTAAACAGTACTTAACTTTATTTGAAAAACAAACTGTTAATTTTTGAGTAATTCTATTATCTGTAGTTTTAAAGCACATATATATACTTAAATCTGTTACGAAACTAACTAACTAATTGACATTGATGAATATAATCATATTATATCACATTATATTCTGTTTGTTGCGGCATTTAGACCCCAAATCCTACCTCAAAGTTTCGAGTCTCTAGCTCTTTCCATTCGAAAGATAGAGTGTTTACGGCCAGACGGCCAGAATTACTTTCGACCTACTATTATTCTTCAGCGAGACCAAGCTAATCATTCAGGAACATTTTCGGAAATTACAGCATTTGAATGAAATAATAGCACGCTGTTCGCTGAAATTATACTTGTGGGTTGACTCGATAAACGAAAATTTAATTCAGATTGGTTACAGTTTTTTTAGAGTACGACTTTTGAGATCGACCTGCTAGGCGAGCATTGTATTTAAAAATTTTGTTTCTTGTATAAACTTTTCTTTTATCAGCTCAGCGGGAGAGCATCAGGCTCGTGACCGGGAGGTCCGGGTTCGAATCCTGTTCAGGTGAAAAAGAAATTTTCTAGTTGGACGGGTTTCGGCCACCATTTCACTGTTGGATCGAAAATTAACAGTACTGTGACATGAAGTGGAGCAAGATCGCAGTAACAAAGCCTACCCAGAACACAACTGAACTCCTAAGTCGTACAAGCTGAAAAAACTTCTGAGGGATCTTCACAGAAGATCTAGGAGTATCAGGATAATAATAAAAAAAATAATAATATAATATTGCACATGTTTGAACCAATTCTCAAAGCACTTTTTCATTCCAATTGAGTTGCGTCCAAAGCTTGTGATTTAAATTCATCAGCCGCTCCTTCATGCGACAAAAAACGTTGACATTGCAATTTAATAATAAAAATAAATTATTGGGTACCAGTAGTCTAACAGAGGTGTGTAAACATTTCCAGTTTTTATTTATATTATTCTGATATATTTTTCAGCTTGTGCGAGCTAGGAGTTCATTTGTGTTCTGGGTAGGCTTTGTAACTGCGATCTTACGCGACTTTAGATCACAGTACTGTTAATTTTCGACCCAACAGTGAAATAGTGGCCGAAACCCGTCCAACTAGAAAATTTCTTTCCCGCCTGAACAAGATTTGAACCTGAGACTTTTTCGTTCCGAGCCCAATACTATAACCACTAAGCTATTGACACTCATCTTATTCCGAAAAAATAGGTGACCATTTGCTTAGAAGTGCTTCGTGTGTCAACAACTTTTGTTGTATTTTGCTCGTCTTGAAAGACCCATATTGTTCCCAGTTCATATGCATCTATACATGATTTGTTTCCTGTCATGATCTTATAGACGTCAACACGAGCTTTCTTGTCAAATTATAGGCTTTGCAACGCAAATAAATCTATTTGACGTCGAAGCGTTTGTAATAAAGGGCTCATTTTTACCTAGGAATAGAGAAATACATTTTGAACTAAAGAAGTCTATTAAATAAAATTTGGTGACTTGAGGATCGTTGCCGATAAGCGGCATTAATTGTTGCATGAACAACGGGCGAGAATCTTAAAGCAACAATGTATTAATCAATGGATCGATTCATCCAAATTTAAACCAGATCTTGGGAACGCAAGTTTGCGATTCTGATTTTAGTGCAGACAACAAAGGACTTTGAGGCTAAAATTGGGAATTCTCAGTTCAGTTGAGATAAGAAATCCACAATTCAAAAGATATGGATGGTCTAGAAAAACTTCGAAAAAGCCGACGTAGGAAAATTTTGAGAAGGAAAAAAAATCTGAATGTTTTGAAAGTTAGATGAAGGGAGTCGTTGTTGAGCACTAGTGACAGATAGTCGCTCATCGGTTCGTGGTCGGTATAGTTTAGTTTAATTCTGTTTGAAAAATAGACGGCTAAAATATAGTATTTGTTTTTGAAGGGGTGTTGAATTGAATTAATGTCTCAAATAAGCACTGCTTAGATTTGATAGACGTATAAAAATTAAAATTCATCATACAGTAGCAAATAAAATAAAAAAACCCAAACAATAAATTATTAATTTAAACTAAAAATAAGTAATATCGAATGTTTCGTTCCAAACATACACACGTGCCTTGCTGACGAGTTCTGACGATATATATGTGTATATATATATATATATATATATATATATAAAAGGAATATATAAGGATATCAATTTGGTAGTTTTTGTATATAGTTTCAATATATATTATAACTTAGAATATATAATTCTGAATTTAAAGTCTTTTAAAGATAATCAATAAAATTGAGTATAAAATAGCCACTACCGTATCCCACACTTCGTATCCCAGAATTCGAATGAAACAAGATATAATTTGAAGGTCAATTCAATGGAAGGATTGCTTAATTTAAAAAAAAATATCAATATATATATATATATATATATATATATATATATATATATATATATATATATTCGAGTTTTAAATTATATATATATATATATAATTTAAAACTCGAATCTTTCAATAATTCAATGAAAAAAATAACGAGATCATACCCATAACCAAGAGATAATCAGTTTATAAGTAAACAGTTGGTACTTTGGAGTCTGTCTTAAAAGGACTAGCAGTTCACTCAAAACAAGAATCAAAAAACACGAAAAATCTCATTTCAATAACGCACATAATTCAACATACATAATTATTAGAAACAGGATATTATTTCAGTAGCGATTGCAAAATATTGAACATTGAAAATAAAAGCTATAGATGATATTGATTTCTCGCATATCACTTGGTGAAATATTTTTAAATTAATAAAGTAAATAATAACAACTTGGCTTAAGTTTCACTGTTTATTTTATGTCTGTTGACATATATTTTTCCGATTTTCAGCACATTTTCAAAACTGAAGAGAACAAAGCTTGAAATCCTATTTATAATGGATCTTATCTTTTACAGATGGTGGTTAATTAAATTGAAGTTGTTCTTTTGTGATTGGTAGCCTCTTACCGTGTGCTAAACAAATTTCCAAACTTTCTAAAAGGTCCATTCTTCTGCTTTTAGTACCCTGATAATAACCTATGTACAGAAGTGTCAAAAAGGAGACAGTTCCCACCCTAATAAAATAAAAATGTCTCCTTTTCACGCCTTTGTACATAGGTCACTATCAATCCTTCTCTCAATAGAAAACTTCAACAAGGAAATTAAAGTTTTGAACTCATTAGCGTCGAACAATGGTTACAATACCGAACGTAATCGATAAATTAAGTTTTAGAAAACAGCATAAAAAAGCTCTAGCTTCTCTTTACCCTATTCTGTTAAAGATAAAGATTCCCTCATTATTATTATTCTATGTTCACTAAGTTGACATTCTCTGTTGATATATTCTATGTGTAGTAGTAGATGTACGAGCTCTCGATGTTCAACTAGTATCCATTGTTATTGATATACGTTATTCACAATACGCTGGAATATACAATATATAATAGAACATCTCCTTGGTTATTCCACGACTCCACATCACCTCATCATATTCTTCAGGACGAAGAAAAAGAAAAATTTCATAACACAATTAGGAACAAAATTTGCAATAAACAAAAACAGAGTAATACTTATATTTTTTGTTCAAATAAGAAAAACTTAGGTTCACTCTTAGTCAATAGCAAAGACTGTCCTAAAACGTGTGAAAAAGGCGGTATATACAAATTATATTTGGGGCTGGGGTCGAGAAAACTTTGAGGCGTGTCCTGAGCTCTCAGTGCGATTTACGAGTGTTGTTGCAAGCGTTTTTCTGTGCTGTTTTGTCTCTTGATATTCCAAAGAGTCTATCGACAAGTGTCGTCAAACCTCCTCGTGGTGGCCCTGGTTTTGCTAAGTGGCGACGCGATCTCAGGTCGGGCAATAAGAGTTCCACTCACAGCGATCTAATAGATTTACACTGATCGGTGGGACCACCTTCAGCCTGAGAATAGAAGGTACTGTGCTTCGTTGGTCTTGGATTGGGTTCATACGGACCATCGTGTACGCGGTGTGGACTACGTTTCCTTTCTACACAGCGGGCGAGTTTACTATATCCCGCCCGTCGTCCACACCACTTTTTGAGCTCTTTGGGAGACTTCTGCGCGATGGTTCCTTGCCAGTGCGGTAGCGAATACAGCTCGTAGGCTAACCTCAGGGCTCATGTCAGGAGGGGACGATGTCTCCCTCCTAGCGAGAACGCGGGGAGGTGCCCTATCTGTGCGGCCGAGTTCAGCGGTTACGTTGGTATGAGGCAGCATTGGAGGAAGGCACACCCTGACTCCTACAACAGGGAGTTGGAGGCCAGATACGAAGGTAGCCAATCAGCGGAGAATTGGAATGAAGGGGACCTGATCGAGCTTGCTCGTAGGGAACTCTCCTATACCGGCAGGTTCATTAACCAGTACTTGCTGCCCTTCTATCCGGGAGTAAGTCTGGACTTCATCAAGAATCGAAGGCGATCACCCCGGTATAAGGAAATTCTCCAAACGCTCCGCCGCGATGATGTGCCGGAACCGTCGAGCGAGGCCCTGGAAGCAATCCCGGAGTCGAGCGGAGCGGTCGAGGCGCTAGCACCCTTTGGCGATTATCCTTCCGCTCAGGCTGCAGAAACTCTAATGCAGGAGGAGGTGCAGGAACCTTCCTCATCTCGTGAGCCTATGAACCCAAATGCAGCCGAACCAGAAACATATATGTCAACAGACATAATATAAACAGTAAAACTGAAGCCAAGTAGTTTTTATTTATATGATAGATTGGGCCGTTGCTTGGTAGAAATCAGTTGTAATTGTCATTATAAAATAAAACACTTGTTTACATTTTCTACTTTATTTTTGGTATTGACGTACGTTTCGTCTTTGCTTGAAAGACTTCATCAGAATACCTGATGAAGTCTTTCAAGCAAAGACGAAACGTACGTCAATACCACAAATAAAGTAGAAAATGTAAACAAGTGTTTTATTTTATAATGACAAGTTTTCATTTACTTTAGTAAAAGCTATAGATTTACTCTCTCTCTCTTGTAATCTAGAAATTGAAAGATACGAAAAAGAATTCTTCTGAACGACTAGACATATTCAACAAATTGCGTAATAAATTTAGATAAATATCTTGAAATTTTTCAAGATTTTTTCAGATTATTGTAAACTACTTTCTTCGCCTCATATTATTTGTAACAGAGTTAACTACTTAGGAAATATTTATTCAATTGTATTCTCAGTTTGAATAATCGGATGAAGTCATAGTACAAGAAAACAATTTTTGTATAAACAATAAAATTTAGGTAAACTTAGAACTGATTTTAAATTATAAATTATTATTTGGTAGCAGCAAACCCACAATGACGTACGAAATTCATTTAAGATATATTAGTACATTTTATTTATTATTATGCAGATTTAACGACAGGAAAAATTTTTCGTATTCTACCTGCAAAAAATAAATCTGAATTAAATTGTTTCTGAATGACAGATACTATTAAAGATAATAAAAACCCTGAATATTCCTGGAATTGTGTTCTAGAAAACGATTAAATACTGTCACAAAATCTACCTGAAAACCCTTTTGAAGAGAATATTAATTTATGGTATTTTCAGATAGTTTGTGCTTCATTTGTTGTAGATGGGCGAAATTGACTATGGAATGAATTTCAACTAATCATGAATGATATTCATAGCATTTTAAGGACAGACATGGATTTATTTTGAAAGAAATTTCAGGAGTAAATTCAAAATCAAGATTATTATTATTTTCTGTGAATATACATGAGTCTCTTCTAGATATTGTAAAAAATATATATCTATTGCAAATGGAATTAAATGAGAAATAACTCAGTTTTCTATCACTTTTTATTTACTAAATATGACCAGAAAATAAACAATTTTTTAGGGAAAGAATCCCCTAAACAACTAAAAAGAGATCCCGCCCAAAAATTCAGCTGAAACTAAAAACAACCCTCAAAGATATCCAAATAATTCTAACAGACTATGATGAATTCAAAATTGTCAATATGAATCCTACCCCTAAATTATATAGCCTTGCTGAAATCCATCTAGAGGATTCACCATTAAGCCCTGTTGTATAATACATTAATAGCCTCCTTGCGAAACAAGCCTCTAAATTCAAAAATATTTGGGAGAACTAAATCATTTTAACTCATCCCATTCAATAAAAAACTCAAAAAAACACAAAAAACCTAAAAAATGTTATGTGTGTGTATGTAGTTAATATGTTCCTGAATATACTAAATGCAGAAGGTATCAATATAATCGAATATATTCTAACAAAAATCAAGATTAATCCGGTCATAAAAAACGAAATTTTAACTCTTTTCGAATTTGGCGTAGAGGAGAATTACTTTCAACACACTAGTAACTTTTACAAACAGAAAGATGGACTTGCCGTGGGTTCTCACTCGCTGAAATCTTTGTGTCCTTTTTCCAAAGAGCAAACATATAATTCACACACGCATTTTCTAGTACAGATAAATATGTAGGCCATATATCGGCTTGCTTCTGTGGAACACATTCAAAACTAGAAAACACACTAGAATATCTTGATGTTTTGCACCATAAGGTCAAATTCACTACGAAACTGCAATGTGATAATAAAATAAATTTTCTGGATATAACTTTGATTGAGAAAAATTAATGAAATTTCCTCTGATGTATACAGAAAAGCCACAACGACAAATACAACAATACTCAATTTTTCAAACCATTCGAACACTCATAAACTTGCTGCTTAAAGATCAATGATACATGGAGTATTTTCAATTCCTTCAAATGATATTACGTTAAAAAGGGAACTGAGTATAATCAAATAGACATAAACAATCAATTCGAACCAAAAGAATAAATTCTCTCATTAAGAAAAAATAAAAACAACTCATTCTTAAACGAATAACACTTCCAAAACAGGCAATAATTACAAAAAAGTTGTGAAACTAACATATTTTGGACCAATCTTAAAGTAACTCAAATATTTTGAAAAATTAACATAAAAACAGCTTTCACATCCGCACATGGAATTTCCATCCTCTATTTCAACGAAAAGATAAAAACAACTGGCTCAATAATTCTGGAGTTTATAAATTAAGTTGTCAACAGTGCAGTGGCGTGTATATGAGATAAACTGGTAGATCTTTCCAAAACAGGTTCAAATCATTTAGGGACCGGACAGATAACTCTAAATTTGAGTAGCATTTTTTCGAAACCAATCATACCTTCCCAGAATGGGACATTCCTCAAATATTGCACCTGGAGCAAAAGGAATGGAACTAGACATCCTGGAATCTATAGAGATATTTAAGCACAAGCACATAAAAACTATAACATGAGCAGACGGACCTTTGGCAAACCCCACTTTTCGGAGTTTTGCACAAGCCGAAACCTTCAAGGAATATGAATATGGACGTTAAAAAAATGTATATAAGACAGTAATTGATTTCCACAAAAATGTTTGTACTAATACAACAATTGTTTCACCACGATGTGGCTTCTTCAGTTATTACATTGTACTGTCTGATGGTATTGAGTGTAACCGAGTTTATATACATTTTTAGGTACGTGACCAAATAATAGAAGCACAAGTCATAAAAACTCTAGGTGTTTATTGGAGTTTGCCGCTAAAAATGCCATTAAGGAAAAATATTCAGCAATGGAGAATGATCGACATCTGCTTGTTCGTTCAAAAGGATTTTACGGGCATTATACCTGTTGATTTCAAGAAATTCTAAAAGTGTTAATCTAGAACTTTTGCTTTCAACATGGATAATTTCATAATTATTGTTGAAATTATGCCTGAATTCCTTAAGATGATTAGCATATGTCGAATGTACAGAATTGTATATATAACCCCTTTGGTGTTCTTGGATACGTTTCTTGAATGATCTGCCAGTCTGGCCAATGTATACTAAAGGGCAATCTTTGCAAGTTAACTTGTAGACTCCGGATTTATTTTCTTTATTTGTACGATCTTTAATGTTTTTTATGTAGGTACTAAGGTTATTAATTGTCTTAAAAGTCGCGTTATAATTGAAACAACTTTTGAAATATTTAGCAATATTTTCAGATAATCCATTGACATAAGACAACGAAAAATATTTCTGTGTATTGTCCTCTTTTATGATTGGGTACACGAGATTTAATGCCATTTTCTTTTATTTATTGGATACCATTTTGTCTATAAGAAAGGGATTGTAACCGTTGTTTGACGCTATTTGTTTGATAATATTTAGTTTTTTCATAAAGTTTTCTGAATTTAAAGGGACACTCAATAATCTATGAATAAAACTATTATATGCTGACATCTTTTGGTTAGTGGGGTGGTTTGAAGTTTTATGTATTGTGATGTCTGTATGTGTTGGTTTGTGAAAAATACTGAAATCATGTAAATTGTTTAATCTTGTTATGGTGAGGTCAAGAAAATTAATACTTTGATTCTTTTCTTCTTCGATTGTGAATTTGATTGTACAAGTACAATACTACCAAAGAGATGTCACCAATGTATACTTAAAGGTAATTCATACAGAATTAACTAGTAGACTTCATTCCATTCAGTTCGATATTATTGACAGAAATACTAGAGAACGTGGAGGCAAAATTATTCACTCCAAATTCTTAACTCAAACTAAAAAACTAAAAAATTCAACTCATAAAAATAAAAACAATATTCCGAAATTTAACAAAGGTGAAAAACATCTTTTCTCTGAACATCAATTTTACCCTAGATTTGTCAACTTATCTGATGTAAAATTCAACAGTAGAGAATCCAACCTTTTAGAAAAGGGATTTAAATTCAACCTAGAAAATAATAATTCACAAAAATCCCTAGACTATTTAGCAATAGATTCAGAACTCGCCATTAAATCTATTCAATCACTCAAAAATCAATCAAATTCAAATTACAATAAATATATTATTGCTGACATAATTAAAGACAAAAATGAAACTGAAATCCACTCTTCTTCAATAAAACAGAATTTAGTTAAATCAATCATGGAAAAAAGAAACACCAATAATTTAATATTCACTCGAGCCGATAAAGGAAACAGTATCGTTGCTATACCAAAACATGAATATTTCAACAAAACAATTGCTTTTTTAACCCCAGATAAATATAAAACCGTTACTAAAGATCCCACTGAACATTTCCAAAAACAAATAAAAAATATAATAGACCAATCTGTTAGCCTTTTCAATAACTTCCCAAAAAAACATTTGCTCACTTTAATGAACCCACAAATCCCAAAATTATATTCATTAATAAAACTTTATAAAGAAAATAATCCAATTAGACCAGTAGTTTCATTCGTCACATCACCAAGTATAAAATTATCTAGAGTTTTAATTTCTATTATTCAAACCGAAACAAATTTTTTAGCTAAATACGCTATTAAAAATAGCACCCAACTTATAGACAATATTAAATCCATCCAATTACCCAAAAATTGTAAATTAATTTCCTTTGATGTACAAAATTTATTCCCTAGTATACCTCCAATTGAAACAGTACAAATTGTAAAAAAACTATTAATTAAAAATAATACCAATCCCATCAAAATGAATGATATACTTAATTGCCTGGAAATATGTCTCGAACAAAACTACTTTCAATTTAACGGAACCGTCTATATTTCTGACAATGGTTTAATAATGGGAAATCCACTCAGTTCAATTTTAGTTGAAATATTCATGGATGATCTGGAATCAAAAATACACCTGAATCCTATAAGCAAATATTTTCTTTATTGGTACAGATATGTAGATGACATTTTTTGTTGTTTCAAAGGCACCGACCGACAACTACATATCTTCACGAATTTCATTAATAAACTCCACCCAATCATAAAAGAGGACAATACACAGAAATATTTTTCGTTGTCTTATGTCAATGGATTATCTGAAAATATGGCTAAATATTTCGAAAAATGTTTCAATTATAACGCGACTTTTAAGACAATTAATAACCTTAGTACCTACATAAAAAACAATAAAGATCGTACAAATAAAGAAAATAAATCCGGAGTCTACAAGTTAACTTGCAAAGATTGCCCTTAAGTATACATTGGCCAGACTGGCAGATCATTCAAGAAACGTATCCAAGAACACCAAAGGGGTTATATATACAATTCTGTACATTCGACATATGCTAATCATCTTAAGGAATTCAGGCATAATTTCAACAATAATTATGAAATTATCCATGTTGAAAGCAAAAGTTCTAGATTAACACTTTTAGAATTTCTTGAAATCAACAGGTATAATGCCGTAAAATCCTTTTGAACGAACAAGCAGATGTCGATCATTCTCCATTGCTGAATATTTTTCCTTAATGGCATTTTTAGCGGCAAACTCCAATAAATACCTAGAGTTTTTATGACTTGTGCTTCTATTATTTGGTCACGTACCTAAAAATGTATATAAACTCGGTTACACTCAATACCATCAGACAGTACAATGTAATACCTGAAGAAGCCACATCGCGGTGAAACAATTGTTGTATTAGTACAAACATTTTTGTGGAAATAAACTACTGTCTTATATACATTTTTTTAATTAAAATGAGTTTCCACCAAGTAAAGACCGAATCTATCAAATATGAATATGGACGAGTTTCGACCACCATTTCACTGTTGAGTCGAAAAAACTCCTAACACGTAAAAGAGAGAATTATTCAAATTTTTATTTCATCATAAAGTACAATGAATACCATTAGTTATGAAAAAAAAATCATTAAAATGTCCACCACGGAAACGCTGGCAGAAATGAAGTCGTTGAACTCAATATTCCATGACTGTCTCACAAAAATCAGGTCGTATGTTAGCAAATACTGGTTCAATATTGATCAGTTCTTGGGTAAACCAAAGTCTTTTCGTGAAATTCGCTACAATGACGTCTAGGAAATGCCTAGTTCTTGTGAACATCGAGAAATCGATAAATTTCCGTCTTCACGAACATCTTCACATACGGCAGCAATATTCTCTTCACTTCTTGCATTTCTTTGTCGCACTGAATCATGAAGTGTAAAATTTGTTTCAAACTTCTTCACTAAACGTTCAACTATTCTTTTATCCGAACGACCAAAAATTGGAGTACGTAAAGTTAGACTAACAGATCACGAATTTTCATAATAAGTTTGGATTATTTATGAACGTTGTTGGAGCGTGTACCGTACTTAAATGGTAGACATTGACAAATACAATTGTCAATTTCTTGATTGTTTCGGTCTTTACTTGACGGAAATTCATCGTAAATGATTTGAAGTAAAACACTTTATTTCCGCTTATTTTTATTTTTCAGCGACAATTGTTTCGTCAATTACATATTGACTTCGTCAGGTGAGTATGGTAACTAACTACTTTTACAAAATCTTTCTCCTTAAATACAAGTTTCACTAAAAATACGCGATAAAATGAAGTTTACAAGGAATTTATTGAAAAAGGTTAAACAACGGAGAACGGTTCACATCTGTTTGGTCGTTCAACAAAATATTCATTTTATGATGCCGGTTTATTTCCGTTGCTTCTAAAAGGTCCAATCTATTGCATTTGTTCTCAAAATGTAGAACTTCAAAGTTATGGTCAAAATCATGTCCGGATTCTTGTAGATGTCTGGCATACGTGGAGTTTGATTTATTCTTAACGAATGAATTCCGGTGTTCCTGGATCCTACTCTCAAAAGATCTACCCGTTTGACCAATGTATTACATATGGACATGTACCACAATTTAACCTATATACGCCTGATCTCTTGTTCTTATTGACGATATCTTTATAATTTTTTATTAATTTACCTAAAGAATTTATTGTTTTATATGAGATATTGACATTTCGTTTTTTCTTTGAATATCTAGGTATTTGTGCAGATTTTTGTTCTATGTATGGTAAGCAAATAAACTTTTCATTTTTTCTGATTTGTGGATAAACTAATGACATAGATTGTTTTAGTTTAATTTTATTCAATAGTTGATCAATAATTGATGGGTTATACCCATTATTTACTGTTATTTGTTTTATTATATTCAATTCTATTTCAAAATTCTCTTGTGACATAGGTACATTAACTAGTCTATACACCATACTATTGTATGCTGCTAATTTATGGGATAAAGGATGATTTGAGGAAGAATGTATTGTGCCGTCTGTGTGTGTTGGTTTGCGGTAAATCGAAAAATTATGTCTATTGTTAATTTTAATTATTTTCAAGTCTAAAAAATTTATGCTGTTATTTTGTTCTTCCTGAGTAAATTTTATCGTAGGGTATACCTGGTTGATAAATTCTAAGAATAACGAAAGTTGTCTAGACGTACCGACGAACAAGCAAATAATATCATCTACAAAACGGTACCAATAAATAAATTGCTTAAAAAGCGGGTGCTCTTGTATTTTGTCCTCTAGGAAATCCATAAATATTTCAGCTAATATAGGACTTAGTGGATTTCCCATCGTGAGGCTTTCGTTATCCTCATAAAATATTCCATTAAACAAAAAATAGTTTTGTGCAATACATATGTTGAGGATATCCATTATTTCTTGTTTAATTACCGGGTTTGTGTGATTTTTCAATAGCAGCCTTTCTACTAATTTTATTGTTAGTTTTACAGGTACTCTAGGAAACAAGTTTTTCACGTCAAAAGACATTAGTTTAGCATTGTCTGGAATATGAATATTCTTTATTTTATTTATTAGATCATATGAATTTTTTATGGATAATTTTGCCTGAAAATTGGTTTCTTTTTGAATAATTTTAATTAATTCTTTAGACAATTTATATGACGGAGCTGTAACAAAGGAAACTACTGGTCTTATTGGTTTGTTCTCTTTGTGTAACTTGATGAGTGAATATAGAATTGGTGGTTGAGGGTTCTTTTGCAATAATTTAAAATTTGGAGCGAACTTAGCTAAGATGCTAAGTTCGCTAAAGATGAAATTGAATTATTAGAAAAAGATTTTAAATTTAATTTGAATAGTAATAATCAGAAATACTCAGAATATCTAGCTGTAGATTCAGAAAACGCAATAAAAGGTTATCAAAATTCAGATATAGATAGGTATAATTTAACTAGTATATTGAAAAAAAGAACAACGCCATATAAAAACACATTTAATACTACGGTAGGAACAATACGAAAAAAAACTTTAGAAAACAATGTAGTTTTTACTAGAGCTGAGAAAGGAAATACAGTTATTGCAATCAATAGAAATGATTATATAACCAAAACAACCTCATTTTTAGATCCTAATAAATACATAACTATTAAGGAAGATCCTACTACAAAATACCAAAACCAAGTGAAAACAGTAATAAAACATTCAACAGCACTATTTGAAAAAACTCCAAATTTTAAATTATTGCAAATGAACCCTCAACCACCAATTCTATATTCACTCATCAAGTTACACAAAGAGAACAAACCAATAAGACCAGTAGTTTCCTTTGTTACAGCTCCGTCATATAAATTGTCTAAAGAATTAATTAAAATTATTCAAAAAGAAACCAATTTTCAGGCAAAATTATCCATAAAAAATATCAATAAGAAAAGAAATTAATCTCATGCAAATATCTTTCTGGAAACTAGACATAATTTTTATAATAATTATAAAATATTACATAACGAAAATTAAAGTCATATACTTTCTTTTGGAAATCAACAGATTCAATAAAAAATAAATTCTATTGAATAATCAAGTAGACCTAAACATATCCCCACTGTTTAATATTTTTGAATACTAATTTAGAATATCCTAATGTTTTTAAACCATTTTTTTTCATTCCACTGTTTTTCGCTCGTCTTCTAAATTTTTTGTGAACAGTTTCTTCGATGACATCATGGTATGACAAGAAACAATAAAAGTTAGCGGAAGTTAAAATTGTTTTTATTTTATAAAATATCTTGTAATATTTGAACAATATTTTTGATCGATTCAATGGAAACTGTCTTTCAAATTGCGTAAGCGTCTAGTTAATTGGAAAATACTTATATCTAAAATTACCAAACACATCTCGGATCTGGGGGAAACAACATTTCTCTCGAAGGTAATTCTTACACAGATGGAATATTTGATTGAGGCAGAAGAATAATGAACACATGCTAGATTATTGTTGATTTTATTCTATTGTATTCAATGATAATTCAAAATACATCAGACAACTTGCCTGACTGAAGCTTATGATACTCAGTTATCGATAAAAATATTGCCCCACTGTGCATTCCATCTTTGTCAATAACAGCTCGTTCAAAGGAAATTTGTCATGTTTTCTGTTATCTCACAATTATTATTGAAATCTAAATGCGATTTTTGCTAGAAATTTTTGCACAATGGTTGTAAGTGAACACTTAACCTAAAAATATTTGTTTATGAACGATACTAACCGGATACTAACCACGAAGTAATGTCATTTTAAATAATAACTTTTACCGAACTTTAAACAATAAAAATTACTTACGTGAGATTCCAATACAGGGAATTTATTTCCAATATATTTCACTCAGATTCACACTTGTCGATTTTGAAAGTTCAGTTTCACTTAAATCATTTAACTCCACAAAACAACAAAAATTTAATGCGTTGACCCGAAAAACTGGGTATCATAAAATGGGATATTTCTACTATAGTATTGCTTGATAGTACTACTTTGTGTAACGAAAAACTGGCTATCATAAAATGGGATATTTCTAGTATTAGTTGTTAGTACTACTTTGTGGTCCGTTAGTTTGAAAATTTATGTGCTTAGCAAACAGTGTTGTACCCAGTCTAGTATCTTATTCCGACTCTACTACTTCTATTTATTTATTTATTTACTTACACAGAAGAATGCAAACAGGTGAACACACACCCAGAGACAGCATTCACTAAATATAACAATAGGACAGTATTATAAAAGAAAATATTAGGAATGCAATTCAAAAGAGTAAAGAAAGTATATAAATTGAAAATTTCTACGAAGAAGTATTTGAATATTACAGAATAATAGCTGGAATTACTTCACCAGAACCTCTACCGATTTCAATCAAAATAAATCTCATGAAAACATTTAGAATTAATTTCAAAAAAAACATTTTTTGGTGATGGAACTTGTGATTCGTGAATATCCATTCGAAACATCTATATGTATAAGGTGAAGTCTAAATAATTATATTATATCATTATTTTATATTTTTTTGATTCTTTATTATTTAATTTCCACCACATGTGATGATAATATATATGTCTATAAAGTGATACAGTGTGTTTAGGACATGTTTTTTGAAATTTTATTCTAAAATGTTTCATGGGATTTATTTAGATTAAAATCTATAGAGGTTCTGGTGAATTAATTCCAGCTATTATTCTGTAATGAACAAAGTATTCTCTACTCATAAATAAAACATCGATAAAATGTAAAACTACAAAAGAGTGTTCTCAAAAGCATCTTCCAAGAGTTCATGTTTCCAACCGAAAATAAATCAACCATGTCATTATGAATATTACATAGATCCAGCATCCTAAACAATGGTGAATATTTCGCACTGTTGGTTCTACAGTAGGTAAGTAAAATGTGGTATGAACTCTGAGGGTTCCCGACGGGACATGAAAGTTTATGGATCCAAGGATATTGGGACAGTTTATTTGGATTTAGTTCACTTACTACTTAATTCGTTCCTACTCTTTTTTTTATTTGTATTTGTTTTATAATTGTCATTACTTAGGATGAAAAAAGTGATAAATTGACTTCATTTCGTCGAAAACATATAATAAACATGAAAAAACTATAATATCATTATAAATAGTAATCATACATCCGTCCGATTACCACGTGGTGTTAAAAGAAAGGGAAGAAATAAATAATATGACGAGGGATGTAAAATATACATTTCGATAGAAGTAAAGTAGTAATACCATTTATAATATTCGTTAAGAGGCATATCTCCAGGAACTCCTGAAGTACCTATACATAATAAAAAATAAACGATAAATTTATATTAAGTTCTATTAATATAAAGAGATACTGAATAGAATGGTTCACTACCCTTTCAGCTTGTGTGAGTTAGGAATTCAGTTGTGTTCTGGGTAGGCTTTGTTATTGAAAACTTGCGTCATTTAATGTCATAGCACTGTTCATTTTTGACCCAATAGAGAAATAGTGACCGACATCCGTCCAACTAGAAAATTTCTTTTGCACCTGAACAGAATTCGAACCCAGACCTTCCGGTCGTGAGCCCACTGCTCTACCACTGAGCTATCCGCACTCATTATAAGAAAAATTCCTTAGACGAACAGTTCTATGCAAAGACGAATCGATGAGATGGCTAATAACATTGAAAAATCCTTATGCAATTATCTACAAACTTCTCAATTTCAAATTTAGCATTAGCCACCAATGACGCATTATTATTATCCTACGTGAGGTTCATCAGAGATGAGAAAATATGTAAAGAAACTATTGTTTGCTTCGAATTTGGAAACCGATACAAAGGGAGAAACTATATTCCATACTCTACCGAAAAAGTTTTGTACCGAAAAGGAAATTCCTTTGAAGAATATTATGTCCGTTGCCACCGATGGCGCACTGTCTATAACAGGGCGTCACAAATGTGTCATAAAATATCTAAAGAATAAAATTCCTGACGTTCTCGCTGTGTATTGAGTAATTCATCGCCAGAATTTTGTTGCAAAAAACTCAGTAAACGCCTCCATATATCACTGCAATTATTATTAAAGCAGTTAATAAAATTTGAAGTAATTCGTTGAATGACAGATTGTTTGGTCAACTTTGCCTCGCTAATGATGAAGAGTTCAATCGATTGCAGCTTACACAAAAGTGCGCTGGCTGTCAAAAGGTACTTGTTTGACTCGCTTTCTCAATCTTTTTGGATCTGCAATAGACGTTCTTGAATCTTGAAATCAAAGACCCAGAACTGCGTAAAAACCTGATACCCTCAAAGAACGATATTGCCTACTTGACAGACCTTTATAAGTTATTCAATGATGTCAACCTTCAACTACAGGGTGCATATTTGAACTTAATGAAAACAAAAAATAGCATTGCTGCTTTAGTAGCAGAACTACGTTTATACAAAAAAATATCGGCAGACGTGATTTCAATAACTTCCCAAATTTATCAGCAGTAAAATTAAATTACTACGATTTACTAATTTACTGTCAGCACTTCGAAAACTTCAATATTGAGTTCAAGGAACGATTTCGGGACATTTTATTAAATTATTTGAATATGGTCATTCCAGATTGGGGTTTGGGCCCCTTTTCAAATGTCGCAACGCCAGGATCATCCCAGTTAGAAGAAGAACTGATAGACTCACCACAAATGAGGAAATAAAACCTTAATTCAAGAATGGATATCTGGTTATCAAGAATTTTGGCTTCAAAAGCCTATTTCCAAACTATATCCAGGATTATGGTCGATTGTTCAACGATTTCTGATAGCGTTCTCGTCATCATATTTAGCTGAACGTGGATTTAGTGCTGTATCCACCCTAATAACAAAAAAGACAAATAGGCTCCATGTTACTAAACACGGTGACATACAGTTGTTTTTGAGTAAAATGGAGCTTTTATGTTTCACAATTTATTCAGAATCCTGCTGCGTGTTTCGGTCTTTCGACCATCTTCGAAGGAGTACAAAAAGGAACTCTCAGTTCCTTCTTATATTCCTTTGAAGATGGTCGAAAGACCGAAACGCGTGGCAGGATTCTGAATAAATGGTGAAACATAAAAACTGTGTGATTTATTTTAATTAAAATTGTTATAATGTTTCACCTAGTGCCAACCGCATATTCTATTCATGTCTTAATAATGTCTTCTTTATATCTCTGAAAATATAACCTAAAACTCAGTTGCGTTTTAATTGCTTCCTTTGAAATATTTTGATTTTATTCTTCATTTTGAACTCAAATGTAGTATAATAATGAATGTATGATATAGCTAGGAATATTTATTTCTGGTTTAATCAGCAATACTGGAATCACAGACTTTACAAACTGTTATAAAAAAAACTTTCAATTCCAAGAAAATGAAATATTTTTCATTCCCTGAATTAATTCAGTCATTTATTTTCTAATATTTTCAAGAGGTTCTCAACGAAAAAAGTCAGTATTTTCCACTAATAGTATCAGAGAGTAGGCAAAATTAAAATGGGGGACAATAGAAGAAAATATACTCCCAATTGAAGCGATGGGTAAAAAAAGGTTAAGAAACTGTGGTCTAGCTGTTACATTTATATAGCATCCATCTAACTGATGATATACGTAGGTCTTCCTACCTGATAGTCCCATATAACGCGACGATCAACCTGACTGAAAAATTCGAACAGCAATGAGATCTATCAGATAAATCTACCTTTCCTGTTGAAAACTTAGTATATACACTTATTGGACTTAATTAAAGAATATTAGTTCTTGGGATTTCAAAGTTAATATAATCGTTATTAACCATGTATTAGCGGCATTAAAATAGAGATCTTACTTTTCTACATATTTATTATTGGAAAGCATTTTATATATAAAATGCAAATATATGAAAGCATTATTAAATTATTAATATTCAGACAAACAGTCTCTCGCTTTCCATAGTGCATCTACTTTTCTGTGCACGCTACTGCTATAGCTAAACGTAAATTCCTTCTATTTATTCTTGCGATCTCAATAATATATTATTCCCTCTATCAACTGCATCCTGTTTGTAATATTTTCTTTTGCTAATTCCTGTTTTACGCATTCTCAGACATTCACGATTGCTAAACCATTCTTTGATCGGTGTTATCAATTTAGTCTGCAGAACCCTTTCGTATTGGTCCTGCCGTATGGTTAACCCCACTATAAACAGCCTTCTCAAATCCTTCCGACCGATTACCGACCATATTCTTGCTTCGTCACTAAAGCAAACTTGAGAATGTTCAAGAAGCACTATAAAGTATAAAAAAGATTATATTCAAACACCACTTATTGCCAATCTTCAAGAGAAAGTATTTTGTGCTCCAATTCAACCACTTTTTGATTACAGCTGCTATCAATGATAGCTTTTTAATCAGTTTTGGAGCTACATTCAAATTTCTGTGTATCATTACAACAGATACAGAATAGCCTGTCTATTGAAATTTGTTTTCATTTCACAGTGGCTTACTCTTCTGTATTTCAGAGCTCTCTCAATACATTTACTCTTTGCTCCTTGAAGAAATAAGTTCTATTCACTCTGCTCTTGAACAAGTTTACATTCACATTAACTCAAGTAACAGTCTCATCTCTCTCGATAATTTACACGCATTCAACGTCATGATTCATTTTATTATCAGTAACGCAAATAAATCAAAAGAAAATATTAGGCATTTCCTTATTCAGTAAAAATTTTAAAGAGCTTATCAGCGAATACACCAAAATTTAAAATTTTAACGCAAATCACTTATCAAGGTAGAATCTCAATTCGATCATCAAAATTCCATAAACTTTAATATATTCCAAAAGCATCCAGAAATAATCTCAGATAATATAATTTCAATAAATACACGGATATTCATACCCCGAAAGTTTTTCTCGATCTTATTCTGAGAGCAAGAAATTTCAGAGGAACATATAAAGAAAAGACAATGTTATCTCGAAATAAAAAGGAAGAATTGGAAAATATAATGTGCAGAACAATTATTGGGGAAAAAAGGGAATATGAAGGGACACAAAGAACTAGTAAGGAACAAGGGAAATAAGAATCGAATATGATGTAAATATTATTAAATGCAATAAATAAGAATACAGAAAGTATGAAAGATATCAAAGAAGATCTGAAAGAAATGAAGGAAAGTATAGACGGAATAGAAGGAAAAATGGAGGAAAATATGATGGTTCTTGATGATAATCTTACGACAAGAATAAATAAAGTAGAAAAATATTGTCAGAAACGATTAGAGAATACAGAGCATAAAATTAAAAAGGAAATTAATTAACATTTAGAATCAAATAAAGAAGAAATTTTTACCAGTATAGAACAGAAAGAACGGATAGACAATACATATTCAAATGCGCAAGATGGCAGTAACAAAGCCTACCCAGAGCACTAAACTCCTAACTCGCACTAGCTGAAAAAGCTTCTGAGGGATCTTCACTAGAAGAGCTAGGAGTATCAGGATAATCAGGATAAAAATCAGAGTCTAGAGTCGAATCATAAAAATGCATTTGAATGAAAGATTATTTATTGGCGTTAGTCTATTACTTCTGAGTGGGCCTAGTTTGAATGTTATACAATAAATTTGGACCAATAATACATATTTTGTGTTTTATTGACCAGGTACTGGTATGAACTGTCTAACATTTACGAAACTCAATTCGTGATTGATGACTTTTCATTTCATGAAAATCCATTTCTTTCTTGAAATGTATGGACTATTACACAAAGACATAGTCCGATCAGATCAGTTGTTTCTTATATGGAGTCTCCTCTAGTTATACTTCCAAAATTTGTCAATAAAAATTTATAGTGTGACGACGTGCCCACTCCTTTCTTAGAATTCCGTTCTGCTCTGCTACAGCTACCCGGCGTATCATATAGAGGACGCGACCGCTTTCCAATAATACTTAGTTCAGCGTCCTCGCCAGCTTCGAGTAGATCAGAGTACAAGCGTTCGACAAGTGACGTTCCAAGTGGAACAATATCACAGGAGTCATTGGCAGGCTTGCACCTCTTCGCCAATCTGAAAATTTCAGGGACTTGCAAGTTGAGACAAAACGCCTCACCTCCCGAAACTGAGAGATTAGGAGCTCACTCATAACACCGCACTTTAAAGAGCTTAATTGGAGTTCCTGGTGTGATTCGAAGACCCAACGATCTCTTCATTGATGACCCTGACTATCCTTTGTGATTTTTCCGAGGTAACTATCCTTTGCGTCTGACAGCATGCCCCGCTTAAGATGGCACCGCATCCAGCTCAGAGGCAGACTGTTTCATACCAAATATCAACGCCTTATGTCGTGAACCTAGCAAAGCTCAATGGGAAGGGAGTATGTGGCGACTTGCTTGCTCCTTCCCCGGAATTCCGCTTTGCTTGTTGTATGTGGCACGTACCGCCATATTGTTGAAAATAAGCATCGTCCACATCAATATTTTTCAATTCCGGCCATGGAAAATCATTAATAATAGCTCGGTAGCGCAATCCATTTACCATTATAGTTGCACCAGCCTCATAGGTAAGGTCCAATCACTCCACCAGCCTAAAAACCGAACCAAACAGTGACACGTTGAGGATGGAGAGGCTTTTCAACAATCATTGGATTTTCCGAGCCGGAAATGTAATAATTCTACTCATTAACGTAGCCTCCGAGGTGAAAAATTTTTGACGAATTTCAAGGACCCTATCAGCGAAGATACGACGTTGCTGGTGATCGACCTGCTTGAGTTTTTGTGTAAACTAAACTTTAAAAGCCTTGAGACCCTAAGTCTTTATGGAAATTACGATGTAATGGCGTTTGTGGAATGCCTTATTCCAAAGATCGACGAGGAATAGACAAATTTGGGTTTTCTTGAACACTACGGGCTGCAGCAGCAATATTCTCAATTGTTGTGACGCACACAGTTTCGATTCTTCACATCACTAACTTGTCCCAGCAGCTCACATGCCGTTTCACTATTGCCGGCCGAGAATATGCTTCACTACAGCCCAAAAGTTGTTTTTGAGAACTATAACTGCAAAATTTTCACCATTTTTGTAGTTATTTTAACAATTTCAATGTTCTGTTGAAACGTGTTTCGTTCCATTTTTAATAATGACGTAGTTTTTACTTGTCAAATGTCAAGAGAAGACAGCTTCAAAAGTGACAGCTGCCTAGATAGCGGGCTATTCAAAATTAAACCTCTCCACCCGCAGACAAGGGGTTTTCGAATTCTATTTGTGAATTCTTTTAAGAACAGTCAACGCTGAATATTCATTCATACGTCCATTGTAGGACACATGATCGTTCAGCTGCAACAGCATGGAGGCGATCACTTCTTTTGAATTTTAACGATACGTCCTGTAGTTTAAGATAGTTAATGATATTCCGATAAGGTGGAGTTCAAAATTATTAATGAACACAAAACAAACGCTACGCACTAACGACAGAATTATGGTCATGATCAAGTAATGAACAAAAGCAAATGTTTATAGTTCAATACATCTTTCACTTAATAATTAACAGCCCTGATAGCCTCTACAAAGTTTTCAGTGATATATTCTGTCCTGTCGGAAATTTCACGATGTAACCAACCTTCAAAATTAGAGACAATACAACTCCCACAGGTTCAACCACTATTCCTCTAATCTCTTCTACGGAGATTTCAAACTTTCAAAATGTGTTCAATACTTTTCCAATCAACATTACCATAAATCTTTCAATTAAACCCGCCCGCTCAATATACTGAATTACCACAAGGACCGATGAGAAAAAATTAATTTTATGAAGTAATTGAAGGTTCTTATAATGAGTTAGGATGGGTTTTCTCTGATTACGCTAATTCATTTTAGTTGTATGAATCGGCGAGTTTATAACTGGAAAACCATTGGAAGTAGGAAAAAAGGATAATTTGACAATACGTGTAATAGTATAGGAAATATGACACCCAAATTCTATATAACATTCTAGAAATCCAACGACCATAACTAAGACATCTTACATCAAGAACCCTGACTAGATATACTTCAATTCAATTTCAAATTTCAAGAAATGATCTGTTCACATGCGTATCGAGCTTAACATTCCTACAGAAAAACCTCTTATCACCGTATGTATTTTTCGAGAATGAAAATATGCGTTGTGTTTATAATACAGTATTAGTTCCTAATTTTGATGAATACTTGTAATTTTTATAGTTTTGACAATGGAACCTTAATAAATGTGAGTAATTCAACTCGATTTCATTCAAAATTACTTATATATGGTTTGGAGTATTTTAAGTCATTTTAATGTATATCGATTAATGGGTTTTCAGGTTAATATAGAAGTTAATTTCATTCAAGAGACTTGGAATGGACGATATATATTATACGTATAATCAGTGTGTTTCAAAATTCGTCATTTTTCGAAATTTTTCGTAATGAATAAAAACTGCCATCAACGGATATGAGAAAAGTGGGGTTAATGAGATATATTAAAAGATGTGATCTAATAAATCCTTTAGAGTTTCAAACTTAATAAAAAATAACATTGCTATACAGCCTTAATGTTTCGCTTTTATATATTTAATTGAAACGGTCTTCAATGGATGAAAATGCATTTAAAATAATATCGAATAAAGATTTTCTGATTTAACATGTTTCATTATAATACAACAGTCGTTTGGCTAACATAGTGGCATCGTCAGTTAGGTATATGTTACATTTTGAATAACTAAATTTATTTCCGAGAACGGCTTCTATTTATATTAGATTAGGAACAAAATTCAATATTATGGAAGTGATTTGTTTCTGGAATTTTGTTATCTGGTCATGATTGATAACTTGAAAATTATTTTATTCTAAGAATGTGATGGATTTGAAGATATTAGGAGTACAAATAAGTTTCCGCCGTTTTTTAACACAAATTAAATATTTATTATAGAAGAACGGTTTTAAACGATGTGAGACTGCTTGCTGAGTGACCTCTAATGTTAGAGCAAGTTTTTTTTGTGTTTGAGATGAATCTTCCTCCAATAATTCCTTCAATTCTGCATCCTCGTAAATTTTTGGCCTTCCACTGCGATCTTTGTCTTCTACGTCGAAATCACCGTTTTTAAACTTTTGAAACCACTCTCGACACGTTCTCTCACTCAAAGCACCCTCACCATATGCTTCTACGAGCAATTGATGCGCCTCAGCTGCAGATTTCTTTAAATTAAAGAAGTAAACTAATATTTCCCGCAAATGACGCTTACTTGGCTCAAATTTTGACATTTTCAACTTATAAAAATTATATTTTACCAACATAAAATCAATGATATTAATAGGTTATGTTGTTCTTGAATGTCCAAACTATTTTTAAGCCGGTTATCATCTGCGAAAGCTAACCGAAACTCCGTGCCGTGCCATCTACAATAAAACGGCGGAAACTTATTTGTACTCCTAATATAATCCATTTAATCTATTTCAAAATGCCCTAAAATCTGCACTAACCGAAATTAATTTCAATTCAGAAATAAAACATATATATACGAAAAAGGCTTGACTATTATCCTTTAAGTCCTTTGTCAGACGCTATGAACAATATTAAAACTAAAATTCACCAAAAACCCCTTATGAAATGTTTTTGATATTGGTATACTACTCTGTCAAGAAAGTACCGGGAATTTTCAATTAAAACAACATTTTTACATTTAATCGTCAAAATTTATTGGGTCGCCTCTAAAATAGGCTCCATTTGCTCCAAAACATCTATGCCAACGGCACTTCCAATTATCGAAACATTTTTTATAGGCGCTTTCCGGGATGGACTTTAGCTCTCGCGCCGAATTTTGTTTTATGGCTTCAATCGACTCAAAACGGGTGCCACGAAGGGGCAATTTTAGTTTTGGGAAGAGGAAAAAGTCGCAGGGAGCCAAATCCGGCGAATACGGTGGTTGCTGAAGCACGTTTGTTGAGTTTTTGGCGAGAAAGTCAGTCACAATCGTAGCTCGGTGAGAAGGCGCGTTATCGTCATGCAAAATCCATGAGTTGCTTCTTACGGATACGCTCACGCAAACGTTTCATAACGCCTAGGTAATACTCCTTGTTTACCGTCTGACCCTCTGGAACAAATTCGTAGTGCACCACGCCACGGATATCGAAGAAAACAATGAGCATCACCTTCATTTTCGAGCGGCTTTGGCGTGGTTTTTTCGGTTTCTGCTCATTTTTTGCCACCCATTCCGATGATTGCTGGCTTGTTTGCATATCGTACTCATAGACCCAGGTCTCATCACCAGTTATAATGCGTTCCATGAATGTAGAATCGGAATTACAGCGATCCAGCATGTCTGAAGCAACCTGTTCGCGATGACGTTTTTGAAGAAAATTCAGGTCTTTCGGTACGAGTCGTGCGGCCACCTTTTTCATGCCCAAAATATCAACCAAAATCGTACGTGCGGACTCGTGGAATATCTTAAGATCATGTGCTATCTCTCTCAAGCTGGTACGACGGTTTTCCAGCACCCTTTCCTTAATTTTATCGACGTTATCTTCGATCGAAGCCGTCGATGGGCGACCACTTCACGACCGTCCTTGAAGGCTCTGTACCACTGATATGCACGAGTTTTCGATAGAGCATTATCACCAAAGGCCTTTTGCAACATTTTCAATGCATCGGCACACGAAAATTCATTTGCAACACAAAACTTTAAACAAATTCTTTGCTCAACGTAATCACCCATATTAAAAATCGGCACGCACTCTGACATCGACTGACTTAATCAGCTGTTGCAAACACACTAGTTGACAGATCCCGCTCAAGCTTGGCATGGTAATTAAGGATAGTGGTACCAACCTAGGAAAAAAAAATTTTACCTGCCTCATTGCCCCGACAGATTTAAATCGATAATTCCCGGTAGTTTCTTGACAGAATAGATAGATATGTAGACGATATTTTTTGTTGCTTCATAAGTACAGATAAACTATTAAAAAAAAATTGTTTATTCAACAAAAAACTACATCCTTTGATATTATCCACTATGGAAACTGATCATAACCACTGTTTCAATTTTTCTAATTTAACAGTTACTATAATTAACATGAATTTTCAATATTTTATAAATCAACGATGCTATTATACAAATTACATCTACTTATCCTTTTAACCATAAATTATGAGCATATAAAAGTATGATGCTCAGATTAGTTAACATACCTACGAATCGGGAAAATTATGTTGTAGAGCTCAGCATTTAAAAAAAAATAGCTGTCAATAAATACTATGATCCAATATTGGTGAATAAAAATATCTTTCCATATGGTATATCTCAATACAAAAGAAAATTTCAAACGTATTGCCTTAAAATGTATGAAAATTATTTATGAGAAATTACTACACGCCTTAAAAAAAATGGAAATGCAAGAACTTCATTCAAAACTCAATGAATTCTCCAGAAATAATAATGATTTAGATGATAAATAGGGAGTTAATAAGTTAACCTGTAGTGACTGCAACAAAGTTTACGTAGGACAGACAGGAAGAAATTTCCGGAAGAGAATTAAAGAACAACTAAATAGTTTCGCCAATAGCAAAAGTTATTCCACATATTCGAACAATTTGTTAGAAGCGAACATAGTTTCATAGTTTCAGCCAAAATTTTTAAATTTTACATATAGAAAGTAAAAGTTATACTTCAAATCTATTAGAGTCACTAGAGATAAAAAGATACAATAATTTTCAATTAAATAATACACATATATATGTCGATTTCTATTTAAAGTTCGTCTAGAAAGTATCCCGAGTTAATTATTTTTCATAATTTTAATATACTCTTTTTTGCAACATTCTAAGACGAAAATAATGTATAAAATAGGTTGGTAGTCGGCTATGGCCAAAGTTGCATGGCAACACAATTTGTCAAATATGGTGGATTTCAACAGATATACAATTCTCTGTATAGTTGATGGTACTATTAATAGTGAAAAGCATTGTGGCACTCTAAACGATTTTCTCCTTGAAACGGCGCATGCTTTATATACAGAGAGGTGGCGTTTTCAGCAGGATAATGCAATATGCCATATTTCGGCCTATTCTCAAGCTTGGATGCAAGAACACCTAGTGACAACCATTTCTAGTCCAGCAGCTTCCAGATCTTAGTCCCATGGAAAACATATGAGGGTCTAATGAAAATTGGAGTTGAACAATCAGCGTCACGAAATGAAGATGGTTTAATTCAGTTAGTTTTACAAAATATTCAAATAAGGTTATTCTAATTTTCACAATTTTTTTTTGTTCTGTTTACAAGAATTGTTTCGCTATCACAGTAGCATCATCAAGCAGGTTTACATTTTGAATAACTAAGCTTGTTTACGAAATCCATTGCCATTTATATTACAGTAGGTACAACAAATTTTATTGAGCACTAAAACCCAAAGAAGGTCTCTGTCAATTTCAGCTTATCTGAATATATTTAACAATTTTTTATACCTATTGTAATATAAATAGCAATGGATTTCGGAATGAAGCTAAGTTATTCAAAATGTAAACGTGCCTAATGATGCTACTATGAGGCGAAACAATGATGTAAACATTACAATAAAAATTATGAAAATCAGAATTATTAATTATTTAAGGATTTTCACCAAGTAAGGACTGATTCAAAATATGTTACATGAAACAAGGCTACCACGGGTGTGTGATTTGGCCCGCAGAATTACTTGTACTTCTGGCCACCCTAATTGGTGTTTGACTCGTGGGTGCAGTGGTTAAAAGTCTGTATGCTAGACTAGAGTAGTACTTTGCCATGCA
Source organism: Megalocaria dilatata (assembly GCA_034642435.1). Taxonomy (NCBI): domain Eukaryota; kingdom Metazoa; phylum Arthropoda; class Insecta; order Coleoptera; family Coccinellidae; genus Megalocaria; species Megalocaria dilatata. Next base: position 53,185,191 of record CM067859.1, on the reverse strand, counting down.
GGGTCGTAATTCTTGTGCCTGGATAATCGAAACTGGCCCGTAGGTTTAGGGGTCTCGACCATGCTTCTGGCTGGGCTTGAACCCGGATCGACTGGGGTGTTTACGGTGAGTTCGGGCCTCAAGCCCGACTGGACATGGACATGGACTGTGGACAAATCTTATTCGGGCTAGTTTGAGTTAAAAAAAAAAATTATACAGATGTATGTTGCACTGTCCCGTTTCGAAGAACTTTATGTTATCATAGCTCACACTCCTATTAATCATATTTGGTAATTTTTTTTAACTGAAAGATTAGCCTAGTCATCATTCCTAAATGATAAACTGATCATATACAATGTCACTAATTTATAGCCAAATATAAAGAACATCAAATTGTTAAATACATTATATTGATTTCTTGCAAACTAATTGACGAAACATTTTGGATATTGGTAAGGTAAATGAATACACTTGGCCTAAGTTTCACAAAAGTTTAATTAACCATAATAAACGTCGTTTGTTTGCTGATTAGGCTCTAGAACAGCTTAAAGTTGATCCACTTTTTAATCTTAAAATTATGATTAGTGATGAAGCTCATTTCTGGTTGAACGACTATGTAAATAAGCAAAATTGCATATATGGAGTGAAAACAATCCTCAAGAAGTTCTGCAGGTTCCATTGCATCCTAAAAAATGCATTGTATGATGTGCTTTACACGCTGGAGGTATCATCGATCCAAATTTCTTTAAAAACGATGCTGGAGCTAATGTTACAGTGAATGTTGCTCGTTACAGATCGATGATCAATGATTATTTGTTTCAAAATTTGAATGGTATCGACCCAGAAGTGTTTAGGTTCCAACAAGATGGTGCTACCGTAACAATTGATTTATTGAAAGAAAGATTTGGCGATAACTTCATTTCGAGAAATGGTCCAATTAATTGGCCTCCAAAATCATGCGACATAACTCCAATAAATTATTTTCTTTGGGGTAATGTCAAGTTATTTGGCTTCAATATTAATTTAATTATGTTTTAATTCAAATTGAAATTTCTATCACTATAAAAAAAACACCCGATATACAGGGTCCTGCAATAATGCGTTTTTCTTTCATAGCTGCCCAACCAGACATCTTAGAAATTTCGTTTGAAAACAGGTTTCCTGTATTTCTATTTCTGCATGTCAAGAAATCATTTTTCAGTATACAGGGTGCTACCAAAAAATATTCAATAAACGGGTGATTTTTTAAATGGATTGCCCTGTATATTTTCATGTAGTTTCAATGACCTTCACCAACTCTATTAAAACACAAAATCTTAGAAATATTTTTTTAACGGTACAGATCTTATTTAGAGAAAACTGGAAAATGTTGAGCACACAGCACTCCGATAAAAGACCTCAAACGGTTGCAAAAACGAGACGTAACACGAATGTGATTCTTGGTCAATTAAAGATTCATAGAGTCATCATAACAAAAAGAATAATCTGCCATACAAAGGTGTCCGTTATTGATAGCCAAATATGATGAACTTGAAATTGATATTTCTCCATGTTTCCAGTAGTAACTATTCCAGTAGCACTATTTATTTTTTACTATAATGCAGAGAATTGAATGCTTCACATTTTTTCAGAAGCAACCTTGGGGTTAATGAAATGAAATAAGGAATTACTTTGTTTTCTATCACTTTTTATTATAACTGATATACAGTGACTCGAGTTTCGTAGTGTTTACTACATTTTCAAACTGAATGAACAAATTAGATCTCAACTATTATATATGGGAATTGTAGGCTTCGGCAGAGCTTCGAAGAGAGGGGTTTTCGAAAATTCCGTCTGTTCGTTAAGTAGTTTTATTATTGGTACGTGCTTTTAATATTTTTCAATTTCTATGGATTCCAGGATGTCAAGTTTTTTCCCTTTCGCTTCCACGTGCAAGATAACAAGGTTGTTCAATTCTGGGAACGTGTGATCTGTAGTGAAGAAATGTTTCGCAAAATTGGAATTATTCTTCCGGTTCCTAAAAGCAGATTGATGCTCTTTGTACCTTTTATGGAAAGGTCGGCCCGTTTGTCATATATACACACTATTACACTCTTGACAACTTAATTTATAGACTCCAGAATTATTCAGTCGGTTCTCTTTGTCTTTCGGATTAAAAAAGAGATTAGAAATTTTATGGGAGGGTGTGAAAGCTGTTACTATGTTAATTTTTGATAACATTTGAGCTATTTTTTGTGAAATTGGTCCAAAATATGTTAGTTTTTTTAATTTATTGTTATTATGATCTGATTTGGAGATGGGGTAAATTTGTTTACGAATTAGTTGCTTTTGTTTTTTGTTTATGATGGAATTTTTAGTTTTGGTTTCGATCTGATTTTTTGTGGCTGTTTGTCTGATTGTATTCAATTCCCTCTTTAACGTAATATTATCTAAAGGAATTGAAAATGCTCTATGTACCATTGATCTATAAACAGCTAGTTTATGATTGATCGGATGGTTTGAAAAATTTGGTATTGTTGTATCAGTTGATGTGGGTTTTCTATATATATCAAAGGAAATTTCATTATTACTGCTAATTAAAGTTATGTCCAGAAAATTTATTTTATTATCAAATTGTGTTTATATGGTGAATTTGACCTTATTGTGCAAACGATTAAGATGTTCTAATGTTTCATTTAATTCTGAATGTGTTCCGCAGAAGCAAGCCAATATATCGTCTACATACCTGTACCAAAAAGTGATATGCTTTGCGTGTGTGGATTTTAGAATTTTTCTTTCAAAACGGGACATAAAGATTTCAGCGAGTAATGGGCTGAGAGGTGAACCCATGGCAAGTCCATCTTTCTGTTTGTAGAATTTACTATTGTATTGAAAGTAATTTTCTTCCACGCAAAGTTCGAAAAGGGTTAAAATTTCGTTTTTTATCACAGGATTGATGTTATTTTCTGTTAGGATATTTTCGATTATATTCATGCATTCTATATTTGGTATATTCGGGAACATAATAACTACATCAAACGACACTAGAATACTATTAACTGGAAGCATAACATTAGCTCAAATTTTATCAAAAATTAACATAGTAACAGCTTTCACAAATTCCCATAAAATTTCTAATCTCTTTTTTAATCCGAAAGACAAAGAGAACCGATTGAATAATTCTGGAATCTATAAATTAAGCTGTCAAGAGTGTAATAGTGTGTATATAGAACAAACGGGCCGACCTTTCCATAAAAGGTACAAAGGCCATCAATCTGCTTTTAGGAACCGGAAGAATAATTCCAATTTTGCGAACCATTTCTTCACTACAGATCACACGTTCCCAGAATTGAACAACCTTGTTATCTTGCACGTGGAAGCGAAAGGGAAAAAACTTAACATCCTGGAATCCATAGAAATTGAAAAATATAAAAGGCACGTACCAATAATAAAACTACTTAACGAACAGACGGAATTTTGGAAAACCCCTCTCTTCGAAGCTCTGCCGAAGCCTACAATCCCCATGTATAATAGTTGAGATCTAACTTGTTCATTCAGTTTGAAAATGTAGTAAACACTACGAAATTCGAGTCACTGTATATCAGTAATAATAAAAAGTGATAGAAAACAAAGTAATTCCTTATTTCATTCCATTAAAATGAACTATCCCAAAGTAACGGACTACTCCATCCAACCTTGGGGTTATTTCCACTCCTGAGTCTGACAAATAGAAACAGACATGGGCATGTCCAATATACAGGCTGTCCGCAGTTAATTGATAAATGGGTAGCATGTCGCTCGGATATTTCTCGATATTCTCTGATTTAACATCCTGGAGTTCTCATTATTATTGAAATTCTCTAAAAATAAATAGTTCTAGAGAGACTTTGGAAGATTTTATTAACCCTGATCTTACCTATCATAAATCGTTAGTACTGCGTCGGGTATCCAAATTTGAGTTCGAGTTGCCAAGATTTATAAACGGGCATACATCTGTATTTAACCGATATTAACTTCAGATATATCATTAATTATTTATAGGTATTTCAAATATTGTATTTTAAATGAGAGTTGTTTTAGTGCACAGGGTCGCGGTTTGGATAAATCAGGATGAATTATAATAAAATTAAGATTAAAAAAATTTATATAAGGCAGTAATTTATTTCCACAAAAATGTTTGTACTAATACAACAATTGTTTCACCACGATGTGGCTTCTTCAGGTATTACATTGTACTGTCTGATGGTATTGAGTGTAACCGAGTTTATATACATTTTTAGGTACGTGACCAAATAATAGAAGCACAAGTCATAAAAACTCTAGGTGCGTATTGGAGTTTGCCGCTAAAAATGCCATTAAGGAAAAATATTCAATAATGGAGAATGATCGACATCTGCTTGTTCGTTCAAAAGGATTTTACGGGCATTATACCTGTTGATTTCAAGAAATTCTAAAAGTGTTAATCTAGAACTTTTGCTTTCAACGTGGATAATTTCATAATTATTGTTGAAATTATGGCTGAATTCCTTAAGATGTGTCGAATGTACAGAATTGTATATAAAACCCCTTTGGTATTCTTGGATACGTTTCTTGAATGATCTACCAATCTGGCCAATGTATACTAAAGGGCAATCTTTGCAAGTCAACTTGTAGACTCCGGATTTAGTTTCTTTATTTGTACGATCTTTATTGTTTTTTATGTAGGTACTAAGGTTATTAATTGTCTTAAAAGCCGCGTTATAATTGAAACAATTTTTGAAATATTTAGCAATATTTTCAGATAATCCATTGACATAAGACAACGAAAAATATTTCTGTGTATTGTCCTCTTTTATGATTGGGTACACGAGATTTAATGCCATTTTCTTTTGTTTATTGGATACCATTTTGTCTATAAGAAAGGGATTGTAACCGTTGTTTGACGCTATTTGTTTAATAATATTTAATTCTTTCATAAAGTTTTCTGAATTTAAAGGGACATTCAATAATCCATGAATAAAACTATTATATGCTGACATCTTTTGGTTAGTGGGGTGGTTTGAAGTTTTATGTATTGTGATGTCTGTATGTGTTGTTTTGTGAAAAATACTAAAATCATGTAAATTATTTAATCTTGTTATAGTGAGGTCAAGAAAATTAATACTTTGATTCTTTTCTTCTTCGATTGTGAATTTGATTTTTGGGTGAAGTTTATTAATGAAATTCGTGAAGATATGTAGTTGTCGGTCGATGCCTTTGAAACAACAAAAAATGTCATCTACATATCTGAACCAATAAAGAAAATATTTGCTTATAGGATTCAGGTGTATTTTTGATTCCAGATCATCCATGAATATTTCAGCTAAAATTGAACAGTGGATTTCCCATTATTAAACCATTGTCAGAAATATAGACGGTTCCGTTAAATTGAAAGTAGTTTTGTTCGAGACATATTTCCAGGCAATGAAGTATATCATTCATTTTGATGGGATTGGTATTATTTTTAATTAATAGTTTTTTTACAATTTGTACTGTTTCAATTGGAGGTATACTAGGGAATAAATTTTGTACATCAAAAGGAATTAATTTACAATTTTTGGGTAATTGGATGGATTTAATATTGTCTATAAGTTGGGTGCTATTTTTAATAGCGTATTTAGCTAAAAAGTTTGTTTCCGTTTGAATAATAGAAATTGAAACTCTAGATAATTTTATACTTGGTGATGTGACGAATGAAACTACTGGTCCAATTTGATTATTTTCTTTATGAAGTTTTATTAATGAATATACTTTTGGTATTTGTAGGTTCATTAAAGTGAGCAAATGTTTTTTTGGGAAGTTATTGAAAAGGCTAACAGATTGGTCTATTATATTTTTTATTTGTTTTTGGAAATGTTCAGTGGGATCTATAGTAACGGTTTTATATTTATCTGGGGTTAAAAAGCAATAGTTTTGTTGAAATATTCATGTTTTGGTATAGCAACGATACTGTTTCCTTTATCGGCTCGAGTGAATATTAAATTATTGGTGTTTCTTTTTTCGATGATTGATTTAACTAAATTCTGTTTTATTGGGGAAGAGTGGATTTCAGTTTTATTTTTGTCTTTAATTATGTCAGCAATAATATATTTATTGTAATTTGAATTTGATTGATTTTTGAGTGATTGAATAGATTTAATGGCGAGTTCTGAATCTATTGCTAAATAGTTTAGGGATTTTTGTGAATTATTATTTTCTAGGTTGAATTTAAATCCTTTTTCTAAAAGGTTGGATTCTCTACTGTTGAATTTTACATCAGATAAGTTGACAAATCTAGGGTAAAATTGATGTTCAGAGAAAAGATGTTTTTCACTTTTATTAAATTTCGGAATATTCTTTTTATTTTTATGAGTTAAATTTTTTAGTTTTTTAGTTTGAGTTAAGAATTTGGAGTGAATAATTTTGCCTACATTTATACTACAATTATAACGCGGCTTTTAAGACAATTAATAACCTTAGTACCTACATAAAAAACAATAAAGATCGTACAAATAAAGAAAATAAATCCGGAGTCTACAAGTTAACTGGCAAAGATTGCCCTTTAGTATACATTGGCCAGACTGGTAGATCATTCAAGAAACGTATCCAAGAACACCAAAGGGGTTATATATACAATTCTGTACATTCGACATATGCTAATCATCTTAAGGAATTCAGGCATAATTTCAACAATAATTATGAAATTATCCACGTTGAAAGCAAAAGTTCCAGATTAACACTTTTAGAATTTCTTGAAATCAACAGGTATAATGCCCGTAAAATCCTTTTGAACGAATAAACAGATGTCGATCATTCTCCATTACTGAATATTTTTGCTTAATGGCATTTTTAGCGGCAAACTCCAATAAACACCTAGAGTTTTTATGACTTGTGCTTCTATTATTTGGTCACGTACCTAAAAATGTATATAAACTCGGTTACACTCAATACCATCAGACATTACAATGTAATACCCGAAGAAGCCACATCGTGGTGAAACAATTGTTATATTAGTAAAAACGTTTTTGTGGAAATAAATTACTGTCTTATATACATTTCTTTAATTAAAATGAGTTTCCACCAAGTAAAGACCGAATCTATCAAATATTTAAAATTAAGATGATTGATATGATTTTCATATTAGGGAAGTGCCACGGAAACTGTTTATTAACAAGTAAGTTTATGCTGTAGAATATCCTGAAAGAAGCATCTAAAACATTCGAGTTTTCGGAGGCTTTTAAATAGATTTGTACAGGTAGGAAACAAGAAAGGACAAAATCGCCACAAGCGAAGACAAAGAGTTTGAGTTATTACAGACCGTAACAGAAAATCCACACACAAGCCAGATTAAGGTTAGTATTAATGAGAGTTCAGTTCAAAGAATCCTCAAAAAACATAAGTTTCACACCTACCACATAAAGATGCACCAAGCGCCTTTGTATGGTCATTTTGAAAACCGTCTGAATTTCTGCAACTGGGTAATTTCACAAATTGAACAGAATTCATCATTTTTTAATTCAGTTTTATTCAGCGATGGAGCGACTTCCAAAATTCTGGTTTTGTCAATTGGCATAATTTCCATTACTATTCAATAGAAAATCCGAGAAAAATAAGAGAAGTAGACCATCAATACAAGTGTTCATTTAATGTTTGGGGAGGAGTTATCAAAAATCATGTGATAGGTACTCAATTTTTTCGAAGAAAATCTCAACGGTGTTGCTTATTTGGATTTCCTTCAGAAAATTCTGCCTGGATTATTAGCGATGCTCATTATTCTCGTCCTGTGAGAGAATTTCTGGATAACCAGTTTCCCAATAGAGGGATAGATAGGGGCGGACCGACAATATGGATGGTTAGATCACCAGATCTCGACAGATTTTTTTCTGCAGGGATACATAAAGGAAATCGTATACTATGATAATCCAACTACAGCTCTCAATATGCGGAGAGAAAAGATAAAGCTTTTCGAAGCATTAATCCATCCATGTTAACGAGGGTTGGTAGATCGTTTTTAGATTTATAAATTGAAAAAAAAAATTTATAAATCTGAAAACGGTTTGATTATGGGAAATCCCTTAAGTCCTTTATTAGCAGAAATATTCATGGACAATATTGAAACTAAAATTCACCAATATCCCCTTAAGAAATACTTTTTATATTGGTATAGATATGTGGACGATATTTTCTGTTACTTCACAGATACAGACAGACTTTTGAAGAAATTCTTTTTATTCATCAATGAAATACATCCTTCAATTAAATTCACTATGGAAACCGAACTTAATAATTTTCTTGATTTAACTGTTACTCGAATAAATAATTCACATCATTTTTCAATATTTCACAAACCAACCTATACGGATTCTATTATACACAATAAATCAAATCATCCTCTAAATCAAAAATTATCAGCATTTAATTGTATGATCCATAGATTAGTTAATATTCCCATGAATCGAGAAAATTATATTTCAGAACTTAACATAATTAAACAAATAGCTATTAATAATGACTATGATCCAAAGTTGATAGACAAATTATTGATGAATAAAAATAATAAAATAGCTTTGAATATGGTGTTTCCTAATATCAAAGAAAATTTTAAATACATTTCCTTAAAATACACTAAAGGTATTTCTGAGAAAATTGCTACATACCTCAAAAATAAATGTAATTTGAGAACTTCATTTAAAACTAATTCAAACTTGAGTAAATTTATCAAAAATAATAAAGACTACACACATAAGGATGATAAATCTGGGGTTTATAAGTTAACCTGCGGTGATTGCCCTAAAGTTTACATAGGTCAGACTGGAAGAACTTTCCGTCATAGGATGTGTGAACATTTGAAGAGTTTCCTCAATAATAAAAGCAATTCTACATATTCCAACCATTTGTTAGAAAAAGGACATACTTTCAACCATAACTTTGAAATTCTACATATAGAAAGCAAAAGTTATGCCTTAAATCTGTTAGAATCCCTAGAGATAAATAAACATAATAAAATTGGAATATTACTTAACGAACAAATAGATTTAAATAGCTCACCTCTGTTAAATATATTCAGATAAGCTGGAATTTACAGGGACCCTTTTTTGGGTTTTAGTGCTCAATAAAAATTTATTGTACTTACTGTAATATAAATAGCCACGGATTTCGGAAACAAGCTTAGTTATTCAAAATGTGATCTTGCCTGATGATGCTACTGTGATAGCGAAACAATTGTTGTGAGTTTAACAATAAAAATTTGTGAAAATCAGAATAACCTTATTTCAAATTATTTAATATGGATTTTCACCAAGTAAGGACTGATACAATTCAATATTAGTAGATCGTTTCAGGATCGGATTGCTTTATGTTCGAGAGAAGGCGGACAAAACCTCGAATATCGTATCAAGCCTTACAATTTATTTCATTATTTACTACGTTTTTTTTTTACTCAACAAACATAACTAAGTGGTCTCAAATAGTTTTCTTAAGATTTGTACACCCCGCTCATTACAGGTTGGTACCCCATTTCGACTTATGATTTTTTAACGACAGGTGAAGTATTCAAATCGGTGATTTTTTTAACACTTGTTGAAATATTTTTCAGAAATACAAGGATTGATGTCCAGAAGTTAAACGAAGTTGTCTGATTCGGTTACATTGAAAGCCCAAGCCACTACTTAGGATTTATGAAGGGGTGACCAGGGGTAAAATAAAATTGCCAAACTATTCTAAGAACCTATGAAGCTTTTCAGAATTTAGTTCAGCAGAAAAGAACCGAATGTTAGATCACTCCCTGCAAAATTCTACCCATTTTGCAATCAATTTCGGACAGCTTGTATATTGAAGTGATGGAATGATGCTCTACAAAGTAAACTTTGAATAATTTTTACTGCACGGTTCATTGTTTTAACTATCTTAACGGCCATAAATAATCCGTCCAATATTCAAATGATATTGTCAGTTGTTTCAGTGTCCTGTAGTCATTTTCATGCCTACAGGAGTGAAAATAACTCCAAGGTTGCTTCTGGAAAAATGTTAAGCATTCAATTCTCTGCATTATAGTAAAAAAATAAATATGGCGTTACATTTGAAAAAATCGAGAAATATCAATTGCAAGTCCATCATATTTGGTAATCAATTACGGAAATTCTTCGTATTAACCATTTTAGTGTAATGAATATCAAAACAGATTTAATCTGTAAGCCTTCTACAATTTTAATTGGAAAAAAAATTTTTTTCTTTCCTTTTAGAATTAAATTAATGTCTTATAATAAGCACTTATATTTAATAGACGTATAAAATCAAAATTCATTACACAATATCAAATGGAATGAAAAAACCCGACAAAAATAAATTGTTAATTAAAATTGAAAATGAAAAAAAAAGTAATATTGAATGTTTCGTTACAAACATGCGCAGCCGAACTCGTCAGACAGGCGTGGTACGTATGTTTTGCCTGTAACATACATTTGACAAAATGTTTAGTTTTCGGTCTTATATTTATGAAAACTAAATCTTTTTCAAAAATACACAACATAATTTCAAGAACTTCTCCAAAACTAATTTATTTGAAATATTTAATGTGTTTGAATATTTAAATAAGTTACTTAAAAAACTCTCAGAAACATGTAGCACATCCTCAAAAACAATTAGAATTCAGATAAGGTCAGTTCAACTTTACATTTGAAAAATAAAATCAAATAAAATTAAAATAAATAAACTTGTAATCTTACCAAACAATTTCTGGAAACTCTGTGAATGCAAATTTAAACTAGGTAGGTACATCTAATATCCAAGGTACTCTAAGTTCTTGGCTAAACACAGAAATCACACAAAGTTTGTAAGGCATTTTATGGCTTTCCTTAAACCGCTGGAAACTGTATAATAAATTTCTTTATTCAAAAACCTGATTTCTGTGTTTAGCAAAAAATATAGAGTATCTTGAATATTAGATGTACCTACCTAGTTTAAATTTGCATTCACAGAGTTTCCAAAAATTGTTTGGTAAGATTACAAGTTTATTTATTTTTATTTTATTTGATTTTATGTTTCAAAAGTTTGTAATAATCCATCTATCAAGTAAAAAAACCTTTTCTTATTATTTTATTTTATATATAATTATATTAGGGTTTTGAATAAAGAAATTTATTATATAGTTTCCAGTGGATTAAGGAAAGCCATAAAATGCCTTACATACTTTGTGTGATTTCTGTGTTTAGCATAGAACATTGAGTACCTTGGATATTAGATGTACCTACCTAGTTTGAAATTGCATTCAAAGAGAATCCAAAAACTGTTAGGTAAGATTACAAGTTAATTTATTTTTATTTGATTTTATCTTTCAAATGTAAATTTGAACTGACCTTATCTGAATTTTTATTGTGTTTGAGGATGTGCTACATGTTTTTGAAGTAACTTATACAAATATTAAACATATTAAATATTTCAAATAAATTAGTTTTGGGGAAGTTCTTGAAATTATGTTGTGTATTTTCGAAAAATTTAGTTTTCATGAATATAAGACCAGAAATTAAACATTTTGTCAAAAATGTTTGATAAGGGCCTGTCTGACAAGTTCAGGTGCGCATGTTTGGAACGGAACATTCGATATTACTAATTTTTTAATTTTAATTATTTTATTTATTTCATTTTATTCCATTTGATATTGTGTATGATAAATTTTGGTTTTATACGTCTATTAAATATAAGTAGTGCTTATTGTAAGACATTCATTTAATTCTAAGAATTAAAAAAGAAAAATTTTTATGAAATTAAAATTGTAGTAGACTAACAGATTAAATCTGTTTTGATATTCAATATGTAATTATCCTTCTATCACGAAAAAAACCGCTTCTTAGTATTTTAATCTTTTTAGTATGTTGACTATAAATCTTTCATTATGCAAGAATTCGTATCACATTCGTGTTACGTATTGTTTTTGGAATCGTTTTAGGTCTTTTAGCGGATTGCTGTGCGCTCAACTTTTTCCATTTTTCTCTGAATAAAATCTGTACCGTTAGAAAAATTTTTGTTAGATTTTGTATTTTGATACAGATGGTGAAGGTCATTGAAAATACATGAAAATATACAGGGAAATCCAAATAAAAAATCAACCTTTTTTTGAATATCTTTTTTTGGAAATACCCTGTATATTGGAAAAATATTTCTTGAGATGCAGAAATAGAGATACAAGAATCCTGTTTTCGAACGAAATTTCTAAGATGTGTGGTTCGGCAGCTATGGAAAGAACGCAGAACGAAATGATATTACTATTTGAATTTGGCATTTTTCTCTCGAGTTTTATTTCGATGTTCAGAAACCATTAGTCGCGATATTTCTAGATTCCCAAAGTGCAGGTAATTGTTGTTTTAAAGGAATGGTAACGATAAAACTCGTACAATTTTCAAAATTTGGCAATCTATTTTCTAAAGGATTTGTTGTTACAGCGCAGTGAAGCGTTGAGTAATTTTTGCTCTTCACGTATAACGGACCTGATACCAACTAATCTAATTTTGTTCTTTGTAATATAGGCAGACTGTCAGCTAATTTGACCAGACCAATACTAAGAAGATCCCAAAATGTGTCAGCCCCTATTAATAAATCTATAGGAACCGGTTAGTCAAAGTTCGGATCTGCTAAAGTAAAATTTCTAAGAATGTTCAACCTCATTGAATCCAAAGATTAAGTTGATAGGTCATCAGTATTTCGTGGTTAAATGATGCAAGAAATGGTTTTTTCTAAATTATTGATAATTGCTTTAAATTTCAAAGGAACATAACATTTTACTTTGTTGTGCAGTTGGTGCACGCCATTAATAGAAATTTCAATTGAATGTTTTTATTTTATTTTGGAGAAGTTCTTAAAATCATGTTTTGCATTTTTGGGGAAGACTTGGTTTTCATAAATATAAGATTAGAAATAAAATTTTGTCTCCTTCATATATTCATTTATTAATTATATCAAATAAACAGTGAAACTTGAGCCAAGTATTTTTATTTACGACATTAATTCAAAAATGTTTCACCAAGTGATATGCGAGAAATCAATATCATTTATCAATAATGCAAACAACAAAGAAAAAACCAAGTCATCTTTGCTATTGACTGATAGTGAAAATACAGTTAAATTTCATGATAGAGTAAATTTTACAGAAACGCGATTTGATACATCAGAACTCAATTTATTAGAAAAAGGTTTAAAATATTTTTCCAATACTTTCAACAAAAAAGATTTAAAAAAACTCGCTGTAAATAGTGAATTGGCATTAAACTCAATTGATTCAAAAGAGAACCTTAATTACGAAAAGCATAACTGTGCAAAGTTCATTTCAATGTCTACTGTTAAAAATAATAAGAACGAACAAAAAATTATTCATTCAATTAAAAGAAAAGTTTCAGATAATCAACTCATAATTTCAAAAGCAGATAAATACAACACGGTAACAATTCTAAATAAATCGGATTTTTGGAAAAAACCGAAAAATTATTTGAATCTAATAATTTCTTAGAGCTCAAAAAAGAACCCTACGTCTAAATTTCAAAAATCCGTAAAACAAGCCATCAAAAATTGTCCAAACTTGCTTTCAGATATAAATTATCCATTGAAAATTATGAATTCAATAGTTCCGTTACTTTACACCCTTCCTAAAATACATAAGACAGATTGTCCTATGAGGCCCATTGTTTCTTGTATAAATGCACCTGCGTCAAAAATTTGTGAACATCTCAACATCATTTTACCAAATTTGGTACAACATAGCCCAAAATATTCTATCAAAAATTCTAAACAGCTCACGAAAGAACTAAAAACTTTAAAAATTCCCCCTAACGCTAAACTTGTTTCATTCGATGTTGTGAATACATTTCCTTCCATAACTAATTCAGAAATTAAAAATATAGTTCAAAATTTATTACAGTGTAGCGAACAACTTCTTCGCTCCTCGTCCAGAAACCTGCCTTGCTCTATCGCAGCTTGAAAGACGTATCAATAGAGGACACGACCAGTCTAAAGATTCATGACGAACCGTCCCAGTCGAGTTCAAGTAGGGCAAGACACAGCGTTTGACGATCACCGTTCCAAGCGGCACACGTCGTCACCGGCGTCACAGGCTGAGCTGCGCGTCACGCCTGTCTTTTGAGTTTCAGATGTGCAGACTCGAAACGAAACGCCATCTCCCTAACTAAGAGGTGGAAGCTCCCTCGCAACACCCGCATTTTTACACGTGTACTTCATTGGTGACCCCGACGTGATAGGGTGGGTTTTCTTCAAGAGGGAACCGGCCCATTCATTTGGAGGCCCTAATTGCCCCCTATCCATTATTCCGAGACAGCCTTTCCTTTCGATCCCCGCTGGATATGGCACCGCGACCACCCCACTGGAGGGGGAGTATGTAGCCAACAACTTCTTCGCTCCTCGTCCAAGAACCTACCTTGTTCTGTCGCAGCTTGACCAGCGTACCAATAGAGGACCCGATCAGTCTAAAGATTCTACTTGAAATATGCCTCAAACAATGTTATTTTAAATTCATCCATAAAATTTATCAACAATTAGACGGCCTCCCTATGGGTTCTCGCTTATCACCACTTTTGAGTGAAATTTTCATGACCCATCTTGAAAATAAAGTTTTTTCTTCTCAAAATAATTTGATAAATAAAGTTCTTTATTGGAAAAGATATGTGGATGTTATATTTCACATTTAATTAGGTTCTATCAGACAATTAAAAATGTTTCTGAATTTGTTAAATTCATTTTTCAATTCTATCAAATTCACTACTGGAATCGAAAATTCCCAAAAATCAATAAATTTTTCAGATATTCAGATCACAAGAAATGTAAATTCCCTTGAATCTGACATATTTAGAAAATCCACGTACCCAGATTCATGAATACATAATAACAGTTCCACCCTCATAAAATAATTATGTCTCCTTTTCACGCCTTTTTACATAGATTACTATCAATCCCTCACTCAATAGAAAACTTCAACAAAAAAATTGAAGTCATTAGCATCGAACAATGTTTACAATACGAACGTAATCGATAAACTAATTTTTAAAAAACAGCATAAAAAAGTTTTAGCTTCTCTTTACACTAATCTTCAGGACAAAGATAAAGAAAAATTCTATAGGATAAATTTCATACCACAAATAAGTAATAAAATTTCCAATAGACTAAAACAGAATAATATTGATATTCTTTGTACAAATGAGAAAAAATTAGGTTCACTCTTAGTGAATAGCAAAGACAGTCGTGAAACGTGTGAAACAAGCGGTATATACAAATTATATTGTAATGAATGCTCAGCATTTTACATAGGTCAGACAGGACGATCTATAAACATAAGGGTAGAATAACATAAAAAAAGTATATTTCGTAATAAAATAACATCTGTTTTTTCGGAACATTGTATAAATAACAACCATTTCATAGATCTCAGTAGAACTGAGATTTTAGACGAAGGTAATAAAAGCAGAGAAAGTTTGGAAATTTGTTTAGCACATAGTAAGAAGCTACCAGTTACAAATGAACAACTTCAATTTAATTTATCACCATTGCTCTTATCTGTAGAAGATTAGAACCCAACTAACACCATATTTGTACACTCTACAAAATTGTACATGTGGCCTACCCCACCATTATAAATAGGATTTTGAATTTGTTCTCTTCAGTTCTGAAAATGAGCTGAAAACCCGAAACATATATGTCAACAGACATAAAAAAACAGTGAAACTTAAGCTAAGTTGTTTTTATTATATTTATTAATTCAAAAATGTTACACTAAGTGATATGCGAGAAATCAATATCATTTATTAATTTTAGTTGACAATATACTACTCTGTCAAGAAAGTACCGGGAATTTTCAATTGAAACAACATTTTTACATTTAATCGTCAAAATTTATTGGGTCGCCTTCAAAATAGGCTCCATTTGCTCCAATACATCTATGCCAACGGCACTTCCAATTATCGAAACATTTTTTATAGGCGCTTTCCGGGATGGACTTTAGCTCTCGCGCCGAATTTTGTTTTATGGCTTCAATCGACTCAAAACGGGTGCCACGAAGGGCAATTTTAGTTTTGGGAAAAGGAAAAAGTCGCAGGGAGCCAAATCCGGCGAATACGGTGGTTGCTGAAGCACGTTTGTTGAGTTTTTGGCGAGAAAGTCAGTCACAATCGTAGCTCGGTGAGAAGGCGCGTTATCGTCATGCAAAATCCATGAGTTGTTCGCCCACAAATTTGGCCGCTTCTTACGGATACGCTCACGCAAACGTTTCATAACGCCTAGGTAATACTCCTTGTTTACCGTCTGACCCTCTGGAACGAATTCGTAGTGCACCACGCCACGGATATCGAAGAAAACAATGAGCATCACCTTCATTTTCGAGCGGCTTTGGCGTGGTTTTTTCGGTTTCGGCTCATTTTTTGCCACCCATTCCGATGATTGCTGGCTTGTTTGCATATCGTACTCAGAGGCCTTTTGCAACATTTTCGATGCATCGGCACACGAAAATTCATTTGCAACACAAAACTTTAAACAAATTCTTTGCTCAACGTAATCACCCATAGTAAAAATCGGCACGCACTCTGACATAGACTGACTTAATCAGCTGTTGCAAACACACTAGTTGACAGATCCCGCTCAAGTTTGGCATAGTAATTAAGGACAGTGGTACCAACCTAGGAAAAAAATTTTTACCTGCCTCATTGCACCGCCAGATTTAAATCGATAATTCCCGGTACTTTCTTGACAGAATGTATATTTGCTGGGTTTTTTTTATTCGATTTGATATTATATAAGGAGTTTTGATTTTATCTGTCCACTAAATTTTAGCAGTTCCTATAAGCCATTAATTTAATTCTAAAAGTTTTTGAATGAAATTTTTGAAATTGAAGTTTATAGAATGCTAACAAAATAAATCTGTTTTGATATTTGAATTCTGTAATAATCTTTCTATCAAGTAAAAAACCCCTTCTTATTTTATTTTAAGAGGCATAATTTTCTCGATTATTTATAGAATATTTGTTATAAATTGAGTTAATTCCTGAGATTCAAGAAAACGTACTAATACCACAAATTATAAGCGGCAGAAACTGACAGACTTTAAATTCAATGTTTGCTTTGATATTCAATCACAAGGACCTTCAAGAGAAGCAAATTTAGATGTGAAATATTTCAACTTTTCGTTGTTATCTTCTTAGCCATGATATTATGGCATAGGACAAGCAGCTAGCACAAAAGTTGATAAGTCATTCGAAAGCACACTAAATGAGGTATTTATTGCTGAAAAGAAAACGTTTCCATAATAAATAATTTTTCATTGATAAAACCATTCGAGAAATATGACTAATTTTGTTCACTTCAGAATCGTAATATTCATCTCCTTTCCACACCAGCGATAAGAATTTTTTGACACACAGAACTTTTTATCTTTTAGCAAATTTATTGTAGTTTCCAGATATGTGGTCAACGTTGATGAGTCTGCAAGGATAACTGAAGTATAATTGATTTTATGGAAAAACTTGAAATATTTCGAGAAATTAAGAAATGTTAAAATAAAGAACAAAAATCCATATTTAGACCATGTGATATATGACTTTTTTTGTTGCAAATTACTTGTATGGTCTCCCCGTGAAGATTGGCTCTTTTAAAAGTGGACACGATGTGTAACAATTGTTGCATTCCTTTTAATATTTTTCA
The DNA here is from genome assembly GCA_034642435.1 of Megalocaria dilatata. Classification (NCBI taxonomy): domain Eukaryota; kingdom Metazoa; phylum Arthropoda; class Insecta; order Coleoptera; family Coccinellidae; genus Megalocaria; species Megalocaria dilatata. The sequence continues at coordinate 53,167,548 of CM067859.1, read as the reverse complement.
GATAATCCATGATATCCAGTATCGCTTAATGATGTATTTTTTCAGGTCTCTTCATTGATCGCTGGTATTATACGTTAAATTATGAATTCGTGCGAAGTTTATGTTAAAATAATAGAACAGCCAGCATCAAATCATGCGCGGTTCAGTAGTCGATATGAAGAATTCTATCCTTTACTAGGAGTTTCATCTACACCATGGATGGAAACTTGTCCAACAATCCAAGTAGTTGGATACCAAGGAAAGGCAATAGTGGTAGTATCATGTGTGACAAAAGAAAAACCTTATAGGTGAAAATTTACTCTTTATAATTGTAATCCATTTGTGGTTTATTATTTTCAAATAAGATGAGAACATACCTGAACTTTTTGGGTTAACCCCATTCAGCCAACGTTCTGAAAATCCGAATGCATTCTGCGTCGGGCATTAATTATGAACGGAACTGTATTTACGCGTGAAAAACAAAATAGTGGCGATAAAATCGCAGATGGCTACAAAGTGACAGCCTTAGATTATAATCCATTACATATTTGATAGATTCGGTCTTCACTTGGTGGAAACTCATTTTAATTAAAAAAATGTATATATGACAGTAATTTATTTCCACAAAAATGTTTGTACTACAGTACAATGTACTACCTGAAGAAGCCACATCGTGGTGAAATAATTGTTGTATTAGTACAAACATTTTTGTGGAAATAAATTACTGTCATATATACATTTTTTTAATCCATTACACTTTAAGCGTAAAACTATCATAAAATGTCTTCGAGAGTCGTCGGATCGATAGCTGTGCGTTTGAAATTGATGGAAATTCAAGTATTTTTTGAAATTCTAGGAATCATTAATAAGGAGTGGAGCTAAGGTAATAGAAAGTTCTAGAAATCGGGACGATGTAACAGACATTTGTATAACCATTCTATACTCAAACAAACTAGACAAGGTTTTGTGGATCACTGAGGCAAATTGCAGACATGCACACGTTTCAAACTGATTAGTTTTCGTCAGTGTAATGTATGCTAGTGACTCCAAATCTGTCAAGTATTCGCTATACACAGAGACTGCAAGATATTAATAATACACTAGCGCCATCTAGAATATGCAAAATACATAAACAGAGACCCTAAGATATTAATAATTAATAATTGGTACAGATCAGCCGAAAAATATTCATTTTGAAATTTTAGGAGTTGATTTAAGAAGAGGTAAAGAGCACTGACGTGAAGTTAGAAGCCCTTGCGCACTAGTTCATATCATCCACGATCCTCACAAAATAATTCTTTTTGTCTTTTAGTTGTACGATCTTCACATAATTTTGTATAAGCCTTCTTGTCATTGTTGAATTGACTAGTGGGTACTAAAACAAAGTTAGAAGTCTTCGTTGTTTATTATTTCAGTTAACCTGACGTTTCTCCCACTATGTGGGCTTTTTCAGAGGCTAAAATTTACAAACATTTAAATTACTTAATTATACTTAAACAAAACAAAATTACATCTTTCTTAAAAAATTAGCAACATTGGGACTTGGTTTACTATAAAATAGAAAAAGGCTTTTCACTTAATAGAAGAAATACAACAAAATTTGAATATCAAAACAGATTGAATCTGTCTAGTCTTCTCCAATTTTAATTTAAAAAAAATTTTTTTATTCAAAGATTTATATTTTATTTATATTTATTCCATTTGACATTATACTATATTATTATATTATATATTGAGTTTTGATTATATACATCTATTAAACGTAAGTGGTGCTTATTTTAGACATTAATTTAATTCTGAAAGTTTTTTGAACAAAAAAATTTTTTTGAAATTAAAATTGTAGAAGACTATCAGATTTAATCTGTTTTGATATTCAAATTTTGTTATATTTCTTCTATCAAGTAAAATGCCTTTTTCTATTTTATTTTATATATAATATATAATTATATTTTGGCTTCAATAAATCTCATTATGGAATGTCAATGAATTTAAATATAACCTTAAAAATAACTTACACTGTTCTGTGATTTTGTTAGAACATAGACCAATCTTGAATTTTAAAGTTAGTCTGTTTGAAGCATCCATCCTGAACACGTGTGAGTTGTGATATAGTTGTAGTTATTTGATTTTGATATTTGGAATATTATCTAGGACCGAAGAAGAGATTACCTAGAATTATATTTATTTTTTGAAGATATAGTGCATGTTTTGAGAGATTTCTGAATTAACTTATTCGAATATTTAAATATATTGAATATTTCAAATAAATTATATTCTTTGAGAAGTCCTGAAGTTGTGTTAATGTTTTTAAAAGGCAATTGGTGTTCTTAAAGGCAAGATCAGAAACAAAATTTTGTCTCCTTTAAATATTTATTTATTAATTTTGATGAATTTCTTATATCTGTTGGTTTATTTATTCCATTTGACATTAAATATTGAGTTTTGATTATATACGTCTATTAAACGTAAGCGGTGCTTATTTTAGACATTAATTTAATTCTAAAAGTTTTTTGAATGAAAAAATTTTTCTGAAATTAAAATTGTAGAAGACTAACAGATTTAATCTGTTTTGATATTAAAAAAAAAATTTGGTTTACTATGTTAAAAAACATACTTCATTAATGAAATTTAACATATCTATTTGTTTCCTAGTTAAAAGAACAATATCTTAATCAGAAATCATCTATTTTATGTTTGGTATGTCGTGACTGTCAAAATGCAATTGTTATGTTATTTATCTGCCAACGTAGCTGTATTCCTCTGCGTTCAGTTTTTTGTTTACGTATATGTTGCGTCCCCTATTGTATCAATTATGTAATAATATTTCATTTATGTTTTAGAGGTTTGCTGTATCTGCCTTAAAATTGCAATTGTCTTTTTCCATTTTTATCCTCAATAATTCTAGTATTTCACGTTTTATTTCGTTTGGTTCTGTGTCTAAAATTTAAACGTTATCAAAGTTATTATACACTGCGTGCTCAGCTAAGACTGTCTTCTCCATTTTATTTTTAACATCATTGGCATGTTGTTTTGCTCTAGTCTGGCAGTAATGACTTGTTTTACCTATATAATTACTGGGGCAATTATCTTGTATCAATTGCATATTTAATTTCAAAAAATTATATTTAATAATTATAACTTCAAGTATTAAATTAAAGTCATATAAGTACCACTTATATCAAACGACATATAAAATAAACATTCATTATAAGAAATCCAAATGATATAACAAAATCCAATAAATAAAAATTGTTTACCAAAATCCTATAAATTAAATATTTTGAGTAGACAACATTTAGTTTCTGCTCATCAATCTTATGAAAATAAATATCTTTCAAAAATGTTCAACATGATCTTTAGAATTTCATCATAAAACTATCTTCCTTAGAATATTCGATATTATTGGATATCTAACTAAGTTACTTTCTATAAAATCTCGAGATATGTAAAAACATTACTGAAATACAAATTTTAAGAGAGACTTTGATTCGTCAGTACTCAATTAATTCACATTCAATAAAATATAACATCAATCAACAACAAATATTTACTCACCTTTCACCAATTTAGAGATATTCTGGTGAATGAATACTGAAAAATTTAAATGGAGTGTAATGTTAACTACAAATAAATAATTCTGTGGTTTAGTAATGTTTTCACATATCTTGAGATTTTATAGAAAGTAACTTAGTTAGATATCCAATAATATTGAATATTCTAAGTAAGATAGTTTTATGATGAAATCCTTAAGATTATGTTAATAATTTTTGAAAGATATTTGTTTTCATAAGATTGATCAGCAGAAACAAAATTTTCTCTACTCAAAATATTTAATTTATAGGATTTTGGTTAACAATTTTTATTTATTGGATTTTGTTATACCATTTGGATGTCTTATAATTAATGTTTATTTTATATGTCGTTTGATATAATTGGTACTTATATAAAATTAATTTAATTCAATTCCTGAAGTTATAATTATTAAATATAATTTTTTGAGAATTAAATATGTAGGAGGCTAATGTTAAAATATTTAAATAAATGCAATTTCAAGACAGATACAGGAAACCTCAATAATATATGTATATATAAAGTATTACTACCTAATTGATATAATAGGGAACACAACCGATACGTAAACAAGAAACTGAACGCAGAGGAATACAACTACGTTGACAGATAAATAACATAACAATTGCATTTTGACAGTCACTACAGACCAAACATAATATAGATGATTTCTGATTAAGATTGTTGATATTAATTTCTGGCAGATCACTTGGTGAAAAATTTTTAAATTAATAAAGTAAATAAAAACAACTCGCCTTAAGTTTCACTGTTTATTTGATGTCTGTTGACATATATGTTTCGGGCTTTTAGCCCATTTTCAAAACTGAAGAGAATAAAACTCAAAAACCTATTTATAATGGTAAGGAAAATCACAGGTACAATTTTGAACAGTGTAAAAATATGGTGTTAGTTCGGTCCTAATCTTTTACAGATAAGAGCAATGGTGATAAATTAAATTGAAGTTGTTCATTTGTGATTGGTAGCTTCTGCCATGTGCTAAACAAATTTCCAAACTTCATAAAAGGTCCATTCTTCTGCTTTTATTACCTACGTGTAAAATCTCAGTTGTACTGAAATCTTTGAAATGATCGTTATTTATACAATGTTCCGAAAAACTAGATGTTATTTTATTATGTAATATACTTTTTTTATGTTCTTTTACCCTTATGTTTATAGATCGTCCTCTGATTTATGTAAAATGCAGGGCATTCATTACAAGATAATTTTTATATACCGCTTTTTGCAGACATTTCACGACAGTCTTTGCTATTGACTAAAAGTGAACCTAAGTTTTTCTTATTTGTACAAATATTTAATATTATTCTGTTTTAGTCTATTGCAAAGTTTGTTACTAATTTGTGTTATGCAGTTTATGCTATGAAAGGGAGAACCATAGAGAGGCCGTCTAATTGTTGATAAATTTTATGGTTGAATTTCAAATAACTTTGTTTGAGGCATATTTCAAGTGGAATCATTGTTTCCCGTATAATTTCGGAGGTGAGTGATTGGTTTTGCTGTAATAAATTTCACCTCCGAAATTATACGAGAAACAATAATTCTACTTGAAATATGTACCAAACAAATTTATTTTAAATTCAACCATAAAATTTATTAACGATTAGTTGTTGATTAGAACCCTATGGGTTCTTTCTATCACCACTTTTGAGCGAAATTTTCATGACATCTTGAAAATAAAATCTTTTCTTCACAAGATAATTTGATAAAGAAAGTTCTTTATTGGAAAATATGTGGATGATGTATTTTGTATTCGGTTAGGTTCTATTAGACAATTATAAATATTTCTGAATTTGTTCATTTCGTTTTTCAATTCTGTCAAATTCACTATTGAAATCGAAAATTCCCAAAAATCAATAAAATTTTTAAATATTTATTTCACAAGAAATGTTAATTCCCTTGAATTTGACATATTTACAAAATCCATGTACACAGATTCATTAATACATAACAACAGTTACCACCCTCATAAAATAAAAATGTCTCCTTTTCAGGCCTTTGTAAATAGGTTACTATCAATCCCTCTCTCGATAGAAAACTTTAAGAATGAAACTAAAGTTTTGAAGTCACCAGCGTGGAAAAATGATTACAATACTACCGTAATCGATGAACATGATTTTTAAAAAAGATAGAAACAGAAAAATTTCATAGCATAAACAACATACCACAAACTAGTAACATACCACAAATTAATAACATACCACGAATTATTATAGTAACATACCACAAATTAGTAACAATAGACTAAAACAGAATAATATAAATATTACTTGTACAAATGAGAAAAACTTAGGTTCACTCTTTGTCAATAGCAAAGATTGTCTTAAAACGTGTGAAAAAAGCGGTATATATAAATTAAATTGTAATGAATGCCCTGCATTTTATATAGGTGAAACAGAACGATGTATAAACATAAGGGTAGAAGAACATAAAAAAAGTTTATTACATAATAAAATAACATCTGGTTTTACGGAACATTGTATAAATAACAACCATTTCATAGATTTCAGTAGAACTGAGATTTTACACGTAGGTAATAAAAGCAGAAGAATGGACCTTTTAGAAATTTTGGAAATTTGCTCAGTACATGGTAAGAAGCAACCAATCACAAATGAACAACTTCAATTTAATTTATCACCATTACTCTTAACTGTAAAAGGTTAGGACCAAACTTACTCCATATTTTTTTACACTCTTCAAAATTGTACCTGTGATCTACCCTATCATTATAAACAGGATTTTAAGTTTTGTTCTCTTTAGTTTTGAAAATGGTCTAAAAACCCGAAACATATATGGATGGAGTAGTCCGTTACTTTGTGATAGTTCATTTTAATGGAATGAAATAAGGAATTACTTTGTTTTCTATCACTTTTTATTATAACTGATATACAGTGACTCGAGTTTCGTAGTGTTTACTACATTTTCAAACTGAATGAACAAATTAGATCTCAACTATTATATATGGGGATTGTAGGCTTCGGCAGAGCTTCGAAGAGAGGGGTTTTCCAAAGTTCCGTCTGTTCGTTAAGTAGTTTTATTATTGGTACGTGATTTTTATTTTTTTCGATTTCTATGGATTCCAGGATGTCAAGTTTTTTCCCTTTCGCTTCCACGTGCAAGATAACAAGGTTGTTCAATTCTGGGAACGTGTGATCTGTAGTGATGAAATGGTTCGCAAAATTGGAATTATTCTTCCGGTTCCTAAAAGCATATTTGTGCCCTTTGTACCTTTTATGGAAAGGTCGGCCCGTTTGTCCTATATACACACTATTACACTTTTGACAACTTGATTTATAGACTCCAGAATTATTCAGTCGGTTCTCTTTGTCTTTCGGATTAAAAAAGAGATTAGAAATTTTATGGGAGGGTGTGAAAGCTGTTACTATGTTGATTTTTGATAGAATTTGAGCTATTTTTTGTGAAATTGGTCCAAAATATGTTAGTTTTATGAATTTATTGTTATTATGATCTGATTTGGAGTTGCTTTTGTTTTTTGTTTATGATGGAATTTATAGTTTTGGTTTCGAACTGATTTTTTGTGTCTATTTGGCTGATTGTATTCAATTCCTTCTTTAACGTAATATTATCTAAAGGAATTGAAAATGCTCTATGTACCATTGATCTATAAGCAGCTAGTTTATGATTGATCGGCTGGTTTGAAAAATTTGGTATTGTTGTATCAGTTGATGTGGGTTTTCTATATATATCAAAGGAAATTTCATTATTACTGTTAATTAAAGTTATGTCCAGAAAATTTATTTTATTGTCAAGAGTGTAATAGTGTGCATATAGGACAAACGGGCCGACCTTTCCGTAGAAGGTACAAAGAGCACGAATCTGCTTTTAGGAACCGGAAGAATAATTCCAATTTTGCGAACCATTTCTTCACTACAGATCACACGTTCCCAGAATTGAACAACCTTGTTATCTTGCACGTGGAAGCGAAAGGGAAAAAACTTAACATCCTGGAATCCATAGAAATTGAAAAATGTAAAAGGCACGTACCAATAATAAAACTACTTAACGGACAGACGGAACTTTGGAAAACCCCTCACTTCGAAGCTCTGCCGAAGCCTACAATCCCCATATACAATAGTTGAGATCTAATTTGTTCATTCAGTTTGAAAATGTCTACGAAACTCGAGTCACTGTATATCAGTTATAATAAAAAGTGATAGAAAACAAAGTAATTCCTTATTTCATTCCACCCGAAACATGTATGTCAACAGACATCAAATAAACAGTGAAACATAAGCCAAGTTGTTTTATTGTCTTTATTAATTTGATTTTAATTAATGAAGTGTGTTTTTTGACATAGCGAAGTGAGTCCCAGCTAGCGTTTAAAGAAAGTTGTAATTTCTTTTGTTCAAGTATAATTGACTAATTTGAATGTACGTAAATTTTAGCTTCTGAAGGAGCCCACATAGTGGTGAATCGTCAGATAAACAAAAAGAAAAAACAACGAAGACTTCCAACTTTGTCCTAGTAGCCACTAGTCAATACAACAATTATATTTTTAGGACACGAAACAGATTTAAACTTGATCGTAGAGCTGTTACTATGGTTTCTTTAGTGTTCAACGCTAGCCCGCTACGAAACGAATTTTTTGTTTTGTTATTTGAAAAGTATTAATTGAACTAAGAGAGAATTTAAAATGTGTATTATTCCGAAAACATTGGAGTGATTTTATCCAGTAACAAACTCAACTATTAGGAGTACAAATAAGTTTCCGCCGTTTTATTGTAGATGGCGCGGCACGGAGTTTCGGTTAACTTTCGCAGATGATAACCGGCTTAAAAAATAGTTTGGACATTCAAGAACAACATAACCTATTAATATCATTGATTTTATATTGTAAAATATAATTTTTATGAGTTGAAAATGTCAAAATTTGAGCCAACTAAGCGTCATTTGCGGGAAATATTAGTTTACTTCTTTAATTTAAAGAAATCTTCATCAATTGCTCGAAGAAGCATATGGTGAGGGTACTTTGAGTGAGAGAACGTGTCGAGAGTGGTTTCAGAAGTTGAAAAACGGTGATTTCGATGTAGAAGACAAAGATCGCAGTGGAAGGCCAAAAATTTACGAGGATGCAGAATTGGAGGAATTATTGGAGGAAGATTCATCTCAAACACAAAAAGAATTTGCTTTAACATTAAAAGTCACTCAGCAAGCAGTCTCACATCGTTTAAAATCATTAGGAATGATTCATAAACAAGGAAATTGGATTCCGTACGGCGGAAACTTATTTGTACTCCTAATAATATTTTCAAACTCCAAACCTACCCCGAAAGTTTCTATCTGAAGGGTGAGCCATCTAGAGTTTGCATTTTGAGGTAGTGAGTATTTCGAGTGAGGCAATACTTCTGTCATTCGCGTTTAAATAGAAAGTTAGTTTAATATTTGAGATTAACGAAATGTGTCGATTAACGCTTGAAAAAAACTGGGAAATATTAAAAAAACATTTCCAAAGTGTTGAATCTTCTATCCAAATTGTTAGAAATTCACGTGGAAAATTCAGTAAAAATAAATTCCCTCATTGCAAATTATGGATTAATTTGTTTGTGAAGAGTGGATCGTTATTTGATAAAACAGCCGGTTCACATTCTCGTCTAGTGAACACACCTGAAAATATCAATATTAACTCGTCATCGTGCTCAAGAACTCAACATATCTTGCACTTCTCTTAGAAGAATATACTCCCCTTCTTATCTTTAACTGATATCGGACCAGCGTTATTCACTACTGATATAAAAAGTTGCAGGTTAGGAGCTAGTCGCTGCACAAGTAAATATCCCCTGTTAGCTTGTGCCAACTTATGTGGAAATCTAAAACAGGGAACACATTATTGGGCGATAGTTTGCGTCAATTGCCGATCTTTTAAAGGCCAATATTCTTCGCTAATTATAGACAACATAACTACTAACGAACTGAGTAAGAAGAAAAGAAAAGAAACGAACTAAGTTGAAAGAAAGAATACAAAATATTAGATAAGGCGAGAACATCTCAGATCAAACTCAATTTCCCAGCAACCAAAGAAAAAATAATTATGTAATGGGGTAAAATATAAAATAATGTTAGCAAAAAATGAATCAATTTCTGAGAGATTATGAAAACAATTCAATAAAAAGTAAAATTATTAACAATCTCAAAGAATTCAATAGACACACACAAAAACAGATGATTTGACAATAATTCATTTCAATATACTGAGCTCACAAAAACATTATGATGAACTATTACTAGTATTGGCAACTTTCAATGTAGATTCAGATATAATAGTGTTAACAGAAACTCGTATTATTACAGATTTTTCCCTGTTTTCGCTCAAAGGATTTGACACGATATGCAATGCTGGAGACTTGATTAGGAATGATGGTGTCGTTATTTGTGTAAAAACAGAATTGAAAAGTAGTCATAAAATATTGAATATTATGGAGATAAAATGTATTCAACTGAGGATTGAAACGCCATGGAAAAAGTATTTAATAACATCATTATATAGATCACCAGCCACTTGTCCGAAAAATCTCAATTCAGGGTTGAACGAATATTTACTATCAAATAATAATAAAACATATAACCAACCATATCTTAACAGGTTACATAAATATCAATTTATTGGATGAAAATGATAAGGATGTGGAGGACTATAAAAACATCCTCAGCTCCCATGGATTCATATCTTATATAAATGAGTATACAAGACCAGATAGCGGTACTTGTTTTGGGCCATTTTTTCGTGAAAAGAAATAAAACAGATGAGCTTGCCTAATCGTTTATATTCAGGTATGATATTACGGACCACTCTCCAATTGCTCTATCAATAAGTTGTCGAAAAACAATCGAAGCTAACACACAAAACATTAGACAGAAAAAATTTATAAATTACAAGTACCTAAAATTTAATCTAAAACGGGAAACATGAATACAGTTGTATACCGAAACGAATGTTCACTTGATGGCGGAAAAATTTATTGAAAGGTTCATATTTCATGTTCATAAAACAACAAACACCAAAAAATTTAAAAAAAATACCGTATTAAAAAAACCATGCTTGACAAAAGGTTTGCTTACGTCTATAACAACAAAAAATGATTTGCGAAAATGACCCAAACAATTGCAGTTTGAGGGTTGAATACACATCTTATAGAAATAAATTAGAAAAAACTATCACAAAAAGTAGAAAATTACACTCAAGGAAGATTATCGAAGGATGAAACAATTCTTCACAGGGAGTATGGAAAATCGTCAATGAAATTTGCAACAAAGGAAAGTACAACAATAAAGTCGAAAAAACAACCATAATAGTCAAAGATACCCCTTGATTTAAGCAATATATTCAACGACTACTACACTAAAGTGGGAGAAATTCTAGCAAACGAAATAATTATCCCTAAAGAATATAAAGAAAACCTAGAAAACATTCAGAACAGTATTTATTTTCCAGCGACAGAAAAAGAAGTTTGCAACATAATAAATTCACTAAAAAATAAAAAGGCTCCTGGTGAAGACGGTATTAGATCGGAAACACTAAAACAAATAACAGAAGAAATTAAAAGACATTATTAGAGTCTTCGAAACTGGAGTTTTCCCCAGTATTTTGAAAATAGGCTTGGTTAAACCACTGTATAAAGCAGGAAAAAAAACAGACGTGTCAAACTATAGACCCGTATCTCTAATATAGCCAAAATTATAGAAAAAATTATGGGAAATCGGCTAATGAACTCCTCAAACAAAAATAGAGTACTGAGTGATAGACAGTGCGGCTTCAAAGAAGGAATGTCGACCCAGCATGCAATTTTAAAATTGACTTCGGAAATCTATAATACATTAGACAAAAAAACTCCCGCAATATGTATTTTCGTCGACCTCTCTAAAGCGTTCGGTACTGTCTGTCACGACAAACTATAGACTAAGCTCCATTCATACGGAATTCGAGGTAGTGCTTATAAACTTATGAAAAATTACCTTTCAGATAGAATGCAAAAAGTTTGCATAGATAATATCATCGGTGAAACTCGAACGGTTAGATACGGTGTCCTGCAAGGAACTGTACTAGGTCCGATTTTATTCACGATATACTACTCTGTCAAGAAAGTACCGGGAATTTTCAATTAAAACAACATTTTTACATTTAATCGTCAAAATTTATTGGGTCGCCTTCAAAATAGGCTCCATTTGTTCCAATACATCTATGCCAACGGCACTTCCAATTATCGAAACATTTTTTATAGGCGCTTTCCGGGATGGACTTTAGCTCTCGCGCCGAATTTTGTTTTATGGCTTCAATCGACTCAAAACGGGTACCACGAAGGGGCAATTTTAGTTTTGGAAAGAGGAAAAAGTCGCAGGGAGCCAAATCCGGCGAATACGGTGGTTGCTGAAGCACGTTTGTTGAGTTTTTGGCGAGAAAGTCAGCCACAATCGTAGCTCGGTGAGAAGGCGCGTTATCGTCATGCAAAATCCATGAGTTGTTCGCCCACAAATTTGGCCGCTTCTTACGGATACGCTCACGCAAACGTTTCATAACGCCTAGGTAATACTCCTTGTTTACCGTCTGACCCTCTGGAACGAATTCGTAGTGCACCACGCCACGGATATCGAAGAAAACAATGAGCATCACCTTCATTTTCGAGCGGCTTTGGCGTGGTTTTTTCGGTTTCGGCTCATTTTTTGCCACCCATTCCGATGATTGCTGGCTTGTTTGCATATCGTACTCGTAGACCCAGGTCTCATCACCAGTTATAATCGTTCCATAAATGTAGAATCGGAATTAGAGCGATCCACCATGTCTGAAGCAACCTGTTCGCGATGACGTTTTCGAAGAAAATTCAGGTCTTTCGGTACGAGTCGTGCGGCCACCTTTCTCATGCCCAAAATATCAATCAAAATCGTACGTGCGGACTCGTGGGATATCTTAAGATCATGTGCTATCTCTCTCAAGCTGGTACGACGGTTTTCCAGCACCCTTTCCTTAATTTTATCGACGTTATCTTCATCGAAGCCGTCGATGGGCGACCACTTCACGACCGTCCTTGAAGGCTCTGTACTACTGATATGCACGAGTTTTCGATAGAGCATTATCACCAAAGGCCTTTTGCGACATTTTCAATGCATCGGCACACGAAAATTCATTTGCAACACAAAACTTTAAACAAATTCTTTGCTCAACGTAATCACCCATAGTAAAAATCGGTACGCACTCTGACATAGACTGACTTAATTAGCTGTTGCAAACACACTAGTTGACAGATCCCGCTCAAGTTTGGCATAGTAATTAAGGACAGTGGTACCAACCTAGGAAAAAAATTTTTACCTGCCTCATTGCACCGCCAGATTTAAATCGATAATTCCCGGTACTTTCTTGACAGAATGTATATAAATGATCTACTTCAGTTGGATACTAAAGGTACTGTTCTGAGTTTCGCTGATGATACAGCAATATTTTATAAGAGCAAATCGTGGAACTTGCTGACAGAAGAAGCAGAACAAAATATGAACGACATTAAAAATGGTTCGAATATAATTTACGTACCTTAAACATTGAGAAAACCAAATATCTTCCCTTCTCTTCATACACTACTGGATTACCTAACCTAGGAACGGTAATTTTGAGTGACACAGTAACTATTCCAAACTGTGAATCAATTGAATATTTGGGAGTAATCATTGACAGACATCTTCATTTGGATATTCATGTTAATAGATTGGTAAAAAGGTCAGAGGGTTATTAACCAAATTTAAAATCTTGAGAGACTATTTGGACATTCACCACCTGAAGATTCTTTACTATGCATAAATGCAAAGCTTGTTGGCATATGGTATTTTAGGCTGGGGCGGGTTACAGACGATCACTTAGATAAGGTTGTTCAAAAAAGGATTTTGAGAATAATTTTTAACAAAGATATAAGATATCCCATGCACTTTATGAAAATGGCCAAATATATGATACAAGACAGCTATTCGCTTATAAAAGGTTGATAATTATACACAAAAGAAAGATACCAATACAGGAAATCAACCACGGATATGATACTAGGAACAAAGATTTCAAAACGGCCATGAATAAATGTGATAAAGCTATAGGTCAACAAAGCTGCCAGTACATAAGTTCAAAACTATATATCTTCTCAAAGAGTTAAAATTCAAGAAATTTTTACCAATAAAAGACAGCTTTTAAAGAATAGCTGTTGTCAGATGACCGTAAGATGTATACAATATAATTAATACATGTTTACATTCTAATTCCAATCTGATGACGAATATGGAAATACAATCAATATAGGGATATTATTTGCAAATACTTCAAGAACAAGTTTCTGACATTGACTACCCAAAATGTGAGATTTGTCCACCCGATATGGGAGATTTACCCACCAGATATGTGAGATTACCTACCCGAATTATTATATTATACCCGCTAGATGTGAATGATATCTATAGAAAATTTATAATTTTAGAGAAGTTAAGGTTTTTGATGCAAATTTGTTATTTTATATAATGTAATTTTGTTCCTTTATATGTTGTAATTTTGTGTTTTTACCTAATTATCGTAGTTTCATTTATTCATACATTTCATCATTGCATATTTTATTTTTCAATTAGTTTTATTCATTCTAATATATTCAACATGAATTTCTAACATTTCAACATGTTCAATACGAATTATTAAGATATAAAGAATTTAAAATTCACGGTAGAGTACCACGGACAAGCTGACCATTTAAATCAGTTTCTGTGGAAATGAACAGATTATTTGCACAGTCAAGAACACTCTAATGTATTAAATACTAGCTTTTTACCCGCGGCTTCGCCCGCAGTGGAGTCATTAAATAAGTATGAAAGATAAAGGGTAAGGGTATAATAATAGTATAACTTCATTACTGAAGTAGCTAAATTTGACGATTTTTTGACAAACAATTGTTTTATCTTTCGTAAAAAAAATTTTTTTTTTAAAATATAAAGTACCCTATGTTACTTCTAATACCTTCAAGAGTATATGTACAAAGTTTCATGATGATCGGTTCAGTAGTTTTTGCGTGAAAGCGTAACAAACAAACTTACATTCGCATTTATAATATTAGTAGGGATGCATGTATTTATTTTGCGAATAAACATATATTATTATTATAAGTTGTGATCTACCACGCATCAACTTAATATGAAAATGTTCGAAAATTAATTAATCTTGCTAATGCATGAACAGCCGAAAGAATTATTGAATGTTTTTTCTAAAATGAAAACATGTAGTTATCTTAATATTCTGTCGCTATCCAAACAAGGATTCATATTGATAATCTTACTGCGTTTTCTTAATGACTTCCCTTTTCAGTTATAGATTACACTCCATAACAAATGACATTTGCGGGCGCTGTGAAGTTCATGAACGTGTAATGTTCTGAATGCACGCATGTCGAATTTCCATTTGCATTTATTAATAAATATAAATATGTACCTGATGTAAGGTTATTAGGTTCTTGAATATAAGTAATTATAGACGAATGGTCACTTCTAAGATTTATTACAATATTTATAATACATACTAATCGTTAAATGTGTAACCTGCAGTGCTTGGTGACAGGTTATCTCTCGTCCGGTATATCTGTGTCTGTTGAGCATAGATTACTTTTGACTTTTACGGCTATGTTCCACATCTAACATTTCCCTTTTTAACTAACTTAAGGAACTAATTTAACTCAAAACTAAAAAGATTAGAATTACAAGTTTAAATTTCTTGGTGACTTCGCCACTCTGCCTGAAGACGTTTTCTTTTCTACCCTTTCGAGCCCAAATTCACTCGCTCTTTCGGCCAGTTAATCAGAAAGGTACAGTTGAACACATTCCCTCGGCCAGACGGTTACGCGATACTCACCCTATATTAACAGTTAGTTAAAAAAATTCAGCTGAAGCTATTCCTTCAGCCAAACGGTCACGCAACATTCTCTAGAAGTAAGTTTTTTTACTCATGAAACAAAATTATCTTTCTCTCTCAGTTACCCATAACGCTAACTGAAGACCTGGAAGTGAATGTATTATCTACATTATTTATTTTTAATCAGATATCAAATTGTGAAAAGTGAACTCAAAGGTGAAACCAATAAAATTGAAGTCTGTGTCGTGAACAACAATAGAAAAAACTCAAAGAAGAACTATTCCATGATCAAGATAGTGTTTTCACCGCATTTTGTGTTAAAACCACCGAAACAACTCCCACCAATTTCGGTAAATAATTAAAATCTGTAAACTTGTGTTATACATTCTGTCAATAAAGTACCGGGAATTATCGATTTAAATCTGGCGAAGCAATGAGGCAGGTTATTTTTTTTTCCTAGGTTGGTACCACTGTCCTTAATTACTATGCCAAGCTTGAGCGGGATCTGTCAATTAGTATGTTTGCAACAGCTGATTAAGTCAGTCGATGTCAGAGTGCGTGCCGATTTTTACTATGGGTGATTACGTTGAGCAAAGAATTTGTTTAAAGTTTTGTGTTGCAAATGAATTTTCGTGTGCCGATGCATTGAAAATGTTGCAAAAGGCCTTTGGTGATAATGCTCTATCGAAAACTCGTGCATATCAGTGGTACAGAACCTTCAAGGACGGTCGTGAAATGGTCGCCCATCGACGGCTTCGATGAAGATAACGTCGATAAAATTAAGGAAAGGGTGCTGGAAAACCGTCGTACCAGCTTGAGAGAGATAGCACATGATCTTAAGATATCCCACGAGTCCGCACGTACGATTTTGATTGATATTTTGGGCATGAGAAAGGTGGCCGCACGACTCGTACCGAAAGAACTGAATTTTCTTCAAAAACGTCATCGCGAACAGGTTGCTTCAGACATGCTGGATCGCTGTAATTCCGATTCTACATTCATGGAACGCATTATAACTGGTGATGAGACCTGGGTCTACGAGTACGATATGCAAACAAGCCAGCAATCATCGGAATGGGTGGCAAAAAATGAGCCGAAACCGAAAAAACCACGCCAAAGCCGCTCGAAAATGAAGGTGATGCTCATTGTTTTCTTCGATATCCGTGGCGTGGTGCACTACGAATTCGTTCCAGAGGGTCAGACGGTAAACAAGGAGTATTACCTAGGCGTTATGAAACGTTTGCGTGAGCGTATCCGTAGGAAGCGGCCAAATTTGTGGGTGAACAACTCATGGATTTTGCATGACGATAACGCGCCTTCTCACCGAGCTACGATTATGACTGACTTTCTCGCCAAAAACTCAACAAACGTGCTTCAGCAACCACCGTATTCGCCGGATTTGGCTCCCTGCGACTTTTTCCTCTTCCCAAAACTAAAATTGCCCCTTCGTGGCACCCGTTTTGAGTCGATTGAAGCCATAAAACAAAATTCGGCGCGAGAGCTAAAGTCCATCCTGGAAAGCGCCTATAAAAAATGTTTCGATAATTGGAAGTGCCGTTGGCATAGATGTATTGGAGCAAATGGAGCGTATTTTGAAGGCGACCCAATAAATTTTGACGATTAAATGTAAAAATGTTGTTTTAATTGAAAATTCCCGGTACTTTCTTGACAGAGTAGTATATGCTGGGTTATTTATTCCATTTGATATTGTGTATTGAGTTTTGATTTTATACGCCTATTGAATATAAGCTGTGCTTATAAGACATTAATTTAGTTCTAAAAATGTTTGAATAAAATTTTTTTGAAATTAAAATTATAGGAGACTAACAGTTTAAATCTGTTTTGATATTCAAATTTTTCAACTTACTTTGAACAATTAAACGTGGCTCGCCGGAACTGGAACCTGGAGTAAAATTAGGGTCAGTGCACTGTTCTTTGGGGCTGCCTGATGATGCGTTTTCTCCAATATCCTCCAAAACAACATTTTGCGGATCTAAAGTTACGATTGGCTCTGGTAAATCTGCATTATGAGGAACATGCCTTATTGTATTCTGCAAATTTGGATAGTCGATCTTTTGCTTTCCCTTTTTGGAATAACCTTTAGTCTCTGTCCGGCAAAAATAGCAATCGTCTAAATGATTAGTTGGTTTCCGCCATATCACAGGGACTGCAAAGGCATGCTTTCTTCTTTCCCATTCATACACTGCACCAATGATACGCTACAACTAACACAGCACACATTGGAAGTCCACTGCTCGTCTTGATCTCTAATTGAAACACCAAAATATATGAAGTAGGCTTTCTTAAAATTTTCAGAAAATCACCTGGCTCTTGATCTCACCATGAATTATCCACAAATATAACAAAATTTTTCAGGAGAGATTTTGCAACTGCGGGCGTCTGTCTTGACATTTTCCTCCTTAAAGCACTTTTTTATTTATACACAGGGAAGTACTGACTTTGAAACTCTACAGATGACTGATTTGTTATCTTAATTTTATGTCTAATATTATAAACAACCCAGTTTAGGTACTTTTCCTGTTATAAAATACATCCATTTTAACCGTTCCCTCATAAAATTGACTAATTGCTTATGTATAATGGTTTTATTGAGATATTGAAAAGTGTTAGGGCTTTAGGAACATTTTTCCATTATTAGAAGGGTATTTACATAAAAAAATATGAAGATCTGCTTTGTGTTACAAAAATCTTGTCGACCAGTGTAATCTTTGTTTTGACATGACGATTTATTTTCAAATTGTTAAATGTTGGAAATTGCACTCTCAATCTCACGTATGAATTCTAGATTTTTATGTGGTACCAAGTCGCCCCATGATAATCGTTTCAGTCAATGTTTCTGGAAAATGATTTTTGACAGAATTGAGAATTGGCTGGCTAGACACTGTATTGTTCGTACTTTACGAAGTTTTTGAAAACTCTTACCTTTCTATCGTGATCGTCTAATGTAGTGGGACTGGTACGTTACGTGGTGAAGATAACCCAAATTACCCCTAAACAAAGGCAACAGAACAGTGGCGGGAAGTTCAAATATTCAAAACACAGTAAAGTGGAATAATATATTTATATTGGTAATGATGAAAAGAAAAATCCTTCAATTAACTGAAACAAATCTTTATCATTTACTCTACTCAATGGTTCGTGAAGGTATAATAATAATAATAATACTTCTTTATTTCAATTAAAGCTTACAGATAAGATGCTCACCTGAAGTGAAATAATGTCTAAATAAAATTAATAGGTTAGCTCTCTAATGTGACATTAAAAAAATCTCCTAGCTTATAAGGCTCGAGTTTTATAATCAAAGATTTCACTCTGTTTTTGAAGATTCTTAAATTATTTATGTTCTTAATGTTATTTGGTAATTGATTAAATATTCTTTTACATCTATATGCCGGGTGTTTTTCACTTAAAGTCAATCTATGAATTGGAAAATTTAAATTTTGTGTTCTTGTGTTGTAACTATTACTGTGATTATATTGAATGAATTTTTCTTTGTTCTTCTGTAAGAATACAGCACATTCGTAAATGTATAACCCATAGACTGTGAAGATGTTATTTTGCTCAAACAATTCTCTACAAGTTTCATTATATTTCAGCTTAAAAATTACCCTTATTATTCTTTTTTGTATTTTAAACATTTCTTCTAAATTTCTTTTAGTTCTCCAAAAAATAATCCCATATCTAAGTCTAGATTCAAAATTTGCATAATATAAAATTTTCATTGATTTATCAGTCAGGTATTTTCTAGATATTCTAATTGCAAAATTAATCTGAATCAATTCCTGACTTAAATTTTTCACGTGTGCTCTAAAATTCATAACCGAGTCCATGAATACACCCAAAAATTTAGTACTATATTCAATATTTTCTATTTCCAAATCTCTGTAGGATTTGTTATTTTAAGATAGATAGATCTGTCGTTTGGTGTAAGGTTGCATTCTGGTTGAGGATGTGTCTGTGAGCTGATGCTATTGAAATAATTATTGAATTTTTGTGCTATTTCCTTGGGATCACCTTCTACACCACATTCCTCTGTGTTCTTCTGCCTTCCCCTGATTTCATTACATCTTGAACACATTGTCTTGTTCTTATTGTCTGATTTCCTGATTCTTTCTTCATATGTTTGGGTTTTGTATTTCCAAATTAATTGGTCATAGTCCTTTTTTGTTTTGTTATAAAGTTCTCTATATTTGACGTTACACCTGCTCATCAATAGTAAAATATCTAGCTGACTTTTGCATTTGTTCATTTCTGTGTTTGATGGTATTTGCCTATTTCTTTTTGGTTTAAACTTCTTCACTGGGAAACATTTATTTAGGATAGATTGAAAGGTTCTTAGAAAAGCCTGCCACTTTGAATCAATGTTGCTATCTACCTCCTCCTTGAATATAAATGACCAGTTCGGCTTTCTCAATTTTGTTATGAATTCACTTTTGGCTTCGTTGTTGAAGGATCTACAGTATTTCACCCTGGGTATTTTGTCGCATGTATTAGTAATAATCAATTCCTGTGCTATGTGATCCGATATATGTAAGTCCAATGTTCTTGATTTCCAGATATCGATGTTAGTAAATATGTTGTCAATGCATGATTTGGATTTATCTGTGATTCTTGTATGTTCATTTATGGTCTGAGTTAGATTGAAAGAATAGATGTAGAAGATATAGAGTAAACCTTTAAGTACCCCGAGTAAAAGTGACTACCTCACTTATACATATTGTTGGATCGGCAAATATGTCATATAGGATATCATTCTTACATAGCGAGGGGTTCATGCAGCAGGAATGCACCTACAACTGTAACTCTTGTAGCCAATGCTGAAACTCAAGCTATCAGGGTCACGCAGGATGGACAAAAAGGGGGGTAATGTAGCATTTCCAGAAGGTCACCTTGAAGGGGTGACAATTTGAGTCAACTGAAAATGAAATTCAAGAAGACTGTATCTGACCTCATCAGGGTGATCATGGCCCAGGAAAGCTCAGATATCAATATGAAAAACCTTCACACTACTTGAAGGATCGTACGAACTAATACTGATCCACAATACCACAGAAACAATGATCATTAGCTCACACACTTCACTCAGCAGTGTTAGATATCCGGAGTATTAACTATATGTTGTACTCTCTCAGGACCACCCAAGGATTCACCTTGAAAGACATGACTCGTTCATAAGGAATAGAATTTAACAAATTAAGCAGACATATGAATATTGCAAACATAGTACATGAACTGATAAGCAAATTATAAAACAGATGCAGTACCCCTATCACACTGACATGTCAGTGAATGTTACATTTAAAAATCTAGAAATAGATAACCGGAGAATCACAAAATAGCACATGCAAATCACTTATATGCCAAGCACCGGGAATTGCATGAATATCACAAATAAGAAAACATTATCTATACAATAAAAAAAAACTTATGAGAGTTGTGACGCTTCAGTTATATACAAGAATAACGCATTTCAGTAAAACATTTCGGTTCAGCAAATATCCCTCAGGCAGAAATACAGATTGAAAATTATCAAACAACGAGCTGGATTACACCGAAAGAACACGTAATACCGGAGAATCTTACATTAAAACTAGGGTGGAAATTCGAAAGCGTAAAACAAGCAATCATATACCAGAACATATAATAGCTGGAATTAATTCTCCAGAACCTCTACAGATTTAAATCTCAATAAATCTCAAGAAAACATTCAAAATAAAATTTAAAAAAAATGTCATAGATACACTGTATCGCTTCATAGACATATATATTATCATCACATGTGGTGGAAATATACTAATAAAGAATCAAAAGAAATATGAAATAATGACCAAATTATTTGGACATCACCTTATACCTATATGATTCGATTGGATGTTGAAGATTCACAAGTTTCATCACTAAAAAAAGTTCAACATATAATTCAAAGAGGCCTTTTTCTTCCTTTTTTAGAAGAATATATACCCCATTCTCCAGAAAAAAAAACAGATAAAATCGGACCCACATCTCTTGAGTAAGGAGTTATTTGATAAACAAAATAATCATTGAAAACTATTATATATAGAAATACTTTTTTGCCTTAGACATTTCTGCAACAACTAACCAATTTTTGGATAAGCATAGCTTATACGAAAATTAGGTTATATCACAGAAATATACAACGAAAGAAGATACGACTTAACTCGGCACGTGCATGTGATATAAAACAAAGAAATTTCTCAATTATTAATATATATATATATATATATATATATATATATATATATATAAAATAACTATAAAGAAGTATTTGCATATTACAGATAATAGCTGGAATTAATTCTCCCGAACCTCTGCAGATTTAAATTTAATAAATCTCATGAAAACATTTAGAATTGAATCGAGTCTAAGTCCTATCTTCTTTTATTGTATATTTTTGTGATATAACCCAATTTTCGTGTTGGTCATGCTTATCCAAAAATTGGTTAGCTGTTGCAGAAATAACTAGTGAAAAAAAGGATTTTTGTATATTTTTTAATTAATATTTGGTTTATTCAAATAACTCCTTATGGAAAAGATTTAGGACCGAATTTATCAGGTTCTTTTCCTAGAGATTGTGCTATATATTCTTTTAAAGAAGAAAAATAAAAAAGGTCTTTTTGAAGTATATGTTGAACATTTTTCAGTAATGGTTATTTAACATCGAATTATATAATATATGAATAAGGTGACGTCTGAATAATTTGGTCATTATTTTATATTTCTTTTGATTCTTTATTAGTTGATTTCAACTACATGTGATGATAATATATATGTCTGTAAAGTGATAAAGTATCTAGAACATTTTTTGAAATTTAATTCTAAATATTTTCATGAGTTTTATTCAGATTTAAATCTGTAGAGGTTCTGGAGAATTAATTCCAGCTATGATCTGTAATATGCAAATACTTCTTCATTGTAATTTTCAATATATATATATATATATATATATATATATATATATATATATATATATATATATATATATATGGCCATATGTAGGCTATCTCGAGTATGTATATTTAGTGTCGCTAAGGAGTCATTTCGAAGAACGTTCTCGTCTGCCAGCTTAAAATCAAAAGAGACCCATTCTAGTACTACTCTGTCAAGAAAGTACCGGAAATTTTCAATTAAAACAACATTTTTACATTTAATCGTCAAAATTTATTGGGTCGCCTTCAAAATAGGCTCCATTTGCTCCAATACATCTATGCCAACGGCACTTCCAATTATCGAAACATTTTTTATAGGCACTTTCCGGGATGGACTTTAGCTCTCGCGCCGAATTTTGTTTTATGGCTTCAATCGACTCAAAACGGGTGCCACGAAGGGGCAATTTTAGTTTTGGGAGGAGGAAAAAGTCGCAGGGAGCCAAATCCGGCGAATACGGTGGTTGCTGAAGCACGTTTGTTGAGTTTTTGGCGAGAAAGTCAGTCACAATCGTAGCTCGGTGAGAAGGCGCGTTATCGTCATGCAAAATCCATGAGTTGTTCGCCCACAAATTTGGCCGCTTCCTACGGATACGCTCACGCAAACGTTTCATAACGCCTAGGTAATACTCCTTGTTTACCGTCTGACCCTCTGGAACGAATTCGTAGTGCACCACGCCACGGATATCGAAGAAAACAATGAGCATCACCTTCATTTTCGAGCGGCTTTGGCGTGGTTTTTTCGGTTTCGGCTCATTTTTTGCCACCCGATGATTGCTGGCTTGTTTGCATATCTTACTCGTAGACCCAGGTCTCATCACTAGTTATAATGCGTTCCATGAATGTAGAATCGGAATTACAGCGGTCCAGCATGTCTGAAGCAACCTGTTCGCGATGAAGTTTTTGAAGAAAATTCAGGTCTTTCGGTACGAGTCGTGCGGCCACCTTTCTCATGCCCAAAATATCAATCAAAATCGTACGTGCGGACTCGTGGGATATCTTAAGATCATGTGCTATCTCTCTCAAGCTGGTACGACGGTTTTCCAGCACCCTTTCCTTAATTTTATCGACGTTATCTTCGATCGAAGCCGTCGATGGGCGACCACTTCACGACCGTCCTTGAAGGCTCTGTACCACTGATATGCACGAGTTTTTGATAGAGCATTATCACCAAAGGCCTTTTGCAACATTTTCAATGCATCGGCATACAAAAATTCATTTGCAACACAAAACTTTAAACAAATTCTTTGCTCAACGTAATCACCCATAGTAAAAATCGGCACGCACTCTGACATCGACTGACTTAATCAGCTGTTGCAAACACACTAGTTGACAGATCCCGCTCAAGCTTAGCATAGTAATTAAGGACAGTGGTGCCAACCTAGGAAAAAAAAATTTTACCTGCCTCATTGCCCCGCCAGATTTAAATCGATAATTCCCGGTACTTTCTTGACAGAATGTATATGCATAAAGTTTCACTGCCATAAAATGTTTTATACAGACATAGACGGGCACAGCGGGTGAATACCTGTTATTCTATAAGAGTTTCACCCACTCGTATGACCTTTAGACAGCAAGAATCTTTTCAATACATAGCTTAGAATATATGTGAGATATCATACAACAAAGGCGTTTGGTGCTTTTTTCTGTGAAGGTCAATCATGAAATAATATATAATATAATATCTGACATGGACCATGACAAGCCTAGTATTTTCGTCTTTTCGTTTTCTTGGAATTCAATTATTTGAGCAAAGCTGAACTGCATTCAATATTTTCTAACAATAATACGTTTGCATAAATAGTCCTGATAGGGAAACGGCCTGCGCCCAGTGCTCTAGAAATTTCTCTACAGGTTTCTACAGCCTGTTTTTTCGACTTAAACCTTGTCAATGGGTCATCGACATGAGTTCAGCATCAATTTCGGTTGGTTTAATATCCAGTTGTAATTTTTTGAAGGGTATTTTCACACGTAGTTTATTTATTTATTTCTATAAAACGGTTCTTATTCGCCAAGGCGAGATATTGACTGCTTCAGATTCTCCTGCACATTTTCACATACCGCGGAAATGTCTTAGCCAATCTGGTGTTCCATAGAAGAACAGGTGCTGAATGATTGTTTATTGGATCGGTCGTCTTGAATTTGACTACCAAATTTGGAAAAGTCGATTTTGAAGGGTTAATCACGTTTGCCGTAAATTGGGCGTGGTTCGCATAACGAGCACTTGATTCGATAATGAAGTTTTATCATTTGATGTGCTGCTTAATCCTCTAACTTGTCATAGTGAGTAGGTATTTGTAACTGAAAAATAAACAATAAGTTAGACATGCGCCACCAAAACAAAATGGATTGCTCTTCTCAATGAAAAATCCTCCATTCAAAATTTTTTCATCATCACTTCATTTTCAGACCTCATCCTTTCAACATCACCGGTAGGGAAGGTTGCAAGAAAGGCGTTTGTAGTCTATACATCAATCCAAAAACAATGGCTGTAAAATTTGATATTGGTATTACATATGTGAAGAAGGACGAAATAATTCAATCACTGAAGCAAAGGCTGATAGCAAGGGTAGATCCTTTTAGAAGTGAGTGTCACAGAGTATTATTGTATTTCATTTTTTTAAGTCTAAAAGACGATTAGTCACAATAAGCAAGTAGAAGTTCAACAATTAATAAATGGAAAATCACCTAATAGTACGAAGATGAAACTGGAATGGTGGACTGGTTGATATAATTTCGAATCTCAGAATTTTACTCATGCCTACTATTTTCTTTTGATCTTGTCTACACAAGTACTGAATATTTAACTAGTTTTCCATGAACTGTTCTAACATGATACATATTGTAAGATAATTGTTACTTAATGCTACGGGAATGCAGATTTGGAAAGCTTATTTTCTATTGAGTGGTCGTTCTTGATTTGTGCTTGCAACCACATTTATTTCAATTTAGTATCCGGTGTTTTTTTAGAGCGATAGAACTTTCGATAGGGATAACTGGGATTTGACAGAAGGTAGAAGCTATGTTGTTTTGACATTTCTGTTCAGGAAGCATTGACAAATTATCATGGAAAGACTCACGCCGCAACAACGGTTAAAAATTGTTGAAATTTATTTTCAAAATCAATGTTCTCTTCGCCAAAGTTATAGAGCACTTCGTGAAATTTATGGTTTAAATAATCGTCCATCAGAGCAGCTTATTCGTCGAACTATCGATAGATTTCGGACAACAATGTCTCTACTCGATGCAGCAGCAACAACAAGACAATGAACTGTACGTACAGAAGAAAATATCACTGCTGCAAGTCAAAGTGTTAATGATGATCCAGATTTATCTATTCGTCGACGTTCACAACAAGTTGGACTCTGTGCATCCACCACATGGGAAATTTTGCGTAAATATCTTGGTCTACATCCATACAAGATCCAGTTGGTTCAATAACTAAAGCCACTTGACCATAATAAGCGTCGTTTCTTTGCAGCTTGAAGTTGATCCACTTTTTTATCGTAAAATTGTGTTAGTGATGAAGCTCATTTCTGGTTTAACGGCTATGTAAACAAACAGAATTGCCGTATATGGAGTGAAAACAATCCTCAAGAAGTTCTGCAGGTTCCATTGCATCCTGAAAAATGCACTGTATGGTGTGCTTTACACGCTGGAGGCATCATCGGTCCATATTTCTTTAAAAACGATGCTGGAGCTAATGTTACAGTGAATGGTGCTCGTTATAGATCGATGATTATTTGTTTCAAAATTTGAATGGTATCGGCCCAGAAGTGTCTCCGTTCAAACAAGATGGTGCTACATCTCATGCTGCTACCGTAACAATTGATTCATTGAAAGAAAGATTTGGCGATATCATTATTTCGAGAAATGGTCCAATTAATTGGCCTCCAAGATCATGCGACATAACTCCACTTAATTTATTGTCTTTGGGGTTATGTCAAGTCATTGGTTTATGCTGATAAACCAGAAACAATAGACGCTTTGGAAGCCAAAATAACTTGTGTTATTGATGAAATAAGGTCTGAATTACTCGAAAAAGTGGTACAAAATTGGTCCGGTCGAATGCGGTTCCTCAGAGCTAGTTGTGGTGGACATATGCCGGAAATTATTTTTAAAATATAAATGTCATAAAATTATCTTTCAAATAAAAAAAATGGCTTCAATCTTAATTTGAATGTGTTTAATTTTAATAAAGAGTTCTATCACCCTAAAAAAATACCCGACATTTGTATTTCTTTTATTCATAAAATAATATTTGTGTACTTACCAAGTGGATAAAATACATTTTTGAGTTAATTTCAACTCTATAGGCTTAATCTCATAGGGTGGAAAAGTGAAGTTTTTCAAATAATAATTATCATTAGAAATTAAAATTCGATTTCTGAAAAACATTAACTTTACATCTATTGAGCTAACCGGTATTAAACAGAGTACTCTAAGAACGCTAACCCATAACGAGAGCAAGGAAACAGTGGCGGGAGGTTCAAATATTTAAAATAACCATAAAGTAGTAATATTAAAAAGCAACAACTTTCAATGAACTGAAACAAACATTTATCAGTCTGCTGTTAAGTTTACTCTACTCCGTGGTTCGTGAAGCTACAGAGTGAACCGAATAGCCCCCTGAGTATAAATGATTATTTCTATATCGTTCGCTCGGTAATGTTTTCGTATATTTTATCATTCTTATACAGCGGAGGGGATTAAGGGATGAAAGAATTACAGCCAGCACTTCCTGTAACCAGTGTAGAACTTCTGTTATAGGGCTCAAGTACTGAATTTGGATGGACAGAAAGATGGGTAATGTGATATACCCTGAAAATCACCTTAAAGAGGGGATCTAACATAACTCGAATCGATCAGAAACGTAATTATCAAATGGACTGTTTCTAGCCTCCTCGGAGTGGCCAAGGCCCAGAAAGGCTCATGTATTACTATAGAACAAACCGAACACTACTTGAAGAGTCATGAGAACTAATCCTGGGGATATCACATTACCTCGGTACAATGATCTAGCAATCACTCACACATACAGCAGCATTGGCTATCCAGAAACATTTACTGTCTCTATACGATATGTCGTCCTTTACTAAGACTACTCAGTGATTTATACTAAAGAACGCCACTGGCTGGGAATATAATTTCTCGAAGTAGCCAATACATATGGAAAACATATAACACAAATTGACCAGGACATTTCATTTGGCATTTTCTTAGCCATTATTATTTGATCCTTAAAATAGAAATAGTAGAAGGTAATTACGAAAATATATAGACAATGGAATTATTTATTACAAATAAGAGCTATTTTAAGCAAATGAATCATCAATCAGAATTCGATTTGAGGTTATGTTTGACTACTTTTTGTAGGTTATGTTAGATTTTATCATTCCCTCATAAATTCTCATTTCCTCATAAATAGAATGAAATGAGGGAATGATAGTGAGGAAATGATAAAATCAAACATAACCTACAAAAATTAATCAAACATTAACCTCAAATTAAATTACAATTGGAGGCAAGATTTCTACCCCCAAAAATGAGTGAAACAGGATAATGATTATTACAAATAAAATAGTTACCTTTCATTCAGATGCTGTGAGGCAATGCGATATAAAACTGTAACATCTACATAATTCATTAAAAATAATTTGACTACTCCACATTCTTCCGCGCTTTGTATTAATGATAAAATGGCGTTAGGGCACCATGGCTCACAGATAATTTGAAGGAAATGATGGTTTTCAGGGATAAAACTCTGGCTCGTTATAAAAAATTCAAAAATGAAACCGACTGGCTCTTGTACAAACAGATTAGAAATGCAGTTTCACTGGCGGTTAAAAATGAAAAAAAAGCTTACTTTCGTTCTGTCTTGAACAACAAGGAAACTAAAAACTTCTAGTCGAGTCTGAAAAACCTCAATATTATCAAGAGGAAATCAACTGAACTACCCGAAGAGTTGAAAGATGCTAATAAAATAAATGAATATTTTATTGACTCCATTCCAAGAGTTCTTAGGGACCATGATCTTCTTGAATTCTACAACAAAAACACTAGGGATTCAAATATGGTCAGTTTTACATTTCGGGAGGTAGAAGAAGCCGAGATCTTCAAGGTAATCAATGGTATCAGGAGTGGGGCTACGGGTCATGATGGCATCAATATATCTACAATTAAACTGTGCATTCCTTTCATTCTTCCTTATTTGACGCATGTTGTCAATTTTTGTCTGAAAAACTCTGTTTATCCCAGCTCTTGGAAAAAAGCTTTGGTCGTTCCCTTGCCAAAACACTCCAACCCATCATCTTTAGATCATATTCGACCTATTAGTTTGTTACCAACTTGGTCTAAAATAATTGAAAGGGTAATGCATGGGCAACTGCAGGATCATCTAGAGAAAAATAAAATCATTCCTGCCTCACAATTTGGTTTTAGACCTGACCATGGCTGTTGTACTGCTCTGCTCAGTGTAACAGATAAAGTTTTCAATTCTATTGATCAGGGAGATCTTACCATCTTAACTTTACTCGACTATTCGAAAGCTTTCGACTCTGTAGATCATGAACTTTTAGTTGCTATATTGCATTACATTGGTGTTTCACGGAAAGCTACGGCACTATTGGCTGATTATGTTGAGTGTAGATCTCAGGCAGTAGTCATTGATGATAAAACGTCAACATACTTGAGACTGAGCTGTGGAATTCCACAGGGATCTATCTTGGGTCCGCTACTTTTTATAATATATATATATCGTGCTTCGCTAATGTCTGCCTTTCAGCCACTTCTTTTTTTTACGCTGATGATGGTCAGCTAAAACTTTCCTTCAAACCTGATGAATGTCGACAGGCATTGGCGGCCCTTAATTTCGATTTGAACGTCATATACGAGATATCAGTGAAACATTGCCTTCGTTTGAATTCTAATAAATCCATGTGCCAACTCTTTGGGAGAAAAAATCAAAGAAAAATGTTCTTGCAAAATTATGGTCAGAGCATTATAATGAATGGAAACGTTGTTTGTTTTGTGGATACTGCCAAGAATTTGGGTTTGACAATTGATACTGACTTACGATTTACGAGGCATATATCCAATTCGCTGAGCAGAGCTTACTTGAACCTAAGACTCTTATATCAATACAGAAACTACCTCAACAGATCGGACAAGATATTGCTTTGTGAATCCCTAGTACTGTCACATATGAATTTTTGTGATGTTGTCTACAGTCCTTGTTTAACAGTCTTTGATAAGAATCGAATACAGATGCTTCAGAATCGTTGTTTGAGATTCATTCACGGAATTCGAAAACGAGATCCAATAACATATACCCTCAAGAAAACAGGATGGCTCAACATGGAAGATAGGCGGAAATTTCATTCTTCGGTTTTGTTTTTCCAGATAATCAAGAAGGGAGTACCGATAACACTTTTCAACAAAGTTTTGTTCCGATCTGGTGTGCATTCTGTGAATATTAGCTCTAAATGTAGTATTTCTATACCGAAACATTCAACTGACTTGTTCACGAGATCATTTTCCTACCAAGTGGCAAAAATTATGAACGAATTAAAATTTGAGTATAGAAATATCTCACTCGATAAGTTCAAATTACGTTTGCTCGACAATTTTCGCAACGATCCCCTGTACGGCTGAACTGTTCATCTCACTTTTTTGGCTTCTGCAGTTTACTGAGGAGTCTAATAAAGATGTTTGTGACTGACTATTTCTGGGCTCTGTTTGAGGTGAGGCAAGCATAAACATTTAATTATATAATCTGCGGCATTTTTGAAATTGTTATTTCTTATTTGGGTATGCTCGGATTTCTTTAATTTTCGTTTGTGTTTTAAATTGTAGAGGGTTAGATGGAAGAATAGACGTATGACTTCAGTTGGTTTTCAACAAGTTACTGTATTATTTTCTGGCCTGGGGTGATGCGAACTAAATCTCGCCCTCAGATAAGTAATTTTTTTGATTTTTATATTTTGGATCGATAAATAAAGACCATTTATTATTATTATTATTGACAATGCTGCCAACTGCAAAAAATTTATAAACGCGGCAACCTACCATCCAATTTAAAAGCACAATCCAGGTTTCAGCAAAGAGTGAGGGAATTATTCTTTATTTTGGGACCCAGATAAAAATAAAATTTTTTGATCACTTCTTACTTGGTACCTAATGAAAAGGGTATGTACGTGTAAATCCACTTTTTTTATATAAGTTATGCTCATAACTAGTCAACATGATAGAGCACAATTACTCAATAATATTATATGATTTATATACTGAGTTTAGCACACGATGAGGGAATGATATTTGAAGTATTCGGTTACCTTCCATTTTTTATTGTAACATTAAAACACCTAAATGAATTATGGTTCGAGCAATTTCAGTAGTATAGTTTTCGCGAAAAAATACAAACCTTACAATACACCGTTAATAATATATAAAACTGAGTATTGGCTCGATTATTGCAAATTTCTGAGAACTAGTCAGATACAGTCATGTTAAGTGATTTTAACAGGATATGGCCATTTCAATGGAATGGCATAAGATTAATTGAAACCAACCTCTGACCGATATTCTCATCGATCGAAAGTTAAGATTGATTCAGTGTAGCCATAAAACATATCGACAAGATTTAATTCTGAAGGTGAAAAGTGTTTTCATTTTTCTAAATAATTTTAATTTTTTTAATTGAAAACCTTTAGAATCAGGCTCATTTCCATTCAATTCACTAGAAGTTCAATATTTGTTGACGACTTTTGAATTGGTGTACTTGCCCATTGCGTATTTTATTCTTTTAATTTTTTCTGTCCCCACTTGACTATTTTCATTGGGTACTGTGGAAAAGTATTGAATGAATAATAAGTCTTTTTGAATCATTGAGAGATACTGTGTTTTTTAATTCATTCAAAAATACATAATGGGCAAGTAGACCAATTTAAAAATAACATTCATGGTCTTCTGAGTATGAAAGTATTTTCGAAAATATCGTCAAAAATCCCCTTCCTGATTCGAATTTGGACAAAATAAATCTAATGTTGAATACAAATATTAAATGAATGGACTATGCGGTTGGCCCTAGGTGAAACATTTTAAAATAAAATAAGAAGGAACGGTTTTTTACTTGATAGAAGGATTATTACAAAATATGAAAATCAAAACAGATTTAATCTGTTGTCTTCTACAATTTTAATTTCAAAAAATTCTTTGAAGAAACTTTAAGAATTAAATTAATGTCTTTATAAGCACTGCTCATATTTAATAGACGTCAAAATTCATCATACAATATCAAACGGAATTAAGAAAAACCAACGAATACAAACTGTCAATTAAAATTAAAATATAAATAAGATAAATAATTTTTTGAATTTTGAATTTTTTGAAATTAAAATTGTAGAAGACAACAGATTAAATCTGTTTTGATTTTCATATTTTGAAACATTTTAACAATTTTATTTAAAATATTCACACAGTTTTTATGTTTCGCAGTTTGTTCAGAATCCTGACACGTGTTTCGATATTTCAACCATTTTCAAATGAATACAAAAAGCAACTAAACAGTTTTTTTTCTGAATTTATGTTTAAAAAGCCCACTATTGAATTTAAAAGTTGATTCTGATATAAAGATACAAATAATTTTATTCCACAAGTGGTTTCCACACTGTATAAAAAATAGGCAGGTACTTGCTTTGTCCGGCACTGGCAAACACTAATATCGTCTCATTTTTCTCTTAAAAGTTCCGAAAAGAAGTGAGTAACGTTTGTTTTTGGCATTCGTATTTACATTGGAGATAAATTATAAAAGTTCATGCAGTATTGCAAATACATCCCAAGGCGTATTTCGTCCTTTTGCACTTCTAAACAAGAGTTGCGGAATTAGACGCTTTGAAGGAGGCGTTGTACTGAATATCGAAAACGCATTCTCATGGAAATTACTGCCACTAACAACTTTTGTGCCCCCCTTATTTTCGTGGACCCCTGGTAACCCACCTTGACCACTTTGCGAATCATTGTCTTAGAGTAATCTCTATACTCAAGCCTAATTTTTCTGATCTGTTCAATCTGTTTCAGCTGGTTTTGATATGAAACAAACCTTTGATTTTCATTCTGTCCGATTGGCATTTCAAGTTTTTCTAGAAAGCAAAAAAGGAAAATTTACTATACCACTTCCACCTGTAGTGAGTGATCCGATTTATGATAGTAATCAAAGACCTGACTTGGAGATCAGAAAAATATCAATATCTGCATGCCGAGTGGACGAAGCACCGGAAATTATAATGCTTTGTGGAAAGGTAAGATTTCAATGTATATTTTACTTTTCTCATACTGATATGGGCTATACAGTACCCCATCCGATCAACCCAATTTTTCAATGAATTGACGATTGTTTGGGACTCAGTCTCATGAATGGCAACTTCGATATCATGTTTCAAGGATTCAATCGTTTCAGAATGATTAGTGTAACATTTATTTTTAACGGATCCCCACAAAAAATAATCCTCTGAGTTGAAAATGAGCTTAGAGATTATTTTTCTGGGAAAATCGTCATCTTCGATGATAAGTGGACCTTTGAGTGAAGTGGAAACTCATCGAATGGTCATGAGGCTTCATTTCTTGCACTATTTGACCCTTGTAAGCCTTCATACGTAAGTATGCCTCAGAGCAGTGCGAAAAATGTTCATTTCTTGAGCACGATAGCGAGTTGATGTTGATGGATATTCAGCCACATTCTGGGCTACAGCAGCAATGTTTTCATATTTGAATGGGTTCTTTTGTATGAGAAAAAGTCAATATGATGGAAATAAAGACGTGTTCATATGAGCTCCCCACCAAAAAAAAAAGGAAAAAGTGCCATAATATGCCAAATACCAGATTACAAGGCATAAATTATGAAACATAGATGCACCGGGGTTGCGTCAAGTACTTTAACGATATATTTCAAATCGATGAAAGACGAATTAGATCTTGTAAATTGAAACAAAGTGTTGTTAACCAAAGAAACGCAGTGAAGAAGAACTGAACTTCTCTATCGAAACGGTCGTTGAAGTCAATGATTTTATTTCATCAAATTAAAAAATAATAAGTAACTTTTCTCGAGAAAACGAAATTCTTTTCAATGAAAATACTCCCTTAAGGAGGCTTGTTGCCAAAATAGAAGACAAGAACCGACTTCTCTTGTTCAAGATTAGTGTGTAAGAAAGGAACACAACTATTGACATATGTGGTTCAAAACTTAATGAAAGGAATTGAAGCTCTCGGGTGAATGCGGATGTTGCGAGGGAGCTTCTACCTCTTAATTAGGGAGACGGCGTTTCGTTTCCGAGCATGCGCATCTGAAACTCATCAGACAGGCTTGATGCGCAGGCTCTGCCTGTTACGCCGGTGACCATGCGTCCGCTTGGAACGCTGACTTTCAAACGCATTGCCTTGCTCTATTTGAACCTGGGTGTGACGGTTCTTATGACTGGTCGGGTCCTCTATCGGTACGCTGGTCAAACTAAGATAGAGCAAGGCAGGTTTCTGGACGGGGAGCGAAGAAGTTGTTCGCTACAGAATGAAGAAATTTAAGAAATACTAAACAATACCAAAAGTCCAGATGTGGCAGGGCTGTCTGTTGTGATAGAAGAGAACAGTTCATTGTCCCATAATCAAGAGATATAAACAGTCATCGCAAGCAGACAGTAAGTTCAGCTGGTAATCAAAACAGAAGTGCGACCAAGATAAACAACTCCAATAGTAACAAGGATACATTGAGAAGTAGCAAGAATACAATTATTACACAGATAATAAAAGGTACTAGAGAAACGACTGAACGCCAAAATGCGTTCTGAGGTATCAAACAGAGAGTATGGCTTCATATTGGGAAGCCTCAGTTAGGTACAACTTCAGTGATGATAGAAAAACATCTAAAACCATTGTTTTCTGGTCGATCTTTCATTGTGGACGAACACTCAAACAGGATCCAGAATTTATGTCTTTTAAGGTAGGTGGCAATTTAGATTCAAATGATGATCTATAAAGCGGTAAGAATTGGCGAAGTGGAATCACAGTAAGTCTTTTTTTTCTTTCGGCGATACGGAGGAAACACAGTTGATTGGAGACTTCTCGTACTATACCATGCTGAACTGCAACGTCCAGTCATTGAGAAATAAATAAGACGAATTTACATTTCTTATTGAGCTATCCCGTACATTACGGAGTACTCTAAAAGATCCGGGGTATTACGGAGTAATCTAAAGAGCGCTAACCTTTATATCGTGATCGTCTAGTGGCGGGCGAATAGGACGTTACGTTGTGTAGGAAACCCAGATTACACCTAACGAGAGCAAAGAAACAGTGACGGGAGGTTCAAATATTCGAAACACAGTAATACCAGAATAATATATTTTTATTAATAATATTTCAAAGCAACAACCCTCAATAAATGGAAACACATCCATCAGCCTGTGGCTAAATCTACTCTATGCAGTGGTTCGCTAAGCGCCCAGTGAAACCAATAGCGCCCCGGGTCTAAATGACTTATTACTACATATTGTTAGGTCGGACTCGCTCAAATCAGATATCATTCTTATGCAGCGGAAAGGGTTAAAGTTATGCATCGGAAAGGGTTAAAGTAATGCAGGAAAAGGGGATACAGCCAGCGTGCACCTTCAACTGCACTTCCGGTAACCAGTGCTGGCCTCTTCGGGGTGGTCAAGGCCCGGGAAGACTCAGATATTACTAAAGAACGAATCGACCACTACCTGAAGGGTGACGTCAACTAATCCCTGGGGATATCACAATACCTCGGAACAATTATCTAGCAATCACTCTCACATTCTCACAGTAGCATTGGATATCCGGAGGTATTTACTTTCTCTATACGATATGTTGCTCTCTACCAGGACTACCCAGCAATTTACCCTAAAGAACGCCACTGGTTCACATGGAATACAATCTCTCAAAGTAAGCGGGCATATGCATATGACAAATATGTAACACAAACTGACTAGGACATAATAAAATAGATACAGTACCCCATCACCTAGGCGTGTTAATGGACGTTACAATAAGAACAAGCAAAGAAATGGGTATCCGGAGGATCACATAAGAGTACATACAAATCAGTTACATATCAAGCACCGCAAGTAGTAAGAACAGATAATACAAATCCCTATTAGCAAGTATTACGCAGATAAAGAACCACTATTTACAAATACAGCAAAAAGCATTCAGGCACCGAGAGAAAGTATACAATACAAACAGAAAACTTGTGAGGGTCGCTTTAGTCATGTACAAAGGCAATGCAATTTAGTTAAAACATTCCAGTCGGATTAAATAACATGAACGAGCGTGCAGTCATTAATTTTACATTAACATAAAGGTGGTATTCAAAAATGTAAAGCATGCAATTAATCAGAAGCATTTAAAAGAAGTTTACTTACTAAGAGTTACCAAGGGTAATTATATGTTATAAATACTATTATCTCGAGTATGTTATTAAGTTGCTCAGGAGGTTTATTTCCAAGAACCTTCCTCTTGAATGAATTCAAATACAATGGGCACGCCATAAGAAAATTGTTCTCCTTTTTTATTGTCACTAATCACATACGTGTCAAGTTACAGCGCCACAGAGTATTTTGACACAGAAAATAAAGCGGGTAAATACAATGACATAATAGTGGAATTTATATAATCTATCAGGGACTCTGTGACTCGTATGATCCTTAGAGGATCCGGATCTCTTCATTATGAATGATGAAAAAATTTACATTGCCTGCGTTACCAAACACTCCAACGAATTAACTGAAAGTTTAAACATCCAAAATTACAGACTGGTCAGTTCGATTTGTCGCAGTCATATGGTGGCGCAGCAATATTTGCTAGAAAGGGGGTACGCTGTAACTAACTTCAGCACATAAAATCATTTAGAGAAAAAACTATTGAAATAGCAGCCATTAGATTATCAACTCTCAGACTTGTCATGATCGCCCTGTATAGGCCACTGTCGGGTGATTTCTCAATTTTCACGTCGGTGCTTGCTCAGGTGCTGAATAGTTGTTTTGAAAACTCAACAGAAAAAATAATGTTCATTGGGGATTTTAACGTGAATGTTATTAAGCCATCATCACAGCGGACTGAGCTTATAGAACTTTGCAATATGTATGGTCTTGACCATGTTTTCACAGAGCTATCTAGCGTTGGTAAATTTACGAGTAGTTGCATAGACAATATCTACACGAATATCTCGAAAAATGACTGTCACAAAAAAACTTGTGAGCCTTTCATCTCGGACCATATAGCACAAATATTGAAAATACCCGATTCAACGAAGCCTGAAACAGAACAAAAATCTAAATTGAAATATGTGGGTCGAATCAATAAGAAGAATAATTACCAGTTTATTTCACGTGTAAAAGAACACAAATGGGAACTCCTCGATAACAAAGATGCTGAGGTACAGTTCAACTCATTCACGAAGCTCTGTTTTATTTATTTAACTATTCTTTTCCTGAAGAGAAATTGAGGACTGGAATCACAAAAAAATATGTTTATTCTAAGGACATAACAATGTTGAGAAATGGAGTAGAGACAGCAAGAACAATTTTTCAAGTGAAACAAGATGAAAATTCTGAAATACTTTAGAACAAACTGAAAAATTTGTTGGAACTACAAATAAATAAAAAACTGAAGCGGTAAATAAAATTCAGGCTATGTGGTAAACAGGAGACTGAGAAGACGGAGAGACATGCTAAGGCTTACATCGATATGAATGCTAGCAGATGAATGCATTCAGGAACAATTACAGCCATCGTTAGAGCAATCACATGAATAATTGCAAAATGTTAGAGTAAATATTCCGGGTTCTATGTTTCTCGCGCCAATCACAGAGGACGAAGTAGTAAAAGTGACCAAAAAAATTTAAGACAACGACATAGCAGACATCTTTCTGTATCACTTCTGAGGTAAATTATTCCATTTATAAAAGGACTATTATGTAACCTTTTCAACGACTGCATCGATCAGGAAATATTTCATGGAAAACTGAAAATTTCATTTGTAATACCGGTGCTCCAGGAGAGAAGTTCCTTAGATTATTCAAATTATAGACCAATTTCCATATTCAAGAAGAAAAATCGTCTTGTGGATTACTTCGAGCAGCAATCCCTTCTTCATGATTCTCAGCACGATTTCAAACAAAAAAATTAACAATTGCAGCAATGGTTGGTATACTGGAGACAGTTTGCGAAGCATTTAATAACCGTGAAGATGAATAGATGATGTGTGAGGATTTGAGCCAGGCGTTCAACAGTGTCTGTCACGAAATCTTGCTGAGAAAGCTCTTTCATCATGGCGTTAGAAGAAAGGTATTAAATATCTTCAAATCCTATTTGAAAGACAGATTTCAGGCAGTGAAGTAGAATGATGTAGTCACTGAACTGAAGGAGATCAGAATTGGGGTGCCACAAGGGTCAATCCTGGGACCTATTTTGTTCATAGTTTTTATAAATGATATGCACACAAACTTGAAGTCAGATAAAACATGTACTTATGCGGACGATGCCGCTTTCTTGAACAGATCAAGAAATTGTTGTAATCTGGAAGTTAGATCGAGGGGATCTATCGAAGATGCGCGAAACTGGGTTCGGGCAAACACGGCCTTTTACTCAATACTGGAAAACACACAGGTTACTCTTTACTAATAGAGAACATAACAAATCTCTCTCATACCTAGGAGTATTTTCCAGTCCTCACTAGGCTGGAAAGAACACATTGATGAACTGTGTCGGAAACTGGCAACTTCCATCTACTTAATGAGAAGAATAAGAAAGATATCCAATACTGAAACAGCTGAACTTACGTATTATTTCTATTTTCACAACCAGATGATATTTGGAATCATTGTTTGAGAGTAGTGCTGCAGATAAGATCCTTCTGAAGCTAAAACAAGCCATAAGAGGAAATACGGAATGAAATCAACAGATAGCTGTTGAGAGACTTTCAAAAAGGAGGGTATTCTTACCAGCATTTCCGTCTTCCTACTCACTTGTTTGAAATATGTTCATCAACATTAACACAAAATTCTTACAAACTCCCACTTTCACAATTATAATACACGAGAGAAGAAATGTTCACGCTTCCATATTCAAGACTGAAGAAAACAACATGGTTTGAATTACACTTACCTGAAGTTATATAATAAACTACCTGAATGTGTGAAGAAATTGAATGCAGCCATAAAAAAGTTAGAGATATTTTATTGGAAAAGACAATATATAACATAAACGAATTTTTAAAATGCTTGTTCGTCTTACTTGCTGATATGATAAATTTGTCATATACTTATTCATAAATTATTTCTAGAAATATTTTTCAAATTCTATATTCGACAAACCGTGTGAGCTTTGACGGTAAAAATTTTTTTGTATTATTTTAAAATTTGAATATCAAAACAAATTAAAATATGTTTGTCTTCTACAATTTTAATTTCAAAAAAAAATTTTTATTCAAAAAACTTTTTAGAATTAAATTAATGTCTAAAATAAGTACCGCTTACGTTTGATAGACGTATATAATCAAAACTCAATATATAATGTCAAATGGAATAAATAAACCAACAGATATACGAAAGTCATTAAAATTAATAAATAAATATTTAAAGTAGACAAAATTTTGTTTCTGGTCTTACCTTTAAGAACACCAATTCCTTAAGGTGTGTTCATATTTTAAAAAGCAATTGGTGTTCTTAAAGGTAAGACCAGACCTTTAAATATTTATTTATTGATTTTAATGACTTTCGTATATCTGTTGGTTTATTTATTCCATTTGACATTATATATAGAGTTTTGATTATATACGTCTATTAAACGTAAGCGGTGCTTATTTTAGACATTAATTTAATTCTGGAAGTTTTTTGAATAAAAATTTTTTTTTTAAATTAAAATTGTAGAAGACAAACATATTTTAATTTGTTTTGATCTTCAAATTTTGTTATATTTCTTCTATCAAGTAAAAAGCCTTTCTACTTTATTTTTATTGTTTTATTTTACTTTCTAAATCTTTATGACAAATAAATATTAATATTACTAATATTATCAAATAACGTTCCAGTTTTTCGTACAAATTAATCGGCGAATTACCGTGAAGCCATTTCACTTCTATTGAATTTTCCACGTAAATTTCTATCACTTTATATAGAAAATTCACTTTGGAAATAAGTTTTTATAAAACCCAGTTTTGTTCAAGCGTCAATCAAGTCATTTCATAAATGTCAAATATTTGACTAACTTTTTATGGAAATACGAATGGCAGAAGTGATGCCTGACTCAAATAACCACTACTTCAAAATTCAAACGCAAGATGGCCCACCTTTACATCAGCGGCCGTCGGTCGAGGTTTGTTTAAACAACCAAACTTGGGAAATTATGTGTCTTTAGAACTGTCAAGAATGTACAATTTTTATTGATTTATGTGATGTGCATTTCCTCCATTCAAATTTCTAGGCTTTGACGGTGAACGGTTGATACCGTTCATGATATCTCTTATTTTGAATTTGTAAATTTGCAATTAGTTTATTGCAAATAGAATTTCTGTGTGATCGAAATTGCCTAAGATTTGGAGCTGGTTAGAAATATTGCCAGTATATCAAAATAGCCTACGTATTTCGGAATCAACGTAGGATTTGAATCCCTAAGATATACTCAATATAAATAGCCTATGTGTAGAGTTGG
This sequence comes from Megalocaria dilatata, assembly GCA_034642435.1. NCBI lineage: Eukaryota > Metazoa > Arthropoda > Insecta > Coleoptera > Coccinellidae > Megalocaria > Megalocaria dilatata. The sequence continues at coordinate 53,127,427 of CM067859.1, read as the reverse complement.
TGTTGGAATTATTATTAGATATAACTAATAATATAGAGCAACAAACTATATAAGAATTAAGTGGACTATATTAAATGATTGTATTAAAATATTTGAACCTGGTGTCAGGGGTTGAAAGAATACTACAAGTATAAAAAATATGTCATAAAATGATAATGTACACAAAAGTAACTTACTGTACTTCTTCTGTGTGTGCTATGCCCCATAATTTCTGGGAGACCGTGTGTGTTGGAAGCCACCGGTATAGTGGAACCGTTTGGGAATACTGAATTGTGAATTATGTAGTTGTGACTAATGTCCTATGTTGTGTGTTTTGAATAGTGAGTATTGAATCAATAGTTGACTTGGTACATCAAGAATTACATGAAATTTCGTCTATGGTTTCTGTGGTTATTCCTCTTTCATAGAGAAATTAAGATAAATTGGAAGCAACCACGGTTGAAAGATTGTGCATCAAACAACAATATTGAAATACTATAGAATGTACATGCGCAAACACTTTGCGCATGAGATTACATGTTGTGGCGGCAGTTTGTGCCTTAACAGAATTGTGTATGTTGTATGATTTTTCTTTTGGATCTACTGAATACCTGAATATTTCAATTTCAGAATAATTTAAATGGTTATTGTTGTCAATGACTGTTCAATTTTGTACTTAATAAGTATACGAGGGTCAGCAAATTTTTCTTTTACTATCTCAGACCATTTGGCTTTGGGTGACCTAAGTAGGTCACAGTAGAGAATAGTTAGTTTCTGATATACTCGAACAGGATGAATCAAAACTTTTGGAACTAGCCTATGTTCCAACAGATTATTCGTATCTAAATATGACGATTAGACAAAAGATGCCTCAATAAAATATTGCTGTGGAAAGATACAAGGCATTGTAATCAAAGTTTTTTTTGCTAATAATTTTACTGTTTATTTGCTAATAATTTAACTGTATATTTACTCAATTGGTTATCAAAATCAGCACAGAGGCAAAACTTTGGACGAGGAATATTATTTTATGTATTACTTCACTTTTTGTTATAGGGAGCGCCACGTGAATCATTTCTGGTGATGAAATTAAGTAATTGCTTATTTTACGAAACTTGATAGTGATTTTTTGATCAAACAATACGATGTAAAGATCATTCTTATGTTATATTGTTACTCGTTTTTGAATACCATTATTTCACCCGTTTTTGAGAAAAACACAACTGAAGAGTTCGTTCTCGAAGAAGAAGATTTCAAACAGCAGACAATAAAGATACTATTTAAAAAGTAAAGAAACATTGAAAACAATTTAAGCTTTAAGTGTGTGCTGCAACAGACACTCGTGTAAGGCATCACGACCTAGTCCTCCATTTCACCTCTGTGAAACTAGGATCCTAGTTATGCTGCCCCACCGCGACAAGGTCCGGAGACTAGGGGTAGCCTCCTCATTGCACAGTGAGCTTCTCAAGCACCGATTGTTTAAATTGCTAGGAGGGTTGTTACTGCCTCCACCTCGTCCCTTGTTCCCCAATATGTCTGTCGAACACAACTATCTGATGATCCGACATCGAAAGCCTTCCCGAGCACTCGCCAAATACTTATGGAGTATATTGTAAATATGTCGGTTACTGTTAAGTTTAATACTTCACGCCAGATACATGTTACAAAGGTCGATTTATCGCCAGCTTTAACAATTTCTAAACTGTTACTACAAATGAAATCAAGAAACTCCTCATCTCTGTTGCTGTCCCAAATAATGTGGTGAACATTCATATCGAAGCTATAATAATAAAGTACTTGTTGCCTCCCTTGCACCATTTCACTAGGTGTCTAGCTTCCTCTGTGTCCTTCTACAGGAAGGTAGGCAGAGGCCACTAAAATTTGCCTTCTGCTTTTTTTCGTGGGGATCTTCACTACTGACGTTGCCCAATCCTGAGTTATGAACACTAAGACAAAAGCAAAATTAATGTTGACTGATGTGTATCGTAGGTACCCTGTCACCAATTATGATCCTTTCCACTTGGTATTAAAATGTACATAATCTAGCATCTTAAGATTTATGGTATTGTTTTTAACAAAATTCAGATCTGATGGGATGAGCCTTGCAGCATCTCACTTGAAAATATTCGATTAAAATGATACAAGCTCACCCATGAAAGTTATCAAGGAGATGTGCACCAGTCTTTTTCACGTTGGTATATTAACTTTCAAATTCTTTCAATGCGTCGTTCACTTCAGTCGAGGTCGATTGTCGTTTTTGGGTCCTTTTCTTAGCGCCTTTCAGATAATAACAAGAATAAGAATGAGCTTTTTGCTATATATTGAAGGCATAAGTACAAGAATTCAGTTCAGAATTTGAATAAAAATTAGCTTTCAGTAATTTTGATGAGGTCCACTACATCGACTGCTATGAAAAGATTAGTGAACAAGTTGCGCTCAAAATGGACATAAAGACAGTTCTACTAATAACTGTATAAAATTAGATCTCATCAGATAAGGCATTTCAATTCAACAATTGTCAGTATTTTTTTGTTGGAAGTAGTAGTACATTTAAATATTCAAAAACAGGTTTTTTTCAGATATACAAGGATGGTGTAAAAATTAGATTTTACGAAACATGCGATGGTGTTTTGATCTGGCAGGATTACGGAATTTTCACATCAAATGAAATCATCCGAAGAAGGGCGATCTGTTTCAGGCCACCCAAGTATTTTAATCAACAAATAGAAAATCCAGTGAAAGTGCAGCTTCAGCTTTTCAGATGCTCTGATGGTATTACTAGTATGTCAGTACCCTTTGAGTTTTTACCGTCTAGGGAAATAAGAAGGAGGAGGATGATGAGTCTTGATTTTTCTCAATTTGTTTGCAAAAATTGCAGTAAGTACTATTTTCAGCCCAGATTGGATCAACTAATTTTTTGTATCATATGAGTGGTAACGTTGTAACTTTTAACTGGCGTTATGTTTTCAAATGAATAGGAAAAAGGAAATGAATGGTTATTTAACAAATGGAATTCGAACGGTCCATATATGAATATGTAACAATTCTAATATATTAAACATAAATTGTATATTACTTCGAAAAGTTTTTTCAAATATATTTCATACACAGGTCGTACTTTGAAGATAAAGAGTGGTAGAAATTTGTGTTACAATAAGATGTTGGTTTCTTATTTTTTCTCTAGAATATATATATATATATATATATATATATATATATATATATATATATAGATATATATACATATAACTAAAAAAGTTAAAATATATGGACTCAACTATACTTAAGTTACTCAAAAGATATCTGTCGAATAGAAAGCGGGTTGTGAAAATTGGAGATTCCAGGAGAGATTAAAACGTATGGACTTCCACAAGGCACCGTGTTGGGACCTGTTCTGTTTCTCAACTACATGATGATCTGAAGAATTTATCGACATTTAAAATGGGGTAAATACATCGTATGAATAAGATAGGAGGCCTAATTTTCACATTTAAATGCATACGAAAATATGCAAGTAGCATAAAGTATTTGAATATTCTACCAAGTCTTAGTGGAATCGCAAATCAGCTATGGTATAGTTGGATGAGATGACGCTTGCAAAAACCACAAAAAAAACCTTGGAGGTTGTTCAGAGATGGGTCTTGAAAAGAATTTAGCAGAAGAAGCCTACATTTGTTCAGTAGTTATTTGAAGTGTGGAAGTGTAATATGTAAGACAGTTACACGCTTTACAAATTCTTATAAACATAGTTTCACATAAAATATTATACAATATGAATATCCAACCAGAAGGGGAGGTTATACTTACCAAGCAGCCAAACGCAAATTTATAGGAAAAAGAAGTCACACCTACTTTGCAAATTTTAAACCTAGTTCCGGAACATCAAACAAATATTAGTAGTGGAAATAAGTTCATGCGGTTTTGTTAACAGATGTCACCAAGAGTTTATTATTCCATTGTTTCATTTTACTTACATCTTCATTCTGAAGTGTTATTAGAGTTTCTTCTCAATATTGGTCATTTTGCTGAAGTGTAAACAGCATAGTTTCTGTATGCTCTGAAAATGTCACTTCTGTACCGAATAATGCGTTTTTGCTGGGTGTTTCATATTACTGCTTCAATATGAAGAAAAAGGCTGCCGAAAGTCATCGTGTTTTAGTGGTTGTTTATGGTGACCATGCTCTAGTTGAACGAACGCGTCAGAAGTGGTTGGTCCGACTTAAAAGTGGCAATTTCGATTTGGAAGACGAAAAACGAGAAAACGACCCGGAGCGCCACCATCGTTTAGCAATGGAAATGATTCGAAAGGTAGAAAATTAGGTGCCGTATGAACTGAATCCAAAAGACGTCAAACGTCGTTTTTTCACATATGAACAACTGCTCCAACGGCAAAAGAGAAAGGAGTTTTTGCATTGAATTGTGACTGACGATAAAAAGTGGGTACATTACGATAATCTAAAAGGTCGGATAACGTATGGATGCCTCAACATCAATTGTCAAGCCGAATATTCTAGGCGAGAAGATTATTCTGTATGGGACCAGGTGGGTGTGGTATATTATGAGCTGCTACAATCGAAGGAAAGAATCCTAGGGAAGGTCCACCAATGGCAATTGATGCATTTGAGCCGAGCATTGCTTGAAAAATGGCTACAAACATGCCCTGGTTGACCAACACTTCTCCAATTACGATGAAGTAAAAAAATGTATCGTCCGAAGAGCCGCCCTTTTGTCGCGATAGAATCAATCAATTGCCAGAAAGATGGTAAAAAGTAGTAGCTAGCGACGGATAATAATCTGAACTTTGAATTTATAATCAATTCTGCACAATAAAACAATTTTCGGAAAAAACCGCTCGATCTAATTTATACTCCAAATATAAAAAATACTAGAACTTTCAAAAAACGAATAAAAGCTTGAATGAGCAGTAAAGCACGACCCATCATCAATAACTTGATTAATAACAATTAAAACAGGAATAATACGAAGCGGTTTTTTTACTTGATAAAGGATTATTACAAACTTTGAATATCAAAACAGATTCAATCTGTTTACAGATTAACTAATAGATTAAATCTGTTATCATATTCAAAGTTTGTAATAATTCTTCTCTCAAATAAAAAATCGCTTCTTATTATTATATATATAATATATAATAGGTTGAAAAAATAAATTAATTCGGCTAATCTGTACCAAAAATCATTAATAAGGAGTATGAGCTATGATAATAGAGAATTCTAGAAATCTAGACGGTCTAACATACATCTGTATAACAATTCTATACTCAAACAAACTCCACAAGGTTTTGTAGATCACAGAGGCAAACTGCAGACATGCGCACGTTTCAAACTGATCGGTTTTCGTCAGAGTAATGTATGCTAGTGACTTCAAATCTGTCAAGTATATATACTCACTATACACAGACACTCTAAGACATTAATAATACACTAGCGCCATCTAGAGTATGCCAAATACATACAAGACATACCTTTGCGAGTTAATTCAAGTAAAGAAATGTATTCTCGATATTTTCACGTTACTAGCGCAGAGTAAACTTTCCTCATGCTCAAATCAGACCATAAAAACGTGAAAATATCGAGAATACATTTCTTTACTTGAACTAACTCGCAAAGGTATGTCTTGTATGTATTTAGCTTACTCTAGATGGCGTTAGTGTATTATTAATATCTTGGAGTCTCTGTGTATAGCAAATATAGATACTTGACAGATTTGAAGTCACTAGCATACAGCTAGCATACATTGCACTGACGAATACCAATCAATTTGAAACGTGCGCATGCCTGCAATTTGCCTCTGTGATCTACAAAATCTTGTCGAGTTTGTTTGAGTATAGAATTGTTATACAAATGTATGTCACACTTTCTCTCAAACTTTGTGTGATTTTTGTGGTGAGCATAGAACATAGAGTACCTCGGATATTAAATGTACCTAGTTTGAATGTTCATCAAACAGAGATTCCACGAGGTCATATAGGTAAGTTTATTTATTGTAAATTGATTTCATTTTTCAAATGTGAAATTGGACTGACCTTATCTGAATTCCAATTATTTTTTGAGGATGTGTTACATGTTTTGAGAGTTTTTGAAGTAACTTATTCAAATATTTCAATCAAATTTGTTTTGGAGAAGTTCTTAAAATGATGTTGTATATTTTTGATAAAGATTTAGTTTTCATAAATATAAGATCATAAAACAAAACATTTTGTCACAAGCAAAGCTGAGTTTCCGCTTGTCTGAAGAGTTCAGTGCGCATGCTTGGAACGAAACGAACAAACAATTATTTATGTATTGATTTTAATTGACAATTTATATTTGGTGGGTTTTATATTTCATTTGATATTGTATAATGAGTTTTGATTTTATACGTCTATCAAATATAAGCAGTGCTTATAAGACATTAATTTAATTGTAAAAGTTTTCGAATGAAATTTTTTGAAATTAAAATTTTAGGAGGCTAACAGATTTAATCTGTTTTGATATTTAAAGTTTTTAATTAAAACAGGTCCTGAAAAGAGGACCAGAACCGTTAGGTTCTGGTCCTCTGGATCAGATAATAAGACATATTATTATATTTACCCAATTTGAGAGAACTATACTCAATAATGAAATTTGAAAGAAATGCTATACTTACTCGATTGCATATAAGTAAATCCGAATATTCTTTTCAAAAGACATGTACTTACTTGATTTAAGAAAATAATATTTCAAACACTGAATGGGACAGGAAATAGTAAATGGCCCAGTATGGTTTTTTCTTCCAAGAACTAAAGTCTGCATCAAATAAGATGGACTACTTATTTGATTTCCGTTTCTCGTAGTATTTTTTTGATTTGTTTCCTTTGCTATTTTTGATATGTCTTCATTTAATATAATAATGATTATAATACTTACTCTATTTTGTACCTCAGTGATGTATTTCATTTATTAAACAAAATAAATCATATAAGTATTAACCAGAATAATTCTCTGAATCTTCTACAAAGTTTAATTTGAAAAATATTTTTATAAACATTTGAATCAAAAAAATATTATTTATTTATTGTACAAGACAATAAATTTGTAGTTTATCTTTGAGCACTAATTACGCTGGAGAAGATAATGCGATTTTATCGTCGTGTGCAAGTGCAATAAATTTTTTTTTCTATAGCAAGACTTCAAATTCAGATGAAAAATAAAATTTCAGAGAAAATTGTAATTTTTGACAAAAAAATCGTAACTGTGTTGCTCCGTTACTAAATATGTATTACTCTGTCAACAAATGTAAAACAAATTTTACATTCTGGTTTTTGCGGAATGTTCCGTATTTTTGCGTTTTGTGTACGAAGCGAATACGAAATGTACGGAAAAGAAGAAGAAAACCTACCATGAGATGTAGAAGATACAGCATTCGAAGCAGAAAGTTTATTGCTGCCCCAAAAATCTGGGATGATGTATGAGAAGGAATACCAGCCATTTAAAAAGAAGAAGAACGACGAAAACAATGCCCCGAGTACAAGTTGTGGTGTTCCAATAGACGTTTCTAATAATGTTAATTGTTCAATTACACTTGTTGTTAATCCTTCGATTTAATGTGTTGGAATTTGTAAATTTAATGGAGCAGAAAAAATTATTATAACATTTTTTCTACCCTCGCTGTTAAAGTGTCACTTTATCTACCCTTGCGGTTGAAGTGATATTTTATCTACTCAAAAGAGGTGCTATAACAATATTTTAACATTAGCCTTTGAAAAAAAAATATTAACCGCGATTACCTAACAAAGTACATCCAAGACAGCAGTTTCGTACGAAGATTCATGAAAAATAAATTCCATTTCAAAGAATGCTCCACGTAGATTTGAAAAAGTTTTTTTATATTTCTTTTTAAGAAATATATAAAGGATGAACCTTGACATTTACGAATAAAAAAGTCATTCAAATGATCGCCACAATTGGCTTCAGTATCCCATCCGATCAACCCAATTTTTCTGTACATTGTCGATTAATTGAGGTAAATCTCAGGAATGGCAACTTCGATTTCACGTTTCAGTGTATCAATTATTTCTGTGTCGTTAGTGTAACACTCATCCTAAACGGATTTCCACAAAAAGTAATCCTCCAAGGTGAAAATGAGCTTCATCCATAAAGATGATTTTTCTGGCAAAAAAGCTCATCTTCAGTTATGCGATCACTGAGCGAAGTGAAAACACATCGGATGGTCACGTGACTTCACTTCTCGCACTAGTTAAACCTTTTGTGAACCGAGATATTTATGTAAAATTCTCCTCAGAGAAGTGTGAGAAATTTCCAGTTTTTGAGCACGATGAGAAGTTAATGTCGATGGATATTCAGCAAACATTCTGGGCTACAACAGCCATCTTTTTAGATATGCTCACTGAACGAGAATATGAAAGATCTAGTTTTCATGAACAAATTGGTCCAAAAATTGACGTGATGACATTTATTCCTATTGAATTTTCCACGTAAATTTCTAACAGTTTGGATAGAAGATTCACCAATTTGAAAATGAGTTTTTGGTATTTCCGAGTTTTGTTCAAGGGTAAATCGACTAATTTTATTATTGTCGAATATTAAACGTTATGTTAAACACAAATAACACAAGTGTTGCAAGAGTACTTCAATATGCAAACTCTAGTTGGCCCATCCTGTAGTATTTGATTGAATCGGCCTTAACTCTGTATAAATCTATTTGAAATTATATTTTAAATCGAAAATTACCGACATTTTTTGAACGATCGCATGATGTTCCGTAACAAATAGACACTGAAAACCATTAACAAAATAACTATAAATAATTATTTCAGAAAAAAATTCAAAAACCTCTTATGAATAAAAAAAAAGCATCTGATTGTTAAAAAATTAAATGTTTGTATGCTAACATATTTGAGTTCAGTTTCACGATAGATAGCTCAAATTATTTCAAAAAACAGTATAACAATATATTTCATTGCATCCTCGAAAATTTTTGATTCATTCTTCAATGTCAAAAACAAAAACAACCGGCTAGGTAAAAACTCAGAAGTTATAAGTTAAATTGTAATCAATGCAGTAGCGAGTTTCAACGAATATCAAGCCTTTATTAAGAACCGAGAAGATAACTCTTATTCTGCAAAGCATTTTATCGAGACCAAATTTGCCTTCCCGAAATAAGATAATATTGAAATTATAAATCTGAATTCGAAGGACAAAAAACTGAAGAATAGAGCTCTTTATTTACCGCAAAAACTGTGCAATAAGCCTCATGAATGACCTATGGAATTCCCCACTTCTGGACGTTCTCAAGAAAATTAACATCACGCTTTAGACCTTACTTGTAATTCCTAGTAGGAAAATGAAGTAATATTTCGAATTTCGGTTCACTATGTACCTGTTTGATAAAAAGTACGACTCAAGAAGAATATGATGCATTAAAATCGTTTCACTAAAATTTCAAGAGATTTTTTCTGAAAACATAATACACATGTCCAAAATGATATCAGTTAATCAAGGGAATTTGTTAGGACTACTTATGTTCTTTCTACAGCAGAGTTCGAATTCTTTGTACAGAAGTACAAGGGTGGTTCAAATATGATCGAGACAAATTCTGAAGATGTATGTTTCGAAGGTCGTGGCTTGAGTATGTAATAGCTTGGTCTCTTACGAACAGTGTGGCATTTGCTTTCGTCGGAGCACGTGTTTCACGCGTGTGCTACGACCATGAGTGAATGTCAAGTGCCGACTGCCGTTCCGCAAAGTATTATCATTCGTTTTTTAGTGGAAGAAGACGTTTAAAACACGGATATTTTTGTGCGTTTGCAAAATAAGTTCGGTAGTGAGTACCTGAGTAGGGCTGCCGTGTTTAAATGGGCCAAAGCATTCAAGAATAGCCGTGAAACCGTCGAGAATGAGCCGCATGATCGTCAATCGGGAACCAGCGTCATACCAGACAACATTCGCCACGTAGAACAACTCATTTCGAGGACCGTAGGATTAATGTTCGAGACATTTCGGCTGAAGTCGGCATCAGTATTGGTTGTGTAGAGTCTATCATCCACGAACATCTTCAATATCGCAAAATAACGGTGCGATGGGTTCCTAAACTGTTGAACTTTGAGCAAAAATTAACGCGGTTGGAAGTTTGTCGCCGCATACTGACGCGATACGAGGCGGAGGGGACGGTTTTTTAACGCGAATCTTCACTACAGACGAAACATGAGTACACTTTTACACTCCCGAAACCAAGGTGTCAAGTTAAGAGTGGAGGAAGAAGGAGGAAAGGGTGCCAGTCAAAGCGAAGACAACCTGGTCCGCGGTTAAGGTAATGTGTACTGTGTTCTGGGACCGGCAGGGCGTGCTGTATGTCGATTTCCTGCACACTCACCGTACCATCAATGCTGCATACTACTCTAACCTTCTGAAAACACACATGAAACCCGCTTATTGCTCGAAACGGAGGAGTATTCCAGCACGAAGTGCGATTCTCCTCCAGGATAACGCGCCCCCTCATACCGCGCGTCTCACGCTCGGTACAATATCGGAATTAGGGTGGAAGGTACTGGAACACCCCCTCTACAGTCCGGATTTATCGGCCTGCGACTACCACATGTTTAGACCACTGAAAGAGGCCCTCGGAGGTCAAAAGTTCAACACCGACGATGAGGTAGAGGGGTTTGTGTGCACATGGCTATCCGAGTTGCACAAGGAATTTTTCGATACAGCATCAAAAAACTTCCGGAAAGGTAGACAAAATGTGTAAATAGTGACGGGAATTACCTAGAAAAAATGTGATTTTTTGTAAATTTTTCGATAATAAATAAACGTGTTAGAGTATTTGTCTCTATCATATTTGAACCACCCTCGTATGAATATTCAATTTTATAACTTTATGATTTATGAAATGAGGTTCTGTAACCACAGTCTGGTTATGGCGACTGGAACATGAAAAACATTCTTTATTTTTCATATAAACGAACCTTTCGTTTACCTATGATCAACATAATTTTCAATTCAAACAAAATTCTACATTTATTTGAAGTTTTGTATACATATTTGGGATACTAATTGATCTTTCTCTTTGCAGATTACAATCCCTTCATGAATATAAGAAGCGAAGGTGAGTCCAAAAATCAATAACAATTCTATTTTCTTTCTATATACAGAATCCTTCAATTGATTATTTTCAGTAAAAATTCATTATTTTCACAAATTGTTGAAACTTTATTTCATTTTATTTTTTATTTATTATTATCCTGATACTCCTAGATCCCTCAGAAGTTTTTTCAGCTTGTGCGAGTTAGGAGTTCAGTTGTGTTCTGGGTAGGCTTTGTTACTGCGATCTTGCGCCACTTTAGGTCACAGCACTGTTCATTTTTTATCCAAAAGTGAAATGGACATTTACGGTAAATCGTAAAATTCGATTAATTCTAACGAATGAAATGAAGAAGCTTTAACGCGTGTTCATATTAACGCGATTGTGCTGTACGGACGGAAAGAATTGAATTTGAACAAGTATTCATTTATAGGTTCAATGTTATCGTCCGCTCTCGGCTCAAATAAAAAAAATGCGAAGAAACAATAATCCCTTTGGAACGAGCGCAGAAAAACGATCAAGCTCAAATATCTCACATTGTAGTTTCTTGATTCAAAATTTGCAAATATGTGAAATATCATCAAATCCAAAATTGATCGCAGAAACTTTACAAAAGCAAGTAGTTAACGTCATACTCTTTTTCACTTGAGCACAAATACATTTTCTGATACGTAATACTACAAGTTTATTGAGATTTGTTTGACAAAAAAGCTCAACAACCGTGAAACTTTATATTATTATTATCATCCTGATACCCCTAGATCTTCTGTGAAGATCCCTCAGAAGCTTTTTCAGCTTGTGCGAGTTAGGAGTTCAGTTGTGTTCTGGGTAGGCTTTGTTATTGCGATCTTGCGCCACTTTTAGGTTCATTTTTGATCCAAAAGTGAGATGGTGGCAGACACCTGTCCAACTAGAAAATTTCTTTTCCACCTGAACAGGATTCAAGCCCGATGCTCTCCCATTCAGCTATCCACACTGTTACAAACAAATTTGTTGACAATATCGGAAAACTATATGAATATTTATTTTCAAAAGGTTGTGTTATTTCGCTTTGTATATACAATAGAATGACAATCCCAAATTTTGTTGAAAGGCTTTAAGGAACCTGATTATATAACTATGAAACGAATTATGTCAAGCATAGTCTAATGGACAAAACCTGGAATTTTCATAAACACGTATTTTGGCGACCTTTACATATACATTCTGTCAAGAAAGTACCGGGAATTATCGATTTAAATCTGGCGGGGCAATGAGGCAGGTAAATTTTTTTTTCCTAGGTTGGTACCACTGTCCTTAATTACTATGCCAAGCTTGAGCGGGATCTGTCAACTAGTGTGTTTGCAACAGCTGATTAAGTAAGTCGATGTCAGAGTGCGTGCCGATTTTTACTATGGGTGATTACGTTGAGCAAAGAATTTGTTTAAAGTTTTGTGTTGCAAATGAATTTTCGTGTGCCGATGCATTGAAAATGTTGCAAAAGGCCTTTGGTGATAATGCTCCATCGAAAACTCGTGCATATCAGTGGTACAGAGCCTTCAAGAACGGTCGTGAAGTGGTCGCCCATCGACGGCTTCGATCGAAGATAACATCGATAGAATTAAGGAAAGGGTGCTGGAAAACCGTCGTACCAGCTTGAGAGAGATAGCACATGATCTTAAGATATCCCACGAGTCCGCACGTACGATTTTGATTGATATTTTGGGCATGAGAAAGGTGGCCGCACGACTCGTACCGAAAGACCTGAATTTTCTTCAAAAACGTCATCGCGAACAGGTTGCTTCAGACATGCTGGATCGCTGTAATTCCGATTCTACATTCATGGAACGCATTATAACTGGTGATGAGACCTGGGTCTACGAGTACGATATGCAAACAAGCCAGCAATCATCGGAATGGGTGGCAAAAAATGAGCCGAAACCGAAAAAACCACGCCAAAGCCGCTCGAAAATGAAGGTGATGCTCATTATTTTCTTCGATATCCGTGGCGTGGTGCACTACGAATTCGTTCCAGAGGGTCAGACGGTAAACAAGGAGTATTACCTAGGCGTTATGAAACGTTTGCGTGAGCGTATCCGTAAGAAGCGGCCAAATTTGTGGGCGAACAACTCATGGATTTTGCATGACGATAACGCGCCTTCTCACCGAGCTACGATTGTGACTGACTTTCTCGCCAAAAACTCAACAAACGTTCTTCAGCAACCACCGTATTCGCCGGATTTGGCTCCCTGCGACTTTTTCCTCTTCCCAAAACTAAAATTGCCCCTTCGTGGCACCCGTTTTGAGTCGATTGAAGCCATAAAACAAAATTCGGCGCGAGAGCTAAAGTCCATCCCGGAAAGCGCCTATAAAAAATGTTTCGATAATTGGAAGTGCCGTTGGCATAGATGTATTGGAGCAAATGGAGCCTATTTTGAAGGCGACCCAATAAATTTTGACGATTAAATGTAAAAATGTTGTTTTAATTGAAAATTCCCCGTACTTTCTTGACAGAGTAGTAAGACGAAATACTGTTGAAAGCATTTTAGAGCAAACAAGTTTTTGAGTTTTTTCAAGTAAATTATTCAATTCATTGCTAAACGTTTATGCTGAAAATTTATATTTTTTCGGGATCAAGGTCAGAAGTCCAATTTTTGAAAAATAATCTCTAAGAATTTGAATTCCGTCAAAAATTTGCGAAAATTTCAGTAATATTCAAATTATGTACGTTGTAATGCTAAATAATCGATGGTGCCGATAGCTCAGTGGTAAGAGCACAGGGCTCGTAACCGAAAGGTCGCGGGTTCAAGTCCTATTCAGCTGCGAAAGAAATTTTCAAGTTGGACGGGTTTCGGCCACCATTTCACTGTTGGATCGAAAATAAACAATGCTGTGATCTAAACTGGCAATAACAAAGCCTACCCAGAACACAACTGAACTCCTAACTAGCACAAGCTGAAAAAGCTCTTATAGAATTATTGATAAATCAAGATATTTAGATTCCATGCTCGCAGGTAATTTATTCTCATTATCATAAGTATCATTTAAATTAAAACAAGTTGTAGAAATTACTATTTCACTACCAATAAATTGATATTTTTCACATTTAATTGCGACTCGAGTTTCGGGAATTAATTATCACATCTTCAGAAAACTGAAGACTTAACAAGCAGGAAAGGGTATTTATGCATCTATAGGTAAAAAAAGTGATAAAAAAAAGGGCGGCTAACAAGTATCAGAATGTCGGCACGCCAAAGAAGATTGATAAACAGATGTTACATATTTAAATAACTCAAATATTTTGGATTTGCATAATTATTTTTACTTTATTTTTATTGTGAACTAATTTTAAAATTTCAACATATTCTGAAGTTTCTCTCCTTCTGATTTTACATGTAAAATATTAAGATTATCTATTGTCGGAAAAGGATGGCTTTTTTCTAAACAATAAGTGGCAAACGTAGAAATTTGTTCATTTTTCATTAAATTCATTTCATGTTAGTTGAACCTCGTCTTGAAGGAACGTCTCTTCTGTCTTAAATATTTATTACTGCACGTCGAACAAGATAACTCATAAATACCCGATTTTTGTATGTTTGGGGGTGGATCCTTTGCGTTAAATTATAGGAATGATAATTTGTTTTGTGTTTTGAAAGCAATATTAACATCAAATTTTGAAAGACTATTGGCCACTTTTTGGTTTATCCTACTGAACTACAATAGAGAAATGAATTTTTTGTTTTTTATGATGTGATAAATTTGGTTAATAACTATTTTAGATTGTTTCTGTTGAATAAAATCATCTATTATATTGGGGTTGAAACCATTGTTCGCGGCAATCGATTTGATAATTTGTTTTTTCTACAACTTGTTTTAATTATGAGCAACTACCAAACAGTAACGGCTGAAACAATTCAGTAAAATTATGCACACTATCACTTCCTTGCACCTATTCTAAGACATCCTTTGTGCTATGAATTGCATAATCCGTATGACCTTTGGCAGATTTTCTTCTGCTTATATTAATCAAAGTAATCAATATCTTCAGGTGCCTCATTAATTTTTTTTCTCATTTCAGCTATAAATCCCCAGAATCCATTTTTGGCTCTTCTCTGTCCACCAAGTGATAATATGCGGACAAATACATATTCCTCAAATATTTCATCAACTGTACATTCATCACAAATTCAACAAGAATCATCGAATATACCATACGCTGATACTAATCTGCCAAGACCAAGTTGTCTTTATGCACAGCAGAATATACCGAACAATCCCCCAAACGTGGGAAGCCAAAATGCCGCTTGCGGACCTATCCCACAACCGATGAATGTTAACTCCGAGATTTACCAAACCTCCGGTGCACCGAATTTTGAATTCTTTAATAATAAGGCAAAGGAACAAAATAGCGCATACAATATCACAAAACTTATAACAGAAGCATTCAAGGGGCAGAAATAATTTTGTAGGGATACATATTTTATGATTATTTTCAAATGAAATAAATTTTTATGTGAGTTTATGGACGACTTGTATATACCCTGCAGTAAGAGTGCTCCTCTGCATGCAATTATTGAATATATCTCTTTACTGAGAGCCCCTAATGGGGATATGTATGTAACTTGATTTTCTTAAATTTTGTAGAGGACAATTTTCGAATATTTTCAATAAAATATGTATGTGTATTTAAGTAGATGAATGTTTATTATGAAATAAATTCTGAACACTAAACTGAATGACTATTCTGATTGTGAAACTTTTACCTCAGCATAGCTTGACATGTCTTTCCCAAAAAATGTTTTTATCGATCTAAGTATTTTTTATCCATATAGTGCCGATGGCTAAGTGGTAAAAGCACAGGGCTCGTAATCGAAAGGTCGTGTATTCAAGTCCTGTTCAGATGGAAAAGAAATTTTCTATTTAGACAGGTTTGGGCCGCCATTTCATTTTTGAGTCGAAAATTAACAGTGCTGTGACCTAAAGTGGCGTAAGATCGCAGTAACAAAGCCTACCCAGAACAAAACTGATCTCCTAACTCGCACAAGATGAAAAAACTTCTGAGAGATATTCACAGAAGATGTAGGTCTATCAAGATAATATAGTAATACTACTCTGTCAAGAAAGTACCGGGAATTTTCAATTAAAACAGCATTTTTACATCTAATCGTCAAAATTTATTGGGTCGCCTTCAAAATAGGCTCCATTTGCTCCAATACATCTATGCCAACGGCACTTCCAATTATCGAAACATTTTTTATAGCCGCTTTCCGGGATGGACTTTAGCTCTCGCGCCGAATTTTGTTTTATGGCTTCAATCGACTCAAAACGGGTGCCACGAAGGGGCAATTTTAGTTTTGGGAAGAGGAAAAAGTCGCAGGGAGCCAAATCCGGCGAATACGGTGGTTGCTGAAACACGTTTGTTGAGTTTTTGGCGAGAAAGTCAGTCACAATCGTAGCTCGGTGAGAAGGCGCGTTATCGTCATGCAAAATCCATGAGTTGTTCGCCCACAAATTTGGCCGCTTCTTACGGATACGCTCACGCAAACGTTTCATAACGCCTAGGTAATACTCCTTGTTTACCGTCTGACCCTCTGGAACGAATTCGTAGTGCACCACGCCACGGATATCGAAGAAAACAATGAGCATCACTTTCATTTTCGAGCGGCTTTGGCGTGGTTTTTTCGGTTTCGGCTCATTTTTTGCCACCCATTCCGATGATTGCTGGCTTGTTTGCATATCGTACTTGTAGACCCAGGTCTCATCACCAGTTATAATGCTATCTCTCTCAAGCTGGTACGACGGTTTTCCAGCACCCTTTCCTTAATTTTATCGACGTTATGAAGGCAAAAATGTATATTAATCTTAGATATTATATCATTAAATGTGGTTCTATAAATGTAACAAGAAACTCTTACGTGTTACAACTTTTTTTTCTCATTTTTGTATTTGGATACGTCCATTCTACCATCCTATACTATTCAGCTTTATTTTACAACCAAAAAAATTTCTTTTGTCGCCCACTGAATGGTCTCCAATATATTTTGTGGTTATTTGTATCTCTTTTCCGCATTTTTTTTATCGGCATTTCTTGAAATGAATGGTTTTTGTATCCATTTTTTGCATAAGTTTTCTTATCTATATTTCGGAAAATTGTTAGTTACTTGTATCTCCCCTCTTCTTCAGTTTCAACAGCTATAATGAGGGTGTAATTTTCAGAAACTGTTCAAAATTTAAACCCGAAGAAGCCACAGTGTTGGCAAAATAATTATTGTTAAGTAATAAATTGTGGAAATATTCCCCATTATTCAATTTAATTCCACTTTTTCAGTAGTTATTATTTGTGGTGTAGTTCATCATAATTGATACAAGTTTTTGTGAATGAACTATTACCAAATTAATATTTTTTGTGTGAATTTGGAGTTCATATTTTTGGCTCGCAAGAGCCTATAAGGCTTGAAGGCTCTGTACCACTGATATGCACGAGTTTTCGATAGAGCATTATCACCAAAGGCCTTTTTGCAACATTTTCAATGCATCGGCACACGAAAATTCATTTGCAACACAAAACTTTAAACAAATTCTTTGCTCAACGTAATCACCCATAGTAAAAATCGGCACGCACTCTGACATCGACTGACCTTATCAGCTGTTGCAAACACACTAGTTGACAGATCCCGCTCAAGCTTGGCATAGTAATTAATTACAGTGGTACCAACCTAGGAAAAAAAATTTTTACCTGCCCCATTGCCCCGCCAGATTAAAATCGATAATTCCCGGCACTTTCTTGACAGAATGTATATCTATTTGTCTATTTATCTATCTAACCATCTATCTGTCGATCTATCTGGCTATCTATCTGTCTATCAATCTATCTAGATATCTGTCTATCTATCTATATATCTATCTTTCTCTCTATCTATCTCTTTCTATCCATTCATTCATTCATATGTTTATTTACTTTTATTCATGTATTTATTCATTTTTTATTTCCTATTCATTCAATATATTCATTCATTTATTCACAATTGGGATACAAACAGGACAAATTCCCATACCAGAATTCTCTATTAAATTTCAATAGTTTAGTGAAGATGTATGGTACTCGATTTTCACACAATTAATAATAATAATAATAATAATGTTTATTTTCCAACAATTTACAGAATGTAATAGAACAATAGATATAATTAGAATAGCAAAATAAACATGATAAATCACTGAAGCTTTGAGCTTGTGTGTGATAATACCTTAATAATAATAAACTAATACCTATACAATAATTGTCATAAATAGACTCATGTGCAAACATAATAATTTACTTATGTAAAAGCGCTTAGGAGAGGTCCTTTTTGTTATATTGGTCTAGTCCGGTTTAGTTTGACTTATTCGAGTAGTTCATATTAGTGTTTTGTCGTAATTCGGGAAAGGAGAAATGTATAATAAAAAAACAAATTAACAAACACTCCTAATCATTACTACGTACAAAATAAAATTCACCCATAAATAACATAAATGTGTTACAATTTATGAAAAATATTCCCACTGGAACAAATTCAGGGGGAAAATGTCCAAGCTACCGCAATATTTATTGAAACAGAAGCATTGGAGATTTTCTACCAACTTGGTGTTGAAGCTAGGGTTAGCAAGTAACTGTTTGTTCCTATTATGTCTTGGAGGAACATGGTAAAAAATCATTGATGTTATATCTGGTGAATCATAATAACTAGTTAATATTTTATACGCAAATGCCAAATCACTCTTGAATCTAAGTTGTTCCAATGGTTGGATGTTGTAGCGAGCTCGAACCTCACGAAATCCAACATTCACATAAACAAAACCACATGAACGTAATCATATCTAAAGCTTTTGTCTGTTTTTTAATTTATAATTTTTCATTTATTCATTCATTTATTTGTGTATAAATTCATTTTTTTACAAAGAAACAGACACAGTTAATTCAATCTCCAGATGAGTGCTCACAGCTTAAGTATGAAAATGTCAAGAGATGTGTAATAATCTATGGAAAAATATATAATTAAAAGAAATATCCAGGGTCGGACTGGACAAGTCGGTAGGTCGGCAGTTGTCGACGGGGCCAAATGGCATTTATGGGCCAGAGGGCCAAATCCAAAAATAAAATATCTAAAACAAATAAAATCGAAACAAGAGAAAATAAGAAAAACAAAAATAAATTTTATATCTTTTATCTTTTTACAACTGGACGCTAAACACTACGGCCGAAGTCTATCATTATAGGCGCAATTGACATTGCCGAGCAGAAAAACCCCGGATAGTTAGGTTAAGTACCTAGGCTCGAATTGGCACTCGCCGCCATCCAACATCCAACCTTATTTACAAATATAACAGATAGCTAGGGATTGCAATCCGGAAAAAACGGATCCGGTAATCCGGCGGATCCGGCATCATTTAATGGTTACCGGATCCGGTACCAATATACCGGATCCGAAGACCGGATCCGGTGCTAGCAGTTTGTGGGAAAATAATATAGCTGTTGCATGAGTAGGTACTTTAAATGCGTTGTGCGTAGTGTTCATGCGTGCGAGTCGTTCGATGTAGAATCTGAAATTAAATTTAGTGACATTGAATGGTCAAAAATAAAAGACTTGATTGACAGTTTGCAGCCATTTAAATTGGCTGTAAAGGCCTTGTGCAGAAGAGATTCGACCCTGTTAACTGCAGAAACAGCATTAAAATTTGTTTCAGAGAAGTTGCTCACTTATGACACAGTGTTAAATAATGAATTATATGAAGCACTGCATACAAGGATTAAAGAACGCCGCACTGTAGTAACAGGAATATTGATATACTTACAGAATCCAAAGAAATATCTTGAAAATGTAAACCGATCTGATGATACATTTACTATGCCAAAGAAAAAAGTCATACGATCAGAAATGACAAAAATCTTAGAAAGAGTTATTCAAGAAGATACATCTGAAGAAAACTTAGAAGAAATAGTAGAAGAGAACTTAGATTCACCATCACTAAAGAAAGATTTAACATTACAGGAAGAATTACAATTACAAATCCAGCAAGAAGCCACGTGTTATAGCGTACATACTAAAAAAGAGAAAGATTTTGATAAAGTACTAAAAAAATAAATGACGACATTTGAAAGCGATGGAGTCCGAGGAGAATACTTGTCTGCTATTCATGATTATTTGCTGACAATAAAGCCGACAAGTGTAGAAGCTGAAAGGGCCTTTTCGGCCGCACGCTATATTTGCAGCTCTATTAGAAGTCGTTTAGCTGATGACACAATTAACAATATTTGCTTTCTACGATCTTATTTTCAAAATCAATATTGATTTTTTTTTAATACTTATATTTTTTACAATTATTACTTAAAATGATTATTTATCGTAAGTTGATTAAACTAAAGAGTTCTAAACTCATTATTGTGATAATTTTTGCCATTCATTCGTTCGACAGATTCATCAAATCATGATGGTATCTGTCATAATCATAAATACCTATAAGACTTGTTTGTTAGCATTCTCAAATACTTTAATAATGATTTTGATCTCATTTCAGTTAATTACGTAAGGTTAATTGTATCTATTAGATATTATAGTTACTTGATAATTAATATTGTTACTTATAAATTGATCTATCTGTGAAAGTGAAATCTAGAAAGACTGAGCTACTCGTTAAGTCGTAAAATTATTACTAGTTACCTACACTACTAAATTTTAATTGTTTTCTTGTTGTCCATTTGTCTTAACACTTAACTTGTTAGGAAATAAAGTCGATTTTATATATTTGTGATTTATTTTTTATAAACTACCTACATATAAGTGCAGTGACACTTGATTAACTCACTTATTTTGTACTAAAAAGCGAAAATTATCTTGATTTAATCAATCCGGCCGGATCCGGCCGGATTGATGGGAATCCGGTCGTATCCGGCCGGACTGAAAATGACGCCGGATTGCAATCACTACAGATAGCCAGCGTGTTTCGGCAGAGTTAGAGTGTAAAAGGATATTATAACAGTGCGAATTTGTGTTTTATTAGTGAATCATTGATTAATTTTCATAAAAAGGGTAAGTTCATTTTAGCATATACTTACATACAAAATATACTTGATATTTATTTGATTAATTTAGTTTCGCATGATACTAGTAAAACATAATAATAGTAGACTTGATATTTGACAATTTGACAGTTCTTATACTAAAATCAAGGTCGAGGGTTGAAAATATTTTTTTTCATATTTTAAGTTATATGCATGCGCCTTTGGTCATTTTCGACAGGTTTCAAAATTGAATGAATTTCGAATGTCTTTTGAGCTGTCTTCTGTTCTTAAAAGTACGTATTATATGGAAATTTTTTATTTTTGATTTTGACATTGGTTTGTGCTTCATTCAAATTAAGTCATTTTTTTTCCAACAAAGTGCCAAAATGGAATATTTGAGGGAATTAAAGAAAAACGTTATTTGAAGAACTGCTTCATGATACAATCTTGTACCCATGAGCGAAATTTGACCCATAATTTATAATATAAACAAAACATTTTATTGTGCAGATTAGGATAGTCTTTTATTCCATTACTTATATAATATTTTATTATCGCTCATCGTCTGTTGTAGATTTTCAACTTTTCAAAACATATACGGAAATTGCAGATAACATAACAGTGTAATTATCTTGTAATATAATCGGCACATAGTTTATTTTCATTTTTTACTTTCTGGAAATGAAAAGCGGTAATTTTTTTGCAGATGGATCAGCCAACAAAAAAGACAAAGAGAATTTATAAAACTGAAACTGAGAAACGGGCACAGCGACAATAAAAATTTTTGGAGCAAGCTGCTGGTTCTTCTTATCAGAGTTATATAAAATCCAACAAAAATCCAAATGAGAACTTTGAAGAAAAAACGTCAATTTTCAAAGATGAACTCGACTTCAGTACTTCTTCCTCGACTTCTGATTCTTCTAAAGTAACTAGAGATTAAAATAGAAAGGCCTTTTACTTGATAGAAGAAATATAACAAAATTTGAATATTCAAACAAATTGAAATATGTTTATCTTCTACAATTTTAGTTTCAAAAAATTTTTTATTCAAAAAACTTTTAGAATTGAATTTATGTCTACAACAAGCACCTCTTACATTTAATAGACGTATATAATCAAAACTCAATATATAATGTCAAATGGAATAATTAACTCAACAGATATACGAAAGTAATTAAAATTAATAAATAAATATTTAAAGGGGACAAAATTTTGTTTCTGGTCTTACCTTTAAGAACACCAATTGCCTTTTAAAAACATGAACACACTTGTGTTAGACATAAATTTAATTCTAAAAGTGTTTTGAATAAAAACAATTTTTGAAATTAAAATTGTAGAAGATAAACATATTTCAATTTGTTTTAATATTCAAATTTTTTTATATTTCTTCTATCAAGTAAAAGGCCTTTCTATTTTATTTTATATATAATATATAATTATATTTTGGCTTCAATAAATCTCATTATGGAATGTCAATGAATTTAAATAAACCTTAAAATAACTCACACTGTTCTTTGATTTTGTAAGAACATAGATCAATCTTGAATTATATAGTTGATCTGTGTTTCGAAGCTTTAGTCTTTTAACACGTGGAGAGATATAGGTTAGTTTTTTGATTTTGATATTTGGAATATTGAATGAGGGCTGAAGACGGGATTGCTTAGAATTATATTTATTTTTTGAAGATATAGTGCACATTTTTTTAGAGATTTTTGAATTAACTTATTCGAATATTTAAATATATTGAATATTTCAAATAAATTATATTCTTTGAGAAGTCCTTTAAGTGTGTTCATGTTTTTAAAAGGCAATTGGTGTTCTTAAAGGTAAAACCAGAAACAAAATTTTGTCTCCTTTAAATATTTATTTATTAATTTCAATTACTTTCGTATATCTGTTGGGTTATTTATTCCATTTGACATTATATATTGAGTTTTGATTATATACGTCTATTAAATGTAAGCGGTGCTTGTTTTAGACATAAATTTAATTCTAAAAGTTTTTTGAATAACTAGAGATTGTAATGAAATACTAGCTTATATTCCAGATATTAGTGTGACAACTTTGTTTCCCGAAAAAAACGCCTGTGATAACACACAAGAGGAGTGTGGCGGAAAAATTGAAAACGAAGAATTGGAGCCTGGAGGTAGTATGGTATTAAACGATTCAGAAGATTTAGTCACGTTTATTTCACCGTCCAGGATTCTTCTGTGTACTCAAAAATATTATTTTTGTCTTCATATCCAATTCAACTTGAATCTAAAAAAATTAATTCGGAAGAATTGTATTTTCGAACCTTGAGTAATGGGGACAAAGTTCTCAGAAATTGGTTGTCTTATTCATAACAACTAGACAAAGTATTTTGTTCCATATGTATGACGTTTAGTTCAAAATCATCGAATTTTATAACGGGCAACAATGATTTTCGACATATCTGCACAAATACACGAAAAATCTCAAAGTCATATTCAATCAGTAAATATATATTTTTCACTGAAGCACAGCAAAAACATTGAGCACTATATAAATAAAAGAAATACAGGATAAAAAGAAAGAGGAAACTAAAAAAAATCGCCAATGCTTATTTAGGATTATTGACATAATATGTTTTATAGCTAAACAAGATATTGCGTATAGAGAAAAATATGAAGCTTCATTTAATTTGATAACAGATGATAATGGCAATGAAGCGTTAAATGAAGGAAATTTTTTGGAACTACTTTTGTTATTAGCAAAATATGACGACATATTAAAGAATCACGTCGAAAAGGTTGCAGAACAGTCGTCGTTACGTAAAAATAAACATGGAAGTAACCGCGGATGGGAAGCCTTAGTAACTCTCTTAAGTAAATCTACTGTAAACAAAATACTGAATTGTTTCAGCCGTTACTATTTATTAGTTGATCATAATTAAAACAAATTGTAGAAATTACTGTTTTACTACTAATAAAAAGATATATTACAAATAAAATAATAAATATAATAGGAAATGAAATTAAACTAAAAATAGCCGAAGATGTACAAAAAGCTGGGTATTTTAGTGTTCAGATCGATTCTACACAAGATATAAGGGGTATAGAACAATGCTCTATAATAGTGCGTTATGTAAACGAACAAGGTTTAGTACAGGAAAGGTTATTAGACATTGTTCCAGTAGAAATCAGTACAGGTCTGGCACTGAAAAACAAACTTATCGATGTTCTTAATAGCGTAGGTCTAGGTGAACAAAAAATAATTGGATGTAGCTTTGATGGGGCAGCTAATATGTCTGGACAGTAAAATGAGTGGTCTTCAAGCTCATATCAAGAGTTTTGCTCCAAAATCTGTGTATACTTGGTGTTATGCTCACATCTTAAATATGGTTATTGCTGATAGCACTCAATGTCATGTGAAAGTAAAGACCTATTTCGGCTTGCTGAATAGAGTTGCATGCTTTATTTCTGAGTCATATAAAAGGTTTCGTGTTTGGGAGGATTTAAGCAGAAAAAAATATGCGAAAATTAATCACAATTGGAGAAGCTCGGTGGTGGAGTAAAAGCAAAGCTTTATCGAATTTATTTGGCTTTTTCGACGACTACCCTTTTACTTGTGCTCAAGGAAATAATTTCTGGTCCGGAATTTGACAGTAGAACAAGTTCAGAAGCTCTGAGTCTTCTAGAAAATTTTACCAAATATAAAACAATACTGATTCCGTTCATGATGATGAAAATATTCGAATATGCTACACCAGTATCAAATTATCTTCAAACTGAAGGTATCGATTTCTTGCAGGCTTATCATATTGTAAATAAAACAAAAGATAACATTAATAACACGTACAATAACTTTCTCCTAATTGTCGAAAAAACAAACAGCTTTGTCAAATACTTGATGGAGAATGAGACAAACATCATCGCAAATATTATAATTCAAGAAAAGCTTCCCCTGGAAATATCTAGAAAAAGAAAAGTGATGGCTGGAGAGCACACTGAAGATTTTGTTGTTGTCGACCCATTAAAAGCATTTGAAGTTAATATTTATAAGACACTTGTTAATCAAGCAGTTCAGAGTATAAGGGACAGATTTGAACAAAACAGCAAACTTTATGAAGAATTTTCTTACCTTGATCCTACAAATTATAAAAAATATGATCTAGCTACTATTCCTACCGCATTGAAATCTATATCTGAATAACTTGAAATTGATGACTTAGAGTTGAGAAACGAACTTTCCAATTTTGTACAATTATTTAATACATTAAAAATGATAGTTTAGCAGATTTATGTGTAAATGAATCTGATAAAAAAAAAAATGTTTGGGTTGTATTCACTGTACTTTTAAAGATATTGAGGGAGCACAATATGCATATATGTTCCTTTACCAATTTATACATTGTGTACAAATATATCCTTTCTCTTTCTTGTACAAAAGTCGCATGCGAAAGAGTATTTTCACTTTTGAAGGTAATTAAAACCGACTAAGATCGCTTTTAAGTCAAGACTTATTACAATCTTTAATTATAATAAATATTGAAAAAGACTTACTGAAAAATGTTGACTATGATTTAAATATAAATAAATTGGCAGGTTCTAGTTAATCTTATTATAATATTCTAACATTGTAATTTAGGACTAAAATTGAGATAAAAATGTTAGACTTACCTTTGATACTATTTTATGATTAAATACTCGTTGTTATTATCTAGGTTACTATAATATATTTTACTTATTTTTCTAAATATCTTACTTTTTCTACTTTCTTACTTTTTTTTGGTTTGTTCAAAAAAAATTTTACCTGGATATAAGATTCGTATTCTATGTACCTGAATAAATGAAAAAATTAAAAGTGAAATTCTTTTCTCTAATTCACTGATAAAAGACCCATATTCTGAAGACCGATTTTTACACAAAGGGGCGAAATTTGTCCTTTTGCCGACGGGGCCAAATCAAGCCAGTCCGACCCTGGAAATATCTCAATATTCAAACGGGAAAAGGAACAGAAGAATAAGTCAGCCGAAGAAAGTGACACGGAAAGCGAAATAAAAACCTATGGCGAGTCACAAAAATTTTCTCAAAATATTCACCACGGTATTTTCACTTTGTAAGAATACATCAATCTGATTTTGAGCTGCTTACACTGGTTCTACCAAGCGGATAGTTTTAAGCGCTGTACTTAAGGGGCAAATAAAAAGTCTCCTACTTTCTAAATCTCCTTACTGGAATATACTGTATTATGATGTTTAGGGAATCCATTGAATAATTACCGTTTTGTTTAAAATAACTCACACAGTTTTTATGTTTCACAATGTTTCACCTAGTGCCAATCGCATGCTTGATTCATGTTATGAATGATTTCCGAATAAAAATAATATCACCTATTACTCTACGATTCTGGGGGGTCATCCTCTTGAAATATTTCAGTCTAAATAATTACTGGGATCTTCTCGATTTGGATATATATTGAATCTTAGATTGAAAAAGCGAAGGAATTTTTGTTGAACTTTTTCGAGTCGATGTATGTATATATAATAATGAGGATTTCAGATCACAGAAGCGAAATGCACTTCATTGACCACATAACTATAAAGAATCGTTAGTATAGTTTTTCGACTTGAAAAATTGAGTTGAGTTAAATAAATTCAAGATGAGGCCATTTCTTTTACAACGTTTAATTAAATTATTGAGTTCCTCTCCTGAAGAATTAGACAGTCGTTTAGGTTTCTAATTATGAGATAAATTTCAAGATCGTCAGCGAAAAGGAGAAATCTACAAATCTTTAAATACTCAGTGATTTCATTTATGTATGTTATGAACAATAAGGGAACCAAATTGCTCAATTATGGTTAAAACTATTATAGAAGTAAGCAGAACCTGAATAAAAAAAAGAAATACCTCAACCTCACGCAATCTAGTGATCAGTAATTGCCATGCCTGCTTATTAAAGGACTTGCTGATGATTGTGTTTATAGCGTCGACTTGAGTACGTTAATCTAGATTTTCAAGAAGGTATTCCGTGAAAGTTATCAAATTGGATTTATTTGAAATTACTTTAAAAAATCTGTGCTGTTTGCGAATTATTCGCTAGTAAACAAGATGGATCAAGTGAAGGTACATTAACGATTCGAAGGATTTAGCGATAGTGCAGATCTTAATGATTAGTTTGTAATTTTCTATCAAGCTTTCATTACCTGCTTTCAAAATAACAATACATCCCTCTTTTCATCGGTTTGGGAAATTTTCAGTTAATAGTGATTTATTGAATAATTTAAGGAGTAGAGAGTACTACAAGCAGGAATAAAAAAAACCAGGAATAAAATGTGATTCTGCTTCCTTGTTCACATTCAGTGTTGAAGAGATCTGGATCCTCTAAGGATCATACGAGTCACAGAGTCCCTCATAGATTATATAAATTCTACCATTATGTCAATATATTTACCCGCGTTATTTCTGTGTCAAAATACTCTGTGCCACTGTAACTTGACACGTATGTGATTAGTGACAATAACAAAGGAGAACAATGTCCTTATAGCATCCCCTTTGTATTTTAAAGCATTCGAGAGGAAGGTTCTTGGAAATGAACCTCCTGAGCAACTTAAAACATACTCGAGATAATAGAACTAATAACAGTCGCCCTTGGTAACTCTTAGTAAGTAAACTTCTTTTAAATGCTTCTGATTAATTGAATGCTGTACATTTTTTAATACCACCTTAGTGTTAATGTGAAATTAGTGATTGCACGCTAGTTCTCTGTACTTCCATTCATCTTTTTCCATTCTTGTATTTTTGTCTCAGTGTTATTTAATCCGACCGGAAAGTTTTAACTGAAATGCATTGCCTTTCTATATAACTAAAGCTGCACGATCCTCACAAGTTATCTGTTTGTACTGTATACTTTATCTCGGTGCTTGGTTGCTTTTTGCTGTATTTGTAAATAGTGGTTCTTTATCTGCGTAATACTTGCTAATAGGGATTTTGTATTATCTGTTCTTACTAATTGCGGTACTCTTGTGTGATCCCCTGGATACCCATTTCTTTGTTTGTTCTTATTGTAACGTTCATTAACACGTCTAGGTGATGGGGTACTGTATCTATTTCATAATGTCCTAGTCAGTTTGTGTAACATATTTGTCATATGCACGTGTCTGCTTACGTTGAGAGATTGTATTCCTTGTGAACCAGTGGCGTTCTTTAGGGTAAATCGCTGAGTAGTAGTAGAGGACGACATATCGTATAGAGACAGTAAATAGCTCCAGATATCCAACGCTATTGTGAGAATATGTGCGTGATTGCTAGATAATTGTCCCGAGGTATTGTGATATCCCCAGGGATTAGAGAAGTTCGTTCTTTAGTAATATCTGAGCCTTTCTGGGCCTTGACTACCCCGAGGAAGGCAGTTACAGTCCACTTGATATTAACTTCTCTAGTCGACTCGAATTATGTTAGATCCCCTCTTCAAGTAGATCCCCTGGGTATGCCACAGTTACCCGTACCTTACTGTCCATTTGAACTTACCCCTTGTAACGGAAGGTTCAGCACTGGTTACCAGAAGTACAGTTGAAGGAGCGAATGCTGACTGTATAACTCTAACCCCTTCCGCTGCATAAGAATGATATCTGATTTGAGCCAGTTACCGACCTAACGCTATGTAGTAATAACTCATTCAAACCCGGAGTGCTATTAGGTTCACTGGGGCGCTTTGTGAACCACTGCGTAGAGTAGATTTAAACACAGGCTGATAAATGTGTTTCCATTTATTGGGGGTTGTTGCTTTTAAATATTATTAATAGAAATAAACAATTCTGAGATTACTGTGTTTCGAACATTTGAACCTCCCGTCACTGTTTCCTTGCTCTCATTAGGTGTAATTTGGGTTGTCTACACAACGTAAAGTACCAGTGGTGAAACACCATCGAAATTAATGTTTGGAAGACATGTAAAAACTCGATTAGACCTGTTAACAAAAAGTCGGCGTTCAAAAGCTTTGGAAAGACAGATTAAATACCATGGTAAAAGAATGGTAGAATTTAAAGAAGTTGAGGTTGTTATATTAAAGACTATCGAACACCAAATAAAATCACTTGGGAAAAGGCTGTAATTGTACAGATTCTCGGTACTCAAAATTATAATTGTAAAACATTGAAGGACAAATGAATTTGGAGGAGGCATATTGATCAAATGAGGAAAGTAGGAAGTTTTTATGATGACATTTGTGATATTAATGTGAAGGAATATGTTTCTATAAAAGACTCTAGAAGTAATAACATTGAACCAAAGTAAATTGTTCCTAGTCAGGAAGTTGAACCACCAGATTTTCAGGATCACAATAGGATTCCGGAATCTGTTGAAAATGAATTATCGTCTAATAATGAAGAGTCAGTTTTAGTGGAGGGAGACAGTGCACAAACAGGTGAAAGTGCTTTGTTATCCCCTGATATAAAAAACCTTTTAAGAACAAATATAAGACCTCCTAAAAGATTTAGTGACGGAGGAGTGTAATATCATGTATATAAATAAAAGTAGTAATTGTAAAATAAATGAAGAAAATACTTTCTATGTTAATTGCACTCTATGGTTTAAGTTAGGTACGCTTGGTAACCTAAAAACTCTTTCTCTTTTTCTGTTGTAACTCGAGTTGTGTACATTGTTATTTTATTATTAAAGTCTGAGTTAAACATACTTATATTATTTTACCCACGATATTACACATTGTATATTGAGTTTTGATTATATATTTTTTTGAAATTAAAATTGTAGAAGACTAACAGATTAAATCTGTTCCGATATTCAAATTTTGTTATATATCTTCTATCAAGTAAAAAGCATTTCTCTATTTTATACATAATGTATAATTATATTTAGGCTCGAATAAATTTCATTATAGAATGTCAATGGTTTAAAGAAAACCTTATAATACAATACAGTTTTCTGTGATTTTGTGACGAACATAGACTATCTGGTTTTTTAAAGTTAGTCTGTTTAAGCAAGTTCCGGTTACACTTTAAGGTTTAAATATTATCTAGGGCCGATGGAGAGATTATCGGAATTCTAATTGTTTTTTGAAGATATAGTGCATGTTTTGAGAGATTTTTTAATTAACTTATTTGAATATTTAAATATATTGAATATTTCAAATGAATTATATTTTTTGAGAAGTCCTTAAGTTGTGTTTTATGTTTTTGAAAAGAAATTGGTGTTCATTATGGTAAGATCAGAAATAAAATTTTGTCTCCTTCAAATATTTATTCAATAATTCTAAATGATTTTTTTATATTTGTTGGATTATTTATTCCATTTGACATTGTATATTGAGTTTTGATTATATACGTCTGTTGAATATAAGCGTTGCTTATTGTAGACATTAATTTAATTCTAAAAGTTTTTTGAATTAAAATTTTTTCGAAAATAAAATTGTAGAAGACCAACAGATTAAATCTGTTTTGATATTCAAATTTTGTTATATTTCTTCTATCAAGTAAAAAACCTTTTTCTATTTTATTAAAACTGATAACCTCCCTTTCAAGAAAATAGGCCACAAATATCTTAAGACTTGTTTTTCTTTAAAAAAAAGTGATAAGCACTGACATGAAGACAGCAGCTTTGGCGCGCTAGTTCATATCGCCCACGATAATCACAAAATATTTTTTTGGTATTCCAATCGTAAAATCTTCACGAAGTTTTATATTAGCCCTCTCGTTGTTATTTTGTATGCCAATGCTAAATTTAAACTCGAGAGTGGAATTGTTGCTATGTTTGTTTTCAGCGGTAATTGGCTCACAATATTTTTGTCTATGTTTTGATTGAATCTTTTAATCATACGATCCTCATGAAATTTTGCAGAAATATTTGCGTTATCATTATCGCTTTGAACGTCAAATTTTAGATCAATCTGTTGGAGTTTGGAAAATGTCTATAGAAATAAGAGAAAATTTAATGTTTCTTAATTTTATCGCAGCACTAACTATCGGGACTAACTGAAATTAATATAGAATAATGCTGCGATGACAGCGCAGTCTATCGGATCGAAAGTAAAACATTTCCATATTCTCTTCAAGCATCAATTTCTATTCTTAGTTAATATTTTAATTAGCACACGACTTGAACAAACACAATAATAACAACAAAATTCCAGATATTTTTCTCAATTTGATCGCAGCCCTATCGGGACTAACTGAAATTAATATAGAATAATGCTGCGATGACAGCGCAGTCTATCGTATCGAAAGTAAAACATTTCCATATTCTCTTCAAACATCCATTTCAATTCGTAGTTGATATTTTAATTAGCACGCGACTTGAACAAACACAATAATAACAACAAAATTTCAGATATTTTTCTCAATTTGATCGCAGCAATAACTATCGGGACTAACTGAAATTAATATAGAATAATGCTGCGATGACAGCGCAGTCTATCGGATCGAAAATTGAATGACGTTGACATTCGTTACGCGCGTTTTTTAAAATATGCAAAATTAAATGTTTATTTTTCAATCTTTCTGAGAGATTTTCTTTATATTTTTTCCGTAAGAACCTTGTACAGAGTATTAGAAAACTACAAAAAAAAATGAGCCAAATCGGTCAAGCCGTTTTCATGTTATGTCGTGACAACAGAAAACGGGTTTCATTTTTATATATATAGATTTGATAGCAGTTTGCAGTGATAGATGGAGACGTTCATTGATGTTTTTCGCAATCAAAGCTGGCGATAAATTATGTTTTGCTAGCATAACTTAAGAAGAACTTAATTTTTTGAGCATTTTTATAGCACCTTACGAAGCCTCTGTGACGCCCTGTCATAGCCGCTGCGCTATCAGTAACTACTGACAAAATATTCTCAAAAAGAATTTCGTTTTCGGTACAGAACTTTTTTGGAGTATTGATTATAGTTTCTCTTTTTTTATTTGTTTCCAAATTTGATAAGAAATCCTGATATATTTTCTCATTGCTGAGGAACGTCACCTAGGACAATTATAATGCATCATTGGTGACAAAAGTAGACTCATCCAGCTACATTGAAAACTAATCAGTCTGCTGATAATTGCATAATGATTCTTCAATGCTTTTAGCCATCTCATCAATTCTCTGAGACCTAATGTAAAATTATTCAACTGTGACGTGCAGAAGAAAGAAAATATATGTATTAATTTAATGCACTTGAAAATACAGAGTGTGACAAATAAAAAGAACAATTTCGAGTGCTTCATTTATTCCCAGCCGATTAGTTTCGATGTACTGTGCTTTACAGAACATTTTTTTTATCAAGAACAGAGGCTGGAGGATTATGTTTGAATGGCTGGTATATGGGACATGCATACACAAGAACGAGCCTATCGAGAGAAGGTTTCATGATACTCGTAAATGAATGCTAGAAGTATTCTTGCTTATCCTACAATAATGAATATTTGCAGTTTGCCTTTAGAACTTCACTGTGAAATATCTGCCGTTAAGCTGAAATTTAACAAGATGAATTTTATAATCTTAATATATATAAATCTCGTGTCACAATGTTTGTCCTCAATGGACTCCTAAACCACTTAACCGATTATAATAAAATTCGCACACCATGTGCAGTTCGATCCAACTTGAGAGATAGAATAGTTTAAATCTCAAATTATAGTCGCAATTTTAATTTATTGCTAATTATTTGTCTGTTATTATTTGACAGTCACAATTATCTGTTAACTCCAAATGATTCTAACAGATGTCGATACCTTTCGACTGGGTTGAGTAAGTAATCAATAGATGGGGCTGCTATGGTAAATCTACGAACGTGTCATATAAGCTACATTTTAACAGCATAATTACCACGTGTTATTGACGCTATAAAAGAGTCCATTAAGGACAAAAATTGTGACACGAGATTTATATATATTAAGATAACAAAAACTTTAGCCACAGCAACGCGTGGCCGGGTCAGCTAGTTTTATGTATATTGATAATCTAGAGTCTCTACTTAATGTGATAAGTCTATGTAATGAAAAAGTTTTATTATGAGGAGATTTTGATATTAAATTTGATACTTGTAAAAATTTCATTCCAAATCAGGAGACTAATATATTTCCAAAACTTTTATTATCTTTCGGTTTTAAACAAAAAATAATTTTATTTCAAATTATTTAATATGGATTTTCACCAAGTAAGGACTGATACAATTCAATATTTAAACAAAAAATTTCTCAGCCCACCAGGGACAAAAATTTTTTGGACAATTTATTCACAATTTTGGTGACCAGACACAGATGTTCTTCGGCAGCTTTTTCGGATCATGATGCACAGATTTTGAGTACGATAATTCCAAATAAATCTTAGGGCTATAGGTACTGAAAAATTCGACCTCTTACTACTGAGGGTTTTCTCGAGATGCATAAAGCTCTCCAGCGGAAGGATTGAATTGCGTCTCAATTTATTTCAACTGAATATTGTTGATGATTTTCTAATGCCATTTCCCGAAAAGAAATCGAGAGTGCAGGGTCCATATGCCGATAATGACTGGTTTTCTCACGATATCAGACGCACGAGAGATATTTTGCTGTTTGTGAACTCAATGTATCGAGTTTATGCAACATCAGATTTACGTACACACAGGAAAAAACTACATCTGAAGTATAGAAAGGCAATAAAGAAATCCAAATTAGATTATTTCAACAACAGCTCGACCTACCTTTCGATCAAACCTTCCAAGGACAAATTCCAGCGGCGATGACATTTGGCTTTCATGAAATTGGACAAAATGCTGTGAGAGATATAGTACGCAACATGAAAAAAAATCAATTCAACCTATTATTATGGTTTCTCAATTGAGGGTTATAAACAGATGCTTGAGCTCTGGCGTTTTCCTTAAGTGTTTTAAAATGTTTAAGGTGAGTCCTGTTTTCAATAATGGTGACAGGGACGATATCAACAACTATCGTCCGATTTCGCTTGTTACTATTTTCTTTAAAATATTAGAGAAAATCACGTACTTGCAGATTGTCGTTTTTCTTGCGAGGCTGATAGTTTGCTAACTGACCGTCAAATTGATTTTCGTGAGAACAAAAACACAATTGAAGTAATTATTGATTTTGTCATACCTACCCTCGAAAGTTTCTAGAATAAAGACTATCGTCTGGCCACATTTGTCGATCTGACGAGAGGCTTTGGTTGTGTACCCTACGACAAATTACTTGCGAAGCTAAAAAAATTATGGTTTCGCTGAGAAGGCGATTGGTATGGTGGGATATTTTTTGAGCGAAAGGTACCAAGTGGTTAGTTCGGGTGTTACATAATCTAGCACGAGTCCCATTACCCTGGGAGTGCCCCAGGGATCAAGTTTGGGACCGGTATTCTTCCTGATGTATATTAATGATTTACCAGCTTACATGCTAAAAATAGAATCCACCTTATTTGTCAATGATACAATTGTTGCACTTAAGGCATAGACGTTGTTTGAGCAGTTATGTACTGCAGGGCTGACCCTTTTCGAATGGTTCTCCGCAAACGGTTAGAGTATGAATGAATCTAAGACTCATAACATGATTATTATACTAAGACCATTAGATGATAGAAGTGGAACGGTCGATTCTGACAAATTTCTCGGTGTTCATGTGAATGCTGCACTCACATGGAGATCACACATTGACAACCTTCTTACCAGGTTCAGCCGAAATGTTTTTGTGCTGAGAACGCTGTCGTTTTCTATAACACCGGGTATGTTGCTCTCTGTGTATTTTGCTATAGTAGAATCCTATTTGAGATATAGCATTTTGCTGTGGGATGGCTGCGTACATTGTGAGGCCGACTGCAGAGACGAGCAGTAAGGATTTTGGGGTCTGAACAATCGTGAATGCTCTAGAAACACCTTTAAATCTTTGAGTATTCTCACATTTCCATCTCTGTTCATTTTTGAGTGTGTAATTTAAAATAGTCACGACTGTGTGTTACAATCAGACATGAATGGATACGATACACGGAATAAGTCACTAATTAGGAAAACCTTCCTAAGAATAGATAATTCCAGCAGGCTCCTGGATTCCGTGCGGTGTCTCTATATAATAAACTTCCTGGTGGGGTTAAAAATCTGCCAATGAATGCGTTCAAAACGAAAATAAAAAAGATGTTGGCAGTTAATGTATTTTGTTCATTGACAAGTGAATTTTTGTAATAAAGGGCCTATGTTTTACTTAGAAATAAGGAAATAAATTTTGATCCAAAGAATTCTATTATAATAAAGCTCGAGGACCGACAAGCGGTGTTAATTATTTGAGACAGAAATGTAGCCTAAACAACGGGCGTTAATTCTAAAAGCAACAATGTATTAATCAATAGATCGATTCATTTAAATTTCAACGAGGAGGTCTTGGGAACGGAAGTTAGCGATTATGATTTTAGTGCAAACGACATAAAGGACTTCAAGGCTAAGATTGGGAATTCTCAGTAAAGTCGAGATAAGAAATCGACAAGTCAAAATATCTGGATGGTCTAGACGTGTGTAGGCGTTGAACCGATGGGAACTTAGAAAAAGCCGACTCAGAAAAACTTCGGTAGGAGGATAGAAGCCAACGTTTCGGAAGTTCGAAAAAAAAAAGAAGAGTCGTCGTTAGGCATTGGTGACAGACAGTCACTAATCGGTTCGTGGTCGGGATAGTTTAGTTTAATTCAGGTTGAAAAATAAAGGGCTAAATTATAGTGTTTGTTCTTGAAGGGGTGTTGTGCCTTTGGGCTGAGGCCAACACCCCCGTGTAGAGGGTTCAGCTATTGAACATTGGGTTTTGGTGGATCGGTGTCCCGTAAAAGGTAGGTTTTTTGTAACTTCACTAAAATCTTTTCATTAGTTGAATATTGATTGTTCATAAGCGGGAACGAGAGTATGACTCATTAAAATAGACAGTCCAGGGTCCTGAAGTCTTCTAAAAAATTGATTAAAACAATTACTAGGATCTGATTTTAGAATATCATTTTACATCAATTGCTTTTCAAAAGACTGAAAAATTGTAACTATTGAAATTTCTTTTAATTGACACCATAATAGTTCATTATATGTGATATCTCATTTAAATGTGTTATTTTTGCTCTATCCATCTCCTCAGAAAATACTTTTAAAACAAAAGACTTGTCCTTCGTGCGACGAGCACGAACCCAAATTCTTTCCAAAAAAAAAGTTCAGTAAAGTAAGTATATTTTGATATATTTTTGAGTTGGGAACTAGATTCAGGAATTATGAGTAGAATGTAGAGAGTAAGTGGTGACAGTGGTAAGGGTTGATAGTCAGAAAAAGGTTTTATTTTAGGTATTATTTCGATTTGTGCTTGTTTCATTATTTTAAAATTGGAATTAACTTTATTTTTTTTGAAAGTAGGAAATAAAAGTTTCAAAAAGTTACCCATTTTATAATGAGATAAACACACTTATATATTAAGGGAAACGACCCTGAACGAGTTAAAGATAAAGTGGCGTATTACAAATGGTGACAGAGCGGTGGGATTGTTTCGTATTTTTCTGAGGAGATAGAGAAAAGAAAGTTTAGAAGTGAATGTTCAGAACGGCGTGGAAGATTGCAGTTTTACGTATAAGTGATATCAAAATGAGAGATATCGGATGATTGGTTATGTTGAGAAAAAAAAAATTATGGTTTGAGGATTAAGTAGGAATTTTCAGAGTATATGTAGTATAAAATAATTTTTCAATAAATGAGAAATTTCATGAAGGGATTATTAATAGAACATTTAGAGAAAAACGACTAAATAATGTCACAAGAAGGTCTCATCAATGTACTGGGGAATTTTTTTAAGAGGAAAGTTCAGTTTTAATTTTTTTTTGAAGTAATGAAGAATTTCGTGGGAGAGTGAGAGGAATATGATGAAGTATTTTGAGATTTATTGAAAGGGAGTGAATTTATGTCTGAGTAATTCCGCAAAATGAGAGCAGTAAGAGAGGTGGAGACCGTAGAAGTCGGAATATTTTCAGAGAAGTGTGATTTTTATTATTTTTGGAAAGAGAATAGGGGATATGTTTTTCTCTTTCAAGAAGTAAGGGGATTTCGCGAGAGGCGAAAGGAGTGTATCCTGTTGAAAAGAGTCCGCAGGAGGACAGGGATATCGCGAGAGGCGAAATAAGTGTATCCTGTTGAAAAGAGTCCGCAGGAGGACGGGGATATCATGAGAGGTGAAATAAGTGTATCCCGTTGAAAAGAGTCCGCAGGAGGACAGGGATATCACGAAAGGCGAAATAAGTGTATTTTATTGAGAAGAGTCCGTAGAAGGACTGGGATTTCGCGAGAGGCGGAATAAGTGTGTTATATAGAGAATTGTCCGCAGAAGGACGGGGAATATTTGTTTTGTAGGTGCGTAGAGGAAGACTTCTCGAGAATTATTCCGCTTTCTTGTACTATGTAATTTTATGTGGAAGGAGGTGATATAGGATTTTTTTTTTGTTTGAAGGAAAGATATTCACATTTTCTTTAAGATTAAAATTGGTATAATATTGGTAATATAGTCAGTGATCATTTGTTCAGGGCAAGATGAGACCTTTTATAAGCAAATGTTTGATATGAGCAGATTTTGAATAACGAGGAATAATGTTGTGAAAAAAAAATGAAAATAGTTTTCTGTTGTTTATTTAATTGTTCATCTCATTGATGTAGCCATTTATGAATTATTGGTATAGAATGACTTCAAGACCCACAGGACATTTATTTTACAAGTTGAAACAGAAGTGAAAAAAGTACATTAGGAGAAATTTAAAATAAATTATGGATTGAAAATTCCAGGTTAATATTTGAAATTCACGTTAATAGAGATTTGAATTCAGATTGTTTGAGATATCTGATAGAAGGGTAGAACAAGATTATTAACATTTTTTGCATGATTTCATTAGAAGTTGAGATTTTTTTTTCAGTAAAGTGTGATATTGATATAGAAAAATAAATTTCCGTTTATTGTTGGTATGAAATACTTTCGGGAAAGTTTGGATTTTATTTTATAGAGAGATTTTGAACATAATTAATTTTTATTTTATTTTCCACAAATTACAATAGATTGAAAGTAACAGGAGAATGAGTATCCGTCGGATTGATTAAAATATTGGTAAAGGAAAATTATTCTACTTTGAAATTTTTTTTCTTTTTGAATTTAACTTTCAGTTCAGATTTTGAAAGTTTCAGTTGTTCTGGAAAAACTCCAAAGACTCCTAGGTTTTTTTATATTTTTGTTCAGATATGAATTTAAGATTAATTTATGTTTGGTTCAGTGTCAGTTGGTTATGATTTTTTATGTTGGGTGAATACAGTTGTTTCATTTAGACAGAAAATTAATTATCTTATAGAGAAATGCTAAGTTAGTCAAAATTGATCTTGATGTTTTATTTGGATAATTTTGAGTTGGGGAATATGATTAGAAGCATTTTGGTCGCTAGGAAAATATAAGGGCGAGCACAACGCTTCACAAAATGGAGTAAGTCTTAAATTTTAGTTTTGTGGTAATTAAGTTTTTCTTAATAGGTGGTTATGTTCCGTTATATTTATGTATAAATTTGAGTTTATGAACTTTATTTATTTGAATTAATTGATATGATTTCATTGTTTTTTTTTAATTTGCAAGTAACAATATGAGAATGTATTTGATTTTTTTTTTTTTTTTTGATGTATTTAGTGGTTCTTTTGGATTTAAGAAGCGAATATAATTCTGAGTGAAAGGCTTCACATGATTATATTTGTTAATTGATAGGGAAACACTTTGATGAATATTCATTTATGATTTCATGAAGTAACAATTTTTTTATTTTTCTGTATTCAATGTTTTTGGAATTATTCTTATTGGGAGAATGTGTCTCTGACCAATTGTGCTTTTGTTTCCTTGATGTATGTTATATAGGAATGGAAGATCGACTACAAGGCAGCCAGAGGTGGACCTGGAATAGATGAGATACTTGGTCATCATCAAGGATGTAACTCTCTTAAGGGCTATCAAAATGTTACCAAAAAAATAGTGTCTTGTTGAACTGATAACAGTGCGAAGATAATGACAATAATCTTTCGCGATAACGCGAAGTACGCTGAACTCAATGTTGTATATAATGGGACAAAGTTGAGAGTGTTGTGAAGGACCAATTTATGGTTCAAAATTGGTGAGCTCGTTCTGTTGGAGCTTATTTGTCAGTAGGCCTATTGTTAGTTCGATTTTCGACTGAGTATGTGCCAGATAATTCCACTTCGGTCACTGAAATAAGTATAGAGGAAAAAATATGGAATCTGATGAAGCTGTCGAGGTAAAGACGAGAGTGACGATAGATGCAGCGGTGTTACTTGCTGACCAGATGGATGAATTTGGAGAATATAAGTATTATTCCTTCCGTTAAAGAGTTAAAGAGAGAATGGAGCCAAAGAAGATTAAGATGAACCCAGAACCTTAGTCTGAATTAGTATAGCTTTATGAAGGATATGCGATGGAATCAACTGTATCAATCAGTGAGTTTGTACCAATTTATAATGTAATGACGATGACGAGATGGAGAGTTTTATTTTTCGCATTGATTCCCCC
Source organism: Megalocaria dilatata (assembly GCA_034642435.1). Lineage (NCBI taxonomy): Eukaryota > Metazoa > Arthropoda > Insecta > Coleoptera > Coccinellidae > Megalocaria > Megalocaria dilatata. Next base: position 53,087,858 of record CM067859.1, on the reverse strand, counting down.
TGCAGTGAGGATAATAATTTTGTCCTGGTTTCCCAAACAGAAACTGAAGTTGACTGAAGATGATGAGATGTTGTATGCTGAGAGAGTTTGCTGGGATGATAACCCAGTTCCAAGAATAGAAATATTGAATAAGGTGGAGATAATAAAAAGGAGGTCCTGAAGATGAATCGACAGAAAAAGAAGAAATGAATGGGGAAAATGTTCCTGAATATGAAGTTACCGATTAGACAGTATTTGCCCTGATTAGAAATAGGCGATGTGCCTTAAAAGAGAAGAAGAAGACGTAAGAGTTATAAACTTCAATATGGATGTGACGTGATTTGAAGACTCGACCTTGCTGATATTCGTAGTCTACGTCACTGGACTGTAAAGAAGCTGTGCTTAGACAATTTGTGTACGGAAATTAGTGCGCGCTCAGCGGAATTTGACTTCATATAAGCAACGTACGGACTAGAGCAGTGTCGTGCGATTATTTGTTTTGGAAAAACTATTTCATTGAATATTGAATTTAATCTACGGTTATCTACTATATTGGTAACACCTGAGAGCCACTTTTAGAAGGTTATTCCTGAGATGAAAGGCCATCTTTCGAGAGAAGCTATCAAGGTATAGGAGAACATCACGGAGTTTGAATGTAATAGACATAGCAATTGAGAATTTGTTTTTGTTTTTCTAATCACTTATGTAATTAACTGTTGAATATTCTATCTCAGTTTAGTTAGGTCATGTTGATTTTTGTTCATGATTGTGTTATAATTTATATTCCATTTTTCCGGAACATACCACCTTGCTTTAACTTATAGGGAGATTGAACCTTATTGAATTTTATTGGTTGTTATAAAGTACCAAGGCGAATGGACTCGTGGACTGCCATACGGATTCATGAGGATAGGAAAAGTTATGGCTATGTGATGCCAAAACTTTTTCATTGAGGAGAGTAATGTAATAAAGGGCCTATGTTTTACTTAGAAATAAGGAAATAAATTTTGATCCAAAGAATTCTATTATAATAAAGCTCGAGGACCGACAAGCGGTGTTAATTATTTGAGACAGAAATGTAGCCTAAACAACGGGCGTTAATTCTAAAAGCAACAATGTATTAATCAATAGATCGATTCATTTAAATTTCAACGAGGAGGTCTTGGGAACGGAAGTTAGCGATTATGATTTTAGTGCAAACGACATAAAGGACTTCAAGGCTAAGATTGGGAATTCTCAGTAAAGTCGAGATAAGAAATCGACAAGTCAAAATATCTGGATGGTCTAGACGTGTGTAGGCGTTGAACCGATGGGAACTTAGAAAAAGCCGACTCAGAAAAACTTCGGTAGGAGGATAGAAGCCAACGTTTCGGAAGTTCGAAAAAAAAAAGAAGAGTCGTCGTTAGGCATTGGTGACAGACAGTCACTAATCGGTTCGTGGTCGGGATAGTTTAGTTTAATTCAGGTTGAAAAATAAAGGGCTAAATTATAGTGTTTGTTCTTGAAGGGGTGTTGTGCCTTTGGGCTGAGGCCAACACCCCCGTGTAGAGGGTTCAGCTATTGAACATTGGGTTTTGGTGGATCGGTGTCCCGTAAAAGGTAGGTTTTTTGTAACTTCACTAAAATCTTTTCATTAGTTGAATATTGATTGTTCATAAGCGGGAACGAGAGTATGACTCATTAAAATAGACAGTCCAGGGTCCTGAAGTCTTCTAAAAAATTGATTAAAACAATTACTAGGATCTGATTTTAGAATATCATTTTACATCAATTGCTTTTCAAAAGACTGAAAAATTGTAACTATTGAAATTTCTTTTAATTGACACCATAATAGTTCATTATATGTGATATCTCATTTAAATGTGTTATTTTTGCTCTATCCATCTCCTCAGAAAATACTTTTAAAACAAAAGACTTGTCCTTCGTGCGACGAGCACGAACCCAAATTCTTTCCAAAAAAAAAGTTCAGTAAAGTAAGTATATTTTGATATATTTTTGAGTTGGGAACTAGATTCAGGAATTATGAGTAGAATGTAGAGAGTAAGTGGTGACAGTGGTAAGGGTTGATAGTCAGAAAAAGGTTTATATTAGGTATTATTTCGATTTGTGCTTGTTTCATTATTTTAAAATTGGAATTAACTTTATTTTTTTTGAAAGTAGGAAATAAAAGTTTCAAAAAGTTACCCATTTTATAATGAGATAAACACACTTATATATTAAGGGAAACAACTCTGAACGAGTTATAGATAAAACGGTGTATTACATTTTTACTCCAAGGAATTTGTCGAAAAATATCTGCATCTAGTTAATGGAGCACAGCTTCTTTCACTGCTCATAAAATTAAACCTTATCCAATAGTGTGAAGTTTCCCTGTTTTAGCTATATTGTACGTAGCTCGAAGTTTCGATATAGTTGGTTGAATTTCGTATTTCTTCTTCATGTATTGAAAATAGGTCACATTTTTCTCTTTTTTATCCAAGTGTACATTAATGAAATGATCTTGAGGCCTAGAAGGCTTCATCGCTCCATTTGAAAACATTTTTTTCACAAATGGGATACAATGGCGATGATGGATTAGTGAGATTTTCGATAAATTCTTGTTTAATATGAAGCTCTCGAAGGAAGTGCAGTGTTGTGATAGAGCTTCTACTTTTTAATTAGTGAAACGGCGTTTCGTTCTGAGTTTGCGCACCTGAACTCCTCAGACAGGCGTGGTGCGCATTTCTGCCTGTGACGCCAGTGACCATGTGGTCCGCTTTGGAACGGTCGTTGAATGCTATGACGTTAACCTATTTGAACTCGGCGGCTACGGTCAGTCAGGAATATTTAGACTAATCGTGTTCTCTATATGATACGCCGGTCAAACTGCAACAGAGCAAGGCAGGATTCTGGACGAGGAGCGAAGTAGGTACTCGCTACAAATATATTCCACACAATACTGCCGCTTTTTCTCTTTTGCTTTGGACTTTAAGGATATGTGAGTAAAAGACTAAGTGTTAAAAAACTGTTCTCTATTGCTCGAAATAGTGCTCATGAAAATGAAATAAAATACTTTTATATAGGTTGCAAGCATTAAACACGTTGCGACAGGATTAAGATACATACCCGGCGTGAATGGTATGGGTGGACGCGGCTTTATGTAAGGGTGACGCGGTAGCAAAGCTCTATGTAGGAATCCCACTTGGCGACTCCTGAATTCTCCGAAGATACTGATGATCAAAAAATTAATATAATTAATTCTAAATATTGAATCGGTCCGTACTTGGTGAAAATCCATATTAAATAATATTTAAATATGGTTATTTTGATTTTCACAATTTTTATTGTTATGTTTGGAACAATTGTTTCGATTTCACAGTAGCATCATCAGGCAAGTTTTACATTTTGAATAACTAAGCTTGTTTCCGAAATCCGTTGCTATTTATATTAAAGTAGGAATAATAAATTTTTATTGAGCACTAAAACCCAAAAAAGGGTCTCTCAATTATTTGAATACTGCTTCGTCAGTATTCAAATAATTCATATACAATAAATGATTCATATTCAATTAAAAATTTAAAGATTTTTCAGTTTACCAGAAGTTTTTCTAAATGGTTGTTAGGTGAATAAATATTTGTTGTTGATTGATGTTATATTTATTGAATATGAATTATTTGGATACTGACGAAGCAAAGTCTCTCTTAAAACTTGTTTTTCAGTAATGTTTTTATATATCTTGAGTTTTTATATAAAGTAACTTAGTTAGATATCCAATAATATTGAATATTCTAAGTAAGATAGTTTTATGATGGAATTCTTAAGATTATGTTAGACATTTTTGAAATATATTTGGTTTTCATAAGATTGATCAGCAGAAACAAAATTTTGTCTATTCAAAATATTTAATTAATAGGATTTCGGTTAACAATTTTTATTTATTGGATTTTGATATACCATTTGGATGTCTTATAATGAATGTTTATGTTATATGTCATTTGACATAAGTGGTACTTATATTACATTATTTTAATTTATTTTCAGAAGTTATAATCATTAAATATAATTTTTTGGAATTAAATATGTAGAAGGCTAATATTAAAATATTTGAATAATTTTATATACCTTCTATCAAGAATTAACCTCTATGTTATAATTATCTATATTTTAATTTAATTAATTTAATTTAATTAACAATTGCTGTAAACATAACAATAAAAATTGTGAGAATCAGAATAACCTTATTTGAATATTATTTAAATATTATATAATTAGTTGTATTTCATTTCTAATTAATAAATAATACAAGAAAAGTACTGACGTTGGGTTAGTAGATTTTACGGGCATGTTCATTCGATCTTCATAGAATTTTGTATGAACATCAAAAACGCTATTTTATATCCAAATACGAAATTTTTATTCCAAAGGGCTGACGTGGAGTCACCCATCCAGATTCCAGTAGCGCTTTACGCTGCTCTACTAACAAATTATATTGTCACCGTGCAACTCTCATTAAATTTTTAAATCTCCAAATGTTTTTCTTCGAATGTTACTGTGTTTATGGTGGGCATGATAGAATTACTTTTGAACACTAATTCTTCATCGGAGGGTCTAACCTAGTCGTTTAAGACGCTTTTCGGTTCAAAATTAGAAAATTACAGACATTTGAGTATAACGAGTACGCTGGTTGCTGGTACAAGCACGCAAATATATTCGAAATAAGCAATTTTAGAGAAATAAATGTGAAAGTTTATGCTTGGAATTAACTACGGTCCCAAACCGGTCCGCTATTAATATACAAAAAACATCGACTAATCATTATTAGGAGTAGAAATAAGTTCCTGTGGTTTCGATAACAGATGTTTATTATTCCATTGTTTCATCTGACCACTTCATTTTGAAGTGTCGTCATTAGGCTTTCTTTTCAGTATCTATCATTTCGCTGAAGTATAAACAATATATTTTCTGTGTGCTCCGAAAATGTCAACTTTTGTACCTAATAATGTGTTTTGCGGGAAGTTTTACTTCATTATTACAAAATAAAGAAGAAAGCTGCCTGAAGTAATCGTATTTTAAAAGATGTCATGCTCTAGCTGAACGAACGTGTCAGAAGTGGTTCGCACGATTTAAAACTGGAAATTTTGATGGGGAAGACAAAGAACGATACGGAGCGTCATCGTAGTTCAAAGAAGAATTAGAGGCAAGGCTCGATGAAGATCCATCACAAATACTTGGAGTCACTCAACGTCTTTTGAGAGCAATGAGAATGATTCGAAAGGTACGAAATCGGGTGCCGTATGGACTAAAGCCCAGAGACATCGAACGTCGTTTTTTCATGGCAACAATTGCTCCAACGCAAAAAGGAAAGGGATTTTTGCATCGAATTATGACTGGCGATTGAAAGTAGGTCCATTACGATATATCAAAACGTCCTTCAACGTATTGATCTCTCATCATCAACTGTCAAGTCGAATATTCATGGTGAGAAGATCATGCTGAACATTCCACAATGTTCAAAAGTGTCAAATTCTACGTGGTTATCTAGATGGAACAGGTTGGGTTTTTGGAGCCAGGTGCGACGATTTCACGAGGCAATGATCATAATTACCCAGTTGTGCTGAAATAGCAACCTTGTCGCGCTCTGCTTCACTGTTCAAAAAAAAAGGTCCAGTATATTTGCCGCATCTTCTGGATGATCAGGAACTCTTATAGACTCTTCACATAGCTCAGTGAGATAACGAGTTCTGACAAAGGCCTGCCTGTTAGCCTCATCAGTTTTGTTTGAGTTTTTGAATCGATCTGAATTATGAGCATTGAAGTCGGCATTTGTGTGGTTGAAATGAATTCAGTCGACCTTGCTGCAGAGATGTTCGAAAAATATTGCTGTGTTCTTGTCAATCGGTTATCGATAGACACAACATACAAAAATAGTAAACACGTGGCATGAATTTGAGTCACATGATATCTGACAAGCCAGATCTGAGCTCTAATATACACATAAGCTACCTTTGAATTGAAACCTAGAATGCTGTTCGTATTCAGGACAGATAGATAAGTTTTGTTTGTAGTTGGTTTTATCTAAGCTTCGGTAAGGATGCGCATATTGGGTTTATTGTTTTGCAGATGTTGATGAACACGACATTCACACTGTTGGAGCCATAGACGTATTAAAAGGATAATAAGTCTATGGTTGGAGCCTAGGTCTCTTATATTATACGATTTGATAATGAACCGGTTACTGCTTGGTGTTGCAGTCGTGCTTTGAACGACTTGAAGATTAAGGATTATAGATATTTGAGCTGTATTCCCGAGATAGTCGAGTTTACCTTCAGAACAATTTACCCCCGGAAACGACTTCGTGGCTAAAGCAAAAAACCTTCGTTTCAAACAAGGCCATCTGCCAGCCTTCGAAACATAACCGCAATTTCTTGTGATCATTTTAAGGAGCCTATAACAATAAAATGTGGTATTTCACTGAACGATAGTAGGTGTAAAACCTATAAAACTAGTTGCAATATATCCAGAAACATATTCCAAGAAATGAGGTTCATACAATTTTTTGATAAATCACAATGCCAAAGAGCTCTAATCCTTGTTTGTAGATGTATCTATGTAGTGAGTGAGATTTCTAGTTCTTTTTCTGTTCGACCCTTTACCCCAGGTTTACCTGGTATCGACAGTGTATTCATTGACCTCTTCAGCGGGCCGTCTTCCAGCTTCACTATCGGATGTGTCTATGAACCTCGACCTTCTCAGTCCGACATCGAGATGACAACTTTTCTGGGTAATTTGTCGACGACGAAACGGAACCTCTTTGTTGCGGGTGATTTCAACCTCTCAGATGTTGATTGGCCACTTACTCCTAAGGGTCTACAACTCGCCTTCCGGTCCTTACGTTGACGCAATTCGTGATTCTAACCTCCTTCAGTTAGTGGAGGGGCCTACACGTTTTCGAAAACTTCAAAAACCATCTTTGTTGGATCTTATATTAGTGAACGATGCTGACTTAGTTTCCAAAGTTGAGCATCATCCTCCTCTGGGAAAATCAGACCATGTCCTTCTCCTCTCAAAGCTACAGCTCCAGTTCTACATCCCGAGTATAAAGTCTAAAAAATCCATAAAAGTTATTAATTATAAACAGTTGAAGCTCAGGGTCGGTGGTGTTGATTGGGATGCTATGTTCGAGTCCACCGTTGATGTTGAGACTATGTGGGATCGTTTCGTGGAGGTGCTGAGGAACCTAATTAATGAATGCTCGTCATTAAGAAATATCATCACGGTGGCTTCGAAACGTTGGATCGACCATGGCGTCCTCAAAATGATCAGAAACAAAAAGTCGATATGGCAGCACTATATTCGGCGAAGACAACAACGAGACTACGACGCCCATCGCACATACTCAAATATTCTCGCCAATACTATTTCTGCTGCCAAGAGGGAGTTTGAGTCGATATTGCTTCAGTCCAAAGATCGCAAACGTTTTTTCAAGTACGTTAGATCGTCGCTAAATTCTAAAGTCGATACGCCACTGGTTTCTGACTCTAACAACCAACCTTGCGGAAACCCTGAAGCGTCTGCTAATGTTTTGGCAGACACTTTCGCTGCAGATTTCACCGTCGAGACTGGTTTACCTCCCCAAATGCGCATAAATCGCGTCAACTCTGACTTAAGAAGTATAACTTTTCCCCCTGCCATTGTGGAAAAGCATCTCTCAGCTCTCGACGCACGTTCTGCCCCTGGAGGTGACGGTCTTCCATCGAAAGTACTTAAGGAGTGTGCTCAGTCCCTAGCCTCTCCTCTATCTGGAATTTTCACAAGATCTTTCGAAACATCATCGCTACCTACATCCTGGCGGAATGCTCTTGTAACTCCAATATTTAAAAAAGGTGACAAGCTTGATGCGTCAAACTATCGTCCCATCAGCCTAGTTCCTATTGCAGCCAAAATTTGTGAGAAGATGATCCTAGATTGCGTCCTCAAATTTGCTTCAGACAACAAGATCATTCCCGATTGCCAACATGGTTTTCTTCCTGGTCGTTAAGTGATAACAAATCTTCTGGAGTGCGTCAATTATTGGTCGAAAGCACTCGATAGGAGAGATCCTATGGACGTGATATTCCTGGACTTTTCCCGTGCTTTTGATCGTGTGCTCCACAGACGACTTTTGCACGTGCTTGATCATCTAGGCTTTCGAGGTGACCTTCTTGCGTGGATTGGAGCATTTCTTCATAATCGTTCATTTCAGGTAAGAGTTGGCAGCTCTCTCTCGTCTCCCAAACCGGTGACTAGTGGCGTACCACAGGGCTACGTTTTGGGGCCCCTGCTTTTTCTCCTGTACAACACCGACTTACCTACCTGTATTGATTCATGCTGCTGATGACACGAAGTTGTACGGTGTTCCTGGGGATCAAACATTGCAGCGTGACTTGGACTCTATAGCACTCTGGTGCGAGGACTGGCAGCTTCCTCTCAATATCGAGAAGTGTGTAGTTTTGCACATGGGTGCCAATAACCCTCGTCTCCGGTACAATCTCTGTGGCCAAGGAATTTCCTCTACAAGTAGTCATTGTGATCTCGGTGTTCTTATAACAGACGATTTGTCCTAGTCGGAGCACATACTGTCTATTGTCGGCAAGGCCAGAAGGTCTCTCTTTTTAATACAGAAGGCATTTGGTGGGTGCAATCCAACTACGTGTAGTGCTCTTTATAAGACTTATATTCGTCCTATCTTAGAGTTCGCCGGACCAGTTTGGAGTCCAGTGTTGTGTCGCGACGCTGCGATACTTGAGAGATTGCAGAGGCAGGTTACGCGGTATACGTCGACCCGATTACGACGCGAGGCTCGCGATAATGGACCTAACGTCGTTTGCTGACCGTAGAGTGCGCGGGGATTTTATTGTTACATTCCGGGCCCTTCGTGGAATGTTCGGTGTTGACATGCGTCACCTGTTCCTGATCAACCGGGACGAACGTTTGCGTGGTCACTCTTTCAAACTTAAGAAAGAGAATTTTTCGACAGTTTGTAGGCAACATTTTCTCTCTAATCGGCTGTTTGGTTCCTGGAATGGTTTGCCTGAGAATGTTGTTTGTTCCGGTTCGGTGAACGCGTTCAAAAACTTCTACAATGGATCGCTGAGGCAGCAGTGTTGTGATCACGGCAGTCTGTCACTTTTTTACCACTTGTGAATAACACCTTTTTTTTTTGTTTTTTTCTCTTCGAAACACTTTCTGTTTTTCAATATCTTGTATATTTTTTGTGAGTTTATAAGCTTTGCCTCAACTCTCATCATGGTATAATAATAATAATAATAATGTAATGGATATATTGGTGGAGTTTCAATACTAGACAAAGAAATAAACAATTATCCCTATCTCTATATAGGGTATATTCGTTGGAGTGGTATATGCATGGAGACTCTATTTCTAACAATGATCCCATCCAAATGGATTTATCAAAAATATGGCCCGGAATAGTAAACAAAGTAATTCTCTTATTCTATTTGAAATTAACTATAGCAAATTTACGGACTACTTCAACCAATATTCAAAGAATATGGTTCTTAATAACCTGAAAATTTTCATTGCGAAAACTGTCCCAGATGACGACAATGACATTCCGATAAAATTGAGAAGCATCAGAATAGAAGGCATTGAGAACCTTTTGGTTTGATCCAATATCGTATAATTATATAAATATTTTCAATTTGCATTCAATCCTAGAGGTTAATAAACATAATTTGTATAAATCGTGATTTGAAGTTATTTTTTGATAATTCTCCTCTTCACCTATAGTGCTTTTGTCAAAAACTTGTTTTAGAAAAATTCTTTGTTATATTTTTCTTTGTAACTGGAGCGAAAAACGTCAAAAAAACACATGGTGGCAATAGTTCAGTATTTCAGTAGCATCAAAGAACCCAAATCTCTTCAGTCGTAGATAAACAATGTCGTAGATCTATGTAACGTTTATTTGTGTTTGAAAATCGGCGCTTACAGTTTACAGGTTAACGTGCGGAAATGTAAGATTGAAGGTTTTAATAAAAATTAATATACATATGTACATATCATAGACAAACTAATATAGTTAATATAGGTATATAGTTTATCTATGGTACATATAACTGTTCAAAATATTAAGTTCACGGCATAGTTCTGACTAATTTACCATAACATACAGAAGTATATTTATCTCAATTGAAATATCTAAAAGTTACATCGCATAACATTCCACTTTTTAAATCAAATTATGTCAAGTGACGGTGAAGATACAATCAATGATTCCTTTGAAGATGTAAGCCCTCATAATGAACATTCTCCGGATGAAGATCAATTCAAAATATTATTGGCGACAGACATTCATCTAGGTTATAAAGAAAACGATTCTATTCGAGGTAATTTTACTCATTACCTATTGTTCAGAAGTAATATAAATATTAATTTCAGGTGAAGATACTTTCAATACTTTTGAAGAAATCTTAAAAATAGGGGTTAGTTCTGGAGTCGATTTTATTCTCTTAGGAGGGGATTTATTCCATGATACCAAGCCTAGTCCTTCATGTTTCAATAAGTGTATAAGATTACTCAGGCAGTAAGTAATGTGTGTGGGAGCCTAGAAAAAACCTTGTAACCCAAATTTCTCCAGTTATTTGTCATTTCAAGTGAAAGGGAATAAAATAAGAAATACGTTGTTTTCTATCACTTTTTATTACTGAATATATAGTGACTCAAGTTTCATAGTTATTACTACATGTTCAAACTATACCATCCAATATTTAAGATGGAATGGCTTAAAATAATCATTTGAAATTTTCATTTCAGATACTGTTTGGGAGATAATCCAGTTTGCTTTGAAATATTATCAGTTCAAGAAATTAACTTTGACCATACTTTAAACAAAAGAGTTAATTTTGAGGATCCTAATTTAAATGTGGGAATACCTGTGTTCTCTATTCATGGAAATCATGATGATCCTACTGGAAAAAACCATGTCTCTGCAATGGATCTTCTGGCATCCACTGGTCTTGTGAATTATTTTGGACGATGGCAAGATCTTACGCGGGTTGAGATAAATCCAATTTTAATTAAAAAAGGAAGGAGCTTGTTGGCTTTATATGGTTTGTCGCATATCTCAGATCAACGCTTAGGTAGACTGTTTCTGGAGAAAAAGGTAAACTACTCAGTTAAGAAAATAATTGGAAATGTGTCCTTTGAGAATATTTTTGTCTTTTGTCACTTCTAGAAACAACAAGTTTGTTTATTTAATTAATCACAATAAAATTATTGTATACACATAGTAAAAAAAGAGGTGGGCCATCTAGAGTTTGCATTTTGAAGTAGTGGTTGTTTAGAGTCTGAAAACACCTTTGTCATTCCTGGTTTGACAAAAAGTTAGTTTAATAGTTCACATTAACGAAATGGGCCAATTTTCACTTGAACAAAACTGGAAAAAACTTATTGGCTCAGATTTGCATAACCAAATCTCAGATTACAAAAGGACATGATTACATCGCCTTAAAGTCTACACTATAGGAAAGTTCTTCAGAAGGAAAGAACTCATTGTATCTTGTCCTAGAGACGAATGACTCTTTAACCTCCCAACTTTTTGTAATGAAAACAAAACTGCTGTTTGACTTATTTGGATTCAAGTACAATGGGTCATCCATATTTGTACATTGGTTTAGGGTTGACAGAATTAGCAATAGATTCTTCATATTTGCCTCATGGAATACTCAGTAAATTTTTAAAGAAGTTAGGAAAATTACGATGTATATAAAAATCTCCTTATTAGGAGCTCTCATATCTTCGCCATAATTGTTTCTTGTAATGGATTAGAGACAGAAGATCGGAGTTCATCCAAGGTTTCCGCGGATTTAGGCGGAATGTTTTCTGGCATCAATGTTTTGCCAAACAAGATGACAGTTGAATACAGTTTGTTCCATAATTCGTTTCGATCATCAGGAAAACTGATGTGTTGCCAGTCAATTTTTTGATGCTCTAATGAGATGAAAGTAAAGTCAACAATGGCAGGAACTCCAATTTCTATGAGTGATTGCATGTTGCACTGTATATAGATGATTATAACAGTTTTGTCTGAAATACCTATTGGGGAATGGTACACATTAGGAGTATACATTCTGTCAAGAAAGTACCGGGAATTATGGATTTAAATCTGGCGGGGCAATGAGGCAGGTAAAAAATTTTTTTCCTAGGTTGGTACCACTGTCCTTAATTACTATGCCAAGCTTGAGCGGGATCTGTCAACTAGTGTGTTTGCAACAGCTGATTAAGTCAGTCGATGTCAGAGTGCGTGCCGATTTTTACTATGGGTGATTACGTTGAGCAAAGAATTTGTTTAAAGTTTTGTGTTGCAAATGAATTTTCGTGTGTCGATGCATTGAAAATGTTGCAAAAGGCCTTTGGTGATAATGCTCTATCGAAAACTCGTGCATATCAGTGGTACAGAGCCTTCAAGGACGGTCGTGAAGTGGTCGCCCATCGACGGCTTCGATCGAAGATAACGTCGATAAAATTAAGGAAAGGGTGCTGGAAAACCGTCGTACCAGCTTGAGAGAGATAGCACATGATCTTAAGATATCCCACGAGTCTGCACGTACGATTTTGATTGATATTTTGGGCATGAGAAAGGTGGCCGCACGACTCGTACCGAAAGACCTGAATTTTCTTCAAAAACGTCATCGCGAACAGGTTGCTTCATACATGCTGGATCGAGGTAATTCCGATTCTACATTCATGGAACGCATTGATAACTGGTGATGAGACCTGGGTCTACGAGTACGATATGCAAACAAGCCAGCAATCATCGGAATGGGTGGCAAAAAATGAGCCGAAACCGAAAAAACCACGCCAAAGCCGCTCGAAAATGTAGGTGATGCTCATTGTTTTCTTCGATATCCGTGACGTGGTGCACTACGAATTCGTTCCAGAGGGTCAGACAGTAAACAAGGAGTATTACCTAGGCGTTATGAAACGTTTGCGTGAGCGTATCCGTAAGAAGCGGCCAAATTTGTGGGCGAACAACTCATGGATTTTGCATGACGATAACGCGCCTTCTCACCGAGCTACGATTGTGACTGACTTTCTCGCCAAAAACTCAACAAACGTGCTTCAGCAACCACCGTATTCGCCGGATTTGGCTCCCTGCGACTGTTTCCTCTTCCCAAAACTAAAATTGCCCCTTCGTGGCACCCGTTTTGAGTCGATTGAAGCCATAAAACAAAATTCGGCGCGAGAGCTAAAGTCCATCCCGGAAAGCGCCTATAAAAAATGTTTCGATAATTGGAAGTGCCGTTGGCATAGATGTATTGGAGCAAATGGAGCCTATTTTGAAGGCGACCCAATAAATTTTGACGATTAAATGTAAAAATGTTGTTTTAATTGAAAATTCCCGGTACTTTCTTGACAGAGTAGTATATATACTTTCAATGAGTTGCCAATTAATAAACGAAAGAGAAGAAACCATAATGCAGAATCTTAAAATGTACCTGAAAAACAACCAATATAATATAAAATGATAACAAAGGATATGAATTAGGTTTGAATACAGTACAATCATGTTAATGTGTATGTGCGCTAGTATGAAAATTCAAACAGTTTCATTTCGCTTGTATGAACTTGTTGAAACTTATTTATTTCTTTGAAGGAATTAATCAAAATTAATAGATTTATAACCTGTAGAATACACAGCACAAGACATAGATAAATGGCTCATGGATGAAATTATGATGGAAGATATAAATTCAGAAGAGTGCCACGAATCTAAAGAAAGTGACTGCAATTTTTGTTGAGTCAGTTGAAGTTTCACAGGCCAAAGCAATTCAAGTTTTAAAAATCAGTTGAATGGACAATACAGAATAATCAGGACATAACTGAGGATATGTATAAAAAATTTGCGTTAGTGAAATTTGCTTCCAAAATAACACCATTTTTCTCCACAAAAGATTAGTCATTGTAAATAAGTTTTATTCATTTCCAAATATGTGAAGACCTTTCTTATTTTAATAATTCTTATTGTATTTTTCTTTCTTTATAATCATCATTATTATAGATATTCATTTATTTATTTGGAAATAAAACCTAAAATTTATTAATTTCTGATTTTAAATCAAAAACAGTGCTGGAAACAGAACTTCAAAGTGCAGATAAAACTAACAATGAAAATTATAAAATATAAATTATCTCCTGGTTACAATTGACTAAATTTTGATACAGTTATTTTCTCTATTGTGTCCTAAATTAAATTTTGAGTGCATGGCCTATTTCTTTGGTCTTCTTGTTATTTGCAATATCATCTGGGATAGAATTGTAGACCTCAACCCCTCTGTATATTGGATAGTTTTGACATGAAAACATTCTCTCTATTATTTTTAATTTAGTTTGTTCTAATTGTATTGACTTATTTATATTCAAAATCAAGGTACTATAATGTATTTGCTTTGTTGGCAGGCCCCTCTTCCCCACTGGGCACTATGGGCACGTGCCCAGGGCCCCGCGATCGAATGGGGCCCCCTAGTTCCTGCCAGATTACCAAATGATAACCGATATTTAGGTATTACCGAAGGGTTCCTTTGCAATCAACATAGAATTAATCTAAGGATTTTAAGTTAAACGAGACAGCGAGTTACTTTAGTAGATTATTTTTTATATTTCCTATTTTTTTATAGTTAGTAATTAAATAAAAATAAATTTAGAACCTTGTTTGTCTTTCTTTATCTATTGTAACTAAATAGTGTTTTCTCAAAGTCATAGGGGCCCCATGATCCTAATGTGCCCAGGGCCTCAAATAGTTTAAAGACGGCCCTGTTTGTTGGAGTATAGTAAACTTTATAGACTTGTTTTTATGCTCTTTGGATTCTAGTTAATAAATTTTTGATACCATTATCCCAACAAGCAATTAAATAACTTAATATTGTTTTTTTAACTTATGAATATATATACAGATTATATTATAGATTAATATTTGATTTCTAGAAACATAGTCACTTATTTTAGAGTTTGAGGTCAGAGTTTATATCATATTTCAGGCTTTTAAAATCACTTGAGAAGAGAATGATTACAGTATTATTCTCAAAAATGAAGTACCTTGATTTTAGTTCGACATATTTCAAGCTATGTATGTACATTGTATATTGTAATGTCTCCATCACTGTTCCTCGTGTTTCCCTGTTACAAGATTTGCTATTTGCTTCCTTTAACCATTTTCTATAAATTGCTTCTTTAAATTTCTACTTAAGCTTTTCGCTTTGTTTTCAAATCCGTTAAGGTCTATAATGAATATATATTTTAAAAAATGGTTAATTTAACACACTTATTGTAGAAGGATTGTTATTTAATTGAGAGTTTATTAATTTTTCACTAAACTTGATGAAAATTCAAAAGTTAAATATCCATGACCTATGAAACTATTGTGATCATTTTTTAGGTTTCAATTGCTAAGCCAGATAACATTGACGATGAAGAATTTTTCAATTTATTGGTATTGCACCAAAACAGAGCTCCAAGGGGTCCCAAAAACTTCATTCCACCTGATGCAATTCCCAAAGATATCGATTTAGTTATGTGGGGACATGAACATGACTGCAGAATTACACCGGAAAAAGTTGGTGACATTTTCATCACACAGCCAGGTTAGTAAACATCGATCATATATGATTCTGGAGTGACACAATGTTTAAGTCCTTTTGTCAATTTATCTTTAATTCGAGTGATCCACATTTCTCTATTCTCTTCTCTCTTCGAACATTATGGAAGATTAAAACAATTTTTTATTTTTCGTTTTAGAAAAGGTGAAAAGGACTGACATGAAGTTAGGAGCTTTTGCGTTCTACTTTCACCTACAGTCCTCACAAAATAATTTTGTTTGTCTTCTAATCATACGATTTTCACAAAATTGTGTATTATTCTTCTTGTCATTATTTTACATGTTTTTGCTACATTTTAACTCTATCCTGGGACTGAAGCTATGGTTTCTTTAGTGCTTAATGTTGCTCCTCTCACAAAATTTTTGTCTTTGTTTTGAACCTTCTAATCATACCATCCTCAGGAAGTTTTATATGTGTGTTACGATTAGTTTTCTAAACCCCAAATTTCAGATCAATCGGATTTGTAGTTTGGAGAATATCAATAAAAATAAGAAAAAACTTGAATGTGAATAACTGCGAAACAATTGTTTTGCCCAATAATGAATTCAACCGAGATATTCAGGCCGCAAATCTATCCCTCAAGTTTCAAGTCTCTATCTGTTTCCGTTCGAAAGCTATAGTATTAAGGTAGTGCTCAACACTGATCCATTCACATTTTTTTTTCATTTCTAATCATATCTTTATTTATTCTATGATTCTACTTTTAAATGTTGAATTTCAGATTGATCGAATCTGTGGTTTTGAAAATATTGTGAACATATTAAAATTTTTTAAACGTGAAGAACTGTGAAACTATTGAACCGATTTTGCCCATTATTGAACTTAACCGATGTATTTAGAGTCCAAACCTTTCCTGAAAAATTTCAAGGCTCTAACTCTTTCCATTCAAAAGTTAGCGAAATTACGGACAGCTGGATCAACTCAGCTCAGAATTACTTTTAACCTTGAATTCTTCATCAGTGAGTCTAATCTAGTTGTGTAAGATCATTTTCGGCTAAAAATTTAAAAAAATTCAGACCTTGGAGCTATCGGGCAAAAAACTTGAGATGTTCACGCATTTTGGTGACTACAGTTTAGAAGTATTATTTCATCTTCAGATAACTTTGGTCTATATCTGATTGAGTGATTTAGTGAGATAACCAATATTATGCACAATGTTGAACACCTATCTCGCACTGAAACACAAAATATGTATCCAACATCCAAATTTATTATTTTTCCTTCAATGTAGAATACTTCCAAAATAATACATTAACAACAATCATCAAAACATTTTTTAAACGCATTTTCAGGAATCGACTTTAATATTCACCATGAATTGTCTTTTATGTTTTATGTTGACTGAAAATAGACAGTGGCGGATCAACCTATTTTGGGGCGCCAAACACAAAACAAATTTGGGGCCCCTACTATGTTGGATATATCCATACAAAAACAAGATTAGATAACAATTCTTTCTAAATTAATTTATATAATTGTATAAATACATGTGAATGAGTTTTAACTGAGGCATGCTACTTTTATTAATACATACCTACATTTCCAAAAACAATGTGAAATAAATACTGATATGAATGAACAGATTCAATTAACCGAAAAAAATACAGGAATCAAAATGAATGAAACAATTTAATACTACAAAAGGACGTAAAATTTCTTAACAAAATAAAAAAAATCAAGATCGACAATAATTTAATAAATTATACATTATTACCCTTGATTATGATCAAAATAAGTGTTCATATCATATTGAAATCTAAATAAAATGAAATACATTCTGTCAAGAAAGTACCGGGAATTATCGATTCAAATCTGGCGGGGCAATGAGGCAGGTAAAAATTTTTTTTCCTAGGTTGGTACCACTGTCCTTAATTACTATGCCAAGCTTGAGCGGGATCTGTCAACTAGTGTGTTTGCAACAGCTGATTAAGTCAGTCGATGTCAGAGTGCGTGCCGATTTTTACTATGGGTGATTACGTTGAGCAAAGAATTTGTTTAAAGTTTTGTGTTGCAAATGAATTTTCGTGTGCCAATGCATTGAAAATGTTGCAAAAGGCCTTTAGTGATAATGCTCTATCGAAAACTCGTGCATATCAGTGGTACAGAGCCTTCAAGGACGATCGGGAAGTGGACGCCCATCGACGGCTTCGATCGAAGATAACGTCGATAAAATTAAGGAAAGGGTGCTGGAAAACCGTCGTACCAGCTTGAGAGAGATAGCACATGATCTTAAGATATCCCACGAGTCCGCACGTACGATTTTGATTGATATTTTGGGCATGAAAAAGGTGACCGCACGACTCGTACCGAAAGACCTGAATTTTCTTCAAAAACGTCATCGCGAACAGGTTGCTTCAGACATGCTGGATCGCTGTAATTCCGATTCTACATTCATGGAACGCATTATAACTGGTGATGAGACCTGGGTCTACGAGTACGATATGCAAACAAGCCAGCAATCATCGGAATGGGTGGCAAAAAATGAGCCGAAACCGAAAAAACCACGCCAAAGCCGCTCGAAAATGAAGGTGATGCTCATTGTTTTCTTCGATATCCGTGGCGTGGTGCACTACGAATTCGTTCCAGAGGGTCAGACGGTAAACAAGGAGTATTACCTAGGCGTTATGAAACGTTTGCGTGAGCGTATCCGTAAGAAGCGGCCAAATTTGTGGGCGAACAACTCATGGATTTTGCATGACGATAACGCGCCTTCTCACCGAGCTACGATTGTGACTGACTTTCTCGCCAAAAACTCAACAAACGTGCTTCAGCAACCACCGTATTCGCCGGATTTGGTTCCCTGCGACTTTTTCCTCTTCCCAAAACTAAAATTTGTGGCACCCGTTTTGAGTCGATTGAAGCCATAAAACAAAATTCGGCGCGAGAGCTAAAGTCCATCCCGGAAAGCGCCTATAAAAAATGTTTCGATAATTGGAAGTGCCGTTGGCATAGATGTATTGGAGCAAATGGAGCCTATTTTGAAGGCGACCCAATAAATTTTGACGATTAAATGTAAAAATGTTGTTTTAATTGAAAATTTCCGGTACTTTCTTGACAGAGTAGTATTACAGTGATGTCAATAACAAAATAAAATAATATTCATTGATAAATATCATTCATACAGGAACTTTCCTTGCTTTAATTGTGGCAAATTTTTCTATTACAGAATCATAATCAATTGTTTTGGCTTAATTAGTTTCAATGAACAAAATGGACAAGGCATTTAAATTCTCATTATTATGATTTCAGACCTCCATTAAGGAACATTGTATACTAAAATAATTCAGGCAATGGAAGTCTGAAATAATAATAATCAGAACACTTTGTCATTAACATTTAAATCAAAACATTTAAATTAAGTTGGGGTAAACCATTCCTTAAATACTTTTGATAATGTCTAATAGTGGGTGAATTCCATATGTCTACAATTATTAAGTTCACTGTTGTATGACATCAACATCGCAGGCCAGAAGATTCGCTTTTCGTATGTTGGCAACTGAAGAGCAGAATATTCAGGTGACTCCAACAGCGGAAATAACTGGGAAGGTTGTCGGGGATCGAACTCTCCAAAATAGACCGAATATACGGAAAAATTCACTAAGTTTTGGAACCACCATAGTAATATATTCCTTTACTATAGATTGGGGCATAATTGTTAGTCATTTGAATTGTGGGTTTTTTCTTTTTTTTATTTTCTTGGAACAGTATGTAAGAGATTTTGATTTTGATCACTGTGAGACAGGAAATAAATATTGATGAGGAAATAGTCATGGCACTTGAATTGAATATGGATACAAACTTCTCAATTTTCCAGGCCAATGTAGAAGCATACATAAAAACTTCGACAAGATCTTAACACTCCTCGATACATTCAATTTTGGTTTCGATATGTGTGTTCACTGAAACTTGGTATATTCCGAACATAAATGTTTTCAGATTATCATATAGATCATAATTTAGGGGATATCATTTATATAAGGGATAACCTGATATTTCAAACTTCTGTCCCCCTGTTGATGAAGGCATTACGAGTAACTATAGAGGGAAAAGATAAAAATATAATAATTGACGCAATATCACGTTCCCCATCGTCTTGTCCATATAATTTTAATGAAAATCTGTCGATATATCTTGATGAATATTGGTATGATGAAAATCATACATATTTTCTTGTGGAAGATATTAATAATGATGTAAAATTGACTATACACTACAGTAATGATTTTTTGAATTTATTGGGAGAATTTGAGTAACGATCCATAATAAACAGCTAGACTAGAGTCTATAAGGGATCTAAAACATTGATAGATCACATCAGTACTTGTCCTGCATATCATATGTAGTCCATTGTAATGTGACAGACCATTTCCTTACAATTGCGACATCCAGTGGAAAATGTTAATAGACTTAAGGATCCTAAAAACAGGAGTAAAATATTAAATGCGAAAAAACTTCTGCAAATATTCAGAAATGAGAGATGGGATGGAATTTACGAGTTGCTGATGTAAAAGCAATTTCGAGTTACTTAGTTGCAAAGGTCGAAACTGCCGTAAAATCTTACACTACAGAAAGGAAGATGAATATCTTTCAGCAGAAAAGCAATTCTTGGGTAACGGAAGGGTTGGTGAAATCCGTGAGTGTCAATTAAGGATTGTACGAGCGTCTTATAACAAACCCGGGAGATACTGATTTATCGATTTCATTAATAAGCGCGGTTTCTAAAATTGCTGAAAAAGTGATCAAAAAACGACTAATGTATTTTTTGGACAAAAATGGTCTACTTTCACCGGAGCAATTCGAAGTTAGATCAGGGATGTCAACTTAGGATGCAGTTGTTTTCCTTACAAACAATATTTACAGAGCATTGGATCAGGGAGAGTGCTGGATAAGTGTATTTTTGGACTTGACCAAGGCATTTGACACCGTCAACCATCAGAAACTTCTGAGCATTTTGGAGGATTTTAACATAAGAGGAGTTGTTCATCGTACCTAGGAGACAAAATACAATATGTAAAAATTGACAACTGCTGAAGTGGTCCTCAAAAAGTTATGACTGGTATACCACAAGGAACAGTTTTAGGCCCAGTGCTATTTTAGATATACGTGAATTGCCTCTTTTCTCTTTCTCTTGAGACTGATACAAAAATATTGTTATTTGCTGATGATACTGTCGTTCTTTTCACCGGTGGCACTTTGGAAGAAGTTAAAACCAAAGCAGAGCAAATCCTAGAAAGGATAAAAGACTGGTTGAATGAAATGGAGCTTACACTAAATTTGGATAAAATAAAATTTATCACACTGACTTGTAATAAATCCAACTTACCCAGGATAGAAAATCTGTCCTTGAAGTAGAACAATTCAATTCATCTGCTTGAACGTATAGAATCGTTGACGTATCTTGGAGGTGAACTTGATATGCATTTGAGATGGAACTATCACGTCAATAAAGTCATGGCAAAGCTAAGGTTTATGTTGTACTTTTTCAAGTATCTTAAGAAATATCTCACCATTATGTACCATGCACTGGATGAGTTCCATATACAGTCATACAGAGCAGCTCAAGTCTATGCAAAAATATTTTTTGAAGATCATTCATGGAAGAAATCGTACCTCCTCAGAAAAACTTTTCATTGAAACGCAGATATTTGACCTGAAGAAGTTGTATTGATTTCAGTTGCAATACAAAAATAGAACAGTAACAACAAAACAGTAAAAGCAATAGGGCAGAAATCCTTTCACTATGTGGCTCCAAGAATGTTCTGTTGCCTTACGAGGTCGATCAGGACCATATGTAGTACCAAACTTTTTAAGAGAAAACTGAAGTGTTGGCTTAAAACTCGAATTTTCGAGGATGGCTAGGCTCCTGTGTTCGGACTCGAAGTTCTGCTGACTGATGGATCCGAAACATGTTATCTTATGTATTGTTTTGTTTAAGGTGTAATTTCTCCCAGCACAAGATTTTCTCCATGGGATTATATTTTTCTTCATTTGAGGATATTATTTTTTATTTCAGATTAATTTAAGTAGATGGTGATATGTGAATGTAATTGATGATTTAAAAAAAAATAACTAATATTATTATAGCCATCTGGTGATCCTCGTGTGAGTTGGCGTCGTCCCATATACGGCAATTGTGTTTCTTAACATTCTCATTCATCCAAAAATACGCCTCGTCAAAAAAGATTTTTCCAAAATTGAACTCTTCCAGACGTTTTGAAGCCATTCAGCGGACAAAAGGCTTAGTATTTGGTTATTAACTTTGAGCTCCTGGATCAGTTGAATCTTGTACGGGTGTAGGCCTAAGTCCCGATGCAATATTTGCCAAGTTGAAGTCTGCAAAAGGCCGAATTCTTGTTAACGGCATGGAACTGACTGCTTCGGGTTCTCCTACACACTTTCTGGCGTTCCTTCGATGTTGGCTGATTGTTGACTGAATCAGTCATCTCGAATTTGGCTACCAAACATTGGAGAGTCGACTTTGAAGGGCTACCGTGTCTGTCGTAAAATGGGCGTAGTGCGCACAATGTTTGCACTAACAAGCTCTCATTTTGATAAAAATATTTCATTATTTGCATGTACTGCTCAATCGTGCAACTTGATCATTTGGCATCTGTAATTCTAAAATGAACAGGTTAGACAGACGTCATCTGAATAAAATGACAGCATTCTGTAAACGTTAACTGCTGAAACCGCTTCTGAAATCAAGTTTACCATTCTTGCTCAACATTGCAATGCAGAACCCCCCTACTATGTTCTGAGATGACTTGGTTGTTATTAATTATTATTTAATTTTTTGGTATTATTTTCAGGTAGTTCAGTTGCAACATCTTTGGCTGCTGGTGAAGCATTGGCTAAAAAAGTAGGTATCTTGAGAATTCACAAGAAACAATTCAAGATTGATGAAATTGAGCTTCGTACTGTTCGACCTTTCATATTTGATGATCTCTTACTTGATTTCCCTGAAGTTCCGATGCAAGATCAGTTGGAAAAATGTAGAAAGGTGATAAGGATGCATGTAGAAACCATGATTGAAAAGGCGGCACAATTAGGTGAGAGACATTTTTTTTTTTCATTTGAGTATTGTTACAAGACCCTATTAATTAGGTTCAATAAAATTTTAGAGCGCCTATTGGTCAAGAATACATTAGACCATAGTTTATCAACCCTCTTTTTGTCCAGCGCCCACTTTGAGAATACGTTTTTTCTAGCAGTTACCACCTGACGTGAATTTAAAACATTATATAGCAAACAATAATTAATTTTGCTAATTTGTTGAAAACACCTCAAACATACGTGAAAAAAATGAATAAATCAATTCATAATTCACAAAAAATTCAGTTTTATTCATATTGAATTTCAATGTTTATTTTTTATAACAATTTACAAAGGCTCTGATTCCCACATTACTGATTAAAAGGCAGAAATAAAGATTCATTATTATTATATCATAGGGGGAAAATAGGATTTAACCCCCATCCTATTTTTGAAATGAGGAATGAAAGAAGAATAATTCAATGGAAGCAATTGAAACACATACTTTGTTTTGAGGAATATTTTTATTAACATTCAAAATCTATGACATAACAACTATGAGAAGGTTGAATTTGGTGCTTTTTAAGGAGTTTGCTGATATCATGCTTGATTTTACTTAAAAACAACCATACAAAACGCCAGTTCTTCTCATTAGTCATCAATGTTACTACGGCACTAAATTCATGTTCAGCTAAATTTTGGCTTCTGCAGCCAAAATTCTTGAATTTAGTTTTTAATTCCTCATCATGACGTAAGTTCTATCAGTTCTTCTTCTAACTGGGAGGATTCTGGTGTGTGGTCATTTATTTATTATTCATTAGCAATCAGAATACAACAATTCTATGAGCTAATTTGCTGTCTACAGAGCTTTGAGCTCTCAAATGATTTGATATGGTCTTCTCCAGTGAAAAGACCATTTTAAATCTACTTCATATCAGCTGGCCAGGTCCTTTTGAGTCTTCTCATGTCTTGAGGTTGAAGCAACGGTTGTAGTAAGTCGTTTATATGACCATCTAACTTGGTGTGATGTTTTTGGCTCTGTTCCTTGATGACATCCTTCACATAAGGTATTTTCAAATCTTCATGCAGGGTTTGATTTGATACATACCATTGAGCATTTGTTAGCAATCTGAGTATTTTCGATTGGCATCTCTGAACTAGAGTTACATTGGACTTACTTGTACATCCCCGAAGTTCAATTCCGTATGTCCATATGGGCTTTATGACCGTTTTATATATCAGCAGCTTGTTTTCTAATGAGAGTTTCGATTTTCTACCTATAAGCCAATTCAGTTCTTTAGTTCTAAGGTCTATTTGCTTCCTTTTTTTTAATAATATGCTCCTTCCAGGTTAGTGTGCTATCTAAATGCACTCCCAAATATTTAACAGTTGGGGAATTTGGTATCTTTATATTGTTTATAAAGATGGGTGGACACTGGTCTCTTCGAAGAGTATAATTTACTTGAACTGACTTGGTTTCATTAACTTTTATCTTCCACTTATGCAGCCATTCTTTTATTTCATCAAGATGAATTTGCAATCTATTAGATGCCTCTTTGGGATCTTCATGGCTTGCAAGAATTGCAGCATCATCTGCAAAAGTTCCCATTATCGTATTCGCATTTGTGGGCATATCTGCCGTATACAGCGTATACAAAAACGGTCCCATAACACTTCCTTGGGGAACACCGGACTGAATAGGATAAAAATCAGACACTTTATCATTCACCCGTACTCTGAATCTCCTTCCAGTAAGATAAGATCTCATCAACTTGTAGCAGTATAATGGCAGACATTTCTTTATCTTATACAATAGTCCAGAATGCCAGACTTTATCAAAGGCCTGGCTTACATCCAAAAAAGCAGATGTGCAGTATTGTTTGAGTTCCAGGGCTTTGCTTATCTCATGACTTATTCTGTGTGTCTGCTGTATGGTGGAGTGATTTGTTCTGAATCCAAATTGGTGTGGAGGAATCCATTCTTGGGTGTTGGGATCCGACTTTATTCTCAATAGCAAAATTTTCTCGAAGATCTTAGATAAAGTTGGTAGTAAGCTAATTGGTCTATATGATGTTACAGCGTTTGGATTCTTGCCAGGTTTCAGTATGAGGATTATTTCAGCAGTTTTTAGGTGTTCTGGCCAATAATTTTGTCTCAGGATATCATTGAATATATATGCCATCATTGCTACTCCTATCTTAGGCAGTTCCTTGATCATTTTTGGTGTGACCTCATCTATTCCGGCAGCTTTTCGTGTGTTCAGGTATTTTATTTCTTTTTGTAGTTCTTTTATTGTGATACTTTTAATAGGAGTCGTATTAGAAGGAATATTTAACATTTCTCTTTCAACCTCGTAATCGTGTATGTCATCATTGGGTGTGAATACTTCAGCCAG
This sequence comes from Megalocaria dilatata, assembly GCA_034642435.1. NCBI lineage: Eukaryota > Metazoa > Arthropoda > Insecta > Coleoptera > Coccinellidae > Megalocaria > Megalocaria dilatata. Next base: position 53,062,820 of record CM067859.1, on the reverse strand, counting down.
GTGTTCTGCAAATGTTTGAGCCTTTTCATTGTCAGTCCTTGCCCATTGAATAATTGATCCTGGTATGTTGCGTAAAGGTGGTATATGGATTTTTGGTTTTTTTGAGTTTTTTATTGGTTTCCACACTGAATTATCATATCTATTTAAACTTAACACATAGTTGTTGAATGACAATTCTTTGTGTTCTTTCATCTTAAATTTTAGTTCATTTGTTAATCTGTTCAAGATGGTCTTGTCTGCAGGCGAGTGTGTCTGATGCCATCTCTTTCTAACTCTTCTCTTCTGTGCTAGAAGTCTTTTGATTTCCTCTGGAACATTGTATATTTTACACTTTTCTTCAGAAGTAGGCGTGGCTTTTCCCACAGAATATTTAAGAAGATGAACAAATGATCTATTTCACTTTGTCTTTTAAGACTTACATTAAGGCATATATGTTGGAGGTTTGAGGTTGACTGAACAATTTGTACAACTTGATCAAGTACGCAATACCGTTCTTTGATAAGATGAGGCTATCGCAATTCTGGATCTTTATTTTCTAGGAACTCTATCTTCATTTTGTCATAGAGGTAGGTCATTTGGTGAGTTGTGATGTGGATTTCCTGTATGACGTATCTTACTCAATGTCCTTAAACTACTACATTCTGCTACTTCGATATTATTAAGGGTGGGTCTTCTACAGTTATATATTAGATATCCACATTCTAATATCGGTCTGCAAATAGTTTTGTAGATTCTTGAAGCTGTTGTGTGGTTTATTCCGCGGTTTTTGTAGGTGAGAGATCGAAAGTGTCTAGATCTAGCAATAATTTCTCTCTTTTTATTGCTGAAATGTAATTTAAAATTGTTCTTATCATCCACTGCGATTCCTAAGTATTTAGCGTTTTGGACTAGTTTTATATTATGTTTTAGCATTCTAATGATTGGTGAATTGTCTTCTAATCTATGGCCAAATATTAAATACTAGTTCAGGTTTGTCAGGGTTTGGTAGAACTCTCTATTTTTTCATCCATGTCATGATTTTGTCACATAAATTTTGTAGTTTCTCCATTGTGTCCTTCAGATTCGTGTTGTGTTTTATGAGCGCTGTGTCATCAGCTTATTGGAGGATGTAACTTTTCAGTTCCTCTGTTACCTTGTAGATATTGTGTACATAAATATTATATAGAAATGGTGACAATGGACAGCCCTGCGACACACCTTGTTGTGATCAGAACGATGCAGAGAAATGCCTGTTGATTTAAAACCTCATGCTTCTGACCCTTAAGAAGTTTCCTATAATATTTTGTAGGTGGTATGTCCAATTGCTGAAGTTTGTACAGAAGACCATCGTGCCATACACTATCAAATGCTTTCTTGATGTCCATGAATCTGACTGCTGACCTTTTTTCATTGTAGTTGGTATGTTCGATATTAGAGCTACTAATGGGTAGATGGTTGAAAGATTTCTCTTGAATTCAAACTGTGAAAGAGGGATGTTTTGTCCAACCAAATTTTCGAGGTAAATTTTCACGATTTTTTCGAATGTTTTTACTAAAATTGGTGAAAGGGTGATGCGCCGATAGCTAGATACTTGAATATTGAATTGTATCAGTCCTTACTTGGTGAAAATCCATATTAAATAATTTGAAATAAGGTTATTCTGATTTTCACAAATTTTTATTGTTAAACTCACAACAATTGTTTCGCTATCACAGTAGCATCATCAGGTAAGATCACATTTGGAATAACTAGTTATTCAACAAGTTATTCAAAATGTGATCTTACCTGATGATGCTACTGTGATAGCGAAACAATTGTTGTGAGTTTAACAATAAAAATTTGTGAAAATCAGAATAACCTTATTTCAAATTATTAGCTAGATACTTGGTTGTAGTCTGTGCTGTGTTTGTAGATTGTTATAATAGTTCCCTTTTTCAACTCTGTTGGAAAGTATCCGATATTCAGGCAGTTGTTGTACATCCTCCTTATTTTATCATGAACTCTGGAACTTAACTGGCGTAGTATTTTCCTCGTTAAGTTGTCACAACCAGGCTTTGTGTTCTTTCCATGTAAAGCTTCTTCATCAGTTCTACATCAGTTATCTCTGGGACTAGGTCTATACTATTTGAATCCGCTGTTTTTCTGCAGTTTTCTAGTTGTTTTAAAATTTTCGTCAAAAATTATGTTGTTCTTTGGGTGAATGTGTCTTGGTAATATTCTTTAAATGCTAATAAGGCTATTTTTTCCAATAGACATCCTTTGTTATGTGTTGTAGTTGGTTAGGCAGTGATCTGAATGGCTAAGTGGTCAGATCCTAAGTTGGGAATCAATTAGGTTTTTATGTATTCTTTCAGGTTATTGGTGGATAGAACTTTATATCCACGGTAATAGGTGGATTATTCATGATAAATGTTGGTGGGGTTTTGATTGAGTGAAGTCTGAGTTTTCTTCAAATAGTCGGATTTGTTTATTCTTTTTTCTATTGCAATTATAGTCACCAATAAATAAAGAATATTTTTACTGTGCTGCTTTTCTGAATATATTTTCTTCGATTTTTGGGTGAGAATATATATATATATATATTTATATATATATATATATATATATATATTAGAGAAAAATATGAAGTTTCTCATTGCCCATGGATATTGTGCAAGTGAAGGGCTTCATTCAGAGTTTTCCTTGCTGGTGGGTTTGCTTTACCAAGATTAAGTTCTCTGCTGCATTAAATCAAGCTACCGCCTCTGATTTTTGTTTGTTTTGTTACCGATTTTTTAAACAATTGTTCTGTAATCTGTGTTGTGTTATTCATTTATTTTGGCTTCAACAAATAAGTTGCACATTATAGATTATTTTCGACATAATGGTTAATTATGTATTTCTTTGAGAAGTAGTTATTTATGTTGGTATATAACAATTTTATGTTATTGAATGCTACTCTACTAGGGCCAGATGTATTGTCGTTAAACACTTGAATTTGTGTGCCCTCAATGGGTTCGGTGGCTGTTGCTGAGTTTTCCTCATTTAGCTCAAACATCAGTATGTATACTCGATTTGCTGAAAACACTGCCGTTGTATCTATGTTGTGGGCCTCTATAAATCTTTTTTTAGTTTATTTATTAGTTGCTGCTAGGTTATTTAGTTTATGTATGTAAGTGTTGATTATGTTGTCATGGAATGTGATTGGTCTATTGATTATATTGTTCTTTGTGGAGGAAGGTTTAACTTGGGTCGATTTCTTGTTAATTCATTTTATTTACACATTTGGAATGCCATGTTGTTGGTCCCTTTGGGCATTTCATTGACCATGCCACGTGATCTTTTTCACCGCAGGCAGTGCAAGAGATAGGTAAAGGAGAAGTACATGCGTTAGTGTGATGATTTACTTTACATTTATTACATAAAATGGCTGACTTGAAGTTGAGGGTTGTGTGAGTAAATTGGTTGCACTTCGCACAAGGTATCAGGATTGGTTCCGACGGGGAACTAGGAAAGACAGAATAGTGACGACATTTGTAGAAAATTCCGTCTGCTTGGAGATTATTCTTATTAGCAGTGTTTGTTGTCCTGTGGCTCTAGAAGTGATGCGTTTGCAGAACCCATGTTCTGTTATCTGATATTTTAGTTCTGTATTTATTTCTTCGTCTGTTATTTCAGTTTCGACATTGCTTATAACTACAGAACTCGTTGGGTTAAGTTTCTTTATGTGATCGGATCAATAGGGTTGCTTTTTTCAAATGAATTGATGGTTTTGTCGTTTTCCAAAAGATTGTAGAATTTTAACGATGTTTCCCTTTTAACCATCTGATTTATTGGATAGAGTAGTCCGTTACTTTGTGATAGTTCGTTTCATTTCATCTGATTTAATTATGAATCCTTTTTTGGTCTTCCAAATGATATCTTTACTTCTCGGAAAATGGGTCATCCGTTTTTGTAGAGGATGTATTGGAAGTTGTATTATATGTGTTTTTGTCTTGTAATGATTTCTTGTGTGAATTGATGGGTAGAGGTGGTAGATTCATTCTAGTTTCGGGCGATTTGGGGTTGTTAAAAGTAAAATTATTTATGATAGTCAAATTATACAAATCTACCCGATTGTTCAGAACGAGATTTTAATCTTCATTTATGTGTTTCCTGATTTGAAGCGATTCCAATATATTTAAATTTTTCAAGCTCAAAAGCTCCTGACTTCACGTTAGTGATTTTCTAGAATTGTAGCTTCTTTGAAAAGTAATTGACAAATGTAAAGTGTTCAGTGGAATGAACTAATGAACAAGGTTCTGACTTTTCGTCAATGCTTTTCCCATTTTTTTTATTTTCTCAACCAATAGAAGTTCGAAGAAATGTTAAATGGTTGCTGATAATGACATCCAAACTTCTTATGTGCTTTTATAATTTTTTTTATATGGAATGAGATTATGTATTCCATCTTCATTAATTGTTTTTATTTCAAGATCGTATTCCTGAAGGCATACTTCCCCTAATAAGATTGAGAGCTCATTATAAACATGAAGATCAACTATTTAATGCTATTAAATTCAGTCAACAATTTGTTGGGAGAGTAGCAAACCCAGAAGATATCTTGAAATTCATTAATGTATCTGGTGTGAAAAGGCAGAAAACGGTCTTTAATAGGGACCTTGATGAAGATGCAATTCCTGATGTGAGTATTTCATAGTTTTTGGTAAAATTGAAAAACTATTCTTGAATCTTTACCATACCAAGTTTCTCATTTCCTTATATTAAAAAAAAAAGAGCACTAGAGAGAAATAGTCAAGTTGCCATAGTAACATTAATAATTCCCTTTCAAAAGAGTCACAAAGACTAGAAAATTGTTGTGAATATGTTAGTATTTTTCAGGATATAGAGTTAAGTTTTCTTTTGTGATGAGTGGTTTATCAATAAAAAACCAAAGAGAGAGAGAGAGTGCTGGTAGTTTTTGCCTTTTCTAGTTTTCGATTGTAATGAATTGTTGATTATTTTGGCGTTAATGCCTAGGTTTTTGAATGTGAGTGATCTGAAGTTTCCGGCTCTTGTGATGACTGCTTTTTTCTGGGTTTTTATGGGATGCTGGAATCACAGATTGTCTATCAGTGTTCCCAGATGCTTACACTTAGTTGTTGGTCTGACTGTTTCATTGCCAATTTTGATACTGGAGAATTGAACCAGGGGTGATCAGTGGTATATCGTCCGAAAATTGCAGCAGTATCTGTTGTATAGTATTGGAGAGAGTGGTGAGTCCTGTGGGAGGCCTTGTAGTGGTATGAATGGAAGAGTATGAATTTCCTCGTACTTGGTTGGTTCTATTAGATAGAAATTGATCAATTATCTTGTGCAAGTAAATGGGTCATTTCAGTTGGAATAATTTATAAATAATAGCAACATGCCAGACACTGTCGAATGCTTCTTGAATATCCATCAAGAAGGCTGCCGTTTTGTGTCCTATTTTCTTGTTGCAATGTATTTTTGTGATTAGTATAGTGAGGGGGTGAATGTTGAAAGTTTTACTTTTAAATCTGAATTGATATTTAGGGATATATTTTCCTAGTTTGGCGTTGATCCTTTCTGTCAAAATTTTTTCTAATTTTTACCCAGTACAGGAAGCAGAGTGATAGGTCTGTAATTTTCTAGTTTACTTTCGGAATAGTGATGATTATTTCATTCTAATTAAAAAATATATATGAGACAGTATTTTAATTTCCACAAAAATGTTTATAATACAACAATGGTTTCACCACGATGTGGCTTCTTCAGGTATCTACATTCTACTGGCTGATGGTGTTCAGTATAACCGAGTTTAAATACATTGTTAGGTACGTGACAAAATAATGGAAGAACAAATCATAAAAGGTCAAGGTGTTGAAGTTTGCCGCTATAAAATGCCATTGGGTTATTTACTTTAATAAAGATAAATCAAACAAAGATAATAATTCAGGCATCTATAAGTTCACTTGTAAAGATTGCCCAATGGTTTATATTGGTCAGACCGGCAGATCGTTCAAGAAAAGAATACACGAACATCAAAAGAGCTACACTCAAAATTCAACACATTCCACTTATGGCAAATCTAATAGAATTTGAACATAATTTCAATAACGAATATGAAATTATGCATATCGAGAGTAAAGGTTCTAGATTACTATTCTTAGAATCACTTGAAATAAACTGATATAATTCTCAGAAAATTCTCCTAAACGAACAAACGGACACGAATAGGTCACCTTTATTGAATATCTTCATGTAATTTGTAAAAACCAACGACTACCCAATAATTTTTATTTCCATCGACCTTATCTCTCGAACATAATTGAGAATACTTTATTAAATATAATTCTACTTTTAGTCCCATTTCCTGTAATACCTGTCAATACATATATAATAACCAATGGATGTTTTCATACAGTATCAGTTCAAATGTACAATATGATTAAGCCCAACGTGGCGAAACAATTGTCATTGAATAATAAAAAGTTTGTGGAAATTGTATTTTATTAATTACTAGTTGAAAATGAATTTCCATCAAGTTAAGACTGAATCCATCAAATATTTGCACATATTTGTAGGCATGATTGTAATAATAATAACAGGAATTTATTGCTCATAGCAAAGGTCCTTCAGCCCATTTGTGATTTCAGATTTCGTAATATTGAAAAAAAACAAATTTAATGATATACAGACGCATATATTATGTATTCTAAAGGTAAATTTGCTTCCTCAGTTTCTCTCTTGTTTTTCCAAATCAGTATCAATGATTTTGGTGTATATTTTTCGGCTGCTTGGACGATCTGTTCACAAGGAGTTCCGAGATGTCCTGTGATTCTTTCAGACGCATAGAAAAATTTTTATTGAGCTTTTTAAGTCGTTCTTCTATTGGTTGGTTTTTCGTTATTCGGTACAGTAATTCATTGGATGGATTGTGAGCTTTGCTTTCGGGGTGTCAACTTTTTGTACTAGGAGTATAAATAAGTTCGTGCGGATTTGGTAACAGATGTCGCTACTAGTTTATTATTCCATTGTTTCAACAATGAGTCTGTTTGCTCCGAAATTGTCAACGTTTGTACCGAATAATGTTTTTTTGTGGGTAGTTTTACTTCATTCCTTCAATATGAAGAAAGAAGCTACCGAAAGTCGTCGTATTTTAGTGGATGTTTACGGTGACCATGCTTTAGCTGAACGAACATGTCAAAAGTGGTGTGCCCGATTTAAATGTGGAAATTTTGATTTGGAAGACGAAGAACGACCCGGAGCGTCACAAAGTTTAAGAATGAAGTATTAAAGGCAACACTCGATAAAACGGCAAATCCACCACGGCAAAATTAAAATAATTACTGATAGTCGGTCAGCACTAAAAGCTCAGGAATCCAGCTGGTACATCGAAAACAGTCTGGAGTTGCCAGACAGCTTCAAACAGCCTCGGTATGCATAACAGAATCACTATTGTTTGGATACCGAGCCACTCAAACTATTTGGGTAACGAAGAGGCAGATCGGCTGGAGCTGCGCTGCCTCTGGTAGAACCGGAACCATTCCTGGGAATACCACATGACGTGGCTAAGCGGTCGATAACAGGCAGAATGACCTCAAGACGAGAGTCTTTCTGGCAGAGCTTCGAACAAAAAGATGGCGGAGCTTCGAACAAAAAGATGGCGGACCTAGCGCTATGTCTGGATAGGACCAAACTAAGAACACTTGTCGGAATTATGACAGGTCACTGCAGGCTGAAAGCGCAATCGGTCTGGCTGAAGACGATGAATGTAGTCTTGAGGACACTGAAATAGTGCCCAGCGGTGAGTCGCATCAGATTCGAGGTCTTCGGTCAGGCTTTTATAGCCCACTGCGAACTGAAAAAATGACCCCCAAACAAGATTATAGGTTTTATCCAAAAACTGGATCTCGTCGAGAAAATATAAATTAGGGGTGAACCACAATAGTCCGTGGAGATGCAGTGGTAGAGTGAACCGACACCCGCTCACTATAAAATAATAATAATAAGAAGAAGGCAACAATTCAACTAGAAAAAGACTTGCACTTAACTAGACCTCAGCCATGTAGAGATTGTATGACGTCTGATAAAGAAAATGCATCTACTGAATTATATGTTTGATTTACAGAAGGCTTTGCCATTCTTTAAACTGACAACATCCACTGTATATTATAAAAGAAATATGTATGTTTACAATCTTGAAATTCTGCAATTTTGCAATTGGAAGTGCGGATGAACTGGTGTTGGTATAAAACAAAGATTTAACAAGTGAAGCTCCTATTCATTTAAAACCATAATTAAAAATATTAATATAACAATGGTAGGAGTAATATTAGAGATGATTTGCTGAAAAACTTGATACACAAAAAATTCAGTGCACTGGTAGACCAAGTGCAAAAACCTTCAAACAGACATGTTTTGAATTGTATCCCAACAGTTCTGCTTCACTTGCAGTTCTTTTATTTCTCCCTTTGGACTCAACCCATACACTAATTGTATAATATTATTTTCAAGTTGAATATTTGGGAGGTTGGTTTTGATTTTATGGTTGACTATGATAAGTTTTGATTTTGTTGAGTTTTGTTGAATTTTTCATTTTCTCATCCATGCTATGGCGCTAATTTTTGTAGTTCTTTTACATATTGATTCATTGTAGCACTGTGAGTTGTTAATGTTGTGTCATCGGCAAATTAAAGAATGTATTTGTGGTTATAGTAATCCCTTCCATTCTAGTGCCGGTACATATCGGAGCAAAACAAATTATTTATTTAGTAGAGGAGAGACTGATGAATAAAATAAATAAACTCCTAAACCATTAAATGTGTGTTGTTCCAATGAAAAATATATTTCGTTATTTTTCATTTACAGGCCAATGTTCGTAGAGTTGAAGATATAATAATTAAATATCTTGAAAAAAATAAAATGACGGTTCTTTCTACAAAGGGACTCACAGATGGTGTTGTAAAATTCATCGATACTGATGATAATGAGGCTCTTTCACAGATTATCGAGTAAGTAAATATCTAGGATACTACTAGTACATATAATCAAAGTGATTTTTCGAAAAATTTATATGAACATATCTTTAAAATTGTTTTGTCATGAAAATGTTGAACTTCTTGGAAAATTTATAGTCCTCTAGAATCATCTAGATTTACGATTTCATTGAATAATAATACAGGCAAATTATTTGATGTTTAGTGGCCTTAGTGCCCTCTAATTGGGTTCACAATTCAGAAATTGGCCAAAATTATAAGGAATTATATATTAGTATTCGGAATATTTCATTAATTTTAATAGGCAGGTATGGAAAAGACAGTCGGAAACATAGCAAATTCAATGTTAATCTAGAGCTGGCATGTCAAACTAGATGTCAGTGGTGGGCCAAAAACCCGAGATCGGAGATCCGGCGGGCCGCAAATAGTGTTGGAGGGAGGGGGATCAAATGTCCCCCAGATCACCAGATTTATCTCCCAACAATTTTTTTCTTGAGGAATATCTGAAATATTTGGTTTATGGGCATGAAATTGATAGAGCAACCAATATTAATGAATTAAGGTTCAAAATAATCCAACTTTGTGCCAAAATAGCAACTAAGTCGAATCTGTTCAGAGATATAAGATTATCTCTTTATAATAGATTTGGTTACTGTTTGGCTGAACAAGGTGTATTATTTGAACATTTCATTTAAATTTGTCCACTTTCGATTCCGAATTTTTTACAATTTGTTTTTGTTTCGAATTTCTCATTTTCGTAAAAATTATTTTATTTTCAAGCCAGTTATGGCGAAAAAGAAACTAAAACAATTCTGTTTGCAAATCAAAAGTTATAATTATAGATATTTAGTTGAATATAGGTCAGGTAAAATATTCGTTGGAGGTAAATATGTTGCACATTCAAGTTATTACTCCAGTGTTTTGATTGATAAAATGTGAATGCTCTTAAAAGGCATTATGTCCAAAAATTTTTTAGGAATTGAGGTAGTATAAAATTATAATTGATTCTTTATTGGGAAATTTGATTATAGTCTAAGGTTGTAGATTGCTTAGGTATTTTCTAACCTCTCTTCTGAAGGTTTTTTGAATCCTTAGATTCCATTAATCGATTAGATATATTAGTGAAAAAGTTGGTGCATCTGTAATGAGTTTTTGCTCGCTTGTTCGAGGGATAGCATGTTATCGTTTCGCCTAAATGTCTGTTTTCAAAATTTTAGGTGAAAATGGTCTTAAACAACCAGGTTGAACTTACTGATGAAAAATCCAAGGCAAAAGTAATTACGCTAACTTTAGAACGGAAAGAACTCTAGAGCATTGAAACTTTCAGGAAATTTTGGGCTCTAAATATCTCGGCTAAGTTCGTTAATGAGCAAAATCGGTTTAAATGTTTCTCAATTATTCACGTTTGAAAATTTTTCATATTTTTCTGGATAGTTTTGAAATTCTAGATTTGATCGATCTGAAATTTGAAACGGTGTAATTTACATCGATATATTATAAAGATATTTAGCCATCAGTGTAGGAACCGGAATATTGTTTCTGCAGTACCATCATCTCACTCTAACAGCTGAAGAAGATTTTCAATATATAACAACCCAAAATCCAGACACTGGTATATTTTTATAATCTTAATAATAACATGTCGAGTTTCGAATGCTTGTCAAAGCTTATGGGGAACATGCTCTTAGTAAAATACAATGTTTTGAGTGGTGCAACAGATTCAAAAGTGGTGATTTTGACATGAGAAATAAACAGGTGGTCTGGAAAAATTTAACGAAGAAGATACTTAAACGCAACAAGAATTCGCGGATTAATTAAATATGATACAATTCGTTTTGAACGCTGTGGGAAAGGTTCTTAAATGTGGGAAAATGGATTCCAACTGGTTGTATGAAACACAGCAAGAAAATTGAAAAACCACTTGTGAAATGCTGTTCGATGGACACAAAAGAATATCATTTATTTCCTCATCGAATCATGACAGCTGTTATCTTTTGACATTTGACAAGTGAAACTGCACCATTACTAAAAATGGAACAATACACTCTTTAACGATGCATGGAAATTGTTAGAATTCACTACAAAAATGATGAAAATTTTAATTACTATTTGCAAAACTAAAGCACTTTTGAGTCGTCGTGAATACCTCCGCCGCCAACAGTGAAACTGGTGGGAAAATTTGAGCTGATGGGACAAGTAAGTGATGTGAAGAATCAAAAACATGTGTAGTCCATAGTTTCGACGAAAACCGAGGTTTGTCGTTTCCTTGTTGATCTTTGGAATTAGCCATTCCACAAACGACATTACACTATATTTTGCATAAAGACTTAGGTCCTAAGGCTTTTTAAGTTCAATTAACACAAGAACTCAAGTTGGTCAATTACAAACAACGTCGTATCTTAACTGATTAGTCCTTGAAATGCATCAAAATGATCCGGATTTTCATCAAAAAATTATCTTCAGTGATGAGGCCCATTTTCACCTTGGAGACTACGTTAATAAGCAGAATTGTCGCATTTGGAACTCGGAAAATCCAAGAATGATTGTTGAAAAGCCTCTTCCCTCAATTTGCAGCGACAAGACATAGCCTTTATCCTCAACGTATAACTGTTTGGTGCGGTTTTTTGCGCTGGCAGTGTGATTGGACCTTACTTATTCGAAAATGAGGATGTTGCAACTGTTATGGTGAATGTATTGCGCTACAAAGCTATGACTGATGATTTTTCATGGTCGGAATTGGAAGATATTGATGTGGACGACGTTTACTTGCAACCCAAGCAACTAAACAATCGGAATTTTGCAAGAAAAGTTTCCTGGCCATTTCTCGAATAGGTGATCAAAATTGGACACTGAGATCTTGTAATTTAACACCTTTAGCCTTTTTTCTTTGGGGCTACATAAAAGATAAGATCTATGCCAATGCTCCACAATTGATTAAATACGAAATTCGTGAAGTTATCCGCAAATGTGCGAATTGGTAATGGAAAATTTCATGGAAAGGATATGGTGCTGCAACCATAGCCGTGGCGGCCATTTGGCTGATATCGTTTTCCATTGTTAATGGAACTCTTTACAATGAACTAAACATCCATTGATTTTTCCCAAAATATACTCGTTTTTTTAATATCACAATGAACCCTCTTATTGAAAAACCTAAGCGTCATTAGTCCTGGCTTAATCCATGCGAACCATTGATATCCACTTCATGACTAAATCGCTTTGGAAAGAAGACAATTCTCTGTGTTTGGTGGGATCAGAATGGTGAAATCTATTATGAACTGCTAAAACCTGGTGAAACCGTTAAAACTGATCGCTTCCAACAGCAAATGGCCGATTTAAATTGAGTATTATTTCCTTTTAAAATAATATAACTACAATTTTTATACCTTAAAAAAAATATACCAAACACATATGAAAACTCTTGATGTATCAGATTACAACTACTAATGCACAATTATGGTAAAATCAAACAAAGTCTTTATTTTCAGACATCAATTCCAGAAGACTCTTGAAAAATTGAAAGAGATTTCTCCTGAGGACGATGAAATCGAAAACTGTTTGGAAAACTTGCGTGAGATGAGGACCGGTCAAGATGAAGATGAAGAGGTATGTCAAAATATTCATTTCCATATTGATTTCTTCCATGTAAAACACTTTTATTTATTTATCCTTCATCTATTGATGAATAAAATAATTTAAATAGAACACATGCTCTTACCATATCTAAAAGGAAAGATTGTAATGAATCTGCGGATTTCAGTACCTTTACTGAAGTGTTGCAGAAATTTTTCATAACTTTGAAATATTGTTTTTATTATGCTGGATGAAAATCAAAGATGTTTCATTCTGCACAGTTTTAAAAAAATTGTTCAATGAAACATAAAATAGGTGGTATTGTGCATCAAAATTTATTGTATCACTTTCAAAATACAGCCCTTCCGAAATAATACACGCCAACACTTAAACTTGTTATTGTTTTGGCCATATGTTTATAATTTTCGAATTCTGAGGCGATAATGGTCTCTAACCACTAGTTTTCCCTCGCGACACTCATGAAAAATCCAAGGTCAGAAAAAATTCTGTACGGCCGATTCGTCCGTAAAGACTCTAACTTTGGAACATAAAGAGCTAGAGATTTGAAATTTTCAAGCTAGGTTTTGTACCTGAATAGAATATCAGTGAAGTTTGTTCATAGACAAAATCGGTTCACTAATTTTGCAGTTATTTAGATTTGAAATTTTTACCTTTTTCCCAATATTTTCGAAACTACAGATCGCATCCATCAGAAATTTGTTATTCAGAATAAGAATAATGGACGCACATGTATGTCCATGTTTTAAAATTAGATATCGGATCGATCTGAAATTTGTTATTTAGAGGAAGAATAATAATGCACATGGTCATGCAAAATTTCGTGAAAATCCTTTAAATAACTACACGAAGAATCATGCATTTGTGGGAAATTGGTATTTTTTCAACTTTTAAATCAATAAAAGCTAAAATTTTCAAATTATATATGTAGAAGGAAACCGACAAAGCTACTACCTGCAGTGATGGCCGCGCAAATAAAGGCGTAGGACTGGTTTTTGCCAATGTAATGCTTCTCTTTGCAGTGAGTTCGAAGCCAGAAGCTTAGTAATAATATCGAGTGTTTTTTTTAGAGTGATAGAACTTTAAATTGAAATAAAACACACTTAAATTAAGATTGAAGACAATTTTTTTTTTATTTGAAAAATAAAACATTTATGTTTTAAAAATAATTTCCGGCATATGTCCACCACGACTAGCTATGAGGAATCACATTCGACCAGACCAATTTTGGACCACTTTTTCGAGAAATTCAGGCCTTATTTCATTAATAACAGGAGTTATGTTGGCTTCCAAAGCGTCTATTGTTGCTGGGTTATCAGCATAAACCAATGACTTGACATAACCCCAAAGAAAATAATCCAGTGGAGTTATGTCGCATGATCTTGGAGGCCAATTAATTGGACCCTTTCTCGAAATAATGTTATCGCCAAATCTTTCTTTCAATAAATCAATTGTTACAGTAGCAACATGAGGTGTAGCACCATCTTGTTGGAACCAAAACACCTCTGGATCGATACCATTCAAATTTTGAAACAAATAATCATTAATCATCGTTCTGTAACAAGCACCATTCACTGTAACATTAGCTCCACCATCGTTTTTGAAGAAATATGGACCGATGATGCCTTCAGCGTGTAAAACACGCCATACAGGTGCATTTTTCAGGATTTCTTTAGGATTGTTTCCACTCCATATACGGCATTACGTAAAGACTAGTGTATGCGGTATATTCTCCAAACTTGGCTCCGTAATATTGTCATCTATTCGCATTACTGGGACACACTCTGGCTGAACAACGCTTCAATTTGTATGAAAATTTACGAAAATGACACGATAACTAATGCGCATCAAAAGATGTTTATTTTGAGTGAAGTAGTAATGAAGATTATTATGAAAAAATATTTTTCATCGTTTTCAAACAATAAACCTGTATACCTGAATATCACCCACGATCTTCACAAAATTTCGCACGAACTTTGCCTTGTTATTCTTATTCTAAATCCTAAATTTCTGATTGATCGAATCTTTAGTTGCGAAAATATTGGGAAAAATATGAAAATATTTCAAACGCGAATAACTGCGGAGCTAATGAACCGATTTGGCCCATTAACGAAATTTGCTGCGGCATTTAGACCCGAAACCTTCCCTGAAAGTTTCAAGGCTCGAGCTCTTTCCGTTCGAAAGTTAACAGCCGACCGAACAAAATTACTGTTGACTTCGGATTCATCAGTGAGTCCAACCTAATGGTTTAAGGCCATATTGGGCACAAAATTAAAAAATTACAGACATTTGGAAGAAACAATAGAAGCTGTTCCCCTGGAACCAGAGTGGAAAAATTAAGAAATGGAATACAAAATAGTCGTAAAAAAAGGTCCAAAATAATGAGATGTACCCTGAGATCAAAACAATTCTTATAGATTGAATCTTGATCACAGAGGAAATCAGTTTAATTGGAAAAATGTTAAATAAACAAAATAATATGGAATGTTGTCAGAATATGTTGGGACAGAAGCAATAATTACTATAGATTAAATCTGAAAGCAGAAAACTTATCGAAAACAATTAAAATATAAAGATTGCGATAAGTTCCTTATTAGAAATGATCGAAAAGTGATAATACCACATGTTTCACGACGTTTCGGTCAGTTTTCAAGTGAATATGCATTCTGTAATCTCTTGAAAATGGTCTAGATTAAATATTTTGAATGGACATGATTTTTTTCCTACATGCCATTATAATAAAACTGAATATTTATGTCATATTCGCGAATTTTACAGGTGAGAAATATTCTGAGTAGGAAGGTGAATACAACTGTCAAACTGGATAGTGATGATGAAGACATGGTTAGTGTAGTTATTGATGATGATGACGATAATGATGTTGGTCCATCTAGAGCTGCTGTAACTGCACGTCCTTCTAGGGGCAGAGGTTCTAGGGGTGGTAAGGTATCAAAAAATACGAGAGGAACAAGGGGAAGAGGAAAGGCCAAGGAAAAATCTTGAAAATTTAAATACTTTGTACATTCCTTTACTTGAACAAGGTATTTCGTTCACTACTACTAAGTTAAAACATGTGTATGTTTTTTATTTATTGTTATTGTTAATATTACAAATAAAATAAAACATTCTAAAATTATTAAAGTTCATCGAAACCACGCACCGGACATCTCATACAGAGTAGACTCCTTTCGACAACAACGGCCAAGTCTGAGATTTGATGTGCGGGGTTACGCATCGAACATTCTCACTAGTTTCCGATTACTTCATCAGATTTCTGCGGAAAATCAATAAGAAAAACTGCTGGTTATTCATTTTCGGACCCTCTCAAATAAAAGACATCTAAATTTTAACTGAAAAATCTAAAATGAAACGTAATTTCTAATTTGAAATATTGTGAACCAGCTCTCTTGTAAATAACAACGAATTACACTTAGCTCGTATTCAGGAATTCTGGAGAAAAATTCTTGTAAGCACTGATGTGACTTTAGGAGCTTTTGACCGCTTTCTTATTCATATGTCGATTTACACTTCAAATCTACTCTAACAATTTCAAATCTGTCAGTAACTTCTTGAAAAAGGCTCATATGATTAACAGTGCCATCTCCCTCCAACTGATCTCATCCGAAACCTGAAATATATCATAAAGTGAAAAACCTTTGAGTCGACAGGAATGTCAAGGAATCGAATTGAAACTTAACCTTGTATTTTTTTTTTCATGTGATTCTCCGTTTTTTCAGAAAAACAATTCTAAATTTGCAAAAATGTTAATCATCGAAAAAATCTAATTAGAAGTTTCAATTCTGATTTTTCTATACCGATATCCGTGCAATTATTCGCTTTTGGGTAAACAATCAACGCTGTTTCTGAAGTGGCGTAAGGAAACAGTAACAAGACCCACACAGAACACAACCGATCTCCTAACCATTTCACCTAGAGCCAACCGCAAACTCCATTCATCTCATTAATAGTATATTTCATTATCAGTCCTAAAAGTGAGCTTTTCCCGTGCGCGATCGATCAAGTCTACTAACCATGGATGAAGCCTTTCTGAACAATATTTTTCGTTATATCATTCATATTTAAAATTTATTTAACAAGGAAAATCAGTAATAATCAATCATTTAATTTACAAGGTTTTGTTGACCACAAAACCTTGTCGAGTTTATTTGAGTATAGAATTTTTATACAGATGTATGTTACACTGTCTCGATTTCTAGAACTTTCTGTTACCATTATTCATACCCCTTATTAACAATGAAAATTAGAGGAAATAAAGTGTTTTCTTTAAATCATATTCAATGTTTCTGGTAGCTTATGTCAAAACCTAATTACAATTAATAATTGAATTTTCGGTTATTATTTGCAATAACGGTGATAGAAATGTTAATAGCACTTCGTTCTAATTTTAAAATTGCTTTTGGGTCATATATTTCTCGTAGTCATGCTCAATGAAATCATTTTTGAGGCAATTGAAAAGAACGGACCACAAGAACGAAATTAAATACTTTCGATGAGATATAATGAAAAAAATAATAAGAATTCTTTGTTTTCCATATAACAGGTGGTCGATTTTATAGCCATTAACATAGAAATGACATTAACTTATCGTTGAATTCTAATAAAAGTTACATAAAACATTTTTTTTCAATTTATAACGATTAGATGCCTATGGTTAAAGTTTACTAATTGAAATATGACATTTCAGGAAAATGACCAATTTTTCAGTATAAAGTATTAGTGTTTCCCCAAGAAAACATAAATTTTAAGTCCTATACTTGAAATTTTTGTAGAACGTTTTTATCGCGTGATTAATGATATTTTTCTTCATATTCTACGCACAGGTTCCTCATTACGCAAAAAATTTAACCTATGAAATAGTAAGATACAACAGCATACTGTTGTATAGGGACTTAAAAGTCCGTATATCATCATAAATGATGATCCCGAAATTCTGCTAGAATAAACGACTCGTTCATTTGATAAGTGGAAGTGGATTTCAAAATCTCAGTTTTATCAGATCGGTATTTCCCTCTTATATTTGTATCTACATATACCTACAAACCTTTTCCGTTAAAACGTACCCTTAAAATTTCCACTATTCAATTTATTCCGTTCGAGTGTTTTTATTGCTCGTGCACCAACACGACAGGTTTTTATTTGACCAAGGATTATTCATCTTCGTCTTGTGTTTATAATCTTCTAATCGTTTGAGATCGTCTATCCGATACTCGCGATATATAGATATTTGGCGCCTTGGAAGGCGCCTGCTAATTTACGTAATATTTAACACGCTACTAAGACAATCATTTCATAATGGATTCACAAAATAAAAATTAGTTCTTTCCAATTACTCAAAAATATTCAAATTATTGTAGATCGGTATTATATATTTTTTTTATTCCTGCAATAAAAATGTTTGTTCGGGCGATCCAAAGTTATTTCGAAACATCCGTTTTATTGGAATTCGAAATGGAATATTTTTCAAATGTGGGGGGATTAAACACAACGCAACAAAATTGCGGAATAGGATTGTGAACAAAATATCAATATAATTTGATTTATTCTTTAACTTTTTTCTCTTTTATCTTTTTCTACATTGAATGATGTTAAGCTTCCAATTCTGCAATGAAAAATTAAAGTTTCCATTAGGATGGTATCGGTATTTCAATTCAAACACGGAAATATTCAGGATTTAAATAAAATAGAAAGGCCTTTTACTTGATAGAAGAAATATAACAAAATTTGAATAATAAAACAAATTGAAATATTGTCATTATAAAATAAAACACTTGTTTACATTTTCTACTTTATTTTTGGTATTGACATTCATTGTACAACAACTGTTACTTCGTATTCTGATGAAGTCTTTCTAGCAAAGACGAAACGTACGTCAATACCAAAAATAAAGTAGAAAATGTAAACAAGTGTTTTATTTTATAATGACAATTACAACTGATTTCTACCAAGCAACGGCCCAATCTATCATAAAAATTGAAATATGTTTATCTTCTACAATTTTAATTTCAAAAAAAATTTTTATTCAAAAAACTTTTAGAAGCGGTGCTTGTTAGACATAAATTTATTTCTAAAAGTTTTTTGAATAAAATTTTTTTTTTAAATTAAAATTGTAGAAGATAAACATATTTCAATTTGTTTTAATATTCAAATTTTATTCAGGATTTATACACAACCTAGCACAAAAAACCTTCGAAGTCGACTGAAAATAAGAAAGTTAAATTCTGAGGAGAATATTTCATTTTTGATCAGTGTTACATTCATTTTGTCGTTACGAAAAAACTTTTCACTTCCTTAATAATGAAAGATGTGTTTAAAAACTAATCTCCTATTGGAAATATTGTTCATTTTGGAGAAGGATCAACAAAAAATTTATCATCAGTAGATGTAACTTGAAAACGCGTAATTTTTGACAATTCTTGAACTCTTCTTGTAATGAAACATAAAATCTCAACAAAATGAAAAATGCACACTTAAAAGGCTCTACTTTTCCGCCTCTAATCAATACATATTGGCAAGACATACTGGAAAAAGAATATATTGAAATAAACTTTATACATATACTTTTTGCCAAAATCCGATGAGAAAAAAAGCCATTTTCTCTTCATGGAAGAGTCTTCTGGACTAAATGTTGCAAATCATTTCATCAATATCCTCTACATCCACAAACAATTTGAGCAACTTCCGGTAAGTAATTTTCGAAATATTGACTTTTCAAAAGAAATATTTTTTTACTTCTGGTGTGCAGTTCAGCAGTTCTGCTGAATTATCGAAATCGAGTGAGACATTTAGACTATAAAACTATCTGCAAGTTTGAAGTCACAAGGGTCTTTTTTTTAGAAAGTTATCGTGCTCGAGAGCAGCCGTCAGACAGAATTGAATTCGACCACGAATTCTTTCGGTAGGTCCAACTCAGTCGTTTGAGGCCAGTCTCGGCTCAAAATTATAAAATTACAGGTATTTGGACGAATCGACAACGCGTTATGTTCATAGAATAAGAGAGGAAACATATTGAAATTTATTCAAACAGAGAGAGTTTTGAATATGAAAATATGGAAAAACATATAAGGAAGTAGATTAGATTAAATAAACTATGTGATAAAATTCTAAAAAAATATTAATTCTTCAATAATATTCACGAGAAATTCAACTGATCAATCAATTCAATAATTCACAATAATGAACCATCAAAACTCGCGTACCGTATGACTTATCCGAAGCAACAGAATAACAGCGAACCCTGAAAAATCCCCTTCATGCTAGCAATCGTTCTGTGTAATATTTACCGCTTGAATATTACCATTCATCACACCAGACAAATACAGCAGTATGGCAACATCTCAGTGTGCCACCTTGGCTGGTACTAAAGTAAACGGCAGCCAACTTGTACCATTATAGGTAAAAAAGTATACGGATGCCAACTCGACCGCTATCTATACCGGAAGTCATCTTGTGCGGAAAAAAAAACTCGGAATATACACGAAGTATACACGAGGATGCAGGCCGATACCCTTTTTGTACGGATGCCAGCTAGTTCGGCAGATGTATATATATATATATATATATATATATATATATATATATATATGTAGTCAATAGGGATGGAGTTGGGGATCAATAAGTGCGCCGTATTGGATGTCCGAAGGGGTAAGATCGAGGACAATAAGGAGGGGACAACACTGAGCAATAACATAACCATACCAGCTCTGAGTAAGGAAGTCCCATATAAATACTTGGGAATCAAGCAGGCATTGGAAATAAAAACCCCTGAAATGAAACAATGCTTCAAAGAAAAGCTGCTGACCAGAGTTTCCCTGCTCCTTAAGGCAAAGCTTAACTCAAAGTCTCTCTTTACGGCCATTAACATCTGGGCAATCCCAAGCATGACGTATTCGTTCGGAATCCTCAGTTGGTCAACAACTGACCTTGGATAAAGATATCAGGTCAATGCTGACAAAATATGGAGTTCACCATCCCCACTCCTCTACAATCAGGCTTTACCTTCCGCGACATCAAGGAGGAAGAGGACTAACGAGCTTAGAGGAAGCTCACGGAAAAAACGTCAGTGATCTAAGAGAACACTTCCTGAGGAACAACTCACCTTTCTTCAGAGCGATCTGTGAGGCTGATGATAAAATGTCCGCGCTAAAGCTCGCTGAACCGACATATCAGCTCTCCTGGCCCTCTGTGGAGGAACGTATCCAAGAGTGGAGCGCCAAGGCCTTGCACGGCAGATACCCTACTCACCTGCAAAGTAGAGAGGTAGAAAAAACAGAGTCGATAACTTACCTGCGTGCGGGCTATCTATACCCGGAAACGGAAGGAAGGCTTTTGGCGATTCAAGATCAAGTGATGCCCACCAGGATGTACATGAAGCATATCGCCAAACAAGCGATTCCATCAGATCGGTGTCGGAGGTGCGCCCAGGGCGCGGAGTCTACACAGCATGTCACCTCCTCGTGCCCCATACTCGCTCCTAGGGAATATCTTGATAGGCACAACGCGATGGGAAAGATATACCACCAGCAGATTGCCCTGAAGTTAGGATTGCTTCAGAATGAGGTGGAACAACATTTATACTCACCTAAAGTCCTCCTGGAGAATCAGCGCTATAAGGTGTATTGGGACGCAACGCTGGTGACCGACAGAGGAGTGGCTCACAACAGACCAGATATTGCCATCTTCGACAGTGAAAAGGAAACATGTTTGCTGCTGGACTTCACTATACCCGCAGATGATAGTTTGGCGAGGGCATACTCGGAGAAGATAACAAAATACTCTGATCTCGCCTTCCAACTCCGTGAAATGCACCGGTTGAAATCTGTAAACGTGCTCCCGCTGATTATATCGGTGAATGGGTTGATAGAAAAGCACTTACCTGAGAATACTCGGAGACTCTGCCTGGATCAGCGCGTGATTTCCGGTTCGCAAAAACAAATAATTCTGAGTACGACAAGAATAGTAAGAAAATTTCTCCAAGGCCCGTAGCGGCGGTGCACGCCTTGGTAAATAACCCATAATATATATATATATATATATATATATATATATATATATATATATAGTAATATTTCGTATTTACTCACATGAGTATCCTGCTTGTGTACTGAGATTTTGTCAATATTACCCCAAATGGAATGTCAGTGATCATCTGCGTTCCGAGAAACCAATTTGAAAAGACTATGGAAAATTGTTATAATTCCAGGATAATAATTATTTTCGTACCTCCCTTTTGCATCAAATTTGTTAAAAATTATCTTATTCAACAGTTTACATTCCAATTTAATTTATTTTTGTCTGACATCCTTGGATCGGTAAGAACGACAGGTCAACTACACTTGAATGGAAAACGCCCCATTGACATTTCACGTTATTTTCATAGGAATATCTGAAAAATATTTTTTATTAACACGAAATATCTATCAATTATCGGTACTTACACGCATATTTAGCTTCTAAATGGGAAATTTTGTCAATATTACCCCGAACGGAATGTCGGTTGTTCATCTGCGTTCTGAGGTTGAAAAGACGATGGAAAATTGTTATGAATCCAGGATAATAATTATATTCGTACCTTCCTAGAGCATCAAAATTGTTATAAATGATCTTATTCAACAGTTTACATTCCAATTTAATTACTTTTTGTCAGATATCCTTGGATCGGTAAGAACGACAGTTATTTTCGTCTGAAAATGATCCAATAGATACATTAGTTTCATTATTCAAACGAAATATCATTATTTCATGTGTACTTACTTAAATATCAATTCATCGATGCTGGGATTTTGTCAATATCACTCCGATCAGAATCATAATGGTGTTCCGAGGAAACAACTCAAAAAAAGATATAAAGTTTCGTCGTAAGTTGAAATAATTCCAGGATACCATTCTATAGCATCAAATTTGTTAGAAATGATCGAATTCATTCCATATGGGGCTTTGTTTACATTCCTCACTGACCTAGGATCAAACGATATATTCGATTAATTTCAAAAGGAATACGTACATACTAACCAATTTAAGATCGGAATAAGTTCAATTTCATTATTTTTTTTTCAGTGAAAAAGTTTGAAATATTTGTTTTCATTTAATCAGGGAAATTTACGGCTAAAACATGAGAAATGAAAAAAGCTGACTTCCAAACATTATACTATATATACTAAACATATGTAAGAATAAAAATCGGAATAACTTCCATGAATTGGTGGAAATTGGATGTAAGATATTTATAATATTTATTCATTTAACTTCTTTAACTTGGAGTCCTGGAGGAAGGGATTGTTACAGTTTCTCTGCCTTCTCCTTGTCAGTAATGACCTATGTGTACAAAAATCTTGAACACCTCACTTTGAATTTGGTGTTGTCGGTATTTTTCTTTATTTTAACAGATTTGGTATCTTTCCTCCTTGCTGTGAGAAAGAACTCTTTGATTTCTCTGATTTCCTTAGGTATTTTTAAGAAGTTTAGTTTCTCTGCTTAACCAAACACTTCTAATTTGCGCAAACGAAGTAAAAATTCATTTAGAAAACTAATATTCATTACTTTCTCAAATGATACACTGTTGTGATCGAAAAAAAAGAAATTAAGTCATGGGGGCCATGACCCCCCCTGGGCTGGGTCTAGGTTGACTAGTGATAATTTTTCTTTTCTTATTGATTAAACACATATGCGGAAAACACACGTGCTGGGCACCTCTGCCACAGAATAGAGAGGTATTTCTTCTCTATTCTGTGCCTGCACACTGGCCTGGGACGATCCTTGTGTAATTCGTCCGCTCGTGTAGTTCTCTATGCCTTACCACCAGTGCGCCAATCATACCGCTTCGCTTGCTTGCTTAACGCAAATACCTAAACCTAAAATTTCAACAGTCTGAAGCAGAGTTCTTGAAAGTTGTTGCATTTTGCCTTGCAGGAGATGGTAAGTAATATATTATCATAGTAATGTCGTTATTGAGTTAGGCTAGCATGTATAAACCTGTTTGAACTGATATGATTCAGGGCAAAACACTTTATATCCTTTAATATTTTATGTTAACACAACAATTGTTTCGGCAATTACACTTTACTTCATCAGGTGGTCATCAACTTATATCACTACGTGAACATCGCGACGATGGTATATTATTGGCCAAATAATCAGATAATGGCAGCATAATAGCTGATGAAGGAAATTTCAGAGCCCTTTTGAAATTAAGTACAGAATCTGGTGATACAAAATTGCAGCATCATTTAGAGACTTCTAAATTTAACGCAACATACAGCAGCAAAACTGTGCAAAATGAGTTGATTGATGTTTGCAAGGAAATCATTCAGGAAACCATATTACAGAAAGTGGAGGAATCTAAATACTTTTCAATCTTATTCGATGAAACAACAGATATATTACATTTATCACAGCTGAGGCTATCATTTAGATATCTTCACAATGGTATCATAAAGGAAGATTTCGTGACTTTCTGTGATACATACGATACTCTTAGATGTGATGAAGTGGATAACTATGAAGACGTAATAGAGTCTCGGTTAACAAGTGTAGCACTGGCGAAAATCGTTGAAAACCTCTGTCTCAAATTCTCAAAAACATGGTATGTGAGTATTGAGGCTGACAGCTGCTCGGTTATGGCCTCAGTTACAGGGGGTGCTGTACAGGAGTTGTCAAAAAAAGGTGTATATGCCAAACATTGCCAGTGCAGCAATCACGTTCTTTATAATACATTAGCTACGTCATCCAAAGTTATTTCTTACCGCAACACCTCGGGCACGATGATAAAGTTGTGGCATTTGCCAATGCATCCGCTAAGAGACATCAAATTTTCAAAAAAGAACTTGGAGTTACAATGCAAAGTATCTGTGAGACGCGTTGGGTCGATAGTGCATTTACAATTTCAAGGAGACAACCTAGTGAAAATTTGTAGCACTCTGGAAAAAAGATTTATATTTGGCAAGACCACAAAACTGCCAATGACGTGTAGCTTACTGCAAAGGTTGCGCCGTTCGGACTTCATCATATCACCTACCTGCTTGAGTGATATTTTAGGTACCTAAATATTTTGTTTTTTATTCATAAATACTAACGCATGAACGTAAGACCTGAATAATTTGAAGCTTTGGAAGCCAACATAACTCGTGTTATTGATGAAATAAGGCCTGAATTACTCGAAAAAGTGGTCCAAAATTGGTCTGGCCGAATGCGGTTCCTCAGAGCTAGTCGTGGTGGATATATGCCGGAAATTATTTTTGAAACATAAATTTCATAAAATTATGTTTCAAATAAAAAAAATGGTCTTCAATCTTAATTTAAATGTGTTTTATTTCAATTTATAATTCTATTACTCTAAAAAAACACCCGATACTATTTGATTCGTGAGACAAAGAAATTTCAGTGACTATCTCTCACAAATATAAACCATAATTTTCACCATGTCCTTCACTTAAGGGATGTCAAGTACAGTTGTAGAAGTTGATGGGCGGCCAGAGAAAGGCAAACCTTCCTTCACAGATCATACAGATTATTTTTCCATTTTTTATCCACGATAAACATCGCAAAAAAAACTTGAATTGAACTGACAAATTAGGGCAATGTAAACAAACTAAAATGGTCAATGATACTCCGCGTAGGTATAAAGAAAAGTTGTGGCAACGTAGCTACAAAAAGAATTTCGGCAATCCCTTTAAGCGGGCTTTTTGAACATCAGTTTCCTGTGCTTTCTTCATTGAATGTATTTAAATCGACATAACTTTGCTCTGGTGTAGGGCATGATTTCAGTGAAAGCTGAAATGGAATAAAGTGATGTTTAGTGAAGAGTTTCACTTTTATATGGGTTTTCATTATGGGTGAGAAAACGTCATTTTGAAAGATGTGATCCAAAATTTGGTAAAGTACGCAATTTTGTCCCATCGAAAATTAAACCCCTCAGAACTCAGAAACGAAGATTTTAAAAAAGGGATCAACTTCTGTTGTGGGGGAACCATCATGGTTTGTTCCAAAAAAGCCACCCCCATTGAAGGCTTCAAACTCCAACATTCTTTGAATAGGAAAGAGATGTCGAGCGTTCGTTAGTTTGAAAGTTCTCTGCACAACCCAGTTGAAATTTTGAAAATCAGTTCACTGTTCACGAAATAATGTAATATTGATCTTACCGTCAATAGGTGATGTTGAACATATAGTTGAACAGCCGAAACTCAAGAACCTAAGAGTTTTGAAGAATGCAGAAATAATTTTCAAGTTCTTTATTAGGAAGAAATAATTTCTAAGACGACATTTTTCGAAAATAACACCTAAGGGTGGAAATAACCCCCTTTTTTTTTGGATAGGAAAGAGATGGCGGATGTGTTTTAGTTAAAAAGCTTTTTTGTTCTCTAAACAACCTAGTTGAAATTTTCAAATTCGGTGATTTTTTTTAAGCAATTTGATATTAAACATTATCAAAAGAGTAACTCAAACAGTAACCCAAAACACTCAAATACACCAGATCTGTAAATAATGATAGCGAACATCCAGAAAAAATGTAAACTATTTAAAGAAATATGTATTGTTCAAAATGACCGCAATCAACCTCCATACAATGATATAGTCTACTTTCAAATCCTTCTCTAACATTTTCAAAAATTTCTGGTGTCAGTAATTGGCATTCCGTGATGATTCTTTGTCGCAGTTCTGCAAGATTTTCAGGTGGAGTTACATAGATTTAGGACTTCAAATGTCCCCCTGGGACACCTTTATAGTATAAGGAGATCACCACTAGTTTACACTAGTTGTAGCGTTTACTTTTCAGAATACTCAATTTTGATTTTTGGGTTGCCTACATCAATTATCTTTCATATTTTATAAATAATGTTTTCCTTTATTAATATGAACATATGGTTCATAAGATATTTCATTTTTCATTCCATTCTGGTGAACGAAGTCGAATGTTCTATAGAAGTCGTTTTCTGAATTTTTCTGGAGAAAAATCCAATATTTGGGATAAGAATAATTTCTATAATTGAAGTTTATAGTATTGATTTGGTTGTTATTGTGGAATATACCCATTTGGGGAGTAATAAGCGCTTGATTAGGAATAAAGACCACCCAACATCAGAGTAAGTCGATGAGAATTATCTTCCTCCCTTAACATATTTTTAATTCCTTTTTCTATGTTTTTGGGCCTTCTTTTTCCGTATTTATTGCTGCAACTGCTTGGCAATTCAATTAATTTCAACTTTTTTGTGCCCAAAAATCTGCATCCTGATCAAAGTTGATCCTGGTTTTTCACGATATTTGACCATTTAAAGTATTTGGCGTATTTGTTTGAAGCTCAGGATAAAGATAATCGATTTGACCATTTAGTGAAAATTTAGTAGAAGACCTCTTTTTTGTCTTAGCCATTGACGTCAAATTATCATCTCTGGAGTTCATTTTGATTTAGTTGCAGTCTTTGGAATTTGCTCAGTTCAACATACATACGTCACACAAATCATTTAATCACAATTTAATCTATTTAATCTTAAAATTAACTATTTAATTATATTTTGAAATTTACCTTACTTTTTTTCTTGTGGAATATCATAATAGTTGTTAATCCTAAAGTTTCTAGTTTTTAGATCAACATATTGTCTTGCATTAAAAGTATTAGATTTTATTTTCTCAAATAACAATCTTTCTTTGAAAAAAAAAGTTAAACATAAATATCTTATTGTTATTTTCATTCTGAATAAATTTCAAATTCTCTTTCATCAAATGAATAAAACAGGTAAAATTCTTATAGTTAAGGTTTATGACAATATTTTTGATGACTTTAAATTCAGAATTATATATTCTGTCAAGAAAGTACCGGGAATTATCGATTTAAATCTGGCGGGGCAATGAGGCAGGTAAAAATTTTTTTTCCTAGGTTGGTACCACTGTCCTTAATTACTATGCTAAGCTTGAGCGGGATCTGTCAACTAGTGTGTTTGCAACAGCTGATTAAGTCAGTCGATGTCAGAGTGCGTGCCGATTTTTACTATGGGTGATTACGTTGAGCAAAGAATTTGTTTAAAGTTTTGTGTTGCAAATGAATTTTCGTGTGCCGATGCATTGAAAATGTTGCAAAAGGCCTTTGGTGATAATGCTCTATCGAAAACTCGTGCATATCAGTGGTACAGAGCCTTCAAGGACGGTCGTGAAGTGGTCGCCCATCGACGGAAAACCGTCGTACCAGCTTGAGAGAGATAGCACATGATCTTAAGATATCCCACGAGTCTGCACGTACGATTTTGATTGATATTTTGGGCATGAGAAAGGTGGCCGCACGACTCGTACCGAAAGACCTGAATTTTCTTCAAAAACGTCATCGCGAACAGGTTGCTTCAGACATGCTGGATCGCTGTAATTCCGATTCTACATTCATGGAACGCATTATAACTGGTGATGAGACCTGGGTCTACGAGTACGATATGCAAACAAGCCAGCAATCATCGGAATGGGTGGCAAAAAATGAGCCGAAACCGAAAAAACCACGCCAAAGCCGCTCGAAAATGAAGGTGATGCTCATTATTTTCTTCGATATCCGTGGCGTGGTGCACTACGAATTCGTTCCAGAGGGTCAGACGGTAAACAAGGAGTATTACCTAGGCGTTATGAAACGTTTGCGTGAGCGTATCCGTAAGAAGCGGCCAAATTTGTGGGCGAACAACTCATGGATTTTGCATGACGATAACGCGCTTTCTCACCGAGCTACGATTGTGACTGACTTTCTCGCCAAAAACTCAACAAACGTGCTTCAGCAACCACCGTATTCGCCGGATTTGGCTGCCTGCGACTTTTTACTCTTCCCAAAACTAAAATTGCCCCTTCGTGGCACCCGTTTTGAGTCGATTGAAGCCATAAAACAAAATTCGGTGTGAGAGCTAAAGTCCATCCCGGAAAGCGCCTATAAAAAATGTTTCGATAATTGGAAGTGCCGTTGGCATAGATGTATTGGAGCAAATGGAGCCTATTTTGAAGGCGACCCAATAAATTTTGACGATTAAATGCAAAAATGTGTAAAAATTCCCGGTACTTTCTTGACAGAGTAGTATATTCTAACTTCTACATTATATATTGAAACTATATACAAAAACTATCAAATTGATATCCTTATATATAATCAACATAAAATATTTTTCAATGTCTGGGAAAAAGCCTTTTTACATCCCGACTTGAAATGTAATCATACAAATGTATTAACAAAAACTATATAAGTATGTATATTAACATACAAATACAAGAAAATCCACTATTCCAAAATTATCTAAAATTGTCAAAATAAAGGATCAAATAAAAATAATTGAACGAGAACTCGAACTCGAAAAATATTTTTGATAGTATACAGTGTGAAAACTAAGCTTGATCAGGCATAGTGAGAAATAAATTTGGTGTATAAGGTTGATTTTCAATTTGAATATAGCAGTATTCAATTGTAATAGAATTTCAATTCTACTGTATTCAATTGATAAGAGAATTTTTAAAATTGAATTCTTTTTATGATATATATAAAAAATTCAATTTCTTATTATTTGTTGTTATTTCCTGCTGTCTTCGGAATTTACGTATTTTGCTGAAGCAGTTTTCTCAGGTAAATTAATATTTTAATTTTCTAATTTTTTTTTATTTTTTCGCTCTGATTCGTTAGGTTAAAATAAGTTGGTGCCCTATTGTAATAACTTGAACTCACCCCATCTCCACTGTGAGCAAACCGAGTTGATCCTAACGTTTCTTTTTTTTTGTTTTATTTATTTTTCGATTCAAGTCAATATTTTTTTTATTATAAAATTAAGACCTTGATAATTGGCGCTATATAGTCTATTTTTGGACAAGATAATGCCAAACTAAGTTTCCATGGATCCACATCACATCAACCGTTTACTATGTCCCCAAGAACTCTTGATATGTCTTCAATTCAATATGTCTGGACATTATTGGTCGACTGTTAACTTTGCAGTATCCTAATTAGAGTTTAGGAGCCCTTTATAATGAAGTGGAGTTGAGATACCCCAATAAGACATTGACCACCTCATAATAACCGAGACTAGGAGTATAATAAATCGCGTGTGGTCAACATATTAGTGAATCGGTTTTTCCAGAATTGTGGTATTGTCTAATAAAGCCCAACTTCTGATCATTTACCGGATGAGAGGTACTTAACATGTGTACCAAAGATTACTAAAATTGATTGAGCAGGTATGGGTACTTACCTTTTTTATCAATAGATATGTCAATGAACGGATAAATAATTGCATTAGATTTGTGTTTGATACAATCATTATTTACTATTGAAATTTTAAGTTCAAATAGAAACATTATAGTCGCCAATAAGCTTAATTAGTAAACTCAGTATAGATTAGATTAGCTGTGGTCGTTTGATTCAATGACAGCACCTCTGCACTACGACCAATGAAGTCTTTTGTGACCATACTACTAAGGTTATTAAGTCTTAAATGGGTTGGCATGAGAGTCAATTACATATGGAGGTTAGCTTGTATCAACGTCACGTCATATATCGAACAGATCAACCGTCGCAATTGACAGGTTGACTTAAACGGAGTTTATCGGTTGTTTATCTTTCAATGTGGTACTCAGAAGCCGATTTCGAGGGTTATCGATCAGTTAAATTTATGGGATACGTAAACTATGGTTACATTGAGGTCAGAAACCGGCCATTATGGCCGATTTCTGAGCTGTATCGGATGGATAACTAACGGAAGTTTAAATGACGAGCTCAGAAAACGGCCATAAGTCTGATTTGCACCAGCGCTCCGCATTGACAGAGTATTTGTTCGGTGGTTTCTATTACTGATTCACATAACCTACGGATATCAAAGTTTTCTTTACCAATCTTGTGCCTAAGCTCATTATTGTCTAATTGGTAATATAGTTTAATTGGGCATTCTCCTCAGATATATTAATCCAGTGAGAATTCTTCTGTCTCTTTTCCCATTCATTGATTTCAGCCCTAATCAATGTGCGTAATAACCAACACGTGTGTCTGATGAAGGGAGGGTCAGCTCTTTTTTTGCAAGGGTGTCTGCACTCTTATTTCTTTCAAAGCCTTGGCGAGCTAGTTCCCCAATTAGGACTAGTTTGTTTCTTTTCGCCAGTGATACGATGGATTTTTTAAAGGTTCAGATAGTCCTTGACTTACACTTGACGGTCATCAGTTGCTTCAGTATCATCTGACTATCTGAGGCAATGCAAATTTTAGGTTCCTTTGACTGTCTGTCCAGACAGACTAGGGCACATCTCTCTTTAGTCAGAATTACGGTTTGTAGTGTTATTATAGGCTTTTCTAAAGGTAGTGGTTCCCTATACTTGTGACTATATATGCCTATGCCTGCTCCTCACTCCCTTAGGGTCCATCAAATGGGATAGTTTTTTAAAAATTGGGCCCGCCTCTCTATGCCTTCTTGAAGGTCATCCATGAAGTATAACTTCATAGTTGGCATACTGAGAATTGTACAAGTTAACAAGTGAGCAGAGCTCTCGGATAACATTAAAGTACCATTGTCATCACTGTTGTCCCGGGTTTCTGCTCAAGTTTTGATACGCCGAATCAGCGTGCCAGACACCCCATCACCGGGGCGTTCAACTTCCAGTACGGCTTCGGTTTCCAAGACCTACACCCTCACTGGCGGAAGGAGGCCTATCTAACCTCTTGTAGCTATGCAGGCTACTTCCCAAGTTGGAGACGCAACTCACGCGTCGAGGGGATCAGAATCCCGCTAGCCCAGCATGCGGGCTTTCAACCACTGCCCCCACGAAACCTAGCCTCTAATAGGGCTGCCGGGATTGCTCCCGGGGGCTACCGCCCATCCGTGGTAGTAATTATCGCGTCATTACTGGGACATGCTCCGGGAACGTATTCCCTAGCAATTAAGGACCTTGGAATCCAGGCCTTGCTGAGGCCAGCACATCAGGTAATGGGGGTTTGCTAATACCCGTCGGTTTTTCTGCAATTGATATCCGCCAGAGGGGGGTCCGGCCACACCCGACACCGCGCCCCCCCCCCCAAGGATCCACCCCAGCAGACCGGTCCATCTTACGAACATCTCAGGTTGTTAGGCCTGGCGTCCTCTAATTCATGGACCTTGCGGCACGAGGAATTACCCAGATCTATATGGGCCGCTCTATATGGGCCGCTCATTAATTTGCGGATCTGCTGTTAAGGCTTCTCCCCAAGGGAGGCGACGCCAAGCCAGGCCGGAGTCCACCCAGCGCACAATCGAGCGGAATCTCGTTCCGTTTTACCGCCAGAAGATCACCGCCTTGCACTAACCCTGACCCCCATCAGGGGACAAACCATCGCCCTGTCCTACCCGTTTCCGGGCAGGGACAATCTCAAAGAGTCTACTACTTGTGTTCTTCTTCTCCCGAACACAGCTCTGGAATAACTCTCCATGCATTCATACCCCTCTTTCGTCTGGATTAACCAGCTCAATTCGCTTCACTCATGCATACCTCTTGTCATTCCTTCCAGAATTACTCTTCTGGTCTCCATGTACTCGACACAGTCGAACAACACGTGAGACCAAGACTCAACCTCACCACATACGCATCTATCGCTCCCACTGAGGTTCCTTTTATAAAGGAACTTATTCAAGCTCCCATGGCCCGTGATGATAAAACCCAAGCACAGACCCGAGGAAACCATTCATTCCTTTCCGCAAACATTACATCCGGGATAAACCGGAATGTGATCCTCCCTTTACTACTTTCGCTCCATTGTCTTTGCCATTCATCCCTCAGTGTTTTCTTTACAACATCTATTCCTTACATGAGACCAACGTCTCTTTCACCAGCAAACTTCCGATCTAACTCATTCAAGGCCAAGCCCTTCTTGAGCTTGTACCTTACAGCCATCTCAACAGCCACTAGGTCTCATGGAGGGACACCCATCAACACATTCATAGCTTCGGTGGACACCGTCCTGCACACCCGCAAGCATGCTCTCATTACAACCCGCTGAGATCTGTTGATCTCAGCCCTTACATACTCATGCACCATCGATCCATCCAGGCCGGGGCCCCATACATGGCGCATGCACGAAGCACGCCTCCATATACGACGGTCATGGCCTTTCTTTTCAAGCCTCATTCTTTCTTAAGCACTCTCCCCAGACACCCAGTAGCTTCGCTAACTTTGTTCTTACATCCAAGAAGTGGCCAGAAAATCTGAGCCCCTCCTCCACTTTTATGCCTAGGTACTTTGTACCCCTCATATACTTTACAACCTTTTCATTCAGGCGTACATTAGGTGGCTGACTAGCGGCCAACCTCCCTTTCAACAAAATGCAAACTGTCTTTTTCTCCGATACAGCCACTCCCGCCTTTAAGGCTCATACTCATACAATGAGTAGCCCTCGTCTCCAACTGGAGACGACTGCCCCCCTCCAACAGGAGGAGCACGTCATCCGCATACGGTACAAACTCGTATCCTTCTGACTGCTTATTCACGCACAAGTTCCATACCTCGAGTCCAGCTCCCACAATGCCATTTCCTCGCATCCCTCATCATTCAACCTGTTCAAGATATCCATTCCGGGTGATCAAAAGCATCGTTAAAATCCACAAATATTCCCAGCACATACTTGTCTTGCGACTCTTTCACCAACCTTTCAACTAAAAGCCATGCACCGACAGTTGACCTACCCTTGGTAAAGCCAAACTGTCTCTCAGACAACCCACCAATCTTGTCCTTCAGTCTTTTGACCATGATTTGCTCTATTATCTTTCCAAGCACCGGGAGCAGGCAAATCGGCCGATATGACCCCACCTCCATCCTGGATTCATCCAGATACTCCAGTAGAATCACGACCGACCCGACCCTCCAGCGCCGAGGGAAGACACCCTCATTGATAATCGTGCTGTACATTGACAGCACGAACTCCGGAATGCTCGCTCACACATGCTTTGCCATCTCGGGATGTATCCCATCCAAGCCTGGCGCTTTGCCAGACTTTTGCAGTCTCACAGACATCCTCACTTCTTCCTCACTGAGCTCACTCATTACTACATTCTCTCTGAGCCTTTCAGTCGCCATCATGTTCTCACTTTGACTTGGGAAGAAACCAATCAGGAGCACCTCCACAGTCTCTCTCCATGTTCTCGTCACGAGTGATCCTACTTTTACTCCGCATATCTCAGTCTTTCGCTTCTTCCCGATGCATATCTTATACACCGCCCCCCATGGGTTGGTCTTTCCCTCATGCTCAACGAATTTCCTCCAATCCTGATTCTTGCTTGCAAGAATCTCTCTTTTGTACATCCGTTGAAGTCGGATATACTCCGACTTCTCATTCACAACCTGTCTTCCTGTCTTTCTCGCTCTCTGATATGCCTCTCTCGCCCTTCTTACTTTCAATTTTCTACGCTGGAGGGCAGAGGTCCACCAAGTATTTCTACCTGGAGGCCCCCTGGGCCTCCTAAACATTCTTTCATTTACACTCGTGACCCATTCCTCCAGCATTCTCACTTTCTCATCCGAGCAGAGACCGCCGTATCGGTCCAGGCCAACACAATGAGCCTCCGCCCGAACAAGTCTTTTGTATCTTTCCCAGTCAGCCCCTTTTATACACCATCTATTCTCTACTACAGTCGCACTATTATCCTTCATTCGCTTCTCCAGAGCGATTAGTATACCATTATTGTCACTGATGCTCCAGGTCAGCTGCACACGCCAATCTGAAGTGTACAAATCATCCATCCTGCTGTCCATGAGGGTCAGATCAATGACCGACTTCCCATTTGTAGCCCTAAAGGTGTACCACTCAGACAACCAATTCACTACAATGAACTCTTTCTCACATATGAACTCTTCCATGTTTTCGCCCCTTTCAATACGTGGTCCATACGCACCCATCCCGTTGCTACGCCACAAGGTAGATGTCGCATTCGCGTCCAGTCCTATAAGGACTGGACTGTTCCCAGTTACACTCAACATGCGCTCCACATATCCCAAGTACGGCTCTATGCTATCGCTATATCTACAATAGACTGAAGCCACGTATCCTTCATATCTTTCATTCCTGAACCAGACACACACGCCCAGCTCTCCTATCCCAGTCACCGTCACGACGTCACCATCGAGGTCATTGACCACGATGGCCGCCCCACCGTCTCCCGAGACAAATACTCTCATGGCCTGTGGGAAACCACATACCAATTCATCCCTCACATAGGGCTCCTGCAGTATACATATGCTCAACCTTTCACGCATCATGCACTCGCTCAGTTGACACATGACGCCGTAGCATCTTTGTCCATTCAACTACAGGATTTTGATAGTCCTACCCACCTTATGCCATTCTCGCCCTCATCCCTGCTTCTCTCATTTGGAACTCCGGACCCTTAGTACTCGTACTACCGTGTCCAGCGCTCTTGCTTTTTGATTTACACAATCGGCATTCCTCTTTATTCTTGCACACCTTGAAGACGTGCCCCTCTGTGCCACACTTCCTGCATACCTGCTTCTGGACTTTGCACTCTCGCGCAAGGTGACCGAAGTCAAGACAGCGATAACACCTCTCCACCATGCACAGGTCCCTCACTCTACATGACGAGAAGTGGAGATAAACCCTCCCCTCTCGCAGCCACTCTTCTTTCACCCTTTGTGGTACTTTCAGTACCACATTCCCTTTCTCACCTCTTTTATTCCGGCTCCTCAGCCTCACACTCTGCTGGAACTTTACTAGGTCAGGCCCAGCTCCATTCTTTCTGTGGCGCTTTTTAATGAGCTCCTCCTCAGACATACCCGATTCTACGTCGTGAACTAACACCCTGGGACCCAGTTTCCTGGGTTCCTCCACTTTCATGCCAATATTCTTGAGCCCCTCGCACCCACTCAGGCGCTCTAGTTCAGCAGCGGTTCTCGTCTCAATAACGATACCGCCTTCCCTCCTACACTCACGTACAGCGGTGACCCTGACATCCATTTCAGATGCCACCGTCGCCAATACTTTCTGCTTGACAGCCTCGCTGTCCATTTTCCCTGCTACGACAATCAAGGCGTAGCTCTGTCGCACTGGCTGCGGTGGCCTGCTCGCAGGCACCACAGCTCTCACATCTCACATCTTTTTCTCCGAGAACACCCCTCATTCGCCCATCTCTCGCCATCTCTCCAATCATATCTTCATACTCGGCTATGTTACCGAGTATGATCCCAGTCACACTCTTATTTATACGGCTTGCCTCTTGAAGGACGACGTCCCTCAGTCTGGCAGAAACCGCCTTTATTCGCTCCAGGATGCTCTCATCAGCATCACTCCCATTCGCACTAGCAGCCGCACTTTGGGCTGTAGTTGCTCCCGCACTCTCTCCAGAGCCGCATTCGGGCTCCGGGCTAGCGCGTTTCCTTTTCTTGTTCTTCCTCTTGCCCTCTTTACTATTTAATCGTTCTAAATTATCCATAGACGATCCCACGTACGGACGAAACAACGGTCACCCCCGGCAGAGTGTCCATGCCGGGGGAAGGCTAAATGTCCAACCCGGGGCGTTAGAGTCTGTGTCCTCCGCCAGGAAACCCCGGGTTCGAATCCCAGCCAGTCCGAAAAATTTTTTCGACAAAAACTTGATTTGAAAAGTGACTTCTTGTCTAGCAAAGTTTGTATATTTGCAGGTCCGTGGCCCAGTTAGAAGCAACGGAGCCTACCACCAGAAAGTTCCGGGTTCAAATCCCAGTGGTGCCAGAAAAAGTTTTTGGAAGCTGTGATTTCGCCGATTGAAAAGCTATGTGGTGAAAGATGACCCGATCTACACTCAGAAAAGGACCCGATCTACACTCATGACCCGATCTACACTCGGCCTCAGCAGTTGATAAAACAGAACAGACAACCACAACCATTACGGAATACCGCTACACTGTTAAACACACCGACGCATATCACGGAAGATGACAAAAAGGATACGTTCAAACTGATGAACGTATGCTCGCAGAATTTGACGGTGATAAGGGATTTCTTAATCTCAAGTAAGGAATCCGTCGGGAAAAAACAGAATTACCTGTTAGCATGTGAAATCATGCCAAATAGCCTACAGCACATTCTTGGCCTCGGCCAAGGCATCGCTACCTAGGAGTCATTGAATGCGGAGCAGATAAAAGAGATTGTCAGAGACGTCGTAACGGAAATACAGGAAACCGCGAAAACCGCAGCACCCGCACCTCCCAGTTTCGTGGATATCCTGAAACGGAAAAGCCCGGCAGCGCAAGTACACGCACCTGCACGAATTAACAGCACAGCAACAATGAAGAAGCACAAAGTTATCGTGCAGCCCAATGCTAATTGCAAAGAGATTAAGACGGACACGCAGAAAATTCTGATGTCAAAGAAATCCGCTGACCTTGGTATTCGCGTTGACAGGGTTGTCCCGATGAGTGACAACTCAGTGCTCCTGGAGTCTACGTGCCCTTTTATCCTGAAGTTGGGCGAATCCGCCACTCTGGAGAAAATGAATTTGACCGCGAAGCCTGTTACAAAGCAGTGGCCGCGAATGAAAATTCATGACGTTCCGGAGGCAATGAAGGAGGAAGAGCTCAGGAACCTTCTGGAAAACGATGGGAGTCTTCCCGATGCCGTGCCAGACAAATTTACTGGAAAGATGTTCAAACACGGCTCCAAAGGACATTTCAGCGGAACCACATCGTGGATCGTGGAAGTCCATCCAGCAGCTAGGCACCATTATCATCAAACAGGGAGAGTGTACTCCACATATAAGTCACATCAAATTAGGGACTTCCTCGCGGTATCCAGGTGCTACAAGTGTCAGCGTTTCGGGCATGTCTCGAAATACTACAAGTCGGAACGTACATGTCGCAGTCATCTCCACCTCCAGCAACAATACACAAATTTTTTGGACAAGTGTGTACCGCCCGCTCTCCAGCGACCTCCAAGCCGACCTCCAGTCGCTACAAAGGATCCTTGACGAGTTGAAGAACCAGAAAATCCTGATTGGCGGAGACCTAAATGTCAGATCCACTTTGTGGTTTGACACAATAAACGACCCCCAATCTCCAACTCTGGAAGAATTCCTCCTGACCAATGATCTGGAGATCATTAACAGGCCAAACACCGCACCTACGTTTGAGACGATCAATGGATCCAGCTATATCGACCTTACCCTAACCTCCCTAAACATCGCCGAGAATATCCAAGGATGGACCCGATTACCTCTGATCACAACACAATCAAGTTCTTCATCCAGAAGGACTGCAGGCACCAGACAACTAGCCAGCCAAAGTACATCCTAGATGTATCGAATATCGACAAGGAACGCGTTAGAGTAAGAATGGAGGAACTTAACCGACAACTCTGCAGCCTAAAATTGGGGAACCAACAAGAAATTGACTCCGCAATTGAAACGCTGCAAAGTGGAATAAGGAAATCCATTATGAAGGTGGCTCCCAGGAGGAAAAGGTACACTAACCGCCCAGACTGGTGGACTGATGAGGTAGAAAGACATCGAAAAGTCTACCTCAAGACGAAGGATCTATTTTACAAAAATATATACAATGTCTACTCGGCCCACCTACACGCCCAGATGACTGCAACTAAAGAGAAGTTTAAGAGGGAACTCGAACAAGCTCGGGAAAAAAGCTGGAATGCCTTCGTCCAAGAAGACATGAGGAAGAACCCCCGGGGAGTAATTAAAACAAATTGTAGAAATTACTATGTTTTACTACCAATAAAAATATATTTTACACATTTTCTTGTGACTCGAGTTTCGGGAAATGAACTATCCCATCATCAGAAAACTGAAGACCTAACAGTGGTACAGAGGTATTTAAACAAAAATGATAAATATTTTGAATATTTCAATAGATTCTAACACCTAATAGTGGTACAGAGGTTTACAAGCGGAACGTGATAAGAACCCGGTTAAAAGAGAGGGGCCTTCTTACAGTACCCATTTAAATATCTCAAATAATTTTTGGGTTTACATAGCTCCGTACAGTAATTCATTAATTTTATGTTATTTTGTTGTACATCTCAAATATTTGGATTTACATAGCTCTATACAGTCATTCATTATTTTTTAAATTATTTTTATTGTGAACGAACTTGAAAATTTCAATAATCAAGTTTCTTTTCATTTGAATCTACATGTAAAATTTTCTTAAGATTTTCTTTTGTCGAAAGGAATGACTAATTTCTAAAGAATGAGTGGCAAAAGTTTTTTTTACTTTTCAATAAATTCATTTTATGTTCGTTGAAAAAGGTTTTAAACAGATGTTACTTTTTGAATATCTCAAATATTTTCGATTTACATAGCTCCGTACAGTCATTCATTATTTTTACATTATTGTTATTGTGAACTAATTTGAAAATTTCAACAGATTCTAGATAATCCAATTTCTTTTCTTTTGATTCTACAGGTATAATTTTAAGATTATCTATTGTGGAAAAGGAATGACAGTTTAGTTTTCTAGACAATGAGTGCCAAAAGTAGAATTTTGTTTGTTTTTTATGAAACTCATTTTATGTTCGTGGAACCTCGTCTTGAAGGAACGTCCTGTTCGTCCTATATATTTATTAATGCACGTAGAAGAAGATAACTCATAAACTCCTGATTTGTGTATTGTGTATGTTTGCGTTAACTCATAAACTCCTGATTTGTGTATTGTGTATGTTTGCGTTAAATAATACCGATGATAACTTGTTTTGCGTTTTGAAGGCAATATTGACATCTGATTTTGAAAAACTATTGGCCACTTTTTGACTTATGCTACCAAAGTACTATAGGGAAATGAAGAAAATAAAAAATTCATTTCTCTATCGTACTTTGGTAGCATAAGTCAAAAAGTGGCCAAGTGGGATATGAAAGATGAACACAGAATTTTTTAATTATTAAGAAGACAACGGTAATCATAAGTTTATTTTAGAACTCAAGAAAAATACAATTTATCAACTGAAGAGATCCGTATCCTCTAAGGATCATACGAGTCACAGAATCCCTCATAGATTATATAAATTCCACCATTACGTCATTGTATTTGCCCGCGTTATTTATGTGTCAAATACTTTGTGGCACTGTAACTTGTTACTTAGGCGATCGGTGACAATAACAAAAAGAAAACAGTGCCCTTATAGCATTCCCATTGTATTTTGAAGCAGCCGGGAGGAAGGCTGTTGGAAATAAACCTCCTGAGCAACTTAGTAACATACTCAGGATAATAATACTTATAACAGTTCCCCGTGCTAACTCTTAGTAGGTAAAATTCTTTCAAATGCTTCTGATTAATTGCATGCTTCACATTTTTGAATACCACGTTAGTGTTAACGTGAAATTAGTGATTGCACATTGTACTTCTTATAATTGCTAATAGGGATTTTTATTATCTGTTATCTGGATCCCCTCTTCAAGAAGATCTCCTGAGCATACCACGTTAACCACCTCACTGTTCATTCAAATCCTTACCCTTTGTAACTGCAGGCTGTGCACTGGTTACCTATTTCATTGTATGTTCTTATTGTAACGTTCATTAATACGCCTAGATGATGGGTACTGTATCCATTTTATAATGTCCTAGCCAGTTTCTGTTACATATTTGCCATATGCACGTGCCTGCTTACTTTGAGAGATGGTATTCCTTGTGAACCCGTGACGTTATTTAGGGTAAATGGCTGAGTAGTCCTGGTAGAGGACGACATATCGAATAGAGACAGTAAATAGCTCCAGATATCGAATGCTACTGTGAGAATGTGTGAGTGATTGCTAGGTCATTGTTCCCAGGAATTGTGATATCCCCAGGGGGGATTAGTTTGCGTGACCCTTCAGGTAGTGTTCGGCTCGTTCTTCAATAATATCTGAGCCTTCCTGGGCCTTGGCCACCCCAAGGAGCCCAGATACAGTCCATTTTATAGCAACTTTTCGGGTTGACTCGAATTATGTTAGATCCCCTCTTCAAGGAGATGTTCTGAGCATGCCACTGTTACCCTTACCTTACTGTCTATTTAAACTTACCCCTTGTAACGGTTAGGTTCTGCACTGGTTAACGGAAGTGCAGTTGTAGGTTCTGCTGATTGTATTCTGCCCCTTCTAACCCCTTCCGCTGCATGAAGAATGATATCCGATTTGAGCGAGTTACCGAATAACGATATGTAGTAATGGAGACGGTAAGTCATGAATCTTTAGACTAGTCGTGTCCTCTATTGATACTCCGGTCAAGCTGGAACAGAGTAAGGCAGGTGAGCATCGAGTGAGCGTCGATAAGGTCACGAAATGGGGCGTTGGGATCAGGCAAGGAGACAGTCTGCCGCTGGGCTGGTCAAGGTGCCATCTCCAGCAGGGATCTGCGGAACGAAAGGAAAGGCTGTCTCGGAATGATGGATAGGGGGCAATTAGGGCCACCAAATGAATGGGTTGGTTCGCTTTTGAAGCAAACCCCCCAATCATTTCGGAGTCACCAATGAAGCTCTCGGGGAGCAATGCGATGTTGTGAGGGTGCTTCCACCTCTTGATTCGGGACATCAGACTGGTGTGATGCGCAGCTCTGCCTGTGACGCGAGTGACTATTTGTTTCACTTGGAATGGTCGTCGACGATGTGTGCCTTGCCCTACTTGAACTCGGCGGAGACGGTTAGTCATGAATCATGATACTATTGATACGCCGGTCAAGCTGGACCAGAGCAAGGCATGTTTTTGGACGAGTAGCGAAGAAGTTGTTCGCTACAAGAACAAAAAGGGAGTATTCTCTTTATCATTATTTAATATTAAAAAGAGCGAAAGTTTCAAGAACTCAAATTTATTTGAAATTTAATAAATAATTACGGGTGTCATAGGGGAGCTTCTACCTCTTAATTCGGGAGGCATCCTTTCGTTCTGAGCCTACGCACCTAAACTCTTCAGACATGAGTGGTGCGCATGTCTGCCTGTGACGTCAGTGATCTTGTGTTCCACGTCGGAACGGTCGTCGAACACTGTGTACCTCTCCCTACTTGAACTCGGAGGGGACGTCAGTCAGGAATTTTAAGACTAATCGTGTCCTCTATATGATACGCCAACAAGCTGCAGCAGAGCAAAACAGATTTCTGAATGAGGAGCGAAGAAGATGGTCGCTACAATACCTATTCTGAAACTATCAAAGAAAAAAATTTAGAATTTTGTTATTATCATGAAACGTATATTACATTTAGTGAAATTATTGACAATATGCAACTAAAATAATACTTGACTTATCAAAGCAATGTAATTATGCCAAAACCAAAATGCAATGTATTAAAGAAAGGAGAGTGTCTGCAATCAATAACGTAGAAATAATACATGTAATATATGATCTAAGATCTTTCGGCATAAAAAATGTGTAATAAGATAAATGCTGAAATCATTTTCATGGGTAAAAGTTAGTAGTTATGAAGGTTAAAAATAGTTAAAAACTTTTGACACTTACTCATTTATTTTTGATAAATATTGTAACTGAAACTGTAAAGAATTAATTAAAACTGTTACTAAAATTAAGATAAAAATTCAGGCTAATTTTCTAGATAAGTAGATCAGGAAATACTGTAATATGTAAATAGCAAAATTCAGGAGAATTTCGATGAATTTAAGTAATATTTAGAAAATTCAATTTTTTCGTGAAGCAATAAAAAGAAGAGTTTAGCCAACATCATGCAGTATCAAATTCGCCAAAGTTGAGACCACGTCGGTCTCTTTGAAATCCTCCAAAGAGATTATTTTCCATAATTTGAAGAAATAATATTGTTTTTTTGAATTAATGTCAAGCAATGCGTTACCTGAACATATGGCAGTAAAATTCAACGTTTAAATTAAGTAAAAACCAAGAAAATTCACACAGAAAATTGAAATGGTTGGTTAGATAAAATCCAAAACCTTCTAAAAGAACAGTTGTACCAGTGACGAGTTGAAGAGAAACATTATTTAAGTGAAATCAAATACCATCGAAAAGTACAGAAAATTTGTGTAATTCTTCGAAGTAATTTTCAATTTGTTTTCATCCATTGCATGAATTTTAAGGTTAGATTAAGTGGAACATAGAAGTTGGCTGATTTGTTCTGTTTTAATATCACAAATTATTCTACTTTCAATATAGTTTTCACAAAATAAATTAAAAACTTCTGTATTATGTCAAATCAAAATAAATAAAATTTAAAATTTCAGTTCACAATTACAAAATTTAAAATGCATTTGAAATTATCCAGTAGCTCACGATACAACATACACATGGGTAAAAAAATATTGAAAATACATTTTCAATATTTTTTTACCCAAAGTATTTTATAACAAATCAAAACCCAACAAAATTTTTGATAAGTAAGTCATTATAAATTAGATTCCAAAGTGAAACGTGGAGTATAATTTCATTCAACACAATAGTAACTTTTACAAACAGAAAGATTGACTTGCCATGGGTTCAACACTCAGCCCAATCTTTGCTCAAATCTTTATGTTCTTTTTCAAAACAGAAATGCTAAAATCCATACACGCAAAGCATATCATTTTTTGGTACAGATATGTACACGACATATTGACTTCCTTCTGTGAAACACATTCAAAACGAGAAAACACACTGGAATGTAATTTATTCTCCCGTTGCACTTCGCAACCCACAATATAAATGGTTTGCACCATAAGGTAAATTTCATTATGGGACCACAATGTGATAATCAAATGAATTTTCAGTAAATAACTTCATTAAGGAATAATAATGAGATTTCCTTTGATATACTACTCTGTCAAGAAAGTACCGGGAATTTTCAATTAAAACAACATTTTTACATTTAATCCTCAAAATTTATTGGGTCGCCTTCAAAATAGGCTCCATTTGCTCCAATACATCTATGCCAACGGCACTTCCAATTATCGAAACATTTTTTATAGGCGCTTTCCAGGATGGACTTTAGCTCTCGCGCCGAATTTTGTTTTATGGCTTCAATCGACTCAAAACGGGTGCCACGAAGGGGCAATTTTAGTTTTGGGAAGAGGAAAAAGTCGCAGGGAGCCAAATCCGGCGAATACGGTGGTTGCTGAAGCACGTTTGTTGAGTTTTTGGCGAGAAAGTCAGTCACAATCGTAGCTCGGTGAGAAGGCGCGTTATCGTCATGCAAAATCCATGAGTTGTTCGCCCACAAATTTGGCCGCTTCTTACGAATACGCTCACGCAAACGTTTCATAACGCCTAGGTAATACTCCTTGTTTACCATCTGACCCTCTGGAACGAATTCGTAGTGCACCATGCCACGGATATCGAAGAAAACAATGAGCATCACCTTCATTTTCGAGCGGCTTTGGCATGGTTTTTTGGTTTCGGCTCATTTTTTGCCACCCATTCCGATGATTGCTGGCTTGTTTGCATATCGTACTCGTAGACCCAGGTCTCATCACCAGTTATAATGCGTTCCATGAATGTAGAATCGGAATTACAGCGATCCAGCATGTCTGAAGCAACCTGTTCGCGATGACGTTTTTGAAGAAAATTCAGGTCTTTCGTACGAGTCGTGCGGCCACCTTTCTCATGCGCAAAATATCAATCAAAATCGTACGTGCGGACTCGTGGGATATCTTAAGATCATGTGCTATCTCTCTCAAGCTGGTACGACGGTTTTCCAGCACCCTTTCCTTAATTTTATCGCCGTTATCTTCGATCGAAGCCGTCGATGGGCGACCACTTCACGACCGTCCTTGAAGGCTCTGTACCACTGATATGCACGAGTTTTCGATAGAGCATTATCACCAAAGGCCTTTTGCAACATTTTCAATGC
This sequence comes from Megalocaria dilatata, assembly GCA_034642435.1. Classification (NCBI taxonomy): domain Eukaryota; kingdom Metazoa; phylum Arthropoda; class Insecta; order Coleoptera; family Coccinellidae; genus Megalocaria; species Megalocaria dilatata. Next base: position 53,018,546 of record CM067859.1, on the reverse strand, counting down.
ATCGGCACACGAAAATTCATTTGCAACACAAAACTTTAAACAAATTCTTTGCTCAACGTAATCACCCATAGTAAAAATCGGCTCGCACTCTGACATCGACTGACTTAATCAGCTGTTGCAAACACACTAGTTGACAGATCCCGCTCAAGCTTGGCATAGTAATTAAGGACAGTGGTACCAACCTAGGAAAAAAAATTTTACCTGCCTCATTACCCCGCCAGATTTAAATCGATAATTCTCGGTACTTTCTTGACAGAATGTATATCAAACGACATATAAAATAAAGATTCATTAAAAGACATCCAAACAAGATAACAAAATCCAATAAATATAAATTGTTAACAAAAATCCCATAAATTAAGTATTTTTAGTAGACATAATTTTGTTTCTGCTCATCCCTCTTATGAAAACAGATATTTTTCAAAAATGTTCAACATAATCCTAAGAATTTCGTCATTAAACTATCTTACTTGGAATATTCAATATTATTGAATATTTAAGTTAACTTTTATAAAATCTGAATATATGTAAAAACATTACTAAAAAATACGTTTTGAGAGAGACTTTGCTCGTCAGTATCCAATAACGTTCAAAAAATATAACATCAATCAACAAAAAATATTTACTCACCTTAACAGTCTAGAAACATCTTGGCAAATGAATACTGAACGTTTAAATGGTGTCCCATGTGACCTCCAACAAATAGTTTTGTGGTTTACCATAGATCTTAACCATTGACCGGCAATTTAACGGCCTCTGTTATAGCACAAGGACATCTGTATAAAGAATGTTAAGGAAACCAAATAATTATATATTATGAATAAAATAAAATAAATGGAGGTTTATATGTGATAAAAGGTATATAAAATTTTTTAAATATTTTAAATTTTAATTCCTGCAGTTATAATATTAAATATAATTTTTTTAAATTGAATATGTATAAGGCTAACAGAATATATCTGTTAATATTGAAATATTCAAAAATTTTTATATACACTCTATCAAGTATAAACCATCATTTATTTTATTTTATTCATAATAAATAAGTATTTGGTTTCCTTCTTTATACAGATGTCCTTGTACTACACTGTTAAAAATTTCCATAGTAATTTTACTAAACATGTGTAGGAAGTTTTTACGCACCACAATTTTGGAATTATAGTACTCAGTGTTGTAATTTTACTACACAAATTCCTAATGTGTATAGTAATTTTACAAACGTTGAGATTTAATTCTACAACATAGAAATGTAAAATCAATAACTATCTGACAAATACAAAAAATTTGTAAAATTACAATTTGTTTAGTATTTTGGCTACTACAAATTGTAATATTACAACAAATGCGTGTTTAAATTGCAATACAATGCAGGAGTTTGTAATTTTACTATGCAATTGCTTAGTAAAAAATAGTAAATTTACAAACATTTTTAACAGTGTATAACAGAGGCCGTTAAATTGTCGGTCAATCTTTGAGATCAATGGTAAACCACACCAACCACACCAACTATTTGTTGGAGGTCACATGGGACACCATTTAAACGATCAGTATTCATTTGCCAAGAAGTTTCTAGATTGTTAAGGTAAGTAAATATTTTTTGTTACTTGATGTTATATTTTTTAAATGTGATTGGGTACTGACGAGCAATGTCTCTCTTAAAACGTGTTTTTCAGTAATGTATGATAATATAAGATATGTCAAATATATCTTGAGATTTTCTGAAAATTAACTTAGATATTCAATAATATTGAACATTCCAAGGCTGTCCAAGTCACAACGGAAGAGTAATCACACAATATCTCAGGACGACTTTTTCGGACAGAGTCATTCCTACAAATGGCCCCCCAGATCACCAGATTTATCTCCCAATGATTCTTTCTTTGGGGACCTCAGAAAAATTTGGTTTATGGGCATGAAATTGCTAAAGCGACGAATATTAATGAATTGAGGTTCAAAATAATCCAACTTTGTGCCAAAATAGCAACTATGCCGAATCTGCTCAGAGATATGAGATTATCTCTTTATAATAGATTTGGCTATTGTTTGGCTCAATCAGGTAAATTATTCGAACTTTTAATTTAAATTTTCATCCTTCGAGTTCGCATTTTTCAGAAAATTTGTTTGTTTTCAAATTTTTTATTTTCGTAGAATTTATTTTATTTTCAAGGAAGTTATGGCAAAAAAGAATCAAAGTACTCCTTTTCACAAATGAAATTATTTGTGTCATTAATCGTGGTAAATAAGTTCCTCGCATACAATGGAATAAGATTGTCGTATTTATTTTCAACCGACGTCCTTATCTATGTGTCTCCACCATCCACTACCACTGAGAGAGAAAATCGTTTATTCGTCATCGCATCGCGCTGGGATTTTGATTCTTCCACTGCTCTACTGGATCGACGTAGTTTATAGATTAACATTAAATTTCCTATGTTTCCGACTGTCTTTTACATAACTGTATATATGGCAGTTAACCAACAAAAAATTAAAAGAAATATAAAATATGGACCACGAGCATCCCAGATATATTTCCTTTCGATTCTTTAAAGGCTAACTGCCTGACAAAGGTGTTGATATTTTTATATATCTTTGAAAGAGTGTTTCTGAGACATATTATTTAATTTAGCTCAAAAAAAATTTGACAGATTTTTTTAAAATTAAATTTGTAGAGGTTTCGGAGAATTGATCCAGCTAATGCCTGAAAAACCTTCCGAGTTATTTTTAATTTACATTTCCCTAGCTTTTTAAAGCATCCGAATTTCCATTAACTGGCTGCCCATAAATTCTCATATAAAATTTTCCACCTTTTTATCCATTTTAAGGAGAAAAACAACCGGCCTAATAATTCTGGAGTCTATTAATTGAATTGTCATGAGTGCAGTTACATATATAATATGTATAGGACAAACCGGGTGAAATTTGACAAAAAGATTCGAAGAACATTCTTTGAGCATCGGAAAGATAACTCAAATTTTGCGAAACATTCTTTCGAAGCAATTAAAAATACTAGATCTGGAATCGAAAGGCAAAACACTATACGTCCTGAAATCAATAGAGGTTTACCTAAATGGTCACGTTCCCGATGTAAATGTGAATTCTATAAAACGACCAATCTGACTCAAAAAAGTGATGGAAAATGAAGTAATTTTTCATTTATTCCATTTTAAAATGAACTATGACTCAATCCAATATTTTTTCATTTAAGCAAAGAGATAATAGACGGAGTCAGATCAGGTAAATGAGGAAGCTGTGTGGATTATTTTAATCCTTAATCAGGAATTGGAAATATGTGAGTTATGAATATAGTCAATGTCCTGTACAACCAAAATAGCTTTGGATAACTTTCTGCATCTTCTCTTGATAATTTTTTCTCGTAGAGAAGTCAGTAATTCCATGTTATTGTTCTAGCTTTTCTCCAGATAATCAATGATGATTATTCCGTGTCAAAAAATTGAAACAAAAACTTTTGCACCAGAGTTTTTAAAACAAAACTTCTTAAGCCTTGGAAAAGTAAAGTGTCGTCCCCATTTCATTGCTCTAAGTTTCATCCATAATGACAGCACGCTCTAAAAAATCTGCATCTTTTTCAATCTGAACGGATATCGATCGTTATCTGTTCAACTTACAGACATTTAGGGTTACCTTTTGCAGAAAGTTCTCTCAATTTCAAATCGATGTGAACTAAATTGTTTCAGCCGTTACTATTTGGAAGTTGATCATAATTAAAACAAATTGTAGAAATTACTATGTTTTACTACCAAAAAATATATATTACACATTTTCTTGTGACTCGAGTTTCGGAAAATGAACTATCACATCATCAGACAACTAAAGACCTAACAGTGGTACAGTGGTATTCAAACAAAAGTGATAAATCTTTTGAATATTTCAACAGATTCTCGGTAATACCTAATAGTGGTACAGAGGTTTACAATCGGAACGTGATAAAAAACCGGGTTAAAAAAGAGGGGCCTTCTAACAGATATCGGAATGTCGGCAATCGACAAAGAAGGTTGTTAAACAGATGGTACCCATTTAAATATCTCAAATAATTTTTGGGGTTACATAGCTCCGTAGTCATTCATTATTTTTACATTATTTTGTTGTATATCTCAAATATTTGGATTTAGAAAGCTCCATACAGTCATTCATTATTTTTTACATTATTTTTATTGTGAACGAATTTGAAAATTTCAAATATCAAGTTTCTGTTTTTTTGAATCTACATGTAAGATTTTCTTAAGATTTTCTTTTATCGGAAGGAATTACTGTTTTCTAAAGAATGAGTGGCAAAAGTTGAATTTTTGTTTACTTTTCATTAAATTCATTTTATGTTCGTTGAAATATTCAAAATATTTATCACTTTTGTTTAAATACCACTGTACCACTGTTAGGTCTTCAGTTGTCTGATGATGGGATAGTTCATTTCCTGAAACTCGAGTCACAAGAAAATGTGTAATATATATTTTTTAGTAGTAAAACAGTAATTTCTACAATTTATTTTAATTTAACGATGTGAACTATATGAAAGAGCCTTCATATGAAATACGAATGCTTCACATGTTCACTTTAGCTCAATTAGACGGTCTGCTGAGATAGTGTCATAAACTGCATTGATGTTATTATAAATAAACATTAACTGAATATTACTTACAAGAGTTCTTATCCAATATTTTAAATATTAATCAGAATAATTCTGTGAAACCTCTACAAATTTTAATTTAAGAATCTCCTAAAAATTGTTGGAAACTAAATTAAACTAAATGTCGTAGAAACATTGTTTATTTTAAGTATAGAATATAGAATTAACAAATATACGCGAAACTCACTAGTTAAAAGAATTCAAAGAAAATATAGAATACTGACCAAAATTACCTACCATACGATTCAACTGTTTCAAATGGACCTTATGAATATCAAATTATATTCGAAAAAATGCTTCATATAAATTTGAAAACCCTATTTCATTTCTTTTAATAAAATATAGTACATTATCCAGAACAGCGTTTGAAACTCTGTTCTTATGAGTCGGAATTTATTCGGATGTTAAATACAAACAATCAATGAAAAATATAGCACATACCTTCTGCTCAATTAACTTCTGGCAAAGAACCGACTATGTGTGAACAGACAAATTATAATTATTAGGAATAACTATAAATTGAATATTACTGTAAGAGTTCTTTTTCAGTATTTTAAATATTAATGGAAATAATTCTCTGAAATCTTTCTAAATTTGAATTTAGAGATCTCTCGAAAAAATTCAAAAATTAAATTGAAGTTTTTCTTTTAGTAGACATATAAAATCAACAAACATGTGCAGCACTCACCATATGAAAAAATCGAAAAAAAATATGGAATATAGATAAAAAATATATCACCTACTTTCTGTTCAATTCACTTCTGACATGGAACAGACTAAAACAAATCCTTTAGGGTGGGCCTAAAGGCATTCATTAAACTCAATGATCCTCAACAGAAAAATCATGAAGAAAATATGATCACAGATATGATCAATATTAGAAAAGTACCGCGCACATGTGTGACAAAACAAAATATAATTATTAAATAATTAATAAATATTAATCAGAATAATTCCCTGAAATCTCTACGAATTGTAATTTGAATAATTCTAAAAATTAAATTGTATGAAATGTCTTAGAAACAAGGTTTGTTTTTGGTATACATATAAAATGAACAAACATTGATATTTTCGAAAACTAAGACAAAATCTGACCTTCCCGATGGATGTTCTTCATTAATTCCTCTTTTGAAGCTTGTGATACAAGGTTATTAAGCATATCTCCGTAAATCAGCTTACTTTTTAATCCCTTCATATACAGTTTATACTTGATGATATCTTAGTTAACATCTTTTTCCTCAAATTTTATCACGCAGCTCTGGCTTACATTTACGTGAAACTTTACACTAACACTAATAAGTTACTATTCGTTGCTACGGTATCGCAATATTTTGTTTGTTCCAGGCCTACGATATCTAGATATCAATACATCCTCGCATTGGTCTAACTTAATATTTTTATTTTGTGTTATAAATCATGAACATATTTTATCAATTAAGGCATCGACGCTCAATCCCTCAAAAAGTCTAAGAAGCTGCTCACCGACTAAAAATTTTGTAAATCCTTTTTCTTCTTCTGACAGGGACCACCTTATTCCGTCCTGAAAAATACTTAAATTTAAACATAAAATGAATAATACTTAGGATGGTTTTTAAATAAATATTTCAAATATCGATTAGGATTTTTTTCTGAAAACCTTAACAAATTTTAATCTGGAAATCTCTCAAGAATTTTTTGAAATTTAATTGAATGTCCTATAGTGTTTTTTTTATAAATATAAAGAATTATAAACATATATTTGTGGTTGTCAACAGATACAGAATCAAATAAAAATATAAAATATCATCCCAGACAGCTGTAATGATTGGATATTTATGAATAATAAACTCAATCACCAAAAGATGCTCCACAAAGATTTGAAAAAAGTTTTGGAGAATCCAGATAAACAAGTTCAAACTTGTATCCATTTTCTCATCAGTTGGAAGTTATTTGGATCTTAAATAAAAACAACCATTAAAAATTATATCTACATACCTTCTTTTCAACAAATTCGGCTTGAAGCTGACTAAAAGCAGAAAAAAAGTTTTGAGAGATTTTTTCGATTAAAATTTGTAGGGGTTTTCGGAAAAAAAATTCTAATTTATATTTGAAATGATTGTAAAAAAACCCTTTGAAGTTATATTCAATTTATCTTTATTTATGGTATTTATAATTGGCTTTTTCACGCAGGTAACAGTTTTCAGATATTGAATCATTGATCATGTCTTCTTTTTATAATTTATCTATGAAAACTTAGTTTAATGAATGCTGTATAGTTTTCACTGTATACATTTCCTTCAGTCTGCTGCAAGCAGAATTTACTGAATGGAAGGTATTGTTATGGAATTTGATGACGATTTTTTTATGGATTTTGTTAGCTTCTCGTAGAAAACCAATTTATTATGGGATAAATTTTTTTGGGATTTTTTTTGTTATGAAATGCTTTGGGTGAAATTTTGGTTCAATATTTTTTTTTTGCTTTCCCTTGTATATTTTGGGATTCCGGCTAACTTAGTGATTACTTGAAAATTTTTTGATATTAATCGAATTTTAATATTTTTGATATTATAGGGAGGGTTCTAATATGAATTCATAATTTATTTTCTGAAAAAAATGTTTGACGACATAGCTCATATTCTAATGGAAATTATTTTAAAAATGCAATGGATTATACAAAAAAAAATAGATTAGAAGACTTCCACAAATTGTTTGTACCTTTCTGGTGAGTCTAAATTTCACTTAATTATTGTTCCTTCTTTTTCTTCTTTTTCAGGCAATTTTTCACCTATTCTAGATTCTCAAATTTGTCACTAAGTGTTTCTTGATATCTGTTGATGTAATTTACTTATCTGTTTTAGGTTTTCATGTGTTCAATTATACATAGTTCTGCCAGAATTGATCATATTTAAATGATTTTGATCAAATAACTCTCTACCGAGTCAACTTATATACTACTCTGTCAAGAAAGTACCAGGAATTTTCAATTAAAACAACATTTTTACATTTAATCGTCAAAATTTATTAGGTCGCCTTCAAAATAGGCTCCATCTGCTCCAATACATCTATGCCAACGGCACTTCCAATTATCGAAAAATTTTTTATAAGCGCTTTCCGGGATGGACTTTAGCTCTCGCGCCGAATTTTGTTTTATGGCCTCAATCGACTCAAAACGGGTGCTACGAAGGGGCAATTTTAGTTTTGGGAAGAGGAAAAAGTCGCAGGGAGCCAAATCCGGCGAATACGGTGGTTGCTGAAGCACGTTTGTTGAGTTTTTGGCGAGAAAGTCAGTCACAATCGTAGCTCGGTGAGAAGGCGCGTTATCGTCATGCAAAATCCATACAAAATTGTTCGCCCACAAATTTGGCCGCTTCTTACGGATACGCTCACGCAAACGTTTCATAACGCCTAGGTAATACTCCTTGTTTACCGTCTGACCCTCTGGAACGAATTCGTAGTGCACCACGCCACGGATATCGAAGAAAACAATGAGCATCACCTTCATTTTCAAGCAGCTTTGGCTTTGGCTCTGTACCACTGATATGCACGAGTTTTCGATAGAGCATTATCACCAAAGGCCTTTTGCAACATTTTCAATGCATCGGCACACGAAAATTCATTTGCAACACAAAACTTCAAACAAATTCTTTGCTCAACGTAATCACCCATAGTAAAAATCGGCACGCACTCTGACATCGACTGACTTAATCAGCTGTTGCAAACACACTAGTTGACAAATCCCGCTCAAGCTTGGCATAGTAATTAAGGACAGTGGTACCAATCTAGGAAAAAAATTTTTTACCTGCCTCATTGTCCCGCCAGATTTAAATCGATAATTCCCGGTACTTTCTTGACAGAATGTACAATGGTAACACTTTTCCTTGACATTTCAGTGATAATATGTATAAAATAATATTTGGTGTAATGGGTTTAATTATATAAAATCCCTGACAGTTTGTAGATATAGTTTTTTATTGTTTTTATTTAACATCCAAATAAGATCCGAACGATAAGAAAATGGGAAGGGTTTCAAATCAGTTTTCTGGAGAATGTGTTATATATTTTTTAAATAGAAATAAAAAGACTACGTCTATTTGGAGTATTTTTGTGTGATTAAATTTGCTATTCTTCAATATCTATCCAATCGAAACAGCTGCCTCTGATGATGTCTGCTAATTAATTGAAGTCCTGATTTTATATTTTCCTTTGATTCTGTATCCGTTGACTGCCGCACATATGTGTTGATAATTCTGAATATCTATGAAAAACCAGTGTTTCTGATTTTTTTTGAATTTCCATACATTTTGTAGATTGAAACTTGTATAGGTTTTTCAGAAAAAAAATTTCTAATTAATATTTGACATATACTCAAATTGAAAGGATCTTAGAAATGTATTTTCCATATTTTCTAATTGGATCTTTGAAAGGTTAGCTTTGTGTTTTAAAGGGATGTTGTTGGGGAAGTGAAATCCTTATTAAAACAAGTCCTCCTCTTAACAAAATTTCTGGTTCCCTAGGATTTGAAAAATTATTTGATGACCATTTGTGAAGAACGGCGAGTTTTAATTGGCTACCGAAAGTGATTTTGCCGTCGATTTTTTTGTTGGTTATCCTCTATTTCGTTTCATTATTGATATTCAGTAGAGAGTAGGACATAATTTAGAAGAAAATTAATGTATTCAAACGCCCATTTAAAACGAACTCCTTAACTCCAATAATCCATAAAATATTTAACCTACATTCGGAAATTTTCGATCAATCTGAATTGAGGTAGTCACATAGCCAAATATATGTAATTAAATGTCGGCTTTCTAGCTCGCAGCTATCGAGAAGCAGGTGAATGTAAAGACAGTTACTTCAGTCTTGTTCAAGCCAGCGTCTTGTAAGTGTTAAGCCAAGAAAGAAGTTGATGGTAATAGTGTCTTGAGCGGTCCGAACTTGTGTGCGAAAATGTGGATAATGTCATCGGTGTGAGCGAGTGTACTTATAAACAATAATAGATTTTTTTTTCAATTTGTGTTTTGTTTGTGAGATCTAACTGGATATTTTTCGAGATGCTACAGCCAAAGGAGGTTTTACTGCCGTTGGCGATTTTATTAGTTTTAGCGGAAGGCTTAACAGGTAGGCAGTTTTTTTCAAAAAAAATTCACATCACAATACGAATATTTTATATAAGGGACTTCGATTATGGTTTCTTCCATTTATCATAAATATTTTCCGTGTTTCAAAATTTTCATTTCGTTTTTCATAGATTCAGTTATTGTAATTAATTTTTTTTATTCGTGAAATGAGAATTATGAATACCTATAGTAAATTTATAAATCCAAATGTTTCGTAAGTTTATGAAATATCCACAAAAAATACCCAATTGTTACGAAAATAACATTCGAAATAAATAAAAAACATTTAGTACTGACCGCCAGCAATAAATCAGTTTTTCTGTCTTGAACTGAGAAAGGTTGCTATTTGGGAAATATCAGCCTTGAAATAGTGGTATCAAATTTCGAAAATAATTTTAAATGTATGAGGAAATATTGGACATATTTCAACGCCCACTTGTGGCTGCTGTTCTCGAACATTATTGAAACAGATTTTTTCAAACTTCATGGAATAACTTTTTTCAACAAATATTTTCATGCTATATTTTGTCATCTTTAAATTATAAGAAATAAACTGAATTTTCATTTTTTTAAATTTCTAGTACACAATTTCGTAAGACAAGTCGAATGTTTTCGTATGCAGCAACATATGGCAATTCCTAAATTGTCCTAACCAATAATTTATTCAATAATTTTTTTTTTTACTCCAGGGATTCAATATAAGAAAAAGGTCTGATAGAAATTTTGATGATGTATTTTTAAATGTATGATTCAATAACCATGGAAAAAACTGTTGAAAAGCATTTACGTGGAGTCAGGAGATTTTGCGCGCTTGTTCATATCACTCACGAAATTTTACACTAGACTTCTTTCCGTTATTGAATATTGAATTTAATCTGTCCTTACTTGGTGAAAATCCATATTAAATATTATTCTTTCCGTTATTTTACATCCAAACGGTGAATTTGAAGCTACTCGTAGGAATGTTAATATGGTTTCGGTAGCACTTAACGCTATTCTGCTCACAAAATAATTTTGTCTATCTTTTGAAGATTCTATCTTCACGAAATTTTACATGAGCCGCCTTTGTGCCGTTAATTTACATCTAAATGGTGATTTATATCGCAGAGCTGTTGCTATGGTTTCGGTAGCGATTTCGTTTTGAATCTTCTAATTACACGATCTACGTGAAATTTTGTACTAGTTACCGAATTTCGGATCGATCAGACTTATTTCTAGTTTAGAAAATATTTAGAAAAATGAGAGGAAATTTCAAATGTGAATAACTGCCAAAGAAACTAACTGATTCTGCCTACTAGCAAAGTTAATCGAGATATACAGGCTGCAAAACTATACCAAGAGTTTTAAGTCTTTATCATATCTGTTCGAAAGATATAAATAGTTTTTTAGGTAGCGCTTAACACTCATCCGCATATAATTTTTGTTGAACTTTTAATGATAAAATCCTCAGAAAATTTTATACGAACATTTACGTTATTATTATGTCCCTAAATACTGAGTTTCAGGCTGATTAAGTCTCTAAACTTTCAAACGTCAATGACTGCGAAACGATTTGACCAATTTTTCGATTAACGAATTCAATCGATAAATCTGCATCTTTAATCTTCCCTGAAAATATCAAGACTTTAGCTCTTTCCGTTCGAAAGTTGGCGTCTTTCAGGAACTTATTAACTTTTGATCTAGGATTCTTCATCAGTGAGACCAAGATAGTCATTTAAGACCATTTTTGGCTTGAAATTCAAAAATAACAGACATTTGGGCGAAACCATAGCACGCTGTTTCCTGAAGCAAGCGTGTAAAATTACAATTTTGTAGTGAATCGAAAAAATCTGTAGATCTCAAATGCAGATTTTGAGTCGTGAGTTTCTAAATATAAGAAATAGTGCGTCGACAAATAAATATCAAATTACTTCTTTTTAAGGAAAAATAAAACTTAAAAATATCTTTTTATGGATTTATAGATTATGACAAAATTTCATTTAGATTTTGAAAATTAAATGATATTTTGGATGAATACCATTTTAATTTCGTTTTATATATTCTTCAGGAAAACATGAATAATTCTTACTGGTATTCAAATGATATCTGCATCAGTCTTTCTTTAAATTTTTTTTTAAAATTTTTCTGCTTTAACATCTTGTAAAAACATTGCTTAATATAGGTATAAATCGGAGAAGAACAACTTATTCTCAAGATTTGTTCATTATGTCGATTTTCCAAACTAAAAAAAATAAATAGTAAATTCTGCTAATGATGAATATTTTCAATTAGCTTTATCCCATGAAGTGAAGCTTAATATTTGGGTTAATTTGCAGTGGTAAATGTCCCATTTGAACCGGATTTGTCTCCTCGCAGTGAAAGGTGAATGAAGAAGTAAATAATAAAAACTGGAAACGTGACCATAAGAAATATTTCTAATGAATCTTCATTTCAACTAGTCAACTAGTGGATCATACAAGTATTATAAATAAGGCTTTCCTGGTGGGTTTAAAATAAAACAACTAATGAACATAATGAATGATTGAGCTATTACATTGAGATAAAATTTTCAATGAAAATTGTTTGGTCGAAAAATGAATTTCAAACAAAAGAAATGGAAACAAAAACTAAAATGACGTTTGATTACCATAACAGTAGATGTCATCAACATAAGGAGGAAATAACCAGAATTAAATACTGAATGCAGTGTCAACAAATGTGAAAATGTCTGAGGATTTTAGTAGGATTTCTAACATATGTATTTCAATCTTTGCATAATATACCATGGTTTCCGCCCTCCTGCTCATCTGTCTATATAGATTCATTCAAGATTATTAATATAATATATAAAGTTGAATTCGATATCTTTTCAACTCCGGTGTTTTTCAATTCCGGTGTGACTGTGATTTGACATATTAAGTCAAATATTACAAATCCGTTGAATGTTTACATTAAAATTGCAACCTTGATTCAGCGTTTGCATTGACCAGACATGAACTTCAACATTTTTAATGGGCAATTTTTATTGAAATGGCTTATTTTGATGAGTTGTTCCTTCTTTGAAAAAATCTCAAGTTTGAAAACTATTTAACAAAATGTTAGCAATTCCTCCAAATGTCTGTTTTTGCGAATTTCGAAGAAGCTTTTTTGGCCATATTATGTTCTATCAGTCGGTTAGTAATCAATATAACTTTTGAAACAATAACTTAGGTACTTCAAATTTTCAGCATGGGTTTGCAGACGAAATGAAATATTAAGTTCGAGAATATGCAAAGTCTGCCCATGGTGGTCAATAAATATGAATTTAAGTTACTTCATTTTCTCCAAGAATAAGCATCCAGTAAAAAAGTGAAATGAAGAATGACGACTTGAATTTTGATGAAATATATCTTGAGAATCAAAGCATTAAAAACTTAAAAGAATTTCATGAATTAAAAAAAAAATTTATAGACAAAAAATTTGCATATCTTAATATGAAGCCTCAATTAACTGGTTTATCAGAAAAACAGCTTTTATTACAAAATGTTGAAACCATAAGACACGATGGTAAGATATAGTCAACTAGCTGAAGAATTACATAGAAAATCTATAGTTGACATATTTTGATTATAGTTTCATTGAAATAGTCAACTTACGAAATATGAATATTTGAAGTTCCTGCCGTTCAGGCTTTTGAAATTTCTTCAAATCCAAATTAATTTGAAATTATGAATCAATCTACAAATTATTCTTGAATGATCAAAGAACGAGAACTATTGGGTAATGAGTATTTCGTTCCAATGTGGAAAATTACTGAAGTGTGGATATGTTTTATTGATTATAACTAGCCCAAACCTATCGTCAGATATATAACGAGGCAATAATGAACAAGTTGTAAGTGTTGATTGTTATCATTTATAAAAGATCAACTAGAGTTGATACCTAGTTCATTGTTTGGCTAAATTTCACACTAAACTGGTAATGAAGTGCGAATATGAACGTACTCTTAAACGATGAAAAAAATCTTCTTGATTAAATTTGTCATTATCGGCATTCGCTTTCGAAAAATTCAGTAGTCTTTTGTTTTCATTTTATTATTCTTAATTTGTGGAAATCGGTGTACGAAAATTATCAGGTCTCTTTTAACGGGCCTTTTAAGTGATCAATTGCCAGTTCTTTCTTGCCTTGATGTGTCAGTTTTGTCATACTTAATACAAATGATTGCACCGTTTTTTTCTACGAGAGTAAGTGCTGGATGTATAAATCAATAACAAAATATATTCCTTTAAGAATTCTACAGTAGTAGAATATATATGAGAGTGGTGTATATATGAGAGAATTAGTGCATTTTGCTCACAGAACAAAAAATTCATATTTATACTTTCTTGTTTTATTACCTGATGATTTAGTGAGGTTGATGAAAGAGCTATTACAGTGAACTGGTTAACATTTCTACGAAAATTTTATAAATGTATAGACATCAGGTTAGCATTTCATTAATATTTAAGGGAATTTCATAGACTGGTCACATCTGAATCCAGTTCATGTTTATTCAAACAAGGCATGAAGGAGAAATAAAAAAAGGGAAACCAGAGATCAGAGCAAATTCGAAGAAAACATTACCCGATGGGTTTTCCGATATTTCATCCAATCCTTTGAAAACTTATGCGGTAAAACTCTAATTGTAGCTCACAACGAATTGACGCAAATGACATTACACCATATTATACATAAAGACTTAGGTCTCAAGGCTTTTTAAGTTCAGTTGACACAAGAACTCAAGCCAGTCGATCACCAACAACGTCTTATCCTCGCTGATTTTGTCCTTGAAATGCATCAAATTGATCAGGATTTTCATCGAAAAATCATCTTTAGCGATAAGGCCCATTTTCACTTCGGAGGCTACGTTAATAAGCAGAATTGTCGCATTTGGGGCTCGGATAATCCAAGAATGAAAACCTGCCTGAAATATTTTTCAGTTCTGTTCAATAGTAGAAAAAATTAATTAAGAAATGATGAAAAAATTATGGAAAGTTGTACAAAAAACGAACCTAAATCAAACACTTATCAAAGACTCGAAGAACATGTATGACATGACAATATCATAAATAAAAGTAGGCAATAAACTGTCACAAAAATTTTCTGTTAATAAAGGTCTGCGACAAGGCTGCTGCGTATAACCAACCCTATTTGAGATCCATCGGGTTTTTTTTTTGAGTGATAGAACTTTAAATTGAAATAAAACCATTTAAATTGAGATTGAAGCAAATTTTTTTTTATTGAAATATAATTTCATGACATTTATGTTTTGAAAATATTTTCCGGCATATGTTCACCACTACTAGCTCTGAGGAACCGCATTCAACCAGACCAGATTTTGGACCACTTTTTCGAGTAATTCATGCCTTATTTAATCAATAACACGAGTAATGTTGGCTTCCAAAGCTTCTATTGTTCTGGTTTATCAGCATAAACGAATGATTTGACATAACCTCAAAAAAATAATCCAGTGGAGTTATGTCGCAGGATCTTAGAGGCCAATTGATTGGACCATTTCTCGAGATAATGTTATCCCCAAATCTTTCTTTCAATAAATCAATTGTTATGATAGTAGCATGAGGTGTAGTACCATCTTGTTGAAACAAAAACACTACTGGGCCGATACCATTCAAATTTTGAAACAAATTATCATCGATCATCGATCTGTAACAAGCACCGTTCACTGTAACATTAGCTTCAGCATCATTTTTAAAGAAATATGGACTGATAATGCCTCGAGCGTGTAAAGCACACCATACAGTGCATTTTTCAGGATGCAATGGAACCTGCAGAACTTCTTGAGGATTGTTTTCACTCCATATGCGGCAATTTTGCTTATTTACATAGCTATTCAACCAGAAATGAGCTTCATCACTAAACACAATTTTACGATAAAAAAGTGAATCAACTTCAAGCTGTTCTAGGGCCCAATCAGCAAACAAACGACGCTTATTATGGTCAAGTGGCTTTAGTTCTTGAACAAGCTGGATCTTGTATGGGTGTGGACCAAGATCTTTACGCAAATTTTTTTTGTGGTGGATGCACAGAGTCCAAATTGTTGTGAACGTCGACGAATAGACAAATCTGGATCATCATTAACACTATGGCTTAGAGCATCGATATTTTCTTCTGTGGTTCATATAATCGTCCATCAGAGCAGCTTATTCATCGAACTGTCGATAGATTTCGGACAACATTTTGTCTACTCGATGCAACAACAAGAACAAGACAAAGAACTATGCGTACAGAAGAAAATATCGCTGCTGTAAATCATTGTGTTAATGATGATCCAGATTTGTCTATTCATCGACGTTCACAACAAGTTGGACTCTGTGCATCCACCACATGTAAAATTTTGCATAAAGATCTGGGTCTACACCCATACAAGATCCAACTGGTTCAAGAACTAAAGCCAGTTGACCATAATAAGCGTCGTTTGTTTGCTGATTGGGCCCTAGAACAGCTTGAAGCTGATCCACTTTTTTATCGTAAAATTGTGTTTAAGTGATGAAGCTCATTTCTGGTTGAGCGGCTATGTAAACAAGCAAAATTCCTAAATATGGAAAGAAAACAATCCTCAAGAAGTTCTGCATGTTCCATTGCATTCTGAAAAATGCACCGTATGGTGTGCTTTACACGCTGAAGGCATCATCGGTCCATATTTCTTTAAAAACGAAGCTGGAGCTAATGTTACAGTGAATGGTGCTCAATACAGATCGATGATCAATGTTTATTTTCTTCAAAATTTGATTGTTGTCGACCCAGAAGTTTTTGGTTCCAACAAGATGGTGCTACACCTCATGCTGCTACCGTAACAATTGATTTATTGAAAGAAAGATTTGGCGATAACATTATTTCGGAAAATGGTCCGATTAATTGGCCTCCAAGATCATGCGACATAACTCAACTGGATTATTTTCTTTGGGGTCATGTGAAGTCATTGGATTATGCTGATAAACCAGAAACAATAAGCGCTTTTGAAGCCAACATAATTCGTGTTATTGATGAAATAAGGCCTGAATTACTCGAAAAAGTGGACCAAAATGGGAGTGGTCGAATGCGGTTCCTGAGAGCTAGTCGTGGTGGACATATGCCGGATATTATTTTTAAACATAAATGTCATAAAATTATCTTTCAAATGAAGTAAAAGTGTGCTATTTCAATTTAAAGTTCTATTACTCTGAAAAAAAATATATAAATAAATAATAGAAAAGGTCCTTGGAAGAATTTCCACAATAAAAACATAGTAAATAATAATAGCATTATGCAATAACTGCCATGCATCTACATATTTCGAAAATAGGCATATCTTTGCTTCAGAATATCAAATTCGTGCTAGCAAACATAGAAGACATTGATCACATTCAATATCTGAATAGAAGTAATCATTATAATTTCTACAACATGTGATCATCAACTCAATAATTAGTTGGGTTGTCGACTTTTCAAAAAAGTGGTTTTTAATAATACCACCTCAAGAAACGAACTTCTTGTCATGCAACGATTATAATTCTCCATAAGATGTTGTTTTTTCAAGGTGAACCATAAGGAGAATGTTGGGCAGAGCAAGGCAATTGTTTGCCGATCGTGAAAGTTTCCAAGAATGCAGCAATAATTCATAAAATTATTCCCTTACAACGACCACGTATTAATAACTGATAAATTCAATATAACCCACAATATTTTGATAAATTTTAATGATTACAGTGGGATCAGTTCTAACAGCGATCGTGAATTCGCCTGCGAATAGTCATGCTACTCACATTATTCGAAAGTGAATTGACCTGTTGACATTTGCAAAACAGGTTCAATAGTTGAGTAGCATGGAAAAACCAAGAGGCTGCTTCGTAATTCATGTGGAGTTATCATGTCCGATTCATCAAGCATGAAAGAGATGGGTTATGCTTTGTTTGAATTCACATTCTGGAAGTAAAATTATGTATGAGAACTTACGGAGGAGTTGTTATACATTTGAACTGCTTGTTTTCTCATGAATCTTACGGGTGCTTCATACATATTATTCTTATTGAATATTGAGATTGAACTGAAGGAGTTCGTTGAGGCGTTTTATCCTGCATATAATTAAAATAAATGTAAAATTCATATCACGTTAATATTTGTCTAGAAACATATTTATTTTCGAGTTTATGACAATGCATACAACATGTTCACTTAAGTTTGATTGACTCGGACCTTACTTGACGGAAATTCATTTTAATTAAATAAAATAAGAAAGACTATGTCCACATTTCAATAATTAAGGACAATTGTTTCGCTAACACAATGGCTTCTTTAAGTTCAGATTTTCAACTTACTTTGAAAATTACACCTTCACTTCTTATACAGGGTTGTCCATTTTAGTGCTTCCGAAACTAAACGTAAATAGAACACATTTAGAATACTGATCAAATTTTTATTTCGATATAATTCTTATACCTTGCCATAATGTGTGGAATACAACATCATTTAAATGTCTTCCGCGTGATCTCTTACAGGACTCGATCCTTGTGAGGTAATTTTCGATGACTCGACAGCACATTTCGGGCAATATCTCACCAACAACTTGACGGATGTTGGTTTTCTGATGCTCAATGGTGGGAGGGTTATTGGCATAAACACGCTCCTTCGCATAACCCCACAAAAAATCCAAAGGCAATAACTCGCATGATCTGGGTGGCCAATTCACACCGCCGAAATGAAAAATTACGCATCCAAGGAATTTTTCTTGCAATAAAGTCAAAACGGTCATGTTGTGTGGCTTGTTGCACCATCTTGCTTCAACCACATCTCATACAATTCCATATCATTAAATTCAGGCGAAAAAAATCTGTAATCTTGGCTATAGCGATGAAAATTGACGGTTTGAGTGACAATTTCTTCATTTTCAAAGAAGTACGGATCAATAACTCAGTCAGGCCAATTTGCACACCATACACTGACTTTTTGTAGATGTTATGGTCTCTCAGCAGTTACATGAGGATTTTCACTGTCCCAGATGAAACAATTTTGCTCGTTTACGTAGCCATCGAATGAAAAATGTGCTTCGTCGCTGAAGAAAATTCGATGCGAAAAATCATCATCCAAACATTGTTGTTCAAGCACCTAATCAGCATATGTTATACGCATTGTATGGTCAGCTGGATTTAGTTCTTCTGTCAACTGAACCTTATAAGGATAGAGATGCAAATCCAGATGCACAATACGTCATAGAATGCCGTAAGAGTGGCCCGATGAATTAATAAATTTCAACACTTTCACATATAGTAGAAATATTTACGTTCGAGCATGAATTTCGATAATGTATGGGCCTCAAGACATCCAGCCTCTTCGAATTTTTTCACTTTTTTTCTAATTGTACGCTCAAATGGACGATTATATCGACCATAATCTGTCCGTAATGCACGAAACGTACTTACTACAGAATCATTGTTTTTCTAGTAAGTTTTCACAATTTTGAAACGTTCATAATTAGATAAACGATCCATATTGTTAAATGGCTAACCTTCAACATATGAGTGGCTGTGAAATCCGGACCACGAAATGGATAACCGGTAATAACTAAACACTTGAGAAAAGAAGAGGTACAAATAACTAACAATTCTCGGAAATGAAGATATGAAAAACATATGCAAAAAGGGATACAAATAACCATGAATTTACAGAAATAGCAACAAAAAAATAAGGGATTATTATAACCATAAAATAAAATGAAATGTGAATATCAAAACAGATTTAATCTGTTAGTCTTTCTTTTAATTTCAAGAAAATTTTTATTCAAAAAACTTTTAGAATTAAATTAATGTCTACAATAAGCACCGCTTATATTTAATAGACGTATATAAACAAAACTCAATATATAATGTCAAATGGAATAAATAAACCAACAGATATAAAAAAAATCATTAAAATTAATAAATAAATATTTAAAGGAGACAAAATTTTGTTTCTGATCTTACCATTAAGAACACCAATTGCCTTTCAAAAACATGCACACAACTTAAGGACTTCTCAAAAAATATCATTTATTTGAAATGTTCAATATATTTAAATATTCGAATAAGTTAATTCAGAAATCTCTCAAAACATGCACTATATCTTCAAAAAACAATTATAATTCTGAAAATCTCTTCATCGGCCCTAAATAATATTCCAAATATCAAAATCAAATGACTATCACTATATCTCACCTCACACGTGTTTAACAGGATGATTGCTTCAAACAGACTAACTTTAAAATTCAAGATAGTCTATGTTCTTAACAAACTCACATGATTTTGATATTTGGAATATTATTTAGGGTCGATGAAGAGATTACCAGAATTATAATTGTTTTTTGAAGATATAGTGCATGTTTTCAAATTTCTGATTTCTGAACTAACTTATTTGAATATTTAAATATATTAAATATTTCATACATTTCTATTCATGTAAGGAATAGAAATGTATCTTTTGGTCGAATGTTTTCTAACAGGGTGAACTAGATTCAATACAATATTTTGTTTTTTCTTTAATTCAGTCTATTATAATTGGGCTATAGCCGTTATTGGATGCAATGTGACTTCTAATATTAAATTCTATAAAAAGTTATGGCGATTCATGGTACGTTAACAAATCTAAGCTAATCAAATTTCAAATGCATTGAATTCAGTTCACTCTGTTACAAAAGATTTTAAAAATATGAATTTCCATTTCTTCATTTATAAAAAGTCAAACTTAACAGTTTATTTCCTACTATGGGACAAAATTAGTGAACAAACTCCCCTTATATCTAAAAACCATGCAAATTCAAAAAGATATGAAAAAAGAGATGGAACAATATATTGAAGTCAACTATGATGCATTAAAAAAATATTTGGCTGAATGTTCGCTCCTCTTCGATTGTGTTTTTCATGGCTTTTTCATTTGTATTATTTATATACTTGTCATGTTGTGATGTTGCTGATTTCAGACTGATTTGTGTTGACAAATATTCACAACGCAAGCCTTGTTCAGGCGACATCTTATGGATAATTATATATTATTGTAATACTTATACAATCGGAATAAAACATTTATTACGTGAATAGAGTATCAGATAATATTGCTAAATATTTTAAAATAAAATTTTACTCGAAAGCAGCTTTTAGAACGGCTAATAATTCACAGTACCAGATTCACACTTTTCAAAGCAGTAGAAATTAGTAGGTAGAAGAACCTTAAAATTGTTCAAAGCGACCGAATAGATGTTGCAAGATCTGCATTGTTGAATATTTCTACTTAGTGAGGTAGTTCCGATAATTGGCCCGAATATATTTTATGGTTATTTGTATTTCTTTTTGCATATTTTCCTTTATCGTTATTTCTTTAAATTAATGATTATTTGTATCCCTTTTTTCAAATGATTTTCTTATCTTTATGCAGAACAGTTGTTAGTTATTTGTACCTCTACTTCTTTCGAGTCTTCAGTTACATAAAAAATGAGGGTGTAATTTTCAGAGTTAGTTCAAAATATAAAATTGAAGAAGCCACAGTGTTGACGAGACAATTTTCGTCAATTAATGAATTGTGCAAATAGACTTTATTATTTTATTTAATGTTTACGTAGAAAAGACTATGGAAATGATAAAATACTCAATTCAAATATAAGCTATTATTATATAATTACACTATGGATATAGATTCAAAGTTACCTCAAAGTTATAATGTGATTAAAATTGACTCATTTTGACCTAATTCAAAATATAGCTCTATTTAAGAATATGCCATTAGAAGTAATTCTTCTTCTTACATAGGTATCTACAGAAATATATGAATCGAAAATTACAGACATGTCACATGTTCTCGAAATATGTACTTTGAGTTTTAAAGATAATAATACTCTGTAGCGTAGTATAATCTTAATTTCAGATAAATATAATCAAAGTTGTCAGTAAGTTTTGAATAATCGGAAGATTATCGAAATTTCTAAAACCTAGCCAAATGTTCGAATTCTTCATTTCACATTAATTTGATTTATCGTGAAAATATTATACTTATATTATAACAATGGTGCAAAAAGATCAGATGATTTTTGAATGTCATTAATATATTTATATATCGTAAAAAAGAAATCCTTTTTCAAGTAATAGTCTAATATTGTAACATACTAACATCGAACTCCCCGCTAAATGGTAGTGCTTACGCAAGTCATTTCGGTTTCGAACCTTTGATTCGAATATTCGTATAACTTGATAGATTTATACTACATACTATCAAAATTTATGTAACATTGTTTGCGAAAATTTTTGGATCTTATCTAAACCTGTTATATATTTGTGGTGCCTACTTTCATATTTATCCTTTCATTATGTGGTGTTTTAGGATAGTTGAACTATAAACGTTTGATCTGCTATGAAATATCAGTGCCACCGTAATGTACAAATAACATGACTTTTTGAATCATAGGTTAATATAATTTTTTTGCACAACAGAATACTACAGAATAAATATCACGAATTGAAAGATATACATTCTGTCAAGAAAGTACCGGGAATTATCGATTTAAATCTGGCGGGGCAATGAGGCAGGTAAAATTTTTTTTTCCTAGGTTGGTTCCACTGTCCTTAATTACTATGCCAAGCTTGAGCGAGATCTGTCAACTAGTGTGTTTGCAACAGCTGATTAAGTCAGTCGATGTCAGAGTGCGTGCCGATTTTTACTATGGGTGATTACGTTGAGCAAAGAATTTGTTTAAAATTTTGTGTTGCAAATGAATTTTCGTGTGCCGATGCATTGAAAATGTTGCAAAAGGTCTTTGGTGATAATGCTCTATCGAAAACTCGTGCATATCAGTGGTACAGAGCCTTCAAGGACGGCCGTGAAGTGGTCGAAGACTTGCCTCGTTCCAGACGCCCATCGACGGCTTCGATCGAAGATAACGTCGATAAAATTAAGGAAAGGGTGCTGGAAAACCGTCGTATCAGCTTGAGAGAGATAGCACATGATCCTAAGATATCCCACGAGTCCGCACGTACGATTTTGATTGATATTTTGGGCATGAGAAAGGTGGCCGCACGACTCGTACCGAAAGACCTGAATTTTCTTAAAAAACGTCATTGCGAACAGGTTGCTTCAGACATGCTTGATCGCTGTAATTCCGACTCTACATTCATGGAACGCATTATAACTGGTGATGAGACCTGGGTCTACGAGTACGATATGCAAACAAGCCAGCAATCGGCAAAAAATGAGCCGAAACCGAAAAAACCACGCCAAAGCCGCTCGAAAATGAAGGTGATGCTCATTGTTTTCTTCGATATCCGTGGCGTGGTGCACTACGAATTCGTTCCAGAGGGTCAGACGGTAAACAAGGAGTATTACCTAGGCGTTATGAAACGTTTGCGTGAGCGTATTCGTAAGAAGCGGCCAAATTTGTGGGCGAACAACTCATGGATTTTGCATGACGATAACGCGCCTTCTCACCGAGCTACGATTGTGACTGACTTTCTCGCCAAAAACTCAACAAACGTGCTTCAGCAACCACCGCATTCGCCGGATTTGGCTCCCTGCGACTTTTTCCTCTTCCCAAAACTAAAATTGCCCCTTCGTGGCACCCGTTTTGAGTCGATTGAAGCCATAAAACAAAATTCGGCGCGAGAGCTAAAGTCCATCCCGGAAAGCGCCTATAAAAAATGTTTCGATAATTGGAAGTGCCGTTGGCATAGATGTATTGGAGCAAATGGATCCTATTTTGAAGGCGACCCAATAAATTTTGACGATTAAATGTAAAAATTTTGTTTTAATTGAAAATTCCCGGTACTTTCTTGACAGAGTAGCATGTCTCCGAGAGAATATTACGATTATATTGCTGAACATTTATTGGAGTCTAATTGTGTAGATATGACTTCAAATTAAGTTCTTGAATGAATATTATTCGTTCATTATGTTTTTGAATGGGTCACTGAAAATTTTTTGTTTAATAACTCAAAAATGGTTTCCAATAAATTGGCAAGCAGTTTAAAATGTAATAACTTTTTGCAAATTTTATCCTAACTTTATGAGAAACATAAAACCAATTGATGTAGTTTTTCAACATTTCAAGTAGGGTACACATTACTGAGTTGAAAATCTACTTTAACCGTGTATATAAGGAAACTATAAAACCAAAATATCAAATATACAAGGTAGGCAAACGACTTTAAAATGAAAATATGGAAAATTGGCCGAACCATGCGAAAAACAATTTGTCCGCCTTTTTCATTCCATAATAGAGCAAAAAGCACAATCCCCAAATTTTGAATACTGGAGAGAGCTGTTACGCCATTCTGAAGATCTGACCTTTTAATTTCCCTACCTGCTCCGAAATTAAGAACCATTTAGTGAAAATACCTCCAAATATCTCCCACGCTGCTAAAAATTAGTAATTTTTTGTTAATATCCAAATATTTGGCTTAACGGACAATCCATCATATTGAATTTCATTTGTATCGCAAAAATATAGGTTATGATTAACTTCGATCTCTAGAATCACATACCTGAAATATATTAACGTTAAATTTGGACACCCTTCATATAAGAAGTGACGAGAGGTTCATGAAATATAATTCAGCTTTTGTTTTTAACTCAATCGTAGTATCAAGTACAGATTGAATATATATTATTATGCATGAACTCACCTGTGTATATTATTGTTTTGAATTTCAAATGATGAAAAATATCAGATCTGAGGTGGAAATAATAACTCTGTGCAAAATTACTTAGGTGGGAAACTAATAGGTGAAAGAAAAGTAAGGCGTGACTGAGGTCACGTGAATTTTAATATTGAATGTTTATTCTAAATATTTCACCTCTTACAAGTCTATCCTACAAAATCTTCATTCTTGAAGACAAACATTTCATTTGAGAAGCTTCTGTCGTGTGAATATTTTTGATTTTCTGGATATGATTTTTGTAGTCAATATTCTGACTTTGTTTGACTACTGAATATTTTTTAGTACTTGTCTTCATTATTTTATTCTTATTGTCGAATTTTCTATTTTTGAATTTTAATAAAAGTATTTACACTATGAAATAACTAGATTAAGTCGATCACTTTTATTTTCAATATATAATAGTAGTCGTTATTAAAATTATGTCCTGTTTTTTGCAAATAATATGCACCTGTGAATTACATGTTTTATTGATATAACATTTTTCATGTTACCTAATTCTTGTTTGGAAGGAACGTGCAGTCTGGTAAATACCATAAGTTAACTTATAAACCACTGATGTATTTGTAATGATGTCATTGTTGTTTTTGTGTCAAATTGTCAAATTATTAGTTTTGAATGATATGTAACAAATATGATATTTGAAGTATGTGCTATTTTGAATTAAAGTTTCTAGTTTTTTCATAAATATTTCGGATGAAAGTGTACTTAATGGTTTTCCC
The DNA here is from genome assembly GCA_034642435.1 of Megalocaria dilatata. Lineage (NCBI taxonomy): Eukaryota > Metazoa > Arthropoda > Insecta > Coleoptera > Coccinellidae > Megalocaria > Megalocaria dilatata. The sequence continues at coordinate 52,993,423 of CM067859.1, read as the reverse complement.
ATGGTAAGGTTTTCGGCATCTGTGTAAAACGTGCTGTGGAATAAGGAATAATTTGGTGTCAGGCAAACGTTCAAACTATTCACTATCTCTATTACAGAGTTAGTTCGTTTCTGTTGTAGTAAATTGTTTACTATGTTTATTGTTTATATGATTGATATCGAACTATTAATTAGAAATGAATAGAGCATTAAGATTTTTGCTGACAAGATATGGAATGCACCATTCCCACTATTAAATAATACGCCTATACCTACCACGACAACAAGGACGCCTAGGTTTGCGCATCTTGGAGACTATCTACCAAAAAGTATTGTCGCACTGAGAAAGTACTTTCTCAAGAAAAAATCTCCATTCTCTCAAGCAATTCATGAAGCCAATCGAAGCCCTGAAGCCCTGCATGGTAGATAATCTAGTTGCCTGAAAAATGAAGAGATGACTATAATTTACTCATTTGAACGCAGAATACCTTTTTCCAGAGACAGGGGGGTGGCTCTTGGCATACAAGATCAGGCTTTTCCAAATAAGAGGAAACACATTGCTAAGTTGGACTGGTGTCGCTAAAGTCTCCAGGTAGCTCAAAGTATATAGCATGTGACTTCTTTATGCCCTATATTTACCCCAAGAGACTACCTTGAGAGACATAATAACATGGCCCTAAGACTAGGTTTGCTTCAGGAAAAGGGTTCGAATCATCTGTATGTTCCGAAAACTCCTTTACTGGGTGCACGCTACAGACTATATTAGGACTCTGCTTTGGTGACAGATAGAAGTACGAATATGATACATAATAGGGCTGATATTAAACTTTTTGTCAGCTTGCATGTTGGTAAAATTCACAATCTCGGCGAACGATATAATCGCTAGAGCCTACACGGAAAAAATCACGAAATACAGTGACCTGGCGTTTTAGATGAAAGAGCTTTACAACCTAAAAAGCGACTAATGCCCTTTCCTTAATAACCTCTGTCAATGGATTACGGAAGCACACTCACCTAAAAATACAAAAAAGTTTTGTTTGGATCCTGACGTCATCTCTGCTTCACAGAAACAAGTCGTCTTCAGTGCGACTCGTATCGCCAGGATGCAAGGTTTGTGAATACGATGTCAGCTTTGCCCATTCTGTCCAGCTGGCATCTGATAAACCCCCATAAATAGTCAAAAAAAATTATATTGTCTTTCAGATGGTATGAATTTTTTTGGCAAAATTGGTCTATGAATTATTTTCAGTCTTTTTGTAAAAGAATAGATGATCAATTGAACATTAAGAACTGCAAGATTTTCGCCCATGCTTTGCAAAACGTGATTTTTAAACATGGATAATTCATTACCATTCAAATCAATTATACGCTCAGAGACTTGAACAAGCGATGAAGATAAAAACTTGGAGACTCAGATGCTTGGTGAAGAGAGTAACCGAACCAATTTCACAATCGGATTTAATGAAATATGGAAAATTGAATGAAATAATTTAACTTATCAATATTGTTTTTGGACGTATGGTTTACTTAAGTGTCAAAAACGTACCGGTAATCAGTAAATGATGAAAAAATTTTTTATTTATCCAAATTTAATGATATATCGTATATAACTTGACGCCTATACTGAAAACCTATGCCAAGGGAAAATCAAATCATCAAGTCATTTTTTAAACTCTCCTTCAGAAATCGACTTCAGTACTTCCAGCGAATTCTTTATTATGTCTTCTATCGAGTGAGAGAGGGTGTCTCGAAATGGTAATTTGAGTTTTGGAAAGAGTTTCATACCCGAACAATCTGAAGTATCGTACAAATTGGTTCGTGGGACACAGAAAATTCAATATAAGAAAAACAAATGTGAACTTTCGCTATTTTATTGATTTACACGACAATTGTTTCGTCATACCACGACTTTATCAGGTGAGTATTTAAACTGAGGTATACAATGCAAAACATGACCTTAAATACACAGCTCTGGCACAAAAAAATAGAGGGGTGGAAAGAGATGGTTTACAATTAATGAAAAATATTAAGTAGGGGGGATCTGTTTGAATCTATTTGATCATTCAATAAAATTTTTCTTTTATTATATTTATTGATCTCTAAAGAGATGTTATATTATTTTCTTTTTTCTATAAATATCTAGCAATCTTTTCAGATTTTTGGCCTATGTAAGTTAATGAAACGAATTTGGTTTCGTTTGAATTTCAAAATTCCAACGAAACCAAATTTATTTCATTAACTTACATAGGCCAAAAATCTGAAAAGATTGCTGGATATTTAAAGAAAAAAGAAAAATACAACATCTCCTTTAAAACCATCAATTCTTTAGGCAGCTTAATAAAAAATAATGAAGACGTCATTCCTAAAAACAAAAAATCAGGAGTTAACATGTAGTGATTGCCCATGTGTATATGTGGGACAGACAGGCCGTTCATTCCAAACATGAGAACATGAAAAATGTTATATTAATAATAAACCGAATTCAACTTATGCCAACCATTTGTTAGAGACTGGCCATAATTTTAATATGAACTATGAAATATTACATATCGAAAACAAAAGTCAGAAACTAAATCTGTTAGAAACTTTAGAGATCAATAGATATAATAAAAGACAAATTTTATTTAATGATCAAATAGATTCAAACAGATCCCCCTACTCAATATTTTTCATTAATTGTATACCATCTTTTTCCACCCCTCTATTTTTTTTACTAGAGCTGTGTATTTAAGGTCATGTTTTGCATTGTATACCTCAGTTTAAATACTCACCTGATGAAGTCATGGTATGACGAAACAATTGTCGTGTGAATCAATAAAATAGCGGACGTTAACATTAATTTTTCTTATATTGAAGATGAATTTCCGTCAAGTAAAGAACGAGACAATCAAAAACAGAAAATTCAGCAAATATTTCTCTCAGTCACTATTTCTCTCACTTAAGTATTGTTAACTTTTAAAGACGTTGTTGGCCGGACAGAGCGAGGCAAATTTTCCACGACATCTCGACCATCTCTGAATGTACTCTGCTAGTCATATGCTTGTATTTTTGATCAAGTCCGTTCACTATGAGTCTAATGTGATATTTTCATTGCTGCTGCAGTGCAAAATTAAAGACAAAATTTTTGTTCGATAATCTTATTCATTAAAACAAAAAGCAAACAATACACCTGAGATGAAGTAACTTGTAAATAAAGTAAGTAATGTGTATAAATTAAATGACAGATGATACTCAAACGCAGCTTGAGTATGAAGACGACAAAGAGAATTTTGACAATATTTTTTAACGATTTTGAAAAATGAGTTTTTTATGACTATACATTAATCCTCATATGCATTTTGTACGTAAAGAAGACTGAATTGATTTATTCAATAAGGTAGGTGGTAACTTTGTGATTTGGTTTTTTGAATTTATAATATCCGATGCAATCCAAAATGATCTAACAGTTGAGGGCCAGTTGAAGTTTGCATTTTTATCCGGTTTTAAATAAAAAACTAATTGACCCATTTTCAAAGTTATGTGTTTATTAGAAACGTTAAACCTCGACATTTACGAATGAAAAACGACATCATTCAAATGACCGTTACGACTGGCTACCCCATCTGATCAACCCAATTTTTCAGTACATTTTCGATTGTTTGGGACACAATCTCCTGCATGGCAACTTCGATTTCGTGGTTCAAGGCATCAATCGTTTCTGGATAGTTAGCATAACACTTATCTTTAACAGACTTCCACAAAAAATAGGTGAAAACGAGCTTCGTCGCTAAGGATAATTCTTCTGAGAAAATGCTCATTTTCAGCCATGCGATCATTAGCTTATTCAGCGAAGTAGAAACTCATCGGATGGTCACGAGGCACCACTTTTTGCACTATTTGAACTTTGTAAGCCTTCATACCGAGATCTTCCTGCAAAATTCGTCGGGGCAGTGGGAGAAATATTCAGTTCTTGAGCACGATGACAAGTTGATGTTGATGAATGTTCAGCCACATTCTGAGCTACAGCAATGTTTTCAGGTGTGCTCACCGGACGAGAACTTGAACGGATTGTTTTATCAATTAACGATACAGTTTTCAGGAAGAAATTGATCCACAAATTAAAGTGAGAGCATTACATTTCTATTGAATTTTCCACGTGAGTTTATAAATTTGGATAGAAGACTCACTACTTTGGAAATAAATTTTTAATATATTCCACTTTTATTCAAACATGAATCGACCCATTTGTAAATGTCAAATATTTAACTAACTTACTGTCAAAACACGAATAACAGAAGTATTGCCAGTCGAAATAACCTCTATTTCAAAATGCAAACTCTATATGTTCCACCTTATGTATGTAAAATCCTCAAAACGCAGTTCGATTTTCTTTTTTTTTTGAAATAATCATCAGATATTCACGAAATGTAACCAAATATATATTTGACTTTTATACAACTGCAGTTTTTGGAGGTTTTAACATTTCTTCATCCATTTCAGGTGTTATTACGTATATCATACGAAAAAAAGTTATCAGCTATCTATTTATACAAACGAATCAGTGCAATCGTCCAATATGCTTGTGGCTTACGTTATGACATTTTTTCACGCGTTCCTTCGTATTCAGTTCTTTAAGAATCGAACTGTAACACAAATGAGGTTATTGAGCAGTACCATCCGACATGAAAAAACGTGACGAGTGTGCTTCCGCAGCTCAAGGCTGTCGTCTAACAGTATTTCTGTATTGAGTTCTCCTAATAGGTACTGGCCTTTTCTACTTCGGCACTACTATATTTCCAGTATACCGAGCCGGACCAGTATGCTCAATGAGTCATAAATGCGTTCTGTGTTGATAATCAGTCGTGACCCAACCTTATTCCGACCCTTGAATGTGGGTCAGTAGTCGATACAACTTAGATCAGACCGTCTAATCAGATTCTGTGGCATCATTATTTTACGATATATGTATATTATGCATTAACAATGACATTATTACGAACGACGCGTCTTTCTGATCAATATTATGACAGAAAACCGTCGAGTATAAGTAATACTTTCTGCCTTGGGGTGTTGGTTCCATATTAAATGTGTAAATAAATTTGTATATGTATGAAAAGCTCATTATGATCGATTTTTGGTATATTTCCCAAATAATAAAGCTTTCAAATAATTTTATTATTTTCTATTCCATTTAAATTCGTTCTTTTTCTACATGCCCTTCCAATTCTTCTATTTATTTAAAAAACTGTCTACTCTGCAAGGTAATTTTGGGACAATTGATATAGGATGAGATTATTTAATAGCTCAGGTATGCAAAATACACTAAATGCTATAATTTGAAAATCTTTGGTCACAAATTGTCACTTCCAATTGCGGATTCAATTAAGAGATTGTTCGAACCATTTAGAAATATTTTTACGAAACTTTTATATATTTCAGACAATAGCTGGATCAATTTTCAGAAACCTCTACAAATTCAATCTAAAAAATTTTGTTAAATTGAATTGAAATGTTTTAGAAACACTGTTTCACTTTATTGATATATAGAATGATTTACACATGTGCTATGAATATTTTGAAGAATGTAAATAAAATAGACTTTTTTTAATTCTATATGGGGCATTTTTGGCAATGGAATTTATTATTTCTGAATATAATGTATTTTATATTTTGTTTTGATTGTTTATTGATTCACTGATGTGTTGATAATTCTATATATCTATAAAGTGGAACAGTGTTTCTGACACATTTTATTCAATTTCATTTCTAAGAAAATTAAAAAGATTTTTAGTTTAAATTGTTGAAGGTTATGATCCATTTATTTTCTGAAATATTTAAAAAAAAAACATTTAAAAGTTATTTTCAATTTATATTTGTACATAAAACCTTTATAGCCAAGGTAGAGCGGTGTATTAGGAACCGAAAGTTTCGATTTCTGTCTGGGTAGAAGAGAAATTTTCTAGTCGGACAGTTTCGGCCACTATTTCACTGTTGGGTCAAAAATTAACAATGCTGTGCCTAAGGATACTTAAACAGAGCCTAACCAAAGCAAAACTGAGCTTTTTACTCCCACAACCTATATCAAACTTCTGAGGAATCTTCACAGAATATCCAGATAATATCAATATCAAGTGCGATCATAACTAAAATTGTTTTTTGATGAATAGTTTTTGCTTCAAAAATAGGTTTGGAATGTAATATCACTTTAAGTTAACTTCTATACCTCATCTACTTTAAATACTGTATATTATGAAATTTTAGACCAGCAGTTTATGAGTATTTGAAGAAGTTACTATTTAAATAAAACGCATCTTGTGAGTGTCAAAATAGATTAAAATGCGCGTTGATACTAGATAAACCTAACTGAAATAACTCTAAATTCAGATTATTCAAATATTTTAATATTAGCCTTCTACATATTTAATTTAAAAAAATTATATTTCATGATTATAACTTCTGAAAATAAATTAAAATAATGTCAAATAAGTACCACTTATATCAAATGACATATAAAATAAACATTCATTATAAGACATCCAAATGGTATAACAAAATCCAATAAATAAAAATTGTTAACCAAAATCCTATAAATTAAATATTTTGAATAGACAAAATTTTGTTTCTGCTGATCAATCTTATGAATGTTTATTTTATATGTCCTTTGATATAAGTGGTACTTATATGAAATTATTTTAATTTATTTTCAGAAGTTATAATCATTAAATATAATTTTTTGAAATTAAATATGTAGAAGGCTAATATTAAAATATTTAAATAATTTTTCATACCTTCTATCAAGAATTAACCTCTACTTATGTCATTTTAAATACAGAATTGTATCTACATTATTTATTGGAAATTATATACCATATATATAGGTATGTACATAAGTATACATATACATAAAAATCTATTATTCCAAAATTATATAAAATTCTCAAAATTATAGTTGAATGAGTACATCGATATATGAAAAATATATTATAATTGTTTCGAGATTCATGCTTGGTCAGGTATATACTTAATTTAGATTTAAATAATCCATAAAATCAATTTCTGATATACCAGACAGATGAAACTCGGAAATAAATCACCTTAAACCTGTTGAATTTAATGAAGTCACTTAAGAATGAATTGTAGGAATTAACATAACTCAAGTGTACTCAGAACACAAAACATACTAGATGCTATTTTTCCCAGACCATGTCCCATGATAAGAACAAAAATTACCAGAATTTCAAAAATAATGCAGAATTGGCAATTTTTCGCAGATGTTTACCTCTATATGAAATTAATCCATAATTCACAAAATAAATTGAATTGCGAAATTATACTAGATAGAAGTATTTAAAATATCATTAAATTCAGAATTATTGATCACATATCTTGTTATATATATGGTAGAAGTTTCAATATCTTGAAACTTCTACCATTCAGAATTATATCTAATTCTGAATTCAAAGTTCTTCTAGTGTCTAGAATAAAAATTCGAAGTGAAAAGCAAACAGGATGTATTTAAAACATATTCTACATGGAAATGTATTTCGCATGCGAATATCATCGAGAGGGACGATCCTCTAAGATATAATGTTCTGCTTGCATATCACGAATAGGGTGAACCGATTCAATTCATCCTCAAAATCTAATTGCATAATTTATCTTTCGAGTTTCACTTCTTAAAAGTATCCTCGATAAGATTTGTTTTGATTGCAGATCACGTAATGCTAGTTGTACGTGTTAGAAATGCGGAATATTCAAATAGCAAATATTTAAAGTAACCTGCCCTGCGTGCCTTCAAAGAGTCTGCATAATTTGCGGACATATATTGAGGAACGAAAAGGTGAAAACTAAGATGTTGCCAATCTATCTAAAAGATGGGGAAATCTATTTGAGAGATTGATTCAACATCCTAGCAGAATCGTCCCCCAATAAGAACGATATGTTTCTGAATTTGAACAAAACAAAAATTTCAAGCTACAAAAACAAAAGTGTCTTTTTTTGATGCTCAACCAAGGAAAATTATATTATAAATGAAATATCATTCATATGCCTACTTCGGACTCATATTCAGGGTTGAATTTGTTGAATCTAAGTTTTGGTGGCTTTTTGCAATTAATTTCTTTTGAGTGACTTAACACATAAAGGGTGCAGCGTAGTTAATGGATAGCGGGTAGAAAATATTATTGTGGTTCAGAAAAATAGGTTTTACGCTTATAACAGTACCTCTTTATTCGAGATATTCGACATTACTAAATTCCACAAAAATTACACCCTTCGTCATTATTTTTAGTGCCAAGATCTCAAATGAAGGAATATTTGGGATCTTTTCATTGGACAGTATTTCTGGATAGATGCGCTATCGGATGTAAGTGACCATTTTTGGGGCGCAACGCATAGACAACAAAAAGTTAACTTAAATTTCATGTTTTGCTTACATTTTCCTAAGTTGAACCTATAGCAGTGAAAAGTGAAAAAGTATGATCATCTTGGGTGCTAAATAAAGAGAGAGAATACCTATTTCAGTTGATTTCGAAAAGTTTTAAACGCTTGATCGCTCTATGTAGCTTTAGCGCATCGCCAACTACAGAGAAACTGGTTTCATAACGATCAATTTTGGTAAATATTTCATCGAATTTCCAGCATTCGAAGCAGGATATATTCCCTATTGAAATGAGTTACAACATTTTTTAAGTACTGAAAGTTTCTTCATAACCTGGCGGTCACTAAGAAATATTGATTTAATAACTTTGGGATTCAATTATGAAAGAAAACCAGAGAAAATAACAACTTTAAAATATTATTTTATCGAATTCTATTCTACAAAAGACATTAAAAGTAGCTACCACGAATTCCAATACATGCTGTGCAACTTTTAATGAATGTTTAGCTTTATTCTGCTTGAATGTATTATTTCAGCAATTTTTTTTCGAGTCATTTGTACTCTTCTCTTTAGCTGGTCAACTGAGATATCAATCTTGAATAAAATGGCATTCAATGTGTTATGTTAGTTAAGAACTTCAATGGAGTAGGTAATATTCTTCTTAATTTGGCATTCAGGTGAGCATACATATTTTTCACAACACGATAGGATAAACCTAGAAAGAAATGAGCAAAACATGCGTTTGAGTTGAATCATCATTTGAAAATCTCTGCATGCGTCCAAAAATAATGGTTTTACACATTCAGTTATCTTCCTATAACGTCAAAGTCCATTTTGCATCTTTTAGCGCTCCCGAACTAAAGATATACAATGTGTATCTACAGTTATTAAACCTATATTTCATTTAAGTTCAATTTAATATCTTCAGAATAATTAATTTCAATTCAGCTAAATATATACTTTTTAAGGTATCAGCGTAACGAAATCTCTAATGTATTTTTGTGCTATTGTTTCATAGAACAGAATGCTATCGCTTGCGTTTAAATTTATCATTTAGAGGTAAAAAACAACAAGAAGGCTAATGAAAAATTTGGTGAAGATTGCGGGTGATATGAGCAAGCGCGCAAATCTCCTGATTTCAAGTCAGTGCTTTTCACCATTTATTTTCTGGATCCACTGAATGCACTATGCTTATTCAGAAATCCAAATCGCATTTACAGAATATTATTGAAATAATTCAAAAAATACCCTTCAGTTAGCAATGATTGATTTCAAATAATAAACATGCTCATTAAATTTTCTATTTCATTATGAATCGTTTCACTTTGCTCCAACGTTTGAAAATCGTACAAACTTTTTATCAAAATAGAACAAGTTTTCGGCTACTCAAAGAGCAAACCCTGGTTGTCATTATGCTTTTTTTGAGCGCGCTGCTGGTCTTGTTACTGAAGAGATTGAGGGTTAGTTTATTCTATACTTTACTCGACCAATAATATAACTTCGCAGTGGTTGACAAAAATATATTGTTGCTGTTCTAACAATAGAAAACGAAAATGTGTCCATTGTAGGCCTTGTAGCCGTTTACAAAAAAAGGGCTTGTCAGAGTTGACTTATTTGCGAAGTGTAGGATTGGATTTAGTATTTGATGAATTAAAGACTAAATGCAATCTTACACTTATATGAATATAAGATCGTATGGCAAAAATAATTTAAGACAACTGACTATCAGTTACATCCAGAGTTTGCTGATTGAGCTCTACAGATAAAAATCAATCCTGATCCCATATTTTTCACTATTGATGTTCCATAAGACATGATTACTTGCTACACAACTGGCGTTAAAATGGATTCATTGCGTGACACGTTTTGTGAATAGATTATCTTATGGCTTTTCTAATTGGCCACTTAGATCTTGTGTTTTAATATCCTTGCCTAGGAACTTTTAAGCACAGTGGATTAATTGTATTTTTAAGGACCATCTGGGTCCTGAGTGACATCCACGCAGATCAATTCCTTTTTGAGACTGTCCTTCGTTAGAGGAGTATAAGCTCACTCAAAGGAGTGATATGTACTATGTATATGTATATGTATATGTATATGTGAATCAAACGAAGACATGAACTCCAGTTAAATCTATCAAAATCTCAAAGTTCGATGTTAGACCAAATGTTTCATCCAACAAACTTAAAAGTCTTGGTTGCCCAAAGGCAATATTGCAGCACCATAATCGCTGCATCCGCCTGAATGATGAGTAATCGAAAATTAGCATGAACTAATGAAACATTGTGAAATATCCGTGGTAGTTTTGAAAGATATATTTTCCGAATAAAGAATGGTATGAAATTTTTCATCTCATAAAACGGTTTTATAGAATTCACTGTGTTTTATTTCATGAAATCCGTTTTTTATGATTGAATAAATCAGTGTGCAATGTAATGTGAACTGAGTTCGAATTTCAATAAATATAAATTACGGTTCGACAATGCAAATATATTCAAGGTTTTTCAATTATAAGGTGTGGTCCATTCAAAATTTGCATTTTTGATCGGCTATGAATGAAAAAGAAATTAATATTGCTTCAATGTTATGAATTCACTAGAAAGGTTGAAACTATATATTTACAAAAGAGAAACAATATGATTCAAATGACCGCCACAGCTACAGTACCCCATCCAATCAATATTTCAGTACATTTTCGATTGTTTGGGGCTATCTATCATGACTGTCAACTTCGATTTCATGTCTCAGGCCATCAATCGTTTCTGGATAGTTAGCGTAACACTTATTCCTAACGGATCCCCACAAAAAATAGACCTCAGATGTGGAAATGATCAAGATGATTTTTCTGGAAAAAGGTTCATCTTCGGCATTGCACTGTCAAGAGGCTTCACTTCTTGCACTAGTTGAACTTTTTAAGCCTTCATGCAAAATTCTCTTCAAAAAAGTGCTACAAACGTCCAATTCTTGAGCACGATGACGAGTTGAAGTTGATGGATGTCCAGCCACATTCTGGAGCACAGCAGCAATGTTTTCAGGTGTGCTCATTGTACGGGAAAGTGAACGGGTTGTTCTATCAAATACCGATTCAGTTTTCACGAACAAATTGAGCCACAAATTGCCGTGAGGGCAGTTTGGATAGAAGATTTACCACTTTAGAAATAAGATTTTCATATTTCCCACTTTTATTCCAGCGTAAATATCTATGCATTTCGCTAATGTCAAGTATAAAACTAACTTTTTATCAAAACACGAAGGAAAAAGTGTTGCTAGACTCGAAATAACCATCACTTCAAAATCCAAACTCTAGATGGCTCACCCTTTACGACTGAATTTACTGAATGTTCTGTTGATGACATATGACAGATCACAACTAAGATAGTTGCCAAACTCGAAATAAGCACTATTTCAGAATGCAAGATGGCTCACTCTTACGACCGGATTTACTTAATGTTTTGTTGACATATGACAGATCACAACGACAGTTTAAGAGATATGTTGGACAAAATAACAACGCATATGCTCGTGGGCGGTGAAAGCACGATGCTCACTGCGCCAAGTCATTGCCTTTATCACTAACGATAGATAAATCCCTGCACCCTCCTCAAATAAGAGAGGTATTTTTGCAGTATCTTGTACGATTAATGAGAGTTAATTTCAATGTTATTTTATTCATTGCAAATTGAACGTACCTATATTGTGTGTGATTTCAATTGTTGAAATTTGGAATTACATCTCGAAAATCAAACTTCTTATTGTCATCACTGTCAATAAACTTTTGATCTGGAATTTTCAGATATATATGAAAGTTTACTGACGCATTTAAAATACTAGAATTCTTCATTCTGAATTTACTTGACTATGTGAAATATAGTTGTATAACATGACTAATGTGAGAAATTGTAAGATTTTGAGCCATAATAAAATTTGTCAAAGTGAGAAACCAAATATCAAAGAGAATTATAATGGTATTTTTTTCCGTTAAGAATCGAATTCAAATTTGCAAAGTTGAAACAACTTACTCAATATTAATTAGATGCAAAATTAATTTTTTATCGTTTTACAGTTCACAATAAAACAGAAATTATCATATGAAATTTTATTATACAACAATATCAATAATTTCTTTTCGTGCAAAACCCCAAGTCATGTTCATAAACCTTCAATAGGCACTTCAATTAAAGTATAGGAATTAATAAACTGATTTGGATTCATCTCGTGACTTAAGTATCATACAAAATATCTCCTTATTGATAAAAAGTAATGACTAATTAAATTTTTTCTTGCTGCAACTTTCACAAGGGTTATATCATAATGAATTCAGTAGATAATTGAAGAATTTTATACATGAATGGGAAATGATCCTGTTCGTCTTTCCAATGACCGTGACATTTCTTCTTAGGTTGTTACATCAGACTTCATTACAATATTTATTTGAATCCTGAGATTTTTTATTTTAAGCAGACACGAATAAATATCCTGATGGGAAAATAAGCAGAAACATATTTCATTTTAATTACCTGATTCATGTCGAAGGTTTCATAAGTTGTGGTTCAGATCGATAAAAATGTTTTGTTATAATATATTGGTGATCAAGATTATTGAAGAACTTTCATGAGTATTGGTGAAATTATTATATTGCTGAATAGTACAGCGAGGTTATTTATAACACATTTGATTTTGTGAAATTTTTGATCCTCATATATTCACACCTAAAACTAGTCAACAAATATTATATTGCTGAATAGTACAGCGAGGTTATTTATAACACATTTGATTTTGTGAAACTTTTGATCCACATATATTCACACCTAAAACTAGTCAACAAATAGGTTCTCATTGCTTACGTGGCAAATTTAACCATAAAGAGGTTAGGAATATGTGATGCTTCATCTCTACGAAATGACGCCTGTGTTTACAGCGAAACACAGACGATTAACGGACAGTTCACAGAATATGAAGCAAATATTTGATGGATTCGGTCTCTACTTGATTGAAATTCATTTTCAACTAGTAATAAATAAAATTCAATTTCCACAAACTTTTTATTGTTGCATGACAATTGTCATATTTTACATTTGAACTGATACTGTTTGAAAACTTACATTACTTCTTATATACTACTCTGTCAAGAAAGTACCGGGAATTTTCAATTAAAACAACATTTTTACATTTAATCGTCAAAATTTTTTGGGTCGCCTTCAAAATAGGCTCCATTTGCTCCAATACATCTATGCCAACGGCACTTCCAATTATCGGAACATTTTTTATAGGCGCTTTCCGGGATGGACTTTAGCTCTCGCGCCGAATTTTGTTTTATGGCTTCAATCGACTCAAAACGGGTGCCACGAAGGGGCAATTTTAGTTTTGAGAAGAGGAAAAAGTCGCACGGAGCCAAATCCGGCGAATACGGTGGTTGCTGAAGCACGTTTGTTGAGTTTTTGGCGAGAAAGTCAGTCACAATCGTAGCTCGGTGAGAAGGCGCGTTATCGTCATGCAAAATCCATCAGTTGTTCGCCCACAAATATGGCCGCTTCTTACGGATATGCTCACGCAAACGTTTTATAACGCCTAGGTAATACTCCTTGTTTACCGTCTGACCCTCTGGAACGAATTCGTAGTGCACCACGCCACGGATATCGAAGAAAACAATGAGCATCACCTTCATTTTCGAGCGGCTTTGGCGTGGTTTTTTCGACCGTCCTTGAAGGCTCTGTACCACTGATATGCACGAGTTTTCGATAGAGCATTATCACCAAAGGCCTTTTGAAACATTTTCAATGCATCGGCACACGAAAATTCATTTGCAACACAAAACTTTAAACAAATTCTTTGCTCAACGTAATCACCCATAGTAAAAATCGGCACGCACTCTGACATCGACTGACTTAATCAGCTGTTGCAAACACACTAGTTAACAGATCCCTCTCAAGCTTGGCATAGTAATTAAGGACAGTGGTACCAACCTAGAAAAAAAATTTTTTACCTGCCTCATTGCCCCGCCAGATTTAAATCGATAATTCCCGGTACTTTCTTGACAGAATGTATGTTTTTGACAAGTATTGTACACAATGGAACTTAAAGTAGAATTATATTTATTAGGGTATTCTCAGTAAGGTGGAGAGATAACGTCGATGGCAATAAAAGTTATTGGGGTAGTCGTTGGTTTTTTCAAATTACATGAAGATTGTGCAATCAACTCATAGAGTTCTGAATTATTATCTTTCTTTGATTTATTTTTATTATTTTTGATATATTTGTCAATGCTATATATAAAATGTTTTATAATTGAAATTTTTCTTGGGTTGAAACCATTGTTAAATGCAATTTGTTCTATTATATTAAGTTCTTTAGAAAAATTTAGGTTCATCGGTACTTTTAATAATCTATTGATACTTTGGTTTTTCTCTTCCTCATAGGTGAATTTGATAGATAGATAGGGTGTAGGCTATTAATGAAATTTGAAAAGGAGTTAAGTCTATTTGTTCCTTTGAAGCAACATAGAATGTCATCTAGAAATTTGAACCAAAAAAAGAGATGACTAAGTATTGCCATGATCGTAATATTACATAATCATCCTTACAGTCAACCTTATCGCTTCTGGCCTTTCGGTTCAAGATATTTCATTATTATTACGGTATTAATCAACCCTTGTAGCTTGTGGTTTTGGCCTGAATTATCGCATTCATTATTCCAGTAATAGCCAATTTTACCACTTGTGTCTCTGCAGAAGATTATCGCGATTACTATAAACATAGTAATCTAAATATTGTCGATTCTCTATGTGTTGGCAAATTTTCATTTGATCGTATTGTAATTACCATAACTTCAGCTTGGTACCATATACAGTGATACCAAAATGTAATTGTTGCCGTTAGAATGATCGAGTTTCACTCCATTTCTTCATCATCATTGTGGTTTATCGTTATAAGATAAACAAGGTTCGTTCAACATCGAAACATCTACATAGAAAGTGCTCTTTGGAGTTTAAACCATCGCCATATTACGTTAGATTTAGTCCATATCAAAATAGTGTAATTTATCATTGCGAATGATTAATTCGCTCATGTTTTTTATTTCCCAATATTAAAAAAATGAGCAAAATACGGCGGTGAACTAACCGTGGTACGATACACTGACAAGAAATCTGCCAGTTACAATTAATTTAATTTATTATTATTACTGTTGATGCCTAAAGAAAAATCTTAGATAATGACTTGGACAAAGTCAAATAGTAGATTAAAAATCATAATGTTTCCTTGAGACATATACACTTCGAATAGATTTGTGAGCCATGTAACAAATATTCTAAAAATTTTAATTTATGGATTGCCCAAAAGCTGCTCAGTGCTTTGGTAATATTTATAGTTTAATTTATTCGGCTTATCTTTCATCATTATTTAGCATATTATTAAAAATTATTTCACACGTACAATACCCTAATCGACTCGGACTGGATCCTGCAATAACCTTCAGTGTCGTGCTGACTTCGATGTATAATACCACATGTTTCAGCCACAACTCAAGAAGATCCGAATCTCGGTTCCATTCAATTATGGTATTTTTGTAGCTAGATCTGAAGTAAATAAAAGTTAGTAAGATTACCCAAAAATTGTTTTTTAATGCACAGAAAATACGATCGTGTTCATTAACATGCTTCAGACGATATCTTATTGTACCAAAAAATATGTTCTTATGAACACAGTAGTATGGATCTTGACTTGTGAAAAACTCGCTTTTATTCCTTTTTATGGATGATACTTTTTCATTACCTTTTTATAAAATTTTATATAGTTAAGTTTTATATGAATCTCGTTTTATGAATTCTGTTCAGATGAAAACTCCAGTTTTATTACAATTCATAAATTTGAAAGATTATAGTTGCAAATAACAATAAAAGGGCAATTAGAATAATACAGAGGAATCACAGAAATACAATTTTTAGTGGCTGCCAAAACTTGTTTCAGAATAGATAAGTGTAGATCTTATTGTTTTAAGAAAATTACACATAGCTAAAATGCTATAAATAAACATGTCTAATGATCTGACTATTCTAGCAGTTTATACTCTGATTAATTCATATTTATTGGTGACACATTGTTTACTTATGTTCTCAAGAATCAATAAATAATACGATCATTGTTAAGATTCCATTATTATTCATAATAAGGAAATTTATCAGAGCAAGTGAAAGGAGCTTTGAGCGTATATTATCTGCTGAATTAATTTATATCGACTGAAAACTAGTCGTCATCAAATAAATCCAGAATTACAACTCAAAAAAATTGAAAAATGATTTTAGTTGATTTTTTATATCTTTAGAAATTAGATTTTTGATATTTTGAAATTAATGTATAAATCTTTAGAGTTTTTATAAATAACTTTTTCAGTTCACAAACCCTTAAATGTTTCAATTATCAGTAACTATTAATAAATGTTTAGCATTTATAAAACTCAATTAATTATTGATGTTCTATGGACAAATTTTTAATTGCCACATGAGGGATCTAATAATCCTAAGTCGGACAGAAGGGAGTACTTCTTTACCTCTGATGGAAAATACCACCTAATTTTCGATCACAATTCAGTGATTTTATTCGTGTCCTGGAATTTTCAAAAATAAAATTTTGAACAGGTACATTTCTGTAGCATATGGATAGCTTTTGTCTATTCACGAACTAAATTTTTCTATTTTCTCTTGAAAGCACCTCTGTGAATTTCAAGTCTCTAAATTGTTTGTTATCATAGCTACAGATAGAAAGACATATAAAATTGAGTTCATAAGTATTCACCTATAGGTTGAATTTAATCGTTCAAGACAAAATTCTTCTCATAATTCAATAAAGAGAGACATTTAGTCAAATGTTAAGTACATTGGAACGTTTGCATAGAAACTACTACAATGTTTCTTCCATTCTTTGAGCTCTTCTCTAACGAATAGTCGAAATGAATTATCTACCTTTCAAAATATCAAGAAAACCCTTTTCACATTTTGATCTATTCTACGAATAGAATTAAATTTGACTGAAAATTCAGTAGTGAACCTATATATAATGTTTATAAGTATTGTATAGGTATATTAGTATTTTATTCATGCTGAAATCTTAATGAATTCTCTTTCACATTCCCTATAGCCATAAATATTGAGCTGTATCCTCAAGAATGTCAAAGATCTTATGCAACTATCAACAATTCAATGAAACCATACGGAATAAACATCTTTCCATATAATTTTCGTATCAATTACTCAATACCTTGAGAATACAGAAGATTTCATGAGATTGTTTCGTTCGTTTCGATCATGGTCTCAATTGTTTAATTCTGTATCACTTCCTTTCTCAATGTTCTTCCTGAATGTGGTTTGAGCTTTCATAATTAATTGTGATTTCGGAACAATAACACCTTCCAGATCGAGACCTGGTTAACTCATAGAAAGTTGATGTTATATCAGAAGCTGTTATACAGGTTTCAGCAGTCAGCTGAAGAGTTCGATTTTCATAAGATTTCCATAAGCAAACCTATTCCTCACTTTTCCCAAATTTATTTTTCTCAAAGCTATGGTTTCCCCTTTAGATCATTTTTCGATTAATTATTTCCTTTTCATTTCGTTTGAATGTTTAGATTTTACGAATTCTTAGCGAAAAACGGCCTCAAACTCTTGCCCTAAATTTAAATATATATATAAAGAATTCCTAGTCAAATGTTATAATGTCCGTTTAGACAATCGTTTACATCCATGAGAGTTTATGAAAGGAATGACTTGATATTTGCAAGTTTGTCTATGTGAAGATCAAGTTTATGAATGGACATAATCTGTCCTAGAATATGCCTTTACAAACTTTCTTTACAAATTTTCTTGATGATCAAATGAAGTAGTTAAGAAGTTCAAATGAATAAGTTTTCCAGTTTTCTTCTGTAAATTTTCTTCAGATTATTGTGACAAAATCTTTGTTGTGATTAATTTCTTTAATAATGAATTTTCACCATCGGTAATTAGGCTCAGATTTATTAGAAATGTTACACCCAAAAAGAAAATTTCTGCAACAAAATTTTTGGTCAATGCAGTAGTCTTACGTCAAAAATGAATCGATAGCATTTAGAAGAGATTTCATTAATATTGGGAGTAGAAATAAGTTTGTGCGGTTTTGATAACAGATGACGCTACTAGTTTATTATTCCACTTTTTCATCTGGCAACACTTTCATTTTGAAGTGCCACCAGTTGGCTTTCTTTTTGGTATCTGTAATTTCGCTGAGGTGTAAATAATATAGTTTCTGTGTGCTCTAAAAATGTCAACTTTCGTACCGAATAATGTAAGATGTCGAACGCCGTTTTCACGTGTGAACAACTGCTCCAACGACAAGAAAGAAAGAAGTTTTGCATCAAATTGTGACTGGCAGTAAAAATCGGGTCCATTAGAATAATCCCAAACATCGGCAACGTATGGATAACTTGAATATTTCGAATATTCATGGTGATAACATCATGCTGTGTATTTGGTGGGAACAGCTGGAATTTATGGATTATGAGCTGCTACAGTCGAACGAAAGGATTGTCTACCGACGACAATTGGTGCATTTGAGCCGAGCATTGCGAGAAAAACGGCCGCAATACGCTGACAGATCGACAAAGTTATTTTGCAGCATGACACATGTTGTGCCGGCCGTTTAATGGAAAATCCTATCCTACCCGCCCTACAATCCAGACATTGCTCCATTTTACGATAACGAACCACCTCTTCCGATCGGTACAATATGGCCTAGCTGACTAGCACTTCTCCAATTACGATGAAGTGACAAAATGGATGAAATATATTGATTTCTCGCAAACCAATTTATAAAACATTTCGGATATTAATAAGGTAGATAATTCACTTGGCTTAAGTTATTAATATACAAAAATAGACCGATGCATGGATGACTGCTAAAGAGCCGGCCTTTTTTCGCATTGGAATCCTCCAATTGTCAACTTGTTTCGCTTGCGACGGACAATATTTTGAACTTTGTGTATAACTAATTTTTAACAAAAAAGCTTCAATTTTCGAGAAAAAATCGCACGAACTTATTTATACTCCTAATATGTAATCTGAGAAAGAATCAATAATGCTTTTGATAACCCTGTCACTGAGTATACTTCTACATACGTCTAGGCGTCGACAAAATGAAAAGATGGTCGATGTCTGATTTTATCCCTCGTTTAAAGCCACTTCAACTTCTGACATTGACTGTGTCTGCAGAGCATAGAGCAAAATGGACAGTCTCCTCCTGCCAGTCATATTCCACACATGTTCGATGGGATTTAAATTAGTTGAACTGCAAAATGTTAACGCTCTTAGAAAAAGTCCATAGTTCGACGAACACTAAGGACATGCTTTATCTTGCTGAAATAAGACGTGTGAATGGTCATATATAGTCCGTCTAGGAAGTATCCGGAAAAAAACAAACCTTAATTGTAATTATTTAGTATATATTTTTAATTAAAGTAGGTAATAGAATATCAAGAAGTTTTCCGGTCAGCAAAGGATTGCGCCAAGGCTGCTGTGTATCAACCACGCTCTTCAAAATCTATGTTGCCAGAGCTCTTGCTCTTTGGAAGAGAAAATGTAGGGGAATGGGAATAGACCTGGGCAACACTTGTCTTTTTACGCTCCAGTTCGCTGATGACCAAGTCATAATTGCTAGTGAAAAGGATGACTTGGAATATATGACCCGAAAGTTGCAGGAAGAGTATAAACAATGGGGCCTAGAACTTAACACCGAAAAGACCAAATATCTTCCCATCGGAGGGGAATTAGCAAACATTCAACTCGATACAGAAGAAATCGCTTCCTGCACTAGCTACACATACTTGGGGGTTGAATTTGATATTACAGGCAAGGACGATCGGGAAATTCAGAAACGGATAAACCAAGCCAGGGGTCTTATGTCATGTTTAAACGGAGTCTTTTGGAGTAATGAAATAGGAAAAAAGCGAAAATACAACATCTACGAAACAATGATTAAGAGATCATTATTGTATGGATTGGAAACGTGGCGAATCACAGAGAATTACAAAAAGAAACTGGAGGCCACAGAAATGGATGTGTTTAGACGAACATTAGGGATATCTAGAAGGGACCGAATACGGAATGAAGATGTTCGAATGAGAATGGGAATAGAAGAATCGCTCATGACAGACGTTGAACGCAGGCAGCTCGTTTGGTACGGACATGTACAGAGGATGGATGATGCTAGACTACCAAAGCAGATGATGGAGTGGATACCATCACATCGTAGAAAACGAGGAAGACCGAGAAAAACTTGGATGGAGGGGGTTTCTAAAGCGATGAGCTCAAGGAACCTGCCAGTGGAGTGACAGGAGATCATGGAAATTAGGCATCGCACAACGACGAAAGACGTTTTAAAACCGATATATATATATATATATATATATATATATATATATATTTTAATTCTTGAATCAGAAAATTATAACAAAATATTCATCTTATTTACTTATACAACCTCCATTTAACTATAAACACTTGAATAACCCTCGAGGTACGCCCGAAACTAGATCACCTCCATAATTTTCGGTAATGGTAGTCCAGGACTGTAAAACTGACTGAATTGAATCATCTTTATTTCGTGGTGCTGATCGTTCAACTTCAATCTTCAGTAATCCCCATATGTTTTCAATGAGACTAAGATCTTGTGAAGCTGCAGGCCATGAAATGGTTGTCACTTGCTGTTCTTGCATCCAAGCTTGAGTATAGGCCGAAGTATGGCATCTTGCACCACCCCTCTGTATATAAAGCATGCGCCGTTCCAAGGAGAAAATCGTTTGAAATGCCACAATACTTTTCACTATTAATTGAACCATCAATAATACAGAGAGGCCTAGCATCACGTTGAGATATTGCTCCACAAACCATTAGTTTGGTGGCAAATTCAGAAATTTGAACGGTAACAACTTGTTTTGATAGTATTTTTAAGTGAGTTCCACCAAATTGAAAACAACTTTCATCAGATATGAACACATTAATAAATTTATCTTCTTGAAAACGTTGACAAACTTCTATCCTTCGTTCCTCTTGTAAAGGTGTCATTATAGAGTTTTTTTGGTTTCCTTGATAGGTAGCCTTTTCAGTGACATACGGACGGTTTCTGGACATACTTTTATATTTTGTTGATTTCCAAATTTGTTTTGCCAATTTACGAAACCCCAGAAGCGGATTGTGCCGGCCTAAGGCCAACAAAGCGTTTAAATTGTTTCTTTTAATCTTACGCGGTCTTCCTGATACCGGTCTATGCCTCATGTCTATGCCATTTTTTATCCTCTTTATTGTCTCTCATACAGCACTTTTGCGAGTTCAGTCAATTGCACTAATTTTTTAACGTTTCGAAAACCTTTTTTATACAAATATTCTAACTGTTTTCTCTTTTCTTGTTGCGACATTATTTCAAAAATTTAATACCTGTTAATCATCAACAATATTTGACAAATAGTGTTGCAATGCAACTTTGGCCATAGCCGACTATTTGCACAACCTATTTTATACATTACTTTTGTCATAGAATATCACAAAAAAGAAGTATATTAAAATTATGAAAAATAATACATTCGGATACTTTCTAGACTATAGATGAGACAATAAAGTAAAGGTTGTAGAACATCAATAACATACCCTCAGCTGTCACAGTTCACCGAATAAAGAGAAGTGATGATCAACTACCATAGGCAATGGTTCCATAAACCATTGCTCCATTAGTAAATAGCTTTCAGCAGCATATGAAACATCATATCCTATCCACGTTGGTATCTCAGCTTAGGCAGAATCGCGATTCGTTGTTAAAGACAATATTGTGCCATTCTGTCTCTTAATGCTGCCGCCCGCTGCATCAGTAATGCTGACTTGAGTAGTTTGGGCTGTCAAAGGAAGTGCTAATTGGAGACCGTACGAAAAAGGCTAGAATGAGGCGACGTAGTCTACGCACAGTAGCGGGCCTACGTTTTTCTGCATTTGATAATGATTTGACACGTAGCAAAAGTATTAGGAGTACAATAAGTTTACGCCGTTTTATAACACAAATTAAATATTTATTATAGAAGAACGATGTGAGACTTCTTGCTGAGTGACTTCTAATGTTAGAGCAAGTTCTTTTTGTGTTTGAGATGAATCTTCCTCCAATAATTTCTCCAATTCTGCATCCTCGTAAATTTTTGGCCTTCCACTGTGATCTTTGTCTTCTACGTCGAAATCACCGTTTTTAAACTTTCGAAACCACTCTCGACACGTTCTCTCACTCAAAGCACCCTCACCATATGCTTCTACGAGCAATTGATGCGCCTCAGCAGCAGATTTCTTTAAATTAAAGAAGTAAACTAATATTTCCCGCAAATGACGCTTACTTGGCTCAAATTTTGACATTTTCAACTCATAAAAATTATATTTTACCAATATAAAATCAATGATATTAAAAGGTTATGTTGTTCTTGAATATCCAAACTATTTTTTAAGCCGGTTATCAGCTAACCGAAACTCCGTACCGCGCCATCAACAAAAAAACGGCGAAAACTTATTTGTACTCCTAATACCTTTGGTTGACCATCTGGTTTCTCTAACATCTCGATAAACAACAAATTTTCTACTCCTCTAGGTTCAAAAATATTTAATCTTAAGCTGAGATATTCTCATCTGTTATCAGCTTTGAATATTAATCATTTTGCTGTTAACTTAAAACGATTGACATATTTCTTCAGCACTCATAGTACCTATTTGGGCATGACAATAAATAATTTTTGTAATAATAGGTACAAGTTAAGCTGGGTTAGTATAATTTTGTTCCTGTAATATTCCCAAATATTTCAAACAAATGAAAACATAATATATCAAAAAACGACAAGCTTGTTAAATTGTTACATGTAAATAATCGCTTTTTGTCACGTTATCATCAACATTAGAAAGTCTTAAACGATTATTATATTAGCGGTAAAGCAAGGAATGCAGATATTTCCGTAATTTCACATCGGTGCGTTGTGTAATTGATGGTCATTAGCTTAGGAACGGTCTTGGCCTTGGTGATATAAATTTCCTAACGAGGCTTTGATCTAAATAATATTTTTCAATTAGGTGTTAGTAAAAATGGGAAAGATGCTCTAAATGTAAGTATTAGTGATTAACTAACGACATTATGAAATTGGAATTCTTCGGTACTTTTTTCAGCGGAATTAACCATGTCATCCATCTATTTAAATACTATCGGACCATATTTAAGACATTATTACAAATTATCATATATGTCAAGGTTGGTAGTTGTAAATTTTTCCGCCGAGAATGCAGTTTATAAATCAGACGAGGTCAGATTTGCGAAAGCAAACTTGATATCTAGATGAACCAGAGATATTCTCGTTTTACAAAATAAATAAATGTGGAAACTTCCGAAAGTTATGATGTTGATTTCAGTCTTAAAAGCTTCTTTCTACCTGAGTATCTATCATTAACGCTAAATGTTTGATTTTTCAAAATTTTGATTCAACATGGAAATTAAAATAATTCTTATTTTGTTGGTTTACCTCCGTATGTTACGTATTATTCCAATAGCTAGAAACAAGAAACAAGAGCAAATTAATTTACCCTAATGATTCATTACATAAAGTTTTGTGGACTATATCTAATGTACTTTGATTATTTCAACTTCAAAGGGCACTTTGTATGTAGTTGTTTCCAACTTTGTTTATCTAATAATAAAAACGCACAATGACGAGAGGAATTGAAGTAAAACTCGAACACATATAACACAAACGAAATATAATTCTTGGTTTACTGAATATAAACTAAGTTAAAAGGCTCGATTATTACAATAAGAACAATGTGGATTACTATGTTTATAGTGATCGCGATAATTTTGTGTCGTGATACAAGCGACAAAATGGAGTATTACGAAAATACTAAATGTGATAATTTCGGCCGAAGAAATAAGCGACAAGGGTTGATTATTACCGCAGTAATTATGCAGTATCTTGGACCCAAAAGCTAGAACCGACAAGGTTGATTATCACAGGAATAATGCAATATCTTGGATCGAAAGGTCACAAGCGACAAGGGTTGATTATTTGTAGTATTATTACTATTACATTATTATTAATAATGCAATTATTTGGACCGTGAGGCCACAACCGACAACGTTGACTATCAAAGGGGTAATGAGTGTATATTCATAAATTGAATGTTAGAGATTTCTCAATGCATTCCTTCTAATAAAAAAAAAAGAATTAACGAAATTGATTGGAAAGAGTCTATGTGGGTGGACTGAGTGAGTGACATAAACTTTGTCATTCTAGAATTTTAGATAAAATTATGAGATTAGATAAGGAAAAAATGAAACAGATTTTAATTCCCCATACTGTGTCGTTGAATCTAACTAATTAACAAGCACTAAATATATCAAGAGCTTCAAAGTATTTTCATGTTTGTTAAAGGCAATACAACCATGTCAGAAAGGATAAGCCAAGTGTCCAGATGCAATAAAAACTTCTTAGTTCGAATGACACAGCTTAAAAACTTCTAGGTTCGAAAAATTTGACTGTCGCACCAGCGATAAGAAAATAATGCATTATATTCAAACGCAGACAGGGCCGTCTTTAAATGAGACCTAACAGATACAGAGGCTGCAAAATTTCCAACGAAAATTATGTTACTGGAGCTGCGTTAAACATTCCATAGAAACAGTTCCACTATCGAGTTTAAATGTATCATTGAGACATGAAATAACGACACAAGGGTTAATGTAAGATTTTGTGAGGATCATATAGTTAGAATATTGAAAAAAAATGTGATTTGAGCAGCTATCGAACAACAGTTATACGATCGAGTCTAAATTTAGACATAAAATAATGACAAGAAAGCTGAAGCAAGATTTCGTCAAAGTCGTGGGTGATATGAATAGCTGCGCAAAAGCTTCAGATTTTATATAAATACTTTCGTTACTGAAAAATTTTATATGGTGATATATTTTTTTTATGGAAATTGTGATATTTTTTTATTATATTATTATTCGGAAATGGTACTATATATTGAAGAGTGCGATGCTGTGCTGATTCCTATCAAGTTGAATGGCTTACGTGCGTATATCACATTCTTAAATGTACCAAGCTGGCTAGATCGATAACCTGCGAACATTTCACACAAGAAAAAAGGAAATGTTCTCGATTAATACACTGCTATTGCACAAGCGTGAATACGGTGATGCTGAGTATTAACTTTCTATGGTTCCCTGACACGAAGTTCACAGATAAATTTGTCCGATTGGAATCGTTCTTACTTTCACTCATGCGTCCTTTCTAAATGATTATAGTTATCTCTTTTTTCTTCCTCCGGTGTACTTAGCCATGGCAAGAAGTAAATATGGAATCAACAAATAATTCAATCCATAATTCATAACACCACTCATTATCCGTGTTATAATACCTGTTTGAATTATTTACTAGAAATATGCGCGTAGTTCGTACAAGGTGGCACAAATAAGCGGAAAAGATTGTTTCGACTTGAATCAGCAACCTGAAGGTTGAATATTGTAAAAGCATATTCCAAGAACATTAATCGCGTAGTTTTTTGTCTTGCTTCATTAATTACATTGATATACTTTAGAAAATAAGTATAAATGGAAAAAAAATCATCATAGTATAATTCCATATTCAATATAGTGATCTAAAAAAAACTACTTTTCCAAGTATTTCACCATTTGATTCGATTCAGTCGAAAAGAAGATATAATCATATTGAAGAATAACGATTCAAATGTTTATAAAAAATTTCGTGAGAATCGGAGCACCAGAAGCATAGATTAATGAATTTCAGTTAGTTCTGAATACTTCAATAATCATAACTTGATTAACCTGAGAATTTGTATATAATTATATGAATTTTTAAGATAATTTGATCCTAACATTTTAGTATTTATTTGGTGCCCTATCGGCAACTATTTTTATAAATTTAACTTTCCCTATTTTATTTGAATCTTACACATCCCACTTTCCTTTGTTGACTAAATACTAGTCCACCCTAATATTGCATTCGGAATTTTATCAGGCCCCGACTAGAGGTTACTCTCGAGATAATAAATTATATTCTATTAAATTCATAATTGTTTTATATAGTTATACATATAATAATAATGATAATAAAATCACTTCTTTTCAAAAAACCCTTGGTATAAATAAAGGGTCTTTCAATGGGAATGCCCCATTTTTAAATTGACATTACTCACGTATGGCAGCCATTATTAATTTGTGACATTGACAGTTTTATTTGTCAATGTCTTCCATTTATTCATGGAAAGGAACACACTCAAACAACATTTATAAATAATCCAGATTTATTATAAAAATCGCGATCTGTTACTCTAACTTTACGTGCTTTAACTACAATTTTTGGTCGTTATAATCGTCCAGATGAAAGAACAGTTGAACGTTTAATTAAGAAGTTTGAAACAAATTTTACACTTTAGAATATTACAGTGCCAGTGAGACAAAGAAATGCAAGAAGTGAAGAGAATATTGTTGCCGTACGTGAAAGTATTCGAGAAGACCAAAATTTATCGATTTCTTGATGTTCACAAGAACTAGGCATCTCTCAAACTTCTTTGTGGCGAATTTTACGAAAAGACCCTGGTTAACATCCATACAAAATTGTTTTAACCGAAGAACTTAAACCAACAGATCATTCAAAGTGTCGTGTATTCGGTGAATTATCCGCTTCGTTACTGCGATTTAACTCCATTGGACTTATTTTTTTGGGGATAAATTAAGTCATTGGTTTACAGCAATCATCCAGCAAATGACGATTTACAGATCAATATTGAACGAGCAATTGCTAGCGTACGACATGATTTGTGTGAGAGAGTCATGGAAAATTGGTTCAACGACTTCATTCCTGCACCCGTTTCTGTAGTGGATATTTAAATGATGTTTTGTTTCATAACTAATATTATTCATTGTACTTTATAATGAAATGAAAATTTCAATAATTTTCAACTAAATAATGTGTTCTATTTACAAAACAAAATGGGGCGCTGTTAATGAAAGATCCTTCATTACGCAATTAATTAACCTTACGTATTTCGGCCGTTTATAGTTTTATGACCATCTATACAAATTCAAAATATTTTCAATGATGCCATCAGGAGAAACCGCACCAAACAGTTACTCGTTGTGGGTGCATTGGCTTTTCCACAATAACGTGTGGATTCTCCGAACCCCTAATGTGTGTTCTGCTTATTCAGGTTAAAATGAACTTTATCGCTAAATATGATTTTTCTGGGAAAATCCTCATCTTCGGCCATGCCAATCATTAGCCTATTAAGCGAAGTGAACACGCATCGGATGGTCACGGGTCTTCACTTCTTTCACTAGTTGAATTTTGTAAGCCTTCTCACCGAGGTCCATTCCAAATTCTCCTCAAAGAAGAGCTAATGTTCAGTTCTTGAGCACGATGACGAGTTAATGTGTTTGAATGTTCAGCCACATTCCAAGCTACGTCAGCAATGTTTTCAGGTATGTTTACTGGACGAAAATGTGAATTGTTTCATCAAATAACGATCCAACTGACGCACTTTGATCCACAAATTGCATTTTATTTCTATTAAGTTTCTCCAATTTGAAAATGAGTTTATAAAATTTCCCCGTTTTGTTCGAGCGTAAATCTACCTATTTCATTATCGTCAAATATTAAGGTAACTTTCTGTCAAAACACGAATGACAGAAGTGTAACCAGATTTGAAATAACCACTACTTCAAAATGGAAACGCCAGATGGCCTACGCTTTACTTTCGCTAGCAAGACAAAAATGATAATTAGGAAAGCATGTTGAAGAAAAGGTGTAAAATCCCAAATAAAATATAGCGAAATCTCTCAGAAAAACAACGGTCAGAGCCATAATGGAGTTTAGTCGATGATAAAAATTACTCTCGATCTGGTTGAGAACGTGGTTCTAGTTTAGACACATTTTTCGAAAGCTGTTTGCTGAATATCAATTAACGTACCAGGCATTGAAATCGTGATCGGCCGAAACATTTCTAAATTTTTCGACATCGGCTTACAACCAGTAAACCATGTTCGCTGCCAACAACCGAGGAGTGAAGAATTCAGAAGTAATCGACAATCCTCATTGTCTGCGTTACTACATTAAACGTAATCTATCATTCAATCGACAAGTGGTCATCACTTACAAGAAGACCTCCAAATTCCGACTCGTGAGAAGCAGGAAGAATTCCGTAGTGAACCCAAACAATTGATTGATGACTGCATATCTGAATTCTAAACACTGATATATTTAACCGATTATTTCTTATGAATTTCTTACATTTATATCAAACTAAAATGGAAAAATTCGAATATTTTCATGAAGAAAATATATCTTCAAAGGGATGAGCTACTTGATCACCTTTTGAAATTTAAGATTCTCAAGATGCGAGGGGTGTTAAATGTATCCTCAGTATAGGCTTGAAAGAAAACTCAAAAAATTTTGGAAAATTTCTATTTTTCAAAGTAGTCTCCAAGAAGTTCAATACATTTGTTGGAAGTTAGAAATAAGCTTCTCTGAACCTTGTGAAGAATATTCTTCAGGCTTCTCTTCAAAATAGATAGTAATTGCTACCTTCAGTTCTTCATCGTCGGAAAATCGCTTTCCACGAAGATATTTTTTCAGATTTGGGAATAGGTAGCAGTCACTGGGGGCCAAGTCTGGACTGTGCGGAGGATGAGTGATTTCTTGGAAGTCGCATTCTCGCACAGCAGCCTTCACCACGCGGGCCTTGTGAAGCATCGCGTCGTCCTTAAGCAGCAGCACTGTGGGTTTTCCTCACCTTTTCATTTTAATTGTTTCTCTTGAATTACGCAAAGTGGTTGCGTATGATGCTGCTTTCACCCTTTTTAGTGTATCCTATCAATAAAATATCTTTAGAAACCCAAAAAACTGTAGCCATTATTTTTCCAACGGATGGGGTGACTTTAAACTTCTTTGGGGACTGAGCACCATTTTCAATCCACTACATGGACTCTTGTTTACTCTCAGGATCATAGTGATGAACCCATGTCTCATCTCCAGTAACCAGCTGGTTGAAAATATTCGATGGGTCTTCTCCACAGAGCTCTTAAAACTCCTCACAGCACTCGAATCGCACTTGCTTCTGGGGTGCAGTGAGCCTTTTTGGTACCCGTCTTGCACTGACCTTTAAGAGGTTAAGATGGTCATGAAGGATAGCATGTATGGCACCCACGGATAGGTTCGTCATCTCTGCTAACATCTTGATTCTTATTCTGGCATCTTCAAGTACCAGCTTTTTCACTTTTTTCACATTTTCTTTAGTGGTGCCTCGAACAGGCCCGCCCGAGTGAGGGTCGTATTCATTGCTTTCTGTGCCTCTTTGGAATTCACTTGACCATTTTTGAACGGTGGATAACGACGGGGCACTGTCTTGGTAAACAGTATCTATTCATGAATGATTTTTTGACTTTTTCCCTGCTTAGCGGCGTAATGCCCGATTTTTTCATCATTGTGGCGTCAGTCATTCTAGTCGTATTTCACTGAGGCTACCTAGAAACTTAATGACCATAAATTCGTGGAATTTCATATTTATACCATCAGATAGTGTCATTAATAAATGAGATAATTTGATTACGCACATTATTAGCAAATCACCCTAATACTGAGAATACATTAAATACATCTCGTAAGATGACTTTATATCAATGACAGTTGTTAAATGTGTAACTCTTTCCTTCCATTTGAATTATTCGGTATGAACTCCATTGTGTGCGCCACTCACTATAATTTGAAAACACCACAACAGCAAATGCAAGAATGGTTGATTACTGAATTCATCAAATGAGGCACAAAAATAATTCGCGGTAGACCCTAATGACTCCATCTTTCCATGTTTACATTATTAACGGTTCACTTGATTCAACAATTAGATGATTATTTTGTACATAATTCGACTCAGCTCATTTTAATATAACTGTTGTAATATTTGAATAACATATACATACAATGTAATACGTTATTCTTTGTTCACCACTAACTGTTCAACAGTTCAGTCTGGGAGTTCTCTCGAAGAGATGAGATTCAACGAATGCATGATGACGTCTCCATTCTCATCTCTTAATCTGTAGTATTGTGATCAGGAATATTTTCCCAGCTATAGTGGATCTGAAAGGAGGTTATTTCTCTTCAAGAGTAGGTTATAGGTACACATAATTTTTACTATTATATAAAATAGTTCACTGTTCATTATTATGTGCTGAATAATTTCTAATTGGATGGTTTTAATTATGTTATTGATATTCCACCATCACAAAATGTTGAAAGAGAGCTCTATTTTTCATTGGAAGTTGCAGAGTTTGCAAAATTTCAACAAGACGGATGATAATCTTTAAACTGAATGAATGTGTGTCAAAAATGACATGTTTTGTACAAAGCTCATGATGAAATTATTCACGAAGAAAATTAATATTATGTTGTTCCTTCCTGCGTTACAAATTTGTAATGTAATTGCAATATTGCTCTCCTTGAAATGATTTTCGAAATATCATTGGGCAATTTTTTTAAGCATGATTATGAGGGTGGAAGTGATTATTTTTTTAAATTTTGATCAACTTTTTTTGAAGTAACTATTTTTCAACAAATTTATTCAAAGCAATGATTTTGTCTTTATTGCTTGAATAAAACGGGGAGGATGCTTCAGATCAGATTCTGGATAACATTCTAAATATTATCCCCTTCCTCTACAGTATGTCGCGGAGCTCTCTAGAACTGTGGAAAGGCGACACGTGTCTCCATAAACGTCTATCCATCTCATCTCAAACATATTCTATCGGTTTTAAATCTGGACTTCGAACAAACCAAACAAATCATGTGATTTCAAACCAAACAAATCATGTGATTCAAACCTACTCAAGATAAGCACTAATTATCCGAATACTGTGAGTTTGTTTATTATCATGCATGAAGGTTGCGTCTTCTCCAAGAATAACCAAGAAATGTTACAACCTATTCTTCGAAAGATACTGTCAGCAGTCAAAACACCATTTTGATAAAGACTAACTACATGCGATTTTAAAAAGATATGTCTGTCTATGCCATAACTAAGCCTCAAACAAATGTAAGTCTCTCGGCAATACACACTTGAACATATCTATGGCCTTGTCGTAGGCGGACTCTTACATCTGTTTGAGGTATAAGACAAAATAGCGATTCATCTCAAAACAATACGCGACTCTTATCCTTTATTGTCCAAGCCAAATGTTATCGTGAAAAATTCAATCTTGCAATCCGGAGTCCATGTGAGAGCGACAGTCCAGCAGCCCCAGCTCGAAAAAATAATCTAGCAGGAATAAGTTTCCTTTTAGCTTAACATTCATTTGCGTTTGCATTTCTCACTCCTTGCAGATAATTTCGAAGGAAAACTGCCGTAACCATATGGTTTTTCTAAGCATTAGAAACAGTAAGCGGTCTTCTATAGCTGTTGCTGTCTTTCCTCGTCCTGAACCAATTCTTCTAGTGAGCAGACCAGTCCTCTTGTGAGATTGAAATACTCATTGTACATTGAAAATACTTAAACCGGTTTCTCTGAATTTCGCTCTGATCGCGGCCTTTTTGTATTGCCGGAACAAGAGTATTTATAGCCATTTCAACACTAACAGTGGCAACACAACTTGATTAAATAATTTTCAGTAGACATAAAACCACTGAAACAAAACATATGCTGATAGTGGTTCTTAGGAATTTAGGTAATAGACCTTTGTTTTGTCAAATAATAATTGAAATGGACCAATTATGAAAATCATTTTATTAGATCATGCGAATATAAAGTTTCTAGACTCTATTTCGAAATAAAAGTGCTAAAAATCAAACAGACGATTAGAGTTGTATTTAATATACTCTCTTCTCATATAATCAACATTTGCAATATAACAAGAAAATCTCAACCTCAAGTAGAAAATTGTATCATGTTTTGATTGGTATTTTTCACTATAAAATAATAAACCTACATGTGAAATTTGATGAATTTTTTCAGTTCCAAACATAGACTTCTGGAAGAAGAATAAAACCCTAGTGTAGACCAAAACATAAAACTATTGCAGGTTTGAATAAGTTCGTGCGGTTTTTAATCGAAAGTTGAAGTTTTTTTGTGAGAAATTGGTTATACATTCAAAGTTCAAAGTATAGTCCATCGCTAGCCACTACTTTTTCCCATCTTTCTAGTAATTAACGCATACCAGCGTCAAAAAAGTCTGGTTCTTTGGGCGCTATTCATGCATCCATCTAGTTTTTGACTTCATCGTGATTGGATAAGTGCCATGCCAAGTTGCATCGATCGGAAGAGATGATAATCTGAAGGAGTAATACTTGGGCTTTACGGCAGGTCGAATGAGACTTCCCATTTGAGCGTTTCTTAGTACGTTGTAATCGGCGACATGTGGCAGTGCATTGTCATGCATTATAAATAACTTTGTCTGCGGATATTTTGATGCCGTATTTATCGCAATATTCGGCTCAAGAGCATCAATTGTCGTTGGTAGACCTTCAGTGTGATCCTTTCGTTTGATTGTAGCAGCTTATAATACACCATATCCAGCTAGTCCCATCAAAACACAGCACAACCTTATCGCTATGAATATTGTGCTTGACAGTTGATGATGAAGCATGACCTGGGTATCCATACGTTACCCGATATTTTGAATTATTTTAATGAGCCCACTTTTCATCACCAGTCACAATTCGATGTGAAAACCCCTTTCTTTCCTGCCGTTGGAGTAGTTGTTTACAAGTGAAAAAACGACGTTCGACGTCTCTTGGCTTCAGTTCATGGGGCACCCAATTTCCTACCTTTGGGATTGTCAATATTTGCGATGGCAAATGGCTGGTTGAGTGACTGCAATTGTTTTTGAGAGTTCCTCTTGCGTTTGTGATGGATCCTCATCGAGCCTTGCTTCTAGCTCTTCATCCATAGACTTTGGCTTGGCGTGGCGATCCGGATCGTTATTCGTCTTCCAATCAAAATTGCAACTTTTAAATCAGGCTTCTGACATGTTCGTTCAGCTATATGGTCACCATAAACATCCACTAAAATACAATGACTTTTCTTCATATTGATGTAATGAAGTAATGATGACCCTTCAAAAGAAAGGTCTTGCTAGATGAAACTCATAGTTCGGGAGGCGGCGTTTCGTTTCGAGTAGCACACCTTAACTCATCAGATAGGAAATGGCATGCAACTCTGCATATGACGCCAGCGACCTTGTTCCATGTTGTAACTCGGCTGTCAGAACGCTCGCACTTGAAATGGGCGAGGACGGTGAGCTCGGTATTCGGAAAGTAGTAGCGTCCTCTGTATGCTTCGACAGGAAGCTGCAACAGAGCAGAGTAGAATTCTGGGCGAGGAGCGAAACAGGTCGCTACAGAACAATGGAAAAATATACTAGTAGAATAATATATTGTGCCAACATATATTTGTGGCAAGCCCATTTCTCGGGTCTGTTCCAAAACTCCACTTCTATTAATCAAGTAAGTGTGCATTATTTGTTTATTTACAGTTTTTTAATATCGGCTAAGATTGCCAATATTAGGTTCCTTAATCGAATGCATTTTAATTTCCAGAACCTAAACATGAATTTTATTGTTTCACACTTCAAATTTGTCGACCTATTAGCTTCAACCAATTCTTAACCAGTTTATACATGTAGGTGAAGAATTGCTGATAGAACAAGTGGTTCACGATTATTATTAATGCAAGTTCAAGTATGATATTGTTAGAGGAAAAATATATACATTGAAAATTAATACCAACGATAAAGAATGATGTAGAGATCCTACTCTCAGTGCAGCTATGTAACTATCCAGTAATAACTCGAATAACTTAATTCCAACTACATGCTCGTTAATTCTTGAAATTGCATAAGGCAGATGTCAGAGTAACTACCACAGCAACCGATTCGTAAACATAATTGAAATATGGCTATGAGCACCTAATACAGATTAGGATTAAAATTTACGGTGCTGTGCACCGAAGCGCATGTATTAAGGTTACCGATTTATCAAAACTAGTGATTAGGCGGGCAAGAAGGCAAGCCTTATATTAGATGGTAATGATATCAGTAATTTCATATTTCTTTATTGTTTCCTATATTTATAACAGAAGTCTAGTCCCCAGTTCAGTGACTGACAACTGCACTCTCGAAAAAACAACCGTTAAAGCCGTCGGTTGGAAACTGCATTTTTCGATTAATTTAGTAACGCGTGGCAAACTTGTGGGCATCCAACCTTGTAAATTCGAGAATATACGATGGGCTGTCCCAAAATCGACATTAACTCATGTTAATTTAAGTTTATTGCAGAAATAAAGCTGTGATTTCGAATATGGATATTTCGGGATACTCTACTAAGCGATATTTAAATGTTTTGTATGTCAAGATAATTTCCAGTGTACGTTGGTTTTTTCTTCATCCGGTTATTTGTAAAATTATCGCTTGGACTGAAACTAAAAATTTGTCTGCAAAAGACCACTGATTGTTTAAGAGATATCCGTAATATCGCCATGGTATCACAAAATACGAAAACCACTGCCATCAATGAGAGACAGTTTCGAGAAGAAACTTTTCGACTCCTATAGACAACATTCTAGAGGAACTCAAGAGTATAATAGTACAACACGAATTTGTTATCGAAAGATGTTCCCCTCCAAATGATAAATATTGATCTATCACGGTGTTTCTCAGGAAAACTTTCAGAAATATCTCGCTGGATTGATTTGTGTGGGCAACCCTATATAACTAGGCAACACACCTAACGAAAAGCAATTTAAGTGGTACAGCAGATTCAGGTACGGATGATATAAAGATACATATTTTAATTTCGAGTATTGTTTATGGATGAGACTGTTACTTATTATCCCGCCAATGTAACGATTTTCTTTACGCAATACAAGAGTATTACCATCATGAAGATCGACGGAGATGTTAGGTCATTTTATAAAGATCGAGGGGAAATTGAAGATAAAGTATCGGTAAACTATCTATAAATGCAAGACCCGAAGAAAACGTTCAGAAGATTAATGAAAATGATAATAGAAATGAGTCAACCGAAGGATATGAGTAATGAAGAACAACAGGATTTGTGGAAGAAAGACTTATAAATTTTGCATGAAAAAGACGAGTCAGATAGCTCATAATAACCTAGTAGAAGTAATGTATATTGTGCTGTGCTCATTCATTCTCCGTAACCATCAGATCAAGTATTGACGAATTAAAGTAAAAAAAATGTAATGCTAATTTCATGAAGCATTTCCCATCAGGAGAATTGATTTTAATGCTAAAATTTTTGAAACGTTTCGCTTGTCGCAGCTACTTTGTTCAGCGTACCCTCATATTCACAGTTTGCAGAATGTATTTTTATGTGTCTTAGTTTAAATTTTTCTAGAATATTTGATAACTTTGACTTTTCTCCTTCATCTCTGAACCCCCCTGTCTCATCTACGTAACTGTTATATGCCACACTGTATTCTTTATGTTATTCGATATAACTGAAAAAAATCTATCCAGGCTCTAAGGAATCGCATCAATTTTGGAAATATCCTTGAGGTACTTGACGGATATTGGCTTGGATTTACAATTTTCAAGTATCCTATTCATGTAATGGCAACCTCTAATATCTATTCTCAATTTGCTCAAACTTTTAAGCCTGGTTTTCAAACGGCCAGTAGCTGGCAGACAGCAAAAGATACTGTTCGACAGCTACTGGGTCTATGAAAACACAGTTGGGACAGTTACTGGCGGCCAGTAACTGTCTGCTAACTACTCCAAAATATTTTGATTCCACTGTCCAATGATCTATTCCTACTCTTACCAGGACAGCTACTGGGCTGACACTCGCTCCATGCGAACGTAACGAGCCAATGACCGGCCTGTTTAGAGGTACAGTTCACATCTGATTGTTAAGACCTTATTAGATTTAAAAATGACTTTTGAGATTTTTCATCAAATAGTCACTGAGCAATAAGTCGGATAGAAGTCGAATATTTTCACGAATTAAAACGCGTTTATCATGCATTTCGCTGGCGTGACTACTATGCTGGGCACAGTATACAAACGTCAGTACTGGTAATACAGTAACTGTCAAGTGCTGTCTCCTATGCAGCTCAGTAGTGAGAACACGTGTGGAAAGTGGAAGTGAAGACAGTAGAATGGGGAGTTGTTGGCCACTTAGCCTCTGGCTCTGTGGAAGTCACGTTTTAGTTTAAGAAGTTTATTTCCAACATTGCGCTGAAAAGACTCTTTTTGCTTATTATTATTATGTTTAAAGCGTTCCATACACCCAATAACATTAACATTTCTGATTCATAATTATTCATAAGTAAATATTTCATCTCTGCATATAAAAGCAGAAAATAAAAATTTGTTATGACAATTATGAAGTAAATTATTATTTTCAATATTGAAAAAATGCTATACATCAAAATGGGCCTAGTTGAAGGTAGTACGACAGAATAGTTTCAAATAAAATAATGAAGAATAGTTTATATAAATTCAATAACTATCAACAATTATTTCGCCAATACTTTCTGACTTTTCCAGGTTTACATTTTGATTTTTTTCTTCAAAAAAGTAACATCAAATCTTAAATAGGTATGATTAAGCTAAATACTGAAAGAGGGGACACTAATAAAATAGTTAAATATATTCGGGTAATTATTGGGATTTCCTGAATTGAAAATATTCAACAAGAGAGACGTGCCAACAACTGTTTATTTATAAAAATTTCAATGCACTCGTACCTGTTAATTCCTAATGAATCTAATAGTGTTAGTCTGGTACTTTTCGTTTCATTTCGGATAATTTCATAGTTGATGTCGAAATTCTTCCAAATGATTGCTGTATGTCGAGAGTGAGTTGTCTGACGATAACTCTTCTGGTGTTAATATAGTATTCTAGAAAGATCTACGAGTTTGGCTCAAATATACACGGTGAACCCTTTGAAAGAAATTGGACACAGCTTCAACAACTTTTGACTTGTCCATAATGAAATCATAACTTAATTTTGGGGAATCAATTGTTATTTACTAATGAATGTTCACAAAATATTCTTCATTATTTTATTTAATTAAAATGAATTCACATCAAGTAAGCACCGAATCAATTGAATAGGATAATATTATACATATATGTGTAAGCTTTTTGGTTTTTAGATAGTCCTTCTGTAGTAAAACTATTTAATTCTTTTTCCTTGAAGCACTGATATAATTTTCACAAGAAACTTATCTCTTCTGTAAGGCTGACGATTTTCCTTCTCATATAGTCTTCAATAGTTTCATGGTCAGGCCACCCAGTAGAATGAATTAGAATTATACCAACGCTTTCCATTGGCCAAGCATGTGCTCATTTCCAATTCACATAACCTACAAGCAACAGAATCTTCTCTCACGATATTATGCAGATATATGACTATTTATTTTCCTTACCTTCTCTACCATATTAATAATTTATACGTTACTCAAAATTTATACAGTTACAGTGGGATGACGTATAACTTCTTTCACTTTATTTTATCTGTACAAGATGGAATTCCGAAGAGAATATATGAACAGCTTTATACGAAAATCCATTCCTGTCCTCCCATTCCTACATGATAATAATAATAATTATATCCATTTATTTCCAGAAGCATCACAATACAGTACAATAATGAAATGGAAAGAAGACAAAGAAAAATAAACAATAGAGAATCAAATGAAAAATTATACCACCTCCTATCGAGTTGGACAAAAATCAATAAACTCACCGAAAGAATATGGTTCACAATTTAATATGAATGAAAATACAGCCTTTTGAAATTAATTATACACATATACCCTTTTTATTCTTGTTGGGAGAAGTTTATACAATTTTATCCCCATATATAACGTGCTCTGCTCAGTATTTGAAAACTTATGTATCGGAAAAAAATCTTTATGGGTTCTTCTAGTAGCGTTATTATTTTTATACTCCTCAAAAAAATATGGGTGTTTATGTACAAAATGTGAAATTCTATATATACATAGATCTGGTAGAGTTAAGATATTATTAGATCTGAAACAACTTCTACGGGATGATCTGAAATTCATATTCAGCATTGTTCTTATAGCTTGCTTCTGAATAAGAAATATATGATTAGCTTGGGAAAGAGAGCCCCAAAAAATAATGCCTTATGCTATTATTGATTGGAAGTTCGAGAAATAGATGGTCCTCAGTGTGCTAATATTAACTTAATTCCTGCTACCCTTCATTGTGTAGATTACTGTATTCAGTTTAGATGTTGGAGTATCACACTGTAGATCCCAACACAGCAATATCCAGCAAATACCCAGGAGTTTTGTACTTGAGCAAGTTAATATATTATTGTCTCTTACTCTGATGCATTGTGGATATGTCCTATTTGATCTTATATTGGAGAAATATACTACCTTGGTCTTGTCGGCATTAAGCGTTAAGGCCTTTGATCTACACCATTCCTCAATTTTAGATATGGCAGATATCAGGTTTTCACAAACGTTTTCAGCATTATGGGATTATATAATCACATTTGTATCATCTGCATATAAATATGCATCCATATTCACCTCATGGAGGGTCAACACTGGCAGACTCTTCAAGACATCAGGGAGGTCGTTATCGTAAATAACGAACAAAATTGGTCCTAATATAGTTCCTTGGGGTACCCCAGGCAGTAAGGTTTCCTCTGAAGACAAAAACTTTTCACCATTCATGTCCAACATATCGTTTTTTTTCTATTTGAAAAAGAGTACAAACAGTAAATCAAGTCCGGCTTTAAGTGATTGAATTTCATTAGATATCTCAAATCGGCGATGTTTCTTAACATTTACTATATAGTATTTATTGGAAAACCATTATCAAATTCACTTTTAAAACGATAAAAAAATAAATCCCACAATCCATTTACATTATTTTCTGGTAGTAAATATTGATCGGACCAGTCAATATTCAATAAGGAATCATTAAAGACTATATGAATTCTCTCTTTATACTGTCTAGTTCGCCTTCTTTTTCGAACGAAATTCTGAGAAAGAGGAGTTACCTCAAAAATGAACTCTATGATTATGGTCTTATGATGAGCTAGTGGTTGTCCTTCTAGTAGGTTCTTTTGTTGCAATCTTCAAGTTGTATGATTCCAAAATTCCAAGAAATGTCCTGCAATCGTTCGATCATATCGAACTGTTTCAGTTTTTCAGTGTTTCTCTTTGCATAAATACTCTGTACCTTGAGTTGATTTTTCAGTTGTATGAAGATGAAGAAATACTTTGGTCACAAAAATGGTTAAAGATTTCAATTTTTCATCAGTAGAATGTAGTTATTTTCAGAAACTTGCATCTCTTAATGTTATAAAAACACGAAATGTAAAAATTTCACGTGCCTAAAGTTCTCATGTTTCGAGTTTATCAAATCTATCGGTAAAAGAATATTATCTGATTGAGGAAAATATTGACTATTTGAATCCTTGAGGATAATTTAGCGTCAATCTTTTTCATTGCCCAGTCATATGAAAAATATTTCACAAATGAAGTTTATTAGACTTCAAGGTTTTTACTTTTTGAAATTTACTCAACTCCATTTATGCAATATGTTCTTGATGTCATTGGATCTCATAATAAATATTCCGTGAATAACCAATCCAGTTATAATATTTAATAATAATATTTCTCGGGTATCGTTCGCTCAGCTGTGAAGCTTGCAGCACCAACATAACTGATTTATATGGATGAGATAATTTCGTAATTTCATTCAGGATTTTCTTTGCAGTCGGGAGATTATTACAGTTCGGTAATTATTCGGTAATTTGTTGAACACCGAATAATTACGAGTTTAAATTTCATGAGAAAGAGTATACAGAATTCAATATTCGAAATGTTAGTTTCACACCTGCATTACTTTTTGTATTGAAAAATCTTGTGTCTGTTTGCATCACTATCGTGAATTTATTTTAATTTTACACATTTTAGAGTTAGTACCTTCATGAATTTATTTACCGCAGCTTACTAACTGGATTTTTATAACAATTTGGATTTTTCTGAGGATTTCGAGAGAATGGTTCAAAATTTTTTTCTCAAAATCGGTAGCAGATACCACAAAATCAAAACCATAAAGATAAGGATCAATACAAAAACACATTCCCTTTTTAAAATTATCTATTGGCTATCGATTTCGGCTTTGAGCCATCATCAGGTCAGCTGAAATGAACACACACATATTTGTGTGAATATATGTGAATATATATGAATATAATAATAATAATAATAATTTATTTTTGCCTTCCCATTATTGAACAATTATAATACAAGCATATATTATCCTAAGAAACAAAAATATACTTCAGTCACAGAAGTAGTGCTATACTACTTGTAAGTGACATAATAAATACAACTCAATGGTATCAGCTACATCACAAAAAAAAATGAATAAAACTTCTCAAAATTCATATATGAATATAATAATAAAGAAAAAAAAATTGCCCCAAAACATTTGTAATGAGGGTTGTCTGTTTTTTTATTATGAAATAATAAATAATACATACAATAAATAATAATAAAAATACAGTTACAAATGTTTTGGGGGAATTTTATTTATTCTTTATTATTATTCTTTTTTATCCTTTTGTTATTCATTCAATTATTAGATCAAAAATTGTGTTACTTGAACTCAAAGTCAGCAATAAAGTACAATCTTTTCAAAAATTCAAAAAATATACACATATCAGACAGGTTGATAAAATATTTTATGTATAACTCTCGAAAACAGTAAACAACTGTGGAAACGTACAAATGAGATATCGAAGAGTAGGGAATAGATAACAAGATGGGCATATTAATGTCTGGTATATGATGGATATTATTCCAACGGCGCGAAATGTGAATAAAAGTAGAACAGTTACTATGTGAGCGGTACAAGGAATTTAAAAGGGATTTATATCTGGAAAATCTGAGATTTCATTTAATAGGTGTTCGTTCTGTTTGTTCTTTACAATTTCATATTGTTCAAGGAGTAATAGTCTCCGATAGTTGTCTTCTCTGTGCAGGATTCTTAATTTTCTATTGTGCTCGGATGATTCAGTTGTATCAGATGATTTCCTATCGCTGAATTTGGTCGATTCTTTACGTGTTCATTGAATCTTTTATTTGCTGAACGAGTTGTCATCCCATATAAAAAAATATTACCATAAAATTCAGTATAACAACAAAACTTTTTGCAATTTTTCAAACTAATAGAGGCTCACAAGAAAAAAATTCTGGAGAATACAGGAGACAGTGTTTGCAATCAAAATTGGCATGTCACATGGTGAAAACTCTAAGTTGTAATAAATGTGCCAAATTTGAGTTGAATATCTTGTGAATTGCAGATACTATGAGAAAAAAATCTTGAAAAAATTCAAACT
Organism: Megalocaria dilatata; assembly: GCA_034642435.1. NCBI lineage: Eukaryota > Metazoa > Arthropoda > Insecta > Coleoptera > Coccinellidae > Megalocaria > Megalocaria dilatata. Next base: position 52,951,630 of record CM067859.1, on the reverse strand, counting down.
TTAACGAAAACGAAACGTTTGCGCTGTCTCAAGTTTATGAGACTTTATTTTCTTAAAATTATTCAAGGATCTCTCTCTTGGTTTGTACCTTCAATTTAGGAACACCCCGTATATGGTTACGAAATGTGTCATGCGTGCCGAACTACGTGATTATTAAAATTCTTCTTTGAAGTGTTTCAAATTTTGACACAATAAGATACGATTTCACACTTCCGCAGATTCTTCTTAAGGAACAATGGATTATGTACCTTCTTAATTTGAAGAATAGTGAAAGGAGGTATGCTGGTTAAGTAACAATTGTGAGAAATTCTATGGATTTTCAGCCTCCAAGTTACTTTATTGATATATTTTCTTTATTAAATGGAAGTAGAAATTATTTGTTGTTAATATTCTTCTCTACAACCTGATTTATATGATCTACTTCTGAAAAAATTCCGTTAAACTAAGTAGAAATATCTCTTTGCATAATATATTATATTCTGAGAGTCCGTCCTGAATATAAACTTTCAAAAACTGCAAAAATTACCCTTTTGAATCTACGGCTTAAGCAGATATAATAAATAGTGTGGTCTATTTTGTACAATGTCTTCTTGAATTTTAAATTGAAATTAATTCTTAAACTCGAAATTTGGTTCTTTCATGTTCGGCGTTAATTTTAATAATAAAAATAATCTTTACTCTGTTAATCAACTTAGAGAAAAAAAAATTACTCAGCCATGAAATTAATGTTTCAAAATCGACCCGTATTCCTAATAATATATGAATGTTTCTGATTTTTCATTTCAATTTTGTTCAAGGTTTTCTACAAAATAAAAGATGGAAGGTTAAATTTTACCAGGTATTTCTAGCATAAAATTATATCGTACTTTGGAATTCCGGTTCTCTATGTAAATAACGTCAGACGGAATCGGTGATTATTTTCTGTGAGAATATTGCATATGCATTTATACAATTGTATTAATAATAACCACCTGTTCCCCTGCCTAAAAATTGGGAACGCCAAATGTATATCTTAAAGTTGTGATTAACCATTATTTGGGATTTGACAGAAAAGCATCCTGCATTTTTTAACGGAAACACAGTTTCAATCCGAAATATTACTCACAAAATAAAAAATGTATTAATCATACACTTTATTTTGAACAATAATAAGAAACAATGTCAAACCACAATCTAAAAAAAAAAAATTGGAAAAATAGAAAACGAAATGATGAACTGTTTAAAAACACTTAAGATTGGTTAAGATATTAAATATGATATAAAAGGATTCTTATGAGTATGAACAAGTAGCATTCGTTAAAAAAAATACATTAGGACATTTTCAGTTGATTCGCATCATTGCAAATGCTGATATCATCCAAGTAATCAATAGTTCTGAGGGCTCGAAAGACCCTGTAACTTTGTATCACATTCATTATTTCGACAAACACGTAAAAATATTAGGATAAGGGATTTATAAAGGACTTCCAACAAGCGGTTTTATTTTCAATTAAAATAAAAACGCAGCAATTTTTTGAAAGGGAAAATATTCTTAAATCAGTTCATATTAGAAATTCAGTCCGCCTGGATTTTTCTTACAGACGGTAATTTTTTTGGGTTGAAAATTTTCATTACTTTCAACATTTTTTTTCGCGTTGCATCATTTCGCTCTTATGCTGTATTTCAGTTTTTGAAAAATTTATTTTGGAATTTTATTAATTCACAAATGCCTTTCATGATGACTAAAGGCAGTTCTATTCGTGAAATGTTCATCATTTTTTAGCGACTCATTTTTTTAAATCTTACAATTTCTACTTGTCAAATGTCAATTCCGTTCTGATACTTCAAAAATTGCGCAAAATTAAAAATTGAACCTATTGTTGGAAGACACGATATATTCTTCATATTTATAGGTATTTTAAAACAACTTTACGAAATCATCAGAAACATAAAAGTTGTGTATATGCAATAATCCAATTTTATCTTCATTAATAAAAAAATATTCAGCTTCAGCGATTCGCGGCAGCACACTTTTATTATAATTTCGTGCCCTCAAAGTTATAAATCTACCGTCGAACTGCATTACACTATTGAATAATATACTATTCATTAATTATAGAAAAACATTTACTGGTTTTCCGATGTATCCCATATTCATCAACTACAATCGTTGACAGGATTGTCTACGTGACCTTTAGAGTAATAATTTTTAATCAAAATTACCGCTCAAATATCGAATTTAATATTCATCAAAAGATAATCATTTTTTATAGAATTATCATATCTGAATAAATTATCTTTACTGAAAGTTACTTTATAATGTTTTCCTAGATTGTAATAGAAGCAATCGTTAGCAAACTATAAAGATAGTTTGTTTTAATCAACAAACCGTTACAGAATAAATAATTTTAATGATTCTCATTTCATCAGCGAACAGACAAAAGGATACATAATCGAAACATCAACAATATTGTCGATATAAATAACCAATAATCGTCTCTCAATAATTGACTACTGTTGAACTCCACGGATACTGAATAGAATATATCAAAAGCGTTGCTCTTGACCATGACAAATATTGACCTCTTTTGAGGCTTGCTTAAATTCGTATGTACTGCATCTGGCATGCCGCGTTGTTCTACCGTGTAAGGCTCCATGTTTACTCCCATCTGTCTACTTTCGATCTGTCACGTCATAATCATGTGACGTTATGACTGTCAAACATGGCGCGCAATTCAAATCTTGCACTCTTATTGAAACACCCTTTGTAAGTTTAAGGCTGCAAAAATTTAAAAATCATCATTTAATTAAATCCTAATATGGCCCTGTTCGTGTGTCCACGTATTTTCTGGGTGAAATCGCTTCAATAGTTTCACAGTTATTCACATTTGAATTTTCCTCTTATTTTTAACAATAGATTTCAAACTAAAAATCCGATTGGTATGAAATTTGAGGTTTTGGGGGATAATAATAGCTCACAAGTCTATGTGGAATTTCATTTGTATTGATGAAAGTATTGACGTGAAATCTCTGCGCGCTAGTTCATATCACACAAGATCCTCATAATTTTTTTTTTGCTTTTCTAGTTACACGATCCTCACAAAAAATATTGAAAGTATTCAAACGTGAATAACTACGAAACTATAGAGCCTATTTCGTTCCTTAACGCACCTTTTCGCGGCATTTATATCCCAAACCTTTTCTGAAAGTGTCATGGCTTCAGCTCTTTCCGTTCGAAAGTTAGCGTGTTTAAAACCGGTAGGCTCGGCCGAACATAATTACTTTTGACCCCAAATTCTCTATCATTGAGTGAAGCTTTGTCATTTAAGACCCTTTTTGGCTCAAAATTCGTAATTTACAGACTTTTGGGCGAAATGCTGTTCCCCTGGAACTAGCGCGCAAAAAAAATTTTGTGGTCGGAGAAGCATTGAGCGTTAAATAAACCATAGTAACAGTTTCAATGATTTAAATTTAACACTTAGATGTAAAAGGCTAGTGCAAAATTGCATGAGGTTCGTCTAATTATTAGATTAAATATATATATATATAAACATATTATATATATATATATATATATATATATATATATATATATATATATATATATATATATATACATAAACCCCCTTTGTGAGCAGAGCACCGTTGAGTTATTGAGATACCGCCACTATCTTCATACTGTGATTGAAGATTGTTGTTCTTAAGAATATTCAACATAGAAAAAGTAGAAGAGATATTCTATGAATTGAGTCCTCCTTTGGAAATACTATTCTTGCACAAATAACTGGCATAATTTATTTATTGTTCCTATATGAAATCGAAAGTAATTTTTGTTGAATTTCGCACTCTGTTGAAACAGGTTGTTGTTTTAAAGAATTTCTTTCAAACACCTATAATGGCAGTATTGCATTATGACATTCTTGGATGCATAAAAGTAAGTTAACTACGGCCACAAGCCTACAGAGATGTGTTCAAATTCCTATTAATAGCAGATTATATAACTATTCGTTAGTACGGGTACAATGTGCAAATTATAAACGTTTTGGAGTCTCAATCTCGTTTTATGTTTCTTGAATATCAGTGCTTATAATACTCAGTTCTTGCGTAAGAATACCTAATAGGAGCGTCTTCCATAAATAGATAGACTTGCGTTCTTTAGGAATTTGTGAAGATACGTAGTTAGGTGCAACCGTTATGAACCCTGAAGATGAATAAGATTCGGTGTGATAATTAGGACAATGAAGCGATAAAGATTTTGTGAATATTTTATTTATTTCATATTCTTGTTTACGTTTTCAAAAGAAATTAATGTGCGTAAAGGAATATTTCACTATCTTGAACATCTGCCTAGATGATACTTTTCAGAGAACTAATTCACTAAACAATATATTCCTGATCTGTAATATAGTCGGGATTATCAACAACAGACTTTTTGTGGCTATTGAAATGTACGTTGAATGAGAAATTTCAGGATAATGAACGAAATGAACCTTAAAACACCGGGTAGTTGGTTTAATAAAAAACCCAACCTGTTCGACCAAATTTTACTTTATTCATCAACACTCCTTCAAGAGCGATACAGTCATTCCAGCGCTACCTCAATCTTTAAATAAGTTTTTCGAAGAAATATCGATCCCTGGCATCAAATACACCATCATCTTTTAATTCTAGCCAAATTTATTTCTGAAGCGAATTTTTTGGGTTTGCCGACAGATATATCAGGTGTTTTTTTTTCTGAGTGATAGAACTTTCGATAGGGATATCTGTGATTTGACAGAAGGTAGAAGCCATGTTGTTTTGACATTTCTGTTCAGTAAGCATTGACAAAATTTCCTTGGAAAGACTCACGCCGCAACAACGTTTACAAATTGCTGAAATTTATTTTCAAAGTCAGTATTCTATTTGCCAAACTTATAGAGCACTTTGTGAAATTTATGGTTCACATAATCGTCCATCAGATCAGCTTATTCGTCGAACTCTCGATAGATTTCGGACAACATTTTCTCTACTCGATGCAACAACAACAGGACAAAGAACTGTACGTACAGAAGAAAATATCGCTGCTGTAAGTTATAGTGTTAATGATGATCCACAGTTCTCTATTCGTCGACGTTCACAATAAGTTGAACTTTGTGCATCCACCACATGGAAAATTTTGCGTAAAGATCTTGGTCTACACCCATACAAGATCCAACTAGTTCAAGAACTAAAGCCACCATAATAAGCGTCGTTTGTTTGCTGATTGGGCCCTAGAACAGTTTGAAGTTGATTCACTTTCTTATCATAGAATTGTGCTTAGTGATGAAGCTCATTTATGGTTGGACGGCTATGTAAACAAGCAAAATTGCCGTATATGGAGTGGAAACAATCCTCAAGAAGTTCTGTAGGTTCCATTGTATCCTGAAAAATGCACTGTATGGTGTGCTTTACACGCTGGAGGCTTCATAGGTCCATATTTCTTTAAAATCGATGCTGGAGCTAATGTTACAATGAATGGTGCTCGTTACAGATCGATGATCGATGATTATTTGTTTCAAAATTTGAATGGTATCGACCCAGATATGTTTTGGTTCCAACAAGAAGGTGCTACAACTCATGCTGCTACCGTAACAATTGATTTATTGAAAGAAAGATTTAGCGATAACATTATTTCGAGAAATGATCCAATTAATTGGCCTTCAAGATCATCCGACATAGCTCCACTGGATTATATTTTTTGGATTATGTCAAATCATTGGTGTATGCTGATAAACCAGAAACAATAGACCCTTTGGAAGCCAATTTAACTCGTGTTATTGATGAAATAAGGCCTGAATTACTCGAAAATGTGGTCCAAAATTGGTCTGATTGAACGCGGTTCCTTAGAGCTAGTCGTTGTGGACATCATTTCGCATTTTTGTAGGATTTTGTTCAGGTTTTTTGTCAGCATAAAAGAACATTGTATATCGAAATAATTTATGCAATGGAAGTCCAAAAACATAATTATCTGGTATATTTATCTATCACTATTATTATGTATTGTATTTCACAACTAATTAATTAACACAATACATCAGCTATTGCATAAAACATTTAAAATGTAATAACTTCTCCAAGCAGTAGCCATATCTAATGGTCGCATTTGGAAGCATGAATCGGAAATTTTTTCTAACGTTCATATGACATGTTAGACCTTCATTTTGCCCTGTTGTCCATACCTCCCAAAAATTTCAAAAACTTGTTTTGATTATGATGACGACAAAAGAATAACAGCTTGAACATATTTCTACATAATTAAATTTAGGTGGACCATGCATAGCTTTTGACTATCTTGTGTTTTTCGAGGTAGTTAATAAATAAAATACCGTATGTATCCCAAAATACGGACGCAAACGCTTGCTTTAGGTAGAGTTCATCGACTGCTATCTACTAAACTGACAATACTTCTGATATTGATGTTTGTAAAGTATTGGATCGATCCATGTTTCATCTGTTGTCACATATAGAAGCAAAAACCTCGACTTCGAAATCGTCTTTCTCATAGATGAATTTTCATGCAAAATAAAACCTACATGTTTCCTTAATATCCCCAGAGTGTTAACTTTCTCCCACATCTTCACTTTACTGTTCGCCATAACGATTTTGTGAACTTTTTTGATGTTGATGTAACCACCTCTTGTGGACAACGAGAGCGCTTTAACGGTGTTCAAACGATCACGTCTAAATTTGGTGAACCAGTCACTACTTCCACAGTTGAAGCCAAATCTTGTGAATTTTCCTCTATATATTCAGAATTTCTGGAAAGCTGGTATATACTTCAATGCTCTTATTCTGATGAAATTCTGCATAAACATCCAATCACTTTCGAACATGTAAATTTTCGAATAAAATGCATTTCATATAATGTTTTAAGAATTTTAAAATCTAACATATAGCATATTTCTGTATAGTTATCAGGTTATATATTAGGAGTATAATAAATAAATTCGTGCGGTTTTGATAACAGTTGTTGCTTTCTAGTTTATTATTCCATTGTTTCATCTGGAAACACCTTCATTTTGAAGTGTAATCATTAGGCTTTGTTTTCGTTAGGCTGTCATTTCGCTGTGTCAATTTTTGTAACGAATAATGTATTTTAACGGAGAATTTTACTTCATTACTTCAATATAAAGAAAAAGGCTGCCGAAGGCCAAGAGACATCGAAGACTGTTTCCTCACTTCTCCAACGACAAAAAAAGAGTTTTTACATCGAATTGTGACTGGCGATGAAAAGTGGGTTTACTACGATAATCCAAACGTCGGGCAATGTATGGATGCCTAATCATCAACTATTAATGGCTCTAAAATCATGGTGTGTATTTGCTGGGATCAGCTGGGTGTGGTGCATGAAAATGAACTGCCACATGTTGCGTCACCCGTTAAAACGTACTAAGAAACGATCAAATGGGGAATCCTACCCTACACGCCGTAGAGTCCAGATATTGCTCCTTTCGATTACCATCTCTTCCAATCGGTGCAACATGACCTGACTGATCATGACTTTTCCAATTACGACGAAGTCAAAAAATAGATCTGTACAGAACTTACAAAAATCAAGATATAAGCACTAAAACGGCGGCTCACATTTACACATAGTTATGCCGCCCTTGATTTGAATATTGTCATCCAATCTACATCACCAGCTACAAAACGGTTTAGAAGATCCTCAATACAGCAGAGACCACATCCCTTAGGGCAATTACCAAAATGAGACATCCATGGAACACTTTGTACAATCCTCCCAATAGTCTATTGTATGAGAGAACCAAAGTTACACCAATTGAAGAGCGGCTTAAAAATCATTGGAAGAAATTCGCACTGAAGCAGAACAACAGAATAGAAGACCCCATAGAAAAACACCACCAACATATGGGAAGAACTACAGAAACTATCTACATCATAGCATGCTTGTGGTCATTATAATTCATATATACATGTATATTTTTTTACACAATGCAGTTTTAAAATAATCAATTTTACATATTTGTTACTACTATACAATTGTTGTTGTAAAACTGGCTGAAGGACTTCGACCTTTACTATCTTGTTCCAATAAATGTCTTTTTGATTTGATTTGATTAATCTACAGATGGCTCCCTTTCATTGGAGCACCTTGTGTAAACAATCAGAAGACGGCATAAAAATTAATCCCTTGATATTGGTTTCATCAATCGTTATCTCGATTTCTTCAACACTTGAGATGTCTGTTTACCTTTACTCTCGCTTTCCCTTTCGTTGATCTCCATTAATTCATCAGGCTAAATTCAAAAAGACATTTCCACTCTACATACATCTTCAATATGTAGTTTCTCTTTCAAATAACGCATCATCTCCTACCGCCATAACGATTCGTAATTACGAAGGTCGTTCTTTTTCAAACTTCCTGACTTTCTTCGTACTATAAGAGAATAATGGATTCAGAGATAATTGTAATTGAATGCAAATAATCCGCTCAATTATAATGATTCCGCAAATATGAAAAGCATAACCAGAAAACTGGAATGGTAATCGGTTGCAGTACGCAAAAGTTTCCAATCCGTATCTTGCCTTGTTTCAGTCACCTCGAACTGTCTCATTCAATCATGCGCGAAAAAATTATCTGAGAATGAGGGACATTGCATAAGGTTGATCTGGACCGGATACAGCTGCTGTTCTTTGTTACGAGAACTGTACTTTCTTTACATATAGCTGAGTCTCGGTCCTTGTATTTTTTTGAAATTCCGAAACAGTTCTGAACCGATTACTTACTAAATTTGACCGTTCTTCACTTGTTTCATAACTCATGTTTTCGGAATTAAAAGGAATTCGAGCCGACTTTCTGTCATCCATAACTTTCAGAAATATTACATCGATCAGCTGAGATTTCAGTAATTTTTCAGTTTCATAAAAAATACTCTACGTTTTAGATGTTGCAAAGTTTTGTAAATATTTCCTTGAAGTATCATCTTCTTTTTTGAGAAACTTGATCAATATCTAACATTTGTTCCAGCTCTCCATCACCAGGCGAATAGTTGTTATCCAAACTATTTCAATTATTTCAACAAGAACTTATATTAATGGAATGAAATAAGGAATTACTTTGTTTTCTATCACTTTTTATTGTAACTGATATACAGTGACTCGAGTTTCGTAGACATTTTCAAACTGAATGAACAAATTAGATCTCAACTATTATATATGGGGATTGTAGGCTTCGGCAGAGCTTCGAAGAGAGGGGTTTTCCAAAGTTCCGTCTGTTCGTTAAGTAGTTTTATTAAGGGTACGTGCCTTTTATATTTTTCAATTTCTATGGATTCCAGGATGTCAAGTTTTTTCCCTTTCGCCTCCACGTGCAAGATAACAAGGTTGTTCAATTCTGGGAACGTGTGATCTGTAGTGAAGAAATGGTTCGCAAAATTGGAATTATTCTTCCGACACTTTCTATCGACTGAAAACGGTAGTCTCGAATATTTGAGTTTGAAAAAAAATCAACCATAGGGAAATACAGTGGTTGTTCGATAAAACACGTTGAGTTTTGGCCAAAGATTCGTTCACAACGATGGTCTTGTGACTTCGATCTTCCAAGCGGCAACGGGCTTCATGCCTAAGCAATCTTTGAAATGGAACGAATTGATTCGTGAGATACAAAAATTTCAACGGCTGTCTCTACCAGATTTAAACCAACATTTTCAGTCACTATTTACATTACTTTGGCGATGTTAATTTTATTTGAACACGTTTCTGGCCGGCTAGAACAAGCAAATTTCACACCACATTTCGACCACTTATCAACGCAGCGTTTCACTTATTTTTGCGCACATATTCTAGTAAACAGCGTGTTATCTATTTGCTAATTTTTATTATTTTTGAACTTTGAGCCGAAAATAGTCTCAAACGATTAGGTATAGAGGAAAAGAGATTGAGTACGAACTTGCGTGAAGTAGCTAAAAAGTGGATCCGCTATTGTCTACTCTTGGACGAGGGTTGATCAAAAAGGTAATAATAACAAGGCCCTGTAGAAAATATAGAAAATAAGATAAAAATGAAATCAAGAAGAGGATTGATGTATTAATATTTATGTAAAGCTGATAGATGTTACAATGCTATAGTCGAATATTGGGTTAATATTGACCAAGAACTCGAATATAATAGAATAATAGTCCATTGCATCTTTCACTATATTTAAAGTAATAAATATGTGTTTACAGATCATTAAGAACCAATATTGATTTTGATGTATAATAATAATGCTTCTGGAAAACCAGAAAGATGCAGATGGAAATAAATTTTATCCAGTTCTGGCCATAAGAAACCTATTAATACTGGTAAATATCGCTCATCAACTTACTGCTACTGCAAATTCAATTCAAATAACTAGGTAAGTTCTGGAAATGCTATGGCATAAACCACTCCAAACGATGAGTTCTCATGCATTTATGGTGGATTATTTCCGCATTAAAAACAACAATTATTATAGTGGAACAGCTTCAGTCTTGAGGCAAGATTACCTTATAGTAATGTAAATTTGAATCTTTTTTCCAAATATGCCAAATTATCATTCTTGAAATCTTTGATTATTCATCTTTGTAATACTGGCCAATGTCTCTAATTTTCTTCCTTTTTCTTGTTATATTAGTATTCCATAGTGAAAAGTAATTTAGTCCTATTTTTCGACTATTTGATGCATAGCAAATGCCGAAATGCTCGATTATGTGGACTGATATTTACGAATGTCCATGCTGAGATTGAGCGTTTATTTTACAATGATCGATTGTCGAATTATACCAAACAAATATTGAGTTCTTAGAAATTAATTTGTTCTACTTTTACAAAAATTCAAATGTTCACATATTTTTGACTGCAGTTTTGTTCTCTTACTCATCTTCAAAGTTGAAACTTAACAAAAGGTAAGGAGTATTTGTATAGGTCTAGATTCTATAGAAATACATAACAACGATACAAAGTAGTGTTATGAAGTTTCACCATAGTAGAGAGAATTGGTTGAAAGATTTTATTGAATTATATATATATATATATATATATATATATATATATATATATATATATATATTTATATATATTAATGTATACTTTGGATATTCTTAGGTTCATTAAGTCATTTATTATATTTAGATAATTTTTATTATGAGCTAGATTGAAAATTGCAACAGATAGCGAATAGTAACATATCTTGCCTTTTGTTTCAACATGTAAAATTTTTAAATTATCTAATGTAGTGAAGAGATAGTAATTTCCTCTGTAATGGTGCAAAGGTAGTGTTTTGATTATCCATTGGATCTGGATTCAATTCTTAAAATGGACAATCCAAAAATTCTACTTGTAAAATCAAAACTCAGGAATCTGGATTGTTCGATCAGGTCGTTCAGCTCAGTTAGATGTTCCTCATTTTGTAGAATTTGTGCACGAGTCTCTCGATACTGGCTAGTTTGTCGAGGGGTCTGCTATAGGACCGCTCCTCTTCCTATTGGTATCAATGACTTGTCTGGTAATTCAGGAAAATATTGGCTAATTTGGTAATCAAGTGAATCGGAATACCCTTTTTTGCTGACGATACCTTGACCTGACCTTTGTTAACCTGCAGTAATTGTGTCGACAGTTGGTGTATTGCTTTGTTGACCGGTGTTGTTTCAATTATCTCATGATGAACATGAGAAAACTAAGTATGTTCAGTTCAGATTAAAGAATAGTGAGCGAAAGCTGGTTATTCGCCATTTTGATGACATAATTTCATAAGCGGGGCATTCCAAAATTTTCGGAATCCACATCGATTCTAATTTAAGATGGGTTATACATATTGATGCCATACTGACTCAACAGTTCTCACTACGGAATGAGTAAAGTGAAGAACTCGCTTACCTTAAGTGCGTTATTAATGTGTACTATAGTCTAGTTTACAGTCACTTGGAAAATTTTTTCTTATACCCAAACATAATACCGCTGCTAGTATTCAGCCACATACCAGTGTATAAAACTTTTCACCATCTTACTAAGTGCATTAAGTCTCTTGAGCTCAGAGAATTCAATGGAGTAGTCGAGGCTAAATTAAATAAGGAATGATTTTATATTCAATTCGAGTTTATTTTTTCTTTTTTCTGACCTATCCTTTACATGTATGTATATATGTCTTAAGGGATCGATAAAAATTATTATCATTATTATTTTAGGTCTGTTCAAGTGTTTGAACTAGTTCATTATAAAAATAATTTGAATATTTTGAATGAGGATCTATTATTCAATGTATTCTGTATATATACATATTTAAACAATTATGTCTACCGTGCTTATATTTATAACACTTGTTTGTATTATTTTCATGTATCATTCTTTTTCAGTGGAATCCGCAAAATACTCTTTTCCTTCTGTTAGGTTTTTACTTGTGTAAAGATGAAGCAAGAATTTTAACTAGTCACAAAAATAGGTAAACATTGAATTGTTTTGGTAGTGAAACGTAGTAATTTCTTGTCTTGATTATAACTAGTGTTGCCGATTGATCTATATAATCGGTTACCAAAAACATATTTTCGAATAGTTCAATGAGCTCGTAGGTCAAATAAATCGGTACGACATTAACGATTCGAGGGCGTGTCTAAATGTTGTCTGTGATCTCCGCGAATTTGGCATAATTGAGAAATGTCACAGTATCTTTCGTTCGTAGCAAATAAACGGAAAATCATACGGAAATCAAAATGCTTTCATCGGTTAGATCGATCTTTAGACATTCAACTCTTACCCATCCTTTTTTTGCTGACAGCGCCAGAAAACAACTTTCGACCTACAAAAAGAAAATTTTTGGGGTTAACCTTTTATGGTCGGTTATTATGACGCTACGAACATATTAACAAAAATGCTATTGACTGTACTTAAATCCAGTGCTGCAGATTTTATGTTCTCGAATCACGTTATTTATTTTGTTACTGCATGGAGAGAATTGAAACAAAAATCATCTGATTGGAACCTTGGATAATTCGAATATTTACGACAGTTCTTCGACTTGGCGATATCTAGGTCTGTGTTGGAACAAACCAGTCGCCAAATATCAACGAGTCATTAGTAACACAAGAACTCATTGACCTCTTCTCTTCCATTCCCACCCGCATTTCTCAAAAATTTTACGCACCACGCGTATTTGTTCTCATCCATTGAGCCGCAGTTATTACAATCGTCATCGGTCGTTTCTAGTTTTTCGAAGGCCTTGAAAACCGTTAAGTCGCACCAGCTGAATCCGAGTAGGTCAACCCGGTGAGCAGTATCCGGGCTACGGTCGTTCCCAGCCCGCGGACAAGCCAGAGCACAGAGAAGAGATGCTCCTGAGGTACTCCACTGACACACATCTCGCTGGCGAGAGTTTGTTATGACGAGAAGACCGCGATATGTTTTTGAAGGTGGAATGTCGTCGAGGCTTTGCGGTCGAGAAGGTCTTTTGAGTATGGTTTTATTTATAAGGATCTGAAAATGGATGTCAGTCTCCCTTTGAATTTTTATTGGTAGTACAAATTAATTCGATCCGCTTTTTAGCTCAAAGAATACATTCATTACAAAAGATGATGAATAAACAAATTAATCAAAATTTTTTCCATCACGGCTCATTAGTTTTCCCCATCTCTCAGGCAATTTCCGAATCCCATCTCGACTAATCTTCTCGTCCTTTGAGGCGATCAAATTTTGAGGCCAATTTTCGATTTCTTGGAAAGAAGTGAAGCAATGATCTGCCAAGTAGTGCTGCATCTGTCGAAACAGCCCTCCTGGTCCCACCATATAATAAAATTTTGAACAGTGAATAATCTGCTCCGGTGTTTATGTTGAAGTCGATGGCAACCATTGGCCGGATAAAGTGTAGTACTTTTTTTTTAGGGTTTAATGTAACTTTTCTTCACCAATCACTACCTGGTGTGAAAAACTCTTCCTTTTTTGCATTTGAATCAGCTGTTCATAAGAAAAGGATTGCTTTTTCAGATCTCCAAATTTCAATCCATAAGGACCCAACTGTCTTGCTTTTGAATCAGTTAAATTCTTCCCGGAAATGATGTTTATCGATCAAAACTAAAATCAAATCTGAAATTGTGAACAGCGTAACAAAAAAACTTTCTTTATAAAACTTAAAATAATTCAAACTGGATGTATTGGCAGATTTGACATCTACCTAGAACCGCGGCAATCAGCTGTTACTATTTGAAATTTTAATGTTTTTAGAGCCATCTTTTGGAAAGTGACCAAATCAATACAAAAAGTGTTAGGTCAAAAAAACAGAATACTAAGAGAAAAAAATGGATAACTAACGCACTTCTCACATCCATTAATAAAAAACAGCGATTATATAAAGCCACACAGGGTGATCCCAGCAACTCACATTTGAGGATGGAATATGTGGCATATAAAAACAGATTGACTAAATTAATAAGCATCGCGAAAAAAACTTATGCTCAAAAATTAATAAGAGGCAATATAAACCAGACCAAGGCTCTCTGGGGTTGCGTGGATTATATATGTGATCAGTCCAGGCCTGAAACGAAAATTAATAAAATTAGATCGATAGAAGGTACATCATTGGAATCGAAAAGAGAAATTTCGAATAGTTTCAATAAATATTATAATTCACTAGGTCAAAATTACGCAGAAAAAATTAAAATCCCCGAAAACTGTGGGGAGAATGATAAAAATCTACAGAACTCCATGTGTCTTTTGCCTACGGACGCCGAAGAAGTGAATAAAACAATAATGCAACTAGGACAAAAAAACACCCGGATATGAAAATATAAGATCAGAGACTTTAAGAAAAGTATCTGATGAGGTGAAAATGCCTCTAACTCACTTGATAAATTGTTGTTTTAGGGAGAGATACATTCCGAAGAGACTGAAGATTGGAGTTGTGAAACCTCTGTGCAAAGTGGAAATAAGTTGGAAATGAAGAACTATAGACCGATATCTCTATTATCCAATATCGCTAAAATTATGGAAAAAATATTGAAGAAGAGAAAAGCAGAATTTTGTGACAAATATAAGATTGTTTCGCAGCGACAATATGGATTCGTGGAGGGGAAGTCAACGGAGGACGCGCTCTATCACTTGACGTCTCACATCTATAGTTCAATGGACAAGTGCAGACCATCCTTATGCATTTTTTTTTTGATCTCTCTAAAGCTTTTGATACTGTCTCTCACGAAAGACTACTAAAGAAATTAGACAACTATGGTTTGAGAGGAAAAGTATATGCCTTACTTAAGAGTTATTTGACTGATCGAGAGCAGAGGGTGGACATCGATGGTGAGCTGAGTGAGCCCATGTATGTGACCTATGGTATTCCACAGGGTACTGTACTCGGACCACTGGCAAAATTCTTAGTTTTGCTGACGATATTGCACTACTTTGTGAATCTGACTCTTGGGAAATATTGAAAGCAGAAACTGAGGCCGACATTAGAATTCTAGAAAACTGGTTCAGCTACAACATGCTCACCCTAAACCTGGAAAAAACGAGGTCCTCATACTCAAGTGGACTGCCGTATATGGGGCCTTTGGCAACCGGAACTGTTTCTTGTATCCTAGAAGCAGAATCAGTCAAATATTTGGGTGTGATCATTGATCGACATATGAGGTGGGACCTACAAATGAAAAAAATAGTTAATAAATTAAGAGGTGTGCTATATAAGATAAAATATTTGAAGGATTACCTTGATTTGAAACACCTCAAACTGCTGTACTTTGCGTTGGTCCAGTCGCAGCTAACGTATGGAATTGTCGGCTGGGGAGGTGTTAGTGATGCTCACCTAGAGGAATTGAGCGTTGTTCAGAGGTGGATTTTACGAATAATTTATAATAAACCACTCACTTTTTCTAATGATAGATTACATGGGGAGTCCGAAATACTCGATGTGAGACAACTATTCTGTTTGAGTATGCTGATGAATATAAAAAAAAACATAATAAATTTTAAGCCCATTGTACACCTTCACAACACCAAGGCCAAAATGAGCTCCTTGACCGTACCAAGATGTGAAAAATCTATAGGACAACGCCACTGTGACTATCTTGCGCCAAAACTCATCAATCAGCTTCCTGTTAACATCTTAAAGATAAACAATGTCAGTTTATACAGAAAGAAATGTAAAAAATGGATTCTCTCCTACGGAAGGAAAGGACTACATGACTTGTTGTCCAACCTATACGGATTCTATTATACACAATAAATCAAATCATCCTATAAATCAAAAATTATCAGCATTTAATTGTATGATCCATAGATTAGTTAATATTCCCATGAATCGAGAAAATTATATTTCAGAACTTTACATAATTAAACAAATAGCTATTAATAATGAATCTGATCCAAAGTTGATAGACAAATTATTGATGAATAAAAATAATAAAATAGCTTTAAATATGGTGTTTCCGAATATAAAAGAAAATTTTAAATACATTTCCTTAAAATACACTAAAGGTATTTCTGAGAAAATTGCTACATACCTCAAAAATAAATATAATTTGAGAACTTCATTTAAAACTAATTCAAACTTGAGTATATTTATCAAAAATAATAAAGACTACACACATAAGGATGATAAATCTGGGGTTTATAAGTTGACCTGCGGTGATTGCCCTAAAATTTACATAGGTCAAACTGGAAGAACTTTCCGTCATAAGATGTGTGAACATTTGAAGAGTTTCCTCAATAATAAAAACAATTCTACATATTCCAACCATTTGTTAGAAACAGGACATACTTTCAGCCATAACTTTGAAATTCTACATATAGAAAGCAAAAGTTATGCCTTAAATCGGTTATAATCCCTAGATATAAATAAACATAATAAAATTGGAATATTACTTAACGAACAAATAGATTTAAATAGCTCACCTCTGTTAAATATATTCAGATAAGCTGGAATTTGCAGGAACCCTTTTTTGGGTTTTAGTGCTCAATAAAAATTTATTGTAGTTACTGTAATATAAATAGCCACGGATTTCGGAAACAAGCTTAGTTATTCAAAATGTGATCTTGCCTGATGATGCTACTGTGAAAGCGAAACAATTGTTGTGAGTTTAACAATAAAAATTTGTGAAAATCAGAATAACCTTATTTCAAATTATTATGAAATTATAGTACATTATAGTTCTCTGGAACTAGCACGTTGAAAGTACCGGGAATCCAAAATGAAGAATCTGAGGTCAAAAGTAATTCTGTCCGGACGAACCGCTCGTTAACATTCTTACTTCGAACAAACCGAGCTAGAGACTTGAAAAACTATGGGTAGATTTGGAAACATCTTCGCAAAGTTCGTGAATGAACAAAATCGGTCCAATGATTTCGCAATTATTTCACTGAAATTTTTTCTTATTTTCCCAATGATTCTGAAACAACTTATAATTTGGTAGGTGAACCTCTAAATTTCCGAGCGGAAGGATCTAGAGACTCAAAATTTCCTGGGAATGTTGGGAGTCCGAATATATCAGTCATATTCGAAAATGCACCTTATCAGTTATAATGAGTTATTCCCAATTGAAATACTATTTTTCAAATAATTCGGAAAGTACAAATCATATCGAGTGTGAATTTAGTATTTAAATGTGACATAACGACATGAAAGCTAATGCATAATTTCGTGAAGATAAATTACAAGAATTTTTCAACTTCCAAGCGCAGCGTAATATTTTTCAAATTGCTTTTTTATGTGATTTCAACAACAAGTTTGAAGAGTATGAAGTTCACTGTAATATATTCTTTTTCCACTCGTTCTTACCGATGTAGATCGAAGGGATACGGATGGAACCTTTTAAACACTTATTTTTCATTTTCACGAGATTTTCCGTTTTTTCAAGAGATCATTTCTAAAGTTGTAAAAAAATGATATTTATTGGACTTTCGGATGACAGAACACAAAGGTCTGTATTTTATTTAGCTCATGAGAGTTCTTGAAGAAGTAATGCACAAGAGTTAAATTTTCATGGGAAATGGACTATTGATTTAAGTGCGCAAAAGCTTCTGATTCCATGTCAGTGAGTTGAGCAGCATTAGTTTTGAACTTAGTACCAATGAAAATACACACGGAATAAACCAATCAACCAAAGATGAATCTATGAACTTGTTTGTCGATCGCGAAGCGAATATTTAATATTCAAAGCAAAAGGAAATTCATCTACGGATGTATTGAAGTAGTTTAAAGTAATCTTAAAGTTGCAGTTAAAATTTTAAAGATATTATTTAATCTTTAATATTTAATCTCCATATTATGAATCGGTACTCTTTGGATTTGTTTGAATAAAACAAAACACTGAATCGAAAATCGATATCAGATCGTTCATACCTAAAGTGACAACTAGGAACAGTTTGATTGGGAAAATATGTCAGTTTCACGTTTTGCAGTCTATTCCACATGAAAAACTTTGTATTCGAAAAAAAATTGAATTGGTCCAGTCGTTCTCCAGTTTTCCGCTTAGCAACACATTTTCAGCTTGAAACCTATGTTACAAATTTGAAGTATCTATGTTATTCCATTGAAAAGTAATGTCTTTAATGGAATTCATCCACGAATTATTTATCTATAGGTCCAGTGCAATCATTCAAGATAGTTTTAGGAAAAAGCCAATATTGTACAGAGCTGCTGGACGCAATGAAACAAAAATATCAATACCTCAATTCTCAAAATTCATGAGCTTATGCTTTCCATTGAACACGATGGATAAAAAAGCAAACATATGTTCAGATTCAGCCTTCCATGTCAATAGCCTTATAAACTTCTCGTGCCGCAAGATTGCAATAGTTTTGTGGCTATAATAAATGAAATCATCTTGTCCATTTATTACCGGTAAGAATGACATAAACATGTCGACAGAGCATAAATAAATCGGCCATTTATTCATTTAATGAATAAATTGTGTGTGAATTGTGGTGAAAAGAAGTGGAAAGTTAAGCAATGATTGATTTTATATAAAACGTTGGGTATAATTTTCACGGTTCACGAATTAATTTTTTTCTGCTCTCTAGTACCAGGGCGCTATCATAATAATAGCTAAATGTTTCCAATCTTGAATTATATAGTTGATCTGTATTTCGAAGCTTAAGTCTTTTAAGAAGATATTATATATAGAATTATATTTGTTTTTTGAAGATATAGTGCACATTTTTTAGATATTTTTGAAATAATTAATTCCAATATTTAAATATATTAAATATTTCAAATAAATTATATTCTTTGAGAAGTCCTTTAAGTGTGTTGATGTTTTTAAAAGGCAATTGGTGTTCTTAAAGGTAAGACCAGAAACAAAATTTTGTCTCCTTTAAATATTTATTTATTAATTTTAATTACTTTCGTATATCTGTTGGGTTATTTATTCCATTTGATATTATATATTGAGTTTTGATTATATACGTCTATTAAATGTAAGCGGTGCTTGTGTAGACATAAATTTAATACTAAAAGTTTTTTGAATAAAAATTTTTTTTTGAAATCAAAATTGTAGAAGATAAACATATTTCAATTTGTTTTAATATTCAAATATTTCAAATTTTTTTGTAGAAGAACTCACAAAGTTGATTGAGTACCTGATGAATTATTGAAGTATTATTGCGATTTTAAGCTTTATTATTGATCTTAAATGACACTGATTGTTATTAAAAGAAAATGCTGTATCGATATGAATTAAGTAAGGTCATTTTATGAATGTAAAGTCGATTGGTTCTTGAGTGAATACATGTACGTAAATGCTAATTTGATGAAGAGTCAGAACTGATGTTGAAATATGATTATCATTTCAATTAACAACCTAGGAAATGTTGAAATTATTTTAATTCATCAATGATGATTTATTTATAAGACAATTCCGGTCCATCTGTGCACAAGACACATTCTTGAAATAATGAAAATAAACATTTAGGTTAGAATTACCTTAACGTACAGAAAATATAAACAACCGTGGAAAATATTATGAATGCACTTAGCTGGAGCTTCAGTGCATCAATGGTTGAATAAATAATGTGGCTGAATTTTTGAATTTCTATAGCTTGGAGAATCAATCAACATCACATGATGTTTTTACCTGAGTCTTTCCAATAGTTTCTGAGGAATGTTACGGACAAATGAATGCGTACAGGAGAAGAATGCATTTTCGCCTGCCTGTTCCAGGGAGCAGCGTACTATCGTTTTAGTCAATTTTATGTAATTTTCTAATTTTGAGCTGAAAATGGTCTCAAACTGTTAAGTTGATGAGGAATCTCAGGTCAAAAGTAATTCTTTCCAGCTGGCCCGTCCGTAAAAAGGCTAAATTTCGATTGAAAAAGAGCTGAACCCTTTAAAATTTTGAGGGGAGGCTTGGGTCGGCTAATTTCGTTGATGAGCAAAATAATTGGTTCATAGTTCACAGTTATTCACGTTTGGGAATTTTTCATATTTTTTCTAATAGTTTCCAAACAACAGATTAAATGAATCTGAAATTCGGTATTCTAAAGTAGAATAATCGCATATTCGTGCAAAGTTTCGTGTGGATCATATGACTAGAAGCTTAAAAAAATCTATTTTTTGAACTGATCAGCGTTAAGCGGTCCCTTTCTATAACTTTTTAACGGAAAAATATGCAGACTGGAAACTCTTGAGGTAGGTTGGGAGCCTGAATATCGTGTTTGCGTTTGTTATTGCTCGAAATCAATCTAATAGTTTAGAAAGACTATTAAAGAAGCGCTCAAAAGCTTCCGACTTTACGTTTGTCCTTCTTTAGATTTTTTCAGTTTGATTTTTGAAAGCTACACAGCAAAAATATGAAAATTTCAGAGGTTTTGAATTATTTCATTCTAATAATAATAATCGTTATAATCGTTGAGAAGATTATTGATTATTCAAAATATAATGAAATCATAAAATGAGGAGCTATGAAAGGAAAGCTACTGAAAATGATATTTTGCTGTCACAGTAGCATCGTGAGAGTTCTCAACAACATTGTCAACATATCTCTATGAATTATGATAATATATGTTGTTTTATAGGGCCCGAAAAACTATTAATAATGTTCATCAATAATTTACATCCAGTAACATTATTTACCATGGACACTGAATCTGACAATATTATAAATTTTTTCGATTTAATTATTAGGAAATCTAACAATTCACATTGATTTAAAATTTTTCACAAACCCATATATAGAGATGCAATTAGACATAATAATTAGACACCGTATTAATCAAAAATTGTCAGCTTTCAACAACATGATTCACAGACTACTTCACATCTAATAATTATTGAATAAATAGCCATTATTTTTTATCCAATATTGATGAGTTGGTGATGAATAAAAATTATAAAATAGTATCAAATACGTTGAGCACAATGTAAAAGACAAAATTCAGTATATTCCATTGAAATACACAAAAGGTATTCCTGAGAACATTGCTACGTATCTTAAGAATAAATATAATTTAGGAATCTCATTTAAAATCTAGGTAAATAATACATTTAGAACAATAAAGATTTTATTTCCAAAGATGATAAATCAGAATTTTATTAGTTTGTGATTGATGAAAAGTTTAAATAGGACAAACTAGTAGAAGTCTCCAAAATATGATTCAAGAACATTTAAAATGTTTGCTCAATGGGAATATCAATCCCTTTTGTTATAAGCATTCATCCGTAGGACATGATTTAAATCAGAATATAGAAATTTTGCGAGTTGAAAATAAAAGTTTCACACTCATTTTGTTAGAAGCATTAGACATAAATAAACACAATAAATTTCTAATTTCATTCAATGAACAAAGAGTTCGCCGCTTTAAAACTTTTTTGTTGACTCCGATTTGTAGTTATCTCTTATTTTGCAAAATACCATAGGCCTCACTTGAATAATATACCTTTAATAGTATGAAACGAATGTATTTTCGAAATAAAATTGGATATTCAAAATTCAAGAAGGTCTGACGATGCTATTGTGTCAATGAATTGATTGTTAGTTAAATTGTGTAAATTAAAATAACTTGTTTAAACTTTCTCGAAATGACAGATACTGAAAATAAAGCCTTATTATGAAACTTCTGAATGGAAGTATTGCCAGATGAAACAATGGAATAGTTAACTAGTAGCGGCATCTATATCGTGTGACGATAGCTCAGTGGTTAGAGCATTGAGCTGGGAACCGAAAGGTCCCGGGTTCAAATCCTGCTCAAGTAGGATAGAAATTTTCTACTTAGACGGGTTTCCGTCACCGTTACCCTATTGGGTCGAAAATTAAGAGTGATGTGACCTAAAGTGGCGTAAGATTGCAATAACAAACCCTACTCAGAATACAACTGAACTCCTAACTTGTACAAGCTGAAAAAGCTTCTGAGGGATCTTCACAGAAGATTTAGGAGTATCAGGATATTATATCACAATATATAACACAATCTGTTATCAAAACGAACCTATTTCTTCTCCTCATATGAATATTGAATGTTCAAATCTCAAAGAATTTATGGGTGAATTGGAAGAGCCTCTTTTCTCTTTCAACTTATTTTCATGCAGATATTAACCAAAACAACACCCTTCTATACCTCTCATTAGAATAACTTCACTTAAAATATCATTCTAAATGGATTTCGCTACAGAAAAGAACGATTCAATTATATATTTGGAATCAACTGAAGTCACAAAAGGAAATTTATCTGAAACCTACTTTTGCTTTAAGTGTTAGAAATTTGATAGGTATTGTTCCATCCAAGCTTTTTGTGATAGCCTACTTTCAGATGTGTTCAGGAACATTTACCAGATACTGTATGACAATTTGTGATTAGATGTTTTAAACTATTATAGTTCAGCCTTATCATGTCCCGTTTTAATTATTTTCAGGATTATTTCAGTATTGAGTAGATTATTACTTCCAATAAGAGTTTATTCCTGTATTTTCTCTTAATGATCGTTTACTGTTGTAGTCATTAACACACTTCAATAGGATATTAGTATTATCATTGATTTATCCAATCTTCGAATTCAGCGTGGAACAAACTTAATATTAAAATTAATTCTAACAAATGGAATCAACAGTTACTTCTCCTTTTTCCTGAAAAATTAAACTGTTTCATTGCGTTCTCAAGGTATAGGTTGCAGAGAGAACATGGTATATTGTATATGATTTCGAATATTTAACTCACGTGCAGAAACTTTATAAATTTTCCGCATTTCATCGGTTTAGCTAAATATACTACTCTGTCAAGAAAGTACCGGGAATTTTCAATTAAAACAACATTTTTACATTTAATCGTCAAAATTTATTGGGTCGCCTTCAAAATAGGCTCCATTTGCTCCAATACATCTATGCCAACGGCACTTCTAATTATCGAAACATTTTTTATAGGCGCTTTCCGGGATGGACTTTAGCTCTCGCGCCGAATTTTGTTTTATGGCTGCAATCGACTCAAAACGGGTGCCACGAAGGGGCAATTTTAGTGTTGGGAAGAGGAAAAAGTCGCAGGGGGCCAAATCCGGCGAATACGGTGGTTGCTGAAGCACGTTTCTTGAGTTTTTGGCGAGAAAGTCAGTCACAATTGTAGCTCGGTGAGAAGGCGCGTTATCGTCATGCAAAATCCATGAGTTGTTCGCCCACAAATTTGGCCGCTTCTTACGGATACGCTCACGCAAACGTTTCATAACGCCTAGGTAATACTCCTTGTTTACCGTCTGACCTTCTGGAACGAATTCGTAGTGCACCACGCCACGGATATCGAAGAAAACAATGAGTATCACCTTCATTTTCGAGCGGTTTTGGCGTGGTTTTTTCGGTTTCGGCTCATTTTTTGCCACCCATTCCGATGATTGCTGGCTTGTTTGCATATCGTACTCGTAGACCCAGGTCTCATCACCAGTTATAATGCGTTTCATGAATGTAGAATCGGAATTACAGCGATCCAGCATGTCTGAAGCAACCTGTTCGCGTTGACGTTTTTGAAGAAAATTCAGGTCTTTCGGTACGAGTCGTGCGGCCACCTTTCTCATGCCCAAAATATCAATCAAAATCGTACGTGCGGACTCGTGGGATATCTTAAGATCATGTGCTATCTCTCTCAAGCTGGTACGACGGTTTTCCAGCACCCTTTCCTTAATTTTATCGACGTTATCTTCGATGGGAGCCGTCGATGGGCGACCACTTCACGACCGTCTTTGAAGGCTCTGTACCACTGATATGCACGAGTTTTCGATAGAGCATTATCACCAAAGGCCTTTTGCAACATTTTCAATGCATCGGCACACGAAAATTCATTTGCAACACAAAACTTTAAACAAATTCTTTGCTCAACGTAATCACCCATAGTAAAAATCGGCACGCACTCTGACATCGACTGACATAATCAGCTGTTGCAAACACACTAGTTGACAGATTCCGCTCAAGCTTGGCATAGTAATTAAGGACAGTGGTACCAACCTAGGAAAAAAAAATTTTACCTGCCTCATTGCCCCGCCAGATTTAAATCGATAATTCCTGGTACTTTCTTGACAGAATGGAAATAAGTTGAAAGTATCAAGAGGCTCTGCCAATTCACCGCTACATTTTTTGAGATTTAAACATTCAATATTCATATGAGGAGTAAAAATAAGCGGTTTGGATAACATATTGTAATACGTGTCGTTTTCGAGATACATAGTATCTGCATGCTACAAGGTATTCAACTGAAATTTGACACACGTATTATAATTTAGAGTTCACATCAAGAGACATGCCAATTTCGATTGCAAAGCTACAGCGTCTATGAAAAGAAGAACAGAAGCTTGTATAAGGTTTCGGGGAGGACATTTTCAACAATTGTTGTATTTCAGTTTCTATGTTTTTATTAAGTTTTTTTGTTATGATTAATTTTTGAGTTTCACGTTTTTTTAAGTAAAACATTTTTGTGATGATTATATGAGTTTAACGAATCTTTATGAACCATGGCTACAGATCGGGAAGAGAACCATAAAAACATAAGAAAAACAAATATTAACTTCAAATAGATTTGAACAGATCCCCCTTCTTAACGTTTTTCATTGATTGTAAACCACCTCTTTCCACCCCTCTATTTTTGTACCAGAGCTGTATATTTACGGTCATGTTTTGCATTGTATACCTCAGTTTCAATGCTCACCTGATGAAGTCATGGTATGACGAAACAATTGTCGTGTAAATCAATAAAATAGCGGAAGTTAATATTTGTTTTTCTTATGTTGAAGATGAATTTCCGTCAACTGAAGACCGAGACAATCAAAAACCCTAAAAGCTAATAATGAATTTATTCACCACAGCTTACTCACTGTATTTTTCTGACAATTTGGATTTTTTTCAGGACTTCAAGAGAATGGTTTACAATTTATTTCACGAAATCGGTAGCAGATACGACAAAACTATAAGAGACAATAAAGTTTAGTATAGCAACGAAGCTTCTTTTTACAAACTAACAGTGGCTCACCAGAAAAAAGTTCTGGAGTAAAACATAGGACACTGTTCCAGAAAAAATATCACCCTGTAGATTTGCTATCAAAATTGGCATGTGACATAGTGTAAACTCTAAATTGTAATAACTATGTCAAATTTCGGTTGAATATCTTGAGGAATGCTGATACTATGAGAAGAAAACTTGAAAAAAATTCAAACTTCAACACCCTTTATCTCGAAAACGAAACGTTTGCGGTTCCATGTTTATGGGACTTTCTTTCTTAAAATTAGTCAAGAAATCTCTTCTCTTCGTTTTCACATCCAATTTAGGAACATCTGTATATTGTGATATACATTCTGTCAAGAAAGTACCGGGAATTATCGATTTAAATCTGGCGGGGCAATGAGGCAGGTAAAATTTTTTTTTCCTAGGTTGGTACCACTGTCCTTAATTACTATGCCAAGCTTGAGCGGGATCTGTCAACTAGTGTGTTTGCAACAGCTGATTAAGTCAGTCGATGTCAGAGTGCGTGCCGATTTTTACTATGGGTGATTACGTTGAGCAAAGAATTTGTTTAAAGTTTTGTGTTGCAAATGAATTTTCGTGTGCCGATGCATTGAAAATGTTGCAAAAGGCCTTTGGTGATAATGCTCTATCGAAAACTCGTGCATATCAGTGGTACAGAGCCTTCAAGGACGGTCGTGAAGTGGTCGAATACTTGCCTCGTTCGATCGAAGATAACGTCGATAAAATTAAGGAAAGGGTGCTGAAAAACCGTCGTACCAGCTTGAGAGAGATAGCACATGATCTTAAGATATCCCACGAGTCCGCACGTACGATTTTCATTGATATTTTGGGCATGAGAAAGGTGGCCGCACGACTCGTACCGAAAGACCTGAATTTTCTTCAAAAACGTCATCGCGAACAGGTTGCTTCAGACATGCTGG
Organism: Megalocaria dilatata; assembly: GCA_034642435.1. Classification (NCBI taxonomy): domain Eukaryota; kingdom Metazoa; phylum Arthropoda; class Insecta; order Coleoptera; family Coccinellidae; genus Megalocaria; species Megalocaria dilatata. Next base: position 52,925,327 of record CM067859.1, on the reverse strand, counting down.
ATCGCTGTAATTCCGATTCTACATTCATGGAACGCATTATAACTGGTGATGAGACCTGGGTCTACGAGTACGATATGCAAACAAGCCAGCAATCATCGGAATGGGTGGCAAAAAATGAGCCGAAACCGAAAAAACCACGCCAAAGCCGCTCGAAAATGAAGGTGGTGCTCATTGTTTTCTTCGATATCCGTGGCGTGGTGCACTATGAATTCGTTTCAGAGGGTCAGACGGTAAACAAGGAGTATTACCTAGGCGTTATGAAACGTTTGCGTGAGCGTATCCGTAAGAAGCGGCCAAATTTGTGGGCGAACAACTCATCGATTTTGCATGACGATAACGCGCCTTCTCACCGAGCTACGATTGTGACTGACTTTCTCGCCAAAAACTCAACAAACGTGCTTCAGCAACCACCGTATTCGCCGGATTTGGCTCCCTGCGACTTTTTCCTCTTCCCAAAACTAAAATTGCCCCCTCGTAGCACCCGTTTTGAGTCGATTGAAGCCATAAAATAAAATTCGGCGCGAGAGCTAAAGTCCATCCCGGAAAGCGCCTAAAAAAATGTTTCGATAATTGGAAGTGCCGTTGGCATAGATGTATTGGAGCAAATGGAGCCTATTTTGAAGGCGACCCAATAAATGTTGACGATTAAATGTAAAAATGTTGTTTTAATTGAAAATTCCCGGTACTTTCTTAACAGAGTAGTATTATACTGATACTGATATTTTCGTGTTGTGTAATGGTGGCTGAAACCCGTCCCTCTAGAAAATTATTATTTGAACAGGATTTGAACCCGGGACCTTTCGGTCTCCAGTCCAATGCTCTAACCACTGAGCTATCGGTACACAGTATACATGCTGCTACTAGTTTATTATTCCATTTCTTCATCTGGAAAAAAATAATAATGATTCATCATTCTTTAAGGCACGTTGCATTAGATGAAAATTTCTGTCATTATTTTGTAGTTTGAAGAATTATTTTCATAGTGTGGGATTTACGAAAAAAGAGATTTTCTTAATTGCAAATTGTACACTGCACTGAATTCGCAATTTGAGTAGTATATTGAATCGTTACATAACAATATAAATATGCAAAATTCCAAATCCTTCTTCTTCTTTCAGAATTTGATAAACTACCCTTTCATATCATCCCTTTCTTCTTCTTAAAATAATTTATTATACAAACGCAGATACTCCCTTAGTCATTTCGTGAAGTATGACATGTTTTTTTTCTCATTTTACTCTTATTTTGTACACATATAAGTGAAGAAATCGATCGGCTGCGTTGCAAAAATCGTACTAATTTATTCGTTTGTTACAGGTAAATCACCTTGAACAATATTCAGAAGAACAATCCTGTATGGTAAGTCTGTGGATGTGTCGCAATAGCGTTTATCTCAGCTACTACACAATAAATCGAATGATTTGTTTTCTAATGAATTATTCCTACGTATGACTCGAAGATTTCAACGATATGTCATTCTCCATATTCATACTGCGAGTTGTGTAACTTATTCCGTCATATTTTCATGAATGACCATGAGGTCAGGTTATTTTTATCAAGTTCTTGAAGGCATATGGTAATTTGTGCTCATCGTACTCTCTTTGCATCAACGATGTTGAAGTAGCTTTCAGATTCTTTTTTGAAATTGAACTGAGTTGTCAGCCTCGCGAACAAACGCAAAATTCAAAAATGATTTTACATTCATATGGGGGACCGAAAAGTAATGTCGTTTCTGCGCATATCGATATGTCGTCATTGTGTACTTCGACGTAGTGACAAAGACATTTTAAGGTTATTGTGACTTTTTTACTTCTAAATAATTAAATATCAGATTTTGTTTTTGCAATTTGGGGTGAAATGGCCAGCCAAATATTGGCATTGTATTATTTTTGAGATTCGCAAGGGTAGTAACGCAACATTTGCGACCAAAAACATTTGCGATGTTTATCCAAGTGCATTAGACGTTTTTAAATGCCCGGCAATTTAACTTATAAACCCCAGATTTATCATCCTTATGTGTGTAGTCTTTATTATTTTTGATAAATTTACTCAAGTTTAAATTAGTTTTAAATGAAGTTCTCAAATTATATTTATTTTTGAGGTATGTAGCAATTTTCTCAGAAATACCTTTAGTGTAATTTAAGGAAATGTATTTAAAATTTTCTTTTATATTATTGCTATTATTGCTACATACCTCAAAAATAAATATAATTTGAGAACTTCATTTAAAACTAATTTAAACTTGAGTAAATTTATCAAAAATAATAAAGACTACACACATAAGGATGATAAATCTGGGGTTTATAAGTTAACCTGCGGTGATTGCCCTAAAATTTACATAGGTCAAACTGGAAGAACGTTCCGTCATAGGATGTGTGAACATTTGAAGAGTTTCCTCAACAATAAAAGCAATTCTACATATTCCAACCATTTGTTAGAAACAGGACATAATTTCAACCATAACTTTGAAATTCTACATATAGAAAGCAAAAGTTATGCCTTAAATCTGTTAGAATCCCTAGAGATAAATAAACATAATAAAATTGGAATATTACTTAACGAACAAATAGATTTAAATAGCTCACCTCTGTTAAATATATTCAGATAAGCTGGAATTTGCAGGGACCCTTTTTTGGGTTTTAGTGCCTAATAAAAATTTATTGTAGTTACTGTAATATAAATAGCCACGGATTTCGGAAACAAGCTTAGTTATTCAAAATGTGATCTTACCTGATGATGCTACTGTGATAGCGAAACAATTGTTGTGAGTTTAACAATAAAAATTTGTGAAAATCAGAATAACCTTATTTCAAATTATTTAATATGGATTTTCACCAAGTAAGGACTGATACAATTCAATATTTGAGTACAATTTAGACGAATGTTAATTAATTCTCATTCAATGTTTATCAGTTATCTCTTTCTGGGTCCAAATGTAGTGATTTCTCTCCATTTAAGCTTGCTTGTGCAAAGTAAGATGGAATATAGTGTACTTACTGGCCAACTTTGTTGGAAGAATAGATCCTTTCAGATCGCTTCCAGTAGAGATGGTTTCAAAAATTTTCAATTATCTGGATGACCATTCTCTAATGAATGTATTTTCAACTTGCCAATGATTCAGAGATGTATGTTTCTATTTTTCCAAATTAAAAGTCGAACTAAAGTCCTGAAGAGGGAAGAAAAGCGTAAATCGCGATCTCCAATTCCTCTTGGGAACTTTGAAATATACAGTTTTAAGAAATTTAGCACGGATTCTTAGTTAAGTTTTTCCAATCTGCCCTACGATCAAAACTCAGGCTATAAAATTGAACTTCATCTTATAATCGTAAGTTGAATGCAGTCAAAATCCTACTTATTGGTGAATTTTGGGTGATATTCAATCTACGGAAAGGTATTCCAAACATTTATATCGATCTCCAATTCCTCTTGGGAACTTTGAAATATACAGTTTGAAGTTTAGTACGGATTCTTAGATAAATTTTTCCTACCTGCCCTCCGATGAAAATTCAGGCTATAAAATTGAACTTCATCTTATAATCGTAAACGACATAAACATCCCGTTTCTACAAAACCCCAGGTCAACGCGTCATCAGCACGCACCCGGTTTCTTTTCCATTTTCAACGAAACATAGAAGTAGAAATGTCATCTACTGCGACAGAAGCGCAGAAGAATCCTCTCTCTGTCCAAATGAGTTCTGTCGTAATGGCTCGTACAGTTAAATGGTTTCCTCCTGACGATAACATCCGTTAAAGCGTGAATTCTTCTCATTGCCTGGAAACCTACATACCACTAGGCGGATTTTGCATTGTGATCATGATCAGACCGGATATTTTACATTAATGAATAGGTTAAATATGATTTCGTAATGAGTGAGAATTGCAGGAAGATGGTATGATACTGTGTGTTTTGGAACGCCAAAATTTTATATCTTGATGCATGTTCGGTATTGTGTCGGGTAAATTAGTTGAGGTTTCCTACAAGGGTACTTGATAACTGTCTTTATACAGATATTCTGAGGAAAATGGATACCCTCAAGTTGAAAATATTTCAGACATTAACTACATCAATTCTCCGAAACCTATACAAATTTTATCTGAAAAATCTCTTGAATACTTTTTAAAACCAATTTTTCAAAAAGACTTAAAGATTATGTTTTCCCACTAATGGCATAATAATATAAATATGTCGAACTCGTGCGAAAATATATATGGGAAATTATTAAAATAAAATAAATGGAGGTTTATACTTGATATAAGGTATATGAAAATATTTAGATATTTCAATATTTACAGATATATTCTATTAGCCTTCTACATATTTTATTTCAAAAAATTATATTTAACAAAATAGAAAAAGGCTTTTTAATTGATAAAAGAAATATAACAAAATTTGATTACCAAAACAGATTTAATCAGTTAGTCTTCTACAATTTTAATTTCAGAAAAATTTTTATTCAAAAAACTTTTAGAATTAAATTAATGTTTACATAAGCACCCCGCATATCAATACATCAATACAACATTATATTATTGAGCAACGCTCGTTTGTTTGCGATATGAAGGAAAGTTTAGAATTTATGACAAAATCAAAATGTACCATATTTTTTTATTGAAATTCTCATGATTTTGCATTGTGATCGTTATCCAACATAAACGAATAGATTGAATATGATTTCGCAATGAGTGAGAAATACAGGACGATAGAATGATATTATTGTATTTCGATACCGAAATTTCATATCCTGATCCATGTTCGCTATTATGTCGTTTGCTAATTGAGCTAATTGAGGAAGGTTAATGAATTTTCCTTTTATAGATGTCAAGATGGAAAGGCACAACTGAAGTTTAATACAGAAGAATCAATATAATACCATAATAATAAGCAACGCTCAATCAGTTAGGATATGTTAAATGATTTTTAATTTTTGTCAAAATGTTAATTGTATACATATCTTCAATGGATCAATCCGAAATAGGCTATAAGCTATTTTGTTTGGTCTCGAGTTAACACGATACGACTGTAGATAAATAAGCATTTAGAGGGTACTCATTTTACTTAAAGTGTAGGTTTGGATTGAAGACGTATTAAAAGAGACTCAATTCTTCACGTTTTTCACTTAGGCTAACACTACATAGCTCATTATTCAACTAGTTGATTGTAAGCAGTACTACGTCCGGTGTTGCCAAATTACTCATATGATTTAAAGTAAAACACTTTATCTCAGCTAAAATTTATTGCTCACGCAACAATTGTTTCAACAATTACATTTTGACTTCATTCGATGAATATGGTAGTTACCATATTCATTGAATATATAATAAGGATATAATAAGGAGATCGATTTTGTAAGAGTAGTTAGTTAACTAGTCTTACAAAATAGATCGATTTTGTAAGAGATCTTCTTATATACAAGTCTCAGCAAAAAGAAACGTGATAATATAAAGGATTGTTTTGGGAATTTTCAATATTTATTCAAAAACGTTCAGCAACGGGGATCTGTTTAAATCTGTCTGATCGTTATGTAAAATTTGTTTTTATGATTCTGGTTTATTTCCAGTGATTCTGAAAGGTCCGGTCTATTCCATTTGTTCTATGTATGGAGAACTTCGACATTATGGTCAAAATCATGTCCTGTTCTTGAAGGTTGTTGGCAGGAGAGCATTCGATTCATTTTTAACGAATGAATTCTGATGTTCTTTCATTCATTTTCGATTTACCTAAATATTTCGAAATCTTAATATTTCATAATTACAAGATGAATTTCCGTTAAGTAAAGACCGAAACAATTATAGATCATATAAAACCATAATTTATATAGGTGAATCGATAAAATGTAATAAGGATATCGTCAATAAGAACAAGAGATCGGGAGTATGTCAAGCAACTTAAAGAAACAGGCCATGATTTTGACCATTATTTCGAGGTTCTTCATATGGCAATAAAGTGGACCTTTTAGAAACACTATAAATAAATCGGCATCATAAAAAAAGGCCCTTGTTGCTGAACCTTTTTGAATAAAGCTGGAAATTCCCAAAGCAAACCTTCATGTTATCACGTTTCTTTTTAAGGAAAGCTCGTATTTATGGAGACCGGTTTTGTCAGAGTAGTTAGTTACCATACCTACTTGATGATGTAAAAATGTAATTGACGAAACAATTGTTATGTGAACAATAAATATAAGCGGAAATGAAGTGTTTCACTTTAAATCATATACGATAAATTTTCGCCAAGTAAACACCGAAACAATCAATAATTTGAGAATATGCTTAGTCTTATAAAACATTGCTTTATTCATAAGGTTCTCACAGTTATAACTTCATATAAATATTTTAGCAAAAAAGGTTCCATAAAATGGGCAATAAAAGATACTGAAAATTTTTGTACTATGATAATGCCGTCCACAATAAATTTCATGTCGGCAAGGGGCAACTTGCGAAGTAAAACATGAGTTTGTAGGAATTCCACAAATGTATGAAATATCATGTTGTAAAGGACGGTTTTATTTTTTCTCTTCAAATATCAGTACATAAATTCCAGAGCTTGAATATTTATTGTGAGTTTTGAGCTATTAAGGGTGAAAAGGGTTATAATTGGAATGAAATAATACATATAATTTGTGGACAATATGGTTCGTCACTGTGAAATCAAAATTACCTTCATAATTTAACCTGTTACAGATAACAAATTGTTCACCAAACGCCTTTAGTGTAATGAATTTTGGGAATATTGAATTTTTTACAGCGTTGCCAGCGAAGAACTTTTATATTTATTCACCATTGTCGCACTCGAAAATAGTTCTGCTAGGGGGCGGATCATTTAAAATTTGCATTTTTGATCGGCTATAAATAAAAAACGAACTAGTATTTTTTCGAATATATAAGTTCATTAGAAAGAAGTTAGAAATATATTTACGAATGATTCAAGGCATCAATCATTTCTGGATGGTTAGCGTAAAGATGATTTTTCTGGGAAAATGCTCATCTTCGGCCATATGACCAATTAGTCCATTGAGCGAAGTGGAAACCCATCGGGTAGTCACAAGGCTTTACTTCTTGCACTGGTTGAACTTTGTAAGCCTTCATACAGAGGTGTTTATACAAAATTCTCTTCAGAGAAGTGCGGGAAACGTTCAGTTCTTGAGCACGATGACGAGTTGATGTTGATGGATGTTCGACCACATTCTGGGCTACAGCAGCAATATTTTCAGTTGTGCTCATTGGAAGAGAACGTGAACGGGTTGTTTAATCAAATAAGGATACAGTTTTCACGCACAAATTGATCCACAAATTGCCGTGAGGGCAGTTCTTTTATATTGAATTTTCCACGCTAACTTCTTACATATTGGATAGAAGATTCACCACTTTGGAAATGAGTTTTCTATATTTCCCAGTTCTGTTCAAGCGTAAATAGACCCATTTCGTTAATGTCAAATATCAAACTAACTGTTCCGTCTCATTAGAGACGGTCCTGTCTACGTTCGATATAATTCATTCTCATCTTTTCGAAACTTAAGTGTTTCCATGTTGGCAATTTCAGTCTAGCAGTTTTGAATTTCGTCCTTCGAACTATGAAGTGCTATTCGACCCTTCAGCTCATTTGTTTACTAATGATTATATATGGCCTCAAAAAACATGCAAAGTCTTCAGACCATTCTGATATATTTATTGCTTATGAACTCACATATCCTTATCCACTAGCATTGATATCATTATTTTTCTATAACCAATAAGAAGGTTTATTTCATTGATTCAGTCCACCTACAAATAGGCTTTCAAATCAATTTCGTTAAGTTTCTTTTTTTTCTTAGAAGGGATGCCTTGAGCAGTCTTTGAACAGACTGTAAACTTATGGTCTGTCTAGAAAGTATCCGGAAAAACAATGCTCAACTGTAAGGATTTAGTATAAATATTCATCTTATTCACTTATACAACCTCTATTCAATAGTAAACACTTGATTAAACGTCGAGGTACACCCGAAACTAGATCACCTGCATAATTTTCGGTGATGGTAGTCCACGACTGAAAAATGACTGAATTAAATTCTATTTATTTCGTGGCCCTGCTCTTCATTAGTCTCCATATGTTCTCAATGGGAATAAGGTCTGGCGAAGCTGCTGGCCATGAAATGGTGTTCTTGCATCCAAGCTTGAGTAAAGGCCAAAGTATGGCATTTTGCATTATCCTGCTGAAAACGCCATTCCTCTGGATATAAAACATACGCCGTTTCAAGGAGAAAATCGTTTAGAATGCCACAATATTTCTCACTATTAATGGTACCATCAACTATACAGGGAGGCGTAGCACCACGCTGAGATATTGCTTCCCAAAACATTATTTAGGTGGAAAATTTGGAAATTTGAACGGTACCAGGTTGTTTCGATAGGATTTTCAAGTGATTTCCACCAAGTTTGAAACAACTGTCATCAGATTTAAAGATATTATTAAAATTGTCTTTTTGAAAACATTGACAAAATTTTATTCCTCGTTAATTTTGTAAAGGTTATAGGTTTCATATATATATATATATATATATATATATATATATATATATATATATATATATAAAACATATAACCTTTAGAAAATGAATTTGTGAAATCCCAGGCGCAGATTGTGTCGTCCTAAGGCCAACAAAGAGATTAAATTGTCTCCTTCAATCTTACGTGGTCTTCCTGAGATTGATCTATGCCTCATATGCATTCCCATTTTTATCCTCTTCATTGTCTCATATACAGCACTTTTTCCCAGTTCAGTCAATTGCACTAATTTTTTAACGTTTCCAAAACCTTTTCTATAAAATATTTTACCTGTTTTATTTTTTCTAGTTGCGATATTATTTCATAAATTGTATACCTGTTGACAATCAACAATATTTGACAAAGAGTGTTGCCATGCAACTTTGGCCATAGCCGACTACCTGCACAACCTATTTTATACATTACTTTTGTCTTAGAATGTTACAAAAAAGAAGTATATTAAAATAATGAAAAATAATAAGTTCTGGATACTTTCTAGACGAACTATATTATCATCTCGGTAGTCAAACTTGTCGTATGTAGCTTCCGCTATATTATAAATTATCATCTCGATAGCAAAACTTGTCGTATGTAGCTTTTGCTACATTATGAATTATCATTTCGGTAAATCAAGTTATCTTATGTAGCTTTCGCTACGTTATGAACTGTCTCTACTTAGAGACAAACTCGTCGCTTGTGACATTTCGGTCCAAGCTACCGCGATTATTTTTGTTAGTATAGTAATCCATATACTTTGATTGCCAAAATATTGGCAAATTCATTACATTTGTTTTTAGTGTAATAATCATATCTCTTGACTTGGTTTATATGTTTACAGTAAACCAAGAATTATAATTGTTGTTGTTAAAAATATTCAAGTGTTTAATTAAGTAAATTCATCATCGAGATAACTACATACAAGTGCTCTTGAAGTTAAATTTCTCGCTATACTACATCAAATACAGACCCATAATTAATTTTGAAATTGTATGTTATTTTAAAATAGTGAAATAATGGACAAAATACTGTTGTAAACTAACCGTGGTACGTTACATTAACTTTCCGTCAAAAAATGACTGAAGTTTTGACAGACTCGAAATAACTACTACTTCAAAATTCAAACTGTAGATACTTTATGATTTTTTCGAAAAACAATTTCTGATGCTTCGTTTAATACGTAAAGATATACTTAATGACTCGTAATCGTGCTATATCCCTACAAATTTACTGTGAACATAAGAATGAGGAAGTACATTACATAAGCAAATATTTCCTAGGAAACGAATAAAACCTTCGCAAACACAGGAATGAAAATATGGAAAGTTCACATTGAATTTAGAGCTACTCCAACAAGTGCCGAAGACAAGATACAGCTCGCAGCTCGATTCAATAATGACCACTCCCAGCTTATACACTTTCACCTGCGCCTTTCCTAGGCCAGCGTCGCCGATTTGAATTCGTCGCGGTATCTTGAGATGCGGAAACGCGCGCGAGGTGACTTCGAATGACCTTCAAGACAACTCGATGTTAATCTATTCGAATGTCTTTCAAGGTTGACTTCTCACATTCATAATATTCGCCGAGAGAAGGAAATTCAGTTTTTGCGAAAAAATAGTTCTAGGATGTCGGAAGATAGAGGCCATCTTTTTGTGGCATATTTGAATAAGACACATCGAGGATTTAGATTTTGGTCAAATTTATATTACCATAATGGTTTTAATTCCACCATTATGAATGGAATTCAACATCCTTCAAATATCCTCAATTGGAACTTTGACAGGACATGATTCTGGAACTTTGACAGGACATGAATGACAATGTGTCATTCTATACCCGATATATCGGTGTTTTTTTTAAAGTGATAGAACTTCAAATTGAAATAAAATACATTTAAATTAAGATTGAAGCCTAATTTTTTTATTTGAAAGATAATTTTATGACATTTATGTTTTGAAACTAATTGCCGGCATATGTTCAACACGACTAGCCTGAGAACTGCAACCAGACCAATTTTGGAACACTCTTTCGAGTAATTCAGGCCTTATTTCAACAATAACACGTGTTATGTTGGCTTCCAAAGCGTCTATTGTTTCTGGTTTATCAGCATAAACCAATGACTTGACATAACCCCAAAGAAAATAATCCCGTGGAGTTATGTCGCATGATCTTGGAGGCCAATTAATTGGACCATTTCTCGAAATAATGTTATCGCCAAATCTTTCTTTCAATAAATTAATTGTTACGGTAGCAGCATGAGTTGTAGCATCATCTTGTGGGTCGATATTTTGAAACAAATAATCATTGATCATCGATCTCTAACGAGCACCATTCACTGTAACATTAGCTCCAGCATCGTTTTTAAAGAAATATGGACCGATGATGCCTCCAGCGTGTTAAGCACACCATAGAGTGCATTTTTAAGGATGCAATGGAACCTGCAGAACTTCTTGAGAATTGTTTTCACTCCATATACGGCAATTTTGCTTGTTTACATAGCCGTTCAACCAGAAATGAGCTTCACACTAAACACCATTTCACGATAAAAAAGTGGATCAACTTCAAGCTGTTCTAGGGCCCAATCACCAAAGAAACAACGCTTATTATGGTCAAGTGGCTTTAGTTCTTGAACCAGTTGGATCTTCTATGGGTGTAGACCAAAATCTTCAGCCAAATTTTTCATGTGGTGGGTGCACAGAGTCCAACTTGTTGTGAACATCGACGAATAGACAAATCTGGATCATCATTAACACTATGACTTGCAGCAGAGATATTTTCTTCTGTACGTACAGTTCTTTGTCTTTTTGTTGCATCGGGTAGAGAAAATGTTATCCGAAATCTATCGATAGTTCGACGAATAGGCTGCTGGGATGGACGATTATATAAACCATAAATTTCACGAATAGAACACTGATTTTGAAAACAAATTTCAACAATTTGTAAATGTTGTTGCGGCGTGAGTCTTTCCATGATAATTTGTCAATGCTTAGTAAACAGAAATGTCAAAAAAACATGGCTTCTACCTTCTGTCAAATCACATATATCCCTATCGAAATTTCTATCACTCTAAAAAAACACCCGATACAAGGTGTTTCCAATAGAAAAGCAAAAAAACCTAAAATTTGACTTGGAAGGTTGAATAAAAAGTGGGCCGTCTTGAGTTTGCATTTTGAAGTAGTGATTGTTGGCAGTCTGGCAATACTGTTAGAAATTTACGTAGAAAATTTAAGACAGTTTGTGGATCAATTTGTGAAGCGAATTCGTTAAATTGGATCGTTATTTGATAAAACAACTCGTTCACGTTATCGCCCAATAGGGACACCTGAAAACATTGAAGCTGTAGCCCACAATGTGGCTGAACATCCATCAACATCAACTCGTCATCGTGCTCAAGAAATGAACATTTCTCGCACTCTGATGAGAATTTTCATAGAGACCTCAACATGAAGGATTACAAAGTTCAACTAGCGCATAAAGTGAAGTTTCGTAACCATCCGATGTCTTTTCACACATGGCCGAAGATGAACAGTTTCTCAGAAAAATCATCTTTTGCGATGAAGTTCATTTTCACCTCGGAGGATAATTTTTTTGTGGAGATCCCTTAAGGATAGGTGTTACACTAACCATCCAGAAACAATTGATGCATTGAAACATGAAATCGAAATTGTCATTCATAAGATTGAGTCCCAAACAATCGACAATGAAAATTTGGGTAGACATGGTACTGTATGGCCAGTCGCGGTGGGCATTTGAATGATATTGATTTTTTCCGTTAATGTCAGGGTTCAACCATTCTAATAAATACACAACTCCGAAAAAATATCAATTAGTTTCTTATTTATCAAAAATTCAAATTTTAAATGACTCAGCTTTAGATAGACCTTACTCAGCTTACTCAGTACAAAAGTGGATGATTTCGGAGAGTCAGTATACATTATAAATATTTAAATAAAAATATTATCACTAGAATCTTTTGAGAGTTACTTTGAGCAACCGTTTTTGAGATATCTGTGTGTAGTTTTTTAACTCTCACCCCTAAATATAAAATAAAATAAAATAAATTACTACGGAATACCTTTATTAAATATCTTACCATCTTTATATATCTTACGATACATATTTTGTCAAAGAAGAACTGCTCTAAAAATGAAAAATTTTAAATTTTATCGACTAAATATAAGAATCAATATAAAAAGTCAGCGGAGTAATTTAATATAACACATATAATCTAAATACAATATTTTATATGTTCATATTTCGTTTTATTTGAAAGTCTTCAGAAATATCCAATCTAAACTGTGATATCAAACTTTTATACTCACATGTTCCATATTGAGAATAAATTAGAGATGATTTTCGACCCCATGGCTACAACCTTACTTTATGCATAAACATAGAGTAGGTTCCAACCACAGAGTCTTCTACCTGTGAGAAAAATGGAAAACAGCGCAAACCTTTAAATCCTGAATATTATATGACAGTTGATTTTGACCCGATTTTTACATAAAATATAATCAATATTAAATGATGTGAAAATGAGTCTTTCTATTGAAGGCGTTTATTAATATAAAATTAAATAAAATAAATTTCTACGTAATGCCTCTAGTAAATATCTTACGATATTTTATATCTAAGTTTGTAAAAGAAGAACTCCTAACCCCACCATTGAATTGCCACAAGAACATCCTGTGTTTGGGCCAATTTTTTAAGTAGGAGTGCTTGCTACGCTAGCGTGTACATTTTTTTTCAGGGCAGACTGTTAGATTTGGGAAAAATATCAATTTTATACACTTATTCGAGCTGAAAGTCACGTGTTTTTACAAACTGGGGCGGCAGGCTTGAAAAATAGGCAACAATTTATAGAAGCATTTTGCAGGATTACATATCAAAAATAAAATCGAAAATTAAATAAAAATTTTAAGAAACGGCTGTTAAAACATCATCGCAGCCTGAAGAGTTTTTCGATGTTTTTGAAATGTCCATAATTATTATACAAAAAACATATAATAACTTATATTTTTTTATATTTCTTATAAATACTAAGACTTGATCTCTCACCCGGTTCCAGCTTCTTTATATAACTTGATGAGTATTCTTTGAGAATTCGGTCATTGTGGGCTAACCATCGTCTTTCGGATAGCCCCATAAAAAACTCAACGACGATAAATCACGCAATCTGCATCAATGCAATGCGAAAACTATTGTCTTTAAAATTTTCTTGCAATTAAACACAAAAGGGTAATTCTGTGTGAGGTTAAAGTTATATATGTTCCACATTTGTAACTTCACTCTGAAGAAAAAAAAATTGAGAATCACTCATAATTTTGTGGACTTTCTCCTAGACATAGTAAAAGCTGGGCCATATAGCGTTTGCATTTCATAGTTATGGTAATTTTGAGTTTGACAACACTTCTATCATTGGCGGTTTGACAGAAAATTGATTTAATATTCGACATTAAGGAAATGGGTTGATTTATGCACGACCAAAACTGGGAAATATTGAAAACTTATTTCTGGTAGTCAACCTTCTATTCAAACTGTTGGAAATTTCCGTGAAGAATTCAATAGAAATTGAATGCTCTCACGGCAACTTGGGGTTCGATTTGTGAAACGAGTTCGTTAAACTGGATTTTTATTTGATAAAATAACCCATTAACGTTCTCATCTGGTGAGCATACCTGAAAATATTGTTGCTGTAGCCCAGAATGCGACTGAACATCCATCAGCATCAACTCGTCATCGTCCTCAAGAACTGAGTGTTTCTCGTACTTCTCTGAGCGGAAGATGAGCATTTTCCTAGAAAAATCATCTTACGTGATGCAGCTTATTTCACCTTGGGAGAATTTAACTGTAATTTGACTGCGTTGAACATTTTTTTGTGGGGATCCGTCAAATATAAGTGTAACGCTTAACATTCAAAAACGATTGATGCCGCGAAACACGAAATCAAAGTTGCCATTCCTATTCAGCCCCAAACAATCAACAATGTTCTGAAAAATTGGATTGATCGGATGGGATACTGTAGAAAGTCGTGGCGGTCATTTGAACTATATATTTTTTATTCGTAAATGTCAAGGTTCATCCTTTCTAATGAAGTTAAAACTTTGAAAATATTTTCATTCGTTTTTCATTTATAGCTGATCGAAAATGCAAATTCAAGAAGTCCTTTATTGAGTTTTCAAAATTAATGGCGTGATAAAATTATCAAGAATATTTTGTTTCTCGATTTAATTCGAAATCTACTGATATTCAATTATTTTCAAGAACTATCTACTTTCACAAAGGGGAAATTATTCAATTTGCTCTTTTGTGAAATTATTCGTCAAATTTATTTGAAATTTCAACCAAGTTTTCAAATTTTATACCAACGTATAATAGTAAAATTTTAGCACTTTAATGAAGAAAATCATAATACCTCAAAAACGATGTGTCTTTTGCTCATTTTAGATTCTTAAGCTGGTTCTCATCTCTATATCTTTTAATTTCTAATCAAAAGATGCTCCCTTATATTGATCTGTCTGAAAATTCTTTTGAGTGGAAATATTTCAAATATACAACTTTGTCAACTGTACAAGAAATCGTCGAAGTAAAATATGAAAAATCAGCATGAATAGTAAATTTTCAACAATATTTCTTACGAAAGCATTGAATCCATTCATGTTGGGCTACCTTTCATGATATTCTGAAACAGATTGAAAATATTCTCGCAATTAAACTCTCCATACAGAATTTCGTCGTCTTTAATATCAGGTATTAGAATTATTTTTTTATTATTATTAAATTACTCCTTCAGTGCACAAATAAATGGAAGAACATATATTTCTGCAAGTTTCAGACAAGATATAAGAAGAAAGTTTCGTAACTATATTCAACAAGAAATGTAAGCATTCCTGAACAATATTAAGGAAAAATATTTCCTTACATCTCCCAAAGACGCTTCTATGAATCACAATTAGTCACTTTCTTGATTCAATCATCATCAAACTGTTATCAGTTCTTCATTTTAAGATCAATTCATTATTCAGCTATAATTTTTCAAAGAAACGGACTGGACCATGGGCTTTGAAAAATAATTAGCAAGTTTTGGTTTGAATGTCGAGCAAATAACAAATTGAGAGATTCCTTTGTTAGCTTTTGATCTTTAGAAAGCTGAATTCGTCGAGAGAAATTATACTGAGTTAGCAAGGATAAACAACTTTCATTATTTGGTTTGAAAATGTAAGTCGAAAGTGTAGAGGATGTCTTAATAAATTCTTCAATTCTTTGTAGAGAAAAATTTCATCAGATGCTATTTGTTCAACATCTCTAAAATTAATTATATGTCAGTTTAAAATCGAAATATTCCGTAGGACTATTTCAATCCTACGATAATCAGTTAAGACGCTTCCACATAGATTCTTGTTTTATCGCGATAAAAAGAGTAATCAACAGATTGTATTGTAATAAATTATTCAACATTTCACAAATTCATAATAGCAGTGGAATAGAATATTTGTCATACTAAGTTAAGTTATCGTACGTACACCATCGGTTAATTCTTGAAATAATCTCCCAACTGACACCTTGCAATACGATTAAGACGAAAAATTTTTTGTGGGAACAATTTTTTCAATTCTGTTGAATAAAAAAAATACGTAAGACAAATCCACCTGTTTAAGAGAAAATTCGTGCGATATTAGAAGGTTTCGCCGATGGACAAAAAATAGGTCTGATTATAGAGAATCAGGTATGAAGTAAATATGGAATACCACAGTACAAGAAAAATTATTGAATGAAATACCTATTAACCCATTCAATAATTTAATAGTCAAATCAGCGCTTCTGGTCAGAGATGCGAAACATAAACAACAGCAAGCTTCATCAGATGAAAGGCATTTTCATTAGAAAATTCAAATATCAAATCAGATTCATTCTGTTGGCCTCCCACAAATTTTAATTTCAAAAACTTTTAGAATTAAATTAATGTCTTATAAGCACTACCCAAATTTAATAGACAACTCATTATATAATAAATATCAAATGGAATAAAAAACCCAACGAATTATAAATTATCAATAAAAATCACTAAATAAATACCTGAAGGAGACAATTTTTTTTTGTCTCCTTCACTAATAGTGTAGTGTAGAACTAACGGACATATTAGAGAAGAGTACCAGGAGTTCCAACAAATTCTGGGATAGAAGTTGATTTTGCATGCACTCACTACAGAGAATACCGACCTCATGACAAAGATAATTATTTCTAGTTATTCTTTTTAATAGGATAGATAATGCCGTTCCATTTCATTCTTCATTCATCCTACTGTAAATTTCAGTTCGAATTGTAGACTTAAGCTTTTGCGGACGAATGTTACTCAGGGAATATAGAGTATAGTGAGGCACACCAACTTAAATTTTATGCTGCACGATACTTCACATTTATTAAAAATGTCTGTATTTGTATTCTTCCTGAATACATATTTATATTCATTCAAGTCTCCAGATCTGATCTATCTGGTGTTTGGTATTCAGAAGTAGGATAACGATGGGCACGTTCTTGTAAAATTTCGTGGGGATCATATAATTAGAAGATTCAGAGAAATGTATTTTATGAGCAGAGAAGCGTTGAACGCTACCGGAACCATGATGAAACCGAATTCAAATTTAGCATTTAAATGTAATATAATGACAAGAAGGGTAATGCCAAATTCAGTAGGAATCCTGATAACGTCAGTGTTCTTCTAGAATTTGTTGTAGAATGATTCTTTATTCCTAAAATGATCCTCATTTAATAGTCAGTCTTTACGTAACACTGCAGTATTCTATAGCTTTTCTCGTACTGATAAATCGATATTGCATGTTAATCGATTTTTTCATTTAGTTTTTTTCATTAATTTTCACTAAGATAGATCGTAATGAATACTTTTTTTAGGTTCTACTACAATTTTGAACAATTAAGTAATTTTTATTACTTCGTGTTAGTAATTATTACTTTCCAAGAGCATGTCACTGATTACTGAATAAGATGAAAAAGGTAAGGTCGTCGAGTGCAATTAAACAAATCTATTTTAATCGAGAAAATTTTCTCGTTAGTTCTGGGTTATCTAAACTACCAGTTTATCTTGCCCTGATTACAAATTCATCAATAACAACCGGTTGCTTGAATGAAATAGCTCAAACAGGCTTACCTACGTAATTATATAACAAGAGAAATGAAGGGCTTTCTGGTGTAAATTATGCAGAGTTAGTATTTTTATTGAATTATATTTAAGTATACCAACTACTTGTTTCTCCAAACATATCCCCTATAGTTATAATAATTACGTTCTACAGAATAGTTTGAAACAGTCATAAAAGTTGCTTCAAGAGTAACTATATATGTGTTGGAGCATGAATATTAGTCATGATGAGTTTTTCAGTCGAAATAAACTATATACCGGGTGTTTCACGAATGATTGTACAGGATTTCAGGGCAGATGCGGGACATTTTGGTGAGTCTGAATTAATGCTCGAAATATGTCCTAAATATATTCGTTTAAGAGTAACAGGATGTTTTATGTATTTTATCAAAAACTTCCAATCAGCGTACTTCTTGAACGCCTGGATGGATCTTCATGAAAACTTGAGGGAATGAGTATAGACCAATGCCAAATATTTGCCCGTAATGACTTATCGATAGCACAGGTCCGGACTGAGAAAATTACATTCTTCTTCTCTTAAAAATCTACAATAAATACTCTTTCAAACAAGCCTATTAGGATCAATGGCACACTTCGCATCATCATTTTATGAACCATTGAATATTAGGAATTTTCAATTTATAGTAAACACGGACCTGTGAATCTGAGAATAATGCGTGTGTTCATATTGAATCGATTGAAATTCTCAGTAACATGACTTGGGCATTGTATCTTATTCCATCCAATACATGAATATAGGGGCAACGTCAAATATTGTTTGCAAAACAAAATTTAACCGAAAACTCGAATTAACATTGAACATTTAATTGGACTATTATAAAATGGACTTAATAATAAAAATATAAAATGTATCTTATGAACATGTGTGTAACTGAACAAAATTGACAATAAATAGGAGAAAAAATTATAACTTGTTTTCAAAAATACCCCCTTTCTCTTCTAAATATTTTCTAGCTCTTGTGATCAAATGAGTTACAGCTTTCTTCAAAATTTTCGGTCGATTTCGTATTGCTTCACATGCAGCTTGAATACGATTAATCAGATGCTCCCTGTCTATGATTTCTTCAGAGTAAACTTCATTTTTTAAGTAACCCCAGAGAAAATAATCCAAGCATGTAAGATCTGGGGATCTTGCAGGCCAGTCATGAGGTCTCCCTCTACCAAACCAATGATCTGGATAAACTGCATTCAAATGCGCTATAATTTCAAGGGTAAAATGTGCCGGAGCTCCATCATGTTGGAAGTACATTCCTCTTGGAATATTGCTTCCATCATTTAAGAGCCCTGGCAAATGCTCGATTAAAAATTGTAGATATGTCACTCCATTCAGCTTGTGTGGAAGAATATATGGTCCAGTTGGGTGATTATTGTGAATTCCACACCAAATATTGTTTGAAAACGATGTTGTGAATTGCGTTTCCTAATCACTTTCGGATTTACTCGGGACCAAATATGTGCATTGCGAACATTCAAAATGCCATCTTTTGTGAAGGTCGCTTTATCAGTAAAAAGCGTTCTGAAGATAGCTCGCTGGTTCCGCAAAACCCATCTGCAAAATCGAATCCTCGGTAGTTCATCGCCTGGCTCCAAGATTTGGGCGGATTGTAAATGAAATGGATGCCACTTTTCACAGCGCAGAACTCGCCAGACCTGACAATATGGCAAACCTAAAACTAAACCAAGACGCCGAGTGCTGGTTGAAGGATTTTCATGGACAGCTTCTATTATGTCTTCATGGTTTACCATAGAACTTGCTCTTTCTCGTCTACTTACTGACGGAAAGTATCCAGTTTCACGAAGTGAGCGATTAATATGTTCGAATTGCGTATTTTTCTATTTCAATTATTACCCGACAATGGTTTGAAATGTCAAAATTCTTAGCATGAGCCACTTAGACTTTGAAATGGGTTGAAATCAGAGTAAACGAATTTCTTCTTTAATCTTTCACATAGCATTGGAAATAAATGATATCTTAAGCTTCAGATCGATTCAAGCAGCATGTAAGAAGATAAATAGTGGACCAGAAAGAAAGTCTATTGAAAGCTGCAGAACATTCAATACAAGAGCTAGCAGGTGTCAAAAAGAAATAGGGAAATTTTCGAGAACATGAGAAAATTCATGGAGGAAGGGGTATAAAAGAATTTATTTGCGAAAGTTTAAATAAGATGTCGAAAAGTATTTCGATTTGTATGCGTGTGTCTGAATCGAAAATTTCAGATATTCAATAGCTCATGAAATATTGATGAGAAGTGTGCCATTATTTCAAATGAGCTTGTTTGAAAGAGTATTCTTTGTAGATTCTGAGGAGGATTTCACTTTTCGATGTACGGGGTATTTTACAAGATGTGGGATAAAGAATAAAATTTTCTCAGTCCGGACCTGCGCTATCGAAAAGTGATTGGATGCAAGTATTAGGCGTTGACCTCTACCCCTTTCCTTAAAATTTTATGAAGATCCATGCAGGCGTTCAAGAGTTATACCGATTGAAAGTTTTTGATAATGTACATAAAACATCCTGTTCTGTTAAACTTAGGACATATTTCGAGCACTGATTCAGACTCACCAAAATGTCCTGTATATGCCCTGAAAGCCTATATAATCATTCGTGAAACACCCTGTATATAAGCGGAAGTAAAGTGTTTTACTTCAAATCTTATACGATGAATTTCCGTCAAGTAGAGACCGAAACAATCAAGAACGAAATAAAGTGCTCCACAAAAGTTGGAAAGTTCACAAATTCTTTATTTATTTCAGATATAGTCTAGTGTTGTTAAAATATTTTGAAAATTTTCTTTTTATCACATTTTTTTCGCTTTCGGTTCAGTACAAGGTGAATTTTCTCTTTTTATGTTTTTGATAATTTTAGATCAGTTATTAATTTACGTTAGAGCCATCATTAAGGATTTAAAACTAAAGAGTTTAGTTACGTAAACTCAGTACAAATGAAGACAATAGAGCTATTGGTACGATTGAGAGTGGACGTTTTAAAAAGAAAAGTTGCAGGCTGTTTTCGTGTTAGTGAAATCCTGAATTCGAGGCTCATCCATCGCTATCGAGAAACGTGAAATGTGACCGAAAAGTCAAGAAGTATGCGCCCAAGATAACAATATTTGTTTCTGACATTGTCTCCCGTGTAGATAACCATTGAGTACCTTAAAGCTATTGAGTATATTGAAAAGAATCATGAAACAACGACTTCTGTATGCTTCTGGTGTTGAGGTTTCAATAGAAACAGTATATCGAAGACCTCATGAGGTTAATCCATATTCGCGGCAACTGTTTAGAAAATTTCCACTCACACATCTCAAATTCGTGTTCGGTTTACAGGAGCAGTAAGCACTCGAATTGGAATGAGGAATCGAGCTCCTACTTGTTTACTGATTAATCAAGATATGGACGGTTTTCAGATGGTCGATGCGTTCGGCTAAGGATATATCCATTCAGAAATAGTACAATTGCTATTAGTTCCAATGAAGGTACAGAATTGTTGATTTTTTATGTCGATCCATCAACAATATTGGTCGTCTGTTTCATGCTGCTATTGGACCAATTTTTTTTTGACGATTATACTCGCTCTCATCGTGACTGAATATTTGATGATGTCATGGAACATCATGATGGCCCACATTAAGCACTTCCGCCTCCATTGCCTGACCTGAAACAAATCGATCAAGACCACTTCAACAACCCGATCGACATTAGGCTTCATATGACAAATTAAGTTATACATCTTATTAATTTTGGGTTTAAAGAATATTTTGAAAAAATTAAATATAATATGAGAACAAATAAAGCACTCGCATAATATCCTAATCATTATTTTATTCTACATGATGGCTAAGCTAGTAACTTTTATGGGTAGTGATCAAAATTTCTGAACTTACTAAACTTTTGTTAAGTAGTTGATCTTTGAATACATATGGAAATTCATCGAATTTTAATCTTCTCCAAATACATCATATTATATATGCTGCAAATCTATAGATTTGCAATCTTATTTGCGACTTTATCGAAGTAACTTCATGTCTGGCTATTTTCCAGAAATTGCTTGTCTCGTACCACGGTTAGTTTACCGCAGTATTTTACCTATTATTTCAGTACTTTGAAAGAATAGACAATTGCAAGATTAATTAATCTCAATGATTTATTACGATAAGTTTGTGGATTGTATTTTTATTGAGTAGCGGTGATTTAACCTCAAAGAACACTCTGTGATTCCAACTTCCTTTATCAAATAATGATAATCCACAACAACTATGAGGAATTGAAGTAAAACTCTTATAACAAAAAACTATTATATTTTGGTGTCACTGTATATGATACCAAGCTAAGTAATGACAATTACACTACGAATCAACATAAGGTAGATTACTACGTTTGTAGTAATCGCAATAATCTTGTACAAGCAATTTGACTATCTGGAGAGAGTGTATGACATAGCAAAGGGGACATCCGACAAGTTTGACTATTACGAGAATAATGATTTTACAGTCTGTTCAATGACTGAATGGTAGAGGTGCTCAATGCATCTCTTTTAAAAAAAGGGGAAAATTAACAAAATTGATTCGAAGGTCCATTTGTATGTGGACTGAATTACTGAAATAAACCTGCTTATTGGTTATGAAAAAATAACGAGAATATTGCTAGTAGATAAGGACAGAAACAGTTTATAATTACGAATGCGGTGTAATGCGAATCAACAGGCAAAAACTCTAACAGACTTCCCATGTTTTCTAAAAAAATTACCACGAAAATATGATATTGAATCGAAATATCCATGGAAATTTTTATAAAACTTAGTAAGTTTCAGTGCCGTTTAAACCTGAAATAACTCCAAAAATGGGAAATATTCTGAGAAAGGTCTGTTTATATATTTTTTTCAGCAGTTATTAGAAAATCATTCATGTAAAATTATGTAATCTAGAAGGCATATGTTACATTTCTGGTACTTTGATAAGCTTCAGCACAAATTTTTCTATTCACATTGGTACAAGATATAGCGATGCTAGTCTTGCTGCGATTTTTGTTTCAGGTGATAGTCTCTGCTTATTTTCATATAGGTAATCTCTATAAGACCCATTTTTGAATTTTTGGATATTTAACATCACTTTCACAAGTACACCATGTGCTTCAGCTGCAAATTTTTTCCAATTGAAATAAAAAATTGAAACTTCTCGCAAATGCTGTTCAGTTACCAAAACATCTGACTTTCGTCTGCATAATAAAGAACGTTCTGTATAAAACTCAAAACAATTCAAACTGGATGTTATCAACAGCTATTCAATCTGTTTAAAATCATGGCAATAAACTATTATTAATTGAAAATTTAATGAAATTTGAATATTAAAACAAATTGAAATATGTTTATCCTCTACAATTTAAATGAGGACTGAAGACGGGATTGTCTAGAATTATATTTGTTTTTTGAAGATATAGTGCACATTTTTTTAGAAATTTTTGAAATAATTTATTAGAATATTTAAATATATTAAATATTTCAAATAAATTATATTCTTTGAGAAGTCCTTTAAGTGTGTTCATGTTTTTAGAAGGCAATTGGTGTTCTTAAAGGTAAGACCAGAAACAAAATTTTGTCTCCTTTAAATATTTATTTATTAATTTTAATTACTTTCGTATATCTGTTGGGTTATTTATTTCATTTGACATTATATATTGAGTTTTGATTATATACGTCTATTAAATGTAAGCGGTGCTTGTGTAGACATAAATTTATTTCTAAGTTTTTTGAATAAAAATTTTTTTGAAATTAAAATTGTAGAAGATAAACATATTTCAATTTGTTTCAATCTTCAAATTTTGTTATATTTCTTCTATCAAGTAAAAGGCCTTTCTATTTTATTAGAAAATTTAATAGTTTTGGAGTCATCTTTTTAAAACGTACCGAATTATTTTGTACCCACATTACAATATGTGATGAAGAAAAAATTCTAAATTTTACCATTGGTTAACAGAGTGAAAGAAAGGGCAATTCAAAAAAAAATATATAATCAGAATCATTGACAAATTATGACAATATGTGAAATGGAAAATAGAATACCATTCATTTTGAATCTACGAATTATATTTTACTCTTCAAAAACACTATAAATAAATTAAATTTATTTTAGCGGTTTAACATTTCAACTATAACATGTTCATTCCAGTACACTCGTTCCGGGATATCATTAATCTATATATCAAGATTTCTGAGTGGTGACGGTACTATTCTCAGATGAATTCTCAGCTGTAATATAACTACAATTTAAAGGATAACACACTACTCAAGAATACTTACCTGGATCTCTACAACGTGTGAAAACAGCCAATATTATATTAGTTATAAGTCCTATGTTAACAAAAATTAATATTAGGAAAACTATTGACAGATGAGTTTCGAAAATAGTTGTCATTCTGAGTGTCAGAGAATATTGGCATGTCATAGACAAACATTATTAAATTTGTTCCTTTCCA
This sequence comes from Megalocaria dilatata, assembly GCA_034642435.1. Classification (NCBI taxonomy): domain Eukaryota; kingdom Metazoa; phylum Arthropoda; class Insecta; order Coleoptera; family Coccinellidae; genus Megalocaria; species Megalocaria dilatata. The sequence continues at coordinate 52,901,164 of CM067859.1, read as the reverse complement.
TTCAGGAATGTAGTTTTTCGCGCTTGTTCTACGGAACGTAGTGTTATCGTTCTGACCGAATGTCTGTGATTTTGAATTTGGACCGAAAATAGTCTCAACTGCATCGCTGATGAATAATTCGAGGTCAGAAGTACTTCTGTCCAGCCAGTCCGGTCCGGTCCGATCGTAAACAGACCAACTTGTAAACGAAAAATGCTTAAAATTTTTTGGGTAGGTAAAAATATCTCTGTTGAAATTATTAATGGGCAGGATCGGTTGATGGTTCTCCAGAGATTCACATTTAAATTTCTTACAATTTTTGGAATAGTTCCGAAACTACTACCTAGATGTATAATAATGATATAAACTGAATTGAATTGATTCTTACTTGATGGAATTTCATTTCAATAAAATAAATTAAAAATATTATTTCCAATTCATTATTAACAACCCGGTGTCAGCCCTCATTTCACTGTTGGGTCAAAAATTAACAGTGCTTTGACCTAAAGTGGCGCAAGATTGCAGTAACAAAGCCTACCCAGAACACAACTGAACTCCTAACTCGCACAAGCTGAGAGAGCTTCCAAGGGATCTTCACAGAAGATCTGCCAATACACGTGATTTAACTGCCAATAACTCCAAATATACGTTTAACTTTATATACAAGAAATAAATATGAGATAATATATCTAGAACATAAGAATAAGAACACGTAATTCAATCATTAGCATGAGAACCGAAAAGCTATAGATTCTATAGTTTACTAACAAGCTGGAAATAATAAATGCGAAATGTTATAAAGTGGTATTTTCTGTACTTAAATCGATATGAACCGAAACTGTGGGTGGTAAGCATGAAATCGCAAAGTATTCAGTCAATGTGAAACTTGCCGCTTAATAATAAGTCATGGTTCAAAGAATTATGAAATATGTATATTTCATGATGTTCACGGATTAACACTTCAATTCGATCAAGTAACAGAAGCAGTTTATCGATTCGAATTAAAAACAATTTTTTAAAAGTATTTTCTGTTGTAACTACGCTTCAGTTAAAAAAAAATATGTATTTATGAAGCAAACATTTTCTGTTGATTCTAATATGTATAAGACTAATGTAGTGTGGGTTATAGAAGAATGGTTTTCTTCCCAATAGGGACACTACAGTTTTTTGTTCTAGATCTCGTAGGTTTAAACTCATGATCATATATTTGATGGATTCGGTCCTTACTTAATGGAAACTAATTTTCAACGGGTAGCACTTTAGCAAATAAAATTAATTTTCCACAAGCTTCTTCATTAATGAGCAACAATAATTCACCACACTGTGGCTTCATTATGTTCTATATTTGAACTAATTAGGTGTGGGAACTTACATAAGATCTTATACGTGAGTTAGTAAATAATATACATGATATACTGTAGAAAAGGGGGCTCAATGGGTTTTTGTCACTGATGTTCAAAATTAAGATAAAAGACACTCAATAACGTAATGAAACTTATTGGGATTTGCCGTTGGTAAGAATATGATAACATAAAAGTATACTTCTTTGCTTAATATGTTGAAGAAGATAGTAATAAAACTTATTGGGATTTGCCGCTGGTAAGAATATGAAATAACATAAAAGTATACTTCTTGAATATGTTCAGCTAGTTGAAGAGGATAAGAATAACTTTTATCACTACGTTCAGTCACTTTTGTCTTTTTATTTTATCTTATATTCTTACCGGCGGCAAACACCAATAACTCTTATTATTATATTCAGTTCCTTTCACCTTTTTCACACAGTTTGAAATACCTTGACAAACCCCAATGAATAAGCTCCTTTCTCTTTTGTATAAGAGTTTTCTCGGTAGAGTGTAATTTGATCAAAATTATCAGAATAAAATAGAATTCTGAACTTTTTATAATCTAACATGAAAACAACTAGAAATCGGTAAATCTTTTGAGAAATTCAAATAGAACTGAATAGAACTTTCCATATGTAAAATTTCAAAATTTTGGTTGAAAGTACGTCCTGTTTCGAACAAATGGTTCGAATATCTAGAATTACTCTTGTTATTGAGGAAACTCTTCAAATGTTCACAAATTATATGTCGGAAAGTTCTTCCAGTCTGTCCTATATCAACTTTTCGGCAATCATCGCAGATTATCTTATAAATTCCTGATTTATCATCTTTATGTGTAATGTATTATTTTTAATGAATTTACTCAAACCTGAGTAAATTGATTGCCACAAAGTTTACGTTGTACAGAGTGGAAGAACTTTCCGACATAGAATTTCTGAACATTTGAAGAGTTTCTTGAATAACCAAAGTACTTCCAGATATTCTAACCATTTTTTAGAAACAGGACATACTTTCACCATAATTTTGAAATTTTACATATCGAAAGTTATGCCATAAACGTGAGATGAATAAACACAACAAAATTGGAATATTACTTAACGAACAATCAGATTTGAATAACTCACCTCTGTTTAGCATATTCAGATAAGCTGGAAATTACAGAGACCTTTTTTGGGTTTTAGTGCTCAATACAAATTTTTGTACCTACTCTAATATAAATAGCAACCGATTTCGAAAAAAAATTAAGTTATTGAAATTGTAAACCTACCTGAATATGCTACTATGATAGCGAAACAATTGTTGTATTAAATAACAATAAAAATTTGTGAAAATAAGAAAAATCCTATTTAATATTATGAAAAAAAAAGGACTGAAAACTTTGTTATAAACATGAATCGTATATTACTTTCAGTGATAATATTGGGAAAATTCCAGTTGAATCATATAAAACTTATCAAAGCAATGTAATTGTTCTAAAAACAACAAAATTCCAAATAATTCAAGGACGGCTTATGAAGTACAATCAAGTTGAAATTATATCAATAATATGTGATCTAAAATGCTTTTGGTAAGAATCAATTTCTAATAAGATATAAGGTGGACCAATGAGACCAATTATTAAATTAGAAGCATTAAAAGTTAATTCTTTGGAAATTTCTAACAAATAAATTTTTATTAATATTGTGATTAAAACTGAACCGAATGAAGTGAAAGTGGGTAAAAATCAAAAAATATTATATAAAAGAATAAATATCAAGAAAAACGTTACCCTGATGTTTGAAAATTACAAAATTTATATCAAATATAAGCCAATAAAATCAACAGAATAATTTGACATGGTTAGCTGGATGGAATAAAACAGTTGAATTTAGTGACAAGTTGGAGAATTCAGAATATGCAGAAATTCCCTGAAATAGGATAAAAAAGGTAAATGAAGAACATTGTTGAAGTGAAATTGATATTCACCAAAGGTACAAACCATTTAATTCTGTCATTTTTACCGTTAGAGTTTAAGGTAAGCCGTAGAACATAGGATTAGGTTAGTTTGTTCACAAATTTTATATATCAAATTACATTCTTTTCAATATAATTTTTCAGAAAGTAAATTATAAATTAAAATTAGAACTCTACCTATCATATCATATAAAAATTAATTAAATTTAAAAACTCAATTTACAACGACAAAATTTTAAATACAGTGTAAGTTAACGCCGGCAGCCAAAATACGACCACTATATACAAGGGTAAGCAAAAAAGATTCAAACCAAAGATTCATTAATTGATTTCATAATAATTAAGCTTCCAAAGTGGGGCTAAATGAAAAAAATTCATGAATATATTAAAATTCAATTAGTAGATTCAGTAATAAATTGTTTTGCAATGCGGTGATAATATCCTAAAAGCAATGTATTATAAAATATCAAATTGTTTCCTATAGCGTGGCTGGATTAATTCATATCGATACGAATAATTTAAATATAATTCCTTATTTGAATCCATAACAGTACCGACCAATATAATACTATCCTACATAAATTAACAAAACAAAACTGTTTATTTAACTATTTTAATATTTACAGATTTATTCTGTTAGCCTTCTACATATTTCATTTCAAAAGATTATTTTAATATTATAATATTAAATTATTTTAATATTATAACTTCAGGAATTAAATTAATGTCATATAAGTACTACTTATATCATACGACATATCAAATAAACATTCATTATAAGACATTCAAATGAGATAACAAAATCCAATAAATATAAATTGTTAACAAAAATCCTATAAATTAAATATTTTGAGTAGACAAAATTCTGTTTCTCCTCATCCCTCTTATGAAAACAGATATTTTACAAAAATGTTTAACAAAATCTTAAGAATTTCATCATAAAACTATTTCACCTAGAATATTCAATATAATTGGATATCTAACTAAGTTACTTTTTAGAAAATCTCAAGATATGTGAAAACATTACTAAAAAACAAGTTTTGAAAAAGACTTTGCTTCGTCAGTACTCAATCATATTCATATTCAATAAAATATAACATCAATCAAAAGCTTAGCTTATTTTTTATTAATGTTCTTACATATATTGAGATTTTCTAAAAAGTAACTCAGTTAGATATCCAATAATATTGAATATTCTGAGTAAGATAGTTTTATGATGAAGTTCTTGAGATAATGTTTAACATTTTTGAAAGATATCTTTTTTCATAATAGGGATGAGCGGAAACAAAATTTTGTCTACTCAAAATATTTAATTTATAGAATTTTTGTTAACAATTTATATTTATTGGATTTTGTTATCTCATTTGGATGTCTTATAATGAATGTTTATTTTATATGTCGTTTGATATAAGTAGTACTTATATGACATTAATTTAATTCCTGAAGTTATAATATTAAATATAATTTTTTTTAAATTAAATATGTAGAAGGCTAACAGAGTATATCTGTAAATATTAAAATATTCAAAGAATTTTATTTACCTTCTATCAAGTATAAACCTCCATTTATTTTATCCCCGATGTTTGCCTCAGTTTAAAGCATATCTCTCCAGAATTTTGCCAATGAGGTTGCTGACGAATGAGGAGGTATTTTTATTCGATATTTCAATACTGCAAATTTCGAAAAATTTAATTTTCTTTTCGTTCTTCATTCCCAAAGGTTAATTGAGAAAATAGTAAACCAAAATGTATCTGATACATATATCACTGAATCCAAAAACACTCTTCAATTCATTGTCTAACTATGTAAGTTTCGTTTCTTTGAGAATTGTACATGTTAACTGTAAAAAAGAAGTAACATTCAAGATTTCAATTCCGTTACTATTCGATAATACAGCTATTTACTGAACAGATGTTCTTAGTACCGATGTATAATGACTATTCCGATTTGTTTGAATAACGAATGGTTGGCAGAATGATTTCATAATATCTTCCATCACTTTCTATGATTATGTGTAAATATCATCAGATACAGCGCACTCTATGGTTACAGGATGATTGATGATTACTTGCAATCGAAGGATGAAAGATTTTATCTAACATCCATTTCAGATTTTCACGTCAATGCACGCATAGACATCTGTGAAATTATGTTTTTTACCTACACCGTTTGGAATACTTTTACCGAGTGAAAACGAAATGGGAAGATAGTCGAATGGTATATCACTACCAAATGAGTAGATAAAAGTTTCAATTCGAGGGACACCATATTATTTATGAGAGAGATTTTCTAGGAAATATATATTTTTTAAATGTTGTTATAGCACCTCTTTTGAGTAGATAAAGTAACACTTTAACAGCAAGGGTAGATAAAATGTTTTAACTTTTTTTATTCAATTAAATTAACAAATTCAAACACATTAATTCAAAGCATGAACATTAAGTGTAATTAACATTATTAGAAATATATATTTTTGGAACACCACAACTTGTACACGGAGCATTGTTTTCGTCGTTCTTCAGCTACCATGTGATAATCTTTATGCTTTTCCACTTTTTAAAGGACTGGTATTCCTTATCATACATCAACCTAGATTTTTGGGGCAACAATAAACTTTCTGCTCCAACGCTGCATCTGATGGCAGGTTTTCTTCTTCTTGTGTTAATTCTTTTCCGATCATTTGGTATTCGCTTCGTACACAAAACGCAAATATACTGAGCACTCCGCAAAAACCAGAATGTAAAATTTGTTTTACATTTGTTGAGAGAGTAATTCATATCCCTAGTACCAGAGCAACACAGTTGCGATTTTTTGTGCCAAAAATTACAATTTTCTTTGAAATTTTATTTTTCACCTGAATTTGAAGTCTTGCTCTCGAGCGTACTTAGCGTCTCGACTTACGTTTCGACACTCTCAAAATTACAAATTTATCGTCTTGGACAATAAATAACTATTACTAGCTAAAACAAAGGGCGGTTTTTCACTTGATAGACGACTTTTCAATATATCAAATATCAAGAAGAATAATTCTATTACATCTCCCTACAAATTTCAATTTTATAAAATCTCTTGAAAGCTTTTTAAAATTACATTAAATGAATGTCCTTGTAAACACTGTTTCAATTTTAGTGGACATATAGAATTTCTAAGGGAACAATTCAATTGAATTTCGAAAAGGTCCCAATAAATTTTATAAAATTTAAATCTGTAGCGAAATATTACAGATATTTAAGATATCGGAAAAGCGTTTTACCAAGTAAAAAAGCCCTACTTTTTATTATTTTATTTCATATAGCATAATTAAATTTTTTTTCACTCATACACAGGGTATTTTCTGTAAATAACCTGGCCTCGGAAACTTTTTTATACATCCTTTGTGTATTTTATGGGGACGAACATAGAAATCGATGGTAACCGTTAAGAAACCATTTAAATACTGTCTATATAGTGTTGAAATATCTATCGAGTATGATAGATATTTATTTTGATTGTTTTCATTCTGCTGGCATGAACGTGGGCTGAAGATTATCGGTAAGAATGTGAAATCGCCTTTTTCAAGATGTACTAAATATTTTTGAGAAGCTTTTGGAAGAAGCTTTTTGAAGATGTTTCGAAGTTGTTTCGAAGAATTTCTCATGTTTATTTATGTTGGACATTTTTAGAGTGGAATTTGGTTTTCATACTATCGCTATTAGAGAGCGCTGTTTCCAAAAAAATGTTTGTTGAGTAAGTTCGATCGATATTTTACATTTTCTCTGGTTCTTTTATATCCTTTCGATACTAATAATCAGTGTGAGGCATTAATTAAATTTTATTTTAGAAGGTTTTTAATAAATTTTATAAAATTAGAATTTGCAGCGAAGTATCACAGAATTGCTGTGTTTAAGATATTTAATTGAATTTTATTTTAGAAGGTTTCTAATAAATTTTATAAAATTAGAATTTGCAGCGAAGTATCACAGAATTGCTGTATTTAAGATATTTTCTAATACCGTTTAGAAAGGTTTTTTTTTCTTTTAACTGTCATGGCAGTGATTATTTTCATATGAATAAATACTGATATACAGATGACGTCACAATACAAAACTAATGTTTATGTAAGAATACTTCAATAGATAGCTGTAGAAATTTCCTGACGATCTGATACTTAGTCAAAAATTACAGTGGTTATGGTGAAACAAGTCTAACTTATCAATAAGGAGTATGAGGTTTGGTAATAGAAAGTTCTAGAAATCGAGACAGTGTAACATACATCTGTATAACAATTCTATACACAAACAAACTCGACAAGGTTTTGTTTGAGTTTAGAATTGTTATCCAGATGCATGTTACACTATCTCGATTTCTAGAACTCACTTTTACCATAGCTCATAGATTGGACTCATTGATAAAAAATCCGAGGTCAAAGTAATTTTGTCCGACACGATTACTTTAGATCGTATAGAGCTAGAGTTTTGGAACTTCAAGGGAAGATTGAGGTTCTAAATATTTCGGCTGAGTTCGTTAATGGTATAATCATTTCACAGCAATTCACGTTTGAAAATTTTTAATATGTTCTCTAATATTTTCGGTTTATGGGAGAGGAATAAAATAACTTGCTTGCTTTTTCATAATTTCGTGAGTATCGTATGAATATAAGTTCAAAAAAACATATTTTTTTTGTGAGCGGATGAGCGTTGAGCGATTATTTGAATACTACAAGTTTCGAACGGAAAGAAATAAAGACTTGATACTTTCGGAGTAGGTTTGCGGCTCGAATATCTCGATTAAGTTCGCTACTGTGTGCCAAATCAGTCTGATGATTTTGCAATTATTCACATGAACTTTTTGGATGATATTCTGCAAAATACAAATTCGATTGCTTTGAAATTTAAGTTTTGGAAGGAGAATGACAACGAGTAGGTTTCTGTAAAATTTTATGGGGACTGTATGGTTAGAAAATCAAAACCAAAAACAAAAATTCTGTAAGCGGAGCAGAGTTGAGCGCGCTAAAGAAACCATACCGAAAGTCTCACAATCGAGATCAAATTTACCGTTTAGATGTAAATTAGCACAAAGACTAATGCAAAATCATCAATCAATCCTACGATTTGGATTAACAAGCAGGCTGATGCAAAATTTTGTGAGGATCGTGGGTGATATGAACAAGCGCCCAAAAGCTCCTGACTTCACGTCAGTGCCTTTCTTCCACAATGGTTTGAAAATCACAGGAGTTATTCCACTGTAACTCTTAATTTCAACCTTAGTATGGCAGAAAATTTTTGCTGTTATCTTTTCAAGGTTAGTACTTACCTATAAAAAAATCAGATTAATATTTGTGCATCTGTGTATCAGACTGGAAACTTATCAGTCTACTCAATAACACAAAACCTCTAAATTTATACTAATTTCCTCATAAAATATTCATTATAGATAACCCGTCACAAATGTTTTTACGTTTGTTGAAAACTTTCATGTATCAAATTCACCGATAGTCGAGAATACTCTCTTCATTGAATTTTCGTTAATGATTTTCCCAATGAATCAATCAAACTTCTACAAGGCGTGAAAGTCGGTCTGATAAACATGTATTTATAAAACAAACATTTTACGCATGATGAAACTAGAAGAACTTCTTTTGTAACGAACAATTCAGCGGGCTATACCACTTTCGATGTCAAAATTGGTTAGTGAGACTAATTAGTTTTCCCTGTTAGTGGTCAGCAGGTGTGTCCAATAAAAAAATATATACATAAAATATCAATTCCATGAATGAGTTGAAATTTGAGAAATATCAATTAATCGTGAGTGTTGCAATATCAGATTCATGGAGATATTGTTGAATTATTTATTTGAGGCGTCCAATAAATATTTGCTGCACAATAATTATTGGATGGAGCAGTCCACTATTTTGTTCATTCCAAATGAAACCAGAACACTACTTTGTTTTCTATCTTCTTCTTTTCAAGAGGTACCGGGTTTTTCACTAATACTTGACCCTCCCTTTAACATTGTTGCAAATGGCGATACGAAAAACAGTTTTTCACAAAAGTTATACGAAATCAACTGAATTTTTTCAAAATGATTTTACAAAATAGAATATATACAAGGTGGACAAGATATTGAGTGCAACTTACATTTTTCAAATGGATCAATCCGTATATTTTCTTAATTTCTTCTTTCCACTGATTTTGAGAAGTAGAGAGTATCAAATTCGATGAACCACCCGACAGGCTCGGTAATGAGATGTCAAGTGGTAGAATGTGATAAACGACATTGGTAACAATATGACACACGTTGATATTTAGTGAAATACACAGAAGCGATAAAATTTTAAATATTTTTACTATCTGTGAATAACAATTAAAGCAAGAAAGCTGCAAGGAGATACTATCGAGTGTTTTTTTCAGAGTGATATATGTGATAACTGTGATTTGACAGAAGGTAGAAGTAGAAGCCATGTTGTTTTTACATTTCTGTTTAGTGAGAATTAACAAATTATCATGGAAAGACTCATGCCGAATCGTTTACAAATTGTAGAAATTTATTTTCACAATCAGTGTTCTATTCGCCAAACTTATAGAGCACTTCGTGCAATTTATGGTTTACATAATCGTCCATCATAGCAGCTTATTCTTCGAACTATCGATAGATTTCGGACATTTTCTCTACTCGATGTAACAACAACAAGACAAAGAACTGTACGCACAGAGGAAAATATCGCTGTTGTAGTGTTAATGATGATCCAGATTTGTCTATTCGTAGACGTTCACAACAAGTTGGACTCTTTGTCCACCACATGGAAAATTTTGCGTTAAGATCTTGGTCTACACCCATACAAGATCCAACTGGTTCAAGAACTAAAGCCACTTGACCATAATAAGCGTCGTTTGTTTGCTGATTCGGCCCTAGAACAGCTTGAAGTTGATACACTTTTTATCGTAAAATTGTGTTTAGCTTACATTCTGTCAGGAAAGTACCGGGAATTATCGATTTAAATCTGGCGGGGCAATGAGGCAGGTAAATTTTTTTTTCCTAGGTTGGTGCCACTGTCCTTAATTACTATGCCAAGCTTGAGCGGGATCTGTCAACTAGTGTGTTTGCAACAGCTGATTAAGTCAGTCGATGCCAGAGTGCGTGCCGATTTTTACTATGGGTGATTACGTTGAGCAAAGAATTTGTTTAAAGTTTTGTGTTGCAAATGAATTTTCGTGTGCCGATGCATTGAAAATGTTGCAAAAGGCCTTTGGTGATAATGCTCTATCGAAAACTCGTGCATATCAGTGGTACAGAGCCTTCAAGGACGGTCGTGAAGTGGTCGCCTATCGACGGCTTCGATCGAAGATAACGTCGATAAAATTAAGGAAAGTGTGCTGGAAAACCGTCGTACCAGCTTGAGAGAGATAGCACATGATCTTAAGATATCGCACGAGTCCGCACGTACGATTTTGATTGATATTTTGGGCATGAGAAAGGTGGCCGCACGACTCGTACCGAAAGACCTGAATTTTCTTCAAAAACGTTATCGCGAACAGGTTGCTTCAGACATGCTGGATCGCTGTAATTCCGATTCTACATTCATGGAACGCATTATAACTGGTGATGAGACCTGGGTCTACGAGTACGATATGCAAACAAGACAGCAATCATCGGAATGGGTGGCAAAAAATGAGCCGAAACCGAAAAAACCACGCCAAAGCCGCTCGAAAATGAAGGTGATGCTCATTGTTTTCTTCGATATCCGTGGCGTGGTGCACTACGAATTCGTTCCAGAGGGTCAGACGGTAAACAAGGAGTATTACCTAGGCGTTATGAAACGTTTGCGTGAGCGTATCCGTAAGAAGCGGCCAAATTTGTGGGCGAACAACTCATGGATTTTGCATGACGATAACGCGCCTTCTCACCGAGCTACGATTGTGACTGACTTTCTCGCCAAAAACTCAACAAACGTGCTTCAGCGACCACCGTATTCGCCGGATTTGGCTCCCTGCGACTTTTTCCTCTTCCCAAAACTAAAATTGCCCCTTCGTGGCACCCGTTTTGAGTCGATTGAAGCCATAAAACAAAATTCGGTACGAGAGCTAAAGTCCATCCCGGAAAGCGCCTATAAAAAATGTTTCGATAATTGGAAGTGCCGTTGGCATAGATGTATTGGAGCAAATGGAGCGTATTTTGAAGGCGACCCAATAAATTTTGACGATTAAATGTAAAAATGTTGTTTTAATTGAAAATTCCCGGTACTTTCTTGACAGAGTAGTATATCTTAAATAGCGTTGGTGATACGCAACATCCCTGTCTCAAACCTTTGGTTACTGGAAACTCCTCGGTGACGTATTTACCTATTTTAATTCTTGATTTGGAGTTCTTATATATTTCTTGTAAAGCTTTTATATATGTATGGTTTATATTCGATTGTTCTAGGACTTCCCACAGTTTAGAAATTGGGATGGTATCATAGGCCTTTCGGAGATCTACAAAAGTTATGTGTGTTTCCATATACCTAGCGTTCCATTTTTCTATTATTTGTTTCAAGCAGAAGACATTGTCTGTACATGATCTCCCTGCTCGAAATCCGTTTTGTTCTTCATCTTCGTTCTCCCTGTAGTCATCCTCCATCAAATCCCGAAGAATCCTCCCACACAACCTACTGAGTGTACTGGTCACAGAGAGTCCGCGATAGTTGTTGCAATCATGTTTATTCCCCTTTTTATGGATTGATGTAATGTAGGCAACTGTCCATTGTTCCAGCATTGGGGAACCATTTAGGCATTGATTGATCACATAAGTCAGGTTTTCATTGAGTTTTCGGGTTCCATTCTTGAGCATTTCAGCATATACCGCTTCTGGTCCACAGGATTTACTATTTCTGAGCTTGGTTATTGCTTTTCTGAGAGTATCAGTGCTAATGTTGACAGGTTCCCCTTGCACATTCATCGGCTGTATAGACGGATTTTCAAGGTATTCAGTTCTGGTCTCCTGAAGCAGGTTTTGATAATGGTTTTCCACTCTTCTGCTTTGATTATCTGTCAATTTGCCCCATTCTTACCTGGGTGCTTCACCGCTTTAATAAAATTCTATATTTCCGAGCATTTTGCATAAAGATGCATAAAGTTCAACTGGAGTAAGAAATGTAGGATCCTATGCGTTTCCACTTCGCTTAATGGCCTAATGTTCGCATGGCTGAAGATGAACATTGTACCAGAAAAATCAACTTTAGCGATGAAGCTCATTTTCACCTCGGAGGACCATTTTATGTGATGATCCGTTAAGGAAAAGTGTTACACTAACCATGATGCCTGGAAATATGAAATCTAAGTTGCCATTCATGAGATTTTATCCCAAACAATCGACAATGTACTGAAAAATTGAGTTGATCGGATGGGATACTGTAGCCAGTTGTGGCGATCATTTGAGAGATATTGTTTTTCACCTGTTAATTTCAAGGTTCAACCTTTCTAATGAACTGTTAACTTTGAAAAAATATCCATTAGTCCTGCGTTTATAGGTGATCAAAAATGCAAATCTTAAATGGCTCACCGCTTAGTTCTAAAGACGTCTTATATTGAAACGAACACTATAAATATAAGTAGTTAAATTTTTATACACCAATTTAGGACAGAGTTGTCAAAAATGTACTTCCATAGATACTCAATCAAATTACTGATTTGATTTTATATGAGATCAAACATTTATTGGCGGCACAAGACTGCATTGCGAGACTTGTCAGTTCTTCACATTTTATAATACTATAATTTGGGGGCAAACATTTAAGATATAAAACTTTGATACAAATAATAACTTACATGCTTGCTGCGAGTAAGTTTGTGAATAATATTATTTCAAGCTTTTCTAAATTATATGAGAAATACAATAAATTACCAAAAACCTCATTGCGTATATAACCGATCATTTGACACGACGTAAAAATCACCTGGAGAATTGTGAAAATAGCCGAAACTCTAATTGGTATATCGATAAATTCTCGCTTTCTATTTTTGTCGCTCGAATTTCATGGTTTCTCTTTTCTCTCCCTGTGCATCCCAAACGAACTTGAACCGGTCCTGAGCTAATAGATTCACGAACCTGTTTCATGATTTCATTTGATTCCTTCATATCCGCATGAGATCGGTGATAGCACCTCAGGGCCATTCTCCGTATTGAAAGTAAGCGCGCCCATCTCCGCAAATACCCAGTAACACAAATTCCGATCTGATATACGTCACTGTCCCCTTTCTTCTTATAGACGCGACAAAAAATTGTTAGTTTGGATAACCATTTAAGATTGCTATGTTAAATTTCACAGGATATCACATTAGTGTTACGTAGGGAGGGACTCCAAGGGGTTATAAAAAATTATTACACTGACACACTTTTTTATAACATAGGGCTAGAAATAGCATTGTAGTAAAAAGACCTATCCAAATGTAATTCGCAAGTCTTTCAACCTTGTGCAACGAATATACCAGAAATCGAGCGATCAGACACAAAATATGCGCTGTATTGCATCGCTATTGTATTGCGTTGCTATTTTAGCACCACTGGACAATTCTAATCATTGCCTCGTGAAACAATCGTACCTGGCTCCAAAAATTCAATCCATTTAAATATTTTCAAGAGGAAATATTTACAGCATTAATGATTGTGTTATAGAGCCGATTTTTTTTTGGAATTGACATTTTTATTCCAAATACAGTCGAACAATACTCAAACAGGATGGTTTGGAAGTGACTGAAGACGGACCACGACTGCGAAAGATAGAACCTACCGATGGTTGCGGTCAAATACATCTGACGAGACACGTGCCAACTACATTCAGCTCAGAAGTGCATGCAATCAGACTACACATAAATCCAAAAAGCGTATAATTGAAGAATAACCACAAAGCGTATGGACTCTTCCAGTTTTGGTCGATGGGAAAGAAAATTGGCAACTACTTCTTTCATTCGAGTTTTCCTCCCCTCTGATAAAAGAGGATGGTTTACTTTCAACTACACCAAAAGCTGAAACCGATCTCTTCACGTAGATTTTAGCTGTTAATTCGACAATCCAAACATTTCAACGGGATCCTCCAACAATGCCAACTGTTTCATCTAGGATGCGGGATATATACTTCAGACCACGCATGATTCGTCAAGCGCTTGGTGAACTCAATTCCAAGACAGCAACTGGACCAGACATTATTACTGCCATTGTATTCAAAAATTATCCACCAGAGCTTACACTTGTTCTCTGTAAGATATTCATTATGTCATGCAGGGAAGGAATTTTCCCTGATTTATGGAAAAGTGCACGAGTGCAACCCTTTCCGAGAAAGAAACGGAAGGGTTTTGAATTAACTTGTCGCCAAATAAACGATAATATTCATTTTGTTAAAAGTCACGGAAGCAGCTATCAATTTCGAAATAGTTAGACACCTGGAGAGCAAAAATTTCGTCAGTGGCAGACAATATAGTTTTCGCAAACACTGATCAAGAGTTGACCTCCATAGCTATATAACGCAAGTGTGGACAAAGGCTATTCACCACCATGGAGAATCTGAAACAGCTCTGAACATATCCAAGGCTTTCGATCGTGTCTCACATAAAGCTCTCCTGCATTAGTTATCTTCGTGTGGTTTCCTCAGAGTCTCTCTAGTTGTATGGAGAGTTTTCTCGCTAAGAGAAATGTTAATGTGGTCGTGAATGACGTCAGCTCCCGTGGTCTCAACATAAACGCTGCAGTGCCTTAAAGCTCAGTTTCGCCCCCCAACCCTTTCCTGATCCACTTAAACGATCTTCTTACTTCGATCGAGAGCCACCTTGTGAGTTTCACGGATGATAGCATGCTGATGTCCTCTTTAACCAGTGATAAATCTTTCAGTACCGCTGAGTATCACCTCCATAGATACCATCAAATTGATTCCCTGAACGATGATCCTAAAAAGAAGAAAGAATAGGTCAACGGAATCTGGTGCATTTCAATGCCTCTAAAACCTAAATAACAACTTTTTCTCGAAAAATTCAGTTCGTGCCTTCTGACTTGATGATTGAAACCGGGTGCTTCAGCCAAGGAATTCCATGCATCTTCTTGGCATGACTGTTAACTCTTCAAACTGTTGGGGAGGTGACATCACGAAGTCTGCTGCAAATGAGTTAGGATATTTGTGCAAGGCTAGGAAATATTTCTCTGCAGATCACATCAGATCATATTTGGAGCTCAGCACCCAAGCTTTCGTTACAACTTTTGAATTCCATCCAAAAAACAGCAGTACGACCGATTGACTGCCCCACTATAACAACCAGTTCACAGTCTACAGTTACCAACCTTAGAAAATCTTGCTCATGCTCAAGTCATATAATATTACACCGTCATGCAAATATTTAACATATGGCATATACGAATGAATTATATTATCGGCGGATATATTATCCCTATAAATAAGGACTATGATCTATTGTAACAGAAAACACTTCGAATCGGAATGATGCAACTTCTGTGTAGCATATTACAACTCAACTAGGTATTGTCCATCATTGGGACATATCGTCAGTGCGAGCTTTAATTACCAACGAATACAACGTACCTTTATTCACCCCCGCATAGAAACGCTTAAATTTTACCAAATACTAGCGCTATCTAATGAAAATATAATAAAACCTTCGCGCTTCAATGCGGAGTGAATGTAGGTGCATGACGACATCGCATTCGTTGGTCCTTGTAGTACTGATAATAAAGCCAACAAGCTTCGGAAAATGCTGTCTGCTGCTTATGCCTCAACGATACCTATTAGGGTTGTTTTGAGTTGTGAACTATTATACAGATGTGGGTTGAACTGTACAGATTCGAAGAAATTTTTTTTATTATAGAACTTATCACTTTGGATGACATATCCGCTGATAATTTTATTCATTAATATATACATATGTTTATTGGGGAAAAAATTGCTAATTGCTGTTGAAAGCTTACGCCTCTTGTGACGACAAAGAATTGAAACTCTTTCGAATAACGGAAAAAAATAGAAAAAAAGTATGAAAAAATGTTTTTGTAGCTTTAAAATATCTTCAATGTACCAGATTCGTTCAAATTCCGTAGAAATTTTGTAGGTTAGTTACATTTGCGTCCAAAGCCTCCAACAATCTAATCAAGTTAGAATTTATTCGGGACACATGCGTGACTTTAACTCAAATGTCGATTATTAAATGAATCATCCGCCCACAAGCAAAGATAATATCGTTAACTTAATAGCACAGTATTCATGTTGAAAGTGCTGACGAAACCTCAACTTCTTGTATCAACTATCTATGCAGAGTATTATGATAGCACTTTCCCTGCGACACTGAATGAAATAATGAACCTCAGTTTCTGTTTCAGGGTTAGATAAAATAAATTCAACACCGAGAAGACAACAGAATCGAGAAGGTGAGTTCAAAAGATACATAAAAATGTATATAATTATCAATTCTTCTTTCAATCTTGAGCTTGCTCACAGTAAATTTTATATGTGAATAAGGTGCTGAATTTCTTTGCTATTTTCCTTATCTTTTAACTGTAAAATTTTTCCACTTATTTCCGAAGAACTTGAAATCAAATCACATGTTTCGATTGAAATCTATAATAAGGTGTTGTTTACTGAATGACAGATATTTCAAGTGAGACAATTTTTCTCTTATTGAAATGGTTTTGAAGAGATTAAAAATTAATGAAAATTTTCATTCATGCATAAATATACTCAGTAATATGAAATAGTCACATTACGAAGGGACCATAATTTTCTACCAAACTTAGGAGAAATTTACAACTGATCAAATGTTGCAATTGATTGATGTTTAATGAAAAGAAAAAACGAACGGCACTTTTAATCGATAAGGAATCAATAATCTCTACGGCCACATTAGTTGGCATTAATTCTTAGAATAGTCAATTTTATTTTAAGTTATCGTGTCATTCTGATTATTATTATTCTTGGGGAAAATTCAGTGGACTGTATTTAGGGAGTTGATTTTGGAGGCTTATCTAAAATTGGAAATCAACTCAAGACAAGAAAAAGCTTTGAAAAATAACCCTCGTTGGTAGATCCTCGAGAATAGATCTTCTGAATTTCCTCCTCAACAACTCATCTTTACTGACCAGGAAGACGCGAATTGATCCAGAATCTTCAAGAGGCAGATTTGAAGACCTGAGCACACTATAAATTGTTTGTTGTGCCACCTGGTTCATTAACTTCTTCTAAGCGAAGTTTGCCAAGGCCTCATTGACTATTGCACCGGTGCGCCCACAGTAAATAACAAAGTCAAAAAACAAACGGAAAAAAAACTGGGGAACACTTGATCTGTGACTGTCATCAATCATAAGAGTTTCCATTGGATGTATAGAAAACTGCTTTTCTAGAAAATCCAGATGTCGAGAATATTCCATTTAGTTTCATTATGGAAGCGTAGCGCTCAGTTGTCTTCTTTGAATAAGATCTAAGGGACGAAGTACCAAGTTGAAATTGATATTAGCCAAGGCACCAGTCAATTCTCAAGTTTTGACGTTTGCAAACAGCAATTAAATTCAGGAATGAAATGTTCGATTTCTTCATCCAGGCCAATAAACGTAGCTCCTCGCTAACATCACCATTTCATCTTTTTCAGAGTGTTCTTTATCGAGCTATTTCAAAATCATTTTCCGAAATATAATACAAATGACCACTCGCAAATCTGAAAGAATGCAATTTTCATTAATAGATTTCCAATCATTATAAGACCATTGAATTACATAGTATTCTAATCTGTGATACAAACATTGAAAAATAAAGTGTGATGCTTTCTTCAATAAAGATTATTTTAGACTCCCATTCGGTATAATTTTAGTTGTCTTAACTTAATGAGTTAGTTTCAGTTTTCTGCACCATAATATTTTAACGTCAATGGTTCATATTAGCCAACATTTTGTATAGTTCCTTTTAAACAGTTTGCGGTTTTCTATTCTCTGTATATTAGGTGATAAATTGTTGCATAGTTTTATTCATCTATACTCCAATTATTTCTGTGAAGTTGTTAATCTACATTTTGGATATTTATATTCCTGTGTTGTTGTCTCATATCTGGTCTTACTATACTTGTTCATACTGATTAGTTCTATGCTTTTCTGAATAAAAGGCATTCTTGAATATAGATGGCGTATTTTGTTAGGATGTTGTTTTGTCGGACCATTCCTCTGCATGTTTCATTGAACTTCATACCATACAATATTCTTACTGCTTTCTTCTGTAGGGTAAGTAGAAAACAGACATTCCCAGAACCACAGAAACACAAGCCAAACCGAAGTTTAGATTCTATTGTTGCATGAAACACTGTCTTCAATGCATTTTCACTTAGATATCTTGATGTTATTCTGAAGGCATAAAATGATGATCCCAATTTAACCACCAGGTTTGCTATGTGATACTTCTAGTTTAAGCCTTCTAGGTGCCTTAGAATTTAGAGTATGGTGATGATTTTGAATATTCACTTCCTATAAACATTTTTCCTGGGCCTTCTACACGAGAAGGCCCAGGTTATTTTTGACCTATTCAATATCAGGTTGTTATCCTCCAACCAGCGCCCAGTGTGCATCATTATTGTATTTATCGGATGTCTGAGATCAGGCCATAGAGACTGCATTGCCAGAAGGTTGGTGTCATTAACAAAGTGAATCTATACCACCCTACTCAGTTCCCATTCTAGTTTTGTACCGAAGTCATTTATATACACAAGGAAAAATAGTGGCTCGGCTATATTTCCCTGTGGTTTTCCGAATTTCAACTGTAGTTGATCAGAAATTGTAGTAGATCCATCAATTTGTATTCTAACCAACTGTGCTCCGTCTCCAAAATATGACCTAGTCCAATCGAATGCAACACCTTGAATTTCATAGTGCTCCAATGGTTTGAAAAGAATTTCTGGATCTAGGCAATCATATGCCTTGGAGAAGTCAAGGAATAAGCCACATGCCAAATCTCCATCCTCGAATGCACCCACAATTCTCTTAAGGAATTGATAGATCGTGATTTGGATAGATATTTCCTTCAAACAGCCTGAAAACATACTGAAAAGGTGATTCCCTATAAAGAGCGGCATCATTTGTTTGAAATATGCCTGCTCGAATAATTTAGAAAAGGATATATGCTTATTGGTCTATAGTTTCCATTATCATTAGGATCTACAGTCTTGTATGTTGGTATTACCTATAAGTCTTATGCTTGGTTTGCTGATATTTTTATTGAAGGTCAGTTTTTGCTGAAGTTTTCAAGAAATATGTCATGAAACTTGTTGAATTGGTGACCAGTTCCACAAAGATAAGGAGTGTTTCAAATTGTTCAGATTTTCTTGAAAGAGGATTCTCTTGTATGTGAATTATGTGATAAATAAGTCAACACTCCTGTTATGATCATGGATAAACTGTGAGATTTAGAGAAATCAGTCGGCCATTCTGAGAACATTTCGCTGCAGGATCTAGAGTTCCCAAAATGGAGCTGAAACCAGAACCATCCACATTGTTACCTGCTGGCGACGGGCAATTTATTGTGCCATATTAGCTAACTGAATTTATTATGTTAAATGGGGTGTTTTCCTCTTTTATGAACTGAAAGTACCTTTATCACAAGGATATTCTCTTATATGGTAATTTTGTGTAAAACTGTGTCTAAAACACTCTACTAGTTTTTTCCAAGTTGATAATTTTTCTTGATCCGATGTCGATCTCCAATCACCAGCTTTTTAAATTCTGTCAATAATTATTTTATGATGTACACCTAGCATTGAGCTGCTGCTTGTAGTGGGCTACTGAAACTCAACATAATGTAGTTTCCATAAACATTGGAACTATATCCATAAAATTCTTTCGATCTGATAAATAGCGTTATTAGGCAAGTTTCTACCATGAACAGTGTACTATAAGAAAGGCAAGATTTTAATCCATAATTGGCGATATGAGGATCTTGGCCTCGATTAATATGACCCTAGACTCCAGAAAAACCACTGATATATATAATACTAATGAAACTGAGGAACTACGTCATCTTCATATTAAACTTATATTAAAATTTGGAACAATGCTTCTGACAAAGTAGAAGCTGAAAACCTTGGAACTTTCGATGAAAAGATCAATGGAAGAAATTCATAATTGATAAAATTAAAGAGAAACCTGTAACATCTATTAACATTTTCTGATGCCAAGATGAATGCCATCGGCAAAGATCTTAGGAGCATTCAGAGATGGAGGTTTCTGACAATTTTAGCAAAAAATTCTTATTCCTTTTTGCTATTGATATTTTCATGTTACTGAGCATATTTGTTTTACGTATCTAATTTTCTAATTATATCCGCATGAGGGAAGTTCAATTCGAGTTTTACCAATTTTTGTTTGGAAAAAACTTCATGTCAGTTATTGAAGTAATTGAAAATGGTGTGAACATTATGCGTTTTTTAGAAGTTTTAATTTCAAAGCTGGCATTTTCAGTTGAATTTCATATTATTGATAAATGAACACTTGATGGGGCATTCTTTAAAAAAAAAATAAAATTTTCGTTATAAAAACAGTTTTTGAGGTTTTAAATATCGTACGATGTGAAATTATGTTACCAAAAACTCAACAACAATCTCTTATCTAGCTCATAAATCTACTTTGTTAACCCACACGGATTCAATATATGAAATATCTGTCATCAGGTTGTAAAAAACGGATAATAAGTAGGTTGTGCCAACAACTCTCAAGTATTTTTATTGAAACTTTATGGACTAAAGGGCAGGGCCATCTTACTGAAACAAGGTGGGTTATATATTACTTGGGATATTTTTCAATGATTTGAGAGAGCTTGTGAGAATTCTTCAATGTTGAATTGGGGTCTGAAATGTTATATTGAAACTTTTTGTAATTTTACATGGAATTCACAATATGATCTCGGCTCATTGAATTAATTTAGTCGGTCTCAAATGAAATTAAACTTTCCACTTCTCCAGCACAAATTTTTTCTAATAAAATCAGATAGGAGATCCTTGACATTATTTTTTTTTCGTAAGGATTTATTTCGAAACAAACTGAATAAATGCTCAAGATTTTTTATCTGATTTTATTAGGGCTTTGAGCAAAAATTTCTGATGGAAAGCTTCATCTCATTTGTGAAAATTTGGAAAAAGCTGGACTGAAATAATTCACGTATGAGCCAAGTTCAAGTTTACTCTAAAGTTAAAACTAACCGAGGTCAATTTTCAATTTTTTAGCCACATAATTATTAAAAAGAAGAATGAGGAAATAGACTTTGGTTTGAACAAATAGAAATGCTGAGTTCTTCATATTAATAGCGTTGAAGTTGCAGGTTAATTGGCCTCTGTTAATTTTAACCTTATTTTTAACTTCAATCACAAAATAAACTTCGCCGACTTTTACCGAAATTTTAGTCTACATGGTTTTCGACTGATAATACTGAGTTGAAACAAACTGTATATTATCCGTTACATATTAAAAATTTCCTTTTAGGAGTAAATTATGCTAAAATATTTTCTTGTGATTTAAAAATAATTATTTGAGGTTATATATAAGTATGTAGGAATCTAACCTATTTTCATGTCAAGTATTGCATCCAGCAACAGTTTGAAGCATGATTGATTTCGAATTTCCATCATTGAAAAAAGTAAACTGTACGCAGGCATTTATGAGAACATTTAACAATAAATTCAGTTCACTTGTTTCAATGTTGGCTGGAAATAATAATGAATGTACAATTTTCTTCATTTAGACTAACAATTATGACAGTATATACTAACTGAACTGTTCAGTAAACACCATGATGTGCGATGTGCTTTTTGGTTCATACGGAATATAGAAGAAGGTGATTGATAAAAAAATGTACACAAGACCCATGCCACCTAAGTACAATAAATTTTCGAGTAGTTCATTTATTTACTCTATTTTTAAAGAATCTTCGTAACAAAATGAAATTAAATTCAGAAATTATTTCTGGAAACTTCTACATTCCCTTTTATAAAATGTATACTGAAATATTAAATTTGTATCATAATGCAGGATAGTCCAATTTCGTGAGGAATAAATTTAATTGTCGATAGATTTTTCAATTTCAATAGAAAAATGTCCTACGTACATAAGTCTTCAAACGCTTTATAAACCAGCTACACTGAGTTCAAGTTTCCAGGTATTTCGCCTTTTTGTCAAGCTTTTTTGGAACATGTAAATAATAAAATATATCACCAAACAATTCGACTTATTTAAAAGCCCCGAATACTGTATACTCCCAATGGGTACATTTTGGGGGACATGATTTTAATTCCATACAACGATCTCTGAATCGACGACATGAAGTATATTAACTAATCAAATAAAATTATAAAGAATATTTCCACAATTTAGTCAATGAACTACAATTATTTCGAAAACGGTATAGCTTTGTCAAGTTTACATTTTACCCTGACGAAGCCACAGTGTTGTTGAAAAATTTTTAATTTTTTCAATAAAAAAAGGAAATATTCTTCATTATTTTATTTGATTAGAAAGAATTGACATCAAATATGGACCAATTGAATTCAATTCTTAGTAACGTTAAATCAGGACATCCTGTATAGGAAATAAATTGGAAGCTGAAGAGAAGAGATTAAGAATTTGTTGTTACTCACAAATATATCGATAATTTTATGTTCTGTTTTTTATTTCCTTAATGACATCATACCTTTCATTATTGCTTTTCATTTATAGAATTAATATAAAATATTTTTAAATAACTGGGAAAGAATATTTTTCACTTTATGAGATAAAAAGTTTACAAATATTTATTTGATATTAATACAACCTACACATGTACTGAATCTTCATGTAATTAAATTCTTTCATTAAGTAACGACTCGAATGTTAATTCATTTTGTCAATTATGGATTTATTTCATGTAGTATTCATAATCTACAAAAAATTCCGTAATTGTAGTTGTTCTTGTTATTTCGTTTTTCTTATAGAAAAATGTGTACAAAGGATTTGAGACAAAAGATTTATTTGAATCTGAATTTAGCAAATCGGATGAAACAGTTGTCGTATGTTAAGATACTGGTTGAGCGATTTTTTCATTATATATTTGTTAGTGCAGCATTCAAGTTTTCCTAATATTTCTGAAATTGCGCATATATGCACCACCCATCTTTCAGATGACACTGTGCGCATGCGAGAGACTTTTTCTTCGACCAGAATCTTAATGATCACGGATCGACATTACGTTCGATATTTTTCCGGCTTATGAGTTTTTAAATTCTTTCAAAGCAAAAAGTGTTCAGAATTTCTTATTACAAGAACGATAGTTCAACAAGGTGTTGGTGTCAGAGTTCCAGACAAGGGGATCCCCAACTAACCAGGAATTCAGTGGATGAGGGTGAGTGTCCATCTGAGATTTGTGGTGTATTTCTAATCATTATCAAATTTACACATACAGTCTGCTAATTTTCTACCGAAGTGCTAACATTTTGGTCCATTCGAACCGGTTGACTAGTGATTTCTTATTTTCTTTCTTTTCATTTCGAGATTTCCACGTAGGTCACCATCAAATTATTATTAATTTTCATTCATATCGATTGTAGGAAATCGATAAATCCGTACAAGCAGTATACGCTTATCGCTTCATACAAAAAAACCATATGTTCAACTTAGGTTCACTTCAATCGATATAAACATATTCTTTCATTCCGCATATTTCTTCTTTCAATTCATATTGGAAAATAATTAAAACTCAAATACGATTACAACTTCCAAGGTTTTCGTTGACACCCTTTCTGTTCTAATAAACTTTCTTTATATTATCTTTTCTTCGCATAATTTGGTTCTTTACATATATCACTTTATATTTACATTCATTCAATAAAATATTTCACAAAAAATGAGTAACATCAAAAGATTTGAAAGCAAACGTAAAATATACGTTAGTCGAATTTCGGAATTTTACATTATTGCAAAGCAAAGCTTAACTGATACGTCGAAAAGAGGGCAATTAAAGGCTAGGTATGATGATATTAAAAAATTATTTGAGCGGTTTTCAGAATGTCATAATGAGATTATAATGCTGATTGAGGATGAGGCGGAATTTGATACACATGAGAAAATAAGAAGGGAGACTGAAAACTTTTATTATGAAGGTTTGTCTATTTATCATAACATGAGTAAAAATGATACTTCTAATTCGTCGTCGGTTAGTGTTGAAGCTTCTGCAAAACTCCCACCTCTTAATATACCCACTTTTGACGGTGATCCAAAAATTTGGTCAACTTTTCATGATCTGTTCGAGAAATTAATTCATGATAATTCCAATCTTTCAAATGTTGAAAAGTTCAGATATTTATTTTCCTTCCTAAAAGACGAGCCTTTGAAATTACTAAATGGTATCGCCATAAATAACGACAATTATAACACCGCTTTCAAAAAACTTATTGACAGATATCAAAATAAAAGACTTATAGCTTCGAATGCATTAGATTCAATTTTTTTCATTTCACTAAAAGGCAATACTGCAAAAGATTTTCGTATTCTACTCAATACCTTTTCCGAATCATTGGCAGTTCTTAATGCTTTAAATTTCAGTACAGATCAGTGGGATTTTTTACTTTTCTATATACTTCTAGGGAAACTAGATATTGAGACTCGAACTAATTTTGAAATTCAAACTGATTCTAGCAAAATTCCAGAATATAAGGAACTTTATAATTTTGTTGAAATTAAATGCAAGGCCCTAGAATCCGTTCAACATTTGACTACTTCTAAAAATAAAGTATTTGCAGTAAGCAAAGAGAAGTGTAATAATAAATATAATTCCAAGACCAGCAATAGTTTTTCATTACAAACAAAAAATACTCATTATAATTCCAATGTTAAGTGTTACCTTTGCAAAGGTTCACATGGATTATCGAAATGCTCTGATTTCTTGTCAAAATCTCCGAATGATCGTTTTTCTTTCGTCAAACAAAATAAACTGTGTTTGAATTGCTTACATCATTCGCATAATCTAAATAATTGTCTTTCGTCGTACAAATGTCGCACTTGTAATAACCGTCATCACTCTCTGATCCATATTAATAGTTCAACTATCATAGAAAATATTCCACATTCTTCAACTGTATCAGGTAACACCTTTTCCGAACAAAATACAGTATTATTGGCTACTGCGGCGGTAGATATCCGTGATAGATATGGCACATTTCAACGTGTTCGCATTCTTATTGATTCAGGAAGTCAATCAAATTTCATAAGCGAAAAATGTTTTCGTAATCTTGGGTTACAGAGACATCAATTTTCTACAACTATTTTTGGTTTGAACGAAATGACTTCATTTTCTTCAAAAGGTATTACTGCATGCGATATCAAACCTACAAATTCCGACAGCCCTGTACTTTCTTTCGATGCTATTGTTGTTCCAAAATTATGTTCTAATATACCTGCTTTTTCTATTAAAAAGGGACAATGGGACCATTTACAGGGTTTACCTCTCGCAGATGAAAATTATTTTCTCTCAAGTCCAATAGACATTCTGATTGGTGCTGAGCTTTTCACTCATATTTTACTCAATGGACGTATCGTTGGAAAATTAGGCCAGCCTACCGCCCTTGAAACTATTTTCGGTTGGGTTCTTTTGGGTAAAGTTAACAATCCGTCTACAAGTTCAGAAACAAAACCTTTTCTTCTTCAATCCGATGTTCGTGTCGACATCTGTATTCCTAAGTTCTGGGAATTAGAGCAAATTCCTGATAAGCATTTTTACTCCGTCGAAGATGAAAAGTGTGAGACCTTTTTCAAAGAAACGACCACTCGTGATTCCACCGGTCGATTCATAGTTTCGCTTCCTTTCAGAAATTCGAAACCATTTCTAGGAGATACTTATACTCAAGCTTATCGTAGATTTTTCTTACTTGAAAAACGTTTATTAAAAAATCCATCTTTGTATTCTTCTTATTCCGATTTCATGAAAGAATATCTTGACAGTGGACATATGTCTTTAGCCACATCGGAAGCTATACCCAATGATAATTTTTGTTACTTACCCCATCATTGTGTTCTGAAGCCTGAGAGCGTAAGCACAAAACTTCGTGTAGTTTGGGATGGATCGGCAAAAGGCTCGAGAGGTGTGAGCTTAAATGACACTTTACTTCCTGGTCCAAAATTACAAAAGGATATAGTTTCTTTACTTTTACTTTTCCGTTTAGACGCAGTGGTATTCATAGCTGATATAAAGCAAATGTTCAGACAAATTTTAATATCTCCTTCTGATAGAAATTTCCAAAGAATTCTATGGCGTTTTAATCCAAACGATTCACTTTCAGAGTATACCTTAAATACAGTTACTTTCGGACTCAATTGTAGCCCGTATTTGGCAATGCGTACCGTTCGTGAGCTAGCTCTCCTAGAGAGAGAAAACTTTCCAATGGCTAGTAAGATACTAGAGGATCAAACTTATATTGATGATGTGCTGGGTAGTGCATCATCTGATTCTGAAGCTTTGTCTCTTCAAAAGGATTTAATCGATCTGCTTAGTCGCGGAGGTTTTATGTTGAGGAAGTGGGCTAGTAATTCTCCAGCATTGCTTTCTTCCTTAGACCATTCTGACTGTCAGATTCCTTTGTCCTTTGATAAGGATGAACCACCATTTCTGAAGGTTCTAGGTCTTCAGTGGTACCCTTCTCTCGATATATTTTCTTACAAGTGCCAAAATATATCAAAAGACCTCACAAAACGAGGCATCTTGTCCGATATAGGTCGGATTTTCGATCCATTGGGTTTTCTGTGTCCCATTCTTTTAAAGGCAAAATACATTATGCAATGTATTTGGTCCTTGAAAAAGGATTGGGACGAAGAACTTCCCGAGTCCATTAAAAATTCGTGGACACAATTGAAGTGTGAACTTTCAGAACTCTCTGGATTACGTCTCCCTAGGCGAATCACCTTTGATCAATATGAGAGATGTGAGTTACATGGATTTTGTGACGCTTCAAGCATAGGTTACGCAGCGGTAATTTACCTCAGATTACAGAGAGGCGATTCTATTCACGTATTTCTAATCTGTTCTAAAGGGAGAGTTGCCCCCTTAAAAACAATTACTCTTCCTAAACTTGAGCTGACTGCTGCAAAGCTTTTGGCTGATTTGGTCAAATTTGTGACTGACACATTTTCTAGTCGACTCTTATTCGATCAAATCACTTGCTGGACTGATTCACAGGTAGTTCTTTCTTGGCTCAATGCTTCACCGAGCCGTTGGAAAACTTTTGTTGCCAATCGAGTACACCATATTCAGGAACTGGTATCTCCCGATTCATGGATGTATATTCCTTCATCTCTAAATGCTGCCGATTGTGCATCTAGAGGAATGAACCCATTGCAATTGATTCGTTTCGAAATGTGGTGGAATGGACCGGAATTCCTATCCAGCCCAAAAACCGAGTGGCCAAATTTTTCTGCTCAAACTTCAGAACTTAATAATGATGTAGTCTCTGCCGAAGAAAAAAGTATATCTTTATATGTAGATATTCCAATGGACGATTTAGATAACCTTTTAAAGAAATTTTCCTCTCTTGAAAAAATAAAAAGAATTTTAAGTTACTGTTTACGATTTTCGAAAATTTCAAAACCCGGTTCCCTTAAACAAACAGGCATTTTAACAATTCATGAGTTGAATGAATCGTTGATGTGTTTAATAAAACATACGCAATATTCGGTATTTTCTGATATCATAGAAATTATTAACAAAAACAAAATTTTACCTAAACCCTTTCGGAAACTTTCACTCTTTCTAGATTCTCTAGGTTTTCTCAGGGTGGGCGGCCGCTTAAAGAAATCCAGTTATATTGAATATGCCGCAAAACACCCTCTTTTGATGCCTAGCTCACATAAATTAACGATTTTGATTGTAGAGTCGGTTCACAAGCAATATTTACATCCCGGTTCAAAAACGTTACATAATTTACTTCTTCAAAAATATTGGATACTATCAGCTCGTCGAACAATAAGAAAAGTTATTTCTAATTGTTTTCAATGTTTTCGTGCCCGTCCAAATACTTACAAACCACCTGAAATGGCTGATCTTCCAAGTTTCAGAATTTCTAAATTAAAGCCATTTTCTCACGTTGCTATTGATTTCTGCGGACCTTTCTTCGTAACTATGCATCGCATAAAGGGTGCAAAATATTTAAAATCTTATATATGCGTTTTTGTGTGCACTACAACCAAAGCTATTCACTTAGAATTAACGCAGGAGCTTTCTACGTGTAGTTTTATCGCGGCATTCCGTCGATTCATTTCTCGACGTGGCATGATTCAGGCGTGCTACTCCGATAACGGTCGGAATTTCATTGGAGCTCAAAATGAATTTTTGAAGTTAGCTCAAGAAACTTCTGGAACTCTAAGTTTCCAGTGGCATTTCAATCCCCCTACGGGTGCACATTTTAATGGCCTTGCCGAAGCGGGTGTAAAAATGGTTAAATCTCATTTACTACGAGTGGTAGGAGATCAGCGACTATCCTATGAAGAATTTACAACTTTGATTTGTCAAATCGAAGCTGTTCTGAATTCGAGGCCATTATGTTCTCAGAGCTCAGATCCTAATGATTTAATTCCGCTCACACCAGGGCATTTTCTCACTTTAGAACCCTTGAATTCAACAATTCCTGATGTTGATGTTTCTCATTTGAAATTAAACAGACTGTCTAGATGGCAGCTTATACAGAAAATGCAGCGAGATTTTTGGAAAAGGTACTTCGCGGAATATGTTAATACACTTCAGCAGCGTTTCAAGTGGGCTGAGCCGGCCAAAGAAATTGAGCTCGACGACCTTGTTTTGATCAAAAGCGATGTCGTTTCGCCTTTTAAATGGCCGGTTGGTCGCATTGTGGAATTATTTCCGGGAGAGGATGGACACAATAGGGTAGCTGCGGTGAAAACAGCTAATGGTATTTTCCGTAGACCCGTTGTGAAGCTTTGTCCACTTCCGAGAAATTGATTTTCAAATTATTTTCCTTTATAAAAATAATGTATTTCTATATTTGTTATTATTTTTCTTTTCTATTATTTAAATTTAATTTTCTGGTGACTTACATGGTGTTCTTTTTAAAAGGAGGAAACTTTTTTTTTTCTGTTTTCTTTAGAAAAACCCATAGGGGTTTTTGTGGGCGGCTATGTTAGTGCAGCATTCAAGTTTCCCTAATTATTTCTGAAATTGCGCATATATGCACCACCCATCTTTCAGATGACACTGTGCGCATGCGAGAGACTTTTTCTTCGACCAGAATCTTAATGATCACGGATCGACATTACGTTCGATATTTTTCCGGCTTATGAGTTTTTTAATTCTTTCAAAGCAAAAAGTGTTCAGAATTTCTTATTACAAGAACGATAGTTCAACAAGGTGTTGGTGTCAGAGTTCCAGACAAGGGGATCCCCAACTAACCAGGAATTCAGTGGATGAGGGTGAGTGTCCATCTGAGATTTGTGGTGTATTTCTAATCATTATCAAATTTACACATACAGTCTGCTAATTTTCTACCGAAGTGCTAACAATATTTGTTTTAAGAATTTGTTTATAATTTCGGAATTATAAATTGCTCTGTAGATAAATGCTCATGTACGCACATATATTGGTTGTATTTAAATATTTGTAAATATCCGTTTTATGTCATATAGGGAGAAAACATTTTTCCTAGACATCAAAAATATTTTATTTTGAATTATATGAATGAATTTTATGAATTATAATACTTCCTGGTTATCTTAACATATAATTTTTGATATGTATTGTGGAAAATTCCAGAAATAATTCTAAATTTCAAGTTGATTAAAACAATACTTAAAAAAATATTGAAGTCGCGTTCTAAACGAATAACAATTTTAGCAGATTCATCGGAAATAATAAAACAAATGGACAAATTTCAATAATTGGGTATACATAAACTGAATTGCTTAGATTTTTCAGAAATCTGTACTGGTAGAACAGGTAGAAATTGCGGAAATTGTTTATTCTGAACACACAAGAAGTTTTGATGAATATAGAAAGAATTCACATAATGAGAAACACTTCTAGAAAATTATAATTTTCTTTTCTAATAATTTTGATATATTACATGTTGAAAACAGAGGTCTGAAATTAAATTCATGGGAAATATACGATATGAATGAGCATAAAGGTAACAGCATGTTTTCAAACGACAAGACCGATTTTCATTAACCCCAATATTTTTGAAGTATAAGTTTAAAACGTGACTTTGAATTGAATACTCTAAAAATAACATCTATGCATTTTTTTCAAAAACTATAAATTAAAAACAAAAATTGTATACCTTGTACTTTGACGAAGTTTTTTGAGATGGACGAAATGTACCATTAACATATAGTAGAAATAAAAACATGCGTTTCGTTAATGAATCAGTCGAAGTAGTGTTATGCACATAAACAACGAAGTCCTAAAGTCATTCATAAACCCATCAATCTGTTTTTATTATCTCTAAACTATTCGTTAGATATAGAGTATACAGATACAAATGACTTATTGCTGAAATATCTAAAAAGTCAGTTACGAAGTTGTTGATAATCATTTCCCCTTTTTTAAATTTAATGAATTCGAGGTATGTCTGAGAAAACAGACATTTTCTTGATCGTTGAAGATAAAATATATCTTTAGTTTTGTAAGCGCCAAATAAATAATTGATATGCCAAACTAGCAACAATGATATAAATTTAAGATACCTAATGTTAGACGGTTGAATAGACTTATTTTCCTAATAATAACAAAACGCTATTGTCGGGTACTTCGTTGCATTTATTTTTTTCAAGTATTTGACACTTACGTGATTAATTGACCTATTCTTGTATTATTTTCAATTTACTATCGTTCGCACAATGGCAAGTTGGTAAGAAGAGAAGTATTGTTATTATATTCTTTCGTTAACTCAATGTGCTGAAATGCCTTTTTGATTAACATGTAATATTATGTTTATCAATGACCTTTAGAAACACGCTTTTGAATTTTTTTTCCTAATCTATTTATATATTTTAAATCTAATACAG
This sequence comes from Megalocaria dilatata, assembly GCA_034642435.1. Taxonomy (NCBI): domain Eukaryota; kingdom Metazoa; phylum Arthropoda; class Insecta; order Coleoptera; family Coccinellidae; genus Megalocaria; species Megalocaria dilatata. The sequence goes on along the minus strand of CM067859.1, from coordinate 52,869,878 downwards.
ATTCATTCTGTTAACCTCCAACATATTTCAATTTCAAAAATTTTATTCGAAAACTTTTTAGAATTAAATTAAATAAATGTCTTAGAAAACACAGTTTCAATTGAGTAGACATGTAGAATTAACAACCATTCCAAAAGGAAAAAAATTATTCCAAGAAACATAAATTATTGATTAATTATAATAATTTGTTATTTTATTGTTTATATAATAATCATATTTTGGTTTACCACTCATATATATTATCATTTGGATAACATTTTCATTCGTTTACCACATAATTCAAAATTAATTTCATTCCTTAACAATCTCTTTCAGAGTATTTAACCGAATAAAACAATAGAATTAGTAGAAAAGTTATTGAATAATAATAAATATAATGTTAATGTCAAGGAGGATATTTCAGAATGTATCAAAGCTAGGATTGTTCAAAATAATTTTCAATTTGAAAATTGAATATGTATATCTGAAAAATCATGATAAACCCTAATATAATAATAATAAACCAATATTGAATCCATAATCAACATTTCTTGAGGCAACAATGCATATTTATGTTGACGATATTGTAATGTGAAATTTCGAAATCTTACATGTTGAAAATAAAAGTTTTAATCTCGCTTAGTGTTGGAAGTATTAGAAATAAGTAGATACACTAAAATCAGAATTTATCTCAATGAGTAAATTAACAGATGTGAACGCTCTTAAAAATGTTTTCTTGTCCCAGTTCTACTAAACCATAATTTTTGAATAATGTAATGTCATTTGAATTTATATACTTGTGAGAGTATAAAACGAATATATTTCTAAAGTGAGTTTAGTTATCCAAAATATAAACATTCTGACAGTGCTCCTGCGATATTAGAACAACTATTATACTTATAATATATATGTAGAGATTAGAATTAGAATATCAGGATAAACGATTTTCAAAATTCCTACCTGTTGTATAAATATAATATCAAATTTCTAACAGTATAAACAGTCTACTGTGACCATTAGAAACTTTGAAAAACAATTAGTGAATAATATGTATTTTTTTCGTTTTAAAACTGTTAGCGAAACATCCCTATTCTACAAAATTAAAATTCAGCTATCCAACTGTAAATATTTTAGTCTGATGAAATTCACTACTATGGACGAAACGTATGTCAGCGTTATTGTACTATAGTAGAAATTAAAAAATGTGCTTCATTCATATTAATTATGAACAATTTTTACTAATCTTCATCGAAATAAATTCAATGAAATTTTCTAGAAAATATGTTTTTTTCTCTAATTCGACTGATATAATAATAATCGCCATCATGGTACTTACTGAACTGCTTTGTATTATATTTTTCCAATGTAAAATATTCTATTGTTTCGAACTATAGATGTAACCACTGTCTTGTTGGTGGACAATAATGGACGATCTCCCTATGGCCGATTCCTCAACGTTAAACCTGATGTAGGTGTAATTACTTCTACTGCACGGACGTTTGTACAAGAGGGTGTGACAACAGAATACGCTACACAAGTGGTCGGTACCACTTTAGACGATGGAAGACTGTACGCTCATTTACTTACGAAAACATCCAGAGTTATTTACGACGGTGACGGCAAACCTCTCGAATTGAACACGAAAAGTATAAGTATCGATCAAAGCCGGTTCGGTAGCGATCATTTCATCAAGAATACAGACTACATATTCCCAAATAAAGTTGAAGCACACACGATTTTCGCTACAACTGATCCTAGTTACCACAATCATGATAATCACATCCGAAAAGACGTTTCTGGCGACGATATATCGAAAGAATCTTTGAGCGAGTCATCATCTAACGATATAAGGATTACATCAGAGCGAAGTAATAACCATCAATTAGTATTCCCAGAAAAGATCCGAGTTTTCAAAATAAATTCTCAGAAAAAAGATGAAAGGGAGAATCTTATATTACATAGAGAAGATGACAATCCTTTAGATTATAATCCATCTAAAGTGAAGGAATGGGATAATCTACCTACATTCACAGTACGTAACGAATTCTCACCTAGCGGATTTTCTTATCTTGGGGATCTACCGGAATTTGATTCTAAAACAGAGAGAAATAGATACAGAAATTCAAATGATCGACGAGCCAAAAACCTTTTCTTGGCTGGTCTGTTGAAACCAAGTCCAAAAGAGTTGAAAACAACGACATATACAGGTTTCGCTGACTTCACAACAACTGTTGGAGACACTGTGATAATCTTCACGCCACATACCTCTGAAATTCCAAAAGTAAGTCCAAAATCGGTCACTAAGGTAACTGTTGAACCAACAATTAAGCCCACAGTAAATACTCTTCAGCCAATTTTCGAAGTTAAAAGCGTTACTCCATTAGTAGAGAGTTCATCAATTGCTCAAGTAGCTCTTGAAACGAATAGCGAAGATCCATTCACGGAATATGAAAACATGAGTTCAGTGCAATCAACACCTGAAATAAAAAGTAACATTGCATTCACGGAAGCCACAACGGATCCACCGAACACTACTGGAGCTCCTCATTCAGAAGATTCATTCGATACAAATAGCTCCCCCTCTACTACGGAATCAGAAGAAGAAAACAGAAATCACGTTTCTTCTATGGTTATCGATAAAAATAATAGACAAAAGTATGGAAAAAGCCAGAATTTCGAAGAGTACTTAGATATGGAGGCTAAATCTTCAGTTCTAGCACATGAACAGCAAAGTGACACCCTGGAACTGAGTGAAATCGTATCACCAAGCGCCGATGTGATTGAGCCATCTGAGAGTCAAACTCCGATGCTTTCTACACCATCACATGAAGATATAGCTAAAATTTTTGCTTCTCTTCAAGCTCAAGAGAATAAAGCAACCGATCCTCTGAATACACCTGCTACAATATTTTTTGATAGTAAAGAGGATATTCAAGACGAACAATCTTCAGGAGGTGCAACCACTATATTTTTCAATGATGACTCACCAATCTCGCATACTCTAAGTGAGACTACAATTCTACCAACAACAGAAACATTAATAGTTCCCGAATCGATAACAAAACCTAATTTCGAATTAATTACTGAAAATCAGCAGGAAATCATATCAGAGAGACCACTGACTAGCACAGATGGTCAAATTACATCAACTGAAGAAGGAATTCCCACAAATGAATATGAAAATGAAACTGATGACTCATTTGAAGACGATCTGAAAGCTAATAATGAACGAACAGATGAAGAAAAGGCAGAAAAATGTACATCTGGAATTAAAATATTTCCTTCGACTATATATAAGACATTGACTTATTTAACAACCTTCTTCATACCTGTGGGTGAAAGTACATCCACTTCTATAAAAACCAATGAAGTTGTCTCCACTGAAATCAAACAAGAAACAACATTATGCTCTTCGAGTGAATTTTCTGCTACAAAGGTAGTGAGTGAAAATATCGAATCATCTGCTTCCATAACAACAACAGAACAAGAATTCGAAACAACAGAACCTATAACAACTGAGAATATAGAAACAACAGAGCAACAATCGACATTCGAGGAGGAAACAGATCCCCCAACTACGACTGAAGAACTTCAAACAACTCCACAAGAAATAACGACAGAAAGGCGTCACGTAACCGAGTCTGAACCAATAACAACGGAAGAAACAACAGAAGAGGGGGAAGAAATAGAATTAATCTTCAAGACATTATATACAACATATACCTATCTTACCACGTATTTCCAAGAAACAACTTCATCAGTTGCTAGTAGAATAGTTGTCACCACCAACGTTGTTACTTCAACACTTGATCCAGCCAGTCAGTCAACCGAAGATCCAGTCTCAGGTTTATTAGAAAGCTTTAGTGACGTAGATACTAGTTACAAATCAAGACCTGCTTCGTTCGAGGATTTTGAGGAAATTTCCCCTTCTCAACTTGAACCTAATCTTCCTTCAACAGATAAAGATCTGAAAGATGATTCAGCAGCAACTCCTTCTTTGGATAATGAAGTCCTTGGTATCAAAACTTATTATACTACCTATACCTATTTTACCACAATTTTCGTGGATGATGAAACTGAAGTATCTAGTAGAACTGAGGTGTACACAAACTATGTGACACCTTCCATAGAACCCACAAAAACAGATTTTGCTTCACTATCAACAACAGTATATAATGAAGATGAAGATGAGGAAGAAGATAATGAAAACTACGATGAGAAATATGACACCACTATAAGTAGGAATAACACATCAACCTCAACGGCCGAAGAAGCTAATACTGAATTCCAAAGTATTCAACAAACTGTGAAAAATGGCTATGTCACTTTGCGTAGAACTACAACTGAAAATGCTCCAATAGAAGATAATCTTCTGCACTTAAGCAATGAAAGTATTTCTACTATGGTGAAGAGCACAACATCTAATGGTGAAAGACGCCTTCTAAATAATGTTGACAAAAGGAATATTCTTGATGATCAAATTGTTTCTGAATCCAATAATGAATCAGAAATTATTCCATCACCTACTTTACTCCTACAAACAAGTTATACAACATTCACTTATTTCACAACAATGTATCATGGAACCACAGGAAGTAATGTAGTTAGTCGTTTGGAAACAGTCACGAATATTGTTACTGAAACCTTAACACCTAGCCATACGCTCAGTCTCGATGACCTGAGCTTACCAATAACATATTTCACAACGTTCACCTATTGGACTACTTTATATAAACAAGGAACTACTAAAGTAACAAGTAGAGAAGAGACTATTTCTAACGTAGTAACTCCAACACCAACCGTAGAAAACTCAGAGAGTAGCACAATTGAGTTCACTCCAACTGTTGAAACAAAATCTGCCAGCTCTTCAGTATCACTTATTGAACCGACTAATGTCGATGAAGATTTATTGACTACGGTGTATACAACTTACACTTACTATACAACATCTTACGTGGGAGATGAAACAGTTATAAATAGCAGATTAGAAACAGTGACAAATATGTTGAATAAGACAGAAGATATCGAATCAAATCAAATAACAAACACTTCCGAATCAGTTCCAGCTGATAGTGATATCAGCACAAAAATAGAAGTACCGTCAGAGCCAGCCCTTAACCCTACAGGTCTGTTATCAACAATTGTTAATACTGAAGAAAATTCAGGTACAACTACTATTTTATCAACTGATGTCTTTGGAACATATATAGATGGATTGTATGCCAAGATACTTGAAAGTACTTCTTCAATAATAACTGAAAGTATAACGCCTACCACAGTTGTTGAAAATTTGAAACCAACTGGAATCGTGAGTATCAACAAAGGTCAAATTGTTGATGCAGAAGGAATAAGTACGTTATATTATACAACACAGGCTGTAGGTACATATATTGATAACTTATATGCTCAAGTTATTGAAAGTACTAGTTCTCTTAAAATAGATGAGGAAAAGAAAGAACTTCAAACTGATATACCTGTAGCTAAAAAAACTGGATTGGTTCGATTGATACAAGGATCTATTGTTATAAATAGCACAACAACTCTTTATCAATCCAAAGTTATTGGAACAATCATAGATGGACGATACGCGCAAGTCATTGAGAGTACCTCTAGTTTCTTGAAAGATAATATTTCACCTGCTTCAACTAGTACCATATCTCCAACATCCACTCTTCCACCAGATGATGGAATCAAATCTACAAGTTTGACAATTTCGCCTTCTTCAGCAGTAATCGAAAGTTCCCTTTCAGAAACCCTTAGACCTGAAGATGATGTAAAAGAAGATGATAGTTTCGTGAACACAAAGTCGAAACCAAGTTTCCAACCAAAAAAGAAGACTTTTACTCCAGGAATTAGACCTTTCGTACAGAGACCAAAATCGAGCTATACTCCTAAACGGAGACTGCCGGGAGGTACTTCTGCAACAACCGTCACAAGAAATGATTTCACCCCCACAGTAACTGCTATTCCTGCTTCTAGAGGAAAATTCGGTAACAGGAGAAATTCTGCATCTATCAATCCAACATCATCTAACTCAAGAAAATTCTCAAGATCCAAATCTTCAAGTTTCGGAGGAAGAAGAAGTTCTTCCAGAATACAACCTAGCTCAACCGGATTTGGATCGAGTTCCAGACGTGGAGGATTCAGGTCATCTTCACCAGGTGCCATTTTGAGATCCAGCGCTCTTTCAGGCAATTCAGCTAAGTTCAGGATTAGACCAACCAGCACATCTCCTCTATTAAGATCATCAATATATCCTGGTAATACAGAAACGATAGACAATGAAAGCGAAAACACTGTTACTACACAAATAAATGAAGAAACTGAAAACAGTGACAATGAAACAACTCTACAAGCAAGTACCACAACGGAATCAAACAAAAGACAAAATCCATTATTGAAACTTCTCCGGACACCGTTATCCAGACCACCAATAAATGGAGGTAGAGCTTCAGGTTCAAAAACTACAAGACCAAATCCGCTAAATCGTAATGGTAAACGGACAACAACGACTACTTCCAAACCTAAAACCACTAGAGCTTCTTCTTCGTTCAGAGGAAGACCCAATGCTTTATTCCCGAGAAGAAACTTATTTACGACTTCTACCACAACTACAGAGCTTCCTGAAGAAGAGGAAGAAGAAGAAGAAGTAGACGATGATGAAACACTGCTCGAAGAGAATGATGAGGAAGAAGATAATGATTATGAGAGCTCCCAAAAACAATCTGTGATTGCCAAACCACCTGTAAACAGTGGATCAGCTGGTGTTAAAATTAGACCTTTCAAATTTGGTAAAAGGACAAGAAGAGATACTTATTCCAGATTCAGAAGACCTACTGCAAAATCTACAACATCGGCACCAGAGGATGATTACTCCGACTATGAAGCACCCAAACCTAAACCAAAAAATAATCGGTTCACTCCAAGATCCAGGAAACCGAAAACCACACCATCAACTACTCCGACTCCAACCACCTCATCTCGTAAAGGAATAGCCCCTAACAAAGTAAAACCTCAGTCACGTACTCAGTTCACACTAAGGCCCGAAAAGGAGAAAAGCAATTTCAGGAGACCTAGTAGCCAACGACCCAACTCGAGAATTCAAAATCCGCGAACAACAACTTCTTCGCCGCGCGCGAGATCTAGGAACTCATATAACAATTACCAGACGGAACCATCTGTGCACAGAAAAAATTCAGGAAAATCTAATTCGAGAAACAATAACCGACGTACACAGAATAGGCAAAGGGTGCAGACGCAAGAAGTAAACGATAATTACGTTTTACCCGCGTTTGATGGTACCATAACTGTCACTCATCAAATACCAACAGAGATAACGATACCTGTTATAAATGGAAAAATAACTGAATACAAGAATATAGTAACTGCTAAACTGAGTACTGAAATTCTAGGACCAGCACAATACTCCACCACATTGAACCAAATCGGTAGAGAGGTAACTGTTTTACTTAGTGAATCAACAAATCTTGCAAATAATGGGGCTACTCTAATAACGCAATTTATTCTAAATGAAACACCGACAACTAGTGTTACCTTTACTCCAACTTACATAAGAAACAGAAAGACATCATACTCGCATATAGTACCTAGTACAATTTACGCAGTTGAGCAAGTTGTGAATACTATTCAACCAGCATTAGCAGCCCAAGCTCCACTTGCTAATATACTATTATCACAGTTATTACTTGGTGGTCTGCAGCCACAAAATCCTTTATTAGCACTGCAAAATCAAGGTTTGACCCCAACTCCAACAACAGAGTTCCAAACAAGAACGACCACTTATGTAACTACTGTTACAAGTTCAACATCTACAGTGATACCTCTCACGTTTAGGGGAAAAGAAATTTTGACCACCATAGTTGACAGCAGCGTTAACGTCATAACCGCTACAGAATTTTTGACTGATACCATAGTTGTTACTCCAACTGTAGGTTTTCCTGTAGCTGCTGCTCCTCAGTTGAATACTCTTCTGTTACCTCTTCTTCAACAACAGTTGTCCCAGCCCGTACCACAGTTCATCCCCAAAAAGGATAACGGTAATTTGGAATTGTTCCAAGAAGCACCTCTCAATGAACCTGATGAACTCAATTTAGCACTAGATGATGAAGAAGATGAAGAGGAAGCACCTCTCATAGATACAAAACCTAAGGTGAAGAAAGGAATAAAGAAACCAAAGAAAATTGCTACAGTCGAACCACCCAAAGAAACTAGTGTTATAACTTTATATGTTTCTGGAAAAACTCCTGGAGAATTCAGTACAGTTTTGTCCACGGTAATCCAGGATCCTAGGGATAGACAAAAAAGGGAATCTGGAGAAGAAATAAGGCCATCCAGAATAATTCAGGATTTACTGGTCAGCACTCAAGATTATTTAGATACGTATATTCTTCCCGGCAAGAAAGAACTACTCAACCTTAGCCCAGAGGCTAATACGGAAACAGAAAGTTTGGAGAGTATAATCGGTGATGTTAGCAAACATATGATAAATACAAGCAGAAGTAAATTAGCCATAAAACCAACTCAACTAAATGATTTTACAAAAGATTCTCAAATAAAAAACATTCAGTCTTCTGACCAAAAAATGCTGAATAATTTTTTAGCATAGTTGACCTTTCTGAGAAGGCCCCCCTCAAGCCAAAGGTCGAAACGATGTACAACCCTAGGGGCGAATTATTCTCAAAATCATCAACAAATTACGTTTCGAAAATGGAAGGCAGCAAAATTTTGTTCATAAATAGTTTAGGAAATAAGATTAGAACTAAAAGAGACTTGATAAGTAGTATAAGTAACACCGTTGGAAACAAATTTGGGCGTGTGAGAAAGAAGTTGATAAGAAAGAAGCCAATACAAGATAAAAATGTTAATATTCATAAGGTTATCGATAACGCTGTAGAAAATATATCCAAACATAAAAGAAGACGGAAACTTAAAATAAAAAAGAAGAAAATCAAACACAATATTCTAACTGAAACATTACCTAATAATTATATATCCACTTCTAATATAGGTTTGAATCACTCACGCAGAAGAGTCGTTATCACAAAAAAACGTTTAGTGAAACCTTATACCAATACATTTGTTTTGAATACTGAATCTCCCAGAAACCTGCAAGATTCACTTGAACAACTAACAGTATCACCCACCACCTATGAACCAGTTGCTAGCGAGTCTATGCTTTCAATCAATACAGACCTACTCAAAAATGAATTTTTAAGAAAAGAATCAGGAGAACCATATGTAGAAAGTTCCACAAATACAGTTGCTCCCGAATCACTGCTATCTTCCCCAGACAGAGTACCTTCAGTAGACGATGTCAGCAATGATACATCAACAATACCATTGGATTCAAATGGAACAGATACAGAATCCAATCCCGCATCACTTCATTCGGAGGAAGATTATGATGAAGAAAATGATGAATCTCTGGATGATTACGAAGAAACGTCTACTGAAGAGTATGACGAAACCGAAGATGAAAAGGAAGCAGAAGATGAACCTGAAGACAATGAGGATGATTATAATGAAGAACATATTCAACACGTACCTGACTATGAACCATTTTTTCCAGAACTATCAGAAACATTCGAAGCACCCGTTTTCCTTCTTAAAACAACTATTTTATCCTCAATCGAATTACAAACGAAGACAATAGTACAGAGCAGACTGAGAACATACAAATCCTTGATAACAAAAGTAAGTGGGAACGAACAGACTGTGATAAGCACTACAGAAGTGAAACCACACATAAAAACAACAACCACTATCGAAACATTGACCAGACTCACAACTTTGACATTGTTGGACATCGACGCAACTTCACCTATCAATGAAAACACAATTTCTCCTAACACCGAGTTATACCAACAACTCAATGACTCAGAGGGTGAGTATCTTCTTTTGTATTATATATTTCTCTACTTATTCTGTATTTGAGTCTTTATTTTGAAATTATTTTATGGAACTTACGAGTACATGTCTCACGTGCTAAGATGGAAAAAGACATTTGCAAATCAAAAACATTGGTGTATTATACTTTGAGAAGACTACATCGAATCAAAAATTCAAATTGGGTACTGCATTTTTTGAGTAGAAGTTTTCAGCATTTAACATTCTGCTAAAGATGTACTGGTGAAACTTTTATCGATATTCGAAAATGCAGATTCTAAAGATTGCTCAAATTCATAGGAATCATTCTTCGTACTTAATATTTGGTTGAATATGGAATTAATTGGAATTTCCCAAAAAAATTATTTTTCGATTTGTCGAGCATTTCTGCTATTATAATCCAGTAGTTGATCATAATTGAAACAAGTTTTTATAAATTACCATGTTTTACCACCGAAAAATTCAAAGTTACACAGTTATTGTAGTTTTGAGGTTTACCCAATCTAAAAACTAATCAAAAAGTATCTAACGCAGGTTCAAGGTAACAGATACAAAAAAAATGATAACAAAAATGCAAGTGTTTTGAAATGTAAAAGCAATAAAGCGAAGTGGCTAGCAGATGTTATTAGAATATACTGAATATTTTAGATGTAGAGGGTTTTTCATTAGGTGCTTTCTATCTTTCAATTTGAATTTGAAATAAAATCAAATATATGTGATATAATTGAAATTTTCCATTCGTTTGAAAGACCTATCGATGCTATTATCTATGGAATATAAGCAATTTTTAATGATTCTGGCGTATATCAGGCTGAATTTGACCAATGCCATGGGTTAGGTTGACTATGAGGGTCGCTATGATTTGGGCTCATCCGCATAGACCTGCGGCTTGAGATAAACCCAAAAAAAAGTCTAACGTTGTCAAATCGCACGATCTTGGTAGCCAGTTTACATTACCTCTATTTGACATGACCATGCCTTCAAATCGCTTGTGCAGAATGTTCAATGTGGCATGAGCTGTGCGGCATTTAGCACCGTCCTGTTGAAATCACATGTTGTTGGTGTCCATGCCATCCAATTTGGGCCAAAAGAAGTTTATAATCAATGACCCCTAGCGCTCGTCGTTGACAGTGGTGACTAAGCCAACATCAAAAAAATATGACTGCCAGCCTAAAATCCACCAATAGGATTTTTCGGCTGCACTGAATGCTCTTGGATCTCATGTGTATTGGTGTCGTCACAAATTTGACAATTTTGTTTGTTGACTTATTCATTCATCCAGAAATGGGCCCCATCGCTAAGATGATTTTCTGATGACAATTAGGGTCAGTTTCCAAATGTACGGGAGTTGATGGTGTGTAAATGGCCGAGTTCTTGTGAGCGACGCGAAATAGAGTGTCTCAGATTCTCCTTCGCACTCTCACATACAGCGAAAAGTTCTCCGAACCCTATTTTGATTAAACAATTTCATTATTTGCACCTATTATTGGACGCTTCATCGGACCATGGTGATTTTGCAAAACAGATTGAATAAATGACAGTCTATGATCTAGTGGTAGACACGTTATATTGATCCGTTTAGTTATTTATTAGATCATTTTTATTACGAACTGATTTGAAAATTTCAGCAGACGCAAATATTCGAGTTTTGTTGACTCTTTGTATGTAAATATACCTTTATAAAGTATTCCAGGTGTTCTAATTGATAGAAGCTAAAATAAATAATGAAGGAGTATCAGGTGTTTAGGCAGAGTTCCTCTAAGCTTGTGCACAGAAGTTGTAGAAAGTAATGAAAAATGAGTTCTTGAGTTAACACGTTCATCATGAAATAAATTTAAAATTTGCATTTTTATGGGCTATAAATGTGAACATTTAGGAATGAAAAACAATATCATTAAAATGACTGCCATGACTGACCATATAGCACCCCATCGGATCAACCAAAGTTCTCAGTATATTATCAATTGGTGAATGATATCTTCAACTTTGTGTTTCAATGCATCAATCATCTTTAACGGATACCCTCAAAAAATATTCCAAGGGAGTCAAATCACAGCTTCAAGTCGACAAATTGACATCAGCGTTTCGACTGATTATTCGATTTTCAAAAACAGTTCGCGGAAGACCGATGGTAACGTTGGCTGTGTGGCAAGTGGCCCCGTCCTGTTGAAATCAAATGTTATCCACACCTTCCATTTGAATTTGAAAAACAAAAATTGGTTGAGCATGACACGGTAACAGTCCTCATTCTTGCTAATTTTCGAAGAAAAATGGACCAATGAACCAACCAGATCAAAAATTGCACCAAAGAGTTACTCGTTGTGAGTGCATTCACTTTTCCACAATAACGTGTGAATTCTCTGATTCCCAAATGCGAGATTTTTGCTTATTCACATATTCTCCGAGGTGAAAATGAGCTTCATCGCTAAAGATTATTTTTCTGGGAAAAGGATCATCTTCGACAGTGCAATAATTAGCACATTGAGCGAATTAGAAACGCATTGGATGTTTTCGAGGCTTTACTTTTTGCTCTAGTTCAACTTTATAAGCGTTCATACCGAGTTTTATGCAAAATTCTCCTCAGAGAAATGCGATGAATGTCAAGTTCTTGAGCACGACGACGAGTTGATGTTAATGAATGTTCAGTCTCATTCTGGGCTACAGCAGCAGTGTTTTCAGATATGCTTAGTAGACGAAAACGTGAACGGCTTGTTTGATCAAATAAAGATCCTGTTTCCAGAACTCGTTTCACAAATTCATCCACAAATTGTCGTGAGGGTATTTGATTTCTATAAAAATTTCAACGTAAATTTTTAACGATTTGGAGAGAAGATCACCAGTTTTAAAATAAGTTTTTAATACTTCTTAATTTTGTTCAAGCATTGATCTACCCATTTCGTTCATATCAAATATTAAAATAACTTTCTGTCAAAACACGTATGACAGAAGTATTGCCAGAAACCACAACTTCAAAATGCAAACGCTAGATGGCTCACCCTTTAGCAAATATACAGATGTCTACTTAAAAGGGCCAAATTTCAAGGGAGGATCATTCAAGTTATTTGCAACAAAAAATGTCATATAACGATATGTTGATGGTTTTTCATCAATTTAAGATTTCTTGATTTCAAGAAATATTTCAGGTTTTTCCATCAAATCAATTATACTTAAGTTATCCTTGTACTCTCATTATATTTGACCACATATTTGCTACAAGATAAGAAGTTCTGTGTGCCATAAAATTCTTATTGCGGGAGCGGTAAGGAGATTAAGATCACGTTTCTTGAGTGAACATATTCAGTCATATTTTTCCAATGGTTTTATCAATGAAGAATTATTTATTATAGATATGTCTTCTGTTCGGCAAGAAATACCTCATTTAGTGTGTTTTCGACTGACATATCAACTTTTGTGCTAACTGCTTGTCCTCTGCCACAATATCTTGACTAAAAAGATAACAACGACAAGTTGAAATATTCCAAAACCTAAATTTGCTCTATCTACGATAACACTGATTTTTGTAAATCGGTTTGAAATAGTTCATGTATTTTAAGTTTTCAGTTGTTCGAAGATGATACTTCGAAACTACAGTAACCTAAACTGTGAATTTTTAAATCTTTGGTAGTAAATATATAAAAATTTGTATTTATATTTTGTGATTTTCTGATAACGAAGCTATAAGATTCATAGAGCAGATATTTTTAATGTTTATCTCTCCACATATTACTCGATATGTTATAACATCTGCTTGGGAAGTCGAGGGTTGTATGGTCAGCAGAAATTTTTAATTGAAATTTTTCTAATCAGTTTATTCGTTTTTCGGATATAAGAAATTTTAGTTATTTTCGTAAATTTTCGCAATTAAACGTATTTAGAATGGTGAATGTGATTCCATAAGAGTCCGATTGTGCATATGCTAATAGGTGACATAAATATTTCTATAAGTTACAGGTAATCTTTAGTGCTAAACCGACATTTCAAATATGTAGATTAGTTCATAAAATGTCAAGCATTCTATGATTATCCTTGAAGATTTGCAAACGCTTATCATCTCCTTGAAATTTCAGATATATTCGAATTTTGAATTGAAGTTAAGACTCGATACAGAATAAGTTATTCATTTTGTATATATTACCCTGTAATTGAAATACTGAAATATTATTTTCCCACCAAAAGAACTCCCAACATACACCCAGTGAATAATCTTATTATACCTAATCCAAAGTCATTATTCATTTTTAGTTACACGTGGACTATATTTAATCATCAGGAAATAATATGGTTCCGTTGAAAGTTCTCATCAGGCAGTCATTGACTGACACCTCCATCAATCTCTTATGTAATACCTCAAGACATATTATAAACTATCGTTCATTGAAACACTAATATATCCACTGCATGGATTACAGTGTGGAAACCAATTATGGAATAAAATCTTTTGTGCCCTTACGTTAGGAAATTATAGAAAACACTGGGACACGTCAACTTTCAAATTCAATGGTGCATTTTTGGAGCATGAATTCAAATATACAGGATGATTTGCGCAGGTCTAGCACAGTCCATCCTTTTTATTTTAAATGGAACATCCAGTATATTTTCATATTTTTTAAAGCTCCTTAACAACCTGATTTTAACCAATCCAAGGTTTATTATGTACAATACCGGATGAAATAACGATACTAATAATTTATCACGTGTTAAATAATGGTATTCTTTAAATAACCTAAATACACATTTATGAAATTTCTGAACTAACTATCAATTAAGTCGGGAAAATTTCTAAAATCAATTCTCGATAAACTCATGGATTTTGGTTTAGTAAATTTTTTTTTCATGAATACCTAAAAACTATTTACATATGCCGATAATAAAGAAAAGCTACAATAATGTGGATTATAATCAGTCATATGTTGCGGTGTTGAGATTTACATTGAAATTGTAAATTCCTAATTGAAAACGTATTTCTTGTATAAGTAATAATGAAATATTAATGTGAGACTCACCGAATTTAGATTTTAATGATGATCGGTTAAGGGGATAATTGCAGAAGTCAAGTTGAAGCGACAAACTTATTTAATCGGAGGTATCCTCAGTCGCCTAACATTTCACAAGGTACAAAATTCGTGCACAATTCAGAGAACTTGGACATGTTAAAGTATTAAAGAAAAACGGCAATTTGTTGAAGATACTGTGGAATTGGATATTTTGTTATGTGTTGCCGAGGATCCAACGACGAGTAAACGTGAAATTGCTCGCGAAAATAATGTAACTCATACAACTGTCATAAAGTGTCCCCACAAAGAAAAATTTCATCCATATAAAATGACTTTTGTGCAGGAGCTAACAGAAGACGATACAGATTGTAGAATGCATTTCTGCAAAATAATGATGAATAAACTGAACAGAAATGAAATAGCTGTCGGAACAACCATTTTTTTTTTAGATGAATCAACATTTACATTGAACGGAAATGTAAACCGAAAGAATTGTAGATATTGGTCATCTTTGGATGCATGAGATACATGCGCAGTATCCCAAAATGTGAACGTTCATAGGTGATCATATTATTGGTCCCCTATTTATCGACTTTGACTTTGACAGCCGAAAAATATTTGAGTTTGATTAGAGAAGAAGTTGTTTCTACGTTAGTCAACTTTTTCCTTATGCAATAGATACAAGCATACCGAATGAAAATGTCTGGTTACAGCAGGGGTCAGAACTTACTTAAACAAAATATTCCCCAAAAAAAATGGATTGGACAACGAGGTTGTCCAGCTAGATCGCTAGACCTTACGCCGTTGGCTTTTTTCTGTGGGGTAATCTCAAGAAGAAAGTTTATTCAACACAGCCGACGAGCATCGCAGACCTCAAAGACAAGATAACTACAGAAAGCAGAATACTTCAACTCAAATTTTAAACAAATTTATGACCGAGTTATATAGGAGACTGTTATTGCCAAGAACGAGGTGGAGAACATTTTGAGCATTTATTTTATTGTATTAAAATCATTCACATAATGTAATTTAAGTATTCAGTTTCTTGAAACCAATTATAAATACTTTCGAAATTTCATCCGTTACTATTCATAATAGACCATATAGTTCGTTGAAATCAGGTTATTAAGGAGCTTTAAAATATAAAAATATACTGGGTGTTCCATTTGAAATAAAGAGGACGGAATATGCTGGACTTGCCGGAATCATCCTTTATATTTAAATTGTTTAAAACGCGCACTATTGAATTAAAAAAATGACGTATCCTAGTTTTTTTTTTATAATTTCTCAACAAAAGGACACAAAGAATTTTATTTCATAAGTGGTCTCCACAAATATAACGATAGTTTAAGTCCTCATATGCTATCATTCTTATATGATTTTATGTCCCATGTCAATATATCTTAAGTTCTCGAAATTAAGATTTGTCCTTCATCTGAGATTAAGAATAATAATCGAAAGCGCGGTGGATGAAGCGTAACTCATTAACTAAGTCTTCTATTCTAAATCTTCTCATTTTATACCAAATTGTTTTGTCATTCAGAAGTAATGAATAATAAAATGGGGAAAAGCACTGATGAATTCAGTAGCTTTTGGGAGCTTGTTCATATCAACCAAGATCCTCTAGAAATATTGTGTTAGCCTTCTTGTCGTTAGTTTAACTCTAATTGCTAAATTTTAACTTAATTGTACGAGTGTTGCTATGGTGAAATCAACTAAATAGTTTCGCAGTTAATCAAATATAAAATTTTATCCCATTTTCCTCAAGATTTTTCAAATTACAAATTCAATTTATTCAAAATTTGGTCAAAGCAATGTTCGTGAGGAATTCTGTGAAGATTGTGTAATGGAAAAATTAAAAAAAAAATGAGAGCGCAGCAGTGTTGAGCAGAAAAAACCATAGCAATGGTTCAAATTTATCATTTAGATGTGAAATAACTACAAGAAGGCTAATACAAAATTCGAACAATCGTGATTAAAAAGTGAATCAGGTTCAATAATATCACGAACAGAATTCCTTTTCACCTCGGTTTCTTCAACAGTGAGTACAGCCTAATCGTTTAAGATCATTTTCGACACGAAATTGGAAAATTACAGAAATTTCAACTAAACAATAGCACGCTGTTCACAGGGGTAAGTGCACAAAACTATATTTTTTAAGAAATTTTTAGATATTCATATTAGAGACTTACTCAATGATACTGAAAACTGAAACCTCAGAATCTTTTAATGCGGTACTCAAAAACATATTCTAGTAATTTTATAATAAATTTCAATTTCTAATTCAAAAATGAAAAATTCTAATAATTAAAAATTTTCAAATAAATTAATTCGGCTGATCTGTACCAAATATCATTATTTAGGAGTGTGAATTATAGTAATAGAAAGTTCTACAAATCGAGACAGTGTAACATACATTTGTATAACTATTCTATACTGAAACAAACTCGATAAGGTTTTTTTGATCACAGGGACAAATTGCAGACATGCGCACTTTTCATACTTGTTGGTTTTCATCAGTGCAATGAATGCCAGCGACTACAAATCTGTCAAGTATCTATATTCGCTATACACTGAGACACTAAAGTATTAATCGTATACTAGCTCCATCTATAGTATGCAAACATACATACAAGCCATACCTTTGCCAGCTAATTCAAGTAAAGAAGTGTTTTCCACATATTTTCACGTTACTTGAATTAGCTCGCAAAAATATGTCTCGTATGTATGAATGCATACTCTAAATGGCGCTAGTGTATGATTAATACCTGAGTTTCTCTGTGTATAGCGGATATGGATGTTTGACAGATTTATAGTCGCCAGCATTCATTGAACTAATGACAACCAATAAGTTTGAAACATGCGCAATTGGCCCCTGTGATCAACAAAACCTTTTCTGCAATTGGCCCCTTGATCAACAAAACCTTGTCGAGTTTGTTTAAGTATAAAATTATTATACAGATGTATGTTAGTTACACTGTCTCGATTTACAATTGTCTATTACCATTGCTCACACTCCCTATTAATGTTTATTGTTGAGAAACCGCTTGAATAAAAAGATAATTTTTTGTGCACCTTTTTTTTTCTGCAATCCTATGCATTTTCATTACAATCATGAAATGACAAACTGAAAGAGATAATTGGCCATTAAATTATCAATATTAATTTTAGACTTTAATCAAATGAAACACACATTATACATTATACTATTATTCTCTTGAGTTGTTCATATGACGGGCTTCGTTAACATATTTAACTTCTTCAGATGCTTACAAACAATAAGACTGAAATTTTATAACATACAGTACCTATATAAATATTTTCTGTTTGAGGATCGGGGTACAATGAAATATTTCTATTACTTTTGATGAAACTACCGTGTCCCCAGTTGAATAGATACAATAAATATGAACTAGTTAACTCAGTTCAGTTCTAGCTCCTTATTTTCTTCATACAAAATACTCAAGTGTTCGTCAAAATCATGTTTCTCTTTTATTAAATGTCCCCCATACATGAGGGAATATTGTGGCGACGTGCCCGCGCCTTCCCCAGAATTCCGCTCTGCTCTGCTACAGCTTTCCGGCGTATCACTTAGAGGACGCGACCGCTTTTTGATACATAGTTCATCGTCCTCGCCGACTTCAAGTAGAGCACAGTACAAGCATTCTGACACCCTCGTTCCAACGTGAAACAAGATCACAGGCGTCATTGGCAGGCTTGCAACCCACCGCCAATCTGATGAGTTCAGGGGCTTGCAAGTTAAAACGAAACGCCTTACCTCCCGAATTAAAGCTCCCTCATAACACCGCATCCCAAAGAGCTTCATTATTTCTGAGGAAGGGATGTCTACGTTCCATTATTCTAGTGTCTTTCGCTTTATCGAATATACATTTTTGAGCAGGTAACGCATGATAATTGATAAACGCCTGACAAATGTGACTTGTTCCTTTTAGTTTTTGCATTAAAAAAAAATTATTCATGGTGATGGTTTTCCATAGTAAGTGACCATTTTAATATTCTTTTTAGCTATCATACTTGTCTATTATTGATACGAATAACCGTTGTTAGTTGCTATATGTTAAATTAAATCAAATTCTTAATTAAAATTACTTGGAAAAAAAAAATTGTTGATAACACGGGTCAACATGAAATTTGATTTTGATTGCAAAGCATTAAATTTCGGTAGTTTAGGTCGTAATAAGACGGAAAAAAAATAAATGGCATGAAAAACTTTGCTTTTGTGCTTAGAAGTCTAATTGAACGAAATTTTTAAAAATCTCGGATTTTAATTTTTGATTGAAAATAAAACTATTGAAATAAAAATGTTTATTATTTTTATTAAGTTTTACTATCAAATTAGCTTACAGAAAAGTGGAAAATAACTTAAAAGTGCACACTTTTACTTTTTCTTTTATGTTCATAGCTACTTTCTCTCAATAAACCCCAAATATAGTCGCCCATCATGTTTTCATTGTATTGGCCTTGATAGCGTTGTTCAAAATTCATGATGTCCTGATGGAAACGTTCTCCTTGCTCTTCGGAATAGGCTCCCATATTGTTTTTAAATTTATCCAAATGAGCATGCAGCATATGTACTTTTAATGACATCCTGCAGCCCATGGCCTTAAAATTTGTAAGCATATCCCTAACCAACTTTT
Source organism: Megalocaria dilatata (assembly GCA_034642435.1). Taxonomy (NCBI): domain Eukaryota; kingdom Metazoa; phylum Arthropoda; class Insecta; order Coleoptera; family Coccinellidae; genus Megalocaria; species Megalocaria dilatata. The sequence goes on along the minus strand of CM067859.1, from coordinate 52,850,341 downwards.
CGTAGTTTTCAGCTTTATTATTTCCTAAAAATCCAGAAACTACTGCTTTAAAACTGTTCCAACTTGCTTTTTGAGTACGATTCAGCAACGTTGGAAATTTTTCATCGGCGAAAATCTGTCTTATTTGCGGACCAACAAAAACCCCAGCTTTAACCTTTGCTTCCGATAACTTCGGAAAAATTTTTTTTAAGTATCCAAAAGCTTCTGAAGTTTCATCCAGTTTTTTAACAAATTGTTTCATCAACCCTAACTTAATGGGCAAAGGCAGCATTAACACTTTTTCCGCTTCAACAATCGGCTCAAATTTGACGTTCTGTTTTCCGACACACAATTCTGTTCTTACAGGCCATGACCGTTGAATATAGTGTTTAGAATCCGCTCTGCTATCCCACAAGCACAAATAACACGGATACTTTGTATATCCACCTTGTAGCCCCATTAAAAATCCCACCATTTTAAAATCTCCAATCAGCTCCCAGTTATACTCACGATACTTTACAGATTCAAGCAAAACTTTGACACTTTCATAATTTTCTTCAAGATGTACTGAGTGAGCAATTGGAAGAGACGGAAATTTATTTCCGTTGTGCAATAGAACTGCTTTTAAACTTTTTGTAGAGCTGTCAATGAATAAACGCCATTCGCTAGGGACACAGGGTATGCCAATTGCTTCAAACATACCTTTAATGTCATTACAAAAACAAAGTCCATCCTCCTTCGTGAAAAACGTTGCAAACATTTCATGCCTAGTCCGCTGATCCGTGATCTTAACATCATCAATCAAATTCCACTGTTTTAACCGAGAGCCTAAAAGCTCTGCTTTATTTTTTGGCAAATTTAAATCTCTAATTAGATCGTTAAAATCTTCTGAAGTAATGAGATAGTGTTTTGGTTGTTCAGGTGTAGGCAAAAACTCCTTATCGGAATTACTTTTATAAGAACTAAAAGATGAGCTACTTTTCTGCGATAATTTTTTTGGTGGCTCAGGTACTGGTCGTGTCAGGTCGTGAGCAATTGGAGCAGAAGAAGATTCGAGGTCAGGATATTCAATAGGTTTTGCATTTTTACCTCTACGTCTTTTACTCGGATTCACCATACAAAAGTAGCAGTCAGTAATATGGTCTTTTGGTTCTCGCCAAATCCTTGGTATTGCAAATTTCATAGACCTTTTCTCACCTCGATACCAACCTAAAAATATAAAAATAAAAATTAATATGTCTATTATTTTGGATTCATCGCTTGATTAAATAAAAATTGCTTACCTTCCAAACACCTTTTACAATAACTACAAGCAACATGTGGAGCCCATGGCTTATCTTGATTCCGTACAGGACAGTCAAAATATGCTTCATAGGCTTCACAGAGAACGTGAGATGTCTTTAGTTCATATTTCACGCCTCGAACTTTAATAAATTGACCACATATAAAACAAAAAGCATCAGCATCGTATTTGCACTTTCGTGACGACATTTTAAGTTATTCTGGGCTTGTAAACAACACCTGATGGTTGTTTATCACTCGGGTGTCATCTAGCGGCACAGTGTTAACGTTAATACCCCACTCTCACCGCGCGGTCTTTTTAAAAATATTAAAATCAATTAAAATTTATGAAAAAATTGAAAAATGAGTATTATTATTATAACTATCACAAAAGCAAACTTTATACCGAAAAAAGGTATTTTCTTTTCGTTTTTGTGCATAACTAACTGGAAAATAATAGTATAAACTTTAGGACAAAGAACGAAAATTTTTTTGTAGAGTCGTGTAATCTATGTATCATGCTGTGATATGCTGATAATTCATTTTGAATTGGATGGAAAGAGTTTTTTGGAGTTTTATCTTCGTATAAGAAGATTATAGATTATAGAAAATTATGTTTATTTTCCACTCTATTAATTTTTAAATCTAAATGATTTGATTAAGTTTTATTTTTCTATTTCCATTTTAATTTCAATATTTTCACGTAACGAAGTTGTCTACTGGTACCTCTAAAGTATACAATTATGTCAGCTACATATCTGTACCAATAAAATAATAAAATTTTAATTGAATCAGTTCTTACTTGATGGAAATTTATTTCTTTCAAATAAAATAATTCAATATATTTCCACAATACATTATTATTCGACAATTGTTTCGCCAACACTATGGCTTTCTCTAGTAAATTTTTTGAACAGTTCATGAAGTGAAATGAAATTTTATTAGCGATTCTACTTTTATTTTCATGAACAGAACTATCCAAGTAGATACCAGCTAAGAGTGAACTCAACTGGCAATAATTAAAAGCCTTCTGTATTACTGTAAATTTGTCCATCATAAAAGAAATAATTTCGGTTTAAACAAATTTTTATTAAGTGGTATCTGATATTAAACAACTCACTTTATGTTTAAATAGCATTTCTTCAATAAAGTTTATTATCTCTTCAAATGGTAGGTACAATGGGAATCAAATTTACTACATCAAATGAGACTAGTTCTCATATACTGTATGTTACAAAATTTCAGACTAGTTTTTTATAAACATCTGAATTAGTTAACTATGTGTCCGAACAACTCGAGAAAATAAATAGAGATCTACATATATGTGTGTTTCATTTAACTAAAGTGTACAATGGATTTCTATCGAGTAAAAGCGAACAGGATACGAAGATCCATTATAGAATTGAAGAAAAAATAATATAATTATTATTTTTAATCAGTTTCAGTGTCAGATTTGACTAATTAATGAAATTTTCAGATGCATTTCCATGCGTAATGTTTCTTGTATATTGATTTTTATCAGTCCAATGTATTCAAGGTTAAATGAGAAAAGATAACAAAGAATACCCATCAGGAATTTCCTTACGCAAATGATGGGATGTTTCATCCACCGGGTAGGTTGAAATCTTTCGTGATTATTATTTCTGATCCTAAAAAGTAACACTCCGGTGAAGGACAGAGTTATATGAATGATTTTCTCCAATAGTAGATGCCTTTTTTGATGACATTCTCCCTATTAATCATTTAAGTCTTCATTCTTCATTACTATTATTTTTCTTTTCAACGCTCATTGTGATAACATTTTTAAGATTTTGTCTCTCCATTTCAACCCATCACTGAGTGAAAATTCCCGTAAAACTGAAAAATCTGTAAATATGTCTTCAAATTCTCCTTACTATTTCAAACCGAATATCAGAGAAATTTTTCCAACAGTATTAATTATTTTCAAATATTATAGCTGCTAACATAAATGGTGAAAGAAATCATTTGGATGAAGCTAGGAACTACTTAGCTACCAGAGTTATGTCAAACGGTGTAGAAGTAATCGTCGCTGGAGATAAGAGTACAATACCAGGAGAGCCAGATGTGAAAAGAGTCCTACCGAGTACAATTTTCAAGGCTGTCACCTTGAAGCCAAGCACCCTGAGTGAATATATGATGATGTTGATGCCTTCTGATGCTTCAAAGGTGAGAATATCTGAATGAAATACTGCATATACATAGGATATTCTGAATCTATCCAAAATTTATACCCTTTAGTAAAATGTTGATCTTTTTTCTTCCTTGAAACTTCGAAATGAATATTTAAAATACCACTTATGATGATTTTATGATTTTAAGTATCATGGTAATTGGTACTCATGCAATTATTTCTGAGGGTGATATTATTCTATTAATAAAATAAATGAAAGTGAATAAGTTTCACTGTTTACTTCGTGTCTGTTGACATATATGGTTCGGGTTTTTAGCCCATTTTCAAAACTGAAGAAAACAGAACTTTCTATAATAGTAGGGTAGATAACAGGTATAATTTTGAAGACTGTAAAAATAAGATGTTGGTTCGGTCTTAATCTTTTACAGATAAGAGCAATGGTAATAAATTAAATTCAAGTAATTAATTTGTGATTGGTAGATTTTTTCCATGTGTCAAAAAAATTTACAAAGTTTTTGAAAGATCCATTCTTCTGCTTTCATAACCTACGTGTAAGATCTCAGTTCTACTTAAATCTATAAAATGGTTGTTATTTATACAATATTCTGTAAAACCAGATGTTGTTTCATTGTGCAATATATTTTTTTATGTTCTTCCACCCTTACGTTTATAGATCGTCCTGAATGTAGGGCATTCATTACAATATAATTTGTATATATCGTTTTTTTCACACTTTTCACGACAGTCTTTGCTATTGACTAAGGGTGAACCAAAGTTTTTCTTATTTGTACAAATGTTATTAATATTATTTTTTTTTAGTCTATTGCAAAGTTCATAACTAATTGATTTGAAGTAAAACACTTTATTTTCGCTTATTTTTATTTTTCAACGACAATTGTTTCGTCAATTACATATTGACTTCGTCAGGTGAGTATGGTAACTAACTACTTTTACAAAATCTTTCTCCTTAAATACAAGTTTTACTAAAAATACGTGATAAAATGAAGTTTACAAGGAATTTATTGAAAAAGGTTCAACAACGGAGAACGGTTCACATCTGTTTGGTCGTTCAACAAAATATTCACTTTATGATGCCGGTTTATTTCCATTGCTTCTGAAAGGTCCAATCTATTGCATTTGTTCTCAAAATGGAGAACTTCAAAGTTATGGTCAAAATCATGTCCGGATTCTTGTAGATGTCTGGCATACGTGGAGTTTGATTTATTCTTAACGAATGAATTCCGGTGTTCCTGGATCCTAATCTCAAAAGATCTACCCGTTTGACCAATGTATACATATGGACATGTACCACAATTTAACCTATATACGCCTGATTTCTTGTTCTTATTGACGATATCTTTATTATTTTTCATTAATTTACCTGAAGAATTTATTGTTTTATATGAGATATTGACATTTCGTTTTTTCTTTAAATATGTAGCTATTTGTGCAGATTTTTGTCCTATGTATGGTAAGCAAATAAACTTTTCATTTCTTCTTATATGTGTATAAACTAATGACATAGATTGTTTCAGTTTAATTTTATTCAATAGTTGATCAATAATTGATGGGTTATACCCATTATTAACTGTTATTTGTTTTATTATATTCAATTCTATTTCAAAATTCTCTTGTGACATAGGTACATTAACTAGTCTATACACCATACTATTGTATGCTGCTAATTTAATTTATCTATTACATGTTCGCATTGTAACCATTGTGCGACGCTAATGACCAATAATTTGAAAATAAATTAGAATTCATTTTTAAATTTTGTTGAATTCACTATTGAAATCGACAATCCCCAAAAATCAATAAATTTTTTAGATCTTCGGATCATAAGAAATGTCAATTCTCTTGAATTTGACATATTAAGAAATTCCACGTACACAGATTCATTAATATATAATAACATTTAACACCCTCATAAAATAAAATTGTCTCCACTTCAAGCTTTTATACTTAGGTTACTATCAACCCTTCTCTCAATAGAAAACTTTAACAAAGAAATTAAAGTTCTGAAGTCATTAGCGTCGAACAGTGGTTACAATACGAACGCAGTAGATAAATTAATGTTTAATAAACAGCACAAAAAAGCTCTAGCTTATTTTGACCCTATCCTTCAGGACAAAGAAAAAGAAAAACTTCATACCACACATTAGTAACATAATTTGTAATAGATAAAAACAAAATAATATTAATACTATTTGTATAATACAAATAAGAAAAACTTAGGTTCGCTCTTAGTCAATAGCAAAGACTGTCGTGAAACGTGTGAAAAAAGCGGTATATACAATTTATATTGTAATGAATTTCACATAGGTCAGACAGGACGATCTATAAGTATAAAAAAGTATATTGCACAATAAAATGACATCTCGTTTTTCGGAACATTGTATAAATAACAACCATTTTATAGATTTCAGTAGAACTGAGATTTTACACGTAGGTAATAAAAGCAGAAGAATGGACCTTGTAGAAAGTTTTGGAAATTTGTTTGGCACATGTAAAGAAGCTACCAATCACAAATTAACAACTTGAATTCAATTCATCATCATTGCTCTTATCCGTAAAAGATTAAGACCGAACCAACATCTTATTTTTACACTCTTCAAAATTATACCTGTTACAAATAGGATTTTAAGTTCTGTTCTCTTCAGTTTAGAAATTGGGCTAACAATCTGAAACATAAATGTCAATAGATATGAAATAAACAGTGAAACTTAAACCAAGTTCTTTTCATTTACTTTATTAATTTAAAAATATTTCACCAAGTGATATGGGAGAAATCAATATCATGATTTTATTCGTGTATGGGAATAGGAGACCCTTAGTTGGTTTATTACAAATTCTCTCAGGATCTTGGAATAAATTTTTGGTTGTTATTTCTGTTTCTTCTGAAATTATTTCAATAACTAAAAAGCGAAAACCAACAACGTAATTAAATATTCTGTTCCTGCTTCAAATTGTATCCAAGTGTGCGGATTTATTTTAAGGATATTTGATTTTTGATCTCACATAAACTATGGCACAATCCAATTCTCAATTTAAAATTCAAATTTTAATAGAAGATAGGCCACCTTTCACAGAGGGTGGCTATTTCACAAAAGGTTTGTACTCTGGAAGACGTCCCCATCTAAATGAAAAAACCTGTACTTATCATTCTATTGTATACAGTTACATGACTTCAACACTCAAGAATGTACAGATGAGGCTACTACTAATTTTTTTTTCTGAAATTTTGCATCTCTAATTTAGGGATACTTGAAGCTACAAAGTGAAAAATGTTTTCGTTCTACAACTTTCCAAATAAATATTATGAATTAACAAAATTTTAATATTTGACGAAACCAATCAAGCCCGACGATGAGGTTTCACATACGGTTCAAAGTCAGGAACGAAGTGCTTTTGCGTTCGCGCTGAAAACTCCAAAAATAATAAAAGACAAGCTTTTATTTGAAAAATGCAAGAATCAAAATTAGTCCAAGCTTTTAATAAGAAAGAAAAAAGCCATTCAAATGCACATATCTGTCTACAAATTCCACAACAGATGATAAAAGTAAAAATAAATATCTTCAATAATTCTATCCCTGATAATAATGTTATATATTTCGAAATTCAACGTCTCGAATATGACGATGAAGTGAACACATAGTAACATAGTTAACTTCTCCAAGCCGGTGGTCGGCGAATTCATTTGTAAGGGCTGACTGAATTAGATCATCTTAATTTCGTGGCGCTGTCCGTTCAACTTCAATCTTTATTAGTCCCTATATGTTTTCAATAGGACTAAGATCTGGTGACGCTGCTGGCAATGAAATGGTTGTCACTCCGTGTTTTTGCATCCAAGCTTGTGTATAGGCCGAAGTATGGCATCTTGCATTATCCTGCTGAAAACGCCACCTCTCTGGATAAAAAGCATGCGCCGTTTCAAGGAGAAAAGCGTTTCGAATGCCATAATACTTTTCACTATTAATGGTAGCACCACGCTAAGATATTGCTCCCCGAAACATTATTTTGGTGGAAAATTTGAACGGTAACAGGTTGTTTTGATAGGGTTTTTAAGTGATTTTCATCAAGTTGGAAACAACTATCATCAGATATAAAGACATTAGTAAAATCAACTTCTTGAAAACGTTGACACAATTCTATCCTCCGTTGCTTTTGTAAAGGTGTCATTATAGGGAATATTTATGGTTTCCTTGATATGTAGCCTTGTCCTTTCATAGGGTGACATAGGGATGGTTACTGGAGAAACTTTTATATTTCGTTCATTTCCAAATCTGTTAGCCAATTTGCGAAATCCCATGTGCGGATTGTGTTGGCCTAATGCTAATAAAGCGTTTAAATTGTTTCTTTTAATCTTACGCGGTCTTTCTACAACTGGTGTATGCCTCATAACCATGCCATTTTTATCCTCTTTATTGTCTCATATACAGCACTTTTTTCCAGTTCAGTCAATTGCACTCATTTTTTCACGTTTCGAAAACCTTTTCTACACAAATATTCTACCTTTTTTCTTTTTTCTAGTTGTAATATTATTTCATAAATTGTATACCTGTTGACAATCAACAATATTTGACAAATATTGTCGACATGCATTTTTATGCGTAGCCGACTGTCTGCACAACCTATTTTATACATTACTTTTGTCGTAGAATGTTTCAAAAAAGAAGTATATTAAAATTATGAAAAATAATAAATTCCGATACTTCATAGACTCATATACTCATATAATTGAATATTCCAATTTTACATTTTAGTTCATTTTCATAAAGAACAATCTAATTTTTTCATTCATATTTTACAGATAAGAAGTATAACATCTTCATTGTACCCAAACAATAAATTTGTAACGAAGACATGTCTCACTACGTTCACTTATCTTACAACTTATTTGGAAAGTGGTACTACTACGATTTCTAGTCATGAACAAGTCGTGTCCAATATAGCAACTGAGGAGAGAAATACTGCAAAAATTCATCCTACACCTTCTATGGGCATAACATTGACGCAGGTGAGTTCTTCGCATAAAATTTGAAAGTACAAGTTATTTCTTTAGTACATATCCAAATTGTTGGAGCTGATGTCATGGATAAGATTAAAATAAATATTTTTTGAGTTGGTATTTTCCTACGCATTTTAAGAATACTAAGCTAATAACTGAATAATTCAACTTAGAAAACATGTTTATGTTATCCGGCATATCCGTTCTGGACATAATCTGATGCCTCGCCAAGTCAAGCAGCCCTACCATCCTTTTCTCGAAGCGATTCACGGCATTTTCGACCCCTTGACCTTAATCGAGGACAAAGCTAGAATTTTGGGTTATGAAGCACAAGGAGTCCTAATATTTACAAAATATCAACCATTGATACTTTATAATTTACGAATTATAGTCAGTCTGATTTTTACTCTGACAAAGTCACAGGTCCTCAAAATTGTAAGATACTTCTAGCTGAGAATTCGAGTACAAGCACGCGAATCGCATGATATCGCTGACCAATTCACTTCTTCCGTTCAAAAAATAAGCTTAGCCCCAAATCGTACATGCAGAATGTCCATCGTGGCGTCTGCTGAATGGCACTCAGGGCCGTCCTGCTGAAAGCACATATCGTTCAATATCGTTCAATTTGGTACGGAAGAAATTAGTTAGCATCGTTTCGTAGCACTCGTGATGGTGATGACCTGACCAACATCGTTTTGAACAAATTACGGTCTAATAACGCCGCAGTCCCAAAACCCGCTCCAAAAGGTAATTTTTTTGGTTGCATAGTCAGATGGTGAACCTCGTATAGGTTGGTGCCGTCCTATATATGGAAATTGTAGTTGTTAACATAGCTATTCATTAAAAAATGGATTTCATAAGAAAATATGATTTTTCGACCGAATTTGGGATACCCTTTCATATGTTTTGAAGTCCAGCCATCAGACTGGCAACTGGCAATATCATTGGTTATTCTTTTTGAAAGATTTTGATCTTGTACGGGTGTCGGCCCAATTCTCGACGCAATATTCCCAAAATTGAATTCTGCGAAAAGCTCAGTTTTTATGCTTCTATGGTGTTCCTTCGACGTAAAGTATTGATTGATTATTTACTGAACCGGTCATCTCGAACTTGGCTATTTTAGGTTGAGGAGTCGACTTTGGACGGCCATCGCGTATGCCTTAAAATGTGTATAGCGAGGGCTCCATTTGCAGCACGTTTTTTTTTCAGTCTTTCTTAATTATAATTCATTTCCTGAATAAAATTATATTACAAAAGCAGTAAGAGAAAGAAAAGTAATATTTTCTTATTCTACTTGAAAACAATCACTAAGTAAAAGACTATCATCGAATATTCCAGAAAATTTTTTTTCAAATATATAATACGAAATTCATAAGCATAAAAAATCTCTCTTCATTATATTTTTTTGATTTTCAGTACCCCAGCTTATCCGTTGGAGTATTTCACACAACATATACATACCTCAACACTCTAGTGGATGGAGACCAACCGCTGGTGATAACCTCAAAACACACTGTCACTAACACGGTGACTGCTCCTCATGACTATCTTTCACTTATACAGCCATCAGAAGAGGTTATGCCACAAAAGGATACTAACACCTACTACAGCAACATTATGCTGACAAAAACTATGAAGGATGGCAAAAAATCGAAGCTAGTCAGCAAAGAAGAAAAGCTCACCCAAATAGTTATAACAGAGTCAATACCCCCTAAGGCAGCCTCAGTCATGACTTCTTACATAGCTCTAGATGTCGAAGATTCGATAAAAAATATGAACTCTTCTACAACAGATGTTGTTAAAACATACTATGTTACATACACTTACTACAACACATTGATAGAGAATGGAAGAACAGTTGTTCATACAAATATTTCTACGTCAAAAGATGTATCTACACAAAAGATATATTTACACGAAAATAGTGATGTAACACCTGAAAATGTCGTCATCATAGCTACAAAAACCTATCAAACCACATTCACATATTTCACAACATTACTACAGGAAAATAATGATGCAACACCTACAGTGGTTAGCTCCCATTCAAAAATAATAGAAAATATAGCTACAGAAACGATACATCCTAAACAACTCAATGAAAATTACTGGAAGATGCTTAGAAATGAATTGAGAAATGTTGACAATGAAATCAAGGAAACAGTGCTCTTGAATGATGGACAGCGCATCGAAGTTACTGCTTACAAAAAATCAATAGAACCTACTAAAGTTCTTCCTATTAAAATAACTGATCAACCACAATTACCAACAACTGAAAAACCAGACTCCGAATCATCAAATCCGAATGTTATAACCGGATCGACAATTATTTTCTTTGATGATGATCCATTTTCAATAACAGAGCCAACACCTACTTTGAACGTTCAGACTACCAGTAAAAGCAAATCTACAATAAATTCTGAAGTTATCAAGAAAACTCAAATACTCACGAGTAGCAGCAAAATAAAAAAATCTAAAACTCAAAATATAAAGCCTACTAAATCTGTCAACCCCTCTAGGCCCAATAAAAAAGCAGAAAGTTCCAAAAAGAAACAAGTAACCAAGTTGCCCAAACCAGAGGTTGTTGAAAGTGTTTCCAATAACGGTGATTTATTAGGACTGGGTTCCATTAACATCGAGAGCTTAAAAGCTCTTACTCCAGTTATAAATGCAATGGCTGGTCTAATTAAAACTAATATGAAGCCGAAAAAGTCGAATAATAATGAAACCAATACTTCACTACCTAAAACGAATAAAAAAAATGTTCAGTCGTATCCAGATGAAAACCAAAATCGATCTCCAATATATATTCCTGTGGGTGATTTGGAAGTATCGGAAAGTCAAAATATCGCAAGCTATCATCTTCAAAATGTTGTCGATGTTATGGGCAATAAGGTAAATTTTAAAAAGGCAACCCATGAAACGCCACTTCTGAACGGTGGAATACCAATTTCTCCTGGAGAAGTTATTACTGCCAATTCTGATGTTATAGTTGGTAAACCAGGAAGAATACTTCCCAGAGTTCCCCCCATACCTGTTAACGAAAAGCATGTGACTGAAATTTCAGATTTGAATCCACCCCCTGTCACAAATATTCGAACAAACCGTGTACCAATTCCTGTGAAACAAGATGAGATATCTCCTAGTGTACCTAACAAAGATGATTACATTGGCCCTCCTCCACCTATATCTGGGAAACCTTATGCACGAGGTGAAAAATATAAACATATTCCTCTGCACCACAATGAAGAACATCCACGTATTCGACCACATAAGCATAAGAACATACCAGTGTATCATAATCATGCTCATCAGTTTGACTACGGAATGAACAATAATGATAACGTGAAACAACCAAGTATTCAAATTGAAATACAGAAGAAATACGAGCACCTTTCCAAGGATAACGCTCCAATTTATACCCAACCATCACCAGTACTCAAGCACAATTACAACATTCAAGCTTCTGTGATTAAGGAACCTATCTTACTTCCAGAAGTGATAGAGAGATCAACTGGACAACCTTTGCTTGTTAATATTCAACCAAGTCAAGTGGCTTTCGTAAATATACCTCATAACCGAACAACAGCATTAATTTATGGAGGATCAACCGAACCACATAGATATGGACAATATTTCGACGATCCTTCACCTCATTCTGGTTCTGATAATTCAGGGGGTGAGAATATGAACAATTTCATACATTATACACCTGGATATCAGTTGAATGCAGACCAAAAGCAAGTTAAAGGTGTAATAAAAGTAGGAACACAAGCGATAAAAGTTCAGCCAGATAACCCAAATAGTAGGATAGAAAATATACATTCATCTAAACCTCAGGATTCATACTTTAATGCCAATAATCAAGAGATAAATGTACATGTGCCTCCAATTTCCTTTGGAATGTTCCAAAATGATAATGAATTCAATGCTCATGTTATCAACCACGGAAATGATTTACGTTTTCAACTACCTCCTATAGCGTATGAAGTGACGAAATCTAATAGTAAAAATGACAACTATAAATCTGCTGAAAATATCAACAAAAATTCGTATAGGTACACCATGCTTCAACCAATCTACCCAGAGAACGCCTCGAAGAAAAATCAAGAAGATCATAAAGAAATACGTAACCAGCATCCCATTCATTCACAAAATACTAAAATCACATTCAGTCCATCCCACCAAGAACTACATTTTATGAATCATTCCTTGAATTCAAACCAAATAAGGACAAATAGAACTAAAACAAAAGTTCAGATCAAAAATCATATCAATAACCCTCTTCAAAACTATAAATCTCAAGGGTTCACTCTAGCAGATTATATGATACCACCAACGTTCAAACCAAAGCAGTCAAAACCTATTCCATTCCACGTTAATCATAAAAACAGACCACAAAGTTATAAACCTCAACAACAAAAATTACCACAAGAGCAATCACTACAACAAAAATACACTTCTCAAAGAGACACTATTCGAACGAATAATTCTAACTCTAACAATTATGGATCTGCTAACGTCAATGATTTGTGGGTTCCTGATTATGACCTGGTTAGTGCTGATGGAGAAGTTATTCAAGAATCAAACAGTCGTCCTCTTAGACCTGGTGAAATACCTCATGAAATTCTGAGACTCAAAACAACCCAACCTCCGATGAGAAGCAATCAAACAACTGATTTGTATAACAGATATAAGTTCACTTATGAAAATGAAGTAAACCAATTCAAACCTCCAGTTATAGAAGATCCACGCCCATTTGTGAAGCCTGAGAGGACTCCAACAAACCAATACAACTATCTCAATGATGGTTTGGTATACAAGGGTAACAGTTTTAATCATAGTGATATAAAACAGTTATTGAAAGAAGAGGTAGTAAGATATGATTCAAAAATACAATCAGCTAATTATAAACCAGTTACTTATGAACATACGTTAGATAAATCAGATAGAAATTCTCTGCACAACACACCTAAAACTCCAACGCTTCCTGATGAGCGGAAGGAAATACCTACAAAAGCACCTTTCAGGAATAACAGACCAATTGTAACATCTCTTCCAATTAATCCTGAAATAGACCAAACTGAAAAAATTCCCCTAGTTGTGGATATGATAAAATCAACACAAACAGAAAAGCCATTCAATGGAACACCTATAGAGTACATTTTTGATACCAACACCAATGTGAAGGTATTTCGGGAAGAAGTGAAAATTAATCCCACCAAGGAACATATCAGTTTGGGTGTGAGGGAACAGGTGAAACATAAAGGCGAAAATTCCAATTTGGAGATTTTGAAACCACCACCACCATCTCCTACCCAAAACTCTTTCATTAAAGTAACACCATTTTCAAAACCAACAGAAATCCGCAAAGAAGCTTCCAATACAAAGATACAAAGACTGCCAGTATTCAATGAACAACCTATTCCTCAACCAGTTGAAGATATGAAGCCTCCACCAGTTACTACCCCTGATAGAGAAATAATTGGGATGAGTCCTCCGCCAATAACGACTTACAAACCTCTGTTGAAAATGAAATTGAAGATTCCAACCCAAATACCTATAATCCCTTCACAAGTAAACAGCCTGAAAGAAACTGTCAAGGAGGTTCAGCGCCTACCAACAATTACTCCTAGACCAACGATGAGAACTAGGACAAGAAGACCTTACCTTCCGAGAAGAACTTTCAAAACAACCATTGCAACAACAACTCACAGGCCAGTAACAAAACAGTTACCACGACCTATTCAAAACTTTTTCAATGACACAAGGACAACGCTCATTTCCTTAAGTACTTCTACTCAGCCTGAAATAAGAGTTCCAACACAGACATCGACTACCACTAAGCCAAATGAATCTACCGACAATGGAATTTCAGATGCAAGTTTAAAAGAAACTATAACATCTCATCATATGCTGAATAATTACTCATATTACGATTCCTCTACTCCAGGTCATCATGAGGATTTGAATACCACAGTTCCCAGTTATGATTCAGAAAGAAAAGTCGTAGTTCCGTCGAGGCCTACTGGAGACAAAATAATAATTAGTGAAACTACAAGTACACAGCAAATTTCACCACTAAGGGTTGAAAAGACAAGTTTGAAAATACTTCCCACGAAATTCATAACTCATACTCATACATTGACGGTAACTATAACAAAAACAACTGTCCTAAAGACGCCTGGTTTACCACCAGTAACTTCTACATTATTAGTCACTAAAACTGAGAAATCTACCATCGTTGACACTGTAACAGAGTTTCATACTCTTCTTAAACCAACGAGTGTTGTTGAAACTATTACAACAACCGTTCAGCATGGTAGTTTGTATCCTCCTGATGTCTATGGACAACCTTATCCCTCTATACAAATCCAGCCAACTGAGACAATAATCGGGCAGATAGTCACACCCACAATCAACGAAATTTCTAATGAAAGCTTGGATGAGTTCATCATAACTGATACTGACCCTCCGAACACTTCAAATGAATCCCAGGTATCAATGGAGGATAACGATACGATTTTTGTTGTAATGACGGATAAAAACCACGGAAGCATTGTTAAGGTTCCTCCAACAGAGGAAGTTCAAAGTAGAGATGAAATGTTGAATACTAACAAACTAAATGACGTGTTGATTGCTGGAGTATTATCCGCACATCCTCCTAGTATCGAGACAGATCCTCCTGTTGTGACAGACAGATGCGAACCTGAATGCAAGGCATCGAGAAACGAATTGTGCCAGAAAAATAACGGCCTGATGAGATGTGTATGCCGGCCTGGATTTGCAAGAATGTTTCCAGATAGACCCTGCAATCGTAAGTATGCAGTTTACCGTCATAAAGTATAACTTGAACAATCGCTTATCGTGTAGAACAAACTTTATTCTTTTATACTTATGATGATTTGAGATGTATACAGACATTTTTTAATACTTTCCTTCAGAAAACGATCTCGGAAAAATCAATTGATTCCTTCACTTTATGAATACAAACAGCGTTTAAGTCACTGGAAAATTCTGCAAATTCAGCGATTCGCCGTTGTGAGGGAGCTTTCAAATTTTTAAATTGTGGTAGGTGAGCATTTCGCTCCAGCTTGCAAACCCCTGAACTCATCGGACTGGCAATGGGGTACAAGCCTGCCAATGACGCCTGTGACCTTGTTCTAGTCGGAACGCTCTACTTGAAGCCAGAGAGAACGGTTAATAAGCATTGAAGAAATGATCGCATCCTCTCTGAGTGAGCCGGCAAGTTGTAGCATACCACAGCGGAATTCTGGGAAAAGCCAAAGGAGTTGGGCCCGTCGCCGCACAACCTCCCCACTGAATGTGATAGGGGTCAAGTTGGATCGTTAGGATTTGGTAGGGAGGAGTCCACTGCTAAGTTGGACGCGTTGCCATCTCATGCGAGCGACAAAGAGATAGCTTACTTCGAAAAAATTGGAAACGTTTGTCTGGGGTCACCAATGAAGCTCATACAAACGGCGTTTAAGTCACTGGAAAATTTTGCATTTCATTGGTGGGCCCACCAATGAAGCTCTTTAGCGATGGGGTATTGTGAAAAGTTTTCGAACTTCTTAGTTGTGCGAGGTAAGCGTTTTTTTCCAACTTGCAAGCCCCTGAACTCGTTAGATTGGCAATGGGGTGCAAGCCTACCAATTACGCATGTGGTCTTGTTCCAGTTAGAACGCCGGTAACGAACGCTCGTACTCTGCTCTACTTGAAGCCGGAGAGAACGGTGAATAAGGATTGGAAAAATGGTTGCGTCCTCTCTTAATGACGCCAAGAAGCTGCAGCAGGGCAGAACAGAATTATGGGAAATGCCGAAGGTGAAACGTGATAGGGTTCACGATGTATCGTTAGGATTTGGCAGGGAAGAGTCCGCCGCTGAGCTGTATCTAGTGCCATCTCAAGCGAGCGACATCTGGAACGAAGGAAAAACCTTGCAAAAATTGGAAGCGATCGTCAAGGGTCACAAATGGAGCTTTTAAGCGATGAGGTGTAGTGAGAAAGCTTTAAAATCTCTTAGTTGTGCGAGATGAGCGTTTTGTTCCAACTTGCAAGCCCCTGAACACATCAGATTGTCAATGGGGTGCAAGCCTGCCAATGACTCCCGTGACGTTGTTCAAGTCGGAACTCCGGTGTCGAACGCTAGCACTCTGCCCTACTTGAAGCCAGACAAAACGGTGAATAAGGATTGGAGAAACCGTCGCGTTCTCTCTGGGTGACGCCGAGAAGCTGTTGCAGAGCAGAAAGGAATTTTGGGAAATTTCAAAAAGTTGTGCCTGTTATCACAATTACTATGAGAAACTAACCGACATACTACTCTGTCAAGAAAGTACCAAGAATTTTCAATTAAAACAACATTTTTACATTTAAGCGTCAAAAGTTATTGGGTCGCCTTCAAAATAGGCTCAATTTGCTCCAATACATCTATGCCAACGGCACTTCCAATTATCTAAACATTTTTTATAGTCACTTTCCGGGATGGACTTTAGCTCTCGCGCCGAATTTTGTTTTATGGCTTCAATCGACTCAAAACGGGTGCCAGGAAGGGGCAATTTTAGTTTTGGGAAGAGGAAAAAGTCGCAGGGAGCCAAATCCGGCGAATACGGTGGTTGCTGAAGCACGTTTGATGAGTTTTTGGCGAGAAAGTCAGTCACAATCGTAGCTCGGTGAGAAGGCGCGTTATCGTCATGCAAAATCCATGAGTTGTTCGCCCACAAATTTGGCCGCTTCTTACGGATACGCTCACGCAAACGTTTCATAACGCCTAGGTAATACTCCTTGTTTACCGTCTGACCCTCTGGAACGAATTCGTAGTGCACCACGCCACGGATATCGAAGAAAACAATGAGCATCACCTTCATTTTCGAGCGGCTTTGGCGTGGTTTTTTCGGTTTCGGCTCATTTTTTGCCACCCATTCCGATGATTGCTGGCTTGTTTGCATATCGTACTCGTAGACCCAGGTCTCATCACCAGTTATAATGCGTTCCATGAATGTAGAATCGGAATTACAGCAATCCAGCATGTCTGAAGCAACCTGTTCGCGATGACGTTTTTGAAGAAAATTCAGGTCTTTCGGTACGAGTTGTGCGGCCACCTTTCTCATGCCCAAAATATCAATCAAACTCGTACGTGCGGACTCGTGGGATATCTTAAGATCATGTGCTATCTCTCTCAAGCTGGTACGACGGTTTTCCAGCACCCTTTCCTTAATTTTATCGACGTTATCTTCGATCGAAGCCGTCGATGGGCGTCCACTTCACGACCGTCCTTGAAGGCTCTGTTCCACTGATATGCACGAGTTTTCGATAGAGCATTATCACCAAAGGCCTTTTGCAACATTTTCAATGCATCGGCACACGAAAATTCATTTGCAACACAAAACTTTAAACAAATTCTTTGCTCAACGTAATCACCCATAGTAAAAATCGGCACGCACTCTGACATCGACTGACTTAATCAGCTGTTGCAAACACACTAGTTGACAGATCCCGCTCAAGCTTGGCATAGTAATTAAGGACAGTGGTACCAACCTAGGAAAAAAAAAATTTTACCTGCCTTATTACCCCGCCAGATTTAAATCGATAATTCCCGGTACTTTCTTGACAGAATGTAAGTAGAAGAATTTGTGAATATTCCAATAGAATATTGCAAAATAATCAACATAGGAAACTGACATTTAATTCTACCTCATTCTTTCTAGCACTAAAACATACCTAAATCACTTCGGAGAAATGAACTGATGAGAGTTCTATTATACTCAGGCCTTTTCGAAGTTGAGGGTTGTTTAACAGAAGGTATACCTCATTAATGTGATCCACTGAATTCGAAATATTGATTCGTTCCACTTTTGACTAGGAATCCAAATGATTGGCAAATTTGAA
Source organism: Megalocaria dilatata (assembly GCA_034642435.1). Lineage (NCBI taxonomy): Eukaryota > Metazoa > Arthropoda > Insecta > Coleoptera > Coccinellidae > Megalocaria > Megalocaria dilatata. The sequence continues at coordinate 52,832,030 of CM067859.1, read as the reverse complement.
TATTGAAACCTTTTTCTTTCGAATAGTCTTTAATTAAAATTATGTGGAATATTCACAGAAGTTTTTGTGGATGTCATTAGTTGTGCATATTTTTCCTGGCGTATAAGCACTAAAACATATCCAAATCACTTCGGAGAAATGAACTGGTGAGTTCTATTATACTCAGACCTTCTCAAAGTTGAGGTTTTTCCAACAGAACGTATACCTCCACTATGTAGGTATGATCCACTAAATTTGAAATATTGACTTGTTTCATTTTTGACTAGGAATCCAAATGATTGGCAAATTTGAATATTTTAACCTTTTTCTTTCGAATAGTCTTCAATTAAAATTATGCGAATTATTCAAAGAAGTTTTTATGGATGTCATTTGTTGTGCATATTTTGCCTGGCGTACTAATAAGTGATGAAATGCAAAAGCAATACTGTTTTGTACATGAATATATTCACAAGCTCTTTCGATGCGATATATGAATTCTTCTATAATATTCACCTCTCCTCCACAATAGACGACCAAGGTTCTCTAATGACTCCAAAGAAAGCAATCGTATGGATTCAGTTCAGGGGAGTGTACCACTCATTTAAAAACACATTATTCCAATGATATGGAAATATTTCATAGATACTGGGTAGGAGTTCCATCGGGTAACAATGACTTGGTCTACCTAATGTTTAGAGGAATATTTTCGAGTAGTTTAGGATAAGATTCAAAGAAAATATCAGGAATTTTTTTCATATTTAAAACTATTTTATTATTTTTATTCATCAATAATTTGTCTATCAACTTTGGATCATAGTCATTATTAATAGCTATTTGTTTAATTATGTTAAGTTCTGAAATATAATTTTCTCGATTCATGGGAATATTAACTAATCTATGGATCATACAATTAAATGCTGATAATTTTTGATTTAGAGGATGATTTGATTTATTGTGTATAATAGAATCCGTATAGGTCCTATACGGATTCTATTATAAGTTGATAAACAAATTATTGATGAATAAAAATAATAAAATAGCTTTAAATATGGTGTTTCCTAATATAAAAGAAAATTTTAAATACATTTCCTTGAAATACACTAAAGGTATTTCTGAGAAAATTGCTACATACCTCAAAAATAAATATAATTTGAGAACTTCATTTAAAACTAATTCAAACCTGAGTAAATTTATCAAAAATAATAAAGACTACACACATAAAGATGATAAATCTGGGGTTTATAAGTTAACCTGCGGTGATTGCCCTAAAGATTACATAGGTCAGACTGGAAGAACTTTCCGTCATAGGATGTATAAACATTTGAAGAGTTTCCTCAATAATAAAAGCAATTCTACATATTCCAACCATTTGTTAGAAACAGGACATACTTTCAACCATAACTTTGAAATTCTACATATAGAAAGCAAAAGTTATGCCTTAAATCTGTTAGAATCCCTAGAGATAAATAAACATAATAAAATTGGAATATTACTTAACGAACAAATAGATTTAAATAGCTCACCTCTGGTAAATATATTCAGATAAGCTGGAATTTGCAGGGACCCTTTTTTGGGTTTTAGTGCTCAATAAAAATTTATTGTACTTACTGTAATATAAATAGCCACGGATTTCGGAAACAAGCTTAGTTATTCAAAATGTGATCTTGCCTGATGATGCTATTGTGATAGCGAAACAATTGTTGTGAGTTTAACAATAAAAATTTGTGAAAATCAGAATAACCTTATTTCAAATTATTTGTCTACTAGCTGAGCTTGCTGAGCGTACATTCTCCAAAGACAAGAATCATGTCTACAAATTCAATATTTTAATAAATATCTCCTAATTTTTTTTCTCTTCAATATTTTATGCAGACGATTTTTGTGGAAATGGTTTATTTTGATGAATACCTTCTGTTGAAACACCTTTGAAAACAACCTCTTAGGTACTTGCAAGAATAATTTTATATCTTTTCGAGAAATAATAAGATGAAATTATGCATTACTTAGTAGAATTTCAACAGAAAAGATTATATGAATTTTATGAGTAGAACAATGTTACTTCATTGTTTAACGTGTAAATAAATTTTCATTTATATATCACGTACATATGATCCAATTTATTATAAAATATGAATTGTGTAACGTTCATGTACCATCTGAAATATTTACAATTTCAAACAATCAGCGAATATTTCATTTTCATTTTCATTGCATTTTGACTTTAAGAGGCTATGTAATTGTTTACTCACTATGCTATTTACGTAGCAATGAAAAATACTAGGGAAAAATTAATTTGCACAGCGATGTCTGATAGCAATATATTTAAAACCCCTTCAGAAAATCGAACACTGTTCATCTTAATGGATGATTTGATAATATTCAATTAGTCATAGATCTACTCAAATATCTATCTAATAAACAAGTTAATTCAAATTCAGGTAAATTACAGTTTTTTATCCCCTCCAAGAAAAAAGTACACGTGGTTGAAAACGTAAGAAAGTATCATTTTCGAGTAGAAAAAGTTTTATGATGGGATATATATTCTGTCAAGAAAGTACCGGGAATTATCGATTTAAATCTGGCGGGGCAATGAGGCATGTGAAATTTTTTTTCCTAGGTTGGTACCACTGTCCTTAATTACTATGCCAAGCTTGAGCGGGATCTGTCAACTATTGTGTTTGCAACAGCTGATTAAGTCAGTCGATGTCAGAGTGCGTGCCGATTTTTACTATAGGTGATTACGTTGAGCAAAGAATTTGTTTAAAGTTTTGTGTTGCAAATGAATTTTCGTGTGCCGATGCATTGAAAATGTTGCAAAAGGCCTTTGGTGATAATGCTCTATCGAAAACTCGTACATATCAGTGGTACAGAGCCTTCAAAGACGGTCGTGAAGTGGTCGCCCATCGACGGCTTCGATCGAGGATAACGTCGATAAAATTAAGGAAAGGGTGCTGGAAAACCGTCGTACCAGCTTGAGAGAGATAGCACATGATCTTAAGATATTCCACGAGTCCGCACGTACGATTTTGATTGATATTTTGGGCATGAGAAAGGTGGCCGCACGACTCGTACCGAAAGACCTGAATTTTCTTCAAAAACGTCATCGCGAACAGGTTGCTTCAGACATGCTGGATCGCTGTAATTCCGATTCTACATTCATGGAACGCATTATAACTGGTGATGAGAACTGGGTCTACGAGTACGATATGCAAACAAGCCAGCAATCATCGGAATGGGTGGCAAAAAATGAGCCGAAACCGAAAAAACCACGCCAAAGCCGCTCGAAAATGAAGGTGATGCTCATTGTTTTCTTCGATATCCGTGGCGTGGTGCACTACGAATTCGTTCCAGAGGGTCAGATGGTAAACAAGGAGTATTACCTAGGCGTTATGAAACGTTTGCGTGAGCGTATCCGTAAGAAGCGGCCAAATTTGTGGGCGAACAACTCATGGATTTTGCATGACGATAACGCACCTTCTCACCGAGCTACGATTGTGAGTGACTTTCTCGCCAAAAACTCAACAAACGTGCTTCAGCAACCACCGTATTCGCCGGATTTGGCTCCCTGCGACTTTTTCCTCTTCTCAAAACTAAAATTGCCCCTTCGTGGCACACGTTTTGAGTCGATTGAAGCCATAAAACAAAATTCGGCGCGAGAGCTAAAGTCCATCCCGGAAAGCGCCTATAAAAAATGTTTCGATAATTGAAAGTGCCGTTGGCATAGATTTATTGGAGCAAATGGAGCCTATTTTGAAGGCGACCCAATAAATTTTGACGATTAAATGTAAAAATGTTGTTTTAATTGAAAATTCCCGGTACTTTCTTGACAGTATTCTAACGAAGCCACCGATTTTCAATTTCAAATAAATCGGATGACGCCTGTTACTTTATTATTATTATTTTATTCTGATAAATGTATCAGAATAAAATATCTTAATGATGATCTTAATGAAGATCTTCTGTGAAGATCCCTCAGAAGCTTTTTCAGCTTGTGCGAGTTAGGAGTTCAGCTGTGTTCTGGGTAGGCTTTGTCAATGACTTTGTTAGAATGCACCAAATAAAAATTCTTTCTCGAGAATAGTGATTCGTAACGGTTTTAACAAGGTGTACCGTTTTTTCAGAGAACCCTGGTGAATATTATTCTTCGAAAATTCAATCGGATCACCAGCTCAGGAAATAGAAGTCATTTTAAAAAATTCCTTCCATTTATCTCCCCAACTAGTAAAAATTATTATTTTTTTACCACTGAACAATTCGGTTTAAAACTAATAGGGTAGGTAGTAGTAATAAAAATAAGGACAAATATCCTGAAAACATGGATCCTAGATCTTTTCACTTCCGAGACGCAGGGTTGGAAAAAGTATCACGTGTTTTGCAATAATTCCAAAATGGCTACAGATTGAATTTCGATGCAACTCAAAACAGCCAAACTTAGTTCTTGAAGTTAACGTCTAATGTTTCTTGTATGTTCAAAAAATTTTCAGTGGGATGAATAAAAACGTTATTTGATTTTATAGGAATTTGAAGGATTTGGTATTTTTGAAGATCATACTCCAAGAATAGTATTGGTCGAAATCTCTTAACATCCCTTTTTATGGAAGTCGACATCAAATATTTTAAGATGTGATCTTTCATAAAAAATACATTAACGTTTTAAGGAATTTTTCTAAATTATAATTTGTAGAAGTTTCAGATAATTCTTCTAGTTAATATTCGAAATATTTAAAAAAAAACACTTCGAAGCAATATTCAATTTATGCTTACTACCTACCCTTGCAGTTTGTTATACCTATCTTTATACACCCTGCAGACAGGTTTTTGGATGTCATCATAAAGAAGCTCTAACATAGTAGCAGCGAGCGCATTTTGAGCCGTAGATTGATATTGTCTTCAATATTTCGTACTCTAAAATCACAAATATATTAATTTTAAATCCGGACATTTTTGTTATCTTGTAGTCTTATTTTCTTTTTGTTTTCAGCGACTTATACATATTTGTTAGAAATTGAGCTTGATCGTCAAGGGAGGAAGAAATTAATTTACAACGAATATTTAGACAGAAGTAATAGTTCAGAGTACATGAAACTTGCTGCTGCAACTCATGAAGCCCTAGATAGGATGGTGATGCAGTCAGATTTGAGGGACATTTACCATGGAGTTCATTTGAAAACTTTCAGACCAGGTAAAACTGGTGTGATTAATAACTTTTCTCTTCAGGTGAGTCATCAAAATTTACACTATTCATCTATATTGCGGTTAATGCTCATTGAGATACCATATTTATGTAAATAAAAGTGATTTAAAAAACCAAATTTCCTACGAGATCTCGTAGGAGAGCCTCACAAAAAATTACGCTAAGTCGATACTATCGTCTTAATGTATTAAGTATTCTAAAGAAAAGGATATGGTTCAAACCAAGACAAAACTACGTCCATCAAACGAAAATCCTGGAACACGTAAACTTGGGTTTGAGAGTAAATTAATTCAGCGGGTTGTCTTTCCTTGTAGAAACGAAAATTTTAACAGAAGATATATCTATACATAATAAAAAAGCTGACATGATGCGCTATTTTATCGAGAAATCAGGGGTTAAGAGCAGAAGTGAATTAAGTCCACTTTTAACTCTCTTGAGAAAAAATGAATCAGAGTTGTCTTATATTTGATTTATATCAAAATATAGAGAATTTTTCTGCTTTGTAACATGCAAATATCGAAAACACATTTCTCTACTTGAATTAGTTCGCAAAGGTATGTCTTGTATGTACGTTTGCATACTCTAGATGGCACTGGTGTATGATTAATACCTTAATGTCTCTGTATATAGCGAATATAGATTCTTGACAGATTTTTAGTCGCTGGCATTCTTTGCACCGATGAAAACAAACAAGTTTGAAATGTGCGCATGTCGGTAATCAATAAAATCTTATCGAGTTTGTTTGAGTATGGAATTGTTATACAGATATATGTTACACTGTCTCGATTTGTAGAATTTTCTATTACCATAGCCCACACTCCTTATTAAAGATATTTGGTACATATCAGCTAAATCAATTTATTTGAATATGAATATGCAAATGAGCATTACGGCATATTAAGGTATGATTTGTGAGGAAAGTTTTTTCTGCGTTTGTAACGTGAAAATATAGGGAATATATTTCTCTATTTGAATGAGCTCGTAAAGGCATGTCTCGTATGTATGTTTGCATACTCTAGATAGCGCTAATGTAAGATAAATACCTTAGTGTATTTGTATATAGCGAATATAGATTCTTGACAGATTTATAGTCGCTGGCATTCATTGCACTGATGTAAACAAACATGTTGGAAATGTGCGCATGTCTGCAATTTGCCTCTGTAATCAACAAAACCTTATCGAGTTTGTTCAAGTATAAAATTGTTACATAGATTTATGTGATAGTGCCTCGATTTGTAGAACTCCTTATTTATATATTTCATATCTCAGAGGGGGGAATATACACTTAACGTAACAATCAATTGGAACTGGAATTATACTTTATGTGAATACACATTTTAAATTTTATATGAATATTTTCCAACTCGATCTACTACTGCAGTGAACTTTTTGTGTATCAATTTTTTCAGCAAAGCATCTTTATTATAACTATATAATGGTGCAAATCTCAAGCATTACCTAAAAGTCGCTAGAGTCCAACAAAATGACCAAATTCAGAATATTTTCAAAGGGCTGAAAAAGTTTGTCATTTGATGCGACATGTGTAGTGCTTCGCAACATTACCTTCAAACTATCTCAGACATTGGTTTACACTAGAACATTTGTAATGTCTAACCACATCACTCTAGCTGCGGCGAATTTTTCAAACCGTCACGCATTGACTTGCTTCTTGGTGCTCATATTTATTATTCAGTGATATCTGATGGAATTATATATCATTAGGTAAAAATTGTCCAGTTTAGCGAACCACTATGCCATGCTGCATAATCACGGGAAATATACCCCAAAGGTGTATTTCTTGCTCAGCAGTCTCTACAGTAGTTGAACATTCAGATTCCAAATTTTGGGAACGAGAAGAGCTGTCAAAACAAAGAATTCTCACTCCAGACGAAGAACTTGTTGAACAGGACTTAAAAACGGAATGTGAAGTTTTTAGATGATGGAATCGTTCAAGTTGATCTACCTTCATGTTTTTCAAACCGTCACACGTTGACTTGCTTCTTAGTGCTCATATTTATTATTGACTTATATCTAATGGAATTATATATCACAGGACAAAAAATGTCTAGATTTGCAAAACACTATGCCAGGCTGCATAATCAGGGGAAATATACCCCGAAAGTATATTTCTTGCTCAGCAGTCTCTACAGTAGTTGACCATTTGGATTCACCCCTATCCAAATTTTGAAAACAAGAAGATCTGTCAAAACAAAGAATTCTCACTCCAGACGAAGAAGTTGTTGAACAGGTCTTCAAAATGAATGTGAAGTTCTTAGACGATGGAATCGTTAACATGTTCTTCTCAAGAACTGTCGAAATTAAATGATTCGTTTCACACCGCCATAAGATGCCTATTGCACGCCGAAAACCGTTTCAAACTTGACCATCTTCTGTTTTTGGAATATCAGAAATTTATTGACGAATATATTACCCTTGGTCATACAAGATATTATATATAAATTAAGAACAAAACAGCAAAAAGACTAGCATACCCCACACTAAAAAGATTAAGTGAAATAAAATATATTTCCTTAACTTATATAGGACAGAAAACTGAAAGGGTTACTAGACATTCGAAAAAAAAAACAAAAATCATTTAAAACTAATCGTTCCTTAGGGAATTCAATGAAAAACAACAAAAACGTTTTTTCAAGACAACAGGAGATCAGGAGTTTATTAGTCCCCTTTTGATATCTCAAAGTGTATGTATACAGGTATGGAAAGGACAGTCGGAAACATAGAAAATTCAATGTTAATCAAGGCGTCCAGTGGAATAATCAAAACCTCAGCGCGATGCGATGTCGAGTACACGATTGTTCTCTCTCAATGCCAGTGGAGAGGGGGATGCTTCGATCTAAACGAGACTCTGCACTGCTCCTTTCGATCGAAGCATTCCCCAATGCCATTGAGAGAGAACAGTCGTTTATTCGTCATCGCATCGCGCTGAGGTTTTGATTCTTCCACTGCTCCACTGGACGTTCTGATCAACATTGATTTTCCTATGTTTCCGACTGTTTTTCACATACTGTATATGGTACAGATTGGACATTCATTTCAAACAAGAATAGTGGAACATGAAAGATATTATATTTGAAACACAAGATTCAATATATATATATATATATATATATATAAATAAAAATATTTGTTGATTCACACTTATAATTGAGTAACTGTTGACGCGTTTCGTTTTACATTGTACCTTCTTCAGATCTCACAGAATGATATAAAAAAATTGAAATATGTTTATCTTCTACAATTTTAATTTCCAAAAAATTTTTATTCAAAAAACTTTCAGAAATAAATTTATGTCTACACAAGCACCGCTTACATTTAATAGACGTATATAATCAAAACTCAATATATAATGTCAAATGGAATAAATAACCCAACAGATATACGAAAGTAATTAAAATTAATAAATAAATATTTAAAGGAGACAAAATTTTGTTTCTGGTCTTACCTTTAAGAACACCAATTGCCTTTTAAAAACATGAACACACTTAAAGGACTTCTCAAAGAATATAATTTATTTGAAATATTTAATATATTTAAATATTCGAATGAATTATTTCAAAAATCTCTAAAAAATGTGCACTATATCTTCAAAAAACAAATATAATTCTAGACAATCCCGTATTCAGTCCTCATTTAATATTCCAAATATCAAAATCAAAAACTTAACCTATATCTCTCACGTGTTAAAAGACTTAAGCTTCGAAATACAGATCAACTATATAATTCAAGATTGATCTATGTTCTAACAAAATCAAAGAACAGTGTGAGTTATTTTAAGGTTTATTTAAATTCATTGACATTCTATAATGAGATTTATTGAAGCCAAAATATAATTATATATTATATATAAAATTTTGTTATATTTCTTCTATCAAGTAAAAGGCCTTTCTATTTTATGATATAAAAAAGTAATAATCTCTGACTGTTTCAATTTAACATGATGGAAATTCATCTTGACAATCATGAATGATAATAAATAAATGAAAACTGTTCATAGTTCTAGAAAACTTCATATCCAAATTGATTTTAATCGGAATAAACATTTTGAAGCAGCAAAACGAAAACTGTCAATAGTTTATTTCCCCATAAAATTTTAAATTGTCAACTTCTTCTTAAAGAAGCTACATATGATCAATGAAAACACAGATTTCTGGCAATTTTCCAACTGTTCTAGTGAAGGAGCGGAAAATTTCATGAAAATAAAAAATTCATGCTTGAATATTTTCCCCTCTATTTGCATCGTCACATAATGGCAAGTAAATGTGGAAAATGAATATGTAGAACTGAATTTAATATTCTTTTCATACATTTTGCCGAAATCAGATACGAAAAAAATGCAGAAATTTCTAGTAATTTTTTTTCAAGAAATTATACATCAGACTTTGTGTCGTTATTTCAATCTTGATGCCAAATCTTGATCATCGAACTGTTGCTATGGTTTCGATAGCGAGTAAGGGTACCCGCTAACAAAATTTTCATTTTTGGTTTGAATATTGTAATCATAATATATGAACCATTTGCGTTGTCGGTCTTCTTCTAAATACCAAATTTCAGGTTGATTATATTTGGAGTTTGGAAAATATTGAAAAAATTTCAAATACGAGTAACCGTGAAAACATTGAAGCTCATTAATAAATTCACCTGAAATACTCACCCTGTAAGTTTTAATTCCCTTCCTCTTTTCGTTGAAAAGTTGGAGAGTTTAAAGTAGCACTTTTTTCAACTTTCTAAACATACGACCATCGCGAAATTTTATACTAGGCTTTATGTCGTTATTTTACATCTACTCGTAAATGCTAAATTTAAGCTGGATCTTTAGATTATTGCTCTGTGTTCGGTATGTCTCAACGCTGCTCCGCTAACAAAATATTTATTTTTGTTTTCAATCTTTAAATCATATGATCTTGACGAATTTTTGCAGGAACATTTGCGTTATTATTCCACTTTTTAGCACCAAATTTTAGATCGATCATATTCGTATTTCCGAAAATATCGAGAAGAATTTTAGAAAATTTCAAATTTAAATAACTGTGGAACTATCGAACCCATTCTGCCCAAGTTTCAAGACTCTAGCTTCCTTGATTCCCAGATATTTAGGTTATTTAATGAATTCTTCAACTTCCTCCAAAAGTACCTACTGTTAAATAATTGATATTTGTCATGTTATTTTAACTTTATATTTCAGCTCTCGGACAATACTGACGAGAAACGACTAGAAGAAGTTTTCAAAAAGTACCTGCGCAGTAACAATTACAGCCTTGGCGGTACCGAACTCTACGCGTCGAAGACAAGTCAGCAGAGCCTGAAGGCTTCAGATTTCGATGAATGCCAAAGTTCAAAGTTCCACGACTGCTCTGAAAACTCGCAATGTTTCAATTTGAAGGGAACGTATACATGCAGTTGCAAGGAAGGATTTTCGGATTTGTCGGAAAATGTTATTTATCCTGGAAGGATCTGTTCAGCAGAACTTGTAGGATGTGAAAGGTGCAACTATCACGGAACTTGTTATTCACGAGGGGATGACCATGTTATATGCGAATGTTTCCAGTGGTACAGTGGTGAAACATGCTATATGAATTTAAAAGGTGAGTCTAGGTTATCAATAAAATAATTTTCGATTAAAATTATTATGAATAAGTCTATGTATATTTGATTGATTCGGTCTTTACTTGGTGGAAACTCATTTTAATTAAAAAAGTATATATGAGACAGTAATTTATTTCCACAAAAATGTTTGTACCACTATAACAATTGTTTTACCACGATGTGGCTTCTTCAGGTAATACATTGCACTGTCTGATGGTATTCAGTGTAACCGAGTTTAAATACATTGTTAGGTACGTGACCAAATAATGGAAGCAGCAGTCATAAAAACTCTAGGTGTTTATTGGAGTTTGTCGCTAAAAATACCATTAAGGAAAGATATTCAGTAATGGAGACTTGTCAACATCTGTTTGTTCGTTCAAAAGAATTTTACGGGCATTATACCTGTTGATTTCAAGAAATTCTTAAAGTGTTAATCTAGGACTTTTGCTTTCAACGTGGATAATTTCATAATTATTGTTGAAATTATGCCTGAATTCCTTAAGATGATTAGCATATGTCGAATGTACAGAATCGGATATATAACCCCTTTGGTGTTCTTGGACACGTTTCTTGAATGATCTACCAGTCTGGCCAATGTATACTCAAGGGCAATCTTTGAAAGTCAACTTGTAGACTCCGGATTTATTTTCTTTATTTGTTCGATCTTTATTGTTTTTTATGTAGGTACTAAGGTTATTAATAGTCATAAAAGCTGCGTTATAATTGAAACAATTTTTGAAATATTCAGCAATATTTTCAGCTAATCCATTGACATAAGATAACGTAAAATATTTCTGTGTATAGTCCTCTTTTATAATTGGGTACACGAGATTTAATGCCATTTTCTTTTGTTTATTGGATACCATTTTGTCTATAAGAGAGGGATTGTAACCGTTGTTTAACGCTATTTGTTCAAAAATATTTAATTCTTTCAAAATGTTATCTGGATTCAAAGGGACATTCAATAATCTATGAATAAAACTATTATATGCTGACATCTTTTGGTTGGTGGGATGATTTGAAGTTTTATGTATGGTGATGTCTGTATATGTGGGTTTGTGGCCTTTGAAATCATCTGCAAGAAGTAAACGTGAGTAGACAGTCAGAAGGCGGTTGGATGCTACTAAATTATCTTTTCGAACTAGGGCTACTGAACCGTCGCTTTTACGGGGACATGAGATTGCATGGTTGAATTTTTCACGAGAACAATTAGCTTGAACAATGTATTGGAGTCGCGTATCGTTTTTCCGTTAATCACGATTTGGTCTTATGGGCTCAGACAGTTGTGTAAGAGTTTGGCAACGACAAGATGAAAAATAAACTCAAGTGTACATTTTCAAGCGACTTCTATTTGGTAGGCTAAATTATGGCGTGGAGAGGTAAATCTTCTGAAGCTCGCACGGAGTTTTTCTTTATTCAAAATGGGACTTTTACTGCTCCTAGGTACCTCACAGAAGTTCGAAAAAATAAATGCGAAATACGTGCTGACCCAATTTGATGCGTGTACTACAGTATTAAAAAAGTATCTGGAATCGGCCAATGGAACACTAAATATGTATAACTCATCCAAACTTATTGAAGCGTCTTAAAACTAGACCCTTCCTGAAACAACACCTATATCAACGAATATCCCTGTCATCAAAACATTTTTAAAAGGATTTTTCAGAATCGACTGCAGTACTTTGTGAGATGGTTATCGTCCTCAAAAATCCAGATATTTTCTTTCCACAAATCTGGTCTTTTTTGAATAATTTACCCCCTCAGACGTCGGATAACATTCAGATTCGCGCTCGTTCATTGTTTTGAATGCATTAACTTCTTCCAAAAATGTAGGTTTCAAATATTCAGTCGAAGGGAAGTGCAGGATATTTTATGTTTTCTGAGTAATTTCATGAATCCATTATATTAACTCCTTTACCAGTTTGTTCCAAACTTTTTATTTGAAGAAAATTTGTTGGTATATATAATATATTTTACAATTTATTCAGAAATTTGACACGTGCTTCAGTCGTTTATATTATAACTAGATACTAATTTGCACCATCTAAAATACACAGCTGTTTGAAATGTAGATTATGATTATGATAAATAAGAACCATTCAGATTTTAAGTTTGGATACGATTTGTATCCCTTATGATGTGATCTCAAAAATATGACAGCTCTATTTACATGTCAGGTAAATTTTTTATAATATCAATAATAAATTTTGTATGTTTCAGTACTCTTGATAGGTCTGATATGCCTTGGCCTAATTCTATTTGTCCTGCTTTTGATTTGCTGCATAGTAACTTGCTGTAGGCAGAAACCAACCCCAAAAATCAACACTGGCTTGAGTTTCTTTCCACAACGAGTACCGCATGCTTCAGACAGAAGCACCTTAGATCGACGAGCTATGATAAGAGACAGTAGTTCAGAGGATAGCAGATCAGAGACGAATAGCTTACCTTATATCACCAAAGTAAGTGAATGAAATATTCATATCTGCATAGAACAGGTCATAGAAGTTGATTATTAGAAAATGAACACTATCTAACAGTTACTGTGAATGGGTAAATCCTTGGACTTGTATTATTTTTGTGAAAGTTTAAACATGCTCACATTCGTTGAGGTTGTCATTAAGAGAACGATACGTTGTCATTTACTACACAACTGCACTTCTGTTAAAGGGTGGACACAAACAGGTTCAGAGTGTTGAACTCTCTGAATATCTCTGTAAAGAGAATCTTTCACATGAAATTAGGGAATTTGCGGTAATTAATACGTTAGTTATAAGTTTAAGGCACTACGAGAATAGTGTCCTCATGTAAGTTTATGAAAGTCCTAGTCAGCTATATATGGTGTTCTACATGAAAATATCATTGAGCATAATGTGCAAAATATTTTGCTTACTGTAATATGCAGTAAGCTGTCAACTTGCATTCGGTGAAAGCACCTTTCATAAAGGGTGGGCCATCTAGAGTTCGCATTTTGAACTTGTGGTTATTTCGAAAGTAGCAACATAAGAGAAGAAAGTTTAGAATATACGAAACCCTTCTATATGGTTCGAAGACATGGAGAATCACAGAGAGATATAAGAAAACGATCGAGGCAGTTGAGCTGTATGCGAAGATCGATGAAGATCTCCCGAAGAGATAGAATCCAGAATGAAATAATTGCGGAACGAATCGGTATTGAAGGCGACATAAGGGATGATGTAGAAAAGAAACAGTTAAGGTGGTATAGACATGTCATCCGGATGGATAACGAACGTTTGCCAATACAACTAATGGCATGACGATCTGTAGAGAAGAAGAAAATAGGACGCCCCAAAATAAGCTGGGGTGAAGGAATAAGATGAACCATTAGTGTGAGACAATTGAAGGAGACCCTGGTCCACCACGAAGGATTATCGGACAACGTCGCAAAACGTTTTTACCGACATGTACACAGCAACACTTCTGTTATTTGTGTTTTGACGGAAATGTGGTTTGATATTTGTCATTAATAAAATACATTGATTTATGCTTGAATAAAATTGAGAAATATCGAGAACATATTTCTAAAGTAATGAATCCTCTATCCAAACTGTTAGAATATTACGTGGAAAATTCAATAGAAATGAAATGCCTCACGGCAATTTATGGATCAATAAGTTCGTGAAAACTGGATCGTTATTTGATTAAACAACACGTTTACGTTTTCGTGTAGTGAGCACATCTGAAAACATTACTGCTGTAGCCCAGAATGTAGCTGAACCTCCATCCACATCAAGCCGTTACCGTGCTTTCAAATGGCGCTCCCCTTATGAGCTATTTTGAAGTAACAATGAAAGAGTTAGCATTTTCAATCTTACCGCTTCTCTTTTCTATTCGTTTATTTGTGTATGTTATAGCATATTTTAATTGTTCATATGAAAAGTTATCAATGTCGTTATAGACGACTCACTTGCGCCGCTTTTGGTCAATTTTCGTATGCTCAGCCTGTGAGTCGAAGTGATGTATAGAATTATAAAGAAGTTGAATGAAATGCAAATTTGTGAGATTGAAAATGATATATAGATATCATATTATGATAGTTTGGACTATCTCCAACATTATTTAAAGTGGTATTCACTGTAAAGAAAGGGATGTTGGTTTTTTGTTAAGAATTCAACTGATTAGTTTTCTCCACTAGTTTAATGTTGATCAGTTTGATCATGATATTGAAAGCCAGGTACTCAACTCACTAAGACCAATGCTATATTTTTATTGAACACACAATATAGAAGTTTGAAGTACAGTTCGATTTGACCCCGTTAAACTCTTTCTAGTGAGATTATCTGAAGTCGCAGGTCTGTGCAAATAAGCCATAAACCTACAAACCATAGCGTCCTTCAACGGCAACATAATCCGTGCCATCGGTCAAATTTAGCCTGACATATGCCACAGAGTCATGGAAAACAGGACATTTCGGATGCGCTTCACCCAGAATGAATTAAAATAATTGAGATCAAGACTAGATACTTTGTTTATTCAATATATTTTACAATCTCAAAAATTTAACCAAATCTGACTAGTAGTTTCAATCATATTATCACTTTGGATAATCATGACACAAAATATTGCACACAAATTATAAATATAAATTTTAGATTATTTTGCCTACTAAGTGAAAGTCAACAATTGAAGATAACGATTGTTGTTTAGGATTATCTTTCAGAGAAATTCCATAAACAGTTAAATGTAGTATTTCATATGACTGATAATAGAAACTTTAAATCAAAGTTCATATTTTAATTTTTTCTCTGAGATAATAAGAAAGTTACGCGGAAAAAATTGATATCCAATGGAAAATAGAGGGGTAAAAATTCTATGTTATGCTGATGATGCAATCTCTGTAGCGGATAATGTAATAAAATAATGTAATAATAACACACAATCGCTAAAACGCTGGGACTGACAATATCAGCATCTAAGTCAAAATGCATGACTACATCCAAAACACCTCTGCGATGTAAATTAGCTGAAAGCTACTTGGTTATACAAATTTCGAGTTCTGGCGACATGGAATCTGAAGTGAGAGGATAAGTTATCAAGGAAGCAAAAGGACAGAGGCACACGTCAGTGATATGATATTTTACAATAAACATCTGAAAATAGAAGAAAAAGTCTGTATCTGTAAAACTACAATAGGATTTATACTGACATATGCTGCAGAAATAAGAACCAGAACATCTAATACACTACAAATCATGGAAGTAACAGAAATAAGAATAGTTCATAAAATAGCCAGGAAAACACTTTGTGACAGGGAAACAAACGAGGACATTATTCAAGCATGTCGGATTGAAAATATCAACGAATGTGAGGGAATGGCAATATAACGCGAATAACAGAAGACCGAGTGGTGACAACAGCCAGGGACTAATGATTGTCGGAGAGTCGAAGCACAGGAAGGCCTCGAAAGAGCTGGAGTGAAAATCCACTAGAAGGCGAGTTGCGACGAATAATAGGTATTAAGACAATTCAGAAGAAAGAAGAAAAAGATGTTTTCTCATTATATTCAATAACAAGAAAAATAATTTGAGCAGAACAAAAGTTCTCTCTCTTTTTGTCGAAAATTGAAGATATATCGTGAAAAATTGGTTAAACATTCAAAGTTCAAGCTATTGTCCGTCGCTAGCCACTACTTTTGTCCGTCTTTCTGGCAATTGACGGATCCCATCGCGAGAAGAAGGCAGCTCTTTGGCTGCTATTCATGCATGGATCCATGTTTTGACTTCATCGTAACTGGAGAAATGCTAGTCAATCAGGCTATGTTGCATCGATCGGAAGAAGCAATGTCTGGGCTGTACGGCAGTATAGGGTAGGATCTCCAATTTGAGCTTTTCTAAGTGGGCGACGCAGTATGTGGCCGTGCATTGTCAATACCTTTATTGTGTCTGTCGGCGTACTGTGTCCGTTTTTCTCTCAGTACTCGGCTCAAATGCATCAATTCTTGTCGGTAGACCTCCCCTATGATTTTTTCGTTCGATTGAAGGAGCTCATAATACACCACACCTAGCTAGTCCCATCAAATACGTAGCATGATCTTCTCGCCATGAATATTCAGCTTGACAGTTGATGATGAGGCATCCGGACATTGACGTTTTTAGATTATCGTTTATGGTTGTTTGCACGTTTGACGTTTCTTGGCTCCAGTTCATACGCCACGCAATTTCCTCCCTTTCGAATCATTCTCATTGCTTTTGAAATATGGAAAATGGCTGTTATAATGTCTTCAAGTATTTCTGCCAATTCTTCTTGTGTTTCTGTTGGATATTCATAGAGCCTTGCCTCTTATTCTTTATGCTCAAACATTGGTGGCGCTCTTAGTCTTCTTCCAAATAAAAATTGCCAAACCAGTTCTGACAAGTAAAGCATAGTCACTATAAACTTCCACTGAAATACGATGACTTTCGGCAGCAGTAAAACTCCTCACAAAAACACATTATTTGGATCAAAAGTACACATTTTCAGAGCACATAGAAACTATGTTGTTTCTACTACAGCGAAATGACAGATAATGAAAAGAACACCTAATGATAACACTTCAAAGTGATGGTAATGCCAGATGAATAATAAACTAGTAGCGACATCTGTTATCAAAACCTCACGAACTTATTTCCACTCCTATTATCCATAATATAACTAGAGTGAGCCAACGCACATAGGTATGCACTGTATCAGTTCAAATGCAACATATAAGCAACAGACACATATTTTATAATAATATTTGCTAACAATTAACAATACGCGGATTGTTATCTAGCCAAGCCTCAGAGCAGTGTATCTGTTAGATACAACCAATTTTCGTTCAATTGCACTAACAGCACTTTTGTATATTTTAGCAGAAATTGAAAGGACCAAAGAAAGCTACCAAAAAACTACCAGCACCACGAAGACATGATATGAACAACAAGCATTCACACATTTCAAATGAACAAAAAGACAGATCATTAACAGTAATGATTCCTAGAGCCAAGTATCACTCGGCACCACCAGCTCCCAATATGAGTAGTTACACAATATTCGATGCCTCAAAGTCGACAGTGAATAAACCTCAGAATAGTGAATCTAAACTGCTGAGTTACTTGGATGCGGGACCATCTCCACATAAGGTCAGTGAAATTTACACCGGTAATCACTTTGTGGTAGGCTTGTGTCTGAAATCTAGGTTAAAAGCTTAGGATATAAAGTTCAAGAGATTCTTCTAATATAATTTCAATCATGGAGGTTATTTTGTAGAGAAAAATAATAATAGTTCAGAATTAACAAGATTAGAAATCTCCAAATCTTTAAAAATTGCTTTTTTACTTGATAGAAGGATTATTACAAAATTTAAATATTTAAACAGATTTATTCTGTTAGTTTCCCATAAATTTTAATTTCAAAAAATTTTATTCAAAAACTTTCAGAATTAAATCAATGTCTTATAAGCACTTATTATATTCAACAGACTTGTAAAATCAAAACTCATTACAAATATCATATGGAATAAAGAAACCCAACAAATTTAAATTGTCAAATAAAATTAATAAATAAATATTTGAAGGAGACAAAATTTCTCTTCTGATCTTTAATTTAAGATAACTATATTATTTTCAAAAATGCAAAACATGATTTCAAGAACTTCTCCAAAAATAATTTATTTGAAATATTTAATATTCAAATCAAAGAAATTTTCTTAATTAAAACGAGTTTCCACCAAGTAAAGACCGAATCAATCAAATATCAACATTTAAATGTTTGAAGAAGTTAGTACAAAAATCTCTCAAAACATATAGCACGTCCTTTTCAGCTCAAAATTCGAAAATTACATTTAGGTGAAACGGTGCACACTGTTTTCCGAAACTAGGGCGTAACAATAACAAATTTCACACACTATGATACAAATCCCGACATAAGAGAAAATTTTCTATTGTCGGATTGTTTTCTATCGTCAGTCTCGATATTTCTTGCAGTATTTTTGAATGAACAGGCCCACTATTGCATGGATGATGTCGAAGTAAAAGATTGATCTAAATTCTAAATTTCTCCCGGTACTTGTACCCAAAATCAATGAATGTAAAGTTTGCTCAATAGTAGACAGCATTTTTACACTTGTTTAGCAGTTGAGGGTATCCGAACATACCAGTGGTTTAAAACTTTTTCAATTTTAATTTTCTCGTCATCTATCTGCGTATCAAATTAGAAAGTGTTGTTTACAACGAAGCCTATGGAATTTCTTTTAGGAACCTCACAGTTCATTGCCTTGAGATCCTCTATTAATTTTAGGATTTCAATGTAAATAGTCCTGGCTTTGTAGTAGGTTTCAAGCCAGAACATGAATATCATATGTCTCCTTATCTTGCTCTATCTTATAATTTTTGATAGGCTTATTCGGACTTATGTCATGGTGCCGAGGTTTGTAAAATTGGGGAACTTGCCTGTAATTTAACTGGCCAATGATCGAATACTTTGTATCTGACCCTTTAGTCTTGCATCAAGAATGAAACGGAAACATTTATATAATTTTAATTAACATGTAATTGAAAATACTTAATAATAAGTTTGTCAACTCCGTACCTAGTACACTCTTGTGCCTGTCAAGGTATGGACAAAGTCTGAACATCGTCAGCCCAACACGCCACTATTATCTCCATAAATTCAATACTTTGAGACATCTGTTATCGAGCTAAAGTATAAATTCAATAAAAGGCGTCAGAGGCAAATTCAAAGAAAAACATAGATTTAACATATTAAGTATAATATGTTTGTCAGACCTTAATTTTTGTGTCATTTATCATCAGACTGAAATTTTGTCATCTTCTAATGAAACTTCAATTCTACTACCCACATAGAAATAAAATTACGTCATCGTCCATTCCTCCAATTGTCTCTACTGCAATCTGTAAAGGGAATCAATCAGGTTTGCCTGATATCATTGCAGTTCCGTGAGTGTAATATTATTTTCCAACAGTTTCTGTTTATTAACAGGTCGAGCCCAAGAGGAAGTACAGTAGTCAAGTTAGCGAGTCATACATTGATGACGAACCTTTATCTCGAAAAACTTCAGGTGCTTTGGTGTCTGCTGGCTTTGAAGTTTCAGCCACTGTGATCAACAATATGGGTACACTTGGGACAACATGTGGAACAGAAGCTGACAGAAGTGAGAACGCAACTCTCATCCAGAAAATAAGTGCAGATTTATTATCTTGCGCTGAAACGAGCTCACAAACGAATACGTTGAGAATTATCGAGTAAGTATTTGAAAATTGTTTTCCTTAAACAGAGGGCGATGTTGCATTCAGTATTAAAAATATGTATAAAGTTATCGTAATTATTAAATTTTACATGTGAATTTAGATAGATGGGAATAAATGAGTAATGTATAAACACGCATAAAAGAAAATTAATATTTCTTGGAGGTTCTAAACTTTATACGATATGAATATTTTGTCCGACACATCTAGATAGTGTTAGCCGCAACGTCATTAGTTCAGTTAAAGCACACCCCGCTAGCTATTTGCTCAATTTTCATGAAGTATTCTAATTTGCTTATCAGGGTATCAAAATATTTATGAAAAAAATAGATGTTAATAATTGCAACCATGTTTTGCCCTCATGCAGTCAATCAGATTATCTCAAATATGCCCTGTATTCATTTAGACTATAGACTACAAATGACTCCCACAAAAAATCTAAGGGTTTAAGGTAGGAAGGTATTTTAATCAAAATGCCGAGGTAAATAATTAGTGAAACAAAATGTTGCGAGAAAATCTTCAGTAGGAACGAGAAATTTTTCGTTAAGGAATAGGATGAGCAATAAGATCAAATCTTGAGAAATTTAGATACAAATTTTCTTGGAAATTTAACATACGATTACTCATCCTTTTGCCCCACACATAGACTTATAGACTAATTTGAGTATCGTTTTTCCGAACCTAAAGTGATTTCTTGCCATTATAATGAAATCTACATAAGAATTCCTAGCAATGCTCTTCATCGACCTGTGCGAGATGCCCTCAACTTCCAGATGATTGAATGTCCTCTTTCACTCATACTGAAGTATTTCTGTAATGTCTTACAATATCAATAATTGTAATGCCTCACTAAGACTAGACATTTTTTATTGGTACTGAGCTAACTCGTGTTATACGGGTACTCTAAAAGATTTGGGAATTTAAGAAGTACTCTAAGATATCTGGGATTATACGGAGTACTCTAAAGAACCCTAACCTTTTTATCGTGATCGCCTAGTGGCGGGAGAATAGGACGTTACATTGTGTAGACAACCCAAATTACACCTAACGAGAGCAAGAAAATAGAGACGGGAAGTTCAAATATTCAAAACACAGTAATGCCAAAATAATATATTTCTATTAGTAATGTTTAAAAGCAACAACCCTCAATGAATGGAAACAAATTTATCAGCCTGTGGTTAAATCTACTCTACGCAGTGGTTCACAAAGCTCCACAGTGAACCTAATAGCGCCCCGGGACTAAATGACTTATTACTACATATCGTTAGGTCCGTAACTCGCCCAAATCGGATATCATTCTTATGCAGCGGAAGGGGTTAGAAGGGGCAGGATACAGCCAGCATGTGCACCTATAACTGCACTTCCGGTAACCAGTGCAGAACCAAGCGGTAAGTTTAAATGGACAGTAACTGTGGTATGCCCAGGAGATCTCCTTGAAGAGGGGATCTAACATAATTCGAGTCGGCCGAAAAAGTTACTATCAAAATGGACTGCATCTGGCCTCCTCAGGGTGACAAAGGCACAGGAAGGCTCAGATATTACTGAAGAACGAACCGAACACTACCTGAAGCATCACGCAAACTAATCCCTGTGGATATCACAATATCTCGGAACAATTATATAGCAATCACTCACACATTCTAACAGTAGCGTTGGATATTCAGAGTTATTTACTGTCTCTATACGATATGTCATCCTCTACCAGAACTACTCAGCAATTTACCCTAAAGAACGCCACTGGTTGATAAAGAATACAATCTCTTAAAGTAACCGGGCACGTGCATATGGCAAATATGTAACACTAACTGACGAGGACATTATAAAATAGTTACAGTACCCCATCACCTAGGCGTGTTAATGAACGTTACAATAAGAACAAACAAGGAAATAGGTATCCGCGAGATCACACAACAGTACATGCAAATCAGTTACATATCAAGCATTGCAATTAGTAAGAACAGATAATGAAAAATCCCCATTAGCAAGTATTACGCAGATAAAGAACTACTATTTACAAATACAGCAAAAAGCAACCAGGCACCGAGAGAAAGTATACAATACAAACAGATAACTTGTGAGTGTCGTGCCACTTTAGTTATATATAAAGGCAATGCATTTTAGTTACAACATTTCGGTCGGATTAAATAACACTGAAGCAAAAATATAAGAATGAAAATAGATGAATGAAAGTACAATGAACGAGCGTGCAATCACTAATTTCACATTAACCATAAGTTGGTATTCAGAAATGTGAAGCATGTAATTAATCGGAAGCATTTAAAAGCAGTTTACCTACTAAGAGTTAACAAGGGGGACTGTTATAAGTACTTTTATCTCGAGTATGTTTCTAAGTCGCTCAGCAGGTTTTATTTCCAAGAACCTTCCTTTTGGCCATTTCATGCAATGGGAATGATATAAGGACATTGTTCTCCTTTTGTTATTGTCACTAATCACATACGTGTCAAGTTATAGTGCCATAGAGTATTTTTGACACATAAATAACGCGGGTGACTACAATGATGTAATGGTTGCATCTATATAATATATGAGGTATTCTGTGATTCGTATGATCCTGTAAAGGATACGGATCTCTTCAGTGCCTTCAGCAAAATAATTGTTATGAATTCAGTAACTTCATAAGATCTTTCACAAAAAGAAAAGGAGAATTTTTAAGGAATTCGGAGATGGTGTTCTTCATCATGAGTAATTTCGAATTATTTCAGCTCCATGAATTTTCAACAAAAACATGCTGTTACAATACAGGAAGAAATTATTTAGGCTATCGAAACAGTTGTAATAACCGAGCACAAGAATTTGTTTACCTGAGTGTCGAAAGGTAATTAATAGCCGAAGACACGCCGGAAAAACTAGTAAGATCGTCGAGAAAAGAACGTGGTTCGAGTCTCGAATTAGTCTCAGAATTTAGTATCATTATAAATATATTGAGTGATAGTAGTAATTATTTTTGGAAGTCTAAGATTTGGAGATGAATTAGAGAAATTGAATATGGTGCTAACTTCCGAGACCAAGGAATTAAAGAGTACAGGTGATCGTTCGTTGTTCATTGTTCGTAGAAAATCGCGTGTGCCCAGTTTTGATTTGAATTTATGGTCTTGGGGTCTAGGGGTAAGAAGTATCTAAGAAATTTGGTATATTATTCAGGTTGAAATTGGCTAATTGAAAAAGAGTCAAAAAAATTAAGAACCAGGTAGGTTGACATATCTCTTCGTAATTATTGAGTTTGAAGAATTTTGGTACAGAATTAAGAATTAGATGAATGATTCGTAGTGCTTGAAGATTCCGGATCGCCCTCCCCTTAAATATTAAATGTGTCATCTTGATTGAGATTTCATTGAGCTTAGGAGTGATATTGATAAAACCCTATTGTATTTTGGCACACTTATCATTATACTTCTGGAAATCAATAATAGAATTCCATTTACCATTTTCATTATCACAGGGAAAATTTATCAACATCAAAGACCGTCCATTTTCGCGAAGACCTTACTTTCCCTAGGACCGCTCGACTAGGATTGGTTCGCACCCCATTCGAAAATAATTCAATCTAGTAATATTTTCCATTCAACCACCTACCATAAAGAGGTGGCTTATTACCATTATAATTGATATTTTCAAGTTCTTCCATTCACGGTTATGGCTGTTCGTTTGTCATTTCAGGATAAATGAGGTCCGATGAAGGCTCCTTGCATTATACCGCGCAATACAGTGAGTTCTTAAGAATGCAATGGAATATCACATAACAGTTTCCGGTTTTCCTTGCACTAATGACGTTAATTTAACTTATTCATGAAGCCATTTCTCCAAAAATGTGTCTCGTCTGAGAATTTGATGTTTTGGCTAAAATTAAGATTGTGTTCCATGTGCTCAAGGTCCTAGTAAGCAAACTTTTGAGGCAATCTGTGATCATTTGGCTTTAATTCTTGAGTCAATGCGACTTTATAAGGATGCAACCCCTACGCAATATTCTTCAAGTTGACGCCTGAGAAAGTTGCAGTTTTTCTGGTTTGTTGATTGCTTATTGTTTTGTAAAGTTAACTCGCGTTCAAACTTTTTCGCAGTGTGGCGTATAACCTACGCAGAGTACCGATGACAGAAGCCCAATTTTCGAGTGAATAAATATTGAATATCCAGAAGTAAGCTTCATTTTTGGTAATATTTGTATCACTTCCGACCGGTCGAGGGTAGTCTAAGGCTGCATCATGAAATTGCACTATACTAAATACTACTCTGTCAAGGAAGTACCGGGAATTTATTGGGTCGCCTTCAAAATAGGCTCCATTTGCTCCAATACATCTATGTCAACGGCACTTCCAATTATCGAAACATTTTTTATAGGCGCTTTCCGGGATGCACTTTAGCTCTCGCGCCGAATTTTGTTTTATGGCTTCAATCGACTCAAAACGGGTGCCACGAAGGGGCAATTTTAGTTTTGGGAATAGGAAAAAGTCGCAGGGAACCAAATCCGGCGATTACGGTGGTTGCTGAAGCACGTTTGTTGAGTTTTTGGCGAGAAAGTCAGTCACAATCGTAGCTCGGTGAGAAGGCGCGTTATCGTCATGCAAAATCCATGAGTTGTTCGCCCACAAATTTGGCCGCTTCTTACGGATACACTCACGAAAACGTTTCATAACGCCTAGGTAATACTCCTTGTTTACCGTCTGACCCTCTGGAACTAATTCGTAGTGCACCACGCCACGGATATCGAAGAAAACAATGAGCATCACCTTCATTTTCGAGTGGCTTTGGCGTGTTTTTTTCGGTTTCGGCTCATTTTTTGCCACCCATTCCGATGATTGCTGGCTTGTTTGCATATCGTACTCGTAGACCCAGGTCTCATCACCAGTTATAATGCGTTCCATGAATGTAGAATCGGAATTACAGCGATCTAGCATGTCTGAAGCAACCTGTTCGCGATGATGTTTTTGAAGAAAATTCAGGTCTTTCGGTACGAGTTGTGCGGCCACCTTTCTCATGCCCAAAATATCAATCAAAATCGTACGTGCGGACTCATGGGATATCTTAAGATCATGTGCTATCTCTCTCAAGCTGGTACGACGGTTTTACAGCACCCTTTCCTTAATTTTATCGACGTTATCTTCGATCGAAGCCGTTGATGGGCGACCATTTCACGACCGTCCTTGAAGGCTCTGTACCACTGATATGCACGAGTTTTCGATAGAGCATTATCACCAAAGGCCTTTTGCAACATTTTCAATGCATCGGCACACGAAAATTCATTTGCAACACAAAACTTTAAACAAATTCTTTGCTCAACGTAATCACCCATAGTAAAAATCGGCACGCACTCTGACTTCGACTGACTTAATCAGCTGTTGCAAATGCACTAGTTGACAGATCCCGCTCAAGCTTGGCATAGTAATTAAGGACAGTGGTACCAACCTAGGAAAAAAATTTTTTACCTGCCTCATTGCCCCGCCAGATTTAAATCGATAATTCCCGGTACTTTCTTGACAGAATGTATAGTAACATCTGGACATAAGAAAAAATATATTAGAAATCGAGAAATATTTATTCGAAAAACTATATCACCCATATCCAAAGACCCTTTATATTATTTACGATGTGATACGATTAGTCAATCCGATTTCGTTCCTTGAGTAATCCTTTCTCCATTTTTAGAGATGAAGATCTTGACCCTGTATCTAATTGGATGGATATCGAACCTAGGACAGCGTAAGTAATCATAAGATACTTTTTGTTCTTGTACGAAACATTTG
Organism: Megalocaria dilatata; assembly: GCA_034642435.1. Lineage (NCBI taxonomy): Eukaryota > Metazoa > Arthropoda > Insecta > Coleoptera > Coccinellidae > Megalocaria > Megalocaria dilatata. Next base: position 52,806,252 of record CM067859.1, on the reverse strand, counting down.
ACTTTATTCTAGGACCATGTCAGAAACGCGGTCTTACGACGAAACAACCATACCACCTCCCATGAAGTCTCTGAAATATGACTATGATACCAAAGCCTCTTCACATTCAAACTCACATTCACATCACCATGATGTAAGTATTTAAATTTTGAACGTTACATCTACGCAATCTGCAAGACCATAAATACTCGTTATGTTTATAAACCAACATAAATTTCCAAGTGAGAACCGTTATAAATTTCAATCAGGGGCCAATTATTTATATGCACTTTTGTGCTAATGTAAAGGCACAATCATTGGTACTTATTATTAACCTATATAAAAAAACACAAATCATGAAACTAAATATAATGTAGATCTTCATCCAACATCATATTTTCAAATTACCAGTTCTCGAAGGATTTATTGAAAATATTTCAATAAGATAGGTTTATTACTTGATAGAATATTACAAAATTTGAATATTAAAACAGTTTTAATCTGTTAGTCTCCTATAATTTTAATTTAAAAAAAATTTCGTCAGGTTTGTCAGGTGAGTTATGTTTGTTGTTAATTAATTTTATTTTTTAAATGTGAAGGCCTCATCGAAATTCTGATTGTTTTTTGAAGATATAATACATGTTTGTGATATTTTTGAAGTAACTTATTTAAATAGTTAAATATATTAAATATTTCGACTAAATTATATTTTCTGAGAAGTCCTTAAATTATGTTTTGTATTTTTGAAAAGAAAATAGTTTTCATAATTGTAAGATCAGAAACAAAATTTTGACTCCTTCAAATATTCATTCATTAATTTTAATTGACAATTTATATTTGTTGAGTTATTTGTTCCATTTGGTATTGTGTATTGAGTTTTGATTTTATACATCTATTAAGTATAAGCTGTGGTTATAAGACATTAATTTAATTCTAAACATTTTTGAAAAAAAGTTTTTGAAATTAAAATTATAGGAGACTAAAGATTGAGTCTGTTTTGATATTCAAATTTTAAAATGTTTTAATTTAAGAATTTAATTTGACAAGCATTTAGGTCGAACAAAAAATAATTCAAGATACTCAGTATTACCTCCTACAGCAGTGATAACAACTTTTAAAAGATGAGGCATGTCTTGGGCCAGATTTTTATTATTAGTATTAATTATTACAAAAAGACAAGATCTAAAAACAGTCTTTGTAGCTCTCAAAGTATATACAAGTCAGTACAAAAAGTATCGGTGAAAAAATATATAAATCCAATATAACCAATGCGTGTCTGGCATAAGTTATCTTCGTATGGTTTTCCCGGGGGTCTGTGCGATTGGATGAAGAGTTGCCTCACCTCCAAAGATGCCAGCAAATCGATTCTCTAAACGAAGATCTCAAAAATATAAACGAGTGTATTCAACGTAATCTGGTGCAATTCAATGCCTAGAAGATCCAAACAACAACTTTTTTCCGTTCGTGACTTCTGACTTAGAATCAAGGGCGTGACTGTCAATTCTTTGGTTTGTTGGATGATAATATTACTGACATTGCGAAATTTGCTGCAAATAAGCTGAGAAATTTATTCAAAGCTAACAACTATATCTCTGATCAGGTTTTTCTACTCTATGAAGGACTCGAATATTGGAATGAAATAAGAAATTACTCTGTTTTCTATCACTTTTTATTAACTGAATATACAGTGAATCGCAGTGTTTACTACATTTTCAAACTGAATTAAGCTTCGGCAAAACTTCAAAATTGGGGTGTGCCGCTGGTCCGTCTGCTCATTTAATAGTTTCATTGTCGGAACGTGCTTTTTGTGTTTGAAAATTTCGATGTCTAATTTTTTTCCTTGCGCTTTCAGCTGCAATATCTCAAGATTGTCCAATTCTAGGAATATATGATTAGTTTCGAAAAAATGTTTCGCGAAATTAGAGTAACCTTTCCGATTCCTAAATGAAGGTTATAGTTCTTTGTACCTTTTGTGGAAAGAACTCCCGTTTTTTTTGTCCTATATATGCGCAACTGCACTGTTGACAACTTAATTTATAGACTCCAGAATTATTCAGCCGGTTGTTGTTGTCTTTTGTATTAAAGAAGAAGTTGAAAATTTTATGTGAGCGTGTGAAAGCTGTTATTATATTAGTTTTTCAAAATAGTTGAGCTATTTTTTGCGAGATTGGTCCAAAATATATTAGTTCAATAATTTTTTTATTTAAGTATTAATGACAAAAAATTTATACAACAAAGACATTTTGGACCAATCTGGCCAAAAATATTTTCAAAAAGTAACAAATTAAAAACCCCATACCCCTACAAAATCTTTTCAACTTCTTCTTCAATGCAAAAGACAAAAACAACCGCTGAATAATTCTGGAGTTTACAAATTGAGTTGTCAACAATGCAGTAGCGTACATATAGGACAAACCCAGAAATATTTCCGCAAAAGGTAAACAACATCAATTTTAGTTTAGGAACCGGAAAGATAACTCTAATTTTGTGAAACATTTTATCGAAACCAATCATATCTTCCAAGAATTGAAGAATCTTGAAATATTGCACCTGGAAGCGAAAGGAAAAAACTAGACATCCTCGAATCTCTCGAAATATTTAAGCATAAAAATCACGTTCCGACAATAAAACTATTAAATGGCCTGTGGCACACCCCACTTTTCGAAGTTTTCAATTAAAATGAACTATCACTAAGTAACGGATTACTCCAGCCAATATTCGACTCGAATACTGCTCTCCTGTTTGAACCTTAGCACCCAAGCATTCGCCACAACGTTTGAATTTCATCCAGAAAGAGCAGCATGACTGACGATTTAGTGCCTAATTATAACAGCCAGTTTGCAGTAGTTGGAACACAGAAGGATATACACGACTTGTGCTCACGGTTGATGTTTTACGCAACTGAAGGAAATAATGCCATCTACCGTCAGATGTGCACGCGGCATTAGGGCTCCGCAATGTTCACATCCCTATGCAATTGAATTATCACGCTACCAGCTAATGTGTTTTCTTTGGTTTATTATCTTTAACAGATCAAGACAGAGTAAACAGGACACAACCTTTCGTTCGTGGCACCAAATAGAGACACCGGTTTTCCACTCCTCGAACAGTAAAACATAAAAAAATGAGAGATAAAATGTGACAAGAAAAAATACAACACATGTACAATTGATTGTTAGTACAATTCATTTAGACGTTCCTTGAAATGGCTTATGTTGTTCGATACTCGAGGAAAATGTGGTTGGGTGAAAAAATATCCTTTAGTCGTGCTCCTGAAAATATCCTATCTTAACTTCAGCGGGTAGTCTCAAAGGCGATTGTCAACTGGAAGAGATGTCTCTGATAAGAGTTACAATTATCTGTACACCACAGAGGAAATATTCATCAGGTAAAGGCCTTTTTCGTACGAGGGACGCAAATGACCAAAAGAGATACGAGTTGTATGGCGTTGTACGTTTTCCAAAGAGTTTCTGTCAGGAACTAGCACCAGGTACAAAACACTGTTATCGGGAATCCGACGCATATATGTTTTATACAGTTTGCTGAGTGATTGTAAATACTTAGTTCAGTAAAAATGCAGTAGTGTTCACCTGGAGAATTATATTGTCATTCCACGATCAATCCGAATTCACAACTACTCCTACATCGCTATGTTGCTTTTCGCAAATAATGACGTGATCTAGTAACTGACTAGAGACTGAAGAATCATTTTTCCCTCATGGATAACACAGCACTTGGACGAGTTAAGTGCCAGAATACACAGGGCCAACAGTCTATGATAGATTACGTAATAACGAATAGAGAAATCACACCTAAACAAATTCTCGACGTTAGATCATTGACATCGCCCAATGTAGGATCGGATCACAAACTGGTACTTGCTAAATTTCTGATCAAGGTTCAATTGAACAAGAAGAAACCACCAAAGTTGTTTGAAAAGTTGAATATTGAATCCTTTGAAAACGACACAACAAAATGGATGTATGAAAAACGATTGAAAGAAGCATTCTCGGAAAACCCACTAAGTCAAGAAGAAAATGTGAACGAACTATGGGCAAAAATAGAAATAAACATTTTGCAAGCTGCACGAGAAAGTATATGAGTCAGAAAAATCAACTTGAACGCAACAAAGATATCGAAGCCATGGTTTAACAACGAAATCAGAGATTTAGCGTATGAAAAACGTAGAGCCTACTTACAATACTGCAATAATAGAACACCTCATAATTACCAAGAATACAAAAATACAAGAAACCGTATCAACTCCAAGATAACAACTTTGAAGAGAGAATACTGGACGCAGTTCACAAAGGGGATGGAACACGACCTTTATGGAGCACAACGCAAAATCTGGAAAATGCTCAAAGGAAGAAAAAAGCCTATTAACGAATATGTAAACTTTAATGAAATAGAGGGAGAGAAATGGACAAATTACGTCAGGCAACTTTACAGATGTGATGGTGATACTATAGAACAGGGAGAACACATAGATGAGACTAATAATGACCAAAGTATAGAAATATCGATGGAAGAACTAGGGACTAACATTACAAAATTAAAAAATAGAAAAGCTCCAGGACCCGACGGCATACCGAACGAACTGCTGAAGTATGGAGGTGACATGATAGTAGAAAATATGCATGTTCTTTTCCAAAAGATATTGACTACAAAGAGCGTACCAGATCGATGGAAATCGAGTATAACGGTACCAATACATAAGAAGCGAAATAATAAGAATCCTGATAACTACCGTACCATCACATTGCTGAATACATCGCTCAAGCTGCTAACTAAGATTTTGGCCAATAAGATTAGTGAAGGATATTCGATTAGTGAAGAGCAACAGGGGTTTCGAAAGAATAGGTCAACAACAGATGCAATTTTCATAGTAAGGCAAATCGCAGAAAAGGCTACTGAGTTCAACAAACCTGTTTACATGTGCTTTTTAGACCTTGCTAAAGCCTCTGATCGCGTCCGACTGAAAGATATGTTGAAACTGCTGAAAAAACAAAATCAACCCAGCAGTATAGTAGAGCTTATTAGAGATCTCAATACTAACAACAAAACCAAAATCAAGACAAACAATGAACTCACAGCAGAGGTGAATATAACATCTGGTATTCGCCAAGGAGACAGTCTAAGCCCTCTACTTTTTAGCATAATAATGGACAAAATTGTGGTGAAATTAAGAAATGCAGGACAGGGATACAGGCTTTCTACGAAACTGATAAGAATTGTGTGTTATGCAGACGACGCAATATTGATTTCGGACAACGAAGACGACCTACAGAGAATGGCACATGCATTCGAACTAGCAGCAAGAGAGTACAATATGAGCATATCAACAGCTAAAACCAAATATTTAGTTGTCGCAAGGGAACCCATAAGATGTAAAATTGTAATAAACAATGAAATAATCGAACAAGTTTCGAAGTTCGAATACCTTGGGGTGGAAGTTTCTAGTTGCGGAGACCTGAAAACAACTGTACGCAAACAAGCCAACAAAGCAGCTTATATATCGGGATGCTTACGGGATGTCATTTGGAAGAATAAAGATCTGAGATTGGACGGGAAAATTCGCATATATAAGCCATGTGTTAGGCCTATTATGACATATTTTATCGAGACGAGAGCCGATACAGCGGAGACGAAGAGGATTCTAAGGACCACGGAAATGAAAACTTTAAGAGCAATAGCTGGGAAAACATTACTGGACAGAATACCAAACAGTCAAATAAGAGAGCGATGTAATATTCAGTATGTTGTGCGATGGGGAAGACAGAGGAGAAGAGAGTGGAACCAGCATGTAAGCAGAATGAGCCCTCAAAGATTAGCCCGAATAGCGAGGGATTTGAAACCAACTGGAAAAAGACCACCAGGACGTCCCTTCAAAAGATGGCGAGACAGTTGGCAGTCCACATCACAAATACGGCTGCAGAACTAAACGAGAGGATGAAAAAAATCGTGAAGAACAGGCCTAGGACCTAATATAAGTAGAAGAAGAAGAAGAAGATGTCGCGACGCTCTCTAGAATTTCTGGATCTATCACTTGTCCCCGTGAACGTCTCCTCCATCTCCTTCCGACTATGTCCTATCGAATTTAAATCTAGACTTCGTGCAGTCCAAACAAATCTCCTGATTTAAACCTGATCAGGATAAGCAGAGTGGCCTATGCACTCTACCAAATGGAAATTGCTTGGTAAACACGCTTGAGCATATCTCTGCCTTGTCGTCGCCACGTTCTTACACGTCTCTCTCAGCCCACAAGACAAAATCACGATTCATCGGAAAACAATACGTGACTTCAATCCTCTGTTATCCAAGTCAAGTGTTCTTGTACAAGCTTGCTAACCGGTGTTTACGTAAAAACAGCCCTCCAGTATTCCTTTTCTCGCATCCTACAGATTATTTCGAAGGGAAACGGCCGTAATCATTCGGTTTCAAAAATACTAGAAATGATAAAGCGGTCGTCTCTACTTCTTCTAGTCCCTCCTCGTCCTGAATCAGATCTTCTAGAGGGCGGATTAGTCCCTTTGTAACGTTGAAATACTCGTTGCACACTGATTCAGCTTACAGCAAAGATATTCGCAGTTTCGTGCTGACCTTGGCCATAACCTACAGCCGCCACAATTCGTGACATGAAACATTTATTCAACATAAAAAGAGGTTAATACTTGATAGAAGGTGTATAAAATTATTTAAATATTTTAATATTAGCCTTCTACATATTAAATTTCAAAAAATTATATTTAATAATTATAACTGAAATTATAATAATTTAAATTAATTTTTGAAATTAAATATGTAGAAGGCTAATATTAAAATATTTAAATAATTTTATACACTTTCTATCAAGTATTAACCTCTATTTATGTTAAATAAATGTTTCACGTCACGAATTGTCACGAATGTCACGAATTTAAATATTTAAACAAACTAAAACATTTATTTATTTCAACACTTACAATTGCAACACAACTCAATTTTACATAAACAGATAAAACCACTGAAGCAAAATGTATGCTGATAATGAATTTAAGGAATTTAGCTGGGAGATTTTTTTTTATCAAACAAATGTATTTTTTCAAGCAATCACGATAAAATCGTTGCATACAGATTGAATTATATTACAAACAGAAAAACGAAAGATTTCTAAACTAAAAATAAGTGACAGAATATCCATATTTCTATTCTTGGCGGTGTATATCTATAAAGAAACCGACAAATTCTAATACTCGTAGCTCAGGAATCAAGATGGCTAGCACACCGTACTTCAACATTTCGAACCAGTGTTCGAATTCAGGTGCTGCGTAATCCTATTTATCTGAAAGTTTTTCTGATTTCGGCAAAAAGTATATAAAATTCGATTCAATTCCTTTTCCAATCTTTCTTGCCAATATTTAACGATGCATATCGAAAGGGGAAGGATCGAGCCTTTTCACCATGTATTTCTCATTTTCATGAGACTTTCCGTTTATACGGCAGACCAGAGAATTCTATGTTTTTACGCGTTAGTTCCAGGAAACCGGCATGGTATGATTTCGTCCAAATCTCAGCAATTTCCGAATTTTGGGCCAATAATGCTCTTAAACTACTAGGTTGGGTTCACTGATAAAGAATCCGAGAACAAAAGTCGGCTGTAAACACTCTAATTTCCGAACGGAAAGAGCTAGAGCTCTGCTCTCTAATATATATAGTAATCATTCTTTGCCCTTTTGTGCACGTCTTGCATCCTCTTTAGACACAATTACTTCCAACAAAAGTTCCCTCTCTGAGCAAACCAGAGTTGATTCCGTCGCCATGATGGAAAATATGTAAACAAACACTTCGACTCACCTCAGGACATGGGTCTCCGCGGGCTTGTCGCGGTCGAAATCAATGACGTCATTGATGACGCTTTAAGAAGGCCCGCAACGACTGTGATCTCCAAGTGACAGAATGACACGAGTGTTTTCAGCGCCGTGGTCCCCTACTGAAACGCACTATAAATCATAAGTTATATAATCATAAAAATATCACCATGTTGTGGTTATATATTGATATATATTATTTTTTTCATAGGAAGTAGCTGAGCGGGATCTGGGATCAACGTTCCTTTTACCCCATACTCATTTGTACAAACCAGAAAGGGTGAGTTGAATAGTTATCGAATGAAATATTTAATACTAAGTATTTTATTATAAGGGCATTTAAAACAAAATGAGGCTGTGACCTAAAATAGCGTAATAACGCAGTAACAAAGCTCTAGCAGAACACAAATGAACTCTTAACTCACACAAGCTGAAAAAGCTTCTGGATCTTCACAAAAAGATCTAGGAGTATCAGGATAATAAAGGGTTTTCCAATATGGGGTTTCAGTTTGATATTGAAGAAACATGAGTATATTTTAAGAGAAATCAATGGATGTTTATGTAATTATAAAGAGGAAGAAGGTATGCCACCAACAACGGAAAAAGATTTCAGCCAAATGTCCGCCATGACTACGGTTAAAGCACCATATCCTTTTCATGAAATTTTCCATGTCTAAACGCACATTTTCGGCTTTGGCATAAACCTCAACTTTTCGTTGCTTGTGTGTTACGTAGCGCCGTCTTGTTGAAAATAAATGTCGTCCACATCAATATCTTCCAATTCCGGCCATTCATCCTAACAGTTGCTCTAGCCTCATTTTCGAATAAGTAAGGTCGAATCACACCGCCCGCCTAAAAAATGCACCACGTTAATGATGGAGAAGCTTTTCAAGAATAATCCAAGAAGGAGTTGGATTATTCGAGCCACAAATTAGATAATTCTGCTTATTAACATAGAATGCAAGTTGAAAATGGGCCTCATCACTCATCTTCATGCAAAATACTGCTATTTGTGGAATGCGTAATTCCAAAGATCGACGAGGAATCAAAAAACATTTTCGTCAACTCTACGGGTTACAGCAGCAATATTCTCAGTTGTTTTTGAGCGACACACACGGTTTCGATTTTTCACATCACTAACTTCTCCCAACAGCCCAAAATTGCCCACCAATTTCACTATTGCCGGCCGAAAAAATGGTTGACGACGACGCAAAAGTGCTTTAGTTTTGCGAACTGTGACTACAAAAAATTCACCATTTTTCTAGTTAATTTAAAAAATTTTAATGCTCTGTTGAAGCGTGTATCGTTCTATTTTTAGCAATGACGTAGTTTTTATTTGTCAAATGTCGGAAGATGACATCTTCACAAGTGACAGCTGTCCATATAGCGGGATATTCAAAATTAAACCTCTTTTGGAAAATCCTTTATACGTACATATGTATTTATAAAGGATGAGCCATCTAGAGTTTCCGTTTTTAAAAAGTGGTTATTTCGAGTCTAGTAACATTTCTGTCAGTCCTGTTTGATATAAGGTTAGTTCAATATTTGACATCGAAGAAATGGGTCGTTTTACGTTTGAAAAAAATTAAGAAATTAGAAAATATTAAAAAATTCTATCTTCTATCCAAACGTGAAAATTTCAGTAGAAATTAAATGCCCTCACGGCAATTTGTGGATCAATTTATTTGTGGACTGCATGGTTATTTTATAAAACTACTCGTTCACATTTTCGTCCAGTGCGCATACCAAAAAACATTGCTTCTGTAGCCCAGAATATGGCTGAACAGCCATCAACATAAACTCGTCATCGTGCTCAAGAATTGAACGCTTACAAAGTTTAACTAGTGCAAGTCTTGTGACCATCTGATGCGATTTCTCTTCACTCAATGGACTAATAATGACGGAAGACTATTTTTTGTGGGGATCCGTTGAGGATAAGTGTTACGCTAACCATCCAGAAACGACTGATGTTGCCATTCAAAAAACTGAGCCCCCAAACAATCGACAATGTACTGAAAACTTGGTTGATCGGATGGGGTACTGTAGCGAGTCGTGGTGCTCAGCTGGATGAAATTGTTTTTCTTTCGGTTGAATCTTTCTAATAAATTCATAAAAATATTCATTAGTTCTTGATTTATAGCCGAACAAAAATGTAAATTTTAAATGGCACCCCTTGTGTAATTTCTCGAAAGACTGAATTATTTTACTCGATTTCGTCAATATAAGAGTGAAATATCTGTCAAACTTTTTAGTTATGATTCCATATTATTCGACATATCCATGGAATTTTCAAACTATAGGACCGCATTCAATATTTTGTAACTTTCGAATCATTTCTTTTAATTTATTTCATTATTTTGGTAGGTAAAGAAAAAGTTGCATGATTAAAACATTGTTGAAACGAAATTTCTGGTGTAAGAGGGTTTGCTTTTTTTTTTCAGTGAATTATGTATCATGTTGTCTGATTTTTGTTTTCTTCAAAACATACAATACGCCAAATAAGCAATTTGCCGTTGCAATGATTTTTTTATTTGATCTATCCTCAAAGTTGGAAATCATCAAAAACAATTTCGTAATGCATGTTGCTGACTCGTATTAGTTGCTATGTCATAAGATGAGATGTGAATATATGTCCATTTGAACATATTTTCTTGAATTATTTAATATGCTGCATTTCCCTAAGAATATTATATGAATTTATTTTGCAGGGAAGCGATATCTCCGGATTTGAATCTCTTTGACCACCCGAAGCATGTTTTCTGCCTATGTGAGCGTGTTAGAAGGAACCTCTTCAATTTTAAAGAGCTCAGGCATACCAACTTATTTTTGGCCATATTTAAATTGTATATATTTTGTAACTCTATCAAATTTTATTTTAATAATACTTGGTTTAGGTTTAGGGAGTGTATGTGATGTAAATATTTCTTTAAGTTAATATTTATAATATTTTAGCCTTTTTATATTTTAGTTTTTGAATATAACAAATTGAAAAAATATTTGTATATCTGTTTTTATAAAATATATTTTTGTATTATCTCCAAACAAATAAGCGGATGGTACATTCGAGTTGAAGTGCCACATAATATCGTTTTGAACAACATAATATGTACATAAAATGAAGTTTTATAATGAATCTTTGTGTCTGATATCTATCGTGACAATAAACTGAATTTAATTTAGGTATTAGCGTTTTTTACTATTTTTCTCTCATGAGTTCACAAGACCTTTTTCTTTTAAAACAACGAGTAGATGGTGCTTTTGATCACAATGGAATAATCTATGATCATTAATGAGTAGTATGAGCTATGCTAATAGAAAGATCTAGAAATCGAGACAGTGTAACATATATCTGTATAACATTTCTATACTCCAACAAACTCGACAAGGATTTGTTGATCACAGAGGCAAATTGCAGACATGCGCACGTTTCAAACTGGTTGGTTTTCGTCAGTGCAATGTATGCTGGTGATTCCAAATCTGTCAAGTATCTATATTCGCTATACACACTAAGGTATTAAAAATACACTAGCGCCATCTATATTATGTAAAATACATACAAGACATACCTTTGCGAGTTAATTTAAGTAAATGAATGTATTCTCGATATTTTCACGTCACTTACGCAGAAAAAAACTTTCCTCAAGCTCAAATCAGACCATAAATTTCAGAAATTGCTCACGGCTGAAGGGATCAACAATTTTAATATCCGATAATCTCCTTAAAAAAGAATCAGCGGAAAGAAAAATATTAGTATCCCACTTGAAGAAAGCGAGAGACCATAATAGAAAGGCAAATTTGAGAGGAAACAAACTTATTGTCGAGGGCATATCTTACACTTTCGCGGATTTAGAACATCAGATAAATTTCCATAGTGAATGTCCGCACGCTTCCCCGGGAATCAACCATAGTGATCCTTCCACATCACTGCCTGGAAGAGAAGAATTATCTGTAATTACTGAGGAAATATAAGAGAAGGAAGAAGTCCACTATCCACTTATAATGCTTTAGGGGCCAAAGAAATCTTGCGAAATACATTTAAGAATTTGAAAATTATTTATACAAATATCTGTAGTATCAAAAAGAATTTGAATGAATTAAAACTTTTCACTGAGGGACAGGACACGTCATTAGACTGTATTGTGCTGACAGAAACAAGACAGGTTTATGATATCTCGGTTTATCAGATCGATGGATATAAAACTCTATATAACCAAGGAAGATTCAAACAAAATGACGGTGTTGTGCTGTTAATAAAAGCTCAGCTGTAGACTGGTGAATTTGAATGGTAGTGTTTTGTTATGTGTCAGATTGAGGTACCAGAATAATTCATTCCACATATGTGCTTTTTACAGGTCTACGGCGAGTGATGTGAGCACTTTCTTAGCACAGTTGGATAACATATTGAGTCAGGAGAAAAAAGATTGTCACTACAATATATTTCTTAGAGATATAAATATTGACCTGTTGAGTGGGAGTCAAAATACGAAGGATTACCTGGACACGTTGAGTGAGCATGGTTACCATTCTGCAATCAACATGCCAACTAGAGTGCAGCAAGATTCCGAAATTTGTATAGAGCACATTTTCATCAGCTGCAAGGAAGAACATTAAAGTCCAATTTTACCTCTCAACTTGGCCACCAATATGACAGACCATTACACTACTACTGCAGGTTGTTATGGGTGAATTCGATGAAAAAAAAATAAACCTCAATAAAATATCGTGAGGTAGTCCAGGAAACACAGCTGCTTGAATTCATTCGGAAAGTCAAAACGTCAGGGTCGATGAATGAGTGTGTAAATCGGTCAAAAAGGAAGATAAAAATAAAAAATGGAAAACAAAAAAGGAAAGGGTGGATTACAAAGCCTCTCATAAGATTAGTTAATGAGAAAAATCTTATGTATCATCGCTGTGAAACTGTCTCGAATAGTAAGGAACTGAAAAGTAAATCTTTGGCGATAAAGAAAAAGGTAAGAGTTTCTACCGAGCGACCAAAAAAAGACTATTAGTCGAGAATGCTCGAGAAGGAAAAAAACGATTCCAAGCAACTATGGAAGACTGTGAATGAGGTACTTACGATTCCCGAAGAAAACAGAATAGATGATTCGAAGGATGTGGATGGAACTTTAATCACCGACGCGAATAAAATGGAGGAAAGATTCAACGATTTTTTTGTGAATGTGGGAGGAAAATTGGGACAAATGATCAAGGGGAGCGGGGACTATCGAGGCGTGTAGAAAGTCTCTGGTTACTCAATGTTTCTTACACCTACGGATAAGCAAGAGATAGTGAGAACTATTAGTCAATTAAAAAACAAGAAAGCTCCGGGCTGATGGTATTAGAGAAGGAACGTTGAAAATTATGTAAAATTATATCAGTGGGCCTCTAGCATATATTATAAATAAATCTTTCGAACTAGGGCGGTTTTCTTCTGTATTTACACTATCAGTTGTTACCCCAATTTATGAAGAAGGAAATAAACAAGTAAATAACTATAGACCAATCTCCCAAATAATATCTTTGAGCAAAGTAGTCCGAAATATCATAAAAATTGTTAAACAGCTTCCCAAAGAAGTATACCCTGCTTTCGGTGGCGCAGTATGGCTTTCGGGGACGTAAATCAGCACAGAATGCAATTCATACATTGACGAGAAAAATCTATGAATACGTAGAGAGAGGTTGTCCGTCAATTGGTGATTGTGGATTTAACAAAGGCTTTCGACCCTGTTGATCCCTTAATTCTTTTGATTACCCTCGAAGAAATTGGAATTAGAGGTACAGCACTCAATCTATTTCAGGATTATTTAAGAGATAGAAAACAAGAGGTGAAAATCTAAGATGTGAGGAGTACAAGAATTCCAATAATATGTGGCGTACCTCAAGGAACGGTGTTGAGGCCTGTATTGTTCACGATATACTTGAATAATTTATATAGTACTTGGGTATTATTCTGGACTCCCTTATGAGATGGGATCAACATGTTTTCAAAGAAATTATGCTATATATTCTTTAAGTTCAAACGAATTGTCCCTTTTTTGGATTTTACACAAAGAAAGATCGTTTATCAGAGCTTATTTGAATCGTATTTGAATTACGGGATATTAGGATGGGAAGGTGTGTCAAAAACTTACCTAAATGCATTCGAGGTAAGGCAAAAAAGATTTCTCAGAATGATCTTACAACGAGAAAATAGATATCCAAATCTACTTTATGCCGAATCAGGGCTGTTGGATGTTAGGCAACTTTATTGTCTTCAGGTGGGGATCACCCAGTTTTTGAACAAGTATGACCTGAATGTTTTGACACATCCTTTTTCAACGAGATGCAAAGAAATTTATGGTACTCCACTTATGAATAAAACAATCCCCGACTTCTTGAAAGTGGAAGAAAATTTCAGGAGGTTCAAGAGATGTCTGAAGGAGTTAATTGGAGAAACGAAAAGAAGTTTGATACACAAAATAGTGGAACCTTGAGTTGCTGTGCAGGAGAGTAATTGTACCGATTGGTTATTTCTGCATCTGCATTATCTAGCTAACAGAAAATTTCGCAAATTTTTATAGTGTGACATTTTATATAATTTTATTCTCTTTCTGTTGAATATTATGTTCAATTTCATATTTTGTCTCTTGCTGTGTACATTCTGTCAAGAAAGTACCGGGAATTATCGATTTAAATCTGGCGGGGCAATGAGGCAGGTAAAAATTTGTTTTCCTAGGTTGGTACCACTGTCCTTAATAACTATGCCAAGCTTGAGCGGGATCTGTCAACTAGTGTGTTTGCAACAGCTGATTAAGTCAGTCGATGTCAGAGTGCGTGCCGATTTTTACTATGGGTGATTACGTTGAGCAAAGAATTTGTTTTAAGTTTTGTGTTGCAAATGAATTTTCGTGTGCCGATGCATTGAAAATGTTGCAAAAGGCCTTTGGTGATAATGCTCTATCGAAAACTCGTGCATATCAGTGCTACAGAGCCTTCAAGGACGGTCGTGAAGTGGTCGCCCATCGACGGCTTCGATCGAAGATAACGTCGATAAAATTAAGGAAAGGGTGCTGAAAAACCGTCGTACCAGCTTGAGAGAGATAGCACATGATCTTAAGATATCCCACGAGTCCGCACGTACGATTTTGATTGATATTTTGGGCATGAGAAAGGTGGCCGCACGACTCGTACCGAAAGACCTGAATTTTCTTCAAAAACGTCATCGCGAACAGGTTGCTTCAGACATGCTGGATCGCTGTAATTCCGATTCTACATTCATGGAACGCATTATAACTGGGGATGAGACCTGGGTCTACGAGTACGATTTGCAAACAAGCCAGCAATCATCGGAATGGGTGGCAAAAAATGAGCCGAAACCGAAAAAACCACGCCAAAGCCGCTCGAAAATGAAGGTGATGCTCATTGTTTTCTTCGATATCCGTGGCGTGTTGCACTACGAATTCGTTCCAGAGGGTCAGACGGTAAACAAGGAGTATTACCTAGGCGTTATGAAACGTTTGCGTGAGCGTATCCGTAAGGAGCGGCCAAATTTGTGGGCGAACAACTCATGGATTTTGCATGACGATAACGCGCCTTCTCACCGAGCTACGATTGTGACTGACTTTCTCGCCAAAAACTCAACAAACGTGCTTCAGCAACCACCGTATTCGCCGGATTTGGCTCCCTGAGACCTTTTCCTCTTCCCAAAACTAAAATTGCCCCTTCGTGGCACCCGTTTTGAGTCGATTGAAGCCATAAAACAAAATTCGGCGCGAGAGCTAAAGTCCATCCCGGAAAGCGCCTATAAAAAATGTTTCGATAATTGGAAGTGCCGTTGGCATAGATGTATTGGAGCAAATGGAGCCTATTTTGAAGGCGACCCAATAAATTTTGACGATTAAATGTAAAAATGTTGTTTTAATTGAAAATTCCCGGTACTTTCTTGACAGAGTAGTATATTGTAGAGCATGGGTCCTAGTAAAGAGCATGTAGAACATGGGGTCTCATATTTTTCATTTCTGAAATTTCTTCGTTCACCATTACATAGAATTCTCTCTCATCTAAGTGGGATTCTATTAAAATAAAATAGAAAGGCTTTTTACTTGATAGAAGAAATATATCTGGGATTCTATTAGTTTCATTAGCTTGGAGATATCCATTAGGACCGCTTCTGTTTTGTATGTTTTCTGTTTTTCCTCAGGTTTTTTCTATTATTTGTTTGAATTGTGTTCCTGCTTCAAATCCTTTTCTGAAAGCGTGTTGTTCTTTTGGGATTAAATTTTTTTCTTCAAGGATTTTCTTAAGTCTCTCCAATATTGTTTTTTCGACCAATTTCGGCATGAAAGAAGACTTCTTGGTCGATAGTATCTTGGGTCTGTTCTAGGTTTTCCTGGTTTCTGTAACATAATGGTTTATGATATGTTCCATCTGGTTGGGAAACTTCTGGTGTTCAGTATTCCGTTGTATATATTTTTGATTTTTGTTATTCTTTTTTCTGCAAAGTTCTTCGGTGTCCTGTTTGTGATTTTGTCTATTTCCGGTGCTTTCTCTGGATTGAGCTTTTTGATAATTGTTTGGATTTCCGCGGTGGTGACTTAATCGAATTTATGGTGATCTATGCTTTCCAGTTTAGCTCTATGGTGTTCTATCACTTTTATTTTCAAAGTTATTGTCGATTGATTCGTTCGATGAATATTGTTTTTCAAGTATTTTGGAAAATATTTTTGCTTTTTCCTCATCTCTGTCTATTATGCGGTTGTTTGTTTTAGTTCAGAATTTTTTACGTTTTGTGAATAATTTACCCATGGTCCACGGTGGTTAGTTTTCTTTTGATTGAGTTGTTTAGGACTGTACAATTCCAAGAGATGTTCTTATACACTAAATTCTGTGCAAATAGAATTGTGGAGTGCGAGATATTTTGACAACTATTGGAAAATTCTTGAATATTATACAAAGGTAAGAAGATGCGATCTGTTCAAATCTGTTTGGTTTGATAGAATTTGTTATTCATTGTATCTATGAATTTCTAATGTTTCTAATAGATTAAGTTTGTGGTTTTTGTTTTCGATATGTAAAATTACAAAATTGTTAACAAACGGATGACCGTGTCTAATAAATGATTTACATAGAGTGCTGACAGCTCAGTGGTTCGTAAACGGAAGTTCGCGGGTTCGAAACCTATACAGGTGGAAAAAATTGTTCTAGTTGGACGGGTGTTCACCATTATTTCACTGTTGGGTCGAAAATTAACAGTGCTGTGACCTAAAATGGTACAAGGTCGCAGTAACAAAGCCTTTCCAGCACATAACTGAACTCCTAACTCGCACAAACTGAACGCTTCTGAGAGTTCTTCACATAAGATCTAGGAGTATCAGGATAAAAAAAGGTTGTTTGTTATCAGTATAATATTTTTCGTTTTGCCCTATTCTTGTCTGGAATGGTCTATCTGTCTGGCCAGCATATACGTACGGGCATGTACCGAAAGTCAACTTGTAGACTCCTGATTTCGTGTTGTCAGAAATTTTTTCTTTGTTGTTTTTTATTAATTTTCCCATTTTCCAAATGCTCATTTTCTGTCATATGATCATTAGTCAATTGAGCGACGTGAAAACGCATCGTATGGTTACTTGGGTTCACTTCTTGCACTAGTTGAACTTTAGAAGCATTACTAACGAGGTTTATATGCAAAATTCTCCTCAGAGAAGTGCGAGAAATGTTCAGTTCTTGAGCACGATAACGAGTTGATGTTGATATATGTTCAGCCACATTTTGGGCTACAACAGCAATGTTTTCAGGTGTGCTCAATGAACGAGCACGCAAATAAATTGTTTTATCAAATAACGATTCAGTTTTCCCGAGCAAATTGATCCACAAATTGCCACAAGGGCATTTAATTTCTATTGAAACTTTTTACGTGAATTTCTAAAAGTTTGGATAGAAGATTCATCAATTTTGATATGAGTTTTTTGAATTTCCCAGTTTTATTAAAGTATAAATTGATTTTATTATGTAACTGATTTTCTTGTAATCTTGTGTTCATTTTTTTGTTCTCATTCATTGCAACGTTCATTAACATGCCCAGGTGATGGGGTGTTATCGGGTGTTTGGTTTTAGAGTGATGTGAAGTTGAAATAAAACACATTTGAATTAAGATTGAAACCAAATTTTTTTTTATTTGAAATATAATTTCATGACATTCATGTCATCTGTTTCGGCATAGTCCGTCACGACTAGCTCTGAGGAACCGCATTCTACCAGACCAATTTTGGACACTTTTTCGAGTAATTCTGGCCTCATTTTATCAATAACACGAGTTATGTGGGCTTCCAAAGCGTCTATTGTTTCTGGTTTATCAGCATAAACCAATGACTTGACATAACCCCAAAGAAAATAATCCACTGGAGTTATGTCGTATGATCTTGGAGGCCAATTAATTGGACCATTTTTCGAAATCCTTTTATCCCCAAATCTTTCTTTCAATAAATCAATTGTTACAGTAGCAGCATGAGGTGTAGCACCATCTTGTTGGAACCAAAACACTTTTGGGTCGATACCATTCAAATTTTGAAACAAATAATCATTGATCATCGATCTGTAACGAGCACCATTCACTGTAACATTAACTCCAGCATCGTTTTTAAAGAATTATGGACCGATGATGCCTCCAGCGTGTAAAGCACACCATACAGTGCATTTTTCAGGATGCAATGGAACCTGCAGAACTTCTTGAGGATTTTTTTCACTCCATATACGGCAATTTTGCTTGTTTACATAGCCGTTCAACCAGAAATGAGCTTCACCACTAAACACATTTTTACTATAAATAAGTGGATCAAATTCAAGATGTTCTAGGGCTCTATCAGCAAATAAACGACGCTTATTATGGTCAAGTGGCTTTAGTTCTTGAGCCAGTTGGATCTAGCATGGGTGTACACCAAGATCTTCACGCAAAATTTTCCATGTGGTGAATGCACAAAGTCATACTTGTTGTGAATGTCGACGAGTAGACAAATCTGGATCATCATTAACACTATGACTTACAGCAGTGATATTTTCTTCTGTACGTACAGTCCTTTGTCTTGTTGTTGTTGCATCGAGTAAAGAAAATGTAGTCCGAAATCTATCGATAGTTCGACGAATAAGCTGCTCTGATGGGCGATTATGTGAACCATAAATTTCACTAAGTGCTCTATAAGTTAGGCGAATAGAACACTGACTTTGAAAAAAATTTCAACAATTTGTAAATGTTGTTGCGGCGTGAGTCTTTCCATAATAATTTGCTTACTGAACAGAAATGTCAAAACAACATGGCTTCCACCTTCAGTCAATTCAAAGTTATCCCCATCGAAAGTTCTATCACTCTAAAGAAAACACCCCATATATCCATTGTATAATGTCCTGTCAGTTTGTGTTACATATTTGCCATATCGCTTTACCGGTGGAACATCGACGTAACTGCAAATTTTCAATTTTTTACTGAGCCAGATATATTAGAGCCTATCACTCTTTTCGGTGAAACAATGTGATAATTGTAGTACAAGAAATGGCCGCGTGAGACCGCTTGCGTCGTTGTTCCATTCCCGCGTTTTTCTAATTGGTACCGGAGAAAAAACAGCCCAAATGTTCAACTGCGATTCGTCGGTCACTGCTGACTAAACACTTGTGATACGTAAATGACATAAATTTTGAATGTGTTTTTTGTTCGTTAAGTTTTACTAGTGAGGCCGAAGTAATTGTAAGTAAGGTAAGTCATTATTGATTCTAAATTGTGCCTTATTCAAACAAATGCCAGTGGAACATCTTTGTCAGTGTCTATAGCGTCATTGTTACTCCGAAATATATGTCTTCAGCAATCACATATTATGACAATTATGACGATTTCTCTAACAACATAGTTGAACAACATAGGGCCGTACAATTATTTTTTATTTTAGGAAGAATATAACGCATTAAATATGAGGCGATCCGAATTGATGATACGTATGGTTACCAGTTGTTCTTTTCCAAGTAGGTATTCATACTGTAGCGAACAACTTCTTCGCTCCTCGTCCAGAAACCTGCCTTGCTTTGTCGCAGCTTGACCGGCGATTAGTCTGAAGATTCTTGACTAACCATCTCCGCTGAGTTCAAATAGAGCAAGGCACAGCGTTTGACGATCACCGTTCGAAGCGGAACACATGGTCACCGGCGTCACAGGCAGACCTGCGCATCACGCCTGTCTGATAAGTTTCAGATGCGCAGACTCGGAAACGAAACGCCGTCTCCCGAATCCACAGGTGGAAGCTCCCCTCACAACATCGCATTCCTTCGAGAGCTTCAATATGTTACATATTATTTATTTAATCTGTAATGTATAGAAAATGTGATCATAATAACTAGGAAATGTGTACCGCAAAGTACTATTGAAAATGAGAACCACTGGGACAACTCCCTTTTTCATTCATGTTTCAGTGTTATATTTAGAATTTGTTTCAGTTCGAACCGAAGGGGACTCAAAGAGGAAGGAAAATAATGTTTCTCAGGAAGAATTATCAAACCATTCAATTATCCGTGAAACCATATAGAGTACACAGACAATAGCATCCCCTGAAATTTTGCAACCAACCACAGATATCCGCCTATGCTTAGCCAATATTGTTATAGTATAATTGATTCGGAATGCTCCACGAAACTAAGATTGCGAAAAGAATTGTAACCCACCTACACTGAGGAAAATAGTGCAGGTGGGGAAGAAAATTTGTGGGGAGATATGCAAAGCGATAATTATTTTCCATCCTGTAATTCTGAATCTTCATGCGACTCCGCATTGCCTGAAGTCGTAGAAAGGAGTGCATCAGAAATTGAAGACACTTTGGTAAAAATCACCTGTCTCAACTCATAAAAAGGGAAAAAAAGACAAAGACATCCTGAAAGTTGGAAAAAACACAGAACGGACAATGCGTTTTTTTATTCAGGCAAGAGCAACAGGATCATCCCTGAAGACAAACGTGGTCGTCATGGTTACCATAAAAAATAAACGGAGAAATAGTTGAATCAGTCAGAAATCATATCAACTCAATATCTTGACTAGAGAGCCATTAGCGAAGGCGATGTACATCAAGAGAATTCATTCCAGGCCAGTTCGCTATCTCTGAAATGCGTAAAACCTATCGTGTGTTTATTTTAGAGTGATGGAACTTTAAATTGAAATAAGACACATTCAAATAAAGATTGAAGCCAAACTTTTTTTTCGAAAGATAATTTCATGACATTTATGTTTCAAAAATAATTTCCGTCATATGTCTACCACGACTATCTCTGGTGAAGCGCATTCGACCAGACCAATTTTGGGCTACTTTTTCGAGTAATTCAGGCCTTATTTCATCAATAACACAAGTTTGTTGGCTTTCAAAGCGTCTATTGTTTCTGGTTGATCAGCATAAACCAATGACTTGACACAACCCCAAAGAAAATAATCCAGTTGAGTTATGTCGCATGATCTTTGAGGCCAATTGATTGAACCATTTCTCGAAATGAAGTTATCGCCAAATATTTCTTTCAATAAATCATTTGTTACGGTAGCAGCATGAGGTGTAGCACCATCTTGTTGAAACCAAAACACTTCTGGGTCGATTCAAATTTTGATACCAATATAATCATTGATCATCGATCTGTAATAAGCACTATTCACTGTAACATTAGCTCCAGCATCGTTTTTAAAGAAATGTGGACCGATGATGCCTCGAGCGTTTAGAGCGCACCATACAGTGCATTTTTCAGGATGCAATGGAACCTGCAGAATTTCTTGAGGATTGTTTTTAATCCATATAAGGCAATTTCGCTTGTTTACATAGTAGCTCAATCAGAAATGAGTTTCATCACTAAACACAATTTTACGATAAAAAAGTGGATCAACTTCAAGCTGTTCTAGGGCCCAATCAGCAAACAAACGACGCTTATTATGGTCAAGTGGCTTTAGTTCTTGAACCAGTTGGTCTTGTATGGGTATAGACCAAGATCTTTACGCAAAATTTTCCATGTGGTGGATGCACAGAGTCCAACTTGTTGTGAACGTCGACAAATCTAGATCATCTTTAACACTATGACTTACAACAGCGATATTTGTGCGCACAGTTCTTCGTCTTGTTGTTGTTGCTGCATCGAGTAGAGAAAATGTTGTTCGAAATCTATCGATAGTTCGACGAATAAACTGCTCTGATGGACGAATATGTTAACCACAAATTTCACGAAGTGCTCTATAAGTTTGAGTGTTGGTATCACATTACCAACAAAGTTAATGTTTGAGCAGCAACTTTAGGTAACAAATTAATTATCACATTCTACCTGGAAATTTAAATGGTGATATGCACCTGAATTTATTAAACAATTACTTATTCGAGATATTAGAAGATTTAATGCTAAACGAGCGAAGATCTCTATTTTTTATGCACGATGGAGTTCCACCGCACTTTGATAGAAGGTGTCGTAATTGGTTGAGTAGCCATTTTGCGAATCGATGGATAAGTAGAGGTGCAGAAGCTCCGATGGTCATGCGATTTTAATTCTTTGAACTACACAGTTTGATCGTATCTTAAGAAAAAGTCTATGCTACAGAGGTTAATTCATGTCAAGAATTGGAAGACAGAATTCAACGTCACTTTAATGACCTCATAGCTGATACCTAACCGTTTAGAAGATTAATGGATTCTTTAGAAAAAAGGATAGACTTAAAGACTTGTGTATTCGTGAATAAAGACTTGTGTAATTCGAAAATAAATTTCAAGAATTTGTGAACGTTGTTGCGGCGTGAGTCTTTCCATGATAATTTGTCAATGCAACATGGCTTCTATAATACCTTCTGTCAAATCACAGTTATCTCTATCGAAAATTCTGTCACTCTACAAAAACACCCGATTCACCAAAGAACGCACTGAAATAGGAGAACCAGCTGCAAATTCTGATTTTAATTAGAGAATATTCAACAAAGACTTCAATATAGGTTTCTTCATTCAAAGAACAGATATGTGTAATTTATGCGAAGGATATCAGAATGCCACTGACGATCCAAAAACGACTAGAAAATGCATACATAGCTCATCAAGAAGAGAAGAAACTGAGTAGGATGGAAAAAGATGCAGACAAAAAAAGGTCCAATGAAGAACCATCAAAAATGGCTTGTGGAGTCTATGACTTAGAAGCAGTGTTACCAATTCCAATGGGACAATTATCGACATTTTTTTACAAATCCAGACTGAACTGCTATTATTTCACGGTAAAAGTAATGAGATTAACTCGCTATTTTTGTCATTGTTTTTTTTCACAGGTAACTGACATAACTAATGACAAGACAGTATGCTTCTTCAGGCACGATGGTCTTGGTCGTAGAGGTCCTAAAATTTATCGAAGAAATTGCCGTAAGGACACCTGGTACCGATATAGTATTCTAATCAGATAACTGTGTTGGCCAACAAAATAATAGGTAACAGTCAATTCATTCAAATATTTTAATATTAGCCTCCTACATATTTAATTTCAAAAAATTATATTTAATGATTATAACTTCTGAAAATAAATTAAGATAATGTCATATAAGTACCACTTATATCAATTGATATATAAAATAAACATTCATTATAAGACATCCGAATGGTATAATAAAATCCAATAAATAAAAATTATTAACCAAAATCCTATAAATTAAATATTTTGAATAGACAAAATTTTGTTTCTGCTGATCAATCTTATGGAAACCAATATCTTTCAAAAATATCCAACATAATCTTAAGAATTTCATCATAAAACTATCTTACTTAGAATATTCAATATTATTGGATATCTAACTAAGTTACTTTATATAAAAACTCAGGATAGGTAAAACATTACTGAAAAACAAGTTTTAAGAGGGACTTTGCTTCATCAGTATTCATATATTCATATTCAATAAATATAACATCAATCAACAACAAATATTTACTTACCCTTCAATCATTTAGAAAGACTTCTGGCAGACTAAAAAATCTTTAAATATACTGTGACGGTTCACTACATATAAATATTTCTGTGGTTTACCCTTGATCTAAAAGATTGAAAGACAATTTAACGGCCTCTGTTATAGCACAAATAAAAATTATTAACCAAAATCCTATAAATTAAATATTTTGAATAGACAAAATTTTGTTTCTGCTGATCAATCTTATGAAAACCAATATCTTTCAAAATTATCTAACATAATCTTAAGAATTTCATCATAAAACTATCTTACTTGGAATATTCAATATTATTGGATATCTAACTAAGTTACTTTATATAAAAGCTCAGGATATGTAAAACATTACTGATAAACAAGTTTTAAGAGGGACTTTGCTTCATCAGTATTCAAATATTCATATTCAATAAATATAACATCAATCAACAACAAATATTTACTTACCCTTCAATCATTTAGAAAGACTTCTGGCAGACTAAAAAAACATATTTTTGTTCCAATATTTTTGAATAAAAAAACGTTTGTTATCTCTTTAGTACGGGGTGTCCATAAATGATTGAAACATCAAGGGTGGCTTTGGATCTAGTCATAGACCCACTAAATATATGAATTGAGAATAATCCACAGATTCCAAAGCCACCCTTGATGTAACAATCATTTATTGACACCCCGTATAAAAATTACCGTTGAAAGAAATACCTACTTATTTTTGTTTTCCCATTTTAGAATTTCGTGATTCTGATTTTATTTTCTCAGTTGTTTTTTTCCTAATAAAGGAGTTGTGAAAGAATGCTTCTGAAAGTATATTCCCTAATCTACACATTCAAAATATTGTGAAGTAATATTGTTTTTACATAAATGAGGAGAAAAAAATTGTCACAATTTTTACATGAAATTTTTTATGGGGGGAACAACGACGCAACTGGAAGGGGAAAGAAAGACAAAATCCAGATCTTCCAAAAAATTTCGGATTTTATTTCACTCAATTTGAAGTAACTATAATATTCAATAACAATTTTAACACCATACCTCCATTCCACAACCAGTTATTCAATATTATTGGATATTAAAATATTAAAACCTCATTGATTCAAAACTTCAATATTCGCACTTAGGTCGATATTCCAGCGGGAAGGCGACATGCATACGCGTGCTTACTTTAAGAGATTGTGAACCGGTGGCGTTATTTAGGGTAAATCACTGAGTAGTCCTGGTAGAGGACGATGTATCGTATAGAGACAGTAAATAGCTCCGGATATCCAACGCTACTGTGAGAATGTGTGAGTGATTGCTAGATCATTGTTCCGTATCCAGGATCCATTGTTATGTATCCAGGATAAGTTTGCGTGACTCTTCAGGTAGTGTTCGGTTTGGTCTCTAGTAATATCTGAGCCTACCCCAAGGAGGCAAATACAGTCCATTTGATAGCAATCTTTCCGGTCGACTCGAGTTATGTTAGATCCCCTCTTCAAGGAGATCTGCTTGGCATACCACGTTATCCACCTTACTATGCATTCAAATTCTTACCCCTTGTAACTCCAGGTTCTGCTCTGGTTATCGGAAGTGCAGTTGTAGGTGTATACTGGCTTTATCCTGTCCTCTCTAACCCTTTCCGCTGTATAAGAATGATATCCAATTCGAGCAAGTTACCGACTTAACGATATGTAGAAATAAGTCATTTAGACCAGGGGCGCTGTTGGGCTCACTGTCTAGCTTTACGAACCAATGACTAGAGGAGATTTAACAGCAGGCTGATAAATGTTTGTTTCCGTTCTTTGATGGTTATTGATTTTCAGTATTAATGATATAAATATATTATTCTGACGTTACAGTGTTTTGAATATTTGAACCTCCCTTCACTGTTTCCTTGCTCTCGTTAGGTGTAATTTGGGCTGTCTACACAACGTAACGTCCTATTTTCCCGCTACCAGATGATCACGATAAAAAAGGTTAGCGTTCTTTAGAGTACCCCGTATGATACGGGATAGCTCAACACGAATGACAGAAGTGTTGCCAGAATCGAAAAAACCACTACTTCAAAATGCAACCTCTAGATTGCCCACCCTTTATTTACATTTATCTGCTCCCTGAAGTATTTCATTATTGTATCCAATCAAGCCGTTGGAGATCAGTTTTGGCTTAAAATTGGAAAGTAAAAGATATTCGGATAAAACACGCTGTTTCCTAGAACAAGCGCGCAGAAATATGAACTTCAAGAGAATGTTAATTTTTGGTGTTATTTCCCATTAGAAAGAATGAAATCAGTTCCTGGAAAAACAGACCGAAATAACTAGTCCATATGTAGAACATGAACTGCTCGCGGTATTCCACCTGTTCAACTGTCAAAGGTGAGCATGAGAACACCCTATCCCGTGACGGTCCTGCATCATCCCTAAACATTGTTGCCGGGATCAATGGGCATCCTAGTCCTGCGCAACGTACTCCTTCACAGCATCCGCGATCCTGACGAGGTGTGCCGTGATATTTCTCTAACCCTCGTTTGCTCATGTTACTATCATAATAACGAGTAAGTTTGACCTAGTGATAAGGTGTTGTTTCGGTGCATTCAGTCCTTTGGTAAGTACAGGATGATTGCACTGGTATCGAAGGATGAAACCGCATCTTTCATTGTTCTAATCATTCCATTATTGGAAGCTCTTTGTACTTATGCACCAGTCAACATTATAAAGCAACAGCAATGAGATAGAAAAGAAAAGAATTTCATATTATTGAAGCATCAAACCAATTAAAACTTTATATTTATTTTTTAATTCATTCTTACATTCGGTTATAGATCCTATTGGATTATTGGAGTTAATGATTTGAAAGAACTGAGACATTATAATTCTTGGAATCATCTAGTCAGAAATAGACATAAGAATCAGTCTCGTATATTAAGGGTATGTTTTGATCTGCATAGGTTGTTAGAGATTATGGTTGTATGAAACCTATGGTAATTTTTCAGAAAACAAAATATAAATATACGTTTTATGACCTCTGTAATGTTTTATTTATGACTGGATACGAAACAAATATGGTCATTGTATCATTCGTGTAAGTGTTTGAAGGATAATTGTCTCTTAGTGTTCATTTTGAATAGAACAACATCAAATCAACCCGTTGAATTCATTTTAATTAAATGGAATAATATAGATTATCTTCAAAATTCATTAAGTTAACGACAATTGTGTCGCCAACCTATGGCTTTGTCAAGTTTACAGTTTGAATTAACTATTGAAATTACACATTTAAATCTGATAAAGCTAAACATTTGAAGAAATATGCGGTACAACTAACTAGCAATATTTGGAAATGAAGATAGAAAACATATGCAAACAGGGATATAAATTACCATCAATTCACAGAAATACCGATAAAGAAAAATATGTGGAAGAAGGAATTAAATAAACCATACCTCACTAAGAAAAATATTCAATGAGGATCTTGCGACATCTGTTTGGTCGTTAATCTCTACTGCTTCCAAAAGAAGTCTGGTAATTTTATTTTCATTATGTATAATTTCATAGTTATTGTTGAAATTATGTCCAAATTCTTGTTGAATGTTGAATGCGAGATGTCTAAGGTGTAATTCCGCTGGTATTCTTGAATTATTTTCTTATAGGATCTGCGTGTTGACCAATATATACCATAGGGTAATCACTACAAGTCAACTTATGGACTATAGATTTATTGTCTTTATTTGTTCGATTTTTGTCACTTTTATATGAAATCCTGAATTATTAACCGTTCATAATGCTACAATGAAGTCAAATTTTCTTTTAAAATAGGATATGAGGTAATATTGCCATGTATATTGAAATGAAATTTGCGTCGAATGTAGCTTAATGATTTAGAAATATATATGAAGAATAACAAATATCGAACAAATAAGGACGATAAATCTGGAGTCTATAAATTGACTTGTAGTGGCATCCCGTGGTATACATTCTGTCAAGAAAGTACCGGGAATTATCGATTTAAATCTGGCGGGGCAATGAGGCAGGTAAATTTTTTTTAAGTCAATCGATGTCAGAGTGCGTGCCGATTTTTACTATGGGTGATTACGTTGAGCAAAGAATTTGTTTAAAGTTTTGTGTTGCAAATGAATTTTCGTGTGCCGATGCATTGAAAATGTTGCAAAAGGCCTTTGGTGATAATGCTCTATCGAAAACTCGTGAATATCAGTGGTACAGAGCCTTGAAGGACGGTCGTGAAGTGGTCGAAGACTTGCCTCGTTCCGGACGCCCATCGACGGCTTCGATCGAAGATGACGTCGATAAAATTAAGGAAAGGGTGTTGGAAAACCGTCGTACCAGCTTGAGAGAGATAGCACATGATCTTAAGATATCCCACGAGTCCGCACGTACGATTTTGATTGATATTTTGGGCATGAGAAAGGTGGCCGCACGACTCGTACCGAAAGACCTGAATTTTCTTCAAAAACGTCATCGCGAACAGGTTGCTTCAGACATGCTGGATCGCTGTAATTCCGATTCTACATTCATGGAACGCATTATAACTGGTGATGAGACCTGGGTCTACGAGTACAATATGCAAACAAGCCAGCAATCATCGGAATGGGTGGCAAAAAATGAGCCGAAACCGAAAAAACCACGCCAAAGCCGCTCGAAAATGAAGTTGATGCTCATTGTTTTCTTCGATATCCGTGGCGTGGTGCACTACGAATTCGTTCCAGAGGGTCAGACGGTAAACAAGGAGTATTACCTAGGCGTTATGAAACGTTTGCGTGAGCATATCCGTAAGAAGCGGCCAAATTTGTGGGCGAACAACTCATGGATTTTGCATGACGATAATGCGCCTTCTCACCGAGCTACGATTGTGACTGACTTTCTCGCCAAAAACTCAACAAACGTGCTTCAGCAACCACCGTATTCGCCGGTTTTGGCTCCCTGCGACTTTTTCCTCTTCCCAAAACTAAAATTGCCCCTTCGGGGCACCCGTTTTGAGTCGATTGAAGCCATAAAACAAAATTCGGCGCGAGAGCTAAAGTCCATCCCGGAAAGCGCCTATAAAAAATGTTTCGATAATTGGAAGTGCCGTTGGCATAGATGTATTGGAGCAAATGGAGCCTATTTTGAAGGCGACCCAATAAATTTTGACGATTAAATGTAAAAATGTTGTTTTAATTGAAAATTCCCGGTACTTTCTTGACAGAGTAGTATATTGGTCAGATAGGATCTGATAGGATCTTCTCAACTTGGTCCTCCTGTATCTCCAATATGGTTTAAATAGAAAGTGGGTTCCGTTTAAATTTTTTCTTTCAAATTACATGAATTATGAATTCATTAGTGAAGTTTGTTACTGAAGGTTGAATCAAAGTGTATAGGAATACTGCATTCAGTTATCTAAGTAGTGATATAGTGGTTTAATTTGTTCCTTTCATTTAAATGAAAGCAAGCTAAACATTATGTGGATAATAATCTTCATCAATATTATTGTGATTTCGAACGAAAAAACAATTATTTTCGGATAATAATTCAGCGTTGTTGAAGCGTGTATTTGCTATGAAATGTATCAAACTGAACAGGAATGAAGGCTACTGATATCGCTTTTATTTTTATCAGTTTCCATTATCAGCTCTCATGATGTTTTGGAATAATATCATCCCCATTGGGCAACTCAGTATTTCACATTTCATAAAAATATATAGCTGTTTCAATTGTTCCATTGTATTTTTATATCAAACGAAAATCCAGGTTCCACCTGAAATAATAACAATGATCAAAATATGCTGAAAAGCTTCATACAATGATGAGGATAAAAATTGATACTAAAGAAAGTACTCGTTCCCTTTATTCCTATGAAAAATATATTCAAGATTTCTACCAAGCAACGGCCCAATCTATCATAAATATTCAAGATTGTTTAATCTTAGAAATATACAAATATTCAGGAAATTTTAGAAACTTCAGATAACCCGAATGATAGTTTAGACCATTGTTTCATTTCATGTCAAACTCTGTGATTGTTTCAAATTTTACTTCACGGAAATTCATCTTGAAATTTATGAAATAAAAACAATTCAAACTTCCGCTAATTCTCACTATTGCCACAACAAATGTATCGTCATACCATGACTTATTAGATAAGTATTTGAACTAAGTATACAATGTAGAGCAACTTAATAAACTCTATAACTTAAATAGTTTGAAGTCTTTAGAGAATTACAATATATTATTAAAAAATGTAAGGAAATGGGAATTTGTTAAGGTCTATTCAATCGCTCAATTGGATTTGTTTTTTATTGTAAACAGGGTGCCCAAGTTATCTGCCGCCAACTTTCACAAGGGGATTCTACAGGCAATTTGCAATACAAAAGTCTCTATAGAGTATTTCCAATCATCTTTCGTTGTAAAGTTATTCAATATTTTGATATTTTGTAACGTTCCACAAATGTTTTCATTAGAAACAGCACAATTTGAAAACTGTCAACTAAATGAAATTTGGTATACACCATTGGAAAAAGCAAAAAATTCTACTCTCACTAGGGTGATTTCATAGAGATTTTTATAAAATTCTCACTTTTTATAAGGTGGTTAAGAAAAAACTCATTATGAAATTTTCTTAAGCCATGATCTTTGGTCAAAGTGTACTCTGAATTCCGCCTCGTAAACACGCATGGAAATGGGGGTTTGAGGCCTTATTCGCAAAGCTTTTCAACAAGTATAATATGGCCCGTCTAGAAAGTATCCGGAAAAAACAAAGCTCAATTGTAATTATTTAGTATATATTTTTAATTCTTGAAATAGAAAATTATAACAGTTTATTCATCTTATTTACTTATACACTCCACTCAACTATAAACACTTGATTAAACGTCCAGGTACACCCGAAACTAGATCACCTCCATAATTTTCGGTGATGGTATTCTAAGGACTGTAAACCTGATTGAATTAAATCATCTTCATTTCGTGGTGCTGCTCGTTCAACTTCAATCTTCATTAATCCCCATATTTTTCAATGGGACTAAGATCTGGTGAAGCTGCTGGCCATAAAATGGTTGTCACTTAGTGTTCTTGCATCTTGAGTATAGGCCAAAGTCTGACATATTACATCCTTCTGAAAACGCCACCCCTCTGGATATAAAGCATGCGCCGTTTCAAGGAGAAATTCGTTTAGAATGCCACAATACTTTTCACCATTAATGGTACCATCAACGCTGAGATTTTGCTCCCCAAACCATTATTTCGGTGAGAAATTTGTAGATTTTAACGTTAACAGGTTGTTTTGATAGTATTTTTAAGGGATTTCCACCAAGTTGGAAACAACTTTCATCAGATATAAAGACATTATTAAAATTATTTTCTTGAAAACGTTGACAAAATTTTATCCTTCGTTCCTTTCGTGAAGGTGTCATCATGGGGATTTTTTTGGTTTCCTTGATATGTAGCCTTCTCTTTTCGGTGACATACGGACGGTTTCTGGACAAACTTTTATATTTCGTTGATTTCCAAATCTGTTAGCCAATTTGCGATTGTGCCAGGCGCGGATTGTGTAGTCCTAAGGCCAATAAAGCGTTTAAATTGTTTCCTTTTAATATGGCGGTCTTCTTCTGATCTATGCCTCATATCCATGCCATTTTTCATCCTCTTTATTGCCTCATATGCAGCATTTTTTCCCAGTTCAGTCAATTGCACTAATTTTTAACGTTTTGAAAACCTTTTCTATACAAATATTCTACCTGTTTTTTTTTCTAGTTTCGACATTATTTCATAAATTGTATATCTGTGGACAATCAACAATATTTGACAAATAGTGTTGCCATGCAACTTTGATCATAGTCGACTATCTGCATAACATATTTTTTACACTCTTTTAGTCTTATAATGTTACAAAAAAGAAGTAGATTGAAATTATGAAAAATAATACATTCCGGATACTTTCTAGACGGACTATACAATCAAATATCAAATCTTTATTTTCATTGAACAACAGATGTGAAAATAACTGTGAAAGGAATAAAATAGGAAACTCTTTTATTTTCTGTAACTTTTAATTAACAAGAATTTCATAGTGTTTACTACATTTTCAACCTGAATAAGAATAAAATGTATCTCAACTAATATATATATTTGCTGAAGGCTTCGGCAAAACTTCGAAAAGTGTGGTGTGCCAAATGTCTGGTTGCTCATTTAATAGTTTTATTGTTGAAACTGTTGTTTATGTTAAAATATTTCAAGATTGTCCAAATCTGGGAGGATATGATTGGTTTCGAAAAAATAATGCGAGTTATTTTTATGGTTCCTAAATTAAAATTGATGTTCTTTGAACCTTCTTTGAAAATATCTCCCGATTTGTCCTATTTAATGTAGCGAATATAAATATTTGTAGTCGCTGGCATTAATTGCACTCAAAAAAACCAACAAGTTTGAAACGTGCGCATGTTTGAAATTTGCCCCTGTGAGTAACTGTAATTTTTGAGTAAAGAATTATTATACTTATTTATGTTACACTGTCTCGATTTGTAGAATTTTCTATTACCATAGCTCACACTCCTTATCAATGATATTTGGTACAGATGGCTGAATTCATTTATTTATATATGAATATGCTAATTATGAGCATTACGGCATATTATGATCTGACTTGAGCATGAGGAAAATTTTTTCTGCCTTTGTAACGTAAAAATTTCGAGAATATATTTCTTTACCTTAATTAGGTCGCAAAGGTATGACTTGTATGTATATTCGCATATTCTAGATGGCGCTAGAGTACGATTAATACCTTAGTGTCTCTGTGTATAGCGATATAGATACTTGACAGATTTGTAGTCGCTGGCATTCATTACACTGAAGAAAACCAAGAAGTTTGAAACCTGCGCATGTCTGTAATTTACCTCTGTGATCAACAAAACCTTATCGAGTTTTTTTGAGTGTAGAATTGTATAGATGTACGTTACACTGTCTCGATTTGTAGAACTTTCTATCGCCCTAGGTCACACTCTTTATTAGTGATGGAGGTTCATTTTGAGGGAAAATGGAGAAGAAGATTCGGACCGATCAGATGGCCTCCTCGAAGTATCGACCTTACACCTGAAGATATGCACAATCCCAATTCATAAAGTGACCACCTTATCGAAATAAGACATAACTGCCGCAACATATTAAGGCAACGACAGTTGCGGAAAGCTATAGATTCTATTCGAAAATAATATAGGCTTTGCATTAGTGGAGGTGGCAGGCAAATTCAGAATTTTTCGTGAAAAATTATCAACTTGTGTGAATAGTAGGTAATGTCGTAAATAATGATTTTTTCTCAGATGTTGTATATACTTTCGTTTATACTTTCACAATTTCACATCTGTTGCCCAATGACGATTCAATAGAATGTTTTATATGTCGTTGAAAGGCTTTGGAAGTAAGGCAGTTTTCGCTCATAATTTCCGTAGGGCTTGTGGGGCGGAATTTAAAGTAAAATTTTGACTGAAGAAAATTTTATAATTATTTGTTCGTTAACCACCCTATGATATGTACGTTTTTTATAAAAATTTCGATGAAACCAACCTAGTCTAATGAGAATTATTTTTTAACTTGATAGAAGGAATATTACAAAATTTGAATATCAAAACAGATTTAATCTGTTAGTCCCCTATAATTTCAATTTTAAGAAAATTTTATTAAAAATTTTCAGAATTACATTGATGTCTTATGAAAACAGCTTATATAAAATAGACGTATAAAATCAAAACTCAATATGAAATATCAAATGGAATAAATAACCCAACAAATATAAATTGTCAATTAAAATTAATAAATAAATATTTGAAGGAGACAAAATTTTGTTCCTGATCTTACAATTAAGAAAACTAATTCCTTTTCAAAGATACAAAACATAATTTAAGGACTTCTCAGAAAATACAATTTACTTGAAATATTTAATATATTTAAATAAGTTACTTAAAAAATCTCTCAAAACATGTATTATATATATCTTCAAAAAACAATTAGAATTCCGATAAGGTCTTTCCCGGTCCAACACATTTGAAAAATAAAAATAATCAACAACAAATATATCCCACCTGACAAAACTGATATCCTTGATTTGAACACATAAAACTTTAAACTCCAACATATTCTATGTTCATTACAAAAATCACAGAAACCTGTAAGGTGTTATATGGTTTTCTTTAAACCACTTGATATTCCATAATGAGTTTTATTCCAACCTAGTATAATTATATATAAAATAAAATAATAAGAAGAGATTTTTACTTGATAGAAGGGATATCACAAAATTTGACTATCAAAACAAAACAAAATTTTGTCTCCTTCAAATATTTATTTATTAATTTTAATTGACAAATAATATTTATTAGGTTGTTTATTTCATTTGATATTGTATATTGAGTTCTGATTTTATACGTTTATTAAATATAAGCTGTGCTTATAAGACATTAATTTAATTCTAAAAATTTTTAATAAAATTTTTTTGAAATGCAAATTATAAGAGACCAACAGATTAAATCTGTTTTGCTATTAAAATTCTATAATATTCCTTCTATCAAGTGAAAAGCTCTCCTTATTATTTCATTTCATATATAATATATAATTATACTATTATAGGTTGAAATAAAACTCATTATGGAATATCAAGTAGTTTAAAGAAAACCATATAATACCTTACAGCTTTCTGGGATTTTTGTGACGAACATGGAATATCTTGGAGTTTAAAATTTTATATGTTCAAATCAAGGATTACAGTTTTGTCAGGTAAGATATATTTGTTGTTGATTATTTTAATTTTTTAAATGTTAAGTTGGGCCGATGAAGACCTTATTAGAATTATAATTGTTTTTTGAAGATACAGTACATATTTTGAGAGATATTTGAAGTAAATTATTTAAATATATTAAATATTTCAAATAAATTATATTCTCTGAGAAGTCCTCAAATTATGTTTTGTATTTTTGAAAAGGAATTAGTTTTCATAATTGTAAGATGAGAAACAAAATTTTGTCTCCTTCTAATATTTATTTATTAATTTTAATTGACATTTAATATTTGTTGGGTTATATATTCCAATTGGTATTTTATATTGAGTTTTGATTTTATACGACTATTTAATATAAGCTGTGCTTATAAGACATTAATTTAATTCTAAAAATTTTCTAATCAGATTTTTTTTAAATTAAAATTATAGGAAACTAACAGATTCAATCGGTTTTGATATTCGAATTTTACTAAATAGTAGAATCTTGAATATCTTTACAACGAAAGATGATTGGACCATACTCTATAGGAACTTTTGTATTACGGAGAATACTTTGTGAAATTTAGTCAGAGGTAACTGGGCACCTTTAAATGATTTTCAAATTACTTTCTTTTTCAATATGTAATAGATTACACTTATTATTATAATGATGTCCTGTTCACAATAAGTGATTCTGGAATTAAATAAGAGATTAGTTTGTTTTCTATCACTTTTTTGTATCTTAACTATTATACAGCTGACCGGATTTCACGTTCATATATTTTAAGAGGTAATTCTGGAGGTCAAAATATGAAGAAAACTTCATATCAGCTTAGGTCCTAAAATGCACCACATGGACACTAGAGCTTCTTCAATTTGACCTCCAAAATCCAATAAACTAGCGATATCTTTGTCAAAATTTGATGGATTCAAATGCAATTAAGTACATGAAGGTTTTCGGATAAACTGAATCGTCTGGTGATTGAAAAACTTACTGGTTCTCATCAGTGGCGGAGATAAAATAGGGTACTTTCATAAAATTACTTATTATTTTTGACTGAGTGATCGAATTGAAACTTAAATCAGAGAAACAGACTCCTCATACATTTCTGAAGAAAAACAAGTACTCTTCGTTGAATCCTGTAGATTTTTTGTTATGGCGATATTTGAAGGAATACGTGCACTCAGCTTCAGTTCGAAATATTCAAGAATCGGAGCAACGTGCAATAAATGGTTGTGACTACATTAGAAACATTCCGGGGATTTTGCTAATATGCGAACGTCGATGCGAAAACGTAGAAGCAAATGTACCTAAGTTAAGGTTGGGCATTTTGAACATTTACTGTGATTTATTTTATATCGTTCATGTTATAGAGGTTTTGTTTTTTTTATTGTCCTTTACCCAGGTAAATTCGTTGATTAGAATTATGTTCGAATAAGTTTTTTTCATCTTCTTTTGGATTATTTATCTTAAATTTAATTTGTTTCAATACCATTTAGTATGGCAGAAGTCAATATGACGTTATTACTTACGAATGTCAAACTGATAGACACCTATTATGTTTTTCGAGATAAGCAGTCCGTGACTCAGTAAGAATACGTTTATCACAAACTCACTTTTTTCTCGAGAGTGGTGCTCCGTAACGCTTTCAACAGGTATCTCTTTTCTTCAAAAATGTATTAGGAATCTATATCAGTGATTAAAGTTTCAGTTTGATCACTCAGTCAAAAAAAAGTAATTTTATGAAAGACCTCCCATTATCTCCGCCACTGATGAGAATAAGTATGTTTTTCAATCACCAGACGATTCAGTTCATTCGAAAACCTGCATGTACTGAATTTCATTTGAATCTACCAAATTTTGACAAAGATATCGCTAGTTTATTGAAGTTGATATGAAGTTTTCTTCATATTTTGACTTCAAGAATCACCCCCTGAAATATATTAACGTTAAATCTGAACACCCTGTATATACGTTGAAGCTTTCAACGTACTCGTGTACAGGGTGTATATGAATAGTTGCGAAAACATTTAGAGAGTGTTTCCTTGTCAAAAAATAAATGGCTTTCGAAAACCAGTTTTTAATGTTTTTCATGAAAACCGGCAAGAATAAAACTAAGCAGATATTTGATGCGGGCGAGAAAGCACTCAAAAATTTTTTGGTGGTGTTCCTCTATGATACAAGGGGTAGAAAAAGCCACCCATAAACCTTTCGCAAAAAAGTTTTTTCATATTTCTATTTTACAATAAAAAACTTAATTTTGGATAGCTTGATCCATTCTTAACGAATAAGCTCTCTTTTTATTTCTTGCTAAAATTTAAGGATTTTGAGAAAAAAATAATTTAGCAATATTATAGTGTGAGTCGTAGAGGGTGGAATTATTTCCGAACTAGAATTTATCTAGTAAGGGGATGTTATTTCATTATGACAACTGACTAGTTTTGATTAACTTTGATTCAGTCACAATTATTTTTTGATCTGGCTTATCATTTTGAGATTTTTGTCACATACATCTTTAGGGGACTGTCACTAAGCACGGGGGACTCAAAAAAATAAAGTTTATATGAAAGACCCACCCCATTTTTTTACCAGGAATCACCGACAAAATTTTTTCACAACTATACATCTACCCCTGTATATAATAGTGGAGATACCATTTGTTTTCATTCAGTTTGAAAATATAGTAAAACACTACTAAACTAGAGTCACTCTTTATTCAGTTAATGAAAAAGTGATAGAAAACAAAATATTTTCTCATTTAATTCCATCAAAAATCAACTATCACAAAGTAACGGACTACTCCATCCAATATTTGATTTTCAAATGTTGAATTTTGTTTTTTATTGATATAACGTTCTTCATTTTCTCTCATTCTAGTTTGGAATGAATGTTCAGTTTGCGCACTATATAATATCGGGTGTTTTTTTAAAGTGATAGAACTTAAAATTGAAATAAAACACATTTAAATTATGATTGAAGCCATTTTTTCTTATTTGAAAGATGATATTATGACATTTATGTTTTAAAAATAATTTTCGGCTTATGTTCACCAAGACTAGCTCTGAGAAACCGCATTCGACTAGACCAATTTTGGACCACTTTTGAATTCAGGTCTTATTTCATCAATAACACGAGTTATGTTGGCTTCCAAAGCGTCCATTGTTTCTGGTTTATCAGCATAAACTAATGACTTGACATAACCTCAAAGAAAATAATCCAATGGAGTAATGATCGCATGATCTTGGAGTCCAATTAATTGGACCATTTCTCGAAATAATGTTATCGCCAAATCTTTCTTTCAATAAATCAATTGTTACGGTAGAGCAGCATGAGTTGTAGCACCATCTTGTTGGAACCAAAACACTTCTGGGTCGATACCATTTAAATTTCGAAACAAATAATTATTGATCATCGATCTGTAACGAGCACCATTCACTGTAACATTAGAACCAGCATCGTTTTTAAATTAATATGGAACGATGATGTAAAGCATAGCATACAGTGCATTTTTCAGGATACAATGGAACCTGCAGAACTTCTTGAGGATTGTTTTTACTACATATACGGCAATTGTGCTGGTTTACATAGCCGTTCAACCAGAAATCAGCTACATCATTAAACACAATTTTACGATAAGAAAGAGGATCAACTTCCAGCTGTTCTAGGGCCCAATCAGCAAACAAACGACGCTTATTATGGTCAAGTGGCTTCAGTTCTTGAACCAGTTGGATCTTGTATGGATATAGACCAAGATCTTCCATGTGGTGGATGCACAGAGTCCAACTTGTTGTGAACGTCGACGAATAGACAAATCTGAATCATCATTAACACATTTACAGCAGCGATATTTTCTTCTGTACGTACAGTCTTTTTGTCTTTTTGTTGTTTATTCATCGAGTAGAGATAATGTTGTCCAAAAGTTCGACGAATAAGCAGCTCTGATAGACTCTAAAAAAAGAGCCCGGCTACCATTTCACTGTTGGGTCAAAAACTAACAATGCTGTGATCTAAAGTTGCGCAAAATCGCAGTAAGAAAGCCTTTACTGAACACAACTGAACTCCTGACTCGCACAATGAGTATCAGAATAATAATAATAATAATCAGGATAATAATAATAACATGTCGTTTAATATTTATTTTTAAGTGTGCGGCATGTTTTTGTGACTGCTTGTTTGAGTTTAATTTTGGTTTATATATTTTCTATAAATAACGAATTAAATCCGTTATTTGAAGCAATTCACTTAATCACATTGTATACTTTGTCAAATTGTCCTCTTTCGTCAGTATATTATTTAATATAAAAGTTATACTTTAATACACGGCTAATTTGTATGGATATGTTAATAAGCAGAATTGTCGCACTTGGGGCTCGTAAAATCCAAGAATGATTGTTGAAAATCCTCTTCATCTTCAACGCGTCACAGTTTGGTGCGGTTTTTGGGCTGTCTGTGATATTGAACCTCATGTATTCGAAAATAAGGCTAGTGTAACTAATATTGTGAATGGATTGCGCTACCCAGCTATGATTTCTGGTTTTCATAGCCAGAATTAGAAGATACTGATGTGGACGACGTTTATTTTCAACAGGACGACGCTACGTGCCACACAGGCAACTAAACTATCGCAATTTTGTGAGGAAATTTTCCTTGCCGTGTTGTTTAGACTTTTTTCTTCTGGGTCACGTGGAAGATGAAGAATATGTCAATGCTACACAATCGATTCAAGACCTTAAAGAAGGAATTCGTGTCGAAGTTATCGCAAAGGTGCGAGTTGAATACGGAAAATTTCATGAAAAGAATATGGTGCAGTAACCGTAGTCGTGGCGGCCATTTGGCTGATATTGTTTTCCATTGTTAATGGCTTACCTTCCTCTTTACTAAGAAGTAAACATCCATGGATTTCTCTCAAAATGTACTCGTTTTTTAATATTAACATGAAAATTCTTATTGAAAAGCCACTTACATAGTGTTTTTTGCATTTCATTGAAAATTTGATTGAATCGGTCCTTACTTGATGGAAATTCATTTTAATCGAATGGAAAAATAAAAATTATTTCCACAATTTATTAAGTTAACGACAATTGTTTGGCCAATACTCTGACTTCGTCAAGTTCAAAATGTAAACGAAGGCACAGTGTTGGCGGAACAATTGTCTTTAACTTAATAAATTTTGGAACTAATTTATATTACTTTATTAAAAACTTTCAACCGGTTCAACGCAAACAGTGATTTTTGGATGATAACCAACATTTAGTTCTAGTTAATGCTCAAGAGAACAAACCGGGACTGAGAAAATTATATTCTGTATGTCAGATCTAGTAACATGCCCCGCAAATCAATTTCTTCGAAATCAAATTCACATGATATAGTGGGAACTTGTAGGGTAGTTAATTGATCCCCCTCTACCAAATCAATGATGTGAGTAAACTTCCTTCATTTAAGAGCAATGGCAAATGATCTCCTAAGAATTGCCAATATGTTGCTCAATTGAGGTGGTTTGGAAGGAAGTATTGTCCAATTAAGCCATTATTATACATACTGCATCAAAGATTGACGAAAAAGTCATGTTGCGAATTATGTTTTCTGATCAATTTAGGATTTTCTCTTAAGAATATGTGTATTGCTATGAAGCTCTATAAGGATATGTGCTGTTGCGAGGGTGCTTTCAGCTCTTATTTTGGGAACC
This sequence comes from Megalocaria dilatata, assembly GCA_034642435.1. Lineage (NCBI taxonomy): Eukaryota > Metazoa > Arthropoda > Insecta > Coleoptera > Coccinellidae > Megalocaria > Megalocaria dilatata. Next base: position 52,766,083 of record CM067859.1, on the reverse strand, counting down.
GGCGTTTAGTTCTGAGCATGCGCACCTAAAACTCTTCAGACAGGCGTGGTGTGCATGTCTGCCTGTGACGCCAGTGACCATGTGTTTTGCTTTGAAACGGTCGTTGAACGCTATGTGCCTTGCCCTATTTGAACTCGGCGGACGGTCAGTCAGGAATCTTTAGACTGGTCGCGTCCTCTATATGATATGCCGGTCAAGCAACAACAGAGCAAGGCAGGCTTCTGGACGAGGGGCGAAGAAGGTGATCGCTACACCTAAAATGCAGAAAGCCATATTCAGTGAATTTCGCTCTGTTGAAGGGTTATGTGAACCGTTTGCCAGTTTCACAAAATTTTAGATAACTTTGGAATGTATGTTTATATCTATAATATGATATATTATCCTGATACTCCTAGATCTTCTGTAAAGATCCCACGGAAGCTTTTTCAGCTTGTCAGAGTTAGGAGTTCAGATGTGTTCTGGATAGGCTTTGTTTCTGCGATCTTACGCCACTTTAACTCACAGCACTGTTAATTTTCGACCGTCGACCGTGGAAATGGTGACCGAAATCCGTCCAAATAGAAAATTTCTTTCCTACTTGAACAGAATTTGAACCCGGGACCTTTTGCTTCCGAGCCCAATACTTTACATAACTATATAGTTTCGTTAATATATTTATACGCTTCATGTCGTGAAGTAACATAATTTTTCCCGAGACGTTGAAAAATACTTTAAAGTGATTTTCTACTGGGATATCATTCTGATAGTTTTTGTAAATAATTTTAATTATATACTGTATCAGTTAGAATATAAACTTCTGAATTCAAATTTATTGTAATTACTTCTATCTATATAGATAGAATAGAATAGAAGATTATATATACAGAGTCAAGAGAGAAACAACAAATTAAATGATAAAACGACACCTAGCCAAAAAAGAAGGATTTGAGCAAGCGGAAATAATGGTCAGGGAACTACCTTCAGTAGAAGAAAGGTCGAAAAGGTTTTTAATTACTGCCCCATTTGAAAAGAAGGATGAGATGTATAAACCAGAATTCTGGCCGACAGGAGTAGGCATTAGAAGATTTGATTTCTTGAAACATAAAGATTCCATGCAAACAGAAGGGTTTCGGAAATAAACTAAATACACATAAACTGCCATATTCAATCAGCATAGTCCATCAAAACACTCTGTCAATACGAAATGTAATAGACAGAATTGAACAAGGTATGAAACAAAAACTAATCTGTAAAATAATTTGTGTTACAGAACACTGGCAAACTGAGGAACAATTAAATTTTTTAGCAATAAATAATTTCAAACTATCATCAAAATTCTCTAGGACAAATGGATACGAAGGAGCAGCCATATATGTTGATCAATCCTGGAGAACTTTCGAAATAACGAATATGAAGAAGCTCGGAATAGAAGAAAACTTTGAATGTGCAGTAGTAGATTGTCGAATGGGTTCAAAAAAAATTGTAGTCAGTTCAATATACAGACCACCACAGGGCAACCTAGAAGTTTTCTTTGGAAAAATGGAGGAGCTATTGACTATTGTCATGAAGAATTTGAGGAAATCATCATAGCAGGTGATTTTAATGTGGAAATGATTAATGAAAATTTATTGAAAACTCGATTAATAAACCTTATGAATTCTTTCAATCTAACTCAGGCCATAAATGAACATACAAGAATCACAGATAAATCCAAATAATGCATCGACAACATATTTACTAACATCAATAACTGGAAATCAAGAACATTGGACTTACATATATCGGATCACATAGCACAGGAATTGATTATTACTAATACATGCCACACAATAACCAAGGTGAAATACTGTAGATCCTTCAACAACGAAGCCAAAAGTGAATTCATAACAAAATTGAGAAAGCAGAACTGGTCATTTACATTCAAGGAGGAGGTAGATAGCAACATTGATTCAAAGTGGCAGGCTTTTCTGAGAACCTTTCAATCTATCCTAAATAAATGTTTCCCAGTGAAGAAGTTTAAACCAAAAAGAAATAGGCAAATACCATCAAACACAGAAATAAAAAAATGCAAAAGTCAGCTAGATATTTTACTATTGATGAGCAGGCGTAACATCAAATATAGAGAATTTTATAACAAAACAAAAAAGGACTATGACCAATTAATTTGGAAATACAAAACCCAAACATTTGAAGAAAGAATCAGGAATTCAGATAATAAGAACAAGACAATGTGGTCAATATGTAATGAAATCAGGGGAAGGCAGAAGAACACAGAGGAATGTGGTGTAGAAGGTGAAATTGAAATAAATGGCGTCCTAGCACACCTGGTAAACCAGTCGTTCAAACAAGGCAAGTTCCCGGAACAATTGAAAACAGCGATTATCAAACCCATATTAAAAAAATGAAATCCTCAAGAGCTAGGAAACTACAGACCCATCAGTATTCTGCCAAGTTTTTCAAAAATATTCGAACTGATAATGTGCTCCAGAATCACAGAATTCCTGAATAGTTGTGATTTTTTCAGTAACACGCAACACAGATTTCTGAAAGGAAAATCTACCCAAACAGCCATATTTGAACTAAAAAAGAACATATTGGAACTGGTAGAAGGAGACCTACTTACTGACCATATTTTTGGATATGTCAAAAGCATACGACTCAATAAGCCATAAGAAGAAATGCATACAAGTGGATTGATTCATAGATATGCAAACGAAAACAAAAAGATAAAATCATCAAGGAAGGAGAAAATGCTGAATCCACTGACCTGATAAATAAAAGATGGATAGTACAAGGAGGTGTATAAGAGCCACTGACTGCTTGTTTGAGTTTAATTTTGGTTTATAGATTTTCTATAAATAACGAATTAAATCCGTTATTTGAAGCAATTCACTTAATCACATTGTATACTTTGTCAAATTGTCCTCTTTCGTCAGTATATTATTTAATATAAAAGTTATACTTTAATACACGGCTAATTTGTATGGATATGTTAATAAGCAGAATTGTCGCACTTGGGGCTCGTAAAATCCAAGAATGATTGTTGAAAATCCTCTTCATCTTCAACGCGTCACAGTTTGGTGCGGTTTTTGGGCTGTCTGTGATATTGAACCTCATGTATTCGAAAATAAGGCTAGTGTAACTAATATTGTGAATGGATTGCGCTACCCAGCTATGATTTCTGGTTTTCATAGCCAGAATTAGAAGATACTGATGTGGACGACGTTTATTTTCAACAGGACGACGCTACGTGCCACACAGGCAACTAAACTATTACAATTTTATAAGAAAATTTTCCTTGCCGTGTTATTTAGACTTTTTTCTTCTGGGTCACGTGGAAGATGAAGAATATGTCAATGCTACACAATCGATTCAAGACCTTAAAGAAGGAATTCGTGTCGAAGTTATCGCAAAGGTGCGAGTTGAATACGGAAAATTTCATGAAAAGAATATGGTGCAGTAACCGTAGTCGTGGCGGCCATTTGGCTGATATTGTTTTCCATTGTTAATGGCTTACCTTCCTCTTTACTAAGAAGTAAACATCCATGGATTTCTCTCAAAATGTACTCGTTTTTTAATATTAACATGAAAATTCTTATTGAAAAGCCACTTACATAGTGTTTTTTGCATTTCATTGAAAATTTGATTGAATCGGTCCTTACTTGATGGAAATTCATTTTAATCGAATGGAAAAATAAAAATTATTTCCACAATTTATTAAGTTAACGACAATTGTTTGGCCAATACTCTGACTTCGTCAAGTTCAAAATGTAAACGAAGGCACAGTGTTGGCGGAACAATTGTCTTTAACTTAATAAATTTTGGAACTAATTTATATTACTTTATTAAAAACTTTCAACCGGTTCAACGCAAACAGTGATTTTTGGATGATAACCAACATTTAGTTCTAGTTAATGCTCAAGAGAACAAACCGGGACTGAGAAAATTATATTCTGTATGTCAGATCTAGTAACATGCCCCGCAAATCAATTTCTTCGAAATCAAATTCACATGATATAGTGGGAACTTGTAGGGTAGTTAATTGATCCCCCTCTACCAAATCAATGATGTGAGTAAACTTCCTTCATTTAAGAGCAATGGCAAATGATCTCCTAAGAATTGCCAATATGTTGCTCAATTGAGGTGGTTTGGAAGGAAGTATTGTCCAATTAAGCCATTATTATACATACTGCATCAAAGATTGACGAAAAAGTCATGTTGCGAATTATGTTTTCTGATCAATTTAGGATTTTCTCTTAAGAATATGTGTATTGCTATGAAGCTCTATAAGGATATGTGCTGTTGCGAGGGTGCTTTCAGCTCTTATTTTGGGAACCGGCGTTTAGTTCTGAGCATGCGCACCTAAAACTCTTCAGACAGGCGTGGTGTGCATGTCTGCCTGTGACGCCAGTGACCATGTGTTTTGCTTTGAAACGGTCGTTGAACGCTATGTGCCTTGCCCTATTTGAACTCGGCGGACGGTCAGTCAGGAATCTTTAGACTGGTCGCGTCCTCTATATGATATGCCGGTCAAGCAACAACAGAGCAAGGCAGGCTTCTGGACGAGGGGCGAAGAAGGTGATCGCTACACCTAAAATGCAGAAAGCCATATTCAGTGAATTTCGCTCTGTTGAAGGGTTATGTGAACCGTTTGCCAGTTTCACAAAATTTTAGATAACTTTGGAATGTATGTTTATATCTATAATATGATATATTATCCTGATACTCCTAGATCTTCTGTAAAGATCCCACGGAAGCTTTTTCAGCTTGTCAGAGTTAGGAGTTCAGATGTGTTCTGGATAGGCTTTGTTTCTGCGATCTTACGCCACTTTAACTCACAGCACTGTTAATTTTCGACCGTCGACCGTGGAAATGGTGACCGAAATCCGTCCAAATAGAAAATTTCTTTCCTACTTGAACAGAATTTGAACCCGGGACCTTTTGCTTCCGAGCCCAATACTTTACATAACTATATAGTTTCGTTAATATATTTATACGCTTCATGTCGTGAAGTAACATAATTTTTCCCGAGACGTTGAAAAATACTTTAAAGTGATTTTCTACTGGGATATCATTCTGATAGTTTTTGTAAATAATTTTAATTATATACTATATCAGTTAGAATATAAACTTCTGAATTCAAATTTATTGTAATTACTTCTATCTATATAGATAGAATAGAATAGAAGATTATATATACAGAGTCAAGAGAGAAACAACAAATTAAATGATAAAACGACACCTAGCCAAAAAAGAAGGATTTGAGCAAGCGGAAATAATGGTCAGGGAACTACCTTCAGTAGAAGAAAGGTCGAAAAGGTTTTTAATTACTGCCCCATTTGAAAAGAAGGATGAGATGTATAAACCAGAATTCTGGCCGACGGGAGTAGGCATTAGAAGATTTGATTTCTTGAAACATAAAGATTTCATGCAAACAGAAGGGTTTCGGAAATAAACTAAATACACATAAACTGCCATATTCAATCAGCATAGTCCATCAAAACACTCTGTCAATACGAAATGTAATAGACAGAATTGAACAAGGTATGAAACAAACACAAAACTGTAAAATAATTTGTGTTACAGAACACTGGCAAACTGAGGAACAATTAAAGATTTTAGCAATAAATAATTTCAAACTGTCATCAAAATTCTGTAGGAGAAATGGATACGGAGGAGCAGCCATATATGTTGATCAATCCTGGAGAACTTTCGAAATAACGAATATGAAGAAGCTCGGAATAGAAGAAAACTTTGAATGTGCAGTAGTAGATTGTCGAATGGGTTCAAAAAAAATTGTAGTCAGTTCAATATACAGACCACCACAGGGCAACCTAGAAGTTTTCTTTGGAAAAATGGAGGAGCTATTGACTATTGTCATGAAGAATTTGAGGAAATCATCATAGCAGGTGATTTTAATGTGGAAATGATTAATGAAAATTTATTGAAAACTCGATTAATAAACCTTATGAATTCTTTCAATCTAACTCAGGCCATAAATGAACATACAAGAATCACAGATAAATCCAAATAATGCATCGACAACATATTTACTAACATCAATAACTGGAAATCAAGAACATTGGACTTACATATATCGGATCACATACCACAGGAATTGATTATTACTAATACATGCCACACAATACCTAAGGTGAAATACTGTAGATCCTTCAACAACGAAGCCAAAAGTGAATTCATAACAAAATTGAGAAAGCAGAACTGGTCATTTATATTCAAGCAGGAGGTAGATAGCAACATTGATTCAAAGTGGCAGGCTTTTCTGAGAACCTTTCAATCTATCCTAAATAAATGTTTCCCAGTGAAGAAGTTTAAACCAAAAAGAAATAGGCAAATACCATCAAACACAGAAATAAAAAAATGCAAAAGTCAGCTAGATATTTTACTATTGATGAGCAGGCGTAACATCAAATATAGAGAATTTTATAACAAAACAAAAAAGGACTATGACCAATTAATTTGGAAATACAAAACCCAAACATTTGAAGAAAGAATCAGGAATTCAGATAATAAGAACAAGACAATGTGGTCAATATGTAATGAAATCAGGGGAAGGCAGAAGAACACAGAGGAATGTGGTGTAGAAGGTGAAATTGAAATAAATGGCGTCCTAGCACACCTGGTAAACCAGTCGTTCAAACAAGGCAAGTTCCCGGAACAATTGAAAACAGCGATTATCAAACCCATATTAAAAAAATGAAATCCTCAAGAGCTAGGAAACTACAGACCCATCAGTATTCTGCCAAGTTTTTCAAAAATATTCGAACTGATAATGTGCTCCAGAATCACAGAATTCCTGAATAGTTGTGATTTTTTCAGTAACACGCAACACAGATTTCTGAAAGGAAAATCTACCCAAACAGCCATATTTGAACTAAAAAAGAACATATTGGAACTGGTAGAAGGAGACCTACTTACTGACCATATTTTTGGATATGTCAAAAGCATACGACTCAATAAGCCATAAGAAGAAATGCATACAAGTGGATTGATTCATAGATATGCAAACGAAAACAAAAAGATAAAATCATCAAGGAAGGAGAAAATGCTGAATCCACTGACCTGATAAATAAAAGATGGATAGTACAAGGAGGTGTATAAGAGCCACTTCTATTTCTAATATTTCTGAATAATTTGGAAGATATAGCAGAGGAAGATGAAAAATGGATCAATTATGTGGACGACACAAACCTATTGGTAGGAGCAAAAGATGAGTATACATTGATTCGTGCAGGTACCAACTTCTTCGATAGGACACATGAATGGCTACAGAAGAACGAATTGACCCTTAATGTTGAAAAAACCAACCTTATAGTTTTCAGTACTAACAGAAGTAATAAAAGCAAACCAACCAGCATTACTTTAGAAAATAAGGTTATAAATATTGTAGACAGTACTAAATTTTTGGGTGTATTCATGGACTCGTTCATGAATTTTAGAGCACATGTGGAAAATTTAAGTCAGAAATTGATTCAGATTAATTTTGCAATTAGAATATCTAGACAATACCTGAACGATAAATCAATGAAAATTTTATATTATGCAAATTTTGAATCTAGACTTAGATATGGGATTACTTTTTGGGGAACTAAAATAAATTTAGAATGTTCAAAATACAAAAAAGAACAATAAGGATAATTTTTAAGCTGAAATATAATGAAACTTGTAGAGAATTGTTTGAGCAAAATAACATCTTCACAGTCCATGGGTTATACATTTACGAATGTGCTGTATTCTTACATAAGAACAAAAAAAAATTCATTCAATATAATCACAGTAATAGTTACAACACAAGAACACAACATTTGAATTTTCCAATTCATAGATTGACTTTAAGTGAAAAACATCAGACATATAGTTGTATAAGAATATTTAATCATTTGCCAAATAACATTATGAACATAAATAATTTAAGAATCTTCAAAAACAGAGTGAAATTATGATTATAAAACTTGAGCCTTATGAGCTAGGAGATTTTTTTTATTGTCACATTAGAGAGCTAACCTATTAATTTTATTCAGACAATATTTCACTTCAGGTGAGCATCTTATCTGTAAGCCTTATTTGAAATAAAGAAGTATTATTATTATTATTATTATCTAGTATTGACTCACATTTTAATTTATTCTTTAAATTATGAATTACATCCATATACAATCAAAGATCCACAAAATATTCCTTGAATATGAATTAGTTTCAAAATTCTGGTTATATTTCTTATCTTTTGTGTTTTTCTCTGTTCTAAGTATAAGTGGGTTATGGTTTACAATATATTTCTCTAGAACTTCAGCTACCTTAGATTTACTTTGAGATGATTCGTTCTAAGTTTTATCTCTTTCGGTGAGTTAAATTTTGATTATGTGATATGAAAAAATTGCTTGGTATGTAGGAATACCTTCATGAACTTTTCGTAGTAATTGATTAACATCAATCAAATAGTACGCAAATTCTAGGATAAGCATACTTCCAAATGGGGAATAAAAGATGTATAATTGTCTTTAATTGTATATTTGCAGCCTGAATACATATATTATAATGTACAATTTTGAATTGTTTCACCCAAAGATTAAAGGAATTGTTTCGGTGTAGTATTGGCCTTTAATTGCGGTGAAAACACTTTCTTATTCGTGGAGGAGTAGATCTTTCAGCTTTTTCACTGTAGTTCACTTTCACTGGGTTTACTTTTCGATTTATTTTACACACGTACTTAAATACAAACAAATATTGTAGATAATACATTCACTTCCAAAACTTTCAGTGCGTTATGGGTTATAAAGAGAAGGTGTTCCTTGGAAAGTAATAGTGATTTTGAATTGGCAGAGTTTCTCCGTTTATGTGTGAATTCCAGAGAGGTAAGATTATGTATTGACAGTAGAAAGACATCTATCCCAAGTATAGAAACGGCGTCGGTTTAAATGTTTTTTCAGTTCTACGAAAAATAGGGAGGACAAATATTTTCGATCCTTAACTGGTGTGCAGACTCAAATTCCATTTGTAATCCATTCTTTGTTCAATTTCGAAGGAATCGAACATGATATATTTGAATATGAATTCAGTACATTTCTGATGATGGTTATATAGACCGAAATTAATTAATTTATCAAATGTTGGAGTTCTGGTTCAACTCTTTTCATTTTATACTTCATCTTGAAAATCTTGGATAATTCTGGAATGGTGTATTTTCCTGTAAATGTATGTTTATATACATACCTATATAGTTTTGTCAATACAGTTGTATTAATACGTTTCATGTCGTGAAGTAAAAAGGCTTTTTCCGAGACAGCAAAATATATTTTTATTGATTATATATTGGGATATCATTCCAATTATTCTAATTACTTCTATATATTATTGACTCACATTTTAATTTATTTTCGAAGAAAATCTCAAGATTAAATGAAATTTTTAATCCTCAAATGAAAGAAATTTAAAGCTTAGTAAATTAATTGAAAGATTCAGAATATTTCATCCAAGGATGATGAATCAGAAATCGATGAGTTAGTTTTTTGATGCTACCTTGATCAACCCCTAGACAATTCTCAATTATTGAGGACTTACCAATCACCCCCTCCTTCCTCACCATAACTGCTTGTTTTCTCTCTCTGAAATAATTGTCAAACCACTCAAGAGCATTTTCCCTTAAACCCACTTTCTCCAAATCCTGCAATAACTTATTTCTATTCAATGAGTTATAGGCTAGATAAATCTGAGAAAATAACCAAGGCCATTTTATTACTTTCCGATAAATTGAGAACCGCTTTCATGATGTCTGTTATATGTATACCGCTGCCATCGATGCGTTTGTTTAAGCTCTCTAGCAGAAATATATCCACCAATACGAAAGCCCATCCGTCATACTTCTCACGACCTAAAAGCTCTGGGACACTTGCCAGATAGTTGACCGCCATTTTACTTCCTAATTGTTCTAAAAGTCTTGTCACGTTTTGTTACACAACTGTATTAACTATTTATCAGACGTTTCACGAGAAATGAAAGTGTCTATAAAATTACACACCTGGAGTCATAAACTATTAAAACTTACTAAAAGCGAGTAACAAAAAACAGGTGTAAGGTTAGATTAAAGACTTTATTATGTTTACACTTACTGTTAATACCAATATTTGCGTTACTTCGCAATCCCCTTTTAGCTGGTTATTGGCAGAATATTGTGTTGAAGCCATCATCCATAAATGTTTCGTTGTGAGTGTGGATAGCTCAGTGGGAGAGCATAGGGCTCGTGACCGGGAGGTCCGGGTTCGAATCCTGTTTAGGTGGAAAAGAAAATTTCTAGTTGAACGGGTGTCTGCCACCATTTCTCTGTTGGGTCAAAAATTAACAGTGCTGTGACCTTAAGTGGCGCAAGATCGCAGTAACAAAACCTACCCAGAACACAACTGAACTCCTAACTCACACAAGCTGAAAAACCTAGATCTTCACAGAAGATCTAGGAGTATCAGGATAACCTCGGTGTTACTGTTTTAAGTCTTTCATGTTATCGGCTTTCGTAGTCGTTCTGGCTGTAAGATAACATGATTCATAATGTGAATTAAATGTGAGTTTTGTTTATATTGGGCTCACCTCAACTTCTATTAATCTGAATAGAGGTTTAACTAAGTTCGTCTATTCAACATTTCCGTATTCCATCAATTAGATACCGATAGGTGAATAGTCTAATATGTACAGGTATTGAAGGAGGCAATTTTTGAATTCTTGAAAATGTTAAGAAGTGTTCACGAATCGTTTAATTAAGAAACCTGGGACAATTCGAGGGAAATATCTACAAGTGGTTAGATCCCATTTAACCCGTTTTTTTTATGCAATCAATCGATTATGTAATTCCACTTACATCAAATATACTACTCTGTCAAGAAAGTACCGGGAATTTTCAATTAAAACAACATTTTTACATTTAATCGTCAAAATTTTTTGGTCGCCTTCAAAATAGGCTCCATTTGCTCCAATACATCTATGCCAACGGCACTTCCAATTATCGAAACATTTTTTATAGGCGCTTTCCGGGATGGACTTTAGCTCTCGCGCCGAATTTTGTTTTATGCCTTCAATCGACTCAAAACGGGTGCCACGAAGGGGCAATTTTAGTTTTGGGAAAAGGAAAAAGTCGCAGGGAGCCAAATCCGGCGAATACGGTGGTTGCTGAAGCACGTTTGTTGAGTTTTTGGCGAGAAAGTCAGTCACAATCGTAGCTCGGTGAGAAGGCGCGTTATCGTCATGCAAAATCCATGAGTTGTTCGCCCACAAATTTGGAAGCTTCTTACGGATACGCTCACGCAAACGTTTCATAACGCCTAGGTAATACTCCTTGTTTACCGTCTGACCCTCTGGAACGAATTCGTAGTGCACCACGCCACGGATATCGAAGAAAACAATGAGCATCACCTTCATTTTCGAGCGGCTTTGGCGTGGTTTTTTCGGTTTCGGCTCCTTTTTTGCCACCCATTCCGATGATTGCTGGCTTGGTTGCATATCATACTCGTAGACCCAGGTCTCATCACCAGTTATAATGCGTTCCATGAATGTAGAATCGGAATTACAGCGATCCAGCATGTCTGAAGCAACCTGTTCGCGATGACGTTTTTGAAGAAAATTCAGGTCTTTCGGTACGAGTCGTGCGGCCACCTTTCTCATGCCCAAAATATCGATCAAAATCGTACGTGCGGACTCGTGGGATATCTTAAGATCATGTGCTATCTCTCTCAAGCTGGTACGACGGTTTTCAAGCACCCTTTTCTTAATTTTATCGACGTTATCTTCGATCGAAGCCGACCACTCCACGACCGTCCTTGAAGGCTCTGTACCACTGATATGCACGAGTTTTCGATAGAACATTATCACCAAAGGCCTTTTGCAACATTTTCAATGCATCAGCACACGAAAATTCATTTGCAACACAAAACTTTAAACAATTTCTTTGCTCAACGTAATCACCCATAGTAAAAATCGGCACGCACTCTGACATCGACTGATTTAATCAGCTGTTGAAAACACACTAGTTGACAGATCCCGCTCAAGCTTGGCATAGTAATTGAGGACAGTGGTACCAACCTAGGAAAAAAAAATTTTCTGCCTCATTGCCCCGCCAGATTTACATCGATAATTCCCGGTACTTTCTTGACAGAATGTATATGTAATAGTACAACACAAAGACCACAGAAAGTGGAATAGAAAATGTGCCATGGTGAACTGTACTGGAGCAAAATGCGAACGATTTTGAACAGTGGAGAATATTTTAGCTACTAAATTACTGTGCACTTCACTGAAATACTACTAGTGTAGTTCAAAGTAGACTTCACGTTTCCCTGACGGGATCTCGACAAAGTCTAACTATGCAGTAGGAAATTGTTTTGTTGGATTGAAAATGTTTTTACGGAGTCATCTAAGCAAATAACCTGATTTCAAATGTTTACTATAGAGGATATTTGCCGACGATTTTCATTCAGATAATAATAATGAAGGTACCTAATGTCATTTAAAAACTGTTTCAATTGATGAAAGGAACGAGTGCTCAAATAGAGTGCCTCATATTACAGGCCAAAAAGAATATGTCATGAAGAAACTTATGAGGTCAATAGAAAAGTCCCATTTTTCTTCCATCAGCGGGGTATCGCGTCTACCTGTAGAGTGCTTTTTATATAAAAACTTTTAAATCAGTTATATATTTGAGAATATTTTTCTCTCTTGGATTTCAGAAATGTTGAAGAGATCCATATATGTAAGTAATGGATAATTAAGCGAAGCAAACCACCTAGGGAAGTCTTCCCGACTTCTGTCTCGGTTAATGTTAAAACGAATCTTGTGAATTGGATGCGAAGGCGTGTTCGTTGGGAATATAACTGTGAATACAATGGTAGCTTTGGTTGGATACAGAACGCTGCTTAAGAGTGATGAGTTTTCTGGTTAGAAACATAGCGTCATTTTTCATTGTTCGGTGAACTTTATTCTAGTTATTTGTGTTTATCACTTGATCTTGGATAGCTATCATAAACCCTTCAGTCTCAGGAAAGAGGGTTCCTTTAGAAAGCCATATATTTGATGCCTCAATATGTGGTTGGTGCAGATCATTGTGATGTTTGCCATGAAGTTCCATCTGGGCTCAATTTCCTCTTTCACATTGTCCGTAATCATCTTAAAGTTTAGATGTTTTACCCTTGTTGAAGGAAAAGTCTCTCAATCTTATGATTTGTCGTGAATGTAAGCTGCTGATGTCGGTTAACCCTCGTCCGCCTTGCTTTCTCGGTAAAGTAGTTCTCATGGTGAAAGATCTCGGATGATGTGTAAGGTATCTTGTCATCATTGTCCTCGTGACTCGTTGTACAGCATCTAATTCTGTATGTGTCTATTTGAGTACATTTGAGTACAAATATGGAAAATAAAAGAATATGTGAAGACGGTTATGGCATAGGTATTTATTGCTCATATTAGGTTTCCTGCATCCAGCTCCGACTTCAGCGGAGCTATTATCCTTCTTTGATATTCCTCCTCAACTCTAGCTTTATAGGTCTCACTGTTTTCCATCGCACGTATAATGTCACCATTTGGCAGTACGGTATCTCCTTCCAAAATTTTTCCTTTTTCGATATTCAACTTTTTACACTTGTCCAATCCAAACTTCATATGTTGATCCTCCGAAATTTAATGATAATCAGTAAGTGCTGCAATTGTTTTTCACTTGCGGCATTTAGTTTTATGTCATCCATATAGGGAAGGTGGGAAACTTTCAAAGCTCTATATCTGCCGCTTTCGATTTTGAACCCGTACTTGGTTTCATTTAACATAGTGGAAAGTGGATTCATAGCGAGGCAGAACCATAGTGGACTAAGGGCGTCACACTCATAGATTCCTCTACGAATTAAAATCTCGGTAGTATCAACATACCTTCCATTGAGTTGAAGGTGTAAGTTTGTTTGCCACTGCCCCATTGTTGTTTCGACTAAATAAACTAACCAAGAGTGAAGAACACTATCAAATGCCTTTATATAATCGATAAAGGCAGTATAGATGTTTCTGCTAGAGCCTGCTAGAGTATGACTGGATATATGATGAGTTCTTGCTTACAACCTTAGTCAGCATTTTTGCAACCTTTCTGTTCTCCTGCCAATATATTATTTTGGCCCATATTTTTGTAGATACGATTAGCAATACATGAGGTTAGTATCTTATACAATGTTGATAGAAAGTTGATTGAATTTTTGATTGTCTCGGTCTTTACTTGACGGAAATTCATCTTCGATATAAGAAAAACGAATGTTAACTTCCGCTATTTTATTGATTTTCACAACAATTGTTTCATCATACCATGACTTCATCAAGTGAGTATTTAAACGGAGGTATACAATGCAAAACATGACCTTAAATACACAGATCTGGTACAAAAAATAGAGGGGTGGAAAGAGAGGTATACAATTAATGAAAAATATTAAGTAGGGGGGATTTATGATAGATTGGGCCGTTGCTTGGTAGAAATCAGTTGTAATTGTCATTATAAAATAAAACACTTGTTTACATTTTCTACTTTATTTTTGGTATTGACGTACGTTTCGTCTTTGCTAGAAAGACTTCATCAGAATACGTACGTTTCGTCTTTGCTAGAAAGACTTCATCAGAATACGTATTCTGATGAAGTCTTTCTAGCAAAGACGAAACGTACGTCAATACCAAAAATAAAGTAGAAAATGTAAACAAGTGTTTTATTTTATAATGACAATTAGGGGGGATTTATTTAAATCTGTTTGATCATTCAATAAAATTTGTTTTTTATTATATCTATTGATTTCTTAAGTTTCTAACAGATTTAGTTTCTGACTTTTGTTTTCAATATGTAATATTTCATAGTTCATATTAAAATTATGGCCAGTCTCTTACAAATGGTTGGCATAAGTTGAATTCAGTTTATTATTAATGTAACATTTTCATGTTCTCGTATCCTTGTCTGAAATGAACGGCCTGTCTGTCCCACATATACACACGGGCAATCACTGCATGTTAACTTGTAAACTCCTAATTTTTTGTTTTTAGGAATGACGTCTTTATTATTTCTTATTAAGCTGCCTAAAGAATTAATAGTTTTGAAAGAGATGTTATATTTTTCTTTTTTCTTTAAATATCTAGCAATCTTTTCAGATTTTTGGCCTATGTAAGTTAATGAAATAAATTTGGTTTCGTTTGAATTTTGAAATTTTGGATAAACAAGTGATATTGCCTTCTTGTAATTTATTATATCAAGTAAATTGTCTACAATTAACGGATTAAAATCATTATTGAAAGCTATTTGTTTAATCGTTTTATAATCTTTGTCAAAATTTTCTTTTGTCATGGGTATGTTAACCAATCTATAAAGCATACTATTATAAGCTGACAATTTTTGTGAAAATGGATGGTTTGAAGTATAATGAATCATACCATCTGTATGTGTACAGAGTATCTGATTTTTAGTAAATGAATGGTTATGTTGTTTTCGTTCGGTCCATTTAATATATCTGGATAATCGCTTATATTTAGGCTTCAACTTCTGCTTTAGTAAATCTAGATATTCGACTAGGCGTTGTTGGTCTTCTGGATGTCCAATGTGCTTACCAATTTTCTAGAAAATTTTCCTTATTCGAGTTTTAAGACGTTTGGAGGGATTATGATTCCTTTGGAACTCGTACATTCTGCCAAGTTGCCCTCTGATGTCATCGATGAAGTTTTCCTGACGACGTTACCAAGCAGGCTTTGGGTTTCTATACACTGTGTTCATCTTATTTAATAACATCACTTGTAGTGACATGACATGACATCTTAGTACAGCTATAGCTCCGCAATAGATTAAAGAATGTAATTACTCTAGGGTACTGTACTCTTGAATATGTTCCTGTAGCAAACTATCAACAGCTTAGTAGTATGATATTGGTTTCCTTGTTTATCTTCAACTTTAGTCTACTTATAGGGTTTGAGCTGTCGAACTATACCAGATCACTTTGTAGCTCAGCTTCTTATCTATACCGATCTATCCGATATCTGTGTTTTGATCGGAAGGAACTCTCTTTTCGCCATCCTGAATTCCATATAATGAAAAATCAGTTTCCTCCTCGCTGTCATTGATACAATTGGAATCTCTTCTTCTTACCTGTTGTAAAACTGGCGCAAGGACTAATTTGTTTTTTACTATTGTCCGACGCTTATCAGCGATGCGTTGTTCTGTGAGAGGACGTAGATGTGTATACTTTTCGATGAGTGCTTGATGGAGAGCTTGTCTATACATTGTAAGATCATTTTCCAAATTGGCAATTTTATAGTAAGAGCGCATTATGAAAGTATCAATTTTAGTTGTCCGCTTCATGCGTTTCCTAAGCAGTCCAGTCTTTGTGATCTACGCTCCTCATTGGTTGTAGTATTTTCAGTAAGCCGTACTCGACTAAGCTGGTACCCGTGATATCGCTACTCATCAAAGAACTAGTGATGAATGAAAACCAGTTCTACCCTGCAGGATGATTATTATTAGTATTATAGGGTAACTAAGACCAAAATTGACTTGGTATTTTTTTAAAAGTTATCCAAGGTGGAAGTAATGTTGTTCCTCAGAGCCGAAAATCAAAGGCAAAGTTTTTTGTTTTTCCTAGTCATGCGGTGAAATCGCATATCCTTTATTCTCATTGTTTGGCTTCTTAGCGTCATATCGAGTGTTTTTTTTTAGAGTGATCTAACTTTCGATAGGGATAACTGTGATTTGACAGAAGGTAGAAGCCATGTTGTTTTAACATTTTTGTTCAGTAAGCATTAACAAATTATCATGGAAAGACTCACGCCGCAACAACGTTCACAAATTGTTGAAAATTATCTTAAAAATCAGTGTTCTATTCGCCAAACTTATAGAGAACTTCGTGAAATTTATGGTTTACATAATCGTCCATCAAAGCAGCTTATTCGTCGAACTATCGATAGATTTCGGACATTTTCTCTACTCGGTGCAACAAAACAGCAAGATGAAGAACTGTACGTTCAGAAGAAAATACCGCTCCTGTAATTCATAGTCTTAATGATGATCCATATTTATCTATTCGTCGACGTTCACAACAAGTTGGACCCTGTGCATCCACCACATGGAGAATTTTGAGTAAAAATCTTGGTTTACACCCATAGAAGCTCCAACTGGTTCAAGAACTAAAGCCACTTGATCATAATGAGCGTTGTTTGTTTGCTGATTGGGCCCTAAAACAGCTTGAAGTTCATCTACTTTTTTATCGCAAAATTGTGTTTAGTGATGAGGCTCAGTTTGGGTTGAACGGCTATGCAAACAAGCATAATTACCATATATGGAGTGAAAACAATCCTCAAGAAGTTCTGCAGGTTCCATTGCATCCTTAAAAATGCACTCTATGGTGTGCTTAACACGCTGGAGGCATCATCGATCCATATTTCTTTAAATACGATGCTGGAGCTAATGTTACAGTGAATGGTGCTAGTTAAAGATCGATGATCAATGATTATTTGTTTCAAAATTTGAATGGTATCGAGCCAGAAGTGTTTTGGTTCAACAAGATGGTGCTACACCTCATGCTACTGTAACAATTGATTTATTGAAAGAAATATTTGGTGATAACATTATTTCGAGAAATGGTCCAATTAATTGGCCTTCAAGATCATGCGACATAACTCCACTGGATTATTTTCTTTGGGGTTATGTCAAGTCATTGGTTTATGCTGATAAACCCGAAACAATAGACACTTTGGAAGCCAACATAACTCTTGTTATTGATGAAGTAAGGCCTGAATTACTCGAAAAAGTGGTCCAAAATTGGTCTGATCGAATGCGGCTCCTCAGAGCTAGTCGTGGTTACATAATTTTAAGACATAAATGTCTTAAAATTATCTTTCAAATAAAAAAAATTGGCTTCAATCTTTAAATGTCTTTTATTTCAATTTAAAGTTCTATCACTCTAGAAAAAACACCCGATACTTGGCAAGTGCCAATCACAGGGTTTTTGTGATGACAATTACAGGACAAAATTGCTTCCAAGAAACCAATTATTCGACTTCTGTGGAACTCCCTGAGTTAAAGGTAATTTTCCGTCTTGCTCTGGTTATGATGTACATCTTAAATTTTCAACAGATTTTCCTTTTAACAATGCACACTGTGATTCGCCGTTCTTCTGCGTTAGTTTTTATTTTGATTATTTTCCAATAATTTATACTAATTCCACGACCTGCCCCATAGCGAAAATGATTCAAATTTGATTATCAGTGCATGTTTGTATTTTAATGTAACTAAGTATAACTTAAATATCACGATTCAGAATTAAAAGTTATTAAGAGCTGCACAGTATTACGGCGGTAACCAATACAGGAAAAGAGGGTTAGTTGTTCCAACAAGCCTTCGATTTCAGTAATGATCAAACTCTCTCGTACAGCAACCAGTTAGTTATCCATTAAAAGCCAAAGCCGCGCGAGCCATTGTTCCACGATTTTGGCGAGCTGAATCCATACACAGCTTTATTTTAAATTCTACCGTGGAACGTAATTCCATCGACTCATATAATGTTCCACAGTTTACAACGTTAGAATATCAGGACAAGAAATCCTGTGAAATGAACACCAAAATCCTATATGATTCTTTCATTACAATACGAATTATTCCTAGTAATTCTTATTATTGAGGAAAAATATAAATAACGAAATATACATCAATGTGGAGGAGAAAATTTAATTCTCACGACTGCCAGAATCAATCGCTTCGCTGAATTTGGAATAGTATATAGGCTCATCGAACGTTTATTCGTTAAAATGCTCTACAATTGAAAATTCTTGAGTCTTAAAATTTGCACAATTAGACCGAGCAGAATCTTTTCGAGACCAAGCGCTATCTAGAGTTTCTATGTTGTTAAATAAATGGCCAAAACTTGCTTTGATCATTTCTTTTCTTATCATTTTTTCAGAGTATCAATTTTTTATTGGAAACTAAAATAATTTCAGTGTTTTTTTGTGATCCTTCGTCTTATACCATTATTCTCTCAAAGACGTAGTGATATCATATTTTGGAGTTGTTTATGTAATAGTTTTCATGCCGGACGATCTGTTCGGCTTCGTGTAAGTTCATGTTAACCAATGATTTGACTTGATTCACCCATCTTCTTGTAGATCTTTCTCTTGGTGGTTTGCCTTCAACTTTTCCTTCTATCATCAGTCTTTCTATCATTCCTAATCTTCTAGCCACATGTTCAAAGTACTGTAGATAAAGGTAGTTAATCCTGTTCAACAATTTCGTTCTGGGACCAATTTCTCACAATACAGGTAGGTTTGAGCAGTGTTCTCCATGATATTCATTAGAGTAGTCTGTAGACCCACGTTTCCAAAGTTTGTATTCGATTTTTATTGGCTTTCTATGTAGTCCCTGTTTCCACCACAGATGTTGGAATTGGGAATATGAAGGCATCAACAAGACGCAGCTTCGACACTCTTGAATCTAAAGTAAACGAGGAAAGACAATAATATGGAGTCTCCTTGATATTGATTGTAATGATTTGTCCGATGCTTGGTAGAAATTATTTATAACTGATATATTATGAGACATTTCTTCCTACTTCAACTTTACTACTCTGTCAAGAAAGTACCGGGAATTTTCACTGCAGTATACCTAATGAATAGAACGCCAGCTGTCAGTTTAGGCATGATGACACCATTTGAGAAGTGGACAGGCAAGAAACCAGATTTGAGCTATGTCAGGATATTTGGAAGTAAAGTAATGGTGTATGTTCCCAAAGTGCACAGACAAAAATGGGATAATAAGGCTGCAAATTTAATTCTAGTTGGCTATCCGGATAACGTGAAAGGTTACAGATTATACAACCCAAAAACCAGGAAGATTACTACGAGCAGGGATGTCATTATAATAGAAAAAGAATACTCAGACACAGCTCAGGTAGTAGTTAATAATGAAAAACTAGTGGAGAAAGTTGAAAATTCAGAGAAAGAGAATAGCATATCAGAGAATTCAACTATAGACGGTAACGATCCTACATATATTGATGACTCGTCAAGTTCCCATGAAGATTCATATCAATCTGTGTATGAAAGTGATAATGAGTCAATCTTAGAATCCATTTTAGAAGAAAATTTTCAAAACTTACAGCAGCCTGAAAAACGCAAGAGAAAGCCAGTAGATAGATTTGGCTATTCCAATCTCTGCATTGTAGATGAGCTGGAGTCCTGTGGTGAAGAACTGAGTTATGAAATAGCAATAAATGGACCAGAGAAAGAAATGTGGGAACAGGCGATGGCAGAAGAGCTGAAGGCATTTGAGGATAACCAAGCATGGGAATTTGTTGACAGAAAAGAAGCTGATAGGGTGGTTCAGTGTAGATGGGTTTTTAAGAAAAAGTTTGAAAGTGCGTTATAGGGCTAGACTGGTAGCAAAAGGTTTTACGCAAAAAGAAGGTTTGGACTATACCGAGACATACTCACCAGTGCTTCGATACTCTACTTTAAGACTTTTGTTCGCTTTAAGTGTGAAACTTAACTTAAAGATTACTCATTTGGATGTCACTACAGCTTTCCTAAATGGATACCTAAATGAAAATGTATACATGCATGTTCCTCCTAATTTAGATTGTAAAGAAAATTGTATACTTAAATTAAAACGTGCAATCTATGGTTTGAAACAGTCGGCCAGAGCTTGGAATGAAAGAATAAATGATTGTTTATTAAACTCTAATTTTGTTAGGTCAAAATTAGAACCATGTTTATACTACTCTGTCAAGAAAGTACCGGGAATTTTCAGTTAAAACATCATTTTTACATTTAATCGTCAAAATTTATTGGGTCGCCTTCAAAATAGGCTCCATTTGCTCCAATACATCTATACCAACGGCACTTCCAATTATCGAAACATTTTTTATAGGCGCTTTCTGGGATGGACTTTAGCTCTCGCGCCGAATTTTGTTTTATGGCTTCAATCGACTCAAAACGGGTGCCACGAAGGAGCAATTTTAGTTTTGGGAAGAGGAAAAAGTCGCAGGGAGCCAAATCCGGCGAATACGGTGGTTGCTGATGCACGTTTGTTGAGTTTTTGGCGAGAAAGTCAGTCACAATCGTAGCTCGGTGAGAAGGCGCGTTATCGTCATGCAAAATCCATGAGCTTCTTACGGATACGCTCACGCAAACGTTTCATAACGCCTAGGTAATACTCCTTGTTTACCGTCTGACCCTCTGGAACGAATTCGTAGTGCACCACGCCACGGATATCGAAGAAAACAATGAGCATCACCTTCATTTTCGAGCGGCTTTGGCGTGGTTTTTTTGAAGGCTCTGTACCACTGATATGCACGAGTTTTCGATATATTTTCGATGTATATTGCTATAGAAATAAATATATGAATATAGAAAGTTATTGACTAGATAATTTTAACTTCCAAAAAGAAAAAATAGAATGAAACGAATAGCATATGAAAATGAATCCATACCATACATATCTGATAGAAAATATAACTAAACAACGTAAAAGAAAAAAATGCCTTGATAGAAATATATCCATTCAGTGGTGATTTGTCAAAAATAAATTAATTACTCAAATAGAAAATTTCAGTAATCAATCAAAAACAATACTCTCAAACGATAACATTGAAGTTGCCATCAATACTATTATAGCAACATATTAACTGATTTGTAGAAAATAATGAAACTACTATTGATACCTTTCAGTTATCAGGTATACATAAATTCAAATGCTTAGTTTGTTCAAAATCTTTATTGGTTGAACAGGTAGAAATTTTGGAATCCATAAAACCCTTTTATTTTTTCAATGAATTATTTCTGAATTTTTGTGAAAGGAGTCTTTGTAACATATTATTCAATTCAACTAAATTAACAATTTAAGGAGAAGGAGGCAAGATAAAAACTCCTTATTCAATTTTCTTTTAAATCGAATTTTTAAGTTGGAAAATATTATGGAAAGCATAGAAACCCCTTTAAGATAACATTTCGCAATTGTGAAACCGTGAAGGAAGAACATTAAATCAATGTTAGCGATCTGCCAAATTTCGTTTTTCTACTACACAGAGGAGGAGGTACTCGATAAAAACGAAAGTTTCCCGGGATTTCAAAGAGCAGTAACTTGGAGGGCAAAGAGCTTAGAAGAAAACGTTATAGAGAAAACCCCTACTAGTTTCTGCTGAAGAACTACTTCTTTCCGCATCACTCTGTATTTAATATTGTATTATTCACAAAAATCAGCGTTCATGAAATTAAAACCTTACACGACTGAATAACAACTAATATAATTATTTCGTTCTATCTAGAAATCTTCGGTTAACTATGTTACTCATAAATCTAAATATTTCGAATATGAAGGTTGCCAGTTATCTCCAAGGATAACAAACGAATCCATATTAATAGGAGGACCGAAGAGTAATGTCGTTTCTGTTCATGCCGATATTTGATTGTCATTCGTACTTCGAAGTCGCGCCAAAGACATTTTAAGGTTACTGTGACTTGTTCACTTCTAACTAACTGAATTAAATGGCCAGCCAAATACCAGAAGAGCATATCCGGCATTATATGCTTTTTGAGTTTAGCAAGGGTAATAACGCAACAGTTGCGACCAAAAACATTTGAGATGTTTATCCAAGTGCATTAGATGTTCGTAAATGCCAAAAATGATTCTCTAGGTTCAGATCCGGTAATTTTGAACATCCCAAAATGGCGCTTCTGTTTTTGGTGGAGTATACGTGGAATTGATCTTTTTGTGAGGTGCTCAAACTGTTAATGCAGATCTTTATTGTGAACAATTGGATCGAGTGAACTAATCATTAATCGAAAAGTATCCGGCGATTGTCAACAATAAAGGCGTTATTCTGCAACATGACAATGCAAGACCGCACTGTGCAATACTCGCCTGATATCGCACCACCGAATTTCCATTTATTCTGTTTGCTACAACATTTTCTTAGTGGCAACTTATGAAAATTTAGATGATGACCAAAATGCCACCTCGAGATATTCTACTCAAAAACCAATTGAATTTGGTCGGTCGTGCATTGAAAATTTGCACACTAGATAATAATAATAATAATCATTTATTTGCCAGATAAAATAAAACAGTACAATTAATGCCAACAATTCCAAAATAAGGCGAAAAGGAGGTTGAAAGACAATTTGAAAAAGATACAGAAACTTCTGTGTTCACACAAACATAATATTATAAAATATGCGCATATGTTGTAGATTTGTGTTCGGTCTTCGTAAGTTTGATCATGTGTCTGGAGGGATCAGGGATCTGGATTGGCTGAGGATGGAGGATAGGGTCATGTTGCACATGGGATGTTTTGTGTTCAAACTCATGAAGAGTCCCATAGATAGTAGCATCATGGTTCATCTGGTTCCGAGTGTTCACTCCGTCAACATCAGATACCCGTACAGGTTAACAGTTCCTGCTCATCGATCGGCTGGGTTTCAAAAGAGTTTTTCCTTTAATGCTGCAAGGGTGGTGAATACATTTGATTTCAATGTTAGAAATTTCACATAATTTTTGGCGTTTGAGTCTCAGCTGAAGTCGTTTCTATTTACTAGAGAGTGAATTGTTTTTTTCTGATTTTTTTTCCGTAAAATGTTATATTTTTCATTATATTTAACTAAAACAGACTGTTTTTTTGACGTGACAACATCTTATAAATTGGTTTGCCGGGTGACACTTCAAGAAACTGCGTTACGCTCCGCTCACGTTATGCGCTCACAATGAGAGCGAGTGAGAGGCACGCGTCCCTTCCACTCGGGCATCGTTAGCCCGCCTAAGAGCGAGAGAGACAGACATAAAAAGTGAAAGGCACGCGTCCCTTCCACACGAGCACAGTTAGCCCGCCTAAGAGCAAGAGAGACAGAGCGAGAGAGAGAGAGAGTGAGAGAGATAGGCATACACACCGGTTCATGTCTTGCGCTTCTATTTCGCTTAGGCGCCTGCATACAAGTTTACACGTTGCCAGTTAATTGTAAAACGATTGTGTAGTGATAATGTGAAGGTAGTTTCGTCCATCGCAACAATTCAAACAGCAAAGGTAAATAATTTCAGACTGATAATATAACATGATGAAATAAATGACTAAGACATAAGTGAATAGGTTATGTTGTAGTAATCACAATGTTGTGGTAGTTTTCAATCAAAAAAGTAGTAGAAATCGTTTCTCAACCAATAATAATTTGTTTAACTTGAAAAAATGAGCGCGACTTGCTATGTAAAAAATTGAAATAACAATGTTTAACCTCCAACCTGTCAAATCGAAACTTTCAAACATTCAAACCGAGACGACTAATCACTGCGCAAGGTCGTAAGCGCGCGATTTACAAATTCAAAGATCAAATGTGAATTAGTTTTCTCCTTTTAGAAAATACACTTTGAATTAAAATCGATTGATATTAACAATTAATGTGATTTAAATAAATGTTCTAACTTTTAAATTTAGTTTTTATATTTATAACAATGTAAAACAAGTTAAATTTATTAATAACTTATAACAACTGATTGATAAATAAAATTTTGTTAATATGAAATTCAGTGCGAGATTCTTTGTATAAATTAATGTTTTAAATATAATTCTTTGTATAAATAAATGTTTTAAATTGTTACTATTATTTCATCCTTCTTCCTACTATACGAATGAATATTCACATTAAAATTATTTTACCACTCAAAGTCGTTGTCACGTAAAACTTTCGCCCGTATACCGACTTTACAGGCAACAAATTTTTTTTCTTGCATCGATTTAAATTGTTTTTTTTTTCTTGGGGCTGTTGGTTGTCTATTCTACTGTAGTATCAAACGATTGTGCACTCTGTGTATATGAAATTTTTATTATTTTTTTGAATTTTTATTATTATATTATATATGAATTTTTTGTTGCTATATTATTTTGTACAATATCATAGGGGAGTCGGCGGAGTTAAGTGTAAGAGTAGGCTTTGCGACTAAACTTCGCTCCGGCGATTCTTCTCGATTCCTTGAAGTTGTATGGTAAATTTTTCTCACTTGTTAAATTGGGTTAATAAACTCGATTTTATTATTATTATTACTTCAATGCCACCAAATGCCACTCGTGAAATAAAAATAACTGAAAATTATCGAAAAAAAATTATTAATGCAACAATTGCATCTTATGTTAACTGGTTATTTACCCATCAGTAAACATTTTTGTATACATTACTTAAAAGTTTTAATGGGATAATCATTGAATTCTTATGGAATGTTTTTGTAGACTGCGTAAACACTGTATGAAAACGAACTTCTGAAAAGAGTTGTTCTATGGAGTGTAATAAGACCTCAGCTGAGTGAATGAACATCAGTTCTGTACAGAATATTTCTTGTCAATGGCAAAAAGTTCTTGATAACGAAGGTGATTACATTATTGATTAAAAACAAAAACTTGTTAATAATTTATTCATTTGAATTTAATCTGAAAATCCGACATTACTATCCAGTTCACTTAATATATTATATTTCGGTCAAGTAGAGATCGAAACAATCAAGAATTTAATGTATGGTAATTCGAACTTTGAGGGTACTGAAAATAATGAAATAGCTAGTTGGTTTCGTTTGAGGAATTTTACGTATATGATTCGGATCGGTTAATTATGGTACTTAAAAATCTGGTTATTTCAAGAAACTTACTAATTATTCCCTAAGCGAAGAACAGACATTAATGAAATTGTGAGTTGGTTTTATTCTGGAATTCACTATTCATACTTAATTTCATACCCGATTGTTAGACTTTTAACAACTCGGTATACGTTCGTTTGTTTTTTAGGAACAAATAGAATAGAAATTAATATCTGCTGAAGCTAATGTGTAGTAGGACACTTATCGTATTTGAATGATCATGCAGAAATTCTAATTAACAATATTTAATATATCCTCAGTAATATGTTTTCAAGAAGTCAAGACCATCTTAATCTAATATTTGGGTAGCAATATCCTACGACAATCGAAACTACGGAAAGCTACAAAAAATATTGATCCTATAAATTTGTGATGAATCAAATTGGTTATTTAGAATCGAATTAAAGAATTTGAATAAAATCTACATCATTCAATTTCTATCTATATTTTTAACTGATATTTTGTTTCAAAAACTTCATAGATGAACACTAGGGCTATTTCAATCCAATATTTGGCTACAAATTTTCTACGAAAAGTGAAACTAGGGAATGCTACAAACAACAGTATAATAATACTAATAAATTTATTATTATAATAACACTCAGCTGAGACTTCAAAAATATTATAATACATAATAATACGAAATACAGGTATGAAAAAGACAGTCGGAAATATAGGAAATTCAACTTTAATCTATAAAAAACGTCGGTCCAGTAGATCAGTAGAAGAATCAAAACCTCAGCGCGATGCGATGACAATAAACGATTGTTCTCTCTCAATGGTAGTGGCTGGGTGGGAGATGATTCGATCGAAAGTATCTGCAGTCTGCGAATCACTCGCACTTCCAACGTGTGATTCGTTAGTCCATATTGGTTGAAAATAAAGTAAATCGAAATGTTCAGTGTAGAAGAAAAATTCAGGTCAAAAATGGTACTTTAAGGGTTGTTAATAAATTCAAGGGAAAATAAATGCATTTATTGTTACCTTTGAAGATAGACCGATTCCTTCAAGTTTGGCTATTTCTAAAATAATTAAAAAATTTGAGAAATTAGGGTGGTTACGTTCGTAAACCCCCACATTCTTCAAAATTAATTTCCATCAAGTAAGGACCGATTCAATTCATTTAATTTATTTAACTTTCTGAAAGAATTAGAGTCCTTTTGTAAATTGAAAGCTCGTCAAGTTCGTATGCCTAGAAAGGTTATATAACATTTTTAACTAATTCTATTAAATAATATGTCAAGCAAGAGCGATAATTACTAATAAATTATGAGATTTTTAAGTGCTTTCTATCACAATGAAAAATAAAGGATTTTTTTGTCTCCTTGTCCTGTTCTGATGAATTTTATAGGCAATTTCGTTAAAATTAAACTTTTTTCATTAGTTGCGATATTACACCTGAGCTAGAACATATTTTGCTCAGAGAAACTCGGTTCTACTCGATCTAGGTATTAAACACCGTAATTAATTCCGTCAATTTGTTTCAACCTCTATTAAGTTCAGCAAGTGCACGTAATTTGAAAATTAAACGGATCCTTATTGAAGACGCCGCAAGAGCTCTGAGTGCAGGTAATTATTTCTAGATGGCGCTGCAGTAGAACCGTGGTTTTATTTTTCTTTGTCCTTGTAACCGTTTCGTTCTTAAGCTGGAATATTTTATTGTCCTGAAGTATGTTAATGATCGGTAGACGATTTCGACTCAAATTTTTATTCCCGGTGGAAAAGTAGTTATGGGCCTTTGTATTGCAGTCTCATATACGAGTACAACTTATCCGATCTGATCTCTGCGAATGCGTAATTACACCATTAGATTTTTTCTGGGTAAGGTCTATGTTTATGCCTTAGCAGCGACTCAATCACTGAAAGACAAAATGAGAATTGTTATGTGCGAAAAATGACCAAAATTAGAATGATTATATTTGACAGATATTTTCAATTCAAACAAAAATATCTACAAAATACTGCGTTTTTCTTGTGACGAGCTTTTTTTCCTCCTTATTTTTTCCGCAGTATGCTCGGGCGCAAGGTTGCAACTCTTTGTTCCGGTTACTAAGAGTAGGATTTAAACAGTTGGAGAAGGATTCGGTTCATGTAAGATGTTAGCGATAAATATTTTCTTTCACTAGACAGGAAAATGTAATTATCGGTTATTTGGATATTAGATTTGAACTCGGCTATATACAAATATGTAGAAACATTCTGTTCATACAAGAACAAGAGCAAAGTTAAAAGACAGATGAATGGAAGTCTTAGCTATTCTGAATTTAAGGATCAAAACTTCTATCTAATATGAATTGTTACAATATATAAGCTGATATGCTTCACACTGCACGAAGATTCTATTTACACAGCGTAAAATCCAAAGTAATATAATAGTATTATCAAGATGAAATCTGAATAAGTCCAAATGTACAGACTGAATCTTCTCCACAATACGAAAGGTTACTGGAGTCTGATTAAAACTGTTTAGAAAATATACAATCTTCTGATATTTTCTTAACCCCACTGCGTCAATATCAATGTCCCCAGAAAAATCATGATGGCAACAGATAATAGGATAATTTGTACTGGTCAAAAGCTCCATAACCTCAACAAGACGGACCCCTCGGAGGAATTTTAAAGTCGCCACATGGAATGTCAGAACGCTGTTGGGTCGTGCAAGTTAGCAAATGCTTGGCATGAAATGGAAACGATAAAATTAGACATATTAGGAATCAGTGACACGAGATGGCCTGACTCCGGAGCAATCAAACATATGAGACATTATTATTCTGTTAATAACGACCCACATCACAGAAATGGAGTAGGTATAATATTGAATCAAGAGCTCAGTAATTCTGTTACAAATTTCGTACTGCTATCAAATAGAAGTATGATCGTTCAGTTGTCGGGAAAACCGTTCAACATCAACCCTCATCCAAACATACAACCCGACAGCTGATGTTTATCAACTTTAGCAGAGTTGGAAAGTTGGTGCGCTGAGATTGAAACACTGCTGAAACTTGTGAAACCACATGACATAAACATAATCATGGGGGACATGAACGCAAAAATAGGCCAGGGTAGAGTAGGATATAAAGTAGGAGATTTTGGTTTAGGTGAACGAAATGACGGGGGGGATAGATTAGTTGAATTCTGCCAGGAGTAAGACCTGGTTGTGAGAAACACCTGGTTTAGGTTACACCCTAGGCGCTTGTATACCTGGACATCTCACCAACACAACTCAACGAACATAGTCCGAAATCAGATTGACTTTGAACTAATTAACCAGAGATTCAGAAATTTAGTGACATCTGAAAAAGACTTACCCTGGGGATGACATACGATCAGACCATAGTCCAGTTAAAATTAATATCCGCACATGTCTGAAGACATTGAAGAAGGGTAAACCACATGGCAAATTTGATGTTCACAAACTCAGGGATGAAACTATTAGAAGTGCGATTACAAATTAACCGAACGCACAACTGAATACGCTAAAAGCGGAAGCAGGAAATAATAGTAGCGTAGACATGACATGAAACAGAGTGAAGAATGTACTCATAAAGACCACAAATGATTACCTGAATCTGGAATACGGATCAAAGAAAAAGAATTGGATGACAGAGGACATTCTACAGCTGATGAACAGAAGTCGAGAAGAAAAGGGGAAGAATAAAGGAGAATACCATCGAATGAACAAGATCATCAGGAAAGAAATCAGAGCAGCGAAGAAGCAGTCAATGGTGAAGCAATGCGAGGAAATCGAAGAACTCAAGCTCAAGAACGACTCCTATAATCTCCATAAGAAGATGAAACAACTATCAGGTTACAGAAAAAGACTGCCGAATACACTGTTGAGTGAAGAGGGAAAACTGACTCCAACGAGAAACTACTTGAGTGGGAAAAGTATATCACGAAAATGTTTGAATACCGGCGTGCTAGTATGAATCTGAACGATGAGAAAACTGGTGGACCCACAATTCTAAGAAGTGAAGTAGTCTACGCCCTTAACCACCTTAAAAACAATAAAAGCCCAGGACCTGATGGTATTTACGCTGAAGTTCTGAAGGTTGTTGACGAAGATAATATCGACATTTTTGTAGAACTTCTCACTAAGATATATGACTCCGGCGAAATCCCAGAGGATTAGTTAGAATCCACGTTTGTTCCTCTGCCAAAAAAGTCACCGCCCGAAGTTTCAGTGACTATAGACTAATAAGCTTAATAAGTCAAGCATTCAAGATACTATGGAAGATAATACATAAAAGAATTCATTTTAAATGCGAAGCTATCGTCGTAAAAAAACATTTTGTTTCCGGAGCGGACTTGGAACCAGAGAAGCCTCGTTTAGCCGGCAAATCTTGGCACATAATGGTTTTTTTGATATATTGTGTCTTGATGGAGAGTAGAAGTCTGATACATCAAAACTCAATGGTTTCGTCTAGACTCAAATATTTGTGGTTTGTAAAAAAAAATTGGAAATGTATGGTGTTTGTAATTTCTTCGGATCAATATGGCGGGGCCACCGTGTGCTCTGCCATCAAGATGTTCAGCAGGGTAGGTGTTGTAATGTAGGAGCTGAAAAGCTATTCTTTCAGTGAATTTTGTTTCCGAGATTACATTCCTTAAAGTTGTTAATTAATATTTGTGGTTTGAAAGGCCGTCTGCATTCCATGAAGCAATTCGCATTAGCTTCGGCATTTTTGTTCTAATTGAGTTTGTTAACAACCAACAACTAAAGCAGATTAAGGATATTCTGATTTTGGTTCATTATTTGTGTCTGGATAGGCATTGTCACTGCGATCTTACGCCACTTAAGGTCACAGCACTGTTAATTTTCGACCCAACATTGAAACGGTGGCAGAAACCTATCAAACTAGAAAATTTCTAATTAAAACAAATCGTAGAAATTACTATGTTTTACTACCAATAAAAAGATATATTGCACATTTTCTTGTGACTCGAGTTTCGGGAAATGAACTATCCTATCATCAGACAACATGGGATAGTTCATTTCCCGAAACTCGAGTCACAAGAAAATGTGTAATATATCTTTTTATTGGTAGTTAAACATAGTAGTTTCTACAATTTGTTTCAATTATGATCAACTACCAAATAATAACGGCTGAAACAATTCAGTATAGAAAATTTCTGTCCCACCTGAACAGGATTTGAACCCGGAACCTTTCGATTTCGAGCCCAAAACTGTGACCCATAAGCTATCGACACTTATTCATCTCATAGTTTGTACCTGAGGGATTTGGTATGTCATACTGTTTGGATTTTTATTGCGATATTTGGTTCGTGTCAGGATTTGATAGACTTGACACATAGTATACAGCTGGTTGAAGTTGATTTTGATTTTTTGCAACAATAGTGTGTACACACTATTTTATGTACAAATGGTCCCAGCAGTGGGTTTTTTATTTGAAAGGTGAACGTTGACAAGTACGGTGTAAACAAAATGTCTATAGGCCAAATAAATTCTAATTTAATATGCGGAAAGTACTGAAGGGAGGTGAAAACCTTTGTGAACTGTGCAATATGCAATCGAAAATACCATCACAGTTGTGTTCTGAGAATAAAAGGGACTTATGTAAACTCTGAAGGAGAAGTGAATTGCTGTGAAAACATAACCAAAGAGCAAATCTGTCAGTGTGATCAGAAAGATGCAAAAATTGAACAGCTCAAGATAAGATTAACAAACTTAAATGATTTTCTCTATGAAAAATCATCGAAAGAATTGTGTGATGCGAAACTGATAGGAGGAAACAATGACAACCAATCTAAGGAAGAATCTAAATACCTTCATTTAATCATCGAACAGAAAGATATCCTAATCGCCGAACTGAGTGACAAGATTTCTATACTGAAGAAACACGTAGAATTAGGAAAATTTGACCATAGGAACAATTAATCTGCTCATTTCAATGAAGCGAGAACGAACAAATCACCTCTTTTATCAAGACAAGTGACATCAGCAAACACAGATTCAAGTCAAGGTACAATGCGGAAGAAACCTGCATCCTTTAAAAACGAATGAGATACAAATGAATCGGAATTCTGTCAAGAAAGTACCGGGAATTATCGATTTAAATCTGGCGGGGCAATGAGGCAGGTAATTTTTTTTTTCCTAGGTTGGTACCATTGTCCTTAATTACTATGCCAAGCTTGAGCGGGATCTGTCAACTAGTGTGTTTGCAACAGCTGATTAAGTCAGTCGATGTCAGAGTGCGTGCCGATTTTTAATGTGGGTGATTACGTTGAGCAAAGAATTTGTTTAAAGTTTTGTGTTGCAAATGAATTTTCGTGTGCCGATGCATTGAAAATGTTGCAAAAGGCCTTTCGTAATAATGCTCTATCGAAAACTCGTGCATATCAGTGGTACAGAGCCTTTAAGGACGGTCGTGAAGTGGCCTCGTTCCGGACGCCCATGGATGGCTTCGATCGAAGATAACGTCGATAAAATTAAGGAAAGGGTGCTGGAAAACCGTCGTACCAGCTTGAGAGAGATAGCACATGATCTTAAGATATCCCACGAGTCCGCACGAACGATTTTGATTGATATTTTGGGCATGAGAAAGGTGGCCGCACGACTCGTACCGAAAGACCTGAATTTTCTTCAAAAACGTTTTTCGCGAACAGGTTGCTTCGGACATGCTGGATCGCTGTAATTCCGATTCTACATTCATGGAACGCATTATAACTGGTGATGAGACCTGGGTCTACGAGTACGATATGCAAACAAGCCAGCAATCATCGGAATGGGTGGCAAAAAATGAGCCGAAACCGAAAAAACCACGCCAAAGCCGCTTGAAAATGAAGGTGATGCTCATTGTTTTCTTCGATATCCGTGGCGTGGTGCACTACGAATTCGTTCCAGAGGGTCAGACGGTAAACAAGGAGTATTACCTAGGCGTTATGAAACGTTTGCGTGAGCGTATCCGTAAGAAGCGGCCAAATTTGTGGGCGAACAACTCATGGATTTTGCATGACGATAACGCGCCTTCTCACCGAGCTACGATTGTGACTGACTTTCTGGCCAAAAACTCAACAAACGTGCTTCAGCAACCACCGTATTCGCCGGATTTGGCTCCCTGCGACTTTTTCCTCTTCCCAAAACTAAAATTACCCCTTCGTGGCACCCGTTTTGAGTCGATTGAAGCCATAAAACAAAATTCGGCGCGAGAGCTAAAGTCCATCCCGGAAAGCGCCTATAAAAAATGTTTCGATAATTGGAAGTGCCGTTGGCATAGATGTATTGGAGCAAATGGAGCCTTTTTTGAAGGCGACCCAATAAATTTTGACGATTAAATGTAAAAATGTTGTTTTAATTGAAAATTCCCGGTACTTTCTTGACAGAGTAGTATATGTTCACTATCAGTCAACGAAACATCTGATCGAAAGAAATTGATGCTCAGAAAGACATTGAAGGAATTGATGGAGCATAATACGTAAAGAAACAAGTGAAAAACAAAAACCAGCAGATGTGGATGAAAACATAACCGCAGAAGCATTGAACCATTTCTTTGCATCCATCGGAAATCGGGCGAGAGTTCGACCACCAATGAGTTGTCTACAAGACTTCCCCTAAAAAAGAGGCCTAAAAACGTTGAAATCTATGTACCGGTCTCCAGTCACAGAGGAAGAGATAGAAAAAATAGTCAAGCGCTTGAAGAATAAAAATAGCAAAGACATCTATGGTATGTCAGTCACGATAATTAAAAAGATAGTTTCATATATAACGGCACCTTTGAGTAAAATTATTAATGCTCGTATAGAACAAGGAATCTTTCCTGATAAACTCAAAATTGCCCTAGTAACCCCCATTAAAAAGAAGTGATTCATCTGAGAGTGGAAATTGGAGGCCGATATCTATACTACCGGTGTTCTCTAAGGTGTTCGAGCTTGTTTTGGAGAATCGATTGGTGGACTTTATTGCGAAGGAGAAAATTCTGTATGAGGCATAGCATGGTTTTCGGCGTGGGAAATCTACGGTCACCACAATGATTGATGTGCTGGAGGTTATTCTGAATACTTTGAACCGCGGTGAGATTGTGGAATTGACCTGCCTGGATCTGAGAAAAGCTTTCGACAGTGTTTGTCATGAATATTTACTAGAGAAATTGCAGTGCTGCGGCATCCGAGGAAAGGCATTTGCAATGTTCAGGTCTTTTCTGACAAATAGATTCCAGGCCCCCAAATGGGGAAATGACATCTAGCGAATATTGGTATTGAAGGTAAGTGTACCGCAAGGTTCTATATTAGGGACTTTATTGTTCATACTCTTTATAAGCGACATTTATGACATCGTCGCAACCGAAAGAATATATTGTTATTCGGACGATACTGGACTAATGAATAAATCAAAGTCAAGGGAAGACGTCAAAGCCAGAACAGATAGGGTGATAATGTCTGACAAAAATTGGTTCCACGTAAATGGTCTACAAATGAATAAAGAAAAAACACAAAAGATAATATTTCACAACAATGTTCGTGATAGTTCTTCATTGACTTACCTTAGTCTGGAATTTCAGTAATCTCTCAGTTGGAGATTACACATTGATAACTTGTGCAAAAAATTTGTCAATTGCGATGTTCATGATAAAAAGAATGAAGCAGATATCAGATTTGGAGACGGCAAGGCTCACATATTTTTCTTCTTTTCATAGTCAGGCCCTATATGGTATAATAATATGGGAACAGTGCAGCGATGCAACAAAATAAAGCCATAAGAGTACTTTCCAGTATGAGAAGTACAGAAAGCTGTCAATAGGTCTTTGAAAGGAAAAGTTTTACTCACCATCACCTCTGCCAATATACTTGCCTCTGTGAATAAGGTGCACCAACATCTAGAACAGTGTCATGCGAGCTCGAATTATCATGACCAAAACACTCGAGGGAAAAGCTCATTGATGATACCTCACTCAAGGATAAAGAAAACATAACAAGGTGCAATTTGTTTAACTTTTTCTTAAAAGTTCCCAAGATTTCCCAAGATTTTAAAAAACTTCCATTGACTCAAAGTAGAGGAAAGTGTTGCTACTCGAGAACATGATATACGGCTTAAAGAAATTTCTACCTTGAAATGTGTAATTATTTGTGGTGCGTTGTTATGCTTGCTTGAATCTTTTATGTTGTTAATGTTCCTGACTTGGTCTACTTTCTCTTTTTCTGATTTTACTCCGTCTGTTAGAACACAAAAGTGGATATTTCTCATGACTACCATATAAACCCTGTCATTTTTATCTCGGTATATATGAAAAATAATGTTTTCATCTCATAAATATCTACCTAGAACTCTATAAGTTTCAGGTGTTCTAATATACTTGTTTAAATGTATTTTTGGATAATATTGTTCCTAATCAATAACTGTTGATAATTATTTGTTAATTTCTTGGAAGTTTGTTACTCCATATATAAAAATTGTTGACTGTTTAGGTATTTTCGGTGGTATTTATGCATTATTAGTAGTGTCAGTTTCATTGTTTAGATATTGAAATCTATAATTGGTTTCAATTTCCTGTTATTTCATGTGAAAGATTTGAAAATTTTCTTTTGTGACTGTTTGCCATGGAATGTTGTTAGCCATTATTTTGTTAATTTAGTTTTCTTGAGGAAACTATCATAATGTAATTATAGTATTGAGTATTTTGTAATTTAAATGTATTAATGTAAATTGAGTATTTGTTTAGGTACGTTTGTAGCAGGTGACTTCAAGAGATAAGGTGGTCGCTGATATACACATGTACCCTCGAGCACGGTTCAAACGCGAATATAAAATGAATGAAATACAAACGTTATCGATAATAAACGGAAAGTCACATATTAATCAAAAACCTTGAATATCTAGTTAGATGCTACTTATACTCACTAAAGTTGAAAGTTGTAGAACCCACTTCAAACAAGAAAATATTTTAACTCTTACATCACTATACATACTGGCCTGCATAGTGTATGTGCACAACACTAAAGAAACCACAATAGTACCATCACAATTATACGAGAAGCGCAAATTCATTCAGAACACCATATCATAGAATATCAGCTGCTCAACTCAGTGTTAACCATGGGGTCATAAACATCTATAATAAAATTCCAGAAAAATTCAAATGAATGAAAACATATAAAATGAAACAAGAAATAAAAAAATACTTTACCAAAAAGAATACTACACAATGGAAAAATTTTGGAATGACCATCTTAAATAGTTTGTAAAAATGTATTTTATACAATACGTCTTCGTTATATACTTAATTGTTATTCAAACCTATTTTAGCTCATTTGACACCCCATGTAAAAATTGATGGGTAAAAAATTATTCACATTTTATATTCTGATGTATCCATATTTTGTATTTTCTTGTGAATATATTAAACTAAACTAAACTGAACTAAAATGACAAGGAGCTTTCGAAGTAAATTATCAAGAGAAACATCAAACGACACTTTTGTCACAAAATATTGACATTCAAAGGTTTTTTTTGTGGACAAAATTTTGAGTCATTCAGAAATGACATAATATTTTTCTGAATATTTTTTGCTCATAAATTGATGTTGGCTGTATATTTCTTTTGTAACGTTCGTATTACTAGAGTTTATTTTATAATTGAACCAAAATTTCAAATATTCATGTTCTTTGATATTCAATCGATGTTAATTATATTGCAAACTGATTCCTCGTCAGGCAAAACCTCCTTACTCCGTCAACTGTTCAGATTATAGATATTATGCATTATGAACATTATAGTTCGAATGTTTTATTAATCCGTACAGTCTGGAAACTTTCTGTTCTGTTTCTCTCCAAGTATAGAATCAATCAGTTCTAAAATCTTCGGCACCAGGGAAACAAAAGTTTTTTGTAGGTTTCTGGGTATTTAATTATCTATGGATTGAAACTGTCATTAATTAAACTTGTAAGATCGGTTGTAAACAGGTTGAACTAATTTTGAAAATATTCAAAATTGAAAAAAAAAGTTTCTATCGCGTATCAGATATGAAGATAAGATGGTTTTTCTTGAAAAGTATATTTTGAAATATTGAAACTAATTGTTACTGAACTATAGAAATTAAAATAAATTAATCCGGCTGATCTGTACCAAAAATTGTTAATAAGGAGTATGAGCTATGATAATAAAAAGTTCTAGTAATCGAGACAGTGTAACATACATCTGTATAACACTTCTATACTCGAACAAACTTGGCACGTTTCAAACTGATTGGTTTTCCTCAGTGCAATGTATGCTAGTGACTCCAAATCTGTCCAGTATCTATAATCGCTATACACAGAGACTCCAAAGATATTACTAATACACAAGCGCCATCTAGAGTATGCAAAATATATACACAGAAACTCTAAGATATTAATAATACACTAACGCCATCTAGAGTATACAAAATACAAACAAGACATATCTTTGCGTGTTAATTCAAGTAAAGAAATGTATTCTCGATATTTTCACGTTACGAACGCAGAATAAACTTTCCTCATGCTCAAATCAAACCATTAATTGCCGATATGCTCAAAAATTAGCATATTCATATTAAAATAAATTAATCCGGCTGATCTGTATCAAAAATCATTAATAAGGAGTATGAGCTATGATAATAGAAAGTTCTAGAAATGGAGACAGTTAACATACATCTGTATACCAATTCTATACTCGAACAAACTCGACAAGGTTTTGTAGATCACAGAGGTTTATTACAGATCTTGTCGAGTTTGTTCGAGTATAGAATTGTTATGCAGATGTATGTTAACTGTCTCGATTTCTAGAACTTTCTATTATCATAGCTCATACTCCTTATTAATGATTTTTGGTACAGATCAGCTGAATCAATTTATTTTAATATGAATTTTTGAGCATTACGGCAATTAATGGTCTGATTTGAGCATGAGGAAAGTTTATTTTGCGTTCGTAACCTGAAAATATCCAGAATACATTTCTTTACTTGAATTAACAGGCAAAGGAATGTCTTGTATGTATTTTGCATACTCGAAATGGGGCTAGTGTATTAGTAATATCTTTAGAGTCTCTGTGTATAGCGAATATAGATACTGAACAGATTTGGTGTCACTAGCATACATTGCACTGAGTAAAAACAATCAGTTTGAAACGTGCGCATGTCTGCAATTTGCCTCTGTGATCTACAAAACCTTGTCGAGTTTGTTCGAGTATAGAATAGTTATACAGATGTATGTTATACTGTCTCGATTTCTAGAATTTTCTATTATCATAACTCATACTCCTTATTAATTATTATAGAAATTAACATCCAATACGCGAGACCCACTCTCACTCATTAATTCCAAAACTCAACATTGCATGGATCTTGTTTGAAATTTGGATTCGTGTATGAATACTGATCAACAATTTCGATAAACAGAAAATTTTAACATTAGTACAAGATTATTTATTCCAGGTCTTCGTAAATAAAATGAACGACGAAAAAACTTAGACGATTTGATGAAAAACTTCGAATCTGATATGAATAACGATGACAGATGTCGCTTCACAAACAGTGATGATAACGCTGAATTCAACTTCTGCATATAAACATGAAGAGGCTATTCAGTTGGATGAAGCTGCTACAACCACCATTCCACTCAATTCATCTGCCAAGGCGGTTGGAACAGTTTTTCACAATGACAAAGGATATTACATAGATGATGTCGACGATGGTGGGTATTAAACTTAATCTCTTATCAGTTTAAATATAACTGTGAGCACTTTTTCAGGTTTGAACGATCTACAAGTTCTCTTCTTGGCCTGTTTCCTGACCTTGATACCACTCATAATTTCAGTAGTTGCTGCATTTGGAATAAGGTGACTATTGATTTGAAGAATTAGATCGTTTGTGCATAATCACAACGAGAAGCATTCACATTTAAAGGAAAATGAAAAGTAAACCTTTCTAGAACAAATAAATCGTGTAGATATGCCATTTATTAATTTTACGTGTGAAAAATAAGGTCAGAAAGATGACGTCAGTCTTCTCTGATGCAATTTTCAATTCTGTCATCGAAGCTCCCTGCACTCGGTCTAGCGAGTCAGGGCACATCTCCGAATCTGGAAATCATCTGACCTGATAAAATTCCCTACTAGTTCCATCGAAGTTCTCGGTATTTCGTTCATCTTCTGGGCTCGCCTTCATTCCTTATATCGTTCCGATTTTCAATTCTCTCATTTTCTCAGTTCTTATGTACCAATGGGCATCTAAACTGTTTAAAAATTGAAGTGGATAATTTGAGTATATACGAATATAATAACATATAAAGAAAAATGAAAGAGCGACTTTGTATATGTACTAATGTATTAAGTATTAAGTTTCCCCCTAGCCCTCATCAATACGCCTACCAGGCTGGCAAGTCGGCAGAACTTGCATTGCATAATCTGGTCAGAAAATTAAACCAATCTCTCGATAATCGAGAGATAGCACTAACAGCGTTACTGGACATTGAAGGTGCTTTTAACAATACGCTGCCGGCTTCTCTCGCTGAGGCTATCGCTGCGAGAGGATACAGGCAATGCTATGCGGCAGAACAATAACTACCTCATACCAGGATGAGGTCTTCGAGTTCAAGGCTGCGAAGGGCTGTCCGCAGGAAGGTATTCTCTCACCCTTACTGTGGACTCTTCTCGTTGATGAACTGCTATCGATCATTTAGCTGTGGGGAGTCGACGTTCAAGCATTTGCTGATGACCTGGCAATCATAGTGAAAGGTAATCGGAGGTGACGATATCGGCCGTCCTTCAAGAGATACTGAACACTATTGACAAATGGTGTATAAGAGAAGACATGTCTCTTAACCCGCAAAAGGTAGTTATAGTACCATTCACTAAAAAACGGAAGTTGAATGGTTTAGAACCGCCGACTATCCGTGGTGAAACAATACAATTCTCATTTGAGGCAAAATACCTGGGAATAGTCCTGGATAAGACCCTCACCTGGAATGCACACCTGGATAAAGTGTGTCATAAAGCCAGAATGGGTTTCTGGACTTGCAGGCGGATCTGTGGTAAAACCTGGGGCTTAAAGCCCAAGCTGATGTACTGGCTATACACTATGGTAATTAGACCACGGATAGTGTATGGCGCTGTAGCGTGGTGGAAGAAAGGCCAACAAACGGTTGGCGAACAAAAGCTCACCCGACTACAGAGACAGGCTTGCCTTGCAATTACAGGTGCGTTTCGCACCACACCCACGGCAGCCATGGAGGTCCTACTAAATCTACCACCCCTGCACCTACTCGTGCAGAGGGAGGCGGAACAGACCACATACAAACTATATCAACTGGCGACTGACAGGCCACAGGCAATAGTGATGGGAGGCTCAGGACTGCTGGACGAGGTTTCAACGAACAGTATCCTATCGATGCCCTTGGATCTAATGTCAAAAATCACGAGTCAGGAACGGAATTTCAATGTAATCGTCCCCAGCCGGGACGAATGGACCCAGCATGCTGAGGTTCTATTGAGAACCGACCTTGGCTTGTTCACAGATGGCTCGCGAACGGCGAACGGAACAGGAGCGGGAGTCTATGGGAGTAAACCGAGAATTAACATCTCATTGAGTCTCGGTCAAAACGCAACCATATTCCAGGCAGAAATATTTGCCATTGAGACCGCGACGGAACTGCTGATAAAACGCCAAATCCACCACGGTAAAATCAAAATATTTGCTGATAGTCAGTCAGTACTAAAAGCTCTGGAATCCAGCTGTTTTACATCCAAAACAGTCTGGAGTTGCCGCACGGCTTCAAACAGGCTCGGTATGTATAACGGAGTCACTCTGGTTTGGATACCGATTGGATAGTATTTGGGTAACGAGGAGGCGGATCGACTGGCATTTGCTGAAGCTGCGCTGCCTCTGGTAGGACCGGAACCATTTCTGGGAATACCACATGACGTGGCTAACGAGGCGATAACAGGCAGAATGAAGTCAAGGATAAAGTCTTTCTGGCGGAGCCATTCTGTCCTGAAATATTCGAAGTGTTCCTTGGAACAGCTTCGAACAAAAAGATGGCTTGAGCAGTGTATTACTATTCTCACCACTTTGTTGAATGTACTTTGTAGTTTTCATTCTCTGCTGTTTAAAATATTGCCTGAAGTGACCTGGCGTATGATGTGGCACATACATTCGTATGATGATGATCTTCAATCTGCTTTTCTAGAGCAGTCTTCCTAAATTCAGTAATAGATATAGACTTCCGTGTAGTTATCTAATTATTGCTCTATTGGTTTCAAGTTGTTAGTTGTAATTTAGTCTTTTCAGATATTTCCTTCCTTATTCATTGTATTTTATGATCTGTTATGATATTTGCAGCTCTTCGTATCTTTGGCTTCTTTTCCCTGAAAAGGAGAGCTGCTTTTTTATGAAGTTATCTTAATTCTTCATTTCCGAAGTAAAAATATTTGATATATGTCTATCTGTAGATTTCTTGTCCCATACTTTCCATAACTGCTTGATAAATATATAATTGCGAATCTGGCTATTTTGCACCTTTTCTGTCTGTTAGCTCTACCAACAAACCCAGTACCGATCTCGGTGGTACGTTGGCTTCAGTTTTTCTTGTCGGCCTTTACTAAGTATGGAACCTTCTGTGGTTCAAGTGGGATTCTATTATTACCGTCAATTTTTTTTTGCTTCTGCATTTTATATATCAATTCTTCGAGCCATATTTCATCGATGATTTTTTCTATGTTTAAAAGTACAGCTCCTGTGTCTGTGTACAGATCGAGTTTTTTATGCCTCCTATCAGGCTCGACAGTAGGTAGATTGTTGCTCTTTGAGGTCTGCAAACTGGTTATGATTATGCTGCTTTCTGTAAATTCTGCGAATCTTCCATGAGAATGGAAGAAGTCTTATTGATCGATTGTTGGCTGGGTCAATTTTGTCGTTTTTCTTTTTCTATATTAGGTTTATACATGTTGTATTTCATTTTTTGGATTGATATTAGGTATCTAATATGGACTTTATTATCTCTGTAATGACTTCATGTGCTTCCTCTAGTAGGTTATTGAATGTTTGGTTTTAGATTTCATTTTTATTTTCTTACGATTTTTGATTATGTTCATTTTCGTTGATGGTTTCCATTAAGTATTCATTGGTATTTATGTCATTGAATCTGTTGGATTGTGTTCGGATCAAATTTCTTCAGAATGTCGGCTAACAACTTGACTTTTTCTTCATAAAGTCAGTTTTGGAATCTGTTTTATAAAAAAAATTTACACAGTTTTTATGTTTCCACAATTTATTGTAAATAATGTCACGTGTTTAGATCTTTGGACAATCTTCAAAGGAGTTCAAAAAGGGAACTACTCTCCTTTTTGTACTCATTTGAAGATGGTCTAAAGACCAAAACACGTGTCGAGACTCTGAATAAATTGTGGAATATAAAAACTGTGTGAATTTGTTTTTAAATAAAATTGTTATAATGTTTCAGCTAGAACCAACCGCATACTCCATTCATTTAATTCGATATCTGTGTGTTTTATTCCAACTGAAAACTCTGGCGTAAAAGAACCGGCTTCATTAAGCTATTCCATCCAAAATATGAATGCTTCTCACGGTTACGCGATTTTGCAAGAATATTATTTTTCAAATATTTTTCCTTCAATATAAAAGAACTTCGTCATTTGCTCAATGATCTTCTACACAGGATATCCTAATAACCCGAACATTTCATATAACATAGAGAAAATTCTGAAAACAAATCGAATTTTTATTCCATCAGAACATGATTTGTGGTTTATTTTATACTTAGACGAACAATACCCTAAGAGGGAATGCCTGAACCCTTCAAATTCAAAGAGGGTAGTGCGTTCGAACACTACCTTGTTTTGAAAGTCTTTGAAATTTATGAAAAGTATATTTGACTAGGCATTTCGCAAAAATTACAATATAATGATCGTTCAATTCACTCCTACAGATCACGATCACTGCTGATTTTCAAGTCAGATAATCGAAATGTTTTCCATTTGTTTCCAGGCAATAATGTGGACTTCTAACGAAAATAGACAAAATTGTTCACTGCTCTAAATCTTCCAAAAGTTTTTTTTTGTATATCCAAGATTTGGGGTCCCCATAGGCCTTAGATCTGGTGATCTGGCAGACAATTCGATAGGTCCTCCGATGCTCGAAAAAATTATTCTCTAAAAAATTCCGAACATGTATAATGAAACAGTTCCTGTTGTAAAAATAAGTCATTTACGCTTATCCCATTCTTGCGGTCATTTTTAAGTAGATTGAATGTCGCGGCAAGCAAGCAAAATTTCAACCATCAAGAAAGAACTAACAAAGAATGGACCAACGATCGCCATACATCCTAGACGAAAGATAATTTTTCAGGATGCTATATAGGTTCTTCCGCATCAAATGGGTTTTTGCATCGATCCGATATCGACAGTTGTGCTCAGTCACGCAACCATATAAGGAAAATGACGATTCGTCAGAGAAAACAATATTGTAGAGTATGTATGAATTATTGGTTAGGGAGTCGGAAATGATTTCGCAAAATTCTGAGGTTCAATTTCATCATCTTCATTGAGCTCATGTTGAAAATAAAATAAACAGGAATTTTGTTAAAACTCACTAAAAATGGAAGACGTAAAGAACAAAACTGTTGAAAGAATTCTTGATATGTGGAGATACCTTTTTGAATTCTTCAGTGTGATCAACGTCAATCAATTAGTATGCAAATTCTGGGATAAGCATACTTAATGAGGACAGTAGAGATATATTAGACTTTAATGGGTTTAATACAGTCTAAATATATATTTTACAAATGTAAAAACTTGAACTGTTTTACTCAAAATTGAGGGAAGTTTTACGGCGTAGATGTGAACTATAATTGCGGTGAAAACACTATCTAATAGAAATAAATGGATGGACTTTTTCACCGTTGTTCACTGGGTTCATATTTGGGTTCACTTCACATATGTACTACCTAATGATAAGTATACTACTCTGTCATGAAAGTACCGGGAATTTTCAAATTCCCGGCTTAATCAGCTGTTGCAAACACACTAGTTGACAGATCCCGCTCAAGCTTGGCATAGTAATTAAGGACAGTGGTACCAACCAAGGAAAAAATTTTTACCCGCCTCATTGCCCCGCCAGATTTAAATCGATAATTCCCGGTACTTTCTTGACAGAATGTATACTGTAGACAGTATATTCAGTTCCAGGTCTTTTAATAGGTTATAGTGTTATCACCAGAGGGTGTTCCTTGGAAGTTGAAAGTGAATGTGAATTGAGAGAGTTCTTTCGTTAAATGTGTAAATTCTTGAGAGATGAGATTGTGTCTTAACAGAATGTTAACTAAAGAGCGTTTCATAATAGGCGTCGTGGATGAATGGCAAAAACAGACTGTGTGGAGCGAATGTGAATATAAACTTGTTCAAGACCAGAGAGGGAGAGTGTGAAATAGAATTTACTTGTCAGGGAGTAGAGAGAAAGAGAGAGGCAGAGATTTCAATAAACCTCAATTGTTTGAGGAGTGCCAAAGAGATACTGTTAAGTGCTTAGCGCGGGCGCCAAGAAGAGCCTGAACTCGAAGGCAGGTAAAATGCTTCCCAAATTTCGAAACGGCGTTTGTCTGAATGCATCTCTTGTTCAATTTCGAAGAAATCGTACAACTGTATACTTCAATGGTTATATGCCTGCTAATTCAAGTAATACTGCAAAAGAGAACAATTGCAGCTCAAACAAAATGAACATCAACATTCGACCACAGGACCTTACAGTTCTTCGTAACCGAATGATCGTATCTATTACATAATTTTTAATATTCATAACAACCCCACTTAACAGAAATTAACTTAATACTGAATCTGTAACGAATTCATCGTTGTAACGAACAAACAGAGGTTTCGGTTTAATTAATTAGCAACATTTCCACCACAGGTATGTTTATTCTTAGGAATATTGAATTCTTAACTGTTATCAAAGGTGACAGTAGAGTCCTACAATAAATCAATATAAAATAATTTGAAGTAACCAGCGGAGCAGTTATCATACTGTATTCGTGCGGTTCAACCTAACTTGTAAACATTGTTGCTTGAGTCTGCTCTACCGACGAGAACGTTATTTTTACCGTTATTGCCATCTGAACATCACCTGCAATTTCCACTGCTAGTTTGGCCTCATTTTCATAAACTTCCTTCAGTTCAGGTTTCCTTTTGTTGATTAGACAGTTGTGGTTTGATATTAAATGAAAACTTGCACCAC
This sequence comes from Megalocaria dilatata, assembly GCA_034642435.1. Taxonomy (NCBI): domain Eukaryota; kingdom Metazoa; phylum Arthropoda; class Insecta; order Coleoptera; family Coccinellidae; genus Megalocaria; species Megalocaria dilatata. Next base: position 52,721,236 of record CM067859.1, on the reverse strand, counting down.
TATCAATGTACCATTCTGTATTGCTAAATGAACCATTAACAAACACGGCACTCAAAGCATAAGTGACTTTTTTATCTTAGCATTGCGACATAACTATAATGCCTGATTACTGTATTTAAAGCATACGATATTACTTTAATCCTTTTGTTTATATTTCCATTCACTAACCTATTTTTCTGCTCGTTGCTCCTGCCATCTCTGGACTTCCTATGGAACTAAATTTGAATATCAAAACAAATTAAAATATGTTTATCTTCTACAATTTTAATTTCAAAAATTTTTTATTCAAAAAACTTTTAGAATTAAATTAATGTCTAAAACAAGCACCGCTTACATTTAATAGACGTATATAATCATTATGGAATGTCAATGAAGTTAAATAAGCCTTAAAAATAACTCACACTGTTCTTTGATTCTGTTAGAACATAGATCAATCTTGAATTATAAAGATGATCTATGTCTCGAAACATTATTCATTTACACGTGGTACGTTGTTTGATATAGGTTAGTTTTTTGATTTTGATATTTTGAATATATTTCAGGACTGAAGACGGAATTGCTTAAAATTATATTTGTTTTTTGAAGATATAGTGCATGCTTTGGGAGATTTCTGAATTTACTTATTCGAATATTTAAATATATTAAATACTTCAAATAAATTATATTCTTTGAGAATATGTGTTCATGTTTTTAAAAGGCAAATGGCGTTCTGAAGGTAAGACCAGAAACAAATTTTGTCTCCTTTAAATATTTATTTATTAATTTTAATGACTTTAGTATATCTTTTGGTTTGTTTATTCCATTTGACATTATATATTGAGTTTTGATTATATACGTCTATTAAATGTAAGCGGTACTTGTTTTAGACATTAATTTAATTCTAAAAGTTTTTTGAATAAAAATTTTTTGAAATTAAAATTGTAGAAGATAAACATATTTTAATTTGTTTTGATATTCAAATTTTGTTATAGTTCTTCTATCATGTAAAAGGCCTTTCTATTTTATTCCTATGGAACTGTTTTCCTTTTCCCTTACTTGTTTTAGTAGAATACGCTTCTCCATGTCTCTAACTACTGCCATCTATTTACATGTCGATCAATTTGAATTTAAAAGCGTATGTTGTAATAGAGTGTTCAACAGCCCTAACGAGCAGGGAATATTTTTCGGGTAATCCCGCCAACAGTAAAGATCCTACCCATTTCTCGTCGATTTTAAATCCCGCTCTCCGTAACTTCTGTTTGTCTCCTTATGGCACTCACCATTTGATATGTTTTATTTGTTAAGTGACTTTGACCCGGAAATATTGCCAACCTATTTCCTATAATTTGTCTTTTGTCGGTCTCTGAATTTCACTGCCCTAAGGTTGAATATCTAGCAACTTCGGCTTCATAGAGTCTGTCGTTATCTGTATCCCAACCGCAAATATGTTAGGAGCATATTTCTTCGGTAATTCTGCGAGTACAAGAGATCATTTATACTGAAGCCTGTCCTTAATTTCTAAGAAGTTTCTACTATTCGGTTAATTTTCCTGTGTATTCAATTTCAATCATATTTCTTCTCTAGGAGTGGTAGCTTCTTACATGTGGGTATACAAGGAATGAACATATGTCCAATTTACTGAAATTAATGCATTTACGCAATCCTTCAAGTACTAATGCATTTCCAATAGCAAATACCCATTATTGATCATTCTCGCCAATCAATGAACCTTGGCATACTAGCAAAATAATTCACGCCCATTCTACTATAAAAACAAGACTTGTCACGTCGTGCTACAAAATTGTGTCAACTATCTGTACACGTTTCACAGGAAATTAAAAAGTGGAGTACGGAGTATTAAAAAGTACAATCACGCATATGGGCTTTTAGCATGTTAAGGCTCACGCGAGACAAAAAACACGTGAAGCACTAGTCTTTTCAAAGATCTGTAAAAGAGAAAGATTACAGTTCACACATAATGAACATCAACATTCAAACACAGAATCATACAAATCTTCGCAAACAGAATGGTCGTATCGTTCACATATTTATTGTTATTCACAACAAATCTATGGCGTCATATGCGTCAATGAGAATGATCTGTTAGACAAAGTATATGCTTTCAAATGAAACAGTTACACCGATCGTGAATCTAAAAATGAAGTACCTATTATTCAAGTCTCATTTCAATTTTTTTTTTCATCTACGACTATGTTCTCAAAGATCAAAATTGGAAAAGGTCTCGCCAGCGGTGATTAAGTGCCATTTATTTCAATATTTTGTTAAGTTACTCTCAGAGGTTGTAGAAAATGAATAACGTCAGTTCATCCTTCCTCTGTCTGAGATCCGATATGCAGCACGTAGCCTTCGCCTCTCAACTTGCGTTAACCTACTTCTCTTAAGTGCCAATATTTTTTGTATACTAGACCACGATCCTGCTCTGGTAGTTTTTTTAGGCGATTTTGCTACTCACCCGCTAATGAAGTCACGAAAAACCTGAGTGTATCTTGTCTGAAAAATGAACTCTTCGTTCGGTGCGGGTTTGATGATTCTACAAATTACAATTAAAAGTATACATTGTATGTGGTATTGTCTTGCTCTGTTTGTCGTCTTATGTATCTTGCAAAGTTTGTATCTTCGTTGTATTATGGTATGCCAACCTTAGTGGTCAATAATTCTGCTGAGGTAGTTTTTACATCATCTCGATATGCAGTTCGAGACTCCGTTGGCAGTTGAGTAGTAAGCAGTTTTTCGAAATTGATTGATGCCAGTCAATTTAAAGAGTTCCTTCTACACTTATGAACTGAACTGCCTCTTTCAGTCTGTGGTTACCTGTAGCAGGGCGCCAAATAAATATATCCATGAGGGTAGAATTTTCTGATGGCAGTGGATGCTGTTGGTTCTATAATGAAATTTCTTCCACCTATCGGCTGAATCGACCGATACGCATGGTACAATATTAATATCCTCCTCAGAGTAGAATCATGACGATGTTTGGGAGATGTGCTAGAATTTATGTGAAGATTATGAGAATTAGACAAGTGGTGCGGCCATTTCAGGCTGTTTTGCTAGTTTTACCATTATATTAGTACTGAAATGCATCAGTTTGTGTAGATGTTGTGCTTGATTTTCGAAATGATTTGGTGATGTGGAATCTTACCGTATGTTTTGAGATGTCACAATAGAACTACCTTGTTTCATTAGTTCTAAACGCAAACGTGCGAAACCCTTGTAGAAATTGATTAGAAGCTGACGCTGTGTACACTAGTACAAAATAGATTTGTTCCATACGTTAAAATACGTTGACCACGACGTTTTATTTTCTGGTACGTAACGGGAGTGAGACAGAACTGTGGCATTGTAAGTTTTCTTTTGCATTCCTCAAACGCTATTGCAACCTTCGGTGTCCAGTTGACTCTAGCTATGCCTTTTAAGGCGATTGTGGTAATTAAAGATCTACCGACTTCTGAAGTATGTGACAATCTAGTATCATACCTGTTACGGACAAAACTTTTATACAAATTTATCAAGATGATATTGAGTAAACATTCTTTCACCAGCTTTTTTGCATTTGCCAGTTGAGTAATGAAATCTTCCACTTCTACAAGTTTTTGAACTGTACACACTCAATTTATTTCATTAATTAACATTAACAATAATTGAAATCAGAACCTGGTAAAAAATAATAGAAGAGGAAACTTTATTGAAAGCAAAACCAGTAATGATGAAAGCTGAAAATTTAGATAACAGTTCAAATAATGTACATAACAAATGAATTCGAAGATTAAAATTAAATTTATTGAAACAGAACTACTTAAAGTTACTCTAATTATGACTTGTTGTGAAGTGGCTTCCAATCCCGTTCAAATTAATTAGCGTTCAACATAGTCGTACTTGTCCATTTTTGAACTTTAGTAAGGGGTAACTCTTTCGAGACTTAAATATACTACTCTGTCAAGAAAGTACCGGGAATTTTCAATTAAAACAACATTTTTACATTTTATCGTCAAAATTTATTGGGTCGCCTTCAAAATAGGCTCCATTTGCTCCAATACATATATGCCAACGGCACTTCCAATTATCGAAACATTTTTCATAGGCGCTTTCCGGGATGGACTTTAGCTCTCGCGCCGAATTTTGTTTTATGGCTTCAATCGACTCAAAACGGGTGCCACGAAGGGGCAATTTTAGTTTTGGGAAGAGGAAAAAGTCGCAGGGAGCCAAATCCGGCGAATACGGTGGTTGCTGAAGCACGTTTGTTGAGTTTTTGGCGAGAAAGTCAGTCACAATCGTAGCTCGGTGAGAAGGCGCGTTATCGTTATGCAAAATCCATGAGTTGTTCGCCCACAAATTTGGCCGCTTCTTACGGATACGCTCACGCAAACGTTTCATAACGCCTAGGTAATACTCCTTGTTTACCGTCTGACCCTCTGGAACGAATTCGTAGTGCACCACGCCACGGATATCGAAGAAAACAATGAGCATCACCTTCATTTTCGAGCGGCTTTGGCGTGGTTTTTTCGGTTTCGGCTCATTTTTTGCCACCCATTCCGATGATTGCTGGCTTGTTTGCATATCGTACTCGTAGACCCAGGTCTCATCACCAGTTATAATGCGTTTCATGAATGTAGAATCAGAATTACAGCGATCCAGCATGTCTGAAGCAACCTGTTCGCGATGACGTTTTTGAAGAAAATTCAGGTCTTTCGGTACGAGTCGTGCGGCCACCTTTCTCATGCCCAAAATATCCAAAATCGTACGTGCGGACTCGTGGGATATCTTAAGATCATGTGCTACCTCTCTCAAGCTGGTACGACGGTTTTCCAGCACCCTTTCCTTAATTTTATCGACGTTATCTTCGATCGAAGCCGTCGATGGGCGACCACTTCACGACCGTCCTTGAAGGCTCTGTACCACTGATATGCACGAGTTTTCGATAGAGCATTATCACCAAAGGCCTTCTGCAACATTTTCAATGCATCGGCACACGAAAATTCATTTGCAACACAAAACTTTAAACAAATTCTTTGCTCAACGTAATCACCCATAGTAAAAATCGGCACGCACTCTGACATCGACTGACTTAATCAGCTGTTGCAAACACACTAGTTGACAGATCCCGCTCAAGCTTGGCATAGTAATTAAGGACAGTGGTACCAACCTAGGAAAAAAAAATTGACCTGCCTCATTGCCCCGCCAGATTTAAATCGATAATTCCCGGTACTTTCTTGACAGAAGGTAAGTCAAAATCTATTTTTGATTTATGTTTCGCTAATTTCGGATAAACAGACTTCTTGTATCAAAAAGATGTCAACGTTATAACACTTCCGTTCGAGTCCACTATCCATATGAATTTAGTTAATAATTAGGGTTGTGCTCGATAATCTAATCTATGAGAAAATTTGACTTGCGTCAACACAAACACTTTAATATGCCATTTTTTAAACACTGTTAACTTGAGGGCTTTATGTTCCTTTGGGATAGTAGGCAAATACAAAGAATTTTCAGAAAAATCAGAAAGATGTATCACGATTCCAAAAATTATTCAACTATAAAACGATTTGTATACAAATGTCTCAGCATTTTTTTGTTAATTTAATATTTGAAAATTTCAAAGAAAGTAATATTTATCCGACAAAATTCTTCGACTGGATATGTTAACATAAATAACAAATTTATCGCAACAATCAGAAAAGTTACAAATCTTGAAACTCCTCAAAATAAAGATAATCGATTTACTCGTGAAAATTTTTCACCACCATGCGGAAAGGTCATTTATAAGTGGTAACTTTTAAGAAGGATGCACGTTATTATACCAGGTGCCCAAGTTATATCTGGCCAAATTTCACGAGGCGATTCTACAGGCAATTTTCAACAAAAAAGTTCGTATAGAGTATTGTCTAATTATCTTTCGTTGTAAAGTTATTCAAGATTTTAGTATTTTGCACGTTTCAAAATTTTTTCACTACAAACTTAACATAAAAACTATTAAATTAATTAAACTTCGATATACACATATACACAGTGTACATTGAATGTGTTAATTTAGTGTAAACCATTGGAAAGAACGCAAAATTCTCCTTTGACTAGGGTGGTTTCATGAAGAATTTTATAAAATACTCACCTAATACAAGGTGGTTGAGGAAAAAATTATTATAAAATTTTCTTCAAACAGTTTCAATTTACTCTGAACCTATAAATCCTCATGAAATATGTGCACAAACTAACATATTTATAAAGCTTTCTAACGACATATAACACATTTCGTTAGAAAATAGATGCTGTAAAAAATTGTTTGGTATGTAGAGATACCTTTTTGAATTGTTCCTAGTAATTAAATAAACATTAACCAATTATTAGTATGAAAATTCTTGGTTGAGCATATTTCAAAATGAGATTGAGAGAGGAATGTATAATTGGCTTTAATGGTTTATTTTCAGCCTAAATACATATAACACAAATTTCAATTGATTACCCATTATTTAATTGAGGAAGTTGTTTCGGTGTAGTTTTAACTCTAATTGTGGTGAACACATTATCTCGTTCGTGGAATAGTTCTCTTTGAGTTTTTTCACTGTTGTTCACTTTCACCGAATTCACTTTTATTGGATTCTCTGAAGGTTTCACTTTTCAAAAACTATTATATGATAAAATTTGAATATCAAAACAAATTGAAATATGTTTATCTTCTACAATTTTAATTTCCAAAAGAATTTTTTTATTCAAGAAACTTTTAGAATTAAATTAATGTCTAAAACAAGCACCGCTCACATTTAATAGACGTTTATAAACAAAACTCAATATACAATGTCAAATGAAATAAATAACCCAATAGATATACGAAAGTAATTAAAATTAATAAATAAATATTCAAAGGAGACAAAATTTTGTTTCTGGTCTTAACTTTAAAAAATACTACTTGCCTTATAAAAACATGAACACACTTAAAGGACTTCCCAAAGAATATAATTTATTTGAAATATTTAATATATTTAAATATTCGAACAAATTATTTCAAAAAACTCTAAAAAATGTGCACTATATCTTCAAAAAACAAATATAGTTCTAGATAATCCCTTCATCAGCCCTTTGTTTTCAATATTACAAATATCAAAATCAAAAACATAACCTACATCACTCACGTGTTAAAAGACTTCAGCTTCGAACTACAGATCAGCTATATATTCAAGATTGATCTATGTTCTAACAAAATCAAAGAACAAAGTGAGTTATTTTAAGTTTACTTAAAATCATTGACATCCTATAATGAGATTTATTGAAGCCAAAATATAGTTATATATTATATATAAAATAAAATAGAAAGGCTTTTTACTTGATAGAAGAAATATAACAAAATTTGAATATCAAAACAAATTGAAATATGTTTATCTTCTACAATTTTAATTTCCAAAAGAATTTTTTTATTCAAGAAACTTTTAGAATTAAATTAATGTCTAAAACAAGCACCGCTCACATTTAATAGACGTTTATAAACAAAACTCAATATACAATGTCAAATGAAATAAATAACCCAATAGATATACGAAAGTAATTAAAATTAATAAATAAATATTCAAAGGAGACAAAATTTTGTTTCTGGTCTTAACTTTAAAAAATACTACTTGCCTTATAAAAACATGAACACACTTAAAGGACTTCCCAAAGAATATAATTTATTTGAAATATTTAATATATTTAAATATTCGAACAAATTATTTCAAAAAACTCTAAAAAATGTGCACTATATCTTCAAAAAACAAATATAGTTCTAGATAATCCCTTCATCAGCCCTTTGTTTTCAATATTACAAATATCAAAATCAAAAACATAACCTACATCACTCACGTGTTAAAAGACTTCAGCTTCGAACTACAGATCAGCTATATATTCAAGATTGATCTATGTTCTAACAAAATCAAAGAACAAAGTGAGTTATTTTAAGTTTACTTAAAATCATTGACATCCTATAATGAGATTTATTGAAGCCAAAATATAGTTATATATTATATATAAAATAAAATAGAAAGGCTTTTTACTTGATAGAAGAAATATAACAAAATTTGAATATCAAAACAAATTGAAATATGTTTATCTTCTACAATTTTAATTTCCAAAAGAATTTTTTTATTCAAGAAACTTTTAGAATTAAATTAATGTCTAAAACAAGCACCGCTCACATTTAATAGACGTTTATAAACAAAACTCAATATACAATGTCAAATGAAATAAATAACCCAATAGATATACGAAAGTAATTAAAATTAATAAATAAATATTCAAAGGAGACAAAATTTTGTTTCTGGTCTTAACTTTAAAAAATACTACTTGCCTTATAAAAACATGAACACACTTAAAGGACTTCCCAAAGAATATAATTTATTTGAAATATTTAATATATTTAAATATTCGAACAAATTATTTCAAAAAACTCTAAAAAATGTGCACTATATCTTCAAAAAACAAATATAGTTCTAGATAATCCCTTCATCAGCCCTTTGTTTTCAATATTACAAATATCAAAATCAAAAACATAACCTACATCACTCACGTGTTAAAAGACTTCAGCTTCGAACTACAGATCAGCTATATATTCAAGATTGATCTATGTTCTAACAAAATCAAAGAACAAAGTGAGTTATTTTAAGTTTACTTAAAATCATTGACATCCTATAATGAGATTTATTGAAGCCAAAATATAGTTATATATTATATATAAAATAAAATAGAAAGGCTTTTTACTTGATAGAAGAAATATAACAAAATTTGAATATCAAAACAAATTGAAATATGTTTATCTTCTACAATTTTAATTTCCAAAAGAATTTTTTTATTCAAGAAACTTTTAGAATTAAATTAATGTCTAAAACAAGCACCGCTCACATTTAATAGACGTTTATAAACAAAACTCAATATACAATGTCAAATGAAATAAATAACCCAATAGATATACGAAAGTAATTAAAATTAATAAATAAATATTCAAAGGAGACAAAATTTTGTTTCTGGTCTTAACTTTAAAAAATACTACTTGCCTTATAAAAACATGAACACACTTAAAGGACTTCCCAAAGAATATAATTTATTTGAAATATTTAATATATTTAAATATTCGAACAAATTATTTCAAAAAACTCTAAAAAATGTGCACTATATCTTCAAAAAACAAATATAGTTCTAGATAATCCCTTCATCAGCCCTTTGTTTTCAATATTACAAATATCAAAATCAAAAACATAACCTACATCACTCACGTGTTAAAAGACTTCAGCTTCGAACTACAGATCAGCTATATATTCAAGATTGATCTATGTTCTAACAAAATCAAAGAACAAAGTGAGTTATTTTAAGTTTACTTAAAATCATTGACATCCTATAATGAGATTTATTGAAGCCAAAATATAGTTATATATTATATATAAAATAAAATAGAAAGGCTTTTTACTTGATAGAAGAAATATAACAAAATTTGAATATCAAAACAAATTGAAATATGTTTATCTTCTACAATTTTAATTTCCAAAAGAATTTTTTTATTCAAGAAACTTTTAGAATTAAATTAATGTCTAAAACAAGCACCGCTCACATTTAATAGACGTTTATAAACAAAACTCAATATACAATGTCAAATGAAATAAATAACCCAATAGATATACGAAAGTAATTAAAATTAATAAATAAATATTCAAAGGAGACAAAATTTTGTTTCTGGTCTTAACTTTAAAAAATACTACTTGCCTTATAAAAACATGAACACACTTAAAGGACTTCCCAAAGAATATAATTTATTTGAAATATTTAATATATTTAAATATTCGAACAAATTATTTCAAAAAACTGTGATATTTCTTCTATCAAGTAAAAAGCCTTTCTATTTTATTTTATATATAATATATAACTATATTTTGGCTTCAATAAATCTCATTATAGGATGTCAATGATTTTAAGTAAACTTAAAATAACTCACTTTGTTCTTTGATTTTGTTAGAACATAGATCAATCTTGAATATATAGCTGATCTGTAGTTCGAAGCTGAAGTCTTTTAACACGTGAGTGATGTAGGTTATGTTTTTGATTTTGATATTTGTAATATTGAAAACAAAGGGCTGATGAAGGGATTATCTAGAACTATATTTGTTTTTTGAAGATATAGTGCACATTTTTTAGAGTTTTTTGAAATAATTTGTTCGAATATTTAAATATATTAAATATTTCAAATAAATTATATTCTTTGGGAAGTCCTTTAAGTGTGTTCATGTTTTTATAAGGCAAGTAGTATTTTTTAAAGTTAAGACCAGAAACAAAATTTTGTCTCCTTTGAATATTTATTTATTAATTTTAATTACTTTCGTATATCTATTGGGTTATTTATTTCATTTGACATTGTATATTGAGTTTTGTTTATAAACGTCTATTAAATGTGAGCGGTGCTTGTTTTAGACATTAATTTAATTCTAAAAGTTTCTTGAATAAAAAAATTCTTTTGGAAATTAAAATTGTAGAAGATAAACATATTTCAATTTGTTTTGATATTCAAATTTTGTTATATTTCTTCTATCAAGTAAAAAGCCTTTCTATTTTATTTTATATATAATATATAACTATATTTTGGCTTCAATAAATCTCATTATAGGATGTCAATGATTTTAAGTAAACTTAAAATAACTCACTTTGTTCTTTGATTTTGTTAGAACATAGATCAATCTTGAATATATAGCTGATCTGTAGTTCGAAGCTGAAGTCTTTTAACACGTGAGTGATGTAGGTTATGTTTTTGATTTTGATATTTGTAATATTGAAAACAAAGGGCTGATGAAGGGATTATCTAGAACTATATTTGTTTTTTGAAGATATAGTGCACATTTTTTAGAGTTTTTTGAAATAATTTGTTCGAATATTTAAATATATTAAATATTTCAAATAAATTATATTCTTTGGGAAGTCCTTTAAGTGTGTTCATGTTTTTATAAGGCAAGTAGTATTTTTTAAAGTTAAGACCAGAAACAAAATTTTGTCTCCTTTGAATATTTATTTATTAATTTTAATTACTTTCGTATATCTATTGGGTTATTTATTTCATTTGACATTGTATATTGAGTTTTGTTTATAAACGTCTATTAAATGTGAGCGGTGCTTGTTTTAGACATTAATTTAATTCTAAAAGTTTCTTGAATAAAAAAATTCTTTTGGAAATTAAAATTGTAGAAGATAAACATATTTCAATTTGTTTTGATATTCAAATTTTGTTATATTTCTTCTATCAAGTAAAAAGCCTTTCTATTTTATTTTATATATAATATATAACTATATTTTGGCTTCAATAAATCTCATTATAGGATGTCAATGATTTTAAGTAAACTTAAAATAACTCACTTTGTTCTTTGATTTTGTTAGAACATAGATCAATCTTGAATATATAGCTGATCTGTAGTTCGAAGCTGAAGTCTTTTAACACGTGAGTGATGTAGGTTATGTTTTTGATTTTGATATTTGTAATATTGAAAACAAAGGGCTGATGAAGGGATTATCTAGAACTATATTTGTTTTTTGAAGATATAGTGCACATTTTTTAGAGTTTTTTGAAATAATTTGTTCGAATATTTAAATATATTAAATATTTCAAATAAATTATATTCTTTGGGAAGTCCTTTAAGTGTGTTCATGTTTTTATAAGGCAAGTAGTATTTTTTAAAGTTAAGACCAGAAACAAAATTTTGTCTCCTTTGAATATTTATTTATTAATTTTAATTACTTTCGTATATCTATTGGGTTATTTATTTCATTTGACATTGTATATTGAGTTTTGTTTATAAACGTCTATTAAATGTGAGCGGTGCTTGTTTTAGACATTAATTTAATTCTAAAAGTTTCTTGAATAAAAAAATTCTTTTGGAAATTAAAATTGTAGAAGATAAACATATTTCAATTTGTTTTGATATTCAAATTTTGTTATATTTCTTCTATCAAGTAAAAAGCCTTTCTATTTTATTTTATTATATGATACATGAAAGATGTGTTTAACACTGTTTACACCGTCACAGTTTCACATCTTTTATCCAATTAAAATGAAGATTTATCAGAATGTATTATATTTTGTTGAAAAACTCCATAAACAAGGCAGTTTTAGAACATGGGGGTTTACGATGCGGCCAACTATTATGGCTGAAGAAAATTTAGTAATCTTTATTCCGTAACGAGCAAATAGTAACTATGAAAGTTTTATAAAAATCTCCAGGAAACCATCGTGGCCTTGATCAAATTTTCCACTCTTTCCAGTGGTGTACACTAAATTCTGATTGGGATGATATTTATCAAATTATGCTTTGTTTTTAGTGAAAAAAATGTGAAACGATAAAAATGGTAGGCTAATGAATTACTTTACAACAAAAGATAATTGGACATACTCTATAGAATCTTTTTTGTTTTAATTTGTTTGTGAAATCACCTTGTGAAATTTGGCTAGAGATAACCTAGGCACCCGGTATAACTAAGACATTAGTTGGCTTCATTCCTCATAAGAACGCCGTTCCGTCATATATTTTAGGTTTACTGAGATCTCTGAACATATTCTTCTAATTTTGCAGAATATTATGGGTGAAATACAGCAAAAGGAGAAAAGGAAGCAGATGTGACGGCATGCTAGAACGAGATGGGACCACTGATTCAATGAACAAGCCATTACATTCTCATCTTCTGAACAGTGATAAGGTAACGAAATAAATATTTATTATATTGCAATGTTCTGGTTTATTTAATGTGGTTGGATCTATCAGACACATCACTAATGGACTTGTGATATACGATTTTGTGCGTAAAAGGTTTTTCTATATGTAATAAGAAGTATGAGCTATAGCAAACGGAGTAAGTACCACAATTGTGGTTACTGGCATGTGAGCATGTGGTTCTTCACTAAGTGATCACTGAGGAGACTCCACAATCTCCGAAAGGAGGTTGTGTGATAAGGATACACCTTATCATCAGGTAATATAAGGACCTCTTCATTTGATATGAACCCACTTGGCTTCCAGTTTCGGCTTCAGTTCGAAAAGCTATACCGTGACTGGTAGTAACAAAGCAATATGCAACCGCTACTGGCTGTGCAGGTCAGTATCCGAGTTGTTTGGCACGCAGCTCACACGCCGAATGGGGCTTGATTTTCACCACCCTGTCGCAAATTCGAGAAACAGAAATTGTTTCAAGAAAAGATATCTCAATTGATCCTAGTTGAAGCTCTAACGACAGATCTTATCTTCAAGTTCTACGAAACCTTCTGAAATATTTCAATCGATCCTTGTTCAAGAACCAACTGTCTTCAACCATTTCGCTTGAACCCACAAACTCTAGGAAAGTCTCACAAACAATCCTAATTTGAACCGACGATCGGTCTTATCGTCAAGACCTGTTAAACCCCTGAGACACTTCTCAAGCAATCCTGAGACTAGAATTACGCATAACCAGGTGAAAGAAATACTCTTCTTATCTAGTATGCAGACTTTCAATTACAGCCCCCTCGAGTCTAACACCAATTGGCTGGCCAGAACTATGAATAGTCCAGTGCTAGCCCTGTGATGCAACAATTCATGTCTCCGTGTAAGGCATCACGTCTTGTCCTCCATATCACCTCAGTGAAACTAGCTTCCTAGTAGTGAGAAACTCCCTCTCCGCGAGCTATTTTCGGGTAGTTTATGGGATTTTTCAGTGAATTTTGAATATTTTCGCCTATTTTTGTTTCAATCGATACCAAGTAGTTGTTCATGCCATCTGAAACTAGTATATATTATCTATTAACTATTATCTGTTTTTCTTGTTCTTTCTAGTTGAATTTTGTTTGTTTCCCGTCGTATCAGCTGCCACATTGCCTTATACTCACTGTCTGCTTGTGCTCATCTTAGATAATTTTCCTTTTTAATGTTTTCCTAATTCTCATTCTAAGAGACTTTTTCAAGAATTAATTTTTTTTCACTTGCTGTGGTGTCAACTTCATCACTTTATTTCTCATTTTCTTCAATTCTCCATTCCCAGGATCCTTTTTTCTGCATCCAGTTCTTACATATTTTCAGAAGCACGTGTGAAATATATAGAGCAAACAGCTCAAACACTCATTTGAACTGCAGCATCACCAGAGTTAAATATCGATCAATCTTCAGCTCTGATTCTATCAATGAAATGGAGAGTGGTTTTTTAATTGAATGTCCTTTTCAATTTATAATTTTGAAACTCATTTGTTGATTTCCAATTGGAAAATTTGAGATCTGAGATGTGCGGGTCAAAGGTAAACTTTTCCTCTGGAGCAACCACAATATCAAAAAAAAATATTGTCCATACAAGATATGGATACACTAGTCACTCTTGATGGCTCAGGAAATGCTGGGTCCAATCCATATATCTCGAAAGTCTGCAAAAGTTGTTGCTGTTCCTTCGAATATTTTGGAACATCAACGTTGCAATAATCAAAGAAAACCACACGATCTGCTGGATTAGAATTGCAACATATTTTAGGTACTCTTGTCAAGATATCAATAAAATTAGGTACACTTGCAGGTAGCGGTCTATATCCTGAAATTATTATCTCCTTAAGTATCCCTATTCTAACACCAGAAAGCTGTATCACTCCTTCTATTGAGTTGGATGTAACCTCTATCAGCTCCCCAAAAGGTAGGCCGGCTCGAAGGACAGCAGCCATGTCTTGAAGATTCCCGGCAATACAAAATAGCTAGTCACCTATATTCATTATGTTATTCTGGTTATGTCGATACTTCATGACTGTTGCAAATGCTTGAAGTCGTCTTTTTTATTTCTTAAAGACTGAAAATTAAAAACTCATTAGTTTTTTCACTATTGGAGAGCCAAACAACCAGATCTAAGCCTCCTTCTTCGCCATAATCGATTTTCTCCGAAGTTCCTTTCGAGACTTACTCGTAGATCAAGACTGCAAATCAAAATTCAATAGATTTATCAGTTCATCAATTTTATCTTTTTTCGGTCGTTTCTTATAATTTCTTCCACGAAAAAAAGGAAAAAGGCCTGACAGCTACTCCCGACATCACCACCCATCTTGAAGGCCATGCTTGTTGAGTTGGCTCTTATTAGCTGAGCTCCCCAATCGGGTTGGACAGATTTTATTCCAATAATTTTGGATCGAACCTATATTTTCCTCTACCTCTATTTTACCGACATGCAACCATATTTTCAACTTTCAGCTATTGAACTGATAATCTCCAATTGACGTTCTTGTGCCCCTTAACCAGAACGAGTTCTGCCCGACTTATTCAATCGCTACAATCCGGATGACTTCATGTATTCTTTTACGGATTTAGCGATATTTTTTCCAATACTCTTTAGGTTGACGTTGGGTTCGATGATATCTGTTTACTTCAATATACCAGATGTTAAAAAACAAAGTTTCAATATTTTGGAAGCTGATTATAAACCTCTTCTTCTTCTTCTTCTACTTATATTAGGCCCTAGGCCTGTTCTTCACGATTTTTTTTTCATCCTCTCGTTTAGTTCTGCAGCCGTATTTGTGATGTGGACTGCCAACTGTCTCGCCATCTTTTGAAGGGACGTCCTGGTGGTCTTTTTCCAGTTGGTTTCAAATCCCTCGCTATTCGGGCTAATCTTTGAGGGCTCATTCTGTTTACATGCTGATTCCACTCTCTTCTCCTCTGTCTTCCCCATCGCACAACATCCTGAACCTTACATCGCTCTCTTATTTGACTGTTTGGTATTCTGTCCAGTAATGTTTTTCCAGCTATTGCTCTTAACGTTTTCATTTCCGTGGTCCTTAGAATCCTCTTCGTCTCCGCTGTATCGGCTCTCGTCTCGATAGAATATGTCATAATAGGCCTAACACATGACTTATATATGCGGATTTTCCCGTCCAATCTCAGATCTTTATTCTTTCAAATGACATCCCGTAAGCATCCCGATATATGAGCTGCTTTGTTGGCTTGTTTGCGTACAGTTGTTTTCAGGTCTCCGCAACTAGAAACTTCCACCCCAAGGTATTCGAACTTCGAAACTTGTTCGATTATTTCATTGTTTATTACAATTTTACATCTTATGGGTTCCCTTGTGACAACTAAAGATTTGGTTTTAGCTGTTGATATGCTCATATTGTACTCTCTTGCTGCTAGTTCGAATGCATGTGCCATTCTCTGTAGGTCGTCTTCGTTGTCCGAAATCAATATTGCGTCGTCTGCATAACACACAATTCTTATCAGTTTCGTAGAAAGCCTGTATTCCTGTCCTGCATTTCTTACTTTCTCCACAATTTTGTCCATTATTATGCTAAAAAGTAGAGGGCTTAGACTGTCTCCTTGGCGAATACCAGATGTTATATTCACCTCTGCTGTGAGTTCATTGTTTATCTTGATTTTAGTTTTGTTGTTAGTATTGAGATCTCTAATAAGCTTTACTATACTGCTGGGTTGATTTTGTTTTTTCAGCAGTTTCAACACATCTTTCAGTCGGACGCGATCAAAGGCTTTAGCAAGGTCTAAAAAGCACATGTAAACAGGTTTGTTGAACTCAGTAGCCTTTTCTGCGATTTGCCTTACTTTGAAAATTGCATCTGTTGTTGACCTATTCTTTCGAAACCCCTGTTGCTCTTCACTAATCGAATATCCTTCACTAATCTTATTGGCCAAAATCTTAGTTAGCAGCTTGAGCGATGTGTTCAGCAATGTGATGGTACGGTAGTTATCAGGATCCTTCTTATTTCTCTTCTTATGTATTGGTACCGTTATACTTGATTTCCATTGGTCTGGTACGCTCTTTGTAGTCAATATCTTTTGGAAAAGAACATGCATATTTTCTACTATCATGTCATCTCCTTACTTCAGCAGTTCGTTCGGTATGCCGTCGGGTCCTGGAGCTTTTCTATTTTTTAATTTTGTAATATGAGTCCTTAGTTCTTCCATCGATATTTCTATACTTTGGTCATTATTAGTCTCATCTATGTGTTCTCCCTGCTCTATAGTATCACCATCACATCCGTAAAGTTGCCTGACGTAAGTTGTCCATTTCTCTCCTTCTATTTCATTCAAGTTTACATATTCGTTAATAGGCTTTTTTCTTCCTTTGAGCATTTTCCAGATTTTGCGTTGTGCTCCATAAAGGTCGTGTTCCATCCCCTTTGTGAACTGCGTCCAGTATTCTCTCTTCAAAGTTGTTATCTTGAAGTTGATACGGTTTCTTGTATTTTTGTATTCTTGGTAATTATGAGGTGTTCTATTACTGCAGTATTGTAAGTAAGCTTTACGTTTTTCATACGCTAAATCTCTGATTTCGTTGTTAAACCATGGCTTCGATATCTTTGTTGCGTTCAAGTTGATTTTTCTGACTCCTATACTTTCTCGTGCAGCTTGCAAAATGATTATTTCTATTCTTGCCCATAGTTCGTTCACATTTTCTTATTGACTCAGTGGGTTTTCCGAGAATACTTCTTTCAATCGTTTTTCATACAGCCATTTTGTTGTGTCGTTTTCAAAGGATTCAATATTCAACTTTTCAAACAACTTTGGTGGTTTCTTCTTGTTCAATTGAACCTTGATCAGAAATTTAGCAAGTACCAGTTTGTGATCCGATCCTACATTGGGCGATGTTAATGATCTAACGTCGAGAATTTGTCTAGGTGTGATTTCTCTATTCGTTATTACGTAATCTATCATAGACTGTTGGCCCTGTGTATTCTGCCAGGTATATTTGTGTTGAGATTTATGGGGAAAGAAGGTATTGTTTATTCTTAACATATTTTGGGAGCAGAACTCTATAAGGTGTTCTCCATTGAGGTTTAGTGTTTCTTCATTGAATCGCTGTTTGATATTGTCTATACAGTCATTTCCAACTCTCGCATTCAAATCTCCCAGAATGACCACTTTCTCGTTCCTCTTTGTCTTGTCCATTACGTCTTGCAGGGTGGTATAGAATTCTACAGTCTCGCTTTCCGGTTTGCTTATATCTGGAGCATAAACTGAAATAATGTGGAGTCTAGTGCTCCCGAGGTTCAAGGTAGTCCTGAGGATTCGATGGTTGACATATTCAATACCTTCAATGTTATTCTCAAATCTCTCGTGCAATAAGAGTCCCACTCCTGCGCTTGCATACTCGCCTTTGTCCTTTCCGCTATGTACGAGCAAGAAGTTCTGGTATTTGGAAGTTCCTCTTCCTTTTTTTCTGGTTTCTAACAGTGCGCATATGTCGATATTGTGAGTGTTCATCTCTATCAGTATTTCTTGATCTCTTTTGTTCCACGATTTGATGTTCCAGCATGCTATTCTTAATCGGGTATCCTTTCTCGTAGTCCTGTTTCGTGCTGTGTTCGTCTTCGTATATTTCCGTCCTGTGTCCGAGGCATTGTGATCGTGTCTATGAGCATATGTTCTTCTACCAGGGCAGATTGCTAGCCTCACCACCGAACCCTCCTCTTTTACCCGGGCTTGGGACCGGCTATGCTACTGCTGAGCTACTCGATCCACCCAACAGCAGCATAGGCAGAGTTATTATAAACCTCAAAATAAGTAAAAAAATTCATATAAACATGGGTCCGCAAGGAAGCCGTTCTGGAGATATAAGCGATTTTCGATTTGCAACCAAATACGATATTGGCTTCATTTTCATCTTTCAGAAGTCTTGTTTACTGAACTCACAATTAAAATGTTTTTCAGTTGGTTCATTAGAAAAAATCACAGCTGGTATCAAACATTTGGTTTTCATATGACATTTACGTACTTTTATTGAATATTTAACATCCGATTCGAGTTGTTTACTTTCTTTCACTTTGTTGTTAGGAAAAAATTGTTATTCCTGAATTTGAAATGCCTATTATTTTACTGAAATGGGGGATATGGTTTTCATGTATGGCCGTGCCATCGGAAGTGGTCCTGAAGCACGTCGCCTTTATGCAGAGGCTTGTCCCTATCGTCAACTTTCTCTCATGTGACGTTCAATCAAGTTTGTAGACGATTGAGGGAAACCGGTTCCTTAACAAAATGCTCCTGATACTGGACGTCCAAAATCTGTAAGTACTGCAGATGTTGAAATTTTGAATATTGTGACTGAAAATCCCAGTACAAATGTAAGAAGAATTTCAACGGAAGTAGGATTAAGTGGCCCCTTTTTCTGGAGAACTATGCATCAACAATTTCTCTATCCATTCCATATTCAACGCAAGCAAGCTCTTAATCCTCCTGATCATCCAGCCAGAAGGACATTCTGTCAATGGTATTTAACAAAGATTGCTGAACATCCGCATTTGAAATTTTCAACTTTCATAATACCCATATTTGGAAGGATAAAATTCCACACACCATTCATGAATCCAGGCATCAATAGCGTTTCCGTATAAATATCTGGCTAGGTATTTTAGGAAACCGTTTGTTAGGACCAGTAGTTTTACCACGGAATTCAACTGAAGCCGCATAACTTAACTTTTTTCCAAAATTTTCAGAGGCTTATCCCGATAGTCAATTTCCTTCGCATGTGACGTTCGATCAAGTTTTTAGACGACTGAGGGAAACTGGTTCCTTAAAAAAAAAGCTCGTGAGACTGATCGTTCAAGATCTGTAAGTACTCCAGCAGTTGAAAAGCAAATTTTAAATGTAGAAGTCAAAAGTAAGTCGAATATTTTCTGTAATTTATCGTATTTGGTTGCGATATTAGTTAATATTTTGAAAACCGAAAATCGCTCATATCTCCAAAACGGCTCATTTGCAGACCCATGTTTATATGAAACTTTTTACTTAATTTTAATTTTAGAATTAGCTCCCAAAATATTGAAACGTTGTCTTTTAACACCCAGTATATGTCTGTTGTTCATTGATAGAGTTCGTTGACACCTGTCAGTGCAGATATTTTTCTTCCATTCGTTTAGGGATTCCATCTGGCAATTCCTTATTAGAGGGCTTTAAACAAAGTCTTGATTGAACGTGAAATTCTCTACTAGGATGACCCTGATATCTACAGGTAGTAGACGCTACACTGCCAGACGGTTCGAAAACTTCGCGAAGGAAAAAATAAAGAATCCACTTCCATTAATAATTTCACCAAATCTCAAGCTAATCAAAACTCATCATTTTATTGAGATTGATCAAATTGGTGGATGCGAACATAAAACCACTTTAATATAAGTAATTATTCGAGGTCTATATATAGAGCACACTTTATGTGCTGGAGAAAATGCCAAAACATGTCTGAAAACCATTCAAGTTCCACACAGAGTTTCATTAGTGTGTTCAAGAAATGTTCAACATGATGATGTACACTTTTGGATTCATTGATGGAAATAATTAAAATTTCCACCACTATTTTATCAATAAAACTCGAACTGACCAGAATGATTCCTTTTATTACCTGCAACATAAGGGCGGGTATTATCATGTATTCAATGGAAATTTTCGCTTATTATGCCAGTAAAGGGATGCATAGTGAGTGGTAGCACGCGATCCAAATATTGTAGACCTGACAAAAAATGCTATGGAAAATGAGCACTCTTAGAACGCCAAAATTGACTCCTCGAGTTTTACCTCTCAACATTTCCAAATAGTCTCCACCTTCTTGTCTGAAATATGAGTGGTTCAGAGCAGAAGTGGACTAAGTAAAAAATAAACAATTTTCTTGTTTTTCCGTTTTAGGATAGTAAATTATTTGTAATAATGAAATAAGTACGAAGTTCAATGCTAATGTCTTCTCATAATTAGACAATCTTGACATACTACTTCCGGAAGCGAAAGCCAAAAAACTAGATATTCCAGAATCGATAGAAATATTCAAAAGTAAGGACGTTTTAGAAATAAAACTTTCAAACAAACGGACCTTCGGCACAATCCAATTCTCGAAGCTTTGTACTTGCTGAAACAATCAATTAATATATAAGTGTCCCGGCACTACGTGACTCTTTCTCAGGTGTGAATAAAGTATATAAAGATGAGTCAGGAACTTCAATTTTCTTAATCCTCTTGATTATCAAGCCAGAAGGACATTCTGTCAATGGGTTTTAAAAAAGATTGCTGAACATCCGCATTTTACTTCTAATATCCTTTTCACTGATGAAGCTGACTTTAACAAAGATGGAATTTTTAACTTTCATAATAGCCATATTTGGGCGGATGAAAATCCGCACACCATTGATGAATCCGGCATCAATAGCGTTTCAGTATGAATATCTGGCTAGGAATTTTGGGACATCGTTAGTTAGGAGCAGTAGTTTTACCACTAAATTTAACTGGAGCCGCATAGCTTAACTTTTTTCAAAATACCTTGCCCGATTTTCTAAAGGTGGTACCTTCAAATCAGTGGATGAATATTTGGTTAATGCAAGATGGAGCGCCCCCACATTATACACTTGCTGTCAGGGAACATTTAGATCAAACATTTCGCAGAAGATGGATAGGACGAGGACGCCCAGTCGCATAGCCCGCTAGATCTTCCGATTTAAGTCCTTTGAACTTTTGTATTTGGGATTATTTGAAAAGTTTAGTGTATGAAACGTCAGTGAATAACATTGAAGAGTTGCAACATCGGTTGAACTATCTTATCAAGAGATCCGAACACAACCAGGTCTTTTCGAAAGAGTACGTAACTCCTTCATGCGATGATGTACTTCCTGCATTGAAATGGACGGTGATTATATGGAACATCTTCTGTAAAACACTAGAAGTCAAAAATAAATTGAATATCTTCTGTAATTTATCGTATTTGGTTGACATAACCACAAAGCAAATAATCCAGTGGAGTTATGTCGCATGATGTTGGAGGCCAATTAATTGGACCATTTCTCGAAATAACGTTATCGCCAAATCTTTCTTTCAATAAATCAATTGTTACGGTAGCAGCATGAGGTGTAACACCATCTTGTTGGAACCAAAACTCCCCTGGGTCGTTACCATTTAAATTTTGAAACAAATAATCATTGATCATCGATCTGTAACGAGCAACATTCACTGTAACATTAGCTCCAGCATCGTTTTTGAAGAAATATGGACCGATGATGCCTCCAGCGTGTAATTGCAGTTTTCAGGATGCAATGGAACCTGCAGAACTTCTTGGGGGTTGTTTAAATCCTTATACACCAATTTTGCTTGTTTGTATAGTCGTTTAACCAGAAATGAGCTTCATCACTAAGCACAATTTTACGATAAAAAAGTGGATCAACTTCAAGCTGTCCTAGGCCCCAATCAGCAAAGAAACGTCGCTTATTATGGTCAATTGGCTTCAGTTCTTGAACCAGTTGGATCTTGTATAGGTGTAGACCAAGATCTTTACGCAAAATTTTCCATGTGGTGGATGCACAAAGTCCAATTTGTTGTGAACGTCGGCAAATAGACAAATCTGGATCATCATTAACACTATGACTTACAGCAGTGATATTTTCTTCTATACGTACAGTTCTTTGTCTTGTGGTTGTTGTTGCATCGAGTAGAGAAAATATTGTCAGAAATATATCGATAATTCGACGAATAAGCTGCTCTGATGTACGATTTTGTAAACCATAAATTTCACGAAGTGCTCTATAAGTTTGGCGAATAGAACAATGATTTTGGAAATAAATTTCAACAATTTGTAAGCGTTGTTGCGGCGTGAGTCTTTCCATGATAATTTGTCAATGCTTACTGAACAGAAATTTCAGAACAACATGGCTTCTACCTCCTGTGAAATCACAGTTATCCCTATCGAAAGTTCTATCACTCTAAAAAAAATACCTGATAATAGCTATTTCGACTATGGCAACACTTCTATCATTCGTGGTTTGACGGAGAGATAGTTTAACATTAGATATTGACAAAATGAGTGTATTTACGCCCGAATGAAACTGAACCAAAGTGCTGAATCTTCTATCCAAACTATTAGAAATTTGCGTAGAAAATGAGTAGTGAGCACATCTGAAAACATTGCTACTGTAGCCCAAAAAGTGACTAAACATCAACTCAACTCAACTCAACGTCAACATCAACTCGATATCGTGTTCAAGAACTGAACATTTATCGCGCTTCTCTAGGCAGAATTTTGCATAAAGACCTCGGTATGAAGGCTCACAAAATTCAATTAGTGAAGACTCGTAACCTCTCGATGAGTTTCCACTTCGCTCAATGGGCCAATGATCGCATGGCCAAAGATGAGCATTCTTCCAGAATATTCATCTTTATTGATAAGGGTCATTTTCACATCGGTTGATCATTTTTTGTTAGGAGTAAGTGTTGCGCTAATAATCCAGAAGGGATTGATGCCTTGAAACACGAAACAGTTTTTCATTTAAAGCAAATTTTAAATGGCCTAGCCGTTATTTGCCAAAATTTGACAGAATAGTTGTGAAAGATAGGTTCTTGGTGGTCAAAATAAAGTTACTATAACTTCCCAGAATCACACCCAAGGATGTAATTTGATAAAAAGGTTTTTCTCATTTAAACCTCAAGAATTAGGTGCTGAAAATATTTTAACATTAAATACGGACATTCTGTTGTCTGTCGTTCAATCAGTAAACATCTATCCGCTCACCTTTATGTACTTGTCTCATTCCAGCTGAATATAATCCTACAATCCAGTTCATCTAACACGAAATTGAATTTCAGCACAATTCTGAAATTTGTTTAAATCAACATTAATAAATGCTCGTCTGATTACCTAAAATTTCTTAAAGAATAAATTCGATGAATTTAACCAACGCATCCACCATTTTTTGCTTCTCTTGTGTTCACCAAATTTTCTCTAAATTTCAGACAAGTATTTGATGTGAAGAAATTCTGACAAGATGACTCCTACTTATCGATGCACAAAATGATAAATTTAAGCGGTGTACAATTTGGAATAATCTCACATTCTAAATATTCTCCATTTGTGTATTGTGAGTCCGGCAACACACGAAACACGTCTAGATTAAGTTTAGTAATGGAACAAAAAGATGCAGGCGCTGATAATGATGGTAAATAGTTGCAAATTGGAATATCATGAGAGAAAATGAATTCTCCTATTTTATTCAGGTTTAAAACAGAATATACCTTGATAGATTTCGAATTAGAAACTGTTTTCATAGCTTTCACTTCCTAATCGTAAGTTGATAATTAAGTTTTCAAAATAGATGAAATTTTGGAATTAAAACAAGATGTGGGTGATTCCATTCTAACTGTGATATTCAATGTCCTGTATTGTTTGTTCTCATAGGTCATTAATTAATAATCAAATTATGAAATTTTTGTGCTTATTGGAAAATTATGAACATATTTCAACATTATCTTCATATAATATAACTTGCCACTTACAATATATCACTTAAATGTCAGTACCGTGTCATGTCCATTTTTAGAATTTATTTATAAATTGTTAGTTGTTTTTGTCGTAATAAATTATTTAAACTAATAACCTCATAAATTCTAATTTTTATGATCAAACTGAACAAAATTGACACATTTTCTGTTTAATGTATTGAGTTAACATTGAATTCCGGTTCAATAACTTTTGTCTTTAAATTTTAACGAATTTTTGAATTTAAACTTGTGCGAGTCGAGCGCCATCTACATTGAGATTTATGAAACGTCTAGTGAACCACCTTGAAAGTAAATAAATTTAATCATTTTCTCAAACAATTTCTACCGAATTTTTTTTATGTCAGTACCATGGATAAATGAGTCAGTACCGTGGAACGTAAAATTTGAAATTTGTTTCTCGTTCTTGATGCTTCGAAGTTGTAGTAAAATCCTCTCAGATTTAAAAAAAAAAATCACAGTCAGAACACCCATGTAGAAATTACTATGGTTTACTACCAATAAATTGATATTTTACACATTTAATTGTGACTCGAGTTTCTGGAATTACCTATCCCATCTTTAGACAACTGAGAACTTAACAAACAGAACAGGGTATTTATGCATATACAGAGGTAGAAGAGGTAAAAAACTCTGTTAAACATGGTTGGAAATGAAAGGACGCCTAACAACTATTAGAATGTCGGCACGTCAAAGAAGATTGGTATACAGATGTTATTAGGAGTACAAATAAGTTTCCGCCGTTTTATTGTAGATGGCGCGGCACGGAGTTTCGGTTAGCTTTCGCAGATGATAACCGGCTTAAAAAATAGTTTGGACATTCAAGAACAACATAACCTATTAATATCATTGATTTTATATTGGTAAACTATAATTTTTATAAGTTGAAAATTGAAAATTTGAGCCAAGTAAGCGTCATTTGCGAGAAATATTAGTTTACTTCTTTAATTTAAAGAAATCTGCTGCTGAGGCGCATCAATTGCTCGTAGAAGCTTATGGCGAGGGTGCTTTGAGTGAGAGAACGTGTCGAGAGTGGTTTCAAAAGTTCAAAAACGGTGATTTCGACGTAGAAGACAAAGATCGCAGTGGAAGGCCAAAAATTTACGAGGATGCAGAATTGGAGGAATTATTGGAGGAAGATTCATCTCAAACACAAAAAGAACTTGCTCTAACATTAGAAGTCACTCAGCAAGCAGGTGAATTCTACCAGAATAGTTAGTGGCTATTTGAGGAAGGCCTCTTTTCCAAGTGACTACCAAGCAGTCTCCACAGTCCACCCAGAGGTAGAAAGTGTGATAAGGATTACGCCATATCATCGCGCGTGGCGAGAACCCCTCCGAAGAGATGAACCCACCAGCTTCCAGTTTGGGCCCCGACTCGAAAGCCAGAACCGTCTGACTGGTAGCAGCGAAAGCACTATCCAACCTCTACTGGCTCTGCAGGTCAGTACCCGAGTTGTTTGAGACGCAACTCACCCGCCGGAGGGAATTCTTATCCATCCACCCGAACGCAGTCCCAAGAACTAAGATAAACTCAAGATTGACGACTACAATTGATCCTGGTACGAGCACCGTCTAGCGGACTATACGTCCTGACCCACCGAACCCATGTGAAGTCATTTGATTGATCCTGGCGTCAAGCACTAATGGCGGAGCCATTTCGTCGAGATCCACAAACCCTAAATAGTTACGCACAGATCCAGGGGCCAGGACAGGCCGGTCGAACCGTCAAGTCCCGTTAAACCCCGAGTCGTTTCATGAGAATATCCCGAAAATGGGGGTCTGCGAACAGATAAATGAAATACCCCCCTAGTCCAGCATGCGGACTTTCAACCACTGCCCCCTCGAGTCCAACACCAAGTGGGGTGGCCAGGTGGTACAAGTAACACCTGAGGGCAAGTCCACTCCCCCGAGGTATCGCAGTATGCTACATAACGCACTCGGCCATTACACAGAATCCGGAGATTTATACTGCGATAGGGTAGAGTACGCCAGTTTTAAGGGAGAAGCCCTGTGCTGCGACAGACTCCCTTGTCACTGAGTTAATCAACCGGCTCAGCCCTCCATTTCACCTGAGTAAAACTAGGGCCCCATTCGGAGATCTTCCACCATACAGGTCCAGTGACTGGCGCGAAATGGCATTACGTTAGACACCAAGACTTAACCCTCCAATTCGCCGGGACGAATTTAGGGTCCTAGTCAAGAGAGCGCCCCCATCACGTCAAGATCTAATGCCTGGGGGGCGTCACTCATGAAGCAGTCTCACATCGTTTAAAATCATTAGGAATGATTCATAAACAAGGAAATTGGGTTCCGTACGAATTAAAGCCGAGAGATATTGAACGCCGATTATGCTTAAGTGAAATGCTGCTAGCTAGACATAAAAAAAGGGTTTTTTACATCGTATCGTAACTGGTGATAAAAAGTGGATACGTTATGACAATCCAAAAAGAAGAAAATCATGGGGATTACCTGGCCACGCGTCAACATCAACAGCAAAACCGAATATTCACGGAAAAAAACTTATGCTGTGTATTTGGTGGGATCAGCTAGGTGTAGTGTATTATGAGTTGCTTAATCCGAGCGAAACAATTACTGGAGCCCTCTATCGAACACAATTGATGTGATTGAGCCGAGCTCTGAAGGAAAAACGCCCTCAATACTATTCTAGACACGAAAAAATTATTCTTCTGCATGACAATGCTCGTCCACATGTTGCGGCTCCCGTGAAAAAGTACTTGGAAATACTTGATTGGGAAGTGTTACCCCACCCGCCGTATTCACCAGACATTGCACCGTCCGATTATCACCTGTTCCGGTCCATGGCACATGCTCTGACGGCGCAGCGGTTCACATCTTATGAGGATACCAAAAATTGGGTTGATTCGTGGATAGCCTCAAAAGACAAGGAGTTCTTCAGACGTGGGATTCGAATGCTGCCTGAGAGATGGGAAAAAGTGGTTGCAAGTGATGGGAAATATTTTAAATGAATTTATATTACCGTTCTTCTATAATAAATATTTAATTTGTGTTAAAAAACGGCGGAAACTTATTTGTACTCCTAATACTTATTTAAATATTTCAAAAATTTTGAATTTACATAGATCCGTACAGTCATTAATTATTTTTACATTATTTTTATTGTGAAATAATTTGAAAATTTCAAAAGATTCTAAATAATCAAGTTTCTTTCCTTTTGATTCTACATGTAGGCGTTTGAGTTTATTTATTGTCGGAAAAGGGTAGTAAAACATTGTAATTTCTACAATTTGTTTGAATTTTGATCAACTACCAAATAGTAACAACGGCTGAAACCGTTCAGTATATGAAATTTTGGAAATTTATTATATATTTTAAAAAAAGGGTGAATCTATAGATTTATGGGATTATGTGGCTACTATAACGACTAAGTATAAAATTCAGGGGAAGCTGAGCGCTTCTACGCCCAAAACAGTGTTTGAATGATGATTTCATTCTTCGTATCTTGAAATATCGATATCGTGTATTACTTTTTAATTCGAAAAATTTTAGTAGTGTCAAAAAAGCATTAGTGAAATAAGATATATTGCATATTTGACAAGAGTTATTCTGAGGAATCAGAATCTATCATACAAACAAAGCAGAAGTAAACATTTGAATAATGTATCATTCAAAACATTATTGCCATAATTTATGTTTTGATTAAAGAAAAATTTTCATATAAATTATTTCGGCTGATCTGTACCAAATACCATTAGTAAGGAGTATGAGCTATGGTAATAGAAAGTTCTAAGAATCAAGACAGTGTAAAATACATAAATCCATATAACATTTGTAAACTAAAACGAGCCCGATAAGGTTTGATTGATAACTGGAGTATAAGTACAGACCTGCGCACGTTTCGAACTTATTGGTTCCTCTTCTGTTATGCCCAACGACTACAAATCTGTCAAGTACCTATATTCGCTATGCACAGGAACACTAAGGTATTAATCATATAATAGCGCCAACAACTACTAGTGCCTGCAAGTATACATACTCAAAATACCTTAGCAAGCCAAATCGAGTTAAGAAATGTATTCCCGATTTTTTCACGTTACAAACGCAGAAAAGATTTTCTTCGTGCTCAAGTCAGTTCACAATTAGAATATTCATATTCGAATAAATCAATTCGGCTAAACTGTATCAAATATCATTAGTGGGGATTGTGAGCTATGCTGATAGAAAGTTCTGCAAATCGAGACAGTGTAATATACATCGGTATAACAGATGTAAACTCAAACAAATCCGATAAGGTTTTGTCACCTTAGTGTTTATATTCATAGCGAATATAGGTACATTACAGTGCACTGAAGAAGAACCAACAAGTTCGAAACGTGCGCATGTCTGTACTTATGCCCCAATGATCACCAGAACCTCATCGGGCTTGTTTGAGTTTAGAATTGTCGTACAGATGTATATAACACTGTCTCGATTTGTAGAACTTTCTATTACCATAGGTCACATTGCTTACTAATAGAAAAAATTCCTGACAATTGTTTTCATTTTATTCAATTTCGAAAATGTCGTTATTATTGGAAACTCACCAATAAAGATAATATTTCATCTCATTGAAACATACTTGACGATATATTATAAATTTTTCAAACTAAATTTTTTAATTTCACTCGAGATGTCCATTCTTCATTGCTTCAGCTAAGATTCCAAAGAAATTTCTCAAAATCCTTGAAATAAATGTTTTCATTTGATTACTTAATTTTAATATATACTTCTAGAGATATTGGCAAAAAAATTAGAACGCATATAATCGACAAATTGTATACAGGGTGTTTCACGAATCATACTACAGGCTTTCAGGGCGGATGTAGGACATATTGGTGAGTCTGAATCAGTGCTCGAAATATGACCTAACTGTATTAGTTTAAGAGATACAGTATGTTTCATGTATTTTATCAAAAATTTTCAATCGGTATAACTCTTGAACGCCTGCATGGATCTCCATAAAAATTTAAGGGAATGAGTACAAGCCAATGCCTAATATTTGCATCTAATCACTTGTCGATAGCGCAGGTCCGGACTGAGAAAATTATATTCTTCATCCCACATCTTGTAAAACACCCTGTACATCGAATTTCCGAAAAGTGAAATTCTCCTCAGAATCCACAATGAATACTCTTTCAAACAAGCGCATTTGAAATAATGGCACACTCCGCATCAATATTTTATGAGCTATTGAATATCTGGAATTTTCGATTCATAGACACACGCATACAAAACGAAATACTTTTCCACTTTCCCGAATAAATTCTTTTATACCCCTTCCCCCATCAATTTTTGTATGTGATTTGTTCTCGAAAATTTCCCTATTTCTTTTTGACACCTGCTAGCTCTTGTTTCGAATGTTCTGCAACTTCCATTAGCCTTTCTTTCTGATCCACTATTTATCTTCTCACATGCTGCTCGAATCGATCTGAATCTTAAGATATCATTTATTTTCAATGCTATGCGAAAGATCACAGAAGAAATTCGTTGACTGTGAATTTAACCCATTTCAAAATATAAGTGGCTCATGCTAAGAATTTTGACATTTCAAGCCATTGTCGGGTAATTATTGAAACAGAAAATACGCAAGTGGTAGATTGTTGTGTTTTTATAAAATTTTCATTAAGAGAATTCATCGAAATGGCGTATTTACGAATACTGAGTATACTGATATGTTGTTAGTTTATGGATTTTGAAAGTGCAATGGTCGTGAAGCTGCTAGGGAATATCGAAGGCTATATCCGGATCATCGAATTCCTAACCACCAAATATTCGAACATGTTAATCGCTCACTTCGTGAAACTGGACACTTTCCGTCAGTAAGTAAACGAGAAAGAGCAAGTTCGATGGTAAACCATGAAGAGATAATAGAAGCTGCCCAAGAAAATCCCTCAACCAGCACTCGGCGTCTCGGTTCAGTTTTAGGTTTGCCACATTGTCAGCTCTGGCGAGTTCTTCACCGTGAAAAGTGACATTCATTTCATTTACAGTCCGTCAAAACCTTGGAGCCAGGCGATGAAATACCAAGGATGCGATTTTACAGATGGGTTTTGCGGAACCAGCGAGCTATCTTCAGAGCGCTTTTTACTGATGAAGCGACCTTCAGAAAAGATGGCATTTTGAATGTTCGCAATGTACATATTTGATCCAGAGTAAATCCGCAATTCACAACATTGTTTTCCAGTCAATATTTGGTTTGGAATTTACAATAATCGCCTAATTGGACAACATAAATTTACTTTTGCCAAAAATATTTGATGTTGCCCCTACATTCACGTATTGGATGGAATAAGATGCAGCATAATACCTAAGTCATACTGAGAATTTCAATCGATTCATTATGAATAGAAGCATTATTCGGAGATTCACAGGTCCGTGTTTACTATAAATTGAAAATTCCTAATATTCAATGGTTCATAAAATGATGATACGAAGTGCGGCATTGATCCTAATAGGCTTGTTTAAAAGAGTATTTATTGTAGATTCTAAAGAGAATTTCGCTTTTCGGAAATTGGATGTATAGGGTGTTTTTCAAGATGTGAGATAAAGAATGTGAATTTCTCAGTCCGGACCTGTGCTATCGATAAGTTATTATGGGCAAATATTTGGCATTAGCCTAAACTCATTCTCTCAAGTTTTCATGAAGATCCAGGCGTTCAAGAGGTATGCCGATTGAAAGTTTTTGATAAAATACATAAAACATCCTGTAACTCTTAAACGAATATAGTTAGAACATATTTCGAGCACTGATTAACACTCACCAAAATGTCCTGCATCTGTCCTGAAAGCCTGTACAATCATTCGTGAAACACCCGTTATATTCACAAGTTTGATATTTCTCTTTCGCCTGATATTATTTTCGACTGATAATTCGCAAATTACAGATATTTCGACGAAATTATAACTCCCTGTTTCAAACGTAAAAAAGATAAATAGATACGAATATACAAATATACCTTTGCTTAGAATTTGAGACATTTTTTGCGCCGGAAACCAGAAGCGTCTACAAAGAGACAATGTCCCAACAGCGGAAATGCGCTGCAAGGTTGCCGTCACATTTTCCTATGTAATATTTTTATTCGAGGCAACTCAACAATTACACACCTCTGACATGCATGTAATAAATAACCTCCAAAATATTGGACGGATGATTAACGAAAATTTGCGGTTTTGTTGTATTGAGAAATCATTAATTAAAAGTATAAACTTTGAATATCAAGACAGATTTATTTATTCTGTTAGTCTTCTACAATTTTAATTCCAAATTTTTTTTTAAAACTTTTAGAATTATATTAATGTCTAATAATAAGCACTGCTCATATTTAATAGACGTATAAAAATCAAAATTCACTATACAATATCAAATAGAATAAAAAACCCAAAGAAATAAATTATTAATTAAAAGTAAAAATAAGTAATATCGAATGTTTCGTTCCAAACATACGCACCTGAACTCGTCAGAAAGACCGTTGTACGTATTTTTTGCCTTTGACAAACATTTGAAAACGTGTTCAGTTTCTGGTTTTATATTTATGAGAACTAAATCTTTTTCAAAAATACACAACATAATTTTAAGAACTTCTCCAAAACTAATTTATTTAAAATATTTAATATGTTTAAATATTTAAATAATTTACTTGAAAAACTTTCAAAAACATGTAGCACATGCTCAAAAATAATTGGAATTCAGATAAGTCATTTCAACTTTACATTTATAACATAAATTCAATTAAAAATAAATAAACTTGTGATCTAACCAAACAATTTCTGGAAAATCTGTGAATGCACTTAAACTAGGTAGGTACATCTAATATCCAAGGTAATCTATGTTCTATGTTAAACACAGAAATCACACAAAGTTCTGGAAAAATATACAGGGAATTGAATTTGAATATTTTTTCGTATATTGTTAGTAATTTCATTGTTTATTTCTCAATTGCTATCAGAATTGTCACAGAGGAGTAACTTTTGACGAGGAATATTATTTTATTTATCTCTTCATTTTTTGTTATAGGGGGCGCAACGTGAGTCATTCCTGTTTGAGTTTAGAATTGTTATACAAATGTATGTTGCACTATTTCATTTTATAAAACTTTCTGTTACAACAGTTCATATTCCTTATTACTGATATTTGGTACAAGTGAGCTAAATTAATTTATTTGTATATACATATGCAAATAAGCATCACCATATAAAAGGATATGAGTTGATGAGTTGAGCATGAGGAAACTTTTTCGCGTTTATAACGTTAAAAATAATCGGGAATAATGTTCTTTACTTTAAATGGCACGCTAGCGTATGTCGTGTATATATATTTGCGTGCACTAGATGGCGTTTGTGTATGACTAATAATACCTTAGCGTTCCTGTGCAGAGCAAATATAGATACGTGACAGACTTGTAGTCGTTGGATATTACAGGGTACCAACAAGTTCGAAACATGCGCATGTCTGCAACTTATATCCCAGCGATCAACAAAACCTATTAGGCCTTTTTTTTTGAATATTAAAACAAATTGAAATATGTTTATCTTCTACAATTTTAATTTCAAAAAAATTTTTATTCAAAAAACTTTTAGAAATAAATTTATGTCTACACAAGCACCGCTTACATTTAATAGACGTATATAATCAAAACTCAATATATAATGTCAAATGGAATAAATAACCCAACAGATATACGAAAGTAATTGAAATTAATAAATAAATATTTAAAGGAGACAAAATTTTGTTTCTGGTCTTACCTTTAAGAACACCAATTGCCTTTTAAAAACATGAACACACTTAAAGGACTTCTCAAAGAATATAATTTATTTGAAACATTTAATATATTTAAATATTCGAATAAATTATTTCAAAAATCTCTAAAAAATGTGCACTATATCTTCAAAAAACAAATATAATTCTAGACAATCCCGTCTTCAGTCCTCATTTAATATTCCAAATATCAAAAACCTAACCTATATCTCTCAAGTGTTAAAAGACTTAAGCTTCGAAATACAGATCAACTATATAATGAGTTTAAATTTTATACGTCTATTAAATATAAGCAGTGCTTATAAAGACATCAATTTAATTCTTGACGTTTCTTGAATAAATTTTTGAAATTAAAATTGTAGAATACTAACAGATTAAATCTGTTTTGATATTAAAATTTTGTAATAATCCTTCTATCAAGTAAAAAACCGCTTCTTATTATTTATCCTTTTTTGTCTTAATAGTTTGTTCAAGTTTTTCATCGGCATAAAGGAATATTGTATACCGAAATAATTCAGGCAATGGAAGTCCGAAATCATAATTATCTGATATATGTATCTATCACTATTACTATGTAATTGTATTTCACAACTAATTAATTAACACAATAGATCAACTATTGCATAGAACATTAAAAATATAATAACTTCTCCAAGCAGTAGCCATATCTAATGGTCGCATTTGGAAGCATGAATAGGAATTTTTTCTAACGTTCATATGACATTTTAGACCTTCATTTTGCCCTGTTGGTTACTTTGTCATTACCTCCCAAAAATTTCAAAAATTTGTTTCGATTATGGTGAACCACAAAAGAATAACAGCTTGAACGTATTTGGACATAATTGAATTTAACCACAAATTATTTATCGGTTAGTCCAATGTAACATTTTATGATAATTTTCGACTCAAAAATTCAAAAAACTGACATTGTGAAAACGACAAGTATCGGGTGTTTTTTTTTAGAGTGATAGAACTTTCGATAGGGATAACTGCGATTTGAAAGAAGGTAGAAGCCATGTCGTTTACATAATCGTCCATCAGAGCAGCTTATTCGTCGAACTATCGATAGATTTCGGACAACATTTTCTCTACTCGATGCAACAACAACAACAACAAGACAAAGAACTATACGTACAGAAGAAAATATCGCTGCTGTAAGTCATAGTGTTAATGATGATCCAGGTTTGTCTATTCGTCGACGTTCACAACAAGTTGGACTCTGTGTCCACCACATGGAAAATTTTGCGTAAAGATCTTGGTCTACACCCATACAAGATCCAACTGGTTCAAGAACTAAAGCCACTTGACCATAATAAGCGTCGTTTGTTTGCTGATTGAGCTCTTGAAGTTGATCCATTTTTTATCGTAAAATTGTGTTTAGTGATGAAGCTCATTTCTGGTTGAACGGTTATGTAAACAAGCAAAATTGCCGTATATGGAGTCGAAAAAATCCTCAAGAAGTTCTGCAGGTTCCATTGCATCCTGAAAAATGCACGGTATGGTGTGCTTTACACGCTGGAGGCATCATAGGTCCATATTCCTTAAAAACAATGCTGGAGCATGAATGGTGCTCGTTAGAGATCGATGATCAATGATCATTTGTTTCAAAATTTGGATGATATCGACCGAGAAGTGTTTTGGTTCCAACAAGATGGTGCTACACCTCATGCTGCTACCGTAACAATTGATTTATTGACAGAAAGATTTGACGATAGCATTATTACGAGAAATGGTCCAAATAATTGGCCTCCAAGATCATGCAACATAACTCCGCTAGATTATTTGCTTTTGGGTTATGTCAAGTCATTGGTTTATGCTGATAAACCATAAACAATAGACGCTGTGGAAGTCAACATAACTCGTGTTATTGATGAAATAAGGACTGAATGAAAAAGTGGTCCAAAATTAGTCTGGTTGAATGTCTCAGAGCTAGTCGTGGTGGACATATGCCGGAAATTATTTTTAAAACATAAATGTCATAAAATTATCTTCCAATTAAAACAAAATTGGCTTCAATCTTAATTTAAATGTGTGTTATTTCAATTCAAAGTTCTATCACTCTAAAAAAACACCGGATACATTGAATAAATTTCTCAAAATAATGCGAATAATATTAAATATGAAATATATATATTTTCTCGTGCTATTATTTTTTCGCACAATGTCTGTTTATTCGTCTAATTGAAGACAATTAGTAAATAAATTAGAGCACGTTGACGAAGAATAGAGGGAATTGAATTATTTTCAATTGGGGAATAAACGAAATATTCAAATAAAATTATGAAAGGCTAAAGAAAGTGTCACGAATGTTCATAATAATTGAAAATATTTTCCATTTCCGTTGCAAAAAATTATCGGATGTCAATCAATAAGAGGGGAACGATCGATGCCTGAAAAGTTACCTTTTTTCTTTCAGTTTGTAGGTTTTGAAATTGAATTTTAAACACAGTATTATTTCAGAAACATTGCACAAATGGTTTAAAAAATTCGTTCATATATTATTTCACGTTTCAATAAAAAAATTTCTCTTTCAATTTTGAAACAGTTTATGTGGAAAACGAAATAATGGTTTTTATTTCAATGAAAATATTGTTGTTTTTTTTTTTCGTTTGTTGTGCCTTTTTATCTTCCAGATTAACCGATGTTCTTCACCAGTTACGTCACTTCTAGGAACCTGCGTAACTGTTCAAACCGGAAATGCAATTCCGTCTAAGAATGCAATTTTTACAGCTCGAATTACTTTGGCATTGAGAGATTGGAGACTACGAGGTTACTAGCCTGTCTGGTTTCAATAGATGCTGATTCAACACGGCAAGTTAATGGGTTATTTTTGCGCTCTCTTTTCAATGCACTCTCATTTCATTACAATGTCTGTATTTTCTGAATTTTAATCTGCAAATGGTCTCGAACGTTAGACCTACGAATGAAGTAGGCAGAACCATCTTTATCCGACCGTCCGGTCGTTTTGAGCACGATGTCTAGAAATTTGCAGTTAAGGTTTTAAACCGACATAGGTGATCCAGCTCGATAATGGGGAAAACCTGACAATTATTTAATTGCTAATTACATACATGTTTCTAAATGATTCGCTGCCGGTATTTTAAACTTTCCTGAGGAATATGCTCTCAGATTGAAAATACACCATTGCTGCAACCCATATAAAAAATTTATATCGCCGCAATCAATATAAATTTTTATACAATAAAATTTGATCGAGATAAATCTTTCATTAATGCAAAAATGGATTTGTATACATTCTGTCAAGAAAGTACCGGGAATTATCGATTTAAATCTGGCGGGGCAATGAGGCAGGTAAAAATTTTTTTTCCTAGGTTGGTACCACTGTCCTTAATTACTATGCCAAGCTTGAGCGGGATCTGTCAACTAGTGTGTTTGCAACAGCTGATTAAATCAGTCGATGTCAGAGTGCGTGCCGATTTTTACTATGGGTGATTACGTTGAGCAAAGAATTTGTTTAAAGTTTTGTGTTGCAAATGAATTTTCGTGTGCCGATGCATTGAAAATGTTGCAAAAGGCCTTTGGTGATAATGTTCTATCGAAAACTCGTGCATATCAGTGGTACAGAGCCTTCAAGGACGGTCGTGAAGTGGTCGAAGATAACGTCGATAAAATTATTTTAATATTTTAAGAATTTTTTAAAAAATTTTAAAAATTAGCCTTCTACGTATTTAATTCCAAAAGATTATATTGAATGATTATAACTTCTGAAAATAAATTAAAATAATGTCGTATAAGTACCACTTTTATCATGACATATAAAATAAACATTCATTATAAGACATCCGAATGGTATAACAAAATCCAATAAATAAAAATTATTAATCAAAATCCTATAAATTAAATATTTTGAATAGACAAAATTTTGTTTCTGCTGATCAATCTTATGAAAACCAATATCTTTTAAGAATATCCAACATAATCTTAAGAATTTCATCACAAAACTATCTTACTTGGACTATTCAATATTATTGGATATCTAACCAAGGTACTTTATATAAAAACTCAAGATATGTAAAACATTACTGAAAAACAAGTTTTAAGATCAACTTAGCTTCATCAGTATTCTAATATTCATATTCAATAAATATAACATCAATCAATAACAAATATTCGCTTACCCTTCATTCCTCTAGAAACAGTTCTACTAAAATGAAACCTTAAATGTGGTGTTCACTACGCACAAAAATATATCTGTGGTTTACACTTGATCTAGAAGATTGAAAGACAATTTAACGACCTCTGCTATACCACAAGGACTATCTGTATAAAGAATGTTGAGGAAACCAAATAATTATATATTATGAATAAAATAACATAAAAAGAGGTTAATTCTTGATAAAAGGTATATAAAATTATTTAAATATTTTAAAAATTTTAAAAAATTAAAATAAATTAATAAAAATTTTTAAAATTTTTAAAAAAATTTTTAAAATATTTGAATAATTTTATATACCTTCTATCAAGAATTAACCTCTTTTTATGTTATATGTTAACGTCGAGAAAATTAAGGAAAGGGTGCTGGAAAACCGTCGTACCAGCTTGAGAGAGATAGCACATGATCTTAAGATATCCCACGAGTCCGCACGTACGATTTTGATTGATATTTTGGGCATGAGAAAGGTGGCCGCACGACTCGTACCGAAAGACCTGAATTTTCTTCAAAAACGTCATCGCGAACAGGTTGCTTCAGACATGCTGGATCGCTGTAATTCCGATTCTACATTCATGGAACGCATTATAACTGGTGATGAGATCTGGGTCTACGAGTACGATATGCAAACAAGCCAGCAATCATCGGAATGGGTGGCAAAAAATGAGCCGAAATCGAAAAAACCACGCCAAAGCCGCTCGAAAATGAAGGTGATGCTCATTGTTTTCTTCGACATCCGTGGCGTGGTGCACTATGAATTCGTTCCAGAGGGTCAGACGGTAAACAAGGAGTATTACCTAGGCGTTATGAAACGTTTGCGTGAGCGTATCCGTAAGAAGCGGCCAAATTTGTGGGCGAACAACTCATGGATTTTGCATGACGATAACGCGCCTTCTCACCGAGCTACGATTGTGACTGACTTTCTCACCAAAAACTCAACAAACGTGCTTCAGCAACCACCGTATTCACCGAATTTGGCTCTCTGCGACTTTTTCCTCTTCCCAAAACTAAAATTGCCCCTTCGTGGCACCCGTTTTGAGTCGATTGAAGCCATAAAACAAAATTCGGCGCGAGAGCTAAAGTCCATCCCGGAAAGCGCCTATAAAAAATGTTTCGATAATTGGAAGTGCCGTTGGCATAGATGTATTGGAGCAAATGGAGCCTATTTTGAAGGCGACCCAATAAATTGTGACGATTGAATGTAAAAATGTTGTTTTAATTGAAAACTCCCGGTACTTTCTTGACAGAGTAGTATTATATCCGTGAATTACAAATTTGGAAAATTTAATGAAATCAAATTAGCTTCAGTTTCTTGTAAAGGTTTAGCATTTAAACAGGTACATGCCTCATCGTTTTTAGCCATTTTGGAATGAGTCGTAACATACCAAAGTACCTGAATCTTAATTAAAAAAATGTATATAAGACAGTAATTTATTTCCACAAAAATGTTTGTACTAATACAACAATTGTTTCACCACGATGTGGCTTCTTCAGGTATTACAAACATTTTTGTGGAAATAAATTACTGTCTTATATACATTTTTTTAATTAAAATGAGTTTCCACCAAGTAAAGACCGAATCTATCAAATATTTACCTGAATCTTTCCGCTTAAGGCATTTGGTTCATTTCCACAAGAACGAATACCGTCGAATGTTTTGAATTTATACCCCTTTGATTTCGTTTAACTTTGACTCCTTAAAATTAACATAACCGACTGGCATAGTGTTGAGAATGCTTCAACAGGAACCAAGAAAGGAAAATACAGTTGTCTTAAGTAAAGAATAATATAATCAAGTTGTTTATTGGAAGAAGACTACGTTTTCCATCGGACCTATTTGATATTGTGAGGTAGCCGGAAGATGAAATTTCAAACAGAAATAAATGGACTCATTTTAAAATCGAGTGAGAAAATTCTTAATTCACTGAAGATACCCAATTGAAGTTATGATTAATTGAATTTTAATCAATATAAACTTCACTTGATAGAATTAGAATATTTCTTCATACTCACTTCTCATATTGATTTTTCATCGGACAAATTCTCAATAATAATTGCTGATCTGAGATCTATTGTACAAGAATGAATCTTCCACTGATGTATAAGAAGCGTTAAGAAGCAATACCTCAATACCGACCTGATTTTGGTTATTTTAACATGCAATATATGGAAAGCCTGAGATCAGGGCTTACGACCGGTTTCTTTTTGGAACGAACTATCCTATTACCAATAAAAAAGCCCATGATACATTATACAATCTTTAAATAACAACCATCCAAAGATTGATTTACTATCTGCTGCTGCATCCTGCAAAATGCAATTTGGCAACACAATGGCGTTCGTTTTCTCTTACCTTGAGGGACAAATAATAATTTTTATATTGGTATAAATATTACAGATCTCCGATTTTAGGAAAGAAGTTTAAAATTTCTGTAGATAGCTGTCTTTTGTAAATTTCTATCCAGACTTTTCGTCTGCATCGACATGACATCCAAAAACTCGATTTCTGCAATGAATGTGATAAGACTGTAACATTGAATAAAATACAAAATATTGGATTTAATCACTCTTTACTTCAATTTTTAAAATAAATTGGATAAATTAATATAAAATTGGCATATATTAATACTACTCTGTCAAGAAAGTACCGGGAATTTTCAATTAAAATAACATTTTTACATTTAATCGTCCAAATTTATTGGGTCGCCTTCAAAATAGGCTCCATTTGCTCCAATACATCTATGCCAACGGCACTTCCAATTATCGAAACATTTTTTATAGGCGCTTTCCGGGATGGATTTTAGCTTTCGCGCCGAATTTTGTTTTATGGCTTCAATCCACTCAAAACGGGTGCCACGAAGGGGCAATTTTAGTTTTGGGAAGAGGAAAAAGTCGCAGGGAGCCGAATCCGGCGAATACGGTGGTTGCTGAAGCACGTTTGTTGAGTTTTTGGCGAGAAAGTCAGTCACAATTGTAGATCGGTGAGAAGGCGCGTTATCGTCATGCAAAATCCATGAGTTGTTCGCCCACAAATTTGGCCACTTCTTACGGATACGCTCACGCAAACGTTTCATAGCGCCTAGGTAATACTCCTTGTTTACCGTCTGACCCTCTGGAACGAATTCGTAGTGCACCACGCCACGGATATCGAAGAAAACAATGAACATCACCTTTATTTTCGAGCGGTTTTGGCGTGGTTTTTTCGGTTTCGGCTCAGTTTTTGCCACCCATGCCGATGATTGCTGGATTGTTTGTATATCGTACTCGTAGACCCAGGTCTCATCACCAGTTATAATGCGTTCCATGAATGTAGAATCGGAATTACAGCGATCCAGCATGTCTGAAGCAACCTGTTCGCGATGACGTTTTTGAAGAAAATTCAGGTCTTTCGGTACGAGTCGTGCGGCCACCTTTCTCATGCCCAAAATATCAATCAAAATCGTACGTGCGGACACGTGGGATATCTTAAGATCATGTGCTATCTCTCTCAAGCTGGTACGACGGTTTTCCAGCACCCTTTCCTTAATTTTATCGACTTTATCTTCGATCGAAGCCGTCGAAGGCTCTGTACCACTGATAAGCACGAGTTTTCGATAGAGCATTATCACCAAAGGCCTTTTGCAACATTTTCAATGCATCGGCACGCGAAAATTCATTTGCAACACAAAACTTTAAACAAATTCTTTGCTCAACATAATCACCCATAGTAAAAATCGGCACGCACTCTGACATCGACTGACTTAATCAGCTGTTGCAAACACACTAGTTTACAGATCCCGCTTAAGCTTGGTATAGTAATTAAGGACAGTGGTACCAACCTAGGAAAAAAAAATTTTACCTGCCTCATTGCTCCGCCAGATTTATATCGATAATTCCCGGTACTTTCTTGACAGAATGTATTTAGGAAAAATGAATGTTATCATTCAATATACAGGAGACTTCATGCAAGAGCGAAACTTTTTATATTTTAAAATATAACTTATGATAAATGAATAATAAATCCATTAAATGTCCACCTTTATTTGATTAGCGGAATCCCAAAATTTTTGCACTAAATCCAACGTAAGTTCATTAAAGCGAGCTCCGATATGTATTTGAAAAGCATATTTATTTCCGAATTTTTTAGCAGAGATCAAATATTATAACAAAAGAATTTTCAAAATTTCAAATCACAATTTCTCAGAGGCAGAGAGCATTTCTGGATATTATAGAACGATCAATATTACCTTGTTAATGGCATTGGCAGAATATATACTATTGAGTCAACTATAACCTATAGTTTATTTATTAACGAAAATGTTTCCAGCTAGCTCTATTATGCTTTAAGAGTTATGTTTTTTTCCTGGTGATTCGACAATGACGGACAGTATTAAAACACCTCAACTAACTAGATCTTACAAAATTATGACAATGGGTGACGTGTGAACTTACTTGTCTAATAGATTGATAAATATCAAGTCAACTTAGCTCAATAAAGCAGACGGCAATCATTGCACTGAGCTGTCGACACAAATAAACATCATAGGTTGTTTGTACTCCATTTGTTTTGAGTTAGGTTAATCCTAGCTACTCTACAGTGCAACAGTCATCTGCATCATGGATCTATAATTTTGCAATTCAATTTTGTGACTTTAGGAGAAAGAGCCTGTCATCACCGATTGAGGCGGTTATAAGGAAAACCTTATTTTCTTTTGAGATGAACATACAGAACTTTGTAGAATAATTGAAAAGGTGGATACAAATATACGAAAGTTTATCGATTTCTCGACTTTCACAAGAACTAGGCATTTCCCAGACATCTTTGTGGCGAATTTCAGGAAAAGACCTTGGTTTACATCCATATAAAATTGTTTAACCCAAGAACTGGAATCTACAAATCATTTAAAGCGTCGTGCATTCAGTAATTGGTGCTTAGAAAAAATCGGAAATGATGCAGACGTTCATAAGAAAATAATTCTCAGCGATGAGACTCATTTCTGGTTAAACGGCTATGTTAATAAGCAGAATTTCCGTATCTGGAGTGGCGATAAATCTGAAGAATGTCAAGAACTGCCATCACATTCTGGAAAACTTACTGTTTGGTGCGGACTTTATGCTGGAGGAGTCACTGGACTTTGTTTTTTTTTTCAACGAAGCTCATGAGGCAGTAACTGTCAATGGAAATCGTTATCGTTCAATGTTGACTAATTTTTTATGGGTTGAATTGGTTCGTCTTGCTTTGCAAAACATATGGTTTCAACAGAATGGTGCCACTTATCGTAGTGCCAATGACACAATGACTTAATTGAAAACAGAATTCTGTGATTCGATTATAAATTATCCGCCTCGTTCCTGCGATTTGACTCCATTAGACTTCTTTTTTTAGGGTTGCATAAAATCACTGGTTTAGAGCAATCTTCCAGTAAATTTAGATGATTAACAGAACGATATTAAACGAGTAATTGCTAACATACGACCTGATTTGTGTGAGAGAGTCATGGAGAATTGGGTACAACGACTTCATTCCTGCCAGCGTTTCCGTGATGGATATTTGAATGATGATTTGTTTTATAACTAATATATCCACTGTACTTTATAATGAAATACAAATTTCCGTAATTTTCAAATAAATAATGTGTATTATTTACAAGACAAAATGAGGTGCTGTTGATGAAAGCCCCTTCACATCTAACTAATTGATATCTATTATTTTTTGAAGGATAAGTAACAAAATTTGAGATGAGCATATTTGAGATCGCTAATACGTATCTTCCACTAGTTTTCAAAATCTGCAAATATAAAGTCCTTTGGGAAAATTTTGTGCATGCAGTATGTATCGAGAAAAAAATTGAACATTCCCTTTTCATCTGATGGAGGAACGAAAATTTGTTTCAATCATATTCATCGAAAACATTGGGTGCTTCTATTTCATCTCTTGGCTAAATGAAACATTTTCGAAACCATACTCATCACATATATAGATTTTTGAAAATCAAAACAGATTTAATCTGTTGTCTTCTACAATTTTAATTTCAAACAATTCTTTGAAGAAACTTTAAGAATTAAATTAATGTCTTTATAAGCACTGCTCATATTTAATAGACGTCAAAATTCATCATACAATATCAAACGGAATTAAGAAAAACCAACGAATACAAACTGTCAATTGAAATTAAAATATAAATAAGCAAACATTTTTTTGTTTCGTTCCAGGCATGCGTAATGAACTCTTCAGACAAACTTACGAAGCCCTGTTTGTTACAAAATATATTGTTTTCCGATCCCATATGAATGAAAAATAACCCTTTCTCAAAAATATAAAACATAATTTCAAGAACTTCTCAAAAACTAATTTATTTGAAATATTCAATATATTTAAATAAATTACTTCAAAAAATCTCAAAACATGTAGCACATTCTCAAGAAATAATTAAAGTTACGGTAAGATCAGTTCAACTTTACATATAAAAAATAATAAAATCAATTAAACAATGTATAGACTTACTCAGTGAATCTTAGGAATACACGGTCCTCAACAGACATAAAAGTAAACACCTTTATATATCCAAGGTACTTATGTTCCAAGTTCACAGAAAATCACACAAAGCTTATAAGGCACTTGGCCTCAGTCAAAACCGTTCAACACTGTATAATGAATTTCTTTATTTAAAAAACCTAATATAATTATATATTATATATAAAATAAAATAAGAAGGAACGGTTTTCTACTTGATAGAAGGATTATTACAAAATTTGAAAATCAAAACAGATTTAATCTGTTGTCTTCTACAATTTTAATTTCAAAAAATTCTTTGAAGAAACTTTAAGATTTATTTTATGCCTGGAACGAAACAAAAAAATGTTTGCTTATTTATATTTTAATTTCAATTGACAGTTTGTATTCGTTGGTTTTTCTTAATTCCGTTTGATATTGTATGATGAATTTTGACGTCTATTAAATATGAGCAGTGCTTATAAAGACATTAATTTAATTCTTAAAGTTTCTTCAAAGAATTTTTTGAAATTAAAATTGTAGAAGACAACAGATTAAATCTGTTTTGATTTTCAAATTTTGTAATAATCCTTCTATCAAGTAAAAAACCGTTCCTTCTTATTTTATTTTACATATATAGATGTTCTGACTAAATAAGAGGCACCATCTTCCAGACAATAAATAATTAATCTATAACGTTTTATTAAGTTCACAGTTGAAATAAAATCCTTGGAAAACTTCCAATTGAAACAATTCCTAGAGAATATTATTCGTATTGAATGTTGTATTGTC
This sequence comes from Megalocaria dilatata, assembly GCA_034642435.1. NCBI lineage: Eukaryota > Metazoa > Arthropoda > Insecta > Coleoptera > Coccinellidae > Megalocaria > Megalocaria dilatata. Next base: position 52,676,793 of record CM067859.1, on the reverse strand, counting down.
TACTGACATAAAATAATGAAATCATAGGTCCTACAGTACAAACAGTTTGGCTGATGTAGGGCCATTATAGTTTTTTTCTAGTACTTATTTCATTTTGCGACAAACGTATTATTCATAGGAAATTTATGAAAAAGAAGAGTTATACAAATTCTTGGATGAATTAGGATCAGTTCTGAAGTTTTCCTTGTTCGTGCAATACGGAGCAGAAGCTTAGGGTTATCTCGTAATTTACTTTAATATCAGAAATTTCTTGTATTGTCAGAGGTATGTTGTAAGTATAATGCAGTTTACTAAATTTCGCGATGATTTTATGGTGACTGCTTGCATTAAAATAGTTGATTTTGTTTGGATGAATGTTTGACAGTAAAAGGATCCCTAAACCATTATCACCATATGTTTTAGACATTATACGGGATCAATTCTCCAGAACTTTCTGTACTTAAAGTAAATAAAATGTCTAGAAACTATGTTTTTCTTGATAGGAATATAAGATTATCAACACATATATGCGGCAGTTAACCTATAAAGAATCGAAAGAAAATATGAAATATTGACCGCGATAATTCACCAAACATCAACCGAGATAGCCGCTTTCAATTGAATATTCATAAAGAATTTCCAAAAAATGCTCCACATAGGATTTACAAAAGGTCTTTTCTACATTTCTTTCTTCAAAAAATAGGAAACACATTCCCCAGAAAAAGCATTCGAACTACTTATCCATAATCTCATCAGTTGAAAGTTATGAGGATGATAAATAGAAACAATCAATAAAAAATATATATACCTCCATTCAACAAATATCTTGTTGAAATAAACGTGTTTCTAACAAGCAGCATTTGTAAAACTAGCTCCTTCCACAGAAAATCTTGAAAGGAAATACGATCAAAGACTCAAATATATTAGGAGTATAAAAAAGTTCGTACGATTTTTTTCGAAAAAAAGCTATATTGTGAAAAATTGGTTTAATATTCAAAGTTTAAAGTATTGTCTGTCCCTAGCCGCTACTTTTCCCCATCATTCTGACAATTTAGTTAGCCAGGCCATGTTGCATCGATCGAAAGACATGGTAATCGGAAGGAGCTACGTCTTGGTTGCACGGCGCGTCGGGTAGGACATCCTATTTGAACGTTCAATGGGCAACGAAAGATGTGTCATACTACAAAAACACTTGATTCTCTCTGTCGGCGTATTGCGGCCGTTTTTCTAGCAATGCTCGCCTCAAACACATCAACTGTCATCGGTAGACCTGCCCTATGATCCTTTCGTTAAATTGTAGCAGCCCATAATACACCATACCGAGCTGGTCTCACCAAATACACAGCATGATCCTTTCGCCATGAATATTCGGCTTGACAATTGATGATGAGGCATCCATAGGTTGCCCGATGTATTGCAGTTGGCCCACTGTTCATTGCCAGTCTCAATTCGATGCAAAAAATCCCTCTTTTGCTCTTGGTTCAGTTTTTCACACGTGAAAAACATCGTTTCACATCTCTTGGCTTCAGTTCATACGGCATCCAATTTCCTACCTTTCGGATCATTCTCATTGCTTTTTAATAATAGCAAATGGCCGGTTGAGTAACTCCAAGTGATTTGTGAGTTCCTCCTGCGTTTGTAATGAATATTCATCGAGCGTTGCCTCTAGTTCTTCACCCTCAAAGTTTCGTGACGCTATGGGTCGGTCTTCGCCTTTCAAATCAAAATTGCCAAGTTCAAATTGGGTAAACCACTTCTGATACGTTCTTTCAGCTAGACCATGGTCACATCCAGTAAAATACGATGATTTTCGGTAGCCTTTTTCTTCTTATTTGAAGTAATGAAGTGAAACTCCTCGCAAAAACACATTATTCAGTACAAAAGTTAACATTTTCAGACCACACAGAAACTTTGTTGTTTACACTTCAGCGAAATGATAGATACTGAAAAGAAAGCCTAACGATGAAGGTGTTGCCAGATGAAACAATGGAATAATAAAGTAATAGCGAAGGGTATCGAAAGTATGGAATGTTGACTGGTTGAATTTTGAATGGATTATGGTATCAGTAGTGGTAGGTTTCTAAAAATGTCAAATTGAGCTTATTATTACTATGACTTATATTAAGATCTAAGTCCAAATGCAAAATACGTCATCTAAATATCAAGCTCAAAAGTGAAGGAGTTTTACCAACTTATTATTTTTAGTGTTAGCGAATAATAAATTTTCAAAGTAAGACATAAATAATTCTAATTGAAACAAATTGTTGAAATTACTATGTTTTACTACCAATAAAAAGATATATTAAACATTTTCTTGTGACTCGAATTTCGGGAAATGAACTTGAGATATACAACAAAATAATGTAAAAATAATGAATGACTGTACGGAGCTATGTAACTCCAAAAATTATTTGAGATATTTAAATGGGTACCATCTGTTTAACAACCTTCTTTGTCGATTGGCGACATTCCGATATCTGCTAGAAGGCCCCTCTTTTTCAACTCGGTTTTTCATCACGTTCCGCTTGTAAACCTCTGTACCACTATAAGGTGTTACCTAGAATCTATTGAAATATTCAAAATATTTATCACTTTTGTTTAAATACCTCTGTACCACTGTTAGGTCTTCGGTTGTCTGATGATGGGAGAGTTCCCGAAACTCGAGTCACAAGAAAATGTGTAATATATATTTTTATTGGTAGTAAAACATAGTAATTTCTACAATTTGTTTTAATTATGATCAACTACCAAATAGTAACGGCTGAAACAATTCAGTAACTTGGATTAAGTTAAAATATTCTTGATAAAAAGTAATTACCTGTATCACTGATAAAAGATTCTGTATAAAAAGGATACAGCACAACTAAGACAACAAACTGCAAATAAAAGATATTTTGAGATACCTCATTTTCAGGAGCTATTTGAAACGGTGGGTCAACTGTCAAGTGATCGAATAGTCCAAACAGCTCACAAACAAGTTAATACAGCTAGGGGATTTTATTCCAAATTAAAGTCTTAAATTCTCTAGACTTAAGGTCTTATGTTATATATTGAACATCAAGCAGATAATGCATCATTGTGTAGATAGAACAAACTAAGAAATATCTTTGAAAGAAATTAATAAAACAGAAAAGAGACTGTATTAATATATACAATTCCACTAGTGTAACATACGCAGCTTCAGCTGAACGTGCATTGATTGAACTGCACTCCTTTGACAATGTCTCTTAGAGACTCAAAGCGAATATAGAAAGAATTGTTTTATGACTTGCTGGAAATGAAAAAATGAATTCAATGGATAAAAGAAGCGATTGAGAAAACTTAAACACGGGCTATTTCGATATAGAGAATTAAAAATCAATAGAGCATCTACGACATAAGTCTCGTTCTTAGATTCATATATTATTCTTTTTCATTTTCAATAGCAGATAATTAACGCTGAATATTAAATAGTCCAATACATTTTTACAGCTACCAAACGTACGTTAGATATGAGAAAAACACAAAGACTGAAAATATTCTATTTTGTACTTTTATGAGGGGTCTTTCTTCTCTATTCAAAAACCAGTAGTAATCTCGCATCATGGCTGGATCCCATTGTCCTTGCTAGTGAATTTCCATTGTCCTAATATCATGGTAAAATCTTTCACCCTGCTCGTCACTGAGAGCTCCTGAATTTTCAGGAAAAAAGATGTGAATAGAGGAATTGAATTTTTAATGACATTCGTGCACCAAGCGATTTGTAAGCATCTAATAGTTCTTTACCTAACTGTTGATAGTTTGCATCCATATTGTTGCCCAAAAATCCTCTTACTACAATAACAAATGATTTCCATGTTCTGAGTTCCTGTCTGGTAAGCTTTTCTGTAAAATAAAAGTTATCAGCAATATTCTGATTTGTAGTTCAATAAAAATGCCTTCCTTTAATTTGGCATTACTCAACTTGGGAAAGACTTGTTTTAAGTATTTGAATCCATCACCATTTTTAGTCACAAAATTTTTCATCAGCCCAAGTTTAATGTGAAGAGGAGGCAGAAGGACATTTTTGGGGGGCTACAATAGGTCTAAATTTAACATTTTGAGATCCCGGTTGAAATACACGTCTTTCTGGCCAAATGTTTGTATATAATGCTGTTTTACTGCACTCGGTCCCATTATTATTATTATTTATGATGAGCGGGCGTCTGTCCACCCTACCACTGCATCCGCACGGACTATTGTGGTTCACCCCTAATTTATATCTCCCCAACGAGATCCAGTTTTTGGATAAAACCGATAATCTTGTTCAGGGGTAATTTCTTCAGTTCGCTGTGGGCTATAAAAGCCTGGCCAAAGACCTCGAATCTGATGCGACTCACCGCTGGGCACTCTGAGACGATGTGCATGGCTGTTTCAGTGTCCTCAAGACACATTCATTGTTTTCAGCCAGACCGATTTTGTGCAAATGCGCTTTCAGTCTGCAGTGACCTGTCATAATTCCGAAAAGTGTTCTTAGTTTGGCCCTATCCAGACCTAGCGCTAGGTTCGCCATCTTTTTGCTCGAAGCTGTTCCAAGGAAGAACTTCGAGTGTTTCAGGCCAGAATGGCTCCGCCAGAGAGACTCTAGCCTTGAGTTCATTCTGCCTGTTATCGCCTCGTTAGCCACGTCATGCGGTATTCTCAGGAATGGTTCCGGTCCTACCAGAGGCAGCGCAGCTCCAGCAAATGCCAGCCGATCCGCCTCCTCGTTACCCAAATAGTTTGAGTGGCTCGGCATCCAAACCAGAGTGACTCCGTTATACATACCGAGCCTGTTTAAAGTCGTGCGGCAACTCCAGACTGTTTTGGATGTAAAACAGCTGGACTCCAGAGCTTTTAGTACTGACTGATTGTCAGTGAATATTTTGATTTTACCGTGGTGGATTTGCCGTTTTATCAGCAGTTCCGCCGCGGTCTCAATGGCAAATATTTCTGCCTGGAATATGGTTGCGTTTTGACCGAGACTCAATGAGATGTTAATTCTCGGTTTACTCTCATAGACTCCCGCTCCTGTTCCGTTCGTCGTTCGCGAGCCGTCTGTGAACAAGCCAAGGTCGGTTCTCAATAAAACCTCAGCATGCTGGGTCCATTCGTCCCGGCTGGGGACGATTACATTGAAATTCCGTTCCTGGCTCGTGATTTTTGACATTAGATCGAGGGCATCGATAGGATACTGTTCGTTAAAAGCTCGTCCAGCAGTCCTGAGCCTCCCATCACTATTGCCTCTGGCCTGTCAATCGCCAGTTGATATAGTTAGTATGTGGTCCGTTCCGCCTCTCTCTGCACGAGTAGGTGCAGGGGTGGTAGATTTAGTAGGACCTCCATGGCTGCCGTGGGTGTGGTGCGAAACGCACCTGTAATTGCAAGGCAAGCCTGTCTCTGTAGTCGGGTGAGATTTTGTTCGCCAACCGTTTGTTGGTCTTTCTTCCACCACGCTACAGCGCCATACACTATCCGTGGTCTAATTACCATAGTGTATAGCCAGTACATCTGCCTGGGCTTTAGGCCCCAGGTTTTACCACAGATCCGCCTGCAAGTCCAGAAACCCATTCTGGCTTTATGACACACTTTATCCAGGTGTGCATTCCAGGTGAGGGTCTTGTCCAGGACTATTTCCAGGTATTTTGCCTCAAATAAGAATTGTATTATTTCACCTCGGATAGTCGGCGGTTCTAAACCATTCAACTTCCGTTTTTTAGTGAATGGTACTATAACTACCTATTGCGGGTTAAGAGACATGTCTTCTCTTATTTGTCAATAGCGTTCAGTATCTCTTGAAGGACGGCCGATATCGTCACCTCCGATTTACCTTTCACTATGATTGCCAGGTCATCAGCAAATGCTTGAACGTCGACTCTCCACAGCGAAATGATCGCTAGCAGGTCATCAACGAGAAGGGTCCACAGTAAGGGTGAGAGAATACCTCCCTGCGGACAGCCCTTCGCAGCCTTGAACTCGAAGACCTCATCCTGGTATGAGGTCGTTATTGTTATGCCGCATAGCATTGCCTGTATCCATCTACAGATTAGTGGGTCGATTCCTCTCGCAGCGATAGCCTCAGCGAGAGAAGCCGGCAGCGTATTGTTAAAAGCACCTTCAATGTCCAGAAACGCTGTTAGTGCTATCTCTCGATTATCGAGAGATTGGTTTAATTTTCCGACCAGATTATGCAATGCAAGTTCTGCCGACTTGCCAGCCTGGTAGGCGTATTGATGAGGGCTAGGGGGACTGTCAATTAGCACCTTCCCCCTGATGTGGACATCAATCACCTTTTCCAGACTCTTCAGCAGGAACGATGTCAAGCTTATTGGTCTGAACGAAGAGGGTTCCGATTCTGTTCGTCCCACCTTTGGTATATATACCACTTTAGTTAGTGTCCAGCTTGTAGGGATAACCCCCCAAGCCAGACTTGTTCTAAATAATTTTAGCAGGTACGGAATCAACACACCCATGCCCTTTTGAAGAAGGGCTGGAAAGATTCCGTCTACGCCCGGTGTTTTGAAAGGTTTGAAAGACCTTATTGCGCCTCTGACCGCTTGTGCAGTGACTATATATTTGGATGTTCGCCAGTTGCCCCTCCCTAGCCAGATTAGATGGTCAGGGTTGGATCTGGCGTTTGTATCTTTCAAGATTTGACATCCAGGGAAGTGTTTGTTCGCAAGAAGCTCCAATCGGTCCCATAGACAAAGAACAATATTTTGTAAATCCTCCCTGAAGTCTCACTAAAATTCCTATAATTTTTAAGTCCTCACATATTTGCCATTTAACATGTTCTGTTTATTTTATCCGGAAAATTGCGCAAATTTTCATAATTTTCCTTTATCGCCACTGATTGGGCAACTGGTTGGTAAAGAGGGTTTCAAATTTCCATTATCTAATAACACAGCTTTTAAACTGTATTTAGACGAATCTACAAAGAAACGCCACTCAGAGAGGGACTGTACGCAGACAACAAATTTTATATACTGTAGAATGCAGAAAATGGAGCATTTATTTTTCTGAAATCAGTAATTTTCGTTTCGTTGCCTAATTAGTTCCATTCCTCAATATGTGAACCAAGAATTTCTGACTGTTGCTTTGATAACTCCAAATCGCGTACTCAATCATTCAACTCACTTTGAACAATTAGAAGTGGCTCGCCGGAACTGGGGCCTGGAGTAAAAGTAGGGTCGGTGCACTATTCTCCGGAGCTGCCTGATGATGCGTTGTCTCCAATATCTTCCAAAACAACATTTTGCGGATCTATATCTGCATTATGAGGAACAGGTCGTATTGCAGACTGCAAATTTGGAAAGTCGATCTTGTGCTTTGAAACTCTACAGAAGACTGATCTTCAATCTTAATTTTAGGTCTGATATTGTAAACAACACAGTTTAGGCACTTTTTGTTATGAAATGCATCCATTTTAACCGTCCTCTCATAAAATTGACTTCTTGCTAATGTGAAATGGTCTTATTGAGCTATTGAAAAGTGCCACGTGTTAGGGCTCTAGAATTTTTTTTCCTATTATTAGACGGGTATTTTCATTAAAAAAATAAAGATCTCTGCCATGTGTTACAAAAAACTTGTCGACCAGTGTTATGGTCAGTACTTTGTTTTCTTTTGATTCATTTTTGGTTAACTGCCGCCCATATGTGTTAATAATTCTATATGTTATAAAAAGTGATACGGCATCATTTTATTCATTGTTTTTTTTTAGCATCCAAATAACTTCCAGCTGGGGAGAATATGGTTGAAAAATAGATTTCTCTTCTGGAGAATGTGTTAACTTTGTTTCAAAGAGGGAAATAAAGAAGACCTTTTGAATTCTGCGCAGAGCCTTTTTTGGTCTTGGACGATGGATCTGGATTATTATGGTCGGTAGTTTATGTTTTCTTGTGATTCTTTTTTGGTTACACGTTATTCATATGAGTTGATAATTCTATGTGTCTATAAAGTGGATCTGTGTTTCTAAGGCATTTCATTCAATTTAATTTTGAAAAGTTTTTCATACATTTTCTGGATTAAATTGGTAGAGAAAATTGATCCAGCTATTATCTGTAATATTTCCATATGTTTCGATTGATTATTTTTTTCTCTGATAGTGTATGAAGCTGTAGAGCCTCAATGAAGATTTAAAAATAAATCGAGAACGTCGGCATTCTGTCAAATTGAGTATTTTCAGTTCTAACCAAAGAAAACCCTCTTATTTCTTCACAAGCAATAGTCTTACTGAGGTCATTAAAACATCAGAATTCAAATTTAATGTTTAATTGTGAAAGAACGCCACGTATATTCATGCATAATATCGCTTAGATAAATTACGACAATTTCTTAAACCTTCTTATCCTTAAACATAGCCGTTTTACACCTGAAAATATATGTTTAAGGAAACCAACATATTCTAATTGCTCAAGTTGCCATATGACACACAAATACTTTGGACCAGTGTTCGAATCTAGACGTAGCGTGATTCTTTCTTTTATTTCTTCTTTATCTGATTTCGGCAAAAATGAGAAAAATATATAAAGTTTTGTTCAATTTTTTCCACCCTTTTTTGCCAATATGTAACGATGCTGATCGAAGGGAAAAGGATGGAGGCTTTTAATTATTTATTTTTATTTTCCTAAGATTTTCCGTTTTTCAGGAGAACAGCTCTAAAATTGCGAAAAATTTCGCTCCTTTGTCGTTCGGATGACAGGAATTCTGAGCTTGTATTCATCATATGAATCTTCTTTGAAAAGTAATGCATATATTTGTAATTTTCAGAGGAAATGGATTGTAGAACAAGCGTGCATAAAGTTTCGACTTGACGTCAGTTTTTTCATCGGTATTGTGAATGATAAATTGAAATATATTTACACTCAAATATTCATAATTTACAACTATTTCCTACATAATTCTTCCCTGACTGACTAAGAAAAAATCTTACAAAAGTCAGGTACAATGTCGAGCAGCGAGATACAGTTATGATTCTTTAGAGTATCTCCTAAAAACTTTTTAGAATAAAATTGAATAAAATGCTTTGAAACACTGTTTCACTTCATAAACCTATGGAATTATCAACACATATAGGCGGCGGTTAACCCATGAAGAATTAGAATAAAACATAAAGTATTATCGATTTGATCATCCAGATCCATTATCCAAGACAAATTTTTTTTGACTGGATATTTAGAAATAACAAATTCCATCACCAAAAATTGCTCCGTATTGATTTCAAAAACGTCTTTGTCATTTCCCTCCTCACAAATTATCGGGTGTTTTTTAGAGTGATCGAACTTTAAATTAAAATAAAACACATTTAAATTAAGGTGTAAGCAAATTTTTTTTATTTGAAAGATAAATTTATGACATTTATGTTTTAGAAATAATTTCCAGCATATGTCCACTTGCACTTCTTTTTCGAGTAACTCAGGCCTTATTTCATCAAAACACGAGTTATGTTGGCTTCCAAAGCAACTATTGTTTCAGGTTTATCACCATAAACCAATGACTTGACATAACCTCAAAGAAAATCATCCAGTGGAGTTATGTCGCATGATCTTGGAGGCCAATTAATTGGACCATTTCTTGAAATAATGTGATCATGAAATCTTTCATATAATTAATCAATTGTTACGGAAGCAACATGAGGTGTAGCACCATTTTCTTGGAACCCAAACACTTCTGGGTCGATACCATTCAAATTTTGATACAAAAAATCATTGATCATCGATCTGTAACGAGCACCATTCACTGTAACATTAGCTCCAGCATCGATTTCAAAGGAATATGGACCGATGATGCCTCCAGCGTGTAAAGCACACCAAACAGTGCATTTTTCAGGGTGCAATGGAACCTGCAGAACTTCTTGAGGATTGTTTTCACTCCATATACAGCAATTTGGATTGTTTACATAGCCGTTCAACCAGAAATGAGCAACATCACTAAACACAATTTTACGATAAAAAAGTGGATCAACTTCCATGAGGTGGATGCACAGAGTCCAACTTGTTGTGAACGTCGACGAATAGACAAATCTGTATTATCATTAACACTATGACTTACAGCACCGATATTTTCTTCTGTACGTACAGTTATTTTTCTTGTTGTTGTTGTTGCATCGAGTAGAGAAAATGCTATCCGAAATCCATCGATAGTTCGACGAATAAGCTGCTCCGATGGCCGATTGTGTAAACCATAAATTTCACGAAGTTCTCTATAAGTTTGGAGAATAGAACACTGATTTTGAAAATTTATTTCAATAAGTTGTAAACGTTGTTGCGGCGTGAGTCTTTCCATGATAATTTGTCAATGCTAACCGAACAGAAATGTCAAAACAAAATGGCTTCTACCTTCTGTCAAATCACAGTTATCCCTATCGAAAGTTTTATTATTCTAAAAAAAAACACCCGTTAGATAGCACATTTTCTGGAAAGGGAATGTAAATTTCTTATCCATATTCTCCTCAGTTCGAAGTTATTTGGATACTACATAGAAACAATCAATAAAATATATCTACATACTTTCATTGACCAAATATTTTGTTTGTTTGTGAACTTTAATGAACGTGGTAAACAAGTTGAGTAATATTTAAAAAAACAGGCTATTCCACAGAAAAATGTCGAAACAGAGAATACGGTCATAGACTGAATATCTGAAATCTGCCACGCGCATGTTCGAAAATACAAATTTTAAATATAACAAACAAAAAAATTAACCTCGAAGGGTTTTTTGAAATATTACTGTTAATAGCTCGATCAATTCTCCGAAACATCCACAATTTTAATCTGAAAAATATCTTAAAAACTTTTTGAAATTGAATTGAATAAAATGCCTCGAAAACACTTTTTCAAGTTATGGACATATATAGATATATCAACACATATGAGTGGCAATTGACAAATAAAGAATCAACAGAAACATAAAGTAGTGACCATAATCATTCAGGACAAATTTTTTTCGAATTGATATTCAGTAATAACAAATTTCACCACCAAAAAATGGTCCATATAAAATTCAAAAAGGTGTCTTTTTCCCTCTTCAGAAAATAGATGGCATATTCTCCGTAAAAGGAATATGAAATTCTAAGTCATATGCTACTCAGTTTTGAGTTATTGAGATGCTCAGTAATTATTGTATTAATTATAGATAGTTAGTTGGATATAGGTCAAGTAAAATATTCGTTGGATTTGCCGACGTTTGGACCTAAATTGGGCCATCAACAGGGCACTAGAAAATAGGATTTTATAGTGTTACGCGACAACAACAATAAATTTGTATAAAAATATAACAGAATAAGAAAATTAAAAACAAATATCACACACGTCCAAGTTATTACTCCAGTGTTCTGATTGATAAAATTGAAATGCTCTTAATAGGCATTATGTCCTAAATTTTCCCAAGAATTGAGATAGTATAAAATTACTCGAATTTCTCTCAGATGTTAGGAAATCTATCAGTTCTTGCGACTAACAAACACAGTTGAGAAGCAAAACTATCTATAACTATCTATAATTATATACACTGAGCTCACGAATTTTATTATTAAATATTTGATTGATTCGGTCTTTACTTGGTGGAAACTCATTTTAATTAAAAAAATATATATGAGACAGTAATTTATTTCCACAAAAATGTTTGTACTACTACAACAATTATTTCACCACGATGTGGCTTCTTCAGATATTATGGTATTCAGTGTAACCGAGTTTAAATACATTGTTAGGTACGCGACCAAATAATGGAAGCACAAGTCATAAAAACTCTAGGTGTTATTGGAGTTTGCCGCTAAAAATGCCATTAACGAAAGATATTCAGTAATGGAGACTTAACAACATATGTTTGTTCATTCAAAAGGATTTAACGGCCATTATACCTGTTGATTTCAAGAAATTCTAAAAGTGTTAATCTAGAACTTTTGCTTTCAACGTGGATAATTTCATAATTATTGTTGAAATTATGCTTTAATTCCTTAAGATGATTAGCATATGTTGAATGTACAAAATCGAATATATAACGCCTTTAGTGTTCTTGGACTAGTCTGGCCAATGTATACTAAAGGGCAGGTCAACTTGTAGACTCCGGATTTATTTTCTTTATTTGTTCGATCTTTATTATTTTTTATGTAGGGACTAAGGTTATTGATTGTCTTAAAAGCCGCGTTATAATTGAAACAACTTTTGAAATATTTAGCAATATTTTCAGATAATCCATTGACATAAGATAACGAAAAATATTTATGTGTATTGTTCTCTTTTATGATTGGGTACACAAGATTTAATGCCATTCTCTTTTGTTTATTGGCTACTATTTTGTCTATAAGAAGAGGTTTGTAACCGTTGTTTGACGCTATTTGTTCAATTATATTCAATTCTTTCAAAAAGTTATCTGAATTCAAAGCGTCATTCAATAATCTATGAATAAAACTAATATATGCTGACATCTTTTGGTTGGTGAGGTGATTTGAAGTTTTATATATTGTGATGTCTGTATGTATGGGTTTGTGAAAAATACTAAAACCATGTAAATCAAAGTATTAACTGGTAACTGTTACCATACTCACCTGACGAAGTCAATTGTAATTGACGAAACGATTGTCGTTGAAAAATAAAAATAAGCGGAAATAAAGTGTTTTACTTCAAATCATTTACGATGAATTTCCGTCAAGTAGAGACCGAAACAATCAAGAACCTAGAGATTTTATGACTTGCGCTTCCATTATTTGGTCACGTACCTAACAATGTATTTAAACTCGGTTACACTGAATACCATCAGAAAGTACAATGTAATACCTGAAGAAGCCACATCGTAGTGAAACAATTGTCTTAGTAGTACAAACATTCTTGTGGAAATATATTACTGTCTCATATATTTTTTTAAATTTTATTATTGATTATTGTATTATATTAGCATCCAAATAACTAACTAAGAAGAATATGGGTAAGAATTACAGATTTCCTTAATAACTATAAATTTTTTGAGAGGGGAATAAAAATTTTTGGTGATGGAATCTGTTAGTTTTGAATACATAATCGAAAGAAATTTGTCTTAGATGATTAATCAAGATTATTATCGTTCGTACTTAAAGTTTTCTTTTGATTCTTTGTTGGTTAACTGCCGCTTATATGTGTTGAATTCTATATGTCTATAAAGTGCAAATGTGTTTCTAAGACATTTTTTTCAATATAATTCAAATGAAATTATTTGAATATTTTAATATTAGCCTTCTACATATTTAATTTCAAAAAATTATATTCAATAATTATAACTTCAGGAAATAAATTAAATAATGTCATATAAGTACCACTTATATCAAATGACATATAAAATGAACATTCATTATAAGACATCCAAATGATAAACAAAATCCAATAAATAAAAATTGTTAACCAAAATCCTATAAATTGAATATTTTGAATAGACAAAATTTTGTTTCTGATGATTAATCTTATGAAAACAAATATCTTTCAAAAATGTCTAACATAATCTTAAGAATTTCATCATAAAATTATCTTACTTAGAATATTCCATATTATTGGATATTGTGCTATAACAGAGGCCGTTAAATTGTCTTTCAATCTTTTAGATCAAGGGTAAACCACAGAATTATTTATTTATAGTTAACCGTACACTACATTTAAATTTTTCAGTATTCATTTACTAGAAGTTTTCTAAATTGTTGAAGGGTGAGTAAATATTTGTTGTTGATTGATGTTATATTTATTGAATATGAATTATTTGAATACTGACGAAGAAAAGTCTCTCTTAAAACTTGTTTTTCAGTAATGCTTTTACATATCTTGAGTTTTTACATAAAGTAACTTAGTTAGAATATCCAATAATATTGAATTTTCTAAGTAGGATAATTTTATGACGAAATTGTTAAGATTATGTTAGACATTTTTGAAAGATATTTGTTTTCATAAGATTGATCAGCAGAAACAAAATTTTGTCTATTCAAAATATTCAATTTATAGGATTTTGGTTAACAATTTTTTATTTATTGGATTTTATTATATCATGTGGATGTATTATAATGAATGTTTATTTTATATGTCATTTGATATAAGTGGTACTTATATGACATTATTTAATTTATTTCCTGAAGTTGTAATTATTAAATATAATTTTTTGAAATTAAATATGTAGAAGGCAAATATTGAAATATTTAAATAATTTTATATACCTTCTATCAAGAATTAACCTCTATTTATGTTAATTCAAATAAGTTTTTAAGAGATGTTTTAGAATATTTTTGTAGAGATTTCGGATAATGAATCCAGCTATTATCTGTAATATTTCAGAAATCTCTTATAATTAAATTCTCAATCTATAATATTTTAGAGCTTCAAAAGTATCCTTTCAAAATTAATATTTCCGTTACTTTGTGATAGGGAGGTATATCTGAAGATTGAATACACTGAAGAAATAAAGGATCTGATCCAGATAACTCATATTACGGAGACCCCAACGTTGAACAACACCATCCAGTATTCTATTAATATTATTTTGTGTGTGATACGACTGGCAATCTCTTCCCCAAATCCCCCTAGTTTCCAGATCGTTTCCGCTCAACACACATCCGAGAGACGCCGACGTAATGTCTATATCTAACACACAATTTCCTGTTACTCCTTCGAAAAGCGAAAGACGAACCGCAGCTGGCCCCTTCGAAAATCTGCGTGTGTTCAATCCGTAACCCTATGCAGTCTTCGCGAGAGGCTTCGGAGGTTGGTGGCCAGGGTCTTCGACCGGCCATTCACTCCCGAATTCTGCGAGTCGGACCTAGTGCAGCGGGCCTACACGGCTAGCAGAGAGTGCCCCCGGTGGGTCTTCCTCTTCTAGGCTACGTGACGAACAAAGATCGTGGCGGAAACATGGACCGCTGAAAACGCCACATGCAATTTTCATTAATGGTGTGCTGCGAGCCAGCGGTACCGAAAATTTGGGACAAGTGCTCGACAGATAATTTGGTTTATTATTAAAAATAACAATGAATTCAATGAATCCTTTGAGACAATATACATTAGACTGGCCCAAAAAAAAAGTCAATTTTTTTTAACGATACTGTGAAAATATCATTCATGATGATGAAAAAATGATCGTGAAAGTTTGAGCCCTTAATAATTGTATTAAGGAGTGTATCGTTACGATTATTGGTTTTTTAACAGTAATCGTATTTTTTTACTCAAAACTCGTCAATTATTAATCTGAAAAATTCGAACGATGCGTATTCTTAAAGGAAATTAAATTCCTTAGAAAAAAGCTATCCATGTGAATTTATGTAAAACTAGCCGTTTGCTTGTAATCATGCTTGTAATTTATTTTTCAATTTTGCCTTTCGATTTTGCATTTTTGTAACTACCAGAAATATCAATATTTTTATGGTCCAAAATACTTATTTTTAAAGGAAATTTAATACTCTACAAAAAAAGTTTCTCAACATTTTTAATTAAGTTCACTCCAAAGTTATTCGATGTTGAAGGTAAACTCAAAAGTAATTTATCTTTTTTTTTTCGCGTTACACATGATTTTTTCCACTTGATCGAAAAATTTATCACTTAAAAATTGATAATAACTTCATTTTGTTGGTCTGCTAAACTTTTTTTTATAAAATCATAATTTATCAATGTATTATTTTGCTTTTTAACGATTAGTTATCTATGTAAATTCATTTTTGACGTATTTGAGCAACTCCAATAATAAAAAAGAAATTGGTTTCTTAATCATAAGTTTTTTATTTGTGTAGAGATAGAGTTTCATTTCCAGAAAAAAATTGAATAATAAGTCAAAACAAAATAGAAGTAATAAAAGAAATAAAAAATCATTTTATTTTCACTTATAATTTATATTTCACAAAAAAAGCTTATATTGCTTTAATTTTTATAAAATCATGAAGAATGATCAATTGAAAAAATAATAATTCAATCATATTACTTTTATTACAATAATTAAGTAATATTTAAGTGATGAATTTTTCGATCAAGTGGAAAAAATCATGTGTAACGCGAAAAAAAACGATAAAATACTTTTGAATTTACCTTCAACGTCGAATAACTTTGGAAGGAGTGATCTTAATTAAAAATGTTAAGGAAATTTTTTTCTAGAGTATTAAATTTCCTTTAAAAGTAAGTATTTTGAACCATAAAAATATTGATATTTCTGGTAGTTACAAAAATGCAAAATCGAAACGCAAAATTGAAAAAATAAATCAATATTTAAGGCACGATTCGAAGCAAACGGCTAGTTTTACATAAATTCACAAGGATAGCTTTTTTCTAGGGAATTTAATTTCCTTCAAGAATACGCATCTCTCGAGTTTTTCAGATTAATAATTAACGAGTTTTGAGTAAAATAATGGGATTACTGTTAAAAAACCAATAATCGTAACGATACACCCCTTTATACTATTATTAAGGGCTCAAACTTTCACGATAATTTTTTTTTATCATCATGAATGATATTTTTACAGTATTGTTAAAAAAAATTAGGTTTTTTTTGGTCCAGTCTAATATACATATATAATAGTTCGGAGAAAAAGAAATACATTAATTTTTCGGTAGATGGCTTATCGATATCTCGTAAAGTATTGATCAAACAATTTCAGATTCATGTTCGTTGTCAAGATAACATTTCACACTGAAAAAATTCTTTTGCTGCCTTTTGTTCGATCCATTCCGTTGCGGGTTACAAGAGTGTTAAAAGTGGAAGTCAACAAGGAGAAAATCCGGTACATTTTACAGTTTTTCTTTGATAAAGGCGAAAAAGTAAGCCAGACGGATGAAATTATGAATGATCTTGATGGTCCCGGTACTGTTTGCTATTTTAGTTTCGTCGATTATTTCGTCGAGTATTTTTGATGTTGAAGATCAGGCAGAGCCGTCGACGAAAATGTCAATAAAGTCACAGAAATAATCGGAGTTGACCGGCATGTTAGTGGTCGTAACATAGCCGAGGAGCTGAAGATCGGTCACAAAACTGTTTTAAACCAAAACAAGATTCAAAAAGAAGCTCGAATTTTATGTGCCACACCAATTAACATCATAAAACACGATGGATCGAAATTCCATATGCGAAGCTTTGGCCAAACGGAATGAAATCGTCCCATTTCTTCAAAGGATGGTGACTGGTGATGGGAAATGGGTCACATACCACTAGAATATGGTGCGAAAACGATCAAAGCGCGGTGAAGCAGCTCAAATGGTGGCCAAAGCACGACCAATAGCCAGGAGGATTCTACTGTATATTTGGTGGGACTGGAAACGAATAATTCATTATGAGTTACTTACATATGGCCAAATACTGAATTCCTATCTCTACTGTCAATAACTAGACCATTGAAGATAGCGATTGAATAGAAACGGCCAAAATTGACCAACAGAAGAGATGCTATGTTCCATCAGGTCAACGTCAAGTCACACACGTTTGTAGTGACTCGCCAGAAACTCCAAGAGTTTGGTCAGAAAGTTTTAATGCATCCACCATATAGTCAGGACCTGCAACTAAGCGATTATCTTTTTTTTTCGCATTGCAAAACTTCCTGAGTGATAAGAAATTCGCATTAACAGAAGATTGTGAATATTGATTACTAGATTGTTCCGCCAGTAAGGACCAAGACTTCCAGGAGATAGGCATTATGAAGCTGCCTTTAAAATAGCAACAAATATAAGAACGAAACGGTGAGTTTGGGTATTCGACCCAAATTGGATAATTCGAAACATGTTGAATAAAGCCTTGAATTTCACGCGAAAGTAATGGATTTTTTTCCCCCAATCTATTATATGTATAGGACAAGTCCAATAGCCGCATATTTAAAATTTAAAAAGACTAGAATGAGAATAAGAAATCCACACATATCAACAATCATATCACGACAGTACTAAAATATTCATTCTTATTGTAGAAGCGTTTACTCATCAATATTTTTTCAACTTCTTTCTTAAATTCAAATTCCTCTAAATCCTTCAGTCTCGGCGGCAAATGATTGAATAGTTTGGTGTCACTCTATATCGGTGAGCAGAAATAGCAATAGTCTCTTTGTGTCTAGTACCACATTTACGGTACTAAGAGAATTTCTTCAGAGTGAACAACAAGTAGTTTCTAAATATAAATATATGCAAAACTTAAAATTTTGTACTCTACGAATAAATGCCTTACAGGACTGCTGGGGTTTCAGACTGAATATCAAGCGGATTATCCGCTTTTGAGCAACGAACACTACAGGACTACCCGA
Organism: Megalocaria dilatata; assembly: GCA_034642435.1. Taxonomy (NCBI): domain Eukaryota; kingdom Metazoa; phylum Arthropoda; class Insecta; order Coleoptera; family Coccinellidae; genus Megalocaria; species Megalocaria dilatata. The sequence continues at coordinate 52,658,600 of CM067859.1, read as the reverse complement.
TGATTTGCCCCACAAGATGGTGTTGTAACACATATATGAATATGCAAGAGAATAGTGTACATTCATCAAAGACTGCAACGGCAATAAATTTTTCATGAGATTTATTTGGACCAAGGACTGTAGAGATTCTGGTGCATTTATTCCAGCTATTATTCTGTAATTCGGCAATAAATGCTTCAAATATTTCAGAGCAAAAAAAGCACTACCTAACCCCATCAGCTGCCAAACCAAAAGCCATATTTGCAGTTCGTGGTAGCAGAAAATTTCCTCGAATAGTTCAACCTTCATTCATATACCAATCTCTCAATCACCCTCGACAAAGAGCTCAGTATACATAATGGACGATAATTAGCCATCTTTTTAGTGGCATCTTTTTAGTGGATAGAAATTACCCTAGCCGTCTTCAGAATGGTATTGGATATTCCAGCAGTAACCAAAGACACCATAACCTTCAAGACTCTCACTGAGACTATGTCTTTAAGTTGCGAATAATAGCTATAACGTCATCGGGCAAGACCGCAATGAAAAAAACTTATTTCTTGACATAGTCTGCATCGTACACGAAGTAGATCTTTCATCACTATAGTTCTTATTTATAGTGGTATCGCTGATACTGGAAAAATATGCACCAAAGGCCTTTGTTACTTCCGAAGGTGATAATCGTGACATTAACATTGAATTTGACCTTATTGGAAGCCATACTACCACTTAACTCATCTTTGACTAGACTCCAAATAGTCTTGTTTTCATTAGTCGAGTGATCCAGAAGACTTCTATACAAAAGCGACTTAGTAGATTCAAACAAACTCGCGTACTAACTTTTAGAGTTTGTATATAGATTTAAATTTTGATAAAACCAGTGAAAATTTGCTTACTCGTCATTCGCTTCCCTGATTTCGCAAGTAATCCAGCTTAGTCGCCAGCTGCCATTAGAACGAACCTGCTTGAGAGTGCAAGTTGAGTAATCAATGATGTATAATACCACAGAAAATGTCCAAAACCAGCGTCCACATGAGAATTACTGTAAAATGCATCAAAGACAGCATAAGCAGCCATTAGGGATATATCTTCAAGATTTTTTTCAGATAATATGCGAAACACCCTATGATTGGCCTCCATCGAAGCAGTGAGAACACCAATATCGTATATCAAGCTTAATGATTTATGCTTTATTTGCGGCAATGACCCTGGTCGAAATCAGATTAGTATTAGCATTACTAAGCATGTAATCAAATTTAGTGCAACTATTGATTCCATTTGTCGTTGTGTACATTCTAGTCGCATCATACAAAGTAACTGTCAGTTTCAAGCACATCAGCAGATATTCTAAGCAACTGTGAGGCTCAAAGTAATTCATGTTTAATACACCACAAACGAAATTAATCTTGGAACTTGTGATGTAATAATCCAATACATAAGAAAGCATAGTACTGAACAATTCCAAATCTCCCCCAGGAGGCCTGTAAATACTTATAAAACAAACATTGATGAAAGCATTGATCGCATAAAATTAATTGTAGGTCTACTGAAAAAAACTAATATGCTTTATTTCTACAGGTTGATAAAAAGACTTTATAAATATAACTGTGCCACCATGTTTTCGCGTTTTCATCAATAATGCGAAACATCAATTACAAAAACCTCTAAGTGACATAGGGGATACTTAATGCGGATCAGACTAGTGTTCTACAAGGCTCAAGATATTAGGATCCTCAAGATCCGTGAAAAATTCCATTTTATTAATTGTGTTTGGTAAACCCTGGGCATTGAGTTGAACAACTTTCAGTTTCTTTATTGGATTTTCATGTTCAAAATTAGTTTGTGAATCTACAGTTTAACCTCTTTAGTTTTGATGTTAGACTGTCGGCTTCCCATAAAAAACGTTTTTACTGCAACGCCTCCAGACCAAAATGCTGGATTCATTGCTTCATCTAGTGATACTGCAGATAAAGTTATCTTGAACGATGAGTAGATTTCAGGTTTTTTGGAAGCTAGCTTTTGACACGAGAAGTCGGACATACGTTGAACAAGAAAATCCGCTGTTGTAGATAAGCTGAGTCCAGAGACGTGAAAATAAGATAGGTGCTTTTTAGGTATAGCATGTAATGTTCTTGATTGCAAAGTACCAATGAAAGGTTTCAAAACTTTCCTACTTGGGTTTGTATTATCCGTAGGACGATTATCTCTTTTCACTGGTTTTGTTGTCGTCTCAGCGGCTGGTTTTGCTTTACTCTCGTTTTTTGCCTTGACATAAGAGCAGTCTTTTCGTGTGAGTTAGTCCAACCCTTCTCAATTATGTTGGGTGAGCGGACTTTTGTTTATAGTGCCATCAATAATATTTTCTTCACTAGATGCTCAAGTGCGAGGAATATTCATAGATACGGGTTCCGTAGAATCAAATGAATCACCATCGTGACTCCTGGCAGGTGGTAGCCCAGATATATAAACATCAGCTGTTGTTGCGATAACGTTTTTGTCATCACGTTTCAGAGCTCTTATTTCCTTCCCATTAAATTGGTCAAAGTATTTATGGTTCAACTGTGTTCTAATCATCTTTGTAATCATCCTTTCAAAAATCCTACCAGAGAATGTAGGATACTCAAAACGTTATTTAGGAGATTGAGCTGTATTATTAAATTTTGTACGATTGAAACAAAATCAGGTTTCCCAATGAGCCGTCATATATCTGTGCTATAATTTTTACTTACTCAATTTCTTTGTCTCTGTGTATGCTAAGCATATTCTATTCTTATCGAACACCTTCACAAATTACTTCATCAGGCCCAGTAGGATATGCAACGCATGAAAAACATTTTTCTCTCGTCCAACTAATGGGTCGTTAATGACATTTCTTTCTCCTATTTTCATATTTTCTCTATTAGGCCACTCTTTTCTTACCCAGTAGTTTTTTCTGTCTCTGCTGTTCCAAAATCACTAGAAACATTTATATCTGGTATAACACAAATCACCCATTGGTATTTATAAAACTTCATCTTCTCTGAGACCAAAGCTTTGGTGCCATAATCTCCTTTCATTTTTGTTATTAAGCTATATTTGTTACCATTCAGTATGAGGATATATTTCAAACTTTACTTTGAGCTGCCAATAAAGAGTCACCAATCATCAAATGAATATTCAGAAAGACCTATATTTCTGTAGAAATCTTGCAATATCATTATAAAATACAATATTATTTTCTTGGGAAGAGAATAGAAGTGGATCTTTTTCTCTTGAACGATAACAGGTAATTTTGGTCCCTTGTTCCAATAAATATTTGTCGTTTAACCTGGAAGCCAATAACACAGAAGCTTTTTTTGACATTTCTGCTGAGAAACCACCTACTTGAAGATGCTTCTGTGTTAGCGAAACAGTTGTTGTATTATAATAACAATAAAAATTTGTGAAAATCAGAATAACCTTATTTAACATGGATTTTCATCAAGTAAAGACTGTTATTCAAAATGTGATCTAACCTGATGATGCTACTGTGATAGCGAAACAATTGTTGTGAACATATCAATAAATTTGTGAAAATCAGAATAACTTGATTTAAATATTATTTAATATGGATTTTCACCAAGTAAGGACTGATCCAATTCAATATTCAATAAGTAAAGACTGATTCAAATAAACGTCTGCTGAGATCGTTAAATCAATTCTGGTTGAAATGCTGGGAAAGTTTTTCAGCTTGTGCGAGTTAGGAGTTCAGTGGTGTTCTGGGTAGGCTTTGTTACTGCGATCTTGCGCCACTTTAGGCCACAGCACTGTTAATTTTCGACCCAACAGTGAAATGGTGGCAGACACCCGTCCAACTAGAAAATTTCTTTTCCACCTAAGCATGATTCGAACCCGGACCCCTCGATCAGGAGCTCGATGCTCTCCCACTGAGCTGTCCACACTCATCCTCCATTCCTTCAATATTTGTCAAGCAAAAATAACAGTCATATAATTTGTTTTGGGGTTCTACGCAAACCATCGTTACGACCTTTTCCATTTTCAGTAGTCCACTTCCATAAATATTCTACACACGTGGGGTTTATCGCCAAGTTTAATACCAAAGTATTCAAGATATACTCTTCTTATGAAGTCAATAACAGATTTTCTGTTTATTTTTAACGTATATTTTTCACATATACAATAAAATACATCAGGACTATTTACACAACTCCTTCTACTTGAAAGGCGCCTGGAATTCATTTTATGTCTACTTAAAAAGACAACTCTTTCCAAAACTCAAATATTTAGCTCCACTTTGATCTAGCTTATGCGGCGATATCTCAGTAACTAACTTTCTGCGTGGTATTCGTGAAGTTACCACGGTTCTATTCCGTATATAGAAAATCAAGTGGGTTGTCGAGCGGCGGCTTCGCTAATTTATGAATTAACGGCATACCTTGATTCCACTTTATTAAAAACTTTCAGAACACCCATACTGAAATAAGTAATGATCGATTAAACATTGATAGATAAGTTGATGTATATAAAATAAAAATGCTGATAGAGAGAAACTGATTTTATATTTGGATTAAGCTCTTTCAGTATAGTGTTTCTCTTTATGTTTGACCGCCTGAGCAAAGAGAAATCTATGTTACCTAGTTGGTGGTTTCCCGACCGGAAATTTGTGTTCCGTTTACTCTTGTCTTGAACTGCTAAAGATTTTACACTGAAAGAAACACATTAGCATGTTTCTGTTGATGAGAAAATTCTTCATTCAATCGCAGAGACTCCTGGGAAAACCATACGAAGATAACTTATTCAAAATAGCCTTATGCCAGACACAATTGAAAGCCACTGACCTAGATTCTCCATAGCGCTCAATATCCCTTATCTACATTTCGGTCACATAACGATGGAGGTCACCTGTTGATCGTGAAAACCATATTGTCTGTTACTGATAAGACTTTTGCTCTCCAAGTTTCTAACCATTTCGAGATTGTTAGCTGCGCTGCTTATATGACCTTCGACGAAATGGATTTTTTCGCTATTGGGCGACAGGTTTGATGGAAAACACTTCCTCCTCATCTTTGGTATAGGCTTCCTCCCCATCTTTGGTTATGAATCAGGGAAAATTCCTTCCCTGATATAGTTAACAACTTGCAGAGAACAGGTATAAATTCTGGTGAGCACCATTTGAATATATTGGCAGAAATTCCGTTTGGTCCAGTTGATTTCTTGGAATTTAGTCCACCAAGCACTCGACGAAAGTCTTGTGGTCTGAAATATATGCCACTCATCTTAGATAAAACAGTTGAAATTTTTGAAGGTTATAGACCAAATGTTTCGATAGTCGAGTTAGCAGCGAATATCCGCATGAAGAGAACAGCTTTAGCTTTTGGCAAAGTTGAAAGTGAACTATCCTCTTCCATCAGAGGGAAAAAACTTGAATGAGAGAAGTTGTTCCAGGACCTTTGTCGATGACGATTGAAATACGAGATTCATTATTACGATAATCAGTAAAACATATACTCTCATGTTCAACTTAACATGTTCAACTTGCAATAAAAAATATATAGGTCAAACACAACGTTCATTTCATACAAGGTATAATGAACATTGAATGGATTTCTCCAAAAATAAAAGAAGCTCCAACGTCGCAACACATTGCATCGAAAATGGCCACATATTTCCAACCATCGACAACCTTAAAATAATACATGTGGAATCAAAAAGAACGAAGCTCAACTATCTGGAGTCCATTGAAGTTCATAAATTGGCGAAGAAAAATATTCTTGAGATAACGAATGATTAAACTGATCTATGTAATCCCCAAATTTTTAATGCATTCAAATAACATCCTACCCTCATAATTACCCAACAATTTTTATCTATATTTTCTAACATCCGGTCTAGACAAAATTCGTGTAACTCTCACTTTTTACTGTTATTACGTTGTATCTGACTCTACATAAAATACCCTGTACCATGTGTTTAAGGGTCAGTTGCCTGGAGATAAATGAAAGTTCGAAACTAGTTGCAAAACTGAAACCTTACATATTGCAAAACATCTGAAAATTGTTGGTAGTAAAATATAGTAACAAAAAATGAAGAATCAAAAGAAATCATAAAGTACTTACCGTAATCACTCAAAACCATCATCCAAGACAAGGAAGAGGAAAATCTTCAAACAAACATCAGTGTCGGAGACACCAAAAAAAATACCTGTTACCCGCTCGATGAAAAGAGAGGAAATTTCACAAAATTTGATAGATAATAGATGATAAATGATGAAATGTATAAAAAATAGGATAATAGCAAATATATATGAAACGATAACATTTTAAATAGTTTTCTAAAAAGTTTATATTAGAGATTTCAAGGTGGAAAAGCTGTCCACATATCCACTTAATGATGCTCTAGAGGCCAAAGAATCTTGCTAGTGAATGATACATTTAAGAATTTGAAAATTATTTATACAAATATCTGTAGTATCAAAAAGAATTTGGATGAATTCAAAGTTTTCACTGAGGGACTGGACACGTCATTGGACTGTATTGTGCTGACAGAAACAAGACAGGTCCATGATATCTTCGTGTATCTGATCGATGGCTATAAAACCAAGGAAGATTCAACTAAAATGACGGTGTTATGATATTCATGAAAACTCAGTGGTACCAATCCCATAGACTGGTGAATTTGAATGGTAGTGTTATGTTATGTGTGAAGTTGAATTACCAGAATAATTCATTCCACATATGTGCTTTTTACAGGTCTCCGGCGAGTGATGTGAGCACTTTCTTAGCACAGTTGGATAACATATTGAGTCAGGACAAAACAGATTGTCACTATGATGTATTTCTTGGAGATATACATATAATATAATATTCCCTTTTTGGGTTTTAGTGCTCAATAAAAATTTATTGTACTTACTGTAATATAAATAGCAACGGATTTCGGAAACAAGCTTAGTTATTGAAAATGTGATCTTGCCTGATGATGCTACTGTGATAGCGAAACAATTGTTGTGAAGATAACAATAAAAATTTGTGAAAATCAGAATAACCTTATTTAAATATTATCTAATATGGATTTTTACCAAGTAAGGACTGATACAATTCAATATGTCTGTTTCTTTATTCATATATTTTTACATATATAGTTCGATTTTTATTGTTGATTATTTCAGTCTATTGCGCAAGTTCGGCATCAACCTTTCCAAAGTAAGATTTTGTGAATTAGATCACAGGAGTTGTGCGAAAGTGTTGTTCTTATTCGTTATGCAACGGAAAATGGTATTAAACAAAATTTTGAGGACCACTGCACTTCTCAGAAATGGGATTTCGAACGATGCTAAGTACTTTTATAGCAGGGCTCTTAATTGTTCAAATAACTTATGCAGGCAATAAATAATTATAATCCTTTCAGAAGAAATAACGTACAATGATATTTTGAAGGAAATAAAAGACAACACCAGCGCATGAAATTTTGTGCAGCTGTCCTTGATCCCCTTGGAGCAATTCGCGCTCATTTCAGGATGGGAAGTCTTCATATTCATTTTTCGCCATTGGACTTCAATAGTTATCGACATGAGTTTTCTTGCTTCGATTAGGTTTCGTTTTACAAAATGAAAAAATTTTCTTATTGAAAAAGAAAATTCCTATGAAATATAAGAAGTTTTGCGAGCTCGCGAGAAAACGCCTTTAATCAAAATTCCTGTATTTTTCTAACTTTGAGCCATGAGCAATCTTAAAAAACTGAATTTGACCTACTGACGAAAAATACTTTCTAATTTAAAATTTGTTAACATGTTGGACTAAATTAGAGATCAATATTGTGAATGCACAAAATCAGCCCTTAGATACAAACTGTAAAGGTTTCGTGGGCAAGAATATAATCAATATAATCAATACTACGCAACCTCTACAAATTTAATTAAAAGAAATATCTTAAATTTTGTTCTCATTCAAATTGAATAAAATGTCTCAGAAACACTATTTCACACAGAATTATTAACATATATGTTGTTGACCAATAAAGAATCAAAAGAAAATATAAAAATTGCAATACCTGAAAACATTATCAATATTTTTCTGTGGAAGAAAGTTTTTTAAATGGTGCAGGTAGCTGACCACGTTTATTCAAGTTCGCTTCCAAATAAGATATTTGGTGAATAAAGGTATATAGATATATTTTTCATTGATTGTTTTTATTCAGCTTCCAAATATTCCAACTGATGAGAATTTGGGTGAGAATATCATATCCTTTTTTTGGGATACTTTTTTATTTTAAAAAAAAATAGAAAAGAACATTTTAAATTCTATGTTGAGAATTTTTTGGTGATGGAATTAGTGACTTCTGGATATAAAATCGAAACAAGCTGTCTTAGATAATGTCTGCTAGATAATCACGGTCAATTCTATATATTTTCTTTTGATTGTTGACTGGTTAACTGCGACACATAACTCTATATGTCTGTAGAGTAAAACTTTGTTTTTAAGGCATTTTATTCAATTCACTTAAAAAAAAATAAGACGATGTTTTTGGATTGAATTTGTAGAAATTTCGGAGAATTGATCCAGTTACTGTCTGAAATATTCGAAAAAACACTTAAAAGTAAATAATTTGAAATAAGGTTATTCTGATTTTCACAAATTTTTATTGTTAAACTCACAACAATTGTTTCGCTATCACAGTAGCATCATCAGGTAAGATCACATTTTGAATAACTAAGCTTGTTTCCGAAATCCGTGGCTATTTATATTACAGTAACTACAATAAATTTTTATTAGGCACTAAAACCCAAAAAAGGGTCCCTGCAAATTCCAGCTTATCTGAATATATTTAACAGAGGTGAGCTATTCAAATCTATTTGTTCGTTAAGTAATATTCCAATTTTATTATGTTTATTTATCTCTAGGGATTCTAACAGATTTAAGGCATAACTTTTGCTTTCTATATGTAGAATTTCAAAGTTATGGTTGAAATTATGTCCTGTTTCTAACAAATGGTTGGAATATGTGGAATTGCTTTTATTGTTGAGGAAACTCTTCAAATGTTCACACATCCTATGACGGAACGTTCTTCCAGTTTGACCTATGTAAATTTTAGGGCAATCACCGCAGGTTAACTTATAAACCCCAAATTTATCATCCTTATGTGTGTAGTCTTTATTATTTCTGATAAATTTACTCAAGTTTAAATTAGTTTTGAATGAAGTTCTCAAATTATATTTATTTTTGAGGTATGTAGCAATTTTCTCAGAAATACCTTTAGTGTAATTTAAGGAAATGTATTTAAAATTTTCTTTTATATTAGGAAACACCATATTTAAAGCTATTTTATTATTTTTATTCATCAATAATTTGTCTATCAACTTTGGATCATATTCATTATTAAAAGCTATTTGTTTAATTATGTTAGGTATGTTAAGAACTTAACATAATTAAACAAATAGCTTTTAATAATGAATATGATCCAAAGTTGATAGACAAATTATTGATGAATAAAAATAATAAAATAGCTTTAAATATGGTGTTTCCTAACATAAAAGAAAATTTTAAATACATTTCCTTAAATTACACTAAAGGTATTTCTGAGAAAATTGCTACATACCTCAAAAATAAATATAATTTGAGAACTTCATTCAAAACTAATTTAAACTTGAGTAAATTTATCAGAAATAATAAAGACTACACACATAAGGATGATAAATTTGGGGTTTATAAGTTAACCTGCGGTGATTGCCCTAAAATTTACATAGGTCAAACTGGAAGAACGTTCCGTCATAGGATGTGTGAACATTTGAAGAGTTTCCTCAACAATAAAAGCAATTCCACATATTCCAACCATTTGTTAGAAACAGGACATAATTTCAACCATAACTTTGAAATTCTACATATAGAAAGCAAAAGTTATGCCTTAAATCTGTTAGAATCCCTAGAGATAAATAAACATAATAAAATTGGAATATTACTTAACGAACAAATAGATTTAAATAGCTCACCTCTGTTAAATATATTCAGATAAGTTGGAATTTGCAGGGAACCTTTTTTGGGTTTTAGTGCCTAATAAAAATTTATTGTAGTTACTGTAATATAAATAGCCACGGATTTCGGAAACAAGCTTAGTTATTCAAAATGTGATCTTACCTGATGATGCTACTGTGATAGCGAAACAATTGTTGTGAGTTTAACAATAAAAATTTGTGAAAATCAGAATAACCTTATTTCAAATTATTTAATATGGATTTTCACCAAGTAAGGACTGATACAATTCAATACTTAAAAGTAATGTTCAATTTATATAAGTAAAGATGTTTTCCTCTAAAATATAAGCGCGGGAAGTTTTTCTTAATTTTAGAATAATAAGGAAAGTGCCTTAAGAGTCAGGCAATAGTCGAAGATCTATCAATCATAAGCATCAATATATTAAAACTTCCTTCGTCAAATAAGTGCTTCCAGGATCATTTAAAAGTGGAATGGTGATAGCAAATGATTTAATAACATGAATGGAGTATGCGGTTGGCACTAGGTGAAACATTATAACAATTTTATTTAAATAATTGACACAGTTAAATAGTGAAACATAAAAACTGTGTGAATTATTTTGAATAAAATTGCGAATCATTTAAAAACTAAAATTGACTTGACTTGAATAAAATCAGGAAATTCTTAAGTGCAATGATCCTCTCACTGTATATAACCTCATTTTCATTAATAAACTTTGTATTCAAATAAAATTTTTGAATGTAACCGTGATCAGTGAAGTCATTCACATTCATTGTATATCGAAATTATGCACTGACCGGAATTTCTTTGAAAAAATTTAGGTGAACAGTTCTCAAAGCGAAATCTTCGACAAACAAGAAAACGGTGCTTTTTATGAATGCTTCTGTTGATGAATCAATTGTTCCTGAAATATCATTGCCAACAAATTTAGATAATTGAACAAAACAGCAAAAATTTTAATTATTTTTCATTTAATTTATATTTCTACTTTGATAGATTCAGATAGATTCAAACAGGCCTGTGTTGGAATTAAGGTTCATATATACTTTGCTGTATCAAAGAACATTCTTTGAATTTGAGTGTTGTTATTCCATCATCCAGTTGGGGTACTATCCTACATGTCTTATTCGAAAGAAAGCCACGTTAGTTGAAGATTTTCAAATTGGAATAATGCAATTTACATGCATCGTTCACAATTTATTGCTGGCACATAATAAGTAGACATGCATATTTCCAGCCTTATTATATTCTCGTCATAGTCAGCCTCTATTGTTCTGTATCACCGTAAGGTGTTGGAGAATTGCTAGGCTACGGTAGATCAAATATTCTTCAATTATTTTCGGTATGCCACCGTTGGTTTGACAGCCTATATGTTGGGTAATGCATTTTTTATTATGAAAAACGACAAAAAACTTTGTACTCTTTATATTTTGATGTCTTAGGCCTATGTTTTGGCGATAAATGTAACAGGCTCTGAAGTTATAACCTTCCTCTGCTTCGGTAAAAGACCTCGATCTGTGATTCTTTCTTTTACGAAGAAATATTATAATAACAGAAACCTGGCATGGTCCTCTACATCATCGATATTAACACGAATTAAATCGTCTCGTCTGCATGCACCAAAAATACCAAAGATTAAAATTATCTTTATAAGCAACCACTAGTCATCTGGAGCAATGATGAATTTTGATACTTGATCTGCAGTTAAACTCTTAGATTTTCTTGGTACGTAACCAACGGATTGTCGTTTCAAAAATGCAATGATTTTTCGAAAACCACGTACGTCTATATTGTCTTTCACAGCTAGACAACTTTTGATCATTGAAAATCTGCTCCATAATATTGAAGATTTCATAACGCTAGCTTTTTCAGATAGATATACAAGAAGAATATTATCGAATACCGTGTACACGTTTTTTTCTTGCGCCAGTCGCAAAACTGTTGATACTCACATTCATATCGAAACTTAGACTTTTTCGGTAATAATTCGGCACTTATTTTTGCTGATGGTGTTAACATTTCTTCCAGTTTATTTCTTGAATTGCACTGCTGCGAAAGCATTTTAAAATTAATTGAATTTGACGTAAATAATTTTTAAGTTTTATTCGTCCATTGAACCTTGTCATGGTTTCTCTCGAATGGAACGCAGAACAAGAGTAATGCTTGTTAGAACTGCCGTTTTCGACCACGAGCATATTTTGTGATAGGTTGTAAAAATGGATTAACAAAACTGGTGATGTTTTTGAGGATAAACATGACCTAGAAGGATTTTTTTAAATATTTCCACTTACGTTTAGGGTATTCAATTCCATTAAATGAAATATCATGATGTAATGTTTTCTATCTAATTCTCCAAATCGGTCACAGTGAGGTGGTTCGGTAGGCTATCAATATGATTGTCAAAAACCATAAACGTAGCAACGAAACCACCATGGAATTCTTCGTCCCAAGACTTAAATTTCTCTTCTGAACTGCTGATAGTTTTAGTAATGGAAAATTGCTTTATTTTCATTTTTTGACTCTCAAATAGATCACTAAATATAATCAGCATATTTGACTTCAATTTTTTCGAAATATTTTCGAAAAAAATTATTATAATCTCATTGAGCAAATTCCTATAAAATTTCACGATATCACCAAGGAATCTTAAATCCGGACCTGTGGCTGCGAGATCCGAATCGGGCGAGGCATTTCCAATTGCAATTTTCGGCGTTATCGGTCTAAGTTCTTTGTCCTTGTTCTGTCCATGTTTGAATAGGTAGAAATTAGCGACAGAGAGAACGAGCTGGTCGCTTGAGAGACGTGGAGAGACCAACTACGAATCTCCAAAAGTGCAACGTTTGAAATTGAGGTCACCAAATGCACCAAGGCCATATTATTTGGCTCTGCGGTTCGACATCACTGTTATAAACGCTTTACAGCTGGTCCAAAAGTGGTCGTTTTATCGACTGATGATTAATTATTACTATGACGATGGAATAAAATAAGGAATAACTTTGTTTTCTATCACTTTTTATTATAACTGATATACAGTGACTCGAGTTTCGTGGTGTTTACTACATTTTCAAACTGAATGAACAAATTAGATCTCAACTATTATATATGGGGATTGTAGGCTTCGGCAGAGCTTCGAAGAGAGGGGTTTTCCAAAGTTCCGTCTGTTCGTTAAGTAGTTTTATTATTGGTACGTGCTTTTTATATCTTTCAATTTCTATGGATTCCAGGATGTCAAGTTTTTTCCCTTTCGCTTCCACGTGCAAGATAACAAGGTTGTTCAATTCTGGGAACGTGTGATCTGTAGTGAAGAAATGGTTCGCAAAATTGGAATTATTCTTCCGGTTCCTAAAAGCAGATTGGTGTTCTTTGTACCTTTTATGAAAAGGTCGGCCCGTTTGTCCTATATATACACTATTACACTCTTGACAACTTAATTTATAGACTCCAGAATTATTCAGTCGGTTCTCTTTGTCTTTCGGATTAAAAAAGAGATTAGAAATTTTATGGGAGGGTGTGAAAGCTGTTACTATGTTAATTTTTGATAAAATTTGAGCTATTTTTTGTGAAATTGGTCCAAAATATGTTAGTTTAGTTATATGAATTTATTGTTATTATGATCTGATTTGGAGATGGGGTAAATTTGTTTAAGAAGTAGTTGCTTTTGTTTTTTGTTTATGATGGAATTTATAGTTTTGGTTTCGAACTGATTTGTGGTGGCTATTTGTCTGATTGTATTCAATTCCCTCTTTAACGTAATATTATCTAAAGGAATTGAACATACTCTATGTACCATTGACCTATAAGCAGCTATTTTATGATTGATCGGGTGGTTTGAAAAATTTGGTATTGTTGTATCAGTTGATGTGGGTTTTCTATATATATCAAAGGAAATTTCATTATTACTGTTAATTAAAGTTATGTCCAGAAAATTTATTTTATTATCAAATTGTGTTTCCATGGTGAATTTGACCTTATTGTGCAAACTATTAAGATATTCTAATGTTTCATTTAATTATGAATGTTTTCCGCAGAAGCAAGCCAATATATCGTCTACATACCTGTACCAAAAAGTGATATGCTTTGCGTGTGTGGATTTTAGAATTTTTCTTTCAAAACGGGACATAAAGATTTCAGCGAGTAATGGGCTGAGAGGTGAACCCATGGCAAGTCCATCTTTCTGTTTTTAGAATTTACTATTGTATTGAAAGTAATTTTCTTCCACGCAAAGTTCGAAAAGGGTTAAAATTTCGTTTTTTATCACAGGATTGATGTTATTTTTTGTTAGGATATTTTCGATTATATTCATGCATTCTATATTTGGTATATTCGGGAACATATTAACTACATCAAACGACACTAGAATACTATTAACTGGAAGGATAACATTTTTTAGTTTTTTTGTGACCTCGATTGAATTTTTTATTGAATAGGGTGAGTTGATATGTGTTGTTTCTTTAAAAATTTGGTTTAATTTAGAGGCTAGTTTCGCAAGGGGTCTATTTATATATGATACCACAGGGCGTATTGGACAATTATCTTTATGAATTTTAATAAGGCCATATAGTTTGAGAGGTGTAGGATTCATATTAATAAGTTTGAATTTATCATAATCTGATAAAATAATTTGAACATCTTTGAGCGTTGTTTTTAGTTGAATTTTTGCGGTGGGATCTCTTTTTAGTTGTATGGGCGATTCTTTCTCTAAAAAATTGTTTATTTTCTGGTCATAATCTTCTTTGGATAGAGTAACAATAGAGTTTCCTTTGTCGGCTTTAGTCTTTATCAAATTATCATTTCGAATTTTGTTTTGAATTGATTTTACTATTGATTTTTCTTTTTTATTCTGTGAGTTCGTATGGGTTAGTAGTAAGTTTTTTATTTTTTCTTTGGTGAAGTTTGGGTTCGGTGTTTTAATTAGAGCTAATTTGATTTCGGAAGTTAGTGTTTCAATGATATTTTTTGAGGTTATGTGGGGATTGTAATTTGGACCTTTCTCAAGAAGCCTAATTTCATTTGTAGAAAAAGTGGTATTCGAGAAATTTATGAATCTATTATATGGTGTTGTGTTAGGAATTGAATTTTTTTGTTCCCTGTTATTTTGTTTAAATATTAGGATCTTTAGTTTTTTTGATTGATTGATATATTTTTTGTGTTTTATGATAGATATAGTAGTGTTTTATGATAGATATAGTCCAATACTATGATGATATTTTACAAAATTTCACTTCAGAATACTTATGAGAAAATAAATCAATCAGATCAATTAGATAACAAACAGAATAGAGAAGTCTCTTCATCAAAATTATTTATTTTTTGCCAATGATACCCTTATTGTGAAGTTTGAACCCTATGGCAAAAATATCTCTAACCACGAAGCTAATTTTACTGGTGTACTGATCCCATTCTTGACAGCTCTAAGAAATGTTAGCAATTGGGCAAGTTAGCCCCTACATACATTTAGATCGTTAAATAAAATGAAAGAAGACAACTCAAGTTACCTTTAAGAAAACAACGAAAAGGTGAGGTAAATTTGAAAATGCAAGGAGAAATGAAAGCATATTTGAACCTGAATCCCTTATTCTATACAGAATATCACAAATTGTCTAAATAGGCATTTTATGAATTTTTTGTGTGAGCAACAAGAAAACTTTTAGGTTGTTCATTCCTGAATCTCACTCCCCATAACTACAATATGGATATCAGTGGATGACGCAAGGTCACTGCAACTTTGGATGCATAATGGTCAGACATTGAAATGCGAAGGACACATGGCTATACCAGAATTTATAGCTTATGGTACATTTTATCAATCGACACAAATCACAATGATTGCATTAGATTCTTCAGAAGGAAACTCTAGATTCAAAAATATGAAGTATCAGGATATATTCTACTCATACAGAAAATGTGAAATAAAATGAACAAGATACAGTAAAATTCAACAATGATGAGAGAATATATTGTTAAAATGGCACTTGCGGCAACATAGTTTTCTAAATAACTTACGTCGAATTCATAAAAGTTTGGAGAAAAGGATATCCATTATTTTTTTGGTAGATGGATGTAATAATTGATATCTTGTAAAGTGCCGATCAAACTATTTTATATTTGTGCTCGTTGTCAGGATGATATTTTGCACCAAAAAAATTCTTTGCTATTTTTTGTTTAGATCATTCCGTTGTGAGTTACAGGGTGTTAAAAATGGAATTTATCGAAGAGAAAATTCGATACATTTTACAGTTTCTCTTTGATAAGGATGAAAATGCTAGCCAGGCGGCTGAAAGTGTCATTATTACGATCCCGATACTGTAATAGCTAATTACAATCAATTTTGGTTTCGTCAAATTCGTTCAAGTATTTTTATGTTAAAGATGCACGGAAGGTCTGTCGTCGAAAACATCGATAAAATCGCACAAAAAATCGAAGTTGACCGGCAAGTTAGTAGTCGTAGTATCGCGGGGGAGAGATAGATAGACCATAAAACAGTTTGAAACATTTACACAAAGCTGGATTAAAAATGAAGCTCGATTTTTTTTAGCACCAAAAACCATGATGGATTGAATTTCCATCTGCGTAACCTTGGCCGAATGGAATGAAATCGACCCATTTCTTAAACAGTTGGTGACTGGGTATGAGAAATGGGTGACATACGGTAATATTGTGCGGAAACGATCGTGCTCAAAGCGCGATGGAGCAGCTCAAACGGTGGCCAAACCAGGACTAACGATCAGGAAGGTTTTAGTGTGCATTTGGTGGGATTGGAAAGGAATAATTTATTATGAATTGCTTTTATATGGCCAAACACTTAACTCGTATTTCTACTGTCAACAACTGAGCCGTTTGAAGCTAGCTATTGATCAGAAACGTCCAGAATTGGCCAACAGAAGAGGTGTTGTGTTCCATCAAGATAACGCCAAGACAAACACGTCTGCAGTGACTCATTAGAGACTCTGGTAGCTTGGTTGGGAAGTTTTAACGCATCCACCATATAGTCTGGGCCTGACACCCAGCGATTACCACCTTTTACTGGCTTTGCAGAACTTGGCATTAAAAGAAAATTGTGAAAATCGATTACTAGAGTTTTTTACCAAGACTTCTATAAGAAAGGCAATATGAAGGTAGCTTTAAAATGACATATTTGACCCAAATCGACAATCCTAAACATGTTTTGAAAATGGGCTAAAAACCCGAAACATATGTCAACAGACATCAAATAAACGGTGAAACTTTAGCCAAGTTGTTTTTATTTACTTTATTAGGGTTGAATATGGTGTTTAAGTTCACGCAAAAACTATGGATTTTTCCCCAATCTCTTATTTGCTTACTTGTTCTAGAGAAAATATGCTAATATCATTTTGCTCAAATGCCTCATATTTTCAATTTTTCCCCCGAAATTAGTGTAAAACGACTACGTTGAACTAACTGATGAAGAATTCGAGGTTCCGGAGTCGGTCCGTTCGTAAAAATTTTAACTTTCGAAAGGAAATAGCTAGATAGCTTCATAGAAGGTTTGAGGCCTGAATACCTAGGTTCAGTTCCTTAATGGACCTAATCCGTCTAATGGTTCCGCAGTTATTCACATTTCATACTTTTAAAATTTTTTTTAATGCGCTTGGTATTGGGGAGTACGATAACGACTCGAAGATTTGTGCTATTTTTCGTGAGGATCGCCTGTCGTGGCGGACGACTGCAGGTGAATATGTTAATTTCTGAATGAAAAGAACTAGAGACTTGAAATATTCAAGCTATGTTTGAAGTGTTGATATATTCGTTGTGTCCAAAAATAGACAGGATCGATTCGATGGCTCTTGATGTTTTCTCATTTGAAATTCCACCTTACAAAATTTTTTTAAAGTGCAAATGCTACCGAGTATTTAAATGTGAAATAATGACATTAAAGATTATGCATAATTTTGTGAAGATAAATTAGGAACATTTTTCGAATATTCTGATTCATTCCGATTTCAATGGAAAGTGTAAAAATTATATGAAGTTCAGTTCAATATAATCTTTATACTCTCTTTTGCCAATGTAGTTCGAAGTTGGTTGGTGGGGTGGTTTGAAGTTTTATGTTTTGTGATGTCTGTTGGTTTGTGAAAAATACTAAAATCATGTAAATTATTTTTAGTATTTTTCACAAACCAACACATACAGACATCACAATACATAAAACTTCAAACCACCCCACCAACCAAAAGATGTCAGCATATAATAGTTTTATTCATAGATTATTGAATGTCCCTTTGAATTCAGAAAACTTTTTGAAAAAATTAAATATTATTAAACAAATAGCGTCAAACAGCGGTTACAATCTCTTTCTTATAGACAAAATGGTATCCAATAAACAAAAGAAAATGGCATTAAATCTCGTGTACCCAATCATAAAAGAGGACAATACACAGAAATATTTTTTGTTATCTTATGTCAATGGATCATCTGAAAATATTGCTAAATATTCCAAAAGTTGTTTCAATGACAACGCGGCTTTTAAGACAATTAATAACCTTAGTACCTACATAAAAAGCAATAAAGATCGAACAAATAAAGAAAATAAATACGGAGTCTACAAGTTGACTTGCAAAGATTTCCCTTTAGTATACATTGGCCAGACTGGTAGATCATTCAAGAAACGTGTCCAAGAACACCAATGGGGTTATATATCCAATTCTGTACATTCGACATATTCTTATCATCTGAAGGATTTCAGGCATGATTTCAACAATAATTATGACATTATTCACGTTGAAAGCAGAAGTTCTAGATTAACACTTTTAGAATATCTTGAAATCAACAGGTATAATGCCCGTAAAATTCTTTTGAACCAACAAACAGATATTGATAAGTCTCCATTACTGAATATCTTTCCTTAATGGCAGTTTTAGTGGTAAACTCCAATAAACACCTAGAGTTTTTATGACTTGTGCTTCCATTATTTGGTCATGTACCTAACAATGTATTTAAACTCGGTTACACTGAATACCATCAGACAGTACAATGTATTACCTGAAGAAGCCACATCGTGGTGAAACAATTGTTTAGTAGTACAAAAATTTTTGTGGAAATAAATAACTGTCTCATATACATTTTTTTAATTGAAATGAGTTTCCACCAAGTAAAGACCGAATCAATCAAATATTTAAGCATTAATCTTACTCTCATCAAGGAAATCAAATAGCAGTATAACTTTACTATCCCAAAAAACAGCTGCAAGAACTTTCCCGCAGACAGACTACTGTTGCACGAACACTTAAAAATTCTTTGTGTATTCAAAGACTTCCTGAAGACCTCTTCTTGGCGAACTGTCGAGTCAATCGATACAAAATTTCGGAAGATTTTACGTCTTCCTGCGATAAACATTTTATGATAAATCGTTGCTCAACAGACGTATGTACCTCTTGCTCAGACATGATTCTACTGATGTATATGGCTTTTTCTATTAGTTGCAAGCTAAGTCGCAATGAGTACACTATGGAATCTATGCTTAATATTGCGAGACAAAGAAAAATACAAAGTTTGTTCACACTAAAATCATCATTTCAACTCAGTAGAATATGAACAAAATACTTTTTTGATGATATATGAATATGTAAATCATTTAGAATAGTTTATTGGTTGATTTACTTCAAGTGAAATAAATTTTGGAACAGCTGTATTTAAAATATTCATTACTCCACCGACTGATTTTGACAAACGCTTGTTCTTATTGCATGGCTAAAGCAATGCAACTTGCACTGACTAGTCTAGATTACTCGCTCACCTTCGAAAATAATAACATGAAAGTTTGGTAATAATGGTTTTAGTGGAATTTTATATGACAAGGATTCGAAATGTTTTTTTGAGGAATGAAAATATGAAATATGGTTTTATTGCAGAGAATATGATGATTTTATGTTAGCTGTTGGAACGAAATACGACCCTAATTACATGTGGTTCCTATAGGGGTCAATGACAAGTCGAAAGATTCCGGTAAAAAACATAATGCAGCATGCAGACGATTAACAATGAATAAGTATTCTTTGAATTTCTCAATATGATACACGCGGTCATTAAGTTTATCATATTTTAATGTCGATTTATGGATAGAAGGGAATCAATATATTAACCGTCTTTGAAAGAATAATCGGGATGTTGACCTCTAGGTGAAAGGTAATTACAATTTAACTTGAAAAACATCCGGATTATCTGTTTTATAGCACACTAAGAATCCTGAAATTATTTCTTTAAATGAATAAATAAAATTAGTACCGAAACTTCAATCAACACCTGGAATCTTAATATAAGTTTTTTTTGACAATAAATTTGAATTACCCATTTTTAACAAGCGATCAATACTGAAGTCCTAATCCATTAAAAAATTTATTAGTCAGAGCACTATAAAATATCTTGTATTACCAAGTTTATTCCTAGATTTTTGCTTATGCCACTGAACGAATTTTAATTGCAAAAATTGAAGTTATTGAATCTTAAAATATCTGTCTTACGACCATCTTCAAAGAAATACCTAAACTTCAATCAATTCCTGAGATCTTGATATGACTCATATCAACTATAAGTGAGCATTCGTAATTTTCAAAAAAAGCTCACTACTAAAACATTAAAAACGAATAAGTCATGGCAATTTAAAATATCAACTTTTCCTACCTTTATTCCTAAAATTTCATTTATGTCAACTACCGAAGTTTATTCTCAAAAAGAAGTTCAAATAATTTTAGTTACAATAACTTAAACTAGTGATCAAAAATGGTGAAAAGTACTGATGCAAAATAGGAACCTTTTGCGCGCTTGTTCGACAATCAATTTTCCCTTACCATTTTAAATACAGTGGAATTCGAAGTTGAAGGTACCTGTTAAAAAATTGGAACTATCCAGAGGTTTGAAATAATAAGAGGTTAATGGCATCGGTGGGAGAAATTAAATATCTAGGTTGCAATAACGAAAGAGTAGATTTTGAATAATATATTTCTGAACCACATTCACCACATTACCAGTGAAACATTGACATCACAAAAAAGCTATCAGGAAATGAAGCAATACATTCAAAATAAAGAAGAAACATTGAAGAAGGAAATGCAAACGTAATTATAACTTAATCACTAAGATTTTTTTCTAGACAGTTCTTCTATTGAAAAAAGTTAGTTATTTTTGTTTGCCTCAGAGCTATTGATTGCATATGATCAATTGTTTTCTCAAGCCTGAATAATGCTTGAAAAGCTGTTTCACCAACGTCAGATTGGAGACAAAATTTTTGTAGTTGTTGGAATGAACCTCTTGCCTGTTTTTATATCAGTGTATCTGAATTATCTTCGTGGTTTTCGTCCATAGCAAATAAAATTTTTTTCTGGGTCCAAAACACTACAATATCATCATACACGTGCACAAACCCGACCAAATCAACTTATCAACTCTTTTGATGCGTTCATGTTGGTTGCGAGCAAAATTGGCAATTTTTCTTTACTGTTACCTCTGTGGTACTTTTCATACTTAAATGTCTGGTACATTAATTTTCATAATGGATAATTTCATAGTATTTGTTGATATTATGTCTAAATTCGTTCAAATGACTGGCATATGTTTAATGTGAGATGTCTGACGTTTAATAACTTTGCAGGTGTTCGTGAATTCTTTTCTTGAAAGATTTCCTGTTTGACAAATATAAACCATACACTACAAATCAAGTCAAAGACTCCAGATTTATTGTCTTCATTTGTTTTATCTTTGTTATTTTCGGTACAAACTTCTAAATCATTAACCATCCTAAAAGCTACATTCGAGTCAAATTTCATTTCAAAATACTTAAAATGTAATCTGATATTTTATTCACGTCAGGATTGGAAATATATCTTTTAGTCACATCACTTTTAACAAGATAAACTAAATTCAATACAATTTTTTTTAGTTTTTGAAAAATATTTGCAGAAAAAGATTTGACTAAAAGACACATTTCCATTTCTTACGTGAATGAAATTTCAGATAACATTGCCAAGTATTTTAAAAAGAAATTCAATTTGAATTTAGCTTTTAGAACGGATAATAATTCAGGAATTCATATAAAAATTACAAGATAAAACAAACGAAGATGATAAATCTGTGGATTATAAGCTTACTTGTAGTAATTGCCCTATGGTATATAATGGTCAAACAGGAAAATCTTTTAAAAAAATAATTCACGAACACCAGCCAAGTTAAACGTCAGACATCTCACATTCAACATACATTCTGTCAAGAAAGTACCGGGAATTATCGATTTAAATCTGGCGGGGTAATGAGGCAGGTAAAAATTTTTTTTCCTAGGTTGGTACCACTGTCCTTAATTACTATGCCAAGCTTGAGCGGGATCTGTCAACTAGTGTGTTTGCAACAGCTGATTAAGTCAGTCGATGTCAGAGTGCGTGCCGATTTTTACTATGGGTGATTACGTTGAGCAAAGAATTTGTTTAAAGTTTGTGTTGCAAATGAATTTTCGTGTGCCGATGCATTGAAAATGTTGCAAAAGGCCTTTGGTGATAATGCTCTATAGGAAACTCGTGCATATCAGTGGTACAGAGCCTTCAAGGACGGTCGTGAAGTGGTCGCCCATCGACGGCTTCGATCGAAGATAACGTCGATAAAATTAAGGGGTGCTGGAAAACCATCGTACCAGCTTGAGAGAGATAGCACATGATCTTAAGGTATCCCACGAGTCCGCACGTACGATTTTGATTGATATTTTGGGCATGAGAAAGGTGGCCGCACGACTCGTACCGAAAGACCTGAATTTTCTTCAAAAACGCCATCGCGAACAGGTTGCTTCAGACATGCTGGATCGCTGTAATTCCGATTCTACATTCATGGAACGCATTATAACTGATGATGAGACCTGGGTCTACGAGTACGATATGCAAACAAGCCAGCAATCATCGGAATGGGTGGCAAAAACCGAAAAAACCACGCCAAAGCCGCTCGAAAATAAAGGTGATGCTCATTGTTTTCTTCGATATCCGTGGCGTGGTGCACTACGAATTCGTTCCAGAGGGTCAGACGGTAAACAAGGAGTATTACCTAGGCGTTATGAAACGTTTGCGTGAGCGTATCCGTAAGAAGCGGCCAAATTTGTGGGCGAACAACTCATGGATTTTGCATGACGATAACGCGCCTTCTCACCGAGCTACGATTGTGACTGACTTTCTCGCCAAAAACTCAACAAACGTGCTTCAGCAACCACCGTATTCGGCGGATTTGGCTCCCTGCGACTTTTTCCTCTTCCCAAAACTAAAATTGCCCCTTCTTGGCACCCGTTTTGAGTCGATTGAAGCCATAAAACAAAATTTGGCGCGAGAGCTAAAGTCCATCCCGGAAAGCGCCTATAAAAATTGTTTCGATATTTGGAAGTGCCGGTGGCATAGATGTATTGGAGCAAATGGAGCCTATTTTGAAGGCGACCCAATAAATTTTTACGATTAAATGTAAAAATGTTGTTTTAATTGAAAATTCCCGGTACTTTCTTGACAGAATGTATGTCAGTGATTTGAAAAAATTTTGACATAATTTCGATAATCACTATGGGATTATCCATTATGGAAATAAATGTATCAGACTCACACTTCTGGAAGCAGTAGAAATTAGTAGGAAAATATATTCTCAGTTTTATAGCGTCCCACGCCTTTCGATTCCAGGTCTCCAGCCTCTTCGGTCTTCCCAAACCCTTCGACGAGATTACGTCCAGACATTTTTTTCCTTCCATACATGTTGAAATGCGGTTATACAGACTATAAACGAAAACTGAAAATGATCTTCAGAATAAAGCCGTTTTATGAGCAGGTGGTGAAACTAACCCCCTGAATCTTACATTTAAGTTGTGAACGTCTGACCTGAACTAAATTTGGTATAGGGATACGGGGGTGTCTGAAAATATATAATTGAGTGGAACAATACTGCGGAGTGAAGCTCCCTTCGCTTTTCCATGCTCAACCATTGACAGCACTCCACCTTATGGATTACTGGTTGATATTTCTTGATACCATGAATGAACCTCAGGCAAGAACGCTGCACTCTCTGATTTCTCGTCTTATCAACAACCCGCAAACACGGCCCGTAAACTAAATAACAGTAGTTGAAGTGGCTCAGAACGAGTGAGTCAGTCAGTAATATTTTAGTTTTTTGAGGTAATTGATGTCTACTTCTGTATAATTTTCTCAGTCCTAAATACGCCTGTTGAATACAAGATGTTACATGTTCCGTAAATCGGAGTTCTGCATCAAAAATTACTCCCAGATTACACGCAGACTGTACCGCAAGAATTTTGATTTCATTGCCTCTTATATCCAATACAGATTCTACCTTCTTTCTGCCTCTACCAAATATGAGGAC
This sequence comes from Megalocaria dilatata, assembly GCA_034642435.1. NCBI lineage: Eukaryota > Metazoa > Arthropoda > Insecta > Coleoptera > Coccinellidae > Megalocaria > Megalocaria dilatata. The sequence goes on along the minus strand of CM067859.1, from coordinate 52,634,313 downwards.
TTTAGTTTTAGCAGGATTCAATGAAAGTTGGTGCTCATTTGAATTGCTTACCAATCTGTCAATATCCACATTTTATCTCATTAGCCGCTCGGTGTAATGCTTTTGACTCAAATGAGTAGAATAGCTGAGTGTCATCTGCATATTGGAAGTCCACGCAAAATGCAGTCCATTCGTGATGAAAAATGCAGAATAAAATTGGAGCGAGGACTGAGCCATGCGGAACTCCACTTCCAATGTTGCCCATTTTCGACCTACCTGATAATGTCTCCACATACAGATGTCTATTTTGGAGATAATCGTCGACCAGTTTCACGACTAAATCGGACAATCCTACATTCTGTCAAGAAAGTACCGGGAATTATCGATTTAAATCTGGCGGGGTAATGAGGCAGGTAAATTTTTTTTTTCCTAGGTTGGTACCACTGTCCTTAATTACTATGCCAAGCTTGAGCGGGATCTGTCAACTAGTGTGTTTGCAACAGCTGATTAAGTCAGTCGATGTCAGAGTGCGTGCCGATTTTTACTATGGGTGATTACGTTGAGCAAAGAATTTGTTTAAAGTTTTGTGTTGCAAATGAATTTTCGTGTGCCGATGCATTGAAAATGTTGCAAAAGGCCTTTGGTGATAATGCTCTATAGGAAACGCGTGCATATCAGTGGTACAGAGCCTTCAAGGACGGTCGTGAAGTGGTCGCCCATCGACGGCTTCGATCGAAGATAACGTCGATAAAATTAAGGAAAGGGTGCTGGAAAACCGTCGTACCAGCTTGAGAGAGATAGCACATGATCTTAAGATATCCCACGAGTCCGCACGTACGATTTTGATTGATATTTTGGGCATGAGAAAGGTGGCCGCACGACTCGTACCGAAAGACCTGAATTGCGAACAGGTTGCTTCAGACATGCTGGATCGCTGTAATTCCGATTCTACATTTGCGTGAGCGTATCCGTAAGAAGCGGCCAAATTTGTGGGCGAACAACTCATGGACGATAACGCGCCTTCTCACCGAGCTACGATTGTGACTGACTTTCTCGCCAAAAACTCAACAAACGTGCTTCAGCAACCACCGTATTCACCGGATTTGGCTCCCTGCGACTTTTTCCTCTTCCCAAAACTAAAATTGCCCCTTCGTGGCACCCGTTTTGAGTCGATTAAAGCCATGAAACAAAATTCGGCGCGAGAGCTAAAGTCCATCCGGGAAAGCGCCTATAAAAAATGTTTCGATAATTGGAAGTGCCGTTGGCATAGATGTATTGGAGCAAATGGAGCCTATTTTGAAGGCGACGCAATAAATTTTGACGATTAAATGTAAAAATGTTGTTTTAATTGAAAATTCCCGGTACTTTCTTGACAGAGTAGTATATGTTCCAATATCGCAGTTAACAGTTAATGTAAACTATATGGAAGGCCTTGGAGTAATCCAAAAGCAATAAAACACAGTTACTACCCAAGTCAATGTTAGTAATTATAGAGTCCACAATATCAAGAAGAGCAGTGCAGCAACCGTAACCCCTGGCGATTTCAGACTGACGAGGTGGAAAAATATTGTACTCATCCAAATGTGATCTTATTCTAAGAGCTAGAATTTTTTCCAATATTTTCGCGCAAGGAGACTGAATAGAAATTGGACGGATGTCGTTGAAACTTGCGGGATTGCTTACCTTAGGAAGATGAAATACCCTGAATCAAATTCAAGAGTCTCAATTTTATCTCCTCCTACTCGAAGATACTGAGTTTTCGCTTTATCAAGTAACAAGCCCCGTTCTTCATAGTGTTTGAAGAGATTACACTCCATGAACTCCAAACCTTCTTATCCTGAGCAATACCCACTTAATCGTCTGCAAACTGAAGTGTATATAGGATGGTTGTGTCTTCATTCAACGGTACTCTCTTTCGACTGCATGATTCATGCCAGTTCTTCAGCACTTCATTCAAATATATTTTAAAAATTGTGGAGGACAGACATCATCCATGTTTTAGGCCCTTTGTGACTTCAAAGGTATCTGAGAGGAAAAATTGTAGCTTAACTCTTGAAGCAGAGTGTTCATATAGTTGTTGTATAGCTCTCATTGCGATTGAGCGATTTTCCTAGGACTTACCAAAGTTTCTGGATCCGTACAGTATCTAACGCTTTCTTCAAACCCACGAATTATAGGTGTACTTCATGGTTTCTTGCCATAATCTTCCCATTGAGCTGTACAATCGTGTCAATACAAGATCTGCCAGCGATGAATCCGGCCTATTGTTCTGTCTCTAGGAGCCCCTACTCTTCCTCTATTATATTCCTCAGTATTTTTCCATCTAAACGACTTATGTTTATGACGGACATGTATCTGTAATTTTCACATTTATTCCTAGTACCTTTTATATTAATTGGTGTTACAAATCACGCTTTGGGAAGCAGTAGAAATAGGTAGGTAAACGAACCTTAAACTTCTTCTCAACGACCAAACAGGTGTTGCAAAATCCCCATTGTTGAATATTTTAACTCATTGAGGTAGTTCCTATAATGGATTAATATATTCCTTGTCTCATATTATTCTTTATCGGTATTTCTGTGAATTGATGGTTATTTGTATTCCCTTTTCACAATGTTTTTGTTATCTTTATTTTCGAAGATTGTTAGTTACATTTACCACCAACCAATGTTTTCAAGTTTTTAGCTTTATAAGAAGTGTTGTATAACGTTTAGAGTTAGTTCAAGATGTAAACTTGACAAAGCCACAGTATTAGCGAAACAATTGTAATAATGAATTGTGGAAATCCATTTCATTTTATTAAAAAAAATGTATTTCCATCAAGTAAGGATCGATTCAATTACTTAATCATAGTGTATGGTTAATAAAGAATAATAAAGTTGGCTGAAATCGGTCGTTCTGTATTTTATAAAAGTTTCTCAAGAATTATTCTACAGTGTCCTCAAAATTTGAATGACAATATTATGGACGCCACTGGGGGGAAGCATCAGACAAAGGAATGGCCCAACGAGCTAATTATGATCCAAAAAGTGAATATCTGTGACTGGCGTGGTAGTGACCGGTAATCGCTTTTTCGGGTTGATTTTATGTGCAACGTAATAATAAGTGTTTAATTGCGATATTTGAAACTGCTTCGCTATTTCGGCAGGACGTTGACTCCGACCTGCACAGTTTAGGACAACTTTCGAGCAAAAGGGACAACAAAAGGCTGAATCTTTCACAGCCACGGCCAGAGTGTTTTATTGCGATTAGTACCAGTTTGTTCGCAGAAGTGTAAAGCGAACAACTCATGACGGAGTTTTCTTTATGAGCCTGATGTTGATCTTACGACTAATTCCGATGAAGTTATCTCGGAGATGGGATTCCATTCTTCCCAACTTGATTGAATTGGATTCATTGTATCGAAGATCGTATTGAAAATTATGACTTTCGAATTCAATTCTGTCTGAATTTGAATCGTTGGACTGTTCTTGCTGAAAATGGATTGCTGTTATTCCACCGACTTCACTTTGTTTCTCCTTCTTTGTTCGAAACCGGAATTGGAAACTCAATCTGAAATTAGAAAATGAATTGTTGTAGACTCGATGATATACATTAGAAATGCCTGATTGTTCCGAAAGTTTCCAAGTTTCAGAGTTCGGTGATCAACTTTCAATAGCGAAAACAAAGGACAGGCAGGATGTTCATTCATGACAAGATTGCACGAACATTGAATGGATTTCGCTAAAACTGAGCAAAACCCTATCTCTGCAGCTTATTGCAAAGAAAACGATGACTATTTTACTTCAATAGATAATCTGATGTAGATCTTACGATTAATTCTGATGAAATTATCTTGGAGATGGGCTTCCCGACTTGATTGGGAAGATCGTATTGAAAATCATAACTTTCGAATTCAATTCTGTCAATCTCAATTTGAATCGTTGTTCTTGTTTGTTGAAAATGGATTGGCGTAATTCCACCGAATTCGCTTTGTTTCTCCAACTTTGTTCGAAACTCGAACTGGAAACAGTCTGAAATTAGAAAATTAATTTTTGTAGATATACATTAGAAATGTCTGATTCTTCAGAAAGTTACCATGTTTCAGAGCTCGGTGAACCACTTTCAATAGCGAGTACAAAGGACAGACAGGATGTTCAGTCATAACAAGATTCCACGAACATTAAATGGATCTCGCTGAAAATGAGCAAAACAATACATAAAACATTGGTCAACAGAAAAAAATTGTTTGGTTCTTGTGATTCTTGTTCGTTTCTATCTCAAATTGAAGTGTAATTTTTAAATATGGCGTTTGTTTTTTAGTTGAAGATAGTTAGCTATAGCTCATTTCCTTACTTAGATTTTCGTTTTTCATTGGAAGCTAAAATATATTTTGTTGTTGCTTTCTATAAGGCGATATCAATAATAAAATTGTGTTATAAGGACAAGCTATGGGTTCCTCATATCGTATGCCAGAAATGTGTGGCATAGAATAGGATAGAATAGAATAGTTTATTTACCCGAACAAAAATTTCTACATAGGTGTGAACATATACTTCCGTACAATAATGTGATTTCGTATAATAATAAAACATGAAAATAAAGTAAATGGGGCAATTAATGTAAATATGATCGTCATTATAAAATAAAACACTTGTTTACATTTTCTACTTTATTTTTGGTATTGACGTACGTTTCGTCTTTGCTAGAAAGACTTCATCAGAATACGAAGTAACAGTTGTTGTACAATGAATTTATAAGATTTTTTACAGAAGGTGTACATGTGTTTTTAATTGTTCGTCGGGTTGGTTTTCTCAAAGAATATTCCCTTCAGAATCGTGTTCACTCGATCCCTTGTAAATATTGAATAGAGGGGTGTAATAAAAATCTATTTGTTCATTTACTAGGTTATTGCTGTTTTTATGTTTATTTATTTCGTAAATTTCCCATAAGTTCAATTTTAGACCTCTATTTTCAACATGTAGAATTTCTATTTCTTTTGTGAAAGAAGGTGTTTAGCATAATGTGAATCTTTTTTATTTTAATCGAAACTTCTTTTATGTTCTGTTAGGCGTGTACCGAAATTTCTACCTGTTCTACCAATATAAATCTTTGGGCAATCTGGGCAAGTGAGTTTGTATACACCTGATAATTGAAGTTTATCCATACTGTTTTTATTGTTTTTGATGTATTTGCTAATAGGATTGTTTGTCTTGAAAGAGACTTTAATATTTTCTTTTTTGAGTAGGTTTTTTAGTTGAATACTAATGTTTCCGAGATATGTGAGGCTAACGTATTTGTGTTCAGATAGATCAGATGTTACTGGATAAATTTCTTTTATTGTGTTTTTGTGTATACGTTGGTTAATTAAATTATCTATTAGAGATGTATTATATCCATTGTTGTAAGCTATTTGTTTAATTATACATTTTTCTTTTTGGAAATTGACTTGGTTTAGTGGAATGTTCAATAAACGGTATATCATACTATGGAGAGCTGCTAGTTTGTGTTGGAATGGATGAAAAGAATTACGGTGTATAATGGTATCTGTTTGTGATGGTTTATGATAAATTGCGAAGTTATGTTTATTGTTTTCTCTAGTTATCGTGAGGTCAAGAAAGTTGATGGATTCATTATGTTCTATTTCTGAAGTGAAAACTATTTTTGGGTGGAGATTATTTATAAAATTCTCAAATGTTGATATTTGTCTGTTAGTACCTACGAAACATGCAATTATATCATCCACATACCTATACCAATAAAGGATGTATTTTTTGAACGGATGTTTATGAATTTTGTTTTCTAGGAAATCCATGAAGATTTCCGCGAGTAAAGAGCTTAGTGGATTTCCCATGATTAAACCTTCTTCGCTAGTATATAAAGTATTGTTAAATTTGAAGAAATTTTGGTTTATATTTGGTTTAATCATGGGAAATCCACTAAGCTCTTTACTCGCGGAAATCTTCATGGATTTCCTAGAAAACAAAATTCATAAACATCCGTTCAAAAAATACATCCTTTATTAGTATAGGTATGTGGATGATATAATTGCATGTTTCGTAGGTACTAACAGACAAATATCAACATTTGAGAATTTTATAAATAATCTCCATCCAAAAATAGTTTTCACTTCAGAAATAGAACATAATGAATCCATCAACTTTCTTGACCTCACGATAACTAGAGAAAACAATAAACATAACTTTGCAATTTATCATAAACCATCACAAATACTCACCTCACATATCTCGGAAACATTAGTATTCAACTAAAAAACCTACTCAAAAAAGAAAATATTAAAGTCTCTTTCAGGACAAACAATCCTATTAGCAAATACATCAAAAACAATAAAAACAGTATGGATAAACTTCAATTATCAGGTGTATACAAACTCACTTGCCCAGATTGCCCAAAGATTTATATTGGTAGAACAGGTAGAAATTTCGGTACACGCCTAACAGAACATAAGAGAAGTTTCGATAAAAATAAAAAAGATTCACATTATGCTAAACACCTTCTTGAAAATAACCATTCTTTCACAAAAGAAATAGAAATTCTACATGTTGAAAATACAGGTCTAAAATTGAACTTATGGGAAATTTACGAAATAAATAAACATAAAAACAGCAATAACCTAGTAAATGAACAAATAGATTTTTATTACACCCCTCTATTCAATATTTACAAGGGATCGAGTGAACACGATTCTGAAGGGAATATTCTTTGAGAAAACCAACCCGACGAACAATTAAAAACACATGTACACCTTCTGTAAAAAATCTTATAAATTCATTGTACAATAACTGTTACTTCGTATTCTGATGAAGTCTTTCTAGCAAAGACGAAACGTACGTCAATACCAAAAATAAAGTAGAAAATGTAAACAAGTGTTTTATTTTATAATGACAATTACAACTGATTTCTACCAAGCAACGGCCCAATCTATCGTAAATATGATCACCACAAAATTTTAGATTGTCTGTGGCATAAAGAAACTCATAGATGTGTTTGATATTTTACCCATATCAACTGCAACAACCAAAACCAGAAATAATAGAAGAATAAAATGAAATAACTAATCTCCATATGCAGTTAATTCCCCTCAAACAACCCATGAATCTCAAATCTATCTGTTTCGTGCAAAAATATCCTCAATCTCTTCTTGAATAAGCTATGTGAGTGAAGATTCCTTATCTACTCCGAAATAATTTTAAAAAAAGAGGTACCAAGAATTGATATCCCTTCTGTCCGATAGACTTGAAAGCGAATGAAGTCTGGTATCGATGAAACTCTTCTCTGTTGGGGTAACAGTTTTCACAAGTTTTCAAATTCTGCTTGTCCTTGAATTCCATGACACGTACAGCGAAAAAATATAATTGTCTCAGGTCAAGAAGCTGAGTATCAGAAAACAGAAAATCGAGTGAATAAGCCTAAGTTTCCCAAATACCACCTTTATGAATGTTTGTTTTTGCAAAACTTCAATCCTTTTCAGGTTCAGGTGCCCTCTGAGAGCTGCCTTCAACCAATAATACCATAGGAAATTCTTAATCCAACCAATGGATTTCTCGAGATTAACGCTTCGAAATATGGCACACACACTTCATATATGTAAATCCCATTTAAGATCATCAATTATCACTTCAAGATATTGACTTTCCTTTATCTGTACTCCCCCCAGTTCAATTGACTTGTAGATGAGACCGAAAAGGGTATGTAAACGGTTTTCTCGAAATTGATCGTGGCCAATATATAATAGAGCCAATCCTTTAACAATTTCAATATGTTTTTCAATATTTTGCCAGTAACCTGGAGATTGAAAATATCGTTCTTGAACAATATGAACAGCAATGGGCCGAGTACAGTTTCCTGTAGAACTCCATATTCTACAGTTCTCTCTGGCCCCACTGAACGATTCACCTTAACCTATTGCTTTCTGTCCTGATGATAACTTCTTAGAAGATCGCCAGACTTGCCTCTAAAACCCATTTTTTCCAGAACGTCAATAATCTGAGGATGAGCAACAGTGTTAAATGCTCTTGCAAGGTCCAGGAATACACAAATTATATTATTGCCCCTAACCAGATGTTCGGTTATTTTGGAGCTAAAATGAGCAATAGCATCTTGAGCGCATTTATTCGGTTGAAAGCCATATAAACGAGAATTTATGATGTTGAATTTGGCTACATACTTCTCCATTCGCGTCTTGGGTGCTTTTTCAAATATTTTGGCAATGATTGAAATCATAGATATCGGTCTATAGTTCCTCATACAATTTCTTATACCTGATTTATAAATTGGTTTAACTATAGAACTTTTGGAGTAAGGAGGACATATTCCGGAGGTCAAACAGTAATTGACCAAATGAGATATAGGCTGGGAGATCTCCACCATAATCTCCTTCAGAGTTTCAGCTTTCACGTCATCAAATCCTGGTGATTTCCCATCCTTCACACCCCGGATGATTTAAGATATTTCCTGGGAATCCACAGGTGTCACAAAACAACATATTTTCTCAATTTATTGGTGGTCCCTCATATTCAGATCTTGGTATCCTTCCAGCCATTTCAGACCCAATATCCGTGAAATAATCCAGAAATGATATTGCAATATCCACATCCTCAGTTAAAACACTTGAACCTTCCAACTGGATCTCCTTTATGGATTGATAACAATTAGAATTTGTGATCTCTTCTACAACCTTCTAAACATGTTTTCTATCTTTAGGATTGCTGGCTATTTTATCCGCATATAATTTGATAACAGAATGAAGTCTATTTCTGTATCCAAGAATTCCACCCTTTTCGACCCATCAGGGTTATTAGCCAAAGACCTATACATCCTATCTCTCACAACAATAGAGACGATTATAGCAGAGGTGATCCAAGATTTCCTCTTTATACTTTTATTAGTTTTTTCCATGTAAATAGTGCTCTTACTTACGGCATTCTGTTAATATTGTATAAAAAAGCTGCGTTGAATATGGGATCAGACGACGAATAGAAGCCAGACCAACCTATTTCTGCTACCAACCTCTCCAAAAGTGGGTAATCTACTCTTTTAATGGAATGTTCATCGGATACTCTATACCCTCTTGAACTCTTGGATAGTAGTTTGTCAAAGCAGCCTCCAAAATAAAAGTCCTCGTTAACTCTTGTAAACTTCCTGAAGTTTTCCTCAGAAAACAATGGTCTATACAACTTTCACTGTCATCATGCACCCTAGTGAAGTCATTTATTGGTGACCTGAAACTGTGCTCATACATGCAATTTAAGTAAGTTTCACTTACTGCCGTTACCTTTTTTATATCTATATTTACATCGCCAATCAAAACATGATAATCATAGTTACTCTTAGGAGTAGCATCAAGATATGGCATAAGGCAGAACAAAAAGTCGTCCGTTTCGCTCGACGGTGGTCTGTACAATCCCTTGAAATGAAAAGAAGAACCCCGGAAAGAAAACTCAACTGAGGGAAACTTGACAGTGTCTATAGTTTCAACAGTCGTCCTGAATAGTATACTATTCCTGAAATAACAACGCCATCATTCCTGGTTGTAAAGTACATTATAGCCATGTATATGACAAACACCTAAGTCCGGTATATGAAATGTTTTGGAGAGAACGATAACATCGAATTGTGTCTTCAGCGTCTGAAGGAAAGCTTCAAATTGATCAAAATTTCTACGCACACGTCTTATGCTGACATGAAAAATATTCAGTTGTGATTCACTGTTATCAAGGCTTCAAGGGCAGATCCAGCATTCAATTCAGGGAGGTTATATACATATATTACAATTGAAGCATATATATATATATATATATATATATATATATATATATATATATATATAACAAAATCACTTTTTTTCCTTTGTTGTCTCGAGAAACAAGTTATGACTTCCTCTACTTGAATGGGTATGCATTTTTGAACGTGGAGAAGTGCCAATCCAGTTAGGCGGTCTTCTACCATTGAAGCTCTAAGCCAAGTTTTGAGCCTCCTAAGAGTGGAAAAAGACCTTTCTGCTGTGGCTACACTAACTGATAGTGTAGCAAGAATGAATAAAAAATCTCTTAAATAAGGATACATTTCAGTATCACAATTTTCTAAAATATAAGATGAGTAATCGACTGCGGAATATTTTGATTCCGCTGCCATTTCACCTTCCACAGCCGATATTCGTTCATATTTACTGAAACTGGAGTATTATCTATCAATAGTTTATAGTGGTTTGCAAGATGTTTAACAGTTTCATTGTCTTCATCTTCATTAGTATAATCGACTTTTGGATTAAAAACGCCTAGTTGAAATAATTTTAGTACTTTTGGAGACAGACGGTCCTCTAAGTCATTTATTACAGAATCTAGAAGAGGAATGTACACAGCCCTGCGGAAATAATCTTCAGCAGATTGAGCAAGATGGTTATTGGCTCTGTGTGTCGTGATACTATTCTGGGGCATTTAATTACAGTATCTAGTTGCTCAGCTACTTCTTTTGCCTCTTCAAAAAGCTGTCGTAAAATTGTGTCAGCCTTTTCCCTTTTATTTCGTAGGACAGGCATTGTATCACTTATGGCGTCCGTAGGCTTTTTCAAATAAATTGACCTCGTTTGCAATACTCTGCTTAAGGCTACTGTTGTACCTGAAAAATATTAAGTTATATTTAAACTACAGTGTGGCTCTTTACGTGATATGAACGGTTATTTGAACTGCTTTTGCTGAAATGCTCAAAAGTTACTAATCGAATGAATTATTCAGTTCTTAAAAAAAAATATTTAGGTACCTTAAACATCACTCAAGCAGATAGGTGATAGGATGGAACCCAAACTGCGCAACGTTGGCAGTAAGATATGCGCGTCATTGGCAGTTTTGTGATCTTGCCAAGTTGAAATCTTTTTCAGAGCGCTACAAATTTTCAGTAAGTTGTCTCCTTGAAATTTTAGATGCCCATCATTCCTTTCGACCCAGCGCTTCTCACAGATACTTTGTATTGTAACTCCAAGTTCTTTTTTAAAAATTTGAAGCATTGGCAAATGCCACAATTTTTCTCATCATGACCGAGGTGTTGCGGCAAGAAATAACTTTGGATGACGTAGCTAATGTATTATTGAGAACGTGATTGCTGCAATGGCAACATTAGGTATTTACAGCTTTTTTGACAACTCCTGTACAGACCCCCTTGTACCTGAGGCCATAATCGAGCAGGTGTCAGTCCCAATGCCCACACACCATTTTAAATTTATATTCAATTGGAGACAGAGATTTTCAACGATTTTCGCCAGTGCTACGCCTGTCAACCGAGGTTCTATAACGTCTTTATTTTTATCCATTTCATCATATCTAAAAGTATCATATGTATCACAGAAAATCACAAAATATTCCTTCATGATACCATTGTGAAAATATCTAAATGATGGGCTCAGCTGTGAGATATGTGATATATCTGTCATTTCCCCGAATAAAATTGAAAAGTATTCAGCTTCCTACACTTTCTGTAATATTGTTTCCTGAATGATTTCCTTGCAAACATCAATCAACTCATTTTGCACAGTTATGCTGATGTATGTTGCGTTTGATTTAGAAGTTTAATCAATAAGAATAGAAAAATTATCACTACTCAACCTAGACCCAGTCCAGGGGGGGATTCATGACCCCCATGACCTCCCTGGATCCGCGCTTGCAAGGCTATTATTAAAATCTGGGATATTTACTGAATTCGTCGTAGATGGGGAATATTTATAGTCACGAATATAAATAACTATCCAGAATAAAAAATTTTAGAATTAAAAAAAGCACTAAATATAAAAAATAGAACGATAAGGAAAAAACAAAAGAAAAAACAATGTCCAAAATGTTATTAATTCTCACATAGAAAGAAGCCTTCCCGGGCCTTAATTCCTGCTGACGGGAAAGGAGATTTTTCTTGGGAACCCCCGAGGTTGGCATTGTAGTATCATTCTTCTTCGGCGTCGATTTCTTCTTGTCTTCGGAATCACCAATCTGAGAGGGAGTACACGGATCACTACTGTGTCTTCTCCTGTCCTGCTTATTCACCTCCAACTCCTCCGCTGTGAACGCCTGACCATCAATGAAAATCACTCTTATTCAAACTATCATTCTGAGACTACTTCTCAACAAAAAAATTATGCCTGTTGGTAAATCTCAAAAGCAAAAAATCGTGATAATAACGATTTAAGGGAACAAGTCTTCTGTTGACCAGTCTAATATAAATATTCAATAATCATTAGATAACAATTTTACTTTCTTAATCCACCATTGTCATTTTTTTACCCCACCGGCATTTCATAACACTCGCATTCTCCATCTTTTCAGTAGACATGTATAATTAACACTAATCACACAGCATCAAAAGGAAATGAAAAAATTCAATGTCAATAAATAATATTGTTTGAATTTACTCACAAAAAATTTAGTTAAGACAGCACTGATTCATAACGGCATTCCAAAAAACAAATTCTACTTTGAAAATGCCCAATTTAAACTTAAGAAATTCTTTGAAACAACTTCTCTTTAATAAGCTCCTTCAAAAAAACTCATCAAAAATATTTAGCATATCTTCAGAAGGGCGATTCGAGATTTTCATAGATAAGCATCAGCCCACTTACATGTAAGCAAAAAAAAACAAAATATCCATTATACTCTCACGACCACATGTTATTTTTTCCTGGGTTGGTACCACTGTCTTTAATTACTATGCCAAGCTTGAGCGGGATCTGTCAACTAGTGTGTTTGCAACAGCTGATTAAGTCAGTCGATGTCAGAGTGCGTGCCGATTTTTACTATGGGTGATTACGTTGAGCAAAGAATTTGTTTAAAGTTTTGTGCTGCAAATGAATTTTCGTGTGCCGATGCATTGAAAATGTTGCAAAAGGCCTTTGGTGATAATGTTCTATCGAAAACTTGTGCATATCAGTGGTACAGAGCCTTCAAGGACGGTCGTGAAGTGGTCGCCCATCGACGGCTTCGATCGAAGATAACGTCGATAAAATTAAGGAAAGGGTGCTGGAAAACCGTCGTACCAGCTTGAGAGAGATAGCACATGATCTTAAGATATCCCACGAGTCCGCACGTACGATTTTGATTGATATTTTGGGCATGAGAAAGGTGGCCGCACGACTCGTACCGAAAGACCTGAATTTTCTTCAAAAACGTCATCGCGAACAGGTTGCTTCAGACATGCTGGATCGCTGTAATTCCGATTCTACATTCATGGAACGCATTATAACTGGTGATGAGACCTGGGTCTACGAGTAGGATATGCAAACAAGCCAGCAATCATCGGAATGGGTGGCAAAAAAGGAGCCGAAACCGAAAAAACCACGCCAAAGCCGCTCGAAAATGAAGGTGATGCTCATTGTTTTCTTCGATATCCGTGGCGTGGTGCACTACGAATTCGTTCCAGAGGGTCAGACGGTAAACAAGGAGTATTACGTAGGCGTTATGAAACGTTTGCGTGAGCGTATCCGTAAGAAGCGGCCAAATTTGTGGGCGAACAACTCATGGATTTTGCATGACGATAACGCGCCTTCTCACCGAGCTACGATTGTGACTGACTTTCTCGCCAAAAACTCAACAAACGTGCTTCAGCAACCACCGGATTTGGCTCTCTGCGACTTTTTCCTCTTCCCAAAACTAAAATTGCCCCTACGTGGCACCCGTTTTGAGTCGATTGAAGCCATAAAACAAAATTCGGCGCGAGAGCTAAAGTCCATCCCGGAAAGCGCCTATGAAAAATGTTTCGATAATTGGAAGTGCCGTTGGCATAGATGTATTGGAGCAAATGGAGCCTATTTTGAAGGCGACCCAATAAATTTTGACGATTAAATGTAAAAATGTTGTTTTCATTAAAAATTCCCGGTACTTTCTTGACAGAGTAGTATATAGAATAAAATAAAACGGAAGGGATTAAATCTGTTAGTCTTCTACAATTTTAATTTCAAAAAATTTACTTAAGAAACTTCAAGAATTAAATTAATGTCTTAATAAGCACTGCTCATATTTCATAGACGTATAAATTCGAAATTCATCATACAATATCGAATGGAATTAAGAAAAACCAACGAATATAAATTGTCAATTAAAATTAAAAAATAAATAAACAAACATTTTTTGTTTCGTTTCAGGCATGCGTACTGAACTCTTCAGAAAAACGTACGAAGCCCTGTTTGTTACAAAATGTATTGTTTTCTGATCCTATATTCATGAAAAATAACTCTTTCTCAAAAATATAAAACATAATTTTAAGAATTTCTCAGAAACTAATTTATTTGAAATATACAATATATTTAAATGAACTACTACAAAAAATCTCAAAACATGTAGCACATCCTCTAAAAATAATTGAAATTACGATAAGATCAGTTCAACTTTACATTTAAAAAATAATAAAATCAATTAACAATAAATAGACTTACCGAATGCAATCTTAAGAAATATCTAATCTTCAGAAACATTCACATAGGTACATCTAATATCCAAGGTACTCTATGTTCTATGCTCACAAAAAATCACACAAAGCTTATAAGGCACTTTAATGGTCTTAGTTAAAAACATTCAACACTGTATAATGAATTTCTTTATTTAAAAACCTGATATAATTATATATTATATATAGAATAAAATAATGAGGAACGGTTTTTTACTTGATAGAAGGATTATTACAAAATTTGAATATCAAAACAGATTTAATCTGTTAGTCTTCTACAATTTTAATTTCAAAGTTTCAAAGATCCTTAAGTTAATTTTTTGAAATTAAAATTGTAGAAGACTAACAGATTAAATCTGTTTTGATATTCAAATTTTGAAATAATCCTTCTATCAAGTAAAAAACCGTTCCTTATTATTTTATTTTATATATAATATATAATTATATCAGGTTTTTAAATAAAGAAATTCATTATACAGTGTTGAATGTTTTTAACTGAGACCATTAAAGTGCCTTATAAACTTTGTGTGATTTTTTGTGAGCATAGAACATAGAGTACCTTGGATATTAGATGTACCTATGTGAATGTTTCTGAAGATCACATATTTCTTATGATTGCATTCGGTAAGTTTATTTATTGTTAATTGATTTTATTATTTTTTATATGTAAAGTTGAACTGATCTTATCGTAATTTTAATTATTTTTATAGGATGTGCTACATATTTTGAGATTTTTTGAAGTAATATATTTAAAGATATTGAATATTTCAAATAAATTAGTTTTTGAGAAGTTCTTAAAATTATGTTTTATATTTTTGAGAAAGAGTTATTTGTCATAGATATAGGATCAGAAAATAATACATTTTGTAACAAACAGGGCTTCGTACGTTTGTCTGAAGAGTTCAGTACGCATGACTGGAACGAAACAAAAAATATTTGTTTATTTATTTTTTAATTTTAATTGACAATTTATATTCGTTGGTTTCTTTTTATTTCATATGATATTGTATGATGAATTTCGATTTTATACGTCTATTAAATATGAGCAGTGCTTATCAAGACAATTAATTTGATTCTTAAAGTTTCTTAAGTAAATTTTTTGAAATTAAAATTGTAGAAGACTAACAGATTAAATCTGTTTTGATATTCAAATTTTGTAATAATCCTTCTATCAAGTAAAAAAACCGTTCCTTATTATTTTAATACGGAAGGCATTTTTTACTCGATGAAAAGGTTTTTCAATATCTTAAATACCAAACGGAGTAATTCTGTTATACCTTGCTACAAATTGTAATTTCATAATATTTGTTGAAAACATTTTAATGAAATAAAAATTTGTAGCGTATATAGTATAACAGATTTTTCTGTTTGATATTCAAGATATTGAAAGAACCTTCTATCAGGTAAAAATTCCCTAAAATAATAAGAAGCAGTTTTTCATTTGATAGAAGAATTATTACAAACTTCGAATATCAACACAGATTTAATTTTTAGTCTCCCACAATCTTAATTTCAAAAAATTTTATTCAATAACTATTAAAATCAAATTAATGTCTTTTGAGCACTGCTTATATTTAATAGACGTATAAAATCAAAACTCATTATACAATATCGAATGGAATAAAAAAACCCAACTAATATAAATTTTCAATTGAAATAAATAAATGTTTGAATGTTTCGTTCCAAGCATGCGCACTTAACTTTTCAGACAAGCTGTAATGCAGTTTTGCTTGTGACAAAATGTTCTGTTTTCTGATCTTAAATTCATGAAAACTAAATTTCTTTCAAAATATACAACATAATTTTAAGAACTTCTCCAAAACTAATCCATTTGAAATATTATATATATTTAAATATTCTACTGGCACAGATTCTGTCTAAAATTTGTAAACAAGGAGACAAGATTGAAATATTATTATTTATGGCGAGTGGGCATCTGATTGAAATAGGTCTCAGATCATTTAACTCAACAGGACATTTTGGACAAAGGAGTCCCTTCAGCAACCTTCCAAGTATCGAGAAACCAAGAATACAAAATTCAATTCGCCATAAAGGTCTCGCTTGAAATAAGGACTTGTTCGATTTTTAGATGGGAATCAAAATTATTGGCAAATTTTAATATCAAAATCTTTCCTTTCTTGTTACATTATATAAGGAATTCCTTATACACTTATTTCGTGTTTTTTTATGGAATAATCGTTGAAACTTCCTGTATATATACAAGTATAAAACTCTGCATTCACTTAACACTCGAGGATATCCAATATTTCCCAAAAAATATTTCACAGTTGCAATTTGGTTGAACCCTCAAAATATTTTATATTGGAATAAATATGCGGCATCTTTCAATAAATTATCGAAAATCAAAATAGTACTAATTAGCACCTGATTGTTGTTTACACGTTTCTACCTTATATAATTTTTTTCCATTATGCTCCATGAGGCTCATTCTAATTTCTTTCTAACATTCCGAAAGAACAAGAATTTAATATTATAAAAACGGAAAAAAGTGCAACTTTCCAGTTACTCATGTTATATCCTCTCTCAAAAACTTTCATGTCACCTTATATTCAGCTGGAATGCAGTTTGAATGATAGCTATTTTCATTCTCTGAAAAATGACTCTATTTATGCATTTGATTCACCTAAAGATAAGACATAACTCTACGTTTTCCAGGAAAGTGCATAAAATTTGGGTTTTATGATACTTCATATTATAATATTAGTTTTATGGCTGAACTGAATTTATTTACATCGTCAAAAGTTATAAAAAACGAGACCTATTCGTCATGAGAAAATATGTGCAAACTTGAATCTTTCCATCACCTATGAATTGCGGACATATATTATTTATCTGTACTCACTAATTTTCTTTTGTCAAACACAGATAGAATGATAAAACCATGAAAATATGATCGAAAGTCCTTTGGGCTGATGAAAAATAGAAAAACGATGGAAATGATGAAATATTCAATACGTAATATACCCTTATACGTCTTTCAGGAATATTACAACTTTTCAGTTAGTCTTCTTAACCTTCAGAATTGAATACAGTAATAATCTCTACTCCTTTGAAGATGGTCAAAACACCGAAACACGTGTCAGGATTCTGAATAAATTGTGAAACATAAAAACTGTGTATATTATTTCGAATAAAATTGTTAAAATGTTTCACCTAGTGCCAAGTGAATTAAAAATTAATATCAGAAATTTAATTTCAGATATATTAATTATATATATATATATATATATATATATATATATATATATATATATATATATATATATATATATATATATATATATATATATATATATATATATATTGTCATGGTATTTACAGTTAAAATAAATAATTACATAAATATATTAAGGAAAAGACTCACCTTTGTATATAAGTTGACTCGTTAGAGTATAACTAGAGCAAAATTCATTAAATAATATCCATTTTGACAGAAATATTGATAATTCAATTCGTAAAAACACTCACAAGCTAAAATTATGAAGAAAAAGCATATTCAGGATACATAACGACTAGTCGATTGAAAATTCTTTGAACGGTAATTAAAAAACAGAACTCTTGTTGACAGTTTATAAATAGAATTCACAGGGAGATTTCAATTTACAATTATTCAATATAAAACCAGCCAAAGTTGCAATAAATAGAAGTAATTTGAATTTAGATATCAAATTTGAAATTGATGAAGAATTTGTTGAAAAGATTTGTTATTATCATGAATCACATATAAACTTTAGTGAAATTATTGACAAAGAACAAGCTAAATTAAATATAACTTACCAGAATTATGTAAATAGGACAAATTTGATCAAAATTCACTTAATTCAATGAAAGATAGCATCTACGTCAGATATTTTCATATGATTAATGTAAGAGAGATCCTTGAAAAGGTTTAGGCATCAATAGTATTGTAATAGCACCTAAGCTAAAGAAATTTAATCAATTTCATAAGTAATATTAAGTATTTTATAAGTTATGAGCATTAGAAGTTAAAATTTGTTAAATTTTGACACTTGAAATACTGTACGAACGAAAAGCAAGACTTTTACAACATGAAACATACATCAAAATGTAGTTAAAAAAATAAGCTAATTTTCAAAAGTAATTTCAAACCAGGAAATATTGTAAATTTTGTAAAATCATCAAAAGCATCATTTTTATATAATTTTGACAGAAGCTAGTAAGCTTTGATATTCAACTTTTCTTGAAAACTATAAATAGGGCAGACACAGAAAAAGTCGGCAGTCTCCAATTATATGCAGAGCAGAATCCTTGTCGGTCCATAATTAAAAAAGTGCCAAAAAAGTATCATCATCTAAAAAAAGAAGATTATTTGGTTATTGTGAATGGAAAGTGAATCCAGAAAATACATTACCTGAATGTGAATGGAAAAATATCACATAGAAATCAAGTTTCAAACGAATTGGATAGATCGAAGAAAATCAACAAAGTAGCCTGTGAATTTCAGAACATTCTAGAAGTGTTGTTTCCAACGAAACCAGTGTTGTTCCTGAAACAAAAAAGGGCCAAGTAAAAGTAACAATCTTAACTTGAAGAACAAACTTACCAAAGGTAGTAAAATTCAATCCTGTTAATCTTTTTCCAAAGAAGTTTAGAAATGATAATCACTGTTTACATTACAATTACGTTAGGATATTTAGATAAGGTTAGGTTAACATAGAATTAGATTTAGGTTATTGTTCACTGATTATAATATTTCAAATTACTTCCATAAAATATAATTTAAAAATTCAATCTTTTTAGAAAATTCAAATTGAATCCTTCCTCAAATATTAATCAAATTTAATTATATTTAAATTTCAATTATTCAAAATTATAATCTTAAGAGTTAGCCGGAATCATAGAATACATCACTTATATACAAGGGTGATCTAATAAGTATTTATTACTAAAATTTCATAAATATAATACCATAACAAATTGTCGCCCAACGCGTGGCTGGAAAATTTGAATTTTCAGCATAAATTCCTAACTGAAATTGCATGAAGTGATATCCTCAAATTATAAAATGGAAACCAGAAGCAAAACCTTGATTGGTGAAAAAGGAGATGATGAAAACACACAAGGAACGAACAAGGATCAGAAAGAAAGAGCCCCAAAAATAATGGAAATATTATTAGCCATGAACCAAAAATTGACAGAAATGAAACAAGAAATGATACAAGAAATGAGAGAAAATACAGAAAGCTTTATAAATACATTAAGAGCAGAAAATAAAAAATGGAGAGAGACAAATGAGAAAAAGAAAAGTAAAGGAGAGATGAATAAAAGTAAAAAAGAAAATACAGAACTCAATATATCAAATCACAAAACAGAAAATGACATAAACGAACAGAATAAAAATGATATTGATAATGACACAGAAGTTGAAGAAAATGAAACAGAAATAATGAATAATAATACTATAAATGACAATGAAATACCTATAATGATTAATAATAATAATATAAATGAAAATGAAATACTGATGATGAATAATAATATAATAATTAGAAATGAATATGAAAATAAAATACCGATGATGAATAATAATGCTATAAATATAAATGAAATCCCAATGAGGAATAATAATTTTGCAGAGGAATATGAAATGGAAAATGATAAACCAATTTATAATAATGATAATGGAAATAAAATACAAATGACTATTGATGAGATGATCATAAATGAAACAGGTAATGAGAATGACATTACAATTAATGAATTGATACTAGACAATGACGATTTGAAGAATCGAAATGACTTCAAATATTATAGAGATAAAAATGACAGAATTACAATGAAAAACAGTGACATGTATTTACGAAATGATTTAAGACAAGACTACAAGAAGAAAATGTTGAAATTGAATGAAATAAATATGACAAAAAAAAGAGAAAATCTAATTGACCAGAATGAACCTGAACCAATGAACTTTAAAGGAATAATTAAAAAAGGGAAAAATAAAAATTTAATGTTATGTATGGGGAAAAAATTTATCGAAATTAAACTGAATAGAAGTAAAAAGAAATCTTTCATGCATCAAATGAAAAGAGAAAAATTAAACAGGCATTGCCATACAAAAGCAGAAACAAAATGTGAACACAATGCACAAAAAGTAAAGAGAAAATACAGGCAAAAATGTGAAAATAAAATCAAGAAAATGGGAAGAAAGATCGGAAGGAAATATGTGAGAATGAAAGAAGGAGACATGATCCCAACACAACTGCATATAAAGTACCAAAAGGATAAAAGTCAATGCCCAAAAATAAAACCTCCATTAAATGCATTTTTACAACAGAGAATGCAAAATATTTTAAAAATTTCAGAGTAAAAGTAAAGAAAAGAAATGAATCACAAGTCATTAGTCGTTCCAATAACACATATGAATTTATTCCTACTTTTAATGAAAACAATGAAAGATATTAAAAATTGGTGGATACGCCAAAATAATAAAATATACATTAAAGTTTCAAATCAATAAATAAAATAATAAATTGTAAAAATTATAGATTAAAATTTTATTACTATTACAATTCAAAATACATAATAACATTTGACAATTCATTATTACATTTCAAAAATCAAGATTAAAAATTATCCTATAATATTCACAAAGACTCACCTTTATTTAAAAATTCAAAATATTTATTCTAATTCCTTTATCATCAGAATAAACATTTTGATTTTGGGGAATTTGTCATGGTATTTACAGTTAAAATAAATAATTACATAAATATATTAAGGAAAAGACTCACCTTTGTATATAAGTTGACTCGTTAGAGTATAACTAGAGCAAAATTCATTAAATAATATCCATTTTGACAGAAATATTAATAATTCAATTCGTAAAAACACTCACAAGCTAAAATTATGAAGAAAAAGCATATTCAGGATACATAACGACTAGTCGATTGAAAATTCTTTGAACGGTAATAAAAAAACAGTACTCTTGTTGACAGTTTATAAATAGAATTCACAGGGAGATTTCAATTTACAATTATTCAATATAAAACCAGCCAAAGTTGCAATAAATAGAAGTAATTTGAATTTAGATATCAAATTTGAAATTGATGAAGAATTTGTTGAAAAGATTTGTTATTATCATGAATCACATATAAACTTTAGTGAAATTATTGACAAAGAACAAGCTAAATTAAATATAACTTACCAGAATTATGTAAATAGGACAAATTTGATCAAAATTCACTTAATTCAATGAAAGATAGCATCTACGTCAGATATTTTCATATGATTAATGTAAGAGAGATCCTTGAAAAGGTTTAGGCATCAATAGTATTGTAATAGCACCTAAGCTAAAGAAATTTAATCAATTTCATAAGTAATATTAAGTATTTTATAAGTTATGAGCATTAGAAGTTAAAATTTGTTAAATTTTGACACTTGAAATACTGTACGAACGAAAAGCAAGACTTTTACAACATGAAACATACATCAAAATGTAGTTAAAAAAATAAGCTAATTTTCAAAAGTAATTTCAAACCAGGAAATATTGTAAATTTTGTAAAATCATCAAAAGCATCATTTTTATATAATTTTGACAGAAGCTAGTAAGCTTTGATATTCAACTTTTCTTGAAAACTATAAATAGGGCAGACACAGAAAAAGTCGGCAGTCTCCAATTATATGCAGAGCAGAATCCTTGTCGGTCCATAATTAAAAAAGTGCCAAAAAAGTATCATCATCTAAAAAAAGAAGATTATTTGGTTATTGTGAATGGAAAGTGAATCCAGAAAATACATTACCTGAATGTGAATGGAAAAATATCACATAGAAATCAAGTTTCAAACGAATTGGATAGATCGAAGAAAATCAACAAAGTAGCCTGTGAATTTCAGAACATTCTAGAAGTGTTGTTTCCAACGAAACCAGTGTTGTTCCTGAAACAAAAAAGGGCCAAGTAAAAGTAACAATCTTAACTTGAAGAACAAACTTACCAAAGGTAGTAAAATTCAATCCTGTTAATCTTTTTCCAAAGAAGTTTAGAAATGATAATCACTGTTTACATTACAATTACGTTAGGATATTTAGATAAGGTTAGGTTAACATAGAATTAGATTTAGGTTATTGTTCACTGATTATAATATTTCAAATTACTTCCATAAAATATAATTTAAAAATTCAATCTTTTTAGAAAATTCAAATTGAACCCTCCCTCAAATATTAATCAAATTTAATTATATTTAAATTTCAATTATTCAAAATTATTATAATTTTGAGAGTTAGCCGGAAGCATAGAATACATCACTTATATACAAGGGTGATCTAATAAATATTTATTACTAAAATTTCTTTAATATAATACCATAACAATATATATATATATATATATATATATGTATATATATATAATTAATATATCTGAAATTAAATTTCTTTCTTTCTTCTTAATTTCAGATATATTAATTATATATATATATATATATATATATATATATATATATATATAATTAATATATCTGAAATTAAGAAGAAAGAAAGAAATTTAATTTCAGATATATTAATTATATATATATATATATATATATATATATATATAATTAATATATCTGAAATTAAATTTCTGATATTAATTTTTAATTCACTTGGCACTAGGTGAAAAATTTTAACAATTTTATCCGAAATAATATACACAGTTTTTATGTTTCACAATTTATTCAGAATCCTGACACGTGTTTCGGTGTTTCGACCATCTTCAAAGGAGTAGAGATTATTACTGTATTCAATTCTGAAGGTTAAGAATCCTAATCTAGACAATCATTCATTTTTCATTTTATGACATTATTATTGTATAAAACATGTTTACGTTAACTTATCCATTTTTATGAAAATTCAAAAAAGACTATAGAAATGATAAAATATCCAATTCAAAATATTGGTTGATACACGTATTTCATGGTTATTGCCAATATTACGATAAACTTAACATTGGGGAAAGGAATGACCGTTTTCTAGACAATGAGTGGCAAAACCAGAAAATCTGTTTATGTTTTATGAAACTCATTTTATGTTCGTTGAACCTCGTCTTGAAGGAACGTCCTGTTTGTCCTATATATTTATTACTGCACGTAGAACAAGATAACTCATAAACTCCTGATTTGTGTATGTAACATACTTTCATCATCACTTTAGTTTAAATACCTCTGTACCACTGTTAGGTCTTCAGTTGTTTGATGATGGGATAGTTCATTTCCCGAAACTCGAGTCACAAGAAAATGTGTGAAATATATTTTTATTGGTAGTAAAACATAGTAATTTCTACAATTTGTTTTAATTATGATCAACTACCAAATAGTAACGGCTGAAACAATTCAGTACATCGAAATTGATTGGGAGTTGTCGAATTGTCGGTATAATTTGGTTCGGTAACACCTCCAGACATTAGGTAGCGTTAAGGTTTCCATCCTAATACAAACATTAAGCTTTTCAGGATTCTGGGTACGCACAGGAATACTGAGATGCTTATTCTTCCTAGACCAATATCTTACTTCTTTCTGATTTTCATTCACCTTTTCCATCATAGTTTCACAAAATTCCATTCGGTCTTCTGGAAAAATTTTTTGGTTTGATTGAACCTTATAACATCAGTAATCATTCCTTTCCAAATATTCCGAACACTTTTATCGCTCATATCGACTTGTTCAGCAATTTGTGTACTCGAACAAGGTGCACTGGTTTCAACAGCAGCACACACATCTACTTCTTTTTTCAGACGATTTTCACTTATGGTTTTTGGTGGTTCATCAATCTTGGAATGCCTGCATTGGTATTTTTTAATTATTTTAGAAATTACTGAATTTGAAAGAATCGGCCTAACAACGAATGAATTAATTGTCTCTTGAATTGATTGACCACCATTTTATGATCTAAATTTTTTCATTCACAACGAATATTTCGATTTATTTATTTTCAATCGATATGGACAAACGAATCCCACGTTTGAAGTGCGAATGATTCTGTTAGCTGAACTGAAAGCAGTGCAGAGCCTCGTTTCGATCGAAGCATCCCCCACTGATTGAAAGAGAACAATTGTTCATTCGTCATCGCATCGCATTGAGGTTTTGGTTCTTTCACTGCTCCATTGGACAATCGTGATCCTCTAGATTAACACTGAATTTCCCATGTTTCCGATTGTCTTTTTCGCACCTAGTAGCCACCTATCCATATGTTTTCACGTCTTTAAGGTGAATACAGAGGAAAGTCGTGCCGACTTAGCGCCAAACTGTAAAAAGACATCCCACAGAAAAATACTTTGACTATTTCAAAGACTAAACTTAGAGAACATTTAATGTGATAAATAAAACATGTTCATTTTGAGAATGTACTCAACTCATTTTTAGATCGCAGGCATGAGCTAATGAACTTCTAACAGGGAATCACCATGTGTGATTCCGAAAATTTTTTATTTGAAAAATAAAGTACTATAACGAAAGAGGAACAGTTGATTGTTTCAACAGGTACAGCATGATAGTTCCAATGCCTGAGACCTCCTAGATGGCTGTTGGCGTAAAAAGAGTAAAATTGAAGGCCCACGTTCATATCAAATTCGTGCGATTGAACACGCCATACGTTCGATTTGAGAATTTGATATATCGACTTATTGCTAAGTTGCGAACGACAGCGCCTGTTGACTCGGATTTCAGTAAATGAGATATCAAATTCTATCAACCCCATTGCAGACGTCTTATCGAAGTTTGTCGGTAGATCTTTTCAAGGTAATATGCGGTATAGCAGGAAAGAAATACGGAGTTCGTCCAGAATGCATTCCACTTTAGCTCCAAATAAGAACTTCAGATATTGAGGTTAAAAAACTCAATCTGAGGGCTTGAAAAGGATATGAAATATTGAGAAACTGTTAGGGAATTGGATTCAGTAGCTTAGTTCAAGAACTCTCATATCAGCATCAAATATTTTGTTCAAATATCTTTATTTTCGAAAATTTTGTTCCGAAATAGCCTCAACAGATTACATGACTCTAAATTCAGAATTATATATTCTAACTTATACATTATATATTGAAACTATATACAAAAACTATCAAATTGATATCCTTATACATAATCAATAAAATATATTTTTCAATGTCTCGGAAAAAACCTTTTTACATCCCGACTTGAAATGTATTAATACAAATGTATTAACAAAAACTATATAAGTATGTATATTAACATACAAATACAAGAAAATCCACTATTCCAAAATTATCTAAAATATTATTATTTGATCCTTTATTTTGATAATTTTAGATAATTTTGGAATAGTGGATTATCTTGTATTTGTATGTTAATATACATACTTATATAGTTTTTGTTAATACATTTGTATTAATACATTTCAAGTCGGGATGTAAAAAGGTTTTTTCCGAGACATTGAAAAATATTTTATATTGATTATATATAAGGATATCAATTTGATAGTTTTTTTATATAGTTTCAATATATAATGTAGAAGTTAGAATATATAATTCTGAATTTAAAGTCATTTAAATTTTACTTCTATCAAGTATTGACTCATATTAAAATTGGTTTTTTCAACAGATTACGTTTGAATTGACTTTAAATTCACACTTATAAATTCTAACTTCTACAATAAATATTGAAACTATATACAAAAATTATCAAAATGATATCCTTATATATAATCAATACAAAATATTTTTCAATATCTCGGAAAAAACCTTTTTACATCCCGACATGAAACGTATTGATAGAAATGTATTAATAAAAACTATATAAGTATGTATACAAATACAAGAAAAACCTCTATTCCAAAATTATTTAAAATTCTCCAAATAAAGGATCAAATAATAATAATCGAACGAGAATTCCAACATTTGATAGCTATTTCGGTCTCTATACCTCTTCAGAAACGTATTGTAATCAGATTCAAATATATCACAAGATCAAAATTGAACTCACCGAATAAGACAACACCTGGAACGAATAAACTCGGAGTAAGCTTTAAAGAATCCAAAATAAAACACAAACAATCAACGTGTTGTTACGTTTAACCTAAAACCATTTTTACTTGGAACACAGAAAAACATAACAAAAATTGTTCAGCACAAATAATGTTCCATGACAAGAAAAATAACCAGAATTTCAAAAATAATAAATAATTGAGGAATATATTGTGGATATCTAGATTCTTTACGAAATTCCACAATATATTCCTTAATTATTTATTATTTTTGAAATTCTGGTAATTTTTCTTGAATAATTCTTGTTATGTTTTCTTGTGTTATGAGAAAAAATGGTTATAGGTTGAATGTAACAACACGTTCATCATTTCTGTTTTATTTTGGATACTTTTTAGCTTACTTCCAGTTTATTCGTTCCAAGTTTTATCTTATTCGGTGAATAAAATATTGACGTTGTGATATATTTGAATCTGAATTCAATACGTTTCTGAAGAGGTTTATAGACCGAAATGGCTATCAAATTTTGGAATTCTCGTCCAATTATTTTTATTTGATCCTTTATTTGGAGAATTTTAGATAATTTTGGAATAGTTGATTTTCCTGTATTTGAATGTTTATTTACATACTTATATAGTTTTTGTTAATAAATTCGTATTGATACGTTTCAGTTCGGGATGTAAAAAAGGTTTTTTCCGAGACATTGAAAAATATTTTATATTGATTATAATATAAAAGGATATGATTTTGACTGTTTTTGCATATAGTTTCAATATATATTGTAGAAGTTAGAATATAGGAGTCTGAATTTTTAGTGATTTAAGTTTTACTTCTATCAAGTATTGACTCACAATCAAATTGATGTTTACGTTAGAATTGCTGCTAAAAGTTTGTTGATGCAATCAATTTCTGTTCATTCGTTCAGTCGCATGGAGCTGTCGAATGTATGATATTAGAAATTTGGACGAAATATTCAATTGAATAAATCCACATTCGCCGTACTTGATGGAAGTTATTCGAGTTAAATTGAATTCAAAATTATTTCTGGAAATTTCTAAAATATATATTAAAAATTATATATTGAAATTGCATCGTAATATAAAAAAAATTTTTATAGGCGCTTTCCGGGATGGACTTTAGCTCTCGCGCCGAATTTTGTTTTATGGCTTCAATCGACTCAAAACGGGTGCCACGAGGGGGCAATTTTAGTTTTGGGAAAAGGAAAAAGTCGCAGGGAGCCAAATCCGGCGAATATGGTGGTTGCTGAAGCACGTTTGTTGAGTTTTTGGCGAGAAAGTCAGTCACAATCGTAGCTCGGTGAGAAGGCGCGTTATCGTCATGCAAAATCCATGAGTTGTTCGCCCACAAATTTGGCCGCTTCTTACGGATACGCTCACGCAAACGTTTCATAACGCCTAGGTAATACTCCTTGTTTACCGTCTGACCCTCTGGAACGAATTCGTAGTGCACCACGCCACGGATATCGAAGAAAACAATGAGCATCACCTTCATTTTCGAACGGCTTTGGCGTGGTTTTTTCGGTTTCGGCTCATTTTTTGCCACCCATTCCGATGATTGCTGGCTTGTTTGCATATCGTACTCGTAGACCCAGGTCTCATCACCAGTTATAATGCGTTCCATGAATGTAGAATCGGATTTACAGCGATCCAGCATGTCTGAAGCAACCTGTTCGCGATGACGTTTTTGAAGAAAATTCAGGTCTTTCGGTACGAGTCGTGCGGCCACCTTTCTCACGCCCAAAATATCAATCAAAATCGTACGTGCGGACTCGTGGGATATCTTAAGATCATGTGCTATCTCTCTCAAGCTGGTACGACGGTTTTCCAGCACCTTTTCCTTAATTTTATCGACGTTATCTTCGATCGAAGCCGTCGATGGGCGACCACTTCACGACCGTCCTTGAAGGCTCTGTACCACTGATATGCACGAGTTTTCGATAGAGCATTATCACCAAAGGCCTTTTGCAACATTTTCAATGCATCGGCATACGAAAATTTATTTGCAACACAAAACTTTAAACAATTTCTTTGCTCAACGTAATCACCGATAGTAAAAATCGGCACGCACTCTGACATCTACTGACTTAATCAGCTGTTGCAAACACACTAGTTGACAGATCCCGCTCAAGCTTGGCATAGTAATTAAGGACAGTGATACCAACCAAGGAAAAAAAATTTTACCTGCCTCATTGCCCCGCCAGATTTAAATCGATAATTCCCGGTACTTTCTTGACAGAATGTATATAATTATTATTCCATATTTTTGAAGTCTAGGAAAAAATATTTCTCACTTTATGACATAAATTGTACATATACGAAGTATGCATACATAATCATACATATGTAGAAAAATCTACTTTTTCAACATCGTATAAAAATTTCTAACATGACGGATAGAATAAAAATAGTTGAAGCAGAACTTCAATATAAAATTAAAATAAATTTGTTTCATAAAATAATAAGAAGCGGCTTTTTACTTGATCGAACGATTATTACAAAATTTGAATACCAAAACAGATTTAATCTATTAGTCTTCTCCAATTTCAATTCAAAAAAATTTATTCAAGAAACTTTAAGAATTAAATGTCTTATAAGCACTGCTTATATTTAATGGACATATAAAATGTAAACTCATTATACAATATCAAATGGAATTAAGAAAAACCCAACGAATATAAATTGTCAATTAAATTTAATAAATCAATAAATGTTTTTTTGTTTCGTTCCAGGCATGAGTACTGCGTACATCAGGCAAGCGTACTCAGCCCTGCTTGTAACAAAATGTTTTTTTTTCTGATCTTATATTTATGAAAACTAAATCTTTCTCAAAAAAATACAACAGAATTTTGAGAACTTCTCAAAAACTAATTTATTTGAAATATTTAATATATTTTGGATAAATTACTTCAAAAACCCTTAAAACACGTAGCACATCCTCAAAAAATAATTATAACTCAGATAAGACCCGTTCAACTTCACATTTAAAAGATAAAATCAATTAACAATAAATAAACTTACCCAATACGATCTCTAGGAACATGTGTTTGTTGAACATTCAATAGGTACATCTAATATCCAAGGTACTTATATATTATATATGAAATAAAATAGTAAGAAGCAGTTTTTTACTTGATAGAAGAATTATCACAATTTTGAAGAATGAAACAATTTTGAATATTAAAACAGATTTTATCTGTTAGTCTTCTACAATTTTAATTTCAAAAAATTTATTCAAGAAACATTAAGAATTAAATTAATGTCTTATAAGCACTGGTTATATTTAATAGACGTATAAATTCGAATCTCATTATACATTGATATTGTTATAAAATGATATTGTATAATGAGTTTCGATTTTATACGTCTATTAAATATAAGCAGTGCTTATAAGACATTAATTTAACTTAAAGTTTCTTGAATACATTTTTTGAAATTAAAATTGTAGAAGACTAACAGATTAAATCGGTTTTGATATTCAAAATTGTTTCAACTTAAGAAACGGTTCTTTTCAGATATATAATGAATTTAAAAAAATCATAAAATAATCTTTGATTCACCAAAAAGATAAAACTCGAAAATGCATCAACTAAACGCGTCTAATGTATCGGAGACACTAGAAAAATGACTTATAAATGTATAACACCGAACACAGAAAATACAGAAACAGATGTTGATCTTCAAAAGCAATAACAAAAACAAGAATAACCAGTGCAAAAATAAGGCATAACGAAGGATATAATTATTGACTCGAATGTTAATTTAGTTGGTAAATTAGAGATGAATTTCACTAATAGCCAATAATGTATGAAAAAAATTATTGATATTTCGTTGTTTTCGAAATTCTAGTTAGTTTTATATCTATCGTAGGATACTGTTCGTGAAGAATTCCATCTGTTTCTGAGTTTTCTTTGTTAGGAGTAGGCGTTGGTTATGAACATTAGCAAGTCATTTTTCTAGTCCCTCCAATACACTGAACACTTTTGCGTTAATTCAAAGAGCCAAATTGAATTCAGTATATTTTCTGATCTATATGCTATCTTTTATAGTTTCATGTTGTATAATCAACAGTAGGATTTTGCTTCATGACAATCTATTTTTAAGTCGTATTCAGTGTGATTAATATGTGATGCTTAAAAGACACAAAAACACTTCATTTATAATATCTTGGCTATCTGTTTTTTTCATTATTTCATTGCGATGATTCCTTTCTTTGAATTAGATCTTGATATAGTTGGCTACTGTTTTCAGTATATTTTTCAACTGAAGCCTAGAGCACCACCTGATTCTTGTAAGATGAAAATTTTTAAAAAAAGTTTTTTATCGCAATCTTAAATTTTTTTCAAGGAATTGTTTCAAATTCTCGAAGACACAAGTTTGTTCAATAAAAGGTTTTTGCCAATTTTTAGGAAATTTCATCAGTGAAAATTGCATAAATATTATTTTCATTTCTAAGCTCAATTTTGAACTATCTGAATAAATCGAGAAGGCTGAATTTTTCTGCCAAGTTTCATGAAATTTCTTTGATGAGTTCCAAACAGAAGTTAACACTCAAAATTTCATTTTTAACTTCAAATGAATTTTTCTATTCTAACTTTTTCTGATTGAAAAACCATTATTAATCAAGTAAGTAAATGCTCTGGTGGAAATGCTTGAGCGGCCGAATGTTCCGAAGACCTATCACTACAGATAATAATTAACCAAAACAAAATTCTCGACAAACACTTTTCGCCTTCAAAAGACCATGAACTTCCGAGCTATGTAGTATGTACTAGTAAAATTAATGAGCAATACGAAATACTGAATATTCAAAAGCATTATTTTCAATTGATGCACTAACAATCCCAAGGCAGCCTGTGATTCCCAACCAAACAATAAAACATCTGAATATTTAAACAGGAGCTAATGAAAGTAAAAGTTCATTAGATCCTTCACACCAAGTGAATCAGTCTGACGACTAGTCATGAGTACAAAGTACGTCCCTGACCTTGAATTAGGCAGAGCCCGCTGAAAATAAATACGACTGCGTTTTCGTCTAGTCGCTATTATTGCATAGATAGCAACATAATGCTCAAAACACGGGTTTAATAACCGAAAGAAATGCATTCAGTTTTTTAACCATGAGTCGGATTGTCCGTCTTTTTTCGGGACTTAACAATGGGCTATTGAGGAGAGAGATAAAGACTATAAACGTTTAAGTTTGTTTTGGGACGTTTGACATTCGCAAAGTCAAATAGCCGTAGTCTAAACAAGGACGGCAATAGAAAAATGCAATGAATTTTTGACCCAATCATATAATGCTGTTTTTAATTTGGATGCTATTGCCCACTCCAGTGGCGTGTAAGTGTTTCCGAATATGGTGATTACACTATGAAGTATAAATAATTATAACAATAAGTACTCTTGCCGTTAGTTCCATTTTTAATTGAAATCATTTCGAAATTTATATCAATGCAACTTACGCAGATAAAAAAAAACATTAAATTTGACTTGTATCTCAGTCTCATTCAGATAATATATATATTTTATGAAAGTATTTAAATATTTTAATATTAGCCTTCTACATATTTAATTCCAAAAAATTATATTCAATGATTATAACTTCTGAAAATAAATTAAAATAATGTCATATAAGTACCACTTATATCAATTGACATATAAAATAAACATTCATTATAAGACATCCGAATGGTATAACAAAATCCAATAAATAAAAATTATTAACCAAAATCCTATAAATTAAATATTTTGAATAGACAAAATTTTGTTTCTGCTGATCAATCTTATGAAAACCAATATCTTTCAAAAATATCTAACATAATCTTAAGAATTTCATCATAAAACTATCTTACTTAGACTATTCAATATTATATAAAGTAACTTAGATATCCAGTAATATTGAATAGTCTAAGTAAGATAGTTTTATGATGAAATTCTCAAGATTATGTTAGATATTTTTGAAAGATATTAGTTTTCATAAGATTGATCAGCAGAAACAAAATTTTGTTTATTCAAAATATTTAATTTATACGATTTTGATTAATAATTTTTATTTATTGGATTTTGTTATACCATTCGGATGTCTTATAATGAATGTTTATTTTATATGTCAATTGATATAAGTGGTACTTATATGACATTATTTTAATTTATTTTCAGAAGTTATAATCATTAAATATAATTTTTCGGAATTAAATATGTAGAAGGCTAATATTAAAATATTTAAATAATTTTATATACCTTCTATCAAGAATAAACGTCTATTTATGTTATGTTATTATATATTTTATGATTAAAAAAATTCTTTATTTTAAAATAATAGCTAGAATTAATTCTGCAGAACCTCTACAGATTTTAATTCAAATAAATCTTACGAAAACATTTAAAACTAAATTTCAAAACATGTCCCAAATACAGTGTATCACTTTATAGACATACATATTATCAAATAAATTAATTCCGCTGATCTGTACCAAAAATCATTGATAAGGATTATGAGCTATGGTAATATATCCTTATCAATGATTTTTGGTACAGATCAGCCGAATTCATTTATTTGAATATGAATATGCTAGTAATTAGCATTCCGGCAAATAATGGTCTGATTTGAGCATGAGGAAAGTTTTTTCTGCTTTGGTAACGTGAAAATATCGAGAATATAGTTCTTTATTTGAATTAACTCGCATGTATTTTGCATACTCTGGATGGCGCTAGTGTATTTTTAATACCTTAGAGTCTCTGTGTATAGCGAATATTGACAGATTTGAAGTTATTAGCATACATTGCACTGACGTCAGTTCAAAATCAGTTTAAAACGTGCCCAAGTCTGCAATTTTTCTCTGTGATCAACAAAACCTTGTCGAGTTGGTTTGAGTACAGAATTGTTATACAGTTATATGTTACACTGTCTCGATTTCTAGAACTTTCTATTACCATAGCTCATACTCCTTATCAATGTTCAACATATAATTCAAGAAGGCCTTTTTTATTTTTCTTGTTCGAAAAATATATGGCACATTCTTCGGAGAAAGAACCTGAAAAATTCGGACCCAAAATCTCTTCACTAAAGTGTTATTTGGATAAATAAAATAATCATTTATAATTTATAAAAATACCTTTAATCAGTAAACATTTCGGCAACAACTAACGAATTTTGGGATAAGCATGGCCTATAAAAATTCCAAACTTGATATAAACTCTCATTTCTTCCACACTATGGCTTCTTCAGGTTCATATGATTTATTATTTTGAATTATATATCATAGTACTCTTGGTATGGTATCGATAGCGCCGAAATTTTTTTTGCCCATAAAATATGTTTTCTTCTTCTGATGATATAACTCTAACGAAATTTTGCACGAACAGACGTATCGTTTTTATACACTAAAATATCAAATTTCATCCCAATCGGATGTAAAAGTTTCAAATGTGAATAACTGCGGAACTACAGGACCGAATTTGCCCATTAACCAAATGAATCGAGATTTTTAGGGTAAAAGAGAGTACTCTGAAAGTTTCCAGTCTCTCGCTTTTTCCGATAGAAAGATAGATTGTTTACGGATGGCCGACCGGACAGAATTACTTTTGACCTTAGATTCTTCATTTGTCGGTCCAACCTGATTAGGTACGACATTTCAAAACCATTTCCGGATAAAATTTCAACAAAACATCGATTTGAGAAAAAGACAGCCGGCTGCAAGTGTGCAAAAAATGTTGAAAAGCACTGACAGGATCTTGCAACCTTTTGCGCGCTCTAAAACAGTTCATTTCCCCTGAATGTGGAAATCTGTGAATTACTCTTTAAAAAAGCTGCAAATGGTGACTAAAAATATAGAAATCTGTGTTCGGTCAACCGAAAGTAAGTTTCATTTTTAGCAATTTATGATCTTTTCTCTTGAAGGAACAGAAATCATGAAAATGAAAAATACATGACTGAAAGATTGTATCCTTCTCTCTCCGATCTGCATCTTTATTTATTGGTCAGAAAGCCTAAATCAGATAAGAATAATTTGAAAAAATTTCAAAAACTTATGCCTGAGTCTTCGTACCGTTATTTCAAATCTAAATAGCTAGTGAGCTATTAAAAATTTTCATTTTTGATCAGCTGAAAACAAAATGAGTACCATACTCACCTGACGAAGTCATATTGTCATGACGAAACAATTGTTGTGAAATTAAATAAATTAGCGGAAATTAAGTTGTTTTACTTTAATCATGGAAACAATATCTTTCAAGTAACAGCCACGATTACCCATACATTACCCCATCCGTTCAACCAAATTTTTCAGTACGTTGTCGATTGTTTGGGGCTCAGTCTCATGAATGGAAACTTCGATTTCGTGTTTAAAGGTATCAATCGTTTCTGGGTGGTTACCGTAACATTTAGCTTCAACATATCGCCATAAAAAATAGTCCAGCGGAGTTAAATCACAGATTTGAGGCAGCCAGTTGACACCAGCATTTCTACTGATTAGTCAATTTTCGAAAACAGTGGGAAAGATCGATTATTACGTTGGCTGTGTGGCAAGTGGCCCCGTCCTCTGGAAATCAAATACCGTCCACATCTTCGTTTTGAATTTTGGGGAACAAGAATAGGTTGAGCATGGCACAGTTACGTTCGCCATCGACGCTTATGGCAGGTCCTTGCTCATTTTCGAAGAAAAATGGTCCAATGATGTTAATGGACTCAAAACCGCACCAAGGAGTTACTCGTTGTTGGTGCATCGGCTTTTCCACAATAAATGTTCAGGTTTTGAGCATGATGATGAAATTATGTTAATTGCTGTTCAGCGATGTTCTGGGCTACATCAGCTATTTCAAGTGTACTCACTGGACGAGAACGTGAACGGGTTGTTTTATCATCTAACAATCCAGTTTCACGAACTCGCTTGCAAATTGATCTACAAATTGGTGTGAGGGGATTTCATTTCTATTGAATTTTCCACGTGAATTTCTGACAGTTTGGATAGAAGTTTCACCACTTTGGACATAAGTTTTTAATATTTTCCAGTTTTTTTTTCAAGCGTAAATCGACTCATTTCGTTAATGTCAAATGAAATTAACTAACTTTCTGTCAAAACACGAATGACAGAAGAGTTTCCAGATTCGAAATAACCACTACTTAAAAATTCAAATGCTAGATGGTGCACCTTTTACTAAATTTTAACTCGATCATATTTGTACATTCCAAAATATTTAAAAAATGACATTTCAAATGTGTTCCGTCTCATTAGAGACGGCCCTGTCATTCGATATTATTCTGTCATCGATACTTAGGTCTTTCATGTTGATATTTCGATCTAGCAGATTTTCAGCTACGCCATACGAACTGAAGTGTTATTTAACACTTCAGCTTATTTGTTTTTTAATGGTTATATATGGCCTTAGAAAACATGGAAATTTTAGAGCATTTTGATATATTTATTGCTATGTGAATTTCGACGTCAGCATTAGAATTATAAACGGATTCTATCGTTCCTTACTTGCATTAATCTCATAATTTTTCTGTAACCAATAAGAAGGTTTTTTTCATTCATTCAGTCCACCTCCAAATGGACCTTCCGTTAACTTCCCTCTTTCTGTTAGAAGGGATGCATCGAGCACCTCTAACGTTCAGTCTTTTGTACAGAATGTAGAATCATTATCATTCGGGTAGTCAAACTTGTCGTATGTAGCTTTAGCTACATTATGCATTATTATTCTAGTCATAGTCAAACTTGTGGCATGTAGCCTTTGCTACATTAAGCACTATCATTCGGATAATCGAATTGGTCATTTGTACATTGTACAAGATTATCGCGATTGCTACAAACGTAGCATTTGTTCGTAGCATTTGTTCGTAGTGTAATTGTCATTACTTAAGATTGGTGTCATATACAGTGATACCAAAATATACTATTTTTTTGTTATAATTGTTCTACTTCGATTCCTCATCGTCATTGTGGTTTATCAGTATTGAATAAAGGAAGTTGGAAACCACTCCACACAGAGTGTTCTTTGAAGTTAAAATCACCGCTAATCAACAAAAATACAGTCCACTTAACCTTTCGTAATTAATCATCGAGATTCATTAAATTGCAATTGCCAGTTATTTGAAAGAATATGCAAAATACTGCGGTAAACTAACCGTGGTACGAATCAAAATGTTATTAAAGCATTGAGCCGACTGTGTTCATTTTTAAACATAATAAATATACTATGGCCCTGAACCTGCCTGAGATTTTCACGTCTTTGAGTTTTTTCGTTCGGAAATTACCAATTTTACCTTCAATCATCTGTCCGGACGCCCGATCCTCTTGAAATTTGACTGAATGTTCATGTCGTTATTATTCACCTAAATAACAAATCTCATTTTGATCGGATCAGTAGCTTCGCAACTAATGTGAAAATAAGAAAGAAATAGTTACGTAGATAAAACAAAGTTTTATAGGAGCAGACTGGTGAATTTATAAATTTATAGAATTTCTGAACTCTTTTCATCCTAAAATCAAATCCAGAAATTGAATAGAAAGAAAAAGAAATTGAATTCCTTATACCTAATAATCTCTAGAAATAATATCCTATTAAATTTGAACATCTTCAGAAAAAGTGAAGCAAACATTCCCTAAACTTCTTTCAGTTCTGATAATCCGTAATTTGCCACTGTCAATTTGTTGATTTATAGGGCATTCACAATAATTGTGTCTCAAGTAAACCTTTCTACAAAATTTTTTTCTGTAGGAATCTCTGTAATAAATCATATAGCCGGAAATAATTAATTTTCTTTATATTTAGTGAATAAAATG
The DNA here is from genome assembly GCA_034642435.1 of Megalocaria dilatata. Lineage (NCBI taxonomy): Eukaryota > Metazoa > Arthropoda > Insecta > Coleoptera > Coccinellidae > Megalocaria > Megalocaria dilatata. The sequence goes on along the minus strand of CM067859.1, from coordinate 52,597,156 downwards.
ATATCAAAGAAAATGAGCAAATAAATAAATGCTTTTCTGTACCTGACTATAGAAAATCTGGTGCATAAACCTTGAGTCATTCTGGATATTTAATTGAAAACCGTCCTTTTAAGGTTCTCCTAATCTAGGAAAAATTTCACTCAACGGTAAACAAAAACAAAATAACTCAAAAGGTTCGAAAGTTTACAGAATCCACTTCGAAATAAAACTAAAGGAGCATCTGAATACTTAGAGAAGACATATTGAAGCTACCAATCCCCATCTTACTATGGCTATAAACAACCTCAAAATCATCCATAGATGTTAGAAAGGATTCACAAAGGATTTATTAGATTGCTTGGAAGTGAACAAAGTCCATGAAAATTCCGATCTTCAAACATTGAACAAGCAATTAGAAATGAATCATTCCCCTCTCCTCGAAGTGTATTCTCACTCCGTTCGATCCACAACATGTAACTACGTCCCGCTCTCTCCGTAATATGATACCTAATTCAGGGTGAATTATAACTATTGAGACAAAGATTAAGGACAGGTTATTTGGAACAAAATATGGGGATTGGACCAAATATGCCTCAATAAAATATTTCTGTGGAAAAAATACAGGACGTTTAAGTTGAATTATTTTCGTATTTTTCTTATAATTTTACTGGTTATTTATTAATTAATCTCAAAATCGGCACAGAGGCATAACTTCGGACAAGGAATATTATTTTATGTATTTCTTCACTTTTTGTTATAAGGGGCGACACGTGAATCAATTTAAAAATCATTTTTACATAATGGTGATACTTGTTTGAATAAGATAATTTCACCCGTTTTTGAGAAAAATGCAACTGAAGAGTTCATTGTCTCAGAAGAGAATTTCAAATAGCGGACAATAAAGTTGTACTGTAAGGTTTCCATTTCAATGGTAAAAAACAATCAAAAACAATTCAACATAAAAAGAGCAAATTTAAGTAAATGTGCGTGGTATCCTCCGACTTCTATGCCTTTTGTAATTCTTGTAATAAAAGGCGAATGTCAAAGAAAACATTACTCTATCCTCTTATAAAATTGGTCCCATTTTGTATTCTTTTTCAAATATCGTCCCGCAAATTTATTCCATGGGCATACATTAAGGACTTAATATGTCCCCAAACATAAGAATTGAGAGAGTAATATTCAGGACTTCTTGCTGGGCATTCAAAATCTCTTCTTCTGATTATCCATCACACTTGCTGATTATATGCAGAATAGGAACTATTCTTGGAGAAAACACTATCTTCCGACACCTTCAGAACAATATTCCAGGAGAACCTCAAAGATAAGTTCTTACGTCCTAACGTAAATCTCCGACCTCAAGCTAACTGTAAAATTGTATTATATTGTAAATAGGAGTCACTATTTTAATTGTAAAGTGGAAATAAATAGATAGGAAGTCAGAGTTTGCATTTTCATTATCAGGTTGACAATTTCGGATTCATTTAGGAAAGACAAGTTTTATTTATCTTTTCCTTGACGCTCTGTCATTTTACGAATTAGGATGTTTCAAGTGCGAACGGACAAAATCGTTAGCTCAAGCTGGAGCATTTTAATTTCATTTCCTTTTATCTCTTTATCATAGCCTTCGCTGTGGTGGGTGTCACATCTAGTGACAATTTGTTCGGAATATTTAAAATATTTTGCCAAAAATATTAATAAGAATCTTCATTTAAATTTGGAGGAAGAACATATGGCCCTAGCAGTTAGTCACCTATTATGCAACACCAAATATTCAATTTGAACAATTTGAGATGCTTCCTTAACAGCACGCGAGATTTTTTTACTCTGTAATTATTGTTTTTCCAGTTAAATACCCCACGTCTGGTTAAAGTCGACTCATCGGAGAATATAACATTCACAATAAAATTTCGGTCATCATTATGCTTATTGAGAATACGTTGGCAAAGCGTAGCAAATTTTGAACAGGAGTCAAATGATAAGGGTGAAGCTTTTCTTTTTTTAGAATACTAATAATTGACGTCTGATTGATGCTGCCAGGTGACGTGAACTCATTTTAGGATTAAAATAAAATAGAAAGGCCTTTTACTTGATAGAAGAAATATAACAAAATTTGAATATTAAAACAAATTGAAATATGTTTATCTTCTACAATTTTAATTTCAAAAAAAATTTTTATTCAAAAAACTTTTAGAAATAAATTTATGTCTAACAAGCACCGCTTACATTTAATAGACGTATATAATCAAAACTCAATATATAATGTCAAATGGAATAAATAACCCAACAGATATACGAAAGTAATTAAAATTAATAAATAAATAATTAAAGGAGACAAAATTTTGTTTCTGGTCTTACCATTAAGAACACCAATTCCCTTTTAAAAACATGAACACACTTAAAGGACTTCTCAAAGAATATATTTTATTTGAAATATTTAATATATTTAAATATTCGAATAAATCATTTCAAAAATCTCTAAAAAAATGTGCACTATATCTTCAAAAAACAAATATAATTCTGGACAATCCTGTCTTCAGTCCTCTTTTAACATTCCAAATATCAAAATCAAAAACATAACCTATATCACTCACGTGTTAAAAGACTTAAGCTTCGAAATACTATATAATTCAAGATTGATCTGTGTTCTAACAAAATCAAAGAACAGTGTGAGTTATTTTAAGGTTTATTTAAATTCATTGACATTCTATGATGAGATTTATTGAAGCCAAAATATAATTATATATTATATATAAAATAATATAGAAAGGCCTTTTACTTGATAGAAGAAATATAACAAAATTTGAATATTAAAACAAATTGAAATATGTTTATCTTCTACAATTTTAATTTCAAAAAAATTTTTATTCGAAAAACTTTTAGAAATAAATTTATGTCTAACGAGCACCGCTTACCTTTAATAGACGTATATAATCAAAACTCAATATATAATGTCAAATGGAATAAATAACCCAACAGATATACGAAAGTAATTAAAACTAATAAATAAATATTTAATGGAGACAAAATTTTGTTTCTGGTCTTACCGTTAAGAACACCAATTCCTTTTTAAAAACATGAACACACTTAAAGGACTTCTCAAAGAATATAATTTATTTGAAATATTTAATATATTCAAATATTCGAATAAATTATTTCAAAAATCTCTAAAAAAAATGTGCACTATATCTTCAGAAAACAAATATAATTCTAGACAATCCCGTCTTCAGTCCTCTTTTAACATTCCAAATATCAAAATCAAAAACATAACCTATATCACTCACGTGTTAAAAGACTTAAGCTTCGAAATACAGATCAACTATAAAATTCAAGATTGTTCTATCTTCTAACAAAATCAAAGAACAGTGTGAGTTATTTTAAGGTTTATTTAAATTCATTGACATTGTATTGATTTATTGAAGCCAAAATATAATTATATATTATATATAAAATAATATAGAAAGGCCTTTTACTTGATAGAAGAAATATAACAAAATTTGAATATTAAAACAAATTGAAATATGTTTATCTTCTACAATTTTAATTTCAAAAAAATTTTTATTCAAAAAACTTTTAGAAATTAATTAATTCACTTTAGGATTTTCATCTCATCGAACCAAATTTTCATCTTGTGCATTTGTTTCTGACGACCACACAGATTTTCAATATAAAATGACCCAGTTTCACTGAAAGAATTAAATAAATTTGCAAAAGTTCTATGATTTGGTCGTCTCTTGCCTGGATATAAAAATTCATACTTTTTAGCTCCAGAGCGACTACAAATGTTTTCTTGTACATATACACATATCATATCCCTCATTTTTCCATTAGTTAAATGATTGTGACGAGGAATTTCAATCGAAGATGCTTCAAAAAACGCAACAATAAACTATAATCTCACAGCAGGAATAATTCACTGAAAAGATATTCATTTAAATTACCAGCAAAATTTTTATGACAGTCCAAATAATACATTTCATAAATAAAATAATATTTAAAAATATTTTTCAATTTTTCTCAAAAACGGTTGAAATTATCGGGTTTAAACAAGTACCAATATTGCGAAAAAATGATTTTCACATCGTATTTTCTAATCGAGGTCACTATCAAGGATCGTCAAAAAAAACTACCACTTCATTTGATCAACAAAAATGATTCATGTCTCCCTTATAACAAAAAGTGAAATGATACATAAAATAATATTCCTAGTCCAAAGTTATACCGCTGTGCCGATTTTAATAACAATTGAGAAATTAACAGTAAAATTATTGAAAAAAATTCAAATTTTACGCCTTGTATATTTTACCAGAGCAACATTTCATTGAGGCTTATCTGGTATTCTTCATATTTTGGTCTCAGCCTATGTTCCAATAGTTATAATTGCACACTTGACGATGATGTTATAATCCAAAGGGCTCGTGTATCTTATTTTTAGTGAATCACTTCTGAAAATTTGATGAAATGAAATGCTTTATTCTGCGATAATAGAACCCATTTATTCGAAAATCTATTTAGCAGATTTATATTGTTGCTTAGTTTCTTGGGATCTACAAACTGATTCATTTTTCTCGTAAGGTCAACTTCCGAGTAAATTCTTGGAACGTTTATAGCGCCCCTGAAAAAATAGGTCTATTGACGTAATGGGGATGGATGGCCCAGATGTTGCTAATAATTTGAACGTTAAACGGCCATTTTGACTCATTTCTACACGCACATGAATAATTTTCCAAATTCCATCGCCTTGAGCGATAGCTTATAATTTTAGTATTTCGAGTTAATCGAACGTCAATCTTTTGACGCTTTCGTCTTCAATTCTCTTCGTTATAATTTTTCGGTGGAATGTGGCTGATGAATACAATTGTGATTTGAGTATGAATATATGAAATGATTTTGAATTCTACAGAATTTTCAATAAGGGCAGGTAGATATTGAAATGGAGTCAAACAAGCTGAGTGTGAGGTATTGACGAAATTCTTTCTTTATTTGAAAGATTATGTACTGAATATAACATCGGTCAAATGTCCACCGCGGCTTTTCACAGTGGCACGGATTCAAGTGTTTTTTTGGTGGTTCTTAGTGTCCTTGTTTCATTTTCAATAACAGAAAATGTGTTACACATTGCAAGTGCTTCATCTCCAATCAAGAATACGATATAAATATAATATATTTTCCACTAGTTCAGTGAAATTAGTCCGGAATATGCCAACTTGGCAAATTTTTCATTATTGTTCCCTATTTTTATAATGGTATATATTTATGTTCAAATCTACCACTCCAAAATTAGATGAAATTTTTAAATGAATATAACATGAAAGTATAAGTTATACATGATTTGAAATGAAGTTGAACTCAGCAATTTTTTCTATAAATTTCTGTTCCGTCTCGTTAGAGACGGCCCCGTCGTTCCAAATTAGTTTGTCATTCAATACTTATGTATTTTGAGTTGATACTTCGATCTAGCAGTTTCAAGAATTGCCGTTGGAACTGTTTACACTTCAGATTATTTGTTTTCTAATGTTTATATATGGCATTAGAAAACATGAAAGGTCATTTAGAGACTTTGATATATTTATGCCTGTTAATTTCACATGACGCAGCATTCGGCATTACAAATTGACTCTATCCTTCTTTACTTATATTATTCTCATAATTTTTCTGTAACCAATAAGAAGGTTTAGTTCGTTCATTCAGTGCTCCTCCAAATGGAACTTCCAATCAATTTCGTTGATTTGCCTCTTTTTGTAATAGAAGGGATGCATCGAGCACCTCTAACGTTCAGTTTTTGAAAATACTGTAAAATGATTGTTAGTCGTAATAGTCAAAGCGGTCGCATGTAGCCTTTGCTACATCACGCATTATTATTATTCCTAATAGTCAAAGTGTTCGCATGAAGCCCTTGCTAATCATGCATTATTATTCGAGTAATAGTCAAAGTTATTGCATGTAGCAGTAGCTACATTATGCACTATCTATCATTCGGATAGTCAAATTTGTTGTACGTAGTTTGTGACATTTGGGTCCAAGCTTTCGGGGTTATTATTGATAATATAATAATCCAGTCGATTGCCAAAGTATTGGCAAATTACATTACATTTGTTGTTTGTGTAATAATCATTCCTTTAACTTGGTTTATATATAGTAAATCAAGAATTATAGTTCGCTGTTATCACAGTGTAATAAGAGTGTTTTACTTTAATTCCTTATCATTTTCGTTGGTTCTTCTTATTAGATGAACAAAGCTAGTTCCTCATCGAGATAACTACATGCAAATGCCCTTGAAGTAAAACTATTCGCTAACTACATCAAAAATACAGTCCACTTAACCTTTCGAAATTAACCATCGAGATTAATTAATTTGCAATTATCTCTTATTTCAAAATACTGGAATAATAGGCAAATACTGCGGTAAACTAACCGTGGTACGAAACAATTTCTATAAATTGCATCAAAACATATACTTTCTCTATATATATTAAAACAGTAAGTGCCATGGCAACCGACCATCGATATTATCGCCATCACGTAGTGCTAACTTCCAGACGCATAGGATCTCGACGGGCGAAGCCCGTCGCCTGGATATCGGTGCGGACCGAAGGTCCGCACTTCCCTTCAGACAGTAGTACCGTTCCCTTTCCCGGATGCCCCTCCGTTTCCGAGATACGAGCGGATAAAGTTCGAAAATTTCGGGACTTTTCCCGCGCACTCCATTTGTAAACAAACAGGCCCCGCCCACCGCGATCTCGAACCGTTTCTGTGGTGTACGTATAGGGGCGATCCGCGAAGTTAAGTACGGAGACCGTCCGAAAATTTTCGGACCGTCGGAAAAAACGGATATATCTAGCGACGGGCGAAGCCCGTCGCGAAAATACCCATTCGGACCGAAGGTCCGATAGACCCGCTACCCGTTAAAGCCCCTATATTTCGCGGATTACTTTCCGTCGCTACGATACGAGCGGATGATAATTTCCGGACTTTTCCCGCCCTCACCAAACGGGTACCGCCTTACGCGTATGCCGCGTAGGGATGACCAAACGGGGGTGACCAAAGACGGAATTTCAACGAAAAGTAGATCCCACCTAAAATTATAGAAAATTATTAAAAAAAATTGGTTTTTTCGAGGTGGATCGATCGAAAAATATAGATCAATCGACTCTACTCGTTGAATATTAAAATTGTAGTAAACTATATTAATAATATTTGTAATGTTCAGGAGAAAGTCTTTTTCATTTAATGATCATTTTTTTGGGACATTTTTGTTTTATAATTATTAGTATTATTGTTATCCTGATGCTCCAAGATTATCTGTGAAGATCCCTCAGAAGCTTTTCAGCTTGTGTGAGTTAGGAGTTCAGTTGTGTTCTGGGTAGGCTTTGTTACTGCGATCTTGCGCCACTTTAGGTCACAGCACTGTTAATTCACCACTGAGCTGTCGGCATTCACTATAAAGGTTTTAATCATGAAGAAAAAAGGTACAGGAAAATTTTTTCTTAGAATATTTATGTAAAGCTATTGATTTTGAACTACCATATTTCTTCAGCCTACTTTAAAGCTGGTGTAGTTTCAGTCTTTTTCTTGCAAAGATGATTTATTATTTCCCTAATGAAAATACGAGAACTCTGAAAAGTTTAACCTATAAACTACTCTAATACCCCAGAGATCCAAATAAATATAAGCTAACAGACTTCGATTAACTGATATGATATTGCAGGGTCTACCAGCTTGGCGTATCATTTACTTGCTGAAATTATTTTATGTTCGAATTGTTAATAACTTTCTTTGAATTTTATCTTTTTTGCAGATTTCATGTGATACTCACCTAGACCTGAGTACGGAAGAAGTAGAAATATGTGATAGTACAGTTGTAAATACTAGCCAGGTTAGAAGTAATCACTCGAGTACTAATGGAAGTATAATAACAATGACGTTGAAGAATAACCATCTCATTGTGGAAACTGAGGAGAGAAACGTAAGTTTTGAAGGTTATTCCATCATGATTTTAGGGTCGCTTCTTGATGTGCTGTTTGCGTGTTGAATTGTGCCTTTTGTCACCATGTCTTGTTAGTAAGTTTCACACGTTGAATTGTGTATGAAATATATAATAAAGTAAGGTGGGTGCATCTACAGATTTATTACTCAAACATTAGTTATAACAATGAAATTCCAATCTGACCCGTATACGATAATATAGTTGAAAGATCTACGTTTATGATTTATGAATAGGGTTCAATTTCAAATGACATATAAACAAATTTCATGAGTAGTTTTCAAGTTTCAAGGTTTCGGTTATCCCAATTTTTCAATTTTATAATCAATGGATAAAATAAAATTTCGTATATTGATTGAACGTTATTTCTGAGTATGAAGTCGAACAGTAACTTGGCAAACGTTAGGGAAATTTTGCATTGAGGAAATAATATTGACTGTTAAGAGGAATTTAAAGGAGATTGCACGAACACCCCATGATACTGAAGGTTTTGGTGGCCTAAAATTGTCGGTATTTCCAGAAATCGTGAAAAAGTATCAGGAGGTTGTTCACGGAAAAATTTGAGAATGTTAGTTTGTTGTCTGAAGCGATCGAAAAGTCATAAGTCGGCAATATTAAGAATGGCTTTTGGAACCATATCATATTTAGTTTACCCACAATATTTAAAAAAGAGAAGTAAATATAGCAATGAGATTACCAGATAAAAAACTTGAATATCCCTATAGTGGTGCTAGTATATAAACCTCTTCTGCAGGATCATAACCTCTCTTTTAAAACTAATGAAGGTTTTCAATACACAACAGCCCAAGTTCCATATACGGGTATACTTTTCTGTCACCTTACAAACTTATCGAGTTTGTGCCTACAAACTACGATTTGCGGACACAATTGGCGTGCTATTGTCATTTGAAGAAAACTGCTGCAGAATCTCATTGAATGTTTGTTGAAGTTACCGAATATACTATTATTAAGACATAAAAAAAAACTAATTTCTTGATGGATAAAAATGATACTCAAACTCAACAAGAACTTGCGGACCAACTGAATGTGATGCAGAAAGCCCTCTCCGTTCGTTTGAAAGCTATTGGAAAGATTCAAAAAGTAGGAAAATTCAGTTTCAGCTTGAATTGTCTGAAATACAGCAGGAAAACAGAAAAACCACTTGTGAAATGCTGCCCGAAAATTCTTTTCTTCATCGAATCGTGACAGGTGATGAAAAATGGATATATTTTGAGCCTTTTTTTTACCTTAATCATGGATGAATTCAGGCGACATCCACTGCAAGACCAGAGCGATTTGGATAAAAGACAATGCTCTCTATTTGATCAGAAGGGTGTAATCTATTATGAGCTGCTTAAGCTGGTGAAGCCGTTAACATTTCCACTGAACAGCGTTTCAATTTCTATGAAAATGTACGAAAATATATTCATAACTGGTTCGGTTGAACTGAACTGTTGCTGAAGAGGGTAAAAGAATATATGAATGGATTAATTTGAATGAAATATTTTTTCTATTATTTTCGAACAATTGACGTCTGTTACGAAAAATTTCGTTTCCATACTCCTTCACCAGATAAAATTTCTCATTTGTTATTCCTTAATACTCGACGTAGAAGTTACTGGAATTTATACATGCAATATAAAGGACTCTAAACTAAATAAAGTATTTCAAGGAACTGCATGAACATATCAGGAAAACGCTCTGATCCTTCGATTTTTGATTGAAGATTGACACTCTTTTCCGGCATTTTTTCTCCGCCACTTTCACTCCCAAGCATGGGTAGAAATGAACCCAAAATATTCTTAGAGAACATTGACGTAGTTTCTTGAAAGGATTCTGTTTCGTCTTCGGTTGGTATATACCTTAAGCCTTTGACAGATCTGTCATTGAATGAGTACAAAATGGTGTGATTTCTACATGGATACATTCACATTTTATATCAAGTCCTACCAATTCCATACGAACCCAATTTATGGTTCAAGATCTACAGATCTTGATTTAGTGACATTTTTCTTCTATTTTATTGATCTATACATATAGATGTATTCGGAAAAATTTTTTCAGTCAGTAGGGTTTACTTTTATGTGAACGAAATTCCAAATGAATATTTCAATCGTAATATTATACAGTGTGGAAACGACTCATGGAATAAAATTATTTCTGTCCTTTTGTTACAAAATTATAAAAAGACTTGAACACGTCAATCTTTTAATTCAAAAATGCGCCTTTTAAATATAAATTTAAACGAACAGGATAAATTGCGCAAATCCAGCATAGTCCGTCTTCTTTATTTTAAATGGAACATCCTGTATATTTTTATATTTTTCGGAGCTCCCTAATGATCCTATTTCAACGAACTATTTTATGTATGATCTATTTGAATAATACCGGATGAAATTTCGAAGTCCTTTCTTTGAGGTCGGCAAAGCTCGTCGGCTGTGTTTTTGAGATAAAAAGATTCCATAGAAAAAATACAACGGCGTAAGTCTAGCGATCTAGCTGGCCACTCAATAGTACCTCTTCGTCCAATCCATTTATTGGGGAGGATTGCGTTTAACTAAGTTCTGATCATTGAAGCATAATGGGGTGGGGCCCCATCCTGCTGAAACCAAACATTTCCATTCGGTAAGCTTGGATCTATTGTATTATTCAAATTCAAATATTTTTCGGCTGTCAAATTCCCATCTATAAATATAGGACCAACAATATGATACCTGCCCAAACGTTCATCTTTTGAGGATACTGCGTATGTGTCTTACGCATTGAATGAAGATTCTCAACTGATCACTATCTACAATTTTGTCGCTTCACCTCCTCGTTCAATGTAAATTTTAATAAAATTTGAATATTAAAACAAATTAATATATGTTTATCTTCTACAATTTTAATTTAAAAAATTTAATTCAAAAAACTTTTAGAATTAAATTAATGTCTAAAACAAGCACCGCTTATATTTAATAGACGTATATAATCTAAACTCAATATACAATGTCAAATGGAATAAATAAACCAAAAGATACACGAAAGTCCCTAAAATTAATAAATAAATATTTAAAGGAGACAAAATTTGTTTCTGGTCTTGCCCTCAAAACGCCATTTGTATCTTAAAAACATGAACACACTTAAAGGACCTCTCAAAGAATATAATTTATTTGAAATATTTAATATATTTAAATATTCGAATAAGTAAATTCAGAAATCTCTCAAAGCATGCACTATATCTTCAAAAAACAAATATAGTTCAAAGCAATTCCGTCTTCAGTCCTGAAATATATTCAAAATATTAAAATCAACAAACTAACCTGTACCAAAGCACTCACCACGTGTAAATGAATAATGTTTCGAGACATAGATCATCTTTATAATTCAAGATTTATCTATGCCCTAACAGAATCAAAGAACAGTGTGAGCTATTTTTAAGGTTTACCTAAATTCATTTACACTGCATAATGAGATTTATTGAAGCCAAGATATAATTATATATTATATATAAAATAAAATAGAAAGGCCTTTTACTTGATAGAAGAAATATAACAAAATTTGAATATTAAAACAAATTAATATATGTTTATCTTCTACAATTTTAATTTAAAAAATTTTATTCAAAAAACTTTTAGAATTAAATTAATGTCTAAAACAAGCACCGCTTATATTTAATAGACGTATATAATCTAAACTCAATATACAATGTCAAATGGAATAAATAAACCAAAAGATACACGAAAGTCCCTAAAATTAATAAATAAATATTTAAAGGAGACAAAATTTGTTTCTGGTCTTGCCCTCAAAACGCCATTTGTATCTTAAAAACATGAACACAATTAAAGGACCTCTCAAAGAATATAATTTATTTGAAATATTTAATATATTTAAATATTCGAATAAGTAAATTCAGAAATCTCTCAAAGCATGCACTATATCTTCAAAAAACAAATATAGTTCAAAGCAATTCCGTCTTCAGTCCTGAAATATATTCAAAATATTAAATACAACAAACTAACCTGTACCAAAGCACTCACCACGTGTAAATGAATAATGTTTCGAGACATAGATCGTCTTTATAATTCAAGATTTATCTATGCTCTAACAGAATCAAAGAACAGTGTGAGCTATTTTTAAGGTTTACCTAAATTCATTGACACTGCATAATGAGATTTATTGAAGCCAAGATATAATTATATATTATATATAAAATAAAATAGAAAGGCCTTTTACTTGATAGAAGAAATATGACAAAATTTGAATATTAAAACAAATTAATATATGTTTATCTTCTACAATTTTAATTTATAAAATTTTATTCAAAAAACTTTTAGAATTAAATTAATGTCTAAAACAAGCACCGCTTATATTTAATAGACGTATATAATCTAAACTCAATATACAATGTCAAATGGAATAAATGAACCAAAAGATACACGAAAGTCCCTAAAATTAACAAATAAATATTTAAAGGAGACAAAATTTGTTTCTGGTCTTGCCCTCAAATAATATCCTTTAAATATTTATTTATTAATTTTAGGGACTTTCGTGTATCTTTTGGTTTATTTATTCCATTTGACATTGTATATTGAGTTTAGATTATATACGTCTATTAAATATAAGCGGTGCTTGTTTTAGACATTAATTTAATTCTAAAAGTTTTTTGAATAAAATTTTTTAAATTAAAATTGTAGAAGATAAACATATATTAATTTGTTTTAATATTCAAATTTTGTTATATTTCTTCTATCAAGTAAAAGGCCTTTCTATTTTATTTTATATATAATATATAATTATATTTTGGCTTCAATAAATCTCATTATGCAGTGTCAATGAATTTAGGTAAACCTTAAAAATAGCTCACACTGTTCTTTGATTCTGTTAGAGCATAGATAAATCTTGAATTATAAAGATGATCTATGTCTCGAAACATTATTCATTTACACGTGGTGAGTGCTTTGGTACAGGTTAGTTTGTTGATTTTAATATTTTGAATATATTTCAGGACTGAAGACGGAATTGCTTTGAACTATATTTGTTTTTTGAAGATATAGTGCATGCTTTGAGAGATTTCTGAATTTACTTATTCGAATATTTAAATATATTAAATATTTCAAATAAATTATATTCTTTGAGAGGTCCTTTAAGTGTGTTCATGTTTTTAAGATACAAATGGCGTTTTGAGGGCAAGACCAGAAACAAATTTTGTCTCCTTCAAATATTTATTTATTAATTTTAGGGACTTTCGTGTATCTTTTGGTTTATTTATTCCATTTGACATTGTATATTGAGTTTAGATTATATACGTCTATTTAATATAAGCGGTGCTTGTTTTAGACATTAATTTAATTCTTAAAGTTTTTTGAATAAAATTTTTTAAATTAAAATTGTAGAAGATAAACATATATTAATTTGTTTTAACATTCAAATTTTGTTATATTTCTTCTATCAAGTAAAAGGCCTTTCTATTTTATAGTAAATTTTAATTCATGAGAAAAATGCCAAAAATTATTTTATATGGATTAAGTTTGTGGAGATACTTTATGACACTTGTATGATTTACATTAATCTCACGGGCAATTTGAAGTGCACTTGTCGTTGGATCCTCTACAACATCTAAGAAAATATCCAATTCCATAGTATCTTCAACGAAAAACATGGTTTGACATGTCCAAGTTCTCTGAATTGTGCATGAATTTCAGACACCGTACCTTATGAAATATTAGGATACCTCTGATTGAATAAGATTGCCACTTCAACTTGACTTCTGAAAGTATTGCCGTAACCGACATCATAAAAATCTCAATTCGGTGAGTCTAAGTTAATTATTCCATTATTACTTCTACAGGAAATACGTTTTCAATAAGGAATTCACTATTTCAATGTTAACCTTAACCGCAACATCTGACTGATAACAATCAACATTATTTTCAGATTTTCTTTATTTATCGGCATACGTAGATAGTTTTTAAGGATGAAAAAGAAAGTTGACAAAACCAAGATCCATTAGCGTATCAACAATTGATTTTAGAAATTTTCCATTCCTAACTAAATTGATAGTTCACAAATTTCATAAATCTGTATTAGGGTTATTTAAAAAATACCATTATAATCAATTTCATCATTTCACCCGCAATTATACATAATATACCATGCATTAGTTGAGATCAGGTTTTTAAGGAGCTTCAAAAAATATGAAAATATACAGGTGTTCCATTTAAAATAAAGAGGACGGTATGTGCTGGACTTGTGGGCATCATAATTGAATTTATGCTTAAAAAGCGCACCATTGAATTTGACAGTTGAAGTGTCCCAGTGTTTTTTATAGTTTTCTAACATAAGAAAACAAAGAATTTTGGTCGATAAGTGGTTTCCACATTGTATAACTAATTAATATTTAAGAAATTGGATATATGTTTTGGGTATTATTCAGAAATATAATTTATCTGCAAAGCCAACAGACAGTTTTATTAACCACAGATCTGGATCTTTCCATTCATGCTAGGGACCTATGTAAATATAATATACAGGTGTTTCAATATGTAGTTAGAGGGCATATAGGTCAGTATGAATATCTTTCATGTTAGGGTCCCTATGTATTTCCTATGGGATATATAGGGTGTTCATCGAAATGTTTTGAAATATTAAATTCAAATACGTTTTTATCAATTCACTTATGAGACTCAAAAAATTGAGGTATTTAGAGTGGAAAAAAAATTACGGTTAAACTAGGGAACATTTTGCTCGATTTGATGTGATAAGATAACATCGCCATATATGTCGATTATTGAAAATCTCAAGTTAAAGTCTTAGATTACATAAAATGACGAACAACACTAAAATTTCTTTCATGTACTTTCTCTTATTAATTAAAAAATTATGAGAATACACATGTTTGAGCCACCAACTTTAACTCTCAACAAATACATTCGTTCTATTTCTATGAATGCAAATAAATATGAAGGAGGTCCACTTAAACTTTGCATTTTTAATCAGCTATAAATGAAAAACTAATGTTAATTTTTTTGAGTTATGACTTTATTATAAAGATTGAATCTTGACATTGATGAATGGAACCCACTATCGTTCAAATAACCAACACGACTGGCGACACTACTCCATCAACCGATCAACCCCATATTTCAGTGAATTGTTGACTGTTTTGGAGCTCGTGAATGACGATTTAGATTTCGAGTTTCAAGACATCAATCGTTTCTGGATGGTTATTGTAACATTTATCCTCAACAGATCCTCACAAAAAATAGTCCCCTGAGGTGAAAATGAGCTTCATCGCTAAAGATGATTTTTCTGGGAAAATACTCATCTTCAACCATGCGATCCTCAGCTGATTGAAAGAAGTGGAAACGAATCGAATGATCACGAGGAATCACTTCTTGCACTAGTTGTACTTTGCAAGCCTTCATACCGAGGTCAGTATGTCAAATTCTCCTAAAAGAAGTGCGAAAAATGTTCAGTTTCTGAGCACAATGACGACTCGATGTTGATGAACTTTCAGTCACATTCTGAGCTACAGTAGCAATATTTTCAGGTGTGCTCACTGGACGAGACGTTACATTTTTATTGAATGTTCCATGTAAATTTCTAATAGTTAGGATAGAAGATTCGCTACTTCGGAAATAAGTTTCTGATATTTCACTGTTTTATTCAATCGTAATTTGACCATTTTATAATGACAAATATTAAACTTACTCTCAAAATCGTCAAAATGAAAACTCTAGATAGCTCAGCCCTCAGGTAGAGAATTACAGAAGTTGCCAGAATGCTATGAAAACAAATTGAAAAATATTTAATATTTCAACATTGTTTCAGATTATTATTTTCTCTATTATCCTAGTTGGTTCCAAGTGCTTATGAATTTAATTACAATTTCTTATCATGCCTAACCAATATTCGAACAAGGAGTATTCAGACATGATTCATTTATGGCTTCTGTAATGGTAATTCCAGAGTTTCTGTTCGAGAATATGGAAATAATTCGCATAAAGAATAATTAATGAACAACTTGGTAAACAAGAAGACCCCTATCAGCATTCGAAGCATAAGTAGTTGCCTTATAAGACCATTTGATGGGATTTGTTTTGGAAGGTAGAATAAGGGAAAGGTTCATTTGAATTTCTTGCGAAATCATCATCATCATGAGCTCATACAATCCACATCCGTAGCAAGGGCCCCTCAAAATTTCCTCCACTGTTTCCTTTTTTGAGCGATTTATGTCCATAATATTCCTTTCTTTTTCTTAATACAATCCTGCCATCTTGTTGCTGGACGACCACGGCTTCTACCTTTTTTTGGATAACATTCCTGCACCAACTCGGTCCATTTTTCAGTTGACATCCTTGCTACATGGCCAGCCCAAGTCCACTTTTTCTCGAACAGTTCTTTGCCTACATCATTTATTTGTTTTTCTTCTGATATCATTTCTTATTCAGTCTTTTAATTTGATTCCTAATAAACTTCTTTTCAGTCTTCTTTGACATACTTTCATTTTCTTTTTTGTTTTTCAGTCAGGGACCAAGTTTCAGTGCCATAAGATAAAACAGGCGGTACACACATATTCATCGCTATTATCTTGATATTCATGGGAAAGTCACTCTTCAGGATATATGCGAGTGACCAGTACTGACTCTCAGCGTTTTATATTCCTGAACATAGTCAATGGTTTAATAATTCATTTTTATTTCTTTTTCTTCACTGTTTCTAATCATTTTAGTTTTAGTTCCATTTATCGTTAGTCCAGCTTCCCTACTATGAGTAATCAGGTCATTCAGCATTTGTTGAAGTTCTTCTTGGCTTTCTGAAAAGAGGACAATATCGTCCGCGAATCTAAGATTAGATAAATACTTCACATTGATTTTGATGCCTTGCTCATTTCTCCAATCAATATTTCTGAATATTTGCCCTAATAATGCTGTAAAGGGCTTTGGAAAAATAGGTTCTTGTTGACATACACCTTTTACGATTTTAAAGGGCTTTCCTACATTTTCAAGTTTGATTTTTGCTGAGCAGTTCTAATAAAATTGTTGTTTTGGTATACCTTGATTGATTAGAGCATTTATAAGAGAGGTATCATGCACCATATCGAAGGCCTTGTTGTAATCTACAAATGCTAGGTACAATTGTTGTATTCTTTGTATTTTCCAATGACCTGGGTTACAGTGAATAGGTGGTCCATAGTTGAGTAGCCAGATCTAAATCCTACTTGCTCAGGTATTTGATTTTCATCCAAAATGTTGGTTATTCTTCTCAAGATGATTGTCGAAAACACTTTGTAGACAGTTGACATAAAGCTGATTTGGCGATAATTTTCAATGTTTGTATTTGGCCCTTTTTTATGTAAAAGTACGATTTCGTAAGTGGTCCACTGTTCTGGTGAGTTTTGGCTGTGATTTTTTCTGTTATAAACTTCAACAATTCGTTTAATATTGCATCTTCACCTGGGCATTTTTCGGGTGAGACTCTTAAGTTCATACTTATATATAAGCATCACTGCTTACTTCCGATACTATAATTGGTAGTATTTCATCTATACTGTGATCTAGTATCCTCTCTTCTATATTTTGACAATCATTCTTGTAAAGGTTTCTATAAAATTCAGTTGCAATTTGAGTACTTTTCCTCTATTTCCAGTTGTTTCGCCCCCACTACTTATTAATTTCTGAAGCCATGGTTTTCCTTGTGAAAGGTCTTTTCTAATTTTTTTTATGGTTTTCCTTGTGAAAGGTCTTTTCTGATTTTTTTATGGAGTTGGAGGATTCCATGATCATTTTAACATTTCCATATTCACTTTTTCTCGAATAATTTCTTAAAGTTCTTTTGGTCAGTTTGTTAAGCTCTGCGAATTAAACTTTATTTGTATCACTGAGGTATCTGAGTTTTTTTTTCTTCCCTAAGATCTATCAAGTCAATTGTTCCTTTACTTAGTTTGTTATTTCTGATTTTATTTGTCTCACATTTTTCAGTTTCTTGTTTTAATTGTTTTGTAAATATTGCGTAGTTACCGAGTTGTTGTAGATGATGTAGAAGTTGTTCTTTTGAAAAGAAAAGAAACTTGATTATTGAAATTTTCAAATTCGTTCACAATAAAAATAATGTAAAGAATAATGAATGACTGTATGGAGCTTTGTAAATCCAAATATTTGAGATATACAACAAAATAATGTAAAAATAATGAATGACTCTGTACGGAGCTATGTAACCCCAAAAATTATTTTGGATATTTAAATGGGTACCATCTGTTTAACAACCTTCTTTGTCGATTGCCTATATTCCGATATCTATTAGAAGGCCCCTCTTTTTTAACCCGGTTTTTTATCACGTTCCGATTGTAAACCTCTGTACCACTATTAGGTGTTACGTAGAATCTGTTGAAATATTCAAAATATTTATCACTTTTGTTTAAATACCACTGTACCACTGTTAGATCTTCAGTTGTCTGATGATGGGATAGTTCATTTCCCGAAACTCGAGTCACAAGAAAATGTGTAATATATATTTTTTGGTAGTAAAACATAGTAATTTCTACAATTTGTTTTAATTACTTCTGTCATTAATGTTTCGACAGATAGTTAATTAATATTTGACATTAACGAAATGGGTTGGCTTGCACTTGAATAAAACTGGTAAATATTAAATGAGATTGAACACCAAAAAATCAACAATGTGCTGGTAAATTGGGTAGATCGGATGGGCTACTGTAGCCAGTCGTGGCGGGCGTTTGAACGATTTTTTTCAGTCGTGAATATCAAGGTTCAACCTTTATAATGAACATATAATTCGAAAAAATATTTACTAGTTGCTTATTTATAGCCGATCAGAAATGCAAATTTTAAATGGCTTACCCTTTACGATTTCCACAGAATGGTCATGCTTACCAGGTGTACCAGAAGTATGAAATCGGATTTTTTTGTGAATATTTCATGTTTGTTTGGAAATGATAAAAAATATTCTAATCCATTTTTCCCACCTACCATGCAGTTTATGAATGCAAAGCTAAATATATAGTTCTTCTTCTAAAGCGAACCAATCATCGAGCCGTTTTCCTATATTTTCATATGAATAGAAGCGTTGCTGAGCGAGAGCGTGTCCTAATGATATGACTCTTTTTGCTATGTATGGATGGGGTATTATTACAGAGCAAATTGACTTTGTGTTTCCTTGTACCATATTGGGATCGCTTTTCACTCAAACCACGTTTGACCAGGTTTTAGCAACTCATAACAGATTACACCCTTCTGATCCCAACAAACACACACTTATCTTTTTTCCGAACGATTTGATCTTGCAGTAGATGTCGATGTTTGCTTAGATTCATGGATGATTTACGATGCTTAGAATGCTGAAAATATATTCATTTTTATCATCTCTCATGTTTCGATGGAAAAATAAGCATTTCACAAATGGTTTTCAGATTTTCTTGCTGTATTTCATTCAGTTCATGCATAACCCATTTCGCACTTTCTGTATATTTGTCATAGCTCTCGAACGAATGCAATACGGCTTCTGCGTCACATTTAATTAAACCGCAAGTTCTTGTTGATTTTGAGTCTCATCTTCATCCAATAACACATTGGATGAAGTTTTTTGCGAACACTTTTCGGTTTTCACATCAAAATTACCACCTTCGAATTTTTGAACCACTCGAAACAGCATGTTTTACCAAGAGCATGTTCACCGTAAGCTTCGACAAGCATTCGATACTTTTCTTCATATAAAAATAGAAAACCAAAGTTGGGTTGTACTAGCAGTTAGAAAGAGATGATTACGCTGCAGAAGTAGTCTAAACTAATGGCTAGCATCATCTATAGAGAAATTCTGATTTCATATTTTCACACTTGGTATTTTCTCTTTCTAGTTATTCTATACAACTTTGAATAAACATTTGAATTTGATGCTCCAAAGCTATTTATATCACCTAAAATATTCGTTTCTTGACAATTATTCAGATAAAACCTCGCTTGAATTCACATTCTCGTGCGTAACCCATTCCTGGAATGGGTCATATAGCAAACGAAAAAAAAAACATTTTTTTGATAGTGAAATGAGTATGATATACCACGCATGTTCCACACTTTATAGTTGGCTCATGGCAAGATGAATTTGTTGCAGTTAATGAAATAGAACGAGAAAATTGGTCACATCTGAGTTGGTATCTCAAACTTGTGGATTCCAATAACATAAAAATTAATTAATCAACTGGTATGATAGTTCCAAAAGGAATTCTGGTGTTGAATTAGTTATGATTTCATGAAGTCTTAGACTTACACTTGAGATTTCCAATATTCGGCACACGGAGCAATACTGTCTTATCAAAACAAAGCAAGCAAAATTTTCCCTAGTTTTGCCCTAAATTCTTTAAATCTAAATACCTCAATGTTTGTTTTGTGAGTGAATCATGTCGCCCAAATTTGAGCTAATTTGATTGAACCTTAAAAATTTTTCAAGTGTAATATTTTGGCACATTTTGATGAATCACCCTATACATCGAAGAAAAGACAAGTGATCATAACATGAAGGTTATTTAATAGACGTATGTAATCAAAACTCAATATATAATGTCAAATGGAATAAATAACCCAACAGATATACAAAAGTAATTAAAATTAATAAATAAATATTTAAGGGAGACAAAATTTTGTTTCTGGTCTTACCGTTAAGAACACCAATTGCCTTTTAAAAACATGAACACACTTAAAGGACTTCTCAAAGAAAATAATTTATTTGAAATATTTAATATATTTAAATATTCGAATAAATTATTTCAAAAATCTCTAAAAAAATGTGCACTATATCTTCAAAAAACAAATATAATTCTAGACAATCCCGTCTTCAGTCCTCTTTTAACATTGTTAAAAGTCCTCTTTTAATTTTAATTACTTTCGTATATCTGTTGGGTTATTTACTCCATTTGACATTATATATTGAGTTTTGATTATATACGTCAATTTAATGTAAGCGGTGCTTGTTAGACATAAATTTATTTCTAAAAGTTTTTTGAATACAAATTTTTTTTTAAATTAAAATTGTAGAAGATAAACATATTTCAATTTGTTTTAATATTCAAATTTTGTTATATTTCTTCTATCAAGTAAAAGGCCTTTCTATTTTATTTTATATATAATATATAATTATATTTTGGCTTCAATAAATCTCATTATAGAATGTCAATGAATTTAAATAAACCTTAAAATAACTCACACTGTTCTTTGATTTTGTTAGAACATAGATCAATCTTGAATTATATAGTTGATCTGTATTTCGAAGCTTAAGTCTTTTAACACGTGAGTGATATAGGTTATGTTTTTGATTTTGATATTTGGAATGTTAAAAGAGGACTGAAGACGGGATTGTCTAGAATTATATTTGTTTTTTGAAGATAAAGTGCACATTTTTTTAGAGATTTTTGAAATAATTTATTCGAATATTTAAATATATTAAATATTTCAAGTAAATTATATTCTTTGAGAAGTCCTTTAAGAGTGTTCATGTTTTTAAAGGGCAATTGGTGTTCTTAACGGTAAGACCAGAAACAAAATTTTGTCTCCCTTAAATATTTATTTATTAATTTTAATTACTTTTGTATATCTGTTGGGTTATTTATTCCATTTGACATTATATATTGAGTTTTGATTATATGCGTCTATTAAATGTAAGAGGTGCTTGTTAGAGATAAATTTATTTCTGAAGGTTATTTAGACTCATTTATGTACCCTTAAACGTCATACTGAGTTTATCCTTTTTGAAATTAAAATTGTAGAAAACTAACAGATTAAATCTGTTTTGATATTCAAATTTTGTTATATTTCTTCTATTAAGTAAAAAGCCTTTTTCTATTTTATATTATACATAATATACAATTATATTTAGGCATGAATAATTCTCATTATGGAATGTCAATGGTTTGAAGAAAACCATATAATACCTTACAGTTTTCTGTGATTTTGTGACGAACTGACTTAGTCTGTTTCAAACAAGTTCCGTGTTACACTCTAAGGTATGATATACTGATTGTTAGTTGATTTTGATATTTTAAATGTTATCTAGAGCCGATGAAGAGATTATCCGTATTCTAATTGTTTTTTGGAGATATATTGCATGTTTTGAGAGTTTTTTTAATTAACTTATTTGAATATTTAAATATATTAAATATTTCAAATAAATTATATTTTTTGAGAAATCCTTAAGTTGTGTTTTATGTTTCTGAAAAGGAATTGGTTTCATTATGGTAAGATCAGAAACAAAATTTTGTCTACTTCAAATATTTATTTATTAATTTTGATTGCCTTTTTTATATTGGTTGGTTTATTTATTCCATTTGACATTGTATATTGAGTTTAGAATATATACATACATCTATTAAATATAAGCGGTGCTTATTGTAGACATTAATTTAATTCTAAAAGTTTTTTGAATAAAAATTTTTTTGAAATTAAAATTGTAGAAGACTAACAGATTAAATCTGTTTTTATATTCAAATTTATTATATCTTTGTCGTAAAACACCCTTTTTTTAAGTTATTACATACAGTACTTACGAATTAAATTTGAGGGTGAAATTTTCTGATGTAGATCTGGTACATTCGTATGTTGTTTGTTAAAAAGTATCAAAATATGAACATTTCGACGAACTCGCTCAGATGCGAGTATGCAAAAATATTCCTTCATTAAAAACGAAATTATCCTCGGAAACTAACATTTATATTTCAGGATATAGAAGCTGATAGTCGGGAAACCACAATGAGGTATTCTCCTGGCGCTAGAGATGGAATTTTTATTGTAGAGGTTCAGCAAGGGGTGAGAAGAAGCCCCACAGTTATTTCGAATGCTTCAACTTCCAATTTCAACATTGCTGTCAACATCAGTGATCAATGTGCTCTCGTGCATAACAACGCTGACAGGTGAGCTGAGGAATGTATTCTATATTTTTATTTAGAAATTACAGTTGAGTCGAGCATCTGTCGAGACTAGTGTGATATGCCTGACGATGTTCACTTGGTTCAACGTAACAATTTTTCTGATTTTGTTAAAAAGAGTATTTCATTGCAACTTGATGGTACTGAAACAGTTTTAAATCTAATTGGAGAGAAGTAACACTGAAATCAAAATTTTTCTTACATATTCTTTGTAATTGTTAATCACGAAATGTTAGCCTAAGTGACCAAGGAAAACCTCCTTGTATTGTTGAGATATCTCGAGCTTTTCAGTTGTAATATTCCTAGCACATTTATAATAGGCGAGATAATTTTATGACAATCGCAAGCTCCAGCTTGAGAAAATTGTCATAAAATTATGAGGTATTTTTCAATGTCCCAGGGATATTCAGTGGAAAATGTTTTCACTCAATCGTGTTGTCATAGTAATTAATAAAAGCACTGAATGCAATCATCATTGTAATTTTGACATGATTGGGTGAAATTGTTTCATATGACACAAAATGGCAAAATTTGAATGGTTGTTAGAACTGTCAAAGAATTCTCCCAGCAAATTCAATGACAGTGGTACTTCAATAGAATATTCTCTGTCACATGCCAAGTACAACAGTTTTTTACATGGCATTTTACGACAAATACTCCATGAATTATACAAAAAACATGCTGAAAATGCAACAAGAATCAGTTCACAACGACACAAAGATAGTGAATGGGGATACCTATTAAATATGATATTATGAATCTTTGTGTGAACTATTCGATATTTTTTTAAACTCTTTTTTTCATTTGAGTAGTTTGGTAATTTCGAAAACCACATCTTCAATAAACATCGTTGTGGAAAATGAAACTATTACGAATATAAATAAGTTCAGGCGGTTTTTTGTCAAAAATTGAAGTTTTATTGTGAAAAATTGGTTATCCATTCAACGTTCAAAATACTGTCCATCGCTAGCCACTAATTTTTCCCATCTTTCTGGCATCTGATGGATCCCATCAAAAAAAAGTCCGGCTCTTTGGCCGTTATCCATGAATCGGTCTATTTTTTGACATCATCGTAATTGGAAAAGTGCTGGTCAACCAGGCCATGTTGCAACGATCGGAAGAGATCGGAAGCAATGTCTGGGTTGGGCAATGGGTAGGGTAGGACTTCCTATTTGAGCGTTTCTAAGTACGTTTAAATGAGTAACGCAACATGTGTAATGCTGCAAAATAACTTTGCCGTGTCAGTTGGTGTATTGCAGCCGTTTTTCTCGCAATGTTCAGCGCATCATTTGTAGTCAGTAGACATCCCCTGCGATTCTTTCGGTCGGTTGTAGCAGCTCATAATACACTACACTCAGCTTATTCCACCAAATATACATATTCTAGTCATGAATATTAGTCTTGACAGTTGCTGGTGAAGTATCCATAGATTGCCCAACGTTTTGGATTATCGTAATGGGTCCACTTTTCATCGCCAGTCACAATTTGTTGCAAAAACTTTTTAGTTTTTGCCGTTCGAACAGTTGCTCGCACATGAAAAAACGGCGTTAACGTCTTTTGGCTTCAGTTCATACGGCACCTAATTTCCTTTTTTTCAAGGAAGTAAGAGTGGGTGCTGCTTTGTCACCTACAAGTAAAATTAATTTAGGAGTTCTTCGGGGCTCTGTGCTGGGACCGCTCTTATTTAAAAAATGAACGATCTACCGGATTATATTGATCCAGGCATCCTGTCTATATTTGTTGATGACACGTCGATGGTGGTCTCAGCACAAGGTTCTGTTGAACTCACAGCAATATGTAATGAACTTATTTGCAAGATTGTGGAGTGGTGTCACTCAAATGCTTTGATTTTAAATATTATTAAAAGTGAATACTTTCGCATTCGTAACTCTTATACGGATCGTTTGGTAATAGGATGTTTGGGTGAGCAAGTAACTTCCAGAAATACACTAAGACTATTCTCTGAGAGGGGATTACCAAGTCGAGTCAGTTTGTAAAAAATTAGGTACTTATTATTACGCTATCAGCAGGATTCGAAACTCGTTATCCATAGAGTCCATTCTAAGTATTTATTATTATTTTACTTGATGGAAATTCATTTTCAATTAGTAATATATATATATACTTATTATTAGTTATTATAGTTTGGTTTATTGCTTTCTGGATCATAATGTCATGTTATGGGGATATTTAATATATTCGGTAGAGCGTTTGTAGCTCAAAAAAGGATATTACGTTTGATTTTTAACTTGAATTCACGTGATTCATGTAAGCCTTTTTTAAGAGATATAAACTTTTTACTCTTCCTAGTTTGTTGATTTACAGATGTTCAACTATGTCAAAGAACATGAACAATTAGTGGTTAAATTATCAAGTTTTCATCACTATTCTACCAGAAATATTGCAACTTTGTGTATTCGAGCTCATCTAACGACTAAATATGAATGTTCTCCTATTTACCAGGCCATTATTTTTTTACAACTATTTACCTGTTTCCATTAAACTGTTAAATGTAGAAGTTGGTAAAATGTGAATTGACTTTAAATTCAGAATTATATATTCTAACTTCTACATTATATATTGAAACTATATACAAAAACTATCAAATTGATATCCTTATATATAATCAATATAAAATATTTTTCAATGTCTCGGAAAAAACCTTCTTACATCCCGCCTTGAAATGTATTAATATAAATGTATTAACAAAAACTATATAAGTATGTATATTAACATACAAATACAAGAAAATCCACTATTCCAAAATTATCTAAAATTATCAAAATAAAGTATCAAATAAAAATAATTGAACGAGAACTCGGAACATTTGATAGCTATTTCGGGCTATATGGCCTCATCAGAAATGTATTGAATTCAGATTCAAATATATAACAAGATCAAAATTCAACTTAACAAAATAAGATAAAACATAGAACGAATAAACTTGAAGTAAGCTTCAAAGTATCCAAAATAAAACAGAAATGATCAACGTATTGTTACGTATAACCTATAACTATTTGTACTCGGAACACAGAAAAACAATAACAAAACTTATTCACCCCAAATAATCTCCCATGATAAGAAAAATAACTAGAATTTCAAAAATAAAAAATAATTGAGGAATATATTGTGGATGTAAAGACTCTAGATGAAATTATTTCATAATTTAGAAAACCAATTTTAATGAGAGTCAATACTTGATAGAAGTAAAATTTAAATGATTTTAAATTCAGAATTATATATTCTAACTTCTACATTATATATTGAAACTATATACAAAAACAATCAAATTGATATCCTTATATATAATCAATATAAAATATTTTTCAATGTCTCGGAAAAAACCTTTTTACATCCCGACTTGAAATGTATTAATACAAATGTATTAACAAAAACTATATAAGTATGTATATTAACATACAAATACAAGAAAACTCACTATTCATAAAAAAAAAGAAATGTGAATTTCTCAAAAATGCTATTATTCCATTAGTGAATGAAAACTTATTTCTTACTTGGTTATAGTATTAGGGTTCATTTTCTCATTTCTGTTTGACTTGTTTTGTACATATTGGTATTTCTTATACGATCAATAAAGATTATTATTATTATTTCGGACCATGTCCACTGCTTTTTAACGGTGGCAAATGGATGGTTGAGTGACTCCAAGTGTTTTTCCTAGTTTCTCTTGCGTTGGTGATGGATTTTCATCGAGCCTTGCCTTCGATGCTTCATCCTTAATCTTTGGGGGCGCTGTGAGTCGTTCTTCGCCTTCCAACTCCAAATTGCTACTTTTAAATCGGGAAAACCACTTCTGACACGTTTGTTCAGCTAGAGTATTGTCATCATAATCATCCACTAAAATAAGATGACTTTCGGCAGCCTTTTTCTTCATTTTGAAGTAGTGAAAAAAAAGTGAAATTTCCCGGTATTTAGAGCACACAGAAATTATGTTGTTCACACTTAAGCTTCAGCGAAACGATGAATACATAAAAGAAAGCCTAATAATGACACTTCAAAATGAAGGTGTTGCCAGATGATACAATGGAATAATAAACTAAAAGCGACATCTACTCCTAATAGATAAAATAAGTATAATAATAATATACCTGGAAATAGACCTTAACCACCTAAATCAGAAGGAATCACCTCCATCGCTGGCCTGTTTTAGACACGAACGATCGGAATTCCTGCGACAAATTACCTGACCAGTAACAAGTCCAAAGCCCTCCTGTGCATCTCAATACTTGGAGAAAATGGCTTAGCGTTCTCCGATACCCGAGCCGAGACGTGTGTGGCTAGCCACCGATGACTAGTGGTTAGAAGAGTGAGTTTCACTTGGTCTCAGCGTCATAAAAACATAATGCTATGCCGATAGAAACCTTCATGAGAGTAAAATTGGATGTGAACGGTACTCAATCTGTCCTGTTACCAAGGCCGCATTCTACTACGACTAGAATTTTTGGAGGACCTTGTGATTGAGCTTATTTCAAAGCAAAGTACCTGGTTTTTCGAAAATGCTCCAAGATAAATCTTCTCGTGGGGTCCTTCGACACCCAAGATAGCCTATCGGTACGTTCACCTAAGAACATAGGCAGAATCCATTCCGCAAACAAGTCAAAAGCCCAAATTCCGGAACACTCTAGGACATCTGAATAAGGAAAATATCCCAAAATCGAAATAATCTTCAAATAAATGAGAGCACCGACAATGGTGTCTCCCATAATTGAGGAAGTCCACTATGGTCCCATAGTCGACACGCAAAAGTTGAGATTCCTAATACTTGAACAAATGAGGACCATAAACTGCGAATAATTCTCACAACTATGGGACGAAGCAATGGATTTAAACAGTTTGAAGATTGTTTTTCACCAAAAAAAATGCCCTAGAGCAAGACCAACTGAATAAACTGATATAGGCTCATCAGGACGTCTTTTCAGAAATAGAGCAACCCACGACGGCCATGGAATACGTCCTCGATATCAGTGCCCATCTTCACATAACCGCCCTCTCCTATCGATTATCTTAAGAGAGAACTGAGATTCTTCGCACAGAAATGAAGGAAATGCCAAGGAATGTCATTCTGCATGAAAAGGATGCTCCCTGCGCCTTCTCAGTGGTAATGGTGCCGAAAGCAGGGGGAGAAATCAGAGTTTGCATCGACTATAGCAAATTGAATGACTAATGTCAATTGCTACCAACTTCCCAGGATCGATGATCTATTATACAACTTTCGAGGTTTTATCCATATAAGTACCATGGATCAAAGGTACTTACGATTAATGAGCGAAATGCTGAAAAATTCCGGTACTGCCGGGTGATCGGAAGAAAGCTACGCCTGTTAGAATAGAAAGTCGCACCAAGTGGACACCCCAGCTGAAGACCGATTGAGACGTTGAACCAAAGTTCACCGCCTGAACTGTGCAGAGGGCGCGTAGGCAACCGCTCGCATTCTAAACCACCCGAGCCACATAAAACAGCGACACCGAGAAAAGAAGGTAGGGGGCAGAGTGATTTTTATTCATCATATAAAACTTCTTTAGGAAGTAATTCAGATTTGAAGTTTCCAGGACAACAGACTATTGTACCTTGATGCAAAAACATCCGACTTGAGTCAATGCTTTTCGTCATATTTTACTTGCACTTCAAAAAGTTCACTTTTCCGTAACAGTCGCATTTTAAAAATTCAATTGGACTGTTTTCCTTTCAAATGGAGTTCGCAGACATTTCTTGATCTCTAGTTCTGGTTTCTGGAATGCACATCTTGCTAACTTTCGAAAAGAATTTTTTCGAAATGTTCCCAACCAATTGAGTTTTTGTGTTCGAGAATAAAGCATGTGGGGATCGACTGACTGACGTAAGGGTTATAAATAAGAACCATCAGAGCCACCTCTCTGTTCCAGACCAATCCAACTACAAGGGACCATATATGGATGACGTCCAGCTTTTATACCAATTGTCGTTCTTTATCCCCATCAGCCCTAAGGAGTCTATGACTCAGAAAGCTTGGAGACAATAATTTAGTGGGTATATTAGTTCTGTTTTGTGGGTTTCACCAAGCTCGTTCTGCTGCGCGAGTTTGATGGATTTCACAAAACAGAACTGAAAAGCCCTTCACTGTTTTCACTCCCTTTTAAGGGAGTCATCTCATACAGACACGTGTATCAATATCTACAAATTTGTAAATACTCCACTTTGTTTAAGTCAAGATTTTTGTTAAAATTAGCCTATAAAACGTTAAGTGTTTTTAATCTTTCAAGTACCAACAAACTCATACAGGTATTTCATCTCTTAGGCTTTCTCGCCCAACTGATGAGACCCATGAAGGTCAAAAGCCTCACAATCCATCCCAGTTAATCACCGGCAAGGTGAAACCCGAATCCCAGTTTACAACCTCGGACTCGCTTGAAAAAAGCAAAAGAATCTTTGGGATCTTGCAAATCTCCACGAATCTGTGGCGCGCTTCACCTACCTGTTCAAAAGCAGATGTCTTCGAATCCCAAAAAGCATTCTTTGGTTTGAAAAGTTTGGAGCCTGTTTCGACCGCAACTTGTCATCCCCAATCAAGGAGTCCACCTTCAGACAAGTTGGAAAATTTCCGCTTTCGAAGCCAATCCACAGAACCCTTAGCAGAGAAAAAGGTCAAAATTGCACAGCACAAAAAACAAAAGTCGCTCGAACTGCAGAACTTGCGCAGATACCGAACATAAATTCAACCTCTCGTGTCTTCGGCAAAATGAACAAACCTTGCTCCCTGCGTTCGATAACTACTTCCTGAACCAAACAGACTAAAACATATAATCAAATCAGATCTTAGGCTTTCCTGATGAAACCCATGAAGGTCTTTGCTCAGGGTTCTGTGGATTGGCTTCGAAAGCGAAAAAATTCCAACTTGTCTCAAGATGGACTCCTAGACTGGGGATGACTAGTTGAGGTCGAAACAGGCTCCAAACTTGGCGGGTTTTCGAACCAAAGAATGCTTTCGCTTCTCGGGATTCGAAGACTTTTGCTTTTGAAGAGGGGGGTCCAACCCGCCACAGATTTGTGGAGATTTGCGAGATCCGAAAGGCTCTTTTGCTTTTGTCAAGTGAGTCCGAGGTTGTGAACTGGGATTCGGCTTTCACCTTACCCTGTGATTAACTGGACTGGATTCTGAGGCTTTCGACTTTCATGGGTCTCATCAGTTGGGCGAGGAAGCCTTAGAGCTGATTTGATCATATGTTTTAGTCTGGTTTGTTCAGGAAGTACTTCTCGAGCGCAGGCAGTAAGGTTTGTTCATTTTTCCGAAGACACGAGAGGTTGAATTTATGTTCGGTATCTGCGCAAGTTCTGCAGTTCGAGCGACTTTTGTCTTTTGTGCAGTGCACTTTTGACTTTTGTCTTTATTCAGGGTTCATGCAGGTATATTATAGCAGAACACATTTGGTTCTTTATCAAATAACACTCATCGAACCAATACTCAAACACACAGGCATCAAGCACATACGAGTAAAAACAATAGGAATCTTGTTCAGAGACCGTCTTAGAGATGTGAGGAAATTTCAAATCCCTGCCTGGGATTCTCTTGTTCATTGCTTAGTGTGGATTTATTTTCAGTTTACCCGAGTTCAAGATGGTATTATTCAACATCCATCAATTCATAGTGGTCAAAATACGGTTACCATTCTGAGAGTATATTATATAAATATTCTAGTTTTACAGTTGATGTGTTAACGAGTAGATAAATAGATTATCATAAATAAAGGTTAATTCATTGATAGGAGGTATATAAAAATTTTATATGTCAATTGATATAAGTGGTACTTATACGACACTATTTTAATTTATTTTCAGAAGTTATAATCATTAAATATAATTTTTTGGAATTAAATATGTAGAAGGCTAATATTAAAATATTTAAATAAATAGATTATCAATTAACAAGTAAGAAGCTCTAAGTTATTTAGTTCTGACATCGGTATGAAATTTGTCATCATGACTTTCATCAAATGATTAATACTACCCAGATGTTTTCGAATCGAAAAGTTATTTGTTTTCTTGTGTCATGTTATTTATTGATTATTATAATTCGATTATACTATTATTATTTATTAGTTCAGTTGAATGCCATGGAATCTCAAACCACCAGGCAAGCCTACTACTTGGTCTTGATTTTTAATACGCATAATTGTTGAGACTATCATTATGTCTCGAGTTACATGTTAATTGTTACTTGGTGCTGTACAATCTACTATTATTTATAACCTAGAGTCTTGAACCAGTAAATTTTCCTCATTTCTGTATCAAATTAGTGACAGTAAAAGTCTTCATTTCACATAAGGAAATTATCATATATTTCATTCGTGTCAACACACAAAGTGTATCAATTCAAATACAATTCAAATATATATAGTGTTTTAGACCAAAGTCAACATTATAAGCAAAGAACAGAATATTCCTTACGAGTTGCTGTGTTTAGAAATACGCCCTTATGTTAATCACAAATTGAAAAAAAATATTTGAAGTGATATTATTTTCGAAAGAGAAAAATTATTTCAATAAACACATATAAAATCAGTTCTAATATATCAAAATTGGATGAATAATTAACTGTTTTCACTAGAGTTGAATCAACCTGTATACACCCTTAAATTCTTTTTCCCTCAAGTTTATCTTGGCTGAAACGAAAACACCGGAAAAAAGTAATGGAAGTCTTTGATAAGAGAGGTATCAACCTGCTCCCTTCTATAATAAGACATTAATTCGAATATAATTGTATACGTTTTTCTAGATTTAATCAGGTCGTGAACATTTGTAGCCACACCTTGCTCTATTCAAACTCCTTAACGAATTAACCAATCTTTTATTTCTCCCAACTATTTAGTCCTGTATCATGAAATGCCCCAGATCCTATGCTTATTAGAATCTTTATCTCTGCTGAAATCAGCAGTGCGCTCTCACTTCCTCTACAAAATGACCAGAAGAAACCAGAGGCTTAATCTCTTTTTAATTTAAAGTCTAAATGTTGTTCTTCAATTTGAATTCGAAAGGCACCTTGCTGAACAGAACCAGGTGCAGTCCCGCTGTAAGTTTTCAATTAGGAGGCAGACATACAATGTTATATAACGGACATGTTGATTTGGTGAAGTCACCTAATTGGGTACACAGCAGGCAATCATACAGAAGATAAATAAAATTCCGGCTACTGTCATTGAAGACCAACGACACAAGAACTTATCCTCGTTCTCAGTCAATTCGAAATTATTCGAATGGTTCATACTAAATTTCGATTGAAATATAAACAGACCATAAGATACGATGTGGGAAGCCATTTTAGGCGGTTGGAATGGAAATGGCAGGTATTTTGAAACATCGATGCACCTGTTATTTGGCAATAAAACTGATATTTGTGATTGGCTCGTAGACTTGTTTTATAAGTACAGATAATAGCTAGAATTTATTTTCCGGAACCTCTACAGATTCAAATCTAAATAAATCTCATGAAAACATTCAGACTTAAATTTTAAAAAAATATGCCCTAGATAACACTGTATCACCTTATAGTCAAATATATTTTCATCACATTTGGTGGTATCTAATAAAGAATCAAAAGAAATATAAAATAATCACCAAATTATTTAGACATCACATACATGTTACACATATGTTTCTTCATGGTAAATTTTGAAAATATATATTAAAAATTGGGAAATGCTTATCCAAAAATTGGTTAGTTGTTGCAGAGATGTCTGGTGAAAAAAAGTATTCTTATATATTTTTTAATGATTATTATGTTTATTCAAATAACACTTTACTATAGGGTTCTTTGTCTGGATAACGCGCTATATATTATTTAAAAGGGAAAATAAAAAAAGGCCTTTTTGAATTATATGCTGCACATTTTTTGTTGATGAAACTTGTGGTTCTTTAACATCCAATCGAAACATGTATATATAATAAGGTGATGTCTAAATAATTTGTTCCTTATTTTATATTTCTTCTGATTCTTTATTAGTTGATTTCCACCACATGTGATGATAATATATATGTCTCTAAAGTGATACAGTGTTATCTATGTTTTTTATTAATTTAATTCTGAATGTTTTTATGAGATTTATTTAGATTTAAATATGTAAAGGATCCGGATAATTAATTCCAGCTATTATCTATAATATTCAAATACTTCTTCGTGGTAAATTTTCAATATAGACATATTTTATGTTTGAATAATTCACTTTTCCGGAAAGACGTCTGTTAAAACACACCAGATTACATAAAGCAGTTTATTTGAAACGCTCAAATTGAGTATATTAATTTTTTCTCTAATATACTTAAATCTATTTCAAATCAGCTAGACGAACAGTTCACGTATTTAATTTTTGTTTGTTTGGTATAATTTGTGATAAATTTAAATGTTAATGGCAAAGTGTTCTGAATATTATGATTTTGGAATTCCATTGGCTGATATATTTCGGTATACAATGTTTCTTAATGCTGATAAAAAACTTTAAACAAAATCTTCCGATGCACATCGCGGTAGTTTTTTCGTGAAAACTGGATCATTATTCAATAAATCAACCCGTTCACGTTCTCGTCCAGTGAGCAAACATGAAAACATTGCTGCTGTAGCCCAGAATATGTTTGAACATTCATCAATATCAACTCGTCAAGTGATCAAGAACTGAACATTTCTCGCACTTTTCCGTGAAGCCTCGTTACCAGCAGATGCGTTTTTATCTAGCTCAATGATCCAACGATCGAATGACGGAAGATGAGAATTTTCTCAGAAAAATCATGTTTACTGATGAAGATTGTTTTCACTTTGGAGGACTATTTATGTGGGTATCCGTTAAGGATAAATATCATGTGTTTGACTAATTCGGTTTTTACTTTGAAAAACTCATTTTAATTGAAAAATATGTAAGAGACAGTAGTTTAATTTCCACAAAAATGTTTATAATACAACAAGTGTTTCACCACGATGTGGCTTCTTTTGGTATCTAAATTCTACTGGGTGATGGTGTCCAGTGTTACCGAGTTTAAATACAGTGTTGAGGACGTGACAAAATAATGGTAGAACAGGTCATAAAAACTTAAAGTGTTTATTGAAGTATGCCGCTAAAAAATGCCATTAGGAAAAGATATTCAGTAATAGAGACTTGTCGACATCTGTTT
The DNA here is from genome assembly GCA_034642435.1 of Megalocaria dilatata. Classification (NCBI taxonomy): domain Eukaryota; kingdom Metazoa; phylum Arthropoda; class Insecta; order Coleoptera; family Coccinellidae; genus Megalocaria; species Megalocaria dilatata. The sequence continues at coordinate 52,563,128 of CM067859.1, read as the reverse complement.
GTTAATTCAAAAATATTTTAAGGGTATTGTACCTGTTGATTTGAAGAAATTCTAAAAGTATTATTCTAGAACTTTTGCTTTCAACGTGGATAATTTCATTGTTATTGTTGAAATTATGCCTAAATTCCTTAAAATGATAAGCATATGTCGAATGTACAGAATCCGATATGTAACTCCTTTGGTGTTCTTGGATTCTTTTCTTGAATGATCTACCTGTCTGGCCAATGTATATTAAAGGGCAAACGTTGTAAGTCAACTGTAGACTCCAGATTTATTTGTTCGATCGTTATTGTTTTTATGTAAGTACTGAGGTTATTAACATTCTGAGTTTTATGAATAACACTATTATATATTGACATCTTTCAACAGGAGAGAATCCAACCTTTTAGAAAAGGGATTCAAATTCAACCTAGAAAATAATAATTCACAAAAATCCCTAGATTATTCAGCAATAGATTCAGAACTTGGCATTGTCTATTCAATCAATCAAAAATCAATCGATTTCACATTAAATAAATATATTACTGCTGACATATTTAAAGACAGAAATAAAACTGAAATTCACTCTTCCTCGATAAAGCAGAATTTGGTTAAATCAATCATCGAAAAAAGAAGCATCAATTATTTAATCTTTACTCGAGCCGATGAAGGAAACAGTATCGTTGCCATTCCAAAACATGAATATGTTGACAAAACTCTGCTTTTTAAACCCCAGATAAATTTAAAACTGTTAGTAAAGACCCCACGGAACACTCCCAAAGACAAATAAAAAATATAATAGACCAATCTGTTAGCCATTTCAATAACTTCGCGAAAAAATATACTCTCACTTTAATGAACTCACAAATCCCAACATTATATTCATTAATAAAACTTCATGAAGAAAATAATCCAATTGGACCAGTAGTTTCATTTATCACATCACCAACCATAAAATTATCCAGAGTTTTAATTTCTATTAATCAAACTGAAACAAACATTTTAGCTAAATACGCTATTAAAAATAACCTCCAACTTATAGACAATATTAAATCCATCCAGTTGTCAAGAATTGTAGATTAATTTCTTTTGATGTACAAAATTTATTTCCTAGTATAGTTCCAATAGAAACAATACAATTTGTAAAAAACATTTGTTTGAAAAGAACACCAACCACATCAAAATGAATGATATTCGTAATTGCCTCGAAATATGTCTGGAACAAAAGCATTTTCAATTTAAAGGAAGAATCTATATTTCTAACAAAGGTTTAATAATGGGAAATCTACTCAGTTCAATTTTAGCTGAAATTTTCATGGATTATCTAGAATCAAAAATAAACCTTAATCCAATAATTTGAAATAATGTTATTCTGATTTTCACAAAATTTGTGAAAATCAGAATAACCTTATTTCAAATTATTTAATATGGATTTTCACCAAGTAAGGACTGATACAATTCAATATTTCAAACCTTAATCCGATAAGCAAATATTTCCTTTATTGATATAGACATGTAGATGATATTTTTTGTTGTTTCAAAGGCACAGGCCGACAACTATATCTTCACGAATTTTATAAATAAACTTCACCCTAAAATTAAATTCAAAATCGAAGAAGAAAAGGACCACAGTATTAATGTTCTTGAGGTCACAGTAACAAGACTAGATAATTTACATGATTTTAGTATTTTTCACAAACCCACACATACAGATATTACAATACATAAGACTTCAAATCACCCCACTAACCAAATGATGTCAGCATATAATAGTTTTATTCATATACTATTGAATATCCCTTTGAATTCAGATAACTTTTTGAAAGAATTAAATATCATTAAACAGATAGCGTCAAACAACGGAAACAACCCCTTTCTTATAGACAAAATGTATCCAATAAACAAAAGAACATGGCATTAAATCTCATGTCATAAAAAAGGACAATACACAAAAATACTTTTCGTTAGCTTATGTTAATGGATTATCTGAAAATATTGCTACATATTTCAAAAATAGTTTCAATTACCACCCAGCTTTTAAAACCATTAATAAAATTAGTACTTTCTACAGTCTACAAGTTGACTTGCAGAGATTGCCCTTTATTATACATTGGCCAGACAGGTAGATATTTCAAGAAAAGAATCCAAGAACACCAAAGGAGTTCCATATCTGATTCCGTTCATTCGACATATGCTAATCATCTTAAGGAATTCAGGCATAATTTAAACAATAACTATGAAATTATCCAAGTTGAAGTAAAAGTTCTAGGTTAACACTTTTAGAATTTCTTGAAATCAACAGGTACAATGCCCGTAAAACCCCTTTTAATAAACAAACAGATGTTAACAAGCCTCCATTACAGAATATCTTTCCCTAATGGAATATTTTAGCGGCAAATTCCAAAAAAACACCTTGAGTTTTTATGAATTGTTCTTCCATTATTTTGTTATGTATTTAAACTCGGTTACACTAGACACCATCAGCCAGTATAATGTAGATACCTGAAGAAGCCACATCGCGGTAAAACAATCGTTGTATTACAAAGATTTTTGTGGAAATTAAAATACTGTCTGTTATATGTTTCAATTAGATAAATATCATGCCTACCATCCGGAAATTATGGATGCCTTGAAACACGAAATCGCAGTTGCCATTCATGGGATTGAGCTCCAAACAATGAACAATGTACAGAAAAATTGGGCTGATCAGATGGCGTACTGTAGCCAGCCGTGATAGTCATTTGAATTATTGGTTTTCATTCGTAAATGTCAAGGTTCAACCTTTCTTAGAAACCCATAACGTATTCATTAGTTTTTTATTTATAGCCGATCAAAAATGCAAATTTCATATCGCTCTGCCCTTATTTAGTGATCATTTGGATTTGAACCAGAACAGTGCGTTATTCAATTGAAATTCAAATCAACATATTCAAAAAACTAATGGAATGTATAATATGTATGTATACCTAAGTGGATGGATTAAAAAAAGGGTTAAAAGCACTGACGTGAAGTCAAAAGCTTTTACACGCTAGTTCAACATTCCATTTTCTTCGAAAACCTCAGAATGAGAATGACTTCTTAAAGAAGCTACACATGATGAATGAAAACACAGAATTCTGAGTTCATCATCGAAAAGTCGAGTAGACGTCATTTTTTGCAATTTTAGAACTGTTGCCCAGGGAAAACGGAAAAATCTTTTGAAGATGAAATATGAAAGGCTCTATCCAATCTGCATCGTTACATATTCGCCATAAAGAGTGGAAAAATGTATTGAACAGAATTTCATAAATAATTCATAGTTTTTGACGAAATCAGATAGAAAAATTAAAAAATTCTGCTTAATTATCTTTACAAAATGATGCATGTGCTTTCGTGTCATTATTTCACATCTGAATACTAAACTTGAACTCGATCTGATATGTGCTTTCGAAAATATTTGAAAAATAAAATTTCAAATGAGAATTATTTCCTTTAGCTGATCCTTTCCATTTTTTAATATATTCGGACTCCAAATCTACCTAACAGAACGGTATTGACTTAATCTGAATCACTTTTACATCTGTAAGACATCTCTTCAATAATTGTAAATTATAACCTCTCTGATTCCTTCCTTATTCATCAGCAGATATTCGAAACGTTCCGTCTCAAAATTCCTATTACAATAAAACTGTAACCAATAAGTATTATCCATTCCACTGTGGGTCCACAGCCCACAATTATTATTTCTAATCAATTCTGTTGATTTCCCTCCTTTTTGTCTGGATCAAATAAATTCATTCCTTCCTACTCCTATGTTCAAAAATACACTGTTAGTCAAATAAAGAATCATTATTTTAGTAATAGTCAGATTTGTTGCTGGTGACTTCGGACAAGATTATCGCGATAACTATAAACATAGTAGTCTACATTGTCGATTGCTAAAGTGTTGGAAAATTCATAACACTTAATCTTAGTGTAATAATTAAACCTTTTAACTTGGTTTATATACAGAGAACTAAGAATAATATTTCGTTTTACGTGTTAAATTTTCGAGTTTTTCTTACATTTCTAATAGTCGTTGTGGTTTATCATTATTAGATAAACGAAGTTGGAATCAAGTACATACAAAGTACTCTCTGATGTTTACATCTCTGCCACTTTAGAAAGAGCCCACACAACCTATCGTAATTAATCATTGCCATTAATTAATTTGGTATTGTTTGTTCTTTTTAATTACTAGAATTATAAATAAAATACGACCGTAAACAAACCGTTGTACGTTACAGTTGGTCAACAGATATTTCTCAACTGTTTACTTTTTTCCATTTCCCTTATAGATAGTTTTCAATGTATAGATTAATTTATTTTAGTCATCCACATGAAAGTCATCAACTTTCTCGTGGATGACATCTGACGTGATGACTTTAACATGAACTGAAATTTCATTTTCAGCTCTAGTGAAGAAGTACAAGATGGAGAAAGCGATGAACTGGGATACACAGAAACCAGTCTTCCAGAACCCATCGGTTTGGGTAAGATCAAAACAGGTCTCTCTCAATCCACATCCAGTCTTTCCCATCATTCATACAACTACACCAATCAACAGTGTTACGATAATGAGGGATATGGCTATAACTTGTACAATGGATACCTGAACGATCAACCGCTAAAAAGGTCACAGTACAACCAGAAGCTGAAAATTACGTCCGCCATTTACAAGAATCCATCGAAGTCTATGGATTTGGATGCTCCTCCAGATGGTTTCTTGCTATCGGATCTGCTTGCTGCGTCGTCTTTTGTGGCTGGAGACGAGGATAAGATTGAGGATGTACAGTCAAGAGCGTGTGAAGAAGGTGATAAAAAGAGGAGAGAAACGTCTGTTTCGACATCCGGTGCTAGTTAAATGTAATTTGTATTCTGAAGGGCGCAAGATGAATTAGTTTTGGCTTAGCACTTTCAATTCAAAATGCATCTATTTTTTACTCAGTCTTACTTAAGCATATATAACTCTTTACTGCTTACACATGATGACACCAAAGTTCCACATATGCTTATGAAATCTATACTCAGTTTACTGAACTTTGCCATTGAATTAAGTTTTTATCCTTGGGTGTTCATTATGAGTCCTTGCACAAATATATTTACATCTGTTGTTGGTATGCATCCTCTTCTCTCTCAGATTCGAGAAAAATTATGCTGGACGAATAAAATTCCACAAGGCATCACTTACAGCGATTTTTTCTCGTTGAATCGAAATCAATGTAGTTTCAATATTGTGAAGATAACCTTTGCAATCACGAAATCTACGAAAATCACATTTATATGACTATATCGCCGTAAGAAAATGAAAGTTTGTAGAATTAATTCTACGTTTTTGATGACAAATAGTGTATCTGAATATCAATGAAAATTTTTCAGTATCTTCCATTCCATTGTTCCATTGTTAATATATATCCTTTTATATCCACTATTAACATATTTTGCATTGGGAGATGATTCCTGAGTGTACATATAGAAAGATGTAATCAGGAATTTTAGGTAAATTAAAACAACATTGAGAAGAACTATAACGTGAAGCCAGGATCTTTTCGCAATTCTTATCACCTATGATTTTCACGGAATTTCTGTTTGATGGTTTAAATCTCATTGTAAAAACTACAAACATCATTTCTTATCATAAGTGGAATAATTGTCTCTCAGAATTAAATGTAAGCTTTGCCCTCAATAAACAATATATCGTTAATATTATTATTAAGTGCAGAAGATGGAGGGTACCGATATTTAAAAGTTAAAAATGATATTTAGTTTGAAACTTATCAGGCATAAACACTTTGTATTCATTGTTTTCAGTTGTTGGAAGATGAAATAACAATTTCGAAAAGCACTTACACAAAAGTTGTATTCAATCCATATCAGAAATCAAACTCCTCAATCAATTCTTGGACGTAAACATAGTAATATCCGAAAACTTACTTTAATTTTGATCAACTATCAAATATGTATGAACGGCTTGAAATAGTGCAATATATGAAAAATCTCATAAATTGAATCAGTTCTATCTTTTCTACGAAAACATTAGAAGGATACAACATACAGGCTGGTCCAACCAAAACTTAACACCTCGATTTTCCGTGGCTGTTTTAGGTCATGTAGCCATGGACCCGGCCTTAAGTATTAGGAAATTGTTCGATGTATCTAGTGTTTCACGCACAAAAATCATGATAATCCTGAAAACACATAAATTCCATCCTTATAAGATGCGATTGGTTCAGAAACTGAATGAAGATAATCCCGATCGCCGACTCCAGAAGTGATCAGTGAAAAGATTAATGGTAATCAAAATCACATGTTGGATATCTGTTTTTCGGACGAGTGTTCATTTTACCTTAACTGCATTGTAAACCGGCATAACTGTCGGTATTTGGTTGAATGAAAATCCAAGATTATTTCGTGAGGTACTTACTCAGGGTCCCCAAAAGTTAAATGTTTGGGCGGTTATTTATGGAAATCACATAATCTGCCCTCTTTTATACCCAGTAATCTCACTGGCCAAATTTATTCAGATCTATTGGAGAATGCTCTTTATCCAGCCCTCGTGCAAGTATTGGAGAATGCAGAAGACCATCAAACGATCATTTTCCGACAAGATGACACACTACCTCATTTCGTTAACCGGTGCGTCAGTTCTTAGATGAAAATTTTCCTCACGCTTGGATTGAAAGAAGGGGACATATTGAGTGGCCACCCAGATCATCTGATCTGGCTCCACTGAACTTTTTTCTATGGGGTCACCTGAAATCCAAGATTTACGCTACCCAGCCCGAGTCACTGGATTATTTGCGAACACGGATCATTAATGAATACCGTCAAATTACACCAGAAATCTTGAATAACGTACGTGAAAATTTTCAGCAAAACTTACATTACTGCATGGAAGTGAACGGTTGCCATTTCCAGCATTCAATAAATTAATTACAAAAGTAATTACTCTTTCACTACTTTATCTGTCATTTCGTTATCGATGGAAATTTTGAAGCGAAATTTCAGGATCAGATAGTATTCGATAAGATCTTCAAAATGAGATCACAATACCCCTCATCCCTATTTGAAATCAAGGAGTTGTACCCACCCCCGTTAGGGGGTTGCAGTTACGGGGATGCGAAGACCGGAAAAGTTGTTCCCCCTCGAATCAGAAATTGACAGGTCCGAGTGAATTTCCACCTTTTCATTTTAAAGCCGGAAAATCGAGGTTGGACCACACTGTATACTCAATAACCTAAATGGTACGTAATTATTTTTTCAGGAATCATTTTTGGGCGGCCCGTTGAAATTCAGTATCTTCTTAGTTCGAAATATTAACTCTAGTTCTAAATAAAGAGTAAATAAAACAGAGTATGAGCTTTGGTACTCAACTTTCATTAGTAAAATAGGCTAACTTTAAATTATTGGACATTCACGAGGGCTACCTGCAATAGATGTACAATTGTGGTTTTATAATAAGAAACCTGTTTCACTGTTGGAACCAAATCATTTTAAATGGTACTAAACCGTCCAAAATGAATATATTTTTGAAGTACTTTGTCCAATTCATCAATTAAAACCTAGCACATTCATCTCGTCTCCTTCGAAACACTTTGAATATTTTTTTAAGAAATTCAAGATGGAGTCAGAATTTTTATCAAATCGATGAAAACCAAAATATTTTGAAGCTAAGCCGTTTGTCTTTTTCATTTTGCACCTGTATAAGTGATTATTTGATTGAAGAAAAGTAGCTCGTAAGTTTTAACAATGCAATATTATTGAGATAATTTTCGGGATATACTTCTACTTTTGATCTAAGTTATAATTTCTTCACATCGTTCATGATGGTGAGAGGAATGTTAGATGATTTTAATTGAGTATTTTACCATGCATGTGTAATGTTTTGAAAATGCTATGGTACTAAATATATATGGTGTATGACCGTTTTACTGGAATTGGGATAATACTATGTGTGTGTGTCTCTTGAACATACAGTTCCGCATTCTTTCTACGAAGAACGGTATAATGGAATTTATCATTTATAATTGGATCACATAATAAAATACTTTTGAAAATCTTCAGTAATTAGATCCAATGGTGCTACCTTGGTACATTTTTATTCTCGAAGAGTTTAATACAACGTATTTAATCATAACATTAAAACGTTGGAATTTTTTTGGTGTAATATAATAGAAATACTTGAACAATGGTAGCAGTTTATCCCACAAAACGTTAAAAAAATAGTCATGATGGTTGTGATTATCAATTTATGGTAAGAAGTTAAATTTCTTGATGGTCCGTATGATTGATAAGGCTTAGGTTAAGTAATTTGAGAAAATTTTTCATATCAATGTATCTACAATCTATGTAGGAATAATATTATTATTTGAAGGAAACATTCACTTCGAGGGAGTTTTTAAGCGATCTAAAATTTTCACTGATGGCATATAAGGGCAGTCCTAACTGAGTGAAAAATACGGAGCAAATTATAACTATGTTAGCTGCATCAAAAAAATATTTGGAAACATGAAATCTTTAAGGAAAACACAATTATATTAAGAGCGTTGCGAATATGAGTTATTCTTTTTGTTGTAGTACTTAAAGCTGTGTGGCAACACATGTTCATGAATGCTGTGTTTAGTTCTAGAGGGTGTTTTCAAAATGGCGCTAGCCAATACATATAATATGAGTTGACATTCAATAGGTGAATGAAATAGAGTACCTAAATACCTAAATAGACTATCCTTCTTCACGAAATGAACGCCATCTTTATATAACTTGAATGTTGGTGGCTTTTACTTGGTGTAAATCCATATCAAATGAAATGAAAACAATAATTGTTCATTTTACACTTTTATTGAGTAACTGACGACGCGTTTCGTTACATTGTAACTTCTTCAGATCATACAAACTACTGATTTCTAAACAAACTGTCTTGCCTTCAAATACATTTTTCAACTTATTATCAAGTATTTGAAAGAACCGGGGAGAATTTTTGGAATTACCAAACTATTACTTTATCATGTAAATGTAATTGATACCTTTTTATAAGAAGTTTCTCATCTCATCCATTACCAACTAAAATATAATAATTAAGATACCAATATACCCTACTTAAGATATGAGCAAAGTATTATACTAATGCCGAATAAAATAATTAACATAAAATTACCAAGAAATCGGTTACTTAAACAACTTCAGTTCTTCAACTTCCCTATATATACCTAGAATTGTTTGATTCTCTGATTTTCCTTCGATTTTTATCTGGACATATCGTCAACTGTTTCCACTGGTTTACCAACTTCAAGGTAGCCTCGGTAATCCAATGTCTATTCGAGACTTTTTTGTTGCCGCTTCTATTTTAACTAAAACTTCATGAACAGAATTGATTACCGATTTTTACATGAATTTTTAGTATTGTACAGATGACTGTTGATTATCAAAATATTCAAGGAAAGAAGTCATTTCGAAATAACCATAAAATAATTGCTGATATAAATTGACGGTAGTTCGTTCCAAAAAAAAAATAATTAAGCTAATTAGTTTGCTCGTAATGCTCAGTACCATCTTTTTTTTTAGCATTCTGAATAGTTAGAGAAATAATAAACATAACACTGCTCTTGCACATCCTTAGACTATTGACGTTTATATTAGTCCATGTTTTCTATTACGATTCTTGAATAAATAACCATTCCTTCTACAATGAATCAGTTACTGCAAGACGCTAAACATAATTATGTCCTACGTTTACGCACTTTTGGATTTTGTTGAATACTGCTAGTATTTTGTCGTAAATTGTTTCATATTTCTTTTGGGATAATATTAATATATATATATATATATATATATATATATATATTTATATATATATATATATATATATATATCTTTTGATTACACACCATGTAATTAGACGCCACCTATATCAACATATTTAAAAATACACTACTCATATAACTTACACTTAATTCAATCAGTACCGGTTGAATAATAATAACATCTTGGCTTTTGCTTCACATGATTTGAAATATAATAATAATAACACTTTATTAATCCCCTCAGATATTACAAATGTATGAGACAAGTCAAAGAAAAAAATATAAATTCAGCATATAGTTTGAGAAACAAACAAATAAAAATGGAAGGAATAATGGTTATTTCCACATTTACGCCATTGAATCAGATAAGTCTTCAGAAAAATATTCGGTGATTAAATTTTTTTTTTTAATTTAGTCGGATCTAGTCATTTGATTGAATCTGGTACCATATTAAAAATTTGATAGGTTGGAGAATGTTAAAATTTTGCAGTTCTGTGTTTTGGCAGAATAAGTTTTTCTCTATTTGTCGTAATATAATCATGATGGCTGGAAAGCTTCTCAAGAGTTTTACAATCTTTCTTGATAAGTTGGAGAGATTTGAATCTATAGAGACATGAAACTGTTAAAATACCATTTTCAATGAAAATAGACCTACATGAAGATCGAGAGTCTAAGTAAATCCACGATGATCTAACTCCATTTTACCTTAATTTTCATCCATTAATTTCGGGTATTCGCTAATGAAGAATCTGTTCCCACTCGATCATTAGTATTGTTGGCACGGCGAGAAACCATGTTACTGTTCATCTCGATCTTGATGAGTTCTCATGGCGTAACGCAATTCGGCAGTCCGGATGCGTCCAAAAAGAGAAAACAACCTTCCCACTCATAAATACGACGAAATTCGAAAATTCGGGTATGAGGATGAAAGAAGAAATCTGTTGATAGAATCAGTACCGGCGGTGGAGAAAAAGAAGAAATCGGTTGCGACCGATCCATGTTTGTTACATAAAATCGATCACGTTCCAACATATTCTGAGAACCAGTCTTATCATCCATGAAGTTGGTATTTCTCGTTTAATTGAACAATGTTTCCATTAGTGCTTCCTTTCCCAAAAGATATGATTTTCTTTATTTTGGCGGAACCATATAAGTCAGCTTGCATAATCTTGAGTCTGAAAATTGAAAATCCTCTGTTGTTTGTTTATAAGTACCTACTTTCTTTGATCATCTGTTCTCTTGAATTAATTCCATATTTCAAGTGAAACAATAAGCGTAAAGTTAATCTGACAACGTGAACATATAGTTCTGTAAGTTCAGGATATAAAGCGATACAGTGTTACGAAATTTGAATATCAAAATAGATTTAATCTATTAGTCTCCTACAATTTTAATTTCAAAAAAATTTCATTGAAAAATTTCTAGAATTTAATTGATGTCTTATAAGCACAGCTTATATTTAATAGACGTATAAAATGAAAACTCAGTATACAATATTAAATGGAATAAAAAAAGCAACAAATATAAATTGCCAATTAAAATTAATTAAATAAATATTTGAATTAGACAAAAATGTTTTTTTTCTGATTTTATAATTATGAAAACTAATTCCTTTTCAAAAATACAAAACATAATTTAAGGATTAAAAAAATGTATATGAGACAGTAATTTATTTCCACAAAAATGTTTGTACTACTACAACAATTGTTTCACCACGATGTGGCTTCTTCAGGTATTACATTGTACTGTCTGATGGTATTCACTGTAACTGAGTTTAAATACATTTTTAGGTACGTGACCAAATAATGGAAGCACAAGTCATAAAAACTCTAGGTGTTTATTGGAGTTTGCCGCTAAAAATGCCATTAAGGGAAAACATTCAATAATGGAGACTTATCAACATCTGTTTGTTCGTTCAAAAGGATTTTACGGGCATTATACCTGTTGATTTCATGAAATTCTAAAAGTGTTAATCTAGAACTTTTGCTTTCAACGTGGATAATTTCATAATTATTGTTGAAATTATGCCTGAATTCCTTAAGATGATTAGCATATATCGAATGTGCAGGATTGGATATATAACCCCTTTGGTGTTCTTGGACACGTTTCTTGAATGATCTACCAGTCTGGCCAATGTATACTAAAGGGCAATCTTTGCAAGTCAACTTGTAGACTCCGGATTTATTTTCTTTATTTGTTCGATCTTTATTGTTTTTTATATAGGTACTATGGTTATTAATTGTCTTAAAAGCCGCGTTATAATTAAAACAACTTTTGAAATTTTTAGCAATATTTTCAGATAATCCATTGACATAAGATAACGAAAAATATTTCTGTGTATTGTCCTCTTTTATGATTGGGTACACGAGATTTAATGCCATTTTCTTCTGTTTATTGGATACCATTTTGTCTATAAGAAAGGGATTTTAACCATTGTTTGACGCTATTTGTTTAATAATATTTAATTCTTTCAAAAAGTTATCTGAATTCAAATGGACATTCAATAATCTATGAATAAAACTATTATATGCTGACATCTTTTGGTTGGTGGGGTGGTTTGAAGGTTTATGTATTGTGATGTCTGTATGTGTTGGTTTGTGAAAAATACTGAAATCATGTAAATTATTTAATCTTGTTATAGTGAGGTCAAGAAAATTGTCACTTTGGTTCTTTTCTTCTTCGATTGTAAATTTGATTTTTGGGTGGAGTTTATTAATGAAATTCGTGAAGATATGTAGTTGTCGGTCGGTGCCTTTGAAACAACAAAAAATGTCATCTACATATCTATACCAATAAAGAAAATATTTGCTTGTAGGATTCAGGTGTATTTTTGATTCCAGATCGTCCATGAATATTTCAGCTAAAACTGAACTGAGTGGATTTCCCATTATTAAACCATTGTCAGAAATATAGACTACTTTCAATTTAACGGAACTGTCTATATTTCTGACAATGGTTCAATAATGGGAAATCCATCAATAATTATGAAATTATCCACGTTGAAAGCAAAAGTTCTAGATTAACACTTTTAGAATTTCTTGAAATCAATAGGTATAATGCCCGTAAAATCCTCTTGAACGAACAAACAGATGTTGATAAGTCTCCATTATTGAATATTTTTCCTTAATGGCATTTTTAGCGGCAAACTCCAGTAAACACCTAGAGTTTTTATGACTTGTGCTTCCATTATTTGGTCACGTACCTAAAAATGTATTTAAACTCAATTACAGTGAATACCATCAGACAGTACAATGTAATACCTGAAGAAGCCACATCGTGGTGAAACAATTGTTGTAGTAGTACAAACATTTTTGTGGAAATAAATTACTGTCTTATATACATTTTTTTAATTAAAATGAGATTCCACCAAGTAAAGACCGAATCAATCAAATATATAATTTAAGGACTTCTCCGAAAATACAATTTATTTAAAATATTAAATAAATATAAATATTTGAATAACTTACTTCAAACATCTATGAAAACAAGTATTATATCTTCAAAAAACAATTAGAATTGCGAACAACAGTTGTTGTTGATTTTATTTTTTAAATGTGATGTCTGACCGACGAAGACTTACCAGAATTCTTATTGTTTTTTGAAGATATAATACATGTTTTCACAGATTTTTCATCGGTCGAACTTCACATTTAAAAAATAAAATCAATCAACAACAACTATTGTTCGGAATTCTAATTGTTTTTTGAAGATATAATACATGTTTAGAGATATTTCTGAAGTAACTATTTGAATATTTATATATAATAAATATTTTAAATAAATTATGTTTTCTGAGAAGTCCTTAAATTATGATCCGTATTTTTGAAAAGGAATTAGTTTTCATAATTGTAAGATCAGAAACGAAAATTTGGTCAAATATTCATTTAATTAATATTAATTGAAAATTTATATTTGTTGAATTATTTATTCCATTTGATATTGTATATTGAGTTTCAATTTTATACATCTATTAAATATAAGCTGTGCTTATAAGACATTAATTTAATTCTGAAAATTTTCGAATAAAATTTTTTTGAAATTAAAATTATAGGAGGCCAACAGATATTCAAATTTTGTAACATTCCTTCTATCAAGTACAAAGCTCTTCTTATTTTATTTGATACAGTGTTATCTAAGGCATGTTATAAAATTAAATTTTAAAAGTTTTAAAGACATTTTTTAGAGTGAATCTTTAAAGTTTTCGGAGAATTAATCCACTATTATCTACTATATTCAAAATAGTAGTTAATTTTTAATATATATTAAGAAATATACAAAACAATAATTTAGAAAAATATATAAGCACTTGATGGAAAACCAACTAAATTATTTCAAATTCAACATTTCGTGAATTTCCTGAACTCCATTCTATTCAAACCCAGGTCACGTTGACGATCTCAACAAAATCATCAGATCCGTAGAAGGCGAAGTATACTCGTATACGAGTAGGTACACACCAGTATCAGCGAGAGACAATTTCAGCGGAATGCAGGACCTATTGGCTATCGAAGATGCATTTTGGGAGCTGCGTGCACAACATAAACCGAATTGACCTCGAGGTCTTTAAACTGCCAAACAGGTTCAGCTTTCCAAATATTTCTGCTGAGCTAACAACGCCCCTAAATAAAATAAATGATATATTTCTTCTCGCATTTCGCATCTCCTCGAGCATGTTTTACAAATTTAATATTTCAATGCATCAACGTATGTTGTAAGTCGTGGTCGGACATTACGAAAGGTATATTTTCGAGTTTTTTTTCACGCTGGTCATTACACTACTGAAATGGGCGTTACTGGGAATGTGGATCTGATAAATCTTCATGTTTGTTGATGGCGATGTCGATTATAAGTTTACCCCTAAAATTTTATGGTATACCTCTAATTAACGGGATGAAAAACAAACATCATTAGCTTACCAATGGTTACAATATTTTGAAATATAATCATCAAATTAAAATAATATGAATAACTATGCAATACCTTCAATAAATATCTTACGATACACATAGTTGACTCAGAAGCACTGTTCCAAGAATGGCAAATTTCAAATTTTATCAACTGGCATACAATAATCGAAACAAAAATTCAGCGACGTAGTTCAACATAACAAACATAATCCAAATACAATACTATATCAAAATTTGAATATTGAAACATATTGAAATATGTTTGTCTTCTACAATTTTAATTTCAAAAAATTTTTATTCAAAAACTTTTGGAATTAAATTTATGTCTACAACAAGCACTGCTCACATTTAATAGACGTATATAATCAAAACTCAATATATAATGTCAAATGGAATAAATAACCCAACAGATATACGAAAGTAATTAAAATTAATCAATAAATATTTAAAGGAGACAAAATTTTGTTTCTGATCTTACCTTTAAGAACACCAATTGCCTTTTAAAAACATGAACACACTTAAAGGACTTCTCAAAGAATATAATTTATTTGAAATATTTAATATATTTAAATATTCGAATAAGTTATTTAAAAAATCTCTAAGAAATGTGCACTTTATCTTCAAAAAATAAATATAATTCTAAGCAATCCCGTCTTCAGTCCTCATTTAATATTCCAAATATCAAAATCAAAAAACTAACCTATACCTCTCACGTGTTAAAAGACTAAAGCTTCGAAACATAGATCTACTATATAATTCAAGATTGATCTATGTTCTAACAAAATCAAAGAACAGTGTGAGTTATTTAAAGGTTTATTTAAATTCATTGACATTCCATAATAAGATTTATTGAAGCCAAAATATAATTATATATTATATGTAAAATAAAATAGAATAGAAAGGCCTTTTACTTGATAGAAGAAATATAACAAAATTTGAATATTAATATATAAGAATAAAATATAATATTAATATTCAAATTTTGTTATATTTCTTCTATCAAGTAAAAGGCCTTTCTATTCTATTTTATTTTACATATAATATATAATTATATTTTGGCTTCAATAAATCTCATTATGGAATGTCAATGAATTTAAATAAACCTTAAAATAACTCACAATGTTCTTTGATTTTGTTAGAACATAGATCAATCTTGAATTATATAGTAGATCTGTGTTTCGAACCTTTAGTCTTTTAACACGTGAGAGATATAGGTTAGTTTTTTGATTTTGATATTTGGAATATTAAATGAGGACTGAAGACGGGATTGCTTAGAATTATATTTGTTTTTTGAAGATATAGTGCACATTTTTTTAGAGATTTTTGAAATAACTTATTCGAATATTTAAATATATTGAATATTTCAAATAAATTATATTCTTTGAGAAGTCCTTTAAGTGTGTTCATGTTTTTAAAAGGCAATTGGTGTTCTTAAAGGTAAGACCAGAAACAAAATTTTGTCTCCTTTAAATATTTATTTATTAATTTTAATTACTTTCGTATATCTGTTGGGTTATTTATTCCATTTGACATTATATATTGAGTTTTGATTATATACGTCTATTAAATGTGAGCAGTGCTTGTTGTAGACATAAATTTAATTCTAAAAGTTTTTGAATAAAAATTTTTTGAAATTAAAATTGTAGAAGACAAACATATTTCAATATGTTTTAATATTCAAATTTTGTTATATGTCTTCTATCAAGTAAAAGGTTTTTCTATTCTTTTTTATTTTACAATATTATATATAAACATATTTCGTTTTTTCGAAACTGGCCAGTACTATCCAATCTAAACTATGACCATCATATTAAATTTTCATACTCACATGTTCCCATCTGTAAAGAAGTTTAAGGAATGAATTTGAATAACTGATAACCTCTTGCATAAGCAAATAGCAAGTCCAAACCACAGAGTCAGCTCATCTTCATACTTGTGACAAAACCTGAAAAATACAAGCACCCTCGCAAACCTTCATTATTTTGAGAATGACATGACAGTTAATAATGACTCATTTTCTACATGAAATATCATTAATATTGTATTGAATCAATTGAGTATTACTATAAAACGCTTTTTGAAAACATTTAAATAATATGAATTACTACGCAATACCTTTAATAAATATCTTACGATATTTTTCACATCTTTCGATACATATTATTGTCCCAGAAGCACTGCTATCACCATGTGCATAGCAATATATTGAATATTTTTATATTGTTGAATTAGATATGAAGTGAAAAATAAATTAAATATACAAATTCAATTTCGACACAAATGACCGATCCTGCAAAATGAATTTTTAACCACAATCATTGTTCTACTCGTTCAAATGAGGTTTTCATCAAAATTAAAGAAACATTCAAATCTGGATAGCTTTTCGAGCCAAATTTAAATATCTTTCAAACAAGATATGACATGACTTATAGTGTCTCATGAGATTTTAAAACAAGGGCGACTGTTGTGGTTTCGCATTGAACTCTTGAACTTTGTTCATTCATTTTTCATCGATGAAATTACAATATATTGGCCATTGTCAGTTTTCGATGGTACACAGTGTATATATGCAGATATCTACGCCTGCTTTTAGCAACCTGGTCGTTGAAGTAATAGTCAAAATATTCTTGTAGACTTCTTAAACCTAGAAATGTGGCACTTGGTTTAGGTAAACTGCCCAGTTTATTAATTTCAATTCCTGTACTTTACATCTATTCTTAATATAATATAAAAAATAAATATCAGAAGTGCTATTTAAATGTCTTAGAACCCATTATGTTGTAGTAAAATATGAATTTATTTAAATTTTGTAGCTAATTATTATTTATCTCCAGCATAATCTAAGAATTGCTCAACATTAACTTCTGCTGAAATCTCCGATCACTTAGCTTTCTCTAAATAGCAAAGATAATCAGCAGAGCGTTCAAGAAATTTACATTTTCTGTATCTTGAAATATTTTCATTTTTTGCATTCACTAGCAGTTCCGGGGTTGAATATTTTTTCAGTGAAATAAAATTGGATTCGAATATTTTCGTTGAAAGAGTCATATTAATTTTCATATTAATTTCTCAGTATTTTCGACAACAAATTTGGATAATTCATTATTACAAGGAGCATCATCAAATTCAACAATCGATTCACCTCAATTTTCAACATTTTCCATTTGAAGTACAAATTTTCTCTCAAAAGTTATAACAGAGCATCTATCACTAACAGTTTCGAAATTTATAGCATTTACTCTAAAAGCCATGGAGAATATAATATTCTGGGTACATTTTATATAAAATATTATGCTTCTTCTCGAATATTATCTATAGGTATAAAGGTAACCAAATATTACGTTATGTGTTTTCATGCGAAACCACGTTTTTCAACATTTTTTTCTGTTTAAACATAATGTGTTTTTCGTCTCGTATGAAGTTTATAGAAAATTTAAATTTAATTTGATTTTCCAAAAGAAATAAAGAGTTAAATCAATTGGTAAGGAAGTCACTAAATTTCGAAATGCTTTACGTTCTTTAAATGAATCTTCCGTTATATGTTAAGATTGTATGTAACACAAATTCCTTTGCAGTGAAAGCTGTAAGTAATTGGATTCAGTGTCGATTACTCAAGAGCCCTCTGCGAATACCACAAAATGTACTGATGCCCTAGAACCTAACAGGTCGTTCAGAAAAACCAACTGTAAAATTTTTTCCACTTCTATCTTATTACAGAACATATCTTCACTTATTTGAATCAAATTTCAGATGTAACAAAATACCTGCCCATAAAATCAGAATTTATCGAATCAAATTAATGTAGAGTAATTATCATCATGAGAATATAAACTACTCAATGAATCAAATCTCTTGAATTTATTTCAAACAGGAAAAAGTCAGAGCAAAATGACGAATTTATTTTTTAACTAAGCTGAATCATCATTCTAGCTGAAGTTCAAATTTGAATCTTTTAAGAATTTTCAAAAATAAATCATCATAATATTTATTTCTACTACAGGATTATACTTGAAATGTAATAATTTTATGAGATATGTGAACTGACATTTCCGCAAGGCTACAAATACTAAATCATTATTAAAATATGACCCAAAATAGGACTCCATTCATTTTACTAAAGTTACCTTCATTTGCTATATTCTCGAAAACCATTGTTAGAAAATATGCCTAATTCTTATGAAATATATTCCAATAGAAGGCATTTTAATACTAAAATATATAAACGGTACTACGGTTTGTCGTCGAATCTCTTAGAGAGATTGTTGACATACTATAAAAAAGATTCAACAATCAAGAGAAAATCGAGAACAATTTACAGTAATGAACAACTATTCTCGTATGACTTTCAGTTCCTATGTGGGGAAATTATTTGTTAAACTAAGTTTGGAGCATCGTGTTTAATAAGGAGCTAGATTAGCTAGTTCGTTTCACGAATGTCCACATGAGATGGAATCCAGATTATGGTAATGAAGATATTCTTGATGCCCTTTAGTTTATGACATCATGACTTTTTGGGCTAATACCATCATTAAATAGATGTTAACAATAGTTCGTTTTGAAAACAGAGAGTCTGTGGTGATCGCTAATTTTTGGTCTAAGAACATTGCGGCAGAAAGAGTTCAACATATAGCTACTAATTAACCAGTACATATGTTAAATGAATGAAGCATGCGGTTGGCTCTAGGTGAAACATTATAACAATTTTATTTAAAAAAAATTACACAGTTTTTATGTTTCACAATTTATTCAGAATCCTGACACGTGTTTCGGTCTTTCGACCATCTTCGACGGAGTACAAAAAGGAAATGAACTTAAAATTGAAAAGGTTCTTTCAATATATTCAGGACATCTGTGTATTTTTATGGCGCATGGAAATAACAGCACCAATATGTTGCCAGTTTATTTAGAAATTGTTTAAATTCTCCTTCTTCTCAATGGCTTTTTTGATTGAAAGAATCTCCAACTAATCCTCCAATTTACCCTTATTAACATTATATACAAATATAATTAATGAACATAGAATGTCTATTTTGAAAAAACCAGAAATCAACCGGTTTTTGCGGTATAGAAAATAATAATTTTTTTAATGAGAAAGATGTCACTTTACTATATAATGTTAATAAGGATAAATTGATGGACTATTTGAAGATTCTTTCAACCAAAAAATCCGTTGAGAAAAAGGAGAATTCAACAAATTCCCAAATACTCTTTGGCAACACCTCTATATTGGATGTTGTTATCTCCATGCGCCATAGAAAGACACAGAGGTCCTAAGGGTAATAGAAGAATCTTTTCAATTTTAGTTCCTTTTTGTACACCTTTGAAGATGGTTGAAAGACCGTACCGCCTGTCAGGATTCTGAATAAATTGTGAAACATAAAAACTGTATGAATTTTTTTTAAATAAAACCAGTACATATGTTACAGATAGAAGAAAGTTTATATGGAGAACAACTGTTTCAGAAGTAAGTGAAATTAATCAACCTCCTTTTCTTTCTGTCTATATATTTCGTTCAACAAGAAATAATATCCAATATCCCAGAATTAGTTTTTTCACCAGAAAGTGCAGTTTTTTCTCAAGATAATTTGATGTTGAAGTTAATGATTTCGCACAGATTCATCTTTTATTCGAAATATTTTCCAGTATCAGAACTTTGTACATTTAGATTGATAAAATTATAGATTTGAGTTCTTTGTTTTCAATTGCTTGAAGTTTGTTAACTGAAAGGGAATTAGAAACAAACCACTTCTTAAAACAACACCGGTTTTGAAGTCAAAGCATGAAAAGTTGGAAACAAATGCACGTCAGACAACATCAAGACAGAGTGATAATTGCTTCCTAATTGTTATATCTTGATGTTGTCTGAGGTGTATTTGTTCCCAACTTTTCAGGCTATGACTTCTAAACCATAATAAAAATATTCCTGAAGAGAATTTCAGTACAACATTTAAACAATTCGATGTTATTTTAAGAAATGCTCCTGTTGTTATATAACCTGGCTTTCTTCCTATTAACAAACTTCAATAATTGATATTTATATTATCCTGACGCTGCTGGCTTGTTAGAAGATCAGACTTTAAGCTTTGTTACTATGTCCCCATACCACCTTAGGCATAACACGATCAATTTTTGACCCAATAAATGAGATGGTGGACGGTCATCCTGGCGAGAATATTTCTAACCCCGTCAAGGTGCGAACCTGCATCTTATCGAGTGTTGAAAACAGTACACAATAGACTCTCATTTACCTCCCTCTATTAAATTAGAATGCAAGCTTATTTTTTCGTGTTATCTAAATAATACACTGAGAAAAATGCCTATTTTGGATCTCTTACTCATTTGCCCATAGAAAAAGTTCAAAGCAAATGATTATCCTACATAGATTGTATTGAGAAATAAATTAAAATAACTCGGAGCATGAGAAAAAATCGAGTTGATTGAAATAACTTTTATTTAAACTATTATCACTATTGTAAATAATGAAAAATTTTCACTCATATTTGATTATTATGGCATCAAATCCTAATTCAGTATTACGTAAATTTTAAGGTAACAATAAGTAGTTACTAGGTTTTTCTCTTGTAAATTGAATTATATTTTGTACAAAACATGAATTTATGGTGTTTACCTCAACTTACTGTTGCTAAGTAAGGCCAGGAAATTATAACAAAAGATATAGTGTATTCATACCCTTGCTTTATTTTTTTATTATAGTCTGTCTTGAGTCATTGGAAGTTTCTGAAATATTAGTCGTGTGTTCAAAATTACTGATAAGCATTGGCGAATATATTCTGTCTTTTTTATTAACTATATTGTGCAGATTATATTTTCAGGTGATTAGAGTTCTCATCAATGTCTGAAATTATTCGCATTATTAGAGCTTGAATGCGAAAATTTTATAATGTATGATAAAAGCACAAGCGTAGTCTAGCGTTCATCGTTGGCACCAATGATTAAAGGCATCGAAGTCATCTTATAAATATAGATAATAAAATTAATTATTTTTCAATTTAGTTTCAATATTGCTTTCCCAGTATGTAAACTTCAAAATCTTCCCTGAATTGTCACAGATATTTTTATTGATTGTTTTTATTTGGTAGATTTGAAGGTGGACTGAAAATTATCGGTGAGTTGTTTCTACTTGTTTATTTAACCCTAAGAAGTGATGTCCCATGAAAATATCAAGAGCTGTTGAATTTTTTTTAAATAGATACTTACTTTATCAGGAAAACAGTCACTAATCACATAAAATTAGAATTACTTGGACAAGAATTGCGATATGAAGGTGCTCATCTGAGGCTGTATCTAGTTCAACTGATATACCTGATTGTAAGGAAGAAGTTTCTTTGGCTGATAAAATTCCTCTCAGCAGACTTTTCATGAATAATATCCATGTCAGCCAGTAGAATTCAAGATCCAGATGATGAAATAATCAGCTTAAGAGGTCTAGTTATTGTAAATAGGTTTTCAATACTAAATCGGATATTGTTCATGAAGTTAGGCAAGTTGCAAAGATTCACCTAAAATATGAAGTGCAACACACAAAAACGTTTTCACCTATAGGTGAAAACTATAGTTGGAGATTGCAATGGTTGGTTATCTGTGGAACTAAATTTCTTCGCTTCAACTGCCTTTCTTAGTAGTGATTTGAATAAGAATATTCAAAAGAAACAATCGGAAGAATTTTGTTCAGATCCTACTGAAGTCTGTAAGAAATGGAATGCAATTTGTGGCCTGAAACGGCCGTCTCATTTTTGGAATAGAGATACTAAAAATGCGATAATTTGAATTTGGGTATGCTACCATAATAAACGAAATATAAGCCATATGTTTTCCATGAACATTTGATTATGGTTCTTTGGTTATATCAACATTGTGTGTTGATGATTCTTTGTTATTCAGCAAAAATGATAAAGTAAGGGATAAATTCATTAAATGTATTTCAGTATCTTAGATATCAAATAGAGAAATTCTGAAATGCCTCCCACAAATTTTAATCTTATGGAATTTCTTAAGAACTTTCAAATTTAAATTGAATATATGCCTCAGAGAACACTGTTTCTTTTTTTTTTGTTAACATAAGAATTAACACTCATCATACAGTATCAAAAAGAGATAAATTTACCCAACAAAAATTTGGCGGAGACAACTATAGGTATCAGGAAAAAACAAAATCCATTCTAGAAATGTCAAGCATAAAATTAACATATTCTTCTAAACAACTTCTCTTCAAAAAATCTTTGAAAACTATGTAACCCATATACTGAACTGTTTTAGCCGTTGCTATTTGAGTAGTTGACCATAATTAACACAAGTTGTATTCAAACACAACACAAGTTGTAGAAATTACTATGTTTTACTACCAATGAATTGATATTTTACACATTTAATTCTGACTCGAGTTTCGAACTATCCCATCTTCAGACAACTGAAGACTCAACAAGCAAAGCAGGGTATATTTATGAATGTACAGAGGTAGAAGAGGTAATAAACAAAGGTTTTTGGGATTTACATAGATCCGTACAATCATTCATTATTTTTACATTATTTTTATTGTGAACTAATTTGAAAATTTCAACAGATTCTAAATAATCAAGTTCCTTTCCTTTTGATTCTGCATGTAAAATTTTAAGTTTATCTATTGTCGAAAAAGGATGGCCGTTTTCTAAAGAATGAGTGGCAAAAGTAGAAGTTTGTTTATTTTTAATGAAATTCATTTTATGTTAGTTGAACCTCCACTGGGAGGAACGTCCCGGCTGTCCTATATACTTATTAGTGCACGTCGAACAAGATAACTCATAAACTTCCGATTTATGTATGGTTGGAGTTGGGTCTTTTGCATTAAATAATACGGAACCTTTTTTAACCTATTTTTAGTACCTCGTCTACCTCATAATTATTCATAAATATTCATAATGTTATTCATAAATACCCTGTTCTGCTTGTTGAGTCTTCAGTTGTCTGAAGATGGCATAGTTAATTCCCGAAACTCGAGTCACAATTGAATGTGTAAAATATCAATTTATTTATAGTAAAACATGGAAATTTCTACAACTTATTTTATCTATGTAATTCATCTTCAAAAAGGCATTTGAAAAACCTCACTGGTAATCATCAGTCCACCTTCTGTATTTTTTTTGGATTCTGTTACCTCCTTTTGATACTGGGTGATTAGTGTTAATTCTTATGTCTATTGGAAAGAGAACCGTGTTCTTTAAGGCATTTCTTTAATTTTGAAAATTTTTATAAAATTATAATTTGTAGTAGGAATTTTTAGAATTTGTCTCTTTTGATATTTAAGATATTGAGAAAACGTTCTATCAAGTATAAAAAACCCCTTCTTATCATTTATTTCGTATATGATAAATACAAGTTTTTTCAGTTTTACGTTCAGAGTATTGTTTAGATATGATCGATTAAAAAAAATACTTCACATAACCTCTATGTATGTTCTGTGGACAAATCATAGATAAATACACCAGGCTTATAGGGTTTTAAAGATATTTTTATTGATTGTTTTTATTTGGTGGATTTGAAGATGTGTTACATAGATTTGAAAGATTTTTTGAAGATAAGTTGTTTCGAAGAATTTGTTAATTTTATGTTGGACATTTTTAGAGTGGAACTTGTTTTTTTTATAATACCGATACAAAACATCGTTGTCTCCACCAAAATTTTGTTGAGTAAGTTCGATCAATATTCTGTATTTTCTTTGGATTCTTTCATCTCATTTTGATACTGTGCGAGTAATGATAATTCTTATCTCTGTTGGGAAGTGAACAGTGTTCATTTATTTTATTCAATTTTAAAAGTTTTCAAATTTTATGAAATTAAAATTTGTAGAAGGCAGATATTTAAGATAAAACCTTTTATCAGGTATAAAAAACCCTTTTTATTTCAAAATTTATTTGGAATACATTTGACATAAAGAATAAAGGACTCGATATGGGCATCAATAAGATTCCATTTCCAAATTAGTTATTTTGAATTGGAGAATACTAAGGCAGTGGCTTCACTAGTTGAACTAAAATTAAAGTTACCAAAAGGTAACAGGACGGAAGAGTTAACCTATCAGCAATTAATAGGATCCCTCATATAGAATGCTACAAATATAAGACCAGATAATTGATTTACTGTCAATTTCATGAGTCAATTCAGTAACTGTTATAGTCATGGACTCCATATGTAGGCCAACAGAGTTTTGAGATATTTGAAAGGATCAGTTGATGAGAATTGGACTGTAAATATAGATGATTCTGATGTAACAGAATTTGCTGACGTTGAATAGGGCAATAAAATTTCAGACATAATATCATATAGAAGTTTTGTTTTTATTTTCTCAGGCGAAACAAGGAGTCCCTAAAACAACCTTGCACCAGTTTGTCGAGTATAGAAGCTGCATTTAATGCTATTCCATAGGATTCTAAGAAAGCTGTGTTTCTTAAAATATTAATGAGTACATAGGTAGAAAATACTCAACTGATTGTTATGTTTAAACCTAACTAAAGTGCTCAAACCCTTAAATATCCAATAAATATAAGTTGTTAACAATATCCTATAAATTAAATATTTTGAGTAGACAAAATTTTGTTTCTGCTCATCCCTCTTATTAAAACAGATATCTTTCAAAAATGTTTAACATATCTTAAGAATTTCATCATAAAACTATATTACTTAGAATATTCAATATTATTGGATATCTAACTAAGTTACTCTTTAGGAAATCTGAAGATATGTAAAAACATTACTAAAAAACAAGTTTTAAGAGAGACTTTGCTTCGTCAGTACTCAATTATATTATTCAATATAACATTAATCAACAAAAAATATTTTCTCACCTTTAGCAATTCAGAAAGCTTCTGGGTAAATGAATACTGAAACGCTGTCAAGTAAAAATCTCCATTTATTCTACATTACTTTAATCTCCGAGAGATCGAATCTTTCGTATCTGTGAAAAATATGATGGTACTACATAATACGGAAACTTAAATTAAAAAATTGTATATGGGACAGTAATTTATTTCCACAAAAATGTTTGTACTACTACAACAATTATTTCACCACGATGTGGCTGAATCTATCAAATATGGAAACTTAAATATGTGTTTTATTGGCATTCACGATCTAGGGAAAAAGTGTAACATTCAAAATACCATTTCAAGGGTTTATTCATTTGACGGTTTGTTTGGGGTTCGATGTAAAAAATATGTTATTTTATTTTGTTTTTCCATACTATAATTAATTGCAAATTTATTGTTTTCAGAGAAGAACCTAGGGAATTAGAAACAAACCACTTCTTAAAACAACACCGGTTTTGAAGTCAAAGCATGAAAAGTTGGAAACAAATGCACGTCAGACAACATCAAGACAGAGTGATAATTGCTTCCTAATTGTTATATCTTGATGTTGTCTGAGGTGTATTTGTTCCCAACTTTTCAGGCTATGACTTCTAAACCATAATAAAAATATTCCTGAAGAGAATTTCAGTACAACATTTAAACAATTCGATGTTATTTTAAGAAATGCTCCTGTTGTTATATAACCTGGCTTTCTTCCTATTAACAAACTTCAATAATTGATATTTATATTATCCTGACGCTGCTGGCTTGTTAGAAGATCAGACTTTAAGCTTTGTTACTATGTCCCCATACCACCTTAGGCATAACACGATCAATTTTTGACCCAATAAATGAGATGGTGGACGGTCATCCTGGCGAGAATATTTCTAACCCCGTCAAGGTGCGAACCTGCATCTTATCGAGTGTTGAAAACAGTACACAATAGACTCTCATTTACCTCCCTCTATTAAATTAGAATGCAAGCTTATTTTTTCGTGTTATCTAAATAATACACTGAGAAAAATGCCTATTTTGGATCTCTTACTCATTTGCCCATAGAAAAAGTTCAAAGCAAATGATTATCCTACATAGATTGTATTGAGAAATAAATTAAAATAACTCGGAGCATGAGAAAAAATCGAGTTGATTGAAATAACTTTTATTTAAACTATTATCACTATTGTAAATAATGAAAAATTTTCACTCATATTTGATTATTATGGCATCAAATCCTAATTCAGTATTACGTAAATTTTAAGGTAACAATAAGTAGTTACTAGGTTTTTCTCTTGTAAATTGAATTATATTTTGTACAAAACATGAATTTATGGTGTTTACCTCAACTTACTGTTGCTAAGTAAGGCCAGGAAATTATAACAAAAGATATAGTGTATTCATACCCTTGCTTTATTTTTTTATTATAGTCTGTCTTGAGTCATTGGAAGTTTCTGAAATATTAGTCGTGTGTTCAAAATTACTGATAAGCATTGGCGAATATATTCTGTCTTTTTTATTAACTATATTGTGCAGATTATATTTTCAGGTGATTAGAGTTCTCATCAATGTCTGAAATTATTCGCATTATTAGAGCTTGAATGCGAAAATTTTATAATGTATGATAAAAGCACAAGCGTAGTCTAGCGTTCATCGTTGGCACCAATGATTAAAGGCATCGAAGTCATCTTATAAATATAGATAATAAAATTAATTATTTTTCAATTTAGTTTCAATATTGCTTTCCCAGTATGTAAACTTCAAAATCTTCCCTGAATTGTCACAGATATTTTTATTGATTGTTTTTATTTGGTAGATTTGAAGGTGGACTGAAAATTATCGGTGAGTTGTTTCTACTTGTTTATTTAACCCTAAGAAGTGATGTCCCATGAAAATATCAAGAGCTGTTGAATTTTTTTTAAATAGATACTTACTTTATCAGGAAAACAGTCACTAATCACATAAAATTAGAATTACTTGGACAAGAATTGCGATATGAAGGTGCTCATCTGAGGCTGTATCTAGTTCAACTGATATACCTGATTGTAAGGAAGAAGTTTCTTTGGCTGATAAAATTCCTCTCAGCAGACTTTTCATGAATAATATCCATGTCAGCCAGTAGAATTCAAGATCCAGATGATGAAATAATCAGCTTAAGAGGTCTAGTTATTGTAAATAGGTTTTCAATACTAAATCGGATATTGTTCATGAAGTTAGGCAAGTTGCAAAGATTCACCTAAAATATGAAGTGCAACACACAAAAACGTTTTCACCTATAGGTGAAAACTATAGTTGGAGATTGCAATGGTTGGTTATCTGTGGAACTAAATTTCTTCGCTTCAACTGCCTTTCTTAGTAGTGATTTGAATAAGAATATTCAAAAGAAACAATCGGAAGAATTTTGTTCAGATCCTACTGAAGTCTGTAAGAAATGGAATGCAATTTGTGGCCTGAAACGGCCGTCTCATTTTTGGAATAGAGATACTAAAAATGCGATAATTTGAATTTGGGTATGCTACCATAATAAACGAAATATAAGCCATATGTTTTCCATGAACATTTGATTATGGTTCTTTGGTTATATCAACATTGTGTGTTGATGATTCTTTGTTATTCAGCAAAAATGATAAAGTAAGGGATAAATTCATTAAATGTATTTCAGTATCTTAGATATCAAATAGAGAAATTCTGAAATGCCTCCCACAAATTTTAATCTTATGGAATTTCTTAAGAACTTTCAAATTTAAATTGAATATATGCCTCAGAGAACACTGTTTCTTTTTTTTTTGTTAACATAAGAATTAACACTCATCATACAGTATCAAAAAGAGATAAATTTACCCAACAAAAATTTGGCGGAGACAACTATAGGTATCAGGAAAAAACAAAATCCATTCTAGAAATGTCAAGCATAAAATTAACATATTCTTCTAAACAACTTCTCTTCAAAAAATCTTTGAAAACTATGTAACCCATATACTGAACTGTTTTAGCCGTTGCTATTTGGGTAGTTGACCATAATTAAAAGAGGTTGTAGAAATTACTATGTTTTACTACCAATGAATTGATATTTTACACATTTAATTCTGACTCGAGTTTCGAACTATCCCATCTTCAGACAACTGAAGACTCAACAAGCAAAGCAGGGTATATTTAGGAATGTACAGAGGTAGAAGAGGTAATTTTGGATTTTGGATTTACATAGATCCGTACAATCATTCATTATTTTTACATTATTTTTATTGTGAACTAATTTGAAAATTTCAACAGATTCTAAATAATCAAGTTTTTTTCCTTTTGATTCTACATGTAAAATTTTAAGTTTATCTATTGTCGAAAAAGGATGGCCGTTTTCTAAAGAATGAGTGGCAAAAGTAGAAGTTTGTTTATTTTTAATGAAATTCATTTTATGTTAGTTGAACCTCCACTGGGAGGAACGTCCCGGCTGTCCTATATACTTATTAGTGCACGTCGAACAAGATAACTCATAAACTTCCGATTTATGTATGGTTGGAGTTGGGTCTTTTGCATTAAATAATACGGAACCTTTTTTAACCTATTTTTAGTACCTCGTCTACCTCATAATTATTCATAAATATTCATAATGTTATTCATAAATACCCTGTTCTGCTTGTTGAGTCTTCAGTTGTCTGAAGATGGCATAGTTAATTCCCGAAACTCGAGTCACAATTGAATGTGTAAAATATCAATTTATTTATAGTAAAACATGGTAATTTCTACAACTTATTTTAATTATGTAATCCATCTTCAAAAAGGCATTTATAAAACCTCACCGGTAATCATCAGTCCACCTTCTGTATTTTTTTTGGATTCTGTTACCTCCTTTTGATACTGGGTGATTAGTGTTAATTCTTATGTCTATTGGAAAGAGAACCGTGTTCTTTAAGGCATTTCTTTAATTTTGAAAATTTTTATAAAATTATAATTTGTAGTAGGAATTTTTAGAATTTGTCTCTTTTGATATTTAAGATATTGAGAAAACGTTCTATCAAGTATAAAAAACCCCTTCTTATCATTTATTTCGTATATGATAAATACAAGTTTTTTCAGTTTTACGTTCAGAGTATTGTTTAGATATGATCGATTAAAAAAAATACTTCACATAACCTCTATGTATGTTCTGTGGACAAATCATAGATAAATACACCAGGCTTATAGGGTTTTAAAGATATTTTTATTGATTGTTTTTATTTGGTGGATTTGAAGATGTGTTACATAGATTTGAAAGATTTTTTGAAGATAAGTTGTTTCGAAGAATTTGTTAATTTTATGTTGGACATTTTTAGAGTGGAACTTGTTTTTTTTTATAATACCGATACAAAACATCGTTGTCTCCACCAAAATTTTGTTGAGTAAGTTCGATCAATATTCTGTATTTTCTTTGGATTCTTTCATCTCATTTTGATACTGTGCGAGTAATGATAATTCTTATCTCTGTTGGGAAGTGAACAGTGTTCATTTATTTTATTCAATTTTAAAAGTTTTCAAATTTTATGAAATTAAAATTTGTAGAAGGCAGATATTTAAGATAAAACCTTTTATCAGGTATAAAAAACCCTTTTTATTTCAAAATTTATTTGGAATACATTTGACATAAAGAATAAAGGACTCGATATGGGCATCAATAAGATTCCATTTCCAAATTAGTTATTTTGAATTGGAGAATACTAAGGCAGTGGCTTCACTAGTTGAACTAAAATTAAAGTTACCAAAAGGTAACAGGACGGAAGAGTTAACCTATCAGCAATTAATAGGATCCCTCATATAGAATGCTACAAATATAAGACCAGATAATTGATTTACTGTCAATTTCATGAGTCAATTCAGTAACTGTTATAGTCATGGACTCCATATGTAGGCCAACAGAGTTTTGAGATATTTGAAAGGATCAGTTGATGAGAATTGGACTGTAAATATAGATGATTCTGATGTAACAGAATTTGCTGACGTTGAATAGGGCAATAAAATTTCAGACATAATATCATATAGAAGTTTTGTTTTTATTTTCTCAGGCGAAACAAGGAGTCCCTAAAACAACCTTGCACCAGTTTGTCGAGTATAGAAGCTGCATTTAATGCTATTCCATAGGATTCTAAGAAAGCTGTGTTTCTTAAAATATTAATGAGTACATAGGTAGAAAATACTCAACTGATTGTTATGTTTAAACCTAACTAAAGTGCTCAAACCCTTGTGTCAAACACTGTCTTTCATATCAAGATGAAACACATTGGTATTTGGTTTCATTATTCTAGAGAATGTGTTGCAAATAGATTCATTGATATTTAATAAATTTCCACCACAGAAATGGTTGCTGACAGTTCCACTAAAAGTTTGAATACTCTGAAAGAAAAGGTTTGTGTTTCAAATTGAAGTTGATTTTTTATTTTAAGAAGATAACTATTTTGGTTGCCACAAATTGTAAATTATTCTGTTATATATTTTTTATCATTTGTGAATATAGTAGATTAAGGGGGGGAGTTATTAGTTATAGTAATCTAGTTGTATTCTTTTTCTTCACCCTAGTACGGTTTGTGTGCTAGACGCAGGTTACTTCTCTGTTATGGGGTCAGCATAATGTCGACACGAGTGAGGTTAATATATCTTGTTTATACATAAGCTTCCTAAGAATCTAGATTTCTAAAAGGGATTTTCAAAACAGTGACAACATCCACTAGAAGCATTCCTCCCTATTGTATTCCTACGACTCGCAGCATAACGTTTTGTGCTAAAAGTCGTCTTGGTCTGTTCTTAATTATGATTTGTAAACACTTTTACTGTACAACAGTTAAATCATAAATACTTTTTCAACAATATTCTAGCTTTCACTTCAGGAATCACACTCTTTCTGTAGTGAATTATATGTATGAAACACTGGTCAACTCAATTCAAAATTGAAACTGTCATTTTGCGAGCATTGATTATATCCTTGGATTTTTGAGTGTGTGTTTTTTCTATAATCATAAAATTTTCACTTATAGTAGGGATAGAGAAAAAGTTAATGATGTAAAGAAAAACACTCGACCGCAGCTTTACTATTCATCTATGTTCTTGATATAATGTTTCGGGATTTCACCCATTTTCAAAACTGAAGGAAGTACACTTAACAATACTATTCATACTTGACAACCAGATGAAATTAAGGGAAATGTTTAATCAGATATTGGATAGATGTAATCTTTAATAGATGGATAGATTCAATTTTTTTACAGAAAAATTAATGAGGATAAATTAAATTCCACTAAGTCGTCCGTTAGTAAATTGTCTTCTATGTATGGAAAAAATTTCTAAGGGGTTTAATTTTTTGCTTTTATTGATTGTATGTAAAATTCCGGTTCGGTGAAGCCAATGAAATGTTTTTTTTTCTATAATGTGCTGAAGAGTCGGTTGTGTTTTTAAATTATTTTATGTTCTCCTACTCTTATATTTATGGACCGTCCTGTCCGATCTGTGTAGAATTCAGGGCATTCATCAGAATATAATTGCTACATACTGCTTTCTTGGAAGTTTCACTTTTTAACACTGAGCCTTGATTTTTATCATTTTTTCAAATGGTATTGATGTTATATTGATTTGGTCTATTGAAACTTCTGACATTTATTAGTAGAGTAGAGTTGATATAACATTTTTCTTTATCCTGAAGGGCAAGTTAATATTAGCTAGTGCTTTTTTTTAGGAATTTATCTATTATGTTTATGTTGCAGCCATTGTGTGACGCTGTTTTAAGTACTTCAATTCCTTCTCCCAAGTTTTCTAATGAAAGTAAAGGAAGGCATTTACTGATAACGAATGATCAATTAGAATTCAACTTATTTATATTACTCTCATTATTTGAATATTTTAACATTAACAGATATATTCTGTTAGCCTTCTACATATTTATTTTCAAAAAATGTAATTTAATATCATTTAATATCAACTTCAGGAATTAAATTAATATCATATGAGTACCACTTATATCAAACGACATATAAAATAAACATTCATTATAAGACATCTAAATGATATAACAAAATCCAATAAATATAAATTGTTAAAAATATCCTATAAATTAAATATTTTGAGTAGACAAAATTTTGTTTCTGCTCATCCCTCTTATGAAAACAGATATCTTTCAAAAATGTTTAACATATCTTAAGAATTTTATCATAAAACTATCTTACTTAGAATATTCAATATTATTGGATATCTAACTAAGTTACTCTTTAGGAAATCTCAAGATATGTAAAAACATTACTAAAAAACAAGTTTTAAGAGAGACTTTGCTTCGTCAGTACTCAATTATATTATTCAATATAACATTAATCAACAAAAAATATTTTCTCACCTTTAGCAATTCAGAAAGCTTCTGGGTAAATGAATACTGAAACGCTGTCAAGTAAAAATCTCCATTTATTCTACATTACTTTAATCTCCGAGAGATCGAATCTTTCGTATCTGTGAAAAATATGATGGTACTACATAATACGGAAACTTAAATTAAAAAATTGTATATGGGACAGTAATTTATTTCCACAAAAATGTTTGTACTACTACAACAATTATTTCACCACGATGTGGCTGAATCTATCAAATATGGAAACTTAATTATGTGTTTTATTGGCATTCACGATCTAGGGAAAAAGTGTAACATTCAAAATACCATTTCAAGGGTTTATTCATTTGGCGGTTTGTTTGGGGTTCGATGTAAAAAATATGTTATTTTATTTTGTTTTTCCATACTATAATTAATTGCAAATTTATTGTTTTCAGAGAAGAACCTAGGAGTTGTAAATACCCAATGAATCGTTTGAGCACTCTAAATTTATATTTATTTTAACTGAGAAAAAATTATTGCGTGCAATGTGATATTCCTTTTACATATGATGAATAAATGAATAATATTGATGACTTTTCAGAAATTTCTGAAACTCACACCGACCCTTCTGAAGGTAAAAATAATTAACAATTTTCGGAAATAAATGTAAGAATTTCATAGTTATTATTTAAATTATGTCCAAATTATTTGTTTGATCTTTGTTATCTTCTAAATGAATTTCTTAATTATTAACCGTTCTAAATGAAATTTTGAATCAAATTATTTTTTCAAAATATATGTATCATACTGTGATATACTGCAATTTTCTGATCAATAGGGTGGTTGGATGTGAGATGAATGGTGATATCTGTATAAGTGGGTTAAGAAAAAATACTACACTCATGCAAATCAACTTCTCAAAATTTTACAGTATAAATTTCTACTGTAAGTTCAATGACGATGAAATGAATCTTTTAGAAAAGAGCTTCAAATTTAATATAAATACTACATATGAAAAATCATTAGAGAATTTGGCAGATGATACAAAAATTGCAATTGAAAATATCACAAATTCGCATTCTAATGTAAACTTGATGCATAGCAAATATATTATTTCTGATATGATGAAAAATAATTTTCATGTAAGCTGCAGAACACAGTCAAATCGATGAAGGAAAAAAGTAATATAAATCATTTAGTTTTCACATGTAATGATAAGAAAAATAGTATTATAGCTTTTCTAAGGAAACGATATATCGATAAAACTACTGATTTGTGGAACTCGGGTGAATTCAAAATAATCTGGTAAAACTCCACATACACAATAATCCAATAAGACCAGCAGATTCTTATATTACATTGCCTAGTATTAAATTCTCCAAGACTTGAGTTTCCAAAATTTGAATATCAAAACAGATTTAATCTGTTGTCTTCTACAATTTTAATTTCAAAAAATTCTTTGAAGAAACTTTAAGAATTAAATTAATGTCTTTATAAGCACTGCTCATATTTAATAGACGTATAAAGTCAAAATTCATCATACAATATCAAATGGAATTAAGAAAAACCAACGAATATAAATTGTCAATTGAAATTTAAATATAAATGAGCAAACATTTTTTGTTTCGTTCCAGGCATGCGTAATGAACTCTTCAGACAAACTTACGAAGCCCTATTTGTTACAAAATGTATTGTTTTCTGATCCCATATCAATGAAAAATAACTCTTTCTCAAAAATATAAAACATAATTTCAAGAACTTCTCAAAAACTAATTTATTTGAAATATTCAATATATTTAAATAAATTACTTCAAAAAATCTCAAAACATGTAGCACATCCTCAAGAAATAATTAAAGTTACGATAAGATCAGTTCAACTTTACATATAAAAAAAAAATAATAAAATGAATTGAACAATGTATAGACTTACCAGTGCCATTTTAGAAATACGATTCTCCACAAACATCTAAGTGAGTACCTTTATATCCAAGGTACTCTATGTTCCATGTTACCTTGGATATAAAGGTACTCACTTAGATGTTTGTGGAGAATCGTATTTCTAGAATGGCACTGGTAAGTCTATACATTGTTTAATTGATTTTATTATTTTTTTTATATGTAAAGTTGAACTGATCTTATCGTAACTTTAATTATTTCTTGAGGATGTGCTACATGTTTTGAGATTTTTTGAAGTAATTTATTTAAATATATTGAATATTTCAAATAAATTAGTTTTTGAGAAGTTCTTGAAATTATGTTTTATATTTTTGAGAAAGAGTTTTTTTTCATTGATATGGGATCAGAAAACAATACATTTTGTAACAAACAGGGCTTCGTAAGTTTGTCTGAAGAGTTCATTACGCATGCCTAGAATGAAACATGCTTATTTAAATTTTAATTTCAATTGACAATTTATATTCGTTGGTTTTTCTTGATTCCATTTGACATTGTATGATGAATTTTGACTTTATACGTCTATTAAATATCTTAAAGTTTCTTCAAAGAATTTTTTGAAATTAAAATTGTAGAAGACAACAGATTAAATCTGTTTTGATATTCAAATTTTGTAATAATCCTTCTATCAAGTAAAAAACCGTTCCTTCTTATTTAACTTGAGTTTCCATTATACAAACATTTCTGGCTAAGTATACAGTTAAAAATAGTCTTGAACATAAAGACAAAATTTAAAATATCAAATCACCAAAATATTCTAAATTCATTTCATGTGATGTACAGACTTTATTTTCTAGTATTCCACCTAGAGAAACAATAGATCTTATTGAAAAAATTCAAAAATAATAATTAAAAATACCAGTAATCGAGTAGGAAGATTTTTCAATAGTCTGGAAATTTACCTACAACAAAACTATTTTGAACTATTCATAATGAAATTTGAATTATGTAAAGTCCAATAAGTCCGATTTCAGCAGAAATTTTTATGGATTATGTAGAAACAAAAATCCACTAAAATTTCCTACTAACTAACAAAAAAACAGCTTTCACACCCTCACATAAAATTTCTTACCTCTTTTTTTAATGCTGAAAACAACGGGCTGAATAATTCTGGAGTCTATAAATTGAAATGTCAACAGTGCAGTAGAGTACATATAGAACAAACCGGGAAAACTTTCCATAAAAGGTTCAAAGAACTTCAATGTTTATTTAGGTACCATAAAGATAACTCTAATTTTGCGAAATATTTTTCGGAACCAATCATACCTTCCCAGAGTTGGACAACCTTGAAATGTTGCACATGGAATCGAAAGGAAAAAACTAGATATCCATGGAATCCATCGAAATATTTAAATACAAACAGCACGTTTCTCTTGAAAAGTTTTACTCTTGTAAAACTATTACGGACCTTTGTTACTTCTCGAATATTTGCATCAGACAAAGCCTTCAACTTATATGTAATAGTTAAGATACAATTTGTTTTTATTCAATTTGAAAATGTAGCAAATACTACGAAACTCGAGTCAATGTATGTTCAGATAATAAAAAATTGATACGTAATACCTTCAGTGAATATCTGAGATATTTCAAATTTGTGGAAGATATCAAACTTTAACGTAGAAACTTGTCTTCAATATTATTCATCAGAAAGAACAACCAGCTTCAGCAGGAAAATTGACCGAATAATATACACTTTCTGATGTTTCCACGAAAATTCTGCATTAACGACTGAATAATGTTATATATTTTGAGCATCGTTATAAGCAATAGAGAAGGAATCCATATTTTACAAACGGTCTATATGTGTACCATATTTTTCTTTTCTGGCAAATTGCAGATTAGCGAACAGAACAGGGCAAAATTATGGATTAGGGATTATATTGGAACAGAACAGAAATTATTCAATGCGTTGGTGAGAATTTTTTTTCAGATTTTACCCTCAACTTTTAATCTTTTAAGTATTACTGCCTGATAATGCACGATTTTCGTGTAAATATTAATAATTTTTGTTCCAAGTTAAAACCTAAATTTTCAACACTTTTAGTGAATTTTGAGTTGAAAGGTTTATGTTTACAGTCGAATTCAGCTTTTGTTCCAAGTTTTCCTTCGATTAATTAGGTTTTGAAATGAAAGCCCATGGCTCAGTGGTTCAAGTCCTGTTCAGGTGGGAAAGAAATTTTCTAGTCGGGCGGGTTTCAGCCACCATTTTACTTTGGGTAGAAAATTAACAGTGCTCTGTACAATTATTATAATAAATATTTGATGCATTGTCCTTTAAGGAGTTTGTAGTATTAGTACTGTTGGTGATGGTGGATGGATTATTTATGTTTTTCATTTTTTCAATTATTTCTTCATGTTGTTCCTGAGTAAGTTTTAAATACGGTTTTCGAGATTCAGATGATGAGTAGCCTGTTATTTTAGTAAATTCTTGTAAGTTTGCTCCCGAGTGTACCAAGATACAACGGAGGAGCGATTTGCATTATTTGTTCTTTTTTCGTTTTTTCGTATCTATTCCGATACTTTCGGCTCGTATACGTATCCATTCACCCAACTAATTTATATTTGATTAATTCGGTCTTTACTTGGTGGAAACTCATTTTATTAAAAAAATAAATAGGGGACAGTAATTTCATTTCCACAAAAATGTTTGTACTTCAACAATTGTGTCACCACGATGTGGCTTCTTCAGGTATTTACATTGTACGGGGTGATGGTATTCAGTGTAACCGAGTTTAAATATATTGTTTTATATTGTACGTGACCAAATAATGCAAGAACAAGTCATAAAAATCCAAGCTGTTTATTGGAGTTTGCCGCTAAAAAATGGCATTAAGGAGAGATTTTGTGGAAATAAAATAGTGTCTCCTACGTATTTTTTAATTAAAATGTGTTTCCACCAAGTAAAGACCTAATCAATCAAATATTTATTGAAAGCTGAAACCAGCTTTCTGGTCTTATGGTATTTTAAGCTCCTGTTAAGAAGTAAGAAGAATACCCAAAATATTTGTGTTTTTACCAAATGCATACATCTGAACGTGTTCCCGAAATACTTTGTTGAACTTCCAAACGAGGAACAAAAGCCCTGCAGCCGCTTATGGACGAATACATGGAATGAAGACATGCTTGAAGAATGACATGAAAGTGCAATACTACCAAAGAGATGTCACCAATGTATACTTAAAGATATTTCATAAAGAATTAACTAGAATATTCCATTCTATTCAGTTTGATATTATTGACATAAGTACTACCGAACGTGTAGGAAAAATTAGTCACTCCAAACTCTTAACTCAAACTAAAAACTAAAAAATTTAAGTCATAAAATGAAAAAAATATTCCGAACTAATAAAACTGAAAAACAACATTTCTCTGAACATCAATTTCATCCTTGATTCGTCAACTTATAATATCTGTTATAAAATTTAATAGTAGAGAATCCAACGTTTTAAAAAAGGGATTTAAATTCAACCTAGAAAATAATAAGATAGATTCAGCACTCGCCATTAGGTCTATTCAATCACTCAAAAATCAATTAAATTCAAATTACAATAATTATTAATTAAAGATAAAAATAAAACTAAAATTCACTCTTCCTCGATAAAACAGAATTTAGTTAGATCAATCATCGAGCAAAGAAACACCAATGTTTTAATATTCACTCGAGCCCATAAAGGAAACAGTATCGTTGCTATTCCAAAACATGAATATATTAACAAAACTACTGCTATTTTAACCCCAGATAAATGTAAAACTAAAGACCCCACTGAACACTTCCAAAAACAAATAAAAAATATAATAGACCAATCTGTTAGCCTTTTCAGTTACTTCCCAAAAAAATATTGACTCACTTAAATGAACCCACAAATCCAAAAATTATATTCATTAATAAAACTTCATAAAGAAAATAATCCAATTAGACCAGTACTTTCATTCATCACATCACCAAGCAAAAAATTATCCAGCGTTTTAATTTCTATTATTCAAACCAAAACAAACTTTTTAGCTAAATACGCTATTTAAAATAGCATTCAACTTATAGACAATATTCAGTCCTTCCAATTGCCCAAAAATTGAAGATTAATTTATTTTGCTGTACCAAATTTATTCCCTAGGATACCTACAATCGAAATAATACAAATTGTAAAAAAACTATTGATTGAAAATAATACCAACCCCATTAAAATGAATGATATTCTTAATGGCCTGGAAATATGTCTTGAACAAAACTATTATAATTTCAATCAAACGGATATTTCTAACGATGGTTTAATAATGGGAAAACCAATTTTAACTGAAATATTTATGGATGATCTAAAATCAAAAATATACCTAAATGCCATAAGCAAATCTTTCCTTGATTGCTATAGATATGTACATGACATTTTTTGTTGTTTCAAAGGCACCGACCGACAACTACATATCTTCACGAATTTCATTAATGAACTCCACCCAAATATAAAATTCACAATCGAAGGAGAAAAGAATCAAAGTATTAATCTTCTTATCCTCACAATAACAAGACTTGATAATTTACATGATTTTAGTATTCTTCACAAACCCACACATACAGATATTACAATACATAAAAATACCAATCACCCCACCAACCAAATGATGAAGTTTTATTCATAGACTATTTAATGTCCCTTTGAATTCAGATAACTTTTTGAAATAATTAAATTAACAACGGTTACAACCCCTTTCTTATAGACAAAATGGTTTCCAATAAACAAAAGAAAATGGCATTAAATCTCGAGTACACAATCATAAAATAAGACAGGTGAATTCTAACAGGTTTTCATATTGGCATGTGAGCATGGCTCTTCAACAAGTGACTACTCAGCAGTCTCCACAGTCCACCCCTAGAGGTAAAAAGTGTGATAAGGATTACGCCATATATCGCGTGAAACGAGAACCCCTTCGAAGAGATGAACCCACCAGCTTCCAGTTTGGGCCCCGTCTCGAAAGACAGAACCGTCTGACTGGTAGCAGCGAAGCACTATTCAATCTATACTGGCTCTACAGGTCAGTACCCGAGTTGGTTTGTGACGCAACTCACTTGCTGGAAGGAATTCTTATCCAAGAACCCGAACGCAGTCTCATGAACTAAGTTAATCCCAAGATTGATCCTGGAACGAGCACCATCAACACGGCCTTTACGTCATTACCCACAGAACCCATGTGAGGTCTTTTGATTGATTCTGGCGTCAAGCATTAACGGCTAAGCCATTTTGTCGAGATCAAACAACAAACCCCAAAAAGTTACGCATTGATCCGGGGCCAGGACAAAGCTGGTCAAATCGTCAGGTCCTGCTAAACCCCGAGTCTTTTCATGAGAATATCCCGAACAGGGGGGTCTGCGAAATGAAATACCTCCCTAGTGCAGCATGCGGACTTTCAACCACTGCCCTCACGAACCCAGCATCAATGGGGTAACCAGGTGGTACAAGAAACACCTGAGGGCAATCCACCCTTCGAGATAACGCAGTATGCTACATAACGCACTAGGCCATTGCACAGAAAAATCCGGAGATTTACTACGATAGGGTAGAGTACGCTAGTTTTAAGGGCGAAGCCCTCTGCTGCGACATACTTCCTGTCACTGAATTAATCAACCGGCTTAGCCCTCCATTTCACCAGAATGGCAAAACTAGGGCCCCATTCGGAGATCTTCCACCACACAGGTACAGTGACTGGCGCGAATGGCATTACGTTAGGCACCAAGACTTAACCCTCCATTTCGCCGGAACGAAACTAGGGTCCTAGTCATGACAAGCGCCCCCATCTCGTCAAGATCTAATGCCTGTGGGGCGCATAAAACAGGACAATACACAGAAATATTTTTCGTTATCATGTTAATGGATTATCTGAAAATATTGCTAAATATTTCAAAAATATTTTCAATTATAACGCAGTTTTTAAGACCATCCACCTTAGTACCTACATAAAAAACAATAAAGATCTAACAAATAAAAAAAAATAAATCTGAAGTCTACAAGTTGACTTGCAACGATTGCCCATTAGTATACATTGGTCGGACAGGTAGATCATTCAAGAAATGAGTCCAAGAACACCAAAGGAGTTGTATATCCGATTATGTATATTCGACATATGCCAATCATCTTAAGGAAATCAGACATAATTTCAACAATAATTATGAAATTATCCACGTTGAAAGCAAAAGTTCTAGATTAACACTTTTAGAATTTCTTGAAATCAACAGGTACAATACCCGTAAAGTGCTTTTGAACGAACAAACAGATGTTGACAAGTCTCCATTACTGAATATTTCCTTTATGGCATTTTTTATTGGTTCTTTAAAACATGAGTTCGATAATCAGGATTATAAAGGTTTACGTAGGTGTTTGTAAATTCCATTTTTATCACAGGCTGACTCTGTGGTTTGAACCTGCCCTATGCTTATGCATAAAGTTAAATTATAACCATGCGGTCAGAATCAGTTTCTAATTTGTTTCCAAAGATAGAACATTTGATATAATAGTCATATTTTAGATTGGATATTTCTGAAGAGTTTAATAAAAAACGAAATATGAAGGTATGATGAAATTTTGTATTTGGATTATTTGTATTATGTTGAATTACTTCGCTAACTTTTTATTTTGTTTTTTTTATTTCAGTTGACGAAAATTTAAAATTTGTCATTTTTAGGGCAGTGGTTCCTTGACGAAATGTCAAGATTTAAAAATATCGTTAAGATAGTTACTAAAAGTATTAGGCAATAATTCATTTAATTTAATTTTATGATAATAAAAGCCTTTAATAGCAAGACTCATATCACTCAAATATTTTTCACGTTAAAAGTGTTTTAAAATTTACATAAAAGCATAATTCATTATAAGCAGCTTGAAGTGAATGGACAAGAATATTTTTTATGATTTAGAGTTTCAAAACAAATGACCAAAGAAAAAGAATCATCTCACATAATTTCGGAACTTCTTAATTCGGTTAGTTTCACAAATCGGCGAGATTTTGCTTACTGGATAACACGCCAATAAAATTTGTTTTGATTCCTCTCAATCTGTCAAATTCATCAGCATAGGTTATGGAAAATAATTGCAAAATTTGAATATCGAAATAGATTTAATCTGTTAGTGTTTTACAATTTTAATTTCAAAAAAAATTTTTATTCAAAAAACTTTTAGAATTAATATAAGGCCTACAATAAGCACCGCTAATATTTAATAGCCGATGAAGAGATTATCCGAATTCTAATTGTTTTTGGAAGATATAGTGCATGTTTCCAGAGATTTTGGAATTGACTCATTTGAATATTTGAATACATTAAATATTCCAAATGAATTATATTTTTTGAGAAATCCTTAAGTTATGTTTTATGTTTTTGAAAAGGAATTGGATTCATTATGGTAAGATCAGAAACAAAATTTTGTCTCCTTCGAATATTTATTTATTGATTTTAAATTACTTTTTTATATTTGTTGGTTTATTTATTCACATTGTATATTGAGTTTGGATTATATACGTCTACTAAATATAAGTGGTGCTTATTGTAGACATTAATTTAATTCTAAAACTTTTTTGAATAAAAAATTAAAATTGTAGAAGACTAACAGATTAAATCTGTTTTGATCTTCAAATTTTGTTATATTTCTTCTATCAAGTAAAAAGCCTTTTTCTATTTTATTTTATACATAATATATAAGTATATTTAGGCTTGAATAAATCTCATTATGGAACGTCCATGGTTTAAAGTAAACCTTATAATACCTTACAGTTTTCTGTGATTTTGTGACGAACATAGACTATCTGGATTTTTAAAGTTAGTCTGTTTTAAACAAGCTCCGGCTTCACTCTAAGGTAAGATATACTGATTATTAGTTGATTTTGATATTTTAAATTTTATCTAGGACCGATGAAGAGATTATCCGAATTCCAATTGTTTTTTGAAGATATAGTGCAATGTTTTGAGAGATTTCTGAATTAACTTATTTGAATATTTAAATATATTAAATATTTCAGGTAAACTATATTTTTTGAGAAATTCTTCAGTTGTGTTTTATGTTTTGAAAAGAAATTGGTTTCATTATGGTAGGATCAGAAATAAAATTTTGTCTCCTTCAAATATTTATTTATTGATTTTGAATGACTTTTTTTATATTTGTTGGTTTATTTATTATATTCTACATTGTTTATTGAGTTTTGATTTTTTACGTCTATTAAATATAAGCGGTGCTTATTGTAGACATTAATTTAATTCTAAAAGTTGTTTGGATACAATTTTTTTTTTAAATTAAAATTGTAGAAGACTAACAGATTAAATCTGTTTTGATATTCAAATTTTGTTATATTTCTTCTATCAAGTAGAAAGTCTTTTTCTATTTAATTTTATACATAATATATCATTAAATTAAGGCTTGAATAAATCTCATTATGGAATGTCAATGGTTTAAAGAAATCCTTATAATACCTTACAGTTTTCTGTGATTTTCTGACGAACATAGACTATCTGGATTTTTAAAGTTAGTCTGCTTTAAACAAGTTCCGGCTTTACACTTAGGTAAGATATACTGATTGTTAGTTGATTTCAATATTTTAAATATGATCGAGGGCCGATGAGGAGATTATCCGAATTCCAATTGTTTTTTGAAGATATAGTGCATGTTTTGAGATATTTTTGAATTAACTTATTTGAATATTTAAATATATTAAATATTTCAAATAAATTATATATTTTGAGAAATCTTCAAGTTGTGTTTTATGTTTTTGAAAAAGAATTAGTTTCATTATGGTAAGATCGGAAACAAAATTTTGTCTCCTTCAAATATTGATTTATTGATTTTAAATGACTTTTTTTATATTCGTTGATTTACTTATTCTATTTGACATTGTATATTGAGTTTTGATTATATATTTCTATTAAGTCTAAGCCATAATCCATAAAGAACACTGCAGCAGGCCCAGACGAAATCCCAATGATTTTTCTGAAAAAACTTCACGATGGAACACTGACCAAACTGCTGAATTCATACAACATCTGGACAATTCACCAATTCCCCAAGCAATGGGAACTATCACACATTGTACCCATTAAAAAACCAGGCAAATCTAAATCCACTCCGAGCACATTCCGACCCATTTCATTG
The DNA here is from genome assembly GCA_034642435.1 of Megalocaria dilatata. Classification (NCBI taxonomy): domain Eukaryota; kingdom Metazoa; phylum Arthropoda; class Insecta; order Coleoptera; family Coccinellidae; genus Megalocaria; species Megalocaria dilatata. The sequence goes on along the minus strand of CM067859.1, from coordinate 52,519,202 downwards.
ACCTGTACACTGTGCAAAGTTCTTAAAAAGATTGTGAATGCGAGACTGATGTGGTATATAAAAAAATACAATCATTTACATCCCATTCAATCAGGCTTCAGACAAAATCGCAGCACAACAGATAATCTCGTCATACTCCAAACAGAAATAGCCCATGTCTTCGCAAATAAATAAGATCTCATAGCTGCACTGATAGACACTGACAGTGCTTTTGACACCACTAGTCAAGAAGCTATAATGAGCAAGTTACATTACATCAATCTTAGTGGGAGTATAGACTACTTCCTGGAAAACTTTTTGACTGAGAGAGGTTTCAAGGTGAGAGTGAATGGTGAGTATTCCGATTGCTTCGTCACCCATAATGGCGTTCCTCAGGGCTCTGTGTTGAGTACGACGCTGTTTATACTGGCTATCAATGACATTTGCTCAGTCGTCAAGGCACCGAGTAAATTCGTAATGTATGCCGATGATCTCCTTCTGTTCTGCTCGGGCAAGAACACTGCAAGTACATGCAAACTACTGCAGCAGGCCTTGTACGGTGCTACCGCATGGACCAGAACTGTAGGATTCAATTTCTCCCCATCAAAATTTAAGCTCATAAGGTTCACTAGAAGACACTCCACAGTTCTAGCACGACTAACTATTTATGACGCACCCATGGAAATTGTTGATCACCTACAATATCTGGGAATGACTTTCTACCAGAGACTCACATGGTCGCCCCATATCAAGAAAATCAAAGGCATCTATATGAAAACCATGAACATTCTAAGAAGATTAGCGCACCACGATTGGAGATGTGATGAAGCAGTACTACTAAGAATGTACAGATCGCTCATTAGATCAAGACTAGACTATGGTAGCATGATGTATTCCACTGCTAGAAAATCCAATTTGAAACTTCTCAACTCCATAACCAACACTGCATTACGCCTTTCTCTTGGAGCATTCAGATCTAGCCCAACAACAAGTCTACATGTTGAAGCACAGGAAATTCCGCTCAACCTCCGTCGGCAGCAAATACTCCTCACCTACATCTCCAGGGTGTCTGTTTTGCCGAACCACCCAGTTTACCAACTACTCAAAAATTCACAATAGCCTCCTATTATAAAACCCATGACGGTGCTCTCAATTCCAAGAATGGCAATGCAGAAAATGAGAGAGACAAACTTTACTTTGTCATTACCCATCACGTTCTCGGAACACACCCTATGGACCAGACATCAACCAACACTGAACACCTCTCTGCATAGATATTGTATCAGACGAGAAATATCAGGAATGATCATCAAACAGAATTTTCTTGAACTTATTGATCATGAAATATTCGACATATTACTATATACTGATGCCTCGAAAGATTACCAGGGAATAGTATGCGCGATCATTGACCAGACTGATGTCCCAGTAGCGTACAAACTTCTAACTATTTGTAGCATATTTACTGGAGAACTCTTTGCAATCTACACATCCCTCTGCAGATCATTCACCCCTGACCAGAAGATCGGAGTGGTCACAGACTCTTTGTCTGAAATCGAATCCATGGCAAATATTTATTCAAAGAACCCACTGGTCTGTCAAATTCAAGAAAGGTGCCACATTCTCAAGTCCAATCAGAATATTTATACCTCTCTAATTTGGGTCCCATCACATATTGGTATACCAGGAAACAAAGCTGCGGACCAGCATGCCAATCAAGCACGAACAACCGACCTCTCAATGACCCAGGTTCAACTAGATATAGACTGTAAAATCGCTATAAAACTGATGACCTTCCAGGAATGGCAAGCCGAGTGGGATGGAAACAATATGGGCAGAAGGGATAAAACTGTGGCTAGAAGACTTCGAATAGGACACTGAATAGGACACACCAGACTAACCCACAACTACCTAATGACCTTGGAAGATCCACCCGAATGCGAATACTGCTACAATACGCGTCTTACTGTCGAACACCTGCTATCTAGTTGTCCCCATTTCGAAGAGAATCGACTTCGTCTGAATTTAAGAGAAGATTTCAGAGAAATTCTCAAATCAGATAGTCAAATTGAATTAGCTCTTAAATTTCTTAAAGAATGTCAACTTTACAATCGCATATGCGATTCTGCATATTCTTATATTTGGAGATTTTTCTTCTTCTCCTTCTAGGTTTATTTGTACTTACCAAATATGTGAACATCCACTGTACCTCGTGTCATTGGCTGTCTCGGCTGGCTAGATGCCGAGTCTCGGCTGGCTAGATGCCGAGACACGTTAATATTAAATGAAAAAAAATATGAGCGGTGCTTATTGTAGACATTAATTTAATTCTAAAAGTTTTTTGAATAAAGATTTTTTTTTAATTAAACTTGTAGAAGAACAGATTGAATCTGTTTCGATATTCAAATTTTGTTATATTTCTTCTATCAAGTAAAACGCCTTTTTCTATTTTATGAAAATAATTGCCTACTGAAAATGAAATGTCTATCTCTTTCTATCATCTATGTTTATTACTCTGAAGCTCCTAACATTCCTGTCATTGGTAAAAATATTTCCTTCAAACCCGCCACTGGATCCACCAGAATGCACTATGCAGACGATTTGATAATTGGCACTTTAGAAAGTACAATTCGTCGAAGAACTGGCAGAACACTTTGGCAGTTTCATCTGCTGTATTTTCTATATGCAAGTAATTAAATTTGCAAATGATGTTGGCGGTGGCCAATGTAGTGACCTACTTTATCGTCGCAGTAGTCGATCTTGAAGTTCTTTGTTTGCGAATGAAGATTGCGTAAGTTCTTTCCAACATGCTAATCACTTAAAAATTACCATTCGATATACAGAGTCTGAATTCGGTTTAAGACGTTCTCTGTAGTTGTTTGCGAAGTCTGACATCATCATCAATAGGAGTAGGTTTGCGTTAAAACTGGTAACATCCGCAAGTTTGATATTAAATTGTTTAATAACATTTAATGAATCCATATTTGTTAAAAGGTATATCCTCTCATTTGTTACTTTTGAGATCGAATCAAAATTTATGATTGTTTCAGTATCCTGAGGATTCAGAGTTGACAATGCATTTAATCATTGAAATGAATTTCAAATACTGGGTTTTCCAATAAGAGGTTTCACTTTGATATTGAAAAAAAAAACATTATATTTTGAGAGAAATTAAAAGATATTCATTTCAATGAATATCATTAACAATGGAAAACGATACCAGCCAAATGGCCGCCACGGCTACGGTTGCAGCACCATAACCTTTTCATGAAATTTTCCATGACCAATTCGCACATTCGCGGCTGTAGGTCCTCGACAACTTCGCAAATTCCATCTTTAAGGTCTTGAATCGACTATGGAGCATTGGCAAAGACCTTATCTTCTCAAACAGTTAAATCACAAGATCTCGCTGGCAATTTGTGATCACCTATTCGAGATTCATTTAAATATAGACAAGAGTCGAGGCATGAACCTATAAACTCATAAACAAAAGAAAGTGAGCAAACAGCATAATTCATTTGGTTATGGTTAATGTGCTACTGTATTAAAAACCAATTATCATAGCGATTTTTGAACCCATTAGCAGAAGGTGTACTAACAGTTCCAGGCGGTAATCGGTTCCAGCGACCGAATTTCTTATTAGATAGGAAATTTAAGAGGACTGAAGTTCCCAATTTTTCCTTGGCAAGCTTATTTTCGTAACCTCTTAAGTGATTCCGGTTCCTAGTGAATAAAGATAGTAGAAAATCATCAGCACATTCATGGAGTGCCCGGTACGTTATAATAAGGTCACCCCGCTCACGTCGCCGTGCAAATCTAGACATCCCTAAAAGTTGGAGTCTAGAGTCATAATCGGGGTGGTTGTGACCATTTGGCAGCAGAGTACAAGTGCGTTTAGCAGCCTCCAATACTTCGAATCACTCCTGAGAGAAGACCGGCCTTATCCATTATCGGGCAGACGTGGTACACAACAGCTTGCACGTTTTTAAACTGCATCCATGGAACGATTTATATTAAGAATAATCTAATTGCTTATCTCTACTGCATATATTGCAATATGGCAGGATCAGGATAAATTTGAGATAACTGTAACTCCCAAATCACAGTGCTTGTCAACACTTTTTAGCAATCTCCTTTCAAAGAAATAACTGAACATCCATTCTCAACATCATCGACTCAATGTAGTAGGTCATCTTGTAGAATCTTAGCCCACATAAGAGGAAAATTATAAAGTTTGATGTCTTCGGCGAATAACGAACAGCTCGATTTTATATGTGAAGGAAGATCTGATGTAAACAAGAGGAACAAAATGGGGCCGATGACCGTACCCTGAGGTTACTTGGGCATCATCTGAGGATGTGCTATCTCTAACTCTTACCCGAAAAGTCCTGCTTTGTAAAAATGAGTTTATCCACGACAAACAATCACCCGTAATATCCAGATGTTCCAGCTTCTTAAGGAGTCGACGATGGGGAACACGATCGAAAGCCTTTGTAAAGCCCAAGCAGATGACACCGGTATGTCAGAGTCCCAAGCCTTAGTCCAATCATTTATACAGGGAAGTAGATTCGTTAAAATGGAGCGCCCAGGTAAGAAACCATGCATGTTTAGGCAGAATTTTGTTAGTGACTGAAAAGGTTAAGTTGGCCTCACATATAACTCTCTCCATTTGCAAGTGGATGACATCAGACTAATAGGCATGTAATTTTTAGGATCAAGCTTGTCATCCTTCTTGAATACAGACGTAGCAGGGGCAGACAGCTAAGCTGATGGCAGCTTAGAAGAAGAACACTATTGACGAAATATAATAGACAAGGGCATTGCAAGCGCTTCTGAAATGACTGTGAACGCTAAAACAGGTTCATTCCAATAAATGAATGAACTATTTAGTTTCCCAAAATTCAAGTTTTCACTTCCAAGCAATCGTTCACAGTCGATCGAAGAGGAAAAAGATTTCACAGAAGTATATTCCTGAAAATGTGTCAAAAAATGTTTTTCCCCATCTTTCTGGCAATTGACCGATTCCATCATGAAAGAGGGCTGGCTCTTTGGCCGCTATCTGTGCATCGATCCATTTTTTGACTTCATCGTCATTGAAGAAGTGGTGGTCAGTCAGGTTGCATCTTTCAGGAGAGATGGTAGTCGGAAGGAGCAATGTCTGAGCTATGCGACGAGTGGGGTAAGAATTCTCATTTGAGCGTTTTTGAGTAAGTTTTAACAATCCTTTCGTTCGATTGTAGCAAGTTATAATACACCACAGCCAGGTGGTCCTACCAAATACACAGCATGATCTTCTCACCATGAATATTCGGTTGATGATGAGGCATAGCTGAGGAATATATACGTTGCCCGACTTTGCTCATTATCATAATGGACCCACTTCTCATCGCCAGTCACAATTCGATGCGAACACCCCTTTCTTTTTTGCCGTTGGAGCAGTTGTTTACATGTGAAACATCGCTGTTCGACGTTTATTGGCTTCAGTTCATACGGCACATAATTTCCTGTTTCGAATCATTACCATTGCTTTTAAACGATGGTAAATGGCTGGTTGAGTGACTCTAAGTGTTTTTGCGAGTTCTTCTTGTGTTTGTGATGGATCTTTCTCGAGCCTTGCCTCTAATTTCTCATCCTTTAACTTCGGTGGCGCTTCGAGTCGGTCTTCGTCTTCCAAATCAAAATTGCCACTTTTTAATCAGGAAAACTACTTCTGATGCTTTCGTTTACCTAGAGCAGGATCACCATAAATATCCACTAAAATACGATTACTCTGGCAGTCTTCTCCTTTATATTGAAGTAAAACTCCCTGCAAAAACATATTATTATTATCATTAATAGTGAGCTGGTGTCTGCCGTCCCTACCACTGCGTTCGTACCGACTATTGTGGTCGACCAAAGACCTCTAATCTGATGCGACTCATTGATGGGCACTCTGAGAGGATGTGCATGGCTGTTTCAGTGTCCTCAAGACACCGCCTGCATTCATCGTCTTCAGCCAGATCGATTTTGAGGAAATGCGCTTTCAGCTTGCAGTGACCTGTCATAATTCCGAAATGTGTTCTGAATTTGGCCCTTTCCAGACCTAGCGCTAGGTCCGCCATCTTTTTGTTCGAAGCTGTTCCCAGGAACACCTTAGAATGTTTCAGGCCAAGATGGCTCAGTCACAAAGACTCTCCCCTTGAGTTCATTCTGCCTGTTATCGTCCGCTTAGCCACGTCATTTGGTATTGCCAGGTATGGTTCCGGGCCTACTCGGCAGCGTGGCTCCAGCAAACGCCAGCCGATCTGCCTGTTCGTTACCCAAATAGTTTGAATGGCTCGGTATTCAAACAAGAGTGACTCTATTATGCGAGTATATACTGAGGCTGTTTAAAGCCGTGCGGCAACTCCAGACTATTTTCGATGTACAACAGCTGAATTCCAGAGCTTTCAATACTGACTGACTATCACTAAGTATTTCGATTTTACCGTAGTGGATTTTCCGTTTTATCAGCAGATCTGCCGCGGTCTCAGTGGCAAATTATTCTGCCTGAAATATGGTTACATATTGAGCGAGACTCAATGAGATGTTGATTCTCGGTTTGCTCCCATAGACTCCCGCTCCCGTTCCGTTCGTCGTTCGCGAGCCAGTTTGTGAACAAGCCAAGGTCGGTCCTCAATAAAACCTCAGCATGCTGAGTCCTTTCGTTCGGGCTGAGGACGATTACATTGAAATGCTGTTTTTGGGTCGTGTCCAGCAGTCCTGAACCTGTTATCACTATTGCCCTTGGCCTGTAGATCGCCAGTTGATGTAGTTTGTATGTGATCCGTTTCGCCTCCCTCTGCACGAGCAGGTGCAGGGTGTGAAACACACCTGTAATTTCAAGGCAAGCCTGTTTCTGTAGTCGGGTGAGCTTATGTTGGCCATTCGTTTGTTAGCCCTTCTTCCACTACGCAACAGCGCCATACGTTTTCTTTTTGGTCTAAATACCCTAGTGTATAGCCAATACATCTGGCTGGGATTTAAACCCCAGGTTTTACAGCAGATTCGCCTACAGGTCCAGAATACCATTCTGACATACTTTGTCTAGGTATACATTCAAACTGAGAGTTTTATCCAGGACTGTTGTACTGTTTCACCGCGGATAGTTGGCAGTTATAAACCATCCAACTTCGTTTCTTGGTCAATGGTACTATAACTATCTTTTGTTGGTTAAGAGATATATCATCCCATATTCATCATTTGTCGATAATACCCAGTATCTCTTGAAGGATGGCCGATATCGACACCTCTGATTTGCCTTTCCCTATGATTGTCAGGTCATCGGCAAATGCTTGAACGTCGACTCCCCCCAGCGAGATAATCGCTAGCAGATTATCGACGAGAAGGGTCCACAGTAAGGGGGAGAGAATACCCCCTCCAGGCAACCCTTCGCAACCTTGAACTCGAAGACCTCATTCTGGTATGAGGTCATTATAATTTTGGTGCATAGCATTGCCAGTATCTATTTACAAATTAGCGGGTCAATTCATCTCGCATAGATAGCCTCAGCGAGAGAAGCCGGCAGCGTATTGTTAAAAGCACCTTCAATGTCTAGAAACGCTGTTAGTGCTATCTCGAATATCGAGAGATTGGTTTAATTTTCCGACCAAACTATGTAATACAAGTTCTGCTGATTTTCCGGCCTAGTAGGTGTATTGATGAGGGCTAGGAGGACTGTAAATTAGCACCTTCCCCCTGATGTAGATGTCAATCCCCTTTTCCAGACTCTTCGACAAGAACGATGTCAAACTTATTGGTCTGAACGATGAGGGGTCAGATTCTGTTCGTCCCACCTTTAATATGTACGCCATTTTGGTTAATATCCAGCTTGTAGAGAAAACCCCTCCAAGCCAGACTCTTTACTTATTTACTTCAAAACTGCTTCTTGGATTAGTGATGTTCTTAGAGTTCGTGGTTTACCTGAAATATTTTTTTTTAGTACTGAAGAAGATTCAGTTTCTTAAAGACGTGTATGAATATTAGAGAATACTCGATAACCGTACTCCACTCTATTCGGATAGCATTCCATGTAAAAGTGCTTAGCTTCTCTTGAATTTCTATTTGCAAGGCCATAAAATGAATGATTGTTAGCCATTTCAGAATTAGTGAAAATCGGTATGTTTATTCAGTTTGGTAACAAAACAAGTTTTGGAAACACTTTTGCTATCAGAAACATGAGTTTGATTTGATCTCTCAAAACTAATGACCATGAATTGATATGCCAGAACCTACTCCATTGTTTTGATAATTTAAGTTGTTCTGACGACTTTAAGAATATTATTTACAATATTTTTTCTAAAACGGCAGCAGATACGAAAAAATTACATCGGAAAGTTCTTGAATTAAACAAGATTTCTTATTCATATTCTTCAATTTACCAATGGCGCACCATAAAAAGGTTTTAGAGTGAGAAACGTATAATTACTAGAGAAATACTATCACTGTGAATTTTCACAGATAGTGGACATGTTATAAGATATGAACTTTAAAGTGTAATATCTTTCAAAAATTTAGCTCTATATTCTGAGAAATGCAGATGCTATAAGGAATAGTATGCACTTCGAGAAATCGAAATTTCCACACTAGGTGTGTCGAAAATGAAGCGTTTGGGGACCCATGTTAGTGGAACTCTTATTCTTGATATTGTGGCTACGTGCCCAGAATTCCGCTCTGCTCTGTTACAGCTTCCTGGCATATTATGTAGAGGACGCAGCCGCTTTCCGATATTTAGTTCACCGTCCTCACCGGCTTCAACTAGAGCCGAGTACAAGAGTTCAACGACCGACGTTTCAAGTGGAATAAGGTCCCAGGCTTCATTGACAGAGTTGCACCCGATTGCCAATCTGAGGCATGCAAGTTGGAACGAAATGCTTCACCCAGGAGCTTCAATCTCATTCCAGAAATCACCTGTCCCCGTTTGTACTTCGAATTTGGGAACATCCTGTTTAATAATATTATGCAATTATAATAATACTAGATCATGAATATTTTTAATATTGAGAAATTTCTTCAATGAATCTTTTCAAAATTTCACTTTCATCATAGAATTTTCAAAACAACATGTTCTGTATGCTAGAGAAATGGGTGGTGGCATAATTTCACTCGATGAATTTGTAGATTCTGAATCCCATCGCTGCATATTAATGATTTTCAATATAAGAAAAACAAATATTAACTTCCCCTATTTTATTGATTTACACGACAATTGTTTCGTCAAACCATGACTTCATCAGGTGAGTATTAAAACGGAGGTATATAATACAAAATTTGACCTTAAATATACAGCTCTGGTACAGGAAATAGAGGGATGGAAAGAGGTGGTTTACAATCAATGAAAAATGTTAAGTAAGGGGCATTTGTTTAAATCTATTTAATCATTCAATAAAATTTGTCTTTTATTATATCTATTGATCTCTAAAGTTTCTAACATATTTAGTTTATGACTTTTGTTTTCTATATGTAATATTTCATAGTTCCTATTAAAATTATGACAAGTCTCAAACAAATGGTTGGCAAAAGTTGATTTTGGTTTATTATTAATATAAAATTTTTTATGTTCTCGTATCCTTGTTTGGAATGAACGGTCTGTCACACATGTATAAATTAATGGTTCTAATAGAGATGTTAATAATTTTCTTCTTTCTTTGAATATCTAGCAATCTTTTCAGATTTTTGGCCTATGTAAGTTATAAAATAAATCTGTTAGAAACTTAAGAGATAAAAATGACAAATTTCATTGAATAAATGATCAAATAGATTTAAACAGATCCCCCTACTCAACATTTTTCATAGATTGTAAACCACCTCTTTCCATTCCTCTATTTTTGTAACAGAGCTGTGTATTTAAAGTCATGTTTTGCATTGTATACCTCAGTTTCAATACTCACCTGATGAAGTCATGGTATGACGAAATAATTGTCGTGTAAATCATTAAAATAGTGGATGTAAATATTTGTTTTTCTTATATTGAAGATGAATTTCCGTAATGTAAAGACCGAGACAATAAAAAATTAATGATTTTTCTATAATATTATGCCGTATTTTTTCAACTGTCTGCAATATTAGACCTTCCTGAGGTTTTAGAAATTAGATTTCAATGTATATTAAATTCAAAATAAAATTAAAAAACGATACGTCAGACTTTCGCTGTCACTTCAGAAGACCCTTATCTCAACTTTTAATCCACTTAAAAGATCGAAAATAGACTTCAGCTGTGTGGGGATCTATGCTACGGGATAGGATAATAAAACAATATTTCCTACAAACTATTTTCCTTATTCTTGTTTTCTTATATTGGGTTCTATTCCGTGTATGGTAATATTCCTCAGGTCAGAAAATTACTAGTTATGGATAAAATAAAAGAGAATAGATAGAAAGCTCAGGACATGTAGATAATGAAAAGAGATATTTTAAATATAACAGTGATTGAATTTTGTACTTATAATTTATTTGTATCTTACTCGATAAAGATGCCTAATTTCGGACAACTTTTTTAAAATTATCATTATTAAATAAATATAAGTTCTTAAAAAAAATTGTTTGTAGTACTGACATTGAAAATTATTATATCAGATTACTCGTTTACAGGGTGTCTACTTTTAAAAGGGCCAAACTTCAATAGGAGATAATACAAATTATTTGCAACAAAAAATGTCCTATAACGTCCAAATGTTGATAGTTTTTCTTCAATTTAACATTTCTTTATTTCTCAAAATATTTCAATTTTTTCCATAAAATCATTTATACTTCAGTTATCCTTGTAGCCTCATCAAATATGACCACATATCTTGAAATGGCATTGAATTTGCTACAAGATAAGATAATCTGTGTGTCAAAAATTCTCATTATGGGCGTGTTAAGTAGATGAATATCACGATTCTGAGGTGAAAAAAATCAGTTATATTTTCCAATGGTTTTATCGATGAAAAGTGATTAATTATAGACATATTTTCTTCTAAGCAAAAATACATCATTTAGGGTGCTTTCGAATGAGGTATCAACTTTTGTGCTAGCTGCTTGTCCTCTGCCATAATATCATGGCTAGAAAGATAACAACGGAAAGTTGAAATATGCCAAACCTAAATTTGCTCTATTTTGAAGCTCCTTGTGCTTGAATATCAAAGTATATATTCAATTTAAAATATGAAAGTTTCTGTCGCTTAATGATTTTGGATAAAAGTACGTATGTTTTCTTGAATCTAACGATTTAAATCAATTTGTTATATGTATTCTAGAAAAACTCGAGAAAGTTATGTTTCTCATTTCCAATATGATTTAAGGGTCAACGTGTGATTTGGAGTCATGAAAGATGAATTTTTCGGACTAGTAATACTTCCCGATCGCCTCAACGCTGAAGAATTCATTACATTAATCCAAAGCAGCTCAACATACATATTGGATGCGATACTCCTGGCCAACAGACAAAATGTCTAGTTTCAAATGGATGGCTGCTCAGCTCATAATAGCTGGAATGTTGACTTGGTGAATAAATATTTTGAAATGATTGGAAGGTAGGATTCTGTAAAATGGCCACCAAGTAGCCCCGACCTTACGCCTTTGGATTTTTATGTCTGGAACACCTTGAAAAAAATGTATATTAAATTCGCGTTCAGACTCGAGAGGATCTGATAGAAAGAATAAAATTGTGTTGTGCAGAAATGCATCAGAAACGTTGTGAACTTCGCAGTGTTGTAAATTCAGCGCGAAAAAGATGTCTGAAATGTAATGAACAAGGCGGTGGACATTTCGAACAATTGTTATAAGTAGTAGTAGTCTGTTTTCTTTACATTTTTCCATAAAATCTGTATTATTGAAATTTAGTTTATTCGTTTGCTTTATTTTGACTCGACAGATAAATCCATGATTTTTATGAGAATTACTTCAACATTCAATCATAAAGAGCTTCAGGAAGCAAATTTAGGTTTGAAATATTTCAACTTTTCGTTATTGTCTTCTAAGCTATGATATATTATGGCAGAGGACAAGTAAGCAGCTAGTAAAGTAAGTTGATACGTCATTCGAGCGCTCACTGAATGAGGTATTTTTTGCTTGAAAGAAAACATGTTTTTAAAAATTCAATTCTAAATGTTTTCTTGAGATTTATGTAGATTTGAATCTGTAGAGGTTTCGAAGAATTAATTCCAGCTATTATATTATCTGGAATGTCCATAATTGAACATTTTTCATCAATAAAACCATTGAAGAAATATGACTGATTTTGTTCATTTCAGAATCGTGATATTAATTCTCCTTACCACGCCTGCAATAAGAATTTTCTGGCACACAGAACCTCTTATATTGTAGCAAATTCAATACCGTTTTCAGATATGTGGTCGAATTCGATGAGAATACTAGTATAACTGAAGTATAAATGATTCAATGGAAAAACTTGAAATATATCGAGAAATGTTAAATTGAAGAATAACCACTAACATTTCGACCATGTGTTATAGGACATTTTTTGTTGCAAATAACTCACGCCTCCTTAAAAGGCGTAGAAATATTCTCGATTTCTCGTCGCGTCGATGCAGACAACGCGCTAGACAAGGAAGTACGTGAGGCATGTCTCGAACCGTTTACTTCTCCAAGAGGAAGTGAGATGAATATACAACAATCGTGAGATTGAGCATGGATGTTATGGAACAGAGATCCAGTGCCACACCGTATGATGTGAAATTGAGGATGAAATGAATTAGTAAAATATTCGATAAATTCGATTAATACCTGTGATTTCCAGAATTTATTTGTCTAATAGGACAAGCTGCCACTGATCTGACCTAGTTCATAGGGAAAAATGTTAGGAATTTGCACAGCGATCATCTGCCAGAGCTTATAAAATATTCTGTCTATGCAGGACAAGATTTCCTGAAGTGAATTGCACAACAGAGAGAAAGATGATAGATATGCTTCAGATGTGGTTCCAAAATGAGGAAATATGGGAGATTTGTCGATAACTAATTTATTGTATGCTGACATGGGTACAGGCGAATATGCAAGCCGACGTACATTATTTTTCTTCACAAAATTATACTAATATCAGGGTGATATTTTATATTCATTTAAATTTATTCATCCATATGCATCGACAGTTTTTACTGGATGGAGTAGTCCGTTACTTTGTGATAGTTCATTTTAATTGGAATGAAATGAGAAATTACTTTGTTTTCTATCACTTTATTTACAGATTATACAGTGACTGTTATTTAAAGTTAAATTGGTCTTTTTTAGGATTTTGGATTCCACAAATAAAATAAAAAAGTACTATGAATATTAAAAAGACGTTTCGTCCTCGGTTGAGGACATTCTCAATTTTATAAGTATACAAATTAAAATCATGTGACCATTCTGAAAAAAGATATTACAATCATAAAAATATATAAAATAGGACTAAGAGGTGACGTACCCAAGCAGAAAATTAATATTATTTAGTAGCTCAACATTCAGAAACAATCTACCTTCCACTGGTATGCAGCATCGTCTACGTATTGGTTCACAATAATTCTCGAATGACGCGGTCTGCCGTGAAATGTCAGGTGTTTTTAATATTTTCACTGGATATACTCCGTATATACTTCAAAGGAAAACATCATTGATTATAGAGGATGGTCGTGAACATAACGATTAGTGATGGAATATTTTTAAAAAAATGTTAGGTCTTGTATCTACATTTAAAATTTTTCTCTATAGGGTGGTGTGATATACCTGGCTAAGGTTTCTTATATCTGTTCTGTCGTTCATGGCGTTTTTGTTTTTTTTTTATATAAATCATTTCCTTTATGCTTCTCTTATCGTTATTAGTTTCAAAAGTAAGGATCTTCGTATTTTGGACGTCTGGGTTGTGGTCATCTGTTAAAATATGTTTGTTAAGTGCTGTGCTTGAGTTTTTCAAGTATTTATGCCCATTCAGTCTATTTTTGAACTATAGACTGAATGGACAAAAATACTTAAACCTTATCGACGAAAAGCTTTCACGAAATGTCACGCAATGGTGTAATAAAATACAGTGTTGCATTTGAAAAAATCGAGCATTTAAAAAACAATGTTCTAGGCGATAGAATACCGACATAAAATTTATGCCTATTTCAAGAGATGCACAGAGGCTTAAGGAATCGACTGGAAAAAAGGTGATTGAATTATGTTGAACGGTTCCGAAGTTATGACTTTTTCTGTCGGTCTACGCACGACGCTATTTCGAAACATGAATTGACATTAGTCAAAAATCAATGTGAATAAGTCGATGAGAGCTGGGTGCGTTTCATCGACAATTAAGTGGCAAATCCAAAGATGTATGAAAAATATCGGGGTTGCCATTTAAAAAACCAAACCTATGTATGTATTTCATGTTCAGACCCCCTGTATGTGGATGAAAATTTTTTCAGGATATGTGGATTGTACCAACTATCGTTTGGAAAAAAATCCTGTCGATAGCTTGAATAGAAACGAAAATATGGACCATTTATGCACCCCTGAGTTACCCTGTATGTAGTTGTGACATAATTTGTTTATTCGGTTTGATAATATAGTATCACTATGAAACTCGAGTCATTGTATAATCAATAAATAAAGTGATAGAAAACAAAGTAAGTATAGTTAAGAACATCTTTCAAAGATAGGAAATATTTGGGCAACTTAATACCTGTATTTACTTCCAAAAGAAAATAATATTAATGAAGAAAATAAACAACAATTCCAGAAAGGTATAGGACAAATCATTTCCATGTTTAATAGTAGATGAGAAGCAGCAGCAGAAGCAGGAGGGGGGGAGACCAAAGCAAGTAAACATGATCAGCCCCAGAATTTTATTTTATGTTGTTATAAATATCATCTATACTACTCTGTCAAGAAAGTACCGGGAATTTTCAATTAAAACAACATTTTTACATTTAATCGTCAAAATTTATTGGGTCGCCTTCAGAATAAGCTCCATTTGCTCCAATACATCTATGCCAACGGCACTTACAATTATCGAAACATTTTTTATAGGCGCTTTCCGGGATGGACTTTAGCTCTCGCGCCGAATTTTGTTTTATGGCTTCAATCGACTCAAAACGGGTGCCACGAAGGGGCAATTTTAGTTTTGGGAAGAGGAAAAAGTCGCAGGGAGCCAAATCCGGCGAATAGGTGGTTGCTGAAGCACGTTTGTTGAGTTTTTGGCGAGAAAGTCAGTCACAATCGTAGCTCGGTGAGAAGGCGCGTTATCGTCATGCAAAATCCATGAGTTGTTCGCCCACAAATTTGGCCGCTTCTTACGGATACGCTCACGCAAACGTTTCATAACGCCTAGGTAATACTCCTTGTTTACCGTCTGCCCCTTTGGAACGAATTGGTAGTGCACCACGCCACGAATATCGAAGAAAACAATGAGCATCACCTTCATTTTCGAGCGGCTTTGGCGTGGTTTTTTTGGTTTCGGCTCATTTTTTGCCACCCATTCCGATGATTGCTGGCTTGTTTGCATATCGTACTCGTAGACCCAGGTCTCATCACCAGTTATAATGCGTTCAATGAATGTAGAATCGGAATTACAGCGATCCAGCATGTCTGAAGCAACCTGTTCGCGATGACGTTTTTGAAGAAAATTCAGGTCTTTCGGTACGAGTCGTGCGGCCACCTTTCTCATGCAGAAAATATCAATCAAAATCGTACGTGCGGACTCGTGGGATATCTTGAGATCATGTGCTATCTCTCTCAAGCTGGTACGATGGTTTTCCAGCACACTTTCCTTAATTTTATCGACGTTATCTTCGATCGAAGCCGTCGATGGGCGTCCGTCTTTGAAGGCTCTGTACCACTGATATGCACGAGTTTTCGATAGAGCATTATCACCAAAGGCCTTTTGCAATATTTTCAATGCATCGGCACACGAAAATTCATTTGCAACACAAAACTTTAAACAAATTCTTTGCTCAACGTAATCACCCATAGTAAAAATCGGCACGCACTCTGACATCGACTGACTTAATCAGCTAATGCAAACACACTAGTTGACAGATCCCGCTCAAGCTTGGCATAGTAATTAAGGACAGTGGTGCCAACCTAGGAAAAAAAAAATTTTACCTGCCTCATTGCCCCGCCAGATTTAAATCGATAATTCCCGGTACTTTCTTGACAGAATGTACATGTGTTAGAAGACATCGAAAAAGTTTATGTTGTTTATACCGAAATTCTTAATTTCCGTTATAAATTATTCAATATTATCGATGTTCCTTATATATAGTTTTATATAGTTACTTATTTTTATATAGTTACTCATTTCAATATTTTTGTCCTTGTTCTTATTGATTTGTACAATACCGCAATACTTAGTTTTACGTTCGAAAATTTTTAGATTCGAAAATTCATCGAAAAGTGGAATGTTTTGTAACAATGGCATTGAGTATTTGGTGGACTGTGAATTTTTAAATTGATGTAACTGAATATAAGGAATTTTTGTTTCAAATAAGAAGTAAGAATACGAGAAAAGCACGTGAAGACTCCAAAAAGGTATCATTTATCGGTTCGTTATAAATTAACATGGACTCATAATGAAATAAACTCCATTACTCGATCTTAATTATCAAAGGAGTAGTTTCTTCTCGACCCGAAGAAATTTCTCTCTATGAAGCACATACGCATCCTGACCGGAATTGACTATGTATACTTTCGTGTTATGCAAACAAAAGACTGGAAACGAGAAATATTATAAACACACACACAAAACGAAATTGCATGCGAAAAAAGCGTTATTTCTCGATTCGCAGAATAATATTTTAATGACGTAACGGTGCATCAGCGCCAGACACGGAGCAAAAGTAAAATGATCCCTTTCATTTTACATGCTAGGATTGTTTGAGAAAGTAATTATAGCCTGCAAGTGCAGACGGGCTAGTCCAAAAAAATGCAACAAAATTCGTACACAAAAGGTTTCGGTCGCGTACACTGAGCAGCAGCTGAAGTGGAACACGTACAATGATGATTGCTTTCGAATTGCAACCGCATGGTCAAATATGCAACTAGATCTGGGCCCGGATGTATCTGAGCATGAAGTTCGGCTATTATTCAATTACACTCTTTATTTTCGGGAAAGATTTTGTGCCGATGTTGCCAGACGGTTCACGTACTATATTATGGAACGGGATGACAAATATGGTGGAATATCCTTCATAAATGATCATTTGTTTCTCTTTCTATCAATGTTTCCTGGAATTTATACTGACCACCACCATATCGACTCTTGGTATTCGACTCTAATTCTGTAATTAAATGTACCTAATATATTATATGAAACATTATGTCTTGTATATGAAATATCATTTATTTCAAACTTAATCATGGCTCAGTGTACATAGTTTACCATAAACAAAAAGTATGTCTTTTGCCACGTCATCTTTTCACTTTTACCAGAACATAATTCAACCCCGAATATCTGTATTGTTCACTAAATACAGTATTCGCGAAAAGAAAGCATAGATATAGGGTTGCTGAGTTGTTCCCTCCGGGGAGATTTTTGGTTGAAGGTTGATAACGTTTAGACTGGGGAGGTGTTGAGGTGGTTGAAAGTACAGTTGATGAAGGTTGTTCCTCTCGGAAGGGAGTTCCATGTGCTTGGTGGTCACTATTAGTGAAAAGGGAGGCTGTTGGACATCCCATCGTTTGACAAGCGCTGTCTGGGTTCTTGACTTGCCCTATATTATAGGCTATACTATCCTAAGATTCTGAACTAGTAGGATCCTAAACTCACAATGAAACGCGTTTCCGCAGCATGTCCTAGAAGTGACCCTATAACTGCTACCACGACAAGGCGATGCCGGCAAGAGTATTTCCCTCCGCATCGATAGTAAAGGGTTTTCCAATAAGAGGTTTCCTTTCGAATAAGCCGCTATCTGGGTAGCTGTCACATTTGAAGATAATATTTGTTGACATTTGACAAGTTAAATTTACGCCATAATTAAAAAAGGAAAGATACACGCTTCAATAATACACTAAAATTGTTAAAATTCACTACAAAAATGGTGAAAATTTCGCAGTCACAGTTCGCAAAACTAACGCACTTTTGGGTCGTAGTGAAGCACCTTCTCGGACGGTAATACGGAAACTAGTGGAAAAATTTGATCTGTTGGGACAAGTTAGTGATGTGAGGAATCGAAACTCGAGAACAAATGAGGATATTGCTGCTGTAGCCCGTAATGTTGACAAAAACACAGGCTTGCCGATTCCTTGTCGGTCTTTGGACTTAGGCATTACACAGACGACATTACACCGTATTTCGCATAAAGACTTAGATCCTAAGGCTCTTGAAGTTCAGTTAATGAAATAACTCAAGCCGATTGATCACCAGAAACGTCGTTTCTTCGCTGATTCGGTCCTGGAAATGCGTCACAATGATCCGGATTTTCATCGAAAAATCATCTTCAGTGATGAGGACCATTTTCACTTTGGAGGCTACGTTAATAAACAGAATTGTCGCATTTGGGGCTCGGAAAATCCAGGAGTTAAAAAGGTTCTCCATCCTCAACGTGTCACTGTGTGGTGCGATTTTTGGCTGGCAATGTGACTGGACCTTACTTATTCGAAAATGAGGCTGATGGAACTATTAAGGAGAAATGGATTGCGCTACCGAGCTATGATTAATGATTTTTTATGAGCGAAATTGGAAGATTTTGATGTGGATGACGTTTTCCAATAAGACGGCGCTACGTGCCACAAAAGCTACGGAATAATCGGAATTTTGCAAGAAAAGTTTACTGGCCTTGTTATTTTCCCAAGGGCTGATCTTAATTGTCCAGATTATCCAGCGACATCTTGTGATTTAACACCTTTAGATTCTTTTTTTAGGACCACATGAAATATTAGGTCTATTCCAATGCTTCACAATCGATTCAAGACCTTAAAGATGGAATTCGTGAAGCTATACGGCATATAGCCGCAAATGTGCGAATTTGTCCTGGAAAATTTCGTGAAAAAGATGTTGTGCTGCAAGCGTAGCCGTGTCCACTATTTGTCTGAAATCGTTTTCCATTGTTAATGCCATACCTTCCTCTTCACAATTGAATAAACATTAATCGGTTTCTTCTGAAATATATTCTTTTTTTCTCAATATCAAAATGGAACCTCTCATTAGAAAACCCTTCATTTCATTCCACCAGTGAGGGACTAAGTGCTTGCAAACTGAAGCCCTAATGGTGGTAACATATTACCATGTATCTATCACGGATTTTTTACAGCTGTCGTCGTTTCTCCGTCCCCAACTTCCATCCCCTTCTGTCATGACATATATCTTCGGTTGAGTCTCTAGCAGATATTACCTCCTCTACATCGTCTCTCCACCTTCTCCGTGGTCGTTTTCTTTTACTACGTTCTGATGGTACCTATTCCAATATTTTTGGGGGCCATCTGTCGCCTTCCATTCTCTTCACATGTCAAAAGCAAATAAAATGCCTTCTTTCAATTTCTTCTTGCTATTGTTTATTACAGCGGCGATGGTATTGTGGCTTACACATCGGACTAATAATCGTGAGACTGAGAGTTCGAACCTTGGGCTAGGAAAAAAATTTTCTGGTTCCAGGGGACCGTCCACCCTTGCGGTGTTGGGTAAACAATTAACAGCGCTGTTCCTAAAGTGGCGTAAGGAACAAAACCTACACAGAACACAAACCCGACATGGACACTATTGTGGACTTCTGTCTGTCTGTATCCTTGAGATTAAGTCATGCTATCCTGCGACCGATTAGAGTTTTGTAACCCATACTTGTCGCTCCTGAAACGTGCATATGAGCGAAGAATCGCGGTTGGGACCCGTCGTTTTCTTTTGTCTCAAGGTGCGAACTAGGAGCAAAACACTCACCTCACAGGAGAAGACGGAACCCTGCTGAATCTCGGCACGGGCTTTCCAATCTTAATCACTTATCCACAGCAGGTCCGAAATGATCCGCTAGAGGAAAAATGGACACTTACGAAGTTCCGACCTGAGTGGATTCGCTCTTTGCTCGCCGCCAACTCTATGCCATTTCCATTTCAGGCCTTCAATTATCTACGCTTCAGGAGGAACAAAGGGACTTACGACTCTTTGTGGTAGCGTACTCTCTGTGTCTCTTCCATTCTTTGCCTAGGAAAGGTTGCTCGGTGGCTAGAGGACAAGGGGAGACTTAGGACGCTTTCTATCTGCGAAGGCTCGCCCTTTGCTCACTCCCAACTTCGGCCCTATTTCTGCACTCCTCTACGATGCCTCGGAGCCTTCCTTTTAACAGTCGAACTGCAGCACCGGACCTCTTGGGGAGGGGGATTCCTGCTGGAAAGCTGTTATTTCTGTGCTTCGGTCTTTCATAACCAAATAGGAACACTTTGCTCGTGCAGATGAGTGCTGGGATCGCCACGGCGATCCCGTTTGGAGGAGGGGATCCCTGCTGGTTCCTCCTCGGGTAGGTTCTTTCTCTATTATTCTTTCCAGACCTACTTTTCTCGTCCCCCATGACATTGTAGCTTGACGCGCTGGGGGCGCTTGTCTGGATATTATTATTATTAGGTGGCCAGAAAGTACGAATACTTTCTGTAGGTCTCTACCCTCCCGAGGTAACGCAGTAAATTACATAACGCCCTCGGTCACCAGACAAAATCTGAAATATTAAACTGCAATATGGTAGAATAACGCCTGTTTTGTGGGTGTGATCCTTGCGCTACAATAAACATTTGTGCCACCGTGTTAGGTAGGCACCAAGACTAAGACCTCCATTTTATCTCAGTGAAACTATGCCTTAAGTCGTGACAAGCTCCCCCACCACGACATGGTCCGATGACAAAGGGGGAAGCCTTGAAACATAGAAGGAGAGTTGCCAACTTATTCTTGTTTAATAGATATTGTTACAGACGATGCTCCACGCAACTGAGGTAATCATGTTAGTTGCTACCAGAGTCGCATGCGCACCATGGCTGCACAACGTGCACATCCCTATTCATTTGAACCAACAACCCCGAGAACTTCAGTTCATTAGCTTTTTATTCTTCACCGAACTGGCCAGTTGTAGAACACACTTATAGCTGATGTGTTCCTTTAGGTGTATAATTCTGAATAATTTAAGACGAGAGTAAATAGAACAAAACTTTGATTATCGCTGCCTGAAACAGCCTTATAGTTCTCCTTGAAAATAAAATGATAGAGTTTTCAACCGGAGATTCTCCTGTCCGGTCTTCTCTTTCTCTCCCTTTGCCCTAAAATATATCTTATGAAACATATCGTATCATTGTTCGATTCGCATGGTCTGGCCAAATACTCGAGTTTCCTTTTTTATCGTGTTGATGATTTCCGTGCTTTTCAACAATTCCAATAGGTACTCTCTCTAATTTCTCTTGCATCCTCTTCAGGAGATTCGAAGTAATTTTCTATAGATCCATATCACGAATACTTGTGTGCTCCATGAAGAATAGGTCGCAACTAAGAATTATCTTAGTTTGAAAAGAGTAGTTCATTGCTTTGTGGTAGTTCATTTTAGCTATGGAATTAATAAATTACTTCGTTTTCTATCACTTTTTCAATAATGAAGATACAGCGACTCAAGTTTTCGTAGTTTTACTACATTCTCAAACTGAATAACAAGTTGTATTTTGAAGCTTCGGCTTGTGCTAACTTCAAGAATAGGGGAATATAATGGTCTGTCTGCTCATTCAACAGGTTTATTGTGGAATCGTACTTACTCTAGAAAACTCTATCGATTCCTGGATGTCTAGTTTGTCACTTTTCTCTTACAGATATAGTATTTTAAGATTATCTAATTCTGGGAAAACACAATTTATTTCGAAAAAATAGTTCGCAAAATTAAAGTTCTCTTCTCGATTTTGGAATAATACTTTATGTGCTTTGAATCTTTCCTTTACATTCCTTTAAATTAAATAAAAATTTTGATAAAAAAACACATTTTAAGTCAGCCTTTTCAATAAAAAGCCCATTGGTGCTCACAAAAATACTGAAAAATCACAGCTTTCACTTAACACTCTGTTATCATGTGATGCCTTTAATATATTTCCAAGTGTACTAAATGCTGACTGTGAGTAAATTTCAACCCTCTTAGGACTTTGTGTGGAAGAAAATTATTTTCAATACAAACTTTTACTAACAGAAAGCTGGACTAGCCATAGATTCACCTCTTAACCCACTCCTACTGAACTCTTCATGTCCTTTCACGAATGCAAATTTCTAAAATCCACACACTCAAGGCATATTTTATTTTTTGGTACAGACGACATATTGATTTGCTTCAATGGAACATATTCAGAACTAGAAAACACACTAAAATATCAAAATTTGAATATTAAAACAAATTGAAATATAATAAAATAAGAAGGAACGGTTTTTTACTTGATAGAAGGATTATTACAAAATTTGAAAATCAAAACAGATTTAATCTGTTGTCTTCTACAATTTTAATTTCAAAAAATTCTTTGAAGAAACTTTAAGAATTAAATTAATGTCTTTATAAGCACTGCTCATATTTAATAGACGTCAAAATTCATCATACAATATCAAACGGAATTAAGAAAAACCAACGAATACAAACTGTCAATTAAAATTAAAATATAAATAAGCAAACATTTTTTCGTTTCGTTCCAGGCATGCGTAATGAACTCTTCAGACAAACTTACGAAGCCCTGTTTGTTACAAAATGTTGTTTACCGATCCCATATGAATGAAAAATAACCCTTTCTCAAAAATATAAAACATAATTTCAAGAACTTCTCAAAAACTAATTTATTTGAAATATTCAATATATTTAAATAAATTACTTCAAAAAATCTCAAAACATGTAGCACATTCTCAAGAAATAATTAAAGTTACGATAAGATCAGTTCAACATTACATATAAAAAATATAATAAAATCAACTAAACAATGTATAGACTTACTCAGTGAATCTTAGGAATACACGGCCCTCAATAGAAAATAAAAGTAAACACTTTTATAAATCCAAGGTACTTATGTTCCACGTTCACAGAATCATACAAAACTTATATGGCACTTGGCCTCAGTTAAAACCGTGCAACACTGTATAATGAATTTCTTTATTTAAAAAACCTAATATAATTATATATTATATATAAAATAAAATAAGAAGGAATGGTTTTTTACTTGATAGAAGGATTATTACAAAATATGAAAATCAAAACAGATTTAATCTGTTGTCTTCTACAATTTTAATTTCAAAAAATTCTTTGAAGAAACTTTAAGAATTAAATTAATGTCTTTATAAGCACTGCTCATATTTAATAGACGTCAAAATTCATCATACAATATCAAACGGAATTAAGAAAAACCAACGAATACAAACTGTCAATTAAAATTAAAATATAAATAAGCAAACATTTTTTGTTTCGTTCCAGGCATGCGTAATGAACTCTTCAGACAGACTTACGAAGCCCTGTTTGTTACAAAATGTTGTTTTCCGATCCCATATGAATGAAAAATAACCCTTTCTCAAAAATATAAAACATAATTTCAAGAACTTCTCAAAAACTAATTTATTTGAAATATTCAATATATTTAAATAAATTACTTCAAAAAATCTCAAAACATGTAGCACATTCTCAAGAAATAATTAAAGTTACGATAAGATCAGTTCAACATTACATACAAAAAATATAATAAAATCAACTAAACAATGTATAGACTTACTCAGTGAATCTTAGGAATACACGGCCCTCAATAGAAAATAAAAGTAAACACTTTTATAAATCCAAGGTACTTATGTTCCACGTTCACAGAATCATACAAAGCTTATAAGGCACTTGGCCTCAGTTAAAACCGTGCAACACTGTATAATGAATTTCTTTATTTAAAAAACCTAATATAATTATATATTATATATAAAATAAAATAAGAAGGAACGGTTTTTTACTTGATAGAAGGATTATTACAAAATATGAAAATCAAAACAGATTTAATCTGTTGTCTTCTACAATTTTAATTTCAAAAAATTCTTTGAAGAAACTTTAAGAATTAAATTA
This sequence comes from Megalocaria dilatata, assembly GCA_034642435.1. NCBI lineage: Eukaryota > Metazoa > Arthropoda > Insecta > Coleoptera > Coccinellidae > Megalocaria > Megalocaria dilatata. Next base: position 52,495,233 of record CM067859.1, on the reverse strand, counting down.
ATGTCTTTATAAGCACTGCTCATATTTAATAGACGTCAAAATTCATCATACAATATCAAACGGAATTAAGAAAAACCAACGAATACAAACTGTCAATTAAAATTAAAATATAAATAAGCAAACATTTTTTGTTTCGTTCCAGGCATGCGTAATGAACTCTTCAGACAAACTTACGAAGCCCTGTTTGTTACAAAATGTTGTTTTGCGATCCCATATGAATGAAAAATAAATCAAATAATATCAAGTAAAAAACCGTTCCTTCTTATTTTATTTTATATATAATATATAATTATATTAGGTTTTTTAAATAAAGAAATTCATTATACAGTGTTGCACGGTTTTAACTGAGGCCAAGTGCCTTATAAGATTTGTATGATTCTGTGAACGTGGAACATAAGTACCTTGGATTTATAAAAGTGTTTACTTTTATTTTCTATTGAGGGCCGTGTATTCCTAAGATTCACTGAGTAAGTCTATACATTGTTTAGTTGATTTTATTATATTTTTTATATGTAATGTTGAACTGATCTTATCGTAACTTTAATTATTTCTTGAGAATGTGCTACATGTTTTGAGATTTTTTGAAGTAATTTATTTAAATATATTGAATATTTCAAATAAATTAGTTTTTGAGAAGTTCTTGAAATTATGTTTTATATTTTTGAGAAAGGGTTATTTTTCATTCATATGGGATCGGAAAACAACATTTTGTAACAAACAGGGCTTCGTAAGTTTGTCTGAAGAGTTCATTACGCATGCCTGGAACGAAACAAAAAATGTTTGCTTATTTATATTTTAATTTTAATTGACAGTTTGTATTCGTTGGTTTTTCTTAATTCCGTTTGATATTGTATGATGAATTTTGACGTCTATTAAATATGAGCAGTGCTAATAAAGACATTAATTAAATTCTTAAAGTTTCTTCAAAGAATTTTTTGAAATTAAAATTGTAGAAGACAACAGATTAAATCTGTTTTGATTTTCATAAATTAATATATGTTTATCTTCTACAATTTTAATTTAAAAAATTTTTATTCAAAAAACTTTTAGAATTAAATTAATGTCTAAAACAAGTACCGCTTATATTTAATAGACGTATATAATCTAAACTCAATATACAATGTCAAATGGAATAAGTAAACCAAAAGATATACGAAAGTCCCTAAAATTAATAAAAAAATATTTAAAGGAGACAAAATTTGTTTCTGGTCTTGCCTTCAAAACGCCATTTGCATCTTAAAAACATGAACACACTTAAAGGACCTCTCAAAGAATATAATTTATTTGAAATATTTAATATATTTAAATATTCGAATAAGTAAATTCAGAAATCTCTCAAAGCATGCACTATATCTTCAAAAAACAAATATAGTTTTAAGCAATTCCGTCTTCAGTCCTGAAATATATTCAAAATATCAAAATCAAAAAACTAACCTATACCAAACCACTCACCACGTGTAAATGAATAATGTTTCGAGACATAGATCATCTTTATAATTCAAGATTTATCTATGCTCTAACAGAATCAAAGAACAGTGTGAGTTATTTTTAAGGCTTACTTAAATTCATTGACATTGCATAATGAGATTTATTGAAGCCAAAATATAATTATATATTATATATAAAATAAAATAGAAAGGCCTTTTACTTGATAGAAGAAATATAACAAAATTTGAATATTAAAACAAATTAATATATGTTTATCTTCTACAATTTTAATTTAAAACTATGCTTAAAACTATATTTGTTTTTTGAAGATATAGTGCATGCTTTGAGAGATTTCTGAATTTACTTATTCGAATATTTAAATATATTAAATATTTCAAATAAATTATATTCTTTGAGAGGTCCTTTAAGTGTGTTCATGTTTTTAAGATGCAAATGGCGTTTTGAAGGCAAGACCAGAAACAAATTTTGTCTCCTTTAAATATTTATTTATTAATTTTAGGGACTTTCGTATATCTTTTGGTTTATTTATTCCATTTGACATTGTATATTGAGTTTAGATTATATACGTCTATTAAATATAAGCGGTGCTTGTTTTAGACATTAATTTAATTCTAAAAGTTTTTTGAATAAAAATTTTTTAAATTAAAATTGTAGAAGATAAACATATATTAATTTGTTTTAATATTCAAATTTTGTTATATTTCTTCTATCAAGTAAAAGGCCTTTCTATTTTACACTAAAATATCTTAATGGCTAACACCATAAGATCAAATTCACTATGGAACTACAATCTGATACTGAAGCTAATTTTCTGGACCCAACATTAATTAAGAGTAGTAATGAAATTTTTTTAATGAACTTTCATAAATTCATCTCGGCTATACATACATCAGTGATACATAGTATTTTACATTCCCTTATATATTATAACATTGCGTTAAAAATGATTTTCTTCAAAAACAATCAATAACAAAATATTCGTGAAACTCACATATTTTGGACCATTTTCAAAACAAGTAACTCAAATGATTCCAAGAGCTAATATAAAAATAGCTTTCACACCCTAACCTAAACTTTCCACCCTCTTTTTAAGGCTAGATACAAAACCAACCGGCCTAATAATTCAGGAGTATATAAATTAAGTTGACATAAGCGCTGTTGCCTATTTGTAGGACAAACGAGGAGAATTTTCAAGAACAAGTTCAAAGACATCAAGCATTATTTAGGAACCTATATAAAACAAAATATTTTCGTATTTATTCCATTATCTTCATTTGTTTGAATAGCCAAAAATTGATGCAATTTGGCGAATGCGCAAAAGGTTTTAGGTTGTTCGGATTAAAAAACAAGCTGGTGGGAAATACTAATGTGAAATCAAGAGCCTCTACTCGCTTGTTCAACGTTCCTTTTTACCTCAAAATTCAGAATCTCTTAAAGAAGCAGACATATGATGAAAAAAACACAGAATTTTTTGTAGTGTCGTCCGAAAGTCGAATAAACGTCATTTTCTGAAGCCTTCTTCTCCTGAAGAGAATCTCATAAAAATTAAAAATATTTGATTTAAAGGCTCCATCCTTCGATCTGCATTTTCACTTATTGGCAAGAAAGAGTACACATAAAATGTATTGTATAAAACTTCAGATACCTTCCACACTTTTTATCTTAATCAGATAAGAAGAAACTTTTAGAGAAAACAAGCTTCACCTTCATTCGTGCACTGGTTCGAAATTGTGAGGAACGATGCGGTGTCCATGTAAGTACCCATAAGCTATGAGAATCTGTCGGTTTCTTTATATACCAACAAGGTAGGTTCAAAATAATCATTTCTTAAGATTTAAAACTTAGGAATATTCTCGTTATTCATCTTCACAGAATTATGTATGAGCATTTCTGTGTTCATTTCACATCCGAATTTGAAATTTCAACTTGATCATATAATTATGAAAAATTATTTGAAAAATGAAATTTGAAATAAGAAATACTCAGGAATCCTGGATTCTCTATATTTTTACATATAATTAGAATATTCAAACTTCGAACCGATTTTGTGTTTATTTTATATCATAGATTAAATTCAGAAACGAAAGGTTTTTATTCAAACTATTTAAAATGAAATGTAAATAACAAAACTTGCAAATTGGGTAAAACAATTTCACATTGTAAAATAAGAAGGAAGGGTTTTTTACTTGATAGAAGGATTATTACAAAATTTGAATATCAAAACAGATTTAATCTGTTGTCTTCTACAATTTTAATTTCAAAAAATTCTTTGAAGAAACTTTAAGAATTAAATTAATGTCTTTATAAGCACTGCTCATATTTAATAGACGTATAGAATCAAAATTGACAATTTATATTCGTTAGTTTTTCTTAATTCCATTTGATATTGTATGATGAATTTTGATTTTATACGTCTATTAAATATGAGCAGTGAATCTTAGGAATACACGGTCCTCAATAGAAATAAAAGTGAACACCTTTATATATCCAAGGTACTTATGTTCAAATTTTATAATAATCCTTCTATCAAGTAAAAAACCGTTCCTTCTTATTTTATTTTATATATAATATATAATTATATTAGGTTTTTTAAATAAAGAAATTCATTATACAGTGTTGAACGGTTTTAACTGAGGCCAAGTGCCTTATGAGCTTTGTATGATTTTCTGTGAACTTGGAACATAAGTACCTTGGATATATAAAGGTGTTCACTTTTATTTCTATTGAGGACCGTGTATTCCTAAGATTCACTGAGTAAGTCTATACATTGTTTAATTGATTTTATTATTTTTTTTATGTAAAGTTGAACTGATCTTATCGTAACTTTAATTTTTTCTTGAGAATGTGCTACATGTTTTGAGATTTTTTGAAGTAATTTATTTAAATATATTGAATATTTCAAATAAATTAGTTTTTGAGAAGTTCTTGAAATTATGTTTTATATTTTTGAGAAAGAGTTATTTTTCATTCATATGGGATCGGAAAACAAAACATTTTGTAACATTTTGTAACAAACAGGGCTTCGTAAGTTTGTCTGAAGAGTTCATTACGCATGCCTGGAACGAAACAAAAAATGTTTGCTTATTTATATTTTAATTTTAATTGACAGTTTATGTTCGTTGGTTTTTCTTAATTCCGTTTGATATTGTATGATGAATTTTGACGTCTATTAAATATGAGCAGTGCTTATAAAGACATTAATTTAATTCTTAAAGTTTCTTCAAAGAATTTTTTGAAATTAAATTGTAGAAGACAACAGATTAAATCTGTTTTGATTTTCAAATTTTATATAATATATAATTAAATTAGGTTTTTTGAATAAAGAAATTCATTATACAGTGTTGAATGGTTTTAACTAAGGCCAAGTGCCTTATAAGCTTTGTATGATTTTCTGTGAACCTGGAACATAGAGTACCTTGGATATAAAGGTACCTACTTACATGTTTGTTGAGGATCATGTATTTCTAAGATGGCACTGGGTAAGTCTATACATTGTTTAATTAATTTTATTATTTTTTATATGTAAAGTTGAACTGATCTTATCGCAACTTTAATTATTTCTTGAGGATGTGCTACATGTTTTGAGATTTTTTGAAGTAATGTATTTAAATATATTGAATATTTCAAATAAATCAGTTTTTGAGAAGTTCTTGAAATTATGTTTCATATTTTTGAGAAAAAGTTATTTTTCATTAATATAGGATCAGAAAACAATACATTTTGTAACAAACAGGGCTTCGTACGTTTGTCTGAAGAGTTCAGTACGCATGCCTGGAACAAAACAAAAAATGTGTGCTTATTTATATTTTAATTTCAATTGACAATTTATATTCGTTGGTTTTTCTTAATTCCATTTGATATTGTATGATGAATTTTGATTTTATACGTCTATTAAATATGAGCAGTGCTTATAAAGACATTAATTTAATTCTTAAAGTTTCATCAAAGAATTTTTTGAAATTAAAATTGTAGAAGACGACTAATTGAATCTGTTTTGATATTCAAATTTCACATTGGATTAAAAATGTGATTGAACAAATATGGAATTAATGACGTGGAAGATTATCATAAAAATGATGACATTCTGGGGGTAAGACCCCTTGCAGTTGTTGAAAGTGTTGCAATTTGGTGCTTTTTATCTTTATTCGATCCTTGTATAATTTTGGTGCCACATTTCCAGGATTTTTCTCAAAAATTTTTATTCGTTGTGGCAATTCTCGGAAAAGTTACACTTGTACATGATCTTGCCTTCTGGCAAATACTTGAGACATCTTATTTCTGTAACGTTGAGTGAACCGGGCCTAATTGATGAACACAATTGGTCAATTGTATAATCTGAGAAGAAATCGAATGATAAGTATTTAACTTCATAAGATCGTGGGTTTTGTCGTGCTTCCATCGGTACAGCAATGTAATCTGAAGGAATATGAATAACTCTGTTCTTCAACTTGTTTTCAATGAACGCATGTATGGAGTCACATTCTATCTGGGTATGCCCACGTTCTAAATATTTTTGTTCCAATGTAATAATGTTAATAATCGAAAACTTGAGAAGGACACTAGATAATAAACAATTTCGATTTTAGTATGTACAACCATCAGTCCAACTCACAATGGGTTTCTTAGAATCTTTGTACTTGTTAAGATGATCTGTGAGACACCTAGCAAAAACTGAGGTTACCAGCTCACCCTCAGATTCAAGCCACCAGTAGCAACTGACATCATGAGTTGCTAAGTTAAATAGAGTGTAATTGGGAACGTACAATTTTGTTTTATAATAAAAAGCACTGGCATTAAAAAACGGTGCCAAGTTGACAGCTTTCAAATCCCCAGTAAGGACAGTACTTTTTTCTTCTTCAGCTTACTTCTTCTTATCTTTATTTTTTCCTGTATTACTAGTTCTTTTGGTTCAATAGGTAATTTGTAATCTTCCTCTTCCATATTTCTAAATTCGTGCTTCACACAGATATCAAATGCATTCTTTTTTGGGTGGAATATGGAGATTTTCATTTCTGATACAGTTATCAAACACTTGTCTAATTAGGTGTGACTATTTACAATAGTCAACATAATGATTCAAAAATTGTGTCATAGTTGTGACGAACTGATCTGAGTAAAGTTTATCCGTTTGTTTTCTACAATAGTGACATGGCAGTTTGGCTATGGTTTCTAAATAAATTGTAAGAGTCTCTTTCTGTTCTTTCTTCTTGGTTTTTCTTACTATTTCCCTCCCTTCCTCATTCTTATTTTCTTTGCTCATGTAAATTCCAACATAATCTTTTTTATCTATCACCCAATTTCTTACAGATCATTCACCTATGCTGAATGTGTTCAGAAAAGTTTTTTGGCAAACTTGTCTTCTTACTCCTCCAATTTTCAAGTGATATATCAGACGCAAAGTTCACATAGCTGTAGAGATACAAGCTGTTTCGTAATTATTGCATGTACGAAGGATTCTTTATGGTCAATTTCTACAGTAGATATTAATCTTGAGCATACGAGCTATTCAATACGATTAGAGACACGAGTTTAAACCCTTTTTATGTAAAATTTGAATATCAAAACAGATTTAATCTGTTGTCTTCTACAATTTTAATTTCAAAAGATTCTTTGAAGAAACTTTAAGAATTAAATTAATATCTTTATAAGCACTGCTCATATTTAATACACGTATAAAGTCAAAATTCATCATACAATATCAAATGGCATTAAGAAAAATCAACGAATATAAATTGTCAACTGAAATTAAAATATAAATAAGCAAACATTTTTTGTTTCGTTCCAGGCATGCGTAATGAACTCTTCAAACAAACTTACGCAGCCCTGTTTGTTACAAAATGTATTGTTTTCTGATCCTATATCAATGAAAAATAATTCTTTCTCAAAAATATAAAACATAATTTCAAGAACTTCTCAAAAACTAATTTATTTGAAATATTCAATATATTTAAATAAATTACTTCAAAAAATCTCAAAACATGTAGCACATCCTCAAGAAGTAATTAAAGTTACGATAAGATCAGTTCAACTTTACATATAAAAAATAATAAAATCAATTAAACAATGTATAGACTTCCCCAGTGCCATCTTAGAAATGCATGATCCTCAACAAACATATAAGTATACATTGTTTAATTGATTTTATTATTTTTTTATATGTAAAGTTGAACTGATCTTATCGTAACTTTAATTATTTCTTGAGGATGTGCTACATGTTTTGAGATTTCTTGAAGTAATTTATTTAAATATATTGAATATTTCAAATAAATTAGTTTTTGAGAAATTATTGAAATTATGTTTTATATTTTTGAGAAAGAGTTATTTTTCATTAATATAGGATCAGAAAACAATACATTTTGTAACAAACAGGGATGCGTAAGTTTGTCTGAAGAGTTCATTACGCATGCCTGGAACGAAACAAAAAATGTTTGCTTATTTATATTTTAATTTCAGTTGACAATTTATATTCGTTGGTTTTTCTTAATTACATTTGATATTGTATGATGAATTTTGACTTTATACGTCTATTAAATATGAGCAGTGCTTATAAAGACATTAATTTAATTCTTAAAGTTTCTTCAAAGAATTTTTTGAAATTAAAATTGTAGAAGACAACAGATTAAATCTGTTTGGATATTCAATTTTGTAATAATCCTTCTATCAAGTAAAAAACCGTTCCTTCTTATTTTACCTTTTTATGTAATTATCACATTTTCATTGAAAATGGAGATAGGAGTTATTGTTTCTTGAGCGTCAATATATTTCTACTTCAATTCCTTTTAAAAAGTCAAGTCTTCAAAGAATCGCGAATAGTGATTCACAATTTAATAGCTATACGAAAAATATTGCCTAAAACGCATGGTCTTGTATATTGGGATCGCAAGCGAATTGTATTAGTCATAAATTGGCATTATGTAATTTATAAGCACGCTTGAGTTCATAACCGCAAATAAATGCTTTCATAAATTTTACATGTTTCTGAAAATCTAATGAGGTACCTCTACACGTATTCAAGGAGGGCCATTTTATTGATATCTATGGTAAGATGTAAAGGTGGGCCATCTAGAGTTTGTATTTTGAAGTAGTGGTTATTTGGAGTCGGACAACTTCTGTCATTCGTGTTTTGACATTAACGAAATGGGTCGATTTGCACTTGAACAAAACTGGAAAAGATTGAAACCTTATTTCAAAAATGGTGAATCTTCAATCCACACTGTAAGAAATATACGTAGAAAATTCATTAGAAATGAAATCACCTCACGGCAATTTTTGGATCAATTGGTCATTTTAATTGATAAACAAACCCCTTTACCTTCTCGTTCAGAGACCACACCTGAAATCATTGCTGTTGTAGCCCAGAATCTGGCAGAACATCCATCAACATCGATTGGTCATCGTGCTTAAGAAATGAATATTTTTTACATTTCTCTGAGGGAGAATTTTGCATAAAGACCTCGGTATGAAGGCTAACAAAGTTCAACTAGTGAAGCCTCCTGCCGATCCGATTCGTTTCCACTTTGCTCAGTTAGCTAATGATCGCATGGTCGAAGATGAGCATTTTCCCAGAAAAATAATTTTTAGCGATGAAGCCCATTTTCACCTTGCAGCACTATTTTTTGTGGATATTCGTTGAGGATAAGTGTTACGATAACTATCAAGAAGCGGTTTATGCTTTGAAATCGCAGTTGCCATTCATGAGAGTGAGCCCCAAACAATCGACAATGTACTGAAAAATTGGGTTGATCGGGTGGGGTACTATAGCTTGTCGTGGCGGTCATTTGAATTATATTGTTTTTCATTCGTAAATGTCAAAGTTCAACGTTTCTAAATAACTCACAACTTAAAAAAAATAGTCATTAGTTGTTTATTTATAGCTGATAATACAATACAAATCTTGAATGGTCCACCCCTTTATCAATTTCAACCTCTTGATTCTTATCGAAATATTTTAAAAAAATCTTAAGTAGGATTTTGGCCTTGTTAAAACACAAGAATTTCACTCGGATAATATCTGAAATGTCAAAAAATAATTCCTGCGATATATTTTAATGAATTTAAAATGATTTATGATAGAATGAAGAACATTCTATTAAACTACCTCTAATTTGTTGTTGTCTTTGGTTCTTTTGATTTTGAAACAATAAAATTTGTGAATGGAATATTTACTGTGGATGAACTTTGTCGCTTTCATGAACTTGATTTTTGCATTTCGCCCCAATAACTTTTCTTCAAATGTTATGTCAAATATTTATTCAGGAAATTACATTGCTTGAAAATTGCCTGACAGAATTAAATTTTACCGTTAATTATTCATCTCTAGTATAATTACATTTGTACAGTGAATAAGAATCAACAAAATTCGAAAAATCGGAAAGCTTAGACGGATAATAAAGTTGATACTGTTTTGCTTTACTGAAATTTATTTAATCAACTAATACTTGCTGAATCTGAATGCTGAAATTTGAAAATTCAATTTTATACAGTTTATGAAAAATTTCATGATCGGACTTCAGAATACAGCGAAATTATATGTGAAATGAAACGAACGATCAAAGAAACTATGAGAAAACAAGTATGTATTGAACTGTAGCAGTTCCAGTTTAAGACCCCTATACTACTCTGTCAAGAAAGTACCGGGAATTTTCAATTAAAACAACATTTTTACATTTAATCGTCAAAATTTATTGGGTCGCCTTCAAAATAGGCTCCATTTGCTCCAATACATCTATGCCAACGGCACTTCCAATTATCGAAACATTTTTTATAGGCGCTTTCCGGGATGAACTTTAGCTCTCGCGCCGAATTTTGTTTTATGGCTTCAATCGACTCAAAACGGGTGCCACGAAGGGGCAATTTTAGTTTTGGGAAGAGGAAAAAGTCGCAGGGAGCCAAATCCGGCGAATACGGTGGTTGCTGAAGCACGTTTGTTGAGTTTTTGGCGAGAAAGTCAGTCACAATCGTAGCTCGGTGAGAAGGCGCGTTATCGTCATGCAAAATCCATGAGTTGTTCGCCCACAAATTTGGCCGCTTCTTACGGATACGCTCACGCAAACGTTTCATAACGCCTAGGTAATACTCCTTGTTTACCGTCTGACCCTCTGGAACGAATTCGTAGTGCACCACGCCACGGATATCGAAGAAAACAATGAGCATCACCTTCATTTTCGAGCGGCTTTGGCGTGGTTTTTTCGGTTTCGGCTCATTTTTTGCCACCCATTCCGATGATTGCTGGCTTGTTTGCATATCGTACTCGTAGACCCAGGTCTCATCACCAGTTATAATGCGTTCCATGAATGTAGAATCGGAATTACAGCGATCCAGCATGTCTGAAGCAACCTGTTCGCGATGACGTTTTTGAAGAAAATTCAGGTCTTTCGGTACGAGTCGTGCGGCCACCTTTCTCATGCCCAAAATATCAATCAAAATCGTATGTGCGGACTCGTGGGATATCTTAAGATCATGTGCTATCTCTCTCAAGCTTGGTACGACGGTTTTCCAGCATCCTTTCCTTAATTTTATCAACGTTACCTTCGATCGATGCCGTCGATGGGCGACCACTTCGCGACCGTCCTTGAAGGCTCTGTACCACTGATATGCACGAGTTTTCGATAAAGCATTATCACCAAAGGCCTTTTGCAACATTTTCAATGCATCGGCATACGACAATTCATTTGCAACACAAAACTTCAAACAAATTCTTTGCTCAACATAATCACCCATAGTAAAATCGGCACGCACTCTGACATCGACTGACTTAATCAACTGTTGCAAATATACTAGTTGACAGATCCCGCTCAAGCTTAGCATAGTAATTAAGGGCAGTGGTACCAAACTATAAAAAAAAATTTTTATCTGCCTCATTGCCCCGCCAGATTTAAATCGATAATTCCCGGTACTTTCTTGACAGAATGTATAATTATTAATTCATTAATAAGGATTGTAAGCTATGATAATGACTGTATAATTTACAATTTGTCACATTCAACTATATTCCAGCGAACTATTTAATTATTCTTCACATTATAATTATTGAAATTCGGTAATAAATTCTCCCGTTAGTATGAAAATTCCATCATAACCTGCCCCATCGGCGACACAGTGTTTCTCAGAATCACCTCCATCGATAAATTACATTCCAGTGTGAGATGCACCTCGGATAGTTCGGCAGATTAAGGTACAAATCAAGATGCCCTCTGGACTACGTGACATGGTTTGCAAACTTTCCAATCCTGACCGAACTTGGGATGTGGGAGAATTTCACCGCATAAATTCAGGTGTACATCTTCAACTATAGGTGCATTGGCCAATGAGAGCCAGTGTTGGATAATTGGTAGTACGTCAAAGTATACAGGATGTTTCATTCTATAATGAAAATAATTCATAACGGCACTTACTTGCGCGCACATTTTGTGATGTCAGTGCGATAGGTCAGTAACTATTTTGAAAAATGATAAGAATTCCAGCAAAAAAACTTTTAATTTCTCATTATGTTCTCCATTTAGCTTCCCGTTGAATATTTGCTCAAATGTTTTTCCAATTTCCTTCCCTTCGAAATGAAAGGGTATGCCTGGTTTTCAAAAAAGGGGTATTTCCAGTGTTTTCATTTAACACAAATTTTTCACCTCCGAGTCACTCATTAAAGTTTGACAACAGCAAGAATCTAAATCGGAAGAATAAAGTGGATAGGGTAGTAGTTCGTTGGTCAAGTTATGTTGTTTGCTATGGTAAATACACACGTGTGTATCTGATGGAAGATCACTTTTTTTGACGAATGCCTTTGTTTTTGTATAAATGTCGCATTTGTCGAAGATATCCAGAAACATGCTCCTGAGTCTACGGCGGTAAGACACTTAAGGCGGCAAAATGTCAGTGATTTTGCTTTCCGTATATTCAACTGTACTTTTCGGGATGTACAGGTATTGGAAAAGACAGTCGGAAAGATACGAAATTGAATGTTAATCAAGACGTCCAGTGGAGCAGTGGAAGAATCAAAACCTCAGCGAGATGCGATGACGAATATACGACTGTTTTCTCTCAATGTTAGTGGGGTTGAATTCTACCATTTATTGTATTGGCATGTGAGCGTAGCTCTTTCACCAAGTGACTAGTTAGCAGTCTTCACGGTCTACCCCAGGAGGCTGAAAGTGTGATATGGGTTACGCCTTATCATCGCGAATGGTGAGAACCACTCCGAAGAGTTGAACCCACCAGCTTCCAGTTTGGGCTTCAGTTCAAGAATCTACAACCGTATGACTGATAGCAGCGAAGCAGTATCCAACCTCTACTGGCCCTGCAGTGTCAGTACCCGAGTTGTTTGGGACGCAACTCATAGACCGAAGGAGCTTCTTATCCGTCCATCCGAACGCAGTCCCATGAATTAAGATAGTCTCAAGATTGATGCCTCAATTGATCCTGGTATGAGCATCGTCGATCCGGCCAGTACGTCAAGATCCACGAACCATTGTGAAGTCTTTCAACAGATACGGGTTTACCCTCCTAGTCCAGCATGCAGGCTTTCAACCAATTGCCCCCTCGAGTCCAACACCAATTGAGTGGCCAGGTCGTACGAATACTTCCCGAGGACCGAAAGGCCCTGTGCTGCGATGGACTCCCTTGTCACTGAATTGATCAACGGGGCTCAGCCCTCCATTCCACCTTACTGTGAAACTAGGGCCCCATTGAGTCGATCTTCCACCACACGGGTCCAGTGACTGGCGCAAATGGTATTACTTTAGGAAGACTTAACGCTCCATTTCACCGGGATGAAACTAGGGTCCTAGTCAAGACAAACGCCCCAGCGCGACAAGCTATAATGCCATGGGGGGTGGTTAGTGAGGGGTGAAAGCAGACTGCAAAGCCTTTCGATCCAAGCATCACTGGTACTGCCATTGTGAGAGAACAGTCTTTTATTCGTCATCGCAGCGCGCTGAGGTTTTGATTCTTCCACTGCTCGACTAGACATCTTGATTAACATTGAATTTCGTATCTTTCCGATTATCTTCTCCATACCTGTATACATTAACAATAATGCTTATAGTCATTTTTGCAGAATTTAACAACATTCAGAAATCTTTTGATACTTGTTGTTCAATGAGAGAAAAAAATGTTCCAGAAATATTCACAGTTACAAAAATTGGATCACTTCTGAGATTGTTATGGCTTAAAGTGTACTGAAAATTATTTATCAGAAACATACTGTAAAGAATTGCTTGGTATGTAGAGATACCTTTTTGAATTCTTCGGAAGTAATTGATTCAACATTAAGCAATTAGTATGCAAATTCTTGGTTAAGCATACTTCAAATGGGGGTGAAGGAGGGATGTATATTAGACTTTGATGCTTTATTCACAGCCTAAAATACATATATACAAGTTTACAGATTTGTATTATTGTACCCAAATTGAGGGAGTTGCTCCGGTGGTTTTAACACTAAATGCGGCGAAAACACTATCTTGATCGTGCAATAGTTCTTCTTTGAGTTTTTTCTACTGTTTACTTCCATGCCTTTAGTGCGTTTTGGGTTACTAAGGGAGAGAGTTCCTTGAAAGGTTAAAGTGAAATGCGATTATAAATAGTTCAAGAGTAGAGATTAATGTGTTTCATATGTTAAGAGAACTTACTTCTAGAGAATGTGCGTGGGATCGGAATAGGGAATATTGTGTGACTGTTTGGGCAAAGCACGAAGAGAGGGCTAACGAACGGCTACGAGAGATGTGTTTGACTGTGCTTTTCGGCTAACTGTAGTTTAGGGTGAGTAATGCGTGACTGTCTGGTCGAGGGAATAGATTCAACTGTACCTTTTGGCTGACTCGCCGAATGAGAGAATGAATTTGGTCTCGAAAAGGTAACCCAGGTAGATTCGACTGTTGTCGTATTGAAACGGCTAAAACGGTTCTAATGGGTTTCTAAGATCTAAGAATGATTCTTTATTCAGAAGAAGAATGATTCTTTATTCAGAAGAAGGTACAGGTACATGGTAATGTGCAGTAATACATTAAGCTATTTTTACATCACGAATAAAGAAAATTATTGTCACTAAGGCATCAATATGCCAGCGCGTGACTACACTTCCTTACAGGCGAACAAGAATTGGTACCAAACAATAATTCCATTCACAAAAAACATCAACTAATATAGAATATAGTTACAATTATATAAGGTCTATAAACCTACTTGAAGATACAATATAATATTATAATATTAGGTCTGAACCAAATCTACACTAAACCACACATGCTGAAATGACATCAATAAATGAATCGCAGAACACTCTACAGCATTACATATTATTTTCTTACTTATAACAACAACATTGGATTTAACCAACTGAGCTATGTTGCAGATCAACAATCGAATACTCTGTTTAATATCGTGATATCGACTGCGAAAAGCCATTTCTTACATTCTTTTTTGAAACGTGCATGTTTGAAATTTTGTGTTTTTATGTATGAAGGGAGTAAGTTGAATATTTTGGGTGCTACATATGAAATACATTTCTGAGTTATTCTTTTGTTCTTTTTCGGAATCTCTGCAATGAATTGCGAAATTTGTCTAGTTTTATATTTTTCCATACTGAGAGGCTGTATTAAACTTTGATCTTTGGAAATATTCAGAAGGACTTTGCTCGCATATAGTTTCCTCAGTGGAAGTACATGAATATCTTGGAACAATAGCTGAGAGGGATACCTTTGATTTTTGTGCAGTATAAGTTTTAGAGCCCTTCTCTGCAAAATATTCAGCGGATTGATTGAATTTTGATAGCTACTACCCCAAGCTAATAAACCGTACTGCAGGATGGACTCAAATAAGGCGTGGTAAACAATTTTCAAGTTCGATTTATTCATGAAATTTCTTAATTTTCGCAAAATAAAAATACTTTTTCGAAGTTTGGTTGCAGTTATCTTCACGTGTTTATCAAATCTCATGCCTGTATCCAAGGTTATTCCTAAATATCTAATATCCTCAACCACCGCCACCGCTGATGCACAATTACAGGATGCATTCATATTACCAACGCAATGATTTTTGTGTAATATTATTTCTTTAAAATTTGGCCTTGTACGACTGTCCACAAAAAAAGGCAAGCATTTAGTTTTTTCCCAGTTAAGAGTTAGAAGGTTGGTATCAAGCCAAATTTTTATGTTTTTCATTGAATTCTGCATATTAGTTTTTAGTTCTTCCCAATTTTTTCCGTTTACCAAAACTACTGTATCATCTGCATATGATATGCATTTGCTGTTCCGATCATGGTCGAGTAAATCGTTTATGTATATCAAAAAGAATATAGGGCCTAGAACAGTTCCTTGTGGGACTCCAAAATCAATTGGTTGTGTTGAGCTACTACTCCCTTGTATCGACACCTTTTGTATTCTGTTTTTTATGTAGCTTTCAACCAAATTTTGTACATTCCCGCGAAAACCTAAAATTTCTAGCTTTTGTAAAAGTAGCTCATGGTGTACGGTGTCAAAAGCTTTTCGCAGATCCAGGAAAACACCAGCTGTCGGCAATGTATTGTCAATATCCCCATAGATAGATCTCGATAGAGCTATCATTGCATCCTCAGTGCATATACCTTTCTGAAATCCGAATTGGTTACCTTTTAAGATTTTATTTCTACTCACAAAACTCATAATCCTTGCTTTGAATAATTTTTCAAAAATTTTAGCTATGTTTGATAAGAGTGAGATTGGCCGATAGTTTGCGACGTTTGATTTATCACCCGATTTGTATAAGGGTTTAATATTCGACATTTTGAAGCAGGAGGGGTATTTGCCAATTACGAAAATGTTATTGAATATATGTTCGAGGGGGCGGCTTATATAACTACATACTTTTTTAAGCAAATAAGGTGTTAAACCGTCTAGGCCAGGGGATGTGCCGTTTTTTAGCTCTCCGATCGTCGTTCTTATTTCTTGCTCACAGGTAGGATCTAAAAATAATGATTCTCTGATTTGATACTTTTTTTTGAATTCTGACAAATAGTTTGACTGTTCCAGATAATTTGTATCAATTTTTTCTGCTAACTCTTTACCTATCGACGAAAAAAAATCATTGAAACGCTCTGATTTCTCCCTATCTGTAGTTAATATGCTTCCGTCAACATTATATATATCACCTATTTGATTAACCTTTTTTGTAACATTCATTGCGCTTTTGATTGTGTCCCAAAATCTACGAGAATTATTTCCAGCTTCTATCAACTGATTTCGATAGAAATCATTTTTCGATTTATATATCAACTTATGTATTATATTTCTGTATTCTTTGTATTTTTGTCTGAGAGTGATGTTTTCTGGATTCTTCTTAAGATCTTTATGCAGTTTGTCTCTAACTTTGATTGACTCAATTATTCCATGCGTTATCCATGGTGTTCTTTTAGATTTCTCATTATTCTTTCTCTTATATGTTGCGGTATCAATATGACTTATTAAAGTTTTCATGAAATTATTTGTACTAAGCTCTGGATCTATTATGTTTATTACGTTTTCCCATTTTTCTTGTGACAGGGACTGACACAAACTTTTATAGTTCACTATTTGTACCTGTTTAGAATGCTTTATTATTTCGCCTTTAGAATAACCAATTGTTAAAACTACAGCATGATGATCAGTAATCTTAGTCTTCAATACGAACGTTGCTATTCTGTTTAAATTCCGCGTATTGTCAATAAGAACATGATCCAAACAGCTTTTTTGATTATTCACTTCCCTCGTATACTCGTTGACAAGGGATATAAAACCTGATTCATGAATTATGTCTAAATACTCATCTACTATATTTCTATTATGTTCCTTTAATATATCTATGTTAACGTCACCTATGATGAATTCTGTCTGTGAAACACTATTCATTTGTAAAAAATTTTCAAGTCCTGTCAAAAACTCGACTACATTTTGTTCTGGAGGTCTATAAACTGCTGTGAAATTACATTTGTAATCTGATGTTATGGATACACTCAATTTTAGAACAGTTATACCAGCTATGTGATGTTTTGTTATATTTGCATTCCATTTGCTTCTAATTAGAACAATCACCCCGTCGTTCTGGTTGAACTTACCCTCATTGTAAAAAATATCATAATCATCGATTTGAAAGTAGCTCAGATTGTCTATTTGCCATGTCTCGGTAAGTATTATACAATCAAAATCATAATTTAACAAATCCAGAACAACGAGAAAATGTTCAAAGTTTTTTCCTATACTTCTTATGTTTTGGCATATGATTTTAAATTCACTTTTATATTTCACAGCACCTTTATACTCATCGAAATTTTCACATATCAGTGTGTTTGATTTAGTTTCTTCCTCAATTATTTCCCCAATTTCCCTACTGTCCATTTTTTGGTTCAAACCTACTTATTTATCTTCCTTAAACCTATGATTCGACCTAAATATACCAAGTATTACAATAAACCTATCCTACCTTATTTGTAATTTTCATTATTTTTGGGATTCCCCTAATATATCTTATGCTGATGTCTTCTTCTCCTAGCGCTTTCCTTTCTTCCAGCTGGTTTTTCAGATTCCGGTAATATTCTTGCTGCTGCGGCGTTTGATCATTTGATATACGCACAGGCGAGTTCTTCAGGTTTCTCTTGTTTTTTAGGATTGCTAAAACATCCTCAGCATCTTCCAAAATAACTTTTACTGGTCTCACACTATCTTTCTTCTTTCCGAGTCGTATAATGTTTTTAACTCGTACCGACGATGAAGTTATTTTCCTCAGAATTGTGTGTGTTTCTACTTTATCGTGCTCCTTTCGTTGAGTTGCATCAGATTGTACAGACTCCGGTAGGTTATACAGGATCAGATTGGTGGATCTTTTCTGACGCTCAAACACTTCATTTACTATCAACTCGCTCTCCAAGACACTTTCAGCTTTCTTATTTTTAAGTTTCTCTACTTCAAACTGAAGCGAGTTGATCATTTCTCTCAATACTGGAATCTGCTGAAGTCCCAGTTCACAATCTTCACAAAAAAATTTTAGTTTTCTTGTTTGTAGTTGCAAACATTTAGCTTCAGTGGCAGTTAAATTGGCGCATTGTGTGTGTAAGAATCTATTGCATCCATCACATTGAAAACTTGTTTTATTTTCATTGATGTCAAGTTTGCATTTTATGCATTTCTTGTTTTCTCCCATAATAATCGACCTGAGGCCGACTCTGTATAGATATTCACAGAACTTTATCAGTCCGGTTTTTATTCGTTCTTATCACTCCGTTTTTGCCTACACTCCTCACTTATACGATGTTAGTATCTGAGTAATTTTCACAAATTTTCTTATTGGTATTCGGTCTAACTGGAAAAATTATATATCACCTTGTCAAGCTGATATTTTCCGCTACATGTCAATATAATTTTTGTACATGTTTCCCTAATATAGCTGTTAATATTTTAATTTCAACTCGGAACGATTCTTGATACACCTGCTTTCGCAAATAATCTCACACATACTTATCAAGGGACAAATATTTTCGTTTCCTAAAAGGTGTTTAGGCCCATTTAGGTTTCTAGGAATTAAATGGGACATGTTTAAAAAGCCTAAATTTTTGAACTCTTGGTAAATTTGAATACATACTAATATGAGATGTCAATCTATTTACAACTCATCTTAACAAATCTTCTTGAAATCAATCACTTAGAAATACTGAATTTATTTGTCACGGTGAAAGTATCGACAGATCTGATCATAAAAATAAAACAGTTTGAAGTACGAAAATTATTCTGTTAGCAAAAGAGGTGGTTGGAATGGGTATATTGCACTTTTTTGTGATGTCGCATTCGAGAAGGATGGTGGGCTAGCTGAAATATTTGTGGATTATTTTTCCTCCATTACCGAGAAAACCTTCAGATTTTATTATGGATACTGAATTCATGTTTTTCGTTTTTTATCGTGAATGTAAAGTAGAGTATGAGCTATGGTAATAGTAGGCCAATTATGGTCTGATTTGAGCATGAGGTAAGTTCTTTCTTCGTTAGTATGTATAGTATATCGAGAATACATTTCTTTACTTGAATTAATTCGCAAAGGTATGTCTAGTACGTATTTTGCCCACTCTAGTATATTATTAATACCTCAGTGTCTCTGTGTATAATTAATATAGATACTCGACAGATTTGGAGTCACTAGTATACATTGCACTGACGAAAACCAACCAGTTTGAAACGTGTGCATGTGTGCACTTTGCCTCTCTGATCAACAAACCCTTGTCGAGTTTGTTTGAGTCTAGTATTGTTATATAGAAGTATGTTATACTGTCTCTATTTCTAGAATGTTCTATTGCCATTGCTCATACTCCTTATTAATGATCCTTGGTATCCTTGAATTAATTCATTTGAATATGAATATGCTAATTATGAGCACTACAGCAAATTATGGTCTGATTTGACCATGAGGAAAGTTTTTACTGCGTTAGTAACGTGAAAATATCGAGAATATATTTCTTTACTTGAATTTACTCGCAAAGGTATGTCTTGCATGTATGTTACACTGTCTCAATTTGTAGAAATTTGTATTACCATATCTCATACTCCATATTAATGATTTTTGGTACAAATCAGCCCAATTAATTTATTTGGATGCTTTACTTGATGAAAAGTACTGGAGCTGACATCGTATCCGCGCGTGTTTTGAAAATGTTAATATTGGTAATCCGTGTTGAGATCTTACTTAAAAACTATAACTGTTAAACGGAAATATTAAAGAAAAAGGCTTGGAACTTCCGACGTAGATTTGGGGCACGAATATCTGCACTTAGTTGGTTATTGAGCAAAATCGTTTCGAAGTTATTCACATTTGAAATTTTTTCCAATGTTCTTCAAAGAACAGATCCGATCTTCAATATTTAGAAATAAAATGATAAGGCGCATGTTCTACAAAAATTTTGTGAGGATCGTATAGTTAAAAAATTAAAAACAAGAGAAAATTGTGGTCGGAT
The DNA here is from genome assembly GCA_034642435.1 of Megalocaria dilatata. Lineage (NCBI taxonomy): Eukaryota > Metazoa > Arthropoda > Insecta > Coleoptera > Coccinellidae > Megalocaria > Megalocaria dilatata. The sequence goes on along the minus strand of CM067859.1, from coordinate 52,474,847 downwards.
CAGCTTTCATCGATATGGAACCATAGCAACAGTCCTACGATCGAAAACAAATTTACCATTCATATGTAAATTGAAGACACAAAGACTAGTGGAAAATTTTTTGAACATCATATAAATAGAAGACGAAAAAAATTTTTTGAGCAGGGTTAAGTGCTACCGAAACCATAGTAAAAGTCCAACGATTGAGTTTGAATTCAGCATTTAGATGTAAAATAACGACTACACGGCTGATGCAAAATTTCTTGAGGATCGTGGTCGACATGACCAAGCGGGCAAAAGATTCTGATTTCTCGTCAGTGCTTTTCACCATTTGTTGTTTCATACCTACAAGTATAGTGAGGTGTTCAACAGTGATTGATAAAAGAGTTAAACAGTCAAACTCATATGTCTGTAAGTGTATTATAATATTTTCAATATTAGGCCTTATTACTACTGAATATATTTTACTTCAAGTTTTTCAAGAAATGTTCACTCTGTCCACCTCTTAGTAAATCAGGGGATTATTGAACAGATAACCAGTATGTAAACCGTTAACCAAACTGATAATTTTGTGGAAAATCACGATCTTTCACTTGTAGATATAAAAGATAACTCAAGGTAAGGCAATAAAACTATTTCTTATTTACCAAATAAGTAATACTTTTATTAACAAGACTAACCGTGTAATATAAGGGGTGGGCCATTTAAAATTTGCATTTTTTATCGGTTATGAATAAAAAACTAATGAATATTTTTGCGAAGTTGTGAATTCAAGGTTCAACCTTGAAATTTACGAATAAAAAACAATATCATTCAAATGACCGCCACGATTGGCTACAGTTTCCCATCCGATAATTCCTATTTTTCAGTAGATTGTCTATTGTTTGGGGCTCAATCTCATGAATGGCAACTTCGATTTCGTGTTTCAAGGCATCCGTAGTTTCTGGATGGTTAGCGTAATACTCATCCTTAACAGATCCCCACAAAAATAATCCTCCGAGCTGAAAATGAGCTTTATCGCTGAAGATCATTCTTCTGGGAAGAATGAAAAGCCATCGGATGGTTACGACGCTTCACTTCTTGCACTAGTTGAACTTTTTGAACCTTTATACCGAGGTCTTTATGCAAAATTCTCCACAGAGAAGTCCGAAAAATATTCAGTTCTTCAGCACGATGACCAGTTGATTTATGTTCAGCCACATTCTGGGCTATAGCAGCAATTGTTTCAGGTGTGGTCACTGGACGAGAAGGTAAACGGGTTGTTTTATCACATACAATGCAGTTTTCACGAATCAATTGATCCACAAACTGTCGTGAGGGTATTTCCTTTCTCTTGAATTTTCCACTAAAATTTCTAACATTTTGACATAGTTTTGGAAATGAGTTTTCAATATTTTCTAGCATTGTTGAAGCGTAAGCCGACCCATTTCGTTAATGTCAAATATTGAATTAACTTTTTGTCAAAACACAAATGATAGAAGTGTTGCCAGACTCGAAATTTATTAATGCGTTAGGTATTCTAAAAAAACTTATAAGTTATTGTAATTAAGCCTTCGGCTGTCGGATAGTCACCATATTATTAACTCAATATAACTACTCAGTCTCAATAGTCACAATGTAGACTTAGGTAGAAAAACTAAACAATCAATAGGGGATGTTCAAATATGATCTGTATGTTCCTCTATTGGACGATTGCTGTCCTCTATCTAACGACCGATAATATACAGGTGGTCCAACGAAAACTTAACACCTCGATTTTCCGACTTTAAAATAAGAATGTGGAAAATTGCTCGAACCCGTCAATTTTTGATTCGAGGGGGAACAACTTTTCCGCTTTTTTCATCCCCGTAACTTCAAACCCCTAATGGGGGTGAGCACAACCCCTTGATTTTGAATGGGGGTGAGCACAACCCCATGATTTTGAATGGGGATGAGGGGTGTTGCGATAACAAATTTTGAAGATCGTATTGAGTACCATCTGACGCAAAAATTTCGCTTCAAAATATCCATCGATAATTAAATAACAGCGAAAATAGTAAAAGAGGCAATGTGAAATTTATCTCGAGAATATTATTCGTATCCGACACATTTCAAAGGTATTTAGTGGTTATGTTATTAATTTTTTGTCCAAAAAAGTATTAATTTCTTGCCCAAAAGAGTAGATGGACCATGTTTTTGATTTACCTTAGTCTATCGTAAATTTTTAAGAACGTTACCAGTGTATCAAAGCGATTGTAAATTTGTAGTAGAATTAAAATGGTGTATTCCGTAGAAGAAAGGGTGGAAATGATAAAATCATTTCTTAGAAATAACAACTCTGCGCGTACAACAGCGGCTTTATTTAACGAACGACATCCTGGAAAAATGTATCTAGTGTTTACGTGGTGCAACTGGTTGCCAAATTTGACGCTACTGGTTCAGTCGGAAACAAAAAGAGGGTGTATGAAAGAGACGAAGCGAGAGACGTGGTTGTCTTAGGTCATATAGCAATGAATTCGACATTGAGTACTAGCAAAGTGTCCGATGTATCTGGTGTTTCACGCACAACAATCATATTCGATATCTGTTTTTCGGACGAGTGTTCATTTCACCTTAACGGCATTGTAAACGGGCATAACTGTCGGTATTGGTCAGATGAAAATCCAAGATTATTTCGTGAGGTGTATAATCAGCGTCCCCAAAAATTAAATTTTTGTGCGGGTATTTATGGAAATCACATAATCGGCCCTTTTTATGCCCGCTAATCTCACTGGCCAAATTCATTTAGATCTATTAGAGAACGCTATTCATTCAGCCCTCGTGCAAGTATTGGAGAATGCAGAAGAACACTAGATGGCAAAAAGTTGTTGATAACAAAGTCGTTTTAATTATTGATCAAAAATGAAAACTTGTTAATAATTTATTCGTTTGAATTTAATTCAAAAAAGCGACATTACTTTCAGGTCCACCTAATAATAATCTCGCTGGACAAATTAATTTAGATCTATTAGAGAACGCTATGTATCCAGCCCTCGTGCAAGTATTGGAGAATGCAGTTTTTCGTTCAACCAACGCGTCAGTTCTTAGATGAAAATTTTCCTCACGCCTGGATTGAAAGAAGTTGACATATTGAGTGGTCACCCAAATCACCTGATAGGGCTGCAAGATTTACGCTACCCAGCCTATGTCATTGGATGATTTGCGGACTCGGATCCTTAATGAATGCCGTCAAATTACACCAGAAATATTGAGTAACGTACGTGAAATTTTTCAGTAAAACTTACCTTACTGCATGGAAGTGAATGGTACCCATTTCCAGCATTTAATAAACTAATCACAAAAGTAAGTACTCTTCCACTATTTTACCTGTCATTTCGTTATCGATGGAAATTTTTAAGCGAAATTTCAGGATCGGATAGTACTCAATAAGATTTTCAATATGAAGTATCGTAACACCCCTCATCCCTATTCAAAATCAAAGGGTTGTTGCAATTAATGGGTTGCAGTTACAGGAAATCGAGGTGTTAAGTTTTCGTTAGATCACACTGTATATTGTATATCATTTTTGTGGCCATTGTTGCTAGTCTGTGTACATAGGCTCAGCAAACGCATGATGAACATTACTTATTACTTTAGTTTAAATAATACACATACTACTCTGTCAAGAAAGTACCGGGAATTTTCAATTAAAACAACATTTTTACATTTAATGGTCAAAATTTATTGGGTCGCCTTCAAACTAGGCTCCATTTGCTCCAATACATCTATGCCAACGGCACTTCCAATTATCGAAACATTTTTTATAGGCGCTTTCCGGGATGGACTTTAGCTCTCGCGCCGAATTTTGTTTTATGGCTTCAATCGACTCAAAACGGGTGCCACGAAGGGGCAATTTTAGTTTTGGGAAGAGGAAAAAGTCGTAGGGAGCCAAATCCGGCGAATACGGTGGTTGCTGAAGCACGTTTGTTGAGTTTTTGGCGAGAAAGTCAGTCACAATCGTAGCTCGGTGAGAAGGCGCGTTATCGTCATGCAAAATCCATGAGTTGTTCGCCCACAAATTTGGCCGCTTCTTACGCATACGCTCACGCAAACGTTTCATAACGCCTAGGTAATACTCCTTGTTTACCGTCTGGCCCTCTGGAACGAATTCGTAGTGCGCCACGCCACAAATATCGAAGAAAACAATGAGCATCACCTTCATTTTCGAGCGGCTTTGGCGTGGTTTTTCCGGTTTCGGCTCATTTTTTGCCACCCATTCCGATGATTGCTGGCTTGTTTGCATATCGTACTCGTAGACCCAGGTCTCATCACCAGTTATAATGCGTTCCATGAATGTAGAATCGGAATTACAGCGATCCAGCATGTCTGAAGCAACCTGTTCGCGATGACGTTTCTGAAGAAAATTCAGGTCTTTCGGTACGAGTCGTGCGGCCACTTTTCTCATGCCCAAAATATCAATCAAAATCGTACGTGCGGACTCGTGGGATATCTTAAGATTATGTGCTATCTCTCTTAAGCTGGTACGACGGTTTTCCAGCACCCTTTCCTTAATTTTATCGACGTTATCTTCGATCGAAGCCGTCGATGGGCGACCACTTCACGACCGTCCTTGAAGGCTCTATACCACTGATATGCACGAGTTTTCGATAGAGCATTATCACCAAAGGCCTTTTGCAACATTTTCAATGCATCGGCATACGAAAATTCATTTGCAACACAAAACTTCAAACAAATTCTTTGCTCAACGTAATCACCCATAGTAAAAATCGGCACGCACTCTGACATCGACTGACTTAATCAGCTGTTGCAAACACACTAGTTGACAGATGCCGCTCAAGCTTGGCATAGTAATTAAGGACAATAGTAACAACCTAGGAAAAAAAATTTTACCTGCCTCATTGCCCCGCCAGATTTAAATCGATAATTCCCGGTACTTTCTTGACAGAATGTATATATGTTGATTTCTGTTTATAATTGTGAGTTGCTTACATGACGCGTTTCGTTTACATAGTGACTTCTTCAAATGCTTACAAACAAGTAGTCTGAAATTTGGTAAAAATCTCTATTTAAATATTTTCTATTTTGAGATAAGGCTACAATAAAACGTATAATAATAGATCCAATAAAGGTGAACTGGATAACTTTGTTTGGTCATTCAAAAGATTTTCTGACTCTCTAAAACGATTTATTTTTAAACTTTCCAATAGATCCAATTTTAAATCCTTATTTTCTGTGTGCAAAATCTTAAAAGCTTCATCGAATTCATGTTTCTCTTTTATTAAATGTTCCGCATATGTAGAGCCCAACTTGTTATTGGGGTAGAAACGATGCTGTTTCTTTATTCTAATATGAAAAGGTCTTGTCGTTGGACCGATATACGTTTTAGAGCAGGTATCACATAATATTCGGTAAACACCTGATAATTGAGATTTGTCCCTTTTTGGTTTTGCGTTTTTCAAAAAGGTTCCGAATGAATTGCTGGCTTCATAAGAAATGTTTATATCTATGTTATTATGGACTTTTTTTATTTCTAATGATGGTTTTCCATAGTAAGTGAGAGAATGTATATTTCTGTATTAAAATTGAAATAATTTTGATTTAAACAACTTACAACATCGAATGAGACAAGTTTTGTATGCTTGGTATTTCGATGTTTTCAATTTTTGTCAATAGGTGTTAATGAATTTTTAATGGAATATTGTAGTTGAAATTTACACAAAGTTCTGATAATATTTATAAGGAATTTAGAAAGATTGTATGCTGGAGCTGTATAATATGAAACTACTGGTCTTATTGGGTAACCTTTTTTGTGGAGTTTTATCAAGGAATACAATTGTGGTACCTGGGGGTTCACAATTGAAAGTTTGAATATATCCCTTTGAATGATAATGCTATTAGATGGTTTTGATTTCCTTATTGAATGCTTCTGTAGGGTCTTTTTTCAGTTTTTTTAAAGTTTTATTTTCGATGAAATCTATTGTTTTATTGGTATTAATTGATTTATCTATTGCTACTATTGTATAACTTTTATCATATTTATTGAAGATAATGTTGTATCAATCTGCTCTCTTTTCCAAATATTTTGCTAATTTCTTCTCATTGTTGTATATACGTTCACTCGTATAAAATTGCTTTTTAAAAATTTCTGAACTATGAAATTTTTTTCTATACATGGGCATGAGAAAGGTGGCCGCACGACTCGTACCGAAAGACCTGAGCTTCAGACATGCTGGATCGCTGTAATTCCGATTCTACATTCATGGAACGCATTATAACTGGTGATGAGACCTGGGTCTACGAGTACGATATGCAAACAAGCCAGCAATCATCGGAATGGGTGGCAAAAAATGAGCCGAAACCGAAAAAACCACGCCAAAGCCGTTCGAAAATGAAGGTGATGCTCATTGTTTTCTTCGATATCCGTGGCGTGGTGCACTACGAATTCGTTCCAGAGGGTCAGACGGTAAACAAGGAGTATTACCTAGGCGTTATGAAACGTTTGCGTGAGTGTATCCGTAAGAAGCGGCCAAATTTGTGGGCGAACAACTCATGGATTTTGCATGACGATAACGCGCCTTCTCACCGAGCTACGATTGTGACTGACTTTCTCGCCAAAAACTCAACAAACGTGCTTCAGCAACCACCGTATTCGCCGGATTTGGCTCCCTGCAACTTTTTCCTCTTCCCAAAACTAAAATTGCCCCTTCGTGGCACCCGTTTTGAGTCGATTGAAGCCATAAAACAAAATTCGGCGCGAGAGCTAAAGTCCATCCCGGAAAGCTCCTATAAAAAATGTTTCGATAATTGGAAGTGCCGTTGGCATAGATGTATTGGAGCAAATGGAACCTATTTTGAAGGCGACCCAATAAATTTTGACGATTAAATGTAAAAATGTTGTTTTAATTGAAAATTCCCGGTACTTTCTTGACAGAGTAGTATATGACATTTGTATGAATTTTTTAGGAACGCTTAGTTCAAAAATTCAATTTTTCAGAGAGTCTAAATTGTTTTTCATTGGGTCGATCATAATGTATCGCTGTTTTCTTTAGAGTGATAGAATTTTCGATAGGGATAACTGTGATTTGACAGAAAGTAGAAGCCATGTTGTTTTGACATTTCTGTTCAGTAAGCATTGACAAATTATCATGGAAAGGCTTACGCCGTAACAACGTTTACAAATTGTTGGAATTTATTTTCAAAATCAGTGTTTTATTCGCCAAACTTATGGAGCACTTCGTGAAATTTATATATATTATCGATAGATTTCGGACAACATTTTCTCTACTGGATGCAACAACAACAACAAGACAAAGAACTGTACGTACAGAAGAAAATATCGCTGCTGTAAGTCATAGTGTTAATGATGATCCAGATTTGTTCACAACAAGTTAGACTATGTGCATCCACCACATAGAAAATTTTGCGTAAAGATCTTGGTCTACACCCATACAAGATCCACCTGGTTCAAGAACTAAAGCCACTTGATGATGGGGCCCTAGAACAGCTCGAAGTTGATCCACTTTTTTCATCGTAAAATTGTGTTTAGTGATGAAGCTCATTTCTGGTTGAACGGCTCTGTAAAAAAGCAAAATTGCCGTATATGGAGTGAAAAAAAAACTCAAGAAGTTCTGCAGATTCCATTGCATCCTGAAAAATGCACTGTATAGTGTGCTTTACACGCTGGAGGCATCATCGGTCCATATTTCTTTAAAAACGATGCTGGAGCTAATGTTACAGTGAATGGAGCTAGTACAGATGCATATGGAGCCTATTTTGTAGGCGACCCAATAAATTTTGACGATTAAATGTAAAAATGTGGTTTCAATTGAAAATTCCCGGTACTTTCTTGACAGAGTAGTACATAATGCTTCTTTCTGCTTCATTAATTCGGAAACTTTTTTTGAAGTTGTATTTATATTCTTTCTTCAAAATATTATATTCTTCATCCGACAAAACAGTGCTGGAAAGATTTACGAATCTATCGCAGAATTTGTGATTTGAAAATTTGTTATTGTTTAGTTCATTATATGTACTTGTTACAATTTATCCGATTCGAAAATCTAGCAAATCGAATTCTTTAGGATATAATCTAAAGAGGAGCTCAGTATGTATTAGCTTAAGGTAGATATTGAAGGTGTACCTTTTGCTGTATTAGATGTTCCTTTCTTGGATGATCGATCTTTTATCCCCTAGTTTTTTCGCCCGTTGGGTTGCTGTCGTTTGATTGTGGGTTGTAAGGTTGATGTGTTTGGGTGTTACATTATTTCTGATGCAATTTTTCACGAACCAGATGTTTTGGGTAGCTTCACCACATTTTAAAAGGAGCTTAAAGTACCATTACTTATTAGTTTTAAATATGAAAATTAATAGTCAAGAATCTCCACAAAATAAAATTCGTTCTCTGATTCGATTAAGATAATCAAAATCTTCCGCTTGGATTTTGAGGAAGAGGTAGAAAGTCATCGACCATTAAAATTTAATCATTTTCCTAGGTAATACTCCTTGTTTACCGTCTGGCCCTATGGAACGAATTCGTAGTGCACCACGCCACGAATATCGAAGAAAACAATGAGCATCACCTTCATTTTCGAGCGGCTTTGGCGTGATTTTTTCGGTTTCGGCTCATTGTTTGCCACCCATTCCGATGATTGCTGGCTTGTTTGCATATCGTACTCGTAGACCCAGGTCTCATCACCAGTTATAATGCGTTCCATGAATGTAGAATCGGAATTACAGCGATCCAGCATGTCTGAAGCAACCTGTTCGCGATGACGTTTCTGAAGAAAATTCAGGTCTTTCGGTACGAGTCGTGCGGCCACTTTTCTCATGCCCAAAATATCAATCAAAATCGTACGTGCGGACTCGTGGGATATCTTAAGATTATGTGCTATCTCTCTTAAGCTGGTACGACGGTTTTCCAGCACCCTTTCCTTAATTTTATCGACGTTATCTTCGATCGAAGCCGTCGATGGGCGACCACTTCACGACCGTCCTTGAAGGCTCTATACCACTGATATGCACGAGTTTTCGATAGAGCATTATCACCAAAGGCCTTTTGCAACATTTTCAATGCATCGGCATACGAAAATTCATTTGCAACACAAAACTTCAAACAAATTCTTTGCTCAACGTAATCACCCATAGTAAAAATCGGCACGCACTCTGACATCGACTGACTTAATCAGCTGTTGCAAACACACTAGTTGACAGATGCCGCTCAAGCTTGGCATAGTAATTAAGGACAATAGTAACAACCTAGGAAAAAAAATTTTACCTGCCTCATTGCCCCGCCAGATTTAAATCGATAATTCCCGGTACTTTCTTGACAGAATGTATATATGTTGATTTCTATTTATAATTGTGAGTTGCTTACATGACGCGTTTCGTTTACATAGTGACTTCTTCAAATGCTTACAAACAAATAGTCTGAAATTTGGTAAAAATCTCTATTTAAATATTTTCTATTTTGAGATAAGGGTACAATAAAACGTATAATAATAGATTCAATAAAGGTGAACTGGATAACTTTGTTTGGTCATTCAAAAGATTTTCTGACTCTCTAAAACGATTTATTTTTAAACTTTCCAATAGATCCAATTTTAAATCCTTATTTTCTGTGTGCAAAATCTTAAAAGCTTCATCGAATTCATGTTTCTCTTTTATTAAATGTTCCGCATATGTAGAGCCCAACTTGTTATTGGGGTAGAAACGATGCTGTTTCTTTATTCTAATATGAAAAGGTCTTGTCGTTGGACCGATATACGTTTTAGAGCAGGTATCACATAATATTCGGTAAACACCTGATAATTGAGATTTGTCCCTTTTTGGTTTTGCGTTTTTCAAAAAGGTTCCGAATGAATTGCTGGCTTCATAAGAAATGTTTATATCTATGTTATTATGGACTTTTTTTATTTCTAATGATGGTTTTCCATAGTAAGTGAGAGAATGTATATTTCTGTATTAAAATTGAAATAATTTTGATTTAAACAACTTACAACATCGAATGAGACAGTTTTGTATGCTTGGTATTTCGATGTTTTCAATTTTTGTCAATAGGTGTTAATGAATTTTTAATGGAATATTGTAGTTGAAATTTACACAAAGTTCTGATAATATTTATAAGGAATTTAGAAAGATTGTATGCTGGAGCTGTATAATATGAAACTACTGGTCTTATTGGGTAACCTTTTTTGTGGAGTTTTATCAAGGAATACAATTGTGGTACCTGGGGGTTCACAATTGAAAGTTTGAATATATCCCTTTGAATGATAATGCTATTAGATGGTTTTGATTTCCTTATTGAATGCTTCTGTAGGGTCTTTTTTCAGTTTTTTTAAAGTTTTATTTTCGATGAAATCTATTGTTTTATTGGTATTAATTGATTTATCTATTGCTACTATTGTATAACTTTTATCATATTTATTGAAGATAATGTTGTATCAATCTGCTCTCTTTTCCAAATATTTTGCTAATTTCTTCTCATTGTTGTATATACGTTCACTCGTATAAAATTGCTTTTTAAAAATTTCTGAACTATGAAATTTTTTTCTATACATGGGCATGAGAAAGGTGGCCGCACGACTCGTACCGAAAGACCTGAATTTTCTTCAAAAACGTCATCGCGAACAGGTTGCTTCAGACATGCTGGATCGCTGTAATTCCGATTCTACATTCATGGAACGCATTATAACTGGTGATGAGACCTGGGTCTACGAGTAAGATATGCAAACAAGCCAGCAATCATCGGAATGGGTGGCAAAAAATGAGCCGAAACCGAAAAAACCACGCCAAAGCCGCTCGAAAATGAAGGTGATGCTCATCGTTTTCTTCGATATCCGTGGCGTGGTGCACTACGAATTCGTTCCAGAGGGTCAGACGGTAAACAAGGAGTATTACCTAGGCGTTATGAAACGTTTGCGTGAGTGTATCCGTATGAAGCGGTCAAATTTGTGGGCGAACAATTCATGGATTTTGCATGACGATAACGCGCCTTCTCACCGAGCTACGATTGTGACTGACTTTCTCGCCAAAAACTCAACAAACGTGCTTCAGCAACCACCGTATTCGCCGGATTTGGCTCCCTGTGACTTTTTCCTCTTCCCAAAACTAAAATTGCCCCTTCTTGGCACCCGTTTTGAGTCGATTGAAACCATAAAACAAAATTCGGCGCGAGAGCTAAAGTCCATCCCGGAAAGCTCCTATAAAAAATGTTTCGATAATTGGAAATGCCATTGGCATAGATGTATTGGAGCAAATGGAGCCTATTTTGAAGGCGACCCAATAAATTTTGACGATTAAATGTAAAAATGTTGTTTTAATTGAAAATTCCCGGTACTTTCTTGACAGAGTAGTATATGACATTTGTATGAATTTTTTAGGAACGCTTAGTTCAAAAATTCAATTTTTCAGAGAGTCTAAATTGTTTTTCATTGGGTCGATCATAATGTATCGCTGTTTTCTTTAGAGTGATAGAATTTTCGATAGGGATAACTGTGATTTGACAGAAAGTAGAAGCCATGTTGTTTTGACATTTCTGTTCAGTAAGCATTGACAAATTATCATGGAAAGGCTTACGCCGTAACAACGTTTACAAATTGTTGGAATTTATTTTCAAAATCAGTGTTTTATTCGCCAAACTTATGGAGCACTTCGTGAAATTTATATATATTATCGATAGATTTCGGACAACATTTTCTCTACTGGATGCAACAACAACAACAAGACAAAGAACTGTACGTACAGAAGAAAATATCGCTGCTGTAAGTCATAGTGTTAATGATGATCCAGATTTGTTCACAACAAGTTAGACTATGTGCATCCACCACATAGAAAATTTTGCGTAAAGATCTTGGTCTACACCCATACAAGATCCACCTGGTTCAAGAACTAAAGCCACTTGATGATGGGGCCCTAGAACAGCTCGAAGTTGATCCACTTTTTTCATCGTAAAATTGTGTTTAGTGATGAAGCTCATTTCTGGTTGAACGGCTCTGTAAAAAAGCAAAATTGCCGTATATGGAGTGAAAAAAAAACTCAAGAAGTTCTGCAGATTCCATTGCATCCTGAAAAATGCACTGTATAGTGTGCTTTACACGCTGGAGGCATCATCGGTCCATATTTCTTTAAAAACGATGCTGGAGCTAATGTTACAGTGAATGGAGCTAGTACAGATGCATATGGAGCCTATTTTGAAGGCGACCCAATAAATTTTGACGATTAAATGTAAAAATGTCGTTTTAATTGAAAATTCCAGGTACTTTCTTGACAGAGTAGTACATAATGCTTCTTTCTGCTTCATTAATTCGGAAACTTTTTTTGAAGTTGTATTTATATTCTTTCTTCAAAATATTATATTCTTCATCCGACAAAACAGTGCTGGAAAGATTTACGAATCTATCGCAGAATTTGTGATTTGAAAATTTGTTATTGTTTAGTTCATTATATGTACTTGTTACAATTTATCCGATTCGAAAATCTAGCAAATCGAATTCTTTAGGATATAATCTAAAGAGGAGCTCAGTATGTATTAGCTTAAGGTAGATATTAAAGGTGTACCTTTTGCTGTATTAGATGTTCCTTTCTTGGATGATCGATCTTTTATCCCCTAGTTTTTTCGCCCGTTGGGTTGCTGTCGTTTGATTGTGGGTTGTAAGGTTGATGTGTTTGGGTGTTACATTATTTCTGATGCAATTTTTCACGAACCAGATGTTTTGGGTAGCTTCACCACATTTTAAAAGGAGCTTAAAGTACCATTACTTATTAGTTTTAAATATGAAAATTAATAGTCAAGAATCTCCACAAAATAAAATTCGTTCTCTGATTCGATTAAGATAATCAAAATCTTCCGCTTGGATTTTGAGGAAGAGGTAGAAAGTCATCGACCATTAAAATCTAATCATTTTTACTGATACTCAAAAACTGTTCTTCACTAAATGAAGAACCAGTTGAGCAATAAGTATCTAACACGTTTGAATCATCTTAACTAATATTTCTTTTCTGAATATTGAATTTTTTCCCCTGTCCTCGCGTTCTTTACTTAGAGTTTGTTTTTTCCTTGTTGCCTTTACGTCCTTCTCAGGAGTATCAGTAGCTATCATGTTACTTCCAGTGGGTCTTCATAGTTTTGTAATTTTTCTCGAACCGGTTTTTCAAGGTGATTTGAAAATTTTTGAGGGTAGAATTTTTATTGCTTTAGAAGCTGAATTGTTGTTTCGAAATGTTATTCAAAATTTCATTCTCTTGATGAGGTGTTATCATAGCCAGATTATGAATTTGTGGTAATTATTCTTGTTTTAAAAATATAGAAAGAGGGGATGTACTCATAGTAGGAGGAGGACGGTGTTCCTCTATTTCATTATCACCATTTGTTTATTAATTATCTTTTACAGGATCTGGTCTGTCACAGTGATGGTTAAAAAATCATCTTCTGCCAATATCAATTTATCGTACATACGATGAAAATTCATACATATGAATTTCACATTTTCTGAAATCATTTATGATATTTACACATGTCATCGCTCTTAAATAGGCCTCATCTACCCATTAAACTACATGATGGATATAGTAAGTTTGTCCTAGGTTTCGAAGCAGCTACAAAACAACAACGGGGGTAAAACGGATCATTGAATCCTATATCTAATGGTAACAGCTTTCCTGTAAAGAGGCAACGTTTATAAAGAAAGACCAGAAGATTCAAGATTCAATGCCTTTCAAATTGAAAGATTTAAATTATCCTTCAACGTGGAGTTGTATAAGACGATATTAAATAAAATATGAAATTTAAATATCAAAACCGATTTATTCTGTTAGACGCCTACAAATTTTAATTTAAAAAAAATATTCAGAAGCTTTTAGAATTAAATTAACGTCTTATAAGCACTGCTTCAATTTGGTAGATATTTAAAATCGAAACTCATTATATAATCTCAACTGGAATTGAAAATAAGCCAACTAAATATAAATAATCGATTAAAATTACTAAACAAATACTTCAAAGAGACCAAATTTTGTTTCTGATCTTATATTTATGAAAACCAAATCATAAATGCAAAACATAATTTCAAGAACTTCTCCAAAACTAATTTAATTGAAATATTCATCAATATATTATATAATATTTAAATATTTAAATGAGTTACTTCAAATGTCTCCCAAAACATGAAGTACATTCTCAAAAAATAATTCGAAATTAAATAAAATCTTCAATTGTCCTACTTCACATTTAAAAAATAAAATCAATTAATAAAAAATTCTTATCAGACAGACCTCGTGGTACCCTTGTTGAACAAATACTATTATGAAATTAGAGAACTTTAAAAATCCTACATATTCTTTGGTCATGACAAAAATCATACAATGCTTGAACATTTATATAATGAGTCATGAAAACCAAAGTAATAATAATATGGTTTATTCACAATTAAGTTAACATTGATAGCTTTTGACAAAAAAGTAATGTACATACTGGAAAACTGAACAAAATAATAAGCCAATACAACACAAAAAAAGACTGTTGCTGAATAAACATAGATTTCCTCCAAAAACCGAAGGTTGCACGGAGGATAAATCTCTTCTCAATATATGCATCTGTTTTGTGACCATGGCATTGAAGCAGTTTTATGAGCAAGGTACGACTTTAGACGTTGGACATCGCTATCTCTGATTGATCATGTCTGCTACTTTAGCTCCACCAATTTGTCCCAAATAGTTTTTAATATACTTGCTGAATAATTTGCAGGAGTTTAGTGAATAAAATTTAATTCTCAGTTCACCCTCCAGCAAGTTGAAAATACGTGGCATGATGTAAGTATATGTACGTTGTCCTACAGTCTTCTTAGTTGTATGGGTCTGTACTTTCGGCTTTTCTGTTCTACGAGTATTATATCCGTGACTGAGGTACTCCATCGAATTTCGATTTTTAAAGTTTTGCATAAGTAGGGTGTGGAAGTACATCCCTCTCATATCAAGAACTTTTGCGTCCAAAAAAAGATTATCTGTTGGATACAATCTCTCCCTACGTAGCATGATTCTCAAGAAGTAATTCTGTAGAACCTGTAATCCTTTTAGATGTGTATCATACAGGCCACCCCAGGCCAGAATACCATATTGAAGCCGGGATTCTACGAGTGCATGGTATAATATTTTCATCTGCTTGAATCCCAATATTTGGTTAAGAGAGCGAAATCGATGGAGAAATCGTCGCAGTGTATTTATTACATTACGGCAGTGAACATCCCACCGGAGATGCCGGTCGATATGTATACCTAAGTACCTAATGGAACTCACTTGGCCAATTCTGAACGTTGTTTCTCCGTCACATATCAATAGATCATCAAAACGTGGTAGCCCACTTGCGCAAAGTGAAAAAGGTAAGTATTTAGTTTTTTCCTCATTTACTGTCAAGTATCTGCATTTAATAGCATTCAAAACATTTTTCATTTCTTTCTCGACTAGCACCTTTAAACTACTACATTTCAAGTCCTTATAGAGAATGGCTATATCATCTGCGAAACAGATTATCTTTCCCATACAATTAATACCTAGTATGTCATTTATATACAACGTGAATAAAACAGGTCCCAGTAACGTCCCTTGAGGCACCCCACACTGTATTTCCAACACATCACTCAACACTTCACCAACCTGCACCCTCTGTGACCTATTTTTTAAATACGTACTAAATAGTTGAAGGGGTATTCCACGCACTCCAATATTTTCCAAGACATTCAGCATCTCATTATGATTTACCGTGTCAAATGCCTTTGAGAGGTCCAAGAACACACACACTGCCGCCTCATCAGCATCCAAGATCCTATACACCATATCAGACAGGTACGATACCGCATCCGTCGCAGACTTCCCCTCACGAAAGCCAAACTGATTATGTGATATGATCTCATATTTTTCCAGGTAGCTGTTCAACCTCGTTCCGACAATCTTCTCAAATACCTTGGCAAAAGAGGTAATCAGCGATATAGGCCTATAATTTGAGGGTGATTCCCTTGTTCCCTTCTTATATATTGGTCTCACAATTGATAATTTAAATTCCTTGGGACAACAACCAGACTGCAACACATCATTTAGTATATGCGCCAACGGGACAGATATTTCGTCTTTAATTTTCCCCAAGGTTTCACCTGTAATGCCATCGTATCCCGGAGATTTATTCCTCTTTAAGTTATTAATCGTTGACTCAACTTCTGCTGGGGTCGTTGGGTTAAGAAAAAAAGAATGTTGAATTTTTCCCGGCTTGAATGGTTTTGTGTCTGCAACAGTTAGGTTACTTGCAAGGTCCGATGCAGCATTTATAAAATAGCCATTAAAAATATCAGCAACCTCCCTTTCATCCTCTGTTCTCGAACCATCTCCTCCTCGAATCCCCTTCACTCCGACCTGGTTTCCACACTTATATTTCTCCTTTAGTATACTCCATAAATTCCTTGAGCTACCCCCATTCTTCTCTATCTTCTCGCTGTAATAGCTGCACTTGGCTGCCCTAATTATTCGGTTTAGGTGGTTTCGATATCTGACAAATTCCTCTCTATATTTGTCTGGTTCTCTAATGTATTTCTTATAGAGCTCGTTTTTATGATTTACAGATTCAACAACACCCGTAGTTATCCAGTCCCTTCTCCCCGTACTCCTCCTCCCCATCTTAATCCTCCTAGTATTCCTCTCTACCATGTCCATTATCGTCTGAAGAAAATACGTTGTCTTCAACTGAGCGGTCCCCAACGAGTACAGACACCCCCATTCAAATTTCGACATCTCAGATTTGAGAGTATCATAGTCTATAATACAATGGTATCTCTGCTTCCTATGGTTTTTCCCCCCTCTTTTCATGGGGAGGTTTATGGCTGTAGCACGATGGTCTGTTATGTATGTCTGCACTGTTGCCGCCCAAACCAAAGACTCGTCATCCGGAGACCCACTTCTCAGAAATATATGATCCAAGCAAGATCTGTTTCGTGTTTCCTTGTTTATCATAGACCTATAATCGTATTCACTCATGACGTTCATATAATTTGATACTATTTCATTAGATTCATTCAAAATATTGATATTTAAATCTCCCACGATTACATGACTTTCAACCACTGCGGACTTTTTCTGTTTCAGATATTTCTCGAGTGACACAATGAAATCATCAACATCTGTTGATGGAGGTCTATAAACACCAGTGACGAGTAATTTCCCACCTTGTGGAAGAGTGATCGTGACCTCAAGTACCTTCACTGGTTTAATATGTACAATATCGTGCTGGAAGGTGTAACATGTCTTCAAATAAACAATTACTCCATCGTTCTTATTTATCTCGCCCTGATTATACACCATATCATACCCCGCAATACCAAAGCTCTCTTCATCTAACAAATTGAAGGTTTCTGTTAAAATCAAGCATCAAGTATAATTATATATTATATATACAATAAAATAATAAGAAGAGGTTTTTCACTTGATAAAAGGATTATTATAAAATTCAAATATCGAAACAGATTTTTACTGTTAGCCTGCTACAAACTTCAATTTCAAAAAATTTTATTCAAAACCTTTTAGTATTAAATTAATGTCTCATAAGCACTGCTTTAATTTAGTCGTCAAATGAACTCAAGGCTCATATAATATCAACTGGGACAAAAAGAACACAACGAAATATAAATTATCAGTTAAAATTACTACATCAATACCTGTAGGAGAGAAAATTTTGTTTCTGATCTTATATTTGTGAAAACCAAATCTTTTTCAAAAACACCAAACATATTTTTAAGGACTTCTTTAAAACTAATTTCATTGAAATATTTAATATATTTAAATAAGTTACTTCAAAGATCTCTCAAAACATGTATATCACCAAAAAACAATTGAAATTTGTGGGAGACTAATAGAATAAAGTTTTGATATTTAAATTCTGTAATATTGCTTCTATCCAGTGAAAAACCTCTTCTTATTATTTTATTGTAAATAAAATATGAATTCCATGTTATTCGAACAAAATTTCATAGATTATAGTGCTTTATATTGCGAGCTCTTTCTAGGAAACAGCATTATATCGTTTTGCGTTATTATATTTTGTAGCTATTACGTACGTTAAATATTTAATGTTCACATTGTATTCGAGTCATGAAATCGTAGTATAATTTTTGCGTGCTTATTCAAAGGAAAAGCGTGCTATCCTATTTTCGAATTTTTACCCCAAAATGGCCCCACATAACTACGAGGGGTGTTCAATGTATTCTCGGTATCGGGGTGAATTGCTTAAAATATGAGTAATTTAGTTCTCCCATTTACTATGAGGGTATTGATACAGAATGTCACTAATTTACGATCATTCGTTTTCTAGGTATCCTCGGTGAAAGACCAGAATGACTGACGCCACAATAATGAAGAAAATCGAGCATCGCCGTTATAAAGTTCCTCTTACGCAGGGAAAAAGGTAAAATATCATTCATGAAGAGATAATTGCTGTTCACCAAAACTCCCTGTCGGTATCCACCGTTCAAAAGTAGTCAATAGAATTCAAAAGAGGCAGAGAAAGCATTGCAGACGATCCTCGCTTGAGCACGCTCGTTAGCAGCACTGAAGAAAATGTGAAAAAAGTGGAGAAGTTGGTAATTGAAGATTCCAGAATAAAAATGGAGATGTTAGCAGAGATGGCAAACTTATCCATGGGTACCATACATGCTATCCTTTATGACCATCTTAACCTCTCAAAGGTCAGTGCAAGATGGGTACCGAGAATGCTCAGCGCACCTCAGAAACAAGTGCGTGTGGAGGGATGTAAGGAGATTTTAGAGCGCTTTGAGGAAGACCCTTTGACTATTTTCAACCGGCTGATTACTGGGGATGAGACGTGGGTTCATCACGATGACCCTCAGAGTAAACAAAAGTGAATTTAAAAGGATGCACAGCCCCCAAACTATTTTAAAGTCACCCCATCCGCTAGAAAAATAATGGCTACAGTCTTTTAGGATTCTAAAGGTATTTTATCGATAGAATACACTAAAAAGGCTGAAAGCATTATTTAATCCATAACATCCAATTATGTTCGCTTTCAAAGCATCTATTGTTTCTGGTTTATCAGCATAAACCAATGACTTGACATAACCCCAAAGAAAATAATCCAGTGGAGTTATGTCGCATGATCTTGGAGGCCAATTAATTGGACCAAATTGGACGAAATTATGTTACCGCCAAATCTTTTCTTCAATAAATCAATTGTTACAGTAGCAGCATGAGGTGAAACACTATCTTGCGGCAACTAAAATACTTCTGGGTTGATACTATGCAAATTTTAAAACAAATAATCATTGATCATCTATCTGTAACGAGCACCATTCACTGTAACATTAGCTCCAGCTAATTTTTGAAAAGTATGGACCGATGATGCCTCCAGCGTGTGAAGCACACCATAGAGTGCATTTTTCAGGATGCAATGGAACCTGCAGAACTTCTTGAGGATTGTTTTCACTCCATATATGGCCATTTTGCTTGTTTACATAGCCGTTCAACCAGAAATGAGTCTAACTTGTGGTGAACGTCGACAAAAAGACAAATCTAGATCATCATTAACACTATGACTACAGCAGCGATATTTTCTTCTGTACCTACAGTTCTTTGTCTTGCTGTTGTTGTTACATCGAGTAGAGAAAATGTTGTCCGAAATCTATCGATAGTTCGACGAATAAGCTGCTCTGATGGACGATTATGTAAACCATAAATTTCACGAAGTGCTCTATAAGTTTAGCGAATAGAACACTGATTTTGAAAATAAACTTCAACAATTTGTAAAAGTTGTTGCGGCGTGAGTCTTTCCATGATAATTTGTCAATGCTTACTGAATAAAAATGTCAAAACAACATGGATTCTTCCTTCTGTCAAATCACAGTTATCCCTATCGAAAGTTCTATCACTCTAAAAAAAAAACACCCCATACAAATCCGATCGAGTTCAAATTTAATATTTAGATATAAAACCATTCCATGAATGCTCATACAAATTTTCGTGAGGATCGTAGGTAGATATAAAGAAGTGCGCAAAAGCTCGTGATTCAAGTAAGTGATTTTGAATTTTCATTATAGTTTAATGTAGAATTAATTATGTTAGTTCTGATCCCTGTGAGCAATTTAATGAAACCTCAATTAAAAACTGGGTTCACCTCAAATGAAATCAATGAAATATTTCTGCCTCGGAAATATTGATTCGGTCGTTTTCGTATATTTTTGAATTGAACGAAAAATATCGATGATCAGTTTCGTAGCAGTATAATGGCACAACATCATCGAGTAGAGATCTTATCTCAATTTTAAATAAATAGAACCAATAACAAAGATGGGTTTCGGTAGTCTATTCTTCTTTCGGAACTCGTTATCTGTTTCTCGGGCATTAATTGTTTCTGAACTAATTGCAAATACGGTATCCTTTCTTGGGATTTTAAATCGTTTATTATTTATGCTAATAAACCAGTTTAACAGTTTGGCATTTTTTTCTTGATGATTTTACGAATCTAAACGGTATTTTATTAATTTTCAGAAAAATTGAACATCTTTCTCACCTATTGTGTATAAACAATTTTGATACCTATTTTGAATTCATCAAAGAAAACGATTGAAAACTTTGTTATTCACATTGAATTTATGTTACTTGTGGTGGCCATAATGACAATATGCAAGCTAAATCACGTAAACGCATCAAAGCAACCTGATTGTGTGAAAAAATATGATACCAAATGGACTATTTCATTTTATTTTTTTCATTTACACAGAAGAATGCAAACTGGTGAACAAACACCCAAAAGCAGCATTCACTAAATATTCAAATAGGACAGTGTTACAAAAAAAAATATTAGGAATTCAATTCAAAAGAACGAAGTATTCTCTACTCATAAATATATACATCAATAAAGCTTAGAACTACATAAAAAGCCTTCTCAAAGGCATCTTCAAAGAGTTCATGTTTCCAACCGAAAATAAATTAACTTTGTCATTATAAATATTACATAGATCCAGCATCCTAAACAATGGTGAATATTTAGCACTCTTGGTTCTACAGGTAGGCAACTAAAATGTGGTATGACGTCTGAGGGATCCCGACGGGACATGAAAATTTATGGACCCAAGGATATTGGGACAGTCTATATAGTAGGACAAAATTTTGAAAATGAAAATGATATCAATCATTACTCTTCTGTTCTTTGAACTTAACATTTCAAAGTGATTCAAACGCAAACAGTAATTATTAGGATCGCAAGGCTCAAACGAAATCCAGTTCTCCAGCCAAGAAACCGAAGAAACCTTCCTTGAATTTTTTTTACCTGAAAACCACGATCCAGGTTGTTTTGCACATACTCAATGAAACTGGTGAGGTTTGTCTCAACTGACCTACCCTTGACGAAGCCATGCTGTTCTGGTACTATTTGAGCTTTCACAAGATAAAGTAGGTGTGTATAGATCAGGGATTCAAAGACTTTCTCAAAAATGCAGAGTTTACTAATGGGGCGATAATTCTCAATGAGACTCCTACTTCCGGCATTGAAAATTGGAATTATTCAGGCGATCTTCAAACAGTAGGGAAAAATGCCAGTACTGAGGGATTTGTTGAAAATCAGTGAGAGAGGAAGACTCAGAGAGGACTACATTTTTTAGCAAAAATGGAAAGAACATAGTCCGGACCAGCGCCCTTATTTAGATCCTACCTGTTTAATTCTTCTTCAATATGACTAGTGGTTATATTGAATGAGTTCAAATAACGCTGATCAGGACTACCGACCTTAGATTCCCTATTGATGACTGTACTTGACCCAATGAAAACACTCTCAAAATAATCAGCGATTAAGTTGCAAATTTCCTCACCTGATCCGTAACCACAATCCCCATATGACATACTACTAGGAATCCCTGAATCCCTCGAATTGACACAAAATCTAAAAGTTTTTTCGGGTTAGTTTTGAGTTCAGTTCTTACAGAAGATTACCTACTGTAATCTGACCTTATAAAGGACATGGATTTAGATTGTAGGATTTGGAATATTTTATAGTCATCATAGTTCTTATAATCTTTCCATTTTGTATGAAGAGTATTTTTTTGTCGTATCATATGGTTTCATTACAAAATTAGGATGGATAACCTTTAAATTTTCTTACTACAGGAACGAGAGTATCAATTAACTTATTCAAAATGTCATAAGAAATAGTTATATCATCATTTACTTTATCGCTAATAAGTATTTCATTCCATGGTGTATTAATTAAAAACTCATTTATTGAAGTGAAATTGGCGCTTTTGAAATTGAAATACGAAATGTTATTCTGTTATGTCTTGAAGAGCCCCAGGCAAAAAAGAAACTTAAGTGATGGCTTATTCCCATCCTCGGGCACCATTGGATCGACACATCTCATCAACCTTTTGACTTTGAAAGTATTGCTGAGCACCAGATCTAAAATTCTATTATTATAGTTAAGCACGTCATTGAATTGCATCAACTCAAGAAAAAAATGAATCAAGGCCGCGTGCCCAGCAACTACTCCAATGGGTCCCAAATAACCGCTCGAGCCATCCCTCAACCAGAAAACCCTAGAACAGTTGTAATCACCCATCATCGGAATGATACTTTCACCAACCGCATTTTTAACATCAACTTAGAAATAAAATTCAACATTGCCGCGGTATCATCCGGTGGCATGTAGACGCAACACAAATAAAACTTTACTCCATCAATCGTCTTTCGAACCCACAAGTCCTTTGCCACACTTTGGAATTCAGCAACAGTGCACGGCTCCAGACCCCTTCGGACTCCTAGAGAATACCACCACAATTACATCTCAAACAAACCGTTTATGACCTATAGTAGGAGAGCTGGCACCAATTTTTGGGTAGGTATTTGAGGCAAACTGAAAACTTTTTTTTATACAGGTCGAATCCTCCCTATGAACGAATCCACCCCACTGATAAGGAGCGGAAACAGTGCTGGGTTCACTACATCTCAGTTTCCTGGGCTCTCCCAAACTAGCTCAGTGAGTTAGGTTGCAAATACTCAGCAAAAAGAGGAAGTCTACCAGCTAAAAGTCCTGTTTCGAGCTATACGAGTCATAGACTCCTTTAAC
This sequence comes from Megalocaria dilatata, assembly GCA_034642435.1. Taxonomy (NCBI): domain Eukaryota; kingdom Metazoa; phylum Arthropoda; class Insecta; order Coleoptera; family Coccinellidae; genus Megalocaria; species Megalocaria dilatata. Next base: position 52,451,788 of record CM067859.1, on the reverse strand, counting down.
TCTATCGGGAATTGAGAGTGACAGTGATGGTGGCTTGGACGTCTACCTCCTCTTGAGCACTTATCCAGAAGAGGTTTTCAGACTGTTGGGGCTGTGAAAGGTGTGTCAACCTTCCATCAGCTGGTTATTTATCGGACTTTCCTTGGAAGTATTTGTACTAGGTGCTGATTTAGGAGAAACACTGATTTAGTGATTGTCATTGGGATTGAGTTGGAGTGCAAGCTTGGGACGCCTGTATCTGGACGATGAGTTATCATAGTCGACGGCTTGTCTGACTAGTGGATTGGTATGGCTCGCTGCTTTAGCGAGTGTTTTCAGGGCGGTTTCATGGAGAAATTCTTTTAACGGTGGTAAGTTCGCCTCGCGGTGGAGTTGGGAATTGCGAACACAGCAGGGTACGTTGAATATGGTCCTGAGTATTTTATTTTGGAGAATTTGTAACTGTTGGAGCTTCGACGCACAGGGTCCGTGGATCCAGCATGCGGAAGCGTAGGTTACTGCGGGTCTGATTATAGTTTTATAGAGGGTCAGTTTATTTGGGATGGAAATTTTGCTGCGACGGCAAAGCAGCGGAGACAGTTTTGATAGCACCATTTTTCCCTTTCGGACGACGTGGTCCAAGTGCTGATTGAATGAGAGCTAAGTATTTGACTTGCGACTCTCAGGGGATATTTTTGCCGAACATTTCGACGTGTCCTGACGGGGGTGCTGTTCTGAGTGCCATGAGCATGGTGGGACTTTTTTCGGGGTTGACTTTGATAAGCCATTTACAGCACCATTCTTCCAGTTCGTCGACCACTTCCTGGAGATATTTGGTAGCTAGCTATAGCTTTTTGGATCGGACAAGTATTGCTGTGTCGTCTGCGAAGACTGCAAGCGAAGAGCGGTCGCTGGGTAAAGAGCATATAGAAGTGGGGAGAGAACAATGCCCTGGAGCACCGCGGCTTCGAGATCTCTAGGTTGAGAGATCGCGTTTGAAATTTTTGCTTGGAAGAAGCGATTTTGTAGATAGGAATGTATGAGTTGACACAGCTGATATGGTACTTTCGCTTCGTGGAGTTTGGAGACGAGGCCGTCGTGCCAAACTGTGTCGAACGCTTTCGAGATATCAAGAAATACTGCACCGGTTACTTGTTTCCATTCGAAACTAGTTTGGGCATGTTCTACGACTCTGAGTAGTTGAAAGGTGGTGGAGTGTTGGGGTCGAAATCCGAATTGGTCATCGGGAAACTGAAAACTTGTCAGATACCTCTCCTATTATATCCCAACTCACGATTGCAGACCTGGCTGGTGAGTAGCGGGGCTAAAGCAACCCCTACATTTTTAAAAATATTTTTTTTCCTCAAAAATATATTTGAGGCACTACGCAATTTATATATGTTGCAGTGTAATACTTAATGAATACGAAAAAAAATAAGCCAGATAATTTAATCGGGGTTTTAACATTGCCAGACGCGTGCAAAAATATTTTGCAGAAATTATAAAAAATGTTTTTGAGGCAGCTCGAAATTTTAATGGAGTGTTATTTATAACTAAAAAATAAGATTCCCAAAAAGACAGATAATTTCGGTGGGGCTTTCTACCTGCCAGGTGATCAAACAAATAATGAATGACCTGTAGTGCTATAGACAAGCTGTAGTGTGAGAGAGAGGGCATAACGACAGCAGTCTTCGTTCTTGCTTGCCGCGTTACTATTGGCTATTCGACGCTGTTGTTCACGAGGAAAGTAAAAATAACGATGATGAAAATCATACTGCAGGGAAGAATAAATGTTTCATTTTTAATAACTGCTGCATTCAAATTTCTGTGATTAATTAAAAAAATAAATATATATTTCTTTTCGCAGATGGTGTAGAGGATGCCGAATCTGACAGAGATGAATCCGAAGATTTCGTTACTTCTGATGAAGAATCCACAGACGAAGAATGTTAATTTATGTCTGATGTGAAATGAATAGAATTTATTTCTAATTTTTTTTATACTTAAAATAATTGTACTACTGGAGAGTTATTATATTTTTATAAACCTGGTTTTGCGATTTTTTATTTTAATTATTGCTTTTTTTAATACGCAACCTTTATTAATTTTAAGATGATAACATTTTAAATTTCCGTATAAATTTTGATTTAGAATACTGCCCGATGAGGGTATATGAATCCTGTACAAAAATTTTTGGAACAAAAATTGTTGAAAAAACAAGTTTTTTAAATTCTCTTCAAAAAATGAATATTTCTGCGGAAATATCAAATATTTAAACAATTAATTACGTTCAAATTCGCATTAAAATTGGCAAAATAACTAATTTTTGAAAATTAAAAGGAAATCACAAAAAATATGTCCGTCCTTTTAACGTCCATAAGTCAATACAATCCCTTTTATGGAAAATGTTTTTAGGACAAATAATAAGTCACGTAGCCTCGCCAGAGCCAATTGTAACGCGGCAAGCAAGAACGAAGACAGCTGTCGTTATGCGCTCTCTCTCACACTACAGCTTGTCTATAGCACTACAGATTCATTATTTGTTTGATCACCTGACAGGTAGAAAGCCCCACCTAAATGATCTGTCTTCTTGGGAATCTTATTTTTCAGTTATAAATAACACTTCATTAAAATTTCAAGCTGCCTCAAAAACATTTTTTATCATTTTTGCAAAATATTTTTGCACGCGTCTGGCAATGTTAAAACACCGATTAAATCATCTGGCTTATTCATTTTCGTATTCATTAAGTATTACACTGCAAAATATTTAAATTGCGTAGCGCCTCAAATATATTTTTGGGGAAAAAAAACTATATTTTTTAAAAATGCAGGGGTTGCTTTAGCCCCGCTACTCACCAGCCAGGTCTGCAATCCCGAGTTGGGATATAATAGGAGAGGTATCTGACAAGTTTTCAGCTTGTCACCTACCCTAAAATGCGTGCTAGCTCTCGGAATACTATTTCTGCGGAAATTCACGCTGGTCCACTGTTTCTGAATCACGCACATCAGGGTTTAGCCATGTCTCAGTAATGAAGAATGAATTGTAGCTACTAGCTACGGCTTGAAGGATAGAAAATTGTTATGTATCTTGTATTATGAAAACCAAATCTCTTTCCAAAAATGAAAAATATAACCTCAAGAATAATTCACTTCAAACAAGCTCCTTCAAAAAGTTCTTTAAACATGCAGAAAGCAATTTAGAATTCCAACAACGAGAACTCCTCAGTCCCACTTCATATTTAAAAAATAAAAATAATTAACAAAAAATATCTTTCGAGGACAGCCAAAGGCTTTCTCTACAAACACCAGAATATAGTTAACTTTTAAAAATCCTATGTATTCTATGTACGTCCCAAAAATTACACAAAGCATGCAAGGTATTTTATGGACTCTGTTAAATCCAAATGATGATATGTATGAGTGATAAACCAAGATATAATTATAATTTATACAATAAAATAATAAAAAGAGGTTTTTACTTGACAGAAAGATTATTACAATATTTTAAATACCAACCAGATTTATTCTGTTAACTTTTACAAATTTCAATTTCAAAAAAATGTTTGACTGGTTGAGACATAGAATACATAGGATTTTTAAAAGTTCACTATTCTGGTGTTTGTAGAGGAAGACATTTGACTGGTCTGGTAAGATATTTTTCTTATTTTTCAAATATGAAGTAGGACTGAGGAGTTTTCGTTGTTGAAATTCTAAAGGAATTTTTTTCAAGGAACTTATTTAAAGTAAGTTATTTTTGAAAAAATTCTTAAGGTTATGTTTTGCATTTTTGGAAAGGGATTTAGTTTTCATAATACAATATACGAAACAAAATTTTGTATCCTTCAAGAGTTTAGTTAGTATTTTTAATTAATAATTTATATTTCTTGGAATTCTTTTATTACCTTTATTACTGTGTAGTGAGTGTTATTTCTATGTCTACTGAATTGATACTGTGTTTTCTACGACATTTATTCAATTCCTATAAGTTTTCGAATAAAAAATTTTTTGAAATTAAAATTGTATCAACAAATGAAACTGTATGATATTTAAAATATTGTAATAACCCTACTACAACAAAAAACCTCTTTTCATTATTTTATTCTATATATAATAATTATATTTTGTAAAAGAGAAAGGCCTTTTACTTGATAGAAGAAATATAACAAAATTTGAATATTAAAACAAATTGAAATATGTTTATCTTCTACAATTTTAATTTAAAAAAAATTTTATTCAAAAAACTTTTAGAAATAAATGTATGTCTAACCAGCACCGCTTACATTTAATAGACGTATATAATCAAAACTCAATATATAATGTCAAATGAAATAAATAACCCCACAGATATACAAAAGTAATTAAAATTAATAAATAAATATTTAAAGGAGACAAAATTTTGTTTCTGGTTTTACCTTTAAGAAATACCACTTGCCTTATAAAAACATGAACACACTTAAAGGACTTCTCAAAGAATATAATTTATTTGAAATATTTAATATATTTAAATATTCGAACAAATTATTTCAAAAATCTCTAAAAAAATGTGCATCATATCTTCAAAAAACAAATATAATTCTAGACAATCCCGTCTTCAGTCCTCTTTTAACATTCCAAATATCAAAATCAAAAAACATAACCTATATCACTCACGTATTAAAAGACTTAAGCTTCGAACTACAGATCAACTATATAATTCAAGATTGATCTATGTTCTAACAAAATCAAAGAACAGTCTGAGTTATTTTAAGGTTTACTTAAATTCATTGACATTCTATAATGAGATTTATTGAAGCCAAAATATAATTATATATTATATATAAAATAAAATAGAAAGGCCTTTTACTTGATAGAAGAAATATAACAAAATTTGAATATTAAAACAAATTGAAATATGTTTATCTTCTACAATTTTGATTTCAAAAAAATTTTATTCAAAAAACTTTTAGAAATAAATTGAGTTTTGATTATATACGTCTATTTAATGTAAGCGCTGCTTGTTAGACATAAATTTATTTCTAAAAGGTTTTGAAAAAAATTTTTTTGAAATTAAAATTGTAGAAGATAAACATATTACAATTTGTTTTAATATTCAAATTTAATTATATTTTGGTTCATCACCCAAATATATTATTATTTGGATTTAACTGAGTTCTTAAAATACCTTGCAAGCCTTATTTAATTTCTGTGACGAACATAGAATATATAGGATATTTTAAAATTTCACTATAATTTGGTGTTTGTAGAGGTAGACAGTTGGATGGTCTGGTAAGATAGGTTTTGTCAATTATTTTTATTTTTTAAATATGAAGTGGGACTGAGGAGTTTTCGTTGTTCGAATTTTAAATTGCTTTTGGAAGATGTGCTGCATGTTTGAGATTTTTTTTTTAAGAAACTTATTTAAAGTAAGTTATTTTTGAAGAAGTAAAAAAAAAATTTTTTTTTAATTAAAATTCGTAGAAATTAACAGAATAAATCTGTATAATATTCAAAATATTGTAATAATTCTTCTATCAAGTGAAAACTTCATTTGTTTATTTTATTTTCATAGTTGTTAGTAATTAGCAAATTGAAATCATTTGAAGTTAAAAATTTTTGACACTCGAATTTTTCGTGAAGCTATAAATAGAAGTGGATTGGCTAACGTCATGCATTAACACAATCACCAGTCCAGATCACGTCGGTCCCTTGAAAAAAATCCTATAAAGAAAATATGTCGCATAAGCTGAAAAAAGATGAGATTATTTGAGAGACTTATTATCAACAAACACATTACCTGAATGGAAAGAATAAATATTTGAATAAAATATAAACCAAGAAAATCAATGAGGAAACTTGACATGACTGGCTAGATAGTATCCAGAATCTTCTAGAAGAGAACAATTGAACTAGTGACGAGCTGGAGAATCCAGAGTAAGCGGAAAATCCCCTGAAATAGGACAAGGAGACAATTAAAGAAGAACAGTGTTCAATTGTAATTGATACTCACCAGAAGGATACAGAAAATTTGTGTAATTCTTCGAGCTAATTTTCCTTTTCTGTAATCCATTTCATATTTACTATAATTTCCGTTAGAATTTAAGGCTAGATTAATTATATAATAGAAGTAGGTTAATTTACTTACAGTTTTTATATCACAAATTACTCTCTTCTTTATAATAATAATTATCAGACAATAAATTTAAATTTCAAATTAGATGTAAAAATAAGTTCAACAGTTTTGATAATATTAGTCACCTTCATTCTGATGTGTCATTATTAAGCTTTCTTTTCAATGTGTCACTTCGCTGAAGTACAAAAAACAAATTCTATGCTGAATAATGTGTTCTGCAGGAAGTTTTACTTCGTCACTTCAATATGATGAAAAAGGTTGCCAAAAGTAATCGTAATCAAAAATACTTGGAGTGAATCAATCAGCCATTTGCCATAATTTAAAAGCAGTGGAATGATCCGAAAGGAAGGAGATTGAGTGACGTATGAACTGTGGCAAGAGACGTCGAACGCTTTTTTTTCACGTGTGAACAACTGCTCCAATGGTAGAAAAAGAGAGGAGTTTTTGCATTGAATTGTGTTTGGCGATACGAAGTGGGTCCATCACGATAATCCAAAACGTCGAAGAACGTTTATATCATCATCAACTGTGTTCATGGAGAGAAGATCATACTGTAAATTCGGTGGGACCGGCTGGGTGTGGTGTATTATAAGCTGCTTCAATCGAAGGAAATGATGAGGTGGGGGGTCTACTGACGATAATTGATGCATTTGAGCCGAGCATTGCGAGGAAAATAGCTACAGTACGCTGGCAAACATGATAAAATTATTTTGCAGAATGACACATGTTGCATCGGTGTGAAAACCTACTTAAAAGTACTCAAATGGGAAATACTACCCCTCTTTCCTGACAGCCCAGACATTGTTTCTTCCGATCACCATCTCTTTCGATTGGTTCAATATAGCACAGCTTTCCAGCACTTCTCGAATTATGGTGATTGAAAAAAATGGATCGATGTATGGATAGTGGCCAAAGAGATAGGTTTTTTTGCGATTGGATCCGTCAATTGCCAGAAAGATGAAAAAAATTAATGACTAGCGACGGACAATTCTGAATGTATGACCAATTTTTCACAATAAAGCTTCAATTTTCGAATAAAACCGCCCAAACATATTTTTACTCGTAATAAAAAAACTGCAAATTAACTAAGTTGGCAGGCAGGCCAAAATACAACCTATATATACAAGAGTACGTAGAAAAAAATATTGAACCAAAATCAAATAAATCATCAAATCAATTGAATAATTCGACAACTAAGACTCAGCACTACAAAATCAACCGGGTATTTCAAATTTCGAATCTAAATTTACAATAGCAAAAATCATTTGCATATATAATTCCATAAAATAATATTTCAATCCGTTTATCTGAACTGGTTCATTATATGCATATGAATTCTTTATTTCTGAGAAATAAATTTCTGTTTCACATTAAAAATACATTCTGTCGAGAAAGTACCGGGAATTATCGATTTAAATCTGGCGGGGCAATGAGGCAGGTAAAAATTTTTTTTCCTAGGTTGGTACCACTGTCCTTAATTACTATGCGAAGCTTGAGCGGGATCTGTCAACTAGTGTGTTTGCAACAGCTGATTAAGTCAGTCGATGTCAGAGTGCGTGCCGATTTTTACTATGGGTGATTACGTTGAGCAAAGAATTTGTTTAAAGTTTTGTGTTGCAAATGAATTTTCGTGTGCCGATGCATTGAAAATGTTGCAAAATTCCTTTGGTGATAATGCTCTATCGAAAACTCGTGCATATCAGTCGTACAGAGCCTTCAAGGACGGTCATGAAGTGGTCGCCCATCGACGGCTTCGATCGAAGATAACGTCGATAAAATTAAGGAAAGGGTGCTGGAAAACCGTCGTACCAGCTTGAGACAGATAGCACATGATCTTAAGATATCCCACGAGTCCGCACGTACGATTTTGATTGATATTTTGGGCATGAGAAAGGTGGCCGCACGACTCGTACCGAAAGACCTGAATTTTTTTCAAAAACGTCATCGCGAACAGGTTGCTTCAGACATGCTGGATCGCTGTAATTCCGATTCTAAATTCATGGAACGCATTATAACTGGTGATGAGACCTGGGTCTATGAGTACGATATGCAAACAAGCCAGCAATCATCGGAATGGGTGGCAAAAAATGAGCCGAAACCGAAAAAACCACGCCAAAGCCGCTCGAAAATGAAGGTGATGCTCATTGTTTTCTTCGATATCCGTGGGGTGGTGCACTATGAATTCGTTCCAGAGGGTCAGACGGTAAACAAGGAGTATTACCTAGGCGTTTTGAAACGTTTGCGTGAGCGTATCCGTAAGAAGCGGCCAAATTTGTGGGCGAACAACTCATGGATTTTGCATGACGATAACGCGCCTTCCCACCGAGCTACGATTGTGACTGACTTTCTCGCAAAAACTCAACAAACGTGCTTCAGCAACCACCGTATTCGCCGGATTTGGCTCCCTGCGACTTTTTCCTCTTCCCAAAACTAAAATTGCCCCTTCGTGGCACCCGTTTTGGGTCGATTGAAGCCATAAAACAAAATTCGGCGCGAGAGCTAAAGTCCATACCGGAAAGCGCCTATAAAAAAATGTTTCGATAATTGGAAGTGGCGTTGGCATAGATGTATTGGAGCGAATGGAGCCTATTTGGAAGGCGACCCAATAAATTTTGACGATTAAATGTAAAAATGTTGTTTTAATTGAAAATTCCCGGTACTTTCTTGACAAAGTAGTATGTATTTTGTCAGGTTCCAAGCGGGAATACGGTTAATTTTTGAATGCAACAGTTTTTTATCATTTATTAATCACATCACATATTTCCCCAAACTTGAAACATGACTTCATTACTTCTCCTTTAACTTAAAATATTTCATCGTCAGTATCGGAGATATGCCGTGAAACATCAGCTTCATACTCATTAGTATACTCGTATTATGCATTTGGCGTCAAGTAATTGGTCATGTTTACCTATCACTTTAGCATACTAATAATATAGAGGGAAAATTAAAATTCATACGGTATTCGCTTGCGACAACAGGATGATTGTTAACTAGCTATATAATTTGAATATAATAAAACTTTCTGAATTGTCACTGTTGGCTTTGATTTACGGTTAGGTTAGATATTGTTCAAAATAACAACAATTAAATGGTGTGCTGGATGACACCATTCCGAGGAAAAGAAATAGAGGTTCTTGATACGTTCTTGGTCATCGGATTTTTACGATCGTAAAGATTACCAGTTGACCTCCTTCTACATGAATTAGCATTGTTTAATCAAATGAGTTTGATATGATTTCATACCTGTGGTTTTCTATTTTCATTGTATAGTTACTGATGTTAGCTTCTTCCTGTAGTACGTTTATCAAAATCGACAAGGCCAGTTGGATATTATTAAATATTTGCTGGATGATGCATACTTTTTCTGGAAGGGTCTTTTGGATTTTTCAGCGGAATTGTTAGTTTTATGATACAAATATTTCAGACAAAAATTGAAGATCATGCAATTATCTACAGACATTGTGATTCCACTTTTTTCATGATATTAACCACTTCTGAGAAAAAGCGATTCCAAAATTCACTTTAGTTGTATTCTGTATAGTAAGCCAAGTTGCTTATAAATATCATTAAATGCATAATACGAGTAAAACTATAAGTAAGGAGTTATTACTGCGTGACTAATCCTTGTTTAAGAATAATGATTGAAAAGTATTAGAAATGATAAAATTTTAATTATTTTCAGTCATTTCAATGTTTTTGATATATATATATATATACGGTTTTCAAGGAGTGACCTCTTTTTGAATCTTTTCAATGATTATTTTTAATCAGTGGTAGTTTAATATTGGGTGTTTTTTTTAGAGTGATAGAACTTTAAATTCTTTTATTTGAAAGTAATTTTATTACATTCATGTTTTAAGAATAATTTCCGGCATATGTCCACCACGACTAGTTCTGAGGAACAGCATTCGACCAGACCAATTTTGGACCACTTTTTCGAGTAATTCAGGCCTTATTTAATCAATAACACGAGTTATATTGGCTTCCAAAGCGTCTATTGGTTTATCAGCATAAGCCTGACTTGACATAACCCCAAAGAAAATAATCCAGTGGAGTTATGACGCATTATCTTGGAGGTCAATTAATTGGACCATTTCTCGAAATAATGTTATCTTTCTTTCAATAAGTCAATTGTTACGGTAGCAGCATGAAGTGTAGCACCATCTTGTTAGAATCAAAGCACTTCTGGATTGATACCATTCAAATTTTAAAACAAATAATCATTGATCATCGATCTGTAACGAGCACCATTCTCTGTAACATTTGCTCGAGCATCGTTTCTAAAGAAATATGGACCGATGATGTCCCCAGCCTGTAAAGCATACCATACAGTGCATTTTTCAGGATGCAATGAAACCTGCAGAAACTTCTTGAGGATTGTTTTCACTCCATATATGGCAATTTTGCTTGTTTACATAGCCGTTCAACCAGGAATGAGCTTCATCACTAAACACAATTTTACGATAAAAAAGTGGATCAACTTTAAGCTGTTCTAGGGCCCAATCAGCAAACAAACGACGCTTATTATGGTCAAGTAGCTTTAGTTCTTGAACCAGGTGGATCTTGTATGGGTGTAGACCAAAATCTTTACGCAAAATTTTCCATGTGGTGGATGCACAGAGTCCAAATTGTTGTGAACGTCGACGAATAGACAAATATGGATCATCATTAACACTATGACTTACAGCAGCGATATTTTCTTCTGTACGTACAGTTCTTTGTCTTGTTGTTGTTGTTGAATCGAGTAGAGAAAATGTTGTCCGAAATCTATCGATAGTTCGACGAATAAGCTGCTCTGGTGGATGATTATGTAAACCATAAATTTCACGAAGTGCTCTATAAGTTTGGCGAATAGAACACTCATTTTGAAAATAAATTTCATCAATTTGTAAACATTGTTGCGGGTGAGTCTATCCATGATAATCTGTCAATGCTTACTGAACAGAAATGTTAAAACAATATGGTATCTACCTTCTGTCAAATCAGAGTTATTCCTATCGAAAGTTCTATCACTCTAAAAAAAACACCCAATACATCAATATTAAATAATAATTCTGAAAATATGAACTGGCAAGAAATAGAGTCCTGCATTTTATGTGACCATGTTGCCTTGAGTAATATCTGTCTATTGTTAAATTGCCTACGTGATCTATGCTGTGCTTATTATAGAAACTGCAATAAATCAATTCAATCCAACTGTTGTAAATGTAGTTGTTGGTGAAGATGTTAATCTATTAACATCTTCATTAACATGTCCAAATGGCAACATTATTAATTTTTTGAAACCCGGCAAGGTTCAACAACCGTTGTGAATATTTCTAAATATGAGTTTATCGAATTATCCTAAATGTAAAAATAATATACTATTTTTACATGCTGTGATACAATAACAAAAATGTTCCGGAGGAATGGAAAACAGTTTTCAAATTGTTTGAAAAACAAAACTTCAATACATATCCAAAAACTTTCGACGATATGAACTCTACTCCAAAAACTCCAATCATCAACGGAATTCACTGTCTTCTTTCTGTATATGGAGCTTCAAATAAATTCCTTCCATAGACATATTATATGACTTATCTTTTGTGAAACATATATGTAATGAAAAACATGTGCAATTAGCATGTCTTCCTCCAACCAAGGCTTTCGCTAACAAACATTTTAATCGTGTATATTACCCGGTTGAAGTGTGGCTTGCTAATCAACTGGACCCAGAGAAATGGAGTTGGAAACATATTAATAACGTATTGAAATCAATTCTCACTCTAATTCCACCTGCAGCAGAAAACCTCTAATATTTTTAGCAACTGCAGAAAGAGGTGTAATTCGAAATGCGGCTGCAGAAAAGTAGGCTCATCTTTTTCACCAGCACTTGTCAATGACAGTTCAAGTTTGGGATCTCCAACAGAAGAAGATCCTTACATCCACGATAAAACAACTGACGTATCATTGTTAGAACAATTTATGTAAACTCAGGAAGATAAAAAAAAAAGAAGAAGAAAGAGGAATAAGAGAAGATGAAGAAATAGATGATGACGATGATGATGAATAAGATGATCCAAAATTTCATTAAATTTTACTGAGATGAAGCGTAGAGTAGGCCTATCAGGAAAACCGACCCGTTAACTACAGCACACCGTAGATGGTGTGGAAAAGTGTGCATATTATAGAATCATCTATAAATTTGTTGTATTAACAACTAAAGTGAATTTTAGAATCGCTTTTTCTCAGAAATGGTAAATGTTATGAAAAAAAGTGTAAAAACAATTTTTCTAGATAACTGCATGATCCACAATTTTTTTCTGAACTAATTTTATTATAGAACAAACCGTTCCTCTGAAAAATCTGAAAAACCATTTTTGCGAACTTCGACCTCGAATAAAAATTTTTGTACACATGTGATCGATTGGGACATTTCACAATTAGATTGGTGTTCCTAGTGTTCATGCAAATCATTTTCTGCTTGTTGGGAATGTATGTAAAGGAGAATGTCTAAATTGACCGGACTATTCCTGAAATATCTGAAAAATCCTAAGTGGTAATAAAAAAGTGTGGAAAAACGACTTTATAATGTCTTTTATTTCACATTCAGACATTTCAAAAGACTGTTCACTTAATTATCTGATTACCAAACATATACATGCTAGGTTTGCAGTGAAAGTGGTGATTTGAATTTTCTTCTATTAGTTTTTAGATAAAATGCAGGCAATATTTTAATTTCTTGAAATAATCAATTCAACTAGAATTTATAGATTGAAAATTATTATGAAGAAGTAATTACATATTACAGAATAACAGGTGGAATTATTTCTCCAGAACCTCTACAGATTTTAATCTAACTAAATCTCGTGAAAATATTAAGAATGAAATTTTAAAACATATCCTAAATACACTGTATTACTTTATAGACATACTTATTATCATCACATGTGGTGAAAATTAATTAATAAAGAATCAAAGAAATATAAAATAATGACCAAATTATTTAGACATCACCTCATACATATATGTTTCGATTTGATGTTAAAGAATCACAAGTTCCATCACCAAAAAATGTTCAACATATAATTCAAAGAGGCCCTTTTTTATTGTCATTTTTTGAAGAATATGTAGCACATTCTCCAGAAAAATAGCCTGATAAATTCGGACCCAAAATCTCTTCAGTAAGGAGTTATTTGAATAAACAAAATAATCATTTAAAATTATGTAAAAATATCTTTTTTATCACTAGACATTTCTGCAACAACTAACCAATTTTGGGATAAGCATGGCCTATACGAATATTATATCACAGGAATATATAATTAAAGACGATATGACTCTGAAATAAATAATCGCCACGTGCATGTGATGTAATACAAGGAAATTTCTCAATTATTTAAATATTTAAATTGAAAATAATATACAGGCCATTGGTTAGTTGTTACAGAAATTTTATATATTTTTAAATGATTATTTTTTTTTATTTCAATTAATTCCCTACTGAAGAGATTTTGGGTCCGAATTTATCAGGTTCTTTCTCTGGAAAATGTGCTATATATTTTTTAAAAAAGGAAAATAAAAAGCCCACTTTGCATTATATGTTGAACATTTTTTGGTGATGGAACTTGTGATTCTTTAACATCCAATCGAAGCATATATATGTATAAGGTGATGTCTAAATAATTTGTTCATTATTTTATATTTCTTTTGATTCTTCATTAGTTATTTTCCGTCACATGTGATAATAATATATATGTCTATAAAGCGATACAGTGTATTTAGGACATGTTTTAAAATTTAATTCTAAATTTTTTCATGAGATTCATCTAGATTAAAATCTGTAGAGGTTCTGGACAATTAATTCCATCTGTTATTTATCTAGAATTCCTCACCAAATAGGGTATCCCATACTAAATGTAGCAAACTGATAGAAGAAAGAGTACTCATGAAAATAGTAACAAATTTCCTGAAAACATGAGTTCTAACTCTATTCATTTCCGATACAAAAGGTGTTAAAGCAGAAGAAATAACTTGTGCTTTTGCAATAATTCCGAAAAGACTGAAGATATTTCCATGCAACTCAAAACAGCTTCACTGCTTGTTAAAAGTTGTGAATAATAAACATATATATGTTGATTTCTATTTATTATTTTGAGTTGCTTACAATAAGCGTTTCGTTTACTTAGTATCTTTTTACAGTGCTTATAAGCAACTAGTCTGAAATTTGGTCACATTCTCTATTTAAATGAATTCTGTTTTGACATAAGGAAAAAATAAAAATTTCTTGTTACTTTTGGTAAAACCACACGTCACTAGATTAATAAGTCCAATCCACCAAAAAGGTGAATTAGGTAACTCAGTATGTTCATTCAATGAATTCTACGAATGGGTTTATTTCTAAATTTTCAATCAGGTTCAGCTACAGTCCCTTGTTTTCTTTATACAAAAGCTGAGGTTGACAAAAATTATGTGTCTCTATTATTAGATAAAGTAGAATTCAATTTATTCTGAAGGAAAGAACGTCGGTGCTCCTTTATTCTAGTACCAAGGGATCTTTCGGTTTGTCCAATAAAAGCTTTTGAGCAGGTACCCCATGATAATTGTTGAACACCTGATGAATGTATTTTCTTCATTTTAGGTTTTTCTTTTGCGATGTCTATCTTGACGCAAAATATATATTATATATTTTTCCAACAGTACGGATCTTATACAGAGAAAACTACAAAAAATTGAGGGAAAAAGTAGTTCGCTAAAGGTCCGTTATTAATAACCAAATATGAAGGTCTTCAGATTGTTATTTCTCGATTTTTTCAAATGTAAAATCCTGTGTTATTTTCACAATAATGTAGGGACTTGAATGTTTGAAATTTTCTCAGCAGTTATCTTAGGAATACTTTCACTATTATGTTCAGCAGACACAAAAATCACAATAGAACTGAAAATTTTATTTGAATAATGAACATACTACTCTGTCAAGAAAGTACCGAGAATTTTCAATTACAACAACATTTTTACATTTAATCGTCAAAGTTTATTGGGTCGCCTTCAAAATAGGCTCCATTTGCTCCAATACATCTATGCCAACGGCACTTCCAATTATCGAAACATTTTTTATAGGCGCTTTCCGGGATGGACTTTAGCTCTCGCGCCGAATTTTGTTTTATGGCTTCAATCGACTCAAAACGGGTGCCACGAAGAGGCAATTTTAGTTTTGGGAAGAGGAAAAAGTCGCAGGGAGCCAAATCCGGCGAATACGGTGGTTGCTGAAGCACGTTTGTTGAGTTTTTGGCGAGAAAGTCAGTCACAATCGTAGCTCGGTGAGAAGGCGCGTTATCGTCATGCAAAATCCATGAGTTGTTCGCCCACAAAGGCCACTTCTTACGGATACGCTAACGCAAACGTTTCATAACGCCTAGGTAATAGTCCTCGTTTACCATCTGACCCTCTGGAACGAATTCGTAGTGCACCACGCCACGGATATCGAAGAAATCAATGAGCATCACCTTCATTTTCGAGCGGCTTTGGCGTGGTTTTTTCGGTTTCGGCTCATTTTTTGCCACCCATTCCGATGATTGCTGGCTTGTTTGCATATCGTACTCGTAGACCCAGGTCTCATCACCAGTTATAATGCGTTCCATGAATGTAGAATCGGAATTACAGCGATCCAGCATGTCTGAAGCAACCTGTTCGCGATGACGTTTTTGAAGAAAATTCAGGTCTTTCGGTACGAGTCGTGCGGCCACCTTTCTCATGCCCAAAATATCAATCAAAATCGTACGTGCGGACTCGTGGGATATCTTAAGATCATGTGCTATCTCTCTCAAGCTGGTACGACGGTTTTCCAGCACACTTTCCTTAATTTTATCGACGTTATCTTCGATCGAAGCCGTCGATGGGCGACCACTTCACGACCGTCCTTGAAGGCTCTGTACCACTGATATGCACGAGTTTTCGATAGAGCATTATCACCAAAAGCTTAAGGCAACATTTTCAATGCATCGGCACACGAAAATTCATTTGCAACACAAAACTTTAAACAAATTCTTTGCTCAACGTAATCACCCATAGTAAAAATCGGCACGCACTCTGACATCGACTGACTTAATCAGCTGTTGCAAACACACTAGTTGACAGATCCCGCTCAAGCTTGGCATAGTAATTAAGAACAGTGGTACCAACCTAGGAAAAAAATGTTTCACCTGCCTCATTGCCCCGCCAGATTTAAATCGATAATTCCCGGTACTTTCTTGACAGAATGTAATTACTAACAAATATTATAAATAGTGGCATTCAGTAGAAATTATTCAAAACTAAATTTTATGAAGGGTGCACAGATTCATCAATTTTCAAAAATTTTCCGAAAGGAAATAAATTTCCCGAGAATTATTCAAAATATGTAATACTATGTCGAATTTTTTACCGCAATATTGTACGATTATAACGTCAGATAACTTTTCTCATTCGTACATGCATAATGAAGTTCTTGGAAATATTTGTCAAAAGTTTATGTGGAGCTCAAATTCAATATCCAATATTCCATAATTTTGATTTCTTGAAATTCAACCGAACATCGAACATGGTTCTAATTATCTATTTCCTAAAGTCAAGGCATGTATAAAACAACAAAATATTCATTCCAAAATTTGAAAACGGTTCATTAATCAACAACTTCTTTCAATCATTAACCGCAAATAATCTGCAAGTGTGATGGGTACATCGTTGCTTATCAATCGAAATCTCTATTTTGAAACAAGTCACGCATATCAACACCTAGCAATTATGACCCAAAACGTTCTCCTGGAACTCAAAAATAACGGTACACCCAAGATAATTCACGTTAAAAGTCGATTCAAATTATGTATGGTTTTCTCTCACACCGAAAATAAAAGTAGTAAGTCATTTATCTCCATAGTCGTCTTTGATGGGCTGGATAACGGTATTCTGTTGTGCATTCAAGTGCACTTTTCGGGCCGGCAAAAAAAGCGAAAAAAAGAAAGCAACGAATCAGACAATGGTCGATTTTCATTGCGGCGTTGAATTAAATAAGCTATTATTTGATTACTATCAATTATTATTATCCGTAGGCGCAGGGTTATTCCAAGAAAGTTTTGTGTATTTCTTCACTATAGAATCTATAAGGAAAGGTTCATTCGAATACCTGTTGGTCTACAGCGCAATTGTCAACGATCGTCAAAAGTATGTAGGTTGTTTCATTAATAAGTCCAAATATGGATGAATCATTTTCGAACGATATGTATCAGTAGAGAGTAATTAGTAAATATGAAATTGCTGTTTATCCGATGAAAAAAAATCTTTTAATACATCATTGGTATCTCATTAATGTTGCAGAACTGGAGCTGGAATCTCCTTATTGGAAAACGAAAAAAATTGTAAAATTTTTCAGAGTAGCTGACTGAAAATAATCTCGATATAATAGTCGAAATTTTAGTTGATTCTTCAAATAATTCTACAGTATTCATTCAATATTATTGTACTGTTTTCAAGATAGGCCCCTTTAGAATTAGTGCAATTACACCAAGGAATAATGCAATCGTTGAAATAGACTTTGAGAATATTTTCAATAATGGATTAAACAGGGTGAATCTATTGGGACATGAGCTTAGAAGAGATTATTTTGACCAAAATATGATGATTAGACAAAATATGTCTCCACAAAAAATTTTGCTGTGGAAAAAATATTGGATATTATTTTGATTCATAGAGAACAAGTTCTAAAGATGAGCCGAATATTGAGTTAGCATTCCAAAGAAGAGATTATTTAATGATCAAAAACATAAAACTGTCACATATTTTTGAAAAATTTCTGAAAAATTATATTTTTGATTCATTTAGTTGAGCATTTTGAACTGATGTCGTCAAGTAAAATATGAGTTCGTTACCAGTCGAGCTGAAGAGTGGACGTGTGTTTAATTTGCGAGTTATCTTATCTCTTCACCGATCATCTGTTCCACGTACGTAAAAATTATTTTGATATAAATTTCAGTTGAATAATTTCATACTGAATTTATTTACTACAATTTAGTTGTCCTCAGGACAACTAAATAAGAAATCATCATGAGCCAGCCTACAGAAATTCCAATATCTGACAAAACTCCTTGGCAGGTAGTCAAAAAACGCAAATATGCGTGTCTTTCTCCCGAAATCACCGAAAACACAAAAACCAGTACGCATAACAGATTTCAATATCTGAATAATGAATCAGACGATGCAAACATAACACAAGCATCTGAAATAATTTCTAAGCCTCCTCCGATTTTTATAGACGGTGTCACAAACTACCAAGAAATGTGTAGAAAATTATCAATGGAAATAGCTGACGAACAATTCTATACAAAAACTTTATCCAACAACACCGTAAAGATAAACGTTAATTTACCTGAAACATACAGAAGCTTGGTTAGATTTTTACGAGAGGAAAATATAGTTTTCCATACATATCAGATTAAACAGGATAGGGCCTATAGGGTTGTGATCCGCCATCTACATCCCAGCGTTTCAATTGAAGAGATAAAAGAGGAGATAGAAAAATTAAGACACAAAGTTAGAAACATTATCAATATTAGAGATCGATTATCGAAGCTTCCACTTCCCCTATTCTACGTTGACTTAGAGCCTCAAGAAAATAATAAAGACATATATAAATTGGAGTTCATATCAAACAAAAAAATAACAATAGAACCACCAAGAAAGAAACGCGAGATCATACAATGTACCAGGTGCCAAGAATATGGGCATTCTAAAAGCTACTGCAACCGACCGTTCATGTGTGTCAAATGCGGAAGTCAACATGACTCCAAAACATGCACCAAGCCTAACACAACTCCCGCTAAATGTGCACTATGTGAAGGTAGCCACCCAGCAAATTACAAAGGTTGTCAAGTCTACAAGCTTCTCCAAAGATCCAACAATCAAAATCGACCGACAAAGAGTACACAACTGAATAGGCCACACGAAAAACAAGAGCCGAGCTACATAAACTATCATCCAATCGCCCAAAGTACAACTGAGCCAACTAGAAGACTATACTCCCATGTACTACATCCGAAGCAAACCGAAAACGAACCCTACTGCACCCATAGCTCCCAACCGAATTCTTTGGAAACAATGATGGGGAGTTTTCTATCAGACCTCAAATCAATGATATCCCAGATGATGAGCCAGAATCAGATTATACTTAATCTGTTAAGTACAGTCATAAATAAATTAAAATGAACCCAAACATCCCTAAGTTCATCCGGATAGCTTCATGGAATGCCAACGGACTCCAAAACCGCAAAAACGAACTATTGACATACATGGAGTTGTCCAAGATTGACATAATGCTCTTATCAGAAACCCACTTCACAGAAAAGACGGTATTTCAGTGCCCACAATATCACACATACTCTACGGAACATCCTGATGGTAGAGCACATGGAGGATCAGCAATACTTATACGAAAAAGCATCAAACACCATATGCTAAATAATTATATATGTGAAGAGATTCAAGCAACCAACATTAGAGTGTTCACAGAAACATGGAGCTTCGACATATCAGCAATCTACTCACCTCCTCGGCACAACATACCAGAAACAAAGTACAAGGCGTTTTTTCGAATCTTCAAAGAACGATTTATAATTGGGGGAGACTGGAATGCAAAGCACACCCACTGGGGATCAAGACTAATAAATCCGAAAGGACGCAATTTGATTAAGGTCATATCTGATGAAAACTGCGAAGTAATCTCACCCGGAACCCCAACATATTGGCCAACCGACCGTAATAAAATTCCAGATATTCTAGACTTTTTTGTTTCAAAGGGCATAAGTAACAACTATATCCAAATAGAATCATCTCCAGACCTGTCATCAGATCACACGCCCATATTAATATCGATCAGCTCAGTTGCAAATTTGATAGAGGATAGACCTACACTTGTGACGAATAAAACTGACTGGCTAATATTCCAGGAAATACTATCCAGAAACATCTCATTGGACATTGACCTCCAGAAACCCGAAGACTTGGACTATGCAGCAAACTATATGACAACATTGATTCAAAGCGCGGCTAATGAAAGCACACCTTCCACAGTAAGAAACCAAAATTCTGAATCTAAGATACCTCTACAAATCAGGGAACTACTGTCGGAAAAAAGGCGAGCAAGAGGTAGATGGCAAAGAACTCGTAATGCAATAGATAAAACTACATACAATCAACTTACTAGAAGACTCCATAGGACCCTCCAGAAATACTTCAATTCACAATTCGAGAACTACATACAAAACATCAACGATAATAAAGATCATGACATATGGAAAGTTACAAAGAAGTTCAAAAGACCAACAACAAAACAGCCACCCATTAAAACGACGAACGGTGAATGGGCTAATTCAGATCACGAGAAAGCAAACACTTTCGCTACTCATCTGGCTGAAGTATTTACACCAAATGATCCACATCCAGGAAATAGCGACACGGAAATAGATTCATTTTTAGAGGTTGCTTGTCAAATGTCTCCGCCAATAAAACCTTTAAAACCTAAGGAAGTATGGCATGAAATAAATAAACTCAAAAACAAGAAAGCACCAGGCTATGACCTTATAACGGCGGAAATACTCAAAAAACTACCTAAACCGGCGATAATGCTCCTAAACAAAATATTCAACAGAATGATGAGCTTATCTTACTTCCCTACCATATGGAAATATGCTGAAATAATAATGGTTCATAAAACAAATAAACCCGAAAATGATGTGAGATCCTACAGACCCATAAGCCTGCTAACTGTCATTGGGAAACTTTTTGAAAAGCTACTCCTCAAACGGCTGAAGAACGACATAGACTTGCACCAACTGTTACCTGATCATCAATTGGGATTCAGAGAAAATCACTCAACAACACATCAAATTCATCGCATCGTCAACACAATATCAACAAGTCTTGAGGAAAACAAATTTTGTTCGGCTGTATTTTTAGACTCGTCCCAGGCGTTTGACAAGGTGTGGCACCAGGGCCTACTGTACAAATTGAAAATACTCCTTCCTCAATCGTACTACCTAATATTACGATCCTATTTGGCTAACCGACACTTTGCAGTGAAATATGGAGAAGCGAGATCGCATCCTTTTGGAATAAGATCGGGGGTACCACAAGGGAGCATATTTGGTCCAGTGTTATACCTTCTCTACACATATGATCTACCAACACATAAAAAAACGACGGTCGCTTCGTTCGCAGACGACGTAGCAACACTTGCAACACACGAGAATGCTGTTACAGCTTCCGAATATCTCCAGCAGCACCTAAATGACCTAGGACAGTGGTATCGAAAATGGCGTCTGACAATTAACGCATCTAAAACTGTCCAAGTAACATTCACCAACAAAAGAAGCATCTGCCCTCCCGTCACCATAAATCAGAATCCAATACCAGTCAGCACTGAGACGAAGTATCTAGGCATTCATTTGGATCAACGTCTCACTTGGAAACAACACATCCAAGCAAAAAGGAAGCAAATTAGACTAAAGATTAACAATATGTATTGGCTCCTAGGCAGAAAATCCAGACTATCTCTTCAGAACAAGATAAGAATATACAAGGCAATCATAAAACCGATATGGACATATGGAATACAGTCCTGGGGGTGTGCAAAACCATCAAATACAAAAATTCTACAGAGAGTCCAATCAAAAATCCTGCGAACCCTAGCAGACGCACCCTGGTACGTCACTAACCTTTCCATTCACAATGATCTAGGAGTACCTTTCATCACAGACGAAATCAGAAAATACTCAGATAAATATAAGCAGAAACTAGCGGGCCACGAGAACAACCTCATAGACCAGCTGGCAAGAAATCCATTTGAATCCAGAAGACTGCAGAGAACTTGGCCAATAGACTTCAATTAAGTGTTCTAAAGAAGTGTTAATAATTTAATATCTTCTTCATGTCAACTACCTACAGCATGTTTGCTCAATACTTCAATAGAAGTAGATTGTAAACTTCAATAAAATGCTAAATAAAAAAAAAAAAAAAAAAAAAAGTAAAATATAATTGATGATAATAATCACGTTTACAATTCTGAATATAAACAGATATAACCGAAAAACTCGGCTAAAACTGGAAATGTCAATCAGCGGCACAATCCGAAAAGTTTCAGGACACTTTTTTGTTGTGTCAAATGATACAGATGCACAATAAATTGTAATCGATTCAAAAATATTGAAGTAAGGTCCGTGACAAAATTGTGGACTAACTAATAGAATTATAAAACTCTAAACAAGAACTTTGTTTCAGTTATTCGAAGAGATCATTTGAAATTTATTCAAAAGTATAAAATATTCAGTGAGATCGATGGAATATATTTAATTTCCAAATACGTGTAGTGAATATACACCGTTATCAATGAAAGGCATAAGAAAATGTGAAGGAAAAGGAGATAAAGAATATTAATTCATCTGATGAATCCATCCAAATCGAAACAGAATAACAAGTAATAATAAATAAAACAAATAGTAAATAAAAATCACGATCTCTTAAAAATTCCTACTAGGTATGATCATACAAATAATTGATTTTCAAATTAGTAATCCGTTTTTCGTGAACATTGCATCACAATTTAGGTTAACCGTAGAGAAATTTATTAGGTTTATAATTGCTAATTTCTCTTATTATTCTCAATGAAATTTTTATAGATATTATGTTTCAAAATAGTTTTCATATTATGAAATCAAATTTCAGAAAATAATCCATCAAAATTTTAATTTCTTTGATCGAATAAATTGAATATTTATTCATGGATTGAGAATCATTCCCAAACCAAAAAGGTACTCAGCAATACAAAAATTAACGCGGCATTTCAAATCGATTTGAATGAACAGTTATATTATCGAACTTATATTTTACTGAAATTTATGTCAGTTCATACTGCAGAACAAGGAACTTTATATACTCTTACAATCACTTGAAATCAACAGATATTCTTGCCAAAAATTCCTTTAAATGAGCAAACAAATATCACCTGAATACCATTATTGAATATTTTCAATAACTTACTCACTAACTAATAATGGGTAACTTAAGTGGAATGACCATAAGAAAGAAAGAGAGAAGACAGAGAGGTGAAGATAGCTAGAGACAAATCAGCGGCAAAAAAAGGTCTCTAAACCTCTAAATTTGAATATTAAAACAAATTGAAATATGTTTATCTTCTACAACTTTAATTTCAAAAAAATTTTTTATTCAAAAAACTTTTAGAATTAAATTAATGTCTAAAACAAGCACCGCTCACATTTAATAGACGTATATAATCAAAACTCAATATATAATGTCAAATGGAATAAATAAATCAACAGATATACGAAAGTCATTAAAATTAACAAATAAATATTTGAAGGAGACAAAATTTAGTTTCTGCTCTTACCTTTAAGAACACCAATTGCCTTTTAAAAACATGAACACACTCAAAGGACTTCTCAAAGAATATAATTTATTTGAAATATTCAATATATTTAAATATTCGAATAAGTTAATTCAGAAATCTCTAAAAACATGCACTATATCTTCAAAAAACTAATATAACTCTAAGCAATTCCGTCTTCAGTCCTCAATAATATTCCAAATATCAAAATCAAAAAACTAACCTATATCCAAACCCTCATCACGTGTAAAAGGACTAAGTCTTCGAAACACAGATCAACTTTATAATTCAAGATTGATCTATGTTCTAACAAAATCAAAGAACAGTGTGAGTTATTTTTAAGGCTTATTTAAATTCATTGACATAATGAGATTTATTGAAGCCTAAATATAATTATATATTATATATAAAATAAAATAGAGAGGCCTTTTACTTGATAGAAGAAATATAAAATAATTTGAATATTAAAACAAATTGAAATATGTTTATCTTCTACAATTTTAATTTCGAAAAAAATTTTTATTCAAAAATCTTTTAGAATTAAATTAATGTCTAAAACAAGCACCGCTTACATTTAATAGACGTATATAATCAAAACTCAATATATAATGTCAAATGGAATAAATAAACCAACAGATATACGAAAGTCATTGAAATTAATGAATAAATATTTGAAGGAGACAAAATTTTGTTTCTGGTCTTACCTTTAACAACACCAATTGCCTTTTAAAAACATGAACACACTTAAAAGACTTCTCAAAGAATATAATTTATTTGAAATATACAATATATTTAAATATTCGAATAAGTTAATTCAGAAATCTCTAAAAACATGCACTATATCTTCAAAAAACAAATATAATTCTAAGCAATTCCTTCTTCAGTCCTCAATAATATTCCAAATATCAAAATAAAAAAACTATCCTATATCCAAACCCTCATCACGTGTAAAAGGACTAATGCTTCGAAACACAGATTATTCATTATTGTATTTTAGAAATCGAATGGCAAATGAATATTCTTATTATTTATTATTTTATCATTATTGTTTCTAAAGAAAGAACCTTTTTTGAGCCTGAGACCTCATCAGGTCAGAAACTTCATATTGTTAGTATCTCTACGATGAGGTCGCTTCAGGCAGATTTATCATATACAAACCCCTAACTTAATATATCAGTACATATATAAAATTGTTTTTTTATTTCTCTTTTTATATTATTTTATGTACGCAATTCATCCACTTCAATTTTAGAGAAGTATCAGGTGTATAAGCAATAGTTGGTCCACTACTTCCACGTTAATGTTCGATAGGGTCACTTTCATTACAACTTTTGATGGTACCATACACAAATTTTCTGTCAATGTTTACATGTTTCAACTCCTTCACTATCTCACTATTTCATTTTTCATTCAAAAATAAAGCGATTATCGCAGACTTTTTTGCTTTTGGTTAACTTTTTCACACATAGACGCGCGTTTGAAAGCTCATTAAATGAAAAACAAACTCAAAAGTCTAACGTCGTATCTGTCAAAAGTGGAAACGGAATGAAATTTGGGAGGTAATTACTCACGCCTAATCTGTTCAGATGTAAAACCAAATGAAGTCAAAGTGTAGTAAAATAATAACTGTTCTTCAATAAAAAGTTTGTGGCCATTGAATTTAATTTACTGTTATTGAAAATGAGTTTTCATCAGGTGGAACATTTTCCATCAAATAATTTAGATTCTGACCACTAAAAAATTTCAGTTCATGACCTTGGTTTTCTATTGATCTTGGCGAAAGACAACAAAATTAGGCCCCCTGAAAATTTAGCGGTTTCCACATATTGCGTTTTCAAGTAAACAGGGTGTATATAAATAGTTGCGGAAAAATTTAGGGATGATTCCTTGTCAAAAAAATAGGTTGGGTCTTTCATATAAACTTGCTGAGCCCCCCTGCTTAGTTACAGCCCCCTAAAGATGGCGCCCGAAAAACAGTTTTTAATTTTTTTCTTGAAAACCACAAAACTGACAATAATTGTAACTGATTCAAAATTAATCAAAAATAGTAACAAAATGACGCAAGTAATTCCAGCCTCTACGATTCACACTATAATGTTGATAAATTACATTTTTCAGAAA
Organism: Megalocaria dilatata; assembly: GCA_034642435.1. Taxonomy (NCBI): domain Eukaryota; kingdom Metazoa; phylum Arthropoda; class Insecta; order Coleoptera; family Coccinellidae; genus Megalocaria; species Megalocaria dilatata. The sequence goes on along the minus strand of CM067859.1, from coordinate 52,426,169 downwards.
AACCTTGAATTTTAGCAAGAAATTAGAAGAGACCTTTTTTGTTTAGGAATAAATCAAGCTATCCTTAATTAATTTTTTTATTGTAAAATAGGAATATGGAAAAAAATTTCTTGCGAAAGAAAGTTTAGAAGTGGCTTTTTCTACCCCTTGCATCAAAAATTTATTTGAGTGCCTTCTCGCCCGCATAAAATGTCTGCTTAATTCTATTCTTGTCAGTTTTTGGGTCTTTGAGGAAAAAATATACTCTTTTTCGGGCGCAATCTTTAAGGGGTTGTAACTAAGCCATAACAACTCTTCAAAACAAATTCAGAACACATGCAGTAGGCAGTTTTAATTTGATATATTGATGTGCCTCCATAATATTTTGAAATCACACTTAGGTTTTCCATTACCTGTTATTTTTCATATGCGAAAAAATTTCATATTAATTTATCACTTTCAGTCATCGTCTAGAGTTGCTTTTTAAAAGACCTCCTTAATTTTTACATTATTGTTATTGTGATATAATAATAACAATAATGTAAAAATAATGAATGACTGTACGTAGCTATCTATATCGAAAATATTTGAGATATTCAAAAAGTAACATCTGCTTAAAACCTTTTTCAACGAACATAAAATGAATTTAATGAGAAGTAAACAAAAATTCAACTTTTGCCACTCATTCTTAAGAAAACAGTCATTTCTTTCGACAAAAGAAAATCTTAAGAAAATTTTACATGTAGATTCAAATGAAAAGAAACTTGATTATTGAAATTTTCAAATTCGTTCACAATAAAAATAATTTAAAAAATAATTAATGACTGTATGAAGCTATGTAAATCCAAATATTTGAGACGTACAACAAAATAACGTAAAAATAATGAAAGACTGTACGGAGCTATGTAACCCCAAAAATTATTTGAGATATTTAAATGGGTACGCACGAACAACAGTTTTCAATTGTTTTCCTGAGAACCAAAAAACTGACAATAATTGTAACTGAATGAAAGTTAATCAAAACTAGTCAGTTGTGATATCAAAGTGACATCCGCTTATTAGATAAATTCTAGTTCGGAAATAATTCCAGCCTCTATGATTCACTCTATCATGTTGATAAATTTTTTTTTTCAAAAACCTTGAATTTTAGCAAGAAATTACAAGAGACCTTATATGTTAAGAATGAATCAAGCTATCGAAAATTAATTTTTTTTATTGTGAAATAGGAATATGGAAAAAAGCTTCTTGAGAAAGAAGGTTTAGGGGTGGCTTTTTCTATCCCCTGCAATCATAGAGGAACACCACCAAAAAAATTTTTGTGTGTCTTCTGGCCCGCATAAAATGTCTGCTCAATTTTATTCTGGTCAGTTTTTTGGTTTTCAAGAAAAAAATTAAAAACTGTTTTTCAACGGCCATCTTTAGGGGGCTCAAACAAATAAAGTTTATATGACAGGCCCACCCTATTTTTTGATAAGGAATCGCCCCCTAAATTTTTTTGCAACTATTCGTGTATACCCTGTATAGATCAAAAATCGAATAAAAAATTAGTCCGCAATTCTAAAAAAATCGTGACTCTTTGTACAAAAGTTGTCCGCTGATCAACAATGATCTCCCTTCCTTTTCAGCAAAATCAATTAATCTCAAAAGTTTGAAATCAAGGTTCTATTTCACAAGAATTATAATTCCAAAACTTATTCTATACTTTAATGTGAAAATATAAAATTTGCAGCGTGTTGTACTTTTAACAGTAATATGCTGCCATATTAAAAATCTAATATAACATATAAAATTTAATTTATTTTTCATAGTTTTTTTTATATGCTTAGACTTATGCTTAGTCCTCTGAATAAAGTAAATTCGAATATGATAAACCAAAAATACATCAACGTATCGTAATGCCACAATAATTTTTCCAGGGACGCAATCAAATTTTCATTTGGAACGAGCGCAACCTCTACATCTAAGCTCCCAGTTCCCCTAACCAGATATCATGGCAGATCCACCCCCGTTGAGGTCTGTTGAAATAAAATCCACATTTTAAAGCATATTCATATCGATCGGAACTTTTTAACACCGGGTCCTTGCCAACTACCCCTTCCATCCAGTTCAACCCTCTCATTCCAATCTAAATGCGTGGTAATAACCCCTACACACCCCGAACTTACCGTCCTTAGTTTTTCATCTAAACTTTCGGAATTTTAGAGAATAGTTGCAGTACAGAAGTTGATTAGGTACGGGGCGGAATAGGGGTGACTGAACCCTCATATAAACGGGGGCGGAAATTGGGAGTAGTTGATGGGGAAATGTTATAGATTTTTTAATCCCGAAATAAAAATCTAATGCGTTGCGCAGTATTAGGGGATATAAAATTTAGGCGTGGTTTTCTAAACAGGCGGATATGCAGATCGTTGTAGTATTGACGTTTCTATTTGCGATTTAATTATGTATGTTCCTTTTTTACTTGTTTACTCTTTGTTCAGATTCATCCCCAACTAATATTTTGTATTATCCGTTTCGAAAATGTTCGTTTGAGGTGCCTGGGAAAATGTATTGATATAACATCAATATTAACTTTTCTAAAAAAAGATTCTGAATTAATGAATTATGGGAGCTTCGGAAGAAATGGACAAAGATATCTCAATACTACAAATCAAGCGAAACGATATCATATATAGGTCATAAATTGTTATTGTTCTTTTCTTTTTGAATGCATTCAATGTGTTCAAATTGGAAGGATTCAATTATTTCATTTGTGCGAATTTTTGTCATCATTTTTATTGATGGTTTGATCAGTTTAATCAGAACAACTTGGAGTAACAAATAGTCTGATTTATGAAAAATACTAAGACTCTTCAAAGATGCGGATTCCATTCAAACGCAATTATTATATAGGACTTTCTCCTACAGAAACGATCAACTATCAGTTGAAGATAAAAGATATTAAAGTAATTCTGAGTCCATCCTATGCTAATGGTCAAAAGCTCAATCGTTTCCGTTTTTTTATGATTTTTGGTGTAATTTATTATTCTATCATAGAAATAAATATATACAGGTGTATTCTATTGGATGTTCCCCTAAAACAGCATTCTATCCAAAACAAATGTCAGGCTCGGACTGAGGAAAACATCCTTTTATTCTCTTCATACAAGACAAGCATCTAATATGAAAGATTTCGGAAAAACATTATATTTCATACGTATGTATTTGAACATTTATACCATAAAATCTATAAAAAGTTATTCTTTGTAAAATTATGGTTGATCCCATAATAATTACGCTCATGAAAAGTGAAGAATAAATAATGATACCACGAGGATGATTCTGTGTGTGGGTTTAAATTATTTAAAATTCAAATCAACTAATTGAATCTTCAAAGATATATACAGCAAGAGACAAAATATGGCATTGCACAAATAAAACAGAATAAAATTATGCACAATATCACATTATTGAAATTTGCAAAATTTTCTGTGATCAATACAATTATTCTCTTCCACGGCAACTCAAGGCTCCATTATGTTGTGTATCGAACTTCTTTTAGTTTCTCTAATTAACTCCTTCAGACCTGTCATGAACCTCTTGAAATTTTCTTCCACTTTCAAGAATTCATATTCTTTGAAAAGTCCTTTAAGTGTGTTCATGTTTTTAAAAGGCAATTGGTGTTCTTAAAGGTAAGACCAGAAAAAAAAATTTATTTATTTATTAATTTTAATTACTTTTGTATATCTGTTGGTTTATTTATTCCATTTGACATTATATATTAAGTTTGGATTATATACGTCTATTAAATGTAAGCGGTGCTTGTTTTAGACATAAATTTAATTCTAAAAGTTTTTTGAATAAAAAATCTTCTTGAAATTAAAATTGTAGAAGATAAACATATTTCAATTTATTTTAATATTCAAATTTTGTTATATTTCTTCTATCAAGTACAAGGCCTTTCTATTTTATTTTATATATAATATATAATTATATTTTGGCTTCAATAAATCTCATTATGGAATGTCAATGAATTTAAATAAACCTTAAAATAACTCACACTGTTCTTTGATTTTGTTAGAACATAGATCAATCTTGAATTATATAGTTGATCTGTGTCTCGAAGCTTTAGTCCTTTTACACGTGTTGGGAGATATAGGTTAGTTTTTTGATTTTGATATTTGGAATATTATTGAGGGCTGAAGACGGGATTGCTTAGAATTATATTTGTTTTTTGAAGATATAGTGCATTTTTTTAGACATTTCTGAATTTACTTATTCGAATATTTGAATATATTGAATATTTCAAATAAATTACATTCTTTGAGAAGTCCTTTAAGTGTGTTCATGTTTTTAAAAGGCAATTGGTGTTCTTAAAGGTAAGACCAGAAACAAAATTTTGTCTCCTTTGAATATTTATTCATTAATTTTAATTACTTTCGTATATCTGTTGGTTTACTTATTCCATTTGACATTATATATTGAGTTTTGATTATATACGTCTATTAAATGTAAGCGGTGCTTGTTTTAGACATAAATTTAATTCTAAAAGTTTTTTGAATAGAAAATCTTTTTGAAATTAAAATTGTAGAGGATAAACATATTTCAATTTGTTTTAATATTCAAATTTAATCAGATATATCAAAAAAAAGTTTACATGCGCATGATCCTAGCCAGTACAAATCTATTACGTGTCTCCTCACTTCATATATGGTTAGATTTTAACAGCATGCAACACGTAAAGAAAATTACATCTAAGCAGCAGGAGAAGAAAAAACTGCAGAAGAAATCACCTATGATGCATAGATTGAGTGATCCTTCGAAAAACAAAGAAAAATCACCAGAATATGCACATGACTTTCGTAGATTACAAGAGAGCATTTGATGGTTAACCTCATTCATAGCTTCTTAAAATCTTATCTTATCTTAAAATTCGACCGAATTTTGTCAGTTTCCTTTCAACAGCAATGGAAATAGTGGCGAAAAAGCTTACATTTGCAAATAGACAAAACCCGCATTGGCACTGTCGAAATATCTATCTGTATGAAAATATATCAAGGTAATTTCTTGAGGTATTCCTGCTTTTACTTCCCAATGACTCCATTTCCACATATCTATGAAGAATTTCATGTATAGATATTTTTCACATTATTTGAAATTCCTTATTTCTATTAACATATAAACATGCAAATACATACACATTGAATAAAGGAGGCACAGAATAGAATCACGTGGAAGCAATCTCGATAGGCTCCACTGGTTGACAAGATTTTTGTAACACAAAGCAGATCTTAATTTTTTTGTGGAAATACCCTTCTTATAATAAGAATAATATTCCAAAAGCCCTAACATGCACCACTTTTCAATAACTCAATAAGACCATTTTACATTAACCTTAGTATTAATTTTTTGAGGGGACGGTTAAAATGGATGGATTTTATAACAAGAAAAGTACCTAAACTGCGATGTTCACAATATAAGACATAATATTAAGATTAAAAATCAGTCTTTTGTCAAGTTTCGAAATGAATGGTTCCCTGTGTGCAGATAAGAGCTTCAAGGACGAAAATGTCGAGACAGACGCGCCGCAGTTCCAAACTATCTCCGGACAAATTTTGTGATATCTGTGGAGAATTTATGGTGAATTCACAAGCCAGGCCATTTTCTGAAATTGTTGAAAAAGTCTACTCTCAATATTTTTGTGTTTTAATAGGAGATAAAGACCAGCAGTGGGCTACCCATGTGTACTGTGTTAGCTGCAGCGTATCATTGGTGCAGTGGATGGATGGAAAGAGAAAAAGCATGCGTTTTGCAGTCCCTTTGATATGGCGAGAACCTACTAATCATTTAGACGATTGCTATTTTTGCACGACATAGGTTATTGAAAGTTATTCCAAAAAGGAAAACACAACATCGACTATCCAAATTTGCAGTCTGCAATACGACCTATTTCTCATAATGCAGATTTACTAGTGCCGATCGCACCTTTAGATCCGCAAAATGTTGTTTTGGAAGATATAAGAGACAACGCATCATCAGGCAACTTTTACATCAGGTCCCAGTTCCGGCGAGCCACATTTAATTGTACAAAGTGAATTGAATGTTTCAGTACGTGATTTGAGGTTATCAAAGCAACAGTCAGAACTTCATGGTTCCCATCTTCAGGACTGGAACTTATTAGGCAACGAAACGAAAATTACGAATATCAGAAAAAAAAGCCTTCATTTCCTGCATTCTACAGTATGGAAAATTCGTTGTGTGCCTGGACTGATATTAATGGTTTAATGCAGGAACTTGGTATTTAGACTTTCTCCTCTGAGAGGCGTTATAGTTATAGATTCGTCAAAATACAGTTTAAGTCGCGCAGTAAATCAGCATTATATAACAAAAATTTTACCAGAAAGAAATGTATTCCAACCGGGATCTCAAAATGTTGAGTTTGGACCTCTTATAGACCCCAAAAATGTCCTTCTGTCTCCTCTTCACATTAAACTTGGGCTGACGAAAAACCTTGTGAAGGTTATTAATAAAGATAGTCATGGATTCAAATACTTAAAACAAGTTTTTTCCAAGTTAAGTGATGCAAAATGAAGGAAAGGCATTTTTATTGGTTCACAAATCAGAAAATTGCTGGACGACGTTAATTTTACAGAGAAGCCTACCAGGCAGGAACTCAGAGCTAGGAACTTATTTATTAGTGTAGTAAGAGGATTTTTGGTCAACAATATAGATGCAAACTATCAACAGTTAGTTGATGAACTATTAGATGTCTACAAATCACTTGGTGTCCGATTGTCATTAAAAATTAATTTCCTCCATTCACATCTGTAATTTTTTCCTGAAAATTTGGGAGCTGTCAGTAATGAGTAGGGTGAAAGATTTCACCAAGTTATTAGGACAATGGAAATTCGGTATCAAGGACGATGGGATCCAGCCATGATGGGTGATTACTGCTGGTTTTTGAAAAGAGAAGATATGACTCCTCATAAAAGGAAAAATAGAATTTAATTGCTACTTTAAGTTTTCAATCTTTGTGTTTTTTACGTTTAGTAGGTGCAAAACTGAATGTAGTAATATACGGTTGAAAAATTCTGAAATCATTTTTTTATTACTCATCAGATATTGTAACATTGAATGTGATTCTATAAATGTAACAAGAAAAACTTACGTGTTACAACTTTTTTTCTCATTTTCGTATTTGGATACGTCCATTCTACAATAATACGCTATTCATCTTTATGTTAAAAGCAAGAAATTGTTTTCTGTCTACCAGTGTTATCAGCAGTATACCAATGATAGCTGAATGATGATGAGGATGATGACGTCTATTAAAATGAAAACTATATCTAAGTTACATTTAGTGAAATTTCTTTTAATTGAATATCGGGAGTAAAAAAATTAATTCAGTCCAGTTTTACATCAAATAATGCATTTTTCTTGTTGTAGAAGATCCACTCTTCATCACCAATCACCACTCGGTGTGAACAACCCTTTATTTGCCTCTGAAGCAGCTGCTTGCAAGAAAATAATCGCCTTTTCAGTTCCCTTGGTTGCAATTCATAAGGAGCTCAATTGCTTTGCTTTTGAATCAGGCCCACAGATTTTAGACATACAGGCACTACTTATTGGGACACCCCCAACGTTAATGGAAACTCGTCTTGTATTAGACTGGAAACTTAATCGTTATTCATTATCTTTGAATTTTTTTGGCTGTCCCGATCGAGGTCCCTCTTCAACCCTGAAATTGCCACTTTTGGAAGCGCCAAAACTATTCGATCAGCTTCAGATGCACTTTTTTCCAATTACAAAAAAAATTGAAACTTCCCACAAAACCTGTTTAGTTATGAAAAGATCTGGCATGTTCAATAGCGTAACAAAAAACGTTTTGTATGAAACTCAAAGCAATTTCAACTGGATGTTACCCGCAGATGTCCAATCTGTCTAAAACCTACCTGTTTGTATCTGAAAATTTAATATTTTCAAAGTCACCTTTTAAAAACGGATGGAATTAATTTGTACTCCCAATAATTCTATGGAGGTTTTTTCATATTTGAAATGAAATATTATAATAACTATTTGATAGATTCGGTCTTTACTTGGTGGAAACTCATTCTAATTAAAAAAATGTATAACATGAACATTTATAACATATAAAATGAACATTTTTGTGGAAATAAATTACTGTCTCATATACATTTTTTTAATGAAATATTAACCTTTAATAAGTATAATCTAAATGAATTTATTCTGCTACCACCTTAAGTGACGAAACATATCCCCGATGAACTAACCCGTAGGGTCCCTAAAATGTTATATATTTTTGCAGTATTTTATGCATTGGGATATTGTCAACAGATAATAGAATAAATCAGCATTCACTTAGTGCCAGGAACATTGGCGTGCTCTCAGTAAAATATCTAAAGATTATCATTATCTTTCGTGAAAATTCCTCGGAATTTTACTTTTGGTCGAAAAAGACAAAAATTTAAATGAGTTGGTGGAATTTTATTTTAGTTTTTGATTTTTTTTCATTGTCTCAGTCTTTACTTGACGGAAATTCATCTTCAATATAAGAAAAACAAATGTTAACTTCCGCTATTTTATTATTATTACACGACAATTGTTTCGTCATACCATGACTTCATCAGGTGAGTATTAAAACTGAGGTATACAATGCAAAACAGGACCTTAAATACACAGCTCTGGTACAAAAAATTAATAGAGGGGTGGAAAGAGGTGGTTTACAATCAATTAAAAATGTTAAGTAGGGGGATCTGGTTAAATCTATTTGATCATTCAATAAATGTGTCTTTTATTATTAATTGATCTCTAAAGTTTCCAACAGATTTAGTTTCTGTCTTTTGTTTTCGATATGTAATATTTCCTAGTTCCTATTGAATTTAACAAATGGTTGGTTGGCATGAGTTGAATTTGGTTTATTATTAATATAACATTCTTCATGTTCTCGTATCCTTGTTTGGAATGAACGGTCTGCCTGTCCCATATATACAAATGGCAATCACTACGTATTAACTTGTAAACTCCTGATTTTATGTTTTTAGGAATGACGTCTTTATTATTATTTATTAAGCTATCTGAAGAATTAGGGGTTCTAAGGAATTCTTTTCTCTTGAAATATCTAGCAATTTTTTCAGATTTTTGGCCTATGTACTTATATAGGCAAAAAATCTGTGTAATAATTAGTGTAATACATTTTGTGTCGTTTGAATTTTGAAATTTTGGATATACAAGTAATATTGCTTTCTTGTAATTTATTTTATCAACCAAATTATCTATAATTAACGGATTAAAATCATCTTTGACAGCTATTTCTTTAATGGTCTTATATTCTTTGTCAAAATTTACTTTTGTCATAGGTATGTTAAGAAATATTCATGGATCACGTAGAAACCAATATCCAAAAAAACCCATATTTCAAACATTTCGTTTATTGGTACCGCTATGTAAATGACATAATTTGTTTATACATAGACAACTTTGTTCACTTTTGGAATCTATCAATAAATTATATCCAACAATTGAATTCACACATGAAGAAGAAGTAAATGGTAGCATCAATTTCTTAGGTTTAAAAATCACTAAAATTAATAATAGAATTTTCCATATACAGGAAACCTACACACACAGATATTACGATTCATTCCACTTCAAACCATCCCTTTTCACAAAAATTATCAGCTGATAATAGTATACTTTAAAGATTGGTCAACACCTATGACAAAAAAAAATTTTGAAAAAGAATATGAAAGCATTAAACTAATAGCTTTCAATAATGACTTCAATCCGTTAATTGTAGATAATTTACTTCATAAAATAAATTACAAGAAAGCAATATCACTTATATATCCACAATTTCAAAATTCAAACGAAACAAAATTTAAAATAGAAAGGCCTTTTACTTGATAGAAGAAATATAACAAAATTTGAATATTAAAACAAATTGAAATATGTTTATCTTTTGATATTTCGATTTGTTTTAATATTCAAATTTTGAAACAAAATTTATTTCATTAACTTACATAGGCCAAAAATCTGAAGAGATTGCTAGATATTTAAAGAAAAAAAAATTATAACATATCTTTTAGAACCCTTAACTCTTTAGGTAGCTTAATAAAAATTAATAAAGACGTCATTCCTAAAAACAAAAAAGTAGGAGTTCACAATTTAACATGTAGTGATTGCCCATGTGTAATTTCTGACGAACATTCCATGTTGAATTGACTAATAGACATAGTTGATACTAGAGTGATAGTAATCCTCATTTCTCCATGGAGACACATACAGAAATTGCCCAAAAATTAAATGTTTGGGTAGGAATATTAGGAAACCATATTGTTGGACCAATTTTTATCGGTGAAATTCCTGACGGAATAACTTATTTGAATTTATCAGACGACATTATTGATCCAATGATTACTGACATTCTGGAAAACGACGACAAACTATTAGAAAATGAACTCATATTTCAGCAGGATGGTATACCGCCACATTTCGATATCCATGTTCGACAATTTTTGAACGAACGTTATCCAGAACGTTGGATTGGCAAGAGGGGTCCACTAAAGTGACCAGCAAGATCAATCGATCTATCGCCATTAGATTTTTTTTGTGGGGATATTTTAAGTCCAAAGTCTATGCAACTCCACCCGAAAATCCTGCAGAACTGCGAAAAATAATCATCACGGAATACCAATTACTGACACCAGACATTTTCGAAAATGTCAAGGTTTATGTTGCAATATAAGTCTGCATGACCACTAATGCGGTTTATCTCGAATTAGTTAGTGACTTTAGTTCTAAGACCTTTATACTGAGCATCAAAAGATTTTTCTGTTGAAGAGTTAAATCCAATGCGATTTATTCCGAATGCTACTAACTTTATAGGGGCTAAAAATGCACTTAATGAGGTACAAAAACCATTTTCCGCACATGAACATAATGAAATTGTGAAGCATTATTGGATATAGGATAAGGACGTTTTCTCTTGACACATCATACCACTTAAATCACGACATTTTGTTGGCCTCTTGATCGAACAGTAGGTGACACTCTTTTAACATACGAGCAGATAGAAACATATATGGTGGAAATAGAAGCCATATTGAACTCATGTCCCATATACCCTTTTTCATCTTACCCCAATGACCTTCTTCCCTTAATTCCTGGTCATTTCCTCGTTGGTGGGTCATTGCCTGCTCATCTTCAGTTAGATCTGAGAGAAGTTCCAAGTTCTCGCCTAAATGACTTGGAACATGCGCAACAGATGAAGCAACATTTTTATACACGATTACAGAAAGAGTACCTACAGCAGTCAATTACCCGAATAAAATGGCAACATGTCAACCACAATATAGCCCTTTGTTGATAAAAGAAGATAGTCTTCCTCCTCTCAAATGGTCCCTTGACATAGTCACAGAAAATTTTCCAGAAGAAGACGGAAGTGTTCGAGTCGCATTTCTCCTCCTGTCCGGTGATGAAGCCAAGACATAAGACAATTAATTCAGCTCATGTGCTTAACAAACTTCTACAGCCAGCTGCGTGCGCCTGTAACCTTATTTTGCCTTTTATTTCGTTGTTTATATTTTCGTTAAAGTCGTCTCATTTTTCATAATTTGTTTTGTTTGTTTGCTTATATTGAAATTGATATTTCAACACAGGGGAATATGTTAAGGATAAAATATCCAGTTAATGTATATGGCATCATGTGCAAGGCACATACGCTTGTGCACGGTATTGTAAGGGATGGCCATTTCAAATCTGTATTTTCGATCGGCTATAAATAAAAACTCATGGTTTTTCTCGAAGTTTCGAGTTTAATACCAGATTGGACAGAGTGGAAAAAATCCCAGGTCATATGTGTTTATAAATCTGGTGATAGAAAGCAAATGACAAACTACAGGCCTGTTTCTTTGATCAGCAACATTGCTAAATTATTTGAAAAGAGTTTAAAGAAGAGGTTAACGGCTTACCTCAATAAATACAAGTTGATAGATCCTGGGCAGTTCGGTTTCAGGGAGGGTTTATCTGCGGTAGATGCGATGGAGGTAATGGTGGAGCGGGTAGTACATACTATGAATGGCGGAGGGAAGATAGCGGCGGTGTTTCTTGACCTAGCAAAGGCGTTTGACACAGTGAATCACGAGTTACTGATCGAAAAATTAGAAAAAATTGGAGTAAGAGGAAAATGTCTTGATCTGTTCGGTAATTATTTGAAGGGCAGAGTGCAATCTGTCAGAATTGAGGGGGTACTGAGTGAACCAGGCGTGATAAAGATGGGAATACCGCAGGGTACGGTGATCGGCCCGGTACTTTTCCTTGTGTTCATTAATGATCTGTTGAACAGTCTAGGATTAGAAATCATCTCATATGCCGATGACTCACTCGCTCTGTTTGTGGGAGACAACTGGGATCAGGTATATGAGAGGGCAACAAACGGATTAGCAGTAATTCGTTATTGGTTGATGACGAACAGATTAAGACTGAATATAGCGAAGACGAGGTTTACAGCTTTTTCTATAACAGCTAAAGGTCAGCCTAGGTTCTCTTCGATTCCACTACATTTTCCGGACTGTAATGGGGTAGGGTGTGGTTGTCCTTTGATTGCCAAAGCTGAATCGGTAAGGTATTTGGGAGTGGTCGTTGATCAGTTTTTGAGGTGGGATAAACACGTGGAGTCCTTGGTTGAGAGATCGCGTTCTACATTTTATATTTTTTATAATTTAAGGAATATTTTACAAAAAGAAGCCCTCCTCCAAGTATATGAGTCTCTAATTCTGTCAGTGTTTCGTTGCGGAGTAGCCATTTGGGGTGGTATGTTTGGTGGTTGCGCTAAGGCTTTGGAGACGGTACAGAACACAATCTTGAAAATAATTCATGGGGTGGGACGTTTATATAGTACTGAAATATTGTATAGGGAAACTAAACAACTTAATTTTAAACAACTATATATATACGAGTGTTTGCTGAGACAATTTTATAGAAATGATACGCTAGTAGATCATGGTTATAACACGAGATACACATCCAACCTCACTGTCTCAGTTCCAAGATTTTGCGGTAGCCACTTGCAGCGCAGTCTGCCTTATCATGGTGCCAAGTTCTTTTCCCTGTTGCCTGGCCAAATAAAAATGAATTTTAACCCTAGGAGGAAAAAGGATAGAAAAAAATTGTTATCGTTTATTGTGGACAAGCCTGAGGCTTTTTATAGAATACTTGGACGATAGTGTGGTTGTGATAAGCTTTGGTACAGGTGTTGGGCATTCAATCTGGTTGTTTTTGATTTTCTTTTTTTTTTTTTTTTTCTGCGAAGTAGTGTTTTTGGTTTTTTTTTTTCTCTTGGTTGAACGTAATTGAGTTGACCTTATGTGAACTATTGTTTTTATTATTCATTATGTACGGAGGATGTCGGCATACAAACTTTAAGTTTAGGCTAGACTTCTCCAAATTGTTAAATGTCGAATATTTGTAGTTTGATATGAATAAATGAATTGAATAGAAAAATTGAACCTTGATATTCACGAACAAAAGCAATATCATTCAAATGATTGGCTGCAGTATCCGATGCGATCAACCCAATTTTTTAGTACATAGTCGATTGTTTGGCAACTTCGATTTCGTGTTTCAGGGCATCAATCGTTTTTGAATGGTTAGTGTGACACTTATCCTTATCGGATCACCCTAAAAATTTGTTCTTCGAGGTGAAAATGAGCTTCATCGCAAAAGATGATTCTTTCAGGGAAAATACTCATCTTCGGCCATGCGATCATTAGTTCATTGAGCGAAGTGGAAACGCATCGGATGTTCACAGGGCTTCACTTCTGGCACTATTCGAACTTCTTAAGCCTTCATACTGAGTTCCTCATATAAAATTGTCCTCAGAGAAGTGTGAAAAATGTTCAGTTCCTGAGCACGATGACGAGTTAATGTTGATTGATGTTTAGCCACATTCTGGGCTGCAGCATCGTTTTCAGGTGTGCTCACTGAACTAGAACGTGAACGGGTCGTTTTATCAAATAACGATACAGTTTTCACGAACACATTCATCCACAAATTATTGTGAGAGCATTTCATTTCTATTAAATTTTTAACGTAAACTTTTGAAAGTTCAGATAGAAGATTCACCCATTTCGTTAATGTCAAGTACTCAACTAACTTTCCATCGAAACACAAATGACTAAAGTGTTGCCAGACTCGAAATAACTACCACTTCAAAATTCAAACCCTACATGGTCCACCCTTTATTTGATTTTTTTTGTATAATCTATTATTTGCATACCGCAGTTGCTTCAAAGGGAGCCGAGTTACTCTAAGAAAAATAGTAAATTACAGAACAAATTCTATGTTATTTTGATAGACTCAACTAGAAACAAAGTCATTATGATATCTCACTGCAACAGCACCACAAGGTTAGAAGTCAACACTCAGTAAATTCTTTCACACCCTCTCTGTTAAACATTTGTTCATTTGTGACACATACTTATTCTTGTATTATATTTCATTATATTTTTCATAATTATTCTATACTAGTTTTCTTTCAATTCCTGATATCAGGTATATTTTCTTACAGTCCCTTCTATTTAGATATTGGCTATATCTTAAGGAATGCAATGCAACGTTGATTCCGAAATCCACAGGGTATTTTGATATATTAGCAATATTTATAACCATCTCTTGACTGTCTTGACAATTTCGATATAATCGAAATTTCATTTCCGATGAACTTATGTGACATTGACAGTTGTTTTTGAAACATCACATGTGTGGTGTGTCTTTTTGAAATCACCATATAAAAAGTAATTCACTGATGGAATGTGCAGAAGTAATCTAATACTTTTTTCACCACGACAGGCTAAACTTCATAAAAATCAGTGCTACTGATAGAAATTCTAATTAAAACATTTCCCACTACTTTTCTTCAATATTTGAAATATTTTAAAAATAAATATAGAAGTTAGTCAATATTTGATAAAAGTAATTTTCAATGACTTCAAATTCAGAATTATATATTCTAACTTCTACAATATATATAGAAACTATAAGAAAAGCTATCAAAATTATATCCTTATATATGTATGTATGAAATATTTTTACGTCTCGACATGAACATATTAATCCAAATGTAATCACTAAAATAATATAAGTATATATATTAACATACAAATACAAGAAAAGCCACTTTTTCAAAATATCTGAAATTCTCAAAATAAAGGATCAAATAAAAATAATTGAACGGGAACTCCAACATTTGATAGTTGCTATTTCGGTCTCTAGACCTCTTCAGGAATGTGCTGAATTGAGATTCAATTAAATCACAAGATCAAAATTTAACTCACCAAATAAGATAAAACCTGGAACGAATAAACTCAAAGTAAACTTTAGAGTATCCAAAATAAAACAGAAATGATCAACCATTAACCTATAACCATTTGTACTCGGAACACAGAAAAACATAACGAATATTATCCACTCCAAATAATGTCCCATGATAAGAAAAATAATCAGATTTTCAAAAATAAAAAATGATTAAGGAACATATTGTAGATATTTAGATGACTCTATATGAAATTATTTCATGATTCAAAATTCAATTTGAATGTGAGTCAATACTCGATAGAAGTAATTTTAAATTAATTCAAATTCATTTGCTGAAAAGAACAATGGAATAATAAACCTCTAGTGACATCCATCTGTTTTCAAAATTGCACGACCTTTTTTCTGCTACTGCGATAAACGGTACACATTTATGTAAAACATTTTTTACAGTACATAAAGCAATCTTTGATTCACATTATCCTTACGTTTGACGTGGCATCCTTTCATTCTTAACACATTTAATTCATCATGTTACATCAATTTGGTTTCCAACTTCTGAAGAAGTGAACAATCAGCCCCATTTTACCCGGAGGCATCTATTGCGAAGGTATCATCCTGGTATCGACAAGGAACAAATTACATGAAAAATTCATCATTAGTCAAAAATAAGCGACATGAAGTTCTGTATCAAATGATTTACCCTAGCTGCTGTGTGGATCCACCACCCCCTCGGGGCATTCCTCTCAGGGATTTCCCGCAGTTTACATTTACCCCCGTCTTTCCAGCGCTATGCCTAATAACCGCCCCCTCTTTTGATGAGAATTCGCAGGACCGTTTCGGTTTTAATTGATGAATTTTATTTCTTTTCACTTGGAGCTGAATGAGAATTGTAGAAAAATAATTTTCAAATATTACATGGTGACGTAATGGAAAATGAATATAATCGCCAACACAGCATGAAGCCGAGCAGACGAAAAGAGGATAATTGCGTAGAAATATCTTACTTGAGAAAAATAAAATTATTTCAGTTCTTATATAAAAAATGTTTTTTCCTTAAAAGATCAAAATAAATTAATATATTGAACTACTCTGTAGATATCATGGTTTTTGCATATTAATATTATTCATTAGTCATCGATTAAAATTCAAATGAGTATTCCTTTAACGAATCTTCTCAGTATAAAAAATCATAGAATATTCCGCACAAATCACAAAATCATCAATACGCATGATAAAATACATTAATATGTTTCTAATTAAAACAAATGTTCAGAAATAACTTCCAATAAAGTAATACTTCGAAACTACAGTCACCAAATTGTATAAACTTTCAAATTTTTGATTGTCGAACATAGTACCGAAACAGTTCAATATTTTGAATATGTTTTTGTTCAGTGATACAGTCTACTGTCCAAATTCTAATACCATTTGAATCGTGAAGGAGGTCAAAGATATCATCTGTGAATTGGCACGGCCGCTCTGCGGCAAAAAAAACGTCGATATTTGGAAACTAACTGCTTGTGATTATTTCCCTTGAAATGATGAACCTGAATCCTGTGCTCCAGGTTCCTTATTTAAAAGATATGTGACCACTTTTTGACATTTTCTACGTTCATTAATACAGATATTAGGCTAATTACCTGTCAGTGTTCAATTATTGCAATAGGCAAATATTGAGAAGACGAAATTACTTTTATTATTACTAACAACATTAAAAATTCAGGTGATAACGAAGCTTCAATATAACTTACATTGTTGTATCACGTAGATCTCACTTCTGATATATTCTGCCTAGCTGGGCAGGTTACTTAGTCTGGTAACATATACAAAAAAATTCAAATTCATAGAGTGAATAAGTGATTATTTCGGTTTTGGCAAAACTTCTATCAATGATGTTTTGATATGAAGTTAGATTGATAATTAACATTAACGAAATGAATCCACTTACGCTTGGAAAAAACTGGGAAATATTGAAAACTCATTTCCAAAATGGTGAATCTTCTATCCAAATTGTTAGAAATTTACGTGGTAAATTCAATCGTAATGAAATGCCTTCACGACAATTCGTGAATTAATTTGTACGAGAAAACTGAATAGTTATTTGATCAAACAACCCGTTCATGGTTTCATCCATTGAGCACACCTGAAAACATTGCTGCTAGCCCAGAATGTGGCTGAAAATTCATCAACATCAACTCCTCATCGTGCTCCAGAACTGGATATTTGTCGCGCTTCTCTGGGAAGAATTTTGGATAGTCCTCGGTATAAAGGCTTACAAAGATCAACTAGTATTTTCGTTTCGCTCAATGGACTGCGAAAATGATCATTTCCGCAGGAAAATCATCTTAAGCAATGGAGCTCATTTTCACCTCAGAGGACTATCTCTTTGGGGATCCGTCAAGGATATGTGTTACATTAAGCATTCAGAAATGATTGATGCCTTCAAACACGAAATCGAAGTTGCCTTCATGGGATTGAGCCCCAAACAACCCACAATATTAAATATATTGATTTCTCGCAAATCACTTGATGAAACATTTTGGATATTAATACGGTAGACAAATAAACTTAAATGGTAAAAAGTAAAATTCACCAAGTTGATATCGAAGAGTTGCATATATGAGTAGAGTAACGATTTGAATGTTTACGCAAAATTTTATGACAATCGGAGAAGCTATAGAAGCATGCACAGGCGCATGTCGCTCAGTTTTGAATATTTGAATATGAAGGCATTCATCAACTATAGATGGTAATTTTTTCGTCGATAAAACGAGTCCCGAAAAGTCAGCAAAAGTTGTTTCACCTTAATTGTATAAAGGTTTTTCCGGAAAATTGACATCAGTAGATACAATATAAGCGTGGAGAGTTCAGTGGTAGAGCATCGGGCTCGTGACCGGAAGATCCGGGTTCGAATCCTGTTCAGAAGGAAAATAAATTTTCTAGTTGGACGGGTGTCGGCCACCATTTTACTGTTGGGTCAAAAATTAACAGTTCTGAGTCCTAAAATGGCGCAAAATCGCAGAAACAAAGCCTACCCAGAACACAACTGAACTCTTAACTCGCACAAGCTGAAAAAACTTCTGAGGGATCTTCACAGAAGATCTAGGGGTATCAGGATAATAATAATAATATAAGCATTCACGGTTATTGAGCTTTTTTTCGAACAACTCTCAATAAACTTGTAGTATTACGTATCAGTAAAATTTATTTGTGCTCAAGTGAAAAAGAGCATGACGTTAACTACTTGCTTTTATAAAATTCCTGCGATCAATTTTGGATTTGATGATATTTCACATATTTGCAAATTTGGAATCAAGAAACTACAATTTCTGAGCTTGATCGTTTTTCTACGCTCTTCCAATGCGATTAATGTTTCTTTGAATTTTTTCAATTTGAGCTAAGAATGGACGATTACATTGAACCTATAAATTAATACTTGTTCAAATTCAATTCTTTCCGTCCGAACAGCACAATCGCGTTAATATGAACACGCGTTAAAGCTTGTTCATTTCATTCGTGGGAATTAATCGAATTTTACCATTTACCGTAAATGTATTCATTGTCTTTACTTGTTCACTCGTATGTGCATCTTACACACATAAGTTTTGTTCAGATTTTATTTCGAAAGGAACTACAGATCAAATGAATTACATATGGTGAAAGTGAGTGGCAAATCAAGATCATTATCTCTTCATGAGATAGTCCTGGAAGACATCAATAAAGGTCTAAATGTTACTCTACTGGCTAAGAAATATAGGATTGCTAAGTCAACGATCAGTACTACGAGTATAAAAAACAAAAAAAGTAAGAAAACTATGATCAGTTTTGGAGAAACAGTCCACTGATATGAAAGTTATAGATTCTGCTGCCGAAGTTTCACCATTTGTGGATTACACAGCTTAAGACATAGATGAATTGAGCAAGGATGAAGTTATGATTGAAGATATTTTTATCTTCAATAGTGTACAACCTCCGACGAGAGTGAATTCGGAAAACGAACAGAATTCCAGATTTGAACGAATGCAAAAGACAGATATAAAAATTTTACCTTTTTTATGCAAATTATGATAGTTTTTCTGAAAAAATCAACTTTCGTTTATGGCAAGTATGAAGTTTTAACATCCTCGTATGATTAGACAGCTGCTTTTTTTATTTGCGATCTTACAATTTGAAATATTTCATAAAACTTTAAATGATTGCCAATGAAATGATATGAAGGTTTGGTAGGTATTAATGAAAGAGTATTCTTCGAAGGCCGTATAATTCAACAGTGACACACTTGAAGAAGTTTCTGGCGTGAAATATATTTTCGCAGATGACAATTCAGTTAGACCTGCTTGAACTTATCAAAAAAAGAAACGACTATCCAAATCCGATCCTGCTCTCGGCCCTCTCCCTACCCACGCACAACTTTTGCTAGGGCTCTCTTTGTACATATTTTCGCGTCTCTATTTTACGTTTTTAGCTTCTCTCTCGATTTTATTCCCCGCAGTATCTGAGGGATGGGAGGGAATGGAGGGGAGGTTCTGTTTTATGGATCCCTTCCCTTGTTTATCTCTGATGTATGCTTTATACTTTTTGAATTTATGAATTTATAATTTCGCGAGTGAATCATATTTTTGGTATTGCAGAGCAAGTAACGGACTTGTTTTTTTCAGGTTCGATACGATAATGTAGCTATAAGTCTTGTAATAGATTAACCCAATTTTGTGATATATAACCCTTCTTTTGATTTCAACATTTTCGCCTACGAGACCCCGAAGATCAGAGCTTCAAAAAATTAGAGTATTATTGTGATCATTTATAATTTGTTCATCCTTCAAAATACTACCAAAAATGCATTTTTCGCATAACACAAAGGTAAGGATGACCCTGTGACCTGAGCTAAGCTCAAGTGTCATCTGCACTCCCGATGAATACAAAAAAAATTCAACTGTCTAAACATTATTGCAGCAATAATAAAACGCCAACACCAGCCCTTCAAAAAGAAAAGAAACTCAGACATAAACCCAATTACATCCATTTCAGAAGCATAGCCAACTATGAGACATCCGCTGTTGCCCTAAAAACCCACGGCCTGTAGTTTGACTCTTCTATCACAGAAAATAATTCCCTAGAATTATACATTATATAACGTCCGAGCTCGTTCTTGTGCCTCTTATTTCTGACATTAGAATTCCTTCTAAGATCCAATAGAAGAATAATGAAGAACGTAGGTCGAAAGTACAGCCAATTATGCTCAATATGAGTTTTGGTCAACCTAGATACCATTACCGACCGATTAAGTAAATGACTCGTGAAATATCCGTGATCAACTCACCATTAATCTGTTCTAAACTGTCTGAGGAGGTTCTCATAAACATTTAATTGTTTTATGTTGAGCAGTCCAATTTGGAGATATAGACTACTTGTGTTATGTCTTTTAGGCACCTTTATGATTATTTGTGATATGGTGTTTTGAACCACCTCTAGGCTTCGCAGATAAGCATTGAAAACTCCTCTCCATGCAACAATTCCAAACCTCAATATCGAAACCACAAGAGATCCATATATTCACAGTATTTCTGTGCGGCTGAGAACTCCACGTAAATTGTAGAATATATAAAATAATCTTTTCAGCCTCTCGATGAGAAAATCAACCTGTACATCCCATCTCATATATTGGTCAAAGTATATACCCAGATATTTAATGGGATCAACCTTTAATATAGATGAACATTCGCAATCAGTTATAAGGTTACAATTGATTGAACAAAGATAAATGTTAAAGCAGGCTGATGCGAAAAAATATGCCATGAACTAAGTTTTTGCAATATTCATGGTCAAATAATTATTTGATAACCAGTCCCTGACGGCAGTCATTCCTTCCTCAGACGCAGCATATACTTCATAACATGTTAAATTTGGGATTATCAAAAAGCTGTTTATGAAGACCAGAAACAATATATCCTGCGGGATACCAATACGAACAGTCTGGAGTAGACTCAGTTTTTCAGCAACCTTCACATTCTATATTTTGTTATGTAGTTAGCTTTTGAATAACCTCAGACATCTTCCTCGCACACCACTCTGTTCGAATCGTCGGAGCAGTAAGTTATGAGAGATCGTGTCGAATGCTTTAGCTAGGTCTAAAAACACTGCTAAATTTTCTTATTGTCATTCAACGCATATAGACTTTTCTTGGTCAACTCTTCGATGGGATCCTCGGTTGATTTACCTTCTCTAAACCCAAATTGATTTTCGTTAAAAAAAATCGATCAATCTCGATTTCAAACACTTCTTAAAAATCTTGGCAAAATGCTAACTAAAGATATCGGTGGTCGGTAATTCGTCATTTCTGTTTTATTCCCATATTTATGAACACGGGTTATATATGACTCCTTCCATTGGGCGGGTAACTTACCAGTACTGAATGTTAGGTTTATAATATGTGTTAAAGGATCTGATATATATATATGTATGAACATGTTTTATGAGTGACACAGTAATACAGTCAAGACTACGTGTCGAGTTGTTGCTAAGAGAGCCTATCGTATTTATTTTTTCAGGTAACAGGTGTCAAAAACATAGATATATCAGATGGGAGGATTTTAGATGGTAGCTCAGCATAAAATGTTTTCGTATCATTTATAGTTTTACCTGACATCTTTCGACCTATATTCACAAAGAAATTGTTGAAAGTATTGGCAACATCCTCTTGATCTGTTAGAACAACATCGTGATCAATGTCACTTATTTTCTCTATATCATTTGGTCTTTTCTTAGTTTTTCCAATTATGTTGTCTATTGCCGTCCAAAGCTTTTTCTGATCTTTACCGGCGTATACAATTTTTTCTTAGAATAATTTTCTTTAGTAGTTTTTAAGACCCTACTTATTTGATTTCTATAAACATTGAATTCCCTTTTTTCTGTGCTGAGGGCTTCTTGATTAATTCTTTTTCAATTTAAACCTACGTTTTATCAAAGTTATCAAACCCTTCATGGTCCACAGCTGAATTTTTTGGCAATTTTTGAGAGGACTATAATTATCCTATGAATCGCTTATACATAGTTTTTTTTAGCCCTGTGATGAAGTGTGAATAAGTCTCTTGAGGATCATCAGAAGTCAAAATATCGTGCCAGCTTTCGTTTGCCAGATATAAAGAGAGTTACTGTAATCTACCTGCTTTTTGATAATGCGAACTGTTTCCCCAAAAATCCTAATAGTTTTTGTGTGCTCAGCAGACAACATTATACTATAGTGATCGGTAAACGAAATATAAACGATGCCAGATCTCATAGAAATATCTTTTCGAATTCTGCCATTGACTCTTGTATAAATGTGGTGAATTACAGATTTTGTATTGCCAGTTCTCTAGTTATTTCGGTTATTTCTGCTTCAAAACCATGAACCACAAAACAAGTCTGGTATCGCAAGGTCTTCTGACAATTTGTGTCGTTTATATAATATAATATTAATATATATTTCACCACAAATATTTCAATATCTCTTGAATCAAGCTCTTCGCGTTTATTATATTTAGAATAATTATGAAAAATTCTGAATCCATCGTAATTTCTGGGAATACTTCTTATGTTGTAATGGACCAAGTTAACTTGTTTCTACCCTTGAAGCCGGCACATGGCGCCATCTACACCGTTACAAATATCAACTTTCTCGAATTCACAGTTATCAAAATGATTCATCTAGTTTTATCGATTGTTTTCACAATTAAATAAACAATATCATCAATACTGAAAATGAGAGAAAAAAATAAGAATAATAATTAAATAATCATTAAAGTTCTGCATATTCCTATGAATCGACTTTTGAAACAAAATACTAAATCTAAATAAAGTGACCACTACAAAATTAAATATGAATCTTCCATATTATCCCCACTCCGATACTTCCAACCTGAACTTTGTGAGGTCTTCTTCAATGTAACGTTAGGTCCCTTTGAATTTTCTGCGTTTTTTTCACAAACAGCGGCTTCTCACCAGGTGTTAGACTTTCCGATTCTAAAACATTGCCTAGGAGTTGCCTATTCGATCACCAACCTCATCACAGTGCTCTTGAAATCATCCATCGGGTTTCCTCCTTGGACTTCAGCTAGTCCGTATATTCTGAGGTTTTGACCTCTAGCATTTTGTTCTAAAGAGTCTATTCTCTCTCTCAATTTTTCTATATCCTCTCTATAAGTTTCCTGGTTTTCTTTTAGTTTTGCAACCATTTTTTCTTCGAATGCGGTGCTTAGTTGGTCTATGATCCTCTCAATAAAGTTCTCATTTTCCAGAACATTATTGAGGGCGATTTTTACACCTTTTTTAATTTCTACCTTGATTTCGTTTATTTATTTCCTTGTGAGAGGCATAATTTATCGTTGTGTTATTGTACGATCTGAATTCTTCCCAGTAAAACAATTTTATCGGAGCAGCATACGTCTACTCGCATCGACACATTGAACAATCCCATTTGAACAGCTCTCTTTGATATAATATAATACTCAGTACTACAATGATTTCAGAATATTGTGCAAATTGAAAAAATATATATAAACACTGACCTTGCTTTGAAAACTTCAGCGCGCTCAAGCAATTAATATTCTAAAAATTTCACCAAATTGAAATACTTATTATTGATTCGATTCGAATTAATTGCAATCTCAATAAGACTGTTCATAAAAATCCCTGCTCGAGAAAGTGATGATTTATTTTATCATTTTTCATCATATTTGTGATTGTCAAAGAATATCAAGAGTTTTATAAGTAATTCGATATTCTTATATCGGGTGTTTTTTTATTGTGATAGAACTTTGAATTGATATAAAACACATTTAAATTAAGATTGAAGCCAATTTTTTTTTATTTGAAAGATAATTTTATGACATTTATATTTCGAAAATAATTTCCGGCATATGTCCACCACGACTAGCTCTAAGGAACCGCATTCGACCAGACCAATTTTGGATCACCTTTTCGAGTAATTCAGGCCTTATTTCATCAATAACATTAGTTATGTTGGCTTCCAAAGCGTCTATTGTTTATGGTTTATCAGTATAAACCAATGACTTAACAAAACCCCAAAGACAATCGAGTGAAATTATGTCGCATGATCTTGGAGGCCAATTAATTGGACAATTTCTCGAAATAATGTTATCGCTAAATGGTACTGCTACCGTAACAAATGATTACGGTCATCATCAATCATTTCGTTCATGAGGTGTAGCACCATCTTGTTGAAACCAAAACACTTCTGGGTCGACACCATTCAATTGAATTCATTTTGAAACAAATAAGCTTTCATTATCGATCTGTAATGAGCACGATTCACTGTAACATTAGCTCCAGCATCGTTTTCAAAGAAATAAGGAGCGATGATACCTCCAGCGTGTAAAGCACACCATACAGTGCATTTTTCAGGATGCAATGGAACCTGCGGAACTTCTTGAGGATTTTTTTCACTCCATATACGGCAATTTTGATCGTTTACATAGCCGTTCAACCAGAAATTAGCTTCATCACTAAACATCATTTTACGATACAAAAGCTTCAAGCTGTTCTAGGGCCTAATCAGCAAACAAACGACGCTTATTATGGTGGTTTCAGTTCTTGAACCAGTTGGTTCTTGTATGGGTGTAGACCAAGATCATTACACAAAATTTTCCATGTGGTAGATGCGCAGAGTCCAACTTGTCATGAACGTCGACGAATAGACAAATCTGGATCATCCTTAACACTAATATGTAAAAAGGATAACCGAAATTCATCTTGGTGGAATAACAACCTAAATAAATAAAGAAAGGAGGTTCAGAGATTATTCAACCGAGCCAAAGTGACCGTACAATGGGACAAATACAAGGAAGCTCTAACCTTCTACAATGAAAGCATTAGGAGGATCAAGAGGGACTTGTGCGGCAAGTTCTGTGAGGGTATAAATGATGCCCCCGGAACTGCCAGAATACACAAGATTCTCTTCAGAGGGCCAGTGAGAACAACCGGTTCGCTCAAACGTCCGGAGGGTGGTATCACTGGTTCCAGAAAAGAAACATTGGAGCTCCTTGCGAACAAACACTTCCCTGGATGTCAAATCTTGGAAAATACAAACGCCAGATCCAACCCTGACCATCTAATCTGGCCAGGAAGGGACAACTGGCGAATATCCAAAAATATAGTCACTGCACAAGCGGTCAGAGACGCAATAAGGTCTTTCAAACCTTTCAAAACACCGGGGGTAGACGGAATCTTTCCAGCCCTTCTTCAAAAGGGCATGGATGTGTTTATTCCGTATCTGCTAAAATTATTTAGAACAAGTCTGGCTTGGGGGGTTATCCCTAGAAGCTGGACACTAACGCAAGTGGTATATATACCAAAGATGGGACGAACAGAATCGGAACCCTCTTCGTTCAGACCAATAAGCTTGACATCGGTTCTGCTGAAGAGTCTGGAAAAGGTGATTGATGTCCATTTCAGGGGGAAGGTGCTAATTGACAGTCCCCCTAGCCCTCATCAATACGCCTACCAGGCTGGCAAGTCGGCAGAACTTGCATTGCAAAATCTGTTCGGAAAATTAAACCAATCTCTCGATAATCGAGAGATAGCACTAACAGCGATTCTGGACATTGAAGGTGCTTTTAAAAATACGCTGCCGGCTTGTCTCGCTGAGGCTATCGCTGCGAGAGGAATCGACCCACTAATCTGTAGATGGATACAGGCAATGCTATGCGGCAGAACAATAACGACCTCATACCAGGATGAGGTCTTCGAGTTCAAGGCTGCGAAGGGCTGTCCGCAGGGAGGTATTCTCTCACCCTTACTTGGACCCTTCTGGTGGATGACCTGCTAGCGATCATTTCGCTGTGGGGAGTCGACGTTCAAGCATTTGCTGATGACCTGGCAATCATAGTGAAAGGTAAATCGGAGGTGACGATGTCGGCCGTCCTTCAAGAGATATTGAACACTATTGACAAATGGTGTATAAGAGAAGACATGTCTCTTAACCCGCAAAAGGTAGTTATAGTACCATTCACTAAAAAACGGAAGTTGAATGGTTTAGAACCGCCGACTATCCGAGGTGAAATAATACAATTCTCATTTGAGACAAAATACCTGGGAATAGTCCTGGACAAGACCCTCACCTGGAATGCACACCTGGATAAAGTGTGTAATAGGCCAGAATGGGTTTCTGGACTTGCAGGCGGATCTGTGATAAATCCTGGGGCCTAAAGCCCAGGCAGATGTACTGGCTATACACTATGGTAATTAGACCACGGATAGTGTATGGCGCTGTAGAGTGGTGGAAGAAAGGCCAACAAACGGTTGGCGAACAAAAGCTCACCCGACTACAGAGACAGGCTTGCCTTGCAATTACAGGTGCGTTTCGCACCACACCTACGGCAGCCATGGAGGTCCTACTAAATCTACCACCCCTGCACCTACTCGTGCAGAGGGAGGCGGAAGGGACCACATACAAACTATATCAACTGGCGATTGTCAGGCCAGAGGCAATAGTGATGGGAGGCTCAAGACTGCTGGATGAACTTTTAACGAACAGTATCCTATCGATGACCTCGGATCTAATGTCAAAAATCACGAGCCAGAAACGGAATTTCAATGTAATCGTCCCCAGCCGGGACGAATGGACCCAGCATGCTGAGGTTCTATTGAGAACCGACCTTGACTTGTTCACAGACGGTTCGCGAACGACGAACGGAACAGGAGCGGGAGTCTATGGGAGTAAACCGAGAATTAACATCTCATTGAGTCTCGGTCAAAACGCAACCATATTCCAGGCAGAAATATTTGCCATTTAGACCGCGGCGGAACTGCTGATAAAACGGCAAATCCACCACGGTAAAATCAAAATATTTACTGACAGTCAGTCAGTACTAAAAGCTCTGGAATCCAGCTGTTTTACATCCAAAACAGTCTGGAGTTGCCGCACGGCTTTAAACAGGCTCGGTATGTATAACGGAGTCACTCTGGTTTGGATACCGAGCCACTCAAACTATTTGGGTAACGAGGAGGCGGATCGGCTGGCATTTGCTGGAGCTGCGCTGCCTCTGGTAGGACCGGAACCATTCCTGGGAATACCACATGACGTGGCTAACGAGGCGATAACAGGCAGAATGAACTCAAGGCTAGAGTCTTTCTGGCGCAGCCATTCTGGCCTGAAACACTCGAAGTTGTTCCTTGGAACAGCTTCGAACAAAAAGATGGCGAACCTAGCGCTAGGTCTGGATAGGGCCAAACTAAGAACACTTGTCGGAATTATGACAGGTCACTGCAGGCTGAAAGCGCATTTGCACAAAATCGGTCTGGCTGAAGACAATGAATGCAGGCTGTGTCTTGAGGACACTGAAACAGCCATGCACATCGTCTCAGAGTGCCCAGCGGTGTGTTGCATCAGATTCGAGGTCTTTGGTCAGGCTTTCATAGCCCACAGTGAACTGAAAAAATTACCCCTGAACAAGATTATCGGTTTTATCCAAAAACTGGATCTCTTTGGGGAGGTATAAATTAGGGGTGAAATACAATAGTTCGTGCGGACGCAGTGGTAGGGTCGACAGACGCCCGCTTACTATAAATAATAATAATAACACTATAACTTAATGCAGCGATATTTTCTTCTGTACGTACAGTTATTTGTCTTGTTGTTTTTGCTGCATCGAGTATAGAAAATCTACCGATAGTTCGACGAATAAGCTGCTCTGATGGACGATTATGTAAACCATAAATTTCACGAATTGCTCTATAAGTTTGGTGAATAGAACACTGATTTTGAAAATAAATTTCAACAATTTGTGAACATTATTGCGGCATGAGTCTTTCCATAATAATTTGTCATACTGAACAGAAATGTCGAAACAACATGGCTTCTAACTTCTATCACACAGTTATTATTGAAAGTTCTATCACTCTAGAAAAACACCCGATACATGCAGCGAATTATGTGAATTTGCGAAATTGTTGTACAGTAAGGGTTTTCGTTTTTGAAATTCGTCTAATTCATTTTGAGTGCTTGCTGAAGATGGATTGAATTATCCGACGTGTCCAATACGTATTTAGATTATGGAGATACTGCAAAAACCAGCTGACTAATATCTCTGTAGTTTCCAGAAAATCAGAGTTCAAACCTTGAATAGGCAGGTGCGTTTTCAATGTTATAGGCCCTAAATAGTATTGCAGATTGCTCATCTTGGAAACATACAAAAAAATATGAACATGAAATTTCGACGGAAATAGGTTTTATGCTCAACTGGCAGGTTAAAGTCAGTATGTCTCTATAGAAGAATTTAATGCGCTAGGACACGGATCTTGTAAACAATCTTTTGAAGGTGTGTGAAATTCCTGGACAGGCGGTGACACCAATCAGACTTGGTAAATTCGATAATACCAGAGATGTGTGCATACACAGAAGAATAGTTTTCAAGTAATTTTATAAAGTTAAATTTGTAATAATTTATTACAGAATTAATTTGTTTCAAATTGTAACGATATAAATCAGTGAATTTAGCAATTTAGAAAAAAGAAAAAATAATAAACCAAAGGTCTGCCGGAAGCACTCGAACCTACCGGGTATCTATTTGATGTCTTTGGAAACCTTTCACACACTTTAAGAAAAAAATTAGAAAATAGGAAATCACGAAATTTGAATGCCAATTTTGATGTGTGTTACGCACCATAATCTTCGTGAAACGAAATCCTAATGATAATATCTCGTACATATGTCTCCACATGTAGTCCAACATTTCCCAACGTATTTATTTACAATGCAATTTAATGAACAGAAAATGAAATGAAACATAGAAACCGACGCGTTGATTCAACAATAATTTCGACACAAAACAAAAATATACAATTTAGTTTAGAATGAAATTAAAACTAAATAATAATGAGTGTCGAATTAACACATATTTAAAATATTAAGAAAGTATCCTTATTTAGCCCGGCCAATGGTAGAAAATAGTAATTAGTGAACACCAATCAATTTGGTTCTTTAAAAAATCACCCTTCACTGGATTTCATTTACATCTACCAAATTTTGACCAAATAATCACAACATTACAGCTTCTTGATGAAGATGCTCTAACTCTCCAGGGGAACATTTCAGAACATAAATTGATAGAAAGTTTTTCCATATTTCGACCTCCAGAATCACGTACTGGAAGAATAGTTTTGGAAAAAATTAATGCATTATTTTTCAATGGTTTAAAGAAAACCTTATAAGACTTTACAGTTTTCTGTGATTTTGTGAGGAACATAGAATATCTTGATTTTTAAAGTTAGTCTGTTCAAGCAATTATCAGGTTATGCTGATTTTTAGTTGACTTTAATATTTCAAATATGATTATAAGATCAGAAACAAAATTTTGTCTCCTTCAAATATTTATTTATTAATTTTAATTGACAATTTATATTTGTTGGTTTATTTATTCCATTTGATATTTTATATTGAGTTTTGATTGTATGCATCTAATAAATATTAACTGTGGTTATTTAGACATTAATTTAATTCTAAAGTTTTTTGAATAAAAATTTTTTTGAAGTTAAAATTGTAGAAGACTGAAAGATTAAATCTGTTTTGATATTCAAATTTTGTTATATTTCTTCTACCAAGTAAACAGCCTTTTTCTATTTTATTTTTACATAATATACAATTATATTTATCATTTTTTCTCGCATTGTAATACTTTCTGATTGATGAGAAATTAGAAAAGATTGTGAAAATTGGTTACTAGAGTTTATCGCCCATAATGACCAAGACTTCTTAAGGAGGGCATTATAAAGATACCTTTACAATGATAAAACAATCCGAAACATCAAAATGAAATCTTGAAAGTGTTATACGGGTTCCCAAAACTGCAAAAACAGCTATTTTTTAAGCAAAGGTGGTTATAATTTTCGATTCTATCAGAATTTGCGCTATTTTGAGTGTATTTCTTTCATTTGGAAACAGTCAATTGTGACCTGTTACTGAATATAAAGTTCCGAAAATATAGAAATTTCAAATACTTGACCTACTTGGAATACCCTATATCAGTAAACGTTTGTCAGTTCCCACGAAATTTTCCTAGAATTGCCTTTTATATGATATCGAGAAGGTTTCCAACTCATCGATTATTTTTGCATCAGTGGCAATGAACCCAAAAATACACAAGTGAAAAATGTAACAAACTACAGCTTGAAGCCGAATTGCAAGGGTCAACGCATCCTGAAACACAAACATTCAACATCTCGTCTGCAATTTTCTATGAATAAAATGTTTGCCGAACTAAATTTAAAATTCTAAATACGTTTTAAAATATGTATGTATATATTATATGCAGTCTAAGCTCCTATCGTTATTTTTAAATTTTTATGGACGCGGTACGGGTACAATGTACTTTGTGGTGTACACAGAACGAACACCCGAAAATGACGTGTTGATATGCAACAGGCAGATTGCATAGGATATTTTAATTTATTCGCATATCTAACCAACTGGTCGAGGATCATTTGAATTTTTACTGATTTCGGGTAGTCACGATATGCATTTGAAGTGGAATCGTCCTATATATCTACGAAAGCTGCTATTCTATTTCCATATGGCCTTGCAGAAGTCATGACAAATTCGTCTGGGAAGTAGGCTTGGGATTTAGTTTTTAAGTCACTTACGAGGGAAGGATAAAAAATATATTAGATGAATGAAATAGTTAAAATTATGTTTCAAGAATATGAATTCAAAAATTCAGGAAAGTGATTCACTATAACTTATGTAAAAAAAACTCAAAAATTTTAGTTTCAATGATGTTGAGGTAACGAAAGATTTTTTGATAACTGGGGGTAAGCATTTTAAATTAGGTGCACCGGTAATTTATTTCATTTTTTAAATTAAATTGAAACGAATAAATTATCAATTTCGTTATTAACAACATTTTGCTATCTAGTTTGCAAATTTTCAATGCCCGGTCGATAAAAATCAATTGGTTTTTGAGTATCTCGAGGTGGCATTTTGGACATCATCAAAACTTTCTTCCCCTTAGAAATTATTTAAATATTTTAAAAAATTTTAAAAATTAGCCTTCTACATATTTAATTCCAAAACATTATATTTAATGATTATAACTTCTGAAAATAAATTGAAATAATGTCGTATAAGTACCACTTATATCATGACATATAAAATAAACATTCATTATAAGACATCCGAATGGTATAACAAAATCCAATAAATAAAAATTATTAACCAAAATCCTATAAATTAAATATTTTGAATAGACAAAATTTTGTTTCTGCTGATCAATCTTATGAAAACCAATATCTTTCAAGAATATCCAACATAATCTTGAGAATTTCATCATAAAACTATCTTACTTAGACTATTCAATATTATTGGATATCTAACCAAGGTACTCTATATAGAAACTCAAGATATTTAAATAATTTTATATACCTTCTATCAAGAATTAACCTCTTTTTATGTTATTTTATTCATAATATATAATTATTTGGTTTCCTTAACATTCTTTATACAGATAGTCCTTGTGCTATAGCAGAGGCCGTTAAATTGTCTTTCAATCTTCTAGATCAAGGGTAAACCACAGATATATTTTTGTGTGTAGTGAACACCACATTTAAAGGTCTCATTTCGGTAGAACTTTTTCTAGAGGAATGAAGGGTGAGTGAATATTTGTTGTTAATTGATGTTATATTTATTGAATATGAATATTTGAATACTGATGAAGCAAAGTTGATCTTAAAACTTGTTTTTCAGTAATGTTTTACATATCTTGAGTTTTTATATAAAGTACCTTTGTTAGATATCCAATAATATTGAATAGTCTAAGTAAGATAGTTTTATGATGAAATTCTTAAGATTATGTTGGATATTCTTGAAAGATATTGGTTTTCATAGGATTGATCAGCAGAAACAAAATTTTGTCTATTCAAAATATTTCATTTATAGGATTTTGGTTAATGATTTTTATTTATTGGATTTTGTTATACCATTCGGATGTCTTATAATGAATGTTTATTTCATATGTCATGATATAAGTGGTACTTATACGACATTATTTCAATTTATTTTCAGAAGTTATAATCATTAAATATAATCTTTTGGAATTAAATATGTAGAAGGCTAATTTTTAAAATTTTTTAAAAATTTTTAAAATATTTAAATAATTTTATATACCTTCTATCAAGAATTAACCTCTTTTTATGTTATTTTATTCATAATATATAATTATTTCGTTTCCTTAACATTCTTTATACAGATAGTCCTTGTGCTATAGCAGAGGCCGTTAAATTGTCTTTCAATCTTCTAGATCAAAGGTAAACCACAGATATATTTTTGTGTGTGGTGAACACCACATTTAAAGGTCTTATTTCGGTAGAACTTTTTCTAGAGGAATGAAGGGTGAGTGAATATTTGTTGTTAATTGATGTTATATTTATTGAATATGAATATTTGAATACTGATGAAGCAAAGTTGATCTTAAAACTTGTCTTTCAGTAATGTTTTACATATCTTGAGTTTTTATATAAAGTACCTTGGTTAGATATCCAATAATATTGAATAGTCTAAGTAAGATAGTTTCATGATGAAATTCTTAACATTATGTTGGATATTCTTGGAAGATATTGGTTTTCATAAGATTGATAAGCAGAAACAAAATTTTGTCTATTCAAAATATTTAATTTATAGGATTTTGGTTAATGATTTTTATTTATTGGATTTTGTTATACCATTCGGATGTCTTATAATGAATGTTTATTTTATATGTCATGATATAAGTGGTACTTATACGACATTATTTTAATTTATTTTCAGAAGTTATAATCATTAAATATAATCTTTTGGAATTAAATATGTAGAAGGCTAATTTTTAAAATTTTTTAAAAATTTTTAAAATATTTAAATAATTTTATATACCTTCTATCAAGAATTAACCTCTTTTTATGTTATTTTATTCATAATATATAATTATTTGGTTTCCTTAACATTCTTTATACAGATAGTCCTTGTGCTATAGCAGAGGCCGTTAAATTGTCTTTCAATCTTCTAGATCAAGGGTAAACCACAGATATATTTTTGTGTGTAGTGAACACCACATTTAAAGGTCTCATTTCGGTAGAACTTTTTCTAGAGGAATGAAGGGTGAGTGAATATTTGTTGTTAATTGATGTTATATTTATTGAATATGAATATTTGAATACTGATGAAGCAAAGTTGATCTTAAAACTTGTCTTTCAGTAATGTTTTACATATCTTGAGTTTTTATATAAAGTACCTTGGTTAGATATCCAATAATATTGAATAGTCTAAGTAAGATAGTTTTATGATGAAATTCTTAAGATTATGTTGGATATTCTTGAAAGATACTGGTTTTCATAGGATTGATCAGCAGAAACAAAATTTTGTCTATTCAAAATATTTAATTTATAGGGTTTTGGTTAATAACTTTTATTTATTGGATTTTGTTATACCATTCGGATGTCTTATAATGAATGTTTATTTTATATGTCATGATATAAGTGGTACTTATACGACATTATTTTAATTTATTTTCAGAAGTTATAATCATTACATATAATCTTTTGGAATTAAATATGTAGAAGGCTAATTTTTAAAATTTTTTAAAAATTTTTAAAATATTTAAATGATTTTATATACCTTCTATCAAGAATTAACCTCTTTTTATGTTATTCACTTAGAAATTGTTGCAGCGATCGGAAGAAATGGAAATCCGAGGGTGCGATATTGGGTGAGTATAGTGGGTGAGGTAGTATCTCACGCCCTATTCATAATTTTTTCCAAGGTTCGTCTTGCACAGTGCGGTCTTCTTGCATTGTTGTGTTGGAGAATAGCGCCTTTTCTGTTGACAATCGCCGGATACTTTTCGATTCGAGATTGGTTCACCCTATCCTATTGAGCACAATAAAGATCTGCAATAACAGTTTGTCCAGTTTTAAGCGCTTCAAAATGAACAGTTCCGCGTATACTCCACCAAACACAGAAGCGCCTTTTTGAGATCATCAAAATTACCGGATCTGAACCTAGAGACACATTTATGCCATTTACGAACGTCTAATGCACTTGGATAAAGATCGCAAATGTTTTCGGTCGCAACTGTTGCGGAACTCAAAAATCATACATTGACGAATATGCTCTTCTGGTATTTGGCTGGCCATGTCACCCCAAATTGCAAAAAAAGTCTTATATTTAATTGATTTTAACTTTTCGCATATCCCTTGGTGAAAGATTTTTAAATTAATAAAGTAAATAAAAACAACTTGGCTTAAGTTTCACTGTTTATTTAATCTCTGTTGACATATATGGTTTTTAACTCATTTGCAAAAAGAAGAGAATAGAACTTAAAATCCTATATACAACAGTAGAGAATGCTCACCGCATCTCAGAAGCAAGTGCGAGTCGAGTGCTGTTAGGAGATTCTAGAGCTCTGTGGAGAAGACCCATCGACTATTTTCAACCAGCTGGTCACTGGGGATGAGACGTGGATTCATCATTATGACCCTGAGAGTAAACAGGAGTGGACTAAAAATAGTGCACAGCCCCCAAAGAACTTTAAAGTGCTAGAAAAATAATGGTTATGGTCTTTTGAGATTCTGAAGGTATTTTATTGATTGAATACACTAAAAACGATGGAAGCATCACAAAAGCATTATACGCAACCACTTTGCGTAATTTAAGAGAAGCAATTAAAGCAAAAAGGCTAGGAAAACTCACAGCGGGGGTGTTGCTGGTTCAAGACAATGCGCCGGTTCACAAGGCCCGCGTTGCGAAGGCTGCTCTGCGGGAATGTGGCTTCGAAGAAATTACACATCCTCCGTACAGTCCAGCGTTGGCCCCCAGTGACCTATTTCCAAATGTGAAAAAATATCTTCGTGAAATGTGATTTTCCGAAGATGAAGAACTGAAGGTAGCACATTGAAAAATGGAATTTTTCCAAAACTTTCAGTTACCTGTACCGAGAATACATTGAAGGCCCCTCGTACATTTCGTTTCAACTCTGCTTGTACTTATGGTAAATTTGGGGTGTTTTGTGGTTGCAGGAATAACTAAGATTTTATCGCCATCCCGAGGTCAACGGCATACCTGAATAATTCTGTATAAAACAATTTGAGAAAACTCATACTTGAATAAGCATTGATCGAAAAAGCATTAGAAGATAAGCTGATGTAACTAAAAGAGTAGAACTGTCAGAGAAGAACTTATTTCATATTTGGATTTATCTCTTGTGGAGGCCTGTGGTTCTAATATAACTTGAATGTTATGATATTAAGTTATATCGTGTGTTTTTTTTAGAGTGATAGAAATTTAAATTGAAATAAAACACATTTAAATCAAGATTAAATAAAATAGAAAGGCCTTTTACTTGATAGAAGAAAAATAACAAAATTTGAAAATCAAAACAAATTAAAATATGTTTGTTTATCTTCTACAATTTTAATTTCAAAAAATTTTTATTCAAAAAACCTTTAAAATTAAATTAATGTCTAAAACAAGCACCGCTTACAGTTAATAGACGTATATAATCCAAACTCAATGTATAATGTCAAATGGAATAAATAAACCAATAGATATACGAAAGTCATTAAAATTAATAAATAAATATTTAAAGGAGACAAAATTTTGTTTCTGGTCTCACCTTAAGAACACCAATTGCCTTTTAAAAACATGAACACACTTAAAGGACTTCTCAAAGAATATAGTTTATTTGAAATATTTAATATATTTAAATATTCGAATAAGTTAATTCAGAAATCTCTCAAAACATGCACTATATCTTCAAACAACAAATATAATCCTAAGCAATCCCTTCTTCGGTCCTGAATAATATTCCAAATATAAAAATCAAAAAAACTAAGCCTTAAAAATAACTTACACTGTTCTTTGATTTTGTTAGAACATAGATCAATCTTGAATTATAAAGTTGATCTGTGTTTCGAAACATTCATTTGGTTACACGTGTGAGTTGTTGATATAGGTTAGTTTTTTGATTTTGATATTTGGAATGTTATTCAGGACCGAAGAAGGGATTGCTTAGAATTATATTTGTTTTTTGAAGATATAGTGCATGTTTTGAGAGATTTCTGAATTAACTTATTCGAATATTTAAATATATTAAATATTTCAAATAAATTATATTCTTTGAGGAGTCCTTTAAGTGTGTTCATGTTTTTAAAAGGCAATTGGTGTTCTTAAAGGTAAGACCAGAAACAAAATTTTGTCTCCTTCAAATATTTATTTATTAATTTTAATGACTTACGTATATCTGTTGGTTTATTTATTCCATTTGACATTATATATTGAGTTTTGATTATATACGTCTATTAAATGTAAGCGGTGCTTGTTTTAGACATTAATTTAATTCTAAAAGTTTTTTGAATAAACATTTTTTGAAATAAAAATTCTAGAAGATAAACATATTTTAATTTGTGTTGATATTCCAATTTTAAATCAAGATTGAAGCCAATTTTTTTCTATTTGAAAGATAATTTGATGATATTTATGTTTTGAAAATAATTTCCGGCATATGTCCACCACGGCTAGCTCTGAGGAACCGTAATCGACCAAACAAATTTGAGACCACTTTTTCGAGCAATACAGGCCTTATTTCATCAATAACAGTTATGTTGACATCCAAAGCGTCAATTGTTTCTGGTTTATCAGCATAAACTAATGACTTGACATAACCCCAAAGAAAATAATGCAGTGGAGTTATGGCGCATGATCTTGGAGGCAAATTAAATGGACCATTTCTGGAAATAATGTTATCGCCAAATCTGTCTTTCAATAAATCAATTGATACGGTGGCAGCATAGGTGTAGCACCATCTTCTTGAAACCAAAACAATTCTGGGTAGATACCATTCAAATTTTGAAACAAATAATCATTGATTATCGATCTGTAACGAGCAATATTCACTGTAACATTAGCTCCAGCATCGTTTTTGAAGAAATATGGACCGATGATACCTCCAGCTGGTAAAGCACACCATACAGTGCATTTTTCAGGATCAATGGAAACTGCAGAACTTCTTGAGGGTTTTTTTACTCCATATACGACAATTATGCTTGTTTACATAGCCATTCAACCAAAAATGAGCTTCATCACTAAACACATTTTTACGATAAAAAAGTGAATCAACTTCAAGCTGTTCTAGTGCCAACCAGCAAAGAAACGATGCTTATTATGGTCAAGTAGCTTTAGTTCTTGAACCAATTGGATGTTGTTTGGGTATAGACCAAGATATTTACGTATTTATTGTTGTGAACGTCGACGAATAAACAAATCTGGATCATCATTAACACTACGACTTTCAGCAGCGATATTTTCTTCTGTACAGTTTTTTTTCTTGTTGTTGTTGCATCGAGTAGAGAAAATGTTGTCCGACATCTATCGATAGTTGGAAGAATAAGGTGCTCTGATGGACGATTATGTAAACCATCAAATCACAGTTATCTTTATCGAAAGTTCTATCACTTTAAAAAAAAACACCCGGTAGAATGAGACCATCAAAACGAATAAAATATATTTGGTGGTAATTTTTGAGTGAAAATATATTTATAGTTTGAAAATATACATGTTTCATGATTTTTATTTATCGCTACTATACATCAGTGACTGAAAATAAAGGATCTTTCAATGGAAATGCCTCATTTTTAAATTGATATTACTCACGTATGGCAGACATTGTTTATTCGTGATATTGACAGTTGTATTTATCAATGTCTACCATTAAATCGTGGGGAAGTACACACTCGAACAACGTTTACGAATAATCCAAATTTATCATGAAAAATCGCGATCCGTTACTCTAACTTTACGTGTTCTAACTCCAATTTTTGGTCGTTATAATCGTCCGGATAAAAGAACAGTTGAACGTTTAGTGAAAAAGTTTGAAACAAATTCTACACTTCATGATGGTACAGTGCCAGTGAGGCAAAAAAATGCAAGAAGTGAAGGAAATGTTGCTGCCGTACCTGAAAGTGTTCGTGAAATTTATCGATTTATCGACGTTTACAAGAACTAGGCCCCCCCAGACGTCTTTGTACCGAATTTTACGAACAGACCTTGGTTTACATGCATAAAAAATTGTTTCAACCCAAGAACTCAAACCAACAGATAAAGCGTCGTGCATTCATTAATTGTTACTCAGGAAAAATCAGAAATGATTCAGATTTTCGTAGGAAAATCATTCTCAGCGATTCAACTCCATTGGATTTCCTTCCTTTGGGTA
Organism: Megalocaria dilatata; assembly: GCA_034642435.1. Classification (NCBI taxonomy): domain Eukaryota; kingdom Metazoa; phylum Arthropoda; class Insecta; order Coleoptera; family Coccinellidae; genus Megalocaria; species Megalocaria dilatata. The sequence goes on along the minus strand of CM067859.1, from coordinate 52,387,650 downwards.
ACATTAAGATATTGATTTACAGCAATCATCCAGCAAATTTAGATGATTTACAGATCAATATTGAACGAGTAATTGCTAACATACTACGTGATTTGTGTGAGAGAATCATCACTTTATGATGAAATTAAAACTTCAATAATTTTCAAACAAATAATGTGTTTTATTTAAAAAACAAAATGAGGCGCTGTTTATGGAAGACCCTTTATTATTAAGTGGTGAGACTCATATGACTACAGTTTTGTCTGTACCTTAGGGTCCAACATAAAGCCTTATGTGTTTTTCTGAAAACACATAAGGCTTTGTTGCTAAGTAGGGAAGTGTTAATGAAGATTTGATGGAACGTTTTCATCTCTCTCTATATATATATATATATATATATATTTTTTTTTTGTAAGAAAATTATCGTTGAGTTAAAACTTTTTTATTAATTTTGCAACAAATTTTAATATACCTTGTACTACTATTGATTGTGTCATAAAGCCAGAATGAATTTTTGGACTTGCAGGCGCATCTGTGGTAAAACCTGAGTCCTAAAGCAAACGCAGATATACTGGCTATATACTATGGTAATTAGACCACGGATAATGTATGGCACTGTAGCGTGATGGAATTAAGACCAACAAAAGTCAAAAAAGTCAGAAAAACAGTCAAAAGTCACGAGCCAAGAACGGCATTTCAATGTATTCGTCCCCAGCCGGACGAATGGACCCATGCTGAGGTTCTATTGAGGATCGACCTTGGCTTGTCCACAGACGGCTCGCGAACGACGAATGGAACGGGAGCGGGAGTCTATGGAAGCAAACCTAGAATTAACATCTAATTGAGTCTCGGCCAAAACGAAACCATATTCCAGGCAGGATTATTTGCCATTGATACCGTGGCAGAGCTGCTGATAAAACGGCAAATCCACCACGGTAAAATCAAAATATTTAATGATAGTCACTCAGTACTAAAAGCTCTGGAATCCAGCTCTAGTACCTCGAGAACAGTCTGGAGTTGCCGCAAGGCTATAAAAGACTCGGTATGTATAACAGAGTCACTCTGGTTTGTACAACCGAGCCACTCAAACTATTTAGGTAACGAGGAGGCAGATCGGCTGGCGTTTACTGGAGCTGCGCTGCCTCTGGTAGGACCAGAACCATTCCTGGGAATACCACATGACGTGGCTAACGAAAGGCAGAATGAACTCAAGGTTAGAGTCTTTCTGGCGGAGCCATCCTGGCCTGAAACATTCGAAGGTGTTCCTTGGAACAGCTTCGAACAAAAAGATGGCGAACCTAACGCCAGATCTGGATAGGGCCAAACTAAGAACACTCGTCGGAATTATGGCAGGTCATTGCAGACTGAAAGCGCATTTGCACAAAATCGGTCTGGCTGAAGACGATGAATGCAGGCTATGTCTTGAGGACACTGAAACAGCCATGCACATCGTCTCAGAGTGCCCAGCGGTGAGTCGCATCAGATTCGAGATCTTTGGTCAGGCTTTTATAGCCAACTACGAACTGAAAAAATTACCCCTGAACAAGATTATCAGTTTTATCCAAAAACCGGATCTCGTCAGGAAGATATAAATCAGGGGTGAACCACAAGTCCGTGAGGACGCAGTGATAGGATGGGCAGACGCCTTCTCGCCATAAATAACATAATAACATAACTACTATATGAAGTTTTGAACAAGTAGAGAAAAATTGAAGGAACTTGTGGTTCATCAGTGAAAATAGACTACTTAAGATGAACACAGCATAAACAACAAAACTACTAAGCATTTGGGGATGAAAGAATAAGTGTAGTTGAATCACAAATATAATTCAATGGTAAAAAGTACTGAAGTTAATTCTGGAGTTTTTGCGCACTTATTCGTATAACCTACCATTCTCAAGAAGTTTTACATTGGCCCCTTGGTCGTTATTTTATACCTTAATTTAAAATCTTAACTCGAACCTAGGACTGTTGCTATGGTTTCTGTAGTGTTTAACGCTGTTTCGCTTTCATTACAATTTTTTAATCTCCTAACGACATGATTCTCACAAAAATTACGCGAACATGCGCATCATTACTTTGCTTTTAAATACTAAATTTCAGAACTGTAGGATCTGTTATTTTCAAAATATTGGGAAAATATTTAAAATGTAGATAACTGTGCAGCTCTTTAATCGATTTTGTCAATTAGCGACCTTAACCGAGATGTTCCAAACTTACCCTGAAATTATCAACTTTTTAGTTATAGTATTTATGGCAGAATAGCACCCTGTTCGCGAAAAAGTAAAAATACAGAATTCTGTGTTCTGTCAGCCGAAAGTTCAAAAATTTGTAGAGAAGCACTGACGCAAAGTCAGTTTTTGCGCACTTATTTATATCAACCACGATTCTCACGAAATTTTGCATTGCCCTTCTTGACGTTATTCTACATCTACATGCTCAATTTAAATAAGGTCGTAGGACTGCTATAGTAAGGGTAGCGAGCTGTTCTATAAACAATTCTTTTTTACTCTTCTGATTATTGGATTTTCACGAACTTTTGGAATATTATGCGCGTTATTATTGTTCTTCTAAACGCCAAATTTCATATCGGTCGGATCTGTTGTTTAGAAAAAATTGCGAAAAATAAGAGCAACTTTCAAAAATTTATTATTATATTATATTATATATATTTCCGAACTATTTGTGGAATCATTGAAGCGTCTTTGTTTTTTAACAGACTTCGATTTCAGTCACCAAACCCACTCTCCAAGATTGAATTTATTAGGTTTTTCCATTACCCACAATAAGTAACTATTTGATGCGGTTTTTGGTCCTGTGGTATCATTGGGTCCTTTTTCTTCGAAAATAAGCAAGGAGCCGGCGTCACGGTTAACGAGGAACGTTACCAATTTTTTTTCCCCAAAATTCAAAAGGAAGGCTTGGACGATATTTGATTTCGGCATTTCTTGCTACAGTTGGATCGACTTGTCCTTTGCAACGACTTGTCCTTTTGTGGGACTTTTCCATAAATCCATTTGGTGATGCCTGAAATATAGAGTAATTGATAAAATTCTAGCAGTTATGAAATTGAGCGTCCACTACAAATCTTAACTAATGTAACAGTTAATAGCTGGATTAATTCTCCGGAACCTCTACAGATTTTCATCTAAATAAATCTTTCGAAAATATTTTGAATTAAATTTCTAGCATCCCCTAGATAAGACTACATCACTTTATAGACATGTATATTATCAACACATGAGGTGGTAATTAACTAATGAAGAATCAAAAGAAATATAGAGTATTGACCAAATTATTTGAATTCATCATCTAATACAAATTGTTTCGATTGGATATTAAGTAATAACAAGTTCAATCGGCAAAAAATGATAGAATTCATAGAGATCTTTTTTATTTTCCTTCTCAAAAATTAGATAGCACATTCTTCAGAAAAAGAACCTGAAAAATTCTAACCCAAGTCTCTTCAGTTAGGAGGTATTTTGATATAAATAAAATAACAGAAAAATATACTACTCTGTCAAGAAAGTACCGGGAATTTTCAATTTAAACAACATTTTTACATTTAATCGTCAAAATTTATTGGGTAGCCTTCAAAATAGGCTTTATGGCTTCAATCGACTCAAAACGGGTGCCACGAAGGGGCAATTTTAGTTTTGGGAAGAGGAAAAAGTCGCAGGGAGCCAAATCCGGCGAATACGGTGGTTGCTGAAGCACGTTTGTTGAGTTTTTGGCGAGAAAGTCAGTCACAATCGAAGCTCGGTGAGAAGGCACGTTATCGTCATGCAAAATCCATGAGTTGTTCGCCCACAAATTTAGCCGCTTCTTACGGATACGCTCACGCAAACGTTTCATAACGCCTAGGTAATACTCCTTGTTTACCGTCTGACTCTCTGGAACGAATTCGTAGTACACCACGCCACGGATATCGAAGAAAACAATGAGCATCATCTTCATTTTCGAGCGGCTTTGGCGTGGTTTTTTCGGTTTCGGCTCATTTTTTGCCACCAATTCCGATGATTGCTGGCTTGCATATCGTACTCGTAGACTCAGGTCTCATCACCAGTTATAATGCGTTCCATGAATGTAGAATCGGAATTACAGCGATCCAGCATGTCTGAACCAACCTGTTCGTGATGACGTTTTTGAAGAAAATTCAGGTCTTTCGGTACGAGTCGTGCGGCCACCTTTCTCATGCCCAAAATGTCAATCAAAATCGTACGTGCAGACTCGTGGGATATCTTAAGATCATGTGCTACTCTCTCAAGCTGGTACGACGGTTTTCCAGCACCCTTTCCTTAATTTTATCGAAGTTATCTTCGATCGAAGCCGTCGATGGGCGACCACTTCACGACCGTCCTTGAAGGCTCTGTACCACTGATATGCACGAGTTTTCGATAGAGCATTATCACCAAAGGCCTTTTGCAACATTTTCAATACATCGGCACACGGAAATTCATTTGCAACACAAAAATTTAAACAAATTCTTTGCTCAACGTAATCACCCATAGTAAAAATCGGCATGCACTCTGACATCGACTGACTTAATCAGCTGTTGCAAACACACTAGTTGACAGATCCCGCTCAAGCTTGGCATAGTAATTAAGGACAGTGGTACCAACCTAGGAAAAAAAATTTTTACCTGCCTCATTGCCCCGCCAGATTTAAATCGATAATTCCCGGTACTTTCTTGACAGAATGTATATATAAAATAAAATAATAATAATTATGGGTTTTTTTATTCCATTTGATATCGTATAGTGAATTTTGATTTTTATAGGTCTATTAAATATAAGCACTGCTCATCATTAGACATTAATTTAGTTCTAAAAGTTTTTTTTTTATTTTTTGAAATTAAAATTGTAGAAGACTATCAGATTAAATCTGTTTTGATATTCAATGTTTGTAATTATCCTTCTATCAAGTAAAAAACCGCATCTTATTATTTTATTTCATATATAATATATAATTATATTAGGTTTTTGAATAATGAAATTTATTATACAGTTTCCAGTGGTTCAATGAAGGCCATAAAATGTCTTACAAACTTTGTGTGATTTCTGTGTTTAGCATAGAACATAGCTTACCTAGGATATTAAATGTACCTACCTAGTTTAATTGCAATCACAGATTTTCCAGAAATTATTTGGTAAGATTACAAGTTTATTTATTTTTAATTGAATTTATATTATATGTGTAAAGTTGAACTGACCTTATCTGAATTTTTTATTCTTTTTTTATTTAATTTTTAATAATATTATATATTTAATATTTAATCTATTTTTTAGAATGCATAGTATAAGCAAAAATCAAGTTATTCCACAGAAATATTTAAAAAATTCTTTGTCTATGTCGGATCTACGACATGAAATTATAAATATATATCAACTAATTAACTTTTTGTTATATGTAATTTTCCCCATGATCAAGAGATATTAATAATAGTCTGTTTCACAATGGAAGCATTGTATAAATAATTATTTTTACATAACAAAATTAGCACCGCTCAATGAATGCAATTAGAATTACCTATTCATCTTTGCGATCACACACAGCAACAACAGTCTAGTATATAGGCGAGAGTTCTCGATTTCATTCGACCTTGCTTCAATCACGGTCTAGTCTAGACACAGCTGAATTTGTTTCTAGGCGGTATTAATAGTCGGGACATTATGGTAGGTCGAGATGTATAGTGACCTTGACATTGAGAACTATTAACATAGACTATTAGGAATTCGCGAAGGCGTTTGGAGGCCATATAAATTGTTATATTCGGCTCCTACTGGCCTAGCATCGGAATAGAACGGTCACGTTCAATTCAGCTGATGTTGCAGGATGAATTCTAGGTACCTCATACAATTTTTCATACCGGATGCGACAGGAAGGATGAACATTTTTTGAAAGCTTAATGGTATTTTTTTTGAACACGAATTTATTATTGGATTCTTGTTCACAATTGAAAAATATTTCTGAGACTAAAGAGTTGAATAACCTTTCAGGTAGAATTCATTATCCTTGGTTCATTAGGGTAGGCGATTTTGGAAGTATTCACCCTTGCCAATGGAATTCCTTCAATTTGGGTAAGTTTCGCGTATCACGCGATTTTCTTCTTTGGTATTTTCCAAAGATGAGAGCCTGTACTGGTAGACATGTGCCTTCACGTTAGACCATAATAAATATACAGTCATGCAGATCTGTGAAACAAAAAGAGGTTATGAGGAGGACAGATACAGGGTACACATTTTCAACTGAAGCAGTCACAATGTTTGTGGATCCAGAAAAAATAATATTATAGTCGGTTTAGAAAGTATCCGGAAATTATTAGTTTTCATAATTTTAAAATAGTTCTTCTTTGTAACATTCTAAGACAAAAGTAATGTATAAAATAGGTTGTGTTGATAGCCGGCTATGGCCAAAGTTGCATGGCAACAATTTTTGGTATATATTGTTGATTGTCAATAGGTATGCAATTTATGGAATAATGTCGCAACTAGAAAAAATAAAACAGGTAAAAAAGAAAGGCCTTTTACTTGATGGAAGAAATATAACAAAATCTGAATATTAAAACAAATTGAAATATGTTTATCTTCTACAATTTTAATTTCAGAAAATTTTTATTCGAAAACTCTTAGAATTAAATTTATGTCTACAACAAGCACTGCTTACATTTAATAGACGTATATAATCAAAACTCAATATATATTTCAATATGTTTTAATATTCAAATGTTGTTATATTTCTTCTATCAAGTAAAAGGCCTTTCGATTCTATTTTATTTTACATATAATATATAATTATATGTTGGCTTCAATAAATCTCATTAAGGAATGTCAATGAATTTAAATAAACCTTAAAATAACTCACACTGTTCTTTGATTTTGTTAGAACATAGATCAATCATGAATTATATAGTTGATCTGTAGTTCGAAGCTTTAGTCTTTTAACACGTGAGAGATATAGGTTAGTTTTTTGGTTTTGATATTTGGAATATTAAATGAGGACTGAAGACGGGATTGCTTAGAATTATATTTGTTTTTTGAAGATAAAGTGCACATTTTTTTAGAGATTTTTGAAATAACTTATTCGAATATTTAATTATATTAAATATTTCAAATAAATTATATTCTTTGAGAAGTCCTTCAAGTGTGTTCATGTTTTCAAAAGGCAATTGGTGTTCTTAGAGGTAAGACCAGAAACAAAATTTTGTATCCTTTAAATATATATTTATTAATTTTAATTACTTCCGTATATCTGTTGGGTTATTTATTCCATTTGACATTATATATTGAGTTTTGATTATATACGTCTATTAAATGTAAGCAGTGCTTGTTGTAGACATAAATTTAATTCTAAAAGTTTTTGAATGAAAATTTTTTTAAATTAAAATTGTAGAAGACAAACATATTTCAATGTGTTTTAATATTCAAATTTTGTTATATTTCTTCTATCAAGTAAAAGGCCTTTCTTCTATTTTATATTATAGTCAGTTCAGAAAGTATCCGGAAATTATTATTTTTCATAATTTCAATATAGTTCTTCTTTGTAACATTCTAAGACAAAAGTAATGTATAAAATAGGTTGTGTAGATAGTCGGCTATGGCCAAAGTTGCATGGTAAATTTGGTAAATATTGTTGATGGTCAACAGGTATACAATTTATGGAATAATGTCTTAACTAGAAAAAATAAAACAGGTAAAATATTTGTATAGAAAAGGTTTTCGAAACGTTAAAAAATTAGTGCAATTGACTAAACTGGAAAAAATTGCTGTATATGAGACAATGGAGAGGATAAAAAATGACATGGATATGAGACAAAGACTAGTTTCAGGAAGACCGCATAAGATGAAAGGAAACAATTTAAACGCTTTATTGGCCTTAGGACGACACAATCCGCGCCTGTTGTTTCGCAAATTGACTAACAGATTTGGAAATCAACGAAATATAAAAGTCTGTCCAGAAACCGTCCATATGACACTGAAAAGGCATGGCCAGATATCAAGAAAACCAAAAAAATCCCTATAATGACACCTATACAAAAGGAACGAAGGATAGAATTTTGTCAACGTTTTCAAGAAGATAATTTTAATAATGTCTTTATACCTGATGAAAGTTGTTTCCAACTTGGTGGAAATCACTTGAAAATCCTATCAAAACAACTGTGACCATTTCCAAATTTTCCACCAAAATAATGATTCTCTCTGTATAGTTTATGGTACCATTAATAGTGAAAAGTATTATGGCATTCTAACCGATTTTTTCCCTGAAACGGCGCATGCTTTATATCTAGAGGGGTGGCGTTTTCAGCAGGATAATGCAAGATGCCATACTTTCTCCTTGCATCCACGCTTGAGTGGATGCAAGAACACTAAGTGACAACCATTTCATGACCAGCAGCTCCACCAGATCTTAGTTCCATTGAAAACATATGCGGACTAATGAAGATGGAAGTTGAAGTGGCAGCGCCACAAAATAAAGATCATTTAATTCAGTCAGTTTTACAGTCCTGGACTACCATCAACGAAAATTTTGGAGGTCATCTACTTTCGGGTGTACCTCGACGTTTAGTCAAGTGTTTACAGTTAAATGGAGGTTGTATAAGTGAATGAGATGAATAGTTTGTTATAATTTTCTCATTCAAAAATTAAAAATATCAAAATTTGAATATCAAAACAAATTGAAATATGTTTATCTTCTACAATTTTAATTTCCAAAAGAATTTTTTATTCAAAAAACTTTTAGAATTAAATTAATGTCTAAAACAAGCACCGCTCACATTAAATAGACGTTTATAATCAAAACTCAATATACAATGTCAAATGAAATAAATAACCCAACAGATATACGAAAGTAATTAAAATTAATAAATAAATATTCAAAGGAGACAAAATTTTGTTTCTGGTTTTATCTTTAAAAAATACTACTTGCCTTATAAAAACATGAACACACTTAAAGGACTTCCCAAAGAATATAATTTATTTGAAATATTTAATATATTTAAATATTCGAACAAATTATTTCAAAAATCTCTAAAAAATGTGCACTATATCTTCAAAAAACAAATATAATTCTAGATAATCCCGTCTTCAGCCCTTTTTTCAATATTACAAATATCAAAATCAAAAACATAACCTACATCACTCACGTGTTAAAAGACTTAAGCTTCGAACTACAGATCAACTATATATTCAAGATTGATCTATGTTCTAACAAAATCAAAGAACAAAGTGAGTTATTTTAAGGTTTACTTAAATTCATTGACATCCTATAATGAGATTTATTGAAGCCAAAATATAATTATATATTATATATAAAATAAAATAGAAAGGCTTTTTACTTGATAGAAGAAACATAACAAAATTTGAATATCAAAACAAATTGAAATATGTTTATCTTCTACAATTTTAATTTCCAAAAGAATTTTTTATTCAAAAAACTTTTAGAATTAAATTAATGTATAAAACAAGCACCGCTCACATTTAATAGACGTTTATAATCAAAACTCAATATACAATGTCAAATGAAATGAATAACCCAACAGATATACGAAAGTAATTAAAATTAATAAATAAATATTCAAAGGAGACAAAATTTTGTTTCTGGTTTTATCTTTAAAAAATACTACTTGCCTTATAAAAACATGAACACACTTAAAGGACTTCCCAAAGAATATAATTTATTTGAAATATTTAATATATTTAAATATTCAAACAAATTATTTCAAAAATCTCTAAAAAATGTGCACTATATCTTCAAAAAACAAATATAATTCGAGATAATCCCGTCTTCAGCCCTTTTTCAACATTCCAAATATCATAATCAAAAACATAACCTACATCATTCACGTGTTAAAAGACTTAAGCTTCGAACTACAGATCAACTATATATTCAAGATTGATCTATGTTCTAACAAAATCAAAGAACAAAGTGAGTTGTTTTAAGGTTTACTTAAATTCATTGACATTCTATAATGAGATTTATTGAAGCCAAAATATAATTATATATTATTTATAAAATAAAATAGAAAGGCTTTTTACTTGATAGAAGAAATATAACAAAATTTGAATATCAAAACAAATTGAAATATGTTTATCTTCTACAATTTTAATTTCCAAAAGAATTTTTTATTCAAAACACTTTTAGAATTAAATTAATGTCTAAAACAAGCACCGCTCACATTTAATAGACGTATATAATCAAAACTCAATATACAATGTCAAATGAAATAAATAACCCAACAGATATACGAAAGTAATTAAAATTAATAAATAAATATTCAAAGGAGACAAAATTTTGTTTCTGCTTTTATCTTTAAGAAATTCTACTTGCCTTATAAAAACATGAACACACTTAAAGGACTTCCCAAAGAATATAATTTATTTGAAATATTTAATATATTTAAATATTCGAACAAATTATTTAAAAAATCTCTAAAAACTGTGCACTGTATCTTCAAAAAACAAATATAATTCTAGATAATCCCGCCTTCAGCCATTTTTCAATTTGTTTTGATATTCAAATAATTGAAATTAATTGGTAGCTGTGAAACTGCCGGAATAATTTGATTCTCTAAAACTAGATATTTTGCAGGATATTTTGCAGCAATTAGGTTACCATCGATAAAAATTTGCCCTATGATGTAATTCCGCAATATTTCTGTCTAAACATTCAGTTTTTGGGAATACTGGGTACGCACCGGAATACTCAGATGCTTATTCTTCCTAGACCAATATAACCTTTCTATACCTTTCTACTGATGGGTTATGTTTTCTGTTCAAGGAAAACGATGACTCATTAGTGATATTGTTAAGGAATGAACTATTTTCATTTACTTTTTCCATCATAGTTTCACAAAATTCCATTCGTTTGATATGGTCTTCTTTTCTTGGTTTGTTTGAACCTTAAAACATCGATAGCCATTTCTTTTCAAAATATTTCGAACACTTCTATCGCTCATATCGACTTGTTCAGCAATTTGTTTACTCGAACAATCATCAACACACATATCTATTTTTTTAGACGATTTTCACTCTTTTTTTTGGGCGGTTTATCAATCTTGCAATACCTGCATGTTCGTATACACCCTTATTTGTCAAATTTTTTAATTATTTTAGAAACAACCGAGTTTGAAAAAATCGGTCTATCTTCATAGGCAACAATAAATGAATTTATTGTTTCTTGAATTTATTGACCACCAAAGTATCTTTTTATTATCTGAATTTTCTCCTCTAGACTGAATATTTCGATTTACTTTATTTTCAACTGATATGGACTAACGTATCTTACGTTTAAAATCCGAATAGAAGCAGACTGCAGATATTTTCAATCGAAGCATCCCCTACCAGCCACTACCACTGAGAGAGAACACTCGTTTATTCGTCATCGCATCACACTGAGGTTTTGATTCTTCCACTGCTTCACTAGACCCTGGTCGTAGTCTTGATTAACATTTAATTTCCTATGTTTCCGGCTGTCTTTTCCATACCTGTATTATCTCCAATATCAACTTTCGAGTCACTTCAAGCTTTCTCAGGTAGAAGTTAGTTACTCCATCCCAGGCCAGTATTCCGTAAGATAAATGGGGTTGGTCCAACACCAGATATACCAACTTCAAAATACTAGTTTCGCAGACTGTCTCGGGAAATTTGATCTTGGGAGCAAAAGATCTTAGTATACACATCACGTTTTCAATGTGGTAACTCCATGTGAGTTGGTAATCTAAAAATATTATCAAACATCAGGTTTTTGTAGTTGCCCCGATAACTCATTGAAGATTCGTTCTAACAGTCAATGACTGAAAATCGGGCAAAGTTCTGATGCTATTTGAGAGCAGCATAAACTTTAATTTGCTTTAATTCAAAGTTAGTAATTTTGAGTCTAAAAAGTTTTATTACATGTATGAAATCATTGTCGGCCAATTCTCTCAACCTATCCTAGTCATCCGCCTGGTAAAACACGGCCGTATCATCCACGAAATAAACCAATTTACCCTCATTAGCTATCGCAAAAATTCCATTTATACAAATGAGGAACAAAATGGGCCTAAGTGTGGTACCCTGTGGAACTCCACAATGAACCTACGCATGGAACTTATTGAATCAGCAATCTGAATACACTGCCTTCTATCTGTTAAATACGTTCCAAATAAGTTTAACTCCGTTCCTCTAAATCCAACACTATCCAAAGTCGACAATAGTTCCTGATCATCAACACAGTAGAATGCCTTTGCTAAATCAACGAAACGCACGGTGTGGACGAGTCTAAACATTGATATATTCTTGAAATTAAATACGGTTTTATAGATTTTCCCTTACGAAATCCAAACTGTTGATCGGCAATAATTCCAGAATTATCCAGAAACTTGATTATTCTGGTGTGTATGATTTTTCTAGAATCTTGGACATCAAGGATAGGGGTCTGCAATTATTCATGGCTTGTCTGTCGCCAGATTCAAATAATGGTTTAATCAGAGCTGTCTTTAGCGAGTTAGGATAGTTAGGATAGTTTCCATAGCTCTGTTTAAAATGTATGTTGAAGTTTCCGTTATAACATGTGAAATATTTTTCAGCATGGTAATTATGCCGTCCAAACCCGGTGCCCTATGTGGTTTTAGTGATTTATAACTTCTTGGATTTCAGATTCGCCGGCAGGTTCGAGAATAATTTGATTATTCTATGATGGTGTTCTCAGAGGACCACCCTTATATTTTATCTTTTCACCCAGAATTGGACCAATGCCTGAGAAAAAATTATTAAACGCATCTGCTATCCAATGTACGATAATGGCTCTATAACGGATAGGGGTAGGTAGGAAAAATGTATAAATGGAATTGAAGATTATTTTGAGTAAAATATTTTTTATTATTTTCGAACAACAGATTTGTGATTTTCAAAACCTTCCCGGTTTTATACTTCTACAACTGGTAGGATGATTTTATCGTGATTGCTTGAATGATAAAGGCAGTTGTTTCGATATTGGGTTTCAGTGAATTATCCGTCTATTGTAAATTGCTTATTGAGTTGTGTTGACATTATAACTGTTGAAATATCTACAAACATGTATTGCTGTTGCGGCACGAATTGCGAAGACGAGCGCAGAATAGCGCGAAAAATTTCAAATGAGTGCCTCCAGTATTCCACGAGTATTTCAACATTACGCAGAGACCCGCACCCTATGACATTGTAGCTTGACGCACTCGGGGCGCTTGTCTTGACTAGGGTCCTTGATTCATTCCGGTGAAATGGAAATTAAGTCATGATGCCTAAAGGAATGTCACTCGCGCCAGTGAATGGACCCGTGTGGTGGAAGTTCGACTGAATGGGGCCCTAGTTTCACCGTAAAGATGGAATGGAAGGCTGAGCCGCGTTGTTCAACTCAATGACAAGGGTGTCTGCCGCAGCACAGGACTTCACCCTTAAAACAAACGTACTCTACCCTATTATAGTAAATTTCCGGATTTTTTTGTCCAATGGCCGATGTATAATAGTATACACTGCATTAGTTCGGGAGGGTGGAGGAAGTATTCGTACGATCTGGCCACCCAATAGGACTCAAGGGGGGCATTAGTTGAAAGTCCGCATGCTGGACTAGAAGGGTATTCCATCTGTTCGCAGCCACTCATGTTCAGGATATCTCGAGAAATTCTTCAGGGTTTAGCGGGACTTGACAATTCGACCGGCCTCGTCCTGGACCAGGATAGATTGCGAGACGTTTCTGGGGTTTGTGGATCTCGACGATACGGCGAGATCGTTGGTGTTTGGCCACGATCAATTGAAAGACTTCACAAGGGTTCCTGGGTCTTGACATACAGGCCAGAAAGACGGTACTCGTACCAGAATCAATTGAGGCATTAAACCTTGAGACTGTCTTGGTTCATGAGACTGCGTTCGGGTGGGTGGATAATAAGCCCTTTCAGCAAGTGAATTTCGCTACGAAATAACCCGGTTCCTACCACTGCAGAACTAGTACAGGTTGTACTTCGCTGCTATCACTCACGGTGTAGGTTTTCGGAGTCAAGTCGAAACTGGACGTTTGATGGGTCCAACTCTTCGGAGTGATTCTCGCTAATGCGCTTTGATAAGGCGTAACCCTTATCACACTTTCTGCTTCCTGGGCCGATTGTTGTAACTGCTGAGTAGTCACCTGGTGAAAGAGCCATGATCACATGCCAGTAACCTAACCGGTAGAATTTACGATTACGCAGAGACCCAGCGCCCAATTTGTCTCTATACCTTGACGTGGTGGGGGTGCTTGTCATGACAAAGATCCTAGTTTTATTTCGGCAAAATGGACGATTTAGTCTTGATGCCTAAAGCATAGAGTTCGCACCGTGTCTCTGGATCCGTGTGGTGGAAAGTTCATCCGATTGGGGCCTAGTTTCAACACAAGGGTGAAATGGAGGTCTGAGTTGCGCTGTCCAACACAGTGATAAGGGTATCTGTTGCAGCACAGGACTAACACTCTTAAAACTAGCGTTCATCTACTCTTTTGCAGTAACTCTCCGTATTATTCTGTCCAATGTCCGAGTGCATTATGTATGATACTCCGTTATCTCTGGAGGGTGAAAGCCCTCAGGAAGTATTCTTACGAGCTGGCCACCCAATTTGGCGTTGGACTCAAGGAGGGAATGGTTGAAAGACTGCATGCTAGACTAGAAGGGTATTTCATCTATCTGGTCACAGTAACTCATGATTCAGAATTTCTCGAGAAGTACTTCAGGATTTAGCGGGACTTGAAGGTTAGACCGACCTTGTCCTGAACCAGGGTCTATTGCGAGACGTTTTCGGGGTTTTGGATCTCGACGATACGATTTTATACCTTTGTTGCTTGAAGCCAGGATCAATTGAAAAACTCCACAAGGGTTCGTGGTCCTTGACTTATGGGCCCGATTGACGGTGCTCGTACCAGGATTAATTGAATCATCGATTATAGGGATTTTCGTGTTTCTTGAGTCTGCGTTCGGGTGGGTGGAAATAAGAAGCCCCCTCACCGTGTGAGTTGCATCCCAACCAACTTGGGTAATGACACTGCAGAGACAGTAGCGGTTGGATAGTGCGTTGCTGCTACCAGTCACGGTGCAGTTTCTTAGACTGAAGCTGAAACTGGAAGCAGGATGGATTCAACTTTTCGGAGTGGTTCTCGCTTTGCGTGATGATAGGGCGTACCCTTATCACACAACTCGCTCTTGGGTAGATTGTGGAAACTGTTGAATAGTTACGTGGTAAAAGAGGCACGCTCATATGCCAGTAACTTAACACGGTAGAATTTACGATTTACGATTACGCAAAGATCAGCCTCCTCATAAAACCTTTTTCAGTAAGAGTAATTACTAGAACGGCTTGAGATTACCACTTTTCCGTTTTGAGCGCTATTAAATATCAAATAGTCATGACAGTTTTCTTCGAAATCATCTGCAAGAAATGAGAAATGTAAACACAAGTGCGTGAACAGTTAGAAAACGACTTCATGATGGATTATCTTCTCAAACTAGAGCTACTGGACTGCCGCTTTCACGTGAACACAGGATAAAGGGATTGACTGTCTACCAGAATACTTGGCTTGGACAATGAAGGATTGGAATCGCGTATTTGAATCACAATTTTCTTTTATGGGCTCAGACAGACCTGTAAGAATGTGGCGATAACAAGGCGAAACATATGCTCAAAGGTGTATTATCGAGCGACGTCCATTTGGTGGAGACTCAGTTATGGCATGAAGAGTCATATCTTTTTAAGCTTACACGGAGTTAGTCTTTATCCAAAATAGACTCTAACTGCTCATATGTTCTAGAAGATCATGGTGTACGATTCGTGATTATTCTTGGAGAAGACGCAAAATTTATGCATGGTTATGCACGGTTATGCTTTGTCGCACACTACTCACTACTGGTTAACGAGGTTCAAATAACGAGATTTCATACTGGTGTAAGAATGGGACACTATTCTGGAGAATGTCATCCAAAATCTGATCGAAAGCATGCCTCGTCAATCATAAGCTGTAATCACTGCTAGAGAAAGGAATACTTGCTCCTGGAGTTACTCAAATTTTCATTTTGTTTGACCTTATATCATATCGAATGAAATTATTAGTTTTCACCATTTTAAATAAACAAAACAACAAAATTTTCTTTATTCAAGCAATTACAACAAAGTCATCGCATAAGTTTAGTAAACTCTGTTACAACTGGAAAAATATGGAAAAACCAAAGATTAATAAGATACATGTAAATTACGGCCGAATTTCATTCTCTTTCATCATTTAAATATGTAAATAGACGATTGGATTATCTTCACATCTTTCATGAAAAAAACAAACCATTTTCAAGAAAATCAGGTTCCTATTTGATAGACAATGAAACTACATTTTTATTGTTCTGTTCTTGTTCCAGAGAACAGAGCGATATCGTTTCGTAGTTTTCGAATTTTGTGCCTTAAGCGACTAGGTTGGACTCACTGATGAAGAATCCAATGTCGAAAGTAATTCTGTCCGACCGCTCGTCTGTAAACAAGCTAACTTTAGAACGGATAGAACTAGAGATTTGAAACTTCCGGAAAAGGTTGAGGGTCTGAATACCGGGTGTTACAAAACAACGTTTCAATATATTGGGAGCTAATTCTACATGTCAAAATGAGTGAAAAGTTTCATATAAATATGGGCAAATGAACCGTCTTGGAAATATGAGCTATTTTCGATTTTCAAAACATTAACTACTAGCGCACCAGATACCATAAATACAGAAGATATTAGATTTCTCTTTGACTTCTTGTTTTACAGAAGATGTTATATATGACCACCGTCTAATTCAATGCAGGAAGTAAATCGTGATATGAAGGAATTACGCGTACTCTTTCGAAAAGACCTGGTTGTGTTCGGATCGTTTGACAGGATAGTTCCATCCAATGTTGAAACTATTCGATGGTATTCACTGGTGTTGCATACACCAAGCTTTTCAGATAACCCTAAATACAAAAGTCCAAAGGATTTAAATCGGGAGATTTAGCGGCCCATCGCACTAGTCTTCCTCGTCCTATCCATCTTCTGGAAAATGTTTGATCTAAATGTTCCCTAACGGTCAGTGTATACTGTAGGAGCTTTGCAACTTGCATAAACCAAATATTTGTCCACTGATTCAAAGGCACCACGTCTAGAAAATCGGGTAAGGTATTTTGAAGAAAGTATGCGGCTCCTGTTAAATTCCTTGGTGAAACTACTGGTCCTAACAAACGATCTCCTGAAATACCTAGCCAGATATTTATACTAAAACGCTGTTGATGCTAGGATTCATGAATGGCGTGTGTATTTTCATCCACCCACATATGGCTATTATGAAAGTTACACTTGTACCGAGATTTTCACTCACAATATTTAAAATTTACTCTTCAACTTCTGGAGTACTTACAGATATTGGACGTCCAGTATGCGTTTTTTCAAGGGATCAGTTTCCCTCAATAGTCTAAAAACTTGATTGAACGTCACATGAGAAGGAAGTTGACGGTCGGGATAAGCCTCTACATAAAGACGACGTGCTTCAGGACCACATCCGTTGGCACGGCCATACATGAAAACCATATCTCTCATTTCAATATTAAAATAAGGCATTTCAAATTTAGGAATAATAATATTGTCTCAACAACAAAGTGAAAGAAAGTAAATAACTCGAATCCTATGCAAAATACTCAATAAAAGAACCTAAATGTTATATGAAAACCAAATGTTTGATGCCAGTTGAGATTTTTTTCAATGAAAAATTGAAAAACATTTAAAATGTAAGTTCAGTAAACAAGACATCTGAAAAATAAAAATAAATCGAATATCGTTGCGCGAGTAGTTAATTTGAAAACCGAAAATCTCTGATATTTCCGAAACGACTCATTTGCGGAAACATGTATATATGAAATTAAAATAGAAAGGCCTTTTACTTGATAGAAGAAATATAACAAAATTTGAATATTAAAAAAAATTGAAATATGTTTATCTTCTACAATTTTAATTTCAAAAAAATGTTTTATTCAAAAAACTTTTAGAAATCAATTTATGTCTAACAAGCATCGCTTACATTTAATAGACGTATATAATCAAAACTCAATATATAATGTCAAATGGAATAAATAACCCAACAGATATACGAAAGTCCTTAAAATTAATAAATAAATATTTAAAGGAGACAAAATTTTGTTTCTGATCTTACCTTTAAGAACACCAGTTGCCTTTTAAAAACATGAACACACTTAAAGGACTTCTCAAAGAATATAATTTATTTGAAATATTTAATATATTTAAATATTGGAATAAATTATTTCAAAAATCCCAAAAAGAATGTGCACTATATCTTCAAAAAACAAATATAATTCTAAATATTAATATTCAAATTTTGTTATATTTCTTCTATCAAGTAAAAGGCCTTTCTATTTTATTTTATATATAATATATAATTATATTTTGGCTTCAATAAATCTCATTATAGAATGTCAATGAATTTAAATAAACCTTAAAATAACTCACACTGTTCTTTGATTTTGTTAGAACATAGAACAATCTTGAATTATATAGTTGATCTGTATTTCGAAGCTTAAGTCTTTTAACACGTGAGTGATATAGGTTATGTTTTTGATTTTGATATTCGGAATATTAAAAGAGGACTGAAGACGGGATTGTCTACAATTATATTTGTTTTTTGAAGATATAGTGCACATTTTTTTAGAGAGTTTTGAAATAACTTATTCGAATATTTAAATATATTAAATATCTCAAATAAATTATATTCTTTGAGAAGTCTTTTAAGTGTGTTCATGTTTTTAAAAGGCAACTGGTGTTCTTAAAGGTAAGACCAGAAACAAAATTTTGTCTCCTTTAAATATTTATTTATTAATTTTGATTACTTTCGTATATCTGTTGGGTTATTTATTCCATTTGACATTATATATTGAGTTTTGATTATATACGTCTATTAAATGTAAGCGGTGCTTGTTAGACATAAATTTATTTCTAAAAGTTTTTTGAATAAAAAATTTTTTTGAAATTAAAATTGTAGAAGATAAACATATTTAAATTTGTTTTAATATTCAAATTTTTTTATATGAAATTATTTACTTATTCTGAGGTATACAATCAGCTCCCATTGAAACTTTGTTTTTTAACACCCGGTATATCATCTGTATGATATACCGGGTGTCAAAAAACAAAGTTTCAATATCATTCATCTGTATGATATACCAGGTGAAGTCTGTTCAATTTTGAGGGTGAAGCTGTTCAATATTTTCGTAATATTTTACAGTTGAAATGTTTTTATTTTCTTCCTAATATTTTCGTAACTATTTTCGTGAATACTTCTTTCTATTGGGTGATTATATTTTTTCCCGTATTTTGTTTTCCATGCATTAAACATATTTTTTTGAGATATTTAGGTTTTCTGGTACATACCGTTATTATACCTTGTTGGAATATGGAAAAACTTTTATTAAGGGTTTTTCAATAGCGATGTCGCAAGTTAAAAATTGAAAAAAAAAGTTATTCAGTGAGACACAATTTTTTTTATTTGGAAAATTACATTATACCATGTATTACGTATGGAAAATAAAATCATTCAAATAAACACCACGACTTCTCCGTACGTACCGCATTCTGTCAGCCCTTTTTTCTATTTTTTTTTTCTCTCTTCTACAAATTTGGCTGTATTTCATCAATGGTACGTTCGATGTTTATTTTTAATTGGTCAGTTCTGATTGGATTATCGGCATAAACATGTAACTAAACATATTCCCAAAGAAAGAAATCACAAATTGTTAAATCACACGATCTGGAAATATAATTGACTGGACTATTTCTTGAGATAATTACATAACCAAATTTTGATTCCAATAAATCCATAAATCGACAACAAATTCATTTTTAGTTTAATCATTGACTATCAGTTATTGTATACCAGCAAGGTTCCCTGAAATCATTAAAATTTTTATCAAAAGTAATAAATTATTAAACGAAAACCAGTCTGTTATAGACATTAAAATTCCACCAAAATCTTCAGCAGTTGTTCTACTCGTACGAGTAGTATGTTGCGAAATCGTAAGCCTGTTCATGGTGTAGGTGCGTGTGAAGGTATCCTCTAGTAAATTAATCTGGTCTGTACAACATGTGTCCTTTGGTTACCGAAGTCGGGTGGGGTGGGTAATACAATTCGAAAGCTGATAGATAGGGGGAGACAAGGGACCAACACGTAAAATCCACCGCTCTCTTCACACGCTCTCAGAGGCGTAGATAACTGTTCCTCCTAAATTGCATTTAAATTGTTATGCCATACCACATCTCCAACTCGATAATAATGCTTAAATTGCACTAATGACTATAGGGTAACTACTTGGAGTTTTCATTCTCCCTAAATGAAGGCGTTTGTGGCAAAACAGAGGACAGATCAGTCTGGAAGCTTTATGGTTGATGACTCCGATATGATCAATCAAAATATTTGTGATAATGCTGCGTTATCATGTTCCTAAACCTATTTTCATTTTGGTCTGTGAGATATACATTCTGTCAAGAAAGTACCGGGAATTATCGATTTAAATCTGGCGGGGCAATGAGGCAGGTAAAAATTTTTTTTCCTAGGTTGGTACCACTGTCCTTAATTACTATGCCAAGCTTGAGCGGGATCTGTCAACTAGTGTGTTTGCAACAGCTGATTAAGTCAGTCGATGTCAGAGTGCGTGCCGATTTTTACTATGGGTGATTACGTTGAGCAAAGAATTTGTCTAAAGTTTTGTGTTGCAAATGAATTTTCGTGTGCCGATGCATTGAAAATGTTGCAAAAGGCCTTTGGTGATAATGCTCTATCGAAAACTCGTGCATATCAGTGGTACAGAGCCTTCAAGGACGGTCGTGAAGTGGTCGCCCATCGACGGCTTCGATCGAAGATAACGTCGATAAAATTAAGGAAAGGGTGCTGGAAAACCGTCGTGCCAGCTTGAGAGAGATAGCACATGATCTTAGGATATCCCACGAGTCCGCACGTACGATTTTGATTGATATTTTGGGCATGAGAAAGGTGGCCGCACGACTCGTACCGAAAGACCTGAATTTTCTTCAAAAACGTCATCGCGAACAGGTTGCTTCAGACATGCTGGATCGCTGTAATTCCGATTCTACATTCATGGAACGCATTATAACTGGTGATGAGACCTGGGTCTACGAGTACGATATGCAAACAAGCCAGCAATCATCGGAATGGGTGGCAAAAAATGAGCCGAAACCGAAAAAACCACGCCAAAGCCGCTCGAAAATGAAGGTGATGCTTTCTTCGATATCCGTGGCGTGGTGCACTACGAATTCGTTCCAGAGGGTCAGACGGTAAACAATGAGTATTACCTAGGCGTTATGAAACGTTTGCGTGAGCGTATCCCTAAGAAGCGGCCAAATTTGTGGGCAAACAACTCATGGATTTTGCATGACGATAACGCGCCTTCTCACCGAGCTACGATTGTGACTGACTTTCTCGCCGAAAACTCAACAAACGTGCTTCAGCAACCACCGTATTCGCTGGAGTTGGCTCCCTACGACTTTTTCCTCTTCCCAAAACTAAAATTGCCCCTTCGTGGCACCCGTTTTGAGTCGATTGAAGCCATAAAACAAAATTTGGCGCGAGAGCTAAAGTCCATACCGGAAAACGCCTATAAAAAATGTTTCGATAATTGGAAGTGCCGTTGGCATAGATGTATTGGAGCAAATGGAGCCTATTTTGAAGGCGACCCGATAAATTTTGACGATTAAATGTAAAAATGATGTTTTAATTGAAAATTCCCGGTACTTTCTTGACAGAGTAGTAGATCAGTTAATATTATTAATTATGAATTTGAGTCTACTAGATGAAATCTTCAATTTAGAATCAAAAATAGCAGAAATCTGAAAAACTTCACCATGTGTATTGATAATATATTATTACAAAACAACATTAATATTTTTCTCAAAAAACATAATTCTTTTCTTTATATGACATTGCATACAATATGCATACGTAAATTTTTTCCACAGTGGGATATCTAACAAAAAAGCTACAGATATGGTAGTACTCAATTCAAAATATAAGCTATTGTTCGTATTTCATGGTTGTTACGTTGTTATCAATCATCAGTTAGCTCTCACATTGAGAATCGAACATAATAAAAGATTAAAACTTACTCTTCAAGAAAATATTCTGAACAAAAACCCACATGTCGTTTACACGTCTTCCTCTCAAGTTTTTCAGAAAAGATTTCAAACTTGCGTAGAAATTACTAATAAGAAGAATTTAGATGCTTTTGTTATATATCTGTTGATATCCTTAAAATTTAAAATTAATTGTTCTATCTTCAAAGTTATTATGAGGCATAAGCACGTGCAAACAGCATGGAGGTTTTTATTCAGAATTTCTCCATGAAGGGTAAGTTTTAATATTTTTATTGTGTTCAATTTTTAATCTTTTAGCTATCTGATGATTGGGAATAACAATGAAATACGTGTGATAGCTTTTATTCTGAATTGAGTATATTATCAAATCTCTAGTCTTTTGTGGGTTTCAATTTGAAAGAAAAAATATACCTACACATGTGGATACATTGTAATATACAGAAAAAAAAAATATATATAATATATATATATATATATATAGATAACTGATATATATATAATATAGAAACTACAACACCCAGAAGGAGCTGTTTAAATTTTAAATTTTTTTTTGGTAAAATATAGATGGTATAGCAAGGAGTAAATGATTGAAATTTGCAGAAAAAAATCGTCTTTTCATGCAAACATTTTTTGTTACTTAAATATGTAGTCGTTTTTTGCAAATTTTTTAAATTTTACAACAAACTAGCTGTTCAAGGAGATCTAAAGTCGATGTTTAGTTGTTGTTAAAATGCCTAGAGCAGGTGTACGGGGAATTTAACGCCAGCTAAGTGAATTTGAAAGAGGTTGAATTATTGGTCTACGGGAGGCAGGCTTGTCATTTCGAGAAATCGCTAACCGTACGAACAGAAATCCAACTACTGTTATGAGATGTTGTCAAGCGTGGTTTGACAATGCCCAAAATCGAAGAA
Source organism: Megalocaria dilatata (assembly GCA_034642435.1). Taxonomy (NCBI): domain Eukaryota; kingdom Metazoa; phylum Arthropoda; class Insecta; order Coleoptera; family Coccinellidae; genus Megalocaria; species Megalocaria dilatata. Next base: position 52,364,611 of record CM067859.1, on the reverse strand, counting down.
GAGTAGGCACCGGACGTCGAAAGGGCACAAATAAAGTTCAACATCGACGTCTTAGACTTATGGCTATTAGAGACCGATTTGCAGCAACTCGATCTTTGGCTGATGAGTTGTTAGGAGAACAAGGTATTCCTGTAACGTGAATCCTACCAGGTAATGTTATTGGCATGTTGAGCCTAGCTCTTATCCAAGTGACTACTCAGCAGTCTCCACAGTCCACCCCAAGAGGTAGAAAGTCTGATAAGGATTACGCCATATCATCGCGCGAAGCGAGAATCCCTCCGAAGAGGTGAACCCACCAGCTTCCAGTTTGGGCCCCGGCTCGAAAGCCAGAACCGTCTGACTGGTAGCAGCGAAGCACTATTCAATCTCTACTGGCTCTGCAGGTTAGTACCCGAGTTGGATAATCCCAAGATTGATGACTATTGATCCTGGTACGAGCACCGTCTAGCGGCCTGTACGTCCTGACTCACCGAACCCATGTGAAGTCATTTGATTGATCCTGGCGTCAAGCACTAATGGCAGAGCCATTTCGTCGAGATCCACAAACCCTAAATTGTTACGCATTGATCCGGGCCATGACAGGCCGAACCATCAAGTCCCGCTAAACCCTGGGTCATTTCATGAGAATATCCCGAACATGGGGGTCTGCGAACAAATAAACGAAATACCCCCCTAGTCCAGCATGCAGACTTTCAACCACTGCCCCCTCGAGTCCAACACCAAAGGGGTGGCCAGGTAGTACAAGTGACACCTGTGAGTAAACCCCCCCCCCCGAGGTAACGCAGTATGCTACATAACGCACTCGGCCATTACACAGAAAAATTCAGAGATTTTACTGCGATAGGGTAGAGTACGCTAGTTTTAAGGAAGAAGCCCTGTGCTGCGACAGACTTCCTGTCACTGAGTTAATCAACCGGCTCAGCCCTCCATTTCACCAGAACGACAAAACTAGGGCCCCATTAGGAGATCTTCCACCATACAGGTCCAGTGACTGGCGCGAATGGCATTACGTTAGGCACCAAGACTTAAACCTCCGTTTCGCCGGGACGAAACTAGGGTCCTAGTCATGACAAGGGCACCCATATCGTCAAGATCTAATGCCTGGGGGCGTTTTCAAAGTATAAATCGTTTTTGATGGTTAGTGTAGCACTTATCCTTGACAGATCCGCACAAAAAATAGTCCTCCGAGGTAAAAATGAGCTTCATCGCTGAAGATGATTTCTCTGAGATTATTCTGATCTTTGGTCATGCAATCATTAGCACATTGAGCGAAGTGTTAACGCATCGGATGGTGACGAGGCTTCACTTATTGCACTAGTTGAACTTTGTGAGTTTTCATGCAGAGGTCTTTATGCAAAATTCTCTGAGAAGTGCGAGAAATGTTCAGTTCTTGAGCACGATGACGAGTTGATGTGGATAGACGTTCAGCCATTTTCTGGGCATCAGCAGCAATATTTTCAGGTGAAGAGAGAACGTGAACAGGTTGTTTTATCAAATAACGATCCAGTTCTCACGAACGAATCAATTCACATATTACCGTAAGGGCATTTAATTTCTATTGAATTTTCCACGTAAATTTCTAACAGTTTGAATAAAAGATTCACCACTTTGGAAATGAGTTTTTAATAGTTACCAGTTTTGTTCATCCTTAAATTGACCTATTTGGTTAAAGTCAAATATTAAACTGAGTTTGTGTCAAAACACGAATTACAGAAGTGTTGCAAGACTCGAAATAACTACAACTTCAAAATCACCTCTAGATGGCCCACCAAACTCTAGAGGGCCCACCATTCACACCTCGTGAGTGAATACTCTTTTCCTTCGGGGCTTTATCGGTCAATAGAGCTTCGCCCCAGAAAAACCTACTATTTTTTCACAAATTATTTCTATCGGAGAGAATAACAGATCGGAATAAAATGATAAAAATAGCCTCAAAAGCAAATCAAATGTAGAGGTTGTCTATTCTTAGAAGAGCCAAACTTCAGGGGCAGATCACACAAGTTATTTGCAACAAAAAATGACATATAACATATGGTCGAAATGTTGATAGTTATTCTTCAATTTAACATTTCTTGATTTCACGAAATATTTCAAGTTTTTCCATAAGCTATCCTTGTAGCCTCATCAAATTTGATCACACATCTGGAAACTGCATTAAATTTGCTACAAGATAAGAAGTTCTATAAGCCAAAAAATTCTTATTGCGGGCGCGGTAAGGATATGAATATCGCGGTTCTGAAGTGTACACAATCAGTCATATTTTTTTCAAACATAAAATATCGCGATACGTTGTTCATTTATGAATTTGCGAATGGAAATGATCGCGCAGCGCTTCGAGAGTACGTTTCCCAACATACGACAATCAAATAGAAAGACATTTGTGTAAGTGTTCAGGTGATAAGGTGAAACAGGGTCACTTGGTGGTTTCCGAATCAGAGAAGATGCTCGAAATAGTCAGCAAGGCCAAAATGCACCTGCTATACTTCAAGCTGTCCGGACTGATGAGACCACTTTCACGAAATTGGGTATGATAAATTTGCGAAATAGCCATGTCTAGAAAAGACAAAACACCCATGCCTCTATTGTTTCTCATTTGCAACATGAGTTAAGCGTCAAAGTGTGATTGGGAGTCATGAGAGGTGAACGGACGAATAAAACTTCCCGATCGCCTTTACACTGAAGAATTCATTACATTAATCCAAAGCAGCTTAACAGACATATTGGATGAAATACATCAGGCTAACAGACAACATGTCTGGTTTCAAATAGATGGCTGCCAGCTCATAATAACCGGAATGTACGGGACTTAATGAATGTATATTTTGGGTTGCAATGAATGCTCCGGTAAGATTGCCACCAAGAGGCCCTGACCTTACCCCTTTTTTTATATCTACACCTTGAAAGAAAAAGTATATAAAATTTGCATTCAGACTCGAAAGAATAAAATTGTGTTGTGCAGCAATACGTCAGAAACGTTGTGAACTTGACTGTGTTGTAGATTCAGAGCGAAAACGATGTGTGAAATGTATTGAACAAGGCGGTGGACATTTCGAACAATTGTTATAAGTAGTAGTCTCTTATCTTCACATTTTTTTTTAAATCTTTATTTTTGAAATTTAGTTTATTCGTTTGAATTATTTTGATTCCACAGATGAATCCATGATAATTACTTCAATACTCAATCATAAAAAGCTTCAAGATAAAGCAAATTTAGGTTTCCAATATTTCAACTTTTTGTTGAAATAGCCATGATATTATGGTAGAGGACAAGCAGCTAGCGCAAAAGTTGATATCATTCGAAAGCACACAAAAACTAAATGAGGTATTTTTTGCTGCAATGTAAACATGTCCATAATTAATAATTTTTCATCGAAATAATCATTGGAGAAATATGACTGATTTTCTTCACTTCAGAATCTTGATATTCATCTCCTCACCACGGCCGCAATAAGAATTTTGTAGCACACAGAACTTCTTATCTTGTAGCAAATGTAGCTATTGCCAGATATATGATCAAATTTGATGTGGCTACAAGGATAACTGAAGTATAATTGAGCTTATGGAAAAACTTGAAATATTTCGTGAAATCAAGAAATGTTGAATTGAAGAATAACCATCGACATTTCGACCATGTGTTATATGACATTTTTGTTGAAAATAGCTCCGCTTGAAGTTTGGACCTCTTTAATGTAAACACCCTGTATATGATCTAATGAATATTTTGGATTATGCAGCGAAGAATTACCTAATTAAAAATGAAATGGTTGGCACTAAAATGACCGTTAGTCTGTATTTGCTGTTTGTTCAAAAATTCATCAATAGAATGATAATAAATAATTACTTGCTTTAAAAAATTCATCAATAGAATGATAATAAATAATTACTTGCTTTAACTACGAATAATTCCGTAAAAATGAGGATGATTTCTGGTAAGAATTAAGAATCAACTTTTAAAAATGTTCACACAACCTCAAGATGTGTGTTTATTAGGGCCATGAATTTGTAGCCTTCGGTGCTTTGTAGCTCACTAGAGCTTGGTCCCAGGTAAATATGTATTTTACTCCATAGGTGTAAAATCTACTATTTTTTTTCATCAAAAAGGTTTTCTCTCCAAGACTATAACACAACGGCATACAATGATAAATAATTTTATTCAAAATAATTCACACAGTTTTTATATTTCACAATTTATTCAGAATCCGGACACGTGTTTCGGTCTTTCGAATTTCTTCAAAGGAGTAAAAAATGGAATTCAACTTAAAATTGGAAAAGGTTCTTTTATTGCACTTAGGACATCTGTGTAATTGTATGGCGCATGAAAATAACAGCATCCACTATGAAGGGTGTTGCCGAATAGTATTTGGGAATTTGTTGAATTCTCCTTTTTCTCAACGGTTTTTTGTTTGAAAGAATCTGCAACTATTATTTTTTATACAATATTCAGCAAAACCGGTTGATTTCTGATTTTTCAAAATAGACATCCTATGTTTTTTGATTCAATATTGTAAAAATCGGCCTGTCTGTCCTATATATGTAGCATTACAATAATCACAATAAATTTGATAGACCCCTGATTTGTAAAAGTTGGGGTTCCTTTCTTTATTATAAAATAGAAAGGCCTTTTACTTGATAGAAGAAATATAACAAAATTTGAATATCAAAACAAATTAAAATATGTTTATCTTCTACAATTTTAATTTCAAAAAATTTTTATTCAAAAAAACTTTTAGAATTAAATTAATGTCTAAAACAAGCACCGCTTACATTTAATAGACGTATATAATCAAAACTCAATATACAATGTCAAATGGAATAAATAAACCAAAAGATATACGAAAGTCATTAAAATTAATGAATAAATATTTGAAGGAGACAAACTTTGTTTCTGGTCTTACCTTCAAGAACGCCAATTGCCTTTTAAAAACATGAACACACTTAAAGGACTTCTCAAAGAATATAATTTATTTGAAATATTTAATATATTTAAATATTCGAATAAGTAAATTCAGAAATCTCTCAAATCATGCACTATATCTTCAAAAAACAAATATAATTCTAAGCAATTCCGTCTTCAGTCCTGAAATATATTCAACATATCAAAATCAAAAAACTAACCTATATCAAACAACGTACCACGTGTAAATGAATAATGTTTGGAGACATAGATCATCTTTATAATTCAAGATTGATCGATGTTCTAACAGAATCAAAGAATAGTGTGAGTTATTTTAATTTGTTATGATATTCAAATTTTGTTATATTTCTTCTATCAAGTAAAAGGCCTTTCTATTTTATTTTATATATAATATATAATTATACTTTGGCTTCAATAAATCTCATTATGGAATGTAAATGAATTTAAATAAGCCTTAAAAATAACTCACACTGTTCTTTAATTCTGTTAGAACATAGATCAATCTTGAATTATAAAGATGATCTATGTATTCAAACATTATTCATTTACACGTGGTACGTTTTTTGATATAGGTTAGTTTTTTGATTTTGATATTTTGAATATATTTCAGGACTGAAGACGGAATTGCTTAGAATTATATTTGTTTTTTGAAGATATAGTGCATGCTTTGAGAGATTTCTGAATTTACTTATTCGAATATTTAAATATATTAAATATTTCAAATAAATTATATTCTTTGAGAAGCCCTTTGAGTGTGTTCATATTTTTAAAAGGCAATTGGTGTTCTTGAAGGTAAGACCAGAAACAAATTTTGTCTCCTTTAAATATTTATTTATTAATTTTAATGACTTTCGTATATCTTTTGGTTTATTTATTCCATTTGATATTATATATTGAGTTTTGATTATATACGTCTAATAAATGTGGGCGGTGCTTTATTGAGACATTAATTTAATTCTAAAAGTTTTTTTGAATAAAAATTTTTTGAAATTAAAATTGTAGAAGATAAACATATTTTAATTTGTTATGATATTCAAACCTTTCTTTATTATTTACTAAAATCTTAGCTAAATTATTTCTTTTTATTGCTAGAGAATGGATTCCCATTTGGTGAAGACCATTAGAGATCCTACTGCTGAAACCTTATATATAAGCCATTGAAAACCATATTTTCTTTTCTTCATAAGAATCATTTATGTTGATATAATTTTTTTTTTAATATTGTGGTAAGTTTTCTTATTAATTATTTTGTCAATGATTTCAGTATTATAGCCAGTGTTCACCACTATAGTTTTAATTATATTGACTTCTTTTCGGACATTGACTTCGTTAACGGGATGCTCACGAGTCTATAAATGAAAGTATGGAATGTTGACATTTTAATTTGCCATGAGTGATTGGCTTTTGAATGGATTATGGTATCAGTTGTTTTAGGTTTTCTAAAAATTTCGAATTCGAACTTATTATTACTATGACTTATATTAAGATCTAAAAAGTTTATTGAAGAATTGTTTTCCATTTCTATTGTGAATTTGATATTTTCATTTATGCTATTCAGATAAAAATTGCGATAGCAGCCTGTCAGTTCCAGTCCAACTGCAAAATACGTCATCTACATATCTAGCCCAAAAGTGAACGAGATTTGCCAGCTTATCATTTATTATATTAGCTAATAATAATTTTTCAAGTAGGACATTGATTTGCTTAAAAAATTAATTGTTGAATTTAAAATAATTCTGCTCTAAAAACATTTCTAGAGTTTTGAAAAGATTTTCTTTATAATATAAATATTTTAAAAAATTTTTAAACAATTTTAAAAAATTAGCCTTCTACATATTTAATTCCAAAAGATTATATTCAATGATTATAACTTCTGAAAATAAATTAAAATAATGTCGTATAAGTACCACTTATATCATGACATAAAATAAACATTCATTATAAGACATCCAAATGGTATAACAAAATCCAATAAATAAAAATCATTAACTAAAATCCCATAAATTAAACATTTTGAATAGACAAAATTTTGTTTCTGCTTATCAATCCTATGAAAACCAATATCTTTCAAGAATATCCAACATAATCTTAAGAATTTTATCACAAAACTATCTTACTTAGACTATTCAATATTATTGGATATCTAACCAAGGTACTTTATATAAAAACTCAAGATATGCAAAACATTACTGAAAAACAAGTTTTAAAATCGACTTTGCTCATCAGTATTCAAATATTCATATTCAATAAATATAACATCAATTAATAACACATATTCAAACTCACCCTTCACTCTCCAGAAAAAGTTCTACTTAAATGAGAACCTTAAATAGGTATTCACTACACACAGAAATATCTCTGTGGTTTAACCTGAGATTGAAAGACAAATTTAACGGCCTCTGCTATAGCACAAGGACTATCTGTATGAATGTTTGAGGAAACCAAATAATTATATATTATGAATAAAATAACGTAAATAGAGGTCATTCTTGATAGAAGGTATATAAAATAATATAAATATTTTAAAAAATTGTTTAAAAATTTTTATTGCTTTCAACGCGGATAATTTCATAATTATTATTGTTGAAATTATGCCTGAATTCCTTAAGATGATTAGCATATGTCGAATGTACAGAATTAGATATATAACCCCTTTGGTGTTCTGGGACCCGTTTCTTGAATGATCTACCAGTCTGGCCAATGTATACTAAAGGGCACTTGGCAAATCAACTTGTAGACTACGGATTTATTTTCGTTATTTGTACGATCTTTATTGTTTTTTATATAGGTACTAAGGTTATTAATTGTCTTAAAAGCTGCGTTATAATTGAAACAACTTTTGAAATATTTAGCAATATTTTCATATAATCCATTGACATAAGATAACGAAAAATATTTCTGTGTATGGTCCTCTTTTATGATTGGGTACACGAGATTTAATGCCATTTTCTTTTGTTTATTGGATACCATTTTGTCTATAAGGAAGGGATTGTAACCGTTGTTTGACGCTATTTGTTTAATAATATTTAATTCTTTCAAAAAGTTTTCTGAATTCAAAGGGACATTCAATAATCTATGAATAAAACATTTATATGCTGACATCTTTTGGTTGGTGGGGTGGTTTGAAGTTTTATGTATTGTGATGTCTGTATGAGTTGGTTTGTGAAAAATACTAAAATCATGTAAATTATTTAATCTTGTTATAGTGACGTCAAGAAAATTAATACTTTGATTCTTTTCTTCTTCAATTGTGAATTTGATTTTTGGGTGGAGTTTATTAATGAAATTCGTGAAGATATGTAGTTGTGGGTCGGTTGCCTTTGAAACAACAAAAAATGTCATCTACATATCTGTACCAATAAAGAAAATATTTGCTTATAGGATTAGGTGTATTTTTGATTCCAGATCGTCCATGAATATTTCAGCTAAAATTGAACTGAGTGGATTTCCCATTATTAAACCATTGTCAGAAATATAGACGGTTCCGTTAAATTGAAAGTAGTTTTGTTCAAGACATATTTCCAGGCAATCAAGTATATCATTTATTTTGATGGGATTGGTATTATTTTTAATTGATAGTTTTTTTACAATTTCTATTGTTTCAATTGGAGGTATACTAGGGAATAAATTCTGTACATCAAAAGAATATACAATTTTTGGGCAATTGGATGCATTTAATATTGTCTATAAGTTGGGTGCTATTTTTAATAGCGTATTTAGCTAAAAAGTTTGTTTCGGTTTGAATAATAGAAATTAAAACTCTAGATAATTTTATGCTTGGTGATGTGACGAATGAAACTACTGGTCTAATTGGATTATTTTCTTTATGAAGTTTTATTAATGAATATTATTATTATTATTATTATTATTATCCTGATACTCCTAGATCTTCTGTGAAGATCCCTCAGAAGCTTCTTCAGCTTGTGCGAGTTAGGAGTTCAGTTGTGTTCTGTGTAGGCTTTGTTACTGCGATCTTGCGCCACTTTAGGTCACAGCACTGTTAATTTTTGACCCAACAGTGAAATGGTGGCAGATATAATTTTGGGATTTGTGGGTTCATTAAAGTGAGCAAATGTTTTTTTGGGAAGTTACTGAAAAGGCTAACAGATTGGTCTATTATATTTTTTATTTGTTTTTGGAAATGTTCAGTGGGGTCTTTTGTAACGGTTTTATATTTATCTGAGGTTAAAAAAGCAGTAGTTTTGTTGAAATATTCATGTTTTGGAATAGCAACGATACTGTTTCCTTTATCGGCTCGAGTGAATATTAAATTATTGGTGTTTCTTTTTTCGATGATTGATTTAACTAAATTTCAGTTTTATTTTTGTCTTCAATTATGTCAGCAATAATATATTTATTGTAATTTGAATTTGATGATTTTTAAGTGATTGAATAGATTTAATGGCGAGTTCTGAATCTATTGCTAAATAGTCTAGGGATTTGTGTGAATTATTATTTTTTAGGTTGAATTTAAATCCCTTTTCTTGAAGGTTGGATTCTCTACTGTTGAATTTTACATCAGATAAGTTGACAAATCTAGGGTAAAATTGATGTTCAGAGAAAAGATGTTTTTCACTTTTATTAAATTTCGGAATATTCTTTTTATTTTTATGAGTTAAATTTTTTAGTTTTTTTGTTTGAGTTAAGAATTTGGAGTGAATAATTTTGCCTACACGTTCTCTAGTATTTCTGCCAATAATATCGAACTGAATAGACTGAAGTCTACTAGTTAATTCTGTATGAATTACCTTTAAGTATACATTGGTGACATCTCTTTGGTAGTATTGTACTTTCATGTCATTCTTCAACCATGTCTTCATTCCATGTATTCGTCCATAAGTGGCTGAGGGGCTCTTGTTCTTCGTTTTGAAGTTGATGTATTTCGGGAACACGTTCAAATGTACGAATTATTTATGTCTTACTTTGAGAAATTATTATTCGCTAACACTACAAATAATAAGTTGGTAAAACTCTTTCACTTTTGAGCTAGATATGTAGATGACGTTTTTGCATTTGGACTGGAACTGACAGGCTGCTATCGCAATTTTTGAACTATCTGAACAGCAAATGAAAATATCAAATTCACAATAGAAATGGAAAAAAATTCTTCAATTTTTAAATATCAATATAAGTCATAGGAATAATAAGTTCGAATTCAACATTTATAGAAAACCTACCACTTTTGATACCATAATCCATTCAAAATTCAATCAGTCATGGCAAATTAAAATGTCAACATTCCATACTTTCATTCATAGACTTTTGAGCATCCCGTTGAACGAAGTCAATGTCCGAAAAGAAGTCAATATAATTAAGACTATAGCGGTGAACAATATAGAACTGAAATCCTTGACAAAATGATTAATAAGAAAACTTACCACAATATTAAAAAAAAAATATATCAGTATAAATGATCCTTATGAAGAAAAGAAAATATGGTTTTCAATGGCTTATATAAAAGGTTTCAGCAGTAGGATCTCTAATGGTTTTCATAAATGGGAATCTATTCTTTAGCAATAAATAGAAATTATTTAGCTAAGATTTTAGTAAACAATAAAGAAAGGAACCCCAACTTTTACAAATCAGGGATTTATCAAATTAATTGTGATCATTGTAATGCTACATATATAGGACAGACAGACCGATGTTTACAATATTGAATCAAAATACATAGGATGTCTATTTTGAAATCAACCGGTTTTGCAGAACATTGTATAAAAATAATCATTTTTTTAATGATTTCACTATATAATGTTAATAATGGTTAATTGATGGACTATTTGGAGATTCTTTCAATCAAAGAAGCCGTTGAGAAGAAGGAGAATTTAACAAATTCCCAAATACTAATCGGCAACACCCCTTTTATTCATTTATTAGTTATTTCCATGCGTCATAAAAATACACAGATGTCCTAAGTGAAGAACCTTTTTCAATTATAAGTTCAGTTCCTTTTTGTACTTCTCTGAAGATTGTCGAGAGACCGAAGCACGTATCAGGATTCTGAATAAATTGTGAAACATAAAAACTGTGTGAATTATTTTAAGTAAAATTGTTATATTGTTTCACCTAAAGCCAACTGCATACGCCATTCATTTAACAGTGATAACCCTCGAAAACTAATCTAAATCTAATGCACCCAAAAATTAGCTAGTTACAAATGAAGAACCATTGGTACCAAAATGCTTGTTGGTCTGTATTTGCTGTATTTCTCAGAAAGTCATCAGTAAAATAAACTCAATCATTCAATTGATTTTACGTAGTGAACCATTCTGAAAAATGGAAATGATTTCTGGCCAGAATTACTTCTGATAAAATCGTGAAGAATCCACCGTTGAAAATTTTTACACAACCTCAAGATGTGTGTTTATTAGGTTAACCGCCCTGGCATTAAGTCATTTATTATTCTATCATTCGTGTATGATTTCAGAATTAGCAATGCCCACAGCAAAATTAAGAAAAGCACTGCGCAATATTCCATTAGTCGTAGCAATTTCGAGTTACGTTATGTTAATGATCGTCATCAAATTTAAGTGCACTAGTAATTTAAGTAATAACTGCTCAAGTCTCCTGCGCCACTGAACCAGAGCCTACATCATTCGGTGCAGCAATTGGGCAGGAAGAGGCTGGCCCGGGCGAAGATTGGCAGGGGGAAGAGGGGCAGGCAAAGAGTTGCATAGTCCGGCGAAAGTGCAGCCATGCGTTCCTAGCAGACAGCCGAATTGCAGTTTGGGGTCCATGAACTTCTTGGCCCCTCTTTCCTCTCAGGCCAACGTGCTTTTCTCCCCGTGGCCCCCGAAAATACTCGACCTAAGCCTACTTGCGAATTTGCGTCCGCCATGCACTATTCCACCAAGGTTATGCATACTGCCCACAAAGTCGATTGGATTTACACGTTCTTTTTGATTTTATTTCGTTTCACGAATGCTTCATGAAATGCTCTTGAATGAACTGTAATGATGTACGAGGGTGTATTTTTAGTGGCCGGTCTGATTACCAATAAAAGTGCATACTCATATGAATATTTAGAATATTTATTCATTAATGTAGTGAAAGAGATCAAAAAGATGTTTACAAATTTTTTCAATGAAGAGTATACAGGATGTCCCAGAAGTCGACGTCAAGCCGCAATCGGGTAAAAGGCTGAGTCATAGTAATCATCAGAAAAATATTAAAAAATATCTGAATCGTGTATTTCTCAAATTATGTTGCATTTTTTATTATTCTAGAAAATGCACACCTTGTGATGACTTGTGTAATCCTGTTGCTACAATTTTTCACTTTCTTCGATTTATATTTTTCCTATGTTATCCCGAATAGTGCTTCATTAACCTGTGGTCTTCAATTCTAAGCTAATTACTCCAGCTTGGAAAATAATGTCATTTTTTGCCGCACCAAGTATTCAAAATTAATATTTCGCAAAACTTTAACTAACTGTACTGTGAAAAACTGTGCTACGTCGATTTGGAAAATTACTTTAAAAGTTTGCGAATTTATTAGGGATTCTGAAATGGTATAACACTTACTACATTATTTTTTAGATCGGTAAAAAAACGGTCTTTCTTAAAGAAACACAGTTTCGAACAATTTCTTCCAACTTTCTAAAAATGATTCAAGTCCATCCGATACTTTGAGAATCTGGTGAGAATGAGATGGGGTGAGTCCTTCCACAAAGTGTGAGTAAAATAGACAGTAAGGCCACTATTTGGTATTGGCACAGTTAAACACAATACAGATCAGTGCGCTACGCCCCTTGGTCTACTGCGCACTTTCCCGTATTTGATCGTGTTATTTGTGTACTTACTACTTTTGGCTTCGTTTATTAGATTTTTTTGCTTGTGATTTGGATACTTTTGATCTCTTTACGAGGAACTTTTATTTTATCTGGACTAACCTGTGATTGTGTATTACCATCATATCTGTGTATACCACACAGTATTATGCTAACGTGCACCTCATTTATGGGGAATGCAGATGTAACGCTTGTGCAGCTTTGAGAATGTATCTCCGAGAGATACCCTAATGCTGATTGTTATCTAGATCATCGAGTTTTTATGAATGTGCTATTCTTCACAGAGGGCCTACTTCCAAACAAAGTACATGGTGAAGGAAGAATTTCCTTACCTTACGACGTCATTGTGCTTCAAGCAGTTGAGGAAGATCCAGGTACTTCGCTACGTGAAATTCAGCGAATCACAGGAGTACCCAAAAGTAGAGCTAACCTACTATTGAAAAAACATAACCTCCACTCATATCATGTACAGCAATTACAAGCTGTTACCTCGGGATTATGAACCACGGGTTGCGTTTTGCCCAATTATGTTACAAAAGAACCGGGTAGACTCACAATTCTTAGAAAAAATTTTGTGGTCGGATGAATCAACATTTAAAAAAGATGGTTACATGAACCAATACAATTTATACGAGTGGCACGTAGAAAATCCGAATTTAATGAGACAAGATAGATTTCAATATCGTTTTGAAGTGAATATGTGGACTGAAATTTTGAACGGAAGGGTCATAGGACCTTTGGAGTTGCCGGAGGTTTTAAATGTCCAATGATGTTAAGTCCGGACTATTCGATAGGTGTATAACTGATCCCGAGATCAATTTGACCATTCTCGAACTTTTTTTTTAATTTTTCCAAGAATGTCTGTTTTCTCTGTTGAACACATAGTGTGGAAAACGATGATTTATCCGTCTACATTATAAAATTTAATAAATTAGGATCTTCCTCTAGTCTTTACAGCTGTTGACAGTTTTCTGAGCGTTTCCGCATTTGGTCTTTTGTGAGGAGTTGTGCTGCTAGTAACTTGTATGGCCTATAATTGGTCTTTTTTAATAATATATGAATCTTCACGTTCAAGTTCACTTGATGCTTCATTTAAACCATTTTCTGGATTTTCCAAAAAAATCTTTATGAAGTTGTGCGATTCATTTCAAATTAAAAAATTTTCAAGTTTCAGCATTTATCAACAATTAATTATAGTTTATTACATATTTTAATATTAAAAGATATATTCTGTTAGCTGTATAAAGAATGTAAAGAAAACCAAATAATTATATATTATGAATGAAATAAAATAAATAGAGGTTTATACTTGATAGAAGGTATATAAAATTATTTAAATATTTAAATATCAACCTTCTACATATTTAATTTCAAAAAATTATATTTAATATTATAACTTCAGGAATTAAATTAATATCATATAAGCACCGCTTATATCAAACGACATATAAAATAAACATTCATTATAAGATATCCAAATGAGATAACAAAATCCATTAAATATAAATTGTTAACAAAAATCCTATAAATTAAATATTTTGAGTAGACAAATTTTGTTTCTGCTCATACCTCTTTCAAAAATGTTTTTGAGAGATATGTTTCTGATTGATAAGTTGAGTAGATATTTTTTGTTGTTTATTTATTTTTTTTTAATGTAATTGGGTACTGACGAGCAAAGTCTCTCTTGAAACGTTTTTTTTAGTAATGTTTTTACATATCTTGAGATTTTCTAAAAAGTAACTTAGTTTGATAATATTGAATATTCCAAGTAAGGTAGTTGTATGATGAAAATTTTTGAAAGATATCTGTTTTTATAATAGGGATGAGCAGAAACAAAATTCTGTCTACTCAAAATATTTAATTTATAGAATTTTTAGTTAACAATTTATATTTATTGGATTTTGTTATCTCATTTGGATGTCTCTTAATGAATGTTTATTTCATATGTCGTTTGATATAAGCGGTGATTATATGACATTAATTTAATTCCTGAAGTTATAATATTCAATATAATTTTTTAAAATTAAATATGTAGGAGGCTAACAGAATATATCTGTTAATATTAAAATATTTAATAAATTTTATATACCTTCTATCAAGGATAAACCTCCATTTATTTTATTTCAATTAATTATAGTAACATTAACTTCAAATAAAGCAATAGGCCGAGTTCTTGATTCTCATTCCATGAGACGCTACGTCTCTTTTTCTTAAAACTTTTAGAATCTCTTACACTGTTGTGAGTATTAAGAAATGTAATTTCACTTGAAATTGGATCACCTGGATGTTATGCCCTATATTCTTTTCTTGAATAAACTTGAAGCAGGCTTTGAAGTATCCAAAATAAAACAGAAATGATCAACGTGTTGTTACATTTAATCTATAACCATTTGTACTCAGAACACATAGTAAAACTTAATCACCCCAAATAATGTCCCATGGTAAAAAAAATAACCAGAATTTCAAAAATAATAAATAATCAAGGAATATATTGTGGATATTTAGACTTTATTTGAATTTATTTCATAATTTAAAAATCAATTTGAACGTGAGTCAATACTTGATTGAAGTAAAATTTAAATCACTTTATATTCAGAATTATATATTTTAACTTATACAATATACAAAAACCATCAAAATGATATCCTTATATAGATAAACAATATAAAATATCCCGACATGGAGTGAAAAGTTTTGTTATGTTTTTCTTTGTTCTGAGTACAAATGGTTATAGGTTAAACATAAAAACACGTAAATCATTTTTGTTCAATTTTGGATACTGTAAAGCTTACTTCGAGTTTATTCGTTTTGATGAGTCAAATTTTAATCTTGTGATATATTTGAATCCGAATTCAATACATTTCTGAAGAGATCTAGAGACCGAAAAGCACATGTTGGAATTCTCCTTCAATTATTCTTATTTGATCCTTCATTTTGATAATTTTAGATGAATTTATGATTATTTCGGTCTTTACTTGACGGAATTCATCTTGAAAATATGAATAAAAACAATATTCTAATTTCCGCTAATATTTTATTAACACTACGATCGTGACGTCATACCATGACTTCTTCAGGTGAGTATTACAAGATACTGAGTATACCATGAACAAGAACTTCATTTTATAGTACATGGATATAACAAAAATAGAAGAGGGGGTGAAGAGAGTTTTACAATTCTTTTGGGAAACTGAAAAAAGGTTCAAAAAGGATTCAACAAAGGGGAGTTACTTAATTCTGTTTGGTTATTCAATAATATTTTTCTTTTATGATATCTATTAATTTCTAAAGTTTCTAACAAGTTTAATCTAAAACTTTTGTTTTCTGAGTGTACAATTTCAAAGTTACTATTAAAACTATGTCCTGTGTCTAGAAGGCGCTCTGCGTATGTTGAATTTCCCTTTTTGTTACAGTAGCATTTTTCATGTTCCCTGAGTCTCGTCTGGAACGATCTTCCTGTCTGACCAACATATACAAAATGGCAAGTACCTCAAGTTAACGTATAAACACCTGATTTCTTGTTCTTAGATGTTTTATCTTTATTTTTTTTTATTAGTTTTCCTAGGGAGTTATTTGTTTTATAAGAAATTCTAAAATTGTGATTCTTCTTTGAATATCTAGCTACCTTTTCTGTTTTTGGTCCCAAGTATGTCAACGAAATGTATTTACTTTCAATTGGATCATTATTTATGGGATATACTAATTTCAAAGCCAGCTTTAATTGTATTTTTGTGAAAAGATTCTCAATAATCCGGACGTTAAAACCGTTGTTTAACGCAATCTGTTTGATAATGTTATATTCTTTGTCAAAATTCTCACGTGACATGGGTATGTTGGCTAATCTATATAACATGCTATTGTATGCTGCTAATTTTTGTGAGTATGGGTGGTTTGATGTGAATTGTGCTATCTGTATGGGTTGGTTTCCGGTATATTGAAAAAACTTGTTTATTATTAATTTTTGTGATAGTTAAATCTAAAAAGTTTATACTTTTGTTTTTCAATAGAGGGAATATGAAAAATGCTACTGTAACAAAAAGGGAAATTCAACCTACGCAGAGAACCTTCTAGACACAGGACATAGTTTTAATATTAACTTTGAGATTTTACACTCAGAAAACAAAAGTTTTAGATTAAACTTGTTAGAAACTTTAGAAATTAATAGATATCATAAAAGAAAAATATTATTGAATAACCAAACAGAATTAAGTAACTCCCCTGTGTTGAATCTTTTTTGAACCATTTTTCAGTTTCCCAAAAGAATTGCAAAACTCTCTTCACCCCCTCTTCTATTTTTGTTATATCCATGTACTATAAAATGAAGTTCTTGTTCATGGTGTACTCAGTATCTTGTAATACTCACCTGAAGAAGTCAGGGTATGACGTAACGATCGTAGTGTTAATAAAATATTAGCGAAATTAGAAAATTGTTTTTGTTCGAATTTTAGATGATTTTGGAATAGTGGATTTTCTTCTATTTGTATATTAATATACTTATGTAGTTTTTGTTGATACATTTGTATTGATACGTTTCATGTAGGTATGTTAAAGGTTTTTCCGAGACATTGAAAAATGTTTTATATTGATTATATATAAGGATATCATTTTGATTGTTTTATGTATACTTTCAATATATATTGTAAAAGTTGTATATAGATTATATAATTCTGAATTTGAAGTCATTATACCAAGTAAGTAACTATTATTGTAACAATAAGCTGTTAATTTTTATATTTATTCACTTATATTTGAATATATTGCAAAATTATAACATATAATGAACAGAAATTTGCGGAAATCTACCAGGCATTTTTGATTCGAGTGTATGTATACAAGTAGCAAATTCAAGTATCTAAAAATAAGAGGATTTGGAAGAGAAGAAATATGTTGTTAGAAATTTGGGTAACAGGTTTTATTTTTTCCTTGAGAAATATTCGATCCCCATCTTCGACGAGTTATTCTGGTAAATGTGTTTAGTGGAACGGTTATATTTATACGAGGTCTTAAACAATGAAAGATTGAAGATCAGAGCAATTTGCACTATATTAATCTTCATTTTTGCACCGTGATATTTCTTTTTATCTCCGAAAACATGGAAAAAGCTATTTGTGAAATCTGTGACGAAGTAATATTTTGTTGCTATTTCGGATCCCATAAACAGATGATTTCATTATTATCTCTCCTCAAACAAAAAAAACTTTTCTTCCCAGTTTTATTTTCTTATAGTCAATCATATTTGAATAGGCGATGAAATGTGATGAATAAAATTGATAAGGAGTATGAGCTATGATAACATCGAATCGGGACAGTGCAACTCACAAAATATAATAACAATTCAAATCTCAAATTAACCCGAATAGTTTTTTGATCACTGGGACTTTAGCAGCAGTCATGCACATTTTTCGATCATCAGTGCGCTGTAATGTCTATTGAATAAAACTCAGCCATGAACCTTAGCATAGAAACCTAATGTTCGTGAATATATGCGGCATATCCCAGCAAGCAAATTCAAGCAATCGACAGCATTCCCGATTTTTTCTAGCGTTACTAAAGTAGAAAACCTTCTTCATGCTCATCATATAAAATTACGCCGTAATGCTTCTCATTAATATTTGTATTCAAACGTATTGAATTAGCTGATATTATCTTTCAAATATAATTAATAAGGTGTATGAGAGAGTTCTTCGAATCAGGACAATGCAACGTACATCTTTATGGCAGTTCAAAACTTAAATGATCCCGCATAGGTTTTATTGATCGTTGGGAAATGAGCAGCAGATGTGTACATGTTTCGAAACTTATTGGCTTCAATCATCAGTGCGCGAATACAATTCGAAGAACTTCCTGTTACCATAGCTCATACTTCTAATAAATTATATTTGGAAAATAATATCAGCCAATATGATTCATTTCAAATGTGTCAACTTTAACTAAGAGGATTTCTCGAAAAATGAATGTTTATTATTGTTATAAGAGACAGTATTTGAATTTTCACCAAAATTTTTATAATACAACAATTGTTCCACAACGATGTGGCTTCTTCAGGTATTTACATTCTACTGACTAGTAGAATATAATAATATAGTCAGTAGAATGAAGATACCTGAAGAGACTTTCTTTCTGATTAAATTGTGCAATCTTCAATTTAGCAGATGCTCAGCTAATGTCATGTAGTCATCAAAGTTAAAAAGGTCGGAAAAACGTCGCTCCGTATGGAAATCTTTCTTGTGAATATTAAGTAAATATAACAGAAACACAATAAAATAACTGAAATGTTTTTTATTATATATTTTTCACGAAAAAGTTGTCTGTAACATATGATGGAAAAATGATACATATACAGAACTTTCTAGAAGATAACAATTAAACTATTGCTGAGTTGCAGAATCCGCAATATACTGAAATTTTCCTGGAACTGACTAAGGAAGAAAATGAAGATGAACATTTACTGACAATTATTTTGTGTATTATGCAACTGCAATTCAACATCAATGTTTTGGATTCGAATTAATATTAGAATTAATCTAGGCTATATTAAAACATACAATTTTATCGCTTTGTTTACTATCCTCATTTAAAATTTTTCTTCAGGAATAATGAATTTCAGAATAAAGCAGAGAAAATTCAAATTAGATCCCTACTTTCTCTATCAATTCATGATTTCTACAGTAGAACGAAAATTTAAATAACATTCAAAATTAACTTACCTAATTAGCCAAAAAATTGGATCTAAGTGCATGATGAAAAGGCTTTTTCATCAATTTTTCAAGGGATTATTTTCTAAGCTTTTTCTATATTACATTTCATTTTCCAAATTTTTGTCCACATTTTAATACTCTCTACATAATTTTGAACTCAAAAATTCTTCTATTGAAAATGGTTTCAGCCTTAGCAAATTCTTTTCACTAATTTGTTTCTCTTTCCAGTGTTAAATACCTTATACATCTGCAATAATTTTTTTATTGGATGGGAGATGATGCTTTGGATAGATTAGTTCCAGATTTCGAGTATAATGCATTCTCGCTGTATCATCGGCGAAGTTTTGTCTATTTTTATGCTGATGGGGAAAAATTTCTTGAATGTGGATCGCTGGGATTGTCAAAATTCTAATATCTCTAAACCTACCTTTATATACCTTTATATGTTGGTTTCATCATCAACATTATCGTCAAAATTTTTTTCCGCATCACCATAACATCGTATAATCTTTTTGGAGATCCATAAAATAAAATGCCGAATCGAATTCAGAACTCAAAATCTCCGTGACATATGGTTTTCCTACTGAAATCGTTCATTAAATAAGATATAGCGTCATTGAGTAAGAAACCCTAGCGCCTTGCAAACTTTTTAAATCTGCTTCGTCCAGATTAATGTTTCATCCATATAGACATCAAAAAATTTATGGAAGTTCCATTCAATTTATTTGGTGTACTCAAATACTGACATAGTTTTTTCATTATTGAGAGGAAGTGCATTTGCTCTGAGTCAATAACCAGCATTGCACAAGGTTGTGCCGGTCTTCGAGACCGCTTCTTCATTGCCTTTAATTATGATGTTCTTGTCGCCCGCATATCTCAAAATTTCTTTATTACTTATGTCTTTCCAGAAGAAGTATGGAAAATTTGGGAAAACAAATCAAAGGGGAATATCCTTGCTAAGATTGGAACTAAAAATCAGCTCATACGATCTGAACTGGAGATGGATAATTTAAATAGTGAAATCGTAGGACTAGGAAAAGGCATTTCATCGGTCAAGTGATTGGGGTTACCTACGAGTACGACAATAATATAAATATAATAACTGCAACGCCCACAAGGAGCTGTTTAAATTTTAATATTTTTTCGGTAAAACATAGATGTTACTTAAATATGTAGTCGTTTTTTGCAAATTTTTTAAATTTAACGACAAACCAGCTGTTCGAGGAGATCCAAAGTCGATGTTTTGTTGTTGTTAAAATGCCTAGAGCAGGTGTACGCGGAATTTTTCGCCCCAGCTAAGTGAATTTCAAAGAGGTCGAATTTTTGGTCTACGGGGTCTTGGGAGGCGGTCATTTCGAGAAATCGCTAACCGTACGAACATAAATCGAACTACTGTTATGAGATCTTGTCAAGCGTGATTTGATAATGCCCAAAATCTAAGAAGAGTAGGCACCGGACATCGAAGGGGCACAAATGAAGTTCAAGATCGACGTCTAAGATTTATGGATATTAGAGACCCATTTGCCCTCTCGATCTTTGGTTGATGAGTGGAGAACAAGGCCATCCTGTAACTGTACGAATGGTTTACTGCCGGATAAGGTCTTTTGAACTGCAGCATTATCGACTCCATCTTGTGTTACCTCTGACGGTTAAGCATCGCTGGCAACGATTACAATGGCGCAGAGAACGTCAACATTGGAATGTGGAATGGCATCAGATCTTTTTTTCTGATGAATCTCGATTCTCCTTGGGTGAACATAACATAAAAAAGGGTTAGACGACGTCATGGAGAAAGACGTGAACCTCAATTTGATATTGAGCATTATGTACACCGGATAGTAGGTGTTATTGTATGGGGTGCTATTGCTCATGCAAGTATGTCACCTTTAGTCTTTATTCGAGGTAACATGACAGCGCTGCGTTACCTTCAAGAAATAGTGGAGCCATATGTTCTCCCTTACCTTAACCGGCTCGAGAATCCAATACTTGAGCAAGATAATGCTCGATCTCATGTTGCCAGAGTTAGTTCAAACTCTTTTGAAGCTATCCAATGTAAATCTTTTACCATGGCCGCTCAGATCCCTCGATCTTTCGCCCATAGAGCATGTTTGGGACATCATGGGTAGAAGGCTTGAAAATTTACCCAAGCCCCCATGGACTTTGGCAGCTCTGAGACATGAACTACAGGTAGCTTGGGATATATATCCCTCAAGAACAAATAGACCATCTCATTGCATCAATGCCGAGACGTGTTAGGGAGTGTATAGACAATCGCGGTGGACAAATACATTATTAACAAATTTATTAAAAAAAATTGAGAACGCTTTTTTTTCTTCAAATTTCAATCATTTGCTCCCTGCTATACTATGTTTTACCAAAAAAAATTTAAACAGCTCCTTCTGGGTGTTGCAGTTTCTATGTCAGTTAGTATATTTTCTTTAGAAGAGAAAGATAATCTTTTGTTTTTTTGGTTTAGTTGTTTTTTTCTATGCATGATAATTCTAGATTAGGGCTTGCTGGTGCACATTTCAATATTCGTTCATTAATTGCTAATCTTTCACACTTTTACACCGAATACACTCAGAAATTATTATTTAGATTTTATTCGTCTCACTGAAACTGAATTAAGTAATTGTTATACATCTTCAGTCAAAATTGAGGGGTACAACTTTGTTCACAATGATAGAAAAAGTAGAGAAGGAGGTACAGGTATTCATGTGAGGGATAATTTATATTATCATATTGTTAATTTCGATCAGAATTTGGAAAATACATGTATTTTGCTCGTAGCTGGAGGTATGAGTGTGCTCTTTTGTGTAATTCACTAGGCATCCAGTGTGGAAGGTGAAATAAACCTTCATTTACTTGTGAACGGTATAGAAAATCTTGTATTGGCGTCTTTGCCAGTGGCAGAAAATATTACTATCGTAGGTGATATGAACATGAACTTGTCTGAATCTTCACACTTTTGGTTTACATCAGCTTGAGCAGAAGCCGATAAGAAAGAACGCTTAGTTGGTGATGCTTTCATGAATTCAGTAAGATATCTTATTATTCCTGAACAACATAGATTTGTTCTTAAAAGATCTACTGTGCCCAATCTGGTGCTTTATTCAGAGTATATTCTTGAAGCAATGGACAGTCCAATGATAGAACTTTAAATTGAAATAAAACACAATTAAATTAAGATTGAAGCCAATTTTTTTTTATTTGAAAGATAATTTTATGACATTTATGTGTTGAAAATAATTTCCGGCATTTGTCCATCATGACTAGCTCTGAAGAACCGTATTCGACCAGACCAATTTTGGACCACTTTTTCGAGTAATTCAGGCCTTATTTCATCAATAACACAGTTATGTTGGCTTCCAAAGCGTCTATTGTTTCTGGTTTATCAGCACTAACCAATGAATTGACATAACCCCAAAGAAAATAATCCAGTGGCGTTATTTCGCATGATCTTGGAGGCCGATTAATTTGACCATTTCTCGAAATAATGTTGTCGCAAAATCTTTCTTTCAATAAGTCAATTGTTACGGTAGTAGCATGAGGTGTAGCACCATCTTGTTGGAACCAAAACACTTCTGGGTCGATACCCTTCAAATTTTGAAACAAATAGTCATTGATCATCGATCTGTTACCAGCACTATTCACTGTAACATTAGCTCCAGCATAGTTTTTAAAGATATATGGACCGATGATGCCTCCAGTGTGTAAAGCACACCATAGAGTGCGTTTTTCAGGATGCAATGGAACCTGCAGAACTTCTTGAGAATTGTTTTCACTCCATACACGGCAATTTTGCTTGTTTACATAGCCGTTCAACCAGAAATGAACTTCATCACTTAACACAATTTTACGATAAAAAAGTGGATCAACTTCAAGCTGTTCTAGGACCCAATCAGCAAAAAACGACGCTTATTATGGTCAAGTGGCTTTAGTTCTTGAACCAGTTGGATCTTATATGGGTGTAGACCAAGATCTTTACGCAAAATTATCCATGTGGTGAATGCACAGAGTCCAACTTGTTATGAACGTCGACGAATAGACAAATCTGCATCATCTTTAACACTATGACTTACAGCAGCGATATTTTCTTCTGTACGTACAGTTCTTTGACTTGTTGTTGTTGTTGCATCGAGTAGAGAAAATGTTGTCTAAAATTTATCGATAGTTCGACGAATAAGCTGCTCTCATGGACGATTATGTAAACCATGACTTTCATGAAGTACTCTATAAGTTTGCCGAATAGAATACTGATTTTGAAAATGAATTTGAACAATTTGTAAACATTGTTGCGGCGTGAGTCTTTCCATGATAATTTGTCAGTGCTTAGTGAACAGAAATGTCAAAACAACATGGCTTCTTTCTTCTGTCAAATCACAGTTATCCCTATCGAAGGTTCTATCACTCTAAGAAAACACCCGAAAGGTTGATTCTGTGTACACCGATTTTTCGCCGGCCTTCGATAAGGTTGATCACAACATCTTGATAAAAAAAATTGTCTGAGATAGGTGTGCATGGAGACTTGCTACGTCGGTTTTCTTTATAGATAGATATATAGATAGATTTTATTCATCACTCAGTATTCACAAATACATAAAAATAATGTCAAAAAGGAAAAATAAAAATTCTAAATAACAACGTGTTTGTACACCCTACAATAATCCCAATATTCACAAACGTTATATGGTTCACACTTAATTACAAACTGAAACAACTTTTGTATCAAAGTCAAATTATGTATTGAGTATTGAATTCTAGCATTCTTATTTCTAAGTTCTTCGAATAATTCTGGATACTGTATGAGAAATTTAATGCTATTATTAACATAAAGACCTGTTAGAGTAAGAATATTATTCCCCCAGACAACACCTCTACAAGTCTGTCTGTTCTTCATACCTAGCATAGTTCTTAAAGCATTTTTTGTTTAACGAATGAAGAATCAGGAAATGAACCATTTCCCCAGCAGACTATAACATACGATAATATCGATTGAATATTTGCCAAATGTGCTATTCTCAAGGTGGATATATCGACTGACTTTTTTAGTACATTAATGGAATATATTGCAGAGTTAAGTCTTTTCTCTAGAAATTCGATATGAGCCTTCCATTTTACAATGCAGTCCACATGAACCCCAAGAAATTTGATGAAGTTACCTACCGAAATACATACACCATCCAGCATTTTTTCACATAGTAACTCATAGTTGGATCTTTCCGTATGAAAAATAACACATCTGTTTTACTTGCATTCAAACTCAAATCATTTCTTGAACACCAATCCTTCACTTCAATAAAGATCTCATTCAATTCTATTGTCATACCACTCAAATCATTCAAAATTTTCATTTTATATAAGTATCATCATTATATTGATGATATAAGGGGTTCTTTCGAATTTTTGATATTTGCTGTCGATGTGAAGATTTTTTCCTGTATAGATGACACTTTGGACTGCTTTAATTTTCAATAAGACTCAAATCCATTCAATAACTTCTGCATCGAAAATAAACTATTTCTCAACTTTAATGAGTGTAACTGCATAACATTCAGTCGTTAACTAAAGATCAATCATTTTGGCTACTATTTTGGTGATAGTCGTTTAGAGAGTCGCCATGAGGTGAGGAGGGATCTGAGTGCAATATTTGATACAAAAATGTTGTTTGATTCACACGTCAATTATGTAGTGACCAAAAGTAGCCAGATGCTGGGATTTTTGATGAGATCTTGTAGAGATTTCTCTTCCACCAAGGCCTCGAAGGCGCCAATTTTTTCTTCATTTACACTAAGTTATCTTATGGATCGGTTGTTTGGTCGCCACAATATGGGTCTACAAGCTCAGATTGGAAATGGTGCAGAATGCATTTCTGAGATATTTGGATTATAATCTTACAGGTAGTTACATTTTCATGGCGAGTATGACTAGCCTTAGGACAAATTATGGGTTCGTCTCATTGGAAAACTGACGGGAACATAGCAATGTTATAATTTTGTATAAATTGTTGAATGGTTATGTTGACTCCCCAGATTTGCTATCCTACGTGAGCATTGATGTTCCATCTAGACCATTAAGAGGTTATGCTTATTTGAAAAAGCACTCTCTAGTCAACAGAACCATGAAAGTATATAATTCTAATTAAAGGACATATAAAGAAATATTTTTCCTGACAGTTGGTTCATTCGAGAGAAAAATTGAGCTGTGAAATTAAGATTTTATATTTCGTTAAGTTTTTTACGTATTATAAGTTTGATTTTCTTAAATTGGTGGGATGTGTAGATTTGAGGTTGATCTGATGTTGCACATATTGTGAAAGTTTTTGTATTTTGCCGTGGATGTCATTTTGGGCTTATACCTGTTGATATCCCATTTGACCAATAAATAAAAGAGGTATCGATGATATTAGTGCAAAACTTTTGAAACTATGCTGCCCATACATATTTTTGTTTATTGTTCATATTATGAATTCATCTATCCTAGAAAGTCCCTATACTGAATTGTGTAAGAACTCGATTACCTTACTAATTCCGAAAAAGGTACTGTTAAGAGTTATGAGGACCTTGGCCCGATAAGCATACTGCCAACTATGTCCAGGATCCTGGAGAGGATGACGGAACATCAGATGAAGTTGCATTTGATCACATTTTATGTCATACCGGCAGAGCAATTGGGTTTTTGAAGAGGTCATAGCTACCTTATCATTGCTGAAAGTAACTAACGATATTTTGACGGCCACCGATGATGGGCCCATAATGGTGCTCATTTTGTTAGATTTCTCTCAGGTATTCGACGCTCTGGTTCACGAGATTCTTCTTGCAATTATTCATTTCTCCAGATTTTCATCCAGTGCTGTGGAGTTCACAAAGAGCTATTTGGTCCAGAAGATACAACGAGTAAAATCTGACGGAGAACACTGCAAGACCCTTTCTGTTTATACTTTACACCCTTTCATTAGATACTATTTGAAATATTGTCTTGTACACTTCTATGCAGACGATACGCAGCTGTACTTCAGCTTTTCTGCTGTTCGGGTTGAGCAAGGTATAGCTAGAGTTAAGGAGCATCTTCAGATGAGAGAGGTCGCCCTGGAACATCCGCTCATACTAAATCTAACTAAATCCTAGGCTATTTATTTTGGAAACAAAGTTGTCTGCGGGACGTTGAGTCAGTATGTTCAGTTGAAGATTAGGAACGAGGTGATTCCGATATTGTGAAAAATCTGGGAATTCTTATGGATAACACCTTTCGTTTCAGGGAGCATATTGCCCCTTAAGTACAAAGGTCAATTATGAGTTGACGTCTGCTTTATCCTCATAGAAGTTGCCTTTCTGTGAAAATTAAAACAACGGTCTGCAACTCGCTGATATATTTATGGCATAAGGAAGTTCGATAGAATTAGTCATAAGACAACAGAAACTTGATGGCTCAATATGATGAAAACTTTTTTGCATTGGTTCTCCACCATCGCATAGTCTTTACTGGAGTTTCTTCATAGCTTCAGCGAAAAATAAGATTAAGATCTGATATTCTTAATTAGAATATCCGAAATCATAGACTATTATCATCCCCTTTTCATAGGCTTGCTTCTTTGCGAAATCTGTTACTTTCAGCGTTTATAAATTGTACGATGAATAGTGATTTAGCTTCAATATCAGTCAATACTTTCAGAAATTGTGTCACGGATTCTCTCTTCAGAGAACAACAGTGTGCATTAGTAGGTCAATGTTTTTGTGTTATTTTTTTATACTTTAGGTCGATGCTAGCTCCAACTACTTTGAATATTTCCGTGCTATTGTTCTTCTTTTATTTTTCATAGCACAATTTTAGTTAATTTTTTATTCTCTTTTGCTCAGAATTCGAGTGGTAAAACAGAGGGTTTGCACCTACCTGAACTCCTGAACTTTTTCAATTTTCGTAATGTGCTAAATGTTCGTTAACAAATTGGCCTTTTATTATTATATGTATGGTAAAATTAGATTCTGACGAGTCATAATTATCGTTATATTCTTGATTGAAACTGAATCAAGCAATGATGTCAATTAACATTATTTTAATTTGTAATTTATTCCACTGAAATGTGATCAATTTAAATGAAATTTCACTGAACGAAATAAAATGAAGTGAAAAATTGAAAATCGCATATAGCTAGCTCATTTTTGGAGTATTTTTTATTTTTATGTATTTGCTCAATGACCTCGGTACACTAATTATCATAGAAGTCCATAAATCTATACTTGCATATTGCCTCGAAAAAATTATTCGAAATGATTTCGTCCTCATTATTTTTAAATTCTTGCGTCCGAATTTGGACACATTTCGAATGCAAAAAAACTAGGATAAGGTATTCGGAATCAGTAAATTAATGTTGGATTTATGAATAAATGAGCCGAAAATTTGGGGCGCTCCTTCGTTATGCAGTCATCGATGAATTAAATTATGTTAATGTTTCATCATGGTTCGTCTGCATTATGCAGATGCATAATGAATAGTATGCCTCTTAATCCAATCTTCTAATTAGGAGCTTCCTAGCTATTACCACCTTTTGATCTTAATGCATCACGGAAGCTACTGATTCAAATTTACCTCAGAAGAGGTAATGAATTTCGACGTTCCACCAACTCAGTTGATTTAGAAGTGAATTGTTTCTTTCAACAATAATTCTCTCAGATCGAGCAGTAAAAAAAAGGTGAAAAGCACTGACGTGAGGACAGGAGCTTTGGCGAGCTCGTGTTGGGGATCACCAATGATCCCCAGAAAATAACTTTTTTTGGTCTTCTAATTACACGATCTTAACAAAATTTTGTATCAGCCTTCTTGTGATTATAACACATGTAAATGCTGAATTTTAATCCGGTCGTGGGACTGCTGCTATGCGCAATGCTGCTCCACTCACAAAATTTTTGTCTTTGTCTGAATCTTCTTTCTTTACCTTCTTAACCTCAAATTTCGCATCGATCGGAATAATTGTTCGGAAATATTAATGAAAATAATACGTTTGTTGTTAAAACAGCCATTGGTAACAAAAGGTATACAAGGTTCAGATTTCCCGAAGGAATCTGTTAAGCCTTACATTCAAAATAAGTACATCAAAAAATGAAAGCAGCGCAAAAGTGCAAATAAACATTTATTTAAATACTAGTAGGAAAGGAATAGTTTTGGGAAGGACGAGGATTGCAGGAAAGGATTTACTCTTTACCATTTTAAAAACAAGATCTAGCTGAAAGAGTGGAAATCTACCTTACCAGTGAATCAGTTGTTTTTGCAGCGACTCTGTCGTCTGTCGAAGATCTATACTACCCAGTGAATTTAAAGCGTCAGAAATCATGTACGAAAAAGAAGAAAATAAGGAAAAATTTCAAATGTGAACAACCTCGAAACCATTGAACAAATTTTTATTTCCACTAGCAAACTCAACTGAGATACTCCTTGGGTACCATACATGCTTACCTTCATGACCATCTTAACCTCTCGAAAGTCAGTGTAAGATGGGTACCGAGAATACCCACCGCAGATCGACTATTTTTAACTGGCTGGTTACTGGGGATGAGACGTGGGTTCATCACTAAGACCCTGAGAGTAAACAAGAGTCCATGCAGTGCATTGAAAAGAGTGCACAGGCCCCAAACAAGTTTAAAGTCACCCCATCCACTGTAAAGATAATGCTTTGGGTCGTTTGTGATTCTAAAGGTATTTTATAGATAGAATACACTAAAAAGGGTGAATGCAATACAGCAGCATTATACGTAACAACTTTGCGTAATTTAAAAGAAGAGATTAAAGGAAATATGCGAGTTAAACTCACAGCGGGGGTGTCGCTGCTTAACGACAACGCGCCAATTCACAAGGTCCGCGCGGCGAAAGCTGCTGTGTGGGAATGTGGCTTCGAACAAATTACTCAACCTCCGTAAAGTCCAGACTTGGCCCCCAGTGACTAGTGCCTATTCTCAAATGTGAAAAAATATCTACGTGGAAAGCGATTTTCTTACGATGAAGAACTGAATTTAGCAATTAATACCTATTTTAAGGAGATGCCAGAAGAATATTTTTACAAGGTTTAGGGGAGCTCATTTCTCGATCTGTATAGAATTAACATTCATTACACAGTACCAAAGGAAATAAAAGAATTGCTAGAAATTTTAATTATTAATTAAAAATATTAAATGAACACTTGAGGGAAACAAAATTTTGTTTTTTATCTTCTATTATGAAGACCAAATCCCTTTCCAAAAATGCAGAATATAACCTCAAGGACTTCTCCACAAATGACTTACTTTAAACAAGTTCCTTCAAAAAAATTTCTGAAACATACAGCACATCTTCAAAAAGCAAATTAAAACTCCTTCAACAACTCCTCTGTCCAACTTCATATGTAAAAAATAAAAATAAGTAACAAAAATAACTTACCAGGCCAGCTTAATGTCTTTCTCTACAAACACCAGAATATAGTGAACTTTTAAAAATCTTGTGTATTCTATGTTCGTCATAGAATTTACACAACGCTTGCAGGTTATTTTATGCACTCAATTAAATCCAAATGATATTATGTATGAGTGATAAACCATAAGTATTTTTGATTAATAATTTATATTTCTTCAAAATCTTTTATTCCTTTTGGTAGTGTAAATTCTTTATGTATACTAAATTGGAACTGATTGTTTCTAAGATATTCATTTAATTCAATTCTAAAGAGTTTTGGAATACAAAATTTTTCTGAAATTAAAATTTGTAGAAGTTAACAGAATAAATCTCTTTGATATTTAAAATATTATAATAATCCTTTTTTCGAGTAGAGAAACCTCTTTTCATTATTTTATTATATATATATAATAATTATATTCTGATTTATCACTCAT
This sequence comes from Megalocaria dilatata, assembly GCA_034642435.1. Classification (NCBI taxonomy): domain Eukaryota; kingdom Metazoa; phylum Arthropoda; class Insecta; order Coleoptera; family Coccinellidae; genus Megalocaria; species Megalocaria dilatata. The sequence goes on along the minus strand of CM067859.1, from coordinate 52,334,353 downwards.
ATATATTAACATTGGGATTTAACTGAATACCTTGCAAAATTTGTGTTATTTCTGTGACGAACATTGAATTACAAAGGATTTTTAATATTTCACTTTATTCTATAATTTTTTAGTGTGCAATGTCATCTTAACAACGACCGTCTGAAATTGTTTAATCGGTCATTTACGAGATATCGATCACTAAAGGCATCTACCAAAATAATAATAGATTTCTTTTTGTCCCATTGAAAATTTTTATAGGTAAATAGCTGCGAAACTACTGTATCGATTTCATCAATTAACATTTCTGAAAGTTTCAAGACACTAGCTCTATTCAATCGAAAGTTAGCGTGTTTACGGACGGCGGCCAGATGGATTTATCTGTCGACCTTGGATTTTTCAACAATGATTCAAACTTAAAGTTTGAGGCTATTTTCGGCTCAAAATTCAAAAATTGCAGACATTTGGGCGAAATGAGAACATAAACCCTGAAATTAACTTGGCAAAATGTTCTAACACCGTTAATATTTTCAAGGTTCAATGTTCTAATGCACATAAAAATTACATATTGAAAAACAATTTGTCCGCCTGCCATCAGGCGTCTGCTGGTCAAAATTTTTCTCTGAAACAACTAGACAAAGACCCTAAAACATGGTACATGAATGAGTTACTATACGACATTTTGTAGTTTTTCTGCCTTATAATCAGGGTTAAAATTAGATGGACAAATTTTTCCTAGAATTCTCAACGGATTTTCATCATATTTCACACAAGAATATACTTTTATTTGAGTTGGTGATTCTGCGAAATACTTACTTTGATTTATTGTTTTAAATGTTGAAACATTGATGAATAACATTAGAAACATTATTTAATTATTTAATAACATTGTTTCGATAATCGTACTAAAAATTTGGGTATTGCTCAAAATTCATCCTTCAGAAGTTTCAGATTTGGTTTGTTAAGCTTTGAGAATAAATAACCATTTCACGAAAACTGAAAACATCCTTTATCAATAAAATAACCTTCTATCAAGAAATAACCTCTATTTATGTTATTTTATTCATAATATATAATTATTTGGTTTCCTTAACATTCTTTATACAGATAGTCCTTGTGCTATAGCAGAGGCCGTTAAATTTGTCCTTCAATCTTCTAGATCAAGGGTAAACCACAGATATATTTCTGTGTGTAGTGAATACCATATTTAAAGTTCTCATTTCGGTAGAACTTTTTCTAGAGGAATGAAGGGTGAGTTGCATATTTGTTATTAATTGATGTTATATTTATTGAATATGAATATTTGAATACTGATGAGCAAAGTCGATCTTAAAACTTGTTTTTCAGTAATGTTTTACATATCTTGAGTTTTTATATAAAGTACCTTGGTTAGATATCCAATAATATTGAATAGTCTAAGTAAGATAGTTTTTTGATGAAATTCTTAAGATTATGTTGGATATTCTTGAAAGATATTGGTTTTTCATAAGATTGATAAGCAGAAACAAAATTTTGTCTATTCAAAATGTTTAATTTATAGGATTTTGGTTATTAATTTTTATTTATTGGATTTTGTTATACCATTCGGATGTCTTATAATGAATGTTTATTTTATGTCATGATATAAGTGGTACTCATACGACATCATTTTAATTTATTTTCAGAAGTAATAATCATTAAATATAATCTTTTGGAATTGAATATGTAGAAGGCTAATTTTTTAAAATATTTATATAATAATTATATAATAAAATAAATGAAAAATCTTTCTTCGATATTACTGATTTAATGTGTTTGTTTGTGATTGAATGCAAAATTTTTCTGAATTTATAAAGTTATATTTTTGTAGTGATTTAAACATTATTTGTTCTTATTTTTTATACTTTTGAAATCTTATGTTGAACACAGAATATTCTGTATCATTCTCAAATTTTTCAATGTTATATCCCAGAAACACTGTCTCTGCTAATAACATATTGGGAGTCACATCAAGTAATTTTTAATATTTGAAGAATGAAGCACAATGTTTTATCAAATTTGTTAGGTTGTTAATATCTATATGGTCATTGAGAGCTTTAATAGGTTAAGAATCTGCCACCTTTCAGTTTGTAGTTAGATGCTCTTTCAATTTTGTTTCAAAATTTCTACCTAGTGACCCACCTAAGGTGCGTTACAGTCATTATTACAGTTGTTACTGTGGACTCTCGAAATTTTTAAATTATTTTATTTTTGTTTTTCGTAGAATGCCAATCATCACTAAGGAATTGCACACAAGCCAAATAACTTATCAAAAAAGGGACTGAGTACCCAAATACAAAATTCGAGATAAACAGCACTATGAGCTGTGACATTTTTAGAACATGGGGAGAAACATTTACCTATTTCTTATTGATATTGCAAGCTCTCCTGAAATTTAAATATTTTTTCTCGCATGAATTGTTGTAACGCAAATCGTTGCCTGAGGCCTCAATAACAAAACCCCTGACATCAAATATCTTATTTAAAATGTAGTAAATCAAAAATCAATATCTTTATACGTGAACTTTCGCGTTTGATTTAATTTTCTGGTTATTTTGTTAGAGAGGGAAATCGTAGTTTGCTAATGTTGAAGGAAATTGCTTAGAAATAAATTTCGAGTCGGCATCGCATGCCTGATTGGGAAGTTAAAGAGGGTCTGGTTTTCCCCTAGATGTTGTTCCGGATCCAATCTTCGAAAGAAATATCCGGACTGTCTAGTTCAGGTGAAGTTCTAAGGTAGGCGGAATTGATAACAACGCAGGATTTGAGAAAGGCAGAGAAGGTGATTAAGGTTTTAATCTTTCATTTCACTTTACCACAACATATGGCTCGAATAATATTGTAAAACATAACAGTTTCTGATGTGTTTTTGAAGCTTAATGTAACATGAAATATTCCGGACAATACTTAAAGAACTTTCGTTTCAGACTACAATTCGTAACCATTATATTCTGTAAAATAATAAGAAGAGGTTTTTTACTTGATTGAAGAAGGATTATTATAAAATTTTAATATCAAAACAGATTTATTTCGTTAGCCTCCTATAAATTTCAATTTAAAAAAATTTTAATCTAATAATTTTAGAATTATAATTTTAATTTCGAAAAATTTATGCAAAAACATTTGGAATTACATTAATGTCTTATAAGCATTGCTTACATTTTGTAGACATATAAAATCAAAAATCATTATATAATATCAGTTGGAATAAAAAAACCCAACAAATTTAAATTGTCAATTAAAATTAATAAATAAATATTTGAAGGATGCAGAATATTGTTTCTGATCTCATATTCACGAAAACCAAATCTTTTCCAAAAATGCGAAACATAATTTTAAGAACTTCTCTAAAACTAATTAATTTATGTTCAATATATAATATATTCAAATATTTAAATAAGTTACTTCAAAAATCTCTCAAAACATGTTTATTCATCAAATAAACGTATATTTTTATTATTAGTTATTAATTATTACCCAAGAGCATCTTTATGAAAATGAAATTCTAAACCAGTATGAAATTCTGCAGTTTTTTATAGAGGTTTATTATTTCATTATAAAAATGCCGGCTCAAAAGTTAAAATAAAATTTTTGTTCTACTCTTACCATCAGTTTTGAACCCTTAGAAAATACTGATTCAGCTGTAATAAAGGAGAACAAAAACCCATTTTTATATTTCAAATTTCAAGAATTTTTGTTTGATACATTTTGAAAAAACCTTAAATCGCCTTCAGAGAAAGGTTTTAACTAACAAGAGATAGATTTGAAGAGGCGACTGACGTCTATCTCAGAAGCGTAAACTTGATTTTTTAACAATAAAAATTACAGATTGAGTTTAAGGAGCATATGAATCCATAAAAATAAAATAGGATTCCACTTCGAAGATTGAACTCAAACTTAAAACAAATCTCAAAGTTATTCAGATCCAAAATTAAATTTTTTTATACTTCATAGGAGGTTTTTTTAGTATTTTACATATCGAACGGAAAATTCTGTTCTACTTCACTACAAATTTTAATTTCATGAAATTTCTCAAAAATTTTAAAATTAAATTGAATAAATTTCCTAGAGAACACTATTGATTTTTTAATAGACATATAGAATTAATACTAATCACACAATATCAAAAGGAGATACAATAATTTGAAGAAAACATAGAATATTGATAGAACATACTAAAGAAATATTTTGTGGAGATTGTTTCATATAGGTATTAAGAAAAATTACGCTTCAAAATTGTCCAACATAAAATTGAAAAATTCTTCGAAACCAACTCTCTTTAAAAATATATATCCACCAAATAAAAACAATCAATAAAAATATCTTCCATACTTATATGCCACAAAATAGACAACTTAGGGGCTGAATTGAGTAACCATTTGCATTCTATGCTTGTCCACAGAAGATATACAGAGGTTATATAATTTAATTTTATAAAATCAAAATTTGTAGTAAGGTAGTTAATAATTTCTCGCTTTGATATTTAAGATGCTATAATGATCAGTCACCATTACGGACTGTTTCATCGGATGAATATTAATAGCCCTCTCGCAAAACGAGCCCCCAAATTAATAAGAAAACTTTATTTATTAATTTTAGTTGACAATTTATATTTGGGTCTTTTCTTAATTCCATTTGAAATTGTTTAATGAGTTTTGATTTTATACGTCCATTAAATAAAAGCATTACTTATTAGACATTAATTTGATTCTTGAATTTTCTTGCATGAATTTTTTTAAATGTAGAAGACTAACAGATTAAATCTGTTTTGATATTGAAATTTTGTAATATTCCTTCTATCAAGTAAAAAACCGCTTTCTTATTATTTAATATATAATATATAATTATATTTGGTTTTAAACAAAAAAATTTATTATTCAGTGTTGAATGTTTTAACTAAGAACATTAAATTCCCTTATGAACCTTGTGCAATTTTGTTTTGAGAATAGAACATAGAGTACCTTGAATATTAGATAACCCTAATTTTAATGTTCAACAAACAAATATTCCTAGAGATCGTCAGTTAGTTTATATATTGTTAATTGATTTTATCTCTTAAATGTGAAGTTGAAATGGTCTTATCTGAATTCTAATTATTTTTTGAGAGTTTTTGAAATAATTTATTCAAATATATTAAATATTTCAAATAAATTAGTTTTTGAGAAGTTCTTAAAATTATGTTGTATATTTTTGAGAAAGATTTATTATAGTTTTCATAAATATAGGATAAGAAAACTAAACATTCTGTAACAAGCAAAGCTGCATTTCCGCTTGTCTGAAGAGTTCAGTACGCATGCTTGGAACGAAACAAAAAACATTTATTTATTTATTAATTTTAATTGACAATTTATATTCGTTGGATTTTTCCTTAATTCCATTTGATATTGTATAATGAGTTTCGATTTTATACGTCTATTAAATATAAGCAGTGCTTATTAGAAATTAATGTAATTCTTAAAGTTTCTTGAATAAATTTTTCGAAATTAAAATTGTAGAAGACTAACAGATTAAATCTGTTTTGATTTTCAAATTTTGTAAACAAAATTTCTAAATAACAAACAAATTTCAACTCACCCTATGCAATAAAGGCCCAGTTAAGCTGACAAAAAAAACTTAAATTGATTTTTAAGAGGTTTCAGTGAGTAGTGGCGACATTTCTTAATGATTTTAACTGATATATATATATATATATATATATATATATATATATCTGATCCAGAAAATTAACGGTTTTTCAAGCTGTTAATCGCCATTATTAACTCTTTCTTAGTTACGGGTCGCAAAAACAGAGAATTTGGACTAATTCTTAAAATATATTGATGCTATATTTTTTCCTATACTAGTGAAAAACTGATTGAAAAGATCCGCTTTTTCTTTATCACTCGTTATCCTAGCCCCGGTTCTTTTTCAATTTCATACAATGGTAAATTATGTCGATTTCTCCTATTTGTTACTTCTCTAATAGTTTGCTAAATTTTCTTATAATTGTTTTTAGCCTCAAATATTTTATTTTTATAATATGAATTTTCTGTTATTTTCAGTAAATTGCATAATTTATTTCAGTAGCATTTATACTCTGCCCGTTTTTCGGGACTACCATCTCGCAAAGTTGTCGCCTAAGACGATCTCAGTGTTGAATTGAATTAAACTCGCGGTGATCCACAGTTTGAGTTTTCGCTTCGAATTCTAATTATTTTTTGAGGATTTGCTACATGTTTTGAGAGTTTTGGAAATAATTTATTCAAATATATTAAATATTTCAAATAAATTAGTTTTTGAGAAGTTCTTAAAATTATGTTGTATATTTTTGAGAAAGATTTATTATAGTTTTCATAAATATAGGATAAGAAAACTAAACATTCTGTAACAAGCAAAGCTGCATTTCCGCTTGTCTGAAGAGTTCAGTACGCATGCTTGGTACGAAACAAAAAACATTTACTTATTCATTAATTTTAATTGACAATTTATATTCGTTGGATTTTTCCTTAATTCGATTTGATATTGTATAATGAGTTTCGATTTTATACGTCTATTAAATATAAGCAGTGCTTATTAGAAATTAATGTAATTCTTAAAGTTTCTTGAATAAATTTTTCGAAATTAAAATTGTAGAAGACTAATAGATTAAATCTGTTTTGATTTTCAAATTTTGTAAACATAATTATATATATATATATATAAATTCAAGAACTTTAAGAATTACATTAATTTATATATATATATTTATATATATATATATATATACATATATATATATATATATATATATATATATATATATATATATATATATATATATAGATCAGTTACGGGTAGCAAAAACAGAGAATTTGGACTAATTCTTAAAATATATGTCCTCAATCCTAAATTGTTTATTTTTGATGCTATATTATATTTTTTCCTATACTAGTGAAAAACTAATTGAAAAGATCCGCTTTTTCTTTATCGCTCGTTATCCTACCCCCGGTTTTTTTTCAATTTCATACAATGGTAAATTATGTTGATTTCTCCTATTTGTTACTTCTCTAATAGTTTGCTAAATTTTCTTATAATTGTTTTTAGCCTCAAATATTTTATTTTCATAATAGGAATTTTCTGTTATTTTCGTTAATTGCATAATTTTTTTCGGTAGCATTTATAATCTGCTCGTTTTTCGGGACTACCATCTCGCAAAGTTGTCCCCTAAGACGATGTCAGTGTTGAATTGAATTAAACTCGCGGTGATCCACAGTTTCAGTTTTCGCTTCGAAATATTAACACATTTTGTGTAGTAGGTACAATTCTTAATGAGAGTTTTAATTTTCACAAGAAAGAAGTTATAGCAGAAATCCAGATCTCTTTTATCTAGCAGCTCTTCCCAGTCATCTCAATTTTTGATAATTCAGTATTCCCACTTGGTTTTTATGTTCGGTTCACCAGTCCTGTTTACAATTAAATTCAAAAGGAACGTAAATGGCATAGTGGTTAGTTAGAGATTGTTCAGTTATAGACGGAAATATATTTATGTGTTTTTGTTTTGTTCTAATGAAAGTATGATCATGTTCAGAATGTGTATTTTCTGATACTCTGGTAGGTCTATGACATATCCATTCTCCGCGAGCATGCACACATATTGATTTGTTGTGTTACCTTTTTTGTTCAATAAATCAAAATTTGAATATCAAAACAAATTAAAATATGTTTGTCTTCTACAATTTTAATTTCAAAAAATTTTTATTCAAAAAACTTTTAGAATTAAATTAATGTCTAAAATAAGCACCGCTTACATTTAATAGACGTATATAATCAAAACTCAATATATAATGTCAAATGGAATAAATAAACCAACAGATATACGAAAGTCATTAAAATTAATAAATATATATTTAAAGGAGACAAAATTTTGTTTCTGGTCTTACCTTTAAGAACACCAATTGCCTTTTAAAAACATGAACACACCTTGAGGATTTCTCAAAGAATATAATTTATTCGAAATATCTAATATATTTAAATATTCGAATAAGTTAATTCAGAAATCTCTCAAAACAAGCACTATATCTTCGGAAAACAGATATAATTCTAAGCAATCCCTTCTTCGGTCCTAAATAATATTCCAAATATCAAAATCAGAAAACTAAAATATATCCACAACGCACACGTGTAAAGAAATGAATGTTTCGAAACACAGATCAACTTTTATAATTCAAGATTGATCTATGTTCTAACAAAATCAAGGAACAGTGTAAGTTATTTTTAAGGCTTATTTAAATTCATTGACGTTCCATAATGAGATTTTTTAAAGCCAAAATATAATTATATATTATATATAAAATAAAAAAGAAAGGGTTTTACTTGATAGAAGAAATATAAAAAAAATTTGAATATCAAAACAAATTAAAATATGTTTGTCTTCTACAATTTTAATTTCAAAAAAATTTTTATTCAAAAAATTTATGAATTAAATTGATGTCTAACATAAGCACCGCTTACATTTAATAGACGTATATAATCAAAACTCAATATATAATGTCAAATGGAATAAATAAACCAACAGATATACGAAAGTCATTAAAATTAATAAATAAATATTTAAAGGAGACAAAATTTTGTTTCTGGTCTTACCTTTAAGAACACCAATTGCCTTTTAAAAACATGAACACACCTTAAGGATTTCTCAAAGAATATAATTTATTCGAAATATTTAATATATTTGAATATTCGAATAAGTTAATTCAGAAATCTCTCAAAACATGCACGATATCTTCAAAAAACAAATATAATTCTAAGTAACCCCTTCTTCGGTCCAAAATAATATTCCAAATATCAAAATCAGAAAACTAACCTATATCCAGAACGCACACGTGTAAAGAAATGTATGTTTCGAAACACATTATATTTGTTTTTTGAAGATATAGTGCATGTTTTGAGAGATTTCTGAATTAACTTATTCGAATATTTAAATATATTGAATATTTCAAATAAATTATATTCTTTGAGAAATCCTTAAGGTGTGTCCATGTTTTTAAAAGGCAACTGGTGTTCTTAAAGGTAAGACCAGAAACAAAATTTTGTCTCCTTTAAATATTTATTTATTAATTTTAATGACTTTCGTATATCTGTTGGTTTATCTATTCCATTTGACATTATATATTGAGTTTTGATTATATACGTCTATTAAATGTAAGCGGTGCTTATGTTAGACATCAATTTAATTCTAACATTTTTTTGAATAAAAATTTTTTTTAAATTAAAATTGTAGAAGACAAACATATTTTAATTTGTTTTGATATTCAAATTTTGTTATATTTCTTCTATCAAGTAAAAAGCCTTTCTTTTTTATTTAATAAATCAATATTTATATCTCCGATTAATAACTCTACATTTTGAAATCTCATTTTCTGAATTTTTGAATTCTTGAACGCAAATATCTGGATTACTACCAAACGCCCAAATTATCATCATAGTTCTCAAAACTTCAATGTATAGCGACATAAATACACATATTATTTGGACAATGAATATAATCACGTGTGGCGTCACAATAATAGAGTAATAATAGCTTTTGTGTACAATAATAGTTTCAGACCTTCTGGACACATGTGAACAATGTGATCAAATTCAACATGGAGTTATTGAATAAAATAAATGTATGTAGCATCTCTATTGAACAAGGCTAATATTGTTTATTAAGATAATGGAGTTGCGGAGCATTCTTCATTTGCGCTAAACTGAATTCGGACATTTTTCACATCGGTAAAAACACGTTAATCCGAAATGCAAACATTGTACGGAACGAAGTGAATGATTTCCCTTAAAAAACATTCGGATAAACAAGTGACTCAATCTCGAGGATTTAATCTAAACACAGACTGCATATTTAGAAGCTGCACGCCATGTTTGTAGAACCAATATTTAAAATTCTCAATAACGTAGACGAAATCTGGTGACGTTGCTTGCATGGGATGAACGAACTTGACAGCAATAACTCCCACACTAAAAAGCAGTTTTGGTACCTGAATGCATTATCAGCACATAGACTTTGAATGAGTCTGGACTTTGTTCATTTGCATTTGTATCATTTCGTATACTTTGTTGGGTTTTCTCCGATAAGCAAACTGTGATAGGGTTTCGTCCGAATAACTTTTCCATATACCTTCAAGGCATAAGGATTGAATCTACATTGAGAATAATTATTTAAATTGTTTAATATTAGCCATCTACATATTTAATTTCAAAAAATTATAATTAATAATTATAACTTCAGGAATTAAATTAATGTCATATAAGTACCACTTATATGAAACGACATAAAAAATAAACATTCCTTATAAGACATCCAAATGAACTAGAAAGGCCTTTTACTTGATAGAAGAAATGTAACAAAATTTGAATATCAAAACAAATTAAAATATGTTTATCTTCTACAATTTTGATTCAAAAAAACTTTTAGAATTAAATTAATGTCTAAAACAAGCACCGCTTACATTTAATACACGTATATAATCAAAACTCAATATATAATGTCAAATGGAATAAATAACCCAACAGATATACGAAAGTAATTAAAATTAATAAAAAAATATTTAAAGGAGACAAAATTTTGTTTCTGGTCTTACCTTTAAGAACACCAATTGCCTTTCAAAAACATGTACACACTTAAAGGACTTCTCAAAGAATATAATTTATTCGAAATATTCAATATATTCAAATATTCGAATAAGTTAATTCAGAAATCTCTCAAAACATGCACTATATCTTCAAAAAACAAATATAATTCTAAGTAATCCCTTCTTAGGTCCTAAATAATATTCCAAATATCAAAATCAAAAAACTAACCTATATCAACAACGCACCACGTGTAAAGGAATAATGTTTCGAAACACAGATCAACTTTATAATTCAAGATTGATCTATGTTCTAACAAAATCAAAGAACAGTGTGAGTTATTTTTAAGGCTTATTTAAATTCATTGACATTCCATAATGAGATTTATTGAAGCTAAAATATAATTATATATTATATATAAAATAAAATAGAAAGGCCTTTTACTTGATAGAAGAAATATAACAAAATTTGAATCTCAAAACAAATTAAACAAAAACATCCAAATGATATAACAAAATCCAATAAATAAAAATTGTTAACCAAAATCCTATAAATTAAATATTTCGAGTAGACAAAATTTTGTTTCTGCTGATCAATTTTATGAAAACAAATATCTTTCAAAAATGTTTAAAATAATCTTAAGAATTTCATCATAAAACTATCTCACTTAGAATATTCAATATTATTGGATATCTAACTAAGTTACTTTCTATAAAATCTCGAGATATGTAAAAACATTACTAAAAAATAAGTTTTAAGAGAGACTTTGCTTCGTCAGTACTCAATTAATTCATATTCAATAAAATATAACATCAATCAACAACAAATATTTACTCACCTTTCAACACTTTAGAAAACTTCTGGTAAATGAATACAGAAAAATTTAAATGGAGTGTAATGTAAACTACAATCTTGATCTAAAAGATCAAGAATGTTCTGAGTAAGATAGTTTGATGATGAAATTCTTAAGATTATGTTAAACATTTTTGAAAGATATTTGTTTTCATAAGATTGATCAGCAGAAACAAAATTTTGTCAACACGAAATATTTAATTTATAGGATTTTGGTTAACAATTTTTATTTATTGGATTATGTTATATTATTTGGATGTCTTATAATGAATGTTTATTTTATATGTGGTTTGATAGAAATGGTACTTACATAACATTAATTTAATTTAATTCCTGAAGTTATATTTATTAAATATAATTTTTTGAAATTAAATATGTAGAAGGCTAATATTAAAATAATTTTATATAGCTTCTATCAAGTATTTACCTCTATTTATGTTACATTGAGAATAGTTTGAAGTAAAAGATTATTTCATTGGAATCTTTTATCTTACTCACACATGAAAAATAAACGTTTTTGTATCAGGGTGTTATATTGTTATCCATATTTTAAGAATTTGCAGCTAGAATTATATCAAAAAATTAATAATAGTAAAAGTAACAATAACATATCAACCATCGATATTTACATGGTTTGTCGATCATATTGTATACGGTGTATCTACTTTTAAAAAGGCCAAACTTCAAGGAAAGATCATACAAATGATTTGCAACAAAAAAAATCATATAACAGACGGTCGAAATGTTGATGGTTATTCTACAATTTAACATTTCTTGATTTCACGAAATATTTCAAATTTTTCCATAAAAACAATTATACTTCAGTTATTCTTGTAGCCTTATCAAATTTGATAACCTATCTGGAAACAGCATAAAATTTACGACAAGATAGGAAGTTCTGTGTGTCAAAAAATTTTTATTGCGGGCGTGGTGGGGAGATGAATACCACGATTCTGAAGTGAACAAAATCACTTATATTTCTCCGATGGTTTTATCGATGAAAAATTATGGATTATGGACATGTTTTCTTTCCGAAAAAAATACCTCATTTAGTGTCCTTTCGAATGACACATCAAATTTTGTTCTAACTCATCTGCCATTATATAATGGCTAAGAATATATCAACAGTAACAATTCAGCTACAATTATATTTTAAAATGTCTGAGCCCAATCGGTTTAACTGGTCGTGAGCCTAACCTCACATTCCACAAAACGAAAAACACACAAACAAGTCACTCCTCTTATTTACCACAAGTAATTTTTCTCACAAATTACATATATACATTCAGAGGAAATATACAATTTATCATCTAATACTAAAGTAAGTTGAATAATATTATTACCGATAAAAGTTTAAAAATATACAGATAATGAGAGTTTCTCAATGTTATTATTAATACGGGTATATACAAAATTTAGAGTTTCTCAATGTACTTCCCAGGCTGATGTTTTGCCAATCAAAACAGGTGGTGGTTTTGTAGGTCATTTCGAGCAGGACGATGTTATGTGGTTCTTTGAACTTAATACCTTCAACGTCTTCGGACAATCAGAGTACGAATAACTATTCCTCAACAAGAAAACTTCTAACCTCCAGGAACAAATAACAGGAAAAATAATCCAAGAGAAATCTAGGAAAAATAATCCAAAAGAAAAATCCAGGAAAAGATAATCAATCCAAAAAAAATTCAGGAAAAGATAATCCAAAAAAAATCCAGGAAAAGATAGTCCAAAAAAAATTGTTAAAAAGAGAACAAAAATGAGAAGTACGCCACATTGAAATTTTGAACTCTGAAATCATTTCTATTCTTCAAAATGAGAAAAAACACTTGTGTATTTGTTTCGCTATTTTGGATAAAAAAAAATGCAGAACCTTTCGTGGAAATCATATGTAAAACTTTTCAGGACAGAAGTGTATTTCAAAAACGACGAAATAAATAAAATAGTTGAGATAAAGCGACATTTGAAACGTGCATCAAGCAAAACTTTTCAAACAATCAATTTAAAAAAACTTTGTCAGAGGCATTCCAAAAAGAAATATATAATATTACGAAATATACTAACTGACAAAGAAACTGCAAAATCCAGAAGGAGCTGTTTAAATTTTAAATATTTTTTGGTAAAACATAGTGTAGCAAGAAGTAAATGATTGAAATTTAGAGAAAAAAAACGAAGGATTTACAATTTTTTTCAATAAATTTGTTAATAATGTGTTTGTCCACCGCGATTATCTAAACCCTCCCCAACACGTCTTGGGATTGATGAAATAAGATAGTCTATTTCTTCTTGAGGGATACTATCCTAAGCTACCTGTAGTTCATGTCTCAGAGCCGCCAAAGTCCGTGGGGGCTGGGGTAAATTTCCAAGCCTTCCACTCATGATGTCCTAAACATGCTCTATGGGCGAAAGATCGGGGGATCTGGGCGGCCATGGCAAAAGATTCACGTTGGTCGCTTCGAAAAAGTTTAAACTAACTCTGGCAACATGAGGTCAAGCATTATCTTGCTGAAATATTGTATTCTCAAGCCGGTTAAGGTAAGGGAGAACATATGGCTCCACTTTTTCTTGAAGGTAACGCAGCGCTGTCATTTTACCTCGAATAAAGACTAAAGGTGACCTACTTGCATGTGCAATAGCACCCCATACCATAACGCCTACTGTCCGGTGTACATGACGCTCAATATCAAACTGAGGTTCACGTCTTTCTCCCCGACGTCGTCTTACCCTTCTTCGGCCATCATGTGCACTCAAGGTGAATCGAGATTCGTCAGAAAAGACGACCACATTCCAATATTGACGTTCTCTGCACCACTGTAATCGTTGCCGGCGATGCTCAACCGTCAGAGGTAACACAAGATGAGATTGATAATGCTGCAGTCCAAAAGACCTATTCTGGCGGTAAACCGTTCGGACAATTACAGGATGGCTCGCCCTCCCGGCATTAGATCTTGACGAGATGGGGGCGCTGGTCATGACTAGGACCCTAGTTTTATCCGGGTGAAATGGAGGGTTAAGTCTTGGTGCCTAATGTAATGCCATTCGCGCCAGTCACTGGACCTGTATGATGGAAGACCTCCGAATGGGGCACTAGTTTTGCCGTTCTGGTGAAATGGAGGGCTTAATGAATATTTTGGGGTGCAATGGGTTGGAACATGCGGTCCGATAATGATGGTCACTAAGACGCCAAGAATATTTTTTGCGGTGCAATGGATTGGAATGTACGGAAGGACCTCCGACCTTACGCCTTTTAATTTTTAAATCTGGAGCACCCTGAAAGAAAAATTAAATCAAATTCGCGTTCAGACTTGAAAGGATCTGATCGAAAGAATATATAATTTTGTTGTGCAGAAATGCCTAAGAAACGTTGTGGATTTCGTTGTGCGAAAACGATGTATTGAGCAAGGCGGTGGACATTTTGAACAATTGTTGGAAGTAGTAGTCTGTTTCCTTTACACTTTTCCATAAAATCTGTATTATTCGAATTTAGTTTATTCGTTTGAATTATTTTGAGAAATACTTTAATATTCAATCATAAAGAGCTTCAATATAGAGCAAATTTAGGTTTGGAATATTTAAACTCTTCATTGTTATCTTCTCAAACATGATATCATGGCAGAGGACAAGCAGTTAGCACAAAAGTTGATATGTCATTCGAAAGCACACTGAATCAAGTATTTTTTGCTAAAAAAAAAACATGTGCATAATTAATAATTTTTCATCGATAAAACCATTGACGAAATATGACTGATTCTGTTCAATTTAGAATCGTGATATTCATCTCCTTGTCGCGCTCGCTATAAGACACACAGAACTTCTTATCTTGTAGCAAATTCAATGCCTTTTCCAGATATATAGCCAAATTTCATGAGGCTACAAGGATAACTGAAGTATAATTGATTTTATGGAAAAATTTGAAATATGTCGTGAAATCAAGAAATGTTAAATTGAGGATTAACCATAAATATATACCATGTGTTATATGACATTTTTTGTTGCAAATAACTTGTATAATCTCCCCTGGAAATTTGGCCTTTTTAAAAGTAGACACCCTGAATTTACACACCACAGAAGTAAACCATATGAAAACATCATATCAGAAGTACTACATCCCTTCAATTTCCTCAAAAGATAAAAACTTTTGGACAAATTTCTACAGACATAATCGATATGCTCTAACCAATTCCAGGATAATTCCCAACATTGCACTCACTTGATTATCTATGCCTTCAAACGTCAACTTGATTTTTTTTGATTTTTTGTGGGGAGATTTGAAGTTCAAAGTCTATGTAATTCCACCTAAAAATCTTGCAGAACTGCGACAAAGAATCATCACGTAAGTAGATTTTATCATTGTATGGAGGTTGGTGGTGGTCATTTTGAACAATACATACGTTAGTTCTTTAAATAGTTTACATTTTTTTCTGGATGTCTCCTACCATTACTTACAGAGCTGGTGTATTTGAATGTATTGGGTTTCTTTTTGAGTTACCATTCTGATAATGTTTAATATCAAATTACCCAAAAAAAATCACCGAATTTGAAAATTTCAACTAGGATGTTTAGAGAACAGAAAAAACTTCTCAAATAAACCACATCCAATATCTCCTCTCTATTCGGAAAATATTGGGGGTTGTTGCCATCTTCAGATAATTTTTTAAGAACAATGTCGTCATAGAAATTCTTTCTCCCTAATACAGAACTAGAAAATTATTTTTGAATTCTTCAAAACTCTTAGGTTCTGGAGTTTGAGTGGTTCAACTATCTGTTCAACATCACCTTTTGACGGTAAGTTCAATATTACATTATTTCGTGAAGAGTGAACCGATTTTGAAAATTTCAACTGGGTTATGCACAGAGTATAAATAACTTTCAAACTGACCAGCACTCGACATCCCTTCCCTATTCAAAAAATGTTAGAGGTTGATGTCACCTTCATTGGGGTGTTTTTTCGGAACAAACTCATTTGAGAAGGCTTTTGATAAAATAAGTCATACGATATTGCTTCAGAGGCTCGCGGAAGTGGGTATATGCGCTGATTTTTTGAGATGGATTTCCTTTTATATAAGTAGAAAATCTCAGTTTGTGACAATAAATGACGTCCGATCTACCACATTCTGTAATATCGGGTGTTCTTTTTAGAGTGATAGAATTTTCTATAGGGATAACTGTGATTTGACAGAAGGTAGAAGCCATGTTGTTGAACATTTCTTTTCAGTAAGTATTGACAAATTATCATGGAAAGACTCACACCGCAACAACGTTTACAAATTGTTGACATTTATTTTCAAAATTAGTATTCACCAAACTTATAGAGCACTTCGTGAAATTTATGGTTTACATATCGTCTATCAGAGCACCTTATTCATCGAACTATCGATAGATTTCGGACAACATTTTCCCTACTCGATGCAACAACAACAACAAAACAAAGAACTATACGTACAGAAGAATATGTCGCTGCTGTAAGTCATAGTGTTAATGATGATCCAGATTTGTCTATTCATCGACGTTCACAACAAGTTGGACTCTGTGCATCCACCACATGGAGAATTCTGCGTCAAGATCTTGGTCTACACCCACACAATATCCAACTGGTTCAAGAACTAAAGCTACTTGACCATAATGAGCGTCGTTGTCTTGCTGATTGGGCCCTAGAACAGCTTGAAGTTGATCCACATTTTTATCGTAAAATTGTGTTTAGCGATGCAGCTCATTTTTCGTTGAACGACTATGTAAACAAACAAAATTGCCGTATATGGAGTGAAAACAATCCTCAAGAACTTCTGCAGGTTTCATTGCATCCTGAAAATGCACTGTATGGTGTGCTGTACACGCTGCAGGCATCATCGGTCAATATTTCTTTGAAAACAATGCTGGAGCTAATGTTACAGTGAATGGTGATCGTTACAGATAGATGATCAATGACTATTTGTTTCAAAATTTGAATGGTATCGACCGAGAAATATTTTGAATCCAACAAGATGGTGCTACACCTCATGGTGCTACGGTAACAATTGACTTATTGAAAAAAATATTTAGCGATAACATTATTTCGAGAAATGGTCCAATTAATTGGCCTCCAAGATCATGCGACAAAACTCCACTGGATTATTTTCTTTGGGGTTATGTCAAGTCATTGGTTTATGCTGATAAACCAGAAACAATAGACGCTTTGGAAGCAAACATAACTCGTGTTATTGATGAAATAAGTCCTGAATTACTTGAAAAATTGGTCCAAAATTAGTCTGGTCGAATGCGGTTCCTCAGAGCTAGACGTGGTGAAAATATGCCGGAAATTATTTTTAAAACATAAATGTCATAGAATAATCTTTCAAATAAAAAAAATTGGCTTCAATATTATTTTAAATGTGTTTTATTTCAATTTAAAGTTTTATTACTCTAAAAAAAACACCCGATACAACATTCCGTTTTTGCACTGAATCTTTTTAACCAAACATTGGGTGGGTTATTAAATAGACAAATTCATTTGCCATAATCAAAAAAAAGTGTATTCAGAAGAACTTTGGCTTCAATCTTAATTCAAATGTGTTTTATTTCAATTTGAAGTTTTACCATTTTAAAAAAACAACCGATACTTCAGGGGTACCTCAGGTTTCTCACCTGGGAGCACTGTTTTCAATTATATATTTCAAACACTATAGAAAAATGTTTCAAGAATTGCAATTTTCTGTTGTATGCCGACGACCTCAAATTTTACAGAGCAGTGGAGGTAGTGGAGGACAGTATTTTGATACAGCGGGACATCGGTAGATTATCAAATTATTGTGCAGAGAATAGTCTGTTCTTGGACTATGACAAATGTCTAAAGTTATTTTTAGTAGCAATGTTCAACTCAAAGAGCATCAATACATCATGGCGAATTATTCTCTTTTGCGGGTAGACCATTAAGGATTAAGGAGTAAAATTTAACAGAAAACTCTTATTCGATCAGCTATGTCCTTCAATACTGCAGAACTTTTAAAATTGAAAAAACATTCTTCGTTCTATATTTTTCGTTTATTTATAGTCGACTAAACTTTGCATCAACAGTTTGGAATCCTCAATACAAATACTATATAGAGAGAATTGAGAGAATACAAAATAAATTTCTCAGATTCCTAGCCTTCCAAGAATAATATCGTCTACAATAATAATAATAATAATAATAATTTTATTTAATCCATTAAGACACTACATAGTGTATAGGATAAGTCATAAGAGATAAAGAAAGAAATTCGAAAACTAAACCGCCAAGGGATCACAGAAAAATTCATCAACTGAATAGATCCCTTTCCCAAAAGAAGTTCTTTGACTTCCCTCTTAAACCCTTTTAAATTCAAGGATTTCAAAGATGAAGGCAAATGGTTGAAAAACTTAATGTCTCGATATAAGGGAGAGCATTCGAATTTAAAAGTTTAATGCTTAGGGAGCATCATTATTTGTGCATTCCTAGTAGCATATTCATGGTGACTTGATCATTTCAACCATTCGCCTTCATTTTCCTTGGCATACACTAAACATTTCGAAATATATATACATGGTAAAGTTGGAATACGGTTTTCAACAAAAACTTGCTTACATGACGTTAATGGCCTTAAATTAAATATCGAACGCAAATTCGCTTCTGTACTACAAATACTCTGTCAAAATCAGGGCTACTTCCCCACAGCAAGATATTGTACGATATATGGCTATATACTAGGCTATAATAAATATTGAGATCACAACTCCTTGGTAAATTCATTTTGAGCCTGACAATGGCGAAAAATGACTGGTTTAATTTTTTACACAAAGCATCGATATGGAATGTCCACCTTAAATTATCTGTCCACATAAATTCCCAAAAATTTAATCGCCTCAGAAGATGTGATCTCATCTAAACCACATCTCACAGTAAACGAACTGATCCCCTTATTTTTAAGAGCAAAATAAACACATACAGTCTTCTCAACATTCACCACCAAATTATTAGCTCAACACCAACTCACAAATTCACGTACAATATACTCACAGGTCTCCTGAAGTTCCCCAAGACTCCCGCCAGAAACCACTACCGAAGTGTCGTCAGCAAAAAGTGTTATCAAGAAACGGCTAAAATGGGCAGGAAGATCATTAATAAATAAAATAAACAACAACGGTCCTAGCACGGACCCCTGAGGAACTCCAAGGCCAATACCTTGACTCTTAGAATAACTCTCACCAATTTTAACTGACATAGTTATTTCATTAAGATAACTACTAGGGTGATTCAAAAAAAAAATTTTTTTTTCTTGCAAACAAGCTTAAAAGTTTCAATTCAATGTAAAAAGATGCCAGTAAAAAGTTGAGCGCTTAATATTAATATTAAGGACGTCCGCATCGCACATTTTCATTTCCCATTAGAAAAACATTGGAAAATTTCTTTTTGCACATTCTGATTTTTATTGCTAGCCCAAAGTAAGTCATGAAGAAAATTTCTGCGCATATTTTTGTAGGAAATTGAACGCTCTACGAAAAAGGTTTCTTATGATTTTTCGTCAAACCCAACCGCTTTAAAGTTATTCAAAGTTAAAGTACAATATGCTGAAAATTTGACCGTTTTTATCGCATTGCAGCGGATGAAATGGTTTTATTGGGATTCCTTATCAAAAAACATCGTGTTTATTTTAAATCATGTCTTGCAGAAAATGTTTATCAATAATTTTGTACAATATTACTGACTGTTAAACTCTTTAAGCAAATTTGTCGTATCTGTATGGTTTAAAATCATAGTTTTTTTCCTTTTTTTTGACCTAAAAGTAAAAAATTTTTTTCCAGTTATTACAAATACTTATGACAGAGGTAAAAAACAAGTGACGTTTGGTTGATTTCAAACAAAGAATATATTCACTTCACTTATACTTTAAAATTGTTCTCAAATTATGCATCATAGATTAAATCTAAATTATTATTATTGGAGATTTTTTTCAGACAGTTAGGATATCGTTGGTGGTGCTCTCGAACTACTTGTAACAAGTACTGCAGTTGCTCTTCATCTTTAGTGAATTAATTGTTATATTCTTCGATTAACGCTACTCCGCTTTCAGCCACGTCATTTGTGACTTTCAATGTTTTAAAAAATTCAGCACATTCTGTCGTCATCAGACCAAGTTGAAACATCTTTTTCTAAAAAATCACTCGGCAAATCGAATTTGATAAACAAATCTAATGATTTTTGTGACACAAAATCACTTAAATCTTTCTGGAGGAATAATTCTAACTAATTTTCGAGCACTCGATACCGCTGATTCGTCGTCTTTGAAGCAGCTCGATAATTAATTGCTTCAATCATCTTTATTTTCATATCTACGGAAACATTGGTATCAAATAAAGACATTGCAGCTAACTCTTCATTTAAGTACCACAAGTGGTCACTCAATTTGTTACAAGCTTTTTTAGAAACTGCTGAATCAACACTATCATACGAAATCAATTTTTTCAAAAGTTCGAAATCAGCTTAAAAATATTCATGTTTCGAGACCAATTCGATCTTTCACCTCGCGAAACAAATAGTTTACAAGTTTGTATTTTTGTTGTTCTATTCTACATCCAAGCGTGGTATACTTCAACATCTGCTATCTTAGCACCAAATAATGATTTAGAACTTTTGAAAAAATTGATTTCGTATGATAGTGTTGATTCAGCAGTTTCTAAAAAAGCTTGTAGCAAATTGAGTGACCACTTGTGGTACTTAAATGAGGAGTGAGCTGCAATGTCTTTATTTGATACCAATGTTTCCGTAGATATGAACATAAAGATGATTGAAGCAATTAATTCTCGAGCTGCTTCAATGACGACGAATCAGCGGTATCGAGTGCTCGAAAATGAGTCAGAATTATTTCTCCAGAAAGATTTAAGTGATTTTGTGTCACAGAAATCATTAGATTTGTTTAACAAATTCGATTTTCCGAGTAATTTTTTAAAAAAAGATGTTTCAACTTGGTCTGATGACGATAGTTACACAGAATGTGCTGAATTTTTTAAAACATTGAAAGTCACAAATGACGTGGCGGAAAGAGGAGTAGCGTTAATCGAAGAATATAAAAATTAATTCAATAAAGATTAAGAGCAACTGCAGTACTTGTTACAAGTAGTTCGAGAGCACCACCAACGTTATCCCGACTGTCTGAAAAAAAATCTCCAATAATAATAATTTAGATTTAATCTATGATGCATAATTTGAGAACAATTTTAAAGTATAAGTGAAGTGAATATATTTTTTTTTTTTAATCAACCAAACGTCACTTGTGTTTTACTTCTGTCATAAGTATTTGTAATGACTGGAAAAAAAAATTTTTACTTTTAGGTCAAAAAAAAAGAAAAAAACTATGATTTTAAACCATACTGATATGACAAATTTTCTTTAAGAGTTTAACAGGCAGGAATATTGTGAAAAATTATGGATAAACATTTTCTGCAAGACATGATTTGAAATAAACACGATGTTTTCTGATAAGGAATCCCAATAAAACCATTTAATCCGCTTCAATGCGATAAAAACGGTCGAATTTTCAGCATATTGTACTTTAACTTTGAATAACTTTAAAGCGGTTAGGTTTGACGAAAAATCATAGGAGACCTTTTTTGTAGAGCGTTCAATTTTCTACAAAAATATACGCAAAAATTTTCTTCATGACTCACTTTGGGCTAGCAATAAAAATCAGAATGTGCAAAAAGAAATTTTCCTATGTTATTCTTATGGGAAATGAAAAGGTGTGATGCGGACGTCCTTAATATGAATATTAAGCGTTCAACTTTTCACTGGCATCTTTTTACATTGAATTGAAACTTTTAAGCTTGTTTGTAAGAAAAAAAAATTTTTTTTTAATCACCCTAGTAACTACGTGACCAATCCAGGAAAACGCCTCTGAATCCTAAGTTATAACACTTGTCTAGTATAAATTCAAAGGAAAGCGTATCAAAGGCAGAGGACCAATAAAAAAACAAACCCGCAACAAGTAAGTTTTCATCATGAGTACTCGCATATCCGAGAGAAATTTTGTATAATTGAGTTGAAAAATCGTCGACAGATGACTGATATTACTATTCTGTATAAAATGATCAATGACTTGTTCCGTGTGCCGGAGATTCTGCAGTGGATTCCGTTCAGAGCCCCTGATATTAGATTGAGAAAAAGAGATACATTCTATGCTCCTTTTCGGAGGACGAATAGTGCACAGAATGCTCCTATTTTTAGGACGATCACTGCATACAATAACATTTGCATTGACTTGGACATTTTCAATATATCACTCAGTAATCTGAAGCGAAGTCTCAAGAATACTCTCTCATAAAGAAAACTGTCGTTTCTTTTACTTTTGTTGGTTTGAATCGATGTATTTTTAGTTTCTAGAGGTAAATAGTGTTTGGTGGGATAAGCCTGGTTGTAGTCCTTGTAAGCATTAAAAAAATTAATGATGAAAATTCATGCCCCTCAAAACAGAAGTTGACCTGTTTTCTTGAAATCGTCGAAAATTCTTCGTTTCTGAGTTCTGGTGGGGTTAAATTTTCGTTGGGACACCCTGTATAATTTTCTAGGGGGTTTTCAGAATAATCACCAATACGGTGAACTTGTTAGAACCATTATTTGAACCTCTATTCATACTATACTAGAAAATATATAGAAGAAAACTTTGAATGCGCAGTAGTAGATTGTCGAATGGGTTCAAGAAAAATTCTAGTCAGTTCTATATACAGACCACCACAGGGCAACCTAGAGGTTTTCTTTGGAAAAATGGAGGAGCTATTGACTATTGTCAGTGAAGAATTTGAGGAAATCATCATAGCAGGTGATTTTAATGTGGAAATGATTAATGAAAATCTATTGAAAACCCGATTAATAAACCTTATGAATTCTTTCAATCTAACTCAGACCATAAATGAACATACAAGAATCACAGATAAATCCAAATCATGCATCGACAACATATTTACTAACATCGAAAACTGGCAATCAAGAACATTGGACTTACATATATCGGACACAGCACAGGAATTGATTATTACTAATACATGCCACACAATACCCAAGGTGAAATACGGTAGATCCTTCAACAACGAAGCCAAAAGTGAATTTATAACAAAATTGAGAAAGCAGAACTGGTTATTTATATTCAAGGAGGAGGTAGATAGCAACATTGATTCAAAGTGGCAGGCTTTTCTGAGATCCTTTCAATCTATCCTAAATAAATGTTTCCCACTGAAGAAGTTTAAACCAAAAAGAAATAGGCAAATACCATCAAACACAGAAATAAATAAATGCAAAAGTCAGCTAGATATTTTACTATTGATGAGCAGGTGTAACGTCAAATATAGAGAACTTTTTAACAAAACAAAAAAGGACTATGACCAATGAATTTGGAAATACAAAACCCAAACATTTGAAGAAAGAATCAGGAAATCAGATAATAAGAACAAGGCAATGTGGTCAATATGTAATGAAATCAGGGGAAGGCAGAAGAACACAGAGGAATGTGGTGTAGAAGGTGATCCCAAGGAAATAGCACAAAAATTCAATAATTATTTCAATAACATCAGCTCACAGACACATCATCAACCAAAATGCAACCTTACACCAAACGACAGATCTATCTATTTAAAAATAACAAATCCTACAGAGATTTTGGAAATAGGGAAAATACTCAAGAATAAACAGACCAGTGGAATAGACGAAATACCTACAAGTCTTATTAAACTAGCCCTACCTGAAATAAATGGAGTCCTAGCACACCTGGTAAACCAGTCGTTCAAAGAAGGCAAGTTCCCGGAACAATTGAAAACAGCGATTATCAGACCCATATTAAAAAAAGGAAATCCTCAAGGGCTAGGAAACTACAGACCTATCAGTATTCTACCAAGTTTTTCAAAAATATTCGAACTGATAATGTGCTCCAGAATCACAGAATTCCTGAATAGTTGTGATTTTTTCAGTAACACACAACACGGATTTCTGAAAGGAAAATCTACCCAAACAGCCATATTTGAATTAACAAAGAACATATTGGAACTGTTGGAAGGAGACAACTTAGCACTGACCATATTTTTGGATATGTCAAAAGCATATGATTCAATAAATCAGGAACACCTGCTCAAGAAACTTCAGGCTTATGGAATAAGAGAAAATGCATACAAGTGGATTGAATCATATATATGCAAACGAAAACAAAAAGTGAAAATCATCAAGGAAGGAGAAAATGCTGAATCCACTGAGCTTATAAATAAAAGAGGGATAGTACAAGGAGGTGTATTGGGACCGCTTCTATTCCTAATATTCCTGAATGATTTGGAAGATATAGCAGAGGAAGATGAAAAACTAATCAATTATGTGGACGACACCAACCTATTGGTAGGAGCAAAAGATGAGTATACATTGATTCGTGCAGGTACCAACTTCTTCGATAGGACACATGAATGGCTACAGAAGAACGAATTGACCCTTAATGTGGAAAAAACCAACCTTATAGTTTTCAGTACTAACAGAACTAATAAAAGCAAACCAACCAGCATTACTTTAGAAAATAAGGTTATAAATATTGTAGACAGTACTAAATTTTTGGGTGTATTCATAGACTCGTTCATGAATTTTAGAGCACATGTGGAAAATTTAAGTCAGAAATTGATTCAGATTAACTTTGCAATTAGAATATCTAGAAAATACCTGAATGATAAATCAATGAAAATTTTATATTATGCAAATCTTTTTATTTTTTGGGGAACTAAAAGAAATTTAGAAGAAATGTTTAAAATACAAACAAAAACAATAAGGGTAATTTTTAAGGAAATATAATGAAACTTGTAGAGAATTCTTTGAGCAAAATAACATCTTCACAGTCTATGGGTTATACATTTACGAATGGGCTGTATTCTTACATAAGAACAAAGAAAAATTCACACAATATAATCACAGTAATAGTTACAACACAAGAACACAAAATTTAAATTTTACAATTCATAGATTGACTTTAAGTGAAAAACACCCGACATATAGTTGTATAAGAATATTTAATCATTTGCCAAATAAAATTAAGAACATAAATAATTTAAGAATCTTCAAAAACAGAGTGAAATCTTTGATTATAAAACTTGAGCCTTATGAGCTAGGAGATTTTTTTAATGTCACATTAGAGAGCTAACCTATTAATTTTATTTAGACACTATTTCACTTCAGGTGAGCATCTTATCTGTAAGCCTTATTTGAAATAAAGAAGTATTATTATTATTATTATTATTATTATACTAACAAGAAATGGAAAATGTCGCAACCTGTTTGTTATCGATATCAAAGACTTGAAGGCAGCATCGTCTCTATTCATTTAAATTATGCGGATGAAACAGGGGCAAGGTACAAGATTGGAGGGGAACAACCTAGCAACTAAAAAATATTGATTTCTTCCGCATGTACGTATGTATGTTTATTCATTCTCCCCTCATCTCCTCTGCCACGTGGTGCGTTATTAGAGATTTTAATGTTTAGGCCTGCCTACACGCCAGAAAGACCTCATCAAACACGGGACCGTTTTCTATGTATTATTTTTTCCAGGTTACTGCCCATTCTACACTTCTATATAGGGAACGAAGTGAGGACCTTGATGGATTCTGGGATAATTGCCTCTTGGGATACCCATTACCGTGGTTTTTCAGATGAGTATTAAAATATAACTACAGTTCCCTCCAGAAGTTCTAATAAGTTGAATGATGGCTGAACAGGACTGAATCAGAATCTGAGGAATTAAGTATGAAAAACGAGGGATCCGGTTTATCCGAAACAAACTATTTAAAAACAAAAATCCGCATTATACGAAACGCGTCTGGGATTCACCTATACTGCTAGGTGGTTCTCGGCGTTTCACGGCAATACGACGGTCTAAAATGCCAATTGTTTTGGTTAGCCGACCAAGTGTTACAAGTACACATGTATTAATGTCTGTTATTATCGCAAAAAGGGTAGTTTTATTCTCAAATATTTTACAAAATGCAGTGTCAAGAGCAATAAACGTAAACGCGTTGTAACCAGCTTAGGAAAAACTTAAAGCGGTTCGACTATTAGATAATGGTGAATTGCTTAAATATATAGCAAAGGATTTATCCGTAGGCATGATTACGGTTGAAGAATGGAGAAAAAGTCACGAAAAACTTGAAAAATGGTGTAATGTTTTGTCATCGCCGACCTCGGAACGAAATAGTATGAAAAGAGATCAATACGAAAAAGTAGATGATTCTTTATTTTTATGCTTTACACTGAATCGTGGAATACCAATTTCGGTGACCATTTAAAACAAAAAGCAGTGAGTTTAAGTGAAGAATTGCCGGTCATTGGAGCGCCTGAAAGTTTTTCTGTAAGTAATGGATGGCTAGACTGATGGAAAAAAGACATGGTGTACGTCAACTGAAACTTTGTGGGGAAAAGTTGCCTGCCGATGTATCTGCCGCGAAAAAATTAGCAGAGAATTTTATGGACCTTATGAAAGAAAATGATTTACAACCAGACCAGATCTACAATTGTGACGAAACCCACTTGAACTACAAAATGTTGCCCTCAAGTACCTCAGCTTCAAAAACGGAAGCTGGAGCACCTGGTTACAAATGTATCAAAGAACGTATCACTGTTCTTGCATGCGTTAATGCTTCTGGGAGACACAAACTTCCATTATTATTTATCGGTAAGTCAGCAAACCCACGAGCCTTCAAGAATATCCGTCCCAAAGCTTTTTCTGTTTTGTATAAAATTTAAAAAAAAAGGTGGATGAATGCAAATCTATTCAAAAATTGTTTTTTTGAAGATTTCGTACCAAAAGTAGAGTCTTTTTTAAAGGGGCACGAATACCCCAGAAAATGTGTTTTGTTACTAAACAATGCTCCCACTCACCCACGTACGGAGCAACTTGTAAGGGGGGGAAATAAAAGCAATGTTTTTGCCTCCTGCTGTAACTTCTCTCATTCGGCCATGGATCAGGTTGTGCTGGAAAATTTAAAACGTAATTATAGGTATTTGCCATAAAAGCTTCATAAAATAAAATAGAAAGGCCTTTTACTTGATAGAAGAAATATAACAAAATTTGAATATTAAAACAAATTGAAATATACATCTTCTACAATTTTAATTTCAAAAAATTTTTTATTCAAAAAACTTTTAGAATTAAATTTATGTCTAAAACAAGCACCGCTTACATTTAATAGACGTATATAATCAAAACTCAATATATAATGTCAAATGGAATAAATAACCCAACAGATATACGAAAGTAATTAAAATTAATAAATAAATATTTAAAGGAGACAAAATTTTGTTTCTGGTCTTACCTTTGAGAACACCAATTGCCTTTTAAAAACATGAACACACTTAAAGGACTTCTCAAAGAATATAATTTATTTGAAATATTTAATATATTTAAATATTCGGATAAGTTAATTCAAAAATCTCTAAAAAAATGTGCACTATATCTTCAAAAAACAAATATAATTCTAAATTCTAAATGTAAGCGGTGCTTGTTTTAGACATAAATTTAATTCTAAAAGTTTTTTGAAAAAAAAATTTTTTGAAAATAAAATTGTAGAAGATAAACATATTTCAATTTGTTTTAATATTCAAATTTTGTTATATTTCTTCTATCAAGTGAAAGGCCTTTCTATTTTATTTTATATATAATATATAATTATATTTTGGCTTCAATAAATCTCATTATGGAATGTCAATGAATTTAAATAAACCTTGAAATTCCTCACACTGTTCTTTGATTTTGTTAGAACATAGATCAATCTTGAATTATATAGTTGATCTGTGTTTCGAAGCTTTAGTCTTTTAACGCGTGGAGAGATATAGGTTAGTTTTTTGATTTTGATATTTGGAATATTAAATGAGGGCTGAAGACGGGATTGCTTAGAATTATATTTGTTTTTTGAAGATACAGTGCATATATTTTTAGAGATTTTTGAATTAACTTATTCGAATATTCAAATATATTAAATATTTCAAATAAATTATATTCTTTGAGAAGTCCTTTAAGTGTGTTCATGTTTTTAAAAGGCAATTGGTGTTCTTAAAGGTAAAACCAGAAACAAAATTTTGTCTCCTTTAAATATTTATTTATTAGTTTTAATTACTTTCGTATATCTGTTGGGTTATTTATTCCATTTGACATTGTATATTGAGTTTTGATTATATACGTCTATTAAATGTAAGCGGTGCTTGTTTTAGACATAAATTTAATTCTAAAAGTTTTTTGAATAAAAAATTTTTTTAAATTAAAATTGTAGAAGATAAACATATTTCAATTTGTTTTAATATTCAAATAATAGCTTCAGCATGGAATCAAGTAAAAGGTAGAACCCTGGAAAAATGTTGGTCAAAATTTATTCAACACTAGGAGGGACGTATCACAAAAGCAGAGTCCGACCATGAAGAAAGTTTACAGCAAATTTTCACGACCAGATGTGAAAATGTTGCGGAAACAGAAGTTAATGAATGGTTAAACAGTGATAATGTAGAAGATAAAATGACTGACTAAGAACTAATTGAAAGTGTTTGCAAAAATGCTAATGAAATAAGCAGTGATGACGATGACGAAGTAGAATGCACTGACAATATTCCAGTAAAAATGTCACATTAAGGAGGACTAGAAGCCTTGGAGAAAGCGCTAACTTATGTAGAACAAGACGAAAATCCAACTGCCGCAGATGTTCTTTTTATAAAACGTTGGAGAGACATTGCGGCCAAAAACAGAAGTAGTGCTGAACGAGTGCAGTTAAAAATTACCTCATTTTTAAACAGTAAAGTGTAGAATGGGATATATATTTTATATTTTACGTTGAATTTGACATGTCTTTTATCAATGTACATATGTACATATTTAGGCATTTAGATACATACTATGTTAAAAAAAATTTAGTAATAAAAATTAAACCAAATATTTGTTAATGTTATTTTTTAATCAATACATAAATTCAAGTAAAATATTTCATAAATGTTTTTGAGTCGATCTAATGATATACGCATCCTAAACTCCTATTTTCCAAATTATTTATTATTCCGGATAGTCGAGACTGTACTGTACTAGTTATTTAGAGTCTGGCAACACTTCTGTCATTCATGTTTTGACAGAATAAAATCAAATTGAATAAAATACCCAACAAAGTAAATTGTTAATTAAAATTGAAAATAAGTATTTTCGAATGTTTCGTTCCAAACATACGCGCACGAACTCGTCAGATAGGCGTGATACGTATGTTTTTCCTATAACAAGCATTTGACAAAATGTTCAGTTTCTGGTCTTATATTTATGAAAACTAAATCTTTCTCAAAAATACACAACATAATTTTAAAAACTTCTCCAAAACTAGATTATTTGAAATATTTAATATTTTTAAATATAAATTCCTTCAAAAACTCTCAAAAACATGTAGCACATCCTCAAAAACAATTAGAATTCAGATAAGGACAGTTCAACTTTACATTTATAGAATAAATTCAATCAAAAATAAATAAACTTGTAATCTTACCAAGCAATTTCTGGAAACTCTGTGAATGCAATTAAAACTACGTCTAATATCCCAGGTACTCTATGTTCTATGCTAAATACAGAAATCACACAAAGTTTGTAAGGCATTTTATTGCCTCCATTAAACCACTGGAAACTGTATAATGAATTTCATTATTCAAAAACCTGATATATAATATAAGATATATATTATATATGAAATAAAATAATAAAAAGCGGTTTTTTACTTGATAGAAGGACAAAACTATTTCTTGTTTAATGGAATATTTTACGAGAGTAACGAAAGCCTTACGATGGGAAATCTACTGAATCCTATATTAGCTGAAATATTTATGGATTTCCTAGAAAACAAAATACAAGAACACCCCCTTTTCAAGTATTTTATTTATTGGTACCGTTTCGTTGACGATATTATTTGCATATTTGTTGGTATAATACGTCTAGACAACTTTCGTTATTCTTGTAATTTATCTACCAGGTATACCCTACGATAAAATTCACTCGCGAAGAAGAACCAAATAATAGCATAAATTTTGAAGACTTGAAAATAACTAAAATTAACAATAGACATAATTTTTCGATTTACCGTAAACCAACACACACAGAATGCACAATACATTCTTCTTCAAATTATCCCTTATCCCACAAATTAGCAGCATACAATAGTATTATCATATAGACTAGTTAATGTACCTATGTCACAGGAGAATTTTGAAATAGAATTAAATAGAATAAAACAAATTACAATAAATAAAGATAAAATCAAACTGAAGCAATCTATGTTATTAGTTTACCCACAAATCAGAATAAAAAATGAAAAGTTTATTTGCTTACCGTACATAGGACAAAAATCTAAACAGATAGCTAGATATTTGAAGAAAAATCAAAATCTTATAATTTCATTTAAAACAATAAATTCTTTAGGTAAATCAATAAAAACTTATAAAGATAGCGTCAACAAGAACAAGAAATCAGGAGTATATAGGTTAACTTGTTGTACATGCCCATATTTCGAGAGTAGGATTCATGAACATTAGAATTCATTCGTTAAGAATAAATCAAGTTCTACTTAAGCCGGGCATCTCCAAGAATCGGGACACGATTTTGACAATAATTTTGATGTTCTCCATATCGAGAACAAATGCAATAGACTGTACCTTTTAGAAGCACTGGAAATAAACCGGCACCATAAAAAGAATATTTTGCTGAACGACCAAACAGATGTGAATCGATCTCCGTTATTGAACCTTTTTCAATAACTTCTGACAATTCCCTAAATAATTTCCATTTTGTCACGTATTATGTTAGTCAACTTGTATTTAAGGAGAACGATTTTGTAGAAATACGTAGTTCCCATACTCACCCGATGAAGTCAATATGTAATTGACGAAGCAATTGTTGTGAACAATAAATATAAGCGGAAATAAACTGTTTTACTTCAACTCATATATTTGTCTTTTAAGACCATTTTTGGTTCAAAATTTGGTGAAAAAAGATGGCACGCTGTTCCCTGTATCAATCGCGTAAAAAAGGAATACTTTGGGATTTTTATTAGAAAGTCAAGGAAGTTCAATTAATAAAGAATAATTCTAAAATGTATTATCAACAAGGATTATTTCGCCAACACCGTGGCTTTTTCAGGTGTACATTTTGAACTAACATTGAAAATTACATCTTCACTTCTTATATACCTATTAGAACATGAAAAAAGGGGCAGGTACAGACAACTAACAATTTTCAGAAATAAAGAAACATATGCAGAAAAGGATACAAATAGCCATCAATTTACAGAAATAACGATAAAGAAAAATATTCAACAAAGGCATACACATAATCATAAAATATATTTGAGCCAATTATCGAAAATATCACACTAAGTAAAAATATTTAATGAAGTAGATCTGGCGACCTCTGTTTAGTTGTTGAGAAGAATTTTAAGTTTGTATTACTTCCAAAAGTGAGAGTCTGGGACTTTTAATTTCTATATGGATAATTTATTAGTCATTATTTAAATTATATCTCAAATGACTGGCATATGTAAAGTACGAGATTTTTTATGTATAAATACACTTGTGTTCGTGAAGTATTTTCTTAAAGGATCTACCTGTTTGACCAATATACACCATAGGGTAATCATTCTATCTTAACTTATAGACTCCAGATTTATTATCTTTATTTTTTATATGCATTCCAAAATTATCAACCATTCCAAAAGCTACATCAAATTGTATTTTGAAATACTTTGCAACATTATCTTTATATTATCTCTTCACGTGAGGAATAGAACTTCATCTTTTAGTCAAATTTCTTGTAATGGGGTAAACTAGATTCAATGCAATTTTCTCTCGTTTTATGTTTAAAATTCTGTCTATTATAATTGAAGTATAGCCGTTAGAAGATGAAATTTGTCTTATAATATTCAATTCTGTAAAAATTATTGCAGTTCATACATACGTTAACTGATCTATGGATTAAAGTGTGCTATGCTGCCATTTTCTATTTCATCATACATCGAAGCATCCTATTAACCAAAAAATGGCAGCATATCACAGATTAGTAGGCGTTCCTCGGAATCGCCATAACTTCTTTACGAAATTTAATATTATTAGGCAAATTGCGCCCAATAGCGTTTATACTTCAATTATAATAGACAAAGTTTTAAACCAAAAACGAAAGAAAAATGCATTGAATCTAGTTTACACTGTAACAAAAGATTTGACTGAAAGATACATTTCTATTCCTTATGTAAATAGAACATCATATAATATTGGCAAATATTCCCAAATGAAATTTTACTGGAATATATCTTTAAGAATGGTTAATAATTTGGGAATACATATAAAAATAACAAAAATCAAATAAATGAAGACAATGTATCTGAAGTCTTCATATATGTTGCAATGATTCCCATAAAGTGCATATTATTCAAACAGATAGATCCTTTAAGAAAAGAATTCAGGAGGTTCAGCGAAATTATACATACCCTTAATTTAAACGGTTGAAAATTCGGGATTCTAATGTCAGAAAATTATTTCTTGAAACTTATCGAATTTTTTTTCATACAATAAATATCCCTACTGTGAAACTGCCACAGGACGAACGATCTTCCCTTTTTAGTTCTATGGAATTAGAAATTTTGACTTATAATTTCAGAACGAGATCAGAATTTTTTTCTGGTTCTCAATTACGCGAGTTTTGTCATGAGTTTTGTCAATTCCACATAAGTTTCATCATCATCAGATCACGTCTGCAAACAAATCTGCGTAAAGGACTATCACGCTTTTCAAGTGACGAGTCCATAGAAACAATATCAAATCCGTCCATAGAAACGGCAGGCGGGAAAGGGAAAGATCGAAAAGTATCAGAATGAGCCGGACGATGGAATTTTCGTCGAAAAAATAATACATCGAACCGGTCCTTTTATTCGCTGGGGGCATTTGAATGGACTTTTCAGAGAACGTTGGACGCGTTAAGCGAACCCCTTCCTGCCATTAAATTCGCGAAAGGGGTTCCTTTCCTTCTAACACAAAACAGCTTTGTCTATTAGAGACAGGATTGAAATACCACCAGGTCCGGTGGCTGCTGTTCGGAGGCCGACTCTATTCAAATCGTTATGTGGGGGATTTTTGCGAACCGGAATAAACGTACCATGAGATCAGGCTGTTCCTTTCTACCACTTCGATCATTCTTGTAGGGTTTGGTAGAAAATAAAACGAACGATTTAGTCTCGCAGGTGTACAGGATTATTCATCATTTAAGTTAAATTATTCAAATTAAAAATCATAATATTCTGAGAATTTGCACGAAACTAACCGATGCCTGTGACTTCGTTCACGCGAACTCTATATTAATTTAAGAAAATGAATTTTTCTAACAGTGGGTTTCACAAAACTTTAGTCATTCTACAATTCATCTAGTTCTATCAATCACTCTACAATTCATCTAGTTCGATGTTCCCAAAGTGCTGATCACATTAGTCACTATGTCAAGCTATGACAGATTAACTTCTGCTGATCATGGATGAAGTACAAACTGGGTTCCACAAAACATGTTGTGCTCTGATCTGACCTAGAAACGTTGGTAAATCACAGAACAAGTTAATTTGTCGATTTTGGTGAATCAAGATCTTTGTATTCTTCGATAAATAGTTGAAGTAAAGTGTATTGTTTATTGTTAACTTTTTCCAAGAGTAAAATGCTTTTCGAAATTCATTGAGTTCATTCAGTTCATCATCAGAACAAGCTTTAAGTGAAGTTCGTAGACCCAGAATTATTAGATACAGGACTCATCCTTAAGATAACATCTGGATTAATTTTCCGGAACCGCAACAGATTTTAATCTTAATAAATCTCTTGAAAACATTCAGAATCAAATTTTAAACATGCCCTAGATAACACTGTATCGCTGTATAAACATGTATATTATCAGCACATGTGGTGGTGATTAACTGATAAAAAATTAAAGAAAATATAAAGTATTCACCAAATTATTTAAATTCATCACCTAATACAAATTGTTTCGATTGGATAGTAAGGAATAAAAAGTTCAATCTCTAAAAAAAGTTCCACATAGAATTCAAAGAGGTCTTTTTTATTTTCCTTTTCAAAGAATAGATTCTCCATTCTCCAGAAAAATAAACGTGAAAAATTCTAACCCAAGTCTCTTCAGTTTGGAATTATTTGGATAAAAATAAAATAATCAATAAAAAATATACATCCCATCTTCATCAAATATTCAGTGGAAAGGACTTATTTTTAGATAATGCATGGCATATGCAAAAATAAGGTTGTTCTACAGAAATATATATTGAAAGAAGATACGACATATACTCTGCATCAGAGAACTGCCACGCGAATGTATGATAATACATTTTTCGAACGATACATATTGATAATTTAGTATGAAGAGTTTTTTGAATATTACTGATAATAGCTGTATTAATTCTCCAGAACCTCTATAGATTTTAATCTGAATAAATCTCTTGAAAACATTTAGAATTAATTTTTAAACCTGCTCTAGATAACACTGTATTATATATATATATATATATATATATATATATATATATATATATATATATATATATATATATATATATATATATATATATATATTGTCAGCACATGTGGTGGTAATTAAGTAGTAAAGAATCAAAGAAAAAATAAAGTATCGACCAAATTATTTAAATTCTTCACCTATTATGAATTGCTTTTATTGTATATTGAGGAATAGCAAGTTCATTCGCCAAAAAATTGTTCCACATTGAATTCAAAAATTTTCCTTTCCAAAAAATAGACAGGACATTCTCAAAAAAACTTGAAAAATTCTAACCCAAGTCTCTTCAATTAGGAGTTATTTGGACAAAAATGAAATAATCAATAAGCAATATACATACCATCTTCATCAAATATTAAGCAGAAAGGATTCATTTTCAGATAATGCACGGCATTGAACTGAAGAAGCTTTCAAAGACAAAATAATGAAAAAATAAAGTGTGGAATGCACGGAACGATTCAAGTAGTTTATAATAATATTAACAATAATGAAGTTACTAATCGAATTTTTTCTCACTACATTATAATTTGGTTCCTTTTTGTTTTATTTTAAAAGAACTAAATATTGGGATAATGAATTAAAAATCGATTTAAGGGTGTCTTACAATAATTCACTTGTTCGATCTATCGGTCAAATAGATATTTATGGCCCAAAGATATCGATTTTTCGATTAATCGATCTAAGATACCCATCCCTAGAATTTATAGCTAGGAACAAGTAACACTTTTGAATGAAACAATGAGGTTTTCACGTTTTTCTATGTAATTATTACGACTGGTCTCTGCCCAAAATCCTTTCTTAGACTTCATCGAATATTTGAAAAAAATAGCCGAATTGGACCAGCCGTTCCCGAATTTTGTGCTAAGCAACACATAAGCCATTTATTTTCATATATATAGATAGTGCGTATTTTCAGGTTAGCATTATGAGTTCGTATGCCAATCAAACATAAAAATTGTTCCGAAAGGATTATTAATTTGAAATCAAATATAAAAGGTAGTTATTCAAAGAACTAGAGAAATGAGATATGATTTTGAAATTTAATAAACCTGTAGCCGAAAAATAAGATTAATCGCAAACGGATTTTCCAAGCGGTCACCCATCCACGTACTAAGTATGCTAGATGCTGTTTGAATGGGAAAAATTTCACGAAAAACAAATTCCCCACAAAAACTTTCCTTGGGCTTCAACGAATATTTGACAAAAATATTTGCTGAATTGGAATTTATTTATGAGACAGAAAATTCAGCTAATATCTCCCTCAGAGTCAATGTTTCTTCCACTTTGGCGATATAAAGTTCAATTGAAAACGTCGGTGACCGGCCAGAGCGAGGAAATTCTTTCACCACATCTCGACCGCTGAATGCGCTGTTCTACTATCCGTACTTGTTTTTCATTAATTCGATTTACTGTTTCCAGGACACTTGCACACAAAATTCCATCTGCAATGCTTAACTTAAAACAGATTCGATATTCAATATTTTTATCCTCTTTAGAAACCGCAAAATACACTTGAGATGTCCTGGCAAACTGGAGCACTGGAAACAAACTAAATGGACGATGAAGCTGAAACTATTCGTCATTTTAGAACACATTACCAAATCTCAATACTTTTGTGACTTTATAAATTAAGGGAGACGGAAGGTTGTTTCAACTAAGCTCTAGTGGAGAGGATGGTATGTATATCTTTACTAATAATGTAATACCTGTATCCTGACCCATTTTTCACCTTCGTACAGGAGATTTTTTTCGAAAGTCTAGCAAGATTCTTCATAATGATGTAGAAATAAATTAAAGTTAGTTTCTTGAATTTACCGCAATCTTCTATAGTTATTAATACCGCCAATGCAGATAAGAATGAAAGGAATCCTTTGAATAGAAAATAATGAGCTCTGTGTGAAATTTTAACCTGGCCGATTCTAGTTTAGATTTATACACTTTAAAGGAAATTTATTGAAAATTTTCATCATAAGTAAAGAGACACCATTCAACCTTTCGATAATGAATAATTAAAACAATGATAATGACAAATTCAAGCACAGTCTTCCAAATTTGAAACCGATTTCCAAGAATTCAGTAATCCATGAGACAAACTTGTGATGCAAAATTTGCAAAAAGAAAAAATTTCCTCTCAAATCGACAGATGACGAACGTCACAGTTTTTAAACAAAAAGTAATCACCGAATGTATCAAGCTACTAGACATCCATCCTAGTATGCATTTTGCCTTTAAATGATGAATTCCTCGATTAGTGAAAAGTGTTGTGAATATATTCTACAACCAAGGTCGTTGGCTTGTTATTTTTCCTGAAACGCAATTACTATCATCAAAGTGAATAAAACTGGATTGCAATATCTATAGTATCCATCTTTTGATGATAGGAAAAGTGAAATGTTAAGTATATATAAACAAACTGGGATAGTTTGAAGGTTATCTGGAGAATAGACAAATAATATTCGCTAATAATAAGTACGAAAGTGATAAAAAGACTCGACATAACAATGAGAGATAAAAAAATATTGCAATATGTAATTATAATTCCTAATGCGTGCTTAGCAACAATTTTTTTATCGAGACTAGATGCTCACGTGAGATCAATTATTGAAGTTGATAAAATGAAAGAAAACATTATAGCTAATAATGACTCGCATTTATTCTAAATTCAATTATTAATATTCATTATTATCTAGTTCAGAAGGCATAATTATGATTTTAGATTTTTTCTGATTTGAAAAACATCGTTATTATAGAGCAACTTAGGTATCTTTTGACTGAGTACATACATAGATTTCAATAAATGTGATGTACCATGAATGATTTCTTGAGATTTCCACCTAGTAACTTCAATTGCAACTCTGCTCCTATCAACTATTGTACTATCTGTCACTAGATTGTTCAATTTGTGAACGTTCACAGAAAACATGTTCACACAATCATCTCCATAACAAAACATACTAACCATCTCAAACTTTAGCGAAAGAGTAGATACTGACTCTAAAGCGAAAACATTTTCACATGTAATTTTTTTTTGAGTTTTCATTGATTAATTTCATCTGATCAAGTGAGACCCAGAATTTTTTTTTTTTCATTCGATAGTATACCTGAAGAAGATTTCAACTGTATCTATGGCTTTCAATTTCGATTTTAAGATTCTTTGAATTTTCAAATATGTCAATATATTTTATTTACCAGCAGATTTTTTGCGCATACATGATTCTGAATTTATTTTGTATCGTGTTTACACCTTTTCCATTTGCTAATTTGTCTGGTAATTCATTGGAATACCGAAGGAAATGTTACCCAAATATATAAGGAAAAGAATCGAAAAGAATTCGATTTGAGCATGGGTAAACTTTCTACAGTTAGTAATTGTAGAAGTTATCGGATGTATCGGGTGTTTTTTTTACAGTGAAAGAACTTTAAATTGAAATATAACAGATTTAAATTAAGATTGAAGCCAAATTTTTCTTTATTTGATAATTTCATGACATTTATGTTTTAGAAATGATTTTCGGGATATGTCCACCACGACTAGCTCTGAGGAACCGCATTCGATCAGACCAATTTTGGATCACTTTTTCGAGTATTTCAAGCCTTATTTAATCAATAACACGAGATATGTTGGCTTCCAAAGTGTTTATTGTTTCTGGTTTATCAGCATAAACCAATGACTTGACATAAATCCAAAAAAAAATTATTCAGTGGAGTTATGTCGCATGATCTTGGAGGCCAATTAATTGGACCATTTCTCGAAATAATGTTATCGCCAAATATTTCTTTCAATAAATCAATTGTTACGGTAGCAGCATGAGGTGTAGCACCATCTTGTTGGAACCAAAACATTTCTGGGTCGATACCATTCCAATTTTGAAACAAATAGTCATTGATCATCGATCTGTAACGAGCACCATTCACTGTAACATTAGCTCCAGCATCGTTTTTAGAGAAATATGGACCGATGATGCCTCCTGCGTGTAAAAGACACCATACAATGCACTTTTCAGCATGCAATGGAACCTGCAGAACTTCTTGAAGATTGTTTTCACTCCATATACGGCAATTTTGCTTGAAAAAGGATATGAAATGACAATCAATTCTTGAAAATATAAATAAGTAAAAATATACATGAAAAAGGATACAAACAACCACAAACTATATTGGGGTCAATTATCGGATAATAATAACTTTTTTGTAGAACTAAATATTATAAAACAATTTACATTCAACGGTTGCAGCAAAACTATGATAGAAACAATTTCAAGCAAAAAACAAAAGAAAATTGCATTATTTGAATATCAAAACAGATTTAATCTGTTGGTCTTCTACAATTTTAATTTCAAAAAATTTACTGAAGAAACTTTAAGAATTAAATTAATGTGTTTATGAGCACTGCTCATAATTAATAGACGTATTAAATCGAAATTCATCATACAATATCAAATGAAATTAAGAAAAACCAAAGAATATAAATTGTCAATTAAAATTAAAATATAAATAAACATAAATAAATATTTTAAAAAATTTTAAAAAAATTAGCCTTCTACATATTTAATTCCAAAAGATTATATTTAATGATTATAACTTCTGAAAATAAATTAAAATAATTACGTATAAGTACCACTTATATCATGACATAAAATAAACATTCATTATAAGACATCCGAATGGTATAACAAAATCCAATAAATAAAAATTATTAACCAAAATCCTATAAATTAAACATTTTGAATAGACAAAATTTTGTTTCTGCTTATCAATCTTATGAAAACCAATATCTTTCAAGAATATCCAACATAATCTTAAGAATTTCATCACAAAACTATCTTACTTAAACTATTCAATATTATTGGATATCTAACCAAGGTACTTTATATAAAAAACTCAAGATATGCAAAACATTACTGAAAAACAAGTTTTAAGATCGACTTTGCTCATCAGTATTCAAATATTCATTTTTTGAATTGATTCAAATGAATTTTCATCAATTAAAGACCGATTCAATTAAAATCTTGATATTTTTGCACTGTGGTAGTCTTATATAATGAATGAAATAATAATAATAATTACGAGCACCATTCACTGTTACATTAGCCCCAGCATCGTTTTTAAAGAAATATGGATCAATGATGCCTCCAGCGTATAAAGCACACCATACAATGCATTTTTCAGGATGCAATGGAACCTACAGAACTTCTTGAGGATTGTTTTCACTCCATATATGGCAATTTTGCTTGTTTACATAGCCGTTCAACCAGTAATGAGCTTCATCACTAAACACAATTTTACGATGAAAAAGTCAACTTTAAGCTGTTCTAGGGCCAAATCAGCAAACAAATGACGCTCATTATGGTATGGTCAAATGGCTTTATTTCTTGAACCAGTTGGATCTTGTATGGATAAGGATCAAGATCTTTACGCAAAATTTTCCATGTGGTGGATGCACACAGTCCAACTTGTGAACGTCGACGAATAGACAAATCTGGATCATCATTAACACTATGGCTTACAGCAGCGATATTTTTTTCTGTTCATACAGTTCTTCGTCTTGTTGTTGTTGTTGTATCGAGTAGAGAAAGTGTTGTCTGAAATCTATCGAAAGTTCAATGAATAAGCTGCTCTGATGGACGATTATGTAAACCATAAATTTCACGAAGTGCTCTATAAGTTTGTCGTATAGAACACTGATTAAATAAATAAAGGCAATAAATCTGTACTTTATAGGTTGACTTGTAATAATTGCTTTGAGGTATATATTGGTCGAACAGGTAGATCTTTTAAGAAAAGAATTCATTAAGGCATCTCCCCCTCAACAGACGCCATCAATTTGAAAGAATTTTGAGATAATTTCAACTAATACTACAAAATTATCCATAACGAAATTAAAAGTACCAGACTTATAATGTTGGAGCCAATCGAAAGCAACAGGTACAAAAACCTTTGAATTCTTCACATAAGCAAAGAGATGTGGACAGATCTCCCTTGTTGAATATTTCTGCCTTGTTTATGGTTATTTGCATATTTATGTTTTTGTATATTTGGCCATTATTATGCCCCCTCTTACGAGTTTTTACCTAAACCGCAGCTATATATGATTCAAAGTTGAATTTTTTGAGTCAGGTAAAAATGTAAACCCCACTAGGGCACGCTGTCGGCAAAACACTTGTTTTAATTGAATAAATTGAGTAAATATTCAATTGAAATGAATTTTTATCAATACACAATAAAAAAACGTCTTTTTTCGAAAACCGTGACACTATGACTTACAGAAGCGATATTTTGTTCTTGATCTTGTTGTTGTTGTCGCATCGAGTAGAAAATATGTTGTCCGAAATCTATCGATAGTTCGACGAATAAGCTGCTCTGATGGACGATTATGTAAACCATAAATTTCACCAAGTGCTCTATAGGTTTGGCGAATAGAGAATAGAACACTGATTTTGAAAATGAATTTCAACAATTTTTAAGCGTTGTTGCGCCGTCAGTCTTTCTATGATAATTTGTTAATGCTTACTGAACAGAAATGTCAAAACAACATGGCGTCTTCCTTCGGTCAAATCTCAGTTATCCCTATCAAAAGTTCTATCAATCTAAAAAAAACACCCGATATGTTACACTGTCTCGATTTCTAGAACTTTCTATTACCATAGCTCATACTCCTTATTAATAATCAATCGATAGTGTCTCACACTTCGAAGTTCATAGTACATATCTAGATAAATGGGGATTCGTCGCTAAAGGGAACTTTATGCCATTGTGCACCAGCTCTGACGTTGATGGCACTGGCTCACAATCAAATGAAGTACTAATCGTGAACAATATGAAAAAATCCAAGAGGGATGATACAATGTACACATAGGAACAGCTCCACTTAGTCCTCTAACTCATTGGTAGATTTGATGCGTAGTAGGATAAAGGTTCAGTAGAGCTAGTAATCTGAAACGCCTATCTTGATTCTCTTTGCTACACCAGGATAATTTTCGCCTGTTCCTCTATCTTCTTCTATCCACACACGACATACACATGTCATTTCAATACATTTAAAACGGTGGATTCGTGACAGAACAAACCAATATTTCGAATGGAATCAATTATGGAAATAATAACATGGTATAACATAGTGATAACTTTGAAGTTTTCAAGCTCGAGGTATTTTATTACGTTCAATAATGATAGACAGGGGCCCGATAATTGAGATGTCTCTTCTTATTAATCGATTTCTTCATAAAAATTGAAAGATAATATTTTGTTCATAGATGAAGTTTTGATATTGTTATCATGACTTGTTTTAAATATAATTAAAATGAAGATGTGTTTGTTCATTGTTGTAAAACCCCTTATGTCACTAAATAGATCTTCCTATTATGCAACATTTTCTCAAAATGAATCACTTCCTGATTCCATAGCTTCCATTTTCTCCATATATACACCTCGAGTTTCAATGAAATTCTACATCTCTAATTTCCGGCATCATCATGTTCAATATAGTGGCAGATATATGTATTTTACCCTTCCATTCGCGGGCTCCATACGAAAATATCTCCATTTTCTCATTACACAGGTATATTTTCAAACAAAACCATTTCGTTAAATACAAAGTGAAATACGGTGCAGAACTCATACAAAGTTTATTGTATCCCCATTGTGTACTTCTAATTCCACCCTTCGTTAATTAGATATTATATATAGAGCTAGAAGTGGGAGTGTATTTTTCTGTCAAGAAGGCGAGGGAAGAATTTACACAGGACCGTATGGAAATTTTTCTGAAAAGCAAGGAGCAGAGGGAAGAATTTGCATAGGACTCTACAGAAATACAACGCATTAATTGTTTTCAGATGGGTCATCAAGTCCTGGGACTTACACACAGTTGGCGCCACTAATGCCATGCCATTTCTGTTTTTCGGTAGTGAAAAAAAGATTTTTGCGTCGGTATTTCGCGTCGGTACATAACCATAGATGAAACATGATTCATCATGATGCACTGGAGTTGAAACGTCATAAAACAGAACAGTCAACAGCCCTTTCGAAGGACCAGACGATCAACAGTTACTAGTACATTACGTTATTGGATCAATTGAATGACGCAATCTGGTAAAAAAAAGGGTCTCATATGATATAAAGAAAATTGCTGTTTGGCCCAGATGGCCCTGGTCCGCAAATCGATAAAAACGATGTTGAAATTCAACGATTTACGATTTTAATTGCTTCCACACCCCCCATATTTACCAAATCTGGTGACATCTGAATTCTACTTCTTCGCAGGTCACAAAAAGATTCTGTAAAGATGGAGATTTGGCTCCAATGATGAGGTAGTATCTACAACTGAAGCCTACTTTGAGGCCAAAGACAAATCGTTCTATAAAAAAAGCATCGAAAGTTTAGAAAACGTTGGAATCAATGGAATGACTGAACTCTGTCAGGTTAAAATATCTTTACTTTAGCAGATCTCTCATAAAAAATACAGTCATAATCGGGGTATAGACAAATTAAGCCTTTGTATATGTTGAAAAGTATGAATGCGTGCAAGTCCCAGATTGATCTGCAGATACTTATAATATTGTTACATTAATGGAATGCTTTTTAACTTTGTTGAGAAAAATTGCTAATCAGCCTTCCTAGTATTATAGTTGTATATTGATGTTCTTTGAGCTGCCATACCATTATCAAACTTTCCTATTTTTATCAGTGCCTATTGGAGAGTAATCACTCGACTCTGGATCCTGAATAAGCGTCCACGAGGAGTACATCAAAATATCATCGGAGCAAATGGATAGATCCGGAGTACTGGGATTATCATTAGAAGCTGTGATTCTCGTAGGTATTTCATCATGAAGAAGTGCAATGTTGCTATTTCTCAAAAATGTGCGGTCATTATGATCAAGTACTTCGGATTTCTATTGGAAATTCTGTGAATTGCATTTCCCTACAATAATAAATTCTCTAGTTCTCTAGACTA
Source organism: Megalocaria dilatata (assembly GCA_034642435.1). Taxonomy (NCBI): domain Eukaryota; kingdom Metazoa; phylum Arthropoda; class Insecta; order Coleoptera; family Coccinellidae; genus Megalocaria; species Megalocaria dilatata. The sequence goes on along the minus strand of CM067859.1, from coordinate 52,290,403 downwards.
ACTGTTCTAGGTAAGTGTCTAACATTTGGACATCAGGTTGGATATATAAGTTCAAAAAGTTGTAACCGTTGAAACAAACGCCTAATATTTGTATTCTAGGTGGGAAATTAGTCGGTTGGAAGGCTCCAACCTCATATGTGAGCAAATTGAGAATGGCCACAGCAATGCCACCATATTGATCTATCCTATCTGCTTCCACCATAGTCAAAACAGATATAAACAAGATTTGATGAGGTCTCAAAAACATTTCACTAAGGGAAATAATATCAGGTTCCACATTTTTATGGGAATTTTAGGATCACTGAAATGGGGGTAAAGAGATCTAATCATCCAGTTTAAGCATCATATCAGGTATTTAGAGGAGGAAACTACTACAACTTGTCGAAGAAATATTGAAACTCCAAAGAACGCAGAAAAATATAAACTAAAAAGTAAAACATAATAATGAAAAATAAATAAAAAAGCAGTATATCTCTAAAACTGAATAATATAAGCTGAATTTATAATTTATAAATATATGCATTCTGGGCATCAAAAATTATAGGTTGTCATATTATAGGTAGTCGTTTTTTTTTTCAATTAAGTATCGTTTACACTTATAATTGTCTGGGCATTTAGACTATTAGCATATTCGCTATCCTGTGAGAAGTGATGAATGTGTGAGTGGGATGAATCGCTGCTTCAACTGTGATATCATTATGTGAATATAGCTGATACTACTTGCAGAAAATGATGGTTTGTGTGAGATTAACTAACCACTATGCTTTGCTGTAGCATAGGTTTTCTTTCAGGAGGTTGTCTATCATTATTGGAATTAAAATAGTCAGGGGTGGGCACAGGTAATGTGAGGTAGCTGTAGTATAAGATTGGATGAGATTGCTATTTGAGAGACGAGATATTTAAGAGTTTTTATTCAATAATGTTGAAAAATCAGAAGGTGTAAGGTCTATCTGATTCTCACATGATTTATCTGCCTCATATGGAGATATATTGTGCAGTACCATTCCTTCTCTCATTTTTATTTGACGCAAGTATTCTGGGCACCGACTGTCTGTTGCTTGATGGCTTTGTTGGCAGAAAATGCAGTACGGGTAAGAGTTACACATAATTTCATTTTCATGAGGGGATACACACTTTCTATAGCTGTATCTGCCCTTACATAATTTACTGACGTAACCAAACAGTAGACATTTATTACCTAATACCTACTGAAAGTCTTATTCTATACAGTTCAAAGTACTAAGGAAGAGTGTTTTCCCCGAATATTATAACGCAGGGCTAGTTTTCACGAGAATATTTCTGTTTTGAGTGATTTTTTCCTATTAAAACTTCTCACTCTTATTAGCTTGATGTCCGGATTCAATCCTTTACCATATTTATTCTTTCATTTTCATTGATGTCCCAACCAATATCCCTAACAACACCCATAATTGAAACAAACCTTTCCAGAATAAACATCAAATCTGTTGGGAACAAAGTCCTTGTACTTTAAAAATTAATTAACCTGTTCAGCAGATGAAAATCTCACATTTACCATTCTGATATCTAACTTTAAATTCAGAATAATATCTTCCAATTTCTACAATATATATTTAAATCATATACAAAAATCATCAAAATGATATCCTTATCCATCAATATTAAATATTTTTCAGTGCCTCGGAAAAAACTTTTTTACTTCACGACATGAAACATTAATACAAATGTATTAACAAAACTATAAATATTTGATAGATTCGGTCTTCACTTGGTGGAAACTCATTTTAATTAAAAAAATTATCCACGTTGAAAGCAAAAGTTCTAGATTAACACTTTTAGAATTTCTTGAAATCAACAGGTATAATGCCCGTAAAATCCTTTTGAACGAACAAGCAGATGTTGATCATTCTCCATTACTGAATATTTTTCCTTCATGGCATTTTTAGCGGCAAACTCCAATAAACACCTAGAGTTTTTATGACTTGTGGTTCTATTATTTGGTCACGTACCTAAAAATGTATATAAACTCAGTTACACTCAATACCATCAGACAGTACAATGTAATACCTGAAGAAGCCACATCGTGGTGAAACAATTGTTGTATTAGTACAAACATTTTTGTGGAAATAAATTACTGTCATATATACATTTTTTTAATTAAAACTATATAAGTATGTATATAAGCATACAAATACACTATTCGAAAATTCTCAAAATGAAGGATTAAATACTAAAATAGAGTTCTCCTTCCATTATTTCATTGGATCCTTTATTTTGAGAATTTTAGATAATTTTAGAGTAATGGATTTTCTTGTATTTGTGGGTCAATTTGTGAAGCAACTTCGTGAAACTGGATAATTATTCAATAAAACAACCTGTTGAAGTTTCCGTTCAGTAAGAACACCTAAAAATATTGATGCTATAGCCCGGAATGTAGTTGAACATCCATCAATATCAACATCGTGCTCAAGAATTGAACATTTCTCGTACTTCTCTGAGAAGAATTTTGCATAAAGACCTTGGTATAAAAGGCACTTCAAGTAGTGCAAAAAGTGAAGCCTCGTGACCATCAGATCGCATGGGCGAAGATGAGCATTTTTCCAGAAAAATCACTGTTCGATCTTATTGGTGACGGCCCTGTCTACGTTCGACATAATTCATTATTTTATCATCGATACTTAGGTCTTTCAGGTTGATATTTCGATCTAACAGTTTTTCAGCTGCGCTATACGAACTTAAGTGTTATTCGACACTTCAGCTTATTTGTTTTCTAATGATTATATATGGCCTTAGAAAACATGGAAAGTCCTTTAGAGCATTTGATAAATTTATTGCTTTGTGAAATCCGACGTCGTAGCATTCAGAATTATAACCTGTCTCTATGCTTGTCTACTAGCATTGATCTCTTTTTTTTTTGCTGTAACCAATAAGAAGGTTTATTTCAACCAATCAGTGCACCTACAAGTGGACTTTTCGTTAATTGAGCTCTTTTTGTTAGAAGGGGTGCATCGAGCACCTCTAACATTCAGTCTTTGAACAGATTGTAAAATCGGGTAGTAAACCTTGTCGTATGTAGCTTCTGCTACATTATGCATTGTTCTCGTAATAGACAAACTTCTCGGATGTGGTCTTTGCTACATCATACACTATTAATCGGATAGTCAAACTCGTCGCTTATGACATTTCGGTCCAAGCCATCACGGTTATTATTGTTAATATAGTAATCCAGTCGATTGCCAAAGTATTGGCAAATTCATTACATTTGTTTTTAGTGTAACAATCATAGCTTTTGACTTGGTTTATAAACAATAAACCAAGAATTATAATTATTGTTATTATAAGTGTTCAAGTGTTCAACTTCAATTCCTCATCATCTTTGTTGCTTTATCTTAGTACATAAACAAAGCTAGTTCATCATCGAGACAACTACATACAAATGCCCTTGAAGTAAAACTCTTCGCTACACTAAGACAAAATACAGTCCAGTAAAGGCATCGAAATTAATCATCGAGATCAATTAGTTTGCAATTGCCTGTTATTCCAAAATACTGAAATAATAGGCAAAATACTGCGGCAAACTGACTGTGGTACGAAAGAATCATTTTTAACGATGTATCTTATTTCCACCTCGGATGATAAATCATTGATGCCTTTTAATACGAAATCGAAGTTTCAATTCATGAGATTGAGCCCCAAACAAGCGACAATGTACTGGTACATGATTGATCAGATAGGGTACTGTAGCCAGTCCTGGTCATTTAGATGATATAGTTTTTCATTCGTAAATATCAAGATTAAACCTTTCTCGTAAAGTCATAACTTTGAAAAAATATTCATTAGTTTTTATTCATAGCCAATCCAAATTGTAAATTTTAATATAAAATAATAAGGCACGGTTTTTTACTTGATAGAAGGATTATTACAAAATTTGAATATCAAAACAGATTTAATCTGTTGGTCTTCTACAATTTTAATTTCAAAAAATTTACTGAAGAAATTTTAAGAATTAAATTGATGTCTTTATGAGCACTGCTCATATTCAATATACGTATAAAATCGAAATTCATCATACAATATCAAATAGAATTAAGAAAAACCAACGAATATAAATTGTCAATTAAAATTAAAATATAAATAAACAAACATTTTTTGTTTCGTTCCAGGCATGCGTACTGAACTCTTCAGACAAACGTACGAAGCCCTGTTTGTTAAAAAATGTATTGTTTTCTGATCCTATATTTATGAAAAATAACTCTTTCTCAAAAATACAAAACATAATTTCAAGAACTTCTCAAAAACTAATTTATTTGAAATATTCAATATATTTAAATAAATTACTTCAAAAAATCTCGAAACATGTAGCACATCCTCAAAAAATAATTAAAATTACGATAAGATCAGTTCAACTTTACATATAAAAAATAATAAAATCAATTAAACAATAAATAGACTTACAGAATGCAATCTTCAGAAATATATGATCTTTAGAAACATGTACATCGGTATATATAATATTCAAATATTATGATATTCAAATTTTGTAAATTTTAATAGGCCCACCCCTTATTTCCTGGACGCGTAAATTCCTGAAATGGTGACATCAATTGGCAGCCGGGATTTAACACCATTAGATTTGTTTCTTTGTGTTATACCAAGGATGAGGTCAAGACAATACTCCAACAACGACATGACCGCTGAAAGATAGCCTTAGAACTGTTATTTCTGAAATAGAATCTCAATAATTCGAAAACGTGATGAAATTCTCAAAAAAATGACTAAGAAAAGCCAAGGCGGATATTTGGCCAATGTTGTCTTCGGATGTACAAAATTAATTCCCTAGTATACCTCCAATTGAAACAATATAAATTGTAAAAAAACTATTAATTAAAAATAAAACCAATCCCATCAAAATGAATGATATACTTAATTGCCTGGAAATATGTCTTGAACAAAACTACTTTTAATTTAACCGAACCATCTATATTTCTGACAATGGTTTAATAATGGGAAATCCACTCAGTTCAATTTTAGCTGAAACATTCATGGACGATCTGCAATCAAAAATAAACCTGAATCCTATAAGCAAATATTTTTTTTATTGGTTTAGATATGTAGATGACATATTTTGTTGTTTCAAAGGCACCGACCGACAACTACATATCCTCACGAATTTCATTAATAAACTCCACCCAAAAATCAAATTCACAATCGAAGAAGAAAAGAATCAAAGTATTAATTTTCTTGACCTCACTATAACAAGATTAAATAATTTACATGATTTTAGTATTTTTCACAAACCAACACATACAGACATCACAATACATAAAACTTCAAACCACCCCACTAACCAAAAGATGTCAGCATATTGAATGTCCTTTTGAATTCAGAAAAGTTTTTGAAAGAATTAAATATTATTAAACAAATAGCGTCAAACAACGGTAACAATCCCTTTCTTATAGACAAAATGTTATCCAATAAACAAAAGAAAATGACATTAAATCTCGTGTACCCAATCATAAAAGAGGACAATACACAGAAATATTTTTCGTTATCTTATGTCAATGGATTATCTGAAAATATTGCTAAATATTTCAAAAGTTGTTTCAATTATAACGCGGCTTTTAAGGCAATTAATAACCTTAGTACCTACATAAAAAACAATAAAGATCGAACAAATAGAGAAAATAAATCCGGAGTCCACAATTTGACTTGCAAAGATTGCCCTTTAGTATACATTGGCCAGACTGTTAGATCATTCAAGAAACTTGTCCAAGACAAACACCAAAGGTGTTATATATCCAATTCTGTACATTCGACATATGCTAATCATCTTAAGGAATTCAGGCAGTAACAGTAATAATTATGAAATTATCCACGTTGAAAGCAAAAGTTCTAGATTAACACTTTTAGAATTTCTTGAAATCAACAGGTAGAATGCCCGTAAAATCCTTTTAAACGAACAAACATACATATGTTGATAATTATTGAATATTTTTCCTTAATGACATTTTTAGCGGCAAATTCCAATAAACACCTAGAGTTTATATGACTTGTGCTTCCATTATTTGGTCACGTACCTAAAAATGTATTTAAACTCAGTTGTACTGAATACCATCAGACAGTACAATGTAATACCTGAAGAAGCCACATCATGGTGAAACAATTGTTGTAGTAGTACAAACATTTTTGTGGAAATAAATTACTGTTTCATATACATTTTTTTCACTTAATGTTGTCTTCCATTATAAAGCTCAAGTTTGAAATAAAAATATCTCTGCCTTCAACAATAACACTGCATTTCTGTTTCAATTTAAAACGAAACCTTTTCTTCAAAGACAGAATATGATGGGATAATTATTACGAAGTAATGGCTGAAAGATGAATTCGAAAAAATATGGGACGTTCTGAGGAAAGTTCCACCCTATATCTCCGAATTACATTTTTATTATGCTTCCTTTATGGCTTTTTACGTCCTAGGTGTACGTCGAGAAAGTCAATGAATTACATCAAAGAATCAGCTAATCCACGTGGCAGAGAAAGATGTAAGTAGGTTAATCCGCTCCTGGATATTTCACCGCTCTGCCTCCCGGATTCTGTAAAAGCTCATAAAGATCCTTCTTTCTCCGGCAACGAGAGTATTTTAAAATGTAGTTCCTGAAAAGCTCTCTCTAGCTTTATTGATTTTATGTAACTAAGACATTCTTCCCTACGAAATTTAAGTTTTAAAACTAAGCAGGCCTCGTTTCCTCTTTGCCCTGAGCGGGCCCGGGAAACGCAAAGAAATGAGGGGAACCAGAGGGGCGGTAGGGATAGATCGTGGAGGGGCAGAGTAACGTTTTTCACTTTCATTAGTACAAATATTTTAACTCGGATGAGTTTTCACTCTCCTTTATTCCTGCACGTCTATTTATAACGTTTGAAATTTCGTTCGACGTTCGGAGAGGGGATGAATAAGTGTATTTCTCACAAAGGCGCAGAGCAGCCTAGAAACGGGAATATGATTCTTGTTATAGCAAACTCAAACGGGCTCCCATCACTTTTATTGATAAACTTTCCGGCATTTTCGTGAGGAGGATCTTTTACAAGATGTCAACTTCGGACTGGTGAACGCCTTCATTACTTCAAGGTTTGTAGGTAAGGAGAAGGTCTGAGAAAATGAAAGATGAATATTCATACGGCAGCAATTCCAAACTCAATATTAATAATTGCATATCTGAGTTTTGTCCTTATTTATACCCTATGGTAATTTACATCATTTTATTGAAACTTCAATATGATTACGTAGTGAAGCTAACAGGAAGTCTTACAGATACATACAAAGCACATAAGGCACTGAACAATTTTACATTATACTAGGAAATATTTTAGGGACATTAATTTTAAATATTCGTTGCCTCATTATTTCAATTATGGAAATAATTTGGGTTCATGGCAAAATAAAACCTTCAGAGATCAATTTTTATATTTGTCTGTTCAGTATAAGATTATTTTCCTGACATAAATATAGAAATTAAATTAAGAATATGATAACTAGAAAAATAAAACGACATAAAAAGTTTTTAGGTGCACTATTTTCAAACGCAATTAGGTTTATGAAGAATATGGCGAGAAGAATTTAGAAATGACTCCTTCAATTTTTTTAAATGTCAGAGAACGAGAGACTTTTGAAGGGAAACCTGAATTGTAAAACAATATTTTTGTGAGTATTCAATATTTAAGTAACGACTATAGTTGATTTCAATAAACTACAATGGAAGTATTGGTCAATATTTCACAAAATTTAATTCACTTCATAACATTCAGTCAAAACTGATTAATTATCATAGAATTTCAATACATGGTACTGTGGCAAAAAAATTCAGAATAGCACTGCAGGAAGTGAAGAACATTTGCACTAGCTTTCTTATTGTTTTTCTAAATACCAAGAAATTTTATACACACAGGGAAAAAAAGCGTTAGCTATATATCTTTTACCCCTTCCAAAAATCAACATGTATTTTTTATTTATTCACAAACTACAGGATAATATAAAAATAATATTATTTATACAAAAGGTGTCTGGAAATGTTCAAACCGCGAACAGATAATACAATAGAAACGAAATGTTTTTTTTTCAATTGAAAAGTCGAAAGATGCATGCAAGCATTCTTTATACGTTGCAGTTTTGTCTTGTTATATTGTGGCAAAAAATTATAGCACACCGTGCACCAATAATCAATATGAGTTAGTGGCGGTTTGTCCTATGAGGCAGTGCCTCAGCAAATCAATTCTGGAAATTACACGTATTTAACGAATTAATCGAATATTTTATTAATCAATTTCATCCTCAAATTTACATCATACGGTACGGCACTGGGTCTCCGTTCCATAATATCCATGCTTAATCTCACGATTCTTGTATATTCATCTCACTTCCTCTTTAAGAAGTAAACGGTTCGAGGCATGCCTCACGCGCTTCCTTGTCTGGCGCGTCATTCACATCGACGCGATGAGGAATCGAGAATATTCCTACGCATTTGAAGGCGGCTTCTGAATATAGATTTGAGGCAGGCCTCGATACGCGGTCGTCTCCTCGAGAAGGGTCGAAGAGCGAACTGCACTTATTCGGGTTAATCGGGAAGCGGAAAATCTGGTTAGTTTTCGCTTTGTTGTGATTTATTGGTAGCGTTTGCTGCGACTTAATTACTACCAAAAGGCGAAATGGATTTAACGGGAACGAGTTAGTCGTCTCAAATTCCCAAGGTAAATGAAAATATACGAAATATTTTTGTGAATTTTTTGATGAATCAGCAACATTTTTCGAGTTATTCCTATGAGGATAAATTAAACATAATCAAAGAAGTAAAGCGACCTGTTCCAGATCTAAGTAAATGTTTTGTGACTATATGTAGGGCCGGTAAATCAAATCGAGGGTTTCAAAAAACATGGCATGAAAAGTACAACTGGCCTACTAGCAGTATAACTTTAAATGAATTATTTTGTTGACCGTGCATTTCATTAGCAGCAACTAATACAAATGCCGACAGAGTTTGGTCAAAAAGTGGTTATAGCGATTTGAAAAATTTGTCTCGGGTTCTATTGCTACACAGTAAAAGTGCTCTACAGATTCCATAGAACTGAAAACTTACCCTTATGAGGAAACAATAACAAAATATTGCCACAGCAATAGACAATGCGCTTCAAACAGAAATTCAAAATGTTAGTGCTAGAGTCAAAGAAAATCGACCAATTCTAAAAAGTCTAATAGATATTACGATGCACCTATGTATGCAACAGTGACTTTTTGGGGGGCGCGATAAATCTAACGAATCTTTAAATCGCGGGAATGTAAAAGAATTGGTTATTCTTGTTAGTAAATTTGACACTAATTTAAAAACCTTTTCAGAAAATGATATTAACATAACTAATTGCTATGCACAGGTATTCCGTTTTAAGTAACGCGTGCAGTTCATCAACAGGTTGAAGTTTTTGCTATTAGGGAAAGATATTCAGTAATGGGAACTTGTCAACATCGGTTTGTTCATTCGAAAGAATTTCACGGGCATTGTACCTGTTGATTTCAAGGAGACTTTGGAATTCAAACCTTGTAAATCAACAGTTGCGCCCCAAGGAACCATATCAGCATCTAGATTAACATTTAAATATTTCAAAGTTCTAAATCACGAGGAATACCCTCACCCATTTCGAAATCGCAGTACACGATCATATGATCAGACGTACCATTCGATTCCAATGTACTGCAATTTGTCACCACAATATCCCTACGAATACAGAAAATATCAATCAGAGACTCAGATTTACGAGTTATCTCACAAATTGATATAAATCAAAATTTGAGAGTAGACTGTTGAGTAATTCACAATGAAATTCCTGCACGATAAGGGCAATCAAAAAAAATTTCCTATGATACGACCACGTGTTAACTTCAAACTAAAATAGAACACAAATTGTTCTCTTAATGGTTACCAATCGTTTTCTATGTTCGTTCACAGAAAATACATACAGTTTCTATAAGTATGATAGATATTTTTTATTGATTGTTCTCAGTTTGCTGGCATGAAAGTGGACTGAAGATGAACCGTGAAAATCGCCTTTTTGAAAATGGGCTACATATTTTTGAAGACTTTTTTAGAAGAACACTTTAAAGGGAGATCGAAGATTTTCTTAAGTTTATGTTGGGCATTTTTAGAGTGAATTTGGTTTTTTATAATGACGGTATGAAAAAAAATTCATTATATTATACAATATCAAATGGAATAAAAAAACCCAAAAACCATAAATTGTTAATTAAAATTAAAAAATAAATAATATTTGAATATTTCGTTCCAAAACGAATTCCATATTATTAATTTTTTAATATTATATAAATGGTTAATTGAAATTTATATTTGTTGGGTTTTTTTATTCCATTTGATATTGTATAATAAATTTTGATTTTATACGTCTATTTAATATAAGCAGTGCTTATAAGACATTAATGTAATTTTAAAAGTATAAAAAAAAATTTTTAAATTAAAATTCTAGGAGACTAACAGATTAAATCTGTTTGGATGTTCAAAGTCTGTAATAATCCTTCTATCAAGTAAAAAACCACTCCTCATTATTTTGCAATATAGAAACTATTGAAAAAAAAATGAATAGACTAAATAAGTCTTTCCAGAATAGATTCATAGAATTGGACGATCTCCCAATTTCACAATGACGGAATAAAAACATCCATTACTATACAAATTGAAGAGTGTAGTGTAAATAACTACGAGTAAATGTGAAATTATTGTTTATTTTAGATGATATAAAAACGTACAAAAAAGCTAAGTTCCAGCCTGAAGGACTTCTAGTCGATGGCCATTTGCTTAAGCAATAAAAAACAGTTATTTTTATTATTTTTTACAATTACCTTCAGTTCAAAAATTAATTCAGGGTTGGAAAATCAAAGAATATTTATTTTCATATCAAATGAACTCAAAGGTGCTAGAAGTGATCAATCTAAAAAATACTATGTGCTAATAAGTTTGAGCAAACATTATGTGGTGATTAAAAACATCTAATCTCTTATAGTGCAGAAAGATACTGGTCAGGGTTCAAGTGCTATCAAGAACTCGATAAAAAATTATTGCCATATATTTTTCTAGATGAACTATTCGATTTCATTAAATATGTGACACTTCATTTTTATTGGAAACAATTTTTATCAATGCAAATTTTGTCTCGGCGCTTGAAATGACGTGAATTATTTATGTAGAAATAGAACGATATCATTTATTAGTTAGGAGAGATAATGCAATTTGAAATGAAAAACAGTTTAAAAATATGACCTATGTACTCCTTTCTCCTTCATGAGAATAACATTTTTATCTCATTAATATCATATGATTTTTTTAATTTAATTCCGATGTTTGTAGGAGGAGATTTTGCCGAAATATAAAATGGAATTCCTCAGATGAGGAGAATTTCAAACTCTGGGAATTGAATTTGACTGGGAAGGAATAGATGTAACGAGAAGCTATCATTTCGTCTATATGTCTGTTCGCAACGAATTTAATATAATTTTTAAAAATAATCTCGGTTACTATCATTGGATCTACTAAATGAAAAACTGGTCAAATTAAATTATTTGCTTCCTTTGTATGCACGAAATTTTTTAGAAAAAATAATTCATCGTCTTTGAAACAAAAATGACGATAGGCCCTAATTGGCACGAAAAAAGTTTATTGCATAATTCAACATTTGTTTCGCCACATTGTGGTTTCGTCAGGTTGAATTATGAATTGATTACATATCAAATATACATTATTTCTTGAGAAGTATGATTGAAAAAAGCTGAAAGGGAAATTGGATTTAAATTTGGACTTCCATCAAGCCAAATAAATCTGGTGATTTTAATCTCGTCAAGATAAGCAGTTACCATCAGAGCTGTGTTGGGTCATATATTATCCTGCATAAAGGTTGCGTTTTCTCCAAGAATAACCATGAATAGTACATAGTCTTCTGGAACTTCTGTCAGTTACCTATGAGTAGTCAAAATATCATTCTGGACTGCGAGCTTCCAAAAGTGTACCTTCTTATACCATAACTGAGACTTCGCCAAATGGAAATCGCTTGACAAAACACGCTTCAGTAAATTTCTTGCCTTGTCTTCGCCACACTCTAACACATCTCTCTGAGCTCAGAAAATAAAATTGTGATTCATCGGAAAGCAATACGTGACAACAATTCTCCATTGTCCTAGCCAAGTATTCTCATGAAAATGCAATCTTGTAATCCGGTGTTTACGTGAAAAAATAAAAAGTCTTCAAATTATCATCAATAGATTGGTGTTTTACACAACAGTTTTTAATTTAACCTCATTGTAAATAAGAATGAGAGTACTGTCAATTTTGCGATCTTGGACGTCCTTGGTAAGCTTTTCTCTACAAATGTTGAATCTATTTCGATGTCTGGTGTTATTCACCAAATGTTTATATATGATGAATTGATTGTTTTTTTGGATCTTAGTTTTTTTTTGCTTTAGATTTGAAAATTTTCTCCGTTAAAGGAGAATTTGTATCTATTTAATATTCGATAAATTTAGATCCGTTATTGTTTAATTTTTCTGCCGTCCAGATTTAAGTGTTTAGTTTTATAATAATGCCTAGACGTAAACTGAGTACAAATAAAGCTAACAAGTCTATTGGAATGATTGAGGGAGGACGACTTCAGAGAGAAGATATAGACTTCTTCCGGGTTGATAAAGCGTGATTTCGAGTTTTATCTTTCGTTATCGAGAAAGGGAAATGAGACTAAATAGCCTTAAAGAGTTCACCCATAGGCAACAATTAAGAACATTTCGGATCGTGAAACGGAGGCCCCTGCAAGCTTTTGATATTGTGGTTTCAATCAAAAGAGCCCTTCAAAGACATGAAGTTAATGTACGTTCACGACAACTGTTGAGACAAGTCTCTGTACCTTCACGTGGTGGGGGTGCTTGTCATGACTAAGATCTTAGTTTCATTCCGGTGAAATTGCAGGATTAAGTCATGATACCTAAAGCTTCGCACCGTGTCACTGGACCCCGTGTGATGGAAAGTTCATCCGATTGGGTCCCTAGTTTCACCGTAAAGGTGAAATGGAGGGCTGAGTTGCATTGTTCAACACATTGACAAAAATGTCTGTCGCAGTGGAGAACTTACACCCTTCAAACTCAGGTTTCTCTACCCTATTGTAGTAAATTTCTCTCTCTAATGGTCGTGTGCGTTATGTATGACACTGCGTTATCTCGGGAGGGTGGAGGCCCTCGGGACGTATTCGTACGACTTGGCCTTGACGTTGGACTCGAGAGGGCAGTTGTTGAAAGTCTGCATGCTAAACTAGAAGGGTATTCTACCTATCTGGCCGCAGTAACTCATGACTCAGGGTTTCTCTAGAGGTGCTGCAGGGTTTAGCGGGACTTGGTTCGACCGGCCTCGTCCTGAACCAGGATCAATTGCGAGGCGTTTCCGGGGTTTCTGAATCTCGATGATACGATTTTATGGTGCTTGAAGCCAATTGAAAAACTTCACAAGGTTTCGTGGGTCTTGACGTACGGGCTGGATTCACGGTGCTCGTACTAGGATCAATTGAGGCATCGATTCTTGAGATTTTCCTGTTTCTTGAGTCTGCGTTCTGGTGGGTGGAAATAATAAGCACCTTCGGCGTATGAGTTGCGTCCCAAACAACTCGGATACTGACACTGCAGAGCTAGAAGTGGTCAGATAGTGCTTCGCTGCTACCAGTCACGGTATTGGTTTTCGAACTGAAGTCGAAACTGGAAGCGGGGTGGTTTTCGTTTTGCGTCGTTTTCGTCTTCGGAGTGGTTTTTGTTTTGCGCGATTATGAGTCATACCCTTATCACACAACTTGCTCTTGGGTAGAGGGCTTCTGAGTAGTCACCTGGTGAAAGCTCATATGCCAGTAACCCCATATAATTTACGATGTTGAAACGAGTCCTGGTGGATGTTGTAGCTCAGAGTATTCACCCGTAAAACTACTGTGGTTCTACTCAATTCCAGTATTAGATTTGCGCAATGACGTGTTGGATTCCTCGAGTTCGTGGTCTCTAGCATTAGAATTGAACTCTCGTTGGCTACTGTTAGCCTTCTTGGTTCTGTATAAAAACTGGGAGGGCAGACAGCTCATAGGAGCATTCATACTACTGGTCGCCGAATTGGGGTTGGATTCGTTCGGCGGTAGTTAAAAGCCTTCATTTTAGGCATTCATGTATGTTTCTCTAAACAGGATTGACCTAGATATTTTGCAATGATTTGTACATCTTGACCATACGGCTAGTTCATTGGGTTCAAACCAGGATCAACTGAGATTTATCAGCGACAGTTTGTAGATCATGACCTCCTGATTGGGTTATGGATAAGCCTGCCTTCGGCATGTGAGTTACGTCCCATACGACTCAGGTACTGACACTTCAGAGCCAGTAGGGATTGGATAGTGCGCAGATGCTACCAATCATGCCCAACTTCGAAAGAACTGAAGCCTCCTGGAAGCAAGGGTGGTTAATTCTTTTTTGCGCGCTGATTCAGTTCTAATCCTGTGCCCAGGGGTTGTGATCTTTTTCTTTTTGGGAAGATTTCGATCAAGACTACTTCAAAGTCTCGATCAACAGTATACAGGGGCATTGTAGGTCTGTAATTGACGCTCTAATAACACATGAATCTTAATAATTTAGTTTTTCCGAATTTCATGTCAAAAATTAAATTCAACTGAATACACAAGAGATAAAAATTTGCTTACAACTGACAAATTTCAAGAGGGAGGAAAAATAAAGCATTAAATTGTTAATGTTCTTTCATCGAACATGAATCACAAGATGATAAATCAGCAAGTTTTGAAAAGAATCTCAAAATTTGTAAATATCCTGACCTTCGTGAAGCAGTTTATTTTCATTGGTATAAGTTAAGATGGTTACAGATTTCGAAGATTTGGATTCTCCTCATACCATCCAAAATTCATGTAACTTCTGACTCCGGAACTCTACGGTTTAGGGAACGGACAGTCTGAAACCAAACACGGAATACGGTTGTCTTAAGTGACATAGAGAGATTATGTTTAGGAATGACTGATGGCGTCAGTGATAAAAAAAACTTGATAAGAGACATGAATTCATTTTTCTATGAAAAGGTATGTGACCGCACTCTTGTTATTGGGTTGCTCCCCTTTGCTTTTATGAGAAGCACTATTGCCGTCCAGGGTTACATGATGCTAGTAGTGAGCTTAGTATACCGTCGGATCTCTGTAATCCACCAACAAGGCTATCCTAGGAAGTTTCTAGTGTGAGAACTACCCGGGGCTATGTTGAACAAACCTGAATCAATTTGTTCCGATATTGAGCATACATGAGATATTATGTATAAGAGACTATTTAATTTATCCTATCTTGCAGATTTTCATCATGAGGTCATATTAGCCTTAGACACATGTATACTAAAAACTATCAAATATCACTCAACATAAATTGGTCAATTGTTACGATATGAGTTTGAATCAATGCTGGTTAATTTTCTTCGTCCAAATTTCTATTATTAGAAACGACCAATGACGAGGTCCTTATTTTCCGAAACATTAAATTTAAGAGGGTTTTGCGGATGTAATTCCCTCATTCATTGAATATTTTATTGATCCAAGAACGACACTTCGTTTAACATAGCCTTGAAGTATTAATGTGCACTCAATGAAAAAAATTTTGTAGTTGAATATTATTATATTTTAAACTATTCATTCAAAAAGGACCTTCTCCTATCAAAATGATCTATGCACAAGTTTTAACATCATTTTAGAGGGATGTTTTTTATCATTCAATATGTAAGAAACTGACAAACAGCTACTATTTAATTCTATAGCTGTATTGCGAAGTGTGGATTTATATTTATATCATTCAGCACCCTAATGATGTGCTTTTTTAACTGGGGTGCAAGGCCATTTTACGGAAATTGCTTCTGACCTTTATCGTACTATGTATTAAGTGGAATATAAGCAATACGTTGGAAAATTTTTCTGCAACAGTTGTGTTCTAAATCAAATCGAGGGATGAAATAGTTTTCATTTCAGTCATACATTTTCCAAGCTTCTACTATCATAACAGTAAATTCATGGTATTAGCCCAAAATAAATCGAGATCAAAATTGACATTTATAGCAAGCGTTAGACACCCTGTAAAAAAATAACTGTCTGTTCGGTATTAATAAAATTTGGTAATTTATTTTAAGGAGACACGACTCAGGAACCTCCTTCAGAATAAGCTTCTTAACTCAGCATAGTAATCTGGTCATCCATTGATTTCAAATAATGCCCTGGAATCTTCATTTCCTGTTATTGTTCGTCACTCTGAAACCGTTCAAGAATAATGAATTCTCTCAGAAACTACAAATAATATATGGTGATTTCTTCAAAGCGTTGAAATTATAAGTTCATAAAGTATTCATACTCAATTAAGATTTACAGCATATTCTAAAGTTTTGACGTTATGTCATATAAAAAACGATTAAAATGCTTTGCTAAATAATACATGAATTCTTCTTCATTTTACAAATATCGAAAGAATTTTTTGAAGAAAGTAGGCATTGAATAACAGCAGAATTTAAATGAATCGGTCGTTACCTGATGAAATTTCATTTTGATTAAATGGTATCATTCAGAATTATTTTTGCAAATTTATTAAATAAACAACAATTATTTGGCTTGATATTATGGCTTCTATGAGTTCTTCTCCGTTCGAAAGCTCCGTTCGAGTTTATGATCGGTCCGACATATTAAATTTTGACCTCATACCCTTCTCAGTAAGTCCAATTTAGTCCTTTGACACCATCTTCGGCTCGAAATTCGAAAATTACAGTTATTTGGGAGAAACGGTAGCACTAGCGTGAAGTAGGAATTTTTTATGCGCTTGTTTAACAGTTCTTTTTCCCTAAAAACTTCAAACCTTTGAACTATCTCTATAACTCTACATATTATCAATAAAAACACAAAATTCTGTGTTGTGTCATAATAGAGTCAAATCAACTTCATTTTTCGTGAATTAAGAACAGTTTTCTAGAAGAAACGGAGGACTACATGAAAATAAAAAGTATATCGTTAAAAGGGTCCAAAAAATTTTCGTAAACTTCAGGAAATTATGAATGAGACTTCGTGTCATTAATTGACTTAACATTCAACAATACACTGCCGGCTTCTCTGGCTGAGGCTATCTCTGCGAGAGGAATCGATCCGCTCATTTTTAGATGGATACAGGCAATGCTACGCAGCAGAATTATAACAATCTCATACCAGGGTGAAGTCTTCGAGTTCATGGCTGCGAAGGGTTGCTCGCAAGGGGGTATTCTCTCACCCTTAGTGTGGACCCTTCTCGTCGATGACCTGCTAGCGATCATCTCGCTGTGGGTAGTCGATGTTCAAGCATTTGCTGATGATCTGGCAATCTGGCAATCACTGTGAAAGGTAAATCGGAGGTGACGATATCGGCCATCTTTCAAGAGATACTGGATACCATTGACAAACGGTGCATAAGGAAAGATATGTTTCTTATCCAAAAGAGGTAGTTATAGTTCCATTCATCAAGAAACGGAAGCTGGATGGATTAGAACCGCCGACAATCCATGGTCAAACAATACAATTCTCAAATGGGGCAAAATACCTAGGAAATAGTACTGGACAAATCTCTCAGTTGGAATGCACACCTAGACAAATTGTGCCATAAAGCCAGAATGAGATTCTGGACCTGCAGGCGAATCTGCGATAAAATCTGGGATCAAATGCCCAGGAAGACGTATTGGCTATACACTATGGTAATTAGACCACAGATAACGTATGGCGCTGTAGCGGGGTGGTAGAAGGGCCAACAAACGACTGGCCGACATATGACTAAATATTCTGGAACGAAGAGGTGACCTTTACACATTCTTGAATATTTAATTTCGACAATTCCCATGTTTGGGCCCATAATAATCCACACGCAACAGTTACGACTCATTACCAACACGAGTTCAGGGTTAACGTATGGCTGGCAATGATAAGTTATGAATTTTTGGGTCGATAATAATTCCAAAGCGTTTGAATTCCGCCACATTAAGAAATCTTTTGGAAAATGAAATTTTTCATTTATTGCAAGACATTCCTCTGAACCAATGGCTCCAAATTTGGTTTCAAAGGGACGATTGTCCAGCACACAATAGTAGAATAGTTACAGAATAGATGACTGTTTCGTTCCAAACATGCGCACCCAAACTCGTCAGACAGATATGGTACGTATGTTTTGCCTGTAACAAACATTTGATAAAATGTTTAGTTAGAATTAGAATTCAGATAAGGTCAGTTCAACTTTACATTTGAAAGAAATAAACTTATAAACTTACCAAATAAATTTTGGAAACTGTGTGAATGCAAATTAAAACTAGGTAGGTACATCTAATATCCAAGGTACTCTATGTTCTATGCTAAACACAGAAACCACACAAAGTTTGTAAGGCATTTTATGGCCTTCCTTAAACCATTGGAAACTGTATAATAAATTTCTTTATTCAAAAACCTAATATAATTATATATAAAATAAAATAATAAGAAGCGTTTTCTTTACTTGATAGAAGGATTAGTACAAACTTTGAATATCAAAACAGATTTTATTAGTCTTCTACAATTTTAATTTAAAAAAAAATGTTCGAAAAACTTTTAGAATCAAATTAATGTCTTATAATAAGCACTGCTTATATGCTACGTCTGTTAAATATGAGCAGTGCTCATTATAACACATTAATTTAATTGTAAAAGTTTTCAAATTTTTTTTTTTTAAACTGTAGAAGACTAACAGATTAAATCTGTTTGAATATTCAAAGTTCGTAATAATGCTTCTATTAAGTAAAAAAACCACTTCTTATTATTTTATTTTATATATCATAATATTTAATTGTATTGGGTTTTTGAATAAAGAAATTCATTATACCAGTGGTTTAAGGAAGCCAATAAAATTCCTTACAAACTCTGTGTGATTTCTGTGTTCAGCAAAGAACATTAGAGCACCTTGGATATTAGTTGCACCTACCTAGTTTTAATTTGGATTCACACAGTTTCCAAAAATTGCTTGGTAAGTTTACAAGTTTATTTATTTCAAATGTAAAGTTGAACTAACCTTATCTGAATTCTAATTGTTTTTGAGGATGTGCTAAATGATTTTGAGAGTTTTTGAAGTAACTTATTTGAATATTTAAACATATAAAATATTTTAAATAAATTAGTTTTGGAGAAGTTCTTAAAATTATGTTATGTATTTTTGAAAGGGATTTAGTTTTCATAAATATAAGACCAGAAACTAAACATTTTGTCAAATATTTGTTACAGGCAAAACATACGTACCACGCCTGTCTGACGAGTTCAGGTGCGCATGTTTGGAACGAAACAGTCAATATTACTTATTTTTTAATTTTAATTAACAATTTATTTTTGTTGGGTTTTTTATTCCATTTGATATTGCATAAATGAATTTCGATTTTATACGTCTATTAAATATAATCAGTGCTTATTATAAGACATTAATTCAATTCTAATTGTAGAAGACTAACAGATTAAATCTGTTTTGTTTCGTTTGTTTAATTATCTTAATTCGAATTTTGTAGATGGAATATGGTTAAAGCATTATAATATTCTTATTTTATTGAATTTGAATATCAAAACAGATTTAATCTTCTACAATTTTAATTTCAAAAAATTCTTTGAAGAAACTTTAAAAATCAAATTAATGTCTTTATAAGCACTGCTCATATTTAATAGACGTATAAAATCAAAATTCATCATACAATATCAAAAGGAATTAAGAAAAACCAACGAATATAAATTGTCAATTGAAATTAAAATATAAATAAGCAAACATTTTTTGTTTCGTTCCAGGCATGCGTACTGAACTCTTCAGACAAACGTACGAAGCCCTGTTTGTTACAAAATGTATTGTTTTCTGGTTCTATATTAATGAAAAATAACTCTTTCTCAAAAATATAAAACATAATTTCAAGAACTTCTCAAAAACTGATTTATTTGAAATATTCAGTATATTTAAATAAATTACTTGAAAAAATCTCAAAACATGTAGCACATCCTCAAGAAATAATTAAAGTTACGATAAGATCAGTTCAACTTACATATAAAAAAATAATAAAATCAATTAAACAATGTATAGACTTACCCAGTGCCATCTTAGGAATACATGATCCTCAACAAACATGTAAGTAGGTACCTTTATATCCAAGGTACTCTATGTTCCATGTTCACAGAAAATCATATTGGTTTTTCTTAATTCCATTTGGTATTGTATGATGAATTTTTATTTTATACGTCTATTTAATATGAGCAGTGCTTATAAAGACATTAATTTAATTTTTAAAGTTTCTTCAAAGAATTTTTTGAAATTAAAATTGGAGAAGACAACAGATTAAATCTGTTTTGATATTAAAATTTTGTAATAATCCTTCTATCAAGTAAAAAACCGTTCCTTCTTATTTTATCTCATTTTATTGTCTCTCAGTATTTAATACTTTTAGATAAAATGCTCTAAAACGAACGAATTTAGATTTGCAGTAAACTTATTGAAATAAGTCACAATGTCTCAAATATATTGTCCAGGATTTCTATGCATTTCATTATCCCAGTTTTCTCAAACGTACTCTTCAAAATATTTTTTCTATTCCATTTGATGTCATGGGACGCGTGCCATCTCGTATGCATCGTTCTATAAAATAACAGGAATAACCTTTGATGCTTTGTCTGAAGCAATAGAAAACCTTTCGAAATAAAACAACACAATAATACCTGTCGTTATACAAATACTAGATTTGAATCAGGTGCACCACATTCCCAGCATATATAAAAAACACCCTCGATATATTATGCACCGCTGAACCCTAGAGAAGCTATTTATTTACTAGGCTAGTAGTTATAGAAGAGGGCCGTTACGTTCCACTTACGAAGGACGTGTCCAACAGAGGAAGAGCCCCAGGCCATGACGACATCCTGTTGTAATTTCAAAGGATAGAATAAGGACCAGATCGGTTCTGTGCATAATTTTTGACCTTTGTTTGAAGGGAATATCGGTTGTTAAGGGAAAGTAACGATCTGGCATAACCGAATAGATACACTATAATGGCTGAAGTTATTGTTGCATTTTGCGCGCAATTCAAAGAAAGCATTAAAATCTTTGGAAATGTTCATAATGACAAATATTCAGTAAAATAAAATAGTAAGGCCTTTTACTTGATAGAAGAAATATAAGAAAATTTGAATATTAAAACAAATTGAAATATAAAATAAGAAGGAACGGTTTTTTACTTGATAGAAGGATTATTACAAAATTTGAATATTAAAACAGATTTAATCTGTTGTCTTCTACAATTTTAATTTAAAAAAATTCTTTGAAGAAACTTTAAGAATTAAATTAATGTCTTTATAAGCACTGCTCATATTTAATAGACGTCAAAATTCATCATACAATATCAAACGGAATTAAGAAAAACCAACAAATATAAACTGTCAATTGAAATTAAAATATAAATAAGCAAACATTTTTTGTTTCGTTCCAGGCATGCGTAATGAACTCTTCAGACAAACTTACAAAGCCCTGTTTGTTACAAAATGTATTGTTTTCTGATCCTATATTAATGAAAAATAACTCTTTCTCAAAAATATAAAACATAATTTCAAGAACTTCTCAAAAACTAATTTATTTGAAATATTCAATATATTTAAAGAAATTACTTCAAAAAATCTCAAAACATGTAGCACATCCTCAAGAAATAATTAAAGTTACGATAAGATCAGTTCAACTTTACATATAAAAAAATAATAAAATCAATTAAACAATGTATAGACTTACTCAGTGCCATCGCAGAACTGCACGATCCTCAACAGACATATAAGTAGGCACCTTTATATCCAAGGTACTTTAGGTTCTATGTTCACAGAAAATCATACAAAGCTTATAAGGCACTTGGCCTTAGTTAAAACCATTCAACACTGTATAATGAATTTCTTTATTTGAAAAACCTAATATAATTATATATTATATATAAAATAAAATAAGAAGGAACGGTTTTTTACTTGATAGAAGGATTATTACAAAATTTGAATATTAAAACAGATTTAATCTGTTGTCTTCTACAATTTTAATTTCAAAAAATTCTTTGAAGAAACTATATCTTAAAGATATAGTGCATTTTTTTAGAGATTTTTGAATCAACTTATTCGAATATTTAAATATATTAAATATTTCAAATAAATTATATTCTAAGATATAGTGCATTTTTCAGAGATTTTTGAATTAACTCATTCGAATATTTAAATATATTAAATATTTCAAATAAATTATATTCTTTGAGAAGTCCTTTAAGTGTGTTCATGTTTTCAAAAGGCAATTGGTGTTCTTAAAGGTAAGACCAGAAACAAAATTTTGTTTCCTTTAAATATTCATTTATTAATTTTAATTACTTTCGTATATCTGTTGGGTTATTTATTCCATTTGACATTATGTATTGAGTTTTGATTATATACGTCTATTAAATGTAAGCGGTGCTTGTTTTAGACATAAATTTAATTCTAAAAGTTTTTTGAATAAAAAATTTTTTTGAAATTAAAATTGTAGAAGATAAACATATTTCAAATTGTTTTAATATTCAAATTTTGAAATATTCAGTACTTGCTTAATTTCGAAAATAATAAACAATTTTTGATTTATTGAATTTCATATTTTCATAGCAATTAATTTATCATACGATGACTTATTCGGGTGAATATTGATACCTATACAGAATGAAACTTCTTGAATGAAAATAATTCGCAAAAAATTGATAACTAAGAGATATATTGTCAGTAATTTCGATCTTCCTAAAACAGACTGGGTATAGATAATTTGTTCAGGTTGTAAATAACAATAACTATCGAATAAAATTCGAATATCAAACCAGATTTAATCTGTTAGTCTTCTACAATTTAAATTTCAAAAAAAACTTTTAATCAAAAAACTTTTATTCAAAAAACTTTTAGACTTAAATTATTGTCTACAATAAGCACCGCTTATATTTAATAGACGTATATAATAATATAATTTAATAACGTATATAAAAAAAGTTATTTACAATTAATAAATAAATATTTGAAGGAGACAAAATTTTGTTTCTGATCTTACCATAATGAACACCAATTATTTTTCAAAAACATAAAACTTAAGGACTTCTCGAAAAATATAATTTATTTGAAATATTTAATATATCTATACTATATCTTCGAAAAACAATTAGAAGTCCGATAGTCTCTTCATCAGCCCTAAATAATATTTAAAATATCAAAATCAACTAACAATCAGTATATCTTACCTTAGAATGTAACCGGAACTTGTTTGAACAGACTAACTTTAAAAATCCAGATAGAACAAAATTTGAATATCAAAACAAATTGAAATATGTTTGTCTTCTACAATTTTAATTTCAAAAAAAGTTTTATTCAAAAAACATTCGAAACATTCATTTCTTTACATGAGTGCGTTGTTGATATAGGTTAGTTTTTTGATTTTGATATTTGGAATATTATTCAGGACCGAAGAAGGTATTGCTTAGAATTATATTTGTTTTTTGAAGATATAGTGCATGTTTTGAGAGATTTCTGAATTAACTTATTCGAATATTCAAATATATTAAATATTTCAAATAAATTATATTCTTTGAGAATTCCTTAAGGTGTGTTCATGTTTTTAAAAGGCAATTGGTGTTCTTAAAGGTAAGACCAGAAACAAAATTTTGTCTCCTTTAAATATTTATTTATTAATTTTAATGACTTTCGTATATCTGCTGGTTTATTTATTCCATTTGACATTATATATTGAGTTTTGATTATATACGTCTATTAAATGTGAGCGGTGCTTATTTTAGACATTAATTTAATTCTAAAAGTTTTTTGAATAAAAATTTCTTTTTTAAATTAAAATTGTAGAAGACAAACATTTTAATTTGTTTTGATATTCAAATTTTGTTATATTTCTGCTATCACGTAAAAAGCCTTTCTATTTTATTTTAAATCCAGATAGATATTCGTCAGAAAATCACAGAAAACTGTAAGGTATTATAAGGTTTTCTTTAAACCATTGACATTCCATAATGAGATTTATTCAAGCCTAAATATAATT
This sequence comes from Megalocaria dilatata, assembly GCA_034642435.1. Taxonomy (NCBI): domain Eukaryota; kingdom Metazoa; phylum Arthropoda; class Insecta; order Coleoptera; family Coccinellidae; genus Megalocaria; species Megalocaria dilatata. The sequence continues at coordinate 52,266,246 of CM067859.1, read as the reverse complement.
ATGAATTATTTATAAAATAAAATAGAAAAACGCTTTTTACTTGATAGAAGAAATATAACAAAATTTGAAAAAGTAAAAAGCCTTTTTCTATTTTATTAATTATGGAATAGATGGGACCTTTCTGTTATGATTAAATATAAAGTTCTGTGGCCCATTTTAATTTCTTCATACTAACATTGGAACTATCCCGTATACCCAAGTACGAGAAGCCACTCCCAGATAAATATGGTTGAAATTGAAGAATCTGCACTTTAAGAGCCCTAATATCAGTCACACTAGAGAACCCCGATAGGGTGGATATATCAACCAACTAGTAGAAGCATCTCAGAAATTAAGAAAAACATGCTTCAGAATAATGGGTGGTATCACTTTTGCTTACGATACTACAGGAAGAATCTGCTTCCATGATAATGGCGGTTGAGCATTCTGGGATACGAATAACGGCTGACTCTATTAAGTCCAATTTGTTAGAAATGCAACTAGAAGGCAGTAACCCTTCAGAAACCGACACAACATAAATTATCGGAAACAAGTTGGCGATACTTCTGCTTAAACGTTGAACAAAAATTATAGCTCAAACCTTTGAGAAAAGTGAGCAGAATAGAACTAACCTAGTATGCATAGAAGAACTACTTCTATAGACTTGTTAAGTTTCCTCAGATCAGATTTCAAACACAAGCGTTTCTGATGATGCACAATCATGACGGTCATGGGTAAATGCAGTCTATTATTGCAGCCATTTTGAGTATGATGAATGAATATATAATGTGAATATCGTTGACAAAAAGCGTGAATGCTTGTCGAGTTTTCTCAGATTTTTCTTTTCAAATTGTTTTTCATACCAATACATTTAGAGTGTAAGTGAAACCTGACCCCGTACTTCATAATGCACACTTGCTTGTTTATACTACTCTGTCAAGAAAGTACCAGGAATTTTCAATTAAAACAACATTTTTACATTTAATCGTCAAAATTTATTGGGTCGCCTTCAAAATAGGCTCCATTTGCTCCAATACATCTATGCCAACGGCACTTCCAATTATCGAAACACTTTTTATAGGCGCTTTCCGGGATGGACTTTAGCTCTCGCGCCGAATTTTGTTTTATGGCTTCAATCGACTCAAAACGGGTGCCACGAAGGGGCAATTTTAGTTTTGGGAAGAGGAAAAAGTCGCAGGGAGCCAAATCCGGCGAATACGGTGGTTGCTGAAGCACGTTTGTTGAGTTTTTGGCGAGAAAGTCAGTCACAATCGTAGCTCGGTGAGAAGGCGCGTTATCGTCATGCAAAATCCATGAGTTGTTCGCCCACAAATTTGGCCGCTTCTTACGGATACGCTCACGCAAACGTTTCATAACGCCTAGGTAATACTCCTTGTTTACCGTCTGACCTTGTTTACCGTCTGAACGAATTCGTAGTGCACCACGCCGCGGATATCGAAGAAAACAATGAGCATCACCTTCATTTTCGAGCGGCTTTGGCGTGGTTTTTTCGGTTTCGGCTCATTTTTTGCCACCCATTCCGATGATTGCTGGCTTGTTTGCATATCGTACTCGTAGACCCAGGTCTCATCACCAGTTATAATGCGTTCCATGAATGTAGAATCGGAATTACAGCGATCCAGCATGTCTGAAGCAACCTGTTCGCGATGACGTTTTTGAATAAAATTCAGGTCTTTCGGTACGAGTCGTGCGGCCACCTTTCTCATGCCCAAAATATCAATCAAAATCGTACGTGCGGACTCGTGGGATATCTTAAGATCATGTGCTATCTCTCTCAAGCTGGTACGACGGTTTTCCAGCACCCTTTCCTTAATTTTATCGACGTTATCTTCGATCGAAGCCGTCGATGGGCGACCACTTCACGACCGTCCTTGAAGGCTCTGTACCACTGATATGCACGAGTTTTAGATAGAGCATTATCACCAAAGGCCTTTTGCAACATTTTCAATGCATCGGCACACGAAAATTCATTTGCAACACAAAACTTCAAACAAATTCTGTGCTCAACGTAATCACCCATAGTAAAAATCGACACGCACTCTGACATCGACTGACTTAATCAGCTGTTGCAAACACACTAGTTGACAGATCCTGCTCAAGCTTGGCATAGAAATTAAGGACAGTGGTACCAACCTAGGAAAAAAAATTTTTACCTGCCTCATTGCCCCGCCAGATTTAAATCGATAATTCCCGGTACTTTCTTGACAGAATGTATAGCCATTCAACCAGAAATGAGCTTCATCGCTAAACACAATTTTACGATAAAAAAGTGGATCAACCTCAAGCTGTTCTAGGGCCCAATCAGCAAACAAGCGATGCTTATTATGGTCAAGTGGCTTCAGTTCTTGAATCAGTTGGATCTTGTATGGGTGTAGACCAAGAACTTCACGCAAAATTTTCCATGTGGTGGAAGCATAGAGTTCAACTTTTTGTTAACGTTGACGAATAGACAAATCTGGATCATCATTATTACTGTGACTTACAGCAGTGATATTTTCTTCTGTACGTACAGTTCTTTGTCTTGTTGTTGTTATTGCATCGAGTAGAGAAAATGTTTTCCGAAATCTATCGATAGTTCAACGAATAAGCTGCTCTGATGGAAGATTATGTAAATCAGAAATTTCAGGAAGTGCACTATAAGTTTGGCGAATGGAACACTCATTTTGAAAATTAATTTCAAAAATTTGTAAACGTTGTTGCGACGTGAGTCTTTCCATGATAATTTGTCAATGCTTAATGAACAGAAATTTCATAACAACATGGCTTCTACCTTCTGTCAAATCACAGTTATCCCTATCGAAAGTTCTGTTACTCTAAAAAAAACATCCGATATAAATTATCACAGACATATCTGTGGCAGACGTAGCACTGGTTGATAATAGAAAAGAAACGGCATATTTTATAGTTAATATTATATCCCGTCTATCCAATTACAACATCGAGTTAAAAGAAACAGAAAGAGTAAATAAAATACTTTGACCTAGCTGATGACTACAAGTATAATAAAATACTCAAACTTAAAAAAGTATTTAGTAGTAATACCCTTAATAATATCTGTCACGGGGATGATCTTGAAGCACTTTCCAAATTACTTAGAAAAAATTGATATTACCTGTGCATTTATTATCATATAAATACAAAAATCAGTTATACTATACACATGCAGAATTGTAAAAATACTTACATCCCTGACAAAACAGCCTTACCTGCTGAAATGAATACCCCATTTGAGTTAATACCACGCAAGAGGAGAACTAATAATATCAATAATAATAGAAAGAATTCCCAACAACAATTATACTGATTTGAAAATAGAAGAAAAGATTGAGAAATATGCACCACTTGCCAGGGAAATAAAAAAAAAATGAAACTTGAAATGTCTGGAGACCTTGCCTCTTATTGTGTCAGCCACGGGTTTGATTACTAGAAACCTGAAAAGAATTTAGAAAGGTTAAATATTCCAGAAAGGACGTACCAAGCAATGCAAAAGTCGGTCCGATAGTTATTACAGATGTAACAAAGCATATTCATCCTGCTCTCGAAAGCAGATGAATACCTGAAAACACCACCGAGTTAATCGAGATTACTGAAAAAGAAGAGCACTAGACGGGAGAAGATCAGTACAGATTTGGCCAGTGAACTGAAAAATATTTATAAACTGGAGAAGGTTGATAGTGTGCCAATAACCATATCCGCTAATACCCTCATCGATAAAGACCTGCCAGAGATGAAGGCGGTAGAAGAATTCTGCATTTAGTATAGTTATACAATTTACGAATTTGAACACTCAGAACATATTTTCATAAAGAACACTAGAAACCATAGGAAATACATACTCAAGGATGAAATGGAGTCAGACCTATGCAGGAATTGTAAGAACCATAGACAGACTGTCGAACATATATATCATTATGCCATCCTTATCAAGCACAAAGTATACGTAAAAACATAATAAAGTGGCTAATATCATTTACATAGAGTAATTGAAAAGACACAAATCCGAATAGAATAAAACATCGTGCTACAAACTATCGGATGTTTTTTTAGAGTGATAGAGCATTCCATAGGAATACCTGTGATTTAACAGAAGGTACAAGCCATGTTGTTTTGACATTTTTGTACAAAAGGCATTGACAAATTATCATGAAAAGACTCACGCCGCAACAACGTTTACAAATTGTTGAAATTTATTTTCAAAATCGGTGTTATATTCGCCAAACTGAGAGCAATTCATGAAATTTATGGTTTACATAATCGTCCATCAGAGCAGCTCATTCGACAAACTGTCGGACAACATTTTCTCTACTCGATGCAAAAACAACAAGACAAAGAACTGTACGTACAGAAAAAAATATTGCTGCTGCGAGTCATAGTGTTAATGATGATCCAGATTTGTCCATTCATCGACGTTCACAACAACTTTTACTCTGTGCATCCACCACATGGGAAATTTTGCATAAAGATCTTGGTCTGAACCCATACAAGATCCAACTGGTTCAAGAACTAAAGCCACTTGACCACAATAAGCGTCGTTTGTTTGCTGATTGGGCCCTTGAACAGCTTGAAGTTGATCATCCATTTTTTCATCGTAAAATTGTGTTTAGTGATGAAGCTCGTTTATGGTTTAACGGATATGTAATTAAACAAAATTGCCATATATGGAGTGAAAACAATCCTCAAGAAGTTCTGCAGACCTCAATCTTAATTTGAATGTGTTTTATTTCAATTAAAAGTTCTATCACTCTAAAAAAAACACCCGATACATCGTTTCCCATTTGTAGTAAACCTTAATGCAAAAATTTATTGGGATAAAACTCTATGTACCGATACAACTATAGTGCACAACAGACCAGACATCACCATAGTGAATAAGGTACAGAAGAAGACCTAATTTGTCAATGTAACAATTCCCAACAACAATAATATGGATTTGAAAATAAAATTGAGAAATATGAACCGCTTGCCAGGGAAACAAGAGAAATGTGGAACTTGGAAAGTATGAACCTCTTATTATGTCAGCCACACACTTTGATTCCTAGAAACCTGAAAATGAATTTAGATAGGTTAAATATTCCAGAAAATACGTACCAAGTAATGTAAAAGACGGTCATCATGGATACCTCACACATCGTCCTGTCGTTTCTACATATGTAACGCAACATATTCATCATGCTGTTGAAAGCCGAGGAATATCTGAAAGCACCACTGAGTTTAAAGAGATTAGTATAAAAATGAATAAATATGTTTTGTTATACTTGAGACAACACAGTATCAAAGATTGGAGTGGTGGTCTACTAGGGCAGATCAATAACAATAGATCGAAGAGTATACTATTATAGACCGGACCTGGTACTCATCGATAGAGCTCAAAAATTTGAAATAATTATAGATGTAGTAGTACCACTCACGCCTAACATCAGAAAGATAGAGTCCGAAAAAATAACTGAAAATTATGTGGCATATTTGGAGAGTCATAATAATACCATTAGTTTTCTCGGCTGAAACAGTCATGTCTGAATCGTTTAAGAAAATATTTTGTCACATTGTGAAGAAATTACTGAATTACTGAGAGGAACTGAATTGATTTTTCACTTGATAAAAAACCAGTAAACACTGATATAGGGGTTACCATACATAATAATAATAATAGTATTTATTCACCTTCAACAAAAAAGACAGAAACTACAGTGAAAATAATGTGTTACCTTTGAATTTTTTGCTAGAGAAACATGGTAATTCCTTAAAACTTGTTTCAATTATTCATTATGATCAATTACAAAACACTAAAAGCCGAAACAGTATCTGTATATTAACCTTTATCCAAAATAAATTCATTTTTTGTTCAAAGGGGTGAATGCAAACTAACAATTGACAAATGAATGAATACATTTTTAATAATGCTTGTAGTCCCTGGATTTCTCACTAACAATTTCCGCACATGAATCCCACCGTAAATTCTACCAGATAAGCTCTTGATAAAATTCAAAAGAAAACTCCATCCACAAACGTTAAACCCACATACATAATGCCGCCCCAAGATTGATCGAAATTGCGAATTTGCCTAAGTCAGACACATCTATTCATAGTGGACTAGTGTGCAAATTCAGTTCCCTTCGGAACGATTATAGAAACCGGCTCTAGAATTCAAATAATAGAACGTGTTTTTTGCAATGAAAAGAGAGCGACTTTTGGTACTCGTAGTTCAACCCCTCGAACTTGAACAAGAGTGGCATATTCAAATGGTCCAGACACACCTGATGGTGAAATTGGAAGTTCGGGATTGATATATTAGAAAGACATGTAAATTTGCTTGAATGCTTCGATGAAATATTTATATCGGGTAATCTTTTTAGAGTGATATAACTTTAAAGCGAAATAAAACACATTTAAATTAAGATTGAAGACATTTATTTTTTTTATTAGAAAGATAATTTTATGACATATATGTTTTGAAAATAATTTCTGGCATCAATTTTGGACCACTTTTTCGAGTAATTCAGGCCTTATTTCATCAAAAACACGAGTAATGTTGGCTACCAAAGCGTCTATTGTTCCAGCTTTATTAACATAAATCCATGACTTGACATAACCTCAAACAAAATAATCCAGTGGAGTTATGATGATCTTGGAGGCCAATTAATTGGACCATTCCTCGTAATAATGTTATCTCCAAATCTTTCTTTCAATAAATCAATTGTTACGGTAGCAGCATGAGGTGTAGCACCATCTTGTTGGAACCAAAATACTTCTGGGACGATACCATTCAAATTTTGAAACAAATAATCATTGATCATCGATCTGTAATGAGCACCATTCACTGTAACATTAGCTCCAGCATCGTTTTTAAAGAAATCTGGACCGATGATGCCTCCAGCGTGTAAAGCACACCATACAGTGCATTTTTCAGGATGCAATGGAACCTGCAGAACTTCTTGAGGATTGTTTTCACTCCATATACGGCAATTTTGCTTGTTTACATAGACGTTCAACCAGAAATGAGATTCATCACCAAACACAATTTTACGATAAAAAAGTGAATCAACTTCAAGCTTTTCTGGGGCCCAATCAGCAAACAAACGAAGCTTATTATGGTCAAGTGGCTTTAGTTCTTGAACCAGTAGGATCTCACCAACTTGTCCAACTTGTTGTGAACGTCGACGAATAGACAAATCTGGATCATCATTAGCACTATGACTTACAGCAGCGATATTTTCTTCTGTACGTACAGTTCTTTAATTTGTTGTTGTTGTTGCACCGAGTAGAGAAATCTATCGATCGTTCGACGAATAAACTGCTCTGATGAACGATTATGTAAACCATAAATTTCACGAAGTGCTCTTTAAGTTTGGCGAATAGAATACTCATTTTGAAAATAAATTTCAACAATTTGTAAACGTTGTTGCGGCGTTAGTCTTTCCATGATAATTTGTCAATGCTTACTGAACAGAAATGTCAAAACAACATGGCTTCTACCTTCTGCCAAATCACAGTTATCCTTATTGAAAGTTCTATCGCTCTAAATAAACACCCGATATTTCTAATATGCTTATGATCTAAGAATTCTTAATTTTCCATTTTCAAAGAGCTATTTTAGATATACAGAAGATGATACTCTCCGGAATTTTTCCGTCTGAAATTCGGACCAAATATCAACTAATTCCTTTTACTTCTTGCTGATAAATACCGACACAAATGGAAACTTAAGATTCGAATTTTTTCATTATATCATTTCTAAATACGAATATTCAGAGGATCAGATTCATTAATTCAAATTTCTCTGGTGAAATCCACCACTATAATATATAATATGTAGGCCAGTATCAACAGAATAAATAGAAATATATTTTCCATTTATAATGTCAATTATTTATTGTTATTTTTATTTTATTCTGTTATACTTGTGGACCAAATTGTTATTTTATAATCGGTTGAGGAAGAATAAATCCATTATTTTTTCGGTAGGTGGCTATAGTGATCGATATCTCGTAAATTTTTAGATTTACGCTAGTTGGCAAAATGATATTTCACACTAAAAAAATTCTTTCGCTGTTTTTTGTTTGTTTCATTCACTTGTGAGTTATAAGGTGTTGAAAATAGAAAGCAACAAAGATAAATTCGGTACAATTTACGTTTTTTTTTTATAAAGGTGAAACTACAAGCCAGATGGCTGAAATTATGAATGGTGTTAATGGTTCCTATACTGTACCAGCTAATTACGTGCAATTTTGGTTTAGTCGATTCATTTCAGGTATTTATTATGTTGAAGATCTACCTCGCACAGGCAGACTCGTCGTGAGAAATGTCGATATCATCACAGAAATAATCAAACTTTACCGGCCTATTAGTAGTCGTACCATCGCTTGGAAGCTAAAGATCTACCATAAAACAGTTGTATACCATTTGTGCAAAGCTGGATTAAAAAATCAGCTCAATGTATGTGTGCAACACTAGTTAACACCAAAAAACATGATGGATCGAATTTCCATCTGCGAAGCCTTGATTAAACGGAAAGAAATCGACCAATTTCTTGAACTAATTCAAACTCAAATTTATTAGTTACCCCCAAAATTTCACTGGGATTGTCAAAGAAATATATGATAATCTACATCATAAAATAAAAAATTGTAAATATGTCATACTAAAATATTTCAACTTTAAAACCTACAACAATCAACAAAAAACAAACTATTACACTAAGAAACGAACTGAAACACAGCAAGTAAATGACTAGAACTGTTACTTCATAAACTCATCCATTGAATAAAATGCACATTCAATTAGAATCGCTTTAACTTTTCGCTTGAATGTTGTAGAATGCAGTGTTGTTAGGGATTGTGGAAGTCGGTTATAGATTTTCATTCCATTAAATATATGGGTGTTCTGTGTCCTCTGCAGTCTATGTCTTGGGGCAACAAAGTTGTTCCTACATGGAACATATGGAACTATATGGTGGCATGACTTTGAATCGTTGAGTGTGTCTGGAAATTATCCCGATTTTTGTGCACGTACATAAAGACATTCTGGGATATGACAGCATGTTAAAGTAAGTATTCCATATTTCTTAAAGAGTGGTCTACAGCTAGTGACTTGGTTTAGTCCCGCTACTAATCTTAAAGCTTTTTTCTGTTTCAGGAACACTCTTTCTGCCTCTGAAGAAGCTGTAGCTCATCCTGCTGTGGAAATGTGCGTTATATGTAAGTAACGCTTCTTTTTCTGTGAGCAAGTTTTTTATTCTTCTTATTGAAAATAATGCTGTTGATAGTCTTTGGCACAATTCATTTATGTGCTTCAGCCAAGTTGAATTTCCGCTGATTGAAACCCCAAGCAGAGAAATACTTTTTGGTTCTTGACGTTTTGTGCTCACAATCAACTCCTGAGTTTTCTCTTCATTCACTTTCATGTCATTTGAACTAAACCATTCTATCGCATCTTTGACTGTTTCATGAGATTTATTTAGGAGTAGATTTCTGCCCTTGGCTCTATTCAAAAATGTTATATCGTCAGCGAAGAGGGTTTCATCAACAGTACCAACGTTATATATCAGATCATTGATATATAGAAGACAAATAATAGTCCCGAGCACAGATCCCTGGGGGACTCCTGCAGAAATTTCCAACTAGGAGGACCTTTTAGCTTCCAAATCTACAATTTGGTACCTATCCTCAAGGAACCACTCCAACAGATTCAAAACTGGCCCTCTTAAGCCTATGTACTCCAACTTATGCAGAAGCTTTTTATGTTTGGCATAATCAAACGCTCGACTTAGATCCATGCAGGTTAGCATCACATCATCTGCATCATCCAATGCCTTCATGATGTACTCAACAATGTGGACCAAAGCTGTGGTAGTAGATTTTCCCTCTCTGAAACCTTGCTGAAAACTGGCAAGCAACGAATTTTTTTCTAGAAATGCGACAATTCTAGTTTTGAGGAGATTCTTATAGATTTTGTAGACAACTGGCCGGATATATATTGGCCTATAGTTCTCGTATAGCTTCTGATTACCTTTTTTATGAACCGGTATCACCCTCGCAATCTTCAGGTCTTCTGGAAAGTAGCCCTGCTGGAAGCAATAGATGACCTCTTTCAACATTTTTACGGAGAAGCCATATACATCTTGGGAAGCTTTATTTTTCATTTCTGATACAACCCTCAAAATTTCCTCTGGTGTTGTGGGTGTAAAAAAAATGAGCGTGAAGTTTCACCTTCATTTTTGTTTTTCAACATTTTTTCACTCGATTCTGGATTGGTGTTAGCTCCAGTCAACTTTTCCGCAACCGTTGGAAAATGCCGGTTGAATGTTTCTTCTGATAGTGATGAGAGGTATACTTTTCCTGTCTCTGATTTTAATTTTGAATTTATTACCTGCCATATCGCACCACTCTTATTTTCTGCTTCATGGTGACTGGGGCTGAGAAATGAGTCATATACGTCAATATTGTGTGTTTGGTGGCTAAATTCGTATACCTTCAGTCAATAACTGGACCTTTTGAAGCTAGCAATTGATCAGAAAGACCAAAATTGACCAACAGAAGAGGTGTTGTGTTCTATGAGGGCAACGCTAGGCCACACACGTCTGTAGTGACTTGCCAGAAACTCCGGGAGATTGGTTGGGAAATTTTAATGCATCCACCATAGAGTCCAGACTTGACACCCAGTAATTACCATACTTTTCTCGCATTGCAAATCTTTCAATGTGATAATAAATTAGCATCAAGAGAAGATTGTGGAAATCGATCACTAGAGTTTTTCGCCAAATTCTATGTGAGAGGGATTATGAGGCTTCCTTTAAAATGGCAACAAATTATAGAACAAAACGGTGCATACTTGTCCCAAATCGGACAATTCCAAATATCTTAAATAAAGTCAAGTTGACGCAAAATTAAGGGCTTTTTTCCCAAACCTCTTATATAATAAGAAGCTGTAGCTATTATTTTCGCCCCTGTGCACATCATTCAACTACAGTTTTCCGCATTGAATTGAATAAAAAAATAACACAAACCTAGTTGTTAGAATTTTCTATATATTTTCGGTATGAAGCAAATCGAGAATTAACTTTTTTTGCATAAATTGAGGATTCATATCCTGTTCTGCAATTTCAAAGTATTACTCCACCTTTAGAAAACTGCGTGATCCTATAAGAGGTAATTACAGCTGAAAAAGTTCATAAATTGAATTGAAAATCTAGTTAGTTTTTCCTTTCATTTTGAGAATCATTATGTTTTTATGTTTTTGTCAGGTGGAACATTTTGAATTTATTTGTCGATATTTTTATAATCCAACCGTTCTACATGACTAATTTCCCTAAATTTGACTGAAGCAGTATAGAATTTCAGATTTCAGAAGAAAACGAAGGAGAATCAGATAATTTATGATAAATTCATAAATAAAAAACGAATAACATATTAGGAGTACAAATAAGTTTCCGCCGTTTTATTGTAGATGGCGCGGCACGGAGTTTCGGTTAGCTTTCGCAGATGATAACCAGCTTAAAAAATAGTTTGGACATTCAAGAACAACATAACCTATTAATATCATTGATTTTATATTGGTAAAATATAATTTTTATGAGTTGAAAATGTCAAAATTTGAGCCAAGTAAGCGTCATTTGCGGGAAATATTAGTTTACTTCTTTAATTTAAGGAAATCTGCTGCTGAGGCGCATCAATTGCTCGTAGAAGCATATGGAGAGGGTGCTTTGAGTGAGAGAACGTGTCGAGAGTGGTTTCAAAAGTTTGAAAACGGTGATTTCGACGTAGAAGACAAAGATCGCAGTGAGAGGCCAAAAATTTACGAGGATGCAGAATTGGAGGAATTATTGGAGGAAGATTCATCTCAAACACAAAAAGAACTTGCTCTAACATTAGAAGTCACTCAGCAAGCAGTCTCACATCGTTTAAAATCATTAGGAATGATTCATAAACAAGGAAATTGGGTTCCGTACGGCGGAAACTTATTTGTACTCCTAATACGAATCAAAAGTGAAAACCTACAGAATATTCCAAGAACGCCAGTTTTTGATAGTCATGAATCTTCCCAGTACGGTTTTCATAGAAACAGAACACAAAAAAGGATATGAATATAACATTAAAAAAAGTTTTCATATTGAAGAACTTCAAGCATAGAATTAGAATTATCATCAAGATGCAGCCCCAATAATTTAAACAATAAATATAAATGTTCAGAATTTATTATAAAGCAATTTTATGAAAGCAATATTTAATTAATGAGTATGATTAAATATTGAACATAGAAAATCAACTAATTTGAGGAAGACACAAGATTAAAATAATATAATATTAACAAAAACACCCATTCCACCGAAAAAACAATAGAATTCGAGTAAAGATCCAACAAAAACTATCAGTATCAAAATGAGCCTGTGGTATAATACAGAGAGATATTAGTAGACTACTTCCAAAAAATCCCCAATTATATTATACCCCTTGAACAGACTTCATAAAATGTCATCAGACCAGTAGTTTCATACATACAGGACATCACCTACTTTTTCCACTATTTACAACCTAATTTGTCAATTATAAATTCTTCAATACTAATTGGTTAAATTAAAAACATTGAAATTCCATCCAACTCAAAATTAGTTCCATTGGACATACTAGTAGTAAATTTATTTACGAGTGTACCACCTAACGATGTTATAAAACTTACGGAACAAATGGTTTTGAAAATAGAGTGGATTGTTCAATGAAAAATGGCTCAAATCAAAATTATTTTAGTTTTAATGACGAATTCCGCAACAATAGAAAAGGCTTAAATATGAGGGGGCCCCTCAAATTCACATCTAGCGAAGATTTTCATTCATATTTCAGAAGAAACTATTCATAAAAATAAAATCACTTACTAGATCAATTACTAATATAAATATCTGGATGACATAAACATATGCTTTACAGCTAGAAATAGAGATTTGATGCATATAAGTTACCACACAATGGAAGTATAAACTGATGGTTACTTAAATTATTTAGATTTAACAAAAAGGAGATTTCATGACAAACAATTTTTCTATTCTGCAGGAACCTTCTTATACAGATATCCCCCAAAATTCGTTTGATTCTATTGAACACAAATTATCCCCATATCATTCGACTATGACACATAGATTCAAGATATTAAAAAATCTTCAATATTTAAAAAGTTTTAACATGAATATAGGTTAATACTTGATAGAAGGTGTATAAAATTGTTTGAATATTTTAATATTAGCCTTCTACATATTTAATTTCAAAAAATTATATTTAATAACTTCAGGAATTAAATTGAAATAATGTCATATAAGTACCACTTATATCAAACGACATATAAAATAAAAATTCATTATTAGAAATCCAAATGATAAAACAAAATCCAATAAATAAAAATTGTTAACCAAAATTCTATAAATTAAATATTTTGAATAGACAAAATTTTGTTTCTGCTGATCAAGCTTATGAAAACAAATATCTTTCAAAAATGTTTAACATGATCTTAAGAATTTCATCATAAAACTATCTTAGAATATTCAATATTATTGGATATCTAACTAAGTTACTTTGTTTAAAATCTCAAAATATGTAAAAACATTACTGAAGAACAAGTTTTAAGAGAGACTTTGCTTCGTCAATTTTCAAATAATTCATATTCAATAAAATATAACATCAATCAACAACAAATATTTACTCACCCTTCAATAATTTAGAAACTTCTGGCAAATGAGCTGCTGAGAAATTTAAATGTTAATATAAGGTTATCTTACACGTGAATAAATAATAAAAATCTGTGGTTTACCCTTGATCTCAAAGATTGAAAGACCCTTGATCTAAAAGATTGAAAGACAATTTAACGGCCTCTGTTATATTAAGGGTAAACCACAGAGCTATTTATTTACGTGTAAGATAACCTTATATTTCATTTAAATTTGTCAGCAGCTCATTTGCCAGAAGTTTCTAAATTATTGAAGGTTGAGTAAATATTTGTTGTTGATTGATGTTATATTTTACTGAATATGAATTATTTGAATACTGACGAAGCAAAGTCTCTCTTAAAACTTGTTTTTCAGTAATGTTAATACATATCTTGAGATTTTATACAAAGTAACTTAGTTAGATATCCAATAATATTGAATATTCTAAGTAAGATAGTTTTATGATGAAATTCTTAAGCTCATGTTGAACATTTCTGAGAGATATTTGTTTTCATAAGATTGATCAGCAGAAACAAAATTTTGTCTATTCAAAATATTCAATTTATAGAATTTTGGTTAACAATTTTTATTTATTGGATTTTGTTATATCATTTGGATGTCTTATAATGAATGTTTATTTTATATGTCGTTTGATATAAGTGGTACTTATATGACATTATTTCAATTTAATTCCTGAAGTTATTAAATATAATTTTTTGAAATTAAATATGTAGAAGGATAAAATTAAAATATTCAAATGAAAAATTTTAATCAAGAATTAAATTTTATTGAACAGAATGCAACTTAAATTTGTTATTCGCCATCAATAACAGGCGGTAAGATTGCTAAATAACAAAATAAAGGACTTTATATGGAATATACCATAAGCTGAAATTATAACAAACAGGCATCTCTGAAAATAAAGGAGTTTCTTAATAACATAAATATGAATATATCTATCAGATAAAAAAAATTAATTGTAAAATATTGTAGAAAACCGCTAAACTGACAATAAATAAATCAAAATCAACAGGTTTCTTCAATAGGCGTGTGATAACTTCACGAAAATTTATATTGAAGGTCTTTTAATACTGTAATGAAGGAACATAGCAGATCTTCCCTCAATGAAAAGTTGGATGGTAAGTATGCCGAACTAATAACAGAAGCACTCAATATCGAATGGAGTTTTAAAATTTTGCATAATGATAATAAAGGTCTGAAGCTGAAATCATTAAAAATTTCAGAAATAAATCGGATAAGGATTTCTGGGAATTTGCAGAAATATTAAAATTACTGTTGTGGTCATTCTGGAAGGAGCTAAATAGTTTTTCTAAAGTATTCAGAAATCTTATTGTACCCTGATATTGTGTGTAACAAATTTTTGAGCTAGTTGTTTGAAAGCATTCGAAGAAGCTACAATGAAGCAAAATAATAATAAATAGCAAAATTACATTTTTCATACATCAATTATATTCTGGATGAGCTTCATAATTTCAAACGATTTTTAGACAGAGGTTATCAGCACGTTACACTAACAAAAACATAAAATTATGAATAGTGTGAATTATTTGTTTAGTGCATAATGGATTTCGGTCAAAAAAGCATAACTCTCATGAAAATTTTAGGATATAACTAGAACTAAATTATGGAAGTATACCGAACATATTATTTTCAATTTAGCTGCAATAAGATTTTCAAAACATATCTTTTCTGCAGGACAATGTTTAGTTTATGTATTATATCTGAAGTATGTGGTTATGTTCCACTTAATCCCTAAGTTTCACCTGTTTAAATTAACCTGAATAGGAACAACAAGAAAATAGTACAAATGGAATTTTCCAAATACAGATACGGTTATTTTGAAATATATAATTTCGAAATTCATATATCTATCCACTAAAATTTTGATATGGACCAAAATAGGGTGAGTATCTGAAAACCCCCATCTAACGAACATTCACACATACTCGCGAATGATAAAAGATATTCGCAATAAAAAGAGAGCGAAAATTGTAGTTTTAATACCCTGACCGGACACGTTCGTTCAACTTGATGTATGAGGTGGATGAACAGCCAAAAGCTGCGGTTCTTTACCGCATTGTTGCCGTATAGCATTCGAACCCTTATACAGGTGACTAAGAAAAAATTATTCATCAAGCGGTGAAGCGAAGGCTTTAAACCAAAAATTCGGGTGTTTAGATCACGATAATATTAGTTCCTCCGATAGATAGTAGTTATTCTATTCCATAAGGGAATCCTATATTTTTTATATAAATTATGAATTTTGAGTCTACTCGGTGAAAGTTATAATTCAAAATTTAAATTATGGAAAATAATACATTGTGTCAAGAAAGTACCGGGAATTATCGATTTAAATCTGGCGGGGCAATGAGGCAGGTAAATTTTTTTTTCCTAGGTTGGTACCACTGTCCTTAATTACTATGCCAAGCTTGAGCGGGATATGTCAACTAGTGTGTTTGCAACAGCTGATTAAGTCAGTCGATGTCAGAGTGCGTGCCGGTTTTTACTATGGGTGATTGTTGAGCAAAGAATTTGTTTAAAGTTTTGTGTTGCAAATGAATTTTCGTGTGCCGATGCATTGAAAATGTTGCAAAAGGCCTTTGGTGATAATGCTCTATCGAAAACTCGTGCATATCAGTGGTACAGAGCCATCAAGGACGGTCGTGAAGTGGTCGCCCATCGACGGCTTCGATCGAAGATAACGTCCATAAAATTGAGGAAAGGGTGCTGGAAAACCGTCGTACCAGCTTGAGAGAGATAGCACATGATCTTAAGGTATCCCACGAGTCCGCACGTACGACTTTGATTGATATTTTGGGCATGAGAAAGGTGGCCGCACGACTCGTACCGAAAGACCTGAATTTTCTTCAAAAACGTCATCGCGAACAGGTTGCTTCAGACATGCTGGATCGCTGTAATTCCGATTCTACATTCATGGAACGCATTATAACTGGTGATGAGACCTGGGTCTACGAGTTCGATATGCAAACAAGCCAGCAATCATCGGAATGGGTGGCAAAAAATGAGCCGAAACGAAAAAACCACGCCAAAGCCGCTCGAAAATGAAGGTGATGCTCATTGTTTTCTTGGATATCCGTGGCGTGGTGCACTACGAATTCGTTCCAGAGGGTCAGACGGTAAACAAGGGGTATTACCTAGGCGTTATGAAACGTTTGCGTGAGCGTATCCGTAAGAAGCGGCCAAATTTGTGGGCGAACAACTCATGGATTTTGCATGACGATAACGCGCCTTCTCACCGAGCTACGATTGTGACTGACTTTCTCGCCAAAAACTCAACAAACGTGCTTCAGCAACCACCGTATTCGCCGGATTTGGCTCCCTGCGACTTTTTCCTCTTCCCAAAACTAAAATTGCCCCTTCGTGGCACCCATTTTGAGTCGATTGAAGCCATAAAACAAAATTCGGCGCGAGAGCTAAAGTCCATCCCGGAAAGCGCCTATAAAAAATGTTTCGATAATTGGAAGTGCCGTTGGCATAGATGTATTGGAGCAAATGGAGCCTATTTTGAAGGCGACCCAATAAATTTTGACGATTAAATGTAAAAATGTTGTTTTAATTGAAAATTCCCGGTACTTTCTTGACAGAGTAGTATATATTAAGAAATTTATATAAGGTAACTATAAAACTTAAAAAGACTTTATTTTCTATTTTGTGGTATAGTATACATACTTACGTGTGTACGTAAATTTATTTACCGATGTACAACTTGAATATAGCCCAAAAATATTAATAATAAAATTGGAGATTTGCCACTTTTCAGTTTGTAAGCACAATAACTTTCGACAGAAACGACCGAGAGTAAAATTTCTAAGGCACTTTTTCATTCAATATAGAAAAAGCCGCTTGAAATCAACTTCACAAATATTCGGCTTTTCCTGGCTTCGAAAATATTGTCGATATGAATTTTATTTCAAAATTTGAATATCAGCACAGATTTAATCTGTTAGTCTTCTACAATTTTAACATCAAAAAATTTTATTCAAAAAAACTTTTAGAATTAAATTAATGTGCTATAAGCACTGCTCATATTTAATACTCGTATAAAATCGTAACTCATTATACAATATCAAGTGAAATTAAAAAACGTCAACAAATATAAATTGTCAATTAAAACTAATAAATAAATGAAAGTTTGTTTCGTTCCAAGCATGCGCACTGAACGCTTCAGACAAGCGTACTCAATGCTCTGCTCATGACAAAATATTTTGTTTTCTGAACTTATCTTCATGAAAACTGAATCTTTCTCAAAAATATACAACATAATTTTAAGAACTTCTCAAAAACTAATCTATTTGAAATATTTAATATATTTCAATAAGTTACTTTAACTGCGTTTTCATGGACAATTTATATTTGATGGGTTTTTTTGATTCCACTTGATAATGTATACTGAGTTACGATTTTATACGTCTTTTAGATATAAGCAGTGCTTATAAGACATTAATTTAATTCTAGAAGTTTTTTTGAATGAAATTTTTTTATATCAAAACTGTAGAAGACTAACAGATTAAATCTGTTTTGATATTCAAATTTCGTAATAATCCTTCTATCAAGTAAAAAACCGCTTCTTATTATTTTATTCGAATTTCATTTGGTCAAAATCTTGAAAATCTATCATAATTATTAATGAGGAGGAATAAGAGAATAAAGAGAGTTCTCTCTTTTTCTTCAGAATAAGATTTTGTTCAGTAGAAAAAATGCAAATAGATTGAGAGGTTTTTAATAAAAATTCAAGAGTTCAAGAGTTTTCCAATACGAATTGAAAAACACATCATGCTTTTCATTGAAGCTTGGCCGATGTTTTTTTGAAGATATTAGCTGATCTGTATATTTATTACTTTTTTGCATATCTGTAAAGAGCTTTTTCCAGTATGAGTGCTTTTATGATAAAGATACAAGTGATCACAATAAATTACTTCTTCAAAAACTATATGAATCTATGTACATAACACCGCTTAAGAACTCAAGGATCAAATTAAACTTTAAATCCCTTATGTAAGATTTTCGTCATAAAGTGATTACATAAATATTTTCCTTAGAAGTAATATTGAACTTGTAATTCTTGTACCTCTTTATAAAATGGTGAGGAGAAAATTAACTGATACTGTGGTTTCGATATGTCCAACTTAAAATTCTTTTGAATCTGTTTGAAATTAATTGAACAAATAATAATCTGCAGTGTCAGTGAAATAATGAAAAAGACACTCAATGAAAAACCTAAACGTTAAGAAGGCTTTAAGATATTTCATTTGCTGGAGGTCGTATTCGGTGAAATCCAAGGACTGAATACATTCACGTATGCGTAATTACTTAATTTCTGAAGTATTTAAAAAAGAAGAAACAAATTCCATCGACTGTCAATAATAATATGAACGAGTTTTCATGAAATGATTCATTTCGAGGCACCCGTACCAGACCGCGTATCATTTTATCACAATGCGTCTTTTTTTCGAATTTTGAGTTGAAAAAGTCAGTCATTCATCTCAAGGTGAATAATTTTTGTTTAAAATTTGTGATACTGAACGGTTGTCTGAAGATAGTTAATTCCCGAAACTCGAGTCACAATTAAGTGTGTAAAATATCAATTTGTTGGTAGTAAAACAGTAATTTTTACAACTTCTTTTAATTAAAATTTGTGAATTGATTAGAGCCATCCGTGAGCCTTGGAAATACCATATGACTATCGGAAATATTATTTCAACAAATTTCGAAAAATAGAAATCAATCCAATTTGTCTATAATATAATAAACATTTAATAAGTATAACATATCGGTAAACTTTTTGTGCGCTTGTTCTAGGGAACAGCTGCTATCGTTTTTCCAAATGTTTTCAACTTTTTAATTTTGGGCTAACCGTAAACATTTAACTTTTCAAACTTTCAGAGTAAGTTTGGAACCTAAGTATCTAGTTTAAGTCGGTTCATAGCAAAATCTGCTTAATGGTTACGCAGTTATTCACTATTTAAACTTCTTATTTTTCCCAGTTGTTCCAAACAACTGATTTGGATGAAATAAAATTTAATTTTTACTTATGCGAAACTTTGTGAGTATTACTAGAGGAGATGGACCACTGAAAGTAAAAAGTCCAAATATATCAGTTATTTTCATCAATTAAAAATTACGATGATTCCTGAGTTATTCTTATTTGAAATTTCATTTATTAAATATTAGAAATGAAAGTCCCTCACAAAAATTCATGAATCAATCTGTTCGTGGAAACTGGATGTAGTTTGATAAAACTATCCGTTGACAATCTCGTCCAATGAGTAGATCTGAAAATATTGCTGGTGTAGCCCAAAATGTGGCTGAACAGTCATCAACATCAACTCCTTATCGTCCTCAAGAACTGAACATATCTCGAACTTCACTGAAGAGAATTTTGCATAAAGACCTCGGTATGAAGGTTAACAAGGTTAACTAGAGCAAAAAGTGAAGCCTTATGACCATCAGATGAGCATATTTTCAGAAAAATCATCTCTAGCGGGAAAGCTCATTTTCACCTCGGAGGACTATTTTTTGTGGGTATCCGTTAAGGATAAGTGTTACGATAACCATCCAGAAACGATTGATGCCTTGAAACATATATCATTCAGTATATCGACAAATATTCTAGTGATCTAAAAACAAATATCCACATATTCCATTCAGTTTTCCATTTTTGCCTTGTAAGAATTTCATATGAACAAATTTTTTCATCTGCTCAATTTTATTGTGGATATCAAATTTATGCTGCGGCTCAAGATTTTCTTCCATAAAAATTGAAAAATTGTATCAACAGAATATTAACAATCTAAGATCACCTGTTTATTTCCAATAGAGTTTCTTTCTTAGATACTTATGCCAGGTAAATAATATTCTATAAAATAGAAAGGCCTTTTACTTGATAGAAGAAATATAACAAAAATTGAATATTAAAACAAATTGAAATATGTTTATCTTCTACAATTTTAATTTCAAAAAATTTTTTATTCAAAAAACTTTTAGAATTAAATTAATGTCTAAAACAAGCACCGCTTACATTTAATTTTGATTATATACGTCTATTAAATGTAAGCGGTGCTTGTTTTAGACATTAATTTAATTCTAAAAGTTTTCTGAATGAAAAATTTTTTGAAATTAAAATTGTAGAAGATAAACATATTTCAATTTGTTTTAATATTCAAATTTTGTTATATTTCTTCTATCAAGTAAAAGGCCTTTCTATTTTATTTTATATATAATATATAATTATATTTTGGCTTCAATAAATCTCATTATGGAATGTCAATGAATTTAAATAAGCCTTAAAAATACTCACACTGTTCTTTGATTTTGTTAGAACATAGATCAATCTTGAAATATAAAGTTGATCTGTGTTTCGAAGCATTAGTCCTTTACACGTGTGTAGTTTGTGATATAGGTTAGTTTTTTGATTTTGATATTTGGAATATTATTCAGGACTGAAGAAGGAATTGCTTAGAATTATATTTGTTTTTTGAAGATATAGTGCATGTTTTTAGAGATTTCTGGATTAACTTATTCGAATATTTAAATATATTAAATATTTCAAATAAATTATATTCTTTGAGAAGTCCTTTAAGTGTGTTCATGTTTTCAAAAGGCAATTGGTGTTCTTAAAGGTAAGACCAGAAAAAAAATTTTGTCTCCTTTAAATATTTATTTATTAATTTTAATGACTTTCGTTTATCTGTTGGTTTATTTATTCCATTTGACATTATATATTGAGTTTTGATTATATACGTCTATTAAATGTAAGCGGTGCTTTTTTTAGACATTAATTTAATTCTTAAAGTTTTTTGAATAAAAAAATTTTTTGAAATTAAAATTGTAGAAGATAAACGAAAATTGTAGAAGACAAACGAAAATTTATTAACTAGTAATAAAAAACATTCAATTTCTACAACCTTTTTATTGTTGAACGAAAATTGTTTCTCCACACTGTGGCTCAATAATGTTCTAAATTTGAACTCGTACAATTAGGTTCTTATATATGTATTGACAGGTATTACAGCAAATGCGACTAAAAATAGGATGACAGGTATTTCAAATTAAGTGGAGAGAAACCGATAATGGTAATAAAAGCTATTGGGATTGTCGTTTAATTTTTCCAAAATACATGAAGATATTCAATAGAGGAGACCTACTGATATCTGCTTGTTTGTTTAGGAGAATCTTTGGGGAATTCTATCGGTTTATTTGAAGTGATTCTGAGAATATTAATCTAGACCCTTTACTCTCGATATGGATAACTTCATATTGGTTATTGAAATTATGTTTAAATTCTTTTAAATAGTTGGCGTATGTGAAATTTGAAGTGTAGCTATTTTGATGTTCGTGGATTCCCTTCTAGAACGATCTGCCGGTCAGACCAATATAAACCATTGGGTAATGCTTACAAGTCAACTTATAGACTCCTGATTCATTATCTTTGTTTGATTTATCCGTGTTATTTCTAATGTATTCGTCTATGTTATTAATGGTTCTGAAAGTTGCTGAGCAATTAAAATTTTTCTTAAAATAATTGATGATGACTTGGATATTCTACATATATATGAAATTCGTATGAATTTTTTTTGGAATGGGTACTTTTGTGGTGGGATAAACGTGAGTTAATGTTATCTTTTTCTGTTCATTTTTCAACATTTTATCTATAAGGGTTGGGTTGAAACCATTGTTATTTGCTATTTGTTCGATTATATTGAGTTCTTTGGAAAAATTTTGGGGGTTTATCGGTACTTTTAGTTATCTATATATAAAGCTATTATAGGCTGACATTTTTTGATCGAAGGGATGATTTAAAAGTTATATATATTATTATTCTATATTAATATGATATATGGTTTTATCCGTGTACATAGACTATTTAAATATGCTAAATTCATGTGAATTATAAATTGATACTTCGGTTTTTCTCGTCTTCATAAAAGAATTTGATAGTTGGTGTAGATTATAGATGAAATTCGAGAATGTGTTCAGTTGTCTCTTGGTGCCTTCAAAGCAACATAGAATGTCATCTACAAATCTGAACCAATAAAAAAAGTATTGATTCATTAGATTTGAATGAATTCTTGATTTTAAATCATCCATGAACATTTCTGCTAGAATAGAGCTGAATAGATTTCCGATGATAAGTCGGAAATATAAATAAAAAAGCAGTTTTTGTTCATGTTCATGTTCATGTTCAAATAACAATTTGAACATGAAATAGAACACAAGTCTTCATCGTTAGTAAGTCTATATGTACAGTCTATTCAGACAGGCGATAGTATAATATTTAATCCATAATATGTGAGGATTTGTACATAATTCCCCCCAAGTATACTTTTTCTGATCTACCAATACAATAAGAGAAAGGTGGCAACAGTGGTAAGAATGGAACGCCGAATTTTGGGACGCACGGTAGACAGGACACAGAGCCAGCGAGTTGCAAATCTTGATTTCGCATAACTGTACTCGGAAACTCCATCAAAGCTGTGACTACGAAGGGGGGTACGAGGCAGTCACTTGCGACCCCCTTCTCGGACGTCTCGTGATCTTGTCGAATATTATACACTTACCGACTACTTAAATACGAGGGTCGGTCGTATAGATATCTTGAACTATCAAAACATTTTTCTCACATTACTCAGTCTAACATTCACTGGCTTGTAAAAAATTGAAAATTAAGTTGAATTCGAGCTGTGAGGCTGGTTCTCGAGTTTTAGGGAGTAGAAAAGATGAGAAGAACTTTATTCTTTCGAGTCCTTCATCTATTTTCGTATACGAAGTTGACAACAAAGAAATCCTCATGTTTTATCAACTAACAAAGTAATTACCGATTTCAAATGGAGCTCAATGTTTCTTTCGAATGACTTCTGCCTACCTGCAGTCATTTTTCTCATATATGGCTATATTATTTCCAAAAACGAAACACCAGTTGCTGAAAAATTGAAGGATCCTTATGGTAATGAAACTCTACAAAAACGACATGATCAGAATTGTCCGAAGTTATATTCAATTCATGTTTATTGACAATTTTTTATCGAAAAATGATACACAATCTGTTAATCCAAGATGCGTCGAAATCAAAGCCATATAGGGTTACAATGTAAGAAATAGTCTGTTCGAACTGCTTGGGCCGCTACTATTTGGTAGTTGATCAAAATTAAAGCAAGCTATACCTCGAAACTACAGTCACAGAAAAAAGTATGAACATTGAATTTTTTGGTCGTAAAATATATCAATTTTCATAAACTTATTCTAATTGTCTTATTTATTAACATCAGCATAGGCTAGGGGTTTATTAGTAACATATAGTAATTTGACGAGAAATTTTTTTATTGAATATTCAAAAAACCCGTAGACACCCAATTTATTTTTATCGGAAATAATCTGGATTGATTAAACGTACGATGGTGTCATATTGAAGTGAACAGCATGTCTGTCATTGCCGTTCTTTTGTGCTCTTGGTGTTTTGTTGTGAATTATAATATTTTCAACTACATATTTAAAACTTTTAGATCCAGTGATACTGATTTTTTGTTATTTCCCATTACGTCTTTGTCTAATTCATAAAAGAGTACATTGCTGAAGCTAGTTC
Source organism: Megalocaria dilatata (assembly GCA_034642435.1). Taxonomy (NCBI): domain Eukaryota; kingdom Metazoa; phylum Arthropoda; class Insecta; order Coleoptera; family Coccinellidae; genus Megalocaria; species Megalocaria dilatata. The sequence continues at coordinate 52,241,938 of CM067859.1, read as the reverse complement.
TAAAGTCATTATGGTTGGAGTTTACTCTAAAAATGATAATAATATATCTACCCACTTGAAAATGATCTTCACAAATGAAAACATTTAAATTGTCTACTATATGATCAGGATTTCTGCTAGAGACTTTCATATAGTTATTCTGTTGTACATTCTGTCAAGAAAGTACCGGGAATTATCGATTTAAATCTGGCGGGGCAATGAGGCAGGTAAAAATTTTTTTTCCTAGGTTGGTACCACTGTCCTTAATTACTATGCCAAGCTTGAGCGGGATCTGTCAACTAGTGTGTTTGCAACAGCTGATTAAGTCAGTCGATGTCAGAGTGCGTGCCGATTTTTACTATGGGTGATTACGTTGAGCAAAGAATTTGTTTAAAGTTTTGTGTTGCAAATGAATTTTCGTGTACCGATGAATTGAAAATGTTGCAAAAGGCCTTTGGTGATAATGCTTTATCGAAAACTCGTGCATATCAGTGGTACAGAGCCTTCAAGGACGGTCGTGAAGTGGTCGCCCATCGACGGCTTCGATCGAAGATAACGTCGATAAAATTAAGGAAAGGGTGCTGGAAAACCGTCGTACCAGCTTGAGAGAGATAGCACATGATCTTAAGATATCCCACGAGTCCGCACGTACGATTTTGATTGATATTTTGGGCATGAGAAAGGTGACCGCACGACTCGTACCGAAAGACCTGAATTTTCTTCAAAAACGTCATCGCGAACAGGTTGCTTCAGACATGCTGGATCGCTGTAATTCCGATTCTACATTCATGGAACGCATTATAACTGATGATGAGACCTGGGTCTACGAGTACGATATGCAAACAAGCCAGCAATCATCGGAATGGGTGGAAAAAATAAGGGCCGAAACCGAAAAAACCACGCCAAAGCCGCTCGAAAATGAAGGTGATGCTCATTGTTTTTTTCGATATCCGTGGCGTGGTGCACTACGAATTCGTTCCAGAGGGTCCGACGGTAAACAAGGAGTATTACCTAGGCGTTATGAAACGTTTGCGTGAGCGTATCCGTAAGAAGCGGCCAAATTTGTGGGCGAACAACTCATGGATTTTGCATGACGATAACGCGCCTTCTCACCGAGCTACGATTGTGACTGACTTTCTCGTCAAAAACTCAACAAACGTGCTTCAGCAACCACCGTATTCACCGGATTTGGCTTCCTGCGACTTTTTCCTCTTCCCAAAACTAAAATTGCCCCTTCGTGGCACCCGTTTTGAGTCGATTGAAGCCATAAAACAAAATTCGGCGCGAGAGCTAAAGTCCATCCCGGAAAGCGCCTATAAAAAATGTTTCGATAATTGGAAGTGCCGTTGGCATAGATGTATTGGAGCAAATGGAGCCTATTTTGAAGGCGACCCAATAAATTTTGACGATTAAATGTAAAAATGTTGTTTTAATTGAAAATTTCCGGTACTTTCTTGACAGAGTAGTATGTGTTAATTGTGTACCCTGGCACTAAGCATCATTTGAACATTTTTGTTCTCAAGTAATACTCGTATTAGTGAATAATAACAAGAATAAACACTAACTCAACTTATGTATGTCATGGAACCAGTGTATGACACTTTATTGATTACTTCCATGGGATGTCACAAACGCCATTTTGTGCAAAATAGCGTTTTGGCAAAATATTATATTTGAATTGTACTTTCTTATTTGGTATTCTTTGAAAAATTCTCTATGAGGATTAAAAATAACCACTTTATGTGGACTCAATAAGCACCAATAAATCACCACGAGGCTCGAGTGTATCGCAAATAGAATTTAAAAATCATTTCGAACGTATGAGATATTTTAAAAACTCGATATTTATAATTCTCATAAGTTAAGGATAAATTATTCGACTCAACGTAAATCTAGGATTTCCATCTGAAACGAAATTTTATCTGACTTTTTTCAAATCGGATAATAGTCGGATAACTGATTAAAATTTAATAATTCATCATAACATCTAACATGAGCGATCATGATGTAAAGGAAATGACCCATTTCAAAAAATACAAAAAAGCTACAAACACCTGAAGAAGATTATGTCAGATATTCTATGTCCTTGAAATAATTAAGTTGACAGGAAGATGACTGGAAGATAAATGGTCATGAAATATTGTGTCTTTGAAATCACGGTTAAATGCAGATATAATTATATGAAAATTCATCTTTATAACCAAAACCGGTAAGTGGTCGTTTTTCTCCACGGAATTTCTGACCATTAGAAAGAGGAATAAATTTACAGAAAAGATGATTTTGGACTCTTTTTAAAGAATTGCAGGTTATAGTTCTCTGGAAACACTAAATCCGGAAGCTTGTTCCATGTCATTCTGCCCCTTAATTCTGTCAGCAAACTAACATTTCGATAGGTTATATTCCTACTCCTGTTAAAGTTTGAACTCGGTGCATTTTGTTACACTTAACACTAGTACATGGAGACTCATTAACTATATTTGATAAATACAGACAGTAAGGGCTCTGGAATAAGCGCAAAAAATTATGCTTTGTTGGGCTAAATGATCACAGGTCTCATACGTATGAGCAAAATTTCAAATTTTCATCTCCATTAAAACTTATCGAAATTTGGATGACAATATTTTAGGCAGACTAATAGACCAAATAAAGATAATGACCGTCTCTTTTGATTAAAATGAGCTATCGGCGATGAGTGGAGTTTAATTGGAGACTGCTATGTTTTTTGAGATTTCGATCAAATCTCGTAAAATATACATCATGAATTTCGTTTATGATTCGAGTGGTGTCATTGTCAGAGTTTGGGATACTTCTATTTTATTCCAGTTGTAGTGAAAGATGACGGAATATAAGTTACAAAGTTTACTTAATAAATAAGGCATCTAGGAATTTCATATGAAAATATTTTTTATATATTTTAATATAAGGTCATCTGCTGCTAACAACGTAAAATCCAATATTTCCAGAAGATGCTCTGTAAAATATGCCAAGTATTTTCTTCATCATTTATTTTCGAAATACATGCTTTATAATGAATGTAAATTCTATAGGATGCGATTTACGGAAAACATCTAAGAAATAAAAGATCATCTAAAACTTCAAAAGTACAAGTTTATGCTCATTTTTTTCTTATCCAAGCGCTATCATGTAATCTAAATATTTTGCAAATTTTCAGTCGAAAATATTTCACACCATTACATTGGACATCGCTAAGTTAGTGATAAAGTTAAATTATGTCCGTACATCTATCTGCATTCATTCAATATGCATAATAGTCATCAAAAAATAAAATTACTTGATTTATTAACACAGTTTGAATCTCATATTATAAGGGTCAAATCTGCTCATTGGTTCGCAACGTATTCCCAATTGAAACATTGTTTTCCTTGTATCTCATGATGTACAGATTTAAGTTTCAATTGAATAGATTGATGACATATAATGATGTTCATATTTGTGTGGAATATCCTCAAGATAAAGAAGTAAAATTAAAATCGCGAATTTTCGGAATCTGCCTAAAACATCACTTTATTCACCTGAATATTTATATATGTGTATAAAATGAAAGTACGATTAGAAGCTTAAGGAGTCGTCTATTTCAAATAATAAATATTTTCAGAATGTTTTCGTATTGAAATTTCAAAAAAGCGGAAATATAAATGAGCAATCTGCTTGAACTTATGAATTTGATAGAACCTCTCACCAGATGTGACAGTTTTGCTGAGATCATATTACTGGATGAAAAAATTTATAGATTTTTCATACGGAAAAAACTGCAATTTCTAAAAACTTGAATAATTACGTCAGATCAATTTATATGTATCATGATTCATGTATATTTTAAATTTTAAGTCCCATTTCTTTGTACAGAATCAGTTGTTAATCAACTTTCTGCTTTCTTTTCAACTCCTCAAACTCCAATGCAGAAATATACAAAAATACACAACGTACATAAGTATCTGCAACTTTAATCATTAGTACTAGAATTCAACTAGTGATAACGCTAGTGTATTCACGCACAATTTCAATTGTTGTGTTCCCTAATAATATAAAGTAAAGACGCACTTATGTATAGAGGTTCAAATGAAGAAAATTTGGGCTTAATTAGCATTGATTATAGAAGACATAGTTGGGGGAGAAATAAAAACTGTGACAAAAAAATTCAAAATGATATCTTATTTAGAGATATGTAGGGATTTGTACTTTGTATCCTGTCATCAATTCTTTTGGTGATAATTAAAACAAATTGTAGAAATAAAATAGAAAAGGGCTTTTTACTTGATAGAAGAAATATAACAAAATTTGAATATCAAAACAAATTGAAATATGTTAGTCTTCTACAATTTTAATTTCAAAAAAATTCTATTCAAAAAACTTTTAGAATTAAATTAATATCTAAAATAAGCACCACTTACGTTTAATAGACGTAAATAATCAAAACTCAATTTAAAATGTCAAATGGAATAAATAAACCAACAGATATACGAAAGTCATTAAAATTAATAAATAAATATTTAAACAGACAAAATTTTGTTTCTGATCTTACCTTTAAGAACACCAATTGCCTTTTAAACACATGAAGACACCTTAAGGACTTCTCAAAGAATATAATTTATCTGAAATATTTAATATATTCAAATATTCGAATAAGTTAATTCAGAAATCTCTCAAAACATGCACTATATCTTCAAAAAACAAATATAACTCTAAGTAATCCCTTCATCGGTCCTAGATAATATTCCGAATATCAAAATCAAAAAACTTACCTATATCACAACGCACACGTGCTAAGAAAGAATGCTTCGAAACCAGACCAACTTTAGAATTCGTTTCGAAGCATTCTTTCTTAGCACGTGTGCGTTGTGATATAGGTTAGTTTTTTGATTTTGATATTCGGAATATTATCTAGGACCGATGAAGGGATTACTTAGAATTATATTTGTTTTTTGAAGATATAGTGCATGTTTTGAGAGATTTCTGAATTAACTTATTCGAATATTTAAATATATTAAATATTTCAGATAAATTATATTCTTTGAGAAGTCCTTAAGGTGTGTTCATGTGTTTAAAAGGCAATTGGTGTTCTTAAAGGTAAGATCAGAAACAAAATTTTGTCTGTTTAAATATTTATTTATTAATTTTAATGACTTTCGTATATCTGTTGGTTTATTTATTCCATTTGACATTTTAAATTGAGTTTTGATTATATACGTCTATTAAAGTGAGTCACAAGCTTCCTCACGGATAAAAGACAGGTGATTGCACTAGAGGTATGCAGATATCAATTATGGTGTTATTCAGGGTTCTATACTTGGACTGCTACTCTTCCTGATGAGAATAAACTGAGGACTTCACCTACGTTTACCAAGTAGATTGTATGTTTTTTGCGGATGATGCTGCTGTCATCGTAAAAGGCAAAACTAGCACAATTTGTTCATTGAGACTTAACTCACTTTAAAGCTCATTAATGACTGGCTTAAAGATAACATTCTAGTACTAAACATTAGAAAATCTGAATACATAGTTGTTTCGACCTCAAGGGAGTCTGAACTTATATAAGTATTTAGAATGCAGACGAACCTATGCTGTGAAGGATCCAGCCCATGTGATTCTCTTCAGCGCGTGACAGAGTATAAGTACCACGGAATCATCAGCGAGCACTCTTTGAACTGGGAACTGCTTAACCATATCAGCGAGGTGCGCAGAAGACTGGTGAAATTTATTCGAATTTTCCACCAGCTTTGATCAGTTTTGGATATTAAACATGTCAAAACTGTATATTATGCACTGGTACAGTCAATCCTACAATATGGCATTCATGTGTGGAGTGGATCTGTCCACCTTCATATCGTAAAGCTGCAGATGACAATTATGGAAATTATGTTTCGAAGATCTGGCTTATTTTCAAACTTTGCGACTTTCAGCAACAGCAAGCTATTTATCCTCAAGCAACATGTAGAGAAGAAATTACTAATTTATGCTTTGCCGTAATAATCCGGAACTGATTTATCCTCAATCTGCTATGCACCCACAAGGTTTCAGATGCTGGGCAATTTGATAAATCCAAAAGCCCGTTTTATCCTTACTGCAAGAATTACATTTCATGCTTTACATACTGCTTAACAACACTGTGACTCAGAAAATTAAAGATCCCAGGAGCCATTCCAGGCTTCTAGGATCTAGGGAAGTTTTGTTTTGGATCATCTGGCGACGTTGGCTTATGCTTTCAGAGCATTTAAATATAAGTTGCGTGTTATTTGTCCATTTTTTTTATACTTATTTGTAAATATTGGGAAATTAGTATTTTTATGGTATCGGGTGTTTTTTATAGAGTGATAGAAATTTTGATAGGGATAACTGTGATTTGACAGAAGGTAGAAGCCATGTTGTTTTGACATTTCTGTTCGGTAAGCATTGCCAAATTATCATGGAAAGACTCACGCCGCAGGAACGTTCACAAATTGTTGAAATTTATTTTCAAAATCAGTGTTCTATTCGCCAAACTCAAAGAGCATTTCGTGAAATTTATGGTTTACATAATCGCTCATCAGAGCAGCTCATAAGTCTATTTATCTATCGATAGATTTCGGACAACATTTTCTCTATTCGATGCAACAACAACAACAACAAGACAAAGAACCGTACGTACAGAAGAAAACATCGCTGCTGTAAGTCATATAGTATTAATGATGATCCAGATTTGTCTATTGGTCGACGTTTGCAACAAGTTAGACTCTGTGTATCCACCACATAGAAAATTTTGCGTAAAGATCTTGGTCTGCACCTATACAAGGTCCAACTGGTTCAAGAACTAAAGCCACTTGACCATAATAAGCGTCGTTTGTTTGCTGATTGGGCCCTAGAACAGCTTGAAGTTGATCCACATTTTTATGGTTAAACTGTGATTAGTGATGCAGATCATTTGTGGTTGAACGGCTACGTAAACAAGCAAAATTGCCGTATATGGAATGAAAAACAATCCTCAAGAAGTTCTGCAGGTTCCTTTGCATCCTGAAAAATGCACTGTATGGTGTGCTCTACACGCTTAAGGCATCATCTGTCCATATTACTTTAAAAACGATGATGGAGCTAATGTTACAGTAAATGGTGCTCGTTGCAGATCGATGATCAATGATTATTTGTTTTAAAATTCAAATGGTATCAACCCAGAAGTATTGTGGTTCCAACAAGATGGTGCTACACCTCATGCTGGTGTCGTAACAATTGATTTATTGAAAGAAAGATTGGGCGATGAGATTATTTCGAGAGGAGTTATGTCAAGTCATTGGTTTATGCTGATGAACTAGAGATACACTTTGGAAGCCAGCATAACTTGTGTTATTGAAGAAATTGAGCCTGAATTACTCGAAAAAGTGGTCGAAAATTATTCTGGTCTAATGCGGTTCCTCAGAGCTAGTCGTAGTGGACATATGCCGGAAATTATTTTTTACACATAAATGTCATAAAATTATCTTTCAAATAAAAAAATATTCACTTGAATATTAATTTAAATGTGTTTTGATGTTGTGAAGTGATAATTTGAGATTTGAAAAGATATATTAGTAGGCCGGAGCTATATCAAGGTAACACGATTGTTATTTGATGATTCTTGTTGAGTTTTTAGCCATAACTCCCCTCGTGCTTTCCAATTCCATTTGTATCTTTCACAAATCTGTTCATTTTTGACGAATTTGAATCGTGTTTACTCGACGAAAACTATACGAAAAGTCAGATAACCCGGCACAAAGTATATCGAAATTGAACTTTATATTTGTGTTTCAAAAAGAGTTGTTTTTGAACATAAATAAAATGAATTCTAAGCCCTGTTCAAGTAGAAGGTGTTGTGTAATGCGCCCTAAAATGTTTTGTTACATATATGGGGAATATGCCTTGGAGAAAAAGAGAAAATCTGTTGCTGACTTCATAAAAGAAACTCATCAGAAATATTTTGGTCTCAAACTTGGTTATAAAAATAAAATTTGCGCTCCTCATATAGTTTGTAAAACTTGTACGGAACATTTGCAGCAATGAACTACTGGAAATAGAAAAGGTCTGATTTTTGTTGTACCGATGGTTTGAAGAGAAGCCCAGCACCAAATCGCTGATTGTTATTTTCACCTGGTAATATTCAAGAACTTAATCCAAACAATCGTAGCATATGCTGATTTAATATCTGCAAGACGCCCAGTCCCCCACTGAGAAAAAATGCGTATCTCAATATTTCACCAGCTACCGGAGCTCTTTGAAATAAATATTGTCCCTTTGACCACCCTTCTGAATCTGACGAAGGTGATAGTTATTATGAGAGAATTCTTTATTTTGACCAATGTTTGGACCAAAATCGATTAAATGGCCTTGACAGAGATCTTAACGTGTCAAACGAAGCTTCCAGGTTGAACGACAATTATTTGAGCAAGGAATCAAAATTCAATGACTAGTTAGTTTTATATCGGTAAAGTTCTTTATCTTTCTTTACATGTTCAATAATATTAGTATTATATAATATTTAAAGTTACGACTTTGGTATTTCTATATAATATAAATATTTGAAAGTAGTGTTGTGTATATTTTATTATCATGTCATATCCTTGAAATTTGAAGTCCTAGACAAAAATAATCGCATATTCGGCTGCAAATCACCTGTACATAAATAACAAACTTAACACACTGAATTGTTTAGCAAAACAATTTTTTCAGAAAAGCGAGCAAAACTGTAAAGCATAAAATAATGTCACTTATAGTCATCTCCTAATGAATTCCTTTTCATGTCTTTGATTCATGAAAAAACATATAAAAACTGACCTCTCCTCTATTCGCCTAGACATATTTATCACCTAAACCTTGAATGTGCAACTTAGTTAAACTCGAATTCGTTCGGACCCGTTAGTTATCTAGACTAGTTTGCATATCCTCTATTAAAATGCACCAAACTATGATGCGGAACAATCACGTCTATTTTAAGATTTGGTTATCTAACATTCGTCTCATAATAATGCATTATTCCGAATATTTTTGAAGGACGTCTAATTCGAATAGAATTAACAGGGATTAAATAATTTTTTGGTAGTTTATTGTCCGGGCTCTAATAGGATTTCACTTTAAAAATAGTTTGAAATGAATCCATTAGTAATATAAATTCTATAATAGAGATAATTTTGGATCATTAAATCCCATTAACTAAACAGTATATTTTAGCCATTCACTATTACTGGAAGAAGTGATACAAAAAATAATGATTATAGATAATTTTATAGTTATTGTTGAAATTATGTCCAAATTTAGTCGAATGACTGGCATACTACTCTGTCAAGAAAGTACCAGGAATTTTCAATTAAAACTACATTTTTACATTTAATCGTCAAAATTTATTGAGTCGCCTTCAAAATAGGCTCCATTTGCTCCAATACATATATGCCAACGGCACTTCCAATTATCGAAACATTTTTTATAGGCGCTTTCCGGGATGGACTTTAGCTCTCGCGCCGAATTTTGTTTTATGGCTTCAATCGACTCAAAACGGGTGCCACGAAGGGCCAATTTTAGTTTTGGGAAGAGGAAAAAGTCGCAGGGAGCCAAATCCGGCGAATACGGTGGTTGCTGAAGCACGTTTGTTGAGTTTTTGGCGAGAAAATCAGTCACAATCTTAGCTCGGTGAGAAGGCGCGTTATCGTCATGCAAAATCCATGAGTTGTTCTCCCACAAATTTGGCCGCTTCTTACGGATACGCTCACGCAAACATTTCATAACGCCTAGGTAATACTCCTTGTTTACCGTCTGACCCTCTGGAACGAATTCGTAGTGCACCACGCCACGGATATCGAAGAAAACAATGAGCATCACCTTCATTTTCGAGCGGCTTTGGCGTGGTTTTTTCGGTTTCGGCTCATTTTTTGCCACCCATTCCGATGATTGCTGGCTTGTTTGCATATCGTACTCGTAGACCCAGGTCTCATCACCAGTTATAATGCGTTCCATGAATGTAGAATCGAAATTACAGCGATCCAGCATGTATGAAGCAACCTGTTCGCGATGACGTTTTTGAAGAAAATTCAGGTCCTTCAGTACGAGTCGTGCTGCCACCTTTCTCATACCCAAAATATCAATCAAAATCGTACGTGCGGACTCGTGGGATATCTTAAGATCATGTGCTACTCTCTCAAGCTGGTACGACAGTTTTCCAGCACCCTTTCCTTAATTAACGAGGCAAGTCTTCGACCACTTCACGACCGTCCTTGAATGCTCTGTACCACTGATATGCACGAGTTTTTGATAGAGCATTATCACCAAAGGCCTTTTGCAACATTTTCAATGCATCGGCACACGAAAATTCATTTGCAACACAAAACTTTAAACAAATTCTCTGCTCAACGTAATCACCCATTGTAAAAATCCGCACGCACTCTGACATCGACTGACTTAATCAGCTGTTGCAAACACACTAGTTGACAGATCCCGCTCAAGCTTGGCATAGTAATTAAGGACAGTGGTACCAATCTAGAAAAAAAAAATTTTACCTGCCTCATTGCCCCGCCAGATTTAAATCGATAATTCCCGGTACTTTCTTGACAGAATGTATATGGAATGGTGAATTCTTTTCTTAAAAAATCTGCCTCTTTGACCAATATATACTATAGGTCAATCACTGCAAGCCAACTTATAGACTTCAGATTTATTGTCTACATTTTTTTGATCTTTGTTATTTTTTATATGAATTCGTAAATTATTTACCGGTCTAAAATAGTCCGAATATTCGAGCCAAATTTTATTTTTAATTACTTGGCAATTTTATCTGATATTCTTTTTTTTTCAGGATAAACTAAATTTTATGCAATTTTCTTTTGTTTTTTGTTTAAATTTTTCTATTATAATTGGACTTTAGCCGTTATTGGATACGATTTTTTTTTAATATTATTGTTCAAATTGCATCCAATAACGGCTATGGACTAATTATAATAGACAAAATTTTAAATAAAAAACAAACAAAAATTACATTAAATTTAGTTTAGCCTGTAACAAAAGATTTGAGTAAATATACATACATTTTCTTTCTTACGTGAATGGAATATCACACAATATTGCCAAGTAATTTAAAAAAGGAATTGACTCCAATGTAGCTTTTAGAACGGTTAATAATTCAGGAATTCATCCAAAAAAATAATAAAGATCAAACAAATGTGGACAATAAAGCTGGAGTCTATAAGTTGACTTGCAATGATTTCCCTATGAAGTATATTGGTCAAACAGGTAGATTCTTAAAAAAGTTACACGTCAGATCTCTCGCTCTCAATATATACCAGCCATTTGAAAGAATTTCGGCATAATTTCATCAATAACTGTGAAATTATCCATATTAAAATTAAAAGTACCGGACTCTATCTTTTGGAAGCAGTAGAAATTAGGAGGTGGTACAAGAACCTTGAAATTCTTCTTAACGGCCAAACATATGTGGCGAGATCTCCATACTTGAATATTTCTAGTTAGTAGTATTTCCGATAATCGGCCGTTTATATTTTATGGTTATTTATATCCCCCTTTTCGTATATTTTTCTTCATCAGATTTATTCTTTTACCTTTGTTCATTTGTTTTCACTATCTTTATTTCCGAAAGTTATTAGTTATTTGTACCACCCCTTTTCCAAGTTTTTAGCTATATAAGAAGTGGAGATTTAATTTTCAGAGTTAGTTCACAATGTTAACTTAAAGAAGCGAAAACAATTGTCGTTCATTAGTAAATTGTGGAAATATCTTTATTATTTTATTCAATAAAATTTTCAAACGTTATCATCCAAATATTTTGAAGAAGTAATCCTTTATTTTTATCTTAATGTCACTTTACATTTGGCAGTATTCCAAAGATGAAGGAGCAAAGTATAACTAACCAAAAGGCTGCAGGGTAGCCTTTCATCCATCTATAGGTATCAATCATGAGATTTTCATAGCATTTTCGTTTCTTCACAAAGAACAAAAGCAAAAAAGCCTCAAATCCATAACAATAAAATTCGAGAAAAGCACTGACATGAAATTCAAGAACTTTTGGGTGCTTGTTTATATTATCTGAGATCCTATTAAAATTTTGCATTAGCCTCCTCGCCGTTATTTCGTAGGTGGGACAATTGATCTTGGGATTTTGAAATTACCTTTTCTGTTCATCTAAGTTCTGTAAGTCGTGAAAATTCACAATAGCATCGAAATTATCATTCTAATTATAATTTTTTATTTGAGTATAAATGCCTCTTTAATTTATTTGATCAAAACTGAATATTTGCTCATTATATTTCCAGACGGATTTTGTCTCTTCACGAAACTAATCTTTTGTATTGAATTTGAAACATAAATTGCTTGTTTTAAATTTTTCTCTTCTCTATATCTCCGTCGCTGAATTTAATGAATGATTTCGAGGTAAACAAAATTATTTTAATTATTTTCCGAAGCTTATGAAGTTACGATTTTAACGAAATTTGGCATCAATTTTTAAATTATTATTTCACATTTAGTTTCTCATATTTAAAATTTGGATGAAATAGTTCGTTACTCTGTGATAGTTCATTGTAAAAATGTAATAGATAAGAAATTACTTCGTTCTTTATTATTTGTTTTAAAGAGCATACAATGACTCAGTAACAAGAGCCAAACAAGCAACATCCAATCTCGAAGAGCAATTGACGCAGAAACAATATGATGGCTTAAAGAACCTCATACCAGACATACTCTTTCCATAAAGAGTATGTCTGGTTTTATCGTCTAATGAATCAAATTCAACCAGGAACAGTTTCTAAGAATAATCTGATCCCTTATATCTATGAAGAAGTGGTGTCTGAAGCTTAACTATTTTCTAGGTTCTTCTTTATATAATGGTATAATATAAATCACAAAAAAATAAAAAGCAATCCAAAAAACTAAAGGACTTAGTGACAAAACAAAATAACACTGAACAAAAGCCAATTTTCAACCCCAACCAGAACATAGAAAATTTCTAAATCATGAAGTTCGAAATAATAATTTAGTAATAACTAAAAACAAATAAATTAATTCGGCTGATCTGTGCCTAATGTCATTACTAAGTAGTGGGAGCTATGGTAATAGAAAGTTCTACAAAACAAGACAGCATAACATACATGAATATGAATATGCTAATTATGGGTATTACGGCATATTATGGTTAGATTTGAACAAGAAGAATGTTCTTTCTAGTTTGTAACGTGAAAATATCATGAATACATTCCTTTATTTCAATTAACTCGCAAAGGTTTCTCTTGCATGTATGTTTGCATACTCTAGATGGCGCTAGTGTATGATTAATACTCAGTATCTCTGTGTATAGCGAATATAGATACTTGACAGATTTGTAGTAACTAGCATAAATTGTAAAAACCAGTTTGAAACGTAGACATGTCTGCAATTTGCCCCTGTGATCAACAAAACCTTATCGAGTTTGTTTAAGTATAGAGCTGTTATACAGATGTATGTTATAATGTCTCGATTTGTAGAACTTTCTATTACCATAGCTCACACTCCTTATTAATGACTAAAAGCGCCAAAATTTTTTGTTGTTAGGCCATCGAAAGAAGAATGTGACCAGAAAATGAGCAATTGAATAATAAGGAAAGAATCCTCCATAATAATCATAAATGAGCCTACCTCAAAAATTAAACTGAAACTATAAACATCACTCAAAAATGCTCAAATCATTCTGACAAATTGTGGCCAATTCAAAATTTTCATTATTAATTCTACCGCTCCTACATTATATGGCCTTAATGAAAGCTTTAAAGATCAGTCACCAAAACGCTATGTTACATCCTATAACAATAAAAATTAAACAAAATTTTTGAAGAACCAACAAATTTCTCTTCTTGTTCGATAAAAAACTCAATTATAGAATAGTGACCGAAATTACCGAAACAATTGTTTCAAATGAAAATTCAGAAAAAGTTCATGAAAAAATATAATACATTTTCCAAAACAGCGTTTGAAACTCCTACCCAGTATCATCACTCGGACATTTTTAAATGATAAATAAGGACAATCAATTGAAATATATCATGTACCTAGTTTTCATATCTAATCGTAAGAAAAAATAGAACTAAAACAAAATGTTTTAGGATAACCTAAAACATTTATCAAACTTATTATTCCAGAGAAAATAACATAATGAAAGGCATGGTTACAGGTTCAATTTAATGTATGCTGAGTTTTGGAAGCTTTCTTGAAATTCATATGAAGCATTTTTCTTAAAAGGATTTGTTATTTATAAGGTTCGTTCGAAAGAGTTGTATCGGCTAAAGTTTGCTATATAAGAAAAACAAATGTTAACTTCCGCTATTTTATTGATTTACACGACAATTGTTTCGTCATACCATGACTTCATCAGGTGAGTATTTAAACTGAGGTATACAATGCAAAACATGACCTTAAATACACAGCTCTGGTACAAAAAATAGAGGAGTGGAAAGAGATGGTATACAATTAATGAAAAATATTAAGTAGGGGGGATCTGTTTAAATCTATTTGATCATTCAATAAAATTTGTCTTTTATTATATCTATTGATCTCTTAAGTTTCTAACAGATTGAGTTTCTGACTTTTGTTTTCGATATGTAATATTTCATAGTTCATATTAAAATTATGGCCAGTCTCTAATAAATGGTTGGCATAAGTTGAATTCAGTTTATTATTAATGTAACATTTTTCATGTTCTCGTATCCTTGTTTGGAATGAACGGCCTGTCTGTCCCACATATACACATTGGCAATCACTACATGTTAACTTGTAAACTCCTGATTTTTCGTTTTTAGAAATGACGTCTTTATTATTTTTTATTAAGCTGCCTGAAGAATTATTAGTTTTAAAAGAGATGTTATATTTTTCTTTGTTCTTTAAATATCTAGCAATTTTTTCAGATTTTTGGCCTCTGTAAGTTAATGAAATAGATTTGGTTTCGTTTGAATTTTGAAATTTTGGATATACAAGTGATATTGCTTTCTTGTAATTTATTTTATCAAGTAAATTGTCTACAATTTACAATTTGAAAATTTTAATAATCAAGTTCTTTTCTTTTGAATTTCAAAAGAAAAGAACTTGATTATTGAAATTTTCAAATTCGTTCACAATAAAAATGATGTAAAAAATAATGTAAATCGAAATATTTGAGATATACAACAAAATAATTTTAAAAATAATGAATAACTGTACATAACTATGTAATCCCAAAAATTATTTGAGATATTTAAATGGGTAGCATAGGTTTAACAACCTTCTTTGTCGATTGCCGGCATTCCGATATCTGTTAGAAGGCCCCTCTTTTTTAACCCGGTTCTTTATAACCTTCCGATTGTAAACCTCTGTACCACTATTAGGTTTTACCGAGAATCTGTTGAAATATTCAAAATATTTATCACTTTTATTTAAATAACACTGATGACGGGATAGTTCATTTCACGAAACTCGAGTCACAAGAAAATGTGTAATATATATTTTTTTGGCAGTAAAACATAGTAATTTCTAGAATTTGTTTTAATTATTACTAAACAAGTTTTAAGAGAGACTTTGGTTCGTCAGTACTCAATCTTATTATTCCATAAAATAAAACATCAATCAACAAAAATAATATGATTGAGTACTGACGAAGCAGAGTCTCTCTTAAAACTTGTTTTTTAGTAATGTTTTTACATATCTTGAGATTTTCTGAAGAGTAACTTAATAAGATATCCAATAACATTGAATATTCTAAGTTAGATAGTTTTATGATGAAATTCTCAAGATTAAGTTAGATATTTTTGAAAGATATCTGTTTTCATAAGAGGGATGAGCAGAAACAAAATTTTGTCTACTGAAAATCTTTAATTTATAGGACTTTTGTTGACAATTTATATTTATTGGATTTTGTTATATCATTTGGATGTCTTATAATGAATGTTTATTTTATAGGTCGTTTGATATAAGTGGTACTTATATGACATTAATTCAATTCCTGAAGTTATAATAATAAATATAATTTTTTTGGAAATCAAGTATGTAGAAGGCTAACAGAATATATCTGTAAATGTTAAAATATTTAAATAATTTTATATACCTTCTATCTAATTTAAACCTCCATTTATTTTATTTTATTCATAATATATAATTATTTGGTTTCCTTAACATTCCTTATAGAGATGGTCCTTGTGCTATAAAAGAGGCCGTTAAATTGCCTTTCAATCTTTAAGATCAATGGTAAATCACAGAACTATTTATTTCGAGTTAACATTACACTCCATTTAAATTTTCAGTATTCATTTACCAAGAATGGTCAAAGGTGAGAAAATATTTTTTGTTGATTGATGTTATATTTTATGGAATAATAGGATTGAGTACCGACGAAGCAAAGTCTCTCTTAAAACTTGTTTTTTAGTAATGTTTTTACATATCTTCGGATTTTCTAAAAAGTAACTTGGTTAGATATTCAATAACATTGAATATTCCGA
Source organism: Megalocaria dilatata (assembly GCA_034642435.1). Taxonomy (NCBI): domain Eukaryota; kingdom Metazoa; phylum Arthropoda; class Insecta; order Coleoptera; family Coccinellidae; genus Megalocaria; species Megalocaria dilatata. The sequence goes on along the minus strand of CM067859.1, from coordinate 52,225,499 downwards.
ATAAGATAGTTTTATGTTGAAGTTCTTAAGATTATGTTAAACATTTTTGAAAGATATCTGTTTTCATAAGAGGGATGAGCAGAAACAAAATTTTGTCTACTCGAAATATTTAATTAATAGGATTTTTGTTAACGATTTATATTTATTGGATTCTGTTATATCATTTGGATGTCTTATAATGAATGTTCAATTTATATATAATTTGATATAAGGGGTATTTATATGACATTAATTTAATTCCTGAAGTTATAATATTAAATATCATTTTTTTGGAAATTAAATGTGTAGAAGGCTAATAGAATATATCTGTAAATATTAAAATATTTAAATGATTTTATATACCTTCTATCAAGTATAAACCTCCATTTATTTTATTTTATCAATTCAACTGTGATGATTGTAATGCTATTATATATATATAGCGTTTTGAAAACCAGAAATCAATTGGTTTTGCAGAACATTGTGTAGAAAATAATAATTTTTTTTTAAGAGAATGATGTTACTTTGCTATATAATATTGATAAGGGTAAACTGAAGGACTATTTGGAGATTCCTTCAACCAAAAACGCCATTCAGAAAAAGGAGAATTCAACAAATTCCCAAATTATATTCGAGAACAGCCATATATTGGATGCTGTTATTTCCATGCGCCATAAAAATACACAGATGTTCTAAGTGTAATAAAGGAACCTTTTTCAATTTTAAGGTTAGTCCCTTTTTGTACTCCTTCAAAAATGATCGAAAGACCAAAACACGTATCAGGATTCTGAATAAATTGTGAAACCTGGAAACTGTGAATTATTTTAAATAAAAATATATCAAATAAAATAGAAAGGCTTTTTACTTGATAGAAGAAATATAACAAAATTTAAATATTAAAACAAATTGAAATATGTTTATCTTCTACAATTTTAATTTCAAAAAATTTTTTATTAAAAAAACTTTTAGAATTAAATTAATGTCTAAAACAAGCACCGCTTACATTTAATAGACGTATATAATCAAAACTCAATATATAATGTCAAATGGAATAAATAAACCGAACAGATATACGAAAGTCATTAAATTTAATAAATAAATATTTAAAAGAGACAAAATTTTGTTTCTGGTCTTACCTTTAAGAACACCAATTGCCTTTTAAAAACATGAACACACTTAAAGGACTTCTCAAAGAATATAAATTATTTGAAATATTTAATATATTTAAATATTCGAATAAGTTAATTCAGAAATCTCTAAACAATTCACTATATCTTCAAAAAACAAATATAATTCTAAGCAATTCCGTCTTCAATCCTCAATAATATTCCAAATATCAAAATCAAAAACCTAACCTATATCACAAACACTCAGCACGTGTAAAAGGATTAATGCTTCGAAACCCAGATCAACTTTATAAATCAAGTTTGATCTATGTTCTAACAAAATCAAAGAACACTGTGAGTTATTTTTAAGGCTTATTTTTTTTTGGTTTATTTATTTATTGAGTTTTGATTATATACGTCTATTAAATGTAAGCGGTGCTTGTTTTAGACATTAATTTAATTCTAAAAGTTTTTTGAATAAAACATTTTTTGAAATTAAAATTGTAGAAGATAAAACATATTTCAATTTGTTTTAATATTCAAATTTTGTTATATTTCTTCTATATGTAAAAAGCCTTTCTATTTTATTTTATATATAATTATATTTTGGCTTCAATAAATCTCATTATGGAATGTCAATGGATTTAAATAAGACTTAAAAATAACTCACACTGTTCTTTGATTTTGTTAGAACATAGATCAATCTTGATTTAAAAAGTTGATCTGGGTTTCGAAGCATTGGTCCTTTTACACGTGCTGAGTGTTTGTGATATAGGTTAGGTTTTTGATTTTGACATTTGGAATATTAATGAGGACTGAAGACGGAATTGCTTAGAATTATATTTGTTTTTTGAAGATATAGTGCATTTTTTAGAGATTTCTGAAATAACTTATTCGAATATTTAAATATATTAAATATTTCAAATAAATTATATTCTTTGAGAAGTCCTTTAAGTGTGTTCATGTTTTTAAAAGGCAATTGGTGTTCTTAAAGGTAAGACCAGAAACAAAATTTTGTCTCCTTTAAATATTTATTTATATAAGTTGAATGACTTTCCTATATCTGTTGGGTTTATTTATTCCATTTGACATTATATATTGAGTTTTGATTATATACGTCTATTAAATATAAGCGGTGCTTATTGTAGACATTAATTTAATTCTAAAAGTTTTTTGAACAAAAAATTCTTTGAAACTAAAATTGTAGAAGATAAACATATTTCAATTTGTTTTAATATTCAAATTTTAAAAATATATCAAATATGTAAATATTCATAAAGTTCATTCGAAGCAGCAGTATCGGTAATTTCAGCCAATAATCTATATTTTCTTTGGATTCCTTCATGTTTTTGAATTTTTTTGATGTTTGAGAATTCTTTCGGACTACTCAAAGATTTTTTGATTCCATTTTTTAATTCTCAAGAATTTTTCTGAATACTATGTACTCTGACTTTCGTCAGATTTTGTAACTGTATAAAATTATAAATCATAGGAATAAAAGTGTACCATATTCGGTTCTTCAATCACTCAAAAATATGCAAGACTAGTTGGTATCAATGTTGAAATTTTTCTCAGGAAAATTAGGTCATATATCAACAATAAAAAATCGTCCCAAACGACACGTTATCCAACATCAATCAGACACGTCTCCTCCATCAATCACTCCCAAATAGAGTCTACTACCAAACGTTCTTCGTCGCCAAAATGTGCGAATATGACATCCATTACTCACGAGCATTGGCCAAGCTCACGCGCATGCTGCAGACTGCATCCGAATGCATTCGGATGCAAGGACGTTGCGAAAACTTCGCAACTGGTCCCGGTACATTGCAGGTAGAGCTATGAATTTGCGAACCAAATAAAAAGTGGTCCTGCAACTTAGGGTTTTGGGAGTTGAACCCATCATTGTGATGTTAGAGTATTACTAGACTATCTGACGGTTTAGACGCTAGTGACTGCGGTCCGATTTTTGGTGATCCGTACCACGTACGAATTTTCGTGTTGTCCTACGAAGATGTGCCTTTGATTTTGTTTGATTTTTACTTGTTTTTGTTCATCCTGAATGTAAGTTTTTTTTCTATATTTCCGGAATATTTTTTTCGTGCTTTTTCGATTTTTTTTGTGCGCGCTTTTCAGTTGCAAAAGTTATTTTTCATTTGTTCATTTTGAGAAATACGAATTCAATGCTTAAAAATCCTCAACTGCAACGTTTTATATTGAAATAAGTCTTCAAGAACTTTCCTGAAACTTTCACAACAAAGTAGAGATGGTTAAATTCAGTTAATATCATCGCCTAAGTTCAAAACAGAAAAAATAACCGGATATTTTAATGAAACGAACTTGGAAATAATTTCTTTATAGATATTCTTGAAGCTGATATCAAATTGAAATATCGAAATTAAAGAACTTTTTGAAAGTCATAAAATGCAAAAATTAATGAAAATGAATATCATATAACACCTTTATATTTGTTCTTATAAAGTTCTGAGATGAATTAGCTGTTCAAAGTTATAAATATTAAGTTTTCTCATAAGGAAATGAACTAATAATAAAACATAAATATTGAATCAAATTCTATTCGATCAAAGCCTTCTGACCATCAATTTCCACTCAGATTCTTGATTTGTAGTTAATTATTTCAATAATTCTTTGGTATCTAGATCATTTTTGCAATCAGTTTCCTTCAATTATATTGTTATATGAACATTCATTGAACCTCATAATTTCTTAGAAAATGTTACTTATCTATACAAGAGTTGGAAAAAATTGTAATGAAATCTCATGTCCCATTCGTAATTAATTTATGTTCTTCTTTTATATTGAACATTATAATATACTGTCCTTGAAATTTCATTTTCTACTCTTTCAATTCATTTCCTATATAATACTCCAATATTCTTTGATTCCTTTCCAATTGTTCTAGTCAGCCGAAACCACAAAATCTGGATTTCAAGAATAATCCCTAACAAACAAAGAACTCAAGCCTTCAGAAGATTGTTATAATAATTACGCAGGATTAATCATCATGATTTATGGTTTAAACTTCTCCCCAACTCGTTTTGTACAAAACATATTCCTGGTTAGAAACAATTCCTTTATTCTTCCCAAGGAGAACGAATATTTCATGTTAAATAATTGTCGCCACTAAATATAACCCTATTCAATCTAAATGAGCTTAACATCAATCTACAAGTAGTTTCTTGATCTGTAGATATTGCTCGCAGTAATTATTTGGTATCCGGTTTCCTACAGGTATTGCTTTTCTGTTATATTATCAATTTTTATATAAATTCATTGAGCCCTATAATTTCTTGAAAAATATTATTGATCTATACGAAATTGTAAACGATTCTAATGAAACCTCATTCACATATTGTACCGTTCGTAATCATAATATTCCCTAATTCAATATTGAACATTGTGATATACTGTCTTTGAAATTGCATTTAATATTCTTTCAATTTCTTTCCTATATATAAAACCCCAATATTTCTAGTCAGCCAGAAAGCACGAAATATGGATTTCGAGAATGATCCAGAACAAGAAAGAAACTCAATTCTTGATCAGATTCTTATAATAATCAAACAGGATTGTCATGGTCATCATGCTTTATATACTTCATTGTAAATGTTATCTCAATAGTGGAAGTCTTGTTATGTACAAAACGTATCCGTTGTTAGAAAGAGTTCCCTTTTTATATCCACGGATAACGAATATTTTATATTAAAAATTTCTCTATCATCCCAATTAGGTATTGTAATTAACTTTCTGTGGCGACTGAAGATTTCATTCCATAATTCGCAGAATGTTTTCGATTTTGAAACTACTTGTTCTTAGAGAAAATTGTCATCCGAAGAAATGTGAAGATGAACTAATTATATAGTAGTATATTATCATTAGTTTCCAACTTTCCATCAAACCTAGAATTTGGTGAATGATAATTTTCAGTAAAAAAGTTTCTATTTCACTTCAAAGATAAAATACAAGGAATTATGATAATTTAATAATGCTTCCCAACTCAAGAATAATTTCCCAAACAGGCTTGTGTGAAATGAATATTCCAAACTGCAATATTTGGACAAACGTCATCATACTCAAGGTTAATCACATCCTAACAAAACTGAATACAGTAGTGACTATATAAACTTACGTACAGTAAAGGTGATCAACTCATTCTGTCGCTCTCGTCAATTGCACGAGGAACAAATGAAAATTATAAAAACATTAATTGAACTCATATTTCTTGTATTCCCGGTTCATAATTTCTATTTAATTGAGCTGTTGCAAAACTAGGAAGAAATTTAAATGGCACAATTCTTTCATCGCATTTTCTCGATCAATTTTTCATATGTTAATCTCTGAAAGCTTGGAAATAAATCTTTGAATTAACTTTCAACTGTATCCTGTTTTTTATATTATGTATGGAAAAATTGAGAAACCTCAGAAATTCCATTATCCACTATATTTTAAATTCATTTAACCGCAAATACAGATACTAAATAATCATAACCTATGTTACCTCCGTTGAGATACAATAATTTTCACCTTCTCTCTGCTAAGTTATCTTGAATTTCAAAACAACATTATTATAGCTATGCTTATCTGTACAAAACAATTCGGAAATTGATACTATGAGTATTTTAATAATCGTTATAAATATATCGAGAATATCAAGTTTAAATACCCAGAAATAATTAAGGAACAGTTCAATACGTAGTCGAAATAGAACCCAGTAACTATTTCTTATATCAGGGATAGTCTGTCATCAGACATAACAATTTATATTAATAACTCAATTGAAGAACAGAATGAAACAACACCAATCTAAAATATTTAAATGCTATTTCTTTGGAATGTAGTGGAATTATTCGAAGTATTGCTGAAAAATTTGACTATATTTTTCGAATATATCTAAATCAACAATATCATAATATGTATTTTAAAAGTTGGGTGATAGAATAGTGATTTTCTTAAAATGATATGAGTTATGAAAAAATATTCGAATGAAATATGGCAATATAAAATGAATATCAACATTCTACAATGAAAAATTGTCAATGGACTCTTGAAAGTTTTGAATGCACATAAATGAACTTATTTTATTATTGTGACTTCAATCAATCACTCATCATATGGTCCAAACAGTGTTTTTTTGCTAACCTATTCATCATTTATATCCTAAATATGAAGAATGCGTAAAAAACTATTATCGATGTAGTTCTTAATTCTTGTATACTGTAGATACCTTTAATTTATCTAGATGTGCACTGATCAAATGAAAAAAATTTACATTATGAAAATATCAGAAAATTATTGTTATACTGCAGTAAAGTCAATTTTTCAAGTTGAGTACTACAGAAGTGAATCTATTTTTTTAGAGAAGACATTTTTTGAAGAACTATGAAACTTTGCGAATGCTTTATTCTTCGCTTAACACAATGTAATTAAAATTTATCAGATATCAGATTATTTTGATTTTGTTGTTTCCTGTTCTCCGAGCTTTAGATATGTAGTAGTTTTAGATTTGTGTTGATGCAAAACCCCTGCGTTTTCTTCTTTAGTTTGAATAAACATTATTATTATTATTATCAGATTATCAGATCAAGAATGTAATTCCTTGAATATTTTTTTAATATGAATCTGGTGGTTTAAAAATCTTTCTCCCTACCCAGATAAAAAGCTTGGTAGAAAATTCTGCTTTCACCTGGGATTCGCCCTCCAATCGAGAAATATAAATATATTAAACTGGCTATGGAAATCAAATACACCGAGGATAAACAGTTCTGTGAAACAAAGCAATATACTGACATTATTCTCAGAATTGTATAGGAAAAATTAATTTGTATCCACCAAAAGATCTTATGATCGACAGTGAGAACTATCTATCTGTATCGTACCACGGTTAGGTTACCGCCGTATTTTATTTAGTGTTCCAGTATTTTGAAACAATAAATAAGGGCAAATTAATTAATCGCAATGATTAAACCCAACGAATTTTTGTGGACTGAATCGAAATAATGTGATGGTGTTTAATTTTAATGAGAATTCTGAATGTTGTTATCTCGATGACGAACTAGCTTTGTTTATCTACTAAGATAAACGACAACGACGATAAGGAATTGATGAAAACTAGAACTCTTTAACGACACCAAATATATTTTTTGGTTTACTGTATATAAAGTATGCTAAAAGGTATGTTTATGAGTTTTGCAATCGACCTTCGATAGATAAGAAAAAAATAAGGTTATTTTTTTCTTCGCTCTTAACTTAGCGCTTTGGCAATAAAAGTCAGTCAAACGTTCTTTAAACTGCTTATGTGCATATGTGGTTGAAGTTGAGCTGAATATCAAAAGCAATATATCATCAAAATTTGAGTTCGTCAGAAACAAGTTGAATATTGTGAAATTTTTATACACAGATACAAAGAAAATATTTTTCAATGTGAATCAGGAAGTCTTCAAGTGAGACGTAAGAATTAGTATATTCTTTAAAAAATAAAATGGTATAATAAAGTGAAAAAATACCTAGACGTTTAACGCGCAATAAAAATAAAAATAGCCTATATAAACCTGATAACTCATGATGAAAATCATTAAAAAAGCAATAAGAACATCATTTTCAACAACATGCAATATATATATATATATATATATATATATATATATATATATATACATATATATATATATATATATTATATTTTAAATTTGAGTATTTGTAAATTTATAATTTTGTTCCAAATGGAAGGAAAAATTTCGCTCAATATCATTTTTACTTTTTCATTGACAGTGATCCAAGTTTCGTAATGATACTACCGTTATACCAGTTTGAAAATGTGTATCACATTCTTTTCATTCTATGCAAAGAATGTTATATTGAGTGGTTATATTGCGAAAAAGTTCAACATACTGTATTTATTAGACATGTGATACAATTATGCTGTTTCACATGTTGAATAAACCAAAATCTCAGTTTTGTGGAAAGTTTGAAAAAAACTGCAATTTTGTGAATAATTCCGTAGATTTGAACAGATATATCTTGTTAATTTTTTTTTAAATATCGAAATATGTTTTCCCCTCCTATTTTCTATACACAAGCAACGTATTTGAAAAAGTATATTCAGTTTATTAAGTCACCTGATAAACTTATAATTTGCTGAAACAATTGTTTTTAGAACGACAAATAGCGGAAATTAAAAATTGTATTTCATCATATACACATATTGAAGGCGCAGTGAACTAAAAGATTTCACCACTGACTTTCAATAGACTCAGCGTGCGATTTCAGTACAATTAAATATATTTTACTGCTCATATAATACTAGCAGAGGTTATGTTAATGAAGAAACCACCTGATGAAATTATATATAATATGTAAATGAATAAATACGCCATTTTATATCATTCCTGTATTATATTGTTGAGTATCTTCGTAACAATCCCATCTAAATATTTTCAATGAGAACACATACATGGAACTTAAAACCACTTTATAATTATGATTGTGATGAAAAATTAGATGAAACGTTATAAAAATTGATATAAACGTAAACATTAATTTCTTTCATATACATTCTCCAGATCTTGAAAATTTTTGATTGTGAATTTCAAATAGCATTTACCATATTTGACAGATTTCAAATGTTAAATGCAGACAATAAATATGAGCATAAAAAGCTATTTAAAAAAGTCAGGTAATAATTTATATCACTTGCAATACTATAAAACTATTTGTATTATAGTAAACTATTTGTGCACTTATTGCATGTGTCCATTGTTTTCTATGTCTTATTTTATTGATATTCTCGTTATTTTTAAATATTCAAAATCTCAAATATTTAGGTATCTTGGGTAAAAATATGTTTATTCCCTATTGCATAGTTGACAAGTGTAATTATTTTTTCATTATTTATGTAAGATTTCTTCTAATATTATTCTATAATATTAGAAGGCTATTCTTGTTTGACCAAGGTATAGAGAAGAACAACCTATAGACTCCTATTTTCTCATTCATACAGATGATTTTTTTGTCAGAATAACTAGTAATTTTTTAATCCTTTTCGAATATAGAAGACAATTTGAGGGAGTTGGTTAAATGCGGGATAAACTAATATTACTATCTGTTTGAAATGGATACTGTTTAATAATTCATCTAAAATCAAATAAAAGAAAGTATTATAGGAGGTACTTCGTTTGTTTTTATGTCAAACTACCAATTGTTATTTCAATTCACGAAATCAAGTTTTTCAATTTTTATAATTCCGATCGTTAAGAAAATTCTGAGGAACGTTAAATGACAGCCATAATTACCATAATTATTTACTTTCAAATGAAATTCCATACATCAAGCTTGTGCTTTCGTGAATTTTTTCGTACTTAGCTTTAATTCGAATTTCCAGTTATCTAAGTTGCTAAATGGCGAATGCGCTGGACATATTTACCAATTTTGCCATTCCAATATCTGGATCACAAACATTTTGTCTATTATTACCACTAAAAGAATTCAAGAATTAAACACATTTCTGTCTTTTCGTATTTCTTCATGAATTTCTGAAAAAAATATTTCGTAATTGTTTGAAGGGGAAACATAAATCAAATTATTCAAGCTTCGTGTAGATTCGAAATGAAATATAAATTTCCATAATGAAACACGCACTAATATACTGAATAATCTCAAGGATTACCTCATTAGCACTTAAACTACTCTGAAATATTCTTTAGCGTCTAGCAGAGAATTAAAAAACCATTTTAAATATTAATAGATGCGAAATTCAACTTCTGAAATGTAATCGTTAGTGCATTAAATTCAATGTGATTGTTTTAAAGGAAACATGTGCGTTAATTAAAAATACTTCAGGGAAATTGTTTCGCATAAATATTTCCCCATCAAAAAATCTCATATGCAATGTATACTTATGCAGTACAATGCCATGACGCATTTCTAACAATAATCATATTTGTCATTGTAATAAGATGTGACATATAGTTCGAAAGTTTGTGTCTGTTGGAATTTTATTGCAAGAGTTATCTTGAACCTTTATTTCTAATAAACTTTCCTACCTTCAAATAATAGAACTCTTTTTGACAGCTATCTGATGTATATCAAAGTTATTTTTCTGGAGAACGTCTAGAATTGAAAAAATGGATAATACTCAATTGAAACAAGTTTTTAGAAAATTATTATCTTTACTATAAAAAACCAAATTAACAATTTTCTTGTTTCTGCAATTTCAAAGTATTACCGGTTCTTCAGACAGCTGAAAACTTAACAGAGGAAAGCGAGTATTTCAAGGTACTCGTAATAGATACAACAAATTATAACAAAAATGCAAGTACTATAAAATGTCGGTACGGTGAACATAAATGTTCAACTACTATTATTTGAACATATCGAAAATTTTGAATCTACGAAGATCCTTATGGTTATTCAATATATTTAGATTATATTTTCCCTGAACACTAACACAACAGAAAAATAGTTAAGCTTTCTGCCTTTTGTTTCTACCTGTAAGTTTTAAATTGTCTAAACGCTCACCATTTTCTAGGCCAGTGGTGCTAAAAACCTTTTTTCGTGCCAGAAAATGTTAGCTAGGTAATTCCATAAATTATTACGTGAAAACTAAACTAAACATATATTATGCTTTAATACATAATCATTGCATCTTGTAACTACATAGCAAGAATGCTTTATTTAAAACAATAAACAAAAAAGATACAAAAACATTCAAAAAGTTTCCTCAACGAAAAAAATTATTCTACTTTTTCGAACCATTGATCGGATGTAGGACTTTAATCAGAATTTAGGATTTCTACATGTAGAAAAGTAAAGTTTCATTCTCATGTTGTTGAAAACATCAGAAATGAAAATTTACAATGAAATCAGAATATTGCTCAAGTAACACACAGATGTGAACAGTTCGCCGCTTTCAAATATCTTTTGTTGACCTCAATTCGTAGTAAAACCTAATTTTAGAATTACCATAAAACTAATTTGAATAGTATACATGTAACAGTATAAAATTAATGTAATTCCGAAGTTCAGTTATTCAAAATATCAAGAATGTGACCATATTATTGTCAACTGTCATATTCATAATGAAAACGTGAAAATAAGAATTATTCAAAATATCATTTTAATAATATATAAAAATTTTTTTCATCAAGTAACCGATTCAATTAAATATTTGAAACAGTTTTGAATTACCCAAAAATTTTTCAATTAATGTTCAACGTTTGAAAAATCAATCATCAATCGAATTCCATTAATTCTTCCATAAAATTTTCGTAAAGACTATTTAAATCAATTACAATTTCACAGCTATTAAAAAATAAACAATTAAAAATTTTTGCTACCGCCTGCATGTGAATAGAAATTTGTATGGTGATATAAAAATCATTTAAAACTTTGAATTCATTTCATTACGTAGTAAGGTGAAAAATACATGCAAATATATATTTTCATTAAGTAACTGACAATTATTTTCGCCACTTTTTGGTAATTAGAAGAATAAATTGTGAAAATTATATAGCTATTTTTTGACCCTACAGTGTTATGAATAATAATTCCAAACTACATGCACTCCATAAAAAATTCTCACTATGTGGATAACTATATTCGCTACAACGAATGTACATAAACTTATCAACATATTTTTTTATCTTTCAATATTTAAATAAGAGTCATTGACACTAGGATCGAAATAGACCCCTCAACTTTGCGAAAAATTATCTTAATTCTGAGAGTGCAATCTCGACTTTTATCAGCTGAGGTGATAATCGGACGAAGTCAGTGTCAAGTGATGATTATTAAAACTAGGCAGATCAAACATCATTTCGTAGATTTTCGATTTGAATGCAATCTTATCTCAGAAGTAGTTAGTATGAGGAAACCCGTTCATCTCTGGAATGGGTATATCAATTTTCTTTCGAAAAGTACAAAAATATTAAAATTGCATGTCAAAATTTTCTTCATTTCTTTTCCGAAAAATTCTCAATCTAGGTTCAATAGCCATGTCATGTAATTTGTCGAGTGTCTGAATCAGGAAAATGTGTAGGTGAAATATTATGTGATCTGAATTCACACCAGTGTTTTCCATCATTTCATAGAGTAATTTCTTGTTCCATTTTGGAAAAACATGTCAGTGAAATTTTTTGAAGGAAACACTTATAGAGATATTCGAATTTATTTCAATGAAATCAGCAATGAATAAAGTCATTATATCATTGACAGTATGACAAGTGGCACCGTCCTGTCGAAACCACATGTTCTGCAGGTCAACAGGAACCAATATAGGCCATAAAAAATCAACATTGAACGATAACGATTTCCATTGACAGTAACCGCTTCGTTGAAAAAAATAAGGTCCAATGACTCCTTCAGCATAACATCCTCACCAAACAGAAAGTTTGTCAGAATTTAATCGCACTTCTTGATATTCTTCAGGTTTGTCACCACTCCAGTTACGCCAATTCTGCTTGTTAACATAATCGTCCAAGAAATGAGCCTCATCGCTGAGAATGATTTTCTTATGAAAATCTGCATCATTTCCGATTTTTTCTAAGCACTTCTTGTATTTCTTTTTCTCACTGGTACTGTAACATCATGAAGTGTAAATTTGTTTCAAACTTCTTCACGTAAAGTTAGAGTAACAGATAGCGATTTTTCTTAATAAATTTGGATTATTTGTAAACGTTGTTGGAGTATGTACCTTTTCATGATTAAATGGTAGATATCGACAAATACAACTGTCAATGTCACAAATAAAGAGTGGCTGCCATGCATAAGTAATGTCAATTTAGAAATGGGGCGTGTCCTTTGAAAGACACTTTGTTTATCTAACATATGCATATGATCTCTTTTTTAAGTTACTCTTAACCTGTTCTGTAAATAAGGAGCTATGACTGTAGTTATGAACTAAAATCATAGTATCACAATTTATATTGAACGTAGATCATTGAGAATTTCCCTTCACGTCATATTTTGAAAACCGTGGTACGAGCATATAATATAACTTGTTTCATATGAAGTTTGTCAACGAAAAACATATAATAATATATATTTTACAGAAATCTAGACTGACCTACCATAAAGCGAAAAACCTATATTCATAAATAAGAGGTTGAATTTTTTTGTCACGCATTGGTTGAGTTGAAGAAATTGAAAAAAAGGTGAAAAGGATTCAGGAACATTTGCGCGCTTGTTCGTATCACCCACGATTGTAGTGAAATTTGCATTAGTTTACTTGTCGTTACTTTACATATAAATGTCAAATCTAAACTCAATCGTTGATTTAAATATCAAAACATATTTATTCTGTCAGACTCCTATAAATTTTAATTTCAAAAATTTTATTCATAAACTTCTGGAATTAAATTAATGTCTTACAAACACTGCTCAAATTAAGTAGACATATAAAATCAAAACTTATTATATAATATCAAATGGAAAAGAATAACCCAACAAATATAATCTGTCAATTAAAATTAATAATTAAATATTTGAAGGAGACAACATTTTGTTTCTGATCTTATATCTATTGAAACCAAATCTTTTTCAAAAATGCAAAACATAATTTTAAGAACCTCTCCAAAACTAATTTATATGAAATATTTAATATATTTAAATAAGTTACTTCAAAAATCTCTCAAAACATGTAGCACATCCTCAAAAAACAATTTGAAATTAAATAAGATCTTAGTCAGTCCAACTTGACATTTAAAAAATAAAAATAATTAACAGGAAATAACGTCGTATCCTTGTTGAACAAATACTAAAATAAGATAACTTTAAAAGTCCAACGTATCCTATGTTCATCACAAAAATCACAAAAAGCTTGTAAGGTATTTTATGGCCTTATTTAAAACCAAATGACATTTATATAATGAAACTGAGAAAACCAACATATGATGACAGTAGGATTATTAAAATGTAAAAATCAAGCCTCCTATAAATTTTAATTTAAAAAAATTTAGTCAAAGACTTCCAGAATTAAATTAATTTCTTATGAGCACTGCTTATATTTCATTTTATAATAATCCTTCTATCAAGTAAAAACATCTTCCTTTTATCTTATCAGTCGTAGATGTTGCACTTAAGGCTGGTCTGCTAATGAAATATACATTTCTTTAATATTCAAATTATACAATTCCCACGAAATTTTGCACTAACCTTTGTGTTACTATTTTACAATTGAGTGGTTAATTTAAGCTCGATCTTAGAACTCTTTCTATGGTTTCGGTGGCACTCAATGGTGTTTCACTCAAGAAATATTTCATTTTGTTTTGAGTCATCTAATTGAACAATCTCCACAAAATTATGTACAAACATGGACGTTATTATACTTCTCCAGAATACCGAATTTAAAATCGATCTAAACTGTAGTCTGAAAAATATTTTGAAAATGTGAGAAAATTTAAAATATAAATAACTGCGAAACCGTGGGACCGATTTCACCCATTAACAATTCCAACCGAGATAGTTAGGCTCCAAATTATTATATTTTTCATTCTTTCAAGTATTTAGCACCTTTCGTTCGAAAGTTATAGTATGTAAGGTAGCACTCAAGGCTACTCTGTCCATTTTTTTAAATTTATACTCATACGATCCTCATTTACATACCAAATTTCATTCCGATCGGATAAGTATTTTCGGAACTATTAGAAAAATAATAAAAAGTTTGGAATGTGAATAACTGTAGAACTATTGAAACGATTTTGCCTAATAATGAACTCTACTACGAGTAATATATTCAGGCTCCAAACTAGTCCTAAAACTTTCAAGTCTTTCGAAAGCTGTGAAAGACCAGCCGGACAGAATTACTTTTGACCTCGGATTCTCCGTCAATGAGTTCAACTTTGTCATTTGAGACGAAAAACATGAATATAATATTCGAACTATGAATAACCTCATAAAATTTAAATTTTCCAACATGAATATTTTTCGAACTGTACTCATTTTCTGAGGAAAGATTTTAAATATTCCTCAAGAAGGACTGGAAAAGTCGAAAATGAAAACAATTGATCCCGTAGATTGGATACTTGATCAATTGAATGTGAAGAATGATAAATTGCTCTCATTTGAATTTTTGCACCCATTGTCATACACAAATCCAAATTCGGATGAAATTAAATAGAATAGAAAAGGTATTTCAGAAAATTACATATTCCGATTGTTATTGAACGAAGTACTTGTTAAGTTGAAGTTTTAAACTGATATTTCAGGCAATAACTGGATTAATTCTTCGAAATTTCTTCAAACTCAATCTAAAAAAATCCTCTTGGAAATTTTTTGAAATTGAATTGAATAAAATTGAAAAAGTGGAGTAAAAAACACTGACTCACTTCATATACATTCTGTCAAGAAAGTACCGGGAATTATCGATTTAAATCTGGCGGGGCAATGAGGCAGGTAAAAATTTTTTTCCTAGGTTGGTACCACTGTCCTTAATTACTATGCCAAGCTTGAGCGGGATCTGTCAACTAATGTGTTTGCAACAGCTGATTAAGTCAGTCGATGTCAGAGTGCGTGCCGATTTGTACTATGGGTGATTACGTTGAGCAAAGAATTTGTTTAAATTTTTGTGTTGCAAATGAATTTTCGTGTGCCGATGCATTGAAAATATTGGAAAAGGCCTTTGGTGATAATGCTCTATCGAAAACTCGTGCATATCAGTGGTACAGAGCCTTCAAGGACGGTCGTGAAGTGGTCGAAGACTTCCCTCGTTCCGGACGCCCATCGACGGCTTCGATCGAAGATAACGTCGATAAAATTAAGGAAAGGGTGCTGGAAAACCGTCGTACCAGCTTGAGAGAGATAGCACATGATCTTAAGATATCCCACGAGTCCGCACGTACGATTTTGATTGATATTTTGGGCATGAGAAAGGTGGCCGCACGACTCGTACCGAAAGACCTGAATTTTCTTCAAAAACGTCATCGCGAACAGGTTGCTTCAGACATGCTGGATCCCTGTAATTCCGATTCTACATTCATGGAACGCATTATAACTGGTGATGAGACCTGGGTCTACGAGTACGATATGCAAACAAGCCAGCAATCATCGGAATGGGTGGCAAAAAATGAGCCGAAACCGAAAAAACCACGCCAAAGCCGCTCGAAAATGAAGGTGATGCTCATTGTTTTCTTCGATATCCGTGGCGTGGTGCACTACGAATTCGTTCCAGAGGGTCAGACGGTAAACAAGGAGTATTACCTAGGCGTTATGAAACGTTTGCGTGAGCGTATCCGTAAGAAGCGGCCAAATTTGTGGGCGAACAACTCATGGATTTGTTCGCGCCTTCTCACCGAGCTACGATTGTGACTGACTTTCTCGCCAAAAACTCAACAAACGTGCTTCAGCAACCACCGTATTCGCCGGATTTGGCTTCCTGCGACTTTTTCCTCTTCCCAAAACTAAAATTGTCCCTTCGTGGCACCCGTTTTGAGTCGATTGAAGCCATAAAACAAAATTCGGCGCGAGAGCTAAATTAGAAGTGCCGTTGGCATAGATGTATTGGAGCAAATGGAGCCTATTCTGAAGGCGACCCAATAAATTTTGACGATTAAATGTAAAAATGTTGTTTTAATTGAAAATTCCCGGTACTTTCTTGACAGAGTAGTATACACGGTATTTTTGGATGTAATTGAGTCTTGAAAACTACTTTATCAACACATATATGCGGTACTTAACCAATAGAGAATCAGAATAAAATATCAAATATTGACTGTGATCATCCAGAAAAAAAACATTTCTGGAGAATATGCTTCGTATTTTTGAAAAAGGAAATAAAAGAAACCTTCTCAAATTCTATGTGGAGAATTCTTTTGTAATGGAATTTGTTATTTTTGAATATCCAATCGAAATAGGCTGTCTTGGGTGATGTTTTCTGGATGATAACGTTCAATACTATATATTTTCTTTTGTTTCTGTATTGTTTAACTGCTGCATATGTGTTGATAATTCTATCTGTCTATAAAAAGAAACGTTTTTGTTTAAGACATTTAATCAATTGATATTAAATTAAAAGAAATTTTTAAGAGATTTTTTATATTGAACTTTTAGAACTTTCATAGAATTTATCCAGTTATTGTCGGAAATATCAAACAAAAATCCTTTCAAATTTATATTCAATTCGATGTACTTACATTATATTATATGGGTTCATTCTTCATTATCTATCATTAAAAAGCATAGATAATACTTTTAAATTAACAAATTCGATTTAAAGTCTATGGATTTGTAATGCGGAACAAAATAAAGTTTATTCTGTCACTAATCAGAAATTGATTTATTTATTCAATGTGCAAATTGAATGAATTTGCTGAAGTTTTACATTTCAATACTCATCATTTGTCTTGAAATTTAAAATACCTTCATCTAGTGTCCAGATGTTTCTCGTGAATTCATTGAACTTAATGCGAACATTTTGTGTACTTGAGTAAGTAATACGAAAATTCCAACTTTATATTCAACCGAACTCTATTGGCCGTCTAATTACGGAATACTTTTATAATCACAGTTTGTCATCGGGCATATCCCCTTTAATTAAAGTTACAATACTCCATAATTTGATGAAATTCATACCATTTTATTGAAGCATGATTCTAAAATCTAGTTTTGATTCACAAAATATTACGTCGATATTTAGGGTGAATCACCCATATTCGCAACTGCTGACGCCATTGGACTATAATTTATGTTTTACTAAAAAAACCAATCGTGAATAACAAGTTTCCGTCTCAATTGTACAATGCTACTTGTCAATTTAATGAAAAACAAACAAATACAATATATTTTACAGAGATAATGAGATAAAATCGTAAATTTCGATTGTAAATGTCTAGAAAATTCATTTCGATTGTAATTTAAGGAAACGAACTGAGCTTTCAATAGAAGTTGCCTGCAATGATAAATTTATTCTTTTGAATATCATACCAACAACAACTTTCAACCAAATATTAATGATAGCATAACATTAAATTCGTCAAGTTTATCTATCCAATAATAATATTTTATTAACAAAATGCTATCTTATTCGAAAAAAGTCGAAAATTGTGTATCAGAATCTGATTTAGTTTTCCATAATAAAAATCCAATACATCCGGAATATTTTCATACTCATTAATGCGGAGCAAAATATTCACTCATTGGAATTTTTCCGCTTCGAAACAGAGGCTTATGAGAGTTTCACATACCAAAATATATTATAATTTCGGGATTTTCATATGGAAAAAATGCTTCTATGTAGGCTTCTGCAAAATCTATCCAAATGATTTCCTATTATGGCGCAGTCTTAGGTAAATCTGATATTTCTTAGCAGATTCAAAAACTGATTTTCTGATTATTTCGAAATATTTTTCTGTTATTTGAATCAGTTCGAAGGGATTATGTTGGACTTCACTGGATAGAAATTCATCGTACATTCAATCAAATAATACACATATGTGTTGCTTTCTATTTATTATTATGAATTGAATGCAGGACAAGTTTGGTTACATCGTAACTTCCTCAAATACTTTTGAATAACTAGTCAAAAGTTTTTGTAACCAATATTATTTGAATGGATTCAATTCTGAGATAAGGATACAATTTAAGTTTTTATTACTTCTGAAAACAACCACTAGGTTTTTACGAGAATAGACCCAATAGAGAACAGTGTAACTATTGGCCAAAGTTCTTCAATATTCAATAGTTAAATTCTATGTATGCAGAATACCTTATAAAAAAGGAATGTAATTTTGATGAGCGTTCTGATATTTCTACATGAAGAAATTGAAATATAATAAGAAGTTAACAGAAAGTTTTTCCAATCGGGACAGTGCAAGATTAAGGAAAGACGTTTTCTTCAGAAGAATCATCTTGAGCAACTTGAAAATAACATAAATAATATCAATGCAGTTCAGCATTTTTTTTCGATGTTTTATTTATCAGCTTTGTTGTAGTATTTTGAACTATATATCATGTTCAAAAATGTCCTTGGGGCATTATTGAATTTCACAGGAAAAACAGAATCAATTTAGGTTAGAACTCTCAAATGAGAGTATGGAAGATATGAATCTATTCTATGAACATTTCATTTGGAGAGTACAGGAAATTAGATAATAACGTTATCTTAGATACTACTCGATTACATCAAGAATTATCGGACTGTCTAGGTAGAGATCCGTACCCATCGTTAACTATTCGCAGATTAAGGTTTCAATATATCTATATTTTATATAACATATTTTCTGGATTGTTTCTGAGGATATAAAATAAAAAATATTGCGAATAGTGTGTACTTAATTAGGCATTGTATTCTGCACTTGTTTTCTTCAAACGAGTACCTTAAATATAAAAATTCCAGAAAAGCATTGTAGTGAAGTCAAGAAATTTTTTCTGTGTTCACGTTCCTCAGTAAGTTTTGAACTGTGGTAATTTTACATTTAAATGCTAAATTTAAACTCCATCATTGGTAGCGCTAGCGTAATTATACGATCATCACGAAATTTTGCACGAATGTGCGTGTTTTTATTACTATTCCCAATAGCAAATTCAATTCTTTAATTTCGATAGTTTTAGGAAGAATAAAGAAAAGTCATAATTTAGAATAATTGTGGAACCAAATTCTTGATTTTTTCGGTCTCTATTTGACGGAAATGCATCCTATATGATTTAAAGTAAAACACTTTACTTCCGTTAATATATATTCTTTACCCAACAAGTTACCAAACTCACCTGATGAAGTCAAAATGTGTTTAACGAATCAATTTTGTGTATATTGTTTTCCATAAAATATTTGTTCCTTTAAGCAATTCTTTGAACGTTTTGGTTTTGAAAGTGTATGATTTGTTTGATTTACGTAATCATGTTTGAAAGGGAGTTACATATTAAAACAATTTCTTTATTTTTAAAGAATTGTTTCACGTTCGGGTTTTTTGATAATTGAATTTCAATACGTCGATAGTGTTCGTAACACATTGTTATAATTAATTTTAAGACTAATTAATTTCAAGATCAATTTATTTTACGCTGGCTACGGAATGTTGAATTAAAAATAGTTCTCTATTACTTTTTATTATTAGGAGTACAAATAAGTTTCCGCCGTTTTTCAACACAAATTAAATATGAATCATTCCTACTGATTTCAAACGATGTGAGACTGCTTGCTGAGTGATTTCTAATGTTAGAGCAAGTTTTTTTTGTGTTTGAGATGAATCTTCCTCCAATAATTCCTCCAATTCTGCATCCTCGTAAATTTTTGGCCTTCCACTGCGATCTTTGTCTTCTACGTCGAAATCACCGTTTTTAAACCTTTAAAACCACTCTCGACAAGTTCTCTCACTCAAAGCACCCTCACCATATGCTTCTACGAGCAATTGATGCGCCTCAGCAGCAGATTTCATTAAATTAAAGAAGTAAACTAATATTTCCCGCAAATGACGCTTACTTGGCTCAAATTTTGACATTTTCAACTTATAAAAATTATATTTTACCAATATAAAATCAATGATATTAATAGGTCATGTTGTTCTTGAATGTCCAAACTATTTTTTTAGCGGGTTATCATCTGCGAAAGCTAACCGAAACTCCGTGCCGCGCCATCTACAATAAAACGGCGGAAACTTATTTGTATTCCTAATATATTAGTTCACAGTAACCCGAGTTTCACAGTGGTATTACATTTTCAAGTCAGTTGAATATGTAGTATATATATAATAGTACATACATGAAGTACATCAACACTTATTGAAATTTTGCAGTTACTACAGAATGTTTCATTTCACTAAGAATATTAGTCATATCATCAGTCTGATGCTACTTCATTTAAGGACCCTTTTCGCTCTTAAAATTTCATCTTTCAGCTTCGCCCTCGTATATAAATCAATGAATTCTTGAAGTCCGCTAGAGCGTATGCGCCTAAGTAAGACATTAATCTCTCATAACGATTATTATTCAATTAGCCGTTTACCTACTAACAAGAGCGTATAGTTAGAGTGTCTATTCGAGTTGTTGAACACCAGTGTCTGAATAAACGCGTCTTAATATGCGGACCGCACGCGACCGCCTATGCCTGGTTAATCCGATTGGTGTTAACCGAGTCAAGCAGGAATTTCGTGTCGGATACCTGCCTCAGATTCTCCACTCTCCTTCATTAAAATATCAGACCAGGATCACTTCAACTATTCACCTCCGTTGGCCTTCAGAGAATTGATTCAAAATATCGCCATTCGGTGTTTGCACAGCGTCATTTGGAGACTCTTTAGGGTTTAACTTTTTGAGCCGAAAATTGTTTGTGATCATGTTCTCACGAATTTGGTGGTCAACTCATGACCGTACGTTCAGGCAGTCCTTTGTTTGCGAGCACAATAATTTTCTAAGGATAATGCAAAAAGTTGAAATTTGCTGGGGGTATGATACATGTAGAAGAATATTTCAAATAATATAAATTTTAAATCTGGAAAATATTTCAAATAACCGTAATGCAATAAGCATAACCTAAATATTAACATCAAATCTCTTTCCAGAGACCTCCAAAATAAAAAGAACAGAACAAAGATATATGCAAATTGAAACTATAACCATAATAAATTGAGATTAATTATAAATGCATACATGTCCTAACTTTATAAACAAAAAGAACGTTTAACATATTTCCCGAAATTTTTCCCAATAAATACCCTAAAATATAATGTTTTTCGGTAAGTAATTTCGTTTTTTGCCGACAGAGAATTTAATTATATTTTTTCTAACCCAACTTCATCCTTAAGTCGATTGATCATTATAGGTTTAGATGCAGTACATTCACATTTTCATCCTATTAAAAATTTTCAATATATGTCAAACTATATATTTTGTGCTCTGTGATAATCAAGTCTTGCAGTTTCCTAAAAAATCGTATTTACTCTTGTGATAAAACAGATTCAACTTCATTTTATCGACTCCTATATGTACATATAAAATTCCATAAATTTGATGAATGGTTATCGGATATCCGGAACTTATTCAAATGCCTTCATCCATGCTTCGATTTTCACGAAATTCTGCGTAACATTCAAATCCTTATTCTACTTCTTACCTATGAACTTCAGCTTCATTGAATTTCTATTATTTCAGATATTACAGGAATATATTTCATTCAGAGTTCATGAATTTTACCCACATACGAATTTGCTCTTCAAATTTGTATCTACTACAACCAAGCAAATGTCAAGATTTCTCTGTTATTCACTAAATTAAATTAGGTCAAAATTCTATCTTATACGAATAGCTTTTGAAACCTAATATTTATTTCTCTGAATTCCGATTTATAAAAAAAACCTTTTTTGTTTCTGACGATTATCAGTCGATATCAATACTTAGCAATATCCGTTAATAAATTCAACTTTTACCACGCTACATTCTTTGAGTTCTACGTAGCTATTAAAATAGAATTAGTACTGATATCCTACAATCACAGGTGAAAATTCAACTACAATAATATACATAGTTTGAACGTAAAAAAAATTTTTTCAACAAAGGAAATTAAACTAATAAAATTCAAATACTTGTATAAAAAACGTTTTGCCAATGCATGAGGTATCCTTAGTAACACAAGAAATTATTTAAATATATTTATATATAATGCCATGATTAGGAACATAGAATAAAAGTAAAACAGCTAAAATCTATGTTCATCGTCATGTTGTTTATATATAGTCCGTCTTGAAAGTATCCGCAAAAAACAAAGCTCAATTGAAATTATTAAGTAAATATTTTTAACTCTTGAATTAGAAAATTATAACAAAATATTCATCTTATTTACTTATACAACCTCCATTTAACTGTAAATACTTGACTAAACGTCTAGGTACACCTGAAACTAGATCACCTCCATAATTTTCGGTGGCATCTTGCATTATCCTGCTGAAAATGCTACCACTCTGGATATAAAGCATGTGCCGTTTCCAGGAAAAATCGTTTAGAATGGCACAATACTTTTCACTATTAATGGTACCATTAACTAGACAGAAAGGCGTAGCATCCCAAACAATTATTTTGGTGGCAAATTTCAGACATTTGAACGTTAACAGGTTGTTTTGATAGGATTTTTAAGTGATTTCCACCAAGAAGGAAACAACTTTTATGAGATATAAAGACGTTCCTAAAAAACGTTGACAAAATTCTATCCTCCGTTCCTTTTGTAAAGGTGTCATTATAGGGTTTTTTTTATTTCCTTGCTATACAGCCTTGTCTTTTCAGTGACATACGGATGGTTTCTGGACATACTTTCATATTTCGTTGATTTCCAAATCTGTTTAATTTGCAAAACTAATTTTGCAAATTTGTGTCTTCCTAATGCCAATGAAGCGTTTGAATTGTTTCCCTTAATCTTGCGCCGACTTCCTGAAACTGGTCAATGCCTCATATCCCCGCCATTTTTTATCCCCTTTATTGTCTCATATACAGCACTTTTTCAATTGGACTAATTTATTAACGTTTCGAAAACCCTTTCTGTACAAATTATATAATTATACCTGTTTTCTTTTTTCTAGCTGCGACATTATTTCATAAATTGTACTATTGAGAATCAACAATATTTGAAAAATAGTGTTGCCAAGCAACTTTGGCCATAGCCGACTACCTGCACAACATATTCCATACATTACATTTTTCTTAGAATGTTACAAAAACGAAGTATATTAGAATTATGAAAAATAATAAATTCAGGATACTTTCTAGGCGGACTATAATATTTCAGAACATTCAGGAATTTGAAAGTTATATAACATTACTGTATATGTTTCAAGTTTAATTAGATTCATAAGTGGAAATATTGAAAACATTTATACATAATCAAAGTTTCTCGTTTTTCTGTTTTCAGAGTTTTTTTAGAATCAAAATATTATAAAATAGTTGAATTTTCAGTCACTAAATGGAAGCAATGTTCCTTATTTAGTATCTGATTTTTAGAATAAATGGAGGTTTATACTTGATAGAAGGTATATAAAATTATTGAAATATTTTTATCTTTACACATATATTCGGTTAGCCTTCCACATATTTAATTTCAAAAAATTATGGTCAATATTATAACTTCAGAAATTAAATTAATGTCATATAGGTACCACTCATATCAAACGACATATAAAATAAACATTCATCATAAGACATCCAAATGATATAACAAAATCCAATAAATATAAATTGTTAACAAAAGTCCTATAAAGTAAGAAGGAACGGTTTTTTACTTGATAGAAGGATTATTACAAAATTTGAATATCAAAACAGATTTAATCTGTTGTCTTCTACAATTTTAATTTCAAAAAATTCTTTGAAGAAACTTTAAGAATTAAATTAATGTCTTTATAAGCACTGCTCATATTTAATAGACTTATAAAGTCAAAATTCATCATAAAATATCAAATGGAATTAAGAAAAACCAACGAATATAAATTGTCAACTGAAATTAAAATATAAATAAGCAAACATTTTTTGTTTCGTTCCAGGCATGCGTAATGAACTCTTCAGACAAACTTACGAAGCCCTGTTTGTTACAAAATGTATTGTTTTCTGATCCTACATTAATGAAAAATAAATCTGTTTTGATATTCGAATTTTTCAAAAATCCTATAAATTAAATATTTTGAGTAGAAACAATTTTGTTTCTGCTCATCCCTCTTATGAAAACAGATATCTTTCGAAAATGTTCAACATAATATTAAGAATTTCATCATAAAACATTCTTTATGCAGATGGTCCTTGTGCTATAACAGGGCGGTAAATTGCCTTTCAATCTTTTAGATCAATGGTAAACCACAGAATTATTTATTTCGAAATAACATTACACTCCATTTAAATTTTCAGTATTCATTTATTTACCAACGAACTTTTTGAATTGTTAAAAAGTAAAAAAATATTTTTTGTTAATTGATGTTATATTTTATTGAATATGAATATGATTGAGTACTAACGAAGCAAAGTCTCTCTTAAAACTTGTTTTTTAGTAATGTTTCTACATATCTTGAGATTTTCTAAAAGGTAACTTAGATATCCAATAATATTAAATATTCTAAGTAAGATAGTTTTATGATGAACTTCTTAAGATTATGTTAAATATTTTTGAAAGATGTCTGTTTTCATAAGAGGGATGAGCAGAAACTGAATGTTGTCTACTCAAAATATTTAATTTACAGGATATTTGGTAACAATCTTTATTTATTGGATTTTGTTATATAATTTGGATGTCTTATAATGAATGTTTATTTTATATGTCGTTTGATATAAGTGGTATTTATATGATATTAATTTAGTTCCTGGAGTTATAATATAATATTAAATATAATTTTTTGGAAATTAAATATGTAGAAAGCTAACAGAATATATCTGTAAATATAAAATATTTGAATTAAATTATCTGATTTTTAACAATATTTTAAAAATCTGAGCTTTTATAAGTTTAAATTTTTGGTTTTAACTGAAAATATACTACAAGATTGCTAGGCTGGATTGTCAAACACCTATTTATTTGTAAATGTAACAAAATTTATTCAGAACCTTAAATATGACAATTTGAGTTATAAAAAATATTGGAATATATTTTGATTAGTGACAACTTACATAAAAAATTTTAATTAATTTTACTATCATACTCATCACGAATTTTTGGTGATGGTGATTTTGGTTTTATATGATACATTATTATGAATTATATATTTCCAAGGATTTATCTCTAGAAAAGTACATGATTGGTTAATTATTTCAGAATTAAATTAAATCATTTCTCTGAGCAAATATCCTCCTAGGACTAATTAAAATAAGCCAATAAACTATTGCCACTAACAACCTCTATTGAATAAATAGTTCATTATTTCAATCGGAGAAAAACAAAAATGCATGCAATAGGGAAAAGGTTGTATATATACTAACTGACAAAGAAATTGAAACACCCAGAAGGAGCTGTTTAAATTTCAATTTTTTTTTGGTGAAACATGGATAGTATAGCAAGGAGTAAATGATTGAAATTTGAAGAAAAAAACGAAGGGTTTACAATTTTTTTTAATAAATATGTTAATAATGTGTTTGTCCACCGCAATTATCTATACATTCCCCAACACGTCTTGGCATTGATGCAATAAGATGTTCTATTTCTTCTTGAGGGATACTATCCCAAGCTATCTGTAGTTCATGTCTCAGAGCCGCCAAAGTCCGTGGCGGCTAGGGTAAATTTCCAAGCCTTCTACCCATAATGTCCCAAACATACTTTATGGACGAAAGATCGGGGGATCTGGGCGGCCATGGCAAAATATTCACAAGGGTGGCTTTAAAAAAGTTTAAACCAACTCTGGCAACATGAAGTCGAGCATTATTTTGCCGAATTATTGGATTCTCGAGCCGGTTGAGGTAAGGGAGAACATATGGCTCCACTATTCCTTGAAGGTAACGCAGCGCTGTCATGTTACCTCGAATAAAAACTAAAGGTGACCTACTTGCATGTGCAATAGCACCCCATACCATAACGCCTATTGTCCGGTCTACATGACGCTCAATATCAAACTGAGGTTCACGTCTTTCTCCGCGACGTCGTCGGCCATCATGTGCATCCAAGGAGAGTCGAGATTCATCAAAAAAGACTACCTGATGCCATTCCACATTCCAATGTTGACGTTTTCTGCACCACTGTAATCGTTGCCGGCGATGCTCAACCGTCAGAGGTAACACAAGATGGGGTCGATAATGCTGCACTACAAAAGACCTTATCCGGCGGTAAGTTAGAGTCCGTTCGGACAGTTACAGTATGGTCTTGTTCTCCTAACCACTCATCAGCCAAAGATCGAGTTGTCGCAAATCGGCCTCTAATAGCCATAACTCTTAGACGTCGATCTTGAATTCCATTTGTGCCCCTTCGACGTCCGGTGCCTACTCTTCTTCGATTTTGGGCAGTACCAAACCACGCTTGACAACATCTCATAACAGTAGTTGGATTTCTGTTCGTACGGTTAGCGATTTCTCGAAATGACAACCCCGCTTCCCGTAGACCAATAATTCGACCTCTTTCAAATTCACATAGCTGGCGATAAATTCCGCGTACACGTGCTCTAGGCATTTTAACAACAACTAAACATCGACTTTGGATCTCCTCGAACACCTGGTTTGTTGTAAAATTTTTAAAAATTTGCAAAAAACGACTACATATTTAAGTAGCAAATGAAGAGACCTTCACGATTTTTTCCTCCAAATTTTAATTATTTACTTCTTGCTATACTATCTATGTTCCACCAAAAAAAATAACAAATTTAAACAGCTCCTTCTGGGTGTTGCAGTTTCTTTGTCAGTTAGTATAATAATGCAATTATAATATCTGCATTTAACAATCCTGTCAATTTGCGCTGAATATACGTACTACCACTAATTTTGTTGAATTATTCTCTGTTCAATGATGATCATTTTTCTCTAAAGATAACAGGTGTTCAAAAATTGGGAGCGCTGGTAGTTTGAACTTTGGTGTGCTTTCTATTGTAATTGTTGTAATTTTTTGCTCAATTCTTGTAGTTTTGACAATATTGGCTCTATTTTTGCTGATTCGTATAAGATTGGTTTGGAGGGTTATGCAACGAGTTGTGTCTAATTTTGGTAATTTTTCTCAAACTTGTTTTTTTGGCTACTTCTAAATCAAAGAGTTCAGAAAAATTGTATGTCGGTACTCCAGAAGGGGCTTGCATATCATCTTATAAATTGAACTAGCAATGATGCCCAAGTTTTATAAGTGAGTGATATGAAATGACCCACTCGTGTTTTGACTGATGTTTTTGGAATCTTTTATGTGCTTTGAAGCTGAGCTTATTATCCAAATGTATTCCCAAGTACTTGCAGATGTTCGTAGGGATTGTTGTGCTGTTTTTAATTTTAATAGACGGAGAATCGGTTTTGAATTTGTGATTGAATAGGACAAGCTTTGATTTTGTTGGTTTTGGCTGCAAATCCACTGAAGTAAATGTAAAATTTTGATAAGAGCACTTCCTTTACGTGAGGAAATTTAGGATGCTGATATATTCATATCTGTGATAACGATATTATTTACTGTTTTGTTTCTGACGTTTCTCTGAATTTTCCTGAATGTCGAAATCTAGGATAAAACCTAGGACCCCGCAATTACAAATCTGATGATTTATTAGTCTGACTATCTCTGACTGTTTCATACATATTTTCATATGATAAATAAAATGAATTTTCATGAAATAAAAATGGCAAAAAGCGCTTGATAACACTCCATTTCCCATGAAAATGCCAAATCTGAGTATTACTTTTCAGAGATAAAATAAATAATATGGATATTTCCACAATTTATTGTTAACAACAATTGTTTCGCAAACACTGTGGCTTTGTCATCTTGAACAAACAAGTTATTTCAAGATATAAACTCCTTATATTTATGTATTCATGGACAGATTTTGCTAATTCATGAACTTGGTCCATTTGGACTTGAAATCTAACATTCGAAGTGCAAGATTCTAACTTAATTCTTTCGAAAGTAATGTGCTCCTAAACAGTAAAATGAATGGACAGAATTGACTTTTACCCCAGAATCTTATTTATTTATAAGTGAAAAGTACTTATTAAGAGCCCTTTTTGGTCCAAACTTCTTAAAATATAGACTTTTGGATGAAATAGTAGGTGCACTGGTTTCAGCGTACAGAAAGTGATAATAGTGTATCATCCATAAGTTTTAACAATCTTCATGAAAAATTTAATCAAAATAAAACATATGTAAAGGATAGGACAAAACAATAGAATTTTTATTTCTTGAAGAATTCACTACAATATAAGAGATGGGCTAAAATTTGCATTTTTGATCGGCTTTATATAAAAAACTTATCAATATTTTTTCAAGGTTATGAGTTTAATAGAAACGTTGTAAATACGAATAAAACACTAATACCATTCAACTGATACGACCTGGCTACAGTATCCCATCCGATCACGTAAATTGTTTGGAGATCAATATCATGAACAGCAATCATGTGAATTTTACCATCATAGTTGTATTGGCATGTGGGCGTGGCTCTTTCAACGTGTGACTACTCAGCAGTTTCCACAGAGGTAGAAAGTGTGATAAGGATTACGTCATATCATCACGCGAAGCGAGAACCCCTCCAAAGAGATGAACCCACCAGCTTCCAGTTTGGGCTTCAGTTCGAAAACCTACAACCGTCTGACTGGTAGCAGCGGAGCACTATCCAATCTCTACGGGCAATGCATTGTCAGTACCCGAGTTGTTTGGAACGCAACTCACACGCCGGAAGGGCGCTTATCCATCCACCGAACGCAGTCTAATGAACTATAAACCCGAGATTGATGCCTCAATTGATCCTGGTACGAGCACCGTCAACACGGCCTGTACGTCAAGACCCACGAACCCATGTGAAGTTTTTCGATTGATCCTGGCGTCAAACACCAACGGACTAGCCGTTTCGTCGAGATACACAAACCCTGAAACGTTACGCATTACATCCAGGTTCAGGACCAGGCCGGTCGAACCGTCAAGTCCTGCTAAACCCCGAGTCATTTCATGAGAATATCCGGAACATGGGGTCTGCAAACAGATAAATTAAATAACTCCCTAGTCCAGCATGCGGACTTTCAACCACTACCCTCGAGTCCAACACCAATCTGGTGGCCAGGTGATAAAAGTACCACCCGCGGTAACGCAGTATGCTACATAACGCACTCGGACATTGGACAGAAAAATCCGGAGATTCACTGCAGTAGGGTAGAGTACGCTAGTTTTGAGGGAGAGGCCCTGTGCTGGGACGGACTCCTTGTCACTGAGTTAATCAACCGGCTCAGACCTCAATTCCAACATAACTGCAAAACTCGGGCCCCATTCGGAAGATCTTCCACCACACGGGTCCAGTGACTGACGCAAAGTGGCATTACGTTAGCCACCAAGATTTAACCCTCCATTTCACCGGGATGAAACTAGTGTCCTAGTCAAGACAAGCGCCCCCAGCGCGCCAAGCTCTAATGCCATAGGTGGCATGTTTCAAGGCATCAATCGTTTCTGGAAGGTTAACGTAACACTTATCATTACCGGATCCCAAAAAAAAATAGTCCTCCGAGGTGAAAATGAGCTTCATCGCTTAATATGATTTTCCTGGAAAAATGCTCATCTTCAGCCATGCGATCATTAGCTCATTGAGCGAAGTGGAAAGTGGAAACGCATCGGATGGTCACGAGATGAACTATGTGAGCCTTCATACCGAGGTCTTTATGCAAAATTCTTCTCAGAAAAGTGCGAGTAATGTTCAGTTCTTGAGGACGATGACGCGTTAATGTTGATAGATGTTCAGCCACATTCAGGGCTATAGCAGCAATGTTTTCAAGTGTGCTCACTGTAAGAGAACCTGATTGTTTTATCAAATAACGATCCAGTTTTCACGAATAGATTGTCGTGAAAGAATTTCACTTCTATTGCATTTTTCACGTAGATTTCCAACAGTTTAGATAGATGATCCACCACCATACAAGTGAGTTTTTAATATTTCCCAGTTTTGTTGAAGCTTATGTGAACTTTGTGAATGGCATATATTAAACTTACTCTCTGTCAAAACGGAAATGACAGAAGTGATCGTTCCGAAATTTACCTCACCACATTTCGATCCCTAAGGGTGTCTCCCATTCTGCCAGTTAGCCAAAAGGTTCAGTTGAAGACACCCTCGAAATCGCAATCGCTCGTTGGCCCTCTCTTCGTGCTTCGACCAAATGAAATATTCTCTAAACTTCGAACATTAACTTCTGATTCCAAACATATTTTCTAGGAGTAAGTTCCAATCACATTTCTCTTTGTTTCTCTACTTATAATCAAACAGTTCTCTCATTTGAGTTACCCACAAAGCAACGCTGAAAACACATCCCCAAAAAAGTCGCATTTTGTTTCTTGCCCACAAGGCACAAGATAAACCACTCGCTAGTTTTACGTTCTCCTAAGTTGCAACTCACATCTCTCTACTCTTGAAATATGTTATATTCACATTTCACTTTAACCTTCCAAGGAACATCCTCTCTTAAAAATACACAACGCACTGAAAGGCTTGGAAATGAATGTACTATCTACATCATTTATTTGTAATTAGATAGCAATTTGTGAAAGGTGAATCCAAAAGTGAACTCAGTGCAAGTGAACAACGGTGAAAAAGCTGAAAGAACTATTCCACGAACAAGATAGTGTTTTCATCGCAATTATAGTTAAACTACACCGCAAGAACTCCCTCAATTTGAATAAACAAATCAAGTTTGTAAATTTATAATACATGTATTTATGCTGAATATAAACCATTAAAGCTAATTAAACATTCTTCTCTCAACCCCATTCGAAGTATGCTTAACTAAGAATTTGCATTCTCATTGGTTAACGTTTAATCAATTACTAGCAAGAATTCAAGTTGGTATCTCTACATACCAAGCAATTATGTACCAGAAGTGTTGTTAGACACTACTTTAAAATGCAGACTCTAGATGGCCCACCCGTTACATTATTCTGGTACAAATATTTTCAATTTCTGTATTAAACTTTCTTGGAAAATTCATCATCATTCTGATACAAATATTTTCAATTTTTGTATTAATCTTTCTGGGAAATGACTAATTTTATGATTTTTCATCACATTATTTGAATATACATAATTTAGCAGTAAATGGGAAAATATAGTCAAAAGTAATAAACAACTCGTCTTATTTATGTTACTTAAAATTCCCGTTCTTCCTGAATTCTCTGAAACAATAAATAAGAATTATAATAATATCAGAAAACATGGCGATGAGACGTTATCTTAACGAGTTGAAGGGCCAAAACAACTCGTTTGCCAGATGCTGATCGAGATGTGCAGAACACAAGAAAATTACTGCATTCAGTTGAAACTGTAAAGAATGTTTTTCCCGTTGTAGTCTTGTCCTTTCGACAAAGTCGCCCCACGGCTGGTTCAAAGCATTTCTGTCCAAAATTGTTACTTGTATGAATGTCCCACCATTAATCCATATAATCAAAAACAAGACACGAGATGGGTTCTACACATCTGTAGAATTTCTTTCATTATCTACCACCATAACCGAAAATTGACAAAAGCAATAACGGTTAAGGAAATAATGTCTACATTTGCTATGAAGTATAAAGGACACAGCTAACATGGTAGGAGAGATCGATTATTTCGGCACTTTTTGCGGTTTTTGGACATACGGTTTATAATTCTTTTCAATATAGTGAATTGAGAGGCATTATTATGATGATACAGGATAGAAGACGAAGATAATGCTAGGGTCTCCAGTTGCAGAAGTGATTATCCAGTTTTTGAACGGACTCTTGAATATTAACTGACAATGGGCATGATTCTTTATCATCAGTAAAATTAAAAACGTGTTCCATAAATCTAGAAACCACTGACGTGAAGTCAAAAGCTTTTGCGCCTTCTTCAATAATCCATTCCTACTAAAAACTCAAATCTGTGAATTTACTCTTTGAAGAAGCAGTGATGAATAGAAATACAGAATTCTATATTGTCATCTGAAAGTCTATAAAAATCTAGAAAACTACTGACGTGAAGTCAAAAGCTTTTACGCCTTGTTCCACTATCCAATTCTCATAAAAATCTAAAATCTGTGAATTTACTCTTTGTAGAAGCTACATATGATGAAGAAAAACACAGAATTCTGTATTATGTCATCCGAAAAAAATACATGATTAAGAGGCTCCATTCTTTTCCTTTCAACTTTCATCTTACATGTTGGCGAATAAGAGTGGAAAAAGAATATATTGAATTTGTCGGTTAATTTATGGATATATTAGTTTCAATCGTCTATTTTAAAATTTTTGGAAGTAAAAAAGTGATTTATCTTCACGAAATTATGCACTAACCAGCGTTTCGTTATTTTACATACTACTCTGTCAAGAAAGTACCGGAAATTTTCAATTAAAACAACATTTTTACGTTTAATCGTCAAAATTTATCGGGTTGCCTTCAAAATAGGCTCCATGTGCTCCAATACATCTATGCCAACGGCACTTCTAATTATCGAAACATTTTTTATAGGCGCTTTCCGGGATGGACTTCAGCTCTTGCGCCGAATTTTGTTTTATGGCTTCAATTGACTCAAAACGGGTGCCACGAAGGGGCAATTTTAGTTTTGGGAAGAGGAAAAAGTCGCAGGGAGCCAAATCCGGCGAATACGGTGGTTGCTGAAGCACGTTTGTTGAGTTTTTGGCGAGAAAGTCAGTCACAATCGTAGCTCGGTGAGAAGGCGCGTTATCGTCATGCAAAATCCATGAGTTGTTCGCCCACAAATTTGGCCGCTTCTTACGGATACGCTCACGCAAACGTTTCATAACGCCTAGGTTATACTCCTTGTTTACCGTCTGACCCTCTGGAATGAATTCGTAGTGCACCACGCCACGGATATCGAAGAAAACAATGAGCATCACCTTCATTTTCGAGCGGCTTTGGCGTGGTTTTTTCGGTTTCGGCTCATTTTTTGCCACCCATTCCGATGATTGCTGGCTTGTTTGCATATCGTACTCGTAGACCCAGGTCTCATCACCAGTTATAATGCGTTCCATGAATGTAGAATCGGAATTACAGCGATCCAGCATGTCTGAAGTAACCTGTTCGCGATGACGTTTTTGAAGTAAATTCAGGTCTTTCGGTACGAGTCGTGCGGCCACCTTTCTCATGCCCAAAATATCAATCAAAATCGTACGTGCGGACTCGTGGGATATCTTAAGATCATGTGCTATCTCTCTCAAGCTGGTACGACGGTTTTCCAGCACCCTTTCCTTAATTTTATCGACGTTATTATCGATCGAAGCCGTCGATGGGCGACCACTTCACGACCGTCCTTGAAGGCTCTGTACCACTGTACCACTGATATGCACGAGTTTCCGATAGAGCATTATTACCAAAGGCCTTTTGCAACATTTTCAATGCATCGGCACACGAAAATTCATTTGCAACACAAAACTTTAAACAAATTCTTTGCTCAACGTAATCACCCATAGTAAAAATCGGCACGCACTCTGACATCGACTGACTTAATCAGCTATTGCAAACACACTAGTTGACAGATCCCGCTCAAGCTTGGCATAGTAATTAAGGACAGTGGTACCAACCTAGGAAAAAAAATTTTTACCTTCCTCATTGCCCCGCCAGATTTAAATCGATAATTTCCGGTACTTTCTTGACAGAATGTATAAAAACTAAAATTGAACTCTCTTGGATTTGTACTTTCGAAAATATCCGAGAAAGATGTTGAAATGAAAATAACTCGGAAATCATTGCGTCAATTGAGTCCATTTTTCAACATTTTATAACTGATATATTCAGACTCCAAACCTATCCTGAAAATCTCAAGTCTCTAGGTCTTCTCGTTCGGAAATTATTAGTTTCTGTGGTTCGCCCGACGGGCCGATTCTCGCGAATTTGTTTCTGAAATATTTGATCATTACATTTTTGAATATAATACATATTTTTACTCCAAATCTACCTTGTGAGTTTCAAGTCTTCAGGTATTTCTTAAAAATTAGCATTTTTACCTTCAGTTGTCCCCCTGAAAAGCTGATCTTCACAAAATTTCCTATAAGTTTTCCTGTCGATATTAGACACCTATATACCAAATTTAGATTCGATCGGATTAGTAGTTTTGAAGCCGTTAGGAATATAAGAAAAGGAAAAGTTTCGGAATTATTTTTGACCTGGGATTCTTTAGCAGTGAGTCCACTTAAGCTCAAAATTTCAGACATTCCAGCCGAACGATAGCACGCTCTTTCCTAAAACAAGCGGGCAAAAATCACGAATATTAAGCACCAATCAGATAAAAAAATTGATTAATTAAGCGAAGAATTAAATTTAACTAATTATGACGAAAAATTTCAATTGTTACAAAAAGGTTAATTCAGTTTGCTTTTACATTCATTTAACAACAATTATTGTATTGAATTGAATCAGTCCTTACTTGGTGAAAATCCATATTAAATCATATTTAAATAAGGTTATTCTGATTTTCACAGATTTTTATTGTTATGTTTACAACAATCGTTTCGGTATCACAGTAGCATCATCGGGTAAGATTACATTTTGAATAACTGTAACAAAATGTAAAAATTTGTGAAAATCAGAATAACCTTATTTAAATATTATTTAACAATTATTGTGACGAGTTAGCAGGTGAATACTAAACCTCAAGGCATATATTGAAAAATATTTGCTGTGAAAATGAAAATTTGGAATTTTGTAAAGTTATTTATCTTTTAGGCCATCTTATACTTCGCACACCATATTATTTGTAGATAACAAAAATGGTCTTTACTTCTTTTTTTGATGTCTATTGTTTGAGAAATTCAGAACTCACGATTACAGAAGTTTTAAAGTTACTCAAACATACAGAGCCTACAAGATAATACCATGGTAAAACATGGAAATATTGGCAATTTACTAATGAACAAAATTAAAATTGCTAATACCATTCGAAACTTTCCACTCAAATAAACATGTAACATGAGCTTACATAACCATCAAGTTCTAATTTCAACAAAATTCATTTATTGGATGGAGAGTCCGTTACATTTTGAAAATGAAATAAATAAGAAATTACTTCGTTTTCTAATAATTCAGGATACAGTGCCCTGAGTTTGATAGTTTTTACTGCATTTTCAAACTGGTCTATAACAAGTTGCATTTCAAAGGTTTTGAAGATTTATGGGAGGCTTCGGTTTGTCCAGAGCTCTGAGAAGTGCCAACACGTTTAATAATTTTACTGCGTGATCGTGATAACTTTTGTAAATCTCTTTTAACTCCAGGATTTCTAATTTCTTGCCTTCCGCTTTCGAATGTAATATTTTAAAATTATCTTTTTCTGGAAAAACAGAACTTGTTTCGAAAAATGAGAAATGCTTGAAGTATTAAAACTATTTTACGATATCTGTTGAAATCATTATAGCCGTAAATTGC
The DNA here is from genome assembly GCA_034642435.1 of Megalocaria dilatata. Taxonomy (NCBI): domain Eukaryota; kingdom Metazoa; phylum Arthropoda; class Insecta; order Coleoptera; family Coccinellidae; genus Megalocaria; species Megalocaria dilatata. The sequence continues at coordinate 52,189,465 of CM067859.1, read as the reverse complement.
AAAATAAGTAAATTTCGCAAACAGTTTTTTTATTGTTTTCTATTTTGGAAGTGGGGTATATTTGTTTCAGAATTAGTTGTTTTTTTGTTTGTGGGAGAATTTATGAGTTTTTTATCGGAATAATTATTTATAGCATTCCGTTTTTTGTATTAAGTTCACTTTTTAACGCAATATTATTTGAGACAATGGACCTATGTACCATTGATGTAAAAGTAGCTACTTTATGAGGATTCGGATAGTTTAAAAAAAGGGAGATGGCTGTATTTGTCGTTGTGGGTTTTTGAATATATAAAAGGGAATCTCATTATTGTGAAAACTACGAAAGTTAGGTCAATAGCCTCAATAATAAAAAAGTGATAACAAACAATGAAATTTCTTTTTTATTGTATTTTTGAAAGTCATTGAGATGAACCAAATATTTTAAACAAATACAATAAATTCAATACCAGCAATTGTTAGAATTTCAACGTACCAGTTAGAGTCATACTTAGACCAGCGTATAATCTACTCATCAAAATATTATCCAAACACATTTTCAGGAATCGACCTCAGTACACGCTGAGAATTATGTGTTATTACTTCCATCTTCGTAGAATGGATACCTCAACGTAATAATTTGAATTTTGGAAAGAGAAAAGAGTAGACTGAAGCCAAATCAGGGAAAAACAATGTTTGTTCAGTATGATTTGTGGAGTTTTTGGACAGAAATTCATTGACAGTAAAAGCCCTATGACTCAGGTCTATCGGCGCTAGTCGAGTGAAAATGCATTTCATGCCCTAACAGTCCTTCCAAATTGGTACGAATTGATTCGTAAGGTACAGAAATTTGAGCGAGTGTCTTTAACGATGATTTTAGGTCGTCAAATTAGCAATATTGAGTTCAGTTAAAGATGGCCGGCTAGCAGTAAAGCTAGAACTAAATCTTTACATTTAATTGTCAAAATTTATTGGGTCGCCTTCAAAATAGGCTCCATTTGTTCCAATACATCTATGCCAACGGCACTTCCAATTATCGAAACATTTTTTATAGGCGCTTTCCGGGATGGACTTTAGCTCTCGCGCCGAATTTTGTTTTATGGCTTCAATCGACTCAAAACGGGTGCCACGAAGGGGCAATTTTAGTTTTGGCCGCTTCTTACGGATACGCTCACGCAAACGTTTCATAACGCCTAGGTAATACTCCTTGTTTACCGTCTGACCCTCTGGAATGAATTCGTAGTGCACCACGCCACGGATATCGAAGAAAACAATGAGCATCACCTTCATTTCGAGCGGCTTTGGCGTGGTTTTTTCGGTTTCGGCTCATTTTTTGCCACCCATTCCGATGATTGCTGGCTTGTTTGCATATCGTACTCGTGGACCCAGGTCTCATCACCAGTTATAATGCGTTCCATGAATGTAGGTAGAATCGGAATTACAGCGATCCAGCATGTCTGAAGCAACCTGTTCGCGATGACGTTTTTGAAGAAAATTCAGGTCTTTCGGTACGAGTCGTGCGTCTCATGCCCAAAATATCAATCAAAATCGTACGTGCGGACTCTTGGGATATCTTAAGATCATGTGCTATCTCTCAAGCTGGTACGACGGTTTTCCAGCACCCTTTCCTTAATTTTATCGACGTTATCTTCGATCGAAGCCGTCGATGGGCGACCACTTCACGACCATCCCTGAAGGCTCTGTACCACTGATATGCACGAGTTTTCGATAGAGCATTATCACCAAAGGCCTTTTGCAACATTTTCAATGCATCGACACACGAAAATTCATTTGCAACACAAAACTTTAAACAAATTCTTTGCTGAACGTAATCAACCATAGTAAAAATCGGCACGCACTCTGACAACGACTGACTTAATCAGCTGTTGCAAACACACTAGTTGACAGATCCCGCCCAAGCTTGGCATAGTCATTAAGGACAGTGGTACCAACCTAGGAAAAAAAATTTTTACCTGCCTCATTGCCCCGCCAGGTTTAAATCGATAATTCCCGGTACTTTCTTGACAGAATGTATGTCGTTTGATATGAGTGGTACCTATATGACATTAATTTAATTTCTGAAGTTATAATATTAACCATAATTTTTTGAAATTAAATATGTGGAAGGCTAACCGAATATATGTGTAAAGATAAAAATATTTCAATAATTTTATATACCTTCTATCAAGTATAAACCTCCATTTATTCTAAAAATCAGATACTAAATAAGGAACATTGCTTCCATTTAGTGACTGAAAATTCAACTATTTTATAATATTTTGATTCTAAAAAAACTCTGAAAACAGAAAAACGAGAAACTTTGATTATGTATAAATGTTTTCAATATTTCCACTTATGAGTCTAATTAAACTTGAAACATATACAGTAATGTTATATAACTTTTAAATTCCTGAATGTTCTGAAATATTATAGTCCGCCTAGAAAGTATCCTGAATTTATTATTTTTCATAATTCTAATATACTTCGTTTTTGTAACATTCTAGCAAATTCTTTGCTCAACGTAATCACCCATAGTAAAAATTGGCACGCACTCTGACATCGACTGACTTAATCAGCTGTTGCAAACACACTAGTTGACAGATCCCGCTCAAGCTTGGCATAGTAATTAAGGACAGTGGTACCAACCTAGGAAAAAAAAATTTTACCTGCCTCATTGCCCCGTCAGATTCAAATCGATAATTCCCGCTACTTTCTTGACAGAATGTACACACATATTCTTGATTACATCAATTCACCGTTAGCCTTATGTACTTTTTGTAACGATTCTACACACACAAGTCCTTTCGCAGTGTAAAATTCAAGACGAATTTTCTGTTCGAAATATTTTTATCAGTTGTGAAATACACTTGAGATTTACTTCCAAATTATAGCACTATGAACAAACTAAATAACAGATGACCCCCGAATTCCGTGTGGCAATAGGGGAAAACTGTACCGACAACGAAAGAAAAATTGCTACAATCCTATTAAGCGAGTTGTTTAAATGAAATATTCTCGGTACTCTCCTAAAATCATGTTAATATTAACTACAACAAGGATTTGAATTTTTTATACAGATGAATATTATCTTGAATGACATGTTCTATTTATTCTATTTTCCTACCCAAATGCAGAATTGCTGTGAATTGTTTTCTTTTGACTAAGAGCCTTCCTGTGTCTCATTCGGAAATTTTGTCTACTCTTCCAAACAAAATAATTCTTCCGGACTTACTACATAAATTAGCATTTCAGAAAAAGAATTTAAAATTTTTCGAAATAATTGTGTCTTATTTTCAAATTTCTTCAATTAAAAGTTACCTAATAGATATTATCAAACAAATCTGAAAATTATAAGAGTTTCAATGAAATGATCGATGAATTGCATTATCTACCTACGTGTTTCGAATTATTTACTTTTTGGTCCAACAAGCAATTTTCCCTTCTATTACCATATCATAATAAAACACAACCCTAAATTGGCAGAGTAAATACGGAAAATATTATAGTAAACAACTTCCGAATGTATTTTTTCTCGACGTGTTTTTCTGAAATCGAAACCGAGGGAAAGCATTATATTTTCCTTGTATTATCATCGAAAAATTTTCAGTTCCACTCAAATCACATGCTTTTGCTAAATGTAAACAACTCGTACGCGAATCATCTATTCATTCATAGGAATATCTCTTTCAATATTGCCTCACTGTTGATTTTTAAATTCGCATATTCACTATTCCATGTGGGCTTAGTATAGATAAAAAAAATCAAATATTTACTCATAGATAGAATTTGCATGAGGTACTTTGAAAGGAACAATTAAATGTCTACTATTAGATTAAAATAAGAATACAGCAAATCTGAATCTGAAAAATGTAAGTCTTTATTTCGGACAACGGTTTGTTAGATCAAGACGAAATCAACAGTGGTCAAATCTTTTCAATGAAACACAATACAGAAATACACAAAAAGTATCTCACACCCTCCACTGTGCATATTCATCACGTCAGGGGCCGTCAGAAGACTAAAACAGAAAAAGCATGCCACATAGAGGCCATATATATTCTGTCAAGAAAGTGCCGGGAATTATCGATTTAAATCTGGCGGGGCAATGAGGCAGGTAAAAAATTTTTTTCCTAGGTTGGTACCACTGTCCTTAATTACTATGCCAAGCTTGAGCGGGATCTGTCAACTAGTGTGTTTACAACAGCTGATTAAGTCAGTCGATGTCAGAGTGCGTGCCGATTTTTACTATGGGTGATTACGTTGAGCAAAGAATTTGTTTAGAGTTTTGTGTTGCAAATGAATTTTCGTGTGCCGATGCATTGAAAATGTTGCAAAAGGCCTTTGGTAATAATGCTCTATCGAAAACTCGTGCATATCAGTGGTACTGGCCTTCAAGGACAGTCGTGAAGTGGTCGCCCATCGACGGCTTCGATCGAAGATAACGTCGATAAAATTAAGGAAAGGGTGCTGGAAAACCGTCGTACCAGCTTGAGAGAGATAGCACATGATCTTGAGATATCCCACGAATCCGCACGTACGATTTTGATTGATATTTTGGGCATGAGAAAGGTGGCCGCACGACTCGTACCGAAAGACCTGAATTTTCTTCAAAAACGTCATCGCGAACAGGTTGCTTCAGACATGCTGGATCGCTGTAATTCCGATTCTGCATTCATGGAACGCATTATAACTGGTGATGAGACCTAGGTCTACGAGTACGATATGCAAACAAGCCAGCAATCATCGGAATGGGTGGCAAAAAATGAGCCGACACCGAAAAAACCACGCCAAAGCCGCTCGAAAATGAAGGTGATGCTCATTGTTTTCTTAGATATCCGTGGCGTGGTGCACTACGAATTCGTTCCAGAGGGTCAGACGGTAAACAAGGAGTATTACCTAGGCGTTATGAAACGTTTGCGTGAGCGTATCCGTAAGAAGCGGCCAAATTTGTGGGCGAACAACTCATGGATTTTGCCTGACGATAACGCGCCTTCTCACCGAGCTACGATTGTGACTGACTTTCTCGCCAAAAACTCAACAAACGTGCTTCAGCAACCACGGTATCCGCCGGATTTGGCTCCCTGCGACTTTTTCCTCTTCCCAAAACTAAAATTGCCCCTTCGTGGCACCCGTTTTGAGTCGATTGAAGCCATAAAACAACATTCGGCGCGAGAGCTAAAGTCCATCCCGGAAAGCGCCTATAAAAAATGCTTCGATAATTGGAAGTGCATAGATGTATTGGAGCATAGCATAGATGTATTGGAGCAAATGGAGCCTATTTTGAAGGCGACCCAATAAATTTTGACGATTAAATGTAAAAATGTTGTTTTAATTGAAAATTCCTGGTACTTTCTTGACAGAGTAGTATATTGAAACATTGCTATCAAATTGTTATCAAATTGTTCATTGATCCAGAAATGCGGTAAAAATTTATTGAACTGATGTTGAATTCGTTATCGCCGAAACATATGAAACCAGTAAAATTCCCTCAGTTTCAACTAGATTGTAATTGGATTGGTCCGAACAAAAATTCGCTAGTACAGCAGATTCCACTTCTTCTAAAATGACTTTTACTCTGCAGGTATAGGATCCCACGTAACTTCGCTTTCTATGTTACAATGACAGCACCTTTTGCAGGAAGCTGGTTGCCAAAATGACTTTCTAAAACACTGTCACATTTCTTAGATACCTTAATCCAACATTAGTCACCCGAAAAGCAGTTAGAGAATAAATTTCTCTCAACGCAGGCACCCCCAGTTCAGTTGAGACCGTACCTCTACCACATTAGTTGAAAACACGCCTCTGATTACTTACCCCGCCCACAAAAACACCAAACTGTCTACCTCTTTCCAACTTTGCAAAGTCCATATCGAGGAACATTTTTCGTTCATACGCACATGCTAATACCAATATTGCAATTAGAAAGCCTTGAATTGAATATATTATCTTCGGTTTTCACACCTGTGATTGAAATTGGTCAATTTGTGGAGTGAACCCAAGTGAACAACAGTGAAAAGTCCCATCTATCTTCTATTCTACGAACAATACAAGGGGTATTCAATATATTCTCGGTATCGGGGTGATTTGCTAATAATGTGAGTAATCTAATCATCTCATATACTGATGACACTATCTGAGGATATAAATATAATATTTCACTAATTTACGATCATTAGTTTTCTGGGTATCCTCAGTGAAAGGCGACCAGAATGACTGACGCCACAAGATGAAGAAAACCGAGCATGGCGCCGTTATAAAGTTTCTCACTAAGCAGAGAAAAAGTCAGAAAATAATTCATGAAGAGATAGTTTCTGTTTACCAAGACTGTGCCCCGTCGTTATCCACTGATCAAAAGTGGTCTAGTGAATTCAAAAGAGGCAGAGAAAGCAGTGAATAAAATCCTCGCTTAGACAAGCCCGTTAGCGGCACCACTGAAGAAAATTTGAACAAAGTGGAAAAGCTGGTACTTGAAGATGCCCGAATGAAAATCCAGATATTAGCAGAGATAACAAACCTACCTATGGGTACCATACATGCTATCCTTCATAGCAAGTAAGTGCGAGTCGGAAGTAAGTGCGAGTCGAGTGCTGTTAGGAGTTTTTAGAGCCCTGTGGAGAAGACCCACCGACTATTTTCAACCAGCTGATTACTGCAGATGAGACGTGGGTTCACCACTATGATCCTGAGAGTAAACAAGAGTCCATGCAGTGGACTGAAAAGGGTGCACAGCCCTCAAACAAGTTTAAAGTCAACCCATCCACTGGAAAAATAATGGCTATGGTCTTTTGGGATTCTAAGGGTATTTTATTGATAAAATACACATAAAAGGGTGAAAGCATCACATTAGCATCATACGCAACCATTTTACTTAATTCAAGAGAAGCAATTAAAAGGAAAAGGCCAGGAATACTCACAGCAGGGATGTTGCTTCTTAACGCCATAAGTCCCGCGTGGCGAAGGCTGCTGTGGGAGAGTGTGGCTTCGAAGAAATTACTCATCCTCCATACAGTCCAGACTTGGCCCCCAGTGACTATAACATATTCTCAAATATGAAGAAATATCTTCGATTTTCCGAAGACGAAGAACTGAAGATAGCAATTGATACCTATTTTGAAGAGAAGATGGAAGAATATTTTTTACACGATTAGAGAAGCTTATTTCTCGAACTAACAAATGTAACCGGTTCTAGGAGACAACATTGAAAAATAGAGTTTTTCCAAAATTTTCTGAGTTTTCCTCCATGCTTATACCGAGAATACATTGAACAATCCTCGTCTCGTGTCTTCACTACAAAAATGTTTAATATGAAGACTGTAAATAGACGAGTTCTAGTCGATTATTATCTCTCTATTATATTCGAAGTGTGCTTGTCCTGGAATTTGTATACTAATTTCGACTTTCAATTACTATCGTAACAATAAATAACAATCGCTAAAAACGCTTCAATAATGAGATTAAACTAAGATCACAAGGAAGTTTGAAGTTTCCGCAATGAAAGTCGACGTTATTATCGCATGCGTGTAAAGGTGCATTGTTTTAAGAAGTGTTGAATTTTTTTTTTCGTACGATGATGTTGCTTGTGGTATTTTTAGCGAATTAACGAACCTTATCCATGAAAATCATGTATTATTGAATTTTTTTCTTCTCATAAGACGTCTGATTAGAAGGCGTCTTAGTAGCGGATGATCTTAGTACCGGATGATCTTAGAACTGAACAATCTTGGTTCGGGACCATATTTTTGCTGGTTCTTTTTTCTGGCCTGTCTTTTTGGTTGGATTATCTTAATACCAGACAATCTTATTACTGAACCATCTTAGTTCTGGATGCTCTACTGTTCATTTGGAACAAGTTGAAACTGAAGACCAACTGATTTTATGCAAAATAGTTACTATTGTCGGAGAAAGCACTATCACTCCGACAACTTGGAAAACAATATTCCAGAAGAACCTCAAAGATGAGTCACAATTTCCCCACTAAAAATATTATGATTTTATATCCAATTAAGAATTAAACAATATATGTTATGAAGACATTAGAAAAGCCTCTGGTCCAGATTTACTGTCAACGGAAATCCTTAAGCTTGTAGAGGAAGCCCAGATTCTAATAGTTGTAGACTTAATGAAAACTGTATATAGAACAGGAATGAATGGTTGCTATCAATTTTTATAACACTTCAAAGGAATAAAAGTAACAAACATTGATCTGACTACCACACGATAAGCCTGATGAGCCACCTAGAATTCTGTTGAAGGTGTTCCTTAATAGGATATTCAAGAAAGTAGATGAAGACATTAGCAATACACAATTTGGATACCGTAAAGGCCTAGGACCTAGGGAGGCACTTTTGCACTAAATGTCTAATCGCAAAGATGCCCAGATATGAAGCAAGACCTATTCGTTTGCTTTGTAAATTATAATGAAGCCTTCGATAAAGACAGTAACCCAATTTTTCAGTACTTTAACGATTGTTTGGGGCTCAATCTTATTAATGGCAACTTCGATTTCGTGTTTAAAGGCATCAATCGTTTCTGGGTGGTTAGCGTAATACTTATCCTTAACAAATCCCCACCTTCGAGATGCAAATGAGCTTCATCGCTGAAGGTGACATTTTACAATAAAAAAAATCTTGTTGTTAAAAATGTTGAAAATGGAAGTCAGCAAAGAAAAAATTCGCTACATTTTACAGTCGAAAATGTCGAATAATCGAAGTTGACCAGCATTTTAGTAGTTGTAGTGTTGCCCAGAAGCTAAAGATATACCATTAAACAGTTTAAAACCATTTGTTTAAAGCTGGATTCAAAAAGAAGCTCCTTGTTTAACATCAAAAAACATGATGGATCTAATTTCCATCTGCGAAGCCTTGGCCAAAGGAAATGAAATCGGCCCATTTCTTGAACGGATTATAACTGGGGATGAGGAATGGATCACATACGATAATATTGTGTGAAAACGATAGTGGTCAAAATGCGGTGAAGCAGCTTAAACGCTCAAACCAGAACTAACGGCCAGAAAGATTCTACAGTGCATTTGGTGGGACTGGAAAATAATCATTTATTATGAGTTGCTTCCATAATGCTTCCAAACACTAAATTCGCATCTCTACTGTTGACAAGTGGACCGTTTGATACTAGCGATCGAGCAGAATCGGCAAAAATTGACCAACCGAAGAGGTGTTATGTTATATCAGGACCAATCGTGTAGTGACTCGGCGGAAACTTGGTTGGGAAGTTTTAATATAGTCCATATAGTCCGGACCTGGCACCAAGCTGGCTCTATCTTTGTCTCGGATTGCAAAACTTATTGAGTGATAAGAAATTGACATCAAGAGAAGATTGTGAAAATCGATTAGTAGAGTGTTTCGCCAATGAGGGCCAAGACTTTTATGAGAGTTACATTATTTTCCCAAAACTACATAAATGAACATTATGAAGCTACCTTTAAAATGGCAACATATTATAGAACAAAATGGTGAATATTTGACCCAAATCGAACAATCTGAAACATGTTAAATAAAGTTTTGGAGTTCGCGCAAAAATAATGCATTTTTTTCTACCTTTTATTCCAACTGTTACACTTTAAAATAATTTTAATGTCAGCTGTACGAACACATTCGTGATTACAACAAGAGTGTTTATTTTTAAAACATAATTTCCACCGTATCAGCAGAAAAAATGTCGGTAAAAAAATGTAAAAAACGACAACCCGCAGCCATTAAAAGCGTAGTGACATTATGCAACTAAGGGCAGAAGAACCAACTTCGTTATGTAAGCAGGGGAAACGCGTTTATCTGTACATAGCAGTCTCCGTAACTGTAATGTAAATGTCATTTTCTTTTTGTATCCGGAACAATTACGGCGATGTCTCGAGGTTGCGGTAAGATGCCGTCAGGGTCGACCACTGGGCACGCACGAAGGCGAGGGGAGGCCATTCTCGACGCCGTTGCTGAATGGGGAACATCGCCGTCCCACAGCTGATATTTGTTAACGCATGAAAGAAACGACCCCGCAGCTCGTAGTGCATATAAGGAAATCTGACCTTCTAACGCGTTCAACAACGCGGACGACGTTGCTGATTGTCCCGGAAAAGCAACAGATAATGTGTACAATGTGTTGACGCCGCTCTACAGACCCTTCCAGCCTGTTGGATATTTCTTTCCCAAGATGTATCTTTAAGTAAACCCATCCCTGTTATTTCAATGATTGTTTGATCTAATGGGTGGTGGATCTTATAGAACAGTGAAATATTTCATATATCCATTTATTTCATTAGAAATCACTACCAATGAATCATGAAATTTGAAATAACAGTTCTTCATTAGAAATACCTCAACAAAATTTTTCATGGGATCACTCTGTATTTGGCAGAAAAAAAATCAACAAAAAATGCGTACAATGTGTTAACGCAGCTCTTCAAGCCCTTCCAGCCTAATGGATATTTCTTTCACAAGATGGATTTTTAAGTAACCCATCCTTGTGATTTTAATGGTTGTTTGATCTAATGAGTGGTAGATCTTGTAGGACAGATGTGAAATATTACATAAATCAATTTATTTTATCAGAAGTCACTACCAGTAAATCGTGAAATTTGATATTACAGTTGAAGTCCTTCATTAGAAATACCTCAACAAAATTGTTCATCGGATCACTCTGTATTTGGCAGAAAAAAAAACAACAAAAAAGGCGTACAATGTGTTAACGCAGCTCTTCAAGCCCTTCCAGCCTTATGGATATTTCTTTCCCAAGATGGAGCTTTAAGTAAACCCATCCTCGTGATATCAATGATTATTTTATTTAAATGGGTGGTAGATCTTGTAAGACAGATGTGAAATAATACATAAATCAATTTATTTTATCAGAAGTCACTACCAATGAATCGTGAAATTTGAAATTACAGTTGAAGTCCTTCATTAGAAAAACCTCAATGAAACTTTCATGGGATCACTCTGTATTTGGCAGAAAAAAAAACAACAAAAAATGCTTACAACGTGTTAACGCAGCTCTTCAAGCCCTTCCAGCCTTATGGATATTTCTTTCCCAAGATGGATTTTTAAGTAAACCCGTCAATGATTATTTGATTTAATAGGTTGTAGATCTTGTAGGACAGATGTGAAATATTACATAAATCAATTTATTTTATCAGAAGTCACTACCAGTAAATCGTGAAATTTGATATTACAGTTGAAGTCCTTCATTAGAAATACCTCAACAAAATTGTTCATGGGATCACTCTGTATTTGGCAGAAAAAAAAACAACAAAAAAGGCGTACAATGTGTTAACGCAGCTCTTCAAGCCCTTCCAGCCTTATGGATATTTCTTTCCCAAGATGGAGCTTTAAGTAAACCCATCCTCGTGATATCAATGATTATTTTATTTAAATGGGTGGTAGATCTTGTAAGACAGATGTGAAACAATACATAAATCAATTTATTTTATCAGAAGTCACTTCCAATGAATCGTGAAATTTGAAATTACAGTTGAAGTCCTTCATTAGAAAAACCTCGATGAAACTTTCGTGGGATCACTCTGTATTTGGCAGAAAAAAAACAACAAAAAATGCTTACAATGTGTTAACGCAGCTCTTCAAGCCCTTCCAGCCTTATGGATATTTCTTTCCCAAGATGGATTTTTAAGTAAACCCGTCCTTGTGATATCAATGATTATTTGATTTGATAGGTTGTAGACCTTGTAAGACAGTGTGAAATATTACATAAATCAATTTATTTCATCAGAAGTCACTACCAGTAAATCGTGAAATTTGAAATTACAGTTGAAGTCCTTCATTAGAAATACCTCAACAAAATTTTTCATGGGATCACTCTGTATTTAGCAGAAAAAAAACAACAAAAAAGGCGTACAATGTGTTAAGCAGCTCTTCAAGCCCTTCCAGCCTTATGGATATTTCTTTCCCAAGATGGAGCTTTAAGTAAACCCATCCTCGTGATATCAATGATTATTTTATTTAAATGGGTGGTAGATCTTGTAAGACAGATGTGAAATAATACATAAATCAATTTATTTTATCAGAAGTCACTACCAATGAATCGTGAAATTTGAAATTACAGTTGAAGTCCTTCATTAGAAAAACCTCAATGAAACTTTCATGGGATCACTCTGTATTTGGCAGAAAAAAAAACAACAAAAAATGCTTACAACGTGTTAACGCAGCTCTTCAAGCCCTTCCAGCCTTATGGATATTTCTTTCCCAAGATGGATTTTTAAGTAAACCCGTCAATGATTATTTGATTTAATAGGTTGTAGACCTTGTAAGACAGTGTGAAATATTACATAAATCATTTTATTTCATTAGAAGTCGATACCAATGAATCGTGAAATTTGAAATTACACTTGAAGTCCTTCATTAGAAATACCTCAACAAAATTATTCATGGGATCACTCTGTATTTGGCAGAAAAAAAACCACAAAAAATGCGTCCAATGTGTTAACGCAGCTCTTCAAGCCCTTCCAGCCTTATGGATATTTCTTTCCCAAGTTGAATCTTTAAGTAAACCCATCCTTGTGATATCAATGATTATTTGATTTAATGGGTCGTAGATCTTGTAAGACAAATGTGAAATATTACATAAATCAATTTCTTTCATTAGAAGTCACTACCAATGAATCGTGAAATTACAGGTTTTTCTAATGAAGGACATTAGAAAAAACTCAACAATATTTTTCATGGGATCACTCTGTATTTGAGGAAAAGGAAAAAACAAGAAATGTGCACATTCTGCTGAAGCCGCTCTTCAATCCCTTCCAGTCTGTTGCATAATTCTTTCCCAAGATGGATCTTCAAGTAAACCCTTTGTGATTTTAATGATTGTTTGATTTAATGGATTGAAGATCTTGTAGCACAGATGTGAAATATTCCATAAATCCATTCTGAAGATCACATCAGATTTAATCTGTTAGTCTTCTACAATTTTAATTTCAAAAAAAAATTTTTAAATAACTTTAAGGATTAAATTAATATCTTATAAGCACTGCTTATATTTAATAGACGTATACAATCAAATTTAATTATACAATATCAAAAGAAAAAAAATAAATAAATACACTTGGCTCAAGTTTCACAAAAGTTTAATTATGTTGTTCACATATATATTTCGGGTTTCATCTCATTATCAAAACTGAAATCCGAAACATATATGTTAACAACATAATCAAACTTTTGTGAAACTTAAGCCAAATGTATTCATTCACCTTATCAATATCCAAAATATTTCATCAAGTGGTTTGCGAAAAATCAATATATTTAAATATAAATTGTTAATTAAAATTTAAAAAATAAGTGATATTGAATGTTTCGTTCCAAGCATCTGCACCTGAACTCGTCAGACAGTCGTGGTATGCATGTTTGCCTTTGACAAAATGTTTTGTTTCTGATCTTACATTTATGAAAACTAAATTTTTTTAAAAAATACACAACATAATTTTAAGAACTTCTCCAAAACTTATTCATTTGAAATATTTAATATGTTTAAATATTCAAATAAGTTACTTCAAAAACGCTCAAAAACAATAAGAATTCAGATAGGGTTAGTTCAACTTCACATTTAAAAGGTAAAATCAAATAACAATAAATAAACTTGTAAACTAACCCATACAATTTTTGGAATCTATGTTTAATGCACATTCAAAATAGGTACATCTAATATCTAAGGTACTCTATGTTCTATGCTAAACACCAAAATAACACAAAGTTTGTAAGCCACATTATAGCCTTCATTAAACCACTGGAAACTGTATAATGAAGTTCTTTATTCAAAAACCTATAATTATATATTATATATAAAATAAAATAATAAGAAGCGGTTCTTTACTTGATAGAAGGATTATAACAAATTATTAAATTGTAAAAGACTAACAGATCAAATCTGATTTGATATTCAAAGTTTGTAATAATCCTTCTATCAAGTAAAAAACCGCTTCTTATTATTTTATAAATCTATTTATTTTATTAGAAGTCACTACCAATGAACCGTGAAATTTAAAATTATAGTTGAAGTCCTTCATGAGAAATACCTCAACAAAATTTTACATGGGATCACTCTGTATTTGGCAGAAAAAAGCAACCGAAAATGTGTACAATGTGTTAACACCGCTCTTCAAGCCCTTCCGGCCTGTTCGATATTTCTTTCCCAAGATGTATCTTCAAGTAAACCCGTTCTTGTGATTTAAATGATTGATTTATTGGGTGGTAGGACAGATGTGGAATATTTCATAAATCCATTTATTTTATAATTTTAAGTAACTACCAATGAATCGTGAAATTTGAAATCATAGTTCAAGTCCTTCATAAGAAATACCTCAAGAAAATTCACATGGGATCACTCTTCATTTAGCAGAAAAAAATTTTGAAAGATTGAAATTTCTCTCCAAAAAAATCAGTGTACACTTCATCATTTTTTATTTCAAAAATCGTCAAAAATACATTACTCTAGAAGAAAGATGTCTTGTTTCATAAAAAACAATTTTGAAGTATTGGAAATCAGAATAGATTGTGATTTTCTTGGTGTGTTCACAAATCTACGTTTCCGCTTCTTGCCCTAATCCTAATCCAAGCACAAATTCTTCCTAAAGGAAAAGTCTCTCACTTCTTCAAGGCTTGATTGTGTTGTTTTGATAAGCTCGAACTATTCTTTTCGCCATATTCCACCAGTGTTTAATATTCTCAGTTCTGTCATCTTCTAGGCATCTTTAGTAACTGTGGTGATTAGCTTTAACCAGTTTAAATGAAAAAAGTGTCTTTCAAAGTAATATTCTAACATGAAGTCACTTAATTACCTTTAAAATTCGCGTCTATTCATGAAAACGATCAACAAAAAAAAATTAAAAATCGACTAGTAAGATAGCGAAACATTTCATTGTTAACAGAAAATTTGTTTATCGTACCATAAAACGTTATAATGAAACTCTCTAATGAATGTAAGCGTGGAAGTAGTGGACCAACGAGTACTTGTACTCCTGAGAACGTTCATAAAATGAAGAAACAATTGTAAAGAAATCCATATCGAAGTGGCACTCAATTGGCAAAAGTCATTGGAATATCGGAACGAACCTTTCGCCGTATATTGAAGAACAAACTTCAAGCTTAGGATCGATAGTGTAAAATAGTTTGATGCAATGATTGCACATCATGAGTTGGACAATGTGGTATTCTCGGATGAGAAAATGTTCACAGATAAGCAACTTGTAAACAAACAAAACGATCGTTTACTTGCTTGATCGTTCTTTTCGCAGTCGAGATCAATTGCGAGCATATCGAAAGCAAAAGCTGGCTTCGGTGATGGTTTGGGCCGAAATCACACGAAATGGACGTTCTCCACTAGTTTTCATACCAAAAGGTGTGAAAGTTAATGGTTCAATATATAGCCGGTTGGTGTTGGAAGGTTCTTTGAAGCCTTAGGCAAATGAAAAATGCAATGGTTTCAAAACAATGTTCTCGCCTTTATTTCACCAACGCAATATCCTCTATATTCCCCAGACTCAAACCCCCTAAATTTCGGCATTTGCAGGTATTTGGAAAGCAAGGTAGGAGCAAAAAAATACGATAAAGGGGAAAGCCTGAAGACTGCTCTCAAGCGAGAATGGGCGGTTTAATCAAAAACTAAGGATTCCGTTTTGTTTGTCAGTCTATAAGTAATGAAGACTATGAAGAACTTCGGAAAAATATTGTTTCGTTTTTTGGGGTGGTTATTTAAAAAAAAAAGTTTTACTTATTATTAACAACAATATAGTAACTACTGAGAGAGTTCAATGTAACCCTTCAGCACATTTATTGTTTCAGCTTTTATCTGCCTCGAAATGAAATTTCTTAACACTGTCAGGAAGATGTGAAACAAGCTGGAAATCCAGTCACCAAAGAATATAATTGCATAAGTTTCGTTATGTGTATTTCAAACAGAGATTAAAGTGAAAATGATATTTTACGCACTCTTATCAGGTTATCATCCAATTCCTTGTAGTTCGCAAATTTGGAAGATTATTATCTCCATCGATTTCCTTGAATTAAGTTATGAATAGTTTGCAATAAAATTCGATTATGTGTGGATGGTCTGGTTAGCCGGTCATTTGAATCACAACAATTCTCAGAAGAAATTACTTGAAAACTTGAAATTTACTGAGTATGGATTGTGTTCGTGAAAAATCAAAAATCGCTTACAGGATTCGAAAGTAAGACAAGTAAATTTAAAAAGTCCATTTTTGATAAAGGTTAACGATTTATCTTCACTATAAAAACAAAGTTTTTTGTAAAAGCTCTACATAATTTATTTCATTCAAAGAATTAAATCGAAATATCTCAGAAAATCTAAGTTTCGGTATCAAAAGGCATATGGAATTCTCAAATTCCATATAACATTCCAGAATATGGAGAAATCTATAGAAACTGAAAAAAAAGATAAAAAATATAAAGCAAACATGTATTGTTTCAATTAAGCAATTTGACCAACAAATTTTCAGCCAAAATATACGTTATATATGTGTTGAACATAACACATTTTTCGGACGAATGTATGAAAATATTCAACATAATATCATCAATTTACGTTAAGAATGAGAAATAAAATCTATCAAGAAAACATATAACCTTCAAATACATTACCTATGAAGATAAACAACTTCAGAATCTGAAAAAAATTAAAGAGGTTAACTAAAAACAAATTATCAACTCTACCTTCAGAAAACATTGAAATGTTTCCTAAATCACAGGAATATCATAAAAAATGGTATGTTCCGGAATTCTATAGAAAACGGAAACTCAAAGTCATAATTTTATACTATATGTAAAGTAAAAATATGTTAAATGAGTCTATTAAGAAAACATATATATTTGATCTAAAATAAAAAAGATGATTATTTTGTAAAAACTCTACATAATTTATTTAATTTTGAAAAATTGAATCAAGATGTCTTGAAAAAGCTTATTTTCTATTTACGTAAAGTTATAGAATTCTCGAGTTTGGTACAATATTCCAAAATATAAATGCTTCTATCGAAAATTGAACAAATTGACAGAAAATATTAATCAAACATGGTTCACACATAACTGTTTCATATGAGCAATTCTACAAACAAACTTTGAGCCAGAAAATACTTCATACACAATTAAAATATGATGCATTATTCAGACAATGTTTGAAAATTACAACTTACCCGTAATCTTATCAATCAATCTCAAGAATTAAAAATAAAATCTACTAAGAAAAAATAATATTTTTCCTTTAAATCTGCAACTTGAAAAATTGAAAAAATGTAAGAGGTTACCTTACAACAAATTGTCAACTTTGTGCAAAAAAATATGGAAATGTTCTCAAATGTATAGAAATATAATAAATAAGCGGTGCGATTTATAAGATATAACAAAAACAGGAAATAACAACTCCATACTATTTATTCAAAACTGAAATTAATTTAATGAGTTTATTCTTGATAATTGTAAATATAAAAACAGAATATTCTGTAAAACGCCCATATTTATGAAATAGAGACTTGGTGTTTCTTTCTGATTTAATTTTTCTGAAATTGAATAAATTTTGTAGAGGTTTCATAGAATAATTCTATTCGAATTTAAAGCTGAATATTAACCTTTATTATGAAGAAAGTAATAAACTCATTAAATTTATTTTCTTTCCGTCTATTTTCTCGTATGTCGTTCTTCATTATATTGGATTGTGACTTGTTCGAATAGATTCTAATATTTTAATAAAATCTCACACCATTCGCCATTTCGCGACTATGAATACTCAACAATCGATTTTCGATGGCTCTTCAATAAAGCCAATAATTTCTTTTATATAAACAGATTTACATAACCTTCACCAACCTTGATAAATTATCAATTTATTGGTTTTTCGTCAATCTTCTCAATGTTTAATTACTTAAAACTAGATAACATTTTCGCATTATAATAATATGATAATGTTAGATAGAATAACTTGCAATCCCAACTAATGTTTATTCCATCATAATTTTATCCTTGTTAGCGACATTTAGGTTGTATTGTTAAAAACTCAGCACATATGTTATTCGTAGTTGGGTAACACCTAAATACAGAATATTTCAAAGTTTAATGGATTCTGATCAGTGAGAAGGTTGTCCTTCATCTTGTTTGAAGATTCATTTACTCACTTCGAATTATGTTCTCAATTTCATGAATCTTGTATTGTAAATTATAGAAGTTGTATTTGAAGTGAAATTATTAACCTTTATTTTGTCCACAATGATTTTAAATGAAATGTATTTTAGAAAAATGTTTCTATTCATGCGAGAGAAGTCCAGATATTACAGTATCTGGAATATTGTAATTAAGGTTAGAAATAATATTCCCGTTTCCGTATTTATCTTCAATAATAGCCCATGAATGATTGATCATGAAAATCAATGCTGAGGTTCTATCACAAAACAGTTGGAAAATATTGAATTTAATATGAGGTTATATAACCTACAATACTGAATACAGAATATGCTTCGGAAACCAAATTTGGAAAAAAATGAATCCCACATTATCAAATTCGAATATCAGAAAAAAAAATTTATTTTGTTTTAATCTCATTTACATACGTTAATTCAATAATAGAATGATAAAATGCTTCTTCGTCATCAGATGTTCACTGTACAGTCGAGTTTTTATCAAATATTGGTTGAAAAATTAATCTTTTTATCAAATATTGGTTGAAAAATTAATCTTAAATACAACTATTGTATGATTTTTGATGGTTCTTGAACATCGCCTCAATTGAACTTTATCGAAATTGCATTTTTATTCAATTTTGAAAATGTCATAAGGTTCTTAGCGATCGTGCAATCTTTTTTTGTAAATATACCGTATCTAACGATCTCATTCTTTTGGAAGTGAATTGAAGAAACAGCTCAATTTTGTCCAAGGGTCCATTTTTTATGGGGTATTGAAGAGATTCATTTCATTTTGAAATAATAATAAATTTTAGAAATATACACATATTCTTATTATGAGTCATAATTTGAATTTTTTTTAATTAACAGATTTTTATAACTCCTGAAAACAGAATTGAAGGGAAAATAAAAATAATTAAAAATTCGAAGATAAAAACAGATTAAATCCCCCATTCTTCTACAATTTTAATGTCAAAAAAATTTTTATTCAAAAAACTTCTAGAATTAAATTGATATCTTATAAGCATGGCTTATATTCAATAGACGTATAAAAACAAAACTCAATTATCAACATCGAATGGAATAAATGAACCAATAAATATAAATTGTCAATTAAAATTAATAAATAAATATTTGAAAGAGACAAAATTTTATTTTTGATCTTACCATTATGAACACCAATTCTCTTTCAAAAATATAAAACATAACTTGGGGACTTCTAAAAAAAAATAATTTATTTTAAAAATTCAATATATTTAAATAAGTTGATTCAAAAATCTCCCAAAACAAGCATTATATCTTCGAAAAACAATTAGAATTCCGAAAATCTTTTCATCGGCCCTAAATCACATTCAAAAATCAAAATCAACCAACAATAACTATAGCTTACCTAAAAGTGGTGACTGAATCATTGCTTGAAACAACTAATTTTAAAATCAAGATATTCTATGTTCGTCACAAAAATCACAATAAACTGTAAGGTATTATAAGGTTTTCTTTAAACCATTAATATTCCATAATGAGATTTTGTTCAAGCCTAAATATAATTATATATTATGTATAAAATAAAATAGGAACAGATTTTTTACTTGAGAGAAGTGATATAACAAAATTTGAATATCAAAACAGAGTTAATCTGTCAGTCTCCTTCAATTTTAATTACAAAAAAATTTTATTCAAAAAACTTCTAGAATAAAATTAATATCTTATAACACAGCTTATATTTAATAGACGTATGAAATCAAAACTCAATATACAATATCAAATGGAATAAATAAACCAACAATTATAAATTATCAATTAAAATTAATTGAATATAAGCTTATAAGACATTAATTTAATTTTAAAAGTTTTTTGAATAAAAATTTTTTTGAAATTAAAATTGAAGAAGACTGACAGATTGAATCTGTTTTGATATCCAAATTTTGTTATATCCCTTCTATCAAGTATAAAGCCTTTTACTATTTTATTTTATAAAAATAATTGTTTATCAACGCTTATACAAGATTTTTCTCGGAAATTTCATTAAAAATTTCGAAGGAAATATTCGAAATGCATACCGTGTAATGTCTAGATTCACGAACTTGGCTTGGTTTCAAAAAGTTTGGCTTTAAATTCATGTCAGCTAAGCTGACACAATTCTGTCCTGAACCAAGACAAGCTTTTTTAGTGAAGGTACAAGTTTTTTGTATTCACTGTTTGAATATTTTTTTCTTATTTAATGAAATCCGATGGAAGTAGTGATTTTAACGTTAGACTTCGTTACTTGTTCGCATCTTGGTGGGAAAAGAACTTTTCACTGTTGGGTAAAAAATATTAACAGTGCTGTGCCTGAAATGGCGGAGGACATAGGAAAGAGCCTAACCAGAACATGACTGATCTCCTTAGTTACATGAGTTACAGCTTTTGAATGACCTTCGCAGAGGATTTAGGGGTATCAGGATAAATGATCAAATATCAAAAAGATATGAAAAAGCTGGCCAATGATGATGTAAACCATTATTGAATAATTTAGGTTATGGTTTCTCATAAATGAAACATAATTCAGAAGATTCTACGTCTGTAATGTTTATTTCGAGTCTGGAACACTTATGCCGGTCGTGTTATGACAGAAAGTTAGTTTGATATTTGACATTAACGAAATGTGTCATTTTACGCTTGGAAAAAACTGGGAAATATCAAAACTCATTTCCAAAGTAGTGAATTTTCTATCCGAACTGTCAGATTTTTACGAGGAAAATTCAATAGGAATGAAATACCATTACGGCAGTTTGTGGATCAATATGTGAAGCAAGTTCGAGAAACTGGGTGTTTTTTTATGAAATAATCCGTTCACGTTCTCGTTCATTGAGGCTACCTGAAAACATTACTGATGTAACCCATAATGTGGATGAATATCCATCAACATCAACTCGTGCTCAAGAAGTGAACATTTCTCGCACTTCTCTGAGGATAATTTTGTATAAAGACCTCGGGTTGAAGGCTTACAAAAGTTCAACTTATGCAGAAAGTGAAGGCTCATGACCATCCGATGAGTTTCCACTTCGCTCAATGGGCTAATGATCACATGGCCGAAAATGAGCAGTTTCTCAGAAAAATCATCATGAAGCTCATTTTCACCTCGGAATATTTTTTGTTGGGATCCGGTAATGATAAGTGTTCCCTAACCATCCAGAAACGATTAATGCCTTGAAACACGAAATCTAAGATGCCATTCATGAGATTGAGTACCAAACAATCGACAATGTACTGAAAATTGAATGGATGGAGTAGCCAGTCGTGGCGGTCATTTGAATGATATTGGTTTTCATTGGGAAATGCTAAGTTCCAACTATTCTAATAAACTCTTAACTGAAAAAATATTCGTAAGTGTAGGATCTGTTATCTGTAGATGCTGAGACGAGACTAACATTTTGTAGAAGGTACCTGCATAAGTAAGAAGAGTGGGAGGGGGCGATAGGATATTATGGACTGATGCGAAATCACGAAATCGGGTATGATAAGTTTGCGAAATAGCCATGTATTGAAAAGAGAAAACCCCCATGCGACTATTGTTTCTCATTTTCAGCATGAGTAAAGGGTCAACATGTGTTTGGGAGTGATGAGAGGTGAACTTTGCGGACCAGTAACACTTCCCGATCGCCTCAACGCTGAAAAATTCATTACATTGATCCAA
Organism: Megalocaria dilatata; assembly: GCA_034642435.1. Lineage (NCBI taxonomy): Eukaryota > Metazoa > Arthropoda > Insecta > Coleoptera > Coccinellidae > Megalocaria > Megalocaria dilatata. The sequence continues at coordinate 52,167,677 of CM067859.1, read as the reverse complement.
AGCAGCTTAACATACATATTGGATGAAATGCCCCTGGCTAACAGACAGAATGTCTGGTTTCAAATGAATGGCTACCCAGCTCATAATAGACGGAATGTACGGGACTTAATGAATGAATATTTTGGGGTGCACTGGATTGGAAGGTTGGTCCGGTAAGGTGGCTACCAAGAAGCCTCAACCTTACGCCTTTGGATTTTTATTTCTGGAACATCTTGAAAGAAAAAGTATATCAAATTCGCATTCAGACTCGAGAGGGTCTGATCGAAACAATAAAATTGTGTTGAAATGCATCAAAAACATTGTGAACTTCGCAGTGTTGTAGATTCAATGCGAAAACGATGTGAGAAATGTGTTGAACAAGGTGGTGGACATTTCGAACAATAAAATTGTTATGAGTAGTAGTAGTTTTCTTTACATTTTTTATAAGATCTGTATTATTAAAATTTAGTGTTTTCGTTTGAATCATTTTGATTCGACATACTACTCTGTCAAGAAAGTACAGGGAATTAAAACAACATTTTTACATTTAATTGTCAAAATTTATTGGGTCGCCTTCAAAATAGGCTCCATTTGCTCCAATACATCTATGCCAACGGCACTTCCAATTATCGAAACATTTTTTATAGGCGCTTTCCGGGATGGACTTTAGCTCTCGCGCCGAATTTTGTTTTATGGCTTCAATCGACTCAAAACGGGTGCCACGAAGGGGCAATTTTAGTTTTGGGAAGAGAAAAAAGTCGCAGGGAGCCAAATCCGGCGAATACGGTGGTTGCTGAAGCACGTTTGTTGAGTTTTTGGCTAGAAAGTCAGTCACAATCGTAGATCGGTGAGAAGGCGCGTTATCGTCATGCGAAATCCATTAGTTGTTCGCCCACAAATTTGGCCGCTTCTTACGGATACGCTCACGCAAACGTTTCATAACGCCTAGGTAATACTCCTTGTTTACCGTCTGACCCTCTGGAACGAATTCGTAGTGCACCAAGGCACGGATATTGAATAAAACATTGAGCATCACCTTCATTTTCGAGCGGCTTTGGCGTGGTTTTTTCGGTTTCGGCTCATTTTTTGCCACCCATTCCGATGATTGCTGGCTTGTTTGCATATCGTACTCGTAGACCCAGGTCTCATCACCAGTTATAATGCGTTCCATGAATGTAGAATCGGAATTACAGCGATCCAGCATGTCTGAAGCAACCTGTTCGCGATGACGTTTTTGAAGAAAATTCAGGTCTTTCGGTACGAGTCGTGCGGCCACCTTTCTCATGCCCAAAATATCAATCAAAATCGTACGTGCGGACTCGTGGGATATCTTAAAATCATGTGCTATCTCTCTCAAACTGGAACGACGGTTTTCCAGCACCCTTTCCTTAATTTTATCGACGTTATCTTCGATCGAAGCCGTCGATGGGCGACCACTTCACGACCGTCCTTGAAGGCTCTGTACCACTGATATGCACGAGTTTTCGATAGAGCATTATCACCAAAGGCCTTTTGCAACATTTTCAATGCATCGGCTTACGAAAATTCATTTGCAACACAAAACTTTAAACAAATTCTTTGCTCAACGTAATCACCCATAGTAAAAATCGGCACGCACTCTGACATCGACTGACTTAATCAGCTGTTGCAAACACACTAGTTGACAGATCCCGCTCAAGCTTGGCATAGTAATTAAGGACAGTGGTACCAACCTAGGAAAAAAAAATTTACCTGCCTCATTGCCCCGCCAGATTTAAATCGATAATTCCCGGTTCTTTCTTGACAGATTGTATATATTCATGATTTCCATGGGAATTACTTTAATATTCAATCATAAAGAACATAAAATAAAGAATAAAGGGCAAATTTTGGTTTGGAATATTTCAACTTTTCGTTGTTATCTTCTTAACCATGATATTATGGCAGAGGATAAGTAGCTAGCATAAAAGTTGATATCTCTTTCGAAAGCAAATGAGTTATTTTTTGCTGAAAAGAAAACATGTCCATAATCAATAATTTTTCGTCGATAAAACCTTTGGAGAAATATGTCTGATTCTGTTCACTTCAGAATCGTGATATTCATCTCCTTCCCACGCCCGCAATAAGAATTTTTGTCATACAGAACTTCTTATCTTGTAGCAAATTCAATGCCGTTTTCAGATATGTGGTCAAATTTGATGAGGCTACAAGGATAATTGAAGTATAAACGATTTTGTGGAAAAACTTGAAATATTTCGTGAATCAAGAAATGTTAAATTGAAAAATAATCATCAACATTTCCCCTAGACGTTTGGTCTCATTAAAAGTAGACACCCTATATGAAATATCATAATATTTTTCGGTGAAAACGTAAAACCGAACTCAATAATTATCGATTCGAAGAACTCATTTCGTTTTTTCATTAAAGACACTAGCCCATACCTCGTTTCCATTGAAAAAATTTCTCAATTTCCTATTCAAACACTGTTAACCCAACAACGACCAGAGTAAGATTGACCCAAAAATAAATCGTGAAAATTCCATATTTGGCGACCGAAATGATATCAATATTTCCGTGGATATTTCGGTGTTTCGTTTCAGGTAAACAGACACCGAATGGCTGTTCAGGCAAGGAAAAGGTAGAAGAGCCTAGCAGCGAGAGGAAAGTAGAGGGATGAACCCGGTAGGGGAGGCTGGAAATAAAGACGAAAACATTGCAGGTTTTATTGCGGTATTGATTATAAAATCAATAAAATATGGCTCCGGCGAACGAAAACGGGAAAAATAGCTGATTCACACAACTGTATATTTATTCTATGAGAATTAAAATGTTCATGCGCAACGCTATAACCTCCGCTCTGCCCGCGAAGAATGTAATGATTTTTTGGTCGGGCTAGATTGGGAGGGAGGCTCTGGGATGCTCCCTCATTAGCATAGGCGGCGGCAATTACGATTTGAAGGCTAGAGGGCCATGTCGGACTTTTTCGAACGGACAGGATGAGGATTCGAGGGCTGGACTGGACCAGATTTGGGAAATTCTTAGAATTGTAAATGGCCAAATTCCTTCGATTTCATTCATTAAATTTCCTCATTAAATTGTTTCCCCATCTTCATTCTTTTTATACGTGCCCTAATTTCACCGCTTTTTCATAATTTGTTACCTAATAATCATATCTTGGGTATCAAACATATCAGCTCTGCTAACCTAAATTTCAGAAAAATTCCTCAGAAACTTTTTAAAATTACATCAAATAAATGCCTTAAAAACATTCTCAATTTATATTTGATAGATTTGGTCTTTACTTGGTGGAAACTCATTTTAATTAAAAAAATGTATATAAGACAGTAATTTATTTCCACAAAAATGTTTGTACTATACAACAATTGTTTCACCACGATGTGGCTTCTTCAGGTATTACATTGTAGTGTTTGATGGTATTGAGTGTAACCGAGTTTATATACATTTTTAGGTACGTGACCAAATAATAGAAGCACAAGTCATAAAAACTCTAGGTGTTTATTGGAGTTTGCCGCTAAAAATGCCATTAAAGAAAGATATTGATTAATGGAGAATGATCGACATCTGCTTGTTCGTTCAAAAGGATTTTACGGGCATTATACCTGCTGATTTCAAGAAATTCTAAAAGTGTTAATCTAGAACTTTTGCTTTCAACGTGGATAATTTCATAATTATTGTTGAAATTATGCCTGAATTCCTTAAGATGATTAGCATATGTCGAATGTACAGAATTGTATATATAACCCCTTTGGTGTTCTTGTACACGTTTCTTGAATGATCTACCAGTCTGGCCAATGTATACTAAAGGGCAATCTTTGCAAGTTAACTTGTAGACTTTGGATTTATTTTCTTTATTTGTACGATCTTTATTGTTTTTTATGTAGGTACTAAGGATATTAATTGTCTTAAAAGCCGCGTTATAATTGAAACAACTTTTGAAATATTCAGCAATATTTTCAGATAATCCATTGACATAAGACAACGAAAAATATTTCTGTGTATTGTCCTCTTTTATGATTGGGTACACGAGATTTAATGCCATTTTCTTTTGTTTATTGGATACCATTTTGTGTATGAGAAAGGGATTGTAACCGTTGTTACAATCCCTTTAAATTCAGAAAACTTTATGAAAGAATTAAATATTATTAAACAAATAGCGTCAAACAACGGTTACAATCCCTTTCTTATAGACAAAATGGTATACAATAAACAAAAGAAAATGGCATTAAATCTCGTGTACACAATCATAAAACAGGACAATACACAGAAATATTTTTCGTTGTCTTATGTCAATGGATTATCTGAAAATATTGCTAAATATTTCAAAAGTTGTTCCAATTATAACGCGACTTTCAAGACAATTAATAACCTTAGTACCTAGATAAAAAAACAATAAAGATCGTACAAATAAAGAAAATAAATCCGGAGTCTACAAGTTAACTTGCAAAGATTGCCCTTTAGTATACATTAGCCAGACTGGTAGATCATTCAAGAAACGTATCCAAGAACACCAAAGGGGTTATATATACAATTCTGTACATTCGACATATGCTAATCATCTTAAGGAATTCAGGCATAATTTCAACAATAATTATGAAATTATCCACGTTGAAAGCAAAAGTTCTAGATCAACACTTTTAGAATTTCTTGAAATCAACAGGTATAATGCCCGTAAAATCCTTTTGAACGAACAAGCAGATGTCGATCATTCTCCATTACTGAATATTTTTCCTTAATGGTATTTTGAGCGGCAAACTCCAATAAACACCTAGAGTTTTTATAACTTGTGCTTCTATTATTTGGTCACGTACCTAAAAATGTATATAAACTCGGTTACACTCAATACCATCAGACAGTACAATGTAATACCTGAAGAAGCCACATCGTGGTGAAACAATTGTTGTATAGTACAAACATTTTTGTGGAAATAAATTACTCTCTTTTTAAACAGCTACTTCAATAAACTGTTCAAAAACATGTTAAACATCTTCAAACAAGAAATTTGAGATTATAACCGATAATCTTTAGTCCACCTTCACAAAAACAAGCAATACAAAATATATCATACTCGACAACCTTGTGGTCTTTCCAAAAATAAGATAGACCTTAAATACACAAAGGTTGTATAAAGTAGTTTTCAACACTCAATTACATCCAAAAATACCGTGTATATGAGTGAAAAAACAATGAGTGTTAATTTATTTATGTCTACTAAAATTGGAGCACTGTTTTCTAAGGCTTTTATATAATTTAATTTTGAAAAGTTTTCGAAAAAAAATGTTATTAGGGGTACAAATAAGTTTCCGCCGTTTTATTGTAGATGACGCGGCACGGAGTTTCGGTTAGCTTTCGCAGATGATAACCGGCTTAAAAAATAGTTTGGACATTCAAGAACATTATAACCTATCAACATCATTGATTGTATATTGGTAAAATATAATTTTTATAAGTTGAAAATGTCAAATTTTGAGCCAAGTAAGCGTCACTTGCGAGAAATATTAGTTTACTTCTCTAATTTAAAGAAATCTGCTGCTGAGGCGCATCAATTGCTCGTAGAAGCATATGGTGAGGGTGCTTTGAGTGAGAGAACGTGTCGAGAGTGGTTTCAAAAGTTTACGAACGGTGATTTCGACGTAGAAGACAAAGATCGCAGTGGAAGGCCAAAAATTTACGAAGATGCAGAATTGGAGGAATTATTGGAGGAAGATTCATCTCAAACACAAAAGAACTTGCTCTAACATTAGAAATCACTCAGCAAGCAGTCTCACATCGTCTTCTATAATAAATATTTGATTTGTGTTAAAAAACGGCGGAAACTTATTTGTACTCCTAATATAAAATTGAAATTTGTAGCGATGTTAGCAGAATTAATCTTCTGTATTTATTTATTCTGTATCAATCTTCTGTATTTCATTTCGGTTCTTTTACTTTTTTTGAAACTGTGTAATGATTGTTAATTTCTTTATATATACTTACTACTGTTGCAAACACACTAGTCGACAGATCCCGCTCAAGCTTGGCATAGTAATTAAGGACAGTGGTACCAACCTAGGAAAAAAAATTTTTACCTGCCTCATTGCCCCGCAAGATTTAAATCGATAATTCGCGGTATTTTCTTGACAGAATGTAAATATTTTCTGGACTAATATTAAATTCATATCAGTCTAATGTATAGCTATATGTTTTAATATATATAGTGCAAGTTTTTCAGATCTCTTATATTTGTTTTTGATTATATATCTCATTGATGGAATTGTTCGAAATTTATTCTGTCGATAAACTGTGCTCATTTGTGGCAATGTGTGCAGTACGTTATGAATTTTGTGCCCGTTCAGTTTTAGAGGTATTTGGAGCAGCTTCCTCAACATTATTTGTGACCCATATACGGAATTTATTGCGTTAAAATGTGCTCATTTGGTGCAAATTTATACTGCATACGTTGAATTTTGTGCTCATACAGTTTTGGAGATATTTAAGTTTTTTTCTGCGTGTCACTAATTTGACGCAGTTGCCCGTAAAAGAAAATTTGTGAATTTTTATCTTTCGATAAATTGTGCCCATTTTGTGTGATTTTGTGCCACTCAGTTTTCGAGATATCATTATATATATATCATTTTCGAAATTTCCTTTTTTTCGTTGAAATATGCTCATTTTGAGCCAATTTGTGCCATTTTGTTCTCATACTGTTTTTAAAATATTTTTTATTTAGAGTTTTTACTGCGTGTCACCAAATTGATGTTGTTACATAAGGAAATTCGACAATCTTCTTCTTCCGACAAATTGTGCTTATTCTATGCCATTTATTTATATGTTATGAAATTTGTGTCCTCTCGTTACTGAAGATATATTGACATTTGCCAGGGGTCATCATTTTGATGCTGTCCGTGAATATTTCCTATTTTTATGCCAAATATTGCTTTCGTGAACTTCAACATTAGTTCTCTTCTTACAATATGAACTAAGAATCTGTGCAACTTTTTACTGCATGTTTTTATCAACTATCTTTCGTGTTTCTTCGGTACAAGTCAAATTCAAACCACTCGTTCGATTGATTGGAAATTTAGCAGATATTTCTAATTCCAACGAAAAGGCATTATGAAATTTTTATTAAACTATTCCAATCAACTGCAAAATTTCACAAACAAAAAATTATTATTCAAATAATATATGTTCATTCACTCAAAATTTTGAAATAATTTATGCTAGCCCCAAAAATATTCATAAAGACGTATATAGTGTATCAGTTTATATTTCATGTGTTCCAAATTTACCCTTCATTTTTGTTGCATGTTTTGCCCTGACAAATAAACTTGCAACATATCTTAAAAATAATAAGATGGATATACGAGAGTAAATTGGCAAGAGTTATTAGTAAATGTTGCAAAAAAAATTCATCCTAATCTTTGAATTGTTTAGTTAGCACATATTCAGTCGGGTGAAGAAAATCAAATTTCAATTAGTCCACGTATCACAACCTTTATTCATTCGCTATTTCAGGTTACCAAGTTATTTGAAACTGATCAAAATCAGTTTTTTCATTTCTTCATTTAAACTTCTCCGAATTTTTATTTTTTGAGATATTGAAAAAAATTCATTGAGCCTATTGAAGGATTTTATCTATTCACGATTTTGGTTTTGAAATTATAGCTTAGAATCTACAACGTAAATTTGAAATCTTCAACTTATTCCAGTTTTTTGGACCTTGTTCCAGGGAACAGCGTGCTGTCGTTCCGCCAAAATGTCTGTGATTTCCAATTTTAAGCCGAAAGAGTCTTTAACTACTAGGTGGGTCTCATTGATGAAGAATCCACGGTAAAAAGTATTATGTCCGACCGGCCGGCCAGCTGACCATTAACACTCTATCTTTCGAACAGAAACTTTCTTGAAACTTCCATAAAAATTTGAAGGTCTACAAAGCGCAGTTAGGTTCATTAATGAGCAAAATCCGTTAAATAATTCGTACCTATGCACACGTTTGAATTTTTTTCTTATCCATCTCAATATTTTCGAAATTACAGATTCGATCGATCTGAAATTCAGCATCTATAATAAAAATAATAACCGCATATTCGTGCGGAATATCGTGAGAATCCTTTGATCATAAATTCAAAATAAAATAATTTTTTGAGCGGATCAGCGCTGAGCATTACACTTAACACTATAACTTTCAAACGGAAAGAGAAAGAGACTTGAAACTCTTGAAGAACGTTGAAGGCTCAAATATCTCGGTCGAGTTCGTTATTGAGTAGAATCAATCTCATTATTTTGCAGTAATCCACGTTCAAAATTTTTCCCTATTTTCATTCTGTACTACGAATACGATGGATTTCAAATAAGTTGTGTGGAAGGATAACGATAACGCACATATTTCTGCAAAATTTCATGAGAATCGTATGATTAGGACATTCAAAATCAAGACAAAAATTTTGTGCGTAGAGTAGCGATGAGCGCTAAAGAAACCATAGCAGCAGTCCCACGATCGAATTTAAATATAGTATTTAGATGTAAAATAGTGGCAAGAAGGATAACAAAAAATTTCGTGAAAACCGTTTAATTAGAAATTTAAAAAAAATTATTTTGTGCGGATGTAGTTAACTAGCGCGCAAAAGCTCCTGACTTCACGTTGATGCTTCTCGCTTTTTTATTTATTTAATCCGAAAGTAATCATGCCTTTAAACACGAACGAATTGCATTTGACTCTTAATTTCCCATTGTACAAAATATAAATACTTATAACACTTTTGATTCTCTGTTTCAAGTTTTCAATAGTCTGAAGTCACAAAAATAAAAGTTTTGCGACAGTAAAAAAATTTTAATTTTGATTAAATAATATCATCAAAAATATGGTTAAAATAGGTTTTCAACAAGTTAAGCTGACCCAGTCCAATAATATATCCAGACGTTGTTAAAGCGTGTATTTTAACATAATAAAAATAATATTCGACTACCATGTTGAACACTCGAATAAAAGAAATGTATTTGCCCCTAAATTTCCCTTTGTACTAAATAACAATTTAAAAAACCAATTTTAATGTGAGTCAATACTTGAAAGAAGTAAAATTTAAATGACTTTAAATTCGGAATTATATATTCTAACTTCTACATTATATAGTATATTGAAACTATATACAAAAACTATCAAATTGATATCCTTATATATATTCAATATAAAATATTTTTCAATGTCTCGGAAAAAACCTTTTTACATCCCGACTTGAAATGTATTAATACAAATGTATTGACAGAACAATATGAGTATGTATATTAACATACAAATACAAGAAAATCCACTATTCCAAAATTATGAAAATAAAGGATCAAATAAAATTAATTGAACGAGAACTCGAACATTTGATAGCTATTTCGGCCTATATGACCTCATCAGAAATGTATTGAATTCAGATTCAAATATATAACAAGATCAAAATTCAACTTACCAAAATAAGATAAAACATGGAACGAATAAACTTGAAGTAAGCTTTGAAGTATGCAAAATAAAACAGAAATGTATTGTTACGTACGTGTTTCGTACTCGGAACACAGAAAAACAATAACAAAACTTATTCCCCACAAATAATATCCCATGATAAGAAAAATAACCAGAATTTCAAAAATAATAAATAATTGAGGAATATATTGTGGATATACTTTATATTGGTTATATATAAGGATATCAATTTCATAGTTTTTGTATATAGTTTCAATATATAATGTAGAAGTTAGAATATATAATTCTGAATTTAAAGTCATTCTCAGTGAAGTTTTCAATAGTCTGCAGTCATAAAAAATTGGAATTTTAAGAAGGTAAAATATAATATTTTCAATTTGAATTTTGATTAAATTATAATATATTATCAAATATATGGTTGAAAGTTTCCAACAAGTAAATACTAACCCAGTCCAATGAAATATCCAGACGCTGTTGAAGCGTGTATTTTGCAATAATTAAAACAATATTCTAGTGCCATTTTTACTACCATTTTGAAAACTAGAATGATCGAATTGTATTTGCCCCTTAATTTAACTGATGATCCATTGTAAGATTGGGTTCGGCTTAATTTTCGACAAAATATATGGGTTTAGACGAATGATAGGCACTTTGTTTCAAGCGTGAAAAAAAATTAAAAAACCCAGAGAAAAATAATCCTCAAATTCTTGGTATTTCGGTCATGGTCAATTTAATATTATAAATGACCAGCTTGACGCCTTCGAGCTATAAAAACCCCCAAAAAACTTTCATAATAATGGAAAATGCGTTCGGGTAGGTTCCGGGACGACAGCGTAGTCGAGAATTTTCCCGGCATAGGATCCTCGGACACCCCGAATTTCCCGAGTAAGAGGGACAGTAAAGGAACTGGTATTTCCTTAAATAATTGATTGGGCCGCTTGTAAGTCGCAAGACGAACACGTGTGGCCCACCACCCTTGAAGGAAGGGAGGAAAAGTTACTACCAAGACTACGGTGACGCAATTATTAACATTTATTCTAACGGGTTAAGCAGGGACGTATCGAAGGTGATTTCCTTGAAAAGTAAAAGTTTTGTTTTCTGCTAAATTCACTCGCGGTTTAGCGCACGTGCTTATCATCATCATCAAAGAATTATAGTTTTTGTCCAATCGCTGCAATACTGATTTCGCTTATCTCTTGACGAAATAGTATTCTTATTGAAAACTCTCCGGTTTTAGATCCATTTCATACAGTCTGAGAGAATTTATACCATACGATACATTCAAGGAATAAAATAATAAGATGCGGTTTTTTGCTTGATAGAAGGATAATTAGAAAGTTTGAATATCAAAACAGATTTAATCTGTTAGTCTTCTACAATTCTGATTTAAAAAAAAAATTTATTCAAAAAAGATTTAGAATTAAATTAATATCTTATAATACAGCTAGTTCAATTGCATTCGCAGAGTTTCCAGAAATTGTTTGGTAAGATTACAAGTTTATTTATTTTTAATTGAATTTATATTATAAATGTAAAGCTGAACTGACCTTATCTGAATTCTAATTGTTTTTGAGGATGTGCTACATGTTTTTGAGAGTTTTTGAAGTAACTTAATCAAATATTTAAACTTATTAAATATTTCAAATAAATTAGTTTTGGAGAAGTTCTTAAAATTATGTTGTGTATTTTTGAAAAAGATTCAGTTTTCATAAATATAAGACCAGAAACTAAACATGTTTTCGAATGTTTGTCAAAGGCACAACATTGGTATCACGGCCTTTCTGACGATTTCAGTTGCGCATGTTTGGAACGAAACATTCGATATTACTTATTTTTAATTTTAATTAATGATTTATTTTTGTTGGGTTTTTCATTCCATTTGATTTCGTAAAGTGAATTTTGATTTTTATACGTCTATTAAATATAGGCAGTGCTTATCATTAAACATTAATTTAATTCTAAAATTCAAAAAAAAAATTTTTTTAAATTAAAATTGTAGAAGACTAACAGATTAGATCTGTTTTGATATTCAAAGTATTCAAGGAATATATTGAGATTCTTAAAAAGCATTATCACCTATACAATTCTGCTTAGTGGGTTTCCAAATGAGAAAATACAAAAATCCTGAGAGGAAAGCCAATATTAGATTATATTCTTAAAGAGTAAAATACATGATTTTTCATGAGAGAGAAAAGCATTTACTTCCGAGGTTTATGGTGTATACTGTTTTTCATACGGCCCAAGAATTTTCTTGTAAGATGCCAACGATTTTAATGGAAAGGAATTTATTAATAAGGAATATGAGCTATGTTAATAGAAAGTTCTAGAAATCGAGGCAGTGTAACATACATCTGTATAACAATTCTATACTCAAACAAACTCGACAAGGTTTTGTAGATCACGGAGGCAGATTTCAGACATGCGCACATTTCAAACTGATTGGTTTTCGTCAGTGCAATGTATTCTAGTGACTCCAAATCTGACAAGTATCTATATTCGCTATACACAGAGACTCCAAGAGATTAATAATACACTAGTGTCATCTAGAGTATGCAAAATACATACACAGAGACTCTCAGACATTAATAGTACACTAACGCCATCTAGAGTATGCAAAATACATATACAGAGACTCTAAGATATTAATAATACACTTATACCACCTAGAGAATGCAAAGTACATACAAGACATACCTTTGCGAGTTAATTCAAGTAAAGAAATGTATTCTCGATATTTTCACGTTACTAACGCCGAATAAACTTTCTTCATGCTCTAATCAGACCATAATTTGCAGTAATGGTCAGAAATCAGCCTATTCATAATAAAATAAATTAATTCGGCTGATATAAACCCAAAAGGAGTATGAGCTATGGTAATAGAAAGTTCTAGAAATCGAGACACATAACATACATCTATATAACAATTCTGTACTCAAACAAACTCGACAAGATTTTGAGGATGACAGATGCAAATTGCAGCACGTTTCAAACTGATTGGTTTTCGTCAGTGCAATGTATGTATGTAGAACTTTCTATTACCATAGCTCATACTACTTATTGATGATTTTGGTACAGATCAACCGAATTAATTAATTTTAATATGAATATGCTTATTTTTGAGCATTACGGCAAATTAGGGTCTGATTTGAGCATAACGAAAGTTTATTCTGCGTTGGTAACGTGAAAATGTCGAGGATACATTTCTTTACTTGAATTAATTCGCAAAGGTATGTATTGTATGTATTATGTATACTCTAGATGGCGTAAGTGTATTATTAATAACTTGGAGTCTCTTTGTGTAGCGAATATAGATACTTGACAGATTTGGAGTCACTAGGATACATTGAACTGACGAAAACCAATCAGTTTGAACGTGCGCATTACGAAAGCTCATTCTCCCTATTAATGATTTTTGGTACAGATCAGCCGAATTAATTTATTTTAATAAGAAATGAATTCGAAAAAATGTTGAAAAGCACTAAGGTGGCACTTTGGTTTTCTTGTTCATATCACATACAATCCTCACGAAATTTTGCATTAGCCTTCTTGTTGTTATTTCCTATATAAATGCGAAAATTAAACTCAATCATACGACTGTTGCTATGGGTTCAGTAGCAATTAATGCTGCTCTGCTAATCATTTTTTTTTATCTCCTAATTATACAATATTCACGAAATTTTGCACTGTCTTTGTGTTATTAATTTACATCTAAGGAATTCTGCTAGGATTTCGGTAGCGGCCAACGCTTCTTCGTTCACAAAAAAAATTTGTTTTGTATTGGATCTTTTTAGGATTCGCACGAAATTTTGCACTTTTGTGTGTTTCTGTTCACTCCGAATTTTAGATCAGTTGTATTTGTAGTTGGGGAAACATTGAGAAAAATAAGAAAGAATTTGAAATGTGGATAACAGCGAAACCATTGGACTGATTTTGACTGGTTGCGAATTCAGCCGAGAGATGCAGGCCCTTCCTCGAAAGTTTTACGTCTCTATCTCTTTTCGTTTGAATGGTTTTTTCGTGAATTTCATATCGATCAAATCTGTAGTTTCGAAAATGTTGGGAAAATATGAAGAATTTTCAAACGTGAATAACTGCGGAACTATCAAAACGATTTTCATCATTAAGGAACTCAGACACTTATCCTTCTCTGAAAATTTTAAATCTCTAACTATTTCCGTTCGAAAGTTAGCCTGTTCAGTGATGAACCGACCAGCCAGACACAACTACTTTTGTTCAACGATTCTTCATCAGTGAGTCGAACATAGTAGTTTCAGATATTTGGCCGAAATGATAGCACGCTTTTCCCAGGAACAAGCGCGCAAAAAACAATTGTCGATCACAAAAATCTGGATGGCGCATAAAATATAAATTTGGTTACTATTCATATTGATGAGTTAGGATAAACCTATTGATTCTTGTGAATACCGAAAAAGTGTGATCGCAATTTGTAAGCTTAAGTTTTTAATATATGTGATGAAACTATTGAAGAAACTGATACCGAAATAACATAAAGTTTACGAAGAGTGTTTCAAGGAATTCTTTGATCAGTGTCTGATAAAACAAATTAAATTCATAACCATCGTGTGTTACTATTACAATTTGCTGAGAAAGCGGAGCATTTCAAGATTTTCTCCCACACTCTGGTCACATTTTTCTATGATAAAAGCATGTTTCAAGATCAAGAATGATTCAATATCAGCAAGTATTCAAAAGTAAAAGAATTTTTCAAGAGACAAAATTTTGAATAGCAGCCAAATAAATCAAAACGCTTTGGATGGAAAGTTGTTAAGTGATCTTAGGATATTGTTATTTCATTTGAAAATTCAATGAATTTCTATTATTTTCAGGTAGCAATGATTATGGGCATCGACGGTTCTTTGATATCGAATTAATTGGTAAAATTGACTGAAAACAATGTTGAAATTCTAGGATATACTTTTCTGATATCTATATATATATATATATATATATATATATATATATATATAAGTTACTTCAAAAACTCTCAAAATCATAAAGCACATCCTCAAAAACAATTAGAATTCAGATAAGGCCAGTTCAACTTCACATTTAAAACATAAAATCAAATAACAATAAATAAACTTATAAACTTACCCATACAAATTCTGGAATCTCAAACTAGGTACATCTAATATCCAAGGTATTCTATGTTCTTCTTATTATTTCATTTGACATATCTCGAAAATTTTTCTGTGATTGAAAAAATCAAAAATGAAAAAAGTTGTGTCCGGAATTTAAGCCAGAACTGGAATAACGCTGCCTAACATAGAGATCATAGAATCTACTGACACAGATACGCTAAAAAGTCAAATCGCCCATACGGTCATAATCAAAGAATAATGCTTTTTAAAAATAATTCGAGGCAATTATATTGAAATCTGCCAAAATCGATAAAAATACTTATGTATTTATTTTCCTGTATTCTATCTAACCCGTAAAAATAAAATCTCTTGTGAGGCCAGGAATGGATTTTACCATGCACGAACTTGATTTTGATTGAATTTCACCTCATGAATTTCAAATCTTTCAGCTGTTTTTGAGCACTTGTTCTAGAGAACAAGGGGTGATGTTCAGATGTCGGAAATTTTGTATTGTTTCAGCTGATACTGGTTCATGAATTATTATGTTTTACGATAATGAAATTTAAAGTTAACATTTTTCATAACTGCAATTCAGAGGTATCGCATCATTTTCAGATAATTGAAAACTGACTATTCAAACAGGTTCAAGGTATAGATACAAAAAAAATAGTTATAACATTTGCATTCTTGCTATCATTATTTTGTACCTGTACCTTCAGTCTTCTTAATTCTTTTTCATTCTTAAGTTTTCAGTAATCTGAAGATGGGAAAATATATTTTGATTGAATTATTTCATTAAATATATGTTTGAACTGAGTTTCCATTAAGTAAAGACCGATCCACTACAATACAAAAACTGAATGTTGTTGAAATATTTTGGCATCATGAACTGAATGATCCAGATATACTTTTACTGCCATTTTGAATATGGCTGCAGGTGTCAGTTCCGTGCCACTTGATGAATAATCCCCAATTTGTGCAAATGTCTTACATTCACCATGCAGATAACCCGTGGTTTCAGCTGCCAAAATTTAGGGAATAACGTGAAATATTATTTAGCATAAGCCTGAGGTCCAATAATTTAAGAGAAAATATCCTGATTCAAACTTTGTTACCAAAACTGAATTTGACTATTGATTTTATACAGTTTTTCAATTAATGCTAATCAAAATTCTCTCTTTTTTGTTTAGATATCCTTATTCATTCATGATTTTGCCTACATTTTTTCACAATTGTGCCAAATGACTGTCCTCGCTTTTTGGTCGATAAATTCATTGAATTTATGTACTACTGAATAAAATCTACTTCATTTTTGCAGTTGAAAATTTTGTGTCTAAATCTCGCAACGTTAATTAATCTTTTTCAAATATTGAATAATTCAGCATTCGTTCTAAACGTAATATTTCTATAACAAAACATTGTACTCCACTAATTTCTATCAAATGTCTTAAATTATAAATGAGTTGGTTGAAGTTTGAAAGTAGAAACATCACACTTCATACTTTCACCATTTTTCCTTCAGCTTCATAATTTCAAGCTCATAGAATATCTTTTTTTTCTGTAATTCCACAACATCATCATCATTAAGGATTTTATCATTAAAAACATTTCATGAAGCACAACCTAGCGTCAATAACTTTTGATCAGTAATAATTCATTTGCGGAAGTAATGCTGACACAGTGATACACAACTTTTTGAATCAACAGTTTGGTCTTTTTTCTTTAGTTACAGAGCATATTCCGTAATTCTTTCGATGTTATGACAAATTCTATATTTTCCGTAGCCAATTCTATTTTATTGTTTGAAAGGCAAATTGCAGGTATTAATTATAATGCGTTGAGGTGAATGAATTTCTTTCAACTCATGATGAAGCCAAATATCGTATCAAATATGATTTGAATGATTTTCTTTTGTTTTTTGAGATACTTTCAACATCTTCACAAACTTTCGAACAGGAATATGATGATCCGAATAAAGTATGGAATTTGGTTAGGCTTACTACAACACGAATATAATTTTAAATTCTTAATTTTTTTATTCAGCTACTACAACATGGCTCACCTTTGAGTAACCTGTCACTAGACAAAATATAAGAAATCAGTTCCTACACTGTCGTTCTTGTTGAAGTTCATCATTCTACTCCTCACTAAATTTCTGTTAACTTTTTTCCTTCTCGAAAAGGATAATGATATATTAAACGCAAATATTAAATCCAGAAAACCTTCAAAAAGGATAATGTAACTGGTTTTAAATATTTCTAATATCTCACTATTCGATGAGAGCTCAAGTGAGTCATACGAAACTTCTTGCAATACCTAGTTCAGATGCAAATAACCTCTGTGATTCACATGCATTGAATTCAATTAACATTCTTCTTGCTTAGACCGCAAAAGGATGGTCTACTTTCCAACAGATATATTCGACTAATTATTAGGTTTAACCATAAAACAAAAACCAAATCCTATGAAAATTCTTAGAACTGTTTATAGACAGAAGCGATAGATTTGAAATGGGATTTTCCTCAATGATGACTAACCTAGAACTCTGTTGAAGATAACTGGTATGTTTAATACAACTTTCCAATAGCTACCAATTCAACTTCCTCTAATATGCATATAAAGATTGCAAGCGAGGATATGATGATGAACTAGGAATTCTCTGTGGTAATATCAAACAGTGCAGCATTCTGAACTTATCTTACGTGGGTTGAAAAATTTATAGTAGAAGAGAACTGCTCCGCAAAAGTTAAGAAGTTGACAAATTTTGAGATTGTTTTTGAATGTGGCCGATTTTTAGTCATCTACTGTTCGTGAATGACAAAAGAGTGTTTACCATTTTATGCGAGTGCTTTATTTGTCCATTCCTCTCTCTAAATAAATGAAATGATTGTAAATAAAGGTGTATTTAGTGTATTCGGTATAATTTAATTTTTTTCCCAAACTAGAATAACCCAAAATTAATAAGATGCGTGACCTCGAAAATCAGTTATGTCCATATAACGCCTCTGCATACTGTCAATCAGGTTGTTAAAATGGACTGATTTCAAAAGTTGCGGTGAAGTTTAGTGTCTGTGGGTTAGTCTGATGCGAATCTATTACTCGTTGAATCTGATACCAGGCGTGTTTACTTGAACTGAGGTCAATCGTCAGAGGCAATAGTGCTTAATGTGGGGTTCTATTCTGGCAAGATAAAAGCGACAATTATTGTCAATAAGAAAATTCGAGCCCATAGCAACATAAAACAGGCAACCAACATTGTTGATGACTTAGTCAATATAAATCGGCACTTTCATGTTCTCTACAAGCACTAACAGTTCTGTATGTCCATTCAAACAAATGCATACCCCAAACATCAACTCTACCACTTCTGAATGGAGGAAAACGATTTTCTGATACCAGAAGAAGAGCCCATATTGAATACCGTCTATATCCTAATTCATCTGTAAACAATACGGACCTCCATTCCTAATTGCAATGAACTCACTCGTACATGCTCTGTTGACCATGCCAATTGAACAAATCTTTTTGCTTGTCTAAGTGGAACTCAACTGAACAGTCACTGTGAACATAGAATAACCTCATGAAGTCTTCGTCGCACAATTTCAATATTGAAACAGTAACACCAGAAGCCGCTGTAGCAAGATCCAACAGGTGCCCAATGGTTCTTTGCGGATAGACACTGTCAAAAACAGATTGTGTAGGTGTGGTACATCTTGGCCGTCTACTTCTAGGCCTTTCGGTTACGTTTCCCGTTTCTTGAAAGCGGTTGATGAGCCTAGAAACACATTTTCAATAAACTGTAAAAAGTCTGCAACTTCTTTCTGCAGATGTGCACCCTCAAGTATTTCAAAAGCTGTTTTGGCCTCATTTACGTTTAATTTTCGTCTAGGTGTTATTAGCAAAGTAAACTCTAAAATCTGAAATACTAGTTGAACGGCAGAAACGTAAAACAAAAACTGATTTCAACTTAACAAAAGCATAAAAGATAAAAATTCTTCTTAAAATTAAAAAGTTTTGATTTAGGGTAAAACACTTTATGTCCATTTATGTACATTTTGACATCAGGTGAGTATGGTAACTGTTACCATACTCACCTGATGAAGTCAAAATGTACTTGACGAAATAATTGTTGAGTAAATAATAAATATTGTGTAAATATTATTAGTGGAAATGAAGTGTTTTACTTTAAATAATATATGATGAATTTCGGTCGAGTAGAGACCGAAACAATCAAAAACAAGTATTAAAAGCTGAAATGAAGAAAACTCATCTAAGGAGTGAAAAAGTTTATCTTATATCCACATTTCGATATACACCAGACATCATTTGAAATGGATTAGAAATTAGTTAACTTACCTAAACTTTTGTAGACTAGTATATTAAAAAAAAAATCAGTGTGTTGAGTATATTGATAGTAAAATCTATTTCAGTAACTCATGGTACCTACAACTTCTCTAATTTGCAATTTTTCACTTATATATTGTACATTATATTAACCATCATGATTATGTCTTCCAATCCCTCTTCATGAAGAGAATTCTCAATTAGTTCGAAAAATATATGAAAAAAATGCAATGCGTAAAAATTAATTAATTATTATTTTATTTCTAAAGAACTCTTAACTGATACAATATAACAAAATTTGAATATTAAAACAAATTGAAATATGTTTATCTTCTACAATTTTAATTTCAAAAAAAAATTCTTATTCAAAAAACTTTTAGAAATAAATTTATGTCTAACAAGCACTGCTTACATTTAATAGACGTATATAATCAAAACTCAATATATAATGTCAAATGGAATAAATAACCCAACAGATATACGAAAGTAATTAAAATTAATAAATAAATATTTAAAGGAGACAAAATTTTGTTTCTGGTCTTACCGTTAAGAACACCAATTACGTTTTAAAAACATGAACACACTTAAAGGACTTCTCAAAGAATATAATTAATTTGAAATATTTAATATATTTAAATATTCGAATAAATTATTTCAAAAATCTCTAAAAAAATGTGCACTATATCTTCAAAAAACAAATATAATTCTAGACGATCCCGTCTTCAGTCCTCTTTTAACATTCCAAATATCAAAATCATAAACATAACCTATATCACTCACGTGTTAAAAGACTAAAGCTTCGAAATACAGATCAACTTTATAATTCAAGATTGATCTATGTTCTAACAAAATCAAAGAACAGTGTGAGTTATTTTAAGGTTTATTTAAATTCATTGACATTCTATAATGAGATTTATTGAAGCCAAAATATAATTATATATTATATATAAAATAAAATAGAAAGGCTTTTTACTTGATAGAAGAAATATAACAAAATTTGAATATTAAAACAAATTGAAATATGTTTATCTTCTACAATTTTAATTTCAAAGAAAATTTTTATTCAAAAAACTTTTAGAAATAAATTTATGTCTAACAAGCACTGCTTACATTTAATAGACGTATATAATCAAAACTCAATATATAGTGTCAAATGGAATAAATAACCCAACAGATATACGAAAGTAATTAAAATTAATAAATAAATATTTAAAGGAGACAAAATTTTGTTTCTGGTCTTACCGTTAAGAACACCAATTACGTTTTAAAAACATGAACACACTACACACTTAAAGGACTTCTCAAAGAATATAATTAATTTGAAATATTTAATATATTTAAATATTCGAATAAATTATTTCAAAAATCTCTAAACAAATGTGCACTATATCTTCAAAAAACAAATATAATTCTAGACAATCCCGTCTTCAGTCCTCTTTTAACATTCCAAATATCAAAATCAAAAACATAACCTATATCCTATATACCTATAATACCTTTATACCTATATATTTAGAGATTTTTGAAATAATTTATTCGAATATTTAAATATATTAAATATTTCAAATAAATTATATTCTTTAAGTCCTTTAAGCGTGTTCATGTTTTTAAAAGGTAATTGGTGTTCTTAACGGTAAGACCAGAAACAAAATTTTGTCTCCTTTAAATATTTATTTATTAATTTCAATTACTTTCGTATATCTGTTGGGTTATTTATTCCATTTGACATTATATATTGAGTTTTGATTATATACGTCTATTAAATGTAAGGAGTGCTTGTTAGACATAAATTTATTTCTAAAAGTTTTTTGAATAAAAATTTTTTTTGAAATTAAAATTGTAGAAGATAAACATATTTCAATTTGTTTTAATATTCAAATTTTGTTATATTTCTTCTATCATGTAAAAAGCCTTTCTATTTTATTTTATATATAATATATAATTATAGTTTGGCTTCAATAAATCTCATTATAGAATGTCAATGAATTTAAATAAACCTTAAAATAACTCACACTGTTCTTTGATTTTGTTAGAACATAGATCAATCTTGAATTATAAAGTTGATCTGTATTTCGAAGCTTTAGTCTTTTAACACGTGAGTGATATAGGTTATGTTTATGATTTTGATATTTGGAATGTTAAAAGAGGACTGAAGACGGGATCGTCTAGAATTATATTTGTTTTTTGAAGATATAGTGCACATTTTTTTAGAGATTTTTGAAATAATTTATTCGAATATTCAAATATATTAAATATTTCAAATGAATTATATTCTTTGAGAAAACCTTTAAGTGTGTTCATGTTTTTAAAAGGTAATTGGTGTTCTTAACGGTAAGACCAGAAACAAAATTTTGTCTCCTTTAAATATTTATTTATTAATTTTAATTACTTTCGTATATCTGTTGGGTTATTTAATCAATTTGACATTATATATTGAGTTTTGATTATATACGTCCATTAAATGTAAGCAGTGCTTGTTAGACATAAATTTATTTCTAAAAGTTTTTTGAATAAAATTTTTTTTTGAAATTAAAATTG
Organism: Megalocaria dilatata; assembly: GCA_034642435.1. Lineage (NCBI taxonomy): Eukaryota > Metazoa > Arthropoda > Insecta > Coleoptera > Coccinellidae > Megalocaria > Megalocaria dilatata. The sequence goes on along the minus strand of CM067859.1, from coordinate 52,146,268 downwards.
TAGAAGATAAACATATTTCAATTTGTTTTAATATTCAAATTTTGTTATATTTCTTCTATCAAGTGAAAAGCCTTTCTATTTTATGATACAATATATCTAAAATATCATACAGATTCATTCTACTAACCTGACTACAAATTTTAATTTTATTAAAATTTCTTCTCGAAACTTTTTGAAATTAAATTAAATAAATGTCTTAGGAAACACAGTTTCAATTTAGTAGGCATATAGAATTAACAATCATTACACAGCACCAAAAGGAATAAAATGATACAAAGGAAATATGAATTATTAATTAAAAATATAATACTTGAAGGATACAAAATTTTGTTTTGTATCAGTGTATTTTGAAAACCACCTTCCTTTTCAAAAATGCACAACATAACCTCAAGAATTTCTTTACAATTAACTTCCTTTAAAAGAGGTTCCTTTGAAAAAACTCCAAAAATTTTCTCTTCAAACTCGTCAGTCCAACTTCGTATCCAAAAAATAAAAGTAATGAATAAAAATATATCTCATCCAACTAAAACCACATGTCTTTTCATAAAAAATCTTGGTGAATATGGTGAATTTTTAAATATCAAAATTCTACGTATTCTGTGTTCGTCACAGAAATTACACAAAGTTTGTAAGGTTTTTTTAAGGACTCAGTTATATCCAAATGACACTATGTATATAAGTGAAAAAACCAAAACATAATTACTATTTATAAAATAAATTGATGAAAGGGGGTTTTTTTACTTGAAAGAAGGCTTATTACAGTTGCAAAAATATCATACAAACTTATTCTATTAACCTCACTACAAATTTTATTTTTAATTTTATGAAAAAGTTTTCCTCAAAAACTTTTTGAATTTCAATTAAATAAATTTACGAAGTTGAACTGACAATTTATCGTTGTGGTAATTCCAAATGACCTTTTTGAATATGTGCTATAGATTTTTGGAGTTTTTTTGAGGGGAACTTTTGTTGTGCATTTTTGGAAAGTAATTAGGTTTTCATAATATATTGATACAAAATAAAATTTTGTATCCTTCAAGTATTTATTTAATATTTTTAATTAATAATTTATATTTTCTTCGTATTCTTTTATCCCTTTTGTTATTGTGTAATGAGTGTTCATTCTATATATCTACTAAATTGAAAATCTGTTTTCTAAAACATTTATTTCATTCAATTTTTAAAATGAAAAAAAATCTGTATGAAATTGAAATTAAAGTTTTCTTGAAGTAAGCAGAATAAATCTGTATGATTTTTAAGATATGTAATAAGCTTTCTATGAAATAAAAAAACCTTTTTTATTAATACAATATACGTCGCACGGTAAAAAAAGTTTGAACGTGATTAAACTTAACAGGACCCTAACCCACCAAAACACGACGAAAGTTCTCAGAACATTGTATTATAGTTGCAGCGGTCAATCTTGATTTCGATCAAAAAATTATCTCCTTAGACGATGCAAATTGTTGGTTTAATGGCTTTGCTAAACAAATTGCCATTATTGCTGCGAAGTGTTAGATGAAATTCCGTTGCGTTAAAAAAACTCACTGTATGGTACGGTATTTGGCATGGCGGCCTCATCGAACCTTATTTCTTCCGAAATGAGGATGGCACAGTCGCACAGTGGTGACCGACCGCTATAGGACCACATTACTCGAATGTCTATGGCCAAAAATTGGGAGCACCAATATTGAAGAAATTTTGTTTCAACAGGATGGCGTTACACCCCATACAGCTGATGCTACGTTCGCTTTGCTGAAGAAAAGGTTTGATGATAGGATGGATCATCTCACCATGAAGATTTGTGAATTAACCGTCAAGGACATATGATTTGACACCTCTGGATTATTTTCTGTGGGACTTTGTGGAAGCACGAATCTATGCCAACAAGCCGCAGACTTTGGATAACATGGAAGAGAATATTCATCAAGTTCTTGCCAAAACAGCGCCAGAATTATTGCAGAGAGTGATCGAAAATTGGAACGATTGAGTGCCTCAGTGTCAACGAAGCCGTGGTGCATATATGAAGGATATCTTATTCCCAACACTACTGAATTGTTCAAGCTTTAAAACAAAGCAATAATTAAGTTGATAGGTGAAACCTTTGTTCATTTATTTCAAATTGAAATCCTATCACTTGCAATAAAAAACCCTTTGTTATAATAATAACAGTTTCAGAATCCTTCATGAACTAAAAATCCTTCTGACAAACATATCTTAGTCTCTTTTATCTATATTATTTAAAATAAATGACAAACAACGAAATTCACTTTCTAACAATTATGAGTGAGGGGATTAGCAGGAAATTAATATTCACGTAGCCATACCTGAACGTACCCGTGAAATTACTAATGGCTATTCAGGGGATTCTCAGGGATTGAATACAGGCATTCAGCGAATTCTAATAATTGATATTGCAATGTGGAGGTTTAAGCAGAAAAGTAATGTGCACAAATATTTTGAAGAAATATTCACACACAATATGCCTTCTTTCGTAATTGCCGATGCAGTTATAAGCCAGTTAACATAACTCTTTTCGTTTATAACTGGCTTTCCAACACAGACTTCTGAACTTTGACAGTTGATAGCGGCCATATTGTGAAGCTGCATCTGGCTGTCATTTATTCAGTCTCTTTCTCCAAATCACCATGGAAAAATATAGCGTTCAATGACACGTGCAAAAGATAAAATTGTTTTATCAAACTAGGTGTTCTATTTGGGCAAATTTCCGCGTGCTTCGCTCATATCGTCCTACCGAGAGGATTTATCCACAATATAGTGGATAAATTTGAGTACCCGTACGACACTGAAACTCAAGATATGCCGAAAACGTCGCTGCTGTCCATAAAAGTGTGGAGGAGAATCTGAGGCAGTATATTTCAAATTCAAATGACTCAGCAGCTAAATGTAAACGATCATAGACAACGACGTGTGTTGGCTGAATGGGCCCTGAAGCATTTGTACACTGCCTCTTATTTTCATTTCCAAAAAATCATCTTCAGCGATGAGACCCATTTCTGAATGAATGGTTACGTCAACAAACCAAATTATCGAATTTAGGATAATACCAATCCGTTTAGGACCCAAGAGCGTCAGATTTTGGGCTGGTGGCGTCATCAGTCTATATTTTCTTGAAGACGTTGGCCAGGCCATTATAGTCAACGGCGAGCGCTATAGGTCGATGATTACCAATTTCTGTCGGCGTGAATTGGATGAAATTAACACCAACGACTAGTGGTTTCAACAAAGCACCGCTACATTCCACACAGCTCATGCCACATTGGACATTCTCCATGAACGATTTGAGGGCATGATTATCTCACGTGGAGCTGATGTGAATTGACCACCGAGATCGTGAGATTTAACTCCACAAGCCACAAGCCACAAATTTCGGTGACATCTCACACACAGTGTTTGATTTAAATTTAAAGATAGAAAGCGCTCAATGAGAAACCTTCTATTTTCTCAAAATAAAAATTTATATCAGAAAACTACGTTTCCTTGGACTGTAATCGACTTTAAATTTCTCTAACTTTCATCCAAAAATCACAACAAAATCATTTGACGTAATAAATTTATTGAGTAGGTGCTTAATAAAGGTTTATAATTCAAAATTTCAAAGAAATTCATTTTACGAGAAACAATTGATAACAATGATAATAATAAATAATCTCTCGTTTCGATTCAAAGAAGTATGGGAAATTACTTTAATGAAACACGACGTCCATATCCTCAAACAAGAACCGTTTATACTCAATAATTTCATTTTATTTATTGAATTTATTTATAAATATTCAAAAATTTGATTGAATCAGTCCTTAATTGTTGGAAATTAATTTCAATCTAATAATATAATATATAAATAAGAATATTTTCACAATTTATTAATTCACAAAAATTGTTCCACCAGCACAGTGGCTTCTTCGGGTTTATATTTTGAATAACTCTAAAAATCACACCTCCACTTCTTATATAGCTATGATTTAGGCAAGAACTTAAAAAAACGGGAGGACAAATAACCATCAATTTTCGGATATACGATAAGGAAAAATATACGAAAAAAGGATACAAAATAACCATAAAACATATTAAAACCAATTATCGGTAATAGCTAACCTACTTAGAAATATTCTTTAAGGGATATCTGACAACATCCGTTTGCTTGTTGAGAAGATTTAAAGTATTTTGTATCTGTTAATTTTTACTGCTTTCAATAGCGTGAGTCTGGTTCTTTTAATTTCATTATGGATAATTTCACAGTAGTTCAAATTACGTCTAAATTCTTTCAAATGACTAAATATGTTGTTTGTGCGATATCTAACGTATAACTCCTCTGGTGTTAGTAATTTACACCATAGGCAATCATTGCAAATCAACTAATTATAGTTTATTATACTTTATGTGAATTCCCAAATTATTAACCATTATAAAAGCTACATTTGAATCAAATTTCATTTTTAAATACAAAATTATCCAATATTCTGTTCACGTTAGGAATAAAAATATATTTTTCAGTAGAATCTTTCATAAAAGGTACACAACATTCAATTCAATTGTGTTTTTTTTTTTGTTTAAATGTTTTCATAAATCATAATTGAGTTATAGCCATTATCAGATTAGGCTTAATAATATTCAAATATTGTTAAAACAAATTTTTTATTACTATGTTTTACTACTACCAATTTTCAGATGTTTTACAATATGGTTTACATATCAACACATCAACAGTTGCCTGAAGATGAACGAAAGTTCCAAACTAGTTGCAAAAATATAAACCTTACATATTGTAAAACATCTGAAAATTGTTGGTAGTAAAACACAGTAATAAAAAATTTGTTTTAATTATGATCAACTAGCAAACAGTAACGGCTGAAACAGTTCAATATTCAAATATTGGATGGAGTAGTCCACTACTTTGTGATAGCTCATTTTAATTGGAATGAAATAAGAAATTACTTTGTTTTCTATCACTTTTCATTGCGGTCATGTGTTAGGAGTTGAATTTCTTTTACTGTTAATTTTAAAAAGTGATTGAAAACAAAGATTTTCTTATTTCATTTCAATTAATAATATTCAGTTCTATAGATAACGATTCATAGGTACTTCAACGATTCATAGTTGATATCGTTATACTTATTGACGAAAAATACTAAAGTCATGCAAATCACCCTTCCTTAAAATTTTAACATCAGAAAAATTTATACTACAATTATTTCTTTACTCAAAAGTGACTTTAATGTTAGGATGGATTTTCTCAATAAACTCATTAAAATTGCATGGCAGTCTGTTTCCTTAAATTAACGAACGATATCATCTACATATGTGAACTAATAAAGGTACCATTTGCTCAAGAGATTGAATTGAATTTTTTCTTATGAATTATCCATAAAAACTACTGCTTAAATAGGACTTTTGGATTGGATTTGTCATCATAAAACCTTTCACTGAACTGTAAAAAGTTTAGTTCCAAACATATTTTCAGACTATTTAAAATATCATTTCTTCTTATTGGATTACTGTTACTTTTAATAAAAATTTTTCAATAATTTCTATTGTTTCTATAGGTGGAATACTAGGAAATAAATTCTGTAGATTAAATTGAAATAATTTAGAATTTTTTGGTAATTTGGTTTTTCCTAGATAAACAATGTTCATTAATTATCGAGATGACTGTTCTTAACTTCAAACACCCCCAAACTATATTAAATTTAGTTCTCGCAACATTTAACATATTTTACTATGTGAAACGTGAATAAATAACTTGATAAGATTTCAATTTGATATGTACTATGTATCTTTGAATTCATTATGAACAAAATAACTAATAATAAGTGGATGAGCACCTTCTTTTTGCATTTGACAAAACAGTCGTGACATTAGATGTCGCGAACAGACGTCAAAACACTATTTTAACTGGGCGGTAGTCCTGTGGCTTAGACATTGAACTCATAATCGTGAGCTTGAGAGTTCGCACCGTGAGCCAAGAAAGAAATTTTCGGGTTTTGGGGGACCGTCCAAGCATTCGCTGTTGGGTAAAAACAATTGACAGCGCTGTTCCTAAAGTGGCGTAAGGACCTGGGACCAATAAATAAAAAAATAAATAAATAATGTCATTTTCATCTCCAAGTGGCGTGTTTTTTCAATCAAACTTTTATTCATCATAAAATAAGGTATTTTTAGAAACACAACATTATATAACAGTTTAACATTTCGTAAAGCTAGTTTCGTTTCGGTCAACCCGCGTAAATGAAACTATCGCAGTAGTCTCGAATTCACAAACATCAACAAGATAGAATCACATCCTCAAACGTGACGTCTCTCATTTCGAAGTCAAATTCAATGCCAACAAAATTGTTTATCTGCAAACCATTGCGGATTGACCTAGGTTATTATAACATCGATTATCATACGCTGGTCTGGATGAACAAAACTTAGACGGCTACTTTAATTCTAGCTATTTGTCTGGCCTATCGTACTTTGATTGCAAAATTTCTGCGTACTAACCCCCAGTCAGTCAGTAAATACGATGATACTGTGTTATTTGAAGATGAATTTTTGTGGGAATATTTCTGAAGGTACAGTTGGATAAGGAGTTTTTAATGCACTTGCTTAGTCGCCTCACGATAAGCGTATGGTACATATCGATAATAAATTTTAATTTTTAAAATTTAATTACTCATTTTGAGGTCATGTAAGGAGTGATTCGAAACGATATATTTGGAGAACAAGTTAATTCGGCCTGTTTTTTTTGCTTCAGAAAATGCATTCATTCCGAAAGACAATGAATTAACAAATTAATCAATATATTATCCATCACTGCTTACTGCTTTACCCCAATTCCCAGATAATTTCCGAATCTCGTCTAGGAAAAACTTCATATTTTTTGAGGCGATCCAATTTTCGATATCTCTCCTTATATCCCACGTTTGTCAATTGGAGCATTGTCACCGTAAACTTCCACAAGCAAATGGTGAACTTCAGCTGCTCTACTTTTTCCAATTAAAACAAAAAATTTGAACTTACCGTAAATGATTTTTAGTTATCGAAATCTCTGATATTTTCAACAGCGTAACAAAAAACGGACTCAAAATAATTCAAACTAGATATTATCAGCAGATGTCCAATCTATCTAAAACCGCAGCAATCAGCAGTAACAATTTGAAAATTCAATTTTTTTAGAATCATTTTCGAAAACGGACCGAATTAAGTAGTACTCCCAATATTAAATAGTCTTTAACGACTGTAATTTCTTTCACATAGCAAAGCTTGTCCACGGCAAATTAGCCATAACAGAAGAACAGACTTAAATTGAATTATTTTTTTATTTTGCCACTCTTCTTTGATAACTCCCTTTCAATTTCCAGCAAATATATTCAATGCATAGACACCCTTTTTATACTGTTTCATTATATGTATACATGAATACTCTTTGTTTTTGAATTATTTTTTCTGGTCGTTCGATTTCGATAAAACAAAGCCAGCAGGCGTTCCATATTATAAAAACCGCAAAATCGATCGGAAAGTTTCGGAAAATAACCGTAAAAAACGGACCAAAATTTTTAAAATCATTAATTTGTGTTCTATTCATCATCCGAAATCGATTTTCAGGATTTTAAATTCATTTCAATCCCATAATATTTTTATACTAGTTGGCCCATATATTATAGTTCAACCGGATATTTCTGTTAGTATATTTTAGACATATTTTAATTGCAAATTCGTAGGTGTACCATTATCCCCTTAGCGAGTTAGCGGGGTGGCTATTAAATGTTAATAGGGGTCGAGTGACACATAATTTTGAAGGTTTTGCAATTCTTTTTTTGAATATGTTAAAAAAAATCTGGTCGAGTTCGTTTCGATGTAGAAAACTCATTGGGAATGATGGATTAAGAGCATTAAGTGGTCGAGCTTCTGAACTAATTTTAATAAATTTAACTAATAAGATGTTCAGATTGCTTATTTCTAAACTTCACCAGAAAATTGTGTAGGCATGTACTGTAATAACACCGGATATTTTGCAGAATGTAACAAAAAACGTTGAAGAACGACACTATTACTATAATAATAATGATAATAATAATAATAATAATAAAGTTTAGTCGTGCAAGCATAAAATATAAATGTAAATACATAATGACGAATGTATGTATGAATAACAAGAAACTCGATAAGTTACTTAATACTTGTTTCGAAATAATGTGTTCAGAAATAAACGGTAGACAATTTGAACCTCCTATTAATTAAAATTCGTTCGGAAATTGTACTAGATCCATTACGAGTTTTTTACATCGAAACGAATGTAGAACAGAAAAGTTTTATTTTATTTATTAATAAAATTACTCCTTCAAAATGAAAGACAACTCGACCCCTATTACCATTTAAGATTCCTGAGGGGTTTGCCACCCACTTGGGGATGATTGTATTCCTACGAAACTTCAATGAAGAGATGTCCACCCCAAAGTAAAATTGAGCTGTCTCGGTTGTTTCCCGAAAAAACTCATACATACGGTAATATCCGATTGGACTGTTTAAGCGGGCCACCCGGTATACGTATATGTATACCGGGTATATGTATAGATTTCATAATAACATTTCCACAGGTTTATTGAGTATTAAATATAACCATTATATTATGGCACAGCATTTCTTTAGATACTAAATTCTGACAAACAAATTAACTAAGTTTTCAGAATGTTATATTTGAAAACCCATTGTAAAACGAAAAATTCATTATATTTAAATTATTTGCTATATAGGAATTTAAATTATATTGTTTAATATATCGTTTGAAATCAGTTACCAGCAAGTAGACACTGACTCAATCCAATAATACAAGGATTGAAAATATATTGATATTTATCATTTTTAGAGATCGAACATAAGATGCCAAAAATTAAAACAGAATTATGATTCACTACTAGCTGTCATTGAAATTGAGAATGAGGAATTGCAATACCAGATACGTCCAAGATATTGATTTGGTCACCTTCGCTTCTCGTTAATGAATTGGATTGGGGCTGTTTCGTGTTGTTCTAATAATCTCGTAGCAAATTAATTCTTTTTCTAGTTTCTACAACTTTGATTTTATTGACAGTAAAGAAACACGATTTATTTCTCCGAACTTTCCCATTAGTCTGCTTAAAATCTCAATACGATTTAACTCAATAGGTCACAAATATATCACACTAAAGTTCAGAATACGCTCCTCTGAAAAAACTTCGAACAAAACCATATTAATCCAAGAAATAAATCTTCCCAATAGATTTTCAAGCTTCAAAAATGAGATTTTATGCCTCGCGACTTCAAAATAGGTAAAAATATTTGTCTAGCGTATCAAAAGTGATATAGTCCAAGTTTGAGGCAAGTACATTGATAAGTTAAGATGAAATATAATTCCATTACGTCATTTTCTTACAAAATTTCAAACAGTAAATTATTTCTATTTCCAGAAGAAGAAATTTGATAACTTTTTATAGATAACGAAGTAAATTTGAGACAACTATTTGTTTCTAAGAATATTATATTAACATATACCATTTTCTTGATAGAATTCGTTAAATTCACAAATATGAATAATTCATTAATAAATGTACGGCATCGATCTTTCAATTTCTATAGTATATTTTCAATACCGGCCTTATTTTTTTAGATTATATCTATGTAGACTGCCTCAATATGAAATCCTAGTCTTCTCATGACACTTAACTTAGTTGTGAGTCCTGCCCAATAAGCAGATCGTCCAAAAATCTTCATTCTTTTGATTCTTGGCTAGATAAAATGGGTAAAAAATTGCATCCGAAATTCAATATGAATGAACTGAAAAAATATTCCAACTTTTCAGAAATTTACACATTCAAAAAATTAGGCGCTACTGAAATTTTTGGTAATATTTTATTGTTTATGCCTCAGAATACGCCATTTGTCCCCATTTTTCACTTATGTCTCCCAATTTTTTGTATATATTTTATAGTCCAACCACTGCATTTATAGGTACTTCTGTTTGACACGCAAACCATTGAACGTGAAACATTGCTATAAATTTCTTTAATCTAACATATCAAAATGTAAGTAAACATGGAATTTCATTCAAATTATGGACTCGTTTCCTAGAAATAATAATACTTTATTTTTCAAATATCATATCGAGATTTAAAGTTTCAAAGTTACATTTTGTGTTGGAATAATATTATATCAATAGAGCTTCATTAAATTCCCCCGTGTAATATTGTGTTATAAAAAATCTGATCTCTATTGCGAGATTTTTCATTCAATTATTGTAATTCACATAGATATTTCATACCGAAAACTATAACAATTCAGAGATGTTAATGTTGTTAATTTGAAAATAATCAATCAACAATCAATTCAAATAAATTGTTATTTTCATGATATTAGCCTCAGAAAATCCTTCGAAATTTCCGACTGGTTCTGCAAAGAGTACAGATCAAAATAATGTATTGAAAAAATGTACGGAAATTTCTGTTTGTTTATTAGAAAATGACACGATTTCTGAATGATAAAATTCTGACAAATATATTGAAATATTTGACAAAAGAATGCTTCAAAATGACACAGTTCAGAATAAGGAATATAGACATATTGTTCCAATTCTGCAAGAATTACAACTTCAAATTTAATATCAGGTATAAAGCAATAATACTGGCCTACCACTAAACTCAGCGGTTTTTTATAAACCAGAGTTGTGCTCTTATGAAAAAACGCTGCAAATTACGTACTGAGGTTTATTTTCATCTTATTCTTCAGAAAGAAATTCTCAATATTTTTAACTCCATCCGGTAATATTTCTACTTTTTTATCATCATTTTTCATATAATACAAAAACTACGTTCTATGATTGAGATGAGAAAATGTGGATTCGTCATTTAAAATTTTTTATACAAATAAATCCTTAAATATCTACAAAATTGTTATGGATATTAGTTATAATAAATATTGTCCTAGAAACGCTTTCTATTTAAAGATGTATGGGAGATACAATTATTATAGAAAACTCCGAACCAAAACAACACAATCAAATAAAATTTTAGAAATAACTATTTTGCAAATTATGCAAATTTCTTAGTGGCGAAGAATGTTTATTTCAAAAAACTTGTTTTAAATATTTTAGTTGAAAATTAATTATAATTTTAATTCTTAAGAGAATAATTTGTAAATTATTAATTAATACGATTTTACTATGTACTAGCGATTTTGGAATTGAAGGAAATCTCTTACTTGACGACATACTACTCTGTCAAGAAAGTACCGGGAATTTTCAATTAAAACAACATTTTTACATTTAATTGTCAAAATTCACACTTCCAATTATCGAAACATTTTTTATAGGCGCTTTCCGGGATGGACTTTAGCTCTCGCGCCGAATTTTGTTTTATGGCTTCAATTGACTCAAAACGGGTGCCACGAAGGGGCAATTTTAGTTTTGGGAAGAGGAAAAAGTCGCAGGGAGCCAAATCCGGCGAATACGGTGGTTGCTGAAGCACGTTTGTTGAGTTTTTGGCGAGAAAGTCAGTCACAATCGTAGCTCGGTGAGAAGGCGCGTTATCGTCATGCAAAATCCATGAGTTGTTCGCCCACAAATTTGGCCGCTTCTTACGGATACGCTCACGCAAACGTTTCATAACGCCTAGGTAATACTCCTTGTTTACCGTCGGACCCTCTGGAACGAATTCGTAGTGCACCACGCCACGGATATCGAAGAAAACAATGAGCATCACCTTCATTTTCGAGCGGCTTTGGCGTGGTTTTTTCGGTTTCGGCTCATTTTTTGCCACCCATTCCGATGATTGCTGGCTTGTTTGCATATCGTACTCGTAGACCCAGGTCTCATCACCAGTTATAATGCGTTCCATGAATGTAGAATCGGAATTACAGCGATCCAGCATGTCTGAAGCAACCTGTTCGTGATGACCTTTTTGAAGAAAATTCAGGTCTTTCGGTACGAGTCGTGCGGCCACCTTTCTCATGCCCAAAATATCATCATCAATCAAAATCATACGTGCGGACTCGTGGGATATCTTTAGATCATGTGCTATCTCTCTCAAGCTGGTACGACGGTTTTCCAGCAACCTTTCCTTAATTTTATCGACGTTATCTTCGATCGAAGCCGTCGATGGGCGACCACTTCACGACCGTCCTTGAAGGCTCTGTACCACTGATATGCACGAGTTTTCGATAGAGCATTATCACCAAAGGTCTTCTGCAACATTTTCAATGCATCGGCACACGAAAATTCATTTGCAACACAAAACTTTAAACAAATTCTTTGCTCAACGTAATCACCCATAGTAAAAATCGGCACGCACTCTGACATCGACTGACTTAATCAGCTGTTGCAAACACACTAGTTGACAGATCCCGCTCAAGCTTGGCATAGTAATTAAGGACAGTGGTACCAACCTAGGAAAAAAAAATTTACCTGCCTTATTGCCCCGCCAGATTTAAATCGATAATTCCCGGTACTTTCTTGACAGAATGTATAATTATTCACTATAATAGGAAGAATTCATCAAATTAGGAAAATTAAAAGACATTTAACTGATCCAATAGAATTCTAGAAAAAATTGACCAATTTCTTAATTCAATTTTTGAATTGTTCAATTATTTAGATGAAAATATGATGAAGGTTTGTTAACGACTTCGATGGATTTCCTTCAAAACTCTCCCTTAAGATTTTATTAGCATTGTTAAACGATAATCTCCTTCCGATTGCGTACAATAATTTTTTGCAAATACCTTGGGCTACACAAAATATTGTCATTTACATTCCAAGGAAAATCTAACGAGTAATAAAATTCTAACGAATATTTTCGAATATTTCCACGAACGAATGCGTGTCAGTGATGTTGGGAGACAAAGGTAATTGGAAAGTGGAAGGGAGAGAGATTCAGCTTTCCCCTATTCAACCCCTTCGAAGTACACGAGCCGCCCATGGCTACGCTTTTAAAATTCGGGATGCAGTTTGATCTCTTTCCTCTCGCGAGAGAAATTCATCATACAGGCCAATCAAAACTGCCAAAATTCGTATGAAAGTCGTCGAATTAGGCAACATACATCACCCAGAGCGATAAACAAACACATAGACCCGAGCGGTAGGGACCAGGCCGCGAATCCAGCTCCGTTCGATTTTTTTATTTTGACATTTTTAATTGCGGGCCTGTACTCGTTATTCTGCGCATTTTCATCCGCCGCGGGAGGGGTAGGAGGCACACGCACTATTTTTTAGTGCCGGCTTATTACAGCAGATGTCTCATAGCCATGTCCCAATAAAGAATAAGCGGCCCGGCATTTTTTGCGCGTTTGAATTTTTAATATTCGCTCGAGGTCCGTGATGTACTGACGTTTTCTTTTCTTGTGCTTGTGTTTTGTTTTCAACGCCGCCTCTAGTTTCGTATTTGGCGGGAACCTGTGCCTTTCAAGACTGTTTTTTTTCTCATCTGTGTGCGCAAAATTTTGGGTAAATCTCTGGCTCGATTTTTATCATGGATTCAACAAAATTTGTCAGACATAAGAATAAATGACTGAACATATGTCCCCAGGTAATAATACAATTTTTTGCACCCCTACTTGCATTTATACAATATTGTGTTTGTTTTTTCAAAAGAAACTTAAACAAATCGTTAAAAATTCGAATCTATCAAAGGAAATAACGGATTTTGTCGGTCAAAATTTCTCAATTAAAATCTCCTACCTTCATCCCAAAATTTCCTCTGTTCTGTCCTGATTCTTGTACCAAACATGATTGTCCGACGTCCGTGAATTCGCTGCTCGACGTCTTGGCGCATCATTTCGCTTTCCTTTCTGTGTGCTATTTTTTGCAGGTCCATACCACCGTTTCCCCCACCAACTTCCACTATCCAATCGAATATTTTTCATAATTTCTCTGAAGGCGCTATCGTGTCTTCGCGTAGTGTTACAGAAATCTATAATTTCACGGAATGGTATCAGGAACATCTATTATTTTTTTGCTGGACGTGAGGGAATCGATTGAGAGATGTAGTTTGAACGTTTGTTTACATTTCGCTGTAAAAATAGATCTTATCTCGGATCCACAAAGTTATAAACAATTATTCTCGAAGTTATCTGTTAAGATGAATTCTATTAGTTTCGATGTGAGTTGTTTTCACATTTCTATATAAAGGATATTTCTATTGCGAATTTTGGAATTCTCCTTCCTAACCTCAAATGTTTACAAAAAATCCTGCGGGATAAACAATATTAATTGATCTATTTATGAATTTCAAATCGATGTTTTCGACAGCAATTATCTAAGATATGTTTTCCCGAAAAGACGATCCTTTGCACCGTGTAATGGGATTGTTTATTTGTTTTTCGTCTTAAATTTAATTTTTGTTTGCAGGTGAATATTTCCTACAATGGTAGATACACAGCACTTTTGTCTGCGTTGGAACAATTACCAAAGCAGCATAACATCAGCTTTCGAGAACCTCCGAGATGATGAGGATTTTGTAGATGTTACACTGGCCTGTGATGGAAAGAGTTTGAAAGCTCATCGTGTAGTTTTGTCAGCCTGTAGTCCATATTTCAGAGAATTACTTAAGGTAAGGAAAAATATCCTGTGCAAATATTAACAAAAATAGGTTGAAAATTAACTAGAATATAATTAGTGAAATAAATCTCAAAATAATATTTGGAATATTCCATTGAAATATTTTAATTGCATGAAATCAAGGAAAAAGTGGTTGCATTGTAAACAAATCGAACTAAATATGCGAAATTGTTTTTATCCCTTCGTCTGAATAATAAAAAATATGAAGTTTTCCTATACCCCGGAAGGGATATTATATTTGAATATAATAAAGGAAATAAAACACAAAATTCTGAGGAATCTAATCGAATGACGAAAACTGATATCTTGGACATTTGAAAGGACCGAAATAGTTTCCAGTTTATGAAGTATCGTTTTTAATAATATTGGCTCTCATATATATATTCTGTGAAAGACCTTTCTTTTCAAAATGTACACATTAAGAGAGTCGCCTTTTCAACATCAAGCAATTCTAAAAATATTTTTATGCTGCCAGGTGAAGTTCAACGAAACTCAGATTCTTCATATTATCCATCAAATTTGTCAACTATAATATGATCTCGGATAATTATATTCCAACAAAAAAAATGAATATCCATCAAAGTGGTATTGCTGAATCTTCATTAATAACTATATGCATATACTGTTATTAACTGAAATCTTAAAAAAAAAGTTTCAGCCAAATATTATTGTCTGTCCATTCGCCCAAATGTCTGTAATTTCAAAATTTTAAGCCAAGCAAGGTCTAAAACGCCTAAATAGTGAGGAATCTGAGATCAAAAGTAATTCTGTACAGCCGGCCGATTAACTTTCGAACGGAAAGTGTCTTGAAACTTTCAGGAAACGTGGTCCGAATGCCGCTGCTGAGTTCGATATAACATCCAGCATTTAGAAGTATAACAATAACGCATATGTTTGTGCATAATTTCGTGAAGATCGGATAATCAGAAGAGCAAAGAAAAAAACCGTGGGTGATATGAACTAGCGCACAAAAGATCCTAACTTCACGTCAGTGCTTTTTACCTTTTTTGTCTTCGTGTTCACCACATATTCGTTTATATAATTAGAATCATTTACTGAGATTTTCATTTTCCTGAAATGTTTCGAATTATTACAGAAGGATTATATCGAAATAGTGACCAAAAACTAAAAAATGGCATCAATATGAAAATAATCGTAGAGTACTTTAATATATAAACAGGTTCATGAAATCATTCCTCCTATAACAAAAATATGAACGATAGTAAAAAATTAAATTTCTAGACGAAACGTGAATTTCTTTGAATATGAACGACAACGATTTAACTAAGACATTTTAGTTTTGGCGCCTATTTAAATGAACCACTTGTTGATGGTATCCTGAAAATTTCCTGTAAACTTCTGGCGCCATCTGTTCATTGATGGAAAATGTAGGACACTGAGGTCTAATTTCCATGTGGAAATCCATTCGAACGAGTGTAACAGAACTGGAAAATGTAATTTACAGTCGAATGTTAGTCAGTAGATGGAACCAACTATTTTCCATGCGCGTTTTTTATTCGAAAAAAAGGGAAGGAGAGAAATTATCGTACTTTATTCCCATCGACAAACACTTTTGGTCATATAGGCAAAATCCATCTGACAGCTCGGAAGTTTTTCCATTCTGAGAAACAGAACCACACAAGTATCTACTCTTCTGAATTTTGTTTATAATTTTTGCTCACCGTGAGCTAATTCACACTTTGAAGTATTTCCAGTAACTCAGAACTATTATTGTGAATTTTATTTGACCGCTATCATTCATAAGTTTATTATCCATAATGAAAGAGTCAATTTGTTTACAATGACAGTGTCTAATAATAGAATGAAATATTCTTTACTCTTAATAAATGTATTTTGATCTACAACTATCGTTTATTTCCTTTTTTTATAGTAATAAGATCATATTTTCTACTGTATTTCATATTTGAAAACTCTAAATGTTTTACTGAAATAAATTCAATATGTACTTCACCATCCAATTTCATAAATTTTCTTTCTGTTTGCTTTTCGTAATTAATTCAATTGTTCATCACCAATTTTTTCATAACGCGAAAACACTTGGTTTTTGAGAATTCTCAAGTTGGCATATAAGCGAAATATGAAAATTTCAATATTTCTTCAATGTTTTCTTACTTTATTTTATTTTTTTGAGAAAAGCTTGCTAGAAGTATATGCTGAGCATCATTATCTTAATATTTATTCGTATGTATAGATGTATAAATCAATTCTTGTTATATTTGAAGGGGTATATTGCGTCATCAGATTTCTGTGAGACAAGGATTGAATGTTACCTGTAGAAAACTCATGAAAATCCTTCGAGAACTTTAGGGGATTAGAGGATTAGACGGATAAAAATTCAAAAAATGGTTATTTTTATATTCCGTTATTCTTCTTTCATCATTCTCAATCGATATCGACTAAATACATTCAACGTACAGACATTCCAGAATTACTTTTTCATTATATCTATTGGGAATAAAGCGCTATGTCAAATTTTGCGTTCATTTATTCGATATTTGAATTATAGGTACTCTAAAAGTTTAGATCATGAATGTTTTCTGCGCTCCATCCTTAAGGGTTGATATTTGAGAAATTTATGAACCAAAATGTTTTAAAACAAACTCGAAAAGTTTTACCGCAGCTATTTTCGGAAATGTTGAATATTTTGAGAGTGTTTATACCCAACCGCGCCTCAACACTATCTATGATTATACCCAAGATCACTCCAATCTTAGTACAATCAAACTTGATATGAGTGATGTGGAAAAAGGCTAAATTACATTGGATGTAAACTGGAGGGGCTGGAGCAGATTCCATTCCTGGCTTTTTCATTCGTACCTCTAGTACATCTTTTTTTACTCTTTTAGCTATAATATTTAATAAATCAATATCAACTGGGATTTTCAACAGCAATGGAAAGAAACATGCATTGTTCCTATTTTTGAGGCAGGTAAATAGAATTCGATTACGTTTTCGGTAAACTATTCGAATACTCACTTGTTAAATCGAGAATAATTCCCGAACAGCATGGATTTTTCAAAGGGCGGTCAATTGAAACCAATCGGATAACTCTCACTGAATATTTTCTTGAAGGTCTTGGTAAAGGTACTCAAATCACTTAGTTGCTCATCACTGTGTGAGGTTGGGGTGTGCGACTCACTTCTGTTTGAATCATACTTGAAAAAAGGTCACAATATGTCTCTGTGAAGAGATTTAAATCACGATACTTTGCAGCAACTTCTGGTGTACCTCAAGGCTCCCATTTGATTCCCTCATTGTTTGTAATATACATAAATAAAATATTTGAATACTTCAGGATTTAAAAATTTCTCCTTTCTGCTAATTTTTAAAAAATTCATCAAAGAATTGAAAACCTCAATGACTGTCTTATTTCTCGAAAGGAACTCAATTGTTTCCTGAATTTTGTTAAATAATTTGATTTATCTTAAATTCAACTGAATGCCATGCAATGTCCTTCACAAGAAATAAGAATACGATTCATTTTCTATACTCCCTACAAAATACGCTTTTCAGTAGTCTAACTCCTGTTAGAGGACTGTAAACTTAAATTTGATGTCCACATTGATTATATTGCAACATCTTGTAATGCTTGGGATTCATACTGAGACAGAGTCGATATTGTCCTAATCGAAAAACTGCACTGACGCTTTATTATAGTTATATGTTCAATAAAGTGAATATCGCTTCTGTAATCTGAAACCATCAATATAATGTACACATTCATCGATTCCAAAAAGTTCAGCAAAGATTACTTCGCTCTTTGAGTATAAGATTCTATTTATATCTGAATCAGGAAAATCCCATTAATTATAATAAAAGAATAGAATATTTCAACACAATAATTATAATAAAAAAATCAAATATTTCAACACGATTAGTCTCCAGAATTGCAGAGTTATGAGTTATATCATATTTATTCGGATATTATTCAACAACCACATGGATTCCACTAAGGAGATTAAGAGAGTCGGGTGCTTTTCATTTGCTTCTTAACAAACTAACATCATTTAAAACTCTCTGATCTACAGGATGCTGTATCAGTCTAATCAGTTCAAATATCAAATTGATGTATTCTTTCAAAGTGAAAATACCGTAAAGAATATATTAAGAAATATCTTTTCGAATAGATAAGGTGTGGACCATTTAAAATTTGTAGTTTTGATCGGCTACAAATGAAAAACAAAATAATATTTTTGCGGAGTTTATTAGAAAGACTGAACCTTGACCTTTACGAATGAAAAACTATATCCTTGCAGTGACCACCATGAGTGGCTGTAGTGCCACATTCGACCAACCCAGTTTTTGAGTACATTGTCGATTGTTTGGGAATCAATCTAATGAATGCCGACTTCGATTTCGTGTTTCAAGGCATCAATCGTTTCTGGATAGTTAGCGTAACACTTATCCTTAACGGATCGCCATAAAAAATAATCCTCAGAGGTGAAAAAGAGCTTCATCGCTAAAGATTTTTCTGGAAAAAATTCTAATTCTCGGCCACGAGATCATTAGCCGATTAAGGGAAGTGGAAATGCACCGGATGATCACGAGATTTCACTTCTTCACTAGTTTAATTTTGTAACCCTTCATACCCAGGTTTTTATGCATAATTCTCCTCAGAAAATGAGAAAAATATTCAGTTCTTAAGCACGATGATGAGTTGATGTTAATATATGTTCAGCCACATTCTGGGCTACAGCAGCAATATTTTCAGGTGTGTTCACTGGACAAGAACGTACAAATTGATCTACAAACTACCGTGAGAGTATTTCATTTATATTGATCTTTCCACGTAAATTTCTAACAGTTTGGATAGAAGGTTCACCACTTTGGAAATAAGTTTTTAATATTTCCCAGTTTCTTCCAAGCGTAATAGATAGACAAAACATTGAACCCTGCAGTAAAAATTATTCAAGGTTTACTTTGTAGAGCATCATTCCATCACTCCAATATACAAGCTGTCCGAAATTGATTGCAAAATGGGTAAAATTTTGCACAGATATTTGCCGATCTAACATTCGGTTCTCTTATTCTGCATTAAATATTGAAACAGAGCTTGATATGTTCTGAAAATAGTTTGCCAAATTTATTTTACCCCTGATCTCGTCTGTTATAAATTCCAATAGTGGCTTGGGCTTTCATTGCAGCCGAATCAGACAACTTGAGAACTTCGTTTGAGAACTGGACGACAATCCTTGTATTTCTGGAAAATATTTCAACAGACGAAATAGGAAAGTGTTGAAAAAAATTACCGATTTGAATACTTCACGAGTTGTTGAAAAATGGTAAGTCGAAATGGGATACCTATCTGTAATGAGCGGGGTATCCAAATCTTAAGAAAACTATTTAATATATCTGAAATCAATATCGGTTAAATACAGATGTAATCCTGTTTTTTTCACTTTTCGACCATTTGATCCATATGTGATGAGTAATCGAAAAAATAAATCATTTTGTATTAACGATATTTTCACATCTATGATTATGATTTTGAGAACATTCTGAATATCTGTAATAACTTAATTATGTTTTTCGTTTGTAATAACACTCAATGGAAATCATTTGGTGCTTTAGAATACATTTTTATTTTACCAGCTGTGTTGAAATAAAAATTGAGAATCGAAACGAAATGCCCGTTTGAAAATCTTGGCAACGTGAACTTAAATTTGGATACCCGACGCAGTACTGAGAATTTATGACAGGAGTGAAAAAATCTTCCGAAGTATTTCTAGAACTATCTATTTTTTGAGAATTTCTATAATCATACATTCTGTCAAGAAAGTACCGGGAATAATCTATTTAAATCTGGCGGGGCAATGAGGCAGGTAAAAATTGTTTTTCCTAGGTTGGTACCACTGTCCTTAATTACTATGCCATGCTTGAGCGGGATCTGTCAACTAGTGTGTTTGCAACAGCTGATTAAGTCAGTCGATGTCAGAGTGCGTGCCGATTTTTACTATGGGTGATTACGTTGAGCAAAGAATTTGTTTAAAGTTTTGTGTTGCAAATGAATTTTCGTGTGCCGATGCATTGAAAATGTTGCAAAAGGCCTTTGGTGATAATGCTCTATCGAAAACTCGTGCATATCAGTGGTACAGATCCTTCAAGGACGGTCGTGAAGTGGTCGCCCATCGACGGCTTCGATCGAAGATAACGTCGATAAAATTAAGGAAAGGATGCTGGAAAACTGTCGTACCAGCTTGAGAGAGATAGCACATGATCTTAAGATATCCCACGAGTCCGCACCTACGATTTTGATTGATATTTTGGGCATGAGAAAGGTGGCCGCACGACTCGTACCGAAAGACCTGAATTTTCTTCAAAAACGTCATCGCGAACAGGTTGCTTCAGACATGCTGGATCGCTGTAATTCCGATTCTACATTCATGGAACGCATTATAACTGGTGATGAGACCTGGGTCTACGAGTACGATATGCAAACAAGCCAGCAATCATCGGAATGGGTGGCAAAAAATGAGCCGAAACCGAAAAAACCACGCCAAAGCCGCTCGAAAATGAAGGTGATGCTCATTGTTTTCTTCGATATCCGTGGCGTGGTGCACTACGAATTCGTTCCAGAGGGTCAGACGGTAAACAAGGAGTATTACCTAGGCGTTATGAAACGTTTACGTGAGCGTATCCGTAAGAAGCGGCCAAATTTGTGGGCGAACAACTCATGGATTTTGCATGACGATAACGCGCTTTCTCACCGAGCTACGATTGTGACTGACTTTTTCGCCAAAAACTCAACAAACGTGCTTCAGCAACCACCGTATTCGCCGGATTTGGCTCCCTGCGACTTTTTCCTCTTCCCAAAACTAAAATTGCCCCTTCGTGGCACCCGTTTTGAGTCGATTGGAGCCATAAAACAAAATTCGGAGCGAGAGCTAAAGTCCATCCCGGAAAGCGCCTATAAAAAATGTTTCGATAATTGGAAGTGCCGTTGGCATAGATGTATTGGAGCAAATGGAGCCTATTTTGAAGGCGACCCAATGAATTTTGACGATTAAATGTAAAAATGTTGTATTAATTCAAAATTCCCGGTACTTTCTTGACAGAATGTAAGAACTTCAGAAAATATCGAGAAATATCCGAGCAAAATGCTATTCATTTATCAATTTACTTCAGACAGCCTGTATATTGGAGATGCACATGATCGAGTGATTCTGTAGCGAATATAACCTGAATAATTTTCACAGCAGGTTCCATGGTTTCGATAATTTTTTTGAATTCCTTCAGTTATCTGATCATATACAAATCAAATTATCTGATGGCATATTTTGCCAGACGCAGGACTGGAAATATAACCAAGGTTGTTTCTGAAAAAATATGAAGCATTCTTTGCATTATAGTAAAAAAATAAATAGGGCGTTACATTCGAAAAAATCAAGAAATATCAATTTCAAGTTCATCATATTTGGCAATCAATAACGGACATCCTGTGTATGGCAGATTAATCTTTTTGTTATGATGACTCTATGAATCTTTCTTTCAGTAACCAAGAATTTGTATTACATTCGTGTTTCGTCTTGTTTTTGCAACTTTTTTAGGTCTTTTAGCGCAGTGCTGTGCGTTCTACATTTTCGAGTTTTCTCTGAATAAGATCTGTACCGTTAGAAGAATATTTTTGAAATTTTTTTGTTTCAATAGAGATGGTGAAGATCTTTGAAAATACATGAAAATATACAGGGCAATCCATTTAAAAAATCACCCATTTGTTAAATATATTTTTTTGGAACAGCCTGTATATTGGAAAATAATTTCTTAAGATGCAGAAATAGAAATACAAGAAGCTTGTTTTCGAACGAAATTTCTAAGATGTTTGGTTCGGCAGCTATGGAAAAAGAACGCACTATTGCGGGATCTTGTATATTTTTTCTTAGATCAACAGACTTTTGTTAAAATTTTCATTATCAAGCTGTGAGCTTTCAGCCGGATATTGAATTACCTGTATGTGTTCCTTTTTTAATAAATGAATAAATAAAACAAAGAATTCAAAGCAGTGATCACCACTGAGAAAATATTAATGGAATTTCCTTAATATTATCATGATAACGTTTTAAATAATTTCTCTAAATTCTATGGACTACAGAACCCTGAAAAGAAGAACATTCGCTGAACTGCAGATAAATGGCTGAAGCCCGCATCCGCTGCAATACCTATTGCGATTTCATTCAACGCTCAATGCAAATGATGTCAGCGGATGGCTCGACAGTTTATCAACTCCTGCATTTATATTTATTCAGACCATTACTAAGTGTTTGTTTTTCGTTTGATATTTAAGGCAGGCAGCGCAACAACCCAACGACCATTATTGTTTTTGCACATACGCCGCAAAAATAAAAATGAGTCGCTGCAATATATTTCGGTTGGAGCGATGCAAATAACGACTATGTGTGTGTACACGGTCGTATCCTTGGGACCGGACAGGGGGTCAACACACTTTCACCAGTAAATTTGGAGGTTTCTATGTTGATGATCTCACGTTGCACTTTAGGCGAGAATCGACTAGATGCCAAAACTTTGCGATGTGCATTCTGATTTCGGCCCACCTCGCTTGGAAACATTCCAAAGGAGTTATCGTGGGATCACGGAGATTAATCGCGCGCCTTTGTGTTAGATAGTTTCTAAGAAAATTTTTCGCTTCACTCAGAACCTCAAGCTTTTCTTAATAATCTTTAATTTTCGTAGGTCGGGAATGTAACAAGATAATGAATTCCCAAAGAGAGCAGTATGATTAGAAAACTTAATCAAAAAACAAATATACTAACAATTTAAATGTGAGTCAATACTTCATGGAAGTAATTTAAATGCCTTCAAATTCAGAATTGTATATTCTAACTTCTACAATATATATTCAAACTATATACAAAAACTATCAAAATGATATTCTTGTATGTTTCGTCTCATTAGAGACGGCCCTGCCTTTCGAAATTAGTTTGTCATTCGATACTTATGTCTTTTAAGCTGATACTTCGATCTAGCAGTTTCGAGAATTGCCGTTGGAACTGTTTACTCTTCAGATTATTTGTTTTCTAATGATTATATATGGCATTGGAAAACATGGAAAGTCATTTAGAGATTTTGATATATTTATACCTGTTAATTTAACATGATGCATCATTCGGAATTGCAAACTGACTCAATCCTTCTTTACCTGCATTAATTTCATAATTTTTCTGTAACCAATAAGAAGATTTGTTTCGTTCATTCGGTGCACCTCCAAATGGACCTTCCAATCAATTTCGTTAATTTCCCTCTTTTTAAAAGGGATGCAACAAGCACCTCTAACGTTGAGTCTTTGAAAATACTGTAAAATCATCATTATTCCAAGAATAGTCGGAGTTGTCGCATGAAACCTTTGCTACATCATAAATTATTATTCGTAATAGTCAAAGTGGCCGCATGTAGCCTTTGCTACATCATGCATTATCATTCCTAATAGTCAAAGTGTTCGTATGTAGCCCTTGCTACATCATGCATTATTATTCGAATAATAGTCAAAGCTGTCGCATGTAGCCTTTGCCAGATCATGCACTGTCATTCGGATAGTCAAATTTGTTGTGAGTAGCTTGTGACGTTGCGGTCCAAACTATCGCGGTTATTATTGTTAATATAGTAATCCAGTCGATTGCCAAAGTATTGGCAAACTCATTACATTTGTTGTTAATGTAATAATCATTCCTTTAACTTGGTTTATATACAGTAAATCAAGAATTATAATTCGTTGTTATCATAGTGTAATACGAGTGTTTACTTTAATTCCTTAACATTTTCGTTGGTTTATCTTATTGGATAAACAAAGCTAGTTCATCATCGAGACAACTACATCCAAGTGCCCTTGAAGTCAAATTATTCGCTTACTACATTAAAAATACAGTCCACCTTAAACCTTTCGAAATTAATCATCGACATTAATTTATTCGCATTTGAGGGTTATTTCAAAATGCTGAAATTAATAGGCAAAATACTGCGGTAACCGTGGTAACCGTGGTACGAAATATTGTATATAATGAATATAAAATATTTTCCAATGTCTTGGAGAAAGCCTTTTTATATCCCCACATGAAATAAAGGATCAAATAAAAATAATTGAACGAGAACTCTCACATTTTATAGATACTATTTCGGTCTCTAGACCTCTTCAGAAATGTATTGAATTCAGATTCAAATATATCACAAGATCAAAATTTAACTCACCGAATAAGGTGAACCATGAAACGAATAAACTCAAAGTAAGTTTTAAAGTATCCAAAATAAAACGAAAATGATTAACGTGTTGTCACCAAAAACCATTTGTACCCGGAACACAGAAAATCAAAACAAAAATAATTCACCCCAAATTATGTCCCATGATAAGAAAAATAACCAGAATTTCAAAAATAAGGAATTATTAAGGAATATATTGTGGATGTTCAGACTCTATATGATTTCAACTAATGATTTAAAGAACAATCTGAATGTGAGTCAATACTTGATAGAAGTAATTCAAATTACTTTAAATTCAAAATTATATATTCTATCTTCTAAAATATATATTGAAACTATATAAAAAACTATCAAAATGATATCCTTATTTATAATCATTATTTTTCAATGTCCCGGAAAAAACCGTTTGACATCAAAACTATATAAGTATGTATATTAATATACAATACACCTTTTAAAAGTCGTGCATCCCCATAATATTGTTAGTAAAAACTTCACTTCAAAACATTGATATTTTGGGTCTATTTTCCAGGAAAATATTGAACAAAAATGTAAAATGAATCAAATTTATTTACACTGAAAATTAATAATAGGAAATTGTAAAAATTATAAAAAAATTTCAAGAAAGCTGTCTGAAGGATATAAAACGAATGCACATAAGGAATGAAAAATTGATATTTTTTGCTAAACCCTCTACTTCTCACAAGTGTCTTATCTCGCCTGTGTATACCTGAAGGGTGGGTCGTCAAGAATTTGCATTTTTAAGTAGAAATATTTCGAGTCTGGCAGCACTTCTGCCATTTGTTTTTTGACAAAAAGATACATTAACAGTTGACCTTGACGAAATGGGTCGATTTACGCTTGAATAAAACTGGAAAATATTGAACACTCATCTCCAAACTTTTGAATCATCTATCCAAACTGTTATGAATTTACGTAGAATATTCAATATAAATGAAATGCCAGCAACCAGTTCAAGTTTTTTCCAGTGAGCATACCTGAAAAGATTGCTGCTGTAGCTCAGAATGTGGCTCAACATCAACTCATCATCGTGCTCAAGAATTGAAAGTTTCTTCTTCTTGAATTAGAAAATTATAACAAAATATTCATCTTATTTACTGTAAATAATTGACTAAATTTCGAGGTACACCCGAAACTAGATCACCCCCATAATTTTCGGTGATGATAGCCCAGGACTGTAAAACTGACTGAATCAAATCATCTTTATTTCTTAGCGCTGCTCGTCCAACTTCAATCTTCATTAGTCCCCATATGTTTTCAATCGAACTAAGATCTGGTAAAGCTGTTGGCCATAACATGGTTGTCACTTGGTGTTCTTGTATCCAAACTTGAGTATAGACTGAAGTATGACATATTGTATTATCCTGTTGAAAAAGCTGCCCTTCTGGATATAAAGCATGCGCCGTTTCAAGCAGAAAATAGTTTAGAATGCCACAAGACGTTTCACTATTAATGGTACCATCAACTATACAGAGGCGTAGCACCACACTAAGATATTGCTCCCCAAACCATTATTTTAGTGGGAAATTTGGAAATTTGAACGGTAACAGGTTGTTCTGATAGTATTTTTCAGTGACTTCCACTAAATTGGAAACAGATATAAAGACATTATTAAAATTACCTTCTTGAAAACATTGACAAAATTCTATCCTTCGTTCCTTTTGTAAAGGTGTCATTATAGGAATTTTTTTTGGTTTCCTTGATATGTAGCCTTGTCTTTTCAGTGACATACAGACGATTTCTGGACATACTTTTATGTTTCGTTAGTTTCCAAATCTGTTAGCCAATTTGCAGAAACTCAGGCGCGGATTGTGTCGTCCTAGGGCCAATAAAGCGTTTTAATTATTTCCTTTAATCTTACGCGATCTTCCTGAAACTAGTTTATGCCTCATATCCATTCATTTTTCTATCTTCTTTTTTGTCTCCTATGCAGCACTTTTTCCCAGTTCAATCAATTGCACTAATATTTTAACGTTTCGAAAACCTTTTCTATACAAATATGCTACCTATTTTCTTTTTTCTAGTTGCGACATTATTTCTTGAATTGTTACAATTAACAATATTTGACAAATAGTGTTGCCATGTAACTGTAGCCATAGCCGACTGTCTGCATAACATAACATAACATTACTTTTGTCTTAGAATGTTACAAATAATAAGTATATTAAACCTATTAAAAAATAATAAATTCCAGATAATTACTAGACTATATAATATCCGCAATTAATGAGCTTGTTTGCAAGGAGATCCACTTTTTTACCCGAGGCAGAAATATTTTCAACACACCAATAGACTTAATTTCTAGGGTAATGTGATTAAACATTCGACCTGCCAAATAAATGAAACTCTTGCCGACCATTCGCCTAACCTAAGCAAGCCGAAAACTATAGACAGAGTACCTAGTCATATTCAATCAAATTCGCTTAGGTTTTATTACAAAAATGAGGCGCTGTATTCTGCAACAATACAGCTGTCGCACATCGAGCAAACCACTCTCCGCAAATAGTTGGTCTGTAGATTCAATGAGACACCTGCCTAACATCGACTTCAATATACGGTATGTATGAATAAAGACCAGTCAAATCGTACAAAGTGATTAATAATCATTTGAACTTCATTATTAATAACTGTGTCTGGACGTTATGAATATGGCTACATGACAGTTGGACAATTTGATTGTTTGGGAAAAAGCGAAAAAATTGAAAGCGTATATTCATTGGAAAGAATTTTACAACATTTTAAATATTAAGCAGAAACAGTTCAGATAGAAGATTACTTCTGACCTCGGACCCTTAATCCGTGAGTCCAACCTAGCCGTTTCAGATCATTTTCTCCTCAAAATTTCAACAGATATTTGAGCAAAACGCTATTCCCTTAAACAAGCGCGCAATAATAGAAGAAGCACCGAATGGTTTTTTTCTGTTATACTTATCTGTAGAACAGAACTTGTAACTTTCTACTACGAACTATTTTGTGAAGTTCATACTCTTAAGAAATATGTTTAATTCCGTGTTTATCATTACATTAATTCATCAATTTGCAGTTTCCATAAATTCAATTACATTGAATTGTAATCGATTCATAGTAAATAAAACTATTTGACATTACCTACGATTCTTTTGAATTCAAAAATATTAAATTTTTCGCGAATATTCCCTGAAATTTGATAGCTTATCGAGTAGCAGCTGAGTATAAGATAAACTATCCCAAGTATTTCGATATAATCCAGAAAATATATTTGTATTGCTTTAAACTGCCAGTTAAGATTATATATGAACTCTATGGTAACCTCTGTACTTTTTGAGCATTTTAAGAATCAAAATATTTCTATTCTTAAACAACTGCAATTTAGTATTTGAAAAAGTGAATTAAATACATAGGAGAATACTCACAACTTATCGAAATCGAAGTTTAGCAACGGAACATCCGCTCATTCAAATTGGTTTATTCATTTATTTATTATTAAGACAAGTTTTTTCAAATATTGGATGGAGTAGTCCGTTACTTTGTGATAGTTCACAAACACTAGAATATATTAATGGTTTCTAAACCATCCGAACACTCATAAACTCGATATTTACAATGCTTCAAATAATATTACGAAACTGAAAAGGTAACTAAATACAATCAAACAAGTAGCCACAAAACCATAAATTCTCTCACTTTCAAAACAGAAAATCAACTAACTTTTCAAACCATCCGGACACTCATAAACTCGATGCTTACAGATCAATGATACATAAGGCATTTAAATTTCTTTAAATAATATTACGTTGAAAAGGAAACTAAATAAATCAAACAGGTAGCCACAAACAATCAATTCGAAACGAAAACCATAAATTCTTTCATAAAAAAAAGAGAGACAACTTCTTCTGAAACAAATATACTCCACTTCCAAAACAGAAAATAATGACAAAAAATTTGTGAAAATAACATATTTTGATCCATTCCTGCAAAAAGTACCTCAAATATTTTCGGGAAGTATCCTCACATGAAATTTTTAACCTTTTTTTAGTGCAGAAGATAAAAGAATTAGCTGAATAATTCTGGAGTTCATGAATTAAGTTTTCAACAGTGCAGTAGCGTATATTTAGGACAAACCGGGAGATTTTCCCAAAAAAGTTTCAAAGGACATCAAGCTTCATTTAGGAATCGGAAAAATAATTCTAATTTTGTGAAATATTTTTTTGATACCAATCATATCTTCAGAGAATTGGGCAATCTTGAAATATTACACCTGGAAGCGAAAGGAAAGAAATAGACATCCTCGAATCCATGGAAATATTTAAACGCAAGCACGGTTTAGAAATAAAACTACCAAACGAGCCGACGGATCCTTGGCACAACCCACTTTTCGAAATTTTGCACAAGCTGAAGCCTTCAACGAATACATACTAACTGACAAAGAAACTGCAACACCCAGAGGAGCTGTTTAAATTTTAAATTTTTTTGATGAAACATAGATAGTATAGCAAGGAGTAGATGACTGAAATTTGAAGAAAAAAAACGAAGGGTTGACAATTTTTTTTATAAATTTGTTATTATAATAATGTGTTCGTCCACCGCGATTATCTATGCACTTCCCAACACGTCTTAGCATTGATGCAATAAGATGGTCTATTTCTTCTTGAAGGATACTATCCCAAGCTACCTGTGGTTCATGTCTCAGAGCCGCCGAAGTCCGTGGGAACTGCGGTAAATTTCCAAGCCTTCTACCCAAATGTGCCCCAAATCTGTCCCAAACGTGCTCTATGGGCGAAAGATCGGGGGATCTGGATGGCCATGGCAAAAGATTCACATGGGTCGCGTCAAAAAAGTTTAAACTAACTCTTGCAATATGAGGTTGAGCATTATTTTGCTGAAATATTGGATTCTCGAGACGGTTAAGATAAGGGAGAACATATGGCTCCACTATTTCTTGAAGGTAACGCAGCGCTGTCATGTTACCTCGAATAAAGACTAAAGGTGACCTACTTGCATGTGCAATAGCACCCCATACCATAACGCCTACTGTCCGGTGTACATAACGCTCAATATCAAACTGAGGTGCACGTCTTTCCCCCCGACGTCGTCTAACCTTTCTTCGGCCATCATGTGCACCCAAGGAGAATCGAGATTCATCAGAAAAGGCGACCTGATGCCATTCCACATTCCAATGTTGACGTTCTCTGCGCCACTGTAATCGTTGACAACATCTCATAACAGTAGTTGAATTTCTGTTAGTATGGTTAGCGATTTCTTGAAATTAAATGCCTCCATATTTTAATCACTTACTCCTTGCTATACTCTCTATGTCTCACCAAAAAATATTTAAAATTTAAACAGCTCCTTCTGGGTGTTGCAGTTTCTTTGTCCGTTAGTATATATAATAGTTGATATATAATTAGTTTTATTCAATTTGAAAATGTAGTAAACACTACGAAACTCGAGTCACTGTATATTCAGTTTAGTTGATATAAAAAATGATAGAAAAAGAATTAATTTTTTATTTCACTTCAAGTTTTTTCTTATAACGATGTGTTAATGCTAGACCTAGAAATGTATATCTCTACTTTAGAAAACTAGTTATTCGAAGTTTTCTGGGGAGGAGCGGATGTTAAAAACACACATTCAAATCGTTATTCTATATCACACCTTCTAATAATATCAGATAATCTCTCTTAAGATATCAGAAAAACGAAATTTCGGATTCCAACGATGGATTTCATTCATTCATTCATAAGGTAACCTGATATTTCCATGTGGGTTTAAAAGGTACCTCTCAGAATTCAAATCTATAAGATATTTCGTTATCGTATTCAAAAATGAACAGCGAACTGAATTGAAATTGAATTGTACGTCAAGATGGCCACTGAAATCGTTTGTTATCATTTTAGTTCCAAATTCGAAAAACACAGACATTTGGATCAAATGACAGAGCGCATAAACTAAAGCCGTACTCCAAATAGACACAATATAAAATGTAAGAAGAGAAATTTATTTGAACGTTCGTTGTTGGCATTGGTTTTATTAGCATAAGTTCTCCTCAATGTGCGATAACCGAATGAGTTCAGATAAATCACTAATCGCGTCTGATGAAATTCTCTATTAGAATATTTTTTTATCTAATCTGGTCCTAGTTCTCAGTCAGCCAAGTGCCAAACGAATCTCGTTTATCCTATTCAGATGTGTCTGTGTCTGTGGATAGAAAATAAATAAAATTCAATTTCCACAAGCTTTTAATTTTTGAACGACAATTGTTTCGCCACAATGTGGCTTTATCATGTTCTACATTGAACTGATACTGTGTGAAAATTTACATAGGTTTTTATTATATGTAAGTTTTCACACAGTATATATTGAGAGATATTTAGGCACTACTTTGAAAGTTTCAGATGTTTAGCTTTTTCCATTCGAAAGTTATATATAGTATATACGGGCAGACCAAACGAACCTAGTCGTTTGGAATCATTTTCAGCTCAAAATCCGCTGTTGCCCAGAACAAGCAGGCAAAATTTTAAAAAATTGATGTGGATGACATGTTGCGACAGTAATACTTGGGATAGATTCAAGTATATAATAAAAGCATGGAATTTTCTGAATAAATCAATTAAATTTTTCCTGACAATTGTCACCAATTGTGAGTTTATTATTAACATTTATATATGAATTCAAAAAGCTCCTGATGCAACGTCAGTGCTTCCATATTTTTTCTCTAAAAGTATTTTAATGAATATCATTTCGAAAGTGTGAACAATTTTGTATCTTTTAGAGCGAGAATATTTTTCGTCCAGGTAAATATGAATATCATGATCACGCCTTAGCAAAACCCAAAAAACAACAGATATTCCCTCTCATTTATGAAGTTTCACCTCCAATTAATACGGAACTGCTGCCCATGGATGTTACTTGCAACTTTCAACCTACTTGATATGATGATATGTATTATTCATCTGTTCCAAAAATTTGCATCTGTATCTGCAACTTGGTGTGTAATGAGGTTTATTACAGTTAGGCAGACTGTAGAGGAAAATGAAAAATGTTACACAAATATTAAGATTTTGTAGGTTGGAACCGGTACAAAATACTATTTCAGTTAATCTGCTATATGAATGAGAAAATACTTGTTAACTTTGAAAGTGTATGAGATCGGTCAAATAAATAAAATATAAATTGAATCACCTTCAGGAGTTCCTGTACATTAATAGATACATACATTCTAAGGACAACTAACACTAGTCAAATTACATCAGCCAACCAAGAATTGAAGGGAAGTATTCGGAAAATTTTTATAAGTCATTGTAAATAAAAACACAAATCCATCAAGAGAAAACTTTCATGAAATCGTCTGTTTCTATCTCCATTACAGAAGTGAGTTTTCAATCCAATTTTGTCACTATGTCAAAATACTTCGAAAGGTTGAGAAGTCATACCTTAAAACCTTCTTTTCTGATGAAATATCTATCTGATAACTTTTTGAGATAAATAATTTTATGTAAATAGTACTCATTAATGTGAATAAAATTTCGAAATGGATCCAATTATTGGATTTTGCCAATTCGCAACTTTAATCTATCCATTCGAACTTGAAATCTTTTCTCTAGGCTTCAAGTTTTACAGTTATTTTCTTCGACAGTTATACCTAGTTCTTACGAACAGCTACACAAACGTATATTTTCGATTTTTTGCTGAGTTTCTATCCAAACTCGCGCAATTCAGTTTGAACCACCCAATTTCCGCAAGAATACATTCAATAGGCTATTAAGCTTTTCAAAGGTGATTTCACTAAGACTGAATTATTCAACCACCAAATTAACCACAGAATATTTTCTCCCCATAATTTTAATGAATAACGTTATAGTCTACAAAAGCGATGATTAATTAAATTTTACTACGAAAATTACATCTGGAAATCTTCCCATATATATATATTTTCGGAAAATATGAACTCTTTGAGCTTATATTTCTAGAGTTATCTTGTTTACAAATAGTATGATATAATTGGATTTGACTACAAATTCTTCTTTTACTTGATAGAAGAAATATAACAAAATGTGAATATTAAAACAAATTGAAATATGTTTATCTTCTACAATTTTAATTTCAAAAAAAATTTTTATTCAAAAAACTTTAAGAAATAAATTTATGTCTACACAAGCACCGCTTACATTTAATAGACGTATATAATCAAAACTCAATATATAATGTCAAATGGAATAAATAACCCAACAGATATAAGAAAGTAATTAAAATTAATAAATAAATATTTAAAGGAGACAAAATTTTGTTTCTGGTCTTATCTTTAAGAACACCAATTGCCTTTTAAAAAAAAGGAACACACTTAAACGACTTCTCAAAGAATACAATTTATTTGAAATATTTGATATATATTTAAATATTCGAATAAATTATTTCAAAAATCTCTAAAAATGTGCACTATATCTTCAAAAAACAAATATAATTTTAGACAATCCCGTCTCCAGTCCTCATTTAATATTCCAAATATCAAAATCAAAAACTTAACCTATATCTCTCACGTGTTAAAAGACTTAAGCTTCGAAATACAGATCAACTATATAATTCAAGATTGATCTATGTTCTAACAAAATCAAAGAACAGTGTGAGTTATTTTAAGGTTTATTTGAATTCATTGACATTCTATCATGAGATTTATTGAAGCCAAAATATAATTATATATTATATAGAAGATAAACATATTTCAATTTGTTTTAATATTCAAATTTTGTTATATTTCTTCTATCAAGTAAAAGGCCTTTCTATTTTATTTTATATATAATATATAATTATATTTTGGCTTCAATAAATCTTATGATAGAATGTCAATGAATTTAAATAAACCTTAAAAATAACTCACACTGTTCTTTGATTTTGTTAGAACATAGATCAATCTTGAATTATATAGTTGATCTGTATTTCGAAGCTTAAGTCTTTTAACACGTGAGTGATATAGGTTATGTTTTTGATTTTGATATTTGGAATGTTAAAAGAGGACTGAAGACGGGATTGTCTAGAATTATATTTGTTTTTTGAAGATATAGTGCACATTTTTAGAGATTTTTGAAATAATTCATTCGAATATTTAAATATATTAAATATTTCAAATAAATTATATTCTTTGAGAAGTCCCTTAAGTGTGTTCATGTTTTTAAAAGGCAATTGGTGTTCTTAAAGGTAAGACCAGAAACAAAATTTTGTCTCCTTTAAATATTTATTTATTAATTTTAATTACTTTTGTATATCTGTTGGGTTATTTTTCCATTTGGCACTATATATTGAGTTTTGATTATATACGTCTATTAAATGTAAGCGGTGCTTGTGTAGACATAAATTTATTTCTAAAAGTTTTTTGAATAAAAATTTTTTTTTAAATTAAAATTGTAGAACATAAAAATATTTCATTTTGTTTTAATATTCAAATTTTTTTTACAAATTCTTCATCTGTAGGTCCAATAGAATCGTTCTGGATCGTTTTGTTCTCAAAATTCAGACATCTGAAAGAAATAATAGTTTCCTGATATGAGTGGAAGATCAAAAATATTTGTCAATAATAAAATTATCTGGATTTATTTATTCTCACTTTTTCCCACAGAGTAAACTTATGTTTCAAATATGTGCAATTGAACAAATAATTCATTCTTGAAAGTAACAAAGTGCTCAGAAAGTCAAATTCTTTTCAAAATATGCACGCAAACAATTCGCTTATCTTCTGATAAAAAATACACAAATCCTAAAAATTTTATTTTCAATACAGGAAGTTCCTAAAGTGGAGATACAAACGAAGAAGAGAGATTACCTGGATGATATTAAGAAATATCATACTTTCAGAACTATCGGTGGCATACCACAAAATATTCTGGGAGAAAAAATCGGTCACTTCTCCAGAAAAATATCACCCTGAGGATGTACACATGCAATTAACACATCATATGATGCAAACTTCAAAGTGTAATATATTCGCCAAATTTCCGCTGAATATTTCGGAAAGCGGAGATGCTTTGAGGAAGAAAGTTTGAAAAAAATTAAACTTTAACACCCTGTATCTCGAAAACCAAATGTTTGCGGACCTATGTTTATGGGGTTTTTATTCTTGATATCATCCTCTATTATCCTCTTTGTTTTTACCTCCAGATCAGTAACACACTGAAAAAATTATTTTATATTCCAAAATTTTAGTTTGATACTAAGTGATTTTGAAATAAGAACACCCAATAATATTTGGAATATTTTCATCATCCTTTAATGTTTCAAGAGAAATAAATGATCAGTTTGTATATAATATGGGAGCATTGATTTTTAAGTTATCTCGTTTTTTGAAAAATGATAGTCACACTAAGTGAAGATTACATCTTTTAAGCTAAAGATCCTCGTATATTTCTGAGTGTATTGTTGGAAAATCTGTTTCAGATATTTATTTTGATAAAATTTTATTAGTATTATGTAACTCCTCTGTAGCAAAATGATTGTCCTATTCATAATACATTCTGTCAAGAAAGTAACGGGAATTATCGATTTAAATCTGGCGGGGCAATCAGGCAGGTAAAATTTTTTTTTCCTGGGTTGGTACCACTGTCCTTAATTACTATGCCAAGCTTGAGCGGGATCTGCCAACTAGTGTGTTTGCAACAGCTGATTAAGTCAGTCGATGTCAGAGTGCGTGCCGATTTTTACTATGGGTGATTACGTTGAGCAAAGAATGTGTTTAAAGTTTTTGTTGCAAATGAATTTTCGTGTGCCGATGCATTGAAAATGTTGCAAAAGGCCTTTGGTGATAATGCTCTATCGAAAACTCGTGCATATCAGTGGTACAGAGCCTTCAAGGACGGTCGTGAAGTGGTCGCCCATCGAAGATAACGTCGATAAAATTAAGGAAAGGGTGCTGTAAAACCGTCGTACCAGCTTAAGAGAGATAGCACATGATCTTAAGATATTCCACGAATCCGCACGTACGATTTTGATTGATATATTGGGCATGAGAAAGGTGGCCGCACGACTCGTACCGAAAGACCTGAATTTTCTTCAAAAACGTCATCGCGAACAGGTTGCTTCAGACATGCTGGATCGCTGTAATTCCGATTCTACATTCATGGAACGCATTATAACTGGTGATGAGACCTGGGTCTGCGAGTACGATATGCAAACAAGCCAGCAATCATCGGAATGGGTGGCAAAAAATGAGCCGAAACCGAAAAAACCACGCCAAAGCCGCTCGAAAATGAAGGTGATGCTCATTGTTTTCTTCGATATCCGTGGCGTGGTGCACTACGAATTCGTTCCAGAGGGTCAGACGGTAAACAAGGAGTATTACCTAGGCGTTATGAAACGTTTGCGTGAGCGTATCCGTAAGAAGCGGCCAAATTTGTAGGCGAACAACTCATGGATTTTGCATGACGATAACGCGCCTTCTCACCGAGCTACGATTGTGACTGACTTTCTCGCCAAAAACTCAACAAACGTGCTTCAGCAACCACCGTATTCGCCGGATTTGGCTCCCTGCGACTTTTTCCTCTTCCCAAAACTAAAATTGCCCCTTCGTGGCACCCGTTTTGAGTCGATTGAAGTCATAAAACAAAATTCGGCGCGATAGCTAAAGTCCATCCCGGAAAGCGCCTATAAAAAATGTTTCGATAATTGGAAGTACCGTTGGCATAGATGTATTGGAGCAAATGGAGCCTATTTTGAAGGCGACCCAATAAATTTTGACGATTAAATGTAAAAATGTTGTTTTAATTGAAAATTCCCGGTACTTTCTTGACAGAGTAGTATGTCCGGAGATAGTGGGTGACAATCTAAAACCCGTGACGGAGGCATTTTAATGCATGAGATACATATCTGAACTAACAATATTTCTGTACGAAAACCTCATAGATTCAAGAAAATTTCTCTCGTTGGCTGACTAGAAATGCTTTATTAAAACAATTTCAGAGCAGAGACCAAGTGAAATTCCCTTCCAGACCATAATTTCCCTGTAGGTATTCACTTACTGTACATGCTGAATTCGGCACCCGATACCCTCCAAATTCATACACTTCTAGTATCTGGTTATAAACCAAACTAGGATTCTTCGTGAAATGAAATGTTACTCTTCTGCTTATGGTCCCACATCACATGTTATCAAGCCCATGGTAGTCGAATGGCATGATTGCATCGGTCTTCATGGCTGTCTATTAACTAGATTGGCCTCCCCCAATTTTCCGTAGATGGCATTCTCGAAATACGCACATGATGAAATCTTAGCAACAAACTACTCAGTTGAGATGCGTTTGTAACTTTATTTTCTCGTATTTCTAATTGAAGATATCGGGTTGTCTTTCTTGATCGACCAGAATGTTTTACCATTACGCTAACACTTTCACGATACCAATTCCAGAGACAGGAAATAACGCTTTGAGTAGTTTCCAAAGCAGTTATAATATCGATTTCAGGATCATATTCTTCCTATATTATGATATTTCTCTTTATCGAATCAATTTGGTGACCAAATGAAATTATTATTTATAACATGAATTTGAATCGTATATAATATTTTCAAAACACTGCTCTACTCTGTGTAAAATTGAAACTGTTAATTTTCGCGTATTCATAATATTTCTTCTTTTTGAGCACTTGTATATGACATCTCAACTCCACAATATAAATATTAGGCTTTTATTCAAATACTTTCCATTAACATTTCTGTAAGTTTTTCCTAGCCTCTTAACATACTATCTATTTTAAAAGCTTAATTCTTGTCGTTATTGCGTGAACTTTAAATAAAAATATTAGTATATCGAGATATCGATAGCAATGATTTCCTACTGAGATTTTTTTTCATTCAAAAAAATTATGCATTTCATGAAATTTTCACAATGCATCCACTACGAATATGATACATAACCATTTTCGATTTAGACATCATTGTCATTTACAAAATAGTTACCACTTCAGATTGAATATCTTACTAGATTCTTCCAGTTTAAATAGTGAATTCAAAAAAGTATATATATATATATATATATACTTTTTTGATATGTATTACCTGCTTCTTTATAATTAATAGAAAGCTTCTTCATTTGGAAGTGTCAGGTTTGAATTAAAATTTGGTTTAGTCTCTTGTTTATTGAACGTTTCGGAGAAAACGAAAAAGCTTTTTATTATATTATATATATATATATATATATATATATATATATATATCAATATTTTACAAATTATTTTTGTAAATGGTCGAGTTGTTTTCAGTCAACGCCCTGTAAACACCCTGTGATAGTCCTGCAAGATGTCGCATGGACCGACCTTCATGCCCTCGTTGAATTCATATACCATGGAGAAGTTAACGTGCACCAACGATCCTTGTCGTCCTTCCTCAAAACGGCCGAGGTCCTCAGGGTCAGCGGTCTCACTCAACAGCACGGGGAGGACCGGGAGCAGGTGAAAATAAATTTTCTATTAATTATTATTTTTTTAGCAAATGTTCAAAGGATTTAGCAATTGTTTCGGTTCAAGAATTATCGGATAACCAAATAAGTTCTTATGGTTATGTATAGTTAATTATAGATATTTATCGCCAAAAAAAAAACAACAATTCTTTACACCAACTCATGTCTTCAACTGTCTTATTCCAGAGACTTGTCAAGACACAAAAAGGTACTTATCATAAGGCGAAATATCAGAGTAATATAGAGAATTTCTGATTCATATTCAGAAATTTTACTACAGGTTGATACTATTCTTCCAAATTTTAGTGCCTACTATCTTATCTCTGTTTTCACCGTAGCTTAATATTTTTATGCCCAGAAAAGTAAACTTCGTCTGTTACTGATTTACTGTATTGCCTCTCATCAACTTGTATTTTAAATGTAGTAATGCATTTTGTCTTCAATTATATTGACTGAACATTTTTATTGTTATTTTTAGTAATTTATATTCTGTAGTATTATGTCATCGTAGTCGCCGAACCTATCTTATAATTCCGTCCATTCCAACGTTAAAATGCAAAGAACTGAGTTTCCTGGACTCCTCTACAAAAATTGGTCCAATGAAATCTTTGTTAATCTTTGCTTGGACTCTGTTATTCTTATGTGCTTATAGATATTCTCTTTCATTTTGTGACACTTTAGTACTTGCACTCTTCTCATCGAGAGTTTTGATATTTCAGGATGCCATCTTGCATAACGAATTTCCCTTTCAAATTCATAATCCTTCTTCGCCCATGTGTTATCAGCCGTTTATTCGCATCTATTTGTGAGCAAATTTTTGGGTTTGTGATCTATTTCAGATTTTACCTAACAATGCTTCTTCCTCAACCGGATTTGGGTCCAGTACCATTTTTATTGAGCTACTCAATCCACCCGAACATCTATACAGGCAGGGATATCTATTTTTCGTCGTAGGTGAATAACCGATCAAGAAATGTTCCATTATCGTTGCGTAAAATGTTTGCCCAACAAATGACAATTGAATTTGTTATCATTTGACAATTAATGTGGGACCGATTTGCTAATTAATTGTTTCATAACTCAATTTGAACTTTTCTGAAACCTTCTTTGATAATAACCTCTTGTGTTCCAGAGCATTACTCATTAGACTAACTGAGAAGAAAATTCTCTAACCATTTCTGTGTGTTCTATCACCCAAATACAAATTTTATTCTCTGCCATTTCAAACCGTTCAAATTAGTAATTGAAGAATATTCAACAAATATCTATGTATACGAGAAAGGAGAATTCGTCTTGTAATAAATAACATATAAGACACATGTATCATTCATTAACAACTCGAAAAATATTCATGTTACATTGTTGTGTATAGTAAGAACTTTTTGTTATCTGATATTTCCAAAACCTGACTAGAAATCCGTTGAATATATTATATAACCTTTTATGTTTTTTTAAATTTTTGATGATTACTAAACGTTGTTGAGGAATTCATTCTGCCATATTGATTTAACGCCATATTAAAGATAAATGACAGTTAGTGTTACTTTTACCATTTTAAACACTATTTTCATAACATTTGAAAAATTTATCCTCTATATTGATAAAGGAACCAACCTTTGAAAGGAAAGCACAGTAGATATGCGAAGCACCAACACTCCAAAATTCCCCATAATAATAGTGAACTTTCTATTTTTGCGCACTCGTTTTATTGCACCTATTATCTCCTTTCATGTTTGTACTTTTCAAATTTCGAGCCGAAGGTATTATTGAACGATTACTTTGGACCTACCGCTTACTTGTGAACAGTTTAAATTCTGCACGTCTGGTTGTTTCCGGTGACTTGTGGAAGATTTGAAATTTACAGGAAACGTTTTGAGCTCAAATAGGAAGACCGAATTCATCAATAGCCGAATTCTATCTATGGGCTCCTGAAATTCGTCTATTAGAAGAGTTGTTTATTAAAATCTGAGAA
Source organism: Megalocaria dilatata (assembly GCA_034642435.1). Taxonomy (NCBI): domain Eukaryota; kingdom Metazoa; phylum Arthropoda; class Insecta; order Coleoptera; family Coccinellidae; genus Megalocaria; species Megalocaria dilatata. The sequence goes on along the minus strand of CM067859.1, from coordinate 52,106,046 downwards.
AATGAACGGATTACACAAGGAAATGCAGTTCGATTCTTGAATAAGCCTGGGGTTGTATGCTGCGTATGTAGATTCGCGTGCATTAGGTGGCGCTGTGGTTTCGCAAAACAGTAATGTCTACGCAGGAAGCAATTTAGGTGCGTGGTTGTATTGCATTTATTGGTATTATATCAATGCACTGATGAATAGCCAAAAAGCTATGAAACATGCATGCCTGTTGCTTATGCTTGACTGCCAACAAAACCTATTCGGCTGTATTTAAGTTTCGAACTGTAACACAGATGTATTCGAAAAACTTCCTATTTACCATGGTCATAACCCTAATATATCAGGGTAGATGTGAAGATTTATCTTCTTTCGCAATAATTCATTGAATTTGTTCAGAGGAAAAATGATTTTTCGATTTTGACAGGAGATAATTATAGTGACAGTTCTAACGTCAAGGTGTCAGTTATATTATATATTTGCCCTCGGTAGGTACGGCACCTTCTTAGTTAGATCTATTTGTCATCATTTTTTGCGCATTAGTTCTAGGCAAACAGCGTACTGTTGTTTCGCCCAAATGTCTGCATTTTTTTTATTTTGAGTCAAAATTGGTCTTCAGCAAGTAGTTTGAACTCACTGATGAAGAATCTGCCGTCGAAAGTAATTATGTCTGGCTGATAGTCCCTAAACACGCTAACTTTCAAACGGAAACAGTTGAAGCTTTGAAATTTTTCAGGGAATGATTGGGGGCTCAGTGCCGCAGCTAAGTTAGACAAAATCGGTTCCATAGTTTTACAGTTATTCATGTTTGAAAATTTTTCATAATTTTCCCAGATTCGTTCGGTTCGAAATTCAGCATTTTGAAGTTGAATAGTAAGGCGCATGTTCGTGCAAAATTTCGTGAGGATTGCTTAATTAGAAGACCAAAAAAATCATTTGGTGAGGATCGTAGGTGATATGAACTAGCGCGTAGAAGCTTCGACTTCACGTAAATGCTTTGCACCTTTTTTCATTTTGAATTCGTCTTCATATCGCTAGCATTGATATGGTAAGGAGGAATGAATGCGCTTAGCGAATTAGTGCGCTGAATCTTCGTACCTAATAATAACCTCCTTTGGTATGAAAACCGTTTTTAAACAGCGCTGTCAATTTTGAATATTCAAACTCAAAAAACAATCTATTTCAGTTGGCTCAGGTCCAAAGCCTGGTGCGATATCCACAGACACCACCCGTCTCCAACAGCCACCCGCCCAATTTCACGGACAAGTTAGTATCAGACTCGCTCTTCACCTCACCATCATCGCCGCCTCACGGTGCTACAGTCAACCAACTCCTAAGACGGGCCGCCATGCAGCACAGGAGAGAGAGGCGGATATCCATGGACCCGGAAAACGACCACAAACGCGCCAGATCGGAACACATCATCGGCAATAACAATAATAACGAGCTCAACCTATCGCAGCACACGCAACCGCCACCCCAGACCCAACCCGCTGACTTCTCGCCGAGCGCCATGAAGAACAGTGCGCTCAACCTGAACCTGGCGTCCCTCCATAGGGACTTTGAGGGAAACGGTATCAGCAGCACGGAAAGGGAGAACTCGCCGATATCGCCTTCTCCGCCGTCTGGCACACAAAGGTGCAACGACGGCAACGTCAAATCCGAACCAATGGAACTTTTATGTAGTACAAATAATCAGGACGATAACAGTAACGACTCAGGGGATACGGCCACGCCGAACGACAACGGTCCTACGAATCTACCTCAGGGGCCGCACTCGGGCAGTTCCGCAGGTGACCACGAGGATCACGACAGCCCTATCGGTGGTCCTCCATATCTGACACCTTCGGAGAGCAAGCTGTTCGCCACCGCCGCCAGCGGCTTCAATTTTACGATGGCCGCTCTGGCGGCGGAACCTTCAGGGCTTGGGGGTAAGTATTATCGCAGGTTAGAGATTTTGCAGCTGAAAAACTCTCAATTAATTAAGAGTTATAAAGAGTATATTATAGGTTTGCTTTGTAACAATATTTTTACTTACTACCAACGATAAATCAATTTCATTGTATTTCATGTACCTACAGGCCAAACGTGATCTTTGGTAATCCTAAGTGTGGCTTTAATTCATTTGCGACTGCTTTTACAACCCTGGCAGTTCTAACTGGGTTTTGTTCCCGGCGAGGCATAGATATGAGATCATAGTTGTGCGTATGCCTAGTTTCCTGAGAGGTAAAGACTCAGTTCAAAGAAAAGAGATTGTTTTTCATTTATATGGCCTCGACAAGAACGTAAACAGTGTTCATTAATTCCAAATGCAGTAAAAAATTATTGGCTTCTGGTCCACATGATAAAGTTCAATCTCCGTAGGTACCCGCTGATGTTCTTGGCTTTTCGAGGATTAAATTCGAGTACAAGATCCATGCGGAGAGTACTTGGGTTGGCAGCGGACTGTGACAGATTTATAGTTTAAGCCGGAAACCATTTCTTGATGTGTAGATATATACGAAGCGTGTAGCATTGAGTGTGTATATCTCGAAGCCCCCAAGTCACTGCAGCTTGTCTCGATTAGGTAACTCATCATAACTAGGGTCCTAGTTTCACTGAAGTCGTGAGCCACGGGGCTCACACCTTTAAAACTAACTACTCTGCCCAATTGCCAATGGTGTTATGTAATCTACTTCGTTGCCTCGGAAGGGTGGATGCCCACGGAAGTATTCATATTTCTGGTCATCCAATTGGTGTTGGACTAGAGGGGGCAGTGGTCAAAAGTCTGCATGCTGGACTAGAAGGGTATTTCATTCATATAGTCGCACGTAATTTTTGTCTAAGAATTGCGCGAAAAATGCTTCAAAGGTTTAGCTGGTCTTGACAATGTGACCGATCGTCTACTCGAACCAAGATTGTTTGCAAGACATTCTTAGGATTTTAGATCCTGACGACACTGATGAAGGCCATTAGTGCCTGAACCAGTATCGATTGAAAGACTTTACAAAAGTTCGTTAGTCTTGACAATACGAACGGTCAAATTAGGATAGATTGAAGCATCTATTCTTGAGATTTTTGTTGTCTTTGAATTTGCGAGTGGCGATAAAAATAAGCCCCTTTGGCTTGTGAGTTGCTTCCCAAACAATTCAGGTACCGACGTGCAGAACCAGTAGAAGTTGGATAGTGATTCGCTGCTACCAGTCACGGTGTACGTTTTCTAACTGGAGAAGCTGGAAGCGGGGTGGGTCCAACTCTATTCGGAGGGTTCTCGCTTTGCGTGATGATGAGTCGTATCCTTATCACACAACCTGGTCTCAGGCGTTGAAGAGACTACTTAGTGGTCACCTTGTGAAACAGCAATGCTCACATGCCAGTCACTACAAAGTTGGTACCTACTTCTGTGTATGTGTACAAGAATGTCTGAAGTCGAGGAATCTGTGTTTTCTCAACTTTAACCTTTTTTTTTTCGATCGGAGATATTTTTTATGGTGAAACAGTTCTCTCTGACAGTTAATTTCTTCTGAGTGATTTCACTACATATTATGAGTGTGGATAGCTCAGCGGGAGAGCATTGGACTCGTGACCGGGAGGTCCAGGTTCGAATCCTGTTCAGGTAGAAAAGAAATTTTCTAGTTGGACGGGTGTCTGCCACCATTTCACTGTTGGATCAACAATTAACAGTGCTGTGACCTAAAGTGGCGCAAGATCGCAGTAACAAAGCCTACACAGAACACAACTGAACTCCTAACTCGCACAAGCTGAAAAAGCTTCTGAGCGATCTTCACAGAAGATCTAGGAATATCAGGATAACAATAAATAAATAAATAAAAAATTATTAAAACTCAATAAATTGATTCTACTTGAGACTTAGAATATAAAATTTTCCTGCTTTTCATACATTATAATTATTTAAATAGGCAAAATTATCTATACACAGACCATATACAATTTATATAGTACTAGTGGAGTTTTTAAAAAGATATTAAAATAAATAAATACTCGTTAGCTTTTCACTATTTTACGGAAACAAAACATGGATTATTACAGAATTTATGTTTTTTCTGAGACGTAAATGTGCAAAACATCAAATCACCTGTTTGATAAACAATTTTCTGTGTTACAGTGAGTCAAAATCACAAAAATTAGGATATGTTTGTCATTACAGAGTATGAAGGGTATCCATCAAAACAAACAATTTGATGCAATCCATTTCAAAAGTATGTTATCTCATTTACATACACTAATGTAAAAAGTCAATCACAAAAAATGATTTTCCGACAGCCTAATGGTAAAGCGTCGTACTAAGAACTGAAAGATCTGAGTTCAAGTCCAACGTTTCACTGTTGGGTCAAAAATTAACAGTGAAAGCTGTTCTGTACCTAAGGTCGCAACAACACAACTGATCACCTAACTTGCGCAAGCTATGTAAAGCTTCACAACAGAAATATCAATTGACCGCCTAATTCCCTGGATATGAATCCTATGGAACATAGAATAATGTATCGAAATCTCTTTTGAGGCCAAAAAAGCCACCAATAAATATGCAAGAACTTATTGCTGCTGCACTAGAGTAATATAACCAAAAAACTATAAACCATCGTAATTTTAGGTACACATATGTGAGTTATAGCACGCATTTCTGCTTCAGACACATTATTTTTCAAGTTTTTCAAAATTCATCTATAATATTCCAATTAATTATTAATGTGAATAATTTTGATTCATTTCCTTTTTCATTTCAGTTTTTGTTAATTTTTACACTCAACATATCAATATTTTAAAAATTGTCTTTCTACTTAGAGTATAATGGCAGTGCTAAACTCTTGAAAGTGGGTGAAACGCCAGGCAAAACACAGTAGAACACTTCAAATTTTACTAAAATTCATTCAAGCCCACCAATGTGATTCTCAAGTAATTAAATAACTCGATTTACTATGAAGTTGTATGATTTGTATAATTGGAATTTACAAATTTCCTATCCAAAAGGTTTAACGAGGCAGTTTTGTTTTAAACTGGTCGGTTGAAAGGTAGTATTTTTATTTATTTCTTCATCTTCAGTGTTTTAAAAAATTTTTAGTTTGAGGAACTTAAAATTTTGATACAACCATATTATTAGGTGACTGAGTTATGTGTACGATTATATTTATAATCAATAAAGAATTTTTGACGTTCTTTCATTTCCGTTTCGTTTGCTCTTTCTGTTCAATCAACATAAAAATATGGGCAATTCTTACAGGCTTACCTATAAAATCTTGATCTGTTTTTAACAGGAAATATTTTTTATTAGTTATAATTCATTTTACAAATGAATTTTAGTTCTATATGCAAAATTAAAGTTTCGATTTTTTAAATATCTAGTTCATTTTTCAGATTGTTGGTCCAATAAATTATAATCTAATACATTAATTATCTTATATACCGCAAAAATTTGAAATGAAAAAAGTTAGATATTCAATAAAAAATGAAAACTACACCTTATATAAAACCCAAAATTTATTATGAAAATCGTTAAAAAATAATGAACATGAAATCAATAATTGCACATACATCATAGTCAATCAGGAAATGCATTCTTAACTAAGATAAAAAGCATTAAAAACTCCATGTTAATGATAAGTATAATTCTATTCATTCCAACATTATAAAGATAACTGTACGAGATTTTGATAACAAACCATTTCTATCAAAATAAGAACTAAGTTTTTCCAGACAATTTTCAATTTAATTTTTTTCAATTCAATTGAATTCTATAATAACAAAATGTTCTGTTTTTAAATATTGCATTGAATCAGTCCTTACTTGGTTATTCAAAAAAGTTATTCAAAATGTAAACCTGTCTGATGATGCTACTGTGATAGCGAAACGATTGTTGTAAACATAACAATAAAAATTTGTGAAAATCAGAATTACCTTATTCAAATATTGTTCTGTTTTTATATTTGAAATTAAACATTAACTTTCATCAACTATCGGGTGTTTGTTTAGAACACTCTCATTATGGATGGTAGAACTTTCGATAAGGACAACTGTGATTTGACAGAAGGTAGAAGCCATTTTGTTTTTACCTTTCTGTTCAGTGAGCATTGACAAATTATCCTGAAAAGACTCACGCCGCAACAACGTTTACAAAATGTTGAAATTTATTTTCAAAATCATTGTTCTATTCGCCAAAATTACAAAGCGCTTCGTGAAATTTATGGTTACATAATCGTCCATCAGAGCAGATTATTCGTCGAACTATCGATATATTTCGGACAACATTTTCTCTACGCGATGCAACAACAACAAAGAACTGTACGTACAGAAGAAAATATTGGTGCTGTTAGTCATAGTGTTGATGATGATCCAGATTTGTCTATTTGTCGACGTTCACAACAAGTTGGACTCTGTGCATCCACCACATGGAAAATTTTGCATAAAGATCCAACTGGTTCAAGAACTAAAGCCAGTTGACCATAATAAGCGTCGTTTGTTTGCTGATTGGGCCCTAGAACAGCTTGAAGTTGATCCACTTTTTTATCGTAAATTTGTGTTTAGTGATGATGCTCATTTCTGGTTGAACGGCTATGTAAACAAGCAAAATTGCCGTATATGGAGTGAAAACAATCCTCAAGAAGTTCTCCAGGTTCAATTGCATCCTGAAAAATGCATTGCATAATGTGCTTTACACGCTGGAGGCATCATCGGTCCATATTTCTTCAAAAACGATGCTGGAACTAATGTTACAGTGAATGGTGCTCGTTAAAGAGCGATGATCAATGATTATTTGTGTCAAAATTTGAATGGTTTCGACCCAGAAGTATTTTGATTCCAAGAAGATGGTGCTACACCTCATGTTGCTACCGTAACAATAGATTTATTGAAAGAAAGATTTGGCGATAACATTATTTCGAGAAATGGTCCAATTAATTTGCCTCCAAGATCATGCGAGATAACTCCACTGGATTATTTTCTTTGGGGTTATGTCAAGTCATTGGTTTATGCTGATAAACCAGAAACAATAGACGCTTTGGAAGCCAACATAACTCGTGTTATTGATGAAATAAGACCTGAATTACTCAGAAAAGTGGTCCAAAATTAGTCTGGTCGAATGCGGTTCCTCAGAGCTAGCTGTGGTGGACATATGCCGGAAATTATTTTCAAAACATAAATGTCATAAAATTATCTTTCAAATAAAAACAAATTTGGCTTCAATCTTTTAAAAAATCACCTGATATAAGCTCACTAAAGTCATTCTGCATTTTATAATTCATTTACTGAAATAATAGATATACAATAAAATAAATATTGGAATAAGAATTTAATGAAGTTAAGAATATTGGTAAGGTAATTCCTTATGTAAACCTGAATAATAACTTTGTTCGAATACATCTTATGTATTGGCTGATTGAATGTTTCAACCTTTTATCAGTATGGAATTTTGTACAATATTTGAAATTTCATAGGTTTGTTAAAATAGAAACTATAATAAGTTTTTTCGAAACATTTTCAATTTGATAGTTTTCAAAAATGTAATAATTCTATGAAGTAAAAGTTCGTAAAAGTTACAGAATGTTCTATTTTCATATTTCAAATTGAAACGAGAGTTGAGATAATTCAATATGTAGTATAATTTTCTTTAATAATTATTGAAATTTACAATCTCCTTCTTACAAGTATCAGGTAAATGTGATGTCTTGTAAAAAAATGTAGAAGTTATCAAACGTTATTGATACTTCTTTACAGCACTTCAATTAAAGCCTTGTGCTGGTAATCTTCTTATGTTGAATGGGTTATCTGCCAGCTGATCTATAATACTCTTTTCATGTCATTCCACATTTTGGTGCTATTTTCTTGAACGTTTTCTGTTTTCATAACAAACGAAAGTGATCTTCAAATCATTATGTAATGCCAAATTAGAAACATAGCAGTGTGCATTTGTTAATGAACCCGGTATTTTTTATTGAAGTCGCTGTATAATTTGAATATTGGCACATATCTAGAATTGGATAACGTAGGTCTATACTGGTTTTATAATGTCTTTCAGTCATTTTTTGTTTCTCCATTAAAAAACTGATCAATTCATTATTTTATTTCATTTCAGGCTTGAATTCGTCTTTGACAGGAAATGATACACTTGCCGGTACGTCTCAAGGTAAGAATAAGTTACCTCTTTACGAATTACAAAATTTACAAACTGAATTTAGTTTCAACCATATCATTCAGTGTTCAGTTTGTATGTTTTGCCTGATTTTAAGCTGGTTTTGTTATGTAACAACTCTAATTATTATATTCATTTATAATGCTCGGAGTCCTACATGGATGAAGCCAGTATCACCTGAATATGTTTGTTCAAAATCACCCATAGATTCCTCTAGATCATTCTGAATGTTATCGAATGCATTTTGAACAGGCATGTTTATTTCGTTCCTCCATGTTAACTGTTCGTTGGTTAAAATGGAAGGGATCATTTTCTGTGGTTTTAACTAATATATGTTATGTTGGAATGTCGTTTAACAATATGTGTTTTGTTTTAATTGTTCCTGGTCTGTTTGTGCTGTTTCATTTAGTTACCGATTGTTATGTTCGATTTGGGGGAGCCAAAGTTAAAAGCAATGCTCGGAGCTTTTCATATGCTGAATAATCAAATAACTATCTGTGAAATTACACGTTGAATATGTATCTATCGAACTTATTAAAATTTTAGATTATAGAAGATAATTATCATTAGTCATTCAAATTGCACATAATTCAACCATTCACAACTATAGTGTAACAACGACATTGTACGACAATATAAGAACATTCAAATATGAATAATGTTAAAAAACAATTTAATAACATGGTTAGCCAATTATTCATATTTGATTGTTTCTTTCAATAAGTTATTATTAGGCTTATTAAAGTCTCATAATTGTTATACATATAGTATTCAACAGAAATCATCGAGATTTTATATCTGCTGAAATTTATATCGTGATCAAAATATCGATAGATATATTTGGTCTTGTTCTTCAGTACATCAATTCGTGAGACTCGTGCATCATCGATGGAACTCGTCTAACAAACTTATGAGACATCAATCATATTTCAGAAATATACAAGTAAGAATTCTAAATTGTCTATCATATGAGTATAAGATTTGAATTCGATATTCTATTAATTTGAAAATCGGAGATATTTTTGGAATCACCTTTTCCTTTCCATTCGTACATATGAATAAAGAGTAGTATAATTGAGAAATGCCAGTAACAAAAATTTACAAAAGTTGTATAAATCAAAAATAAACATCGAATGAATTAACCAGCATCTAAAGAGTATAAAAAAAGAAATACTTTTCTATAACACGAAAACAGCAGACACAAAATTTAGCCGTATTATATGAATAAAATTCATCAAATGGTATAAATTATAAAAGAAAATCACAAACACGGAAATCTCAGAAGATACAATAAGAGAGAAATAGCATCATACAAATATAAATAACTCAAGGAGCAATACGTTGAATATCCACATCATTTAAGCGCCATTTTTGCACTCTCATTATGGGTAGAAAAAATAAATTTTGAAAATAAGTTGACTGAAACCTATATTAAAATGCTTTCTGATGAGTGTGAAACTGGGGCATACAGTTTGAATTTTCACCATTTTTATTGATGAAAAAGCTTGCATTTTAAATGTTCTTCCGGATATTTTTCCAAAATTTTTATCAGATTTCATTGAAATTTGAGGAATTAGAATAATTTATTCGACGCAAAAATAATTTGATGAAGAATATTAGCGATATTTCTATTCACTAAATAAATGCATAGTTGGGTACCGGCGCATTCGCCATTTAGTGACGTGGTTTGTTTTCGTAACAATTCAAACAATTCTATAATAACAAGTGTTTTAGAAACAACCTTTTCTCTATTGGTCTATATATTGAATAAATTTTCTCGTATCATTACAAAAAATAACATGTTTCAAATTTAATTAGAGGCTTTTAATCAGAATAAAAGTGAGATGGTCGACGCAGATGTTTAATCTCTCTTCAGCATCATTTCAGGAGATCAATTCCGACGAAAACTAGGCCCTCTAGCTACTATCGATAATTTAATATAAGGTATAGTATAGGAATTACTGAAAATTCGAGTAGAAATGATGAGGATAGAAAGCCTTATGCGTGTGTTAGATACGCCTATGTATAAATCATCTTTGTTTCAGACATCATACTATCATCATTACCAGATGTAGAAGCATGAAACCGTATATTTTCATTGAAATTACATGCCTGTAGTTTGAAAGTGGTGAAAAATATTTTATTCAAAATAATCTCCATTACTATTTATACATTTTCTCACTTGTTCAACAGTTTATAAATGCCACGCCAAGAAAACAGTTCTTCTTTTGAAGCGAACTAGTTATCAAGGTATTTTCATACATTTTCATATGATCTGAAGCGTTGTTCAGCGAGTGTGTATTCCAGTGCCGGAGTCAACTCTGAAGAATAAGCTTATGCGATAGTATTTCCATACTGATCGTTTCCCTGAGTCTATTTGCTGTATGATATAGCATATTATCATGGGGAAGAATGATTTGTGCTGCCTGTTTTCATATTCCGGTCGTTTTTCACGTAATGGTCTTAGGTCTTGCAGTGGTGTTCGCACAGATTCACCGATAATTTACGACTCTTAGGATTCCCAAAATATATCTCTTTATCCCTGTCACGATTTTGTGGAAAATGATTTTGTTTTGTACCTATCGAGCACCAGTGGTTTTTCGAAGTTTTTAGCTGCCCTTCATTCAATTCATGCGGAACCTATTTTATCACATTCTGAACCTTTCCCATAACTTTTAAACGAATGAAGATGGTACAGTACAATGTAATAACTGAAGAACCCACATCGTGGTGAAACAATTGTTGTAGTAGTACAAACATTTTTGTGGAAATAAATTACTGTCTCATATATATTTTTTTAATTAAAATGAGTTTCCACCAAGTGAAGACCGAATCAATCAAATATGAATGAAGATGCCTTTCCGCATCAAATTCACTTTATCCGCGAGATCTTGTTCATCTTCATCCAATAAGCCTTGCAATCCGTTATCTGCGAAATTTTTTCGGTGATTTCCCGCACTCTTTATTTCTCACTTCAAAATTACCACTTTTGAACTTTTTGAATCATTAGAAACACTGCTTGTTCACCGGAGCTTCGACAAGCATTCCGTGCGATTCTGCAGCAGTTTTGTTTCAAGTGCTTACAAAAAACCAATGCTGTTCGCAAATCGTAGTTCGATATTCTTTGTAACACTACAGTTTTTTCACATCATTCGTTTGCGGTAAATACTTGGCATTTTTTATTTCTCTTTATTCAGGTATAATTATAATATATGTAATATTTTCTTTATTCCTTTTTACATAATATCTCCAGAGTAGCTTCGCCTTCAACTAAAACTTCTTTTCGAAATGTCATTTTATGTTCAAAATTGCAGAGATTAGTTTTCTCCCTAATGAATATAATATTAGAGATACTCAGTAAGTAAGATTATTTTATAGTGATGAAAAAATTTAATATTGAAGGTATATAATTTTTTTTAATTTTATATACAATCCATAAATCATTTTTTTTTCAATTCCGATGAAGCCAATTTTCATTGGATGTAAAATTATTGATAGATTTATCAAATTTCAAAGCAACTGAAACCCGAGGTTTATTACGAGTAGCAAAGACTAACAAATCTAAATATTTCCATGAAGATGTTAAATGAGAACTTCTTGGAAGATAATTAAAAGTTTCATATCCATAAATCGCCCATTCACCAAACTTTGCTCCAAGTAAATCCTTAATCTCCAAATTTCCCTTGCAAAAGTGGATTTTGTACCATCTTCTTGAAAAGATATATCTGACAAATCAATTTAATCCACAAAATATCTGTTAACATTGATAGATAACTCTCATCATTCAGTGTTCATGCATCTCCATTGGAATTTTAGACCAAATAACTTCTAATGATGCCACAAACCAAATCGTTCAGTTTTTTGATACAAGGCTTCTATCCCATGAATCTATTGTGAATTACTTTTATACCAAAAATAACAATTTTGCTTAGTGAAAAAATCATCTACAAGAGAAAATATGATTATTTTCTAGAAAGCAGTATTTATTTCAAGTTTATCTGATCCCAAACTGCAAACACACGTGTATGATTGTTAAGTGGTTTCAATTCTCATTTCAGCACAATCTTGTATAGATGTAATCCCAAATCTTCTTCTTTGTACCAAATAATCAGGCTTATTGCACTTTGTTTTGGAGAACGTAAATAAATCTTTCGATAGGTAACTTTGTAACACTTTTTCTCACAATGTTAATATGATATTCTTATCGAGTGTTTCGTTTTCTGATTTTTGTTTTAGTGTAATGAAAATATCAATTTTTCTTTATTATTCGAAGAATAATAAATACAGAAATCAATTTGTAGACTATTATCTTTACGAAGATTCCATCAATTTCGAACAAAAACTTTCATATTTATAAATTTCTAAATAGAAATCAATCGTTTCTAAAGCGTTGTGAGTATGGTCATAACCACAATATCAGTAACAGGAAATAGAGTAACCATTTCTCGCTAACACTATTTGAATAGTGGACTAGTATTTAACATTCAATATTAGCTGAAAAAGGTATATAAAGAAATGTATTTTAATAAATGTTACGAAAATACAACACTTTTACTAAATCTATGCAAAAAAGAAATAGTGATCATGAAAATCATAGGCGCATTCGCCATTTTGTTACATTACATCTCGAGTATTCCAATATTCCTATCGTTTTTGCGCGCTTGTTCCAGGGAACAGCGTGCTATCATTTCACCCAAATGTTTGTTATTTTGCAATTTTGAGCTGAAATGGTCTTTAGAACGGAAAGAGCTAGAGCCTTGAAATTCCAAGGAAGGTTTGGAGGGGCAGTACTTAACGCTACTGAAGCAATTATAATAGTGGTACGATTGAGTTTAAATTCAGATATAAAATAAATACACGAAGGCTAATGCAAAATTTCGGGAAGATCGTAAGTGATATGGTCAAAAGTTCCTGACTTCCCGGCAGTGCTTTTCACCATTTTTTATTATCTACTCGAATTCTCAGCACACTTTCTCTAAATTACGTGAAGTAAATATCAATCACTGAGATCAGTACTTTGTGTTTTTCAAAAAATATAATATTTAAAAGCATAAGATAAAATTATAACAATTACTCTTTTTTAAATAAGGAACAAAGTCCGACTAATAAGAATACTTAATTAGAAAAACTGTCAACTAATTATTTGAGCTAAAAATTTACACTAATTCTAATTATTTCCATATATTGTTTAACTTCCAACAGTATGTTTAAGTTTGCTGAATCTCATTTAATGTAGTCAATATTCTAGATAAATATTTGATGGATTTGGTCTTTACTAAATGGAAACTCTGTTACAATAAATAGTAAATAAAAATTTCTACGAACTTTTTGTTAATGAACAATTATTGTTTCACCACACTGTGAGAATCTTATATATTAGTTCATACATACTGCAAAAAAATTGGCTTGAATGTAAAGAAGATAAAAGTAACTGAACATAGTAATAAAATTTATTAGGGTTTGTCGCTGGTATTTATAAATAATTACAGGGGGATATTTAGCAACGGTAATATTTTGATATCCGTTTATTCATTTGAGAGAATTTTCAGGAAATTATATCTATGTATTCCAAGTAATTCTAAGAGTGTCAGTCTAGATCCTTTACTCTCGATATGTATAATTAAAGGATCTAGACTAACACTCTTAGAACCACCTGAAACAAACAGATTTAATTCCCAAAAAATTCTCTTAAATAAACAGAGTAAAGTCAAAAGATCACGGGTACTAAATATCTTCCTGTAATTCATAAATACCGGCGGGAAAGATGAATATCATTCATTACCATGTTTAATTACTTTTATCTTCTTATCGTATCCTATATTCTCACTAGCGGCAAACCCCGATAACTTTTAATACCATACTCCTTTCATCTTCTTCACGTAGTTTCGAATTCCAGTGACAAACCACAGTTAAGCCCCTTTTTCTGCACTATTTACCGACTCATATATCAATTGAAAATCGCTAGGAAGGGTTTTTTCCCATATTGCAGATATCAACGGTCAATTCTCTGAAACCTCTATAAATTTAATCTAACCAATGTTTTGAAAACTTTTTAGAATTAAGTTGAACGAAATGTCTTAGAAACTCTTTTTTCCATAGACATAAAATGTGTGGCAGTTAATCAATAATAATGAATCGAAAGAAAATATAGAAAATTGACCGCGTTCATTCAGCAAACATCATTCTAAAGAGCCTGTTTCTATTGGATATTCATAAATAACAAATTCCATTCCCAAAATTTTCTCCACATTAGTTTTGAAAAAGTATTCTTTCCTTTTTCAAAATAAATATATTTGAGATTTTTCTGAAAAAGCATTTGAAATTCTTACTAATATTCACATCAACAGGAACATGGATGCTAAATAAAAACAATCAATAAAAAATATATTTACATACCTTAATTCAACAAAATTCCTGTTTAGAACAAAACTGTTTTCAGCTAACAGAGCAGCATTTATGAAACTAGGGTCCTCCCAAGAAAAATCTCGAAAAAACACGATCATAGACCAAATATCTGAAAGCTGTCACGCGTATGTGTGTGTATAATTATCATAAATAATTATAAATTGAAAATTAATTGAAAGGTTTTTCAAATATTCCAGACGTTAACTGGATCAATTCTCGGTAAACCTCTACAAATTTAATTTAATTTTTTATTATATGATCGTATCTTCTTCTTAAGATTTTTCTGTGGAAGAGCCTAGTTTTATAAATGCTGCTCGGTTAGCTGAACACGTTTTTTCTGTTCGCTTCTAAACAGGATATTTGTTGAATGAAGGTATGTAAAAGATTTCTTATTGATTGTTTTTATTTAACATGTAAATAACCAATTGATGAGAATATGGGTAAGAATTTCCAAACATATGCTATACATTTTTTAAAGGAAAGAAAAGACCAAAATGAATGTGGAGCATTTTTCAGAAATGGAATTTGTTAAAATTTCCAATCCAAACAGGCTGTCTCGATTGATTTTTGCTGAATGATCGCGGTGAATAATCTAATTTTTTTCTATGATTCTTTATTGGTTAATTGCTTCACATATGTGTTGATAATTCTATGTGTCTATAAACAATGTTTCTAAGATATTTCATTTTATTTTATTTCAAAAAGATTTTAGGGGATTCTTTAGATTGAATTTGTAGAGGTTTCCAGTTAATGTCTCAAATATAAGATGCTTTATATATTCTCACACCTACACAGTTTAGATGAAATTAAACCACAGTGTGGCGAAACCATTGTTGTTCAGTAATAGAAGATTTGAGAAAAGTATTATGTGAGGTTGGTCCACTGTCAGAAAATATTTTTGAGCTTAAAACTTTGCGTCTCAAATGTAAAAATATGCCTCCTTTATGAGAAATTTTCAGTTCAAGAAATAAATATGCCAAAATTTTCTAATTGAAAGAAGTTATTTCTTCGAAAAGGTATTATTGATAGGGGTTCCATAGAGAAAATAATTCATTTTAGTTGACTGTTTATTAGAGCTTTATATGGTTTTATTTTAGTTCCGTAACTGTCACAGTCAACTTGAATTAATTATTTTCTCTATATCCAGGTGATGCTGGAATCGATGATGCGAAATCTTACGGCGAAGTCTGCACCATTTGCGGAAAAGTACTGAGGAACAAGATCACTCTCAGGAGGCACGTCAAAGACCTTCACTTCGCGCAGACGGAGGAGTTTTGGTGCAAAATTTGTAACCGGTGCTACCGAACAAAAAATAGTTTAGTGGTACATACGTGTAATTATCATCAAAAGAAGAAAACCAAGAGGCCATTGGATTAAGAACGTTCGAACAGTAGCCTTGTCTCTTGAATTTAGTCGACTTCAATCAATTTCCATATTTTTTCCGAATATTGGCAACATAGGAAAGCCGAATTGTGTTCAAGCTGAAGTTTCGCTAAAGTGAATATTCAATACTCAAATTTCCACATTGATATATATCATATTATATGAACATCGTTATGATAAACATAGTATTCAAAGAATACTCTTTGAAGAGTAATAAGGAGGGAAATAATGAAATTCGAATACTCGTATGTCACATACGTTTTTGAAAGTATTACTCACTTTTTTTATTTGTATCTGTTTTTATGTGAAATGAGTTTTGATAAGTTCTTCCTCATATTAAAGGAAACTCGCTGATGAGTTATATCTGAAACTTATAAAATTCATTAAATGAAGAGAAAAGTTTAAGGAGTAGGTTCAACCTAAATTCTTCAGATACTGAATTGTTTCAGCCGTTACTACTTGGTAGTTGATCATAATTAAAACAAATTGTAGAAATTACTATGTTTTACTACCAATAAAAATATATTTTACACATTTGTAAAAATGAAATGAAATGAACTATCCCATCATCAGACAACTGAAGACCACTGTAAGGTCTTCAGTTATATATATATATAATAACAAATATATATATATATATATATATATATATATATATATATATATATATATATATATATATATATATATATAATAACATAAATAGAGGTTAATTCTTGATAGAAGGTGCATAAAATTGTTTAAATATTTTAATATTAGCCTTCTAGATATTTAATTTCAAAAAATTATATTCAATGATTATAACTTCTGAAAATAAATTAAAATAATGTCGTATAAGTACCACTTAGGTATATCATGACATATAAAATAAACATTCATTATAAGACATCCGAACGGTATAACAAAATCCAATAAATAAAAATTATTAACCAAAATCCTATAAATTAAATATTTTGAATAGACAAAATTTTGTTTCTGCTGATCAATCTTATGAAAACCAATATCTTTCAAAAATATCCAACATAATCTTAAGAATTTCATCATAAAACTATCTTACTTAGACTATTCAATATTATTGGATATCTAACTAAGGTACTTTATATAAAAAAAAACTCAAGATATGTAAAACATATGTGTGGATAGCTCAGCGGGAGAGCATCGGACTCGTGACCGGGAGGTCCAGGGTTCGAATCCTATTCAGGTAGAAAAGAAATTTTCTAGTTGGACGGGTATCTGCCACCATTTCACTGTTGGGTCAAAAATTAACAGTGCTGTGACCTAAAGTGGCGCAAGATCGCAGTAACAAAGCCTACACAGAACACAACTGAACTCCTAACTCGTACAAGCTGAAAAAGCTTCTGAGGGATCTTCACAGAAGATCTAGGAGTATCAGGATAATAATAATAATAATAATTACTGAAAAACAAGTTTTAAGAGAGACTTTGCTTCTTCAGTATTCAAATAATTCAATAAATATAATATCAATCAACAACAAATATTTACTTACCCTTCAATCTTCTAGAAAAGAATTCTTCCGAAATGAAACCTTTTAATGTAGAGAGAACGGTTCACTACACACAAAAATATTTCTGTGGTTTACCCTTGATCTAGAAGATTGAAAGACAATTTAACGGCCTCTGCTATAGCACAAGGACTATCTGTATAAAGAATGTTAAGGAAACCAAATAATTATATATTATGAATAAAATAACATAAATAGAGGTTAATTCTTGATAGAAGGTATATAAAATTATTTAAATATTTTAATATTAGCCTTCTACATATTCAATTTCAAAAAATTATATTTAATGATTATACCTTCTGAAAATAAATTAAAATAATGTCATATAAGTACCACTTATATCAATTGACATATAAAATAGGTTATATAGGTTATTTTATTCATAATATATAATTATTTGGTTTCCTTAACATTCTTTATACAGATAGTCCTTGTGCTATAGCAGAGGCCATTAAATTGTCTTTCAATCTTCTAGATCAAAGGTAAACCACAGAAATATTTTTGTGTGTAGTGAACCGTTCTCTCTACATTAAAAGGTTTCATTTCGGAAGAATTCTTTTCTAGAAGATTGAAGGGTAAGTAAATATTTGTTGTTGATTGATATTATATTTATTGAATATGAATTATTTGAATACTGAAGAAGCAAAGTCTCTCTTAAAACTTGTTTTTCAGTAATGTTTTACACATCTTGAGTTTTTATACAAAGGACCTTAGTTAGATATCCAATAATATTGAGTAGTCTAAGTAAGATAGTTTAATAATGAAATTCTTAAGATTATGTTGGATAGTTTTGAAAGATATTGGTTTTCATAAGATTGATCAGCAGAAACAAAATTTTGTCTATTCAAAATATTCAATTTATAGGATTTTGGTTAATAATTCTTATTTGTTGGATTTTGTTATACCATTCGGATGTCTTATAATGAATGTTTATTTTATATGTATGATATAAGTGGTACTTAAACGACATTATTTTAATTTATTTTCAGAAGTTATAATCATTAAATATAATTTTTTGAAATTAAATATTTAGAAGGCTAATATTAAAATATTTAAATAATTTTATAAAAATATGGTTAAAATATTGGATGAATCTGTGATGAAAAACAAATTAAGGGTCATATTCAAAAAAACATTTTCAGTTATTTTCTGTGAAGATTACATTATTCTATTCTTTATCTGAAATATATGGTACGCTTTTGATTAAATTCCAATGTCCGTAAGGGTACTTCTAGACTAGCTGAATTCTAGAAAGATTGAAAGTAATACATAAATTCTTTCCAGATTCTAGGATCAGAATGATAAAAAAGAAATTTTATCCTGACATATGATTATTTTGGATACATTTCAGCTTGAACACATTGAAATGAATATTTTTGCTATTTGTTAACATCATTGGATGAGTATTCATGAAAAATAATTTCCTAGTATTCATTAATCCTTCGGAAACATGAAATTGATCGTCAGATAACTAAAACGCCAATGACTTCATTCTGTTGATACTCTTTCGTGTTGCGAAATTTTAAGTTTTATTTCTGTTGGGAAATCTTTATCGAATATCGAATCATATTTCCCGTTCTTTCCTCTCAAAGAGAATAAGCCAGAAAAACTAAAGTTGGAGGATAGTGCTTCCTCACTAGAGTATGCACAATTGTATAAAACATTGTAATTTCTCAATTATCTTAAGTATGATGTACATAGCAGGTTTCGATGTAATAAAAATTGTAATCAGCAACAATAGAGTATATTATGTTATGTTCTCGTTATTGGTATGATTATTTATTGAGTAAAGACGGTATTGGTATCTACTTGACCAGTTAAACCATCATCCTTATGGATTTGTACAACGAAATAAATCTAACACTTTAATGTATTTCGTCAAAATTGAATCAGTCAGTTTAGCTAATACAATTTCAAGCCTTATTCAGAATGAATTTAATTATTACTCCTTTGTTTTTTATCGATATGCCCATTCCTTCTTGATAGTATGTTTTGAGTTTGCAGCAAGATTTAGAAATCGTCAAAATTATTGCAAAATAATTTAATTTCATAGATGGATTTGATTCCCATTACAGACCAGTTATAAATTGTAAATGATATCAAAATAAAAACTTATTACCCCACTTATAGTTGAAATATTTTGATAACTTTTCGGTAACATCCTTCTTGAGCTAAGATAAGTAAACAATCAAAAATGGAGAGCCAAAATCTAAGATTAATTCAAAAAATAATCAATAATATTTTGGACCTCTACGATCTGGGGTTCTCTCAAAATTTTTGGAATACTTTTAACAAGGTGATTGATTTTCTCCTCATATATATAGTATTCTAGGCTACCTATACCTCATGACGAATGTCTGCCATAGTGTGTGAAAGAATGGATGAATTGAGTAATATTCTACCCATAATGTCCTGAAGGTACTCATATTTGACAGATAGTCTAAGGTACACGTTATTGGGAGAAGTAGATTGCAGAGGGTCCACTTGTGAAAGAGAACATGAAGTGCCGCTTCTTCCTTATTTAAAGTCAAGTCAGTCATTTTTCCTATTATGAAAAGGGGATGCAGCTACTTCCATAAACAATGGTTCTTCGCACCGTAATATTTCGATTCATGATCCCTTCTTTCATAACGTCGCCTGGTTACCCTTGTCCTACCATCATGCATCCTCAAACAGAATCTTGATTCCTCAGTGAAGAAAACCGTATCCCATTCCTGGTTCCAGTATAGTACATCTGTGTACTGTGCCAACCGGTTACAGCGGTGGTAAGAAATTAAGGATAACTTGAAATGAAGACGGTTTGAAAACAATTCGTAGTTTCGTATTCTGCTATGATATCGTACCGATATGGGGCATAGCCCCACAATCCCTCAGAAGTCTAAGGAGTGATCTTCACATCCTTGCTCTTGATTTTTGGCCTTCTTAGAACCATGCTATCCACCCTAGTGGTATATGGTCCTTTTTCTGAAATACAAAACGGCTTCCCTAAAACCATCTATACCTCTAGGAGTCTAGGAGTCTCGTGAAATTTATCTGTCTTTTCGTTCGAAGTATAATGAACAGCTCAAACAGATTTTCTAACAATACACTATGTTACATTGGCCAGTCTTTTTCCAACAAACCTTAAGTATCACTTACTATGATAATTTTAAGGAAATTTCAAATGTGTTATTCTCCCAACTTTTCTTCTTAGTAAGTTGTTGTTTGCCAAGCAGAAAACAATGATTTGCGCATTAATATATTTCCATTCTTTTAGCTTTAACCTGAAGATATTTTCTGCTGAATTTAATATTTACTTCTCTTTTTACCGTTTACCGTCCTTGAATATCTTATGTTTCAAAAGAAGTTCTTTTTCAGCTGGAGGTAGAACTCAGCAAAATAAACCGTTTTCCAAAAATTCGCCTGTATATGCTACGCCAAGAAATCACCACATTTTATGAAAATCTCTGTTGGCTTCAACTACCTTGAACATTTCATTTTTTTCATGCATAAATGCGTGCATATCCACCCACTTTGATATTTATCTCCTTTCCACACGCCCTCTCACAACAGTAATGAAGGAAATGAACTTTTGTATGAACTGGTCTAATATTGATGGGGTTCTTGATTGATTTTCATAATGAATGCTCATCATTTACGGCTATTTGATGATTCATGGCTTAATGCAGAGATACAGAGAGGTTTTTATTCATGTCTGGAGACATGAGCAGAGAAGGCTCTATGGAGCAAATGCCGTTCAAGATGGTTACCGAAAGATTTCGTCGTTAAAAGTACGGTTTGCAACTGGTCGGCAGTTACAAAACCCGCTTCAATGAGCACATGGTGTATAAATTAGCACCAAAATAAATCGACAACGTCTAAGAGCAATTGACCAAGTCTCGAGAGCCAGCTCTTACCGTACTCTTCGGAGATCGCGCCTCGATTTTGCGAAAGAACATGTTCTTTCGCGAGGCGCGAACCAATTGGTTAGAGGCGGACTAGGAAAGTTCAATGAGTCTTGATTTAAACTATATCATTATGATCGACTGGTTCTCATACATCGACATCCAAACGAAAGATGTGACCAGTGCAATTTCCTTAATTTCACCAGATTTGGTGGAGGATCAAAGATGATATGAAAAACTCATCCAGATTTAAATTTCAGCTTGAGGAGGTGATTTTATCGATTTAAAAAATCATAAGAAATAAACAAAAAGCCAATAAATCAAAACCTTGAACGAATTGAAAGAAATCTTAGACAATTAGTCATTTCTATCTGGAAATCATATTAGGAGTACAAATAAGTTTCCGCCGTTTTATTGTAGATGGCGTGGCACGGAATTTCGGTTAGCTTTCGCAGATGATAACTGGCTTAAAAAATAGTTTGGACATTCAAGAACAACATAAACTATCAATATTATTGATTTTATATTGGTAAAATATAATTTTTATAAGTTGAAAATGTCAAAATTTGAGCCAAGTAAGCGTCATTTGCGGGAAATATTAGTTTACTTCTTTAATTTAAAGAAATCTGCTGCTAAGGCGCATCATTTGCTCGTAGAAGCATATGGTGAGGGTGCTTTGAGTGAGAGAACGTGTCGAGAGTCGTTTCAAAAGTTTAAACACGGTGATTTCGACGTAGAAGACAAAAATCGCAGTGGAAGGCCAAAAATTTACGAGGATGCAGAATTGGAGCAATGATTGGAGGAAGATTCATCTCAAACACAAAAAGAACTTGCTCTAACATTAGAAGTCACTCAGCAAGCAGTCTCACATCGTTTTAAATCATAAGGAATGATTCATAAACAAGGAAATTGAGTTCCGTACGAATTAAAGCCGAGAGATATTGAACGCCGATTATGCTTAAGTGAAATGCTGCTAGCTAGACACAAAGAAAAGGTTTTTTTACATCGTATCGTAACTGGTGATGAGAAGTGGATACATTATGACAATTCAAAAAGAAGAAAATCATGGGGATTACCTGGCACGCGTCAACATCAACAGCATAACCGAATATTCACGGAAAAAAACTTATGCTGTGTATTTGGTGGAATCAGCTAGGTGTAGTGTATTATAAGTTGCTTAATCCGAGCGAAACAATTACTGGAGCCCTCTATCGAACACAATTGATGAGATTGAGCCGAGCTCTGAAGGAAAAACGCCCTCAATACTATTCTAGACACGAAAAAATTATTCTTCTGCATGACAATGCTCGTCCACATGTTGCGGCTCCCGTGAAAAAGTACTTGGAAACACTTGATTGGGAAGTGTTACCCCACCCGCCGTATTCACCAGTCAGATTATGACCTGTTCCGGTCAATGGCACATGCTCTGACGGCGCAGCGGTTCACATCTTATGAGGATACCAAAAATTGGGTTGATTCGTGGATAGCCTCAAAAGACAAGGAGTTCTTCAGACATGGGATTCGAATGCTGCCTGAGAGATGAGAAAAAGTGGTTGCAAGTGATGGGCAATATTTTAAATAAATTTATATTACCGTTCTTCTATAATAAATATTTAATTTGTGTTAAAAAACGGCGGAAACTTATTTGTACTCCTAATAAGTAAAAATCTAAATATTTGGAATATAAAACTACAAAGTTATTGTGAAATGATTTTTTTTGATGGGTTCTACCTTTCATTGAAAAACTCGCCTATATTTAATTACTCTGTTTGAGTAAGTGATTCCATCGATTTAACAGGTTAGTTTGAATGTCGTTGAGACAAGCAGTGTTTTCTTAGTCTAATGCACAGATATCATTCCACTCCCTCATATTTTAAAATTGCAAAGAGTATTATCCGATTATCTATATTTGGCTTTCACTTTGTAAACATCAACAACAAAGAACTATTTTACTATCTTTTATTATTAATTCCACACGCTCAAACTGGCGAGTAGATACCAAAAAAGTACCCGATCACTCTACACATATTCAAAAATACTTTGAGCCACTGAAGGTAAAAACGTCTTAAATGGAAATGACTTAACGGGCAGCGTGTACATAGCTTGTGAAGCGGCTAAGAGAGGCTAATAGGCCCTTTCTGCCGCCAGGTGTGGACGAGTTCAGATGCCAGCCCTGCAACAAAAGCCTCTCCTCCCTGACCAGGCTGAAGAGACACATTCAGAATGTACACATGCGTCCTTCAAGAGAACCCGTATGCAACATATGCAAGAGAGTTTATAGCAGCTTGAATAGTTTGAGGAATCACAAGAGCATTTACCATAGGAACGTTAAGAACATCAAAAGCGAGGATATGATATCTCCGCATTCTTTCTACTTGTGAAAGGAACATAGGGATTGAGGTTGCAGGGGTAGCGATTTACTAAAATTCTTCTTGTTCTTCGGATGAGATAGCCTTCAACAAACAATATATTAGCACTTGCATCTTATTCATAAGATTATGGTTTCATAAGAGTTAGAATTATACAGGCTGAAGAACTTAAAAGTGGCCATATTAGGCTTACGTCAGATTTCTTATGTAGAATAAAAATGGGCACACCCTACTAATTAAAACACAAAATCAACATCAGTAATACTGTTAGAAATAATCTTGACTTCTCATTTCTATTTTGAAGTGAAATATCTCTATTATTCATAGCAGCTGTCACATACTATGACTTCAAGCCTGCTTAAGGATTATTGAGGTCAGTTTGATTTCTAGAATCTATTGATCTCTGGTATTTCTAATAGATTATTATTATTATTCCTTCAGTATTTAAATCATTATCATTACCGCCAAAATTTCGCCTTTCCCTAATAATTTATTTAGGAAGATTCCCGTTTAAATATCAATGCTTATGTTTTTTGTTGCGAGGAATCAGTGTCAATTATTATTAATGTAGTTCAATAGATTATCTGTTTTTAATGGTAGATAAGAGTTGGATTGAATATTAATACATATATGTATATGTCGGATTCTGATTACTCGTAAAATGACATTTTTCTTAATATCTCTATAATAAATGTCTATCATAACAAAAATCACTATATTTTAGTGAGATAGCAAAAGTTATTTGTACAATATCTCATATAAAAACAATTATTCATGAAGAAAGTTGATGAAAAACGATCGTAATATTACTTGTTATTCATTTTATATTTAAAAATTATAAATTTGTAATTTAACGGATATTGGATGGAGTAGTCCGTTACTTTGTGATAGTTCATTTTAATGGAATGAAATAAGGAATTACTTTGTTTTCTATCACTTTTTATTATAACTGATATACAGTGACTCGAGTTTCGTAGTGTTTACTACATTTTCAAACTGAACGAACAAATTAGATCTCAACTATTATATATGGGGATTTTAGGCTTCGGCAGAGCTTCGAAGAGAGGGGTTTTCCAAAGTTCCGTCTGTTCGTTAAGTAGTTTTATTATTGGTACGTGCTTTTTATATTTTTCAATTTCTATGGATTCCAGGATGTCAAGTTTTTTCCCTTTCGCTTCCACGTGCAAGATAACAAGGTTGTTCAATTCTGGGAAGGTGTGATCTGTAGTGAAGAAATGGTTCGCAAAATTGGAATTATTCTTCCGGTTCCTAAAAGCAGATTCATGCTCTTTGTACCTTTTATGGGAAGGTCGGCCCGTTTGACCTATATACACACTATTACACTCTTGACAACTTAATTTATAGACTCCAGAATTATTCAGTCGGTTCTCTTTGTCTTTCGGATTAAAAAAGAGATTAGAAATTTTATGGGAGGGTGTTAAAGCTGTTACTATGTTAATTTTTGATAAAATTCGAGCTATTTTTTATGAAATTGGTCCAAAATATGTTAGTTTTATAAATTTATTGTTATTATGATCTGATTTGGAGATGGGGTAAATTTGTTTACGAATTAGTTGCTTCTGTTTTATGTTTATGATGGAATTTATAGTTTTGGTTTCGAACTGATTTTTTGTGGCTATTTCTCTGATTGTATTCAATTCCCTCTTTAACGTAATATTATCTAAAGGAATTGAAAATGCTCTATGTACCATTGATCTATAAGCAGCTAGTTTATGATTGATCGGAAGAATAATTCCAATTTTGCGAACCATTTCTTCACTACAGATCACACCTTCCCAGAATTGAACAACCTTGTTATCTTGCACGTGGAAGCGAAAGGGAAAAAACTTGACATCCTGGAATCCATAGAAATTGAAAAATATAAAAAGCACGTACCAATAATAAAACTACTTAACGAACAGACGGAACTTTGGAAAAACCCCTCTCTTCGAAGCTCTGCCGAAGCCTACAATCCCCATATATAATAGTTGAGATCTAACTTGTTCGTTCAGTTTGAAAATGTAGTAAACACTACGAAACTCGAGTCACTGTATATCAGTTATAATAAAAAGTGATAGAAAACAAAGTAATTCCTTATTTCATTCCAATTTAACGGATATTTAAATATTTATCTGCACTACAATGAAAAGGAGGGAAAAAATAGCAGAAAAATTTAGAACATACTTTATTTATTAGTCATTTTTAGCGAATAATATGAGAAATTACATATTTAGAAGACCTATTATCCATTATAATAGAGATCATTACAATAAAAGCAAAATTTTTAAGTGATCATGTACAACACAACTTCTTCGGAATAATAAGGAACTTCCTAAAAAAATTGTGGATTTTTATTACCAACATATTCTCTGAATTAAGCGTTTAATGACAAGAGAATGATTTTGAGTTGTTGTGAACTGATGATGAAGTCACGATATAACGAAATAATTGTTGTTATTTGAATAATTGATTATATCAAGTTTTTTGCGTCAAATTGTAAACATTCAGTGGAATTTTGTACAGTTTGAAATATACCACCTTCAAATGCATTTATCATTTGATTTATTTGAATATAAAAGCCTACAATATGGTTGCAACAATTTGGTTCAAACGCTTTTATAATATTTACAACAGACATATGTTCCAGTCAGCACCCGTCAAAATTCAATACGAATAGTAATATTTTATTATTTTAAATTTTTCTAGTCGGAACAAATCCTACACACTTATTGCCCTAAATGTATATTTTTTAACAATAAAAGGTTATATATGTGTTCATTATCTCAATAATAACGATAACATGTACTCCATTCTTCAGCCTGTATAAATTTTTATGAAACATGGTTTATAGTTTTGATTTGAATGGTGCAATACTTTTCAATTATATTATTATGTATAGTTATATTTCAATGCCTGTCATATTTATAATTTAAAATCAAACCATCAAGAAGCCCTTTTCGTTCTAATGATATCCAAATATTCCTTCCAAATTGTTCAGTCTTAATGGAATTTTAGCCTTCGAATATATTTAAATGTTATGATATCTGAGTTCTTTGTTAATAATTTTTCACTGGAAATATTATTTCTAAAGAGACTATAACAAAATCGAGAACATTGAAAATGAAAAATTCTAAGAATCGCTACCCCATTTGAACCTTGAGTGAGAATATTCCACTGTTTCTTCACATGAACGAAGGCGATCCAATGATCAGTAGATCATTTCTCAAGCAACGTACAAAGTTTTGTTTATTTTCTACATCCATTTATTTATTATATCCATAAGTTGTTAACAAATCGAATTCAAAACCTGGGAACATACCAAATGCAACTGATGATAATATATCTCTGTTCATTACCCACACAATTTTTAATTGTTAACAGTTTTTATTTTCGACCGAAAAAATTTGATCGATTTCTTTGAAATGTTAAAAAGATTTCATTATCGGTTCCAACATTTTTTGACTAATTG
Source organism: Megalocaria dilatata (assembly GCA_034642435.1). Lineage (NCBI taxonomy): Eukaryota > Metazoa > Arthropoda > Insecta > Coleoptera > Coccinellidae > Megalocaria > Megalocaria dilatata. Next base: position 52,078,907 of record CM067859.1, on the reverse strand, counting down.
TCAAGATGCTCATTTGAATAGAACAATAATATTTATATTTCTGTACATCCTGACACTGTACCACTATATATGAAAATAAGTTTCAAAATGAATTCATTATTAAAATTTCAAATATTTATGAGTAAATAATATTGATAATAATATTTTCAGAAAATATAAATTACCATTTATAATGATAAGTAAGAAAGTATTCAGAATTATCCACTAGATTCATTCTAGAATATATGGGTATTTTTCCCACTTTTCGAAAACTTTAAGTGAAAAGATTTTACTGGAGTTTTTCTGGGAGATGAACTCCGATTTCAAATAAAAACAAGATTCCAAAATTCATTCTTATGTTATATACTGCAAATTGTTTTACAGAAACGTATACTGAATATATTATTTGAAAGTTTCCTGAAATATTCTTCAAATATAGTTGATTTGTCATATAAATATTCCAAATTTGAACTTTAGTAGCAGCTACATCGATGTTGAATCATTTCGAAGCTTAGCTGTTTCCTGTATTTTGCTTTACATTGATCCACTCTCAAAACAGAAGTTCACGATTAAAATCAGCATGTTCCTTACTTCTATGGAAAGATTCTAGAATCACTATGTCGTTATAGTCCTAATTAACGGAACACAAATTTTCAAAATCGACCAAAGTCCAACATAACATAGAGTGGGGTGGTGTTTATTCAATATGGTTGAGTGGTTAAGGCGCTTCTTGTAAAATAATGCACATTTTTTTTAATTCATCAACATTTCGATTCAGTTGCATTTGGTACGTGTTTACGTGGTTTCCAGTTTCCATGAGATCCACTAGAACGAGTAGAAAACTAACGTCTCATAGGAGATCCATTAACTTTATATGTTTTTTCATTGAATAACAATCTGCTCTTTCTACTGGACACAACAAAATGGCAGCTTTGATATCGCTTGTCTTGTAAAAATGCTTACATAAAATAGTAGGGAATGAAGGGTTTACTTAGTACGTTGACTATAATATTAGGTAGAGAGAAACAACTAAAATATTATTTGATGCGAAATTGTTTTCATTCAAGACTTCGATGAATTTTTCTAAAGAAAATTGAAGCTTCTTGATATTCAGTATTCTTACTTATCTAAATGACATAATGACAATCTGAACTGCATAAGTTTCTACGCAATACTGAGATTAGATCACATTTCAGTAAAATATTTCAATTCTGCGTTTAGAAAATCTGCTAGATGAAATTATTTGAAAATATCGTCCAGTTGTATATTTTTCTGTTATCTGCATATATTCCATTATGATCAGGGGTGAAAGTTATTTTATCCCTCATAGACTGCAGATTTTCGTCTCACAATATTTTATCGTTCACCATAAACTAAAGGTATTTTAACTTTCTAGTAACACATATCTTCAGAAGTTTTGAAGATTCAAGTTGAAGTAGAAGAATTGTTGAAATGAGTAATTGCCACATCTACCGATTTCAATCATTTTCATTTTAATCTTCTAAATTTTATCGTAAAAATCTCATAATTATTCTGCTGCATTCAAAAGAATTCGTTGTCTTGAATATTCCTTACATGAAAAGGATCTTCCTGTTTTCATTTGTAATAAGTATCTTTAACTTTTTTATGTTTAACATGCATGAGCGCATTGCCATGTTATAAGCAGAATCAAATGAAAGATGATAGGATACACCATACTCACTAAAAGTGATAATTTATTGGTGAAGTATCAACTCAAAAATATCCCTTTCTTGAATCGAAAGGTCCCTGCAAAATAGCATAATATAACTTTCCGTTTTCATTTAAATTAATAATTTGAAATCAAGGTTGATTTTCTGAATCTTCAAATAGCATGTATATGTAGGGCTATTTACAATAATGACCATTAGATGTTCATGCTGAACCAGACTGTTGATTGGTCCGAAATTAATATAATACAAGTAAAATTTTTTTTTTAATGGAACACCCTATACGCATTTTTACTCTATTATTTCTCAAAACTTTCGCAACAACTTTGTTTCATATTATTTACCTATACCATGTTTGTAAGAAAAAAATTGAGCTCCAATTTCTTTAAGCAGAAAAACGCGGTAAATTTTTAAAGTTTGGTACACGAGCGATAAAATTACATTAAATCTAGACAGATTTCCATTTTGTCCATGGAGGATATTTCAAAAATACAAAAACCTTGTTCATATGAGTAAATGACTGAAGGATAAAAGTTTTTCGGAAGAAACTTTCTGTATATTCTGTATATAGATTAATCTAAATATTCGAAACCGACTGAAGAAAAAATTCATCTCTCTCTTCTGTCTGTTTTTAAGGCTAAAGTCATAACGCATTTGTTACTCTTGAGTATCTAGAGTAAATTTTAGATAATCTCAAATAACATAGTTGATTTATTGCTGTTTTGGTTTTTTCTAATGATCTACCTATTTGAACTTCTATTGCGCTCACAATAAATAATTAATGAATTCCAGAAACCTTCATTACTGTTACCTAATATTCAGTTGTTTTTATAATTATTGCTATCAGAATCTGAAAAAAACACCAGCGGAATAAATTTAACGTTTCTAATTTGGATTATTCAAAGTATTAAAGCCTACTTAATATTAATGAATACTGAAATGCAATTTTTGCATTGGAAATCGAAATAACAACATTTGAGAAAAATCTATCTGAAATTGAATGCAAGATTTGAAACTGTAAAAATATACAGGATGTTTCATTTGAAACCCTTGATCTTCTGTCACTGATAACTAACCTAACCAGCAACAACGCTACTTAAAAATAAATATTAATTACAGTGCTCATTTTTAGTCCGAAAAATTAAGAAAGAATTTTTTATTCTGCAAACGATCACATATATATATATATATATATATATAAAATATAAAACAAAATTATTGATTAGAAATTATAAAATGATATATACAGAGTTTTCCATTAAAAACTAAATTGCTACTTATTTCTGGTAGAAGCGGCCAAGTTGCTCCATTAAAAATACAAATACTTTATTTCAGTAGATTATGTTCATTTATAGTTTTCATCAAATTTAGGTTGACGTCTCTTGTCTGATTCGTCAGAAACGTCTAACTAACATCGTGAAGATCCCTGTAAAGTATTCAATTAGCATTAAGTGTTCAAAAACATAATCCTCATTTCAATAATAATTGCCGGAATTTTACGCGATTTAGCACATCAAGAGGGTCATTATTTTATTTATTGTTAGAGAGAGAGAGCTATTCGCCGATATATTCGAAGCTGTTTTGGAGCCTTTAGCTGCTATCAGTGAGATCTTATTTCAGTATTGTAAAAAACGCGACCCTAAACAAAATATTGATACTGATACTGAACAGAGAAACTTCTTTCTAACGAGTTACAAAGGCATCTTATAGTTTCTGTTGTTTCTCCCCACCTAATACCCTCCTAGACTATAAGACACGCTTGACCTACACACTGATTTGATTAAAAACATAGCGGGGGCTAATTCGGTGTTATGTGTTTTCGGTGGTTGCACCCCAACAGCGAGAAGTATGTCTCTGCCGTATCCCTTGAGCGCCTCCCACCGTTGTGACGTCTGCGGCAAGCTGCTCAGCACGAAACTGACCTTGAAAAGGCACAAGGAGCAGCAACACCTCCAGCCGCTGAACAACGCGCTCTGCACACTTTGCCACAAAGTCTTTCGAACGCTGAACTCTTTAAATAACCATCGCAGCATATACCACAGGAGGCAGAAGTAGATCTGTGATTTTTCGAATGATTGATACGAACACCACGAATATATCCTTTAGTTTTTGTTGATCTTAGTCATATCCGTATTTTAATGCCCCCGCTGGAGTTGAAAGTTACGTCAAGCTGTCCCAGATATAATAGTTATTGTATCATTTTTTTTATATAATTAACCCTACTTTCCTAGCCTAGTGGAAAAATATTCGACACACGATGTTCTGTGATTACGTTTATTATTCAAGACCAAAAAAACTGTGATTGAAACGCAGTAGATTTCTTGGAAACTGTAATTTATTTGTTCTGAATTTGATCTCTTGAATACAAATATGAAGTACTCTCTCTTAGTTTAAGAGTAATGGATCCGCAAAAAGTCAAATATGTTCCAAATATTAGATGGATAAGCTATTACTTTGTGTTAGTTGTCTAATAGTCATTTATTATGTTTGAGGTATTTTTATATTTTTCATACCTTTCAGAAGTGAGGAAATCCAGAGGTTAGTATGTTCATTTAGGAGGTTTATTGCTTGATTATTGCTGTACTTAAAGATCTCTATTAATTTCAAGATGTCCAATTTCCTGTCAGTCCCAGATGTAAGATTTCCAGATTTGAAAAAAAATATTGTGGTCATGTCTTCCAGTAATTAGATCAACTTGAAATCCTACAGCTGGAACCGAAAGAAAGAACCTGGACATCTGGGAATCAATAGAGTCCTAAATTAACATCTGAACCTCTGAAATTCCCCATTTATAGAAATTCTCAAAAAAAAGTCCCTCAATTAATATCATAAAACACAAGTTGTAATTCATAGTTTGAAATTGAAAAGCTGATAATTTTACGTAACTTGGGTCACTGAGTAACTGTTATAAAAAGTGATAGAAAGCAAAAGAATTTGTTTTATAAATTTAAACATGTTTCATTTTTAAGTCACTTTCACACCACCGTTGATACACAATTCGAGGTGCTTTATATCGAAAATACTTAATTTTCAGTGAAAATATTAACACTTAATTGAATAATCTGCACATATGTTGATTTCTATTCATTTTTAAGAGTTTCTCACATGACGCACCGTTATATACTTCTTCAAATGCTGATGAGCAACTGTAAAAATTTAGTAACATAAAATATTCAAATGGATTCTGTTTTTCGATAAGAGTACAATCATTTTTCATTACATTGGTAAAACCTTTGGATTCCTACGAGAATACACCCAATAAATGTGAACTAGACACCTCGGTTTGATCATTCAATAAATTCACATAATTTCTTAATTGGTTTATTTCTTAACTTTCTAACAAGTTCAGCTGCAGACCTTTATTTTTCTCATGCAAAATCTTAAAACGCCCATCATAATTATTTCTCTATTACATACTTAAAATCTAACATATTATAACAGAGAAACATGTTTTGATGAACGTTTCAATATTTTACATAAGGAAAATAAAGGTCTCCAGCTGGGTCTATTAGAAAGTTCAGAAGTGAACCGAATAAGAAATTCTGTAAATTTATAGAATAACCAAACCGAGTTATCTAGTTAATCTCGTACCAACCCGGTGGTTTTACAAAAAGTAATAAAAAACTTTATTCTACTATCATCTGAAAACAGAAACCATTTAAATATTGGATGTTACCAAAATTTTGGCATTTGACAAAGTTACTAAGAAACAAAACGCGTAATCTGTATTATTTAATCAAGTGTACAATATATTTCTAAGGCCAACACAGTTCGAAGTTTAAAAAACTAGAATTAAGGAACAACGATTTCACATTTTATTAACTTATACAAAGTGCGCAATATGTCAGAACTATTATATTATGGCGGGAAATACGAAATAAATCAACTGATAGCTTACAGGTTTAATTTTTTATAAAAATCTCCGATATTCCTCATACCAAGTTTCAATACCAAATATCGTTATCAAATATGGACTATTAAGGCTCATTTATTTCATTATTACATATCAAAATCTTATAGGGTAGTATTAGAATAAATGTTGAGGCAAAGCTATACACAGATATTGAGAAATTTGTTCACAAATAACTTCGTACATTTAAAAAAAAAAAATATTCAGAAATACTCGAAATAAGTATGCCTTAAGTTTTAATATAATCCTGAATAATATGATGGGAGCGAATCTAAATATTTTTCCAACGATTTTCTTCTTGAATTTCAGTCTCAACATTTATCTAAATACTTTGCTACAAGATTTTTGTACAAAATAATGAAGTATTCGAGCCTAATATTCTACTGACAAGACATAGTATATTGTATCTTTTTCTGACTTCGTAGATTTCCATTAATAATAAAAGCACATGTAAGTTATCAGCAGATTTTGTATTCACTTCTGATATTTTGATGAGAATAAAGTCTATGCCACTCTTTACTTCAGTAATTAAAATTCGTAGAATAATCTTTGAAATTGCTATGCGATAATTTTGATATTTTTCACCAAAACTGAATTTTTTGAAATAAGGGGGATTCAATAACTTCCAAATTGAAACAGAACATTGAGTTTTGACTTCAGATCTGTGTTCGGGAGATGAAATTAAATACATATAATCCTTATTTTCCGTTATATCTGCTCGTCTCCTAAAGCTTATCCTTGATCAAAACTTTTTTTGATATTATTGTGATAAACAGTAAGAAATTCTGATGATGGACCTGTTTAATTCTCAACGATATGCTGTTTCCTTAATAGTACTTGTAATTATTTTCATTTGGGTTATACAGAATTTACTCAAAAAACATGAAAAACTGCTTTGTATATTCTTACATTTTCTGAAATACATAAATTACAACACGTCAGAAACTAAAGGTGAAAATTTAAAATCAATTTATCATGAAATAACATATTCTGTCAAAAACTTCGTATAAAGCAAATTATGTACTGGTTGTTTATGTGAAATTCACCATGTATAAGTCTACGAGTAGTGGGATAAATTAGGATTGATGAAAAAACCCAAACCAAAATTTCGGAAAGGTTCAAAAGGTCTTTGTATATGTTTCATTTGCAAATAATAAACGAAAACATATATAAAATAAATATTAATCAATTAAAACTCCGGGGCATTTTTATAAATATCATTAAGGATATTCTACTCGTATTGTTTCACAAACTTTTGATTCAATGTTCCGTAAGTTTTTCTTCCTTCAAACAGATATCGTTTGGTAAGCAGAAGAGAATATTTTTCCACTAAAGGGAATTCAAATATCCTTAGAATACAATAATAATAGCAAATAAACACGAAACATAAATAATTTTATTGATGAATTTAAAATTTGCATTGGTTCTTTTTGGCTCTGTGATATTTTTTGTTGAATATATCTAAAGATTTATGATTTTTTGAATGTGATGATAAAAATTCATCGATAAAAATTTTAGATTCGAAAAAATCGAAGCCTTGATATAAATATAGTCGGTGAAAGGGAATGTTTCTTCCACGTTATACATTTTATTAGAAAATTTTGAAAAATGTTCATTATTTATCACGAAAATATATCAATTTTAGGCCTTAGCAATGATAAAATACGTTTTGTCAAGTTTGAATCGTATACCGTATAAAAATATTTTTGAAAAACATGTGTTCAGGGAATTGTGCAAAAAAGTTTATTTTGTATAAATTTTGGTCAACAGAAGGCGGTAAGTGTTGAACCGAACGGTTGTCAAGTTGTGAAGTGAAATAGATAAATTCGAAAATTCCAATCGGCTCTAGTTTTATACAGCCTTTTTGATTTTGAGCACTAGGTCTACACTACCTAACATAGATTTTAAGATAATAGATCTTTGAATCTTGAATATGTGATATCATAAACTTATTAGTTAATATACTATGTAAGAATTCTCCTATCTCCAATATTGATATTCAGAAGTTTAATGTATATAATTATTTCTTTCTTATTCCAACTTAATAGTTATTCTAAGTTTTTTCATGATGATAACCGATTGGAATTTTTCTAATGCGCAAATAGATTTGCGACAAATAATTCATTTGGGAATTTTATCTATGCTAGGCAATGTTTTGTTTTGAAAATCATAATATTGTTGTATTGAGAGACAGGACTTGAGTTTTTTTAAAAGACTGAAAATTAGAATATTTTGCGGTATTTTTTAAGACTGATATTTTGACTGATTAATTTTTTGGTAAGATGAAATTTTTGATCGAAAAAATTGGCAACCCCAGAATTCTTGTTTATACGGTTATTAAATTGGTCCTGTGTAGTGAATATTAGTTTTTGCATTTACGCATGTTCATGTTGTTCTATGCAATATTTATCATATTTTATGTACTGTTGTATAACCTTTATTTATGTTCAAATATATTTTTACATTCGCAAAAGCAGCTGGGTTTTATTTTGCTTGATTAGTATTTGCCTCATTCCCTCTGTTTTATAGTTAAATGTTTAAGTCCTCCAACACACAAGTGTTGCCACCAGGAGATGTTAAATCGTTTTCCCCTACACCTACTTGGGAACCGATACGTTCGCTATCACACACTTGGCACATTTCTACTCCAAATGTACGTACATACGTTGACAATTCATTTTGCTTAGTACACGAAGAACAGTTTCCACTAAATATATCAAAACTGGAAAGTCGTTAAATTGAAATGAATATGACGAGAGCCAAGAAAGTCACTACAAAATATAAGGTTAATTTTAGGGTGCGTTAAGATAGCTTTTTTGATCCAAAATTGGGCGCAATGTCTTTTAGGTAAAGAGAACCTTAGCAAATACAAAAATTTCAAACTTTTTACGCAAAGAAGACGTTCGGAAAAATACATTCAAATCATATGGGGGAGAAAGAAAGGTTTTTCGGATGTCTTAAGGGTTTGAAGACGAGCAAAATTTATCGGCGGCTATTGTAGATGTTATTGAGATTTCACCAGCAATCGTTGCATATCAACATTTGCAGATCAAGCCAAGAAGTATCGCACCTGTAATCGGCGACAATTAGCGACAATCAACAATGTGTCATGCAGGTATGAGACGATGAGTTCAAAACTGCCATTTTCACTGCTCGTTAAGAATCACGAAGTTCAGTTATTACCATAAATTTAATGATAGAATCTTCACAATAAATTTTCAAACTCACTGTTTCGAAACAATTTCAAACTTGCTAATTACCACTGGCAGAAAATGATCAAAGTAGACAAAAGTATTGACGCACCTTTAGTTAATCTTAGAGCGGTGTTAAGTAGCAGAAATTTAAGGAAATTTTCGAAAATATGTGAGAAAATGTTCTTCGCGGTTGTTGCTTCAATCCATTCCAATCATTCCCAGCAAATATAAAAAGAAGTAAGAGTAGACATGGGCGGAAGTAGAGGATGGTAGCGAGCGCAACGGTTTCAGTGGTCGGTGTATCTGTATGTTTGTGTGTACTGCGAGCAGTAATACTGAGTTCGCGTGGGCAGATCGCGAATGCGCGGTTCGTTGCAAAGAACCGCATTTGTGTAGATTCGAATGTTGAAACGTGTCTGCTGGTGGCAACACGAATCGCGGACCAGACCAGAGCGAGCTTGGTTTTGCTGTTGCAGGGGCATCACCCAAGAAGGTATTCACGTGCCAGCTGTGCGGCAAGGTGTTGTGCTCGAAAGCGTCCCTGAAGCGACACATCGCAGACAAGCATGCCGAGAGACAGGAGGAGTACAGATGCGTCATCTGTGAGCGAGTGTACTGCTCCAGGAACTCGCTGATGACGCACATCTATACTTACCACAAGTCGCGGCCGGGAGACATCGACATTAAGTTCTTTTAGCCGCCGCTGAGCCGCCCGCCGACCGCCTCTACTGACACCGTCACATCCCCCCCACCAGCAGGTATTATAGCCCCATCACCACACCCGCTTGCGCTGCCGCTGCTGCTGTCTGATCAGTGTAGTTGTTGAGTTTGCTGCTGATGCCGCTTGCGCGAGCCTGCATGTCGGGGCCGGGCCCCCGCCCTGAGCCCGCCTCTGTACCCTGGCTGTTGCAGGCACTATGCGGATGCCGCCACCTACATCCGGAGGCATCAACGAGCCCCAAGAGTGCCCATACTGTCGTCGTACCTTCAGCTGCTACTACTCCCTGAAGCGCCACTTCCAAGACAAGCACGAACAATCCGACACCCTCTACGTCTGCGAATTCTGCCATCGCCGTTATCGCACCAAGAACTCCCTGACCACGCACAAGAGTCTCCAGCATCGGGGTTCAAGTGGAATGCTCAAGCGACTACTCAAGACCACCGCGATCAAGAGCGTGCTGGCCAGTGCGCCGCCTCCCCCACCTCCACCTCATCTTCAGTGAAACCGTCATTTTGGCCTACCGCAAGTACAAACCCCACCTTTTTCACGTTATTGTGATAATGACTCTCCAACCTCACTGTAGTAATTTTTATTTAATCCCCCAAGCCCCCTTTGTGGACGAGTACATTCTTAAATGTGTCGTGATCTGCCCACAATGCGAGACATTCCCAGTGTTACTGTGATTCGGTTCTTCTTGATATCATCCTAGTACTTCTTGTATTTATCATTTTACCGAGGTCATATCGGGCGATGGCGCAGTTTTCGATGGACCCCCCAAGCCATACGCAACATATTCGTTGATCATGGATAAACAACATTTAACTGTTGTAATAGTTAAAATATAAATGAATAATCACATATTCAACAAAGATGTTATGTTATCGCATAAATCTAAAAAACAGTAATATTATTCATCAAAAATTTCACCATGATGAAAGAAAGTCAGTACTGAAACTTTACCCTTATAAAGTCGACTCGATGATGAAAGGTGATAAGAAACTTCGAGAAAAATAATCTTGAACTTGAATAGTCAACACAGAACATCTGTATCACTAAAAAGTCTGGAATAATACTCATTCCATTTCTGAAGAACTTATGTTTTACTCATAAATGTAAACATTATTCTTACGTCAATTAAATAACTCAAATTGTTAAAGATGGTGTAAATTAAACTCAATGGAGTTTTAATTTCATTTCATTATAGAGAATAACCTATCCCTTCTAGAGAATATCCTAGGTTTTCTTATAGAAAACAGCTTCTTTCTTTATTTAAAGTAACAATTTTGTTGTAGATAATAACCGTTTCCTTTTAGAGAATAGCTGTTTTGTTCTATAGAATAGCAACTGCATTATAGAGAATAATCTTTTTTCAGTCCATTACTTATGAAATAAATCCACCTAATACAAGAAATAACTACTTGAAAAGTATACATTTTTTATTTTATCTACTGTTCAAATAAATATATTCCGGCTAGTTGAAGAGGTATTCCGGCGATATATTGTTAAAGATAACAGAAAAAACGCAAATTAAATGTTTAAGTATTTGTTGTAGTATATCTGGAATAATTTTAATTGCATATAAGAAGATGGTATAAACATTTTTAATTCAAACTACAGAGAATGAAAGTCTTCATATTGAATGGTTCACATCATACAAAGTTATGTGATTTTTTATCCGCAACTGTTTAAGCAAGTTCATCTAGAGCATACTTCAAAATAATAATAAATAATCGTAATATCGTCACACCTCATTTGCTGTGTTGTTGAATTCGTTTCAAAAATTCTTATTAAACTTTGACACATTACAATTTTCGAGGATTACCGAAAATACTTTCATTTTTGTGATATTTTATGATGAAACGACAATTATCGATAAACGGAAAAATTGTTAATTTCAAACGATAGAATCAAAAGTGGAGTTAGTAAGGTCCAATGTAAATACTACGTCCTTATTGATCTTCATTGAAATCATCAACTGCCAAATGTGTGCCAAAAAAAAACAATAAGCATTAAATAAAATACGTTCAGGTATCACTCAGTGGAATAAGTCAAAACAATAACTAATAGTGATGTTCATGCTACCTCCATAGGTACAATCAATTCAAGTATAAAACATAAGTTATTTTGAACAAAGTATTGAGATAAACCGACCTACCTCAATAAATACGATTACTTAGATTCATAAGGTATGTTCTTGTAGCAATATCAAATACGCAAGCGCTTTAAGGTTAGGTATTGCTTTTGAAACATACCTACCAATCAATTATCCCTGGATTTTCAAAGAATACCAATATGTTGAATTGAAATACGTCATCTAATTTTTATAGTACGTATATTTCACAACTCACTTATTAAAACATAGAAGAACTATGGGGTGTAATTGAAACATATATTCTCAAAATCTGAAGGATACAAGTACCAACTAAAAAACTGATTTCAACGAAATCATAATTTTCCGATAGAAAAGTGCCAAATTTTAGTTTAGCTCCAGTTATACTTACATATTTCCTGGAGTATTCTATTATTAATTTAAAAAAATTGCATCCGCTAAAACACCAATGGTAGTAGAGCAACGCAAAAAATAGCAGCTCGTACAAGATGGGTAATAAGGTAGTTATAACCTCCCATTTCTAGCAGCAGTAATTCATTTTAAATCTCACTGTCTTTATAGTTTTTACTACAATTCCCTCGTAGTAAATCTCAAGGTCAAACAAAAGAAAATCTCTAAAAGGATAATATTGATCAGTATTGATAGGGGATGCAATAGTAGGAATGATAAACATTCAACAGTGGTTTAGTTGAATACTTACCACTGCGTATATCTGTTATTTTTGTGTGAGTCCACTAACTGAAAATAAATCCTAAAAACGATCATTTTAGTCCCTAATCTTTATATGTATAATATAATAGTTCGAATTTAAATAAACATATTATAGAGAGAATCAGAAGAAATATTGCCTTTCTTTTTTTTTCAGCCCTAAATTACTGTTAATAAATTGGGGTAAAAATATTACACTGAATAAGATGTGTGAACTTCCATATATAAGAACCTGGTCAATATGTTTTAGTATGTATTCAAATTACACCTCAATAAATTTCATGAATTTGTTGAGTACCGTATTTTTCTGAAAACAAATACTGTTGAAATTTTAAACTACTTTATATGACTGTTGAGAATTGTTATGGGAAAGTCAAGAGATAATTACAATTAAATATATCAAATGAATATTCGCTAACTAGCACATGAACTGATTTAATTCCGATTGGAAGAATAACACAGATTTATGGAAGGAAATAAAGCCCTTTCAAATATCAGTAGCAAGCATAATTTTCATTGATTCATTTTTATTTGGTTTCCTATATTCTATATAACTACTGAAATTTTCGGATACATTCATTGCAATATAGTTTCCATAAAAATTTGTACTTTTAAATCAGTCATCCAGTATTATTCACAAAATGTCCATAATATAAGTTGTTAGAAAGAACTAGTGAGTCGTGTAAATTCGACAAGTATGATTCTGTTGATAACCTGAATATTAGTTTAATTCCGTTTTCAACTGGAAAAACCATTTAAAAAGGTACCGACTTCATTACCCGTTCGTTAATTCGCTTTAAGAGAACATTAAAAAAACTTTATATTATCTCCATTTTAATAATTATTAATTCATATCGAATTAGTAAACTATCAATTAGCAAAATATGAAAAAGATTATTAAATTGTATATTAATCAGAAGAGCTCATTCAAATGATATTTCAGACAAAAAAAAAGTTTGAAGGAACAATAATGGAAAATCAGATTCCACAAAAAATAATCAATTTTCCTCATTGAAACAATATCCAGGTCCTGATGTCCTAAATATAAAAATTCACAGAAGCAGTACAAAATCACCGAACGGAATAGGTACAAATAGAGAATGCATTGTTTCTTATACCTAGATTATATTTGAAATGATATATATTTTTTTACAATATCATATATCGGCTTCAGCTTGGGTTCTATCGAAAGCTAGCGTCATATAAAAGTGATGAATACCAATTTCAATTTGCTCATGTGATTAAAAGGAGGATGATTGTAGAAAATGTCTAAGACTAAACATTTAGTGTTGACTTTATGTATTTATATATGTTAAGTAAAAATTAGTTAAAAATAAAACTTGTGTAGCAGACAAGAAACAGTGAGTATTCACTTAACATATCTTTCCAGGGTTCAATTGTTGTAAATAATGTGCCAATCTTCATTGCATTTGTTTATAAATATATAGAATAATGTATTATATAAAGATTGGTTCCCCATTAAATGTATTTATATCCGGATTAAAAAATGCAATTCAGATATCCATTCAAAAATAAAAAATAATTAAATTTTCCATATAACAAATGACCTACCAAATTGTAGAAAATATAGAGGCGTCCTCTTGATATCATAAAAAATATGTTTTGCACCTTTCACAACTTTTCCCACCTGCATTAGATAATTCCTTTCTTTCCAATAAAAAAAAATTCAGATATCTTATTTTAAATAATGCAGCATTGTGTCCAGTTGTTTCACGATAAATTTGTGTTTAATGAACATTAGATACATCTTCACTTAATTCTCAGAAGGGTAACATATCTTTGTTAATGACAATACCTATAAATTTTTTACATTAAATCATATATGAATATTATTTAAATTCAAAAATACTAAGGTATACCTACCAATAATGAAAAAATTGTTATTATGTAAGAAAAATAAATCTAATTTTTTCAGTTCGAATCAAGTACATTACTAGTTTGAAACGGTCGAACGGAAAGATGAATTGCATTTTTTCAAATCGTTGTAAATAATTTCGATATTTATCCAAAATCTCGCAAGGAAATCTTTCGACTGTTAACTTTAAATGTTTTGTTAGCCAAATTAAGTTTCGTTTGGAAAATATGATCTTTATACCATTGTTAATGTTCGTTTATTTAAATTTTATTCGTTTGTTTTCTAATTGTTCCGTTGGATGGTTTCCTCAGCGACGATTTGTTCGTTTTCACTGTTTTTGTTTAAGTTTTTTTGATCTGAAAGGCACGGTTAGACATATTCGGCAACCGTATAAATATATTTGACTGTATATTTAGTGCTGTGACTAAAAAAAAAAGGAAATTTGTCTGATTAGGTTAAAACTATTTATTTCTTTTTGTGATACGGTCGAACCAAAGACAGTTCATTGAAAATCATTAGTTGTTTCTAACGGAATCAGAAAATATTTTTTCAAACGTGCCATGAAATTGAAACGTTGACATTGAAATGTCGAGTTTGTAATAATTATTTTTTTCTGTAGAGAATATAGGGACTTAGTCTAGTTTTAAGCCAGTATCAAAGAATTCAAGTGGAGCAGGCCATTGCATCTGTAGCAACATAAGAATACCTAGACCAATATTAAAATAGAGATATATCTAATTCATGAAGTTCTCCAGTATTTTGGAATTAGCTGAAAAATTTTGATTTTTTACGAGAACAGGCTCAATTTATTTTCGTAAGTTATGATGAAATCAATTACACTTGTAGAACAGAAACATCTGCAATAGAATTCATTCCTGTATATAGTTTGCAATCATATTTTAAAAACTTACCAATTAGTTATTTTACGATGTTGAACAAACATTGGTTTCACTTCAATTGAAGTCTTGAAGAGCAGTTAAAAAAGCAAATTGGATACTTGTTATAATAGAAGGTTCAAATTCAATAATGAATTGAAACATTTCCTTTACATATCATTAAATCACTTAGTGTCTGGCCTAGGAATTCACAGTATATTTCTTCACTATTACATATCTTTTTCTCAAGAAGAATAGGTACTGTTGCATGTTTCTACAGATTGGCTGTACGATCCTGCATATCTATCATGCCAACTTAAATTATCATTATGTAAACATAAATTATATTGAGAAAAATAAGGAAAATAAATTTAACAGTATTAAAATTTGTAACTAAAAGTAGCAGTTTAGATATTTTATAAAATATTTACATTTGAAATTTTATCTTTCTAAAAAATTAATATTTGGCCTCCAAAAAAGAAATAATTATCGTAGATTTTGTTACCTAAATTAATGATGAAACATTTTGGCGTGATTCTAGACTAGTGTATGTGGTGTTTCTATTGTACAATTTTAGAATCGTGTAAATTTCACTAAAACTCATTGAAATTCTATATTCATATTATAATATTTTTTGAAATTTGCCAAATCATGGTTATAACTGTACCGTGTTGTTGTTAAGTTTCCTTCAAGGTCATTTCACTCAAGTTGGGCCACCTGAAACATTCAATTCCAAAATTGCTCTATTTTGCATCATTCAGCGCATCTCGACAATATTCCTTCGACTTAAGGAAATATTTCTACTTCTTACAGACTAATTAATAATTAAATTATGATAAAATTCCCGCAGGTAACAATTTTGGAGGAGACCAGTTGTAATAATTCTTACGTATAACTTTTATAGATCAAGATAATAATTGAACATATTCATTTAATTCGAAAATTTATCTGTGAAAAAAAATGAAATATAAGAATTTTCACGCTATACGAATGAAGTTATTAAAAATGAAAAAGTGTGACTCCAAATGTCACAAATTGTCCCCACCAGGGGTTCTTTGTGACATTGATGGGGTTGATTGTGACAAAACCAACTCTTCTATACGTCCTCAGAATGTCAGAACGAAATATGAACTTTCATCTATACATTCTTCATGAGCCCATTTCAAGCAACTAATTTTTCTTTCGAACGAGAGTTGGAAAAAGGTTGGCTACGGATTAAAGAAAAAGTATCATCTTCAACTTCAGAACTGCTACTGGCATCAGTGGTTTCAGCTTTAGTATTATTTAGCCTTTGTCTCGGTTTTATCTTTATATACTCTTGGCAACGGATTGTTCAGCTTTTTTCTTATTTTTCTCTTTTCGTTATCTTCTAATTCGTCCTTATTTGGAATATCTTGGTTTTGGTCTTTCTTTGCAAGAAGAAATATCTTCTAAATAATATCTTCTAATGAGAGTTATGTCCCGAGTTTGTCCCGAGGTTAGCTGCCATGTTTAGCGAAGTGGTTAAAATAGATAATGAAACCCTCTTCCTTTATCCAACCTGACAGATTGGCGGATACAATACATCTTTGAAGGGAGTCGTTAACAAAACATTCCCTGTTATTTTTTCTTGGAACCAAATTTCCGCTGCCACTAACAGCAAAACAAAATGTTACCAGCGTACCTCTTTGAAAATAAGTTACAGAACCCACCTATTTTATGCCCTTACTTGCAATAATTCTGCCTGGGCTGTCGCACAGTAGTTATGCCGTTGTATATTTCTTGGGGTTCAAGTTTGTAACGATCTACGACCAAAGAAAAAAAAGTGTATTTTCTTATGGAAACAAAAAGCGCGAATGAGGCTAGTCGATTCGACAGTTCTGAAGGATAATGTCGCTCAAGAAAACCCATGAGCCAGGCAGCAGAGGTCATGTCATCTTGGATCCATTTATTAGGGAGAGTTAAATTATTCCTAACAGCAAATTCATAAGCTCATCTACGAACTTCCTCTGTGGATAATCCAAAGTATAATTACGGTTAATGAATCAGGTGCTCAGCTAATTTATTTACCATTACATCTGGTGATACTTGATGATTCCGTCTATAGCCTACATGCAAGGATTGCTCGCAATCCAGAAATTAAGGTTTTTTATGGATATCCCTAAATTCAAAAGAATAGAAATCTTACCCTCATTATTTCGCCTTTGTAGATTTTTGCTCCATCATGAGGTCATGCAGTTAATATCGAAATCGGCAACAACTACTCGCAAAGACTTCTTTTCCAAAATATCTTGTGCTGCGCGTTTAAAAAGTTTTCTCATCCTCGGTTGTTCTTGCGCTAATATGTGCTCATTGTTCAGTCTGAAAAAGGTTAATACGACAAGCATCTCCGATTTTAATGTTACCATCAACCCCAAAGAAGATTTTAATTTTGTCCTCTTTGTTCTGCCTAAATTTTAATGAATATCGAAATAACGTTATTTCTGTTTGAAGGGGCATACCTGAAATAGTAATTTATCACCTCAGTACCAGTTCTAACTAACACCATAATCACTTCATAAAACTATAGTTGAAGTCGCTAATATTTACTAAGTCACCCCTAAAATAAAAAATCAACCAAACACACGTTGTACGTTAGCGATCGTAGCCCCAACCATATGAGCACACAGAAATAACGCTAATTCTTTTGAGAATATCTTGAAGCGACTGATATCTTCTTAACGATTGCAAGAG
Organism: Megalocaria dilatata; assembly: GCA_034642435.1. Taxonomy (NCBI): domain Eukaryota; kingdom Metazoa; phylum Arthropoda; class Insecta; order Coleoptera; family Coccinellidae; genus Megalocaria; species Megalocaria dilatata. The sequence continues at coordinate 52,061,134 of CM067859.1, read as the reverse complement.
TCTCTGTCATATCTATCCCCCTGTCACAAACAACCCCAGTGTCCCCTACTATAAAAAAAATAGCAGTACAGATTTCCTAGAACAAAATACTCTATATATCATCTGATTCATGAAGAAATTTGAAGCTTTGGGTATTGTAAATAATAAATTTGAGTTTGAGTTTTATGAAATTTTTCTTCTCTTACAAGTTCTATTTTTTGTGAATCAGAACTTCATTAAAACTTGGGACAAATATCTCAAAGCATTTGCTGATAATTAGTAGGTTCAGCTTGAGGAAATAACTTTGTAGTGAAATATCTAGGGTAAGTGATTGGGATGTGAATGATTCTATGGAAACGATGGTAGATTTAAAGTGCACTGCCCCAAGATGTATTTTTTTTTATTTAATTTATTCCCTCATATTGCAACAAGTTGCCTTGACACAGTACAACACAACTGTTTACAAAAAACTACAAGCGATGTTGAAAAATTACTGTAATACCTCAATACTCAGACAAAATCCACAGATGTACTTATATTGTATCGTACTAGAATAAGATTTTGAGAATGTAAGTCTATATATCATGCTTCAACCGTTCAAGCTTCATCTTGTTATTTCACAAATGTTTCAAAAAATGTTAACCCTACACTATTCTTGAAAATTTAAAACATTTAGTATATTTTTACAGTGAAATCTGATAACAGAATTTAAATTTTGTTTCATATAAAAGAAACGTATAAAATACATATCGTTGAAATATTCTGTGAAATAATTAAATTGAAGAAACAGAGCAGTGTACATTATCATTTTAACCAGCATCTCGGTTGTAAGGGTTCTCCTTCACATTACTGCAAATATATTTTTCTTGAATGCTTGTGGGAAATTTTCAGTTTATTTAGCCGCTACAAATTCATACAAATGCTTCCATGTTATTTTTAAGAACTATTATTTTTATTTAAATTTTATTATTAAGAATAACTTTTGTTATTTAAAACTTATAAATATATTATGATATGATTGTTGGTGTAATAAAAACAATGAATAATTATCCTAATATTTAATTTCCTTTTCCACATTACTGAGCTGAATTTCTAACAAAGAAGTAAAGCGAAAGCACTTGGATTTTATAGTGAAATATAAAACCTTGAGAGTTAATTTAAATCAACTGCACTAGACACATAAACCAAATTTATTACCACTAAAATACTAATTTGCTAAGTGACATTGAAATAAGAACACTAGATAATGGTTGAAATATTTTAATAATTTTTGCTTTACATGTTTCTGGAAATAAGGTAAGTGACAATATAAAAAGAAAAAGTCAAAAATCCAAGATCAATCACAGAAAAATCAATATTGTGTAAGACTTTACAATGCCTGCATCATAGGCTATTTGACGGTATAATCATATTGTTTTATTTATTGATATCCGCATACGTCAGGAGTTATAAAGTGGTATCCAACAAGTTAACAAACTATTTTATTTAACATAAAAAACCCCAAAACTAAATTCTTTTTTATCTGTTACCACGTGATCAAAATTTAATTTGGTGTGGTTGACAGTACGATGACGTCACATTGAAGTAAAGAACACGTCTGTCATTACCGTTACTTTGCGTATCTTTGTGTTATTGGTGTTTTGATGCAAATTGCAATATTTTCAACTATTCAAAATTTTTGTATCCAGTCATACTGTTATTTTAAACATTCCTCAATGCGTCTTTATGTATCTACCTAATCATGGATAGTAATTCTGTAAAAGCAGATAGTTGAAACATGCCTGAAATCGAGGCCATTTTGGTGAGAATTTCAACCATATTTTGTGCTTTTTCGGCATGCTAACACACTCAAATAGTTTTTCTGGCGTTTTTATATTTGTACTATACACGCTGGCACTAAAAATCATTTGTACTTTTTTTTTTTGGTAATGCTCGTTATAGTAAATAATAACTATAACATTTGTATTATATGCTAGGAATTTTCGGGTACTTTGACTCTTATAATTAAGCATTGGAACGTTTTTATTCAGCGGTGAGTGACAAAATGGTTAGGTATGTTATTTCGACGACATCCAGGGACTTGATGATCTCCGTCAGTAGCGTTCTATTGGAACTTGACAGTCCTTAAGGTAATGGTTGTTATATAACAAAATTAAACTAATTCAACTTGTGTATAATATAGACCGTATGACACTTGACACTTGATCGATTACTCCAATGTAATACATTTCAACGCACTATTTGAATTGTTCTGTTTTAGTTGCAATTTTTTGGAAAAATCCTAATAATTATTTAAAATAACAAATTTTTCTGGACTTATTAAACACTATTAAATAATTGGAGATAGTTTTCAGAATCCAAGTAGCCAATTCTTACAAGGTGACCAAATAACTCCTGAATGTAGTATTACAAGCAACCTGTTCCTCATGGGGAAGCCAACGTCTATGGAGTGAAGTTGGCTCAGTCTGGGTAAAAGATCCAGATATTGAGGTGGCTCATTTATTCTGTTCTGTCGCCAATATCACGTCTTCGAGAGGATATGTAGTAGAGAAAAAGTCTTCATTTATTAATTCTGAAAATGCTAATACTTCAATTAAATATTTTCAAAAAAATCTACCAGACTATGAAAGTTTGGTGTTTCCTTTTTGGGAAACTAACGGAAATATAGTTTTTGCGTTCATTTTAATATACGAAATTCTTCATTATGCAGTTGCTAGAATTTCTTTATTGTGAATTCCAAAATACGAAGGAAGATATTTCAGTTTTTTTAGTATATTTTCAATCAACATTTGCCAAATATTATCAAAAAATACTGTAACATTGGGTGGCTCAGTATTTTCGTCTTATTATTATGGAATCATTTTGCTAATAAACAAATCAAGTATCTCTCATGAATGCTATGAATTCAATAAAATATAGAAATTATCCTTTTTTTCATAGACCGTTTTTATGGTTCATGAAGCATAGGTTTATGATTTCACTCACGACAGAACATGATAAGAGGCTCTGAGTAACCACAAACTACATTTCACTCAAAACAGAAAACTTTTAAATATGAAAGCCCTTCACTTGAGCTAAAGTCAAAAATTAAGTATCTTGAATTCCTCTAGACAGTAGAGACAGTTAAAATAACTGCTAATAAGGCTAAACACTTTGATAGTGGCGAGAAATGCGACAGGTAAGACTAAGGTTTTAATCCAAAAGTACTGCAATCAATAGGATGATATGCATTATCATGTATGCTGAAATGGAAAACAAAGTAGATACCGCTCTTGTTAGGAAACAAATATTAGCACGTATATTCATAATTGAATCAATGAGAAGGTTGCAGACCATGAAACTATAAATCAGTAAAAGGATACTAAAAGTTAGATTGGATTTACACCAATAAACTTCTCCGAGATCACATTTTATATTGGTGTACCTTTCGACCAGTACGTTTATTCTGAGGACATTATGAGTACCGCATAATTAATAGGATACCTGAGATCCAATCTGATTTTTAGTATTCGTTCAGTAATAAATCCATAAATACAAAAATTAGATCATTATGGATCTCACACCTATGCACCTGGTGATATAATAGACCATGGTGGTCTTCAAAAAGGGTAAGAGGCTGATCACAAAACTTCCGGATGAATAGTCAAGATTGATCCATGCTGCACCTCACGGTAAACTAATCGTCGAGCGAAACAAGAAGGTACGTGCAATTTCAGCTAGGAAGGAGCCTTCAGAGACATGATATTGCAATACGTTCTAAGAGTTGAGCTGCCATCAATGTACTGGTCTCAAACGCCATTAGTATAAAGATGGTATAGAAGTGGTTTGCTAAGCTCAATAAATTAATAAATTGCAGTATCAGAGGATATGTTATTTAAACATTTGAAAAGTATTATTATTATTATTATTATTATTACATAAGTGATAAGAGTAAAGGTAAACCTATAAACTCAAAAAACAAAAATAAAATGAAACTGAGGAAGTACTCTAGAAGTGAAACAATTGAGTGGTGAATGCAATGTAATTGAATTAATTATTGAACCCGTGTAGATCATCCATCCAGAGCGTTCTTGAAAGAATTCACCGTTGGCGATGACACAACTTCAGCAGGGAGTCGATTCCACGCCTCGAACACTCTGTTGGTAAGAAACTGGCTCCTCGGTGTCGTCCTGAAGTTCTCCTTGGCAAGCTTTAAACGGTGTCCTCTTAAGGCTCGATAATGGTTAAGTGGAAAGAGGTGAGACATATCCGTACCGAAGAGGGAGTGAAGTGCTCGATAGGTGGTTATCAGATCTCCCCTTCTTCTACGATCCGAGAAGGAGGGCAACTCAAACAACCGCAGCCTCGATTGGTAGTCAGGGCGGATTGTGCCAAATGGAAGACGGGTTTTCCACCGCTGGACAGATTCCAAAAGATCCCGATCACCCCTCAGATTGGCCCACCAAACAGGGCCCGCATATTCCAGAATAGGACGCACATAGGTTGTGTAGAGAGTCCTGCTTGTGGCTACATCGCATCTTGCAAATGTTTTAGACAGCTGGTAGGTGAATTGTCTTGCCTTAGACACAACAGTCGAAATGTGAGCAGACCAACCTAAGTCATCCGTGACGGTAACACCTAGGTCACAATGCTGAGAGACAGTAGCTAGCCTCTGCTGGCCAACGAAGTAGGGAGTTCTTGGATATTTTTTGCCGATATGAAGCACGCAACACTTCCCGATGTTAAGAGGTAGCAACCACCTCCCACACCACTCAGAGAGCTTATTGAGGTCTTCCTGGAGGTGTCCCTCATCAACCAAGGGACAGTTGTAAAGCTTTGTGTCATCTGCGAACATTGCACAACTGGATGAAAAAAGTCGGGGGAGATCAGAAGTGTACAACAGGAACAAGTTAGGACCCAAAACCGAACCCTGCGGAACTCCACTAAGAACTTTCATATCAGAGGAAGAGAAACAGTCACCGACCCTCACCCGGAAAGTGCAAAGCGACAAAAATGACTGAATCCACGAAAGCAGAGGACCCCTCACTCCCAAGAACTCAAGCTTCCTCAGGAGACGACGATGGGGGATACGATCAAATGCTCGCGCAAAGTCCAAATAAACAACATCCACCGGACAGCCACAATCAATGCACTTAGTCCAATCGTTGACACAGGAGAGGAGGTTCGTAATGGTGGACCGACCCGGAAGAAACCCATGCTGCTCCTTGGGAACTATATCGTTTTGTAGGGCAAACTCTATCAATTTATCGCTAATGATTCGCTCCAGTAGCTTGCAAACTTGAGATGTTAAGCTTATTGGTCTGTAGTTCTGAGCAGAAAGCTTATCGCCTTTCTTGAAGATAGGTGTAACAGAAGCTGATAACCAATCTTGAGGGAGGGAGGAGGATTGAAAAGAATACGAAAATATTATAGACAGTGGCTCAGCCAAGACATCGGCGCAGGAATGTAGCAGTTGCGAAGAAAATCCACCGCGACCAGTGGCAGAGTGCTTCTTCATCTTGGAGAGGTATCCCAGGACCAGCTCCCGATCGACATTGATGCTCTCCACTTCATCGAAAATACGTGGAAAATTGGGATCAGAAATTAGATCGTCAGGTTCCGACACAAAAGCGGAGGCAAAAGATTGCGCCATCACGTCAGCAACCCGAGTAAGGTTCTCGCAAGCCTCACCGGCAGAGTCATAAACAAAGGGTATTTCAACCTTGCTGTTCATGCAGGAGCGAAGATACTTGTAAAGTCTCTTCCTATTCTTGGAGCTGACCAAATCATGTTCAAATTTCTTCTTGGCTTGCTGAATAGTCGACGATACAACGTTGGAATATGCACGATGGTTGCGATAGTCATCATCCGATCTGCTGCTTAAATAACGTTGCCACAATGATTTTTTACAACGGATCATATGCAATATGGACTGCTTTATCCATGGTTTCGAAGGATTGAATTTCTGAACTGAGTAAGTAGTACAAGCAGCCACAGCCTCATTGATTATATCAGAAAACACCCTCCAGTTATCCTCCATCGAAAGCTGAGAAGAGAGAACAGAATACCAGCTATAGCCCGAGATGATATCGCGAACTTGATTGAAGTTGATTCTACTTTTAAGCTTACTCTGCCTACTGTTTGTGATTGAGGTGTTGAGCTGAATTTGGGTAGATAAAAGAACGTGGTCAGATTTTCCAATAGGAGGTGAATATTCGATTTCTGAGATGACATTGGAATCGGAACAGATGAATAGGTCGAGTAAGGAAGGAATCTGTCCCTCCCTGTATGTGGTGGGTTGATGAACTAGTTGTTGAAGACCACTGTTGACCATAAGTTCAGCATAAGGAAACGATGGTGCGTTTTGTGAAGGCAGCTGTGTGATGGGCCACTGTAAATCTGGACAATTGAAGTCTCCAGCTATGAACAAGTTATTATATTTCTTAGAGCACTCCGACAGAAAAGCAACCAACTCGGCGTCTTCAGAGCAGGGACGAGGTCGATAGATACATCCGATGAAGATAGAAAAACCCTGCTTTGATATTTCAAAGAAAATGTTGTTGATGCCTGCCCAATTCTTATGGACCTCATTCACTTTGAACGAGGAAGTGATATCTTGTCTTAAGTAGACGCATACCCCCCTGTGACCAGGAGTTGTGATACTATCGTCGCGATAGAGAGTATAATTAGGTATGTCGAATATGCAGTTTGGAATAGATGGATGCAGCCAGGACTCAGTTATCAGCATAATGAAGGGTTTTTTTAGTTGAACAATGGACAGAAATTCAGAAAACTTGGATGAAAGTGATTGTATGTTAGTGTAAATCAAGGGCCAAACCAAGAGATTATTCAGTTTTTTGTAGATGTACCTGGAGATTGTGATGAGGATACTATTGTTGGGACACCCTGTAAATATCTTATGGTTAGATCGCCTTCACCAGTGTTTTGACGGCGCTTCAACTCGACACGAAGGGAGTCAAGGGCAGATACCTGTTTTTTTGTCTTATCATCATAAATTATAACTTGACGGAAGCTAGGGTGACCCTTTAGTTTAGATCGGTTTCTCAAAACAGCCGTAACAGTATCAGGTGACGAGAAAGTAGCTCGAATCCACTTCGGTTTGCTTTTATCTTTGGATGGTAATCGAGTTGAACTCATGAGAGTGTGACCAGCATTCGGCAGGATGTGCTCCACAATGTCGCGAACACTGGCAGTGTCAAGCAAGGCGTCGGCTTTCTCAGGGACATTACATATGATGAGGTTGTGAGATTTTCTCACACGGTTCAGAATTTCCGCCATATCATGTTGGACTGAAAGATGGGAAGAAGCAGAAGTAGACGAAACATTATCCAGTTTTGAAGAAATGGCGGCAACTTCATCGCATAGTGCTGAGTTGGCCTGATGTAAACTAGCAATCTCCGAATGACAGTCATCGATTGCGCTCTGATGTTTAGAGATAATATCGCTATGCTCCTTGATTTTTGTGGTACAACTTGCCAATTGATTGAAGAGGTCGTCTTGGCGTTTTTCGATACGCTCGACACTGGCAGCGACCTTTTGAATTGATTCAAGAAGAGTGTTGAAATGCTGAGCAGTTACTGGCATGTTTGTATCATCGGACGGAGTCTGTTGAGCTGACTGAGAATTAGGCTGGACGGAATGACGATAGCCAGAATGATCACTTCGCAATCTCCTCTCCTGCGACATTATGAAGGATAATTAGGATGAAGGAATAGGGATTACAACTGGACTCTTCACTTCAATGGGCAGTTAATGAAGACTTAGCACAGATACAGAGGCCACGATCGAAAGGAATGCGGGAGGGGAAACAAAAGCGGACAGGAATACGAGAGAACTGCCAAGTTACAGAAGACGAGCCATGTCCTATATCATCGATAACCAGAATGAAATGACTGAAGAGGTGGTAATAAACACTGAAATGCAGCGAAGCGAAATGCAAATGAAAAGGGTCCCGTCAAGGTCAACCGGTTCCGGAAAACCGGTAAGCGAGCGTAAACATACAAAATGAAATGAATTACTTTACAGAATTGTATTTAAACAGAAAAATATCAACCACGTTTTTTCAGAGAAACTTAACGTAATATGTATATAGAGTCTAAGGACTTACTTTCAGTGTAATGAAATTGTTCAATTCCGACTTGATACACAATTAATATAAACGAATTGATAATAAACTCATGAAACACGTTTGCACTCTCCCAGTTTCTCACTGACTTTGTGAGTAGTATGAACTATGGTCTCAGAAAGTTTCGGAATAGTGCAACTAACATATGTGTAAAATTCACAACTCAAATCGAGTCGAGTAGGTATCGTTCCTATTCGAAAAACGCTCTCCTACCGAAGTTCTTCGAATCGAATGTTAATGCATTGCTTGAATTAGTTTGATGGGATAACAGTATATGTGTGTTCACCTACATTAGATAGCGCTTATGTTTAGTAAAACTTGGCCAATAGAGCTGGCACTGATAATGAAGCCAACAAGCTTCAAAACATGCATCTCTGTTGTTTATGTCCTAACAATCAACGATACCTGTTCGACGATTTGAATTATGAAGTGTTACACAGATTAAAATGCACTATCGAAGTCGAAGAATTTTTTGTTACACCATAGCTCCTCATTCATTCTGATAACATTTCCGCTGATAATATAATTCATTTGGATGTTATAAATACTATGAAGGAGTTCCCACAAATATCAAAGTGGCACAACAAATCTTCACACCTTATATTGTCATACTGAATGTTATGAGATTTTCGAAGGTAAGTAAATTCTCATATTTTTTCCTACAATTATTTTTTATATATATTTGTGACGACGTGCCCGCTCCTTGGCCATTACCCAGAATTCCGTTCTGCTCTGCTACAGATGCCTGACGTATCACATAGAGGACGCGACAGTTTTCCGATTGTTAGTTCACCGTCCTCGTCGGCTTCAAGTAGAGCAGAGCTCGAGCATTCGTCATCCACATTCACAAGGTCACAGGAATCATTGGCAGGCTTGCACCCTATTACTAATATGATGCTGATGAGTTCTGGAGACTTGCAAGCTAGAAATAAACGCTTATCTCCCGGCATTAAGAGGTTGGAAGCTCCCTCATAAAACCGCATCCTAAAGAGCTTCATTGGTGACCCCGGCGTGATCCGAAGACCCGACGTCATCCTATCCAACAGTTCCGAGGATACCTTTCTATTTCATTCCACAGTATCCCCTGCTTGAGATGGCACCGCGTCCAGCTCAGCGGCGGACATTTCATGCCAAATCCAAACGCCCTATGTCGTGACCCTACCAACGTTCACTGGGAAGGGAATGTGTTGTGATTGCACAAATATAATTGAAATTGATCAAGAATTATTTATCAACAAGATCATTGTAATTCACATTTAACATATGTCAACCATTTTAGAGGATTTAAACATAACAAATACGAAATTATCTATGTATATCGAAAATAAATGGTTTAGATTAATATTCTTAGAATCACTTGAAGTAAACCGATATCATTCCCAGAGGATTCTCCTGAATGAACAAACAGTTACCAATAGGTCACCTCTATTGAATATCTTCATTTAGTTTGGTTTTAGTTTGACAAGCCCAATAACATCTATTGTCTTTGTCACTTTCTCTCTACCTAATTGGGAATATCTAAATATGTCATCCTAATTTTAGTCCCATATATAAGAAGCTATGTGTAAGTTTCCACACGGCATCAGTTCAAATGTGTAACATTATTAAGCCACAGTGTGTCTAAACAATTGTTGTTCATCAGTAAAAAGTTTGAGGAAATTGAATTTTATTTACATAAATACTGAATTCAGTATTTATGATGAAAATACATTTTTAAGGAGTAGAAAATAAAATTCAATTTTATTTACATAAATACTGAATTCAGTGTTTATGATGAAAATACATTTTTGAGGAGAAGAAAATAAAATTCAATTTCCAGCCTATTAATCCAGTATTAATAGGCTGGATTATTTCCAGCCCATAATTCAAAGAAAACAGAACTTTGGATGATATGATAAGCACTCTAGTACAAGAGCAGCAAAAAAGAAATCTGTATTTTCGTACAAAACAATAAGACATTAATATCCAACTTCTCCAGGTTGATAACTATTGGATCATAAAAGAAGGAATGGAAACAAGAATATACTATTTATATAACGAAACATTTTATATGAACATATTAAAAATGAAATATCTAGATATTAGGTAAACACAGTTCATTGGTATATTTTTTTACAAATTTAGTTCAAAAAATGTTCATCTCTAAAAAATTCAGTCATTCTCTTGGTTTTCATTGCGGTTTTGTCGGTTTCCCCAATCAAATCCTCCTGGTCTCTCCTCTGGTAATGGCTCATAATCTGCATCTTCGGGATGAGGGTCAAATAACATTTTCCTATAAAATTAATGTTGTTATGGAAATTTTACAAAATATATAATATGAGAATAAGAGATTTCGCTACTTTTTTTGATAATTAATGATTTATTTATTTTACTTTTTCACATCATTTTGGTAGCATATGAATTTCCCTTGAAAAAAAAAGACATTATCAAGGAATTAATCCATTTTTGGTATCCTCATAAGAATGGAAAGTGTTACACAGCTAGGCCATGTGCCAGTGAATGATAATTGGAAGGGGTAAGATTTCTCATTCAAGCGTTTCCAAGTGAGTTTTCACTAGTTTTTCAATATGTGGTCAATAACTACTGTCATGTAACAAAATCACTTTATATGCTCATATAGCGGACCATTTTCCTTTTAAAACATTGGCTGATAAGTTCCCAGTTTAACGAAGAAAACACAACTTTTTTTATTACATTTGACTTTATTCAAGAACATAGTCTCCTTCAAGAACAATATAATAACTCCATCTAATCTTTTGTTACCTTTCTTGAAGAACAATTTATCTTTAACCTTAAAATACATTCTGTCAAGAAAGTACCGGGAATTATCGATTTAAATCTGGCGGGGCAATGAGGCAGGTAAAATTTTTTCCTAGTTTGGTACCACTGTCCTTAATTACTATGCCAAGCTTGAGCGGGATCTGTCAACAAGTGTGTTTGCAACAGCTGATTAAGTCAGTCGATGTCAGAGTGCGTGCCGATTTTTACTAGGGGTGATTACGTTGAGCAAAGAATTTGTTTAAAGTTTTGTGTTGCAAATGAATTTTCGTGTGCCGATGCATTGAAAATGTTGCAAAAGGCCTTTGGTGATAATGCTCTATCGAAAACTCGTGCATATCAGAGGTACAGAGCCTTCAAGGACGGTCGTGAAGTGGTCGCCCATCGACGGCTTCGATCGAAGATAACGTCGATAAAATTAAGGAAAGGGTGCTGGAAAACCGTCGTACCAGCTTGAGAGAGATAGCACATGATCTTAAGATATCCCACGAGTCCGCACGTACGATTTTGATTGATATTTTGGGCATGAGAAAGGTGGCCGCACGACTCGTACCGAAAGACCTGAATTTTCTTCAAAAACGTCATCGCGAACAGGTTGCTTCAGACATGCTGGATCGCTGTAATTCCGATTCTACATTCATGGAACGCATTATAACTGGTGATGAGACCTGGGTCTACGAGTACGATATGCAAACAAGCCAGCAATCATCAGAATGGGTGGCAAAAAATGAGCCGAAACCGAAAAAATCACGCCAAAGCCGCTCGAAAATGAAGGTGATGCTCATTGTTTTCTTCGATATCCGTGGCGTGGTGCACAACGAATTCGTTCCAGAGGGTCAGACGGTAAACAAGGAGTATTACCTAGGCGTTATGAAACGTTTGCGTGAGCGTATCAGTAAGAAGCGGCCAAATTTGTGGGCGAACAACTCATGGATTTTGCATGACGATAACGCGCCTTCTCACCGAGCTACGATTGTGACTGACTTTCTCGCCAAAAACTCAACAAACGTGCTTCAGCAACCACCGTATTCGCCGGATTTGGCTGCCTGCGACTTTTTCCTCTTCCCAAAACTAAAATTGCCCCTTCGTGGCACCCGTTTTGAGTCGATTGAAGCCATAAAACAAAATTCGGCGCGAGAGCTAAAGTCCATCCCGGAAAGCGCCTATAAAAAATGTTTCGATAATTGGAAGTGCCGTTGGCATAGATGTATTGGAGCAAATGGAGCCTATTTTGAAGACGACCCAATAAATTTTGACGATTAAATGTAAAAATGTTGTTTTAATTGAAAATTCCCGGTACTTTCTTGACAGAGTAGTATAATAACTCCATCTAATCTTTTGTTACCTTTCTTGAAGAACAATTTATCTTTAACCTTAAAATATACATTTGTTTCTGCGTATTCAAGCCAAATCTCTTTCTGGAAAGCATTTTTTTAGGTCTGCAAACAGGTAAAAGTCACTAGGAGCCAAATATGGAGAATAGGGAGTGGGTAAGGAAGCAATTCATGCACATCGTAGCGAACAACTTGTGACATGGGGCATTGTCTCAGTGAAATATCACTTTTTTCTTTGAAATTTCCTTGCTCAATCAATCAGTTGGGCTAAAAGTTTAATTGAATCGGTCCTTATTTGATGGAAATTAATTTCAATTAAATAAACTAACAAAATAACAATTATCACTAAATTAATAAATTGTGGAAATAATCTTTATTAAATTACTTTTAATCAGTTGGGTCATATAGCGATCGCTATTGAGTGTCTTGCCTTTTCAAAGTAGTCTATAAACAACATACGGTACGCATCCCAAAATACAGTCACCATAATCTTTCTAGTAGTCTGTTGAGCTTTGGGCTGCTCTGTGTGAGATTCACCGTCTGGTGTGCACTTAGCTGACGATCTTTTTGATCGATGATCTAAATCATCGACTCGTTGGATTTGGTTTACTGTATCATCCTTGGAGGATGATAAATTGACTACTCTGAATTACTGAGATGTTGGAATTACTAGCATACCCCATAGCTCAATTTCATTACTCTATATAGGTCTGATGAGTACTTTGTAGATGAGAAGTTTGTTTATCAATGAGAGTTTGCATTTTCTACTAATTAATCAATAAAGTTCTTTCATTTTTAGGTTTATTTTTCCTTTTTTTGATATGCTCCTTACAGGTGAATCTCTTATCAAGATCTCATATATTTGGTTGATGAAGATTCTGGTATTTGGATTTTATGTACATTCTGTCAAGAAAGTACCGGGAATTATCGATTTAAATCTGGCGGGGCAATGAGGCAGGTAAAATTTTTTTTTCCTAGGTTGGTACAACTGTCCTTAATTACTATGCCAATCTTGAGCGGGATCTGTCAACTAGTGTGTTTGCAACAGCTGATTAAGTCAGTCGATGTCAGAGTGCGTGCCGATTTTTACTATGGGTGATTACGTTGAGCAAAGAATTTGTTTAAAGTTTTGTGTTGCAAATGAATTTTCGTGTGCCGATGCATTGAAAATGTTGCAAAATTCCTTTGGTGATAATGCTCTATCGAAAACTCGTGCATATCAGTGGTACAGAGTCTTCAAGGACGGTCGTGAAGTGGTCACCCATCGACGGCTTCGATCGAAGATAACGTCGATAAAATTAAGGAAAGGGTGCTGGAAAACCGTCGTACCAGCTTGAGAGAGATAGCACATGATCTTAAGATATCCCACGAGTCCGCACGTACGATTTTGATTGATATTTTGGGCATGAGAAAGGTGGCCGCACGACTCGTACCGAAAGACCTGAATTTTCTTCAAAAACGTCATCGCGAACAGGTTGCTTCAGACATGCTGGATCGCTGTATTTCCGATTCTACATTCATGGAACGCATTATAACTGGTGATGAGACCTGGGTCTACGAGTACGATATGTAAACAAGCCAGCAATCATCGGAATGGGTGGCAAAAAATGAGCCGAAACCGAAAAAACCACGCCAAAGCCGCTCGAAAATGAAGGTGATGCTCATTGTTTTCTTCGATATCCGTGGCGTGGTGCACTACGAATTCGTTCCAGAGGGTCAGACGGTAAACAAGGAGTATTACCTAGGCGTTATGAAACGTTTGCGTGAGCGTATCCGTAAGAAGCGGCCAAATTTGTGGGCGAACAACTCATGGATTTTGCATGACGATAACGCGCCTTCTCACCGAGCTACGATTGTGACTGACTTTCTCGCCAAAAACTTAACAAACGTGCTTCTGCAACCACCGTATTCGCCGGATTTGGCTCCCTGCGACTTTTTCCTCTTCCCAAAACTAAAATTGCCCCTTCGTGGCACCCGTTGTGAGTCGATTGAAGCCATAAAACAAAATTCGGCGCGAGAGCTAAAGTCCATCCCGGAAAGCGCCTATAAAAAATGTTTCGATAATTGGAAGTGCCGTTGGCATAGATGTATTGGAGCAAATGGAGCCTATTTTGAAGGCGACCCAATAAATTTTGACGATTAAATGTAAAAATGTTGTTTTAATTGAAATGCATTTAAGATCACTGTTTTTTATAGTGTGAAATTGACATTTTTCAACTTCATCAAGGTCGCTCTACAGTATTTGAGAAGCCACTATTGGATTTTCATGGCTCGCTAGGTTGACTAGGTCCAGTAAGTTCAATACAGGGCCTAGAAAACTTCCCTGTTGATCATAATTGAAACAATGTTGTACTATTCAAAAAAATAATCGAAATATTTACACATATTTGAGACTGCAGTTTTGAAGTATTACTTCATCTCCATCATTTCACTGAATATTTCTTTTCTCCAGGCTTTTACCTGGACTTTTGTTTTCTGCGGGACATTCTTCCATCTATATCTTTCTTGGACACTTGACGAAAGTCTTTTTGCTGAGAAATTTGCTGAATATCTTTTGCATGGGACATTGAACACAACATCACCCTAGTCAAGATTCCATGAGAACAATTGATACCAGAGACTTGAAATAAGTGCATCTCTCTGTACATTACCAATCTCAAACCACTTCTAATTGTTCTATATGGTAATTAATATATAATTGTTAAGTTGGTATATACAGGTGAGGAGCAAAAGAGCATTTTCACTATCATTTCGACAATTCTGTGTTTAATCAGGGAGTGTTTTTCAAGTGATTCAAATTTAGCTTTGGTAAATTCTGTTTCACTGGCGCACTTTGAGGCAACTTAAGATATAAGGTATTTCATAGGCAGACAAACGGAGTTATTAGTAACATTCCGTATAATTTATATTTCCTAAAACTTTTAATTTCGTTTCAGGATCAGTTACTTCTGGTATATTCTATGGGTAGTTAATAAATCTGAATACTTACAAAAACATGGGGGTCTTTAAAATTTTGAAACCCCCTTGCTGGTTGGGGAAAACATCTTCCATGAAGAAATACATATGGCCGACTGCAATTCCAGTTAAATCAACATAAACTGCATTTCCCAACAATAGAGAAAAACCAAGTAAAACCCAGGGCATGTAAGGAGCCTGGAAAAATCAGCATAAAAAAACTGTAATAGCTCTAGTATTTATATCAAATATTTAAGGAAAATGAATGTCTTTCAAAAAAATGATTTTAACCTAAAACTCTAGTTTTATTTCAAATAATTCACAGTTTTTATGTTTCACAATTTATTCAGAATCCTGACATGTGTTTCGGTCTTTCGACCATTTTCAAAGGAGTACAAAAACGAACTGTGTTAATTATTTAAAATAAAATTGTTATAATGTTTCACCTAGAGCACCCGCATACTACATTCATGTAATTAAAACTCTAGTTCTAAATTTTACTATCCAAAGCCTACTTGGACTTTTATTATTGAGTAATTTAGTTAATGTACACCTACCTGAAAATTTAAAAGACCAAAGAAATTAATTCGTACAAATGGATTCCTTCTAGCCCAAATGTACACTAACATAATGGTAAATGCTTGACCAAGGAACAATAAATTAACAAAGAATGCAAATATCTGAGGAATTCTAAGGAAAATAATTCACAATACTAGTTGATTAAACCCAATTATGCAATCGAACTGGATAATTTTGTTCGAAAATTTGTGATCAAAAGCATTACAAATGCAAGATCATACCTCGACAAAATAGTTTAACAAAACGATGAAATATAAGAAAAACAAATGTTAACTTCCGTTATTTTATTGATTTTCACAACAATTGTACCATGACTTCATCAGGTGAGTTTTAAATACTCACCTGATGAAGTCATGGTATGACGAAACAATTGTTGTGAAAATCAATAAAATAGCGGAAGTTAACATTTGTTTTTCTTATATTGAAGATGAATTTCCGTCAAGTAAAGACCGAGACAATCAAAAAACAATGAAAATTTTACAGGAATTTCTACCATAGATTTTTCTTCAGAGTTTTGGTCTAGTCTAACTTATTGGATTATTCTTTCACAAATATGAAGAAGAATGATAACATTTTCTTAAGAACAATTTACCTCAAAAACCAAACATTCTTCAATTTTTGAAGAAATCATTTAATTCAACAAGTTCAACATTCAATAAAATAAAATTTGCTTTAAATAATCTCTGTATTCATTCAATTAGTTGCCTTAGTGTGAATTTATTCATAATTGTTATGTCAGGTACATAATTTCGGTCATCACCAGAGGCGTATCCAATTTTTAATAAGAATAACAAACTACGTTAAATAATTGAAACTTGAATTATGCTTTGAAAGATCTAAAGAATTTGAATTATATTAGTGTATGTCCTTTTTTTAAGTAATACTATTCTTATTTCCGGTTTTCACTAAATATTACAATATCAAATCCCAAATCTTGAATTTGTACGAATTTAAATAATTTTACTTCATGATAGAAATAATTTTAAAGGTAAAAATTCAAGCGGAAATGAGAAAAAGTACTTACAACATTAAATACATACTCCTTGAGCTGTCTGTTTAAAAAATTCGACTTCAGAGGTTGGAAAAAATTTGAACAATGAAAATTCAATCGAAACAAAGCAACAGTAATTACCCCTCTTCCGGAGATAGCTCTGCATAAATTCTCCCACTGTAATATCACAATAGTTAATTCATATAATGTAGCCTGCTTTAAATAAAGAATTGACAAAAATGAACGAATTATTCCTTTCAATCAGTGTTATATGAGAGTAAGATTCTGTCTATCTTTTTGTATTTCATTATAAAGTGAATATACTCGCTGTCTATACAGGTTACCAAAATCATTCGCGGAATATAGGATTTACAATGTATTAACAAGTGAAGCTAGTATGCCAGTCGCTCAGCACAATAATAACTTCATTATGTGTTATAAATGATAACCAATATTCAACTGGACTGCACTTTGAATCTTTCCCCATTCTTTTCCACTTTTCCCCCACTCTGGAGAGTGGGGAAGAATTAATTGCTTTGCACTGGCGCAGGGAAAATCAGATCTACAATCTGTTGATTACATAGGTCCATGATGATGATAGAAAGACAAAATGAAAATAATTCTTTCTTGAAAAATGTTCTTTTCACTGATTAATCATCATTTTATTTGAAAAAGAAACATAATCCATCCATTGTACGATATTGTTTGGAAAGGCATTTTAGGAAATTTCATCATTGGTCCCTTTTTTATCGATGGAAACCTAAATGCTGCCAAATATTTAGAGCTATTACAAACTCGAATTATTCCGAGAGTTAATCAACTTCCTATCAATTTTAATGACATTTGGTTTCAACAGGATGGTTGCCAAAGTCATAACTCTCAAGAATTGACACATTTTCTTCAAAACATGTTTTCTGATCGAGTAATATCTACTAATGGTACAATTTCATGGCCTCCCAGATCACCAAATTTATCCCCAAATAATTTTTATCTATGGGGATATCTGACAGCATCTATCTATGGACATAACTTCGGAAGAGCATCAAATATTGATGAATTAAGGTTGAAAAATATTCATCTTTGTGGCAATATTGAGCAACCAAATGTACTCAGAGAAATTAGATTATCTCTGTATAATAGATTTGGCTAGATTATTTGAACCCTTAATACATTGACTTTGTGAGTCTCTTCTGAAGTCAGTGGTTTTCTTATGAAAAATTTAATTCAGTCAATCCTTACTTGATGGAAATTAATTTTAATTGAATAAAATGAAATAAAATAGAGTATTTCTACAATTTATTATTAATGACAATTGTTTCGCCAACACTAGGGCTTTGTGGTAATAATCTATTATATTTAGTTTTCTTATGATTTTTAGGATTTATTTCATATCAGAATTCATTTTATTTTCTAAATTGTCATGATAAAAAAAATTTAAACAATTATTTTCAGAAGAGAAATCATTTGTTACATTTATCGCGACAAATAAATCTCTTGCATGCTAAGAAATGTCATTAATAGTCTCTGAACTAGTAAGGCGGATGCATCCCCTCGCTCCAACATTTTTCTACTGACGTGTAGAGTCCGAGTTAAGCATGCAGCTAAATGCAAGGCAGTGCGAAAGGATGGGGAAAAGTTCATACAGCCATCTAATTGAATATTAGGCACCATTTATAACATAGAATGAAGTTATTCTTGTGCTGAGCGATTAACTTAATAGCTCCTCTTGTAAATGCATGGTGAATCCTATATTCCGTAAATTATTTTCGTTACCTATATATTAGACTGGGCCAAAAAAAACGTCAATTTTTTTTTAACGATACTGTGAAAATATCATTCATGATGATAAAAAAAAATAAATAAGTTTGAGTTCTTAATAATAGTATTAAGGGGAGTATCGTTACGATTATTGGTTTTTTACAGTAATGGCACTTTTTTACTCAAAACTCGTCAATTATTGATCTGAAAAATTCGAGCCATGCGTATTCTTAAAGGAAATTGAATTCCCTAGAAAAAAGCCATCCTTGTGAATTTATGTAAAACTAGCCATTTGCTTGTAATCGTGCCTTAAACATTGATTTATTTTTTCAATTTTGCGTTTTTGTAACTACCAGAAATATCAATATTTTTATGATTCAAAAAACTGATTTTTAAAGGAAATTTAATACTCTACAAAAAAAGTTTCTTAACATTTTTAATTAAGTTCACTCCTTCCAAAGTTATTTGACGTTGAAGGTAAATTCAAAAGTAATTTATCGTTTTTTTTTTCGCGTTACACATGATTTTTTCCACTTGATTGAAAAATTTATCTCTTAAATATTGAGAATAACTTCATTTTGTTAGACTTCTAAACTTTTTTTTATTAAATCATAATTTATCAATGTATTATAAAGATTAGTTATCTATTAGGAGTACAAATAAGTTTCCGCCGTTTTATTGTAGATGGCGCGGCACGGAGTTTCGGTTAGCTTTCGCAGATGATAACCGGCTTAAAAAATAGTTTGGACATTCAAGAACAACATAACCTATTAAAATCATTGATTTTATATTGGTGAAGTATAATTTTTATGAGTTGAAAATGTCAAAATTTGAGCCAAGTAAGCGTCATTTGCGGGAAATATTAGTTTACTTCTTTAATTTAAAGAAATCTGCTGCTGAGGCGCATCAATTGCTCGTAGAAGCATATGGTGAGGGTGCTTTGAGTGAGAGAACGTGTCGAGAGTGGTTTCAAAAGTTTAAAAACGGTGATTTCGACGTAGAAGACAGAGATCGCAGTGGAAGGCCAAAAATTTACGAGGATGCAGAATTGGAGGAATTATTGGAGGAAGATTCATCTCAAACACAAAAAGAACTTGCTCTAACATTAGAAGTCACTCAGCAAGCAGTCTCACATCGTTTAAAATCATTCTTCTATAATAAATATTTAATTCGTTTTAAAAAAACGGCGGAAACTTATTTGTACTCCTATTACATTGTAGATAACTAATCGTTAAAAAGCAAAATAATACATTGATAAATTATGGTTTTATAAAAAAAAGTTTAGTAGTCCAACAAAATAAAGTTATTCTCAATATTTACGTGATAAATTTTTCGATCAAGTGGAAAAAATCATATGTAACGCGAAAAAAAAAACGATAAATTACTTTTGAATTTACCTTCAAGGTCGAATAACTTTGTGAGGAGTGAACTTAATTAAAAATGTTAAGAATCTTTTTTTGTATAGTATTGAACTTCCTTTAAAAGTAAGTATTTTGAACCATAAAAATATTGATATTTCTGGCAGTTACAAAAATGCAAAATCGAAACGCAAAATTGAAAAAATAAATCAATTTTTAATGCACGATTACCAGCAAACGGCTAGTTTTACATAAATTCACAAAGGAAGCTTTTTTCTAGGGAATTTAATTTCGTTTAAGAATACGCATCGCTCGAATTTTTCAGATTAATAATTGACCAGTTTTGAGTAAAAAAATGCGATTACTGTTCGATATACCCCTTAATACTGTTATTAAAGGCTGAAACTTTCACGATAATTTTTTTTTATCATGAATGATATCTTCACAGTATCGTTAAAACAAAAATTGACGTTTTTTTTGGTCCAGTCTATTATATATATATTGATTCATCTACTGTAGTATAATTTTCCTACCTTTATATCAACTCAATGTTATTTCACAATTTTTTATAGTAGATCTCAGAAGATAAAATATCAACTATCAAAAAGGATACAATCATCCATGTGGCACCAAATAAAAACATCATCACAAAATCAGCTGTTCTGTTCCTGAAGGAACCCTCTTCTAACATCCTACAATACTTATATGTAAATATCATATTGAAAAAGAAGTTGAAACCAAACACTCCAAAGAACAAAAATGTTGTAACAAGTCTCCATACTTGGCCTTGCTTTAAGATAAGTATTGGATTGAAATAAAGCTGAAATGGTGAAGCTATCTCTAGTTGCTGAAATATAAAAAATTAATCAAGTTTACTAAGTTAAAATAAAAAGTGAGTCATTATTGAGTTGTACATTGAATCTTCATATTTCTTAACCATATTAATGTTTTGAAAACACAATTTTGGTTTTTTCTTATTGTTTTGCTGACCTATGCAAGAGCAAAAAGAATGCAAAATTGCGTTACAGTGGAAATGTAAGTAACCAATTACACTACTGAAGAATCAACCAGATAGTCAATAATTCCATAATAGTGCAAATACACCACTCACCACTGCTAGCGTTGTTATTACACAGGCAGTAGTATATGCCCTCGTAACCGGGGGCATATTCATGTATTCATTTCTAAACGTTTGGTAAGCCATTTCGGTATTTATTTTCCAATCAACTCATTACTTCAATGTGATATATTATTTTTTCACGATTTAGATTTGCCACATCAGGATTACACGTAAATAATTTCTTTACGTAAATAACGTAATGATTACATAGGATTTGACATTGCCTTGAATTTTTGTGGTTTTTCATCACAGAATTCTAAGGCAACCACAAAGTTTGAAATCACAGAATCCGAGACGAAAGTACCAGAGAATAAATGTCACAGATGTCTGTCAAATGCTATGAAAGCGTATAAATTTAACAGATTATTATAATGATAAGAGTAGTTAAATTATTTTCAGGAAGAGACAGAGAAAATATGTTAATTGCTCTAGCAAATGGCTAAGGACTTGCCTCTTTCTGACATTATAGAATATATTCTTACGTAACTTTTGAGAAAAGAAGTGTGAGTCGACGGTACTATCTATCGCCTCCACCGGGAAGGCTACTTATTGCACCGGGCACTTTCTTTTGTTCTGTTCTTGATTCGGATCTTATAGAACAACAGGCTGGAGAACTTGAAGGTTGTGTGCTCACAAATTTCTTTATTAAGGCTTGAAGTCTAGAATTGAGTCTTTCTTCACTTTTTATAAGAGAAGGTTATTTGGTGGGTTGTAAAGTAGATTTCCCGGATGACGTATCTTACTCAATGTTTTGAAACTACTGCCATCCGCTACTTCGATATCATTAAGGGTGGTGAGCTATCCCATGTTATACGGAGTACTCTTAAAGATCCGGGATTTTACGGAATACTCTAAGATATCAGGGATTATACGGAGTACTTTAAATAACGCTAACCTTTTTATCGTGATCGTCTAGTGGCGGGAGAATAGGACGTTACGTTGTGTAGACAAACCAAATGACACCTAACGAGAGCAAGGAAACAGTCACGGAAGGTTCAAATATTCAAAACACAGTATCGCCAGAATAATATATTTCTATTAGTAATATTATAAAGCAACAACCCTCAAGGAATGTAAACACATTTACCAGCCTGTGTTTAAATCTACTCTACGCAGTGGTACGCAAAGCTCCATAGTGAACCTAATGGCGCCCCGGGTCTAAACTAAATGACTTACTACTACATACCATTAGGTCGGTAACTAGCTCAAATCAAATATTATTCTTATGCAGCGGAAGGGGTTAGAAGGGACAGAATACAGTCAGCATGCGCACCTTCAACTGTACTTCCGGTAACCAGTGCTGAACCTAACCGTTACAAGGGGTGAGTTCAAATGGACAGTAAGGTAAGGATAACTGTGGCATGCCCAGGAAATCTCCATGAAGAGGGGATCTAGCATAATTAGAGTAGATCGGAGATGTTACTATCAAAGGGACTGTATCTGACCTCCTTGAGGAGGTCAAGGCCCAGGAAGGCTCAGATATTATTGAAGAACGAACCGAACACTACCTGAAGGGTCACGCAAACTAATCCCTGGGGATATCACAGTACCTCGGAACAATGATCTAGCAATCACTCACAATAGCGTTGGATATCCGGAGCTATTTACTGTCTCTATACGATATGTCGACCTCTTCCCAGGACTACTCAGCAATTTACCCTAAAGAACGCCACTGGTTCACAAGGAATACAATCTCTCAAAGTGGTTGGGCATGTGCATATGGCAAATATGTAACATAAACTCACTAGGACATTATATACAGTACCACATCACCTAGACGTGTTAATGAACGTTACAATAAGAATAAACAAAGAAAAAGGTAACTGGGATCACACAAGAGTACATACAAATCAGTTACATATCAAGCACCGCAATTATTAAGAACAGATAATAAAAATCCCTATTAGCAAGTATTACGCAGATAAAAAACCACTATTTACAAATACAGCAAAAAGCAATCAGGTACCGAGAGAAATTTTACAGTACAAACAGATAACTTGTAAAGGTCGTGCCGCTATAGCTATATACAAAGGCAATGCATTCTAGTTAAAACATTTCGGTCGGATTAAATAACACTGAATCAAAAGTACAGGAATGAAAACAGATGAATGGAAGTACAATGAACGAGCGTGCAATCATTAATTTCACATTAACACTAAGGTGGTATTCAAAAATTTAAAGCATGCAATTAATCAGAAGCATTCAAAAGAAGTTTACTTACTAAGAGTTACCAAGAGGGACTGTTATAAGTACTATTATCTCGAGTATGTTACTAAGTTGCTCAGGAGGTTTATTTCCAAGAACCTTCCTCTCGACTGCTTCAAAATACAATGGGAATGCTATAAGGACATTGCTCTCCTTTGTTATTGTCACCAATCACATACGTGTCAAGTTACAGTGCCAGAGGAGTATTTGACACAAAATAACGCGGGTAAATACAATGACGTAATGGTGGAATTTATATAATCTATGAGGGACTCTGACTCGTATGATCCTTAGAGGATACGGATCTCTTCAGTGAGTCTTCTGCGGTTATTCTATAAGAGATGTCCATATTCTAATATCGGTCTGCAATTATTTTGGTAGATTCTTGAATCTGTTGTGGTTTTTGTAGGTAAGGGATAGAAAGTATTTTGATCTAGCAACTATTTCTATTTTTTCTTTATAGGAATGTATTTTAAAATTTACCCACTGTCATTCCTAGCCATTTAGCATGTTGGACTGGTTGCAACATTATATTATGTTGCAACATTCTGACGATTGGTGAATTGTCTGATAATTCATGGCCAAATATGATTAATTTAGATTTGTTAGAGTTTGGTGAAATTCTTCATTTTTTCATCCCTGTCATGATTTTGTTGCATAGATTTTGTAGTTATTGGAGGATGTAACTTTTCAGTTCTTCTATTACTTTGTGGATATCCTGTACGTAAATTTTATATAGATGTGGTGAGAATGGAGAGCTTTGTAGCACACCTAGAGCAGAAAAAGATGCGGAGGAATGCTTGTTGATTTTAACCCTTCTGTCCCTTAAGAAGTTTCCTATAATATTGAAGCTCTGGGGTGGATGCGAGTGTTATGAGGGAGCTTTAACCTCTTAATTGACAGGCGGCGTATCGTTCTAAGCATGCGCACCTGAATTCTTTAGACATGCGTGGTGCGCATGTCTGCCTATGACGCCAATGACCTTGTGTTCCACGTCAGAACGGTCGTCGAACGCTGTGTGCCTTACCCTACTTGAACTCGGTGCGGACGGTCAGTCAGGAAGTTTATGACTAGTCGTGTCCTATATATGATACGATGGTAAGCTGCAACAGAGCAAAGCAGGATTCTGGATAAGGAGCGAAGAAGGTGATCGCTACAATATTTTATAGGTCAACTGGGGTGTCCAATTGGAGTTTGTGCAAAAGACCATCGTGCCACACACTATCAAATAATTTCTTAATGACGATGTAAACTCAATAAAATTTAAATAAAGATGACACACTGAACAATTAAGGAGAGGGCGATGCGGACCCCTTAAGCAGTACGAATCATTTATATAATTCTTAATTGTGTCCAAATTCTTGAAACATAATAATTACGAAGAGATATGTGAACCTACCACCTTCTCCTTAATTTCTGACTCTACTTTAATTAGACAGTTTCAACCTGAATAATATACTAAAATTTTTAAATACTTCTTAACCCTAGACTCCAAGACCATACATTCAAAACAAAACTGGGCACACGCGATTTTCTGCGAACATGGAACAACCTATTTAACACGAACAATAAACGATAAATATCGACTACCAGTAGTCTTAATTCTTTGGTCCCGGAACTTAGCACTATATTAAATTTTTCATTGATTAGACGTTGAAACCAGACATCATAGAAATTAATTGGTAGCTGTCGAATTGTCGATATAATTTGATTCTCTAAAAGCTCGCGAAATTTGGCACCGTTTAGGTTACCATAAAAAAAGCCTTATGATGTAATGCCCCGGTATTCCTATCAAAACATTAAGATTTTGGGGATACTGGGTACGCACAGGAATACTCAAATGAAATTCTTCCTAGACCAATATCTTACTACTGATGGGTTATGTTTTCTGTTCAAGGAAAACGATGACTCAAAAGTAAATAAGATAATGTTAAGGAATGAACTATTTTAATTTTCTTTTTCCATCATAGTTTCACAAAATTTCATTCGTTTGAACATTATAACATCGGTAACCCGGCCTTTTCAAAATATTCGGAACACTTTTATCGCTCATATCGACTTGTTCACTAATTTGTTTACTCGAACATGGTGCACTGGTTTCAACAGCAGCACACACATCTATTTTCCTTTTCAGACGATTTTCACTAATGGATTTTAGTGGTTTACCAATCTTGCAATGCCTGCATGTCCGTGAACTCGAACTCAAAGCAATCGGCCTATTTCAAAGGCGACAATAAATTAATTTATTGTCTCTTGAATCGATTGACCACCAAAGTACCATTTTATGATCTGAATTTTTTCTTCTACGCTGAACATTTCGATTTACTTTATTTTCAACCGATATGGAAAAATGAATCTCACGTTTGAAGTGCGAAAGATTCGCAGACCGCAGATCCTTTCGATCGAAGCATCCCCCACCAGCCACTACTATTAATAATAATATTTATTCACTTATCATTGAGAGAGAACACTCGTCATCACATCGCTGAGGTTTTGATTCTTCCATTGCTCCACTGGACCGACGTTGTTTATAGATTAACATTGAAGTTTCTATATTTCTGACTGTCCTTTCCATATCGCCCACCGGGCATTAGATCTTGTCGTGATGGGGTGCTTGTTGGGGATTGCCCTCAGGTGTTACTTGTACCACCTGGCCACCCCATTGGTGTTGGACTCAAGGGGGCAGTGGTTGAAATTCCGCATGCTGGACTAGGGACGTATTTCATTTATCTGTTCGCAGACCCCCATGTTCGGGATATTCTCATGAAATGACTCGAGGTTTAACGGGACTTGACGGTTCGACCAGCCTTGTCCTGGCCCCGGATCAATGCGTAACTTTTTAGGGTTTGTGGATCTCGTCGAAATGGCTTAGCCGTTAGTGGTTGACGCCAGGATCAATCAAATGACTTCACATGGGTTCGGTGGGTCAGGACGTACTGGCCGGTTGACGGTGCTCGTACCAGGATCAATAGAAGTTATCAACCTTGAGATTATCTTAGTTCATGGGACTGCGTTCGGATGCTTGGATAAGAATGCCTTCCGGCGGTGAGTTGCGTCACAAACCAACTCGGGTAATGACCTGCAGAGCCAGTAGAGGTTAAATAGTGCTTCGGTGCTACCAGTCAGGCGGTTCTGGCTTTCGAGTCGGGGCCCAAACTGAAAACTGGTGGGTTCATCTCTTCGGAGAGGTTTTCGCGTCGCGCGATGATATGGTGGGATCCTTATCACACTTTCTACCTCTAGGGGTGGACTGTGGAGACTGCTGAGTTGGTGAAGCAGCTATGCCCGTATGCCAATACAAAAATCTGGTAGAATTCACGTTACAGGATGGCCTTGTTCTCCTAACCACTCATCAGCCAAAGATCGAGTTGTCGCAAATCGGTATCTAATAGCCATAAGTCTTAGACT
This sequence comes from Megalocaria dilatata, assembly GCA_034642435.1. Lineage (NCBI taxonomy): Eukaryota > Metazoa > Arthropoda > Insecta > Coleoptera > Coccinellidae > Megalocaria > Megalocaria dilatata. Next base: position 52,034,544 of record CM067859.1, on the reverse strand, counting down.
TCGATCTTGAAATTCATTTGTGCCCCTTCGACGTCCGGTGCGTACTCTTCTTCGATTTGGACATTATCAAACCACGCTTGACAACATCTCATAACAGTAGTTGGATTTCTGTCGTACGGTTAGCGATTTCTCGAAATGACAACCCCGCCTCCCGTAGACCCAATAATTCGACCTCTTTCAAATTCACTTAGCTGGCGATAAATTCCGCGTTCACGTGCTCTAGGCATTTTAACAACAACTAAACATCGACTTTGGAGCTCCTCGAAGAGCTGGTTTGTTGTAAAATTTCAAAAATTGCCAAAAAACGACTACATATTTGAGTAACAAAAAATGTTTACATGAAAAGACCTTCACGATTTTTTTCTCCAAATTTTAATCATTTACTCCTTGCTATACTATCTATGCTTTACAAAAAAAAATTTTAATTCAAACATCTCTTCGGAGGTGTTCTCGCTTCGCGCGATGATATGGCGTAATCCTTATCACACTTTATACCTCTAGGGGTGGACTCTGGAGAGTGCTGAGTAGTCACTTGGTGAAAGAGCTATGCTCGTCATGTCAATACGAAAACCTGATAGAATTCACGTGTCCTTTCCATATCTAATGTAATCTATGGTTGTAGGCCACAGACAGTTGGGCGCTTATACCGAAAATCACACTAGGAATATAAAATAAAGGTAATTTCCCAAAAAAAACTGGATATTCCTCGTGACGTTTTTGAACCGTGCTAAATTTTAATGTCATACTACACCGAATTATTCTGCTTCTTTTATGAAGAGATTTGGTTAGTAATAAGAAACTTTACAGTATAATTTATTTGTCTCTAGAAAATGAACATTAAAAAAATATATTTTTGTCTGACACAAAATTGGTTTCATACAAAAGATAAAAATGTTTTATCAGTTTTTTTCCAGAGGACAACCACTTACTCAAAGAATATGGAAGAATACATAGAGAAATATATAATCTCCATGGTCCAATTTCTGCTATTAGCAAATAAGTACTTTGATAAAAATTCAAACATAATTAAAAAAACTATTAATTCTAAATATAAAACAAAGGCTTTTTACGTTTCAGTTCTGAAAAATGGCCACTTACTAGGCTGAAACAAAGACTATTTCTCATCTCACCTTAACTCACAGAATATAGAAATATTTTTTTATGATTTTCATTACCAATGGAAACCTAGAGCAGCAATACTGCAATATTATTATTATTATTATTATTATCCTGATACTCCTAGATCTTCTGTGAAGATCCCTCAGAAGCTTTTTCAGCTTGTGCGAGTTAGGAGTTCAGTTGTGTTCTGTGTAGGCTTTGTTACTGCGATCTTGCGCCACTTTAGGTCACAGCACTGTTAATTTTTGACCCAACAGTGAAATGGTGGCAGATACCCGTCCAACTAGAAAATTTCTTTTCTACCTGAATAGGATTCGAACCCTGGACCTCCCGGTCACGAGTCCGATGCTCTCCCGCTGAGCTATCCACACTCATCCACTCAATCCACACTCAATAGGTTTCCATTGGCTTCTGCAGCATTCAAAAATTAAATTTGGAATGGTAAATACCTTCTAACATAAGCTAATTATCTCAAATAGGGATTGCAAGTAGTAGTACTGTAACACAACTGCTCTTCACTAACTTAAATATGAGATAATTTAGGAAAATATTTATTATTTACATACAATAATATGTACAATAGTACTTATATAAAAATGTTAGTGACTAGTAAAATAGTTTGGCTTAACAACAAATTCATTGTAATCAGTTATATTTCCCCCTTCTTATTAATAGATAATATTTAACAATCAGATGAGGACGTCATCTTATGTCTTTTGCACATATTATTTAAAGCATGCATATATAATTATTCACTTTATTTCAAGTATGGTTCTTTTTATGCCAAGCGCTATAATGCGACTCTTCAATTGCCAAAAGAATAAAATTAAAGCTAAGCATGTCCAAAATCACATTACTCCGTTATATGATAACAGATAAGTTGTAAAGCTTACAAAAAGATACATTACTTTAATACATCTACAAGAAAGAATTGCACTCAATTAAATTAATATCAACTAATTAAAGAAGAATATCTTCATGAAAATAAAAAGTATCATTAGGAAACCAAAAAAGTTCTTGCCATTTTGTCTATAATTATTTTTTAAGTTGTTGATAGATAAAACGTATTTGTTATCGGTCATCTATTTAAATGAGTTCTTCTATTGTTCAATACGTATAAAATTGTTCCATTTCAGATTTTAATATTTAAAAATGACAATGAATAAAATTTTGATTCGAGGTTGTTTATTACATGACTATTTGAAGCTAATGCAGCAGTGGCAATACCAAAAATATGTTTTGCATTTGGTCATGAAATAGATTTGGTTCAAGACATTTTCTTCTCAGAGAACTGTGACCTAAAGTGGCGCAAGATCGCAGTAACAAAGCCTACCCAGAACAAAACTGAACTCCTAACTCGCACAAGATGAAAAAAAGCTTCTGAGGGATCTTCACAAAAGACCTAGGAGTATCAGGAAATAATAATAATAATAAAAAAGTTGAAGCACGCAATGCCTAGCGCTTGCAAAAAAGTTCAATGTGAGAGAAGAAATATTTTGATTGAAAGTTCTCGACTAATTTCTTTAGAAATTTAAAAAACCTGTCCACTTTGACATTCTTTAAAACTCTAGTCTAAAATATAACTAACTATCAAATTTTCCTGGATCGATGGCAATTGATCACAGTATCATTTTTTTTGTCTACTGAGTTACAATGAGTTTAGGACTAAACATGTGAAAAATATCCAATAATAACTGGAGTTCTTTAACGTAGTATATTGGGCCCATTTCTATATGTATATACTTTATACAGCAGATATACCTACAGTCATATCATTATGAGAACATTTGCTGACGATATATTCTTTCCAAACATAGATCCAGCTTTAGAATCTAATTACCTACGAAATCATATAACTGAACTTGAAAAATGGCTAAAAACGGATGTTGAAGTGGAAAATCAAAAATAATGAAACTAAATCTGTAAAAGTAGACTTCACACTGCAAGAGATAAATGCCTACCTGTGGCAATGAATAATATAAAGATACCAGAGTCCCCATCTATCAAATACTTGGGAATGAATATGGACAGCAGACTCACCTGGAAAGGGCATGTTTACAAAAAAACGGAAATAAATTGATTTGATAGTCAAATATCTATACTGGATAATAAGGAGAGAGTCCAATTGATCACTTGAAAGCAAACTTTTAATATACCAAACTATTATCAGATCAATATGGGTATAAGGAATAGAATTGTGAGGATGCAACAGCAAGTCATGGCTATCATACGGATAAGCCAGCCAAAGATCTACATATGATGGCGGATGCTCCATGGTATGTTACTAACCAGACCCTACACAAAGACATGAAGGTCGTTTATGTGAACATTATTGAAGAAAAAAGTATAAAGCACCCTGGAAAGTGACATAACCACAAGAATACTTCTCTCCAACCACTACCCACGGGATGGTAGAAGACTCAACAGTAGATCTGATGGAAGATTGAGGAGGACTAATCACTGGAGATGCCCTCACCACATCTTCTGAGAGCATCCAGATCTTAAACCTTCACAGACCATAGAATAAACATATTCTGATTGCTAATAAAATATTAAATTTAAAAAAATATGTATATATGTAACTCCTAATGCATAATTGCACCAACAAAAGATAGTCTATACAAGTTCTTGGAAAGGATAAAATCATTTCTCTAGGCGGCTTTAGCAACTACTGGTAGCACTTATGCAATAATAGTCGTTTTTAGTGAAGCAAAAGAGAAGAAATTACTTTTTACATTATAATGCCATAATATACAGGGTGTGTACGAATAGTTGCGAAAAAATTTAGGGGGTTATTCCTTGTCAAAAAATAGGGTGGATCTTTCATATAAACTTTATTTTTTTGAGCCCCCCCTGCTTAGCCAAAGTCCCCTAAAGATGGCGTCTGAAAAAGTTTTTAATTTTTTTCTTACAAACCAAAAAAAACTGACCAGGATAAAATTAAGCAGACATTTTATGCAGGCCAGAAGACACACAAAACTTTTTTTGGTGGTGTTCCTCTATGATTGCAAGGGATAGAAAAACCCTAGCCACTCCTAAACCTTCTTTCGCAAGAAACTTTTTTCCATATTCTTATTTCACAATAAAAAAAATTAATTTTAGATAGCTTGATCCATTCTTAATAGATAAGGTTTCTTGTAATTTCTTGCTAAAATTCAAGGTCAAATTATTTCCCAACTAGAATTTATCTAATAAGCGGATGTCATTTTGTTATGACAACAGACTAGTTTTGATTAACATTCATTCAGTTACAATTGTCAGTTTTTTGGTTCTTAAGAAAAAAATTGCAAACTGTTTTTCGTGCGCCATCTTTAGGGGGCTGTAATTAAGCAAAGGGGGCTCAAAAAAATAAAGTTTATATGAAAGACCCACCATATTTGTTGACAAGGAATCACCCCCTAAATTTTTTCGCAACTATTCATATACAACCTGTATATACCACAAGATTGGCGCGGGAAAAACTTTCTGAACTTGACTGGAAAAACGATTAGTAAATAATCTACCTGTTAATACATATATAAGAACATAGTATCAGTTCAAATGTAGAACATGACTAGGCCACAGTGTGGCGAAACAACAAATAGTTTGTGGAAATTAAATTTTATTTACTAATCGATGAAAATGAACTTCAATCAAGAAAAGACTGAATCCATCAAATATTTGACTGGAAATATCGTACCTTTATATTTTACAATACGATATCAAGTGATGATCACAAAATCCATAGTCTTCTGCAAAAGAGGCATACAAAAATTGGCGCTAAAGTAGTAAAAGGCCATTGGTATGATGGTAATTAATTTGATGAAGGATAGTGTATCATTTCCCATAAATTTTTCTGATTTAGTATAAGAAACAATCTGAACTTATTTGGTTACCTAATAATTTAAATCACATGGAAAATTCTTCAACTCGGAAAAATTAGGGAGGCCTTTTAAAAAGCAACTCAAGACGATGACTGAAAGTAATAAAATAATATGAAATTTTTCTCATGTGAAAAATAACAGGTAATGGAAAACATAAGTGTGATCTCAAAATATTATGCTAAACAAATTAAAACTGCCTACTGCATGTGTTTTGAAGAGTTGCTATGGCTCTACATTACTGTGACTTAAAAACTTAGGTATGTTATTCATTTAGCATCTAAATAAATTGGTTGTTGGATATACATAGGGATGAATAGAATTCAAAAAATGAGTTTTGGAACCATAGTTTTGTCATGAAATCTCATAGAGTAGAAATTTTTGGGGATTCTCAGCTTTTGTTTTCTGTACACAAGGCTTAAATCATATTAATCACTGACTTTTAATTTTTAGTCATATTTTAGTATAAGAAACAATCTGAACTTATTTGGTTACCTAATAATTTAAATCACATGGAAAATTCTTCAACTCGGAAAAATTAAGGCCTTTTAAAAAGCAACTCAAGACGATGACTGAAAGTAATAAAATAATATGAAATTTTTCTCATGTGAAAAATAACAGGTAATGGAAAACATAAGTGTGATCTCAAAATATTATGCTAAACAAATTAAAACTGCCTACTGCATGTGTTTTGAAGAGTTGCTATGGCTCTACGTTACTGTGACTTCAAAACTTAGGTATGTTATTCATTTAGCATCTAAATAAATTGGTTGTTGGATATACATAGGGATGAATAGAATTCAAAAAATGAGTTTTGGAACCATAGTTTTGTCATGAAATCTCATAGAGTAGAAATTTTTGGGGATTCTCAGCTTTTGTTTTCTGTACACAAGGCTTAAATCATATTAATCACTGACTTTTAATTTTTAGTCATATTTTAGTATAAGAAACAATCTGAACTTATTTGGTTACCTAATAATTTAAATCACATGGAAAATTCTTCAACTCGGAAAAATTAAGGCCTTTTAAAAAGCAACTCAAGACGATGACTGAAAGTAATAAAATAATATGAAATTTTTCTCATGTGAAAAATAACAGGTAATGGAAAACATAAGTGTGATCTCAAAATATTATGCTAAACAAATTAAAACTGCCTACTGCATGTGTTTTGAAGAGTTGCTATGGCTCTACGTTACTGTGACTTCAAAACTTAGGTATGTTATTCATTTAGCATCTAAATAAATTGGTTGTTGGATATACATAGGGATGAATAGAATTCAAAAAATGAGTTTTGGAACCATAGTTTTGTCATGAAATCTCATAGAGTAGAAATTTTTGGGGATTCTCAGCTTTTGTTTTCTGTACACAAGGCTTAAATCATATTAATCACTGACTTTTAATTTTTAGTCATATTTTAGTATAAGAAACAATCTGAACTTATTTGGTTACCTAATAATTTAAATCACATGGAAAATTCTTCAACTCGGAAAAATTAAGGCCTTTTAAAAAGCAACTCAAGACGATGACTGAAAGTAATAAAATAATATGAAATTTTTCTCATGTGAAAAATAACAGGTAATGGAAAACCTAAGTGTGATCTCAAAATATTATGCTAAACAAATTAAAACTGCCTACTGCATGTGTTTTGAAGAGTTGCTATGGCTCTACATTACTGTGACTTCAAAACTTAGGTATGTTATTCATTTAGCATCTAAATAAATTGGTTGTTGGATATACATAGGGATGAATAGAATTCAAAAAATGAGTTTTGGAACCATAGTTTTGTCATGAAATCTCATAGAGTAGAAATTTTTGGGGATTCTCAGCTTTTGTTTTCTGTACACAAGGCTTAAATCATATTAATCACTGACTTTTAATTTTTAGTCATATTTTAGTATAAGAAACAATCTGAACTTATTTGGTTACCTAATAATTTAAATCACATGGAAAATTCTTCAACTCGGAAAAATTAAGGCCTTTTAAAAAGCAACTCAAGACGATGACTGAAAGTAATAAAATAATATGAAATTTTTCTCATGTGAAAAATAACAGGTAATGGAAAACATAAGTGTGATCTCAAAATATTATGCTAAACAAATTAAAACTGCCTACTGCATGTGTTTTGAAGAGTTGCTATGGCTCTACGTTACTGTGACTTCAAAACTTAGGTATGTTATTCATTTAGCATCTAAATAAATTGGTTGTTGGATATACATAGGGATGAATAGAATTCAAAAAATGAGTTTTGGAACCATAGTTTTGTCATGAAATCTCATAGAGTAGAAATTTTTGGGGATTCTCAGCTTTTGTTTTCTGTACACAAGGCTTAAATCATATTAATCACTGACTTTTAATTTTTAGTCATATTTTAGTATAAGAAACAATCTGAACTTATTTGGTTACCTAATAATTTAAATCACATGGAAAATTCTTCAACTCGGAAAAATTAAGGCCTTTTAAAAAGCAACTCAAGACGATGACTGAAAGTAATAAAATAATATGAAATTTTTCTCATGTGAAAAATAACAGGTAATGGAAAACCTAAGTGTGATCTCAAAATATTATGCTAAACAAATTAAAACTGCCTACTGCATGTGTTTTGAAGAGTTGCTATGGCTCTACATTACTGTGACTTCAAAACTTAGGTATGTTATTCATTTAGCATCTAAATAAATTGGTTGTTGGATATACATAGGGATGAATAGAATTCAAAAAATGAGTTTTGGAACCATAGTTTTGTCATGAAATCTCATAGAGTAGAAATTTTTGGGGATTCTCAGCTTTTGTTTTCTGTACACAAGGCTTAAATCATATTAATCACTGACTTTTAATTTTTAGTCATATTTTAGTATAAGAAACAATCTGAACTTATTTGGTTACCTAATAATTTAAATCACATGGAAAATTCTTCAACTCGGAAAAATTAAGGCCTTTTAAAAAGCAACTCAAGACGATGACTGAAAGTAATAAAATAATATGAAATTTTTCTCATGTGAAAAATAACAGGTAATGGAAAACATAAGTGTGATCTCAAAATATTATGCTAAACAAATTAAAACTGCCTACTGCATGTGTTTTGAAGAGTTGCTATGGCTCTACGTTACTGTGACTTCAAAACTTAGGTATGTTATTCATTTAGCATCTAAATAAATTGGTTGTTGGATATACATAGGGATGAATAGAATTCAAAAAATGAGTTTTGGAACCATAGTTTTGTCATGAAATCTCATAGAGTAGAAATTTTTGGGGATTCTCAGCTTTTGTTTTCTGTACACAAGGCTAAAATCATATTAATCACTGACTTTTAATTTTTTCCACTGAATGTTTCACATTATTTTTGATTGCTTTAAATGCACAATATAACATTTGTTTCTGACAAATATCCCATACTGTATAACCCTTGTTATTTCTTATTTCGTGGTCAGCATCATTCCTTAATAGAATCTCTATAATTCTGCTGTCATTGTTGGAACATGCATAAAAAAGTGGAGTATTCCCTTCAAAGTCTCTAATATTTACATTACAGTCATTGCACTTAATCAGCTCTTTAACAATTCCAATTTGTTGAAACATACAACTTAAGTGTAAAGGTGTATACAAGTTATTGTATGTTTGGGTATTAACTTGTGCACCACAATCTAAAAGAATTCTCAAAAGTGAACATCTTCCATACTGTGATGCGACATGCAAAGGTGTCAAACCCTCATCGTTACACATATTAATATTGATTCCTTCGTGTGAATCTTTATCATTTTTAGTACCTGTCTCAACCGAAACTTCAAAGTCATCAGCAGAATTTTTGTGACATTTTTCACAATTACAAAGTGGATGACATTTTGACTGAACAATATCTCTATTAGGATGGTTAAATCCTAAATAAAAACAAGCCAAAGGAATGTCATTATTTCTTATTGCATTTATCAGAAGATGAACTTTTCTATTGTCATTATCTGTTTTTGGTCTTACACCAAAATAAGCTTTAGCTGAATTATATTCGATTGATTTTACTTCGTTCATGCTAAAAGTAAAGGGAAGTAACACCTTTTTCACTGAGAACTGTTCAATATAATTCCTCACTACTAAATTGTGACAATTATTTAATATTGAGTATATTTCTATTTCCGAAAGTTGGAATGTTAAGTTTTCCAGTAAGACCTGCATAATTTGAAAATATCCAGCTTTAGCTGCCAAGTGAAGAACACTTTCTTCAGAATTATTTAATGCATTCATTTTTAATACAGGGGATGAATAAATTAAAGCTTTAACACAATTTTCATGGGCTCTAATAGTAGCTAAATGTAAAGGTGTATTACCATTATCATCTTGAATATTTACATTAATATTTTCGTGAGAAATCAATAGCAAAATTATGTCTTGGTAACCTTTCTCTGAAGCGTAATGCAGTGCACTTTTCCCCAAGTGATCTTGGGCATTGATATTCACATTATTCCTTACTAAATATTCAACAATTTCTGTCTGCTCGTAAATTGTTGCATACATAAGTAGTGTTTGAGCATATTCATTTCTTATTTCTTTGTCAACCAATATACTCTTTGCTATTTGATCGCATGTGTTGCAGATGCATAGTGGATGACACATCTTTTCTGCTAGGTCACTACTTCTAGAGTTTTCAAAATATGTTTTCAATGATTTTAATCCACCAGTTCGTACTAATTTAAATATTTCCTGTTCTTTCATACAATTTACTGCTGGATTTTTTACTAAATCGAGAAAATGTTCACTTTTTATATATTCAATTGCTGCCTCCAATGTAGTTAATAGAAAGTTGACATGATCAGTGAATGAACTAGAACAAAACTTAAAATCTTGAATAAAATTCAAATTTGAAATCCAATTATAAATATTGACTTTGAGAATAAGTGAAACAAACATTTGTAACAAATCATCAGAAGTTATAAAACTACTATTGTTTTTACTTCCACATATAGCACTGAATGTTCTGTCAAGACAATTTACTTTATCTAAAATGGTGTAGGTATTATTTAATTTACTTAACTCACATTTAGCACAAGAGAGATTTTCATGATTGCTGGATGAAATACCCAGATATTTATCCTTGATCCCTTCTGAAGATTTAATGATCTTATTTAGAGTTGAGTCAGCTTCAACCTTGAAGGTACTGATACCAAAAATAATTTTTTTGCCTAGACAGTATTGCATGTAGGTTTCCACAGCCAATTTTAATTTTTCTAGAAACTGGTCATTTTCCATTGCTTTAACTCGAATATTAGTGTTTCTCAACGTTTTCTGAAGACAACGAGAGTATAAACTTCCAATGAGATCCTTTTGAGTTTGAAGGTGTTCCAATTCATAATTAGGGGTTGTTTCAATAAATTTAATACATAAATTTTGAATTTGTTGTAAAACTTCTGGTCCAGTACTTTCAACCCATAAAAAATCTATACAATCAGGCAGGCTCTCCAGTACTTGTGTCCCTGTAGCACAGAAAGGATGGTTCAGAAACAGTGGTTTATCTATACACCAAACTGCATAATTGCTTTCTTTTCCGTCATAAAATGTTTCTTTAAATAAAATATTTATTGTATCTGAGAAAAACTGACAGTCGTCTATTATGATCTTATTTTTTCGAACTTGCAATTGCTTTTTAGACAACGTTGAACAAGGTTGAGATATTTTAAGTATAGCATCTTCTTGTGGTACTAAAACCTGATCCAATATAATATTTATATCAATTTCACTGGGTTCAACAGTCCCACTGCGAGGAATACAGATTACCCAATTTTCTTTTGCAGCTTTTTTAATGATATCAGAATGATGTTCCATTACTTCTTTGAAAAACACATTTTCTCGCAAATTTTCGTCATAGTCTGAATTCATATCAAATTGTATGTAGTAACTTCCTTGCAAATTGAAATTATCATTGATAACTGCTTATCTTAGGTTATTCTACATGACATGAGACCCTGAGGAGATTAATTACAACTACTTCTGTTTTGTGGTATTTACGACTACTCTATATATTTAGAAATAATGTATGTTGTTGTTTCTTCTCCCTTCAAATAAATATTTGAAAGAAAAATTGTCTAGAATTCATGTTTGATGATGGAATTTTAATACTAGATTACGCTACCGACCAGAAATTTCTCTCACAATATATAAAATTATTATATGTGCGTAATTTATCTCGATGAGGTGAATGCATAATAATTTGAAATTTCAATTTGGCTGTGTGGCCAACTTTTTAAAAATAATTTGCCTAAAATAGAAAAATTCCATCTTAATGAGACAAAAATTATAGATTTTTATTGCTGAATTTTTCACACTTTTTGATTAAAAAAAAATACTTTATATGTAATGGAGGACAATTCATTATATTTTCACAGAAAAATTTTAATCAGTCTTAAAAAAATTTTTGTAGTGATCATAGAGCTTTCAGCAAATTTGAGTGACAGAGACAGAGAATCAATATTTATATTATGATGGCGTTTTGTATGTAATGAAAATTATTTGTACATCAGAATTTTGTTTTTGTTTATCCAGCAGTGACTAGTTAGGAATCCATTTAATTAATATAGAAATAACCAATGTTAAAGGACTCATTATATTCAAGACAAAATATTCTATATTATAACAAATCATTTTTTTGATTTGTATTGTACCTATTAATAGTAGTGAAACATGGATAAGGGCAATGCTGTTAATAAGATTGGGCAAATTGTTGCAGGAGAATTTGAGATTTGTCATGCAGAATTGATAGGTCATGGTGCATTTGCATGTGTGTATAGAGGGCGAAAAATCAAGGTACAATTAACCTTCCATTTCACACTTATTAACTCATATACATTTTTTTTTAGGATAAAAGTTTCCCAGTTGCCATTAAAGCCATTACTAAGAAAAATGTGAACAAATGCCAGGCATTACTGAGCAAAGAAATTAATATACTGAGGGTATGTTTTTACGTATTGGGATTTTTATTGGATTCCCTCATTTATCTTCAATATTTCCATTTCTTGTCATTTGAAATCATAATATTTATATCTAATGGTTCAAATCCCATGAATTTGTTCTTATGTAACTCTTCATATGAGTAAATATCTCAATCAGTTAAAACTAATACATTTTTCTTACAGCAATTGGCAGATCTCAACAATCCAAATCTGGTTTCTATGATAAGTTGCGAAGAAACTCCCTCTCATGTATTCCTGGTTATGGAGGTGAGTAAATCAACCTTATGTTTTTTCCTCTTATTTAATACAATATTTCTTTATTTAAATAATCATAACAGGTTCAACACTTTATAATCTATGTATGTGAAGTTTGTTGATTAAATAGCTGAGAATGAGCAGAACATTGTAGTCATTATCATATTCGGTTAAATATTGCTGAAAAAAGTGTGAAGGTTGCTTCTCATTGGGTGATATATATATTACATCCCTAAATATATATTTCATCTCACATTAGACTTTCACAATATAAGATATATCTTTTCATATAGTTCAGGTGCAAACTCTGTTTTGTCATCATGTCAAAAATTTGTTAGACTAAATGTTGCTAGAATTATCCAGATAATTCATTATATAAAAAATGGTAAATTTTGGTTCATGTATGATACATCTGAGTAAAAAATATAGACGCAGATACAGGATATCAAATCATATTTAGTTTACACTTTAAATCGTCTTGCCTTTACTTGATAGAAATCCATTGTATTAAATAATACACATATACAGGTATGGAAAAGACAGTTGGAAAGATACAAAATTTAATGTTAATCAAGATGTTGACCAGGGTCCCGTGGAGCAGTGGAAGAATAAAAACCTCAACGTGATGCAATGACGAATAAACGACTGTACTCTCTCAATGACAGTGGCGAGTAGCGATCAAAAGACTCTGTAGTCTGCTTTCATTCTTACTTCAAACGTGTGATGTGTTAGACCATATCGGTTGAAAATAAATATGACATTCTTATTCCATTGTACGTGAGGAATTTATTTGCTACGATTAATGACACAAATAATTTTCTCTGTGAAAATGAGTAGTTGGGTTCTTTTTCGCCATAACTAGCTTGAAAATGAAATAAATTCTATGAAAAAAAGAAATTCGAAAACAAAAACAAATGCTTAAAAATTCGAAATCAAAGGTTGATAAATTTAAATTGAATGTTCAAATAATCCACCTTGTTAAGCCAAACAGTAGACAAATTTATTATTAAGAGCGCCATCCCGTTGAAACCAAACATCAACGAAATTAATTGGTAGCTGTCGAACTGTCCGAATAATTTGATTCTCTAAAAGCTCCAAATATTTGGTAGCACTGGATACGCACAGGAATATTCAGATGCTTATTATTCCTAGACCAATATCTTACGATTATGTTTTCTACATAAAATTATGACTCATTAGTGAATAATATATTGTTAAGGAATGAACTATTTTCACAAAATTCCATTTGTTTGATATGGTCTTCTGGAAAAATTTCTTGGTTTGTTTGAACATTATAACATCGGTAACCATTCTTTTTCAAAATATTCCTAACACTTCAATTGCTCATATAGACTTGTTCAGCAATTTGTTTACTCAAACAAGGTGCAATGGTTTCAACAGCAGCACCCACATCTATTTCCTTTTTCAGACGATTTTCACTAATGGCGTTTGGTGGTTTATCAATCTTAAAATGCCTGCATGTTCGTGAACACCCACATTTCTCGAATTTTTTAATTATTTTAGAAATAGCCGAATTTGAAGGCAACAATAAATGAATTTATTGTCTCTTGAATTGATTGACCACCAAAGTATCATTTTATGATCTGAATTTTTTCTTCTACACTGAACATTTCGATTTACTTTATTTTCAACTGATATGATCTAAGGCATCTCACGTTTGAAGTGCGAATGAAAACAGACTGCAGAGTCTTTCGATCCCCACTCTCCACTGCCTTTGAGAGAGAACAGTTGTTTATCCGTCATCGCATCGCGCTGAGGTTTTGATTCCTCCACTAGACCCTGGTAATAGGTAATAAAAATAATACATCAGCTGATAAGTCCCCCATGACCTCTTTGATCAAATTTGACTTTGTGTTTCTGGGTTGTTGTCATATTGATGGCAATTCCTCTAATATTTCTCGGAAAGTTTCTATTTGTCATAAATCGAAAATATAAAATTAATTTTCTTTTTTTTTTTTGATATATTATCCCGATACTCTTGGATCTTCTGTGAAAATCCTTCAGAAGCTTTTTCAGTTTGTGCGAGTTAGGGGTTCAGTTGTGTTCTGGATAGGCTTTGTTACTGCGTCCTTATGCCACTTTAGGTCACAGCACTGTTAATTTTCAACCTGGCAGTGAAATGGTGGCCGAAACCAGTCCAACTAGGGAATTTCTTTTCTACCTTAGTGGGAGTTGAGACTGGGACCTTTTGGATCCCAGTCCAATGTTCTAACCACTCAGCTATTGGCACTCATCAAATAAATATTAAAGTTATAATTATTTAAGACCATTTTAGGCTAAAAATTTAAAAATAAAACATTGTCAACAAATCATAACTAGATTAGAATGAACACGCAAAACCATGCTCTGATAGCTTAAATGTATTTTAAAGAAAAATCCAAAATTTTTTGATAAATTTGAAGCCCATTTTATTTTCATAGTTTTGAAGAACAACATAGTATTTCTTTGGAAGAAATGGAATTATTATCATGGATTCTTGCAGGTCCTAGAAAAACCTAATTATTCTTGTGCATTAATATAATTTTACCTGTCTAGCATCAGCACTAGATTTCTTCTGAATCTAATAATTGGTTATCCAAAACTTTTCTATACTATTTGCTCTATCCCTTTGGCTGATAAGTTTCTGGTTTAATGAAGAAAACACAAATTTGGATCAAATTTGATGTTAGTCATCATAATTGTCTTCTTCAAGAGTAATACAATCATTATAGGGCCCCTGTAAACTTACTTTCGTTACATTTCTTGAAAAACGATTTATCTTTGGCTTCAAATTGAGAATTTATTTTGAGAATCACCTCATTCAAGCCAAATCTTTTTCTGGTAAGCATTTTTGTAAGTCTGCGAACAGGCAAGGGTCACTGTGTGCCAAATTTGGAGAATAGGGTGCGTGGAAGCAATTTGATGTGTAATTCGTGCAATTTCACCATCCTAGCCAAGAACTTGTAATATGGTAGATTGTTTGGGTGAAAAATTCCTATTTTCTTCGCATGGAGGGATATTTCTTTAGAAATTTTTTGTTCAGTCGATCTGGTTAACTGCCTTGCTCATTTTAAAGTAGCTAATACACAAACTGATGCATTCCATAATACAGACATCATAATCTTGTCAGCACTATGCTGCGTTTCCAGCTAGTTTGGACTAGGTTTTCTGGCTTGTGTCAACTCATTTGATCATCTTCTTTATTCAGATGTATAGTAATAGTTTCATCTATTGTCACATATCAACACAAAAATCATATTTATTCTGCTTAGACAGCTTCAAACAGCAATCGGAATCATTTCGTTTGTTCCGCTGTTGGCAATCAAAATAAAGCTGTTGGATATCTGTATGTTCATTTATGAAAAATTGAAAGTTGGTGGCTTGTGCTTGGTGTAAATCCATATCAAATGAAATGAAAACAATAATTGTTTATTTTACACTTTCATTGAGTAACTGATGAGGCGTTTCGTTAAATTGAATCTTCTTCGGATCATACAGACTACTGATTTCTAAACAAACTGTCTTGCCTTTAAATAAATTTTTCAACTTATTATCGAGTATTTGAACGAAACGGGGAGAATTTTTGAAATTACAAAACTATTACTTTATCATTTAAATGTAATTGATAACTTATTGTAAGATGTTTCTTATCTCATCCATTACCAACTAAAGTAATTAAGATACCATTATACCCCACTTAAGATGTTGAAATTCCAAGTATACTAATGCCCAATAAAATAATTTAAATATTTTAAAAAATTTTTAAAAAATATAAAAAATTAGCCTTCTACATATTTAATTCCAAAAGATTATATTTAATGATTATAACTTTTGAAAATAAATTAAAATAATGTCGTATAAGCACCACTTATATCATGACATATAAAATAAACATTCATTATAAGACATCCGAATGGTATAACAAAATCCAATAAATAAAAATTATTAACCAAAATCCTATAGATTAAATATTTTGAATAGACAAAATTTTGTTTCTGCTGATCAATCTTATGAAAACCAATATCTTTCAAGAATATCCAACATAATCTTAAGAATTTCATCACAAAACTATCTTACTTAGACTATTCAATATTATTGGATATCTAACCAAGGTACTTTATATAAAAACTCAAGATATGTAAAACATTACTGAAAAACAAGTTTTAAGATCAACTTTGCTTCATCAGTATTCAAATATTCATATTCAATAAATGTAACATCAATCAACAACAAATATTCACTCACCCTTCATTTTTTTAAAAATTTTTGAAATATTTAAATAATTTTATATACCTTCTATCAAGAATTAACCTCTTTTTATGTTACCCAATAAAATAATTAAAATAAAATTACCAAGAAATCGGTTACTTAAACAGATTGAGTAAAGGCGAATTATTTAGATCTGATTGATCATTTAATAAAACCCCTTTATGCTTCTCTCTATTTATTTCTACTGTTTCCCAATAATTCAATTGTAAACTTTTATCTACTTCATGTATTATCTTAAAATCCTGATCGAATATGTGATTACGTAATATTGTGGAATAACAATTTTTTTTTTAATTCACATATCCTGCTTTGTATATAATTTTTGAGATTCATCATTATTCTCATTTTTCAAAGTGTCTTAAATATTGAGTACTATACCTTGACATTGCACAAGTATATCTTTGTGTCCAAATTCCGGATCAACTAAATTTTGCATATTTGTTGTAGGTTAAACTAAAAATGGTCGTCACAAGCCATAATTAAAATTCAAAAGACAAATTATTCACAAAACTAATTTACTTTATTCAAGTAAAAACGCTTCTGTTATCCTATGTAGGCATCTCACTGTCTATAGACTGAATATCCGCAATAAATACTGGTGCAAGATGTTACTGCATTTTAACTAATGACCTACTCTAAACTCTATTCAAACATGTTTCATAAAATACCGGTGTGAAGTGAAAAGAAGTAGAACGAAATAAATTCCCAGTTCTCAATGCACTTGTTGGAAACTTGGACAAACCTTTGATATATTTCGGAGTTTGTCAAGTAAGATCGCATAGAATATTCAATCTCCAGACCTCATTTCCGTATTTTCACAATTTTTGTTACTCTTGTTATTTCTGAAGAAAACCACATTTTCTTCTCCATATCTTATCCACCTAACCTAGTAAGGTTCATTATAATTTACTCAATACATAACATCATTCTTAAAAACTACAAATCTAAGAAATTTTATTGTAAAAAATTAACCTACAGATTTATCAATCTTGTTCAGATGTAAACTTCAATCAATACGCGCAGCACTTATTTAAAAAAAATATATAAATATATAAATTTCACTCTGAATTATGATCCCGATTAACTTCAACCCTAGTTTCAGTTGGAACCTGAATTTGTGGATCGGCATCGATATACTCCATCGATTTTGCGCCATTTTGAGCCAGTGGACTTTTCATCAGAGGTTTCATCTCTTTTAGTTCCTTTCCTTCCGTCTCTAATTTTACGACTTCGTCAATTTCTTGACTCTCCCTTCGGCTCTTAACAAAGTTGTAAACAAAAGCCAATGCACCTATCACTCCTAAAGCACCGATAACAATAAGTAGGATATTATTGGGCGAGGCGGCGGTTGGTTCTTCTTGGGATTCTCCTGTCTTTGCCTCCTCTCCACCTACAAAAAAGGAATAAATCAATAATCAATATACATTCTGTCAAGAAAGTACCGGGAATTATCGATTTAAATCTGGCGGGGCAATGAGGCAGGTAAATTTTTTTTTTCCTAGGTTGGTACCACTGTCCTTAATTACTATGCCAAGCTTGAGCGCTTTAAAAATGACAACTGCCCATATGGTGGGCTATTCAAAATGAAACCTCTTATTGGAATACCCTTTATCTGTAATTTTCAAATTCTAAGCCTAAAATTGTCGGTTGGATTCCACTCACTGATTGAGAATCCTAGGTCAAAAGTAATTTTGACCAGCCTATGCGTCCATAAATACTCTAACTTTCTAAAGGAATAACCTTGAGATTTGAAGCTTTCAGGGCAGGTTTAGGGCTTAAATACATCATTTAGGTTTTCTAGTAAACAAAATCGGTTCAATGGTTTTGCAATAATCCCAATATTTTCGAAACTACAGATTCGATCTATCAGAAATTTGGTATTTAGAGGAACAATAATAACAGGATGGAAGTTTTCTCTCAAGCGAGGCTCCGCACTGTTCTTTCCTATCGAAGCATCCCCCACTGCCATTGAGAGAAAACAGTCGTTCATTCGTCATCGCATTGCGCTGAGGTTTTGATTCTTCCATTGCCCCACTGCCATCGCCTCTAGATTAACACTGAATTTCCTATGATTTCAATTGTCTTTTACATACCTGTATATGTAGATTTCTATTTATTATCTTGAGTTGTTCACATGGCGCGTTTCATTAATATAGTAAACGTTTTCAGATGCCTACAAACAACTGTTAATTCTATTAACAACTTAGTTCTTTGTGAACATCTAAAGAAATTAACTATGTCAACGAAACGCATCATATGAAAAACTCCAGATAATAAATAGAAATCTACATATGTATGTGTTTCATTTAGCTAAAGAATTGATTCAATTGATTTGTCTTACAAACTAGCAGTTCTACTTGCAGAGTCCATTTATTTTCGCTTATTACCTGAAGGGCAGATACCAACAAAAATATACATTTTCGATTATTTCATCTAACAGTCTTCAAAAGGTAGCTATACAGATACAGTAGCTGCACTGCACAAGACATACATTCTGTCAAGAAAGTACCGGGAATTATCGATTTAAATCTGGCGGGGCAATGAGGCAGGTGACAATTTTTTTTCTAGGTTGGTACCACTGTCCTTAATTACTATGCCAAGCTTGAGCGGGATCTGTCAACTAGTGTGTTTGCAACAGCTGATTAAGTCAGTCGATGTCAGAGTGCGTGCCGATTTTTACTATGGGTGATTACGTTGAGCAAAGAATTTGTTTAAAGTTTTGTGTTGCAAATGAATTTTCGTGTGCCGATGCATTGAAAATGTTGCAAAAGGCCTTTGGTGATAATGCTCTATCGAAAACTCGTGCGAAAAAATGCGAAAAAACCACGCCAAAGCCGCTCGAAAATGAAGGTGATGCTCATTATTTTCTTCGATATCCGTGGCGTGGTGCACTACGAATTCGTTCCAGAGGGTCAGACGGTAAACAAGGAGTATTACCTAGGCGTTATGAAACGTTTGCGTGAGCGTATCCGTAAGAAGCGGCCAAATTCGTGGGCGAACAACTCATGGATTTTGCATGACGATAACGGGCCTTCTCACCGAGCTACGATTGTGACTGACTTTCTCGCCAAAAACTCAACAAACGTGCTTCAGCAACCACCGTATTCGCCGGATTTGGCTCCCTGCGACTTTTTCCTCTTCCCAAAACTAAAAGTGCCCCTTCGTGGCACCCGTTTTGAGTCGATTGAAGCCATAAAACAAAATTCGGCGCGAGAGCTAAAGTCCATCCCGGAAAGCGCCTATAAAAAATGTTTCGATAATTGGAAGTGCCGTTGGCATAGATGTATTGGAGTAAATGGAGCCTATTTTGAAGGCGACCCAATAAATTTTGACGATTAAATGTAAAAATGTCGTTTTAATTGAAAATTTCCGGTACTTTCTTGACAGAGTAGTACTTGTAGGCTTTTTTATCAACCGTCTAGAGGTTTGAATGACACCCAATGTACTTATACACGTATATTTATAGGAATTCAAACAATTAGGCAAACGTCTTAAGTCTTTGATACAAATCGGTGGTACTGAAGGGAGGGCCATCTAGAGTTTGCATTTTGAAGTAGTGGTTATTACGAGCCTGCCAACACTTCTGTCATTCGTATTTTGACAGAAAGTTAGTTTAATATTTGACATTAACGAAAGAGGTTTGAGTGACACCTTTTCTTTATTCTCGCTTCAATTAAAACACCCAATGTACTTATACACGTATATTTATAGGAATTCAAACAATTGGGCAAACGTCTTAAGTCTTTGATACAAATCGGTGGTACTGAAGGGAGGGCCATCTAGAGTTTGCATTTTGAAGTAGTGGTTATTACGAGTCTGCCAACACTTCTGTCATTCGTATTTTGACAGAAAGTTAGTTTAATATTTGACATTAACGAAAGAGGTTTGAGTGACACCTTTTCTTTATTCTCGCTTCAATTAAAACACCCAATGTACTTATACACGTATATTTATAGGAATTCAAGCAAATAGGCAAGCGTCTTAAATCTTTGATACAAATCCGTGGTACTGAAGGGAGGGCCATCTAGAGTTTGCATTTTGAATTAGTGGTTATTTCGAGTGTGGCAACACTTCTGCCATTCGTATTTTGACAGAAAGTTAGTTTAATATTTGACATTAACGAAATGGATCGATTTACGCTTGAACGAAACTGGGAAATATTAAAAACTTAAGTGGGGAATCTTCTATCCAAACTTAGAAATTTACGTGGAAAATTCAATAGAAATTAAATGCCCTTACAGCAATTTGTGAATCGATTTGTTCGTGAAACTGGATCGTTATTTGATAAATCAACCCGTTCACGTTCTTGTCGAGTGAGCACACCCCGAAACATTGGTGCTGTAGCCCAGAATGTGGCTGAACATTCATCAACATGAACTCGTTACCGTGCTCAAGATGGTCGAAGATTGAGCATTTTCTCAGAAAAATCATCTTCAGTGATGAAGCTCATTTTCATCTCGGAGGACTATTTTTTATGGGGATTCGTTAAGGATAAGTGTTACGCTAACCATCCAGAAACGATTGATGCCTTGAATTACGAAATCGAAGTTGCCATTCATCAGATTGAGTCCCAAACAATTGAAAATGTACTGAAAATTTGGAAATCGGATGGGGTACTGTAGTGAGTGGATGCGGTCATTTGAATGATATTGTTTTTAATTCGTAAATGTCAAGGTTCAACCTTTCTAATAAACACATTACTTTGAGAAAATATCCCATCCCGTTGAACGAAGTCAATTTCCGAAAAGAAGTCAATATAATTAAAACTATAGCGGTGAACAATGGCTATAGAACATTGACATAATAATTCATAAGAAAACTTACCACAATATTTAAAAAAAAATTTATACAAATATAAATGATCCTTATGAAGAAAAAAAAATGGTTTTCAATGGCTTATATAAAAGGTTTCAGCAGTAGGATCTCTAATGGTCTTCATAAAATGGGAATTAATTCTTTACCAGTAAATAGAAACAATTTAGCTAAGATTTTGGTGAACAATAAAGGAACCCCAACTTTTCCGAATCGGGAGTTTATCAAATTAATTGTGATGATTGTGATGCTACATATCTAGGACAGACAGGCCGATGTTTACAGCATAGAATCAAAGAACATAGGATGTCTATTTTGAAAAACCAGAAATCAATCGGTTTTGAAAATAATCTTTTTTTTAATGAGAAAGATGTCACTTTATTATATAATTTTAATAAGGGCAAATAGGTGGACTATTTGGAGATTCTTTCAATCAAAAAAGCCGTTGAGAAAAAGGAGAATTTAACGAATTCCTAAATACTATTCGGCAACACCCCTATGCTGTTATTTCTATGCGCCATAAAAATACACAGATGTCCTAAGTCTAATAAAAGAACCTTTTTCAATTTTAAATTTAGTTCCTTTTTGTACTCCTTTGAAGATGGTCGAAAGACCGAAGCACGATTCTGAATAAATTGTGAAACTTAAAAACTGTGTGAATTTTTTTGAATTACATTTCTGCCTAGATAGAAAAGTCCACTTTTATTGCCTAGGCTGTAAGAATACACCTTTTAAGCCTATCGAGAATAATTTAGAATCCACTTTTAAATCATTTAAAGAAAAAAAATTTTTATTGTATACGACTTATTAACGTGCAAAAAATTTTTTATGTATAGCAGCTCGAATCTATTTTCCGCCCATCTATTGAATTGTTTTTATACAATAAAGTAAAGGTTGATTTATTTAGAGGTACTTTTTGTGGTGGGAATTTAATTGTGGATTGCGCATGCCTCGTGTTAACTGAAGTACCATTTCTGTTCAGTAGTGTTTGGTAATTCATAATGAAAAGACTTAGCCCTACACAGAGTCTACAAATTGTTTAACTTCATTACGAAAATGGGCGTTCTACGAGGAATGTGTATCGAGCGCTTAGAGAAACTTATGGTCCACAATATCGGCCCACCGAACGCAAAATTAGCTCTACCGTAAGTTTGCGACCCATTTTTCATTATTGGATAATACTCGACCAAATACACCACACCTAGCACGTAGTGAAGAAAATATAGGGGCGGTAGCGGAGAGTGTACGTGAAGACCGTGAAGTGTCGATTCGTCGCCGTTCTCAACAGCTTGGCCTGTCACATTCAACAACTTGGCGTATTTTATGTACGGATCTTTCTTTAAGTGCTTACAAAATTCAACTAGTGCAAAAACTGAAGCCGACCGACCTTCCGAATCGTTTCCGTTTTAGTCGTTGGGCTCTTGACAAGCTTGCCCGATACACATTCCTCGTAGAACGCCCATTTTCGTAGTAAAGTTGAACAATTTGTAGACGCTGTGCCAGGCCAAGTCTTTCCATTATGAAATGTCAAACCCTACTGAACAGAAATGACACTTCAGTTAACACAAGGCATGCGCAATCTGCAATTAAATCCCCACCACAAAATGTACCTCCAAATGAATTGTTGGTTTTCGCTCTTACCTATTGAGGCATCCGATTTCACACTCATTTGGTCCTTGGAAACGGAAGTCTTCAAAATTTTATCAGCGTTTTCGATATCTTGCGAACTGTTTTGATCTCGGGGAATATTTTTCAAAATATTGTCGAATCCGCCTTCAAAAGATCCAGGATTTCCTAAAATAATAATAAAGACTATAGCTACGAATTTCTACTAAGGATAATTGCAAAAAGTATTGGATCAATGTGTGAATGACAAAGTGTTATCATCCAATAGAAACACTAAAGTTTATTATTCTAAGCCTTGTAGTTTTAAAGTTGTGAGTTTTTAAATATTCGGAGTATAAATAAGTTCGTGCGGTTTTTGACGAAAATTGAAGCTTTATTGTGAAAAATTGGTCATATATTCAAAGTTCAAAGTATTGTCCGTCGGTAGCCACTATTTTCTCCCATATTTTTGGCAATTGACGGATCCCATCGCGAAAAAAGGGCGGCTTTTGGCCGCTATCCATGCAGTGATCCATTTTTTTAAATCGTAATTGGAGAAGTGCTAGTCAGCCAGGCCATGTTGCATAGATCGGAAAAGATGGTAATTGGAAGGATCAATGTCTGGGCTGTACGGCGGTTTGGGTAGGACTTACCATTTCAGTGTTTCTGATTACGTTTTAACGGTCGATGCAACATGTGTTATGCTGCGAAATAACTTTGTCGTATCGCGGCCGTTTTCTGGCAATTCTCGGTCGTCGGTGGACCTCCTCTGTGATCCTTTCGTTCTAAAGTATCTACATAATCAAGTTTCTTTCCTTTTGATTCTACATGTAAAATTTTAAAATTATCTATGGTCGGAAAAGGATGGTCGTTTTCTAATCAATGAGTGGCAAAAGTAGAAGTTTGTTTATTTTTTATGAAATTCATTTTATGTTCGTTAAATCTCGACTTGAAGGAACGTACTGTCTGTCCTATATATTTATTACTGCACGTCGAGCAAGATAACTCCCGATTTGTGTATGTTTGAAGTTGGGAAGTTGGGAAAGAAGTTGGGAATAATACGGATGATAATTTGTTTTGTGTTTTGAAAGCAATATTAACATCTAATTTTGGAAAACATTTGACCACTTTTTGACTTATGCTACCGAAGTACGATAGAGAAATAAATTTTTTGTTTTCTTCAGTTTTTATGATGGGATAAATTTTTTATAGCTATTTTAGATTATTTCTGTCGAATCAAATTATCTGTTATATTGGGGTTGAAACCGTTGTTTGCGGCTATTGATTTTATAGTGTGGACGTCAGCTTCTCGGTTATTTTTTGATAAGTGTAATACGACAGCTCTATAGATAATCAATTGATATCTTCACATTTTTTGTGAATATGGGTGATTGGAGTCAATAGGACTACAGATATAATGGATGTGGATTTTATGAATACGTTAAATTCTGTTTTACTATTCGAGTGTGATATCAAGAGGCCTAAAAACGTAATTCTATTATTTGATCATTTTTCTAATTTGAATTCAATTTTTGGGTGAATATTATTCAAGAAATTCAAAAATTGACTCAGTTGTCTGGATGTTCCGAAAATACACGTGAGTATACCGTCTACGTATCTGTACCAGAAATGAATATTCACGGGTAATTTTAAATTGAAGATTTTATTTTCTATTTCGCACATAAATACATCTGATTTTCCAAGAATTCTTGAAGCTAAATGAATGCTATCATTTCTCGGTATATTTGGAAACATATTGTCTATATCCAGGCTTACTAGGTAGGAATTATTTCGTAAAGTAAATTTTTTTAATTTCTTTGTTAATTCTATGGAATATTTTATTGTGCATTTCGGAGCGCAATTAGAAAGTCTGAAACTCGAGTCAGAACTAAATGTGTAAAATATCAATTTCGTGGTAGTAAAACATAGTAATTTCTCTACAACTTGTTTTAATTGGTTGGACTGGTTTGAGTTAACTATTATATAATATTTCGGATTTGCGAAGGTTCTGGAACAGAACCTTGTTACCACGTGTTTGTGCTTCGTATACATGGAGCGAATTTAGTTGATTTTTGAAATTCTTTGTGCTACATTACGGATTATTATATGGGCAAGTCATTTGAAATTTATACCATTCATTGTGAGTGCTTGTTGAAGATGCATTTTGTTATCCGAAACACGTGTCCAACACATTATATTTCTATCAATTTGTTTGTTTTTTTTTTCTGGTTCAGAATTTCGTATAATAGTAATTTACCATATGTATTTTGAATCTAAACGTGTTTTTGAGACATTAACTTATATAAGTAATAATTTTTGTATGTTAAATTGAACAAAAACTCCTGGAAATCTTACCTGTTGGTATTTCGGGTTTCTCGGACGAAATCGACTTTTGCTCTTCTGGTTTCGATTGATTTTCTGGTGGTATGTCTACATTAGGTACCGAAAGATTCTCAGTCTTATTCTTTACAGCATCTGTTAGTTCTTCCTCGACCTTTTGCTCTGGAATGTTCGCGGCAAGTGGTACATCAACATCTGAAATTGTTCAATTAATCATTTGAAAATTATTCATCTTTACGTATATAAGTAATAATTTATGTTAAATCGAAAAAAAAACTCCTGAAAATCTTACCTGTTGGTATTTCGGGCTTCTCTGACGAAATCGACGTTTGCTCTTCTGGTTTCGATTGATTTTCTGGTGGTATTTCTACATTAGGTACAGAAACATTCTCACTTTTATACTTTACAGCATCTGTTAGTCCTTCTTCGACTTTTTGCTCTGGAATATTCGTGGCGAGTGGTACATCAAGATCTGAAATTGTTCAATTCACCATTTAAGATATTTGTGAATTGAATTTTTAAAATCTAGAATTGAAATTCACATAGATCTAACCCACGACGAGGGAAGATTGCGATGAAATTTTCATCTCATCAATTCATTGTAAAGAGGATATATTTCTTTTCTAGTGAATAAACGTATCATATATGGTCATGGTGTAGTGGCTTAAAGAACCGACTCGTAAACGGAGAATCCTCTTCGTTGCGGGCTCGCATATTGGCGAGGGAAGAAAATTTTCTTGGTTGGATTTACAATTAATATCGCTGTACCTAAGAACACAGTAACAAAGTCTACTAGAACTCTGTTAATTTCTCAACTCGCACAAGCTACACCGAAAGCGTTTCAGGCGTCTCCACAGGAGATCTAAGAATCTTTTAGTGTCAATTCTATCCCGATGTTGCCAAGCATCCTTGCTTATCAACTCCCGATCTGAAAAGCTCAATGGTTGTTGCACAATACTAGCTTCTTAGGTTGTTGAGCCACGAAATTCTTCTTCAACTTGGGCCGCGTTTTCCTGAAATCTTTCCTGCAATATATCTTGTAGTCCGTACTTCCTCTGGTTCCGCATTTTATGACCCAGGTATTCCAACTTGCGAGTTTTATTGTGGTTGTTATAACTGGATTTATTCATTCTACGGAGAACTTCTCCGTTTGTTACATGAAATCCTTAGGATCCTCCTATACAGCCACATTTCAAGTGCCATTAGTTTCCTCGTCGAGGCCTGAGTCAGAGTCCAGCATTCTGCCCCATACAGCAACACAGAAAATATTTAGCAGCGGAGGAGACGCATTTTAGTTGCTATGGTCAAGGAGCGACCTGGTAAATTGTACCTTCGCCTTCTCTATACGATATCTTATTTCCTGCGAGTGATCCCATTGGTCATTTAGAGCAGATCCCAGGTATATGCATGTTTGACGACTCGATTTATATGTTTATTTGTGGAAACTATCAGATCTTCATCAGTGATTATATTTGTACTAGTTACCATGTATTTAGTCTTCTTGATATTTATATCGAGCCTTTATTCCCAATATAAATGTCAGCTTATATTGTTATCAAAGGCATTACGATAATCCACGAAAACATGAGAGCGAACACATTACAATTAACAGCTCGACATCTCTGAAACATTATCTGGACATTGTACAGCGCTTCTCTTGTTCCTACCGCATTGCGGAACCCGAACTCAGTTTCCAATATGTGCTGCTCACAAACTTTGTAGATCTTTCTATGTATAATATAAAAATGTTTTCAATAAGTGGCTCATTAGGCTACTTGTTCTGAAGTCCTCGCAATTTCTCTGCTCCTATTTTTTTTTGTCAATGTAATAAATTCTGATTTCAACGATTCCTGCGGGATGTTTCCTGCCTCTGAGCGTAGCAGGATAAAACTAATCAATCAAACCCTATATTTGGCACGACTTCATCAGAATTACAGTATTCTGGGAATGATGATATCTTCAATTCGATTTGAGAAGACAAATTTGATACTAATAAGAGTTTGGTGTGTGCAGCCTTACAAATTGAATGCTATTTTTTTATATCTGATCGCCCGAGGAAAGGGAAACCTATGTTACCTAATTAATGCCCCTAGCGGAAATTTGTGTCCTGTTTATTCTCGTTTTGAACTGGCTAGTTCAGTGAAAAAAGACCCTCTGATAAACAGAAGTTCTCTAACTTTTTGAATGAACTGCAAATGGAATCATTTCCTTCAGTTGCGTGGGGCATCATCCCTGATAATATCTCTAGAATAAGCACAAGTCGAAAACTCTCCTATGTTCTAACGAGTGCAAACTGGCTGTTATATATGTTAGGCAGTCAAACGATCGTACCGCTCTTTTCTGGATGGAAGACTCGTTGGTACTCTAAGGTTTGTCACTGGTGAAAGAAAACATCAGCGTGCTATCATCCGCGAAGCTCATAATGTGGTTCTCGGTCGTACTAAGATTGTTTATGTGGACCAGGAAGAGGCTGAGCAACAAAACTGAGCCTTAAGGCACTCCGTTGAAACCATGAGAACCGACACCATCCACGGCCACACGAATGTCCCTGTTGGTGAGAAAACTCTTGATCCAATCGCAGAGACTCCCGGGAAAACCATACGAAAATAGCTTATTCAGAAGAGCCTCATGCCAGACACGATCTAAAACCTTGGATATGTCCAGAGGAACTGACCTTTATTCTCTATAGTGCTCAATAACCCTTGCCTACACTTGCGTCACATAGCTAAGGAGGTCACCTGTTGATCGGTGTTTGCGAAAACCATATTGTCTGTCGCTGATAAGACCCTTGCTCTCCAGATATTAACCATTTCGAGATTGACAACTGCTTCCATTACTTTCAACAAAATAGTTATTAGCGCCATTGGGCGCTAGTTTGATGAAAACACTTCTTCGCTTTCTTTCGTATAGGCTGTACTAGTGCACTCTTCCATAAATCAGGAAAAATTCCTTCCTGTATGATATAGTGAACAAAACAACTTCTCAGAAATCAAAGTTTATATTTCTCGGGACAATATGAGTTGCGTATAATTAATATACATCCATATATACAGTGTCAAAACCGTACACAGATGACCTGACGAAGTACTAATAGTTCTAAAGTGACCCGAAGAACATTCTTCCGTTGAATGTCACAAAGTGTGTTGTACTTTGTATTGCTAAATTAAACGTTTGAGAACTGTAGACTTCGTGGCGACTTCATAATAACTTCCAGAATTTAGACCAACTTAATTCTAAATTATCCCATCAATTGCACATCAACGATGATGCGTGGTCATAATTTTATACTGAGACAACAAAGTAACATAAAAAACGTGAAAATAAATTAATTCCTAATGGAATTTTCTCAAAATAGAGCTCTTTGCTCTCCCAATTTTGTTAACTCTCCCTCTATAAACACTTTTAAAAACAAATTGGACGAATCCGAATATTATCTTAATTTATAGCGACTTTTTTCTTTAAAGAATGCTAACATCTTTGTTTTCTCTTTTTCTTTGTTTATTTTCATTTTGGAAATACCTATTTTTTCCTCTTTTCTGATATTTTCATATATCATGTACCTCTAGTGCACTGCTACATGTATTCTGTATTTTATTTGGATCTCCGATGCCCACTATAATAATAATAATGATAACTTACCACCTGATCCCTCCAAGTCTTCAGCATTTCTCTTCATCAAGATTACCCTTCGGTCCCTACCAAATAGTGGTTCGAGACAGTCGATAACTGATTCAGATTCTCTTACATGTATCTTCACTCTGAGATTTTTGCAGATTTCTTCTATTTCATCATCTGATATTCGATCGAATTCTAGTATCTTGACCTCTTCTTGCTGGAGTAAATGTTTCAGTTATAAAATTTTAAATATCATACAGATTTATTCTGTTAACCTCCTACAATTTTAATTTAAAAAAAAATTTCATTCAAAAATTTTTAGAATTAAATAAAATAAATGTCTTAGAACACACTGTGTTAATTTAGTAGACATGTATAGAATTAATACTTATTACACAGTACCAAAGGGAATGAAAGAAGTTAAAAGAAATATAAATCGTCAACTGAAAATTATTAAATAAATACTTGAAGAGTACAAAATTTGTTTCGTTTCTTGTTTTATGAAAACTAAATTTCTTTCCAAAAATTCAAAACATAACCAAGAACTTCTTCAAAAACAACTTGTTCAAAATAAGTTCCTTTAAAAACATTCCTAGAACATGTAGAACATCTTTAAAAAGCAATTTAGAATTATTACAACGGTAACTCACCAGCTCAACTCAACAAAAAATATCTTCCCAAAGCAATGGAATGCTGTTTACTAGACAAACACTAGAATGAAGTGAACTTATAAACATCCTACGTATTCTATGTTCGTCACAGAAATTAAATAAAGTTTGCAAGGTATTTTATGGACTCCTTTAAAACCAAATGATAATATGTAATAAGCGTAAACCAAAATATATAATTATTATATATACAATAAAATAATAAAAAGAGGTTTTTTCTTGATAGGATTATTACAAAATTTTAAATATCATACAGATTTATTCTGTTAACCTCCTACAAATTTTAATTTCAAAATTTTTTCTTCTATAATTAATGTAAACAAATGTTTTTAGAACACACTGTGTCAAAATAGTATGTCTACTAAATTGACACAGTGTGTTCTAAATACATTTATTTTATTTAATTCTGAAAATTTCTGAATAAAAATTTGTAGGAGGTTAACAGAACAAATCTGTATGATATTTAAAATTTTGTAATAAACCTTCTATCAAGAAAAAACCTCTTTTTATTATTTCAGTTATAATTATTACGAAGATATTCACAATTATTTTGAATTACTCTACTAAAAAATAGTGTCTATGGCAACCGCAAAGTTGAAAAAAGACTATTTCTGTGTAGATAGAGGCTTTTTTCTAACAAAGTAATATGGGAAAGCGTGACTTCTTTCGAAAAAATTATTCGCAAAATTAGAGTTGATTTTTCCAAGCTTAAATGATACTTGATGTTCTTCAGTACCGCACTCATGACAACTTTATTTCTAAACTCCTGAATAATTGAGGCGGTTGTTTTTGTCTTTGGCATGAAAAAATGGATTGGAAATTTCATAAAAGATAACTCAAACATTTTCAAAAAGATGGAAAAAGCTTTCACATCCTCATATAAAATTTCCAACCTATTTTTTGACGCTAAAGACAAAAACAACCAGCTTAATAATTCAGGAGTTTATAGCGGGCGAGCCATTTAAAATTTGCACTTTTGATCGGCTATGAATAAAAAAATAATGAATATTTTGTCAAAATTGTGGGTTTATTAGAGAGGTTGACCCTGACATTTACGAATGAAAAACAATATCATTTAAATGACCGCGACGACTGGCCATACAGTACCCCATCGGATCAACCCATATTTTTCAGTACATTGTAAATTATTTGGGGCTCAATCTCACGAATGTGAATTTAGATTTAGTTTTTCAAGGTATCAATCGTTTCTAGATGGTTAATCGTAACACTTATCCTTAACGGATCCCTAGAAAAAATAGTCCAACGGAGTCAAATCACAGCTCCGAGGCGGCCAATTGGCATTTCGACTGATTATTCGATTTTCAAAAACAGCTCGCAAAATATCAATGGTAACGTTGGCTATGTGGCAGGTGGCCCAGTCCTGTTGAAACCAAATGTCCACGCCTTCCTTCTAAAGTTTGAGAAACAAAAATTGATTAAGCATAGCATGGTAACGTTCCCCAGTGACCGTGACTGCAGGTCCTTGCGCATTTTCGAAGAAAAATGTCTCAATGATGCCACCGGACCAAAAACCTTACCAAATAGTCAGCTGATTTTTTCACAATATGTGTGGATTCTCTGATCGTAAAATGCGAGAGTTTTGTTTATTTACATATCCTTCGAGGTGAAAATGAGTTACATCGCTTAAGAATAATTTTCTTGGAAAATGCTCATCTTCGACTATACGATCATTAGTCCTTGAAACGAAGTGGAAACGCATCGGATGGTCACGAGGATTAACTTTTTGCACTAATTGAACTTTGGAAGCCTTCATATCGAGGTCTTTCTACAAAATTCTCCTAAGAGAAGTGCGAGAAATGTTCAGTTCTTGAATACTATGACGACTTGATGTTGATGGATGTTCAGCTGTGGTAAACCAACAAGGTTTAGAATTCATGAAAGGGCTGTAATGATACAGGGATTAATTCATTTGACATAAGCAAATTCAACGCGAGGTTCAATTCCCCAGAATTAATTTGTTTATTCTAATCTTCAGACCACTTAATGGTTAACTTAGGAATTAGCTTTCGAGGCACGCCCGAACGGCGGCTTCTAAAGGAAATTATTTTACTCTGACTTATATATTATAATGACAAACTACAGATTGAAAAGTTCATAAGAGCTTATTGTACGAAACGTAAACATATTCCTTCAGATGAGAAAGGAACGGAAATTCCAAAGAAACACGCTGACGTGGAAATTAACACGTGTGGCCCGACAAAGAGCTGAAACTTTGAGAAGTGCTTAGTTGCAATTTTGAGCGGGTGAACGGATCAAAAAATTTGGAAGGAGAAAACCGACGCGTACGAGGTATTAAGAGGGCCGAATTGGGGTTTGTGAGGGAGTCTTGACACGTCGAAAAAACTAGTATGTAAGATCGTCGAGAAAAGATCGCGGTGCGAGGCTAGAATTAGTCTCAGAATTTAGCATTATTATAATATATGAGTGATATTAGTAATTATTTTTGAAAGTCTAAGATTTGAGTCAGAAGAATTAGAGAAATTCCGGGACCAAGGAATTAAAGACTACCGGAAGTCGTTCTTTTTCATTTATTGTTCGCGTGTGGCCAGTTCTGTTTTGAATATATGGTCTTGGAGTCTAGGGGTGAGAAGTCTCTGAAAATTTTGGTATATTGTTCAGGTTGAAATTATCTAATTAAAGTAGAGTCAGAAATTGAGAAGTAGGTTCGTAATTATTATGTTTGAGGGGTTTACACAGAATTAAGAATTATACAATCGATTCGTAGTGCTTGAGGGATTCGCATCGCCCTCTCCTTAATTATTCAGTGTGTCATCTTTATTTAAATTTTATTGAGTTTAGAATTGATAAAACTATTGTATTTTGGCACATTTTATCATTATACTTCCTAAAATACATAATTGAGTTTCATTACCATTTTCATTAACACAGAGAAAATTTATTTACCTCAAAGACCTTCCATTTTCGCGAAGGCCGTAACCCTTCCTAGGACGGCTCGGCTAGGATTGGTTCGCACCCCATTCCTAATTAAGTCAATCTAGTAATATTTTCCATCCAACCACCTTCTACCAAGAGGTGGCTTATTACGCAGCCATATTCTGGACTACAGCAGCAATGTTTTCAGATGTGCTCACTGAACGAGAATGTGAAAGGATTGGTTTATCAAATAACGATCCAATATTCACAAATAAATTGATCCACAAAATGGGGGCATTTAATTTCTATTAATTTTTCCACGGAAATTTCTAACACTTTGGAACTAAGTCTTTAATACCTCCCAGTTTTGCTCAAGCTTAAAGCGACCTATTCCAAATATTAAACGAACTTTCTGTCAAAACCCGAATGACAGAAGTGTTGCCAGACTCGAAATAACCACTACTTCAAAATAGAAAAGCCAGATGTCCTTTAAATTGAGTTGTCATGAGTGCGGTTACTTATAGTATATGTATGACAAAGCAGAATAATTTTCACAAAATGGTTTAAAGAACATCAAGCATCATTTGAGTATCGAAAAGATAACTCCGACTGTGCGAAACATTTTGTCCTAACAAGTCATGTTTTCCCAGATTTAGATAATCTTAAAATATAATACTACAATAGGAGCGAAGGGCATCCTGGAATCCATAGAGATTTATAAAAATATTCATTATTGTTAAACAAGCAAACCATGGATCCATGGTATTCCCCACTTTTCGAAATTCAATACAAACATAAATATAAAAAACCTTTGAAATACAACTTGTTATACATCAGTTTGAAAATGTATTAAAAACTACAAAACTCGAGCCATTGTATCGTCAATAACTAAAAAGTGATAGAAAATGGGGTGATTTCTTATTTTCATATTTAAAATAAACTTTCACAAAGTGACGAACTGCACATCCAATATTCGATTATAAGAAATAAAATTTTTTTATTAAAATATTTAATTTATTAATATATTTTTTTCCCTCGGACTAAATATAACAGTTAATTTTGCTGCTTCTAAGACGACAATTGAGAACTTACATTTGTTTGTGAAAATGGATCCTCTATTTCCTGGTAGCCATATTGCAAATCTAATGATTTCCTGAAAATAGTAAATAATTTTATTTGTGAAAATTATCTGCAAGTAATATTGATTAGTTTTTATTTTGTGAATATCCAATGAATACAGATAACCGATCGAATTTGGAACGATATCAATCCAAATAGGATACAAAAGCGTCCAATGTAAAAAAAAGTCACTGTTTGGTGTGGATTTTGGGCTTGTGGCGTCTTCGCTGAACTTGTTTTTTTTATGAAAATTTGGGCCAGTTTTTATTCGCTCTAGGGTCCATTCAGCGAACATACGTCGTTTTCTTTGGTCGTTTAACTGCAGCTCCTGGGTGAGTCGAATTTTTTACGGGTGCAGGCCCAAGTCACGACGCAAAATTCGCTAAGTTATGGTGTGCGAAAGGCCAAGCTCTTGTGAAAGACGCGAAATTGACTGCCTCTGATTCTCTTCCACACTCTCCCAGACAGCTGCGATGTTTTCGACAGATCTTGCGTTTCGTCGTCGTTCGGGTGTTGGTTTATTATTTATAGAACCAGTGGACTCAAATGTATCCTCCGCACTGCGATTATAGCGACCGTAAAATAGGCGAAAGGCGTGAAACACTGCACTCATTTTGATCAAACAAATTTATAATTTGCACGTTTTATTGAACGCTATATACTACTCTGTCAAGAAAGTACCGGGAGTTTTCAATTAAAACAACATTTTTACATTTAATCGTCAAAATTTATTGGGTCGCCTTCAAAATAGGCTCCATTTGCTCCAATACATCTATGCCAACGGCACTTCCAATTATCGAAACATTTTTTATAGGCGCTTTCCGGGATGGACTTTAGCTCTCGCGTCGAATTTTGTTTTATGGCCTCAATCGACTCAAAACGGGTGCCACGAAGGGGCAATTTTAGTTTTGGGAAGAGGAAAAAGTCGCAGGGAGCCAAATCCGGCGAATACGGTGGTTGCTGAAGCACGTTTGTTGAGTTTTTGGCGAGAAAGTCAGTCACAATCGTAGCTCGGTGAGAAGGCGCGTTATCGTCATGCAAAATCCATGAGTTGTTCGCCCACAAATTTGGCCGCTTCTTACGGGTACGCTCACGCAAACGTTTCATAACGCCTAGGTAATACTCCTTGTTTACCGTCTGACCCTCTGGAACGAATTCGTAGTGCACCACGTCACGGATATCGAAGAAAACAATGAGCATCACCTTCATTTTCGAGCGGCTTTGGCGTGGTTTTTTCGGTTTCGGCTCATTTTTTGCCACCCATTCCGATGATTGCTGGCTTGTTTGCATATCGTACTCGTAGACCCAGGTCTCATCACCAGTTAAATGCGTTCCATGAATGTAGAATCGGAATTACAGCGATCCAGCATGTCTGAAGCAACCTGTTCGCGATGACGTTTTTGAAGAAAATTCAGGTCTTTCGGTACGAGTCGTGCGGCCACCTTTCTCATGCCCAAAAGAACAATCAAAATCGTACGTGCGGACTCGTGGGATATCTTAAGATCATGTGCTATCTCTCTCAAGCTGGTACGACGGTTTTCCAGCACCCTTTCCTTAATTTTATCGACGTTATCTTCGATCGAAGCCGTCGATGGGCGACCACTTCACGACCGTCCTTGAAGGCTCTGTACCACTGATATGCACGAGTTTTCGATAGAGCATTATCACCAAAGGCCTTTTGCAACATTTTCAATGCATCGGCACACGAAAATTCATTTGTAACACAAAACATTAAACAAATTCTTTGCTCAACGTAATCACCCATAGTAAAAATCGGCACGCACTCTGACATCGACTGACTTAATCAGCTGTTGCAAACACACTAGTTGACAGATCCCGCCCAAGCTTGGCATAGTAATTAAGGACAGTGGTACCAACCTAGGAAAAAAATTTTTTACCTGCCTCATTGCCCCGCCAGATTTAAATCGATAATTCCCGGTACTTTCTTGACAGAATGTATGTCTTTGGTGATTTGGCAAAACAGGCTGAATAAATGACAGCCAATTTTACAGATGTAGCTCCAACAACTGTCAGTTCGGAAGTCCCTAATGGCCCATTAATTATACAAAATCTATTGTCAAGTTGTTAACACTATTTCTTCCTGTTAACTGTATATTTAAAAATGATATTGCTATGAAAACCGATAAGTATTGTTTTTGAATAATTCTTTATCAATAAGTTACTTAGACTTAATATGACAGATTAACTACCTTGGTTATTATTCTAATGGTGGTTGATGATTGACTCACATTCTGCTACGCCTATTATTCCATTTCCACCTTTTTACTAACTTCATACTATAATATATGAGGTGATATAATAAGAAAACTTTTTAATAACACAAAATGAACTGTCAGAAATTGTTAAGTCAAAGTCCAATAGTAGTCCAAAAAATTCAATAATGTTTGGGATCTTCACGATGCGTTAGGCATGCATTCAAATGTCTACGCATATTTTATGATAAAGGTAACTGATTTCCTGTCGAATTGTAAGAAGGTCTACCAAAATCCATGGAGGATGGGTAAATTGAGCAATCTTCCACCCATACTGCACAATAAGACATGTTCAGGACAGTAAAAAATGAGAATGCGTTATGCCATATTCTACAGAAATGAACAAAGTGCTAAAAAAAGAAAAGCAAAGATAATCATACATGCTCTATCAGACAAAAATATTTTAAACAGATTGACCAGTCAACTTAAATGAAAAATGAAGGAAGTATATATCTAATCTTCATATAGTTGATCAATGAAACCAGCAAAATACTAAAAAAAAACCGACAGTACTCGATGAAAAGAGATCTAACTTACAGTGGACCAGAAGTGGTGACGGAAAAAAAACAAAGATTTTTGCAGACCACCCGACCAAGTTATTTATTCATAATGATGACGATCCTGATACTGGGGTAGAACTTATTGATATCTCTTCCGAACATCTCACCAGTAAAAACATTCAGAGTAGCTGAGGTCGAAAAGGAAATAGAATACTTGAATCTTCGAAAAGTTCCAGGAATGGATGAAGTAGTCCCAAAAATGATTAGAGAATTATCAAAAAAGAGTAGTGCTACCGACTTGTATTCTTAATGCCACCCTGGAGCGACATTATTGGTCGAAAAGATTAAAATGGATGAGAAAATCTTCATTTGCAAACCAGGAAAACATAATAACAAGGTAACTTCATATCGTCCTATTAGTTTTCTTTTTGTCTCGAAAATTTTGGCAAAGCTATTCATGCACGGGTTGTATTCGGATCGTAACAGAGAAATGTATGCCAATGCGCCAGTTCGCATTCAGGACAGAACATTCCACCATGCTTCAAAACAATAGAATAACACTTCAAATTAGCCATACCTTTCAACACAAAGAGTATTATCCATCTCTATTCGTAGATGTCACTTAGGCATTCAATAAAGTCTGGCATCCAGATGCCAGATCCAGGTTTGATTATTAAAATAAAGAATGACCCCCCATTACCTACTCCCAATTTCTGAAGTTTTTTCTCAGTGACAGAGCGTTTATTATCAGAACAAACCACAAAGTATCTGAAAAATATCCAATAGCATCTGGAGAACCTCAAGGTACTGGGATCATTCTATATCTTCTGTACACAGCAGGTCTGCCTAGAAGCAGGCCCATGAGAATATTTGCTGACGATACAGCTATACTTGCCAGGCACAAAGATCCAACGATATCATCTAATTCCCAACAAGATCATCTAAATGAAATTGAGAAGAAGAGAATCAAAATTAATGAAACTAAGTATAGGAAAGTAGATTTCACACAATATACACTACTCTGTCAAGAAAGTACCGGGAATTTTCAATTAAAACAACATTTTTACATTTAATCGTCAAAATTTATTGGGTCCCTTCAAAATAGGCTCCATTTGCTCCAATACATCTATGCCAACGGCACTTCCAATTATCGAAACATTTTTTATAGGCGCTTTTCGGGATGGACTTTAGCTCTCGCGCCGAATTTTGTTTTATGGCTTCAATCGACTCAAAACGGGTGCCACGAAGGGGCAATTTTAGTTTTGGGAAGAGGAAAACGTCGCAGGGAGCCAAATCCGGCGAATACGGTGGTTGCTGAAGCACGTTCGTTGAGTTTTTGGCGAGAAAGTCAGTCACAATCGTAGCTCGGTGAGAAGGCGCGTTATCGTCATGCAAAATCCATGAGTTGTTCGCCCACAAATTTGGCCGCTTCTTACGGATACGCTCACGCAAACGTTTCATAACGCCTAGGTAATACTCCTTGTTTACCGTCTGACCCTCTGGAACGAATTCGTAGTGCACCACGCCACGGATATCGAAGAAAACAATGAGCATCACCTTTATTTTCGAGCGGCTTTGGCCTTCATTTTCGACCGTCCTTGAAGACTCTGTACCACTGATATGCACGAGTTTTCGATAGAGCATTATCACCAAAGGCCTTTTGCAACATTTTCAATGCATCGGCACACGAAAATTCATTTGCAACACAAAACTTTAAACAAATTCTCTGCTCAACGTAATCACCCATAGTAAAAATCGGCATGCACTCTGACATCGACTGACTTAATCAGCTGTTGCAAACACACTAGTTGACAGATCCCGCTCAAGCTTGGCATAGTAATTAAGGACAGTGGTACCAACCTAGGAAAAAAAAATTTACCTGCCACATTGCCCCGCCAGATTTAAATCGATAATTCCCGGTACTTTCTTGACAGAATGTATATAGAAATATCAGAGTTCACATCTACCAAATACTTGGAACTAGTAAAACTAACTTGGAAAGAGCATCATTGCAGAAAATGCAAACTAACTGATTGGGGAGTCAACTATCTATACTGAATAATAGAAAGAAAGTCAGATTTATTACTGGAAAGGAGACTCTTAATATACAAAACTGCCTTCAGATCAATATGGTTATATGGAAAAGAATTGTGCGGATGTACAAGTAATTCAGACATGGCTATCATACAGAGAAGCCAGTCAAAGATATTACGTATGCTGTATATATTACGTTCGGTTGTGTTCTGTTTAGGCTTTATAACTGCGATCTTACGCCACTTTAGGCTACAGCACCTGTTAATTTTCGACCCAACAGTGAAATGGTGGCCGGAAACCGTCCAACTAGAAAATTTCTTATGTGAAGGACATCATCAGAGAAAAGAGTATGAAGCACCATAAAAATTTATAAATCACAAAAATACTTATTTCCAATCACTACTTGGTCTACAGGACGGCAGGAAGGATTGAAAGATTGAAGAGGATTTAAGTGGACTAATCGCTTAAGAAGATCTCATCACGTCATTTAAGAGCACGAAATTTATAAACCATCGCATTATATCAAAGAATAAAATGTATTCTGATTGCTATTAAAGAACTGAACTAAAAAACGGTGACCACGGCAACAAATGTGGCAAATAGGATTTCTACAATCAAAATCGGCGTTTCATCGATCTTACCAAGGCTTTCGATAAAGTAAGACTGGGAGATATTATTGGTATTCTTAAGGGAAAACGAGTACCTGGATATTATAAAACAATTGCATCTCAGTACAAGCAGATTGAACCAGAAGTTGACACAAGAAATTCCAACACCATTGGGAATAAAACAAGGGGACTCTATAAGTCCTCAATTGTTCAACATCATCATGATCATCACCCATGTCAAGAGGGCGGGTAGAGGTGGTGGCGAAATAAAAATCATAGAGGTAGTGGCGAAATAAAAATCATATGCTACGCAGATGACGCAGTGATCACAACCATAAACGAGGATGACCTGCAGAGACTCTTGCACTCGTTTTATAAGAAGGCGGAATACAACATGAAGATATCCACTACGAAAACTAAAACAGTCGTCATCGCCGAGGAACCCATAATATGTAAACTTGTAGTTAAAAATAACACTGTAGAGCAAGTTATGGAGTTTCAATACCTGGGAGTGCAACTTACGCACAGCCAGAATAGAACCAACGAAGTGAGAGATCAAGCATAAGAAGAAGAAGAAGAAAATCGGCGTTAATATTGTAAAGTCACTTGGTATACATTCCCTAACATAAAATAAATGGAGGTTTATACTTGATAGAAGGTATATAAAATTTTTGAAAGATATCTGTTTGCATAAGAGGGATGAGCAGCAACAAAATTTTGCCTACTCAAAATATTTAATTTATAGGATTTTTGTGAACAATTTATATTTATTGAATTTTGTTATCTCGTTTGGATGTCTTATAATGAATGTTTATTTTATACATTCTGTCAAGAAAGTACCGGGAATTATCGATTTAAATCTGGCGGGGCAATGAGGCAGGTAAAAATTTTTTCCTAGGTTGGTACCACTGTCCTTAATTACTATGCCAAGCCTGAGCGGGATCTGTCAAGTAGTGTATTTGCAACAGGTGCTTAAGTCAGTCGATGTCAGAGTGCGTGCCGATTTTTACTATGGGTGATTACGTTGAGCAAAGAATTTGTTTAAAGTTTTGTGTTGCAAATGAATTTTCGTGTGCCGATGCATTGAAAATGTTACAAAAGGCCTTTGGTGATAATGCTCTATCGAAAACTCGTGCATATCAGTGGTACAGAGCCTTCAAGGACGGTCGTGAAGTGGTCGCCCATCGACGGCTTCGATCGAAGATAACGTCGATAAAATGAAGGAAAGGGTGCTGGAAAACCGTCGTACCAGCTTGAGAGAGATAGGACATGATCTTAAGATATCCCCCGAGTCCGCACGTACGATTTTGATTGATATTTTGGGCATGAGAAAGGTGGCCGCACGACTCGTACCGAAAGACCTGAATTTTCTTCAAAAACGTCATCGCGAACAGATTGCTTCAGACATGCTGGATCGCTGTAATTCCGATTCCACATTCATGGAACGCATTATAACTGGTGATGAGACCTGGGTCTACGAGTACGATATGCAAACATACCAGCAATCATCGGAATGGGTGGCAAAAAATTAGCCGAAACCGAAAAAACCACGCCAAAGCCGCTCGAAAATGAAGGTGATGCTCATTGTTTTCTTCGATATCCGTGGCGTGGTGCACTACGAATTCGTTCCAGAGGGTCAGACGGTAAACAAGGAGTATTACCTAGGCGTTATGAAACGTTTGCGTGAGCGTATCCGTAAGAAGTGGCCAAATTTGTGGGCGAACAACTCATGGATTTTGCATGACGATAACGCGCCTTCTCACCGAGCTACGATTGTGACTGACTTTCTCGCCAAAAACTCAACAAACGTGCTTCAGCAACCACCGTATTCGCCGGATTTGGCTCCCTGCGACTTTTTCCTCTTCCCAAAACTAAAATTGCCCCTTCGTGGCACCCGTTTTGAGTCGATTGAAGCCATAAAACAAAATTCGGCGCGAGAGCTAAAGTCCATCCCGGAAAGCGCCTATAAAAAATGTTTCGATAATTGGAAGTGCCGTTGGCATAGATGTATTGGAGCAAATGGAGCCTATTTTGAAGGCGACCCAATAAATTTTGACGATTAAATGTAAAAATGTTGTTTTAATTGAAAATTCCCGGTACTTTCTTGACAGAGTAGTATGTCGTCGTTTGATATAAGCAGTGCTTATATGATATTAATTTAATTCCTGATGTTATAATATTAAATATAATTTTTTGAAATTAAATATGTAGAAGGCTAACAGAATATATCTGTAAATATTGAAATATTTAAATAATTCCCTAACATCATTGAAAAATGTCCATAATGTGTGTGTACAACGTAGTAATAACTGAATCATTCAATCGTTTCAAAATTGCAATAATCTTATCTGTTTGCTTGTCTCTCAGATATCAATCTGTTATCAGAAAGTGTATGCTTTCGGCTAGGTAGGTACACTTTGCTTCCCACTATTCTTACATTACGTCATAAGATATATAGACAATTGAGAATGAATTAAGACAACATTCAGAGCAGGTGCCCCTTTTTTAATGTTTCATTTTACAAAGTATACTTTACGTTTTGCAAAGTCTTTTCGAATACAACGTTACCGATGAAAAATTTCTTTACAACAATGAATCGAGTTATTTAGATTAATATTTATTGCTATTATATTATTCCCTAATATCGTATACTGTTGTATAACGTTGAATGAATACTGCGAGAGACAAGTTCATTTATTTACTAGTTCTAGAAGTATGAAACCAGAATTTTCCTACATATGGTGCTAGTCATCAGTTTAGGGATCCCACGACCGCTTCTGCAGCGCCATCATCTCCCTCTATCAGCTGACGAAGATTTTCACATTTTATAATCCAAGTTCCATACACCGGTATACTATAACCTTAAATACCTATTGTGCCTACGGATAGTATTGGTTTTGTAGAAAAGTGCTGTAGAATCACGTTCATTGCTTTTCGAAGCTCATTGTGAATATGCTCTTGGTAAACCAGTGTTTCAGTGGTTCATAAACTTCCTTATTACCTTTTCTTATTTTGACGTGGAAAACCACCGAAAAATTTAGGCGATAACTATGCTTTAACTCAACAAAACTCGCGAATCAAT
Organism: Megalocaria dilatata; assembly: GCA_034642435.1. NCBI lineage: Eukaryota > Metazoa > Arthropoda > Insecta > Coleoptera > Coccinellidae > Megalocaria > Megalocaria dilatata. The sequence continues at coordinate 51,992,561 of CM067859.1, read as the reverse complement.
TGAATGTGACGTAAAAAACAGTGTCCATTCGTTTGAAAGCTATACGAAAGATTCAGAAAGCGGGAAAATGCGATCCGCATGAACTGAATGAAAAACAGCAAGATCATCAAAAAACCACTTGTGAAGTGCTGGTCGAGAAAAACAAAGGAAAGAAATTTCTCTGCATATTTTTCGGAAATATTAAGCGTCGTGCATCATGGGTGAATCCACGCAAACCATCGACATCCACTGCAAGATCAAATCGTTTTGGAAAGACAATGTTCTGTATTTGGTGGGATCAGAAGAGTGTAATCTATTATGAACTGCTAAAATCTAGTGAAACCGTTAACACTGATCACTACTAACAGCAAATGATCGATTTAAATCGAGCAATACGTGAAAAACGATAGAAATATGAAAAAAGGCAACACAAAGTAATTTTGCTCCATGATAATGCACCATCACACACAGTAAAATGGCCAACGATCGAGGCGTTCAGTTGGGAAATTCTAGCGCATGAAGCTTATTCTCCAGACTTGGCTCCGCCCTATTATCATATATTTGCGTCACTGAGACAAGCTCTCGCGAACAACGCTTCAATTCGTATGAAAATGTACGAAAATGGCTATATAAAAAAAAAACTGATAAATAACTGATTCGCTTCAAAAGCAGAACTGACTTTTGAGGTGACATTCATAAACTGCTGGAGAGGTAGCAAAAAAAGTATAAATAGTTATGGAGGTTATTTTTAATAATTTTTAAACAACAGACGTATAATTTCTACAAAAAATTTTGATTTCATTCTTCTACATATCAAAACACACTTCAGTATTATTTTGTTAGCATCAGCGCACATCTCGAACACTGATGAAGAATAGGTTAAAAGTAATTCTGTGCGGCCGTAAAAATGCTAACTTTAGAACGGATAGAGATATAGCCTTGAAACTTGCAGGGAAGGTTTGGGGCCTAAATGCTGCGACTGAACAAAATCGGTTCAGTAGTTTCGCAGTTATTCACGCTTGAAAATTTAAAATTTTTCCCCAATATTTAAGAGACTAACAGAGTCAATCGATCGGAAATTCAGCATACAGAAGTAGAATAATTACGGGCATATTCGTGAGGATCGTATAATTAGAAGATTAAAAAAGGATTTTGTGAGGATCGTATTGTAAAAGTTCCTGACTGACGTTAGTGCTTTTCACCTTTTTAGGATTGGAAACAAATTAAATGTGCCATTTTTGCGGAGATCTATTTGATATCTAGGTGATTGATGGGGTTGATAACATTTTATCGTATGTGGAACCAAACGCCTCCCTTCATATTTAAATTTGCCTATTTTTGATAAATATAATTTTATAACCTGTTCTTTCATTGCAAATATAAAAGGAATTCTTGATTGTTTCGGTCTCTACTTGACGGAAATTCATCGTAAATGATTTGAAGTAAAACACTTTATTTCCGCTTATTTTTATTTTTCAACGACAATTGTTTCGTCAATTACATATTGACTTCGTCAGGTGAGTATGGTTACAGTATCCATACTCACCTGACGAAGTCAATATGTAATTGACGAAACAATTGTCGTTGAAAAATAAAAATAAGCGGAAATAAAGTGTTTTACTTCGAATCATTTAATATAAAAGGAATATTTGAATTGAATATTATCGGTATACTCGTTATCATAGGTCATGAATGATCTAGTCCATTGTTAAGAGTGTAAGTGTATCCAGAGAAGATCCTCACTTTCTACAGAGAACAAGTATACCTCCAAAAAATTCATAAAATCAGCATGGTTGTATGACTAACTCAAAATATCTTCTTTTCAACATTTTTCTATGAATTAGCCTTATTTTTGCATGGTACTCAACCACGGTTTTTAAAAATTTTGTTTACGAACAGAATATTTGGTGAATGAAAGTATGTAGATATTTTTTTATTGATTGTTTTTATTTGGCATCCAAATAACTCCTAACTGATAAGATTATGGTTAGAATTTCAAATTCTCTTTCTAGAGATTGTGCTATCTATTTTTTAAAAAGGGAAATAATAAAAAGTGTTTGAATTCTATGTAGAAAATTTTTTTGGGGTTGAATTTGTTATTCCTGAATATCCAATCGAAACCAATTCGTCTTGGTTGATGGATTTACATAATTTTGGTCAATACTTTATATATATTTTTTTTATTGTTTAACTGCCGTTCACATAAGTTGATACTTCTATATGTCCTTAAAGTGAAAGAGTGTTTTCTAAAGTATTTTATTCAATTTAATTCTAAAAAGTTTTCAAGAGATTTTTGAGATTGATTCGGAGAATTAATCCAACTATTAACTGTAATATATAAAAAAACTATTCGTAGTAAATTTTCAATATACAATATATATTTTTACATAATTACTTGAGTGGTCATCAATTTTAAATCTGAGTGCTTTTTGTGAAATAATCTTTCAAAATCTTCAATGCTTATACACCTTTATCATAATAATTTTATTTTCTCAGGAAAATATGTCTAATATTTCGATCGAAAAATTTGGCTCTATTCAGTTCTCTGGCCTGCCTTAGGTTCTCAGACATAGTTTTGTGAAATCCTTAGTTGAATTTTATGTATTTGAAATGTTCATAAACCTTCATTTTCCCCGAATTGTGACCTTATATGCATTTGGTTAATCAGTTAGTCGCCTTTTTATGGAATGTATAAATAATACCTTTGCCAAGTTGCTGATCACTGAAGAAATTGGCCTTCACATACTCGTCTATCTCGATTTGTAAGAATCTCTGAATTTTTTTAACCACTCTTCATCCTTAGGATAACTTTTGGTGTGTAACAATGGCTTCAGGTCGTTCATATTGGAAATTTCTTAAGTTATATAATAAGTTGGGAAAAGATCCATTATTTTTGAGTGGATTTTATTTAACATGTTTTTGATTGTCCAATTTTGGTCAGATATGCACCGTTCTGTTCTATAATTTGTTGCCATTTTAAAGGTAGCTTCTAATGCCTCTCTCATAGACGTTTTGATCTTTATTGGGCGAAAAACTCTATTAATCGATTTTCACAATCTTCTCTTGATTCCAAAATCTTATCACTCAGGAAGTTGCAATGCGAGAAAAGGATGGTAATCGCTTGTTGCTGGGTCCAGACTATATGGTGGATGCATTAAAACTTCCCAACCCAGCTTCCAGAGTTTCTTACGAGTGAACACCTCTTCTGTTGGCCAATTCTGGCCAATCGCTAGCTTCAAACTGGTCATATGGAAGCAAATCATAAAAAATGATTCCATTCCAGTCCCACCAAATGGACACAAATGTTTAACTTGAAAAATCCCTGAACGGATTCAACAATTCACAATTTTAGTCGCCTGGCTTGCGTTTTCGACTTTAATCAGAGGAAAACTGTAAAATGAACTGAATTTCCTCTGTGTTGACTTTCATTTTCAACACCCTGTAACTCCTTACTGAATGGACCGAATAAAAAATAGCAAAAAAATATTTTTAGTGCGAAATGTCATTTTGACAACGAGCATAAATTTTAAATTATTTGATCTATACGTTACGAGATATCGATCACAGCCATCTACCGAAAAAATAATGGATTTCTGTCACCCTACCTTTTATATGTTTTTTTTTATTGATCCTGGATAATGCTTAAGATTTTTAGGTGTACTGGATTGTGATTTATTACTGTCACGTTGTGGAATATTTCCAGCATGAACAGTTAATTCTTTTGAGAATTATCCTACTTACAAATTTCGTAACAACTAAGATTGAATTTCATCGGTATTATTTAATCTTTATTATATCTTTCTTTTTCGGTTATTTAAGGAGATTGTAGACATTTCAACAAAATTGTAGGAATTATAAAATGCGCTCCAAGAAAAAAACTTTTAGCAGAACATACAAGAACCGGCTCATTTTGCCTTAAAAAACCATCTGCTTTTCCACTAGAAGAATGTATAAAAGCATAAATATCGAATACAAGGTGTAAGGAAAAGGTTTATTTTCGTAGAAACCCCAACAAGTCAAGCTTGGGGGACCAAAGAGTCACTTGATTTATTTCTTAACTTACCCACTGGTATTCTGAAGGAACAAGCCTAAGAAAACAATTCCAAAACTAACAGTGAACATTCTTGTAGCGATACCACACCGAAATTTCGTTCGTAATGGACAACCCGATCTGATTATGTGTGATCGTGTATTTCTTTTCGGTGATACATCTTCCTTTATCTTATCATTTTATTTAAACACTCCACGTATGATTCGTATTCGGGTGTATGGTGTATTTTCGTGTTATACTCGGGAGTGACTCAGAAATATCTGCTCAATAAATTAATCAAATAGATTAATTCTTTTACCGACCATTTTTTTTTTTTTGATGAATTTTCGCACGCGCTGTTTTCCTCGGTTGATTGAAAAGTTCTTATCAGATTTGATTTGATGAGTAATTATAGCAATATGGGCTGAAAAATCCAGAGTCTATGAATGAACTAACAAATTTGAAACAAGTTTTTACCTCCCCGTTCAATGTAATTGTTGATTTATCAGAAAAAAGGATTGCACCAACAGCTATTTCATTTCATTTCTGTTCAGTTTATTTATCATTATTTCGCAGAAATGTATTCTATGATCTGGACCGTCTTCTGTTATAATTTTCACGGGCAATTCGAAATGTACTTGTAGTAGGATACTCAGCAACACCTAAGAAAATATCCAATTTCACAGTATCTTCAATGAATTGCGGTATTCGTTTTAATGGTTTGACATGTTCAAGTTCTCTGAATTGTGCATGAATTTTTAACATAGTATCTTGAGAAATATTAGGCAACTGAGGATGCCTCTGATGAATTGAGTTTGACACTTCCACTTGACTTCTGCAAGTATTCCTGTAACCGTTTATCATTCATTATTACGTTTTCAATTAGAAATGTACTATTTCAATGTACTACTCTGTCAAGAAAGTACCGGGAATTTTCAATTAAAACAACATTTTTACATTTAATCGTCAAAATTTATTGGGTCGCCTTCAAAATAGGCTCCATGTGCTCCAATACATCTATGCCAACGACACATCAAATTATCGAAACATTTTTTATAGGCGCTTTCCGGGATGGACTTTAGCTCTCGCGCCGAATTTTGTTTTATGGCTTCAATCGACTCAAAACGGGTGCCACGAAGGGGCAATTTTAGTTTTGGGAAGAGGAAAAAGTCGCAGGGAGCCAAATCCGGCGAATACGGTGGTTGCTGAAGCACGTTCGTTGAGTTTTTGGCGAGAAAGTCAGTCACAATCGTAGCTCGGTGAGAAGGCGCGTTATCGTCATGCAAAATCCATGAGTTGTTCGCCCACAAATTTGGCCGCTTCTTACGGATACGCTCACGCAAACGTTTCATAACGCCTAGGTAATACTCCTTGTTTACCGTCTGACCCTCTGGAACGAATTCGTAGTGCACCACGCCACGGATATCGAAGAAAACAATGAGCATCACCTTTATTTTCGAGCGGCTTTGGCGTGGTTTTTTCGGTTTCGGCTCATTTTTTGCCACCCATTCCGATGATTGCTGGCTTGTTTGCATATCGTACTCGTAGACCCAGGTCTCATCACCAGTTATAATGCGTTCCATGAATGTAGAATCGGAATTACAGCGATCCAGCATGTCTGGTCTTTCGGTACGAGTCGTGCGGCCACCTTTCTCATGCCCAAAATATCAATCAAAATCGTACGTGCGGACTCGTGGGATATCTTAAGATCATGTGCTATCTCTCTCAAGCTGGTACGACGGTTTTCCAGCACCCTTTCCTTAATTTTATCGACGTTAACGAGGCAAGTCTTCAACCACTTCACGACCGTCCTTGAAGGCTCTGTACCACTGATATGCACGAGTTTTCGATAGAGCATTATCACCAAAGGCCTTTTGCAACATTTTCAATGCATCGGCACAAGAAAATTCATTTGCAACACAAAACTTTAAACAAATTCTTTGCTCAACGTAATCACCCATAGTAAAAATCGGCACGCACTCTGACATCGACTGACTTAATCAGCTATTGCAAACACACTAGTTGACAGATCCCGCTCAAGCTTGGCATAGTAATTAAGGACAGTGGTACCAACCTAGGAAAAAAATTTTTTACCTGCCTCATTGCCCCGCCAGATTTAAATCGATAATTCCCGGTACTTTCTTGACAGAATGTAAATCTCAACACCGCAACATCTGAGTCATACCAATCCATAATACTTGTAGACTTTCTATATTTATCGGCATATAGGGCTAATTTTTTAGATATTCATGATAATGCTATCGTTTCCCCCAAATGACTGCAATTTTTTGAGCCGAAAATGGTCTTAAATTATGGACTCACCGAAGAATCTGGGGTCAAAAGTAATTCTGTTGGGCCGGACCATAAGCACGCTAACTTTCGAACAAAAAGAGCTAGAGCGTTGAAAATTTCAGGGAAAGTTTGGGGTAAGAATATATCAGCTGATTTCACTAAAGGGCAAAATTGGTTTGATGTTGGATGGCGTAGTACGTTACTTTGTGATAGTTCATTTTTAAACGGAATTAAATAAGAAATTACTTTGTTTTCTATCAATGAATGAGAGGAATGAGTATAGGCCAATGCATAATATTTGTACCCAATGACTTATCGATAGCACAGGTCCGGACTGAGAATATTACATTCTTTATCCCACATCTTGTAAAACACCCTGTACATCCAATTTTAAAAAAGCAAAATTCTCTTCAGAATCTAAAATAAATACTCTTTCAAACAAGCCTATTAGGATCAATGATACACTTCGCATCATCATTTTATGAACCATTGAATATTAGGAATTTTCAATTTATTGTAAACACAGACCTGTGAATCTCCGAATAATGCGTCTATTCATATTGAATCGATTGAAATTCTCAGTAACATAACTTAGGTATCTTATTTCATCCAAAACATGAATGTAAGGGCAACATCAAATATTTTTTGCAAAACTAAATTTAACCGAAAACTCGAATTAACATTGAACATTTAATTGGACTATTATAAAATGGACTTAATAATAAAAATATAAAATGTATCTTATAAACATGTGTGGAACTGAAAAAAATTTACAATAAATAAGAGAAAAAACTATAACTTGTTTTCGAAAATACCCCCTCTCTCTTATAGCTCTTGTGATCAAATGAGCTACAGCTTTCTTCAAAATTTCCGGTCGATTTCGTATTGCTTCACATGCAGCTTGAATACGATTAATCAGATGCTCCCTGTCTATGATTTCTTCAGAGTAAACTTCATTTTTTGAGTGCTCCCAGAGAAAATAATCCAACCATGTAAGATCTGGGGATTTTGCAGGCCAGTCATGAGATCCCCTCTACCTCATTCAAATGCGCTACAATTTCACGGTAAAATGTGCCGGAGCTCCATCATGTCGGAAGTACATTCCTCTTGGAATATTGCTTCCATCATTCAAGAGCCCTGGCAAATGCTCGATTGAAAATTATAGATATGTCACTTCATTCAGCCTGTGTGGAAAAATATATGGTCCAATTAGGCGATTATTGTAAATTACACACCAAATATTGACTGAAAAACGATGTTGTGAATTGCGTTTCCTAGTCACTTTCGGATTTACTCTGGACCAAATATGTACATTGCGAACATTCAAAATTCCATCTTTTGTGAAGGTCGCTTCATCAGTAAAAAGCGTTCTGAATATAGTTAGCTTGTTTCCGCAAAACCATCTGCAAAATCGCATCCTCGGTAGTTCATCGCCTGGCTCCAGGGTTTTGGACGGATTGTAAATGAAATGGATGCCACTTTTCACAGTGCAGAACTCGCTGGACCTGACAATGTGGCAAACCTAAAAATGAACCAAGACGCCGGAGCTGGTTGAGGGATTTTCTTGGACAGCTTCTATTATCTCTTCATGGTTTACAATCGAACTTGCTCTTTCTCATTTATTTACTGACGGAATGTGTCCAGTTTCACGAAGTGAGCGATTAACATGTTCGAATGTTTGGTGGTTAGGAATTCGACGATCCGGATATAGGCTTCGATATTCCTTAGCAGCTTCACGACCATTGCACTTACAAAATCCATAAACTAACAACATATCAGTATACTCAGTATTCGTGAATGACGGCATTTCGATAATTCTCTTAATGAAAATTTTATGAAAACACAACAATCTACCACTTGCGTATTTTTCTATTTCAATAATTACTCGACAATGGTTTGAAATGTCAAAATTCTTAGCATGAGCCACTTAGATTTTGAAATGTGTTGAATTTAGAGTAAACGAATTTCTTCTGTGATTTTTCACATAGCATTGAAAATAAATGATATCTTAAGCTTCAGATCGATTCAATCAGCATGTGAGAAGATAAATAGTCAACCAGGAAGAAAGGCTAATGGAAGCTGCAGAACATTCGATACAAGAGCTAGCAGGTGTCAAAAAGAAATAGGGAAATTTTCGAGAACAAATCACATACGGAAATTGATGAGGGAAAGGGTATAAAAGAATTTATTTGCGAAAGTGTAAATAAGATATCGAAAAGTATTTGGTTTTGTATGCGTGTGTCTATGAACCGAAAATTCATTGTAGATTCTGAGGAGAATTTTACTTTTCGAAAATTCAATGTGCAGGATGTTTGATGTGTGGGATAAAGAATATAATTTTCTCAGTCCGGACCTGCGCTATCGACAAGTGATTGGGTGCAAATATAAGGCATTGGCCTATACTCATTCCCTCAAATTTTCATCAAAATCTATGCAGGCGTTCAAGAGTTATGACGATTGAAAGTTTTTGATAAAATACGTAAAACATCCTGTACCTCTTAAACTAATACAGTTAGGACATCTTACGAGCACTGATTCAGTGTCATCAAAATGTCCTGAAAGCCTGAAATCATTCGTCAAACATCCTGTATAGGTTGAAGGCTTTGGCTGGTGCAAAACTTCGAGAAGTGGGGTGTACTAAGGGTTTATCTGCTCATTTGATATTTTTATTGTTGAAACGTTTTGTTTGTATTTAAATATTTCGATGGATGCTAGAATGTTTAATTTTTTTCCTTTCGTTTCCAGGTGCAATATGTCAAGATTGTCGAATTCTGGGAAGATATGATTGCTTTCGAAAAAATGTTTCACACAATTAGAGTTATCTTTACGGTTCCTAAATGAAGAATTATTTTCTTCGTACTTTTTGTACAAAGATCTTCTGGTTTGTCCTATATATACGCACCGTTGACAACTTAATTTATAGATTCCAGAATTATTCAGCCGGTTGTTTTTGTCTTTTGCATTAAAAAGGAAGTTGTAAATTTTATGTGACGGTATTGTTATGTTAATTTTTGAAAAATTTTTAGCTATTTTTGTGAGATTGGTCCAAAATATGTTAGATTTATGATTTTTTTGTCATTATTATCTGTTTTGGAAATGGGGTATATTTGTTTCCGAATCAGTTATTTTTGTTTTTTATTCATTTACGGTTTTTGTTTCGAATTGATTGTTTGTGGCGATTTTTTTTATTGTATTCAGTTACCCTTTTAACGTAATATTATTTAAAGGAATTCAAAATGCTCTATATATCATTGATCTGTATGAAAAAAAATTCACCACGGTAAATAATGTTTAGCGCTGTTGAAAGTTTACTTATTTTCAATGTGAAATACGGGGAAAATTATATGTTGGATGTGATTGCTATGATAAAAACTCTGCTACGGATGATCTCTCATTACGTCAAGCAATAATTAACACGAGAATAAGTTCAAATCGCCTAAATATAACATTTTTGTTTCAGTTCTGTAATGGTGGAGATCTAGCCGATTATTTTATAGTGAAAAAAACACTGAGTGAAGATACATTGAGGATATTTCTTCTACAAATAGGTAAGATGTTTTTCCATTAAGTGATCTTTCCTTAAATAATATATGTTTATTAAGTTAAGTCCTAAAGGTGGTTACAATCGTCCTTTTAAATATACAAACTGACAAAGAAACTGCAACACTCAGAAGGAGCTGTTTAAATTTTAATTTATTTTTTGTAAAACAGATTGAATAGCAAGGAGTATATGATTGAAATTAAAAAAAAACCAAGGGTTTACAATTTTTTTAATAAATTTGTTAATAATGTGTTTGTCCACCGCGATTATCTATACACTCCCCAACAAGTCTCGGCATTGATGCAATAAGATGGTCTATTTCTTCTTGAGGGATACTATCCCAAGCTACCTGTAGTTCATGTCTCAGAGCCGCTAAAGTCCGTGGGGGCTGAGGTAAATTTCCAAGCCTTCTACCCATGATGTTCCAAACATGCTCTATGGGCGAAAGATCTGGGGATCCGGGCTGCCATGGCAAAATATTCACATGGGTCGCTTCAAAAAAGTTTAAACTGACTCTGGCAACATTATCTTGCTGAAATATTGGATTCTCGAGCCGGTTAAGGTAGAGGAGAACATATGGCTCCACTATTTCTTGAAGGTAACGCAGCGCTGTCATGTTACCTCCAATAAAGACTAAAGGTGACCTACTTGCATGTGCAATAGCACCCCATACCATAACGCTTACTGTCCGGTGTACATGATGCTCAATATCAAACTGAGGTTCACGTCTCTCTCCCCGACGTCGTCTAACCCATTTTCGGCCATCATGTGCACCCAAGGAGAATCGAGATTCATCAGAAAAGACGACCTGATGCCACTCCACATTCCAATGTCATTCCACATTCCAATGTCATTCCACATTCCAATGACATTCTCTGCACCACTGTAATCGTTGCCGGCGACGCTCAACCGTCAGAGGTAACACAAAATGGGGTTGATAATGCTGCAGTCCAAAAGACCTTATCCGGCGATAAACCGTTCGGACAGTTACAGGATGGCCCGCCCCTCGGGCATTAGATCTTGACGAGATTGGGGCGATTGTCAGGACTAGGATCCTAGTTTCGTCCCGGCGAAATGGAGGGTTAAGTCTTGGTGCATAACGTAATGCCATTCGTGCCAGTCACTGGACCTGTATGGTGGAAGATCTCCGAATGGGGCCCTAGTTTCGCCGTTCTGGTGAAATGGAGGGCTGAGCCGGTTGATTAACTCAGTAACAGGGAGTCTGTCGCAGCACAGGGCTTCTCCCTTAAAACTGGCGTACTCTACCCTATCGCATTATAAATCTCCGGATTCTGTGTACTGGCCAAGTACGTTATGAAGCATACTGCGTTACCTCGGGGGGTGGATTGCCCTCAGGTGTTACTTGTACCTGGCCACCCCATTGGTGTTGGACTCGAGGGGGCAGTGGTTGAAAGTCCGCATGCTGAACTAGGGAGTTATTTCATTTATCTGTTCGCAGACCCCCATGTTCGGGATATTCTCGTGAAATGACTCGGGGTTTAACAGGACTTGACGGTTCGTCCGGTTTGTCCTGGCCCCGGATCAATTCGTAACTTTTTAGGGGTTGTGGATCTCAACGAAATGGCTTAGCCGTTAGTGCTTGACGCCAGGACCAATCAAATGACTTCACATGGGTTCGGTGGGTCAGCACGTACAGGCCGTTAGATGGTGCTCGTACCAGGATCAATAGAAGTTATCAACCTTGAGATTATCTTAGTTCATGGGACTGCGTACGGATGCTTGGATAAGCATGCCTTCCGGCGGGTGAGTTGCGTCACAAACCAACTCGGGTAATGACCTGCAGAGCCAGTAGAGGTTGAATAGTGCTTCGCTGCTACCAGTCAGGCGGTTCTGGCTTTCGAGTCGGGGCTCAAACTGGAAGCTGGTGGGTTCATCTCTTCGGAGAGGTTTTCGCTTCGCGCGATGATATGGCGGGATCCTTATCACACTTTCTACCTCTAGGGGTGGACTGTGGAAACTGCTGAGTTGCTGAAAGAGCTATGCCCGTATGCCAATACAAAAACCTGGTAGAATTCACGTTACAGGATGGCCTTGTTATCCTAACCACTCATCAGCCAAAGATCGAGTTGTCGCAAATCGGTATCTAATAGCCATAAGTCTTAGACTTCGATCTTGAAATTCATTTGTGCCCCTTCGACGTCCGGTGCCTACTCTTATTCGATTATGGGCATTATCAAACCACGCTTGACAACATCTCATAACAGTAGTTGGATTTCTGTCGTACGGTTAGCGATTTCTCGAAATGACAACCCCGCCTACCATAGACCCAATAATTCGACCTCTTTCAAATTCACTTAGCTGGCAATAATTTCCGCGTACACGTGCTCTAGGCATTTTAACAATAACTAAACATCGACTTTGGAGCTCCTCGAACAGCTGGTTTGTTGTAAAATTTCAAAAATTGCCAAAAAACGACTACATATTTAAGTAACAAAAAATGTTTACATGGAAAGACCTTCGCTATTTTAATCATTTACTCCTTGCTATACTATCTATGCTTTACAAAAAAAAAAAATAATTCAAACAGCTCCTTCTGGGTGTTCCTTTGTCAGTTAGTATATATCCTTTCAGGACAGAGGTTGGACGACAAATTTTAATCGTCCAGTATCTTGACCACATCGGTCATCGGACCTTAATCTGTTGGATTTTTCAATATGAGATACTTCGATTAATCGATGACAATTGAAAATCGTGAATATATTCTTGAATGAATATGGATAATGCCAACAGATTCAAAATAATGTTGGAATAATTCAACGAGTTTGGGGAAATTTGATTCCGCCACAAAATTTGCTAAAATGTCGGTAGCTTTCAAGTTGTGAATGTTGTTAAATCGAATAACCTTTTTAACTTCGTCATTGAAAAAATCAAATAAAAAAAGGGTTTTTTTTTTTATTCATAGAAGGATTATTACAATATTTTAAATATCATACAGATTTATTCTGTTAACCTACTACAGATTTTAATTTCAAAAAAAGTTTTTGAATAACATGTTTGTTTTCAATTAAGATCTCTAGGAGGTTAACAGAATAAATCTGTATTATATTTAAAGTACATGCAAATATCATTAAAAGTTTAAGTTCAACGAGCATTAGAGCTGTTTTGAGTCGTATCGAAATATCTTCAAGTATTTTGGAATTATTAAAAAAAAAGTTATTTTTCCGATTTCAACAACATGTGTCTCGGAAGTGAAAGGAGTTAGGGACTATGTTTGGAAGAAATTTGTTCTTATTTTCATTAGAAAACATTAGGGATATCCTATAGAGAATGACAATTTTGGTGGAAAATTAAAAACTCAGAATAGGAATTTGAAAAGCAAAAATTTTTATGATGTTAATATGAAATATATTAAAAAAGAAGTATAATTAATGCTTTTTGGGAAAAATGTAAAAAACTGAATACGTTAATAATTCTTATTTAAATTACAGCGGGTGCAATGAAAGCTTTGAGGACCCTGGGAATAGTACATAGAGATCTTAAACCTCAGAATATTTTATTATCTTATGATCCAGTTATTGCTAATCCTCAACCCTACCAAATAACTCTGAAATTAGGTGAGTATTAACTTCGGAATAATATTACCCACTAAATGCAGGTGTTCAATAAATTCCTTCTAATAGTAATTTAATTTCTTCCTTAATAATTTTTAGCCGATTTTGGTTTCGCACGTACTTTGGAGGAAGGTGGAATGGCTGGAACCTTGTGTGGGAGTCCCATGTATATGGTTAGTAATAGAATATATTTTTATGTTCTATACAACCACAGTTTGAATCTTAGTCATTATGATATTTTATTTTCAGGCACCTGAAGTTATTATGTCTCTTCAATATGATAGTAAAGCAGATTTATGGAGCATAGGAACAATAGTTTATCAAGCTCTTACAGGCAAACCCCCATTCAGTGCTCCAAATCCGCAGGCTCTGAAAAATTATTACGAGAAGACGTTAAATCTTTTACCCAAGTGAGTAAACTTACATTCTGCTTTAAGAGGGTTGTTTTTTTAAATTGTATCACCGTTTCTATAGATTGCTTATTTGACAATTGACAGTTATTAATCGCTGTGTATGAATATTGACAGTGTTCATATTAATTCCTTAAACTGTGAAATAAAAAGGTCTAAGCTCAAGTACCGTCAGGTTGAAAGAAGTGTTCTAGTTAGACAAAACCGTACGCCATTTACTGTTAGTGTAGAAATGTGAAGTTCCCAAGGGGGCACTTAAAAATATAATAACCAACGGCCAGTTTCATAAACAACATCAAAAGGCTTCTTTATGATAAAGTCCCTTTATGAAAAGGGATCCTTTAAATGGTACCATCAGTTTCATAAACGCACATTGACAGTGCTTTACTTAAAGCTTCTTTTAATGCGCCGGTTATATGTTTCCGACTGTTGGCTATCTTTAGAACTAGTGATTTTACGAATATAGTTGGTGATATTCTGTAAAAATTGTGAATTATGCGTCGGAACTTGTAAAAAGAAAAAGAAAAGAAGCATCGGTCTTTGCATAAACATGGTTATGAGCAGAAGACAGTATATTGAAATTTATATCATTATTACGTGCGAATTGCTATATTTCAGTAAACATGAATTATATGAATGAATATCGAAGAAAGGAGAAAAAAAAAGTATTACTTTAAAACCTGAGGAGGAACTACGTCTCTTGGAATTGATTGAAAAAGAGAATTTTAATGTTAAGGGATAAAGTCGGGCATAGAATAGCAACTGCTTTGAATGCAAAAGCTCTCCATTGGAGAAATGGGGACCAGCTCAAATCCAAATATGAAAATATAAAAACTAAAACTAGGAAGGTGGTAGCTGCCCAACGCAGTCATATTAAAGGGACTGGTGGTGGGGCTCCATTGAAATTGAGGAAACCAACTTCCAAACAGTTGAGCCCAACTGTTACGAAAGCACTTGCTGAAGCGAAAGAGATGTATCATAAAAAAAACAACTGTAGTAGAAGCTTAGATAGTGGCTATCAAGGAAGAGAATAGAAGAAAAGAAGAGGAGCATTCGAAGCTTAAAATATTTTTAGATTTGAAAATTATGGAGATGATGAGAAAATTAAATAATAATAATTGAATCTTTTTTTATGTTGAATGCACTTTCTGGGAAAATCGGTATTAGAATTCTATCAGCATTGCTGCAGACTATGAAATCCTCTCAAATTTGAATTAAAAACAGAAATTTCAATAACACATAATATTTTATTTCTTTATTCTCACTTGAAACTTTTTCCGATGTTACCTAAAGTAAAACAATGAACCAGAAATACAAACATAGAAATCTATCTAAATACATACCTTGTAAAATCTTATGAAAATTATATGAACTCTTGACATGTTGAAGACACAATTTGAATATGAAGAACAGTTTCACAAGCGAAAAAAAAAATTATTTTCAATTATCATATAAACATAAATTATAAAGTAGCAAAATGTTCATTAATGATTGACTGTTTCACTTGACGAACTGCATTAAAATTAGTTGAATTTGCATGAAAATCCTCTTCCTCCTGCACATCATGCAATCATTCATTTGGAAATATCGTTCATATCTATTTGTGCAGTACAGCGGTAGCAACAATAATTGTCCTTATGGTCGTTAATTTAACACTCATTCCTTTAGAAACTATAGGAAAACGATGTTTCCAAACTCTATACTTTCTCTCCACCACATTTCTAGTTCGTATAATTGACTCCTTGTATAAATTTTCAGCTGCAGTTATAGCTTCCGGTAACTTTGTCATAAGATAAGTCTGCAAACTATAACCAGTATCACCAAGTAACAAATACAGTCCAAATTTACCACTCTCAAATTGTCTCTTCAAGACACTGTTATTAAAGATGGTTTAATCATGTATTGAGCCAGGTCATCTAGCTACAATATTTCTGATTCTCAAGTCTGAATCACACACGGTTTGAACATTAAGGGCAAAATAAAGTTTTCGACATCGAAAGATCTCTGCATCATCACCATCCGGAGAAGTGATTTTAATTAACGTGCAATCTATAGCACCAATGACACGTGGAAAACTAGCAATTGCATAAAACTTTTCTGCTGCTTGCATTTCATGATCACCTTCACACATCTTTATATATTGTGGACACAGGAATGCGATTGCAAAGAAACTCCTCGAATAATTCTAGAAACAGAAGGTTTAGAAATTCCCATGAAATGTCCGGCTGTTCTTTATCAGCATATTTCCGGTTCCATAGAATCTCAATATCAAAAGTAGTTGGTTCATCGGTTCGATACAGCTGCCTCTGAAAATTATCAATTTAATGATTTGGTATACAGAAAACTATATCAACAAAATGATAAATCGGAATTTGTTTACCTGTAAGATGGGAAGTACAATTTATCTGTAATTTTTTTAAGCAAAGATAAAACAGTTGGTTTTGTCAGGCGAAAACGATCGAAGAAATCTAGGTCATCTAACGTGGAAAAATGTTGTTCCTTCTGTAAATTTTTGGTCTTTTCACAATTATTTCTTCATCATCTGATGAATCAGCATTCAACATTTGGTGCAACATATTTCGTAGTACGCTAAAACCAAACAAAACGGGCAAATGTGACAGAGGAAGGTTATGTCCAGTGTTTTTGTGTTTACCGAGCACCTGCGCAGTGTCGAGCTTCTCGTTAAAGGATCCTTTTCCAGCCGTAAAGGGCCGATTTTCTCACTTTAAGATAAAGGACACTTTTAAGTTCCCTTTAACCTTAAAATTTGCTTATGAAACACGTTTTATCATTAAATGAGACTTTTTGGGAAAAAGGAGGCTTTAATTTCATTTATGAAACTGGCAGTAAGTCTAATATATACAACATATTTTTTTAAGCAATATTTCGCCAAAAACTCCATTATTGGCGAACTGTGAAAATATACACACAGTCTAGACAAGAGAACAATTGCTCATAAATAACACGTATAGCTGGATATGAATTGGTAAACAATTTCAACTATCTGGGCTCTTGAATTACCAACACCGGAAAATGTGAGAATGAAATAAGCCGTCGTCTAACTGTGTCAAGGCAGCTACCACTAAACTATACAAAATATGGATAGACAAATCGATCTCTTGTATTGAAGTTGCGTCTTGTCGATGTTCTCATCATTCCAACATATACGGCGGAAATATGGACTATAGATAAAGCCTATAAAAACCTAATACAAGCTACTGAATTGTTACAGTTGTCTGATGATGGGATAGTTCATTTCCCGAAACTTGAGTCACAAGAAAATGTGTAAAATATATTTTTATTGGTAGTAAAACATAGTAATTTCTACAATTTGTTTTAACTAATACAAGCTTTTGAAATGTGGGTCTACAAACGACTCTTGCGAATATCATGGATAGAGCACCGCGTAAACCTATCTGTATTGCAAGAAATTGGTTCCAGAATGAGATTGTTGACAAGAAATAACTGCACATATTTGCAGTGCTAGAAGATCAGGAACAATGGAAAACTATTGATAGAAGGAAAGGTTGAAGGCAAACGACCAAGAGGAAGATCTCCAACAAGATGGTAGATCAAGCCAAAATCATTAGTGAACATGAACTTATATGTAGCCGAATAGAAGGTGCAGGATCGTCGGGCATGAAAACGGTTACTCGAACAATTATAAAATATGGTGTCACTACATCCTTGCGATGTCACTATATCCTTGGATGTCGTGCACAACTGCAAATGGAGGATAATGGTGACTCCCCTTATGAATCACATGAAGAATTCCAATAATTCTCAATTCAAATGATTACTTGAAAAATTTACCTATAATATTGTAGCGAACAACTTCTTCGCTCACTGGAATATTATATTATCATTCAAATTTTGTTCATAGTTCTAGTAAATGTAGTCCGTCTAGTAAGTATCTGAAAAAAACAAAGGTGAATTGTAATTATTTAATATATATTTTTAATTCTTGAATTAGAAAATTATAAAAAAATATTAATCTTATTTACATACAACCTCCATTTAACTGTAAACACTTTACTAAACGTCGAGGTACACTCGAAAGTAGATCACCTCCATAATTTTCGGTGATGGTAGTCCAGGACTGTAAAACTGACTGAATTAAATTATCTTTATTTCGTGGTGCTGCTCATTCAACTTCAATCCTCATAAGTCCCTATATGTTTTCAATGGGACTAAGATCTGGTGAAACTGCTGGCCATGAAATGGTTGTCACATGGTGTTCTTGCATCCAAGCTTGAGTACAGGCTGACGTATGGCATCTTGCATTATCCTGCTGAAAACGCCACCCCTCTGGATATAAAGCATGCACCGCTACAAGGAGAAAATCGTTTGGAATGCCACAATACTTTTCACTATTAATGGTACCATCAATTATACAGAGAGGCGAAGCACCACTTTGAGATATTGCTCCCCAAACCATTATTTTGGTCGGAAATTTGAACGGTTACAGGTTGTTTCGATAGGATTTTTAAGTGATTTCCACCAAGTTGGAAACAATTTTCATTAGATATAAAGATATTATTAAAATTATCTTCTTGAAAACGTTGACAAAATTTTATCCTTCGTTCCTTTTGTAAAGTTGTCATTATGAGGATTATTTTTGGTATCCTTGTTATGTAGCCTTGTCTTTTCAGTGACATGGGTTTCTGGGCACACTTTTATTTTTCGTTGATTTCCAAATCTGTTAGCCAATTTTTGAAATCCCAAGCGCGTATTGTTCGTCCTAAGGCCAATAAAGCGTTTAAATTGTTTCCTTTAATCTTACGCGGCCCTTCTGAAACTGGTCTATACTTCTTATCCATGCCATTTTCATCCTCTTTATTGTCTCAGATACAGCACTTTTTTTAACGTTTCGAAAACCTTTCCGATACAACTATTCTGTTTTCTTTTTTCTAGTTGCGACATTATTTCATAAATTGTATACCTGTTGAAATTCAACAATATTTGACAAATAGTGTTGCCATGCAACTTTGGCCATAGCCGACTATCAGCAAAACTTATTTTATACATTACTTTTGTCTTAGAAAGTTACAAAAAAAAGTATATTAAAATTATGAAAAATAATTAATTTCGGATACTTTCTAGACGGACTATAGATTTTTTGGTGAAAAGTGCTTATTCAATATTAAAACTACTTAAAAAAACGAGAGAAGTGTGTCAGCATAAAGTATAATTGCTAGTTTCATCTGTTGAAGCAGATACGTCTAATCTGGGTACAATAAAGCCACATTCCCACTGAGATAGTGCTTAGCTTAGGCCTAGAGCCTATCGAAACAACTAGTGTGTAGCGGAATAAAACAAAGGTTTCAGAATTATTCTAACCAACCACACAACGCGCTTATGCCGCCACTTCTCCTCTAGTGTATAATGAAGTAAACAAGCATATTCATTTTCGTCACAAGGTACGAAGCATTGTTTCTGCCGGAAAAATGAATAAAGCATTAATAGCGACTATTTTTAAAAGAGACCTTGGTGTAAATCTCTTCAGTATACGATTAATCATCGCATACAGTTAGTAAACTATGTTACAACCAAAACGAAAGATTTCTAAAAAAAACCAATAACGGAATAATCCTAATTTTATGCTCGGCATTATAGTTATGTTAGTTTTATGAGATTTTGAAGAAACTATTTCTATTAGGCATATTTGCGGACACGCTGGACGTATTTGCCCACTCATGATCTTAATACTTCTGTTTGAAAAATAAAGACATTTTGATTAAATAATAGTTCCAAAAATGAATACAAAATGATCATAGTATAGCTACAATTTGTTGACTAAACCTTTGTTTGCAAATGAATCATGTGAGATATTTATTTTTACGTCAACTTCATTTCAGCCACAAACATTTTTTCTGCCTCTCGGCAGTTTATGAATGCCACTCCAAAAAAAAAACAGTTCTTCTTTTAAAGCGAACGGATTATCGAGTCATTTTCATATGAGTTGAATCGTTGTTCAGAGAGGGCGTGTCTGAGTGATGCGGATAGATAATAATGCGACATAGACAAGCCTGGATAATAAGCCGCATGCGCTAGTATTTCCCAACTGAATTCCTGGATCGTTTACCTGATACGTTTTTCTGTGTATGATTGGGCAAAATGACTTTCTATTGCCTTTTCCCATATTCCGCTAGTTTTTCATGTAATCGATTTAAATCGATCGTTGGGTGTTGGTATAGATCGGTGTTAACGGTTTCACCAGGTTTCAGTAGTTTATATTTTTCACTGCCTTTCATTCAGTTCATGCGGAACCCATATTCCTACTTTCTGAATCTTTTCCATAGTTTTCAAACGAATGGCTTTCTGAATCACATTCAGTTGATCCTAAAAGGTTGTTGAGTTTGAGTATTGCCTTTATGCAATAAAGTTTAATTTCGTTGGTTTCCCACGCTCTTTTTTTCTCTGCTCAAAATCACCACCTCTGAATTTTTTGAACCATTCTAAATACTGTTTCACCAAGAGCATGTTCACTGTAACTTCTTTACACATTCGATACGATTCTGTAGCAGTTTTCTTCAAATGATAAGAGGAAACCATACTTTCTGCAAATGGTAGTTCACGGCACAAAACTCTACATGTTTTTAACACGCTTTTATTAGCATCACTTCTATGTTTGCTTGTTTGTAACCGACTCTTTTGGGCTCGATTTTGGCCTACTTTGAACGATCAGATTCAATTCAAATTTTGCACACCTGTCAAAGGCCGATGACAACACAATGATTCGATTAAAATATTCGATTATCCTAATTAGATTCGCCAGGATTCATCAATATCTTTCCGGATCCTTTGTATCAGAGTAAGAGAGATAGAGCTAGTGCGCTAACTATGCATGCGTGCAGTACAGCTATGGTTGGGCATCGACCGTCCACAAGATGCAACGTTAGTCATTTATTTAGGCTCACGATTGTTTGCTGCTAATCAAGCCTATGTAGCACTTAGTCGTGGAAGATCCTTGGACGGTATTGGAATTGAAGAACTTGATTGCTCAAAATTAACAGTGCCCATGTAACAGTGAAGCATTAAATGAAATGGTTCGATTACGTGGAGATAATCGATAAGACTTGTTCGTAATTAAAGTTGCACCACTATATCTCGCTGTTTATGTTGGCAACCTCGAAATGTTTGAGTATGTATTCTAAATCGATATGTACATCTGTACATATTAAAGAAAGTTGATAGCAAATTAAACTAAAAAATGAAAAATAAATAATAGTTTAAAAAAACTAAAAAAACACACTTTTAATAATAATAATAATAGACTTTATTCATTTACAATAGTATGAAATGAAAAGGCGAAGTACAGCTGAGCTGATTTTAAACTTAACCTAAAAATACAAAATAAAATAAAATGAAGTACAAAACAAAAACGCAAAATGCAAATACTAACACATAAACAAATAAGTATATAAAAAAAGAATCAAAGAATCAATTCAAAAATCAAAATCCGAAAATAGATACCATCAGACCGAGCCAACCATCAAGTCGAGGCCAACATGATTTTTAATCTTTTTTTGAAATTAAGGATGGAAAAATTCCAAAATAGTCTGGGGAGCGAGTTGTAGTACCTGGCCGAATTGAAGGAAAAGCTTCGTCTAAAAAAAGCTGTCGAATGTCCAGGTGTTACCAGCATTATATTTTTTCTTGTATTGACCCGATTGAGAGAAGCGAACGTGATCAAACGCTTCTGAAGATAAGAGGGAATGCCTGTTCTCAAAACCTTGTGAGTCAATGTCAACAGATGCAACTTTCGCACGCAGTCCAGTCTCAGCCAGCCCGACTGCACATATTTATCGCTTACATGATCAAATTTTCGTATACCATACGCAAAACGCAAACAAGAATTTTGAATCCGCTGGAGACGTGAAGCATCAACCTGTAAAAGTGCTGGGCCATACACAGCATCGCAATACGACAATCTAGACAATATCAGCGACTGATAAAGCTCCAACTTAAGACCTGTAGACAGAATATCACGACTAGGATAAAGTTGTCTCAAGATGCCATAGGATGTCTGGCACAGATAGGACACATGTCTAGAAAAGCGCAACCCGGAATCGAACCATACACCCAGGTTCTTGTACTCCTGCACGATTCTCAGAGAACAGCCCCCCAATTTAACATCAAAACCGGAAGCCGCCAAATCACACTTATCTTTTGGGCCGAACAACATAACTGCGGACTTCAACGGATTAAGGATCAAATTATGGGCAGATGAAATATCAAATAGGACCGACAGATCCTCCCCAAGCCTCGCGACTGCCATATGGATCTGATTGATGAAAAATGAGATGAATAACTGCGTGTCATCAGCGAAGTGACAAATAGTACAATATTTTACATAACGAGCAAAATCAGACATATATATGGAAAATAGAAGCGGACCAAGGATCGAACCCTGTGGTACCCCAAACTTTACTGGTAATGATCTGGACATGGAAGAGCCAACCACAACATATTGGCTACGTTCGGACAAGTAATTCAATATAAGGGAAGCTGCACTCTGCGAAAAACCAAAATATAGTAGTTTTTTATAAAGTATTTGGTGGTCCATGGTATCGAATGCCCTGCTGTAATCGAGAAGCACAAGATAGGTCAGCTTACCCTCATCAACCGCACGATAGAGGTCGTCACTCAAACTCAAAAGGGCCGTAGTGGTACTGTGCGACCTACGAAATCCAGACTGTGTAGAAGTTATTATATCGCAGTCAGAGACATAAGCATCCATTTGATCCTTCAAAATGCTCTCAAAAACCTTGGATAGGGTGGGGAGAATACTAATTGGTCTAAGGTGACTAAAATCATTCGGTGCTTTACACTTCGGAATAGGTCTGACTTTAGCATTTTTCCAAGCTTTAGGAAAGGTACTGGTGGCTATAGCTTTGTTGCAAATAAAAGTTATATGGTCAAGAAGGAAGTCGTCAACATATCCAATCATTCTCAAGGACAAAAGATCTGAACCCGTTGCATTACTCTCAACATTATTAAGATAACGTCTCACATCCACGCTACTCACATCAACAAAATCAAACCGGCGATCACCCAGCGGACTCGTGTACGTATTCAGAAAAGCAAGCTGTTCAGGCGTCTTTACGGCATGGTTGAGTTTTAGAAAATGATCATTGATAGCCGACGCATCCCCAAGGCATGCCGGAAGGTCAGAACCTGAAGTTCTAAGAACATCGAGAGACCGAAGAGTATTCCATTTAGACCGTATGTTCCCACTGCTGAGAACATATTGTAGGTAGGCCTTCTTTTCACGACGAATTGCAGTAGTTATATAATTTCGAACGTCCTTATAGAATGTCCACTTACTTAAAGATTTTGTTTTCTTATAATCCCGCAAAGCCTTGTTTCGCAGTTTAAGCATTTCTTTTATAGTTGGTGTAACCCATGGAGTATGACGCTTAGTTACTGAAACCTTCCGAATAGGAGCATGTTTATTGAACAGGTAGACTAAGTTATAATTAAAAAAATCCAACATCTCATTCACATCTTCAAGGGTATAAATATGGTTCCAATCTACAAGACACAAATCAGACCTAAAGTCCTCATAATCAAAGCAACGAAAATCCCGATATGTAACGTATTTCATCTGTTCAGTTGTGCGAACAGATTTCAAAGAGCATTTTATCATCAGGTGGTCAGATATCCCATCTAAATCAGTGAGATCTAAAGCGTCAACATCATCGGGATCCGAGCAAGCCATTATATCTATCAAAGAACGAGAGGTGGATGTCACCCTGGTAGGTTCCTCAATAATCTGATGAAGCTCAAAGGAATTCAACAATTTCGAAAGATAATTGGAGCGACTATCCGGAACCAACAAGTTAATATTTAGGTCACCGAACATAATGAACGAATCGCATGACGGAAGTAAGTCACTAACAACCTCCTCCAACTCTTCCAGACTCCGAGCGACATTTGCCTGTGGGGGCCGGTATAAAACACCAAAAACATATCTTTTACGATTATGTTGCAGATATATCCAAAGTTGTTCCAAGGTTGGTGTTATTTGACGAAGAAGAACCCTATGAGACAGGTTGTCGCGAATATAAAAACCCAAGCCTCCACCCCTTCCAATTCTATCGGCACGCACGAAGTCATAACCATCTATGGAGAATTGATGTGAGTCATCACCTGGGGAAAGCCACGTTTCACAAAGACCAACCAAATCAACTCGCTCACCAACAACATAGTCAATAAATCTATCAAATCCAGCTGAAATCGATCTGATGTTTAAGTAAGATAGCTGAAAATCCGGCATTAAAAAATTTTGCAAAAATTAAAATGAGTTCAACAAATTTAAAGTTCAAAACTACTAAAGGATTGATGTAACAATGGCACATTGACATCAATCACAACATAAAGAAAACGAATTGGCAAAAAACCAGGAAAAGTCACCGAAACTGAAAATGCAAAAAAAGAAAGAAAACAAACAAATTACAATTTTTAAAGTTAGTACGAAATTTAGCTCTCTTTATCTACCTTCTCGGGTTAGATCTTGTCTTCGCCCCAGAAGTATTGTGGTAGCCAACCAATTTCTGCCGCCTCCTGATTGTCCCAGTATTGTGTGTAGATGATTTTTCAATTGTTGTTGGAGTACCAGTACCAGTATCAACCAAGGCCGATACTACCGGCAACTCACTGATGAGAGGAAGCACCGGAGTTGATGGAGCACTACTCGCCCTCGCAGACTCTCCCTCAGATTTCTCGATATCGAGCAACTGCTCCGCTGTGAACTCAATGCTATCAATCACCAATCTGTTTCCCCTAATGAAGGAACCCTTACTTCGTCCGTTCTTCCTATGGATGGCCAGGTGCCTCCTCAACACACTCTGCTCAATTCTCTGCTGGGATGTAAGATCAGGGGATATTCTTATGGCAGTACCCTTAAGATTCTTACAATTGGCAAGAACCAGTTTTTTCGTAATCTTAGAGTTGAATTCTATTTTAATCGGTCGGTTTTTCCCTGATCCTAGGCTATACACATCTTTTATTTGGCTCGAAGGTAACTCAATTTTCAATAGGGACTGGAGCTCATCTCTCACAATATCTTGATTAACCTTTTGGCCCTCCTCATTCAAGCCATACACAACAATATTAGCCCCCCTCTGCCGACGTTCCAACTCTTCAACTCTAGACCTCAAGATGGAATTCTCGGCTTCAAGTTGTTTAGCCCTCTCATGCGACTTTTCAAGCTTGAGCAATAAACGTGCCTCAACTGCATCTATATAGTTCTTCAGTTCAATTTTTGATTGACGTATTTCCTCAAGAATACGTTCGGTATCCCCAGTAGGGCTCATTATTTCAAGTGAGAAGGTCGAATTCAAAAATGCAAAACGAATCCGTCAATGTGTGATCTCCTTAACGAAATCAGCTGGTTCACCAGTTCATATCAGACGGAGAAGAGTTAACATGTGGGTGCTTATCAGATGTTATTAAATTGCCTCGATTTGAGATTTGTAAACACTGAGTATTATAGAGAATCCAACTAAAAAGTAGAAAATAAATTTTAATAAGTGTGAATTAAAAATAGTGTAAATAAGAAATAAATGTTTATTGTAAAAAAAACGTTAGGTGCATTTTAAGATATTATCTAATCCTTCTACTTATATCTGTCAATAAAATATTTATAACTATTGACACTATGCACCTCACGCTTTTTTACAATAATATATATTTATTTCTTATTTACACTATTCTTAATTCAAACTTATTAAAATTTATATTCTACTTTTTAGTTGGATTCTCTATAAAAGCGTGTTTTTTTAAACTATTATTCATTAGGTTATAGAAAAATATACTTGTGTAAGGAACTTGAATTGTTTTGCGTTCATCAACTGTTAGAGGGAGATGATGACGCTGCTGAAGCGGTCTTACGGTCTCTATACTGATGGCTAACGCCACCTATAGGAAAATTCCGATTTCATACTTTTAACCTGGTAACCTGATTGACAGATCAGTGGTAGTCTCTACTAGTGTGTTCTGTTGATTACTACATTTGCATAAAATACCACCCTTTCAAGAATGATTGATATGAATAATTTTTTCTTTATATTTTAGGATGCCAAGTTCTACCAGCCCAGAACTTCAGGATTTCTTGACAAGATTAATGAAGAGGAATCCCAAAGAACGATTGAGTTTCGACGAATTCTTCAATCATCCATTCTTACAGAGAGATCAGAATCAAAAGAAAAGTCCTATTCCTGGAGGTAAGTATTTATTTTGTGTTTTTTACTTACTTTAGTCGAGTTGAAGGTTGATGGGAAAAAATTAAATTGTTTTGACTCTTTCTTGAGCTTGAAGCTACTATTCTTGCTACTAACTACTGCAAGTACTTTCAGGATTACAGAAAATTATCAAATCTGCGTTTATGTGGTATACATAATATAATAATCGGAGGTCATATTGGCAGAGTGCGACAATTCTTTTCTTCAATATTACATATATATTTATACAGTGTGCCATAATATTGATTAATTATCCCTCGATATTATATAAGTGGACACAGAATAGTAGTTACAATGCTGAATATATAATCGAAAAGTGCCTCGTGACTATTTATCGTAGTAGAGGAAAAAATTTGGATATGAGACGTCTCAGTGAGTACCAGTTTCCTTCAAAATGTGCTTTTTGAGGAAGAGTAAAGACACAGAATATCTAACCTAGAATTGCCTCCAATTCAGTATCAAATCAATGTCCCTTACTCTTACAGCACTAGTTTCAGACAGTTTCTTCAAATACCTGGCAGGATTTGCTAATGAAATGAAAGATTCAAGGTCGCGGAGGCAACAACAATATTGCTAAAAATGGCTGATAGTATTGTATGGTTATACAATGGAGCATTGTATAACGCATATCAAAATGAAAAATATACAGTAGAATCTGGATATAATAATCCACTTCGTCGTGCTAACTGGAAGACTTACAAAATGACTGGATAATTTAAGTTTGTTTTTTATTATCTATGTCCATTATTTGCGTTAGAACATTATTAATTTAGTATCATTAGGGGCAGTAGGCACGTAAATGTAGAGTGACATTTTCAAACTATGCCTGTTTGAATTTCTGTCATTCAAACTATAAAATTTATTGCCTTTGGAGACTTAGCTTATATCTTCTCACTTGAGTATATGACCTTTCAGAAAACATGGAAAGCCAGTACTCTTGATATATTTAAGGATTAGTTATATTCAAAAAAAGGACAGCATTGTGAATTATAATTTCTCTCATTCCCTCATCCATCAACAGATCACAAATGCTTCGTCTCTAGATTCTTATTCTAAGAGAACTGTGACCATTATTATCATTGTCGATATATTTAGTCAACTCACAAATATCATTTCCTATCAATTTCGTTCGTTTTCCTTCATTTTTGTCTTAATTGGGCAAATGCACTCTTCCTTATTCCTTTGTTCGAAAATACTCTGTAACACAAGTAAGAGTCATTATTATTCTCGTAATAGTTGACTTTGACCCTTGTTGCCTCCGGCCCAAGAATTATTTGCATTTATTATTATTGCTAACATTGTTCAATTCATAACTTGTCGATTACCGAATTGTTGGCAGATCATTACCATTACATTTTGCTGGAAAAATGGAGTATCTAACTATGATGGTTCACAAACATATTACTTGCTTTAAAGCATCAAAGAAGGAAGACGGAAGTTAAGGTCTCTAAATAGTATATCTATAAAATATGGAACCTTCATTCTCTAGATCATCGTCATTAGCACAAATAAACTATAAAATAAGAAGTAAAAATGTATAATATCGGTTTCTGACTCCCTAATGTTCATATTTTTAACCAACTGCCTCATAATATACCAATTTCGAACAAATTATTGAAAAATGTAAATATATGTAGTTAGATAATAAGTGAAATTAATCATTGGAATTTTTCCTACCACTAGCTAACTGTTTATACAAAGTAAGACAGAACAAAATTTCAATATATTCTCTGAGGTAGTGTAGAACCAGCAGTCATAAGCCGAGTGAACACATGACGAAAGATAATGTTTTTTTCAGCGAATTGTAGTAATACCCCTTGGTATTATTCTGTTTTACCAGATTTCCCATTACCGCTTTTCGAACCATCACCTGTGAGTTCGAGAGCATCGCCGGTGAGTGCTAGATCTTCACCAAATCATTCAAAATTACCTGCAAAAACTGCAAGTCCAACCAGAGTGTCCACTCCTTCCCAGTCAGGTTTGTTGCTAAAAACGAATTTTAATAGCGTAGTTTTTTTTTTAGTACAACATTTTAGTTTTGTTAAGCACATTGTAGTTTTTTTTTTAAAACAGTATATTAGTTTATTTATATGATAGGGTTTCGTACCCCCAAGAGGATGCGTATGAATTTGTGAGCTTCAAAGGACCGCCGTATTCCTTCTATAAAGCAGAAAATCCTGCATGTAAACCAAAATTGATTCAATTTTTCGAATAAAGAAACAGTGGGTGAATTAATTATTCATGAAAATGTTCTCCAACATGTTTCTCTGGAATTGTTTCACATCTATTAAAAAAATTTCATATCAAAATATTTTTGTAAGTGATTATTATGAAAAATTTCGATAGATGAATACCCTCAGGTATGCTATAGGAAAAGTATGCATAGATTTTGTTATTATAAATGAGATTATCTTCTATATTCTGTCACAAATCTTTATATATCAAATGTAAGGTTTTTCAAGACGTGAAGTATTTCATTTTTTCCATTTTCAGCCCATAAATAATAATTGTAAAGAATGGCTTGGTATGTAGAGATAGATACCTTTTTGAATTCTTCGAAAGTAAGGGACTTTAACCAATAAGTATGCAAATTCTTGGTTAAGCATACTTCAAATGAGGGTGAAAGAGGGATGTATTTTAGACTTTAATGCTCTATTCACAGCCGAATTACATATAATACAAGTTTACAGATTTGAATTATTTACTCAAATTGAGGGAGTTGTTTCGATGTGGTTTTAACACTAAATGCGGTGAAAACACTATCTTGATCGTGCAATAGTTCTTCATTGAGCTTTTTCGATTGTTGTTCACGTCACAGACTTCAATTTTATTGGTTTCACTTTTGTTTTTTTTTTGTTTTTTCACAAATTAATATCTAATTACAAATAAATAATGTAGATAATACATTCACTTCCAGGCCTTTACTGCGTTATGGGTTACTAAGGGAAAGAGTTCCTCGGAACGTTAAAGTGAAATACGAATATAAAATAATTCAAGAGTAGAGATAAATGTGTTCCATAAGATAAAAGAACTTACTTCTAGAGAATGTGCTCGGGATCAGAACTTAATGTTCGAAGAGAGAATATTGCGTGACCGTTTGGTCTGAACTTTGACTAACATACAGGATGAGTATCGCGTGATCGTCTGGTCGAGGGAATGTCTTCAACTGTACCTTTCTGCTAACTCGTTTATACAGTATGAGTACCGCGTGACCGTCTGGTCGAGGAAATGGCTTCAACTGTACCTTTCTGCTAACTCGCCGAATGAGAGAGTGGATTTGGACTCGAAAAGGTGGCCCAGGTAGATTACGATACGACATTCGACTGTTGTCGTCTTGAAACGGCTAAAACGGCTCTAATAGGTTTTTAAGAAAAATCTAAGGGACAAATATTTTCGTTTCCTAACTGGTGTTTAGGCCCGTTTAGGTTTCTAGGAATTAAATGAGACATATTTGAAAGTCCCAAATTGGGCCTTGGGACGTAATTCATATATCTACCTGCATAATAAATTAAAAATTCTTTGTTCAAAGTAAATTCGAACAATAATTATTAGGAGTATAAATAAGTTTGGTACGGGTTTTTTCGGAAATTGAAGTTTTATTGTGAAAAATTGGTTAAACATTCAAAAAGTTCGAAACATTGTCCATCGCTAGCCACTACTTTTTCTCATTCTTCTGGCAGTTGAAGAATCCCATCGTGAAAAAAGACCGGGTTTTTGGCCGCTATCAAGCATCAATCCATTTTTTGACTTCATCGTAATTGGAGAAGTGCTGGTCAGCCAGGCCAAGTTATCGATCGGAAGGGATTCTAATCGCAAGGGGCAATGTCTGGACTGAACGCCGAGTGGGGTAGGACTTCCCATAGCCCGTTTGAACGGGCTATGCATCATGTAGCCATGCTGCAAAATAACTTTGTCGTGTTTGTCAGCGTATTGGGGTCGTTTTTCCCATAACGCTCGGCTCAAGTTCATCAATTGTCGTCGGTAGACCTCCCCTGTAATCCTTTCGTTGCTTTGTAATAGTTCATAATACACTAGCGGATCCCACCGAATACATTGCATGATCTTCGCGCCATGAATAATCAGCTTGACAGTTGATGATGAGGCAGCCATACGTTGCCCGACGTTTCGAATTAGCGTAATGGACCCACTTTTCATCGCCAGTCACTTTTCGATGCACTTTGTTTTTTACCGTTGGAGTAGTTGTCCACACGTGAAAAACTGCGTTTAACGTCTCTTGGTTCCAATTTTCACGGCCTCCACTTCCTACCTTTCGGATCATTCCCATTGCTTTTAAACTATGGCAAATAGTTGGTTGAGTGACTCCAAGCGTATTTCCAAGTTTCCCTCGTGTTTATGATGGATGTTCATCGAGCCTCGCCTCTAATTTTTCATCCTTAAACTTTAGTGACGTTCCGGGTCGATCTTCGTCTTCCGAATCAAAATTGCCATTTTTAAACCAGGAAAATCACTTCCGAGACTTTCGTTCAGCTGTAGCAGGACATCCACTAAAAATAAAATTACTTTCGGCAGCCTTTTTCTTCATAATGAAGTAAAACTGCACGTAAAAAAACATTATTCGGCACAGAAGTTGATAGTTTCCGAGCACACAGAAACTATGTTGTTTACTCTTCAGAGAAGTGACAGATATTGAAAAGAAAGCCTAATGATGACACTTCAAAATGAAGGTGTTGCCAGTTGAAACAATGGAATAATTAATTTGTAGCATCATCCGTTATCAAAAAAACCGCACGAACTTATTTCTACTCCTTACATCCTTGAATATTTCTAAGTTTTGTATTGTCACCTTCACTCAATTGAAATGATTGAAAAATGAAGTGACAATAGTTCAGAAACTGAAGAGTTGGATAATATATTTTAAGTTTTACCCTAATTTAGTTCAGTTGGCAATATGATTCCTAATATCGCTAATATAAAGGATTTTCCAATAAGAGGTTTCATTTTGATTTTGAAAAAACGAGTATATTCTGAAAGAAATCAATGAATGTTTATCTAATTGTAAAGAGGAATGCATGTAATTGAAATAATATCAGCCAAATGGCCGCCACGGCTACGATTGCAGCACCATATACTTTTCATGCAATTTTCCATGACCAATTCGCACATTTGCGGCGTATGTCCTCGATAACTTCACGAATTTCATCTTTTAGGTCTTGAAACGAATGTGGAGCGTTGACATAGACATTATCTTTCATGTTTACCCAAAGAAAAAATTCTTAAGGTGCTAAATCACAAGATCTCGATGGCGAATTGTGATCACCTCTTCGAGAAATAACACGGCCAGGAGAAACTTTTTTAGAGAAATTGCGATTGTCACGTTGCTTGTTAATCATAGCTTGGTACCACAATCCATTCACCATAAAAGTTGCACCAGCCTCATTCTCGAATAAGTAAGGTCCAAGGTTTTATTCGAAGGTTTCAGTATATGGTCATTAGATAATTGACGAAAGTTGTTTTTGCATTCAATAATTTCAGTAATAGAAGAAGCTATTGTAGCTTTGTTGATTTCAAAGTTCCCAAATTGAATTTAAGGAAATATTTCACATTAAACCAAATAGCTTATCTTTTAAAAACATACTATTTGGTATAACCAACAAAGTGAGAACCAAATTTTATTTTAGTGAATTTAACATCAATTTGAATGAATTAAAGAGCCAGTTGATCTAGGATTTAAAAACTAAATATAAAAAGCATATTTAGAATGTAAATAAATAATCGGAAGTAATGTCAAGATAGTTTCCACTCATTCTCTCAAAGACATGAATACAAAAGTGTTCTAATGGATCAATTCTAGTGGAATATGTTGGCGAAGATCTCCAAGAATAACTTGTAAGCTACAATAATGAAATGATTCTCAAAGAATTCGAACAATTGTAAGTCGCTCTTGGAACTTCAACAACAGTGCATTCGAGCAAATTATTGGTTTGTGACATTTGACCTTTTCTTTTTCAGAACTATGCTGTACTATACGTATACGTATTTTTAATATTTTTCTTGAATTGTGAGGCTTTTTATTATACTCAGAATTATGCATTTCTGATTGAAAATCACATGGTACGGAACCCTGAGTACTATGCAGTTTCATTCGCTTCCTAGCACTGAACATTTACTATTTTCTACAGTAGATAGATCATAATAAAATTAACTCTGAAAATGCTTTTACTTCCACAAGTACTTTGAATGAATACGTAATACTAACCAAATTGCATGGTAATCTGGTTTTTTCACTTTGTACTTTTCTTTTTTCTGAAGATTAAACTTAATCTTGTTCTAATGAAAGATAGATGGAAACTCATAATGTTGACGAAAATTATCCTTTTGTAAAGAGTAATTTTGAAAGACATGTTTGTGAATATTGTATTGAATGTTGTGAAATACAACTTTGTAGTGGCTGATTCATATAAATAACATGGAAAAATTTTAAATGAAATATATGCTCTATCTGGGACAATTGAAATTGTCGTATTTCAGAAAAAATGTGAACTTGTTAAAATTCCCACGAGAAAAATAAGACAAGTGTGGTAAGTTAATAAAATTCTCGGAAATCAGGACTGAATATTGAACTCCTGTTCAATATTCAATTGAAATGTTGGCTGTTTAACTTTGCTGCTGCCATTTTTGTGCTTGTTCTAGGGAACAGCGTGCTATTGTTGGAATTTTGAGCTGAAAATGGTCACAAACTACCAAGTTGGACTCACTGATGAAGAATCCGAGATGCAAAATAATTCGAACTGAACTGAGATGTCCTAAACATGCCGTAAAGTTTAAAATTTCTAATTCTTTCCGTTCGAAAGTTAGATTGTTTATGGACGCAGCGGACCGACAGAACAGAATTACTTTTGACCTCGGAATCAGTGAATCATCCAACCTAGTCGTTTGAGAACATTTTCGGCTCAAAATTAAGATATTGCAGACATGTGGGCATAATGAAGAATATATTCTCTAGAACAAGCGCGTAGAAAAAATAATTAAATTTTCATCAAAAGTGTAAGCTTTATGCTAGTAATATGATATATATTATAATATGATTTAAAGTTTGAATATTTACTTATGAAATATCATTTATTGTGGGGAAGATTCTTTCGAGAAAATCAAATAACAATTTAGTGTAGATGCCAAAATATAAACCACAAATTCAAAGGATAAGTGAAATTACCAGTTTTTCCATAAATGAAGGGTTTTCCTATAAGAGGTTTCATTTTGTATTAAAAAAAGACAAGTATATTTTAAGAGAAATGAATAGATGTTATTTCATTGTAAAGAGGAAGATATGGTATATACAATGGAAAACGATATCAGTCAAATGACCGCCACGACTACAGTTGCATATCCTTTTCACGAAATTTTCAATGACCAATTCGCACATTTGCGGCAGTATCCTCGATAACTTCACGAATTTCGTCTTCAAGGTATTGTGCCCAATTGTGATCACCTCTTCGAGAAATAACACAGCCATGAAACATCGCTTGCAAAATTGCGATCATTTCATTGCTTATAAGGCACGTAGCGCCGTCTTATTGAAAATAAACGTCGTCTACATCAAAATCTTCCAATTCCGGCCATAAAAAATCATAGCTTGGTACCGCATCTATTCACCGTAAAAGTTGCACCAGCCTTATTTTCGAATAATTAAGGTCCAGTCACACCGCCAGCCCAAAAACCGCACCAAGCAGTGACACGTTGAGGATGGAGAGGTTTTTCAACAATCACTCTTCGACTTTTCGAGCCCCAAATACCACAATTCTGCTTATTAACGTAGCCTCCGAGGTAAAAATGCCCCTATCACTGAAGATGGTTTTTCGATAAAAATTTAAATCATTTTGATGCATTTCAAGGACCCAATCAACTAATATACGACAATGCTGGTGATCAACCGGCTTAAGTTCTTATGTTAACTGAATTTTAAGAGCCTTATGACCTAAATCTTGATGCAAAATACGGTGAAATGTCGTTTGTGGAATGCCTTATTCCAAAGATCGGCGAGGAATGGACAAACCTGGGTTTTAGTCAACACCACGGGCTACAGCTGCAATATTTTCAGTTGTTCTTGAGTGACGCACATTGTTTCGATTCTTCACATCACTAACTTGTCCCAGCAGCTCAAATTTTTCCACCAGTTTCACTATTGCCGGCCGAGAAGTTACTTCACCACGACCCAAAGTTGCTTTAGTTTTGCGAACTGTGACTGCAAAACTATCACTATGTATTGAATTTTAACAATTTCAATGCGTTATTGAAGCGTGTATCTTTCCATTTTTAGAAATGGCGTAGTTTTTGTTTGTCAAATGTCAAAAGATGATAGCTTAAAAAGTGACACGTGAATTCTACCAGTTAGTGAGCGTAGTGAACGTAAGGGTTACACCTTATCAACTCACACGTCGAAGGAGCTTCTTATCCACCCAGCCGAACGCAGTCCCATGAACCAAGGTAGTCTCAAGATTGATTCCTCAATTGATCCTGGTACGAGAACTGTCAATCCGGCCTGTACGTCAAGACTTACGAAGCCTTGTGAATTCTTTCAATTGATCCTGGCTTCAAGCACTAACGGACTAGCCGTATCGTCGAGATCCATAAACCCCAGAAACGTCTCTCAATCGATCCGGGTTTAGAACGAGGCCGTTCGAACCGTCAAGTCATTTCTCGAGATATCTTGAACATGAGTGTCTGCGAACAGATAGAAGGAATACCCTCCTAGTCCAGCATACGGACTTTCAACCACTGCCCCCTCGAGTCCAGCTCCAATTGAGTGGCCAGGTCGTACGAATACTTCCCAAGGGCCTCCACCCTCCCGAGGTAATGCAATATGCTACATAACGCACTCGGCCATTGGACAGAAAAATCCGGGGATTTACTGCAATAGGGTAGAGTACGTTAGTTTCATGGAAGAGGCCCTGTGCTGCGACGGATTCCCTCGTCACTGAGTTGATCAACGGGGCTCAGCCCTCCATTCGACCTTTACGGTGAAACTGGGGCCCCATTCGGTCGATCTTCTACCACACGGGTCCAGTGATTGGCGCAAATGGCATTACTTTAGGCATCGAGACTTAACCCTCTATTTCATCGGGATGAGATTAGGGTCCTAGTTAAGACAAGCGCCCCCACCGCGACAAGCTATAATGCCATGGGGGGCGCTTCAAAAGTGACAGCTGCCCAGATAGCAGGCTATTCAAAATCAGACCTCCTATTGGAAAACCCTTTATTTAGACCGCCATTAAGATGTTTACACCCCCGCTGTAATCACTGATTTGATATTGTTCAGAAATATGTGACCATAGCTACTAAAATTTACTAGAACATTTTTTTTTGAAGATGGCATCATTCAGAAATGTCACCAATTGATAGTACTTTTCTATTTGACGTTTCATTCATTTTGTATTCTTCAAAATTCTAAACAGGATACTCGAAATGGACCAGTTACTATCAATTACATATGTGAAAACAATAAAATGTGTCATTTTGATATTTCTCGTTGCAGATGTTTTGAAAAATACTTTGAGTACGAGCCTAGATGATGACTACGTGATTGTACCTAAAAATATACCCATTGATCATTCCACAGAAAGCTTAGAAAAAGAGAAAGGGTAAGATACATTTTTTCAATTTTTACACTTCTCAAAAATTTTTCTGCGTTTCTTCAGAATTAATCTGAACTATCTAATAATTCAAAGTAGCACTTTTTCAGAGATCGATTATATTTGAGAAAAAGGAAATACCATTCATTTGTAAGATTCTGAAGTCTTTCCAATATATTGTATGGCTCAAGGTGTAACTGCAATTATTTAAAAAAAATTATGTACTTCTTGAAATTTCAAGGAATTCTCTTCTAATAAAACTATATTTCACATTATTTCTAGGAACAATTTCGGAATCTTATTGAAAATAATTGAAAAAGCTGCAAATGATGACTTCATTTATAATATAAAGATGAGATAATTCAATAAAACGAAAACAATCGCAGACAACTTAAATATGAACATACTATTAATTTTAAAACTTACAAAATACTTCCTTTTATCATAAGTGAAAAACACGCCAAAATTGTTTTCAAATTAGAATGTAACATTGCATTTAAAGCACATAAATATCTTCAATTGTATTCAGTGTTAAATATTGAACTCAAAACAAATATAAATTTGAAATA
Organism: Megalocaria dilatata; assembly: GCA_034642435.1. NCBI lineage: Eukaryota > Metazoa > Arthropoda > Insecta > Coleoptera > Coccinellidae > Megalocaria > Megalocaria dilatata. The sequence continues at coordinate 51,956,330 of CM067859.1, read as the reverse complement.
ATAAGAAGAGCTTGATAGAAGGAATATTACAAAATTTGAATGTCGAATCAGATTTAATCTGTTAGTCTCCTATAATTTTAATTTAAAAAAAAAATTCATATAAAAATTTTTAGAATTAAATTAATGTCTTATGAAGCACAGCTTATATTTAATAGATGTATAAAATCTAAACTCAGTATAAATTTGTTTGAATCAAAAATAAATGAACCTCTACGTTGTTTTAATAATAAATGATACTGCCTATTCTTGAGGGGATTACTAGATAGTTGTTTTGACCGGTACTAGGCACTTAGCCGGGAGGGGGCCCGGCCCCCCCATATATTAAATAGCTATTTTTTAAAATTAATAGAATAGTATCACTTCTTTCCCTTCCTGGCATCACTGGTTGAGGACACTAGAGTTTTTTTTATTGTGGCCCCCCCCCCTCTGTTCCAACACGTAGGATAGCACCATACACGTCAGTTCACGAAGCGATCTCTAATAAAAAATTATTGTTTATATTTGATCCACCCTCGTAATTTGATATTCCGAATGTCTAAGGTATATATTCATATTCGGTTCTTTCGCAGATTAATGAATGAATATTATTATTTGCCAAAGAAGCGACAAACAGAAAATCAACTGTGATTTCATATGAATAAAGTTCTGCGAAAACATAGTGTATAACTATTTTAACTATTTATAGAACTCTACCAAAAATCACCCATTCGCCATGTGAACCAGAAAATTCAACTTCAAGTCCACCGAGGCCTTCTACATTGCCAGTAGCATCACAACCAATACCAACCCCTCAGAGAAACTCACGTGTAAGAAGAGATTCAGAGCAGGAAAAAAGGGAAAGCGAATCATATTCATCTAATGTGAGTTTTTATATCCTCATTTATCAAGCGAAAGTATAGTCCGTCTAGAAAGTATCTGGAATTTATTATTTTTCATAATTTTTATATAATTTTTTTTTGTAACATTCTATGTCGAAAGTAATGTATAAAATAGGTTGTGCAGATAGTCGGCTATGGCCAAAGTTTCATGACAACACTATTCCTTGAATATTGTTGATCGTCAACAGGTATACAATTTATGAAATAATGTCACAACTAGAAAAAAGAACACAGGTAGAATATTTGTATAGAAAGGGTTTTCGAAACGTTGAAAATTAGTGCAATTGACTGAACTGGGAAAAAGTGCTGTATATGAGACAATAAAGAGGATAAAAAAATGGCCACGATATGAGGCATGGACCAGTTTCAGGAAGATTGAAAGAAACAATTTAAACGCTTTATTAGCCTTAGGATGACACAATACGCTCTTGGGGTTTCGCAAATTGGCTTACAGATTTGGAAATCAACGAAATATAAAAGTATGTCCATAAACCGTCCGTAAGTCACTGAAAAGACAAGGAAACCAAAAGAAATCCCTATAATGACACCTTTACAAAAGGAACGAAGGATAGAATTTTGTCAACGTTTTCATGAAGGTGATTTTAATAATATCTTTATATCTGATGAAAGTTGTTTCCAACTTGGAGTAAATCACTTAGAAATCCTATCAAAACAACCTGTTACCGTTCAAATTTCCCACCACAATTATGGCCTGTGGAGCAATACCTTAACGTAATTCTACGCCTCTCTCTATAGTTGATCAATAGTGAAAAGTTTTGTGGCATTCTAAACGATTTTCTTCTTGAAACGACGCATGCTTTATATCCATAGGGGGCGGTGTCAGCAGAATAATGCAAGATGCTATACTTCTGCCTATACTCAAGCTTGGATGCAAGAACACCTAGTGATAACCATTTCATAGCCAGCAGCTTCACCAGATCTTAGTCCTAATGAAAACATATGGGTACTAACGAAGATTGAAGTTGAACGAGCAGCGCCACGAAATAAAGATGATTTAATTCAGTCAGTTTCAGTCCTGGACTACCATCATTGAAAATTATGGAGGTGATCTAGTTTCCGGCGTACCTCGACGTTTAGTCAAGTGTTTACAGTTAAATGGAGGTTGTATAAGCAAATAAGATGGATATTTTGTTATAATTTTCGAATTCAAGATTTAAAAATATATACTAAATAATTACAATTGAGCTTTGTTTTTTCTGGATACTTTCTGGACGGACTATATAATTGTGTTTTTCGGAAAGTAATTTCGTTTTTTTTTTTTAATTGAAAGACAATTTTCGTATAATGAATGAATATTTTATTAAATTATGTATTGGCTATTATAGTCCAACACCTTTTGCCATCTTTCTGGTAGTTACACGATACCAACGCTCATAAAATTTTTGATCTTTGCTGGCAAAATACTGATCCAGGTGATTTTTGACGTCTTCATTTGAATTAAAGGTTTAACCGTCCTAAAAAATTTGCAATGACCGGAACAAGTAATAACCCAAATGCGCCAGATCTGGAGAATATGGTAGGTGCACAGTGTATCCCATTCAAGCTGTAAAAGCTTCTGATGAGTGTCCTAATTTGTATGATGTCTCGCATTATCTTGGTGAACCTTTTCTGGTCTTTTCTGTTGAAGTACATCATTCAGTTTGTCCAGCTGATAACAGTAGACTCCCGAATTAATTGTTGTGTTATCCGGTAAAAGCTATAAAAAAACGATTCCTTTAAAATCCCACCAAACATGGAGCATCACCTCTTTTTTGATTGATATGGGCTTTCGAAATGCTTTGAGTCGCTTCATCTGTTTTGCTCCACGATATCTTGCGTTTGAAATTGTTATATACAATCCATTTTTCGTCTCCGTTTGAGAAGCGAATCACAGACATCAACGCGACGACACAAATTTGTCTCCGTGAGAACATTGGGAACCCATATATCGACCTTCAAGGTCTAACTCAAGCCTTTCAAGTGGTCATAAACAGTTAAATTCGATAAATTTAACCTCTCGCTGATCTCACGTGTTGTTATTCGCTGATTTGCATCAAATAATGCCTTTATCGTGTCTTTATCAGGTTCAACCGACCTTCCGGAACGTGGTGCATCTTTGACATCAAAATTGCCGGATCGAAATTTTGCAAACCACTTCCGGCACTGGCGTACTATCAACACATTTTCTTCATACACATCGGTTGATTTCTTTTTGGCTTGAACAGCATTTTTACCTTTTCTATAGTAAAAAAGTGAATTTAGACGAAAATGCTGCTTATTGCTCTCCATATTTAAAAGGGCACAAACTACTGCGTAGAATTATTATAATTGAACTTTTTCACACACAAGCTTTGCTATATCAGCTCTCAAAACATATAATGATTATATACGGCTTAAGTTTATTTGTGAAATAAACTTTATCATTATAAGTGTGAAGTTGGATTCGAAAAAATATAATTGAATCCTTTGTCGGGAAAAAATGAAATTACTTTCCGAACAACCTTATATTTTACGTTAATAGTGAATAAATAAAATAATCAATTTATATTATTATAAATAAAATATCTATTAATTCACTTTTCCTATGATTATTAATGGTGATGCTTTGATAAAAAACGTTTTCTTCTATTCACAATGTGGATGTTTATAAACCAAAAAGATGTGCAGCTTGTCATCTTTGAAGTGTATGGTGAAATGAAGCACGTCATTCAGCCATTATTTACTGAAGATGGATCGGCTTTACCCATTCTTAGCTCTAGCTTATTATTATTATTATTTATAGTGAGCTGGCCTCTGTCCACCATACCACTGCGTTCGCACGGAGTATTGTGGTTCACCCCTAATTTATATTTCCCCGATGATATCAAGTTTTTAGATAAAACCGATAATCTTGTTCAGGGTAATTTTTTCAGTTCGCAGAGGGCTATAAATGCCTGACCAAAGATGTCGAATCTGATGCGACTCACCGCTGAGACGATATGCATAGCTGTTTCAGTGTCCTCAAGACATAACCTCCATTCATCGTCTTCAGCCAGACCGATTTTGTGCAAATGCGCTTTCAGCCTGTTCCAAGGAACGTTTCAGGTCAGGATGGTTCAGTCAGAAAGACTCTAGTCTTGAGTTCATTCTGCCTGTTATCGTCCGCTTAGTCAAGTCATGTAGTATTCCCAGGAATACTGCCAGAGGCATCGTGGCCCCACAAACGCCAGTCGGTCTGCCTCTTCGTTACCCAAATAGTTTGAGTGGCTCGTTATCCAAACAAGAGTGACTGTTATACATACCGAGCCTGTTTAAAGCCGTGCGACAACTCTATTTACGATGTACAATAGCTGGATTCCAGAGCTTTTAGTACTGACTTACAATCACTTAATATTTTGATTTTGCCGTGGTGGATTTGCGGGTCCTTAATAGAACCTCAGCATGCTGAGTCCATTTGTTCCGGCTCGTGACTTTTGACATTAGATAACACATTAGATTATACGCTCATTCAGCAGTCCTGAGCCTCCCATCACTACGCCTCTGGCCTGTCGATCGTCAGTTAATGTAGTTTGTATGTGGTCCGGTTCGGCTCCCTCTGCACGAGCAAGTGCAGTGGTGGTAGATTTAGTAGGACCTCTATGGCTGCCGTGGGTATGGTGCGAAACGCACCTCTCCGTAATTGCGAAGCAAGTCTGTCTCTGTAGTCGAGTGAGCTTATGTTGGCCAATCGTTTGTTGGCCCTTATTCCACCATGCTACAGCGCCATACGTTATCTGCGGTCTAATTACGATAGTGTATAGCCAATACATCTGCCTCGGTTTTAAACGCCAGGTTTTACAGCAGATTCGCCTGCAGGCTCAGCATCCCATACTGGCTTTAAGATGCGCTTTATCATGGTGTGCATTCCACATGAGAGTTTTGTCAGGGACTATTTCCAGATATTTTGCTTCATCAGAGAATTATATTATTTCACCACGGATTGCCGACGGTTCTAAACCATCCCGTTTTTTGGTGAATGGTACTATAAATATCTTTTGTGCGTTAAGAGACATATCTTCATTTTTATACCATTTGTCGATAGTGTCCAGCATCTCTTGAAGGACGGCCGATATCGTCACCTCCGATTTACCTTTCACTATGATTGAAGGGTTATCAGCAAATGCTTGAACGTTTACTCCCCCCAGCGAAATGATCGCTAGTAGGTCGTCAATGTGAAGGGTCCACAGTAAAGGTGAGAGAATTCCTCTCTGCGGACAGCCCTTCGCAGCCTTAAACACGAAGACCTCATCCTGGTACTAGGTCGTTATTATTCTGCCACATAGCATTGCCTGTATCCATCTACAAAGTAGAGGGTAAACTCCTCTCGCAGAGATAGCCTCAGCGAGAGAAGCCGGCAGCATATTGTTAAAAGCACCTTCAATGTCCAGAAACGCTGTTAGTGCTATCTCTCGATTATCGAAAGATTGGTTTAATTTTCTGACCAAATTGTGTAATGCAAGTTTGGCTGATTTTCCGGCCTGGTAGGCACATTGATGAGGGCTAGGGGGACTGTCAATAAGCACTTTCCCCCTGATATAGACAACAATCACCTTTTTCAGACCCTTCAGCAAGAACGGTGTCAAACTTATTGATTTGAACGATGAGGGATCCGGTTCTGTTCGTCCCACCTTTGGTATATAGACCACTTAAGTTAATGTCCAGCTTGTGGGGATAAGCCCCCAAGCTAGACTTGTTCTAAATAATTTTAGCAGATGCGGAATCAACACATCCATGCCCTTTTGAAGTAGGGCTGGAAAGATTCCGTCTGCCCCCAGTGTTTTTGAAGGTCGCGTCTCTGACTGTGTTTCTGGATATTTTATTTCTGCGGAAAATTTCAAATCTGTAAATAATTTCTTAAAGAAGAAACACAGTATTCTGAGTTTTGTCATCCGGAAGTCGAATAAACGTCTTTTTCTCCAATTTTAGAACCATCTTCCTGAAGAAACGGATAATCTTATGAAAATTAAAGATACATGCTTAGAAGGCCATTTCCCCTCGATCTTAATCGTTACATATACATTCGGCAGAAACCTTCGTAAATATCAAATTTAATTCCCATCAGGTAGTGGTTTCGGAACTATTGGAGAAAATAAGAAAACGAAACCATTCGATTTAATTTTCCGATTAACAAACTTAACTGAGATATTTAGACCCCTAAAAGTACCCTTAAAGTTTGAAATCTTTAGCTTTTTCCGTTCGTTAAAGAGTTTACGGATGGACCGACAGGACAGAATAACTTTCGAACTCGAATTGTTCATCAGTGAGTGTGTAATAAGCGCGACTATTTTCCTCTTTTATAATGATTTTGATCTTACTTAGTTCCTGAATCTCTAAATATCTAGACTATTTCTCCATTTCAAAGGCATCGAAAGAATGAAGATTCGTGCTTCCTGCACTAAGAGGAAGTCTTTTATGTTAATATCTCTTTTACTGAGGAGTTGGGAAAATAGGAAAGAAACTCGACTTTTCTAAAATTACAGCTATATTTCAAGAAGAATAATTGAAAATACAATCTAGGATATTCGAAATATAAAAAAAATAAACTCAACAAGGGGCGCACATTATTCCAATTACAGCAACTGTATACAATACGGTACAAGTTTCCATAAATTATTTGAAGTTATCACAATTGTATAATTTTGTACAAATATATAATCGACTCTATTTACCTCAAGGAGCTGTCAGTAATCCGGGGAATACGCACATCGACATTTCTCATGTGCCCAAAAGAATTGGCATAACAATATAACGCTTCCGTATTAACCTATCTTACCTTTCAAGGTCAGCTAATCCAATATGAGTGAATAGGAGACTTACACCTTTACCGCGCTAACACAAATAATCCGTAACAATGAAAAGTAAACCACCACAACTCTGGCTCAATACTACTCCCGACACGCGCTTCTTCTATCGTACCCTCTCGGTACACCGTACTTCACTTCCGATTTCGTAATTATCGTACCCTCTCGGTACCCCAAACCTACAACTTCTTAATCCCCAATTATCGTACCCTCTCGGTACACCACGAGCTACCGTTCGCGAGATCTGGACCGCACCTGTCTTTTCTTTTTCTCTGACCCTAAAATGTCGACTTCCTTCCCTCCTACTCAAAATTTTCCTACGTCAACTTTTTCTTAGTTCCCATGCTACATACGTCTAGACCCTCCGGAATTTTTTGACTTGTCGATTTCTTATCTCGACTTTACTGAGAACACCTAATCGTAGCCTCGAATTTTTTTCCTGTGCGCGATTCTGCACTAAAATCATAATCGGGTCTTTATTGTCTGGATATTTTCAGATTAGCTACCCTTATCTATTGTGGGAACTTCCGTTCACAAAACCTCCCGGCGCAAATTTAAATGAATCGATTCATTGATTGACCTTAAATGAATCGGTCCATTGATTGAACTTGAATGAATCGATTCATTATTGCTTTTAGAATTATCGCCTGTTGTTTAGGCTACATCTCTATCTCCAATAATTAACACCGCTTGTCGGTCCCCGAGCTTTATTTAATAGATTTTCTTAGACCAGAATTAATTTCTGTATTCCCAGGTATTACAAGTGCAACCTAGTTGTTTGAGACTATTTTCGGCTTAAAATTCGAAAATTATAGACACCTGGGCAAAACGAGTACGCTCTTCTCTAGAACAAGGGCGTAATTTTAATTTATAAATTGAACTAGCCTGGTATTATTACTTGATGGTTTGGTAGAATATGGTTCATCTGGGCACTCCGTGTCAAACATAATGTTGGTTTTGTTTCCAAAAAAGACGGCGGTACTGTAGTCGATTGATCAATATTTATCGTTTGATTCGCCTTTTCGATCTAATTCAATCCATGTATTCATCTCTTTCCGGCGGTCAGTAAGTTTCGGACGAGTCTCGTATATTACTTCACTCCAAGATCGAATAAATGGCGAGCGCGGCGAATGTCGTGACAATTCCCATTTTCATCTGTTCGTATCGACGGAGCGGAAAGTCATCCGTGAAATATAATCGCTTTACCTGATAGCCGGCCTTTCGGACTTTCGCGACGTTCGAAAATTTTCGGACGTCGTACTTTACTTTGGATTACGTATACGGATTACCCCTATACGTACATCACAGAAGCGCTCCAAAGTTGTGGTGGGCTTGTTGGTTTGAAAATGGCGAGCGCGGGAAAAATTCCTGAAATTTTTCTGTTTTCATCCGTTCGTATCGAAGGAACGAAAAGTCATCCGTTAAATATAATCGCTTTACCAGGTAGCGGGCCTTTCGGACTTCAGATTCGTATACGTATTTTCGCGACGGGCTTCGCCCGTCACGAGATATACCAATTTTTCCGACGGTTTAAAAATTTTCGGACGGCCGCCGTACTTTACTTCACGGTATCCTATAAGTACACCACAGACGCGGTCCATGGTTGAGGTGGGCGGGGCTTGTTTGTTTACAAATGGCGAGCGCGGGAAAAGTCGCGAAATTTTCGATTTTCATCCCCTCGTATCCACCGAACGGAAAGTCATCCGAAAAATATAACGGCGTTAAGGCATGGCGGGCCCTTGGTACTTTCGACGGGTATTCGTATTTTTAGTTTTACGAAAGAACGTTTAGCACTACGCGGCCACTCTTACGTCTGTGGTCCGTTGCCATGACGCTTACCGTTTATTGTTGTATATTTGTTGATAACCTTTTTTTTTTCTTAGCTCTTCTCCATTAAAATTTTGTTGTTTATTGAGTTTGCAGATGTAAGTATTTTTTATATTTCTGTGTATTCCATTCTGTTTTCTACTCAATTCTTCTCTTTATTCCGTTTTTTTATTCAGAGGTTTTGTCTGTACTTTCGGGATTCTTTTCAGTGATTTCTTAGGAAGTTTGTTGCTGCTGTAATTTTCCCTGGTTCTGATTCTGGGCAACTGTTTCCTTATACAGATATGGAGAAGACAGTCGGAAACATAGGAAATTCAATGTGAATCTAGAGGACGACCAGAGCCTAGTAGAGCGGTGGAAGAATCAAAACCTCAGCGCGATGCGATGATGAATAAACGACTGTTCTCTCTCAATGGCAGTAGCGAGTGGGGGGTGCAGCTTCGATCAAAACGAGGCTCTGCACTCTGCTTTCAGCAATCAGAATAATTCGCACTTCAAACGTGAGATGCGTTAGTACAAATCGGTGGAAAATAAAGTAAATAGTTCATTCCTTTGCAATATTTTATTCACTAATATGTCATCGTTTTCCTCGAGTAGAAAACATAACCCATCAGTAGTAAGATATTGGTCTAAGAAGATTAAGCATTTGAGTATTCCTGTGCGTACCCAGTATCCCTAAAAAATTAATGTTTGGATAGGAATACTGGAAAACTACATCATAGGGCCATTTTTTATCGTTGGTAACCTAAACGCTACCAAATATCTAGAACTTTTAGAGAATCAAATTATTCCGGCAGTTTGACAGCTACCAATTAATTTCGATGATGTCTGGTTTCAACAGGATGGCTGTCAAATTCACAACGCAAGAGTAGTCGCCCAATTTCGCAGGACGACTTTTTCGGACCGTGTCATTTCTGCACATGGCACGATCAAATGGCCCCCCAGATCACCAGATTTATCTCCCAAAATTTTTCTTTGGGCATATCTGAAAAATTTGGTACATGAAATTTATAGAGCGACGAATATTTATGAATCAAGGTTCAAAATAATCCAACTTTGTACCAAAATAGCAACTATGCCTAGTCTGCTCAGGGATTATCTCTTTCTAATATACATTTGGCTACTGTTTGGCTCAACAAGGCGGATTATTTGAATATTTAATTTAAATTTGTCGACCTTCCATTTCGCACTTTTTAGAATTTGTTTTTTCGAATTGTTCATTTTCGTAGAATTTTTTTTATTTTCAGGCCAGTTATGGCGAAAAAGAACGTAAGTACTCATGTTCACAATGGAAATTATTTGTGAAAATAAAATCCGTGCATACAATGGAATAAGATTGTCGTATTTATTTTCAACCGAAAATGGTCTAACGCATCCCACGTTTGATGTGCGAATGATTTTGATTGCTAAATGCAGAGTGCAGAGCCTCGTTTCAATCGAATTAAGAGAGAACAGTCGTGTATTCGTCATCGCATCGCGCTGAGGTTTTGATTTTTACACTGCTCCACTGGACCCCGAGTCGTCCTCTAGATTAACATGGAATTTTCTGTTTCCGACTGTCTTTTCCATACGTGTATATAATGATGTATTCTTTTGTTTTATGTTCTGATAATGCCTTTTGTAAAAAAATTGTATATTTCAGCAGATATCCTAATTATCTTTTCAAAATGTTGTCTTAACTGTTGTTTGATTTCCACAAATTTGCCATTTGAAGTCGGCAACCGTTATGGAATAAATGATCAAATTGTTTATCATTAATAAGGAGTATGAGCTATGGAGACAGTGTAACATACATCTGTATAACAATTCTGTACTCGAACAAACTCGACAAGGTTTTGTAGATTACAGAGGCAAATTGCAGATATGCGCACTTTTCAAACTGATTGATTTTCGTCAGTGCAATGTATTCTAGGGACTCCAAATCTGTCTTGTATCTATATTCGCTATACACAGAGACTCCAAAGATATTAATAATACACAAACGCCATCTAGAGCATGCAAAATACATATACAAGACATACATTTGCGTGTTAATTCAAGTATGTCAACGACAGATGTCACTCAGATACCATCTCCGAATAATTTCCTTGAAATTTAAATCAGAAATATAAATAGATATTTTGATTATTCAATTTCTTTAACTAATTCTTTTTCTCTTCTTAGGGATCAAGTGTAGTTCCGAGATCTGCACCCATCAATATGATACGACATGAGAATAAACCTGAAGTTGATATTGATATCAGTTCATTATCACCTCCATCTGTGAGTTTACATACTATAAAAATTATATTTTAACATATGATCTGACAATTTTTGCTTTTTTTAAGGTTAAATTTATGATTGGCACTCCCCCTGGTGGTAGGAGAAGATCAACTTCAAGTGGTAGTTATTCAGAAACTCCACCTCCTACCATATGGAATGGTTCGGTCGGCAGAAGTGGCTTGTCTAATTCTCCAATGAGGCGATCTGGTAAGTTGGTTTTATAGAAGTGATTCATATCGATATAGGATTTCATAGTCTGTACAATTATCGATTTTGTTTATGTTCATTTATCTTAAATCAGTTCTGAGTTACTGGCATCAAAGTATAAATTTTACATTCTTAGTAATAACAGAAAGATATAAATATTCCTACCTAATTCACATTTTTATTAACAAAGTCTGTAGTTGTTTTTCAGGTACATTTTGAGATTAGCACTATAGTTTCTTCTCTTGCTTTTAATAAATTATTCGACATCTTATTGAAAGTATCTCTTAATTGATCATGTCATGTTTATCTCAATTTTTATTTAAATCACGTTTGTCTTAATTGAGTTTTTTTTAATAAGGTTGATAAGCTTTGCTTCTTTAAGTTTATTCAATTTTTTTTATCTTTAAAAATGGGTAGTAGGGGAAAAATGTTAATACAGAATTAGATAATGAGAAAATAGGACCAAAGGAGAAATTCTATGAATATCTGGAAATACAACAAGGACTGTACATTAAAACATCTGAAGCCACATTATGTCTAATATTTCGATGTAAATTGTCGAACTAGATTTCGTGGGATCTACGGGTTAACTCTGAAAGTATCATCTTTAGAATCTATATGTTAAGTTTTCATTTCCGACAGTCTTTCTATTTCTGCTGCTGGTCTTGGTTTTATGTAATTTGGGTTGAACTGGAATTCTAGGCATTTCATGAAAAACTAGATTTTCTGCAGCTTAGTAGCAGTTTCGAGGACTATAAGGTCAAAAAACTGGTATCACTTTGAATCAGACATTTCATTGATTTGGTCTTTACTTGACAGAAACTCATATTAATGTTTATTGAAGCAAAACACATGATTTCTGCTAATATTTATTGATTAATATAACAAGTGTTTTATCAATTACATTCTGACTTCTTCAGGTGAATATAGTAACTAAAAATTATTCGAATATTGTGAGGACAATGATGTACATATCTGCTTCATATCATGTATTAATAAAAGAGTACATTAAGCTCTTACGGTTTAATGATATGGTAATCAACACTCCCATGCCTGGATTAACAAATTATATACCAATAGGGATCGTGACACAACATTTTGAAGGTTTTGCAACTCTATTTATGAATATGCTAGAAAATTTCTGTTTGGCGTTTTGTTCAAACTGCCTAGTGTTCATTTATATGTCTTTGTTCAACATTTTCTCTTACATTGTGTAGCCACTTCTCTGGAAGATCTTCGCAGGGAAATAATATTAGCATGCAATGAAATGTTACAGAAACACTTGAAATGTTACAGAATGTAAGAGAAAATGTTGAACAAAGGCATTATTACTGTTAAGAAATGAGCAGTAGGCAATTTGAACATCTTAATAATTAAAATTCGTTCCGAAACTCGACTACTTAATGCACTTGACCCATCACCGAGTTTTTACACCAAAACTAACGCCAAATAAATTATTTTAGCATATACATAAATAGAAGTGCAAAACCTTAGGAATGATGCGTCATCCTACCCCTATTGCCATTTAAGATTATCGATAGGATTTCTTACGGAGACGATCAAACAACCACGAACTTGCAATCGAAAGATATAAAAATTGACTTATCTCTATGTTTTCCGGAAAAACTTACAGTTACGGAATTATCCATCTGGGCCACCCAGTATTCATAGAAGGGGATTACAAGATATGGAAATGGTGCATTAAATTAATATAACAAATATGAGAGGATATTGTTACCCCAAAAATTTAACATTTTTTGAAGAAATGTATTAAGAAGGCGAAGTTGAAGCTGGCTTATAGAACTAATCCATCTGAAATTATAACAACTAAAAAATTATTAGTTTTGCATGATAGAAGGGCATAATTCATTTCGACAACGAATTTGGCATATGTAGGTCTGACGTAATAATTGGGCATCATTATCGATAGCTTAAAATTGAAGAATCCAGACATTGGAACCGAACAATTCAATAATAATGAATTACTCAGTAGTAAATTGCAAATATAATTCTAAGAAAAATATGAAACTATAGATTAAAGCTATGTCAACTACTATCATTAGTTCTTTATTTATTTAACCCTTATTTGATGGAAATTCATTTTAATTAAATGAAATTATTTTACGTCACTAACATTTCTGTTATTCACTGATTATGCTTTTCTTTAAAGGTACTTCTCCACCAGGATTCAGCAATGCTTTGGCTAGAGTACCAATGCTCAGTGCTCCAAATTTAAGTGACAACAATAATCCAGGAAAAGGCCCCATTTTTTCTACCCGAGCCATGACACTTCCCGAAATATCCGAAATAAGTAACATGCATTCGTTTTACACCGATAATGATCATCCCATTCAATTTGTTGCGCCTGAATTACCCGAGGAGACACTTCTAGGGGTGAGTGTTTTTTGTCCATTGGAAATAAGGGGTGAGAAATGCATAGATACGTTTGTGTGTGGGGTTATTGAATGATAGTGTTCAGCATATCACTAGTAGGCTCCTAAGAGCTAAGGGCACATATACACGATTGCATATATGGCAAGCAGAACTGTTTTTATAAACAAATGAAGTGAACTTAGTGATACAACTGAATTGGCTAGTGTTTAGACACTTTCTTGTAAGTTCTTTAGCAAATATTGAACTGTTTCAGCCGTTATTGTTTGTTCCTTCTCATTCAGATTAATTTCATGAATCCAAAGAACTACCTTTTTTTTAAGTAAACAAAAATGATTACCTTTCTTACTGCCCTAATCGATTTACTTTGGTTTTCGATTATTAGAATCTCCACCAATTAATAAGGCTACCAAAAAGTACTGCTTCTGCTTCAGTTAATTACACATTATTATTCCACATCCACATAAACCTATGTATAATATGGTAAAACAATAAGATTGTTATATAGGGTGCCCCACATAAAACAGTCCAGCCGAAATAAATAGTCTTTTATTTAGAGGAGGATATCTTTTGATTGCAACTTCGTGGGTGTACGATCATCCTCCTAATAATGGTTGCAATCCCTTCAAGAATATTAAATGGCAATAGGAGTCGAATGAAACATAATTTTGGTTTTGCAATTCTTTTTATTAATATTCAAGAAAATTTCTCTATATTTGGTGTTTGTTTCTGTGTAAAAAAAGTGATGGGTGAAATGCGTTATTAATTGATCGAGTTTCTGAACGAATTTTAATTAATAGGACGACTACCATTAATTTCTTAATAGTAATAGTGTCTTCGTTCAAAATTTTCTCTTAGATTGTGTAATATTTCAAGTTATTACTTGCTAACTCTATTCTCTTGCGAAAATCTTCTAAAGTAGTAGAAATTATCTTAAACACGACACTCTTCAAATGTTTCCACAAAAAAGTCTAGAGGTGTCAGGAGATCTTGGAAGCCACTAGGACCTCTCCATTGGATCCAATTCTCCGGAAAATTATAATCAGATAGAAAGCGTATTTTTCCAACAAGATTGTGCTCCACCATTCTAATGCAATCAGAGTAGGTGACTTTCAATCATCTTTTTCCCGAGAATTGGATTGGAAGGAGATGTCCTAGATCTCCTGATTTAAGACCCCCAAACTTCTTTTGTGGTAAGTATTGTATTGTGTGTAAGACAATGTTACAGAATCTAACACAAAGACACTATTATTGTTTAGAAATTAACGGTAAACAAATTGGACATCTTATTAATTAAAATACATTCACGAACTCGACTTAATGCACATCACTTTCAACGAGTTTTTTACACTAAGACGAAAGTCAAAGAGAAATTTTATATTTTATAATAGGAATTGCAAAACCTTCAAAATGATGAATCACTCTACCCCTATTTTGAGTACAATAATCCCCCACCCAGGGGGATCATCGTACTTACGAATTTGCACTCAAATCATGTTTTCAGATAAGAATTGACCTATCTCGGCGTTTTCTGGAAAATCTCATACAGAAATATCCGGTTGGACTGTTTTACGTAGGTCAGCCTGTATATTTTTCATATGCGATCGACATTGTGATATCGACAGCATATATGTGTTCCCCCTTTAGGAAAACCAATTGTAGTTGTGTTCTATCAAAATTTATTAAGGTGAAAGTAAGGAAATGCAGGTTAATATTTATTATTATTACAAAGACAAGAGCTAAGAACTATATTTGAGATATACATCAGCATGTACAGAATATGTTAGTGATAAGAGAAAATATGAATGCAACTGCTAGTAATAAATAGTAAAGGAAATATGACATGAAAATCATTGTACTTGTTTATAGCATTTATCCAGACGTTCCCTGAAACAACTAATGTTTTCCACATTATCGTTTATATTTCTTTTAATAATACAAAGAGGGTCAAGTATTTTTTTATTTAATTTTAGGTATCTTTCGATATTATTTTCACCAGTCATAAATACTTCTATCTTATTATATAATGTGCATTTTCTCATACTGTCTCTATGTAAAGTACTTACCGATTTCAGATAAGTTGTGTGTACTTGAGGATAAGTAGATTCTAAGTTTCCAAATATATTCTTCTGGAAAAATATTCATCAATGTTTAAATTTTCCAGAAAGAACACAATGAGACTCTGGCCAAAATCAATTATGTCTTAGCACTGAGCAACTGCATATTGTCTATTGCCGCCCAGAAATCTGCAACTCCTTTGATATCGTTGTCAGATTCCGCCATCAGTAACCAAAATACTTTAGATCAGAAAGTGGAACAAATCATCTTGCAAATTAGGGTATTACAATTGTTGAGTTCTGGACTTACCCTAGCTAGCAAACAAATTCGTGCAGGAGTTTTGAAACCAAGTTCTAATGTGAAAAAAGGTGAGAAATTATAAACTAAAAATTTTGTATTTGATTTACTTCTTGAATTATTCATGTAGGAGATAGAATAGGTGAAAATAAAACCAGTGACTTAAATTTTTTATTCATTGTGAATAAACCGACAAAATGTCAGCAAGTTCAAATTGGTAATTTTCTTTTTTACCTATACTACTTCCTGTGTAGAGGTACTGTAAAGTAATGTTGTTTCTGCGCATGTCGATAATTGATTGTCATTTGTCAGCTCATTGTGTACTTTGAAGTTGTGTCAAAGACATTTTATGGTTATCTTGACTTGTTCACTTCTAAATAATCAAATATTAGACTTTTCTTTGCAATTTGGGGTGAAATGGTCAGCAGAGCATATCCAGCATTGGATGCTTTTTAATTTTCGTAAGGGTAGTAACACAACAGTTGCGACCAAAAACATTTGTTGTCCAAGTGCATTAGACATTCGTAAATGCCAAAGATAGTTCTCTAGGTTCAGATCTGGTTATTTTGATCTCTCTGGCTCCTATCAATCAAGAAGACCAACAACATTAGGTAACGACATATTGAAGGCAGAAGTGGAACAAATCCATGTCAGACAATCGAGGAACTCTCAAATACCATTAACCAACCTTGCTCGAGCATCCAAGAACATTTACAGCAGATTGGGAAAATAAACAGAGCAGGTGTTTAGATCCCCCATAATCTGTCCAAAGAGAACAAATCCAACTGATCCATCACATGCAACGTATTGCTTCAGCTGCACCAAACAAAACCGTTTTTTCATCGCTTGATCACTGGAGATGAAAAACGGATCCTATATAATAATCCAAAACGCAGAAGGCTCTCTCCAAATGAATCACCACGAAGTACTTCGAAGCCGGTTTTACATCCCAAAAAGGCGCTGTATGTTTGGTGGAGTATACGCAGAATTGTTCATTTTGAAGTGCTAAAACCTGGACAAACTGTTAATGCAGATCTTTATTGTGAGGACCAATTGGATCGAGTGATACTTTAATCGAAAAGTATCCAACGATTGCCAACAGAAGAGGCGTTATTCTGCAACACGACAATGCAAGACCGCACTGGCATGACAAACCTTGGAAAAAATTAATGAATTGGGTGGGAGATACTGCCTCACCCACCATACTCGCCCGATATAGCACCCTCCGATTTTCATTTATTCCGATCGCTACAACATTTTCTTAGCGACAAAAAATTTGGATAATGTCCAAAACTCGAGATCTCGAGATATTTTACTCCGATTTTTATTGAAAATTTACACAATAGATGGCAAAAGGTTGTTAATTACGAAAGTGATTACATTATCGATTAAAAATAAAAACTTGCTAATAATTTATTCATTTGAATTTAATTTAAGAAAGCGTCATTACTTTCCGGTCCACCTTATATATAATCAAAGACGTGAGAACACTGACATGTTGTTTTTTTAATTGCTCCACCTATCTTCTATTAACATTTTTTTTTGAGCATTCTTGCTCTTTTGTATTCTCATATAACACACTTTTGAAATCATACAAAAAAGAATTTTTGATTTTTAAGACTGCAATATGAAAAATTTCAAGAGTATAAAGAAATGTGTGTACTAATTTGATGATTTTCTTTCAGTTGTAACTATTTTGAATCAAAAATTCAAGGAAACTTTATCTGCATGTAGACAATTGAACAGAGATGGCCTTATTTCCAAGATTAAAACTCCAGAGTATACAGTGGATAATATATTATATGAGCATGCAGTACAAATGGTGAGCAAACATCTTTTATACCGAAAAATATTAGGAGTACAAATAAGTTTCCGCCGTTTTATTGTAGATGGCGCGGCACGGAGTTTCGGTTAGCTTTCGCAGATGATAAAAAATAGTTTGGACATTCAAGAACAACATAACCTATTAATATCATTGAATTTATATTGCTAAAATATAATTTTTATTAGTTGAAAATGTCAAAATTTGAGCCAAGTAAGAGTTATTTGCGGGAAAGATTAGTTTACTTCTTTAATTTAAAGAAATCTGCTGCTGAGGCCCATCAATTGCTCGTAGAAGCATATGGTGAAGGTGCTTTGAGTGAGAGAACGTGTCGAGAGTGGTTTCAAAGGTTCAAAAACGATGATTTCGACGCGGAAGGCCAAAAATTTACGAGGATGCAGAATTGGAGGAATTATTGGAGAAGATTCATCTCAAACACAAAAAGAACTTGCTCTAACGTTAGAAGTCACTCAGCAAGCAGTCTCACATCGTTTAAAATCGTTAGGAATGATTCATAAACAAAAAACGTCAAAAAACGGCGGAAACTTATTTGTACTCCTAATAATATGAACAAAATATACTCAGAAGGAATAATTTCTTCAATTTTTCGTCAACCGAATGACTATAGAGGGTGACATTTTACTAGGATGTAGGAAACATTGAAATAAACTATTTGAATAAAAATTCCTTCAAAAAATATTCAAGGGGAGAAAGATGTAAGTCCTTTAATTCAAATTTGATTCTGTGCAATTCAAGTTCCCTTCTGTTCGTTCTGGTGACTCCAGTATGATTGAGGCCAGCATGTGGTTCCAATTGACAGCATATGTCAATTCAAACATTGAATAGAGATTACAATTTCAACGTAAACATTCAAGTGAGCCAACAATTACGAGGCGATCATGCTACTGGATTAATTTCTCGCTTCACTCTTAACATGAATATCAGAATAAAAATTTAATTTGCAGGAGAAGTTTTGGCTTGGACAATACCACTGGCTTCTTTGTTTACACTGAATTTGGTTGTGATTTGACATAATATGATAAATCGCAGTTGCTTTGATATCCATATTATAGTTCTACCTCCTGTTAAAAAAAAGACTCTCCTTTGAGAAAACAGCCTAAATATATATTTAAAATGTTTATTCGACTCCTTCAAAAATTGTGGTAAACTTAAACAAGATTTCACTTATGCAAGATATTTTCAAAATGTCTAGATCATACTCAGAAAAAAAATTGGCCTTATGTATTATAGTCATTAATCATCATGTGTTATACTATATTATTTTATTATAGTGTCAGAGTGCAGCAACAGACGAGCTATTAGGCAAAGGAGAACATTGTGGTGAAAGATATCAAACGGCTCAGATAATTTTACATAGTCTGTCCCAACAAATCAATTCACCCTGTGATCAGGAAAAGCTTTTCGAATGTAAGTACTATATGATTACAAAATGTGAACTGTCAATTGCATTTAAAAAGTGAAACCTCTATGTAAGAGACACACAGTGCAGTCTAATTTGTCCGCTATACAGAGGTTTCAAGAAATGCAGAAGAAGATAAAAATAACAAATAACATAGCAATATGCTACTTTATTTAAATGGTACCAACATTTGGATATATTCAACTTCAACATATAAAATATCGACGTCAAAATAGTTGTTATTGCATAATGGAGTCTTTCATCTTTTTATCAAAATTCCTTTAGTGTTCAAAAATTTGATTCTAGAATTCTTACCTTTTCTACCAACATAGATATTTGAGCAATCTAAACAAAATTCCTGATAATTGAAATTTATCCATTTTGATATCATTATTTTTAATTATTTTTTTAACAAAATTTATTTCAAACCTCAAATCGGTCACAAACATCAATTGGCTCTGAGGCCTTTCGATAAAGGAAAATAAAATAGAAAGGCCTTTTACTTGATAGAAGAAATATAACAAAATTTGAATGTTAAAACAAATTGAAATATGTTTATCTTCTACAATTTTAATTTCAAAAAAATTTTTATTCAAAAAACTTTTAGAAATAAATTTATGTCTAACAAGCACCGCTTACATTTAATAGACGTATATAATCAAAACTCAATATATAATGTCAAATGGAATAAATAACCCAACAGATATACGAAAGTAATTAAAATTAATAAATAAATATTTAAAGGAGACAAAATTTTGTTTCTGGTCTTACCGTTAAGAACACCAATTGCCTTTTAAAAACATGAACACACTTAAAGGACTTCTCAAAGAATATAATTTATTTGAAATATTTAATATATTTAAATATTTGAATAAATTCTTTCAAAAATCTCTAAAAAAATGTGCACTATATGTTCAAAAAACAAATATAATTCTAGACAATCCCGTCTTCAGTCCTCTTTTAACATTCCAAATATCAAAATCAAAAACATAACCTATATCACTCACGTGTTAAAAGACTTAAGCTTCGAAATACAGATCAACTATATAATTCAAGATTGATCTATGTTCTAACAAAATCAAAGAACACTGTGAGTTATTTTAAGGTTTATTTAAATTCATTGACATTCTATAATGAGATTTATTGAAGCCAAAATATAATTATATATTATATATAAAATAAAATAGAAAGGCCTTTTACTTGATAGAAGAAATATAACAAAATTTGAATATTAAAACAAATTGAAATATGTTTATCTTCCACAATTTTAATTTCAAAAAAATTTTTATTCAAAAAACTTTTAGAAATAAATTTATGTCTAACAAGCACCGCTTACATTCAATAAACGTATATAATCAAAACTCAATATATAATGTCAAATGGAATAAATAACCCAACAGATATACGAAAGTAATTAAAATTAATAAATAAATATTTAAAGGAGACAAAATTTTGTTTCTGGTCTTACCGTTAAGAACACCAATTGCCTTTTAAAAACATGAACACACTTAAAGGACTTCTCAAAGAATATAATTTATTTGAAATATTTAATATATTCAAATATTCGAATAAACTATTTCAAAAATCTCTAAAAAAATGTGCACTATATCTTCAAAAAACAAATATAATTCTAGACAATCCCGTCTTCAGTCCTCTTTTAACATTCCAAATATCAAAATCAAAAACATACATATATTTAAAAGGCAATTGGTGTTCTTAACGGTAAGACCAGAAACAAAATTTTGTCTCCTTTAAATATTTATTTATTAATTTTAATTACTTTCGTATATCTGTTGGGTTATTTATTCCATTTGACATTATATATTGAGTTTTGATTATATACGTCTATTAAATGTAAGCGGTGCTTGTTAGACATAAATTTATTTCTAAAAGTTTTTTGAATAAAAATTTTTTTGAAATTAAAATTGTAGAAGATAAACATATTTCAATTTGTTTTAATATTCAAATTTTGTTATATTTCTTCTATCAAGTAAAAGGCCTTTCTATTTTATTTTATATATAATATATAATTATATTTTGGCTTCAATAAATCTCATTATAGAATGTCAATGAATTTAAATAAACCTTAAAATAACTCACACTGTTCTTTGATTTTGTTAGAACATAGATCAATCTTGAATTATATAGTTGATCTGTATTTCGAAGCTTAAGTCTTTTAACACGTGAGTGATATAGGTTATGTTTTTGATTTTGATATTTGGAATGTTAAAAGAGGACTGAAGACGGGATTGTCTAGAATTATATTTGTTTTTTGAACATATAGTGCACATTTTTTTAGAGATTTTTGAAAGAATTTATTCAAATATTTAAATATATTAAATATTTCAAATAAATTATATTCTTTGAGAAGTCCTTTAAGTGTGTTCATGTTTTTAAAAGGCAATTGGTGTTCTTAACGGTAAGACCAGAAACAAAATTTTGTCTCCTTTAAATATTTATTTATTAATTTTAATTACTTTCGTATATCTGTTGGGTTATTTATTCCATTTGACATTATATATTGAGTTTTGATTATATATAATTTTTTGAAATTAAAATTGTAGAAGATAAACATATTTCAATTTGTTTTAATATTCAAATTTTTTTACATATAAAGGAATCTACTGTATATTTTCCCTCAAGTTCTCAATTGAATACTGGTCTTTTCTAAATAAGTGAATAATTATCACATAATGGAGAAATGAATGAATGAAATTTCGTTAGTATCATTAAAATAAAGCATAAGGCTCAGTGGCTAGAATGCTGAACTGGAAACCAAAAGGTCTCGGGTTCAGGTCCCGTCTGGTTAGAAGAGAAATTATCTAATCAGACGGTTTTGTTCACTATTTAACTTTTGGGTCAAAAATTATCAATGATGATAAACTATACTATACCAAAATTTTTTATGACTTCACCTTCAAGGTATTACTCCATTTTCAAGTAACTGAAAAATTAACAAAAGGTACAGAGTATTTAAGCAGGTTCGAGGTAACATGCACAAAAAGACAAGAATTCAAGTGTTATAAAATGTCGACATAGTAAATAGAAGTGGAAAACAGATGGTATTTAAATATATTGAATATTTTAGATCAATGTAATAATCAGTAGGCATTCATTATGTATTTATTAATTTTATTGTGAACTAATTTGAAAATTTCAACAGATTCCAAATAGTTAATATTATTATTATTATTAATACACAAACAAAGGGAGGGGCGAACCCATAAACCCTAAAATTAACAAAATTTGTTGCCTCGGTAGTAAACATACCCCATTAAATGTCCAATAAAAAAACCTGATAGCAAATTATTCCTGCCTTTTAATTTTTAAATTGTCTATTCTAAGAAAAGGGTGACCATTTTCCTAGGCAATCGGTTGCAAATGTGAAATTTATTTTATCTTTATTGAATCTTATTTTAGATAAATTGTGTGTTTGGTATAGGATCTTTTGCATTAAATAA
This sequence comes from Megalocaria dilatata, assembly GCA_034642435.1. Lineage (NCBI taxonomy): Eukaryota > Metazoa > Arthropoda > Insecta > Coleoptera > Coccinellidae > Megalocaria > Megalocaria dilatata. The sequence continues at coordinate 51,933,888 of CM067859.1, read as the reverse complement.
TGACATTTTGTATTGCGCGGTTTTAAGTTAATATTAATATCTAATTCTGAAAGAACATTGGCCACTTTTTTGTTTTTAATATGAAATATATTTGGTATATGGTAATTTAAAATTATTTTTGTTTAACTAAATTGTCTTAGTAGGGTTAAAACCGTTGTTCCCAGCTAAAGATTTTATAGTTTTCATTTATACTTTATGTTTTTTTTTATGAGGGTAATGAAAAGATTTGATGAATCAATAATCCATATGGTGACATTTTCAGTGAATATGGATAATTGGAGTCTATAGTAATACATATATTAGTGGATGTGGTTTTTATGAACCCTTTGTATTCAATTCTATTACTTAAATGTGAGAATTGAGATGTCGAAAAATTCCTATTTTTATTCAATTATAGTATTCATCCTACAATGAAATTCAAATTTGAAAGAAGAAAAAAATTTTAAAAAATACCATTTCTAGATGTCTCAAACTCACATTTAAGTAATAAAATTAAATTCAACCTGTTCAGAAAACCGAAAGATATATGTATTCCTATACATTCCTACCATCCATATTCACAAAAAATTTCAGTATATTCATCATTGATTCATAGAGTTTTTCCATAGACTTGTTAAAAAATAACTTCGTTATTGAAATTAAAACTATAAAAGCAAAAGCTGCGAACAACAGTCTCAATCAAAATAAAAGAGATAATTTGTTTTAACTGAAACTGTTTCAAATAACCAAATATATCCCATTGCAGAAACTGAAAACACCAAAAAATTATTTTCTTTATTGTACTTAGATCAACGTGCAAATAGAAGATATGTAGGTCAGACAGTACGTTCATTAAAAATTATATTCAATGAATATAAAGTGAATTTCAGAAAAAATGAGCTAACTTGCACATTCACCCATTGCTTAGAAAATGGTCACCCTTTTCTACAATAGACAATTTAAAAATCTTACAAGTAGAATAAAAAGGTACAAAGCTTAACTAATTGGAGTTTTAAAATAAATTAATTCGGTTGATCTGTTCCAAAACTCATTAACAATGATTAATGATTTTTGGTACAGATCTATTGGTACCAAAACTCATTAACAATTATTAATGATTTTTGGTACACATCATTTTAAGACTCCACTTAGTTAAGCTTAGTGCCTTTTTATTCTACTTGTAAGATAGATAATAGAAAGTTCTAGAAATCTAGACAGTGTAACATACATCTGTATAACAATTCTATACTCAGTATATAATTATACAGATGTATGTTACACTGTCTCGATTTCTAGAACTTTCTATTACCATAGCGATACTCCTTATTAATGATAATTGGAGTCTGTTGAAATTTTCCAAATGGTCCATAATGAAGATAACGAATAACCTTACGAATTTATATAAATTCAAACTATTCAATATATTTAAATAACATCTGTTAGCCACTACTCTTTGATGTGCGGACATTTTATTACACTTGTGTTCTTGAAATTACTCTTTTGTATCTGTACCTGAACCAGCTTAAAATACACTATACCTGTTGATAAGTTTTCAGTAGCCTAAAGATAGGGTAATATCATTTAACTGAATTCACAAAAAATGTGTCAAATTTCTTAAAACTTATTTCAATTAGTAGAAAATGATAGAAAACAAAGTAATTTTCTCATTTCGCTCTACAGTGTAAAAGTGAAGAACTTCTCCTTCTATTGTTATAAATTTATGGAATAATCACTGTCCTTACTATATGATTTAAAGTAAAACACTTTATTTCCGCTAATATTTATTGTTTATGCAACAATTGTTCACACAACAACTGTTTCGTCAATTACCTTTTGACTTCATCAGTTGAATATGATAACTAACTACTTTTACAAAATCGGTGTCCTTAAATACAAGTCTATTGCATTTGTTTTCAATATGCAGAACTGCGAAATTATGTTCAAAATCATGTCCTGATTGTTGAAAGTGCTTGGCATAAGTAGAATTCAATTAATTCTGATGTTGTTTGATTCTATTCTCGAAAGCTCTGCCTGTTTGGCCAATGGATACATGTACTGCAGTTTAACCTATATACTCCTGATCTCTTGTTCTTATTGACGATATATTTATTATTTTTGATCGATTTGTAAAGAATAATAACGAATAATAAAGACATCGTCAATAAGAACAAGAAATCAGGGGTATATTGGTTAATATTGCGGTGTATACTACTCTGTCCAGAAAGTACCGGGAATTTTCAATTAAAACAACATTTTTATATTTAATCGTCAAAATTTATTGGGTCGCCTTCAAAATAGGCTCCATTTGCTCCAATACATCTATGCCAACGGCACTCCCAATTATCGAAACATTTTTTATAGGCGCTTTCCGGGATGGACTTTAGCTCTCGCGCCGAATTTTGTTTTATGGCTTCAATCGACTCAAAACGGGTGCCACGAAGGGCCAATTTTAGTTTTGGGAAGAAGAAAAAGTCGCAGGGAGCCAAATCCGGCGAATACGGTGGTTGCTGAAGCACGTTTGTTGAGTTTTTGGTGAGAAAGTCAGTCACAATCGTAGCTCGGTGAGAAGGCGCGTTATCGTCATGCAAAATCCATGAGTTGTTCGCCCACAAATTTGGCCGCTTCTTACGGATACGCTCACGCAAACGTTTCATAACGCCTAGGTAATACTCCTTGTTTACCGTCTGACCCTCTGGAAGGAATTCGTAGTGCACCACGCCACGGATATCGAAGAAAACAATGAGCATCACCTTCATTTTCGAGCGGCTTTGGCGTGGTTTTTTCGGTTTCGGCTCATTTTTTGCCACCCATTCCGATGATTGCTGGCTTGTTTGCATATCGTACTCGTAGACCCAGGTCTCATCACCAGTTATAATGCGTTCCATGAATGTAGAATCGGAATTACAGCGATCCAGCATGTCTGAAGCTGTTGCAAACACACTAGTTGACAGATCCCGCTCAAGCTTGGCATAGTAATTAAGGACAGTGGTACCAACCTAGGAAAAAAAATTTTACCTGCCTCATTGCCCCGCCAGATTTAAATCGATAATTCCCGGTACCTTCTTGACAGAATGTATATCCATGTGTATACTTTAAATGACAATGAACCTATGACAAGCACCTTCAAGAATCAGGACATGATTGTGACCATAATTTCGAAGTTCGAAACAATTGTTGTGTAAACAATAAATATTAGCGGAAATAAAGTATTTTACTCTAAATCATATACAATGAATTTCCGTCAAATAGAGACCGAAACAATAAAGAACTATCCCTACTATTCACAAGGAATAGTTTGCCCGTTTTAATTTGAATAAAAATAATCAATTGAGTACACTGATAATTAAACACTGAATTGGACAAAAATTGAAATTGCGAGTCTGAATTTTTGAGACTATCGTGGATAATAGAATTGTATTCACAGATCTCATAATCTAATTTTTTTTTATGCAGATAAAGATGCCGTAGAAAGACGTCTTCGAGTTCTTCAACAGCAAGGGTTGATATATACTACTGACTTCAGTTAGATCATGAATATTTCAAACTGAATCCGAATACTAACACCACATAAAACGCCGTTATCGGAATAAATTGTTCTTATCTCACATGTAACTGCTACAATAGCCTTTTAGTTAGATCTGCTACAAAAACATAACAAGATGTTTCATCTACACTAATATTCGAGATAAATGTTGACATATTTCCGGTTTATACTATTTTTTATTGATACTGAATTTGATTTATTTTATTTATGCTAAGAATAATTGAATTTTGAACTTTTCTATGTATATATACATTTTCTTTTTCAAGTTTTATGAAACAATCATTTTCGTGAATATAATTTTTTATTTTTTAATCGCACAGGATCATGCGAGGTATCTAAAGAATTATTAAAGACATCGATTTCAGCAGTAGCTATATTATACAGATATCCTCAGTTCAGGAACCTTTGGTTATAGAGAAAATTACATCAAGTCTTTTATTCCTAATGACCGCTTATATACTGTAGCATTATATGGGTAAATAGTGTGTTATTTGAGAAATAAATTGGAGTAGTTTCACAGAGAAAACATCTTATCCTAAAACTCATACAAAATTAGTTCAGCACTATGTACCATTTCTCAATATAACGAATGACAATAATTATGAAAAAGTCAGTAATTAAAATATGTGAGTATACTAAAATTTCTGGTGAAAATTAAGCTGGATCTATATTTTCAATACCTTCAAAAAAAGAAGTTAGACTTTCCCAAGGTTTAACATATCTACTTTTGTAACTTGATATGTTTGATGCAAATGTGAAACCTATCAATTCATACTTAGAAAGTGGGCCTTGATTTAAACAAACTTAGAGCACAACATAAACAATAATGCCTTGTTAATTGAAATTTTATAATTTTTTTTCTAGATTTTATTATTAACCATTCACAGAAATTAATTACGGACATCAAGGTATTCTTAATTTGTTTTTTATTTACAGAGGATGCATCAATTTATTTTTATTCGATTATATTTATTGGACAAAAATATATCCTGAATTTGACAATAAGAGTTTTCATCTCCTACACTAATAAGTATTTTTCATATTTGGAGGCTTCTTTTTTACAGAAGCCTCATGGTTAGATTGTATTTGAATCTCAGCATTAGATCTAACTTGTTTTACCTGCTCTGCGTCCTGAAGTGTCACGGTAGGAGATAAGACTCAAAGTTGTTTCAAGATTATGGGGCATCATATGATTACAGGACTTTTTGCAGATGTGGTGTCCTTTGAGATTTCCAAAATTATACGGGACTTAAGAGGGCTAACAGAAAATAAGGTTTTTTAGGCTCTTTCTTATTTCCAGTAACCTCTTCTATCCTTCTTACTTCTCATGAAGAACGGTCAGCAGCACATTTCTGGTTAATTATTCCAGTGGTTTCCATAGGCTTTTCTCGAATTTCTAAATCCTGTTTTAATGCTTCATAACCCCCTCTACACTTGCAAATTGCACTGGATAAATCACATTGTTTAGATATTTTCCTTTACCTTCCTTAGTTTGCTCCACAAGTGCAGTACACGTCCACCTGTCTAATCTCCTTGAGACAGCTGCAGTAATTCTTTGAGAAGATTCACTTTCATCTATATAAGAGTTGTCAAATGTTAAGTCTTCATAACAGGCAATTATATATAGTTGCTACTACAGCTACAAGACCAAAATTCTCTTGATTTAATGCATTCTTTAGTATGCCTCAATCTCACAAATTACTCCCTATCCTTATCAAGTCTATCCAGCGTATTAATTCAGGATTCAGGCAAATTATGAAATTTAAATAAAAAACTTAGGGTTTAATATGCTCAATATATGATCAATACTCCAAAACTTTGTTTACTATCTTAATTCTTATGAATTCAGATCTTCTCTGTAATTGTTTCTTGTACTACTTTTATCAAATACTTCATTCCGCCCTATGACTTGTTTTATCAACATTTTGAAATATTTTTAAAATTTTCATTGTACAAAATGGGGTGGTAGAGTAATATTGCAGCTTACAGTATAACAGATAAACATTCATATTCAGTAGCCCTGTATTAATTTCTAAATTAATGCAAAAAATTTAAGAAGGCGGTTCTTCTAATTTTAATTTTATCATCCAATATTTAATAGGTAATTGAAATAATTGATAGTATATATTCAGCACATTTATTGTTTTTTATGTACCTTCCATGTTTATTTATTTACAATGGTATAAAAATGCAGATGAAACATCGTGTAAAAATATTAATACATTGAATATAATTCCTTTTATTTGTAATTCAATAAATACATAAATATTTATAACGAATATCATTTAATGATTGCTTTGAAAAATGAATATTGTTTTTATCAGTATCAAATCATTGTAGAATTAATTGTTCTAAAATTGTCCTTAATAGATTAGATTAGTTTTGATAGCAGATATTACTATTTATCCTGTACAGAAAACTGTTATTTTGCTATTTAAAAGAGTATTTGGCTAAAGGTAATGGGCAGTATTTTAGTTCCTCAATATTCTTGAATAAAAAAAATTATTAATTGATATATCCCTAGAAAGTTGATCAAATGTCTGTTATATTACAGGGACATATTCTCTTTTCTTTATTGATACTGTAACTTTTATTTAAATGTTATTTAATCATTCATTGTTCAGATTTTGCTCAAATTTTAGAAAAAAGCCATACCTCCTTAAACAAACATAAATTAGATTGTAATTGACAAGTTAGAACTTGATCTGAACTACTTAGGTTGTATTCAGTCTTTATGGGTCCAGTAAATAGTAGTTAGAAGTGAAATCAAAACATATTGTTTGCTATCTAGTATACAAGGTGATTCTGAAATAGAAAACCTCAGTCCATTTTTCTCTACATTGCCTTCCAAGAAAGATACAACCACTCAATAATGTATTGGTCTGAATTATTATGGCCAAAATCTTTTATTATGAAAAACTGGAAATTTTAAGGTTCCCTAACTATTTGATAATTGATCAAATGAAATAAAAATCATCCCAAAGTTAAATTGTGTAAAAGTAGGGTGTAACTTTATTGTACACTGATTTTTTGCTCTTTTGCCATAAAATTTTGAAATTTCAGGATATTTTTCATAAGAAAGGTGCTTTTGATGATCTTATTGACTTTCCACAATAGCCAAAAATCCAGTGTGCAACAAAGTTAGGGTAATTTTTACACACCCTTGAACTTAATTTCCTTATTTTAATTATGAAAGGTTTTGGAGATAATAATTTATAATCATTTTTTGAGACCAACGCTTGGGGAGCTGTATATTTATTCAAGAGCAATTTAGAGAAAAATTTAAGGTTTTCTTTATATTTTTATTTGCTCTATATGCTCTCAATTCTCAACCACCTATTTTAGAGTCATTGTATAGATGACTCAATATTAATAGGTAAGACAGGTTTTTTAAGCTATCAAGAAGCATATTTTCTCTATTGTTCTTCAATAAAATGAGAGGATTAATCCACTCTATTATCAAACAGACGATAAATTTAAATTAGAAATTCAAACGTTGAGACCTAATTTTTAGAAAAAAACTTGCACAAAATTTTTTTTGCAATGTTAAAAATAATTTTGAATAGTTTCAGGTGAAAGTGAACCCATATTTTCCGTTATTATCGGGGTTTAACTGAATTGGAGATTGAAAAAGTTGTCATTTAAAATGTTTTCTCTATTATAGTCAAAATAAATAAATATAATCTGATGAAATTTGCACCATATGTTATCACATAAAACATTGAATAAGGAAAAATATTTCGATAAAATCGTTAGAGAAACAAATGCATTTTTTCAATTTTCAAACCTAAGTAGTTATGAAAATATATTTCCTCAGGTTTTCCATTGTTTTATCCAATTTTGTGATCCTCATTCTAAGGGAATGTCTATAGAACTCTGAAGTAACGTTTAATTTTTCTTTAGATTTAATCAACAATTTCATAATTAAATCTTATCATCTTGAAAAGTGAGAAGGTTTATTTCAAGTTGAGTAGCAGTGACTGATTTATAGAAGAACCATTTTGGTTGTGAATACGAAACATCGTGAAAGATTTGTGTGAAATATGTAGATAGAATTGAAGTGTAAATATATTTGATGTGATAAACTCCTCTTCCAATTAGGAACTTATTATGTTAATCACAATCTTCAAGAGAAAGCTCTCGTTATTGTTGAATTTATTTTTGGTATGATAAATTCATAAAACTGCTGTTTTGATTGCATCAATTTCAGAGCTGGGAGTATGTCTGCTTCAGTTTTTTGTAATTCTGCTATTGAGACCTCACATTGTCATTAATTGTTTTTCTATGATTTTGTTGTAGAGTACCGATGTAAAATAATTTGGTGCTAGTTGTTTAAATTTACATATCATAATAATACAATTGGTCGATTTTATTATTAATTTTAAAATGATGCTTAATTTAGTTCATATTAAACTTATTTAGTTATCGGAGTGCTTTCCCCGAAGATTTTCTATAACCTTTTTACAACAAGTATTGATGAACGAAGTGATTGTCATATTATTTTAGTAGATCCTCAATAAGTACAATTGTACCTTATATTCATGTTTCATGTAAAGTGAATTCTAATAAATCTGAAATAATAAAATTGTTCCTTCAATTATTCCACTAAAGAAGTCTTTCAACATATATACATTTTGCTATTTAATAATTTTTAAAATAATTTTATTCATGATTGTATCTTCTTAATTTTTACCTACTTGTATCAAAGTATTATCCTATTTGTACTTTTTTAGTTGTGGGTCGAAAATAGTTTCAAATAATTACATTACACCAAGTGAATTTGTTAAGCTGAACAATTTTTAAAACTATATTAAAATGGTATATTTAAATTTCAAATCGAAAAAATTTGTTTGCCCTTTTTATTCTAAAAATAGTGGCTGAATATACATTTTAATCTTAAATCAAGTTAGATAATAAAGACGAATAGAATGTTGATGCAAAATTTATTAAGCATCATCGTTACAAGCAAAGTATGAAAATATCTTGGATGTCTACAAGAACTTAGAGATGAATTGTAGTTTTGTCAGACTGCAGGTGAAGGCAACATAACCATTAAGTATAAACATGGGGTAATTGTCATTATGAAATAAAACACTTGTTTACATTTTCTACTTTATTTTTGGTATTGACGTACGTTTCGTCTTTGCTAGAAAGACTTCATCAGAATACGAAGTAACAGTTGTTGTACAATGAATTTATAAGATTTTTTACAGAAGGTGTACATGTGTTTTTAATTGTTCGTCGGGTTGGTTTTCTCAAAGAATATTCCCTTCAGAATCGTGTTCACTCGATCCCTCGTAAATATTGAATAGAGGGGTGTAATAAAAATCTATTTGTTCATTTACTAGGTTATTGCTGTTTTTATGTTTATTTATTTCGTAAATTTCCCATAAGTTCAATTTTAGACCTATATTTTCAACATGTAGAATTTCTATTTCTTTTGTGAAAGAATGGTTATTTTCAAGAAGGTGTTTAGCATAATGTGAATCTTTTTTATTTTTATCGAAACTTCTTTTATGTTCTGTTAGGCGTGTACCGAAATTTATACCTGTTCTACCAATATAAATTTTTGGGCAATCTGGGCAAGTGAGTTTGTATACACCTGCTAATTGAAGTTTATCCATACTGTTTTTATTGTTTTTGATGTATTTGCTAATAGGATTGTTTGTCTTGAAAGAGACTTTAATATTTTCTTTTTTGAGTAGGTTTTTTAGTTGAATACTAATGTTTCCGAGATATGTGAGGCTAACGTATTTGTGTTCAGATAGATCAGATGTTACTGGATAAATTTCTTTTATTGTGTTTTTGTGTGTACGTTGGTTAATTAAATTATCTATTAGAGATGTATTATATCCATTGTTGTAAGCTATCTGTTTAATTATACATTTTTCTTTTTGGAAATTGACTTGGTCTCTTTCAAGACAAACAATCCTATTAGCAAATACATCAAAAACAATAAAAACAGTATGGATAAACTTCAATTATCAGGTGTATACAAACTCACTTGCCCAGATTGCCCAAAGATTTATATTGGTAGAACAGGTAGAAATTTCGGTACACGCCTAACCGAACATAAAAGAAGTTTCGATAAAAATAAAAAAGATTCACATTATGCTAAACACCTTCTTGAAAATAACCATTCTTTCACAAAAGAAATAGAAATTCTACATGTTGAAAATAGAGGTCTAAAATTGAACTTATGGGAAATTTACGAAATAAATAAACATAAAAACAGCAATAACCTAGTAAATGAACAAATAGATTTTTATTACACCCCTCTATTCAATATTTACAAGGGATCGAGTGAACACGATTCTGAAGGGAATATTCTTTGAGAAAACCAACCCGACGAACAATTAAAAACACATATACACCTTCTGTAAAAAATCTTATAAATTCATTGTACAACAACTGTTACTTCGTATTCTGATGAAGTCTTTCTAGCAAAGACGAAACGTACGTCAATACCAAAAATAAAGTAGAAAATGTAAACAAGTGTTTTATTTTATAATGACAATTACAACTGATTTCTACCAAGCAACGGCCCAATCTATCATAAACATGGGGTACTTGAAATTGTGGATCTTCTGCAATTGCAAAAAAAGTAGTTGAAGATTTTCATGACTGGCGCTTTTTATATACGAACCTGGCATCTCTTGGAAAAATTCGATGATTTCATCCTAAATATCTAAGAATTCAAACCATTTATTGTGCTCGTTACTGAAACTTGGACTGTCTGAACATTCTTGATACCTTAGTAGGTATATGTAACACACTCAGGGTCGTTTCCCTTGATATGTAAGAGTTTTACCCTTAACATTAAAGGGGTAATTGTGTGAAACTTTTTATTATTCCTACTTTCAAAAAAAATATTTTAATTTCACTTTTTTAAATAATGAAAAATTTTTTTCTCAGAAATTTAGAAAAGCTAGAAAAACGAAATAATACATTTTTTTCATAAAATAAACTCTTTCTAACAATTATACCCTACCACTGTCACCATTCACTACATTCTACTCAAAACTCCTGGTTTTAATTCCCAACTCGAAAATATATCAAATCACATACTTACTAAACTCTCTTTTTGGAAAGAACCTTGGGGTCATGCTCGTTGCACGAAGGACAGATCTTTTGTTTCAAAAATATTTTCTGAGGAGATGTATAGAGCAAAAAATAACACATTTAAATTGAGATATCACATATAATGAATTAAATATTGTCAGTTTTAAGCACAATTGATTAGATATACATTCTCCCAATACGAATATTTCTGAACACATTTAATACAAAAAAAATTAAAACTATTGCTTACGAAATCATAAATCCTCAACATAGTTTTCCCCTACAAATTAACAAATATTATCATGCGAAGCCTTTCTCTCAAAATTATACTCGCTTCTTGAAACCAAAAAAATTACTGAACACATAAAAAAAATTAAATATAATACATTTTTTATATTGTTACTTGCAAATTACAAAAATCAAAACTGATACCACCAAATCATATCAATTAATTGAAATAAACAGAATCCATATACTTAAAATAATATATAAACATAACGGAACATGACCACCTGTTAAGAAAAAGCTTATTTACCACAAAAACTAAATTCTTAGCCTCACTCCCATATGAGAAGCGTTGTGCTCGCCCTTATATTCTCCTAGCGACCAAAACGCTTTTAATCATATTCCCTAACTCGAAATTATCCAAATAAAACATAAAGTTGAATTTTGAATAACTTAGCATTTCTCTATAAAAAGTGATAAATTTTCTATCTAAATGAAACAACTGTATTTACACAATATAAAAACTAATAACCAACTGAAACTGAAACAAAACAATTATCTTGAATTCATATCTGAACAAAATAAATAAACCTAGGATTTGAGCTATACCGTACATTACAGATTACTGTAAAATATCCGGTATTATACGGAGTACTCTAAAATATCTGGGATTATACGGAGTACTCTACAGAACGCTAACCTTTTTATCGTGGTCACTTAGAGGCGGGAGATTAGAACGTTACGTTATGTAGATAACCCAAATTACACTTGAACGAGAACGTGATTGGAAGTTCAGAATACAAGGTTAAGTAAAAATACATCATTTGTTTGCGGAAGGTAGGTCACGCACCCGACTCGATGTATGGGAGTGAGCTTATACTTTAGGACAAAAAAAAGAGTCAAGGATAAAAACCTTAACCTATCTTCGCTCACATACATTCTTTAACCCCCATAAAATTAAGGTTCCAGAGATCGACAATCTTTGTAATATCCTAAAACATAGTGTGGAAGCAAAGGTAAATACAGCAATCAATTGAGTAAACACACGGATAGACTGGCAATAGGAACAGGAACACATCTACTATCTAATTAGATTATTATAATCTGAGCGCATAATATAGTTGTTCAGGAATGTCTTGTTGCGGCATTCTGAAGACACAGAGGTTGTGGTGTCTGTTTTAACTACCTATTCATTATAATATTTATATCTAATAATAGTTGTTCAGGAAGACCTTCTGAAGACACAGAGTTGTTGTGTCATTACCTAGTTGTGGATCCACATCTCATTCACTTTAAACATTCTAAATTCTCAAACAAAGTACCATTGTTAACCACCTCTAGATTCAAATAATTGAAATGAAGATAAAGATGCTTACATGTATAAAATATGTTAAATGGTCAATTTAGATTAAAGTAAACAGATCGCCCCTAGCTGGAGCATCAATGAAGTAACATCCACAAATGAATAAAGTATACATGATACAAATAACAATCACGTTGACCTCAGGTAATTCAATACACTAACTTTACATGTGAGAGCAGCTTGGTCGACCTCCCTTTTTGTCTATCGTTCACTTTTAATGAGCAATGGACAATGGCGTTCTATTTCTAACAAGGGAAAACTGGACTCTCTGAAACCGGCATTCAGTCGCGGAAGATTTTAAGATTTTCACAACTCTTCTGGAGAGAACAGACGCTTCTCCCCCGGGGTTATGTTTACATTTACAGACGTGCGCAAGTCTACGAAACGACCATATCTCTTACTCCTGGCATCGACAGTACGCGTAAAATTCCCTAGGTGGTTCTTCTCGCCTAATTTTCCTTTATAAAAATATGTGGATCTCTTCAGAGTCTTTGGAGTTTTTCCAGACAATGAATACATCTACAAAAACAAATATTCGCCGTCCTTCTGCAGACTCTTCTCAATATAATACACTTATTTAGCCTCTCGCGAAATCCCAGTCCTTCTGCGGACTCTTCTCAACAAAATACACTTATTTCGCCTTTCACGAAATCCCCTCACTTCTTGAAAGAGAACAACATGTCCTGGGATCAGCTCCTATTCCGTCTCTCACGGAATCTGCTCTTTTCTTAAAAAATAATAATCACACTTCTCTGGGAATATTCCGACTTCTACGGTCTCCACCTCTCCTCCTGGAAGTTACTTGCTAACTTCCAACGCAAAAGAAAACAGTATATTCTACACAGTTTTGCGGAGTTTTCTCAGAAAAAAAATTCACTTCCTTCCTTTCAATAAAACTTAATATACTTTATCATATTCCTCTCACTCTATCACGAAATTCTTCATTACTTCTGAAAAAAATTAAAACTCAACTTCCTTCTTAAAAAATTTATCTAATACATATATGAGACCTTCTTGTGACATGATTTACTCGTTTTTCTCGGAAATATTCTATTAATAATCCCTTCATGAAATTTCTCATTGATTGAAAAAATTATTATATACTTTATATACTCTGAAAATTCCTACTTAAGCCTCAAATTTCTCAACATAACAAATTATCTGATATCTCTCAATTTCATATCCCTCATACTGATCTGAAAGAATCTGAATAATCTATTTCCTAGAATTTTCACACTATTTGAAATGAAATATAAACTATCCCAAAATTTATTCTCATTAATTCTGTAAAACAACCTATTTCAACAATTTTTTCAACAAAATTCCCAATTTTCCCATTTTTAAAACACATGTTTTGAAAATGGGCTAAAAACCCAAAACATATATGTCAGCAGACATCAAATAAATAGTGAAACTTATTATTATTATCAAATAATCGACTTCAGGTAATTCAGAAATTTACTCCCAAATATTCGAAATAGTAGGGAAACACTTTCTGATTCATGCTCGGATCAATTAATTCCTATCCTAAATAACCTTTGAAAGGCGTCTTTCAAACATCCACTCAAAACAAATGTGACAAAATGAATTGGAACCTGGCATTCGACATCCGTGAGTCACACGAAAACCACGCGATATTCGAACCGTTATGGGACATTCTGTCAAGAAAGTACCGGGAATTATCGATTTAAATCTGGCGGGGCAATGAGGCAGGTAAAATTTTTTTTTCCTAGGTTGGTACCACTGTCCTTAATTACTATGCCAAGCTTGAGCGGGATCTGTCAACTAGTGTGTTTGCAACAGCTGATTAAGTCAGTCGATGTCAGAGTGCGTGCCGATTTTTACTATGGGTGATTACGTTGAGCAAAGAATTTGTTTGAAGTTTTGTGTTGCAAATGAATTTTCGTGTGCCGATGCATTGAAAATGTTGCAGAAGGCCTTTGGTGATAATGCTCTATCGAAAACTCGTGCATATCAGTGGTACAGAGCCTTCAAGGACGGTCGTGAAGTCGACGGCTTCGATCGAAGATAACGTCGATAAAATTAAGGAAAGGGTGCTGGAAAACCGTCGTACCAGCTTGAGAGAGATAGCACATGATCTTAAGATATCCCACGAGTCCGCACGTACGATTTTGATTGATATTTTGGGCATGAGAAAGGTGGCCGCACGACTCGTACCGAAAGACCTGAATTTTCTTCAAAAACGTCATCGCGAACAGGTTGCTTCAGACATGCTGGATCGCTGTAATTCCGATTCTACATTCATGGAACGCATTATAACTGGTGATGAGACCTGTGTCTACGAGTACGATATGCAAACAAGCCAGCAATCATCGGAATGGGTGGCAAAAAATGAGCCGAAACCGAAAAAACCACGCCAATGCCGCTCGAAAATGAAGGTGATGCTCAATGTTTTCTTTGATATCCGTGGCGTGGTGCACTACGAATTCGTTCCAGAGGGTCAGACGGTAAACAAGGAGTATTACCTAGGCGTTATGAAACGTTTGCGTGAGCGTATCCGTAAGAAGCGGCCAAATTTGTGGGCGAACAACTCATGGATTTTGCATGACGATAACGCGCCTTCTCACCGAGCTACGATTGTGACTGACTTTCTCGCCAAAAACTCAACAAACGTGCTTCAGCAACCACCGTATTTGCCGGATTTGGCTCCTTGCGACTTTTTCCTCTTCCCAAAACTAAAATTGCCCCTTCGTGGCACCCGTTTTGAGTCGATTGAAGCCATAAAACAAAATTCGGCGCGAGAGCTAAAGTCCATCCCGGAAAGCGCCTATAAAAAATGTTTCGATAATTGGAAGTGCCGTTGGCATAGATGTATTGGAGCAAATGGAGCCTATTTTGAAGGCGACCAAATAAATTTTGACGATCAAATGTAAAAATATTGTTTTAATTGAAAATTCCCGGTACTTTCTTGACGGAGTAGTATAGATCACGTTGTAATATTTAGGATATATTCCGATAAGGAATTATTTGAGATACTCAAATAAATTAATTCGGCTGATCTGTACAGATGAGATCCACATATTTTTATAAAGGTAGATTAGGCGGGAAGAACCACCTAGGGAATTTTATGCCTATTTCTCACTGTCGATGCCAGGAGTAAGAGCAGTGGCGGATTATCCGTAAGGCAAACTAGGCACGTGCCTAGGGGCGCGTAGTTACAAGGGGCGCGCGAGCTCAGAATTTTTAATTAAGATGGCCATTTATGGCCGGTACAGGGGCGTCGACAAAGTTATTGTCTAGGGCGCTCTGAACCTTTAATCCGCCACTGAGTAAGTGTCTATGGTCGCTTCGTCGACTTGCGCGCGCGGGTGAAAATGTAAAAATAACCCGGGGAGATGATCGTTTGGTTCTCTCCAGAAGATTGGTGGTAATCCTCCGTGACTGAACCTATAGAGTAATCAGCATCATAAAAGACTTTTTATTGGTATAGTAATTATAGTAGATAGCACATAAATATATTATAGGTTTTAAAACATATTCAAAACAAATTTTTCTTGCCTTAAGCTTAGCAAAATCTTTCAAAGATGAATCTGTGTCAATTGTACTAAGAGTCTGGTTTTTAATTGTCAATGTGGCCATCCCACTTAGGCGATCCTGAGAAAGGGTCGATCGAAGGTAGTTTTTGATAATCTTCAATGTAGAAAACTCCTGGCCACTGATAACGGGAGGGTAAGCAAAATTCTCAATGCTACATATATATTGGGAAAGATATCAAACGGTTTGTTGTGATATAAGACAGTGTTGTTTCGGGGCAGCTACCTTCGGACAAAATTTGAGCTAAGATTATAATTTCGTCCAACATTTCGTTTCCATTGATGTCAGTCATACCATCAGCTGTCAAAACTGATTGCAGGTTTTTGCACTTCTCTTTAATTGCATCTTTTTCGCATGTTTCCAACTGTTTCATGCCATAAAGAAATTCGAAATGTTTGCTGTAATTTTCCATCTGTTCAAACCTTTCTGATAATTAATTGATTGTAGTGTCGAGAATTATAAAATAAAGTTTACTGTGAAAGATTCCTTTTTCGTCTTCACAGGTTCATCTTTACCTTCATAGGAAACTTGCCTTTTGATTTTTCTTGGCCTGACCAAAACTTCTTCAGAGAACTCTGCATCGATTTCCAGTTTTTTGGCCAATTCTTTCGCGCCTGTAATAACACTATTCCGTCCGTTTTCCGACTTCTTGTTCTCCAAAAAAAAAAAATCTTGACACTTTCAATTAGTTTCAAAGCACCCTGCAGATTCACCATTTTTTTCTGTAATGTTTTGCTTATTAAATCATTTTTGAACTAAATATCATACCAAGTGACCAAACAGCAAAGGAATTTGAAATTTGTGATTTTCTTGGCAATTCCCATAGTGATAATTTTCCCAGAAGCATCAATCTTGGAATCCGAAGTAGCTTTATAGGCAGAGCCATAAACGTCATCAATGTGGTATCGCAAAGGTTCAAGAGCGTCAATACTGCTCTCCCATCGGTCCACCGGCCCTTGCAGGCCGGCGCCCCATGCGGCTGCATGTTCCGCATGACCTTTGCGCCGGCCCTGCCATTGTTTATCAAAAGTGAAGGTTAGACACAAAGGGAAGTCAAGTGGGCTGCCCTAACATGTAAAATTATTTTATTGTATTGAATTACCTGAGGTCAAAGTGAGTGTTATTTGTATCATGTATTCTTTATCCATTGGTGGATTTTACTGTATTGATGCTCCAGCTAGGGTCGACTTGTTTAGTTTAATCTGAATTGACCATTTAACATATTTCATACATGTTAGCGTCTTTATCTTTATTTCATTTATTCGGATGTAAGAGGTGTTTAACAATGGTACTTTGTTTGAGAATTCAGAGTGTTTAGAGTGAATGAAATGTGGATCCATAATTAGATACTGACACAATAACCGTGTTCATTTTCAGAGAGGGCCGCAACAAGGCCTTCCTGAAGAACTATTATTAGATATAAATATTATAATGAATAGGTAGTTGAATAAAAGACACCACAACCTTTGTGTCTTCAGAATGACCAAAACAATCTGTGCAATGATAGAACAGAACACAACGATGGTAAAATTAAGAAGGGTTGAACACAAGAAGAAGAAATGGATGACCAATGAGCTAGTTATATCTATAAAACTCATTATATCGTGAGTACAGAGAAGATACTCGTAGTGAATTGAAGAAAATAACTTACCTCAATTACAGGGCCCATACGACAAGACTAATAAAGCTGGCAAAACAGATGTACTATCAAGGTGAGGTTAAGAGAAGTGAAAATAAGTCAAAACAACTTTGGAAAATTGTGAATGAGATTAACGCCACTAAGAGGGATATCTCCATAGGAGAGATTTCTTGTGGAGACGAAACAAAAACCAACGATAATCAGAGGAAAGCAAACCTTTTCAATAAATTTTTTGCAAGTATAGGAAAAATGAACGCAGAAAAGATAATCGAGCCTCTTACTGCAAGCCCACAACGACAACTCTTTTTTTTTTAGCGTAGTCGAAGAGAAGGAGGTCTCGGGGATAATTAACTCTCTCAAATGTGAAAAATAACCTGGATTTGATGGCATCAGGGCTGAACATCTTAAAGAAACACCAAAAGAAATTACTCCCGTACTAACTGCCCTGATGAATAAAATATTTCAAACATGCCAGTGTCCGAGTCCATGGTTACGCCTATGCTGAAAAAGGAGGAGATAGATAACTATAGGCCCAACTCGCTGTTGACCAAGATATTCGAGAAGTTGCTGAAATCAACTGACAACATTTATTGATAAGTACAATTTAATATCTAGTAGGCAGTACGAATTCAGGCAGGTTTTGCCGACCAGCCATGCGATATCTGCTCTTACAGTATACGAACACGTAGATAATAAAAGACCAGCAATATGTGCGTTCTTGGATAGAGCCAAGACTTTTGATAGATTGACCATACTCAATTGCTGGAGGTCCTAAGTTCCTCGGGTATAAGAGGTCATCCCTTGAAGCTATTTGAAAGCTACCTAAAAGAACGTAAGCAGACTGTGAAAGTCGACAACGTCCATTTTTAGCTTTACAGACGATATTGCCTTACTCTTCACAGCTGAGGACTGGGGAAACCTGAAGACAAAGGTGGAAAATCAGATTCATGTGATCAAGGACTGGTTTGATCACAAATCATTGGCAATCAACTTCAATAAAACACATTTTGTAGCATTTGCAGGTCATGGAAACCATTTGCCAAGTTATGATAAATTGTCATTGAACAATTATGGAAAAACAGTGAAGATCACCAGAGCAAGTTACATTAAATATCTGGGTGTTACAATAGATTCCCATCCGAGGTGGGATGCACATGTCAACAAAGTTTCGGAAACACTCAGGTACATGTTGCATAAATTCAATTATTCAAGATTTTTTCTCGATACAACTTACCTCAAGTTGATATACTACGCCTTAGTACAATCTCGATTACAATATGCCATTCCCAGTTGGGGTGGCTTACTTGATACACATCTGAAAAAAATGGAAATACTACAAAGGAAAATATTCAGAATTATGTATTATTAATTATGTAGGAAGATTATCTATCGAATTTTGTTTTTGGGGAATCACGAGTACTTGCTATACGACAACTATACATGTACTGCATTATATTATTCATATACAGGAATAAAAGTGGAATGAAATAAGGAATTACCTTGTTTTCTATCACTTTTTATTATAACTGATATACAGTGACTCGAGTTTCGTAGTGTTTACTACATTTTCAAACTGAATGAACGAATTAGATCTCAACTATTATATATGGGGATTGTAGGCTTCGGCAGAGCTTCGAAGAGAGGGGTTTTCCAAAGTTCCGTCTGTTCGTTAAGTAGTTTTATTATTGGTACGTGCTATTTATATTTTTCAATTTCTATGGATTCCAAGATGTCAAGTTTTTTCCCTTTCTCTTCCACGTGCAAGATAATAAGGAAGAATAATTCCAATTTTGCGAACCATTTCTTCACTACAGATCACACGTTCCCAGAATTGAACAACCTTGTTATCTTGCACGTGGAAGCGAAAGGAAAAAAACTTGACATCCTGGAATCCATAGAAATTGAAAAATATAAAAAGCACGTAACAATAATAAAACTACTTAACGAACAGACGGAACTTTGGAAAACCCCTCTCTTCGAAGCTCTGCCGAAGCCTACAATCCCCATATATAATAGTTGAGATATAATTTGTTCATTCAGTTTGAAAATGTAGAAAACACTACGAAACTCGAGTCACTGTATATCAGTTATAATAAAAAGTGATAGAAAACAAAGTAATTCCTTATTTCATTCCATTAAAATGAACTATCACAAAGTAACGGACTACTCCATCCAATATAGGAATAAAAGTCTTCTCCGCAATTTGGAACATGACCATTCACGAATTTATGTAGGCGTGAATTTGATTGATCTGCCTATTGGTTATTTTACATTCGATGTATTGTGTCACTTTTTGTCTCATTTTTTATTTCATATTTTGTACTTTTTATATTTAACTAGTAAACACATCAATTATAAGAAGGAAGCACATCAGCAGCAAGTAAATACCAACGCGCAACTTCGGTTTTACTAGGGATCTCGTGTTTGTTTGTGAGGAATTCTAAATGTAAATTACCATATTATTGTATATTAGTTATTTCAAAAATAAACATTATTATTTAAGTTCAATCAGTGGATCGATTCATTTAAATTTACACCAGGAGATGTCGGGAACGGAAGTTCGCGATTAAGATTTTAGTGCAGACGACACAAAGGAAAACCTTCGAGGCTAAGATTGGGAATTCTCAGTTAAGTCGAGATAAGAAATCGACAACTCAAAGGATCTTAACGGTCTAGACGTGTGTAGGTGCTTTGAAGAATGGGAACTTCGAAATAGTCGACGTAGGAAAATGTTGAATAGGAGGAAAGGATCCAACGTTTTGGAAGTTTTGAAAAAAGAAGGGGTAGTCGTCGTTGAGCACTAGTGACAGACCGTCACTAATCATTTTGTGGTCGGTATAGGATAATTTTGTTTAGTTTGAATTCCGTTTGAAAAATAGAGGGCTAAAATAAAGTGTTTGATTTTGAAGGGGTGTTATGCCTTTAGGCTGAAGACAACACTCCAGTGCAGAGATTCAGTCATTGATCATGGTATCCAAATTTTTTGTATGGATGTCCCGAAAAAGGTTGAATTTTTTTTTCTGTCTGCAATGTTACTGAAATTCTTTTATTGACTGTGAATGAAAATTGTTTATAAGTAAGAACAACAATATAAATAATTAAAATTTTGGCGACGTGCCCTACGATCCTTCCGCAGAACTCTGCTTGATCTGCTTCAGATTGCCGGCGTATGCCACAGAAGACTCTACCGCTTTTCGAATACCGAGCTCACGATCCTTGCCGAATTCAAGTAGAGCAAAGCGGAGCGTTTTAACAACCGACGTTTCGACGTGGAACAAGATCACTTGCATCATAACACCCACACTACTTCAGAGCTTCAAAATTAACAGTTCAGGGTCCTGAAGTTTTACAAAGATCGATTTAAATAACACTTATGATTTGAGTTCAGAATATTGTTTCACATTGTTTGTTTCTTCAAATGATTATCAAGAATTGTAATAATTCAAAATTATATCGATTGGCAGCATTTAAGTTCATTGTGAGTGATATCTAGTCCAAATGTGTTAATTTTCTTTCCTCTATCCATCTCCTCAGAAAATACTTTTGATACAAAAGATCTGTCCTTCGTGCGACAAGCACAAACCAAAGTTCTTTCCAAAAAGAGAGTTTAGTAAAGTAAGTATGTGATTTAATATATTTTCGAGTTGCGAACTAGATCCAGGTATTATGAATAGAATGTAGTGAGTGGTGACAGTGTTAAGGTCTAATAGCTAGAAAAAGTTTATTTTGTGGAAAAAAATGTATTATTTCGTTTTTCCGTCATTCGAAATTCTTGAGAAAAAATGTTTCATTATTGAAAAAGTTAAGTAACCTAAATTTTTTTCTGAAGGTAGGAAATATAAAATTTTCACACAGTTACTCTTGTTATATTGAGATGAACACCCTTACATATCAAGGGAGAACGAATCTTTGTGTTACAGATCTTACCTATCAAATAACCACGTGCAATAGATCTGCTGAACTACATAATTCTGAACCAGTACCAAGTAAAACGTAGGAATTGTTTTCACTGTTCTAGAGCAGTACCGGTTTTGTGAAAAACCAAAACAAGAAACCCTGAATCAGTTCGAGAATTTCACCGATTTGAGTTACTGCGCATGTGCGATTGGTTCAGAACAAAACAAACCTAATATGTTAGGTTTGTTTGGCCTGGCAGAACTACATTCATACCAGAGTTTGTCTATGGAACTACTTTTGACCTCTGATTCTTCATCAGTGAGTCCAACCTAGTTGTTTTAGACAGTTTTAGGTTCAAAATTCATTTAGACTTGTATGATCCTAGGAGAATACGGATCTCTTCACGTCCTTGTTATGAAGGTATTATTTTCTTGACATGGTGTATTTGCATCATTGTCGAATAAGGCATTAATTTCATCTGCAGTCACTCGATTCTGCGTTGGTTTTGGATGCCACGTTGTAGTAAATATATATCTTCCAGGTGCCATTTATTTTTCAGTACGTATATGACCTTCTGCTCAGTATCCCAGAGGATGGTTCACTGGGGATTCTTGATGTTTTTAACAATTTCAATAAACATCTCAAATTCACCTTAGAGATGGAAAATAAGGGTGGTGTTCCGTCACCACGAGACCCAACTACCTACCTAGAAAAGATAACAAACTCCTCGAACCTCCCTCCTAATGTCAATAAGTCCATAATTCCTAGAGAAAAATCATCTCGCACTCCAATATATTGTCTACCCAAAATACACAAACCTAATATACCTCTTTGTCCCATTGTCAGTGCCTTCGGGTCACCTACACATCGTCTTGCCAAATATTTAACATCCACACTCCAACCTCTATCAGAAGAATCCTCATCCCATGTTTCTATTTTATTCAAATCGTAAAAACCTTCCAAATTAAAGAAACTGACATCCTTGTGAGTTTCGACGTCGTATTCCTCTTAATAATAATAATAATAATAACGGAACCCTTGCAATCCTTGAATCCAAACATAACATACCTCATGAGACTGACCCTTATCAACCTCTGTATGAAAAGTACATATTTACTTTTCCAAGACACCTTCTACAAACAAGTCTTAGGTGCTGCCATGGGTTCCCCCATTTCCCCAGTTCTCGCTGATATATTCATGGAGGACTTTGAAACCAGGGCCATTGTCATATTTCACCTCAAGCCTACGTTTTGGAGAAGATACGTGGATGATGTCTTCGTCATATGGCCACATGGCATCGAAAGTCTACATAAATTTCTTGACCATCTCAACAGTTGCCACCCGATCATCAATTAGACGATGGAACTTGAGACTAATAAGTCCATTCCTTTTCTAGACGTACTTATCACCAAATCAGGCACATATTTCACCCACACTGTCTATAGAAAACCCACCCATACGAACAGATATCTACATGTCAACTCTCACCACTATCCGACACAAATCAATTCCGTTCTGAACTCCCTCGTATACAGGTCTGTAGCATGCCCGCTCAGTACGTGGCGTGCCAGCTCCTCTCGAAGGATTCTACTCTGATCTGCTACAGCTTCCGATGTAACATATAAGGGGGCGCGACAGGTAGTAAACAATACCTCAAAGATCCGCCCTCACCCTGGTTCAGTAGGGGAGAGTACCAGCGTTCAATGACTAACGTTCTCTTGAGGAACGGGATCACTCTGGCGTCACAGGCAGTGCTGCGCACTACGCCTGTCTGAAGAGTTTCAGGTGCTCCGAACGAAACGCCGTCTCCCAAATTAAGAGGTGGAAGCTCCCTCGCAACACTGCATTCATAAAGAGCTTCAGGTCCATCCATCCCACCGACAGTAAACATATCAAACATGAATTTAATGAAAAAATGCTAACAAGTAGCATTATTCGTGAAACCCTCGAAACTGAGAAGAGACCAAACTGACTCAATAAACGCGATGACAGCAAACGTCTGCCCGACACATGGAAACCTTTAATTTGTCGTCTTCCCATAGCAACAGCCCCCACATAGAATTTCCCGGTTCTCAACGGCTAGTTTGAGGCATGATGGAGGGGGTATTCGTGGGAGTCCGAAGGATTCTGAAGCCGTACAGTGTTGCTGAGTTCCAAAGTGTGGCGGAGGACTTGTGGGTTCGAATCACGGTTAATGGAGTTAAGGTTTATTTGTGATGCGTCTACCTCCCACCGGATGATAACGCGGCAATGTTGAATTTGGTTTCTAAGTTGAATGATGTTAAAAATGCGGTTGGTGATAGTATCATTCTGATGGTGGGTGATATTACCTGTTCTAGGATCCCCGTCGTCTACCCCATCCTGCGGCCATGAATGCCCTAACAAATTCCACAGTCCCCGTTGCTTGAACTGAATGCTCCGTAAGTCCCAGAACTTCGATCATGCGGCGAACAGCAACAATTGCCCCACCTACATCCACCAAGTCGAAGTCTTTAAGCTGAAGATCGAGATCCAAATCCTTCCCGAATTCCTAAACTCCAATGGCCCTTAGAATTGTACAGATGAATGCTTGTAGGTCTGCCGCAGTAGCGGCCGACATCTCGTATTTAGCAAGTACAGAGAACATTGATATCTTCTGCATCCAAGAATCCTGTCACGCCTTTGTGAGGTATGAGGACTTGAAATTTCTTCACGTACTGTACATCCTCACCTTCCATTTCATGCATCGCTGTCTATAATCTTGATATCAACCTCGTCCAACTTTCCGACACCCACATCACGACGCTCTTCGTCACGAAAAGTGGGGAGTCCCTATACCTCATTAAAGTCTATTGCCAATTCAGCCATTCTATAAACCCATATCTTTCTCGCTTAGATCAGATCCTGTCTGATCTAAAACGCTCCGGCAACAGAATCATCATTACGATGGACTCTAATGCCAAATCTCCATTTTGGTTCTCCTCTACCCGCGACCCTCTCGGGTCTCTTCTTGAGGATTTTATAGCCCATCAGGCCCAAATTGTCCTCAACGAACCTGACAATCCCACCACCTTCTCTTCCTCTAACGGTGAATCTAACATCGACTTGGCGCTCGCCAGTCCTGCGGTCTCTGACTGTATCACTGGGTGGAGCGTTAAGGAAAACTGGACCACCATCTCATACTATTTCAAGTTTCCTTCTCCCCCGAACCCGGTTTTTCATCGACTAACTCATGTGGCCCCAGATACGTTCCCAGGAACTCTTTCAGGTTGAGATGAAAAATCGGCTTCTTAACATTCCCGTTTCCTGCATAAAAGAGCCCAAACTAAACTCTATGATTCGCGCATTTATCCAAAACATCCACGAAGCTGCATCTGTATCAATCCGCTCCACTAACCGCTCCAGTCACAATCGTGGCTGAGGGGACTCCAACCTTTCTTTCCTCAAGACCAGCTTGAACCGTAAAAGGAGAAAGTTGCGTCAATCTCGTCGCCGCGGCGACCAACAATCTCTGATTGATATCTATGCCGCCGACGTCCGGCAAGCTTTGAACCTATACACCTCCACTATTCGCCAAGCAAAATTCAATTCTGTCAAATACCATTTCAGACGTGGTCTTACATACAAATTCCGTGACAGAACATTCGACTCTATCAATGTTTCTTACACAAACTTCAAAAGTATATACACTAAATCCTCAAACGAGTTATGGACTCTTCTCCAAAACTCATGCCAGGAGGGCTGGGACCTCTGCCCCTCTGGTAGAAATACCCATCTCTGGCTACCCAACGTCCGATTCTCCAGCGAAAACCCCTATTTTAATCCCTCCTACTCTGTTTCATAACAGGACACGGCCCCTTCAGGGCCACCCTTAGAAAACTAAACCTATCCCCCTCATCCTGCTGCCTATGCGACACGGGGGACGAGACATCATCCCATGTCTTGTTCGAATGTAGCGAATACGCTACATACCGCCCGGTGGGCACTCAACCCTGTCAACACAATCCTCATCTCACCGTTGATAGCCCAAGTGGCTATCGTCAAATCTCTGGTGTCGCTAAAGCGATGTTGGAACGTTCATATCAGGACCGAAACTAAATACACAATATCGAATTTCTCTTACTGCTAAATCACCTGTATAATTCAAAAATTATAATCTTACTAATACTATTTTCTCACTATGTTTCAGATAATCTCCTCTTAAATGGCCCAAGAAGAGGTCATAACACTAACGTGTACATTCTGTCAAGAAAGTACCGGGAATTATCGATTTTAATCTGGCAGGGCAATGAGGCAGGTAAAAAAATTTTTTCCTAGGTTGGTACCACTGTCCTTAATTACTATGCCAAGCTTGAGCGGGATCTGTCAACTAGTGTGTTTGCAACAGCTGATTAAGTCAGTCGATGTCAGAGTGCTTGCCGATTTTTACTATGGGTGATTACGTTGAGCAAAGAATTTGTTTAAAGTTTTGTGTTGCAAATGAATTTTCGTGTGCCGATGCATTGAAAATGTTGCAAAAGGCCTTTGGTGATAATGCTCTATCGAAAACTCGTTCATATCAGTGGTACAGAGCCTTCAAGGATGGTCGTGAAGTGGTCGCCCATCGACGGCTTCGATCGAAGATAACGTCGATAAAATTAAGGAAAGGGTGCTGGAAAACCGTCGTACCAGCTTGAGAGAGATAGCACATGATCTTAAGATATCCCACGAGTCCGCACGTACGATTTTGATTGATATTTTGGGCATAAGAAAGGTGGCCGCACGACTCGTACCGAAAGACCTGAATTTTCTTCAAAAACGTCATCGGGAACAGGTTGCTTCAGACATGCTGGATCGCTGTAATTCCGATTCTACATTCATGGAAAGCATTATAACTGGTGATGAGACCTGGGTCTACGAGTACGATATGCAAACAAGCCAGCAATCATCCGAATGGGTGGCAAAAAATGAGCCGAAACCGAAAAAACCACGCCAAAGCCGCTCGAAAATGAAGGTGATGCTCATTGTTTTCTTCGATATCCGTGGCGTGGTGCACTACGAATTCGTTCCAGAGGGTCAGACGGTAAACAAGGAGTATTACCTAGACGTTATGAAACGTTTGCGTGACCGTATCCGTAAGAAGCGGCCAAATTTGTGGGCGAACAACTCATGGATTTTGCATGACGATAACGCGCCTTCTCACCGAGCTACGATTGTGAATGACTTTCTCGCCAAAAACTCAACAAACGTGCTTCAGCAACCACCGTATTCGCCGGATTTGGCTCCCTGCGACTTTTTCCTCTTCCCAAAACTAAAATTGCCCCTTCGTGGCACCCGTTTTGAGTCGATTGAAGCCATAAAACAAAATTCGGCGCGAGAGCTAAAGTCCATCCCGGAAAGCGCCTATAAAAAATGTTTCGATAATTGGAAGTGCCGTTGGCATAGATGTATTGGAGCAAATGGAGCCTATTTTGAAGGCGACCCAATAAATTTTGACGATTAAATGAAAAAATGTTGTTTTAATTGAAAATTCCCGGTACTTTCTTGACAGAGTAGTATATTATTTCTTTCAGCCATAACTAGGTGTCTGCTGAGGCCCACAAGCCAAAGCAGATGCCTCTCTGTTCTTGCAATTCTTCATTTCCTTTTAATACTTAATTTAAACTTACTAACACTATCTATGTTTCAGATACACCATTCTAAAGTGGCTCAAGAAGATGTCAATTTACTAATATTCATATTATATCTATCAACCATATCTAGGTGTCTGCTGGGGCCTATAGGCTAGACCAGATGCCTCTCTCTTCTTGCAATTCTTCATTTCCTTTTAATACTTAATTGAAACTTACTAACACTATCTATGTTTCAGATACACCATTCTAAAGTGGCTCAAGAAGATGTCAATTTACTAATATTCATATTATATCTATCAGCCATATCTAGGTGTCTGCTGGGGCCTATAGGCTAGACCAGATGCCTCTCTCTTCTTGCAATTCTTCATTTCCTTGTAATACTTAATTGAAACTTACTAACACTATCTATGTTTCAGATACACCATTCTAAAGTGGCTCAAGAATATGTCAATTTACTAATATTTATATTATATCTATCAGCTGTACCTAGGTGTCTGCTGGGGCCTACAGGCCAGACCTTTTCGTTTCTTCCAATTTTTTTTCATTCTCTTGTAATTTCTAATACTAATCATATCTTCTCCTACAGCTTTCTGGGGGTCCGCTGGGGCTGAACAAGTCTGAGCGGAAATCCGGAACTAGTATGATGATATACGTAAATTAAAATTGGCGAAGAGCTATGCCCATATGCTAATAAGTACTAGTCTGAGTATGTTCAAGGGTCCCTTAAAACTAGCGTACTCTACCCTATTGCAGTAAATCTCCGGATTTATATGTCCAAGGGCCGAGTGCGTTATGTACTATACTGCGTTACCTCGGGAGGGTGGATGCCCACAGGTGGTACTTGTACCACCTGGCCACCCGATTGGTGTTCGACTCGACGGGGTAGTGGTTGAAAGTCCGCATGCTGGACTAGGAAAGTATTTCGTTAATCTGTTTGCAGACACTCATGTTCGGGATATTCTCATGAAATGTCTCAGGGTTTAGCGGGACTTAACGGTTGGACCAGCCTCGTCCTGAACCTGAATCTATTTAGAGACGTTTCAGGGTTTGTGGATCTCGACGAAACGGCTAGTCCGCTGGTGATTGACGCCAGGATCAATCGAAAGACACATTGAGGCATCAATCTTGAGATTATCTTAGTTCATGAGAGTGCGTTAGGATGGATGGATAAGAATCCCTTCCGGCGTGTGAGTTGTGTCCCAAACAACTACTGACCATGCAAAGACAGTAAAGGTTGGATAGTGCTTCGCTGCTACCAGTCAGACGGTTGTAGGTTTTCGAACTGAAGCCCAAACTGGAAGCTGGTGGGTTCATCTCTTCGGAGGGGTTGTCACCTCGCGCGATGATAAGGCGTAACCTTGATTACACTTTCTGTCTCTGGGGGCAGACTGTGGAGACTGCTGAGTAGTCACTTGGTGTAAGAGCTACGCTCATATGTCAATACAACTAATTTGTAGAATTCAAGTGTTCTAGGATTTCCTGGGTGAGGGATGGCTCGAACGGTTACTTGGGGCCCATTGGAGTAGATGCTGTGCACGCGACATTGATAGATTTATTTTCTTTTTTTGAGTTTATGCAATTCAATGACGTGCGTTATTATAATGATAGAATTTTATATCTAGCGCTCAGCAACACTTTCAAGGTCAATAGGTTGATGAGATGTGTCGATCCAATGGTGCCCGAGGATGTAAATCACCCATCACTTGAGTATCTTTTTTGCCTCGGGCTCTTCAAGCCATGACAGAATAACATTTCCTAATCTAATTTCAAAAGAGCCCATTTCAATTCAATTAATAAATGTTTAATAAATACACCATGGAATGAAATACTTGTTAACGATAATGTAAATGATGATATAACTATTTTTATGACATTTTTTCATAAATACTCAGATTCCTGTGATAATAAAATTTAAATGTTTTTCATCCTATTTTTCTAATTAAACCATAAGATTGATACGACAAAAAATAAAATTCATATTATACAAACTGGAAAGTTTATAAGAACTATGGTGACTTATGTCTTCTGTTCAAGCTGAACTCATAACTAACCCGAAAAAACTTTTCGATCTTGCTTGTGTCAATTCGGGGGATTCAGGGATTCCTAGTAGTATGTCATATGAGGGTTGTGAGGGCGGATCAGGTGAGGAAATTTGCAACTTATTCGCTTATTATTTTTAAAGTGTTTTCATTGGGTCAAGTACAGTCATCAATAGGGATTGTAAGGTCGGCAGTCCCGATCACCGTTATTTGAACTCACTTAATATAATCACTAGTCATGCTGAAGCATAATTGAATGTTGAATCTAAATAGGGGCGCTGGTCCGGACTATGTTCCTTCAATTTTTCCTAAAAATTGTTTTCCTCTCTCACTGATTTTTAACAAATCTCTCAGTAGTGGCATTTTTCCCGACTATTGGAAAGTCGCCTGTATAATTGCAATATTTAAAACCGGAAGTAGAAGTCTCATTGAGAATTACCACCCCATTAGTAAACTCTGCAATTTTTAGAAAGTCTTTGGATCTCTGATCTATACACACTTACCCCATCTTGTAAAAGCTCAAATAGTACCAGAACAGCATGGCTTCGTCGAAGATAAGTCAGTTGAAACAAACCTCATCAGTTTCATTGAATATATGCAAAGCAATAGGGATCGTGGTGTTCAGGTATACAGGTATACTGTACACAGATTTCAGTAAAGCTTTCGACACTGATCTCCTTTTGCGAGAGCTTGATGATGTGGGTGATGGTGGGTCGCTGTTGAGATAGTTCGAGTATTATCTGCGCAATCGTTCTCAATACGTAGAAGTAAAAACTTTAGCAATGGTTTTGATTTTTCATTACTGAAGTTGATGTTAAAATCACCGGACAAAATGAGTGCACGTTTATCTAAATTTCTGTTGTATCTGCTAAGCGTTTGAGATACATCTTTAGAATACTCTAGCAGTGCTCGATGAATGAACTCCTGAATATCTATTAATTTGTTATATGGTGAGACATATATGACTGCCATGATTAAAGTAATGCTAGTGTAGTCGATTGATCTTTATTTTTCGATTGATTCGCCTTTTCGATCGATATTTATCGGAAAACGCGTTTCATTCCGGCGGTCCGATAATTTTCGGACCTCCCTCGTACTTTACTTCACGAATTATCCCTATACGTACATCTCAGAACCGCTTCAAGGTCGAACAAATGGCGAGTCGTAACAATTCCCGTTTTCATCCGTTCGTATCGAAGGAACGGAAAGTCATCCGTTAAGAATAATAGCTTCACCGTGTAGGAGGCCTTTCGGACTTTCGATCCTCATACGTAATTTTGCGACGGGCTTTGCCCGTCGCGAGATATAACAGTTTTCCCGATGGTTCGAAAATTTTCGGACCTCCGTCGTATATGACTTCGCGGACGACCCCTATACGTATATGACAGATGCGAGGCCCTTTCGAGGTGGGCGGGGCTTGTTTGATTTAAAAATGGCGAGCGCGGGAAAAGTCCTGAAATTATTCCAGTTTTCATCCGCTCGTATCGAAGGCACGGAAAGTCATCCGTGAAATATAATGCCTTTACCTGGTAGAGGGCCTTTCGGACCTTCGGTCCGTGTAGGTATTCTTGCGACGGGCTTCGCCCGTCGCGAAATACAGCCATTTTTTCCGACGGCACGAAAATTTTCGCACGACCGCCGTACTTTACTTCTCGGACGACCCCTATACGTACACCACATACGCAGTCCGAGGTCGCGGTAGGCGGGGCCTGTTTGTTTACAAATGGCGAGCGCGAGAAAAGTCCCGAAATTTCCGACATTCATCCGCCCGTATCGACGGAAAAGAAAGTTATCCGCGAAACAAAACGGTTTTATTAAGCGGCAGGCCTCACGGACCTTCGGTCCGCCACGTACTTCTAGGACGGGCGAAGCCCGTCGCGAGTTTTACGAAAGAACATTTAGCACCGCGCGGCCGACCGACACGTCTGTGATCCGTTGCCACGGCACTTATATAAAAACTATAGACGTCAACTTCGTGACGTGGTCATCCGATGCATCTTTTATGACAACCTTGCTAACAAAAAGTGTCGTTACAACTTTTGGTCTTAATTTTTTCTGTCTAGCCCTTTCGCAACGCGCGATAAGGAACTTCGTTCCAATAAATGACAGATAGGTACCCTATTTCGACTTATGATTTCTTTAACGACACGTGAAGTATTCAAATCGGTGATATTTTTCACCACTTTCCTACTTCGTCTGCTGAAATATTTTCCAGAAATACAAGGATTGAAGTCCAGTCCTCAAACGAAGTTCTCGTGTTTCCTGATTCGGCTGCACTGAAAGCCCACCATTGAGGATTTATGACAGGCGGACCAAATAAATTTGTCAAACTTTTGTCAGAACCTATCAAGCTTTTCAATATTTAGTTTAGCATAAATGAACCGAATGTTAGGTCGGTAAATATCCGTGCAAAATTCTTCCCATTTTGTAATCAATTTCGGACACCTTGTATATTGGAGTGATGGAATGATGCTCTACCAAGTAAACCCTAAATAATTTGTATAAATACACTACACTCCTCCAAATAAAAATAATTATACAATACAAGAAATTTTTTTTTCTAAAAATTCAAACAGTAGACCTCTAAATGTTCGGGTTGATTTCTCCCCTCCATTGTATTTTTAATTTTTCACCTTTCATTGTGGATTTTGATTTCCAGGTAATTCCGAAGTTTCGTTCAACAAGAAATTCATATCACAATCTAAACTACATTCAACATATTTAATAGTTTTCTATTGTTATGTCTTGCTTATTCATTTTATCAGTGCCTGCAAATACAGAGCAAATTCAGATCTAGAGTTTTGTCAAATTTCGGTTTGAGATTAGTATTTTTAAAGGACTTTTTATTGCGTCGTAATATACTTCCGTTTTCATTTTTTACTATGTATGATATATTATTAACCACACTTTGTATTCTACCTTTCTCCCACATTTTCCCTTTTAGTATGAGAACATTTTCACCCTCTTTTAACGGTTTGTGCTGATCTGTCATAATACAGTTTTTTCTTATCTGTTTTATTCCTTAGCTTTTCTTGAACGTAATTCTTTTCTAATACTTTTATTTCCAAATTGTTTTCCGAAATTAAAATTTTTGTTTTTGTTGTTCTGTTCAAGAAGCTCCGCCGGTGAGTGTGATAGTATCGGAATAGGAGTATTATTACACTCTAAGAGTAATTCATAAATCTCTTTACCACATGATTTCTACATCATATTTGACCGGCGTTGCATATAGAGTACGCTACCGATTTCTGAATGCCGAGCTCACCGTCCTCGTCAGGTTCAAGTAGAGCAGAGTGAGAGCGTTCCGACGCGGAACAAGGTCACTGGCGTCATAGACAGACATCCACATCACGCCTATCTGAAGAGTTCAGGTGCGCATGTTCGGAACGAATCGCCGGCTCCGAATTAAGAGGTTGAAGCTCCCTCATAACACCCCATTCACTTCAGAGCTTCACTAAGTTTGAAAGGAACAATTATTGTTGACTCAAAAAGTAAAATTTCATTAGACAGATATATGTTTTTTTTTCAGTTTATAATAAAATATCTTTATTCAAGTTTTTTTCTATATTCGGCCAACGTTTTTCGCGATACTCTCTACTAACTGACAAGATCGAATAATTTTTTTTTCTTCAACGAAATCAGCGTTGTTAGCTTCTGACATATTTACATGACTTGTTCAAGAATATACGACAAAATGCATTCCTTCCTCATTCTCAATATCAGCATTATTAATTTTCCTATAAGCACTACTCAATAATAAATCAGCTACTAACATTTATTTACCTGGTAGATATGTTACGTTAATATCATATTTTAGCAATTGTAAAAGCATTCGTTGTAAACGACATATTACTTTTTCTTAAACTTTTCTAAAAATTGAAATAAGTGGCTTATGATCTATTTGTACAATTTCTCTATTGAAGCTCTCGGGTGAAATGCAGTGTTGCGAGGGAGACGGAGTTTCGTTCGGAGTCTGCGCATCTGAAACTCATCAGACAGGCGTGATGCGCAGCTCTGTTTGTGACGCCAGTGACTATGTGTTCCGCTTGGAACGGTGGTCGTCAAACGCTGTATGCCTTGCCCTATTTGAACTCGGCGGGGACGTTAATCATGAATCTTGACTGGTCGGGTCCTTTATTGATACGCCGGTCAAGCTGCGACAAAGCAAAGCAGGTTTCTGGACGAGGAGCGAAGAAGTTGTTCGCTACACTATAACCAAATATAAAATTATGAAATTTTGAAAAAGGAAATACTATGGCTAAAAGTTCTTTTTCAATCTGAGCGTATTCTTTTTCAGATTGTGTTAATGAACGATTAGCAAATGAGATAGGATGTCCTTCTCGTAGTAAAACACAACCAGCCTTCGCTTGAAGCGTCACATTGAATTGTTAGTTTTTTTTCCGATTGAAAATTTTAAGTACTGGCGTACTTAAAATTAGGTGCTTCAAAAGTTTGAGCTCTGTGTTATGTTGTTCTTTCCAAGAAAAATCAACATCTTTTCTTGTTAAATTTCTGAGATTACAGGTGAGTTCTGAAAGATTAGGCATAAATTTAGAAAAAAACCTGGTTAAACCCAAAATTCTAAGAACTTCTTTTCCGAACAGCTTTCAATGCAGCTATATTTTCATCATCGGGTTTCACACCATTGTCTGAAATAATTTGTTCCATGAATTTGACTTCTTTAAGCTTATATTGAACTTTTTATGGTTAAATTCTATGTTATATGCTTTTTCTTTCTCAGAAACTGCTTCATGTGCTTTATCCTGACTTTTTTCATCGGTACGATCAATAATTAAGTCATTGAAATATATTTCTACATTTGGAATATTTCAAAATTCTGAACTTTAATCATCTAGTTGTTGTTGCCAAAATCCATCCTTCATGTCAATCTTATATGCTTATAATGTTATTGCCAGTAGGAATCATAAAGATTTCGCGTTTGATATACTTATTGAGCGGTTTCGGATCAATAGGTAAACATAAAGTTTTATCAGGTTTCTCTACAGTTATCAGACCATTAACCCATTCGGCAGGTCGATTTATTTGCTCAATAATCTTCTTCGATTCGATTATAATCAAATATTAACTTCAATTTTTCATGTAAATTGTAGGGAACCAACCGATACATAATCTTTTTGTAATGCAATATTTATTTCACCTGGCATTTTACCTAAACCTGTAAAAATATCATTGTACTTTTGAACCATTTGATCCTTTGAATATGCTGAATGATCCAAGTAAATTCTTCTTACTGAATTATACCCCAGACATTCTTCTAAACCTAATAAAGATTCTGCCTGAAGATTTACTATCAAAAATTGTACATTTTGGACATTATCTCTAAATATACAGGTCAACTTTAAGGTACCTAAAGCCTTAAATTCAAAATTTCTATAAGAGACAAGAGTTTACTTTGGTTTTTCAAGGTTTTGACTGGTATTCAGCTTTTTATGAATGTTATATGGTAAAATACTAACATCAGCTCCAAAATCTAATTTAAATTTTATCTTCAAACCGCAAATATATAGATGTTCATACCATGCTTCACAGTTAATAATATTAATAATAATAACATTTATTGTTTGTATCACCCAATAATACATAAGTACAAATATAATAGATATAAAAATAATATTCAACTCTGAGTGTACAACAAAGGGCCTACGGTAAATTGATTTTCCATTTCTATGACAAACTTAGAAACTTAGAAATATATACAATCAGTAATCATAAACAATGCTGAAATCAAAATGAATACCAAGCATACTAAGACCTCAGGATAGACAAGGGATGAAAGGCAGCAAACCCGGACCATACATATAAATTTTCAAAAAGAAGAAACAAAGCAAAAAAAAAATATATATATGTCTGTCTGTCTTTGGCGCCTTCGGCTTGATAAGTAGGAGCACAGAATATATAAATACACTACAGTAATATTATAGCATACATGTTTACTTAGCCTTCATATCGTGCATTTTAGTTTTACTAATTTATACTTTGAATGAAAAGGGTTGAATTTGGACGAATAAATTGAATTGAATTTCTTTAATAATATTGAGCTCTGAAAGACAATTAATTTCCTTTATTCATTGGAACGTTAAAATGTCTGTGGAACATATTGTTAAAAACTGATCATTTTAGATTATTAGGATGGTTTAATTTATTATGTATAATGAAATGTATAATAATGTATGTGTACATTTGAAAAAAAAAGAAAATTCATGTGAATCGTTAGGTCTGTGATTTTTAAATCAAGCAAATTAATACTATTCTCAGTTTCCGTAGTGAATGTTAATTATTGATAAAAGGAACTTTTTTTAATTTTCTATCCTATGAGATAACATATTCATACCAATATAAGAATTCTTTCATTAAATAATGTTCATGGATTCTAGATTCCATATTGATTGTAATTATTTCAATGGGAAATGTGACAATCATCCAAAAGCATCATTATAGCTCTAGTGTGCAAAAGTACCATAAAAAAGTTTTTGTTCAGAGTGCAGTATTTTTTCACAATTAAGGACAGGTGATTATTTCATCAAAAATATATTCTTTACAAAAAAAAGGATAGCATCAGAGTAAGAAGAAATGAGCAGCTGGATGGAAAAGCCTCTGCATGGAGGCATCTCGACTATGTTGTGTCAAACTAATGGTTAACATCAGGACAGATGCGAAGTGTCTAGTCGTCCGATTAGCAGACAAATAAAATTTACTAATCGTCCGATTAGCCGACGAATAAAATTTACTAGTCGTCCGATAAATAAATAAATCTAGCTAAAGCTAGATGTCCGAAAATTCCGGAGCAACACGTCGCCCCCTCTACGCAATTAAAAAAAAAACAATTACATTGGCACTTAAATACATTAAAATGATATAAAATTAAACGTTTTTTTAGAAATGAATTTTAAAATTAATTTTTTTTATTTAATTTAAAATTTTTATTTGAAAAGAAATAGCAAAATTATAAAAATGTGTAACAAAAAAAAAATCACAAGAATGGCCATGTAAATCCTGCAAATTAGATTTAGATAAGACGATTGACAGTGACGACGATGAATTGAAGAAGAATGGAAGAGTTAAAGTAAGCATAGGATGTGATTATTGCTTGGAATGGTACCACTTAAAATGTGCTGGACTTAGAAGAAGACCAAAAGCAAAATTATGGATGTGTAGCGATTGTAAAAGTTAACACAATACTTTGATAGCATAAGCTAAATTTTTTTTTACTGCTTATTATTATTTTTTTCTCTTCAAACCAATTGACTATTTTATGATGAAGATAATTCCTATAAAAAAAATAACCTCTAATAAAAATTGATTCTTAATATAATTAAAGTAATCATTATCGTGTTGTATCTGTTTCATGTTTTAAGCCTGGTTTAATGAAGTTTTTGTTAATTAACAATGATAATTAATTCTTTTAATACGGCTGAATAATAATTTTTTTCGAATAAATATCCTCTTTTTCATCTTCAATCATCCATAATCAAGCCACTGTAAATAAAATATTATTTTACTTCAAATTTACATAGAAAAATTTCTATTTTTAACAACAATGTCAATACCAAATGATATGTTTTGTAAGGTAATAATAATAATAATAAGTTTATTTGCCATAAATTATAATACTTACTTAATTCTTTTTTACAGTTTTTCATTTAATTAAATTTAAAATTTAATATTTGTGAACTGGAAATTAACGCTTGTTTCCAAGTATATGTTACAATACACCAAGAATTATATGTAAACACATTTTACATTTTTAACTTAAGTGAAAAGTTTTTAATTAAATTGTTATTTGTTATAAGTATATAAAACTTATGACGGGTTTACAGTATATTTACTGTTGTTGTCGCATTTTCATGTGTACGCATAATCACATCACATAAGGGAGACTTCAAAAAAAAAATCTCAAGTGAATGATACAGCTTTTTTTTTTAATTAACCTTTTAATTAATGACTGCAAAAATTTCAATTTTAAAATCTTGCATTGAAAAATAAATTATCTTATATATATACAGAGATTTTCTGAAGATGCCGTTTATGCACAGTTTAAACTTATGAAACATTTAATGTTTAGTTTTAACAATAACTACTCGTTAAAAATGACAAGGTACTGATCTTGAAATAAACACCTATATCCATTTTAGAGGACGATTAATTAATTTTATTCATCCGATAATCGGATGACTAATTAATTATATTTGTCCGCAAACCGGTCGACTAATTATTTTAATTCATCCACTTAGCAGACGACTAGCAACAGCCGGACAGATGTCTCTGGAAACAGTTCTTTTGATTATTCAAGATTAGGTTATCCCAACTGGAAATTAGCTAAAGCACAAAGTGAAATATTCTCAGAGAGAAATTATAGAAATGTCAGACACAAGAAAAACATTTCATAGGAGAATGCCAGGCATTTGCTGTGAATGGGTAAAAGGAATGGCATGATTAATTATGGGAAATATTCTATAAAGAATTGTCCAAGAAACTGAAGCTTCTTCAAGTAGACCATACTATAAGTACATCCCACAAACGGTCACCATCATCAATAATTAAATTGAGGCATCCAATAGACAAACTACACAACCGCAGAAATTACTCACTATACCAAAAAACAGATGATTCCTAGCAGTGAGGGCATTAAAAAACTGTCTTCAAAATTTATATAGAAACTAAGAACTTAAGTGATCTTATTCATATCAAACGGGTAGGTACAACATCCCACAGGAAATTCACTATTTGCACCTTGCTACAAAAACAACATATGGTGTTTTTTTGATTTATTAAAAATGTATACTTAACTTAACATGAGCTTCGAAACAATATTATCAAATATCTACAGGTAAATTTTTCAATTCTTTGAATAATTCATCATAGCTTTCCTGGTATTCAGGATGCGGTCTTATCAAAACCATCAGACAACCTCTTTTGACACCAATACTTCCTCCTAAATCCTTCCGACTGGGAGTAAACACGTAAGGTATATCTTTCTCTTCACAGACTGATGGGAGATGGCACATTATTTCTATAGGTGTTACATCGCCAGCAAAAACAACAATACCTGTAAATGTATTGCATTAGAGCTACACTTATAAAAAAAAAACGAAAGAAACGAAAATGATAATTAAAATAAAATAAAAACAATTCTAAGTGAACTATTGTTATGTTAATTGTGATTGTTACTTAAAATTTAATGAATCGCAAAACGTTCATTTATATTGCTCACCTTTTTCACCTTTTCTGATTCTACTTTGAACATCTTTCAATCCACATCTCAAATAAGTCTTCTGTTTGGAGGCTTTTTTAACCAATTTATAACATTTCTTAGTTAATTTCTTAGAAGACATAGGCTTCGATATTATACTACAGTTGGCTACCTTTTCTTCGTACGTTAACTCTTCAGGGGGCTGCACACCCTCGTCAGAATTTTCAACTGTGGACGTCATATTAAAAATAAAATTACAAATAAAAAACTCCAAGCCAATATGTGTATATTCACTTCGTGAACATGTGTTTAAAATTCCGTGAACTCTAATATAACCTAATATATTCCTCAGTCCATAAATGTTATAATTTATTTCTTCTTCTTTCGGGCGATTTGAAAATTATGGGCACCATCAAGACATATGTACCTATACCAATAAATGCAACCAATAATGCATTTGTTAACACTTTCGTTGCAAGCACAAAAAAAGTGATTTTTAAGAATTTCTATTTTATTCATTTATTTTTTTATGATGAAGTATTGTCACTCGTGTGGTCATTATCACAGATGAACGGAAGGAAACAAGAACTAATGTCTGTCTGTAGTTTTATTATTATTCTATGATTTGTGCATATTATTTGTTAGTACCACAAATTTGAAATTTATTATTTATCTTTAAACTAATTAAAATTATAATAAAGAAAACATAGTCCTTATAATTTATCGAAACGTATAGTCATTTAAACATCATCCAGTAATCGTTTTAAATATGCCGAAAAAAAAGTGTCAAGTAAAACCATCTTGGAAAATCCAATACAATGGTAGGTACTTTTGGTTCTCATGTGTTTATGTTTCTGGTTATTATCAATCTTTTTTACAGAACATGATATTCGTTCCTCTGGTAAAGAAAAACATGTTAGTTTTAAAACATCCAAACATAAGAAGAATAAAAGAAATGGGAAGGATTGGACCAATTCTGTTAGAGCACATTTATATAATGAGGATATTGATATTGACATGGATGGCAGTAGACCCAGTAAATCAGTGAATAAGAATATGAAGAAAAAACATCCATCAGGTGCTTCTGCACCTAAAAAATCAAAAAGGAAACTGTGGGAAGGACCAACTGGTTGGTATCGAATAATTGTAAGTATTTTATTTATTTATTTATTTATTTATTTATTTATCAAGCTCAAGTTTATAAACAGTTTCATACAAAAACAAATTATTGCTAAGATTAACAATAAATTCATATGTTTTTCATACTATATCTAATACAATATAATTTCGCTACCACTATATTATTTTCTATAAATATGCACCTAAGTGATTTAACACTTGTTTTGTGCAGAGCTTATTTATCACGATAACATAACATCTTTCCTATACTATATTGAATAAATTTATAATTATAAATACAAAGTAAAGTAAATCAATCAATCAGTGTTATAAATGAAAAATAGTTGTAATTTATAAATGTCCTACATTGCATTGAAA
The DNA here is from genome assembly GCA_034642435.1 of Megalocaria dilatata. Classification (NCBI taxonomy): domain Eukaryota; kingdom Metazoa; phylum Arthropoda; class Insecta; order Coleoptera; family Coccinellidae; genus Megalocaria; species Megalocaria dilatata. The sequence goes on along the minus strand of CM067859.1, from coordinate 51,894,286 downwards.
ATTTTTTGTAATTTTTAATATTTCTAATATTCAAGGGTAATAGATTGTAGGCCTTTGGGGCTAGATGGTAAGCAAATCTTGCATGTACATTTTTATTAGAATTAGAAACTTTCAGCAATTTGCTCGTCATACTACGAGTCACAATATTATGCGAGATATGATTTTTTAGATGTTCTTTTTTATGCATGAATATTACCAATGTATGAAAGTACAGCGATCTCACGTTGCATACATCTCTTCCATAAAGTAGTCTGGTTGGGTATCGTCTCCTTTTTTTGTAGATAATTTTAAGTATATAATTTTGTATTGTAGACAAGGTTTTTAATGAATTTTCATATAATGCTCCCCAAACTAGTATTCCATATCTCAAAAGTGATTCTACTAGAGATTTATATACCAAAATCAATATATTTTTACTCAAAATATCCCTTAACTGATAAAACTTGTAAATTAGTTTTCTAATTCGCTTTGTTAAATATGCTACATGTTGGTTCCATTTTGTATTTTTATCTATAATAATTCCTAAATATTTAATATTTTCAACTTCTTTTATGTCCCCAATGCCCTTAATATTAATGCTATGAAATTTGGGTCTATTTATATCTGTGATGGTAAATGCTATATAATTGGTCTTATTTGCATTTAGAGACAGCTGAAACCCATCCAACCACATCTTTATGGTATTCATACCCTCTTGAACCCTTTCTTTAGCAACTTCCCAATCATATCCACTAAATATGGCAACAGTGTCATCAGCATATGATATTACTTTGCCATCTATGTCAAGTGTTAAGAGAGAATTTATATAAATGGTAAAGAGTATAGGCCCCAGAACCGTCCCCTGCGGCACACCCAATCTCACCAGTTGCGGATCACTTAGGCTTCCATTGACTTTTACATTTTGTGAGCGGTCATTTAGATAGTTTTCGAAAAGACTCAGCACAGTACCACGAACTCCACATCGCTCTAACACTTGTAGTAATTTTTCATGATGTACCGTATCGAATGCCTTTGCCAAGTCCAAGAATACTGCGATACATTTTTTATTGTTATCAAGATTGTTTGAAACTTCTTTAATAACCTCATACATGGCATCCGATGTGCTTTCACCTTCTCGGAACCCATATTGATATTCACTTAGTATTTTGTTGCTATTTAAAAAGTTTATTAAGCGTGTTTTTAGACATTTTTCAGTAATTTTTCCAAAATTATTGATTAAACTAATGGGGCGATAATTTGAAATTTTATTTTTGTCACCTGCTTTGTAAATAGGGGTTATTACAGATTTTTTGAATTGTTTGGGGAATTTTCCAGTACTAAATATCAAGTTAATGATATGGCTAAGAGGGTGCAGAATGTATTTTGCAGTTAGTTTCAACAAAAATGGAGTGATTCCATCATAGCCAGGTGCACTACCATCTTTTAATGAATTGATGTGTAGGAATACCTCATTCTCTGTAACAGGGGTTAAAAATAAGGAGTTATTATTAATGGGAGTATTATCTAATGAAAAATTGTGTGGTACCTTTATGTTTTCAATCATTTTAGTGCCCATGCCAGTGAAATATTCATTACAGAAATTTGCCATTTCTTTATTGTTATTGAAAGTTTGTCCATCATCATCACATATATCAAAGCTTATTGTACTTTTTCCAGACTTTTCATTTGTTGACTCAGAAATTACTTGATATATTTTTTTCATCTTATTTTGATTTTGTGTTATTATGTTTTTATAGTAGTTGTGTTTACATTTTTTTAAAAGACTATTCAGTTGATTTCTATAAGCTTTATATTGTTCTTCTAAATCTACCGAAAAATTACTACATAATCGTTTTTTTAATTTATCTCTTGTGATTATGGACCTTGTAAGGCCTTCCGTAATCCACGGTTTGATTTTTTTGCCTTTTTTTTCCCGAATGATTTTTATTACCGTGCATTCATTTACCAAATGCTGAAAAGTGTCTGTAAAGAAATCTGCAGCTATTTGAGCGTCATTTGTTGTAGTGACCTTTGTCCAGTTTTCGTTTTCTATTAATGAAAGCAATTTTTCCGTGTTTATTTTTTTGATTGTGTGAGATCCTTTGTTTTTATTTTCTTGGATCCGAGCAAGTGTGTCCCTATAAAATATAGCTGTTACAGCATAATGATCCGTGATACTGCACGTCAATATATACGAATTAACCCTTATATTTCCTACATGTTTCTTCTTGATAAATATATGGTCTATGCAAGTGGATGTGTTTTTAGTTACTCGAGTCGGCAGTTGTATGTGAGGTAAAAATCCATGTCTTGCCATTACAGAAATATATTTATTGGTATTCACGTCTTCATCATCCAATATGTCTACATTAATATCTCCCACAAGCAACCGAAAGCGGCCGTGCTCTGGGTTCAGTTCAAGGTAGCTATCAATTTCCTCCAAAAATGATATTAAATTAGATGGATTTGGTCGATATAATGCAACAATCTGAAACGCTGCACCATCAACAGTAGTATTTAAAATACTCAATGTAACCCCACAGATAACAAGTTTGAAACTATTTATGCTGACATTCAAGTTTTCTTTATAAAATATCATGACCCCGTCATTTTTATTGAAATCAGCATTGTTATAATATGTTTCGTAACCCGGAATATTAATTTGCTGTAATGTATCTAACCTAAAGCATTCACTTAAAATAACAATATCATAATGTATATTATATGTTGACAAAGCAACCAAAAGTTCATCAAAATTTTTTTTTATACTTCTGATGTTAAGATGAAAGATACTGAAAATACTATTGGCGTTGTACTTGCTGTTTGGAGTATCGATGTATTCACCAAGATTTCTTCCTACAAGTTCAAGGTCTTCTAGTACAGCATCTTCATCTACTATAACCATTCTGGGGTATAGGTAGTTTTTCTTTGAAGAATTCGTTTTTGGTGCTCCAAACTAGGACAAAGCAGATCACCAGCATAATGTTGAGTATTATATGTAGTTTTATATTTTTCATTTGAAATGACACAGTTTATACAACATTTAGTTTGTTTTGGGCAGTTATTTTCTTCATGTTCCTCCTTACAAATTGGGCAAGCTAATCTATTGCGACAATCATTTATTTTATGGTAGAAACCCTGACATTTAAAACATCTTGGGACATCTAGATCTTCATAGATTGGCAGTCTTTCCCATCCGATGCAAAGTTTTTTTTTCACCATGATCTGTTGAAAGGCTGTTGCAGAACAAACACAATAAATTGTACTACAGCCTTTTCTTGTTTTCTTGATATATGTTGTTTTAATATTATCTTCTATGTCATTTTGTTCAACGATGCTTTTAGTCACTTCGTCGGCAGACATATTTTGTGTGAAGTTTACAATTTTAATTCTGGGTTGTCTCATTTTTGTCAACTCGATCTCATAATTTTCATCCATCCTCTGTTTAACAGCTTTTTCCAAAGTATCAATGTCCTTTTTTGTTTGACATGAAATAATTACGGATCCATCTTTCGCTTCTTTCATTTGTGTCACTGCCACCTTCAGCTTCGCAGGGTTTATATTTTTGTTAAGTTCAAGTTTTGTTCTTGCACTATCTTGTTTCACTTTAGGTTTGATTACAAGATTTGGATAGTTATTTCTTCTTTCATTATTGGGTTCCTCGTTCATTTTTACTGCATCTACATAGGATTTCTGTTGAATTTGTTTCGTGCTATTATTTTCCATTTCTTTTAATTTTTCCTTAAGCATCGTAATAATTTCATCTTTATCATTAATTATCTGTTCTTTGTCTTTTATTGTGTTCATAAGAATATCAGCATATTCGTAGTTCCGGCATTTTGCGCAATTAAATTTTAATATTCTCGTTTTTAGAGGCAAACATTTTATTTCTGATGCCGAACATCCAGAACAGCTATTGCATATTAGCCTTTTACAAGAGTCACAGGATGTGCACGGATATCGCACTTCTTTAGTTGGTTGAAATGTTTGTTTACATTCTGAACACTCACTTTTATCCATTTTGAATTATTCTCTTCATGTTACTCACAAGAAGTGTTCATCTTTTTTTGAGAAAAAATACTTAAAACAAACTTAAGTGAGTCAATGGTGCTATCTATCTATTGCCTCCACTGGGAAGGCTCTTTATTGCATGCATTAGAGGCCTGATCAGGTACTTTCTTTTGTTCTTTTCTTGATTCGGATCTTGTAGAACAACGGGATGGAAGATTTTGAGGTTGTATGGTGTGCTTACAAATTTTTTTCCCAAGGTCTGAAGTTTATTTTAGAATCGGTTCAATCTTAATTTTTTTATAGTGGTCATTTGGTAGGTTTGTGAAGTGGATTTTCTGGATGTTGTAACTTACTCAATGTCCTTCAACTACTGCGTTCTGCTACTTTTATATCATTAATATTAGATCTCCATATTCTAATATCAGTCAGCAAATGGTTTGGTAGATTCTTGAAGCTGTTGTGTGATTTATGCCGTGGTTTTTGTAAGGGATCGAAATTGTTTTGATCTAGCAATTATTTCCCTTTTTTTATTACTTATTGAAATTGGTCTTATTATCCACTGTGATTCCTAGGTATTTGGCATGTTGGACTGGGTTTATATTATGTTGCAGCATTCTGATGCTTGGTGAATTGTCTGATAATTTATGGCCAAATATTACTAATTTAGATTTGTCAGAGTTTGGTAAAACTATCCATTTTTTCATCCATGTCATGATTTTGTTACATAGACTTTGTAGTTCCTCCATTGTGTCCTTCAGTTTATTGCTGCGTTATGAGCACTGTGTCATCGTCATATTAGATAATGTAACTTTTCAGTTCTTCTGTTACCTTGTGGATATCATGTACGTAAATATTATATAGAAATTATGACAATGGAGAGCCCTGCAGCATACCTTGTTGAGGAGAGAACAATGCAGAGAAATGCTTGTTGATTTTAACCCTCATGCTTCTGTCCCTCAAGAAGTTTTTTAATATTTTTTAGGTAAACTGGGGCGTCCAATTGCTGGAGTTTGTGCCAGACACCCTACACTATCAAATGCTTTCTTGAAGTTCATGAATATGGCTGCTGACTCTTGACCTTTTTTTCATTGTAGTTTGTATATTTGATATTAGAACTACTAATGGGTGGATGGTTGAATGATTTCTCTTGAATCCAAACTGTAAAAGATTGAAGTTTTGTCCAACCAAATTTTCAAGATGAATTTTCAGGACTTTTTCGAATGTTTTTCCTAAAATTGGTAAAAGGGGGTTGGGCCAATAGCTAGAAACTTGATTATAGTCTGTGCATGTTTGTGGATTGTCTTCAAATTATCGAGGCTGATTTATTCGAAAACCAAAAACCGATTTAAAGCTTTCGACTAGAAGTACCATTTTTGAAGAAATGTCTTAATTAGTTAAAAATTCGAGAAAATGTCAGCGGCGTTCAAGTTAGGCACGTAATATCAAATAACCTCTTTATCTACCCCACTGAAAATGTTCGACACATTAAATTTTAATTTTCAACAAGCAGTGTGGCTGTTTCAAGTTGCATCGAACATATCTTATAGAATTGTTTCAGAAAAACCAGATATTTTTTCGAACTTTAATACTCTGTTTCTTGGAAGTGAATAGAGTTAGGACCCATATTTGAAGGAAATTTGTTAATTTCTATATCTATCTGCCCTACCTACTCTGTATATTGAGTGAGAAAAGAAGATAAGCACTCATTTATCCTTGTCCTATTTTAATAATTTTTGGTACACATTCAGTGCCCCTTGCTTAGTGAATGATTATAATTTGAGCTTTATTAAACAACTGACTGAAAAAATTGGTTTAATATTTTTATATTTATATTTTATATTTTTTTGAGGTACTGTTCTGTTCCGTACTTTAGGGAGTTTCTAAAAACACTTACCTTACACAACCTACCTACCTTATCTACACAAGCGTCCATGTTATTTTTGTTGTACCAGAGTGCAGGGATAAAGTTCAACAGAATAATTGACATAGACATACCCAGATACATTGGATGAATCTGTGACATACTCTGTATAATCTGTGAGGGATTCTATCACTTGTATAATTCTTAGAGAATGCGGATCTTTGAAGGAAGTAGAATAGAGCCTTTTATCCATTTATTTTTCAATTTCATGAGATTTTTCGTTTCTTCAGGAGAATTGTTCAACAATTACAAAACATGACATTTATTTGACTTTCAACTGGCAGAACAGCGTTCAATCGTTTCGACAAAATGTCTGTAATTTTCGAAATTTGAGCCAAAAATTGTTTTGGAGGACTAGGTTGGACTTAATGATGAAGAATCCTAGATGAAAAGTGATTTGGTTCAGCTGGTAAATACTCTTAACTTTCGAACGGAAAAAGCTAGAGACTTGAAACTTCCAGGGTAGGTTTGAGGTCTGAATATCTATCTCAGTTACGTTCGTTAATGGGCAAAATTGGTGGTCTAATGATTTCGAAGTTATTCACATTTGAGGTTTTCTTTTATTTTTCTCAATATTTTCTAAACTACATATTCGAGCGATTTTTTCTATTCGCTGGTATTTTAATCTTTAGGTTGTATATGATTCTCATTTCATATGAATGGTCAACAAAAGGTTTCAAATTAGATCGATTGTGTACAATTTATATGAATATAAAAAGATTAAAAATTTTGAGAAAATGTTAATGAAAAAGTAAATTTAACTGATCTATTTTTTTTATAAGTAATTTTTAATATATATCTATATAATAATAAGTTTACATGATCTGTTGTTCTAGAGCCAGCCCACAGCAATATTCCATACCTTAGAATTGACTTTATAAGAGCTTTATGAACTAAAAGAAGTAACAAAGTCAACAAATAAAACTTGTTTTTGTCGTTGGGCTCTTGACAAGTTTGCCCGATACACATTCCTCCTAGAACGCCCATTTTCATAGTAAAGTTGAACAATTTGTAGACGCTGTGCCGGGGTAAGTGTTTCCATTATGAATTGTGAAACACTACTGAACAGAAATGGCACTTCAATTAACACGAGGCATGCGCAATCTGCAATTGAATCCCCACCACAAAAAGTACCTCTAAATGAATCACCGTTTATACTACTCTGTCAAGAAAGTACCGGGAATTTTCAATTAAAACAACATTTTTACATTTAATCGTCAAAATTTATTGGGTCGCCTTCAAAATAGGCTCCATTTGCTCCAATACATCTATGCCAACGACACATCAAATTATCGAAACATTTTTTATAGGCGCTTTCCGGGATGGACTTTAGCTCTCGCGCCGAATTTTGTTTTATGGCTTCAATCGACTCAAAACGGGTGCCACGAAGGGGCAATTTTAGCTTTGGGAAGAGGAAAAAGTCGCAGGGAGCCAAATCCGGTGAATACGGTGATTGCTGAAGCACGTTTGTTGAGTTTTTGGCGAGAAAGTCAGTCACAATCGTAGCTCGGTGAGAAGGCGCATTATCGTCATGCAAAATCCATGAGTTGTTCGCCCACAAATTTGGCCGCTTCTTACGGATACGCTCACGCAAACGTTTCATAACGCCTAGGTAATACTCCTTGTTTACCGTCTGACCCTCTGGAACGAATTCGTAGTGCACCACGCCACGGATATCGAAGAAAACAATGAGCATCACCTTCATTTTCGAGCGGCTTTGGCGTGGTTTTTTCGGTTTCAGCTCATTTTTTGCCACCCATTCCGATGATTGCTGGCTTGTTTGCATATCGTACTCGTAGACCCAGGTCTCATCACCAGTTGTAATGCGTTCCATGAATGTAGAATCGGAATTACAGCGATCCAGCATGTCTGAAGCAACCTGTTCGCGATGACGTTTTTGAAGAAAATTCAGGTCTTTCGGTACGAGTCGTGCGGCCACCTTTCTCATGCCCAAAATATCGATCAAAATCGTACGTGCGGACTCGTGGGATATCTGAAGATCATGTGCTATCTCTCTCAAGCTGGTACGACGGTTTTCAGCACCCTTTCCTTAATTTTATCGACGTTATCTTCGATCGAAGCCATCGATGGGCAACCACTTCACGACCGTCCTTGAAGGCTCTGTACCACTGATATGCACGAGTTTTCGATAGAGCATTATCACCAAAGGCCTTTTGCAACACTTTCAATGCATCGGCACACGAAAATTCATTTGCAACACAAAACTTTAAACAAATTCTTTGCTCAACGTAATCACCCATAGTAAAAATCTGACTCTGACATCGACTGACTTAATCAGCTGTTGCAAACACACTAGTTGACAGATCCCGCTCAAGCTTGGCATAGTAATTAAGGACAGTGGTACCAACCTAGGAAAAAAAAACTTTACCTGCCTCATTGCCCCGTCAGATTTAAATCGATAATTCCCGGTACTTTCTTGACAGAATGTATATTGTTTTTAAAAATTGAATTAATAAAAAGTTATCTGAAATATCAAACAGAATATTTCTTATAATTAATATTTTTTATAAAAAGTTACATCGTTTTTTATCACCTTTTATTATTGAGGACACAGTGACTCTAGTTTCATAGTTTTTACTATATTTTCAACCAGTTTGAAAATGTAGTAAAAAAAATGAAACATGGGTGGGCCTCTGTATCTTCATTACAAAAAAAGTGATAGAAAACGAAGTAATTTTTCATTTATTCCATTTTTTTAAATGAACTATCACAAAGTGACAGACTATTCCACCCAATATTTTGCTCGTGTCAAGTTTAAAGTTAGTCTATAATTCTAAATCCCCGAAATTCCCATGAATCCCCGAAAACCCCAAAAACAGCATCTTTTGCATAAAATAGGCTGTTCAACCGCAACAACAAACCCACATACGTATTGTGCAATAGTATATTCCTCTACTTCTAATGTGGTTTAACTTCTATCACCAGTTCTCTCAATTTACTTTTCGGTTGTTTGGTGAAATGATAGCCATTTTCATAATGGCTTGTTAATTATCATTTCCCTGAATGCAGCAATTCTGTTCACTAACATAACCAATATCTCTAAACTGAATTTTTCAATGAAAATGTTGATCAATAATTTCAACAATTTTCAAATATTTCTCCAGAGGGAGTCGATTCATAATGAATTGCAAAATCAAACTAACCTCAAAAAAATTGAGAACTGACAAATCGGTCTCATAAGAAAGAGTGTTGCTAATTCAAGAAAAATCTTTTACAAATATACAAATTTCCAGGTTAATGTAACAAATAATCGAGATATTCAATACTTATTCACATGTGTTTTTCAGGTATCTTAGTGCTCCGCTTTTCATGAAATTTTACATAAACATATTTAACGAAATTGAACTTCCAATTAGGGCTTAACATTCTGAATATTTCATATTGTTCAGTTCGAAAGATATGATGCTGATAAATGGTCATATCAACAGACATAATTGAATTGATTCAACCATAAAGTATTTATCTGTGAGTCTAGTACAATTGTTTGAAAGCAGTTTCAGTTTTAGTTATTTAGATAAAATTATAGGTGCTCAGGAACGACAAGGATTACAATTAAATGTCAGTGTCAAGTTTTTGGTCTGAGAGATGATAAATGACAAGAAAATACACTTCTTCATTTCATACTGAAAATTAATCTTATTTTAATTCATTTTCAGTTACCCTTTGGAAACAAATATGATAAACAAATTGTGCAACAGACACTTTTAGAGAAATTGCATCCTCTTACGTTTTACCCAATTTCGGTGAGTTATGTTAATGTACATATCATAAGTTATTGTTGACATCATATTTATCAATTTCAGTGGAAGGTCGGAGGAAATATTGCAACATTCTATGTAGACAACTATCAAACTGCCGAGAAACTCCATGATCTAGATCAAACTATTGAGATGCCAGATGGTTTCAAGATGATCATTAAAGTATATTCTGGTTCACCGAATGTGTATATTACCAGAGAATTGAAAGAAAAAATGAAGTTCGCTATGGCTAGTAGATATAATGCAGTTAATAAGGCATTGGATTTAACTAAATTCTATTGTGATCCTTTATTGCAAGATGATTTTTGTTCACTGCATATGCCGATAGTACTGTTGACTGTCATTGATATAATCGAGGAAAATATACCAGACCTAGAAGCTCTCAATTTGAATGACAACAAAATTCAAATTTTGTCAATCTTACAGAAGCCTCTCACTAAACTGAAAAATTTAAAAATATTATACTTAGGACGAAATATGGTGAGTGGATAACTGATTCATTCTGTTTTCATATTTAGATTTAGTTTATAGTTGAGGCTTGAACGAAACTTGCTATGGTGTGTAATAGTGATGACTTAATTATTATATGAAAATCCATTGCAGGTTGGAGAATAAAACACTATATTTTATCAAATTTTCACAATTTATTCACTAAGAATGTGATGCATTTCAATTGTTACATAATTGCTGAGTGTAAAGGATTACAGAATACATTGAGATTTTTAGGGTATCACTTTATGGAAGGGGCTGGGTTACATGTTGAGGAGTAGGGTATGGTTCATTACTAATAGGTTCTTCAGTGTTTGAAGATCGTCATGAACTTCGTTTATTTGTAAGCACTAACAACTTCATTTCAAAGTCTTTCTGATATTACAAAATATTTTGAAGTTACTATCTATATGGTGTTTCACACCTTTAATTAGTTCAAAGGCTGAGCAAGATTAGCAGAACATCCAGACAAAAGGTCGACATTCATTGAACATATTAAATCACCATGTAGATATTAACAACCTCAAAATACTTCAAAGGCTATTAAATGAATTTGTTGGAGCGCTGGGACGAATATTCAAATCTTCAAACACCGAACAGCCAATTAGCAATGAACCATTCCCCACTCCTCAATTTGTAACCCCGCCCCCTTCATAATATGATACCCCATATATCTTGATGTATTCTGTAATTCCTTTACACTTGACAGTATGATGCAACAACCGAAAGTGTCGTATTATCACATTCTTAATGAATAAATTGTGAAAATTCGATCAAATCTAGTGTTCTATTCTACGAAACTTGCCGTACTGCCATTGTGAAGATCTTTTTTGTTTTATATATATATATATATTCTCGGTTTAACAATATGGTATATCACATATTAGTAAGATACAGCCTAGTGCCGTCTACCCAGTCCTCCTCTCCAAGCCTCGCGATCCTGTGTCAGTTCCACGTTCAACTGTCTCTGTTCCATAGATTGGTGCACTCCCTCATTCCAAGAGCGTCTCGGTCTTCCTCTTTTCCTCCGTCCTGGTGGGACCCACTCAAATAACCGCCTCGGCCATCGATATTCGGGCATTCTCATTAAGTGTCCAAACCATCTTAAACTTTGGATTTCGATTCGGTCTATTACGGTTTCTCTGGCCTGTAACCGATCCCTTATGCTATCATTGGTGACATGTTGTAGCCTTGATGTTCTTGCACTTCGTCTCAGATAGTCCATCTCAACTGCGTTCAGTCTGCGTTTTAGGTCAGCGTTAATGGTCCATATTTCACTGCCATAACACAGAGTCGATTCCACCATCGTTCTTCCTACCCGTATCTTCGTACGATTGGAGATTCCTCTATCCCACCACAAAGAGTTAAGACAACCAATAATCTTTCTTGCCCCTTGAATTCTCTGTTTTATCTCGACTCCACCAATGCCATTTCTGTCAACGACCGCACCTAAGTACTTGAACTGATCTACTTGTTTAATTTTCGTGTCTTCGTCAATGAGCACCTCAAAACTTGCTTCACTGTTTACGACTAGATATTCGGTCTTTTTCAGATTCACGCTCAGGCCCCATTGTTCATATTCCCTGTACAATCTTTTGATCATATATTCAATATCAAAAGAATCCTGTGCTAAGATGACCTGATCGTCTGCAAAGCTCAATGAGTATAATTTGTGGTCCCCCACAGGTATACCCACCTCTCCGCAGCTCCTTTTCCATCTAGCCAACACCACCTCGACATAAAGGTTAAACAACAGAGGTGACAAACTACATCCCTGCCTCAGCCCCTTTGATATATTAATTGGCTTTGATAACTGTTTGCCAATTCTGATAGAGGCAGTATTATCTCTGTACATTTCTTGGACAATCAACAGCATTTGTTTATTGATCTTCAATATTTTCAATGCTTCCCATAGTTTCTGACGGGGAATAGTATCATAAGCCTTTTCCAAATCAACGAAGACCATGTGTACCTCTTCTCCTGTCGATATTCTTTTCTCTGCCAGTTGTTGTAGCACAAATAGGTTGTCCACACATGAGCGTCCCATTCTAAATCCAGATTGCTGTTCACTTATGCTACTGTCCATCTCTTTGCTGAGTTTAGAGCTTAAAATTTTACCATAAAGGCGGCTCAAGCTGCTGGTAATGCTGAGGCCTCTGTAGCAATTGGGATCCCTCCGGTCTCCTTTTTTGAAAACCGAAACCAGGTAGGCATGTTTCCATTCTTTTGGGGTTGTTATCGTATTAAAGCATCTATTCAAAAAAGTCGTCAGTCTTTTGACTATTTCTGTACCCCCATATTTGACCAACTCTATCGGTATATCTCCAGGGCCGGGAGATCTTCCATTCTTCATTCTCTTCAGTTGTTGCTGCGTTTCTTCTATAGTTATTGTCATATTAGGGTTATGGTGATCATGGCTATATCCTTCTTCTGCTTCCTTCCTTGCGTAGTCTCTGTTTTCAGTTAAAAGCGCTTTTTTGTTTTATCTTGCTAATATTATTTACCCTTGAAAATTATCCCTTTCACAAAGGTGTCCGTCCGCTTTTTGAATCTATCTAGGAATCACACTGTTTTTCTCATGTTTCAGATTAAAAATGTTGGAATGGTGGATTATTTGAAAGGAATACCCCTGGTTGAAATCTTCTTGGATGGTAATCCAGTATGTGATAAATTCAAGGATAAAACCCTCTATATAAGGTACATTATTCTTTTTAATATACTATTAATGTTTATATAATTAATAACTTTCTTAGTTTCGAGATATTTTTTTCATCCATCTTGTAGTCTTCAAATAAGGTGAGTCTTTGCAAATTGAGAACACCAAATCTTAAGAGAATAGTCACAGATGGAACACAGAATCAAAATGAATGTGACAAGAATAAATATTATGATTGCAAGGTCTCCAACTTACAGTTTTGTTGTAGGAATTCTTAGATGTCTATTAACTTTGAACTATTTCAAAAAAATTTATTATAACAAGAAGCTTGGCAAGAATAATTTGTGCTTTAGTTTTCAGATTGGAAAAAATCATCAGTTAACTTGTTCATTTGATACAAATAAATAATTTACAAGATAAAATAATGATTCTTGATTTGTTGTAACAAAACTTCTTCAAAACAATGATTGAGAATTGTTACATAGTTATTTCAATAAGAATTATGATGGAATTATCAGGTTTTTAACTTGAAATTTTCATATCTATGCAGGTTCATTTGACTTAATTTGGCATGTCAAATTCAAAAAGTCATCAAATTAGTTAAAAAAAAATTGTAATTTCATTTCATGCTCCATAGCTGATTTTCTTTAATTCAATAAAAATATTATAATGTAGGTAATTTAAAGTGCGAAAAAACTATTAATGATATGACTGTGAGGAATTTACCATTATTGTTATATGGTTAATCGAATAATGGTGTTTTATTCTACTTCATTCAATTTAAAAAAAATAAAACAATTGATAGTCCAGAATTACCATTCTTCCAAGTAATATTCTTAAGGATGGAAGAATCTTCTCATTGTGGTGAGTTGATAAAGGTTAACTAAGAGAGCAAAATAAAGTGCAAAGTAACTGTACATGTCGATAAGTAATGCAAGAATTCTACTATCACACTCCAATACTGAAGTATTGTACAAGATTTCGGCTTATAGTCGGATGAATACAGTGCTCTTATTATTTATGGCATTATTTACTCTCATGGGTTTTCCTTAAACTTCAAACCACAATTTCAATTTAGACAGGTAAAGTGTATATATAAGTGACAATTGTTTGAAGTAAAATAAAATGTTGATTTATGTTTATGTTAATGATGAAATATTTCACTAATTCCTGTCACGACTAAGTTGAAATGAAGAAATTTTATATAGTTTCAACGAAGGAACTTTAATTTGGCAGTTTCAACTAATAATATTGAGGTCTTTCTGAATATTGATAGTGCCTTCAAATAAAAAAAAATCAGATTGCAAATATTGAAAGTTTTAAATCATTAAACAAACGGACAGTGGTTCAGAATATATAATGGTTAAAGTCTGATATACACATTGATTCTTTATTATTCTCCTCCCAACATTTCTACTTTGAAATTAATAAGCAAATCATTCTTCCTTGCTCCAAGATATTAACAGATAATTGGTGAATGTCGCTTAAAACGAGTTATTAATAATTACTATGATTTAATATATGTATGAATAAATCTTGGAATTTTTAGGTATTAAAGCACAGCAATTTCTAAAAACTGGTTTTAAATTAACTATCAAATATTAACAGCCAAAATATGTTTATGGTGTTACTTAATATTACTCACATTATATGTTCCTATCATGTTTACTGATATAAAAATTTGTATGTTTTCTACGAACAACTAAGAATAAATAATTATCCACATGACCCCACCATGGGGTTTATTTTTCTTTGTCCACAGTTATATCAGATCCACATTTCCGAAAGTTATGAAATTGGTAAGTACAAAAAACTTCTTTTTTATATTATTTTACCATATTTCTTGTTACATGTATATGAGCCATTGTTCCACTTCAGTTATGGCGTGGCATTCATAGCCCCAGTAGAAAAATATCCAATGGATTCAAGTCTGGTGATCTGGGATTCTGCTAGAAAATTCAGATGAATGTTCTTTTGTCCCACTTGTAAGATCCTTTTATAGCGGTATTCCTTTCTATAATTTTATCTTAAATTGTGAAATATCACAATTATTATTAATATTAATGGCATTAATGGCAGAGCATAATAATGCTCTGCCATTAAAAATATATCTTCCACCCTATAGTTGTGTAATCCAAAATTTTTTTAACTGTCAAAGTTTTGATGTGAGATAATTATCACATTATTAACACAATTTTTGACAATATTATTCTGTGGAATGTCCAATAATCAACAATTTAAATTTAGAGTGGTTACATATATGTCCATTGTTTCACATTTTCTTCAAGAAATAGAAAGATTAATTGAATTCTTATAGTTTTTAACTCATGAAATATATGGTAAACATATTTCAAGTAACAAAGCTCTCAAGTTTCAGTAATAACTTTTGTATTGATTATTCTTTGTTATATTTTCACCAAAAAATAACCACCAATGAACACAATTTCATGTCATCTTTTTCACCCTTGTCAGTCAAATGTTTCAGTTAAGGAAACATGTTAAAGAAATCCTTTACTAAAATTTCGAACATAAGGGTTCAAACTCCAAAATGAGTCTTAAATCTTTGCCCATAAAAGGGCATTTTCTTTCAATCTCTTTAAAATCAAAACAATTTGCGAAAATAATGTTAACTCAGAATAATACCCTAAATTTATGAAAATATGACTGATTTCAAAATTAATATGTTACATTTTCGTTGACGGAAGTGTAAGAAATAAAACACTACAATCGTACATTACTGTGTATAAACATTAATTACTGAAACTCTTTGAACAAGGCCCATAATAGGTATATTATTCTTGAAAGCAAACAATTCACTGTTATGAATTTGAGTCAGTATAATTTAATATATGTGGTATTTCTGAGCATAAATAATGTTGAAGTACCAGAATTAGATTAAATATAAATTGAGCGAGCGAAGTAGAATGAATGAAGGACCTAATAAATTAAACTATAACTGTAGGAATGTGCTGAAACTTTTCTGTCGTCGTTATTTTATATTCTTTCGTCATCTTGATTTATTAAATGACACAATTTTTTTCAAGGATGGATTGGACTTGCCGCCGCCCATTAGTTTTGACTTAGAGGATGAATTTACTCTGCCATCACCCATCCAAACGTTTTTGTGTGACGCAAATGGTGGTCCCATAGTAAGTCGATTTCTAGAACAATATTACAATTTATTTGACAGTGAAAATAGACAAATGTTGATAAATGTCTATCATGAAAAGGCTGTTTTTTCGTTAACGATGGCATATCCTCATGGAACGAAAGATAAAACTGTGAATTGGCTGAATTGGTACAGCACCGACAATAGAAATCTGTTTAGGCTTTCAGACTCGGATAGAAGATTCAAACTTTTGAAACAAGGCAATGTGTCAATAGTTTCTTTTCTCAAAGAAATGCCAATGACCAGGCATGATTTGCCGAATTTCCAAGTGGATGTTACAATATTCAATGTAAGTTGAAGTTAAATAATAGATATAAATCACCTAGATAAATGTCATCATACCTCTTATGCCTGCTGCAAGTAACATGCTTCATATTTTCTGAATTTAATATTTACATCATTCATATTATCTATATTGGAATATTATGGTTAGCATTATGTAAGTTTGTCTGAATACCAATAATAACCAGTTTAAAATTTAATTAGACATGCACTTTTCATAATAAATATCACATTTCATTGATGCACATAAGTGATTCATTCACATTGATTAAAGGTTATCAGTGAAAAATTAATTGAAATTTGATTTTTCAGCCATTAATGATAAGCTTCAATGTAACCGGATCGTTCAAGGAATTAAAAGGTGGTCATAAAAATGCACCGATAAGATGGTTTTCCCGAGCATTTGTAATCGTTCCAGCTGGTTCTGGAATTTGTATAAGTAATGAATTACTCCATGTGACAAATGCGACTGAACAACAGATAAGGGTGAGTTGGTTTTACAGTAAAGTGACTAATGTTATTTGAAAAAGAAAGACTAAATTTATAATGAGCAATAAACTTAACCTGTTTTAGTTAATAAATTATACTTTTTCCAAATAGAAACAAGTTTAAGAAGTAAAAATTTATTACCTGGGAGGAACCAGAGCTTCAGTTCTTACTAGTTGAATTTTATGATTGTAAACCTAAAACTTCTTCAGAATTATCCAGATTAATCGATGTTATGAGGACCTAAATCTGAGCAAACTTGTTCTAATGAAATCTATGATTGTTTCGGTCTTTACTTGACGGAAATTCATCTTGAAAATATGAATAAAAACAATATTCTCATTTCCGCTAATATTTTATTGACACTACGATCGTTACGTCATACCATGACTTCTTCAGGTGAGTATTACAAGATACTGAGTATACCGTGAACAAGAACTTCATTTTATAGTACATGGATATAACAAAAATAGAAGAGGGGGTGAAGAGAGTTTTACAATACTTTTGGGAAACTGAAAAATGGTTCAAAAAAGATTCAACAAAGGGGAGTTACTTAATTCAGTTTGGTTATTCAATAATATTTTTCTTTTGTGATATCTATTAATTTCTAAAGTTTCTAATAAGTTTAATCTAAAACTTTTGTTTTCTAAGTGTAAAATTTCAAAGTTACTATTAAAACTATGTCCTGTGTCTAGAAGGTGCTCTGCGTAGGTTGAATTTCCCTTTTTGTTACAATAGCATTTTTCATGTTCCCTGAGTCTCGTCTGGAACGATCTTCCTGTCTGACCAACATATACGAAATGGCAAGTACCGCAAGTTAACTTATAAACACCTGATTTCTTGTTCTTAGATGATTTATCTTTATTATTTTTTATTAATTTTCCTAGGGAGTTATTCGTTTTATAAATCAATTAATTAATTAATAAAAAATAATAAAGATAAATCATCTAAGAACAAGAAATCAGGTGTTTATAAGTTAACTTGCGGTACTTGCCATTTCGTATATGTTGGTCAGACAGGAAGATCGTTCCAGACGAGACTCAGGGAACATGAAAAATGCTATTGTAACAAAAAGGGAAATTCAACCTACGCAGAGCACCTTCTAGACACAGGACATAGTTTTAATAGTAACTTTGAAATTTTACACTTAGAAAACAAAAGTTTTAGATTAAACTTATTAGAAACTTTAGAAATTAATAGATATCACAAAAGAAAAATATTATTGAATAACCAAACTGAATTAAGTAACTCCCCTTTGTTGAATCTTTTTTGAACCATTTTTCAGTTTCCCAAAAGTATTGTAAAACTCTCTTCACCCCCTCTTCTATTTTTGTTATATCCATGTACTATAAAATGAAGTTCTTGTTCACGGTATACTCAGTATCTTGTAATACTCACCTGAAGAAGTCATGGTATGACGTAACGATCGTAGTGTCAATAAAATATTAGCGGAAATGAGAATATTGTTTTTATTCATATTGTTCTAATGAATTTTAATAATTTTGTCCCATTATTAGGAGGACCGGAAAGTAATGTCGCTCTTTTAAATTAAATTCAAACAAAACCTTCGTTATCAACAACATTTTGCCATATATAGTGTACAAATTTTCAATGCCGGACCGATAAAAATCAATTGGTATTTTGAGTAAAATATCTCGAGATTACATTTTGAATATCATCCTAATTTTCAAATTTTTTTTCACTAAGTAGCGTTTGGAATAAATGGAAAACCGAGGGTGCAATAGCGGACGAGTATGGTGGGTGAGGCAGTACCTCCCACCCCAATTCATTAATTTTTTCCTAGGTTCGTCTTGCACAATGCGATCTTGCATTGTCGTGTTGCAGAATAACGCCTTTTCTGTTGACAATCGCAGGATACTTTTCGATTAAAGATTGGTTTACTCGATTCAGTTATTCACAATAAAGATCTGCTTTAACAGTTTGTCCAGGTTTCAGCATTTCGAAATGAACAATTATTATTATTATTATTATTATTATCCTGATACTCCTAGATCTTCTGTGAAGATCCCTCAGAAGCTTTTTTAGCTTGTGCGAGTTAGGAGTTCAGTTGTGTTCTGGTAGGCTTTGTTACTGCGATCTTGCGCCACTTTAGGTCACAGCACTGTTAATTTTTGACTCAACAGTGAAATGAAGGCAGACACCCGTCCAACTAGAAAATTTCTTTTCTACCTGAACAGGATTCAGGTACAGAAGCGCCTTATTGAGATGATCAAAATTACCGGATCTGAACCTTAGCATTTACGAACGTCTAATGCACTTGAATAAACATCGCAAATGTTTTTGGTCACAACTGTTACGTTACTACCCTTGCAAAACTAAAAAAGCATACAATGCTGGATATGTCTTCTGATATTTGGCTGGCCATGCCACCCCAAATTACAAAAAAAGTCTTGACATTTAATTATTTAGAAGTGAACAAGTCATAATAACCTTAAAATGTCTTTGATACGAGTTCAAAGTACAAATGACAATCAAATATCGACATGGACAGAAACAGCATTACATTACGGCC
This sequence comes from Megalocaria dilatata, assembly GCA_034642435.1. Lineage (NCBI taxonomy): Eukaryota > Metazoa > Arthropoda > Insecta > Coleoptera > Coccinellidae > Megalocaria > Megalocaria dilatata. The sequence goes on along the minus strand of CM067859.1, from coordinate 51,874,981 downwards.
GTCTTATTATTTCATATAATTTTGTAGTAACCTAACTTACAAAACTTAAATAATTCATTTGTAAATGTAACTGTGATACCTATAAATTGATCTGGAATCTTGAAGCAGTAATTTGATCAGCTCAACTTGGATGGACCCCAGCATCAAATTTGCGCTGAATTTTATGCATATTATAGAAGTAAAAGAATGAGTGAATGTGCAAGTTGTAACAAGTTCTTGAAACAAAGATGATTGAAATTATTGTAAAACTATTTGTGTTTATTGAATATACCATGAGGAGAACAAGGAAACCTTTCACAGAATTGATTTATTCCTAAAATAATGATCTGTAATAGATTTATTGTTCACTTCTAGTGATAATTTTAGTATTAATAATAATTTATCCTACAGGCATTCAAATCAACAACCCTTCCCACTTCAGTACCAGTTCCTGCCATGGAAGCTTCTCCAGCAGTGGCAGCTTCAATATCAGCAGTATCGTCTCCATCAGTAGATGTTCCTCTATCAGTAGTTACTACTCCAGGTACACCTGAGATCAGTGCCATTGATGATGCTACTAAACAACAAATGGTACAAGTTTTTATGGCACATTCTGGAATGAATTTGGAATGGACAACAAAGTAAGTTATTACTTAATTTTGCCATGGAATATTCTCCAAACATGAATGAACTAATATTTTCAACCTTTTATGTGCTACATGAAATAAGTAGTGAAAATAATAATTTTTTTACTATACTTCAGAAATTTGTAGTTGTTTATTTGGTATACAACTGTTGTTGAGTGTTCACTCTAGTACAATTTGGAAATTCAAGATACTGTTCGGATTTTATATTTCCAGTTCTCAAATGATCATTCTTGAGAACAATGTTCTTGAATATTTTAAAGTATTCAGTCTCATATAACACTAGTCCCAAGCTGCAGATAAAAATTCATAATTAAATTCAATTCTATATGTTGGCTGGCTAAGGACTATGACTTTTCAAAGGAATAATAATCATTTATGTCTTTAGTGAATAAATGAATTATACAAAGATTACCTCTGAATTAGGCGAAATTTAAGTATAGCTATTCTTACATTAGTCTGGTAGATTCAAAAATGGAAGTACAAAAATGTAAAAATAGAATTAATTTAATAAAAACAGACAGAATAAATCTAGAAAAGCACTGACGTGAGGTCAAAATCTTTTGCGCACTTGTTCAACAGTCCATTTCCCCTCAAAAATTTAAAATACCTAAATAGCTTCTTGATGAAGCTACATATGATGAATATAAATTTTACATTAGCTTTTGAGTTATTATACATCTAAATGCTGAAATTAAACTTGATCTTGGTACCATTGCTATTGTTTCTTTAGCTCCCACCTCTGATCTGCTTGTTGTGAATCTTCTAATCATACAATCCTTATTAAATTTTGTAGAAACATATTCGTTATCATTTTCCGAACTTTCAGTTCAGTTGGATTTGTAGTTTGGAAAATATGAACAAAAATAAGGGAAAATTTCTAATGTTCAAAATTACTGGATTGATTGTACCCAACACCAAAATATTCAGGCCCCAAACCTGCCACAAAAGTTTCTATCTCTTTTCGTTTAATAATACGATTCTCATGAAATTGCGCACGAATATGAGTGTTATTATTATACTTCTAAATGCCAGATTTCAGATCGATCGAATCTGTAATTTCGAAAATATTGGGACATATATGGAAAATTTCCAAACGTGAAAAACTGCAAAACTATTAAAGCGATTTTGCCCCTATTAACGAACTTAGCCGAGATATTGAGACCTCAAACCATCCCTGAAAGTCTCAAGGCTCTTTCCGTTGGAAAGTTTGCGTGTTTACAGACGACCAGGCAAAATTACTTTTAACCCTGAATTCTTCATCATTTAGTCTAATTTAGTCGTTCGAGACCATTTTCAGCTCAAAATTCGAAAATTCTATAGACATTTGAACGGAACGATAGCACGCCAGAATACTAAAATAGTGCACTTAAGTCATCTTCTACAAATGCAAAAATGAGATCTTCAACTTTTTTTAAATGTAATTTTGATAATATTTAACCTATAACTTAGAACATGACATTTGTAGGTTAGGTACTGTAATTTAAATTATCGTTCATGTCATAAATAAAATTACCTTCGATTTTCGTTGGCTTTTGCCAAAGTTTTTACAATTTCAATTTGTGTTCTAACAGGCACACATAATTTTCATTAAAGTATTCATTGATGCTAATTAAAAAAAATGAACTAAACAGTGCAAGTTTAACCGATAAATTTGTGAAAATGAAACGACAAAAAGTAAGCATTGTTGAAAGGAGTTATGAAGTGATCAGACTTAATTAATTTGAACATTGTGGTATAAGTTCTATACTTTTACTTGATGGATTTTGTCAAATATATCATTTTAATTCATTACTTAAAAACATCACCAGTTTCTGGAAACTAGTAGCAACAGTTAAAGATTTGTAGGTATCCTTGCAATAATTCGACCTGTTGCTATAAATTTGGTGTCCAATTTTAATAATTCGGTTTTTGGCAAATAACTTTGGACGAATGAATTATTTTGAAGAAATTACACCTTCAGATTATGAATATATGAATTTCATCCAGATAAAGTTTTTATTCAAGCAGTGAATTTTCTGAATATTTTTATGAACTTTAACATGTGATAAATGTGGTAAATCACTATTGCTATTAATGTACACTTGGAGAGTGCCTTTATAATTATCAGGTTGTGGTATTTAATTCAATATTACGATTTCCTGGAATCAGTTTTCATTAACTGAATTTAAAATTACCTTTTTCTTTCAGATGTTTAATGGAGAGTGATTGGGACTTCCAAAAGGCTTCAACAAACTTCATGCAAGCAAATAATGAAGGAAGAGTACCAAAAGAAGCATTTTTGAGGTATTAATAATTAATTATTATTATTATCCTGTCTTGTAACTGCGATCTTGTGCGACTTTTGTTGAATGTTGTAAATAATAATTCTACGTTGTAAATGAAAATGTACAAAAAAAATGTTTATTTTTATATCAAATGATTATTTAATATATTATATTCATAATTGAATACGTTTAATAATAAATTATTTATTATCAATAAGGTGCCATAGTCTCTATATTGAATGAATACCCCCCATTCATTTTAAATGTTTGCCTCATTAAATTTTAAATAAATAATCTATGGATAATAATAAAAAGGAAGTTTAGGAACTTTCACATCCTTTTGAGAATAGAGGCACAAATGTAAATCCCAATCCTCAGACCACTCAACCACAGATAAAGATCGTCCTCAAGGGGCACAATATAATTGGAGGTGATTAAGAGTTGAACCATCAAGAGAATTTCATCAGGGTGGCCTTGGTAGATAAAAGATTAGACAGCAATCTAGAAAACCCTATACTACCTGAAGGGTCATGTGAACTAGTACTGGGGCAACCACAACACCTAGGGAATAATGATTTACCACCATCCACTCACTACTCATCTCACAAATTACCATTGAATATCCGGGATATTAACTCTACACAGTATGTTATCCTTTACCAGGAAGAATCGAGAATTCACCCTAAAGGGGGTTACCAGCTCACAAAAAATGCAATATTTCAAAGTGTAATGTACTATCCTGTTCTTTACAAAGTACTCAAAAAACGCTAACCTAGAAAGGTAGCTCACGATAGAAATCGTGATCGTGTAGTTGGGGAAGAATGGGACGCTAGTTGTGTAGACAACCGAAATTACACTCAACGAGAGCAAGGAAACATTGGCGGGAAGTTCAAATATTCAAAATACAGTGAAATCGAATAATATATTTCTATTAGTAATACCCAATAGATTATATCACGATATATACCCGCCTATGTTGGTGTCAAATATTATGTGGCACTGGGACTTGACGCATCAGCTCGGTGACTATATTATTATTATTCTATAGTCAGCGGGCGTCTGTTCACCCTACCATATAAAAGCCTGACCAAAGACCTCGAATCTGATGCGACTCACCGCTGGGCACTCTGAGACGATGTGCATGACTGTTTCAGTGTCCTCAAGACATAGCCTGAATTCATCGACTTCAGCTAGACCGATTTTGTGTAAATGCGCTTTCAGCCTGCAGTGACCTGTCATAATTCCGACAAGTGTTCTATCCAGACCTAGCGCTAGGTCCGCCATCTTATGGTTCGAAGCTGTTCCTAGGAACACCTTTGAATGTTTCAGGCAGGCCAGGATGGCTTAGCCAGAAAGACTAGTCTTGAGTTCTTTCTGCGTGTTATCGTCCGCTTAGCGACATCATGTGGTATTCCCAGGAATGGTTCCGGGCCTACCAGAGGCAGCGCAGCTCCAGCAAATGCCAGCCGATCTGAATCTCGGTTTGCTCCCATAGACTCCCGTTCCGTTCGTCGTTCGCGAGAGCCGTCTGTGAACAAGCCAAAGTCGGTCCGCAAACAGAACCTAAGCATGCTGGAGACGATTACATTGAAATGCCGTTCTTGGCTTGTAACATTTTTTCATTATATTCGAGGGCATCGATAGGGTGCTGTTCGTTGAAAGCTCGTCCAGGAGTCCTGAGCCACCCATCACTATTGCCTCCGGCCGGTCGATCGCCAGTTTATATAGATTGTATGTGGTCCGTTCCGCCTCCCTCTGAACGAGTAGGTGCAGGGGTGGTAGAAACTCATCAGACAGGCGTGTTACGTAGCTCTGCCTGTGACGCCAGTGACCATGTGTTCCGCTTGGAACGGTGGTCGTCAAATGCTAGTCATGAATCTTTCGACTGGTCGGGTCCTCTATTGATAGGCTGGTCAAGCTGCGACAGAGCAAGGCAGGTTTCTGGACGAAGAGGGAAGAAGTTGTTCGCTACAGTATAACTACCTTACCCTGTGGACATCCTCTAATGAGTATACGCACTACCCTGTCAAATTCACTCAACACTCTCACCTTCCTATCGGAGAAGTAAGATATGCCATTTATTCACATCCCTCGTCATTCAACCTGTTCAGGATATATTTCCATTCCAGGTGGTCAAAAGCCAAAAGTCGGATATATTCCGACTTCTCATTTACATCCCGTCTTTCTGTCTTTCTCGCTCTCTGATATGCCTCTCTCGCCCTCCTCACTTCTAATTTTCTGCGCTAGAGGGCAGGGGTCCACCAGGAATTTCTGCCTGGAGGCCCCCTTGGGCCACCTAAACATTCTTCCATTCACACTCGTGACCTATTCCTCCAGCATTCTTACTTTCTCATCGGAGCAAAGACCGTCATATCGGTTCAGGTCAACACAATCAGCCTCCGCCCGAACAAGTCTTCTATACCTTCTTCAGTCAGCCCCTCTTATGCACCACTTATTCCCTACCTCAGTCGTGTCATTGTCCCTCATACGCCTCTCCAGAGCAATCAGTATACCATTATGGTCACTGATGCTCCATATTGGCTGCACATGCCAATCTAACGTGTACATATCGCCCATCCTACCATTCAAGAGGGTCAGATTATTGTCCGACTCCCCATTACCACTGATTCACCACAATGAGCTCGTTATAACATACCAACTCTTCTATACTTTCGCACCTTTTAACACGTGGTCCATACGCACCCATTCCCTTGCTATGCCACAAGGTAGATGTCGCATTCGCGTCCAGTCCAATGAGGACCGGACTGTTCCCAGTCACACAGAACATGCGTGCACATATCCCAAGTATGGCTTAATACTCTCGCTATATCTACAATAGACTGAAGCCACGTATCCTTCGTATCTTTCATTCCTGAACCAGATACTCACGCCGAGCTCTCCTATCCCAGTCACCGGCACGACGTCACCATCGGGGTCATTGACTACAACCGCCCCCCGCCGTCTCCCGAGACAAATGCACTCAAGGCCTGTGGGAAACCACACATCAACTCATCCCTCACATAGGGCTCCTGCAGCATACATATGCTCAACCTTTCACGCATCATGCACTCGCTCAGTTCCTGAGGGGAACGAACGAACGAAAAACATGTTCTACGTGACGCACCCACCTTAAGGCTCAATGATCACGGCCCCCATGGGCGAGGGATTCGGAAACGCCGAATCAGCGCGCCAGACACCCCATCACCTAACTTCCAGTACAGCTTCGGTTTCTGCAGCAAACATATGCTCAACCTTTCACGCATCATGCACTCGCTCAGTTCCTGAGGGGAATGAACGGACGAAAAACATGTTCAACGTGACGCACCCACCTTAAGGCTTAATGGTCGCAGCCGCCATGGGCGAGGGATTCGGATACGCCGAATCAGCGCGTCAGACACCCCATCACCTAAATTCCAGTACGGCTTCGGTTTCCAAGACCTACACCCTCACTGGAGGAAGGAGGCCAATCTAACCTCTTGTAGCTGCAGGCTACTACCTGAGTTGGAGACGCAACTCATACGCCGAGGGGATCAGAACCCCGCTAACCCAGCATGCGGGCTTTCAACCACTGCCCTCACGAAACCTATCCTCTAATAGGGCGGCCGGGATTGCTCCCGGGGGCTACCGCCCATCCCGTGGTAGTAATTATCGAGTCATTACTGGAACATGATCCGAGAACGTATTCCATAGCAATTAAGGACCTTGGAATCCAGGCCTTGCTGAGGCCAGCACATCAGGTAATGCGGGTTTGCTGATACCCGTCGGTTCTTCTGGAATTGAAATCCGCCAGAGGGGGAAAGGTGGGTCTGGCCACACCCACCGCGCCCCCCCAAGGATCCATCCCAGACACCTCGTTAGCTTCGCTAACTTTGTTCTTACATCCGAGAAGTGACCAGAAAATCTGAGCCCCTCCTCCACTTTTATGCCTAGGTACTTTGTACCCCTCATATACTTTACAGCCTTTCCATTCAGGCGTTCATTAGGTGGCCGACTAGCGGCGACTGCCCCCCTCCAACAGGAGGAGCACGTCATCCGCATACGCTACAACCTCGTATCCTTCTGACTCATACTGTTCCAGCAGCTCATTCATGTACACGTTCCATACCTTGGGTCCAGCAATTGAACCCTGTGGGCATCCCCTAGTGACCATTCTCACTACTCTTTCATGTGCACTCATCACTTTTAGCTCTCTATCAGAGAAGTAAGACTCCCACAATGCCATTTCTTTGCTTCCCTCATCATTCAAACTGTTCAGGATATACTTCCATTCCAGGTGATCAAAAGCACCCTTAAAATCCACAAATAATCCCAGCACATACTTGTCTTGCAACTCTTTCACCAGCTTTTCAACTAATAGCCACGCATCGACAGTTGACCTACCCTTGGTAAAGCCAATATGATACCATGATACGCTCTAGTATCTTCCCAAGCACTGGGAGCAGACAAATCGGCCGATATGACCCCACCTCCGCCCTGGGTTTATCCAGAGACTGAGCAGAATCACGACCGACCCCACCGTCCAGCGCTGAGGAAAGACACCCACATCATAATCGTGCTGTATATTGACAGCATGAACTCCGGAATGCTCGCCCACACATGCTTTGCCATCTCGGGATATATCCCATCCAAACCTGGCGCCTTGCCAGACTTCTGCAATCTCACAGCCATCCCTACTTCTTCCTCACTGAGCTCACTCATTACTACATTCTCTCTGAGCCTTTCAGTCACCATTATATTCTCGCTTTGACTGGGGAAGAACCCATTCCGGAGCGCCTCCACAGTCTCTCTCCATGTTCTCGTCACGAGTGATCCCACTTTCACTCCGCATATCTCAGTCTTTCGCTTCTTCCCCATGCATATCTTATACACCGCCCACATGGGTTGGTGTTTCCCTCATGCTCAACGAATTTCCTCCAATCCTGATTCTTGCTTACAAGAATCTCTCTTTCGTACATCCGTCGAAGCCAGATATACTCTGACTTCTCATTTGCAACCTGTCTTTCTCGCTCTCTGATATGCCTCTCTCGCCCTTCTGACTTTCAATTTTCTACGCTGGAAGGCAGAGGTTCACCAAGTATTTCTACCCGTATCGGTCCAGGCCAAAAAAATCGGCATCCGCCCGAACAAGTCTTCTGTACCTTCCCCAGTCAGCCCCTCTTATGCACCATCTATTCTCTACCACAGTCGCATTATTATCCTTCATTCGCCTGTCCAGAGCAATCAGGATACCATTATGGTCACTGATGCTCCAGGTCGGCTGCACACGCCAATCTGACGTATAAAAATTATCCATCTTACTATTCATGAGGGTCAGATCGATGTCTGACTCCCATTTGCTCCACTAAAGGTGTACCATTCAGACCACCGATTCACTACAATGAGCTCTTTCTCATATATGAACTCTTCCATGCTTTCGCCCCTTTCAATACGTGGTCCATACGCACCCATCCCCTTGCTATGCCACAAGGTATATGTCGAATTCGCGTCCAGTCCTATACGGACCGGACTGTTCCCAGTTATACGCAACATGCGCTCCACATATTCCAAGTACGGCTCTGTGCTATCGCTATATCTACAATAGACTGAAGCCACGTATCTTTCGTATATTTCATTCCCGAACCAGACACACACGCCCAGCTCACCTATCCCAGTCACCGGCACGACGTCACCATCGGGGTCATTGACCACGATGGCCGCCCCACCGTCTCCCGAGACAAATACTCTTATGGCCTGTGGGAAACCACATACCAACTCATCCCTCATATAGGGCTCCTGCAGTATGCATATGCTCAACCTTTCACGCATCATGCACTCGCTCAGTTCACACATGTCGCCGAAGCATCTTTGTCCAATCAACTGCAGAATTTTTAAAGTCCTATCCACCTTACGACATTCTCGCTCTCATCCGTGCTTCTCTCATTTGGAACTCCGGACACCTAGTACTCGTTTACTGTGTCCAGCGCTCTTGCCTTTTGCTTTACACAATCGGCATTCCTCCTTGTTCTTGCAGTTATAGGAAATACGTCACCTCCGTTACGTATTTCCTATAACCTGCTTTTGGACCTTGCACTCTCGACAAAAATCCAAGCATTTATAGCACCTGTCCACCATGCTCACCTCTCCTACTCTGCATGATAGAAGTGGAGGTAAACCCTCCCCTCTCGCAGCCATTCATCTTTTATTTTTTGTGGTACTTCCAGTACCACATTCCCTTTCTCGCCCCTTTTATTTCGGTTCCTCAACCGTACACATTGCTGGAACTTGACTAAGTCAAGCCCAGCCCCATTCTTTCGGCGGAGCTCTTTCTTGAGCTCCTCCTCAGACATACTGGACTGTACGTCATGCACTAGCACCTTGGGACCCAGTTTCCTGGGTTCCTCTACTTTCATTCCGATATTTCGGAGCCCCTTGCAAGCACTAAGGCACTCCAGTTCTCCGGCGGTTCTCGTCTCTATGACGATTCCGCCGTCTTTCCTGCACTTTCGCACTGCAGTCACCCTCACGTTTACTTCCGATGCCACCGTAGCTAGCACCTTCTGCTTGACAGCCTCGATGTCCATTTTCCCTGCTACGTCCTTGACTATCAAGGCGTAGCTCTGTCGTACCGGCTGCGGTGGCCTGCTCAGAGGCACCGCAGCTCTCGCAGTCGCGCCACCACTCGCAACAGCATTCGCTTCTGGGATCACCAGTAGCGATCCTTCGCTCCCATCTCTCTTTCTCATTCAAGATTCCTCTCATTCTTTCGAGTTCTCTTGACATATCCGCAAATGCATTCTCATACTCGGCAATGTTGCCGAGAATGATCACATTCTTGTTTATGCGGCTCGCCTCCTGAAGGACTGAGTCCCTCATTTTGGTAGAGACCGCCCTCATTCTTTCCAGGGGGCATGAACTCCCACTCTCGCTCACATTCTCGCTCGCAGCCGCACTCGGCTGCGCACTCTCCCCAGAGCTGTCTTCGGGCCCTGGGCTCGCTCGCTTGCGCTTTTTATGCTTACGATTGCCTTCTCCAACTTTATTTCCACCATTAAGTTGCTCGAGATTATTCATTCAGATCCCACCCCCGGCAGAGCGTCCATACCGGGGGAAGGCTAAATGTCCCACCCGGGGCACCAAGTCCGAGTGGTAAGGAAATCTAAGGAGCGACTACCTCTTGGCCACGCATCCCATCAGCGATCTACCACACCTCAGGATTGGGGGTTGTTGTAGGTTGTCTCCTAGTGAGTGAGACGGTTAAGCCTCGCTCCCCGTCCACCCTAAGACATGACGGTCAGGTCAGGACGGTATATTCAAGGTGAAGAGCCACCCAGGTCCTCGGACACCTCGGGTTCGGCGATCCCCGTGCTGTCCGTTTTACCGGACAACTCCTGAGGGGACATACTCAGAATTGTACAAGTTTAAATGTGAGCAGAGCTCTCTAATAACATTAAAGTACCATTGTCATCACCGTTGTCCCGGGTTTTTGCTCAAGTTTTGATACTCCAGCAGACCCCCGATAAGCTGAAAGAGAAAGATAGAAATTTTGAAGGAAGTTTTATAGAGAACTTTGCGCCAGCATAACTAGGTGGGGGACCCCCACAAGTCACCTCACCCGACCCACGAAAGAAGATCGCCGTGCCGATCCCAACACTCAGTCATTTGAGCAGAGTGTCTCTATGGTTATGAAAGATTGAAGCAACGAATCAATACAAATAACAGCTTCTCAGCATAGACTCTCCACACCACAGGATCGCTGTTGCTGTTTGCTGCTAAAAACGAGGCTCCGAAGCATCATAGAGGTGGGCTCAAACCTCCTCGAAACGTCGTAGTCTCCCTCTCCCTCCAACGGACCACTTCCGACCCCGCAGCGGATAAGATAAGCTTAAGGATCCACGAATGGGGCCGAAGTTAGGGGCGAGCAGAGCGAATATCTCAAGTCCCCCAACTTGTTCGAAACGTCGTAGTCTCCCTTTTTCCTTCAGCAACCATTTAAGATCCTTCAGCGGATAAGAGGACGAAGGTTGGAAAACCCACGCTGAGATTCAGCAGGGTATCGCCGTCGCCATTGAAAGGATTACAAAACTCTAATCGATCGCAGGGTCGCAGATTCTGGTCATCAATCAGAGCCAGCTTCCCCGTACGATTCCAAGCCTTGCGGTAGGAAAAGGATGGAGTGGGACAACATGATGGGATGATATTATGCAAGAAAGAAAGTAAGGAAGTTTGGACTGCGAGTCATCTGCTTTAGGCATCATAACCATATCCTCCATTTCATTAATGAAACTAGGACACTCGTTATGACAAGCTTCCCCACCACGACAAGGTACAGAGACAGGGGGGAGAGTTCCTGAGGGGAGCAGCAAGAACTTTTTTAGTTCCAGCCCACTCCGTAGCAAACGATCTGCGAATGGCCAGAGGGATAGCCGCCGTCTTCAGGAAAAAGATGGCGGCTAGCGTGAACGAGCTAGTCAGACAGCAACCTCAACTTGGATAGACGTTGAAGCTAGCCGATCATCAACCTATTCTACCTGACTACTAAGAAACTTTTCCATAAAAGGCCGTGCTATCAAAACCTATGGACAGCTTTGTTGAATTTGAAGAAAGAGATAATGAAGTACAAAGTCAAGAAATTGGCTGTACCAAAGTTGGGTTGTGGGTTGCATCAACTCAACTGGAGAATTGTCCGTAATATGCTTGAATTGATTATTCAGGGAACCGGCTGTAGATCCTGGTATCTAGTTATAATCCAGGAAAAGTCCCAACAAAAGACTGTTGGTGCTATTTCTATCAGCCAAGAAATTGTCGAAACGGAGAATTCTGTAGATTTAGCCATCGTACAAAACATGTTCAGGGACTGAAAACTCTAGGGAAGGGGCAGTGTAACGATCAAGCCCTTTATGCCACTGTTTGTTTCTCCGACGATCGTCAAACTCTGGATTTTGCTGGAAAATCGAGAGCGTTCCAGAAACCCATCTTATGAGCGGGCGTGACATTCCGATACTCGGGGATGAGTCATCTAGAGGCGTAGGAAGAACTCCGGATATTGCTAGAAATTCGACAGCGTTCCAGAAACCTTGGCGCATCTTATAAGCGGACTCGGCAGTCCGATGGAGGCAGATTGATACGAGTCATCATCTACAGTGACAGTCGATGTAGTGCATTAGAAATAAATTCTGTGTTGAAATAAACCCTGTAAATTAACACTGTGAATATTTCTATTGTATAGTGAAAAATAACTTAGTATATTGGACATTAGACAATACAATCAACCGAAAACGTAACAATAAAATTGATAGAAGTTTTTCTTATTTGGAAGTGTCAGTTTGTAGTCAAAAGTTTGGTTCAATCTTGAGTTTAATAAACGTTTCGGGAAAACTCTTCTTCTTCAATAAAAAATTAACAATATGATTGTTTAAAAATGAATAAAATTAAAACTTGAAGAGATCCGTATTCTCTAAGGATCATACGAGTGACAGAATCCCTCAAATTATATAAATACATCATTACATCACAGTATTTACCCGCTTCATTTATGTGTCAAATATTCTATGACACCTGGCACGTTTCCTACGAGAGCTTCAAGATAACTTGTGAGGGTCGTGCCACTTTAGTTATATACAAAGGTAATACATTTTAGTTAAAATATTCCGGTCGGATTAAATAACACTGAAGCAAAAATACCATAACGAAAAGCGATGAATGAAAGTACAATGAACGAGTGTGCAATCACTAATTTCACATTGAAACTAAGGTGGTATTGAAAAATGTAAAGCATGCAATTAATCAGAAGCATTTAAAAGAAGTTTACTTACTAAGAGTTATAAAGGGGGACCGTTTGAAGTACTATTATCTCCACTACGTTTCTAAGTCGCTCAGGAGGTTAATTTCTAAGAACCTTCCTTTCGGACGCTTCAAAATACAATAGGGATTCTATAAGGACATTCTTCTCTTTGGTATTGTCACCAATCGAATACGTGTCAAATATTCTATGGCACTTGGCACGTATGCGATTGATGACAATAACAAAGAGAAGAACGTCCTTACTGAAACTTTATTGTAATTTAAAGTGGCCAAGAGGAAGGTTCTTGGAAATAAACCTCCCTAGCGACTTCAAAACATACTCGAGATAATAGTACTTATAACGGTCCACCTTGATAACTCTTAGTGAATAAACTTCATTTAAATGCTTCTGATTAATTCCATGCTTTACATTTTTGAATACCACCTTAGTTTTAATGTGAAATTAGTGATTGCACACTCTTTCATTAAACGCTTTTCATTCTTGTATTTTGTTTTTTTTGCTACAGTGTTATTAATCCGACCGGAGTGTTTCAACTAAAATGAATTGCCTTTGTATATAACTAAAGTGGCCCGACCCTCAAAAGTTATCTTGAAGCTCTCGAAGGAAATGCAGTGTTGTGAGGGAGCTTGCACCTCCTAATTAGGGAGACGGCGTTTCCTTCTGAACATGCGCACCTGAAACTCTTCAGAAAGGCGTGGAGCGCATGTCTGTCTATGATGCCAGTGACCATGTGTTCCGCTTTGGAACGGTCGGTGAACGCTGTGCGTCTTGCCCTATTTGAACTCAGCGGGGACGGTCAGTCAGGAATCTTTAGACTGGTCGTGTCCTCTATATGATACGCTTGTCAAGCTTCGACAGAGCAAGGCAGGTTTCTGGACGAGGAGCGAAGAACGTGATCGCTACACACTTCCCCCCCCCAGTGAGCGTTGATAAGGTCACGGAATTGGACGTTGGGAATCCGGCAAGGAGACAGTCCGCCGCTGGTCTGGTCGCGGTGCCATCTCCAGCGGGGATCTGTGGAACGTAAGGAAAAGCTGCCTCGGAATGATAGATAGAGTTAGGGCCTCCAGATGAATGGGTTGGTACGCTCTTGAAGCAAACCCCCTCCCCAAACAGGTCGGGGTCACCAATGAAGCTTTAGAAGGAAATGCGGTGTTGTGAGAGAGCTTCCACCTCTTAATTAGGGAGACGGCTTTTCGTCCTGAGCACGCGCACTTGAAACTCTTCAGATAGGCGTAGTGCGCATGTTTGCCTGTGACGCCAGTGACCATGTGTTCTGCTTTGAAATGGTCGTCAAACGCTGTATGCTTTGCCTTATTTGAACTCGGCGGGAACGGTCAGTCAGAAATCGTTAGACTGGTCGAGTCCTCTATATGATACGCCGGTCAAGCTGCGACAGTGCAAGGTAGGTTTCTGGACAAGGAGCGAAGAAGGTGGTCGCTACAATCTATTTGTATTGTTTGTTGTATTTATCAATAGTGGTTCTTTGTTTGCACTGATCATGGTATTCACCGAGCCTGATATGTAACTGATTTGCATGTACTCTTGTGTGATCCCCTGGTTACCTATTTCTTTGTTTGCTTTTATTGTAACGTGCATTAACACGCCTAGTTGATAGGGTATTGTATCTATTTTATAATGTCCTAGTCAGTTTGTGTTACATATTTGCCATATGCATGAGCCCTTTTACTTTGCGAGATTGTATACTTAGTGAACCAGTGGCGTTTTTTAAGGTAAATCGCTGAGCACTCCTGGTAGAGGACGACGTATCGTATAGAGACAGTAAATAGCTCCGGATATCCAACGCTACTGTGAGAATGTGTGAGTGATTGCTAGATATTTGTTCCGAGGTATTGTGATATCCCCAGGATTAGTTTGTGACCATTCAGATAGTGTTCGGTTCGTTCTTCAGTAAAATCGGAACCTTTCTGGGCCTTGCCCCCCCCCCTTCAGGGTGGCTAGATACAGTCCATTTGATAGTAACTTTTCCGATCGACTCGAATTATGTTAGATCCTGAAGAGATTCGTATACTCTAAGGATCATACGAGTCACAGAGTCCATCATAGATTATATAAATTCTACCTTCACATCATTATATTTACCCGCAATATTTCTGTGTCTAAATACTCTGTGGCACTGTAACTTGACATGTATGTGATTGAGGACAATAACAAAGGAGAACAATGTCCTTATAGCATCCCATTGTATTTTAAAGCATTCGAGAGGAAGGTTCTTGGAAATAAACCTCCTGAGCAACTTAGAAACATACTTGAGATAATAGTACTTATAACCGTCCCCCTTGGTAACTCTTAGTAAGTAAATTTCCTTTATATGCTTTCGATTAATTGCATGCTTTACATTTTTCAATACCACCTTATTGTTAATGTAAACTTAGTGATTGCACGCTCGTTCATCGCTTTTCATTCTTGTATTTTTGCTTCAGTGTTATTTAATCCGATCGGAATGTTTTAACTAAAATGCATTACCTTTGTATATAATTAAACGACCCTCACAAGTTATCTGTTTGTATTGTATACTTTCTCTCGGTGCCTGGTTGCTTTTTGCTGTATTTGAAAATAGTGGTTCTCTATCTGCGTAATACTTGCTAATAGGGATTTTTTATTATCTGTTTAAACTAATCGCTGTGCTTGATATGTAACTGATTTGCATGTACTCTTGTGTGATCCCCTGGATACCTATTGCTTTGTTTGCTTTGATTGTAACGTTCTGTATCTGTTTTATGATGTCCTAGTCAGTTTATGTTACATATTTGCCATATGAACATGCCCACTTACTTTGAGAGATTGTATTCCTTATGAAACAGTGGCGTTCTTTAGGGTAAATCGCTGAGTAGTCCTGGTAGGGGACGACATATCGTATAGATATAGTAAATACCTCCGGATATCCACGCTACTGTGAGAATGTGTGAGTGATTGCTAGATCATTATTCCGAGGTATTGTGATATCCCCAGGGATTAGTTTGCGTGACCATTCAGGTAGTGTTCGGTTTGTTCTTTAGTAATATCTGAGCCTCCCTGGGCCTTGACCGCCCCGAGGAGGCCAGATACAGTCCATTTGATAGAAACTTTTCCGGTCGACTTGAATCATGTTAGATCCCCTCTTCAAGGAGATCTCCTGGACATGCCACAATTACCCTTACCCTACTGTCCATTTAAACTTACCCCTTGTAACGGTTAGGTTCAGCACTGGTTACCGGAAGTGCAGTTGTAGGTGCGCATGCTGGCTGTGTCCTGTCCCTCCTAACCTCTTCCGCTGCATAAGAATGATATCTGATTTGAGCTAGTTACCGACCAAATGATATGTTCATTTAGATTAAGTCATTTAGACCCGGGGCACTTTGTGAACCACTACGTAGAGTAGATTTAACCACAGGCTGATAAATGTGTTCCCATACATTGAGGGTCGTTGCTTACTAATATTACTAATAGAAATATATTATTCTGGTGATACTGTAGTTTGAATATTTGAATCTCCCGTCACTGTTTCCTTACTCTCGTTAGGTGTAATTTGGGTTATCTACACAATGTAACGTCCTATCCACCCGCCACTAGACGATCACGATAAAAAGGTTAGCGCTCTTCAGATTACTCCGTATAATTTCAGATCTTTTAGAGTACTCCGTAAAATCCCAGATATCTTAGAGTACTTCGTAAAATCCCGGATATTTTAGAGTATAACACGGGATAGCTCAATCCCCTCTTCAAGGAGATCTTCTGGGCATGCCACAGTTACCCCTTACCTTACTGTCTATTCAAACTGTTCCCTTGTAACGGTTAGGTTATGCACTGGTTACCGGAAGTGCACTTGAAGGTTCATGCTGGCTGTATCCTGTCCTCTCTAACCCTTTCCGCTGTACAAGAATGATTCGAGCAAGTTACCGACCTAACGATATGTAGAATTAAATCATTTAGACCCGGGCGCTATTAGCTTCATTTGTCAGGAGCTTTGCGAACCACTGCGTAGAGTAGATTTAACCACAGGCTGATAAATGTTTTTTTCCATTCATTGAGGGTTGTTGCCTTTCAAGATTACTAATATAACTATGTAAAAATAAAACAGTTATTTTTAGGTTGGACGGGTGTCTGCCACCATTTCACTGTTGGGTCAAAAATTAACAGTGCTGTGACCTAAAGTGGCGCAAGATCGCAGTAACAAAGCCTACACAGAACACAACTGAACTCCTAACTCGCACAAGCTGAAGAAGCTTCTGAGGGATCTTCACAGAAGATCTAGGAGTATCAGGATAATAATAATAATAATAATAGGGAAAACAGCTTTGTAACTTCTACGTTCTATGTCCAAGATTTTAACCTAAAACTGTCACATGTTATATTTAGTTAGCTGTTAGAAATGTGAGTTGAGAAACCCGAAGAAAAATAACATTGTTTTTGATTTCTTCCAGAATCATGACATCAAATCGTCTATTTCTTCAATTATAAAAATAAGAATTGATTACATTCTTATAAATAAAAAACGTAAGCTATAATGACGAAATCCGTGAAAATTTGCAACGCTTTGGAAGCATCCAATACTGATAAGAAGAAAAATACATACAAATTCAAATGGATCCAAACTACGGGAATGGAAAATACATATTATGAAATAGCAGAGGACAAACAGGATATATCTGACCATCATGAAATTTTGGCTCTACCGAAGGTGAAGAATATCTTGAAATCGATTAAAGTAAGAGGTTCATTTCGTACGTCATTTCATTAACTCCGGAATTGAGAGAAATATATTTTGATGCCGAAGAAGATGTGATGTTTAAGAATGAATATTTACAACTGATTTATTCACCCGCATACGTGAGAACAGTATTTGGACAAGAATCACCAAAACCACACGGTAGAACTTCCAAGAAAAAGCAAGGAGAATAAAAAGGATTTCAAGAGGATAAAGGAGGATTTTGTGCTGAATAATTTTGATGGTAAGTGTTTCAGTGAATTTATGGTTAGAAAAATTCGTGACGCAATGCACGCGTTGCGAAGTAGAAGAAGATAGAGACAAAATTTTGATTTCACGGTTGTTTCTGGATGGAATAGCGAAAGAATGGTTTGATTCTAAATTAATTACATTAGGTTTAGACAAAAGTTTTCAAATATGGAAAGATAACTGCTTAGAGAGTTTTTGTGAAACGAGTTGGCATAAATATAGAGAGGCGTATTCATTTAGGTACATAGAAGGAAGTTTAGTTGAATACGCTTTTAGGAAAGAAAATTTGTTGTTAAATCTCCGAAATGATTTTCCAACTGACATATTAATTGATTTAATTGTGACAAGTTTGCCGAATATTTTACAAGATAGAATTGATCGATCAAATGTAACAATTTTCGAGAAATTATTGGCTGAATTGCGAAAGCTAGAAAGTTCAAAAAAATATGACAACGATCAAAATAAAGAAAATCATAGAATGAATAAATCTGCCGAACAAATATTCACAAATAAATAGAAAACCAGTTAAGAAGGAACCGTGCTCAACTTGTGAGAAGAATGGTTTTTCTGGTAGATTTCATCCGGAAACTTTATGTCGGCTAAGGAATAAATCCAATAATTTTGAACAAAAGAACGTACCCGGTAACGTAAGAACTGTAAACAATATTGGGGTACAGGATAAATTAAATGAGACCATTTCAAAAAAATCATTCCATCCAATGATTTCGGAAAAGAATTAATCAAAAAAGTGCACAAGCATTATGGCCATATTTGTGCTAGTAAGATAAATAATAAAATCAGGAAGTTTTATTACATTCAGAATATGGATTCGCTGACAAAAGAAGTTTGTGGGTCATGTGACATATGTTGTAAAAATAAAACGAGAGTAAGGCAAAAGTATGGTCTCCTTTCTCAATTGGGCCCAGCTAAGGAACCATTTGAAATAATGTCATTAGACACAATTGAAGGTTTTGCTGGAAACCGCTCTTCATAAAGATACCTTCATCTCCTAGTGGATCATTTTACTCGATATGCATTTGCGAGCACTTCAAAACACCGAACAACCGAAGATTTAATCAAATTAATTAATAAAATTCAAGATAAACGACCAATAAAAACACTAGTAACAGATCAATACCCAGGAATAAATACGGAAAAATTCAGACAACATATGAGAAGTTTGAATATACAATTGATTTTCACAACAGTAGATTGTCATTTTTCTAATGGTCTGAATGAACGACTAAATCAGACATTAATGAACAGAAAAAGGTGCAAACAAAACGAAAAGAAAACTAGGGCATGGACGAAAATAGCCGATGAATGTATTGAAGAATATAATAGAACAGTCCATTCTACAACTGGATATAGCCCAGAATATTTACTTTGTGGCAGAACTGATCCCATTGCTCCAGAAGAACTTACTGAAGAGAGAAATTTACCAAAAGATAAGGAAATAGCATCTAAAAATTCTTTACGCTATCATGAATACAATAAAAGACTGATCGACAAGAATAGGAAACATTATGATTTTAAAATTGGAGACTATGTTTACGTTGAAAATAAATCAAAATTCAATAGAAAAAAACTTGATGAAATAAGAATAGGACCTTTTCCAATAGTGAAAAAAATTTCTAACACTCTATATGAGATAGATATTGGAAATAAAAGAAAGGACAATAACTATTTTCATGTAACTAAGTTGCTCCCATGTGAAAACGCAAACATATAATGAGGGTGCTTACTATGGGGGGGGGGATGTAAAAATAAAACTGTTATTTTTAGGGAAAACAACTTTGTAACTTCTAAGTTCTATGTTCTATGTCTAAGATTTTAATCTAAAATTGTCACATGTTATATTTAGTTAGCTGTTAGAAATGTGAGTTGTGAAATCCGAAGAAATAGCATTGTTTTTGATTTCTTCCAGAATCATAACATCAAATCGTCTATTTCTTCAATTATAAAAATTAGAATTGATTACATTCTTATAAATATAATATGCTGACGTTACTATGTTTTGAATATTCGAACCTCACGTCACTGTTTCCTTGCTCTCGTTAGGTATAATTTAGGTTGTGTACACAACGTAATGTCCTATTCTCCCGCCACTAGACTATCACGACGAAAAGGTTAGCGTTCTTTAGAATACTTCGTATAATCCCATATGTGTAAGAGTACTCCGTAAAATCCCGGATATTTTAGAGTACTCCGTATAATATGAGATAGCTCAAACTGGGTCTTTAATTTTGTTAACGTAAGCAAGACTTGCCCAGAGTGGCAGCAGGCTTCGTCATTGTGACAACCTCGCGACCGGACAACTGTGCACCTCATGCGCAGAGGGAACTGAACAAGTAATTGTAAAATGTTGGTAGTGGTACGTTCAGTTCTGTTTTAGACAAAGGGCAGATAGGTTAAAGTTAAAGCTATCAACAGTATATTTATTACTAAGTTAGTTATAGTTATTAGCGATACAAACTTCCCTACTGTTCTACTCGATTGTTAAACTGACTGTGAGACTGTAAAAATATATGTTAAAAACCAGGTGTTATCAGTTCAGATCCTTACATGGTAGCAGTGCTTAAAAAGTGAAGCGGAATAGTTAGTCAGCCATCTTGTTTTTCTGAAAACCAAGTACTCAACAATGGAAAAAATAAGCGATGTAGATGAATCCAACACCAATGTTGAACGCTCCCCTATGGCAGAAGTGCCGATGCAAAATGTGAACGTAGCAGATCAGATTTTGACACCGTTTACCAACCATCAGTTTATGAAGGTACTTACAGATAAGAGTAAAGATGATTTTATACAGACATCTACCACATTATCGACAAATGCAGGAACAAGAAGTACAAGCGATATTTCTGCAATATTAACAGAAACAATTTTACCTAAACAATTATCAACGTTCACCATACCGTTGGTAGATGTGGAAGATAAATTGAGAGGCCATACCAACTTCAGATCGTGGAAGCAACGGGTTGAACGTGACATAGTAGCCCTAGGTAGATCTGAATTCATGAAGTATATCTAGGTGGTGAGAACTGCACATTCAGGATGTGCATGATGAAAAGAGGATGTACGATGCCCAAGTCCGACAATACTTAGAAGCGACACCACATAATGGACCTCGTTCATTGATAACGAACGAGTCAACAGCCGCAGAAGCCTTCCAAAAGTTAGAATAAATGTTTGGAAAGAACGACATCCAAAAAATGGTGGAACTACCTACTAGACAACTTTGGAAAAATAACCTTGCACCCTAAGATGAACCCCATGACATTTATTACAAAATTTGAAAATTCTGTTCAACAGTTTCAGGAACATGATGTGCCACTGTGCCCAAAAATTGTTGTAGCATATTTCCTACACAAGGTTCGTAATGTACGACACCTTGCGGGATGCAATACTGCAATAGCTACATTGCCCGAGGAAACTCGTACATATGAATTTGTAAGGAATACATTTCTCGATGTAGTAAGTAGTATGTATACCCTAGGGATGGAAAACAGTGACTACAAAAATGACGGTTTAGAAAATATTCTTTGTTCTGATTGGAATATAGATCTGAAGATGGTGATGTTGTCACTGTTTGCTCAATTTGTATAGATTTCCTAAGGAGAATAAAATCATACCTTTGTTCCAATCTCTTGTACACAGTGTGGCAAAGGTAGCACTAATACTTGTGATTTCTGTACAGGAAACAGAATAGGAGCAAATTCTGGTGAACCCCCCATGAAAAAGGAAAAATTGTCAAGCTCTTCCTCCAAACCGTTCCGAAGAGAGTTTAGTTACTTGAGTTATACACCTGAACAGAGAGCTAAGCTTAAAAAGATGTCACCTGAGGAAAGGAGAGCTGCTAGCTGCAAAAAATGTGGTCTCCTATTGCATAAAACAACAGAGTGTAAAAATGATAGTCGTGTCTGGTTTCACTGTCACACAAAGGGCCATGAAAGAAAAGACTGTAAGAAACTAAAAGGCTTAAATTCAAGTAAGCTTCAGTTTGATTTGCATCAGTTTGTTATTCCTATAACATTTCTTGTTGACTCTGGTGCATCTCACCATGTTGTAAATACACAGAATATCCTGTTTGACTATAAGGATGATGAAAGGCCTATATCTGTTGATCTTGCTTCAAAAACTGAGAACATTTTGGTTGTGGGAGAGGGTACTCTACCCATTCTTGTACAGTTTGGAAAGTGTTCACATGTTCTAAAGTTAGTGCATGTTCAATACATGCCTGGTCTTAGGGAAAATGTTCTCAGTGTTCGAGCATTTAATGCTCAGTTCAAAACAAGTGTTACGATGAACTCTAATAATGGATTTATTCTATCTAGAAAGTTGAGAAGAAAACTGACCCTTATTTATGTGTCTGATGGATTGTATAGACTGGTTGTTCTGATTTCTAAAGAAAATCGTTGCCAATCTAGTACTATTAACAATATAATTCCATGCAGTACCAGTTCCGAAGTTACTAATAAATCATCACATAAATCTTTTTGTAAAATAAAGCACTCAAAACTTAAAACTGTTGTAGTAAATAATCGACAAAAGGCACGAAAATTACGAAAGACGCTGACACGTAATCAGTTGCAAAAGCTAGCTGAAGAGGGTTCAGTGTGGCATCGTAGAATGGGTCATATATCATCCTCTTACCTAGGGAAACTACTAAGTGTTGCACAAGGGATTGAAGAATTTACATACAACTGCTAGTTGTTCAATATGTTCTAAAGCGAAAATGACTAGAAAACCGTATATAAAAGAACGAGAACGTGTAAATAGACCTTGCCAAATTGTACATGCGGACTTACTAAGCGTCAAACCTCCATCACAATTCAGTAAGAACAAGTATATTTTGATCCTTATTGACGACTACTCACGTTACTCACAAATCTTTCTGATGAAACAAAAGTCAGAAACCTACAAATTTCTTAGTTCAGGTTTACAATTTTTAAAATCAATTTTCCCTGGACCTGGCCAATTTAGTAAGATGAGATGCGATAATGAGACAGAGTTCACTAGTGGAACTTGTCAAACGGTTCTAAACAAATTTGGATTAGAAATACAGTTAGCTGAACCTTATCAGCATGGGCATATTGGAACGGCTGAACGGTTTAATAGAACAATTCAAGAGAGAGCTCGAGCTTTGCTCTTTAATTCAGGTTTTACAGTTACTTTTTGGGGTTTTGCTTTCTCAACGGCATGTTACTTGTATAATCGCACACCACACTAATCAGTAGACTTCCTAACTCCCTATGAAAAACTATTAGGTAAACAAGCAAATCTCCAGAATATTAAAATTTTTGGTTCGCAAGCAGAAGTCAAAATTGAAAATATACCAAAAGGCAAAAAGTTACACCCACGTTCGAATACTATGTACTTAGTAGGATACACAGATACAGGGTATATACTATATGATCCAGTAACAAACAAAACTATCACTTCATGCAATGTCCTACTCAATGAAAAGTACAATTACAATTCCATCAAAACTAGACTATCTGTTGCTAGTGAAGGACTCCAAATAACATCTGAAAATAAGCAAATTACGCCTGAAAATATGGTTGATGATAATACTGGTAAATCGCAAACATGCCCTCAAAATTATGTTGTTTCTCAGCATGATATTAGTCAGCGAATCATTGAAATGGAAATAAATCACAGCCAAAATAGTAATGAAATAGAAATAGAAGAAATTTCCCAGTTAGATCACAGCCAAAATACCAATGAAATAGAAATTGAAGAAATTTCTCAATCGTTGAATAGTCAGTGCAGAGAAGAAGTTACTGTACCTGAAGTAAGTGTACATGCTTGCATTTTTAATCAGTTTGGGTTTGTTTATGATGATAAAATTTATAGCACAAGCAATACACCACAAAGCTATCACGAAGCCATTACTTGCTCAAACAGCAGTAAATGGATGACAGCCATTCAGTCGGAACTTTCCTCAATGGAACAACACTTGGTATGGAATATTGTAGAAAGAGAATCTAGTATGAAAGTCATCCCACTGAAATGGGTGTTTAGCATAAAACATGAAGGTAGCTTTAAAGCTCGTTTAGTAGTTGTAGGGTGTAGAGACACAGAGAACTATACTTCAGAAGAAACAGCATCTCCAACTCCCGCTCTTTCAGTTGTTAAATTACTTTTTGCATTATCAGTAGCAAAAAATTGGCACATAGAACAACTTGATGTTAAAACAGCCTTCTTGTATGGAAATATTGATAGAGTTAAGTATGTAACGATTCCTGAAGGTATAAAGATTGATAAAACAAAATTTGTCTGCAAGCTGCGCAAAGCTCTCTATGGGCTAGCAATTGCACCAAAATGTTGGTTTGTAACTATGGATAAACTATTACAAGAAAGAGGCTTCGAATCAAATCTGCGTGAACCCTGCCTATATTTGAAAAAGATAGATAACAAAATTGTCCTAATTTAAGTATATGTCGATGATTTATTGGTAACAGGTAATAACTTTGAGCTTATTCGAGATATAGTGAATGTATTGAAATCTAAATTTGATATTAGATAGTTTGGTTCCCAACCAAGTTTTTTGGTTTAGAAATCACAAAGTCTCAAAATCATTTGTTTCTTTATCAAACCCAGTTTGTGAAGAACGTGTTGAAAGAGTTTAGCATGGAAAACTCAAACTCTGTTGATAGTCCTTTAGTACCTCAAGGAAGGCACAAACCTCCTGAAGGCACGAATGCAGCAAGCTTTCCTTATTAGAAGGCAATAGGTTCTTTGTTGTATCTGAGTCTATTTACTAGACCTGTCGTTCGCAGTAAGCTATCTGGCCCGCTTTCAGTCAAATCCGCAGCAGTATCATTGGACACTGGTGAAAAGAGTTTTTAGATACTTGAAAGGAACCTCACAAGTGGGTTTGAAGTATACTAATGGCTCGCCAAATTTATCCTGTTACTGTGACGCAGATTTTGCAGGTGACACATCTAGTCAAACATCAACTACTGGTTTTGTAATCTTTGCCTTTGGCAATCCAGTTGTATGGTGCCCAAGGCTCCAAGCTACCATTGCACAAAGTTCAGCAGAAGCAGAATTCATTGCATTAACACATGCAGTGAATGAAGCTTTATTTATTTCCCATTTACTTGAGGAATCAGTAAATCTTGTTGTATTTCCCATACCTGTATACGAAAACAATGAAGCTGCCAGACAAAATTGTCTGACAAGCACGAGTAAGAGTCAACTAAAATATATTGAAAGAAGATACCTTCTCATTGGTCAACATGTACGAGAGAAGAAAATCAATATATTTAAAATAAGTACTAATGATCAGATAGCAGATATACTAACGAAACCTTTCCTAGTCACAAAGTTTCATAGTTTTCGTGACCAACTAGTGACTTGTGACTATCTGATACACAGTTAACTATAAATGCATTTGTGAGACTGTACTGTTACAGTTGTTTGTTGTAGGTGTTTGTCAAAATTGTATTAGAAGGGTCTTCGATCCCTGGTGATATAATTTTGGCAAATGCAAGTGTCTCGCGTTAGAAGGGTCTTCGATCCCTGGTGATGAGAGATGCGCTTAATATGGTATACAGATAGGTCACATCTGGCCATATAAACTAGTCCTGTTGTATCTGAATCTCTGATCGTATATTGTATATGGTGTGTATATGATATACTGATCAATGGTTTAAATCCTTCTTGAGCTTATTGGTGAGAAGGGTCTTCGGTCCCTGGACACAAGTAAGGACTCAAGTTGTCTGTTTCAATTTAGTAAACCGCATAAAATTGTGTTTATTATGTTTGGTTCACAATAGTGAACAATACGAACATAATTAAGTGTGTTCTTGAGCTTATTTGTGAGAAGGGTTTCCGGTCCCTGAACACAAGTAAGGGCTCAAGTTATGTCGTTTTCAATTTAGTAAACGGCATAAAATTGTGTCTATTATGTTTGGTTCACAATAGTGAACAATACGAACATAATAGAGTGTGTTCTTGAGCTTATTTGTGAGAAGGGTTTCCGGTCCCTGAACACAAGTAAGGACTCAAGTTATGTCTGTTTCAATTTAGTAAACGGCTTAAAATTATGTCTATTATGTTTGGTTCACAATAGTGAACAATACGAACATAATAAAGTGTGTTCTTGAGCTTATTTGTGAGAAGGGTTTCCGGTCCCTGAACACAAGTAAGGACTCAAGTTATGTCTGTTTCAATTTAGTAAACGGCATAAAATTGTGTTATGTTTGGTTCACAATAGTGAACAATACAAACATAATTAAGTGTGTTCTTGAGCTTATTTGTGAGAAGGGTTTCCAGTTCCTGAACACAAGTAAGGACTCAAGTTTATTGTTGAGTAAAGTGTGCGAGAAGGGTCTTCGGTCCCTGTAAGCAAAATACTCAGTTCAATCCAGTTCATAAGTGTGGTTCGCTTTGAGAAACCTCTGTCCGTCAGCAGTAACGACTACCCCTTTAAACAGTTCTACTGACTATATAGTTATATATTTATTACTTAGTTAGTTATAGTTATTAGCGATACAAACTTCCCTACTGTTCTATTCGATTGCAAAACTGACTGTGAGACTGTAAAAATATATGTTAAAAACCAGGTGTTATCAGTTCTGAGCTATCCCGTACATTACAGGGTGCTCTAAAAGATCTAGGCTGTTACGAAGTACTCTAAGATCTGGGGTTTTACGGAGTACTCTTAAAGATCTGGAGTTATACGAAGTAATCTGAATAGCGCTAACCTTTTTATCGTGATCGTCTAGTGGCGGGCGAATAGGACTTTACGTTGTGTAGGCAACACAAATTACACCTAACGTGAGCAAGGAAATTTTGACGGGAGGTTCAAATATTCAAACACAATAATACCAGAATAATAGATTTTTATTAATAATATTCAAAAGCAACAACCCTCAATAAATGGAATTCATCAGCCTGTGGTTAAATCTACTCTACGCAGTGGTTCGCAAAGCGCCCCAGTGAAACCAATAGCGTCCCGGGTCTAAATGACTTATTACTACATATTGTTAGGTCGGTATTCGCTCAAATCAGATATCATTCTTATGCAGCGGAAAGGGTAAAGTTATGTAGGAAAAGGGGATACAGCCAGCCTGCACCTTCAACTGCACTTCCGGTAATCAGTGCTGAACCTCAATTACAAGGGGTAAGTTTAACGGACAGTAAGGTAAGGGTAACTGTGGTATGCCCAGGAGATCTCCTTGAAGAGGGGATCTAACATAATTCAAGTCGACCGGAAAAGTTACTATCAAAATGGACTATATCTAGCCACCTCGAGGTGACAAAGGCCCAGGAAGGCTTAACTCTTACTGAGGAACGGACCGAACACTACCAGAAGGGGCACGCAAACTAATCCCTGGAGATATCACAGTACCCGGAACAAATATCTAGCAATCACTCACACATTCTCACAATAACGTTGGATATCTGGAGCTATTTACTGTCTCTATACGATATGTCGTCCCCTACCAGGACTACTCTGCGGTTTACCCTAGAGAACGCCACTGGTTCACAAGGCATACAATCTTTCAAGGTAAGCGGGCACATGCATATGACAAATATGTAACATCAACTGACTAGGATATTATAAAATAGATACAGTACCCCATCACCTAGGCGTGTTAATGGACGTTACAATAAGAACAAAGAAATGGGTATCCAGGGGATCACACAAGAGTACATACAAATTAGTTACATATCAAGCACCGCAATTAGTAAGAAAAGATAATATAAAATCCCTATTAGCAAGTATTACGCAGATAGAGAACCACTATTTACAAATACAGCAAAAAGCAATCAGGCACTGAGACAATGTATACAATACCAACAGATAACTTGTGAGGTCACTTTAGTTATGTACAAAGGCAATGCAATTTAGTTAATACATTCCGGTAGGATTAAATAACAGTGAGGCAAAAATCCAAGAATGAAAAGCGAAGTACAATGAACGAGCGTGCAGTCATTAATTTCACATTAACATAAAGGGGGTATTAAAAAATGTAAAGCATGCAATTAATCAGAAGCACTTAAAAGAAGTTTACTTACTAAGAGTTACCAAGGGACATTGTTATAACTACTATTATCTCGAATATGTTACTAAGTTGCTCAGGAGGTTTATTTCCAAGAACCTCCCTATCGAATGAATTAAAATACAATGGGGACGCTATAAGGAAATTGTTCTCCTTTGTTATTCTCACTAATCACGTACGTGTCAAGTTACAGCGCCACAGAGTATTTTGACACAGAAAATAACGCGGGTAAATACAATGACATAATGGTGGAATTTATATAATCTATCAGGGAGTCTGTGACTCTTATGATCCTTAGAGGATCCGGATCTCTTCAGTTCAGATCCTTACAAATTTCTCGTTATTTATATATAAATACATAAATAACAAGAAGTTCTGAGGATATGTACGACATAAATAACGAGAAAGTAGTGAAGAAATGATGTTTCCTTTGCGGAAGAAATCAATAGAAGAAGAAGATTTAGTAGCAACAGCAATACACATCTGTGGAATAGTTCAAAAAAATTGTACAAATAATAATAACCTATAATCTAAAGTTGTTTCAAACTTTGAAATCTGAAAAAGATTAATATTATATTTTTAAGATAGTTTTATTTCAAGTATTATTTGAATAAACGTTATTAAGTGTGAATGAAGTTTTGACTAATACTATGAAGCTAGTAAGTCAGTGACTTTTTCTGAATTTCAATAATTAATAAATTTTGTTTAGTATTGTTTAAGTAACGATCCAAACAAACCATGCCATATATTAACATTTCGGGAAATTACCATGATGCTGGATTGTGGGTTATCAATGCAATCAATTTTAAATTTCCTGCCTCTTTCAACAGTACCATCAAATAGACTCTCCAATTTATCTACGTTTATGCCAAACGATGTAGATCCTGATCTTGAAGGAGTAAGTATTTTATTCTTGCTTATAATTATTTCCAAGTAAAACTAGTATATTTGGAAATTCCAGCTTTTTCATTCCAATATGAATTCTATGAATCCTAATTGTAATGAAATTTTCACATCGTAGGAATTAAAAGAAAATGGAGAGAGAGTATTTGTTGATTCCCCACCAGAGTTCTGCCCTCCATTGGATAAATTGGTGGATTTTGCCCAAATCGATG
The DNA here is from genome assembly GCA_034642435.1 of Megalocaria dilatata. NCBI lineage: Eukaryota > Metazoa > Arthropoda > Insecta > Coleoptera > Coccinellidae > Megalocaria > Megalocaria dilatata. The sequence goes on along the minus strand of CM067859.1, from coordinate 51,846,222 downwards.
TGATACTTATATCTAATTACTTATGTATGATGGCATTACCCTTTGTAACAGAGGGTACTGACTTTAAAGGAAGGGTTTATGCAACAGAACCTACATTGCAAATGGGAAGGTAAATATAAGTGTGATGACAAAATAGGTCTTTAGACTTGAAAATTTTTGTTTTTTATGACAATTTTTTTTAGATTCTAGTCTAAAAATTATGTTGCATTCATTAGAGAAATATTATTGATCAAATCTGAGGTCTGTTCTATGGTCTTTGTATAACTAGTATCGGGCTCGTGACCGGGAGGTCCGGCTTCAAATCCTGTTCAGGTGGAAAAGAAATTTTGGAAGGGTGTATGCCACCATTTCACTCTTTGATCAAAAATTAACAGTGCTGTGACCTAAAGTGGCGCAAGATCGCAGTAACAAAGCCTACCCAAAACACAACTGAACTCCTAACTTGTACAAGCTGAAAAAGCTTCTGAGGGATCTTCACAGAAGATCTAGGAGTATCAGGATAATAATAATAGTAATAGATAGCTCGTAATTTTGTTTCAGTAAAATTATTGCCTTATATCACCGCAAATTGTTCGATTATTTTAATTGCCAATATTTGGTACCAAGTTTGAATAGTTTTTCTCGTCATATCATTTATTGTAGTGACAAAGACCGACACCTACAAGTACAGAAGGAACAATAATGGAAATGGAAAATTTTTCATCCATTTCTTTCCATTGTCAACATTTCAATATCAACTTTCAAAAGTTCAAGCTGAATAAAAGGTTAGGAAAAAAAATCCATTTTTTTTGCTTGAACTTCAGTACTTTATTTAACATGTTTTGCGGATTGTCTCTATCAGGTCAAATATGCACCATTTTGTTCTATAATTTGTTGCTATTTTAAAGGTAACTTCATAATACCTCTCTCATAGAAGTCTTGGTCTGCGAGAAATTTTAGTAGTCGATTTTTACAATCTTCTCTTGATGCCAATTTCTTATCACTCAGGAAGTTTTGCATTGTGAGAAAAAGATCGTAATCGCTTGGTGTCAAGTCCGGACTATATGGTGGATGCATTAAAACTTCCCAATCAAGATCCTGGAGTTTCTGAAAAGTCACTTCAAACATGTGACCTGGCGTTGTCCTGATTCTACACAACACCTCTTCTGTTGGTCAATTCTGGCCATTTCTGGTCAATCGCTAACTTCAAATAGTCAAGTTGTTGACAGTAGAGATACGAATTTAATGTTTGGCCTTATGGAAGCAACTCATAATGAATGATTCCTTTCCAGTCCCACCAAATAACTTTCCTAGCCATTTGAGTTGCTGTGACCATGATCGTTTTCGCACAATATTCTGGTATGTGATCCATTTCTCATCCCCAGTCACCATCCATTTAATAAATGGATCGATTTCATTCCGTTTAGCCAAGGCTACGCAGATGGAAATTCAATTCATCATGTTAATTGGCGTGGCACCCAAATATCGAGCTTCTTTTTGAATCCAGCTTTGCGCAACTGGTTTAAAACTGTTTTATGGTCGATCCTTAGCTGCTGGGCGATGGTTCAATTACTAACATGCCGATCAACTTCGATTATTTCTGACCTACCTGTACGAGGTGATATAAAAATACCTGAACGGAATTGAAGAAACCAAAATTGCACATAATTAGCTATTAAAGTATCGGGACCGTAAACACCATTCAGAATTTTACCTGGCTTGCATTTTCACCTTTATTAAAGAAAAAATGTAAAATGTACCGAATTTTCTCTCGTTGACTTCCATTTTTAACACCCTGTAACTCATAACTGAATGGACCAAACAAAAAATAGCAAAATAATTCTTACAGTGTGACATAGCACCTTGACAATGATAAATCAGAAATTGTTTGATAGATACTTTACGAGATATCGATCACTACAGCCATCTACTGAAAAACTAATGGATTTCTTTTTCCCCAAACATTTATTTATTATTGAAAATCTTAAAACTAACAAATGCATTATATGTTCTGTGTGTGATGTATTATTTGATGATTTATAGGTTGCTGTTAGAGGAATTGGTGACTTACATCGAGCTCTGTCCCAAAGTGAATATTGCTTCCCAATGGAAGAATTTCTTACACAAGTTGCCATATCCATTGAGTGAATCATTCAAACCAAAGTCGTGGAAACAAATTTTCAGCATGAAAAGTGTGAATGCAAGCTTATCAAGAGTTCAAATGGTCGGATACAATGAAAAAATCGTAAGTGATTATTGAAATTCAAAAGAATCCTGTTGACATTAAACATAAGGGTCATCTTCAGTCACACAAAATGGGTATAAATTCTGAGCAAATTTTCTTTCATTGGTATTTCTGGCACAGAAGTTCAACATTGGATGATTTTTTCAGAAGTTATTTTGCTATATTACGGGAATTAAATGATTTATACTTAATTTTGAATTTCCACGACTGTAACCTAATAATTTGATTTCACCTGTTCAAGTAAAAATAACCATGGCCTACAGAGGCTATTTTATGACCTAATTTTTAGGATTATTAGAGCTATAGAATCATGCAAATTGTCTCTCTCTTTATTAAAATTGACTATTTCCATTTTGATATGGAAACTTATTTTGAGTAAATAATATCGATATATTCCAATAAATTCTTGTTTTTTTTCATTACTCTTTTTGAATTTTAATCTCAAAAAGATTGTTCTGACGCAGAAAATTGCTGTCTTTTTAACAAGTACCATATTGTGTGCAACAATAAACAACGTTCTAACATTTCAAAAATCTTAAATTAATAGATTATAGTCGCAATTTTCTATTAACTTTTAGGAATTTTTTTATGATAATCAAGCAGAGAAAGAAACATATATGAATTATTCAAACCACACAATCAAATATCTGGAATTTGAGAGTGATTTTGGACATAGAGCTCCATTTTACTGAGCATGTGACTTTATGTATTCAACGAGTTTACTCGGATCTGAAAAAATTATACACCAGTTAATGTTTATTTCCTCATACAACCAAAATATTATTAACCCATTCATTGGTTCTGAGTCACTTAAACTAATGTGATGAGATTTAGGACTGTTCTTGCGAGTGGTTGATAAGAGAGATTATGCCTGAGGTTTATTTATGGTATCAATAAATACCAAATTCAAATCGTCTCCATATCTTTATAACAAAATAAAGTGGAGATCAGATGTTTACATATAAAATGATTAAAAGATTCAGGGGTCACTTCCTTCACCTGCTCATAAAACATAATTTTTCTGACGATCATTTTTATTTTGTCAAGAAAGTACCGGGAATTTTCAATTAAAACAACATTTTTACATTTAATCGTCAAAATTTATTGGGTCGCCTTCAAAATAGGCTCCATTTGCTCCAATACATCTATGCCAACGGCACTTCCAATTATCGAAACATTTTTTATAGCCGCTTTCCGGGATGGACTTTAGCTCTCGCGCCGAATTTTGTTTTATGGCTTCAATCGACTCAAAACGGGTGCCACGAAGGGGCAATTTTAGTTTTGGGAAGAGGAAAAAGTCGCAGGGAGCCAAATCCGGCGAATACGGTGGTTGCTGAGGCACGTTTGTTGAGTTTTTGGCGAGAAAGTCAGTCACAATCGTAGCTCGGTGAGAAGGCGCGTTATCGTCATGCAAAATCCATGAGTTGTTCGCCCACAAATTTGGCCGCTTCTTACGGATACGCTCACACAAACGTTTCATAACGCCTAGGTAATACTCCTTGTTTACCGTCTGACCCTCTGGAACGAATTCCTAGTGCACCACGCCACGGATATCGAAGAAAACAATGAGCATCACCTTCATTTTCGAGCGGCTTTGGCGTGGTTTTTTCGGTGTCGGCTCATTTTTTGCCACCCATTCCGATGATTGCTGGCTTGTTTGCATATCGTACTCGTAGACCCAGGTCTCATCACCAGTTATAATGCGTTCCATGAATGTAGAATCGGAATTACAGCGATCCAGTATGTCTGAAGCAACCTGTTCGCGATGACGTTTTTGAAGAAAATTCAGGTCTTTCGGTACGAGTCGTGCGGCCACCTTTCTCATGCCCAAAATATCAATCAAAATCGTACGTGCGGACTCGTGGGATATCTTAAGATCATGTGCTATCTCTATCAAGCTGGTACGACGATTTTCCAGCACCCTTTCCTTAATTTTATCGACGTTATCTTCGATCGAAGCCGTCGATGGGCGACCACTTCATGACCGTCCTTGAAGGCTCTGTACCACTGATATGCACGAGTTTTCTATAGAGCATTATCACCAAAGGCCTTTTGCAACATTTTCAATTTTCAATTCATTTGCAACACAAAACTTTAAACAAATTCTTTGCTCAACGTAATCACCCATAGTAAAAATCGGCACGCACTCTGACATCGACTGACTTAATCAGCTGTTGCAAACACACTAGTTGACAGATCCCGCTCAAGCTTGGCATAGTAATTAAGGACAGTGGTACCAACCTAGGAAAAAAAAATTTTACCTGCCTCATTGCCCCGCCAGATTTAAATCTATAATTCCCGGTACTTTCTTGACAGAATGTATTATACAACCCGTCCTCTGAAGCTTTGCTGTTCATCAGGGTTCAAGATTGGTTACCGAAGATTACTGCTCATTTCGTTGAATTATTATTGAGGAGTCTTAGATTTGTGTGGGTGTGGGATAGTTATGGAACTATATGTTTCTCAGGGTGTGCGTACTCTTGGTATAGGAAACATGGGAAATAAAGGTTTAGTTTTTTTATAATAAGGGACTAACAACAGTTTTACTGAAATTGCTTCTTTTCCAGTTAGTATTAATTCATTTTGATTATTTTTTCAAATTGTTGAATATTTGTGTACTGATACTCCAATAAAATTATTACTATTATAATAAAAAGGGTGCCTTAATAATTTGACATAAGCAGGTTTGTTTTGATTTTTGCAGTTTGTTGTTGATTGTCATTTTAGTAGAATTCTTCTCTGATTGAATAAAAAAGCGTCGACAATTTTCTAATTCTGAATATGCGGAAATGATTTTTATTTATGAATTCTGTAATGGAAATGGCAGAGCTGAAGTCTAAGAAAATTTTTTTTTATTCATTATTTATTAGCAATCAAAAATACAATATTTCCATAAGCTAATCTGCTATCTATAAAAGCATTGTACCCTTACGGAACTTTAAAAGGTCGTCTCCATTGAGAGAACCTCCTCCACCCTACTTCAGGTCTACTGGCCACCTCCTTTTGAGTCTTCTACAGTTCAAAGGTTAAGTTAGTGAATGTAGTATGTTGTTTACATGAGCCTCAAGTTTGATGTGGTGTTTTTCACTTTTTTCTTTAATGACATCCTTCACATACAGTATTTTTAGGTCTTCATGTAGAGTTATATTTGTACACCAAGGAGCATTGATTATTATTCTCAAAATTTTTGATTGACTTCTTTGTATTATGGCTATATTCGATTTACTTGAGCCAGAGTTCAATTCCATACACCCATATGGGTTTTATAACTGTTTTGTATAAAAGAATTTTGTTTTCTAGTGAGAGCTTGGATTTCTTACCTATAAGCCAGTTGAGTTCTTTAATTTTAGGTCTATTTGTTTCCTTTTTTTAACAATATGTTCCTTCCAAGTTAATTTATTGTCCAGATGTATACCCAAATATTTGGGGGACGGGGAATCTGGTATTCTGATATTATTCATGTATATGGGGGTGAAGTTTACCTGTACTGATTTTGTTTTATTGATCTTGATTCTCCATTTATGAAGCCACTTTTCTATCTGATGGAGATGACACTGTAATTTCTTGGATGCCTCCTCATGATGGTCTTCATCTATTGCAAGAATTGCTGTATCATCTGCAAAAGTTCCCATTATAGTATTCACACTTATGGGAGGTTTGCTGTGTACAATATATATAGTAGAGGCCCAAGAACGCTTCCTTGGGGAACTCCGGATTGGATTGGATGCTTATCAGAGACCTTATCATCTACACGTACCATGAATGTCCTTTTAGTAAGGTAGGATCTCATTATCCTAAAGTAAACTATTGGCAAACATTTCTTAACTTCATAAAGGAGGCCAGGATGCCAGACTTTATCAAAGGCTTGATTTACATCTAGGAAAACAGATGTGCAGTACTTTTTGTGATCCAGGGCTTTATTTATCTCATGGCTTATTCTGTGAGTATGTTGTATAGTGGAGTGATTCGTTCTAAATCCGAACTGATGTTGAGGTATCCATTCATCTGTGTTGAGATCAGCTTTTAGTCTTGAAAGCAAGAGTTTTTTAAGAATTTTTGATAAAACTGGCAAAAGGCTAATATGTCGATATGTGGTTACAGCTTCTGGGTCTTTACCTGGTTTTAAAATGAGAATTATTTCAGCAATTTTCAGTTGTTCTGGCCAATAACTTTGCTTCAATATTGCATCGAATATATATGTCATCATCAATACGCCCTTCTTTGGCATTTCTTTAATCATTTTAAGTGTTATTCTGTCCATTCCGGGGGATTTTCGTATATTTAGGTATTTTACTTCATTCTGAACTTCTTTTATGGTTAATTTCTTAATAGGTGTTGTAATGGAAGGAATATCTGATAGGTTCCGTCTAATTTAGTCATTTACTGCATCATCGTTGGGTTTAAATACTTGAGCTAGGTGTTCAGCAAATGTTTTAGCTTTCCCTTCATCAGTTCTTGCCCATTGAAGAGTTCACCCATTCAAATTGTGTAAGGGAGGTATATGCATTTTTGGCTTTCTCGAATTTTTGATCAGTTTCCACATTGAATTATCATATCTATTCAGACCAGTGACATAGTTATCGAATGAATTTTCTTTGTTTTGTGTTCGCTCATTTTGGATTTTAATTGATTTGCTATTTTATTAAGAAATTTCTTGTCTGAAGGAGAATGTGTCTGGTGCCATGCCCTTCTGGCTTTTCTGTACTAGGAGTTTTTTTATTTCTTCTGGTATGTTGAATGTTCTTTTCTTTGCTTCAGAAATAGGGGTAGCTTCTTCAGCGGATTGTTTGAGGATACTAACAAAAGTTGTCAGTGCATAACTTCTAGATTGATATGTTCCTCGATTAATCTTCTGTACTTATTCTAGTCTGTTTTTTTGTTATGTATTTTTGGTATTGATTGTTTGTGAACAACAGAACTGCTTATGGTAGCTATTATGGGTGAGTGATCAGATGATAGATCGTAGCTTGAAATAATAACCATGTAAGTGGGAGAGATACCATTTACGATGAAGAAACCCAGCAAATCGGGGATTTTGTTAGGATCTGTGGGCCAATAAGTAGCACTCCCAGTTGATAGGATACAGTAATTATTTTACTGTATAAGGTTGACCAGTTCTCTACCTTTTGTTGTCAATCGTGATCCAAACAGAGTGTGCTTGCTGTTGTAATCGCCTACTACAATGAATTTAGATCCCAGAGTTTGGAAGAAATCTTTAAAATTTTCTTTTTTAATATTATGCCAGCAACAACAATAAGATCATATGGGAGTGTTTTAACTTTTATTATAGTGGCTTGTAAATGATCATATTCGTATTTTAGCAGTTCTGTGTGATGGATGTGTTCTTGATTATTATTGTAGTACCAGCATGTGCATTATTGTCCGGGTGATTTGTACAATAAGTGGTGTAGTTTGCTATATTAAAGTAGGATTTTTGGCGTTCCACTGAGCTACTTTTAGGAATTTAGTGAATTTTGCTAATGGCAGTAGTGAGCATGTTTAGTATCATGCTATTTTGTTGAATCAATTGTTGAAACATAGTTTTAAATTCATATATTTCATATTTCATATATCTTATGAGTTTTCTATAAGTTTCTGGCAATTCACAATTGATTTTTATTGTATTGTCTGCTAGGCATTTTGTAATGTATTTTCCATCTTTTGCTACACTTTCCAGTTTCTTCTCCATTTCTCCATAATTAATCACACCGTAAACGAATATAGGTGGAGGTTTCGGTATTTTATTAGTATTAATCATGTTTTCAGCAATTGCATCTATCTTTTCTCTTGTTTCTCCCAATACATTATATCTGTTGTTTATTGTTGTTGGAACAGAGTTCCAACTCCTCTTCTTCTTCTCTTTTTGGTGGTTTTGGTCCTTACTGTCTGCCATGAATGATTTGCTTGCTCATTTGCAGGGAACCCTAAACATTTTTCATCGCTAGTAGATGACATTCTACAGTAGTTGTTGTTTGAGGTTGAGGCTATTTCTTGTATAGTGTCTTTCATTTGGGCATCCTGTATAGTTTTCTGATTACTTATCAGATCTCTGATATTGAAACCTGGTATTGAACTCATGTTTACTTCAACTCCCCTACCGTTTATCTCTTTTATATGTCAGCTGGTCTAATCATGATTAACAGTTTTTTGTTGATATATTTTCCGGATTTTTATTCCTTTCCAATATATGAAATGGAATCGAGTTCAGGGAAAAACTTCCCGATTCACGGGAGATTTTCAGTTGTTTTTTTTCACTTCACAGAATCACCAAATATTTAACCACCTGGTGAAACTATTTTCATGAATTTATTTTCACTTTTATAGCAAAGAATTTCTAGTTTTGAAGAGCGTTTTCAAATACGTGTTTACACTGATAACGACTTTTTCATACTGTCTAAGAATATTAAAGAAGATTTTCGAACCGGAGAGCTTCTATGTTTGGATCTGTTTACAGATATTATGATGGTGATCCTTAGTAGACAGAGATGTGCGCTATGGTGCGGGTTCGACTTCCGCTGCGCCTGTGGGTGTGTTTCTGTATGTCAGATGGTTCGATATGGCTAATGACCACAGCAGGCGATGTCATAAGACTCAACAAAAAAGATATTATGATATTTGAAACAAATGATGTAATCTGTGAACATTTAAAGTAGAAAACAACAATGGAATCGATTATATAATTCACAAATGTTATTAAAAACGCTATAGTGATAATAAAAAAAGGAATTAACCAGGTGATGAAACATCAAGAAGAATGTATGGAAACTGACATATTTGAACATCTCTTGTAAATCAAAAAACAGTTATGATCTGTTTTATATATGTTTAATTAACTTCCAATTTTTTTTTTATCTATAAGAATTGTCTTTCCGATTAGAGTTTACTTAGTACTGGTTTACTTTAATACTCCTTGACATACGATGAGTAAATACCATTCCATTAGACGACACCACAAGTTGAAATGTTACCAGTTTCACTTTTATGTAAAATAAAAATACAAATAATGAACTTGTTCCAAGATTACAAAACGATCTGCAGAAATTTGGGTATATCAATATTATTTCCTTGGTTGTTAAGTTCTAATGATTATAAAAAATATCATATACAGGAATCATTTTTATTTGTACAGGTGAAATTATCAGGTTACTGTCCTGGAGATTCAAAATTTAGTAAAAATATTTGTACTCTCGTAATAATAATGTAATAAAGCATAATAACTTCTGGAAAAAAATCTTATTTTGGAATGTCATGCCAGAAATATAAAGAAATTAAATTTCGGTCACAATTCATAAATCACCCTGTATGTGGGTAAGGAAGAGGAAAGGACTTTTCTTAGTAGACTTTTTCGTATACTGCCTGTAGACTATATATGGTAGGAGTATGTAAACTTCCTTCCTGTGTATAAGGTTGGCAACAAAGTAATTACTGATTTTGAATGTGGATTGGCAGTACTGTTTGTTTTGAATGACTTGTGTCAATATACAAATTGCATGGTTTTGAAGTTTATCGCATGTGAACTTTAGATTTTTGAAAATTTAAATTAAGTATATTTATTATTACGAAATTTAATCACAATATGGAAAGCAGAAAGTGTTCATTTTTGAAAAGGAAAGAACTATATAAACTGTTGAAAAATTTTAAGGGATGTATATGCTGATGAAGCTTAACAAGAGCGACAGTATCAAAATTAGCTCAATAAATTTCATTCTGATAAGGAGTATGAAAAATGGTAACAGAAAGTTCTTTGAATAGGGACAGTGCAATTTGCATTTTTGGAACCGTTCAAAACTCAAATAAGCCTGAATAGATTTTGTTGATTGCTGGGACATAAACAGCAAATAGCAGATATTCTTTTTCAAATATATTCAATATGGAGTATGAGCAATGGTAACAATGATCTTATAAGCACAGTTTATATTTAATGGACATATAAAATCAAAACTAAATATATAATATCAAATGGAATAAATAACCCAACAAATATAAATTGTCAATTAAAATAAATAAATATTTGAAGGAGAACAAATTTTGTTTCTGATCTTAGAATTATAAAAACTATAAATCCTTCTCAAAAATACAAAACATAATTTTGAGAACTTCTCAAAAAAATAATTTATTTGGAATTTTTAATATATTTCAATATTTAAAGAAGTTACTTCAAAAATCTCTCAAAACTCAATTTGTTACTTTATTATTATTATTTATAATTTTTTTTATTACCATCCATATTGAAAACTGCAAATGTTTATTTTATGCGAAAACTCAAAAATGTTTATTTTATATGTCATTTGATATAAGTGGTACTTATATGACATTATTTTAATTTATTTTCTGAAGTTATAATTACTAAATATAATTTTTTGAATTAAATATGTAGAAGGCCAATATTGAAATATTTAAATAATATTAAAATATTTAAATGAAAATTATTATATTTATCACTTTATCCATTATTATAACGCATAAATTTAACCTAAAATAACGGCATCCATGTTATAAATAATAAAAATACGTTTATGTAACACTACAGAGAAGCATTGCAGAAAAATTACTTTGTATTTCGGAAAAGCCTAATTCTGCGTGCAATTTTCAGAGAATCCTATTATTCCAATAAAAACACGTTAAATTACAATAAAATGGTTTCAACTTGTGAAATATAATAAATCACAAATAACTGCAGAGTAAACCTGTATTCTAATGGATTTTTTTATTTACCACTGTTAAAGTTAGCAATTATAACTGTTCGTTATTTTTCAAACAGTTTGCAGATTTGAACAGGATTATTATGTACACATCAACTAGAATAGAAAAGTACATGTGATTAAGAAAGTGTTTACAAATTATTTTAATTTGTTGATTTATTTTCAGGATGTCTTTGGTGCTCTCCAAGTTGTTCCTGCTAGTTCAGGATATTGCTTAGGTTCTACCAATTGGGTTATATCTACTAAACATGAAAAAATAGTGTATTTAAGTGGATCCAGTACTTTAACAACACATCCCAAACCTATGGATCATAATGCTCTAAAAAATGCTGATATTTTCATAATGAGTGATTTGACCCAAACGCCTATCAGTAACCCTGATTCAATGCTGGGGGTGTTATGTGTAGTTGTTGGTGAGTATTATTTCAAAATAAAAACAAATTATTGCAAATTGTCACACAGGCTTCAATCTTATCAATAACTATTATAAAAAATATGAAAATGAATAATAACAACCTTAAAAATATGACTGCAAATAATGTTTATTGCCCTTGGGCTGCTAAAGTCATAACAATACGATTTTGTACTTTTTCACTACCAAAACCCTTTCTTCATTTGTGTACTTGGACGTTTCATATAAATTTTCATTAAACGTTAGAGCATATCAAAGACTGAAATCAAGATGAAAAAATGTAAAATACTAACACATACTGATTCTTAATGATTGTGATTGTATGAATAAGTAAAAATGAATAGTAATTCAGACAGTGATGAAGAATTTAGGAATACTCCACCAGACTTGCAAAACGAAGCTAGCAAATATTCTCTAAATTTGTTACCTACAAAGTCAAGACAATGGTATGAAAAATACTATGAATTATTTTGAAATGAAAAAAAGAGCAAAAAAGATAAAACCTAACAGAAAATGTATTACTTGCTTATCTATCAGAAAGATCAAAGATTGTAAATTCAGGCGGACCTTGTCTGAAATTTCATTGCCGAAAAGCAATTTTAAAGACACAAAAAGTTTTAACTTGGATAAATTTCGTACAGTTCGAGATTTTTTGAAATGGAATTCTATAAATTGCTTGCCCAAAAAGTCCCAAACTTTGGCACAAGAACAGTGCCATTCAGTTTTTTACAGAGGCAGATTTCTGAATATCTTATGATGAAGGTAAACAAATAAATCAAGATGCAGTGATTTACTATTTTTATTAACTTTAAATTTCAGAGATGATGAGCTTGTAGCCAAAATGAATAAATAATAAAAATAATACAAGTATGATTACCACCAATCACCAACAAAATAATTAATGAATTAAATCTCTCACAATATATAACATTTTCCTTAGACACCGCTTGTAAAAAACGCATTCAGCAATATTCTAGGAAAAGCCAATTTTCTGAATCTGCTGGAACCTAATACATTACAGGACATTGCTTCCATCGTAGCTCTGGACTCTGGAAGTGATTTAGTAACACTTAAAAAGTATGGAGGTTGGCCTTCTCTTGCAGTTGAAGAAGGATATATTGACGCTTGGAACTTGCAGAAAAAACAATATCTAGATTTAGAACTATCTAGATAATTTCGATGCATCATCAATTTTATCCATAGAAATTAGTTCCCATACTTCATAAACCTACCAAATGGTTATAAATTCCATATTTATAATATATCCGTAATTAATAATAATAATAATAATAATAATAATAGGACTTTATTGGTTACTACATTTTAACCGAAAAAAAAAAAAATTTCAAGTAAGTTTCAATCATAAGGCGGGGTTCAGGTGGGTATAATACCTCTGTTCTACCATTCAAACCGTGAAGAAAAAAGAAATAAATCGTATTATGCTTTATAATAACAAAAAATAATTTTTAATCTATCATGAAATGAGCAAAATGAAGAGAAAAGAAAACAAGAAAATTTTCAAATAGAGACTCCGAACATTTACACAACTATCTTTACTTGTTTTTTCCTGCTTCTGGATCATTATTGTTTAAGTTTTTTCCATGTAATGGATTAGTATTCTTACTTTATAATAATTACATTTATTAGAATTGTAGCCCTTTTGACCCCCTTTCATTGAAGTTTTTATTGCTCTGTTATTTATTCCTTTCCTTTGTAGTGCTTTTCTCAGATTTAAGTTTTGTATTATTTCAGTTTTCCTCTCAATATTTTCTCATTATCTTTCTTAATTTTAATGTTATATGTAGGAATTTTTGTTGGGTAAGGTTAAATTGCTCTTTCAGTTTTTCTGAGAATACTTCTGCCTGGTCTTTTGTCCGTGATAGTTATTCCTCTACTATATATAAATTATTTATGAGTAATAGGAGTAATTCCTAATTGCAATAATAAAAATCCAAAGGATTGAGGTCTAGTGAACAAAATGACCACAAAAATTTTACCTCCTCTTCTGATCCAGTGTGTAAATAAGTTTGTTTTAAACATACTGTTATTTGGTGACCGTAATGTCCATCATGTTGAATCTAAAGAGTACTCGATAGTTTGAGTGGCACATCTTCCGATAGAATAGTAGGTCAGTTAAAAGTACCAAATATTTGTTGGTATTGGTGTTTGTACTACTCTGTCAAGAAAGTACCGGGAATTTTCAATTAAAACAACATTTTTACATTTAATCGTCAAAATTTATTGGGTCGCCTTCAAAATAAGCTCCATTTGCTCCAGTACATCTATGCCAACGGCACTTCCAATTATCGAAACATTTTTTATAGGCGCTTTCCGGGATGGACTTTAGCTCTCGCGCCGAATTTTGTTTTATGGCTTCAATCGACTCAAAACGGGTGCCACGAAGGGGCAATTTTAGTTTTGGGAAGAGGAAAAAGTCGCAGGGAGCCAAATCCGGCGAATACGGTGGTTGCTGAAGCACGTTTGTTGAGTTTTTGGCGAGAAAGTCAGTCACAATCGTAGCTCGGTGAGAAGGCGTATTATCGTCATGCAAAATCCATGAGTTGTTCGCCCACAAATTTGGCCGCTTCTTACGGATACGCTCACGCAAACGTTTCATAACGCCTAGGTAATACTCCTTGTTTACCGTCTGACCCTCTGGAACGAATTCGTAGTGTACCACGCCACGGATATCGAAGAAAACAATGAGCATCACCTTTATTTTCGAGCGGCTTTGGCGTGGTTTTTTCGGTTTCGGCTCATTTTTTGCCACCCATTCCGATGATTGCTGGCTTGTTTGCATATCGTACTCGTAGACCCAGGTCTCATCACCAGTTATAATGCGTTCCATGAATGTAGAATCGGAATTACAGCAATCCAGCATGTCTGAAGCAACCTGTTCGCGATGACGTTTTTGAAGAAAATTCAGGTCTTTCGGTACGAGTCGTGCGGCCACCTTTCTCATGCCCAAAATATCAATCAAAATCGTACGTGCGGACTCGTGGGATATCTTAAGATCATGTGCTATCTCTCTCAAGCTGGTACGACGGTTTTCCAGCACCCTTTCCTTAATTTTATCGAAGCCGTCGATGGGCGACCACTTCACGACCGTCCTTGAAAGATCTGTACCACTGATATGCACGAGTTTTCGATAGAGCATTATCACCAAAGGCCTTTTGCAACATTTTCAATGCATCGGCACACGAAAATTCATTTGCAACACAAAACTTTAAACAAATTCTTTGCTCAACGTAATCACCCATAGTAAAAATCGGCACGCACTCTGACATCGACTGACTTAATCAGCTGTTGCAAACACACTAGTTGACAGATCCAGCTCAAGCTTGGCATAGTAATTAAGGACAGTGGTACCAACCTAGGAAAAAAAAAAATTACCTGCCTCATTGCCCCGCCAGATTTAAATCGATAATTCCCGGTACTTTCTTAACAGAATGTATATACCTGTTCATAAATTGACCTTAAGTCAATATTGTTATCTATATTTTATCATAACATATCATATGGCCAATTATGGAAATTGTAGAAATTCATATAGACTCGTCACTCCAAATGATCTTATCCATTAAAAAAATCTGTATCTTCAGTATGTTTTCACAGCTTTTGCCAGAAATGTTAAACTTGTGCTGGGTAATCTTTAAGTAGCAAGCTTTGAACTTTAAACAGGCTCATTTGAGATATTGTTTCAGTACATGTAAAGTTAATAGTGAAATTATAAGACTTGGGTATTTATAGAAAACTTCCAAAAGCCTAGTAATAGTTCAGGAGTTCATGTGCTTGTGTTTACTGATTTGTTTTCACGTTTGTATAAGAAATGAGAAGTTCTGGTTAGAGGGAAGATAATGAATGTGGAACATGTAATGGTATAGCAAATTGAAATTATTAAGGGGATCTAGGAGCCTAACTTTATCAATTTATTGCCTCAGGGTCCTTTTCATCGGAAAAAGGATGGAGTGTTCTCTTCTAATAATTAACTTCAATGTTCTAAATTCTTCACTACTGCAAGGAGTAGTTAATCTGTTTTCATTAAGTTAGCTTAAATATAAGGTTGTTTGGAACGTAATTTGGTTTTTTACTGACAGAGGACTTAATTTAATTTTTTCGAAACACACTTCACACTTAAGCCGCATAATCATTATAAGTTTTGAGAGCTGATATAGCAAGGCTTGTGTGTGAAAAAGTTCAATTAATTCTGCGCAAGATTGGTGTCCTTTTAAATATGGAGAGCAATAAGCAGCATTTGCGTCTAATTTTACTTTTTTACTATAGAAAAGATAAAATGCTAAAAAGCTAGAAAGAAATGAACCGGTGTGTATGGAGAAGATGTGTTGACAGTATGCTAGTGCCAGAACTGGTTTGTAAAATTTCGATCCAGCAATTTTGATGTCGAAGATGCTCCACGTTCCGGAAGGTCGGTTGAAGCTGATAAAGACATGATAAAGGCATTAGTTGATGCAAATCAGTGAATAACAACACGTGAGTTCGGTAAGAGGTTGAATTTATCGAATTCAACTGTTTATGACCACTTGAAAGACCTGGGTTTAACCTCGAAGCTCGATATATGGGTTCCCCATGTTCTCAAGGAGAGAAATTTGTGTCATCGCGTTGATGTATGTGATTCACTTCTCAAACGTCACGGAAATGATCCATTTTTGAAGTGCATCATTACTGGGGACGAAAAATAGGTTGTATATAACAATGTTAGACGCAAGAGATCATGGAGCAAAATGATGAATCCGCTCAAAGCATTTCAAAAGACAGTATCTATCAAAAAAAGGTGATGCTGCCTGTTTGGTGGGATTTTAAAGGAATCGTTTTTTTTTGAGCTTTTACCGGATAACACGACAATCAATTCGGAAGTCTACTATCATCAACTGGACAAACTGAATGATGCACTTAAAAAAAAAGGCCAGAATTAATCAATAGAAAAGGTGTAGTGTTCCACCAAGATAATGCGAGACCTCATACAAGTTTGATCACTCTCTAAAAGCTTTTACAGCTTGAATGGGATACACTGTCACATAAACCATATTCTCCAGATCTGGCGCCTTCGGATTATTATTTGTTCTGCTCATTGCAACATTTTTTGGACAGCAAAACCTTTACTTCAAATGAAGAGTTCAAAAATCACCTGGATCAGTTTTTTGCCAGCAAAGATCAAAAATTTTATGAGCGTGGAATCATGGTACTACCAGAAAGATGGCAAAAAGTGTTGGTGTATTGATTTCTCGAATCAAATGGCTATCGACCGAAGTCTTCCAGCCAGTAATATACTTTCTAATTTGTAATATATAAAATGTAGTAGTTGCTACACAGATTTTATTGTAGGGACATCAAATGTTCAAACAGTGGAAGTGCTGGTAGTTTTGCCTTTTCTATTTCTCTATTGTGATGAGGTATTAGCGGTTCCATGATGGTCCTGTTATTCTGGTTCTCAATGAATTTCATGCTTAGTCTATGTAGTCAGGTCAGTATTGGCTCCACTTCTGTTGTCTCGTATAGCATGATGTTAGTAGGATTGTGTAGAGGATTGTTCAGGTGCCTTAAATTCATTATTTTTCTAAGGCAACTTATTTTCGCGTTTTCTAGGTTTTTTTCTACAGTTTTTGTTGCATTTGAGAATATTATGTGGTCATACTACTGTAGTGGTCTGCAGATCATTTTGTAAATAGCAGTGGATGTTTTGGTGTTGATGCCTAGGTTTCTGAATGTGAGTGATTTGAAGTGTCCAGCTCGTGTGATGGCTGCTTTTTCTGGATTTTTATGTGAAGCTTGAAACTCAGTTTGTTGTCTATCAGTATTCCCAGATACTTGCACTTAGTATTTGTTCTGATTGTTTCGTTGCCAATCTTGATACTTGGTGAGTTGTTCCCTATGTTGTGGTGGAATATGATGAACTTGGAGTTCTTTGGGTTGGGCTGTATTCGCCAGCGTCTAATCCATGATACATTGCTGTCTCTTAATTTTTGTAGCCTTTCGATGCATTTCATTAGAGTCCTACAATGGGTGATCAGTGGAATATCGATCGCAAATTGCAGGGAGTATGCTTCCCTCTCTATGTGGTTTTGTATTAGATACTTGTAGCTATATATGTTCTAGCAGTATATGTTGTTTAGTATTGTAGAGAGTGGTGAGCCCTATGGGAGGCCTTGTAGTGGATTGTCTTTAATTTTCCCAAAACAAAAAACGAAATTACTTTCCGAACAATCCAATAAAATTAGGTTCTTTACTTTTTTAATGTTATCATTCTTTACAATCACGCTTGGAGTAAATGTTCAGACTGAAAACCTCCTTCATGTGTACAGTCCTTGCATTCATTGAGAAAAGACATTTTTAATGCCCTTAAACTTATGCCTGATATTTCCGCTGCAGCAAGTCAGATGCAAATCAGCTAATTTTTTTTCAAATTATGCAGGATATTTACTTCAGTTATTTCAATAATTAATATTACAAATGAAAAATAAAATCAGCTAGTACGTGAATGATAACGATGCCTGATGAACTAGATAGCCTTGTATATTTAATTCTCCCTGAAAAACTGTGAGAAAAAATCAACTACTTCAGGCATTTTTGCGCGCTTGTTCTAGGGAACAGTGTGCTATCGTTTTGGCCAAATGTCCATTAATTGTCGAATTTTGAGTTGAAAATGTCATTAAAAAACTAGGTTGGACTCACTGATGAAAAATTCGAGGTCAAAAGTGATTCTGTGTGGCCAGTTCGGTTCATCTGTAAACACTCTAACTTTCGAACAGAAAGAACTAAAAGAACTGGAGAACTAGGTAGGTTTGGTGCCTAAATATCTCGGAAGTAAAAATGCTAATTTCCGAACGAAAATTCCTAAAGACTTGAAATTTTCAGAATAGATGTGACAACAATTATGTTCAAAAATGAACAGAATCGGCTCAATGTTATTTTCATTTGCAATTTTATTTTTCAATTATTTTCGAAAATATAAATCCGATCGAGTTCAAATTTAGTATTTAGATGTAAAAGCAACGACACTAATCATGCATAATTTTGTGGAGATAAATTACGAGAACTTTTCAAACTTTCAGATCTTTAAATATCTGTAGAGAAAACTCATATGTGTACAAATTAAATCGGCTTTCTCTTCAATGATCTAAAGCGGCCCATACATTGAGAAGATTTATGTCATCTGAAACTGATATTGGTTCACAAAATATTGTCATTCACCAGAACCAATATAGATCCTTAGGTATTCCACCAGATGAACCAAGTAATGTACCAGCTCATTACTTGAATAATATTATGGACAATTTCAACAATCATTCTAACGGACTAAAACATACCAAAACACTACAAATAGTTGCTCCAAACTAAGAAGAAATGGATTTCAGCAGTAGGAATAATTGACAGGCGGTCAAAAAACGGAAGAGGTCACTTACAGAAACTCCTAGTCTATCTGTAACTCCAACAGAAAATAGATTTTCACCACTCAAAACAATTTCATCCACGGAGCCAAACGAAAACAGGAATGAAAAAGAAAACAAACCATGAAGACCTCCGCCAATACGATGTTGCTGTTCAGCAAATCATATTCGATAATCATCGAGCAATGATCAACAGCTTTTCTGAAGTCATTGAAGAGGATTCCTTCCATACTAGAGTACTGGCGAATGATATAGTTGAAGTCACTACACACACGGTGGATGCCTATGGAAAACTCTCCAAACACTTAGTAAAGGAAAAATAATTCACCACACTTATCAAATGCGTGAAGAACGAGCGACAGAGTGGTTATCAGAAATCTGCATCATTCATTGCCTAATGAAGAAATAAAGAGCGAACTCTCCGAAAATGGTCATAAAATGCGGAACATCCTAAATATCCAACACAGAGTAATTAAACAACCACTTTCCATGTTTTTTGTTGATCTTGACCAACAACCCAGCAATAGAACCATTTATGAATTGAAATATATATATAAGTATAAGTAACCATAGAACCTCCGAGAAAAAAACGTGGAATAGTACAATGCATGAGATGTCAGGAATATGGCCATTCCAAGGCGTATTGTTATCGAACCCACAACTGTGTTAAGTGCGGTGGACAACACGACTCGAGAACGTGCCAGAACTCCAAGAATACACCTGCGAAATGTGCCTTGTGTGACGGAAACCACCGAGCTAATTACAAGGGATGCCAAGTGTACAAAGACCTCGTACAGAGAAAACAGCCAACAACTGCTAACCAGTCCCCGAATATAAACATGAGAATTCCTCCACTTGAACCAACATCTTCTAACCCGCCACAGCAAAACAACCAATCTCCAAGAACCTATGCGCAAGCCACAGGAAACAAGAACCAGGAAGAATTTTTACTTCAGCTATCAACATTCCTTGAAGAATTCAAATACATGTTCTTACGACTGTTAAACCAGAGCAGCATGATTTTGAATCTGCTCATTCCTGTTATGAGTAAACTTCCATAATGGCTAACAAGATTCTGAGGATTGCAACTTGGAACGCGAATGGTTTAGTGAATCATAGACTAGAAATCCTGACATTCTTAGATCTGAACAAAGTCAACATCCTACTAGTTTCTGAGACACACTTTACCAGCCGAACATCTTCTCAATTCCACATCATTCCGTCTACCACACCACACATCCTGACGGAACAGCTCATGGAGGTTCTGCTGTAATTATTAAAAGTTCCCTTTCTCACCACGAGCAGGAAAAATTCCAAACGGACGCCATTCAAGCAACCTCCGTAAAGATCACAACTAACACTGGACAGGTATGCATAACATCGGTGTACTGTCCACCACGACATACAATTTCAACCGACACTTACAAAAGATTTCTTCGCTACTCTTGGGCACAAATTAATCGCTGGAGGCAACTGGAATGCCAAAAATACATGCTGGGGTTCCAGATTAACCACAACTAAAGGTCGTAACTTGCTACAGGCACTGATAGAGAAAAACTATAAACACCTGCCGAATGGAGAGCGCACGTACTGGCCAACAGACCCAAGAAAACTAACCGATCTCCTAGATTTCTTTATAGTGAACGGTATTGCTACATAGAACGGCCTGTTGGAGTCCAGTTATGACTTAACATCCGATCATTCTCCTGTTATCATGAATTCATATAGTGCTCTCATAAAAACTGATACTCTGTCCAAATTATCCACGAAGTATACTAGGTGGGACGACTTCAAGGAACATATAAATGAGAAACTGACCAACTGGTGTATTAAAAAACCATCAGAAATAGACGCAGCTGTTCAACATTTCACTCAAACCGTTCAACAGGCAGCTTGGCACGCTACTCCTTGGATCAGAAAAGAAATCCCCAAAGAAATCAACAGTCCGCTTCATATACGACAACTCATTGCTGAAAAAAGGAGAGCAAGAGGTGTATGGCAACGATCACGTAACATCAATGATCTTCGCCATTACAGAAGACTGTTACGCAATTTAACAAGAACCCTAAAAGATGCACAAAACACGTTTTTTGAACAGTACACTGAAGAATTAACAACAGAAGATCACAGTTTATGGAGAGCCACAAAAAATTCAAAATACTAACACCTTCTGCTACCCTCATACGAATATCTAATGGCTGGACACGTTCAAACAAAGAAAAAGCAGAGGCATTTGCATCGCACTTATCAAGGGTATACAAAGAGCCAGAGCAAATACCAGGATTTGAAAATGATGTTGGGGAATTCCTGGTTTCACCTTGTCAGTTGTCACTACCTATTCAAGCAGCAACTCCTAAGGACGTTAAAGCGGAAATTCGCAAGCTTAAAAACAACAAAGCTCCTGGTCATGATTTAATTACTGTACAGGTCCTTAAGAATCTACCCAGAAA
Source organism: Megalocaria dilatata (assembly GCA_034642435.1). Lineage (NCBI taxonomy): Eukaryota > Metazoa > Arthropoda > Insecta > Coleoptera > Coccinellidae > Megalocaria > Megalocaria dilatata. Next base: position 51,825,028 of record CM067859.1, on the reverse strand, counting down.
AGCAATAGTCTTCCTAACCACAATTTACAATCGCATGCTGAATTTGGGCTATTATCCAATACTATAGAAATACGCCCATGTGATCATGATTCATAAAAGTGAACATGAACCATCATCATATAGACCGATAAATCTCCTTCCAACCCCAGAAAAATGTTTTGAGAGAATTCTCTTAAAAATAATTCAAGATGATCATGACATTTCAGAACTCATACCTGACTATCAATTTGGTTTTCGTCAAAAGATGTCAACATCCCATCAGATTCATAGAATCTTCAACGTCATTTCAAATTCTCTTGAAAAAAAAAACAGTACTGCAACGGAGTATTTCTGGATGCTTCCCAAGTGTTCGATAAGGTCTGGCATGCAGGCCTATTATATAAAATAAAAAAGAGTTTTAACAGTAACTTCTATGAAGTTCTGAAATCCTACCTGTCTGATAGAAACTTTTCAGTGAAGTACAGTTACGAACTGTCTGGATACCTACCGATAAAATCGGGTGTACCACAAGGAAGTGTGCTAGAACCATTTCTGTACTTACTCTACACAGCTGATCTGCCTGATACAACAATTGCCGCATTTGTTGACGACGTGGCGGTCCTATCTTCAGATGATGATCCTATAACCTCCTCTAGAAACATACAAGAACATCTGGACCAACTGAGCAACTGGTATGAGAAGTGGAGGATGACTTTAAACCAGAACAAATGCGTACAAGTAGTATTTACCACACGCATCAACACCTGCCCTAAAGTAACTCTGAATGGAGTTAATATTCCAACAAAGACGAATGTTGAATACCTTGGCATACACCTGGACCAGCGGCTTACATGGCAGAAGCATATAGACACCCGAAACGAAAACAATTAGACATAAATATTCGACAAATGCATTGATTTCGTCAAGAAGTATGAGAAATATATGAAGTTTCGTTCAATATATCTTTTTCCACTCTTTCTTGTCAATATATAATGATGCACATCGAAGGGAAGGGAATGGAGCTTTTTGATCATGTATTTTTTATTTTGAGGAGATATGACGTTTTTTTGACTTTTGGATGGCAGTGTTTGTGTTTTTGCGCTCGACTCGGAATGAAACTGTAACCATGTATTTCCTCATTTTCATAAGATTTTCCCTTTCTTCAGGAGAACAGTTCTAAAATTACAATAAATTACGTTTATTAGAATGCTGGACGATAGAACACAAAATTTTGTGTTTTTGAGCGCTAGTTTCAGGGAACAGCGTGCTATCGTTTCGCCCAAATGTCTCTAATTTTAGAATTTTGAGCTGAAAATGGTCTTAAACAAGCAGGTTGGACCCACTGATGAAGAATCCGAGGTTAAAGGTTATATTTCTGTCTCGTTGACTCGGCCGACCGCCCATAAACACGCTTACTTTCGAACGGAAAAGCCTTGAAACTTTCAGGAAAAATTTGGGGTCTAAATGCTGCGACTAAGTTCGTTAATGGACAAAATCGGTTTGATAGTTTCGTTTTAATTCACGTTTGAAAATGTTTTAATTTTTTCGAATATTTTCGAAACTACAGATTCGATCAATCTGAAATTTAGCATTTAAAAGTAGAGTAATAACGCGTATGTTCGTGTAAAATTTTGTGAGGATCGATTAATAGAAGACCAAAAGAAAATTATTTATTGAGGATTGTGGGTTATATGAACTAACGCACAAAAACTACTGACTTCACACCAGTGCTTTTTCCTTTTTATTCATCATATGTAGCTTCTTTGAAAATTAATTTGCAGATTTGAAATTTTCAGGGGGAAACCATTTTTTCTTGAATTTCATTGAATTCACCTGCCCTGTACCAATGAGTATTATACATATTCATTATTTTTTTAGGGATTACTTTAAGAGGAGGAGGTAATGTGCTCATTCCCTGTTATCCTACAGGAGTAGTTTATGATTTGTTTGAATGTTTATCCATTAAAATGCAAGAATTGGGAGTGGCACAATGTCCTATGTACTTTGTTTCACCAGTGGCAGATATATCATTGGCTTATTCCAATATATTAGCTGAGTGGCTTTCTACAAACAAACAAAATAAAGTTTATGTTCCTGACGAGCCATTTCCTCATGCTATGTTAGTAAAGAATTCAAGACTGAAACATTTCAAACATATACATTCTAGTGGATTTAGTGCCGAATTTCAAGAAGTAAGTATCATTTTTCAAATTTTTTCCTCTGCAATTCCTATAAAATTGCTTGCATCAAGAAATTTAGAAAAAATATTCTCTGATGAGATATTTAAAATGTCACCTCAAAAGTTTTTGTCAGACACTTTCTTAATGAAAAACAGCAACAACAGTTGTTGTGTTTTTTAATTTCCAAGTCTAAAATATGCTAAATCAGGAGCGATTAATCGAAATTGTAATAATTTGATTCGATTTGATTTCAACATGATCTCATAAAAACTGTTATCATATCTTTTGTTACTCCTACAAAAATAGTGTAAAAACGTTGTCTCAATGATTTGTACTCAATTTTAAATTTGCTTATAGTAATTCCTTATAAATGTGTTGTCATCTTGAACTCACAGACATAGTTCCGGCAACTCCATCTGTTGAAAAACAGGCAGAACTTATTCAAGATCTTATAATAACAGAAAGTATAATTAATCTTTTCCAGCCATGTGTAGTATTTTGTGGACACCCCAGCCTTAGATTTGGCGATGTAGTTCAGTTCATGGAACTCTGGGGTAATAATCCTAGAAATTGTATAATTTTTACAGGTGAGTTAGAATATAAAATAAAATAGAAAGGCCTTTTACTTGATAGAAGAAATATATAGTTGAAATAGATTGTTGAAATGACTCGACATATGGAAATATGTATTAAAATAGCTTATACTCTTAATTAGATATATACGGTAAAGATCTGCCTAACAGTTATATTCAAAAAAATTTTTTTTACTCCAAATCGTAATCACGGAATGACTGTGTCTGACTTGAGCATTTCAACGTAAATCTATATATTATGCTATGGGAGGCGAATATAGGTACTCTGCAGATTTCTTAATGTTGTATATTACAGAGAAGTTTCGAGAAATCGATTTGACCAAATCGGGCTACTTTTTGCTCGAAATGTTTATAAGGATGTTTGTTGAAATGACCCGACATATGGAAATATGTATTAAATTAGCTTATACTCTTAATTAGGTATATACGGTAAAGATCTGCCTAACAGTTATATTCAAAAAAAAAATTTTTTTCTCCAAATCGTAATCACGGAATGACTGTATCTGACTTGAGCATTTCAACGTAAATCTATATATTATGCTATGGGAGGCGAATATAGGTACTCTGCAGATTCAAAATTTGAATATTAAAACAAATTGAAATATGTTTATCTTCTACAATTTTAATTTCAAAAAAATTTTTATTCAAAAAACTTTTAGAAATAAATTTATGTCTACACAAGCACCGCTTACATTTAATAGACGTATATAATCAAAACTCAATATATAATGTCAAATGGAATAAATAACCCAACAGATATACGAAAGTAATTAAAATTAATAAATAAATATTTAAAGGAGACAAAATTTTGTTTCTGGTCTTACCTTTAAGAAAACCAATTGCCTTTTAAAAACATGAACACACTTAAAGGACTTCTCAAAGAATATAATTTATTTGAAATATTTAATATATTTAAATATTCGAATTGTTTTAATTGTTTTTTGAGGATATAGTGCACATTTTTTAGAGATTTTTGAAATAATTTATTCGAATATTTAAATATATTAAATATTTCAAATAAATTATATTCTTTGAGAAGTCCTTTAAGTGTGTTCATGTTTTTAAAAGGCAATTGGTGTTCTTAAAGGTAAGACCAGAAACAAAATTTTGTCTCCTTTAAATATTTATTTATTAATTTTAATTACTCTCGTATATCTGTTGGGTTATTTATTCCATTTGACATTATATATTGAGTTTTGATTATATACGTCTATTAAATGTAAGCGGTGCTTGTGTAGACATAAATTTATTTCTAAAAGTTTTTTGAATAAAAATTTTTTTGAAATTAAAATTGTAAAAGATAAAGATATTTCAATTTGTTTTAATATTCAAAGAGTTAGAATATGTTTTTCAGAATTTTGAATTGATTTTAATCATTAAAGCAAAGTTTCCTGTTCCAAACTGTCTCAGATGACTAAAGACATTTAAGTATATTTAAAACATCTGGGTTATTAAGTGTCGGGACTAAACAGTAAAAACACATTTTTTTCGGCAAAATTCGATTTTATTTATCCACATAATGATACAATCATAATATTTTTCAGAAATTTCGATATCTTTTTATAGAGCCTCAAAATAGGCTTTAGTTATGTGTTGAAGTTATTATGTTTGGGTAGCCGATCGAACTTATTCATGACACACTTGGTTTTGTAAAACTCTTTATTCACTTTTATTCACATCTAAAACACATGTTGTAATGCATCTAAAAGTACTCTAAAATGCAAGAATTGGGAGTGGCACTATGTCCTATGTACTTTGTTTACATAAACGTCATAATATTTGACTAAGTTTAGATTGCAGTGACTATTATGATCTGTGTATGCTTGCGCCTACAGAGGAACACAGATAGTTGATAGAGTGGTAATTTTCTTCCGTGAACTTACATTGGCATCTCAGACAAAGCAACTTTCTTACATTACGGCTATAAGTGCATCATTGGAGTCAAATCTCTTTCCTTGGAGCATCCTTTTTAAGACTTGCGAATAGGTTGAAGTTCTGTGGGGTCCTATTAGGTAAATAGGGATTTTGTAGCAATTGGAATCAAATAATTCAATTTCACCATCGTTTTGATCGACTTGTGGGTGTCCCAAAATACAGAGGCCATGGCCTTCCTGCTGACTGCTGTGTCTTCGGGCGTAATCACCTCAATTGAACGATTTGGGCGCTCCACATCTTCGGACATCTCGACAACGACTAAACCGAATGCCATGAAATTATTGCACTTTTCTTCTGAAAGTTGGTACGATCAAATAAAGTGTCATATCATTGGTGGAACCAATTGTGTGTCTGTCCCGGGACTTAATGATCATCTGGTATATATTTTATATTGTTTAGAACTTAATTACGATACACCTTTCTGCTTTCACTAGGACTAAATTAAGATGGGCCAGAAATGTTCATATACAGACTATCTGCGGAGTTGATTTTTGGCATTTGAAATTTATTTCTGTCGATACAATGTAAGGTTTCTAATCTGGCGATATAGGTAGCAAAACTAGCATCTCAGCTTGTTCTGTCTAATTTCTTAATTAGATAAAAAAAAGTGTAAACAAAAAATTAAATTAAACGAATAAATTTTAATTTAACTTTAACTTTTTTCCAGAAAACCTCATCTTTTTCAGTTGCTATGGATTTTTAGTCCAATTTTGCGACTTTGGTGAACTAACTTTATTTATGATTATTTGTTGGCAATAATGACATGCATAGTCATCATTGAATTTGATATTTTTTCTTGATACTCCTAGATTTTCTGTGGACATTCTTCATAAGCTTTAGTGTAACTTGTGCGAGTTAAGAGATCAGTTGTGTTCTGGTTAGGTTTCATTACTATGTCCTAACGCCACCTTAGGCACAGCACTATTATTTTTTGACCCCATGGTGGTTAACCATCCTAAGAAAAAAATTTCTTCCTTCACAAAGATTTGAACCAGCAACAAAGAGGATTTTGCGTCTACTAGTTGGGTGTTTAAACAACTACATCACCAACGAATAATAAATAATAATAACAGTCATGTATTGCTATCGCAAATGGACATCGACCTAGGGTGCTTTAGCCGATTACATTTACAATAATATAATTATATTGAAAATTGTAATCATCAACTATCCAGCTATCTATTTTCAAGTATATAATATTATAATAAGATTAAGGTATTTGTGGGATGTTTTCTAGTTGGGGTGTAGTTATCATCCACGTAATAAAGGGGTAATATGTCATTCAGTTCTTTGGTATTATTAAAGAATCTGGTGTTGAGGGTATTCAATCTCGTCCTTATTAGTTCCACATTAGTTCTTGAATATAATAATTGGTTGGTGGGTTGTGTAGGATGTTTTTGGGGTACCTGCTACTTCTAAAAGTGGATGGCAAATGCTCTTATAAATTTTTGGTGCATTTTTAATGTTAATTAACAAGACTTAACACGAATCTGATACGAATTCTTGGTTACTAAAAGATTCATAGAGTCATCATAACAAAAAGATTAATCTGCCATACACAGGATGTTAGTGATTTATTGCCAAATATGATGAACTTGAAATTAATATTTCTCGATTTTTTCAAATGTAACGCCCTATTTTTTTTACTATTATGCAGTGAATTGAATGCTCCACATTTTTTCAGAAGCAACCTTGGGGTTATTTTCACTCCTGTAGGCATGAAAATGCATACATATAAAATAGTTCAAAAGACGAAGTTCAACAGACGAAGTAAGAAAATGTTGAAAAAAAAACCCCTTTTGAATACTTCACGTGTCGTTAAAAAAACATTAGTCGAAATGGTGGGGTATCCAAATATTAAAAAAACTATTTGAGACCACTAAATGATGTTTATTGAGTAAAAAATCGAAGAAAATAATTAAATAAATTTTAAGGCTTAATGAGATGTTCGAAGTGTCGTTCGCCGTCTCTGGATCATAAAGCAATCCGATCCTGAAATGATCTACTAATCCTCGTTAGCATGTCTGGATTAATGCTTCGAAAAGCATTAAATGTTCTCTCTCGCATATTGAGAGCTGTGGTTGGAGCATCATCATATACTTTGAATATTAAAACAAATTGATATATGTTTATCTTCTACAATTTAAATTAAAAAAATTTTTTTCAAAAAACTTTTAGAATTAAATTAATGTCTAAAACAATCACCGCTTATATTTAATAGACGTATATAATCTAAACTCAATATACAATGTCAAATGGAATAAATAAACCAAAAGATATACGAAAGTCCCTAAAATTAATAAATAAATATTTAAAGGAGACAAAATTTGTTTCTGGTCTTGCTTTCAGAACGCCATTTGCATCTTAAAAACATGAACACACTTAAAGGACCTCTCAAAGAATATAATTTATTTGAAATATTTAAATATTCGAATAAGTAAATTCAGAAATCTCTCAAAGCATGCACCATATCTTCAAAAAACAAATATAGTTCTAAGCAATTCCGTCTTCAGTCCTGAAATATATTCAAAATATCAAAATCAAAAAACTAACCTATATCAAACAACTCACCACGTGTAAATGAATAATGTTTCGAGACATAGATCATCTTTATAATTCAAGATTGATCTATGCTCTAACAGAATCAAAGAACAGTGTGAGTTATTTTTAAGGTTTACTTAAATTCATTGACATTGCATAATGAGATTTATTGAAGCCAAAATATAATTATATATTATATATAAAATAAAATAGAAAGGCCTTTTACTTGATAGAAGAAATATAACAAACTTTGAATATTAAAACAAATTGATATATGTTTATCTTCTACAATTTTAATTTAAAAAATAAAAAAATAAAATAAAAAATAACTCACACTGTTCTTTGATTCTGTTAGAGAATAGATCAATCTTGAATTATAAAGATGATCTATGTCTCGAAACATTATTCATTTACACGTGGTGAGTTGTTTGATATAGGTTAGTTTTTTGATTTTGATATTTTGAATATATTTCAGGACTGAAGACGGAATTGCTTAGAACTATATTTGTTTTTTGAAGATATAGTGCATGCTTTGAGAGATTTCTGAATTTACTTATTCGAATATTTAAATATATTAAATATTTCAAATAAATTATATTCTTTGAGAGGTCCTTTAAGTGTGTTCATGTTTTTAAGATGCAAATGGCGTTCTGAAAGCAAGACCAGAAACAAATTTTGTCTCCTTTAAATATTTATTTATTAATTTTAGGGACTTTCGTATATCTTTTGGTTTATTTATTCCATTTGACATTGTATATTGAGTTTAGATTATATACGTCTATTAAATATAAGCGGTGCTTGTTTTAGACATTAATTTAATTCTAAAAGTTTTTTGAAAAAAATTTTTTAAATTAAAATTGTAGAAGATAAACATATATCAATTTGTTTTAATATTCAAAGTTTGTTATATTTCTTCTATCAAGTAAAAGGCCTTTCCATTTTATCATCATATACGATTGATTTCCTTTATGTATCCCTACAGAAAAAAATTTAATTTGTTGAGATCTGGTGATCTAGCATGCCATCTTGTCGGTCCGCCTCTACCAATCCATTTATTGGGAAACTGGTTATCCAGAAATTCTCTCACAGGACAAGAATAATGAGCGGATGCTTCATCATGCTGCAACCACATTCCGTTTCTTTGCGAAGGGAGCACTGCTAATAATCCAGGCAGAATATTCTGAAGGAAATCCAAATAAGCAACACCGTTGAGATGTCCTTCGAAAAAATGAGGACCTATCACATCATTGTCGATAACTCCTTCCCAAACATTTACTGACCACTTGTGTTGATGGTCAACTTCTCGGATTTTCTAGTGAATAGTAATGGAAATTATGCCTATTGACAAAATCAGAATTATGGAAAGTCGCTTCATCACTGAATAAATCCGAATCAAAGAAATGATTAATTCTGTTCAATTTGTGAACTTGCCCAGTTGCAGAAATATAGATGGTTTTCAAAATCATCATCCATTTTTATAGTCCACAATTTGTGAATTGTTTATTTTCGTCTCGACAAACATAGCACACGATACATTATTTTGCTCTATGAAGTAGTTGATAAGGTGCTTTTTTGGGACGCAGCAGTTGATGTTGTTTCATAGAATTCTAATTTTCGATGTGAATTTGCATATTTATCTTGATGTTTGTTAGTTCTTTGGGCGAAGGTTCATCTGGATCTTCTGAGTCAAACATTAGGATGTAAAGTCGGTTCCGATTAATAAAGCGCTTCTTCAATTTTAGTTTCTGTTCTTGTTTTTCGGATTATTTATGTAATGGCAGTATATATTTACAATATCGTTATGTACTGATTGAAGCGTGGATCCTGTTTGTTTTTTATAAATCTTTCATTTTCCTTGATTTTCTGTTGAGTATTCCTTCAATATGTGTTGGGTATTCCTTCAATTGGTTTCTTAGGATGTTTGGGGCATCTAATTAACGAGCCCAAATGATCTTTTCTTTCCCACCAGCAAGACACTTGGGTGCATTGTTTGTTTCACATTGCGACATTTTGTGGGGTCCTTAACTGTAAGTGATTGTAAATGAACTTTTTTCTGCTACCTTGTAATAATAATAATATTTATTCACCAATTTTTTGTTACAAAGGTTGCAGGTTATATTTTTGAACTCTAAGTAAACAAAACAAAAGACCCATTAAACACACAAAACACTCAAGGGTTCTGAAAATAACCAAAAGCAGGCAAATTATTAGGACACATTGGCGTAGACATGCCCACGGCCTTGAAAAGTTAAAGTCTTTCAAAATAAAATGTACGAAAGAAAAACGTTTTTATGCACTAACCTTCTAAACTCATGAATGTCACTGTCACGTATGATTCTTGACAGTTGACTGGCAGAGGACATATTGATGAGACTGCTCTTCGAAATTGACTTCGCGCTGTTCGAATTGAAGCTACACAAGTAATGCTATGAGTGCCAGGGTGGACATCCACAATTCTTCCCAGAATCCAACATAAAGGAGGAAGATTATTATCCTTGACTAGCACAAGAGTACCTTTCTCAATGTTGTGACTTTGTGTTCGCTGCCTGTGACTTTCTTGCTGTTCGCCAATATATTCTTCGGACCATTGCTTCCATATGTGTTGCTGAAATCTTTGGAGTTTCTGAAAACGATCTAATCGATTTTCCGGGATATCGTTCAGATCTGGTTCTGGCAAAGCAGTAAGAGGTCTACCAATGAGGAAGTGAGAGGGAGTGATAGAGTTTAGATCAGTTGGATCTGCTGATAGTGGCGACAGGGGTCTAGAATTTAAAATTGCTTCAGTTTGCGCCAAAACCGTTTTAAAATCTTCATAAACGAGATTTGCATTACCTATGATACCCATGACTCATTGCAAATGAAATTTCATGGCCTTCCACAAACCGCCGAAAAGAGGATGATTCGCGGGATTTAGCTTCTAATCTATATTCTCATTACAACAATAGGACTTGAAATTGTCATTCTTTAGAAGCTTCAAGTTCGTTTTTAGCACCAAGTTTATCTGAATATATTTTCGAACGTTGGCACTCAATCCGTACACATTTAATGCAGTCGTGAATTATTTTCCTGAGTGTATTTCTGCCAGAGATTGGCCAAAAATTTTCCAGCATTAACGCCAAAAGAAGCTGAGAACCAGCATGAAACAATTTAATATGTATGTCTCTGAAGATAAGGACTGTAAAATGAACGCTAGATGGAAGCGATACAGGATGAATTTTATCGTACACAAAATTTTCTTTACTTAACCTGCCACCTTTCTAATAATTCTGTCATCATCTAAGAATGGAGTGAGTTTATGAATTTTACTTTTTGCGAGAATTACCCTACCTTTATTGCGAGATGCTAATTCTAATGAAAAATGTTTTTCTTGGACGATTTTAATCAGTAAATTCATAGCCCGCTTAACCTGTATTTAGTGGTCAGAATAATCTCTTTGAAACCTTGAGATTATTTTTGAATCTCAAGCAGTATGCAGTCGACCGCTTCAATCGTGTGAATGAAGAGAAATTATTAATAGGAAAGATGCTTTGCATATTTGATGTCATGCTGCAATCGTTTTGTTGCTTGAGTTCAGGTAGTTCTTGTTTGACTCCGTTAAAGGCTGTTGGCCATTCGCCTTGATTTCGTTCAAGCCAATTTGGACCATACCACAATAATTCAGATGAAATAAGATATTAGGATTGACACCGCGCAAAAGAAGATATGCCGGGTTAGTTGTCTCATCAATGTAACGACAACTATTTGATTAAGTTATATATTGTATTTCTGCAATTCGGTTGGCAACAAAAATCTTCAAAGTGCTGGGTGCAAGTGATTAAGTGACCTAACAACCTTTTCTACCAATCGAGCTGCAATAAGAGCACCGCAGATTTCTAACTTTGGCGTGGTTAATGTTTTCAATGGAGTAACTTTCGACTTAGCACACAAGAGATGAACCGAAATATCTCCATCTCCGTTGATGCTACGCACATACAGTCAAGCTCCGTATGCATCATTTGATGCGTCTGAAAATGCATGTAATTCTATGCGTATTGGATTATTACACTTGATGTGTCGATCAATTCATAAGTCGTTGAGCTTTGTGAGATCCTTTTTGAAGTTCAGCCATATTGTGCACATATTAGTGGGAACTGACTCACCCCACGAAAGTTTTTCTTGCAACAATTTTTGTAACAATATTCTGCCCACAATGATACACGGACTTAGAATGCCTAAAGGGTCATATATTTGGGCTATGTTGGACAATATGTTTCGCTTAGTGATTCTCTGAAGAACTCTATCCCCATTGATATAGAAAAAGAATGTATCAGAGTGACATGACCACCTAAGACCTCATGTTTTCATATTCTCCTGAGGACCGAGGTGCAAAATATCCGATTTCCTCTCAGAAGTGAATTTCAGAATTCCTGGATCATTCGGGATCCACTTACGCAGTTCAAAACAACCTTGACTCAAAACTTGTTTGATTTCTTGGATTCGAATTGACAAATGTTCTGAATATCCTGAGGACGTAAAAATCTTTAGATGTTATCAGGGAAACTTCGGGAAATGCCTGCCAATTTTCATCAGCCAGCTGTTCTAAGCAGCGAATTGCAAGAAAGGAGGCTAAGGCTGTACCATATGTAATTGTATTCAGCTGATGAACTGGAACTGAGTCTGTAGGATTAGTTCACCGAAGATTTGCTGAAGGTGACGCTGGTTAGAGTCAACCAAGAATAAATTTTGCATATATCTTTAATTCGGAGTCCTGATCTTCAACCAAGCAACTAATCGAAGTTTGAACCTCAATAAATTCCGGTAATCATTTTTAGATTGTTGAGAGGCGGCTTTTTAACTCGATTAAACTGAATTTTGAGGAATCACTTTCTGACACGCATTTGTGTATAAAACTTTTGAAATTAGTGAGACAACTTTTGACTTCTAACTAAACGAATTATGTTAACGAATGAGATTTTTAATCGGCAATGCAAAATAATGTGAAAAAATAATGACTTATTTACTGGAAATTGAGATTATAAATGAAACAACGAAAATTTTAAAGTGAATAGGCTTAAAATTAGCGGGTATATCGATTAAATCCAGATTATATGAACGAAAATCGCAATAAATTGAACTGAATCGTCTGATATTATCGTATTATTATTATTCTGATATTCCTAGTTCTTCTGTGAAGATCCTTCAGAAGCTTTTTCAGCTTGTGCGAGTTAGGAGTTCAGTTGTGTTCTGGGTAGGCTTTGTTACTGCGATATTGCGCCACTTTAGGTCACAGCACTGTTAATTTTTGACCCAACAGTGAAATGGTGGCCGACACCCGTCCAACTAGAAAATTTCTTTTCCACCTGAACAGGATTCGAACCCTGACCTTCCGGTCACCATTACGATGCTCTACTACTGAGCTGTCCACGTTTATTGAATTTATTATCGAATTTTATAATTCTACGAAAGGAGGAGTAGATACACTAGTAGAAACACCCGTCGTTGGCCATCACGCCTTTTTTATAATTTGTTGGATATTTTGGGATATCATTCCATGATTCTGTTGCGTGTCTCTGATGAAGTTTGTAGAGAAATTATAAGCAGCAGGAGAGAATACCTAAAGAAACTCGCGCTCTAGACCTGCTCCGACCTCGTTTGTCGTTTGGAAGCTTCATTTTTGAGGCGTGAACTTCGCGAAACTATAGGTAGGGTGCTCAAGATCACTGCTGCAGAACACAACCTATGAAACAAGTAGCTACCTCAGGAAGGTATGATCTTTGTCCCAGAAATGAAGATCGAAATTCGAGGGTGACTTGTGAAGTGCGCAAGAAATTCATTTGTTTGAATCATCAGAAAAAAATTTGCCCAGTGTGTGTCAAATGAATATTTCATTTGGCTATTTCTTTTAAGATGTTTGGAGAGACTTTGTTCAAAATGTTTTTCTGTAAGAAGTAAATAAATTTTCCATTTTCCAACGATAAAATCTTTTCAATTTGGGGTACACCTATATCCCAGTGTACCAAGTCCTAGTCGCCCTCAAATGTCACTAAAAGTGACATTTGAGGGCGAAGTTTTTAAATCAGAATCTAAAAAAATTGTTCAATGAATAATGTAAACAGTTATTTTTCTTCAAAATTTTTAGAACCTGACTTTGACTACATCGACGCTTTAGCTCCATACCAGCCTCTTCAAATGAAAGTTGCTCATTGTGCAATAGATACATCCTTGAATTTCACACAAGCTAATAAGCTGATTCGAGATCTTAAGCCCACTACCTTGGTTGTACCAGAATGTTATACTCAACCTCCGACCACTGCACCTAATGTTGCTGATTATATGATCGAGAATAACCCTGACAGAACATTGATATCGTATAAATGGGGAGAAGTATGTGTAATTTTATCATTCCAGCAAAAATCTTTAGTAAACTTGATATTTCATTGTAGGTTATTAATCTGCCTTTGAAGAGGAAACAAGCTGAAATATTTTTGGATACAAGTATTGCTCAGAAAATATCTCCAGTTGAAATAAAAAATGGTCTTTTTTTGTCAACCATCACAGGAAACCTGAATGTGAAAGATAATGTTGTTAATCTACAAGTAAGTGAAATCTTAATAATTAATCATCGCCAAAAATTCATAGAATTTATTCCTAAGAACTAATATATCGAAAGTTCTTGATTGTTATGATAAAAACATGTGGCACTCATTTATTTGAGTAATCCTCAGTTATCTTGCGCCAAATTCAGTACATAGTTATTCCTTTTTAATCAAATGATCGCTCTATAATGGCAACGTGGCTAATACGGTTAAAAGGTGTTTAATTATAGGAAACTAGCTTTTTACCCGCGGCTTCGCCCGCAGTGGAGTCATTAAATAAGTATGAAAGATAAAGGGTAAGGGTATAATAATAGTAAAACTTCATTACTGAAGTAGCTAAATTTGACGATTTTTTGACAAACAATTGTTTTATCTTTCGTAAAAAAATTTTTTTTTTTTTAAATATAAAGTACCCTATGTTACTTCTAATACTTTCAAGAGTATATGTACAAAGTTTCATGATGATCGGTTCAGTAGTTTTTGCGTGAAAGCGTAACAAACAAACTTACATTCGCATTTATAATATTAGTAGGGATTATAGGTTTCGTTACAAATCTCCAAAACTTTTACGACCTCGGTTCCAAGAATCATAATATTAGTATAAAGTTCTTTATTCCAAATTTTGTACTCGGACCGAAGAGCAGAGAGCGACATATTAACATCGAAATACGGAGATAGCTTTTCAAATTCTTGCATTATTGGAGGAGAAGTAAAGCCTGAGAGGAGCATCTGAAAACTAGATAAGATATCTTCGTTTGAAATAGATCTATCCGATAAATTTTGAATCAGACTCTCTACACAAGGAATGAAAGCTGTCACTCTATAGTATTGTTCCATACTTGTCGTTTCAGGATTTGTATGAGTTGTTTGTCTTGACGAAAGCCTTGGCGTCATAAGTTCAGTTTGTAATGCATCTTCTGCAAGTTGTGAGGCAGAAACGAATAATTCTCTTAAAAGTTTTTCAGCATCATCTCTATAGTTTTTAAAACTTCTACAATCCTTTTTGTGTGGTCTACTGCCGACGCCATATCAAGAGCTATAGATAGGTCATAATTATATAAACCAACAAGAAATTCACTTTTTCCCAGTGCTGCCAATAATGTTGAAGCTATTGCAGAAATTTTCCATAGTTTGACAGATATATTTTCCAAGCTAATAACAATGCATCGAAATAACTCTACAAATGTCACGATACTGTTATGTCTTTCAATGAATCTGGTCTCACAAAGGCAAAGGAGTCTCTTTTTCTTGCTTTCCGGTACATGTTATGATATGCCAGTTTGCATAGTTTTACTTGCATTAGCATGGTTTCTAAAAAAAAAGTAATTTCATTCACCACATTAAGACTTCTTATCATAGGAATCGCCATAGTGTTTCACAATGCAAGATTTAGGCGATGATTCGCACAGTGAACTTACCGCGCATTCGGATATTGCTGCCGTATTCTAGATTGGATTCCGCTGATGTGGCCAGACATATTGGCTGCACCATCATATTCTTTACCAGCACACATGGACATGTCAAGCCCTAATTCATGGCACCTTTGCAAGATAACTTTGGTTAAGTTTTCTGCAGATTGATCATAAATTGGAATAAATCCCAATAAATCCTCACGGATAACTAAGATTTTTGAGGTTTCCGAAATATTATCCACATATCTAACACAAATAGGAAGTTGCTCAAAAGCTGAAACATCCATTGTCTCGTCAGCAAGTATATTAACACAGATACCTTTTTTTGACACTAGATAGCGATCTTGATTAGAAAATACGATGTAAAAATCATTTTTACCTAATATTGGTACTCTTGAATATGATAATTTCAGCCGTTTTCGAGAAAAATGTAATTGAAAAGAGTTCATTGCCTCAGGAGGGGATTTCAAATATAATTTCATCCATGAAAAATAGGCTTTGGCCTGTCATAATAATGTTGCTGGTAAATGTCATTTTTCCTCATTTTTGCTGTGAGATTATAATTTATTGTTGCGTTTTTGAAGTTTTTTCGATTAAAATGCCTCGTAAATTTTCTTTTTGGCCTCTGACTTCTATGTCTTTTCTAATTCGTGTAATAAAGGAATTCCGGATGTCAAAGAAAACATTATTCTAATTCTTTTTGAAATTAGCCACATTTTTATTCTTCTCCAGAGTTTGTCTCGCGAATAAACATAAAAATTGAAAGGGTTATAATCAAAAAGAAAGTTAAAATAAGAAGGAACGGTGTTTGCTTATTTATATTTTAATTTCAATTGACAATTTATATTCGTTGGTTTTTCTTAATTCCATTTGATATTGTATGATGAATTTTGATTTTATACGTCTATTAAATATGAGCAGTGCTTATAAAGACATTAATTTAATTCTTAAAGTTTCTTCAAAAAATTTTTTTTAATTAAAATTTATTCCTTCTTATTTTATTTTATATATAATATATAATTATATTAGGTTTTTTAAATAAAGAAATTCATTATACAGTGTTGAATGGTTTTAACTAAGACCAAGTGCCTTATAAACTTTGTATGATTTTTTGTGAACATGGAACATAGAGTACCTTGGATATAAATGTACCTATTTACGTGTTTTTTGAAGATCATGTATTTCTAAGATGGCACTCGGTAAGTCTATACATTGTTTAATTGATTTTATTATTTTTTATATGTAAAGTTGAAATGATCTTATCGTAATTTTAATTATTTCTTGAGGATGTGCTACATGTTTTGAGATTTTTTGAAGTAATTTATTTAAATATATTGAATATTTCAAATGAATTAGTTTTTGAGTAGTTCTTGAAATTATGTTTTATATTTTGAGAAAGAGTTATTTTTCATTAATATAGGATCAGAAAACAATACATTTTGTAACAAACAGGGCTACGTACGTTTGTCTGAAGAGTTCAGTACGCATGCCTGGAACGAAACAAAAAATGTTTGCTTATTTATATTCTAATTTCAATTGACAATTTATATTCGTTGGTTTTTCTTAATTCCATTTGATATTGTATGATGAATTTTGATTTTATACGTCTATTAAATATGAGCAGTGCTTATAAAGACATTAATTTAATTCTTGAAGTTTCTTCAAAAAATTTTTTGAAATTAAAATTGTAGAAGACAACAGATTAAATCTGTTTTGATATTCAAATTTTGTAAAAAGGAAGTTGCTCAGTAGCTGAAACATCCATTGTCTCGTCAGCAAGTATACTAACATAGCTAGATTTATTAATTTTATGAACTATTTTTTCTATGATTATATTTGAGCATATCTGTCTAATTTCATTCTTTATCTCTGGGCCGATGTATGCGGCGTTTTTTCGGCTATTAATTATGTGTTTTTTAAATTATCGTCACTTGAGTTAGCCATAAATCCTAACAGTGCTCGAAATTTTCCATATCTCTTTCCCGGTTTTTCTAGTGTAAGCGGTCCGCTGTCTTTATCGCCTCTTAGAGGTAATTCTTGTTCTCCACAAAACAAAATTGTCTCTATTATAAGTCTTAAGGCACTTCGATTTTCCTTTTTCTTGTTTTCGTTGGGAATCAAGCCGAGAGTTCTTGAGTTCTTAAGCTAGAAATGTGTCAGCCAAAGCAACGCATTCTTTGTGAAATATGTTGTCTTAGTGTGTGAACGAAAAGTTTCTAGGGCATTTTTCTAGTCTCTAAAGCCACATCTTATTAGTTTTCCAGGAGTTTTATGATTTCCTTTTCCTACCTTTGCATGAAAAAATAGAAAACACAGCTTAGAGTAAACAGCATTATCTTTTCTGGAATAGGCAAGAAAAGGTTTCTTTGTTTTTAATCCACTTTTCAGGCTGCCCTATTTCTGATGTGGGAACTGTAAAATGTTACTCAGCCTCAAGGCAAGAAGAAGAACATTGAATGAGATTTTCTGCTTCATTATCATTGTCAGTTCCAAAACTGCTGGGGAAATCTGTAAAAATAAATACTTATACGAACTGAACAACAAAAAAATAATAAGAAGAGGTTACATGTTTTGAGAGATTTTTGAAGTAACTTATTTGAATATTTAAATATTTCAAATAAATTAGCCTTGAGAAGTTCTTAAAATTATATTTTGTATTTTTGAATGGTTTTTATAATTGCAAGATCAGAAACAAAATATTGTCTCCCTCAAATATTTATTTATTAATTTTAATTGACAATTTATATTTGTTGGATTTTTTTTTCCATTTGATATTATACAATGAGTTTTGATTTTCTTTGTCTATTGAATATAAGCAGTGCTTATAAGAAGTTAATTTAATTCCAAAAGTTTGTGAATAAATTTTTTTTATATTAAAAATTATAGGAGGCTAACAGAATAAATCTGTTTCGATTTTTAAATTTTGAACAAGAATATATTTTTAAAATAAACGCTTTTTTTGGCACTAGATAGTGATCTTGATTAGAAAATACGATGTAAAAATCATTTTTACGTAATATTGTTACTCTTGAATACTATAATTTTATCCGTTTTCGAGAAAAATGCAATTGAAAAGAGTTCATTGCCTCAGGAGGGGATTTCCTATTATTTCATCTAATAATGTTGCTGGTAAATGCCATTTTTTCTCATTTTTGCTTTGAGATTATAGTTTATTTAGCTAGCTTCGATTAAAATGCCTCGTAAATTTTCTTTTTGGTCTCTCATTTCTATGTCTTTTCTAATTCGTGTAATAAAGGACTTCCGGATGTCAAAGAAAACATTATTCTATCCCTTTTTGAAATTAGCCATATTTTTACTCTTCTCCAGAGTTCATCTCGCGAATAAATTTCACGGGCATTAACTTAGGTCTTCCTTCATATGTATCAAACATAAAAATTGAAAGAATTATAATCAGAACTTCTATATGTATGTATTTATAATTATATATTAGGAATATGAAGATTCCGGTTTGGACCGCGTCTAGAATTTATAAATGTTCGACGTTTCGGCTCCGATTTTGGAGCCTCAATCTGCCTACTCCCCAGGTCTCATCATCAGTAGTCTCGTAGATCACAATGAGTCCACTAGCTCTAGCAAACTGATTTTTGTAGGAAACAGTACGGGTATTATTTATACGTGTTTGAGATGGGACAGGAGTAGGGGTGCAGGGGTAAATCCTATGTGGGGGGGTTTTGGTATGGAAAGACTACAAATCAAAGGGTTCCATGTGTTGGGCAGGCGTTGGCTGTCATAGCATTTATGAGGCAGTTTGGTCTCTTCTCAATTTCACGAATAATGCGACTTGTTAGCATTTTCTCCGTTTTGCTGTTATCAAAGTCAATTTTGTGTAACTGCGTGATGTGTGAATAGGGCAGAATATCTTGAAATTTTTGACCAGTTGTTTATAAGCATTTCAAATATATATATATATATATATATATATATATATATATATATATATATATATATATTCCGTGATTACGATTTGGAGAAAAAATTTTTTTTTTTAATATAACTGTTAGGCAGAGCTTTACCGTATATATCTAATTAAGAGTATAAGCTATTTTAATACATATTTCCATATGTCGGGTCATTTCAACAAACATCCTTATGAACATTTCGAGCAAAAAGTAGCCCGATTTGGTCGAATCGATTTCTCGAAACTTCTCTGTAATACACAATATTAAAAAATCTGCAGAGTACCTATATTCGCCTCCCATAGCATAATATATAAATTTACGTTGAAATGGGTTCATTCAGTTCATGAAGAAAGGCAAACTTGCCTCATTCTTGTGAAATAATTTTCGAACAAAGCAATATTTCCGATTGTTTGTAACGTAACGAAGGCGAAACATTTCACTCATCTTCAAGTAAGATTCTGTCAAGCAGTAAAACTGATTATTAGCTCAAATATATTCGATTTTATTCCATGTTTCGAATTAATATATCTTACCTCATGCTCAAGTCAGACACAGTCATTCCGTGATTACGATTTGGAGAAAAAAAATTTTTTTTGAATATAACTGTTAGGCAGATCTTTACCGTATATATCTAATTAAGAGTATAAGCTATTTTAATACATATTTCCATATGTCGGGTCATTTCAACGAACTTCCTTATAAACATTTCGAGCAAAAAGTAGCCCGATTTGGACAAATCGATTTCTCGAAACTTCTCTGCTATATACAATATTAAGAAATCTGCAGCGTACCTATATTCGCCTCCCATAGCATAATATATAGATTTACGTTGAAATGGGTTCATTCAGTTCATGAAGAAAGGCAAAGTTGCCTCATTCTTGTGAAATAATTTTCGAACAAAGCAATATTTCCGATTGTTTGTAACGTAACGAAGGCGAAAAATTTCACTCATCTTCAAGTAAGATTCTGTCAAGCAGTAAAACTGATTATTAGCTCAAATATATTCGATTTTATTCCATGTTTCGAATTAATATATCTTACCTCATGCTCAAGTCAGACACAGTCATTCCGTGATTACGATTTGGAGAAAAAAATTTTTTTTTGAATATAACTGTTAGGCAGATCTTTGCCGTATATATCTAATTGAGAGTATAAGCTATTTTAATACATATTTCCATATGTCGGGTCATTTCAACGAACTTCCTTATAAACATTTCGAGCAAAAAGTAGCCCGATTTGGACAAATCGATTTCTCGAAACTTCTCTGTAATATACATGTAGTATATTTATATGTAATATATATATATATATATATATATATATTGTCATGGTATTTACAGTTAAAATAAATAATTACATAAAATTATAAAGGAAAACACTCACCGTTGTATATAAGTTGACTCGTTAGAGTATAACCAGAGCACAATTAATTAAATAATATCCATTCTGATAGAAATATTAATAATTCAATTCATAAAAATACTCACAAGCTAAAATTATGAAGAAAAAGCATATTCAGGATACATAACGACTAGTCAAATTAAAATTCTTTGAACGGTAATCAAAAAAACAGTAATCTTGTTGACAGTTTATAAATAGAATTCACAGGGAGATTTCAATTCACAATTATTCAATATAAAACCAGCCAAAGTTGCAATAAATAGAAGTAATTTGAATTTAGATATCCAATTTGAAATTGATGAAGAATTTGTTGAAAAGATTTGTTATTATAATGAATCACATATAAACTTTAGTGAAATTGTTGACAAAGAACAAGCTAAATTGAATATAACTTACCAGAATTATGTAAATAGGACAAATTTGATCAAAATTCACTGAATTCAATGAAAGATAGCATCTACGTCAGATATTTTCAAATGATTAATGTAAGAGATATTCTTGAAGATGTTTAGGCATCAATAGTATTGTAATAGCATCTAAGCTAAAGAAATTTAATCAATTTCATAAGTAATATTAAGTATTTTATAAGTTATAAGCATTAGAAGTTAAAATTTGTTAAATTTTGACACTTGAAATACTTTACGAACGAAAAGCAAGACTTTCACTGTTCTGTTAAACATGAAACATACATCAAAATGTAGTTTAAAAAATAAGCTAATTTTCAAAAGTAATTTCAAACCAGGAAATATTGTAAATTTTGTAAAATCATCAAAAGCATCATTTTTATATAATTTTGACAGAAGCTAGTAAGCTTTGAAATTCAACTTTTCTTGAAAACTATAAATAGGGCAGACACAGAAAAAGTCGGCAGTCTCCAATTATATGCATAGTAGAATCCTTGTCGGTTCATAATTAAAAAAGTGCCAAAAAAGTAACATCATCTGAAACAAGAAGATTATTTGGTTATTGTGAATGGAAATTGAATCCAGAAAATACATTACCTGAATGTCAATGGAAAAATATCACATAGAAATCAAGTTTCAAACGAATTGGATATATTGAAGAAAATCAACAAAGTAGCCTGTGAATTTCAGAACGTTCTAGAAGTGTTGTTTCCAACGAAACCAGTTTTATTCCTGAAACGAAGAAGGGACAGTAAAAAAGGAACAATCATAAATTGAAGAACAAACTTACCAAAGGTATTAAAATTCAATCCTGTTAATATTTCCAGAAAGAAATTTAGAAATAGCAAACACTGTTTACATTAGAATTACGTTAGGTTATTTAGATAAGGTTAGTTTAACATAGAATTAGAATTTAGGTTAATGATCACTGATTATAATATTTCAAATTACTTTCATAAAATATAATTTAAAAAATTCAATCTTTTAAAATTCAAATTGAACCCTCCCTCAAATATCAAATCTGATTTAATAATATTTTAACTTAAAAAAATTAAAAATTATAATCATAAGAGCTAGCCGGAAACATAGAATACATCACCTACATACAAGGGTGATCTAATTAGTATTCATTCACTAAATTTCTTTAATATAATACCATAACAATATATATATATATATATATATATATATATATATATATTTCAAATGCTTATAAACAACTGGTCAAAAATTTCAAGATATTCTGTGTGTGTGTGGGTACGGGTGGGTGCGTGCGCGTGTGTGTGTGGGTACGGGTGGGTGCGTGCGCGCGTGTGTGTGTGTGTGTGTGTGTTTTCAAATGTTTCAAATGCTTATAGACGACTGGTCAATCAATTTGGTAAAATACAATATTTAAGTTAATCATTTGAATATTTGTTTTGAGATGAGGGTGCAATAAAATTTTTAATATTTTAGGAAAAACCACCAGATCCTTACGACGATAAACCTAATACGGGTGAACTAGATAACTCGATCTGGTTATTCAATGAATTCCCAGAATTTCTTAATCGATTTATTTCTAAACTTTTTCACAAATTCATTCCATATTTCTCTCATGCAAAATCTTAAAACGTCCATCAAAATCATGTTTCTATGATATAAGATTTTTGCATATGTAGCATCTAACTCATTATTGAGGGAAGATCGCCTATGTTCCATTATTCTAGCATTAAAGGACCTTCCCGTTTGTCCAATGTAAGTTTTTGGGCGGATTATACACATTACATACACATTAAAATTCGTAAACAACTGATAATTTTAATTTATTCAATTTAGGTTTAAATTTTTTAACATTTTTTCCAAATAATTATTGGTTGTTAAGGAATATGTTAATGATTGTATGATTGAGGAACTCCTTTATTCGTAGAGATGGATTTCATGGATTTATTATTTTCTAAACCACTTTATTTGCATTCCATGCTTCTACGGAAGTACAATCTCTCAGTACTCATCCTCAACGTGCTTGGTACTTGCTGAAGCTATAATTTACATGTTATTGAAATTTAACATCATTTTATAATCAATAGGGTACAGTTCAAAAATTGAGGTGGATTATTGCGAAGTTAATGAATATAATAAGATCTGTGCGACCCTGTACATTATACCCTTGACCCCTTCTCGCCACACCAACATTCGGCCACCAGACTGAAACAGACAAAATCTAGACTCATTTGTGAATAGGCAGGATCTCTATATGTACACATTTCAGTTCTCATGTTCAATAGTCCAACGATTTCTTACAGCCCCGTGCTCCCTACTCAATCACGGGCACCTGGCACGTCTTCTTGCCCTCAAATTGAAACTGTGCAACCTATTCCGGATTGTTTGACTAGAAACTATCCTACTGGTAGCTTGCCAGAATGAGCTATTAATTCGGGATGCTATGAGGAAGGATTTTCGTCGTGCAGTTAACCGTTGTTGTGCGACAGTTGCAGCTCTTGCTTTTCATGTATATGCAGCACTTCCACTAATACCATAGCGTTTACACGTTCTACTATTATAAAGGGTGATTCATTTAGAGGTACTTTTTGTTGTGGGGATTTAATTGCGCATGACACTAAAGTGCCATTTCTGTTCAATAGTGTTTGACAATTCATAATGGAAAGACTTAGCCCGACACAGCGTCTACAAATTGTTCAACTTGAGCTATCCCGTACCTTACGGAGTACTCTGAAAGATCCGGGATGTTACGGAGTACTCTAAAGAGCGCTTTTTTATCGTGATCGTCTAGTGGCGGGCGAATAGGGCGTTACGTTGTGTAGGCAACCCAAATTACACCTAACGAGAGCAAGGAAACAGTGACGGGAGGTTCAAATATTCAAAACACAGTAATACCAGAATAATATATTTCTATTAGTAATATTTAAAAGCAACAACCCTCAATAAATAGAGACACATTCATCAGCCTGTGGTTAAATCTACTCTACGCAGTGGTTCTCAAAGCGCCCCAGCGAGACCAATAGCGCCCCGGGTCTAAATGACTTATTACTACATATTGTTAGGTCGGTATTCGCTCAAATCAGATATCATTCTTATGCAGCGGAAAGGGTAAAGTTATGCAGGAAAAGGGTATACAGCCAGCATGCGCACCTTCAACTGTACTTCCGGTAATCAGTGCTGAACCTCCCATTACAAGGGGTAAGTTTAAATGGACAGTAAGGTAAGGGTAATTGTGGCATGCCCAGGAGATCTCCTTGAAGAGGGGATCCAACATAATTCAAGTCGACCGGAGAAGTTACTATCAAATGGACTATATCTGGTCTTCTCGGGGTGACAAGGCCCAGGAAGGCTCAGATATTACTGAAGAACGAACCGAACACTACCTAAAGGGTCACGTAAACTAATCCCTGGGGATATCACAATACCTCGGAACAATTATCTAGCAATCACTCACACATTCTCACAGTAGCGTTGGATATCTGGAGTTATTTACTTTCTCTATACGATATGTTGTCCTCTACCAGGACTACCCAGCAATTTACCCTAAAGAACGCCACTGGTTCACATGGAATACAATCTCTCAAAGTAAGTGGGCACATGCATATGACAAATATGTAACACAAACTGACTAGGACATAATAAAATAGATACAGTACCCCATCACCTAGGCGTGTTAATGGACGTAACAATAAGAACAAACAAAGAAATGGGTATCCAGGGGATCACACAAGAGTACATACAAATCAGTTACATATGAAGCACCGCAATTAGTAAGAAAAGATAATACAAATCCCTATTAGCAAGTATTACGCAGATAAAGAACCACTATTTACAAATACAGCAAAAAGCAATCAGGCACCGAGAGAAAGTATACAATACAAACAGAAAACTTGTGAGGGTCGCTTTATTTATGTACAAAGACAATGCAATTTAGTTAAAACATTCCGGTAGGATTAAACAGTGAAGCAAAAATACAAGAATGAAAAGCGAAGTACAATGAATGAGCGTGCAGTCATTAATTTCACATTAACACAAAGGTGGTATTTGAAAATGTAGAGCATGCAATTAATCAGAAGCATTTAAAAGAAGTTTACTTACGAAGAGTTACCAAGGGACACTGTTATAATTACTATTATCTCGAATATGTTACTAAGTTGGTCAGGAGGTTTATTTCCAAGAACCCAGTGGCGGATTATCCGTAAGGCAAACTAGGCACGTGCCTAGGAGCGCGTAGTTACAAGGGGCGCGCGAGCTCAGAATTTTTAATTAAGATGGCCATTTATGGCCGGTACAGGGGCGCCGACAAAGTTATTGCCTAGGGCGCTCTGGACCTTTAATCCGCCACTGCAAGAACCTTCCTCTCGAATAAATTAAAATACAATGGGGACGCTATAAGGACATTGTTCTCCTTTGTTATTCTCACTAATCACATACGTGTCAAGTTACAGTGACACAGAAATAACGCGGGTAAATAGACTGACCTAATGGTGGAATTTATATAATCTATCAGGGACTCTGTGACTCGTATGATCCTTAGAGGATCTGAATCTCTTCAAACTTTATTACGAAAATGGGCGTTCAACAAGGAATGTATATCGGACGCTCAGAGCAACTTATGGTCCACATAACCGGCGTACCGAATGCACAATTAGCTCTAACATCCGGGAAACCCCATTTTCATTATTGGATAATACTTGACCAAATAGACCATACCCAGCACGTAGTGAAGAAAATATAGGGGCGGAGGCGGACAGTGTACGCGAAGACCGTGAAATGTCGATTCGTCGCCGTTTTCAACAAAAAGAATCATTTATCTGACAAATTAGACATTTGTTTTTATGTAAAAATATGTATGAAACTTATGACACAATAGATATCTTCAAGTCTGTTTTTAGCACCTTATATTTTAAAGGATACCTGAATAGTGTATAAACCGCTAAAAATTCAGGAAATCATTTCCCTGACCATTCTGATACTCTTCCGTTGTCGAAAACTAGATTATACCTCGGTTGAGGCACCAACCTACCTCTCTTCATTATTTCCATATTTTCACCGGGGTAATACTGACACTGAGAAATAAAATCCAAGAGCATGGAGCCTAACTTTCTACTGGACTCTACTAGTTTAGCCAAACTAGCTAAATCCGCTAAACCACCAGATATGATAGTATCGCAAATTTTGGTATTGGCGTTTGCGTCGAAAAGAGGTACTCCAAAATGACATTCTAGAAGGGTCCATACCTCCCCTTGTCTTCTTTCGTTGCCTCCAGTATGTCCTCTTTAGAACTACTTTCTCTAGAAAACATATCGACGTGTTCTTCCGAAGGTGTTACAAGACCTTCCATAGAAAAAGTTGTACTTAATCTCAATTCTATCACTTTGTCCAACGATTTTTTTATCTTCCTTTTCTAGTTCTTCTAATTCCTGTCGAAGAAGCTTTGAATTTTCCTCGCTAATAAAACCGTTCTTAGGAGATGTCGATTCGATTTCGTCAGTGGGGGTAATATTCAAATGGGTGCCATCTTCAGTTTGACAGTTCAAAGTTTTAAATTCTTTAGGTTCTTCTTCGGTTTTATTACTAGATGACTGTGTAGAGTTCGCAGTACGTTTCTTGTTGGTCAGGCTGAAATTTTCGTTGGAAATAGATGTAGGCTCTGAGAGACTAGAGGTTTCAGTTTTTATACGTTCGATCTTTGGATGGCCTATAGAGTGTTTCTTCGCATTATTCACCAGTCTGACCGTTTGATCTCTGTTAGAACATCCGAAATCCAGCACGCCGATATTAACAAAAGTTAAAAATCCGCAATTACGTTCTATATCTATGATGTTGTTCAGAATTCGAGACGCCGGATGCTTCCTAAACTGATAATCCGTGTTCACGTCGCAGCTACCCTTAATTGGAGTGTCTGGTCTAAAGGGGAACGGCACAACTTTGGCGGAGGCCACTTGGTGTACTCCATAGGCCTGTATTAAGACGGGGGCGTACTGGAGAGCGGAATTTACGTGTATATTCAACAACTTGGCGTATTTTACGTAAGGATCTTTCTAAAAAAGCTTACAATTAAATCCCCACTACAAAAGGTACCTCTAAATGAATCAGCCTTTACTTTGCGAAACAACTTCTTGTTGCGTTAAACCTTCGTTTAACCAGCAACCAATTATTCAGGATGAACAGCTCCTAAACGCATGTTAAACTCGTGACAATCAATCCACAACTGATACTATACGACACCAGATCGATTGCAATAGCACATTATCGCATATTCGGACCACAAAAAAGAAGATCATGCACCTACAACAAATGAGTTTTTTGTAATTAGCCATTCAGTTTCATAGGGACCATATTTTGTGTGTGTAATAGGCAAACATTTCACAATATTTTAAGCAGTGAATAAATTAGTAACCCCAATGCATCTCTACCTCAAAGTAGAAACAACAACGAACATTTGGTTCTCTCTTATCCTTTGATAAAGAGTTTATTATCTATATTTCATTTTTTTAGGATGTGGGTGCATCATGCTTAGGCAAAACACCAAGTCAAGTCAAATACGAGTGGGGATCAATAAATATAACAGAATTTATGCAAAAATTATATCAAGAAGGTTTCTCTGATGCCAAACTGGAGACCATTGGAACAAACAGTTATATGATTCATATGGTAAGTAAAATCTTATAACATCTTTATTGAATATGTTCGGAGTATGATAAACGTTGCCATAATTACAAATATTACAATAGATTTATTTGATGGTTTCGGTCTTTACTTGATGGAAATTCATTTTCAACTGAAACATTGTGGACAAGTTTGTGGAAATGTAATTTTATTTATTACTAGTCTACAATAAATTTGTTTCGATATTTATTTAATTTCGATAATTTTAAAGGGTATATTACTTGGAAAAGGATTTTTTCAATATTTTATCATCATGGACGGCAGTTTCAAACGCTATTCTAGAAAATGTTCTATAGTTTTTCAATAATCTTTCCCAAATTAATATGGAGCATTTTTTAGAATAGAATTTGTTATACATAAGGTCCATTTGAAATTCAGCCGTATTCTTTGGTCTAAGTTTACTCTTAATTCCGCCCTGTATATCCCTCTGGAAATTATGTGCGAAAACTGCCTTATTCATAAAGCTTTTCAACGATGTATAATACATTCTATTAAATTTTAATTTTTATTGTATAATAAATGTGAAACTGTGTAAGTACGAGGGTGGTTCAAATATGATCGAAACAAACTCTGTAGATGGCGCGTGTGTATGTTTCGAAGGTCGTGGCTTGAGTATGTAATAGCTGGTACTCTTAACAGTGCGGCATTTGTTTTCGTCTGAGCACGTGTTTCAAGCGTGTGCTACGACCATGAGTGAACGTCAAGTGCCGACTGCCGTTGCGCCGTTGTGCCTGAGTAAGGCTGCCTTGTTTGAATGGGCCAAAGCATTCAAGGATGGCCGCGAAACCGTCGAGAATGAGCCGCATCATCGTCGACGCGAACCAGCGTCACACCAGACAACATTCGCCGCGTAGAACAACTCATTTTAGAGGACCGTAGGATGAATGTTCGAGACATTTCGGCTGAAGTCGGCATCAGTATTGGTAGTGTAGAGTCTATCATCCACGAACACCTTCAATATCGCAAAATAACGGAGCGATGGGTTTCTAAACTGTTGAACTTTGACCAAAAATTAACGCGGTTGGAAGTTTGTCGCCGCTTACTGACCCGATACGAGGCGGAGGGGACGGTTTTTTAACGCGAATCTTCACTACAGACGAAACATGGGTACACTATTATACTCCCGAAACCAAGGTGTCAAGTAAAGAGTGGGGGAAGAAGGAGGAAGGGGCGCCAGTCAAAGCGAAGACAATCTGGTCCGCGGGTAAGGTAATGTGTACTGTGTTCTGGGCGTGCTGTACGTCGATTTCCTACGCACTCAACGTACCATCAATGCTGCATACTACTCTAACCTTCTGAAAACACGCGTGAAACCCGCTTATCGCCCGAAACGGAAGAGCATTCCAGCACGAAGTGCGATTCTCCTCCAGGATAACGCGCGCTCTCATACCGCGCGTCTCACGCTCGATACAATATCGGAATTGGGGCGGAAGGTACTGGAACACCCCCTACAGTCCGGATTTATCGCCCTGCGACTACCACATGTTTGGACCACTGAAAGAGACCCTCGGAGGTCAACACCGACGACCAGGTAGGGGTTCGTGCGCACATGGCTGTCCTAGTTGCCCAAGGAATTTTTCGATACCGGCATCAAAAAACTTCCAGAAAGGGGGACAAAATGTGTAAATAGAGAGGGGAATTACCTAGAAAAAATGTGATTTTTTGTAAATTTTTCGATAATAAATAAACGTGTTAGAGTATTTGTCTCGATCATTTTGAACCACCCTCGTACAAACAGTGAGATATACACTGTCTGAGAAAAAATTAATATTTACGACATTCTTTATTATTCATACATTTGAAACTTATCACAAAAAATTCTGAAAACGCCTGCCACCTTCTCTAATGCATTATTTCGATAAGCTGATCGCAAGTATGAATTGGGGTAGTATACACCATATCTTTTAAAACATCCCAAAAGGAAGTCTAGGGGTGTAAGGTCGGGACTTTGTGCAGGCCACCTGATCAGTCTGAATCTTCCTATCTATTTTCTTTGAAAATGAACCTCCATCCATTCTGTAACTATTTCATTGCATGTTGGACAACCGTACATTTGAAATCAAATTTCAAAAATGAAATTTTTGATTTATGGGAAGCCATGCCTCTGAACAAACGTCTACAAATTTGGTTTCAAATGGTCGATTGTCTAGCACATAATAGAATTGATGCAGGTTCACTGATCATTTTGAAGAAAAATGGATAGGAAAATTCGGACTGGTCAGATGTCCCGACCTTACTTCTTTCTTTAGGGTGTTTTAAAAGATTTTGTGTATTTTTATTATTATTTATAGTGAGCGGGCGTCCGTGCACACTACCACTGCGTCCGCGTAGACTATTGTGGTTCACTCCTAATTTATATTTCCCCCACGAGATCCTGTTTTTCGATAAAACCGATAATCTTATTCGGAGGTATTTTTTTCAGTTCGCGGTAGGCTATGATAGCCTGACCAAAGACCTTGAATCTGATGCGATTCACCGCAGGGCACTCTGACACGAT
This sequence comes from Megalocaria dilatata, assembly GCA_034642435.1. Taxonomy (NCBI): domain Eukaryota; kingdom Metazoa; phylum Arthropoda; class Insecta; order Coleoptera; family Coccinellidae; genus Megalocaria; species Megalocaria dilatata. The sequence goes on along the minus strand of CM067859.1, from coordinate 51,794,940 downwards.
GTGCATGGCAGTGTCCTCAAGACACAGCCTGCATTCATCATCTTCAGACCGATTTTGTGCAAATGCGCTTTCAGCCTGTAATGACCTGTCATAATTCCGACAAGTGTTCTATCCAGACCTAGCGCTAGGTCCGCCATCTTGTGGTTCGAAGCTGTCCCTAGGAACACCTTTGAATGTTTCAGGCCAGGATGGCTAAGCCAGAAAGGCTAGTCTTGAGATCTTTCTGCGTGTTATCGTCCGCTTAGCCACGTCATGTGGTATTCCCAGGAATGGTTCCGGGCCTACCAGAGGCAGCGCAGCTCCAGCAAATGCCAGCCGATCTGAGTCTCGGTTTGCTCCCATAGACTCCCGTTCCGTTCGTCGTTCGCGAGAGCCGTTTGTGAACAAGGTCGGTCCGCAACAGAACCTCAGCATGCTCAGCATTGTCTTCAGCCAGACCGATTTTGTGCAAATGCGCTTTCAGTCTGCAGTGACCTGTCATAATCCCGACAAGTATTCTTAATTTAGTTTTGTCCAGACCTAGCGCTAGGTCTACCATATTTTGGTTCGAAGCCGTTCCAAGGAACGCCTTCGAATGTTTCAGGCTTAGATGGATCATCCAGAAAGACTCTAGTCTGGAGTTCATTCTGCCTGTTATTGTCCGCTTAGCCACGTCATGTTGTATTCCCAGGAATACCTACCAGAGGCAGCGTGGCTCCAGCAAACGCCAGCGGATCTGCCTCTTCGTTACCCAAATACTTTGAGTGGCTCGGTATCCAAACAAAAGTGATTCTGTTATACATACCGAGGCTATTCAGAACCCTGCGGCAACTCCAGACATTGTGTATACTATACCCCAATTCATACTTGTGATAAGCTTATCGAGAGAATACATAACTGCTGCAATATTCTAAGACAACAACTGGGGCAATTGCGGAAAGCTGTGGATTCTATCCGAAAACGATGTAAGTTTTGAATTAGAGTGGCAGGCATTTTCAGAATTACTTGTGATAAGTTTTGAACTTGTATGGATAATAACACTGTTTCATATCTATTGATCATCCAATGAAAATAAAGATTCAATTGAATGTATTATACGTTGTTGAAAAGCTTTACGAATAAGTCAGTTTTCTTACAAAATTTCCATAGGGGTTCACGGGGCGGAATTTAGAATATTCATTTCATAATCATTTTTTCCTTAACCACCCTATTATAAGTTTCCAATAAAAAACTCCATGTAATCATCTTAGTCTAAGGAGAATTTTCAGCTCTTTCCGATGGTGTACACTGAATTCTGATTATGATGATAGTTTTCAAGTTATGCTATGTTTTTAGTCAAAAAATTGTGAAACGTTACAAAATAGTAGAATCTTCAATAACTTTACAACGAAAGATAATTGGTCCATACTCTATAGGAACTTTTGTGTTCGAAAATTCTGAAGAAGTGAAATTTATTAAAATTGATTATATTTAAATTAATATGGAAGCATGCATTAAGGACATTTTCATCATATTTTCGCAATATTTACCATTTCGTGTGCGTAAAAAAATTTATGTGTAATTTTTTTCATTACCTTTTCGTAATTTCGGAATTTGACGCTTAATGAGAAGTGTTTCGATATGAACAAATCTGCTGTTCTTTTTTAGCAAATACAAGATTGTGTCTAACAATAAGAAACGTTCTAACATTTTGCATATCTTTAATCAATAGACTATAGTCGCATTTTCCTATTAATTTTAAGAATTTTCATGATGATCAAGCAGAAAAAGAAACAAATATGAATTGTTCAAACTATACAATTCCTAAAGGAAAATTAGAAAGAAGGTTACCATTATGAAGTACTAAGACATCGAATCCTAAAATCAGTACGAAAAAAGTTAGTGTACAGTTGTGTACTATCAAACGTTCCTAAGATGCTGAAAAGAAACGATTTTCATGTATATGGTATACAGTTAGTCCAGCGATTGCATCCTAAGGTTGAGGTTTACTGTATGAATTTTATTGGATGGTAAAGAACTAACAGACCGTTAATATTTTAAATATCAAAAAGATTAAATATTTGATAGATTCGGTCTTCACTTGGTGGAAACTCATTTTAATTAAAAAAATGTATATATGACAGTAATTTATTTCCACAAAAATGTTTGTACTAATACAACAATTGTTTCACCACGATGTGGCTTCTTCAGGTATTACATTGTACTGTCTGATGGTATTGAGTGTAACCGAGTTTATATACATTTTTAGGTACGTGACCAAATAATAGAACCACAAGTCATAAAAACTCTAGGTGTTTATTGGAGTTTGCCGCTAAAAATGCCATTAAGGAAAAATATTCAGTAATGGAGAATGATCAACATCTGCTTGTTCGTTCAAAAGGATTTTACGGGCATTCAACGTGGATAATTTCATAATTATTGTTGAAATTATGCCTAAATTCCTTAAGATGATTAGCATATGTCGAATGTACAGAATTGTATATATAACCCCTTTGGTGTTCTTGGATACGTTTCTTGAATGGTCTACCAGTCTGGCCAATGTATACTAAAGGGCAATCTTTGCAAGTTAACTTGTAGACTCCGGATTTATTTTCTTTATTTGTACGATCTTTATTGTTTTTTATGTAGGTACTAAGGTTATTAATTGTCTTAAAAGCCGCGTTATAATTGAAACAACTTTTGAAATATTTAGCAATATTTTCAGATAATCCATTGACATAAGACAACGAAAAATATTTCTGTGTATTGTCCTCTTTTATGATTGGGTACACGAGATTTAATGCCATTTTCTTTTGTTTATTGGATACCATTTTGTCTATAAGAAAGGGATTGTAACCGTTGTTTGATGCTATTTGTTTAATAATATTTAATTCTTTCATAAAGTTTTCTGAATTTAAAGGGACATTCAATAATCTATGAATAAAACTATTATATGCTGACATCTTTTGGTTAGTGGGGTGGAAATATTCATGGATGATCTGGAATCAAAAATACACCTGAATCCTATAAGCAAATATTTTCTTTATTGGTACAGATATGTAGATGACATTTTTTGTTGTTTCGAAGGCACCGACCGACAATTACATATCTTCACGAATTTCATTAATAAACTCCACCCAAAAATCAAATTCACAATCGAAGAAGAAAAGAATCAAAGTATTAATTTTCTTGACCTCACTATAACAAGATTAAATAATTTACATGATTTTAGTATTTTTCACAAACCAACACATACAGACATCACAATACATAAAACTTCAAACCACCCCACTAACCAAAAGATGTCAGCATATAATAGTTTTATTCATAGATTATTGAATGTCCCTTTAAATTCAGAAAACTTTATGAAAGAATTAAATATTATTAAACAAATAGCATCAAACAACGGTTACAATCCATTTCTTATAGACAAAATGGTATCCAATAAACAAAAGAAAATGGCATTAAATCTCGTGTACCCAATCATAAAAGAGGACAATACACAGAAATATTTTTCGTTGTCTTATGTCAATGGATTATCTGAAAATATTGCTAAATATTTCAAAAGTTGTTTCAGTTATAACGCGGCTTTTAAGACAATTAATAACCTTAGTACCTACATAAAAAACAATAAAGATCGTACAAATAAAGAAAATAAATCCGGAGTCTACAAGTTAACTTGCAAAGATTGCCCTTTAGTATACATTGGCCAGACTGGTAGACCATTCAAGAAACGTATCCAAGAACACCAAAGGGGTTATATATACAATTCTGTACATTCGACATATGCTAATCATCTTAAGGAATTTAGGCATAATTTCAACAATAATTATGAAATTATCCACGTTGAAAGCAAAAGTTCTAGATTAACACTTTTAGAATTTCTTGAAATCAACAGGTATAATGCCCGTAAAATCCTTTTGAACGAACAAGCAGATGTTGATCATTCTCCATTACTGAATATTTTTCCTTAATGGCATTTTTAGCGGCAAACTCCAATAAACACCTAGAGTTTTTATGACTTGTGGTTCTATTATTTGGTCACGTACCTAAAAATGTATATAAACTCGGTTACACTCAATACCATCAGACAGTACAATGTAATACCTGAAGAAGCCACATCGTGGTGAAACAATTGTTGTATTAGTACAAACATTTTTGTGGAAATAAATTACTGTCATATATACATTTTTTTAATTCAAACAGATTAATTCTGTTCCAAAATTTCTTAAAAAATAATTAAAATTAATTTAAATAAATGGCTTGGAAAACATTGTTTCTCTTTTAGTAGACATATACAGTTAACATTAACCGCACAGCATCAAAAGGAGATAAAAGAATCCAAAGAAAATGTAGAATAATAAACATTTAGAGAGACAGCACTCTTTTATACCGATATCAGTAAAAATAAATTTTACTCCAAGAATGCCCGACATAAATTTAAGAATTCCTTCGAAGAAAGCTTTATCAAAAAACTTCAAAAAGGAGTTTGAGACTATCACCGATAATATTTAGTCCACTTTCATGCCAATAATTTCAAACTAAGATAGAACTCAAATGGTTTCTTAGTGATTATCATTCGTATTCTATGTTCGTCCGCAGAGAATAAACAACAGAGGTTGTCTAAAGTAGTTTTCAAGATTTAGTCATATCCAAAAAATTCCGTGTGTATGAGTGAAAAATAAATTGTAACTACTATGTATGAAATAAATGATAAAAAGGGGGATTTTTCACTTGACAGAAGGTTTTTTCAATATCTCAAATATCAAACAGTTACATTATACTTCGCTACAAATTTGAATGTTATAAATTTCTTAAAAACGTTTTGAAATGAAATTAAATATATGCCTTAGAAAACAGTGCTTATTTTTAGTAGATATACCTGAAGTTTGGCCCTTTTAAAAGTAGACACCCTGTGTCTACTTTTAAAAGGACCAAACTTCATGGGGATATTTTACAAGATATTTGCAACAAAAAATATCGTATAAGACATTTTCGAAATGTTGATAGTTATTCTTTAATTGAATATTTCTTAATTTCACGAAATATTTCGAGTTTTTCCATAAAATCAATTATACTTCAGTTATCCTTGTAGCCTCATGAATTTTGCCCACATATCTGGAAACGGTATTAAATTTGCAAAAAAAAAGGAGTTCTGTGTGCCAAAAAATTCTTATTGGGGGCGTGGTAAGGTTATAAATATCACGATTCTGAAGTGAACAAAATCAGTCACATTTTTCCAATGGTTTTATCGATGAAAAATTATAAATTATACACATGTTTTCTTTTCAGCAAAAAATACCCCATTTAATGTGTCATCTTTATTTAGATTTTATTGAGTTTAGGATTGGAAAAACTGTTGCATTTTGGCACACTTTATCATTATACTTCTTGAAATCCAAAATTGAGTTTCATTACCATTTTCATTATCACATATGAAATTTATTAACATCAAAGACCTTCCATTTCTCTCGAAGACCGTATCCTTGCTAGGACCGCTCGACTAGGATTAGTTCGCACCCCATTCGTAAATCAGTAAATCAAGTGATATACTAACTGACAAAGAAACTGCAACACCCAGAAGGAGCTGTTTAAATTTTAATTTTTTTTTTGGTAAAACATAGGTACTATAACAAGGAGTAAATTATTGAAATTTGAAGAAAAAAAAGAAGGGTGTAATTTTTTTTATAAATTTGTTAATAATGTGTTTGTCCACCGCGATTGTCTATTAACTCCCCAAACACGTCTTGGCATTGATGCAATAAGATGGTCTATTTCTTCTTGAGGGATACTATCCCAAGCTACCTGTAGTTCATGTCTCAGAGCCGCCCCAAAGCAAGAAATACCCCATTTAGTGTGCTTGTTGAATTTAATATAAATATTTAAAAAAATTTTAAACAATTTTAAAAAATTAGCCTTCTACATATTTAATTCCAAAAGATTATATTCAATGATTATAACTTCTGAAAATAAATTAAAATAATGTCGTATAAGTACCACTTATATCATGACATAAAATAAACATTCATTATAAGACATCCAAATGGTATAACAAAATCCAATAAATAAAAATTATTAACTAAAATCCTATAAATTAAACATTTTGAATAGACAAAATTTTGTTTCTGCTTATCAATCCTATGAAAACCAATATCTTTCAAGAATATCCAACATAATCTTAAGAATTTTATCACAAAACTATCTTACTTAGATTATTCAATATTATTGGATATCTAACCAAGGTACTTTATATAAAAACTCAAGATATGCAAAACATTACTGAAAAACAAGTTTTAAAATCGACTTTGCTCATCAGTATTCAAATATTCATATTCAATAAATATAAAATCAATTAATAACATATATTCAAACTCACCCTTCGCCTTCGAGAAAAAGTTCTATTTAAATTGAGAACCTTAAATAGGCTTAAATGGATACCTATTTAAGGTTCTCATTTTAAATAGAACTTTTTCTCGAAGGCGAAGGGTGAGTTTGAATATATGTTATTAATTGATTTTATATTTATTGAATATGAATATTTGAATACTGATGAGCAAAGTCGATTTTAAAACTTGTTTTTCAGTAATGTTTTGCATATCTTGAGTTTTTATATAAAGTACCTTGGTTAGATATCCAATAATATTGAATAGTCTAAGTAAGATAGTTTTGTGATAAAATTCTTAAGATTATGTTGGATATTCTTGAAAGATATTGGTTTTCATAGGATTGATAAGCAGAAACAAAATTTTGTCTATTCAAAATGTTTAATTTATAGGATTTTAGTTAATAATTTTTATTTATTGGATTTTGTTATACCATTTGGATGTCTTATAATGAATGTTTATTTTATGTCATGATATAAGTGGTACTTATACGACATTATTTTAATTTATTTTCAGAAGTTATAATCATTGAATATAATCTTTTGGAATTAAATATGTAGAAGGCTAATTTTTTAAAATTGTTTAAAATTTTTTAAAATATTTATATTATTTTATATACCTTCTATCAAGAATGACCTCTATTTACGTTAACTTGTTGAATTTATTTTCGCTGGCAGAGAATGGTTATTTAAAACAAAGTTGAACGTATAAAACTCTTTATTTACTTCTTTATTAACAATGGTAGTAAGTAGTAAATCTCTACGTAACATGTAACTACAGCGCAAGAGGTTCGATCGAGGTTAGAGAGACGCTTGCTTGGCTGACCACCGAACTGGATCCACAGAGAGGGCGGCAAGTGCGAGTCTTCTTTATTAGGACGGGAATTGTCATTTGATATTGACCTGGCCCATATCCAACAAAACACTTACGTGTATTGTTGGTTGCATCTCAATGGCAAAGCAAACATCTAACAGTTTTACATGTCAACTTTTGAGCTAACTGCTTGTCCTCTCCCATAATATCATGGCTAAGAAGAATAACAACGAAAAGTTGAAATATTCCAAACCAAAATTTGCTCTATCTTGAAGCTCCTTGTTATTGAATATCAAAGTACAACATTGAATTTAAAATCTAACAGTTTCTGTCGCTTAATAATTTTGGGTATCAGCACGTTTTCTAGAATCGAACGAATTCACTCCATTTATAATAAGTATTAAAGAAAAAATCGAGTAAATTAAGCCTGTTTTTTCAAATATCGAATATTGCGATATGTTGTTCAGTTATGAATTTGCGAATAGAAATGCTCGCGCAGCGGTTCGAGAGTACGTTGTTATCTTATTTGCTATGATATTATGGCAGAGGACAAGCATCTAACTCAAAAGTTGATATGTCATTCGACGGCACACTAAATCAGGTATTGTTTGCTGAAAATAAAACATGTTCATGATTTATAAATTTTCACCGATAAAAGCATTGGAGGAATATGACTGATTTTGTTCACTTCAGAATCGTGATATTCATCTCCTTACCACTTCCGCAATAAGAATTATTTGGCACACAGAACTTCTTATATTTTAGCAAATATAATGCCGTTTCCAGATATGTGTTCAAATTTTATGAGGCTACAAGGGTAACTGAAGTATAATTTATTTTATGGAAAAACTTGAAACATTTCGTGATATCAAGAAATGTTAAATTGAAGAACAACCATCAACATTTCAAAAATGTGTTATAAGATATTTTTTGTTGCAAATATCTTGTATGATCTCCCCTTGAAGTTTGGACCCGTATAGAATTAACACCTATTACACAGTATCAAAAGGAGATAGAAGAAACCAAAGAAAATATAGAATATTGATCGAACTCAGTCTACAAAAATTTAGTAGAGACAGTACTGTTTGATACCGGTATTATGAAAAACTCTAAAAATGTGTAATTACTGAAATTGTTCCCCATTTCTTCAATAGTTGAAATTATTGAAATTTTTGTTTCATTATAAAGTACAATGGATACCATTAGTTATGAAACAAAACATGTAACATTGCTCCCACTATCTATTAAGGAGAATATAGGCTCACCTTCAACATGAACTGTTAGATAAGGACGATTGTCCTTCTGCCGAAGTTCCAATAGGGGATTGGTTTCTCTCAAGAGACATTCTTTCCTTTTGACTATTTTTCGAGCATTACCAGAAGATAAACTGTGATGACCATCAGATAAATCGAAGTTCTTCGCGGTTGTGGATGACGAAGTGGTCAATTTTTCATCTGGCTTGATTCCCCTTTCCGTTTTTGAGCAGAATTTTGACCTGAAGGACCTCCAATACCTGCGAGATTGTGGACCCTCTTCTCGTTTTTTGAGCACAGAGGACAATTGGACTTGATCACGTTCTTCTGACCGCAACCAAAACAGAAACGTGTGCGTAGCTTACGGCACTCGTTATAGTGGTGGTTTCCTTCACCACAGTTCCAATATTAGGCACTAGAACGAGTATCAGACACCCGCAGTTCCCCCAACTGATTGGAAATGCTCAGACAGAGAGCATCCTCCACTCTCTTACAAAGAGCTATCAACTGAGATATTGACAAAATATCCTGTAAAACGAGGGCTTTTACATAGTCAGGAAGTAAATTATTTCTTATAATATTGACCATTTCAAGCTCTGAAGGAGAATTATTTAACCTATAAAACTGTGCCTTCATAGAATTGATATACAGGGCAACAGACTCTCGAGGGTTCTGTTTACGAGATTTGATTTCATGAAGTAAAACTGAGTCATAATTACTATGCAAAAATGTGGACTTCAAAGCTTTAACAAGTTCGTTCCAATTCAGGAAACGATTTTTGATGTAGTTGTTATGCCACCAAGTCCATGCATCATTCTCGAATAAATCCCCACCAGATTCGAATAGGCCTGAATCTTTACAACCCCTCGAAACCTTTATGGACGCAACTAACTCCAAAAATGGGATTAATGGTTCCCTTCCGGAAAATTTCTTTAAACCCCACTTGTACACAGGTATACATTTAGAATTAGTTTCCATATTGACAGGAGAGATTGTGCAGACCTGTAGATTTCACAGGAGTTGAGGTACAAGGAGAAAGAGCCTCAGGAGAGGACATCTTTTCCGCAATATCGGATTCCAACATGAGGACCTCCTTATAAAGACTTTGTCTGATAGCAGACTCCCATCTCAACATATAACCGTTCAATTCTACCAGTCACATGAGTTAGGCGAGTGAGTATACGCCTGTGATCAACTTGAGAGGAATCCGAATTGAACTTGGCACAAATCTCCCTCAAATCTGTCAAACTTTCTTTAATGCCACCGACATTTTCTTCAAAAGAGAAAGGATCAGATAGGATGATGAAACTACGATCAAAGGATTCTTGGGATAGCAAACCCCTCAAAATTCTACGTTTGTCATCTACTGATGACGGAACTTCAATTACTCTCATCGCAATCTCATAAGCAAGTTCATTTTGCTTTAGGAACTGTGGATTAATCGCCATTATGCCAAAAATGAAGGAAAAAAGTTAATGACTCTATATATTACGGAAAAGAAAAAATGAAACCCGATTGAAAAATCTTGCAGACAATGACCCAAAAAACTTACAACTACCCAAAACGAGCACCTTGGTTGACCAGGAACCCAAAGTCATTTCCACTCGGAAAGAGTTTATTTGAAATCCGAAAAAGGAATTCAAGGGCCCCACGTTGGGCGCCAAAATTTATGCAACAATTCAGCTACAATTATATTTTAAGATGTCCGAGCAAAGTCGGTTTAACTGGGTCGTGAGCCTGATCTCACAATTCCACAAAATGAAAAGACACAACTCCCTGACAAACAAGTCACTCGTTTAATTTACCACAAGAAATTCTTCTTACAAATTACATATATACATTTAGAAGAAATATACAATTAACTATCTAACACTAGAGTAAGTTTCAATAATATTATTACCGAAAAGTAGAAAAATATATAGAAAATGAGAATGTTATTATTAATATATACAAAATTTAAAGTTCCTTAATGTGATATGAATATATACAAAATTTCTCAATGTTACTTCCCTGGTTGGTTTAGAATACAGGCTGATGTTTTGCCAATAAAAACAGTTGGTGGTTTTGTAGGTCGTCTCAAGCAGGCTGTTATGTAGTTCTTTGAACTTAATAGCTTCAACGTCTTCGGGCAACCAGTGTACGTGTAACTATTTCTGACCAAGAAAACTTCCAAACTCCAGGAACAAATAACAGAAAAATAATCCAATAGAAATCCAGAAAAAATATTCCAAAGGAAAAATCCAGGAAAAGATAATCCAAAAAAATAATCCAGGAAAAGATAGTCCAAAAAAAAACTGTCAAAAAGAGACCAAAAAGGGAAATACGTCACATTAAAATTTTGAACACTTCTGTCTCTGGAATTCTTCAAAATGGGAAAAAAACACTTGTGTATTTGTTTCGCCATTTCTGATTTAAAAAAAAAGCAGAAACTTTCAAGCCAATCATTTGCAAAATTTTCCAGGACAGAAGTGTGTTTTAAAAACGAAGAAATAAATAATATAGTTAAAATAATGAAAACATTTGAAACGTGCATCAAGCAAAAAGTTTCATACAATCAATATAAAAAAATTGACAGAGGCATTCCAAAAACAAAAATATATGATAAAAATAACATGCTTTAAATGCAGTTCAAGCATAAAAACGAATTATACTTTCCCCTTCTTTGAGGGTTGTTACTTCTAATCTTCAAGAAAAATTAATTAACGAGAAAATAAATTTTATAACATTCAGATTGTAAACAACTTTACTCTACAATCGTGAACCGGAAAAGAAATAATTCCTTCACATCAACGCGCACATGACGACACATTGACGAACAGATATCCCAATTTCTTCATTTACCGGTCTTCTCGATAAAGGTGATACCAGCCAATAAATTCGACGTGTAGATCGCTACAAACATCATTCAAATGTCTACCACGGAAACGTTGGCAGCAGTGAAGTCGTTAAACCCAATTTTCCATGACTATCTCACACAAATCAGGTGTCTGTTAGCAATTACTCGTTCAATATTAATCTGTAAATCGCCTAAATTTGCTGGATTATTGCGGTAAACCAATGACTTAATGTAACCCCTAATAAAGAAGTCCAATGGAATTAAAATAAATTAATCGGCTAATCTGTACCAAAAATCATTAATAAGGAATATGAGCTATGGTAATAGAAAGTTCTAGAAATCGAGACAGTGTAACAAACATCTGTATAACAATTCTATACTCGAACAAACTCGACAATGTTTTGTAGATCACAGAGGCAAATTTCAGACATGCGTACGTTTTAAACTGATTGGTTTTCGTCAGTGCAATGTATGCTAGTGACTCCAAATTTGTCCAGTATCTATAATTGCTATACACAGGACCCCAAAGATATTACCAATACACTAGCACCATCTAGAGTATGCAAAATACATACACAGAGACTCTAAGATATTAATAATACACTAACGCCATCTAGAGTATGCAAAATACATACAAGACATACCTTTGCGTGTTAATTCAAGTAAAGAAATGTATACTCGGTATTTTCACGTCACGTAACGTGAAAATATCGAGAATATAACAATTACTGAATACACGACGCTTTAAATGATCTGTTGGTTTGAGTTCTTGGGTTAAACAATTTTGTATGAATGTAAATCAAGGTCTTTTCGTTAAATTCGCCACAAAGACGTCTGGTAGATGCCTAGTTCTTATGAACGTCGAGAAATCGATAAATTTTAGCCTCCACGAACATTTTCACGTAATGCAGCAATATTCTCCGCACTTTTTGCATTTATTTGTCTCACTGGCGCTGTAACATCATGAAGTGTAAAATTTTTTTGAAACTTCTTCACTGAACGTTCAATTGTTCTTTTATCCGTACGACCAACGACCAAAAATCGGAGTTAAAGCACGTAAAGTTAGAGTAACAGAACGCGATTTTTCATAATAAATTTGGATTATTTGTAAACGTTGCAGGAGTGTTTACCTTTTCATGATTAAATGACATTGACAAATACACAAATAAACAATGGCTGCCATGCGTGAGTAATGTCAATTTAAAAATGGGGCGTTCTCATTGAAAGACGCTTTATAATGTGTAGAAATATGAAACCCGAATTTCCCTATATATGATGCTCGCCATATATTTAGGGATTGTAAGACCGCTTGTGTAGCACCATCATATCTCTCTAACAGTTGACAAAGTTTTTCAACATACAGCAACCCAGGTTACAAACACTGATAAATTTTTCTATAACCTTGAACATATGGATTTTTGTGCCTATGAACTACGATTTGTGGACATTGTGCCTTTGGTTTTCTGTTATCAGTTGAAGAAAACTGTTGCAGAATTGCATCGGATGCTTATAGAAGATTACGGTGAACATGCTCTATGTAAAAGACAGTGTTTCGAATGGTTAAAAAAATTCTATTTGTGGGAAACCACCGAAAAGGTTCGCAGAAAACGAATTGGAATCTTATTGGATGAAAATGATACTCAGACTCAACAAAAACTCGCGGATCAATTGAATGTGATACAGAAGGTCTCTATTTGTTTGAAAACTATGAGAAAGATTGAAAGTGAGAAAATGGGTTCCGCATGAAATGAATGAAAGGCAGGAAGATAATCGAGGCATTTAGTTGGTAAATACTAAAGCATGTGGCTTATTTCCTAGACTTGGCTCCGTCTTATTATCACCTGTTCGCATTACTGGGACTTTCTCCCGGTGAACAGTGCTTCACTTCGTATCAAAATGTAAGAAAACGGCTCGATAACTGGTTTGCTTCAAAAGAAAAACTGTGTTTTTGACCTTGCATTCATAAACTGCCAGGGAGGTGGGAAAAATATATGAATAGCAATGGAGATTATTTTGAATAAAATATTTTTCATCATTCTCAAACAACAGACGCATAATTTCTATAACAGAATTTCGATTTCTTCTACACCTGGTGTATTTAGAATTTCTCCAAAATATTTTACCAAATTCATTAGAAATTGTTGATATTTGCCATATATCATTCAAATATATTCATTTCTATTATAAAGGCTCTACCCAGGTGAGAAATCACTCTAATAATGTATATGGAAATCGTTGGATAGGATATGGTGGTCACATTGCTTGGCCCCCATGATTCCCAGATTTGAACCTCCTAGATTATTATAACACAGTGACATTAAAGATTATGATCATATTATTAGGGTGAGTAATGTGACAACATAATCTATTCACATTGCGAATAATCAGAAAGAACTTTGGTAGAAATCAATACACTTACGTCAGTACAATTTTAATTCTAGTACCTTTATACGTACGTGCGCTCATGAAAGCACCAAAATATCGAAAGCTGTGGGGAGGTTTTCGTGAGTTTGTCAAGTGGAAGTGTATAGACTATACCTGATATCATTATCAATTTTTTCCAGTTTGCCTTAACAGGATCTTTTTTTGTTCTAGTTGGAAGCTGATACAATAATTCAACTGGACGATAATAACACACATGTATTATGCAATGGTGATGATGAAATGAGGACCAAGTTAAGAAACATTGTTATGCATTGCCTGAGAAAGTTTTAGGTTTTATAATTATTATAAATTAGTGTTAATGTACTATTAAAGTCATATTTCAGATCATTGAAAATATTGGATATACTATGTGAAAAAAGATTAATAAAGAAAAGATTATTGTATTCTGAAGTTTCTATTGTTCATTAAATTAATAAACTTGTTTTTTCCTCTACGCTAATTTTTTAAAGGAAATTGCAGTTGTTAACTTTCAATCTTTTTCAAAGTTTATCCTGTTTTATTCATTTTTGTTGAAATTACATAATTTTCCAGGTTATTCCTTGACATAATTCAAAAACAATACAACAAAACTTTGCAGCAATTTTGTGTAAATTAATGTACTTATTTTGATTTTTCAAATTCAAGATGTTTCATCCCGGCATCAAGATTTTAACAGAGTAGCATAGTGATTAGATAGCGGTGTTTGTCCAACTATCCCTGTGTTTTCTGATGATCCTGCTTGGTGAGTTTGTTATATATACTTGCCTGATATTGAGCTTTGAAAATTATAATTCGATCTTTATTTAAGTTATTACGTTGTTAGATCACTACATTGGTTTCTTCCTTGTCTCTGGTATTGATTTTTTTTTCGTGTTTTTTCACACTGACCGTCAATCTGTGTAGGCTCGTTTGCCTGCAGGTAATATGAGTATCAACAGTCTCGGGCTTTCGCTCCGGGTCTTCAAGCTTTTATCTCCTGGATCCCAACAAGCAATAAAAAGATTTTGGAAGTTTCATATCATAATAAATAAGATTACTCCTTGATTATTAATGTGGTTTAGACACTGTTTGACAAACCATCTACTGAGAAAGACACATGTTTAATGGAAGAATATTGTGTTTTTTCGGGAAATTTGAGTCTAATATTTATAAGAATACGGATAAGGGACTTTTCTTAGTTCTGATTGATTCTAATGATATAAATTTGGTCTCAATCTAATAGGTTTGGACAAATTATTGTAATTGTCACCGTTGATTTTAAAATTCCAAATATATGGCGTATAGGCCTCAAAAGAGTAGGTGTATACATTCTGTCAAGAAAGTACCGGGAATTATCGATTTAAATCTGGCGGGGCAATGAGGCAGGTGAAAATTTTTTTTCCTAGGTTGGTACCACTGTCCTTAATTACTATACCAAGCTTGAGCGGGATCTGTCAACTAGTGTATTTGCAACAGCTGATTAAGTCAGTCGATGTCAGAGTGCGTGCCGATTTTTACTATGGGTGATTACGTTGAGCAAAGAATTTGTTTAAAGTGTTTTGTGTTGCAAATGAATTTTCGTGTGCCGATGCATTGAAAATGTTGCAAAAGGCCTTTGGTGATAATGCTCTATCGAAAACTCGTGCATATCAGTGGTACAGAGGCTTCAAGACTTGCCTCGTTCGGATGCCCATCGACGGCTTCGATCGAAGATAACGTCGATAAAATTAAGGAAAGGATGCTGGAAAACCGTCGTACCAGCTTGAGAGAGATAGCACATGATCTTAAGATATCCCACGAGTCCGCACGTACGATTTTGATTGATATTTTGGGCATGAGAAAGGTGGCCGCACGACTCGTACCGAAAGACCTGAATTTTCTTCAAAAACGTCATCGCGAACAGGTTGCTTCAGACATGCTGGATCGCTGTAATTCCGATTCTACATTCATGGAACGCATTATAACTGGTGATGAGACCTGGGTCTACGAGTACGATATGCAAACAAGCCAGCAATCATCGGAATGGGTGGCAAAAAATGAGCCGAAACCGAAAAAACCACGCCAAAGCCGTGAAAATGAAGGTGATTCTCATTGTTTTCTTCGATATCCGTGGCGTGGTGCACTACGAATGCGTTCCAGAGGGTCAGACGGTAAACAAGGAGTATTACCTAGGCGTTATGAAACGTTTGCGTGAGCGTATCCGTAAGAAACGGCCAAATTTGTGGGCGAACAACTCATGGATTTTGCATGACGATAACGTGCCTTCTCACCGAGCTACGATTGTGACTGACTTTCTCGCCAAAAACTCAACAAACGTGCTTCAGCAACCACCGTATTCGCCGGATTTGGCTCCCTGCGACTTTTTCCTCTTCCCAAAACTAAAATTGCCCCTTCGTGGCACCCGTTTTGAGTCGATTGAAGCCATAAAACAAAATTCGGCGCGAGAGCTAAAGTCCATCCCGGAAAGCGCCTATAAAAAATGTTTCGATAATTGGAAGTGCCGTTGGCATAGATGTATTGGAGCAAATGAAGCCTATTTTGAAGGCGACCCAATAAATTTTGACGATTAAATGTAAAAATGTTGTTTTAATTGAAAATTCCCGGTACTTTCTTGACAGAGTACTATATAATTGATTCTGCTGATGGTGCAAATAAATTTAAGTATAATAATAGACTAAATAAGACGGAATATTTAGAATATAGGTATTTTACATAGAATGGTGGTGTTAGGGATGTTGGATTGGAAATTGATGAAGGGGAAGTATGAATAAAATAAATGGAGGTTCATACTTGGTAGAAAGTATATAAAATTATTTAAATATTTTAATATTTACAGATATATTCTGTTAGCCTTCTACATATTTAATTTCAAAAAATTGTATTTAATATTATAACTTAAGGAATTAAATTAATGTCATATAAGCACTGTTCATATCAAACGACATATAAAATAAACATTCTTTTCGATTTTGTTAGAACATAGATCAATCTTGAATTATATAGTTGATCTGTGTTTCGAAGCTTTAGTCTTTTTACACGTGTTGAGAGATATAGGTTAGTTTTTTGATTTTGATATTTGGAATATTAATGAGGGCTGAAGACGGAATTGCTTAGAATTATATTTGTTTTTTGAAGATATAGTGCATTTTTTAGAGATTTTTGAATTAACTTATTCGAATATTTAAATATATTAAATATTTCAAATAAATTATATTCTTTGAAAAGTCCTTTAAGTGTGTTCATGTTTTTAAAAGGCAATTGGTGTTCTTAAAGGTAAGGCCAGAAACAAAATTTTGTCTCCTTTAAATATTTATTTATTAATTTTAATTACTTTCGTATATCTGTTGGGTTATTTATTCCATTTGACATTATATATTGAGTTTTGATTATATACGTCTATTAAATGTAAGCGGTGCTTGTTTATTAGACACAAATTTAATTCTAAAAGTTTTTTGAAAAAAAAATTTTTTTTGAAATTAAAATTGTAGAAGATAGACATATTTCAATTTGTTTTAATATTCAAATTTTGTTATATTTCTTCTATCAAGTAAAAGGCCTTTCTATTTTATTTTAAATAAGCATTCATTATAAGACACCCAATTGAGATAACAAAATCCAATAAATCTAAATTGTTAACAAAAATCCTATAAATTAAATATTTTGAGTAGACAAAATTTTGTTTCTGCTCACCCCTCTTATGAAAATGGATATCTTTCAAAAATGTTTAGCATAATCTTTAGATGTTTGATTGTATCGGTCTCTACTTATCGGAAATACATCTTGATGATTAAAGTAAAACAATAGTGAAACCATCATTAGCTTCGTAACATATTCCATTAAATAAACTCGAGCTTGATGTACAGTAAAGAGGATCATTTTATTGACATTGAACTTTCCTGTATTATATGGAGTACTCTAAGCTATCCGGTATTATAGGGAGTACTCTAAGCTATCCGGTATTATAGGGAGGAATCTAAGCTATCGGGTATTATACGGAGTACTCTAAGTTATCCTGTATTATACGGAGTACTCTAAGCTATTCGGTATTATACGGAGTACTCTAAGCTATTCGGTATTATACGGAGTACTCTAAGCTATCCGGTATTACACGGAGTATTCTAAGCTATTCGGTATTATACGGAGTACTCTAAGCTATCCGGTATTACACAGAGTACTCTAAGCTATCCGGTATTATACGGAGTACTCTAAGTTATCCTGTATTATACGGAGTACTCTAAGCTATTCGGTATTATACGAAGTACTCTAAGCTATCCGGTATTACACGGAGTACTCTAAGCTATCCGGTATTATACGGAGTACTCTAAGTTATCCTGTATTATACGGAGTACTCTAAGCTATTCGGTATTATACGGAGTACTCTAAGCTATCCGGTATTACACGGAGTACTCTAAGCTATCCGGTATTATAAGGAGTACTCTTAAGATCTCTTACCTTTTTATCGTGATTATCCAGTGGCGGGAGAATAGGACGTTACGTTGTGTAGATAACCCAAATTACATCTAACGATTGCAAGGAAACAGTCACAGGTGGTTCAAATATTCAAAACACAGTAAAGTCAGAATAATTTATTTATATCAGTAATATTGGAAGGCAACAACCCTCAAAGAACAGAAAGAAACATGTATCAGCCTGATGGTAAATTTACTCTACTCAGTAGTTCGTGAAGCTACAAAGTGAACGGAATAGCGCATGGGAACCGAATAGGGTATGAAAGACTTATTTCTACAAATCGGTACCGTTCTTGTATATGATATCATTCTTATACAGCGGAAGGGATTAAGGGATGAAGGAATTACAGCCAGCATTCACCCCCAACTGCACTTCCTGTAACCAGTGCAGAACCTTTGTTACATGGCCCATTCAATCCAGTAAGATGAATTTCAATTGTTTTTTAGCTCGCAACCGAGTACTTCTAAGGGATCTATTGTGAATATATACCAAAGTTTAAGAAGATTACCTCACTCTATGTATAATATGTTTTTTCTATGATCAACAGTTAAGGTCTAGAAACGACTCAGTAAACTCTGTCTCTTTTAGTTCGGTCTATGTAACAAGCAGGTTGTAATTATCTTTTCTATTATACAGTTCATCGTTAAACCAAGTGTTGTTTTTTTACAGAGTGTTAGTTGTTGCAATTAAACTGCCAACGATATTAATCTACAACAGGTTATGGGCCCAGGTCGCATACACAGTGCAATAACTTATTAAAAAACTCAGTTGTTTGTGATAATAGTGGTGTAACTCGTTTTCTCACAAAAAGCAAGATGGCCGCCAGTTACCTAATGAGCGTACCGAAGCTTTTAGGACGTGAGAACTATGACGAATGGGCTTTCGCAGTCGAGAATGTGTTTGCGATTGAAGGCTTGGACAAATGCATCGATGGTAGCGAGAAAGACATTTCGAAGATAACCAATGCAAAAGCAAAATTGATTCTTACAATCGACCCATCATTGTTTCCACATGTGAAAGATTCCAAGACACCCGAAGAAGTATGGACTCGCCTTATTGTTAGCTGGTCTTCCTGAGAAATTTTCCCTATGATTATGGCAATTGAAAATTCAGGCATGGAAATAACTACAGATTCCATCAAGACGAAACTCCTTGATATGCAGACAGATGGCGAAATTAAAGGCAATAATGGACCCTTCGCTGTGAACAGAAAGTTTGGTTATGGTTACCGTAAGCAGCCGAAAGAGAGCGTAGGTAGAAAGCACAACAAAGAGAGATTTAATGGAAATGACAATTCTACCCGTGAAATTTCACACCAGTCAAATTCGAATAAAAAGGATATCAATAATATTTTTTGCTACCAATGCAAAAAGAATGGACATTGTGTCAATATGTCCAAATAGGTTCGATGGAGGTTTCAGTGCTGTGTTCACTACAGGTGACTTTAATGTCACAGATTCGTATGTTGACAGCGGAGCGAGCGTTCATTTGACATCTAATAAACAATGGATCATTAACTCCAGGAATTAGGGGATCTCGGTGGCATAGTGAGCATAGACGCGAGCTGTGGTATCAGGGATTGCGGGTTCGAATCCAGCTGCGCCCATGGATGTGTTTGTGTATGTTGTGTGAATGGTTGGTATGAATGAGAAAAATGAAACGAAGAATATTACGTAGAGACTGTCTGCATAGCCTAGTTGCTGGGACAATAAAGAGAAAATGAATGAATGAATGAAATCCAGGAATCGGTGGTTTCGCGTTTAGATCGTAGACAGGGCAAGATATCTGGTTTTTTTCGGAGTGCTAAGAACCTGATTTTCCCCTTGTTTGTGGTGTTATGTGAGTTTTCCTTTATCCTGGTGAGTTTAATTTACCTATAGAGAGTGCTGAACATTTTCTATCGAAATTGCGGCCCTAGGCCATTGTTTTTCATAGGTAGTTTTTTTTCTAACCTTTTTCAGAGTTATTGTTAATTTTTTACATATTGAGGAACAAGCTTGTTATCTCTCATAGTTTTTAATATGAGTCAAACAGATCCCGAGGCTTGGCCTCGGCTTCTGGATGCTTTATCTCCGAGAGCTAAATCTGCCCTTTCGCAGTTGGAAGGAGAGATTTGGAACTCTATAAATATTGGATTATTGAAGGAAGAATTTAAGGATATCAGAGCTGAAGCTCAGCGTAGAAATAATGAGTTGATAGTAAGCAAGATTGATGATATTTTATATAGGATTAGCCTAGGGGGCTCAAAAATTAAAAAAGTTCATTGTTATTATTCATCCAAGGATAAAGGTCCATTTGAGGTAATAATTGAGAGCTCTAGTAGTGAAATAAAGAATCTTAATCCCCTAAACATTGTTAAAATAATATTTAATAGTAAAGAATATAAGGATTATAATATTGTTAATATTAACAGAAAGGGTCTTAAAAAAGTAGGAGTAAGATTCTCTTCTGCGGAACAGGCAAATTGCTTTGTCAAATATAATAAGTTCAACCCAAATGAGTATGAAGTTTATATTCCGGGCAGATTTGTTTCGGTGATGGGTATTGTGAGAGATGTTGGACAGGAGATTACAGACGAGGAAATTTTGAGCCTGGGAAGAGGTTTAAATCCGGATGTCAGGGTAATTAGAGTAAGGAGGTTTAATAGGAAAAGGGCCACTGAAGGTGGTAATATTTTCATCAAAACTAACACATGTGCTATTACTTTTGAGGGTACAGTACTTCCCAAATCCTTTGAATTATACTCAATTAGACTTCCGGTTGAAATGTATATTCCTCCGGTTGTTCAATGTCTGAAGTGTTTGAGGTTTGGTCATGTAAGAAATCTATGTAAAGGGAAATTTCGCTGCAGTGTGTGTGGTGGAAATCATGAGGATGAACAAGTATGTGATTCTGAACCACGTTGTATCTATTGTGCTAAATCTCACGTTGCTACTGATAGGGCTTGTCCTGAATATTCCAGACAAGTAAAAATGAGGGAATTAATGGCCTTACATAATATTTCTTTGTATGAAGCTGATAAATCCTGTAGAAAAGCAAATTTCTCCATCTCCTTCAGAATTTCCCTCTTTGAAAAATAAGGTAGCTGAAAGGAATGCAATTGGAACTCGATCCTATGCAAACGTGGTTACTCGTTCTAACATGGGTACATCAAATATTTCCGCTCCTACTCGTAGTAGACAGAATATTAAAAGAAAAGCATCTTCACAATCTGGTTATGATAAAGATGCACACAATGCGTGTCTTTTTCCTTATAGAAGTAACTCTCCTTTAATAGATGCCCCTATAGCATCATCTTCACATGAAATGGAGACATCTCCATGCATTGATGCTGAGACAACAAATAGTCAGTACTTTTCTCATTCGGAGTTTCTCTCTCAGGATGGTGCATGTGCATATTCACCAAATTGGAACGAACAGTCATTTTCACATGAAGAGAATACAACAAGAAAAAGAATTATATATAATGAGGATTATTTACAATATAAATAATCCTTCAACTTTATTATTGTGTTTATATAAGTGGTTCAATCTTGTTTCAACTTTAGTTTATTTTTTTTTGTTTTTTTTTTTGGGTGTATTGGTCCCTTTCCTTTTCACTTGATCGGTTTGGGAGTTGTAGAAGATGCTTAAGATTCTCCAATGGAATATAAGATCTTTGTTCGCAAATGTTAATGATCTAAAAATTTTAATTAAAAATTTGGAACCGGATATAATATGTTTAAATGAAACATGGTTGAGCGCTTATCAAAGCTTGTCCATATCAGGCTTCACGTTGGTGAGGTTGGATAGAGCGGATGAATATGGAGGAATTGCTATGGCGGTTCGTAGAGGTTTGACCTTTCGGGAAACGGATTTGGGTACCTTAAGCCTTCCACCTGGAATGCAAGCCATGGGCCTCAACTGTTCTGGGTATAAGATTATATGTGTATACGTTCCACCAGATGTTTCCTTCTCAATTCCTGACCTCGAGCAGTTCCTGGTGTATACTGGTAGAACATGTCTCTTGCTGGGTGATTTCAACGCGCGGAATCCCCAATGGGGATCTGGGATTCTTAATCGGAATGGTAGTACTGTTCAAGTGTTTTTGAGGGACAATGATTTCGTTTTGCTCAATGATGGTTCCCCAACAAGGTTGACCCCTCCCCAAACAAATCTGAGTGCGCCAGATTTGACAATGTGTACTGGTGATATGTCTGTTTTTTGTAGGTGGGCGACGGTTAAGGACACAGGACCCAGTGATCATTTTCCTATAGTTGTCAAGATTGATAGGGGCTCTGGGGAGACCCCAGTAGAAAAAGCATCTCTTCGGAAATATAAAACTAAAAATGCTAATTGGAATTTGTCTTTGATCAGTTTGACAGCTGTCGGGTGGATAATGTGGCGGAATTCATAATGGCCATTCAGAGGGCTGCTGACTCCTCTCTGTCCAGACACAAAAGACACAGTTCTACATATAAGGTTTATTGGAGGGATAAGGAGGTTGCAAGGGAGGTCAACTTGAAAAGATCTCTACTCTCAAAGTACAGGTGCTCATCTAATATGGAAAACTACACAGGGTACAAGAGACAGGTGGTAAAGGTCAGAAAATTAATTAGGGGCAAGAAAAGAGAATCGTTTAAGCAATTTTGCGAGAACCTTTCTGTGGAGCAGACAGGTCTCTTCTGGGGCATAATTAGAAAGTTCTCTGGTCGGTCTTCTGGGAATGGTTATCAGGTGGTCTCGGATTCATGCTGCGGGGAGATTCTACGTAGATTATCGAGGCCGGTCTCATCCTCTTATGTAGAGATGAGATATCAGGATAATACGAGAGAGTTTACTCTTAATGAATTGATGTTTTCCTTGAGGTTGAGAAAGGACTCAGCCCCAGGCCTTGATGGTATTGATTATAGAATACTCGGTCATCTTCCATTGTCTGTCAAAATAAGCCTCTTAAGTCTGTTCAATCGACTCTTGCGTTTTGGCTCGCCTCATCTTGACATGAAAACATCAGTTATAGTTCCCATCTTGAAGGATGGAGCGTTGGTAAATGTGGGCAACAGTTATAGACCTATTTCAATTTCTCCATGCATTACAAAGGTCCTGGAAAGAATGTTAAAGGAGAGAATAGAGGGGAAAATAGAAGAGCAGTTGGGACCCTTGAGCTTTGGTTTTCGAAGGGGCAGGTCAATTTCGGACTGCCATACTCTCCTGACTGCCCAAATTTATTCGGCCTTTGACAGAAGACATTTTTCTGTATGTGCTTTCTTGGATATAGCGGGAGCATTTGATAGTGTGGATTTGAATGTGTTGTGGAAAGACATGATTGCTTGCAAAATTCCTCATAATGAGGCTAATTTAATATATGAACTCTTTTTTGGACGCAAGGTGACATTACAGGGTGATTCAGGGGCTAAGTTTGAGGAAGTTCTTTACAGTGGTCTCTTGCAAGGCTCTGTCCCGAGTGCACCGCTTTTTAACCTGTATACGCGAGTTCCACAGAATTTGCTGGATCGGAGGATTCTTCTCTTTCAATATGTGGATGATTTCTCAATGTTTTGCTCCGGAGAAGATATAGAGCAAATAGTTGAATACCTCAATTTTAACCTACACAGATTTAACAAGTGGCTCCTGGAGCGTAACCTGAGGATTAATGTCTCGAAATCGGCGGCAGTGATCTTTGCAAAGCATATTCTCCCTTCTCCGTCAACACAGGTAGCTTTGGATGGACAAACAATTCCCTGGAAACAACAGGTCAAGTATTTGGGAGTGGTATTTGATCAGAAACTTAAATGGAGAGGGCATATAGATCTCATGTGCTCAAAAGCCATCAGTCAGTGTAAGACCATTAAAGCCATCTGTAGACCATCGTGGGGCTCCCATCCATCTACGCTACTTAGTGTGTATAAGGGCTTAGTTAGACCTTACCTTGATTTTGGCGGAATGCTATATGGTAGATGCGCGAAGGCGAATCTTAGAAAGTTGGATGTGGTGCAGTTCTCTGCTTTACGAATTTTCTTGGGACTTATGAAATCAACGCCAACAAATATTGTTCTATCTGAAAGTGGAGAGCTTCCACTGCAGTATAGAAGAAGCTGGCTAGCTTTCAAGTATGTGACAAAGATATATAGATTTTCTTGCCATCCCCTGCTTGAGGTTTTTCATAACCCCTCAAGATTCATCTATGGTACAACAACACGGTTCCAGGTTATGTTCAGGCGCTGAAGTTGGTTCGTAATTACGGATCGCAAATATGGAGATCAACAGACCTTCCCTATTTCATGACAAATGTTGAGATTAGATCAGAGAGGAGATCAGTGTACAAATCTAATCTCACTAAGGGTTCTTTGACCAACAATCAAGAATTTAATTGCTTGATGAAGAGGGAGTTTTCGGGCTCCATTCAGGTATATACAGATGCCTCTAAGTCTGCTAATCCAGATTCAGTTGGCTACTCAGTCTGGATACCTTCCGAGGGACTAAAGGTCTGTGGCAAATTGCCTGATCATTGGTCAATCTTCTCAGCAGAGTTGTATGTGATCTATAGAGCTCTCCAAGTTATTAAGGAGAAAAGAATGTTGAACTCGGTCATAATTACGGATTCTATGGGAGTGGTTGATAGGTTGGGTGATGGGAGATTGGATGCCAGATTGGACATCGGAACAGCCAGTACAGTGATCTTGTTATCGAGGCTTAAATCATCGGGCTTTCATATTACCCTGATGTGGGTGCCTAATCACTCTTATATTGTCCATAACGATATGTTGGCTAATCGGGGTAGACTCTTGCCGAAAATATCAGTGCTCGGGGGTGATCCCAGTGAACTTTGGTCTCGGTATAGGAAGGAATTTTGCAAAGAGTGGGATAGAGAATTTTGTAGACTGGGTAAGGACAAGGGCAAGATTTATTCGGAAATGGTGCAGCCGAGTCGTTATAGGAAGAGTACATGGTTTGGGAGGTTGAAATTGCTCAGGAGAAATATAGTGACGATCATTCGCCTGAGGTCTGGTCATTGTTGTTTCCCTGCTCATATGGCTAGGATTGGGATTCAGGAATCCCCCTCCTTCATTTGTGGGGAACATGGGGATCTGAGACATCTTTTTTTTCGTGCAGACTTAATAGACATAACATGGATGAATTATATAGCGCACTTTCTTTCCTACAATTCGCGAAACCACTTAATTTGTATGATTTACTATTTTCTACTGATGAGAAGGTGATAAGCTTGTTGCTGGATTTCCTTAGTTCCTCCAATCTAGCTTTGTAGAGTATGATTGATAGTGAAAGAGCATTGTTTTTGCGTGTTCAGCATTTAATTTTCCAAATTCCTGTCCTTTCAGAGTCAGCCAATATATGTGTCATTCCTGTGTACTCCATGAGTATGAGTATTGTTCTCAACAAGTCTAAATCTGATTTATAAAGCTAAAGCAACCTGATATCAGAAGAATTCGTCGCAGTCTGGTATAGATACGATCTCGACTCCTGCACCCCCGGGAACCAGGTTGTTAGCTGTTAATCTGTTACGACGAGACTGGATGCATAGCCCATTGGCTGTTCCATGGTTTGCAGCATCCTCATCTAGGGGGGTAGCCTAAGAAGAGGCTGTTTTACTGAGAAGAAGAAGAAGAACTCCAGGAATCCGGATTTGAAGGAAATAACAGCAGCAAATAATGCCAAAATTGCGGTTGAATGTGCTGGAGATGTGGAAATTCAAACAAAGACAGATAAGAAACATAACATATTGTTAAAGGGACTACAGTATGTCCCCAGTTGGACAGTTTGTCCCAATTGATCAAAAATGGAAATGAAGTGCAATTTGACGAGAATGGTTGTAGAATTTATAACCGTCATAAAATTCTTGTTGCGGCAGCCAGTCTCAAAAATAACATATAATATATAAATTGAATACTTGGGATACTCATTCTGTTTGTTTTCAGGCAGCAAGCTTTGAAACTTGGCATAGAAGACTAGGCCACATTAATAATAATTATCTTCAGATGACAGCCAAAATAGCAGATGGAGTTGACTACAGAAGTCACAGTAGGATCGACAACTGTGAAGTGTATTGCAAAGGGACACAGACTAGGTTACCTGTTTCAAAAGAAGGAACTCGAGCTAGACATGTCCTAGAAATTGTCCACAGTGATGTATGCGGTCCCATGGAAAACACTTCATTAGGAGGGGCAAAGTATTTCGTCACCTTCATTGACGATTATACTAGGATGTGCTTCGTTTACTTTTTGAAGTCTAAGAGTGAAGTATTCGATAAATTCAAAACCTTCAAAAACCTGGTAGAAAAGACAAAACAGAATATTGTAATAACTATAATAATTTAGTAGTTATTTGAGAAATAATGGCATCATCCATCAAACTTCAAATAGTCACACTCCTGAGCAGAATGGGATGGCAGAAAGGTTCAACAGGACTCTTGTTGAAAACGCCAGATGTCTTTTATTCGATAATGATTTAAGTAAGTCATTATGGGCTGAAGCCTGCAATACCGACTGTTACCTGAAGAATCGCTCAGCTTGTGGGAAGATAACGAAAACACCCTACGAGATGTGGACAGGAAGAAAACCAAACCTCAGCCATCTGAGGTTGTATGGAAGCATAACCATGGTGGTGTGGATAGCTCAGCGGGAGAGCATCGGACTCGTGACCGGGAGGTCCAGGGTTCGAATCCTATTCAGGTAGAAAAGAAATTTTCTAGTTGGACGGGTATCTGCCACCATTTCACTGTTGGGTCAAAAATTAACAGTGCTGTGACCTGAAGTGGCGCAAGATCGCAGTAACAAAGCCTACACAGAACACAACTGAACTCCTAACTCGTACAAGCTGAAAAAGCTTCTGAGGGATCTTCACAGAAGATCTAGGAGTATCAGGATAATAATAATAATAATAATAATAACCATGGTTCATGTGCCTGAAGTAAATAGGAAGAAATGGGACCAAAAGTCAGTGAAGCATTTATTGGTGGGGTACGATGAGACAACTAAGGGTTATAGATGTTTCAATCCAATCAATAGGAAGATTATCATCAGCCGAGAGCCGAGATGTTACTATTATCGAATTAAATCAGAAGATCACAGAGGAACCCCAGGAGGAAGACATTACAGAAGATAATACTGCTTCAGTGGGGGAGGAACCTGAATACTTTTCCTCTGAACCAGATGTTACATTACCATGTGATCTAGATTCATCTGATTCTGACTACGTTCTTGGTGGACCACCAGATCCTCAAGTAGAAGTGGGGCTAAGAAGCTCTCAACGAGAACCGAAGAAAAAAGAGTTTGAAGATTTCGTAACCTATTTCAGAGGTGTATTGGATGATGGAGAGGCTTCAGATTTAAGGATTCCCACAGACGGTGAATGAAGCACTCTCGGGACCAAATAGAAACCAATGGGCAGAGGCGATGAAGGAAGAGATCCAGTCTTTTAACGAGAACGACACATGGGAGCTAGTGAATCCTCCAGAAGGCAGTACAGTAGTGAAGTGCAAGTGGGTGTTTAAAGTGAAAACTGATAGTGAAAATAAAGACAAGTACAGAGCAAGGCTTGTAGCCAAAGGTTATACCCAGAAAAAGGGCATTGACTATAGTGAAACCTTTGCGCCAGTTGTGAGACACTCAACATTCAGACTATTAGTAGTATTAGCAGTTAGATTAAACTTAAAAATTGTACATTTAGATGTGAAAACCGCCTTTTTAAATGGTTTTCTCAAAGAAAATGTTTTTATGGAACAGCCTGAAGGTTTTGTATCAAAACAAAACCCTAATATGGTTTTCAAACTGAAGAAAGCTATATATGGTTTAAAACAAGCTAGTCGGGCGTGGAATGAGAGAGTAGACAAAGTTTTATTAGAGATGGGTTATGGAAAGTTGAAATTTGAACCATGCTTATATATCAAACAGAATAGGGATGAATTATCTATAATAGCCCTTTATGTAGATGATTTTCTTGTCCTCTCAGCTGACCAGAAAGAAATTGATTTTATCAATGAAAAACTTAATACCCAATATAAAGTAAAAAATCTAGGTGAAGCAAAGCAATGCTTAGGAATTAGAATTAACAGAACAAATAATTGTATAGCTATTGATCAAGAACAGTACATTGATAATTTATTGAAAAGATTCGGAATGTCAGACTGTAAAGCTGTTTGTACTCCTCTAGACAGTAATATATCTCTATGAGATTTGGATAATGAGACATGTGACCCAAAAATTCCATATCAAGAATTGATTGGGAGTTTGATGTATTTGACTGTTATGACTCGACCAGATATCTTACATGCTATTAGTCTTTTAAGTCAATATAATTCATGTTACACTAAACTTCATTGGCAATGTGCTAAGCGTGTTGTGAGATATCTGAAAGGAACTAAACATGTGTATATGAAATTCTAGAAAGATCAATATGATTTAGTTGGATTTGCAGTTGCTGACTGGAGTTCGGACAGAGGAGATCGTAAATCATTTTCCGGATATGTCTTCAAGTTTTCAGGGGCATCCATTTCTTGGAAGAGCTGCAAGCAGAAGACTGTTGCATTATCCTCAACAGAAGCTGAGTACATGGCCCTATGTGAAGCAGCAAAAGAAGCCATTTATTTGAATAATGTCTTATGTGAGTTGACAGGAACACTGAATTGTATAAGCATATACAACGACAATCAGAGTGCCCAGAAATTAGCGACGAATCCAGTTTTCCATGATAGAACGAAACATATAGACATTCGGTACCATTTTTTAAGAGATGCAGTACATGAAAACAAAATCGATTTGATCTATATGCCTACTGATGAGATGGTTGCGGATATATTAACGAAACCATTGCAAAATGTGAAAAATTCAAAGTTTGTGAAATATTTAGGTCTCTGCGAAGACTGATTTATTGTTTTTATGTGAACTTTTGTTCAGTGAGGGTATTGTGAATATATACCAAAAGTTTAAGAAGAATACCTCACTCTATGTATAATATGTTTTTTCTATGATCAAGAGTTAAGGTCTAGGAACGACTCAGTAAACTCTGTCTCTTTTAGTTCGGTCTGTGTAACAAGCAGGTTGTAATTATCTTTTCTATTATACAGTTCATCGTTGAACCAAGTGTTGTTTTATTACAAACATAGTGTTAGTTGTTGCAATTAAACTCCCAACGATATTAATCTACAACATTATAAAATAAAACACTTGTTTACATTTTCTACTTTATTTAAAAATAAAGTAGAAAATGTAAACAAGTGTTTTATTTCATAATGACAATTACAACTGATTTCTACCAAGCAACGGCCCAATCTATCATAAATCTACAACACCTATTCTGCCTGATTTCCCCATGATTCAGGAAGTACCTCAATACTCTTTCACAAACTCTCCTACACTTCCTAATAATAATAGTTGTAGATCCTTTTCAGCAGCTTTGAGAGTGAACAATTCTTCTCCAAAACCCCTTTCCCCTTGCCTTATGCCTTACCTGGCCAAACCTAAGAGGAATGTTTCCAACCGGCAGGGATATGATTTAAAAGCACATCAAGATTGCCTCATTGCTTATAAGTCATCTCCAAAAAAATTGGTCACAGCGACCAAAATTCACCACAGTGCAAATAGTTTAATACTATTTCTCTCTATTTAAAAATAAAAATAGAACTGCAGTAGAATTTATGGAGGAAAAGAATTGTGCTCTTTCTTCCTCTGATTTCAAAGCCCCTTTATGAATGATTCTTCCAACTTCGATCAATTTACCATTATACAGTGGAATATAAGATCTATTAACTCTTACTATAACAACTAAAAGGTTATTATAGAAAAGAGAAGTTGAACCAGATGTTATTGTATTTTCTGAAATATTTCTAAGGTTTGAACAAAGATTTACTATTCCTAGTTATAAGATTGACCATGAGGAGAGGGCGGATGGTTACATTGCTATCAAGACTTTTATTCCATCTGAAGCTTTATCCATCAACTCATCTCTTCTGCCTGATCGCTACCAAACAATAGGTTTGTCTTTTGGAGCTAGAATGGCCATAATATTAAGCTATTTACCAACTGATATTGCATCCAGAACTCCCTTTGGAATGTTTTTAGCCCATATATTAATAGATGAACTATGTGACTGGTGATTTTAATGTTCTATCATGGGGTTCGGGGGTTTCAAATCTGAGAGGCGCCTCTTTATGTGATTTTATAGCGAATAATGATTTAGTTATCTTGAATGCTTCGGTTCCTATAAGAATCACAGGACCAGATCAGAATCTTAGTGTTTCCTAAACCATGTGTTGTTTCTACTCGCAAATTTAAGCTGACTTGTCATCAAACCAATCTAATTATGAGTTCTAGAAAAAAGGAAGTGAGCACAGCTTATGACTTAATTGTAGTGATGAATGAAAGTTCTGAGAATACAATCCCTCTAACAGCTAGGTCTCACTCTAGTAGATTTAGGATTCATGGGTAGAATTAAGAGATATCTAGTGTTATTAGAATGAGGAGAGAAGCCGTCAATGGAGAATTGGATTGAGGCTAATGGGTTAAGGGCACTTGCTTGTAACAAAATCAGGAAAACGATAAAGGACTCGTTCAGAACCTTTTTCCAGAGCCTAAGCTTTTCTAACAACCAAAATGCCTGAAAATTCATTAAGAGCAACTCCTATATCTGACATATTGTCCCTCAGTATTATAGGTTCTTTTATGCAGATTCCTTGCGGCAGAATGATTCGTCCTAATGTTCCTTCCGTTGAATTTACCGTTGGTGGACTGAATCTTATCTTGAACTCTCTTAAAAATTCGGCTCCGTGTCTGGATTGCTTAGGATACCCCATGTAATATATAAAAACCTTGTCCATCAGTTAAGAACAAACTTTTATCTATTTTTATTGGTGTTCTTTATACAGGTCTCATTCTACCCGAATTTTTGAAGTATAAGATAATACCATTATTAAAACAAAATTAACCTCCATTGCTTCCTATCAGTTAGCGACCTATCTCCCTTGCCCCCTGCATTACAAAGATTCTGGAAACAATTACGAAAAATAGAATAGAACCATTAATAGAAGAAAGTTGGGTAACATAATGATTTTTGGCTTCCCTAAAGGGGTTGAGTTTTCACATCTCTCGTTTATGGGGTCTTCCATGGGAAGAACATGGTTATGGCTGCTTTTTTAGATGTAACATCGGCTTATGATCATGTCTGGTTAGATATTCTAAAAGATATAGAGAGTTGTTCCATTCCCGCAGGAATAATCGAAGTTGTTGGTGAATTGTTTGGCAATAGAGAAATATACATTTCTATTTCAGTTTCAGGTAAATTGTGATGTCCCTATAAACCTCGTGAGGGACTACCACAGAGATTAGCAATTAGCCCCATTTTATTTAACATCTAGATGTTCCTTCCTGGATACCTTCTTCTTGTTAATGTTATCTTCCTCCAGTTTTCTGATGATATAGTTATTCTATGATAATAATACATAATTCAACCTTGAGTTGGTTATCATAGTGGATGGAAGTTGTGGGGTTATGCGAAGGATCGTGTTTATGCCGATAATCCTCAGAATATGGACGATCTGAAAACCAACATCCGTCAAGTTATTGGTGAGATATTGCCCGAAATATGTCGGCAAGTCATCGAAAACTTCCTCACAACAATCGAGTCCTGTAAGAGATCATGCAGATGACATTTAAATGATGTTGTATTCCACACATAATGGCAAGTTCCAAGCATTATATTGAAATAAAATTTTGATCGATATTCTAAGTGAAAGCGTGTTTTATTTACGTTTACTTTCAGAAGCACAAAATGGATAACCCTATATAATACATTTATTAACATGTTTCTCTGATACTTCAATAAATATTTTCCTCTTAAAAAGTTTACCAAGAAAAAAACTATAATAAATTTATTTTTTAATGTCCTAATCTTGTTGCAATGGAAAATAAAATATTAATATATGAAATGTTATCACTGAATTTCCCACAGTTTGAAGTCCCTCAAGGGCCCACAATTCACATAATTTCAATCACTATAAGGAAGATAATTGAATATTTTGAGCATAGATGGAGTCTTCAAATAACAAATCTGAAACATCAGTGAAATTATTGGTCGTAAAAAACATAACATTCAACCATTGTTTGGTAATATTGTGAAGTGTGTAAATGAATTCAGAGTTCTCTTGAAAGGAAATGAATCACACCGTACAATAATATCCGCTTTTTCTTTGCCTCAATTACTGTCCAGAAACTTGAAACTGTGAATGAAATGGAAGTAAAAAAAAAACTTTGGTTTTGATGAAGTTTCTTTCCTACTAAAAAAGTATTATGATTGCATTGCCAAGCCAATGTGTTGTAACACACTTAGGGTCGTTTACCCTAATTATAAAGGGGTGTTTATCGCAATATAATAAGGGTGTGTGAAACTCTTTATATTAATTACTTCCAAAAATATATAATTTCACATTCTAAATAATGAAACATTTTCCCCAAAAATTTTGAAAAGATGGAAAACGAAATGATACATTTTTTCCCATGAAATAAACTATCTCTGTTATACCTTACCATTGTCACCATTCACTACATTCTACTTATAATTCCTGGATTTAGTTCCCAGCTCGAAAATATATCAAATCAGATACTTACCTTGCTTACCTCTCTTTTTTGAAAGAACTCTACACGGGGTGTTGGCCCCAGCCCAAAGGCACAACACCACATCTAGAACTATATTTTAGCCCTCTATTTTTCAAACAGAATTAAACTAAAAACCGAACCGTATACCAACTACGAAACGATTATTGACTGTCTGCCACCAATGCCTAACGACGACCCTTTTTCTTCGTCCCAACTTTTCAAATATTGAGTTCCTACCTCCTACTCAAAATTTTTTTAGTCTGTTGACTGGTCGGGTCCTCTATCGGTACGCCGGTCAAACTATGACAGAGCAAGGCAGGTTTCTGGAAGAGGAGCGAAGAAGTTGTTCGCTACACACTCCCCCTCCAGTAAGCGGCGATATGGTCACATAATAGGACGTTAGGTGCAGGCAAGGATACAGTCCGCCGCTGGGCTGGTCGCGGTGCCATCTCCAGCGGGGATCTGTGGAACGATAGGAAGGGGCCATCTCGGAATGCTGGAATTAGAGCCACCTAATGAATGGGTCGGTTCGCTCTTAAAGCAAACCCTCCCAATCACGTCAGGGTCACCAATGAAGCTCTCGAATGAAATACTGATTTTGCGAGGGAGCTTCCACCTCTTACTTAGGGAGATGGCGTTTCGTTTCCGAGCATGCGCATCTGAAACTCGTCAGACAGGCTTGATGCGCAGGCTCTGCCTGTTACGCCGGTGACCATGCGTCCGCTTGGCACGCTGATTTTCAAACGCAGTGCTTTTATTTTATGGCGGGGACGGTTAGTCACAAATCTGTTGACTGGTCGGGTCCTCTATCGGTACGCCGGTCAAACTATGACAGAGCAAGGCAGGTTTCTGGAAGAGGAGCGAAGAAGTTGTTCGCTACATTGTAATAACAAACTACAGATTAAAAAGTTCATAAGAGCTGACTGTACAAAACGTAAATATATTCCTTCAGATGAGTTACTGAACAAGAAAGTTTAAGCGAAAGACGCTGACGTCAGAATTAAAACGTGTCGCTCGACAAGAAGCCGAAGCTTTCGAAAATTGCAAAGTTGGAATTTTGGGCGGGTGAGAGAACTAAAAATTTGGAAGGAAAAAACCTACTCGTACGATGTATTAAAAGGGCCAGGTCTTGGAGTCTAGGGGTAAGAAGTATCAAAGAATTTTATATATTATTCAGGTTGGAATTATCTGACTAAAGTTGTGTCAAAATTAAGAAATAAGGTGATAGGTTGACATATCTTTTCGTAATTAACGTGTTTTAAGAATTTCGAAATAATTAAGAACAACCGGTAGTCTTTCCTTATCGTTTATTGTTCGTGTTAAATAGGTTTCTTGTTGAAAATCGCGCGTGCCCAGTTTCGTTTTGAAATTATGGTCTTGGAGTCTGGGGTAAGAAGTATCTAAAAATTTTGGTATATTATGCAGGTTGAAATTGTCTAATTGAAGTAGATTCAGAAATAAAGAAGTAGGTGGTAGGTTGTCATATCTCTTCGTAATTATTATGTTTTAAGAATGTAAACAGAATGAAGAATTAAATAAATGATTCGTAGTGCTTAAGGGATCCGCATAGTCCTCTCCTTAATTATTCAGTGTGTCATCTTTATTTAGATTTTATTGAGCTTAGGATTGGAAAAACTATTGTATTTTGGCACACTTTATCATTATACTTCTTAAAATCCAAAATTGAGTTTCATTACCATTTTCATTATCACATAGAAAATTTATTAACATCAAAGACCTTCCATTTTCGCGAAGGCCGTACCCTTGCTAGGACCGCTCGACTAGGATTGGTTCGCACGCCATTCGTAAATAAGTAAATCTAGTAATATATTATACTAACTGACAAAGAAACTGCAACACCCAGAAGGAGCTGTTTAAATTTCAATTTTTTTTGGTAAAACATAGATACTATAGCAAGGAGTAAATGATTGAAATTTGAAGAAAAAAAGAAGGGTGTAATTTTTTTTTAATAAATTTGTTAATAATGTGTTTGTGCACCGCGATTGTCTATTAACTCCTCAAGCACGTCTTGGCATTGATGCAATAAGATGGTCTATTTCCTCTTGAGGGATACTATCCCAAGCTACCTGTAGTGCATGTCTCAGAGCCGCCAAAGTCCGTGAGGGCTGGGGTAAATTTCCAAGACTTCTACCCATGATGTCCCAAACATGCTCTATGGGTGAAAGATCGGGGGATCTGGGCGGCCATGGCAAAAGATTCACATGGGTCGCTTCAAAAAAGTATAAACTAACTCTGGCAACATGAGGTCGGGCATTATCTTGCTGAAATATTGAATTCTCGAGCCGGTTAAGGTAAGGGAGAACATATGGCTCCGCTATTTCTTGAAGGTACTGCAGCGCTGTCATGTTACCTCGAATACAGACTAAAGGTGACGTACTTGCATGAGCAATAGCACCCCATACCATAACGCCTACTGTTCGGTGTACATGACGCTCAACATCAAACTGAGGTTCACATCTTTCTCCCCGACGTCGTCTAACCCTTTTTCGGCCATCATGTGCACCCAAGGAGAATCGAGATTCATCAGAAAAGACGACTTGATGCCATTCCACATTCCAATGTTGACGTACTCTGCACCACTGTAGTCGTTGCCGGCGATGCTCAACCGTCAGAGGTAACACAAGATGCTGCAGTCGATAATGCTGCAGTCCAAAAGACCTTATCCGGCGGTAAACCGTTCGGACAGTTACAGGATGGCCTTGTTCTCCTAACCACTCATCAGCCAAAGATCGAGTTGCGCAAATCTGTCTCTAATAGCCATAGGTCTAAGACGTCGAACTTGAACTTCATTTGTGCCCCTTCGACGTCTGGTACCTTCTCTTCTTCGATTTTGACCATTATCAAACCACGCTTGACAACATCTCATAACAGATGGATTTCTGTTCGTACGGTTAGCGATTTCTCCAAATAAAAACCCCGCCTCCCGTAGACCAATAATTCGACCTCTTTCAAATTCACTTAGCTGGCGATAAATTCAGCGTACACGTGCTCTAGGTATTTTAACAACAACTAAACATCGACTTTGGATCTCATGGAACAGCTGGTTTGTTGTAAAATTTAAAAAATTTCCAAAAAACGACTACATATTTAAGTAACAAAAAATGTTTACATGAAAAGACCTTCACGATTTATTTCTCCAAATTTAAATAATTTACTCCTTGCTATACTATCTATGTTTTAGTAAAAAAAATTTTGAATTTAAACAGCTCCTTCTGGGTATTGCAGTTTCTTTATCAGTTAGTTTATGTACCGAATATTACCTTAATAATTTCTACCTCAGGTTTCATTGTTTCAATATTTTTAATATCCATTAGTTATTATCTTCATTATTTAAATGAAATTTTCAATTGTAATGTCGTTTTTCGTGACAGATGAACGCAGGAGTTAAAATAGCTTTAGAGCTATTCAGCTATCTCAGATGTAGCCTTAGGGTTACTTCTGAGAAAATGTGAGGCAATCAATTCTTAACATTATCGTGAAAAAAATACAGAATGTTACATTTCAAGAAATCGAAAAATAACAATTTTAAGTCCTTCATATTTGGCCATTACTAACGGACACCTGTATAATGACAGGTTGGTCATTTAGGAATGGTGACTATAGCCAAATCTTTCAGTTGAAAAAATGTCTAATCAAATTTGTCTTAAGATTGCTTCTGGCAAACGGTAGAGGATTTTTAGCGAACTACTGTTCCCTCAGCTTTTTGCAGTTTTCTCTGAATAAGATCTGAAAATATATAATAAAATTGAAAGGCCTTTTACTTGATAGAAGAAATATAACAAAATTTGAATATCAAAACAAATTAAAATATGTTTATCTTCTACAATTTTAATTTCAAAAAATTTTTATTCAAAAACTTTTAGAATTAAATTAATTTCTAAAACAAGCGCCGCTTACATTTAATAGACGTATTTAATCAAAACTCAATATATAATGTCAAATGGAATAAATAAACCAAAAGATATACGAAAGTCATTGAAATTAATAAATAAATATTTAAAGGAGACAAAATTTGTTTCTGGTCTTAACTTCAAGAATGCCATTTGCCTTTTAAAAACATGAACACACTTAAAGGACTTCTCAAAGAATGTAATTTATTTGAAATATTTAATATATTTAAATATTCGAATAAGTAAATTCAGAAATCTCTCAAAGCATGCACTATATCTTCAAAAAACAAATATAATTCTAAGCAATTCCGTCTTCAGTCCTGAAATATATTCAAAATATCAAAATCAACAAACTAACCTACATCAAACAACTCATCACGTGTAAATGAATAACGTTTGGAGACATAGATCATCGTTATAATTCAAGATTGAGAGATTTCTGAATTTACTTATTCGAGTATTTAAATATATTAAATATTTCAAATAAATTATATTCTTTGAGAAGTCCTTTAAGTGTGTTCATGTTTTTAAAAGGCAAATGGCATTCTTGAAGTTAAGACCAGAAACAAATTTTGTCTCCTTTAAATATTTATTTATTAATTTTAATGACTTTCGTATATCTTTTGGTTTACTTATTCCATTTGACATTATATATTGAGTTTTGATTATATACGCCTATTAAATGTAAGCGGCGCTTGTTTTAGAAATTAATTTAATTCTAAAAGTTTTTGAATAAAAATTTTTTGAAATTAAAATTGTAGAAGATAAACATATTTTAATTTGTTTTGATATTCAAATTCTGAAAATATATCTCGAATATTTTGCGTCATGATAGAGATATTGAAGGCCATTGAAAATATATGAAAATAAATGGGGTGTCCGGTTTGGCTGCTTTAGAAGCATAACGAAATATTGCAGGGCTCTGTATATTTTCGCTGCCACAATTGCACTTGAGTTATTTGACAATTGCAAGTAAAATAAAAAGAAGCCTTCTGCGACATGAAATACCTATTTTCAATTAATAACTTCATGAATACTCAAACTAACGCGATATTTGCATATATGATCGAATATTTTTGTGTTGCTAAATCCGATAAATTGAAATAAAAAAATTACACTTTAATAAAAAAACAAGTGCAATTATTATATTAATGCAACGATTTCAGAAGAAGTAGATCCGCAAGCGATATAAATTATGAAAAAAAGGTAACGTAAACAATTAGAATTCCTCACTAAATGAAAATGAAAAATAAATATATATGAAACATATTGCCGCTAGATAACGAACCATTTTATACTGAAGTCAAAACAACTAGCATCTAGTGTAATCAATCAGAATATAATCGAACTGTATGAGGAAAACATCATGACGACAATTGAACACATGATGAAACATAATCAAGGTCTAAAAGGGTATTTCTTTTTACCCTATATCAAAAATTAATTGAACGAGAACAAAAAACTATAGGAAGAATTAATTAAGAAAGCTTACAATTTCCGAAAAGTAATTTATTGTAAGTCTATAAAAATAAATTGAATTAATTATTAAATATATTAATTGAATTAAATAACGAATAGGCTTACTTAAATAATTTGAAATTAATATTAGCAATGTTTGCTTTTGAGCATTTATTTACAACAGAAAAAAAAATTGAAAAATTAGCATTTATCAAACAAACCTTCCAGAGAGCGAGACAATAAATGTGGCAGCATTTAGTTTTAACTTGTTATTTTACAGCTTCATATCAGTTCTCATTAGACGCTATTTTCGTACAATTTGTGTAATATCTCATAGATATTGTAATAAATGCAAAAACACTTGCGCAACTTTATGGGGCAATTGTTATATACATTTTTATCCTCATTAATATACTATGAGATTTACATAATGTTTCTTTGCTAAATTGTTGGATGGTTTATTTGAGTGCAGCTAATATTTTACGTCACATAATAAACACAAGGAAAAATATTTAAACAGTTTAAAATAATTATACTAAATGAGTATATCTCTGTGCATATCACAAATAAAATTGTCAGTAATTCAGCTTCTTTTATTTCTAGGGGATTTTATACTAGCATCTCCCCAGCATTTTGAGCATATTTACACGTAAAGGCATTGAGGCACTCTAAACAAGAAGGGTTAATAAGTGTACATATCTGTTGACCAAATTCTACCAATAGTTGGCTTGCCTCCTCCCAATATTCTCGATGAAGAATTTTCTCCAGAGCTGTCTTTGTTTCTTCGAAAGTTTCTGTTTGGACCAATCCAAGTCTGTTGGCAACTCTGTGAACGTTGGTATCTACCTCTGAAAATATTTTGATTATCTGAAAATTGACTGATAACTTTGAAGACGGTTCATGTTTGCTGAGGAAAGTTGGTATTGCTGTCATCAGCTACCATTTCTGAATACTATATTTCCGACTGATTGGTGAGTTAGGTTTTATTTAACATCTGGATGTATCATATATTTCATATTTTTTTAATATTATACGGATACTACTAGATCGGATATAGAGTGACTCGAGTTTCGTAGTGTTCACTACATTTTCAAACTGAACGAACAAATTAGATCTCAACTATTATATATGGGGATTGTAGGCTTCGGCAGAGCTTCGAAGAGAGGGGTTTTCCAAAGTTCCGTCTGTTCGTTAAGTAGTGTTAATATTGGTACGTGCTTTTTATATTTTTCAATTTCTATGGATTCCAGGATGTCAAGTTTTTTCCCTTTCGCTTCCACGTACAAGATAACAAGGTTGTTCAATTCTGGGAACGTGTGATCTATAGTGAAGAAATGGTTCGCAAAATTGGAATTATTCTTCCGGTTCCTAAAAGCAGATTGATGCTCTTTGTACCTTTTATGGAAAGGTCGGCCCGTTTGTTCTATATATACACTATTACATTCTTGACAACTTAATTTATAGACTTCAGAATTATTCAGTCGGTTCTCTTTGTCTTTCGGATTAAAAAAGAGATTAGAAATTTTATGGGAGGGTGTGAAAGCTGTTACTATGTTAATTTTTGATGATATTCGAGCTATTTTTTGTGAAATTGGTCCAAAATATGTTAGTTTTATGAATTTATTGTTATTATGATCTGATTTGGAGATGGGGTAAATTTGTTTACGAATTAGTTGCTTCTGTTTTTTGTTTATGATGGAATTTATAGTTTTGGTTTCGAACTGATTTTTTGTGGCTATTTGTCTGATTGTATTCAATTCCCTCTTTAACGTAATATTATCTAAAGGAATTGAAAATGCTCTATGTACCATTGATCTATAAGCAGCTAGTTTATGATTGATCGGATGGTTTGAAAAATTTGGTATTGTTGTATCAGTTGATATGGGTTTCCTATATATATCAAGGGAAATTTCATAATTACTGTTAATTAAAGTTATGTGCAGAAAATTCATTTTATTATCAAATTGTGTTTCCATGGTTGCACAATAAGGTCAAATTCACCATGGAAACACAATTTGATAATAAAATAAATTTTCTGGACATAACTTTAATTAACAGTAATAATGAAATTTCCTTTGTTATATATAGAAAACCCACATCAACTGATACAACACTACCAAATTTTTCAAACCATCCGATCAATCATAAACTAGCTGCTTATAGATCAATGGTACATAGAGCATTTTCAATTCCTTTAGATAATATTACGTTAAAGAGGGAATTGAATACAATCAGACAAATAGCCACAAAAAATCAGTTCGAAACCAAAACTATAAATTCCATCATAAACAAAAAACAGAAGCAACTAATTCGTAAACAAATTTACCCCATCTCCAAATCAGATCATAATAACAATAACTTCATAAAACTAACATATTTTGGACCAATTTCACAAAAAATAGCTCGAATATCATCAAAAATTAACATAGTAACAGCTTTCACACCCTCCCATAAAATTTCTAATCTCTTTTTTAATCCGAAAGAAAAAGAGAACCGACTGAATAATTCTGAAGTCTATAAATTAAGTTGTCAAGAATGTAATAGTGTATATATAGGACAAACGGGCCGACCTTTCCATAAAAGGTACAAAGAGCATCAATCTGCTTTTAGGAACCGGAAGAATAATTCCGATTTTGCGAACCATTTCTTCACTACAGATCACACCTTCCCAGAATTGAACAATCTTGTTATCTCGCACGTGGAAGCGAAAGGGAAAAAACTTGACATCCTGGAATCCATAGAAATTGAAAAATATAAAAAGCACGTACCAATATTAACACTACTTAACGAACAGACGGAACTTTGGAAAACCCCTCTCTTCGAAGCTCGGCCGAAGCCTACAATCCCCATATATAATAGTTGAGATCTAATTTGTTCGTTCAGTATGAAAATGTAGTGAACACTACGAAACTCGAGTCACTGTATATCAGTTATAATGAAAAGTGATAGAAAACAAAGTAATTCCTTATTTCATTACTACTAAATCTTTTGAACCCAGG
Organism: Megalocaria dilatata; assembly: GCA_034642435.1. Taxonomy (NCBI): domain Eukaryota; kingdom Metazoa; phylum Arthropoda; class Insecta; order Coleoptera; family Coccinellidae; genus Megalocaria; species Megalocaria dilatata. Next base: position 51,753,871 of record CM067859.1, on the reverse strand, counting down.
ACCTTTCAGTTCCGAGCCCAATGCTCTAACCACTAAGCTATCGACACTTGATGAAATGGAAAAAGTGCAATATCAGTGAATTGCTTATTTTGATAGAAAAAACGGGAAGAATGAAAGTTGGATGTTTCCTCACAATCCATAAAGGCGTATTTAGGGCGTCCCAGAATAAATGGATAACAGTGAAACACTCTATAGAAGAGCTATTTGGCGCTCTGAAAAAATATAAAACAAAATCTATTGCCGATAGAAATTTTTTTTTTCAAAACAATGATTTCTACTACACCACGTTGCGTTTCTGTGTAACACGCTCACAGATTAATCAAATTCATCAGTTTCTTCATGATAAAATATTCTTCATTAATATGCCAATAGATATGCAGAAAACCGTATGAATAACTGTTGTGATTTTTATGAAAAAAAAATATCCAACTTCAAATTTCATTAAAATTAAAACAAGTTGTAGAAATAACTATGTTTTACTACCAATAAATTGATATTTTACACATTTAATTGTGACTCGAGTTTCGGGAATTAACTATCCCATCTTCAGACAACTGAAGACCTAACAAGCAAAACAGGTTATTTATGAATATACAGAGGTAGAAGAGGTAATAAAAACAGGTCAAAAAGTGTTTGAAATTTTATAGGTAAGGCTACTAATAAAGGAAACAACTCGACGAATTGGTACATCTTCTTTGTCAGTTTTAATTAGACCGTAGAGATTGGTGGCCTAGGATTCATATTTATTAAATGTTGATTTGATTTGAACAAAGAGATGTCTGAAAAAGTTTGTCAGACATATCTTCATCGATGTTGAAATCAAATAGTTTTCTGATACTGTTTTCAGTAGGTAGTTAGTAAGAATTTGTGTGGAAGAAGTAATCTTTCAATGTGATATTTAGTATGTTAATTATTAATTATTACTATAATAAATGTTCGAACTGGCTGCCACATACTCTGATATGTGCGTGGCATCTACGAATGCTGTCTTGAGTTGCGCATGACACTGATCGGAAATCTTTGAATCCGCATGCTTAACACGACTACGTAACTCTTCAAGATTCTGATTGGCACGGAGTAGACCTTGTCTTTTAAGCAACCTCAGTAAAAAATCCAATGGATTCAGGCCCGGGGAACGTGGAGGCCATAAAATGGGAGCCAGACGGCCAATCTGGGTAGGTGGTGTCCAAGTAAGCACTGACCTTCAGTGCATAGTGCGCTGGACACCCGTCATTTTGGAACTAATGAGAACTTATTCGAACACCTCTTCCAACAAAGTTGGCAATCATGTTGAGGAAATTCTATATAGTTTCCACCAGTTAAGTTGCCCTTTAGTTCGGAAGGGCCAATTATCTTGCCATTCAACATTCCAGTCCAATCATTTATTTTGAAGTGGTGCTGGGACCAGTATTCACTCATCAAATGAGGATTCAGAGTTTGTCAGCTGTGCAGATAGTACATGTTGCAGTATCCATCTTGCTTCAGTGATTTATTCATCACTCCACAGAATATTATCGAAGAATTGTGGATCTTCTGACACCAATGCATCGTAAGATTACTCTTGACAAGGTAGATCTCATTCAATTTTCTCAAGAACTATATCTTCCATAACGGTGTTAGCGATTCGTCTAGCCACCAACATCACTTCCAGGAATTCGCCTCTCCCATAGACTCTGATGAATACACGCTTGGGCCATTATGTTTTATCATTTATGTTACTGGCATAATAGCCTCTCCTTGATTTTTTAGTGTTCAGGCCTATGCGGATGACATCCAGTATTATAGTTTTCCAGCAGATACAAAGATGTCGCCCTAAAGGTCATCAGTGATTTAGAAATTATTCAAGCTTTACCACGACAGCATAATTTGGTTCTGAATCCTGAGAGGTTCAAGATAATATGCTTTGCTTTGATTTTTTCAAAACCAATGTGGGTATAGGCTAAATGATAATAATTTGGTATTTACTGATGAAGCTAAAAGTTTGGGTTTGCTGTTAGACTCCGATATGCGCTTTCTAGGATATCTCCAAAAAATGCTCATCAAGGCTTGCTCTAACTTAAGACTTCTATATCATAACAGACACCTCTTAGATGTTAATACTAAGAGAAAATTAGGCAAATAATCTATCTATCTATCTCAATTCAATTACAGTGATTTTCTATATGGACCCTGTTTGAAAAAAATAGATGAAGACAGAAAACAAAAATACAGAAATCCTGTTATCGTTTGATATACGGAAGAAGGAAGTTCGATAGAGTTACCTACAAAATCGTAGAAGATAAAAGTTTATATATGGAGTCTAGACGATTGTGTAATTTGGGTTCTTTTACACATAACCTACTTTTTGAACCAGTGGGCCCTCCTTGCCTCAAAAAAAGTTTATACGCCATATTAATATTCACTCCAGAATAACAAGATTCAATGATAAATTTATTTTACCACGACAGAGAACGGCCATGTTTTCCAGAAGTTTCATTTATCAGACAATTTCATTCTACAACTCTTTGTATTCTTCGATATTACTTCTCAATAAAGTCGATATTTATTTATTAATCCGGGTGACGCATGAAAGGATATCTCTCCCTCTACAGAGCTGCAGGTTCACTGGCCTTACCCCTGCACTCACCATAAATAAAATGCATATTTGCGTATTTCTGCGATGTGTGATTATTTTTTTCGAAATTGAGAATTAATCCAGAGAAAGACCAAATCGTAACGAAATCAAAGTTAAAATCTAAATGACTCTAAATTCAGAATTATATATTCTTACCTCTACAATATATACAATATTGAAACTATATACAAAAACTATCAAATTGATATCCTTATATATAATCAAAATAAAAAATTCTTCAATGTCTCGAAAAAAACCTTTTTACATCCCGACATGAAACGTATTGATACAAATGTATTACGAAAAACTATATAAGTATGTATATCAACCTACAAATACAAGAAATATAGGATCAAATAAAAATAATTGAACGAGAATTCCAACATTTGATAGATATTTCGGTCTCTAGACCTCTTCAGGAATGTATTGAATTCATATTCAAACATATCACAAGATCAAAATTTAACTCACCAAATAAGATAAAACCTGGAGTTAATAAACTCGAAGTAAGCTTTAAAATATCCGATATCCGAATAAAACAGAAATGATAAACGTGTTGTTACGTATTACCTATAATTATTTGTACTCAATTGTAACACAGAAAAACATAACAAAACTTATTTACCCCAAATAATGTCCCATATATAGTTTCAATATATATTGTAGAAGTTAGAATATTTAAATTGATTTCGTGGGATGTTAAAAACCTTTTTCCTAGTGTCCCCCCAATGGAAACATTAAAACTGATAGAAGAACTTTTAAATTATAACAAAGTAAACCCCGTCATAAAATCAGAAATAATACACTTATTAAATATTTGTATAAACCAAAATTTCTTCAAATTTAACAATACTTTATATACTAGCGAAGAAGGTTTAATCATGGGAAATCCACTAAGCTCTTTACTCGCGGAAATCTTCATGGATTTCCTAGAAAACAAAATTCATAAACATCCGTTCAAAAAATACATCCTTTATTGGTATAGGTATGTGGATGATATAATTGCATGTTTCGTAGGTACTAACAGACAAATATCAACATTTGAGAATTTTATAAATAATCTCCACCCAAAAATAGTTTTCACTTCAGAAATAGAACATAATGAATCCATCAACTTTCTTGACCTCACGATAACTAGAGAAAACAATAAACATAACTTCGCAATTTATCATAAACCATCACAAACAGATACCATTATACACCGTAATTCTTTTCATCCATTCCAACACAAACTAGCAGCTCTCCATAGTATGATATACCGTTTATTGAACATTCCACTAAACCAAGTCAATTTCCAAAAAGAAAAATGTATAATTAAACAAATAGTTTACAACAATGGATATAATACATCTCTAATAGATAATTTAATTAACCAACGTATACACAAAAACACAATAAAAGAAATTTATCCAGTAACATCTGATCTATCTGAACACAAATACGTTAGCCTCACATATCTCGGAAACATTAGTATTCAACTAAAAAACCTACTCAAAAAAGAAAATATTAAAGTCTCTTTCAAGACAAACAATCCTATTAGCAAATACATCAAAAACAATAAAAACAGTATGGATAAACTTCAATTATCAGGTGTATACAAACTCACTTGCCCAGATTGCCCAAAGATTTATATTGGTAGAACAGGTAGAAATTTCGGTACACGCCTAACCGAACATAAAAGAAGTTTCGATAAAAATAAAAAAGATTCACATTATGCTAAACACCTTCTTGAAAATAACCATTCTTTCACAAAAGAAATAGAAATTCTACATGTTGAAAATAGAGGTCTAAAATTGAACTTATGGGAAATTTACGAAATAAATAAACATAAAAACAGCAATAACCTAGTAAATGAACAAATAGATTTTTATTACACCCCTCTATTCAATATTTACATGGGATCGAGTGAACACGATTCTGAAGGGAATATTCTTTGAGAAAACCAACCCGACGAACAATTAAAAACACATGTACACCTTCTGTAAAAAATCTTATAAATTCATTGTACAACAACTGTTACTTCGTATTCTGATGAAGTCTTTCTAGCAAAGACGAAACGTACGTCAATACCAAAAATAAAGTAGAAAATGTAAACAAGTGTTTTATTTTATAATGACAATTAGAATATTTAATTCTGAATTCAAAGTCATTTAAATTTTACTTCTATCAGTATTGACTCACATTCAAATTGATTTTTAAAGTTAAAATCAATAATCGAAACGATTATGTTCAAACGAATAAGTAGGTGTTGTTTTAAAACGATCCTCAATCAAAGAAACATCTACACATTAACACATAGAAGCATGGATAATAAAATTAACAGTGTTTTCTGTTGTTATTTAGGAAGACCTTATCATAAGGTACATATACAGAGGAGAAATTATTGAATCTTCAATATTTTAATATTGAGTCGAATTTGCTCCTTCTGTATATTAATACCAATAATTTCGCATCTACATAAGTTATGGAGATGCATTGTACTAGTTTCGAATCTGCATGAAAAGCGAATGATTTTTATTAAGTTGGCACTCAGGCTTTCTTAAATTTGTTTCCACTATGAACGATTTATCTTTCACATAACGAAATATTCATTACGTTTTATGAAAAATTTGAAGTTGGTTATCTTTTTTCTCAGAAATATTACAGTTATTTATACAGTTTTCTGCTTATCTATTGGTACTTTAATGAAGAATATTTTAGCATGAAGAAACTGATGGATTTGACTTATTTGTCAGCGTGTCAAGCAGAAACGCAACGTGGTGAAGAAGAAACCATTATTTTGAAAAAAAAGTTGATATTTTTACTGGAGATAGATTTTTTTTGTATTTTTTCAGAGCATCTAATAACTTTTCTATATAATGTTTCAGGATTATCCATTCATCCTGGGGCACCTGTTTACACATACAAATACACTCATCAGAGTGGATAACTGGCAAACTTAACTTTCATAAGGCTCTCAGGAGTTCATGTCCTAGTAATCGACAAGGGTTACTTAAACAAGATAGTAAAGTGCTCTGTCTTCATTAACTATTGCAACTGAGTAGACGTAAAGCAAAAACTGCAAGTTTTTCAGGCTCATCTGGATAAAACGATTGTCTGCAGAATATACAGGGTGTTCTTAAAATGGGGTACAAACAAAAAAATAAAATCACTCCTTTTCGATCCAAGTAATAACTTGGATAATTCAATAATAAAATTTTCATACACCTGGGTCCGCAAACGTCTTGTTTTCGAAAATCGAGGTGCTTAAATTGAAATTTTCCTAATAATTATAATTATTTCAATGTGAGTAAATACTCGATATAGGTAAAATTCAAATGACTTAAAATTCAGAATTATATATTCCTACTTCTACAATATATGTTGAAACTATATATCGGTTGTTTTTTTAGAGTGATAGAACTTTAAATTGAAATAAAACACATTTAAATTAAATAATTTGAAATAAGTTTATTCTGATTTTCACAAATTTTTATTGTTAAACTCACAACAATTGTTTCGCTATCACAGTAGCATCATCAGGCAAGATCACATTTTGAATAACAGTTATTCAAAATGTGATCTTGCCTGATGATGCTACTGTGATAGCGAAACAATTGTTGTGAGTTTAACAATAAAAATTTGTGAAAATCAGAATAACCTTATTTCAAATTATTTAATATGGATTTTCACCAAGTAAGGACTGATACAATTCAACATTTAAAGTAAGATTGAAGCCAAATTTTTTTTTATTTGAAAGGTAATTTTATGACATTTATGTTTTAAAAATAATTTCCGCATTAGTCCATCACGACTAGCTCTGAGGAACCGTATTCGACCAGACCAAGTTTGGACCACTTTGTCGAGTAATTCAGGCTTTATTTCATCAATAACACGAGTTATGTTGGCTTCAAAGCATCTATTGTTTCTGGTTTATCAGCATAAACCAATGCCTTGACATAACTTGAAAGAAAATTATCTAGTGGAGTTACGTCGCATAATCTTGGAGGCCAATTAATTGGACCATTTCTCGAAATAGTGTTATCGCCAAATCTTCCTTTCAATAAATCATTTGTTACGGTAGCAGCATGAGGTGTAGCACCATCTTGTTGGAACCAAAACACTTCTGGGTCGATAACATTCAAATTTTGAAACAAATAATCCTTGATCATCGATCTGTAATGAGCGCCATTCACTGTAACATTAGCTTCAGCATCGTTTTTAAAGAAATAGGGACCGATGATGCCTCCAGCGTGTAAGGCACACCATACAGTGCAATTTTCAGGATGCAATGGAACCTGCAGAACTTCTTGAGGATTGCTTTCACTCCATATACGGCAATTTTACTTGTTTACATAGGCGTTCAACCAGAAATGATCTTCATCAATAAACACAATTTTACGATAAAAAAGTGGATCAACTTCAAGCTGTTCTAGGGCCCGATCAGCAAACAAACGATGCTTATTATGGTCAAGTGGCTTTAGTTCTGGAACTAGTTGGATCTTGTATGGGTGTAGGCCAAGATCTTTACGCAAAATTTTCCATGTGGTGGATGCACAGAGTTCAACTTGTTGTGAACGTCGACAAATAGACAAATCTGAATCATCATTAACACTATGACTTACAGCAGCGATATTTTCTTCTGTACGTACAGCTCTTTGTCTTGTTGTTGCTGCATCGAGTAGAGAAAATGTTGTCCGAAATCTACCGATAGTTCGACGAATAAGCTGCTCTGATGGACGAATATGTAAACCATAAATTTCACGAAGTGCTCTATAAATTTGGCGAAAAGAACATTGATTTTGAAAATAGATTTCAACAATTTGACAACGTTGTTGCGGCGTGAGTCTTTCCATGATAATTTGTCAATGCTTACCGAACAAAAATGTCCAAACAACATGGCTTTTGCCTTCTGTCAAATCACAGTTATCCCTATCGAAAGTTTTTGTATATAGTTCCAATATATATTGTAGAAGTTAAAATATATAATTCCGAATTTAAAGTCATTGAAATTTTTCTCGTATCATCTGCATTTCTTAATATATTCAACCGAAATTTGACAAAGATGTTACACTTTAATAATATTAATAATAATAAAGTTCATTTTGGTAAATAAACGAATAACATCACTGAGGTACATAATAAAATAGAGTATTATAACTTGTGTGTGATATTACCACGTGTAATATTATGTATATAAATAAAAGTAGTAATTGTAAAATAAACGAAGAAAATACTTTCTATGTTAATTGCATTCTATGGTTTAAGTTAGGTACGCTTGGTAATCTAAAAACTCTCTTTCTTTTTCTGTTGTAACTCGAGTTGTGTACATTCTTATTTTATTATTAAAGTCTGAGTTAAACATACTTATATTATTTTACCCACGATATTACAAGTGGCGACGAGGAAAATTGGTATTTGTGAAGTTATCTACAATATTACGAAATGGCACACAAATCAACTTCCCAGAAGAATCAAGGCGATTCAGCGGCTGTTAGCCAGTATCCAAATATCATAAGAGGTACGATAGGTGTTTTAAATGAATATCAAATGGTGTACATATCAGGAGAGGATGGAACAATATTTCGAGGCTAATTATATCGAGGACAACAAGAAAGTAGCAGTTCTTCTAACAATGGTGGGTGAACAGGCATATGAAATACTACGAGGATTGTGTGATCCAGAACTTCCAAAAGAAAAAAGTTATCACGAACTGTGCAGGATATTGAAGAAACAATTTTCACAGAAGATTTCTGTCTTCAAGGAAAGAATAGAATTCTACAACCTGAGACAATTAGACAATGAAGGTATTAAAGAATTCTTTGTTCGTTTAAAAAACAAAGCGATCCAATGTAAATTTGGAAATAACCTGAACGAAATACTTAAGGATAGGTTTGTGTCAGGTTTGAAAAGGAGTGCCATTCTAGACAGAGTTTGTGAAGAGGACCATACCATTTCTTTGGAAGAAATTGTGCAAGTAGCATTGAGGAAAGAAGCAGCAGTAACCAATTCTTTTACCCAAACGATAAACAAGGTTAGTTTTACCCAAGAATCAAGGAAAAGAGCAGATGGAAGAAAACCATACCCAAGGGAGGAGAAGAGAGAAAACAAGCCGAAGATTCAGGAAGAAAAGAAAGCCAATTGCAGAAGTTGTGGTGAGTAAAATCCTAATTTCAGTAAATGTAAGTTCAAAACTTATAAATGTAAAATTTGTAAAAAGGTTGGACATTTGGCAAAGGTTTGTTATTCAAACCGCAATCACTTTGTAAAGGAGGAAATTATATTAGAGGATCAGAGTAGTCCAACAGATTTCATTGATATGTTTTTTGTGACTAAACGTAGAACCAGTTCTATTGAACCATTTAAAGTTCAAGTGCATATTAATAAAAAACCTTTGACAATGCAACTGGACTCAGGAGCGGGAATTTCTGTTATTCCTGGTAATGTTTTTGAACACATGTTTAAAAATTGTAAATTATTTCCAACGAAAATTAAGTTGAAAACATACGAGGGTAATGTAATTGTTCCAGATGGAGAGATTTATGTGGACATTGAATATCAAAATGTTCTTAAAAGGAATTGCAAACTCATTATAGTCAAAAATGGAATGGTTCCATTATTAGGTAGAGATTTAATTAAATTATTCAATATTGCCTTGCAGGGTTCGATGGTGTATGGTGTCTAATGTGAACAAACTCGATCATAACGACAATTTAGACAAAATTCTTAAACAATTTGAACAGTTATTCACAAATAAGTTAGGCTTGTATAAATTACAAAAAGTAGAATTCTCGGTAGATCCTGAAGTTAAACCGATTTTCTGTAAACCAAGACCGGTTCCATTCAAATTCAAAGAACTGATGGATGAAGAATTGGAAGGGTTAGAAAAACAAGGTGTTATCACTTGTATTCAAAATTCCGAATGGGGTACTCCTTTAGTTCCGGTATTGAAGCCTAAGGGCAAGATTAGAATTTGTGCCGATTATAAGATTACAATAAATAAATATTTTGAAGATTATAAGCATCCCCTGCCAAGGATTGAAGAATTGTTCGCAGCTCTTCAAGGAGGGGAGGAATTTACTAAATTATATTTGCTATGCGCTTATAACCAATTAGAATTAGACAACGAAACAAAAATTCTTTTATCGTGGAGTACCCACAGAGGTATATATAAAGTGAATAGGTTGCCATATGGTACAAAACCAGCAGTTTCAATTTTTCACAATACCATGGAGAAAGTTCTCGAAGGGTTAAAAGGTGTAATAATATTCATAGATGATATTGTGGTTACCGGGGAAAATAGGGTAGATCATTTGGAAAATTTAAAAAACGTTTTTGAGAGATTACTAAATGGCTTCACGCTGAACTTAGAAAAATGCAAATTTTTTGAAAAAAGGATATCATATTTAGGTCATATAATAGATAAAAATGGTTTGCACAAAGATCCAGAAAAAACTAAAGCTATTGCAGAATGCCCAAGACCAAGAAATGTAAGTCAAGTAAAGGCATATGTGGGCATGATTAACTATTATTCTAGATTTATAAAAAATATATCAACGTTATTAGAACCTTTGTACGCATAACTTAGAAATAATGTTGAATTTGAGTGGTCCAAAAATTGTGAAACCGCATTCACTGAATCAAAAAGAAATATTTTATCAGACCAAACTTTAGCACATTTTAACCCAAGGCTTCCACTCAAAGTGATTTATGATGCTTCTAAAGTAGGAATAGGGGCGGTTCTTTTGCAAGTATATGAAGATGGAACAGAAAAACCTATTAGTTTTGTCTCAAGAACATTAAATAAAAGTGAATTGGGCTATTCAGTTGTTCACAAGGAAGCTCTCGCTATATACTGGGGGGTACACAAATTTTATCAATATTTGATGGGAAATAAATTTTTTTTTGTTTTCAGATCATTTACCGTTGAAGGCATTATTTGGAGAACACAAAGGGTTACCTCAAATGGCGGCAGGACGCTTGCAGCGATGGGCTGTTTTCTTGAGTGGATTCGATTATGTATTCAAACATATTAAAGGCAGTGAAAATGGCGGGGCTGATGGGTTATCGCGAATACCAATAACCGTGACAGAGGCAGACCCAGACATCGAATATTGTAATATCTTATTAGATCAAATAACGATCAGTGCAAATAATATAGCGAACGAAACAAGAAAAGATCCAATACTAAGTAAAGTTTATTTGTTTAATAGGAACGGCTGGCCAGATGAAATTAATGAACAATTTGAAATATTCAAAAGAAACTCCTCCGAAATAAGTATTGAGAATAATTTGATAATGTGGGGTTATCGAGTAATAATGCCAACAAAATTAAGAAGTCAGATGTTGGATGAGATTCATGGTGCTCACAATGGCATGACTAAAATGAAAGTTTTAGCCAGACAGTATGTCTGGTGGCCAAGTTTGGAAAGAGATATTGAAAATTATGTTAAAAATTGTGATGCTTGCGCGACTTTCATGAAAACGCCAGAAAAATCCAAACTAATTAAATTCCAAGAAGGTAAACATGTATATGATAGGATTCATATCGACTTTCTGGGGCCTTACCATAATAAAACATATTTGATCATTATAGATTCATTTTCGAGATGGCCTGAAATTTATGAAATGCAAAAATTAGATTCTTTTACCACTATAAACAAATTACGTGATTGTTTTGCTAGGCTTATCGAATACAATTGTATCAGATAATGGTCCACAATTAGTTTCCGAAGAATTTGAAAAATTTTGTAATTTTAATGAAATTGTTCATATTAGATCCCCACCGTATCATCCTTCAACAAATGGTCTTGCAGAAAACGGTGTAAAATCATATAAGAATTCCTTAAATAAATACCTCAAAGATATCAGGACAAAATCAGAGAGTACAGAAATATTAATGAGTAAATATTTATTTTCATATCGTTATACACCACACTGTACCACTGGTGAAACACCATCGAAATTAATGTTTGGAAGACATGTAAAAACTCGATTAGACCTGTTAACAAAAAGTCGGCGTTCAAAAGCTTTGGAAAGACAGATTGAATACCATGGTAAAATAATGGTAGAATTTGAAGAAGGTGAGGTTGTTTATATTAAAGACTATCGAACACCAAATAAAATCACTTGAGAAAAGGCTGTAATTGTACAGATTCTCGGTACTCAAAATTATAATTGTAAAACATTGAAGGAAAAATTAATTTGGAGGAGGAATATTGATCAAATGAGGAAAGTAGGAAGTTTTTATAATGAAATTTGTGATATTAATGTGAAAGAATATGTTTCTATAAGAGACTCTAGAAGTAATGACATTGAACCAAAGGAAATTGTTCCTAGTCAGGAAGTTAAACCACCAGATTTTCAGGATCACAATAGGGTTCCGGAATCTGTTGAAAATGAATTACCGTATAATAATGAAGAGTCAGTTTTAGTGGAGGGAGACAGTGCACAAACAAGTGAAAGTGCTAATATAAAAAACCGTTCAAGAACAAATATAAGACCTCCTAAAAGATTTAGTGACGGAGGAGTGTAATATCATGTATATAAATAAAAGTAGTAATTGTAAAATAAATGAAGAAAATACTTTCTATGTTAATTGCATTCTATGATTTAAGTTAGGTACGCTTGGTAACCTAAAAACTCTCTCTCTTTTTCTGTTGTAACTCGAGTTGTGTACATTGTTATTTAACTATATATTAAAATAGTAAAAGTAAACCACAGATGTGCGTGACGTCACGCAGTGCTAACTTCCAGACGCGCAGAATCCCGACGGGCGAAGCCCGTCGCCTGGATATCGTTGCGGACCGAAGGTCCGCACTTCCCTCTAGACCGGTTTACCGTTCCCGTTCCGGGATGACCCTCCGTTCCCGAGATACAGGCGGATAAAGTTCGGGAATTTTCCCGCGCACTCAAACAAGCCCCGCCCACCGTAACCTCGACCCGTTTCTGTGGTGTACGTATAGGGGCGATCCGCGAAGTCAAGTACGGAGACCGTCCGAAAATTTTCGGACCGTCGGAAAAAACGGATATATCTAGCGACGGGCGAAGCCCGTCGCGAAAATACCCATTCGGACCGAAAGTCCGATAGACCCGCTACCCGTTAAAGCCCCTATATTTCGCGGATTACTTTCCGTCGCTACGATACGAGCGGATGATAATTTCCGGACTTTTCCTGCCCTCACCAAACGGGTACCGCCTTACGCGTATGCCGCGTAGGGATGACCAAACGGGGGTGACCAAAGACGGAATTTCAACGAAAAGTAGATCCCACCTAAAATTATAGAAAATTATTAAAAAAAATTGATTTTTTCGAGGTGGATCGATCGAAAAATATAGATCAATCGACTCTACTCGTTTTATTATTAAAATCTGAGTTAAACATACTTATATTATTTTACCCACGATATTACACCACGGAATTATCTACTCCTAATATTAAAATAATTATTATCCTAAAACAGGCGAATCAAAAATAATAAACCACAAATAAGTTAAATCAAGTAAGTAGTTCATATTCTTGGCAGTAGACTTTCAATTCTGGAAGAATCAACCATCTAAGTCCTACTCTCACTTTCTGTCACACAAGGTGTTTGAGATATTTTTTTCAACCAGGTAGGTACCTTTATAATAATAATAATAGGGCTTTATTGAATTCATCCTAATTTTCATTACAGAAAGAAAAAACAACTTATAAACTACCGTGAAATGGGGTAAAACAATCTCAGGGTGGAGTTCAGATGATATACAAACGATACCTCGGTTCTGCCATTCTATCCCTGGTTAAAAAAGCTCAAGATGAAATTGATACACCCAAAAATGTCCATAAACCCAGTATAAAGTGAAAGGAACAAAAAACAATCTATAAAAAATTTTATTGAACACTAAAACCCAAAAAACTTCTTAATATCGTTTGGTTTCACCTCAGATGAATTCATCTTGTCACACTTCTTTTGGGTTGACAGTTGAAAGATGTTTATAGCAACAATTGACCCGACCAAGAATCATTAAGTATTTCTCACGATTTCGAATATATCAGAGTAGATTCCTGATACACCCTAAAAAAAGAGGGGATCGGAAATCATTGACTTCGAACACCGAAAAAGACGGTTGCGGTGCAACGCGCTGTTACGAGCTACTTAGACGTGTTAGACGTTAAGTACGGACACCTCCTAGAGTAAAGTTCTAGAAGTTCAGTAATCATAACTCTGATCGTAAATATTAGAATGTTTTGTTATATGTGTAAATACCTGTAAAAATTCGTGTTTAATGTACATCAGGTGATTTAATTGATATAAGATTATTTATTTAAAAATGTCCTTTCACGAACTTGATCGTTAAGTGTGGGTTTAAAACTCACCCTGCAGGTCGGACATTTTGAATTTAAGATATCGTGTTTACGAATTTCGGGGTGAATGTTCGGGCACACTTTATTGAATTTTATAACGATTTATTCATCTCTAGTTCAAATTTTCGGCCCAAAATTTGAAAAATACAAACATTTTACGAGACTTGGATAATGTCCAATTTGTTTGTTAGATAATAATGATGGGCGTACCATTGGAAAGGTACTGAATATATTTTTACGAGAATTGCTACCTGAGTTTTGAGATATGGCAACATTAATATGAATATGTCAAATCTAATATTGTCAACGTGAAGTTTGAAACTTTTAATGGTGAACATACCCATAACATGCTATCATACATTGTATTGTTGGCGGATATTTTAAACATTCATTTTGGTCAAAAAATAGAATTAAATTCTGATCATTTCCATACAACGATTTTCTATGACTTTAAACGTGGAGGAACATGGAAGTATGCCGATCAACTTGCTTCGGCTTTTGGTGATAAAGCACCATCTTCAGCTATCGTGTTTCGCTAGTTTCCCAAGTTCAATCGTGGTTTCGCTTCGCTATAGGCCGAATTTCGTGAAGGTAGTCCAAAATCTTTTGTGCCAGAAAACATTGATGGTGTGCTTGAGCTGATATTGCAATGTGTGAAAGATCGTGAGATTGAGGCATACTCAGGCATTAGTTGCACTCGCATGTATTCAATATTGCATGAATATTTGTTCGTCAAAAAAATTTTTTGCGTTGGATATCGCATAATTTAACAATCGCTCAAAAGAAGCTCGTGTAGATTCGTGCAAAGAAATGTTGAATAATCCAATCACTGTGCTTCAAATGATGGGCGACGTATCATGGAACTGTAGCGTGCCCGCTTAGTATGTGGCATCCCAGCGCCTGTCGAAGAATTCTACTCTGCTCTGCTACAGCTTCCGATGTAGCATATGAGGGGGCGCGACAGGTAGCAAATAATACCTCAAAGATCCGGCACCCACCGGGGTTAAGTAGAGCAGAGTACCAGCGTTTAATGACTAATTTTCCGTTGAGGAACGGGATCATTCTGGTGTCACAGGCAGAGCTGCGCACAATGCCTGTGTAAAGAGTAAGAGGTGCGCAGACTCCGAACGAAACGCCAAATTAAGAGGTGGAAGCTCCCTCGCAACACCGCATTCTTAAAGAGCTCTAGAACTACAAATTGAAACCGAAACTAAACAACAGTCGACTGTATGGGTTTTTCAAACCGATCCAAATCCAACAGAAGTTCTTGGCGCACGAAGCATTTTGAAGCAAATGGTTGCCTGTTTTTTCAGAATACATGGAAATGTCGTCACAGTTTCGTCAGAGCAACGTAAAACGGTCAATTCTGAATGGATTACCAGCACTCGTTCGTCAGAAGTATTCGGAAAAATCCGGGAAACCAATCACAGAAGACGAATAATTCTCCACCACCACAATGCAAGTTCTCATACATCAGTTCAAACAAAAACCTTATTGAGCAGTGAACATCGAATTGATGTGTGGATAGCTCAGCGGGAGAGCATCGGACTCGTGACCGGGAGGTCCAGGTTCGAATCCTGTTCAGGTAGAAAAGAAATTTTCTAGTTTGACGGGTATCTGCCACCATTTCACTGTTGGGTCAAAAATTAACAGTGCTGTGACCTAAAGTGGCGCAAGATCGCAGTAACAAAGCCTACACAGAACACAACTGAACTCCTAACTCGCACAAGCTGAAAAAGCTTCTGAGGGATTTTCACAGAAGATCTAGGAGTATCAGGATAATAATAATAATAAATAATAATGTGTCTTTTGCTGTACAGTCCTTGTTGATGCACTCAACACACATGCTTTGGAGATACCTCAATCGGAATGGAAAACGTTTTTTGAAAATTGGTTCAAACTTATGTATAAGTCTGTTGATTTTAATGAAGAATATGTTGAAAGACAATAAAGCCATTTCTGATTGTGATTATTTGTTTATACTTGTCACTCTCAAAACTTAGGTAGCAACCCTCGAAAACTAAGGGGTGAGCCATTTAAAATTTGCATTTTTGATCGGCTATAAATAAAAAACTAACGAATTTTTTCTCAAAATTATGAGTTTATCAGAAAGGTTGAACCTTGACATTTATGAATGAAAAACAATACCATTCAAATGACCGCTATGACTGGATACAGTACCCCCATCCGATCAACCCAGTTTTAGGTTAGCGTAATAGAAATTCCTAAGGGATCCCCAATAGTCCTCCGAAGTAAAAATGAGCTTCATCGCTAAAGCTGATTTTTCTGGAAAATGCTCAAATTCAGTCATGCTATCATTAGCCCATTGAGAGAAGTGGAAACTCATCGGATGGTCACGAAGCTTGCACTCGTTGTACTTTGTAAACATTCATTTCAAGTTCTTTATGGAAAATGCTTCTCAGAGAAGTGCGATAAATATTTAGTTCTTGAGCACGATGACGAGTTGATGATGTTGATGGATGTAAAGCCATATTCTGGGATACAGCAGCAATGTATTCAAGTGTGTTCACTGGACGAGAACGTGAACAGGTGGTTTCATCGAATAACAATCCACTTTCACGAACTCGCTTCAGAAAATTAATTCACAAATTGCCGTGGAACATCTCATTTCTATTGAATTTTCCATGTAAATTTTTAACAATTTGGATAGAAGATTCACCACTTTGTAAATAAGGTTTTGATATTTCCCAGTTTTCTTCAAGTTCAAACCGATCCATTTCGTTCATGTCAAATATTAAACTAACTTTCTGTCAACACATGAATAACGAAAGTGTTGCCAGACTCGAAATAACTGCTACTTCAAAATGCAAACTCTAGATGGTCAATCCATTATTGAAGAATATTTACCTATTCCTAAACACTTTTGGGCAACTTCAGGACTTATGCCAGGTAGTAGACACAATTCTTCAACAGTACTTGGTATATCACCATTATACTTCTCTTTCAATATACGTGCGATGGTTTTTATCATTTTAGCTTTAATCTGTAAAGAGTTCCATTAATTCCATAATTATAATTTGATTGAAATAAAAATATTTCAACTATTTAAATATAAATACTGAAAGGAATGGAGGAGTATTTCGGATTTATCTGAAGATGATTCATATCACGTAATAAAACATTATAATATACGTCCATGGTACCATGCCACCATAGACACGTACAATACTAATTCAATTATTGCAGAATTAGTTTTAATCCATACCATTGCATTAAGTTGTTTTACTTTTAATCAAAAGTAAAACAACTTAATTTCCCCTAATTTATTTAATTTAACAACAATTGTTTCGTCATGACAACGTGACTTCGTTAGGTGAGTGTGGTGCTAACTATTATACATATTCGAGATTAAGTTCATACAGAAAAGAAGGTAGTGTGAATTTACAGTAATTTGTTTTTTTTATTATTATACAAAGTTTCAGAAAAGGTTAAGTAAGGGGGATTTATTGAGGTCCGTCTGGTCGTTTAGGAGAATCTGTTTTTTTTATTGTATCTGTTAATTTTGAGGGCTTCTAGGTAGTTCAACCTCAGGTTCTTGTTTTCTAGGTATAAGATTTTGTAGTTATACTCAAAATCATGCCCTGTCTCCAAAAGATGGTCAGCATAAGTTGAATATCCGTTTTTACCAAGATATGCTTTCTGGTGTTCACGTATCCTAATGTCGAAAGATCTACCTGCCAAACGTATACACATGGGTAAGTACCACAGTTTAACTTGTAGACTCCAGACTTTTTGTTTTTATGGATCAAATCTTTATTATTTTTCAACAAATTTCCTAACGTATTTTTTGTTTGAAATGAAATGTTGCAGTTACTCTTTTTCTTTAAATATCTTGCTGTTTTCTGTTTTACTTTCAATCATCATAATAGATAAATTTAAATGGGGAAGTGACAAAGATAATGACTCTTCAGGTAGAATTCAGCCTATGTTTAATAATCGTATGAACTGCAACATAACTATTAGGTGAACCGAAAAGTAATGTCGCTTTTTTAAATTAAATTCAAAAAAATAAATTTTCAAGAAGTTTTCATTTTTAATCAATAATGTAAGGTAAGAGTATGTCCGAAAGTTTCTCTATATCAAAAGGCCTACGACAGGGATGCTGTCTGTCCACAACGTTATTCAAAATATATCTGAACGAAACGCTACGAAAATGGAGAAGATCTTGCAGTGGTATGGGAATACAACTAAACGATACAAAAACTTTGTACACTCTCCATTTTGCAGACGATCAGGTGGTAATGGCCCAAGACAAGGAAGATTTAGAGTTTATGACGACAAGGCTCTTCGCCGAATACGAAAAGTGGGCACTGTCTGTGAATAAAACGAAACCCAAATATTTATGCATTGGACAGAAAGCAGATAATCTACACTTAGAAGACAACGTAGAAATAGGAATATGTAGTAAATATACATACCTGGGTGCTCAAATTGATCACACCGGCCTAACAGAAACTGAGATTGAGCAGAGAATATTGAAAGGTAGAAGGGTCATTGGATGTTTGAACTCAATATTGTGGGCCAAAAACATATCGCGGGAGAAAAAACATCAGATATATAATTCCATCTTTGAGGGTATAGTGCTATACGGGTGTGAGACGTGGCAATTGACTAAGGGTGTGGAACGTCGACTTTGGGCCCTTGAGATGGATTTCTGGTGACGATCTGCAGGAAAATCCAGAATCGACAAAGTAAGGAATGATAGGATCAGAGATATCATGCAAGTCGAAAGAACAATCATAGATGAAATCCAGAGAAAACAACTGATTTGGTACGGGCATGTAGAAAGAATGTGCGACGAGCGTCTACCAAAGATGATTCTGAAATGGACACCACCAGAAAGAAGAAGGAGAGGAAGGCCGAAAAAACATGGTTTGAGGGAATAGAAAAAGCTATGTCCGAACGAAATCTACATCCAGGGGACTGGCAATATAGAAAGGCTTGGAGATTAGGAACCGGAAGGCGTAGGACGCTATAAACTCTGATATATATATATATATATATATATATATTGTCATGGTATTTACAGTTAAAATAAATAATTACATAAATATATTAAGGAAAAGACTCACCGTTGTATTTAAGTTGACTCGTTAGAGTATAACTAGAGCAAAATTCATTAAATAATATCCATTCTGACACAAATATTAATAATTCAACTCATTTAAATACTCACAAGCTAAAAATTATGAAGAAAAAGCATATTCAGGATACATAACGACTAGTCAAATTAAAATTCTTTGAACGATAATCAAAACACAGTAATCTTGCTGACAGTTTATAAAAAGAATTTACAGGGAGATTTCAATTTACAATTATTCAATATAAAACCAGCCAAAGTTGCAATAAATAGAAGTAATTTGAATTTAGATATCCAATTTGAAATTGATGAAGAATTTGTTGAAAAGATTTGTTATTAAAATGAATCACATATAAACTTTAGTGAAATTGTTGACAAAGAACAAGCTAAATTAAATATAACTCACCAGAATGATGTAAATAGGGCAAATTTGATAAAAAATCAATTAATTCAATGAAAGATAGCATCTACGTCAGATATTTTCAAATGATTAATGTAAGAGAGATCCTTCAAGATGTTTAGGCATCAATAGAATTGTAATAGCATCTAAGCTAAAGAAATTTAATCAATTTCATAAGTAATATTAAATATTTTATAAGTTATAAGCATTAGAAGTTAAAATTTGTTAAATTTTGACACTTGAAATACTGTACGAACGAAAAGCAAGACTTTTACTGTTCTGTTTAACATGAAAAATACATCAAAATGTAGTTAAAAAAATAAGCTAATTTTCAAAAGTAATTTCAAACCAGGAAATATTGTAAATTTTGTAAAATCATCAAAAGCATCATTTTTATATAATTTTGACAGAAGCTAGTTAGCTTTGAAATTCAACTTTTCTTGAAAACTATAAATAGGACAGACACAGAAAAAATCGGCAGTCTCCAATTATATGCAGAGCAGAATCCTTGTCGGTCCATAATTAAAAAAGTGCCAAAAAAGTATCATCATCTGAAAAAAGAAGATTATTTGGTTATTGTGAATGGAAAGTGAATCCAGAAAATACATTACCTGAATGTGAATGGAAAAATCCCACATAGAAATCAAGTTTCAAACGAATTGGATATATCTAAGAAAATCAGCAAAGTAGCCTGTGAATTTCAGAACGTTCTAGAAGTGTTGTTTCCAACGAAACGAGTGTTACTCCTGAAACAAAGAAGACAATTAAAGGAACAATCTTAACTTGAAGAACAAACTTACCAAAGGTATTCAAATTCAATCCTGTTAATCTTTCCACAAAGAAGTTGAGAAATGATAATCACTGTTTACATTACAATTACGTTAGGATATTTAGATGAGGTTAGGTTAACATAGAATTAGATCTAGCTTATTGTTCACTGATTATAATATTTCAAATTACTTCCATAAAATATAATTTAAAAATTCAATCTTTTTAGAAAACTCAAATTGAACCCTCCCTCAAATATTAATCAGATTTAATAATATATAATTTTCAATTATTCAAAATTATAATATTAAGAGTTAGCCGGAAGCACAGAATAATATATCACTTACATACAAGGGTGATCTAATTAGTATTCATACACTAAAATTTCAATAATATAATACCGTAACAATATATATATATATATATATATATATATATATATATATATATATATATATATATATATCAATAATGTAATCATCTTCGTTATCAACAACCTGCTGCCTTCTGGTGTGCAAATTTTCAATGCCAGGCCGACAAAAACCAATTGGTTTTTGAGTGAAATATCTCGAGATGGCATTTTGGACTTCATTCAAATTTTTTTTGCCACTAAGAAATTATTGTAGCGATCGGAATAAATTGAAATCCGAGGGTGAGAAATCGGTCGAGTATGGTGGGTGAGGCAGTACTTCCCACCCCAATTCATTAATTTTTCCAATGTTCGTCTTGCACAGTGCGGTCTTGCATTGACGTGTGGCCTTTTCTGTTGACAATCGAGGATAATTTTCGATTAAAGATTGGTTCACTCGATCCAATTGTTCACAATAAAGATCTGCAATAACAGTTTGTCCAGGTTTCAGTACTTCAAAATGAACAATTCCGCGTATACTCCACCAAATACACAGATGTTATAATAAACATCGCAAATGTTTTTAGCCGTAACTATTGCGTTATTACCCTTGCGAAACTCAAAAAGCATACATGCCGGATATACTCTTCTGTTATTTGGCTGGCCATTTCAAATATTAAAAAAAGTCTTAATATTTAATTATTTTGAAGTGAACGAATCACAATAACCTTACTAAAAATGTCTTTGACACATATGATAATCAAATATTGACATGAGCAGAAACGACATTACTTTCCGGTTCCGCTATTATAAATATAGAAGGTGTATATAAATAGTTGCGAAAAAATTTAGGGGATGATTCCTTGTCAGAAAATGGGGTGAGTCTTTCATATAAACTCAATTTTTTTGAGCCCCCCTGCTTGGTTACAGTTCCCTAAAGATGGCGCACGAAAAACAGTTTAAATTTTTTTCTTAAAAAACAAAAAACTGACATAATTGTAACTGAATCAAAGTTAATCAAAACTAGTCAGTTGACATAACAAAATGACATCCGCTTACTAGATAAATTTTAGTTCGGAAATAATTCCAGCCTCTATGACTAACGCTATTATGTTGATAATTTTTTTTTCTCAAAAACCCTGAATTTTGACAAGTAATTATAATACAATTATTTGTTAAGAACGAATCAAGCTATGCAAAATTAATTTTTTTATTGTAAAATGGGAATATGGAAAAAAGTTTCTTGCGAAAGAAGGTTTCGGGGTGGCTTTGTCTACCCCTAGAGGAACACCACCAAAAAGTTTTTGAGTGCCTTCTCGCCTGCATAAAATGTCTGCTTGATTTTATTCTTGTCAGTTTTTTGGATTTTAAGAAAGAAATTGAAAACTATTTTTCGGACGTCATCTTTAGGGGGCTGTAACTAAGCAGGGGGGAGCTCAAAAAAAATAAAGTTTATATGAAAGACCCACCCTATTTTTTGACAAGGAATCACCCCCTAAATTTTTTCGCAACTATTTATATACACCCTGTATGTATAAAAATATATCCAATAAATATTCTTGGCGTGAATTGATTGTTTGCGTGTATTTATTTACTGTTTGAAAAGTATACAAAAAACCGGGTAAGCTCGGAGAAAGTAGTCATACTTGAGCGATTTCAGGAAAAAGTATTTCTACCCCTATATTTTTATTTGATGAAATGATTTGTGACAATACCAACCTTTGGATAGCAAACTGGAAATAGAAGTTTGACCAAATCATCTTCCGAGATTTTTAAAATTTTTTCGACACTGCATCCATGTTGACGTAACTTTTCCTTGGCAATCGCAGGCATTTTTTCTTGGGTTTGGCTATCCAACATTAAGAAAAGTAATTTTTCAAATCTTTTCTCTTCAGCAGGTTCAGATTCCCGATTCATCCTCTTCATGTTATTAAAAATATGTTGCAATTGAAATTCAATACTAATCTTTTCTTTTTCTGCTCTGGAAAGATCAAGTTGTAATACTCTTCTTGAAACTGTCGCAATTTCCATATCTCTACTATTCTCTTGGAATTCTTCGATTATTTTTCGAACGGTCGCTTTACATATTTTAGTTAATTCACTACAAAGACTAATAATATTAGCATATGAATCATTCCTATTTTTCAACTTAAGTCCACAATAGACGTTATTAATTATTTGTTTCTCTCCAATAGAAAGATTTAAATATCGCCTGTTAATAATATCCATGATATTATTTCTTCACACAGTCATAAATAAGAACTAATATAACATTTATATCGACTATCGATAATCATAATAAGGTAAAAAATATATGCTAGAGATTTTTATTGCTAATTACAGATAAGAATCATATTACATGTGTTTCTATCCATAATCTTTGCAGATAAGATCTGTAGTAAATAAAATGGAAATAATCTCGTCTAAATATACAGGCTGTTTTGAAAGGTGAGTCTTTTTGCGCGCATGTTCTAGGGAACAATGCAGACGTTATGCCCAAACATCTGTAATTTTCGAATTTTGTTCCAAAAATTAAGATGAAGAAGCAATGGTCAAAACTAATTCTGTCTGGACAGCCGGTTCGGTCCGGTCGTCCGTAAACTTTCGAGTGGAAAAATCTAGGGACTTATCAGAGTAGATTTGAAGCCCAAATACTTCCGTTAAGTTCGCTAATGGGTAATTTTGTTTCAATGGTTCTGCAGTTATTTACATCGGAAACCTTTCAATATTTTTTCTTATTATCCGAATAGTTCTGAAACTACTGGAAAGATCGAATTTGTATTTGGTATTTAAGTGTATAATAACGATAGCAGTGTTGGCTCGTGACAGTTTAAGATGGTGAGGCATATCAGAAAAAATATATATATATTATTATTGTAATATATATATATATATATATATATATATATATATATATATATATATATTTTAAGTTTTTGGACAAAGTTTATCTAGTGAACCCTACTTTGTCAGTTGCATAATAATCATTATAAAAAATTTGATTACTAATAATTTGAATTATTGAATCCAAACACAAATCCTCATCATATTATGGCTATATGGATAAATCTGTTCTTCAGTTTTAAAAAAATTCTTTGGTATTGATGCCCAATAGTTGATTTTTGAGCTTTTTTCGACATGTTGCATTGCTCTACATATGAAAATTGTTATTAGGCAACTGTCCAACACGAATCAACTTGGAGGTGTAGGGCGTTCTTGCCAGGTAAGGGATGGATATGATGGACATAAAGGAAAAATTAGATGAAGATCGAAGATTTTGAAATAACAATATACTAATAACGAAATAAACTCTAAAATAAAGGAATAAACTCAAAATAAATAAAATAAACTGTAAATTAATAAAATAAAAAACGAGGATATATTCTGAAGATTGTTAAAAAAATATTGATTCTAAATTGAAATCGTGAGTTCTAAAAATTAGAATTTTTTATAGACCAAAGGAATTCTTCGAATCTTCTGTTCAGCGAAATGATTTATTTACCTCGTCTATAAAAATTTTTTCATCCTGTGATTTTACAAATTCTTTTTCAATTGAAATTTTTGACATATTATTCAATCGCGCCAGTCCAGTTGTATTTCTATATCATTTTTAATTCTTTTCAACACGGAGAAACTTCTTTCTGTATAGAAGCTGTTGTCACTGACAAAACAACAAGACATAACAGTTTGAAGAGTTCTGGCATACAAAATTTTAAGTCAGTATCGTGAAAAAAATTTAAAATTTCATAAGAGTATGTGAAATTTTCTATTATATCGTTTCCGTATAGAACATTTAAGTCACTTTTAGTCTTTCAAAAGCTCATGAAAAAATACTTCTTCATAAATGGAGTCTTTTGAATTATTTAACAGATCGAAGGAATTGTCATTATAAAATAAAACACTTGTTTACATTTTCTACTTTATTTTTGGTACTGACGTACGTTTCGTCTTTGCTAGAAAGACTTCATCAGAATACGAAGTAACAGTTGTTGTACAATGAATTTATAAGATTTTTTACAGAAGGTGTACATGTGTTTTTAAATTGTTCGTCGGGTTGGTTTTCTCAAAGAATATTTCCTTCAGAATTATGTTCACTCGATCCCTTGTAAATATTGAATAGAGGGGTGTAATAAAAATCTATTTGTTCGTTTACTAGGTTATTGCTGTTTTTATGTTTATTTATTTCGTAAATTTCCCATAAGTTCAATTTTAGACCTCTATTTTCAACATGTAGAATTTCTATTTCTTTTGTGAAAGAATGGTTATTTTCAAGAAGGTGTTTAGCATAATGTGAATCTTTTTATTATTATTTATTTATTATTTTTATTTTTATCGAAACTTCTTTTATGTTCTGTTAGGCGTGTACCGAAATTTCTACCTGTTCTACCAATATAAATCTTTGGGCAATCTGGGCAAGTGAGTTTGTATACACCTGATAATTGAAGTTTATCCATACTGTTTTTATTGTTTTTGATGTATTTGCTAATAGGATTGTTTGTCTTGAAAGAGACTTTAATATTTTCTTTTTTGAGTAGGTTTTTTAGTTGAATACTAATGTTTCCGAGATATGTGAGGCTAACGTATTTGTGCTCAGATAGATCAGATGTTACTGGATAAATATCTTTTATTGTGTTTTTGTGTATACGTTGGTTAATTAAATTATCTATTAGAGATGTATTATATCCATTGTTGTAAGCTATTTGTTTAATTATACATTTTTCTTTTTGTAAATTGACTTGGTTTAGTGGAATGTTCAATAAACGGTATATCATACTATGGAGAGCTGCTAGTTTGTGTTGGAATGGATGAAAAGAATTACGGTGTATAATGGTATCTGTTTGTGATGGTTTATGATAAATTGCGAAGTTATGTTTATTGTTTTCTCTAGTTATCGTGAGGTCAAGAAAGTTGATGGATTCATTATGTTCTATTTCTGAAGTGAAAACTATTTTTGGGTGGAGATTATTTATAAAACTCTCAAATGTTGATATTTGTCTGTTAGTACCTACGAAACATGCAATTATATCATCCACATACCTATACCAATAAAGGATGTATTTTTTGAACGGATGTTTATGAATTTTGTTTTCTAGGAAATCCATGAAGATTTCCGCGAGTAAAGAGCTTAGTGGATTTCCCATGATTAAACCTTCTTCGCTAGTATATAAAGTATTGTTAAATTTGAAGAAATTTTGGTTTATACAAATATTTAATAAGTGTATTATTTCTGATTTTATGACGGGGTTTACTTTGTTATAATTTAAAAGTTCTTCTATCAGTTTTAATGTTTCCATTGGGGGGACACTAGGAAAAAGGTTTTTAACATCCCACGAAATCAATTTTGCATTATTAGGTAAAGTTATATCTTTAAAATAATATAAATATTTTAAAAAATTTTTAAACAATTTTAAAAAATTAGCCTTCTACATATTTAATTCCAAAAGATTATATTCAATGATTATAACTTCTGAAAATAAATTAAAATAATGTCGTATAAGTACCACTTATATCATGACATAAAATAAACATTCATTATAAGACATCCAAATGGTATAACAAAATCCAATAAATAAAAATTATTAACTAAAATCCTATAAATTAAACATTTTGAATAGACAAAATTTTGTTTCTGCTTATCAATCCTATGAAAACCAATATCTTTCAAGAATATCCAACATAATCTTAAGAATTTTATCACAAAACTATCTTACTTAGACTATTCAATATTATTGGATATCTAACCAAGGTACTTTATATAAAAAAACTCAAGATATGCAAAACATTACTGAAAAACAAGTTTTAAAATCGACTTTGCTCATCAGTATTCAAATATTCATATTCAATAAATATAAAATCAATTAATAACATATATTCAAACTCACCCTTCGTCTTCAAGAAAAAGTTCTATTTAAATGAGAACCTTAAATAGGTATCCACTACACACAGAAATATCTCTGTGGTTTAACCTGATCTAGAAGATTGAAAGACAAATTTAACGGCCTTTGCTATAACACAAGGACTATCTGTATGAATGTTTGAGGAAACCATATAATTATATATTATAAATAAAATAACGTAAATAGAGGTCATTCTTGATAGAAGGTATATAAAATAAATTTTATTTTATATACCTTCTATCAAGAATGACCTCTATTTACGTTAAAGTTATATCTTTAATTTTTTTAGTTAGTTCTGCCTAGTTTTTTATGGAATATTTAGATGAAAATTTGGTGTGTTTTTTTATTATTTCAATGAGGTGTCTAGATAATTTGAAGGCCGGTGCTGTACAGTATGGAACTACGGGTCTGATGGGATAATTTTCTTTATGTAATTTAATGAAAGAGTATAATTCTGGTGGTTGGGGATTACTATTAATCAATCTATAATTTTCTCTATCTGTTATAATGACTTGTGTATCTTTTAATGCATTTTTTATGGCTTTTTGAAACTTTTGAGTTGGGTCTTTGTTTAAGATGTTATATTTGGCAGAATTAATAAAATTTTCGGTTTTCTCAATGTAATCTGTCTTGTTTATTGCAATGATTGAATTGCCTTTATGGGCTTTAGTGACGAAACGTACGTCAATACCAAAAATAAAGTAGAAAATGTAAACAAGTGTTTTATTTTATAATGACAATTACAACTGATTTCTACCAAGCAACGGCCCAATCTATCATAAAGATCGAAGGAATGTAGTTTTTCAATGTCGCAAAACCTAGCCTCTATTTGAGTGGCTATAATGTTTATAATCTAAAAAAAAATTGTCTCAATTTTTGTGTTTTATATGTCATTTCAACTCTCTTGCGACGTTTTGGGTGTAAATCTGCGATATCCGGTTTTTTATAAATTGTATCAAAATAAGTACTGTTACTCGTATATTCACGTATTTCACTCACTATTGTCTGCAGTAAATTTCTCGCCTTCAGAGCATCTATGTTTCTATTTTGTAAAATAGAAAAAACAGTAGCGGTTTGATTAAAAATTAATACAAATGTTTAAAAAAAATATATATTCTGAGCATCCTCTGAAAAAGCCTTTAAACCTACTGCGTCTGTAATTGATTTTTGATCAAAATCGCGACTATTACTATTGATAATAAAATGAAAGGTTTTCAGTAGTTTATCTCTATTATTAAAAACTGTCAGAACGGCACCTGAAGAAAAATTCCAACGAGTTGCTACATTTATTTGATTTCCCTTATTTGCTCTAACACTTGGGTACGCTTTGTTGATTTGGAAAAATATGATGAAAATTCTGAAAGGATGGAGAAAAAAACTGTAACCTGTTGAATTAAACCAGACGCATTACTTAAAACCAAATTGAATACGTGTGCATAGCAAAGAGTATACAGTGCTTGTGGTGCTATATATTTGATCTTTGCCTGTAACCCGTTTACTTCTCCTGACATTACACTAGCCCCATCGTATGTTTGAGCCACTAATTTTTAATGCAAGTCAAATTTTCCGAATTTGGCAGATGAGAATTGAAATAAAGCAAAACGCCCAAATCCCATGAATCTCTCAACAAGTTGGTCACTTATGACATAACGAAAAATGACGAACAACTGCGAATGGCCAGCTTATGTCAGTTGTTTCATCAATTTGCCAGGAAAAAACGAAGATTTTGAAATTTCGTCGTCCTCAATTTTTTATCACAACAAAAGCAACCGAACCGATTAATTTATTCTGTATGGTTTCAGATGTGCCAGAAAAAACTGATCTATTGTTGATATCATTTTCTGAAAAGGTTTTTAGCTTAGTGTCAAATTTACTAACAAGAATAACCAATTCTTAG
Organism: Megalocaria dilatata; assembly: GCA_034642435.1. Taxonomy (NCBI): domain Eukaryota; kingdom Metazoa; phylum Arthropoda; class Insecta; order Coleoptera; family Coccinellidae; genus Megalocaria; species Megalocaria dilatata. The sequence continues at coordinate 51,725,519 of CM067859.1, read as the reverse complement.
AAATTCCCGCAATTTAAAGATTCATTAGATTCATCGTGGCTCCTAAAAGGTAACTCTTGCATTTGTGGATTTTCTTTGACTCTAGCATTGAAATTTTGAATTTCAATTTGAAGCACATTGTCTATTACTGTGGCGATATTTTGTTTTTGTTTCCTAATGAGGGTGAGCTTGCAAGTTATAACCAGTAAGCCAGTCGTGCTTTTCATACCATGTATTTCGAAACCTCCGATTTGATTTTCCGACTCCACCCATAGTCACAAGACATTTACTTAGATCTGGAAAAGGTCGCTTTACTTCTTTAATTATGTACGAGTAGAGTCGATTGATCTATATTTTTCGATCGATCCGGTTTGAAAAAGTCAATTTTTTTAAATAATTTTCTATAATTTTAGGTGGGATCTGCTTTTCGTTAAAATTCCGTCTTTGGTCACCCCCATTTGGTCATCCCTACGCAACATACGCGTAGGGCGGTGACCGTTTGGCGAGCGCGGGAAAAGTTCGGAAATTTTCATCCGCTCGTTTCGTCGCGACGGAAAGTCATCCGCGAAATATGTGGGCTTTCGCGGGTAGCGGGTCTGCCGGACCTTCGGTCCGAACGGGTATTTTCGCAACGGGCTTCGCCCGTCCTGAGATATATCCGTTTTTTCCGACGGTCCGAAAATTTTCGGACGGTCTCCGTACTTAACTTCGCGGATCGCCCCTATACGTACACCACAGAAACGGTTCGAGGTCGCGGTGGGCGGGGCCTGTTTGTTTACAAATGGAGTGCGCGGGAAAAATCCCGAAATTTTGGAACTTTATCCGCTCGTATCTCGGGAACAGAGGAACATCCGGGAACCGGAACGGTACTACTGTCTGGAGGGAAGTGCGGACCTTCGGTCCGCACCAATATCCAGGCGACGGGCTTTGCCCGTCGGGATCCTATGCGTCTGGAAGTTACACTACGTGATGGCGATATCGATGGTTGGTTGCCATGGAAATTACTGTTTTAATATATAGTGTAAGGATAATTTATCCTCATAGAAATGACCTGAAAAATGATGCTGATTCATTAAAAAAATTAGAAAATCACAAGAACTTCGAAAATTTTTATTTACCTTGGAAATTTGAGGCGACTCACTCGGTTCCCCTAAATCCATTTCGCATTCTAGTAGTAATTAAGTCAATTAACAAAAGGAAAAGTCTTTTCGAAAAAAGTTCACACGAACACGGAGATAAACTTACACGAGACAGTCGAAAGAGAGTAAACGCTACCACCAAATTACAACAAAACGAAACTAGCCAGATTTCCCGCTTCCCGATTAACCCGAATAGTGCAGAATAATTGCAGTTCGCTCTTCGGCGAGGCATGCCTCAAATCTATCTTTTGAAGCCGCCTTCAAATGCATAGGAACAATTTCCGTTTCTCGCCGCGTCCATGTAGATAACGCGGAGGCGCATGCCTCGAACTGTCTAATTCTTAAAGAGGATGTGAGGTGAATATACAAGAATCGTAATATTGAGCATGGATATTATAGAACAGACCCAGTGCCGTATCGTATGATGGTTAATTGAAGATGAAATGGATTGATAAAATATTCGATTAATACGTGTTATTTCCAGAATTTATTTGGTGAGGCACTGCCTCACCTGCCTCTTAGAACAAGCTGCCACTGAACGACATAAATAAGCGCCATTCGGCCGTTCATGAACCGCTGGAATGAAAAATGCTCATTGCCAATGGAAAAGATCTAAAGACATGAAATTTTCAGGGTAGGTTTGAAATCAAAATAAAGTGTTTTCCAATTTTGATATAAAAAAGAGTTTATTTTAAGAGGAATCAATGGATGTTCATTTCATTGTAAAAATGGAAGGTATGTCCTTAACAATGGAAACAAACAATGGAAATCAGCCAAATGGCCGCCATGGCTACGGTTGCAGCACCATATCCTCTTTATGAAATTTTCCATAACCAATTCACACATTTACGGCTGTATGTCCTCGATAACTTTACACGAATTTCATCTTCAAGGTCTTGAATCGATTTTGAAGCATTGGCATAGACCTTATTTTTTTATTATTATTATCCTGATACTCCTAGATCTTTCTTCTGTGAAGATCCCTGAGAAGCTTTTTCAGCTTGTGCGAGTTAGGAGTTCAGTTGTGTTCTGTGTAGGCTTTGTTACTGCGATCTTGCGCCTCTTTAGGTCACAGTCTTTTATCTTTTATATTATCCAAAAAAAAAATCTCAAGATGTTGAATCCAAGATCTGGGTGGTCAGTTGTGATCACCTTTTCGAGAAATAACACGGCCAGGAAACTTTACTTTCAGAATTGCGATTGTGTCGTTGCTTGTGTGGCACGTATCGTCCATATGAAAATCCTCCAATTCCGGCCATAAAAAACATTAATCATAGCTTGCTAGCGTAATCCATTCAATCCGGATCATTTTGCTGCAGTTCAAGCACCCAACCAGCGGAGGTACAACGTTGCTGGTAATCGACCGACTTGAGTTCTTTTCTTAACTGAACTTAAAAACCTTAAAACCTAAGTCTTTATGTGAAATACAGTATAATGTCGTTTATGGAATGCCTAATTCCCACAATAGAAAATTATACTCTTGGAGTCTAGGGGTAAGAAGTATCTAAGAATTTTGTATATTATTCAGGTTAAAAGTACGTACGTAAGTGAAACATACAATTTCAAGGTTATACAAAGAGACGAAATCAGTATTCAACACGTGTGGACATGTTGTATAGAAGTAATTCGCTCAATTACACACAGTTAATCGTGTCAGGTAGCATGTCCAATTTTATTCACAAAATAGTCGCGGAGGAGTGTGGGACCATTTATAGGTATCAAACCTTAACAATATACACACAAGAAGAAATATTCAAAGAATGATCAGTTTTGGCATAGAAAGAAAAGCCGAAGAAAATATAATCGAGGTGTAGCCGGATTAAATACAGCAGAACTATGGTTCTCGACTATAATAAGCATTTTGAACCAAGACGAGCGAAAGAAATTAAGACAGCACCAGGATTCAATTACGGGGATGATTCTCTGACATCGCAGTGCTTATGAGTGGACTGATAGAAGTTTACGTAATATTCCGAATATTAAAATATGGATTACGCAGATATAGGACAAAATCCACAAGAAGAAAGAACTAGCGCGGGACACTACACCCATCTCTACCTTCTCAAACACATTGGACAGAAAAGATCGCGAAAATGTTACGGCTTGTGAACTTTGAAACCCGTAAAATGCCAATTTAAATCGTTTTTCCCAGACATTTCAGAGACGCGAGAGGAAAAGCAAAGGAACACGCAAACACGTGAATTCTAGCAGTTAGTGTATTGGCATGTGAGCGTAGCTCTTTCACCAAGTGGTGTTAGCAGTCTCCACAGTCTGCCCCAAAAGGCAGAAAGTGTGATAAGGATTACGCCTTATCATCGTGCATGGCGAGAACCACTCCGAAAAGCTGAACCCACCAGCTTCCAGTTTGGGCTTCAGTTCGAAAGCCTACAATCGTATGACTGGTAGCAGCGAAGCACTATCCAACCTCTACTGGCTCTGCATGGTCAGTACCCGCGTTATTTGGGATGCAACTCACACGCCGAAGGGGTTTCTTATCCATCCATCCGAACGCAGTCCCATAAACCGAGATAGTCTCAAGATTGATGCCTCAATTGATCCTGGTATCGTCACCTGAGCATCGTCAATTCGGCCTGTATGTTAAGACCCACGAACCCTTATGAAGTGTTTCAATTTATCCTGGCTTCAAGCACCAACGGACTAGCCGTATCGTCGAGATCCACAAACCACAGGAACGTCTCGCAATCGATCCTGGTTCAAGACGAGTCCAGTCGAACCGTCAAGTCCCGCTAAACCATGAAGGATTTTCTCGAGATATCCTGAACATGAGTGTCTGCGAGCAGATAGAAAGAATACCCTCCTAGTCCAGCATGCGGATTTTCAACCACTGCCCCCTCGAGTCCAACACCAATTGCATGGCCAGGTCGAACGAATACTTCCCGAGGGCCTCAATCCTTCCGAGGTAACGCAGTATGCTGCATAGCGCCTCGGACGTTGGACAGAAACATCCGGAGATTTACTGTAATAGAGTAGAATACGTTAGTTTCAAGGAAGAGGCCCTATGCTGCGACGGTCTCCCTTGTCATTGAATTGATCAACGCGGCTCAGCCCTACATTCAACCTTTACGGTGAAACTAGGGCCACATTCGGTCAATCTTCCACCACAGGAGTCCAGTGACTGGCGCAAATGGCATTTTTTTAGGCATCAAGACTTAACCCTTCATTTCACCGGGATGAAACGAGGGTCCTAGTCAAGACAAACGCCCCCAGCCTGTCAATCTATAACACCATGGGGGCGGAAACACGTGAACAGACGAAACATAGAGACCATTTAGTACGTGGTAATAAAGCGCGAACCCAAATCGGAATTGTAACGTGAGAAGCTATAGACGCCAACTTCGGGACGGAGTCACCCGGTGAAGCTTCGATGGCGACTTTGCTAACAAGAATTTATGTAGAGTGCAAGAACGTGCTGAGTGCGAGTTCGATGGAAAGTTATTTTACGGGAATCGAAATGTAAATTAGCCTAGAGATTCATATTAGATTTAGTTCTGGAAACAATAGTTATATTGATTTTTGGGGTCTGGTTGAATTTAGGTACGGGTAAATTGTTTTGATACAGCAGGTAACGTTAAGTAAAGTTTGGTAAAACACAAAGATAAAGATATAGATTACAAAGTATAATATGTGGATATAAGGGATTACGGTTATTTGTTTGATTAAGTTTAAACCTGATTAATGGTTTATTATTTCATTTTTTTAGATACAGGTTAGGAATATTTGACAAGTCGTTTACTTGTTTCTGTTCAATCTTTGTTTTGGCTTAGTGAATAAATTTGATACTGCAGTAAGTTGTGATTATGTATTTGAATCAATGATATAACCTTTTTATGTTTCTTTGATTTGTGCTGATGGTTAATTAACTAGGCTCAATACTATTGCAAATATTCGTGAAATCTTAGTTGCGTATATCTGGCATATAAAGGATCCATACAATGTGAATGTTCATTTCCTTTCTTTGGCGAAATTTGATTCATGAGATTGTGTAATTTTCTTGGTTTTGTTGTATTTTGTAGACAAGTTGCGGCAGGGTAGAGCCAAAACTTTTTCAAAGGATAGAGTGATGTGATAATCAAACAAGATACAGAATTCATAATAGGGCTGTAATGATACAGGGGTTAATCCAGTTGACAAAAACTAATTTAACGTGAGGTTCAATACCCTTTAATTAATTTGTTTATTCTTATCTCCAGACCAGTAACTGTTAAACTTACTTAAGTGAATGATCCCGGGTTAATTCCCGGTATAGCAAATTCGGACTGTATGAATTATAGGTTCTCACCGGTTCTTGGAGGGAGATAATTTATATGAACAACGCAATAAGAAATTTTATATATTCAAAACTACTATAACATGACGAGAAATATTCTGACTTACCCTGGGTGTTTTTGGTAGAAGATTTATGTAGTTGCACGTGCACGTATTTATCGCGTATTGCTTGCACTGTCGAGTTGCGACTTGTTATTATCCGCGCCGTTTTCTTGTTGGATCCTTACTGGCCTCACAATTCACCCTTAACAACGTTACTCATATCGGATATTCACACGGAAAAGATGCACGCGGGAACCCAAACTACGTTGAATACACTCAATAAAAGGTATTAGATACTCGGTGCCAAACGCGCCGTACGCAGAGTTATATGCAAGAAAAAAGGGTATTTTCTTCAACTAATGGGGAGGAGGATGCTTCGTCCCCGTTTAATATGTAATATAAATTGTATATATGTTCTCAATTTAAGTTTTATTATTCTTAATTTAGTTTTAAAACTAAATCAGCAAATATTTATATTGGCCACCTGAAAAGTGCATCATTAGTTCTTATGTGCAATAAATGAAGTCTTGACTACGCAAAATCGAGTTTGTTCTATAAACCTTGCGGTATCAAGAAGAAAAAAGAGCCCTAATGTCAACATCTATTCTATGTGCCCAGCTAAGTGCGGCGCGAAAATAACGAGTCGACAATCGACAGTGCACGCCACAAACACATGCACGTGTAACTACATAAATCTTCGACAAAAAACACCCAGTTATTTATTTATATATATATATATATATATATATATATATATATATATATATATATATATAAGTCGATGGAGGTTTTACCATGAAATAAACCAATGCGTTGCTCTGTAAAGAAGTTTTTTTATTATTACTAAGTATCAGGTTTACAAACACTTTTTATACAACGTATACAACATTTTAATACGCTTAAACATACCTGTAAAGAAGAAACGACAATTAAAGTCTATTTCTTAGGTTTCTTATTTCCAATATCTTTAATTATTTTATATAGCCACTTAGTTTCCAGTAAGATGCCACAATCAAGATGGCTGCCTTACGGTCGTGTCATACATATGACATTCTTTTAGTATCGTTCGTTTCCGACCGAGCGTAGCGCGCCAAAATCAAAATAACTAAGAGAATGATAATTCATTATCATTACATATATATATGAAATCTCTTATTGTGTTCTTCATTAAAATATCTCCATTCTTTAAGAACCGGTATCTGTTCTCAGACCCTAATGTTCGGAATATTCTCATGAAATGACTCGGGGCTTAGCGGGACTTGACGGTTCGACCGGCCTTGTCCTGGCCCCGGATCAATGCGTAACTTTTTAGGGTTTGTGGATCTCGACGAAATGGCTTAGCCGTTAGTGCTTGACGCCTGGATCAATCAAATGATTTCACATGTGTTCGGTGGGTCAAGACGTACAGGCCGTGTTAACGGTGCTCGTACTAGGATCAACAGAAGTCATCAATCTTGCGATTATCTTAGTTCATGGAACTGCGTTCGGGTGTTTGGATAAGAATTCCTCCCGGCGGGTAAGTTACGTCATAAACCAACGCGGGTACTGACCTGCAGAGCTAGTAGAGGTTGAATAATAGTGCTTCGCTGCTACCAGTCAAGCGGTTCTGGCTTTCGAGCTGGGACCCAAACTGAAAACTGGTGGGTTCATCTCTTCGGAAGGGTTTTCGCTTCGCTCGATGGTATGGTGTAATCTTTATCACACTTTCTACCTCTAGAGGTGGACTGTGGAGACTGCTGAGTGAAGAGTGAAGAGTCATGCTCACTATGCCAATATGAAAACCTGGTAGAATTCACTCCCAAACCCGCCCCCATGGCATTATATCTTGTCGTGATGGGGCGCTAGTTTCATCCCGATGAAATGTAGAGTTGAGTCTCGATGCCTACAGTAATGCCATTCGCGCCAGTCACTGGACCTGTGTGGTGGAAGATCTTCCGAATGGGGACCTAGTTTTGCCGTTATGGTGGAATGAAGGGCTGAACCGGTTGATTAACTCAGTGACAGGGAGTCCGTCGCAGCACAGGGCCTCTCCCTTACAACTAGCGTACTCTAACCTATTGCAGTAAATTTCCATGTTTTTCTGTCCAATGGTCGAATGCGTTATGTAGCATACTGCGTTACTTGGGAGGGTGGATGCCTACAGGTGGTTCTTATATCATCTGGACGCCCGATTGGTGTTGGACTCGAGGGGGTGGTGGTTGAAAGTCCGCATGCTAGACTAGGGAGGTATTTCATTTATCTGTTCGCATCCCTATGTTCGGGATATTCTCATGAAATGACTCAGGATTTAGAGAGACCAGCCTTGTCCTGAACCTGGATCTAATGCGTAACGTTTCAGGATTTGTGGATCTCGACGAAACAGTCAGTCCGTTGGTGCTTGACGCCAGGATCAATCGAAAGACTTCACATGGGTTCGTGGGTCATGACGTACAAGCCGTATTGATCAATTGAGTCATCAATCTCTTATATTAGTTCATGAGACTGCGTTCGGGTGGATAGATGAGAGCCCTTCTGGCGTGTGAGTTGCGTTCCAAACAACTCGGGTACTGACCATGCACAGCCAGCAGAGATTGGATAGTGCTTCGCTGCCACTAGTCAAACGGTTGTAGGTTTTCGAACTGAAAACTGGTGGGTTCATCTCTTCGGATGGGTTCTTGCTTCGCGCGACGATATGGCGTAATCCGTATCAAATTTTCCACCTCTGGGGTCAGACTCTGAAGACTGCTGAATGATTACATGGTGAAAGAGCCACGCTCATGTGCCAATTCAACTAACTGGTAAAATTCACTCCCAAACCCGGCTTTTCATCGACTAACTCATGATAGATAGGTTCCTAGGAACGTATACTGGGACCTGTTTGAACTTGAGACGAAAAGTCGGATTTTTAAGCTTCCCCTTTTCTGCCTAAACCAGCCCGAACTAATCTCTCTGATTCGCACATTTACTCAAAACATCCACGAAGCTGTATCTGTATCAATCCGCTCCACCAACCGCCCCAGTCACAATCTTGGCTGGTGGAACCCAAAACCTTTTGTTTCTCAAGACCAGCCTGAACCGTAAAAGGAGAAATTTGCGTCATTCTCGTCGCCGTGGCTACCAACAACCTCTGATTGATACCTATGCCGCCGACGTCCAGCAAGTTTTGAACCTATATAACTCTACTATTCGCCAAGCAAAATTGCTCAACTGGCAACGGTTCGTCAGAACTGAAGCCAAACGGAGTCGGTGGTCAGTCGCCTATAAAACGGTTACTGAGCACATCTCGGCTCCGTTAACTCTTTCTTCCGTGAAAACCCCCTCAAGATTCTCACACACAGACTTGGCACGAAACCACCTACAGCATACTCTCCCGCCTCATTCCCTTCGACGACGTTGAAGGGATCTCCCCCGACCTATCCATAATCCGTACCCAAAACGAGGCGTGCCTTACAGGCACCCCTATCACTCCTTCCGAACTCTTTACGATGGAAGAGCTTGAAAAAGCCATCCGGGCCATACGTAACAACTGTGCTCCCTGATTAAATACCAGGTTTCATTATTAAGAAAGTTTGGGAAGCAAACCCCGTTGTCCTTGTACAACACATGCCTCAAACTTTCCATATTTCCGAGCGCATGGAAGAAGGGCAGGATCTGCCTCTTGCTCAAATCAAACGACAGGCCTCTGGACAATTCTAAATCGTATCGCCCAGTTTGCCTGTTTGAATGAGATGAGCAAGCTCTTCGAACGACTTATCCTCCCAAGAATCGCCCCTCTCTACTTTGTCTCAGGAAAAGAATCAGAGAATCAGTTCGGCTTTCGCGCTGGTAGATGGACTGAAGATGACGTCAGGCGGGTTGTCAACTTCGCTAGAGAGGTGGAACAGCCCTACCTGGCTGCCCTCTTTGCCGACATCGATGAAGCCTTTCACTACGTGTGGTGGCCAGCAGTAATACGTCGACTCAGATCGGCACTGCCAGGCTCCGGTTATCTCAGGCTCCTAAATTCATTTCTATCTAACTGCTCTATTACCTTCAGTCAAAACGACTGCACCTACGAGCGTGAAATTTAATAGAGGATGCCCTCAAGGATCGGTTCTAGAACCGTTCCTCTGGGACGTACTCTCCGACGAACTTCTCACTCTTCTTTCTCCTCTCCTGCCTCCCGAGGTCAACATTAGCGTCGCTTATGCCGACGACCTCGCCCTCATCGTCCGGCCCAAGAGCCGTAAAGGCCTCTATAAGGCACTTACCAGTCAAATGTCAGTCCTGGGGGATTGACTGCAAAATAACAAGCTTCAGGTTTCTTACAAAAAGACTCACGCAGTTCTCCTTAAAGGGAAACTGGATCTGAAACGTTCGTCTCTCCCAAAATCCACTACGATGGTCCACTTAATCTTCCTACCTTGGGGTAGTCCTAAATGCGATACTATCCTTCTTTCCTCATATTTCTTATGTGCGGTCGAAAATATCAAGCCTGAACATGAAGTTCAGGCGACTCTCTAGAGCAATAGGCGACGACGGTATAACGCTATGCGCGTTTACTAAAAGTCCGTCTTCATACCCGTGGTTCTATACTGACTCTCGGTATGAATCACCTCTCAAACAACACTCATTTTCATCGGAACCTATTCGCTTGTCACCGATCAATTCTCCTCCGCATTGTAATAAAGGGCCTATGTTTTACTCAGAAATAGGGAAATAAATTTTGATCCAAAGAATTCTATTATAATAAAGCTCGAGGACCGACAAGCGGTGTTAATTATTTGAGATAGAAATGTAGCCTAAACAACGGGCGTTAATTCTAAAAGCAACAATGTATTAATCAATAGATCGATTCATTTAAATTTCAACGAGGAGGTCTTGGGAACGGAAGTTAGCGATTATAATTTTAGTGCAAACGACATAAAGGACTTCAAGGCTAAGATTGGGAATTCTCAGTAAAGTCGAGATAAGAAATCGACAAGTCAAAATATCTGGATGGTCTAGACGTGTGTAGGCGTTGAACCGATGGGAACTTAGAAAAAGCCGACTCAGAAAAACTTCGGTAGGAGGATAGAAGCCAACGTTTTGGAAGTTCGAAAAAAAAAAGGGAGTCGTCGTCAGGCATTGGTGACAGACAGTCACTAATCGGTTCGTGGTCGGGATAGTTTAGTTTAATTCAGGTTGAAAAATAAAGGGCTAAATTATAGTGTTTGTTCTTGAAGGGGTGTTGTGCCTTTAGGTTGAGGCCAACACCCCCGTGTAGAGGGTTCAACTATTGAACATCGGGTTTTGGTGGATCGGTGTCCCGTAAAAAAAAGGTAGGATTTTTTGTTTGTTTTTGTAACTTCACAAAAAAACTTCTATTAGTTGAATATTGATTGTTCATAAGCGGGAACGAGAGTATGACTCATTAAAATAGACAGTCCAGGGTCCTGAAGTCTTCTAAAAAATTGATTTAAATAATTACTGATTTGATTTTAGAATATCATTTTACATCAATTGCTTTTCAAAAGACTGTGAAAAATTGTTAATATTGAAATTTCTATTAACTGACACCATAATAGTTCATTATATGTGATATCTCATTTAAATGTGTTATTTTTGCTCTATCCATCTCCTCAGAAAATACTTTTAAAACAAAAGACTTGTCCTTCGTGCGACGAGCACGAACCCAAATTCTTTCCAAAAAGAGAGTTCAGTAAAGTAAGTATATTTTGATATATTTTCGAGTTGGGAACTAGATTCAGGAATTATGAGTAGAATGTAGAGAGTAAGTGGTGATAGTAGTAAGGGTTGATAGTCAGAAAAAGGTTTATATTAGGTATTATTTCGATTTTTGCTTGTTTCATTATTTTAAAATTGGAATTAACTTTATTTTTATTGAAAGTAGGAAATATTAAAAGTTTCAAAAAGTTACCCTTTTTATAACGAGATAAACACACTTATATATTAAGGGAAACGACTCTGAAAGAGTTAAAGATAAAGTGGATGTATTACAAATGGTGACAGCGGTGGGATTGTTTCGTATTTTTCTGAGGAGATAGAGAAAAGAAAGTTTAGAAATTAATGTTCAGAACGGTGTGGAAGATTGCAGTTTTACGTATGAGGGATATGAAAATGATAGATATCAGATAATTGGTCATGTTGAGAAAAAAAAATTTATGGTTTGAGGATTAAGTAGGAATTTTCAGAGTATATGTAGTATAAAATAATTTTTTCAATCAATGAGAAATTTCATGAAGGGATTATTAATAGAAGATTTCGAGAAAAACGACTAAATAATGTCACAAGAGGGTCTCATCTATGTACGAGGGAATTTTTTTAAGAGGAAAGTTCAGTTTTAATTTTTTTGAGAAGTAATGAAGAATTTCGTGGGAGAGTGAGAGGAATATGATGAAGTATTTTGAGTTTTATTGAAAGGGAGTGAATTTATTTCTGAGTAATTCCGCAAAATTAGAGCAGTAAGAGAGGTGGAGACCGTAGAAGTCGGAATATTTTCAGAGAAGTGTGATTTTTATTATTTTTGGAAAGAGAATAGGGGATTCCGTGAGAGACGGAGTAGGACTTGCATTGCTTTCTTTTCATAGGTAATGGATTAGAAAAAGCCATGGGGAAGCAGATGCAATGGAACGTTGATCCCAGGAATTTGCGGGATATGTTTTTTCTCTTTCAGGAAGTAAGGGGATTTCGCGAGAGGCGAAAGGAGTGTATCCTGTTGAAAAGAGTCCGCAGGAGGACAGGGATATCGCGAGAGGCAAAATAAGTGTATCCTGTTGAAAAGAGTCCGCAGGAGGACAGGGATATCACGAGAGGTGAAATAAGTGTATCCTGTTGAAAAGAGTCCGCAGGAGGACAGGGATATCACGAAAGGCGAAATAAGTGTATTTTATTGAGTAGAGTCCGTAGAAGGACTGGGATTTCGCGAGAGGCGGAATAAGTGTGTTATATTGAGAATTGTCCGCAGAAGGACGAGGAATATTTGTTTTGTAGGTGCGTAGAGGAAGACTTCTCGAGAATTATTCCGCTTTCGTGTACTATGTAATTTTATGTGGAAGGAGGTGATATAGGATTTTTTTTTGTTTGAAGGAAAGATATTCACATTTTCTTTAAGATTAAAATTGGTATAATATTGGTAATATAGTCAGTGATCATTTGTTCAGGGCAAGATGAGACCTTTTATAAGCAAATGTTTGATATGAGCAGATTTTGAATAACGAGGAATAATGTTGTGAAAAAAAAAATGAAAATAGTTTTCTGTTGTTTATTTAATTGGGTAATTTGTTCATCTCATTGATGTAGCCATTTGTGAATTATTGGTATAGAATGACTTCAAGACCCACAGGACATTTATTTTACAGGTTGAAACAGAAGTGAAAAAAGTACATTAGGCGAAATTTAAAATAAATTATGGATTGAAAATTCCAGGTTTATATTTGAAACTCACGTAAATAGAGATTTGAATTCAGATCGGTTTGGATGGAAGAAGGGTAGAATAAGATTACTAACATTTTTTTTACATGATTTCTTTCGAAAATTGAGATTTTTTTTCAGTTAAGTGTGATACTGATATAGAAAAATAAATTTTCGTTTATTGTTGGTATAAAATACTTTCAGCCAAGTTTGGATTTTATTTTATAGAGAGATTTTGAACATGATTGATTTTTATTTTATTTTCCACAAATTAAAATAGATTGAAAGTACCAGAGAATGAGTATCCGTCGGATTGATTAAAATATTGGTAAAGGAAAATAATCCTACTTAGAAATTTTTTTTCGTTTTGAATTGATTTTAACTTTCAGTTCAGATTCTGAAAGTTTTAATTGTTCTGGAAAAACTCCAAAGACGCCTAGGTTTTTATTTTTTGTTCAGATATGAATTCAAGATTAATTTATGTTTGTTTCAGTTTCAGTTGGTTATGATTTTTTATGTTGGGTAAATACAGTTGTTGCATTTAGACAGGAAATTAATTATCTTATAGAGAAATGCTAAGTTAGTCAAATTTGAACTTGATGTTTTATTTGGATAATTTTGAGTTGGGGAATATGATTAAAAGCGTTTTGGTCGCTAGGAAAATATAAGAGCGAGCACAACGCTTCACAAAATGGAGTGAGTCTTAAATTTTAGTTTTGTGGTAATTAAGTTTTTTCTTAATAGGTGGTCATGTTCCGTTATGTTTATGTATAATTTTGAGTATTTGAACTTTATTTATTTGAATTAATATGATTTCATGGTATCAGTTTTGTTTTTAATTTGCAAGTAACAATATGAAAATGTATTTGATTTTTTTTATGTATTCAGTGGTTCTTTTGGATTTAAGAAGCGAATATAATTCTGAGGGAAAGGCTTCACATGATAATATTTGTTAATTGATAGGGAAACACTTTGATGAATATTCATTTATGATTTCATGAAGTAACAATTTTTTTTATTTTTCTGTATTCAATGTTTTTGGAATTATTCTTATTGGGAGAATGTGTCTCTGTGCTTTTGTTTCCTTGATGTATGTTATATAGGAATAGAAGATCGACTACAAGGCAGCCAGAGGTGGATCTGGAATAGATGAGATACTTGGTCATCATCAAGGATGTAACCTTCTTAAGGGCTATCGAAATGTTACCCAAAAATAGTGTCTTGTTGAACTGATAACAGTGCCGGGATAATGACAATCATCTTTCGCGAGAACGCGAAGTACGCTGAACTCAATGTTGTATATAATGGGACAAAGTTGAGAGTGTTGTGAAGGACCAATTTATGGTTCAAAATTGGTGAGCTCGTTCTGTTGGAGCTTATTTGTCAGTAGGCCTATTGTTAGTTCGATTTTCGACTGAGTATGTGCCAGATAATTCCACTTCGGTCACTGAAATAAGTATAGAGGAAAAAGTATGGAATCTGATGAAGCTGTCGAGGTAAAGACGAGAGTGACGATAGATGCAGCGGTGTTACTTGCTGACCAGATGGATGAATTTGAATATAAGTATTATTCCTTCCGTTAAAGAGTTAAAGAGAGAATGGAGCCAAAGAAGATTAAGATGAACCCAGAACCTTAGTCTGAATTAGTATAGATTTATGAAGGACATGCGATGGAATCAACTGTATCAATCAGTCATTTTGTACCAATTTATAATGTAATGACGATGACGAGATGAAGAGGTTTATTTTTCGCATTGATTCCCCCTGCAGTGAGAATAATAATTTTGTCCTGGTTTCCCGAACAGAAACTGAAGTTGACTGAAGATGATGAGATGTTGTATGCTGAGAGAGTTTGCTGGGATGATAACCCAGTTCCAAGAATAGAAATATTGAATAAGGTGGAGATAATACAAAGGAGGTCCTGAAGATGAATCGATAGAAAAAGAGGAAATGAATGGGGAAAACGTTCCTGAATATGAAGTTACCGATTAGACAGTATTTTCCCTGATTAGAAATAGGCGATGTGCCTTAAAAGAGAAGAAGAAGACGTAAGAGTTATAAACTTGAATATGGATGTGACGTGATTTGAAGACTCGACCTTGCTGATATTCGTAGTCTACGTCACTGGACTTTAAAACGGCTGTGCTTAGACAATTTCTGTACAGAAATTAGTGCGCGCTCAGCGGAATTTGACTTCATATAAGCAACGTACGAACTAGAGCAGTGTCGTGCGGATATTTGTTTGTGAAAACTATTTCATTGAATATTGAATTATATCTACGGTTGTCTGCTATATTGGTAACACCTGAGAACCACTTTTAGAAGGTTATTCCTGAGATGAAAGGCCATCTTTCGAGAGAAGCTATCAAGGTATAGGAGAACATTATGGAGTTTGAATGTGATAGATATAGCAATTGAGTAAATTGTTTTGTTTTTAATATCACTCATGTAATTAACTGTTGACTATTCTATTTCAGTTTAGTTAGGTCAGGTTGATTTTTGTTCATGATTGTATTATAATTTATATTCCATTTTTCCGGAACATACCACCTTGCTTTAATTATAGTGAGATTGAACCTTATTGAATTTTATTGGTTGTTATAAGGTACTAAGGCGAATGGACTCGTGGACTGCCATACGGATTCATGAGAATAGGAAAAGTTATGGCTATGTAATGCCAAAACTTTTTCATTGAGGAGAGTAATGTAATAAAGGGCCTATGTTTTACTCAGAAATAGGGAAATAAATTTTGATCCAAAGAATTCTATTATAATAAAGCTCGAGGACCGACAAGCGGTGTTAATTATTTGAGATAGAAATGTAGCCTAAACAACGGGCGTTAATTCTAAAAGCAACAATGTATTAATCAATAGATCGATTCATTTAAATTTCAACGAGGAGGTCTTGGGAACGGAAGTTAGCGATTATAATTTTAGTGCAAACGACATAAAGGACTTCAAGGCTAAGATTGGGAATTCTCAGTAAAGTCGAGATAAGAAATCGACAAGTCAAAATATCTGGATGGTCTAGACGTGTGTAGGCGTTGAACCGATGGGAACTTAGAAAAAGCCGACTCAGAAAAACTTCGGTAGGAGGATAGAAGCCAACGTTTTGGAAGTTCGAAAAAAAAAAGGGAGTCGTCGTCAGGCATTGGTGACAGACAGTCACTAATCGGTTCGTGGTCGGGATAGTTTAGTTTAATTCAGGTTGAAAAATAAAGGGCTAAATTATAGTGTTTGTTCTTGAAGGGGTGTTGTGCCTTTAGGTTGAGGCCAACACCCCCGTGTAGAGGGTTCAACTATTGAACATCGGGTTTTGGTGGATCGGTGTCCCGTAAAAAAAAGGTAGGATTTTTTGTTTGTTTTTGTAACTTCACAAAAAAACTTCTATTAGTTGAATATTGATTGTTCATAAGCGGGAACGAGAGTATGACTCATTAAAATAGACAGTCCAGGGTCCTGAAGTCTTCTAAAAAATTGATTTAAATAATTACTGATTTGATTTTAGAATATCATTTTACATCAATTGCTTTTCAAAAGACTGTGAAAAATTGTTAATATTGAAATTTCTATTAACTGACACCATAATAGTTCATTATATGTGATATCTCATTTAAATGTGTTATTTTTGCTCTATCCATCTCCTCAGAAAATACTTTTAAAACAAAAGACTTGTCCTTCGTGCGACGAGCACGAACCCAAATTCTTTCCAAAAAGAGAGTTCAGTAAAGTAAGTATATTTTGATATATTTTCGAGTTGGGAACTAGATTCAGGAATTATGAGTAGAATGTAGAGAGTAAGTGGTGATAGTGGTAAGGGTTGATAGTCAGAAAAAGGTTTATATTAGGTATTATTTCGATTTTTGCTTGTTTCATTATTTTAAAATTGGAATTAACTTTATTTTTATTGAAAGTAGGAAATATTAAAAGTTTCAAAAAGTTACCCTTTTTATAACGAGATAAACACACTTATATATTAAGGGAAACGACTCTGAAAGAGTTAAAGATAAAGTGGATGTATTACAGCATGACGTCAGCCTGTAGAATCGTTGCCACGTCGGCAATTGAAGTCTTCACAGGTAATAGCCCTCTTAACCTCATGGCTGAATTTAATTCTGCCAAATACCATTTCAGTCGTGGTCTTAAATACAAATTCCATGACAAAACATTCGATTTCATCGATGTCTCTGACAAAAACTTCATAAGTATGTGCACTAAATCTTCCAACGAGTTATGGACTCTGCTCAAAAACTCATGGCAGGAGAGCTGGGACTTCTGCCCCTCTGGCAAAAACACCCATCTCTGGCTACCCAACATCCGCTTCTCCAGCGAAAACCCCTATTTCAATCCCTCCCTAACCTGTTTCATCACAGGACACTACAGATTAAAAAGTTCATAAGAGCTGATTGTTCAAAACGTAATTATATTCCTTCAGATGAGTTAATGAACGGAAAGTTTCAGACAAAAACACTGACGTCAAAATTAACACGTGTGGTTCGACAAAGAGTCGAAATTTCGAAAAGTGCTAAGTTGGAATTTTGAGCGGGTGAACAAACTAAAAATTTGACAGGAGAAACCCGACTCGTACGAGGTATTAAAAGGGCTCAAACAGAGTTTGTTGGGGAGTCTTGACACGCCGGAAAAACTACTAAGATCGTCGAGAAAAGATCGTGGTACGAGGTTCGAATTGGTCTCAGAATTTAGCATTATTATAATTATATTGAGTGATATTAGTAATATTTTTTTGTTTAAGTTTACGAATTCAGTCAGAATAATCAGAGAAATTGAACAGATAGTGCTAAGTTGAGGGACCAAGGAATTAAGAGTACTACTATTTGTTCTCCATCGTTTATTGCTCGTGGTAAATAGGCCGTTTGTTGAAGAAAATCGCGTGTGCCCAGTTTTGTTTTGAATGTTTGGTCTTGGAGTCTAGGGGTATGAAGTATCTGAAAATGTTGGTATATTATTCAGGTTGAAATTGTCTAATTAAAGTAGAGTCAGAAATTAAGAAGTAGGTGATAGGTTGATATCTCTTCTTAATTATTATGTTTGAAGAATTTACACAAAATTAAGAATTATATAAATGAGTCATAGTGCTTGAGGGAACCGCATCGCCATCTACTTAATTATTCAGTGTGTCATCTTTATTTAGATTTTATTATGATTAGGATTGATAAAACTATTGTAATTTGGCACAATTTATCATTATACTTCTTAAAATCCATAATTGAGTTTCATTACCATCTTCATTATCAGAAAGAAAATTCATTAACATCAAAGACCTTCTATTTTTGCGAAGGCCTTACCTTTCCTAGGACCGCTCGACTAGGATTGGTTCCCAACCCTTTCGTAAATAAGTCAATCTAGTAATATTTTCCATCCAACCATCTCCCACAAAAAGGTGGCTCATTACAACAACGACTCTTGAAATTTGTGGTTCGTCACACTGCATTCTCGTCGACTTCGGTAAAAATTTTCTTCCTCTAGGTCGGTCAGGTTTTTGGATCACGCCGGAGTCACCAATTAAGCTTTGAAGGAACGCGGTATTGTGATGGAGCTTCTACCTCTTAATTTGGGAGGTGGCGTTTCTTTCTGAGCATGCGCATCTGAACTCTTCGGACAGGTGTGGTGCGCATGTCTGCCTGTGATGCCAGTGACCTTGTGCTCCACGTCGGAACGATCGTCGAACGCTGTGTGCTTTGCCCTACTTGAACCCGTCGGGGACGGTCACGTGAATTCTACCATTTAGTGTATTGGCATGTGAGCGCAACTCTTTCACCAAGTGACTAGTTAACAGTCTCCACAGTCTGCCCCAAGAGGCAGAAAGCGTGATAAGTCTCATCATTGCGCATGGTAAGAACCACTCCGAAAAACTGAATCCAGCAGCTTCCAGTTTGGGCTTCAGTTCAAATACCAACAACCGTATGACTGGTAGCAGCGAAGCACTATCCAACCTCTACTGGCTCTGCATAGTCAGTACCCGAGTTATTTAGGACGCAACTCACACGCCGAAGGGGCTTCTTATTCACCCACCCGAACTCAGTCCCATGAACCAAGATAGTCTAAAGATTGATGCCTCAATTGATCTTGGTAGGAGCACCGTAAATCCGGCCTGTACGTCAAGATCCAGGAACCATTGTGAAGTTTTTCAATTGATCCTGGCTTCAAGCACCAAACTACTACGAACTAGCCATATCATCGAGATCCAAAAACTCCAGAAACGTCCCGCAATTAATACTGGTTCAGGACGAGGCCGGTCGAACCGCCAAGTTCCGCTAAACCCTGGAGCATTTCTCGAGATATCCTGAACATGAGTGTCTGCGAACAGATAGAAGAAATACCCCCCTAGTCCAGCATGCGTCAGCCACTATCCCCTCTAGTCCAATTGGGTGGCCAGGTCGTACGAATACTTCCCAAGGGCCTCCATCCTCCCGAGAAAACGCAGTATACTACATAACGCACTAGATCATTGAACAAAAAAATCCGGAGATTCACTGCAATAGGGTAGAGTACGTTAGTTTTGAGGGAGAGCCCCTGTGCTGCGACGGACTTCTTTGTCACTGAGTTGATCAACGCGCCCCGTTCGATCTTCCACTACTGGCGCAAATGGCATTGCTTTAGGCATCAAGACTTAACCCCCCATTTCATCTGGATGAAACTGAGGACCTAGTCAAGACAAGCACCCCTAGCGCTTCAAGCTATAATGCCATGAGGGGTGAGCGCGGACGCTCATACTGAGAATTGTACATGTCGACATGTGAGTAGAGCTCTTAACCGAAGTTGAAGTACCATTGTCATCATTGCTGTACCGGGTTTCTGCTCAAGTTTTGACACCTCAGTAGACACCCGATAAGCTGAAAGAGAAAATAAAAGGATGTTTGAAGGAAGATAATAAAGAATTTGCGCTAGTACAACCGAGGAGGAACCAGCACGGATCACCCTCCTCCCAAAGGGATCGCCGTGTCGACCACAGCAGAGTGTCCCTATTTGATGGTTGTGAAAGACCGAAGCATCGAAACAACACAAATAACAGCTTTTCAGCATGGATACCCCACCCGCTGTTGCTGTTCGACTGCTAAAAGCGAGGCTCCGAAGCATCGTAAAGGCAAGGCTTAAGGGTCTAAAAGTGGAGCCGAATTTGGGGAATGGGCAGAGGGCGAGTCTTCCAAGATCTCACCCTGGTCGAAATGTCGTAGTCCCCCTTTTTCGTCCAGCGGACCATTTCAGATCCCTCAGCGGATAAGTGACGAAGGTTGGAAAGCCAGCGCTGAGATTCAGCAGGGTTTCGTTTTCGCCCATGTATGAATTACAAAACTCTAATCGATCGCAGGATAGCATGATCCTGGCGGGGACGGCCAAGGAAGGAAGTAAGGTTGCTTAATGTGACCTACCTGCCGTCAGGCCTACGGTCACAACCCCCATGGGCGCAGGATTAGGATACGTCGGATCAGCGCGCCACGTAGATTCATAACTTTCAACTTGGCTTCAGCTTCCAAGACTTAGGCCCCCATTGGCATAGGGCGAAGCAATATCCAAACCTCTTCTAACTATGCAGGTAAGCTCCCGAGTTGGAATACGCAACTCACACGCCGAAGGAACAGAACACCTCTAGCCCAGCATGCAGGCTTTCAACCACTGCCCTCACGAAACCTATCTTCTAGTAGAGCGGTCAGAATTTCTCCTGTGGTAGCAATCATAGCGTCATTGCTGGGACTTGCTTTGGGAACACATTCCCTTGCAAATTTTGGGCCTTGGAAACCCGGGCCTTGCTGAAGCCAGCTAGGGTAATGCGGGATTACCACACCTGTCTGCACCGCAAGAATCAGGCTACGCCTGTAGCCGCCTTGCATGCGATCACCACCACCCATCAACATCAATTCCAACCACTTTCCAAAGTAACGAGAAACTTAGCCTTCATACTCAGATCGCCCCGAAAGAGGCACCTCAATAATTATATGTCTTCTTTTTGAGAAGACTGCTCTAGAGAAGCTTTCCATTCTCTCAAATCTTTCATACATATCTATAATCCAACTTGTGTCATACACACTTTCATTTGCTCCTCTTCCATTCCTTCCAATATCACCATCCTTTCCTACAAGTATTCTATACATTCATACAGGAGATGGCTCCAACTTTCAATCTTTTCATATACGCATCTATCATGCTCGTAGAGACCCCTTCTATACAAAAATGCCTATCCTCTTGCTATGCCACAAGGAGGATACTGCATTCGCATCTAGCACGACAAGAATTGGGCTACTCCCCAGTGGGGAGAACAACCTTTCCATATATACCAATTTTGGCCCCAATTCGTCACCATACTAGCAATAGACCGAAGCCATCTACCCCTCCACGTGTTCATTACTCATCCACACGCATACGCCATATTGATCTATCAACTCTGGGGCGGACACGACATTCATGCCATCATCATTGATGACAATGGCAGCTACGCCCTCCTCCCAGATCCATACGTTCTCATGGCACTTGGCAGCCTATACACCATCTCTCACATATGGCACCTGCAACAAAGCCACACATATTCTCTGTCGCATATTGCACAACCCAATGTCACTCATGGTGCTGTAGCACCTCGACGCATTCAGTTGCAGGACTCTCATATACGTCATTTATTCTTATGATTTCATTCGGCCCCTCATCTATCCTACCCGGAGTTTATATTCCGGGCAGCTCACACTGGATGTGCTATGTCTCACATCCTACATGTAATAATAATAATAATAAGTTTATTTTGGGTATGAGTTTTACATATCGAAATTATACAACTTAAATTTAAATAAAAGAAAAACAAATGTTAACTTCCGCTATTTTATTGATTTTCACAACAATTGTTTCGTCATACCATGACTTCATCAGGTGAGTATTTAAACTTAGTTAGTTTAAATCGCCTATTACCAGCTCTAGCGTTTCGAATGATGCTGATACTGTTAAGTCAGATGTCGCCAGTTCTTTGCGCAAGAACCCTTCCGTCAGAGTCACCGGTATTAGGAATCTGCGGAGTGGGTCAATTGTCGTCGATGTTCCAACTGAAAAGGACCTCTTATCCATCCAGAAAACTGTCAGTACTTCAGAGCACCTTAGCTGTTCTAATCCTAAGAAGGTTCTTCCAAGGATTAAAATTTTCGATGTTTCAAAGAGTCTGCTCGATGATAGGTTCATCGATGACCTTCTTTTCAAGAATGTTGAGGACCAGGCCCTCAGAGAGGAACTTCGTCCTCGCGTTAGGATCATCACACGCTTAAAGTCTAAATTCAAAGACAAGGCCCACTTTGTGGTAAGTGTTCCCGGGTCACTTCGCTCGTTACTAATTGGACGCGGAAGGGTGTACATTGATGTCGGTTCACATCATGCAGTCAACCATTTCAACATTCAGCGGTGTTACAGGTGCCAACAATTTGGCCATTCTGCAAATTCTTGCGAAAAACCCAAGGTTTGCGGCTTTTGTTCACTTCCAGACCATGCGTTCAAAGACTGTCCGGACAGGGAAAGTCCTCCGTGTTGTGCAAATTGCAAATCGGCAGGTGCTGACATTCCAACTAACCATGATACTTCTGACAGAAATGGTCCCTCTTACAGCAAGCAACTAGTCAGGTGCCGGAGTTTAATTGACTACCGATGACCTCCCTCAAAATAATTCAATTTAATGCTCAGCGCTCTGCTTCAGCTACCTCGGCAATTCTTCGGCTGGCGGGCCAGTGGTCGGTCGGTCTCATCGCCATTCAAGAGCCATATATTGCTTTTGGGGAGTTGAGGTGTCTGGGGTTGAGATCATCCGTTGTTCATTCTCGCGGAGGCTCACCTATGTCCGTGATTGTGGTCCTTGATCCAACGTTGGATACGCACATTACGTCTGTCATGGTTACTATTGGATCCCGTAAATTTCATCTTTTTAATGTTTACTGTCAATATGCTTCAGATATTGATTTATTCTTAGATAGGCTGGACCTAATAATTTCAAGTTTGGATGTTCCGACTTTATTGTTTCCGTTGATTCCAACGCACACTACAACCTTTGGTTTTCTGGCTGTCATGATGGTCGCGGTTCCTCTTTGGAGGAATTCATAGCACGTCAACGTCTGGTGATCTTGAATATATCTGGCCAACCTTCCATATTCTGGACGCCTAACGGTGGGTCTAACATCGACGTCTCGCTAGCTTCACCCTCCGTTTCTGACTGGGTGCGACACTGGCGTGTCTATGATGGACTGGGGGTCGGTGATCACTGACCTATCTTTTTTGACCTTAGCCCCTTGGATCCTTTGGCTCCCATTGTATATCCTTTGCACCAGGGACTCCATTTTGTGCATTCCAAAACAGATTGGGAACTCTTTGATGTTCTTTTGGAGTCAGCTATCCATGGAGTGTCCTTTGATCCATCTTCTAGAGAGGATCTGAAGAAACTGGCTGTCTCCTCTGCCATACTCGGCTCTACCGTGTCTTCAATCCCGGTCTCCTCTCGTGACTTCATAAAGGTAGGCTGGTGGACTAGCGAGCTTTCTTGTTTCCGTTCGGCAGTGTGTAAGAAACGTAAGGCATCCCAGAGAGCTAAGTCCCGCGACGCTTTTGTTTCTGTTATTGCTAACCTTCTTTTCGCCTATCGATCTGAACGTAATAAATACACGGCCGCCATTCGTCGGGCTAAAAATCATAACTGGTCCAAATTTGTGATATCTGAGATGGAAAGGTCTCCCTGGGGGGTATCATATAAGATTGCGTCTGGCAGAGTGTCTCGCCCGTTTATCTCGCACTCCGTCCGCTGTCCTGACGGATCATTTATCGAAAGTCTCGCTGAGTCAGCTGGTGCGATCATGGACCGGCTTTTTACACCTGATGACCCTGGTTCTGATTCCATCGAACAAGAGCTAGTTCGTCTTAGCATCTCTTCCCCACCGGATATGTCCCTCGGTGATTTCTCTCCATTTACAGCATCTGAACTGGGGGCTGCCATCATGGCTCCTCCTCTTCGGGGTGCTCCTGGTCCTGAGCGTATCATTGGCCCAATACTTCGAAGAACTTGGGAAGTGATTCCTGAGTTCCTACTTAAACTTTTTACCCTTTGCCTTTCTTTTGGCTATTTTCCGAAAATCTGGAAGTCGGCAACACTATGTCTGCTTTTAAAATCTGACGATCGTGACATTTAGGACCCAAAATCTTACCGACATATTAGCCTTCTGTCAACCTTGGGCAAGGTTCTCGAACGGCCTATGTTGAGCCGTCTCTCTGAAGCCCTTTGGATCCAAGTAATTGCTCGCCCCTGCAGTATGGCTTTAGGCCTGGTCTATCTACTGAAGATGCTGTCTTCCGACTAGTCAGTTATGCTCGTGAGTCTAGCTACAAATACGTTGCTGCCATTTTTATAGATATCGAGGGTGCGTTCGACTCACTTTGGTGGCCAAGTATCCTCCGTTGTGCTCGAGAGTTGTCCATCCCTCAAGACCAGCTTCGTCTCTTGCACAGTTATCTTTCTGACAGAAATGTCATTTTTGTACGGCACTCCTTCTCCCGGTCTAAAGGTTTTGAGAAAGGCTGTCCTTAGGGTTCAATACTTGGACCGTCACTCTGGAATCTAGTTATCGATGAGTTGCTGTTTTTACTTTCGAAGGAGGAGGGCCTTGCTATCGCCTATGCCGATGATCTGGCGCTTCTAGTTGGAGCAAACAGTCGTCGCGCTCTCGAGGCTGCACGGTCGAATGGTTCTCGCGTAACAAGCTGACCGTGTCGATGAGTAAATCCGCTGCAGTATTAGTGAGGGGAAGTTTGCACATAGGTCGCCCTCCAAGGGTATGTGTTTCGGGTGTGCCATTCCGTTGTTTTCGCGAGCACAAGTATTTGGGTGTCCTGGTAGACTCGGAACTTACTTTTCTGCCACACGTGAAGGCGCTGCGTGAGAAATCGAATGCTGTAGCTTGTAGGTTGATGCGGTTGAGACGGTCCTTGGGAGGCACTCAATCTCGCTCATTCTCACTTTTATATAAGTGTATATTTCTCCCCATCATCTCCTATTGTGCTGCGGCCTTGTTCCATCAAGTTGAGCATTCAGACTGGTTATCCTGTTTGCACAGAGGCACTTCTTACTCTTGGTTTCCACAATGTGTCGCACTGTGGCTACGGCGACATTACAGGTGGTGACTGGAAGTATCCCGGCGCACTACTACATACTATATCGAGCAGCTCACTACCATCTAAAAAAGGGTCTTCCTTTCAATTTTGCAGACACTTTCCTTCCTGCTATTCCTATCGGTTCAGAGGATCGGTCTCTAGTGGTGCGCCGCTGCTCCGGGTCGTAATTTGAGGCGTTATTGTCTCGTTGGCAGTTGGACTGGGAGGAGTCCGAAACCGGTCGTTGCACCTTCGGCTGGATCCCGCTCGTCAGGTTTGTCCAGAACAACTCATGGTTCAGACCAGCTTTTCCACTGGCTTGCTTTATTTCAGGTCCTGGCCCATTTAGGGCAAACCTCTTCAGGCTGGGTCTTGTCGGGGATGATTCCTGTCAATGTGGTCACTTACAAACTAGTGACCACATACTGTGTGTCTGTCCTCTATTTCAGGATCTATGGATCCGCGTGTTTTCTCTGGGCGATCTGTCTGATCTCATCTTATCCGACTTCTGCTGGGTTAGAGTCAATTTCTTGGCGATTTCTTCTTTCGCCGCTGATGCTGTCCAACGTCTGAACTCTTGGCATGTCGAATGATTTGGGATCTGGAAGGGCAATGATGATATCGTGCTAAATCGTCAGTAGAGAGTATTTTATACAATCAGTGACTGTCGTGTGCACTGCTCTGAGCTGAGGAAGGTCACTACAAAAATATAAAAATATAAAATCTTATGAAGATCGTGACGCTTTAGTTATATACAAAAAAATACATTTTGGTAAAATATTCCAGTTGAGTTATCACTGAGGCAATGAGAGGGATTACAATGAAATAACATGCCGTGTTAAATAATTTAACTCATTTTGAATAGTTATTCAAAATGTGATCTTGCCTGATGATGCTACTGTGATAGCGAAACAATTGTTGTGAGTTTAACAATAAAAATTTGTGAAAATCAGAATAACCTTATTTCAAATTATTTAATATGGATTTTCACCAAGTAAGGACTGATACAATTCAATAACATGCCGTGTAGTATCGGTGGATGAATAGTCCTACCCTTGAGCGTGAGGTTTCGTAAGAGGTGAATAACACGTTACAAAGCACTGAGGTGCGCTTTCGTAAAGGGTTGTGTAACTTCACGAACTACTGAGCAGAGTGAATGTACCGGCAGGCTAAATGTTTTTTTCTGTTCATTGAGGGTTGTGGCCTTTCAATATTACTAATATAAATATATTACTCGATTTAACTGTGTTTTCAATATTTGAACTTCTCGCCACTGTTTCTCTGGGTTGTCTATACAAGCGTTCTATTTTCCCCCAATTAGACGATCACAATAGAATGGTAAGCGTTCTAAACACTTTGAGTCACTCAATCAGCTATTTGCAATCGTTTAAAAGCAATGGGAATGATCCGAAAGGTAGAAAATTAGGTACCGTATGAATTAAAGTACGTTAAAAATTACTTAGAACCGCCGTACAGCCCAGACATTGTTCCTTCCGATTATCATCTCTTGCGATAGATGCAACATGGTCTAGCTGACCAGAACTTCTCCAAGTACGATGAAGTCAAAAAATGGATCGATGCATGGATAGCGGCTAAAGAGCCGGGCTGTTTTCGCGATGAATCCTTCAATTGTCAGAAATTTGGGAAAAAGTAGTGGCTAGCAACGGACAATGAAGCTTTAATTTTCAAAAAAAAACCCAACGAACTAATTTTTACTCCTAATAGAATTATTATTGCAGGATAGGGATCATTGTGTCAGAATAACACACCCCACGCGCTGGCGTTGCCTTTGTGAGTTTTATGTTTGTTCAAATGGTACAGTTTTTCAATTAATTTGTTTGTTTACATTTGTGAAAATAACTTTCCAAATTTGAATATTTCTGTAGTATAATTTTGTCTATACATTAATTTTTGAATAAATATTATTATGGGGGTATGGATCCAGACCATTGGCTTATAATGTGAGGACCTTAAAGAAACAATTTTTTTTTAATTTTCAGAAGAAATAAAAAGAAACGTTTTCATCTGGATAGAAGGAAGCTCAATAAATTTTTTTTGTATCTGAAAGAATTTATCAAAATTTGTCTCATGAAGTTCTTCACTGCTTCAGCTTCTTCAAAAACTCATCTCATTCAAAGTAGTCAACATTTTAGTTGAAAAAGAAAAAAAAGTTTCTCTAATATATTACCATAGCCAATTTGAATGTTTTACACAGAACATCAAATAAATATGAAATTTTTCACACAGTCCTTTTTTAATCTAATTACATAGTTATACACTGTACATGAAGGCATAATGTAAAATGCTTGTTCATTGTCAAATAGTTCACAAACACTAGATGAATTTCGGAAAAACTTCGAAAATATCTCGTGAGATCGACAACCTTTCTAATATCCTAAAACATAATTATTAGTGTGCATGCAAAGGTAAATACAGCAATGAATTGAGTGAACACATAGATAACCTGGCAATAGGAACATGTAACAAAGATCTTCAAGGTAGTTTAATTCATTATAATATTTATATCTAATAATAGTTGTTCAGGAATGCCTTGTTGCTGCCCTTTCTGAAAAGACACAGGGTTGTTGTGTCAGTATCTAATTGTGGACCCACATTTCATTCACTCTAAACATTCTGAATTCTCAAACAAAGTACCATTGTTAAACACATCTTAGATCCCAATAAATGAAATGAAATAAAGATGCTTACATGTATGAAATATGTTAAATGGTCAATTCAGATTAAACTAAACAGGTCGCCCCTAGCTGGAGCATCAATACAGTAAAATCCACCACTGGATAAAGAATACAAGATACAAATAACACTCACGTTGACCTCGGGTAATTCAATACAATACAAAACTTTACATGTTAGGGCTCAGTCAACTTCCCTTTGTGTATAACCCTCACTTTTAATGGACAATGGCGTTCTATTTTTAACAAAGGAAAACTGGACTCTCTGAAATCGGCGTTCAGTCGACGACGATTACCACTAATCTTCTGCAGAACAAAAGGATCATCTCTCCGAGATTATGTTTACATTTTCACCTGCGCGCGCAAGTCTTCGAAGCGACCATAGACTCTTACTCCTACCATAAACAGTGACAAGTAGGCATACAATTTCCTAGGTGGATCTTCCCGCCTAATCTTCCTTTATAAAAATATGTGGATCTCTTCAGTATGTATTTTAAGGATATTAAAAAGTACCGTCTTCAAAATTGTCCATGAAAAAAGTTTTTTTCCGAATAGGTGCCAAGTTTGCTCTCAAAGGAACAAAAGTTGATGATTCGGATCGCAACTTACGCTTGCTAAAAAGAAATTTAGCTCATAGATTCATCAGCGAAGTTGAAAGCGCAACTGAGTGGAGAAAAGAGGACGAAAGCCGGCCAAAGCGTCTGAGTACACAGTAAGAAGGTATATCATGGCTTCTGTGTTTTGGGACTTGCACGGAATTTTACCCATCCTGCCAGACTATCAAGAGCGACGACTAGTATATGCTAAAGAAGACATACTACTCTGTCAAGAAAGTACCGGGAATTTTCAATTAAAACAACATTTTTACATTTAATCGTCAAAATTTATTGGGTCGCCTTCAAAATAGGCTCCATTTGCTCCAATACATCTATGCCAACGGCACTTCCAATTATCGAAACATTTTTTATAGGCGCTTTCCAGGATGGACTTAAGCTCTCGCGCCGAATTTTGTTTTATGGCTTCAATCGACTCAAAACGGGTGCCACGAAGGGGCAATTTTAGTTTTGGGAAGAGGAAAAAGTCGCAGGGAGCCAAATCCGGCGAATACGGTGGTTGCTGAAGCACGTTTGTTGAGTTTTTGGCGAGAAAGTCAGTCACAATCGTAGCTCGGTGAGAAGGCGCGTTATCGTCATGCAAAATCCATGAGTTGTTCGCCCACAAATTTGGCCGCTTCTTACGGATACGCTCACGCAAACGTTTCATAACGCCTAGGTAATACTCCTTGTTTATCGTCTGACCCTCTGGAACGAATTCGTAGTGCACCACGCCACGGATATCGAAGAAAGCATCACCTTCATTTTCGAGCGGCTTTGGCGTGGTTTTTTCGGTTTCGGCTCATTTTTTGCCACCCATTCCGATGATTGCTGGCTTGTTTGCATATCGTACCTGTAGACCCAGGTCTCATCACCAGTTATAATGCGTTCCATGAATGTAGAATCGGAATTACAGCGATCCAGCATGTCTGAAGCAACCTGTTCGCGATGACGTTTTTGAAGAAAATTCAGGTCTTTCGGTACGAGTCGTGCGGCCACCTTTCTCATGCCCAAAATATCAATCAAAATCGTACGTGCGGACTCGTGGGATATCTTAAGATCATGTGCTATCTCTCTCAAGCTGGTACGACGGTTTTCCAGCACCTTTTCCTTAATTTTATCGACGTTATCTTCGATCGAAGTCGTCGATGGGCGACCACTTCACGACCGTCCTTGAAGGCTCTGTACCACTGATATGCACGAGTTTTCGATAGAGCATTATCACCAAAGGCCTTTTGCAACATTTTCAATGCATCGGCACACGAAAATTCATTTGCAACACAAAACTTTAAACAAATTCTTTGCTCAACGTAATCACCCATAGTAAAAATCGGCACGCACTCTGACATCGACTGACTTAATCAGCTGTTGCAAACATACTAGTTGACAGATCCCGCTCAAGCTTGGCATAGTAATTAAGGACAGTGGTACCAACCTAGGAAAAAAATTTTTACCTGCCTCATTGCCCCGCCAGATTTAAATCGATAATTCCCGGTACTTTCTTGACAGAATGTATATTGTAAGCATAGGATAATTAAAATTGATGAAACAAGTTTACTAGAGGTAGATATAGGAACAAAAAGTGATGAAAAATTGAAACTGACAGCAGTGTATCGATCGCCGCGAACACCTATAGCACACGTCAATATAGGGTTATTTAATTACCTACAAAATATAGACATTAATATAAATCACATAATAGCAGGTGATATGAATATAAGTTTACTCAGTCATGAAGATCTTGTGGAAAAACATAAAAACATTTTGTGTACATATGGTTTTGTCTCTGTGATAAATCTTTTCACTCGCCCAGAAAGCGATACGTGTTTGGATCATTTTTTTTTGTGGTAGGTTTCAACCTGGTAGGCGATGATACTGAGACTTATATTCTGCACTACCTCATTACGGAGCACTACCCCGTCATTCTGTGTTTAGAGCTGAAAATAAAACATCAGAATAAAACTCCTAAAAGAATCACGAAGTATATTAATTATGTTGTGCTCAAAGAAGAACTAAAAAGAGAAACTTGGATGAGTGTGTATGAACATGACAAAGTAAATAAAATCGCGGATAACTTAGTTGCCGTAAAATAAACACATTGACGAGAGCACGATTACGATCTTGATGGGAAGAAAATATAGAATGAGGAAAAAATAGATCACCCAGCAATTTGTAAATTAATTAATCACAAAAATGACTCATACTGTAGGTTGAAGAAAGAAAATCATAATTAAGATTTAAAAAAAGAATACTCCAGGTGTAAAAATAACGTCAAGAAGCGGATACGGGAAGCGAAAAATTATTATTTACAAAATCACATTCAATATATCTGAATGAAACGCTACGAAAATGGAGAAGATTTTGCAGTGGTATGGGAATACAACTAAACGATACAAAAACTTTGTACACTCTCCATTTTGCAGACGATGAGGTGGTAGTGACCCAAGACAAGGAAGATTTAGAGTTTATGACGACAAGGCTCTTCGCCGAATACTAAAAGTGGGGGACTGGCAGGATAGAGGGGCTTGGAGATTAGGAACCGGAAGGCGTAGGACGCTATATATATATATATATATATATATATATATATATATATATATATATATATATATATATATATATATATATATAATCACATTCAAGAGGTTCATTCAGAATCAAAGGCGTTATGTGACTACATTAAGGATATCGGCAATGAAGTAAAATCTAAGACAATTATAAATTATATACAAACCACGGATAAGGGAAAAGTTGAGGAAGATTATGATATTGCAGAAGCCTTCAATGAATATTATAGTAAAATAGGTGAACAATATGCGGATAAAATAAAAATTCCACTTCATTTCGTTAAGAAGAACGTTAAATTTTGTAGCTCTTTCTACCTGACCCCAGTGGAACCACTTGAGGTAACAAAGAGCATATTGACTCTAAAGAATAAAGGGTCAACTGCCTTTGACTCCATCAAAGCTGAAACGCTCAAAGAGGTAAGAGATGAAATAACAGAACCCCTGACTTACCTAGTGAACACTTGTTTCAAGAAAGGCTGTTTTCCTTATATTATGAAGCTGGGCATTGTGAGACCCATATTCAAAAATGGGGATAAACCACAAATGGTAAATTATAAGCCATTTACCCTTATTTCGAAATGGTGAAGGCATTTGACACAGTTAGTCACGAAAAGTTATTAAAAAAACTTTACAATTATGGATTTCGCGGATCAATTCATGAACTGTTTAAAAACTACCTTACCAACAGACAGTAGGTTGTGAGGATAAATGATAAACAAAGTAGAAAAAAATTGATTACCTACGGGATTCCACAGGGTACTGCCCTTGGACCGCTTCTGTTCCTTCTGTACATTAATGATCTGTTAGAGATGAGAAGTGAAGGTGAAATTATAAGTTTCGCGGACGATACCGTGGTTCTGTACGAGGGCTCATCGTGAACAGACCCGAAAAAAATTGCTATTGAGGACTTTGAAAATATACAAAAATGCTTCCAATTTAATAAGCTCACCTTAAACGAAGCAAAGACAAAATACTTACCATTTACGTCGACTAAAGCTGGAGTTGAGAATCTTGGGAACTTACATGCCACCCATGAGTTAAAGATTGCAAAAGCGGTTTCTGTGAGGTACCTGGGCATAATGATCGACCAACATTTAAAATGGGACGAACACATGATTTATTTAACGACAAAACTGAGGGGTATTTTGTATAGGTTCAAATATTTAAAAAAGAGCATAAAAAGCCTAAAACAACTGAAAATTATTTATAATGCGCTTGTTCAACCACAGTTATCCTACGGAATAATTGGTTGGGGTGGGGTACTGGACTGCCACAAAAAAAGAGTTGATGTATTGCAAAAATATATCCTCAAAGTAATACACGGAAAAAAATTACCTACCCTAGTAAGGATCTTTATGAATTGGCCAAAGTACCTGATGTTAGACAGATATATGCTCAGAAAATAATCATGAACACCTATGAGAAGAATATTCATATTACGGCGAAGGACCATATATACCAAACAAGAACTGCTAAAGAAAACTTTGAACGCCCAAGATCGTCGAAAAGAATAGGCCACAGATGTTGCACATACATAGCCCCAAGGCTGTTCCCTCTAGTACCCCAGCAGATAAGAAACAGGAAAGGGAAGATGTCTTTCAAGAGAGAATTGAAGAAGTGGATAATGGATTACGATAGAACAAAAATACATCAAATCATAAATCAAACCTAATAGAGTACCCAAAGTAGATAGTGAAGATGATTAAACGAATAAATGAAATTGTATACTTAAAGCATGAATTGTACACATTAACGGAGCATGTCTGTGATGGAGAACGTTAGGAGTAACTGTTTGGGGATTGAATATTTTTGTGTTAGTTTTAAGAATTTGTAAAGAATTGCTTGCTATGTAGAGATACCTTTGTGAATTCTTTGAAAGTAATTGATTAAACGTTAACCAATTAGTATGCAAATTCTTGGTTAAGCATACTTCAAATGGGGGTGAAAGTGGGATATATATTAGACTTTACTGCTTTATTCACAGCCTAAATACATATAATTCAAGTTCAGAGAGAATTATTTTACCCAAATTGAGGGAGTTGTTTCGTGACCAGATGTGGAATGTAATCCAGCTCGTAGGGACCATGTAGAGAATTGTCAGCAGAAGTACATACAATACAAGTGTACAATTTTGAGTTGTTGACCCAGATTTAGGTGGATGCACTATCTTGATCCTGGAATAGTTCGTCCTTGAGTTTTTCCTATTGTTGTTCGCGACACAGACTTCAATTTTATTGTTTTCACTTTTGAATTCACTTTTCACAACTTAATATCTAAATACAAATGAATAATGTAGATAATAAATTCACTTCCAGGCCTTTAGTGTGTTATGGGTAACTGAGAGAAAGAGAATTCCTTGGAAGTTTGAAGTGAAAAATGCGAATATAAAATATTTCAAGCGTAGAGATAAAAATGTTTCCCAAGTAACGAGAGTTTACTTCAAGAGAATGTGCGTGGGATCAGAACTTGTCTTCAACTGAATTTTCTTAACTGACTGTTTATACAGGGTGACTATCGCGTGACCTGTCTGTCCTAGGGAATGTGTTCAACTCTACCTTTCTGCTAACTGGCTAATGAAAGAGTGGGTTTGGGTCCGAAAAGGTAGCCCAGGTAATTCCGATACGACAATCGTATTGAAACTGCTAAAACGGTTCTAATGGGTTTGAAGGAATAATCCAAGGGAGAAATATCTTCGTTTCTTACTTGGTGTTTAGGCCCGTTCAGGTCTCTAGGAATTAAATGATTCATATTTGAAAGGCCTAAATTGTTGAACTCTGGGTACGTAATTGTTACGTACCTGCAAAGTGAATTAAAAATTATTTGTTGAAAGTAAATTTAAACAGAATTTAAATTTTGAATTATATGGACAGTGCACAGTTAATATCCCTGTAAGTAAGACTTTAAATATTGTCTGCCGAACAACTGGTGCAAAAACTTCATCAGAGTCTGTGCCAAAATTTTGAGAGAAACCTCGAGCTACGAGTCTTGCCTTGTAGCTCGCTTAGCTTATCCTCTTTAGTTTCTTTTCGTCTTATGAACCTATTTGTAGCTAACTATGTTTGTTTCCTTTGGGGGCCTCAACATGGGTCTGTTGTAAACCAACAAGGTTTAGAATTCATGAAAGGGCTGTAATGATACAGGGATTAATTCAGTGGACAAAAGTGAATTCAACGCAAGGTTCAATGCTCCTGAATTATTTTGTTTATTCTAATCTCCAGACCAGTTAATATTAAACTTAGGAATTCGCTTTTGAGGCACTCATAAACGGCGTTTTCATGAAATGAAATTCTTTTACTCTGGCCTATATATTATAATATAATAACAAACTATAGATTAAAAAGTTCATCAGGGCTGATTGTACGAGACGTAAACATATTCATTCTAATGAGTTTAGGAACGGAATGTTTCAGAGAAAAACGCTGACGTCGAAATTAACACGTGTGGCTCGACAAAGAGCTGAAATTTTAAAAAGTGCTAAGTTACAATTTTGAGCGGGTGAACGGATCAAATATTTGTAAAGAGAAAACCGACGCGTACGAGCTATTATAAGGGCCAAAGGAGAGTTTGTCAGGAAGTCCTGACACGTTTGAAAAACTAGTAAGATCGTCGAGAAAAGATCGCGGTGCGAGGCTTCAATTGGTCTCAGAATTTAGCATTATTATAATTATATTGAGTGATATTAGTAATTTTTTTTCAGTTTAAGAATTGAGTCAGAAAAATTGGAGAAATTGAATATAGTGCTAAGTTACGGGACCAAGGAATTAAAGAGTACCTGTAGTCGTTCTTTGTCGTTTATTGCTCGTGTTAAATAAGTCGTTTCTTGTAGAAAATCTCGGTGCCCAGTTTTGTTTTTAATCTATGGTCCTAGAGTCTAGGAGTAAGAAGTATCTAAAAATTTTGGTATATTATTCTTGACTCTTTATGTGATTAACTAGGTCTGAATTTACATATTCCTGTCCTCGATTTGATCTTATGCATTTTGGAACTTTTTGTTCTGATTTTTCATTTCTTTAATGAAATCTTTCAAATACTTTCCGGTCTGGATTTGATATTTTAAGAAGTATAAAAATGAATATCTCTAATAATCATCAATAATTGTCATCACATACCTTTTTTCAGCAGGTGATTCTGTCTGCATGGTTCCACAAACATCAGAGTGTATAAGATCGAGCATAGCTTCAGTCTTCTTTTCGCTTTCTTTAGAAAATGGATATCTTGCCATTGTTCCTTCTAGGCAGCATTCACAAATGCTTTCTATTCCACAGTCCCGAATCCTTATTCCTGAAACAAGATCTTTTTTTCCTTTATAGTGACCAAAATGCCAGTGCCAGATGTGGTAGTAGTTTTCGCCATGCTCCTCTGAGTCTATGGCTGCTTTAACTCCTTCAGTTATTGTGTTCCATCTGTATAGATCCTCCTGTCTGTTGCCTGTATATGCTCTAGCTAAACTTCTTCCATCCTTCATTATGTTGCATATATTTTCCTTGAAATCTACTTTATAATCATTGATAGCAAGTTTCGTCACTGATAGTAGGATAAATTCAAGAGGTGGTGCATATAGAACATCTTTCAGATGTATTTTACTCACCTCGTCATCGACACAGCATTTAATAAATACCGATCCTTTACCTTCCATCTTAAAAATTTTATCTTCTTCTGCCAGCTGTGTGCATCCTTTCTGTGTTTCATCCAGATAATGGAACATTTCTTTTGAACCAGTCATATGACTTGTGGCACCTGCGTCTACATACCATATGTAGTCTTCACATAATCCTTGCAATACTTACTTAGGAGTAATTCTTCAGTTGCTATACTGGACGGTTCTTTTTCTTTGTTTTTCTGATTGTTTTTTCACCCTTGTAAGCGAAAATTTATTATTTCTGGTGT
The DNA here is from genome assembly GCA_034642435.1 of Megalocaria dilatata. NCBI lineage: Eukaryota > Metazoa > Arthropoda > Insecta > Coleoptera > Coccinellidae > Megalocaria > Megalocaria dilatata. The sequence continues at coordinate 51,689,842 of CM067859.1, read as the reverse complement.
CCTGATTTCTTGCAGAAAAAACATGCTATATCTTTTGATTTCGTGTGATAGTTCTCTTTAGACAGTACTTTTTAAAACTGTTTCACTGTTCCCTGATACTTAATAATACTACTTATACTCGGTAAAATGATAACAGTTTTATGTAACCCAACATCAACAAGATTCTCTTTTGGATTTTTCATAGAATGAAGGTGGATTTGGTATTTTAGAATATACACTATACCGAATCTTGCTAACATGAAGTTTAGGAAACTACCGGCAGTAACCACCATCTGAAATCTTTCAGAGCATGAATTTAATTAAATCGGTCCTTCCACAATTTATTAATTAACAACAACATTGTTGCTTCTACAGGTTTACATTTTAAACTAACTCTGAATATTACACCTCAACTTCTTATATAGCTATTAAAACTTAAAAGAGGGAAGATCAAATAACTGACAATATAATATTTATTATTATTATTGTTATTTGTGGCAAACGGGCGTCTGTCCACACACTGCGTCCGCACGGGCTATTGTGGTTCACCCCTAATTTATGTATCCCCGACGGGATTCAGTTTCTGGATAAAACCGATAATCTTGTTCAGGGGTAATTTTTTCAGTTTGCAGTGGGCTATAAAGGCCTGACCAAAGACCTGAAATCTGATGCGACTCACCGCTGGGCACTCTGAGACGATGTGCATGGCTGTTTCAGTGTCCTCAAGACACAGCCTGCATTCATCGTCTTTAGCCAGACCGATTTTGTGCAAATGCGCTTTCAGTCTGCAGTGACCTGTCATAATTCCGACAAGTGTTCTTAATTTGGCCCTTTCCAGACCTAGCGCTAGGTTCGCCATCTTTTTGTTAGAAGCTGTTCCTAGGAACATCTTCGAAGCTGTTCCAAGGAACATCTTCGAAGCTGTTCCAAGGAACACCTTCGAATGTTTCAGGCCAGAATGGCTCCGCCAGAAAGTTCATTCTGCCCGTTATCGCCTTCTTAGCCACGTTATGTGGTATTCCCAGGAATGGTTCCGGTCTTACCAGAAGCAGGGCAGCTCCAGGCCGTTTTATCAGCAGTTCTGCAGCGGTCTCAATGGGAAATAGTTATGCCTGGAATATGGTTGCGTTTTGACCAAGACTCAATGAGCTGTTGATTCTCGGTTTGCTCCCAATTGATAGTTGGCGGTTCTAAACCATTCAACTTCCGTTTTTTAGTGTATGGTACTATAACTACCTTTTGTGGGTTAAGAGACATGTCTTCCCTTATACACCATTTGTCAATAGTATTCAGTATCTCTTGAAGGACGGTCGATATCGTCACTTCCGATTTACCTTTCACTATGATTGCCAGGTCATCAGCAAATGCTTGAACGTCGACTCCCCACAGCAAAATGATCGCTAGTAGGTCATCAACGAGAAGGGTTCACAGTAAGGGTGAGAGAATACCTCCCTGCGGACAGCCCTTCGCAGCCTTAAACTCGACGATCTCATCCTGGTACGAGGTTGTTATTAGTCTGCCGCATCTCACTGCCTGTATCCATCTACAAATTAGCGGGTCGATTCCTCTCTCAGAAATAGTTTCAGCAAGAGAAGCCGGCAGCGTATTGTTAAAAGCACCTTCAATGTCCAGAAACGCCGGTAGTGCTATCTCTCGATTATCGAGAGATTGGTTTCATTTTCCGACCAAATTGTGTAATGCAATTTCTGCCGATTTGCCGGCCTGGTAGGCGTAATGATGAGGGCTAGGTGGACTGTCAATTAGCACCTTCCCCCTGATATGCACATCAATCACCTTTTCCGGACTGTTCAGCAGGAACGATGTCTAACTTATTGGTGTGAACGATAAGGGTTCCGGTTCTGTTCGTCCCACCTTTGGTATATAGACCACTGTAGTTAGTGTCCAGCTTGTAGGGAGAACCCTCCAAACCAGACTTGTTCTAAATAATTGTAGCAGTGCGGTATCAAGACATCCATGCCCTTCTAAAGTAGGGCTGGAAAGATTCCGTCTACCCCCGGTGTTTTGAAAGGTTTAAAAGACCTTATTGCGTATTTGACCGCTTGTGCAATGACTATGTTTTTGGATATTCTCCAGTTGCCCCTCCCAGGCCAGATTGAATGGTCAGGGTTGGATCTGGCCTTTGTATCTTCCAAGGTTTGACATCCAGGGAATTGTCTGTTCGCAAGGAGCTCATGTTTCTTTTCTGGAACCAGTGAAACCACCCTCCGGTCGTTTGTTCGAACCGGTTGTTCTCACTGGCTCTCTGGGGAGAATCTTGTGTATTGTGGCAGTTCGGGGGCATCACTTATACCCTCACAGAATTTGCTCCACAATTCCCTCTTGACCCTCCTAATGCTCTTATTGTAGAAGGTTAGAGCTTCCTTGTATTTGTCCCATTGACCGGTCATTTTGGCTCGATTGAATAATCTCCGAACCTCCTTTCTCTTTTTATTTAGGTTGTTATTCCACCAAGATGAATTTCGGTTATCCTTTTTTTATCTTAGTGGGCAGTTTTCGTGATACGCGGAGACCATGGCGGTTTCAATTTGCTCCGCCAGGATCTCCAAGTGATTCTGTTTGAATATTTTAGATATATACTTGCTAAGGTTAGCCCGGAGGGTTTCTACATAACCAATCCAGTCTGTTTCTGTAGTTTTCTAATAGTCTAGAACCTGTTTTTATACTGAAGAGTATATGCCTATAGTCTGAACATGATGGTTCAGTAGATACCGTCCAATCGGAAATCTTATTGTTAATGAAATTAGTACTTAAAGTGAGGTCTAAAACCTCCTGTCTATAAGGGGTAACAAAAGTTGGTTTGTTACCTTGATTTACTGCTGTTAAGCCCTTTTGAAGTAAGTAATCTAGAAGTGACTGACCTCTATGGTTGATGTCCGTGCTGCCCCAAACTTTGTGGTGAGCATTGGCATCACATCCAATTATCAGCTGGATATTTTTCTTTCTACAGTGGCTGACTAAATCCCGCACGGCTATTCGTGGGGGTCCTTCGGTAGCTCTGTCACCAGGAAAGTATGCAGAACAGACGATAAACACCGTCGCATTGTTACAATAGTTCCTGGAATTCCTCCGAGTCCACTTACCTTACCCGAGGTAAGGGTGATATCCAGGGTTCCTGGATTGATGCAATGTCTATCTGCTCCTTTATGAATCTCCTGTCAAGGGTGAACGATGCAGCCTTAGCATGTTGGAGATTGTCTTGTATACAGCGTATGGCCTCTTTTTCTATGCCGGCCTCGGTATATCCTAGGGGGGCGACTTTTCGCCACCTTCCCCTTGGCCGTTGGCCGACTTCTTGAGGAGGGGTTTTCTAGGGATGGTTTTACCCTTACCTTGGAAACTTTTCCTATCTTGTTTCAGGACCTTGGAGGTGGGATTTACCCCGCCCTCCTTTGAGTCCCTTTTGATTTTTACTCTTACTGACTCCCTGACCAAGGCAATTCGTACCCCAGATGAGGGTTCTGAGAGACGCCCCGTCTCCCCCTCTGCCTGCACCGATCCGGTTTTTGTGCCACCTTAGTGGCCGGAACTGGACTCTTCCAAACCCAAAGAAGGGTTTGTAGTCCAGGTCCTTCAGAGCTTCCATGGAAATGTCATCCATGGTCACTGTCCAGACTTGACCTGGTCCTGACAACTCGCTACGTAGAATACTCTACTCGCGAGTCCTCAGGGTATGGTTCATTTTTCTCAGTCTGTTGAGTATCTCCTCAGACTAAAATCTGTTTTCTGGGTCTTCATCTACGATGAAGACCGAACAGATATTTAGTTTGGTAAGGTCCCCGCCCTTTACGAGCTTGAGGTCCGCTCCTGCCTATAGTTTGAGTGAGGGAGTCGTCTCCTCAACCTATCTCACACTTTCCTCGTCGGCACAGGTAATTTGCAGCCATCCAGGCCGATGTGAACAGCCATAGAATCTCACCTGTGACCCTCATCGGGTGTGTTTGCATCGGCTCTCAGAACCGCCCTCTGCAGTAACACCAGCTCGTCCCCCAACATTGAGACGGCGGGGTACCCAGAACATAGCAAGCCAACCCTGATCCCCCACGCTACCACAACGTAGGAGGTCTTAGGTCGCTTTGGGATTCGCTCTAATGTGTTACCCTCGGATCTGAGCTTTTTGCCACCGACGTCTGTTTCCGAGATGGATTTATCCCCCTCTTCGACAGTCGGCAGCTTGGACTCTTCGCTCAGGATTATTTTCAAGGCGGCATTGTACGATGTACCGCTCTTGAGGAGTCTGTGGATCCGTTTTCTCTTCGACCCAGTCAGTCTCGCCTTACTTTTTGGTTTGCCATCTGAGACTTTGGATTCCGTCGTGTCAGATTCCCTGTCCGAATGGGCTAAAGTGGTCTTAGTAACCTCCTCCATGAGCTCCTTAATCGCCTGAGGAACAAAGGATTGTCCCTCCTTGTCAGGGATATTTTTATTTATTTGTGTTTCCATATATGGTCCCACGAGTAGCAAGGAATATAAGATGTCCACCCCAGTAGAGCCCCGCGGTGCTGGGGTAAGGCTAATGAAACCAGATGTCGCCTGGTTTCTGGTGTTCGCCTATAAAGGACTGATCTACCCATCAGACATGCAGACTTCTGCATAGGCTGTTCCACCTTGTCTTGGGGGAAATATTATTGTGTTCACCAAGGCACTTGATCCAGACAATTAAGCCAAGATCCCCACCGAAGGAATGTCCGCTAGACATGACAACTGACAACATCCGATCAGCGGTATAACAGTTGAGATATTCAATTGGCATCGTTTCCCCTGTGCAATACCCTTGACCACAACACTACAGCTGGGTAGGGGCGTAGATTGTTCGCCGTACCGTATAACGTTGTCCAGGGTGCACCACTTGGAGGTCAAACTACCAAACCCCAATAAAAATTAAAAGAGGGAAGTTCAAATAATTAACAATATAATATTTACAAATAGCTATAAATTTACAGAAGTACCGATAAAAGAAAATACTAGAAAAAGGATACTAATAACCATGATACTACTCTGTCAAGAAAGTACCGGGAATTTTCAATTAAAACAACATTTTTACATTTAATCGTCAAAATTTATTGGGTCGCCTTCAAAATAGGCTCCATTTGCTCCAATACATCTATGCCAACGGCACTTCCAATTATCGAAACATTTTTTATAGGCGCTTTCCGGGATGGACTTTAGCTCTCGCGCCGAATTTTGTTTTATGGCTTCAATCGACTCAAAACGGGTGCCACGAAGGGGCAATTTTAGTTTTGGGAAGAGAAAAAAGTCGCAGGGAGCCACATCCGGCGAATACGGTGGTTGCTGAAGCACGTTTGTTGAGTTTTTGGCGAGAAAGTCAGTTACAATCGTAGCTCGGTGAGAAGGCGCGTTATCGTCATGCAGAATCCATGAGTTGTTCGCCCACAAATTTGGCCGCTTCTTACGGATACGCTCACGCAAACGTTTCATAACGCCTAGGTAATACTCCTTGTTTATCGTCTGACCCTCTGGAACGAATTCGTAGTGCACCACGCCACGGATATCGAAGAAAACAATGAGCTTCACCTTCATTTTCGAGCGGCTTTGGCGTGGTTTTTTCGGTTTCGGCTCATTTTTTGCCACCCATTCCGATGATTGCTGGCTTGTTTGCATATCGTACTCGTAGACCCAGGTCTCATCACCAGTTATAATGCGTTCCATGAATGTAGAATCGGAATTACAGCGAACCAGCATGTCTGAAGCAACCTGTTCGCGATGACGTTTTTGAAGAAAATTCAGGTCTTTCGGTACGAGTCGTGCGGCCACCTTTCTCATGCCCAAAATATCAATCAAAATCGTACGTGCGGACTCGTGGGATATCTTAAGATCATGTGCTATCTCTCTCAAGCTGGTACGACGGTTTTCCAGCACCCTTTCCTTAATTTTATCGACGTTATCTTCGATCGAAGCCGTCGATGGGCATCCGAACGAGGCAAGTCTTGAAGCCTCTGTACCACTGATATGCACGAGTTTTCGATAGAGCATTATCACCAAAGGCCTTTTGCAACATTTTCAATGCATCGGCACACGAAAATTCATTTGCAACACAAAACTTTAAACAAATTCTTTGCTCAACGTAATCACCCATAGTAAAAATCGGCACGCGCTCTGACATCGACTGACTTAATCAGCTGTTGCAAACACACTAGTTTACAGATCCCGTTCAAGCTTGGCATAGTAATTAAGGACAGTGGTACCAACCTAGGAAAAAAATTTTTTACCTGCCTCATTGCCCCGCCAGATTTAAATCGATAATTCCCGGTACTTTCTTGACAGAATGTATATATTAGGGGCAATTTTCGGAAATACCTCATAAGTAAAAACATTCAACAAAAGAGATCTGGCGACATCTGTTTGGTCGTTGAGAATAATTTTAAGGTTTTTATACCTATTAATTTCTACTGCTTCCAAAAGTGTGAGTCTAGTTCATTATGGATAATTTCATAGTTATTGTTGAAATTATGTTCAAATTCTTTCAAGTAACTGGCATATGTTGAGTGCAAGATGTCTGACGTGTAAGTCCTCTAGTGTTCGTGAATTCTTTTTCTAAAGGATCTACCAATACCAAAGGCAATAATTACAAATCAATTTATACGCTCCAAATTAATTTTCTTCATTTGTTATCTTCTATATGAATTCTAAAATTATTAATTGTTCTGGAAGTTACATTCGAGTCAAATTTTATTCTAAAATACTTGGCAATGTTATCCTTATCTTTATAATTTTATTTAATTTCAGTGCTTGTATTACTTCCGCTATTTTCCGGATCATCTTCAAGATCAGGCTCCTCTAGCAAATTTTCTTAATAATTTTCAAAACTATTTATAAAGAGTTCATTCCGTGGGAATGCAAATGGGTTCGACAGGAATGTAAACAAATGTTTTTTCTTCCAAATATAACTATGACAGTATTTATCGGTATGCTCTGGCGACAGTTGCAAAATTTTATAAAAGGTTGCAACCTGTTCTTCTGGTCGTTCATTCCTTTCTTGGGTAGCTTTTAAACAGTTGCAGGTTTCTGTTTAATCTAAGATGTTAGCGATTGAATGGTATGATTTTCATTCACTAATCAGGAAAAAGTAATGAAGAATTAGAAAGGGAGAAGATATTTATTGCACTGGCAAATGGCTAACAACTTCGTCTTTCTGCTAGGACATTTTCCTATATATTACATATAGTTTTTTCTTGAAAATCAAGTTTACATAATTGTTAGGAAAAATTTAAATTGTGAAGTTGACAGTGTTATCTATCTATTCCTTATTGCATCCATTAAGAAAAGTTCCTTATTGCATCCATTAAGGGTTAAATTGAGTATTTTCTTTTGTTTTATTCTTGCATTCTGGCATTTTGTAGAACAACGGGCTGGAAGATTTGGAGGTCTGCTCACAAATTTCTTTTCTAAGGTTTGAAGTCTACTTAGAATCGGGTATATCTAATTTTTTTCATAGAGAAGCCCATTTGGTGGGTTATGGAGTAGATTTTCTGGATGGCGTATTTTATTCAAAGCTCTCAAAATACAGCATTCTGCTATTTTGATATTATTAAGTGTGGGTCTCTTATAGCTGTTATATATGTATTAGATGACCATATTCTAATATCAATCTGCATATAGTTTGGTAGTTTCTTGAAGCTTATGCGGTTTATGCCGCAGTTTATGCAAGTGAGGGATGAAAGTGCTTTGATCTAGCAATTATTTAATTTTTTTTATAATAGGGATATATTTTAAAATCAACCTCACTATTTACTGTGATTCCTAGGTATTTAGCGTGTTGGACTGGTTTTATTTTACGTTGGATCCTTATGATAGTTTGTGAGTTATCTCACAATTTGTGGCCTAATATTATTGTATTAGCTTTGTCAGGGTTTGGTAGAATTCTCCATTTTTCATCCATTGTCACGATGTTGTTACCTAGTTTTGTTTTTCAGATTCTTACTGAGTACTATGAGTACTGTGTCATCAGAGTATTGGAGGATTTAACTTTTCAGTTCTTCTGTTACTTTGTAGATATTGTGTACGTAAATATTGTAAAGAAGTGGTGACAGTACAGAGCCTTATGGTACACCTTGTTGAGGAGAAAACGATGCCAAAGGATTATTTATATAGGAAGTACAAATCTGATCACAGTCTATATACAAATATATTACAACTGTAACATAATTATTACTGTACAAGGGTAACAAAATAACAATGCAGGTGAATGGAAGTCTGAACTAGAATGAATCTACAGAAGAAAATTTCTCTCTGATGATATTTGCTAGAGTCAACTGATTTGATATTATATTGATATATTGATATTTACACATACAAAGATTCTACATACAAAAGGTCATATTCTACAGTTTTGGCATTTAATACATGTAAATTCATTGTAAATAATGATAAATAATGGGAAAATGAAATATAATTTCCAAGTTACACTATATATTTAATATCAGTCTTCATGAAGCTGGCAATCGTTTCAACACACAGTGCCATCATCTGAGCTCATTATAAACTGAACTATTTCAAAACCATCGTCTCCTTAAATAGTGTTTACATGTATGTGTATTTAGAAGTTCGAATAGCTCAAATTCTTTCTGTGTATTTTTTCGGCATCCATGTTTTATCTTCATTTAACTGTTTCCTAATTTGTACCGATTTCAGTATATTTATTTTCAAACCTTCAGGTAGGATATGCAAAATTTCGGGTTTTGTGAATTTATGATTGTCCAATAAGATGATTTGCATAATTTGAATCACGTTTATTCAACCTATAACTTCTCAAATGCTGTTCGAATAACTGATAGAAACTGGCGCCGGTCTGGCCTATATATAAGGCACTGCATTAATCACACTTAAGTTTATAAACTCCGGAATTTTTTAATTTATATGAGAGTATATTACTGTTTTTGATGTAGTTCAGGTCATAACTCGCTCAGATGCGGGCACTGTGTGTTGAAACTATTGTCAGCTTCATAAAGACTTATATTAAATACTACTATGTCAAGAAAGTACCGGGAATTTTCAATTAAAACAACATTTTTACATTTAATCGTCAAAATTTATTGGGTCGCCTTCAAAATAGGCTCCATTTGCTCCAATACATCTATGCCAACGGCACTTCCAATTATCGAAACATTTTTTATAGGCGCTTTCCAGGATGGACTTTAGCTCTCGCGCCGAATTTTGTTTTATGGCTTCAATCGACTCAAAACGGGTGCCACGAAGAGGCAATTTTAGTTTTGGGAAGAGGAAAAAGTCGCAGGGAGCCAAATCCGGCGAATACGGTGGTTGCTGAAGCACGTTTGTTGAGTTTTTGGTGAGAAAGTCAGTCACAATCGTAGCTCGGTGAGAAGGCGCGTTATCGTCATGCAAAATCCATGAGTTGTTCGCCCACAAATTTGGCCGCTTCTTACGGATACGCTCACGCAAACGTTTCATAACGCCTAGGTAATACTCCTTGTTTATCGTCTGACCCTCTGGAACGAATTCGTAGTGCACCACGCCACGGATATCGATGAAAACAATGAGCATCACCTTCATTTTCGAGCGGCTTTGGCGTGGTTTTTTCGGTTTCGGCTCATTTTTTGCCACCCATTCCGATGATTGCTGGCTTCTTTGCATATCGTACTCGTAGACCCAGGTCTCATCACCAGTTATAATGTGTTCCATAAATGAAGAATCGGAATTACAGCGATCCAGCATGTCTGAAGCAACCTGTTCGCGATGACGTTTTTGAAGAAAATTCAGGTCTTTCGGTACGAGTCGTGCGGCCACCTTTCTCATGCCCAAAATATCAATCAAAATCGTACGTGCGGACTCGTGGGATATCTTAAGATCATGTGCTATCTCTCTCAAGCTGGTACGACGGTTTTCCAGCACCCTTTCCTTAATTTTATCGACGTTATCTTCGATCGAAGCCGTCGATAGGCGACCACTTCACGACCGTCCTTGAAGGCTCTGTACCACTGATATGCACGAGTTTTCGATAGAGCATTATCACCAAAGGCCTTTTGCAACATTTTCAATGCATCGGCACACGAAAATTCATTTGCAACACAAAACTTTAAACAAATTCTTTGCTCAACGTAATCACCCACAGTAAAAATCGGCACGCACTCTGACATCGACTGACTTAATCAGCTGTTGCAAACACACTAGTTGACAGATCCCGCTCAAGCTTGGCATAGTAATTAAGGACAGTGGTACCAACCTAGGAAAAAAAATTTTACCTGCCTCATTGCCCCGCCAGATTTAAATCGATAATTCCCGGTACTTTCTTGACAGAATGTATATAGTGTAAATTGGAAATTATATTTTATTTTCCCTCTATTTATCCAAAGTAACTTAGGTCACTGTATCTGTACTGAAATGAAATCTGAATAAGCCTACAAATTAAATTTACTACTTGAATGCGAAAGGATACTGGAATCTAATCAAAAGTTTTTATTTATAATATACAAAAATTCAATTTCCCCAAGGTAATAATAATTATAATAGCTGAAGTTCGAATAAGCCCAAGTCTACAGATCAAAACTTCCACATGAATATGAAAGTATACTGCTTAAAAATGGTTATTTACACTGTACAATGAACAATCCTACATGATGAAAACGAAATACAACGAATTCTATAAGATCTACTGCTATAGTGACACTTAAAAATTAATGTACTATAGTGATGAAAATTCTACAAAATATTTGTCTACCGCAGTAAACATAATAAAACGACCTATTTACATCTGGAAAAATTACTGTATAAATTGCACAACAGAATGCCTTAATTATCACGATGGAAACTATATATGAAGAGAACTAATTTGAAAGGAGCGGCTTTCTACCCGGGTGAATATTATTAACATCTTGATCTATTTACAACTACCCAAACTATAACTTGGAATTTTACTCTCTGAATCCCTTGTCTACACCAGTGAAAACACTAAAGCAGGTTATTTACAACTGTCACTTTGTACAACAGAATGTCCTTCCCAGCCGCGTATCGCCCTTTTATCACGTGCTAGAACATTCTAACAATTTTCAGTACAAAGAATTGGCATGATCTAATTAGTCCGTTTGGGAATAATTTGGTCAGCTCCCTTATATCGCTCGATCTAACAAAATACCTGCATAATATGCGATACCATTATCGATTAATTCGCGATGACCGTCGTTTTTCTATTACATAGATTTATGGGACGGAATAATATTTCTCCAATGGATATTAAATTTGAATATAATCGAATTGAAATAATGAAATTTAAACAGGAAATTCTTAGTATGAAATCACTTCATTAGAGGGAAGCTACTGGGAGTGAAAGTGTTGCCTGAAAACTTTCAGAGCTTGTATCACTTCTGCTATCTTCTAGATCATATTTAAGGCAGGCTCCTCTAGCAAATATTCTTTGTTATCGTCCAAACCATTTATTTCCAGACAAAAATATAATTACAGTCTTCTTGTGAAAAAAACCAGCACAATACCTTGATAGGCGACTGTAACAATACAAGAATGTTTAGGATAGGGAAAAACTATTCTTCTTTGATTTGAGCTTCCCGAGATAGCTAGGGCGCGCAGAAAAAACGCAACTTATAATACGGAATTATCTTAGGCCCTTTAGCTCAATTTATTATTGGGCTTCCAATGAAGGAATTATAATACAAAAACAGTTTTTCTCACATTTATAAATTCTACAATAACTGCATCTTCAGTCAAATTATTTCTCAAACTATTCAAAACTTCCACCAACACATGAAACATTTAATAATTAAAAGGATTTGGGCTGTTACTATATAGTAAATATTGTACTTTTTAAAAGGATGTAAAAGTTTTCCAACATCATGTTATCATTATTCATAGATTATTTATTTAAAACGAATGAAGAGGGATTCCTTGAATATACAGATGTACCTTAATAATATAAAAATGATAATAATAAAAATATTTATTATAAAAAATATTCCATTGCCTGGCACACTTTTCTGCTCCTGAATCATTTCATAATCCATGTCCAAATACAATAGATACTTAAATAATATTCAATATCTACTATTCGATTTTTATAATGATACTATATTATTAGAGTATTTACAACAATCATCTATCACTAATCAATCACAAATCTTTCAAAAATGCCTCTTGGGGTATTCTTCCTTCACCATTTATTTGATTGAAGATCGTTGTAGCCTTTTCGAAGTTCCAATCAGTCTCCATTAAACATCTGGAAGAAAAATGTAACAGTTAATAAATATACTGGTTTCAGGAAATAATAAAAATTAGTTAAATACCATTACCTCACAATTACAAAGGCACAGTCTAGGAGTCAAAAGTTTTAGGATGTTCGTACATAACTACATAGCTATTTATAAAATAATGGAGACAGACCACTGCTGGTCTATGGCCACATAATATTCTCAAATGCAACAAAAACTGCATTAAACAACCTTGAAAAAGCGGAAAGAATTTGCCTTAGAAATATAACGAAGTTGAGACACCCAAAATATCCTTTAAATCCTCTACACAATCCTCCTAACATCATGCTATACAACACAACAGAAGTGGAGCCAATACTAACCAGAATGCTTATGCTAAGCATGAAATTCATTGAGATCCAGAACAACAGGATTATCATGGAACCACTAATACATCATTACAAGAGAGAAATAGAAAAGGCAAAACTACTAGCACTCCCACTATTTGAACATTTGATATCCCTAAAATAACATCTGTGTAGCAATAACTACATTTTATATATTACAAATTAGAATGTGTATTACATCTAGTGTGCAAATTTTCAATGTTGGACCGATAAAAATCAATTGGGTTTTGAGTAAAATATCTTGAGATGGCATTTTGGACATCATCCAAATTTTCAAATTTTTGCCACTAAGAAAATGTTATAGCGATCAGAATTAATTGAAGTCCGAGAGTGCGATATCGGGCGAGTATGACGGGTGAGGCAGTACCTCCCACACAATTTATTAATTTTTTCTAAGGTTCGTCTTATACAGTGCGGTCTTGCATTGTCGTATTGCAGAATAACGTCTTTTCTGTTGACAATCGCCGAATACTTTTCGATTAAAGTTGGTTCACTCGATCCAACTGATCACAATAGAGATCTGCATTAACAGTTTGTCCAGGTTTCAGTGCTTCACAATGAACAATTCCACGGTGATTCAACTCCACCAAACACACAGAAGCGCCTTTTTGGGATGTAAACCCGGCTTCGCAGCACTTCCTGGTGATTCATTTGGAGAGAGCCACTGCCTTTTGCGTTTTGAATTATCATATAGGACCCATTTTTCGTCTCCAGTGATCAAACGAGCAGAAAACGGTTGGGTTGGTTAAGGGTGTTTGAGTGTTCCTTGATTGTTTGACATGGATTTGCTTCCACTTCCGCCCTTAGCATGTCATTGTCTAATGTTGTTGGTCTTCCTGATCAATAGGAGTCAGAGAGATCAAAATTACCGGATCTGAACCTAGAGAAACATCTTAGGAATTTACGAATGTCTAATGCAGTTGGATAAACATCGCAAATGTTTTTGGTCCCAACTATTGTATTACTGCCCTTGAAAAACTCAAAAAGCATACAATGCCGGATATGCTCTTCTGGTATTTGACTGGCGATTTCATCCCAAATTGCTAAAAAAGTCTAATATCTAATTATTTAGAAGTGAACAAGTCACAATAACCTTAAAATGTCTTTCACGCGACTTCGAAGTACAAATGACAATCAAATATCGACATGCGCAGAAACTACATTACTTTCAGGTCCCCCTATTGATATTTCATAATGCACATAAATGGTTGAAGGTGTTAGTCGCACTGACGTTTAGAAAATATTCCATGAAGACAATAAGATACAACTTACTTTGTTGTCCATTCCAAATTCATTCCAGAATGTGCCATAAGAGCTTGTAACATTTGTTGTTTAGTAGCATCATCAGTGGCACTGACCACAGGTGTACCTGGAGTAGCTACTACTGACGGAGATGATACCGCTGATGTTGAAGCTGTTGCTGTTGGAGAAGCTATAACAGGAGCTGAGATGGGACGGGGTGCCGATTTGAATGCCTATGGGAAAAATGATAATCATTAATATTCAAATTATTATTACTAGAAATGGACAATAAATCTATCAGAGAGTTATATTAGAAACCTAAATATTTTCTGTAAATATTAATGCTGTATTAAAATATATATATATATATATATATATATATATGGCAGTAACAACGCCTACTCAGAACACAACTGACCTCCTAACATGTATAAGCTGAAAAAGCTTCTGAGGGATCTTCACAGAAGATCTAAGAATATCAGGATAATACAAATACTTTATATCAGAATTTTCAATTACATCACAAATTTCTAAGAATAAAATTTGAATGTCAAAACACCCAAAACCACCGCCAACTCTCCTAAGGGAAAGCAAGGAAGGCTAAGCCTTTCCAAAAATTTTCCTTGCTTTTCTCGAACCAAATTATACAGGGTTATCAATTTTGTGCTTCAGAAAGTGAACGTAAATAATACACTTTCATTTAGAATATCGATCAAATTTTTATTTCAATATAATGCTTGGACCTTGCCATTATGCGTGGAATACAATATATCATTTAAATGTCCTCCGTGTGATTTCCTACAGACTCAATCCTTGTGAGGTAATTTTCGATGACTCTCCTGCACATTTCAGGAAATATCTCACCAATATTGACGGATGTTGGTTTCAGATCTTCAATAGTCTGGGATTTGTGAATTCTACTAGGTTTTCGAATTGGCATATGAGCATGGCTCTTTCTCCAAATGACTACTCAGCAGTCTCCACAGTCTGCCCCTAGAGGCAGAAAGTGTGATAAAGATTACGCCATATCATCGCGCGAAGCGAGAACCCCTCCGAAGGGATGAACCAGCTTCCAGTTTGGGCCTCAGCTCGAAAGCCTACATCCGTCTGACTGGTAGCAGCGAAGCACTATCCAACCTCTACTGGCTCTGGAGGTCAGTACCCGAGTTGGTTTGTGACGCAACTCACTCGCCGGAAGGGCTTCTTATCCAATCACCCGAACACAGTCCCATGAACTAAGATAAACCCAAGATTGATGACTCAATCGATCCTAGTACGAGCACCGTTAACACGGCCTGTACGTCGAGACCCACAAACCCATGTGAAGTCTTTAGATTTATCCTGGCGTCAAGCACTAACGGCTGGGCCATTTCGTCGAGATTCACAAACCCTAAAATGTTACGCATTGATCCGGGTTCAGGACAAGGCCGGTCGACAATCGACAATCCCGCTAAACCCTGAGTTCTTTCAAGAGAATATCCCGAACATGGGGGTCTGTGAACAGATAAACGAAATACCTCCCTAGTCCAGCATGCGGAATTCAACCACTGCCCCCTCGAGTCCAACAACCAATCGGGTGGCCAGGTGGTACAAGTAATACCTCTGAGCATCCACCCTCCCGAGGTAACGCAGTATGCTACATAACGCACTCGGCCATTAGACAGAAAAATCCGGAGATTTACTGCAGTAGGCTAGAGTACGCTAGTTTTGAGAGAGAAGCCCTGTGCTGCGACAGACTCCCCGTCACTGAGTTAATCAACCGGCTCAGCCCTCCATTCTACCATAAACTAGGGGCCCCATTCAGAGATCTTCCACCACACAGGTCCAGTGACTGGCGCGAATGGCATTACTTTAGGCATCGAGACTTAACCCTCCATTTCGCCGGGACAAAACTAGGGTCCTAGCCAAGATAAGCGCCCCATCACGTCAAGATATAATGCCCGGGGGGCGAGTCTGACCATTATCGGCATAAACAAGATTCTTTGCATAACTCCACAAAAAAATCCAAAGGCGATAAATCACAAGATCCTGGTGGCCAATTCACATCGCCGAAACGAGAAATTACGCGTTCTGGTAATTTTTCTTGTAATAAAGCCAAAACGGTTTGTGTTGTGTAGCTTGTTGTACCATCTTGCTAGAACCACATCTCTTCCAATTCCAAATCATTAATTTCAGGCCAAAAAAATCGATAATCATTTGGCTATAGCGATGAGAATTGACGGTTTGAGTGACGCGTTTTTCATTTTCAAAGAAATACGGGCCAATCATCCCACCAGACCAAATTGCACACCATACAGTGACTTTTTGTGGATTAATAGTCTATCATGACATGAGGATTTTCACTACCCCTTATGCGACAATTTTGCTTGTTCACATAGCCACCAAGTGAAAAATGTGTTTTGTCGCTGAGGAAAATTCGATACTAAAAATCGTCATCCAAACGTTGTTGTTCAAGCACCCAATCGGCATATGTTCTACGCATTTCACGGTCAACTGGCTTTAGTTCTTGTGTCAACTGAACCTTATAAGGATGGAGATGCAAATTCAGATGCAAAATACATGCCGTAAGAGAGGCCCAAATGTTGTGCGCGCCATGGAATTGATAAATTTGGATCTTCTTCAACACTTTCACTTACAGTAGAAATATTTTCGGTCGAGCGTGCATTTCGATGATGTATTAAGGCATCAGTAACTGATCCAGCCTCTTTGAACTTTCTCACTGTGTTACCAATTCTAAGATGGACGATTATGCCGACCATAATCTGCCCGTAATGCACGAAACGTACTTACTATAGAATCATTGTTTTTGTAGTAAGTTTTCACAATTTTCATACGTTCGGCAGTAAATAAACGATTCATATTGTTAAATGACTAACCTTCAACTAAACATATGAGGCTTCGGAACACAATTCTGTTCGACATATGTCATTGAAACAGGGCTGTGAAATCCAGACCACGAAATGGATAACCCGTTATAAATTCAATTGAGTTCAAACTCAGTATTTAGACGTGAAATCGGCGATATCTTCATTATATGTATATAATAAAATGTTTTTAAAATATGTATGTAGTTTTTTCTCTAACTCAAACTTTTTTTGGCTGTCCTTCAAGTTATAGAGGTTTAACTGTATATACAATGAGTGGAAAATTTTTTAATTCCACTTTAAAATCCTAACCAATTGAATCACTTTTGACAATTGAGATATTTCGCATTTTCGTTGAACTAATCTATATCCTACAAGTATCTATCACAGGATGTTAGAGATGAGGCTGCATAAAATCCAATTAAGTTTGTGTCTTCTTCAACAATATTAGTATAATCTTAGTGAGAAAGCTTTGTTGGCGATGTAATTCATTAGTGTTTTTTTATTCAAATTTCAAAGTTGTTGTGGTTATATAAATAAATTATACAAAATCAAACAATGTGATGTTATTACAGATTGGGTTTTGAATAACAAATTTTCATATTGAACGTAAATTTTAAGGAGAGTCTATCCAGTGGTAAGGTATACCAGGTGTAGAAATGTAATAAGTATTTTTCTGTAAAAATTAGATGTCTGTTGTTTGAAAATGATAAAAAATATTTCATTCAAAATAATCTCCATTGCTATTCATATATTTTTCCCACCTCTCTGGCAGTTTATGAATCCCACATAAAAAAACAGTTTTACCTTTGAAGCAAATCAGTAATCGAGCCATTTATATTTTCATAAGTTGATGTGTTGTTCAGTCAGAGGGTGTGCCAGTGATTAGAACAGATAATAATTGGACAGAGTCAATTCTGGTGAATAAACCTCTTGCGCTAGTATTCTTCAGCTCTGAATGCTTCGGTCATTTCCCTGACCTTTTTTGCTGTGTGTGATGGGGGATTATCATGAAGAAAAATTACTTTGTGATGCCTTTTGCTGTATTAAGGTAGTTTTTCCTTTCTAGATTTAAACGATTATTTGGTTTTGGTGGTGATCAGGTTTTAGCAGTTCATTATAGATAAGTTTCCAAAGTGATATGATCGATGGTTCGCACAGTGTTCTTGTTGAGTTTGAGTATCATCTTCATCCAATAAGTTTGTAACTCGTTTCTCACAACAAAATAACCGATTTTCAGTTTTTTCCACCACTTGAAACTGAGAGCATGTTCACTGTAAGCTTTGACAAGTAATCAATGTGATTCTGTAGCAGTTTTCTTCAAATAATAACAGAAAAACCCATGCAATCCGCAATCTTCCTTCCATATATAAAACTTTTACATTTGAAATTTATTTAAATTTCTCAAAAATATAATTTATTAACTTAGAAAAGATAACTTCACTGCTCTTTATAAATCTTTTTCTCATATGACATTAGTTACTATCCCCTAAAACCAACTCACCTTTATCTGTTCTTCAGTTGCATTAGTCACATGGAGTAATTCATTACTTATACAAAATCCTGCACCAACTGGAATAATGACAAATGCTCGGGAAAACCATCGTATGGGTGCATTTTTATGACCACCTTTCAATTCCTTGAACGATCCAGATACTTTGAAGCTTAGCATTAATGGCTGAAATTTAAAATTCAATTAGTTTTTCTACAACAACCTTTGAAATAAAATAGAAAAAGGCTTTTTACTTGATAGAAGAAATATAACAAAATTTGAATATTAAAACAGATTTAACCTGTTACTCTTTTACAATTTTAATTAAAAAAAAAATTTTTATTCAAAAAACTTTTAGAATTAAATTAATGTCTACAATAAGCACCGCTTATATTTAATAGACGTATATAATCAAAACTCAATATACAATGTCAAATGGAATAAATAAACCAACCAATATAAAGAAAGCAATTAAAATTAATAAATAAATATTTGAAGGTTTTAATAACCTTTGATAAATATCTGAATGAAAGTCATTTATATGCATCAATGAAATGCGATATTTATTATGGAAAATGGATGAGCAATTAAATTTCGAATTGGTTTTTACTTGTATTGGTGCTAAGGCAAATCTAGATAATGGTATCCATCACAAACCCATGTGAACATTATGAATGATGTGGTTTATTTCTTCAAAAAACAGAAGTCGAAAGTGTTATAAGAAAATAACTGTTTTCTATCACTTTTCGTTGAATAGGAACACAGTGACCAGAGTTCCTCAATGTTTCAAACTGTGAATGAACTTCAGAAGTGAGGAATTCAAGAGGTGGGTCTGTTTATTTAGGAGGTTTAAGATCAGGTTATTGCTGTTCTTAAAGATAACTAGGAATCAATGTATTTTCTTGAGAACTTCTAGAAGCGGAGAAATCTAAAGGTGCGTTCATTTAGGAGATTTATTGCAGGGTTTATGCTGTACTTAAAGATGCTTATTGATTACAAAATGTCCAGTTCTTTGCCTTCTAGATCCAGATGTAGAAGTTCAAAATTATCTAATCCAGGGAAGACATTATTAGTTTGGAAAAAATATTTTGCAAAATTGTAGTTATGTTAATTGTGCTTGAATGAAGTCTGATGTCCCTTGAACCTTTTTGAAATTATTCTACCCGTCTGACGTAATGGAATGCCACTGCATTCATGACAATTTAATTCATAAACTCCTGAATGATTATTAAGCCCATTTTGTTTGTTTTTGTCTTTAGCATTGAAGAAGATCAAAATGTACCGGGACATAGTACATAAAACAAACCAAATTTATTTTATCTTCTCGAAAATAACTTCCTTCTGAACCGATATACTTATGCCAACGCTTGATCCAATCATCCATGATGCACTTCTTCTGATAGCCCTTCGAAAGAATTGTCTTTAATTCCATCGTCAAATGTTGTTTGATGCCTTTCAACGACTCACATTTCCATCCACAAAAGGGCAATTTAAGCAGGTACAACAACAAAAGAAAAAAAACCATGTGGTCCTAAATCTGACGAATACGATGCTTATTTGTTATATGCAATCTAAATTCTATAGCAGAATATTATGTGATTTGCATGTATAGATTTTAAAAAATTTTTTTCGAGGAACATGAAGATTTCAGCGAGGACTGAGGTAAAAAGGAAGCCCATTGCCAATAAAAATTTCAGTCAGAACTGAAAAACACATAAGACTATGTAAGTAATTTACATAACGTCAGACAATGGAGCTACAAACAAATGATCAAATTAATTTTCTCGGCATAACTTTAACTAAATTAAATAGATTTTTCATTGATATATTTAGAAAACCTACACAAACAGATATTATCTATATTCAGTTTTTCAATTCATCTTAATTCCCATTTGTTGCTTATGGATCAATGATACGATTTATTCTTCAATGCAAAAGACAAAAACAAGTGGTTGGATAATAACTCAGTAGTTTATAAATCAAATTGTCATCATTGCAAAATAGCATATATACAGAGTGTTTCAAATAAGAATCTTTTTTTATTCAAGAGGTAGAACTCATTAAACCATTTCACCAAAAATCGCTTATCATATCCCCTTCATATGAAATGTAAAGGAGACAAAGTTATAAACCTTTGAAGTTGAATTTAAAGTCCGGTTCTGTTACTTCAAACCTTTCAATGGCCATTTGTCACAATCGAGTTCAGTATGAACATAAACTACCCAATAGTAATAGCATAACAAATGCTGTGTTCGTTTATTGACTTTCGCGAATTTACAAGCAAAATGCAGTGGAAAAATATCCACAAATGTTCAATTTAGTGAGTGCAGAGATATAGAGAACACTTTGAAAAACTTATGTGAATAAACTAGATCTGCTTTATTGGTGAGTATTTGAACTTCATTATTTCCAACTTTTTGATGCAGGTATTTTCAAGGTGTCTTTTCATATCATATGGTGCAACTCAAGTTACAAAATAAGAATGATTTAGATATTCAAATGTGCTAATAATTTGTAGTCGAAAATTGGACATGTCAATATTATCAATAAAACCATATTGCGGATTCATTTACCTCAAGATAAATTGGAACATGTTACTCCTGATTTTACACACATGTGTGATCCTTCCAATACTCCCTGTATTCAGATAAAATCTGCGGCAACTTTCGACAAACTAACGAAAAGCAAAAAAACTCACATATTGTCAATCAAGGCTGCATGCTGGCCTTGATCATACTGGCGGCGCCAGAACTAACAGCACTGGACTTGAATTACACTGAATCCAATTTCAATTGAAGGGCTTAGATCTTCAAATGAATTAATTGAATCGGTGGATTTCATATTCATGCTAATTATTAGTATAGCGATTTAATAGGATATTATTTGACCATGAAGAAGATTTCTTCGTCCATGAGACTTGAAGTAATCGGGAATGCAATTAAATTCTTGACTTGGCCTGATGTGGTATATCGTATATGTTTGTTCGCGTCGATTAGATGGTGCTGTTGATTGGCAAAACATAAATTGTCCCTATTTAGGGCGAGTATAGGTGCGTGGTTATTGCATTCGTCGGCATTATAGTATTGCACTGATAATTAGTCAAAAAGTTATGAAACATGCATGCCTGCTGCTTTTGCCCAACAATCAGCAAAACCTATTCAGCTGTGTTTAAATATCGAACTGTAACACAGATACAAATTGCATTGTTCTGATATGAAAAACTTACTGTTTACCATGCTAATACTTGTTATTATATTTCGGCTTATATCTTGGTCACCTTGAATATTTTCTACAGGCGATTTTTGTTGAACTAATTGAGTTTGAAGAGTTCTATCTTCTGTTGAAAAAAATGATCACCTTTAAAAACATCTTGTATAAACCAAAGAAGAATATTCACAAGAAATTCATTCAAGCACTGAAAAAATAACTTTAATTTCACTAAAAAATTTTTGAGACCAATCATGTTCTTTCTGGAATTAGATAATCTTGAAATCCAACATCTGGAACCGAAAAGCAAAAAACTGAATATCATGGAATCAATAGAGATCTTTAATTACCGCTTATAACCCTACAATAAACTCCAATTAACAGAGTGATCTCTGGAATTTCCCTTTTTTGGAAGTTCTCAAGAAAATAAACATCCTTTAATATCAAACCATAAGAAAACTTGTAATTTACAAGTTTAAAAACTACGAACACTACAAAACTCGGGTCATTGTCATACTATCACTTCAAAAAGTGATAGAAAACAAAACAGTTATTTTCTTATTCCATTCTGAATAAATATGTTTAATGATTGTGTTTTTATAATCGAAAAACTAAGTTGAAGATTGAACATTGTTCAAATATCCAAATTAAAGAAAAGCTTAGGTATTCGACTCCAGATTACACTAAGTAAATATGAAGTATTCATAGTAGTCACAAGATGTATGGAGACATTCATCTAGATAATTTCAATCTATTATTATAGTCAACTCACATTACATATTGTGAGATCCACTTGGAAATTCATCAAATCATGGCTGGTCATTGGCATCTCCTTAAGAAAAGAAATTATTGACACATTGCCTTGTTTCAAAAGGTTAAATCTTCTATCCGAGTCTGACGTCCTAAGTAAATTTCTATTGTCAGTGCTGTACCAGTTCAGCCAATTCACAGTTTTGTCTTTTGTTCCATAAGGATATGCCATTGTTAACGAAAAAACGGCCTTTTCATGATAGGCATGTATCAACATTTCTCTATTTTCACTGTCAAATAAATTGAAATATTGTTCTACGAATTGACGTACTATGGGACCACCATTTGCGTCACACAAAAACGTTTGGATGGGTGATGGCAGAGTAAATTCATCGGCTAAGTCAAAACTTATGGGCGGCGGTAGGTCCAATCCATCCTTGAAAAAAAATATATATATTATAAACCAAGATGAAGAAAGAATATAAAAATATGACGATAGAAGCTTCAGCCGGCTCATACAGCTGGTGCCCCAAAGTGGGAAACTTGCACGCACATTAAGTCTGCTAATACACTCAGATATTTGTATATGATATTTCGCTCCCTTTATTCTACACATTCTCTCAATCTCTATTCAATCTAATTTTGTTACTTCAACAAATATATATATATATATATATATATATTCAGTAGAAATTACTGAAACTTTTAGAACAGACTAATGTGGCTGTTTCACTTTTAACGGAAACTATTATCTTTTATTGGCAATGAATTAATCTTCAATTAGAAGAGAGTTTATACCCTCATGAGCACATGGGGATATATAATAGGGAAATTCTTTATTGACATGTTTCCAATAACACGTAAACAAAGGAAATTTGGGACATTTGACAGACAAGAAAAGTGAAATGACGACATGAAAATGTTCATTGATGGTTTTCTTTGAGTGAAAACAACAATAAATAATGATCAATACAAAAATTTTAAAGCTTGTGAGTTATAAACTTCACAGGATTCAATGATACTGCTGCTTGAAGAAAATGTAGAGCATTAACATTTATGTAATCAGCCTGAAATTAAAATTAATTATTAGACATTCCACAGATTAAAACTATCATCAATACAGTAGAACCTTGGTTATTCGAGGTAACGTGATTAAAGTGGGGATACTCCCCTCGACTAATGTTAAACTCAAGACTTATTTTTTATTCATTTAAGAAATAAACACCACAATTTTAAACAACATGCAAATAAATACATTAGACAGTAAAATAGATATCTACTATATTGCTTCTTCTTTTTCTCACTGTAATATGTCTCTTCATCTGTATCATACTCCAGTTAGTTTAGCGTATATGTTGTTTACTATTCCAGTATTTTGAAACAACACAAGAGCAGAATTTATTAATCACAATGATTAACCACACAGTGATGCGGAGGACTGAATACAAATATCGTGGCAGTGTTTAACTTTAAGAAGCACTTTGAAAGATTTTTACCTCGATAATTAACTAACTCTATTTATCGATGAATATGATAAACTACAATGACAATGAGAAAATGAAAAACTCAAAGCCTTGTTCCAGGGAAGCAAAACCTTGATGAGAGATTGTAGTGGTTCACTCCTGGCTTCATTACTATCATCTGATTTTGGGTTCCATGAAGGAATTGGCTCGGTTAATCCGGAACTCAGATAATAATACTTTGTTAATCAGGGTTCTACTGTATATGAGAATTGTTGTAAATGATGTGGTAATTGTTTCACTTCAAAATCTTGGCAGTTTTTAATGGAATTCTGAGGCTGAATGAATCTTTGTGGATATAAATCTGTTACACAGATATAACATAGAATAAACAAATTTAATGGGATAGAATATCAGTTTGAGATGAAATTATGGACGTGAATATCGATGCAAAAGTTGAATTTTATGCAAAATTAACTTCCCAAAAAAAAAAAAACCAATTAGAATATTGTGTAATTTAAAATACAGAATCTTGTAGTCGTTTCAGACAAAAAGGCGTTTAAAGAATTCACGTAACGTATATACAAGAATAGAATTTCTTCGGTTTTTCCATGAAAATAAAGACATATTCAGGAAATATAATAATAAATCACCAAAAAGGAATACAATAATGGAACATTATCCTACAATCTTCCAAAGTATAAATTACCAACTACTCAAAGATAACTGGAATACAGGTGTTTAAAATTTGTTAACATGCTACCCTCAGATGTTCAAAGAGAAAATAACTTTAAAATTTTTAAGAGGAAAATTTTCAGGTTTATATGACCTGAATCTCCTTATTGTCTGGAGGATGTTCTTATTTCTATTTGAAATAAAGATATATTATTATTATAAAATATATATATATCGGGTGTTTTTTTTAGAGTGATAGAACTTTCAATAAGGATAACTGTGATTTAACAGAAGGTAGAAGCCATGTTGTTTTGACATTTCTGTTTAGTAAGCATTGACAAATTATCAAGGAAAGACTCACGCCGAAACAAAGTTTATAAATTCTTGAAATTTATCTTCAAAATCAGTGTTTTATTTGCAAAACTTATAGAGCACTTCGTGAAATTTATGGTTTACATAATGGCCCATCAGAGCAGTTTATTAGTCGTACTATTGATAGATTTCAGACAACATTTTCTCTACTCGATGCAAAAGCAACAAGACAAAGAACTGTATGTACAGAAGAAAATATCGCTGCTGTAATTCATAGTGTTAATGATGATCCAGATTTGTCTATTTGTCGACGTTTACAACAAGTTGGACTCAGTGCATTCACTACATGGAAAATTTTGCGTAAAGATCTTGGTCTACACCCATACAAGAACCATAATAAGCTTGGTTTATTTGCTGATTGGGCCCTAGAACAGCTTGAAGTTGATCCACTTTTTTATCGTAAAATTGTGTTTAGTGATGAAGCTCATTTCTGGTTGAACAGCTATGTAAACGTCGTGGTGGACATATGCCGGAAATTATTTTCAAAACATAAATATCATAAAATTATCTTTCAAATAAGAAATTGGTTTCAATCTTAATTTAAATGTGTTTTATTTCAATTTACAGTTCTATCATTCTAAAAAAAAACACCCTATATAATATAATAGCACTGAGATAAAATGATGGCTCTCTAACTCTTATAGCATATGAATTTAATGGCTTGAACATTACTAGCTATTTAAAAGAACGCCACATCTATAACTGAGGTGAAATGTCTTATGTTTATTTTTTCTTTTCATAATCTATGTTGATACTAGATCATCATGAAGGGTGATTTTACCAGTCATTAATTTTAAATAGTCATTTTAAATAGTCGAACAAAATCAAGGGCTCTGAGCATTTTCCCACATTTTTTGTTTTGGCAGCCCAATCTGTATATATCCATCAAAAAACAGATATAAAAAAACAAAAATCTGGGCAAAATCAAAGTACTATTATATAAGCTTGGAGAAAAAGAAATCCATTATTTTTTCGGTAGATGGCTGCAATGATCAATATCTCGTAAAGCATCCTAATTTATGCTTGTCAAGGTGACATTTCACACAAAAAAAATTGTTTGCTGTTTTTTGTTTGGTCCATTCAGTTGTGAGTAACAGGGTGTTAAAAACTGAAGTCAACAAGGAAATTCGGTATATTTCGCAGTTTTTCTTCGATAAAGGCGAAAATGCAAGCCAACTAGAAAATTATCACCAAGATAAGATTGTGAAAATCGATTACAAGAGTTTTTCGTTAATAAGGACCAAGACTTCTATGAGAGAGATATTATGAAGCTACCTTTAAAATGAAACAAATGATAGAACAAAACGGTGCATATTTAACCCAAATCGGAAAATCTAAAACATGTTATAAAGTCTTGAAGTTCGCGCAAAAATAATGGATTTTTTCCCCCAACCTATAATTAACTTACAGTAATATTATACTGTTGTATACTATTTTTGACCAAAAAAATATTATTTATTTAAATATCAAATTCACACGATGAATAACAAATGTTTTAACCATAGAGAAAATTCACTCACCAATTTCATCACCTTTGGAAATCTGGCTCTGACTTCACTGTGGACAAAAAAAAAATCAACCCCAGTGGGGTCATGTGGAAAATTATTATATATTTCGTTTGCACTTAGTTTTTCATAGAAAACATACTTTTTTATATCAGTGAATTATATAGGAACATATAAATAAGTGATAAACTACCAATTATCTGTTAATATCTTGGAGTACGGAAGAATGATTTGTTTATTAACTTCACAGTGGAAAAAACGAGAAAAAAATAATAAAAAATTGATGGGCATATCAGCTCTTAACCATTTATATTTTGAAACCCTTCTGTACATGTTTATTTATTTGTGAACTCAAATATTTGCAATATTATTTTTTATTACTTGAAGGCAGTATCAATATTCACAAAGACCTCAATTTTATCGGTTGAAATTGAGAATATGCCAAATTACAGTTCCTCCTGAGAAACTATATGAAATTGCTTCATTGTAATTCAGTCAAGACAGGAATTCAATGGAATATTTGATCATTAATATAAATGATATTGATTTCTGGCATATCACACATATGTCAACAGTGAAACTTAAGCCAGTTAATTTTCATTTGCTTTTTTAATTAATATAAATGTAAATCAATATATTTTACTTCAGACAATTGTTTTTAATATACCCTTACCTGCGTAAATTGTGGTTTGAAACTTAAAGAAAAATAATGTAATATCTAAGAGAACTGTATTCATCCGACTATAAGCCGAAATCTTAATACAATGCTTCTTATAGCAATGCGATAGTAAAATTCTTGCATTACTTATCGACATGTCTGATGGTAGTTATTTTGTACTTTTTTGATCTCTTAGTTGGATAACCTTTACCAACTAAACACATCGAAGATTCAACCATCTTTTGGAACAGTAGTTTGGAAGAATAGTAGTTCTGACCTTTCTTCGATTTTTTTTTTTCAAATTGAATGAAGTGAAATAAAACATGATTATCTAATTAACCATATTCCAACAGTGGTGAATTCCTTCCTTGATTGTAATCACTAAGATATTTTATTAATACTTTTTTGCACTAGCAATTATCTGCACTATAAAAATGTTTTATTGAATTAAAGAAAATCAGCTATGGAACATCAATTGAAATTATAATTTCCACAAATTAGAAAATAAATAATATTTTTTTAAACTTAATTGATGACTTTTTGAATTTGATATGCCAGATCAAGTGGAATGAATCTGTATTGTTTTGAACATTTTTAGTTAAAAAGCTGATAAACTCATTACAATGCTTATTTTTTAATTGTTGACCAATTAGTCAACAATTCTCCATCAGTGTTTTGATGAAGTTTTGTTATCATAACTAATTAAGATTTATTATTAGTTCTTGTTAACTATTAATTTGCAATGCATGAACAAGACAAAAAGTAATTTTTTCCAATCTGAAAACTAAAAAACAAATTATTCTTCTCCTTTTTGTCATGTGTTCAACATTTCATAATAAATTTTCGTTTTTTAAAACAATTTCAAGTTCATAGAAATCCACGAGTTCCTAAACAGAAACCAGTAGGTTGGAGACCTTGCAAGCATATATAATCCAAGTAGATGATAAATAAGTACACTAAACTGCAAAGGATGGATAATCATTATGCTTCGTCTTTGTCACAGCTTAATAATGATGCTGTATTCTATATATGGCTCTATCCTCTTGAGATTTAGTGTTCTTAAGTTGCAAAGACTCACCTTGTTTGAAGATTATAAGACGGATGAAAAATTCTCAAAACTAAGAAACATATTAATCATATACACGATAATAGTATATTAATAAGAACGATGTACCTTATATAGAGGGTTTTATCCTTGAATTTATCACATAATGGATTACCATCCAAGAAGATTTCAACCAGGGGCAATCCTTTCAAAAAATCCAGATTACTAATATCTCTAATCTGGAACATAAAAAAAATTGCAAATTTTAAGCAAAGGCTTATTATTAAGTAAATTCTAAGAAAGATAAAACAGATAAGATCTTCATTATGACAGTACAGTGTTTTTCCCAAGCCCAAACTATCAACTCTAACTAAATCTAAATATGCCACAGAGGAAGAAGCAATAAAAATCTACAGAGTATTCAATAGTACAAAGATCGAGAAACAGTGCTCCAGGTAATGACTGCATTCAATGGAAGATCATTTAACAACTTAGCAAAGAAGTACATGAACACCTCATAAAAGTGAAAATTGCCTCAATCTAGGGCATTTCCCTTTAATATGGAAAGTAGGTTGTATTACAACAATACCAAAAGCAAACCTCAATCATGGTAAAGCTAAAAAGCTATAAACCAATAACCCTAATAATCCTTGTTCCAGCAGTATTTCATATTTTTTCCTAATTCTCCCAGATATTCTGTGAAGATCCCGCAGAAGCTGTAGCTTGTGAGAGTAACCAAATCAGTTGTATTCTGGTTAAACATTGTTACTGTGTCCTTGTGCCACCTTGGACAGCATTGTTAATTTTCGACCCAACAAAGTTGTGCAGTTATGAGTCTGAAGTTTGAACCACTAAGTCCCGACGCTGGTAAAGATCTATGAAAAAATAATCAGATAGAAAATAATTGAGCATCACCCAATTTGGCTTCCAAAATAAAAAATCCACTATGTATCCACTCACTATTCTTACGGGTTCTCTATTTCGTGGCCTGGATTTCACAGCCCTGTTTCAATGACATATGTCAGAGCCTCATATGTTTTGTTGAAGGTTAGCCATTTAACAATATGGATCGTTTATCTACTGCCGAAAGGGTAAAAATTGTGAAAATTTGTTACAAAAACAATTGTTCTGTAGTAAGTACGGACAGATTATGGTCGACATAATCATCCATCTGAATGTACAATTGCTAACACAGTGAAAAAGAGGCTGGATCTGATACTGATGTCTTAAGGCCCATACATCATCGAAATGTACGCTTAACCCAAAAATATTTCTACTGTAAGTGAAAGTATTGAAGATCAAAATTTATCAATTCATCACACAACATTTAGGCCTCTCTGACGGCATGCTATGGCGTATTTTGCATCTGAATTCGCATCTCCATCCTAACAAGGTTCAGTTGACACAAGAACTAAAGGCAGCTGACCATAGAATGCGTAGAACATATGCTGATAGGGTGCTGGAACAACATTTGGATGACGATTTTTTGCATAGAATTTTCTGCAGAGACGAAGCACATTTTTCGCTTGGTGGCTATGTGACAAACAAAATTGTCGCATCTGGGGGAGTGAAAATCCTGATGTAACTGCTGAGAGACCATTACATCCATAAAAAGTCACTGTATGGTGGAGTGATTGGCCCACACTTCTTTGAAAATGAAGAAGGTATCACTCAAACCATCAATTCTCATCGCTTTAGGCAAATGATTACCGATTTTTTTGGCCTTAAATTAATGGAATGTAATTGGAAGAAATGTGGTTCCAGCAATATGGTGCAACAAGCCACACAACACGACCTGTTTTGGCTTTATTGCAAGAAAAATTACCAGGACGCGTAATTTCTCGTTTCGGCGATGTGAATTGGCCACCAAGACCTTGTGATTTATCGCCTTTGTTAGTGTCACTCGCGCCAGTCACTGAACCCGTGTGGTGGAAGTTCTACTCATTGACATGGGTGTCTGTCGCATCACAGGGCTTCACCATTAAAACTAACGTACTCTACCCTATTGCAGTAAATATGGCCGAATGCGTTATGTAGCATACTGCGTTACCTCGGAAGGGTGGAGGCCCTCGGGAAGTATTCGTACGACCTGGCCACCCAATTGGTGTTGGACCCGAGGGGGCAGTGGTCGGAAGTCCGCATGCTGGACTAGAAGAGTATTTCACCTATCTGTTTGCAAAACTCATGTTAAAGATATCTCGAGAGGTGCTTGAGTCTTTAGCGGGACTGGACGAATATACAAATATCCTTATACAACCCTTAATATGAGACAAACAAGAAGACTGAAAAGGTAATGGCCAACTGACCTAATGTAATATTAGAGATTCTCCCAATGGGGATAAGGTTTTCAAACTGAAGCCCAAACTGGAAGCGGCGGGTTCATCTCTTCAGAGGGGTTCTCGCTTCGCGCGATGATATGGCGTAATCCTTATCACACTTTCTGCCTCTGGGGGCAAACTGTGGAGACTGCTGAGTAATCACTTGGAGAAAGAACTACGCTCACATGCCAATACAACTAACTGGTAGAATTCACATGCTCATTATAAAAAAATTCTTGGAGAATAAAAGATTTGTCAAATTACAAGATTCAAAATATGACATTGACACCAAAACAAGGCACACCACAAGGGTCACCACCGTCATAATTCCTTCATAATTTCAAACCCAGAATGCATTAGTGACGTGCAATTCAACACTTCAATTTGCCGATTACACTCTCCTACTATCCCACTAGAATAACAAAAAAGGGGGTGGAAAACTCACGAAAAGAACATATCTATGGTTTCACACTTAGAGTTTGACCAACCCTGTGAAGTCTCAATTTATTGCATTCAACTATCGTTCATCAGGAAAATCCCCAAATTCGAAATGAATGGCATACAACAGTCAATAAAATACTTGGGAGTAAAAGTGGACTATAAATTGAATTTTAACCACCAGACAAAGATTATCAGTACGAAAACTATATCCAGAGTAGAGCACTTCTTTAAATTCGTATTTAGAAATCAAGGTCTTTTAATAAAAAACGCCACAAATGAATATACCACACAAAGTTTATCAAAAAGAAAACTATATATCCGGAGCAAAGCACTTCTCTAAATTCGTAATCAGAGATCAAAATTTTTCAATAAAAAATGCCATAAAGATATATATCCCATTATGCAGACCACTACTGGAATATACTAACCTCATTATAGCCAACTGTAGGAAACCTGTTAAAAACTTGAAAATTGCACTGACAGTAAAAAGGACACCCTAATAACAGACTGCACAATCCACCCAATCACTTGATATATAATAGGGGAACCAGAAAGTAATGTTGTTTCTGCGCATGTGAATTGATTGTCATTTGTCAGCTCAAAATCGAGGAAATACTGCCTCGCCCACCCTACTCGCTTGAAATCGCACCCTCACATTTCCATTTATTCCGAATGCTACAACATTTTCTTAGCGGCAAAAAATTTGGATGATGTCCAAAATGCCATCTCAAGATATGTTACTCATCAAAAATCATTGTTTTTGTAGGTCCCGGGTTGAAAATTTGCACACGAGATGGCAAAAGTTTGTTGATAACAAAGGTGATTACATTATTGATTAAAAATAAAAACTTGTCAATAATTTATTTGTTTGAATTTAATTTCAGAAAGCGACATTACTTTCTGGTCTCCCTATTAGAGTGACAAATATAAAACCAACTTAAAGCAGAGTCCAGAAACTAGATACAAAATTTTACACTAAACTGAGAGATATGACAGACATATTGCGGCTCTATCACGAAGATGCGCAAGCAAGAGGGACAAGAAAGTTCCCTACATTACTCAAGAAAATATAAGAAAACCCTAAAATTGGTACATGATATCACTTGTAGTTTTATATATATTCTTTTTTTTTTAAATGAGAAATAATTTGTATCAAATTATACTGAGTTGAAGGACTTAAGGTCGATAGCTCTTGCCTGTATGTCAGACAATATTTCCTTTCTAAATATGAAAACAGAATGAATCAGACATCCACTCACCTTATTTTGTCCTAGGTATAATATTTTTACATTTTTCACTTTATGTGTGGACCTTTGTAAGAACGCCAAAATTTGAATTTTGTTGTCATTCAGATTGAGAGCTTCCAGGTCCGGTATATTTTCCGCAATTATATCAAGGACAGCCAATAGCATTATTGGTTTATGCAAAGCACAAAAATAATCTTGCAGTAAAGGGTCACTATGGAATCTGGTTAAATCTAATGCCTTATTAGCTGCATTATATCTACTGGCCATAGCTAACTTCACTTTTTCTTTCATTTCACTGGTGACATCCACGTTCGGGGAACCATAATGTACCTTGATGAGCATCTTGTAACCATCAGGCATCTGAATAGTATGGTCTAGTCCATGGAGTTTCTCAGCAGTTTTATAGTCGTCTACATAGAATGTTGCAATATTTCCATTAGCCTTCCACTGAAATTGTAAAATATGATGCCAACAATAACTTCTGACAATTGCAATATCATAATAACTCACCGAAATGGGCCAAAATGTAAGAGGGCTCAATTTCTCTAAGAGTGTTTTCTGCACAAATTCTTTATCATATTTATTTCCAAATGGCAGCTGAAAATGAACAAAAATCACATTAATTTTCAACATAAAATGAAAAAGTGCAATTTCCTTGTCAATCATCATCTTTTAGTCCTAAACCTCGACACTGACATTTAATTTATCTCATTGCTTGTAGTTGAGCCTACCTATGATTTCATTAAAATATCTATAACTTTCGAATTTGTAAGTAGGATAAGTTAAAAAAAGAAACAAATTAGCAAAATTCTGAATCGAATTACCATCTAGTTACCTGAACTATTACAATTTGTGTGTTTATTTATGGATATATTGACAGATTTCGAATGTTAATTTTTGAAGGTTTGAAAAATATCGTAATTTATCTTAAGTCAATTATGCATGAGCCTTCATGTCATTCAGCATCTAAATACTAAATTAGAACTTGATAGGAAAATATATGAAAAAAAAATATACACATTCTGTCAAGAAAGTACCGGGAATTATCGATTTAAATCTGGCGGGGCAATGAGGCAGGTAAAAATTTTTTTTCCTAGTTTGGTACCACTGTCCTTAATTACTATGCCAAGCTTGAGCGGGATCTGTCAACTAGTGTGTTTGCAACAGCTGATTAAGTCAGTCGATGTCAGAGTGCGTGCCGATTTTTACTATGGGTGATTACGTTGAGCAAAGAATTTGTTTAAAGTTTTGTGTTGCAAATGAATATTCGTGTGCCGATGCATTGAAAATGTTGCAAAAGGCCTTTGGTGATAATGCTCTATCAAAAACTCGTGCATATCAGTGGTACAGAGCCTTCAAGGACGGTCGTGAAGTGGTCGCCCATCGACGGCTTCGATCGAAGATAACGTCGATAAAATTAAGGAAAGGGTGCTGGAAAACCATCGTACCAGCTTGACAGAGATAGCACATGATCTTAAGATATCCCACGAGTCCGCACGTACGATTTTGATTGATATTTTGGGCATGAGAAAGGTGGCCGCACGACTCGTACCGAAAGGCCTGAATTTTCTTCAAAAACGTCATCGCGAACAGGTTGCTTCAGACATGCTGGATCGCTGTAATTCCGATTCTACATTCATGGAACGCATTATAACTGGTGATGAGACCTGGGTCTACGAGTACGATATGCAAACAAGCCAGCAATCATCGGAATGATGAGCCGAAACCGAAAAAACCACGCCAAAGCCGCTCGAAAATGAAGGTGATGCTCATTGTTTTCTTCGATATCCGTGGCGTGGTGCACTACGAATTCGTTCCAGAGGGTCAGACGGTGAACAAGGAGTATTACCTAGGCGTTATGAAACGTTTGCGTGAGCGTATCCGTAAGAAGCGGCCAAATTTGTGGGCGAACAACTCATGGATTTTGCATGACGATAACGCGCCTTCTCACCGAGCTACGATTGTGACTGACTTTCTCGCCAAAAACTCAACAAACGTGCCTCAGCAACCACCGTATTCGCCGGATTTGGCTCCCTGCGACTTTTTCCTCTTCCCAAAACTAAATTTGCCCCTTCGTGGCACCCGTTTTGAGTCGATTGAAGCCATAAAACAAAATTCGGCGCGAGAGCTAAAGTCCATCCCGGAAAGCGCCTATAAAAAATGTTTCGATAATTGGAAGTGCCGTTGGCATAGATGTATTGGAGCAAATGGAGCCTATTTTGAAGGCGACCCAATAAATTTTGACGATTAAATGTAAAAATGTTGTTTTAATTGAAAATTCCCGGTACTTTCTTGACAGAGTAGTATATATTTTTATTTTAATACAATGCTTTATTTCATGCAAAGTAAACAACAATCACAGATTAGTATCTACTAAAAATGTGATAATGTCAACAAGGTTTGCACTCAGATTATATAGTTCATGAAGTCCTCCAGTCTATAGGGTTCAATATTTAGCAGGAGTTTGCATATAAATTTTTCGAAATGAATTAAGCTTAGCTCTCCTCTTATGTGGTTGACAATTTTATTGCAATATTGTATGCAAACTGTATTCCGATCCTTTTTCAATGATATAGTATCTAGATACTTTCTGAGGACTGCCAAGGAGTAGCAAATTGTAGGTTTATATCTTCTTCAATTAAACTTATATATTCACTACAGTCTGTTCTTCTGTTGTGCAATATAGAAATCAGTTTTTTATGAACTACTAGTTCTCTACCTTTGGTTAATTGTGATCCCAATAACGTATGCTTGCTGTTGTAGCCACAACCTGCAATGGATTTAAGTCCCAGGGTTTGGAAAAATGTTTTGTATTCTTATTTTTTAAGATTATGCCGAGGTGGGCAGTAGACTCCAGCTACAATTAGGTCATATTATAGTATTTGAATATTTATAACCGTATTCATATTTTGGCAATTCGATATGGTTGATGGTGATCTTAATAATAATTGCAGTACCAGCATGGGCAGTATTATTCGGATGATTTGTGTATGTGGTATAATTTACCATATTAAAGTAGGATCTCTGGGGTGGAATGTGTTTCACTTATGAAAAGGATGTCTATGGAGTTCTGATGGAGTAAATATTCAACTTCGTTTTTGTGGTTTAGAAGGCATTGGCGATTTTCATGAACTTAGCTTATTTTGCTTATTACTATGGTTAGCATGTTTAACACCACGCTGTGGTTGAATTAGCTGTTGGAACATGGCTTTGAATTCGTCTAAAAATCTGCTCATGATATTTATATGGTTTGATGGGCCAATATGTGTGTTCTTAGTTGCATCTGCATAACTTCTGTTTTGTTGCTTTTGATGTTGTGGATATTGTGTATTTGTATGTTCTGCAGTAGTGGTGTTTGCTGTATAAACTATATGACATTTGCGTAAATTTTAAATATTCCAATTACTATTCATGAGAATAATCTAGAAATTTGTATAAGCAATGTGCCTTTTTAAAATTACATTGTAACGAATAAATTATTAACAATTTTTCATTTTTAATCAAAAATGTTATCACCTTCGTTATCAACAACCTTTTGCCATTTAGTGTGTAAATGCTGGACCGATTAAAATTGATTGGTTTTTGAGTAAAATATCTCGAGATGGCACTTTGGACATCATCCAAATTTTCAAATTTTTTGCCACTAAGAAAATGTTTTAGCGATCGGAATAGATGGAAATCCGAAGGTGCGATATCAGACGAGTATGGTAGGAGAGGCAGGACCTCCCACCCCAAATTAATTGATTTTATCCAAGGTTCGTCTTGCATAGTGCGGTCTGGCATTGTCATGTTGCTGAATAACGCCTTTTCTGTCGATTAAAGATTGGTTCACTCGATCCATTGTCCACAATAAAGATCTGCATTAACAGTTTGTCCAGGTTTAAGCACTTCAAAATGAACAATTCCGCGTATACTCCACCAAACACACAGACACGCCATTTTAGAATGTAAACACGGCTTCGCAGTAATTCTTGGTGATTCATTTGGAGAAAACCACTGCCTTTTGCTGTTTGGATTATCATGTATGACCCATTTTTCGTCTCCAGTGATCAAACAATCAAAAAATGGTTCTTATGGTTCCGTTGAAGCAATACATTGCAAGTGATGGATCAGTTGACTTTGTTCTCTTTGAAGGTTGGTTAAAGGTGTTTCACAGTTTCTCGATTGTCTGACATGGATTTGCTTCCACTTCTGCCCTTAGCATGTCGTTGTCAATGTTGTTGGTCTTCCTGATCGATAGAAGTCAGAGATATCAAAATTAGCAGATCTGAACCTAGAGAACCATCTTTGGCATTTACAAACACTAATGCACTTGGATAAACATCGCAAAGTTTGTGGTCACAACTGGTCAGACTTTACCCTTGTGAAACTCGAAAAGTAGAGAATACTATATATGCTCTTTTGGTATTTGGCTGGCCATTTCACCCCAAATTGCAAAAAAAATCTAATATTTAATTATTTAGACCTGAACAAGTCACAATAACCTCAAAATGACTGACGTTTGACACATTACTATTAGGAGTACAAATAAGTTTCCGCCGTTTTATTGTAGATGGCGCGGCACGGAGTTTCGGTTAGCTTTCACAGATGATAACCAGTTTAAAAAATAGTTTGGACATTCAAGAACAACATAACCTATTAATATCATTGATTTTATATTGGTAAAATATAATTTTTATTAGTTGAAAATATCAAAATTTGAGCCAAGTAAGCGTCATTTGCGGGAAATATTAGTTTACTTCTTTAATTTAAAGAAATCTGCTGCTGAGGCGCATCAATTGCTCGTAGAAGCATATGGTGAGGGTGCTTTGAGTGAGAGAACGTGTCGAAAGTGGTTTCAAAAGTTTAAAAACGGTTATTTCGACGTAGAAGATAAAGATCGCAGTGGAAGGCCAAAAATTTGCGAGGATGCAGAATTGGAGGAACTATTGGAGGAAGATTCATCTCAAACACAAAAAGAACTTGCTCTAACATTAGAAGTCACTCAGCAAGCAGTCTCACATCGTTTAAAATCATTAGGGATGATTCATAAACAAAAAACGTTAAAAAACTGCGGAAACTTATTTGTACTCCTAATAATTTCATCAAATGGATATGTTAACTGCCCATCTGTGATTTCAGCCTGTTAGATTTTTTGAGTACAATTGAATGCTTAGAAGTGAGTATTGGACACCTCATACGAGAAATATGGCCTGATTTAATGTGAATAATGTCCGAAATCATATTCAACAATTAATGCTGTAAAATTATCTGTCAAATAAAACAAATTTCATGGATGAATTGCTGCTTTCTTTATTTCATCGCTTTCATTTGAGATCTTCAGTTGTAGTTCATCACAGGCTCAACAAGTATCAGGGTAAGATGGCTTAAAATGTAGGTTTGTACTGAACACATTATAATAAATATTTGATTGATTCGGCCTTTACTTGGTGGAAACTCATTTTAATTAAAAAATATATACGAGACAGTAATTTATTTCCACAAAAATGTTTGTACTACTACAACAATTATTTCACCACGATGTGGCTTCTTCAGGTATTACATTGTACTGTCTAATGGTATTCAGTGTAACTGAGTTTAAATACATTGTTAGGTATGACCCAATAATGGAAGCACAAGTCATAAAAACTCTAGGTGTTTATTGGAGTTTGCCGCTAAAAATGCAATTAAGGAAAGATATTCAGTAATGGAGACTTATCAACATCTGTTTGTTTGTTCAAAAGGATTTTACGGGCATTATACCTGTTGATTTCAAGAAAATCTAAGTGTTAATCTAAAACTTTTGCTTTCAACGTGGATAATTACCTAATTATTGTTGAAATTATGCCTGAATTCCTTATGATGATTAGCATATTTCGAATGTACATAATCGGATATATAACCCTTTTGGTGTTCTTGGACACGTTCCTTGAATGATCTACCAGTCTGGCCAATGTATACTAAAGGGCAATCTTTGCAAGTCAACTTGTAGACTCTGGATTTATTTTCTTTATTTGTTCGATCTTTATTGTTTTTTATGTAGGTACTAAGGTTATTAATTGTCTTAAAAGCTGCGTTATGATTGAAACCATTTTTGAAATATTTAGCAATATTTTCAGATAATCCATTGACATAAGATAACGAAAAATATTTCTGTGTATTGTCCTCTTTTATGATTGGGTACACTGGGTATGTGTGGGTTTGTAAAACCCACACATACCGACATCACAATACATAAAACTTCAAATCACCCCACCAACCAAAAGATGTCAACATATAATAGTTTTATTCATAGATTATTGAATGTTCCTTTGAATTCAGATAACTTTTTGAATGAATTAAATATTATTAAACAAATAGAGTCAAACAACGGTTACAACCCCTTTCTTATAGACAAAAAGGTATCCAATAAACAAAAGAAAATGGCATTAAATCTCGTATACCCAGTCATAAAAGAGGACAATACACAGAAATATTTTTCGTTATCCTATGTCAATGGATTATCTGAAAATATTGCTAAATATTTCAAAAATGGTTTCAATCATAACGCAGCTTTTAAGACAATTAATAACCTTAGTACCTACATAAAAAAACAATAAAGATCGAACAAATAAAGAAAATAAATCCAGAGTCTACGAGTTGACTTGCAAAGATTGCCCTTTAGTATACATTGGCCAGACTGGTAGATCATTCAAGAAACGTTTCCAAGAACACCAAAGGGGTTATATATCCGATTCTGTACATTCGACATATGCTAATCATCTTAAGGAATTCAGGCATAATTTCAACAATAATTATGAAATTATCCATATTGAGTTCTAGAAGTTCTAGATTAACAATTTTAGAATTTCTTGAAATCAACAGGTATAATATCCGTAAAATCCTTTTGAACGAACAAACAGATGAACATTACTGAATATATCTCCTTAATGGCATTTTTAGCGGCAAACTGCAATAAACACCTAGAGTTTTTATGACTTGTGCTTCCATTATTTGGTCAGGTACTTAACAATGTATTTACACTGAATACCATCAGACAGTACAATGTAATACCTGAATAAACCACATCGTGGTGAAACAATTGTAGTAGTACAAACATTTTTGTGGAAATAAATTACTGTCTCATATATATTTTTTAACGTGATAATGAACTTCTTCTTGTTGACATTTCTTCACATATAAAACAAACATCTTGCATACATTGAGATCCCTCCCACAATACAATCAAAAACAAGAACAAAAAGCAATCTATTATAGATTACCCCCAATTTCTTTCTGATACAATCATACTGTTAGACTTGGTTCACTATTCCTCCATGAAAGATGGTACTAATATGTCACAGAATTAAGGAACTCTGGAGGATTAGTATTGAAATTTGGACTTTGTTCATTATAACACCGAATAACATAGATTAATATCTTAAAAGGTAAAAATAACAAAATTGTTTACTTTTAGGCTTGGTCTACTGTTACTCTGAACCACTCATATAACCCTAAATGTTTGCATCAGATTCTATAGAATGTATTTTTATGAAATGAAGGTAGCTTAAAATGAGATATCCCATTATTGACCAAGTAAGAGACAACATGTTCACCAAATATTATTAAAAGATAAACATATATAGGTGTTCACATTTTATCACTCAATATATGCATATAATATAAAATCATGATGATATATATTTTTAGTGAATGTAATTAATAATTTTATTATTATATAAATAGTTGATGAATAAATTTTAATCACCCACTGAAGATGTTTATGGCAGTTCTCATTTATTCATCCTAATAATATTCTCAACTTTAAAGGTGGCTTTAGTACAATAATGCTTAAATAGTATATTACACTACTAGGGCCGAAAGTTGAATTTTCGGCCCTGCGCGTCATGATCTCACAGGGAGTAAATGTTAAACTTTCATTCCTGCCATTAGGGAGGAAAGTACGTACTTTCGACCGAGGTATAAAGAAAATTCTATTATTACATTCAAATATGCTCAAATCTATATTTTCAATCTCAGATCATTTCAAATTAAAGGATGAGCACCGATTTGAATTACATATATTCTTTTATTTATACAGGTATGGAAAAGACATTCGGAAACATAGGAAATCCAATGTCAATCTAAGAAGCAGGAATGTCCAGTGGAGCAATAAAAAAATCAAAAATGAATAAGCGACTGTTCTCTGTCAATTAAAGTGGTGGGGATGCTTTGATCGAAACGAGCAGTACAGAGCCTCGAGGCTCTGCCCTACTCCAAGCATCCCCACCACTTCAATTGAGAGAG
The DNA here is from genome assembly GCA_034642435.1 of Megalocaria dilatata. NCBI lineage: Eukaryota > Metazoa > Arthropoda > Insecta > Coleoptera > Coccinellidae > Megalocaria > Megalocaria dilatata. Next base: position 51,649,724 of record CM067859.1, on the reverse strand, counting down.
AAATCATTTGTTCGTCATCGCATCGCGCTGAGGTTTTGATTCTTCAATGCTCCACTGGACATTCCTGCTTCTCTAGATTAACATTGAATTTCCTATGTTTTTTCGATACCTGTATATATTTTTTTATATATTCAATTCTGTAATATAAATCCAAGAAGTTGTAGAAGCAAAACTGTTAAAGGCCTCGAAATTATGATGTAATTTATGCAAAAAATTGGAAACCTTTCATCAGCATACTTACAGTCACACGATACCAACTAACTGGTCCTTCCCACAATTTCCTCTTCGATTGTTTAGGTACAGGAGATCCTGATCGATGTGCTTTTTTCAAATACTTCATGTTTGATTTACTGGGTCCACTAGCACCCATGTCAATGTCAATATCCTCATCATACAGGTGTGCTCTGACAGAATTATTCCAATCCTTTCCATTTCCTTTATTCTTCTTGTATTTGGATGTTTTAAAACTAACACGTCTTTCTCCACCAGAGGAACGAAAATCATGTTCTTAAAAGAGAAATAATTATTACCAAAGACACAAACACATGTGAAACAAAGACACTTACCATTGTATTGGTTTTTCCAAGATGGTTTACTTTGAAACTTTTTAGACATATTTTGAAAGCTTTCCTTGATAATCAATTCAATAACCATCCAATAAATAATGTGGAATTTATATATATTACTTCTATCTTCAAATTCTTCGACTTACTACGCTAACCCCTGTACAATAATTTAATATTGTGAAACTGACAATTGACAATGAGTACAGACCATAGAATTATAAGAAGCACAGAAATTAAAACGAAGAATTATATTTCAAACTTCTGTGAATTCGTAAATTTTTCAGTGAAATACGAATTTAGTATCAACCATAGAAAAACTATCTACTCATATTACAGCCAGTTTCATAAACCAAAATAAAGTCTCCTTTTTCTGAAAAAATCTCCTGTAATGATGAAATGTGTTTCATGAGCAAATTTTAAGGTTAAAGGGAACTTAAAAGCGTCCTTTATCTTAAAGTGAGAAAATCGGCCCTTTACGGCTGGAAAGTCTGAAAACAGTGATGTTGTCACTATAGGTTCAATTTGTCTAGATTCTCCTAACTAATCATACCTTTGTTTCAGCCTGTTGTACACAGTGTGGCAAAATCAGTAATAACTTCTGTGATTTCTGTGTAGGACGTAAAAGGGAATGATCTGGTGAACCCCTCAAGGAAAAGGAAAAGTTATCAGCTTCTTCCTCTGAACCATTCAGGAGAGAGTTTACTAATTTTAGTTATACACCTGAACAGGTAGCAAAAATTAAAAATAGGACATCTGAGGAAAGGAAATCTGCTAGATGAAAAAAAATTTGGTCTCCTGTTTCATAAAACGACAGAATGTAAAAATGATGGTCGTGTCAGTTTTTACTGTCACAAAAAGGGCCATGAAAGAGAAACTGTAAGAAACTACAAAGGTTAAAGTCAAGTAAGTTTCAATTTGATTTGCATCAGTTTGTTATTCCTATAACATTTCTTGTTGACTCTGGTGCATATCACCTTGTTGTGTATACGTAGAAAAAGAATCTAGTATGAAAGTCATCTCACTGAAATGGGTGTTTAGCATAAAACATGAAGGTAGCTTTAAAGCTCGTTTAGTAGTTGTAGGGTGTAGAGACACAGAGAACTATACTTCAGAAGAAACAGCATCTCCAACTCCCGCTCTTTCAGTTGTTAAATTACTTTTTGCATTATCAGTAGCAAAAAATTGGCGCATAGAACAATTTGATGTTAAAACGGCCTTCTTGTATGGAAATATTGATAGAGTTAAGTATGTAACGATTCCTGAAGGTATAAAGATGGATAAAACAAAATTTGTCTGCAAGCTGCGCAAGGCTCTCTATGGGCTAGCAATTGCACCAAAATGTTGGTTTGTAACTATGGATATTACAAGATTGTGGCTTTGAATCAAATCTGCGTGAACCTTGCCTATATTTGAAAAAGATAGATAACAAAATTGTCCTAATTTTAGTATATGTCGATGATTTATTAGTAACAGGTAATAACTTTGAGATTATTCAAGATACAGTGAATGTATTGAAATCTAAATTTGATATTAGACAGTTTGGTTTTCCAACCAAGTTTCTTGGTTTAGAAATCATAAAGTCTCAAAATCATTTGTTTCTTCATCAAACCCAGTTTGTGAAGAAAGTGTTGAAAGAGTTTAGCATGGAAAACTCAAACCCTGTTGATACTCCTTTAGTACCTCAAGGAAAGCACAAACCTCCTGAAGGCACGAATGAAGCAAGCTTCCCTTATAAGAAAGAAATAGGTTCTTTGTTGTATCTGAGTCTATTTACTAGACCTGATATCTCGTTCGCAGTAAGCTATCTGGCCCGCTTTCAGTCAAATCCACAGCAGTATCATTGGACACTGGTGAAAAGAGTTTTGAGATACTTGAAAGGAACCTCACAAGTGGGTTTGAAGTATACTAATGGCTCGCCAAATTTATCCTGTTACTGTGACGCAGATTTTGCAGGTGATAAATCTAGTCAAAGATCAACTACTGGTTTTGTAATCTTTGCCTTTGGCAATCCAGTTGTATGGTGCTCAAGGCTCCAAGCTACCATTGCACAAAGTTCAGCAGAAGCAGAATTCATAGCATTAACACATGCAGTGAATGAAGCTTTATTTATTGCCCATTTACTTGAGGAATCAGTAAATCTTGTTGTTTTTCCCATACCCGTATACGAAGACAATGAAGCTGCCAGACAAAATTGTCTGACAAGCACGAGTAAGAGTCGACTAAAATATATTGAAAGAAGATACCTTCTCATTCGTCAACATGTACGAGAGAAGAAAATCAATATATTTAAAAAAAATAAGTACTAATGATCAGATAGCAGATATACTAACGAAACCTTTGCTAGTCACAAAGTTTCGTAGTTTTCGTGATCAACTAGTGACTTGTGACTATCTGATACACAGTTAACTAAAAATGCATTTCTGAGACTGCACTGTTACAGTTGTTTGTTGTGGGTATTTGTCAAGATTATTAGAAGGGTCTTCGGTCCCTGGTGATATAATTTTGGCAAATGCATTTGTGAGACTTTACTGTTACAGTTGTTTGTTGTAGGTGTTTGTCAAGACTGTATTAGAAGGGTCTTCGGTCCCTGGTGATATAATTTTGGCAAATGCAAGTGTCTCGAATTAGAAGGGTCTTCGGTCCCTGGTGATGAGAGATGCGCTTAATATGGTATACAGATAGGTCACATCTGGCCATATAAACTAGCCCTGTTGTATCTGAATCTCTGATCGTATAGTGTATAAGGTGTGTATATGATATACTGATCAATGGTTCAAATCCGTGTTGAGCTTATTCGTGCGAAGGGTTTTCGATCCCTAGGCACCAGTAAGGACTCAAGTTATGTCTGTTTCAATTAGTAAACGGCATAAAACTGTGTCTATTATGTTTAGTTCACAAAAGTGAACAATACGAACATAATAAAGTGTGTTCTTGAGCTTATTTGTGAGAAGGGTCTTCGGTCCCTGGACACAAGTAAGGACTCAAGTTATGTCTGTTTCAATTAGTAAACGGCATAAAACTGTGTCTATTATGTTTAGTTCACAAAAGTGAACAATACGAACATAATAAAGTGTGTTCTTGAGCTTATTTGTGAGAAGGGTCTTCGGTCCCTGGACACAAGTAAGGACTCAAGTTATGTCTGTTTCAATTAGTAAACGGCATAAAACTGTGTCTATTATGTTTAGTTCACAAAAGTGAACAATACGAACATAATAAAGTGTGTTCTTGAGCTTATTTGTGAGAAGGGTCTTCGGTCCCTGGACACCAGTAAGGACTCAAGTTATGTCTGTTTCAATTAGTAAACGGCATAAAATTGTGCCTATTATGTTTAGTTCACAAAAGTGAACAATACGAACATAATAAAGTGTGTTCTTGAGCTTATTCGTGCGAAGGGTTTTCGATCCCTGGGCACCAGTAAGGACTCAAGTTATGTCTGTTTCAATTAGTAAACGGCATAAAATTGTGTCTATTATGTTTAGTTCACAAAAGTGAACAATACGAACATAATAAAGTGTGTTCTTGAGCTTATTTGTGAGATGGGTTTCCGGTCCCTGAACACAAGTAAGGACTCAAGTTTATTGTTGAGTAAAGAGTGCGAGAAGGGTTTTCGATCCCTGTAAGCAAAATACTCAGTTCAATTCAGTTCATAAGTGTGGTTCGCTTTGAGAAACCTCTGTCCGTCAGCAGTAACGACTGCCCCTTTAAATAGTTCTACAGACTATATAGTTAGATTTAAGTGATATTCTTTAGTTAAAAAAAAAATGTAATGTACTTATGGTACACCTATTATATATATGTATATTGTGTATTTATTATTATTATTGTCTAGTTTAAGTTGCAAGTCTGTTAGAACTATTCTGTGTGTTGTGTGTTCTTGTTCAGTAATCAGTTGTCCGATTCTCAGTTTGGGAGGGGGTGTTAACGTAAGCAAGACTTGCCCAGAGTGGCAGCAGGCTTCGTCATTGTGGCAACCTCGCGATCGGACAACTGTGTACCTCATGCGCAGAGGGAACTGAACAGGTGGTTGTAAACTGTTGATAGTGGTACGTTCAGTTCTGTTTTAGACAAAGGACAGATAGGTCAACGTTAAAGCTATCAACAGCATATTTATTACTAAGTTAGTTCTAGTTATTGGCGATAAAAACTTCCATATTGTTCTATTCGATTGTTAAACTGACTGTGAGACTGTACAAATATATGTTAAAACCAGGTGTTATCAGTTCAGATCCTTACATATGTTGCACCAAATGTTGAATGCTGATTCAAGCTCTAGTTCTTCATCAAATGATGGTGGAGATATAATTGTGAGAAGACCAAAAATTTACAGGAGAGTCATTTTTCCACGTTAGATGATCTAGATTTCTTCCATCGTTTTTGCCTGACAAAACCAACTGATTTATCTTTGCTTCAAAAAATTGCGGATCAATTGTACTTCCCATCTAAAAGGTAAACAAATTTCGAGGGATTATTTTGTTGATATAATTTTCTGTATACCAAATCATTGAATTGACAATTTTCAGAGGCAGTCCTTTCTAGAGGAATGAGTGTTAATGACAATAAGGGCAATTATTGTTGCTAGCGCTGTTTGCACAATATAGCTGTAGATATGAAGGAAATATTTCCAACATGAATGATTGCAGAAGGAAAAACTCTTTCAAACAAATTCAACTAATGTTAGTGCAGCTCATCAAGTGAGATAGTCTATTATTAATGAACATTTTGCTAATTTACAATTTATATTTGTGTGATAATTGAAAATAAATTTGCTTGTCACTTGTTCTTCATATTCAATTTGTGTCTTCAACGTGACAATTTACTGTCTTCTACACATAACCATGTTTATGCAAAGACTGATTTATGTTTCTTTTCTTTTTCTTTTTACAAGTTCCGACGAATAACTAACAATTTTTAAAGAATATCACCAATTAAATTCGTAAAATCACTAGTTCTCAGGATAGCCAATAGTCGGAATCATATTACCAGCGCATTAAAGGAAGCTTTAACGGCCAGTTTCATAAACATCAAAAGGCTCCTTTATGATAAAGTCCTTTATAAAAAAGGAACCTTTAAATGGGAGCATCAGTTTCATAAACGCACATCGACCGTCCTTTACTTAAAGCTTCCTTTAATGCGCCGGTCATATGTTTCCGACTGTTGGTTATCCTGAGAACTAGTGATTTTACGAATGTCATCATCATCATCAACCAGCCCTCATAGCGTCCACTGCTGGACATAGGCCTCCCTCATAACTTGCCACCTGACTCTATCCTGGCCTGCCTGGATCCAGTTGTTTGCAATCCTTTTCAGGTCATCGGTCCATCGTGTAGGTGGTCTTCCTCTACTCCGCTTATCGGTGCGTGGTCTCCATTCCAACAACCTCTTTGTCCATCTATCGCCGCTCGTTCTGGCTACATGACCCGCCCAGTTCCACTTCAACGTGGTTATCCGCTCGACGATGTCCATTACGCCGGTTTTTCTCCGCAGGTCCTGGTTTGTAACGTGGTCTCTCAAACTCAATCCAGTCATTGACCTTTCCATTTTACGTTGTGCAACCTTCAGTTTTTTTGCGGATGTCTTTGTTAAGGTGAGTGTTTCCGCGCCATAGGTGAGCACTGGCAGAACGTATTGATCGAAAACTTTTCTTTTTTGACAGATGGGTAAGTCATTCTTGAAGACGTGTTTCAACCTTCCATAGGCTGCCCATCCAGGGCTGATCCTTCTATGCATCTCACATGTCTGATTATCTCTAGATATTCTAATCTCGTGGCCCAAGGTGTATTTTTCGACCCATTTTATTTCTGTGCAATCGATGTTTAGGCCTTCGCTCATGACAAGATTTGTCATGATCTTTGTTTTGGAAAGGTTCATTTTCAGACCGACCCCGGAGCATGCCACTTCTAATTCATGGGGCATTTGTTTCGCCTCTCCTAAATCGTCAGTTATTAGGACGATATCGTCCGCGAAACGGAGGTGGCTAAGCTTCTGGCCGTCTATTTTTATTCCTTTTGTATCCCAATCAAGTGTTTTGAAGGCATGTTCCAGGACTGTGATGAATAATTTAGGAGAAATGGTGTCTCCTTGCCTCACACCTCTTCCGACTTTGATACGGTTGGTAGCTTCATGTAGTCTAACTGACATAGCAGCGTTTTTGTATATATTGTAGATAAGTTTTGAATATCTGTAATCTACTCGGCATTCTCTCAGGGCGTCCAGTATGGCTTTTATCTCTATAGTGTCAAAAGCTTTGTGGAAGTCTATGAATAGGAGAACCAGTGGCCTATTGTATTCGATGGTTTTTTCAATGAGTGTCTTTATACTCTGTAGATGATCATTTGTCCCAAAGCCCGATCGGAAGCCCGCTTGCTCTCTTGGCTGGTAAAGCTCGAGTTTGCTTTCCAGCCTTGATATTATGACTCTAGTAAACAATTTGTATAGATGGCTGAGGAGGTTTATTGGGCGGTAATTTTCCAGGTTCCTCTTATCTCCCTTTTTATGAAGTAGTATGGTGGTAGCTTCATGCCACTGATCCGGGATAGTGCTTTGGTGTAGGCATAGGTTGAAAAGCACTCGTATCTTTTCCAGTAAGAGAGGACCTCCCGCTTTTATTGCTTCTGCAGACACCTCATCCTCTCCGGGTGCTTTATTGTTTTTCATCTTCGACAGCGCTCCTTTTATTTCCTCAATAACGATGTCCGGCATCTCTTCCGATCCTTGATTTATGACACCTCGTTCTCGTGTAACCACGTTTAAATTTAAGGGTTCTTGGATGCGGCTGCGGTATAGTTCGCAATAGAACTCTTCCACGATGCCAAGGATTTCATCTCGATTTGAAGTGATGTTGCCATGTTTATTTCTTAGATCTACCTTCGACGAGACTTTGGCGCAGTAATTTCATACTTCTATTTTTCTCTATTGTTTCTTGAGTTTTTCTGCCGTGGTAGTTTCTGATATCCCGTCTAATGGCTTTAGAGATTTCCTTGTTTCTTTCTTTCATCTCTATACTGGTGGTGTTTCTAGATTCTCTCATTTGGTTTCGTTCAAGGATCAAGTCCTTTGTGGTTTGACTGATTTTCTCTTCTTTTTCGTTTCTTGGGCAAAATAAGTCTTGGCCTTCCTTTAAAGCCTCGGTTATTTCCCAGTTCAAGCCGTTGATATCTGTACTATGTTGGACATTTCCCCCCAGTGAACCTGCAATGTGAGCAGCAAATCCTTGGGTATGAGTGTGGATAGCTCAGCGGGAGAGCATCGGACTCGTGACCGGGAGGTCCAGGGTTCGAATCCTATTCAGGTAGAAAAGAAATTTTCTAGTTGGACGGGTATCTGCCACCATTTCACTGTTGGGTCAAAAATTAACAGTGCTGTGACCTAAAGTGGCGCAAGATCGCAGTAACAAAGCCTACACAGAACACAACTGAACTCCTAACTCGTACAAGCTGAAAAAGCTTCTGAGGGATCTTCACAGAAGATCTAGGAGTATCAGGATAATAATAAATAAAAAAAAAAAAAATAAAAAAATCTATTGGACCTGTTCGTATTCGTTTGGATGGTTTACTTATCAACTTATACCGCTCCTTGTCGAGTTCTATACGGATCTTGCAACGTACCATTCTGTGGTCGCTTCCTGTTCTACACTGGTTAAGTACTGACACGTCTTCCACAATTTGCAGTTTGTCTGTGACTATGAAATCGATCTCGTTTCTGGTTTTGCCATCTGGACTTTCCCATGTCCACCTTCTGTGAGGTTTTTTACAAAAGATGCTGTTCATTTGGTATAGGTTATGCTGCAGTAGGAAACCCAGCATAGTCTCTCCCCGGTTATTTCTTCCTTCGGACCCGAAATTTCCCAGGCATGTCTCTGGTTTATCCACTTTCGGACCTATTTTCGCATTGAAGTCGCCGCAGAGTATGGTGTTTTTATGTTGTTCAGTGCCGAACTTACGTCTTCATAGAAAATTCCGCTTCTTCATCTGTGTGAGATGACGTTGGGGCGTAAACCTGTATAATGTTGATACTATATTTTGTGTTGAGTTTTATTACGAGGTAGGCTATTCGAGTTGAAATCTTCTCAACCATTTGAATTTGATTTTTCAGTCGTTTATTGATGAGAAAGCCAATGCCGCGCTCTGATTTGTCATCCTCTCCGGCATGGTAGAATGAGTGACCGGATTTGAGTGTTATTAGGTTTTCGCCTCTCCTCCTGACCTCACTGATTCCGATAACGTCCCACTTGATCTTTTGTGTTTCAGTTTCTAACTCAACCATATTTTCTTCAGAGAGTAGAGAGTAGAGAAGTATAAATTCCGTCGAAATTCCAGCTCAATAGTAATGCTTCCGACCTCTGAAACTGAATTAAAAAATATTATAGGTAGTTCGAAAAATAATAAGGCTCCTGGAGTTGATGGATTGACATCGAAAACGATCAGTCCATTCCGTCCGTCTTCCGTCGTCGCCGTGTCGTTCGATTCAATTCGTTACGATTGAACGGTTGGATGGAAGCAAATCACGCGCTAGGACGTGTCGTGTCCGCTTCTATCGATATTCTCCCGCATCTGTACGGTGCTGTAGGCGGAGGTCGTTAGTTCTGCGGCACGATTGTACGTAAAGCGTTCGTCGTAATCGTCGACTTCGATATTCCCCCGCATCGTTATGGTGCCGTAGGTGGAGTTCGTATGTCGTACGATACGATTGTGAAAAAAAACACGTTAGGGCGTGTCGTATCTTTCGCTCTCGATATTCCCCCGCATCGTGATGGTGCTGTAGGCGGAATTCGTGTGCCGAGAAGGTACGATGGAACGTTAAACGTGTCGTATCAGTCACATTCGACGTTCCCGAGGCGTCTTCATTTCGCTGAGGTTGAGCTCGTCAGTTTTAGATGGTGTTAGGGACTACCTCACGTTAGGGCGTGTCGTATACTTCGCTTTAGAATTTTCCCCCGCATCGTGATGGTGCTGTAGGCGGAGTTCTTCAGCCGAGAAGTTACGATTGAACGTTAAACGTGTTGTGTCATGTCCTCTATCCGTCAGCTTTCGACGTTCCCTTCGCATCTGTATGACGCTGTAAGTTGAGCTCTTATGACGTACGACGGTACAAGAGCACAAACAATGTGACGGAAGGCGATCCATTTCTTGGACAAGGACGTCGACGTGATACGACATGTTATTATGTCCTAGTCAGTTTGTGTTACATATTTGTCATATGCATGTGCCCGCTTACTTTGAGAGATTGAATTCCATGTGAACCAATGGCGTTCTTTAGGGTAAATTGCTGGGTAGTCCTGGTAGAGGACAACATATCGTATAGAGAAAGTAAATAACTCCAGATATCCAACGCTACTGTGAGAATGTGTGAGTGATTGCTAGATAATTGTTCCGAGGTATTGTGATATCCCCAGGGATTAGTTTACGTGACCCTTCAGGTAGTGCTCGGTTCGTTCTTCAGTAATATCTGAGCCTTCCTGGGCCTTGACCACCCCGAGAAGGCCCGATACAGTTCCTTTGATAGTAACTTTTCCGGTCGACTCGAATTATGTTAGATCCCTCTTCGAGGAGATCTCCTGGGCATGCCACAATTACCCTTACCTTACTGTCCATTTAAACTTACCCCTTGTAATGGAATTCAGCACTGATTACCGGAAGTACAGTTGTAGGTGCGCATGCTGGCTGTATCCCCTTTTCCTGCATAACTTTACCCTTTCCGCTGCATAAGGATGATATCTGATTTGAGCGAATACCGACCTAACAATATGTAGTAATAAGTCATTTAGACCCGGGGCGCTATTGGTTTCACTGGGGCGCTTTGCGAACCACTGCGTAGAGTAGATTTAACCACAGGCTGATGAATGTGTTTCCATTTATTGAGGGTTGTTGCTTTTGAGCATTATTAATAAAAATATATTATTCTGGTATTACTGTGTTTCGAATATTTGAACCTTCCGTCACTGTTTCCTTGCTCTCGTTAGGTGTAATTTGGGTTGCCTACACAACGTAAAGTCCTATTCGCCCGCCACTAGACGATCACGATAAAAAGGTTAGCGCTCTTTAGATTACTTCGTATAATTCCAGAGCTTTTAGAGTACTTCGTAAACCCCCAGATCTCAGAGTACTACGTAACACCCCTAGATCTTTTAGAGTACTCTGTAAGGTACGGGATAGTTCAACCGTTTGCCTGTTTTTATTGAAAGTGTAAAGATCTGAATTTAAATGGGTTAAACAAAATGTGTTTTATATGTATTTAATATAGTGAAGAGCTCCGTATCCTCTAAAGGATCATACGAGTCACAGAGTCCCTCATAGATTGTATAAATTGCACCATTATGTCATTGTATTTACCCGCGTTATTTCGGTGTCAAAATACTCTGTGGCGCTGTAACTTGACACGTATGTGATTAGTGACAATAACAAAGGAGAACAATGTCCTTATAGCATTTCCATTGTATTTTAATTCATTCGAGAGGAAGGTTCTTGGAAATAAACCTCCTGAGCAACTTAACAACATACTCGAGATAATAGTATTTATAACAGTCCCCCTTGGTAACTCTTAGTAAGTACATTTCTTTTAAATGCTTCTGATTAATTGCATGCTATCCATTTTGAATACCACCTTTGTGTTAATGTGAAATTAATGACTGTACGCTCGTTCATTGTACTTCGCTTTTCATTCTTGTATTTTTTCTTCACTGTTATTTAATCCGACCGGAATGTTTGAACTAAATTGCATTGCCTTTGTATATAACTAAAGCAACCCTAACAAATTATCTGTTTGTATTGTATACTTTCTCTCGGTGCCTGATTGGTTTTGAATCTATTTTAACTTTATCTTTAATATAATCATGAACATAATGACAATGAACTTCTATGTGTTTGGAATTTTTTGTAAAATTTCCACATCTAGCTATGCTTACTGCACCAGAATTATCTTCATGAACTCACTAACAGCTTCTGATAATGCTACATATTCTGTATACGTGGAAGCTTTAGTTACTGATTTCTGTTTTCTAGACATCCAGTAAACAATATTACCAAATAATCTAATTGCAATCATGTTGTAGATTTTCTATCTATATAATTTCCTGCTCAATTTGCATCAACATAACAATCAATAATTTCATTCTTGTCATTTTTTCTATAAGTTAATCTCAAATCTTTCGTTGAGTACAAGTATGTCAAAACTCTAAGTGTATATTTGAAGTGTGTTCTGTCATAGCAATTTTGGTACCTACTCAAATAATTGAAGCTGAAACTTATATCAGGTCTGGTTGCGGAACTTATATACAAAAGTCCTCCAATTAAATTTCGATAGTTTAGATTTATTTCAACATTCTGTGCTTCATCAATTTTCAAGTTTGTCTCTATTGGAGTATTAAACAATCTACTGAGCTATCCCGTGTTGTACGGAGTACTCCTTCTTATCGTGATCATTTAGTAGCGGGCGAATAGGACGTTACGTTGTTCAAATATTTTTGTTTTCAAATATTCAAAACACAGTAATACCAGGATAATATATTTCTATTAGTAATATTGAAAAGCAACAACCCTCAATGAATGGAAACAAACATTTATCAGCCTGTGGTTAAATCTACTCTACGCAGTGGTTCACAAAACTTCACAGTGAACCTAATATCGCCCCGGGTCTAAATGACTTATAACTACATATCATTAGGTCGGTAACTAGCTCAAATGGGATATCATTCTTATGCAGCGGAAGGGGTTAGAAGGACAGGATACAGCCAGCATGCGCACCTATAACTGCACTTTCGGTAACCGGTGCAGAACCTCCCGTAACAAGAGGCATTAGGTGTACAAATAAGTTTCCGCCGTTTTATTGTAGATGGCGCGGCACGGAGTTTCGGTCAGCTTTCGCAGATGATAACCGGATTAAAAAATAGTTTGGACATTCAAAAACAACATAACCTATTAATATCATTGATTTTATATTGGTAAAATATAATTTTTATAAGTTGAAAGTGTTAAAATTTGAGCCAAGTAAGCGTCATTTGCGGGAAATATTAGTTTACTTCTTTAATTTAAAGAAATCTGCTGCTGAGGCGCATCAATTGCTCGTAGAAGCATATGGTGAGGGTGCTTTGAGTGAGAGAACGTGTCGAGAGTGGTTTCAAAAGGTTAACGCAAACTAATCCCTGGGCATATCACAGTACCTCGGAACAATGATCTAGCAATCATTCACACATTCTCACAGTAGCGTTGGATATCCGGAGCTATTTACTGTCTCTATACGATATGTCGTCCTCCACCAGGACTACTCAGCAATTTACTCTAAAGAACGCCACCGGTTCACAAGGAATACAATCTCTCAAAGTAAGCGGGCACGTGCATATGGCAAATATGTAGTACCCCATCACCTAGGTGTGTTAATGAACGTTACAATAAAAAAAAACAAAGAAATAGGTAACCGGGGATCACACAAGAGTACATGCACATTAGTTACATATCAAGCACAGCAATTAGTAAAAACAGATGATAAAAATCTTTATTAGCAATTATAACGCAGATAAAGAACCATTATTTACAAATACAGCAAACAGCAACCAGGCACCGAGCGAAGGTATGTATACAATATAAATAGATAAATTGTGAGCTTTAGTTATATACAAAGGCAATGTATTTTGGTTAAAACATTCCGGTCGGATTAAACAACACTGAAGCAAAAATACAAGAATGAAAAGAGATGAATGGAAATACAACGAACGAGCGTGCAATCACTAATTTCACATTAACACTAAGGTGGTAATCAAAAATGTAAAGCATGCAATTAATCAGAAGCATTTAAAAGAAGTTTACTTACTAAGAGTTACCAAGAGGGACTGTTATAAGTATTATTATATCGAGTATGTTACTAAGTTGCTCAGAAGGTTTATTTCCAAGAACCTTCCTCTCGACTGCTTCAAAATACAATGGGAATGCTATAAGGACATTGTTCTCCCTTGTTATTGTCACCAATCACATACGTGTCAAGTTACAGTGACACAGAGTATATGACACATAAATAACGCGAGTAAATACAATGACATCATGGTGAAATTCATATAATCTATGAGGGACTCTAAGACTCGTATGAGGATACGGATCTCTTCACTAATATTCTCCAATTAATATTTTTTAGCTAAAAACTTGATATACTTTGTCTTATTCAATTTCATTTCTTGTATTTCTGTATCATATTCAACTATTATACCTAAATGTTCTTTTATTTTTCCTAAATCCTTTATATAAAATTTTTTTGACAACAAATTTTTCATTTTTCCTATCTCAGTTTCGTCCTTATCAATAAATCATCTACGAATATTAATAAATAAAAAGTGTTATTATTTTTCTGATGTGTTTAGACAGTAGTCAATATGACTTTTTTTAAACCTAAATTGATCAAGTATTCATTGTAACATTCGTACCATAACCTTGGGCTCTCTTTTAAACCATATAAAGCTATCCCGTACTTTACAGAGTATTTTTAAATAGAAGCACCTCAACTATTTTCATTGTGATCATCTAGTGGTGGGAGAATAGGACTTTACGTTGTTTAGATAACCCAAGTTACACTTGAACGAGAACGAGGAAACAGTGACGGGAAGTTCAGAATACAAGGTTAAGTAAAAATACAATATTTGTTTGCGGAAGGGAGGGTCCCGCACCTGACTCTATGTATGAGAGCGAAGTTCGACTTTAAGGAAAAAGGGTCAGGGAGAAAAACCGTGACCTCTCTTCGGCTCCCATACATTTTTCAGCCCTGTCCATCCCTTTATTCATAAAATTAAGGTACCAGAGATCGACAACCTTTCTAAAATCCTAAAACATATTTAGTGTGCAAGCAAAAGTAAATACAGCAATCAATTGAGTGAACACACAGATAACATGGCAATAGGAACCATACCATATAATTAGATTATTATAACCTAGATGCATTATATCCTTGTTCAGGAATGTCTTGTTGCGGCATTCTGAAGACACAGGTTATGGTTTCTGTTATTCAACTACCTATTCATTATAATATTTATATCTAACAATAGTTGTTTAGACAGGCCTTGTTACGGCTCTCTGAAAGACACAGGGTTGTTGTGTAGAATCTAATTGTGGATCCACATTTCATTCACTCTAAACATTCTGAATTCTCAAATAAATAACCATTGTTAACGAAATCTAGATTCAAATAAATGGAATGAAGATTAAGGCGCGCTTACCTATATGAAATATGTTAAATGGTCATTTCAGATTAAAGTAAACAGGGCGCCTCCATCTGTAGCATCAATACATTAAAATTCAATAATAAATAAAGAATACATGATACAAATTACACTCACGTTGACATCAGGTAATTCATTTCAGTACGATAACTTTATCTATTAGAACACCTCAGTCAACTTTCCTTTGCGTCTACCTCAAAGTAATAAACATGTTTATTACTCGTTGGTGTCTACCCTTAGTAGCAAGAGAAATAACAATGATACTGCATTCTCAGAGAATCCCACGAAGGTATATTAACATTATTTCATGCGACATCGTGTCGGAAGCCTTGGCATAGTCGAGTAAGATGAGCACCGTTATAATAAGTTATCTCTTCGTGGGAGGTGGTTGGATGGAAAATATTACTAGATTGACTTATTTACGAAAGGGGTGCCAACCGATCCTATTTGAGCGGTCCTAGGAAGGGTACGGCCTTTGCGAAAATAGAAGGTCTTTGATGTTAATACATTTTCTCTTTGATACTGAAAATGGTAATGAAACTCGATTATTGATGAAATTGAAGTTTATATATGGTGTGCCAAAATACAAAATGGTTTTATTAATATCAATCCTTAACTCAATTAAATCTCAATAAAGGTGACACTCACACTGAATAATTAGGGAGAGGGCGATGCGGATCCCTTAAGCAGGACCAATTCTTTCTAAATTCTTTAAACACAATAGGTACGAAGAGATGTCAACCTATCACCTAATTTTATACTGTGAAATTAGGCGGGAAGAACCACCTAGGGAATTTTATGCCTTCTTGTCACTGTCGATGCCAGGAACGAACGAACAATGGACGGTTTTAACGTCCGACGCATCTACCCTAAGGCTTGTAGTCATGGCCCCCATGGGTGAGGAATTCGGATACGCCGAATCAGCGCGCCTTTATTTCCAAGACCTACACCCTCACTGGCGGAAGGAGGCCTATCTAACCTCTTGTAGCTATGCAGGCTACTTCCAGAGTTGGAGACTCACACACCGAGGGGATCAGAACCCAGCTAACCCAGCATGAGGGCTTCAACCACTGCCCCTACGAAACCTAGCATCTAATAGGGCGGCCGGGATTGCTCCCGTGGGCTACCGCCCTCCCGTGCTAGTAATTATCGCGTCATTACTGGGACATGCTACGGGAACGTATTCCCTAGCAATTAAGGACCTTGGAATCCAGGCCTTGCTGAGGCCAGCACATCAGGTAATGCGGGTTTGCTAGTACCCGTCGGTTCCTCTGGAATTGATATCCGCCAGAGGGGGACAGGCAGGTCCAGCCACACCAGGCACTGCACCCACCCAAGTATCTACCCCAGCAAACCGGTCCATTTCACGAACATCTCAGGTTGTTAGGCCAGGAGTCCTCTAATTCATGGACTTGCGGCATGAGGAATTACCCAGATCTAGATGGGCCGCTCATTTATTTGCGGTTTGCTGTCAGGGCTTCTCCCCAGGGGAAGCGACACCCAGCCAGGTCAGCGTCTACCCAGCACGTAACTAGACCTACTCTCTTTCCGTTTTACCGCCAGAAGATCACCGCCTTGCATTAACTCTAACCCCTATCAGGGGACAAACCATCACCTTGTCCTACCCATTTCCGGGTAGGGACAATCTCAAAGAGTATACCAATCGTGTTCTTCTTCTCCCGAACACAGCTCTGGAATTATTCTCCATGCATTCATATCTCTCTCTCGTCTGGATTAACCAGCTTGATTCGCTCCTGTCATGCATGCCTCTTGTCATTCCTTCCAGAATTACTCTCCTGGCCTTCATGTACTCGACACAGTCGAATAACACATGGGACCAGGACTCAATCTCCCCACACAGACATCTGTCGCTCCCACTGAGGTTCCTTTTATAAAGGAACTCATTCAAGCTTCCATGGCCCGTGAGTATATAATCCAAACACAGTCCAGGGGAAAACCATTCATTCTTTTCCACAAACGTTACATCTGGGATAAACCCGCATGTGATCCTCCCTTTACTACTTTCATTCAATCTTCTTTGCCATTCTGCCCTCAGTGTTTGCTTCACCACATTTATTCTTTCCATGAGACCAACGTCCCCTGCACCAGCAAACTTCCGAACAAATTTATCCAAGGCAAAGCCCTTTTTGAGCTTGTACCTAACAGCCATCTCAACAGCCACTAGGTCCCATGGAGGGACACCCATCAACACATTCATGGCTTCGGTGGACAACGTCCTGTATACCCAAAGGCATACCCTCATCACAACCCTCTGAGATCTGTTGATCGCAGCCCTCGCATACCCATGTGTTAGCACTTCGGTAGAAAATTAGCAGACTGTATGTGTAAATTTGATAATGATTAGAAATACACCACAAATCTCAGATGGACACTCACCCTCATCCACTGAATTCCTGGTTAGTTGGGGATCCCCTTGTCTGGAACTCTGACACCAACACCTTGTTGAACTATCGTTCTTGTAATAAGAAATTCTGAACACTTTTTGCTTTGAAAGAATTAAAAAACTCATAAGCCGGAAAAATATCGAACGTAATGTCGATCCGTGATCATTAAGATTCTGGTCGAAGAAAAAGTCTCTCGCATGCGCACAGTGTCATCTGAAAGATGAGTGGTGCATATATGCGCAATTTCAGAAATAAATTAGGGAAACTTGAATGCTGCACTAACATAGCCGCCCACAAAAACCCCTATGGGTTTTTCTAAAGAAAACAGAAAAAAAAAGTTTCCTCCTTTTAAAAAGAACACCATGTAAGCCACCAGAAAATTAAATTTAAATAATAGAAAAGAAAAATAATAACAAATATAGAAATACATTATTTTTATAAAGGAAAATAATTTGAAAATCAATTTCTCGGAAGTGGACAAAGCTTCACAACGGGTCTACGGAAAATACCATTAGCTGTTTTCACCGCAGCTACCCTATTGTGTCCATCCTCTCCCGGAAATAATTCCACAATGCGACCAACCGGCCATTTAAAAGGCGAAACGACATCGCTTTTGATCAAAACAAGGTCGTCGAGCTCAATTTCTTTGGCCGGCTCAGCCCACTTGAAACGCTGCTGAAGTGTATTAACATATTCCGCGAAGTACCTTTTCCAAAAATCTCGCTGCATTTTCTGTATAAGCTGCCATCTAGACAGTCTGTTTAATTTCAAATGAGAAACATCAACATCAGGAATTGTTGAATTCAAGGGTTCTAAAGTGAGAAAATGCCCTGGTGTGAGCGGAATTAAATCATTAGGATCTGAGCTCTGAGAACATAATGGCCTCGAATTCAGAACAGCTTCGATTTGACAAATCAAAGTTGTAAATTCTTCATAGGATAGTCGCTGATCTCCTACCACTCGTAGTAAATGAGATTTAACCATTTTTACACCCGCTTCGGCAAGGCCATTAAAATGTGCACCCGTAGGGGGATTGAAATGCCACTGGAAACTTAGAGTTCCAGAAGTTTCTTGAGCTAACTTCAAAAATTCATTTTGAGCTCCAATGAAATTCCGACCGTTATCGGAGTAGCACGCATGAATCATGCCACGTCGAGAAATGAATCGACGGAATGCCGCGATAAAACTACACGTAGAAAGCTCCTGCGTTAATTCTAAGTGAATAGCTTTGGTTGTAGTGCACACAAAAACGCATATATAAGATTTTAAATATTTTGCACCCTTTATGCGATGCATAGTTACGAAGAAAGGTCCGCAGAAATCAATAGCAACGTGAGAAAATGGCTTTAATTTAGAAATTCTGAAACTTGGAAGATCAGCCATTTCAGGTGGTTTGTAAGTATTTGGACGGGCACGAAAACATTGAAAACAATTAGAAATAACTTTTCTTATTGTTCGACGAGCTGATAGTATCCAATATTTTTGAAGAAGTAAATTATGTAACGTTTTTGAACCGGGATGTAAATATTGCTTGTGAACCGACTCTACAATCAAAATCGTTAATTTATGTGAGCTAGGCATCAAAAGAGGGTGTTTTGCGGCATATTCAATATAACTGGATTTCTTTAAGCGGCCGCCCACCCTGAGAAAACCTAGAGAATCTAGAAAGAGTGAAAGTTTCCGAAAGGGTTTAGGTAAAATTTTGTTTTTGTTAATAATTTCTATGATATCAGAAAATACCGAATATTGCGTATGTTTTATTAAACACATCAACGATTCATTCAACTCATGAATTGTTAAAATGCCTGTTTGTTTAAGGGAACCGGGTTTTGAAATTTTCGAAAATCGTAAACAGTAACTTAAAATTCTTTTTATTTTTTCAAGAGAGGAAAATTTATTTAAAAGGTTATCTAAATCGTCCATTGGAATATCTACATATAAAGATATACTTTTTTCTTCGGCAGAGACTACATCATTATTAAGTTCTGAAGTTTGAGCAGAAAAATTTGGCCACTCGGTTTTTGGGCTGGATAGGAATTCCGGTCCATTCCACCACATTTCGAAACGAATCAATTGCAATGGGTTCATTCCTCTAGATGCACAATCGGCAGCATTTAGAGATGAAGGAATATACATCCATGAATCGGGAGATACCAGTTCCTGAATATGGTGTACTCGATTGGCAACAAAAGTTTTCCAACGGCTCGGTGAAGCATTGAGCCAAGAAAGAACTACCTGTGAATCAGTCCAGCAAGTGATTTGATCGAATAAGAGTCGACTAGAAAATGTGTCAGTCACAAATTTGACCAAATCAGCCAAAAGCTTTGCAGCAGTCAGCTCAAGTTTAGGAAGAGTAATTGTTTTTAAGGGGGCAACTCTCCCTTTAGAACAGATTAGAAATACGTGAATAGAATCGCCTCTCTGTAATCTGAGGTAAATTACCGCTGCGTAACCTATGCTTGAAGCGTCACAAAATCCATGTAACTCACATCTCTCATATTGATCAAAGGTGATTCGCCTAGGGAGACGTAATCCAGAGAGTTCTGAAAGTTCACACTTCAATTGTGTCCATGAATTTTTAATGGACTCGGGAAGTTCTTCGTCCCAATCCTTTTTCAAGGACCAAATACATTGCATAATGTATTTTGCCTTTAAAAGAATGGGACACAGAAAACCCAATGGATCGAAAATCCGACCTATATCGGACAAGATGCCTCGTTTTGTGAGGTCTTTTGATATATTTTGGCACTTGTAAGAAAATATATCGAGAGAAGGGTACCACTGAAGACCTAGAACCTTCAGAAATGGTGGTTCATCCTTATCAAAGGACAAAGGAATCTGACAGTCAGAATGGTCTAAGGAAGAAAGCAATGCTGGAGAATTACTAGCCCACTTCCTCAACATAAAACCTCCGCGACTAAGCAGATCGATTAAATCCTTTTGAAGAGACAAAGCTTCAGAATCAGATGATGCACTACCCAGCACATCATCAATATAAGTTTGATCCTCTAGTATCTTACTAGCCATTGGAAAGTTTTCTCTCTCTAGGAGAGCTAGCTCACGAACGGTACGCATTGCCAAATACGGGCTACAATTGAGTCCGAAAGTAACTGTATTTAAGGTATACTCTGAAAGTGAATCGTTTGGATTAAAACGCCATAGAATTCTTTGGAAATTTCTATCAGAAGGAGATATTAAAATTTGTCTGAACATTTGCTTTATATCAGCTATGAATACCACTGCGTCTAAACGGAAAAGTAAAAGTAAAGAAACTATATCCTTTTGTAATTTTGGACCAGGAAGTAAAGTGTCATTTAAGCTCACACCTCTCGAGCCTTTTGCCGATCCATCCCAAACTACACGAAGTTTTGTGCTTACGCTCTCAGGCTTCAGAACACAATGATGGGGTAAGTAACAAAAATTATCATTGGGTATAGCTTCCGATGTGGCTAAAGACATATGTCCACTGTCAAGATATTCTTTCATGAAATCGGAATAAGAAGAATACAAAGATGGATTTTTTAATAAACGTTTTTCAAGTAAGAAAAATCTACGATAAGCTTGAGTATAAGTATCTCCTAGAAATGGTTTCGAATTTCTGAAAGGAAGCGAAACTATGAATCGACCGGTGGAATCACGAGTGGTCGTTTCTTTGAAAAAGGTCTCACACTTTTCATCTTCGACGGAGTAAAAATGCTTATCAGGAATTTGCTCTAATTCCCAGAACTTAGGAATACAGATGTCGACACGAACATCGGATTGAAGAAGAAAAGTTTTTGTTTCTGAACTTGTAGACGGATTGTTAACTTTACCCAAAAGAACCCAACCGAAAATAGTTTCAAGGGCGGTAGGCTGGCCTAATTTTCCAACGATACGTCCATTGAGTAAAATATGAGTGAAAAGCTCAGCACCAATCAGAATGTCTATTGGACTTGAGAGAAAATAATTTTCATCTGCGAGAGGTAAACCCTGTAAATGGTCCCATTGTCCCTTTTTAATAGAAAAAGCAGGTATATTAGAACATAATTTTGGAACAACAATAGCATCGAAAGAAAGTACAGGGCTGTCGGAATTTGTAGGTTTGATATCGCATGCAGTAATACCTTTTGAAGAAAATGAAGTCATTTCGTTCAAACCAAAAATAGTTGTAGAAAATTGATGTCTCTGTAACCCAAGATTACGAAAACATTTTTCGCTTATGAAATTTGATTGACTTCCTGAATCAATAAGAATGCGAACACGTTGAAATGTGCCATATCTATCACGGATATCTACCGCCGCAGTAGCCAATAATACTGTATTTTGTTCGGAAAAGGTGTTACCTGATACAGTTGAAGAATGTGGAATATTTTCTATGATAGTTGAACTATTAATATGGATCAGAGAGTGATGACGGTTATTACAAGTGCGACATTTGTACGACGAAAGACAATTATTTAGATTATGCGAATGATGTAAGCAATTCAAACACAGTTTATTTTGTTTGACGAAAGAAAAACGATCATTCGGAGATTTTGACAAGAAATCAGAGCATTTCGATAATCCATGTGAACCTTTGCAAAGGTAACACTTAACATTGGAATTATAATGAGTATTTTTTGTTTGTAATGAAAAACTATTGCTGGTCTTGGAATTATATTTATTATTACACTTCTCTTTGCTTACTGCAAATACTTTATTTTTAGAAGTAGTCAAATGTTGAACGGATTCTAGGGCCTTGCATTTAATTTCAACAAAATTATAAAGTTCCTTATATTCTGGAATTTTGCTAGAATCAGTTTGAATTTCAAAATTAGTTCGAGTCTCAATATCTAGTTTCCCTAGAAGTATATAGAAAAGTAAAAAATCCCACTGATCTGTATTGAAATTTAAAGCATTAAGAACTGCCAATGATTCGGAAAAGGTATTGAGTAGAATACGAAAATCTTTTGCAGTATTGCCTTTTAGTGAAATGAAAAAAATTGAATCTAATGCATTCGAAGCTATAAGTCTTTTATTTTGATATCTGTCAATAAGTTTTTTGAAAGCGGTGTTATAATTGTCGTTATTTATGGCGATACCATTTAGTAATTTCAAAGGCTCGTCTTTTAGGAAGGAAAATAAATATCTGAACTTTTCAACATTTGAAAGATTGGAATTATCATGAATTAATTTCTCGAACAGATCATGAAAAGTTGACCAAATTTTTGGATCACCGTCAAAAGTGGGTATATTAAGAGGTGGGAGTTTTGCAGAAGCTTCAACACTAACCGACGACGAATTAGAAGTATCATTTTTACTCATGTTATGATAAATAGACAAACCTTCATAATAAAAGTTTTCAGTCTCCCTTCTTATTTTCTCATGTGTATCAAATTCCGCCTCATCCTCAATCAGCATTATAATCTCATTATGACATTCTGAAAATCGCTCAAATAATTTTTTAATATCATCATACCTAGCCTTTAATTGCCCTCTTTTCGACGTATCAGTTAAGCTTTGCTTTGCAATAATGTAAAATTCCGAAATTCGACTAACGTATATTTTACGTTTGCTTTCAAATCTTTTGATGTTACTCATTTTTTGTGAAATATTTTATTGAATGAATGTAAATATAAAGTGATATATGTAAAGAACCAAATTATGCGAAGAAAAGATAATATAAAGAAAGTTTATTAGAACAGAAAGGGTGTCAACGAAAACTTTGGAAGTTGTAATCGTATTTGAGTTTTAATTATTTTCCAATATGAATTGAAAGAAGAAATATGCGGAATGAAAGAATATGTTTATATCGATTGAAGTGAACCTAAGTTGAACATATGGTTTTTTTGTATGAAGCGATAAGCGTATACTGTTTGTACGGATTTATCGATTTCCTACAATCGATATGAATGAAAATTAATAATAATTTGATGGTGACCCACATGGAAATCTCGAAATGAAAAGAAAGAAAATAAGAAATCACTAGTCAACCGGTTCGAATGGACCAAAATGTTAGCACTTCGGTAGAAAATTAGCAGACTGTATGTGTAAATTTGATAATGATTAGAAATACACCACAAATCTCAGATGGACACTCACCCTCATCCACTGAATTCCTGGTTAGTTGGGGATCCCCTTGTCTGGAACTCTGACACCAACACCTTGTTGAACTATCGTTCTTGTAATAAGAAATTCTGAACACTTTTTGCTTTGAAAGAATTAAAAAACTCATAAGCCGGAAAAATATCGAACGTAATGTCGATCCGTGATCATTAAGATTCTGGTCGAAGAAAAAGTCTCTCGCATGCGCACAGTGTCATCTGAAAGATGAGTGGTGCATATATGCGCAATTTCAGAAATAAATTAGGGAAACTTGAATGCTGCACTAACACCATGCACCATTGATCCATACCAGGCCGGGGCCCCATACATAGCGCATGTTCGAAACACGCCACCATATACAACGGCCATAGCCTTCCTTTTCAGTCCCCATTATTTCTTCAGCACCCTTCCCAGACACCCCTTCAGCTTTGCCAACTTTGATCTTACTTCCGAGAAGTGGCTAGAAAACCTGAGCTCCTTCTCCACTTTTATGCCTAGGTACTTAGTACCCATTCACAGCCTTTCCATTCAGGCGTACATTAGGTGGCCGACTCGCGGCCAACCTCTCTTTCAGCAACACACAAATGTCTTCTTCTCCGATACAGCTACTCCTGCCTTTGCGGCACATTCGCCCAATAGACTCATACAATGACTAGCCTTCGTCCCCAATTGGAGACGACTGCCCCCCTCCAACAGGAGGAGCACGTCATCCGCATATGCAACAATCTCGTATCCCTCTGATCCATACTGTTCCAGTAGCTCATTCATACACACATTCCACACCTCGGGTCCAGCAATTGAACCCAGTGAATATTCCTTAGTGAGCATACGCACCACCCTTTCATATGCACTCAACACTCTTACCTCCCTATCAGAGAAGTAAGATTCCCACATTGCCTTTTCTTCACATCCTTCATCATTCAACCTTTTCAGCAGATATTTCCATTCCAGGTGGTCAAAAGCACCTTTAAAATCCACAAATATTCCCAGTACATACTTGTCTTGCGACTCTTTCACCAGCCTTTCAACTAATAACCACGAATCGACAGTTGACCTACCTTTGGTAAAGCCAAACAGTCTCTCAGACAATCCACCAATCTTGTCCCTCCGTTTATTGACCGTGATTCGTTCTAGTATCTTCCCAAGTACCGGGAGCAGACAAATCGGACGATACGATCCTACTTCCAGAGTTTATTCAGAAACTTCAGCAGGACCACGACCGACCCCACCCTCCAGCGCCGAAGAAAGACACCCTCATTCATAATCGTGCTGTACATACTCAGAATTGTACAAGTTAAAATGTGAGCAGAGCTCTCTAATAACATTTAAGTGCCATTGTCACTACCGTTTCTGCTCAAGTTTTGACACTCCAGCAGACTCCCGATAAGCTGAAAGAAAAAGATAGGAATTTTGAAGGAAGTTTTATAGAGAACTTTGCGCCAGCATAAGTGAGCATAGGTGAGGGACCCCCACAAGTCACCTCCCTCGTCCCAAGAAAAAAGATCGCCGTGCCGATCCAAACACTCAGTCATTTGAGCAGAGTGTCTCTATGGTTATGAAAGATTGAAGCAATGAATCAACACAAATAACAGCTTCTCAGCATGGACCCTCGCACCACAGGATCGCTGTTGCTGTTTGCTGCTAAAAGCGAGGCTCCGAAGCATCAAAGAGGTGGGCTTTAGGATAAAAATGGCGCCAGAGTTGGGGGAGAGCAGAGCGTATCTTCCAGGACCCTCAAACCTCGTCAAAACGTCGTAGTCTCCCTTTCCCTCCAACGGACCACTTCCGACCCCGCAGCGGATAAGATAAGCTTAAGGAGAATCGTGCTGTACAGCACGAACTCCGGTATGCTCGCCCATACATTCTTTGCCATCTCGGGATATATCCCATCTAAGCCTGGTGCTTTACCAGACTTTTGCCGTCTCACAGCCGTCCTTACCTCTTCCTCGCTGAGCTTTCTCATTACCACATTTTCTCTAAGCCTTTCAGTCATCATCATGTTCTCACTTTGACTGGGGAAGAACCCATCCAAGAGCGCCTCTACAGTCTCTCTCTATGTTCTCGTCACTCCGCATATCTCTGTCTTACGCTTCTTCTCCTTGCGTATCTTATACACCGCTCCCCATGGATTGGTGTTTTCCTCATGTTCAACGCATTGCCTCCAGTCCAGATTCTTGCGCACAAGAATCTCCCTTTTGTGTATTCGTCAAAGTCGAATATACTCCGACTTCTCATTTACATCCCGTCTTTCTCGCTCTCTGATATGCCTCTCTCGCTCTCCTCACTTCTGATTTTCTACGCTGGAGGCCTGGGGTCCACCAGGCATTTCTGCCCGGAGGCTCCCTGGATCTCCTAAACATTCTCCCATTCACACTCGTGACCCATTTCTCCAGAATTCTTACTTTATCATCGAAGCAGAGACCATCGTATCGGTCCAGGCCAACACAATCAGTCTCCGCCCGAACAAGCCTTTTGTACCTTCCTCAGTCAGCCCCTCTTATGCACCATCTATTCCCTACCTTAGTCGTGTCATTGCCTCTCATTCGCCTGTCCAGAGCAATCAGTATAATACCATTATGGCCAATGCCAGAAATAACAGTCCATGTACATAACCCGGGAGAGGAGCGTCTGTTCTTTCAGTTTTTGTTCTTCGCTGACTGAACACCGGATGAAAAGCGTCCACTTTTCCTTTGTTAGAAATAAAACGCCATTGTCCATTGTTCATTAAAAGTTAAGAATGAAGGCTCTATCAATTTAATGCCCATAAACCAAATTTTCACATAACCCCAAAGAAAAAACCACTGGGAGATAAATCTGGTGATATGGGCGGCCATTTGATCGTGCAATTTGTAGAAATGTCCGAAAATCCGAAAAAGTCGTCCTAAGATATTCTGTGACTACTCTTGCGTTGTGACTTAGAAAGCCATCCTGTTGAAACCAGACATCATCGAAATCAATTGCTAGCTGTCAAACTGTCGGAATAATTTGATTCTTTAAAAGCTGGAGAAATTTGGCAGCATTTAGGTTACTAAAATAAATAATGGCCCTATGATATAATTCCCCAGTATTCCTGTCCAAAAATTACGTTTTTGTAGATACTGGGTAGGCACAGGAATACTCAGATGCTTATTCTTCCTAGACCAATATCTTACTACTGATGGGTTATGTTTTCTGTTCAAGGAAAACGATGAATCATTAGTGAATAAGATATTGTTAAGGAATTAACTATTTTCATTTACTTTTTCCATTAGAGTTTCACAAAATTACATTCGTTTGATATGGTCTTCTCAAAAATTTCTTAGTTTGTTTGAACCTTATAACATCGGCAACCATTCCTTTTCAAAATATTCCGAACAATTCTATCGAACAGATCGTCTTATTTGTTTACTCGAACAAGGTGCACTTGTTTCAACAGCACTACACACATCTTATTTTCAGACGATTTTCGCTAATGGTTTTTGGTGGTTTATCAGTCCTGCAATGCCTGCATGTTCGTAAACACCCACATTTCTCGAATTTTTTAAATATTTTAGAAATAGCCGAATTTGAAGGAATCGGCCTGTCTTCAAAGGTAACAATAAATGAATTTATTGTCTCTTGAATTGATTGACCACTAAAATGCCATTTTATGATCTGAATTTTTTCTTCTACACTGATCATTTGGATTTACTTTATTTTCAACCAATATGTACAAACGAATCTAACGTTTGAGGTGCGAATGATTCGCAGACTGCGGATCCTTTCGATCGAAGCATCCCCCACCAGCCACTACCATTGAGATAGAACACTCGCTTATTCGTCATCGCATGGCGCTGAGGTTTTGATTCTTCCACTGCTCCACTGGAACCGACGTTGATCATAGATAAACATTGAATTTCCTATGTTTCCGACTTTCTTTTCCATACCTGTATATAAACTAGCTGTTCATTTTTCGATATAGTTATTACAGCATACCTTACAACAATGCTTAGCTGGTCTTCCTTCAATATGTCCTCTGTCGTATCTAATATGATTGCGCAAAACGGTGATGCTCTAGTTTGTTCTAGCAGATGATTTTCAACTGTGTTTCCTAAGCATTCAATCATTTCATTTTAAATTTTTGGACAGATATCTTGTGGTATCTCTAAAAACAAAAAAGCATAATTTTTACTGAATGAAATGGAAAACAAAATTTAACAAATAAACAAAAATCCCTTGGAGCATATCCAAAACTTACTGCAGTATATGATCATATCGGAAAAGAAGTTGTATAACGGACAGGAAATTTCCATGGTGCCCTTCCTCACTTAGGTCCTCTCGATGTGCTCTAAAAGCCAAATAATTCTTTGCTAGGGTAAGTATGACATCGAATAATAATCATTTTCCAAAACTCTTCTTTACGAATTTCATCTTCAAGTTCCTTCTCATTCTTTTTCCGAACTTCATATAAAACACATGAGTTAGTTCCAAAAAACACCCCCATGAAGGTGGCATCAACTCCCAACATTTTTTGAATAGGGATAAGATGTCGGGTGTTGGTAAGTTTGAAAGTTTATGATCTGTACACAACCCAGTTAAAATTTTCGAAATCGGTTCACGAAATAATCTGATATTGAACAGATGTTAAGATTTACTGGATGACGAACATGACATCAAACTCATATCAGTCAACTGCCTGACGCCTGTAGGATCTTTTGCACAGGACGTAAGCCATTTGGACTAGTAATCTTGCAACCCCTAACCGAAAAATATTAGATACTTAGTGCACTTCGATTTTTATTTACCATCGAAGAGCGATTCCTACATATATATATATATATATATATATAAATCTATTACCTTGTTTTCGGGAATGTGGTCTGTATATCAAGAAAACTCCAATTTTCTTCAAATATCTCAATATTTCGTTGATATAATTTTCAACATCATCAGGAGATAAACTGAAAACAGCAAACAAAAAAGGGCAACATCATTTACAGGAAACAAACAAAGATTTTTTTTATACAGCACTTACAAGATCAGAGCTTCACTTCCAAAACACAGAATCAAACATTACAAAATTCTTTACTCGAAAAATCAAACATCAAAAATCAGCAACTATATTACATTCAAAAGAGAAACTTCTAATATCCCAAATATTCCAGGTGTTTTTAATTGCTCTCCAATAACCGATATGAAACAAAGAAACAATATGGGAAATATGTGACATCTACAGTATATGTACTAAAGTTTACTTAGAATACTACAGTAAATTGTATTGAGGCCTTCTGTATCTGATTTATAGTTTACTGCATTGTTCTCCTTCTTAATGTGTAGCATCTCGAGAAATAATCGTTTCCTGTAATCATTCTCTTGTTGCAATATACCAACGCTGTCAAAATCAAAATTGTGACCAGTTTTTTTATGATGGTCAACCAACGCACAAGAGTTTTTCCCTATTCGGCAATCACTCTTATGCTGAGTTATTCGATTTTTGAGCCACTGCTGTGATTGGCCAATGTAAGCTCCCGGGCATTCCATACATGGCACCCTATATATAGTATTACTCATGAAATCAGTCGGAGTTTTGTCCTTCAGTTTCGAGAATAACCTTGAGTTATTCATTACATTATATCTCGCGATTTTAACCTGCGGATAATCTTTAAACAAATTAACTACCCTATGAGTTAGTTCGTTCATTTGCGGTAATTTTTTGAACTTTTGCTGCGGTGGGTTGTCATCCGTGGGACCATCATAAAAACTCGCACTGAAAATTAACCTCCTTAAGATATTCCTTGGGTATCCATTGTTGACAAAAATATCGAAGAGTGTATTCAAATTTTTACTTAAAAACCTCTGATCTGAAATGTGAGTGACTCTATTTTTTAAAGCTAAGACTGTGTTCAACTTTTGATTACGAGGATGATTTGAATAAAAATTCAAAAAGTAGTAAACTTTAGTACATATACTGTAGATGTCACATATTTCCCATATTGTTTCTTTGTTTCATATCGGTTATTGGAGAGCAATTAAAAACACCTGGAATATTTGGGATATTAGAAGTTTCTCTTTTGAATGTAATATAGTTGCTGATTTTTGATGTTTGATTTTTCGAGTAAAGAATTTTGTAATGTTTGATTCTGTGTTTTGGAAGTGAAGCTCTGATCTTGTAAGTGCTGTATAAAAAAAATCTTTGTTTGTTTCCTGTAAATGATGTTGCCCTTTTTTGTTTGCTGTTTTCAGTTTATCTCCTGATGATGTTGAAAATTATATCAACGAAATATTGAGATATTTGAAGAAAATTGGAGTTTTCTTGATATACAGACCACATTCCCGAAAACAAGGTAATAGATTTATTATTAGTCTGGTCGATAACCTATACTACGCAACATATATGATGGGATTCTATCAGAATATCAGTAACACCTATGGCAATCGTATTACAAGGCTACTTAAGCATTGGGCCAACACCAGTAGGAAACTTGCCAACAAACAAAACCGTAGATGTTTCTTGCTACGCTGCAGAGCTTCTAATTTAGTACCTGGACACATTCAGGGTAGTACAAAGAATATGTGTCAGCTTCTTTCAAATGATAGTGATCTACAGTTTCATAGTCAGGTTAATAATTTTATAGAGAGAATACATAGAAGAGTTTTATCTTTGGAAATTAAGGTGACATGTAATAGCATCTCGAGACATCAAAAAATGATCGTAGAACTAAAGAAAAAGCTTGGTTTGGTTTTACCGGATACTTTATTGGATAAATATCAATCCTATTTGGAAAATTCTCATAACAAACTTTTTAAAAAAGTAAAATCGATTAATATGTCAAAATTTAACAAATTGTTGAAACAACAGGTGGAAAGTAAAAAACTATTTTATGATAATTCAAAGTGGTTCAAGAATATTTCTGGCGTTGAGATTCCTGGGCCTGTTGCTGATTTTTTGTCACTTGGACCTAAATTTAGTGTTGAGTGTACTGACACCAAGTTACTGTTGAGACATTTTATTACTGACGTTGAAAATATTGTGATTGATGTTCCAAGGGAAAATGCTGACATTGTGAGAGCTAACACCACAAATGTTATTACGAACTTTTTACACAAAATGGGTCGAAACAGGGTTAGACCATCGGATATTGAAGTTGATTTTGAGAAGACGGGAAAATTTCTCAAACTACATCCGGAGATCTATATACTAACTGCCGATAAGGGGGGCTGCACTGTTGCCATGAATAAGTTAGATTATGTCAGTAAAACCGAGCAATTGTTGAATGACGAAAAAACATACGAAAGTTTGAAGAGAGACCCCACTATGACTATCCAAAGGAAACTCAATGATCTTTTGAAATATATTTATGCAAGGAATGAGATAAGTGCCGCTGAACTGAGATTTTTGATTAAAAACAATTCCACCTTCCCCAGGTTATATTGTCTACCAAAAATACATAAAGATAATGTACCTCTACGTCCAATAGTGAGTTCGGTTGATTCTGTCACATATAATTTGGCAAAGTTTTTGGCCAATATGTTGAGGGAGTCATTCGAAGATCGCACGGACTATAATGTAAAAGATACCTTCACCTTCGTCAATGCGGTTAGTGGATTACGGCTACCAGATGGGTACATTTTATTGTCGCTAGACGTTGTCTCCCTGTTCACAAATATACCGGTCAAATCAGCTTTAAAAATTTTAGATGACCGTTGGGACCAAATAGCTGATCATACTTGCTTAACCAAACAGAATTTCATGACTCTGATAGCTTTTGTTTTCAACAATACTTATTTTTCATTTGATGATCGTTTTTACAAGCAGATATTCGGTACACCAATGGGTTCCCCGTTGAGCCCTATAATTGCAATGATTGTCCTCGATGATTTGTTGGATAATGTTATTCCGAGGATCCCTTTCAGTTTTCCTTTTATATATAAGTACGTGGATGATTTGATTTGTAGTGTACCGTGTGATAAAATTGATATCGTTCAGCAGGTTTTCAATGGCTTTGACGAACACTTAAAATTTACCATAGAGGCAGAAATTGATAAAAAATTACCATTTCTAGATACTATGGTTATCAGAGATGATACCAACACACTGATATTAGACTGGTATCAGAAACCTACATCCTCAGGTCGTTTTTTGAATTTTTATTCAAATCATCCTCGTAATCAAAAGTTGAACACAGCCTTAGCTTTAAAAAATAGAGTCACTCACATTTCAGATCAGAGGTTTTTAAGTAAAAATTTGAATACACTCTTCGATATTTTTGTCAACAATGGATACCCAAGGAATATCTTAAGAAGGTTAATTTTCAGTGCGAGTTTTTATGATGGTCCCACGGATGACAACCCACCGCAGCAAAAGTTCAAAAAATTACCGCAAATGAACGAACTAACTCATAGGGTAGTTAATTTGTTTAAAGATTATCCGCAGGTTAAAATCGCGAGATATAATGTAATGAATAACTCAAGGTTATTCTCGAAACTGAAGGACAAAACTCCGACTGATTTCATGAGTAATACTATATATAGGGTGCCATGTATGGAATGCCCGGGAGCTTACATTGGCCAATCACAGCAGTGGCTCAAAAATCGAATAACTCAGCATAAGAGTGATTGCCGAATAGGGAAAAACTCTTGTGCGTTGGTTGACCATCATAAAAAAACTGGTCACAATTTTGATTTTGACAGCGTTGGTATATTGCAACAAGAGAATGATTACAGGAAACGATTATTTCTCGAGATGCTACACATTAAGAAGGAGAACAATGCAGTAAACTATAAATCAGATACAGAAGGCCTCAATACAATTTACTGTAGTATTCTAAGTAAACTTTAGTACATATACTGTAGATGTCACATATTTCCCATATTGTTTCTTTGTTTCATATCGGTTATTGGAGAGCAATTAAAAACACCTGGAATATTTGGGATATTAGAAGTTTCTCTTTTGAATGTAATATAGTTGCTGATTTTTGATGTTTGATTTTTCGAGTAAAGAATTTTGTAATGTTTGATTCTGTGTTTTGGAAGTGAAGCTCTGATCTTGTAAGTGCTGTATAAAAAAAATCTTTGTTTGTTTCCTGTAAATGATGTTGCCCTTTTTTGTTTGCTGTTTTCAGTTTATCTCCTGATGATGTTGAAAATTATATCAACGAAATATTGAGATATTTGAAGAAAATTGGAGTTTTCTT
Source organism: Megalocaria dilatata (assembly GCA_034642435.1). Lineage (NCBI taxonomy): Eukaryota > Metazoa > Arthropoda > Insecta > Coleoptera > Coccinellidae > Megalocaria > Megalocaria dilatata. The sequence continues at coordinate 51,617,344 of CM067859.1, read as the reverse complement.
GATATACAGACCACATTCCCGAAAACAAGGTAATAGATTTATTATTAGTCTGGTCGATAACCTATACTACGCAATATATATATATATATATATATATATATATATATATATATATATATATATATAAGTTGAAATGTTGAAACCATCAGCAATGAAGTTAACGTATATACAAAAGAAATGAAAAAAAAAATTGAAAAAAAAACTATGAAATATGATAAACAATGCTTGACCCAGTTATATATAACATTGTCACCCAAATCTCATCCCTCCTTAACAATAATTCCTCATTTCTATCAAACCTTCAATCTCCTCCCTTGTCCGACCAGCAACCCACCTCCTTATTCTGGACTTCTATAAGTTGAACGAATTCAGGCACTACAGTTCATTTGGCAACATGTTGAATATCCTAGAACTCATATACTTGTAGCTTCTCTGTCCAACACTTTTATGAACCTTGGGACTGCACACCGATCCATACCTGGTGTTATATCTGTGTTCTATACTCTCCATATTTCTGTCTCTGAACTTTTGAACCATTATTGCTTGACAGTATAACTGTCTTACTCTAAGAAATCCACTTCCCTTAAATAGTTGGCCAGAAGGATATCGCAATTTTCTGTTGAAAATTATTTTCATTATCCATTTTTGTTTCATTTCAATTTGTTTCAAGAAATCGCCCCCCAAGCAAATATACCGTAAGTTAACTGACTCCGAACCAATGCCTAAATAGTATAAAATTTTTAAATGGTTTAAGTTGCATATTCTCTAACAGACAGTTAACTTAGGTATTAGGCTTCTAATCCTATCAGATAATTTTTTCGCATGTACTCCCCGATTAAGATGGCAGTCAACGTACACACGCAGGTACTTTATTTCTGCTTTCGTCTTTATTTCTCTTATCTCATCAGTAGCGGCAATATTCAATGTTTTAAACTTAGGCATGTTATTGGAGTAGCTTATAAATGGCAAGAAGTGAGTTTTGGTCACTTTCATGGTAAATAGTAAGTAGTTATTAAAAAAACTTATTATCTGGCCAAACTCGTTTTCTACTTTATTTTTCAGTGAATTTCAAGATACATCCTCATTAAAAACAGCAGTATCGTTCGCGAAGCTAATTATATCATCCCAAGTAGGTAAGTTGAAGAGATCGTTTATGTATATTGAGAATAATGGTCCCAATATTGTTCCCTGTGGCACGCCATATTTCACCTGCTTCGGCACGCTCAACCTTTCCTCGACATACTGGATTCTTTCACTTAGATAGCTCTCCAATAAATCGTAAAAACTTCCCTTCACACCGACCCTTTCAAGGCATTCCAGAAGCTTAGGATGACTCACCGTGTCGAAAGCTTTTGCCAAATCAGCAAATACACAGACTGCTGGTTTTTTTCCATCCATAGCGCTATAAGTCTTCGCTGTTAGATAAGCGATTGCATCCTGCGCTGATCTAGCCTCTCTGAAGCTGTATTGTTTATCAGATAATATTTTATAACGACCAAGATAACAAGTTAATCTGTTTTTTATTACATTTTCGAAAATTTTTAATATTACCGGCAACAAGGAAATAGGTCTCTAGTTGCCTGGATCTAACCTACCTCCCGACTTGAGTATTGTTTTCATTACCGCCTCTTTCAGTGCTTTTGGGAAGTAGCCTATTTATAAGCAATTATTTGTAATAAAACATAGAGGGGCTGCTATCAACTCTGCAGTTTCTTTGAGTATTTCCGATGTCAATCCATCAACTCCAGGAGCCTTATTATTTTTCGAACTACCTATAATATTTTTTAATTCAGTTTCAGAGGTCGGAAGCATTACTATTGAGCTGGAATTTCGACGGAATTTATACTTCTCTACTCTCTACTTTCTGAAGAAAATATGGTTGAGTTAGAAACTGAAACACAAAAGATCAAGTGGGACGTTATCGGAATCAGTGAGGTCAGGAGGAGAGGCGAAAACCTAATAACACTCAAATCCGGTCACTCATTCTACCATGCCGGAGAGGATGACAAATCAGAGCGCGGCATTGGCTTTCTCATCAATAAACGACTGAAAAATCAAATTCAAATGGTTGAGAAGATTTCAACTCGAATAGCCTACCTCGTAATAAAACTCAACACAAAATATAGTATCAACATTATACAGGTTTACGCCCCAACGTCATCTCACACAGATGAAGAAGCGGACATTTTCTATGAAGACGTAAGTTCGGCACTGAACAACATAAAAACACGGTTTACCATACTCTGCGGCGACTTCAATGCGAAAATAGGTCTGAAAGTGGATAAATCAGAGACATGCCTGGGAAATTTCGGGTCCGAAGGAAGAAATGACCGGGGGAGACTATGCTGGGTTTCCTAGTGCAGCATAACCTATACCAAATGAACAGCTCCTTTTGTAAAAAACCTCACAGAAGGTGGACATGGGAAAGTCCAGATGGCAAAACCAGAAACGAGATCGATTTCATAGTCACAGACAATCTGCAAATTGTGGAAGACGTGTCAATACTTAACCAGTGTAGAACAGGAAGCGACCACAGAATGGTACGTTGCAAGATCCGTATAGAACTCGACAAGGAGCGGTATAAGTTGATAAGGAAACCATCCAAACAAATACGAACAGGTCCAATAGATACCCAAGGATTTTCTGCTCACATTGCAGGTTCAGCGGGGGGAAATGTCCAACATAGTACAGATATCAACGGCTTGAACTGGGAAATAACCGAGGCTTTAAAGGAAGGCCAAGACTTATTTTGCCCAAGAAACGAAAAAGAAGAGAAAATCAGTCAAACCACAAAGGACTTGATCCTTGAACGAAACCAAATGGGAGAATCTAGAAACACCACCAGTATAGAGATGAAAGAAAGAAACAAGGAAATCTCTAAAGCTATCATACGGGATATCAGAAACTACCACGGCAGAAAAACTCAAGAAACAATAGAGAAAATTTGAAGAAATAAACATGGCAACATCACTTCAAATCGAGATGAAATCCTTGGCATCGTGGAAGAGTTCTATTGCGAACTATACCGCAGCCGCATCCAAGAACCCTTAAATTTAAACGTGGTTACACGAGAGCGAGGTGTCATAAATCAAGGATCGGAAGAGATGCCGGACATCGTTATTGAGAAAATAAAAGGAGCGCTGTCGAAGATGAAAAACAATAAAGCACCCGGAGAGGATGAGGTGGTTGCAGAAGCAATAAAAGTGGGAGGTCCTCTCTTACTGGAAAAGATACGAGTGCTTTTCAACCTATGCCTACACCAAAGCACTATCCCGGATCAGTGGCATGAAGCTACCACCATACAATTTCATAAAAAGGGAGATAAGATGAACCTGGAAAATTACCGCCCAATAACCCTCCTCAGCCATCTACACAAATTGTTTAATAGAGTCATAACATCAAGGCTGGAAAGCAAACTCGAGCTTTACCACGCACCGATAAGCGGAGTAGAGGAAGACCACCTACACGATGGACCGATGACCTGAAAAGGATTGCGAACAACTGGATCCAGGCAGGCCAGGATAGAGTCAGGTGGCAAGTCATGAGGGAGGCCTATGTCCAGCAGTGGACGCTATGAGGGCTGGTTGATGATGATGATGATTATACTTCATGGGTTTCCTCTTTATTTTTTCTGCCAAGTTTTTGCCAGCCTCCGAGAAGAAATCTGAGAAGATTTCAGCCACTGCACCCGGTTCCGATATAACATGCCCGCCCGGATCCCTTATACCCCGAAATCCCTCACCTCTTTTATTCTTATGTCCCATCTCTTTTATAATCTTCCACAGCATCATTGAACTATTTGGATTTATTTATAGACGAAAGTACTTGGTGCCAACCCGTACTTCGTTTAAGAAAATATAAACCAGGGATCAACCTGAGAGGAACGGAATAATAATTATAATAATGATTTTATTCAGAAAAAATAATTACAATAAACTGAGACATGCTTGAAGTGAGTAAAGTAGAATAGGGATAAATGCAAGAAGCACTTGTTGATGAATACATTGTAGTTTTAAGATTCTCGCCCGTTGTTTATGCTAACTTTCAAATTCAATTATTAACTCCACTTATCGACTACGATCCTCTCAAGTACCCGAGTGTTATTTAATTGACTTTTTAGATCAAAATTCATTTCTGTATTCCCAAGTATAACATAGGCTCTTTATTACATCTTTCTTGACTACTTGTAACGATGCAGATCGAAGGACGAAGAAGACTAATTTAACCATATATGTATAAATTTTTCATTCTTATGAAATTTTCAATTTCTTCAGGAGAACAGTCTTAAAATGGCAAAAAATGACGTTTAATTGAATTTAGGGCGATAGAACACAGAATTTTGTGTTTTTATTAATCTTCAGAAGAATTATTCACGAAATAATTCACATATTTGAATTTTTCAGGAGAAATAGAGTGTTGAATAAGCTCACAAAAGCTCCACTTGACGTCAGTGCTTTTCACCACTACACACTGAGTCAGTCAGACCGTCAAACTCACGTCAAACTTATTTCCTAAACAGAACCGTCAGTGTCTTTACTATATAGTATCCGTCATCTTTCTTACTATTTCAATGTTTTTGTATCTACTTATACTAATTACCTTGAAATGAGTGAGTTCCTAATTTAATCCTTAGAGTTAAATTAACCATCGTCAAAACGAAATTCTAATTACAGTTGATATAAAATAAAAACTGTTTCAGAATGTTATTCCGCTCGGTACTGCACAGCTGTTCTGCTCTCTCTTGGACTCGCTATAGTATATGGACTCAAAGTGAACTATCATGTAGCAGTTGTAGCAATGGTAAATCATACGGCTTTAGCAGTACTAGAAGGAAAGAACGTAACCGAGGAAAGCCATGAAGTGAGTGAAATACCTTGACCAATGAAAATGAAAGGAAATGTTGAATAAAATACAAATGTTACCATTAATCATAAGAATTTACTTTGTATCTCTCAGGGGATTCTCCATTCGAAGATAATTAATAAGGAGTATGAGCAATGTAACAGAAAATTTTCCAAATCGGAACAGTGCAACTTGCCTCTGTGCAACAGTTCAAAACTCCAATAAGACCAAATAGCTTTTATTGATCACTGGAACATAAGCAGCAGAGATGAACGTGTTTCAATGCTTATTGGCTCCAACCATCAATGCACTGTAATGTCCAATAATGCAACTCAGCAATGCTCCTAAACTCGTACTATATAAGAACACTAATATTTTTTCAAACACAAGCGCCAACTAATGCACGTGAATATACATACAGGCTGATTCAACTAACGAAGTGTATTCCCGATTATTTCCTGCGTTAATGATGTGTAGAAAGTTCCCCATGTTCAAGCCATATATAATTACCTCGTAATGCTTTAATTAGCATTTATATCCAAATGAACTTAAACGGCAGATATTCTCTTCTAAATATAATGAGCAATACATACGTCGTGTCTAAAGGAACACAGAATACATTGAGGTACATACGGTATCATTTTATGGTGAAGTGTTACATTTATTTATTTATTCATTTGAACAGTAAGAAGGGTTGAGGTAGAACCTATAAACCTAGGAACAAAAAATAATAGTAATGTGAACAAAAAAAAATAGAAACAAAACATTTATTTCGTATATAGATGTATACTGTATACGAAATATAAAGGCATTGGTTGCATATCCTATTGGGAAGAAACATCTGACGCGGTGTCGTTTTAAACAGTTCTTTCAATAACTTGAAATGGTGACCTCTAAGGTTATTCAAATTTAACTGATACGTATTCTTAACGTCTTCACCAAACTGACCAGCTAAGACTTTAAAAGTAAATATAAGGTTACCCCGTTCACGACGGTCGGAAAAGTTAGAAATCCTGAATATGCTTGAACGTTCTTCATAAGATGGTCTAGGGTAACTGTAGGGCAAACTGAAAGCTTGTTGAACCGATTCCAGTGCTGTCTCATCAAATTTGGTCGATGGCCACCAAATCTGTCCAGCATATTCAATTATCGGGCGGATGTAAATCTTGTAGAGAAAATTGTACACACTAACATCACAACCCCTGAAAGACTTGCGGAGAAGAAACTTTATCTGCTTCGCCTTTCCAACCACAGCTGCAATGTGATCCGACCAGGTGAGATCCGAACTAACAGTAACTCCAAGATCCAGGTGACTCGTTACTGACTGCAGTTGATGTCCATTTATGTTGTAGGATATGCGTGCGTTTTTTTGGAGGACGCAGCACTTGTCTATGTTGAGAAGCAGCAACCAGTCCCGACACCGGTCCGCAAGGAGATCCAGATCCACCTGAAGAAGATGGAAGAACAACAGTGGCAAGTTGAAAAGCTTGGTATCATCGGCAAAGAAGGAACTACTTGATTTGAGAATGGCTGGCAAGTTCGATATATATAGAAGAAAGAGCACTGTTCTCAGCACAGAGCCCTGCAGAACACCAGATATTACTACTCTTTCTGAAGCAGATTAAACACCTCCCACTCGTACTCGGAATTTACAGTTTGACAGAAAAGATTTTATCCAATTCAACAGTTTACTCCTCAGTCCTAGGTGCTCCAGTTTCGAAAGAAGGCGTCGGTGTGGTACTCGATCAAACAACGCCCTCGCAAAATCGAAATAAACCACATCAACGTGATTTCCAGAGTCCACTGCTTTAGTCCCCTCAGCAAGGCATGATAGGAGATGGAGGAAGGAAGCCATGCTGAGAGTTTGGAATTATATTGTTCGAAGAGCAGACCTGTATAACGTGGTCACTTATGATCCTCTCCAGAACCTTTGAAACCGACGAGAGGATGCTTATTGGTCGATAATTTTGAGAATTGAATTAGTCGCCCTTCTTGAATATAGGATTTATTGATGCAAAAAGCCAGTCGCTCGGATCGGATGAAGATTTTAACGATGCCGAAAAGATCAAGTTGAGGGGAACCGCAAACGCTCTGGCACACCGCTGCAGTAAACGTGCCGTGACTCCGTCGCTTCTCAGAGATGAATCAACCCTGAGTACATGTTGAGGAATAGAGGTTGGTTTTTTTTTTAGTTGGTCATTCAGTTTGAAGGTTAGGATCTTTATAGAGTTTATTCATTTCCAAGCATTCCAACAAATTTGTTTTATACCCTTTGTAACATTTATGAAAAATTTTGAGATTAATAATATCTATATGGTGATTAGTAGCTTCAAAATGTTCTAAGACTGCCTCTTTCGTCGGTACTCAGATGTTGTTTCAATATTGTTCCGAAGTACCTACCTGGACGCCCCCCATGGCATTAGAGCTTGTCGCGCTGCCTTGACTAGGACCCTAGTTTAATTCCGGTGAAATGGAGGTTCAAGTCTTGGTGCCTAACGCAATGTCATTCGCGGTAGTAACTGGACCCGTGTGGTGATCAATTAAAAGACTTCACATGGGTTCGTGGGTCTTGAAGTACAGGCCGGATTAACAGTACTCGTACCAGGATCAATTGAGATTCTTGAGATTATCTTAGTTCATAAGACTGCGTTCGGATGAATGGATAAGAAGCCCCTCTGGCGTATGAGTTGCGTCCCAAACAACGCTGGTACTGATGATGCAGAGCCAGTAGAGGTTGGATAGTGCTTCACTGCTACCAGTCAGACGTTTGTAGGTTTTTGAACTGAAGCCCAAACTGGAAGCTGGTGGATTCATCTCTTCGGAGGCGCGATGATAAGGCGTAACCCTTATTACACTTTCTGCCTCTGGGGGCAAACTGTGGAGACTGCTGAGTAGTCACTTGGTGAAGAAATGTTTTCGAAATTTCTCTCAGAGCTGTAAATCTGGATCTCATTAATTATTATTAATGGATTAAAACCGTAACATCAATTATTACGTAGAACACTTCTATTTTCAAACATTCTTCAGGGAACAGATTGAGATTTTGAGCTGTAAATGACTTTTCATCGTGAAATGTTTTCTCTTCTTTATTATAGAAACGGAAAACTCTGCGTCAATGCCATATGCAGACTGAACAAGTTTAGATTCAGACAATATTTTGTCCCAATAATTTCTTAGTTCACTTAGTTCCTTGACAAGGCTTTCAATATTTTCGACCTCAATGTCCAAAGTAGCGTCCATCGTTTGGAGCAGTCAACTTCTATAATTGATAGGTAATTTTTACCCAAACCGCTGCACTGTGCTGAGGCATTCACACTTTTCATTATGGATTTCGTTTGTACTGTCACTTGCCAATGACTGCAGCTATTGACCTGATACATTCTACTCGAGCACTCCACCTCGTGTCTGATAATGAATGAAGTGAGAATCGTACTTTTTTTAAATCTCTCATTTTATTCGGCCTGCAGCTGAATAAATTGTACATATTTTGAACTCCGAAAAGAGACACTACCTTAGTGCAACTTTCTACCCCACATACTCCATACAAGTTCAAACTGTGACATCCACAGGGTGAGAAAATAGCCTTAGGATTAGATTTCAAAATGAGAGCTTGTATACCCTTATACTTGCCACTCATATAGATATCAGTGTCAAATCTCTAGCTTCTACAACCATTTAGAGGAATATCATATCTTTGAAGTACTCCTTCCTTCAGATTTGCAATGTCTGCTCCCGTTTTTTCGTTACTGTCAGAAAACTCCAAAATTCGTTCGTTCATTTCACATTATTTAACGTCCTGTTTGAGAGAAATATATCTGAATAAAAAAGCGGTTTGTTCAACGTGGCTAAAATCTGGTGCAGTATAAACTATGGAAGAATAGTACTTAGATTTTTTGAGTTCATCCACAATTTTTTTCTCACATAATCTGCACAACATGCAATCAACTTATTTTGTGTCCTCCAAGACAAATAATGGGCTTGATCCTTTTTTTGTGTTCCAGCTGCTTTGGCATAACATTGTCATAATGACCCATAATTTCAGGCATGCCGAAAAAATTTCCGCTGTTAGGCTGTCGTATAAATTTCTAATTTTCCCCCCTAAAAGGGAGACCCCGGGCACTCAAAAATAGAGTAATGTCTAGCAGTCTGTATCGGATATGTTTCCAGTGAGTGATTTCGTTCTGAAGTTGCTTTTGAAAAAAATGACTAAGGTACTTCATTTTCAAGACAATCTCCATGTTCTTTCATTTCATATAGCATTCTTTGTGACTATGGCTATTTTGATGTTCAGAGATCTTTTCATAAAACTTTTTCAACTTTTTGTATACACATTAATTGATGCAAATTTAGATCTCAAGCATTCTGGTTAATCACAAAGTAATGGACAGAGAAAATAAAATAAAGCCTGCTTTATAATACTTCTCTAAACAAGCCAATCCCTTAGTACAACCTCACCAATAGCCAATATGAATTTCAGCAAAGATGAGGGAAACTGTCATCCCATTGAGTCTACACGAAAAAATAACAGATGAACTCCAGGCTCCTTCGACACAACAGGTTTTGCATCTTTTGTAGCGAGTTCTAACATACTAAAATAACCTATATCAAAACTGTCTTCTAACACATTATGCGTCGATGTTGAAGATGTTTCAATCTTTTCGCCATGTTCCGTTATTGTAGTGCGATTGAAGATCTTCGAATCGAATGCGAATCTTCGCATTTCAAAGAAAATGCTTTATCATTAAGATTTGAATTTCCAGAAGATGCAAGTAAATATGGAGTGTCGTGTGATGTCGAGGGTTTATTCTCAATATCATCAGAATTTTCTTAGCCAGAGCTTTTTTCCATCTGTAAAAAATAAGTCAACAGGTTGGTTTGACCTTTCTTCGCCTTTTCGTCTTTTCACGAAAATTTCGGAGATTCCTTTCAAACTCTAGGAACTAAATTTATTGTTGGAGGTGAGTATAACAGCAAGCACAATGTATATACCTGTACCTACTTTCTAACCGATCCAAACAAAATTCCTGATCTGCTTGACTTTTTCATAACAAATGGCGTATCTACCATCTATATGGATATTTTCCTAAATTATGATCTATCTGCCGATCACTCTCCTATCAGCAACAATAAATATGTATGTATTACACAAAAACCTACTTCTAAGATTCATAAACCGGACACAAACTGGGATAAATATGGTAACATAGCCGAGTAATTAATAAATATCAGCTTATAGAATACGAATGAAGTGAGTGAAGTATTAACAGAATTCAAAAGGATTATCAAACAAGCTGTTGAACAAGCTAATCCAGAGATCAAAGAAAAGCACATAATAGACCATGTTCCAGAAAGTATAAATAAACTCTCAGCGCAAAAACGAAAAGCTATTGTAGAATAAATTGACGACAGATACTTTCTGGATGAAATAAAACCACCTTGAATAGGATAACAAATGGATTTTAATTCAAAAATAAAAGAAACCATTATAAAATCATCCAATGACTATGTCACCAACCTCAATAGATATAATAATTCACTATGGGAAACCAAAAAAAAATTAAAAAGACCAATGAAACATATACCACAGTTCCCCAACATAAAGGATTAAATAGGAAATGAAAGTGATAAAATAACACCGAATTGATCAAAGAATTACCGAAGAAAAGAGTGTTGATAATTACTTACATATTCAATGCATCCTAAAACTGAAAGCAGACGAGATTATACTCATGTCTAAACCACGTAAAGATACAAATACCATTACATCTTATCGTACAATTATCTAGCCCCCAGTTCTATCAAAAATACTAGAAAAACTGGCGTTTCGAAGAATAAATTTCGACCCAGATTGATCATCAATCTGGATTTCGATCAAATTACTCCACTATACAGCAAATCCATAAAATTAACCATGAATACAGACAACACTGTACATCAGCATTCTTGAAAGTGAGTCAAGCATTTGAAGTTTTTAATATCGTGGTTTGCTGTATAAAAGCAAAACCTATCTGCCTGGATGTTATCATAAATGATTGAAATCCTATCCGGGTGAAAGGCGACTCAGAGTGCGTTTTGGTGATGATGAATCGAACTACTTCCCAATAAGATCAGGAGTTCCTCAGGAAAAATTCATTGCTCCAGTATTGCACATGATGCTTGTAGGTTTTCGAACTGAAGCCCAAACTGGAATCTGGTGGGTTCATTTCTTCGGAGGGGTTCTCGCTTCGCGCGATGATATGGCATTATCACACTTTCTGTCTCTGGAAGCAGACTGTGGAGACTGCTGAGTAGTCACTTGGTGAAATGCCAATTCAACTAACTGGTAGAATTCACGTGTTGCACATGCTATGCACTGCTGACCTACCTACAGATCTTCATTCTCTATTGGAAACTATCGCAGACGATACAGGCTTTCTAGCTATTGAACTATTCCGACCTTTAAAGAGTACTCTAAAATATCCGGGATTTTACGGAGTATTCTTAGGAACGCTAACCTTTTTATCGTGATCATCTAGTGGCTGGAGAATAGGACGTTACATTGTATAGACAACCCAAGTTACACTTGAACGAGAACTAGGAAACAGTGACGGGAAGTTAAGAATACAAGGTTAATTAAAAATACAATATTTGTTTGTGGAAGGCAGGGCCCCGCATCTGACTTGGTGTATAAGAGCGAGGTTATACTTTAGGACAAAAAAAAAGTCAGGGATAAAAAACCTTGACCTCTCTTCAGCTCTCATACATTCTTCAACCCTGTCCTTCCCTTTATTCATAAAATCAAGGTTCCAGAGATCGACAACCTTTCTAATATCCTAAAACATAGCGTGCAAGCAAAGATAAATACAGCAATTACACAGATAACATGGCAATAGGAACATGTTGCAAAGATTTTCGAGGTAGATTAACAATAACACTTTGGTCAGGAATTCCCCATTCACACACCTACTATCTAATTAGGTTATTGTAATCTGGGCGCATAATTTCATTGTACAGGAATGTCTTGTTGCGACATTCTGAAGATACAGAGGTTGTGGTTTCTTTTATTTAACTACCTATTCATTATAATATTTATATTAAATAAAAGTTGTTCAGGAAGGCCTTCTTGCGGCTCTCTGAAAAAACAGGGTTGTTGTGTCAGTATCTAAACACTCTAAACACTCCGAATTCTCAAACAACGTACCATTGTTAACCACCTCTTAGATCCCAATAAATGAAATGAAGATAAAGACGCTTACATGTATGAAATATGTTAAATGGTCAATTCAGATTAAAGTAAACATGTCGCCCCTAGTTGGAGCATCAATACAGTAAAATCCACCAATGGATTAAGAATACATGATACAAATAACACTCACGTTGACCTCAGGTAATTCGAAACAATAACTTTACATGTTAGGGCAGCTCAGTCGACTTCCCTTTGTGTCTAACCCTCACTGACAATGGACAATGGCGTTCTATTTCTAACAAAGTAAAACTGGACTCTCTGAAACCGGCGTTCAGTCTACAATGATTACCACCAATCATCTCCCGGGGTTATGTTTACATTTTCAGACGCGCGCACAAGTCTACGAACAGACCATAGACTCTTACTCCTGGCATCGACAGTGACAAGTAGGCATAAAATTCCCTAGGTGGTTCTTCCCGCCTAATCTTCCTTTATAAAAATATGTGGATCTCTTCGCTATGGATGAAAATTCACAAAATGCCACCAATAAGTTTCAAAAACATTTGGACAAAATAAAAAATTGCTTCACAAGTACAACATCCAAACAAATGGATCGAAATATGTCTTCTTCTCCTTCTTTAGCACTACTTGCTTCCATGCCGAAGGATCGGTCATTCATTATAATCGGGTCGTAGAGTATTTCCATTGTTGCCAGGTCTGCTTTAACACTGTCCCTCCGGCGCAAACGCGGTCTGTTCAAAGGCCTTTTTCCTGTCGGTATTATCTTCTTAGTTTGGTGAGCCACACTTCTTCGGGAAGTTGTGGATATGACCTGCCCATTCAAGGCTGTCCGATTAAATTTCTTTTATAATGCTTTTATTTCATTATTTGTTCTGATACGGAAGAAGTTTTTATTTGGATCATAATAGGGTTCGAATATTTTTCTACATACTTTTTTCGAATCTTTTGAGCTTCTCTTTGTTGACTTTTGTCATTATCCAAGTTTCGCATCTATATGTAAGTATTGGCCTAATAACTCTTTTGTTACTATTTTGGATGTTCGTGTGAGAGTCTGTGATTTCAATAAATTACTTAGCGAGTATATTCATCCTGTATTCTTCCCTTATTTACTCCGTGATTCATTGTCAGCAGTAATACATAGTTGAGCCCAGGTATTTGAATAGCTCAACCCTTTCTAAATTATAGTCATCCATTGTTATGTTCAGTTCCGCTCTTTCCTTCCAGTTATATCTATTCACACATAGATATTTTGTCTTTTCTTCATCAACTTCTAAACTCATCTTGCTGGTTTTCTTTTCTGCTCAATTTCTTTCCCAGGCGTTACTTAGTTTTCGATGAGGTTAATGTCATCTGCGTATGCTAGTAGAAGTTTATGTTATGTGTTTGATAGAAGTTCTGTACTAATTTCTGCCGCTGTTACAGCATTTTCCTATATTCTTTTGAAGAGAAGTAGTTATACAGCATCCTTTTGCTTTAGACCATTATGAACTTCGAGACTCCATAATATCTTGTTCAACGATTCAGATAGAAATATTAGACTAAATTTCAACAAAACCATTCATAAAAATTATTCAACACATAAGAATTTATTAAAAAATTTACTAGCCAAAAAGAACCACCACAACTCACAAATTCCTCATACTATCTTCCCATTTCATCGAAATTTTCTATTCCGTCCAAAGAAGTAGAATGAGATTGAACATTTGTTCATCTAGCAAGGTAACCTCCATATTTGATCAACTCTTTTATTTTGGAGCGACCATCTTCTTCGCTCCTCGTCCAGAAATCTGCCCTGCTCTGTTGCAGCTTGACCGGCGTATCATATAGAGGACACGACCAGTCTAAAAATTCTTGACTAACCGTCCCCGCCGAGTTCAAATAGGGCAAGGCACACGGCGTTTGACGACCGTTTCAAGCGAAACACATGGTCCCTCACGTCACAGACAGACATGCGCACCACGCCCAGCTTTCTGGATCATAAATAATGATTTTTTGGCCTTATTCACCGAGTGAAGAATGTGGTCGGACTAGCTCAGGCTCTTGGTGATAATCACACCAAGGTCAGCATGACTACTACAAGTAGCGATGGAAGTGCAATTCAGGAAATACTGCCGACGCAGATTGTGAGCACCTAAGTGCAGAACAGCACACTTTTCATGATTGAAAGGTAACTTCCACTCTTGGCACGGTTTATGGTTTAATATATCCAGATCTTCATGGATTAGATGACCGGTCTCATTGGGGTTGCCGAACAATTTGGTGTCATCGGCAAATTGGGAATATCGAGATTTGAGGATCTTGGGTAATTCTGAGATGTATAGGATGAAGAGAAGTGAACCCAAAACAGATCCTTGGGAAACTTCACTCGCAACAGGTCTAGCCGACGAGAAGGATCTATCGATACAAACCTGGAAGGTACGATCGGTAAGAAATGCTTCAATGCAAGAAAGCAGGCGCCCTCGAATTCCCGGATGCTCGAACTTGTATAGGAGGAGATCATGTGAGACACGATCAAATGCTCGAGAACAATCCAGATAGAATCTATGTTGCTCTCTTAATTTTTTCAGAATTCTTCTATGTCACAAGTTTTCTCCCTTCCATTCAACATTTGCTCCAGTGTTCGTCTGTATCTTAGTTGTTCTTCCTCTTTCTGAAGTTTATCAGCAGCCCATTTTGTAATTGCGTTGTTTCTTTTATATTTTTGTGTCTATAGTCTGATTTTCATTTTTACTCTAACCAGATAGTGATCTGTGCCACCCCATAATTTTCTCTTAGGCTTCCTACGTTGAGTATATTGCTACTATGTCTGGCATCTGTAGTAATATGGTCAATTTGATTACGAGATTACGATTACGAGGTTACGATTCCGGGGATCCAAAACTGTACAAGTAAATTTCACCTTACGGAGAGGCCAGTGTCTACCTATCAGTTTGATCCAACGTTGGCGATCACCATCGAGAAGGCATCTCGATCCTCTGCTATATGCAGAAGTTGTCCTGCATTTCATATCCCGGTCCACTCTCGAATATTTTTAAGTCATGAAACTTATCTTCTTCCTGCACCCCTTCGGCCATCTATTTTTCCACTGATAATTAGCTGTAAGACTCGATAAGGACTACCCCTCAGTACATGTCCCAGACAAGACATCTTTCTACACTTCACAATCTTATGTATTTCCCTATCCTTATTTACTGTTCTTAGCACATATTCGTTCGTTCTGCGTGTCGTCCAGGAAATTTCGAGCATTCGTGTTATATCTACATCTCTAATGCTTCAAAGCGGTTCATCGTCGATAACTTCAATGTCCATGCTTCCACTCCATACAAAAGCATCGTCCAAATATAGCACTTTACCATTATCTGTCTTAATTCTAAGTTGAGGTGGTCATTACAAAGAAACGCTTTCATTTTCATAAAAGTGATCCTAGTCATTGCTATTCTGTATTTCATCTCTACATCAGGATCCAGTTGGACCGTTATTATAGAACCTGGATATAAGAATTTGGTAACCCTTTTAATTGACATACCATTCAATCTAAATGTAGCATGCGGATGTGGGTTAAGACTGCAGACTAAGAATTTAGTTTTATTAAAATAAATTAATCCGGCTGATCTGTACCAAATATCATTAATAAGGAGCATAAGCTATGGTAATAGAAAGTTCTAGAAATCGAGACAGTGTAACATTCATCTGTATAACAATTCTATACTCGAACAAACTAGACAAGGTTTTATAGATCACAAGAGTAAATTGCAGACATGCAAACGTTTCAAACTGATTGGTTTTCGTCAGTGCAATGTATGCTAGTGACTCCAAATCTGTCTAATATCTATATTGGACAGATTTGGAGTCATTGTGGGCATTGAAAAGTTAGACTAATACTTTGATATTACTTTCGTCCACTAGTTCTGCAGGTATTTCATCCGGTCCAACAGTTTTTCTACTTTTAACTGTGCGTATCGCACTGTTCAGTTTCAGTATCTCGAGTCCGTCAAGACAATCCTCGAGTAGCTCGGCGTCACAATTTCTGTCATCGTTGTACAGCTCTTTCCCATTCTTTTTCAATTTCGTTTTCATCGATAATTATTTTGTTATTATTGTCAACTAATACAGACGGGACTTGTTTTTTGAATATGCCACTTATTTCCTTAACATTTTTATGCATGTTACATATTATGTCATGTTTCGCTATTATACTCTTCATTTCCTCGCATTTCTCTCTCATTCATTTTTCTTTGACTATTTTCATTTCTTTTTTTCATTTTTCATTGAAATTGTCGGTATTTGGCCTCTATTGTTTTGACCTGTCTTCGTTGTTCCATCATTCTCAAGATCTCCCCTGTCATCCATGCCATCTTTTTGACATGTCTATTCCCATGGTCACCCCTAACCTCAACTTCTTGAATTTTGTTTTTGAGTTCGTTCCATATTTATCTGGATCTTGTAATTGTTGCTGTTCAATTATTTCCATTCTCTTGTTCAATTCTTTCTTGATTTCACTTTTCATTTCAATGTCGTGAAAGTTAGGAATATTGGTCTTAGATGTTCTTGGTCGATACCTTTTAAATCGTAGTTTAACATCAGCCACGAGAGGTTGATGGCCGATCCAATATCTGCTCTAACCATTTTGATGGCATTCCTGAAACGTTTATTTATCATCATCGAAAAGTGCTTTACAAATATAAAGGCGCCATTTGGGAAGTTCATACCAAGTGTTTGTGACGATCATTTCGGGCTCTTCGCAGAATTCATATAGTCTTTCTCCTTGCTCGTTATCTTGTCCTAATCTGAACGGTTGGCCTCTCTAAAATCCTCCTATTTTAGCGTTGAAGTCGCCTAAGCTATATGTTATTTCATGGTTCTTGAACTTCTGCAGAATTTCACAAATCTTTTCATAGAACTTTTCCACGTCGTTATCATTTTTCTTGCCTGCGGTTGGAGCATAAACTTGCAATATGTTAGTTTTAAACGGTTGTGTTCAGTTGTATTAAAATAATTCTATCCGAAACTGGTATAACATGGGTTACGTACCCGTTCAATTCTGTTATTGTTAAAATTACTACTCCATTTCTATGATGCGTGTCGTGTCCTTTTTGCTGTTACCAGAATAATATAGAACATTGTCCTTTTTATACAGGTTCCTGTATCCGGTCATCTCAATTCGCTAATTCCTAGTAGATCTATTTTCAACCTATTCATTTCTGTTATTGTATTATCAAGCTTCCCAGCCGCGAACAGACTCCTCACATTCCATGTACAAATTCTCATATTTGATTTTCTCACTTGCCGGTTTTCTTCACGAGGTTTTCGGTGGATGACGACCTGAGAGGCCTCGTGGAAGAAATAAGTGTCTCCCCTCGGCCGAATCTTGATTTCCATGATTAGTAACGTTTTGACTCATTGTTTGTACAATGATGAATGGTAATTTTCATGGGGAATCTTGGTGATATTTAATATAGTAGTTTCCCTTTGCCTTGTGTATCCTCCTGCTGTTAACCCTTTTGGTTTATCCGCCTTTTGGATCGATTTATCAATCCAGGGACTAGAGAAGGCCCCACACCTTGATAGTAATGTTGGCCATGAGGAAGATTACTTATTCCGGTAATCATTCGGTCGACAGAGCCTCATCAGTTTCTTGCAGGATGTACCACGTGTAGTGGAGGTTGTCATTTGGCCCCTTACACCCTTATAGTTAGGAAATCTGAATTGGCACTGGATAATAAGATACTCATCTATAAAAAGGTGATAAAGACTATATGAGCATACGATATCGAACTTTGGGGGTGTACCAGCAAATAAAATATATCAATAATTCAGGGAAGCCAATCAGAAACACTTCAAATGATAGCAAACGCTCCATGGTACGTCACTTATCAAACCCTACATGAAGATTAAAAAATCCCATATGTGAAGGAAGTCATTAAAGAGAATGGCCAAAAACTTCATGCTAATTGAAAAGCCATACTAAAAATCTTTTACATGCATTGTTACTGTTACAGAAGATTAAAAAGGAAATGGCCAACTGACTTTGAGATTGAGTTGGGTTGAAGGGTCTTTCCACTGGAAAATGCCTCATGATGTCATGTGAGACAGACATGCTCCCCAATTATCAAATTAGCTAATAAATGAATTATAATAAAAAATGTCCATAAAATATTTCTTAATGTTTAAAAATCTTCACTTCATCAAATGAATAATTTTGAATTATATTTGAAATGCTTTACTGTGAAATTTTATGTCCAATTATCGCATTTAGTCGGGCCACTACTTCTTTAAGATTCTCCATTTTTCCCTCCGAAACTAATGATAATGGTTTTCTGGGTTTAACAAAAGCTTTTATTGGTTCATCTTCTTCTTTAGTTTCAATTTCGTTCAGATTGACGTTCCTGAATTTATTTTTGGTTTTATTGGGTTGACCCATTTGCGCTTTATTAGGTTTTGCTCCAATCGGGTGCTTTAATTGGAGATTCGAAGAATCCTTGTTGTTTTTTTAACTTTTTTATGTTCTCCGACTTCATGGTTATAGCGCTTGTTCATCTGTCGTCTTCACTGGAAGATTTTTTGCGCCGGTTTTCTCTATCTCTTGTAAGAGAAGTTCCCTCATTACAGTTTGTTTTGCTTGCTGAAAATAGCGTTTTGGATGTCTATTTTCAAACACAATGTCACAAACTCTGTGTGACACAGGTACCTAGAAGGTAGTTTTACTGCAAAGCGGCTTGCAAGACCTTCGCTCTTTTTACGCGGACGATCATTTATTTGCTAAACAGACCGTCTGATCTAGGGATCACAGGAGCTATTGTGCAAATGAACTGAAGTAAAGAAGGATTTGTTGTCCAAAAATCTGAAGATTATGAAGTTATGGCTTATAGCGAGTTCGGAAATAGTGTAACATACATCTGTACATCCGAACAGGTATCGTCATTGTCGCGACATAAGCAGCTCAGTTGGAATACCGTGATTTATATGCCAGACATAGATTGTGCCAGGTTTTGGTGAAAATTTTAGTATTTCCATACTAGAGGGGTGAATATAGTTACATATTACATTCGTTGGGTATTAGAGCTGGCACTGTATGTTACACTATCCCGATATATAATAGTTAGTCAAAATGTGATATCTAGTTTGTGTACAACTTATATCTATAGTAAGTCTGTGTCTTTATATTTCAGGATGGGCCCTTTCAATGGACACATTTCATACAAGGAATCCAACTCAGTGCATATTTCTGGGGTTATATGGTATCGGAAATACCTGGAGGTAGAGTCGCAGAAGTTTACAGTGCAAAATGGACAATGTTTACAGCTGTTGGCGTGAACGTGCTTTTCACTCTATTGACTCCGGTATTATCAAATTTATCTCCTTATGCCATAGTCGTGGTAAGAGTGATCGAAGGATTAGGAGGTGGAATATCCTTTCCTGGGACACACGTTCTTCTGGCCCGATGGTCACCACCACCAGAAAGGAGTCTAATGAGTTCGATTGCTTATTGTGGTACAGCTGCTGGGACTGTGGTAGGTATTTTTCTGGTAAATTATTAAAGGTCCTTTCATTAAGAATGATAGGATTTTAAACTTAAATAAAACAACCAGGGTTTGACATATCAACTTATTTGTTGCTTCATTTTGAAGCTTGAACAATGCAGTTGTGTTCAAAATAAGATATCGTTCCACTGTCTACCACGGCTTCGTTAACACTGACGTACCCGATAACTATAGTTTATGATCACTATGTGCAATCATTCCCACTGTATTTCGCCAATAATTCGACGAATATTGTCTTCCGAGTGATCCAAATAAGTATGTGGATTGTTGGCATTGACTTGTGCTTTCACAAAGCCCAAAAAAATAATTCAGATGTGTCAAATCATATGACCTTGGCGGCCATTTCACAAATCCTCCTTGTGATATAATCTTATCGTCAAACCTTTTCCTCAGCAAAGTGAGAGTAGCAAGTTTTACTAACTTTTGTAGAATAGTTTCCAAGAAAAGCTCAGGATGTCGGATGAACGGAATTTTTTAATCTATACAAATATAATATTATAAGCTGAGGCTTTGTTTCACATAAGGTGAATTAATTAAAGGATTCCAAAAACTGCTATATATAGAATATTCAAGGGGACAAAGATATAAATAAGCCTTTAATTCGATTCCACGCAATTCAAGTTTGGTTCTGTTAGTTTTGGCAATGCAATTATGAGTCGAGGGCAGCATGTGGCCTTGACTGATAACATGTGTTGTCAAAATGCCGTTGAAAATGCCTCGAAATTGATGGATGCGCGTTCATTTTTACTGGTTTCTAATCTTTTCAGTGCCGTTAAAAATTCTGATTAGTTATTGGTTTTTACGATCTAGGGACTTTGAACATTTGATCGATATGATTCGTTCTCGTTAGTTGTTCGTGGTCAGGAGACCCACCGGAATTTGCGGCGACCATTGATTTTGGTGGTCTCCATATTCACAGACAGATGTCCAGCGTCTTTTTTGCACCAGGTTAATCTGGATGAAAATCTTTGTTCTCTTATCTATTTCGCTAATCTGGATTGAACATACCCATTCATGTGGAAGTTTTGAATTGAAGACCTAGTGAAAGTATGAAATTCCCGCTGTAGAGGAGGTTTAAAGAATACTATTTGGAGTTCTCTTATCCTTATGTTTTAGAAGTTGAAATTAAATCGTGAAATAGCCCACATAAAATAACAATAATTGATAAGATTTTTCAGTGGAAGATTTGTAGGTGGGGCAGAAACGTCGCATTGGAGAGGCCATCAGGATCGTGAATAACTGATAATTGTACCCATCTACTTTCTTTTAGTATGCTATTTTTTATATCGATATTAAATATAAATTCAGATTCATTGTACGAACATATGTATAATTTATTTTAGATCTCATTCAAATTCCTAGGATTAGTTGAGTTAGTCTTTGCAGAACTTAGATTATTTTAGGCATTAATAGTCATTAGTTTATATACGTTCACATATCTGGCTCCACTGTTAAAGTTCCAATTTTAATTCTAATGGCAGGCTGATTCCTTCATGATAGTTTTTTTGTTTTCCTTAATTTATCGAAAGTTGCCGCATATTGATTTGAATAGAGACCCTTTACGTGTATCCACGTGAAATCAGGAGATTATATTTAACTTCATCTCACGATATGTGAATCCGCCATATGGTTTCGAACATTGACTTGTTCGATTTTTGACAGAGAATCAAATTAAATAATGGTGTCAATCGATATAATATTAAATTATTAGATACAATTTTCCAGTCTTTTGAAAAGCAATTAATGTAAAACGATATTCTGAAATCAAATCATAGTTATTATTTAAATACATTTTTGGTAGGACTCCAAGACCCTGGATTGTTTATTTTATTAAGTCATATTGTCGTTCTTACTTATAAATAATTCACCTTTAAAGATGTTAGTGAAGTTAGAGAGAAAAAAACCTACCTTTTTCGGGACACCTATCCACAAAACCAGATACTATGTTCAAATGCTGAACCCTCTAGTTTAAATCTGAATAAATCGATCCATTGATTGATACATTGTTGCTTTAAGATTCTCGCCCGTTATTTATGCAACTACTAATGCCGCTTGTCAGCCATGGTCCTCTTAAGTTTTGTTTGTTAAACTTCTTTAGATCAAAATTAATTTCTCTATTCCTAAGTAAAACATATGGCTTTTATTACACTGTATCTTCTCCGAGTTAGGAGATCAGTAGTTTTCTGATTAGGTTTTGTTACTGTATCCCAACGCCACTTCAGGCACAGCACTGTTAATTTATATAACGAGTGAAAACCAGAATTCTGTGTTCTATCATACGAAAACCAAATAAACGTCATTTTTTGCAATTTTAAAACAGTTCTCAATGAAAAATACGTGGTTAAGAAGCTTTTCATCTTTCTTCCTTTGATCTGCATTGTTACATACAGGAGTGAAAAAGAATATACTGAAGGAATAGAAAAAAATATATTCAAGAAGGAATGGAAAGGATTTATTGAACAAAACTCATATG
This sequence comes from Megalocaria dilatata, assembly GCA_034642435.1. Lineage (NCBI taxonomy): Eukaryota > Metazoa > Arthropoda > Insecta > Coleoptera > Coccinellidae > Megalocaria > Megalocaria dilatata. Next base: position 51,595,302 of record CM067859.1, on the reverse strand, counting down.
CTTTTTATATTTTTTTCGGAAATCAGATAACGAAAATATTCTCGTAATGTATTTTTAGACTGAGCCTTCGCGTAGTTTTTTTCTAAATACTAAATTCAAACTCGATCAGATTTTCACTTTCGAAAATATTCGAGAAATAAGATTTCAAATGAGAATGAAATTCTGAAAATATTTTCGGCTTGTTCCTACGTAATAAATTTCGATTTTATCGGATCCGTAGTTTCACCGGAAAATAAGAAAAAGTTTCAACTGTGAATTATTTCGCAACCATTGGGCCGATTAAACCATTAGTGATATTTAGACTTCAAAGTTTCTCTGAAAATTTTAAGTCTCTAGCACCTTTTGAAAGTGTTTATTGACGAAACGGTCGGAAATAATTAGTTTTGATCTCGGATTCTCCATCAGCGGATCCAACCTTGTCGTTTGAAATCAGTTTAGGCACAAAATTAGAAAATTACAGATATTTGGGCAAAACGATAGCACGCTGTTGCCTAGAACAAGAGTCCAAAAAGCTGTTTGTGAAAATCATAGATCCTATTCCCTTTCTATTTATTTCAACTTTACAATTAATTACAATAATATACAATCTGAGGTAGTTTAAGATCCGGAATATACACAGAGTTGGATTTATCTTGAAGTCTAAGTATAGGGTTCTCGAATAAGAGGTTTCATTTTGATATGAAACAAAAACGAGTATATTTTAGGAGAAATCATCAATGTTTATTTCATTATGAAGAGAAAGGTATGTCATTAACAATGGTCACCACGGCCATATTCTTTTCATGAAATTTTTCATGACCAATTCCCACATTTGCGACTGTATATCCTGGAAAACTTCACGAATTCCATCTTTAAGGTCTTGAATCCATTGTGGATCATTGGCGTAGACCTTGAAGATAAGATTAAAGATCACGTGGCCTCAAAGAAAAAGTCTAAATGTGTTAAATCACAAAATCTCGTTGGTCAATTGTGAACACATCTTCGAGAAATAGCACGGCCATGAAACTTTTCTTGCAAAATTATTGTTTCATTGCTTATGTAGCACGTTGCGCCATCTTGTTTGAAAATGAACATCGTCCACATCAATATCTTCCAATTTCGACCACAAAAAATCATTGATCTCAGCTCGGTAGTGCTATTCATTTACCGTAACAGTTCCACCAGGCTCATTTTCGAATAAGTGAGGTCCAATCACACCGCCAGCCCAAAGTAATTTTATTATTTTGATTTCGGACTTCTATTGCCCAAATTTTTTACAAACTATTCCTTTATGTGGGCAAAACCTAAATCAAAAACTTGGAAGAAAACGAAGGATTACAATGAAGAATTACGAAATAGAATATAAAACTTTATGAAGAGGGTCAAAAAGGTTCAAAAATATATCCTAAGACAGAAACAATTATTAAAGATTGTATCTAATCACAGAAGAAATCAGTTTAACTGGGAAATTCTTTCAAACAAATAAAATAATATGAAGAATTGTTGGAATATGTCCTGAAACAGAAACAATAACTATGGATTGAATCTGAAACAAAAAAATTTATTAAAAATTATTAAGATGTTAAGGTGAGTTGCATAATATAAATTCTCAAAAAGAGATCATATTGTGTGTTCCACGATGTTTCTATCATTAAGGTATCTCTGACCGCTTTTAAGTGAATACTGATGACGTTGCGCGTCTTATATATAACCGTAAATGAAGACGGAGGAAGCACGTTTTGTTCATTAGAGGGCACCATGTCTTTGGGACTTCTATGCGTGAGTGGCTTTAGACGTGTGGATTTTGTTGTATGAATGCTGCTTCTTTGAAGTTGCACTTTTTGTCCAGAGCTGTTCCCGGTGGATAATCTTCGCTTCGTTCCATTGGATGTAATGATGCTCGACTCGGGTATGTTCTGCTATTCCTGATATAGTTGTTTCTCCTTTATAATAGTGTGATTTTTGTGTTCCCTAAGTCTTATTTCTAGGGGCTGTTCCTTTTTTTCTATATAAGTTGATCCACATTTACAAGGTATTGAGTAGATGCAGTTTTCGTCATTAATTGATTCTTCCGGTTTAGTTTTTATCAGGAAATTTCTAAGGGTCTGGATGTTGTTGTTCTGAGCTATTCTGCGGATTTTTTCTGACAAACCTTTCACATAAGATGTTGATATTCTTGTTTCGTATTCCACAGAGTTCGATTTATCCGGGCGCTGGTCGTATTTACGTATGGTGGTCTCAATTAGTTTTGAATTGTAGCCATTTTCCAAAATATCTTTCTTGATATTTCCTACTTCTTCTTCTAAGTAATCCTTGTTATTGCACATAGTTTTTACACGGATGTATAATGAACGTATGATGCTTCTTTTTGTTGATGCTGAGTGACTATGGAAAATAAAAAAGATGCCAAACTATAGTTGAATACCATTGAAGCCAATTTTTTTTTATTTGAAAGATAATTTTATGACATTTATGTTTCAAAAATAATTTCCAGCATATGTCCACCACAACTAGCTCTGAGGGACCACATTCGACCAGACCAGTTTTGGACCACTTTTTCAAGTAATTCAGGCCTTATTTCATCAATAACACGAGTTATGTTGGCTTCCAGAGCGTCTATTGTTATGGTTTATCAGCATAAACCAATGACTTGACATAACTCCAAAGAAAATAATCCAGTGGAGTTATGTCGCATGATCTTGGAGGCCAATTAATTGGACCATTTCTAGAAATAATGTTATCGCCAAATCTTTCTTTCAATAAATCAATTGTTACGGTAGCAGCATGAGGTGTAGCAACATCATCGTTTTTGAAGAAATATGGACCGATTATGCCTCCAGCATGTAAAGCACATCATACAGTGCATTTTTCAGGATGCATTGGGACATGCAGATCTTCTTGAGGATTGTTTTCATTCCATATACGGCAATTCTGCTTGTTTACATACCCGTTCAGCCAGAAATGAGCTTCATCACTAACCACAATTTTACGATAAAAAAGTGGATCAACTCCAAGTTGTTCTAGGGCCCAATAAGCAAACAAACGACGCTTATTATGGTCAAGTGGCTTTAGTTCTTGAACTAAATGGATCTTGTATGGGTGTAGACCAAGATCCTTATGCAAAATTTTCCATGTGGTGGATACCCAGAGTCCAACTTGTGAACGTCGATGAATAGACAAATCTGGATCATCATCAACACTATGACGTACAGCAGCGATATTTTCTTCTGTACGTACAGTTCTTTGTCTTGTTGTTGTTGTTGCATCGAGTAGAGAGAATGTTGTCCAAAATCTATCAATAGTACGACTATTAAACTGCTCTGATCCATCATTATGTAAACTATAAATTTCACAAAGTGCTCTATAAGTTTGGCGAATAGAACACTGATTTTGAAAATATATTTCAACAATTTGTAAACGTTGTTGCGGCGTGAGTCTTTCCATGATAATTTGTCAATTCTTACTGAATAGAAATGTCAAAACAACATGGCTTTTACCTTCTGTCAAATCGAAGATATGCCTTTCGAAAGTTCTATCACTCTAAAAAAACACCCGATAGAATCACAGGAAATTTCTTTCAATTTTCGTCGATAACAAATTTTTTTCTCGTATGCCTCCAAACTGTCCGCTCTTCTGAACCACTTAGTTTACTAGCTTCTTATTAGGCAATAAGAAGCTAGGAGTTGCACACTGCCTTAAAACCTAATGCTTTGCTGTCCTCTCCCTTGTTACTCGGGGAACCAGAAAATTCAAGAACGATATCAAACGTTTAAGGTCATCAGTAACATTTTCACTACCATAATCTCGATTTTTTTATATAGGATTACCCGAAAATGAAATTGCAGACCAAACCGCAAAACTAGCACGAATCTCCGACCTACCTGAGACGAATCTTCAGCATCACACATATCTAAAAACAACCATAAAACAAATCTTTCCAAGGTCGGCAGACTGAATCGGATGGCTTTAACACTAAACTACGTAAGATCCACCCCGGGGTGAATAGCTTAATGAAACTTTGTTGGATGAAAAAGATAAATAAGTGATAAGACGAATCAGTATAGAACACACCAGTCTGATTCATACCTACTTGATATCTTCAGAAGCTCAACCCAATTGCGGATTTTACACCAAGTTACACTTAACAGTCGAACACCTAATCTCTCTCTGTCCACTTTACAGAGGAGTTAGCCGTAGATTTGGACTAAAAGTATACCTCAACTCAACCAGCCAAATAGAAACAGTACTTAAATTTTTCGGGGAATTTCAACTTTCAAACCTCCCATACTTATCCATACTTATCGTATCTTCGATTTTTGTTCTGTCCTACCTCATGTTTTCAAACATACTTAACACCAATTGTCAATACTTTAATTTAAATAATTTAGACGTTGCAAAGTTGTTTACTGAACTTAGGAAATACGCTGAGTATAGTTTAGGATAATAATCCTGGGGGAAAATCAATCATTCCATCAGAAGTATGCACAGATACTCAAAGAAACAAGTGAAGTTCACTTCTTTCTCTGAGACTATGAGTACATGACGCATTATGGAATTCCAAGACATTATTGATTTTTCTCCGATTAATCACGGATTCGGACTGCCCAGTTATTATTCAGTTATCGTAGCCTCAAAAATCTGTAAATCAAAAATTATTGAAATAATTCAATTGAATAGTTGAAACACAGTAATCTGGATATTCTTATTTCAATATCATTGAGAATTTATAAATTATTCGTTTCATTAATCTCAAGAAATTATTTGTACTCTACAGCTTTTCACCCTAGTTAGCGGTCCTATAGCTAAAGGATTGGGATGGCAATGGATATTTTATATTGAGGGAGGAATCAGTTCAATGTGGCTTATAGTCTGGGGAATAATGGCTTCAGACTTTCCAGAAAAACAGAAATACATCTCAGCTGAAGAGAAAGAATTCATGCTTAACGCTTTCAAAGAAGAAGGAGGGGGAGAACATGGTGTAAGTTAACGAAAAAGTTATATGAAATAGAAGAAAAGTTGAATGAATAATAATATAGTATCCCTATAATAATAATAATCAATTTGAATGTGAGTCAATACTTTATAGAAGTAAATTTTAAATGATTTTGAATTCAGAATTATGTATTCTAACTTCTACAATATATATTGAAACTATATACAAAAACTATCGAATTGATATCCTTATAAATAATCAATATAAAATAATTTTCAATGTCTCGGAAAAAATCTTTTAACATCCCGACATGAAACGTATTAATACAAATGTATTGACAAAAACTATATTAGTATTTATATTAAGATACAAATACAAGAAAGTCCACTTTTCCAACATTATCTGAAATTCTCAAAATAAAGGATCAAATAAAAATAATTGAACGAGAATTCCAACATCTGATAGCTATTTCGGTATCTAGATTTCTTCAGAAATGTATTGAATTCAGATTCAAATATATAACAAGATTAAAATTCAACTTACCAAAATAAGATAAAACATGGAACGAATAAACTTGAAGTAAGCTTTAAAGTATCCAAAATAAAACAGAAATGATCAACTTGTTGCTACGTATAACCTATAACTATTTGTACTCGGAACACAGAAAAACATAAAATAAATAAAAAATATAAATATTTGATAGATTCGGTCATTACTTGGTGGAAACTCATTTTAATTAAAAAAATGTATATGGGACAGTAATTTATTTCCACAAAAATGTTTGTACTACTACAACAATTGTTTCACCACGATGTGACTTCTTCAGGTATTACATTGTACTGTCTGATGGTATTCAGTGTAACCGAGTTTAAATACATTTTTAGATACGTGGCCAAATAATGGAAGCACAAGCCATAAAAACTCTAGGTGTTTATTGGAGTTTGCCGCTAAAAATGCCATTAAGGAAAAATATTCAGTAATGGAGAATGATCGACATCTGTTTGTTCGTTCAAAAGGATTTTACGGTACGATTATACCTGTTGATTTCAAGAAATTCTAAAAGTGTTAGTCTAGAACTTTTGCTTTCAACGTGGATAATTTCATAATTATTGTTGAAATTATGCCTGAATTCCTTAAGATGATTAGCATATGTCGAATGTACAGAATTGGATATATAACCCCTTTGGTGTTCTTGGACACGTTTCTTGAATGATCTACCAGTCTGACCAATGTATACTAAAGGGCAAGCTTCGCAAGTCAACTTGTAGACTCCGGATTTATTTTCTTTATTTGTTCGATCTTTATTGTTTTTTTATGTAGGTACTAAGGTTATTAATTGTCTTAAAAGCCGCGTTATAATTGAAACTGCTTTTGAAATATTTAGCAATATTTTCAGATAATCCATTGACATAAGATAACGAAAAACATTTCTGTGTATTGTCCTCTTTTATGATTAGGTACACGAGATTTAATGCCATTTTCTTTTGTTTATTGGATACCATTTTGTCTATAAGAAAGGGATTGTAACCGTTGTTTGACGCTATTTGTTTAATAAGTGCTTGTTCGCAAGGAGCTCCAATGTTTTTTTTTCTGGTACCAGTGAAACCACCCTCCGGTCATTTGAGGGAATTGGTTTTGCTCAACTCTCTTGAGAGAATCTTGTGTATTCTGGCAGTTCCGGGGGCATCATTTATACCCTCATAGAACTTGCCTCACAAGTCCTTCTTAACCCTTCTAATACTCTTATTGTAGAAATCTCCTTTCTCTGTTTATTCAGGTTGTTATTCCACCAGATGAATTTCTGCTATCCTTTTTACATCTTAGTGGGCAGTTTTCGTGATAAGCGGAGACTGTGGCGTTTTTTATTTGTTCCGCCAGGATCTCCAAGTGAATCTGTTTAAATATTTTAGATATACACGTGCTAAGGTTAGCTCGAAGGGTATCTACATAACCAATCCAGTCTATTTCCTTAGCATTTCTCTAGTATTCTTATGGTCTAGGACATGTTCTTATACTGAAATGTATACGCCTGTGGTCTGAACATGGTTCAGTAGATACCGTTCAAACGGAAATCTTATTGCTAATGGAGTTAGTACTTATAGTGAGGTCTAAAACCTTCTGTAACAAACTATGGTTTGTTACTTTTGTTTGCTAGTGTTAAGCCCTCTTGCAGTAAGTAATCTAGAAGTGACTCTCCCCTATGTTTTATGTCTGTGCTGCCCCCATAGACTTATTATCTATGGGTCTATGGCTGCCCCACACTGTGTGGAGGCATTGCCACCGCATCCAATTATCAACTTAATGTTTTCTTTCCCATAGTGACGGACTAAATCCCGTACGGCTATTGGTGGGGGTCCTTCGGTAGCTCTGTCTCCAGGAAAGTACGCAGAACAGACGATAAACTCCGTCGCATCCCTTACCTCCTACATAAATGAATTTCATGTCCCCTGTGCAGAACTCTGAAAGAACGTCTATTTCTTTCCATACAACTATCCAGGATCTCATCCTCCTACCTGAGACCCTGGTTATAATGGTTCCTGGAATTCCTCCGAGTCCACTTACCTTACCCGAGGATGATATCCAGGGTTCCTGGATTAATGCAATGTCTATCTGCTCCTCTATGAATTTACTGCCAAGGGTAAACGATGCAGTCTTAGCATGTTGGAGATTAACCTGTATACAGCGTATGGCCTCTTTTTCTAGGCCGGCTCCGGTGGGTCCTAAGGGAAGGACTTTTTGTCACCTTTCTGTTGGCCGCTGGCCGACTTCTTAAGGAGTGGTTTTCCAGGGACGGATTCACCCTTACCTTGGAAACCTTTCCTATCTTGTTTTTGGACCCTGGCCCTCCTTTGAGTCCCTTTTGGTTTTTGCTCTTACCGAATTGGGCACGTCAATTCTACCAGGTTTTCATATTGGCATGTAAGCATGGCTCTTCCACCAAGTGACTACTCAGCAGTCTCCACAGTCCACCCCTAAAGGTAGAAAGTGTGATAAGGAAGATAGGGAAGAACCCCTCCGAAGAGATGAACCCACCAGCTTTCAGTTTGGGACTCGGCTCGAAAGCTAAAACCGTCTGACTGGCAGCAGCGAAGCACTATCTAACCTCTACTGGCTCTGCAGGTCAGTACCCCAGTTGGCTTGTGACGCAACTCACCCGTGGGATTATCTCATGAACTGAGATAATCCCAAGATTGATGACTTCAATTGATCCTGGTACGAGCACCATCAACACGGCCTGTACATCATGACCCACGAACCCATGTGAGGTCTTTTGATTGATCTTGGCGTTAAGCACTAACGGCCAACCCATTTCTTCGAGATCCACAAACCCTTAAAAGTTACACATTGATCCGGGTTCTGGACTAGGCCGATCAAACCATCAAGTCCCTGAGTCATTTCATGAGAATATACCGAACATGGGGGTCTGCGAACAGATAAATGAAATACCTCCCTTGTCCAGCATGCGGACTCAACCACTTCCCCCTCGAGTCCAACCTGGGGTGGCCAGGTGGTCCAAGTAACACCTGAGGGCAATCCACACCCCTCCCCCCCCCAATCGAGAAAAAACTTCTAAATCCCAAGTTCTAAAGTTTTTCTGAAATGAACTGATGCGAGAGGCTATCCAATGCTCGTGATAAATCAAAAAATAATGCGGCAACATGTAAGCCGTTATCTAGGTTATCGTAAACAAATTCAACAAAGTTTAACGCTCCAGTTTGAGTTGAACGATCAGACCTGAAACCATGCTGTGCATTATGAAGAATTCGAAATCTGTCAAGGTATTTCATCATTATACCGTATATTATTTTCTCGAATACTTTTGAAAAAACACTCAGGATAGCAACAGGTCTGTAATTCGAAACATCACTTGAATGGTCCTTTCTGAAGACCGGAAAAACAGTAGTCCTTTTGTGATGAGATAATACTCCAGTGCTCACAGACAGGTTTACGATATGAGCGTGATGAGTACTTATCTCATCAATTATCAACTGTAAAATTCGCTCAGAAACGAAATCGGCTTCAGAACTATAATTTCTTCTCAGCAATTCATCAACATCAACCACCTCCTGGTCAAGAACCGGATAAAAGAAAAAAGTAGTATTTTTTTATACAGGTATGGCAAAGACAGTCGGAAACATAGGACATTCAATGTTTATCTAGAGTCCAGTGGAGCGGTGGAAGAATAAAAACCTCAGCCGGATGCAATGACGAATGAACGACTATTCTCTCTCAATGGCTTCGATCGAAGCATGCCCCCCGCTTCTACCGAGAGAGAACAGTCGTTCATTCGTCATTACATCGCGCTGAGGTTTTGATTCTCCACTGAGCAACTGGACTTTAGATTAACATTGAATGTCCTATGTTTCCGACTGTTTATTCCATACATGTAGATGAAGCAGTACAGGACGGGTGTAATGAACTCTTGTAATAACTATTGAGAGAAGACTCAGCAATCGTGGCGAAATAATCTGTAAATATCTCTGCTACTTTTTTGGGACCCGAATATGAAACGCCATCAACAATGAACGAGATGGTCGGAATGCATTAAATTGATGTTACCATTTTTAATGGAGACTATTCAAAGCTTTATTTCTCGCCTCTCGAATCGATTATCTAAGAGTTCATAATTTGGGTGTTTCGAGACATAGCATCCACTGGAGGTTGAGTAAGGTCAATCTAGTTAAAACACACCCATGGAGGTGTCAGCACCTAAACCAAAGTAATCGCGCCATTCTATCACTGTGGGCTCAAGAATATGTTATATGACACCAAATCTCTTTTGGGTTTGTATCTAAATTCTAGGAGAAGCAAGCACGGGTGTCTGAGAATAAATTCATAATTTACAGAAAGTGCAGAGCTACAATGATGGCACGATCATGACCTGGTGTGGAATTTCACTTTGTCGCAAAACTGAACTCTTTTTGACAGATGGTTTTTTGACGGCCAAAGATTAAGGAATGATCTTGAACCAAGACTGGGTCCGTTCAGATATTAAGGTGGGCCAGATATTTATCTCATCTCCTGGACAGAGCGTGAATCACTCAATCTAGAACCAGGAAATCATTGCCTGGCAGAAAATAATTTCCTGGTTGGCCTCCTCAATCGCCCGATCTAAATCCAATAGAAGATGCGAGAAATATGTTTCAGAGACGTTTTTTAGGAATCAAAATCTTTTTGAAGCACTCTATCAATCCTGAAACAAAATTTCCCAAGAACAGCTAGATAATGTCATCAAAAAAAATAATATTTTATAGATTATTTCAACAATTTACATAAATTAATATTATTTTATTCAATTAAAATGAATTTCCATCAATTAAGAACAGATTCAATTAAATTTCAGATAATGTCATTCTTGGCATGGAAGGTATTTGGATGATTTTAATGACGACATGTAAATACTTTTACTGCACAACAGCTAAACACCAAATGACTGCAGACCGGGTTTAAAATTTCTCAGCCTTCACTCAATTAGAGATCATATTCTTTCTGCATTATTTTTTCTTCATCATACCAATTTGGAGTTCAGATTAAATTTCCTCCATAGCATGCATATAAGAAGTAAATAATATACAGTACAATCGCGCTAATATGAACATGCGTTAGTATGAACACAAAATTTTTTGTATTGTCTACTCTGTAATATGAACATAGAATAATCTCACTAGTATGAACATGTTGGAACTTGTCTATTTTGTTCAAAGGGATGAATCGGTTTTCTTGATTTATCGTTAGTTATCCATTATCTGGTTCGATATTTCACTAGTTGCCTCGCTTTGTTATTTCGACGAGTACTATAGCTAAGAAAATGGTGAAAGTAAGTGGAAAATCAAGATGTTTTTTCCTACACGAGAAAGTTATAGAAGACATCAATAAAGGCCTGCATGTTACTAACTGGCAAAGAAATATGAGATTGCTAAGTCCACGGTTTGTTCTACAAAAAAAGAAGACAAATTGCCGAGAGAGTAAACAATACATTCAAATTGACAAAAAAAAGGTACCCAAAAAAAGGCGGAAATGCCAGAAAAAGAAAATTCAGCTCTATAAATGGTTCCTTGCTCAAAAAGAAAGAAATATACCGGTTTCTGGAGAAATTATGAAACAAAAAGCCTTGAATTTATGTGCAAGTTTGAATATCTCTCAATTCAAAGCAAGCGATGGATGGCTCCAGCGCTTCAAAGACCGTTATGGTGGAAGATTCTTGAAAATAACAGGAAAGAAGCTTTTAAGCCAGCCTGAACTCATTGCCCCATTTACGGAAAGGTTGAACACAGCCATTCAAAACCATGAATTCAATGAACATCAGATTTACAATGCTGATGAAACAAGACTATACTGGCGATTGCTAGCAGATAAAACTTATGTCTCCTTAGCGAGAAAACTGCATCTGATATGAATATTTCAAAACAACGAATCACATTTTTAGGCAACTCAATGCTTCGGGTTCGCACAACATTAAACCTTTGGTCATTGGTAAAGCGAAGAATCCGAGATGTTTCAAGAACTTCAACAATCCCCTGGTATACCGAAACAGCAGAAACGCATGGATGACGTACAATTTTTAGAAATTGGTTTTTCCAACAGTTTGTTCCAGAAGTTGGAAAATTTCTAAGAAGTCAAAATATTCCTGAGAAAGCGTTGCTTCTTTTAGACAATGCACTATCCCATCTATCGGCTGATGGATTGAAAACCAGTTATGTAAATATTTTTGTGATATTTATGCCACCAAATGTTATGCCTCTTAAACAACCGATGGATCAGAATGTGCTGCGCCTCAAAAAACTTTATTATAGGAACCTCGTTCTGAGTTCTATCATTAGTGGAGATGATCCAGTAGGATCTGCTCTCAACAAACTCATACTGAGAGATGCAATGATGAATTTAGCTTCCGCATGGAACAAATTGAAGCCCTCAGGTTATTAAAAAATGTTGAAATGGGATATTGATGAATACCGAGATTGACAATGACCAAAATTTGCTAAATGAAGAGGATTTGCCACTATCAGTTTTGCAGAAACGGCTCACTGAGACGATAGGTATAGCGTATGTTGTCAGATAAACCATTTCTCTTCTTCAAGCTTTACAACCATGATATACACAGGACAAGACATATGAATGGAACAAGGATGAGGATACTTATTTGGGAAAGTGTAATGAATCTGAAGAAAGTGAATGTGAAATTTCTGGTGAACCAGTTTAAGTTTCACAGGCAGAAGCATTTAAAGCTTTGAACATAGCAATCAAGTGGGCAAAACAGAATTATCTGGAATTGAGTGAGATACTTACTCTGGAAAACATACACGAAAAAGCGGTTTTATCGAAATTTGCTACGAAGAAGACTCAGTCTGAAATAACATCAAATCTTTCCACAAGAGATTAGTCATTATAATTAACTTTTATTTGTTTTAGAAATATCTGAAGGTTTTCAATAATAATAATAATAATAAATCGCCTTTATTAGTTTGAAATCAATATAAGATTAAGTATATAAATTACATCAAACTACTATATCGTGGCGAAGTCTAGCACAGCTATTCTTACTCTATCACGATACAGCAAAAACAAATAAAACTGCAATTGTTTTCAATTATGTTCCTTAAGAAGAAAAACGCCAAAAATAAACTACATATTGAATGAATACTGGAAACCAATATCAGGTATAGTGGTGCTTACTCATTCATATCAATCATCCACTCACACAATCATTAAGTTTAGTTCCCTTAGCAAGTATGTTTATATTTAAATTTGAATTTATTTATATTCATCTTCCTGAATTCTTCAGGAAGCGAATTGTAAAGCGATACTGCACAATAAATGAACGACCTGCAAAACATGGCCGTCCGATGACGCGGAATAAGAAATCGACCTCCCAACCTTGTATCTCTACCTTGTCTAGAATCCACAGAGATGAACTTATCTCTGAGATAGCGGGATGAATCCGCAGATCTCAATAATCGGTGGGTGAAGTTAGCCAGATGAAATTTTCTCCTGTTGCCCATGTTGAGCCATCCTGGATCAATCATAGCACACTATATATGATCGAATTTTCCCAACCCAAAAACCAGACAACAGCTGTTCTGAACTTTTTGAACACCATTTTTTCCCGTTTGCCGCAAACATGAACCATGCAAAAAAAATTTGTTGCCTGTAAAGTCGGTATACGGGCGAAAGTTTTACGTGACAACGACTTTGAGTGGTAAAATAATTTTAATGTGAATATTCATTCGTATAGTAGGAAGAAGGATGAAATAATAGTAACAATTTAAAACATTTATTTATACAAAGAATTATATTTAAAACATTAATTTATACAAAGAATCTCGCACTGAATTTCATATTAACAAAATTTTATTTATCAATCAGTTGTTATAAGTTATTAATAAATTTAACTTGTTTTACATTGTTATAAATATAAAAACTAAATTTAAAAGTTAGAACATTTATTTAAATCACATTAATTGTTAATATCAATCGATTTTAATTCAAAGTGTATTTTCTAAAAGGAGAAAACTAATTCACATTTGATCTTTGAATTTGTAAATCGCGCGCTTACGACCTTGCGCAGTGATTAGTCGTCTCGGTTTGAATGTTTGAAAGTTTCGATTTGACAGGTTGGAGGTTAAACATTGTTATTTCAATTTTTTACATAGCAAGTCGCGCTCATTTTTTCATTAAACAAATTATTATTGGTTGAGAAACGATTTCTACTACTTTTTTGATTGAAAACTACCACAACATTGTGATTACTACAACATAACCTATTCACTTATGTCTTAGTCATTTATTTCATCATGTTATATTATCAGTCTGAAATTATTTACCTTTGCTGTTTGAATTGTTGCGATGGACGAAACTACCTTCACATTATCACTACACAATCGTTTTACAATTAACTGGCAACGTGTAAACTTGTATGCAGGCGCCTAAGCGAAATAGAAGCGCAAGACATGAACCGGTGTGTATGCCTATCTCTCTCACTCTCTCTCTCTCTCGCTCTGTCTCTCTTGCTCTTAGGCGGGCTAACTGTGCTCGAGTGGAAGGGACGCGTGCCTTTCACTTTTTATGTCTGTCTCTCTCGCTCTTAGGCGGGCTAACCATGCCCGAGTGGAAGGGACGCGTGCCTCTCACTCGCTCTCATTGTGAGCGCATAACGTGAGCGGAGCGTAACGCAGTTTCTTGAAGTGTCACCCGGCAAACCAATTTATAAGACGTTGTCACGTCAAAAAATCGCAATAAGTGAAATGCGAAAGGACTAAGGTCTCGCATTGCATTTTTCTCAATCCCTGGCTCAACAGATGTCTAGGCAATAGAGCAGATTCAGATTGCTATAAGATCTCATTATTAAGTTTTCTCATTCAACAAACTCTTTATAACCTTATTCGTATCACATCATATATTTTCATTGATAATCATGTACTGATTAAGAAATAAAACCTAGAAAACATGTAGAAATCTCATTTTTCTTGACTTTCAAAAATATGAACAGTTGCTGTAATATGAACAAGCCAGAATGATTTGTGTTCATATAGGCAATTTGCAACACAAAAGTTCCTATAGAGTTGGTCCAATTATCTTTCGTAGTAAAGTTATTCAAGATTCTACTATTTTGTAATGTTTCACAATTTTCCACTTGAAACATAGCATAGCTTGAAAACTATCATCTTAATCAAAATTCGGTGTAAAATTCTTCTTAGACTAGATGTAATAACCAACCTCTTTGTGGAAGGTGGTTGGATGGAAAATTTTACTAGATTGACTTATTTACGAATGGTACGAACCAATCCTAGTCGAGCGGTCCTAGGAAGAGTACGGCCTTAGCAAAAATGGAAGGTCTTTGATGTTAATAAACTTTCTTTGTGATAATGAAAATGTAATGAAACTTAATTATTGATTTTCAGAAGTATAATGATACACGTGATTTTTTACGAGAAAGGGCCTATTTCACACGAACAATAAACGACTACCGGTACTCTTAATTTCTTGGTCTCGGAACTTTAATTCTTCTGACTCAATTCTTACACTTCCAAAAAAATTACTGAAATCTCTTAATATAATTATAATACTAAATTCTGACACCAATTTGAGCCTCGCACCACGATATTTTCTTAACGATCTTACTAGTTTTTCCGGCGTGTCAAGAATCCCCGACAAACTCCCTTTTGGCCCTTTTAATATCTCGTACGAGGTTTTCTCCTTTCCAATTTTTGGTTCGTTCACCCGCTCAAAATTCCTACTTAGCAATTTTCGAAAGCTTCGGCTCCTTGTCGAGTCACACGTGTTAATTCCGATATCAGCGTTTTTCGCTCACACTTTCCAAAGGAATATATTTACGTTTTGCACAATCAGCTCTTATGAACTTTTCAATCTGTAGTTTTTTATTACAATAAATAAGTCAGGGTAAAAGAATTCCTTTCATGAAGCAGTTCGTGCGTGCCTCGGAAGCGAATTCCTAAGTTACATTAACTGATCTGGAGATTAGAATGAACAAATTAATTCAAGGCATTGAACCTCGATTTAAATTTGCTATTGTCCACTAGATTAACCCCTGTATCCTTTCCGCCCTTTCATTAATTCTATATCTTGTTGGTTTACCACATAGGATGGTTTCATAGAGATTTTTATAAAATAATGTACTTACTTATTATAGGGTGGTTAAAAAAAAATTATTATAAAATTTTCTTCAGCCATAACATTTGGTCGAAGTTTACTCTAAATTACGCCCTGTAAACCTCTTGAAAATTATGTGCAAAAACTGCCTTATTTATAAAGGCTTTTCAACATTTTCGTATAATACATTCTATTAAAAAATTTGAAAATCAAAACAGATTTAATCTGTTGTCTTCTACAATTTTAATTTCAAAAAATTCTTTGAAGAAACTTTAAGAATTAAATTAATGTCTTTATAATCACTGCTCATATTTAATAGACGTCAAAATTCATCATACAATATCAAACGGAATTAAGAAAAACCAACGGATATAAACTGTCAATTAAAATTAAAATATAAATAAGCAAACATTTTTTGTTTCGTTCCAGGCATGCGTAATGAACTCTTCAGACAAACTTACGAAGCCCTGTTTGTTACTAATACAAAATGCATTGTTTTCCGATCCCATATGAATGAAAAATAACCCTTTCTCAAAAATATAAAACATAATTTCAAGAACTTCTCAAAAACTAATTTATTTGAAATATTCAATATATTTAAATAAATTACTTCAAAAAATCTCAAAACATGTAGCACATTCTCAAGAAATAATTAAAGTTACGATAAGATCAGTTCAACATTACATATAAAAAATAATAAAATCAATTAAACAATGTATAGACTTACTCAGTGAATCTTAGGAATACACGGTCCTCAATAGAAATAAAATAAACACGTTTATAAATCCAAGGTACTTATGTTCCACGTTCACAGAAATCATACAAAGCTTATAAGGCACTTGGCCTCAGTTAAAACCGTTCAACACTGTATAATGAATTTCTTTATTTAAAAAACCTAATATAATTATATATTATATATAAAATAAAATAAGAAGGAACGGTTTTTACTTGATAGAAGGATTATTACAAAATTTGAAAATCAAAACAGATTTAATCTGTTGTCTTCTACAATTTTAATTTCAAAAAATTCTTTGAAGAAACTTTAAGCATTAAATTAATGTCTTTATAAGCACTGCTCATATTTAATAGACGTCAAAATTCATCATACAATATCAAACGGAATTAAGAAAAACCAACGAATATAAACTGTAAATTAAAATTAAAATATAAATAAGCAAACATTTTTTGTTTCGTTCCAGGCATGCGTAATGAACTCAGAGTTCATTTGAAAATTGAAATTGAAATTTTTGACTGCCTCTGAACTCTTAGTTGAAGGTTAGCCATTTAACAATATGGATCGTTTATCTACTGCCGAACGTGTGAAAATTGCGAAAACTTACTACAAAAACAATGATTCTGTAGTAACTTTCGTGCATTACGGGAAAATTATGGTCGACATAACCGTCCACCTGACCATGCAATTAATAATACAATGAAAAAAATTCGAAGAGGCAGGATCTTTTACATTGTCGAAATCCTCGCTCGACACAAAATATTTATACTGTAAGTGAAAGTGTTGAAGAAGATTAAAATTTATCAATTCATCTTTGGGCCTCTCTTACAGCACGCTATGGCGTATTTTGCATCTGATTTTGCATCCTCATTCTTATAAGGTTCAGTTGACACAAGAATTAAAGCCAGCTGAGCACAGAATGCATAGAACGCATGCCGATTAGGTGCTTGAACAACAACTTTTGGATGACGATTTTTCGCGTCGAATTTTCTTCAGCGGCAGAGCACATTTTTCACTAGGCGGCTATGTGAACAAGCAAAATTGTCGCATCTAGGGCAGTGAAAATCCTCATGTAACTGCTGAGAGACCATTACATCCACAAAAAGTCTCTGTATGGTGTGCAATTTGGTCTGGTGGAGTGATTAGCCCGTATCTCTTTGAAAATGAAGAAGGTGACACTCAAACCGTCAATTCTCATTGCTATAGCCAAATGATTACCGATTTTTTTTTGGCCTGAAATAAATGATATGGAATTGGAAGAAATGTGGTTCCAGCAAGATAGTGCAACAAGCCACACAACACGGCCCGTTTAGGTTTTATTGCAAGAAAAATTCCCAGGGCGCGTAATTTCTCGTTTCAGCGATGTGAATTGGCCACCAATATCTTATGATTTATCGCCTTTGGATTATTTTTTATGGGTTTATGCGAAGGATCCTGTTTATACTGATAATCCTCAGACTATTGACGATCTGAAAACCAATATCCGTCAAGTTATTGGTTAGATATTGCCCGAAATGTCCCGGCGAGTCATTGAAAATTACCTCACCAGGATCGAGTCCCGTAAAAGATCACGCGGAGGACATTTAAATGATGTTTTACCCCACACATAATGGCAAGGTCCAAGCATTATATTGAAAAAAAAAATTATTGATATGCTAAATAAGTGTTTTATAAATGTTTACTTTCGGAAGCACAAAATGGATAACTCTGTATTATACATCGTTGAAAAGCTTTATGACTAAGGCAATTTTTGCAGATATACTAACTGACAAAGAAACTGCAACACCCAGAAGGAGCTTTTTATATTTTTTTTTTGGTAAAATGTAGATAGTATAGCAAGGAGTAAATAATTAAAATTTGCAGAAAAAAATCGTGAAGGTCTTTTCATGTAAACATTTTTTGTTACTTAATTATGTAGTCGTTTTTGGCTAATTTTTTAAATTTTACAACAAACCAGCTGTTCGAGGAGATCCAAAGTCGATGTTTAGTTGTTGTTAAAATACCTAGAGCACGTGTACGCGGAATTTATCGCCAGCTAAGTGAATTTGAAAGAGGTCGAATTATTGGTCTACGGGAGGCGGGGTTGTCATTTCGAGAAATCGCTAACCGTACGAACAGAAATCCAACTACTGTTATGATATATTGTCAAACGTGGTTTGATAATGCCCAAAATCGAAGAAGAGACGGGACCGGATGTCGAAGGGGCACAAATTAAGTTCAAGATCGACGTCTAAGACTTATGGCTAATAGAGACCGATTTGCGACAACTCGATCTTTGGCTGATGAGTGGTTATGAGAACAAGGCCATCCTGTAACTGTCCGAATGATTTACCGCCGGCTAAGGTCTTTTGGACTGCAGCATTATCTACCCCATCTTGTGTTACCTCTGACGGTTGAGCATCGCCGGCAACGACTACAGTGGTGCAGAGTACGTCAACATTGGAATGTGGAATGGCATCAGGTCGTCTTTTCTGATGAATCTCGATTATCCTTGGGTGTACATGATGGCCGAAGAAGGGTGAGGCGACGTCGGGGAGAAAGATGTGAACCTCAGTTTGATATTGAGCGTCATGTACACCGGACAGTAGGCGTTATGGTATGGGGTGCTATTGCACATGCAAGTAGGTCACCTTTAGTCTTTATTCGAGATAACATGACAGCGCTGCAGTACCTTCAAGAAATAGTGGAGCCATATGTTCTCCCTTACCTTAACCGGCTCGAGAATTCAATATTTCAGCAAGATAATGCCCGACCTCATGTTGCCAGAGTTAGTTTATACTTTTTTGAAGCGACCCATGTGAATCTTTTGCCATGGCCGCCCAGATCCCCCGATCTTTCGCCCATAAAGCATGTTTGGAACATCATGGGTAGAAGGCTTGGAAATTTACCCCAACCCCCACGGACTTTAGCGGCTCTGAGACATGAACTACAGGTAGCTTGGGATAATATCCCTCAAGAAGAAATAGACCATCTTTTTGCATCAATGCCAAGACGTGTTGGGGAGTGTACAGATAATCGCGGTGGACAGACACATTATTAACAAATTTATTAAAAAGAATTGTAAACCCTTCGTTTCTTTTCTTCAAATTTCAATCATTTACTCCTTGCTATACTATCTATGTTTTACCAAAAAAAATTTTTAATTTAAACAGCTCCTTCTGGGTGTTGCAGTTTCTTTGTCAGTTAGTATAATTTCCAATGTGGTTTACGGGGCGAAATTTAGAGTACACTTTGACCAAAGCTTATTGCTGAAGAAATTTTATCATTTTTCCTTAACCACCCTATAATTAGTAAGTATTTTATACAAATCTCCATGAAACCATCCTAGTCTAACGAGAATTTTCCACTCTTTCCAATGGTGTACACTTAATTTAGATTACGATGATAGTTTTCAAGTTACACTAATATTTTAAGTAAAAAATTGTAAAAAGTTAGAAAACTGTCGAATCTTTAATAACTTTACAACGAAAGATCATTAGACCATACTCTACAGGAACTTATGTGTTGTAAATTGCACCTTGTGAAATTTGGCCAGAGATAACTTGGGCGTCCTATGCTCAACTATGAATTGTTAATTTCCGAGTATTTATAATATCCTTATATTTTGAGCACATTCGTATATATTACTTAACACGACAAATATAATAATAAGGTTTAATAATAATAAGGTTTATTAATCCCAAAATATCAATAATAACAATAAAATATCAACAATAACAATAAGCACAAATAAATTACAATTATGGGATTAAAGGGCCATGTGAATCAGCCTCCCAAGTCAGACTCGGGTGCTGTTAGGCCAAAGATACACAGTACCACATTTTCAATATCATTTACAGAGGTATATTCAAAACTAAATCAAACAATTAATGAACAAAAAAACTAGACTAGATACTTAGATAGTTAGTAGCGAACAAATTAAGAGAATGAGATCATATATATACTGTGCACACATATATTATATAGTTTATGGCTATATAAATCTAATGCTCTATACTATTATCTACAGTTTTTCAAATTTCTAGCAACTGAAAGTACCTTGGAAATCGGTTTTCACATCGTTTCCTTTTTGGGCCATTATTATCGCTCATCTCTGCTCAAATTGGGGATGGTACATGGTTCTGACGGAATTACCAACCTACATGAAGCAAGTTCTAAATTTCAAGATCAAAGAGAATGCATTGCTCAGCGCATTACCGTACTTTTGTATGTTTATTTTCAGGTGAGTAATATCATGAAAAAATGGTAAAAAGTAGTGACGTGCTTGTTCAACAAACAAAATTTTAAATCTTTAAATTACTGTTTAAAGAAGGTACAATGATGAATAAAAATACAGAATTCTGTGTTCTGTCATGCGAAAGTCAAATAAACGAAATTTTTAACTGAAGCAACGAAAAATCTCAGGAATTGAAAAATACATGGTTGAAATGCTCCATCCTTCTCCCTTCGAATTCCAATCGTTACATATTGGTTGAAAGAGTGAAAAAAGAATATATTGAACAAAACTTGATATAATTTCATACTTATTGTCGAAAGCAGACAAAGAATTTAAAAAAAATCCCGTAACATATCCTCATGACATTATGCATGAGCGTTTGTGTCGTTATTCACATATAAATACTAAATTTGAACTCGATCGATTGTACTTTTGAAAATATTTTTCGAAGAAATTCAAATGAGAATTACTCAGGAACCATAGGGCCGATTCTGTGTCCATTTTTTAACATGATTGATACATTCAGATTCTCAACTAAATGTACCCTGAAAATTTAAAGAAATTTGCATTTTTGCCTGTAGTCGTCCGTCCGACCATCACGAAATTTGGCAGAAATATTGGTGTCATTATTATATACATAAATGCCAAACGTAATTTAGATCAAATCAAAAGTATAGAATAGCAGGCTGTTACCCAGAACGAGGGGGCAAAAATTTTAATTTGACTTACTTCCATAAATATATGAAACTTTGAAATACCACTTGTTACACACAAGTTTAGAAATGTAGTAAAAACTACGAAACTCGAGTGACTGTATCCTCAGCAATAAAAAACCTCTTGTTTGTTTGTAACGTGAAAATATCGGGCATTTATCGCACTGATGAAAACCAACAAGTTTGAAACGTGCGCATGTCTGAAATTTGCCCCTGTGATCAACAAAACCTTATCGAGTTTGTTTGAGTATAGAATTGTTATACAGATGTATGTTACATTGTGTCGATTTGTAGAACTTTTAATTACCATAGCTCACACTCCTTATTAATAATAAAAAACCTATTAATTTTCCACATATGCCATCACTATCTAATAAAAAATGAAAAACTAGCTAAAAATAAATCAAAATTGTAAATAACTTTCAGAAAAGCATGGTCTGAATATACGAGCGTTCAAGGACTCCATTTTGTAGTATTAAACTCTGCCCAGAATAGGTGTACAACAATCCAGAGTAATCAAGGAAATTGCGTACAGAACTGCCAAACCGGATATATTGTTAAAAATATGGCCACTTTAGATGGCTGCTACATGTCGTCATCTGTCGACAAAGACAAGTAGCAATCTACTGAAAAAGAAACTTAGTAGATTGTGATGCGCCATCTCTTAACAGTTTCAATCCTGGACAGAAGCGGAAATCGAGAATAATGCGTGACCAAACATTTCATAAGCAGGTTTTTTTAAATTATTTTCCTGCAAGATACCTAAATTTTGATAAAATATAACGAAAAGCAAAATATGTATGTTCATAAGACTTATTGTCAAATATTGTAATGAACAGTTAAGCAGTACATTTATATTTCATATAAATCGGTAAAATAATGTTATTATTACTGTAAACTATTGAACCTTGAATAAAAATTTTTTACTTCACTTGGCAAAAACTCATCATGTGCAAATCTCGGTTCATGTTAGTCAGTTACTATCATTTTTTAACTGGAACATTTTATTTTTCCATTAGGACATAATGAACCTTGTGTAAAATTTGAGCGTTTTCTATTTGTTATTACAAATAATGATAAACAAACTACTTAATTTTTATCTATATTTATCATTAATTTTTCAGCTTAGTGCTAGGAAAATGCATCGACATAATGCGGACTAAAGGACTTATATCCACAACGATTGGACGAAAAATCGCGACAGCTATAGCAAGCGTTGTTCCATGTGGAAGTTTCGCTGCCCTATGTTTTATTACGGAACCTACGGCAGCCGTGGTATTAATGACTATATCAGTGACGGGTATTGGTGGAATGTACTGTGGTTTCCTTTCAAACCACATAGACTTGTCCCCAAATTTTGCTGGAACCCTGATGGCTATAACCAATACGATAGCTTCCATTCCAGGAATTTTAGTACCCATGTTTGTTGGTTGGTTGTGTGAAGGTGATGTAAGTACATTTTATCATTTTAAAAATAAGTATATGAAGCGACATGAAAATAATAACATCCAGTAATAGTTAGAATATTATCATTATTTTCGGGATATGTTTTATACAATAAGATAAGTAAATGATTGATTTTTGTGCCATATCGGTTGGTTGACTTTTTGTTATATCCGTTTTTATAAAAAAAATTACAGTATGAACTGAAGTACCGGCAGATATATTGTCCAAATATCTGAGGGATATAGAGCTACAGCTAATGGAAGGTTCTTTGAATCGGGATAGCGTAATATACGCCCATTGCATTCGTTGGACGTTAGAGGTGGTATTAATGGTGAATACAATAAAATTCGAAACAGGTAAGTCTGATGCTCGACAATTGACAGTACCTATTCGGATCGATTTGAATTCTGAAATGTACATAGATTGATGTTACACTGTCCCGATTCAAAGAATCTTCTATTACTTTGTAATACTTTGTTGTAAAACCTTTTATTAGCCATAGCTCAATATTAATCAGATAATAAGAGTAGTAAAACTAACATTCTGTCTGCAAAAGACTGCTCATTGCCACAAGTGTGTTATAAGAAAATTGTTTAAGCTCTCCATTCTGTCTGTTCTCATAATGTTCCCACCTCGTAATACTTCTCATACAACATAACCAATTATGTTTGGTACTGAATGATGATTGATCATCTTCATATTGAGGGACAGGTAATTTGAGATATTACAACTCACAAAGTTGTATCGTGTTTGAAATTTGATGAAAATAGTTACTTAATTGCTTACTTAATTCTTATGATTTCATAGTTGTTATAGCATTTGTATAGAAAATATTTCACTATTCTTGACTATTAAAACACTGAATTTTTACTGGAATTTGATTAAATATCTAATTTTTTCCACTGTAAGATAAACAATTTCATTATCACCTATTCTCATATTAAAAATTACCTAAATATTCTTATTTTTAACAAATTTATAAATGAATTATATAGAATCACTCAATCTCTATGAACACATTCAACGCTATGAATTCTCTGGATAATTTGGATGAAAATTGCTAGATATATTATTGCAATGGAGTGACATACAACAAAATTTCAAATGAACTAAAAATGAAATGAAAAAAAACCAGAAAATCATTGTATCAATAGGCACCAGAATAGAACAAAATAATGAAATCTTCATCTACAGCTCGTTTATATAAAAAACTTGAGAAAATGTTTTCAAATCGCTACTCTATGATAAACACAGAAAAGATTTCTTGAGTTCCTTTGGTAATAGGTGATAGGTGTGCTAATTCTAAACATTTTTTTTTCCTAAAAGTAAGCCGACAAACGAAAATACTAGTTGATATAGTAACTTGTGTTATTTTAATTATTCATTTGACACTTGGAATACCTTCTGAATAAAGAATGCACCCTTCCTAAACTCATGAGTATGCAGATATTGTGTTTATATATGCTATCCTAATGGAAACTCCAGAAAAGCACAACTTATTTAGTGCATCATTCCAAAGATTTCAAGAAACAGGTAATCCTGCAGACCATTTCCAAAACATGGAAAGATTCCTGAACATCAATCTCACAAGAAACAGCTGATTTGGAAAATACAGGCCATACAGCCTAAATTAAGAGGAAGAAGAAGAAGGTAATCCTGCTCCAAAAAAAGCCATTTGCCCAACTGAAGTGAATGGAGAAAATGAAGGAAATGTATTTGAAGCTGTTTTAGCAACTCTTCAATTAGTGTTTGGCATATAGCTACTAGTCGTCATTTATCACCGCATATGGTATGACATGTCTTAAACAAAGAAATATTACATCCATATACAAGATTTACAAACTTTACATACCTGAGATGCCGCATAATGGTTATTTTGTCAATGGTTACTTCCACAAGATGCACAAAATAATTGATTTATTTCACATGTCATGTGGTCTGATGTGGCTTTTTTTAATAGGGACGGTATAAAAAACAATCATAATGAACATGTGTGGATGTTGCAAAATCCACATGCAATTAGACCAATGTTTAAGTGTCAATGTTTGGGGTGGGATTTTAACAATGATTTGATGACATATTTTAACTGATCATTTGCATGCAGGTTTCTATATCGAAGAGAAAACAATTAGTCAATATGAAACCAAAACAACCACAATAAAATACACAAGGCACAGACTAATCCTAACTGACAAAGAACCGGAGAACAGCTGCATGCAATATTACAATAAAATTGTCAACTACATAAAAGGAGGGCTGTCCTCAATTAATTTGAAAAGATTTATATACAAGCTTCTGCTAAAGATCGAACCCTATAGAGTGGAGGAATTCATGAACTATGCAAACTCTTGTTGACACTATCTAATTTCAAGTGTATAGTAACCTGTGATTGTTGCTTACTTCACATGAAATATAGTATGTTATTATTATTAATTTTTTGGAACACAACCTTTTTGAGTTCATTGATGACATTCATAGAGCTAAACAATGTTGGGAATATGTGTACCACCACATAGAGCACAGTTGCTAAGTTAAATGAACATTTTCTGAATAGATGGATAGGTCAAGGGTACCAATAGCATGGCCACCTCATTCGCTAGATCATAATCCTTTAGATTTTAATTTCCGAGAAGCAGCTTGTCTATCGTGTTAAAATCAGATCTCATTACCAATTACTGATAGAATTCAAGATGCAACTAACCTGATAAGAAACAATCCACATCTCAACAGTGGAGAAATGGTATCTTGAGTTAATCGATGTGAGGCTTGTATTCAAGCCGAAGATAGATATTTTCGAACAATTTACATTCATCATTATTTTAATCATTAATAGTTAAAGAAGATTGATACAATGTTCAAAGCTTAAACATATTTCTTAAATAAGAAAATATATTTTTACAAATGCTTGTATGTTCTAAATGAAAATTAAATAGACCTTTATTCCAGATTGAAAAAAAATTCAGAATAGGCACAGCCATAATTTGCCAGAGATTGTCATAGACCTTGTATTAAGTCGATGGTTGAATGACAGAATTGGTAAAATTTATGTAGAAAGTATAGTGGATAGAAATTTACAAAAATATTGTTCAATCAAGAGATAGTAAATATATCAGTTTATTTCACAAACGATGGAAATTCCATTAGATAGGGGATAGTTCTTTTAGGAAATACCCCAACAGAAGGCTATCTAGTGAAAACACTCATTTCAAATTTTGAACAATATAACAAATCATCCACAGATTAGTATGTGATGCCTCACCTTGCAATATTGAGGGAAGAATTGCATCCTTATCAATTCCAGAAAGTGGGAGCTTTACAAAAGGATGGAGTCTTGTCAACAGATTTTTACAAAACATAGGAAAGATATTTATTTTCTCCTATATATTTTATTTATCCATAAGGGGAGTTCACAATGTGTGTAATACCCACATTTGGATAATAGAGAACACCAATTCAACAAGGGAGTTGCATATGAATACTACTCTGTCAAGAAAGTACCGGGAATTTTCAATTAAACCAACATTTTTACATTTAATCGTCAAAATTTATTGGGTCACCTTCAAAATAGGCTCCATTTGCTCCAATACATCTATGCCAACGGCACTTCCAATTATGGAAACATTTTTTATAGGCGCTTTCCGGGATGGACTTTAGCTCTCGCGCCGAATTTTGTTTTATGACTTCAATCGACTCAAAACGGGTGCCACGAAGGGGCAATTTTAGTTTTGGGAAGAGGAAAAAGTCGCAGGGAGCCAAATCCGGCGAATACGGTGGTTGCTGAAGCACGTTTGTTGAGTTTTTGGCGAGAAAGTCAGTCACAATCGTAGCTCGGTGAGAAGGCGCTCAACGTAATCACCCATAGTAAAAATCGGCACGCACTCTGACATCGACTGACTTAATCAGCTGTTGCAAACACACTAGTTGACAGATCCCGCTCAAGCTTGGCATAGTAATTAAGGACAGTGGTACCAACCTAGGAAAAAAATTTTTACCTGCCTCATTGCCCCGCCAGATTTAAATCGATAATTCCCGGTACTTTCTTGACAGAATGTATGTAGGATAGTATTGTAAAGATCAATTACTAGGCCGTCAAGAATTAAAAAGGGTGACAGGATATTTTCATTTCCATTCATTCAGAATGACATAGAAGAATTAATGGAAGATGTACCACTAATTATTTCATCAAATTTATTTATGCACAACAAAAATTACTAAAATATTTAATGTTTTACTTATTGTTCTCATTTAAATGTCAGTATATTAACGACATGTCATTTTTCATTTGATTTCAGCCCAGTATTACTTCATGGAGGATTGTATTTTATGTGACTATTGTCCTGTACATAGTAGAATTCATTATTTATATGGTATTTGGGTCTGGAAATGAACAACCATGGAACAGAGTGCATGAAGCAACATGAGTTAATACAATTTGTCTTCTCAAGTTGATTAAAATATATTTTAAAAATTTTAGATTTTTTATTAATGAAATGCACAATGTACTCAAGTGCTCTAAACTGGGATTTTAAAATCAGCAGATTTTGGGGAAATTACAATCCACATTGGTACACTATCTCAAAACTTAAAATATTTGCAGAAAATTCCAGTCTAGTTTGTTAATAAATTGAAGGACCTCGCATATTTTTGTTTCAAAAGAATGTCCTTGAAATCTATTATTTTAAATTTATTTTACTTCAAGTAAGGAGTTTTGTATTTTATACTTCAATAATAGATCAAACTTAAAATACTATATTGAAATGAAAATAAAACTACTTATAAAAAAAGTTCTTAAGTACAAAATGTTAACATTCTCGTGAGAAGTTTCTATTTCCATTGCAAAATTCTTTGATAACTCAGAATAAAACATTGTCACTTATCTCAAAATTAGTAAAGGAATACAAAGAACTAAATATAATTATTTCTTCGTAGTTGATTGATAAAAACGTCATTAAGCTATTGAATAATCATAAAACATATTATTTGTATTTCTTTTTTGTATGTCCCTTATTTCCATTATATCAGTTTTGAGTCTTAATTTAAGGATTTGTCTCCAGATAGCTTCTCTATGTTGAACATCTGTTATACCTAGCCTAAGTAAAGAGTTATCATTTATTCTCAAAAGTGTTCTACCTGTTACTTCATGTGCAACAAAGTTAGCAGCATAATTGTTATAATATTCACAACAATGCCGTTCTAACCATTTTAAAACGTCAGTTACACTCCATGAGTAAACGGCTTTTGGCCTATTGGTTTTAACCTGAAAAATAAGAGGTGGTACATGAAATTATAATACAGGCATATTTTTTTAATCAATAATTAATTATAATAATATTTAGAATTGAAAATTAGAGGAAAAATTTTTAAATCATTTGTTACCTTCGGTTTATTGGGTAGAGTTAACGTTTCCTCTACCATTATTTTATAGTAGGTATTATTATTTCAAAGTTGATCAAAAAGACGGAGGTAAAAATGTTTTAAGAGAACAATAGGCAAATTATATTACAAGTTATTTTGTTTAACATAAACTTAATATTATTTGATAATTCACTTGTACAGAAAACCAACTGATTTTTTTTGTATTTTATTATTTTTATCATTGATATACTGTCATTTTTATTATCTTATGATAATTAAATCACCTGTCATTTCTTCTCATTTATGGTCTCTACTGTTTGTATATGCATACGAGCATTAGTTTCGTATTTGTTTAAATATTTAATCATTTCTAGTTTTTATTGATACTGGTAAATACTGAAGAGCCTTCATTATTAGACGACATACAAATGCTACCACCAGACTGATAGAATACGCCGATGCAAGAGGCGAACTCGCAATTTCAGGAATATAAAATTAATAATACAAAATATTCATTATACCAGTGTCAGACTAAAGTTTGAATTATTATTGTAGTCACTTCAACTTCGGATGAAATTATGTCGTTTCTCTGCTTTGAATATGTTAAAGTACATAATTAACTAAAAGAACAGGAAAAGAACGGGGAGAGTCAATTATATGAAGTGGAGAAATTTACTTCTGAAAAGTTTATTACTTGATTCCACAGGTAGAAATTAGAAGTTAAGGGAAGTACTCATGCTCAACTAGTCATGTAAATTATAAATGCAAAAATATCCTTTTATTTTAAGGGAAATTTTGTAGAGAGCGATAAGTGTAGTCGGCACTCATATAAAATATCGTGGAGTTACTGCTTTCGGATACGAGTATGCCATAGAAATTCATTGTTTATTATTGGTTAGGAATACTTCGAACTGTCAAAATATGTATCAGAGCAAGTATTAGCCACGTTGGAAGGTTTTAAATATAATTATTTAGTCACATTTAAATAAGAATAATATTGAAGGTTTGAAACATATATTATTTCTACCTTCAAGATATCCTTTTTAGTTCTTTATTTAAATTTTCAGAAGTTACATGTTGAAATAAAAAATTCGGCTTTTTCACCATGAAAGTGAAAGATTTGGAAAGAACTGCCAATGTGGCATGGAGCCCTAAGAACTGCAGCTCGATATACTTAGCTGCAGGAACTGCTGCTCAGCAACTTGATGCTTCTTTTAATACAAATGCCGCTTTAGAAATATATTCTTTGAATTTGATGGAGCCAGGATTGGATTTGAAACAAAAATGTTCTCTTCCCAGTGACCATAGGTTTCATAAGCTAATTTGGGGTAACACTAACGATACTGAAGGCACTATAATAGGAGGATGTGATAGTGGCATAATAAAAATTTATGATGCCTCAAAATTGTTGAAAAACGAGAATGGATTAATTATGCAACAAGAAAAACATAATGGACCGGTTCATTCTTTAGATTTTAATCCTTTTCAACATAATTTGTTTACAACAGGAGCTAGTGAATCTGAAATATTCATTTGGGATATGAATAATTTACAAACACCTATGTCACCTGGTAAGAATTATAATTATTCATCTAGAGTTTAGGAAAATTGTAAGAGTTTTTAAATTGAAAATCATCTTCAAATTATTGCCACAAAACACATAGGAAACAGCATAGCTTTTTACTTGATAGCAACATGCTGGAAAGTAATCAGCAGAATAATTTTTTACTTTCAACTATCTTGTTTCATTCCGTTTCATATTTTACAATATGAAAATGTTTTCTAATACTGATAAAATTGTTAATCACAGAGGTAGTATTAGCTGTATACTCTTCTGTTTATATTTTTTATATCAAGCCACGAATTAATAACAGAATTTGCTTAGTATAATGAAATTATTGAAATGAAATCTCAATTTTCAGACCAAATATTTATAAATATTTGAGATATTTTATTTGAGTGGGCAATGATCTTCAAAATAGATTCATACAAGGTTCTTCAAAATAGATTCATACAAGGTTCTTCAAATTTGAATTGAATTTTTTCTTACTGTGGTAAAAATTACACATATTTAGGGAAATAAATGAGTGCCGACACCTTACAGCCAGTTTCATAAACAACATCAAAAGGCTCCTTTATGATAAAGTCCCTTTATGAAAAAGGATCCTTTAAATGGGACCATCAGTTTCATAAACGCACATCGACTGTCCTTTACTTAAAGCTTCCTTTAATGCGCCGGTCATATGTTTCTGACTGTTGGCTATCCTGAGAACTAGTAATTTTACGAATATAGTTGGTGATATTCTGTAAAAATTGTGAGTTATGCATCGGAACTTGTAAAAAGAAAAAGAAAAGAAGCATAAATCAGTCTTTGCATAAACATGGTTATGTGCAGAAGACAGTATATTGTAATTTATATCATTATTACGTGCGAATTGCTATATTTTAGTAAATGTGAGTTATATGAATGAATATGGAAGAAAAGAGAAATAAAAGTATTACTTTAAAACCTGAGGAGGAACTACGTCTCTTGGAATTGATTGAAAAAGAGAATAGCACTGCTTTCAATGCAACAGCTCTCCATTGGAGAAATGGGGACCAGCTCAAATCCAAATATGACAATATAAAAACTAAAACCAGAAAGGTGGTAGCTGCTCAACGCAGTCATATTAAAGGGACTGGTGGTGGGGCTCCATTGAAATTGAGGGAGCCAATTTTCAGACAGTTGAGACCATCTGTTACGACCCCACTTGTTGAAGCGAAGGAGATGTATTATAAAAAAAACAGCTTTAGTAGAAGCTCAGATAGTGGCTATCTGAAGAGGAAGAGAATAGAAGAAAAGAAGGGGAGCATTCAAAACTTAAATTTATAAATTAAGAAGGAACGGTTTTTTACTTGATAGAAGGATTATTACAAAAATTGAATATCAAAACAGATTTAATCTGTTGTCTTCTACAATTTTAATTTCAAAAAATTCTTTGAAGAAACTTTAAGAATTAAATTAATGTCTTTATAAGCACTGCTCATATTTAATAGACGTATAAAGTCAAAATTCATCATACAATATCAAACGGAATTAAGAAAAACCAATGAATATAAATTGTCAATTGAAATTAAAATATAAATAAGCAAACATTTATACGTCTATTAAATATGAGCAGTGCTTATAAAGACATTAATTTAATTCTTAAAGTTTCTTCAAAGAATTTTTTGAAATTAAAATTGTAGAAGACAACAGATTAAATCTGTTTTGATACTTAAATTTATTATTAGATCTGCAAATTATGGAGATGAAGGGAAAATTAAATAATAATAATTATATCTTTTTTTTTATGTTGAATGCATTTCTGGGAAAAGCGGTATTAGAATTCTATCAGCATTGCTGCAGACTATGGAATCCTCTCAAATTTGAATTAAAAACAGAAATTTAAATAACACAATATTTTTATTTCTTTATTCTCACTTGAAACTTTTTCAGATGTTACCTAAAGTAAAAGAATCAATTAGAAATATAAACATAGAAACCTATCTAAATACATACCTTGTAAAATCTTATGAAAATTATATGAAATCTTGTCATGTTGAAGACACAATTTGAATATGAAGAACAGTTTCACAAGCGATAAAAAAATTTATTTTCACTTATCATACAAATATAAATTATAAAGTAGCAAAATGTTCATTAATAATCGACTGTCTCACTTGACGAATTGCATTAACATTAGTTGAATTTGTTTGAAAGTCCTCTTCCTTCTGCACATCATGCAATCATTCATTTAGAAATATTTCGTTCATATCTACAGCTATACTGTGCAATACAGCGGTAGCAACAATAATTGTCCGGTCATTAACTTAAAATTCCTTTAAAAAGTATAGAAAAACGACGTTTCCAAACTCTATACTTTCTCTCCACCACATTTCTAGTTCGTATAATTGACTTCTTATGTAAATTTTCAGCTGCAGTTATAGCTTCTGGTAACTTTGTCATAAGATAAGTTTGCAAACTATAACCACTATCACCAAGTAACAAATAAGGTCCAAATTTACCACTCTCAAATTGTCTCTTCAAGACACTGTTATTAAAGATGGTTTTATCATGTATTGAGCTACAATATTTCTGATTCTCAAGTCTGAATCACACACGGTTTGAACGTTAAGGGCAAAATAATGTTGGATCATGTATTTGTAGCTAAAATATTTCTGATTCTCAAGTCTGAATCACACACGGTTTGAACGTTAAGGGAAAAATAATGTTCTCGACATCGGAAGATCTCTGCATCATCACCACCCGGAGAAGTGATTTTAATTAATGTGCAATCTTTCCACCAATGCTGATTGCATTTCATGATCACCTTCACACATCTTTATATATTGTGGACACAGGGATGCGATTGTAAAAGAAACTTCTCGAATAATTCTAGAAGCAGAAGGTTTAAAAATTTCCATGAAATCTCTGGCTGTTTTTTATCAGCATATTTCCAGTTCCATAGAATCTCAGTGTCAAAAGAAGTTTGTTCATCGGTTCAATACAGCTGCCTCTGAAAGTTTTCGATTTAATGATTTGGTATATAGAAAATTATATCCACAAAATAATAAATCGAAATTTGTTTACCTGTTAGATGGGAAGTACAATTGATCTGCAATTTTTTGAAGCAAAGATAAAACAGTTGGTTTTGTCAGGCGAAAACGATGGAAGAAATCTAGATCAACTAATGTGGAAAAATGTTGTTCCCTCCTTATGTAAATTTTTGGTCTTTTCACAATTATTTCTGAATCAGCATTCAACATTTGGTGCAACATATTTCTTAGTACGCTAAAATCAAAAAAATGAGCAAATGTGACAGAGGATTATTATGTCCACTGTTTTTGTGTTTACCGAGTACCTGCGCAGTATCGAGCTTCTTGTTAAAAGATCCTTTTTCAGCCGTAAAGGGGCCGATTTTCTCACTTTAAGATAAACGACGCTTTTAAGTTCACTTTAACCTTAAAATTTGCTTATGAAACATGTTTTATCATTGAAGGATACTTTTTGGGAAAAAGAAGGCTTTAATTTCGTTTATGAAACTGGCCGTTAGTGGTAATGGTATAGGGCTCGTAACTGAAAGGTCGTGGGTTTGAATCCTGTTCAGGTGGGAAAGAAATTTTCCAGTTGGACGGTTTTCGGCTCGAAAATTAATAGTGCTGTGACCTAAAGTGACGCAAGATCCCAGTAATAAAGCCTACCCAGAACACAACAGTTGAAGCAGTGGGTGTTATTTATGTTACAATTTTGGTTAGTGATTGCTACTTCTAAAAAGTTACTATTATATTTTTTGTTTTATTATCATTTTCAATAGTTTAGACTATCTCACATAAGAATTATATCTCAAATTTTATTTTTATTTTGTTTACATAGTCAAATGGCTTTTAAAGCATTAGATTAGTTGTGGTCATTTAGCTCAGTGACAGTCCCTCTGCACTGTGACCAATTTTAAGGCATGTAAGATCTTTTAATCTCGAAAATAGTCGAAAGCTGTTTTCAGACTGAAGATAACTAATTGCATTATCAGTGACTTGGCTCTCATTGATTGGATTCAATATTTTTATATTCCTTTTGGAATCTTAAAATATCTAAGGTGTAAATGATTCTAATCAGCATCTAATGGGTTGTATTCATTAATTTCAAATAATATAGACCCAGTCCCAGTAATAAAGGATGTAGAGTATGAAGAAGCTTTACATGGAAAGAACACAGCACCTGGTTACGACAACATAACAATGAAAATACTACTCAAATTAAGTTCCGAAGTTCATGACGAAATAAGGAGGATTTACAAAAACTGTCTGAATATCAGATATTTCCCAACAAAGTGGAAAAAGTGAACTACTATAACAATCCCCAAACTCGGCATAGGCTATAACCAAGTGTCTAGCTATCGGCCCATCACCCTTTTACCAATTTTAGGAAAAACATTTGAAAAAATCGTGAAAATTCGTCTCGAAAATTCAATTGAACACAACATCCCTCTTTCACAGTTTGAATTCAAGAAAAATCATTCAACTAGCCATCCATTAGTAGCTCTAATATCTAACGTACAAATCACAATGAAAAAGGGCCACAATTTAGCAGTCATATTAATGGACATCAAGAAAGTATTTGATAGTGTATGGCACGATAGTCTTCTGCACAAACTCCAACAATTGGACACCGCAGTTTAACTACAAAATATTATAGAAAACTTCTTAAGGGATAGAAGCATGGAGGTTAAAATAAACAAACATTTCTCCTCATTGTTTTCTCCTCAAAAAGGTGTACCACAGGCCTGTCTATTGTCACCACTTCTATACACTATGTATGTACACAATATCTACAAAGTAACAGAAGAAATGAAAGATTACCTACAAGAACCGCAGCATAAATCACACAACAGCTTCAAGCATCTATCAAAATATATGCAGTCCATTATTAGAATATGGACATTTTATATAAAAAATGTAGAAACCCACCTTTAATGATATCGAAGTAGCAGAACGCAATAGTTTGAGGACTTTGTAAGATACGCCATCCAGGAAATCCACTCCATAACCCACCAAATGACCATCTTTATGGAAAAATGAGGATAGACCTGATACTGAGCAGATCACTAAACGTACAAATCCTCCAGCTCGTTGTTCTACAACACCCGAACCAAGAATTAAACAATAGAAAATACCTAGTCAAGCCCCCGATAGATGCAGTAAGGAACCCGGTAGAGGCAGTAGATAACACCAATGACTTCACACTTTCAAATTTTTTTTTCTCAATAATTATGAATACTTCATTTTCAAGAAAAAACTATGAATCTAAAAAAATTGATTTTATACTGGTAAAAAGACGCAAGTCATTAGCCATATAGAAATAAGTGTATGTTCTCTGTTATCTCTCTATTTATTAATTCTCTTATTCACAGAGGATCTTTGGTAGTTGTTCCTTTTCCAGATGTCCCTAATTTTTTCAAAATTTTGTTTATAAACCAGAGATTTAGCTGACCATTTGAGACGAATCCACATAATAGAATAAGCCAAGTAATATAGAATATTTCTCTCTTTTTTGTTGATATCAAACATGAAGAAACCTGATTGAAGAGTTCTAATATCTGATAAATTTTTTTCTTAACTTATTTGTGGCACTTTTGAAGTATGTCCTTGTAATATTGATTAATGAATCTTCAACTGAATTTTGTTTTCAATTCATAATTCTTTTTGGAATATATTGTTTTATAAATGTTTTTTAGGTAGCAAACCTCAACCATTTGAAGATGTTTTGTCTTTATCTTGGAACAGACAAGTTCAACATATACTAGCTTCCACTTTTGCCTCTAAATGTGTTATCTGGGATCTGAGAAAAAACGAACCCATCATAAAACTAACAGATACAGTTTCAAGAATAAGATGGAAAGTTGTAGCTTGGCATCCTGAAGTTGCCACTCAGTTGTGCTTAGCCTCAGGTGAGATAATATTTTATTGTTGTTATTATAATCTCAAATAATAAACCTCCATAATTATTTGGTTTTGTTATCTCCAGAATTATTCCCCCCTGATTTAGACAGATCTGCCAATAACATCCAGTTTGAATTATTTTGAGTTTATCCATAACGTTTTTTGTTACATTATTGAAAATGTCTGTTTTTTTGATAACTAAACAGCTATTTGCGGGAAGTTTTAATTGGGAAAAAAGTGCAGCCGAATGTATATATGCTTGTGGAAGTTTATCTGACAAATGATCGAACTGACAAGTTATGTAGAGAATGGTTTTGGCGCTTCAAAAGTGGTGATTTCAGTGTTGAAGATAGACCTCCTTTGGAAGAGTAAAAAATATTCAAAGGCAATGCATTACAGACATTACTTGATAAAGATCTGAATCATACGCATCTAACTGCACTTACGTTGGAGGTGACCCATCAAGCAGTACGTTTGAAATCTATAGCCTAATTCAAAAGCAAGGCAATTGGGTTTTTCATTAATTGAAACCAAGAGATCTGTAAAGGCGATCATTTACTTGTGAGCAGCTTGTGAGGCAAAAGTGTTTCTTACACCGGGTAGTGACTAGTGACAAAAAGTGAATATTCAACAACAACCTCAATAAAAAAAAAACTTTGCTTTGCCCGGCCAATTGTTGCCATTGAGCTCAACATCAACATCAAAGACAAACATTCATAGTTTGAAAGTTATGCTGTGTATCTGGTGGAACCAAGGGGGCGTTGTCAACTGTAATATGAGCTGCTAAAACCTTTATGCTACATACAATAAAACTACTTTCGATAGGTGCTTTAGGGCAGGTTTTTTAATTATGCAGGTTAATGGCCTACCACATAATAGTAGAAATAACAAAAATTTGAGACAGAGGCTGTGGGAGTATTACATTGGTCTGCTTGTTTAATTCCATTGAAAATTTATGGAATATTATGAAGAGATAAATCTTATCAAAACAAAAAGGGTAACTCAAAATCTACTTTAGACATTTCTTGATTGAAAAATCCAGTCTTGTAGAAAGTATGTCCCAACTAATTCATGCTTAGATACAATTTTGACATATAAAGAACTTCATTAAATTTTGCTCAATGTTTATACTTAAATGTTTCAAAATTATGTTATCCAACAACATTTTCATCATGAATGCTTTTTTTCTGTAAAATACTGTGTGCTTTCATGTGATTCATTGTATGTATATTGAATATAATTAACATTATTGTGACCCCAAATGTTGAAAGGGGTCCTGGTAAACATTGCCTGTATACAGTTATGGAAAAGATAGTCAGAAACATAGGAAATTCAATGTTGATTTATAAGCAACGTCCAGTGGAGCAGTGGAAGAATCAAAATTTCAGCGCGATGCAATGACAAATAAACGAGTGTTCTCTCTCAATAGTAGTGGCTGGTGGGGGATGCTTTGATCAAAAGGATCCGCAGTCTGCGAATCATTTGCACCTCAAACGTAAGATTCGATTGTCCATATCAGTTGAAAATGAAGTAAATCCAAATGATCAGTGTAAAAGAAAAAATTCAGATCATAAAATGGCACTTTGGTGGTCAATAAATTCATTTATTGCTGCCTTTGAAAATAGGCTGATTCCTTTAAGTTCGGCTATTTCTAAAATAATTAAAAAATTCGAGAAATGTGGGTGTTTACGAACATGCAGGCATTGCAGGACTGATAAACCACCAAAGAAACATTGAAAATAGTCTGAAAAAAGAAGTAGATGTATGTGCTGCTGTTGAAACCAGTGCATCTTGTTCGAGTAAACAAATTGCTGAAGAGTCGATCTGAGAGATAGAAGTGCTTGGAATATTTTGAAAAGTACTGGTTGCCTATGTTATAAGGTTCAAATAAACCAAGAAATTTTTCCTGAAGACCATATCAAACGAATGGAATTTTGTGAAACTATGATGGAAAAAGTAAATGAAAATAGTTCATTCCTTAACAATATCTTATTCACTAATGAGTCATCATTTTCCTTGAACATAAAACATAACCCATCAGTGGTAAGATATTGGTTTAGGAAGAATAAGCATCTGAATATTCCTGTGCATACCCAGTATCCACAAAAACTTAATGTTTGGACAGGAATACTGGGGAATTATACCATAGGGCCATTTTTTATCGTTGGTAACCTAAACGCTGCCAAATATCTCGAGCTTTTAGAGAATCAAATTATTCTGACAGTTCGACAGCTACCAATTGACTTCGATAATGTCTGGTTTCAACAGGATGGCTGTCCAAGTCACACAATATCTCAAGACGACTTTTTCGGACCGTGTAATTTCTACAAATAGCACTATAAAATGGCCCCCCAAATCACCAAATTTATCTCCCAATGATTTTTTTCTTTGGGGATATCTGAAAAATTTGGTTTATGGGCATGAAATTGATAGAGCGACGAATATTAATGAATGCAGGTTCAAAATAATCCAACTTTGTGCCAAAAAAGCAACTATTCCGAATCTGCTCAGAGATGTGAGATTATCTCTTTATAATAGATTTGGCTACTGTTTGGCTCAACAAGGTGGATTATTTGAACATTGAATTAAAATTGGTCGATCTTCGATTTCGCATTTTTTACAATTTGTTTATGTTTTCGAATTTTTCATTTTCGTAGAATTTATTTTATTTTCAAACCAGTTATGAGGAAAAAGAACCTAAGTACTAATTTTCACAAAGGAAATTATTTATGCCACCTTAATTGTGGCAAATAAATTCTTCTCATATAACGGAATAAGATTGTCGTATTTATTTTAAACCAATGTCCACTTTTTCCACGTTTAAGTGCGAATGATTCTGTTTACTGAACTGAAAGCAATGCAGTCTCATTTTGATCGATGTTTCCCACCACCAGCCTTAACCATTGAGAGAGAACACTTGTTTATTCGTCATTGCATCGTGCTGAGATTTAAATTCTTCCGGTACTCCACTGGAACCGACGTTGTTTATAGATTAACATTGAATTTCCTAATTTTCTGACTGTCTTTTTCATACCTGTACTTTCTAATAACATATATTTTCATTCGCACAAGTGATTGTACAATATTTCGGACATTGCTAAAATTTCAGATTGGAAATACTCAAAAGTTGTACAGTGTCTTTACTATTTCTAAACAATTTCAAATATCAGAGGACCGCATGTTAAATACTTAGCACAAGGGATTAAGTTACAATTTTAGTAATTTCTCTTCCTCACTTAACAGGGTTTACTTTGACTATTTGAGGAGTTTTAATCTATTGTCTTAACAAGAAAAAAATTAATCAAACACTCCACTGTAATTTCAAATAAAATAACCTTTTTATGTGTGAAAAAATCCAATTAGAAACAATAAAGATGTAACATGGGCTTAACTAAACATTAAGATATAGTGCAATCTCGTTAATATGAATACGTTCTAGTTTGAACCACTCCCTAATGGGAACATAGAATTTTTTGTGTTGATTTTGAAGAAGGTCAAAATGTCAGAAATGGAAATTTTGCTTTATAGGTGTTTCCTTATCCAGCATTGAAAGAAATGTCAATTTCTGGAGAAATTATGAAACAAAAAATCTTGAATTTATGTTCAAGTTTTAATAATGTCATGTGAGAGCCTCATGCTTTATAGTTCGCAAATTAGCTTACAGCATGTGTATATTCTGATTACTACTAATAAATGTATTATAATAAAAAACAAAGTTTGAATATCTCTGAATTCAAAGCATGTGACATATGATTCTTGAAAAGAACAGGAGAAAAACTGTCAAGTCAGCCAAAATTCTTTTCCCCATTCAAACAAAGTTATTCAGGATATCATGAATTCAAAAAACATCAAATTTGCAACCCTGATGAAACTGTGTTATACTGGTGCATGCTACCAGATAAAACTTATGTGTCTTTATCCGAGAAAACTGCACCTGGTGTGAAAATTCTAAACAAGGAATCAAATTTTTAGGTTGTATAAACACTTCGCCAAATTTAACCTCTTGGGCTTTACCAATGTAAAGCAAAAAATTCAAGATTTTTCAACAACTTTAACAATACCCTTATATACAGAAATAGTAGAAACGCATATACGAGAAGTACACTTTTCAAAACTTTGTTGGAATTTTCCTGAAAAAACACATTGCTTCTTTTAATGAATGCAACATTGTCTCCTCCATGGGCAAAGTAATTGAAATCCATTAATGGGGAAAATTTTTGTAATGTTTATGCCACCAAATGTAACCCCTTTCTAAAATAAGAAAGGCTTTAGATTCACAAAACTTTTATATAGGAACAACCTTCTTAGTTTTATCACAATTGGAGATGAACCAGTAGAATCTGCATTGAGAGAGGCAATAATGAATTTAGCTGCTGCATGAAAAAAGTTTGGTCCCCAGGTTATAAAAATATGCTGGAATAAGATTGATGAATACTGTGGCTAAAATCACCAAAATTTTAATAGATGAATAGGATATTTCACTACCAGTTTTGCAGAAACACAGCTCTCTGAGATGAGAATTATGGATTCTGTTGGACAAATGATTTCCTTTTCTCAAGATTTACAAACTGTAGAATACACAGCACAAGACATAGATGAATGGAACAAAGATGAAGATACAAATCTAGTAGGCCTCAATGGATCTGAAGGAAGTGAATGTGAAATTTCTATCAAGTCAATAGCTTTAGAAATAGCAATTGAATTGTAAAACAGAATAATCTTGACATGATTGGGATACTTACCCTAAAAAATAAACATGATAAAGCTGTGTTAGCAAAATTTACTTCCAAGAAGAGGTAGTCCAAAATAATATCGTTTTTTCCCACAAAAGATTAGTCTTCGTAATTTTTTTTTTTTTTGACAAGTACAAGGGCTTCTCTCATTACAATAAATTTTTTGTTTCTTTATGTGCATCATTATTATCAATATTCATGTACTCATTAGGAAGTAAAACCTAGGAAAACAGGTGAAAAATTTATATTCAATGACCTTCATCAAAATGACAGGTCCTGTAATGTAGACAAATCAGAAATTTTTGTTTTTTTTTAAGAGGTCAATTGTTTATAAGCACTTGAAAAAGTTAATATGTAACGTAATACATCATGTGAGCAACTCTTGAAAATAAATAGAAATCAACATATATGTATCTTAAAAAAAAATGGAAATCAACATATATGTATCTTGGAAATTAATAGAAATCATCATATATGCGTATTAAAAATTTTTTGTTTTCATATCAACGAGCTTGCACTATATTTTATTTTTGCAAAGGAGTAGTATCCTTTTATTCTTTCAGCAAATAATTAAAGTTCTAGTTTGATCAATCGTTTTTAAAATAAATTTTTCAATTTCAGAGGAAGACCATTCTCCAGTTGTGCAGATATGGGATCTGCGATTTGCTACTTCCCCGCTGAAGACTTTAGAAAGTCATGAAAGGGGTGTTCTTTCAGTAGCTTGGTGCTCCGATGATCCTGATTTACTTGTCAGTTGCGGAAAAGACAATAGAATATTGTGTTGGAATCCTAGTTCTAGCCAACCAAATGGTGAAGTTTTAACTGAAATAGCCAAAACTAATCAATGGAATTTCGATGTAGTGTGGTGTCCAAAAAATCCTGCCATCATTGCCTGCCCCAATTTTGATGGCCATATATCTGTTTATTCGTTAATGGGAGGTGAGTATTTATATTCCTTATTGAAGTTGAGGTATCAGAAAGAGAGAGAAAATAACTTTATTGAAAAAGGAACCTTTCCTTGTTTCAAAGGCCTAAAGACCGAGATATTCCTTTCCTGTTATGTTTTATGATAATTAAATATGTCAGCTGTGTGTTAGGTTTTTTAGCATTTATTTCTTTCTACTTGTAATGAGGAGCTAGCCCATTGCCAAAACCCCCTACTTGGAGGACCAGGAATTTATATTTCAAGGTTATCTTCCTTTAGCCTTTGATGAGCCAACATCGATCCTACAAGGCAGCAGGTTAGCCGTACCCTGGCTTGGGACCCTTACAGGGTGCTATCATCCGGGTCAGATGAACCCTGGTTTTTTTACGAGGTTGTTACTCCTCCCCTTCACCCTTTTTCAACCTGGCTTAGGACAGGCTTTGGCGGGGAGAGAAGACAACTGATTTGGTACGGGCACGTAGAAAGAACGTGCGACGAGCGTCTACCAAAGAAGATTCTGTAAAGGGCACCACCAGAAAGAAGAAAGAGAGGAAGGCCCAAAAAAACATGGTTTGAGGGAATAGAAAAAGCTATGTCCGAATGAAATCTACATCCAGGGGACTGGCAAGATAGAAAGGCTTGGAGATTAGGAACCGGAAGGCGTAGGACGCTATAAACCCGGATATATATATATATATATATATAAATATGTCAGCCAGTGTATACAACGAAAATAAAATTTGTGGGATATTAGAGTAGGTTAAATAAATATCGAAATATAGCCTGATCAGGTAGCTTCCTGTCAAGGTTGAATGTCTCTCACTAGTGGTTCTATTGTGTTAATGTTGTGTTGCTATTTGATGAACTTCTTATTTACTATATGGATTCTATCGGTTTTTTGAAACTTTTTATTTATTTATTATTATACTGATACTCCTAGATTTTCTGTGAAGATCCCTTAGAAGCTTTTTCAGCTTGTGCGAGTTAAGAGTTCAGTTGTGTTCTGGGTAGGTTTTGTTACTGCGATCTTGCGCCACTTTAGGTCACAGCACTGTTAATTTTTTACCAAACAGTGAAATGGTGGCAACTAGAAAATTTATTTTCCACCTGAACAGTATTCAAACCCGGACCTCCCGGTCACGAACCCGATGCTCTCCCGCTGAGCTGTCTATACTCATTTCTTTGTCCCCTTTAAAATTTTCTCTAAGCAATTTTTTAGGGAAATAGTTTATTTTGATGAGTTCTACCTCATGTTAAAAAAAAGTATCAACTTTAATACCTTATATATTATAAACGTAGATTTGCTTCCTTTTGTTCTTCGAATGTTAGTATCAAACATTTTGGTGGATATTTTCTGGCTGCTGTGGAATAGTTCTAAGATGTCCTGTGATTCTTTCAGACACAAAATTTTTTTTATTGAGCTATCTTCTATTGATTGTGTTTAATTTTTTTAATTGCACAAATGGATATAGTTTCCCCTATTTTCAAGTTGTTTTTGGTGTGGATGTCGACAATTAATGAAGATTACATGTACAAACTCCAGGACAGGTCTGTATTTTATCGTATATATTCTGACTGCCTTCTATATGCTTATTTCTCTATTCCTGATAGTAAATTTGGTAATGTTTTGACCCTTGCTATAATTCTCTTTTTAATTGTTGTAGTATATTTGCTGAAGTTCATTTTGTTGTCAACTTCAACTTCCAGGTATTATTTTATATCTGCTGTTGGTTTTTTAGCGATTCCTTCTATTGTTATGGTAGGCAAAGTTGGACTTATTTTGTGAAGAGTAAATTTTAAGTAATGATCATCTCCAAAACAATTTCTGTTTTATTCATATAACATATAAACATAACAAGAAATTCTCTACAAAGTCTAGTATCGAAAGTAGCTAATATGAAAGAGCAAAAATATTCTTTTTTTCCATTATCTCCTTTCAGCTTAGTAATACACCATTGCAGACAATGTTCATTTGCTTTGATATATTCCAAATAAGAATTGGCAAGCCAATTAAAATAGCCAAGGCACCTGGGTCAGTGTAATAAAAGTGCATTCAAAATGATTGAAGTGGCACAAAAGATTACCAAAATCAAACATCCTAACAACCTAAAACATAACCCTTTTAATGAATATTTAAAATAATAAAACGAACATATAATTAAAAACTGATAATCCATGGACTAAATAAGAACAAACAACAGCACTTTCGTGAACCTAAGAAGTTATAGAAGCAGACAATATTTCAATGTCTTCTTAGCCTACTTCAATATCCCACAATTTCTATTTTCACTGTACCCACTGACTCACATTTTGGATTATTGTACAATATAAATTGTACAAGCACAGTACCACCTTGATTATTAGCCCTTTGAAACAAGGAAAGGTTCCTTTTCAATAAAGTTATTTTCTCTCTCTCAAAATAGTCAAGACAGACTTTTTATTATTGGGGAAGCGAATGCACATGGTAGTAATTGATCTTCAGCTAATTGATTTTGGTCATCAGCATAACTTATATGTGAACTTGTGTGTTGTCTTGGCTGAATGAAACTCCCATTTTTTGACAAATCCAACCATTTTTTCTTGGATTTCATCTTTCATGTTGCCTTGAATTTGCAAAAAAAATTATCATTGATTGTTGAAGATAATCAATGAAAGTTATGCCAAATGAGTGATTTCATCACCTTGCATTTAAAAAATTAGACCAAAATACAATTCTACTGGAGTAGTAATCCTCTCAGATTTGTATTGTTATTGAACAAAAGTAAAAAGCACTAACGTGAAATCAGGAGCTTTTTCACTCTAGTTCATATCACCCACAATCCTCACAAAATAATTTCTTTTCGTGTCAATCATACGTTCTTCATAAAGTTTTGCACGAACATGATATTATTCTACTTATAAATGCTGAATTTCAGATCGATCTATTCTATAGTTCCGAAAATATTTTCTATTTTGCCCATCAACGAAATTATCCGCGACCCCAAACCTTTCCTGAAAGTTTCAAGACTCTAGCTCTTTCCATTAGTGTGTTCATGGATTGCTGGATAGACGATCTAATCTGTAGTTTTGAAAATGTTTCGATTTTGCCCATTAACGAAATTAGCCGTGACCCCAAACGTTTCCTGAAAGTTTCAAGACTAGCTGTTTCCGTTAGTGAGTTCACAGACTGCTGTATAGACCGATTGGACAGAATTAATTTTGACCTTGGATTCTTTATCAGTAAGTCCAACCTAGTCGTTTAACACCATTTTTGGTTCAAAATTCGAAAATTACAGACAGTTGGGTGAAACAATATCACTCTGTTTCCTGGAACTAGCGTGCAAAAATTAGGTTCATTCAATAAAGCATGTGAACTGCCTGTAAATTCTATTTCCATTTTAATTACCTTCCAAATAAAAGTATGGTAACACAGGATAATAATTAATTTTTCTATATTTTCAAATACACTGAGAACCTCCATTATTGATAGAAATGAAATAATTACTAACTACATTGTATCATTAAAATTTGAGTTTTGTAAAATTGCCACTATCTCCTTCCACAATCTCCCCATGATCATGTTGACCTCAAAGGTCTATTGCGAGTTCCCGAGCCTGTTAATCCCCATCAGCAAGCATGTCATAGACAGATGAACTTTCTCATCTGGCCGGGTGGCACCTTACGTACATCACTAGACTCGAGAAACTATGAAATCATCGTGAGATGGCGTTTTGTAGAGATTGCCACTCCAGACATGAACACATAACATGCTCCGTCGTCTTGATTCCTTCTCGACAGAAACGACATGTGCTTTCTTACTTTTCTTATGTTTTTGAGGTGATATCTCACTTGGCAGTGACTTTGAGTA
Source organism: Megalocaria dilatata (assembly GCA_034642435.1). Taxonomy (NCBI): domain Eukaryota; kingdom Metazoa; phylum Arthropoda; class Insecta; order Coleoptera; family Coccinellidae; genus Megalocaria; species Megalocaria dilatata. Next base: position 51,550,356 of record CM067859.1, on the reverse strand, counting down.
AGAAAGGAATATCATAGATTGTCTTCCCTGGGACCGACTGCCTGTGTTTTCCAACCATTCCCTAATCACCGATCTCTGGTGATTTTTAGGGAAACTGGTATTTTTTCTTTGACCTCCTCAATTGGCATCTTACACTTCAAAATGTACAAGTGCCCTGTAATGTCGTCCGATTTCATGTTGTGTAACTTTTTGATGTAAATTGCCCACTTAGCTGCCTTTGATTCAATGAACAATGGCAGCAGAGAATAGCTGGATAATCTCATTCTTGGCATGAAGTCTCGTGGCATGTTTTTAATAACAATTTGTCATCACTTTCACTGCACAGCAGCCAAATATCAAAAGATAACACACCAGTTTTACAATTTCACATTGTAAAATATATTTTTTAAAGAATCACATTTTTCTTGCATTTCTTAATCAAAACGATTTGTAAATCAGGTTCATTCTTTATAACAAGGACATGAATTGTAAAGAATATATATAGAACACTGCTTAGCTATGTTTGAAATTCAAACTGTTAATTTTTGAGTATGTACAATATCTCTGGATTTTGAGCATGTGTGTATATCAGGTTGACACTTCTGGGACTAACCTTGTATATCTTTCTCATGTAATCAGGATAAATGTTAATGTTAATTGTAGGCAAGACACAACAATTCCAAACATCTGACAAAATAGCAGACAGCTTTCCTGGTATGGATGGCTATGCGAAAGCACCACTTCAAACACAGAATATTGGACCAGTCAGTGTAGATTTGCCCAAACCACCTAAGTGGATGAGGAGACCTGTCGGAGCAAGCTTTGGTGTGAGTAAAAGTTGAACTAACAGATATTTTGAAAAAAATTGATTCAATAATCACATAAAATTTCCATATACCAATACAGGGTATTTGTAAAGATTAATCTTTTTTTCACAGTAGGTAGAACTACTAAAATAGGCTTTTTCACTAAAAATCACCTATATAACAATTTAAAACTTTCAAGTATTTTACACAGACTGTTCTGACTTAAATTTTAAAAAAATTCAAGTTGAAATAATGAAAAGTATATAGTGAACCATAGGAATGATTTTTTTCCTATAATGTGATGGATTTTGTAATATATTAGGAGTACAAATAAGTTTCCGCGGAATCCAAATTCCTTGTTTATGAATCATTCCTAATGATTTTAAACGATGTGAGACTGCTTGCTGAGTGACTTCTAATGTTAGAGCAAGTTCTTTTTGTGTTTGAGATGAATCTTCCTCCAATAATTTCTCCAATTCTGCATCCTCGTAAATTTTTGGCCTTCCACTGCGATCTTTGTCTTCTATGTCGAAATCACCGTTTTTAAACTTTTGAAACCACTCTCGACACGTTCTCTCACTCAAAGCACCCTCACCATATGCTTCTACGAGCAATTGATGCGCCTCAGCAGCAGATTTCTTTAAATTAAAGAAGTAAACTAATATTTCCCGCAAATGACGCTTACTTGGCTCAAATTTTGACATTTTCAACTTATAAAAATTATATTTTACCAATATAAAATCAATGATATTAATAGGTTATGTTGTTCTTGAGTGTCCAAACTATTTTTTAAGCCGGTTATCATCTGCGAAAGCTAACCGAAACTCAGTGCCGCGCCATCTACAATAAAACGGCGGAAACTTATTTGTACTCCTAATATTTTTTTATTATGATACTGACATTAACATCCGAAAATTATAATCAAGAACAAATCGGTCTTAGGACGTTAGAATTAAGAAGGAAAAACTTCGACAATATGATTATTTTCAAATTGATCAATAACTTCACCGATAGTAAGTATCTATTAAGCAGGATAAGTCTTAACTGCAGGTCTGCACTGTTAAAATCTAGAGAGGTTTTCCACATAAGTTTTGCACCATCTAATTAGTTTTAACAGTCCTCTATTCAGATCACAACGATCAGCAAATAACTGCCAGGTTGACATCTTCTCAACTTCGATATTTGCTCTGAAAAGACACTTTGTATCACAAGTTTTGACTGGTTAGAAACAGGCTCGTTTTAATAAAGGCTTATTTATGAGTATTGTATAGTCTATTGTCATATTTGGGGTATTTGTAGATATTCAGAACATCTTATAATATAAATAATGTTTTGGTTTAATTTTTTGTTGTTTTCTTTTATTAAGGACATTTTTTATGTAAAATGAATAAATAAATAAGTTATTTCAAGATATGCACACAAAATTTCTACCTGAGTGATCATTTGTAACATATATGTAATGTGTCCCATAATAGTGTGGATAAAAATAAACTTGTTGCTGACCTATGGGATCATCACTTTCAAAATTTCTCTCTCATTTTTCCATTCTAAAAGGGGTGTGCACATATTTCATATTATGGTATTTTTGACTCCATATCAGAGTATTTCTTTGAAGTTTTGCAATATTGTCCAATAAATTGACAGAAAGAAATAAACAATGGGGAAAATTAACCTTTCTTTAATGCACATTTCCTTATAACTAAAATCATTTTTATGGCATCATCAAGCACTGAAGACATACGTTCAGAATCAGCATTGAAATTTCTTATTTTGTGATTTAGTATATAATAATATATAGTATAGTATATAGCAGTACTATATACAGGTATGGAAAAGACAGTCGGAAACATAGGAAATTCAATGTTAATCTAGAGGACGATGCCGGTCCAGTAAAGCAGTGAATCAAAACCCATCATAAAGATATTGGAACATTGTATTTTTTATTTGGAATATGATCTGGAATAGTAGGAACTTCATTAAGAATTTTAATTCGTTTAGAATTAGGAACAACAAATAGATTAATTGGAAATGATCAAATCTATAATGTTATTGTAACTGCTCATGCTTTTATTATAATTTTCTTTATAGTTATACCAATTATAATTGGAGGATTTGGAAATTGATTAGTACCACTTATAATTGGAGCTCCAGATATAGCTTTCCCTCGACTTAATAATATAAGATTTTGATTATTACCACCAGCATTAACACTACTAATTTTTAGAATATTAGTAGAAAGAGGAGCAGGAACTGGATGAACGGTTTACCCACCCCTTTCCTCTAATATTGCTCACAGAGGATCTTCTGTAGATTTAGTAATTTTTAGTCTACACTTAGCAGGAATTTCCTCAATTTTAGGAGCAGTAAACTTTATTACGACAATTATAAATATACGCCCTATAGGAATATATTTAGATAAAACACCTCTATTTGTATGATCAGTTTTAATTACTGCAATTTTACTATTATTATCATTACCTGTATTAGCAGGTGCAATTACAATATTACTAACCGATCGAAATATTAATACCTCTTTTTTTGATCCAATAGGAGGAGGAGATCCAATTCTTTATCAACATTTATTTTGATTTTTTGGCCACCCAGAAGTTTATATTTTAATTTTACCTGGATTTGGTATAATTTCTCATATTATTACTCAAGAAAGAATAAAAAAAACTGCGTTTGGAGCTTTAGGTATAATTTATGCCATATTAGCTATTGGATTATTAGGATTTGTAGTTTGAGCACATCATATATTTACAGTTGGAATAGATGTTGATACTCGAGCTTACTTTACTTCAGCTACCATAATTATTGCAATTCCTACAGGAATTAAAATTTTTTCCTGATTAGCTACTTTACATGGTATACAATTTTCTTATACTCCCTCATTTTTATGAACAATAGGATTTTTATTTTTATTTACTATTGGAGGATTAACAGGAGTAATCTTAGCAAATTCCTCAATAGATATTATTTTACATGATACATATTATGTAGTAGCACATTTTCATTACGTTTTATCTATAGGAGCTGTTTTTGCAGCTCCTATAGATAAAAGAGAATAAAAGAGTGTTCTCTCTCAATGGCAGTGGGGGGATGCTTCGATCGAAACGAGACTCTGCACTGCTCGCGAGTATATATATTATATATATATACTCGCGAGCAGTGCAGAGGTCAAAGTCAAACATAGGAAAATTTGAGATATTCAGTAGCGAGGATTCCTTCTTCTAGCAGTGCTAACACCTTGAGGTATGCTTTGGATCACATACTATGGAATATTGTCCTATTCCTGCACCAGTATGTCGCGAAACTCTAGTATTTTTGGGAGCCGACACATATCTCCGTAAACATCTCCCCACCTCATTCCAAATATGTTCTATGGAATTTAAATCTGAACTTATAGTAGGCCCAACAAATCTCGTGATAATCTTGTCAAGATAAGCAGTCTCTTTCGAGGGGGCGACCCTAGCAACGTAGGGGATAAGTTGTTTGACTATGGTGCCAGAGGTTGTGAGTTCGAGTTGAAAAAATTTTCTTAAAAACATGTGATCATAACTCTTTCATCCTGTAATGGATGATGGCACTGAAATTGATTAGGTTCTTTAGAAGTTCACACAACCATTTGAATAAAGTAGGAATTAATTGTTATATGTCTCAAAATAATCTGAGCAAATGGAAAGTAATATTATATAATAGAATAGAATTTTATTTTATTTCTACAATTATTGTGATACAGTAATGAGAAATAAGTTAATATTATATTTTCATATTACTTATATTTATTTAGAATTAGCTTTAGTATTCCTGTAATAAGTTCATAAAACACTTACTTGATATTAGGAGCTTTGTGCACGCTTTCTCATTAATATCTGTATTTAACATTTCTTGGAAATTTTCTATTGGTAAAAAGTCTCGAAAATGAAGCTGTCACTGGAATTTAAACTTGAACTGAATTAGATCGACTGCAAAGCTTCTGCCTGAGCTAGTGGCCACGTTTGCTATTAATTTGAGGACATTAAATCATTTTAGTTTAATCGCGTATTGATTTAAAAAGTATTTTCTCTCAGAGGAATTCTAATAAATTAAAATATAAATTGCAAAAGAACTAAGAATAAACTTATTAATTGAACGTAAGATGGGTGGGCAGTCGGAACGATGTGGCAGTATTTCAGTACAGTGTAGATTGTAACATTCACACTCACTCGCTTCAAATATGGGGCCAAGCGCCTCTGCATATGCAGTCATGAAGAGTTGAAACGATATGATAGGGAAAGGGACAAATTTGGTAGGCGAATTGTTGGAATTGAAAATGAAATGAGTGTCAGCGGTAGAGGCGGAAGATCATGCAAAATTTCCGAAGTTTCTTTGATTATAATTCTACTAAATATGAAGGTATAGTTGTTCGAAATCATTAAAAATTGCCGTGATAATCAATTTTCATTTAATTGAAAAATTTGATGTACATTTTGAACATTTGGCCTATTCGATTCAAAAATAATTTTAAAAAGTTATCAGTTCAACAGTGAACGTGGTTTTTACTGTGATCAATACGATATAAACTCATTACCAACTTTATCAATCTCTAGGTAAACAATAATGAGTTTGAAACCTATTGGACTATTGGAATACCAACTTTTTTGAGCCCAAACCTGTGGTTCTATGTTTTCAACGAACTTATATGATGAAAAAATAAAAAGAGCAAATTTCTTTGTTAAATATATTCACTTCGATAGAATATAAATGAAATAATATGTTTAAACAGAACATCTACATCATAAATTCGAACTCAAAAATAAAATTTGGGAGACTTACCGCTCAATAGGTTTCTACGTTCAACAATTATTTGTCCGGCTTGCGAAAATAATCTTTCTAAAGGAACAGACATTGGTAATATTCATAATTTTTTTTTTAAATAATTCATATAATCTAGGGTATGCTTCTCTTTTAGTGTACCACCATTTTGCAGGATCTTGTGATCTCGGCAGCACGCATTCCTCTAAGTACTTCTCCACCTCTATTTTAGCATCTTTTGTTGAATAGGTGTTTTTCAAAGCATCATCAACTTCATTGTCAAAATTATCCCAAATACTTCGTTTTCTCTAACAAGATATTGGACAATCCATAACAGAAGAGGACAAAATTGATTGAATTTTTTTGATTGTCTCAGTCTTTACTTGACGGAAATTCATCTTCAATATAAGAAAAACAAATGTTAACTTCCGCTATTTTATTGATTTACACGACAATTGTTTAGTCATATTATAACTTCATCAGGAGATTATTTAAACTGAGGTATACAATGCAAAAGGTGACCTTAAATACACAGCTCTGGTACAAAAAATAGAGGGGTGGAAAGAGATGGTTTACAATCAATGAAAAATATTAAGTACGGGGAATCTGTTTAAATCTGTTTGATCATTCAATAAAATTTGTCTTTTATTATATCTATTGGTCTCTAAAGTTTCTAACAGATTTAGTTTCTGACTTTTATTTTCGATATGTAATATTTCATAGTTCATATTAAAATTATGACCAGTCTCTAACAAATGGTTGCCATAAGTTGAATTTAGTTTATTATTAATATAACATTTTTCATGTTCTCGTATCCTTGTTTGGAATGAACGGCCTGTCTGTCCCACATATACTTGTTTTTAGTAATGACGTCTTTATTATTTTTTATTAAGCTGCCTAAAGAATTAATGATTTTAAAAGAGATGTTATAATTTTTTTTTTCTTTAAATATCTAGCAATCTTTTCAGATTTTTTGCCTATGTATGTTTCTTGTTATCAGAAATATTCATTGATCACGTAGAAACCAATATCCAAAAACTCCCATATTTTAAAGATTTCGTTTATTGGTACCGCTATGTAAATGACATAATTTGTTTATTTAATGGCACAAATAGACAACTTTGTTCATTTTTGGAATATATCAATAAATTATATCCAACAATTGAATTCACACATGAAGAAGAAGTAAATAATAGCATCAATTTCTTAGATTGAAAAAGCACTAAAATTAATAATAGACACGACTTTTCCATATACAGATACAGATGGTACGATTCAAACCATCCATTTTCACAAAAATTATCAGCTTATAATAGTTTGCTTTAGAGATTGGTTAACATACCCATGACAAAAGAAAATTTTGACAAAGAATATAAAACCATTAAGCAAATAGCTTTCAATAATGATTTTAATCCGTTAATTATAGATAATTTACTTGATAAAATAAATTACAAGAAAGCAATATCACTTGTATATCCAAAATTTCAAAATTCAAACGAAACAAAATTTATTTCATTAACTTACATAGGCCAAAAATCTTAAAAGATTACTAGATATTTAAAGAAAAAAGAAAATTATAACATCTCTTTTAAAATTATTAATCTTTAGGCAGCTTAGGGAAAAATAATAAAGACGTCATTCCTAAAACAAAAAATCAGGAGTTTACAAGTCAACATGTAGTGATTGCCCATGTGTATATGTGGGACAGACAGGCCGTTCATTCCAAACAAGGATACGAGAACATGAAAAATGTTATATTAATATAAACCAAATTCAACTTATGCCAACCATTTGTTAGAGACTGGTCATAATTTTGATATGAATTATGAAATATTACATATCGAAACTAAGTCTGTTAGAAACTTTAGAGACCAATAGATATAATAAAAGAGAAATTTTATTGAATGATCAAATAGATTTAAACAGATCCCCCCTACTTAATATTTTTCATTAATGTAAACCATCTCTTTTCATCCCTCTATTTTTTGTACCAGAGCTGTGTATTTAAAGTCATGTTTTGCATTGTATACCAGTATACCTCAGTTTTAATACTCACCTGATGAAGTCATGGTATGATGAAACAATTGTCGTGTAAATCAATAAAATAGCGGAAGTTAACATTTGTTTTTCTTATATTGAAATTGATTGAGTTGGATTTTCAATTCCTCTGGCCAGAACTCTTAAATCAGTACATGTTTTTTTGGTGCTCTGAGTGTAATTTGAATTTTCTTCGTAAAGAGAAAAAGAAAAACGCGATATTAGTTCCTTCAGAAGAACTTCAATCATTCTCTTCGTATTTTATGGATGCCTTGCTTCAGACAAGAAATCTTCACATTCCCTCTTCAGAAGGTTTGCTATAAGTATGACCTGAAATATAATGTTATAATTCCATGAAAATAATGCACATTTTTAAAGGTAACACCTCAGAAATCCTTACGATCTTCTCAGAACTCATCTTCTCCGTAGCATCTTTGAAAATAAGACTAAAACCTCCACACCTTCATTATTTATTGTTTCCGTTTCTGGATATTAAATAGCGATTGTAGAGATTTTTGATTTTCAACATTCTGTCGAACATATCAAAAGTAGAGTTCCATCTATTGGAAACATCTTGCTTCACTTTGAGTTCAGGCTCTCCCAGTTTTCGCCGCATTTTTCTGAGACGTTCTGCAGCCAGTGGACTTCTCCTGAAGAACTCCACAATGTGCTTTACTCTTGAGATGGTATCCCTTATTTCAGCTGAAGATGGTCTCGAACAATTGGGCTCACTGATAAATATTTTATCTGTTAAATTCATTTTTTTCTCACTGGCTGTACAGCGTTAGCATTAAATCTTTATCAAAAGAATTTTATAGACGCGAACAGATATAAGCCCTTTAATTCGCATTAGATTCAATGCAATTTAAGCCCAGTACTGTTAATTCTAGCGACTCCAGTATAATCTTGCATGGGGCCTCAATTAACAGAATATGTTAAAATCTTCAAAATCGAGATTACGATTTCAATGTAAACATGCAACAGAGTTGTGCCCATATTTATTCAAATACATAGTGGTAATACAACTCTATTTAAAATCAGGAACCATATATTTTATCACTATCTAGTAGGAATCACAATTATTGGCAAATTTGAATATCCAAACCTTCTTTATCTCTTATTAGGCCTTTTTTATAATGTTTCATTCAAGATTATTTATACCCCCTGACATGAAAGAGTAACCTTTGAGAATACTCATATCAAAAAACTGAAAATAATGTAGTTCAAATACTAACCAATAAAATTAATCCAATTTATTCACTTACGTTACTCAAAGTGTTCATTATTCTAAATCTCTGCACTCGCTAAATTGAACATTCGCTGATGTCTAGGATTTCTCTATCTTTCTGCTGCATTTTGCCTCTCCAAATATTCAATATTTAAATAAATATTCAGCATCTTCCAATAAAATTACGAAAGCCAAAAAACGAATGTAATTAATTACTACTTGATTGTTGTTGACCCCGAACTTGATCATGATTTGACATCTATCAATACATGAAGTAATTAAAGTAAAAGTACCGGACTTGAAACTATTTGAAATTCCAAGATATCGAATTCAACTTCATAGGCTTATAAATTTGTTTCTTTGAATATTATAAGCGATTATTGATAAAGTAGTTTATTTTGATAAGTTTAATCTCCTCTTAAAAAAAGACACACCTTTAAAAATATTGTTAACAATTCATGTCCATGTTGTAAAGAACAGTTTCATCTGGTCTTCAAATTGTTTTGGTAAAAAAACATAATGATGCAGAAGGAATGCTATTCCGGAATTGAGGTGAAAGATAAGAAATTGTAAAAAGCTGTGTGTTATTATTTGGTGTTTAGTTTTTATGCAATGAAAGTGCTTAAAAATCGTAACTAAAAACGTGTCAAGAATGAGATTATCCAGCTTTTCTTGGGGAATTTCATTCCATGATTGCTGAAGTGCTTTAAATTGTAACAGTTTTTCACGATTTAAGAAAATAGTTTTGATCCCTGAAATATGTCTTTGAAACATATGCCACCCATGTTCTATTGGATTTATATCTAGAGAATAAAGGGAGCAGTCTAAACCAGGGACATTATGTTGTTCAAGGTAGTGCCTCCTGATTATTGTTGTGTGCAGGAGTATTAAATGCATGAACAAAATCTAGCCTAATAAAATTTCTGTGAAGAAATTCAATGTTCAAGAACATTATTTTTATAGGTCGTCAAAAAAAAACTACCCAACAAAATTACTTCATTTCTTGGAACAAGCGAAATTCCTCCACACCAGAGATCATGATACAGCCCCTAATCTGTACCCTCCTACAATCCGAATACAAAATAAACCAAGATTTGTCGGTACATAAAATGTTACTTTGTTAAATCTAGCCAAACATTTTTAAGGCTTGTAACATATCGTTTCATGCTGACATATTGACATGTTTTGAATAATGATTTGTAAAAACTTTCACTGCACAACAGCTAAACACACCAGATGATGATAACACACCAGTTTACAATTTCTTGTGTTTCACTTCATTACAGGACTCATATTCTTTCTGTCAATATTTTTATTACATTTTTAGCTGAGGTATGCTTCAAAAAGCTAAGTCAGATGAAAATTTTAATTGTGTTTATTGTTAATAGACCTTATACTAGTCTAATATTTACAGTTCGGCGGCAAATTAATTACATTTGAGAATGAAAAACTTCCAACTCCAGTTCAGTCTAACCAAAATGGAAATTTGTCTCCACCTAATCGAACTGTTCATATCAGTCAAGTGGTGACTGAAGAGGAACTAGTTGAAAGTTCTGCTGTGATGGAAGAAATTTTGGAACTAGGAAATTTTGTTGGTAAGTGTCACGAAAATTTTGCAACTTGTATTCTTAGTTTATAAAATTTTCATTATAGTATTTAAGAAGTGAGAAACAATATGGATGATTTTTCTATTCAATGGAGATTCATTATGAAGGAAAAAGAAAACACTTTTATCTAATTTCCACTCTAAACTCCAATTAAAACTAATTTGAATCTGGTCTCCTTTCATATTATTATTATTATTATCCTGATACTCCTAGACCTTATGTGAAGATCCCACAGAAGCTTTTTCAGCTAATATGTTTTCAAACATCTGAACAGAAGAATAAATTGCACATCAGCCTACATTGGTCAGACTGGATGAATTTTTAGAACACGTTTCAAAGAACTTATGACCAGTGACAATAAATTCGCCTTTTTTGAACATATCACCAGTATAAAACGTATAGCATCCTTAGATAACTTTGAGATCCCACACGTATGTGAAATAAGGAGGGAAAATGAGTCTTTAGAAATTAATAAACTTCACCAAAACCCCGTAAGGATGTGGTGACGTTATGCTACTCTATTGACTGTTTTTCTCCATTCTTCTCTCTCTTGCTCTTGTTGTGTTGCTTCAAAAAGAAAGTAATCAGATATTTATTTTATTTGATCCGACCACCGCGTTGGCGCTCTTCCACGTGGACTTCTGCCTTGGACTTTACCCTCCAGCACCAATCTCTCCATACCTTCTCCTCTTCTGGTGAAATGTCCGAAATATCGCAGTATGCTTCGGTTAATGATTGTGGTGAGTCTAGTGGCGATGTTAACTGTCAACTAGGTATTAATAATTGAAACCCGCTTGACCAACAACTGTAAACCCATATCTCCCGTACCTGCTGCAATTATATAAATATTTGTAATTACTATCTGTATCTTCACTTGATAATGACCTAATAAGTCGAAACCGGTTTTCCTTATTGAAAAATATTGTTGAAATGGAAGTTGAATAAAAGTGTTTTCTTTCTCAACTTATTTAAGAGGTAAATGTTCTCTTATTAATTCTATATCTTTTTACAGAATATTGTAGAAATAAAGCTGATCTTGCTGAAGAACAGCATAAAAAGTATATTTGGCATTTTATAAGAGCACAATTTGAAGAAAATCCGAGGGCGGAGATATTAAATCTTTTAGGTTATAAAATTGAAGAGGTAAATAATCAGTTGAATGAAATAATTGGTAAAAATATGAAAAATGAGAAAGAATTATGTGATGATTTCTCCAATATGAACAGAGTAAGTTGATAATTCTTTAGAAAATTATTCAATTTACTGAAATATGTTTTGTAGATTGAAGATTTTGACTTAATTTCTGATGGTCAAAATAATAAGAAACCTGTCCCACCATTTAAAATTCATACAGGAAATGGTAAGTTTAATATTGTATGGAAACCATTTCTTTATATGACAAAATCTTTTCACAACATATAATAAACAAATAGTTTAAAAGAGAATTTATTGTGATTCTACTATATTTGGTCACTAAAATTAGTGAGAAAAAGTTCTTTATCAACTGTGTACCCACAATGATCTCTCTTTTGAGCGCATCATCTGCACTGAAAGGCATATGATACCTGATGTTGGAATATTTAATATACCCGGATATAGAACATTATATAATTTTGGAGCACTCAATCAAAACGATTGTGTTATTGCGTTTGTTAGATCAGATATTTATACTTCGCACACTACAGTGAAACTGAATGGAAGCTGTTTACTGAAGATTCAAGCGAATTTCTGCAATAAAACTTTTAACATTGATGCTACCTACAGATCACCAGCTACTGACATTTTATCCTTTGCTGACGAATTGAATCTGATAATTTTTTTTTTTTTTTTTTAAGGTATTTATTTATCAGCAATCAGAATACATTTCTATAAGCTAATTTTATATCCATACAGTGAGAATTAAGCGTGAAGAAGTTCCCCCCATTGGGGGAATCTCTTAATATTCCATAAGGTCAGTTGGCCATTTCCTTTGCAGTCTTCTTGCTTGGTTGTCCTCTGTTAGGGGTCGTAGAAGGGTATTTGTGTGCTCTTTCAATCTAGAATGGTGATTTCTACTTCTTGTTTTAATGACATCCTTAACAAAGGGGATTTTCATATCTTCATGGAGTGTTAGGTTTGTGACATACCATGGTGCGTTGGCTATCATTCGCAATATCTTGGACTGGCTTCTTTGTATGTTGGCTATATTTGACTTGCTTGCACATCCCCAAATTTCAAGTCCATACGTCCAGATTGGAATTATATCTGTTTTGTACAGTAGAATTTTATTTTCTAATGACAGTTTTGAACCTCTTCCCACAAGCCAATACATCTCCTTGATTTTCAAGTCTATTTGCTTCCTTTTCTTTTTTATGTGTTCTTTCCAAGTAAGTCTGGTATCTAGATGGAATCCTAAATACTTTGCTGTTTCTGCCTGTGGTATTGCTTTTCCATTAAGGTGAATTGGTGGGCATCGTTCTTTTCTCAAGGTGAAATCTACTTTTTTTGATTTTGTTTCATTTATTTTTATTCTCCATTTCTTGATCCATTTTTCCACTAGATTCAGATGTTCTTGAACAAGTTTAGATGCTGTTATGGGGTCTTCATGGGAGGCCATTATGGTGGTATCATCTGCAAAAGTTCCTGTGATTGTGTTATCACATGTCGGCAGATCAGAAGTATACAGAATATAAAGAATAGGACCCAACACACTTCCTTGTGGGACTCCGGCTTTAATGGGGTAATTTTTAGATGTTTCTTCGCCTACCTTTGTTCTGAATTCTCGATCAGTAAGATACGACTTCAAGATGCTGAAGTACTTCAGAGGGAGAATAGTTTTGATTTTATACAAGAGCCCAGCGTGCCAGACTTTGTCAAAAGCCTGACTTACATCTAGGAATACCGATGTGCAGTACTGTTTTTGTTCAAATGTTTGATGGATGAATCTTGTTATTCGATGGGTCTGTTGAACTGTTGAGTGTCCTTGCCTGAATCCAAACTGATGAGAGGGAATCCAGTGTTCATTGGGTAACTCTGTCTCAATCCTTTGTAGGAGGAGCCTTTCGAGTAACTTGGAGATGGTCGGCAACAGGCTTATAGGTCGGTATGATGAAACCTCGTGTGGTGATTTTCCTGGCTTTAATACCATAATTATTTCAGCTGTCTTCAGCATTTTTGGCCAGTAGTTCAATTTTGTGATGGCATTGAAGATATATGTTAGTAATTTAACTGCTTTCTTAGGAAGTTCTTTGATCATTTTTGCTGTTACTCCATCTAGACCAGGGGCTTTTCGAATGTTTAGATACTTAATTTCTTTCTGAATTTCTTTTACCGTGAATGATTTTATTTTAGGTAAGTCAGTTGGGATGCTGGAAATACATTCTTCAATCTCATCATCTGTTCTCTGATCATTTGGCGTAAATACGTTGGCAAGATGTTCTGCAAAGAGATCAGCCTTCTCTTTTTCGCTTCTAGCCCAATTAGTGCTCGCATCACCTGGATTCTGGAGTGGGACGACTTGTTGTTTTGGTTTTTTTTTTGATTTGATTGGCTTCCAAATTGAGCTATCATACCTGTTTAGGTTAGCTAAGTAATCCGCAAATGATTTTTCTTGTAGGTCCCTCAATTTGTTTTTTAGTTCTTTACTTATCTGGTTGAAGATTCTTTTGTCAGATGGAGCGTGAGTATTTTGCCATCTTGATCTTGCTTTTCTTTTCACTGCGATTAGTCTTTTAATTTCGACCGGTATTGATGTCGTTGGCTCCCATTCTTTTATGTTTGGAGTACTGTCCATAGCTGCCTGTTTCAGGATAGTTGTAAACATTTTCAATGCTTCGTCTACTTCAGAAGGATATTTGAGGCTCAGCTCAGCTTGTTGCTCCACTTTGCTTCTATAGTCGTCCCAATTTGTTTTGCTGTTATGAAGTCTTGGTTTGGTTTTTCTCTTCAGAGCAAACGTTCCCACCGATGCAATCACTGGAGAATGATCAGAAGACAAATCGTAGCTTGCTTCCACCTCCATATATGTTGTTGATATACCGTTCACAATGAAAAAGTCCAGGAGATCTGGTAATTTGTTTGGATCGCTCGGCCAGTAGGTAGGTTCACCAGTTGACATGAAGGTGTAATTTTTCTCTTGTATTAGTTTGGCCAACTCCCTACCTTTAGTCGTTATTAGACGGGAACCCCAAAGCGTGTGTTTACAATTGTAGTCTCCTCCTACTATGAATCTTGGTCCTAATGTGTTGAAGAATTCTCTGAATTGGTCTTTTTTTATATTATGCCTGGGTGGGCAGTATACAGCCGAGACTGTTAGATCATGTGTGGCCATTTTTACATTGATAGTTGTGGCTTGAAGATAATCAATTTGATGTTTTGGTAATTCATAGTGGGTAATGGTCTCCTTTATTATGACTGCAGTACCGGCATGTGCTGTGTTATCTGGATGATTTGTGCAATAGGTTGTATAGTGTGGTATTTGGAAGTGAGATCTATCTGTAAAGTGTGTTTCTCTTATAAGAAGAATATCTATAGAGTTGAGGTGTAGAAATGTTTCAACTTCGTTCTTGTGCTGCAGTAAACCGTTGGAATTCCATTGGGCTATTCTTATCAATCTAGTGAATTTTGGTGATTAGGGTTGAGAGCATGTTGAGTATCATGTTGTTTTGCTAGACCAATTGTTGAAACATGTTTTTGAACTCAGCTAAGAAGGACGTTAAGGTGGCAGCATTATCTGTGTTTTGTGAATTGTTGTTTATTCCTTTTAGTTTGTCCGAATAGCTGGGTTTGTTTTGTTCTTCTGGTATTTGATTTCTAGGCATTGAGTAATATTTGTTGTTTACTGCTTGTATAGCAGGCTGTTGTACATTCAATCTGTTGTTCTGGTTGTTTGGTCTCCTCAAGATTGCGTGGTAAAATTCACATCCCCTGTAATTAGCTGGATGAGGTCCATTACATAGGGCACATTTTGCCGGTGTGTTATTGCTTTTTTTGCAATTCTCCGTATTATGTTCTCCTCCACATTTTACACACACAAAGGGCCTGTTGCAGTAAGTTTTGGTGTGACCATATTGTTGACATCTTGTGCACTGTGGTAAACCGCTGACTTTTTTTGGGGGTTCAATCTGCACGATTCTATTCTGGATTCCTCGAATTTTGTAAATTTCTTTGTTGTTATCTGAAGGTTCTAAGTCCACAAAAAATAGATTAAGTGGCTCCTTTGTCACTCTGCTTCTTCCATTGTGGATGTTTCTCACTTTGTGTCCTTGTAGAGTGAGTTCACTTTTTATTTCCTCTGTGTTTGTTGAGAAATGAAGATTTTTAATTACCACTCGGAATGCTCTGTTTTCTTTTGGCTGGTAGGTGTGATGTATTATATTGGTTTCTCTCATGTGGAGTATCATTTTGCGATAATCATCCGGAGTTCGGCAGTTCACTTTTATGGTGTTGTCCGCTAAAGTTTTTGTTGTGAAATTTTCCATTTGCAGTATTCTATTTAGGTTGGATATCATTTCAACATAGTTGGTCACTCCGTACACAAAAATTGGAGGAGGTTTTGGGATATTAGTCGACTGTTCCTGTGAATGATTTGTTCTTCCTTCATGTTCCTCATTTAATTGGCTGAATCTATTGCTTGTTGGTATTTCCACATTGTTAGTGGTATTAATCTTTCTTTTCTTTGTTGGACGTTTCATAGTTTGCCAGGTATTTATATTGTTTGGGTCGTTGGGGAATCCTAGGAAATCTTCATCACTGGTAGATGACATTCTGTAGTAGCTAGTATTTTGTGTTTGCATCTCCCGTACTTCTTCGCTTTGTTGACTTATCATCATTTCTTGGGAATTCCCAGCTGGTAGCATGATTTTATCTTATCTTCTTGTTGTTGTTATCGCCGGCCGTCATGTGTTGTATTGATTTCCGAGTGGAAATTCTTTGTTTAAAATCCGAATTTCCGCGGATTGCGGAAATTTGAGAGAAAAACTATTTCTTTTTTCCCTCAAGTAGATCTTCAGCTTTGAATAAATTGGATATCGGTATTTTTCAAAAATTTTCAAAATCGCTTTTCACACTTTTATCACTGTTTGACTCTGGAATATCTTCTAGCATGTGCACTCATTCGTCACCTGCCACTGAATGAATCTGATAATGAATCAGAAAAAGGGAGTGTCTGATTGTAGTCTATTTGTTGGAGATATTAATATTGACTTAATGGTCAATTTTAAGGAGGATGAATATTATCTGGACACTCTGAGCGAACATGGCTTTATATCTGCCATAAATACACTTACAAGAGTTTAAAATGTTTCTTGCACATGTCTAGACCATATATTTATCAAGTCAATTGATCAGACCTATGATTCTATATTGCCAATTACCCTTGAAACAGACATAATAGATCATTTCGCGATTATGGTGCAGATCATGATGTCACAAGATGGAAAGAAAAAGCGAAGTTCTATGAACTACTACCAAAATGTTGATGAGAAAGTGCTCGTGGAGGGATTGTGATCCGTTGTCTGGGATGAGGTTTTACCAAGGGGCGATGATTTGGATTCTGAAACGAATGAGTTCATAAATATAGTGGAGGTAAATTTAAAGCAGTGCACAAAGTATGTGAGGGTTGATAGCAGACATAGGAAATAGAAAAAATGGATTTCTGCCCCCTTAATAAACTCTATAAACAAAAAAACGGTATGTACCGTAAGCTGAAAAAACATCCAGGAGATGATATTTTAATGAAGGAATACATTGAATACAAAATTGAAAAAAATTATCCAGAAAGCTAAAACAATCTACTTCCATAGTCGTATTGAGGCCGAAAAACCATAACTCTCGAAAATTGTGACAGACTGTGAATGGGGTGCTGGCTGGTCGTGAGTAGCCCTTGTCACTTCCATAAAAAATCAAAACTGTCAAAATATAAGTGATCCTTACGAGGTTGCAAACTGTTTTAATTAATATTTCGTAACCGTCGGGTAGAGACTGGCCAATCAAATAGCACAAAATCCAAATTATGTTGAAAAGAAGACTGCTTGCGACCATTCAATTTTTTTGAGCCTGGCAACTTGAGTGGATGTCAAGGAAATTATTTTAGATCTTAAAAATAATAAGGCACCTGGATGTGATCATCTCAGAGTAGAAACACTCAAACTTATATGGGATCACATATCTGCTCATCTTACCAGCATAAACAAGTCCTTGCAGAAGGGTTATTTTCCATTGGCGTTTAAAACCGCAGTAGTTACACCAGTCTAAAAAAGTGGAGACAGAACCGATGTGGCCAATTATAGATCGATTTCTGTGATAACAAGTTTTACAAAGATATTAGAGAAGGTTATCCAGAGAAGATTGAGTTCCTTCCTAGAGAAGCATAAATTATTGTCACCATCACAGTACGGCTTTTGCGAAGGTATGTCAGCTCAAGATCCAATCAGAATATTGACACAGTATATACAAGAGTTTAGATTCCTCCCACCCATCGATTGGCCTATTTGTGGACCTCATGAAAGCTTTTGATACTGTTGATGACAAGAAGTTGTTGGATACTCTGTACGTTGTGGGAATAAGGGGGAAAGCTCACGATCTGTTTAGGAGTTACCTGGCTGATAGGAAGCAAAGACTTAAAATCGACGATATTCTCGGTGAAGAAAGAATCATATCATGTGATATGCCTCAGGGAACTGTATTGGGGCCAATTCTGTTTAACATCTATATTAATAATTTATTTCAATTCAATATCAATTCTGAATTTTTAATGGCAAATTTTCGTAAAAAATGTTTGTTTCTTTCTGAATAATTTTGATTAATTCTTTTGACAATTCATATGAATATATATGATATCAAAAATTCATTTAACCTGATAGAGGAAATAAAAAATATATATATTCCGAATAATGCTAAACTCATTTCTTTCGACGTGCAAAATTTGTTCACTTGCATACCAGGTAAAGAAACAAAAAATCTGATAGAAATGCTATTATTAAAAATAGAACTAATCCGGTTAGTTATAAAACAAGAGTTTAATGGAATATTTTACGTAGCTAATGAAGGTCTCACTATGGGAAACCCACTTAGTCCGATATTATCCGAAATATTTATGAACTTTCTGGAAACCAAAATCCAAGAGAGCCGCCCCTTCTTTAATTATTTAATTTATTGTTATCCTTACATAGATGACATTTTATCTTTCTTCGCGGGTACCAATAGACAACTTGCGATGTTTTTAGAATTTATAAATACATTATCTCCCACACTAATGAAATAGAACAAAATAACAGCATCAATTTTCTCGATTTAAAAATTTTGAGAATCAATAATAAACATGACTTTTCAATTTTCCGGAAACCCACTCATACAAATAATACTATCCACTCAATTTCTAATCATCCACATTCTCAAAAATTAGCAGCTTATAATAGCATGATATTTAGATTAATCAACATACCTATGCCACAAGAGGATTTTGATAGAGAACTGAATATAATAAAACAGATTGCATTTAACATTGGTTTCAATCCTTTAATTATAAATCAATTGTTGAAACGAATGCAATTCAAACAGTCAATATCTCTTATATCCAACAATAGCTATTGATACAAAATATATTTCTCTAACGTACATAGACAAAAAGTCCGAAAAAATAACAAGATATTTAAATAAAAAGAGTAACCGCAACATTTTATTTAAAGCAAAAAGTCTGGAGGCTATAGGTTAAACTGCGGTACTTGCCCATATGTATATATTGGTAGATCTTTCGGCACTAGGATACGTGAACACCAGAAAGCATATCTTGGTAGAAACGGAAATTCAACATATGCTGACCATCTTCTGGAGACAGGACATGATTTTGACAATAACTGCAAAATCTTACACCTAGAAAACAAGAACCTCAGGTTGAACTACCTAGAAGCCCTCGAAATAAACGGATACATTAGAAAACAGATTCTCCTAAACGACTAGACGGACCTCAATAAATCCCCCTTATTTAACCTTTTCTAAAACTTTGTATATCAATAAAATCACAAATTACTGTAAATTCCCACCACCTTCTCTGTATATATTTAAAGAACATAATCTCAAATATGTAGTTAGTACCATACTCACCTGACCAAGTCGTGTTGTCATGACGAAATAATTGTTGTGAAATTAAATAAATTAGCGAAAATTAAGTTGTTTTACTTTTAATCATCAAGATGTATTTCCGACAAGTAAAGACCCATACAATCAAACAAAGTGATAATAAACTTAACAAAAATATTATATTATGTTTCGTATTCATGGCATCAACTTTAATGTTAGTATAATATTTTATATGATGCATTCAAATATACAGCTATGTATATTGCCTATTATACCCTATGAGATCTGATTTGGGTTTTAATGAATAAAAAATATATATCTGGCTTGAATCAAGGTGTTTCAAGAGTTGACCACAGAAAAATATTTTATTCTCATTTCAAATAATTTTCATCTTAATAATAATATAAAAAATTGAGATTTGTTGGTTTTAGATACAGAAGGCTTAATAACACAAGCTTTATTACTTGGAAATGTGGAAGCAGCAGTTGAATTGTGTCTAAAAGCAAAGAAATTCACGGATGCCATAATCATAGCTATGACAGGTCAGTAAAAATACCAGCAGTTGGATATTACATAATTTTATTAAATTTTTTTTTTACACACTATCCAAAGCTTTTCTCCCAAAGTACGGGATATACGTATAGTATAAGTATAATATAAACCTACAAAAATTAATTATTTTTCATAAAATTGAATTGAAGTGGCTTCCAAAGTGGTTACCACAAGCTCTATTACATGATCTCACTGTATTCTGCTTGTATGTCCCAATTCATTAATTTTGCGTGCAGCCATTTGCACACCCTTCCATAACTTGAAATACATTGTATAATACCAACCCAGAATCTTTAGAAATAAGCACTTGTTTTCCTAATGTGGCACTCAAGTGACCATAATTTTTTTTCACACCTAGATAAGTTAAACTTCAGAATAAATAATCAAAACGTGAAATTTGAGTTAGATATTCATTTTAAAAAACTAAGCATGCGCCTCAAAAATGATAGTTTACATTCGACACCGCATTCATCCAGGAATTCTATCCAAAAAAACGTGAAAAAGTGTGTCCATTTGGAATCTTGCAAGTGCCAAAGTGAGTGTTTTTTTTTTAATTTTGAGACTATGAAAACCTCAGAAAGCAGGGACTTTTACTAATTATAAAAAAATATTGTTAATAAAATATAATTTCAATAACTGTATTTTAGTACATCTACAGAGGAAGCAATTTTTTTGATATCTCATAAACGAAGATTTATGAGATGGAATGAAATAAGAAATTACTTTGTTTTCTATGACTTTTTTATTATTACTGATATAGAGTGACTCGAGTTTCGTAGTGTTTACTACATTCTCAAACTGAATGAACAAATTAGATCTTAACTATTATATATGCTGATTGTAGGCTTCGGCAGAGCTTCGAAGAGAGGGGTTTTCCAAAGTTTCGTCTGTTCGTTTAGTAGTTTTATTATTGGTACGTGCCTCTTATATTTTTCAATTTCTATGGATTCCAGGATGTCAAGTTTTTTTCCCTTTCGCTTTCACGTGCAAGATAACAAGGTTGTTCAATTCTGGGAACGTGTGATCTGTATTGAAGAAATGGTTCGCAAAATTGGAATTATTCTTCCGGTTCCTAAAAGTAGATTGATGCTCTTTGTACCTTTTATGGAAAGGTCGGCCCGTTTGTCCTATATACACACTATTACACTGTTGACAACTTAATTTATAGACTCCAGAATTATTCAGTCGGTTCTCTTTGTCTTTCGGATTAAAAAAGAGATCAGAAATTATATGGGAAGGTGTGAAAGCTGTTACTATGTTAATTTTTGACAAAATTTGAGCTAGTTTTTGTGAAATTGGTCCAAAATATGTAAGTTTTACGAATTTATTGTTATTATGATCTGATTTGGAAATGGGGTAAATGTGTTCACGAATTAGTTGCTTTTGTTTTTTGTTTATGATGGAATTTATAGTTTTGGTTTCGAACTGATTTTTTGTGGCTATTTGTCTGATTGTATTCAATTCCCTCTTTAACATAATATTATCTAAAGGAATTGAAAATGCTCTATGTACCATTGATCTATAAGCAGCTAGTTTATGATTGATCGGATGGTTTGAAAAATTTGGTATTGTTGTATCAGTTGATGTGGGTTTTCTATATATAACAAAGGAAATTTCATTATTACTGTTAATTAAAGTTATGTCCAGAAAATTTATTTTATTATCAAATTGTGTTTCCATGGTGAATTTGACCTTATTGTGCAAACTATTAAGATATTCTAATGTTTCATTTAATTTGCACAATAAGGTCAAATTCACCATGGAAACACAATTTGATAATAAAATAAATTTTCCAAGGTGAATTTGACTTTATTGTGCAAATTAAATGAAACATTAGAATATCTTGATAGTTTGCACAATAAGGTCAAATTCACCATGGAAACACAATTTGATAATAAAATAAATTTTCTGGACAAACTAGCTGCTTATAGATCAATGGTACATAGAGCAGAATAATTCTGGAGTCTATAAATTAAGTTGGCAACAGTTTAATAGTGTGTATATAGGATAAACGAGCCGACCTTTCCATAAAAGGTACAAAGAGCATGCTTTTAGGAAGAATAATTCCAATTTTGCGAACCATTTCTTCAATACAGATCACACGTTCCCAGAATTGAACAACCTTGTTATCTTGCACGTGGAAGCGAAAGGGAAAAAACTTGACATCCTGGAATCCATAGAAATTTAAAAATATAAGAGGCACGTACTAATAATAAAACTACTAAACGAACAGACGGAACTTTGGAAAACCCCTCTCTTCGAAGCTCTGCCGAAGCCTACAATCAGCATTTATAATAGTTGAGATCTAATTTGCTCATTCAGTTTGAAAATGTAGTAAACACTACGAAACTCGAGTCACTGTATATCAGTAATAATAAAAAAGTGATAGAAAACAAAGTAATTTCTTATTTCATTCCATTAAAATGAACTATCACAAAGTAACGGACTACTCCATCCAATACACGATTTATGAGATATCAAAAAATTTTATTATTATTATTATTTATTAATTCTTATCTAAAATATACCAATATTCTCTATTTCTGCCAATATTTTCATATTTTCACTTTCTTCATCGTAACATATAATAAATATAATAAAAAAGTGGAAATAAAAATTTTTCAATAATCACCAATAAAATTATACTAAGTTGTTCATGCATTTCTCTACATCTATGCACTCACTAAGCACTTGTGGATATCGAGGATTTCCCAGCGGATATCTTTCTGCTGTATTTTGCTTGAACTCCCTGAAATTCAATATTAAGATAAATATGCGATATCTTTCAATAAATTCACACAAATCAAAGAACAAACGCAGCAGTCGTATTTAATTACTACTGGATTGTCTATGTTTATACTAAACTTGATTGGGATTTGAGATATGGTTTAAATAATAGAACAGGACTCAAAATCACTTTAAATTTTTTATTCATCATTATGGGCGTACAAGTGTCTCCCCTTGAATATTTTGTACAAGCAATAAGACGCACCCTTTGGAAACACCCTTTATTTCTTTATTTTTCCACCAAATTGAATTAAGTTTCGAAGAAAAACTGAATGTGGATAAAAGGTTTTACTAATCGATTATTGAAATTAACATCAAAACCTAATTTATGAAAATTTAATTTCACTAACTAAAATTGTATAAATTAAATGTTCATTACAGGTGGATCAGATCTATTAGCAAGAACACAACAAAAATATTTGGAACAAAGCGAAGGATATATATCTTCCCTGATATCTGCATTGGTAACAGATAATTGGGAATCTATAATAGATAATTGTGATATAACAAGTTGGAAAGAAGCATTATCAGCTGCGTTGACTCATGCTTCAGATGAGGATCTACCTCAACTTTGTGGTAAATAAAAATTAATTATTATCTTATATATTTTATGTGTTGTTCTTGTTTTAAAAAATATGCTTTGTTTGACAGAAAAACTGGGATTACGATTGCAAACAGAATCCCAAAACCATGAGGACTTAATTAATAATGCACACTTATGTTACATAACCTCTGGAAGTCTTGGAAAATTAGTTGGTTCTTGGAATAATAAAGTGTACAGCTCTACAAAAAATCTTAGAGAATTAGTGGAACTTGTGGTGTTATTACAGAAAGCAATAGAGAGGCAAGGTCGTCAAATAGTGGTAAGTTTAAAAAAATAAATATACATCAACAATAAATAAAGTTGAGTAGCCATTGTGCAGGTGGATCCTGTGTGTTTATAACAATAATACAGTACTTTTGACGATGGGGTATTTGATGCTGAGTTCATATGAATTTAGAGCTCTGACTAATATAAATATGTTTTCACCCAAGAGCTTAAAATTCCAAATTTAACATTTTAGTAAAATAACAACTCCACTATGTTCAGTTAAATCCATAGATCAAATTAAAAACTAAAGCCATAATTTTGTCTACATATTATATAAATGCAGTACAAACGCGCTAGTGGGAACTACTCCTTAATGTGAACACAGACTTCTTTTATATTTACTACTTTGTAATATGAACATAGTATATTACACTAGCAAGAACTTGTTGAAATTTATATCGAATTTTACTATCTATAGTGAAATTATTCATTGTGTTTGCCAGTTCTCTCGTTTATGCTTGCATTAGTTGTACTCAGATTTTATTCTGAAAGGCACTAGAGATTAAAAGACTTCGAGTGAAAGTGAGTGGAAATCAAGATTTTCAACTCTTTATCAGAAAGCTAAAATGTAGTATAAAAACAAAAAGAATCAAATCCTCAAGAGTAGGCAATACATTCGGATGGACCAAAAAATGCACATTAAAGAACCGAAAGGCCAGAAATAGAAATTATCAAAAAAAAAGCCATAATTTTGTCTACATATTATATAAATGCAGTACAAACGCGCTAGTGGGAACTACTCCTTAATGCGAACACAGACTTCTTTTATATTTACTACTTTGTAATATGAACATAGTATATTACACTAGCAAGAACTTGTTGAAATTTATATCGAATTTTACTATCTATAGTGAAATTATTCATTGTGTTTGCCAGTTCTCTCGTTTATGCTTGCATTAGTTGTACTCAGATTTTATTCTGAAAGGCACTAGAGATTAAAAGACTTCGAGTGAAAGTGAGTGGAAATCAAGATTTTCAACTCTTTATCAGAAAGCTAAAATGTAGTATAAAAACAAAAAGAATCAAATCCTCAAGAGTAGGCAATACATTCGGATTGACCAAAAAATGCACATTAAAGAACCGAAAGGCCAGAAATAGAAATTTAGCATTATGGATAGTTCTTTGTTCAATGTATAAGAAGTATGCCAGTCACTGGAGAAATTATCAAAAAAAAAGCCTTGAATAAAAAGGAATGTTACTTTTTGTACTCCTTTGAAGATAGTCGACAGGCCGAAACACGTGTCAGGATTCTGAATAAATTGTGAAAAATAAAAACTGTAATTTTTTTTTAATAAAATTGTTATAATGTTTCACCTAGAGCCAATCGCATACTCCATTCATTTAATTATGGTATATGATTCTTGAAAATAACAGGAGAAAAACTTTCAAGTCATTTTACCCATTCATTCAAATAAATATTCCAAGAAGTCATTCAGGATCATCAGTTTAACAAAAATCCCCCAAAGCTCAATTCCATATACCTATATGAACTTTATAAATGATTTATGTTTTAATATTTTGTTTACCAGTGGTAATTTTTATTGTATAAACCAATACAGATCTTTAATTTTTGGGTCTATTTGTTTTCTTTTGGCTGGTACTTATGATGAATAACCTTGTTATCCCTTAACTTTCTGTAGGTTTGGTAATTCACAGTTTATTTTAATTGTGGTATCTACAAGGCACTTTGAGTAGTACTTTCCATGTTCCACTGTAGTACTGATTTTCTTAATGATTTGCCCATAGTTTATCACATCATAATTAAAAATCGGCGGAGGTTTAGGTATTTTGTTGTTGTTTCCATTGTCATGAACAATCTGTGTTTTCTCACTGGTTTCTCCCAGAGCCTTCAATCTATTGTTGACAGTTACTGGAACTGGTTAATTTTCCCTCTTTTAACTGCTCTTGTTCTAACTGACTGGCAGGAATATCTTCCCAGATTATTTCCATCCAACCCCAAGAATTCTTCATCACTTGTCGATGTCATTCTATATCAATGCGGAGTATTTGGTTCTGCATGTTATTTATGTCTTCCCGTATATTTACATTTGCTGGTTACATGGTCTTGAGCTCATGTATTGAACGTTATATGTGTTTACCTTATCCATCAATCATCTGGGCAAATAACAAATCTATTTTTGATGAATTTTTCATTCCGTTCTCCTGAATAATTAATAGTGAACATATTTTTCCAAAATATTTCCACTGCATTAAATACCCTGTGCGACGCCTATATTCTCAGTAAATAGCTTAATCAATCCGAGTTTTCTTACCTGGAGTTGGTGGCTGATTGCAGTCGTATCCCCAATACTTAAATGCCCTGGCGATAACATTCAACACATCTGCATTCTTTAAACACATGTTGATGACTATTCATTAATATTAAAAATATGGATTTTTTTTCATTTTGCAGGTAGATGGATCTCTAACAGATTTGCTATCAAACTATGCTTTGATTTTGGTTTCTCAAGGCTGCTCCAAAGAGGCTTTAACATATTTAGGATCATCCACAAATGAAAAATTGAATTCTTTGAGGGACAGATTGTTAGTTCACCTTGGCCAGAAACCAGCTTATGGGCAACCAAGTAGACAACAAAGCCGTCATAGCATAGGAAGACAATCTTTCACAAACTACCCATCTTATGGTTCCACAAATCAGTTCCTCCCTCCTAATAATCAGTTTGGATCAATACCTACAAACCAGTTTGGAAGTACAGCACCAAACCAATTTGGAGTATCGGCACCAAATCAATTTGGAATACCAGCTCCTAACCAATTCGGCGTCCCTGCCTCAAACCAGTTTGTTGCTCCACCATCAAATCAGTTTGGAGTTCCAGCTTCAAATTATCCAGGTAAAAACATACTGAATATATTCATAAATGTTTCGAAATCAATATAAAGGTATTCACATCAAATACTTTCATATTGCTTCTTTTTTCCGAAATTTCAGTAGTGTGAAAAACTGACTATACAATTATGATTTAATGTATTGTCTATCCATTGCTGGTTTCTATTTTGTTGGGACTTAAATTGGTGTACAAATTCTGTGTTGAAAAACTGGTTGTTTTTGAAGCGACCAGTTGGGGCCAATTATCTGAAATACCTCACTAAGTAAAAATATTCAACAATGGAGATCTTACAACATCTGTTTGGTCATTGAGAATTTTTTTGAGGTTCTTGTACCTACTAATTTCTGGTTCTTCCAAAAGTGTAAGTCTGGCTTTTTATTACCTATAACTAGCGGACCCGACAGACTTCGTCCTGTCAAAAAGATTTGCAATGTGGCAGTTTATTGTTCCTACGTATTTTATAGTCGGAGCAAAAAATTCTCCTGAACAGAACCGTCACCCTGGTGATAGGGCCTTGTGAATAAAAAATAATTAAATAAAACATATTATATAAGGATTTAAAAGTAATCGCTTTATTGTTAATCATGTGAATCATGATTATTAACAAAAAATAGTTTTATTATCATCGTAATGCTTTATGATATACGATGTTTTTTGTTTGATTACCTGGCGCATAGACAAACAAATCTGATGGTTTTCCAACACGGGAACAGGCAACATACAATTGACCATGTGAGAAACATGGGTTTTCCAGATTAATACCACAAACACTTAATGATTGCCCCTGAGACTTGTTTATGGTCATAGCAAAAGCAAGCCGCACTGGAAACTCTAGTCGTTTAAACTGAAATGGCACATCAGTCGGAATCATTGGGATGCGCGGTATGAGAACATCTTCTCCTTTATACTTTCCTTAGAGTATAGTTGCTTCTATCACATTGTTTAGTAATTTTTTTATCGCTAACCGTGTTTCGTTGCAAAGATGCGGTTGGTTGATATTTCGCAACATTATAACAACCGATCCAACCTTTAATTGAAGATTGTGAGGTGGCAATCCTGGCAAGTCCAGCGAGTTTAAAAATTCCGGTGGATAGTTGACTAAATCATCTTGGTTAGCAGTTGAATCAACTGATTTATATATCCTCGATTCGTCTGTAATTTGTTCTTGAATTTAGAAATTTAATTCATTTACATCAATGTTTTTTGCAGCCAATATAGCTCGTTCGCTCAACCAATCATGGTTTCTGTAATTTTGAGAAACATCTGGAAACACCTTCTGAATGAGTTCACCTTTTGATCGAGTTAACTGACAAAAGTTTGAGGAAAGTTAATGCAGCCAGTCAACTTTGTCTATAGGGAATTTGCCATTACCAATGTCAATGAGTTGTTTAGAGAATGTTTCCAGATTGGTCATTTTGCAACTCGACACGCATATTCTTGCTTAAATGAAGTACTTTGACATGTTTCCACAAATTGGAGGACTTTAGACATGCATTGAGTTCATCTGCTGGCCTTGATCGTGGAATCACTGGCAATGTTTGACGAAAATCTCCTGCTAATAAAATCAATGCACCACCAAATTGCTCCGTAGATCTTTTAAGGTTCTGTCTAAAGCCTCCAAAGATTTTTAATGTGCCATCGTGCATTCATCCCAAACAATAATTTTACATTGCTGCAAAACCTTTGCCATTGCAGAGTTCTTCCAAATGTTGCAGGTTGGAGGTTCATTACTTTGCATATTTAATAGCAATTTTAGTGCTGAATGGGCTGTTCGACCACCTTCAAGCAAAGTTGCGGCAATTCCCGACGAAGCGAGTGCAAGTGCAATTTTATTTTGTGAGCGAATTGTTGCTAATATTATAGAAATCAAAAAAGTTTTTCCTGTACCACCAGGTGCATCTAAGAAGTAAATCCCGCCAGTTTCATCATTTGTTACTTTCATAAGAGTATCAAATACATACTTCTGTTATTCATTCAACAGTGGAAGATTGTTTGAATTAATTCGTTCAAAGTGTTGAGATCATACAGTTTTTCTCGATGCAACTCTTGGTTAAAAGCATCATGCATTGGACGATTAGGCGCGGCCAGACCTAATTGAATTAATAGTTTGTTTGATATCATCAAGCACATGTCCTCAATTGAAATCAATGCTTCATTGTAAATTTCTTCACTGATTTGTATATTTGGATTTCCCATTCTATTCCGTATTTGATACAAAATATCATCACACATATAATCCTTGTACTTGATCCACAAATCAATTGGGTTTGATGGGAAGCATGTAGATATGATTATTGAAAACAATGCGATTACGTTTTAGTTAGAAAACGTTTGTATGGGAAAAAGAAAAGGGCTGTTTTAAGGGTTTTTCCGGCAATTATTTGAATTTTTCTCGCCGTAAAAACCATCCTTGAACTCCAACGAACATTTAAAAAAAAAATTGGCCTAATTGGTCCAGACGTTGTTGAGTTATGCGCTTACCAACACATTTTGCGATTCATTTTTATATTATAGATGAAATTAAAAGTACCAGACTCACACTTTTAGAAGCAGTAGAAATGAATAGGTACAAGAACCTTAAAATTCTTCTCAACAACCAAAGAGATGCCACAAGATCCTCATTGTGGAATATTTTTACTTAGTGAAGTATTTCCGATAATTGGCCCCGATGTATATTTTACGGTTATGACAATTATGGAGACGTGACATTTTTAATATCAATATGCTGATTGACAGCTTCAATGTGTTCAAAGACTGCTGACATTTTACATGTAGCAAATATACTTTTAATATCGTTTCAAAGTTCCTACTTCTTTGTCTCACATACTACTCTGTCAAGAAAGTACCGGGAATTTTCAATTAAAACAACATTTTTACATTTAATCATCAAAATTTATTGGGTCGCCTTCAAAATAGGCTCCATTTGCTCCAATACATCTATGCCAACGGCACTTCCAATTATCGAAACATTTTTTATAGGCGCTTTCCGGGATGGACTTTAGCTCTCGCGCCGAATTTTGTTTTATGGCTTCAATCGACTCAAAACGGGTGCCACGAAGGGGCAATTTTAGTTTTGGGAAGAGGAAAAAGTCGCAGGGAGCCAAATCCGGCGAATACGGTGGTTGCTGAAGCACGTTTGTTGAGTTTTTGGCGAGAAAGTCAGTCACAATCGTAGCTCGGTGAGAAGGCGCTCAACGTAATCACCCATAGTAAAAATTGGCACGCACTCTGACATCTACTGACTTAATCAGCTGTTGCAAACACACTAGTTGACAGATCCCGCTCAAGCTTGGCATAGTAATTAAGGACAGTGGTACCAACCTAGGAAAAAAATTGCAAAATCCATGAGTTGTTCGCCCACAAATTTGGCCGCTTCTTACGGATACGCTCACGCAAACGTTTCATAACGCCTAGGTAATACTCCTTGTTTACCGTCTGACCCTCTGGAACGAATTCGTAGTGCACCACGCCACGGATATCGAAGAAAACAATGAGCATCACCTTCATTTTCGAGCGGCTTTGGCGTGGTTTTTTCGGTTTCGGCTCATTTTTTGCCACCCATTCCGATGATTGCTGACTTGTTTGCATATCGTACTCGTTATAATAATTAGTTATAATGCGTTCCATGAATGTAGAATCGGAATTACAGCGATCCAGCATGTCTGAAGCAACCTGTTCGCGATGACGTTTTTGAAGAAAATTCAGGTCTTTCGGTACGAGTCGTGCGGCCACCTTTCTCATGCCCAAAATATCAATCAAAATCGTACGTGCGGACTCGTGGGATATCTTAAGATCATGTGCTATCTCTCTCAAGCTGGTACGACGGTTTTCCAGCACCCTTTCCT
Source organism: Megalocaria dilatata (assembly GCA_034642435.1). Classification (NCBI taxonomy): domain Eukaryota; kingdom Metazoa; phylum Arthropoda; class Insecta; order Coleoptera; family Coccinellidae; genus Megalocaria; species Megalocaria dilatata. Next base: position 51,519,944 of record CM067859.1, on the reverse strand, counting down.
TAATTAACGAGGCAAGTCTTCGACCACTTCACGACCGTCCTTGAAGGCTCTGTACCACTGATATGCACGAGTTTTCGATAGAGCATTATCACCAAAGGCCTTTTGCAACATTTTCAATGCATCGGCAAACAAAAATTCATTTGCAACACAAAACTTTAAACAAATTCTTTGCTCAACGTAATCACCCATAGTAAAAATCGGCATGCACTCTGACATCGACCGACTTAATCAGCTGTTGCAAACACACTAGTTGACAGATCCCGCTCAAGCTTGGCATAGTAATTAAGGACAGTGGTACCAACCTAGGAAAAAATGTTTACCTGCCTCATTGCCCCGCCAGATTTAAATCGATAATTCCCGGTACTTTCTTGACAGAATGTAAGTTGTGTTGCAGTCATTGCAAACTTTATAGTCTTATGTCTTTGTCCCCTTGAATATTTTATATTGCTGATTTTTGGTGAAATGGTGTACTTTGATGAGTTCTATCTTCTGTTAAAAATATGCTAATCTTTCAAAATGTCCTGTATGCAAAGCATGTATGTATTAGTAATAACAGTACTTATTGGAGTATTAACTTTTTTTGTTTTAATCCTTATTATTTTTCATTCTAGGTACACAGACTCCTTCATTTGGTGGCAGTCAAGGTTTCAATAATAATGCGATAAATTCTCCAAGTATGCCCCCTCCATTGCAAACACCACTTGCTCCTACAACTAAACCACCAAGTGTTAAAAACAATAATACTAATATAACAGGTAAGTTTTTAGAACTTTTCATATTAATCTATTCAGAAATGGAATATATTATTTTACTCGATAGCTTAGTGGTAAGAGCTTTGGTCTCGGAACCGAAAGGTCCGGTTTCAAATCCTATTTAGGTGGGAAAGAAATTTCCTAGTTGGACGGATTTCGGCCATTATTTCACTGTTGGATCGAAAATTAACAGTGCTGTGGCCTAAAAAGTGACGTAAAATCGCAGAAACAAAGCCTACCCAGAACATAACTGACCTCCTAACTTGCACAAGGTGAAAAAAGCTTCTGAGGGATCTTCACAGAAGATCTAGGAGTATCAAGATAATATACTGTAAGTTATGTCATAGATGAACCATTTTTTTAGGTGCCATTCAGAAGGTTTTCGTGTATTTGACCTTGAAATTTGGTACGAGAGTATCGTAGTAAAAATAATGGTCCAAACTTAACCTAAAAATATTGTTTGCACTTATTCCTATTTTGTTTTATTGTGGTAATTTATATGGTACCAAGCATTAAATTAGGGCCATCCCATAATTTTCATTTATTTCAGAAATCTTTTGTTTTTTGGTTGTAAGTGTTAAGTATCAGCATATGTTTTGTTTCAGTGATTTTATCCCTCAATTGAAAAATTTTCTGATCAGTTGTGTTGCCATTGTAAGTTATGAAATGGCTGTAAATTCGTTGTTGGGACAGGAATTGTGGTATCATAGAAGATGGCTGCAGTTAGCAAGGACTGCGAGAAATTTTGGTGTAAGTCTCTCTAGTGTGCAACGAGTATTTCAACATTAAGAGCAAACTAGTCTGATCTAGTGTAGTGTTGTATAGTTATGACCTGGTTCAGGACATGGAAAGTTAAAGCAGCTAGAGGCTACCGCTTTCTAGTGCTTTGAGAAACCAAATGGTCACGCAGTCTCCCTTTGAAATCATCTGTAAGAAGAGAGAAATATAAACGTAAGTGAGTAGACAATTGGAAGGTGATATCATGCTGCTGGATTATATTCTCGAACTAGGGCTGCTGGATCGTCGCTTTCACCAGATTGCAAGGTTAAATTTTGCATGTGAACACTTGGCTTGGACAATAGAGGATTGGAATCGCGTATTGTTTTTCGACAAATAACGATTTTGTCTTATGGGCTCAGATAGAAGTGTATGGCGACGACAAGACAAGAGATATGCTCAAGTTTGTATTGCTGGGCGACTGTCATTTTGTGGAGGTTCAGTTATGGCATTAGGGGGTATATCTTTCAAAACTTGCACAGAGTTGTTCTTTATTCAAAATGGGACTTTACTGCTCACCGGGTATGTAGCCAAGTTTTTCAAAGACCATGTTGTACCATCCATGGTTACATGGTTATTCTTGGAGAAATTGAAACCTTTACGCATGATATTGCACTGCCACTCTCTGCTCAGATAGTTACTTGATAAGTTTCAAATTACAAGATTTGTTAGGCCTGCTTACAGTCCAGATATAAATATAATAGAACATGTTTGGAATGAGAGGGTGAGATATTTACAGAGATGTGTGGCAGTGGTATAGTGAGCAGAGATGCGCTCTATGGTGCGAGGGATTGCTGGTTCGAGTGCCGCTTTGCCCATATGTGTATGTCAGATGGTGGGCTATGGCTAATGGCCACAGCAATCGATGCCATAAGTCTCAACAGAAAAAAAAGGAATAGTATGAGCTATGATTTACTATATTTTTAAGAATCCACCGGTTTTATACATTTGCATCACAAACTATCTCGACAGAAATGTAAAACTTGGAACTTTATAGAATTTTATTATTATCATTTAAACATCAAAGCAGATCCACTTCATGGCCCATTCAGAAAAACGCCAGTTGTAAATTTATTGAGTCAATAGCACCTATAACACATGAGGTATTGTCATATTATTATATTATCCCGATATTCCTAGATCTTCTAAGAAGATCCCTCAGAAGCTTTTTCAGTGCGAGTTAGGAGTTCAGTTGTGTTCTGGTTAGGCTTTGTTACTGCGATCTTACGCCACTGTAGGTCACAGCATTATTAATTTTCGACCCAACAGTGAAATGGTGGCCGAAACCAAGATAGAAAATTTCTTTCCTGTATTTACCTGTAGTGGAGAATAAGCCGCATCCGCTAGTATTTCTCTAGATCGTTTCCCTAACCCGTTTTGTTGTATGTTATAGGGCATTATAATAGAGCAAAATTACTTTGTATTGTCTTTTTCCATATTACAGTCGTTTTTCACGTAATACTTGATTTAAATAGATCGTTTGCTGCTGGTAGCGATCAGTGTTAACGGTTTCACCAGGTTCTAGCAGCTCATAATAGATTATACCCTTCTGAAGATAACACATTATCTTCCTTCCTAAGCGATTTAATCTTGCAGTGGATGACAATGGTTCGCCTCAATTCATCCATGATTTACGATGCTTAGGATTCTCAGTATCTCCTCAGAACTCCTTGAGAATAGTAGTGACGGCATTGTTGTGAATGGTGAAATAATTAACAACATAAAATATGCAAACGACACTGTTATTATGTCGATTATATAGATGGACCGCAGAGCTTGGCGGGCGAGTAGGTAAAAAAATTACATCTAAACATGAAAAAAACAAAATTCATGATTATATCAAAAAATAAACAACTGATTCAATTGAAGGTCCACAACAGGTTGATACGGAGAGTCAGTCACCAGTTATACTTATTTGGGAACCAACATCAATGAAGAATGGGATCACTCCATTGAGGTGAAGTGTTGAATCGGGAAAGCCTGAAGTGCATTCCTTAAAATTAGGTGCTTTTGTATGGTGTTGAAGTATTGGCATTAACAGGAACATCCTGTCAGAGATTGGAGGTGTTTTAAATATGGTTGTACTATCATATTCTGAAGATCCCATGGGTAGACCACATCACTAATGATGAAGTTCTTAGGAGATGCAACAAGGTCATGTTATGAGAAATCCAGAGAGGTATCGACTTCTACAGCTTATACTCATAGGAAAATTTCAAGAAAAAAGATGCATTAGATGACGAGAAATATAGTGATTCAAGAATTTGCTAGTTTGGTTCAACTTCACAAGGCCATTTCTGGCAGCAGTTGATAAAGTCCGTGTCTCCACATGTTAGCCAACATCCAAAATGGATAGGCACCAAGAGAAGAAGTAGAATGATTCTCAAAATATATAAATTTTTTATCACCTATCACGATTCAATGGAGAAATAACTTTTTTTGTGTTCGTCAAGCAGCATTTCACTAGTGGTCTTTCTATTTTCTTGCTGCCTTTCATTCAGTTCATGTAGAATCCATTTTTCCACATTCTGATTAATGAAAACGGCTTTTTTCACCACATTCAATTGATGCGCGAGCTCTTGTTGAGTTTGAGAGCAAGCCCTATTGAATGAAGATGATACTCCAACTCAACTAGAACTCACAGATGAATTGAATGTGACGCAGAAAGCCGTCTCCATTCGTTTGGAAGCTGGAAAAGATGCATAATATGGGAAAATAGGTTCCACATGAACTAAATGAAGGACAGCAAGAAAATCGAAAATATCACATCTGAAATGCCTATTATCATCTATTCGGATCATTGGGTCACGCTCTCGCCGAACAACGCTCCAATTCGTATGAAAATATTCAAAAATAGCTCGATAACTGGTTCCCTTCAAAAGAACTTTTTTTATTGGCGTGGCATTCATAAATTAACTGAGAGGTAAAGAAATTTTATAATTTTCAAACAACAGACGTGTAATATTTACAAAAAAAAAATCTGTTTTCATACTTCTGTACTTGTATGTTACTCCTGATTTTATGTGGACACACAGATAGGATCATATTAGGCTTTATTGATGATTTTTTCAACTTCATTACTTAAAATTTCATGCAAGCAATTATTAGTGAGCTGTTAAAAAAAGACTCAATCTTTAAAACACCCTGTATTTTCGTCCGTGTATTCTTTTATTCTTAGCTCTTTGTTTTGTATATTATTGACATCGTATAAGAAACTCAAAGCTAAGGAATATTGTATATTTTTTTTATTATTATTATTATGCTGATACTCCTAGATCTTCTGTGAAGATCCCTCAAAAGCTTTTTCAGCTTGTGCGAGTTATGAGTTCAGTTGTTTTCTGGGTAAGCTTTGTTACTGCGATCTTGAGCCACTTTAGGTCACAACAATGTTAATTTTCGACCCATTAGTGAAATGGTGGTAGACACCCGTCCAAGAAAAAAATTTCTTTCCCTTCTGAACAGGATTCGAACCCGCGACCTTCCGGTTACGAGCCCTATGCTCTACCACTGAGCTATCGGCACTCATTGTTGATTAATATCGGGTGTTTTTTTTTTAGAGTGATAGAACTATGAATTGAAATAAAACACATTAAAATTAAGATTGAAGCCAAATTTTTTTTTATTTGAAAGATAATTTTATGACATTTATGTTTTAAAAATAATTTCCGGCGTATGTCCACCACGACTATCTCTGAGGAACCGCATTGGACCAGACCACTTTTGGACCACTTTTTCGAGTAATTCATCAATAACACAAGTTTGTTGGCTTCCAAAGCATCTATTGTTTCTGGTTTATCAGCATAAACCAATGACTTGACATAACCTCAAAGAAAATAATCCAGTGGAGTTATGTCGCTTGATCTTGGAGGCCAATTAATTGGACCATTTCTCGAAATAATTTTATCGCTAAATCTTTCTTTCAATAAATCAATTGTTACGGTAGCAGCATGAGGCGTAGTACCATCCTGTTGGAATCAAAACACTTCTAGGTCGATACCATTCAAATTTTGAAACAAATAATCATTGATTATCGATCTGTAACGAGCACCATTCACTGTAACATTAGGTCCAGGATCGTTTTTAAAGAAATATGGACCTATGATGCCTCCAGCGTGTAAAGCACACCATACAGTGCATTTTTCAGGATGCAATGGAACCTGCAGAACTTCTTGAGGATTTTTCCACTCCATATACGGTAATTTTACTTGTTTACATAGCCGTTCAACCAGAAATGAGCTTCATCGCTTAACACAATTTTACAATAAAAAAGTGGAACTTCAAGCTGTTCTAGGGCCCAATCAGCAAACAAACTACGCTTATTATGGTCAAGTGACTTTAGTTCTTGAACCAGTTGGATCTTATATGGGTGTAGACCAAGATCTTTACGCAAAATTTTCCATGTGGTGGATGCACAGAGTTGTGAACGTCGACGAATAGATAAATCTGGATCATCATTAACACTTTGACTCACAGCAGCGATATTTTCTTCTGTACCTATAGTTCTTTGTCTTGTTGTTGTTGCATCGAGTAGAGGAAATGTTGTCCGAAATCTATCGATAGTTTGACGAATAAGCTGCTCTGATGGACGATTACGTAAACCATAAATGTCACGAAGTGCTCTATAAGTTTGGCGAATAGAACACTGATTTTGAAAATAAATTCCAACAATTTGTAAACGTTGCGGCGTGAGTCGCTCCATGATAATTTGTCAATGCTTACTGAACAGAAATGTCAAAACAACATGGCTTCTACCTTCTGTCAAATTACAATTATCCCTATCGAAAGTTCTATCACCCTAAAAAAAACACCTGATATAATTATTGAATAATATAATTAATTTTTTAGGTGCCTCCTCCGGTTTGCCGCAGAGAAAATATATATTAGATCCATCTGTTACTTCCAACCAATTTAATAGTGCCTTACCAAGGAATCAGATTCTTCCTAATCAAACAATGGGATCGTACAACAATTCACAACCATCATTCAATTCATCATCTATGTATGCTTCTCCTTTGCCCATGGCTCCTATTCCTACACAAACATACAATACTTCTCCACTGATACCAGGTCCTGGTGGATATGGCGCCAATTTCAATACAGCACCTCCCCTTTCACCCAGCCACACACCGGTGGCACAAGAAGTTTTGGAAACAGATAACAGATCCACACCGGTTGCACCTGGTTGGAATGACCCACCAACGTTTTATAAAAGTTTAAAAAATCAGGTTAGTGGATACATTTTTCATGGTAATTTAACAGGATAGATTCTGAAAACTATCTTAGCAGTGGCAGTCACAAAAATTTGTGAACTTTTGAACTTTTTGGTAGTAAAGCAGTAATTTCTAAAAATAAAAAATTGATCGAATTTCCAGCAAAACATTTTTAAATTAAATTCAGGAGAAGTTGATATTTTTTTTGTATTAATGAAAGCATTAAATCAGCTTTATCTAATTATTAATTTTCTTATCTCCAAGACGATGAAAGATATGTCTCCTAGACACTCAGGTACCAGATTGTGGAGTAAAAACAGTGAGGTATTTCTTTTTAGTCTTTCTTGTGCTAAATGATGTAGAAACTAGTATTCCCACTAATTGAATATAAACTATGATAAAGTATTCTTCTAAATAATATTTGTGGAAATTTGCTTTCTAATGTTTGCTGAAAGTATCATTCAGTTTGTTGATACTCAAATAAGTATCTTGATTAAGTACTTCTTGTGTGTGTGTTTTGTAGTGTAAAGTTTTTGTGTGACTAGTTTCATTGTAATCTGTAATATGTTTCCAATACTTTGGGAAAGTCATAGTAATAAATTCGTATTGAGCTAGCACTTCGATATATCATGAATATATTTCTATTTGTTTTTTGTATAAATCTGGAGTTGGTAGGATGAATTCAGAGAAAATTGTATTTATCTTAAATTCTGCATTCCGCTCCTACTATGGAGATGATACATTTCATTTCTACCATTATTGTAATACATAAAGCATAAAGGAAATAAGCTAATGAATGTTGAAACTTTTGTTTTTGAATAAAATCTAATGAATGTTGAAACTTTTGTTTTTGAATAAAATTTATCTATACATCTTAAGGAATTCCATTGCAATTTTTCAAAATGAATGAAAAGCCATGTAGTTTCCTTTAAAACACATACAGACTATTTCAACTAAATGATTCCAAAAAAACGACAGGTGATTCTCCACGGGTAGACACTGTCAGAAACTGATCATTAATGGTACATCTTGGGCGTCTATTTCTAGGCCTTTCGATGAACTTTCCCATACTCTTTAGCAATGATAAAGCTTCAAAATCACTAACCTGAAAGAAATCTGCAAATTTTCTCTGAAGACGTCCTCCAATCATACCAATGCCTTATTAGCTTCATCTGCATTATTTCACGTCTAGGTATTGTTAGAAAATTAACCTTTTAAAGCTGGAATCAAAATTGATGGCAGAGACGTAATAATTGATCTAAACTCATCAAAAAACACAAAAGATAGAGTGCAAAAGTATTTAAATCTGAAGCAGAAAAACTAAGATAAGAGTGCTCTGGCTGGCAATACAGGGTGTTTCAAGGAAAAAAATAGCATTGGGTATTACAAGCTAAGTATCTAGCATACATGGAAATATATTGAGTTCTAATCAATGAAAACACGCTTCAATTGAACTTTCTAACAATAAACGAGCATTCCTCTCAATGGATTGGATCTAATAGTTTGAAAGATTACTTTTTATATCAAGAATACAACTATAAATAAATGAATCAGCGTAAATCAATTGATAAGTTATTATTTGTTTAAAGTCATCGACTTTTATTTCATCTTTATATTTTCCAATTAGAAAATAATTTACATTGCATTTTTTTAGGTTAAAAAAGACATCCCACAGAAACTGGATCCTATTGTACATCCATTCAATGAACCTATTAGTCAACCATTACCACTTCAAAGTGGATGGCATGAAAATGTTCCTGTCAACAATATGGAACCACCTAGAATGTTCCAACCAACACCCTCAGATTTTGGAAATATTGGGGGACCACCACCATCCTTCAATACGGAATTTAATAGAAATGCTGTCACTCCCAACCTTTCAAACGAAACGTCCGACGTCAGAAGAAACGAGACACCAGAGCCTGTAGTTAAAGCACCATTACCGAATGCACATATTCGTATACAGAAGTCGCTAGATAGATTGAGAGATTGTTGTGCTGCTACTTGTAATCAGATGGTAAGATTTCAATTTAAAACTGAAATTAAAAAAAGCAATGATAAATGAAAGAGCTGCAGCAGAAACAAAATATTTTTAAACTATTCTTCTTGATAATGGCTCCAAAATCGGAGCCGAAATGTCAAACACTTATAAATTCTAGAGGCGGTCCAACCCAGATTCTTCCTATTCCTAATATGATCAACCACAGAAACTTATCTGAACACACACATATATATATATATATATATATATATATATATATATATATATATATATATATATATATATATATATATATATATATATATATATATATATATATATATATATTAATTTTTGGAGAGGGTGTTACATTACATTTGTTTACATTCATTGTGACATCTCAAGTGACATCGTCAACTCAACTTCACTCTCTGTCACTGCGGAAGTGACACGTATAGATCAGTTCTTGACAGTTTGATTTCGAAATGATACTAATTTTCTACTTGGGCAAGTCACCTCTTAATTCTATTTTATATGTTTTTATTATTGTAACATCTTTTTACAGAATGGTCATATGACTGAGAGAATTTTAATTTGTTTACCAATAAAATTGCTTGTGGAATCCAATATCCTAAAAAAAACCAACATTATTACAAATAACAATATTCAAGAAAATATAAGTTGTGTATATATGACGCCGTCTGCCATGAAATATAAGGTTTTTTTAATCTTTTCATTGGATATCTCCGTATGTATTCCAAAGGAAAACATTAGTGGTTATAGAGGATGATCGTGAACATAACAGTTAATGATGGAAGATTTCTGCTGTTAATATATGTTTGTTAAATACTGTGCTTGAGTTTTTCATGTATTTGTGCCCAATCAGTCTGTTGTTCAATAATTGTGATGTCATGCCTATATACACACATCGACAAAAGTTTTGGCCCCCCCTAGGTTTCTAAAGGAATAAACAATCTATGTTCTGGAAATGAGATGGATATTTTTTTTTCTTCAACTGCAATATATTTGATAGAAAATCTTTGTTTGTTACTCTTTGCTTTATGCAGGATGAGACAAAATAGGAAAAATAAGAAAAAATCTTAATTTATCGATTATTTATTTTTGATTAATTATAGTTATTCCACAACTGAATCCAAATTCAATAGTCTGTATTACCACCTCTTCTTTCAATCAGTTGCCCAATACTCTGAAAAGTTGAAGGTGGGTTTTGGCGATTGGATATTGAAACATTGAATATTACTCTCCTTAAGTCATCCCATATGTGCTCAATTGGATTCATGTCTTGTGAGTTTACTGGCCACTTCATTCTCGGGATATTGTTCTCTTGAAGAATGTTTTGAAACCTTTGTGTGTGGTGGGTGTGGTGGGGCCTTATCATCCTGATAAATGAAATTATCCCCAAATACATTGCACAGAGGAACAATGATTGGTTCAATGATGTTTTCTACGTAGATGGCACCAGTCATTGTTCGTTCAACGATAATAAGAGGGGTACGGCGACCGAACATTATCCCCCCCAGCACATTATTGATCCGTCTTGAAAAGGCACAACTTCCCAGGCGAAATTGAGTCGCTCTAGTCTGCCTGGACCTATCCAAATCCTTTCTCGTCGACTATCACTTTGTAAACCGAATCGTGACTCGTCCGAAAAAAGTATGTTGCGCCATTGTGGTAAAGGCCAGTCTTGGTGGTGTTCTGCCCATTGCCGACTATGTCCAAGTGATAGTCGAGTTACTCTTAAAGGTCTTCTTGTCCTTATTTGAGGAATGCAACCGTCTACTTATGGTACTGGTTGAGACTACCCATCTATAGGTCCTCAAAAAATGACTTCGAAGGGCTTACAAATACCGTTCGATTCCTTCGAGTAAAATTTGCGATATAATGGTCTTTCCTTGCAGATGTTACTCTGGGTTGACCAGGCAGCGGTCTCCGGGCAACGCTGCCGATTTCCAGGAAACGGGCCACTATGCACCTTACTGAAGTCCGTTTAATATTCAAACGTTGCGCAATCTGGTGGTTCAACAAAACTTCTTGTTGTAAGGCTACTATTCTTGCCTGGTCAAACTGAAAAATTGGATTTCCCGGCATTTTCCACTGAATATTCTCAATATTACAATTCTCGTTATTCGCTGAAAACTAATTAACTTCGAATACACCTATATTCTTTCAAACAAGAAACATTTTTTGCTGGTTTATTGTTTTCATTTAAGTGATAAGATAGTGAAGATTCCTTACACAAAAAATTGTCATGTTACATTCAACAAGTTGAGAGTTTCTTTGCATTTGAAACTAATAATGATAAAAGAAGCATAAAGGAAATTATTTATGTAAAAAAAAAAACAAAATCGCCCATCCTATAGAAAAAAATGCTAAAATCATATACAAAACCTAACAGTTTTTAAGAAATTTCATCATCAACCGTTATGTTCGCGACCATCCTCTATAACCACTAATGTTTGCCTTTGGAATACATACGGAGATATCTAAAGAAAAGATTAAAAACACCTCATATTTCACGACAGACGGCGTCATTCGGGAATAATTACCAACTAACACACAGACAATGCTGCATACCAGTGAAAAATAGATCAGTTCTTGACAGTTTGATTTCGAGATGTTAGTAATTTTCTGCTCACCACTGGATTTTCCGAATCGTCTCCAATTCTCCACTTGGATGTTGGGAATGATATCCTCAATTTTTGAAAGAAGGTCCTATTCACAGACGAGGATAATTTTTCTCTAGGTCCAATAAGTAATTTTCATAATAACCACATATGGGCCGAAGAGAACCCTAACCCTATTACTGTAGCTCACCACCAAGAACAATTTTCTCTGATTGTCTGGCTTGGATATATTAGGATCACTTAATTGATCCAAAATTTCTAACACCTAGATTGAATGGAAATACATACATGTTCAGTTTCTAGAAGAAGAATTTCCTGTACTTCTTCAAAATATTCCTTTGTGTATCTGAAGGACAATGTTGTTTATGCATGATGGGGTCCCCGCTCATTTCAGTATTGGAGCATGTCAGCATTTAAATCATAAATATTCAAATCGATGGATAGGACTTGGTGGACCGCAGTTCTGGCCTGTCCGATCACCAAATCTAAATCCTCTAGATTTTGCTTTTTGAGGCCATTTGAAAACATTGGTTTACAAGACTCCTGTCCAAGATGTGGAAGACTTAAGGAACCACATTGTTCTTTCATGTAGGGTTATTCAAAATACTCCCGGATTTTTTGACCGTGTAACCCAATCTTTCGCCGACATCTAGTCTCTTGTGTAACAGCTGAAGATTGACCATTTAGTATGATCACAAATAGCAAGAAAGAAATATTCATCTATAGAAATCAACAAATTTGTTGGTTACAATCGATGAATATTTCTCTCTTGCTATTTGTGATGTATTGCATTTGGTCTTTTGGAGTGTATCTTCTACCTATTTAATATGATATTCGATTTGTGAAAAGTTTAAAATTATTTGTTTCGTTATATTTATTTAATATTTGTACCAGTTCTCAATAAAAATGTCAACTTGACATCTGCCTAATGGATAAAATCAAGGTTGAAAATAATTCCAGCCAATATGGCTATTTTTTTTCTCGAGAACTGTGAATTTTAGCGTGAAATGATAAGATACATTATTTGTTAAGAATGGATCAAGCTATCCAAAACAAATCCTCTTATTGTAAAACATGAACAGGAAAAAAAATTTCTTGCGAAACAGGATTTAAGGGTGGCTTTTTCTACCCCTTGCAATCATAGAGGAACACCACCAAAATTTTTTGAGTTCCTTCTCGCCCTCATAAAATGTCTGCTTAATTTTATTCTTATCAGTTCTTTTTGTTTAAAAAAATAAATAAAAACTGTTTTTCGGGCGCTATCTTCTTTAGGGGGCTGTAACTAAGCAGAGAAGGCTCAAAAAAATAAAATTTATATGAAAGATCCACCCTATTTTTTGACAAGGAATCATCTCCTAATTTTTTTCGTAGCTATTCATATACATCCTGTATATAACGAGAAATTGAAGACCCGGTTTTAAATTTCGTTTGTAAACAATCATATTGTTAATTTATATATATATATATATATATATATATATATATATATATATATATATATATATACACCCATACGACAACGAAACGCAAGATCTGCCGAAAACGTCATCGTTGTCCATGAGAGTATGGTGGAGAATCCGAAATCGCTCACAAAAACTCAGCCTTTCGTACACTACAACTTGGCGAATTTTGAGTCGTGATTTGAGCCTGCACTCGTACAAAATTTAACTGACCCAGGAATTTAAGGTTAAACGGTCATAGACAACGACGTGTGTTCGCTTAATGCTTGTAGTGTTTAGAAACGGACCCTAATTTTCATCAAAAAATCATCTTTAGCGCTGAGACACAAAATTGTCGAATTTGGGTCGATACCAATCGTCGTGAGATCCCCAAAAAGGCACTGTTTGGTGTGGATTTTGGGCTGGCGGCGTCATCGGTCCATATGTTTTTGGGAATGACGTTGGCCAAGCCATCACCGTCAACGGCGAGCACTGTAGGTCGATGAGTAACAGCTTCTTTTAGCCTGAATTGGATGATATGGGCACCAACGACATGTTGTTTCAACAGGACGACGCTAGATGCCATACAGTTCGTGTCACCATATTGGACATGCTGCAGCTATTTGAAGTGACGAGAACTGGCCACCGAGATTGTGAGATTTGACCCAGTTAGACTTTTTCTTGTGGGGATATCTTGAGTCACAGTTCTATGCAAATGAGCCACAAACCACAGCGTTCCTCAAAGCCAACGTAAAGTATGTCCTTGATCAAATTCAGACTGATTTATGCACCAGAGTCATGAAAAATTGGGCATTTCAAATGCGCTCTACCCAGCGTAACTGCAATGGATATGTACAATATGTTATATTTCATACATAATGGCATCGATAGGCCTTTCAATTGAATAAAAAATTTCAATCATATCATTCAAATTAAAGGTTGGAAGTGTTTAATGAAAGATCCTTTTTATTTTTCATTTATAAACCAGTATGTTATATCTAAAAAAAAATTGATAAAACAGTAACACTTGACAATTGTATTTTCAGGCAAGTGCTGTAAATATATCTAAGTATTGCACTCAACTATGATATTAATATTGATTTATTCTATTTGCAGCAAATGAAGAAGAAAATAGATGATATTGGAAAGAAGCTAGAAATACTGTATGATATGATACGTGAAGAGAAGGTATGCTTTTCTTTTTTTATAGATAATAATTGCATTGAGACGTTCTAAAAAAATTTAATTGTTTTTAAAACTACAAACTTCTAAGAAGAAAACCTTAGCTATATTTATTGGATATTACATCACATGACTAAACTCTGAGTGGTTTACTTACATAAAGAATTTTGTTTTACCAATTTTCAATATGAAGTTGGAATTGTCTACTTAAATTGTCTATTGAATTGGTAAATCTTTGGTTTCAGTAGAAAATTAAATAGAAATAGAATAATGATTTTTTCTGAATACGAAATATGCAATACTAATATAAAGTTATTGAAAGTTGAAAACAACCTAAAATTATGTTTAGCTAGAACTACGTCTCTTTTTGACTCCAAGTAGGCAGGTAAATATTAAAAAAAGCATGAAAAAAGTGTCAATCAAGATAATTATATTATTCTGGTTGAACAAATAAAAACCCTGAAAATATAAGGGGACCGGAAAGTAATGTCATTTCTACCCATGTTCATATTTGATTGTCATTTGTCAGCTCACTGTGTAGTTCGAAGTCATGTCAAAGACATTTTAAGGTTATTGTGACTTCTCTTCTAAATAATTTAATATTATACTTTTTTTGTAATTTGGGGTGAAATGTCCAACCAAATACCAGAGGAGCATATCCGGCATTGTATGCTTTTTGAATTTCGCAAGGGTAATAATGCAACAGTTGCGACCGAAAACATTTGCGATTATTTGCATTTATACATGTGCATTAGACGTTTGTAAAGCCAAAGCTGGTTCTCTAGGTTCAGATGGGTTAATTTTGATCTCTCTGACTCCTATCGATCAGAAAGACCAACAACATTAGACAACCACATGCTAAGGGCAGAAGTGGAAGCAAATCAATATCAGACAATTGAGGAACTCTCAAACACCCTTAACTAACCTTGGTCCACCATCCATGAACATTTGCAGCAGATTGGAAAAATAAGCAGAGCAGGTGTTTGGGTCTCCCATAATCTGTCCAAAGAGAACAAAGCCAACCAATCCATCACATGCAACGTATTGCTTCAACGGCACCATACAGAACCGTTTTTTGATCGCTTGATCACTGGAGACGAAAAATGGGTCCTATATGATAATTCAAAACGCAAAAGGCAGTGACTCTCTCCAAATAAATCACCACGAAGTACTGCGAAGACGGGTTCACACCCCAAAAAGGCGCTTCTGTGTGTTTGGTGGAATATACACGGATTTATTCATTTTGAAGTGCTGAAAACTGGACAAACTATTAATGCAGATCTTTATTGTGAACAATTGGATCGAGTGAACCAATCTTTAATCGAAATGTATCCGGCGATTGTCAACAGAAGAAGGTTATTTTGCTACAAGACAATGCAAGACCACACTGTGCAAGACAAATCTTGGAAAAAATTATTAAAATGGGGCTGGAGGTACTGCCTCAACTACCATACTCGCCCGATATCGCACCCTCGGATTTCCATTTATTCCGATCGCTACAACATTTTCTTAGTGGCAAAAAATTTGAAAATTTGGATGATGTCCAAAATGTCATCTTAAGATATTTTACTCAAAAACCAATTGATTTTTATCGGTCTAGCATTGAAAATTTATACACTAGATTGGCAAAAGGTTGTTGATAACGAAGGTGATTATATTATTGATTAAAAATAAAAACTTGCAATAATTTATTCTTTGAATTTAATTTAAAAAAGCGACATTACTTTCGGGTCCACCTTATACCACAAAAAAAACTAAGCAAATCATTCATTAATAATTGTCTATTTAGTTACTGGAGAAACAAAATATGAGGATTTAACCTAAATCTCCAATAAAATATTTCCCTTTACCAAGATAAGAGGCAGTTTATTTGAAATATCTAAAAGTTATTGGACATCTTCTAATATTTTTTTAATAATGGTCAAACACTCTTGCCCAGCCTAATCATGAATGGATACATGCAGCAACAATAATATCAGTTTGTCCACAAATTCCTTCACAAGTACTTTCAATGCAATGTGTAAATTTCTCTACTGTATTCACCTCCCTTTTACAATACACTACGGTTTTCAAAAGACCCCAAAAAAGAAGTTTCCCAACCAATATCTTTTTACGTATAATCTGTTTGCCATGATTTTTTATTTCGGATCCATTGCCTCAATTCTTTACATACACAATATATTCTAACCTGAAAAACAGAAAACTTCTTGAAAATTAGTACAAAAACTAATTGTAACAAATGTCTAACATATACTGTGAAACAGAGGCAATGATCATGGATTGAATCTGAATTCACAATTTCTTCATATACCTAATATATTCTGAAGTGAAGTGATCTTAAAAACAGGAAACTTCACAAAATTAATACTTCCCTTCAAAAAAAAAATCAAATTAAATTAAATTTAAAAAAAATATATATAATTACAAATCTCGTCAAAAAATAAAGTTTAAAAAAAAATTATGTTGTGTATAACACGACGTTTTGGTCAGTAAAGTATCAAGTGTCAAGTTGACACTTGTACTGATGAAAACCAACCAGTTTGAAACGTGTACATGTCTACAATTTGCCCCTGTGATCAACAACACCTTATCGAGTTTGTTTATGTATGGAATTGTTATACAGATGTTACACTGTCTCGATTTATAGAACTTTCTATTACCATAGCTCACACTTCTTCATTAATGATATTTGGTACAGATCAACCGAATTAATTCATTTGAATAGGATAAACTGTAATAATTGCCCAGCCGCTTATGTTGGAGAGACTAGATATAATTCCAAAGCACGTTGTAAAGAAATTAACTAATGAATTTCCATAAAATGGAAAAATCGGCTATACCTTATCAACATATTTATTTATTCTATATTCAACTTACAGCTATCAGCAGATACGTTAAGCTCTCTGCACCATCTGATAATGATGATTGAACAAAGGGAATATACCGCTGCACTAGATGTCCACACTCAGTTGGTATCCGGACCAGATTTTTCGCAAATTGCAAGTTTCATGCCTGGAGTGAAACTTCTTGTATTATGTGCTATCCAGAACCAAGTGTATATTTAACCAAAGTAGAGTAACATAAATTTCATTTGAGTAAACAATGAAAGGTAATCGTCTAGTATTTTTAATGGTGAAACTGAAATTCAAATTATTTTTATCAGTTAATCATGAATGTGAGACTTTAAATGAATATGTTCGCAATGGATTGAAAAATTTTGATAGACTCAGTTATATGTTAAAATTATTATTTCGTACTAATATTTGAATAGCTAAATATATATTCAAGTTTTTGAATTGCATAGTTTGTAATAAATTAAGTTTATATTTTTTAATAAATGAAATCAATGTATTCTCATCACTGAATTTCAATGACCCTCTAATTATTTCATAACCCTAATAAGTGGAATCATTCTAGCCTTAGCCTGCGGTAATGACAAATATGTGCCAACCAATGTAGCAAATTTGTGTTGGTGCCACTCTGTATCAGGAGATAAAACTTGGTGGCAACACTAAGAGCTAGGTTTACGTTTTTTCTTTCAATTTAACCAGCTGTGGTTTATTTAGAATGTTGTTCTCGTTTAATATTTATACATTTCCTCAATGAATAATGTTATCTTGATCTGTTTTTTTTTAAATTCATTAGCTAATGGTGAATAAAATTGTTTTATTCTTTGGCACTCTCTATTATTTCATTACAATGTCGGTTAAATTTTAAATTTTTAGCCGAAAATTATCTTCAACAGTTATGTTTTACCTATCATCTGTGGATTAATTTGATTCTGCACTTCCAACTAATTTTTAACACATTAACTCTGAAAAGAAACAACTGGGGGATTTTAAATTTGCACAGTATACTTTAAGCCAAAATAGGAAGATAAGTTTGTGACTATACAGAATCAGTCCATAGGCTGAAGAAATCTGCCCATTAGAGTTTAAATATCATCAAAATCTAAAAAAATAAACCTTATCACAGAAAAGCGAAAAAAAATTTATATACGAAAAAATACAAGAAGCTGGATATAAAGAATTTTCTTCATTCTTTGCGTATTGATTACAAAGAACCACCAACCAAGATTCTTCAGACGCCCGCTTAAATTACATAATATTTCAGACAGTAGCAAAAAATTGAGATGTAAAATGTCTTGTAATTCTCTAAGTCGATTATAAAATCTTTTGTTGAGTTTCGTAAAACATTCTATTATTGTTATTCTATACAGTGTTTTATTGGATGAATTATGGAGTTTATTTTGTGGATATCTAATTCTTGTAACTCTGTTGAGCGAAGTTGTTTCTGCAGTTTTCAAATTCTTGATAGCTGCTTGTCTACAATTTTTGAAGATGGAATGCTCATATTCCTGTATAGGACTTCATATTGTCTTGTATATTCCAACTACGTTTTTTTGTCCTAATCCCTTTTTTCTAATTGTTACATTGGTAAACTATTTTGCTCATGCAATATGCTTTTTTCAATAGATGTGTGTATTTATTGAAGTTCATTTTTTTATCAATTTCTACTCGAAGCTATTTTATTACAGCTGTTATTTACATGTTAAACAAAAGATCCTGAGGACAATTTTTTCATTTTCGAATAATAAAAAAATCCGACAAATGTAGGTTATTGGCAACAACCTATCATTGGCATAAAAGAAACTATAGATATTAATAATAGGACACGGCAAAGCTTTTTACATCAAATAAATGCATTAGAAAGAATTACCTCATTCTATCTAGTCCTAAAGGACTAGATTATAAGGATTAGGTTAAAACCTAATCCTTATAAAAAAAAAAGATTGTAGTTATTTAAAGCTTACAGAAAGTTCTCGAGAATAAGATGTAATTGCAGTGTTAAAGTTACCAACAGGAATATGCTTGATCTTCTGTTAGAACAGAAAATTGAGACATAGTGAGGAATGATCTCATAAGGCAACAGCAAATATAGGATTATTTTATTCATAACAATTACCTCACAAACACAGTATTATATCTAAATAATAGAATTAGTTTATTTTAATCACAAAATAATCATAATTCCACAAAATCACTGACAAGAAAAACCCATTTTTGGAACACTTCTCTTGAATGTTTTGATTAAGCTCATTCCATCTTGTAAAGTGTAGATTGCCACTGCAAGAAGTTAAGCCAGGATCAAGTATCTCTGTAACTTTTCAAGGTTGTTCATTTACTGAATTTAATATAGAGGACTTTCAGTAAGTTCTATCTTGTTTAAAGAAGTCACCTTTAAAAACGTCATGTAGAAAATAACAATTGGGAATAGCCTATGACTGCAGAACAAGCATATTGAGTACCGAAACCCTTCACTGCTGAAGAACTCAAGCAGTCAAGAAAATAAAAAAGGAAAAGCACTATGGAGAGCGTTCAAAGAACTTGTAAGTTAGTTTTTTAATTTTTAAAAATGATGAACAATCTTCTGAAAAAGCTAGAATTTCCAAAATCGTGGAAAGAGGCTGAAGTAATTCTACTACCAGAGGTAGGGCAGGACACAAATATGTCCTCAAGCTTCAAGCCAATATCCCTGATAAATATGATATAGCAAAGCTATATGAAAAGGTGGTTGTGGAAAGAACTAGAAGAAAAAACAATATTCTCAAAACAATACAGATTCAGAAAAGGTAGTGTAACGAAGCGCGTTGCTTTTTGTATACAAGTTAATTTTTTTTCCCTGAAAGGTGTTAAATTCGCATAGAGTTAATCAGTGTCGCGAAAGTTTTATCTTCCGCTGATATGACAATTTTATCTGCAGCTCTTTCACCGTTTTTTGCGTTTACAAATGAATGAAAGAAAAAGCTCATTGTTTTCGAAAATTGGCATAGAAGGAATTCTTTGGATAGCGTTCCAGAAGGTTCCACCAATGAGCGGGAGAATTTGAACCCCCATCGTAAGACGCCACTAATTTTTTATCACATGGGCATCCCAGTTTTACTAAGGGTTTAAATAGCGTTCACTTTTATAAGTTTATTCCTAGTATTAGACTGTTCATTTTCGATAATCTTTTTTCGATGTATTTAGACACGTCATTTTGATAATCTGTTCCCGAGTAATTAGACCATTCGTAGCGAACAACTTTCTCGCTCCTCGTCCAGAAACCTGTCTTGTTCTGTTCCAGCTTGCGTACCAATAGAGGACCCAACCAGTCCAAAGACTCATGACTAACCGTCCCCGCCGAGTTCAAATAAGGCAAGGCATACAGTGTTTGACGACCACCGTTCCAAGCGGAACACATGGTCACTGACGTCACAGGCAGAGCTGCGCATCACGCCTGTCTGATGAGTTTCAGATGCGCAGACTCCGAACGAAACGCCGTTTCCCAAATCAAGAGGTGGAAGCTCCCTCACAACACCCGCATTTCACTCGAGAGCATCACGTTTAATAATATTTTTGAGGTTAATAAAGCGTTGATTGCCACAAGTTTTAAGAGTAATTAAACCGTTAGATATTGAGACCGTTAAATTGCCGATTTTTAAACAAGGTGTTGGGGAAAGAAAATTGACCCAGTGAATTTGTTTAAACACCAAAGGTTGAATTTGTACAATTAATTGAGGTAGGACTCGTAATTTGGTATAATTTTTGATGTAGTGAACTCAGGGAGGATTTCCAGATCGGTAAAGCCCCGTTACTATATTCATTGATGATTTTTTTCCGTTTAAGCGTCGTCACACCGAATATACTTCGCTGTATTGTTCGGAGTTACCTTGTTGTTATACCTTTATCTTACTTTCGCCAGGCTAGGGCACAACGCCTTCGAGTGGGCGCTGCTTCCTTGACAGTTATTATTATTTATGACGAGCGGGCGTCTGTCCACCCTACCACTGCGTCCGCACGGACTATTGTAGTTCACCCCTAATTTATATCTGCCCGACGAGATTCAGCTTTTGGATAAAACAGATAAGCTTACTCAGGGGTAATTTTTTCAGTTCGCAGTGGACTATAAAAGCCTGACCAAAGACCTCGAATCTGATGTGACTCACCGTTAGGCACTCTGAGATTATGTGCATGGCTGTTTCAGTGTCCTCAAGACACAGCCTGCATTCATCGTCTTCAGCCAGACCGAGTTGGTGCAAATGCGCTTTCAGCCTGTAATGACCTGTCATAATCCCGACAAGTATTCTTAATTTAGTTTTGTCCAGACCTAGCGCTAAGTCTACCATCTTTTGGTTCGAAGCCGTTCCAAGGAACGACAAGAAGACTCTAGCCTTGAGTTCATTCTGCCTGTTATCGCCTGCTTAGGCACGTCATGTGATATTCCCAGGAATGGTTCCGGTGCTACCAGAGGCAGCGTAGCTTCAGCAAACGCCAGCCGATCTGCCTCCTCGTTACCCAAATAGTTTGAGTGGCTCGGTATCCAAACAAGAGTGACTATGTTATACATACCGAGCCTGTGCGGCAACTCCAGACTGTTCTCGAGATACTAGAGCTGGATTCCAGAGCTTTTAGTACTGACTGACTATCAGTAAATATTTTGATTTTGCTGTGGTGGATTGGCCGTTTTATCAGCAGTTCTACCGCAGTCTCAATGGCAAATAGTTCTGCCTGGAATATGGTTGCGTTTTGACCGAGACTCAATCAGATGTTGATTCTCGGTTTGCTCCCATAGATTCCCACTCCCGTTCCGTTCGTCGTTCGCGAGCCGTCTGTGAACAAGCTGAGGTCGGTCCTCAATAAAACCTCAGCATGATGGGTCCATTCGTCCCGGCTGTAGACGATTACATTGAAATGCCGTTCTTGGCTCGTATCTTTCGACATTAGATCCGAGGGCATCGATAGCTGTTCGTTAAAAGCTCGTCCAGCAGTCCTGAGCCTCCCATCACTATTGCCTCTGACCTCGCCAGTTGATATAGTTTGTATGTGGTCCGTTCCGCCTCTCTCTGCACGAGTAGGTGCAGGGGTGGTAGATTTAGTAGGATCTCCATGGCTGCCGTGGGTGTGGTGTGAAACGCACCTGAAATTTCAAGGCAAGCCTGTCTCTGTAGTCGGGTGAGCTTATGTTGGTCAACCGTTTGTTGACCTTTTTCCACCACGCTACAGCGCCATACATTATCCGTGGTCTAATTACCAAAGTCATGGGACTTTAGGCCCCAGGTTTTACCACAGATCTGATTGTCTAGGTGTGCATTCCAACTGAGAGTTTTGTCCAGGATTATTCCCAGGTATTTTGCCTCAAATGAGAATTGTATTATTTCACCTCGGATAGTCGGCGGTTCTAAACCATTCAACTTCCGTCTTTTAGTGAATGGTACTATAACTACCTTTTGCGGGTTAAGAGACATGTCTTCTCTTATACACCATTTGTCAATAGTGTTCAATGTCTCTTGAAGGACGGCCGACATCGTCACCTCCGATTTACCTTTCACTATGATTGCCAGGTCATCAGCAAATGCTTGAACGTCGACTCCCCACAGCGAAATGATCGCTAGCAGGTCATCCACGAGAAGGGTCCAAGTAAGGGTGAGAGAATACCTCCCTGCGGCAGCCCTTCGCAGCCTCAAACTCGAAGACCTTATCCTAGTACGAGGTCGTTATTATTCTGCCGCAGACAGTTCACTCATTGCCGATCAGTTTGTTGAAGTCTCTTGCCAGCCTCGGCGTTCCATTAGGGGCGACTTGACCGGGAATTGTGGACTTTACTGTATTGATGCTCCAGCTAGGGGCGACCTGTTTAGTTTAATCTGAATTGACCATTTAACATATTTCATACATGTAAGCATCCTTATCTTCATTTCATTTATTGGGATCTAAGAGGTGGTTAACAATGGTACTTTTTTTGAGAATTCAGAATGTTTAGAATGAATGAAATGTGGGTCCACAATTAGATACTGACACAACAACCCTGTGTCTTTTCAGAGGGCCGCAACAAAGCCTTCCTGAACATCTATTATTAGATATAAATATTATAATGAATAGGTAGTTAAATAAAAGACACCACAACCTCTGTGTCTTCAGAATGTCGCAGCATGACCTTCCTGAACAACGATATTATGCGCCCAGGTTATAATAATCTAATTACATAGTAGGTGTGTGAAAGGGGAATTCCTGACCAAACGGTTATTGTTGAACTACCTCGAAGATCTTTGTTACATATTACTACTGCCAGGTTATCAATGTGTTCACTCAATTGATGGCTGTATTTATCTTCGCATGCACACTAATTATGTTTTAGTATATTAGAAAGGTTGTCGATCTCTGGAACCTTAATTTTATGGATAAAGGGAAGGACAGGGTTGAAGAATGTATGGGGGTTGAAGAGAGGTCAAGGTTTCTATCCCTGATTTTTTTTTATCCTAAAGTATAACCTCGCTCTCATACATCGAGCCAGGTGCGGGGCCCTGCCTTCCGCAAACAAATATTGTATTTTTACTTATCCTTGTATTCTGAACTTCCGTCACTGCTTCCTCGTTCTCGTTCAAGTGTCATCTATACAACATAACGTCCTATTCTCCCGCCACTAGATGATCCCTAAAAAAGGTTAGTGTTAGTACTCCGTAAAATCCCAGATACCTTAGAGTACTCCGTGAAATTATGGATATCTAAGAGTACTCTTTGAAGGTTGGGATAGCTCAGAGTGTTTTTGTATTTTTTTTTAAATAAGTTTAAAAATGAATTTTCTTTTGAGAACGATAAAATTCATTTGATAATTTTTTATCCTGGGCTGTCTTTGAAATGAATTTGACATATAGAAAAGTTTCTATGACTAGGATTTATCACATTTGTGTCATTGATCATAGATAAAATATTTTTATTCTGTGTATCACTTGGTGAATTCGAAAATAATAAACAAATATTTGATATTGTGGTATTGAATAAATAATATATAAAATGACTACGTACGAAAAATTACACAATGATTCTGATGCAGACTTGCCAAGAAATGTGTCGATTAAAACTATATATAAATGGAGAACTGATTTCAACGCAGATTCTGTAGAATGGTGCCCTTGTGAAAATTTTCATCATATTTTTGTATGTGGAAATTATCAATTAATATCGAAATGTGAAGGTAAAAATATTTCAAAATTTCTATCGGAGAACTAGTTTATCTTATTTTTTCGTTATTTCCTTTCAAACGAACCCTAATATTCATCAAACACAGGTTTTGAACAAAATTAAAGGTTCAAGACCATACCCAAATCTAATTTTGCCCGACCAATATATTCAAAGTTAAATGAAAGAATGTGACACAGATTGTTTTTCCAAACACTTATTATTAGGAAATGTTTCATCTACTAGATAGATTAAAACACTTTTGATTATAATTCTTGATCTTGAAAAAAGAAGCTCTGAATGACGAAACTAAAGAAGTCATTTACCTCAAAAATCCTCTAAGCTACTCATAATTGTTTCTATGGGTTTTGTTTGACACCAGTCGGAGTAATGTAATATTGAATTAATTGAAATATCGGTTCAATTATGATATACCTATAGATTTTTATTCCCCACTTTCCATTCCTTTTTTGAAGTAGCTACCACATTTTTTGTTCAATTTAAACTTTATGGAGAAGAGATTTTTCATTAAACTTTTTTTAACATTATGTAGCATAAGAATGGATATAGATATTCTATAAAGAATAATTTCTTTATACAATGGTATAGATACTGAAAACTTATTCACTGCAATTAATATGATATTTAGTTTTTATTTAATTTTATTTTTTCAGAACCTGATAACAAAAAACGTATAGGAAGAATACTCTTATTTTCTGTTAATGCAGAAACTGGACTAAAATTAGAACATGAGTATGAAACTTCAGCAGTATTAGATCAGAAATGGTGCCATCATGAAATTAATGGTTCCATTCTCCTGGGAGTAGTTAATTCAAAGGCCAAATTAAAACTATTTCAATTGGACACAGAAAATCAAGATGAATTAAAGTTGAAAAAAATTGATTCATACAAATTTTCATTTGAAGAAGATGAACTTTTGATTTTGTCTCTGGACTGGTCAAGTAATAAATATAATTCTAATGAACCTGAGATAGTATGTAGTGATTCAAAGGGTAGTGTACATATTTTGAAATTGGTTGATAATCGATTGATACTCAAAACTTCTGTGGTTAAATTCCATGAGTTTGAAACTTGGATAGCAGGTTTTTATTATTGGGACACCAATATATACTTTTCAGGTAAGGAATTCAGAAAATTTTTATTATTAGATACAGGGTGTTTTCCACTCAGTTTCTATGGTGATATATCATATTGATGAATAAAAATGAAATTTTCTATCGAAAGCAGCAAAAGATGGAATATATCATCAACATATTTATACCAGCAGAATTAAATATGGTAAATGCTATTACAAAAGGAAATTCTAAACAATAATATGAAATATTATTCATATTATCATAATAATATGAATTAATTCTCTAATAAATATACTACTCTGTCAAGAAAGTACCGGGAATTTTCAATTAAAACAACATTTTTACATTTAATCGTCAAAATTTATTGGGTCGCCTTCAAAATAGGCTCCATTTGCTCCAATACATCTATGCCAACGGCACTTCCAATTATCGAAACATTTTTTATAGGCGCTTTCAGGGATGGACTTTAGCTCTCGCGCCGAATTTTGTTTTATGGCTTCAGTCGACTCAAAACGGGTGCCACGAAGGGGCAATTTTAGTTTTGGGAAGAGGAAAAAATCGCAGGGAGCCAAATCCGGCGAATACGGGGTTGCTGAAGCACGTTTGTTGAGTTTTTGGCGAGAAAGTCAGTCACAATCGTAGCTCGGTGAGAAGGCGCGTTATCGTCATGCAAAATCCATGAGTTGTTCGCCCACAAATTTGGCCGCTTCTTACGGATACGCTCACGCAAACGTTTCATAACGCCTAGGTAATACTCCTTGTTTAACGTCTGACCCTCTGGAACGAATTCGTAGTGCACCACGCCACGGATATAGAAGAAAACAATGAGCATCACCTTCATTTTCGAGCGGCTTTGGCGTGGTTTTTTCGGTTTCGGCTCATTTTTTGCCACCCATTCCGATGATTGCTGGCTTGTTTGCATATCGTACTCGTAGACCCAGGTCTCATCACCAGTTATAATGCGTTCCATGAATGTAGAATCGGAATTACAGCGATCCAGCATGTCTGAAGCAACCTGTTCGCGATAACGTTTTTGAAGAAAATTCAGGTCTTTCGGTACGAGTCGTGCGGCCACCTTTCTCATGCCCAAAATATCAATCAAAATCGTACGTGCGGACTCGTGGGATATCTTAAGATCATGTGCTATCTCTCTCAAGCTGGTACGACGGTTTTCCAGCACCCTTTCCTTAATTTTATCGACGTTATCTTCGATCGAAGCCGTCGATGGGCGACCACTTCACGACCGTCCTTGAAGGCTCTGTACCGCTGATATGCACGAGTTTTCGATAGAGCATTATCACCAAAGGCCTTTTGCAACATTTTCAATGCATCGGCACACGAAAATTCATTTGCAACACAAAACTTTAAACAAATGCTTTGCTCAACGTAATCACCCATAGTAAAAATCGGCACGCACTCTGACATCGACTGACTTAATCAGCTGTTGCAAACACACTAGTTGACAGATCCCGCTCAAGCTTGGCATAGTAATTAAGGACAGTGGTACCAACCTAGGAAAAAAAATTTTTACCTGCCTCATTGCCCCGTCAGATTTGAATCGATAATTCCCGGTACTTTCTTGACAGAATGTACTTTCAAATATTTCTAATTTTAAATTTATTTTGATATACGAAATGTATTTCTGGGAAAGTTGTTGCATTTTGTCTTCCGGGACGAATTGTGATTCTGTCTAAGTATGCACGATGGCCATGCAGAGTAATGTGATATTGAGTTTGCCATTAAGAGGCATGTACACAGAACTGTTACAGTAATAGTTTGAGGGGCTATTGCTGCTGTCCTACATCACCACTTTATTGCCTTATTTAGATGGCCGTTCACATATCCTTTTTCAGCAAGTCAACACATGTCCCCATGATCCTCATTTATGGACTTTTTCCAGATGCCATGTTTTTCCTTGCTTCCCTGCTTACCAAAATGAAATCCCATTTAACATTAACATTGAGATATGATGGGGAGGAGACAATCCAGTGTACACCATCCTCTACAAGTTTCGACATAGTTAATCTAGAAAGTTTAAGTTGTGTGGAATGAGCTCCCAGAAGCAGGCATCGATCATCTCATTATGTCTATACTTAAAAATGTACAGGAGTGTTCTGAGCTATGGGGCTGCTAAACACCTTATTATTTTTTTTTTCGGATTATTAGTCGATAAAATTTCTTGCAAATGCAAAGTCGTACTTCATTCGTGCTGTAAAACTATCAAATTGGCAAAAAATCAAGTTGAAAAAATTACTAATTTTAGCAGTAACACTTTCTAATATTCTATCTAAGAAGGAATATAAATAATTATATTTCATCTTTCAATAAAGAGACTACATCTAAAGGTGATAAATTGGGAGTTTATAATTTGAGCTGTGATAATTACCAAAGAGTTTGCATAGGAGAAACAAGCAATTGTATTCTTCAAAAGCCAACAGAGGAATGTCAGAAAAGTTATATATAAAAAAATAATTACACTTTTTCCAAATAGTTACTAAAACAGTGTGTTAGAATCAGTACAGATAAATAGGTATAATAAGATTAAAATCTTACTCAGCAAACAGATGTAAACAATTTGCTACTAGATTTAGAAGTATGAAATTTAATTTTTTTTTGGAAAGTTACGCGTCTGTTTGCAAATGATGAAAAATATTTTATTCTAAATAATCTCCATTGCTGTTCATTCATTTTTCACACCTCTCTGGTAATTTACAGAAGAAATGACTTCCTTCAGTGCCTGTCTAGCAGAATTTCACAAGCGGTTTTTCGATCTTTTGCTGCCTTTCATTCATTTCATGCGAAAAACATTTTCTCCCTTTCTGAATCTTTCCCATAGACGTCTTTCTGCATCACAATGAAATGATGAGCGAGTTCTTATTGAGTTTGAATATCAGCTTCATACAACTTGTTGTATGCGGACTTTTTCAGTGGTTTCCCATGCTCTTCATTTCTGACACAAAAATCACCAGTTTTGAATTTTTTAAACCACTCAAAACACTGAGTTCTGCCAAAGGAATTTGCACTGTAAGCTTTGATAAGCTTTGGATTCGATTTTGTAGCAGTTTTGTTCTAATAACACAAATAACCAATGCTGTCCGCAAATCGTAGTTCATGAGCGCAAAACTTGACTTATTTAAGATTATAGAAAAATATACTGCTGTATTATGAAGGGTTTTAAGGTTATTTCTATGATGATTGATAGCTTTAATATGTTCATAGACATGTTTGACCCACATAAGTTGCACTACAATTAATTTTGTAGTTTCCTGAACCTTTTAAAGGACTTTGTTTTTTTGCATTCAATAGAATATTTCTTAGATGAGGATAATCTGAGAAGGTCGCTTGTTCAAAATAACCTAAGGTTATTTGATTTATTAATGAAAATGGAAAGCATGTTTTTATTTCTACTCTATTTTAATGATACCATTTTGAAGGACTTTGTCAGAGTACAAGGTATACAGCTTTTGTTCTGAATTTATAGTTTGGTAGTTTATAACAGAAAGGTATTCCATTCAGAATCACTGTTAAACTAATCCCTTAAGAATATTAAAAAGTGGAATCTAATAAAAGTCCATGTGATAGTTTAAAAGGACGTCGTTATCTTTATTTTTTTTTTGCTTATTTATTTTGCATATTTCCCATAAATTCAGTTCAAATAGATTTCAATCTTTATATGAAAATTCTTGAAGATTAGAAATATAGAAGAACTCATTTCAATAAATTTCGAATAATTTTAGATCAAACAACAAAGAAGTGTCGATAAAATTAGTTGTCTAAATATCATCTATTTTTTGCCATAAGATATTATAAGCTAAGCTATAAATCATAAGTCATATAATATAATCACCTTTCTGATAAATGAAATAGGTTTAAAAATCTGAATATGACATTTTTATTAAAGTTGTAGAGGACCAATTTGTTTCAATGAGTGCATAGTGTATCTGTTGATATGTTTTGAAGATGTCTAAGAAAAACAAATGTTAACTTCCTCTATTTTATTAATTTACACGACAATTGTTTCGTCATACTATGACTTATCAGGTGAGTATTTAAACTAAGGTAGCCAATGCAAAACATGACCTTAAATACACAGCTCTGGTACAAAAAATAGAGGGGTGGAAAGAGATGGTTTACAATTAATGAAAAATATTAAGTAGGGGGGATCTGTTTAAATCTATTTGTCATTTAATAAAATTTGTCTTTTATTATATCTATTGATCTCTAAAGTTTCTAACAGATTTAGTTTCTTACTTTTGTTTTCGATATGTAATATTTCATAGTTCATATTAAAATTATGGCCAGTCTCTGACAAATGGTTGGCATAAGTTGAATTCGTTATGATGTAACATTTTTCATGTTCTTGTATCCTTGTTTAGAATGTCTTTCCCACATATACACATGGGCAATCACTACATGTTAACTTGTAAACTCCTGATTTTTTGTTTTTAGGAATGGCGTCTTTATTATTTTTTACTAAGCTGCCTAAA
The DNA here is from genome assembly GCA_034642435.1 of Megalocaria dilatata. NCBI lineage: Eukaryota > Metazoa > Arthropoda > Insecta > Coleoptera > Coccinellidae > Megalocaria > Megalocaria dilatata. The sequence goes on along the minus strand of CM067859.1, from coordinate 51,490,376 downwards.
GAATTAATGGTAATGCATAACATCTCTTTTAAAACCATTAATTCTTTAGGCAGCTTAATAACAAATAATAAAGTGGTCATTCCTAAAAACAAAAAATCAGGAGTGTACAAGTTAACATGTAGTGATTGCCCATGTGAATATGTGGGACAGACGTTAACTTGTAAAATCCTGATTTTTTTGTTTTTAGGAATGACGTCTTTATTATTTTTTATTAAGCTGCCTAAAGAATTAATGGTAATGCATAACATCTCTTTTAAAGCCATTAATTCTTTAGGCAGCTTAATAAAAATAATAAAGACATCATTCCTAAAAACACAAAATCAGGAGTTTACAAGTTAACATGTAGTGATTGCCCATGTGTATATGTGGGACAGATAGGCGGTTCATTCCAAATAAGGATACGAGAACATGAAAAATGTTACATTAATAATAAACCGAATTTAACTTATGCCAACCATTTGTTAGAAACTGGCCATAATTTTAATATGAACTATGAAATATTACATATCGAAAACAAAAGTCAGAAACTAAATCTGTTAGAAACTTTAGAGATCAATAGATATAATAAAAGACAAATTTTATTAAATTATCAAATAGATTTAAACAGATCCCCCCTACTTAATATTTTTCATTAATTGTAAACTATTTCTTTCCACCCCTCTATTTTTGTACCAGAGCTGTGTATTTAAGGTCATGTTTTGCATTGTATACCTCAGTTTAAATACTCACCTGATGAAGCCATGGTATGACGAAACAATTGTCGTGTAAATCAATAAAATAGCGGAAGTTAACATTTGTTTTTCTTATATTGAAGATGAATTTCTGGCAAGTAAAGACCGAGACAATCAAAAATTTTTAAGATGTTTTGCAATGTTTAACCCTTATAGCTAATTGATCTGTTGTTTATCAATGCTTAGTAGTAATAGTATATTTGATGTGATACATACTTTAAAATATGAACTGAAAATTTTGAGTGGGCAAAATTTTGCTCAAAATCAAAAATTATTGTCATAACTTACAACTTTAAAATTTTCGAAAAATATGAGGTCTATCGGAAAGTTCTGCCCGTTTTTAGAATGAAACAAAAGAATAAAATTTTCATACTTTGAATAAACTTTAATGAATAATATAACTGCCATTATTATTTATGACTTATTGCCAGCGTGATGGCAATTTGTATATCCCATTTTAAAAAAATATCTTATCTCTAGAGGCCAAAAATCGAACCAGTGCTTGTTTGATATCTTCTTTCTTCTTCAATTGTTTGCCCTGCAAAAAATTTTGTAATGACGGGAACAAGTGATAATCAGAAGGTGCTAGGTCCGGGGAGTATGGTGGATGCAACAGAATTTCCCAGCTTAGCTCTGTGCTGTTTTTAATTAATCCAATTGCTGAAAGTACTTTTCCAAATTTGGTCTATCGTTTGGTTTCAACAGCTCAAAATGTATTGGTTTTTGAGGTGGAGGGGGCAGGATTTCCTTGTTCACAATATCCCCTTTTCCTTGTTGATCCCCAGTTAAGATCCGGTCCAAGAAGGGTTCGATTTTGTTATGTGCAAACAGAGATGTGCATATGATGATTCGATCATTCAAATTCTTCTCACCTAACTTATGTAGCACCCATCTCGAATACTTCCACACAAACCCTAGTTTCCGAATATGGTTGGAAATGGTTTGTTGAGCTGAATCAAGCATTACCGCAATCTCCGATGTTGTCAAAAAAGGATCTTGCTCTAACATCTCTTTGATCTTGACACTTTTGTAGTCGATCAAAGATGGTCGCCCAGAGTGTGGCTTATCAGAAAGGTCGAAATCACCTACTTGAAATTTTTGGAACCATCTTCTGCATGTTCTAACAGGAAAAATCTTCGTTTTAGTTCATCTGTGACATTAATGTGTATACATTATTATGGATCAAAAGAGAGAGCCAAAATGCATCACCTAAATATGTGCATACTTGTCCAAACTGAGTGTAATCGGAACAGACAAAACTTTCCGGTAGACCTAATATTATAATCAATATTTTTAACAGGTGGAGATGATTGTATATTCTACAAATATGACCAGAGAGTTGGAACTGAAGCAGTTGCAAAGAATAGGACTCATGAGGCTGGAGTTACATCCCTACATTCTAATATAAATAAGGAATACATTGTAGCAACTGGAAGGTAAGACTAATTTATTTTATGTAAGAAATAATATACTACCCCATATGACATATATGTAATGATAATAAATTAAAAGCACTGATGATAGGAGCTTTTCCACACTTGTTCATGTCATCCACTATCTTCATGAAATTTTACATTACCCTTCTTGTCATTAATGTACTTCTAACTGTAAAATTTATTCCCGATTGTAGAACTATGGTTCCGATAGCGCTCAGTGCATATATTCAAATTAAACTTTAAATATTTTTTTGAATCTTCTAATGATATGATCCTGACGAAAATTTTCACAAACATGCGCGTCATTATTATTATTTACTAACGGACCCGACAGACTTCGGCCTGTCAAAAAGATTTGTAATGTGGCAGTTTTTTGTTCCTACGTATTTTATGGTCGGGGTAAAAAATTCTCCTGAACAGAACCGTCACCCTGGTGATAGGGCGTTGTTAATAAAAAATAATTAAATAAAACATATTATATAAGGATTTAAAAGTAATCGCCTTATTGTTAATCATGTGAATCATAATTATTAACAAAAAATAGTTTTATTATCATTGTAGTGCTTTATGATATACGATGTTTTTTGTTTGATTACTTGGCGCATAGACAAACAAATCTGATGGTTTTCCAACACGGGAACAGGCACCATACAATTGACCATGTGAGAAACATGGGTTTTTCCAGATTAATACCACAAACACTTAATGATTGCCCCTGGGACTTGTTTATGGTCATAGCAAAAGCAAACCGCACTGGAAACTGTAGTCGTTTAAACTGAAATGGCACATCAGTCGGAATCATTGGTATGCGTGGTATGAGAACATCTTCTCCTTTATACTTTCCTTTGAGTATAGTTGCTTCTATCACGTTGTTCCGTTGCAAAGACGCGGTTGGTGGATATTTAGCAACATTATAACAACCGATCCAACCTTTAAGACCTTGAAGATTGTGAGGTGGCAATCCTGGCAAGTCCAGCGAGTTTAAAAATTCCGGTGGATGATTGACTACATCATCTTGATTAGTAGCCGAATCAACTGATTTATATATCCTCGATTCGCCTGTAATTTGTTCTTGAATTTTGAAATTTAATTCATTTACATAAATGTTTTTTGCAGCAATATAGCTCGTTCGCTGAACCAATCATGGTTTCTGTAATTTTGAGAAACATCTGGAAACACCTTCTGAATGAGTTCATCTTTTGATCGAGTTAACTGACAAAAACTTTGAAGAAAGTTAATGCAGTCAGTCAACATGTCTATAGGGAATTTGCCATTACCAATGTCAATGAGTTGTTTAGAGAATATGTTTCCAGATTGGTCATTTTGCAACTCGACACGCATATTCTTGCTTAAATGAAGTACTTTGACATGTTTCCACAAATTGGAGGACTTTAGACATGCATTGAGTTCATCTGCTGGCGTCGATCGTAGAATCACTGGCAATGTTTGACGCAAATCTCCTGCTAATAAAATCAATGCACCACCAAATCGGTTATAATTGCTCCGTAGATCTTTTAAGGTTCTGTCTAAAGCCTCCAAAGATTTTTTATGTGCCATCGTGCATTCATCCCAAACAATAATTTTACATTGCTGCAAAACCTTTGCCATTGCAGAGTTCATCGAAATGTTGCAGGTTGGAGTTTCATTGCTTTGCATATTTAATGGCAATTTTAGTGCTGAATGGGCTGTTCGACCACCTTCAAGCAAAGTTGCTGCAATTCCCGACGAAGCGAGTGCAAGTGCAATTTTATTTTGTGAGCGAATTGTTGCTAATATTATAGAAATCAAAAAAGTTTTTCCTGTACCACCAGGTGCATCTAAGAAGTAAATCCCGCCAGTTTCATCATTTGTTACTTTTATAAGAATATCAAATACATACTTCTGTTATTCATTCAACAGTGGAAGATTGTTTGAATTAATTCGTTCAAAGTGTTGAGATCATACAGTTTTTCTCGATGCAACTCTTGGTTAAAAGCTTCATGCATTGGACGATTAGGCGCGGCCAGACCTAATTGAATTAATAGTTTGTTTGATATCATCAAGCACATGTCCTCATTGAAATCAATGCTTTATTGTAAATTTCTTCGCTGATTTGTAAATTTGGATTTCCCATTCTATTCCGTATTTGATACAAAATATCATCACACATATAATCCTTGTACTTGATCCACAAATCAATTGGGTTAGATGGGAAGCATGTAGATATGATTATTGAAAACAATGTTCGTATTTGATGAACGTGTGATGATATTACAGCATCATTGAGAGTTTGATCCCAATGAGCGTCATTTTCTAGCAATTGCAAACGTTGACAGGCTTTTCTGTAGGATCCACACAATTCACCATCAACAGTTCGTAAATGTTGGAATGATGTTGGGCCACGTACATTAACTAATAGCAGCCGTAAATAAAAACATTCATCATTGGGATGTACTGAATAAATTCGAACAATCGCATCGGTGGAATATACATCTGCAACTGGTTTTCCTTGTTTCCGTCGTATAAATCTCCTTGAGGATTGATTCCAAGTATAATATTTTGGCATTTCAGAATATAACAATGTTTGTCCAAAATCTAACTAAACTACGTTTTAGTTAGAAAATGTTTGTATGGGAAAGAGAAAAGGGCTGTTTTAAGGGTTTTTCCGGCAATTATTCGAATTTTTCTCGCCGTAAAAACCATCCTTGAACTCCAACAAATATTAAAAAAAAAAATTGGCCAAATTGGTCCAGGCGTTGTTGAGTTATGCGCTTACCAACACATTCATAAAAATGTTTCAAAATGATAGCTTATGTTTATTGACTTAATAGTTATCAAAATAAATGAAATAAATATGAGCTTAATAAAGCATTCCAACGTGAATGCCACCTAATATTACTTACCTTTAATAAGCGAAATCTTCATTGTACACTTTTTTATTTTGTATTTTATGAAATTTGCTGAACATACCCTCATGTACGAAATAATAATAATAAATAAATTATAGTATTATAAATAAAAATATAATAAAAATTTATTGTTCTTATAACATTTAAAAAAAAATTACAAGCGAGTCAGAAACACACTTGATGAATTATTAGCTATACTTCTGGGCCAAGTATTCCTCAACAAGGATGGTTCAAACTCACAATGTTTCTTAATCAGTGGTTTCTTTACTTTTTTAAATTTTTATTATGAGCTAATTTGAAGAGATTACAAATATTTAGATTTTTTGACTTTTAATTCTACATGCAAGATTTCTAAATTGTCTATGGTGGGAAAAGGATGAACATTTTCTAGGTAATAAGCAACAAATGTGAGAGTTTGTTTATTTTTTGTGAAATTGCAATCACGAAAATTAGTATATTTTTGAACTTTTTGGTAAAAAAACATATTAATTGATAAAAGCTTAATTAAGTAATACACATATCTATTGCTTTCTCTTTATTCTCGAGAGTTGCTCATGTGACACGCTTCGTTACATAGTAACTTCAAAAATTTTTTAATATTTGAGGAAAACTTATGTTACCCAGTTGGTGCCCCGAACAGAAAGTTGTATCCTGCTTATTCTTGTCTTGAATTGTTGAAGATTAGACACTGAAGGAAACACATCCGCTAGAAGCGTATTCCATAACTGGCTAGATCGGTGGCAGAAGGACTTCTGATAAACAGTAGTTCTTGGAGTTGTGCATTCAATTGCGTAAGGATGTGCACGTTGTGCAGCGCTAGTGCCGCGTACGAATCTGACGGAAGTTCACATTATTTCCTTCAGTTGCGTGACCCATCGACCGTGATAATATATATAGAACAAGCACAAGTTGGCAACTTTCCTTCAATGTTCCAACGACTGCAAACTGGCTGTTATATTTGGGCAGTCAATCAGTCTTGCTGCTCTTTTCTGGATGGAATCCAGAAGTTGTAACAAATGCTTGAGTGCTGAGCTCCAAACACGAGAGCAGTATTCGAGTCCTCGTCTGATCTGGGCTTTATACAGAAGAAGAATCTGATATGCAGAGATATATTTATTGCCTTGAATAAATATTCCAGCTTATTTGCAGCAGACTTCGCAATGCTAATCACATGTTCCCCCAACAGATTGAAGAGTTGGCAGTCACGCCAAGTTTATGCATGGAATCCTTTGGCTGAAGCACCTCGTTTTCCATCAATAGGTCAGATATCACGAACTAAAATCAAATCAAATATATTTCAACAGAATAATATATTACTAATACAATAAATCTTTCTTATATTTTATGTGGAGAAAAATTAAAACGAGGAAGCTAAATGGGAAGAATATATGACGTTACATCCAGATCATCCAATTCCTAGTGAAAATACATTTATTAATACTTACAACCGTGTAAAAGATTCTAAAAGTTTTAAGCGAAAGATACTTAGTATCTTAATGAGAATCAGGAACTCGACATTGTTGAGTATTTATGGTGGTATGAAATGAACAGTTACAACTAAAGAAATGGCCACCATTATTTAATATACATAGTCCATATCCTTTTCGCAAGTTGGTTAGATTATTTGGGATAGCATTATTATGGTTCTGATTGAGTTCATGAATTAATGCTTCAATTTTGTTTTTAATGATCTCAACACTTATTATCAGGGTAAAATTTTCCTTCAGGAACAGCCATAAAAACGTGTCCAATGGTGTTAAATCCGGGCTATTTGATGGCCATGAAACAGGTGCGCCATAACCAATCTACAGATCAAATTGACCACTCCAATGTTCTCGAACTTCCAAAATTCTGTGCGAGGGTGCTCCGCCCTGTTAACAAATTATTTGCTCCAATTCTTCAGCAGAAAACAGTTGCTCCAACAGCTAATTTACCTCTGGCAGTATCTTTTCTGAATATATATATCAATGTGTAGTCAAAAAATATAGGCCCCACAATTTTATTATAAACAATGCCACACCAAACGTTAACAGACTTTCTTCCAGATTTTCTAATTTGAAATACTTTGCGTTGTCTTCGATTTTTGTTTTCCCAAGAATGTCTATTTTTCTCTTGAACGCGCCTGTTGTGGAAAACGGTGATTCATCCGTCCACATTATAAAATTTAATAAATTAGGATCTTCCTCCAGTCTTTGCAGCATACGTTGACAATATTCTAAGCGTTTTCGCTTTTGTTCTTATGTAAGAAGTTGTGCTGGTAGTAACTTGTATGGCCTATAATTGTTCTTTTTTAATCCTCTATGAATCTTCGAACAGTTTATTCCAAATTTACGTAATGCTTCCTTTAATCCATTTTCTAGATTTTCTAAGACAATATTTATGGAGTTGTGCGGTTGATTTCAAATGCAATAATATTCAATTTTCAGCATTTATCAACAATTAATTATAGTAACATTACCTTCAAAATAAAGCAATATGTCGGGTTCTTGATTCTGATTCCTTAAGAATTAAGAAATCTATTTTCACTTGGAATTGGATCACCTGGATGTAATGCCATATATTCTCTCCTCTAGCTTTCTTGCTTTTATTGTTCTTCACATAAAGTGGAAATATTTCAAATTTTCCGCTTGCTTGTAATGCATGTTTCAGAAATGATTTTATTGAAATTCAACGTGTGTCATATTGTTACCAATGTAGTTTATTGATAAATCACAGCCTACCACTCGACAACATAAGAGAGATAAACCAACATGAATATATACTCGTAATCAGGAGCTAAAAATAAGAAAATATACAGGGTGATACATATGAAAAAACTAAGTTGCACTCAATATCTTGTGCATTCTGTATATATAACATTTTGAAAAAAAGCTTTTGAGCTCATGCGGGATTATTTGTCTGGGAGCACTAAAATTGTGAAAATTGGAGGTGAGCTAAGTACAACAACACATGTAGAGACTGTAATACCGCAGGGAACAATTCTGGGGCCCATTTTATTTTTATTTATATCAACGATATATCACATATAAAAAATCTAAAGAGTCAAATTGTTTGTTATGCTGATGACACAGCATTAATTATCACAGAGAATGACTGGAATGAAGTTTATCGCTCTGCAGAGTTAGATCTTCAGATATTACATGTCTGGTTGAATAATAATCTTCTTAGCTTAAACGTGAGTAAAACCAGATATATGATTTTTACGCTCAAATCATGTGACCAGCCTTCATTTCATTTGAAGTTGCATAAACCCTTCTGTTCAAAAATTACATCGTGTCAGTGTGTGTTGATAAAAAAAAATCTCTTAACATAAAATATTTAGGTCTGATTATTGATCAACATATGAGGTGGGACAAGCATACAGAATATATTTTGAAGAGAATGAGACTCTTGACACATATTCTATTCCCTCAGAGATGTTCTCTCTCAGGAAGGCCTATTAATTGTATATAAATAGTTAGCAGAATCGATAATCAGATATTGCATTGTTGTTTGGGGTGGTACTTTCAATAATAGTTTCATCCATTCTACAAGCAGCGCAGAACACTTTAATAAAAATTATTTTGAAAAAAAAATAGACGATTTCCATCTGTTCTACTATATCTCGAATCCAGATTATTCAATCTAAGATCCTTGTATATTTACCAGTGCCTAATTTGGATGTTCACGAAGGTTAATAAATATGATAATGTGTCTTCTAGTGATGCTAGATTTGCTAAAAATCTACATATCAGACGACTTTTTCGAAAGAGCCATACCCAAAGATTCGTCTTTTTCTATGGGCTAAAACTGTATAATCTACTCCCGGTTTACCTGAAAAATATAAAAAAGATTGGAAGATTCAAGACAGAGCTTAAGAAATATATGTTGGATAATCCTGTTGTATTAAATACTTTTTAGAGGTGTAGACTGTATTGAAGTTTTCAAATATAAATTATTACCGTATTTTGCGCTTCGCTTTCGAATGTTATATTCTGCTCTGCATCTCCTCGACAAATGTTTTTTTCTTTGCTAAATGTAGCATTGTATTATTTTTTTTTGTTTTACCCGATTATTCCAGATTACATATATTGCTATATGGTTACATTGCTTATGTGTCTGCTCTTTTTCAATAACATTATTTTGGACTGTGGGAACCACACAAAACAGGCAAGTTGGCCTAGGTGGGTTTTGCCAGTCCATGGGGTGTATTACATATATCGTTAGAATATATAAAAGTTGTACTATATAATTTTCAATTATTAGTTTCATATTATATAATGTTCAAATTATATTATATATTATCAAAGAGGATCTATTCAAGTTTTTAGATCATTCAACACAATTTGCTTGAGAGTATATTCATTGATGTAAAGTTTCCAATAAATTGAGCCATAGTTTTTGTTTTCAAAGTAAAAAATTTTTATAATCGCTATTGAGATTGAGATCAGCATATGTTAAATTTTGTTTATTATTATACAGACATATATGTATATTGTTTTGCATTGAATAAAGTTTTGATTTCGTACAACTTTTGTGAATAACTTTTTTTTATATCTCCATTTGTAACAAAGTTAAAAGGGGAGTCAAATTATAGTGAAAAACCAGAAACAATGGATTCCTATCAAGTAAAGTCCAACATGATTCGAAATTTCTGAAAATTTGTTTTAATTATAGTCAGCTACCAAATAGTAGCGGCCAAAAAATATATTATAGATTCACGAATATATGACTATATAGAGAAACCACACCACACTTACACTCCAACTTCAGCTCTTCAACGTTACTAGACTTCTCACCCTCAAGCAATTCAATGAAAAGTGTTTTATGTTTTATTATAAGCGTCAAACGAACTGATTACTTATCCCAGGAGCTTTCATATGTTGGGCAAGACCATGTTTAGCACTTACTACAAGAACTACAATGTTACATATTTTATAACTCTATGACTCAATAAATCAGGAATTCCAGAAGCCATTTAAGAAACATATATAGGAAGAAAAATTGTCCTGGATCATCAAAAGGTCAATAAGACCAGCTTTGACTCCTATGTTTATAGTATTTACACATGTTTATTCTTTTTTAGAAGCCTATATTTCATTTGAATTTGTATGTTCTTTCTTCATTTTTTGTTTCAAATATGTAAATGTTTGGAGGTGAATTAGTTTAGCATTAGGTAGAAATCGAATTTTGTCCAACAACACAGGCCTAGCCTACAGTTATAATTATAATTAAGTTGTGAAAAATTGTAGATTCAAGAATGGAATTCCTTTTCTTTCTTTCACTCCCACTCTTTGAACACCTGATGTTCCTGAAATAACATTTTTTGCGCGCTTGTTCTAGGAACTGCATGCTATCATTTTGCCAAAATATCTGTCATTTTCGAATTTTAAATCGAAAATGACTAGGTTGCACTCACTGATGAAGAATACAAGGTCAAAAGTAATTCTGTCCAGTCGGTCTGTCCATAAGTACTCTAACTTTCGACTGGAAAGAGCTAGAGTTGTATTTAGAAGTAGAATAGTGACACGCACCTCCGTGCAAAATTTCGTAAGGTTGGTATTAAAAGATTTAAAAAAATATATTTTGTGACCAACGTTGTTGAGCTCTACCGAAAAAAGTAATGTTGTCTGGTCTTGAAACTTTCAGAGAAGGTTTGGGGACTATAGTTCTACGTTAAGCTCATTAATGGCTGAAATAGGTCAGTTACTAACATTTAAAAATTTTTCTAATTTTGAAACTGCAGATCCGATCCATCTGAAATTTAGTACTTAGAAGTAGTATAATGACTCGCATGTTCATGCAGAATTTAGTGAGAATTGTATTGATTAGAAGATTGAAACAATATATTTGGTGAGCAGCGTTTAACGCTACTTCGACCATAGCAACAGTCCTACGATTGAGTTTAAATTTAGCATTTGGATATAAAATAATGACATAATGCAAAATTTCATGGGTATTTTGGATGATATGAACAGGGCATTTTTAAAATGATTTCGAATTTTATAAAATATAATTAAATAAACTTCATTATTATACAGGGTGTCCGGATTTAACATTCATATATTTCAGGGGGCGATTCTAGAGGTCAAAATATGAAGAAAACTTCATATCAACTTAGGTCCTAAAATGCACCCCATAGGTTAGAGCTTCTTCAACATGACCTCTAAAATCCAATAAACTAGCGATATCTTTTGTCAAAATTTGGTGGATTCAAACGAAATTCAGTACACGGAGGTTTTTGGATAAACTGAGTCTTCTGATGATTGAAAAACTTACTGATTCTCATCAGTAGTGGAGTCTTTCATAAAACTACTTCTAATTTTTGACTGAGTGATCAAATTGAAATTTTAATCAAAGAAATAGACTCCTTATACATTTTTTAAGAAAAAAGATACTCTTCGTTGAAAGCGTTACGGAGCACCATTCCAAAATGTGATTTTGTGATGATATGAAAAACATACTAGGAGTCTGACAGTTTGACATTATCAATAAAACACAAAAATTGAGTGGGCTCTCTGTACATTCCTGTATCTAAAAAATAATCTGAATTGATAAAAACGATTCCATATTCAAATCAAGAAATGGCTGATATGTATTTTTTGTATGATGGAAAACTCGAGTGCTGCCAGACGATTCTATGAAGAAGCGTTTCTGAACTTTTCTTGCGAGAAAACGTTCGCGAACCTCCACCGGACATTATGCGAAAAAACTCTTTTCTCCCTTCCAAATCTGAATGAGGTAAAGATCGTTCTACACGTACCGTTGAAAATGAAGAATCCGTTTTGGAAGTTGGAGCAGCAAATCCAAATATTAGTGTGCGACGAATTTCGGTACAAAAAAGAATTCAGAAGAGCACACGGTGTAGAAAGCTTTCTATGAGCAATTACTCTATCCATATTATATGCAAAAGGTTCAAGCCTTGAAACGGGAAGACTTCCCAGCATGATTGGAATTCTGTTATTGGTTAACAGAGCAGTTAAGACTCCTCTGAACAATATTTTGTTCACTGACGAAGCCAGATTGAGATGGTGTAGTCAATTTTCATAATATGCACCTTTGGGCAGACGAAAACCCACATGCAAGTATGGAATTGAACCATCCAGACAAATTCATCATGAATGTCTGGGTGGGAATTATAAATAACTCTTTGATAGGGCCTTAGGTACTGCCGAATGGAGAAAGCTATTTGTATTTTTTACAACACATTTTACCAGATTTGATGGATGATGTTCCTTGCTTAAATAGACTTAATATAATTTTCATGCATGATGAGACACCTTCGCATTTCTGTCAAGGCGAAGGGAATATTTGGACCTGTACACTGGCCAGCTTGGTCTCTGGATTTGAATCCTTTAGTTTTTTTTATGGTGCTACTTGAAGGAATATGTGCACTCAGCTCCAGTTCGAAATATTCAAGAGTTGGAGCAACGTGTAATAAATGGTTGCGAACACATTAGGAATATTCCAGGGATTTTTGCTAATGTACGAATATCGATGAGAAAACATATTAGAAAATGTATTGAAGTTAACAGTGGGCATTTTGAACATTTACTGAGATTTTTTTATATCGTTCATGTTATTATTATTATTATTAATACACAAACAAAGGGAGGGGCGAACCCATAAACCCTAAAATTAACAAAATTTGTTGCCTCAGTAGTAAACATACCTCATTAAATGTCCAATAGAAAACCCGATAGCAAACTAAGCCAAAAAAAAAAAAAAAAAACAAATTTTCATTAATGTCTCAGCCAAACCACCCGTCCAATCCACTCTTAAACACTCCAACCGAACTCGCACCGACAATTCCTGCAGGTAGGGAATTCCACACTGTGAACACGCGATTCACTAAACAATTCTTGCGGCACCTGACAGAAAAGTTTTCCTTCTTAAGTTTTAAATGGTGACATCTCAAACGAGTGTCAGAGCCTACACTATATATGTCCCTTAGCATGCCATAATTGTACCTCAATATACGAAAAGTGATAATCAAGTCTCCTCGTAGCCTGCGCCTTTCGAAGGTGCTGAGACCCACCATACTCAATCTTTCCTCATAGCTTGGTCGTGCACCTCGAAACCAAAGTCGCGTTGCCTTCCGTTGCAGTTTTTCCAAGCACTGTTGATCACGCACTAAATCAGCATTCCACACAGGCCCGCAATATTCCAACAATGGTCTTACGTAACTGGTGTATAATCGTATCCATGATTTCAGTGATATTTTTCGGAACGATTTCTTTAACATGAAGAGCCTGCTATTCGCCTTTTTAACAATTTTCGTAATATGCTCTGACCACGACAAATTCTCACAAACGGTCACACCAAGATCGTTATGGGATCGTACAGTGTCCAAAAGATGCTCACCCAGCATATATGTCCTACGCGAATGATTTCCCCCGAGATCAAAACAACACATTTATCTATATTCAGTGGCAAAAGCCAGTCCGAGCACCATTGAGATATTGAATCCAGATCTTCCTGTAGAGTTTTGTGTTGGGTGAAGTAATTAAAAATCTTCGTGTCGTCGGCATAAAAAGCACAGTCAGTCCGGATGTGACGAGATAAGTCACTGGCATATAATATAAACAACAGCGGCCCAAGAACAGATCCCTGGGGTACGCCGCTCTGTACCACTCTGTCTGTCGAAAAAGAACTCCCGATGCGAACGCAGAACTCTCGGTCAGACAAAAAGGATTTTATCCAAAGGAGAAGTTTTCCCCGAATCCCACAATGTTCCAACTTATGAAACAACCTCTGCCTAGGCACCCGATCAAAGGCCTTGGAGAAGTCCAAATAAATAACGTCCATCGCCTCCCCCCTGTCTAAAGCCGCAGTCCAGCTGTTGATGCACCCCAGTAGATTCGTCATGGTTGATTTACCCTTGACGAAGCCATGTTGCTGTTTTGGAACCAATTTGTGTTCATTGGCAAAATTACGAATTTTCTCAGCAATGATAGATTCCATTATTCTGCATACAACCGGTGTAAGACTGATAGGGCGATAGTTATTAGGGTCCAGCTTACTACCTGTCTTGAATACTGGTGTGATGCAAGCTTTTCTCCAAAGAGCAGGCACTGTAGACTCATTGAATGATAAATTCAATATAATAGAAAGTGGAAAGGCCAAGTATTCAGACAAGGACCTCAGGAGTAGTGGTGACAACTGATCCGGTCCAGGGGAAGAATTTTTCTTCAGTAAATTTAGATGTCGCCTTATATCATCTGGGGTGAACTCTATCTTTTCCAGGGAAGACAGCAATCTTGAACCCTTGATTTCTGGATATTGAGTTGGAGTATCCTCAAGTGTGTAAACCAATGAGAAAGTATCAGCAAGCAGGTTGGCGGTATCCAGACCATCCCGACATAACTCATCACCGCTCTTCAACAATGGAATGCCCACCTTGGATATTAAATTTGAGCGGATATATTTGTGCAGCGTTTTTGGGTTGTTGGAGGTGGCAATGGATTCCTCATATCTTTCTCGTGAACAATTTATGCACTTTTTCAACATATTCGAAAACTCCCTGTGGGCATGGAAATCATTATCATTTTTAGATCGTTTATACTTACACCATAGTTTCTTTTTATGTTTATGTTATAGAGGTTTTGTTTTTTTTTGCCCTTTACCCAGTTGAACTTGTTGATTAGAATTATGTTTGAATAAATTTTTTTCACCTTCTTTCGGATTATTTACTTTAAATTTAATTTTTTTAATACTATTTAGTATCGCAGAAGTCAATATAACGTTATTGCTGACGAAGGTCAGAGTGACATTCAATATAAAGTGTTTTTTGAGATAAGCAGTCCGTGGCTCAGTTAGAATGCATATTATCACAAAATCACTTTTTTCTCGAGACTGGTGCTCTGTAACGCTTTCAACGAAGGATATTCTTTTTATTCAAAAATGTTTGAGTAGCCTATTTCTTTTATCAAAATTTTAATTTGATTACTCAGTCACAATTTATAAGTAATTTTATGAAAAACCCCTGTTTTATCTCCGCCACTGATGAGAATCAGTAAGTTTTATGATCACCAGACAATTCAGTTTATCCAAAAACCTCCATGTACTTGAATTTCATTTAAATCCACCAAATTTTGACACAGATATCGCTAGTTTATTGGATTTTGATGGTCATTTGAAGAATCTCTAGCGCCCATAGGGTGCATTTTAGGTCCTAAGTTGATATGTTTTTCACATTTTGACCTCTATAATCACCCCTTGAAATATATGAACGTTAAATCCGGACACCCTATATAATTGGCTGGAACAGAGAGGTCATTAGCCATTTGAATTTTGCAATCGATAAAGTTAGTTTCTATATTTTGTGTTTCTGTATCCCAAAATTGTATGTGTTTTTATTTTTTAGTTATGACGAACATGTAAGGATTTGGGACATAAGGAACTTCAAATGTCCTAGAGCAGAAGTCAAAATCACGGGACCTGTTTGGAGGGTTAAATGGGATCCTTTTACACAAAATCACATCTTGGTAGCCGGTATGCTAGGAGGTGCACATGTTATTTCTGGAAATTCACCATCCATAATTGACAGCTATTACGAGCATGAAAATCTAGTATATGGAGTAGATTGGTGTTTTATGAATGAAAAATCAGTTCAGAAGTACCCTAAAGAAGGGAATGTCATGATAGCTAGCTGTTCATTTTATGACAATTTGTTATGTGTTTCAAAGTTAAACTGTGATATTAAGTGTTAATGTATAGGAATTAGCAGAGATATGTGGTAAATTTGAGGAAAGGCCAAAAATGGTATGAAATATCCTTGTTCTTTGAGAACAATACATACCATATACCGTCGATAGGTAACTTATTTCTCTGTAATTTTAGTTTTAGTATGGGATTGCATTATTCTTCAAAAGGAAAATATAAATTTTTGTGTCATATATAGGTATAAACAAATATCAATGATTTTAAATTCTGCTGATGATGTGGATTTTCTCTTTGAACTTATTTTTATTCATAAGACAAATGCTGTCCTTGGATGGATTTAATTATAGGAATCAGACTGACACTTTGCTTCATTTACATTTGATTTACAGTTCATTCACTACAGGGTGTTTTCAAAGGCGAGTCTTTAACAGAAGGTAGAACTAGTTGAAATAAATCATTTAACTGAAATATCTTTTATACAAAATATTAAAGGGGGCACATTTATTCAACCTGTAAAAAGTTCAATTTGACATCTTGAAATTTCAAGTTTGGTTCTTTTATTTCAAACACTTCAATGGACATAATATCTATCAAAGTAATTGTGATCTGACATATATCAAATGCAGGTTCAATGTAAATAAATAAATATGTAATAATTATGACTGCTGTGGATTTATTGCAAGATATATTTATACAAATATTGAATATTTGGAGAGTGCAGAGATGGACACTTTAAACAACTTATGTGAATAAATTGCTGTGGCCTAAAGTGGGGTAAGGTCGCAGTAACAAAGCCTATCCAGAACACAACTGAACTCCTAACTTGTACAAGCTGAAAAAGCTTCTGAGGGATCTTCACAAAAGACCTAGGAGTATCAGGATAATATAATATAATAATAATCGGAACACTTTGCCCTTAAAAATTTAAATCAACGTGAAATATGCTTTTGCTGATTTTATATGGACACACATGTAGGGTTGTATTACCTCCCCGTATTTGGTATGGGTTTGAGGCATCTTTCAACAAATTAACGAAAGTAAAACTCGCATTCCATTGAATGTTTATGTTGAAATTGTACTCCTGACTCAATGTTTATATTGACATATGCTGTTAATCACTAAAACACCCTCCATACTTTACTACACCATGATCATGTATTAGTGAATCTATTGTGAGGTCTCCTGCAGTGACAAGCCCTCAGATACCTTTCAGGTAGCCTGGTCAATTTCGTTTTAATCACCTGTTCACTCAGGATTCATTAAGTGACTGGAGCTCTCCAGTTTTATTTATTACTAGTTGAAAATGAATTTCCATCAAGTAAAGACTGAATCCATAAAATATTTGTGTGATATTTGATACTCCTTTCTATCCATGATAACTTCTTTTACATATAGAATTTTTAGATCTGTATGTAGTATTTAGCTGAGAACATACCAAGGTTTGCTATTGTCCTTAGTATTTTGGATTGGCTTCTATGAATTATTAAGATGTTGCAGTTGCTACTACACTGCCATAGCTTAATTCCATAAGTCCAGATGGGTTTGATTATTTCTTTGTAGATAAGAAGCTTGCTTCCTAATGATAGTTTGGATTTTCAACCAATTAGCCAATGAAGTTCTTTAAACTTTAGATTAATTTATTTCCTTATCGCTTATTGAGATACATGCCCAGATATTTGGTTGATTAAGATTCTGGTATCTGGATGTTATTTATTTGTATTGAAAGACACTTTCTCTTAGGGTGTGAAGTTGACTTGTTCTGATTTTCAGTATACACTTATAACCACTTAATCAAGAAGGCTCTTTAGTATATTGGGCTTCATGGCTCACTAGTATGTCTCATCAGTGAATGTATCGATTGTTATGTCAGTACGTTGGTAGAAGAGTGTACAGAAAGTACAATAGAGGGCCTAGGATACTTCTCTGTGAGACTCCAGATGTTGTGTGAAATGATCTGTAATATTGTCATTTGCTCTAACTCTGAATTGTCTTTCACTAAGATTAGTTCGTGAAAGATTGAAGGAGCTTTTTATTTTATATAATAGACCAGGTCGCCAAACTTTGTCAAAAGCTTGACTGACATCAAGTAATACTGATGTGCAATACTTTTTTCTTGAACTGCTTCATTCAGCTTTTGACTAATTCTGTGACCCTGCTACACTATTGAATGCTATGCTTGAACTAGTGACTAGTGGAGCAGTATCCAGTGGTCCACAGTTGTGTCGTTTATTTTTCAAAGAACAAGTCTAGGATTTTTGAGGTAATAGAAAGCCGGCTATGTTATTTGGGTTATGAGATTATGTTATTTGGGTCTTTTCCTAGTTTTGTCACGAGGATAATTTCTGCAGCTTTGAGGTGTTTTGGCCTATAATTTTGTTTGATAATGGTATTGAATATATACTAAAGCAGGGCAATTCCGTTGTCTATTAGCTCTTTGATTGGTTTGCAGTGATTTCATTGACTCCTAAGAATTTTTTCATATTGAGGCAGTTAATTTCGAAAGCTTTGAAAAGCTTGATTGTTGTTGTTCATGTCTTATTTCCTGTAGTTCTCACTTCATTTCACTATCAATATTGCTGCTTGGAGTAAATACTTTGGCTAGATGTTCTTCAAAAATTTGAGCTTTTTTCGTCACATCTGACCAGCAACGAAGAATGATCAAGTTGTTGAGTATAACAATGGGCAAAGCACTATCATGGAACCTTCAAACATGGAAAAGAAACATACAGCAGCAATTTATTCGGTATGATTATTTCAGTCCGAAAGTTCTCAAGTAATTGTGAATCACTGAATTTTTGACACTTTTTGCTAGAGTTCTTAAATTTGCATTGAGACTGAGCAAGATTGGAAATAAGCATCTGTGTATGTTCAAAAACTCGTTAAAATCACTGGCAAATTATTTAGTGGACCAATTTATTTGGTGAAGAATGATTTTTTCACTAATATTATGATCCAACTCAAAACCATAAATCTCTGCTAGATCTTTATAATGCCAAAATTGAGAAATAGCTTTGCTGTATATCATTTTTATTTCCTATCATAGTAAAATTAAATGAAGTTGTTGATGTTATTAGAAGTTTATATTATTAAATTTTTTCATTACATGAGCTGTGATATACATGTTTATGTTATAAATGAAAGGAATAAAATTCTCAAAGTATCAAACCATCTTTAATTTTAACATAGCTTTTATTTTTATGAAATTAATACTTCTCAATTTCATTTATGTTGTCCTATGAAGAATGCACAGAAATATAAGCACAATTAATTTTTTTGCTACAATTCAGATTTATTTGTGTAGACCCTTAATATAATAAATCTCATTGTCGTCAGTTTTGTTTTGGTAAATTTTTAATTTGATAGCATAAAAAGGAAGCGACATGATAAGAGTAATTTTTCATATAAATTTTTAATTAACTACGTTGATAGAGATAGTTCCAGAAATCAATATCATGTCAGATGTCCGAACTAAATATGCTCTTTTTTGCGCACTTGTTCTAGGGAACAATTTGTTCCCTTTTTCCCAAATGTCTGTAAACTTCCTATTTTGAGCCAAAACTGTTCTCCAACGACTGAAGAAGGATCGGAGGTCAAGATTAATTAACAATAACAACAACAAATAATGTCTGGCCGGTCCGTACTTAAACACTCTAGCTTTTGAAGGGAAAGAGCTAGAAACGTTGAGAATAGATTTGGGGCCTAAATATCTCGGTTGAGTTCGTTAATGGGCTAAATCGATACAATGGACATGAAGATTTATGCCAAGTATCGTGATTATCGGACGACTGGAGGTAAAAATATTAATTTCCCAACAAACAGACCTAGAGACTTGAAATTTTCAGGATGAGTGTGAAGTCTAAATATATCAGTTATATACTGAAATGGAAGCAATCGACTAAATGGTTCCTGAGTTCTTCGCATTTGAAATTTTATTTTTCAAATATTTTTGAAGCTCCAAATCAGATAGAGTTCAAATTTAGTATTTAGATGTAAAATAATAATGAGTCTTTTTAAAAATTTTTTCTTATCTGCAAAAAGTTTGAAAAATATGTGAAATTTTGTTCAATATACTCTTTTTCAACTCTTTTTTGCCAATATGTAACGATGCAAATCAAAGAGAGATGGATAGAGCCTTTTAATTGTGTATTTTTTATTTTCACGAAATGTCGGCATCTTCAGAACTCTTCTAAAATTGTAAAAAACTACCAGGAGCTGAAGATCGACCATAAATAATTTTTGAATCATTTGCGCAAAGTTGGATTCAAAAAGAAGCTCGATGTTTGGGTGCCACAGCAAAAAACATGATGGATCGATTTTCCATCTGCAAAGCCTTGGCCAAACCGAATGAAATCGACCCATTTCTTAAACGAACGGTGACTGGGGATGAAAAATGTGTTACATACGACAATTTTGTGCGAAAACGATCGTAGTCAAAGCGCGGTGAAGCAGCTCAAACGGTGGCTAAGCCAGGACTAACGGCCAGGAAAATTCTACTGTGCATTTGGTGGGATTGGAAAGGGATCATTCATTACGAGTTGCTTCCATATGGCCAAACACAAAATTCGTATCTTTACTATAAATAACTGGGCCGTTTGAAGCTAACGATTGACCATGAATGGTCAGAATTGACCAACAGAAGAGGTGTTGTGTGGCAGAAACTCCGGGAGCTTGGTTGGAAAGTTTTAATATATTCACCAGATAGCACCAAACGATTACCATCTTTTTTTCACATTGCGAAACTTTCTGAGTGATAAGAAATTGTCATCAAGAGAAGATTGTGATCATAGATTTCTACAATTTTTCGCCAATAAGGACTAAGACTTCTATGAGAGAGGCATTATGAAGCTACCTTTAAAATGGCAATAAATTATAGAACAAAACGGTGCATATTTGACCCAAATCAGACAATCCGAAACATGTTAAATAAAGTCTTGAGGTTCACGCAAAAATAATGGATTTTTTTCCACAACCTATTAGTAGAAGACACAAAATATATTTTGTAAAAATCCTGGGTGATATAAACTAACATGTAAAAGCTCCTGACTTTACATCAGTGCTTTTCACCTTTTTTTTAGTGTATTCAGTTCAAGTTTGACACACAATTTCGAGTACGTGGGGCAAAATTGTTATATTTTATTCAACACTAGGGCAGTTACGTTTTGATTTTAAACTGTAATATACGGTTACATGTTACATCACAAAAAAGTAAAGAAAAGCATAAATTTACAGTTATAATATTTGAAAGATTTTTACAAGGTGTCAATTTTTGTTTTTTTTAGTAGTATTGTAGCGAACAACTTCTTGGCTCCTGGTCCAGAAACCTACCTTGCTCTGTCGCAGCTTGACCAGCGTACCAATGGAGGACCCGACCAGTCTAAAGATTCCTGACTAACCGTCCCAGCCGAGTTCAAGTGGGGCAAGGCACAGCGTTTGACGATCACCGTTCCAAGCGGAACGCATGATCACCAGCATCACAGGCAGAGCCTGCGCATCACGTCTGTCTGACGAGTTTCAGATGCGCAGACTCTGAAACGAAACGCCGTCTCCCGAATCAGGAGGTGCTCCTGCGAAAGCTCCTTGGCAATACACCGTTTTCCTTAGAGAGCTTCAGTATAATTTTAAAAGTACACGATTGAGATTTTTTATAAATTCCTGATAACTATCACTACTTGTCCTATTTTGCCTTGACATTGATTTCTTCAATATTTCTTTATCTCTGATGTCCGATTTGTTGTACTTGACATGGTATTTATGCTTTAACATACTTTTCAATTTCTGGGTGAAACTGGGTATTGTCTGTGTGATGGCTACAGGGAAAATCTTCCTGATAGAATTGCACGGGATGGCTGCTAGTACAATTTCAACTTCATATGGAAATCTGGTTTTTGGGTACCCAATGAATTTTTTCTGACTTTTTTGGTTTTAGGTTGAGTCCTTGGTGCTTGAAAGTTTTTTTAGAAGAACTGAATCCTCTTCTGACAAGTCTATACTTGTTAAAGTTATTATTTCTTTACCCAGAATGACACATCAGTGTTACTTATTGGTCGAAGATAATCCATGAATTCTCCTGAGGGAACTCCTCAATAGGCATATAAATATTTCATCCTGTTCCTGCAGCTAAATACCTTGGTGTGAACTATGACAATAAAATGAACTTCAAGCTGCACACGAAGATAATGAAAAAGAAAACAATATCTGAGCCAAATACCTCTCCAAATTAACAGACAAAAAGCAAGGCATCAATATCAAAAATGCATTACGAATATAGAAGTCCATCTGTCGACTCATATTGGAATACGCTCACCCATTTTTCGCAAACTGCAAGCCTCCAGCAATTAGAAATCTTACGGTAGCAGAGGCAACTGCTTTACCTGAAGACCAAAATAGAGCCCATTGAAACAAGATTGAATAGACTAAATAAGTCTTTCTATAATAGATTAATAGAATTGGACAATGTGATCTCCCAATTTCACATTGACGGAAGAAAAACAACTAGAAGAAAACATCCACTGTATTCATGACTATCGAAATTGAAAAGTATTATTTAAATAACTAAATGTGAAATTATTGTTTATTTTAGATAGTATAACAAATGTACTAAAAAAATGTTAAGTTACTGGACGAAGGTCGATGGCCATTTGCATGGGCAATAAGGAACAGTTATTATTATTATTTTTTTTTATATTTATTATTTCATCCTTGTCTTAATATTTCATCTTAAGTACATGCGTTCAAGGAAACACAACTGACACTCAATCGGTAACTTGTTCATAGCTTAGTCACTTTGCTGCAATATTTGAGGAAAAAAGACAAATTTACAATCTGAGGAACAAGTTAACCATCTCTACCTATTGGAAAACAAAGAATTACTCTTTATATAACAGAAGAAATAAACAATAAGTTCATTTGTCTCCCAGTATTGAAATACATACATTTAACAAAATTATTTTCCACAGTAAAAAATTCACACTCTATGTGCGCCATGATCAAATATTGAATATAAATAAATAAAATTATAAAACTTCCCTAAATGAATATTAATTTTTCAAGGCCAATTACAATTGAGAAAGTCCTTAATATAAATAATAAAGTGCCAAGATTATGCCCTAAGGATTTTATGATTAATAAACCAATATCTTACTACTGATAGTGTAACGTACCACGGTTAGTTTACCGCAGTATTTTGCCTATTATTTCAGTATTCTCAAATATCAGACAATTGCAAATTAATTAATCTCGATGATTAATTTCGATGGATTTAAGTGGACTGTATTTTTGGCGTAGTTGGCGAAGAGTTTTACTTCAGGGGCACTTGTATGTAGTTATCTGGATGATGAATTAGTTTTGTTTATCCAATAAGATGAACAAAGGTAATGAATTTGCCAATACTTTGGCAATCGACTTTTTTACTATATTAACAATAATAACCGCCATAGCTTGGACCGAAATGTCACAAGCTACATACGACAAATTTGACTATCCGAATGATAGTGCATAATGTAGCAAAAACTACATGCGACAAATTTCACTATTACTAGAATAATAATGATTTTACAATCTTTTCAAAGACTGAACGTAAGAGGTGCTCAATGTATCCCTTCTAACAAAAAGAGAGAAATTAAAGTAATTGATTGGAGGGTCCATTTGGAGGTGGACTGAATGAACGAAATAAACCTTCTTATTGGTCGCAGAAAAATTATGAGATTAATGCAAGTAAAGAAGGATAGAATAGTTTACAATTCCGAATGCTGTGTAATGTCAAATTAACAGGCATAAATATATCAAAATCTCTAAATGAATTTCCATGTTTTCTAAGGCCATATATAATCATTAGAAAACAAATAATCTGAAGTGTTAACAGTTCAAACAATTCTCAAAACTGCTAGACCGAAATATTAACGTAAAAAGACCTAAGTATCGATGACGAATTAATGCCGAACGACAAGGCCGTCTCTAATGAGAAGGAACAGATAGGTTATGTTTTCGGAAAACGATGACTTATTAGTGAATAAGATATTGTTAAGGAATGAACCATTTTCATTTACTTTTTTCATCATTAATAAGGAGTATGAGCTATGGTATTAGAAAGTTCTAGAAATCGAGACAGTGTAACATACATCAGTATAACAATTTTATACTCGAACAAACTCGACAAGGTTTTGTAAATCACAGGGGCAAATCAAAGACATGCGCACGTTTCAAACTGATCGGTTTTCGTCAGTGCAATGTATGCTAGTGACTACTAATCTGTCCAATATCTATATTCGCTATACACAGAGACTCCAAAGATATTACTAATACACTAGCGCTATCTAGAGTATGCAAAATACATACACAGAGACTCTAAGATATTGATAATACACTAACGCCATCTAGAATATGCAAAATACATATAAGACATACCTTTGCGTTAATTCAAGAAAAGAAATGTATTCTCGATATTTTCAAGTTACGAACGCAGAATAAACTTTCCTCATGCTCAAATCAGACCATAAATTGCCGGAAGGCCCAAAAATTAGTATATTCATATTAAAATAAATTAATCCGGCTGCACCATAGCTTATACTCCTTATTAATGACTTTTGGTACAGATCACCCGGATTAATTTTTTTTCCATCATAGTTTCACAAAATTCCATTCGTTTGGTCTTCCAACAATTCTATCGCTCAGATCGACTTGTTCAGCAATTTGTTTACTCGAACAAGGTGCACTGGTTTCAACAGCAGCACACATATCTACTTCTTTTTTCAGACGATTTTCACTAATGTGTTTTGGTGGTTTATCAGTCCTACACTGATCATTTGGATTTACTTTATTTTCAACCGATATGGACAAACGAATCTCACGTTTGAGGTGCGAATGATTCGCAGACTGCAGATCCTTTCGATCGAAGCATCCCCCACCAGTCACTACCATTGAGAGAGAACACTCGTTTATTCGTTAATTCTCATTGCATCGCGGTGATTTTTCGTCGATTGCCTCTATAGTTCGCTAAGAAGACGTTTGCAACAACTCAAGTCTATGAATGGCGCAAAATTTTTTTAATTTGTAGTGCAGTACTAGAAAAATGAGCCATCCCACCGACCGCGAACATTCGTGCGATCCGCAAGCTGACCGGCAACTTGCAGTACACGAAATTGCTGCAGAAGTAGGAATATCGTATGTAACGTGGAAATACTCTCAATCATTTCTAAGGAGTTGGGTTTATTATGTATTTAGATATGTTTTATGTACACGCCACTAGCAGAGGCATGCGTATACCGCAGATGTCCCAACGGTCTATCAATAAGTCGTAGATAGTCGTTAAGAACTAGCGTCATACATCTGTATGTTAATTATTAATCTTCTTAAATACAACTAAACAGAATCCACGTAGTATCGTTTACAAACCAGTCAGAAACATATTAGGATTATAGAAAACTGTTCGCAATATGGGTTCCTCGCCTACTAAAGGCTTTTAAAGTAATATCGAGACGGATAGCAAAGGCGTCCAGCTTATTGACTTACTTCATAAACAAAGTACGAGCAATGCTGAATATTATTGCAAGCTCCTTGATGGGTGAAGCTGGCTTATCGAAGAAAAAGATTAGACAAATCCATCATAAGTGTGATTCTTCTTCATGACAATCGACCACACAGTTACTTTGACCTGAGACAAATTGTTGAAATTTCATTGGGAAATACATCCTAGAGAAGTATGGCTTTGGGTATTCACTTACTAGCAAATATGCTGGATCACAGTTTGCTTGGACGAAGATTACATCAGGTTCAAAAATCCGATGCTTACAAATTTTTCAGCGATATGAATGCGGAGTGTTTGCTTTTTGTTATGCTCACGACATTCAAGTCAGTCCCATTTCCTAAGTACATGCTGATACTACATTTTCTAGTTCTAGTGAACAGGGTTTTACATTTTGCCCAAATATCTGTAAATTTTCAAATTTTTAGCCGAAAATGGTCTCAAACAACTAGATTGGAACCACGGATAATGATTATGCCCATTAATACTCTTAACTTTTGGATGAAAACTTCAAGATACTTTCTAACTTCAGACTACGTATGGGGTCTAAATATCTCCCAATTAGTTTGTCAATGGGCAAATTTCAAATTTGAAACTTTTTCTTATTTTCTAATTAGTTCAGAAACTAATGATAAGATCGAATTCAAACTCATTATTTAGATGTATAGTCGCGGCATGAAAATTTATACCAAATTTCGTGAGGATCATACGGAGGACTAGAGGTAAGAATGCTAATTCCCTAACCATGCTTAAAATTTTGGTTTGGAGTCTACATAAATCAGTGATGTTAAAAAATGGGCAGAATCGGCGCCCAATGGTTCCTGAGTTATTTTAATTTTTCAAATATTTTCGAAAGCACAAATACAATCAGGTTCATATTCAGTATTTATACGTGAAATAACGACACGATCACCTAGGCATAATTTCATGAAGAAAAATTACGTAACTTTTCTGATTTTAGCAAATTGTATGAAGAGTATAGGAACTTTTGTTCGATATATTCTTTTTCCTCTTTTCTTGCCAATATTTAAATATGCACATTGAAGAATGGAGCTTTTTAATTATTTTCTATTTTCTTCAGGAGAGCAGTTCTAAAATTGCGTTTATTTGACATGTGAATGTCAGAACATGGAGTTCTGTGTTTTTATTCATCATATGTAGCTTTTTTGAGAAGTGATTAACATATTTGTAATTTTCAGGGGAAATATAAAAAAATATCCAATGTTTTAATTCACTGGTTATCAAAATTTTCACAATAAATGTTGAAAATAGCACTAGAAGTTTATTATATTCATAAGCAATATAAAATATATATCGAAATGGTATATATTCCTGATGTATAAAATCTAGACTCCATCTAGCATACATTGCATTGACGAAAACTAATCAGTTTGATATATAAATCTCATATTTTCAAACCTGTATAAATTGTTCAGTTGCCAAGAAAACCACTTATTCTGATATTACAAGTAGATCTGCCAATTTTCCACCTAAGCATTATGAAATAAATACCTTCAACTAATCCGTCATCATTTTCAAACAACCATTAGGAATATTTGATTGATTGGGTCTTTACTTGGTGGAAACTTATTTTAATTAAAAAAATGTATGAGACAGTAATTTACCATTTTTGTGGAAATAAATTACTGTCTCATAAAAATTTTTTTAACCATCATGAATATTTCACGTCTGGCACCTCTCATCTTGTAAAACTAATTACGAGACTAAAATAAAACAGCGAAACATATTCTCTTCCATTTATTTCATAAAAAATAAATTATAACTGAATATTTACATATCAGCTGACCAATAAAGAAATCAAATAAACTGCAACATGAAAAATATTTCGAATTGAAATCTGTATGTACCTAAATTAATATTAAATTGCTAACAAATATCATTCTTATACATACAAAATAATCATCAGGCAAAGACACTGATATTTTCCCAACAAACTGATCAGAGTATTTATTTATTCACCTTTTCCAATTTATACAAAATTTTGATGTGCCATACAAATAATAAATGATTTAATTTTAAGGAATTGCAAATGAATATTGAAATTCAATACTACTTACAATTTTTTAGTATAGTAGGTGCTATTACTACAGTCAACTTTTTAAGTAGGAATATGTTTGTGCCTGATAACAGTATCAGAAGTATAGGTGTTTAAGGTCAACTTAAAATATTAATATATTTCGAGTCTTGAACTTTTATCTTGAACGGGGTACTGAAGTTTATAATTTTGAAGGAGTCTCAATATGTACATTTTAGAAACGTGGTTTCTGTACTTTCCACTAAACTATCAACTTAAATGAATGTATAATTCTAATAAAGATAATAGACAGACAAGGAACAAAAAATTGGCAACTAATGTTTCCCAATCCAATACTCAAGAGAAATCCTCCTAATCTATCCTAATTATTTTCAACTATGCACTGACATCCACATTTTTTGCTTTTTATATATTATGTCTCACTTTTCAATTCGAAAAACATACATTATTCTTTTTGTAATCCAACATTCAATACAAAAACAAATTCAAGAGGTACATTTCCGAGAATACCTACACGATCTAAACTCACACAGCCAATAAAAAGAAAGCTTTCCATTTGTCCGGCGAGTTTTACATGTCGGCTGGTGGGGGTGAGCCACTTACTGTCTTGATGTTCCTGCTTTTGCGTACAGGAGTGGTTCCTATGGGAGAGTATGGCTTGCTCATTGCGCTGCTGTAAAAAAAGGAAAAAAATCAAATTTGAGGATTAAACATTTTCTTCATGCAAGCTAAATAGAAAAATTAATAGCCTAAAGCAAGGTTGTCAAAATTACTTATTATTTAGGTTTCAGGTTTTTACCTTCTCTAAATTTGAATACACCAACCTAGCGTATGTTTTATGCATCCCGAATTAATTCTTAGAAAATACAATAATGAAATTCATTAGATTTAACACAGCAATGATTTCACTTCTTTAGTTTGTGTCCTAGAATGAATGGATAATCCTGAAACACTGTGTAGAAGAGCTATTGGGCGCTCATATGGACATTCTTCATACGATCACATTAAAATATTACTTCTTTCTTACTAATTCTTATTAACTACTTACTCAAAACAGTATTAAAAAACTATTTGATTTCAACTTCGATTCCCTGAGTAAGTAGCATGAATGAGTTTTCATCACTAAGTAAAGTTGTTTTTTTGAAGCCCTTATCAGGTAAAGATCAAGAGAAGAAATTATTGAATCTTCAATATTTTGTTATTAAGTCGATTTTTTTTCTTCTGTATACTAATAGCAACAACTTCTCATTTACATAAGTTATGAAGATGCATTGTACCATTTTGAAACCTACGTGAAAGGTGCATATTTTTTAAGGTAGCCACTTTCGCACATTTTTTCCATCATGAAGTTCAAACTTTCACATAATGAAATATTCACCACATTTAATGATAAAATTTGAAGTTGGAGGTTTTTTTTTCTAAAATGACAACAGTTATTCATACGGTTTTCTGTATCTATTGGTATTTTAATGAAGAATATTTTACCATGCAGAAACTGATAAAGGAGGGGGGGGGGGGGTCCGTGGACCCCTAAGATTGACGAGGTCGGTGGGTCCGTGAGCAAAGGTATTTCCAGCCGTACATGGACCGAATTTGCAGGCGAGCTCCGACCGCCAATATACATTCTGTCAAGAAAGTACCGGGAATTATCGATTTAAATCTGGCGGGGCAATGAGGCAGGTAAAATTTTTTTCCTAGGTTGGTACCACTGTCCTTAATTACTATGCCAAGCTTGAGCGGGATCTGTCAACTAGTGTGTTTGCAACAGCTGATTAAGTCGGTCGATGTCAGAGTGCGTGCCGATTTTTACTATGGGTGATTACGTTGAGCAAAGAATTTGTTTAAAGTTTTGTGTTGCAAATGAATTTTCGTGTGCCGATGCATTGAAAATGTTGCAAAAGGCCTTTGGTGATAATGCTCTATCGAAAACTCGTGCATATCAGTGGTACAGAGCCTTCAAGGACGGTCGTGAAGTGGTCGCCCATCGACGGCTTCGATCGAAGATAACGTCGATAAAATTAAGGAAAGGGTGCTGGAAAACCGTCGTACCAGCTTGAGAGAGATAGCACATGATCTTAAGATATCCCACGAGTCCGCACGTACGATTTTGATTGATATTTTGGGCATGAGAAAGGTGGCCGCACGACTCGTACCGAAAGACCTGAATTTTCTTCAAAAACGTCATCGCGAACAGGTTGCTTCAGACATGCTGGATCGCTGTAATTCCGATTCTACATTCATGGAACGCATTATAACTGGTGATGAGACCTGGGTCTACGAGTACGATATGCAAACAAGCCAGCAATCATCGGAATGGGTGGCAAAAAATGAGCCGAAACCGAAAAAACCACGCCAAAGCCGCTCGAAAAGGTGATGCTCATTGTTTTCTTCGATATCCGTGGCGTGGTGCACTACGAATTCGTTCCAGAGGGTCAGACGGTAAACAAGGAGTATTACCTAGGCGTTATGAAACGTTTGCGTGAGCGTATCCGTAAGAAGCGGCCAAATTTGTGGGCAAACAACTCATGGATTTTGCATGACGATAACACGCCTCCTCACCGAGCTACGATTATGACTGACTTTCTCGCCAAAAACTCAACAAACGTGCTTCAGCAACCACCGTATTCGCCGGATTTGGCTCCCTGCGACTTTTTCCTCTTCCCAAAACTAAAATTGCCCCTTCGTGGCACCCGTTTTGAGTCGATTGAAGCCATAAAACAAAATTCGGCGCGAGAGCTAAAGTCCATCCCGGAAAGCGCCTATAAAAAATGTTTTGATAATTGGAAGTGCCGTTGGCATAGATGTATTGGAGCAAATGGAGCCTATTTTGGAGGCGACCCAATAAATTTTGACCATTAAATGTAAAAATGTTGTTTTAATTGAAAATTCCCGGTACTTTCTTGACAGAGTAGTAAGTACACGGTACACTTTGTCCAGAAATGGGTTCCGAACACTAAGTATTGCTTTACTATTACCGAGGGGCCAGGTTTTGAAACGATTGTTTGAATTACATATGGAACTCATGTTTCTCAAAGAAACAGGAAGCACGAACATTTACTGAAAACTTTCTGCAAGGACTGGCTTATCTAGTTGATATTTTCAGTCATCTGAACGAGATGAATATGTTTCTTCGGGGTCCTGCAGTAACCATCGTGGATACAACAGAACGATTAAAGAGCTTTTTAACAAAACTAGCATTTTGTAAAGGAAGAGTGCATGTGGAATGTAACGTGAATTTTTCCCTGCTGGAGGAAATGCTTTCAACATGTTAAGGCAAAACAGTGATTAGTTTGTCAAAAGAAGTTCAAAAAGAAGTATCCAAACATCTAAAAATTCTCTCAAATTAGCTTGAAGGATACTTATAATCCATAAAATAATTAATGTCCCTATGCTAATTTCTTTATAGAATTGATTACTAAACAGATCCTCCAATAAAAGCCCAATTCTGATAGAATTTTTTTTTACAAAAAACAAAAGAAAATTGCATAGTCTTTTGTACTTTCTTTTAAAAGATTTGACTAAAAATATGTTTATACTCCATACATTTCCTTAGGTGACCACAATGATATGTTTATATTATTATAGAAAATTTGACTAAAATGCAACTTTTAGAACAGAAATCAACAGAGATAAAACTAATAAAGGCAATAAATGAAATTTACAAATTACTTTGTATCATTTGCCCTATTGGTCAAACTGGTAGATCCTCCAAGAAATGAATGAATGAACAACAGACGAGTTATATGGCAGACACCTCACATTCAACATACATCAGCCATTTGAGAGAATTTAGAAATAATTTCAATAATAACTAAGAAATTATCTGGAATGAAAGTTAAAATTCTAGACTTGCACTAGAGATTAACTGGTACAAAAACCTTTAAAATTCTTCTAAATGAGCAATCAAATATCAACAGATCTCCATTGTTGAAAGGTTTTACTTGGTTGGGTTGGGCTATAATTGACCCCAATAAATTTTTT
Organism: Megalocaria dilatata; assembly: GCA_034642435.1. Taxonomy (NCBI): domain Eukaryota; kingdom Metazoa; phylum Arthropoda; class Insecta; order Coleoptera; family Coccinellidae; genus Megalocaria; species Megalocaria dilatata. The sequence continues at coordinate 51,459,120 of CM067859.1, read as the reverse complement.
ACTGTTATCTGTATAAGTTATTATGTATTCAAGTTTTTGCCTAAACCATATCTATATAAGATGTGAAGTTATTATTTTTAACAGTATAAGTAATTGCATATACAAAATAAATGTTAGGGGTGCAATCTTCTGGAGAATAATTTAATTGAATTGAATCGGTCCTTACTTGAAGGAAACTCATTTCAATTGAAAACAAAAATGAAGAACAACTTCCACAAATTCATTAATATATAAAACAACCATCGTTAAATTAATGAATTTGTGGAAATTATTCTTCTTTGTTTTATTTAGAATTTAATAGGTCACATTTATTTAAATAAAATAATAAAGAATCTTTTTACAATTTATTGATTTGCAACAATAATTTCGCCAACACTACAGCTTCTTCAGATTTATATTTTCAACTAACTGCAAAAATAACAAGTTCACATCTTATATAGCTACGGTTAAGGTAAAAACCTTGAAAAAAGGAGGGTATATATTACAGTAAATTTTCGAATACTGATAAGTAAAAAAATGAAGAAAAAAAAAAGGATATTTATAACCAAGAAATATATTGGGGACAATTTTTGGAAATATCTAACTAAGTAAAAATATTCAATAAGGGAGATCTGTTTATTCATTGAGAAGAATTTTAAGGCTCTGTTAATTTTGACTGCTTCCAATAGTATGAGTCTGGTACTTTTAATTTCATTATGGATAATTTTATAGTTGTTGACATGTAGTCCAAATTCTTGTAAACGACTGGCATATGTTGAGTGTGAGATGTCTGACATTTAATTCTCTGGTGATCATGAATTCTTTTCTTAAAGAATCTACCTGGTCGACCAAGATAGGCCAATCATTACAAGTCAACTTATAAACTCCTGATTTATTGTCTTTATTTGTTTTATCATTACTGTTTTTTATGTGAATTCTTAAATTATTAACTGTTCTTAAAGTTACATTTATGTCAAATTTTATTTTAAATATTTGCCAAGTATTTTATATATCGATTTATATTTTGATATCGATTTTAGCAGAAATTATTATGGATAATTTAGTGGGGCACTTAAATCTCTTGAGCAGATGTTTTCTTTATTGGTTTAGATATGTAGATGATGAGGAAGAAAAGAAATGTAGTTATTGAATCTAAGTCCAAATTCTTTCAAATGACTTGCAAATGTTGAGTGGGAGATGTCTGACATTTAATACCTCTGGTGTTCATTACTTCTTTTCTTAAAGAATCTACCTGCTCGACCAAGATAGGCCATTCATTACAAGTCCAGATTTATTGTCTTCACTTGTTTTATCATTACTGTTTTTTATGTGAATTCCTAAATTATTAACCGTTATAAAAGCTACATTTGTGTCAAATTTTATTTTATGATACATGCCAAGTATTTTTACATCGATTTTAGCAGAAATTTTTATTGATAATTTAGTGGGGCACTTAAATCCCTTGAGCAGATGTTTTCTTTATTGGTTTAGATATGTAAATGATTTCATTTGTTGGTTTATGGAAACACAGACAAATATGCAACCAAAAATCCATATACCACCTTTACGCAACATACCAGGATCAACTATTCAATGGGCAAGGACTGACAATGAAAAGGCTCAAACATTTGCAGAACACCTGGCTGAAGTATTCACACCCAATGATGACATACACGATTACGAGGTTGAAAGAGAAATGTTAAATATTCCTTCTAATACGACTCCTATGAAAAGTATCACCATAAAAGAACTACAAAAAGAAATAAAATACCTGAACACACGAAAAGCTGCGGGAATAGATGAGGTCACACCAAAAATGATCAAGGAACTGCCTAAGAAAGGAGTAGCAATGATGGCATATATATTCAATGCTATCCTGAGACAAAATTATTGGCCAGAACACCTAAAAACTGCAGAAATAATCCTCATACTGAAACCCGGCAAGAATCCAAACGCTGTAACATCATATAGACCAATTAGCTTACTACCAACTTTATCTAAGATCTTGGAGAAAATTTTGCTATTGAGAATAAAGCCGGATCCCAACACCAAAGAATGGATTCCTCCACACCAATTTGGATTCAGAACAAATCACTCCACCATACAGCAGACACACAGAATAAGTCATGAGATAAGCAAAGCCCTGGAACTCAAACAATACTGCACATCTGCTTTTTTGGATGTAAGCCAGGCCTTTGATAAAGTCTGGCATTCTGGACTATTGTATAAGATAAAGAAATGTCTGCCATTATACTGCTACAAGTTGATGAGATCTTATCTTACTGGAAGGAGATTCAGAGTACGGGTGAATGATAAAGTGTCTGATTTTTATCCTATTCAGTCCGGTGTTCCCCAAGGAAGTGTTATGGGACCGTTTTTGTATACGCTGTATACGGCAGATATGCCCACAAATGCGAATACGATAATGGGAACTTTTGCAGATGATGCTGCAATTCTTGCAAGCCATGAAGATCCCAAAGAGGCATCTAATAGATTGCAAATTCATCTTGATGAAATAAAAGAATGGCTGCATAAGTGGAAGATAAAAGTTAATGAAACCAAGTCAGTTCAAGTAAATTATACTCTTCGAAGAGACCAGTGTCCACCCATCTTTATGAACAATATAAAGATACCAAATTCCCCAACTGTTAAATATTTGGGAGTGCATTTAGATAGCAGACTAACCTGGAAGGAGCATATTATTAAAAAAAGGAAGCAAATAGACCTTAGAACTAAAGAACTGAACTGGCTTATAGGTAGAAAATCGAAACTTTCATTAGAAAACAAGCTGCTGATATATAAAACGGTCATAAAGCCCATATGGACATACGGAATTGAACTTTGGGGATGTACAAGTAAGTCCAATGTAACTCTAGTCCAGAGATGCCAATCGAAAATACTGAGATTGCTAACAAATGCTATGTGTCAAATCAAACCCTGCATGAAGATTTGAAAATACCTTATGTGAAGGATGTCATCAAGGAACAGAGCCAAAAACATCACACCAAGTTAGATGGTCATATAAACGACTTACTACAACCGTTGCTTCAACCTCAAGACATGAGAAGACTCAAAAGGACCTGGCCAGCTGATATGAAGTAGATTTAAAATGGTCTTTTCACTGGAGAAGACCATATCAAATCATTAGAGAGCTCAAAGCTCTGTAGACAGCAAATTAGCTCATAGAATTGTTGTATTCTGATTGCTTATGAATAAATGATAATAAAAAAAAAAAAAAATATGCAATTTCATTGAGTTCCTTAATAAAATCAATCCAAACATTAAACTTACATCTCAGAAAGATAAGAATGAATTTCCTTGATTCAAAAATTTTGGGAATGTGTGATTCACAAGACTTTTTTGGTAAACCCATGTACAACAATATCACTATTCATCACACACTGAACCATCCTACTGATCAGAAAATGGCAGCATATCATCATAGTATGATCCATAGATCATTTAACATACCTATGAATCGCAATAACTTTTTTATAGAATTGAATAGTATTAAACAATTATTATGATAGAAAAAAATCTAACCAAAAATCAAAAGAAATTTGCATTTAATCTAGTCCACCCTGTTATACAAGATTTGACAAAACAAATGCATTTCTATTCCTTATGTGAATAGAAAATCGTATAATATCGCTAATTATTTTAAATAAAATTTGGCTCAATTGTAGCTTTTAGAACGGTTAATAATTTAGGAATTCAAATAAAAAACAATAAAGACAACGAATTTGCAGCTAAGTTTATTTTTAATGATTGCTTAAACAGGTAGATCCTTTAAGAAAAGAATTCATGAACACCATAGCAGTTCTACGTCAGACTTCTAACATTCAACATATACCAATATTTGAAAAAAATTTGACATAATTTCAAGAACTACGAAATTAAACATAATGATATTAAAAGTACCAGAACTGTTGGAAGCTGTCGAAATTACCAGGTACAGATGTCAACAGATCTCCCTTGTTGAATATTTTTATTTATTTAGATATTTCCAATAATTGGCCCCACTGGTTATTTGTAACTTCTTCTGTTCATATTTTCACTTATCTGTATATCTGAAAATTGACTGTTATTTGTACCTCCCTTTTTTCTAGGTTTTAGCCTAAACTACATAAGATGTGAAGTTGTAATTTTTAGAGTTCGTTCAAAATGTGAATCTATTTTATTGAGTTAAATTATCTCTAAAATGAATGTAGGTGTCAAAACTGACCGATATGATAGCATGCAATGACATATTGCATGCCATACAATTTAAAAGAACTATCTTAAAAATATTGCTTCAGTTGATACTTTGTTTTATTATTTTCACAAATAATAAACCATCCAAATGTTAGACATCCAAAATTGTGAAAGTTTACTATCACAAATAATTGGACAGAAGAAATATCTCACAATTTCACGAAAATTTGTATGGTGATAAATTTGAGCATTATAAACTTTAATTTTGACATTCCATATGAAGGATTTGAGGTATCCATAGGTTCAAATTTGGCTTGAAACTTAATGTGAGAGTGTAAAAATCAACAAAATTATTTGTGGGTAAAAATTTCAGTCAACTTCTGAAGTCAAACAACTTTAGGATTTTGAGACCATTTATATAGACCGATTTATGACATAAAAAAACTTTGCTGGATTTGTACTGGGTAGTATATTAATTTAATTATTCAAAGAATAATAAAATAAAGACTCAGTGTTGGAAAGATCATATCATTGCACAATAAACAAAAGTTAGTTCTTTGAGGAAAGCTTAATCTTTAAGTTTTATTTAAAAAAAAACACTGCACTGCAATAACATTGGACTAAATTTAACTGGATCACTTTTACTTTGACTGACTTATTCTTTTGATACATTTATTGCTCAGAAAAAGCATTAAACTACATACTTCACTTGAAAGTTCAACTTCAGCAATAATCTAAATATTTATGTTTCTAAACATAATTTTCACCAAATATATCCATAAAAATCCACAAATTATTTTTATTATTAAAATAAAAGTTTTCTTACGCAAATATATTTTTTCTTTTTTATAAATAGCTCCAAAATGGTAGATTTTTACTACCTAAGATTAGAATGAGATTTTCATATTATCTAAAACTACGAAATTTCAAACAAAAAATAAACAGTTTATGTATTAATAGTAAGCAGAATTCAAAAGTATAAGAAGAAACAATTAGAACAGTTTACCTACCTACTACCACTAACTGTCAATGGTGATGCCCTTATACTTCTTCTCGATGATACCACCTGCGGACTTGTCTGGCGATTTCTACTAGGACCAATACCATGCGTGACATCAATACAGAAAAAAACTTTGAAGAAAAGTGAAGAATCGTGCAATAAAGTTAATATACGTACCATAGAAGATAACAGTGAACTATAAAATCACAGCTTTGTTATTAAAAGAGTGGCAAATATTTTCTCTCTTCTCTTTTGGTATGACAATCATGAACTAAGTATCTAAAGAGATACTTCTTAGAATATTAGAAATTTAACATTATTTATTTCTATGGTACTGATATATTCATGTGCTAAAAAGGCAAAAAAAAAGTAACTGGTACAAGAGCAAACCAAGAAAGAAAGCCAGAAGTTTGTATCTTGTATAATTATCAAAATATCATTTAATCCCTTCATTGTGCAAGAATTTCAAATATTCACGTAATGTATCAATTCAAGGAAGGCAAACTTTCTAATTTTCTCTAGTATTAGATATGTGGTTTATAATATCGTAGCCTTTAGCAGTAATAAAACTCAATTGAAATCTGAAAAACTCCAAAGAGTCATCAGATTTCAAGCTAACTAATAATGATAAAGGTGGTTCCACATTGAAAGGTTTTAGTGAATCAAAAATAATTTTGTCACATTTTCCGAATTATTTGGATCAATAGAGATTGCTCTAAAACACTTTAAGCCTTTAATATATTTACACTAGGATTTACTGAAACCTTTTGGATACACCTTATACATTATATGGGTTGAGGACAATATGATACTAGGATGATATTGAGAGATAATTTGGTTCCTAACATGGATATACAGAACAACTTATTAAGAATATGATAAATACCATAGTTTGCGGCCTAAATTAAAATTTAAAATGGAATTATAAAAATGAACTAGTTTAGGAAACGTTATAGTTGAAATTTGAACCAACTAATAGAATACTGAATTGTTTCAGCCGTTACTATTTGGTAGTTGATCATAATTAAAACAAATTGTAGAAATTACTATGTTTTACTACCAATAAAAATATATATTACACATTTTCTTGTGACTCGAGTTTCGGGAAATGAACTATCCCATCATCAGACAACTGAAGACCTAACAGTAGTACAGAGGTATTTAAACAAAAGTGATAAATATTTTGGATATTTCGATAGATTTTAGGTAACACCTAATAGTGGTACAGAGGTTTACAAGCGGAACGTGATAAAAAACCGGATTAAAAAAGAGGGGCTTTCTAACAGATATCGGAATGTCGGCAATCGACAAAGAAGGTTATTAAACAGATGGTACCCATTTAAATATCTCAAATAATTTTTGGGGTTACATAGCTCCGTACAGTCATTCATTATTTTTACATTATTTTGTTGTATATCTCAAATATTTGGATTTACATAGCTTCATTATTTTTTACATTATTTTTATTGTGAACGAATTTGAAAATTTCAATTATCAAGTTTCTTATCTTTCGAATCTACATGTAAAATTTTCTTAAGATTTTTTTTTGTCAAAAGGAATTACTAGGGTGGTCCTTATTTCGGGTTTGTTCGAATTTTTCTTCACGATAGTCCTAAATCGGTTCGAAATATATAAAAAAAAATTCATGCCAATTTATAGCTCTTAATTTTAATATTAACTCGTGCCCCCCGACAGACAAAGTTTTAAATAGAAATAACATGGAAAAAGTTTTATTATTACTTCAGAATTTTTACGTCATTAACTAACGAACAAATCGTATTGACAAATGATATTTTTTATGTAGAATTTAACGCTCTACAAAAAAGGTCTCTTATGATTTTTCGATAACTCTAACGGTTTCTAAGTTATTCGAGGTTAAATGTGTTACTATTGTCATTTTCATAGTTTTATATATTTTTTTGGTTATTTAATGATCCTAAAATTATAGATCGGTTATTGGCGTATTCTCTAAGAAAAAAGTATCAATCAATCGAAAAAATTTGTCATTAAAATTTCTCCGAATTGAAAAAAATACCAATATTATTTTTATTTTCAATGATAAATACTTTTATGAAGTTGTTACATTTGTTTTTTTAAGCGCGTCAGGAAACATTTCACGATGATCTTTAACCACTTGCAATACATACTGCATTTGTTTTTCATCTTTGGTATAATGTTTACAAAAATCTTGCACTAATTTAACTCCTCTCTCAGCACAGTCATTCACAACCGATAGTTTTCCGACGAACCGTACTGCAGTTTTATAGCTTTCATTGTTAGCCCATTCAGAAGGATGAATTTGTAAAAATTCTGTTTGTAGCTCAAATCTTTCGAAAAATTTGATCGATTCTACAGTTACAAAAAAATCGATATCGTTATACAATAAGTCACTTATGTTCTTGGTTTGAAAGCGTTTTACGCTAGATTTTTCACTTGTATAATCCAGATCTTCTTCCAGAATAGCATCGTTTAAAATTTTTTCTTCCTCTGTTCTCAGCTTAGCCACAATTTTCAATTTTGTTTCTAATGGAACATCTTCATCAAAAATTGCCATGGTTGCTAACGCTGGTGATAAATACCATAGATGGTTCATAAATCTATTAATTGCTACAGTAGCAAGGTTACTGTTGATTGCCTTAAAGTTGTTTAACTCTTTAATGAATTGTAGATCATGATACGGAGCTTTTATACTGTTAGATGATAGAAGTTATTTAATAATTGTACCAATGAAAATAAAAATTTTCTTATAATATGGCCAAAATGTCTTGTGTATCCCAAAAACTAAATAAAAAAACTTAAAACTTACTATAACTCAGGTGTAAAACAAATTGGTGTAACTACCATTTTAGATTTACTGATACCCTATGAATTTTCTGAAGAAGAGAACCATTGAGATTACAACTAATAACCCATCTATCATTTTAGGATCATTAAATAACCAAAAAATATAAAAACTATGAAAATGACAATAATTACACATTTAACCTCGAATAACTTTGAAACCGTTAGAGTTATCGAAAAATCATAAGAGACCTTTTTTGTAGAGCGTTAAATTCTACATGAAAAATATCATTTGTCAATACGATTTGTTCGTTAGTTAATGACGTAAAAATTCTGAAGTAATAATAAAACTTTTTCCATGTTATTTCTATTTAAAATTTTGTCTGTCGGGGGGCACGAGTTAACATTAAAATTAAGAGCTATAAATTGGCATGAATTTTTTTTTATATATTTCGAACCGATTTAGGACTATCGTGAAGAAAAATTCGAACAAATCCGAAATAAGGACCACCTTAGGAATTACTGTTTTCTAAAGAATGAGTGACAAAAGTTGAATTTTTGTTTACTTTTCATTAAATTCATTTTATGTTCTTTGAAAAAGGTTTTAAACAGATGTTACTTTGAACACGTAGAACAAGATAACTCATAAACTCCTGATTTGTGTATGTTTGGAGTAGGGTCCTTTGAGTTAAATAATACCGATGATAATTTGTTTTGCGTTTTGAAGGCAATATTGACATCTGATTTTGAAAAACTATTGGCCACTTTTTGACTTATGCTACCAAAGTACGATAGAGAAATGAATTTTTTATTTTCTTCAGTTTTTATAATGGGATAAATTTGGCTCATAGCTATTTTAGATAGTTTCTGTCGAATTAGATTATCTATTATATTTGGGTTGAAACCGTTGTTCGGCTATTGATTTTATAGTTTGGACTTCAGCTTCGCGGTAATTTTTTGATAAGGGTAATGCGAAGGCTCTATGGATCAGCGTATCAATCGATGATCCATAGAGCCTTCGCATTACCCTTATCAAAAAATGATTATGGGTGATTGGAATCAATAGGAATACACATCAGTGGATGTGGGTTTTCTGAACACGTTGAATTCTATTTTTCTATTTGAGTGTGATATCGAGAGGTCTAAAAATTTAATACTGTTCTTCGATTCTTTTTCTAATTTGAATTTAATTTTTGGGTGAATATTATCCAAGAAATTCAAACATTGACTCAGTTGTCTAGATGTTCCGCAGATACACGTGAGAATATCGTCTACGTATCTGTACCAGAAATGAATATTTACAGGTAGTTTCGAATTGAAGATTTTATTTTCTATTTCTGACATGAATATGTCTGCAAGGAGTGGACTCAGTGGTGAGCCCATAGCTAGGCCGTTTAATTGTTCATATATTTTGTTATTAAATTGAAAACAATTTTTTAGCAGGCATTGTTCTAAAAGGGCAATGAAATCATCGTGTATCACAGGATTTACATGTGATTTTTCAAGAAGTTCTGAAGGTAAATGAATGCTATCATTTCTCAGTATATTTGGAAACATATTATCCACATCCAGGCATACCAGGTAGAAATTATTTGGTAAAGAAAAATTTTTTAATTTCGTTGTTAATTCTATGGAATTTTTTATTGTGTATTTCGGAGTGAAATTAGTAAGTCTTTTAAACATTTCATTTAATTTTTTCTCTATTTTATAGGTAGGGCTGCTAATAAAGGAAACGACTGGGCGAATTGGTGCATCTTCTTTGTGAGTTTTTATTAGACCGTAGTGTTTTGGTGGGCTAGGATTCATATTTATGAGATGATAATTTGATTTAAATAAGTGAAGTTTTTCTCAATGATTTTTGAATTTTAGTCGTCGGGTCAACGGGAGTTTCTAGAATATCTTGATTTTTAATGAAATCATTCATTTTCTCTATGTACTTCGATCTAGAAAGAATAACTGTGGCATCTGATTTATCTGCTTTTGTAGGATCATCGGACTGAATTTTTTCTTTTATGGATTTGATTATATTCAAAATATTATTGTTAGTTATGTTTCTGTTGTTTCTAAGGGTTTTTGAAATTTTTGAGGTAATTTTATCCACCTCATCCGTATATTTAAGTGCAATTGTGGACTTCACAGTAAGAATTTCTTTTACTTTTTTATTTTTAATTGTTGGGGCAAATTTATGACCTTTTTCGAGTAAGTTTAGTTCGTTATTTGAAAATTGGGCTCTGACATGTTAATGACGCGATCATTTGGTTTATATATTATGTTCTCACTTCGTTTAATAAATTTGGATTTTTGAATTTTTTCTTATGAATTTAGTTTTTTTAACTGTTTAGCATATTTTGAAAAGATTAATTCACTAATTTCTTGTCTAATTTTATCATCAAAAATATCAAATTCTATTGAATGCAGTTTATGAGTCAGTTCTGCATGCAGTACCTTGACATAATATTTTTTGTTTAAATATTACTAAAGCTTAGGAAGTCCACTAATTCATTTTAACTGAATGATTTGTAAAAGTCTGAATTAAGATAACTACTACTACATTTTATATATTAAAAATTAGAATGTATATTACTGGTTGAAAGACTGCGGTCCATAGCCATTTGATTTAAGAAATCAATAGTTTTTTCTCTCTCTGGCCAATATATAATTTAATAGAATATTTATTCATTATACGAAAATTGTCTTTCATTAAAAAAAAAAGAACGAAATTACTTACTACTTTCCGAACAACCCAATACAATCTGATCGAGTTCAAATGTAGTATTTAGATTTTAAGTGAGTATATATAATGCTTGGGCATAATTTCATGAAAATATATTACGAGAATTTTTTTAAACCTTCAAATATTTAAAAATGGACGTTTGAAACATCAAATATATTTATAAATTGACAATTTCTAATAGCTTAGGTATCCAGACGGCCAACAGGTGGTGCTTTGAAATTTCGAACCAGCCACTTCAATTTTTTTCCATTCTTTCCTGCCAACATGCAAATAAAGGGAGATGGCTGCAATCTTTTAACTATGTGTTTTTTATTTTCATGAGATTTTCCACTTCTTCAAAAGAACTATTTCAAAATTGCAAAAAATTACGTTTATCTGATTTTCAGATGCCAGAACACAGAATTCTGTGTTTTTATTCACCACATATAGCTTCTCTAATTCACAGATTTGAGATTTTCAAGGGAAATGGACTGCTGAACTAGCGCAAAAAAGCTGTTAGTGTTTTTCATTGTTTTCAAACAGCAACTATCATATCTCTTTTGACTGAGGGTTTTTCAGGATCTACTTTACTATCATTGACATCTACTGATGGGTCACCATAGTTTTTTTTTTTCTAGAATGATTATAAAAATAACATTGCAAGTCACTTTGAATCATTTGTAGAGTCAACAAATTACAATATAATCAAGTCAATATGATCACATAGTAGTAAGAACTACTCAGTAATGTGAACACAGAATTATTTGCATTGATTGCTCTGTAATAGGAACATAGTATAATCTCACTAGTATGAACTTGTTTATTTCTTATAAATGAATCAAATTTTGAGATTTATCGTCATTGTCTTCACTGGTTCACTCATATGTGCATGCATTCGTTGTATTCAGATTTTATTTCCAAAGGGACTATAGATTAAAAAACTTGGAAGTGGTGAAAGTGAGTGAGGAGCTTTGGGTTTGGAACCGAGAGGTCGAATCCTGTTGAGGTGGGAAAGAAGTTTTCTAGTCGGACGGGTTTCGGCCACCATTTCACTGTTGGGTCAAAAATTAACAGTGCTGTGACCTAAAGTGGCGCAAGATCGCAGTAACAAAGCCTACTCAGAACACAACTGATCTCCTAACTCGCACAAGCTGAAAAAGTTTCTGAGGGATCTTCGCAGAAGTTTTAGGAGTATAAGGATGATATAAATTAAAAAAATTATAAAATAGAAAGGCTTTTTACTTGATAGAAGAAATATAACAAAATTTCAATATCAAAACAAATTGAAATATGTTTATCTTCTACAATTTTAATTTCCAAAAGAATTTTTTTTATTCAAAAACTTTTAGAATTAAATTAATGTCTAAAACAAGCACCGCTTACATTTAATAGACGTATATAATCTAAAAGTTTTTGAATAAAAAAAAAAATTCTTTTGGAAATTAAAATTGTAGAAGATAAACATATTTCAATTTGTTTTGATATTCAAATTTTGTTATATTTCTTCTATCAAGTAAAAAGCCTTTCTATTTTATTTTATATATAATATATAATTATATTTTGGCTTCAATAAATTTCTTTATACGGTGTCAATGGATTTAGGTAAACCTTAAAATAACTCACTTTGTTCTTTGATTTTGTTAGAACATAGATCAATCTTGAATATATAGTTGATCTGTAGTTCGAAGCTTAAGTCTTTTAACACGTGAGTGATGTAGGTTATGTTTTTGATTTTGATATTTGGATTATTAAAAACGGCTGATGAAGGGATTATCTAGAATTATATTTGTTTTTTTGAAAATATAGTGCACATTTTTTAGAGTTTTTTGAAATAATTTGTTCGAATATTTAAATGTATTAAATATTTCAAATAAATTATATTCTTTGGGAAGTCCTTCAAGTGTGTTCATGTTTTTATAAGGCAAGTAGTATTTCTTAAGATAAGACCAGAAACAAAATTTTGTCTCGTTTGAATATTTATTTATTAATTTTAATTACTTTCGTATATCTGCTGGGTTATTTATTTCATTTGACATTGTATATTGAGTTTTGATTATATACGTCTATTAAATGTAAGCGGTGCTTGTTTTAGACATTAATTTAATTCTAAAAGTTTTTGAATAAAAAAAATTCTTTTGGAAATTAAAATTGTAGAAGATAAACATATTTCAATTTGTTTTGATAAAAAAATTATAAATAAAAAAAGGAAAATGGGATTGCTAAGTCAACGATTTGTCCTACAAAAAACAAGAGAAAGCAAATCCCCAAGAGAGTAGGTAATACAACCAAAAAATGCAATTTAATGAAGTCTGAAATTCAGCATTTAGCCAACACAGAAGAAATATACCAGTTTCTAGGAAAATGATTAAACAAAAACCCTTGAATTTATATGTAAGTTTGAATATCTCTGAATTCAAAGCAAGCAATAATAGATGTCCACTGTCCCGTTCAAAGAAAGATTACACTAAATTATTCTAGATCATTAATTTAATAACATCAGCTTTACAATGCTGACTAAACAGGGTATAGTAATGATTGCTACCAGATGAAACTTAGGTGTCCTTAGCTCAGCAAACTGCATTTGGTATGAAGACTTCCAAACAAGGAAATACATTTTTAATTAAACACATGCTCAAGACTCGTACAAAATGAAATCTCTGGTTATTGGTAAAATTCAGAAAACAAGATGTTTCAAGAACATTAATGTGATCACATCCCCTCGTATACTGAAACAGTAGAAAAGCATGGATGACAAGTACGATTTTTAGAAATGGGGTTTTTCTGACAATTTATCCCAGAGATCACAAGACTTTCTGAGAAAGCGCTCCTTCTTTCAGATAATGCACTGTCCCATCCATCTGCTGATGAATTGAAATCTAGTGATGAGAATATTTTTGTGATGTTTATGCTACCAAACATGACAACTCTCATCCAACTTCCTTTTTTTTTCTGCTGACTCAGTTTCACACCCGGAAGCAGTTCAAGCTTTAAACATAGAAATCGAATTGGCAAAACAGAATGGTCTGGACCTGACTGAGATATTACCCAAAGAACATACGAGAAAAAGCTGCGTTAGCATGAGTTGCTTCGAAGAAGATTTAGTCCAAAATAACATAATTTTCCTACACAAAAGGTTAGTTTTTGTATCTTTAGGTGCATTGTTATTAATCATTCATTTTAAAAAATTAAACTCAAACAAAAATGTAAAAAATTCTCTTTCACTGTAATATGGACTAGACAGAATTTTTTGTGTTCATAACAACAAGCTTGTACTATATATCAAATCATTCTGCATAACCCAGAAGTCACTTCTTCATGAAATAATTTCTTTTTCAGAAGCATTAAAACTAACGCAAAATTTATGTTCTGTATATCCAAGTTTAGTTTCCGTTAACACACAAATTAAGCTCAATTAGATAAAATACACAGCATATGTGAAAAATGATTATAGAATTAAATAAGTTTAAACAAGTAAAAAAAGCAAACTTTTACTGAAGCAGAAGCGCAAGCAGATAGCAATTTTTCAATTATGATTGATACTAACCTTGGCCCAGCTGTAATAGCAGGTAAGGAAGATGTGTGCCCTCCATAAGAGTACTTATTTCTGTTTGAACCCATTAATCTTCGAGCATCAGAGCGTGGCCTTGCTTTTGATTCCCACTCATTATTGAATTCATCTTTTTCATCATCATCTAGGTTGATGAGTTCCTCCCTTTCCTCTCTTTCGCCTATGGAAATTGGAGAAAACATTATTGTAATATTCTCATTTTAAAATTGTATAATCACATACAAAAAAGAATATTTTCTATTTCAATATATTGTCAAGTATAAAAGTAAATAAAAAAAGAAAATAGATATAGTAGGTACAATATACAAGGCATAGAGCAATTAAAAAAATTAAGAAAACCTTGGTAAAATTATTCTCTAAATTGCCTTCCAAGAAAGATACAGCCAGCCTCCCAAGTATGGATCTCAAGAATGGTTTTCAACTATATCCAAAACCTTTCATTGCTCTTTCTCTAGCTATTTGATACATGATCAAATGAAATAAAAATTAGCTAAAGTTTAATTCAGGAGTGTATAAAAACGGGGCTGTAGATCGTAAAAATAACCCTAATTTTTGTGTACTTGTGTTAGCAGCATTGAATCAAGTATTAAACACCTAGAGAATGTACAAATTTCCAGATTTTCATTATAAAATAAGTCAGAACCATTCTTTGGGACTCCAAATTTTTCTGAGGTTCTTTCCATTTGTTTACTCTCTCTCTATGCTCTGAATTTTTGACCATCTATTTAAGAATCACATTGTATAGGGGTGGATCAAATATAAACAGAACAAAAAAAAATACATATGTATTAATTAAAAAAAATGTATATGGGACAGTAAATTATTTCCACAAAAATGTTTGTACTACTACAACAATTATTTCACCACAATGTGTTGTAGTAGTACAAACATTTTTGTGGAAATAAATTACTGTCTCATATACATTTTTTTAATTAAAATGAGTTTCCACCAAGTAAAGACCGAATCTATCAAATACATATGTATTATTTCAAATAATATCTAGAACAAGTCTCTAAAACAAATTTTGATTTAAAACCACATTTTTTTCATTTTTAAAAATTGAATTAAATATAAATTTTATGTCTATGGAAAGAAACACTGTTTATGAGACATTTTATTCAACTTAATTTCAGAAAATTGTTAAAGAAATTTTCAAGATTAAAATTTGTAGAGATTTCAGAGAATTGTTCTAGCTAATATTTGAAAAAACCCTTCGAAGTAATATTGAATTTATGTTTACATGCATTATTATAAAAAAATTTAATATATTTTATTTTTAATTAAAAAAATGTATATGTGACAGTAATTTATTTCCACAAAAATGTTTGTACTACTACAACAATTGTTTCACCACGATGTGGCTTCTTCAGGTATTACATTGTACTGTCTGTTTGTGGAAATAAATTACTGTCACATATACATTTTTTTAATTAAAATGAGTTTCCACCAAGTAAAGACCGAATCTATCAAATATTTATTTTATTTTTATCCATAGTCTCAGCTTTTATCAATACATTTTTTCTAACAAATAGAAAGTTTTTTGATGCCATTATTGAAGAATGCAGTTGGTTGTGTCTTTAGCCAATTGCTCAAGAATAATTCCACTTCTTGGTCATTGTGAAAACAACATCCTCCTGATTCTTCTTGGGTGATGAATCTGGAGTGTAGGGTGGATGTTCGAATATCTCCAATGAAAGTCCCCCAATTTTTCTCGGGTCAAAGCCACTGTGTATGGCTGAGCATTGTCATGAAGAAGAATCACATTCAGATTCTTACGTGAAGCCACCTTACCAAGGAGCTTGCAATAATATTCAGCATTAATTGTACGTTATTCATGAAGAAAAGCAGTACACCTTTGCTGTTTCAAAAACACTTGCAAGAACTTTTTCCCACAGACAGACGAGATTCGGCTTTTAAAGGTTGTCTTCACTCATAGACTTGAGGTCTTGAAAGAGTCTTCTTGATGAACTAAAGAATCAAAATTTCGGAAGGTTTTACGTCTTCCCGGGATGCAAATTTTATAATTGATTCACCTCTAGAATGCGCTGCAATGTCCGACAATGCAACTCAGCTACGCAACTATATTGGCATTGCATAAGAACACTAATGTTTTATCAAACACTAGCGCTACCTAAATGTACGCGAATATGCATACATGGCATACCCAATAGCCTAGAGAAACTTCCTCATGCTCAAATCATATCTAATTATGCTGTAATGCCAATAATTAGTATTTATATCCAAATTAATTTAAAAGGGCAGATATTCTCTTTCAAATATAATTAATAAGGAGTATGTGGAAGTATCTCCACATTAGTAAAGTTGGAAATAATCTGGATTATAGTTTGTTACTTCAATCAGCTTGTTGGGTATGCCATGTATGTTATACATGTTATAGCTAGTGTTTAATAAAACATTAATGTTCTAATGTGGTGAAAATATAGGGGCACAGCTGAGTTGCATTGTTGAACATTACAGTGCACTGATGATTGAAGCCAATAAGCTTCGAAATATTTGCATGTCTGCTGTATCACCATAAAAGAACTACAAAAAGAAATAAAATACCTGAACACACGAAAAGCTGCCGGAATAGATGAGGTCACACCAAAAATGATCAAGGAACTGTCTAAGAAAGGATTAGCAATGATGGCATATATATTCAATGCTATCCTGAGACAAAATTATTGGCCAGAACACCTAAAAACTGCAGAAATAATCCTCATACTGAAACCCGGCAAGAATCCAAACGCTGTAACATCATATAGACCAATTAGCTTACTACCAACTTTATCTAAGATCTTGGAGAAAATTTTGCTATTGAGAATAAAGTCGGATCCCAACACCCAAGAATGGATTCCTCCACACCAATTTGGATTCAGAACAAATCACTCCACCATACAGCAGACACACAGAATAAGTCATGAGATAAGCAAAGCCCTGGAACTCAAACAATACTGCACATCTGCTTTTTTGGATGTAAGCCAGGCCTTTGATAAAGTCTGGCATTCTGGACTATTGTATAAAATAAAGAAATGTCTGCCATTATACTGCTACAAGTTGATGAGATCTTATCTTACTGGAAGGAGATTCAGAGTACCGGTGAATGATAAAATGTCTGATTTTTATCCTATTCAGTCCGGTGTTCCCCAAGGAAGTGTTATGGGACCGTTTTTGTATACGCTGTATACGGCAGATATGCCCACAAATGCGAATACGATAATGGGAACTTTTGCAGATGATGCTGCAATTCTTGCAAGCCATGAAGATCCCAAAGAGGCATCTAATAGATTGCAAATTCATCTTGATGAAATAAAAGAATGGCTGCATAAGTGGAAGATAAAAGTTAATGAAACCAAGTCAGTTCAAGTAAATTATACTCTTCGAAGAGACCAGTGTCCACCCATCTTTATAAACAATATAAAGATACCAAATTCCCCAACTGTTAAATATTTGGGAGTGCATTTAGATAGCAGACTAACCTGGAAGGAGCATATTATTAAAAAAAGGAAGCAAATAGACCTTAGAACTAAAGAACTGAATTGGCTTATAGGTAGAAAATCGAAACTCTCATTAGAAAACAAACTACTGATATATAAAATGGTCATAAAGCCCATATGAACATACGGAATTGAACTTTGGGGATGTACAAGTAAGTCCAATGTAACTCTAGTCCAGAGATGCCAATCGAAAATACTGAGATTGCTAACAAATGCTCCATGGTATGTATCAAATCAAACCCTGCATGAAGATTTGAAAATACCTTATGTGAAGGATGTCATCAAGGAACAGAGCCAAAAACATCACACCAAGTTAGATGGTCATATAAACGACTTACTACAACCGTTGCTTCAACCTCAAGACATGAGAAGACTCAAAAGGACCTGGCCAGCTGATATGAAGTAGATTTAAAATGGTCTTTTCACTGGAGAAGGCCATATCAAATCATTTGAGAGCTCAAAGCTCTGTAGACAGCAAATTAACTCATAGAATTGTTGTATTCTGATTGCTAATGAATAAATGATAATAAAAAAAAAAAAAAAATGTCTGCTGCTTATGTTCCGGGGATCAACAAAACCTATTTAGGATTATTTGAGTTTTGACTGTTTCAGAGATGCAAGTTGCAACGTCCCGATATAAAGAACTTTCTGTTACCAATGCTTATACTCCTTAATAATTATATTTGAAAGAGAATATTTGCGTTTTAAATTCATTTTCATCAACAATTACTTGATAGAATTGAAGATGTAGCTAACCAGATAAGAAACGACCCAAATCTCATACATCAAGTAACAGCATTTGCAGAATTTGTCATAGAGCTTATAGAAGTATAAGTCAGGTAACAGGCTAATAAAAAATTTAATTATTCTTCCTTACTTCAAAGATATAAGACAATATACTAAATAGTATATTGTACCCAAATTTATTAAAAGTAGGTTTTGTTAATTATTGAGTCTCACTAACAAAAAATGTTCAATATTCACATTATGCAAAAGTTACATTTTCAATTTCAAACTTGCATTCATCTTTAGACACTATCATTTGAGGGCATTAAATATTTGGTAATTACACAGTCCAGTTTGGTCATTCATGATTTCAAAATTATTTCTGTGTACAAAATTGAATTGACCAAACTGAACTATGTAATTCCCAAATATTTAATGCCTTCAAATTATACCTGAAACCTAATACCCTTATTGCAAAAAAATTTATTTTTCTCTACTGCACCAAATTTTAACACTCTTGTTATCACTCTTTTGTACCTGAACCTGCACAAAACGTAAACTTTACATAATGTGAACATCCAAGATTTCTTAGTAATAAAAAAACAGTAGTTATAAAAACCATTTTCATATCAACTACCAAATGGTGATGGTTAAGTCTATTATTTCCAAATTCATTTATATTTCCATCTAAAAACAATCATTAAAAGTTTGTTGAATTACTATTTAGCGCATTATTACTTTCTAGAAAAACCTCCTGATGTTTTTTCCAGACTTCAAAATGAATATGCCAATATCTTGAAGAAAAATTGTAAAGTTTTTGAGCTATGGTAATTAAGAAGTTTTTCCAATCGGGACAGTGGAACTTGCTTCTGTGTTATAGTTCAAAACTCAAATACAGCCTATGAGTTTTGTTGATCTTCAGGCATGAGCAGGAGACATGCATATTTCATAGCTTTTTGGCTAGTCTTCAATGCTTTAATGCCGACAAATGCAACACAGCCACATACTTATACTCGCCCTCCATTGGGAAAGTAGTCAAAAAGCTATCGAAATTGAAGGAATGAAGGGTGTTTTTCACATGTTTTGCTAAAGCGATGTTATTTTCTTTTTTTTTTTTTAGTGGATGAAGGATATTCAAGGAGCCTCTTTTGTGTTCAGAGATATAAAGGACAGGATCTCTAAACACAAAAGACATGTGATCAACATGTGAAAAACACCCTTCATTCCTTCAATTTCGATCCTGGATCTATCAAAATTTTGGGCAAATAAAAAACTTAAAAAAACGTTTAATGCATGAGATGATATCTATCAAGCAAGACCCAAACTCGATTAATAAGAGAGCCGGCAGGGAAAGTTCAAACAATATTTAAACGCATTAATCTCATCGTTATACACGCTTCCTCCGAAAGCCGCAGATTATTCCACCTCAGTCTTTCGAAAGTCTCCCATGTGGCCAGTAGTTATCATTTCCAAAATTATACATTTTCCATACGATCAAAATCAAACGAGATAGAAATGTAAGTTGAAGTAGTCTATTTGATCCATCAGCAAAAAAACAGAAAATTTTCCTCACTTATATTAAAAAAAATTTTTTTTTAAATTTATGTTTGTTCTGTATTGATTTTGAAATTGTATTGTAATATTGTAACTTCAGGCAACTCAAAAAATGGGATTTTGTAGCTGTAGTTAATGTTTTTCATTTCAGAGCCCTGATGATTTTGTAATAAAATCGAAACTAGTTGGCCTTTTTCTTAAAAAGTTGGTGTTACTATAACCCTGGACCTAGAAACGGTTAAAGAATTATTGTACAAAATATTTTGTTTTCTGATTTTATGTTTATGAAAACTGAAACTTTTTCAAAAATATACAAAATATACCATTTGTCATATTGCCAAAGGAATATGCAGCAATGCTAAGTTTACCTCGCAAATTGCTACACTTTCCCTGAAGTTTGTACATATGTGATCGCTTTAGAATTGATGTTTTTTTCATTAAATATTTAAAAAGAAAACGCCGTGAATGAATGCAAATGGTCAAAAATGATTTGGGAATTAAATAAGACCAGTAATTTAGTGTTTTTAGAGTGGAAAAAGTGACCTGAAGATAGAATATTTTGACCTTTGGGGGCCCATAACTTCTAAACTAAAACAAACCGCAACATATTGGTTTCATATTTCTTATTCTGATCACTCTGATTTAATTATAAACAACCTAGGTTTCATATGATATACAGGTATGGAAAAGACTGGAAATTCAATGTTAATCTATAAGCAACATTGAATTTCCTTTGTTTACGACTGTCTCTTCCATACCTGTATGATTTAAAAGCAGTGCGCACAATTGATTCGGCAGATGATAGTGAGATAAAAAATAAAATAAGCTCAATTCTCTTTTTTTTATGTTTCATGAAAAACTTCTCAAAAAAGTGCCTGATGAGATATCATTCAAATTTCGGTAGTTAACTGAGAATAATATAAACAGAAATTTTCGCTATTAGGCACTGACCAAAACTTGCTTATTTAAAGGTAATGCATTTTCAAAAATCCGTACATTGCTATTTTTTATAGATAATGGGTGAAATTTGCTTAGATGTCGATGGATGAAAATCATGTCTAAAATAAAAATCACCAATATTAACAGACAAAATAATAAATCCGTTCATTTTGATAAGAATGAATGCATTATTATATAAAATATATATATACACAAAACAAATATTGGTGAAGTAAATCATGTTTACCTGTGTGCATATTTTGTTCCTTCTCAATAATGTGTGCTCTTTCACCAATATGATGTCCAATTGCCATTTTTTTGGTGCCAGTCATGGAGTCGGTGACAGTTTGTTGAGTTTCTTTAATTCCTCCTGGGCCACAACGAGTACTGGAAGTTGCCTTATAAACTTGTGGACGACCATCTGGTCCTGAGGTCATGCTGACAATGGTACTACTACTGCTACTGAATGCGTTGTTGCCCATATTATTGTAAGCACTATTGTCAGTCAATAACCTATTGAAATTTGGCATCATGGGCATTAGGGAGGTGAACATAGGTCTATGAGGTCGTGGTGACATGAAGTTGCCAAATCCACCCATCATGTCACCAAAAGGATCGGCAAGTAAGGAATTCATCATGGAATTCATCTGTCTCATTGTACGCATATGAGACCTGCAAGAGAACATGACAATTATATGGTAGATACTTACAACAAAGATATTAGCAAAACCATTGTATAATGATTTGAGTAAATATCTGGTTCTGAAAAGAAGCGAACCGATGACATTGAGGGGGATAAACAAGAATCTCAACAAAATTTTCGGGAATCAGCTGAGGAGTTATAACATAACTTACACTCGTTTCATTTCTTCATAATTAAATTTTACGAGCACAAAGTTACATCAAAAGTGGAAAGTTTGAGGAGTTCTTTAGTATCCTATAGAAAAATTTCAAGATTTCAAGAGAATGCAATTAAAAATATCACTATCTCTTACTTATATTTTATAATCGTATCCTATCAAAATCGGATTTCGTTTGTCAATCCAACATACTGAACTTTTCCAGAAACAGTATGGCGGAATGTTTATCACGAGATGTTCTAATTCGGTATATATTCCTAATTGAAATTCATAACTTACCCGAAAAAAGGATCGTTTTCAAACATGTCAAAATCTCCAAACAGAGACATTTTTACTAGATCTTTCGAAAACTCGTAGAGATCAGTATAATTTCTTCCAGATTCACTATCTTTGTCAAAAACTCGTAGGAAAACAGTTAAGCGGTCATAGAAATTGAAGACATTTTAATAAAAGTGACAGTAACATAGAGTATTAAAACAAAGAATTATATCTGGAGATGGAAGAATTATTTTCCAATATGTCTATGAATGGAATGGTCCGTTACTTTACCACAATTCATTTTAAAAACGGAATCACGCTGCTCTGGTTTTAAAGATATTCCTTAAAAATAATCCCCTGGAAACCAAAAGAATCGAATGCTTAATACCTTATAAATTAGTTTCTTATATACACTGGCGAGCAAAAAAAAAGGATCACAAAGATTTTACACTGTTTTTTCCAATAGACTCACGTGTTCAAATTGATTCAATAACATTTTGTTCATCATCTATCTTTCATAAGAAAATCAACTAAAAATGCGCAAAAGTAGGCATATGGGCTAAACAACTTGATAAAAGAAACCATTTTCGAATAATTCTACACGATAAATTTATCGTTTATCAGTTGCGTTCAACATTGGTCACTGAAAAATTCGTTACTCTCTGAAAGAAACAATTTCATAAAATGAGTTTACCAATCGAAGATTGTGCACAAATAGTGGCATTTATTGAAAATAGGTTGATCCAGAGATCTGTTGCTAAAAGAATTAATCTACAGTCCAAAGAATATTGGCAAGGCATTAGGAGACAGGCAAGCTCACCAGAAGACCTGGATCTAGAAGAAGACGGTGCAAATCATTGAGGGATAACAGATTCATGGTTTCTACAAGTCTTCGAAATCGAGATCTTACTGCTGTTGAAGTTCGAAATCGATTGATGAAGGTACGTCAGGTAAACGTAAGTGAATGGACCGTGAGAGGACATCCTTCAGAATCGAATTTACAACCATACAAACCTGCGACAGGTCCAGAACTTCTCAGAGAGCGTCGAATTGCGCTTCTTCAATTTGCACGAGATCACAAAACTGGTTAGGACCTCAGTGGGACCAGATACTTTTCTCTGATTAATCCAGATTCAGCATTCAAGGAGCTGATGGTCGTAGACGCGTTTATAGACGTCCGGGAGAAAGATAAGCCGATGCCTGTATAGAGGAACGAGTTCCATTCGGTGGAGGATCTGTTATGATCTGGGGACGTGTGTCTTTAGAGAGCCGCACAGAGTTGGTTTTTATAAATGGATCTTTAACAGCAGTAAGGTATATAGAGGAAGTTCTTATGGACCATGTTGTACCTTGTATACCATTTCTGGGAGAGCAGGGAATTTTTATACATGACAATGCACGCACACATATAGCTCGACTAGTGATAGCGTACTTGAATGAGGTTGGAATTTCAAGGTTCAATTGTTCAGCACGAAGTCCTGACTTGAATCCCATCGAACATCTATGGGACCAACTGGAAAGGCCAGTCAGAACTATGGTTCTATCCCCCAATAATTTACAAGATCTCCGTGCAGCCCTTTGTCATGAATGGGAGAATATTCCACAAGAGAATATTCGAAGGCTCATCACGAACGCTCGTGATGACGCGAAGACGTTTGGAAGCTGTAATCAGAGCTAGAGATCTGAGTCATACTGATACTGAAATTTTCATATTTGTTTTCAATTTCGAAATTTTTGATTTTTTCATGAAAAGCTCATTAATTTTATACAAATCGAATAAAAAGTTTCATTTTTCTTTGGGCAATTCTCTTTTCACTACCATTTCATGATTCTCGTAAAATTTTCAACTAAGAATGGTATTTTGAACAGTAAGGATCAAGTGACCCGTAATACACTGGCTAGTAGTTACAGGTGTAATTAACGATATTGGTTTTGATATATCCGAGGATATAAAGAACTTTTATTCTAGAGCAAAAATCTTTAGCGCTAGACATAGACGTGAAGCTCTCGAGTGAATGCGGGTGTGATGAGGGAGCTTCTACCTTTTAATTAGGGAGGCGGCGATCCGTTTTGAGCATGGTCAACTGAACTCTTCAGACAGGTGTGTATACAGTTATATATATACAATATATATATATATATATATAATATATATTATATAAATATAATTATATAATATTATATATTGTTGGAGTTTCTTATATATATATATAATATATATATATATATATATATATATATATATATATATATATATATATATATATATATATATATATATAATATATATACACTTATTGCACCTGTAACTGCTGGTGATTTCTTCTGTAGCACATACGGAGATATCTGACGGAAATATTGAAAACACCGACATTTCGTCGGAACTTACAACTTAAACAGCTAAATAGAACGTGAGCTATCCCGTAATAGTACGGGTGTTGTGAGAGAGCATCTACCTCTTAATTTGGAAGGCGGCGTTTCGTTCTGAGCATGCGCACCTGAACTCTTCAGACAGGCGCGCATGTCTGCCTGTGACGCCAGGAACCTCCATATAGACGGAATAGTCTAAAAAATCCGGGATTATACGGAGTACTCTAAAGAACGCTTACTTTTTTATCGTGATCATCTAGTGGCAGGAGAATAGGACGTTACGTTGTATAGACAACCTAAATTACACCTAATGAGAGCAAGGAAACAGTGACGGGAGGTTCAAATATTCGAAACACAGTAACATCAGAATAATATATTTATATTAGTAATATGGAAAAGTAACAACCCTCAATGAAACAAACATTTATCAGCTTGCGGTAAAATCTACTTTACTCGGTGGTTCATAAAGCTACACAGTGAGCCCAATAGCGCCCCGAGTCTAAATGACTTATTTCTACATATCGTTAGGTCGGTAACTTGCTTTAATCAGATATCATTTTAAAACAGCGGAAAAGGTTAGAGAGGACAGGATATAGCCAGCATGCACCTATAACTGCACTTCCGGTAACCAGTGCAGTCATATACAAGGGGTAACTTTGAATGGACAGTAAGGTAAGGGTAACGTGGTATGCCCAGGAGAACTCCTTGAAGAGGGGATCTAACATAATTCGAGTCGACTGGCAAAGTTAATTCTCTCGAGTGAAATGCGGTGTTGTAAGGGAGCTTCTACCTCTTAATTCGGGAGACGGCGTTTCGTTTCCGAGTCTGCGCTGAATCTCATCAGACAGGCGTGATGGGCAGCTCCGCCTGTGACGCCGGTGACCATGTGTTCCGCTTGGAACGGTGATGGTCAAACGCTGTGCCTTGCTCTATTTGAACCCGGCGGGGACGATTAGTCAAGAATGTTTAGACTGGTCAGGTTCTCTGTTGGTACGCCGGTCAAGCTGCAACAGAGCAAGGCAGGTTTCTGGGCGAGAAGCGAAGAAGTTGTTTGCTACACACTCCCCCTCCAGTGAGCGTCGTAAGGTCACGAAATAGGGCGTTAGGAATCAGGCAAGGAGACAGTCCACTGGTCGCGGTGCCATCTCCAGCGGGAATCTGCGGAACGAAAGGAAAGCCTGTCTCGGAATAATGGATAGGGGACAATTAAGAAATAGGTAACCGAGGGATCACATGAGTACATGCAGATCAGTTACATATCAAGCATACATTAATATAATCAATATAAAATGTGAGTTGTGGGTTATCTTCATTATAATGCGCTAATTACACTGCCATCTCACTCAATAAACCTTTATTAAATGCAGTATCATCGAAAACTAAATATATAAAAAATAGATTGTTAGCTTTTTGGTCATTTTCAGTAATATTTGTTAGCTAATAAAATAAATTAAAAAGTTGGTCGATTTTTTTCTTAAAAACCACATTTCTTATTCACAAACAAAAAGTATAGATGATATTTTGGTAAAACATATAAAGGACAATAGATCTTCCGTTATAAGAAAAATTAATATAATATCCTTAATTACTGAACATTGTGTGAGGTTGAAAAACAGAACTGATATCCCAAGCAAAAATCCATAGATTAAAAATTTATATAATCAGTGAGTGCTTATTCTAAAGAAGAAGAATCTGAAACCCCATTTTTCAATTGTCAAAATTGACAAATCAAGTTGGGTGTACTCATAGATGGTGTACTAAATTGGAAGTTGTCAAATTTTCACATAATGCATGAAAATAATTTGTTGAATGGTAATTGTAGCGACTGATATCATGCCCAAATTAAAATATAAATGTGTCCCGATGAAAAACATGTTTATTATCCTTCAAAATGCCGAATTACCATAATTCCAATTTTTCAATCAGTCGTATTGAAATGATACGAATTGTATTTATCATGGAACTAATTATACGAAAACTGATTTTTTGTAAGTGAAGAGTCTAAAATAATCGATTCACTTGGTGATTTCGCTGAATTAATTCTTCTTGCAAAGTACCTATAACATTTGGAAATAATATTGAGGTTATGTTTAGGAGTTTCTTTGAATCCTTTGAATTTATATTACCTATTCTCCATTGAAGGCTTCACATATAACACATCTGACAGCCTTCGCTATAAGTAGAATGTTCAGTTTAATGTCTGTGTAGTATGAAAACTCAATTGAATTATCTACTTGATCAGGAAGCTAACTTAAATTTAGTATTAGCAATTTTCCATCTTATCTAATTTTTTCAACCTTTAAATCTGTTCCCATTGCTGATATTGATATATATGCAGTTTGAATTAGATTTTTTTTTTGCAGGAAATTAATATAACTTCTTGAAATGACTTGATCATATTAGGAACCTAAAAAATGACTTCCAGGCCTAGTTTTAATACTAAATCAGGCAGTCACAAAAGAGTTGACTCTGGTGGTCATAATAGAAATAGCTCTCTTGAATCTGTGACTCATCGAACGGATTCAGCTCAAAGTGTGAGCTCTGAATATGAAAACAAAAAAACTAGAAAATATGGTCACCATAGATCCAAATCTAGTGTTCACGAAAGGGGAGATGAAAGCGAATCATGTAAGCAAATGAGAATTTTTGCTGATTGTAACACAAAAATATTGCTTACTTGGGCATATTTCAACTAATATCCTTTTTATTGTTGATGTGATATGGAAAATCATGCTTGTATTTTTTTGTAGTAACAAATCGATTGGAATTTAGATCAACTCAAGGTTTACCGCTGACAGAACAAGGCACCAAACCTGCCTTCTGCAACCGTCCAACGTCTTTGTATCCCTTAAAAAACAATGAAAGTACAGTTTTGGGAGACGCGTCACAACCTGAAAAGGAACCTATCCAGTTTGAAATCAATCTTGTTGGAGCCCCACCTGAGGTGACTCAGTTAGTGAACAATATTAAACAAGTAGCAGAACAGTTTTTATACCATTGGAAAACTTTTCCTATTGGTAAGATTGGTTCTTTTCTTTTTAATTTATCTGTTAATCAAGTAGATATTTTCCCAATTATCTAGCAGAAATTTCAGTGGTGATTTTATGGGTTTGTGAATTTTTCATTACTCATTTAACAAGCCCAAACTTTTTGTGCAAATGTCTGTGATTTGAACTATTTTCAGAAAGTTTTAGTCTATAAATTTCTCTGTATATATGAAAATATTTAATCAGTTGAAAGAGTGTAAAATTTCATATTGAAATTGAGTTTTATATTTGGGAAGCTGACTGAAAAGGATTTGGAAGCAAAAAAAAAAATTCTTAGATTTTTTTCTTAAGCTTTATTTATTACATGCAATATGTTTTAAAAATTTTAAGAATAGAAAAGCATTGTTTTTTTTTAATTTACTAACCGAACTAAAATTCTAGCATCCAAAGTTTTGAAAAATAGTTATATTATTTTATTCAATTCATAACATCCCAAATAAAGATCAAGTCTCTATACATTAATAGGCATTGGTAATACTTCACCTCAAAACAATCATTTAAAATCAAATACAAGAATATGTACTATTAGCATTGAGTAAATACAATAATGCTCCACTTTGTCTTTTACCTACCATACCGATAACAATGCATTGCAGCCGACTATCAGTATACTGCATGTCACGACCCATCATGTTCCGAACTTCAATAAGTAAATTGTCGATAAAATTAGTTATTTAAAAGATGAGATGGATAGATGTTTCATAATAAAAAAATTGTTTTCTGAAAACCACAAGACTTGGTTATAAAATAATATTGGTCCGTTGATCACAGAAGGTCAAACTTGACCATTTCAACAAAAATTGCCTATTTGAATTATTCAAGCATAGAAAGAAGCCTTTTAATTTGATGTCACATATTTATTTCAATGAAAGCAGGTAATATGAGCCTATACATGTGTCCACATAAAATCAAGAGGAACATATTTCACGTTATCTCGCAATAAATGAATCCTCCATATCTTTTTCTTTAGAATATTGAATTGTCCGATTTTTGACTGTGATTCAGAATTATTGGCGAATTTGAATATCCAAATCTCTCCTGTAAATCTCGTTCAACGATTTTGTTTTGAAATATTCTATTCTGATGAGTTATATAGTTAGATAAATTTTCTTTATTTCAAGTTTTACTCAGCAATAAGTTATATAAAAGATGATGTCTTTTTAAAAACAAACAATAAACATTCATAAACATAAAAAGTCGGATGACTTTAGGTAAATTCAGAAATATGTCTAGAATTAGACATATTTCTGAATTTACCTCTGCTTGAGTCTCTTTGCTTCATTTTGCATAAGGTCCTGTTAGTTCCTTTTTGGGCTACAAAGACTGATTAGATTCTGCAGAAAATAATTCCAAATCTTATGACAGATTTATAATTTGCCAGTGGAGACTCGTGATAGTACAAGGTGGTGAGGCACATCACATAAAACATTATTATTGTATATTTTAAGATTACGGACGGAGTTTATATGGTAAACTCTACTTTGTTAGTTGCATAATAATCGTTATAAAAAATTTTATTACTAATAATTTGAATTATTGAATCCAAAAACAAATCCTCATCATATTATGGTTATATTGACAAATTTGTTCTTATCTTCAGTTTTAAAAAAAATCTTTAGGTATTAATGCCCCAATAGATGATTTTTGAGCTTTTTTTCGATATATTGTATTGCTCTAAATATGAAAATCGTTATTATGCAGCTATCCAGCAAAAACCAACGTGGAGGTGTAGAGCATTTTTGCAAGATAAGGGATAGGTATGATGGAAATAAAGCAAAACGGGTTAGAGAAAGATCGAAGATTTTAAAATAACAATATACTATTAATGAAATAAACTCTCAAAGAAATAAAGTCTAAATCAATAAAATAAACACTAAATTAACAAAATAAAAAAACGACCTCTGTGTATAATATAGGATATATTTGGAAAGTTGTAAAAAACTATTTCTAAATTGAAATCGTGAGTTCTAAAAATTAGAAATTTTTATAGACCAAAGGAATTCTGCGATTTTTCTGTTCAGCGAAATGATCTATTACCTCATCTATAAAAATGTTCTCATCCTGTGATTTTATAAATCCTTTTTCAATTGAAATTTTTGTCATATTACTCAATCGCGCAGTTGTATTTCTAATATAATTTTTAAATCTTTTCAACGAGGAAAAACTTCTTTCTGTAAAGAAGCAGTTGTCACTCACAAAACAACAACAAGATATAATAATTTAGAGTTCTGGCATACAAAATTGTAAGTCAGTATCGTGAAAAAAAGTTAACATTTTATAAGGGTTTGTGCAAATTTTTATTATATCGTTTTCGTATAGAACAGTTGATTCACTTTTTAGTTGATTTATATCAAAAATATTATATTGCGTATTAAGTCTTTCAAAAGCTCATGATGAAATTCTTTTTCATAAATGGAGAATTTTGAATTGTTTAAAAGATCGAAGAAATGTACTTTTTCAATATCGCAAAATCTAACCTCTATTTGAGTCGCCATAATGTCTAGAATTTGAAAAAAAAATTTTCTCAATTGTTGTGTTTTATCTGCCATTTCAACTCCCTTGTCACGTTTTGAGTGTAAATCTGCAATATCCAGTTTTTTATAAATTGTATCAAAATAAGTACTGTTACTCCTAAATTCACGTATTTTGCTCAGTTCCATCTGGCAACACCTTCATTTTGAAAAGTCACTAAGCTTTATTTTTAGTATTTGTCATTTCGCTGAAGTATAAACAACATAATTTCTGTGTATTTGATAGATTCGGTCTATCAAATACTATGGTGCAAACTCTTTTTGATTAAAAAAATTTATATGAGAGAGTAATTTATTTCCACAAAAATGTTTGTACTACTACAACAATTGTTTCACCACGATGTGGCTTCTTCAGGTATTACATTGTACTGTCTGATGGTATTGAGTGTAACCGAGTTTATATACATTCTTAGGTACGTGACCAAATAATAGAAGCACAAGTCATAAAAATTCTATGTGTTTATTGGAGTTTGCCGCTAAAAATGCCATTAAGGAAAAATATTCAGTAATGGAGAATGATCGACATCTGTTTGTTCGTTCAAAAGGATTTTACGGGCATTATACCTGTTGATTTCAAGAAATTCTAAAAGTGTTAATCTAGAACTTTTGCTTTCAACGTGGATAATTTCATAACTATTGTTGAAATTATGCCTGAATTCCTTAAGATGATTAGCATATGTTGAATGTACAGAATTGTATATATAACCCCTTTGGTGTTCTTGGACACGTTTCTTGAATGATCTACCAGTCTGGCCAATGTATACTAAAGGGCAATCTTTGCAAGTTAACTTGTAGACTCCGGATTTATTTTCTTTATTTGTACGACGGAGTCTACAAGTTAACTTGCAAAGATTGCCCTTTAGTATACATTGGCCAGACTGGTAGATCATTCAAGAAACGTGTCCAAGAACACCAAAGGGGTTATATATACAATTCTGTACATTCGACATATGCTAATCATCTTAAGGAATTCAGGCATAATTTCAACAATAATTATGAAATTATCCACGTTGAAAGCAAAAGTTCTAGATTAACACTTTTAGAATTTCTTGAAATCAACAGGTATAATGCCCGTAAAATCCTTTTGAACGAACAAACAGATGTCGATCATTCTCCATTACTGAATATTTTTCCTTAATGGCATTTTTAGCGGCAAACTCCAATAAACACCTAGAGTTTTTATGACTTGTGCTTCTATTATTTGGTCACGTACCTAAAAATGTATATAAACTCGGTTACACTCAATACCATCAGACAGTACAATGTAATACCTGAAGAAGCCACATCGTGGTGAAACAATTGTTGTAGTAGTACAAACATTTTTGTGGAAATAAATTACTGTCTCATATACATTTTTTTTTAAATTTCTGTGTGCTTTGCAAATGTCAACTTTTGTACTGAATAATGTGTTTTTGCGGGGAGTTTTACTTCAATATGAAGAAAAAGGCTTCCGAAAGTCATCGTATTTTAGAGGATGTTTAAAGTGACCATGTTCTAGCTGAAGGAATGTGTCAGATATGGTTTGCCCGATTTAAAAGTGTAGCAATTTTGATTCGGATGACGCGAACGACCTGGAGAGCCACCAAAGTTTAAGGATGAAGAATTAGAGGCAAGGCTCAATGAAGATCCATCACAAATGCAAGTGGAACTCTCAAAAACACTTGGATTTTCTCTACCAACCATTTGCCATCATTTAAAAGCAATGGGAATGATTTGAAAGGTAGGAAATTGGGTGCCGTATGAACTGAAGCCAAGAGACGTCGGACGCCGTTTTTTTGTGAATAACTGCTCCAACGGTAAAACAAAAAGGGGTTTTTGCGTCGAATTGTGACTGGTGATAAAAGTGGGTCCATTACGATAATCCAAAACGTCGGGCATCGTACGAATGCCTCATCATCAACTGTCAAGCCAAATATTCATGGATAGAAGATCATGCTGTGTATTTGGTGGGATCAGATGAGTGTGTGGTATTCTGAGCAGCTACAATCGAACGAAAGGGTCACAGGGGAGGTCTACCGACGATAATTGATGCATTTGAGCCGAGCATTGTGAAAAAAACGACTGCAATACGCCGATAGACACGACAAAGTTATGGACAATGCACGGCAACATGTTGCGTTGCCCATTAAAACGTACTTAGAAATACTCAAATGGAAAGTTCCATCCCATCCGCCGTACAGCCCAGACATTGCTCCTTCCGATTACCATTTCTTCCGATCGGTCAGTTGAAAGAAAGATGGAAAAAAGTAGTGGGTAGCTACGGACAATACTTTGAACTTTGAATGTTTAACCAATTATTTACAATAAAGCTTCAATTTTCGACAAAAAATCGCAGAACTTATTAATACTCTTAATATAAAGGGTCTTTCATTAACAGTGCCCTATTTTGTTTTGTGAATGAAACATTATTTATTTGAAAATTATTGAAATATTTATTTCATTATAAAGTACGATGGATTCCATTAGTTATGAAACAAAACATCATTTTAATGTCTACCATGAAAACGCTGGCAAGAATGAATTCGTTGAACCCAATTTCCATGACTCGCACACAGATCAGGTCGTATATTAGCCATTACTCGTTCAAAATTGATCTATAAATCGTCTAAATTTGCTGGATGATTGCTGTAAACCAATGACTTAATGTAACTCCAAAGAAAGAAGCAATGGAGTTAAATCGCTGAGAATGATTTTCTTATGAATATCTGCATCATTTCCGATTTTTTCTAAGCACCAATTATTTAATACACGACGCTTTAAATGATCTGTTTAGGTTCTTTTTTTTTTATTATCATTTATTCATTAGCAATCAGAATACGACAATTCTATGAGCTAATTTGCTGTCTACAGAGCTTTGAGCTCTCAAATAATTTGATAAGGTCTTCTCCAGTGAAAAGACCATTTTAAATCTACTTCATATCAGCTGGCCAGTTCCTTTTGAGTCTTCTCATGTCTTGAGGTTGAAGCAACGGTTGTAGTACTACTCTGTCAAGAAAATACCGGGAATTTTCAATTAAAACAATATTTTTACATTTAATCGTCAAAATATATTGGGTCGCCTTCAAAATAGGCTCCATTTGCTCCAATACATCTATGCCAACGGCACTTCCAATTATCGAAACATTTTTTATAGGCGCTTTCCGGGATGGACTTTAGCTCTCGCGCCGAATTTTGTTTTATGGCTTCAATCGACTCAAAACGGGTGCCACGAAGGGGCAATTTTAGTTTTGGGAAGAGGAAAAAGTCGCAGGGAGCCAAATCCGGCGAATACGGTGGTTGCTGAAGCACGTTTGTTGAGTTTTTGGCGAGAAAGTCAGTCACAATCGTAGCTCGGTGAGAAGGCGCGTTATCGTCATGCAAAATCCATGAGTTGTTCGCCCACAAATTTGGCCGCTTCTTACGGATACGCTCACGCAAACGTTTCATAACGCCTAGGTAATACTCCTTGTTTACCGTCTGACCCTCTGGAACGAATTCGTAGTGCACCACGCCACGGATATCGAAGAAAACAATGAGCATCACCTTCATTTTCGAGCGGCTTTGGCGTGGTTTCACGACCGTCCTTGAAGGCTCTGTACCACTGATATGCACGAGTTTTCGATAGAGCATTATCACCAAAGGCCTTTTGCAACATTTTCAATGCATCGGCACACGAAAATTCATTTGCAACACAAAACTTTAAACAAATTCTTTGCTCAACGTAATCACCCATAGTAAAAATCGGCACGCACTCTGACATCGACTGACTTAATCAGCTGTTGCAAACACACTAGTTGACAGATCCCGCTCAAGCTTGGCATAGTAATTAAGGACAGTGGTACCAACCTAGGAAAAAAAATTTTTACCTGCCTCATTGCCCCGCCAGATTTAAATCGATAATTCCCGGTACTTTCTTGACAGAATGTAAGTCGTTTATATGACCATCTAACTTAGTGTGATGTTTTTGGCTCTGTTTCTTGATGTCATCCTTCACATAAGGTATTTTCAAATCTTTCAATGCAGGGTTTGATTTGATACATACCATGGAGTATTTCTTAGCAACCTCAGTATTTTCGATTGGCTTCTCTGGATTAGAGAGAGATACATCGGACCTTCTTGTACATCCCCAAAGTTCAATTCCGTATGTTCATATGGGCTTTATGACCGTTTTATATATCAGCAGCTTGTTTTCTAAGGAAAGTTTCGATTTTCTACCTATAAGCCAATTCAGTTCTTTAGTTCTAAGGTCTATTCGCTTTCTTTTTTTAACAATATTCTCCTTGCAGGTTAATCTGCTATCTAAATGCACTCCCAAATATTTAGCAGTTGGGGAATTTGGTATTTTTATATTGTTTATATGAACTGACTTGGTTTCATTAACTTTTATCTTCCCACTTATGCAGCCATTTTTTTTTAATTCATCAAGATGAATTTGCAATCTATTAGCTGCCTCTTCAGGATCTTCATGGCTTGCAAGAATTGCAGCATCATCTGCAAAAGTTCCCATTATCGTATTCGCATTTGTGGGCATATCTGCCGTATACAGTGTATATAAAAACGGTCTCATAACACTTCCTTGGGGAACACCGGACTGAATAGGATAAAAATGAGACACTTTATATGGGTAAATGTATCCGTACTCTGAATCTCCTTTCAGTAAGATTAGATCTCATCAGCTTGTAGTAGTATAATGGCAGACATTTCTTTATTTTATACAATAGTCCAGAATGCCAGTCTTTATCAAAGGCCTGGCTTACATCCAAAAAAGCAGATTCTCAATAGCAAAATTTTCTCCAAGATCTTAGATAAAGTTGGCTAATTGGTCTATATGATGTTGCAGCATTTGGATCCTTGCCGGGTTTCAGTATGAGGATTATTTTTGCAGTTTTTAGGTGTTCTGGCCAATAATTTTGTCTCAGGATAGCATTGAATATATATGCCATCATTGTTACTCCTGTCTTAGGCAGTTCCTTGATCATTTTTGGTGTGACCTTATCTATTCCGGCATCTTTTCGTATGTTCAGGTATTTTATTTCTTTTTGTACTTCTTTTATGGTGATACTTTTAATAGGAGTCGTATTAGAAGGAATATTTAACATTTCTCTTTCAACTTTGTAATCGTTTATGTCATCATTGGGTATGAATACTTCAGCTAGATGTTCTGCAAATGTTTGAGCTTTCTCATTGTCAGTCCTTGCCCATTGAATAGTTGATCCTGGTATGTTGCGTAAATGTGGTATATGAATTTTTGGTTTTTTTGAGTTTTTTATTGGTTTCCACACTGAATTATCATATCTATTTAAACTTGTCACATAATTGTTGAATGACAATTCTTTGTGTTCTTTCATTCAATTTTAGTTCATTTGTTAATCTGTTCAAGATGGTCTTGTCTGTAGGCGAGTGTGTCTGATGCCATTTCTTTCTAGCTCTGTGCTTTTGTCTTTTGATTTCCTCTGGAACATTATATGTTTTGCACTTTTCTTCAGAAGTAGGCGTGGCTTTTTCCACAGAATATTTAAGATGAACAAATGATGTCAATACTCCATCTATTTCACTTGGTCTTTTAAGACTTACATCCAGGCATATATGTTCTTTGATTAAACTTCTGTGTTCATTCCAGTCTATTTTTCTACTATGCAATTGAGGAATTGGTTTTTTATTAATTACAACGCTACTTATTGTGGCTATGATAAGGGAGTGATCTGAAGATAGATAATAGCTTGGAACAATATTCATATAGGTAGGAGAAATACCATTTGTTATGAAAAAGTCTAGTAAGTCTGGTGTTTAATTAGGATCTGTTGGCCAATAAGTAGCGGTTCCAGGGTTTGAGTTCTTGAGTTAAAACAATTTTGTATGGATGTCTTTTCGTAAAATCCGCCACAAAGATGTCTGAGAGATGCCTAGTTCTTGTGAAAGTCCAGAAATCGACAAATTTTGGTGTCTTCACGAACACTTTCACGTACGGCAGCAATATTCTCTTCAGTTCTTTCATTTCTGTGTCTCAGTGGCTCTGTAACATCATGAAGTGTAAAATTTGTTTCAAACTTCTTCACTAAACGTTCAACTGTTCTTTTATCCGGACGATTGTAGCGACCAAAAATTGGAGTTGAAGTACGTGAAGTTAGAGTAACAGATCGCGATTTTTCATAATAAATTTGAATTATTTGTAGACGTTGTTGGAGTGTGTACCTTTCCATGATTAGATGGTAGACATTAACAAATACAACAGTGAATGTCACAAATAAACAATGGCTGCATGAGTAAAATCAATTTAAAAATGGGGCATTCCCATTGAAAGACCCTTCATAAAGCTAGTGACGTCAATATGATTTTGATAATAAATTTTTGCAAAAGAATTAATTTAGTTCGTTCTTTACTAATTGTATTTAATATTTGATAGATTAAATTTATCAGTAAGAATTTATATTTGAATTCAGATCATTTATTCAGTTCTTCAATGCATATCATCAATTGATTGTTGAAAAATTATTCATCAGAAAATAAATAGTTTTTGAATAAAAGAAAAATTTGAAGATACTAAGTTGGAACAGATATTTTTTGAATCATACTTATCTTAGTCGATAATCTTTTCTATAGCTTTGTCCTATGCAGTATCAGTTAATTTTTGTTCTCAAATAATTGTTATGAAATAATTTTTGCAGTTTTGCCAAATCCCTTATCTCACATGGACTCCCTGCAAACATCCCAACTATCATCAGAAGGTTCACTGGGAAGGTGTAGAACAAAGTGTCACCTGCGAGATCTCTTCATTGCACCATCATTTGATGAGCTGGACGCGGTTGCTGTTGATACAAAAGGAGAAAATAGGAAACTTACAGGAAAGCAGCTGGAGTACATCAGAGAAAAAGGGTAAGAATTAAATTATCCTTGATTTACGAAATTGAATAAAATCATAGACTTGCTGTGCATTCATTATCCAGAGGGTATTGAAAGCAGCAGAAAATCATAGATTCCATGTCCTTGTTTCTGATTGGTTCATGTAAATGGCTAGCAGGAGGGAATAAATTCTGTTTGTGATATTGTTGTTAATTTTTTCATTATTAGAGTTATATGGAATTCAAAACAGAAACAAAATGTTTTTAACTTTAAAAAATGTCAAATAGGGAGGTTATTTCATGGGCTGTGAGGCCTAGCGGACGATAGCAGGCAGAATGAACTCAAGACTAGAGTCTTTCTGGCTGAGACATTATGGCCTGAAACAATCGAAGGTGTTCCTTGGAACAGCTTCGAACAAAAAGAGGGCGGACCTAGCGCTAGGTCTGGATAGGGCCAAACTAAGAACACTTGTCGGAATTATGACAGGTCACTGTAGGCTGAAAGCAAATTTGCACAAAATCGGTCTAGCTGAAGACGATGAATGCAGGCTGTGTCTTGAGGACACTGAAACAGCCATGCACATCGTCTCAGAGTGCCCCGCGGTGAGTCGCATCAGATTGGAGGTCTTTGGTCAGGCTTTTATAGCCCACCGCGAACTGAAAAAATTACCCCCGAACAAGATTATCGGTTTTATCCAAAAACTGTATCTCGTCAGGGAAATTTAAATTAGGGGTAAAACACAATAGTCCGTGCGGACACAGTAGTAGGGTGGACGGACCTCCGCTCACTCTAAATAATAATAGTAATGAGGCTTAGACATTTATTAACAGCAAAGTTTTTTTCTCTCTTTAGAGAGCGGTTAATTTTGTAAGGACATTACACAGTCCAAGATGCTATCTATATCTATGGATAAAATACAGTATTTTTTATTATTGAATATTATCAGTTACCATTTTTTTCATTCTAAAATCTTAGAGTGCTGATGAATATCAGGTAAATTATGGGAACATCGATATTATTTATATTATTCTGATAGTCTTGAATCTCTTGTGAAGACCCCTCAGAAGCTTAGTCTAGTTTGTGCAAACTAAGAGCTATAGTTATGTTCAGGTTAGGCTTTGTTACTGTATCCTTAGGCCACTGAATTTTTTATCCAACTGTGAAAGGGTAGCCGGCCATCCTAGCTAGAAAATTTTTTACCTCGCCAAAATACGAATTTGCAACGTAAAAGGTTCTCCATTTGCGAGTTGGGTGTTTAAACCACTACACGACGGACATTCACATTAAAATAAATAACAAAAATAATATTCATGTGTCAATTTGAAGAATAATGATGATTCACATATGGTGTACAAAATATTTGTGGTATTGAGAAACAGGGAAAAATATATCAGCTGAAATATATTTCAAATATGTTGTTCTAGATTTTGTTCTTTTACTAGATAAACTTTGCGACATCCTAAATGTGAACTTTATCTTAATGTATAAAAATGAAATTTGATGTAGAGTTGCTTGAATTTCTTCTTAAATTTAATTGTTTAGTATGAATAAAATTCGAGATATTTTTATTCATTAATTTCATCTATATTATGTAGCAATTACATTAAAAAATTTCTCTTCTTATTTTTGAATGACTATAATTTTTTTTTCTCCATCATCCGATTTGATAAAACATAGACTGAGTGCTGATCCAGGCTTTATGTTATCTACATGTGAAAACCACATGAAAATTTTTTTTGGAAAAGTTTAGATGATTAGCCATTACAAATAGACAGACAAAAATTTTAAAAAATCTTTTTTTCTAGTACTTTCCTTTTATCTTCCTTCGAATCTGATGATTGTTATGATAATTATATAACCATTGAATACATCTGTGCTTTTAGAATAATTTAATGAGATCTTATCATCATAATAAGAATGAACTATCATTTTAGTTTAGTATGTTCCCGAATGATAAACCGTTTTTCTTGAAACTGTTTTAGGGCAGTTCAGGAAACACGATTGAAAATTCAGGATTGAAGCTTCTAAGGTCTGGTTTCACAATTACTGGTCAAATTTTTAGTAACTTGACCGAAAACTATTTTGTTAACTTTCAATTAAGTGCAATAATATTTCACAACAACAAATCTCGGTGCTGGTTGAGTTACTATAGTTTTAAATTTTAAATATCAAACAGATTAATTCTGGTAAAAAAACCCTTTTATTATTTTATACTGTAGTTTTGCATTAATTATTTGAGGTTGGAAACAGATCAGAGGTCTAAATTAGAACCATAGAAAAATCATATAGCCTCTATTATTCCAGCTTATCACATAAGGTACAAACAATCGACGAGACAGTTTGAACAAAGATCTTTGATTTGGGGTATTTTATTATAAAAATTATTTTATTCATTTTCTTATTGAATGATTGGACAGAGAAGCATTTTTCCTATCAAAAGTTGAAACCAAACACGAATGTGAGCAGGTTGAAAAGGCTCAATGTAACAAAAAGGTTCATTAATCCAAATAATATTCTAATTGAATTGCATTTTTAACATTATTAAAGGAAAAGTTTTTGGTAGAGAGTAAATTCAGAATGGATATCTGGAGAAAAAAATTCAATTACTTGGAAAAAATATCTATTCGAATTTTTTACTTTGATATTATAATCAACTTAGTAGTATCAGAAAAGAAATAAAAATTTAATTCCATTTATTTTGATATTATTACATATTATATTGGGAGTACAAATTAATTTGGTCCGTTTTTTTAGCTCAAAAAATGCATTTATTTCAAAAGATAAAGAATTAACAAATTGATCAAATTATTGTTCATCACTGCTTAATACTTTTCCCCACCTCTCAGGCAATTTCCGAATCTCGTCTCTTTTGAGTCGATACTCTTTTGGTACTTTGAAGCAGCTGGTCATAAGAAAATAATTTCTTCTCAGGATCTCTTGGTTTGAATTTATAAGGAATCGAATTGCCTTGCTTTTGAATCAGCCTCAGATTTCAAAGGTTCTTGATTCGTTTGAACAGAATATATAATATAGAGCTAGGTGGGTGAATCGTAGTGCATCGTCAAATCTCCCCACCCTTGTCTGCTTCAACATCTTCAGTTCAATTCATTATTCTTCTGCGTATTCGTTTCTCATTAAAAATTCGTCGGTTAAGTCAGCGTTTCATGATTTATTTTCACTATCAACTCGCTAGTACCTCGCCTATACATATTACGCATATGTACTGTATACTATAAATTTTCTTTTTATCTCAGAGACTTTTAAACGAGTGTTCACTCTCAATGGTAGTGACTAGTGTTTATTGTTGCCTTTGAAGATAGGCCGATTCCTTCAAATTCGGCTATTTTCAAAATAATAAAAAAATTCGGGAAATGTGGGTGTTTACTGACATGCAGGCATTGGAGGACTGATAAACCACAAAAAACATTAGTGAAAATCGTCTGAAAAAAGAAGTTGATATGTGTGCTGCTGTGGAAACCAGTGCACCTTGTTCAAGTAAACAAATTGCTGAACAAGTAGATCTGAGAGAGAGAAGTGTTTGGAATATTTTGAAAAGTACTGGTTACTGATGTTATAAGGTTCAAACAAACCAAGAAATTTTTCCGGAAGACCATATCAAACGAATGGAATTTTGCGAAACTATGATGGAAAAAATAAATGAAAATAGTTCAATCCTTAACAATATCACTAATGAGTCATCGTTTTCCTTGAACAGAAAACATAACCCATCAGTAGTAAGATATTGGTCTATGAAGAATAAGCATCTGAGTATTCCTGTGCGTACCCAGTATCCACAAAAACTTAATGTTTGGACAGGGCCATTTTTAATCGATGGTAACCTAAACGCTGCCAAATATCTAGAGCTTTTAGAGAATCAAATTCTCCCTACAGTTCGACAGCTACCAATTGATTTCGATGATGTCTGGTTTCAACAGGATGGCTGTCCAAGTCACAACGCAAGAGTAGTCATACAATATCTCAGGACGACTTTTTTGGACCGTGTCATTTCTACAAATGGCATGATTAAATGCCCCCCCAGATCAACAGATTTATCTCCCAAAGATTATTTTCTTTGGGGATATCTGAAAAATTTGGTTTATGGTTAGTGAAATTGATAGAGCGACGAATATTAATGAATTAAGATTCAAAATAATCCAACTATCATTGAGAGAGAACACTCGTTTATTCGTCATCGCATTACACTGAGGTTTTGATTCTTCCACTGCTTCACTGGAACCGACGTTGTCTATAGATTAACATTGAATTTTCTATGTTTCCGACTGTCTTTTCCATACCTGTATATCAGAATAAGTTGATTTGTTTAACAGAATTACAATGTTTAATATTTATGATATAAGTTGATTTTGTTATATTTTTTATTACAATAATTTCATTTTTGTTCTAGACACTCTTTTATATTCATACAATATATCAGTATTTTTCATCTACTTATCATATTTACACACATTTATACATTCAACAATTTCATTTTCACAACAGTTAATCACCTGTTTCCAATTGAATCTTTTTGCCATGCTCACATGCATAATCCTATTCAAATTGAAAGGGATTTTATTTTTATTGTGTTCTGGGTAGTCTTTGTTACTGCGATTCATTCAATAACTACTATACCAGTTCTGCATTTTCTGTGCTTCAAAAACAGTAGTGTTCCTACTTCTTAATTCGACTCACATATAGTGAATGAGTCATTACTCACTA
This sequence comes from Megalocaria dilatata, assembly GCA_034642435.1. NCBI lineage: Eukaryota > Metazoa > Arthropoda > Insecta > Coleoptera > Coccinellidae > Megalocaria > Megalocaria dilatata. The sequence continues at coordinate 51,417,565 of CM067859.1, read as the reverse complement.
CTCTTCAAAAAGAATAATTCTGCCCATCTGTAGTAACCAGACATTAAGATTTGCCGCTTGATATTTAAGTTGATAAGAAAAGAAAATTTAAAATCCATAATAAGTCACATGCTTAGTTATGATGGAAATGTAATCAATAATGATATTCATTGAATTTAAATGAGGTCCTTTTAATGGGATCAGATAGATAATGCCTGCCAATAGTCGTAACAAGTTGGTAATAGCCTTCTAGTATTGTACTACAATAATCCACCATCACTTTCCATCTGAGCTACCAGAAGGATCAGTTAAGGTCTTGAAATCCATCTTCTTACATGTCAAGTTGGGATGCATCACATAGTGAATATCATTCTGTGGCGCTCTCTATCGAACATTTTTTGTTTGTTTCTTATTAGTTACATTTTTAGTGATATTTATCTCAACATTATATTATTCATACTGTATACATTTTCGAATCTGTCAAACAAATTTTATTTATTCTTAATCCTATTTTACCTAACTTGAAATCACTTTGGTTACGCGGAATGAAGGCTTCTTATTTCCGCCAGTTTGAAATTTTTTTCCATGTTTTTTCTTTTATCTTATATCAGTTTTATTTTGAGGTTTGTGCTTCCATTTTTTCTTCTGTATTTTCTTTCAGTTTCGGTAAATATTCTTAGATTTTTGGATTTCTATTTAAATTTCACCCAACCCATTAATACTCTTTTTCGACTGATATTTAATTAAGTCACATTTTTCGGTAGTGAGTGAAGGAAACAAAAACTTCTTAATATTCGAGAATATCATTTTTAAGCAATTTTAAGAATGAAATAATAATTCGAGAACTGACAATACAAATTCCAACAACACTGCTGAGCATAAAATTAGGATCATCCCGAAATTTGCATTTATTTTAGAAATCTTTAGTTTCTTTGGTTGTACCATAGGTTACTGACATTATGTGATGATTTTGTAGTGATGAATTTGTGAAAATTACAGATCTATTTATACATTTTTCCCATACGTCCAGCACTTTATGGATGCCATGCTAAAAAAGGGTTCTTCTTTTGAAGTTAATCAGTTAACGAGCCATTTTTGTACATCTTCATTCGAATTGAAGCGTTGTTCAGCGAGAGCATGTCCCAGTGGTGCAAATAGATGATATACAGACGGAGCCAAGTCTGGAGAAAAAGTCCCATGGGTCTGTATTTCCCAACTGAACACCGAGATCGTTTTCCTGATCCGTTTTGCTGTGTGTGATGGCGCATCTTCGTGGAAAAAAATTACTTCTGTTGCCTTTTTCCATATTCTGGTCGTTTTTCACGTTATGCTGGATTTAAATCGATCCTTCACTGTTGGTAACGATCAGTGTTAACCGTTTCACCAGCTTTTAACAGCTGATAATAGATTACACCCTTTTCATCCCATCAAACACAGAGCACTGGGTTCTTTCCAAAGCGATTTGTTTTTCAAGTGGATGCCGGTGGTTTGGCTGGGTTCGCCCATGATTTACGACGTTTAGGATTCTCAAGATATATCCATTTTTTATCACCTGTCATGATTCGATGGAGAAATGACTTTCTTTTATATCTGTCGACTAGTATTTCACAAGTTGTTTTTCTATTTTCTTACTGCCTTTCATTCAGTTTATTATGAATCTCTCCCATAGCTTTCGAACAAATTGAGAGACTTTCTGTGTCACATTAAATTGATCCACGAGCTCTTGTTGAATTTGAGTATCTTTTTCATTCAATAAGGCTCCTCACGCTTTGAATTTTTCATGTCAAAATCACCACTTTTGAATTTTTTGAACCACTCGAAACACTGCTTTTTATCAAGAGCATGTTCACAGAAAGCTTTGACAAGCTTTCGATGTGATTCTGCAACAGTTTTCTGCAACAAAACTCGCAATGTTTAAGATTATAGAAAAATATACGGGTGTATAGAACGAACTTGTGTTGAAAATCTTCGGCAGCTGTTAGAGGGAGATGTAGCACTGCACAAGGTGTCTTGTGGTTCCTAAACTGATGGCTAGCACCATCTATGTGAAAATTCTGGTTTCATACTTTTACACCTGGTCTTACATCGAGAACAATATATGTATTTGGAAACTCTGATTCCTTTCTATAGATATTCTACAAACATACAATACTGAGGTAGCTAGACAACTGGCACGTGAAATGTCCCATCCCAATTTTTGTGGCCCAATTATCTCTCTAATTTTTATGATCATTTCAACTTATGGTTACAAAAATAAGCTATAACATGTTTTAAACTGTTCTAAAAGCTACATTTAAGTCAGATTTTATTTTAAAATACTATGCAATATTATCCGGTATTCTATTCATGTATAAAGGAAAAAAAATGTATTTTTTATTTTATCTTTGGTAACAGGGTACATTAGATTTAATGAAATTTTCTTTTGTTCTTTATTTAAAATTTAGTTTATCTTAGTTGAACTATAGCCGTTATTGGTTGCAATTTGCCTAATAATATCCAATTCTATAAAAAAGTTATAACAATTCATAGGTACGTTAACCAATCTATGGATCATACTGTGAAATGTTGTTATTTTCTGCTTAACAGGATGGTTCGATATGTAATGAAAAGTGATATCTTATACCTTACATGAAAAATACTAAAGCCATTCAAATCACCCTTTCGTAAATCCATGTATGAGATATCACTCTTTATCACACCTGTATAAAGATATCTATCTACCTCTATTCATCACACATTGAACCATCTTATTATCCAGAAAATGGCAGCACATCACAGGATGATCCATAGATAGCTTAATTAACCTATGAATCACGATAATTTTTTCATAGAATTGAATCTGATTGGGAAAATTGCATCCAATATTGGATATAGTTCAATTATGAATTTGAACAAAAAACAGAAGGAATTTCATTAAATCTAGTGCATCCTGTTACAAAGGATTTGACTAAAAACTACATTTCTATTATTATTATTATTTATAGTGAGCGGGCGTCCGTCCACCTACGTCCGCGCAGACTTGTGATTCACCCCTAATTTATATTTCCCCGATGAGATCCAGTTTTTGGATAAAACCGATAATCTTATTCGAGGGTATTTTGTCCAGTTCTCAATGGGCTATAATGGCCTGACCAAAGACCTCGAATCTAATGCGACGATGTGCATGGCTGTTTCAGTATCCTCAAGACACAACCTGCACTGACCTATCATAATCCCGACGACAAGTATTCTGAGTTTGGTTTTGTCCAGACCTAGCACTAGGTCTGCCATCTTTTGTTTCGAAGCTGTTCCAAGGAACGCCTTCGAATGTTTCAGGCCTGGATGGCTCAACCAGTAAGACTCTGGTCTATAGTTCATTCTGCCAGTTATTGTCCGCTTAGCCACGTCATGTGGTATTCCCAGGAATGGTTCCGGGCAGCGTGGCTTTAGCAAACGCCAGCCGATCTGCCTCTTCTTTACCCAATTGAGTGGCTCGGTATCCCAACAACTCCAGACTGTTTTTGATATACAACAGCTGAATTCTAGATCTTTTAGTACTGGTTGATTATCGCTAAATATTTGATTTTGCCCTGATGGATTTGCCGTTTTATCAGCAGATCCGCCACGATCTCAATGGCAAATAGTTCTGCCTGGAATATGGTTGCGTACTGACCGAGACTCGAAGAGATGCTGACTCTCGGTTTATTCCCATAGACTCCCGCTTCTGTTTCATTCGTCGTTCGTGAGCCGTCTGTGAACAAATCAAGGTCGGTTCTCAATAGAACTTCAGCATGCTTGTCTCGGCTGGGGACATTGAAATGCCGTTCTTGGCTCGCGATTTTTGACATTAGATCCGAGGCATCGATAGGGTGCTGTTCGTTAGATTCTCGTCCAGCAGTCCCGAGCCTCCCATCACTATTGCCTCTGGCCTGCCTATCGCCAGTTGGTGTAATTTGTATGTGGTCCGCTTCGACTCCCACCGCACAAACTGGTGCAGGGATGGTAGATTTAGTAGAAACTCCATGGCTGCCGCGAGTGTGGTGCGAAACGCACCTGTAATTGCGAGGCAAGCCTGTCGTTGTGGACGTGTGAGCTTATTTTGACCAGTCGTTTCTTGGTCCTTCTTCCACCACGCTACATTGCCATACGTTATTTGTGGTTTAATAACCATAGTGTATAGCCAATACATCTGCTTAGGTTTTAAACCTCAGGTTATACCGCAGATTCGCCTATAGGTCCAGAACTCATTCTGGCTTTATGACACGCTTTGTCTAGGTGTGCATTCCAAGTGAGAGTTTTGTCCAGGACTATTCCCAGGTATTTTGCCTCATTAGAGAATTGTATTTTTTTACCACGGATTCTTGGTGAATGGCACTATAACTTCCTTTTTTGTGTTGAGAGACATACCTTACCTCATACACTATTTGTCGATGGTGTCTAGTATCTCTCAATGGAAGGCCGATGTTGTCACATCCGTTTTACCATTCACTATGATTGCCAGGTCATCAGCAAATGCTTGAACATCGACTCCCCACAGCGAGACGATCGCTAGCGGGTCATCGACGAGAAGGAGCAACAGTAAGTGTGAGAGAATATTCCTCTGCGGGCAACCCTTCCCAGCCTTGAGCTCGAAGACCTCACCCTGGTATGAGGTCGTTATAATTCTGCTATTCTACTATTGCATGTATCTACCTACAAATCAGCGGATCAATTCCTCACGCAGAGATAGCCTCAGCGAGAAAAGCCGGCAACGTATTGTTAAAAGCACCTTCAATGTCGAGAAACGCTGTTAGTGCTATCTCTAGATTATTAAGAGATTGGTTTAATTTTCCGACCAAATTGTGTAATGCAAGTTCTGCGATTTTCCGGCCTGGGAGGTGTATTGATGAGGGCTAGGGGGACCGTCAATTAGTACCCCCTCTCCATCCTGACCGAGGCAATTCGTTCAGACAAGGGTTTTGAGAGACGCCCAGTCCCCCCCTCCGCTTGCACCAAGTCGGTTTTTTGTGACACCTTGGTGGGCTTTGTAGTCCGGAACCGGACTCTTCCAAACTGAAAGAAGGGTTTGTGGCCCAGGTCCAGAGCTTCCATGGTTATATCATCCATGGCCACCGTCCAGACTTGGCCTGACCCTGACAACTCGCTACGTAGAATACTCCACTCACGAGTCCTCAGGGTATGGTTCATTTTTCTCAGTCTGTTGAGTATTTCCTCAGGCTGAAATCTGCTTTCTGGGTCCTCATCGACCTCATCTACGATGAGGACCGAACAGATATTAGGTTTGTGAACGTCCTCGCCCTTTACGAGCTTGAGGTCTGCTCCTTCCCATGGTTTGAGTGCCTCTGCAGTGACACCAGCTGATCCCCCTACACTGAGACGACGGGGTAGCCAGAGAACAGAAAGTCGCCTCTGATCCCCCCCGCCAACCCAACGTAGGAGGTCTTAGGTCTCTTTGAGACCTGCACTGGTGTACTACCCTCGGATCTGAGCCTTTAGCTACTGACCTCTGCTTCCGAGTTGGATTTATCCCCCTCTTCAATAGTCGGCAGCTTGGACTCTTCACCGAGGATTATTTTCAAGGCGGCGTTATACGGTGTACCGCTCTTGAGAAGTATGTGGAGTCGTCTTCTCTTCGACCACGTCAGCCTCGTCTTATTTTTCGTTTTGTCATGTGACACTTGGGATTCCGTCGTATCGGATCTGAGGGTTTTGGTAGTTTTTTCTCAGCGTCAGAATGGACTGAGGTGGATTGAGTATCCATCTCCATGAGCTTCTCAGTCGCCTGAGGCACAAGGGATTGTCCCCCCTTGTCAGGGTATTCATGTATGGTCCCAACCGATATAAGATGTCCACCCCAGTACAGACGCGCGGTGCTGGGGTAAGGCTAATGAAACCAAAGGGTGCCTAGTGTCTGGAGTTTGCCTATAAAAGACTGATCCATCCATCAGCCATGTAGACCTCGTATAAGCTGTTCCACCTTTTCTTGGGGGAAATTTGTATTGTGTTTTCCAAGCACTTGATCCAGACAATTAAGCCAAGATCCCCACCGAGGGGATGTCCGCTAGACATTGCATCTGACAACATCCGATCAGCGGTATGAAAACGATGACAGTTGCGTATCTCAACTGTTATCGTTTTCTCTGTGCAATACCCTTGGCTACGACACTACAGCTGGGTAGGGACGTAGATTGTTCGCTGTTACCGAATAACGTTGCCCAGGGCGCACCACGTGGAGGTCAATCTATCACACTCCTATTCCTTACCTGAATAGAATACCTGCCAAGTATTTTAAAATAAACTTTGACTCAAATGCAGCTTTTGGAACGGTTAATAATTTGGGATGTTACATAAAAAATAATAAAGATTAAAATAAATCTGTAGTTTATAAATTGACTTGCCCTATGCTGTATATTGGTCAAAGAGGTAAATACTTTAAGAAAGGAATTCATGAACGCCAGAGGAGTTATACCTTAGATCTCGCACTTAACATATGCCAGTCATTTGAAAGAATTTGGACATAATTTCATCAAGAACTATGAAATTATCCATAATGAAATTAAAAGAAACTAGTAGGTACAAGAACCTTTAAATTCTTCTCAACGAACAAACAGATGTCGCTTGACTTCCTTGTTGAAAATTTTTACTTAGTGAGATATTTCCTATAATTGGCCTCAATATATTTTATGGTTATTCGTATCCCTTTTTCCCATATTTCCGAAAATTGATGCTGATTTGTATCTCTTGTTTGCATATTTCTTCTCATTTGTATTTCCCTCTTTTTTATAGTTTTTATAGCTATATAAAAGTGAAGGTGTAATTTTTAGAATTAGTTCAAATTGTACACCTGAAGAGGCCACAGTGTTGGCGAAACAATTGACATGAATTAATAAACTGTGGAAAAATTAAATAATATTTAAATAAGGTTATTCTCATTTTCACAAATTTTTACAAATTTACAAATTTGTGAAAAATAATTTTGTTCAGTGCAAATATCTAGACATTCTAAAATATCTTCTTTGATATGTAATCTTGCCTGCTGATGCTACTGTGATAGCGAAAGGATTGTTGTAAACATAACAATAAAAATTTGTGAAAATCAGAATAACCTTATTTAAATATTATTTAATATGGATTTTCACCAAGTAAGGACTGATTCAATTCAATATGTGGAAATGTTCTTTATTATTTTATTTAATTCAAATGAATTTCCATCAAGAACCGAAACAATTAAATTCACTTAATTATCAAAATTCCAATATTATTCTAATCTTTATTTTTCTCAAAAGTATAATTCTGTAATAAATAAATTGAGAAATTCTCTACTTCCAATCCTTCTGAAATAATTCTGTACTATAAATGAGGTTAAATTTACGAAAAATTAAGTTTAATATCATGGAACATAGATTTCATGTGAAAAAAAATTAAATAAAAGCTTTTAGTATGCCAGTTGATACTCATCCCCTTTTTTTAAAAACTTTTTGATTTATTTATAAAATTGGGTGATATTATAATTCATTATGAATGCATAAAAAATTTTATGAGGAAAAAACTATTAAAATGCCATTATTTTGTAAAGCTTGCATAAGGATAAATTTGGAAAGCCCAAAAGGCTCAATCAACAACAGCTAGACTCTGTTAGGCGGGAAGGGTATGTTTTTGTAATCCTGTGATCTGTCTTGTGCATATTTGTTCGATATAATTCTTGTTGTGCATAAAAACTCCCCGATTTCTGATCTTCATGGCAAAAGCAGTAATCTTTTGTGCTATCTTTCATTTTTAATAGTTTCATTTGAGATAAAAGTTAAGACTTTTGTATAGCATGTAATTAAAAATTTATTTGTATATGATTATATGTATATAATAAGATTTTGTATCAGGTTTCGAAAGAAACCAGCTTCTCATTAAGTTTACCTCCTTTAATTTCCTTTTCAAATGTTCTTTATTTAACTACTATCTTGAAAATTTTTCAACTAGAAAAATGTTGTAAAATAACATAATTCGTCAGTAATATACGGATGGGGTCTTTCCAAATTAATGTGAATTTTCAGAGGTGGTTTTTTAGCTGAAAATAATAAGGGTTTTTCATATAATTGTAAGCTTCTTTCCTTCGAGATTACTGCCCTCTGAAATTGGAGGAAAAATTTTTTTTTTTATTGAATATCTCCTATATAGAATAATTAGAAGGATCAAATCTGGAAGTTAATTAACACTAATTAAATGTCACTGTCTGACAGTTTTTTAATTCTGAAATTTGGTGGAAAAATCAACACTCACAATATTTTGCATCAGGAATTATTGATGATTTAACTTTTCGAAATTATAAAATTGATTCGAGAAGATAAATTTATTAATCAAGTGCAAAAATACTTCGTCTGCGTCTTCTATACATTTTTCTTGTGCTAAAATATCGACATATGTTCCAAATGATATTTGGAATCAGCTTGCACCTCGCTATGGACCACTGCTAAAGTTGAGTGTTCTCGGTTTCAGAGGTGTCGGTATACAGAAAATATTTTGCTTGCCAAAGTGGATGTTTTCCTCGAGCTGAGAATCATACCAGTGACCTTCGTTATTATTCCTGGAGCAGAAAATCGTACGTTACTCGGAATTGATTTTATCATCGATGCAAAAATACAACTGAACTCTGCTGATCGAATGTAAAATTTCTCTGAAAAGGTAGCGCAAGTCCTGAAGATGGTCAAATGCTTTAAAACAGACAGCGGTTGGGATTACCGAATTTATTGGATAAAAACAGTGGCATTTTTACGAAAGCTGGTGAATCTACTCTATATTCAGATCACGAAGGGGGGGACTATAACAACCCTCATTACCGTGACGTAGATTATCAAGTTTCGACGTACCTGCTCGAACTCGATGGTCGAGTTCCGGATGTCATCGAAATAACACACCTAACCATTTTGTCACTCACCGTTGAATGAAAAATTTTGGTTTGTTTAATTATTTAAGTCAAAGCTCCTGAAACTTCCTGGCAAATGCTGTATATGTATTGTATTAATATTTTTATTATTCAAATTTTTATAATATCTAAAGGGTTTTCTCAAAGAAATACATTGAAAAACAGCTTCTTCTAGCGTCTTACTTCTCGAGAACCTCCATTATCGATGTTAATTCATGAGATTTTCTTTTTCTCGAAGACGCTCATGGCACAAATATGCCATGATGTCCTTTTTGAATATAACTACGAGCTTTTAGCCCGTTTCCATTAGAGTTGCCATTCACGAAATACATATCTGCCATTTCAGCATTTATATAATTTACTATTCACTTTATTTTTATCAGTACCTCAGGAAGACCAAATCACAATAATAGAAATATTTGTCATTATAACTTCATTTAAAAGCTGCCTACTTAATTTCATCAACGAATTATAAGGGCCGTGAATTTATGTGGAGAGTGTCTGAACATTTTCCTATATTTTGTAATCAAATTAACAATTTGAGGAGAAAAGTCAAGGTACAGAAATATTGTAGGCGTTGATTTTTCCACCCTTCATGATGAAATTCAGAATTGTAAAACTGTCAAAAAGTGACATTAGAGTTAGCTTACTGCCAAATTTTATTATTCTTCTTAATTATTTCATATAGGAAATACTCAATAAAAAATTTTCCTCAAACTTCAAAGAACAGTTATTTGGGTCTCAGAATAAAAAATTATATGAAAGACTACCATTAATTTCTGCTAAGGAATCACCTCTTGAAAATTTTTCGCATCGATTTAGAAACACCCTGTTTATATGATTTTGATATTTTAACACAGAAAAATGGAGAGCATTTATTTTGTATTATTTTCCTGAATTAACTGTAATTGAAATACAGAGTTTCTTAGTTGAATAATATTATTAACATGTAATTTGTATATTTTCCTGTCCACACCGTTAATGATAAATAATAGAAGCATAATCACAATGTCGAAAGAAAAACTTGTGTGTTACGTTTTCCTGTACAAGAACAAGTGCTGCCAGTCATCTCTGCTTGTTTTTTCAATATAAAATTTTATTCAACTCTTGGCGATAAAATGATTTCCAAATTCCTCTAATGTATGTTTATAAGTTTTACAGTTAGAGAGATACAATCACTTTTATCATTTTTATCTAGCATAGATTTCAATTTTTTTCCTTGCTAAGGGCATTTGTGGATTTTGTTGTGCTAATTAATTTGTTGTGATTTCAGACACCATTTAATAATTAATTATTTCATGGATCTTAAGGAATAGTTTGTTAAGATAGTAACAATTACAGTGATAAGAGTCGTCAAGAAGATATTTTCATTTAAGGTTTCTTAAAAAAAAATTCTTTTTACTTCTCAAGTTATTTCAAGATGATCTATCTGTTTTTGAAGTTCATATTTTTATGTTTTTTAAGAATTTGCAGAAACATTTATGCCTCTAGGAAAAGCATACATAAATGGTAATTAGCGATGATTTTTATTTTCTATAGGCATTTATTATGAGTAAGAAAGAAAACATTTTTATACAATTTTCACTTTATTTTTCAACAGGTACGATCAGTTTCGACTATTAGGTCGTTATCAAGTGGAGTTACACATATTTGAATAATTTCAGCAGGTACAATTTGCTGACTATGGGTTTGTTGGTTAAGTAGGGGTGAATTACTAATGTGTAGTTAACTGTTCACCGATTAGCCAGTTATTAACAGATATCTTCATAAGCAAATTAAACAAGATTATTTTTAACAACTTACTGATAGCTAAACATAAAGCCTTCTGCCACCGATACATATTAGGAGTACAAATAAGTTTCCGCCGTTTTATTGTAGATGGCGCGGCACGGAGTTTCGGTTAGCTTTCGCAGATGATAAACGGCTTAAAAAATAGTTTGGACATTCAAGAACAACATAATCTATTAATATCATTGATTTTATATTGGTAAAATATAATTTTTATAAGTTGAAAATGTCAAAATTTGAGCCAAGTAAGCGTCATTTGCGGGAAATATTAGTTTACTTCTTTAATTTAAAGAAATCTCAAACACAAAAAGAACTTGCTCTAACATTAGAAGTCACTCAGCAAGCAGTCTCACACCGTTCTTCTATAATAAATATTTAATTTGTGTTAAAAAACGGCGGAAACTTATTTGTACTCCTAATATTTTAGTACGTTTTGTTAGTTCTACTAGACAAATAAATCAATATTTTACCTCTCTAAATAACCTTCACAAAAATTTATGTAATAAGAAATCAAAAAATGCAATTAATTTTCCAGATCTAACAATCACTAGACCTAATAAGAAGCTATCATACAACATTTTTAGAAAATATCGTTACTAGATGCTACTATTCTAACGGACTCCTTTAACAACATAAGCCACAAATTAACATCCTACAATTCAATGATCCATAAAGCATTTACTCCTCTCACCCAACGATTTCAAAATAGAAATAAATACAATAAAACAGATTGGGAAAAATAATAATATACCCATAAAAGTAATAAACCAAATAATCGAACGAAAAAACCAGAAAGCCAATACATTACTTTCAAATACATTGGTCCTCTCTCAAAAGAAATAAAAAATTATTTTACAGAACTAAGCTAAGAGTCCTTTTCGAATAACATGAACTTAAGTAAATTTCTTTTAAACGCAAAATAAAAATCAGACAAATATAATAAATCAGGTGTATATGAGATAAACTGAAATAATTGCACAGCAGCGTAGGTTGGACAAATTGGAAGTTATTTTAGAACACTCAAGGAAAACAACAGGTGGCCCACATAAAACAGTCCAGCCGGATATTTCCGTAAGTATGAGTTTTTCCGAAAAACACCGAGTCAGATCAATTTTTATTTGGAGAAAATTAGATGGTGTAGGATCATCCTTCTATGCGGAGCGGCAACACCTTCAAGAATCTTAAATGTCAATAGGGGTCAAGTGATAAATCAGTTTAAAGGTTTTGCAACTCAATTTATGAATATGCTAATACATGTTTGACGTTCGTTTTGGTATTAAAAACTCATTGGAAGTGATTACATTGAGCGATCGAGTTTCTGAACGAATTTCGATTAATAAAATGTTCAAATTGCCAACCGTTCGTTTATCATATGCCTTGTACATTTTTGAATGTCTTTTATTTGTTTTCAAGAATAGAGACAAATTCCAAAACAATACCAATCACTATTATTCCACGAGAAACAAAGAACTTTTATATCCTTATCATAGACTAACGCTGAGTGAGAAGGGACCAGACTATATGTGTATTCGAGCCTTTAATAAATTGCCACATCAGATTAAGTGTGTTGAAGGTTTATTTAGATTTAAGAAATTAATTAAGAAAATGTTGATACAATTAGAACCTTATAGTCTTAACGATTATTTTTGTTCTGACAATTTGTACTGAACTGTAAGTGTTCATTTCTGACGTCATTTCATCTTTTATGTAATTTTTATATGAAACTTGAAATAAAGAAGGTTATCTATCTATCTATCTATCTATAAGCAGAAATAGTTCCTTTGTTCAACATTGTCTCTTACATTCTGTAAAACACTTCTCTAGAAGAATTTTTGCCAGAAATTAGTGTTAGCAGGTAATGAAATAATTCCTAAAATGTTACAGAATATGGGAGAAAATATTGAAAGATACTATTACTGTATAGAAAAAAACGGGAGTCAATTTTAACATCTTATTTATCACTTAACTAACATTTGTGAACCCATAGCTCTGCAAATTGTACTTGCTGAAATTATTTAAGTACATATAACTACTGCATGTATCTTCACTTGAGAATGCCCCTACAGTAGGAAATTACTTTGTTTTCTATCATTATTATCAGATTGTAGTTTCATAGTAACTTTGACCTTATTGTGTAAACCATTAAGATATTTCAGTGTGTTTTCTAATTCTGAATATGTTCCACAGAAGCAAACCAAAAATCTGATAATAAAATGAATTTTATGTTCATAACTTTAATTAATAATAATAATGAGATTTCTTTTGATATATTTAATTAATAATATAATTTTTAGGAAGTCCACAATGATAGATATACCCATCTCCAATGTTTCAACCATACGAATACTCATGAACTCTCTGCCTATAGATGCCTAGAATGATACATAGAGCATTTTCCATTCACTTATATAATATTGCGTTAAAAAGGGAACTATGCAATCAAACAATATAAATATTAATTTAGAAATAATAATTATAATTTCTCTCATAAACAAAAAGAAAAAAACAACTCATCCTGAAACATATACTACTCTGTCAAGAAAGTACCCGGAATTTTCAATTAAAACAACATTTTTACATTTAATCGTCAAAATTTATTGGGTCGCCTTCAAAATAGGCTTCATTTGCTCCAATACATCTATGCCAACGGCACTTCCAATTATCGAAACATTTTTTATAGGCGCTTTCCGGGATGGACTTTAGCTCTCGCGCCGAATTTTGTTTTATGGCTTCAATCGACTCAAAACGGGTGCCACGAAGGGGCAATTTTAGTTTTGGGAAGAGGAAAAAGTCGCAGGGAGCCAAATCCGGCGAATACGGTGGTTGCTGAAGCACGTTTGTTGAGTTTTTGGCGAGAAAGTCAGTCACAATCGTAGCTCGGTGAGAAGGCGCGTTATCGTCATGCAAAATCCATGAGTTGTTCGCCCACAAATTTGGCCGCTATTTACGGATACGCTCACGCAAACGTTTCATAACGCCTAGGTAATACTCCTTGTTTACCGTCTGACCCTCTGGAACGAATTCGTAGTGCACCACGCCACGGATATCGAAGAAAACAATGAGCATCACCTTCATTTTCGAGCGGCTTTGGCGTGGTTTTTTCGGTTTCGGCTCATTTTTTGCCACCCATTCCGATGATTGCTGGCTTGTTTGCATATCGTACTCGTAGACCCAGGTCTCATCACCAGTTATAATGCGTTCCATGAATGTAGAATCGGAATTACAGCGATCCAGCATGTCTGAAGCAACCTGTTCGCGATGACGTTTTTGAAGAAAATTCAGGTCTTTCGGTACGAGTCGTGCGGCCACCTTTCTCATGCCCAAAATATCAATCAAAATCGTACGTGCGGACTCGTGGGATATCTTAAGATCATGTGCTATCTCTCTCAAGCTGATACGACGGTTTTCCAGCACCCATTCCTTAATTTTATCGACGTTATCTTCGATCGAAGCCGTCGATGGGCGACCACTTCACGACCGTCCTTGAAGGCTCTGTACCACTGATATGCACGAGTTTTCGATAGAGCATTATCACCAAAGGCCTTTTGCAACATTTTCAATGCATCGGCACACGAAAATTCATTTGCAACACAAAACTTTAAACAAATTCTTTGCTCAACGTAATCACCCATAGTAAAAATCGCACGCACTCTGACATCGACTGACTTAATCAGCTGTTGCAAACACACTAGTTGACAGATCCCGCTCAAGCTTGGCATAGTAATTAAGGACAGTGGTACCAACCTAGGAAAAAAAAAATTTACCTGCCTCATTGCCCCGCCAGATTTAAATCGATAATTCCCGGTACTTTCTTGACAGAATGTATACCCCATTTCCGAAACAGAAAACAACAAAAAATTGGTAAAATTAACATATTTTAAACCAATTTCACAAAAAATTAATGGAATAACTTATAAAACTAACATATAATAGCTTTCACACCCTCATATAAAATTTTCAACTTATTTCTTAATGCTAAAGACAAAAACAACCAGATTAATAATTCAGGAGTTCATAAATTGTCATGAGTGCGGTTGCGTATATGTACGACAAACCGGGAGAACTTTCAAAAAAGGTTCAAAGAACTCCAAGCCTTATTTAATAACCGACAAAACAACTCTAATAGTGCGAAACATTTTTTTGAAACATGTTTTTCCAAGAATTAAATAATTTTAAAATACAATATCTGGAAGCGAAAGGGAATGACCTAGACATTCTAGAATCAATCTTTTTAATAATAAGCACGATTTCGCAATAAAACTATTAAACCAGCAGAAGGACCTTTAGTATTTCCCACTTCTCGATGTCTTATACAAACCATCCATCTATATCTATAATATAAAAATGAATCGCAAAATGTGTTGGTAAGCGCATAACTCAACAACGCCTGGACCAATTTGGCCAATTTTTTTTTTAATGTTCGTTGGAGTTCAAGGATGGTTTTTACGGCGAGAAAAATTCGAATAATTGCCGGAAAAACCCTTAAAATAGCCCTTTTCTTTTTCCCATACAAACGTTTTCTAACTAAAACGTAGTCGATTTTAGCTTTATTGCTATTGTATAAAGTTCATATTAAATTTCTTTTGTTTTACTATCGGCACGCGACATAAAATCCATCAGTTTTCACGTCATTCCAACATTTACGAACTGTTGATGGTGAATTGTGTGGATCCTACAGAAAAGCCTGTCAACGTTTGCAATTGCTAGAGAATGACGCTCATTGGGATCAAACTCTCTCTCAATGATGCTGTAATATCATCACACGCTCATCAAATACGAACATTGTTTTCAATATGTGTGTGGATAGCTCAGCGGGAGAGCATCGGACTCGTGACCGGGAGGTCCAGGTTCGAATCCTGTTCAGGTAGAAAAGAAATTTTCTAGTTGGACGGGTATCTGCCACCATTTCACTGTTGGGTCAAAAATTAACAGTGCTGTGACCTAGAGTGGCGCAAGATCGCAGTAACAAAGCCTACACAGAACACAACTGAACTCCTAACTCGCACAAGCTGAAAAAGCTTCTGAGGGATCTTCACAGAAGATCTAGGAGTATCAGGATAATAATAATAATAATAATAATAATAATAATCATATCTACATGCTTCCCATCAAACCCAATTGATTTGTGGATCAAGTACAAGGATTATATGTGTGATGATATTTTGTATCAAATACGGAATAGAATGGGAAATCCAAATATACAAATCAGTGAAGAAATTTACAATGATGCATTGATTTCAATTGAGGACATGTGCTTGATGATATCAAACAAACTGCTAATTCAATTAGGTCTGGCCGCGCCTAATCGTCCAATGCTTGATGCTTTAACCAAGAGTTGCATCGAGAAAAACTGTATGAATTCAACACTTTGAAAGAATTCATTCAAACAAACCTTCCATTGTTGAATGAACAACAGAAGTATGTATTTGATATTCTTATAAAAGTAACAAATGATGAAACTGGCGTGATTTACTTCTTAGATGCATCTGGTGGTACAGGAAAAACTTTTTTGGTTTCTATAATATTAGCAACAATTCGCTCACAAAATAAAATTGCACTTGCACTCGCTTCGTCGGGAATTGCAGCAACTTTGCTTGAAGGTGGTCGAACAGCACATTCAGCACTAAAATTGCCATTAAATATGCAAAGCAATGAAACTCCAACCTGCAACATTTCGAAGAACTCTGCAATGGCAAAGGTTTTGCAGCAATGTAAAATTATTGTTTGGGATGAATGCACGATGGCACATAAAAAATCTTTGGAGGCTTTAGACAGAACCTTAAAAGATCTACGGAGCAATTATAACCGATTTGGTGGTCCATTGATTTTATTAGCAGGAGATTTTCGTCAAACATTGCCAGTGATTCCACTATCAACGCCAGCAGATGAACTCAATGCATGTCTGAAGTACTCCAATTTGTGGAAACATGTCAAATTACTTCATTTAAGCAAGAATATGCGTGCCGAGTTGAAAAATGACCAATCTGGAAACATATTCTCTAAACAACTCATTGACATTGGTAATGGCAAATTACCTATAGACACGTTGACTGGCTGCATTAACTTTCCTCAAAGCTTTTGTCAGTTAACTCGATCAAAAGATGAACTCATTCAGAAGTTGTTTTCAGATGGTTCTCAAAATTACAGAAACCATGATTGGTTGAGCGAACGAGCTATATTGGCTGCAAAAAACATTGATGTGAATGAATTCAATTTCAAAATTTAAGAACAAATTACAGGCGAATCGAGGATATATAAATCAGTTGATTCGACTACTAACCAAGATGATGTAGTCAACAATCCACCGAAATTTTTGAACTCGCTGGACTTGCCAGGATTGCCACCTCACCATTTTCAATTAAAGGTTGGATCGGTTGTTATAATGTTGCGAAATATCAAGCAACCGCGTCTTTGCAACGGAACACGGTTAGCGATAAAAAAATTACTAAACAACGTGATAGAAGCAACTATACTCAAAGAAAAGTATAAAGGAGAAGATGTTCTCATACCGCGCATACCAATGATTCCGACTGATGTGCCATTTCAGTTTAAACGACTACAGTTTCCAGTGCGGTTTGCTTTTGCTATGACCATAAACAAGTCCCAGGGGCAATCATTAAGTGTTTGTGGTATTAATCTGGAAAACCCATGGTCAATTGTATGTTGCCTGTTTCCGTGTTGGAAAACCATCAGATTTGTTTGTCTATGCGCCAGGTAATCAAACAAAAAACATCGTATATCATAAAGCACTACAATGATAATAAAACTATTTTTTGTTAATAATTATGATTCACATGATTAACAATAAAGCGATTACTTTTAAATCCTTGTATAATATGTTTTATTTAATTATTTTTTTATTCACAACGCCCTATCACCAGGGTGACGGTTCTGTTCAGGAGAATTTTTTGCCCCGACTATAAAATACGTAGGAACAAATACTGCCACATTACAAATATTTTTTGACAGGACGAAGTCTGTCGGGTCCGCTAGTTAATATATAAAACCTTGAAATACAACTCATTATTCAGTATGAAAATGTAAAAACTACGAAACTTGAGTCACTGTATCCTCTGTAATAAAAAAGTGATAGAAAACGAAGTAATTTCTTATTTATTCCATTTTTAAGATGAATTTTATGGTAAGTATTATGGAAAAAATATCCACAAATGCTCGAACTGGGAAAAAAATTCTAACTATTACTGGAAAATAAATGTTGAAAAAACGTTAAAAAAAATTCTTGTTACTCAAATTGCTTTGAATCTTGGAACATGCATATGGGTGATTTCGATTCTTCTTTTAATACAGGATATCTTCTTCCATCCTGTTTGAAATAACTAAGGACTAATATCTTATAACAAAAATAAAAGTCTTTTATTATTATTTTTGGACATAATGTATTTTGTTACCACAAATGAAATTGAAATTATTGTATTTGATCTTTTACACTATAACTTGATACATGTATTTCAATTACACTCTGTATGAATTTGCATTTTCCCTTCCAGAGTGCAATTTTAATGAAATATTGAATTTCTAGGCAGTTCTATGTCGAATCTATCAATTTTCCTGGACAGCAACACTGTTGGAAGCTGTCGGAACTTCTCCAAAAGGGCACGGAGAGAAGTAGAGAAAGTCTCCTAAATGATTTAGCATTGGCAATGAAATTTCTGGTTGTTATTGCTAGAGGAAGAATATTTGATTCGTATTTTAGCGTTGCCCAATCGGTAAAATCTCTGATAGCTGGACTTCTGAGAGTTTTAGATCTTCTAATAGGTTTACCTAGTTTGCAAACACATAATTTGGATACGAAAATAAAAGAAGAACGGAACAAATACTTGGTTGCAGAACTTGTTTGTAGGGTGAGTATACAATGAACCTGTCAGTATTACGAATTAAATGTTTGATGGCTTCCGTGTTTACTCAACCGAAATTTACCGTAACATCTATTTAAGTAAAACACTGGCTTTCCGCTGATATTATATAAGCGTAAATCAAGTGACTATTACGAATTATTACATTCAACCAAAAATAGGGCTTCAGCTATGGATAGCCTTTCATGGCAGTTGCTTAAATAGTTCGAAACAGAAACCCATTCACATATCCTACAAAGTTTGTCTGAGAAAGCAGTCGCTTCAATATGGAAAACAGGATGTATAATAAAAATTCTTAAACCAAATTTGGACCACTAATCACCCAAAAATTACAGACCAGTTAAACCGTTACCTCTGCTGAGAGAGCTTTTAAAAAAATAATAAAATTTAATATGGAAAAATATATAACATAATAACCACTTTTCAATTCAAATTCAGAGAAAATTTAAACTACACATCTTGGCATCAAACACGCAAAACTCTAAATTGAAAAATTATATAACAACTGCTATCAGTCTTAGGATTAAATTATATCTAGCAAAACTACCGTTTTAACTAATTCACCTCATAAAAACTGTTTGAATGATCAAAATCAATGGTGCAATGTTAGGACCATTTCCTCCCAAGCAAGGAAGTCCACAAGGGTCAACCCAGTCTGCTCTTCTCTATTATATGAACTGCTGCGACATTCCCCAAAATAATTACAAACAGGAATACACAATTCACAGATGATACATTTCTTATAACTCATATTACATCACTACCAGACTGCTTAAATTAGTTTCAAAGTAGGATAAGCACGTTGGAAATGACTCGGTAAAAGGCGATTTAAACCTACACTAAGAAAATCACAATATATTATTTTCCACCACAAAATTTGTTGAAATTCGCCCACCATAAATACAAAGCAAAAGCATAAAAAATTAACAATCTAAAAGTGAGGAGTTTGTGATAAATAAAAATCAATTTCAAACACATAATATAATATTGAACTATTTTAATACAGCATTTTCTACAGAAGACATTGAGCTTCTTGAAAATGGTTCAAATCATAATCCTCACTCACATGTCCTCAAAAAATATCATTGAAACATTAATTTGAAAAACCGAATCAATTGATACAACGGACTCAAACTTAGCTAAAGGAGAAATTAAAAAACTATGGACCCAAAATTGAAAAACCATACATAATTACAAAAATCATGAAGTGAAAATAATATAAAACAAGATTCGAAATAATTTAATAAAGGAAATTCTGTTATCACTCTCTCGACAGACCACAAAATAAACAATTTTTTAGAAAAACAGTCCCCAATAAAATTAAAAAAGGACACTACCTTAAAAAATCAACTAAAATCGAAAACAACTTTGAAAAACATTCAAATTATTCTCAAAAACTATAATAAATACAAAATTGTCAATAGGAATCCTACCACTCCTAAATTAAATAGTATTATTGATATCCATAAAGATTAGTCACCAATACGCCCTGTTGTATCATACATTCTGTCAAGAAAGTACCGGGAATTATCGATTTAAATCTGGCGGGGCAATGAGGCAGGTAAATTTTTTTTCCTAGGTTGGTACCACTGTCCTTAATTACTATGCCAAGCTTGAGCGGGATCTGTCAACTAGTGTGTTTGCAACAGCTGATTAAGTCAGTCGATGTCAGAGTGCGTGCCGATTTTTACTATGGGACGATAACGCGCCTTCTCACCGAGCTACGATTGTGACTGACTTTCTCGCCAAAAACTCAACAAACGTGCTTCAGCAACCACCGTATTCGCCGGATTTGGCTCCCTGCGACTTTTTCCTCTTCCCAAAACTAAAATTGCCCCTTCGTGGCACCCGTTTTGAGTCGATTGAAGCCATAAAACAAAATTCGGCGCGAGAGCTGAAGTCCATCCCGGAAAGCGCCTATAAAAAATGTTTCGATAATTGGAAGTGCCGTTGGCATAGATGTATTGGAGCAAATGGAGCCTATTTTAAAGGTTACCCAATAAATTTTGACGATTAAATGTAAAAATGTTGTTTTAATTGAAAATTCCAGGTACTTTCTTGACAGAGTATTATCTCAATAGCCCTTTTGCAAAAGTAGCCTCTAAATTATATAAAATTTTTGAACAACACATTTTAACTCAACCTATTCAATTAAAAAATTCAATTGAGCTCACGAAAAAACTAAAAAATTCCTTTATTTTGATAAATTAATCATCTTATTATCCCTTAATGTGGACAAAACCTAAAACAAAAAACTTCGAAGAAAAAGAAGGATTGGAATAAAAATAGCGAAATGGAATACAAAATTTTTGTAAACAAGGTCAAAAATGTTGAAATATATCCTAAGACAGAAATAATTATTATGTATTGAATCTGATCACAGAATAAATCAGTTTAATTGTTGTTTTTAAATAAATGAAAATGATACGATTGTTGAAATATGTCCTGAAACAGAAACAATAATTAATATGGATTGAATCTGAAATCAGAAAATTATTGAAGATAATTAAAATATTACCGATATAATTTCCTTATTAGAAATTGTCAAAGAGATTATATTATGTATTTTACTATGTTTCACCATACAGCTATGAAACATGCATGTCTGCTACTTATGCCCAACGATGAACAAAACCTTTTCGGCTTTATTTAAATTTCGAACTGTAACACAGATGTAAGTTGCACTATCCCTATGCAGGGCGAGTATAGGAGCGTGACTGCGTTGCGTTAATTGGCATTAGAACAATGCACTGATGAGTAGACAAAAAGCTATGAAACATGTCTACTGACAAAAGAAGATCATATATTTTCTTCATGGCTCTGCAAAATATAACTTTGTAAAGTTTGTCCTTTAGTTGTTTAGTTTCCGATGTCTTGCTAAAATTTTCTTTCGATGAAGATCTACTATTAACCTTCGGAAAACAACGCTCGAAAAATTCTAAGTAGCGCAGAGTATCCCAGAGTTGGTTATGATCAAGCTGAGTGGTATAGATATCATCCCACACTGTGTGAGAAAGTTCGCGTAGAAAAATTCCTATAGATTTATCATTTATGCTTCATTTTTTGAAAATTCTTTTGCTTGATTGGTTTTTGAACTTGTCATTCAGGTTGGAGACAAATTTCAGTTCTGAGTGATTACTAATATGGTACTCAATAACTTTAGCTTTACCCCCAATTGAGGTGAATACATTGTCCAAGCAAGAGCCAGAAGTAGGACGTGTAGGTTCAAAGTTGGTTATGTTAATATGGAAATTCTCCAATAATGACAACAATTTCCTAATGTCTGACGAATCCGATAAAATATCGAAATTAAAGTCACCTACCAGAATGTATGTAGACTTATTATTATGCAGATGTCTGGTATCAGGTATCATTCAAAAAATACCGGAGTTCAATATTTTAGGTTTAACAGGTGTAGAATTATGAAATCGGAATTTTTTCGTAGAAATTACATGTCTGTTGTTTGAAAATGATAAAAAATATTTCATTCAAAATAATCTCCATTGCTATTTATACTTTTTCCCCATCTCTCTGGTAGTTTATGAATGCCATGCCAAATAAGAATCAAAAGAACAGTTCTTTTTTTTAAGTGAACCAGTTATCGAGCCATTCTAGCACATTTTCAAATAAATTGAAGCGTTGCTAAGCGAGAGCGTGCCGCAGTAATGTGAATAGATGATAATTGACGGAACCAAGTCTGGAGAATAAGCCGCATCCGCTAGTATTTCCCAACTGAACGCCTTAATCGTTTCCCTAACCCATTTTGCTTTGATTTTGTTTTGCCGAGGGATCAGTGTAAACAGTTTCACAATATTTCAGCAGCTCATAATAGATTACACCCTTCTGATCCCACCAAAACAGAACATTGTCTTCTTTCCAAAGCGATTTCGTCTTGCACCTGTCACTATTCGATGAAGAAATGACTTTTTTTTTGTGTCAGTCGAGCAGCATGTATCAAGTTGTCTTCCGATTTTCTTGCTGCCTTTCATATAGATTTTCCCACTTTCTGAATCTTTCCCAGAGCTTTCGAACAAATGAAGACGAGTTTCTGCGTAACATTCAATTGATCTGTGAGTTCTTGTTAAGTTTGAGTCTCATTTTCATCCAATAAGCTTGCAAACTGTTTTATGTGAACTTTTTTGGTAGTTTCCCATTCTATCCATTTCTCACATCAAAATCGCCACTTTTTAATTTTTTGAACCACTCGAAACACTTAGCAAGAGCATTTTCACCATATGCTTCGACAAGCATTCCGTGCGATTCTGCAGCAGTTTACTTTAAATGATAACAGAAAACGAATGTTTTCCGCAAATCGTAGTTCATAGGCACAAAACATGTTCAAGGTTAAAGAAGAATATGCCAGTATATGAAACTTGGTTTGTCGTGTGTTGAAAATGTTCGTCAACTGTTAAAGAACTGCAGGAGCACTATAGTGAAATTCCGGTATCATATTTCTGTACCCGGTACATATATTAGTTTGGTCAACTAATCCGTAAATTCCAATGAACTCCAAATATTTAAATTGTCTGCCCTTTTATCCTACATATGAATACTGATCGCTACATGCAAGCTTCTGCACCCACTACATATCAAATTTGACTTTACCTGTTCAAAAACCTCAAAAGTTCTCGCCAAAAAGAGATTCGGCTCGAATTAGGAGGTCATCGTCGAAACAAACGTTTATTTTGACGCCACAGATACCAGGTGTAGAAGTATGAAACCAGAATTTCCCTATAGATTATGCTAGTCATCTGTTTAGTGACCGTAAGATCGCTTCTGCAGTCATTATCTTCCTTTAACATCTGACGAAAGATTTTCAACCCACAAAGATATATTTTTCTATAACCTTGAACATATTAAGTTTTGTATCTACGAACCACGATTTGAGGACAGCATTGGTTTTCTGTTATCATTTAAAGAAAACTGCTGCTGAATTGCATGGAATGCTTATGGAACTTACGGTGAACATGCTCTTAGTAAAACACGAGTGTTTCGGGTGGTTCAAAACATTCAAAAGTGGTGATTTTGAGAAACGAAGAGCGTGCTTACTCTCCAGACTCGGCTCCTTTCGATTATCATTTATTCCCATTACTGGGATACGTTCTTACTGAACAACGCTTCAATGAAAGTGGCTCCATAACTGGTTCGCTTCAAATGAAGAACTGTTTTTTGGCGTGGAATACATAAACCGCGGGAATGGTGCGAGAAATATAGATAGCAATGGAGATTATTTTGAATAAAATATGTTTAATCATTTTCAAACAACAGACGTATAATTTTTTCAAAAAATTCCGGTTTGTAAGAAAGTTCTCAAAAAGAAGCGCTGGAATGATTGTACATCCGCTTTTGAAGGAGACTAAGTCAAATTTTATCAGAAAAATTTTGCTTTCTTCATTGAACTGTGAACTTATCAGCTGATGTGCAATGCGTGGCTCAAAAAGTTAAAATTGTTAACCTCCTACATTCTGCACAGATTCAAATTATTATTGAATCAATATTTCTTCTGTTACAGCCTGAAAATGAAGACTCTTTGGAGTTACTTTGTTCCTATATTAAGAAGCAACTACACAGAGCAATAACAGAAAAATTTGAGGTAGCTAGGGAGTGCTCTAACATTCCTGTTTCAGTTCCATATACATTTCTGACTCCTTCTGGAGTCGAATTAGATTTGAGATTGTGGGATAAGTGTTTGATGAGAAAGGCCATTCCTATTTTGGTAACAATTTTGGAGAAAGAAACGAGGGGTTGGTTTTTACATTTTAGAGAAAAGCTCATTGCAGAATTGCGAGCTCAGAAGATGTCTGATTCAGATATAGAGCAAGTGCGTATTTTTTTTTAATTGTATTGGCCTTTATTTGATAGACATCCATTGTACACTTGATTAAATAAAATGCATATATGTTGATTTCTACAAAATATACCCTAAGTTAAAAACCGAAAAAATATTATATCAACTTCTATGGTAAAGAAATCGTCTCAATAAATGAAGAAATTCCTCAATAACAACAGTAACAAATCCTTCAGAATCAATAATTCTATGGGAAAAATTTTAAAAACACTAAACCTAAAAGAAATAAATCACAGTTATCAGGTGTTCACCAATTATCGTGTGGTACTGCTCATAAACTTATATTGGACATACCAGAATTTCCTTTAATCCTAGAATAAAAGATCATATGAAATATTTCCTCAATAGTAAGTTAGATTGTACATATCCAGAACATCTAATAACAGAGGAAAATGATTGTGAAGAGTATTTTAAGATTTTGCATAAGGAAAATAAGGGTCTGAAGCTGAACTTGTTATAAATTTTGGAAACAAACCAATTAATAACTTCTGGGAATTTATTGAATGATCAGACCAAGTTATCTAGTTCACCTCTAGTGGGTTTATTCTCGTAGATACCCGATGGTTTTACCAAAAGTAATAAAAACTGTATTGTACCCTTATCTCAAAACAGGAACTATTTAAATTTTGTATGTTACCAACATTTTTTGACCGATTGTCTACAATCATTTGAAGAAGTAACGAAAATGCGTCATGTGAGCAACACTTAAAAAAAGTAGAAATCAACATAAATGTCTATTATTTAATAAAGTATGTATTATCTTCGAGGAGTGTTCAATGTATTCTCTGTATCGGGGTGATTTGCTAATAATGTGAGTAATCTAATTATCTCATTTTCTAATGACACTATCTGAGGGTATAAATATAAAATTTCACTAATTTACGATCATTAGTTTTCTAGGTATCCTCAGTGAAAGATGACCAGAATGACTGACGCCACTTTGATGAAAAAAATCGAGCATCAAGCTCTTATAAGGTTTCTCACGAAGCAGGGAAAAAGTCAAAAAAATCATTCATGAAGAGATGGTTGTTGTTTACCAAGACTGTGCCCCGTCGTTATCCACCGTTCAAAAGTAGTCGAATGAATTCAAAAGAGGCAAAGAAAGCATCGTCGCTCAGGCGTTCCCGTTAGCGGCATCACTGAAGAAAATGTGAAAATAGTGGAAGAGCTGGTACTTGAAGATGCCAGAATAAATATCAAGATGTTAGCAGGGATGACAAACCTACCTGTGGGTGCCATACATGCTATCCTTCATGGCTATCTCTACCTCTCAAAGGTCAGTGCAAGATGGGTACCAAGAGTGCCAACCACACCTAACAAGCAAGTGCGAGTCGAGTGCTGCAAGGAGTTTTTAAAGCTCTGTGGAGAAGACCCATCGACTATTTTCAACCGACCGGTTACTGGGGATGATCACTATGACCCTGAGAGTAAACAAGAATCCATGCAATGGATTGAAAAGGGTGCACAGCCCCCTAACGAGTTTAAATTATTTTAACTTTGCGTTATTTAAGAGAAGCAATTAAAGGAAAAAGGCGAGAAAAACTCACAGCGGGGGTGTTGCTGCCTAACGACAACGCGCCGGCTTACAAGGGCCGCGTGGCGAAGGCTGCTGTGCGGGAATGTGGCTTCGAAGAAATTACTCATCCTAGGTACAGTCCAGACTTGGTTGCCAGTGACTAATACCTATTCCCAAATGTGGAAAAATATCTTCGAGCAAAGGGATTTTCCAACAATGAAGAACTGAAGGTAGCAATTAATACCTATTTTGGGGAGAAGCCGGAAGAATATTTTTCATAAGGTTTAGAGAAGCTTATTTCTTGATCTACCAAATGTATTGAAGTTCTGGAAAACTACATTGAAAAACAAAATTTCTTCAAAATTTTCTGAGTTTTCTTTCATGCCTATACCGAGAATACATTGAACACCACTCGTATGTGGAGAATGTTTGGGATACATAATTTATTTTAGGAAGTGAATGAAGCTGTAATGAAAGAATATCTGCAACGAGTGTACAGCAGTATATCATCGAATTCTGACATACAGGCGTTGGGAGATGGTGTAGCTCAACTTTTTATTCAACAAGCTCAAAGTGTGGTGTTGATGCATAAGTGAGTATGATTCTCTATCTACAACCATAAATCTATCTGCACTTTGCTGCCCATATAATTTAAGTTTATTTGATCTTGAATTTTACTTGCATTAAGAAAATTTCATAAAAAACTTAGCAAACCTCTCTTATCTCTCTTAATAATTGATAGTCTGAATCATATGTGTCAAAATTGACCTACTGTCAAGTAGGCCTTCTATGGCCAACAGCTATTCCTTCTCCATTAGATAACAGTAGGTTAAGTTTGACACAAAAAAATTTAGCTTCTTGGAATTTTTGATTGGTTAAAAAAATTAAAAGTGAATCCAACCACGATTTTTTTGGATGGAGTAGTCCGTTACTTTGTGATAGTTCATTTTAATGGAATGAAATAAGGCATAACTTTGTTTTCTATCACTTTTTAAAAAGTTATTGATAAGTATTATACAGATAATGTATAATAATTGTTCAAAGAGTACACACACAGGTGGAACATTAATTTATAAAAAGGAAAATTATCGATTTGAAGAATTCCTCTAAAAAATTGAAGATAACGTGAACATTTGGTTGATTGCGATTGAAATAATTATAGAAAAGCAAAAAATATCATTTATATATATATATATATATATATATATATATATTATATACTATATATTCTCCAAGCAAAAGTGATGCTGAATTTTTGGATAAACTTGAATAAATGTAAATGCAACCTTTATAATGTTAGGAGATTTTAACATAGATATGAGAAACGGACCTTTCTACTCCAACAAAAGAGGTTGTAACCATTAACCTCTTTCTTATAGACAAAATTATATCCAATGAACAAAAGAAATGACATTAAATTTCGTGTACCCAATCATAAAAGAGGACAATACACAGAAATACTCGTTATCTTATGTTAATGGATTATCTGAAACTATTGCTAAACATTTAAAAAATAGTTTCAATTACAATGCAACTTTTAAAACCATCAATAACCTCAGTACTTACATAAAAAACAATAAGGATCGAACAAAAAAAAATAAATCTGGAGTCTACAAGTTGACTTGCAACCATTGCCCTTTAGTTTATATTGGTCAGGTAGATCATTCAAGAAAAGAATCCAAGAATACCAAAGAAGTTATATATCTGATTCCGTATATTCGACATATGCTAATCATCTTAAGGAATTCAGGCATAATTTCAATAATAACTATGAAATAATCCACGTTGAAAGCAAAAGTTCTAGATTAACACTTTTAGAATCTTTGGAAATCAACTGGTACAATGCCCGTATAAATCCCTTTGAATGAATAAACAGATGTTGAAAGATCCCCGTTACTGAATATCTTTCCCTAATGACATTTTTTAGTGACAAACTCCAATAAACACCTTAAGTTTTTATGACTTATTTTTACCATTATTTTGTCACATACTTAACTGTATTTAAACTCTGTTATACTAGAAACCATCAGTCAGTAGAATGTATATACCTGAAGAAGCCACGTCGTAGGGAAACAATTGTTGTATTAAACATTTTTGTGGAAATTAAAATGTAAAGTAAAGACCGGATCAATCCAACACTTATCAACTGTAGTATGGAAACAGGTGCATTTTCGAAAAATTGAAAATTAAATACAG
Organism: Megalocaria dilatata; assembly: GCA_034642435.1. Lineage (NCBI taxonomy): Eukaryota > Metazoa > Arthropoda > Insecta > Coleoptera > Coccinellidae > Megalocaria > Megalocaria dilatata. Next base: position 51,389,468 of record CM067859.1, on the reverse strand, counting down.
TGATTTCCATTGAAGAGAAAAACGGTACAATTAGATATGAGAAGTTTAGGCTTATAAATGTGCTTCCACCATATGAAAAAATACTTGCATTGTATGAGAGAACAAATAGTAGAATACATTGAAACAAACAATATCTTAAGTAAATTTCAAGCAGGATTTCGAAATAAAAACTCATGTGAAAGTATATTGGTTTATTGGAAAAATACGGGAAAAATGATTGCTGTAGTGTTTTTAGATTTCAAACGTGCCTTTGGGATTATAGATAGACAACATCTGTTACTTAAAATGTAAAGATATGGTTTTGGCAATGTAATAATTAAATGGTAAATCGCGAATCACCAAATACGGCAGTGTGTCTACATCAGATACAAAACACGGTGTGCCATAAGGAACCGTACTGGGACCTATTCTTTTCATCCTCTACATAAATTATATTGTAAAAATAATTAATAAATCTAATGTCCAATTGTTTGCAGATGACATCCTTATATATGTCACAGATAACAAAATAGGTGAAATAACACAAAAATTTGGTGAAATGGCTTAATAACAATTCACTTCAACTAAGTGTAAATAAAACCAACATGATGATTAGTAAAGGACAATACAACAAAAAATATTCAACCAACAACACCAAAGTGAAGATAAATAATGAAGTTATTGAAAAAGTAAATAAATTCAAGTATTTGGATTGTATAATAGACGAAAATTTTGCTTTTTCAGTACACTTTATGTATATTACAAACAAAATAGCAAAAAAAAAATGCCTTTGGCGTGTGGCAAAAAACTTAAGCTATTATGGGAAGATAACAATATACAAAGTAATTATAGCACTTCATTTTTACTTTTGCTCAACACTTTTATTTTAATGAACCAATCAGAGATGGACACTCCACAGATTATTATTATTATTATTATTATTATTATTATCCTGATACTCCTAGATCTTCTGTGAAGATCTCTCAGAAGCTTTTTCAGCTTGTACGAGTTAGGAGTTCAGTTGTGTTCTGTGTAGGCTTTGTTACTGCGATCTTGCGCCACTTTAGGTCACAGCACTGTTAATTTTTGACCCAACAGTGAAATGGTGGCAGATACCCGTCCAACTAGAAAATTTCTTTTCTACCTGAATAGGATTCGAACCGTGGACCTCCCGGTCACGAGTCCGATGCTCTCCCGCTGAGCTATCCACACAGATAAAACAAAATAAAGCGTTACAAACAATCTTAGGATGGAATAGGTATACAAGTAAAACAGAGATGTTAGATAAAACAAATTTATTGAGTGTAAAACAGACCATAATACTGAATACAATGCTATTCATATATTAGGAGTACAAATAAGTTTCCGCCGTTTTTTAACACAAATTAAATATTTATTATAGAAGAACGATTTTAAACGATGTGAGACTGCTTGTGAATGGCTTCTAATGTTAGAGCAAGTTCTTTTTGTGTTTGAGATGAATCTTCCTCCAATTCTGCATCCTCGTAAATTTTTGGCCTTCCACTGCGATCTTTTTCTTCTACGTCGAAATCACCCTTTTTAAACTTTTGAAACCACTCTCGACACGTTCTCTCACTCAAAGCACTCTCACCATATGCTTCTACGAGCAATTGATGCGCCTCAGCAGCAGATTTCTTTAAATTAAAGAAGTAAACTAATATTTCCCGCAAATGACGCTTACTTGGCTCAAATTTTGACATTTTCAACTTATAAAAATTATATTTTACCAATATAAAATCATTGATATCAATAGGTTATGTTGTTCTTTAATGTCCAAACTATTTTTTAAGCCGGTTATCATCTGCGAAAGCTAACCGAAACTCCGTGCCGCGCCATCTACAATAAAACGGCGGAAACTTATTTGTACTCCTAATATCACAATAGTCGCAGTGGTAGGGCAGACAGACGCCCGCTCACTATAAAATGATGCTTTTCATACATATACAAAACGATAAATCATGTGTTACCTGAACATCTCTTGGATAATAGCAAATTTGTTAAGGATATTCATGAACACAATACTCGTTCAAAAACAATTTTTAGATAGAGGAAGTTAGCACCAATTTCAGCCAGAATAGCTTACTTTATAAAGGATGCTATCAGTATAATCAACTGCCTAATGAAATCAATGTGATAGCCTCAAAAGTTTTAAGAAAATGTGTATAATATATATAATATTAAGGAAAATATTGTGAAATAAACTTTGTTAGTTTCATGTCTCAAGTTAGTTGATTTTGTATATTTATATGATTTTTTTTCCCTTTTACTATTACCTCAGAAGCATGAAAATACTATATTAATTTTATGTATATATTTATTGTTGAAGTGTTTGCTATGTGCTTAAAATAAACAGTATTATTATTAATTAATATAAGAAGCTAAGGTAACAGAAAACATTCAATAATATTATGGTTCGAAGTTGTAAGAGTCATTCATCATGATTTCTCAAAACCTAGATAAATACCACCGAAGTCAGTAATCTCATCCCCAGCGTACAAAATAAATGACATGTGTAATGAACGTACAAAGTTTATCAAGGAAGTCAATATGTGACATCCCAAGATAACATCATCAAACCTCAATTCTAAAAATTTTGCGTGAAGTAAAGCTGTAAAAAAATAGTTCTCCATTAGATACAGCATGTATTGAGAGACAAACAAATGTAGCTAGGATCAATTGGTGCCAAAATACCTTAGATCGCTTTAACCCAGGAAACTCTAAAAATACCTACTGCATCATTCATCATTGATGGTGATAAATTACGAAGTTACTCATATGAATCCGAAAATAAACACCAATCATTTGGGTTGAAGAAAAGCCACGAGAAATCATTCCTCCTCGAAATGTTTTTGAAAGGATGATCGTGAAAAATCAAAATACTGTTACTACCAATTCGTGTGCATTAGTCATTAAAAAACCAACAATCATCGAATCATTCTTTCAGACATTGCAAGTTCACAAGACTGTCTTGACCTAAGTCTTAACAATTTATTTATTCTTAAAATCAAGAATGCACTACATGACCAAAAATTCCAAACATCAGAAGAAGCAGTCATAAATGAAACTTTGACTGTATCAAAGAATGAGTGTAATATAATTTCAAAGTTGATTAAAGCCCATGCAAAAGTGCATTTATCTTTATTACTTCAAAAAACAGTATAAAAGCTATCCAGCTATATATGCAAAACTTCAAAGATAACCCTTGTAACTGTGTAATCAATATAGAAATTCTCTTTCTGATTTGATCGTGTTCAAGCAATAATCGCCTTTCCAGATCTCTTGGTTTCAATTAATAGGAAACCCAATTGTCTTGCTTTTGAATCAGGCCCGTAGATATCAAACATGCAGAGCCTGCTTGTTGGATCACCCCCAACGTAAATGCAAACTTGTTTTGTATTAGACTCGGATCTTCATTGAGTAATGTCTGTAATTAATCGTTTTAGATTTTTTTTGACTGTCCTGAGGGAATTCTATCTTCAACGCTGAAATCACCACTTTGAAACGCCGAAACCATTCTCTTCTACATGACTTTTCAGTTGGAGCATTGTCACCGTCCTTCCACAAGCATACAATGCTTCAGCTACACTTTTTTATAATTAAAACTTCCTGCAAATGCTGTTTAGTTATCAACAAATCTGATATTTTCAGCATCGAAACAAAAAACTTTTTATATGAAACTCAAAACAATTCAAACTGGATGCTATTAGCAGATTTTTGAAAAATTTGAATATCAAAACAGATTTAATCTGTTGGTCTTCTACAATTTTAATTTCAAAAAATTTACTGAAGAAACTTTAAGAATTAAATTAATGTCTTTATGAGCACTGCTCATATTTAATAGACGTATAAAATCGAAATTCATCATACAATATCAAATGGAATTAAGGAAAACCAAAGAATATAAATTGTCAATTAAAATATAAATAAACAAACATTTTTTGTTTTTCTTAATTCCATTTGATATTGTATGATGAATTTCGATTTTATAGGTCTATTAAATATGAGCAGTGCTCATAAAGACATTAATTTAATGCTTAAAGTTTCTTCAGTAAATTTTTTGAAATTAAAATTGTAGAAGACCAACAGATTAAATCTGTTTTGATATTCAAATTTTGTAATAATCCTTCTATCAAGTAAAAAAAACCGTTCCTTATTATTCTATTAGCAGATGTCTAATCTGTCCACAACCGCGGCAATCATCTGATACTATTGAAACTTTAATGTTTTGTGAGCCATTTTTTGAAAATTGACCAAATTAATTTGTTCTCCCAATAAATTCAAACATTTGAAGATTATACTAATTTTTTTTTTATAGGGCAACTGAAAATGTACAAAGGCGGCTTTCGAAGATATTAGGGGAAGTCAAAATGAAATTGAACAGCATGCATCCAATTTTATCTAGAATAAAACCATGGCTTCAGTTCAGGTTGAGTAACACAGAAATGAAATTTGTTCATGAACACCAATGGAATACTCATGAAGAGGCTTTGAACCTCTGTAATTCGCAGAAATTAGTACAAACTGTTTATTTTTTAAATAGAGATTTAACTTTTATGAAAGAGGTGAGATCAATGAACTTTATATTGTAAAAAATTATATTATTTTATTTTATCAGAGGGAACCAGCTCTCTTGAGGGAACTCAGGAAGGTAAAAACACCTACTCGTAGTTTTCTCTGGCCCACTCAAATTTGGTTACCGATGAATTGGGTGGTACGAAGAAATTTTCAAGGTCAGTCAGAAGTTATTCCAACAGTATTAAGCAAACAAGCAACAACGATAACTACTCCTAGATCTGATCCTAGTCAACCAGTAAGTTTTGTTAGAATCATAATTCAGTGCTCTGTATGAGGGTCGGTCAATTAATACTATAGGAAAGTAAGACAGGTGGCAGTACAGGATGGTATTGACAATTTTCCTCGTCAACATCATCTGTCTTCACATGGATACTCATTGATTGATCCTTAGGTGCAGATTTTTTCCATATTATTGATACTTGAAGAAACAGTAATCTGACTTTTAAAAGTAGTCACACTAAGGACGTTTACAAATAATCCAAATTTATTAGAAAAAATCGCGATCTGTTACTCTAAGTTTACGTGCTTTAACCCCAGTTTCTGGTCGTTATAATCATCCAGACAGTTGAACGTTTAGTGAAAAAGTTTGAAATAAATTTTACACTTCATGATGTTACAGCGCCATGGAGACAAATAAATGCAAGAAGTGAAGAGAATATTGCTGCCGGACGTGAAGACCAAAATTTATCGATTTCTCAACGTTCAAAAGAACTAGGCATCTCCCAGACGTCTTTGCGTCGAATTTTACAAAAAGACCTTGGTTTACATCCATACAAAATTGTTTTAACCCAAGAACTCAAACCAACAGATCATTTAAAGCGTCGTATATTCAGTAATTGGTGCTTAGAAAAAATCGGAAATGATGCAGATTTTCATAAGAAAATCATTCTCAGCGATGAGGTTCATTTCTGGTTAAACGGTTACCTTAACTAGCGAAATTGTCGTATCTGGAGTGGTGATAAACCTGAAGAATATCAAGAACTGCCATTACATTCTGACAAACTTACTGTTTGGTGCTAATTTTATACTGGAGGAGTCATTGGACCTGATTTTTTTTTCAACGAAGCTCATGAGGCGGTAATTATCAATGGAAAGCGTTATCGTTCAATATTGACTGATTTTTTATGGGCTGAATTGGTTCGTCTTGATTAGCAGAACATGTGGTTTCTACAGGACGGTGCCACTTGTCATACTGCCAATGACAATATGACTTTATTGAAAATAAAATTCGGTGATTCGATTATTTTAAGATATAGACCGATAAATTATCCGCCTCGTTCCTGCGATTGAACTCGATTGAACAGATTAATATTGAACGAGTAATTGCTAACATACGACCTGATTTGTGTGAGAGAGTCATGGAAAATTGGGTTCAACGACTTCATTCCTACCAGCGTTTCCGTGGTGGATATTTAAATGATGTTTTGTTTCATAACTAATGGAATCCATTGTACTTTATAGTGATGTAAAAATTTCAAAATTTCAATAAGTTTCAAATAAATAATGTGTTTTATTCACAAAACAAAATGGGGCGCTGTTAATGAATTACCCTCTCTATTATTATATTAGCATATGTAATGAATTTTTGTTTTGACAGTGGAACAGTTCCTTTGGCTTTCAAGCATGCCATTCTTAATAAAGTTGATAAATTAAATTTGAATAACTATAGATTAACATTAAATTGTCAAAAATTTTCGAAAAATTGTTTAAAAAATCAAATGAAACGCTTCTTGAGTAGAGCTGTAATATTATCAAATATGCAATATGGGTTTTAGAAATTCCACAAAAAAATAGACGAAAAATGCCCTGCTTATGCATTTTTGTAGATCTAACTGGAGCTTTCAAGTCATGAACTACTTGTACTAGAGAATAATGAGTTTCATACAAGATTTTGAAAAATTATCTGATGAATAGAAAACAGCATGTACAAGTTAGAGCATCAAAAGCAAAACTGTCAAAGTCAAATGTGGAGTAACCCAGGGAAAGATTCTGAGACCTTTATTATTCAATTTATATAAACGATTTTTCGAAGCTTGATCTAGATGGTGATATACTAGGGTTTGTAGATAACGTTGCTGTCATAAAGAGTGCTGAGGACTGGAAATCATTGAAGAAGAAAACTGAGGATGACTTCAAACTAATCTCACCGTTCTAAGTTGAACTCCAGGAGGTTGACTGGCCATCCGTGATGGGCATTTCTGATGATCCAAACGAATTATGAAACAAGCCACACTCAACTTTATCATCTTGTTTCAGCAAAAACTTGTGCCAGAAAACAATTTGCCAAAATCCGCTGTAACCTTCACTCTCTAATCAATCATAAAAAACAATTATGGCGAAAATATAAGAGTTCCAAAAATTGAGAAGATTATCATATACATCGCAGTTTTTCCAATTTTCTTAAGAATTCACTAAGAGTTACACGATGCGAATATAAGGAATCTATTGCTAACTCTTTCAACCCCAAAGAAGTATATAAATATATCCGCTTTAATTTGAGCACAAAAGTCAGTGTTCCACTCCTGCGTAAAGAAAACGGCAACCTATGTTCTACGAGTCGACCGAAGTCTTGGCTGAAGTATTTACCACTACATTTATAAGCGAGCCCATGGATGACCCAGTCAGAAGGAAATTTGGTTTTTGCCAGTAAGGCAACAAGTTAGGCTGGGGTTGAAGAATCATACGTCACCAAGACTTGATGGACTGAGTTCTTCTTTCTGAAAAACAGTGCTGATTCCCTGAGCATTCCCCTCTTGTTGATTATGTCGGCATCTTTTGACAAATCAATTGTACCCATCAGCCTTCTGTCTGTCTCTTCCAAAGTAATGGAATCAATTATTGCCAATGAGATGGATGACTCTTTGGCAGATCATAGAGTTATACTGCTAGAACAACATTAGTTTGGCGAAGGAAAATCAACAGCAATAAATTTACTGGAGTGAATTAATGATTGGACGTTTGCTCTCGATCAGGGAGTTCCCACTGATATAGTCTATTTTGGCTTTGCAAAAACTTTTGACAAAGTACTAACTAGAAGACTTCTATCATCCATTGCAGTAAATTTGATTTACTGTAAAGTTTATTATAATGTTAAATTTGTTGTTATGATGCAGCATGCACAATATCAAAGAACACTTGACTCTACTAGAGATATGAGCAAGAAAATAGAAAATTAAAATCAAAGAGGAAAAATGCGAACCAATCGACTTCACCAGTGGCGGATTAAAAGTCCAGAGCGCCCTAGGCAATAACTTTGTCGGCGCCCCTGTACCGGCCATAAATGGCCATCTTAATTAAAAATTCTGAGCTCGCGTTGTATAAAACTATCATTGTACCAATATGGACATACGGAATAGAGATTTGGGGATACGAGAGCAAATTGAATGTAGCTATTGTACAAAGATGTTGGTAATGATAGCCAACGCACCAGGGTATGTAACCAACCAAATGCTACATGAAGATCTAAGAATACCATATGTCCATGAAGTTATCAAAAACAAAAGTATCAACCATCATACTAGATTGAAAGAATACACAAATACAATATTGTAACCACCAATATTGAATAATCAACCACGAAGATTGAGAATTATGGCCAGCTGACTTACTGGAAAACTAGGAGATTCTCTCAATGGAGGGAAACTTGTGACGTTATATAATTGTAATTAAATAAGCTCATAGAATATATATTCTGATTGCTGATGAAAGTTATGAAAATAAACATAATAAAAAAATGTTATTAGTGTTACACTGAAGAATTTTTATAGTTTTATTTACAGATGTGAGAAGACTTTGTCCTCAGCCTTCAATTGTGTTTAATAATAATAATGCTTTCTGATGGGATTTTATTGTTATCTTACCGCAATTCTTCCTTTTGTTCCCACTGATAAGAAAATTACCAACAGGCTGGATAATTTTTTTTAATAACATTGAATTTGAATTTATCCTGTCGTGTGGAAAACTGCATTCAATTATACCATATATTTTCAATTCGATTAAGCCATTATTATAGAAAAATACATTCTCTTTTTCCATCATTAAGCAATTCCCATCAGATAATTACTAATTATTCATGGATTTCAGGTATTTTTAGTTGAAAAAGAAATAGTGCGCACTACAACCACCAGATGGCCGATGTGGAGAATATTTAATTATTTTCATCGAACCTGGTGTTGGTCTTGGAATGCAATGTTCTTCTTTGGTGTTGTGTTACCTTGGTGTAGTCCTGTAGGATTAAGAGCTCTCTTAAATATAGAACCGTTTATGCCAGATTTGGAACTGTCCCAAGTAAATGGAACATTATTTCCAAGAAAAAGCAGCCTTACACCAACTCTTACATCGAGATTAATAAGCCTATGGAGGCACATTTCAAAATCAAGAACCCACTTCGAAACTAAACCAGATACCGGATTTATCGGAAAAGGTTTCACAAGGCATATCAACAGAATTTGGAATTATGTAGTCAAAGGTAAATTTTTTATTGTCTTCATAATAACTGAATTTGTATACAAGATGAAAATAAGTGAACCAAAACTTATTATTTTGCAGGGTTGTTTGGAACAATAACATTACTTTTTGGATTTCCAATATTCTGTATGGTTATAATAATATCCAGTCTATTAATAGCACTTACAACAGTGCTATGGATGCCTGTAATAACTCTTTTCGTTCATTTTATGAATGCTTTGATCTATGATGCTGACAGTCCCTTGCAAAATATAAATAGATATTTCATATTTTTCGAAGTAATGATTATAAATATTGGAATATTAGGAGTACTACAGCCAATTGCAGCGGTTTTTGTAGCGGCCGTTGTCTGTCCTCTGATTGCTCTTACAATTGCTATAGGTAAGTCATGGTAATTATACATAATTTCTTAAAGTATTGGGAGTACAAATCAATTCAGTCCGTTTTCAGATAGCTGTAAAAACATTAAATTTTTAAATAGTAACAGCTGATTGCCGCTGTTTTAGACAGATTGGACATCTGCCAATAATATTCAGTTTGAATTGTTTTGAGTTTCACACAAAACGTTTTTTGTTACCCTGTTGAAAATGTCAGATTTTTTTGATAACCAATCAGCATTTCCAGAAAGTTTTTAGATAGATAGATAACTGCCATCGACCTAAGTCCTGCCAATAATAAAATTTACAGTATTTTAAGTATATTAACAATATAAGTATACAGGGTGTCTACTTTTAAAAGGGCTAAACTTCAAGGGGAGATCACACAAGTTATCTGCAACAAAAAATTCCATATAACACTTGGTTGAAATGTTGATGGTTATTTTTCAATTTAACACTTCTTGATTTCATGAAATATTTCAAGTTTTTCCATAAAATCAATTATACTTCAGTTATCCTTGCATCCTCATCAAATTTGAACACATATCTGAAAACGGCATTAAATTTGCTACAAGATAAGAATACTGAATTGTTTCAGCCGTTACTATTTGGTAGTTGATCATAATTAAACCAAATTGTAGAAATTACTATGTTTTACTACCAATAAAAATATATTTTACACATTTTCTTGTGACCATCATCAGACAACTAAAAAAATATATTTTTATTAGTAGTATAACATAGTAATTTCTACAATTTGTTTTAACTAGATAAGAAGTTCTGTGTGCCAAAAAATTCTTATTGCGGGCGTGGTAAGGAGAGAATATCATGATTCTGAAGTGAACAAAATCAGTCATATTTCTCCAATAGTTTTATAGATGAAAAATTATTAATTATAGTCATGTTTTCGTTTCAGCCAAAAATATCTCATTTAGTGTGCTTTCGAATGACATATCAACTTTTGTGCTAGCTGCTTGTCCCCTGCCATAATATCATGGCTAAGAAGATAACGACGAGAAGCTGAAATATTCCAAAACTAAATTTGCTCTATTTTGAAGCTCCTTGTGATTGAATATCAAAGTGAACATTGAATTTAAAATATGACAGTTTCTGTCGCTTAATAATTTTGGGTATTAGTACGTTTTCTTGAATTTAACGAATTAACTCAATTTATGATGAGTATTCTAGAAAAAATCGAGAAAATTATGCCTGTTTTTTTTTTCAAACATTGAATATTGCGATATATTGTTCATTTATGGATTTGCGAATGGAAATGCTTGCCCAGCGGTTCGAGAGTACAGTTTGCGTTTTCCCAACAGACAACAACCAAATAGAAAAACATTTATACATGTGTTCATTACCATCCAACAAGCAGCTTGGCATGCAACTCCTTTAATCGAGAGAGAAATCCCCTATATTAAGAGTACTCCCCTGTACATACGGCAAATCATTGCTGAAAAAAGGAGAGCCCGAGGTAAATGGCAGCGAACACGTAACCTGAATGATCTCCGTCATTACAGAAGACTGTCACGAAACTTATCAAGAACCTTGAAAGAAGAACAAAATACCTCCTTCGAACGTTACACCGAAGAACTGACATCTGAAGACCACAGTATCTGGAGAGCTACCAGAAAATTCAAGAGGCCAACACCATCTATTGCTCCAATTAGAATACCTAACGGCTGGGCTCGATCGAACGAGGAAAAAGCAGAGGCATTCGCATCGCATCTATCAAGGGTATTTACAGAGCCTGAGCCAACACCAGGATTTGAAAACGATGTTGAGACATACTTGGATTCACCATGTCAGTTGTCACCACCTATAAAACCAATCACTCCTAAAGAAGCCAAAAGCGAAATCCGAAAACTCAAAAACAAGAAATCTCCTGGTCCGGATTTGATCACTGCAGAGATTCTCAAGAGACTTCCAAGAAAAGCAATTGTGTTCTTGACAACAATTTACAACCGCATGCTGAATTTATGCTACTATCCTGTATTATGGAAACACGCACATGTGATAATGATCCATAAAATCGGTAAAACACCAAATGACCCATCATCATACAGGCCCATAAGTCTTCTTCCAATCCCAGGAAAAATTTTCGAGAGAATCCTTCTAAGAAGAATCCAAGACGATCACGAAACATCAGAAATACTTCCCGATTATCAATTTGGTTTTCGCCAAAGGATGTCAACATCACATCAAACGCACAGAATAGTCAACATCATCGCACATTCTCTCGAAAAAAAACAATTCTGTAATGGCGTGTTCCTGGACATCTCCCAGGCATTCGACAAAGTCTGGCACAAAGGTCTGCTATATAAAATAAAGGAAAACCTTAACAATAACTACTTTCTGCTTTTCAAATCCTATCTTTCTGACAGAAATATATCAGTTAAGTACAACAACACATTCTCAAGATACCTTTCCATTAAATCTGGTGTACCACAAGGAAGTGTACTGGGACCATTCCTATATTTGCTCTATACTGCTGATTTGCCTGAAACATCTAAAACCACTATTGCTGCAATTGCTGACGACGTCGCAATACTGTCTTCCGATGACGATGCCTCGGTCTCATCCAGAAATATTCAGGAACACCTGAACCAATTGAACCACTGGTATAAGAAGTAGAGGATGACTCTTAACCAGACCAAATCCTCACAAATAGTCTTCACTACACGTATCAACACCTGTCCCAAACTAACTCTGAATGGAATGACTCTGCCCACAAAGACAAGCATTAAGTACCTTGGCATTCATCTGGACCAACGACTAACATGGCGTAATCACATAGAAGCCAAAAGAAGGCAATTGGACTTGAAACTTCGACAAATGCATTGGCTAATAGGAGGAAAATCAAAACTTACGATGCAAAACAAACTGCTGTAGAACTTTTCGGACCAGTAATACTTCCCGATCGCCTCAACGCTGAAGAATTCGTTACATTAATCCAAAGCAGCTTAACAGACATATTAGTAAAATTTTTCTGGTTAACAGACAAAATATCTGGTTTCAGATGGATGGCTGCCCAGCTCATAATATCCGGAATGTACGGGACTTGATGAATTAATATTTTGGGGTGCAAAGGATTGAACGGTACGGTCCGGTAAGATAGCCGCCAAGGAGCCCTGACTTTACGCCTTTGAATTTTATGTCTGGAACACCTTGAAAGAAGAAGTATAACAAAATCGCGTTCAGTTTTGAGGGATCTGATCGAAAGAATAAAATTGTGTTGTGCAGAAATTCATCAGAAATGTTGTGATCTTCGCAGTGTTGTAGATTCAGTGCGAAAATATGAAATGTATTGATTAAGGCGGTGGACATTTCGAACAATTGTTATAAGTAGTAGTAGTCAGTTTACTTTACATTTTTTTATAAAATATTTTTTATTGAAATTTAGTTTATTCGTTTGAATTATTTTGATTGGACAGATAAATTCATGACTTCCATGAGAATAACTTTAATATTCAATCCTAAAGAGCTTCAAGATAGGGGAAATTCAGGTTTGGAATATTTCAATTTTTCGTTGTTATCTTTTAAGCCATGATATTATGGAGAGGACAAGCAACTAACACAAAAGTTGATATTCGAAAGTATACTAAACGAGCTATTTTTAGCTGAAAAGCAAACATGTCCATAATTAATAATTTTTCATTGTCAAAACCATTGGAGAAATATGACTCATTTTGTTCACTTCAGAATCGTGATATTCATCTCCATACCACTGCCCATAAAATGGGGCAGGACATCACCACCGGAAATAAACAACTGTTGAACAAGCCTTAAATTGGTGCAAAATCCGTTGGATGACATTTTAAAGGGATAATCCCCTGACCATGAAATTTAAAGGGACACTGAATTACATGGTAAATTTCATTTAGGTACATTTCTCTTAGATTCTACAGTAAGTGTCCACATCTCTGAGCCATAGCACAGTACGGATTCAACCAGTGTTCGGCCTAATCTTTTTTTGATTTTGAAGGATATGTTTCAATCCCACCAAAGAACATTGAGACATCTAATTAACTTTTTGCTATTCTGAATTCGGGTTCTTATTTCCTCCTTGCCAATTCCATCCTTGTTAATTCTCCCTCTGAGATGTAAAATAAAAAATGTATGTTTTAAGAGGAATTAGATATAAAGTTTCAACTTTGATTAATTTTTTCTCAAAAGAGTAAAAAGTGGACTTGGTTCACTTTTGCTCTCAAACCCTCATATAAATCTACAAATTTTATCACTTATTAATTCTTTTTCCTTTCATTTTCTGGATTAATGTTGCAGGGAATTTCTTTTCCAACATGCTTGTCTATCTTTGTGGTTTCATATCTCAGTTTAGAGTAAAATTTTATAACTAGTTTCTGGAGTCTGCTTGAATTTGATTCTATATTTTTCATTGCATATAGCAAGTGATTGGGTGGATTGTGCAGTCTGCTATTGGGGTGTCTCATTCATGTTACTCTGCGTTTTCAATAATAAATTTCCTACAATTGGATAGAATGGGAGTGGTATTTGCAAGAAGTGGTCTGCATATTGAGGTATACGTGCTGGGCGCAAAAAGTACCAGAAAATTGTAATTTAAATGAACCGCTGTTAACGGATCCGATAATCTTTTTTTTTGTTAAGTCAAACAGCTAATAAGCAATATTATCCAGACCTTATAAAGATACTATGTGTAGAACCTGACTTCACGTCAGGGTTTTACATCTTCTTTTATGTTCTTCTCATGGGATAGTAGGAAAGTGTATCATCGACAAATTGTAGCATGTATTGCATGTCCGCATGCATTCTGAGTTTGAATATATCTCAGGAGTATAAATTATAAAGGGGTGGTTACAATGGTGATCCTGTGCTGTGTCTTGTTTTGGTATAAATATGTCTTGAGTTGCGAATGAGGTACTTGGCATACGCATGATAAATATGGACAAGGGTATTAATCGAACCCCCTGGTTTACCAACGAAATAAAAAAGAAGTGCAGTGAAAAAAAGCAAGTGTATCTGAAATGTCGAGCACAGAGAACTCCAGAATCATATGAACAGTACAAAACAATCCGTAACGAAACAAATTCGACCATAAGATCAGCTAAAACCAGCTACTGGGAAAGGTTCTCCAAAAGAATGGAGAGTTACTTTTATGGACTGCAAAAACAGATGTGGCGATTGATAAGATCCCAGAGAAAGGAAATAAATGAATTAATTGAGCCTAAGCACATATCAAAGGAGACCTGGACCGAATATCTGGAAACACTCTATAAAAAAGAAGATACCATCGAACGCAACAACACACCAGCAATAGTTACCAGTGACAATATAGAAGTAGAGCATGCAGACGTAGAATTGGCACTCCGACAGCTGAGGAATAGAAAAAGCCCCGGACTAGATGGCATCCCAAATGAATTGCTCAAGTATGGGGGGCAGCATCTGGTTAAACAGTTGACCCTGCTGACTAAGGCCATCTTCTACCACCACAGAATACCGGACCAATGGCGAACAAGTATCGCCATCCTCATGTTTAAAAAGAGAGACAAGAAAAAACCAGAGAACTACAGGGGTATAAATCTACTCAGTACAACATTAAAATTAATGACTAAAATAATCACCAATAAGATCAATAATATTATTTTCCTATCCGATGAGCAACAAGGCTTCAGATCAGGGAGATCATGTAATGATGCAGTATTTGTTATGAGACATTGAGAAATCTTTTGAATATAACCGGCCCGCATATATGTGCTTTGTAGATCTTCAGAAAGCATTTGATCGAATTCAAATACAAGATGTCGTACACCTTCTCTACAAAAGACAGATACCGCACAACTTAATTAAAGTAATTGAAGATATATATAGCTCCAACAAAATACAGGTTAAAATCGATGGAGAACTCACCAGACCTATATCAGTGGAGAAGGGAATTCGACAGGGTGATTCTTTGAGCCCATTGCTTTTCAACCTGATCATGGATGAAATAATAAAGAAAGTTCGCCGTCTCAGGGGGTATAAAATGGGCAATAAAAATATTTCGATTCTTTGTTACGCTGATGACGCGGTGCTGATTGCAGAGAACGAGGAAGAGCTGCAGAGGCTTCTATATCTCTTCAATTCCATAGCAAAATCCCTGAATATGGTTATATCTGTCACAAAAACAAAATGTTTAACTACATCCAAATATTCTCTCAGACGTAAACTCGTCGTCGATGACCAAATCATACAGCAAGAGATGACGTTCAGATACTTGGGAATAGAGCTTTGTGGTTTTGGGGATGTAGAGTCTGAGGTGAGACAACAGGTAAATAAGGCAATGAGAACAGCTGGATGCGTGAACGACACCATATGGAGTAACAAACACTTGCGAACCGAGACAAAGGCAAGAATCTACAAAGCTACCATAAGACCAATAATGGCGTACACAGCAGAAACACGACCAGACACAACAAAAACTAAGAGGTTGTTGGAAACATGTGAAATGAAAGTCCTAAGGAAAATAGCTGGAAAAACGCTATTAGATAGAGAGTGCAGTGACAACATAAGAAAAATGTGCGGGGTGGAAGAGGTGAATGAGTGGATCCTGGGGAGAAAGCACGAGTGGAATGCACACATAGACCGAATGGATCATGAGAGAGTGGTCAGAATCGCACGTGATAAATCTCCAATGGGAAGGAGAAGTATAGGAAGACCGCGAAAAAGGTGGAGCGATAACCTGACTGCCAACTGAACACCGGACAAGTTACAAAGAAAGAACAGGCAAAAATGCCTATAATGAAGAAGGAAGAAGAAGATGTCTTGAGTTATTTATTTTGGCAAATAATCTTCTATTCTCCTGGATATCCGATGAGCAGTAGGAGCCTTGTTTCCATCAGATAAAGTTTGTATAATAGTTATCTGTGCCATACTGATCGCTCCTCTTTTAAAATTCCTCAGTGTGCCATTTTGAAGAAAGTTCATTGGTCCATAGTTTTTAGCTTTACTGGTCAAGGTTTGTTTTTAGTATTGTTATAATATGACCTTTCCATATGGAAGGAAAAACTCCTAGAATGAAGCAATGTTAATGAATTTTTATGAGGTGTGTACTTCTGTGCTGAGTTGTTTAATGGTCTTCCATGGAATACAGTCATTATTTGGAGCACTGTTTTTAATACTTTGTACTGAAAAATCATTCTTAATTCTTGTTGCTTCTGCCTCTGTTTGCTTATCTTCTTTTGTCGTGTCGATGAAACTTTCATACCATTGATTCATTTCATCTGATGACGTTCTTATTTTCTTCAGTGATAAGGCTCACTTCCATCTTGTGTAATCTGTAAACAAGCAGAACATGCACTATTGGAGTCCTCACGACGCCAGACAACTTCATCAACGTCCCCTACATTCAAAATGTGAGCAATATCGCTAGTTGGAATAATTGGTTTTCTGATGAGAATATATGAGCCGACTTTAGATGTTATATGGAATTGGATATGGGAGATGTGTAGCTCCAACAGGACGGCACCACAGGACGCCTCATCTCCTTGAGAGGTACTGGGCAACACGGTCGCTTGATTTAGCCGCCTGTAATTATTTTCTATGGGGCTATATAAAATCAATCGTTTAAAACGATTATCCTCGGAATCTAAATCACCTTAAGATCCACATTTGTCAAGCTGTAGGTAACATACTCATCGATATGCAGGAAAGATTTGAACAAAACTTCAGAAATAGATTAACGCTGTGTATTGATAATAACGGACGCCACCTGCTTGATATCGTATTTAAAACTACGTGAACATAAACTTTACATGTTTTACTTGTTATTGTTCAACGAATTAAATGTACATCTAAATTACTTTTTTTTATTCAATTTCAAAATGAGCATTATTTATGTTCCAAGCGCAGCGTCTACAGTTGATATAGGTGACAATTTAAAAGTTCTCGACAAACCTATAATAAGTAATAAGTTATTTTGTTTATACCAAGGGCAGCAAAAGGAGATATTGAGATCATTTTCGACAGTATGTTTTTGAAGTTTCATTATTTTGAAATTTTGTATAGACGACTTTTATTGAAATAGTTCTACCTCATAAGTGTTACAATGGTACAAAAAATGTGACGAAATCAGATCGAAAGGAAAATAAAGTCAAATTTTTATATTTTTAATTGGTAATCCAAGTGGCCATCGACCTGAGGTCCTTTCTGCTTGTTCGTTCAATACGTCAATTCTGCAGTGTTAAAATAAATCGAATTTTAGAAATCGATATCAAGCATGGATTCCTAGAGTGGAGAAGAATATTCCGAGGTGGAAATAAAAGATGATGGCTCATGGAAGAAAGTGAGAAGCAAGGGAAAGAGAAATAGATATCCCAATTCCCCAACAAAAAACTTCACATTCAATAATATTGACACCACCAATTAGATACGGAGTACACATGGGTAACGCAAGAAATTATCAACCAGCTGCTGGGAATTCCACTGATACAGCTCAACACAAGTCTCCCCACCGAAAATAAATCTACAACACCAACTTTTAACAAAAATTTGTCCGCAAAAATGAGAGAGATCAACAACAAACAATACAAAAACTTATTTTACATCAAAGTACAAGAAAAATACATACAGAAAGATCTCTCAAACATATGGGAAACAGAATATCCGCGTACAGAAGATGTAATTCTTACAACAAAACATGGTTTTCTTCTGAAAAGTAATGAAGATAAATCAATCATAATTGGCAGACTCAACAAACTGTTTCGGGAAAATAAAATAAGTAGTTACAAAGGAACATTACCATCACATGCAACCGCCTCATCAAATACAAACGAACACATAGCAACATATAGCGTGGTGATTGGTTCAGTAGAACAAGAAATATCAGAAAATGAGGATAGCGAACACCTCAAACAAATGAATGTTGAACATAATAACTGTAAACGTATCATCTCAAAACCTACAAACAAACGAAAACTGATGCTTCGTTTCATAACATCCTGCTTAAAATAATCAGAAAGGCTACTTAATGAAGGCTTGTTCTACAGACACAGTCTATCCAAGTAATTCCACAACCTTGCTCTCGATGTCAATCATTTGAATATACTCGCGAAAATTGCATATATATTATAAAATGCACCAAATGCAAGGGTACACACCACTACAGCAAACTCAATAGTCAGCTACCGCCAAAGTGTGCATCGTGTGGGTCTGAGAATCATGGAGCCTGGTCTCTGAAATACCCCCATAAAACAACTAAACTCATTGAAGGTATACCCAACAACCAACTCAAACTTCTCAACAAGAAATCCAGAGAAAACGACCATGCTCTAACAAACTGCACAAAAATGCGTTCTTCCGTGACAATTCACGACATGATTATCGACACGTACACACATCGCCAAAAGTCTTGGCCCCCCTAGGTTTCTCAAGAAGTAAACAATCTATGTTCTGGAAATGAGATGAATATTTTCCTCTATTTCAACTGATTTGATAGAAATCTTTGTTTGTTACTCTTTGCTTTATTCAGGATGAGACAAAATAGGAAAAATGAGAAAAATCTAAATTTATCGATTATTTATTTTTGATTAATTATAGTTATTCACAACTGAATCCAAATTCAATAGTTCGTATTAGCACCTCTTCTTTCAATCAACTGCCCAATACGCCTAGGCATCCCACGAATCAAGTCATTAATGAAATTTTCATGATTGGCTCAATGATGTTTTCTACGTAGATGGCACTAGTTATTGTTCGATTCCTTCGAGTAAAATTTGCGATATAATGGTCTTCCCTTGCAGATGTTACACTGGGTCTACCAGGCACCGATCTCCGGGCAACACTGCCTGTTTCCAGAAAAAGGGCCAATATGAGCCTTACTGAAGTCCTTAGAATATTCAAACGTTGCGTAATCTGGTGGTTCGACAAAGCTTCTTGATGTAGGGCTACTATTCTTGCCCGGTCAAACTGAGAAATTGGATGTCCCGGCATTTTCCATGGAATATTCTCAATATTACAACTCTCGTTATTCGCTGAAAACTGATTAACTTCGAATACACCTATATTCTCCCGAACAAGAAACAGTTTTTGCTGGTTTATTGTTTTCATTTAAGTGATAAGATAGTGAAGATTCCACACACAAAAAATTTTCATGTTCCATTCAACAAGTTGAGAGTTGATAGGAGGGGCCAAGACTTTTGACGATGTGTGTATGTTTATTTATTTAATCTTTGGGATACAAACGGGACTGACCCAAAATAATATCCACATTTTCAAATATAAATTACAAGACCATTATATCGCAAACTTTACTCGAAGGAATCGAACGGTATCTGTAACAGTCCTTCGAAGTCATTTTTTGAGGACCTGTAGACGGGTATTCTCAACAAGAACCATAAGATGACGGTTGCATTCCTCAAATTTAAGGACAAGAAGACCTTTAAGAGTACCTCGGCTATCACCTGAACATAGAAGTATCCGTCGGCAATGGGCAGAACACCACCAAGACTGGCTTTTACCACAATGGCGCAACGTACTTTTTTCGGTCGAGTCACGATTCGGTTTACAAAGTGATAGTCGACGAGAAAGGGTTTGGAGAGGTCCAGGCAGACTAGAGCGACTCAATTTCGCCCGGGATGTTGTGTCCTTTCAAAGCGATCAATAATGTGCTGGGAAGTATAATGTTCAGTCGCCGTACCCCTCTTATTATCGTTGAACGAACAATGTTCACCTTTAGAAGTTGTTGAAAAAACTGTTTTAGTACATTTCTATCTGAAAGGAATTTACAGAATCTGTCCTTGTTGTCCGCTTCTGCTTGCTTTGACGCCATTTATTGCGATGCGGATATTAAACATAGTTTTGAGATCTTCTACAATATCTTGCAGTCTCTGCTTGCCCGATCAGACGAAAACGTTGTAATGAATCATAAGCTATTTGAATTTCTGTTGAGGTCAAACAAGCAATGACCTCAAGGGGCTACATTGGCTGTTCCAAAGCTTGAAATCGGAAGAAAGTAGAAACCTTTATTTATATGCTAAAAATGAATATAAAACCCTATTAAATTCAACTAAATTAAATTATAACCAGAATCTACTAGATTGCTCAAAAAATAAAAATAAAACTATATGGAAGGTAGTAAAGAGTGAAAGAGGTTCCACTAGATCTACTGGGAGTATCGTGTTGACGGTTCACGGACGAACGATTTCCAGTCATTCAGAGGTGACAGAGGAATTTGGTAGATATTTTTCTTCGGTAGGCGTAACAAGTATTGAGAAACATTTTGTCCTGAACTGATCCAGCTCATGTACAACTCGATCTCTGACTGAGAGCAATTTCTTTTTCTTTGCAGCCGAGGCTAAAGAGGTTAAGTCGGTTATAAAAAATTTGAAAAATAAAAACAGTAGTGGAATTGATATGATACCAGTTAAGGTATTGAGGATTTTAGCACCTTACATCTCCAAGCACCTTGCACATCTCATCAACGTCTCAGTCACTTCAGGGAAGTTTCCTCCTTTCCTCAAGACGTCTGTGGTTATTTATATCCACAAGAAGGATTCTGTAGAAGACATCAATAGTTATCGCTCTATCTCTTTGTTAAGTTCTCTATACAAAGTTATAGAAAGACTAATCTATGACAGGATGTCTAAGTACTTGGGCAAATATTCGTTTGTCACAACCTATCAGCACGGTTTCCGTATGGGTAGGTCGACGGAGTCTGCGGCATGTATCTTGGTAAGCTTTGTGTACAGCTGTTTGGATGATGGCATTCACGTGGCGGGATTGTTTTTTGATCAATCTCGGACATTTGATTGCTTGAACTTCAGCTTCATTCTGGATAAATTGTTCAATTTAGGTTTCAGGGGGGTCTTCCTGGAATGGATGAAAAGTTTTATAGCAAATCGTTCGTTAATAGTGCGAGTCGGTCAGCAAAGCTCGGCCAAGTATCCTATAGAGATGGGTATACCTCAAGGCTCGGTATTTGGACTCCTTTTATTTAGTACCTTCATAAATGACTTTCCAGACTATATGCTTGTTCAATTTCTTTATGTGTTGAATATGAAGATTGTTATGTTTGCCGATGATAAACCATTTATCATTTCTGCACACACTTTTAGTGAACTTGAAGCAAATTGTGAACAATTAGTTCGGTGTTTCTCTGAATGGTGCTACTTTCAATTACGCGACTCGGACCAACTACTGACTCTGAATCTACAATGCTAGATTTTAAATATTCTGATTGTGTAAGGTTTCTTGGTTTAAGGGTGCAAAAAAATCTAAGTTTGAGGTAACATGCTGTTTGTAAGAGATTAAGTAGTGCGTTTTTCGCATTGAGGCGCATAAAGCTTGTGTTGCCTCGTGAATCTCTGATAAACTCCTAGTATTCACTTGTATGCACTCACCATAACTATGACGTTGTTCTTTGCGGAGATTCCTCATTCAGTAGAGCGGTGTTTATTACCCAAAAAAAGATAATCTAATGTTTAATTTGAAACCTAGGGATTCCTGTAAGCCCTTATTTATCAGATACAAAAAAATAAGTTTTCTGAGTATATATATTTTAAGCTGCTTTTTGTACACTCGTAGAAATATTTTGTCACTGCGTAAGTGCTCAGAGTTTCATGAGTATGACACTAGGCACAAAGAAACTCTGTATTCCAAAACACCGAACTTCTAAATTCCAGCAGTCACATTTGTTTAGTGGCATAAAATTATTCAACCATCTTCCAGATAAATCGAAGGTTTTGCAGTACAGAAGATTCAAGAGTGAGGTTAAGGCCTTGCTGCTCGAGAAATGCTCTTACAGCAGGGAGGAATTTTTCAATTGGGTAGCGAATTAGCGTGCAGATGTTTTCTGCTCTTTTTACCTTTCCTGTATTTTATTGTATTTGGTGAATTTAATTGTCTGGTTGTTGAATTTTCTAGCATTATTCTTTTTCTATTCTGGATTTTTATAACGTATCCCTTACAAATGTATTTGGTCTGAAAAGATGAATAAAATTATTATTATTATTAACATCTAACATCCAAGTGAACAAGCTTATATGAAAACACACAAGGGCTTACTGTACAAGTTAAAAAAGTTAGGATGTCCTGATTATTTGATTCATATTCTGAGAGGCTACCTAACGGGCCGTACTCTTCAAATCCGTGTGAACAACAATGTATCCTCGCTGTTCCATGAGGTTCTCCATTATTAGCTTTCCTTTACAAAGAAACCTATATGCACTACAATTTGCGGATGATACAGCCTTGATTTCCCACAACAACATCAAGAAGACGGTGGGTGGCCTGCAGTAGCTGTTGGGCAGGACAGTGAAGTACTCGTAGTTCAATGGAGACTACAAATTAATCCAGACAAATCACAATTCCTAGTTTTCAACGACAAAATTACAGCTAACTCCTCGAAATTGATGTTTCGAAACACTACAATCAGCGCTCAAAGCTGTATGAAATATCTTGATATCAACATAGACCACAAGCTAACCTTCATAATGAATCCAGCCATCAATAAGAAGAAATGCATCTCCAAAAGCAAACACTTCCGCAGTCTAACCTACAAAAACTCGGGAATTAACTCGAAAACAGCTGCACATATCTACAAGTCCATATCACCCTCTTTTGGGGAACTATCAACCAATATGTCTGTCTTCCAACTCTGCAACAAAGAAAATTCTTCAGACGGTTGAAACCACTTTCCTCAGAACCGTCACGAAAATGAAAATGTTCTTTACATTTTTATGTTATTTGTTGAACTGTAAAATGACCCTGAATTTTAAATTTCCTTTGAGCATCAAACTATATTCAAAGTAGCTCGCATTTGTCATCTGAAATATACATTCAAAATTAATAATACTATTCTATTATGTTCAGTTTGGTTTAAATATATAAAAACTCAAAATGAACTCCTTTCACTTCTAGGGGGAGTAGCAAGATATTGGTTCCGCCTTCTTTGGGATGCGGCTATATTTCATTCGCTCATCAAGAAACGAGGACGCGTACCTGCTTGTGATAGTTTCGTAGTGAAAAGACTTGCTGGACCAGGACTGGCGTCTGATTATTATTTTCAAATCAGCACCGAACAGGCTTTGGCTGCATTCGAAGCTAAGATGGAGTGGGACGAACTCATGGCATTCCAAATGGTTATGGAGAATACCATAACTCAGCCTCAGAAGGACTTCAGCCAATTTATCGATGCCTGTTTTGGAAGTTTTTCTACACAATTGGCGAAAAATGGCCCTTACAAGAATCTGGAGAAGGAAGGAAATGATCTTATTTCTGTTTTGCATGAAAAATTAGAAAAACGTAGGAGAGATCTACAGACTGGATTAAGTGTGTCGATTAGAAGTAAAGTTAAACTAACAACAAATGATCTGAAGGTAAGACCATTAACTTTTCTTTCATTTCAAAAATGTCTGAGCTATGGAGTGACAAAATTTGCTCTTGTTCAACTAACAATCTGGTCTGTTTTCTTTGTTTCCCATTTAATTTTTAATCTTCAATGGTGCAACAAATTTTATCTTTTTACTTTATTAAAACTGACATTTTTTTCTTGTCCTTTCAGATGTTTCAAAATTTTATAAGATTTGTTTTAGCATATGAATCCCAAACCATTAGAGACGACGCATGCCTCATCCTATTTCAACAAGTAAATGTAGCTGTCACTTAAATTCTTAATTTGAAATCTACTTCGAAGTTATCATATTGTTTCTAGTAGAATTAATTTTTTATGTTGAACAAGGTTATAATTCTTGGGCATTATATATGATGTTTTGAAAAGCCATAAGGCATTGTTTGACAAATTCTCAGAAGAATATAAAATCAAATCATAATCTGGTTCTGCACTAAATAAATTAATTTCTCAAAGGTTTTTTGCATGTTAAATGAAATGGTTTTTTTGTAAAATTACTGTATAGCTCCAGTGGCAACTTGTTGTATGAGGCAGGTGAGGCAGTGCCTCACAAAATAAGTTCTGGAAATTACACGTATTAATCGAATTAATTGAATGTTTTATTAATCTATTTCATCTTCAATTTCACATCATACGGTAGGGCACTGGGTCTCTGTTCCATAATAACCATGCTCAATCTCACGATTCTAATATATTAATCTCACTTCCTCTTTAAGAAGTAAAAGAGTCGAGGCATGCCTCACACGCTTCCTTGTCTGGCGCGTTATCGACGAGACGAGAAATCTAGAATGTTCGTACGCCTTTGAAGGCCGGCTTCTAAAGGTAGATTTGAGGCATGCTTCGATCCGCTCTCGTCTCCTCGAGAAGAGCCGGAAGACGAACTGCAATAATTCAGCACTATTTGGATTAATCGGGAAGCGGGAAATCTTGTTAGTTTTCGTTTTGTTGTGATTTGGTGTTTGCTGTGTCTCGACTGCCTCAAGTAAGTTTGTCTCCGTGTTCGTGTGACTTTTTTCGATAAGACTTCATTTTGTTAATCGACTCAATTACTACCAGAAGACGAAATGGATTTAGCAGGACCGAGTCATACCTATGAGGATATATTATACACAATTAAAGAAGTGTAGCGACCTGTTTGAGATCTAAGTAAAAATGTCTTGTGACTATGGCTGGGGTCGGAAAATCAAATCGGTGGTTTCAAAATACATGGTATGAAAAGTACGACTGGCTTATTGGCAGTAAACTTTAAATAAATCATTTAGTTGGCCGTGCATTTTATTCGCAGCAAATAATAATTCCGACAGTGTTTGGTCGAAAAGTAGTTTGATTTGAAAATTTTGTCTCGGGGTCTATGCTACACAATAAAAGTGCTGAACATATTTAATCGAATTGCAAGCTTACGCTTATGGGGAAAAAAAAACAATATATCGTCACAGCAATAGACAATGCGCGTCAAACTGAAATTCAAAATTTTAATGCTAGAGTCAAAGAAAATCGACTAAAAAGTCTGATAGATAATACGATGCACGTCGGTATGCA
The DNA here is from genome assembly GCA_034642435.1 of Megalocaria dilatata. NCBI lineage: Eukaryota > Metazoa > Arthropoda > Insecta > Coleoptera > Coccinellidae > Megalocaria > Megalocaria dilatata. The sequence continues at coordinate 51,364,148 of CM067859.1, read as the reverse complement.
AGAGTTACCTTTTAGGGGGCACGATGAATCTAATGAATCTTCAAATCGCGAGAATTTCAAAGAATTCGTTATTCTTATTAGTAAATTTGACACTAATTTAAAAACGTTTTCAGAAAATGATATTAACAGTAGATCGGTTTTTTCTGGCACATCTAAAACAATACAAAATGAATTAATCGATTCGGTTGCTTTTGTTGTAATTAAAAAAATTTCAAAATCTTTGCTTTTTTCTTGGCAAGTTGATGAAACAATTGACATAAGCTACCATTCACAATTATCCGTCATTTTCCGTTATGTAATAAATGACCAACTTGTTGAGCGATTCATGTGATTTTATGATGTAAGTTCTGGGCGTTCTGCTGCAGATTTATTTCAATCTTTATCTGCCAAATTCGGAAAATTTGACTTGCATTCCAAATTAGTGCCTCAAACATACGATGGGGATAGTTTAATGTCGGGAGAAGTAAACGGTTTACAGGCAAAAATCAAATCTATAGCACCACAAGCAATGTTTACTCATCGCTATGCATACCTATTCAATTTGGTTTTAAGTAATGAGTGTAGTTCAATTCAAAAGGTTAAAGTTCTTTTTCTAAACCCTTTCAGGATTTTCATTATATTTTTCCAAATCAACAAAGCGTACCCAAATGTTAGAGCAAATTGGAGGAAATCATATCTACAAATGTAGAAACTCGTTAGAATTTACTTCACGTGCCATTCTGACAGTTTTTAATAATAGAGATAAATTAATAGAAACCTGTCATCTTATTATCAATAGTAATAGTCGCGATTTTGATCAAAAATCAATTGGAGAAACAGTAGGTTTAAAAAAATTTTTAGAGGATGCTCAGAATATATTTTTTTTTAGAAACATTTGTATCAATTTAATCAAACCGATACTGTTTTTTCTAATTTACAAAATGGAAACATAGATATTCTGAAGGCGAGAAATGTACTGCTGACAACACTGAGTAAAATACGTGAATTTTGGAGTAACAGTACTTATTTTGATACAATTTATAAAAAACTGGATATCGCAGATTTACACACAAAACGTCGCAAGAGAGTTAAAATGGCAGATAAAATACAACAATTGAGAAAAAAAATTTTTTATTCTAGACATTATAGCGACTCAAATAGAGGTTAGGTTTTACGACTTTGAAAAACTACATTTCTCCGATCTGTTAAATAGTTCAAAATTCTCCATTTATGAAAAAAGAATTTCCTCATGAGCCTTTGAAAGACTTGACAATGCAATATGATATTTTTGATATAAATCAACTAAAAAGTGAATTAACTGTTCTATACGGAAACGATATAATAGAAAATTGCACAAACCCTTATAGAATGTTAACTTTTTTTCGTGATACTGACTCAAAATTTTGTATGCCAAACTCTTTAAATTATTAGCTCTTGTTGTTGTTTTGCCAGTGACAGCTGCTTCTACTGAAAGAAGTTTCTCCGCGTTGAAAAGATTTTAAAATTATATTATAAATACAACTAGACAGGCGCGATTGAGTAATATGGCAAAAATTTAAATTGAAAAAGGATTCATAAAATCACAGGATGAGAACATTTGTATAGACGAGGTATAGATCATTTCGCTGAACAGAAGAATCGCAGAATTCCTTTGGTCTATAAAAAATTCTGATTTTTAGAACTCACGATTTCAATTTAGAATTAATATTTTTTTTTACAACTTTCAGAATATATCCTATAGTATACGCTGAGGTCGTTTTTTTATTTTGTTAATTTAGAGGTTATTTTATTGATTTAAAGTTTATTTATTTATTTTTGAGTTTATTTCGTTAGTAGTATATTGTTATTTTAAAATCTTCGATCTTCATCTAACCCCTTTTCCTTTATTTCCATCGTACCCATCCCTTACCTTGCAAGAATACTCTACACCTCCACGTTGGTTCGTGTTGGACAGTTGCCTAATAACAATTTTCATACTTAGAGCAATGCAACATGTCGAAAAAAGTTCAAAAATCATCTATTGGGGCATTAATACCAAAGGATTTTTTTTTAACTGAAGATAAGGACAAATTTGTCAATAAAGCCATAATATGGTTAGGATTTGTTTTTAAAATCAATAATTCAAATTATTAGTAATAAAATTGTTTATAATGATTATTATGCAACTGACAAAGTAGAATTCACTGGATATATATATATATATATATATATATATATATATATATATATATATATATATACTTATGTATATATTACAATATAATAATTTTTTTTCTAATGTGCCTCACCATATTTTACTGTCACGAGCCGCCACTGTATAGCTCTTATAAAACTTCTAACAACTTATGTGGATTTCAACAAATAAGACTATGTTTTGCATACTGTCATTTCCGAAATACAAAAAAATGAACATTTGCAATTAAGCATCTAGAAAAATATTTCTTGCTCCTGACCTTTACATACTATAGATACTGAAGTATATAAAATTCAAATATAGTATAAAAATAGGTCTGTACGTAATCTAGGACTACATAGGTATGGAAAAGACAGTCGGAAACATAGGAAATTCAGTGTTAATCAAGACGTCCAGTGGAGCAGTGAAAGAATCAAAATCTCAGCGCGATGCGATGCGATGACAAATAAACGACTGTTCTCTCTCGATGGCCGTGGGGAGATACTTCTATCGGAACGAGTAGTGCAGAGCCTCGTTTCGATCGAAGCATTCCCCCACTAGTCCAGTCATTTAAGCTTAAATTAGGTAAGAATCTCGGAATTCGAGATACCCAGCTGCAAGTCTGTAAATACTTGTATATTGACACCCTAAAAGTTGTCTCAAAACCTATATATGGTAGGGTAAGCAACTATTAAATTTCAAGGTCAAAGGTCACAAAAATCGGTTGTTGTACAATGAATTTATAAGATTTTTTACAGAATGTGTACATGTGTTTTTAAATTGTTCGTCGGGTTGGTTTTCTCAAAGAATATTCCTTTCAGAATCATGTTCACTCGATCCCTTGTAAATATTGAATAGAGGGGTGTAATAAAAATCTATTTGTTCATTTACTAGGTTATTGCTGTTTTTATGTATATTTATTTCGTAAATTTCCCATAAGTTCAATTTTATACCTCTATTTTCAACATGTAGAATTTCTATTTCTTTTGTGAAAGAATGGTTATTTTCAAGAAGGTGTTTAGCATAATGTGAATCTTTTTTATTTTTATCGAAACTTCTTTTATGTTCTGTTAGGCGTGTACCGAAATTTCTACCTGTTCTACCAATATAAATCTTTGGGCAATCTGGGCAAGTGAGTTTGTATACACCTGATAATTGAAGTTTATCCATACTGTTTTTATTGTTTTTGATGTAATTGCTAATAGGATTGTTTGTCTTGAAAGAGACTTTAATATTTTCTTTTTTAAGTAGGTTTTTTAGTTGAATACTAATGTTTCCGAGATACATTCTGTCAAGAAAGTACCGGGAATTATCGATTTAAATCTGGCGGGGCAATGAGGTAGGTAAAAAATTTTTTTCCTAGGTTGGTACCACTGTCCTTAATTACTATGCCAAGCTTGAGCGGGATCTGTCAACTAGTGTGTTTGCAACAGCTGATTAAGTCAGTCAATGTCAGAGTGCGTGCCGATTTTTACTATGGATGATTACGTTGAGCAAAGAATTTGTTTAAAGTTTTGTGTTGCAAATGAATTTTCGTGTGCCGATGCATTGAAAATGTTGCAAAAGGCCTTTTGTGATAATGCTCTATCGAAAACTCGTGCATATCAGTGGTACAGAGCCTTCAAGGACGGTCGTGAAGTGGTCACCCATCGACGGCTTCGATCGAAGATAACGTCGACAAAATTAAGGAAAGGGTGCTGGAAAACCGTCGTACCAGCTTGAGAGAGATAGCACATGATCTTAAGATACCCCACGAGTCCGCACGTACGATTTTGATTGATATTTTGAGCATGAGAAAGGTGGCCGCACGACTCGTACCGAAAGACCTGAATTTTCTTCAAAAACGTCATCGCGAACAGGTTGCTTCAGACATGCTGGATCGCTGTAATTCCGATTCTACATTCATGGAACGCATTATAACTGGTGATGAGACCTGGGTCTACGAGTACGATATGCAAACAGGCCAGCAATCATCGGAATGGGTGGCAAAAAATGAGCCGAAACCGAAAAAACCACGCCAAAGCCGCTCGAAAATGAAGGTGATGCTCATTGTTTTCTTCGATATCCGTGGCGTGGTGCACTACGAATTCGTTCCAGAGGGTCAGACGGTAAACAAGGAGTATTACCTAGGCGTTATGAAACGTTTGCGTGAGCGTATCCGTAAGAAGCGGCCAAATTTGTGGGCGAACAACTCATGGATTTTGCATGACGATAACGCGCCTTCTCACCGAGCTACGATTGTGACTGACTTTCTCGCCAAAAACTCAACAAACGTGCTTCAGCAACCACCGTATTCGCCGGATTTGGCTCCCTGCGACTTTTTCCTCTTCCCAAAACTAAAATTGCCCCTTCGTGGCACCCGTTTTGAGTCGATTGAAGCCATAAAACAAAATTCGGCGCGAGGGCTAAAGTCCATCCCGGAAAGCGCCTATAAAAAATGTTTCGATAATTGGAAGTGCCGTTGGCATAGATGTATTGGAGCAAATGGAGCCTATTTTGAAGGCGACCCAATAAATTTTGACGATTAAATGTAAAAATGTTGTTTTAATTGAAAATTCCCGGTACTTTCTTGACAGAGTAGTATGTGAGGCTAACGTATTTGTGTTCAAATAGATCAGATGTTACTGGATAAATTTCTTTTAATGTGTTTTTGTGTATACGTTGGTTAATTAAATTATCTATTAGAGATGTATTATATCCATTGTTGTAAGTAAATTTCCAAAAAGAAAAGGACAAGACAAATAGCTTACAACAATGGATATAATACATCTTTAAGAGATAATTTAATTAACCAACGTATACACAAAAACACATTAAAAGAAATTTATCCAGTAACATCTGATCTATCTGATCACAAATACGTTAGCCTCACATATCTCGGAAACATTAGTATTCAACTAAAAAACCTACTTAAAAAAGAAAATATTAAAGTCTCTTTCAAGACAAACAATCCTATTAGCAAATACATCAAAAACAATAAAAACAGTATGGATAAACTTCAATTATCAGGTGTATACAAACTCACTTGCCCAGATTGCCCAAAGATTTATATTGGTAGAACAGGTAGAAATTTCGGTACACGCCTAACAGAACATAAAAGAAGTTTCGATAAAAATAAAAAAGATTCATATTATGCTAAACACCTTCTTGAAAATAACCATTCTTTCACAAAAGAAATAGAAATTCTACATGTTGAAAATAGAGGTCTAAAATTGAACTTATGGGAAATTTACGAAATAAATAAACATAAAACCAGCAATAACCTGGTAAATGAACAAATAGATTTCTATTACACCCCTCTATTCAATATTTACAAGGGATCGAGTGAACATGATTCTGAAGGGAATATCCTTTGAGAAAACCAACCCGACGAACAATTTAAAAACACATGTACACCTTCTGTAAAAAAATCTTATAAATTCATTGTACAACAACTGTTACTTCGTATTCTGATGAAGTCTTTCAAGCAAAGACGAAACGTACGTCAATACCAAAAATAAAGTAGAAAATTTAAACAAGTGTTTTATTTTATAATGACAATTACAACTGATTTCTACCAAGCAACGGCCCAATCTATCATAAATCTATATCTATTCAATAATACTGATAACCGTTTACTAAAATTGATAAATAATTAAGAGAAGAACTTAAGTCATAACATAATTATATTCCCATTTACACTAATGACATTTTAAATAGAAAATAATTTAGTGCCTCTTTAAAATCTGTAAATTTTAAAATTCTTCCACTACGTCGAAAATTATACCTGGGAATTATTGGAAACTTGGTTAGGACATGATTTGGAACCCCAAGTATGGGGTTGGGCAACGCGAAACGATTTTCTGGAGCCCATCATGACAATTTTACCACCTGCTCCAGAAGGTTTGCTAAATACAATTTTCTGCAACTGCAAGAGTGGTTGTGGTTCGCGATGCGGATGCAGGAAAGCGGGCTTGCAATGCTCTTTAGCTTGTGGCCAATGTAATGGGAAAGTTTGTCTCAATGCTCAACCATATCAGAGCGACATTAAGGAAGATGGAACCTTTGACCCCGAAATCATGGAAGAACTTGAGATAAATGTCGTTGAAGATGATAATGAAGACCAGTTTGAAATTTACCAGCAGCCAGAAGACGACGATGAAGAGGAAGAAGATGATTAAAATTATAAATTGTAGTTTTTGTACCCTTTATTCTATTTTTTTACTTTCAATAAAAATAAATGAATTGAATTATATTTTTTAATGAAAAGATTAATTCATAATTTATTTGTTTTTTCTTTCATCATGTAAGAAGTTATTAATATTAATTAGGTTAAAATTTAAATATAATTCCTATATTTTCATTAACAATTCTGCAATTACATGGGCAGGTAAGTGTTGTTAAATAAATTAATACTGAATAAAAAGTAGATAGGTTAGGAAAAAAATGATAAAATATAATATAATAGTTGAAAGACAAAATTTGTAGAGAATTTTGTATTCTACAAAATTGATAATAAATACTAATAGCAAAAAACCCGTAGGAAATGAGATATTTCCAAAAAAAACTATTTTTGTGACCTTTGACCTTGAAATTTAATAGTTGCTTACACCCTACCATATGTAGGTTTTGAGACAACTTTTAGGGTGTCAATATTCAAGTATTTACAGACTTACAGCTGGGTATCTCGAATTCCGAGGTGAACTTACTATAATGACTGGACTACACTAACATTGAGAGAGAACAGTCGCTTACTCGTCATCGCATCGCGCTGAGGTTTTGATTCTTCCACTACTACACTGGACGTCGTGATTTACATTTCCATACCTGTATATAAGCAAACCTGGCCCGCAATTCATAAAACTTGGTAAAAACAGAGTCACCCAGCATTGCTCTATGATCAATCATTAGTTCATGGCAAATCGAAAAAAATATGAGAAAAAATCAGACATCTACAAATAAATGAGGAGAGTGGGTAGTTTATATAGAACGTAATAAACCTTCAAGAAAAATTTGTACCGTTTTTTAATGGAAAGTCCTATTATAGATTGCAATTCAGCAAGGTGCTTTGATGTTAGAGCGATACTATCCTCATCGTATCATTCCGAAGCTTGGTTGTACAGAGGAGCAGTTTTGGGATAGCAAGGCTCTTCTGCCGGGTGATTGGGCCGGTTTGGCGGCTCTCCTCTACTCTGAAATTTTCAGTTTAGACATATTAACACCTTTGGACCATACAGATACGAGTTTTCGCCTTGATCCTCATCCGCAAGCTGATCTTGGTAGATTTACTGAAATGGTACAATGTGTTCAATTAGGTGAGTTCTACTTATATTACCACATATAAATATCTCGATAATGATTTTAAAAATATAGTGCAGTCGATTGATCGAATTTTTTCATGTAGGTCAAATGAACAAGTATGATATTTATGGCGAGAGGGAGTGTTGAATTTTTATCTTTGATCTCCAAAAATCGTGCAAAGTTAAGAAATATTTTTTATCGTTCGTATCAAATAAACGGAAAACCGTAGCGTTTATCAGTTAGGATTAGGTCTTTCGTCATTCGCCCCATATCCGCAGACCCCACCGAAAAAAGTTTTTCGACTTTTCGACTAAAAAGCATTTTCTTCTATGGTCGGTTGCCATGACACTTATTGTTTCATTAATAATACAGATATCCTTCAAATCATGGTTGATTATGTCTTCATAATTTTCATTTCCAAATCAATTGATACTTAAATATAAATCAGAGTTGTAAGGCTATATCTTGCGTTACAAAGGAAGTGCTGACAATTTGAGCATACATTTTATAAATGTGCCTTTCCTGGAAAAAGATACAAATGTCTGTACCTGTTTTGAAAGATTGAATGAAAATCAAGTATTTTGATATAGTTTTCAAATTTCATAATTTCATATCCAAATAATATTTAAATAAGGTTATTCTGATTTTCACAATTTTTATTGTAAGGTTTACAACAATTGTTTCGGTATCACAGTAGCATCATCAGGTAGGTTTACATTTTGAATAACTAAGCTTGTTTCCGAAATCCGTTACTATTTATATTACAGTAAGTACAATAAATTTTTATTGAGCGCTAAAACCCAAAAAAGGGTCTCTGTAAATTCTGTAAATATATATATATATATATATATATATATATATATATATATATATATATATATATATTTACAGAATTTACAGAGACCCTTTTTTGCAGAGACATTTTTACATTTAATCGTCAAAATTTATTGGGTCGCCTTCAAAATAGGCTCAATTTGCTACAATACATCTATGCCAACGGCACTTCCAATTATCGAAACATTTTTTATAGGCGCTTTCCGGGATGGACTTTAGCTCTCGCGCCGAATTTTGTTTTATGGCTTCAATCGACTCAAAACGGGTGCCACGAAGGGGCAATTTTAGTTTTGGGAAGAGGAAAAAGTCGCAGGGAGCCAAATCCGGCGAATACGGTGGTTGCTGAAGCACGTTTGTTGAGTTTTTGGCGAGAAAGTCAGTCACAATCGTAGCTCGGTGAGAAGGCGCGTTATCGTCATGCAAAATCCATGAGTTGTTCGCCCACAAATTTGGCCGCTTCTTACGGATACGCTCACGCAAACGTTTCATAACGCCTAGGTAATACACCTTGTTTACCGTCTGACCCTCTGGAACGAATTCGTAGTGCACCACGCCACGGATATCGAAGAAAACAATGAGCATCACCTTCATTTTCGAGCGGCTTTGGCGTGCTTTTTTCGGTTTCGGCTCATTTTTTGCCACCCATTCCGATGATTGCTGGCTTGTTTGCATATCGTACTCGTAGACCCAGGTCTCATCACCAGTTATAATGCGTTCCATGAATGTAGAATCGGAATTACAGCGATCCAGCATGTCTGAAGCAACCTGTTCGCGATGACGTTTTTGAAGAAAATTCAGGTCTTTCGGTACGAGTCGTGCGGCCACCTTTCTCATGCCCCAAATATCAATCAAAATCGTACGTGCGGACTCGTGGGATATCTTAAGATCATGTGCTATCTCTCTCAAGCTGGTACGACGGTTTTCCAGCACCCTTTCCTTAATTTTATCGACGTTATCTTCGATCGAATCCGTCGATGGGCGACCACTTCACGACCGTCCTTGAAGGCTCTGTACCACTGATATGCACGAGTTTTCGATAGAGCATTATCACCAAAGGCCTTTTGCAACATTTTCAATGCATCGGCACACGAAAATTCATTTGCAACACTAAACTTTAAACAAATTCTTTGCTCAACGTAATCACCCATAGTAAAAATCGGCACGCACTCTGACATCGACTGACTTAATCAGCTGTTGCAAACACACTAGTTGACAGATCCCGCTCAAGCTTGGCATAGTAATTAAGGACAGTGGTACCAACATAGGAAAAAATATTTTTACCTCCCTCATTGCCCCGCCAGATTTAAATCGATAATTCCCGGTACTTTCTTGACAGAATGTATATATATATATATTAGATCAAGGTTGATTAGAATACTATGGAAGGCAAGGTTTATTTTATTATTTAAAGAATTCTTCTGTTTTCTTACAATATTTATTTAAGAATAATTTAAAAATTTTTTTAATTATAGTTATAGGTTGAATTTTTATTTTATTAATTTAATTTTAAATTTTTACTTGAATAGCTTATAAAGAGCATGATATTGAAGATATCAAGGAAATTATTAATATATATATATATATACATATATATATATATATATATATATATATATATATATATATATATATATATATATATATATATATATATATTAGGAGTACAAATAAGTTTCCGCCGTTTTTTAACGTTTTTTGTTTATGAATCATTCCTAATGATTTTAAACGATGTGAGACTGCTTGCTGAGTGACTTCTAATGTTAGAGCAAGTTCTTTTTGTGTTTGAGATGAATCTTCCTCCAATACTCCTATACTTAATGTATAACCCATTATAAAACCCTCTGTACATAATATTGTTGAATAAAAAAAAAATTTTCGTGATTTAGTTCAAATGATCTTTCAATTATTCCAATAATGTGTCTGAATAAATTGAGCGAACCAGCTGTTTCATTATAAATCAATTTTAAATTAATTCTACCAAGCATACGCCAAATTATTTCAATCTTTGAAAATTTATTATATCATAACTACACAACAAACGTAACAAAGTAACAAGAAAAAGTTGAAATTACAGCAATAAATTTAGAAATTCATCAGAGAAATTGATTATATGTATGAAAATATCAAAAATTTTGTTATTATTTTCTGTTTATTAGAAGGTTTTTCAATTTGATGAATAATATTGGCAATTATCTACACCTGGTATTCTATGCATCTTCATCGCACAATTATCTTAAAAATTGTCTTCCTGATTGATATGATAAATATTGAATTGAATCAGTCCTTACTTGGTGAAAATCCATATTAAATAATATTTAAATAAGGTTATTCTGATTTTCACAATTTTTATTGTTATGTATACAACAATTGTTTCGTTATCACAGTAGCATCATCAGGTAGGTTTATATTTTGAATAACTAAGCTTGTTTCCGAAATCCGTTGTTATTTATACTGCAGTAAGTACAATAAATTTTTATTGAACACTGAAACCCAAAAAAGGAACTCTGTAAATTCCAGCTTATCTGAATATATTTAACAGAGGCGAGTTATTTAAATCTAATTGTTCGTTAAGTAATATTCCAATTTTATTGGGCTTTTTACCTCTAGGGATTCTAACAGGTTTAAGGCATGACTTTTACTTTCTATATGTAGAATTTCAAAATTATGGTTGAAAGTATGTCCTGTTTCTAACAAATGGCTTAAACCTGTTAGAATCCCTAGAGATAAAAAGCCCAATAAAATTGGAATATTAATTAACGAACAATTAGATTTAAATAACTCACCTCTGTTAAATATATTCAGATAAGCTGGAATTTACAGAGTTCCTTTTTTGGGTTTTAGTGCTCAATAAAAATTTATTGTACTTACTGTAGTATAAATAACAACGGATTTCGGTAATAAGCTTAGTTATTCAAAATGTAAACCTACCTGATGATGCTACTGTGATAACGAAACAATTGTTGTAAACATAACAATAAAAATTGTTAAAATCAGAATAACCTTATTTAAATATTATTTAATATGGATTTTCACCAAGTAAGGACTGAATCAATTCAATATTTATTATATCAATCAGGAAGACAATTTTTAAGATAATTGTGCGATGAAGGTGCATAGAATACCAGGTGTAGATACCTGCCAATATTATTCATCAAATTGGAAAACCTTCTAATAAACAGAAAACAACAACAAAATTTTTGATATTTTCATACGTATAATCAATTTATCTGATGAATTTCTAAATTTATTGCTATAATTTCAACTTTTTCTTGTTACTTTGTTACGTTTGTTGTGTAGTTATGATATAATAAATTTTCAAAGATTGAAATAATTTGGCGTTTGCTTGGTAGAATTAATTTATAATTGATTTATAATGAAGCAGCTGGTTCGCTCAATTTATTCAGACATATTATTGGAATAATTAAAAAATCATTAGAACTAAATCACGAAAATTCTTTTATCAATTCTGAAATAGTGTATTCATGGAATATTTGTATTAACCAAATTTTTTTTTTAGTCAACAATATTATGTAGACAGGGTATAATAATGGGTTATACATTAAGTGCCCATTTAGTTGAAATTATTAGGGATTTTTTCTAAATTAAATTTCATCATGAACACCTATAGAAGAAATGCACTGTTTATTGATATAGATATGTAAATGCTTTTGTTGTATGTTTTACCAGACAAATAAGTACCTTTGAATTATTTATAAATAGCTACTATCCAAGAATAATTTTTCACATCAGAAATAAAACATAATCAATCTATAAACTCTTTAGACCTTGCTACTATTAGAATAGACCTTGCCATTACTAGAATAGATAATAAACGTAACCTTGCATTAATCATAAACTCCAAATATCCAAACTGATACCATTATTCAGTGTAAATGCTTCCACCCATTTCAACATAAGTTTTGATAGAAATAAGATAAGATTTACCTTATGCAAAATACTTTTTAGAAAATAATCACTCTTTTTCAAATAATTTTGATAATTTACATACTGAAAACATAGGTCTGAAACTGAATTTATGGGAATAAATTAGTATAAAGATAACAACATCCTTTTAAACGATCAGACAGACTTTTATTACACCACTCTTTTTAAAATTTTCAAGGGATTATTAGTCTGAAACGTGATTCTGAGTTGAATACTTCTCACTAAAAGTAATATCTGTACACTTTTTCCAAAAACTATAAATTCAAAACAAAAACTGTATATCTTTTACTCTAACGAAGTCCTTCACAGGGGTTGAAACATATGTTAGTACCATTAAAATAAAGTAGAAATAGAAACATCAATATTAGGTTCTAATTTTATAAGCTCTCATACATCATACAATATATTTTGGAATGAAATAAGAAATTACTTTGTTTTCTATCACTTTTTATTATTACTGATATACAGAGACTCGAGTTTCGTAGTGTTTACTACATTTTCAAGCTGACTTAATAAAAAGTGATAGAAAACAAAGTAATTTCTTATTTCATTCCATTAAAATGAACTATTACAAAGTAACGGACTACTCCATCCAATAACATATTTTGATCGTATCTGAGACTATCTTCCGGCTACACGAAAAATTCTATTATGAATTTTAGAGTAGATTATACAATCATGCTTATATGATTTTGAAAATAATGTCTATAACAAAAAAAACATCTTTCTATTTTTTTTTAAGGTGCTGGTGGTCCTGACTTACTAGGAAATGTTTATACTCCTAGAGGGAATATTCAAGTTCATTCCCCATTTTTAGATGTTTCTGCATTTAATCCTCGCTCTAAAAAAACTGCCACAGGACGAAAAGCTGATAAGAAAGCGTAAGTCGAAATACATGATGAATTTACTATTCTTCAAAACATCAGTTAAGGAATTTTCCATTTTTTAAGACTTTCTTTGTATCTCATAATACTTATTTTGAATGCAAAAATATTTTTTCATTTTACTCCAATCTGTCGCAGCCTAAATTATCAAAAATTACAGTTTTGGAGATTCAACTACTGGTTATTAATTATTTTGTGTTTTTTGTAATTGATGGAATTTACAATATTAAATATAAACTTTCTTACAAAGAGTTCATGGTAAACCTGGAGGTTATTTAAATGAATAATGCATTGAATGCATATTTTTCTGTAATTAATAATAAATGTCAGAAATGACTCAAAACAATAACAAATTATTGAAAAAAAAACTTATATTATTAAAATCAAAAAATTAGTCTATCAGACATTTTTAACCCATGTTACAGAAGTAATTAAAAGTATTATTCATGTAAAAGTTTAGCTGTAAGTGCGTTATGTCAGTTAAGGAAGAGTAATAATACAACACAGTTTCTCGATCATAGTTGGTCCTGTTTTAGTTAATCTTTTGAAATCTGATCCATGTAGTTCATATGAAACAACAAATGTTTATATATGAAAGTTCTGCTTCAAGAACCTCCCAAATAGTCCTATTGGACATTTCCATATGTCTGAACATTTTCTCCATATTATTCAGAAAGTTGTTTTGGAAACACATAGTGTGTCACAATGGAATCCACATGCCCATGGTATTCATGGTAGAATAGGGACCAACTTGGATCTATTTAGACAAATCAATCACAATTAAAAAACTGAGTTTAACTTCAAATTCATATATCGGGTGTTTTTTTTAGAGTGATAGAACTTTCGATAGGGTGAACTGTGATTTGACAGAAGGTAGAAGCCATGTTGTTTTGACATTTCTGTTCAGTAAGCATTGACAAATTATCATGGAAAGACTCACGCCGCAACAAAGTTTATAAATTGTTCGAATTTATTTTGAAAATCAGTGTTCTATTCGCCAAACTTATAGAGCACTTCGTGAAATTTATAGTTTACATAATCGTCCATCATAGCAGCGTATTCATCTATCAATAGATTTCAGACAGAATTTTCTCTACTCGATGCAACAACAACAACAACAAGACAAAGAACTGCACGTATAGAAGACAATATCGCTGCTGTAAGTCATAGTGGTAATGATGATCCAGATTTGTCTATTCGTCGACGTTCACAACAAGTTGGACTATATGCATCCACTACATGGAAATTTTTGCGTAAAGATCTTGATCTACACCCATACAAAATCCAACTGCTTCAAGAACTAAAGCCATTTGACCATAATAAGCGTCGTTTGTTTGCTGATTAGGCCCTAGAACAGCTTGAAGTTGATCCACTTTTTTATCGTAAAATTGTGTTTAGTGATGAAGCTCATTTCGGGTTTAACGGTTGAACAAGCAAAATTGCCGTATATGGAGTGAAAACAACCCTCAGGAAGTTCAGCAGGTTCCATTGCATCCTGAAAAATGCACTGTATGGTGTGCTTTACACTCTGGAGGCATCATCGGTCCATATTTCTTTAAAAACGATGATGGAGCTAATGTTACAGTGAATGGTGCAGATCGATGATCAATGATTATTTGTTTCAAAATTTGAATGGTTTTGACCCAGAAGTGTTTTGGTTCGAACAAGTTGGTGCTACACCTCATGCTGCTACCGTAACAATTGATTTATTGAAAGAAAGATTTGATAATAACATTATTTCGAGAAATGGTCCAATTAATTGGCCTCCAAGATCATGCGACATAATTGTATTTGTTATCAACACGTTCCCAAAACGCTCCAACAAAAGACAACTGATTGCCTAGTAAACGGCTATAAGTTGATTTCAAAGTTATATCGTAACATTCACTTTAGTGCAGTGTATTTGGTGATACGGATCTCGTGGAAGTTCTAAAGGAAATCCGCCGAGTGCAGAACAGGTAACAAAGTGCGTTATTGAATATATTTGATAATTACTACCTTTTTGTGGATCTCGGTAAAAACAAACTGATAACGCAGCTGGCAACGACTGAATGAGCTAAAGTTGAACACACACGTTGACACCCAATAATAATACTATGAATTGTGGCGAATCGGAAATAACCATAAGACAGCTGTACGAGGAAATAGTGAAGAACAGAGGTGAACTGAAAAATTCCATCGAGGCTAGTGAAGCTCGTCTGTTGATGAAACTGGAATGTATGGGTAGAAGGATTAAGGCTTTGGAGAGTGAGAACCTTCAGCAGAAAAACAAGATTGAGTTATTGGAAAAAGAGAACAAAAAGAAGAACCTTATTATATTTGGGCTAAATAGAAACTGCAGCGAAGTGTCTGCCGCTTGGATTTGCAGAGAATTAAAACAACTCATAGATGTTCAACTCATCGAAACAGACATTAGTGATGTGTACACACTGGGAAAGAAAGATAATAGTCCAATAAAAATAGAGTTGGTATCCTACCTGAAAAAAAAAGAAGTACTGCGTAACTGCCGCAAATTAAAGGGGACACAAACATCCATTGCTCATGATCTAACCGACAAACAAAGATACGACAATAAAATTCTCCGAGAACACCTTTATCAAGCCAGGCAACACACCGATGACCATAGCTACATAAAAGCGAATAAGCTATACGTGAATAATAAAGCATACACTGTTGAAGAATTAATATATGAAGAAGGTCCGATACCAAAAAATAACAATGCCCCACCAACTCCAAACATCCAAAGTGACCCATCAACTGCCATTGAACCCCAAACAAACCCCATAGGACAAAAAACAAGGATAGAAACTGAAAAAGATCATCACACGCCAAAAACAGGTGTAATAAAAAAAAATATAACCAAGCAAACCGCAGTGCCATTGTCCAAAGAAACGGCTAGAGGTAGGCTCAGATCGAGGGATAAATTATAATCAATTTCACTTACCCTGCACCTCCTCCATTAAAATGGTGATATTTGTTTTCTGCTTTTGAACTAAACATTAATGTGTGACTGTAACCGGATGCGCATTTAATTGTGGGAATTATGGATGATTATATTAGGGATTTTGATATTCTTGAGATAGATACGAGGGAAGTTAGAGACGTGGAACATTTGAATAAATGCTTGGATCAGAGAAACAACCAGGGTACTTTCTCGGTTTTCCATACTAACATACGGAGTATAAGAAAGAACTTCACTCAACTTGAGGTGCTGTTGGATGAAATCAAAGATCAATTCGACGTTGTCATTCTCACGGAAACTTGGAAAATAGATGACCCCCACATGTTCAACCTAAAAAATTATAGAATATTTTACAATAACGGAGAAGTAAACCAAAACGATGGAGTTCTTGTCTATGTGAGAAAAATTTTCCAAGTTGATTCGGCAATACACACAGTGGCAGGAATAAATATGATAAGATTGACGGTGAAACTGGATAATAAAAATACCTCCATCACTGCTGTGTATAGACCCCATACGATCGGCATAAATGTCTTTATAGAGGAATTATCAAAATACGTTAAGACATTTGCCAAGAATGATACGGAAATGTTGATTGGCGATGTGAACATAAACCTGCTTGCTGACTCTATTGAGGTGCATGACTACTTGAATTTGTTATACGAAAACGGTTTCAAATCACTAGTCAACAAACCAACAAGAATAGAAAAAAATTCATCGTCATGTATAGACCATATTTTCTTCAAAAGCAAATATATTGCCGATAGTTTCCTGAATTCAATGATCCTTCATTCAAGGATAACAGACCACTTTCCAATTCTTCTCAAATATAACGTTTCAACGAAAAAACCAAAGCGTACAATCACAAACGCTTATATAGACTACAGAAGACTAAAATGTGTGATACAACAGGCAGATTTTGGGGACATATACGTTAATACTAATAATACCGTTCAACAAATCGCAGATCGTATATTCGAAATTATAATAGAAGGTATAAAAAACAGCACAATAACCAAGGTAAAAATGGAGAAACGCAAAAAGAAACCTTGGATAACAATGGGTCTGATAGCATCAATGAGGGAGAGGGATAGACTATTCAATGTATTTAGGAAAACTGATAACATACACACGTACAATCAATATAAGATACATAGAAATAGAATAGTTAGGTTGACAGCAGTACTGAAGCAAAATTACTACAAGGATAAAATAATTGAAAATTCTAACAACAGCAAGAGAATATGGCAGACAATGAATGAGTATTGTAACAGAAATGTAAAAAAGACAGACAACGAAATATCGGAAATTTTAAATGATAATGATGAAATCGAAAATGAACTTGCTAATATCGTCGAAGTATTCAACAAACATTACGTGTCTGTGGGAGAGAAAATGGCAAACGATATTAAGCTCGCAAACACGCAGACAATACATCATAAGAGAACAACTTCTACTACATTGAATTCTATATTTCTCCAGCCTGTTTCTGAAACGGAAATAAAGAATATTATTCATTCCTTAAAAAATAACTCGACACCGGGTTATGATAATATAACAACCTTAGCCCTAAAAGAAATAAGTGAATTTATTGCGAAACCGTTATGCCACTTGGTAAATCTCATGTTCAGTGAAGGAGAATGCCCAACTCAATTCAAAATCGCCGTAATCAAACCAGTTTACAAAAATGGAAGTCGAAACGAGGCTAAAAGCTATCGCCCTATCAGCATCATATCTATTCTGGGTAAAATTTTTGAAAAAGCCCTAAAACAACGATTGGTAAGCTTTGTAGAAAATAATAATCTTCTATCCAGTTTCCAATTCGGATTTAGAGATGGTAAATCTACTTGTGATGCCATGGCTCTACTAGTGGAAAAAATTTACACAAGCTTGGACAGCGGTAGGCCGTGTGCGGGGATATTTATCGATCTGGCAAAAGCCTTCGACACCGTAAGTCACGACAGGCTGTTGTCGAAACTAGACGATATAGGTGTTCGTGGTCCGGCCCTCACACTACTCCAAAATTACCTAAATAGAAGAATACAAGTGGTCCAAGTTGACAACATCATTAGTAACCAGAGAGTGATAAACTTCGGAATACCGCAAGGGACGGTATTGGGACCCATATTATTCCTTATTTATGTGAACGAGCTCTTAACGTTGAATACTCATGGAGGGATAATTTCATTTGCCGATGACACCGTACTTTTTTTGGAGGGACACTCATGGGAAGACGTAGAAGCCAAACTCAAGGAAGACCTGGAAGTGATTGTGGAGTGGTTCGATGGGAATCTTCTCACCATTAATTTGAATAAAACTGTATATTTACCCTTTTCAAATTATAAAAATGGACTACCAAATACCACACAATTGGACTTACATCTACCTTTTAGAAATCATACATACCAGATCCAGACTAGAACCAATACTAAATATCTGGGTATCATTATTGATAGTAACTTAAAGTGGGACCTTCAAATCCTAAACTTGACTAAGAAATTAAGATCGTTATTGTATTTATTTAAACTGATGACCCACATACTAGATATAAGGAATTTAAAGATCATGTACTTTAGTTTGGTTCAATCACTCCTCAGCTATGGCATAGTAGCATGGGGTGGCGCATATTCAAATCATATAAGACCCTTAGAAATAATTCAAAAAAAAATTATTAAAATAATGTTCAATCTGCACCAGAGATTTCCATCGAACTTGCTTTTCAGGAATTCGAGGTTACTGAATGTCAGGGAACTCTTCTATAAGACTTCTTTACTGTATTTAGTAAAAAATAAATTGATAAACAGGAATGCAACGTATACACATCAAACTAGATTTCGACAAAATGCAAATATGGTTCTTCCTAGGTTATTAAGGTCAATTGGCCAGCGATGTTTCATGTACGTAGGACAGAATTTGTACAATCACTTGCCAATAAATTTAAAAGTGGAAATTTACGTAAAAAATTTCAAGGGCAGGTTAACAGATTGGCTCATCACTTCAGTTATCAATATACTAACTTAGATGTTGTGATGACAGTATATCCTGATTGAATGCGCTCATTAAAGCGTGTTTAGACTTATTTGATAAATATGTGATGGCGCGAATGCCATTGTACTTATCCTTGGATGTTCGATAATATATATTTTTTTTGTATTCCTAAATCATTGATGTATGTGACTCCTGCTGCTGTCTTTAGTCTATAGTGTTCTGGTTTTGAGGTGTTATTTAAACTTTACTGTCCATTTGGACAACATATGTAATATGTAACTTTATAAATACTGTTTTTTTAACCATTGTATTGTATAATAGTTGTCTATATGTGAATTATTGAAGTCTCGGGATGATCAAAGTTGTCACGTTTGGGAACACAGACTAGCCATTGGCTGAAGTGAACCTAAACGTAACACAATACTAGTGCCAAAATAAGATATTTTTGACTGGTCATTTTGAGATACATTATATTTATTCGTGAAATGTGACAATTTTTGTATTGGATGTTGTAGGTGAAACGAATAAATTATTATTATTATAACTCCACTGGATTATTTTCTTTGGGGTTATGTCAAGTCATTGGTTTATGCTGATAAACCAGAAACAATAGACGCTTTGGAAGCCAACATAACTCGTGTTATTGATGAAATAAAGCCTAAATTACTCGAAAAAGTAGTCCAAAATTAGTCTGGTCGAATGCGGTTCCTCAGAGCTAGTCGTGCTGGACATATTCCGGAAATTATTTTTAAAACATAAATGTTATAAAATTATCTTTTAAATAAAAAAAAATTTGACTTCAGTCTTAATTTAAATGTGTTTTATTTCAATTTAAAGTTCTATCACTCTAAAGAAAACACCCGATATTTGTCTATTATTACTGATGAACTGATAGAATTATTAAATGAAGGATGTATATAACTTAGTACAATAAGACAGAATGTTTTTTTGATAAAATCCATTATAAGCTCTATGGCAAATTTTGACAGATGATAGCTATGGCAACACCATCTAGTGTAATTTTCTATGTGCATAAGTCCGATTCGTTTTCGTTCAGAAGATACATTTGAAAAAATATATTTTCATGTTCAAATTAAAACTTGTGTTATTTTAATTATTATTCTGATACTCCTAGATCTTCTGTGGAAGATCCCTCAGAAGCTCATTCAGTTTGTGCGAGTTAGGAGTTCAGTTGTGTTCTGGTTGGGCTTTGTTACTGCGACCTTACGCCGCTTTAGGTCACAGCACTGTTAATTTTTGATTAAAAAGTGAAATGATGGCCGAAACCTGTTCAACTAGAAAATTTCTTTCCTTCTTGAACAGGATTACCCGGGACCTTTCGGTTCCCTAGCCCAATGCTCTAACCACTAAGCTATCGACACTTGCTGTACCTTCTGAATTAACAATGCACTCTTTCTCAATTATATATACATATATTGTGTTAGTCTATGGAAACTCAAGAAAACCAGCTCGAGAAAACTGAAAATAAAAATAGACATTAAAGTGCCAACACAGTCCATCATTCTGAAGACTTCCAGAAACAGATAATCCTGTTCCAAAAAAAGCCATTCGCCCAACTAAACTAAATGTAGAAAATGTATTAGAAGTTGTTCTTTACTACGCTTCAGTTAGTGTTTGGCGTGTAGCTATTAGTCTTCGTTTATCACCGAATTTTGTACGGCGGGTCTTAAACAGAGAAATGTTGCATCCACTTCATAGACAAAATATACAAGCTTTACATGCTGATGATGCTCTATAACGGTTGAAATATTGTTGATGGTTACTTCAATAACATGCACAAAATAATAGTATCTTAAATATTACACAGATTAATTCTGCTAACCTCACTACAAATTTTCATTTAATAAAAATTTTTTCCCAAAAACTTCAAAATTAAATTAAACAAATGTCTTAAAAAACACAGTTTCAATTTAATAGACATATGCAGGTATGGAAGAGACAGTCAGAAATATAAGAAGTTCAATGTTAATCTAGAGGAGCTATTAATATACTATTAACGAAATTAACTCTAAATCAATAAAATAAACTCTGAATTAACAAAATAAAAAAATCACCTCAGCGTATAATATAGGATATATTCTGAGAGTTGTAAAAAAAATGTTAATTCTAGATTGAAATCATGAGTTCTGAAAATTAGAATTTTTTATAGACCAAAGGAATTCTGCGATTCTTCTGTTCAGCGAAATGATCTATTGCCTAGTCTATAAAAATGCTATATTACTCAATCGCGCCTGTCCAGTTGTATTTCTAATATAATTTTTAAATCTAGTATTCCTATCAAAACCGTAAATTTTTGGGGATACTGGGTACGGACAGCAATACTCAAATGCTTATTCTTCCTAAACCATATCTTACTGCTGATAGGTTATGTTTTCTGTTCAAGGAAAACGATGGCTTATTGGTGAGTTAGATAATGTTAAGGAATTAACTATTTTCATTTCCATCATAGTTTCACAAAGTTCCTCGGTAACCATTCCTTTTTAAAATATTCCGAACAGTTCTATCGCCCATATTGACTTGTTCAGCAGCACACACATCTACTTTTTTTTCAGACGGTTTTCACTAATGGTTGTTTGTGGTTTATCAATCTTGCAATTCCTGCATGTTCGTAAGCACCCACATTTCTCGAATTTTTCAATTATTTTAGAAATAGCCGAACTTGAAGGAATCGACCTATCTTCAAAGGCAACAATAAATGAATTGATTGAACACCAAAGTACAATTTAATGATCTGAATTTTCTCTTCTACACTGAAGATTTCGATTTATTTTCAACCGATATGGACAAACAAATTCCACGTTTGAAGAGCGAATGATTGTGTTTGCTGAACTGAAAGCAATGCAGAGCCTCGCTTCGATCAAAGCATCCACTACAAACATTAGATCAAGACGATTTCAGCCTGGTTTTAATTTCAACTTTTGGGGTGGGATTTTTTTTTAATTTAACACTTTATTAGCAATAAGAATATATTTATTCTATAGTCTAATGTGATGACTTAAGAGATGCGTTCTCTCATAACATAACGGTTATTCAGCAGAACAAAATGGTACACTGGCAATATATACAGACACTTTTTAACACAAAGTATTGATACTGTACGTGGGTTAAAAAAAAGTGTATTCTCAATCAATTTAACACCTTATTCTGAAAGTAATGCACCTGGTCTAAAGAACTCATTAATTAGTGTATGCTAGCACCGACCTGAAGAAGTGCTGCCTGATATCCAACATCCCAAATTCCTGATACAGAAGATTTGATGAATAGGTTCTTTTTTGATTATAAATGATCTTCAGTATTCTCTTTTGAATTACTTCCACCTTTTTAATGTATTTTTGGGATGCGCTGCCCCATCCAATAATTCCGTAAGTAAGTTGCGACTCAACCAGGGCATTGTAGATAGTTCTTAGATTGCTAGTGTCTATAACATCTTTCAGTATTTTGAATTTAACTGTCAGTGATCTCACTGTTTGTATAATGAATTCGGTATGCCTATTCCAATTCAGGTAATGATCGATAATCACCGCAATGTACCTGATATAATCCACCCGTTCCAGATTGAATACCACATTGCCATCTTCTATTGGCAAGACTTGAAAATGTGGCAGGCCAGATCGGTTATAAGCGAGTGGCATATATTTTGACTTCTTCACTTCGGTAGACAACAACCTCTCATCGAACCATCTTTTTACCGCAACGAAATCTTGTTCTACTCTTGCTTTCAGTACTTCCCAGTTTTCATCGGCATACAGAATCACAGTGTCGTCTGCGAAGCTTATAATTTTTCCATCTATTTCAAGAAAAAATAGGTTATTCATGTAAATACAGAATAGTACTGGATCCTACACCGTACCTTGAGGTACTCCATATTCAACTTCTTCGGGATGATCCTATCTGACACATTTGCTGACGATTCGATAAATAGTGTTTCATCAACTCGTATGCCAGTCCCCTAAAACCTATTTCAAAAGCTTTGAGTGTCTTGCCGTATCGAACGCCTTGGTGAGTTCAAGAAAAACACCCAGGGCGCATCTGTCGTCCTCCATTGCAGTGTATACTAATCTAATACTTCAGCAATAGCCTCCTCAGTTGACCTTTTTCTCTGAAACCAAATAGCATTCTGTATAGTATACTAAGCCTCTTCAGGTAACTATTTATTCTCGATTTCAGGAGGTTTTCAATAATTTTGGTGAAGTTAGTGATGACTGATCTATTTCCACCCTTGAACAACGGCTTTATTACAGTTTTTTTTAAACAATGCTAGAAATGAGATACCAGAGGAGATCCCTAATGCATTCTGCAATTCCCTTTATTGTTTCAGCTTTTATGCCATTTACACCTGGATTTTTTGAGGCTAACTATCACCTGCAATAGCTCATTTCTATCTGTAGAAGTTACAAAAAAATGAGGGAGATTCTGTCTTTCTCTTAAAATCTTTCCTCCTGCATATTTTCTGAACCACATTCCAAAGTTTCTTCGAGTTCTCTTCACTAGTATGTATTTGTTTCTTATAGTAATCCGATTTAACTTGCTTTATAAGATTATTCAATTTATTTCTATAGATTTTAAATTTATTTCTCAAGTGGGTACTTTCAGGATTTTTTCTTATAAGTACATACATTCTGTCCCTAACCTTTATTGATTTCAACGAATCCTTTGTAATCCAACACTTTCTCCTCTTATCTACCTGCTTAACTCTATATTCAATTGTGCATATTTCAATAGCCGAAGAAATCACAAATCTTGTTTGCGTCGACAAGGTTGTAGTAGTTGTCCCATCTTTCCTCCCTTAAGATTTTTCTGAGCTTAACATAGTTAATTTGCTTTCTTGTGGAAGGGTTGCATTTTGTGTTCTCATCAAAGACAGGAATCTTCACAACAATTAGTGGTCTGTAATTATGGTCTCAATGACAAATCTCACCTTTTCCAAAGTCATTTCTGACGAAGCAATGATCAATCCAAGTCCCGCTGTCTGGTCTTGTTATTTCCTTCATAGCCGATTTGCAACCAAACAATATATACAGATATTCATCAGCTAGGTCTGTACTTTCCCTCATATTAATATTAATATCGCCAACAATGATGTAACCATTTTATTTCATAAAATTTTGTGTTTCGAAATAGTGTTGAAGTTTTTATCATCCAATGAAGGTGATCTGTATATGGATGTGATAATAACATCCTGCCTGGAAAATTTCAATTTAGTTTCAACCACTTTACAATGTCCCAGTTGAACGACCTCGTATTTAAATTCTATACTTTTCCTCACGTAGACAAGAACACTATCATTTTTATTCAGTTCACCCCGATTGTAAATTGTTTTTAGTCATTCCAGCCCGAAAGTTTGATTTTCTTCCCTCTTTTAAGGTAAGAAACAAACGAATTTCAGACCGATTACAATAAGTGACACTTGAAAGAACGCATGCTTTTTGTTTAAACTTTCTTCCCTTGCATTTTATATCATTGCTCGTTACCATAGTAAATAAACAACTTCTAATTATTTGACAGCGGAATTTTATAAACGTCAGCGCATTCACTATAATTGTGTAATTGTCATTATAAAATAAAACACTTGTTTATATTTTCTACTTTATTTTTGGTATTGACGTACGTTTCGTCTTTGCTTGAAAGACTTCATCAGAATACGAAGTAACAGTTGTTGTACAATGAATTTATAAGATTTTTTTACAGAAGGTGTACATGTGTTTTTAAATTGTTCGTTGGGTTTGTTTTCTCAAAGGATATTCCCTTCAGAATCATGTTCACTCGATCCCTTGTAAATATTGAATAGAGGGGTGTAATAAAAATCTATTTGTTCATTTACCAGGTTATTGCTGGTTTTTATGTTTATTTATTTCGTAAATTTCCCATAAGTTCAATTTTAGACCTCTATTTTCAACATGTAGAATTTCTATTTCTTTTGTGAAAGAATGATTATTTTCAAGAAGGTGTTTAGCATAATGTGAATCTTTTTTATTTTTATCGAAACTTCTTTTATGTTCTGTTAGGCGTGTACCGAAATTTCTACCTGTTCTACCAATATAAATCTTTGGGCAATCTGGGCAAGTGAGTTTGTATACACCTGATAATTGAAGTTTATCCATACTGTTTTTGATGTATTTGCTGATAGGATTGTTTGTCTTGAAAGAGACTTTAATATTTTCTTTTTTAAGTAGGTTTTTTAGTTGAATACTAATGTTTCCGAGATATGTGAGGCTAACGTATTTGTGTTCAGATAGATCAGATGTTACTGGATAAATTTCTTTTATTGTGTTTTTGTGTATACGTTGGTTAATTAAATTATCTATTAGAGATGTACCTACGAAACATGCAATTATATCATCCACATACCTATACAAATAAAGGATGTATTTTTTGAACGGATGTTTATGAGTTTTGTTTTCTAGGAAATCCATGAAGATTTCTGCGAAGAAAGAATTAACCAACGTATACACAAAAACACAATAAAAGAAATTTATCCAGTAACATCTGATCTATCTGAACACAAATACGTTAGCCTCACATATCTCGGAAACATTAGTATTCAACTAAAAAACCTACTTAAAAAAGAAAATATTAAAGTCTCTTTCAAGACAAACAATCCTATTAGCAAATACATCAAAAACAGTATGGATAAACTTCAATTATCAGGTGTATACAAACTCACTTGCCCAGATTGCCCAAAGATTTATATTGGTAGAACAGGTAGAAATTTCGGTACACGCTTAACAGAACATAAAGAAGTTTCGATAAAAATAAAAAAGATTCACATTATGCTAAACACCTTCTTGAAAATAACCATTCTTTCACAAAAGAAATAGAAATTCTACATGTTGCAAATAGAGGTCTAAAATTGAACTTATGGGAAATTTACAAAATAAATAAACATAAAAACAGCAATAACCTAGTAAATGAACAAATAGATTTTTATTACACCCCTCTATTAAATATTTACAAGGTATCGAGTGAACATGATTCTGAAGGGAATATCCTTTGAGAAAACCAACCCGACGAACAATTTAAAAACACATGTACACCTTCTGTAAAAAAATCTTATAAATTCATTGTACAACAACTGTTACTTCGTATTCTGATGAAGTCTTTCAAGCAAAGACGAAAGACGAAACGTACGTCAATACCAAAAATAAAGTGGAAAATTTAAACAAGTGTTTTATTTTATAATGACAATTACAACTGATTTCTACCAAGCAACGGCCCAATCTATCATAAATATAATTGTGTTATTAGAAATAAATAGCGTATTAGTAAATATTATAAATTTATAAAAAAAGTGTCAAATTAAAAATTGAATTCTTCTGATTCATCTGATGAATCATTTGATGACACGGAAGTGCGACGTGATATCGAAGCGGAAGCTCAAGAAATTACTCAAAATCTTGCTCCTTCAGAATCGGTTCATCGATACCGAACTGCTTACAACCGCTTCATAGAGTGGAGAACTGAAAATGGGGTAAATGTTCTTGATGAAAATGTTTTATTGGTGTATTTCAAGGACTTAATGAACAAATTGTCATCTTGTACAGTTTGGAGTCGTTGGTCAATGTTAAAAACAATGATTAACATTAATCAAAATATTAACATTAACGACTTTCGTTCCTGGAATGATTATATATTATAAATTTATAAAAAAAGTGTCAAATTAAAAAATGGATTCTTCTGATTCATCTGATGAATCATTTGATGACACGGAAGTGCGACGTGATATCGAAGCGGAAGCTCAAGAAATTACTCAAAATCTTGCTCCTTCAGAATCGGTTCATCGATACCGAACTGCTTACAACCGCTTCATAGAGTGGAGAACTGAAAATGGGGTAAATGTTCTTGATGAAAATGTTTTATTGGTGTATTTCAAGGACTTAATGAACAAATTGTCACCTTGTACAGTTTGGAGTCGTTGGTCAATGTTAAAAACAATGATTAACATTAATCAAAATATTAACATTAACGACTTTCGGTCCTGGAATGATTATATATTATAAATTTATAAAAAAAGTGTCAAATTAAAAAATGGATTCTTCTGATTCATCTGATGAATCATTTGATGACACGGAAGTGCGACGTGATATCGAAGCGGAAGCTCAAGAAATTACTCAAAATCTTGCTCCTTCAGAATCGGTTCATCGATACCGAACTGCTTACAACCGCTTCATAGAGTGGAGAACTGAAAATGGGGTAAATGTTCTTGATGAAAATGTTTTATTGGTGTATTTCAAGGACTTAATGAAAAAATTGTCACCTTCTACAGTTTGGAGTCGTTGGTCAATGTTAAAAACAATGATTAACATTAATCATGATATTAACATTAACGACTTTCGGCCCTGGAATGATTAAAAATAGTATACGCACCACAGGAAGAAAGTAGGACATCTCAACCCACGCTGTTGTCACCCTCGCCTTCGGCTCGGATGACAAAATTGCGCGGGTTGAAATGTCCTACTTTCTTCCCTTGGTGCGTAAAATACTATTATATCCTTCCAAATGACATATAGATAAATCATTAATTTGTCTAGTTTCCGTTCAATGACCGGTTTATCTAGTTTATGCAACAAAATTTTTAATTCATCCAAATTTTTATAGACACTCTTTATATTAACATGAAAAAGCCCAAATTCTCCTCCACAAATTCCCTTCCCAGCCAGATATTCTGAAGGCGAGAAACTTACTGCAGACAACACAGTAAAATACGTGAATTTATGAGTAACATAACTTATTTTAATACAATTTATAAAAAACCAGATATCGCAGATTTACACTCAAAACGTCGCAAGGGAGTTGGAATGGTAGATAAAACACAACAATTGAGACAATTTTTTTTTAATTTTAGATATTAAAGCGACAAAATAGAGGTTAGGTTTTGCGATATTCAAAAACTACATTTCTTCGATCTGTTAAATAATTCAAAATTATCCATTTATGAAAAAAAATTTCCTCATGAGCTTTTGAAAGACTTGATAAGGCAATATAATATTTTTGAAATAAATCAACTATAAACTGTTTTACACGGAAACGATATAATAGAGAATTGCACAAACCTTTATGAAATGTTAACTTTTTCACGATACTGACTTAAAATTTTGTATGCCAGAACTCTTTAAATTATTGTCTTGTTGTTGTTTTGCAAGTGTCAACTGCTTCTACAGAAACAAGTTTCCCCACATATCATATCTTGTTGTTTTGCGAGTGACAACTGCTTATAAAATTATATTAGAAATACAACTGGACAGGCGCGATTGAGTAACGTGGCAAAAATTTAAATTGAAAAAGGATTCATAAAATCACAGGATGAGAACATTTTTTAGGCGAGGTAATAGATCATTTCGCTGAACAGAAGAATCGCAGAATTCCTTTGGTCTATAAAAAAATTCTAATTTTTAGAACTCACGATTTCAATTTAGAATTAATATTAAGATACTATTATTTTGTGCATGTTATTGAAGTAACCATCAACAAAATTTTAACCGTTGTAGGGCATCATCAGTATGTTTTGTATATTTTATCTATGAAATGGATGCAAAATTTCTCTGTTTAAGATCCGCCAACCAAAATTCGGTGATAAATGAACACTAATAGCTACACGCCAAACACTAACTGAAGAGTAGCCAAGAACAACTTCTAATAGATTTTCTACACTCAGTTCAGTTGGGCGAATGGCTTTTTTTGGAACAGGATTACCTGTTTCTGAAAGTTTTTTTTTACAACTTTCAGAATATATCCTATATTATAAGCTGAGGTCATTTTTTTATTTTGTTAATTTAGAGTTTATTTTATTGGTTTGGAGTTTATTTATTTATTTTAGAGTTTATTTCGTTAGTAGTATATTGTTATTTTAAAATCTTCGATCTTCATCTAACCCGTTTTCCTTTATTTCCATCGTACCCATCCCTTATTTGGCAAGAATGCTCTACACCTCCACGTTGGTTCGTGCTGGACAGCTGCATAATAACGATTAGTCCACCCCTAGAGGCAGAAAGTGTGATAAGGATTACGCCATATCATCGCGCGAAGCGAGAACCCCTCCGAAGAAATGAACCCAGCAGCTTCCAGTTTGGGCCCCGACTCGAAAGCCAGAACCGCTGGTAGCAGCGAAGCACTATTCAACCTCTACTGGCTCTGCTGGTCAGTACCCGAGTTGCTTTGTGTCGCAACTCACCCGCCGGAAGGAATTCTTATCCAAGGGCCCGAACGCAGTCCCATGAACTAAGATAATCTCAAGATTGATCACTTCTTTGATCCTGGTACGAGCACCGTCTAACGGCCTGTACGTCCTGACTCACCGAACCCATGTGAAGTCGTTTGATTGATCCTGGCGTCAAGCACTAACGGCTAAGCAATTTCGTCGAGATCCACAAACCCTAAAAAGTTACGCATTGATTTGGGGCCAGGACGAGGCCGGTCGAACCGTCAAGTCCCGTTAAATCCCGAGTCATTTCATGAGAATATCCCGAACATGGGGGTCTGCGAACAGATAAATGAAATACCTCCCTAGTCCAGCATGTGGACTTTCAACCACTGCCTCCTCGAGTCCAACACCAATGGGGTGGCCAAGTGGTACAAGTAACACATGAGGGCAAATCACCCATTACACAGAAAAATCCGGAGATTTACTGCGATAGGGTAGAGTACGCCAGTTTTAAGGAAGAAGCCCTGTGCTGCGACAGACTCCCTGTGTCACTGAGTTAATCAACCGGCTCAGCCATCCATTTCACCAGAACGGCAAAACAAGGGGCCCCATTCAGAGATCTTCCACCATATAGGTCCAGTGACTGGCGCAAATGGCATTACGTTAGGCACCAAGACTTAACCCTTCATTTCACCGGGATGAAACTAGTATCGGCAAGCGCCCCCAGCTCGTCAAGATCTAATGCCGGGGGGACGATAAAGGGAGACAAGTAGTTTCTTGTTTGAATTAACATCATTAATATGATGATAAGATAGATAGGTCAAGGGGGACCAATAGCATGGCTACCTTGTTCGCCGTATCTTAATTCTTTAGATTTTTATTTGTGGGGACATATGAAGCAGCTCTTCTATCATGTTGAAATAATATATCATCAACAATTACTTGATAAGATTCAAGATGCAGCTAACCAGATAAGAAACGACCAAAATCTCGTCCGCCAAGTAAAGGCATCTTTAGTTGCCCACATTGAAACCGAAGGTGGACATTTCGAAAAATTTCTATAAGCTTTATATTACTTATTTTCATCATTTTTATCGTTACTTGTCAAAAAAGATTGATACAATGTTCAAGGTTGAACATATAGTCTGTCTAGAAAGTATCTGGAAAAAACAAAGCTAAATTGTAATTATTTAGTATAAATTTTTAATTCTTGAATTAGAAAATTATAAAAAAATATTCATCTTATTTATTTATAATATAAAACCTCCATTTAACTGTAAACTCTTGACTAAACGTCGAGGTACACCTGAAACTAGATCACCTCCATAATTTTCGGTGATTGTAGTCCAGGACTGTAAAATTGACTGAATTAAATCATCTTCATTTCGTGGCGCTGCTCGTTCAACTTCAATCTTTATTACTCTCCATATGTTTTCAATGGGACTAAGATCTGGTGAATCTGCTGACCATGAAATGGTTGTTACTTGGTGTTTTTCCATCCAAGCTTGGGTAAAGGCCGAAGTATGGCATCTTGCATTATCCTGCTGAAAACGCCACCCCTCTGGATATAAAGCATGCGCTGTTTCAAGGAGAAAATCGTTTAGGATGCCACAATACTTTTCAGTATTAATGGTACCATCAACTATAGAGAGAGGCGTAGCACTACGCTCAGATATTGCTCCCCAAACATTATTTTGGTGGGAAATTTGGAAATCTGAACGGTAACAGGGTTGTTTTGATGTAAGTTTAAGTGACTTCACCAAGTTGGAAACAATTTTCATCAGATATAAAGACATTATTTAAATTATCTTCTTAAAAACGTTGACAAAATTCTATCCTTCGTTCCTTTTTTAAAGGTGTCATTAAAGATTTTTTTTGGTTTCCTTGATATGTAGCCTTGTCTATTCAGTGACATACGGACGGTTTCTGGACATACTTTTATATTTCGTTGATTTCCAAACCTGTTAGCCAATTTGCGAAACCCCAGGCACGGATTGTGTCATCCTAAGGCCAATAAAGCGTTTGAATTGTTTCCTTTCAGTAAGACCAGTTTCAGTAAGCCGTCGTAAGAACGCCGTTTTACTGAAACTAGTCTATGCCTCATGTCCATGCCATTTTATCCTCTTTATTGTCTCATATACACCACTTTTTCCCAGTTCAGTCAATTGCACTGATTTTTTAACGTTCCGAAAACCTGTTGACAATCAATAATATTTCACAAATCGTGTTGCTATGCAACTTTGGCCATAGCCGACTATCTGCATAACCTATTTTATACATTACTTTTGTCTTAGAATGTTACAAAAAAGAAGTATATTAAAATTATGAAAAATAATAAATTCCGGATACTTTCTAGACGGTCTATAGTTCTGACTTAAAAAAGAAAATATATTTTTTCAAATGCTTGTATCTTCTAAACGAAAGCAAATCTGACCCTCTGTTTATAGGAAAAAAATGTTTAGAATAGGCACAGCTACCATTTGCCAGAGTTTTTTATAGTAGTATATAACACCCTGTATTAAACATTCACCTTACTTTTGAGAGGTTTTTATGTTCACTTTGAGAAATAGATTGACGTAATATATCATAATATACTTTCTGTAGGGAGTCTTCAGTTGTTCTATGCAGAGTGAAGATAATAACAAAGAATGATTTATGGATGTCTTGGAAGAGAACACGGAAACCAAGATCTACAGAAAAAATGATTATACCATTACCAATTCCTCATCCTGCCCATATAGCTGTTACTATTTATAATAGAGATTCTGATGATCCAATACCATTAGAATCTGATATCTGTCAAAATATTTTACAAGGAATCGAAGATAGTCACGCCGTAAACGATGAAATAGGTAAGTAATTATTTTCAACAATTCAATTGTATGAACTTGGTCAGGGTTTATTAATATACTCTAAATTGAGTTTTTCTAAGAATACCCTTGAAGACAAAAAATTCATCAAATGGTCAAGTTACAATATGACCTCCTATAGATATACTTGCATAGACAAACTTGACTGAACTGTTGGTGAGGAGAAATTTATATTTTTACTTCTTTTCAACTTTATGTGCCAGAGAAAATGACTCAAGGAATAAGTGATAGCCCATCTCTTATTCCTTGCTTGCTACTGGAAAGTATAATAATTTTAAAAATGTCATAGTCATTTCAACAATTACCTCTTTTTTCATAAGGATATTATTACTTATTTTTTGCAAAAAGTGATTATTTCTAGAACATTCATACAACTACTGAAAACATCTTTTGTGAAGGGATTATACAGATGAGGAAAATAATTTGCGGAATATAGGATTCACCATGCATTTACAAGAGAAGCTATTATGCCAGTCGCCCAGCACAAGAATTACTACTTCATTCTACGTTATAAATGGTGACTAAAATTCAACTGGGTTGCTGTTTGAATCATCCCCCTCCCTTTCGCACAGTGTAGAATCCGGTGCAAGCTCAACTCGGACTCAGACTTGTAATAAATGCAACAAATGATTTCGCTTCTGAAAATAATTGTTTAAATATTTTTGCCATTCCACGGACATAAAATCAATTCTGATAAAATACAATAAATTCCATGAACATAAAATAAATTCTAAAAATCATAAGAAAACCACTTCAGAACAGAAGCTTACAAATTCAATGTATTAAGGGTTCAAATAATCCACCTTGTTGAGCTAAACAATAGCCAAATCTATTATACAAAGATAAATGTTTGATTTATTCGGTCTTTACTTGGTGGACACTCATTTTATTTAAAAAATATATAGAAGACAGTATTTTATTTCCACAAAAATGTTTGTAATACAAACATAGGTTCATCTTTCTCACTATCTTACCGTCCGTAGTAATTTGTCCAATATTCAAACGATATTGTCAGTTGTTTCAGTGTCCTGTAGGTATTATCATGCCTACAGTAGTGAAAATAACCCTAAGGTTGCTTTTGAAAAAATGTGAAGCATTCAATTCTCTGCATTAGAGTAAAAAAAAAATAGGGCGTTACATTTGAAAAAATCGAGAAATATCAATTTCAAGTTCATCATATTTGGCAATCAATAATGGACATCCTGTGTATGGCAGATTGATCGTTTTGTTATGATGACTTTCAGTAACCAAAAATTCTTATTACATTCGTGTTACGTCTTGTTTTTGCAACCATTTTAGGTTTTTTAGCAGAGTGCTGTGCGCTCAACTTTTTCCAGTTTTCTCTGGATAAGATCTGTACCGTTAGAAAAAAAATTCTAAGATTTTACGTTTTTATAGAGATGGTGAAGGTCATTGAAAATACAGGAAAATATACAGGGTAATCCGTTTAAAAAATCACCCGTTTGTTGAATATCTTTTTTCGGGAATACCCTGTATATTGGAAAATAATTTCTTGAGATGCAGAAATAGAAATGCAAGAAACCTGTTTCCGAACGAAATTTCTAAGATGTCTGGTTCGGCAGCTATGGAAGAAGAACGCACTATTGCAGGACCCTGTAGAGCATACATGAAGAAACTATGTTAGTGAAATTTCCTTCACAGAAGACGTAGTCTAAAATGACATGATTTTTCTCAGAAAAATTGACCTTTATTCATTTTTTAAGATTTGATTTTCAAGCAGAGTATTCAATAATACAGCAGTTTCACTGAGTTAGTAAAGAGGTCATAAAGCACTTGAAAAAATAAGTATTGCACATCGGCATTGCTTGATGTGTCTATCAAGCTTTTGACAAAGTTTGGCACCTAAGTCTATAATACAAAATGAAATAGTTTCTTGCAGCAACCTACTTGAATCTTTTGTGAACTTATCTTAGGGAAAAACAATTCAGAGCCAAAGTGAATGACAACATTGTGGATTATTTCCCCATAACACAAAGAGACAAAATAATCATTACATTTGCCATCCTAGTTCTACACAGCCACCTTAATGAAGTTCAAAAATGATTGAATAAGTGGAGAATAAAAAACAATGAGACAAATTCAGTACAGGTCAATTCTCACTCTGTAGATAACTAATACAAATAAGTAACATCCAGATACCAGAATCTTCATCAACCAAATATCTGGGTATGCTTCTTGATAAACAACTCCCTGGAAGAAATATCAAGAAAAGGAAACAAGTAGACCTTAAAATCAAAGAACATTATTGTCTAGTTGGTAGAAAATCTTAACTATCATCAGAAAGCAAGCTTCTTATTTAAAAGAGTAATCATCAAACCAATCTGGAAGTTCCTCCAACATTTCAATAATTCAAGGATAGCCAATCCCAAATACTAAGGATTATAACAAAAGCACCTTAATATGTTACCAATGAAATATTACGTACACATCTAAAGGAAAAAGTTATCAGGGATAGAAGTAACAAACATCATACAAAACTGGAGAGCTATCCGAATGTCCTGCTCAGTGATTAAAACAAAATTGTAAAATTGTCCAGCAGATCTGGAAGAATATTTATTTTTGAGGTATGTAGCAATTTTCTCAGAAATACCTTTAGTTTAATTTAAGGAAATGTATTTAAAATTTTCTTTTATATTAGGAAACACCATATTTAAAGCTATTTTATTATTTTTATTCATCAATAATTTGTCTATCAACTTTGGATCATATTCATTATTAAAAGCTATTTGTTTAATTATGTTAAGTTCTGAAATATAATTTTCTCGATTCATGGGAATATTAACTATCATCAATCATACAATTAAATGCTGATAATTTTTGATTTAGAGGATGATTTGATTTATTGTGTATAAAAGAATCCGTATAGGTTGGTTTGTGAAATATTGAAAAATCACGTGAACTATTTATTCGAGTAACAGTTATTAATTTTCTTGATTTAACTGTTACTCGAATAAATAGTTCACATGATTTTTCAATATTTCACAAACCAACCTATACGGATTCTATTATACACAATAAATCATCCTCTAAATCAAAAATTATCAGCATTTAATTGTATGATTGATGATAGTTAATATTCCCATGAATCGAGAAAATTATATTTCAGAACTTAACATAATTAAACAAATAGCTTTTAATAATGAATATGATCCAAAGTTGATAGACAAATTATTGATGAATAAAAATAATAAAATAGCTTTAAATATGGTGTTTCCTAATATAAAAGAAAATTTTAAATACATTTCCTTAAATTAAACTAAAGGTATTTCTGAGAAAATTGCTACATACCTCAAAAATAAATATAATTTGAGAACTTCATTTAAAACTAATTCAAACTTGAGTAAATTTATCAAAAATAATAAAGACTACACACATAAGGATGATAAATCTGGGGTTTATAAGTTAACCTGCGGTGATTGCCCTAAAATTTACATAGGTCAAACTGGAAGAACTTTCCGTCATAGGATGTGTGAACATTTGAAGAGTTTCCTCAATAATAAAAGCAATTCTACATATTCCAACCATTTGTTAGAAACAGGACATACTTTCAACCATTACTTTGAAATTCTACATATAGAAAGCAAAAGTTATGCCTTAAATCTGTTAGAATCCTTAGAGATAAATAAACATAATAAAATTGGAATATTACTTAACGAACAAATAGATTTAAATAGCTCACCTCTGTTAAATATATTCAGATAAGCTGGAATTTGCAGGGACCCTTTTTTGGGTTTTAGTGCCCAATAAAAATTTATTGTAGTTACTGTAATATAAATAGCCACGGATTTCGGAAACAAGCTTAGTTATTCAAAATGTGATCTTGCCTGATGATGCTACTGTGATAGCGAAACAATTGTTGTGAGTTTAACAATAAAAATTTGTGAAAATCAGAATAACCTTATTTCAAATTATTTAATATGGATTTTCACCAAGTAAGCACTGATACAATTCAATGTTTTTTAGACATATGAAGGCTTTTCTTACTATATTCTGTAATTGTATCTTTATTCTCATTATTATTGGTAATTAAGAAAAGAAAACATGTGGAAAAATTCATATTTCTCTACCTTCAAAAATATGAATAAACTACAATTTTTGTCTTCATATTAACGAACTTGCACTGTATTTCTTCTTTTTTTTTTGTTAAATATTAGACATTTGAGGCGAGACATAACTTTATCAATTTAAAGAATTCAAATTTTTCTTTTAGAAGTCATATCACAATATCTCTGTTTAAATGTGGAAACCAAGCCGCATTAACCAAATATAATATATATTTATTTTTCCTTAGCGATGATGTGTTTTGAAACCTATAGATTTCTTTTCTGTTCCTCAGTTGGAAGATTTCAAGGAGGTGCCAACTCATACGAAACGACCACAACTTCTAGCTCCGAATCACTGGAAGATTCACCGCCACCAGATGCTGAAATAGTTGAAGAAGTCCAAGAGAGCAACGATCAATATGCTTCGGACACAGTGCACCATTGGACTTTGAGCAATTGGAGTCAGCGAAAGAGAAACAATTTAGGAAGTGTTAGGGTTGATTTAGCTAGTCCAGAAGACGTTACGTTGGATAGTGATAGTACACGGGTTGTGTTCAGCACATATGGGACTACAGTCTGATAAATTTAGATTTTTATTTTTTTTAAAATTTCTCTAAGACGTCTTCTTCAAATGGAATTGCTGTTGGAGATATATCCTAGATGAGCAAAATCTCAGTTTCTTTTGACGTAAATGACCCATTGAAATAGAAGCGTGATAAGGTCTTTTTAAAGGTCAATTTTTTATGTGAGGTAGAACTCCTCAAATCTAACCATTCCACAAAAAATACGTTATTGTGCAGAATAACAATAATTCTCCTATAAAATTAATCCTAGCACTGCCCTAGGTGTCAGTTAAATTTTCATTGCTCTGGTATTGACTCGGAAACCATAGGCAAATATATGTTCTTGAGAAATTTTGCAGTTGTTAAATTTGTCTTGTTTGATAATAATACTACAGATAGACAATGTTATTTTGTGAGAATTCCAAAAATCTTCGCACCAAATTTACTAATACGGTTTATAACGACTAACTGTTTTTAGTGACGGAAGTGCAAACTCAAGTTAGGTTTCATATAGCTATGAAAATATATCTGTATAGTACAATCCCTGTTAAGCAACTATCTGATTATAGACACCTATTTTGACGACAAATTACCCGGCTAGAACGACGTGTAGTGTTTTGTTTACAATATCTTCACACAAACAATACTCCTCCATCCTGTCATATCATACTGGCTTTGTCAAATCTCCTACGTACTTTGATTAGCATGCTTAAATCACAGTCAATTTTTCATTTGTTGACAAGGTTAAAAACCCGTTTTATGCTCTAAAATTAGTTTTATGAAATAATAGAGCTCCTCTAATTTATTTAAAAAGGAACCTTTCATTGTTTCAAAGGGCTTACAACCGAGATCTTCCTACCCTTAAAGAAATTGTGGGTTATTAAAGTAGACTAAGTAGATATTGAAATATTGTCAGCTCTGGTAGCTTCCTCTTAGATTTATCAAGATAGTATCTTTTGTAGTTCTATTGTGTTGATGTGGGATGAACTTCTTATTGAGTCTATATATTCTATCAGTTATTGGTTCTATGTTTGTTTTTTTATACAAAAATTTATTAGGAGTACAAATAAGTTTCCGCCGTTTTTTAACACAAATTGTTTATGAATCATTCCTAATGATTTTAAACGATGTGAGACTGCTTGCTGAATGACTTCTAATGTTAGAGCAAGTTCTTTTTGTGTTTGAGATGAATCTTCCTCCAATTCTGCATCCTCGTAAATTTTTGGCCTTCCACTGCGATCTTTGTCTTCTACGTCGAAATCACCGTTTTTAAACTTTTGAAACCACTCTCGACACGTTCTCTCACTCAAAGCACCCTCACCATATGCGTCTACGAGCCATTGATGCGCCTCAGCAGCAGATTTCTTTAAATTAAAGAAGTAAACTAATATTTCCCACAAATGACGCTTACTTGGCTCAAATTTTGACATTTTCAACTTATAAAAATTATATTTTACCAATATAAAATCAATGATATTAATAGGTTATGTTGTTCTTGAATGTCCAAACTATTTTTTAAGCCGGTTATCATCTGCGAAAGCTAACCGAAACTCCGTGCCGCGCCATCTACAATAAAACGACGGAAACTTATTTGTACTCCTAATATTAGAGGGGTTATGTAATAGGTTGTTCGGATGTCTCATTTTGGTCATTTTTCGTAGGCTGCGTTTAGCCACTTCTATCATTTTGATTGTTCTTTTATTGCACTGACCCAGGATTTGTCCATACTCTAGCAAGGGTGTATATATTACTTTGTATATTTCACAGACCATATATTCCCATACATGCATCTTTGTATGTCAGTGATCTGAAATAGCTAGCTATATTATTGGCTTTTATGATTTGAAATGCACTTTGAAGTGAATGTTTGTAGTCAATTATCATTCCAAGATATCTACATTTGGTGCTTGGTTTCAGGGTGGTGTTATAAAGGATATGGTTGGCGAGTTTTAGTTCCTTTTTTTATGATGGAGAAGCACGAAGATTACAACAAGTGTTTTTTCTGCACTTTCTCAACCATAGAACCATCTTATTCTTCCAACTTATTTATTGTTTCTGGTATAGTTTTACCATATGCAATCATGGTAGTGTCGTCTACAAACTCTAAAATATATGTCATATAGCATATAACAATAATTTATATGAATATAATTAAAAAAAGCTCAATTTATCCAATTGTTGAGTTAGTATGACAAAGTATCACCAGTTTGATATATTCGAATTTCCAACATCATTCAACAAATTCATAAAAGATTTGGGACCATTATATCATGCATTATAATTTTATTTGAACTCATGATAAAAATAGGTAGGATCAACAAGATCATTATTATTATAAATGCGTAGTATTTTTTTACAAATTGACAAGAACTCGACTGAATAAAAAAAGAAATTTTTTTTTTATACTGTATTGCAATCAGACGGTAGTAGCATTCTAGGAGTAAGGGCAGTGCTGTTTTTATAGTTCTATTGAAAATAAAATGTTCGTTTTCAATTATATCAGTTATTTTACAACTTCCTTACAGATGATTATTCGGGAATAATCACAGAAATTATCAAAGTGATTATAAATTTTACATATATAAGAGAATGGTGTAAGAAACAGGAATGTTTCTTATTGCAATATAAAATATATGTCCTTCTTTGAACTGTTTTGCCCATTAATATTCAGAAGTTGATCATAAAAATAGTTTTCAAAAAATTACTATATTTTACTACCAAAAAAATTGGTGATCACTTAAATGTGCAGATCTTTGGATTTTTTGGTAGTAAAATATAGTAATTTTTAATACGAAAACGTTTTTTTCTGGTATTATTTATCCCTAAGTATAAACCTTCTCATTCCTTGACGATAAAGACTCCGTTACTTTCCTAACAACACATAGATTGAACTAACATAATATAACCTTTTAAGATTTATTAACTCAGCCATAGCCATCTGAAATACATAGCCATGAGCACAATGTGCAAGGACCGTATTGTATTTGCAAGAAGAGTTTAATTTTGAAATATATTTCTAAGGTATATTTGAACTTACTGCAACAAAGACATAAAAATTTCTCTATTTTATTTGAAATCTAAAAAATTTCAATGCAAAATCTTATTTTGTCAATAAACTTAATTGATTTATCATATCATTCAATCGAGAATATTTGGAAAAAAATTAGTTAATATGTCAGGATGTCTGAGGATTATAAATCCAAACTATGAATGAACTATTGAATTTCCTATCATAAATTTCGAAATGAGTGCATGCATGTGCAAATCCTAAAATTTGAATTCAATACTCAGTTATTCCGGGCATGTGTAAATGATTGTATTTCTTTTACTCATTACAATATAATATTGTCATGTCTATGCAAAATATACATCGAATAATAAAACTGCCTTAAAAGTTATAATTCCTTACTAACGTTAAACTTGCAAAAAGCTAAACTTAAATTCTACATTAAGTGCCTTGACATTTAATTTGTGAATTCTTTTTCATTCTCAATATTTAATATCTATTAATAAGAGGTTAAATTAAATAATAAATTAAAATTATTCACCCATATTTCAAACTATAAAACAAGTATAATAAAAAAATTACTTTATCTTCTGTTAATTTTTTATAGTGTTTTCAAACAAACTAATTTTCTCATTTCACTCGAAATTAACTATCACAAAGTAACATGCTACTCCATCTAATTTGTAATAAATAAATAATAGTTCAAAAAAAGAACTAGAGCAGACGCTTTTATAACAGTTCAAACTAAAAAGTAAGAAAATTATTTTCAAGAAAAAGCTGTTATCTCAACAACAATAAGCAGTTAACTAACTGAAATTATAGTGTTCAGAAATTATATTATATAAGGTGATAAACAAAAAAATTTCACTTTTAAAAATCGCAAGATGCTTTGTTATTTATTTTTGTACTGAATCCGTTTTTAGAAATTGCTTTTACTGAATGTCTGTGCTAATTTGATATTGAGCACACCCCCACGCTTTTTGTATGAGAATTTTTTTTTGTTATCACTTAATATTATACACTCTCTGAAAACTATTTAATTTTATAAAGTTAGTTAATTGTTTATCGCTGTTGGGATCACAGATTTTTTTTTATATATTTTCTTTTTACTTTGATCTGTTATAAATTTGACAGATCATTAATCCTAATTTTTCAATCACTGTATTGTCATCAGCCCTTAATAGGTTTGAAAAGTTTCAAATGAGTGCCGATGGCTCAGTGGTAAGAGCACAGGACTCGTAACCGAAAGGTAGCGGAAAAGAAACTTTCTAGTTTGCACGTGTTTCGGCCACCATTTCACTATTGGGTCAAAAATTAACAGTGCTGTGTCCTAAAGTGGCGTAAGATCGCAGTAACAAAGCCTACCCAGAACACAACTGAACTCCTAACTCGCGCAAGCTGAAAAAGCTTCTGAGGGATCTTCACAGAAGATATAGTGGTATCAGGATAATATAATAATAATAATTCAATATGACGTTTTAAAATGGATGAGATTCCGTTACGTAAATAGCTAATAACACTATGTTAAAAAGGTTTCAGTTATCTACTCAATCATTAAATTGCTTTTTAATTAAAAAAAAAAATTCTCTCCGATTCTACCTAAATTATTATTTTTTTTAATTTAGGTTTTTCAATATGTATGTATTACTGCCATTAAAAGCTGAATTAAATGAAATATTCTTGTAAAAATTACATTAAATTTGCCCTTTTCTTGCAAAAAATTAGTACAGGTTCAAAAAGGAAACTTATTTAATAAAACCTATTACCTGAATAACAAATTGAAGAGATTCATACAATCGATTTTGTAGTTAAAATTTTTTAAAAGAAATAATTAACCGACTTCACTCCTTATTAAATTGTTCAATAGAATGGACTGTTATATAATTAATCTCAATTAGGACGAGGGTAAGATAATAGATTTCCGTGGGAAAGATACACAAATTTTATTTTCTTTAAAAATCAGTTTCAACCAAATTCTATTTGATTCAAAAGTAAATGTAAAACTATCTTTTAGAATATTTTTGTATTCCATTTCATAAATTTTATCCTAATTATCTATTTTCTTTGAAGTATTTTGTGTTAGGTTTTGTCCTCATTATTGCATATTGGGCATAAATATTCAGGCTATCAAAATAATCAAATATTACCTATTAAATTGGTATGATTATATAAAACTATTAAGTTGTTAATTTCAGTAGCAAGTTTCTTTTGGCTTTATTCATAAATTAAACCTTCTTCATATTTTCCTCAAAATGAAATGATTGATAATATATGAAAAAGAATAATATACTAACACTAACA
Source organism: Megalocaria dilatata (assembly GCA_034642435.1). NCBI lineage: Eukaryota > Metazoa > Arthropoda > Insecta > Coleoptera > Coccinellidae > Megalocaria > Megalocaria dilatata. The sequence continues at coordinate 51,322,139 of CM067859.1, read as the reverse complement.
ACACAACTAAGGAAAATATATAAAACGTTCAATGAGACCTAACTGCTTTTTCATTTTCATAGTAAAAAATTGGATTGAAAGAGTATCCATTACAACATAAGAAATATATTAATGAGAATTTATTTTTTATAGCAAAAGGCCATCAACCCATGGTCATTCGCTCATGTGTATTACATATTTTTTAACATTTGAAATGTTAAAAAATAATTTAATAATGATATACTCGTGTAAACACAAATATTATATATTATTACATTGGCTTCCTCAGTTTCTCTTTTGTTCAGTCAATGTCAGTATCAATGATTTTGATGGATATTTTCTGGCTGCTTGGGCGAACTGTTCTCAGTGGAAGAGTTCCAAGATGTTCTGTGATTTTTTCAGATGCGTATACAAATTTTTATTGAGTTTTTAATTGTTCTTCTGTTGGTTGTATTTTTGTTATTCGGTATAATAACTCATTTAATGGATTATAAAGTCTGTTTAAGTCGTTTTTCTATTGGTTGTACTTTCCTTAAACGGTACAATAATTCATTTGATGCATTCGGGGTGTTTAATTTTTGTAATTGCACGAAAGCATTTAGTTTCTGCAATTTTTAAGTTGCTTAGGGCTGGATGTCGACAATTAAGGAAGATTGGATGTGCATACTTTAGGGCAGGTCTACATATTGTTGTGTATATTCTACTGAGTTCATTATGCTTATTTCTTTATTTCTGATAGTAAGTGTCCTAAACGTATTAGCTCTTGCTATAATTCTATTTTTAATTAATGTAGTATATTTGTTGAACTTCATTTTTTTATCAACTTCAACACCTAGCTATTTTGTTTCTACTGCTAATTTTTGGCGATTCCTTTTATTCTTGTGATAGGCGAAGTTAGACAAATCTTGTGATGGAAAATTATATACTGTGATTTCCTTGGTTTAGGTTTCAATCACCATTTACAGAGCCACATTTTCAATTTATCCATTACGTTTTATAATCCATTCAAGGAGCTTGTCAGTGAATTGTTGTGTGCTATAATGAAGGTATTGTTTTTTTACTGTAGTATATATTGTTGATTGTTTCTTCCTTTTGGGATATAATGGTAGTACAGTAGACAGGCTCGACCCTTGTGGGATCCTTTGTTTGAGAGGAAAAAGTCCTGATACTGTATTTTTAACTTTTACTATCATTCAAAAAATTCATGATTATATGTATGAGGTACCTAAGTAAGTTAATTTTAAATAATTTGTAGATTAGACCCCTAAACCATATGGTATGGAAAACTTTTTCAATATCGAGATTATATCCACTGTTTAATAATTTTTTAATCCCTTTGTTTGATGCTAAAATGGCCAATGGATGTGTTGTTACCTTTATGTTCCTGAAACCAAGCTGAAAAGTGGGTATAATATTTGTAATATGTTCTTCCGTCTTAAATTTTATTAATTCTTTAAAAATCTTTCTCAATACCAGTAAGAGTGAAACAAGTCTGTAGTTTTTTACTAATTTGTGGTTTAGGAATTATTATTTTACTTCCTGACCTATCGTCAGAGATAACAGCTTTTTGAAGCAAGCTTCAAAAATTGATATTATATATGAAACTGTTTATTATTTTCGATAAAGTGCCATCCATTCCTGGTGCAAAAAATATTATATTGACACAATCTGCAGAAAACTCAATAATTATTTCATAAAAATAATTGTTCAATTCTGATTAAGAATTTATGCAAGAATATTTAAAAGAATACTTTTGTATTTAATTACTTCCACATATAATTTTGTTTTTAGGCGAAATTTTACATATTTTTTTAACTTAAATTATCTCATGTTAATCACTATGAAACTATTGCAATGGGGAAATGCAAAAAAAGATTAAATTTTGAATTAATATCTTGGATAATGAATCAACAGCAATTTTATGGAATACTCATTTAAATTTATATAATCAGTTAAGTCATATTAAGTATTTTATGATGTAAGAAAAGCTTTTGTAGATTCGTTCCTATCTTTGTTATATACACATATACGAAATTAAATTATTTTAGTTCACATAAAGAAGAGAATTATGACCTCTTTCTCCAATACAAAAACTTTTTTCAAACAAAGCACCAGTACAGGATGTCTCAATATGGTCCACTATGGTATTTCACACTTTAGTTACATTTTGTTCCTGAAAATCTGAGAAAGTACTCATCTAGTAATTTTTTCTTTCATTGTTATGGTCGAATAATTTGTACACTATAACAAATGACTATTAGTAAAAAATATCAACACTACGGCATTTATAGTCGCTCATTATTATTCTTCAGTTTTTATTCAAAATTTTCCCCTAATTAAAACAAATTAGTGAAATAGTTGAGATATCCTAAGATTTTTTGTGATCCCATTGCTTCAACATCTCAAATCACATACGAACACATCACATAGAAGTTGAATCTTACATCACTTTTTTTTGTATTGTATTTATGTATTCATATTTTCGCTATAATGAAGTAAGGTCCAATGATGTTTTGATCTTTTTATATTTGAAATTATCATTGGTCAGTCATGATTAAAAATCACATTTTTATTGACCATTTATTATGAAGATTCATCAGAAACACTTTTTATTCCTGTGTTTTTAACTAAATGAAATCTTGAAATGAATTTAATAGGTCAACTGTAATTTTTTCAAACGGATTAATATATTATATATATATATATATATATATATATATATATATATATCTAAATGTGTAAACCTTTAAATTTTTCAATATTAAAACAGTAATATTTAAAAACTTGTTCCAATAATTATTAGTTACTACAAAGTAATTTAATAGGTCAACTGTAATTTTTTCAGTTGACCTATTAAATTACTTTGTAGTAACTAATAATTATTGGAACAAGTTTTTAAATATTACTGTTTTAATATTGAAAAATTTAAAGGTTTACACATTTAGATGACTGCAGTTATAAGGTGAGACTCCATTAGATAACTGAAAACTTAATAATAGGAACAGGTTATTTTTGAATATCAGGTTCTAAGAATGGCAAGAAGAGTACTAGTGTCATAAAATTTTTTCTTTTACAAAAGAAAAGGGTGAATTTTTTTTTGAATAGATTGCAAATTCATAAGTTTACTTGTTTTTGTGAAATTCATTTTATTTTCATTGAATCTAGTTTTGAATGAATGTTGCATGTTGAACATGTTAATGGATAAGCTTCCATTTTATGTATATTTGGGGTTGGCTTTCTCACATTATATAATAACACATGATATTATGTTTTGCAGTTTATATCCCCTTTATACTTGTTGAAACTTCAAATTAGTCCATAATATAAATAATCTAAATATAATGGTTGACCATATGGTAAATCTAAATAAAATATTACCTTTTCTGTGCTGAGATTTTATGACTCTTTTATTCTTTCTACAATTTTTTGTACCTGACCTTATTGTTGAAAATTTTTCAGTTGTCTGTAGATGGGGTAATGCCTCCAACCTTGTCACATAAATGTGTACAAAAACCTTTGAATTTTATAGTTAGTATAGTAATTTTTAAAGACTTGTCTATTTTGATTCATTCAATTGAATCAGTTTTTACTTCATTGGATATTTTAAATGAGGTTATTCTAACTTCCACATATTTATTATAAATATAACAACTGATGCTGAGTTATCTACAATATATTAATTGTTTTTTAATGAGTGTAATAAGGTTTAAATTACTTTGAAATGAGGTTCTTAAATTACTTTGAAATGAGGTTCTTAAATTACTTTGAAATGAGGTTCTTAAATTATATTTATTCTTAAGATATGTAGCAGTCCTCTCACAAACATCTTTCGTATATTTCAATTGAATTAACTTAAATTGCTCTTTTGGATTTAGGTTTACCAAATTTTCAGATCAACATATGCAGGTGCAATTATACATAATAAAAAATAATAAATAATAAAAACGTAATAAATCAAACTAACCTGTTAACCAAAATAATCAGCTTTCAACAATATGATTCACAGACTAGTTAATATTCCAATCAACCAAGAATATTAACTTCCAAACTAGAAATTATTAAACAAGTGGCCATTAATAATTAATACATTCCAATATTAATGGATGAGATGCTAATGAATAAAAATCATAGGAGAGCCTTAAATTCTATACTACCTTACTTAAAAGAGAAATTAAGTATATTTCCTAGAAATACACAAGAAATATTCATAAAAGCATTACTATATACTTAAGAATAAATATAACTTAGGAACCTCATTTAAAACAAATTTAAATCTTAATGAATTCATTAGAAACAACAATAGATAGACAGATAGAACTTTCCAAAAAAAATTAAAGAACAGTTAAAGTTTCCTTAACAGAAAAAATAATTCCATTTATTAAAGCCACTTATTGGAAGCAGGACATGACTAACCAAAATTGGGATATTTTGCATGTTGAAAATAATTGTCCTGAATTTTTATTCAATCAACAAACAGATTTGAATACTTCCCCACTTCGAATATTTTTTGTTGACCTCAATTCCAAAACCCAATTTTGGAATTACCATAGACCTCATTTGAATTAAATACCTGTAACAGTATAAAATGAAAGTATTTCCAAAATAAGTTCAGTTATCTGAAATGGATAATATCTGATATATTCATAATAGATATGCGAAAATCAGAATAACCTTAATTGAAATATCATTGATTATTGATCCCTAGCATATAAACATTTAAATGGCCACTATCAATGGCACACATTTAAAGATTTTATATTTTTTCAAGAATTAATCTACTATTTTTTCTTCGATGTTAGAAAAATTAAACATCCATATAATAACACTTAAAAAATAGTTGCAGTTTTGTCCGCAATATATCCTTAATAAATTATTATTACAATATTTCAATAATAAATATGTTTTTGTTGAATTTCTGCAATTTAAATTTAAATTCTGAAAATTGTGAAATTTGGTATTCCTTGTTATACCTTTATTATTCTACACAAAAAAAATCTTTGTTGTCTTCCAAAGTTACAACAGAAATTAATGGACATTACAATTGTATAAAATAATATCTATATGTTTAAGTTATTATTATCTCCCTTTCATTTTTTCAGTGTGATATTTTTATAACAAAAAGCTTTAATATAATACTGTTTGTAGAGATTGACTTCAAGATTAAATGTTTTTATAGATAGAAATAACTTATAATGATGCGGTATATAATATAAACAATTATTACTTTTGTGTAGCTACTGAAATATTCTTTCATCAATAATATGTATGTAATTTTAATTTATTTTGCAAACTAAAATCTCGAATAAAATATATAAGTAAGTAGTTAGGGCTTGCAATAAATATGAAATTACATTGAACATTACTTCTTTCAATGTATCAACAACAATTCTTGTTCAAAATAGATCCTAACATACTTGAATCTCTGTAGTTGTGATAGTGATAAAACGTTTGATTTGTACATTCAATTATTAAAAGAGATTTTCCTTGAATCGTTTCAAAAAAATATATCTGCTTCTTTAGAAAAATATGAAGGCGTTTTTCTTAATAAACACCACTCTTCTTTTTTCAAGAGGTCCTGTTGAGGAAAAGAGAAAAGAGTCAATATCAGCCGATTTGATCCCGCAGATTACGAAAATAATATAAATTGGATACTAGCCAACCCCTCCCCCCATAAACTATATTTTTAGTTGATGCATCAGTCAATAGATAGCACTACTTATAAGTAGTTATACTTTATGTAGCCGGTAGCCACAATTGTTGTCTGAGGACCCCCTAGATTTTTTTTTTTTTAATTATTATTATCCTGATACTCCTAGATCTTCTGTGAAGATCCCTCAGAAGCTTTTTCAGCTTGTGAGAATTAGGAATTCAGTTCTGTTATGGGTAGGCTTTGTTACTGCGATCTTGTGCCACTTTAGGACACAGCACTGTTAATTTTTGACCCAACAGTGAAATGGTGGCAGACACCCGTCCCACCAGAAAATTTCTTTTCCACCTGAACAGGATTCGAACTCGCACCTTCCGGTCACGAGCCCGATGCTCTTCCACTGAGCTATCCACACTCATGATCCTACATCCTAAATCTCCTATGTCTCCAAGAGCTATAAGCTTATTAACCCCAATTTCTCAAAAAATTTTCAATAATTTATATACTGTTTATGAAAATTCAAATAAAAATAATTTTTCTGTTGCTAATTTGACACTCTGTCAAGGAAAGTGAATTCGATTGCAGACTCTTTTCCAGATGATTTGGAAGTGTGCAGTGAGGCATAGAACTGGCACAGTTAATTTCTCAATTACTGACACAACGTTGAAATAACTGCCGAGCAAATAAAACTAAATTAGAACTAAAATATAATCATACAATTATAGGTCCCATTATGGTTATAGTAAAATCTAAGTCGCTAGAAAATATTGGTAACATTCATTCAATGAATTTCGCAAAAAAATACCTTCTTTAACATTGAGGGAATAAAAAATTTCTCCAAAAAAGGTAAAAAAACAATTTCAATGAAGTTCGACATCCCCGACAGATCAAATAACTTCATAAAACGGAATCCTTTCATAAGCGATCCTGATATTGACGTTTTTATTCCCTCTCGAATGGTAACTAGTGAAGTCGTCATCAAATGTTGGTTGGAAATTACAAAAGAGTATGTAGTTAATCACGAAGAAAGTAAGGTCAAGATATTAGATACACGACAACTCAAAAGACGAGTAACTAAAGAAGGTGTATGTTCCATCGAATACTTTGATATTAACATCATGAGAAAACTCTAGTGGGGCCTGTCATACAGTGCTACATTTGCTTGAGGTATGGTCATACTAATGTAAATTGCAATAATCTGTTGTAGAAATAATCATAATGAGATCGATTTTCCTGATCCTAGCAACCTGCAATGTGTTTTCTGTTCTGGTGGACGAATCAACGGATCGTAATTGTCCTGAGTTTTTACGACAAAAGCAGATCAGTAATATGTTAGCTGTACTTAATATATCTCTTATTTGTAAGTCGTCAAACTAATTTCCAAACCTATAAGAAAAGCCTGACATCTTAGAATAATTCTTGCTCTGTTCGACAACTACGTTCACATTTATTTCCTCAACTCCCTTCTAGGGTTACCCAATACAGGATTCATGCACAGGTTATTTCTGGGTACAATACAAGGTCGCTACTTAGTTCTAAGTTAAACCCACAGTCTCCAGGATACGATCATGTGATCCATGATTCACAACTGTTTAATATCTCCCTTCCATTATATCCCATAGTAGGTAACAAATATTCAATCCAAACTGTATCAAATTTTAAATCAAACCAAAGCCCATTAAATTTAAATACCTCACCATCAGATGATGAGCTTTTCAATTTAGTTTCAAAGCATCTTATTGATATTGAAGAATCTTTCTACCATACTGAAAAACATATAACCTCAGTGCCCTGTAGTTAATAACAGCCTTCTCTGTTCTCAATCTATTTCTTTATTATATCCCCCCCTCCCTCTCTATTAATTTTCCCTAGTTGTGCTCCTCTTATATTCTTTTAAATTCTTTGTATTTTTGGCTTTAAACTTTCTCATATTGAATATCCTACAAAGGAACATAAAATATTCTTTGTCTAATAACGATAATCTAAGATCACTAATTGAGGGCTACTCTCCAAGTACAGTTTCGCTGTCAGACATTTGGAATTTCAAAGTTCCAAGGTTCCATATTGTTAGCAAGATAGAATCTCTCGAGCTGAAGGTATTACCACACTAATAAAAACCAACATTTTCTTCACGGTCTTCAACCTGAATAACATTAAATGTCCTAACGAAGTTATTTAATGGTATCATATTTGAATCTCACAATTATTAATATCTATTGCCCTCCGCATATCAAACTTGGCCACAACTTTTTTGGAACAATTTCAATAAAACCCTGACTGAAATCGAACTCTCGACCTTGAGATAGGATTACCCTTTGCTGTAGATCAAATTGAAATTATTCGGAACAGATTAATTTTCGTTACCAAGCAACGATAATTCACAAGTTTCTTGAAAAGAATTTCAGTTCGAGCAGAAATTAAATATTCAAATTTTGGAAAAGAAATATATGGTTCAAGTTTATTATGAAGCGTATTCCTCGGGGATGAAAGCTAGAGAAATATACGCCCGTAGATTTCCAAGCCGAACAACAATACCAAACTTCAAAATATTTATGGCATCAGTATGCAAATTTGTAAGTTACGTGAAGATGACACTCTCAACCGGAAGAAAAAAGAAACTAGAATAAGTCACGATGAACGTGTCTTGAATTTGATTAAAAGTAATCTAATAATAATATATATAATATATCCATCAACAAGTGACGTAATATGTTATAACTTTCATAAACTATGTAAAAACACGAACTGAATTCTTTCAAAAATGTCAAAAATTAGAAGAAGTTGATTGTAGTAAAAGGAAAGAATTCTGTGAATTCATTTTAAGAAGAACATGTGCGAATAGAGATTTTCCACATCTCACTTAATTCAACAATGAAGCGACTTTTCACAGAGATTAATTTTTCAACAAAAACATAGTGTAGTATTTCAAATAGATAATCCACATCGTCGGTTTCGATGAATAGCTAAAAGAGGTTTTCGTCAATCTTTGGGCGAGAATTAAGGATATATTCATCATTGGACCTTTCATTCTCCATGAAACTTTGACTGGAAATGGCTACTATTAAATCCTCCAAGAAACACTACCACTACCAATCTCATGGAAAATATTCCTTTGAGTCAATGTATTTGATACCAACATGATGGTTGCCCTATGCACGTCAGAAGTGTAAACAAGTTTCTAGACTCCCAATACCCACAGCGATGGATTGATCGGTTTGAAGCTGTTGCAAGGCCTCTGCATTCTCAAGATCTAACACTAGTGGATTTTTATTTCTGTGGTCATATAAAAAGTTTGGTCTACGACAAGCGAGCTCCAGTGTAATCAAATGAAGAATTGAATCAACTGAACAGGAAATTCGTCAAAGCCGAGGAATGATTGGTGTCATAGTGAGCATAGATGCTGGCTATGGTGCCAGGGATTGCGGCTTCGAATCCCGCTGCGCCCATGGATATAATTTATGTACGTTAGGTGGTGGGGTATGCCTAATGACCACAGCAGTCGATGCATTAAGTCACAACAAACAAAAATAATATATCGAGTATTAACTCACATTCACATTGTTTTTTAAGTGATATAATTATCCAATCTCTCCAAAAGTCAAATATGTATCAAACCGGTTGACCAGAAGATAATCACTAAATCGTAATGCAATTTATTGTAAATCATAACTAAATATCAGGAGCTGAATTTTTGGTGCTCTCGATGAGTGGATTTTTTCTCGGATATTCTCAGGAATACTTCCGATTTTTTCAGAATTTTAACGAATGTTTCGCTTCTGGTAACACTGCTCTGATGTCATCAATTAGAAAACAATGGCCTATGAATTTTTATCGTAGTGTGAGCTGACATTTAGCAATTGTTTGTTTTATACAATAATCGAATAATGATCATATTCTCATCAAATTTTCTTGTTTTCAATTATTATTTTTCAAACTTTATCCCAAAACCTTTAGAGGGAGCTAAAGGAAGAAGAAGAAGAAGAAATGTTCTCATTCAATGAAAGTGGAGAGGGAAATAACAAGCTCTGTGTCTGTTACTGATTTCATTTCAGAAGTTGAAAGTGCTAGCGTGTGTCAGCTTGTTGTAAAGAAAGGAAGTGAATTTTAATTTTTGTTCAAATAAATAACAAGGTAAGTTATCAAATTTCTCTCATTATTATCATATCTAACATATTTCGAAAATTTTCCTCAACATTAGCAAATGTTTGCTTATAAATGCTTCATATTCGTTTTTATACAAAGTTTAGTTTTCGTGACATCCGCCATTTTGATAGTATTACAAGTAACGATTGTTTTGGAATTATAATTCAAGGAAATTTTCATAGTTCAACTGTAGTTTAGCTTCATTTGATTTATCAGTTGGAATATGTGTCAAATTTAAAGGTGAATTAATCAAATGTAATATATTATTTGAAGTTTTGCTATTTGGCGGGAAATTAATATATTTATATTTATTTGTTTAGATTCAAACATGGCTCGTACTAAGCAAACAGCTCGTAAATCCACTGGAGGTAAAGCTCCCAGAAAACAATTGGCAACAAAGGCAGCTAGAAAATCAGCCCCTTCAACTGGAGGTGTGAAAAAACCTCATAGATACCGTCCTGGTACTGTTGCTCTTCGTGAAATTAGGAGATACCAGAAATCAACTGAATTGCTCATCAGAAAACTGCCATTCCAACGTTTAGTGAGAGAAATTGCCCAAGATTTCAAAACAGATTTACGTTTCCAGTCTGCAGCTATTGGTGCCCTACAGGTATGTGATTCTATTTATTTAGAGTTCCTGTTTAGAGTAATGTTTATATATATATAACAAAATTGTAATTCATAATTCAAATTAACCTCAACATGTAATAATGAGTTACTTACACTTTAGTATTTCATTTTTTCATTTGTTTCATTTTGGATAAGACTAATAGTTTCATTTGGGATAAGACTAATAGTTTCATTTTGGTTCAGTTATATTCTGATTTATAATTACTGATATTAAAACTTGCTTGATTGATATAAGTTAATCTAATCATTTCATATATTCTCATTACAGGAAGCTAGTGAAGCATACTTGGTTGGTTTGTTTGAAGACACAAATTTGTGTGCTATCCATGCTAAGCGTGTGACTATTATGCCCAAGGACATCCAACTTGCCCGTAGAATTCGTGGAGAGAGAGCATAAACAGTTTATATATGTTATAGAATTATATTGATAAATGTTTTTTTTACGTTGTAAATGACCTGTCCAACAATATTTCATCACAATCTCATAACATTCATTTAATCAATAAGATGAAAGGTGTTCAAATTAACGTACTTTTTATTGACAGGATCATTATGGACAAATGTTCTTAGTTCATTAAGTATTTTAGTTTAATTTTGTGTATTTAGACTGTAGTACATATCCTAATAAAGCTCTTAGTAATATTTATTTTTATTATTTGCTTTCCATCCAAATTTTATGTAGATTCAAATTTCAATATTGAAATATGCAAAAAAAACGATGAGTGTTAACATTTTGTTCACTTCGATTTTCATATATGTGTCACACTTTCTAACCACTGATGTATAAGTTTTAAAATTTTTGAAAAGAATTTTAAGATAGGTTTGTCTTCCATATTTATTGTTAGTACAAACATCAAAATATATATACAGGTGAGGTCGAACATCAAATGTGGAACAATATCCTTTTTTATATTTCCACTTTTTTGTAGAATAACCAGTTGATAGAACGTTCAAGACAAACATGTATAAATGAACAGGTCTGCCAACAATTAATAACCCAGCGATACTGTTCAGTTTTTTTTTCAATTTTTCTTATTACTCTTCTAGTTTCTGAGATATTCAGATCACACTTAGAAGATGAGGTACTTTATGGGGTTTGAATGCGTCCTTACCATCTGCAGTTTATTTGCATGAAGATTATGAAGTATGCAGATTAAAAGTTTGGCAATGGATTCTCAATAAGAATGAAGAAAATAAAAATTTCTTGAGTAACATTATGGCCGTCTGAAGCATGTTTTACTTGTCAGGTATTAATGTCTATAACTAGCAATTTTTCATTTCTTTAAGAAAGTACTTTGATCATTCTCAAGAAAATAAAATAGAAAAGATTTTAGTAAACGGAAATTTTGAAATACAATATTATTTATATGTTGTAACGTTTATTCAATCTCATACTTATGTTTCTATCATTTGTTCTTTTTGTTATGTAATGGATGAGACTAAACGAAATTGTCTACTCTCTCTAATTCTCGATTTGATGTTGGTCATTCCGTCATTAAATTCTCTTTATTGATCTATTCGTTCAATGCTAAAATTATTAATTTTCTGCGCTTCAATTTTAGGCAACGAACGATACAATTTTCACGTTCGTCTCAACTAACAAAACTGGTCTTGTATTTCATCTTCGCAAATTTGACAATAATTCATTAGTCTTTCTCGAGTATTGTGGATATCAATAATTTCTAATTTTGATTTCATTTCTTCAACCTTTGTGTTGGATAATTTGGAAAATTCTTGTAAATACTGGATTTTGCTGATTGTTTTTTTTTGATATAATTATTATGGTGGGGAATGAAGTAAAATTTCCGTCTTGTACGGGATAAATTTTCATACTCTGTTAGAAAATACTTAGAGCAATGCAACATGTTGAAAAAAAGCTCAAAATAATACCAAAAGAATTCTTTTAAAACTGAAGATAAGAACAAATTTGTCAATAGAGCCATAATAGGATGAGGATTTGTTTTTACATTCAATAATTCAAATTGTTGAATATATATATATATATATATATATATATATATATTCTGTCAAGAAAGTACCGGGAATTATCGATTTAAATCTGGCGGGGCAATGAGGCAGGTAAAATTTTTTTTTCCTAGGTTGGTACCACTGTCCTTAATTACTATGCCAAGCTTGAGCGGGATCTGTCAACTAGTGTGTTTGCAACAGCTGATTAAGTCAGTCGATGTCAGAGTGCGTGCCGATTTTTACTATGGGTGATTACGTTGAGCAAAGAATTTGTTTAAAGTTTTGTGTTGCAAATGAATTTTCGTGTGCCGATGCATTGAAAATGTTGCAAAAGGCCTTTGGAGATAATGCTCTATCGAAAACTCGTGCATATCAGTGGTACAGAGCCTTCAAGGACGGTCGTGAAGTGGTCGCCCATCGACGGCTTCGATCGAAGATAACGTCAATAAAATTAAGGAAAGGGTGCTGGAAAACCGTCGTACCAGCTTGAGAGAGATAGCACGTGATCGTAAGATATCCCACGAGTCCGCACGTACGATTTTGATTGATATTTTGGGCATGAGAAAGGTGGCCGCACGACTCGTACCGAAAGACCTGAATTTTCTTCAAAAACGTCATCGCGAACAGGTTGCTTCAGACATGCTGGATCGCTGTAATTCCGATTCTACATTCATGGAACGCATTATAACTGGTGATGAGACCTGGGTCTACGAGTATGATATGCAAACAAGCCAGCAATCATCGAAATGGGTGGCAAAAAATGAGCCGAAACCGAAAAAACCACGCCAAAGCCGCTCGAAAATGAAGGTGATGCTCATTGTTTTCTTCGATATCCGTGGCGTGGTGCACTACGAATTCGTTCCAGAGGGTCAGACGGTAAACAAGGAGTATTACCTAGGCGTTATGAAACGTTTGCGTGAGCGTATCCGTAAGAAGCGGCCAAATTTGTGGGCGAACAACTCATGGATTTTGCATGACGATAACGCGCCTTCTCACCGAGCTACGATTATAACTGACTTTCTCGCCAAAAACTCAACAAACGTGCTTCAGCAACCACAGTATTCGCCGGATGTGGCTCCCTGCGACTTTTTTCTCTTCCCAAAACTAAAATTGCCCCTTCGTGGCACCCGTTTTGAGTCGATTGAAGCCATAAAACAAAATTCGGCGCGAGAGCTAAAGTCCATCCCGGAAAGCGCCTATAAAAAATGTTTCGATAATTGGAAGTGCCGTTGGCATAGATGTATTGGAGCAAATGGAGCCTATTTTGAAGGCGACCCAATAAATTTTGACGATTAAATGTAAAAATGTTGTTTTAATTGAAAATTCCCGGTACTTTATTGACAGAGTAGTAATTCGGCGCGAGAGCTAAAGTCCATCCCGGAAAGCGCCTATAAAAAATGTTTCGATAATTGGAAGTGCCGTTGGCATAGATGTATTGGAGCAAATGGAGCCTATTTTGAAGGCGACCCAATAAATTTTGACGATTAAATGTAAAAATGTTGTTTTAATTGAAAATTCCCGGTACTTTCCTGACAGAGTAGTATATATATATATATATTTCAAGTTTACGGACAAAGTTAATCTAGTGAACTCTACTTTGTCAGTTGTATAATAATCATTATAAAAAATATTATTACTAATAATTTGAATTATTGAATGTAAAAACAACTCCTCATCCTATTATGACTCTATTAACAAATTTGTTCTTATCTTCAGTTTTAAAAGAAATCCTTTGGTATTATTTTGACCTTTTTTTCAACATATTGCATTGCTCTAAGTATGAAAATCGTTATTATGCAGCTGTCCAGCACGAACCAACCTGGAGGTCTAGAGTATTCTTGCCAGGCAAGGGATGGATATGATGGAAATAAAGGAAAACGGGTTTGAGAAAGATCGAAGATTTTAAAATAACAATATAATATTAATGAAATAAACTCTAAATTAATAAAATAAACTCTAAATTAACAAAATAAAAGAACAACCCCAGCGTATAATGTAGGATATATTCTGAAAGTTGTAAAAAATCGTGAGTTCTAAAAATTAGATTTTTTTATAGACCAAAGGAATTGTGCTATTCTTCTGTTCAGCGAAATGATCTATTACCTGGTCTATAAAAATGTTGCCATCCTGTGATTTTATAAATCCTTTTTCATTATATATAAAATAAAATAATAAGAAGCGGTTTTTTTACTTGATAGAAGGATTATTACAAACTCTGAATATCAAAACAGATTTAATCTGTTGGTCTTCTACAATTTTAATTAGAAAAAAAAATTTTTTTTTTTGGAGAAGTTCTTAAAATTATGTTGTGTACTTTTGAAAGAGATTTAGTTTTCATAAATATAAGACCAGAAACTAAACATTTTGTCAAATGTTTGTTACAGGCAAAACATACGTACCAAACCAGTCTGACGAGTTCATGTGCGAAACATTCAATATTACTTATTTTTTAATTTTAATTAACAATTTATTTTTGTTGGGTTTTTTTATTCAATTTGATATTGTATAATGAATTTTGATTTTATACGTCTATTAAATATAAGCAGTGCTTAAAATTAATTCTAAAACATTTTAAAAAAAATTTTTTGAAATTAGAATTGAAGAAGACTAACAGATTGAATCTGTTTTGATATTCAAAGTTTGTAATAATCCTTTTTCGATTTAGACTTTTGCCATATTACTCAATCGCGCCTGTCCAGTTATATTTTTAATATAATTTTCAAATCTTTTCAACGCGGAGAAACTTCTTTCTGTATAGAAGCAGTTGTCACTGGCAAAACAACAACAAGATGCAATAATTAAGAGTTCTGGCATACAAAATTTTAAGTCAGTATCGTGAAAAAAGTTAACATTTACTGAGGGTTCGTGCAATTTTTTATTATATCGTTTCCGTATAGAATAGTTAATTTACATTTTAGTTGATTCATTTTTAGATGTGCCAGAAAAATTGATCTACTGTTAATATCATTTTCTAAAAAGGTTTTTAAATTACTGTCAAATTTACTAACAAGATTACCCAATTCTTTGAAATTCCCTCGATTTAAAGACGCATTAGATTCATCGTTTCCCTAAAAGGTAACTAGCATACAGAGGTGCATTGTAATATCTATCAAACTTTTTAGAATTTGTCGATTTTCTTTGACTCTAGCATCAAAATTTTGAATTTCTATTTGACGCGCATTGTCTATTGCTGTGGCGATATTTTGATGTTGTTTCCTCATAAGGGTAAGCTCGCAATTCGATGAAATATGTTGAGCACTTTTATTGCGTAGCAAGAGACCCCGAAACAAATTTTTCAAATCGCTATAACCAATTTTTGACCAAACTTTGTTGGAATTTGTATTAGTTGCTGCGAATAAAATGCACGGCCAACAAAATAGTTTATTTAAAGTTATACCTCCAGTAAATCAGTCGTAGTTTTCATACCATGTATTTTGAAACCCCCGATTTGATTTTCCGACCCCACTCATAGTCACAAAACATTTACTTAGATCTGGAACAGGTCGCTTTACTTCTTTAATTATGTATAATTTATCCTCATAGGAATGACTCGAAAAATGTTGCTGATTTCTTACAAAATTTACAAAATCACAAGTACTTAGAATATATTAATTTACCTTAGAAATTTGAGACGACTCACTCGGTCCCGCTAAATCCATTTCGCCTTCTGGTAGTAATTAAGTCGATTAACAAAATGAAAAGTCTTTTCGAAAAAAGTTCACACGAACACGGAGACAAACTTACTTGAGGCAGTCGAGACACAGCGAACGCTAGTGTGCATAGTGCAGAATAATTGCAGTTCGCCCTTCGCCGAGGCATGCCTCAAATCTATTAGAAGCCGCCTTCAAGGGCGTAGGAATACTCTTGATTTCTCGTCGTGTCGATGTAGACAACGCGCTAGACAAAGAAGCACGTGAGGCATGCTTCGAACCGTTTACTTAAAGAGGAAGTGAGATAAATATACAAGAATCGTGAGCCTGAGAATGAATATTATTTCAAATAATTTCGACGCATTCCGAATTTTTCTCGTGCATGGTCGAGGGTATGAAAAAAACGCAAGATTAAAAAAACTTCGAAAAAATCGTAAAAAAGCACTAACGTGGGGTCAGGAAGTAGCTTTTGCACGCTTGTTCATATCACTCACGATTCGCACGAAATTTTGTATTAGTCTTTTAGTCATAATTTTACATCTAGATGCTAAATTAAATCCAATCGTGTAGCATCTAACACTGATCTGATCAGAAAATAATTTTATTTTGTATTATATAATTTTCACGAAATTTTGCATTCCTTTGTGTCGTTAATTTACATCTAAATGGTAACTTCAATAAATACACATATACAGTGTGAAAACCACTAATGGAATAAAATAATTTGTGTCCTTATGTAAGGAAATTATAAAAAACACTGGGACTTATCAACTTTTAAATTCGAAAGTGCGCTTTTTAAACACAAATTTGAATATACAATATGATTTACGCGTCCAGCGTAGTCCGTCCTCTTTATTTTAAATAGAACACCCTTAATGAATCTGATTTCAACGAAATATATCATATACGGTCTATTATGGATAATGCTGGATGAAATTTCGAAAGTATGAATTCATAATAGGTTTCAAGAAACTGAATACTTAAATTAAATGATGTAATTGATTTTAATACATTAAAATAAATTCTCCAAATGTTCTCTACCTCGTTCTTGGCAATAACATGTCTCTTATAAAACTCGTTCCTAACTTTGTTTAAAGTTGGAGTTGAAATTTTCCGCATTTCTGTGGTTATCCTTTATATGCGGTCTGCGATGCTCGTCGACTGTGTTCCATAAAATTTGTTCTTGAGATAACCCCACAGAAAAAATCCAAGGGGGTTAGGTCTGGCGATTTAGCTGACCACTCAATAAAACCTCTTCGTCCAATTCATTTGTTGTGGAAGATTGCGTTTAAGTAAGTTGTGACCATTGAAGGATAATGGGGTCAATGGGGTGGGGCTCCATCCTGCTGGAAGTAGACATTTTCATTCGGTAGGCTTGGATCTATTGCATTAGAAATAATTTAACGCAGGAATAACTTCGTCTCTAATCAAACTCAAATATGGTCACCCATGATACCTGCCCAAACGTTCACGTTTTGAGTATATTAAGCGTCTCACGCATCCAATGAGGATTTTCCGCTGACCAATATCTACAATTTTGTCGGTTTACCTCCCCGATCAATGTAAATGTTGATTAATCAGAAAAAGGATTATACCAACAGCTACCTCATTTCTGTTCAGTTTATTCATCAATATTTTGCAGAAATGCATTCTACAATATAGATCGTCTTCTGTTAGCTCCTGCACAACAGAAAAGAACCACAGTATTAATTTTCCTGACCTCACTATAACAAGACTAGATAATTCACATAATTTCAATATCTTTCACAAACCCACACATACAGATATAAAAATACATAAAACTTCAAATCAAGCCACCAACCAAAATATGTCAGCATATAATAGTTTTATTCATAGACTGTCACCCTGAATTCAGATAACTTCTCCAAAGAATTAAATATTATTAAACAGATAGCTTCAAACAACGGTTAAAACCCCTTTCTTATAGACAAAATGGTATCCAATAAACAAAAGAACATGGTATCAAATCTCGTGTACCCAATCTTATAAGAGGACAATACACAGAAATATTTTTCGTTACCTTATGTTAATGGATTAACTGAAAATATTGCTAAACATTTCAAAAATAGTTTCAATTACAATGCAGCTTTTAAAACTGAAGCTCTCGAATGGAATGCGGTGTAATGAGGGAGTTTCCACCTCTTAATTCGGGAGATGGCGTTTCGTTCGGAGTCTGCGCATCTGAAACTCACTAGACAAGCGTGATGCGCAGCTCTGCCTGTGACGCCAGTGACTATGTGTTCCGCATTGGAGCTGTCGTCGAACGTTGTATGCCTTGCTCTATTTGAACTCGGCGGGGACGGTTAGTCACGATTTTTTAGACTGGTCGGGTCTTCTATTGATACGATAGAGCGAGGCAGGTTTCTGGACGAGGAACGAAGAAGTTGTTCGCTATAAAACCATCAATAACATTAGTAGGTACTCACATAAAAAACAATAAGGATCGGACAAATGAAGAAAATATCTCTGGAGTCCAGAAATTGACTTGCAACGATTGCCTTTTAGTATATATTGGCCAGATAGATATATCATTCATGTAAAGAATTCTCTGTGACTAGCGTCACAGGCAGACATGCGCACCACACCTGCCTGAAGAGTTTCAGGTGCGCAGACTCCGAACGAAACGCCGTCTCCCTAATTAAGAGATGGAAGCTCCCTCAAAACGTCCGCATTTCCTGCGAGAGCTTCATTGGTGACCCCCACGTGATTGGGGAGTTTGCTTCAAAAGTGAACCAACCCATTAATTTGGAGGCCCTAGTTGCCCCCTATCCATTATTCCGAGGCAGCCTTTCCTTTCGTTCCACAGATCCCCGCTGCAGATGGCACCGCGACCAGACCAGCGGCGGACTGTCTCCTTGCCTGATCCCAACGCCCTATTCCGTGACCTTATCGACGCTCATTGGAGGTGGAGTATGTAGCTACCACCTTCTTCGCTCCTCGTCCAGAATCCCGCCTTGCTCTGTTGCAGCTTGACCGGCGTCAAGTCTAAAGATTCCTGACTGACCGTCCCCGCCGAGTTCAAATAGGGCAAGGCACGTAGCTTTCAACGACCGATCCAAAGGAAAAAACACATGGTCATTGGCAAACATGTGCACCACGCCTGTCTGAAGAGTTTAGGTTCGTATGCTCGGAACGAAACGCCGTCTCCCAAATTAAGAGGTAGAGGCTCTCTCATAACACCCGCATTCCTTAAGAGCTTCACTTCTACATTTCGGGTTGATTTAAAATACTACAGTGACAATATCCGAAGAATTAAGGAAGAGAATTATTACGGCTCATCAGCATATGAAAAATACAATTTCAGTAACAATGTCGCTGAAATGAGCCGTAGATTCATAGGCTGCGTGTCTGAATAAAAATCGAGGCAATTAAATTAAATTACTCTTTGTGTTAGATTTTTTTCTATAAAATTGATAAAATTTGTATTTTTTCAGCAAGTTAGTGATGAAACAAGGAACTAATGTCTTTAGTTTGTACGGCAAGTTCACTATATTTTTTTGATTTTTTGAAATCATGTGAGTTTTGGGCAAATATTTTTTTTTGAAGTGATAAGGCATTTTCCAGTTTTCAAAAAAGGTATCAATTGAATGTTCACGGTGTAATAGTTTTAACAAAATGTTCACGGTTTTTGGTAAAAAGCAGAACATTTCATGGCTCAGTAATCATGCAATTTTGACCCCTGAATTTAATTTGTTGCAAATGATCTTTATTATAACCGATTTGTTGGATCAAGTCGAATTTCCGATCACCCTGTATAAAACACCCTTTATCTGAAATTAAAAATGTTGATTTCGAGTATTTAGCGATGCGGTGTTATGAGAGAGCTTTAAAACCTCTTGATTTCGGGAGATAAGCGTTTCGTTCCAGCTTGCGAGTCCCTGAACTCATCAGATTGGCAATGGGGTGCAAGCCTGCCAATGGCGCCTGTTACCTTGTATCACGTTAAAATGTTGGTGTCAGAACGCAGTGGACTCTGCTCTACTTGAAGCCGGCGAGGACGGTGAACTATGTATCAGAAAGCGGTCGCTTCCTCTATGTGATACACCGGAAAGCTGCAGCAGAGCAGAGCGAAATTCTGGGCAAGGAGCGGGCATGTCGCCACAATATTATCCCTTAAGTTTAGGTACCTGTGTTTTTTCTACATAAATATGATAGATATATCCTGTAGTTTTGAAAATACAAAAAGAAATTATTAATACTTGGTGCACACACTAGAATTTGAAATAAAATTGTCAAGTTTTTCGTTCCTTTATATATGAATTCTTAAGGGGCCATACTGAGAATGAAATAATCTTGCCTCGACAATCAATCAGTGGAATGTTTACGAACCCCGTGACGAACTCTAGTTCGCCGGTTATCTGTCAAAAAATTAATGTAGTGGAAAGGCGAAAGAATCTATAGATATACTCAAAACCTAAGACAATCAGTACATTCCGAAGAAAAAATAATAAACCTTTGACTGACGACATTACTTTGACTAACGTCATAACCAATGGAAGTTCAATATCTGCAAGTTTTTAAAGAAAACCTATTAATAATAAACCTGTTCAGATAAACATTTAAAATATATCTACTGTTATCTTTTCTCATAAATTTAAATAGCTCTAAATATTTCAGTAAAATAGTTAAAGTGAGCTGATAATTGATTATTACATTAAGTATTAGATAAAATCTCATAGTAATAAGTGTTTATTACTTTGAAGATAAAATAAACTCCTGTATACGTAAGCCGTAATGTTAGATAGTACTGGAACAAATCTAGTATCTAACTAAACAAACTTGTAAAAAGTTCAATCAAATTCATATGAAAAAAAAAGATAAAAATTGCGAGAAGAAAACAATTTCAATAATTTTCTAAGAAACTTTCACTTCCGTTCAATTCTCTGATGGCTAGTTCCGGTTTACCTAGTTTGAATTTAATATCTAGTTATTCTTAAAAACAATGTTATGAATATGTTAACAAATGTTACAAATCGATTACGCAGATTTCAAAATGATAATAATGCAAATGCATAAACTACAACCAAAACATCAATGTCCTTGAAAAGTAAAAAATTCTTGTGCTCTGCACAAATCACGTGAGAGCAGATTCATTTTTTATTGGCTCTTAACGAGCGTGCCCTGCGCCGAAGAAATGCGCGTCAGTAAATACAAAATGCCGTCAGAGTCTAGGCCTTTGTTGACAACTCAGACAGAAAAGCCAAATCATTATTCGTAAGTAGAGTTAAAAGACTTGAAACTATTTCAATGATGTTCATTGAGGAATTTCTCACATTTTTATGTGCAAAACATGCTTCCCTATGTGATGTTTTTCAGCTATTTGAAGGAATTCCGCGTAGAGCAATGTACGCTTTTCTTGCAACACAAATGTACACAACACAGACCGTTTACCTGTTTTCACTGGCATTTTATGAATCAAAGAAGGCGACGTCCAGTAAGACGTAGAGACGGAACCTTTAACTATAGTGCGGACAATTATTGCACAAAATATGATGAGACTACTGGCATTTGTCCCGATGGAGACGAGTATGTATTTTTTTCCGTTGATTTTATGTCATTTTCAACAGTTGTGGGTGTGACATTTTTATGGCGCAATTTCGAGTCTAAGATTATTGTTTCGAATTTCCGGTAATTTCTTTCATGCAATCTGTGTTTGAATTCAATCCTGTTAATTTAGTCAAAATGTCAAATATCACTTGAGTGAATTGAAGTTTGACATGTAATATTTTGTTTCTTATAACCTTATAAGAATATGGGAAGATAAAATGTCAGCTCTATAACATTAAATTTGAAATTTTTCCGCTTATGCTAATGTTCTATATTATGCATAATACTCAATATTTTGCAGCTGCCCATTTCTTCATCGAACTGCTGGTGATACAGAACGCAGATATCATCTTAGGTATTATAAAACTTGCATGTGTGTCCACGATACAGATTCAAGAGGATATTGTGTAAAGAATGGTTTGCATTGTGCGTTTGCCCATGGAAGTCATGATCATCGACCACCAGTGTACGATATTAAAGAAATTACTGCGTTGGAGTTGGCGGAGGCTGAGGGAACTAGTTCTTCTAATGGCCCAAATGCTCTCGATAAAGAAAGGAATCTCATGAATGAAGATCCCAAGTGGCAAGGTAGGTCATCATTGTTAGAATTTGTAGAAAATTTAACAGAACCCTTGGATTAGTTCTATTATGGGTATAGATGTTTATGTAGATTTCTTTTCATACAAGGTTTGATATTTTTTAATTCAGGTATATTTTCAAATTTTAGTATGATTCTTACACTCGTAATCCAATATAATATTTTTAGGCATTGTGTGATATTGTGTTAGCTATGAAGAATTATAGTTTCTCTGAAATTTTTATTCATTGTTGAAAGTTTCATTCAGTAATCATGATATATGGTATTTTAAGTAAATGCTTGATATTATCATTAAGGCACATAATTATAATATTGAAACTTTAATTTCTGAATTCTTGTATAATTCTTATAGTTAATAATTTTATATATTAACAGTTAATATCATTTTTTTCACTGTAGATGTAAAATCTATAGTAAAACCACATATGGACCAGATGTGTCCCTTTGCTACTTATGAACAAAATTAGAGACAAGAGTTTTTTCTAACTTAAAATGAGAGTTTGCATAGATAAGAGTGGTTTTAGGCTGCCTTGGGGTATTAATTCTATCGATGATAGAGAATATTGGCCAATTGAAATGGTAGAAAATCCATGTTCTTGAAAACCGATGTGATTGTGAAATTTTATATAATTGGTGGTTTAATATCTGTTCTTCATGAATAAATTGTAGTTTTCTTATGCCCTTCATATCAGCATATACTTTTAAGGTTTGATTGAGTTCTGGGGCAAATTATCGATTACTTTTGATCATATAATAGGTTTTTAGCTTAGAACCGATTATCTATCAATGTGTGATGAAGCAGCTTGATCGATTTGAAGAAATAATAATTAAAATCTTGGTTATGCAAGTAGAATTACTTAAATATGTCTTGCATTTGAATATTTCTTTTTTGAATGAAAAATTGTATGAAGAAACAAGATGACCAAATAATTTTCTTTAAAGTACACTGTCCAGCATAAAATAAGGATGATTCTGTAATTTGAAGAAATCTTATGTTTTTTTGGTTGCAGTATAGTTTACTATCTGTATGGGATCATTTTATCATGATTGCTTGAATAAAAAAAATTGTAGTTTGGATTATTTGAGAAAAAAACGTATTTTCAATTCCTAAATAACAACATATGTTTCGTTTCATTGGTTTTATCTGTCTATTGCAAATTGTTTGATTGCCATTTTGAGTGTTGAAATGACTGTAAATACTGTTATTGCGGCATTAACTATGGCGGCTATAGAAAATGGCCATGGCCAGAGTGAAACTGTGAGAAGCTTTTGTGTGCCTCTCTAATGTGCGTTAACTATTTCAATGTTTCGAAGAGACTTTCTACTCACTAGAAGATCTGGTTCAGGATGAGGAAGGACGGCAACAGCTAAAGATGACCACTTTATCTTTTCTAGTGCTTTGAGAAACTAAATGGTGTAAGAGTATGGTGACAACAAGGCAAGAGTTATGCTCAAGCATATATTGCCGAGCGACTTCCATTTGTGAGGTTCAGTTATTGTATGGGTATGCATATCCTTTGAACATTCTACTGAGCTTATCTGAAATGAGACTGATCATAGGAACCTATCAGAGGTTCTAGAAGGCCATATTGTACCATTTATGGTTATACTTAGAGAAGACACTTTCAATGCACACACATACAATGCATGAATAGTTACTGCTTATTTTGAACAAAGTTCAAATCACGAGATTTGTTTGGCCTGCTTGAATACCAAATTTAAATCTGATAGAATATTTGCCGGCCCCCAAAAATTCTAAAGAGCTTCTCGACATAGTGATGTGGGAATGGTACAATATTCCGCAGTATGTGATCAAAAATCAGATTCAATGTAAGTCTTGTTGCTTGAAAGCTGTTATCTCTGCTAGAGGAGGGAATACCAGCTCCTGAAGCTCTTAATTTTTGTCTGTTTGATGTAAAATCATATCATATAAAAATTTTAAACGTTTTCCATAAACTTTGGACAAAACAAAAGATTTCCGAAATGAATGCAAATTATAGGATTACCATAAATTTATGTTCAGCAGTGTATGTTACTGTCCTTTTATTTTATGGGTAAAAAAGAAATATATGGTATCTCTATTTATTTACTAGAATGATATAAATATACAATATGCAAATAGAGGAATATATCTTGAGTCAATTAAAAAATGATGACAAATTTTATACATCTATAACAAATTTCTGATCACATTGATTGACAGTCAAAATATTTCAGAGAATATACTGAATTACAAGATATACCATTTCTCTTTCGTTAATTTTTGTATCATATTGCAAATTTCATCTATTAAGAGGACACATTCCGCGTTTTTTATTTTTCCTTGGTAATCTCTATCTCCTGACAGCCAAAATCTTTTAAACCCATTCCTTTATGAATTCTCAGTCATTCTTCTCAATTTATCTGCTGAAGAAACGTGATTCATTTCATTCCTTTTTAATATTGGTTTTTGGTCTAGAATAATATTTATGAAATGGTGTGCAGCTTAAAATCATTTGTGTATCTCTTGTCTGTTAGCTTTTCATCAATGATAATCCAAACTATATTTCCCAAATTGGTTGGTAGAAGGGTATCACAGGCCTTTTTGAAATTTTCATTTGATAGTTCTCTGTCCAGTTCTCTGAAAGAGTGCTCCATCTAGAATTGTTCTAAAAATAATTTTCTGATTTTCCATCTGTTTGACAATTCTTTTATTTCATCTTCATCAAGTTCCTCAATGTAATTTTTCTAGGTAGTGGCAGATCCTTAGCAGTTTGTTTCTACATTTTGCAAGTTTCAGTTGGGTACCTGTATTTTACTCCACATTTTCAGTTTGGATTTGATCAAGCATTAAAATACTGATACATACATTAGAATTGGAACTGTGGTCTTTGGCAATCCTGGAATTGTAACTTAAATCTGCTTCATCAATGCCAGTGAACTGAAATACTTATTCCATATTATCTGACTTAAAAATATGAAGAATAATATTTTTGGTAGAACCACAAAGATAACTAGCACAATTTTTAACAGAGCAGATTTTACCATCACCCATATTGACATGTACTAAGCAGTTTATCATGCAAGATTGCAATAGGTAGAAACACAAAAATGAACTCTTTCCAAAAATACAATAAAATTACAAAATTTGAATATTAAAACAAATTAATATATGTTTATCTTCTACAATTTTAATCCTGAGGTCCTTTAAGTGTGTTCATGTTTTTAAGATGCAAATGGTGTTTTGAAGGCAAGACCAGAAACAAATTTTGTCTCCTTTAAATATTTATTTATTAATTTTAGGGACTTTCGTATATCTTTTGGTTTATTTATTCCATTTGACATTGTATATTGAGTTTAGATTATATACGTCTATTAAATATAAGCGGTGCTTGTTTTAGACATAAATTTAATTCTAAAAGTTTTTTGAATAAAAATTTTTTAAATTAAAATTGTAGAAGATAAACATATATTAATTTGTTTTAATATTCAAATTTTGTTATATTTCTTCTATCAAGTAAAAGGCCTTTCTATTTTATTTTACAATAAAATTATTTTTATGGATTAACTATATGGATAGGAAAACATTTTCTACAGGATGTTTTCAAAGCTTATTCTTTGTTTTTAACAGGAGGCAGAATTTTCCAAAATAAACCATTTTACCACTAATCGCTTTATAAAATATTCAAGGGGACTAAGTTATTCAACCTGTAATGTTAAATTCAATGTCTTGGAGAATTACAACTAATTTCAAGTTCCTTTTTGTTACTTCGGTTACTTCAACTGGTTCAATGGTAATATAGACATCGATTGTAATTCGACATATCAAAAACAAATTGAAAGTAAGAAAACTCGTAAGTCTGAATTGTAATCTCGATCCAGTGTTTGAATTGCAGCATGCTAACCTCGATCATAATGATAATAATGTTTATTCAAAAAAAAAAAAAAAAAACAAAGGAGATCTACATCAATATAAATCTAAAAGTACTACATATCTAAAGCCCGGATAATCATGGAATCATGGTGGCAGAACTAATAGAACCGGGCTTAAATTGCACAAAATCAAAATCGAATTAAATCATATATCTGTGTGCTCTTGAATATTTTATACAGGCAATTTTTGTTGAAATGGTTTATTTTAACGAGTTCTACCTCCTGTTTAAAATGTCAACTTTGTTAACACCCTGTATACCCTTTTTAAAAGAAGTTTCAAAAATATTACAGTTGAATAATTATGTGCCAGAATACCAGATCAGTTCAGCTTGTCAAATCAGCTTGATAGAAGTTTCAATTTATTTTAAATTTCAGTCTGGTAGAGAATATAGTTGGGTTATCTTTGTCATATTTACCCTATCCAGTTCTAGTAGAATTCATGATCAAATAAGCGCGAACAGAAGGGAAATGACAAATCTTGTTAATCTGTGGTATAACAACATATTGATACCTAATAAGAAAGAAGTATTGAACTTATTCTGAACTGATAAACCAATGCAAAAAAAAAATTCATACTTGGATTAAATTGAAAACATATCCTGAACAAACCAAATAATAACAATAACCAAAGGTCACAGCATTAGTTGCATTTTCAAGAAGAGTAACAAAATATTGAAGTACGTAGTTGATTCACAAAGTTGAGTGTAGATTTTCCTAATATAGCAATATTGAAAATTAATCGATTGAGATTTGCATAGTGTATGAAAAATATCCAGTATTCTTTAGACTAGAAAAAGGATTACTAGAGAAGTTGATAGTGAGTGAGCACAGTAATAATAATATGGAATTTAAATTTAAACAGAAGTAGTTATTAGATTATGAGACTATGAAGAAATTAAATAAGTTTTTTTTCCCATAGAGAGGTTTCATTGACATAGGTGTTGAAATGTGCAGTCCATGTGCGATATATCCTTTTTTTTATTTAGTACCATCGTTGGCCAGATATAAAACTTGTGGCCTCTTGCTATGAGTATTACCATCCAAATTTCAGTCAAATTCTAGGTCTAAATATTAGGAAAAATACCAGATAAAAATCAAAATTTGTAAGTACTCTCTTCATTAGGGTAGGTTAGTTTGAAATGTTTATATCTACAATGTGGTGAATTAGCAGAGGTTAAATGAACCGTATAGTGTGTTAGTGAACCAAATGTCTGTATATTGTTTAATTTGGTTGGTGTAAGAGGTTAATGATAGGTAAATTCATCTGAGAGTTGAAGACTATTTGTTATTTCAAATATTCGCATAATTCTATTTGTCTTATCCGATTATTGGAAAAATATTTAATTTTTATTCTGAATAAATTAAAATATACTGTTTATATTGGCTTTTAATGATGCTTCAAGGGCACTTTTGCGCGTTACCATTATATTACAGTTGACTTCATTTCCTCTGACGAACAGCTCAAATAGAGTACATTTTGCACACACTAAATGAGTCATCTGACTTTTTGTTAATTATCCACCCTGTATGCCAAGCAGATCTAAAATTTTGAAGATTAAAGTACATTTTTTTCATTATTATTCACTAATTATCTTTGAAAATTGAGTAATAAATTTTTTAAATGTTACACATATGAATAAATTGAATTAACCAGTATAGCTTATGCAATCACGTTTGACAAATTTGGATATATATGAAATATTAGTTTCCAGAAATTTGATAGGGAACTGGGAATTTATTTCGTTCCATTTATTTTTACTTCCTCCCGTTATTATAGGACATGTGTTCAAATCGTATTTAGGAAAATTTGTGCTAGTCCATTGGTTAAAATGCATTAAAAGTGGGTTGCGAATATTCAGTCTATAGACACAGCATACATAGGATAATAACTGAAGCGTTTTTATTTAAATAAATGAAGTAGGTTGAATGAATAATTGGTCCTTTGTATTTTAATTATGGTATTATGGAGGCCATTTTCAGAATTTGTTACACCTGCAACAAATATGCAAGATTTAGTTCCTTCAGAATTTCGGCATTAGAAGATACAATACATGTGCAACATTAAAGTGCTTAACATTTATGACACTTTGAAAGTAAGAATAATGATGAACTCAAAATACATTATAATAAACAGGATTTGAGAATGAACAAAAAATGAGTTATTTAACAATATTATCTTTTATTAATCATGGAAAAGTGTAAATCATTCTGTTAAACAAAAAGCTATCAATCAAAAACACTAGAGAACTCTGAAAGAGCTGGATAATGTATTATATAGAGACGAATAATATATAGAGTCAAATGTAGTGCCCACCTTTGAAATTATTCGCGATAAATTGAAAGAATATGAGTAGTAAATCTTTACAGAAGCTATGAAAAGTTTTGATGGAATGTGGTTTTACACATAAAAAAATTAGCAGCAGAATGTTAACTATGGAACCCCATTTTATTTTTGCGCCTCGGCAATAATATTTGCGTTAAATGACAGAACACCAAATGGTACAAAGAAATATAAAATATTTGGATGAAACCTGGCTTGATACATAATCAGGAGTCAACCCAGTTGTCCGATGATGCAGTCAGAAAAATGTGTAATATTTCAAAATTTATTTAAAATAGTTGAATGAAACCTGGCTCGATATATAATCATCAGACAAAACCCAGTTGTCAGAATGTGTAAACTAAAAAATTTTGGTAGTAACACAATTTCTAAAAAAAATCTTAATTGGATTATTTATTGGCGTAAGTATAGAAGGGGCCTAATTTGAAGGTGATACAATAAATTTAGGTGAATAATAAATATTTTGTGTTTCATTGACCAATTCCCAGTATTGTTTTGACATACAATTCAAAATTGAATTCTTGAGTAGTTTAGATAAACTTGCTTTCTTTAACGCTTCGAAACAAATTCTTAGTATGGAAAGAAATAAGTTTTGAATTATTTGCAGAAAAATTATTATACAGAATGTTTCCTAAGTATAAAACATGACTTCAGGGGCATATTCTAGTGATAACATAAAGGTACTTTGCTAAAGAAACTACGTATCTTTACGCAAAAACGGGTGTGAAAGCTTGAAAAATTACAATTTTTTCAATATTTACATAACCACTTGAGATATTTCAGTAAAATTTTGCCGAAAAAATTTAGTTGATTGGTTTTTTACGAGTTTTACACGTTACTAATTCAAAAAGAGTGATCATCATTAGGGTGCATTAGAATGTATTTAAAACGGCGCTTTCTATGAAAAAATGTGAAAAACACTTTTTCTTCCAAATTTAATTGGATTAAAGAACAATTGAGAAAAATTGAGCAATAAGGAAAAGTTTACTTAATTGATATCTGCCAAGAGAAATGAGTGTCAAATTATGGACTATTCACTTTCTTCCAATATTCAATTGTGTACGTAACCTCATATGAAAATTTAATGCTCTTATTAATTCGTTACAAAAAAGGTTAATATTTCTTCCCTTTCAGTAAATTTATAACAAAATAAACACTGAATTATAGAAAATTCAATATGGTCTTTTCTGGAGCCCGTTTTATGGTAATATTTCATTGAAAGTAATTAATCGAAATTCGAATTTGCTTGAAATAATGGACTTCTTTGTGTTGAAAAAAATTCATCTTTAAAAACATAATTAAAGAGAGAATCTGATAACCAAAAAGTTATAATAAGCAGGTGAATGATGAAATGTACTTCGAATTGAGAAACTTTTTCATTCTTGTTCCAATAATACATTTCCCTGAAAATTTCATCTGTGAATTCTTAAAAAGCTACATATGATGAAATAAAACAATTCTGTGTTCTGTCATCAGAAAATCCAATAAACCTTATATTTTGCAAGTTTAGATCTGTTCCCTTGAAGATATTGAAAATGTCATGAGTATAAAATATATATGGTAAAAGGCTGTAACATTCTGCTTCTAATCTGCATTGTTATATATTGGAAAAATTGAAAAAAAATATTAAAAAATCGAATTTAATATATGTGGATCCGATTTTGATCGTGAATTTTCGGCTAAAAATTCGAAAATTATAGACATTTGGAATAATATTTAAAAATAAGGTTATTCTGATTTTCACAAATTGTTATGTTATGTTTACAACAATCGTTTCGCTATCACAGTATCATCAGGCAGGTTTACATTTTTAATGTATTCAAATTGTTGTAAACATATCAATAAAAATTTGTGAAGATCAGAATAACCTTATTTAAATATTATTCAATATGGATTTTCACTATGTAAGGACTGATTCAATTCAATATTTATAGACATTTGGGCTAAACGATAGCACGCTGTTTCTCTGGAACAAGTGCACAAAAAAGAACAGTAGCGCACCATAATATTTAAAATGTACAGTTGCTCACTCTTAAACCGTGCGAAATATTATTGAAATATCCCAAGTGGTTATAGAAATATTAAAGAAATTGCAATTTTTCAATCAGTTTCATACTAAAACCATAACGAAGCATTTTTTAGACAAATAAAACATAAAGCAAAGTTACCTTTAGATTAGCGGCAGAAAACGCTCCGGAATATATTATACAGGGTTCCTAAATTGGAGATACAAAAATGAAGATTTGAGTGATACCAAAAATAAAATTCTCATAAATATGGGTTACAAACGCTTCGTTTTCTAGATACAGGGTGTTAAAGTTTAAATTTTTCAATTTTTTTTTCCTCATAGCATCTGCATTTCCCAAGTGATGCAGCTGAAAATAGCTATTGCATTTTAAGATTTACATCATATGACATGTCAATTACCTGTGAAAAACTACAGGGTGATATTTTTTCTGAATGTTCTTTTTTACCCTCCAAAACTTTTTGTGGTGGGTCACTGGTAGTTTAAAAATATGAAAGAGTATCTTTGTTTCATTTTAAAACTTCTGAATTTCCTTAAATTTTATCGTATCTGCTACCATTTTCGAGGCAAAAATGTTGAATCATTTCAAGTCGTTAGAAAAATAATAATTGTCAGAATAATTGAGTAGGCTCTGGTGCATGTTTGGGTAAAATTAGGGTTCCTCCGTTAGTTTTTCGGCTGTTTTTTCGATCTGCGGTAGTGGT
The DNA here is from genome assembly GCA_034642435.1 of Megalocaria dilatata. Taxonomy (NCBI): domain Eukaryota; kingdom Metazoa; phylum Arthropoda; class Insecta; order Coleoptera; family Coccinellidae; genus Megalocaria; species Megalocaria dilatata. The sequence continues at coordinate 51,290,973 of CM067859.1, read as the reverse complement.
TTATAAATATTTGAAGAATGTCCAAACATAATCAGGTCCGCTGTTCATATTCCAACAATCAACAAAACCTATAAGGGTGTATTTGAGTTTGTAAATATTTGGTGGTTGGAAAGTAATGTCGCCTTTTTGAATTAAACTCAAACGACTAAATTATTAACAAGTTTTTATTTTTAATCAATAATGTAATCACCTTCGTTATCAACAACTATTTACCGTCTAGTGTGCAAATTTTCAATGTCGAACCGATAAAAATCAATTGGTTTTTGAGTGAATTATCTCGAGATGGCATTTTGGACATCATCCAAATTTTCAAATTTTTTGCCACTAAGAAAATGTTGTAGCATCGGAATAGATGGAAATCCGAAGGTGCGATATCGGGCGAGTATGGTGGGTGAGTAGTACCTCTAACGTGCAAATTTTCAATGCCGGACCGATAAAAATCAATTGGTTTTTGAGTAAAATATCTGGAGATGGCATTTTGGAAATCATCCAAATTTTCAAACTTTTTGCCACTAAGAAAGAGGTCATTAATATTTTCCAAGGTTAGTTTTTCTTTTCATAGTGCGGTCTTCCATTGTCGTGTTGCAGAATAACGCCTTTTCCGTTGACAATCGCCGGATACTTTTCGATTAAAGATTGGTTCACCCTATCCTATTGAGCACAATAAAGATCTGCATTTGTTTGTCCAGGTTTCAGCACTTCAAAATGAATAATTTCGTGTATACTCCACCCAACACACAGAAGCGCCTTTTTGGGATGATCAAAATTACCGGATCTGAACCTAGAGAACCATATTTGGCATTTACGAACGTCTAATGCACTTGGCAAATGTTTTTGGTCGCAACTGTTGCATTACTACCCCTGCGAAACTCAAAAAGCATACAATGCCGTATATTCTTTTCTGGTATTTGGCTGGCCCTTTCTCCCTAAATTGCAAAAAAGGTCTAAAATTTAATTATTCAGAAGGGAACCAGTCACAATAACCTTAAAATGTCTTTGACACGACTTCGAAGTACAAATGACAATTAAATATCGACATGCGCAGAAATGACATTACTTTTTGGTCTCCATATTATTACTTCACAGCTGCAGTTTGCTCTGTACAGATTCGAAGAACTTTCTGTTACCATTGCTTATACTCTATTACATGTTTAATATTTAATGTAAAAAGATCGAAAATATCGTAGTTATTCTTCTCCCACTCTTAAAGTGAAGTTTGGCAATAACATTTCATCGCTATTCATTCCGTATCTTCTGTCATATAGCAATGAAATTGGGGTTATTGTCAAACCAGCGTTACTACATTTAGTAGATTTCTACTTTTTTGGTAGATTTTCGGCAAATCCGTTCAAAATTTAGTAGTCAACTTTTTGTGGTAGATTTTTAGTAGATTTAGCTCCTGATGAAAATGCTGAATAATGGCCCGACCATAGTGTTTGTGGTATGTGGACCACAGAGTCTGTGATCTGTTCTGTGGTAGAGAGACAGAATAAGCAACTACAGAAGTAATAGTCAAGTCACTAGTTTTTTGTCTTTGTCTCTCTTCTGTTGTATGTTCTGTTACTTGCTAATAGATAATGCACACTTTTTAAATCTTTAGCAGCTTCATTTTTATTGAGATAAATCTCAGATAAGTTATATATTCCCTTGTTCGTTTCATTTTTCTGTTATCATTTTTTCATATTATAATATTATAATTTTTTATTATTATTATCCTGATACTCCTAGATCTTCTGTCTTTTTCAGCTTGTGCGATTTTAAAATTTCATGAATTCCCGCTTCCCGCTAAAATTCTCCCTGTACCGGTCTGCTTGAGTAATCTAGTATAACAAACTTATATTTTTTTTTTCTGTATTTGGTAGGTTAATTTGGTGTAGAATTCTGTAACGGTATGAAATTATTGCAGATATAGGTTACCGATAAAATTTTTACGAAGGAAAAATTACTAGAATTAATTTTCTAATTTGCATTAATAGATCACATTTTTTTATTTCGGTCAATCTGTTCTTTGAACGACTCTGTAGATTTTTTGGTAGATTCTGAAAATTGTTTAGTAGATTTTTGGTGGATAGTTTCTTGAAAAAAAGGTGGTAACGCTGTATCAAACGTCACTTTGAGACTGGGCGAAATTGTCTAGAATAAGTTGATATGGCCTTCCAATAATTTCGTTTATTTTGAATTATAAATTTTGAGAGAAGACTACGCAAATTGTTGAGAATAAGGTTGAAAGATTATTCGTGAAGTGTATACATGAATGATAATTATCTATAAAAAATTCCTACAAAAGTTAATGGGAAATAAGCTGAATTTTTCTTTATTGCTTTTGCATCTTATTTTCATTAACATGGAAACCTGCAAGAATTTTGTTTTATTTTAATGGGATAATAAATAAAAATGGAGAAATTAGCTTATTATTTCGTTGTTTTTGATTGTGTTTAAGGTAGACAAACATTTTTTTGTTTCAAATTTATTTAAAGTTGCTATTAAGCACTAGCTGAAAGGAAGTAAGGATGCCAACAGAAGTAACAACTTGAAGCTGGATGATTGCAATTTTGAAAGGTGTAGTTAGTACTTACTATTAAGACCCAGTTTCTTGATATCTGGTTACCAATAACATAACCTTAAGGTTAGGACTCGACCACAGAAAAGTATCCACAGTTGCTGGTTAGACACATAACCACCGGCTTTTTCACTTAAAGGAAATTCCAATGGTTCAGACAACTGTTGTCTGACGATGGGATAGTTCATTTCCCGAAACTCGAGTCACAAGAAAATGTGTAATATATCTTTTTATTGGTATTAAAACATAGTAATTTCTACAATTTGTTTTAATGGTATATTTCCATCTGGTTATAATGTTTACACATATTTAAATGAAAATAATTTTTCCATTTTTGTGAAAATGAAGCTAGAAAGGAGCTGTCATAAATGTGATAATAAAAACTATCCACTCCGATAGTCATGCTGTTATTAAAGCTCTCAACTCCTATATCATTGATTTAAAACTGATATGGGAGTGCCGAAGAAAACTTAATGTGAGCAAAAATAATACGGTCTTTAGTCTGGGTTCCCGGTCACACATGGAGGAATGTACTAGATAAAAAAGAAGCACAGACGCTCTTCACTTGCCGAAACCATTCTGTGATATGGGAAAATGCACCCATGAGGAAGACTGTTGAAAGAAGGAAGAAACCTAGAGAAAAACACTTTTGCGGAATCTGCAAAGGTTAGATCGCTCCAAAAAGTTTCTTGGGAATTTCGGTACTGCAAGATCCAAAAAGAACCCGAATCTTAGTAAAAATATGATTTACCTCCTCACTGGCTTCCTTGGCCGCCTAGGAAAGCATTTGATGAGAAAAAGTTTAGCAGACACTGACGAGTACTGATACTGTGGACTAGAAAGAAGAAAACTCGCATCACCTAGTTACAGAATTATTTAAATATTTTAATATTAGCCTTCTACATATTTAATTCCAATAAATTATATTTAATGATTATAACTTCTGAAAATAAATTAAAATAATGTCACATAAGTACCATTATATCAAATGACATATAAAATAAACATTTTGTTATACCATTCGGATGTCTCATAATGAATGTTTATTTTATATGTCAATTGATATAAGTGGTACTTATATGACATTATTTTAATTTATTTTCAGAAGTTATAATCATTAAATATAATTTTTTGGATTTAAATATGTAAAAGGCTAATATCAAAATATTTAAATAATTTTATATACCTTCTATCAAGAATTAACCTCTATTTATGTTAACCTAGTTACAGAATGCCCCTCACCATTACAAGCCAATGCAAAAAATGCTTTGAAAAATAAAACTATAGGAACGAGCCTGCCATTTCCCTGAAGCTATCCCAGATACTGAAGTTCATCAGAACTTTGAAACTGAAAGGCGAGGTTTTAGTATGCTTTGATAGTGGGGGCACAGTATACCTAAGGTCGCGGTTTCAAGTAACCTCTTAAATTTACTATCTACAAATCGAAGCATTTTCCTACTTTTTCGTATGAATTGGCGCGTTGTTCAGTGATGCGAATAGATAATAATCGATGGAGCCAAGTCTAGATAATGAACCGCATGCGCTAGTATTATTTCCTAACATCGCCTCGATCGTTTCCATGATTCGTTTTTCTGTGTGCGATGGGGCATTATCATGGAGCAGAATGACTTTCCATATTCGGGTCGTTTTCACGTAATGCTCGATTTAAATTGATCATTTTCTGTTGGTATCAATCATTGTTAACGATTTCACCAGATTTTAGCAGCTTATAAAAGATTACGCTATTCTGAACCAACTAAACACATAGCAGTGTCTTCTTTCCAAAGCGATTTGAGTTAATTAATACGGAACCCATTTTCCCACTTTCTGAATCTTTCCCATAGTTTCAAACAAATGGATACGGCTTCCTGCGTCACATTTAATTCATCCGCGAGTTCTTATTGAGTTTGAATGTCATCTTCATCCAATAAGCTTGGAATTCCACCGTAAACTTTGACAAGCATTCGATGCGATTCTACAGCAGTTTTCTTCAATAATAACAGAAAAGCAGTGCTGTCCGCGAATCGTATTTTCCTTGGAACAAAACTCGACATGTTTAAATAGAAAAATATAACTATGTATGGTACTTGGAATGTTGTGTATTGAAAAGCTTCGTCAGGTGTTAGAGTAGATGAGGGCACTGCAAAAGCGGTCTTACGGTCCCTTAACTGATGGCTAGCATCATCTATAGGGATTCCGGTTTCATACTTCTACAGCTGGTATATCATATAAAATGTTTTTCACCTATAAAAAGTACACACACAAAACAAAATACTTTATTTCAACAAACGTGTTTATTGAAATTTCTTGTGTAATTTGCCTCCGCTTGTAGAGGACATTTCGTAATTGATGTAAGGCATAGGACGTCAGTTTTATTTGACAGTCCTTATGTTTCAAAATAAAATCCGTTTTAAAAAAAACATTCACAAACAGAACAAATCGTACAACATGGCCAAATGAGTCAATCCTAGTAATTCCAGAAAATTTGAATGCAACACAGGCTACTAATGTCATGACCCACACTAAAAATATTCTGCTCTTTTAAAGCAAACCAGGTATCTAGCTGTTTTTATACATTTTCATACGAATTGAAGTATTGTTCAGCGAGAGCGTGTCCCAGTGATTCGAATATATGATTATCAGACGGAGCCAAATCTGAAGAATAAGCGGCATGCGCTAGTGTTTCCCAACTGAACGCCTCGATCGTTTCCCTGACCCCTTTTGCTGCAAGATGAGGTATTATAATGGAGAATAATGACTTTCCATATTCCGGTCGTTTTTCACGTAATGCTGGATTTAAATTTGATTAAAATGATCGATTGATCATTTGCTGTTGGTATCGATCAGTGTTAACGGTTTCACCAGATTCCATAATAGATTACCTACACAGAGCATTTGTATTATTTCTAAAGCGATTTGAGCTTGCAGTGTGTGTATATGCTGTTCGGCTGGATTCACCCATGATTTACGACGCTTAGAATTTTCAAAATATTTCCATTTTTTTCTGTCACGATGCGATGGAGAAATAACTTTTTGTATCTAACAGTATTTTACAATTGGTTTTTCGATTTTTGATGCCTTTCATTTAGTTCATAAGGAACTCATTTTTTCAAAGCTTTCAAACGAAAAAAGACGGCTTTCCCGCGTCACATTCAATTAATTCGCGAGTTCTTGCTCAGTTTGAGTATCATCTTCATCTAATGAGACTTGCAATTCGTTGTCTGTAAACTTTTCGGTGGTTTCCCACGCTCTTAGTTTCTCACGTCAAATCACCACTTTTGAATTTTTTGAACCACTCGAAACACTGTTGTACCAAGAGCATGTTCACCTAAGCTTCGACAAGCGATGCAACAGTTTTCTTCAAATGATAACATAAAACTAATTCTGTCCGCAAATCGACCTTCATAGGTATAAAACTCAACATGTCTAAGGTTATAGAAAAATATGGAAATTGAGTTGTTATGTATTGAAAATCTTCGTTAGTTGTTAGAGGGATGATGGCGTTGCAGAAGCGGTTTTACAGTGCCTAAACCAATGGCTACCAGCATCTATAGGGAAATTACGGTTTCATACTTTTACAACTAGAACACACAAATTGTTTCGTCATGGTATGACAAAACACTTTAGCAGAACTTAAAATTGTTTTTAACTATAATTTTTCAAATCAGATTTAGTATGAAACATCCTCTTTCTGATAAAAATGTCAATATACTTTCAAAGATGAAAATCACAAGTGTTGTATCTTTTTGAAATCATTTAAAGGAAATTCATTAAAGTAACGTGTAGAAGTAGCCCAGTAAGTACAATTTTTTTTTCAACGATAAGCTGAGTTGATGAAAATAAAACATTACAAAATTTCTAATGAAAACATTTGCACAATACTATCACTATTTTTTTATGTGGTAGAAGAATCATTCAAAAATATTTCACTGAAAAAAATATTCAGAAAGGTGTAAAATTGTACCAACCTCACAGGAAAGTATAGAGTGACAGTAAAACTTTTATTTAAAAAGCTTTGTTACAGTAGATGGGGAAACCTTGATCTATATTTTTCTTTTATCTCGCATGGTCTGTAGGGGAGATACTCTGTATAAAACTTGTAAAACAACTAAATTAACTCGCTTTTAAAATTCATGCTATTTCAGCCAGAAACATTAAAATGGCAGTTTTGATTTATTTAAAGCATTTTTGTGAAGGAAATGTTAGGAACCTTCCTCTGATATGACATGATATGATATGGTGACAAAGAATAGAATAGAAAAATCTTTCCGCAAAAATAAAATTGTTTCTCCATTTGTTACCAATTTGCAGAATACTTTTTGTTTTGAACATTATTTAGGAACCAAATGTACTATTCTTTATTTGAGGAATTACAATTCGATCGGAACACTTGCATCCTTTGATTTTATTCATCAATGAGTTCTGCTTAATTATCTCCAAAATTCGTTCCTCAATTTCAGCCACTATGGTTTTTATGACGATTCTAATTGTCCTCCAAAAATTTAATTGAATCGATCCTTACTTGATGCAAATTATTATTAATTAAATAAAAAAAATAGAATATTTCCACAATTTATTATTAACGACAATTGTTTCGCTAACACTGGCTTTGTCAAGTTTACATCTTGAACTAACTCTAAACATTACACAGCACTTCTTATATAGCTAAAAATTCGAAAAAATTGGCGGTACAACTAACTAACAATTTTGGGAAATAAAGATAAGAAAAACATTGTAAAAAGGGGATACAAATAACCATCAATTCACAGAAATGCCGATAGAGAAAAATATGCCACAAAAAGGATATAAATAACCATAAAATATATTGGAGTCAACTATCGGAACTACCTCAATAAATAAGCATATTTAGCAATGGGGATTTTACAACATCTGTTTGGTCGTTAAGCAGAATTTTAAGGTTCTCATACCTAATAATTTCTACTGTTTGCAAAAGCGTGAGTCTGGTGCTTTTATTTTCATAATGGGTAATTTTATTGTTGAAAATAGGTCCAAATCTTTTTAAATGACTGCCATATGTTGAATGTGAGATGTCTGACATATAACTTCACTAGTTTTCGTGAATTTTTTTCTTGGAAGATCTTCCTGTTTGACCAATATATACCATAAGGCAATCACTACAAGTCAACTTATAGACTCCAGATTTAATATCTTCATTTGTTTTATCTTTTTCATTTTTTATATGAATTCCTGAATTAACCGTTCTAAAAGCTACATTCAATTATTTTAAAATGAAATTTGACTTGAACGTAGTATTCAGAACAGTTAAAAGTTTAGGAATTCATATAAAAAATAACAAAGATAAAACAAATGAAGAAAATAAATCTGGAGTCTATAAGTTGATTTGCTTTTTGATTGCCCTCTGGTCGGTAACATAGGAAATTCAATGTTATTGTCATTATAAAATAAAACACTTGTTTACATTTTCTACTTTATTTTTGGTATTGACGTACGTTTCGTCTTTGCTTGAAAGACTTCATCAGAATACGAAGTAACAGTTGTTGTACAATGAATTTATAAGATTTTTTACAGAAAGTGTACATGTGTTTTTAAAATTTTTCGTCGGGTTGGTTTTCTCAAAGAATATTCCCTTCAGAATCGTGTTCACTCGATCCCTTGTAAATATTGAATAGAGGGGTGTAATAAAAATCTATTTGTTCATTTACTAGGTTATTGCTGTTTTTATGTTTATTTCGTAAATTTCCCATAAGTTCAATTTTAGACCTCTATTTTCAACATGTAGAATTTCTATTTCTTTTGTGAAAGAATGGTTATTTTCAAGAAGGTGTTTAGCATAATGTGAATCTTTTTTATTTTTATCGAAACTTCTTTTATGTTCTGTCTTTGGCCAAAGATTTATATTGGTAGAACAGGTAGAAATTTCGGTACAAACAGAACATAAAAGAAGTTTCGATAAAAATAAAAAAGATTCACATTATGCTAAACACCTTCTTGAAAATAACCATTCTTTCACAAAAGAAATAGAAATTCTACATGTTGAAAATAGAGGTCTAAAATTGAACTTATGGGAAATTTACGAAATAAACATAAAAACAGCAATAACCTAGTAAATGAACAAATAGATTTTTATTACACCCCTCTATTCAATATTTACAAGGGATCGAGTGAACACGATTCTGAAGGGAATATTCTTTGAGAAAACCAACCCGACGAACAATTTTAAAAACACATGTACACCTTCTGTAAAAAATCTTATAAATTCATTGTACAACAACTGTTACTTCGTATTCTGATGAAGTCTTTCAAGCAAAGACGAAACGTACGTCAATACCAAAAATAAAGTAGAAAATGTAAACAAGTGTTTTATTTTATAATGACAATTACAACTGATTTCTACCAAGTAACGGCCCAATCTATCATAAATTCAATGTTAGTTACAGTCCAATGGAGCAGTGGAATAATAAAACCTCAGCGCGATGCGATGATAAATAAACCACTGTTCTCTCTCAATGGTAGTGCTGACCGATGCTTCGATTGAAGCCATTAAGAGACAACAGTGGTTTATTTGTCATCGCATCGCCCTAAGGTTTTGATTCTTCCACCGCTCCAGTGGACTGTAGATTAACATCGAATTTCCTATGTTTCTTTTCCATACCTGTATATTGGTCAAATAGGAAGAACTTTTAAGAAAAGAGTTCACGAATACCAGCGAAGTTATCCGTCAGACATCTCACATTCAACATATGCCAGTCATTGAAAAGAATTTGGACATAATTTCAACAATAACTATGAAATTATCCATTTTGAAAATAATAAAAGTACCAGACCCATGTTTTCGAAACAGTAGAAAATAGTAGGTACAAGAACCTTTAAATTCTTCTTAACAACCAAACAGGTGTTGCAAAATCCCCACTGTTGAATGTGTTAAAATTATTGCACAAAAAGTTAAAACAAATGAAAGAACGCATTTAGGAACTGTATTGATCTTGAATAAACGTGGTCCCATCTTATATATTGAGCAATTTTTATAAAAGCGATTTTCGTAGAATGCTTTATTTACAGAAGTTTAAATCAATTCTTATTGAAAAATGAACATAGACTGGCTTTATCAAAGTCGAATAAACCTAAAATTGAACTTGTATCATTGAAGCTAAAATATTCCCTTTATAGTGTTTGTGTCCCACAAAATACGTTGTAAGTCAAAGAACCCCTGTTGTTTTTTCCTTTGATTGAATTTACAAGGAAAAATTGCTGCTTAGAAGATTTTTTTTTAAATAGTTTATTGAATTATGGATAAATATTTCCGTTTGAAAACTTATTGCCTGTCAATTCTGTCAAATATTCTGAATAATGAGATTCGCGATATTTTCCTCAAAATAGTTCATATATAATATCCCTATTTATTTTCTAATATATCAATACATAAATGAGCAGATTCCTCATCAGCTGATAAATTTTTATGTGTTTATTTTTTTTAGTATACAATGCCAAAGATGTTCTCTGATACGATTTCATTTTTCAGATACCAACTACGTTTTGTCTAATTATAAAACTGAGCAATGTAAAAGACCACCCAGGTTATGCAGACAGGGATATGCATGTCCTCAGTATCATAATAATAAAGATAAAAGAAGAAGTCCTCGGAAATTCAAATATAGGTAAGGAAGTTCAAAAGATCACAGATCATTGACAAAATCTTGAGTGTGCATTTAATCAATCAGATTTAAACGGGATTTTATTTGTGTTATAAAATTATTCCAAAATATTAAAAGCAAAGAAGGTTTTTTATCTGGATATCATAGAATTTAGTTGTTTCATCTGATTGATTGAATCCTTTTATTCCTTTGTCGAGGTAGCAGGTCGGTAGGTCCGGGCTGTTTAGAGGATACTGAAGACATTTGCTTAAGTTTTAATACTCTCAGAGCTGCAATATGAGGTCTGGTGTTGTGGCGAAGGATGTCCTTCACTCCGATTAACAACTCGCAGCAGTGATAATCAAGCAACAACAGAAACACAGTTACTCAAACACTATGAGAAATACAAGAACAGAAAACACTGAAGAGGGTGAAACAACTCTAAGTGCCTTCTTGGCTGAATTCAAAAAGTATATTTCATCAGTTAATTCAACGAAATAATATAATAAATATGTTCTCAACACTTATTGATAAAATTCACTAGACTAATGAGAAGAGCACAGTGGAACACCAATGGTATTTTGTAATACAAGAATGAAGTAGAAATTTTCCTCCATCACAAACTGATATCCCTCCTACCAATAAGAGGAACGCACATCATGCATAAATTCTTCTTTCCCATACCAAATTACAATCCTAATACTAACCATCCATACAACACATGTTGAAACTACTATCCTCATAAAAAAATCAATTAGTCATTATCAAATCCCAAGATACGAACTTGACTACCCCCAAGCCACTGTATTGATAGTCAAAATGCTCAACAATTTCTGCAGTATATTGTCTATCTAAATGTAAATAGAAAATCAACAATTCCAAATGTTTTTACAATACAGTATAGGTTCAAAATTTAAAGTAGGGTTAGATTTCAATAGTAAGCAGACCAACACCATCTAAACAACAGTTTAAATGTGTTTAGGTGGTGTTGAGCAGACTCTCTGGGGGGTCTTATAACCACCAAGGGAAGCCAACCTTTTACTACATGTAAATACATGTCCTTTTAGATTTCTTTTTAATAATATATAGAAGTGACATCATATGACCTATCTTATCACTTTCCTACTTATAATTGTGTCATTAAGCACATTTGCAATTAATAGAAAGTCTTCACCAAGGTTATATAACAATGCACCTAACTGGGACAAGTATTGCAGATTAGGGGATCAACAAATAAACCTATTATTAAAATTAAAAGACCGGGTGAAAGTAAATGAAACTGTAGAGATATTTATCCATATTTTGATATGGACAGCCACACAAAGTACTCCACAGATCATGGAAGATAAAAATGGCTAATTTGTACCAATAGAAATATATAATAAAAAGAAAACAAATTCCGGCAGTTAGAAATTCCTAATGGTGAATGGGCTAGAAGCGATTAAGAGAAAGCAATTTTTTTTTAGAAATTGGATGAAGTATTTCTGGCATTGTGGACATAAAAGCTTTCCTCTAGAAAAGAGGTAAAAGAAGAAATAAAACTTCTCAATAACAGAAAAATGATAAATTTCCAAGAAATGGTCCTGATAACCTACATCTTTAATGGTATTATAATAACATTAAAACATTGACACAAAATGTCAAAAACAGCAGAAATATGCTTGATTTTGAAACCAAGGAAAAACCCAAATTAAATAACATCATGCTCTCAATAAGCCTATTACCCCCGACATATAAATTGTTGGACTTGTACTGCAGAGAATGAATACTGTTGTTGCTGCTGAGGACTGGATACGTTCTCATCAGTTTGATTTTTGATGGGCACATTCAACTGTTTAACAAATACATCGAATAACATAAGTAAACCAACCTATTACTTAATCAAAAGCTGCAATGCATTCTTTCTGGATGCGAGCTAGGCTTTTAAAACGGTTTGGCACACTAAATTTTCATTCAACCTCAGCAATACGCTTCCACTACATTACTTCCTGAAATTGTCCTATCTTACAGAGATAATTCAGAATCAGAGTAGGACAAAGAGTATCAAGAAAATATCCCATTTAAGCTCAAGTTCTGCAGGGGAATGCGCTGGGTCTAGTTCTTATGTGCCTCAGACTAACCAATAACCACAGAGAAAAGGAACCTTTGCTGATGGCAAAGACATCCTAGCAGCTCACGTAAATCTTTCAATCTTGGCTGATCTAACCTAACCTAACCTAACCTAACCACAGAGAAAAGGAACCTTTGCTGATGGCAAAGACATCCTAGCAGCTCACGTAAATCTTTCAATCTTGGCTGATCTTGTGCAGGAGCATTTAGAAAAGCTTAAGGTCTGGATGAGCAATGGAAGATATCAAAATTATTGGACAAACCCAAACAAATAAATTTTGCCTTAAGAAAGGAACTTGCCCCTGCAGACATCTAAAAAACACATTAATACTTCAAGCAGCAACCATAAAAAATATATGGAAACTTACATGGAAAGAACACGTCACAAAAAAAAAAGAATCGACGTGAAAATCAGAGTAATCCAATGGCTAATATGAAGAAAATGAATATTCCATGGCAATAAGCACGGCCAGCATGCGTCAATTCAAACAGTAGATCGAGATTATGATTTCAACATAAACAACGGAGTTATTATTGAACTCATTGAGCATTCAGTAGTTTCACTTTTCAATTTGTAATTGATAACCACTACAATTTGAATTTCTAAACTGACTCGATAGTTACCTCAGGGAAAGAACTATATCTCTCAGAGTTCATAACTCCTTTTCTGCAGAACATAATGTGAATATGGCAGTACCATAGGGTGCAGTTCTGGAACCACTCTTATTTTTAATATTTATTAACGATCTACCCGTTAATTTGAGAAAGATGGTGACTGAACTCGCCAGGATCTTGTTTTGTTCCCAGCAGGATCTGCATATACCTGCTGGGAAGTTATGAGATTTTGTCATTTTGTTTGTGGAATGGTGTCATTTAAACTCAATTCTGGTGGATGTTAAAAATATCGAATGCATTCAATTTACAATTTCTAATGATTATCACAATAAATTAATTGGTCATAAAATCTACTTGGATAATGTCTTCACATCTAATTAATTAAAGTTAAAGTTAAAGATAATTATTTAAGACAGGGTGCACTAATTAACGCAGTAAGTAGTAAACATAATAGCTCTTACTATGCAATTAGTAGAGTAAAAAATGGTGAAAAACACTGAAATGAAGTCAAAAGCTTTTACTTGCTTGTCCTGAAAATTTCATATCTGTGAATTACTTTTTAGAGCTACACATGAATAAAATACAGAATTCGATATTCTGTCATCAGGAAGACCAATAAAAGTAATTTTTTGCAGATTTCAAACTGTTCTCTGAGGAAACTGAAAAGCTCTATCCTTCTCTCTTCGATCTATATCGTTACATATTAGCAAGAAAGAGTTGAAAAAGAATGTTATAAACAAATTTTCATATACTTTGCATACTTTTGGCCGAAATCAAATAAGAAAAAAATTCAAAAAAACCAATAACGCTGCGTCTGAATTCGAACACTAGTTAGGAAATTTAAAGTATTGGTTGTTAGCCATCTGACAACCCGAGCTATGAGAATATGTCTAGGCGTTTTCATTGTTTTATTACCATTATTATCTCCAGTCGTCCACTCGCACAGTAGGTCATCACAAAATTTAACATAAATCTTTATGTCCTTATTATACTCCTAAATACCAAATTTGATTTCGATTGTATCAGAAGTTTCGGAGCTATTGGGAAAATAATAAAAAAATCAAATGTGAATAACTGCGAAGCCATTGTACCGGTTTTGACCATTAACGAAGTTGATTGTGATATTTAGGCCCAAAACCTACCTTGAAAGTATCAAGTCCTTAGTTCCTTTCGTTCTAAAGTTAGAGTATTTAAGAACGGACCGGACTGTCTGGACATAATAACTTTTAACTTTGGATTCTTCATTAGTCAGTTCAAACCTAGTAATTTGATTTCATTTCCGCCCAAAATTCGAAAATTACAGACGTTTAGCAAAATTATAGCTGCCTGTTTCTTATAACAAGCGCGCAAAAATTCGCTGCCTTTGGGCTCCCTTTTGACTTTTTACTAAAGATTTGTCTGCAGACATTGAACATATAATATCCTATTGTGTGGAAACTTCCCAAATGTTGGAAAAGTATTCATCAATCAAAAAAGGATTATTCAAATGATGTTCAGAATTGCTCCACAATCCACCTGTTCACCTTAATTTATTCAAAATAATAGCCTTATAATTATAAAAAAATTAATTTTGAGACATAATAAAGTTTTTTCAAAGTAACTGTCAGAATATTCTGAAGACTTCTACCATATGTAATAAAATAGTAATTGATTATTTTATTTTTAGTATGCATTATAGAATCAGAATTTTCTGATTTTAATTTTTAATATCCTTACAGTGTTTTGTATATTTATTTTTAGATCTCTTGTATATTTTAAGGAGGATGATTACAATATCTTTGAACATTCTAACTTTTATAGCTATGAAACAAGAAATAAAGGAAAACTTTTTATTCCTAAACATAAAACCCGTAGTTTCGAAATGCCTCTTACAATAATAATAGGACTTTATTGATGACCACAATCAATATAACTTGAGAAAAAAATAAACAATATATTACTTTGTATCAATCACAGGGCGGAGTTCAGGTGGGTTTAAACCCTCTGTTCTACCACTCAAACCCTGAAGAGAAGAAAAGAACAAAATAAACCTCATGCTTTATAATAATAAAAATAATTCACCCTGAAATGAGAAAAAGAAAATAAAAAAAAATAACGTAGATGCACACTGTTCTCTGAATAATGATTCCCAGACACGATTTCTGAAAGAATACGCAGAAAGTGACCTTAAATTTGTGAAACAACTTATACATACTGAATGTAAAGGAATTTTCAAAAAGAGAAAGCCTGAGAGGAGGGGCCGATATAAGACCATGATTCCTGATATTGATATTGTGAATATCAGATCTATTCCTAATTTTTCTGTGGAGGTATGAAGGAATGCCTGCTGTGACTATGAGATGGTAGAGAACTAATGCCGGATGTTTAAACCTATTCATCATATTGAGGCCTCTAGTATCAGATAGTTTATGACTTATTCTGTCGAACTTCCTTATGCCGTGAATAAATCCCAAGCAAGAGTTTTGTGTTTTTTTCATTTTTCCATCCGTTTCCTGGTCCAAGCATGCAAAAAAAACCGTTGAACAATAGTTGAAATTGGACAACACCAACGAACTAGAAATAGTGATTTTCAGTTCTTTAGAAAGGGATCTTCTGTGAGGATAAAATAGTCGTAGGCTCATCTTTGTACACAAGAAGCAATATGTATTCTAAAACGAAAGGTGTTATCCATAAAAAGTCCCAGATTTTTTACTTCCCTCACTATTGGAATTGGAACACCAGTCTTACTTATTATTCGTTCATTCTAGCTATGCCTTCCTCAGCTTCATCACTTCGAAAACTATAATAAAACTGTATCATCTGCATAAAAATGTACGCTGCAGTATTTCAAGAACCTTCGTATGTAATGTGTATAAAGGATAAAAAGTAAAGGTTCCAATATAGACCCCTGCGGCGCACCAACAAGGGATCGGAAATCTCGTCATCACACTTCACCTGCTGAGTCCACCCAAACAAGTAACTCTTTATGAAAGCTACAGCACTCGATGAGAATCCAGTGAAGTGCATAATAGCTAATAGAATTTCACGGACAAGATTATCAAATGCCCTTGAATAATATGAGGACCATTATAAGTCCATTATCTGTAGCCGTTAAAATATCGTCAGTTACCTTCAATAACGATGGAACACAACTATGACCCTGTCGAAAACCCGATTGCTCCTCTGGGATTACATTATGATTGTTCATATGAGCCTTCATCTGGTGTTTCATTACTTTTCCAAGATTTTGGGCATATTTGATAATAAATATGCTTATTGAACGCAGATCTCCATAGCCTCTGACTACACTGGCTTTCAGAAGAGACAAAACAATTCCGGAAAATAACTCTCAACAATGCATGAGTTCACAATGGGAACAATGTATTTTAAAACGAATGGACAGCATAATCTCCAAAGTTTCGGAGTAATATCATCAATGCTCCCGATTTGATTTCTCTCCAGATATCTAACAATTATAGCTTCATCTACCAAATCAAAATTCATTCTATCCCCAAATTCACAAAATGAGTTTTCATTATAAAATTTGATAATATCCTCAGATTTTGTAATATCATCAGTCTGGGGAAAACAATCGTTGAAATATTGATTTATTTTATTACAATCTTCTAAATCGACTGGGATTTCGCTTCGCTTCTTTGATTTTCCGATGTTGAAATAATTCAGTTGTTTCCACATCTCTCTTGTACCACCTTCACGAAAAATTCGCGAGAAATAATTGTTTTCTCAAGTCTAATGTAATGAGCTCTGTAGTGGAATTACGGAGTGACTTGTATACATTCCAGTCATTTTCTGACCTAGTACGCCTGAACTTTTTTTTACTGGAATCTCTGACTCATTATTTTTTTAATTTGAGGAGTCATCCAGGGTGATGGCGTTCGTGTTATCGTCGTGAGACATATGGAGCGTGTTTATCCAACAAATCCGAAATAACCGCGTTCAAATAATTTATTTTCTCATCGATATTGTTGATGTTAAAAATTAATTATCAAAAATTATGTACCAGTGTATTAAATTATTCAATTGTTTGCCTCTGTATATAAAGTCCCTCAACAAATTTAGAAAGGTGGTTAGGGCATAAATGTTATTACTCTGTGAATGACTATTTTTGTGACTTTGTTTTTTAAATTTTATGGCTTATTCCATCTATACATTGTTATCTGTTTTTTTTTTTTTAATTTTATGGCTTATTCTATCTATACATTGTTATCTCTTAGAGTATTAATGACCATTATTATTATTATTACTAATATATATAAGAATACACATTTTGCATCTTTATGTATATAAAATACATACATAATGATGTAAAATGTGTATGATTTTTATGTCGCCCAGAAGAATTTCTTGATCTTCAAGATCTAAAAATGCAAAACTTGATTAAACTGAAGAGTTTGTTTTTTCAGATCAACACCATGTCCAAGTGTGAAGCATGGAGAAGAATGGGGTGAACCCAGTAATTGTGATTCTGGGGACATGTGTCCATATTGTCATACCAGAACAGAGCAACAGTTTCATCCAGAAATCTATAAAAGTACCAAATGTAACGATGTGCAGCAATCAGGATACTGCCCCAGGGGAGTGTTCTGTGCTTTTGCACATGTAGAACGTAAGTCGACATTTTAGAGTTTTTTTAAATAATAAATATGAAATTTTCTTTCTAGAAGAATTAGGAGTATCGAGGGAAGCAACAGATTCAGGTACAAATCTAGCAGAAATTCTTTCAAATGCTCTTCCATCAGGTCTGGATAGAAATAAGGAGAAAAATAGTGATAGTTCGGTAAGTATTTATGTAAATCAACCATTTTTGAACTTTTTCATTGACTACTACGATTTTAAAACCATTAGAAACCCTAAAGTAGATATTGAAAAAATGACATTTGTCATTTATATCAAACCAGTTGATGCTTGTGACTTCCTTCAAGTGGACTTCATCTTGAAGTATGAAAGCTTGGGCTTAGGCTTAGAGTAGGTATTTGATCATTTAGAATCAATAAGATTAAAAATTTAAAAATTATTTTTACTTATATTATGTATTAAAGAATTTCTCTTCTTATTTTTTGATAACTATATCCTTTTTACACATGTTTCAATTTTCGATGAAATAAAGTCTAATTGTTACTCCGAGCTTTTCTTTATCTAACTGTAAAAAGCGCACGAAAATCAAGGAGTTTTGCAGATTAGGGAGAACACATCGTTTTTTCGTGTTTTGTTAGTCTTCTTTCATTATTCCCAGGCAATTTTTGCTACCAAGATATTCAATATTTCAAAACTACTTTTTCATAATATGTAGAGATAAGTCAATGCTTCTTATTTTCAAATGACCATATCTTTTTTCTTGTCATCTGATTTTGATAAGACAAAGCCTAAATGTTGCTCCAGGTTTCTCATGGATAACAAGTAAAAACTATATGAAAATCCGTCGAGAATTTTCGGAGATTAGCGGTAACAAACAACAGATGGGCATAAATTTAAAAACCCTTTTCTTGTGTTTTGTTAGTTAAACTTCTTTTGTCATTTCCGGTGGATTTCCTGCAAGTATATACAATGTACAGACATTTTGATTCTACTGTTTTAATATACATATGTATGTTGGAGAATAAAACACCATATTTTATCAAATATTCACAGTTTATTCACTAAGAATGTGATATACGACGAAATGATGTAACTTCATTGTCAAGTGTGAAGGAATACAGAATGCATTTAGATATATAGGGTATCATATTATGATGAGGTTACGGTAGGGTTATGTATTAAGGAGTGGGAATCAGTTTA
Organism: Megalocaria dilatata; assembly: GCA_034642435.1. Classification (NCBI taxonomy): domain Eukaryota; kingdom Metazoa; phylum Arthropoda; class Insecta; order Coleoptera; family Coccinellidae; genus Megalocaria; species Megalocaria dilatata. Next base: position 51,272,301 of record CM067859.1, on the reverse strand, counting down.
TTTTTAATTGGATGTTCAGTATTTGAAGATCGGGATCTTTATGGACTTCGTTAATGCCCAAGCACTCCAACAAATTTATTTTATAGTTTTTGTGACATTTATGGAGGATTTTGAGGTTGTATATCTATATGATGATTGATAGCTTTAATATGTTCAAAGATTGCCGACCTTTTGTCTGTAGTTAGATGCTCTTTCAATCTTGTTTCAAAGTTTTTGATTGTCTAGATCTTTACTTGACGGAAATTCATCTTCAATATAAGAAAAACAAATGTTAACTTCCGCTATTTTATTGATTTTCACAACAATTATTTCGTCATACCTCATTTAAACTTTAAATACTCACCTGATGAAGTCATGGTATGACGAAACAATTGTTGTGAAAATCAATAAAATAACGGAAGTTAACATTTGTTTTTCTTATATTGTTTCAAAGTTTCTATCTGTTTGACTCACTTAAGTTGCGTTATAGTAATTAAAATTGATTCTGTAGATTTTCATACCTTTTAAATTATTTGATTTTCTTATTTAATTGAATAGAATATTTTCTAAATTAGCGAAACCTGAGAAGGAAGTTTATAAGTTTAATTGTCTAGATTAAATTAATTGAAATAATATTAGATTTTACTGGAGAAATGTCCAAAATAATTCAAGGAAATGGATGTCTATTTTTCTTGAAAACATTCCTTCAACTAAATGTAGAGGAAATTTATTACTTCGGGCTATATGGTTAATTGTACAGATTTTTGTAGAAAAGTTTTCTAGAGATAGTGATTAATAAGGAGTATTTTCTAGAGATAGGTATTGTAAATGCCTTATTAATCATCAAAAAGTTATTTTTAGAAATTGTTAGGTCTCAGAAATTTAATCGATGCATCGGTTCGGTAGTTATTCACATTTGACATTTTTTCATATTTCTCTTAATATTTCCGGAATTACAAAACGATAGCACGTTGTTCCTTGGATCAAGCGCGCAAAAATGTTGAAAGAGGACTTAGGTCACCCCACGGTAAGCCAGATTTTTGGAAAAAAGAATTTAGATTTGTATTTGAAATATTTTGTGTGAAACAAATTTCGGATATGTTTTGGAGTTTTGAAGCTATTAGTAGATAAATGCCGATAGCTCAGTGGTTGAGCCTTTTAACAGTCCTGTGACCTAATGTGACATAAGATAGCAATAACAAAGTCTAACCAGAACACAACTGAACTTCCTAACTCGCACAGGTTGAAAAGGCTTCTGAGGGATCTTCACATAAGATATAAGAGTATCAGGATAATATATCATAACAATGAAGGCTATTTTCTTTTAGAAGGTTTTTTCCTTACGCATATGCATTCATTGGTTGGAATGCTTGGAAACTTTTTTTTTTGTATCAAATGAAACTAATTTTATGTTATTTACATTATAAATTGGTGATAATTTCGCTATTAATCCTGTGCAATTCTGGACAGTATATTCAAGTGTAAATTTTTTCAATCTAATTTAAAAACCCCCTTTCAGATTGTCCTGATTCAAGGAATTTTTTATTCAACACAAAACAATATAATTTACAAGCTTCGGGAGTCTACTGAATCAATATTGATAATTACTCTAAGGCAACTTCTATGGGTCAAACAATTAGGAACTTTAAAATAAAATAGAAATAACATCTGACTACAGACAAAAGTCGGCAGCAATTTATTGAAGCTGTTAATACAGATATTAACAACTTCAAAATTCTCCATAAATGTAACAAATGCTTTAAAATTATTTTGTTGGAAAGCAGTAAACAAGGCCCATAAGGATACTGATCTTCAAATACCAAACAACCAATTAGAATTTAACTGATCTCCACTCCTTTACATGTAATCCCTCAACATAAAATGATATCTTGTATATCTCAATGCATTTTATATTCTGTTACAATTGAGAATGATGTAACAGTCGTAACGCGTCTTGTATGACATTTTTAATGAATAAATTGTGAAATTTTGAGAAATTCTTCAATGTACAATGGATTCTCATGGGATATCATATAAATAAATGTATAGAAATTCACCCAAAAAATATAAAAATGTCAGAAAAATATATGTTTTGTTCATGAATTGTAAACTTTTTTTTTTTTTCAAAAACCTTGAATTGATATAATCTGTGATCGCTGTTGTCATGGTGTATTTCAATTAATTGTGATTTATTAATTATTTACAGAATGGCAGTAGTGAAGTAAGCGAATCGGCTTCCACTTCATCACTAGGTTCGAACAGCTCTCATAGTAAAGCCCCCGGCGCCCAATTAGCTCATAAATCAGTACCATTTCATAGGCATCCTTCTTTAATGGGTTTAGAATATAATAACAAATTGGTAGCATTAGAAAAGGATCATAGTTTAGGTAAGTTAGTCTGTACCTTGATTTACTGTCTTACAAATACATTTTGAATTATAACTGTTGAAAATTTTAAACTCCAGAATAATTCTTTATGATTTATTTCATTTTTTGATTATACACTGTTTTTCAATAAACGCAGGTAGATTTTTAAATGAAATGAAACAAGCTGTGAGCAAGGTATTAACGAATACTTTTTTTTATCAAAAAAATAAGTATATGCCATTATATATGGATTAAAATATCTTTCAAATATAACTCATAAGAAAAAGTCGTCTACTGGAGTTAAGGCGTTTGAAGCATGCAGAATGTCAATTTGCGGCCTCGGCTGTGTGGCATGTAGCACTCTTCTACTAGAACCACATGTCGTCTACGTCTATATTGTCCAATTTCTTTAGTTTCCTCTTCCAAAAGTTCTGCGAACAAACTGCGTTATCTATGCTTTGAGCTCCTAAGGTCCATTGGATCTTATACGAGTGTAGGGCCAATATTCGCCAAGTTGGAGTATACGAAAGACCAAGCTCTTGTGCACGGCGAGGAATTGACTACCTCCCGTTCTCCTGCGCACTTTCACTACTGTAGCAATGTTCTTGGCCGATCTGGCATTCCTTCGACGTACGGGTGTTGGTTGATTGTTTTTCACATCAGTCCTCTTGAATTTGGCTATACTATACTATATTTGAGAGTAGATGTTGAAGAGACACCATAATTTGCACCACTCATTTTGATGATGAAGTGTTGTATCATTTGGACAAGCTGCTCCATTGTGCAACTTATCATGGTGATTTCGTAACTGAAAAATGAAAGACAGGTTAGAAAGATGCCACCGAAATAAAATGGCCGCCACAGGGGGCCAACATTGACCAACTCAAAATTAAAAACACTTTTCTTAAAGTTATTCAAATATTTCAAAGGTGAGCCTTTTTAATAGGAGGAAGAACTGTTTAAAATAAACTATTTCACAGAACGTTTTTATTGCTTGAAGAATCTCCTTAATTCAATAGTAATATGCATTTTAACCTGGAATTGAAACATGTAGTTGCCACTATTCCATTGTGCCAGATTAGTTGAGGCGAAAGAAATATTGTTCAAATCCAGTTTTTTCCTTCTAATTTATGTGCTAAGCTGTTGCACATTTGTGTGAACCTTTTATCTCTAAAAAGCACACTTTGAAATTGAGGAATTTAAAAATTGAACCAACAAATACGCATATAACATAACAAATGTAATATCTCTAGGGATTGCTATTGTATTTTTGTCTTTATTTTATATTTATCCTAAATTGGTAGGAAAAGGATGAAAATTTTACAATAACTATCATGTTAGAAAGAATTTTTGTCTAGTAAAAATTTTTCCTAAATATGGGCATCGATCTATTCCCTTCATTTTAAACTTTAGGTTAAGAGACTATAGCAGGATCTTGTTTAGTAATTTTGTGAAGTCTGTTTCTCTGCAACTTTTATGTAGGCAATTATTGGTGAAATGGCGTATGACTTTTCTACCCTTTATTAAGAAAATCTTTAAAAACACATACATCTGAATGAACAGAAATCTACCATTTTTTTATTCTGCTAGTGAAATACAGATTTCTAGTGACAAACTTCAAGAATTAACTCTGTGACATTCTAAACAACAAAATATAATCACATTAAAATACCTAGTTTAAATTGCTAAGAGAAATATTTGAGGATAAATCTAGTTAACCTAGACTGGTTCTGTTGATGAAGAAAATATTATAATACCATAGCAACCAACAATAAAAACAAGTGTTAGTATAAAGTTTAATGTTAAATATTCGAATCAAAAGTACTTTAATAACAAATGCAATCTGTTCTTCTTGAACCTTAGGTGACATGAAACAGAATGAGTAGAAATTTTTTTCAAGTAGATCAAATGATATTTTTATAAAGCATAGAAGAATTAATATTTGAAACAAATGAGTATTATTCTTTTTGATATACACGATTTTTCTATTCTGTGGAAATTCATTATAATGAGGTAATAAATGATATAATGATGATATGATAATTAATAATATAAATGAGAAAGAAGACACTTTTATCTAATTTCAACTGAACTTTTTATACTGCAAGAAGTATGAATTTTACGTCAATATTAAGTGAAGATATAGACAACAGTTACAAGTATTTATATGATTTCAGCAGGTACATTTGACAGAGATTCACAATTGTAAATTGAATAGGGGTCAATTATTAATATCTAGTCCATTATTAAGTGTTTGTTGATATGGGTTTCGGTTTATTAATTTCTAAACATTCCAGCATATTCATTATTCTCGCTTTGTCGCATATATGTGGTAATTCAAAGTTATCGAAGAATTCTGTCTGTTTTGTATTGGTTATACATTCGAAAAATGCGGATTTAAGTAAAATAATAAAGATTATTTTCACAATTTATTAATTTAACCAACACTTCTTCAAAATATAAACTTGAAGAAGCCAAAGTGTTGGCGAAACAATTGTTGTTGAATTAAGAAATTGTGAAAACATTCTTTGTCATTTTATTTTAAATAAAAATTATTTTGCATCAAGTAAAGACCGATTCAATGGAAAAAGACGGATTTGTTGTCGTTAGTCATATGTTCTTAGAAACGTGTCTAAAATTAAATCCAGTCTGTCCAACATAGGCTGTAGTGTAATTATTACAGCTCATCCTACATACATTTATAAAGGAGTTAGATCTTAGGAAAGAGGTGGATAATTTATCGGTCCATTTCTTCCGTTTTTTTGTAAGCACCAATTACTGAATACATGACGCTTTAAATGGTCTGTTGATTTGAGTTCTTGCGTTAAAACAATTTTGTATGGATGTAAACCAAGATTATTTCGTAAAATTCGCCACAAAGACGTCTGGGAGATGCCTAGTTCTTGTGAACGTCAAGAAATCGATCAATTTTGGTCTTCACAAACACTTTCACGTTCGGCAGCAATATTCTCTCACTTCTTGCATTTCTTTGTCTCACTGGCAAACACCATGAAGTGTAATATTTGTTTCAAACTTCATCACTAAACGTTCAAATGTTACTTTTATCTGGACGATTATAACGACCAAAAATTGGAGTTAAAGCACGTAAAGTTAACTTTAAAAAAAATTGTCTGATCATTGGTTGTCTGTACCAATTAGAAAATTTCAATAGTTAAGATTCCTACTTTTTGTTTTTAGTTTAAAGTGGGCAGGTAGGTACACAAAATGATAAAAGGGTTATAAAATATCGGCACACTACAGAGAATTTCTCAGCAGATGTTAAGACGTTATTTAAATATAATTAAACTTTCAGATTTGCATAGATTTGTCTGGTCATTGATTACAAATGTTAATTTTCCTGCCTTTTGATTTTACGTGCAAGATTTTTAAATTGGAATGAATGATCATTTTCTAGGCAATGAGTTGTAAACGTGCTCAGAAAATGATCTTCCTTTTCCCACAATAGGCAATTTAAAAATCTTGCACCCAGAATCAGAAGGCAGGAAACATAACTATACACCTGAATATAATGAATAACCAGACAGATCTATGCAAAACAAAAATTAATAATATATTTAAAAACCTCTTTAACATTTTTTGAGAACTTCTTTATACCTTGCCGACATTTTATAACACTAAAATAGAAAAAGGTTTTTTACTTGATAGAAGAAATATAACAAAATTTGAATATCAAAACAGATTTAATCTGTTAGTCTTCTACAATTCTAATTTAAAAAAAAAAAATTTATAACACTTGCATTCTTATCATTTTGTGTACTTATCTGCCTACTTTAAAATAACCTCCATCTTTTGTTTGTTTTCACTTCGTCTGATGATAAGGTAAATGCCTAAAAATTGCAATAATTTTTGCGCGCTAGTTCCAGGGATCGATTCTTCTAATATTCTAATTTTGAGCCGAAAATGATCTTAAACGACTAGGTTGGACTTACTGAAGAAGAATCCGATATCAAAAGTAAATTTGTCCAGCCGGCCGACCATCTGTAAACACGATAATTTTCGAACGGAAAGAGGTAGAGCCTTAAAATTTTCAGGGCAGGTTTGGAGTCTAAATGCCGCGACCAAAATCGGTTTAATAAATTCGCAGTTATGCACATTGGAAAAATATTCATATTTTCCCCAATATTTTCTATACTATAGATTCGATCGATCTAAAATTCAACATTTAGAAGTAGAATAATAATGCTTGTGTTCGTGCAAAATTTCGTGAGGATCGTATAATTAAAACATCAAAAAAATAATGATTTGTGACGATTGTGGGTGACATGAACCAGCTCGCAAAAACTCCGGACTTCACGTCAGTGCTCTTTCATTTTTGGTAGTGATACCATTATTTTTTAAACTTGTTTTAAAAGCAGGGCTTAAAATAATGAATATAATATTGACAGAATATTTAATTCGTTAAAAAAACGAACAACATAATTATTTTGCTACTTTTAAAGTTTTATATAGGCAATTTTTGGTGAAATGGTTTATTTTGAATAATTGTACCTCCTGTTAAAAAGACTCACCTCTAAAAACATTCCTGTATTTATACCACAGTGTATTTGGTAGAGTCCAAATAAACAATTACTTACTAAAATATGTCTTTTTTAGATACTCTGGAACGAGAGCAAAGGAAACAAACATTATATTTTACGTATGGTGGTTTAGGAACAAATTTTTACAGCAATGATACTGTGGAAAGCGTTGTTGGTATGTTGTTTTTTTTTATCAAAAATGAAAAAAGATCTGATACCTGCAATTCCTATTTGCAGGAAATGCGTTGGATGAACTAAATCTAGAAGATTCACTCAATTTATCTGGAGCTTTAGATCGTGATAGCGATTCTCCATCGGCTTCTAATTCAATCTCTGTTGGTATTGCAACTGCTGTACTGGCCAGCTCTTCGGCTCCTGTAAATATTCCTGGTGCTAACCGTTCTGGTTTAGGAGCGTTTAGTCCAAATAATAGTCCATTACAGCACTTACAATCTGGTTTTGTTCCAAGTAGGTTTGCTCAGCAAGATACCATAGATTTTTTGAATCATGGTGGAATGCCGCTGAGTAGCAGCACTTCTAAGATGAATAATTGGAATTTTATGGATTTTGGACCCAGGAGTATTTCGCCCAGGAATCATAATAATTTTAACATGTCATCCAGTGTGAATAGTCATAATGTGTCGAATTTTGAAGTAACTCGGCTAAGGGAAGAGCTCAATAATACTAGGATTCAGTTGACCCAATGGGAAGAACGTTTGGGACAAGCCAGAACGGCTTGCGAAGCTTGGCAAAGGGAAGCCGAAGATTCATCTAGAAAATTAAAAGAGGCTCTAGCTGACAATAGCAACCTAAAGCAAGAATATGAGAATTTAAAAGGAGGTCCGCATCTACGTACTATAGCTAAGTTATCAGAACTCAGTAAATTATCGCTGACTGATCTAAAAAAAATTCATGCTCAACTAAAGGGGGATATGGATGAAATAGAAAAAGTATTATATAGGGAAACCGCATCTAAGTGTATGGTTTGTGAAGAAAGGAATAGAACTGTTACTTTAAATTGCAACCATTTTGTTTTATGTAATGTGTGTGCACTTACACAAAGCGAATGCCCTTATTGTCAGACTCCAATAGATCTGACTAATATGTGAACAGACTTCAATTAGGCTTACATATGGAAAATATGCTGTCAAATTAATCGTTAATTTATTATGGAACAATTAAAAATCAAATCTAGCTGTGACATTTTCGAATTAATTAAGTATTTGAGAGCTTGTATTTTTCATATGTAATTAACAAATTTAATTAAAAGTAATTGGATATATTATAAATATACTTATATATATAGATTTAGGTTAACTAGGATTTTCATATTATGTTTCAATTAATTTTTTCCAAAATCATTTCAAATTATTCAACTGGTCTTCATATAACAACTCTACAATTCTCTTACATCACACCTGCCACCCTTTTTCCTTGTGGATCTGCTGAATGAGTTCTGAAAAACTGCGTCAAAACTGTGTTAGACCACCGTTTTTTCGTTTTATTTTACTGTGTAGTTTATTTTTGACTCTTCTTATTTTTGGAATTTGAGAATAATTTTTAATTGTTTTGTTTTTCAAATATAAAACTGTCACATAGTAAAATAATAATTAAGAGAATAATGTATCCTGATCTTTACAATAGAAATACTGATTCTTGAGGGAGATTTATTATTACTCAACAAAATTATTTTGCATTACTTGCTGTAAGTGTATTTTTTTCTGATTTGACTCAAAATTTGTTATTTGATGTTTTAGTGAACCCATTAACCTATTTTTCTTAAAAGGGACGTGGGAAAAATTATTTTAATGAATCCGCTATAGTATTATATTATCTGTTAAATGCTGTTTATTTTCTAATTTTAGCTGTTGAAAATTATACAAGCAATATATTTTTTAGTCAAATTACTGAAAGTAGATTGTGATACAATGTTCCAAAAATAAATCAATGTACATGTCGATATTCGGCCTATTTCTGGTTTTATATGATTCATTTCTATTCAAAATGATTTCATTAATTATTGTTGAAAAAAGGTGAAGTTTTACTTTGTCTAGTGTCTGTTAACGTTTTAATGAGTCGTCAACTAATGATTGTTTATTATAAAAACTTTATGTAGGTAAATTATTCAATAATCTTGAAATAAACTTTAAGAAAAAACAATATTCAGTATTTCATCATTATGAAATTCAATAGTTGCACTCTTTTTACATATCATTTTAACTGGAAAAATAAAGATATTTTTAAGGATTTGGAATTGTTGATAACTTTCTTAAGCACTATATTGATATGGTATATTGCATCAATGATTTTGTGATTTTAATTTCATACTATACATATACAAATATTTTAACTAAAATACCATAGCTATGGATTCTATATACTGTATAAGTTTTCCTGAGGTTTAGCACAGCTTGATATACTTTTGATAAAAAGGGTATTTATTACATTTAGTAAAGACACAAATTCTGTAATGAATTAGAGAAACTCTAATTCACAATTGATATGATATTTGAAGAAAAAATTTTATTTTTTCCGTTTCAAATAATTTGGTAAATATTACAATGGATAATTTTTTTCAATCTATCAATTAAATTTTGTCAAATGATACTTGAGTTTCACTAGTTAGTTACAGAATTTTAAGAGAGACCAGTTGGTAGGAGAGGTAGCTAAAACTATATTTCACTTTAAAAATATTTGTGTGTGTATTGTAAGAAAATAAGTTATAATAAAAAAAAACTTATATAGTAGATACCATAACAATACTTCTTTCAGTTATTTAAATTCCTATGAAAAATTTGACTGCTATGTTTCATATCGAATATACTCAACACAAGTGCATCTACATAAAGTTTCGACTCATTTATTCTTTTATATTTAAAATTTTGAATTTAATTTCTGAAAATGTTCTAAAATTTCATATTGGTACTTTTCTGACTTCTGACTTGATTATGCTGCAATCCGGTTATACTACAAGTAGATATTATTTATTGTTTCAAATAGAATCGTAATAACAAAAAAAAATATTTTGAAAAAATCAAATAAAATCCTTTCATGTTAATATTTTTTTTGGGATGGAACTCAATTTTCTTAAAATTCGAATAAGTTATTACTTCTAAAATCTGATATGAGAGAAAAGCAAAAGTGATAAAGAAAATGCAAGGTATTGTTTTTAAAATATTTAGTTGATGTTAACGTGAATAATTCATCAATAAAAATAATTGCATATCAAAATCTGAAAGAAAATTCCAATATGAAAATTCAGAGTTTGGTATGAGACAGTTTTGAAAGTATTGAGGTAGCTTTCAGCTAATAACCCCTTATCTTGTTATGCAAATTAAAAACTATTTAGAACCTTTCCATCTGTATAAATGGAAAAATTAAGTCCAATAATTGCTAATCTGTAGCAAAGTTTTCCACAAAATATAAAACCAGCATATTTATAAACAACGGAGAGAAAGACGTTATTCAAAATTGAATCAAAGATGAAAATAATATATCAAAAGATTATATTCAAATGAGGGGTTGCTATTATGTGAGGTTCTACTGATGTGATGCAGAAAGGCTTATTTAAATCTCCAGTAATTTAAAATAAATGAATAGAAATCACACTTGGGTGTGAAAGAATAAATCTTGAGAACTACATATCCCTAATATATATAGAGGCCCAAGTCTAGGTTTCCTTGAATCTCATATTTAATATCCCACATTTTTTAAAGTTGAAGCAATAAATAAATCTATATTCTTATTTTATATTTTTACTTGACAGTTTTGTATGTTATTTGAAAATGTAAACTTATAATGGGTTTTAAGATATTCGCATTTATATCATATCAAAAAAACTTTTATATCAATCCCAAAAAGACTGGATGTGGTTTTAAATTAAGAATTGATGCAATGTTTTTAGGGAGGAAATCAAAAGAGATAACTTGTTATAATAAATTCAAAGTCATTCCAAATATACACCTTCAATCTCTTGAAATTTTCAACAATATCTGTTTTTAAATTAATATGTTGATTAACATTGTTACATATTGTTTATATTGTTGCACCCGTACATATCGATTCTTTAGTTGCCAAGGTGTTAATATAGAACATTATAATTTTCAAATTTTTACGGTTGTGGAGATCAGAAGTTTTTTGAAAAATATGTGCTTTATCCATGATTTTTAATTACTTATTTAATTCAATATGTTTAACACGAATCATTATTATTATTGTTGTATTCGGATGGTTAATATCACCCAGCTTGTAAGTTTAATAACTGTAATTCAGTGTATTTTTCATCAGTAAAACTTCAACAAATTTTCAATATTCACTGGTTTTATTGCTGCATAAGATTTTTTCAAGAATTACTTCGAGTGGTTAATGGTTTCACTTCAAAAAAATTTTGACACTATATGAAATGAATTATATATTAATTAGGTAGGAGATTTTATGAATTAAAGTAGTGGGCCTATAGTTGATATATGTTATAGAATTTAGACATTTCATGAGCTGATAAAATCACTAATATTCAGATTTTTTTTTATCAAATTAAAAAAGAAAAGTAAGTGAAATTTCTAACGATATTAAAAATGTGCCAACAAAATATAAAATTTCAAAAAATTCACAAATTTCTCCGTAATCGGGTCTGAAAATGAGATGTGAATTTTTCAGCTCTGAAATATTAGAAATGTGAAATTGTCTCACTATCTACTTGTCCATTGCATAAAACACATATTGTATTTTTAAAGTTTGTTTTATTCATGTGTGAAGATTGTGTATTTTGAAACTATGGAAATAGAAATTTAAATTCATTTCAGTTCTATTTATTAGTGAATGCTCTAAGAGATTTGATTTTATTTGAGCATATAGAAATTAAGAAAATGATTAACTTATTTGTTTTTTAATATTGATTTCCTGTATACATTCCAAAAATTTTAAGAAAATTTCACTAAGTCCATAAATAATCTCTTCTGAATCATAATTATATAACTATTATTCTAAGAATTTTACATTTGAAAAGTTTCAAGGTTAGCACTTTCTGATATAATCAAGTGAAATCTTTTTGAGAATAAGAATGAAAAGTCTATATGGAAAATATTTTCATATGAACAGTACAAAGAAAGATTTTGGTATTTTATGAGATACCGTAAATAACTATAGAATTTTTATTAGCTTATGTCATGTATGAAATATTTCAATGTGATTAAATTTTAGAATAAAAATATAATTGCTTTAATTCTATTTCATTGAAGAAATATACCATTCATATCAAATATGATGAAATTTATCATAAAGAATTTTATATTTGAGTCCATTATCCAATAAAGTGTGCTTTTGTGGAATGGTATGTTCTAAAGAAATTAAAATATTATTTACAATAAAAATAAATTGCATTTAAATTATTACACTGTGACCAACTGAATCTTTTGTATTTTAACATGATTTATAGCATTCGCAGGAAAATTATTTCCTTTTTGAAGTTGATAATTGAGAAAATTATCTACTTTATAAATAGCCTGGTCAAGTTAGCTCAAAAAATAGGTAGTGTATTTGACACATTTTTTTAAATGTGGTATCTCCAGTAGTTCTAATCCACGATCTACTGTGGTCCTGTTGAATTAAAAAATATTGTATCACAAAAAAATGACACCAGTGGAAAATATAAAAGTCGTGTAAATTATGTGCAATTGGAGAAAATTATTCATCTGATGAAATTTTAAGTTCTTGCTTGGTACATGTGAATTGCATCAGGTGCTTCTCAGTGATAAGTTAAGAATCGTGTTCTAATAAACAAAATAATCCACCTCTTTTCAGACAAATTTTATCTTACACATTTTTGCAATAAAAAAAATTGTATTGGGGAGTTTTTGCAGGGCAGATGGGAGTAGTTTGAATTGGTTCAAAAGTATTACTAATTAATTTCCAATCCCAGTCGTTTGGGTCCAGTTCATTATCAAGCCATACTTGAACTTGATAATATACACGAAATAGATGTTGATGAGAAGCAGAGATTGAAAGAAGACAAGCCCAGTGTTTATGTCTTATGGCAGCCAGCCATTGTATATAAAAATAGTATGTGATTTTGGCATTTTGAGAAAGCAGATAATTTTTTGAATGAATATATTTTTGATTATTGTTGGGACTTCTCATACTTTAAAAGAATAAATAATTTTTTGATTGGAATATTGGATGGAGTAGTCCGTTACTTTGTGATAGTTCATTTTAATGGAATGAAATAAGAAATTACTTTGTTTTCTATCACTTTTTATTATTACTAATATACAGTGACTTGAGTTTCGTAGTGTTTACTACATTTTCAAACTGAATGAACAAATTAGATCTCAACTATTATATATGCTGATTGTAGGCTTCGGCAGAGCTTCGAAGAGAGGGGTATTCCAAAGTTCCGTCTGTTCGTTTAGTAGTTTTATTAGTGGTATGTGCCTCTTATATTTTTCAATTTCTATGGATTCCAGGATGTCAAGTTTTTTTCCTTTCGCTTCCACGTGCAGATAACAAGGTTGTTCAATTCTGGGAATGTGTGATCTGTATTGAAGAAATGGTTCGCAAAATTGGAATTATTCTTCTGGTTCCTAAAAGCAGATTGATGCTCTTTGTACCTTTTATGGAAAGGTCGGCCCGTTTGTCCTATATACACACTATTACACTGTTGACAACTTAATTTATAGACTCCAGAATTATTCAGTCGGTTCTCTTTGTCTTTCGGATTAAAGGAAAGGGAAAAAACTTGACATCCTGGAATCCATAGAAATTGAAAAATATTATCCATATTAATGAATGATATGTTGTACATATTATCAGCTGAATTAATTTATTTGAGTACAATCTACAATTTTTGTAGACCCATCTTCATGATAAAACTTTAGTTTAGCTCAAAAATGCAAAAAACTTATTGATCTTAAATAATTTTTTTGCAGATGTGGGTTCGAAGGCGACTTTTCAGTTCATTTATAATAGTGTAGTTATAATAGTGTTTCCAACATTTATGTACGAATTATTTTAGCTTTCTTTTTTGACAGGTCAAAGTGATGATTTATCTGGAAGTTTTGTATTGGCCAAATTGCACCCAGTAGTGGTAACAGCCGATTTACTTTACAACCTATAAAGAGAATAATGATTTTTCCTGAACCTATGTAGGTGATATCTCCTATTATTCTCCTAAACAAGTAATAAAACAAGAAAATTAATCCTGTCTGGAATGTTTGCGTTTTGAACAAGGTACATTTAAAAAATAAAAAACCCATTCATGTATGTTCATTAGTGCTTCAAATTTTGTAATAATAAAGTAGGTAGCAGCAATTTGCAGTAGTTTTTTTAGCGTAGGGCAAGTTAGCCAATATTTGTCCACAAGTATTAAGTAAACCAGCGGGGTTATCTTTTCATTCCTTTAATATTCATGAACCTCTTCTATTAGCAGTAAAAGATCTTGGCAGCGCCTTTTTTTCATGTTGTTTCTTTTAGTACTCTTATGAGCAGGTAAAGAAACCAGATCAATTTATTGCTTTTGGCCACTTATAACAATGATTTTTATAAAACCAGAAGGTCTTTGGCTTACACTCTACAGCCTCCTCAGTGTGATGTTGCTACCTGAAACGATGCAAATTCTCGTTCCTTTGTAATTAACAGATCTGGGAACACCTTCCATTTTAATATGGAGCACTGTAACAGGTCTCCTCAAAAACATTGATTCCCTATATTTGGGACCATATGCCATAGTGTTAAGAAAGTATCAAGAATCAGTCAGTGAAATGCAAATGTTTTATGCATCCAAATTTTTTGCGCTGAAAGTAGTCCCCTTTATAGCAATGAACAATTCGATTAAAAAAACATTTTTTGGACACATTTTCGGAGATCGACATCATACCCATCTCTTTTGTTTTATTTCAACCAAAAATGGTACCTCCAAAGGATAATCGACTTCACTACTCGCCGTGAATTCAGATACTTCAAAGTAACCACATCAGTTTTAGATAGAGAAAAAAATTGGCCTTAGTCGTTGATGGCTAGCCAACAAGAAACAAATCTTTCATTAAATCTCTACCTCTTTTCAAGGTACTGTATTAATCATACCCACGTGTCTTTGATAGAGTCGATTCATCGCCTTATTTAACATTTTCATAGTTTGTGCACGCCAAATTAATTGTAATGCAAAATTTAAGACATTATTTGTTCGATTTTTTATCTATTGTAAGGATCACAATGGAGCACTGTAAGCAAACTAAATGATAAATAGCATTCAAACTCCGCGTGAGTATAGACAGTTGTATCAGTTTAATGACAAACTGAATTCAGACAATTTCTTTAAGTGGGCTCTTTGAATGATCGATTCCAGTACTTTCTTGAAATAATGTATAAAGGATGCATTTCTAAACAGATGGTAATAATTTTATCAAATTTTGAGTTGAGGTCCCCAATCCTTATCATACGATTCTGATAGATTAAATTATTTTGTTATCTGTATGTGCAGCAAAGTCTTATCTAGAAAAATTTCTTTGCTTCCGTGGGAGTAATGAACATAGCTGCTATGATACCTAAACAAATGTCTTTGAATGAATCACATATACATTAAGTACTTTTTTCAGAAAACATTACTAATAGCTGTTTTGAAGCTTATTTATTAATTTTCTTCGGGTTACTGACATGACAAACCAAAATAGAAACAACATATTTTATATATAAACATTATAGTATCAGTCAAAAATAAAGAAATCTTATAATATAAAAACTAACCGATAAACAGAGGCAGAAGTTTTAATGCTTAGGTTTATGTCATAAAAAATGTATATTCAAAAAGTATAATACTAAGAATCTTAAGAAAGCTAATATCCTAGAATAACAATTAATCATGTAATCTTTTCTCCTTCATTTTACAGCATTTGTAACGCTAATTAAGTCAGTCTTAGGTTTGCTAAACATATTTGTCACAAAAGTTAATTATGTAATAATTCATTTCATAAACGCATATGACAGTAATTCTAAAAACTTTTTTCTCGATTTTATCGAAGCAAATTCGTCAATTAATATCAAATTTTATCCTGATACTCCCAGATCATCTGTGAAGATCTTTCAGAAGCTGTAGTTTGTGCGAATTAAGAGTTCAGTTGTGTTCTGGTAAGGCTTTGTTACTGTGTCTTTACGCCACTTTAGGCACATCATTGTTAATTTTTGACCCAATTTGGAATAAGGGCACAGTAAGAAAACCTAACCAGGACACAAATGAACTCCTAATTCGCACAAACTACAAAGGAAGTATCAGAATAACAATTTTAAAAAATGTGATTATCGAAAAATGATTTGGAAGTCCAAAGAAAAGGTTCCCTTAGAGAATTCATTCAACTGAAGGAGATAGAAGAACACTTATTGCAAATCGACCCAAATCGTCATAAATATATATGCAATATTTATACGTATGAAATCTGATTTTTCTTATAGATGGTGCTAGGCTTTATTACTATATCTTTATACCAGTTAAGACACAGCATTGTTAATTTTTTCCAAGGATGAAATGATGACTGCCTAATCTAGAGAGAACATTTTTCGTTTTAAGAAGGTGCTAACCCACATTAAATAGGATTCTCCGCTTACGAGTACACTACTGATGTTCATTTTTCCATCAATACTGTATAACCTCTACCAAGTGTAGAAATATGAAACTGGAATTTCTCTATCGATGGTACTATCAGTTTAGGGACCGCACGACCGCTTCTTCAGCCATCCTTACAGCTAATGAGGATTTTCAATGTACAACAACACAAGTTCGATATACCATATGCCCTTAAACTTGTCCAGTTTTTTGCCTATCAACTACAATTTACGAAGAGTTTGGGTTTCAGTTATCATTTGAAGAAAACTGCTGCAGAATTACATCAAATGCTTTTAGAAGCTTACAGTGAACATGCTCTATGTAAAACAGTGTTTTGAGTGATTCTAAAAATTTGAAAGTGGTCATTTCTACGCGAGAAACGGAGGGAGTGGGAAACCACTTGTGAAATGCTGCACAACAGATACAAAAAAAAGCTATTACTCCATCAAATCGTGTAAGGTAATGGTATATGGATATATTTTGAGATTCTGAACAGTCATAAATCATGGGTGAATCCAGGCGAACCACCGGCATCCAATGTAGGACCAAGAAAAGAAGACAATGCTCTGATCTGATGGGATCAGAAGAGTGTTATATATGAGCTGCTAAAACCTGGTGAAATTCTTAACACTGATTGCAACCAATAGCAAATGATCGATTAAATCGGGCATTACGTGAAAAATTACCAGAACATAGAAAAAGGCAACACAGTTATTTTACACCATGCTCCATCATAGATAGCAGAAAGGGCCAGGAAAACAATCCAGGCATTCAATTTCGAAATACTAGCACATGCGGATTATTCTGCTGACTTGGCTTTGTCTGATTATCATCTATACTTATCACTGCGACACAATGACTCTGAACAACACTTCGATTTGTCAGAAAATGGCTTGATAACTAAATCTCTTCAAAAAAACTGGTTTTTTTTTGGCATGGCATTCTTAAACTGCTGGAAAGGTAGCAAAAATTTGTAAATAGAAATGAGGATTATTTTGGATGAAATATTTTTCAATATTTTGAAACAACTTTAATTTTTACAAAAGCAGTTTGATACTTTTACATCTGATATGAAATGAAGTATTTGAAAAAATATATATTATACAAATTACAATCTATACATCTTTTTACATTACTTTAAAGTGTCCTTAGTCCACTTTCTTTCTTTTGGCTTTTCTTTCTTCCTCAATGTTGGAACTATTTCTCCTTTTTTTGGATTGTCTTTCACTGTCCATAACTTCATTGTGATTTTCAAGGTTTTTTCTAGACTCTTTCTTTTTTTTTGTGGCTGAATCATGATCCGAATTATAGACCGATATATTGCTCACTTCATCTGGAGAATCTTCTTTCATCTCCATGGGTTCAACAGAAATTTCATCAGCTCCATTTTCTAAGCTCCTACGAGATCTCTTCTTTTTCTTGGAGATATTTCCAGTATCATTCTCAATATTACAGACCGATATATTGCTTACTCTATCTGGAGAATCATTCATCACCGTTGGTTCAACAGACATTTCATCAGCTCCATTTTCTAAGCTCCTACGAGATCTCTTCTTTTTCTTGGAGATATTTCCAGTATCATTCTCAATATTACAGACGGATATATTGCTTACTCTATCTGGAGAATCTTTCATCACCGTTGGTTCAACAGACATTTCATCAGCTCCATTTTCTAAGCTCCTACGAGATCTCTTCTTTTTCTTGGAGATAGTTCCCGTATCATTCTCAATATTACAGACCGATATATTGCTTACTCTATCTGGAGATTCTTTCATCACCATTGGTTCAACAGACATTTCATCAGCTCCATTTTCTAAGCTCTTACGAGATCTCTTCTTTTTCTTGGAAGTATTTGCAGTATCATCTTCAATATTAAAGCTGTCTTGATTATCAATGACTTCATCTAAATCATTGAATTTTATTTTTTTATTCACTGAAAATTTCTCAAGAAATTCACCTCTTATATAAGGGATTCTAGATTCCAAGTTAAAATAAGTCACTCGAGCAACAATCTCTTGACCAATTTCTACATTGTTTCCAGCCCAATTCACTACACCTTGAGGTTTAGGTATAGACATGTTGAATGTATTGTAGACTAAGCAACTTACATGATCTCCAGTCTTTTTCGTTACTGTAGCCAACAATTCTTTTCCAAGAATAGGCTTGAATACAAAAAAATCTGCTCGAATAATAAAATTGTTGAAGCCATCGCTATCTATCTGAAAATAGCGAGACAAAATTTTGATATTTTTATGACCGAGTATAATGCCATTCAAATCTTTAGAAAAATTTCCAATGAAAACATTTAAATGTTCTTTGATTGCACTAGAAAAATTGTTCCCATAATACGCAATCCTATTATGTCTCTCTTGTTGTATTACTTCAACACATGAATTTTCGGAGGTAATTAATTTTTCTAATACTGCATCTTCCAAATATATCTTTTTATCGCACACTTTCATTTTCTCAGCACTCAATAAAACCAACGCATAGTAAAAATATCAATGCTATACTTAAAACTACCGATTAATAGGTTATGTGAAAACAGAGGTTAATCACCATAGATTTCTCTTTTCACAGAAATATATACGGAATCCAAGAGCGTTGGGCCATAATTTTTTAAAAATATTTTTCTATGCAATGGTCTGCAAAATATATAAGTTGTTAACTTAGCTAAATAGAAATTCTGCAGAAAAATTTTGCAGAAACATGCGTCTTATTTTTCTACTCCATATAAATTTTATTTTCGAAAATACAGGGAAAAATATGACAAATTTTCAAACGTGATTAACTGCGAAACTATTAAACCGATTTTTCTTATTAACGAACTTCATTGCGGCATTTAAACCGCCAACCTTTCCTGACAATTTTAAGGCTCTAGCTCTTTCCGTTGAAAGTTAGCTTGTTTACAGCCGGCCGAACAGAATTACTTTTGACCTCTTCATCACTGAGTTCAAACTAGTTGTGTAAAACCATTTTCGGCTCAAAATTCGAAAATTACAGACATTTGGGCGAAACGATAGCACACTGTTCCTTGGAACGTTTCATGTATAATCAATCATGAGGTCTCCTCGGGTACCCATATTATTCTTAGAGAACCCGGATCGCAATGAAAAGCCAGCTTATTAGTAAGCACATACTTAGAACTAATTAATTACAATTAATGTAACAGATATAAGTTAATCCGTTACTTAGCAAAAATTTCAAATAAGATCACACATTTATTAATAAATGATAAAATTATGATGTTATGTGTCGGGGAAAACGAGAAAATATTCGATTTCTATACTTTTGAATAAAGTTAATCTATTCATCTGTAATACAAAACCACTAATTTGTGATAGAATTATATGCAAGAATGAACAAGATAATTTTCGATGTCTATGATTCTGGTTAAACTTACAAGTCCGACATTATTCTAACCTCACATCAAATCTCGAGACATGAAATATTAATAGAATATATGTGTTAAAATTATTACAAATTAAAGATGGAGGAAATATTTGATAAAATATTGGATAGAATTTTCAACAGTTGGACTGCGTTAAAATTAGCTGTAGAATATTCAAGCATACCTAATAGTGTTCAGGTACGTATTTGAATTGAAAAGTTACGATTGTACGTTGATTTTCCTGTTATTCATATAATACTAAAATTTTGATGCATATACTGTTAATGAATATGTTAAATTTTACTTAGATCACATTTCAAATGACCTAATTTCAGGTGGCGAATGAAATCAAAACATATATGGTGGAATTTTGTTTAAAAAATAATGTCGAAGTAGAAGATATTCAAGATGCATTAGATACCATAATGGATGAGGAATTTGAAACTATTTGTGAAGATAACTCTACAAAAGGTATTGTTTTCAAAACATTGCTAATAAGCTTCATGTAGCAATACTAATTTACACTTAGCAAGTAAGACTTATACAACTCATTTAAGTGTTTGTAGGGACATTTCAGATTTATACTATCTTGATATTAATTAACGAGTAAGAAGTTTGTGAGCATTCAACTTCTTATGTTTATTATTTCGGATATCCACCAGTATGCAGATGACGGCAAGTTGGTTTGTTCAATGATAATTCTTAACCCGACTTTTTTCAAATTGAAATAGGTTTGTTTCCATGTATTCATATTACTAATGTACTGTGTATTATAATGTCAAAATAGCAATCGATTGTTTTTACTTGATAATTGTAACCTAGTGCTACATAAACTCACACTTAGTACTCTGAAACATCTCATCTAATGAATATTAATTTTGTTCCAGAAATTTCCATTATAATTCACAGGCTTCTACAGTTATTGAAACAAAATAATTTGCAGCAGTGTGAAATAGAATTTAATCAATTGCCACAAGCTAATGTACAATGGTTAGGAATGCCACAAAGTCAACAAATGCTTGTGGCCAATAAGGTAAGATCTCTTATGTGAATATCGATTTATCACATTGTTAATACTAAGACGTAAATATTCAGGCGGACAATTATTGCTTATAATATAGGTTGTTAAAATAGTTTGGACAGATGTTAAGTGTGAACGTTTAAATGTTTATTATTTTTTGAGGTTAGTTTTTGTTTCGACATCTTCAATCATTTACAAATTGTAATATTGAGCATTGCTCAACATGTAATTAAAGCCTATTACAAAATTATATGTACGCTCTTTGAAATTTTATCAGCCGGCATAATTGACCAATTGAGAATTCTATTAGAAAAATTGTAAAGAAATTCTAAGAAACTGGGTTTGTGGCAGATGTTAAAAAGTTAGTATATACTCATGCTGGACGTTTAGCTATTATTATTTCTTTTGCCTGGAGGGAAAATGTGGCCGAGAGTCCAGACATCTTCACTTGTACATGGCTACTATACATTGGATATTGGCGAAAGATCGATCACTGCATCCGTACAAAATTCAATTAAGGCAAGAGTATGAAATTTCCCTATAGATGGTGGTAGCCATCAGTTTAGGCACTGTAAGATTGCTTCTGCAGCTAATACAGATTTTCAACACACAACAACCCAAAGTCCCATTCACCAGAGTATTTTTCTGTAATCATAAACATGTCTAGTTTTGTGCCTACGAACTATGATTTACAGACAGCATTGATTATCTGTTATCTATTGAAGAAAACTGCTGCAGAATCGCATGGAATACTTGTAGAAGCTTAATGTGAAAATGTTATTGGTAAAATACAGTGTTTCGAGTGGTTGAAGAATAGCATGGAAAACCACCGAAAAAGTTCGCAGACAACAAATTGCAAGCCTTGTTGGATTAAGATGATGCTCAAAACTCAAAAAGAACTCAGTTGAATGTGAGGCAGAAAGCCGTCTCCATTCCTTGGAAAGATTCAGAAAGTGGGAAAATGGGTTCCGTATGAACTGAACGAAAGGCCGCAAGTAAATCAAAAAACCACTATGAAATGCTGCTCGACAGATACAAAAAAAATCATTTCTCCATCGAATCGTAAGAAGTGATGGAAAATATACTACTCTGTCAAGAAAGTACCGGGAATTTTCAATTAAAACAACATTTTTACATTTAATCGTCAAAATTTATTGGGTCGCCTTCAAAATAGGCTCCATTTGCTCCAATACATCTATGCCAACGGCACTTCCAATTATCGAAACATTTTTTATAGGCGCTTTCCGGGATGGACTTTAGCTATCGCGCCTAATTTCGTTTTATGGCTTCAATCGACTCAAAACGGGTGCCACGAAGGGGCAATTTTAGTTTTGGGAAGAGGAAAAAGTCGCAGGGAGCCAAATCCGGCGAATTCGGTGGTTGCTGAAGCACGTTTGTTGAGTTTTTGGCGAGAAAGTCAGTCACAATCGTAGCTCGGTGAGAAGGCGCGTTATCGTCATGCAAAATCCATGAGTTGTTCGCCCACAAATTTGGCCGTTTCTTACGGATATGCTCACGCAAACGTTTCATAACGCCTAGGTAATACTCCTTGTTTACCGTCTGACCCTCTGGAACGAATTCGTAGTGCACCACGCCACGGATATCGAAGAAAACAATGAGCATCACCTTCATTTTCGAGCGGCTTTGGCGTGGTTTTTTCGGTTTCGGCTCATTTTTTGCCACCCGTTCCGATGATTGCTGGCTTGTTTGCATATCGTACTCGTAGACCCAGGTCTCATCACCAGTTATAATGCGTTCCATGAATGTAGAATCGGAATTACAGCGATCCAGCATGTCTGAAGCAACCTGTTCGCGATGACGTTTTTGAAGAAAATTCAGGTCTTTCGGTACGAGTCGTGCGGCCACCTTTCTCATGCCCAAAATATCAATCAAAATCGTACGTGCGGACTCGTGGGATATCTTAAGATCATGTGCTATCTCTCTCAAGCTGGTACGACGGTTTTCCAGCACTCTTTCCTTAATTTTATCGACGTTATCTTCGATCGAAGCCGTCGATGGGCGACCACTTCACGACCTTCCTTGAAGGCTCTGTACCACTGATATGCACGAGTTTTCGATAGAGCATTATCACCAAAGGCCTTTTGCAACATTTTCAATGCATCGGCACACGAAAATTCATTTGCAACACAAAACTTTAAACAAATTCTTTGCTCAACGTAATCACCCATAGTAAAAATCGGCACGCACTCTGACATCGACTGACTTAATCAGCTGTTGCAAACACACTAGTTGACAGATCCCGCTCAAGCTTGGCATAGTAATTAAGGACAGTGGTACCAACCTAGGAAAAAAATTTTTACCTGCCTCATTGCCCCCCCAGATTTAAATCGATAATTCCCGGTACTTTCTTGACAGAATGTATATATTTTGAGAATCCTAAGTGTTGTAAATCATGGCTGAATCCAAGTATTTCTTAAGGAAATCCATTATTCTTGTCTAAAACAATTATTTTTATCTATACCAAGTTATTCTTTTTCTTAAATCAACTAGCTTTCCTTGTTTAGTTTTTTACAGAATGCTTCTTCTCATATACCAGCATATTGTATATCAATATGAAGGTTGTAAGATTGGAAGTTCGTGTTGATTATTCTAACTTTCGACATCTTTTTATTCACCTAATTGAAACAATTCAATAATACAGAAAATGTTTTTGAAAATGAATATTTTTATAACAGATAATGGAATTAATAAAATAGAATCATTGCAAAAAAAAACAGGCTACATAAAAAGGACAAAATAACAAATCAATCAAATCATAAATCTAGGGATCAGATTTAAAATTGTAATAAAATACAGTAAATTCTAGCAAATATGTTGCAAAACAATTTTATTAGATTAGAACGTTTATGCCATATAAGATTTAAACAATATACAGTTCAAGTGAACACCATGACTTTTTTGCACTCTTAAATTCGTTCTCGCCAATTTTTAACGAATCTACGCAGCACTTCGGCTGGTACTGTGGCTATAGTGCTACAAATGTTGTCTTCAAATTCATTATTATTTGTGTTATTGTTTAATGAATTAATCCAATAAATTTTATTTAGATGGTAATGTTTATGGTCTGACAGTCAAGTTTAGATCCAAAGAATAAAAATGTTTTAAAGTAACTACAACTTGATTGTCTTACAACCATTATATCGACTTTTTTTATGCAACAGTTAATTTTGTTGAATTCTATCTCCTGTTTAAAAATATCTGGCCTCAGTTATTTATATGAGAAATAATTTAAATTTGCATTTTTTCTTATCTAGGATTCAGACTCTTCGTCAGATGATGAAGATGAAGAAATAGAAGATACACCCATGGAAGAGGAATCAGAGTGGACAGTCGTGAAAACTAGAAGGAGACGATGATTCTTCTGTCTCAAAATGTATCTATGTGATTTGTAAATAAAGATTTATATAATAAATGTTTGATATTGGGAAAATCTGTTTTCATTTTATTATTTGCATTTACTTATTATTTACTATTGTAAATACGACAGTGATCAACCACCGAGTCGGGATATAAATCCCGGATTGATCAAATTAGTTTGCGGTGTGTACAAAAATACGTGCAAAGGAGTTTATTCCAACAGGAATATTTCAGAGTCAAGAATCGAAAAATTGAACCAAGAAACGTGTTCCGTCTCATTACAGACGGCCCTGTTGTTCGAAATTAGTTTGTCATTCGATACTTGTGTCTTTTACGTTGATATGCGATCTAGCAGTTTTGAGATAGTTTCGAACTGTTTAGTTTTACTCGACACTTCAGATTTTTGGTTTTATAATTTATATATGGCCTTAGAAAACATGGAATGTCAATTAAAGATTTGGATATATTTATTCCTGTTAATTTCACATGACGCAGCATTCGGAATTACAAACTGACTCTATCCTTCTTTACTTGCATTAATTTCATAATTTTTCTGTAACCAATAAGAAGGTTTAATTCGTTCATTCAGTCCACCTCCAAATGGACCTTCCAATCAATTTCGTTAATTTCCCTCTTTCTGTGTTAGAAGGGATGCATCGAGCACCTCTATCGTTCAGTCTTTGAAAATACTGTAAAATCATTATTATTCGTAATAGTCAAAGTGGTTGCATGTAGCAGTTGCTACATTATGCATTATTCTCGGAGTAGTCAAGTTGTTCGTTTTGTAATTGTACAAGCTTAACGCGATTGCTGTAAACGTACCAATCCACCTTACACTTGTTTGTAGTGTAATTGTCATCACATTAGCTTGGTACCATATACAGTGATACCAAATATGTGATACCAAAATATGTTAGTTTGTTTTGTTATAAGTGTTTTACTTCAGCGCTGAGAGTGTCAAAGAAAACATGATTTCAACGTCAAGTTCTAATGAATAAGAAAAAGTAATCAACAATCTGATAATGCCATAACAGATCGCTATGCAGGAAGTCCTAATGAAGAACTTTATACAGAATATTCATTTAACCACTCATGTGATGCTTAACGAAGATCAAAACTTCAGTCAAGATGTTGCAAAATGTCATCCACAAGTGATGAAGAATATTTTAGATTACATGGAGGCAGAAGAGGAAATACTTCATGGCGGGCAAAGCAACAAAAAAAAAGAAAATCAGTTTCATTAGCACCCTTCTTATTAGAAGGGAACTCCTGGTCAGTTTGTGTTACCTATTTGTCATATGCATGTAAGCGGGCACATGAGATTGTATTCCATGTGAACCAGTGGCGTTCTTTAGGGTAAATTGCGGGGGAGTCCTGGTAGAGGACAACATATCGTATAGAGAAAGTAAATAACTCCAGATATCCTGATTGCTAGATAATTGTTCCGAGGTATTGTGATATCCCCAGGGATTAGTTTACGTGACCCTTCAGGTAGTGTTCGGTTCGTTCTTCAGTAATATCTGAGCCTTCCTGGGCCCGAGGAGGTCAGATACAGTTCCTTTGATAGTAACTTCTCCGGTCGACTCGAATCAGGTTAGATCCCCTCTTCAAGGAGATCTCCTGGGAATGCCACAATTACCCTTACCTTACTGTCCATTTAAACCCCTTGTAATTGAGGTTCAGCACTGATTACTGGAAGTACAGTCGAAGGTGCGCATGCTGGCTGTATCCCCCATTTCCTGCATAACTTTACCCATTCCGCTGCGCAAGAATGATATCTGATTTGAGCGAATACCGACCTAACAATATGTAGTAATAAGTCATTTAGACCCGGGGCGCTATTGGTTTCACAGGGCCGCTTTGCGAACCACTGCGTAGAGTAGATTTAACCACAGGCTGATGAATGTGTTTCTATTTATTGAGGGTTGTTGCTTTTGAACATTATTAATAAAAATATATTATTCTGGTATTATTGTGTTTCGAAAATTTGAATCTCCCGTCACTGTTTCCTTGCTCTCGTTAGGTGTAATTTGGGTTGCCTACACAACGTAACGTCCTATTCGCCCGCCACTAGACAATCACGATAAAAAGGTTAGCGCTCTTTAGATTACTTCGTATAATTCCAGATCTTTAAGACTACTCCGTAAACCCCTAGATCTTTTAGAGTACTCCGTAAAACCCCAGATCTTAGAGTACTCCGTAACACCCTAGATCTTTTAGAGTACCCTGTAATGCACGGGATAGCTCAGTGGTAACGTTGAATGGGAATACTATCAGGACATTGTAACTATATATTAATTCTTTGTTATTGACACTAAATCACATACATGTCAAATTACAGTGGCACAGAGTATTTTGACACAGAATTATGAGGTAAAATACAATGACGTAATGGTGGAATATTCTTCTTCTTCTTCTTCTTTATCCTTTACTATGTGCTGGGTATCTATGACCATCTACACAGGAGTTTTCTTGTTTGTAAAGTTAAATCTTTGTATAGATATTGCATTTTGTGGAGAGTATACTTCACTAACGTGCTTTGTTAGGATTGTGGGAAGGAACATTGGGTGGACATTGATAAAGAAATTAGACATCACACTAGGATGTTAGTACACCACATATACATCGTCGTCACATACACTTTCCTACGGGCTACGGGACAAACCACACATTCTCATTTGAATAATTATCAAAGTCAATTTGAATTACTTCTCAGAGTTTAATTCCTGAAACAGATAGAAAGTTTACTATGATTTTGATCACTTGAATTTCACTCATAAACAGGACTTCCGAAAAATTTATTGGGAATGACAACCTATTTGCCAATAAACGGGTCAGGTCGGTGTGTAAATTAGCAATATTTTGTTCATTGTTGATACAATCATGGAATATATGAAAAATATCTCCCTTCTCTCCACAGTTACATAAGGGTGACTGATACACTCCTATCTTATGAAGATGAGCGGGGCTATTGCAATGAGAAGATCGCAATCTGATAATAGTAGACATATATATTCTAGGTAAAGAGATTGTGTTGAACCATGGACTGATAGGTAATTTCCTATTAAGGAATTCTACATATATTTTTCCCTTTTGAAGACCCATTCTCAACCACTGATCTTTCCATCTTTCCCAAATTACTCTTCGGAATTTAGGCCAAAATTCCCTCACGTCACCCTTGATATGTTTTTGATTGCGCAATTTTATGGCCTTTCTAGCTAATGAATCCGCCTTATCGTTTCCGTAGATTTGGGTGTGACTTGGAACCCAGGCCAATGAAATACAGAAACCTTTCTGTTTCAACTGATATAGATTTTTCCGAATATTCAAAGTTGCCATATCATTTGAACCGTGAATCCGCCAATTAGTGATCTTTTGAAGAGCACTCTTTGAATCTGAAATTATCACAGCTTTATGGATTCTTTTTGTTTGAATAAGGGTGATGGCTCTTTGGATAGCTGTGAGCTCCGCGGCGCATATGGAGAAAAAACCCGGCAGACGTTCCTTGTAGTCAATTGTTCTCAGACTATACACTCCTAAACCGACTCTATTATTATCCCTGGAAGCATCGGTAAAAACTCTAACTTCTTCTGGGAAAAGTTCATTACATCTGTCTAAGAATAATTGGGAATTATCTGGGTTATCCTTTCTTAAGCCGAATGAGTGATACTTAAATCTAGTGTAGTGAACTTCCAGGTCTAGAAGGAAACAAGGAAGAAGGAAGTTAGATTGTATATCGTCCGGATTTTCTAACAAATTGAGTGCTTCCATGAGAGGGGGCGGACAATTAACTGTCCAGAAGAATTGCAGTGAGTGTAGTTGTTTCAAAATGGATAATACCGGATTATTCCTAACCTTGAACTGTTTCGACAGATACTTTAAGGCTAGCCAGATTCTTCTGAGACCAAGAGGAAGTTCGCATGATTCCGCCAAAATTACGTTGGTTGGAGTTGATCTCATCACCCCCAACACAGATCTTAAAGCCGAGAATTGAGTGGTATCAAGTTTTTTTAATACTTTCTTGGAGCATCTCCCCAGAAAAATACCGCCGAAATCTAGATGAGAACGTACAATGGAATTGTATAGAATCATCAAGGTTGATGGATGAGAGCCCCACCAAGTTCTGCACAATGATCTTATTATGTTGATCCCCTGAAAGGCTTTAGTACACATATTGTCGATGTGTTCTGTCCATTTCAAGTTTCGCTGTACAGTAACACCCAAGTACCTGACCGAATCTACCCATCGAATGTCATTATTAAAAAGTTTTAATGAAGGGAGATTAGTCCACTGTTTAGACCTGTGGCAGCACATTGCCTTGGATTTTTCTGAGGATATCTGCAGTCCCTTTTTCTGAGACCATAGTTCTAGCTGAGTTAACGCGGAGGACATCAGGTTGAAGGCTGTTATAAAATTGGGAGCTGATACTAACAATGTCATGTCATCTGCATATTTGAGTACTTTAACTCCATTACCTCTTATGAATGAACCGATATCTTTTACATATATGTTAAATAATACTGGACTGTAAGGAGATCCCTGTTCCAGCCCAAGACTTGCCTGGCTTGGACCTAAGAGTACTCTAGTAAGGGGGTCAATTATGAAGATTGATCTATTTAACGTTAGAGACTCCAATATTTGTATAATTCCCTCGGGAATTCCCTCCCTTACTAACAGTTCCCTCAATATGTGGAAATTGACCGAATCATATGCGTGTTTAATGTCCAGGAACACAGCTAAGGTTACCTCTTTTTTGGCAAAGGATGTGTAAATGAATGATGTTAGATAAGTGATTGCGTCCTCTACTGACTTACCCTTTCTAAAGCCAAATTGAAGTTCCTCTTTTGAGGAGTTTTTTTCATAAATTCTCTCGAGTCTAGTGGACAGAATAGAACCTAAGATTTTAATCAGACAGGAGCTCAAGGCAATTGGTCTGTAACTTCGAGAGTCATTGGGGGGTTTGCCCGGTTTACATATTGGAACTATAACCGTTTCTTTGAGGGAAGGGGGAATGTTCGGAGAGTGGATATTTGAATTAACTATATCAAGTAAGATAATTTTTGCGTTCAGGGGTAGATTCTTTAGCATACTATAGGTGATTCCGTCTTTACCCGGAGCTGAGTCTCCTTTCTGTTCAAGCACACAAAGGAGTTCATCCAATGATATGTCAGGAAAGGAGGACGTCTCTACTGAAACTTGGGGTAAGGCAGTGGGAGCTGGCAAGGGAGAACAAAGCCGATTCAAAATTTCTCTTCCGCATGTTACTGATGGGAACTGAGAGGAGCTAGAACTGACACCGAATTTAAATCTCTTAATGTCTTTCCACAATTGCGCACCATTCTTATGTGGGAGGTTTTCACAGAAGGTCCTGAAAGATGACTTTTTGGCTTGTTTAATTTTGCGTTTGGCACTCGATTGAGACCTCTTCGCGAGCAGAAAAGATTCTATTGATGGGTTGGACAAATATTTCGCGAATGCCGCCGATCTTTCCTTTACCGCTTGGGTTAGAGTATCATCCCACCAACATATTGAGTACTTTGATCCCAAACCAGTAGTTTTGATCTTTTTTCGAGGAATTGATTCATCTGCCGCGGATATTACTAATGGTGGAATATAATCTACGAGGGACTCTGTGATTCGTATGATCCTTAGAGGATAGGGATCTCTTTACCTTACGGGGTTGAAAATCCATATTAAGTAATATTTGAATGAAGGTAAAAAAATGTGAAAATCAGAATAACCTTGTTTAAATATTACCTATCATGTGTCGAAAATAGTCTTCTGATATAGAGTCTGATAATTTGGATTTATTTGTATTATTTTTTATTTATTATTATTATTTTGAAACAAGACAACGCGAATCGTTTAGTAAAATATATAGTTAAATAACAATCTATGGCAAAGTCAATGTGTTTTCGCGTAAAACTAAGACCATAAAGTAAGAAGGAAAGAAGATTTTGTAGAAAAATGTCAATTTGAGGTTACCATGTTAAAATCATTAAGATTGTTTTGAAATTTACAGTATAGCTTTTAAAATTAAATTTTTCTAATTTTATAACAAATTCAGCTACATGTTTACTTGGTCTTCCTTAATAACCCTGAGGAACGTAAATATTCTCATAGAAAGAAAATTTTTTAAGTACGCAGTTTTCAACAAGGAAACAAATTTCATCATGCCGAAGAATACACAACATTTGAAAGAAATTCAGAAGCAGCGGTTGAAGAATAAAGAAAAATCCACCAAATATGTTCCGGGGAGAGTAACGTTGCAAGTACTTGGAACAGGAGCGAAAGGCACACCTAAATCCCTTTATATTTTTTCAGACCAGACAAGGTAATGTTATTGTAAATGTTGATCTATTAAAGGAACAAATGGAATCCGCATGTGTATCTTTCATAATATAATAATGGATTATTATATTAAAAATGAGTTTGAAGGTGTTTCATAATTATGTAAATTAAATTTTTATATTTAAACCACTAGATACAGATTTACAGACTACATCGTATAACCTGGTGAGAAAAAAACTGGAGTAAAAATAATGTGCAAATAGTATTCCAATCATACATAGTTCTTTGTCCAGGTGTACAATTTATGATTGCAGGTTTCTGATACATGAACCAGGTGTAGAAGTATGAAACAAGAATTTCCCTATAGATGATGCTAGCCATCAGTTTAGGGACCGTAAGACCGCTTCTATAGCGTCATTATCTCCTTCTAACAACTGATGAAGATTTTCAACACATACCTAAGTTCCAAACTCCTGTTTGTTTTTCTATAACTTTAAACAAGTTTTGTGCTTACAAACTATGATTTGCTGACAGCATTGGTTTCTTTTATCATTTGAAGAAAACTGTTTTAAAATCGCATCAAATGCTTGTTTAAGCTCAAAGTTAATATGTTATAGGTGAAACACAGTGTTTCAAGTGATTCAAAAAATTCAAAAGTACTTATTTTTACGCGAGAAACAAAGAGAGTGGGAAATCTCTAAAAAAATTCGCAAACCTTGTTGAATGAAGATGATACTCAAACTCTACAAGAAATCGCAGATTAATTGAATGTGATGCAGAAAGCAGTCTCCATTGGTTTGAAAGCTATTGGAAGTATTCAGACAGTGGGAAAATGGGTCTCGTACAAGCTGAATAAAAGGCAGCAAGAAAACCAAAAAACCATTTGTGGAATGCTACTCAACAAACAAAAGAACCTTATTTCTCCATCGAATCGAGACAGATGATGAAAAACAGGGAAATATTTTAAGAATCCTAATCATCGTAAATTAAGGAAGAAGCCATAATTTACGATGTTCACAGCTACACCAAATTGCTTTGCAAAGAAGACAACGCTCTGTGTTTGGTGGTATCATTAGGGTGTAATCTAATTTTAGCTGCTAAAACCTGGTGAAACTGTTAACACTGATCGCTACCAACAGCAATTGATCGATTTAAAATGAGCATTATGTGAAAAACGTCCAAAATATGGAATAAGCCAAAACATAATCATTTTGCTCTACATAATGCCCCATTACACACAGCAAAGAGGGTCAGGAAAACAATTGAGGCATTCTGTTGGGAAATAATATAAAATATATATAAATAAATAAATAAGCACATGCGGTTTATTCTTCAGACTTAGCTCCTTCGGATTATCATCTATTCACATCACTTAGACATGCTCTAGCTGAACAACACTTCAATTGGTATGAAAATAGCTCGATATCTGTTTTGCATCAAAAGAAGAACTGTTTTTTCAAGTGGCAACTGCTGGAAAGATCTATAATTTGCAATGGAGATTATTTTGAACAAAATATCTTTTATCATTTTCAAACAACAGACATGTGATTTTTACAAAAAAATTCCAATTTCATACTTCTACACCTGGTACAGGCCTAGCTTAACCTCACAGGTTCTCGCCAAATTAACAGAATTTGTATAGAATTTAACTAACAAAACTATTATGCCATTATTATGATTTGTAATTTGTTTTGTGTGTATGTTTGAAGTTCGTGGTAACTGAAGATAGAACAAATTTTATTTCCGTTTTTTGTTCACTTTGGATTTGAAGTTACTTAAAGAAGTAACTTATATTATTATAAAAGTATAATGACAAAGAGAACAATTCAATGCAGTATCAATCCCAATTTTTTGTAGATTGAAGAATATCACTAGATATTTTCAAGCATCTTTAAGGTAATTATAGTTGCTCGTTTAAGAAAAATTAGTTTCCAATGATCAACTGGAATAAAAAAACAATGGATATCTTTCAGTTGCATTTTGCTTGAATTCTCCAAATATTCAGTATTTAAATAAAAACAAGGTATCTTTCATTGAGTTCACGAAAGTAAAAAGAAACTCAGCAGTCGTTATTATAAATTGTTTCGCTTACTCTGTGATTTGACATATGATCATCGAAGTGTTTGAAGTAACAAAACCAGACTTGAAATTTCAAGGTATTAAATTCCACTTTATAGAGTTTTTCATAATTATCCTCTTGAATAATTTGTATAAGCGATTTTTGCTGGATTTGTTTTATCTTGATGAGTTCTATCTTCTGTTAAAAAAAGACTCACCTTTGAAAAAAGTGATATTGAATAAAGTCATCTTTCCTTATTCCATTTGAAATGAAAGATCACAAAATAATGAACTATTCTATCCAATCAACATACACATGAAACTGGAAATACTTTTTCGCTATCGGAATCATAAGATTTGAATTATTGTTTTCTGATTTTTAATAGTCTGATTATATATTTTCAGGTATCTTTTCAATTGTGGAGAAGGCACTCAACGTTTAGCACATGAATTGAAATTAAAATTGTCAAAGTTGGAACACATTTTTTTAACACGTCCAGTATGGCAAAATATTGGTGGATTACCTGGAATAACTTTGACTATGCAAGATGTTGGTGTTCCTAATGTTGATATTCATGGACCTTCAGGGATAGTGAGTATACTTTTCCATATTCTCTTCTTCACATTAAGAAAAGCAGCAGTAAGTTTTCCTCGCCTTTTTCCTTTAATTTCTTCTCTTAAATTAGACAATGTGGTTGCGTTTAATGCTGCTATGATGCTTTCACCCTTTTTAGTGTATACTATCAATAAAATACCTTTAGAATCACAAAAGATCGTAGGCATTATTTTTCCAGCGGATGAGGTGACTTTAAACCTCTGGGGGCTGTGCATCCTTTTGAATCCACCGCAAGGACTCTTGTTTACTCTCAGGGTCATAGTGATGAACCCACGTCTCATCCCCAGTAACCAGCCGGTTGAAAATAGTCAATGGGTCTTTTCCACAGAGCTCTAAAAACTCCTTAAAGCACTTAACTCACACTTGCTTCTATGGTACTTTGAGCATTTTGGGTACCCATCTTGCACTGACCTTTGAGAGGTTAAGATGGTCATGAAGGATAGCATGTATGGTACCCACATAGAGGTTTGTCATCTCTGCTAATATCTTCATTTTTATTCTAGCATTTTCAAGTACCAGCTTTTCCACTTTTTCACATTTTCTTCAGTGGTGCGCTTATGTGCCCGCCTGAGCGAGGGTCTCTTTTGAATTCACTTGAGCACTTTTGAATGGTGGATACTGACGGGGCACAGTCTTAGTAAACAGCAATCATCTCGTCATGAATGATGTTTTGACTTTTTCCCTGCTTAGTGAGGAACTTTATAACGGCGTCATGCTCGATTTTCTTCCTCATTGTGGCGTCAGTAATTCTGGTCGTCTTTCACTGAGGATATCTAGAAAATTAGTGAAATTTTATATTTATACCCTGAGATAGTGTCATTAGTAAATGAGATAATTAGATACCCACATTATTAGCAAACCACCCCAATACCGAGAATACATTGAACGCCCCTCATAATCTACACTGCTAAGCATAAAATTAGGGTTATCTCATAATTAGCATTAATTTTAGAAATTTGTTGTTTTTTCAAATTTTTCATTCACCATTTCACTGATGGGGTCGAAAATTAACAATGCTGTGACCTAAAGTGGCGTAAGGTCGCAGTAACAAAGCCTAACCAGAACACAATGGAACTCGTAACTTGCACAAGCTGAATAAGCTTCTGAGGGATCTTCACAGAATATCTAAAAAACATTGTCAGCATGTTTTGTTTCATTTTGACAAGGTTCAAATGTCGAGATTTGTTTGGCCTACTTGAAGTCAAGATTTAGATTTGATAGAACATGTTTTGGGATGAGATGGGAAGACGTTTACAGAGATCTGTGCCGGTTGCCAGAAACAATAGAGAGCTTCACAGCATACTGGTGCAGGAGTGGGACAATATACTGCAGTTTGTGATTCAAAAATCTGATCCAAAGCATGCTACTGAAGTTTAAAAAAAAATTTTGTTTGGCCTAAAAGAATATCAAATTAAGTTTTTCATTTACATTATTTTCAATAAACTTCGAACAAAACAACAAAAGCTTTTTGATTCAAGCAGTCACGACAGAATCATCTCACGAAGTTGGTGAACTATGTTACAACCGAAAAACATGAGATTTCTGCAAAAAATGCAAATTATGGGATGACCCTAATTTTATGCTCACAGTTTATTTTAATTTTATGCTTACATTTTAATGTTAGGGTATTCAATTCATAAGACAGGGAACTCCGATTGTCCAGTCGAACATTGGAGTACTCGAAAGATATGTGCGTGATGATAATGAATAATCTAGTGTATAACTCGAAAAGAATTCTCTTCTCTCTCATACATTCCCTTGTGGGAAGTGGGGAATGGGACACCTCATTTCATTTCGGATGATATATAAATTTGTCGGCACATAGAAATCAGAATGAAGTGCTAGTGTGTAAATCCATAACAAAATCAAAAGACTCTTCGTAAATACAACTGTTTACTGTAGAAGAAAAAATTCAAATTATAAAATGGTACTTTGGTGGTTAACTCAATTGGAGAAATAATACATTTACGAGATTGGCCAATTCCTTCAAGTTCCACTATTTCTTATTATATTAAAAGTTTTGAGAAATGTTGGTGTTCACAAACATGTAAAAATTGAAACGTTACTAAACCACTTAAATCCATGAGTGAAAATCATCTGAATATAGAGATAGATGCTACTGTTGAGACCAGTGCACCTTGTTCGAGTAGACAAATTACTGAACAAGTTAATATGAGTAATAAAACTGTTCCGAATATTTTTAAAAGAAATGGATACTATTGTTATAAAGTATCGGGTGTTTTTTAGAGTGATAGAACTTTAAATTGAAATAAAACACATTTAAATTAAGATTGAAGCCAAATTTTTTTTTATTTGAAAGATAATTGTATGACATTTATATTTTAAAAATAATTTCCGGCATATGTCCACCACGACTATCTCTGAGGAACCGCATTCGACCAGACCAATTTTGGACCACTTTTTCGAGTAATTCAGGCCTTATTTCATAACACGTGTAATGTTGGCTCCCAAAGCGTCTATTGTTTTTGGTTTATCAGCATAAACCAATGACTTGACATAACTCCAAAGAAAATAATCCAGTGGAATTATGTCGCATGATCTTGGAGGCCAATTAATTGGACCATTTCTCGAAATAATGTTATCGCATTCTTTTCCAGATGTACACTGGATTATTCATTATCATAACGTATATATCTTTCAATTATTCCAATGTTTGACTGGACGGTCGGAGTTCTCTGTCTTATGCATTGAATATCCTAACATTAAAACGTGATTTTCTAAACCTATATATGTAGATTTTATGAAACCCTCATTATATTTAGTATAATTACTTGATATACTTTCTTTTTTAGCAAGAAATGTTTGATGCTGCTAAGAAATTTGTTGTGTTGAAGAACTTTAAAGTTTCAGTGAGAGAATGCAAATCTATGGATATTTTCGAAGATAATGTGCTGAAAGTAAAATATGTGGAATTAAATAGAGACTCTGAAAACTTAATAGATGAAAAATTAGAGAATGAACAAAATAATATTCAGAAAATAAGTAGAGGAAGAGAACCAAAAAAGATTAATGAAGTAAGTAATATGTTTGCAATTTTAATTGATGTAAGAACCTTTTTTTTTTTCAAAATACTTACCTTATGTAGTGCGAACATTAACATATTTACTTATCTCTCACTCATATGATATAAAAATTATATACAATGTACTCTGTCAAACTGCATACCTTAAAGAGCATTTTCTTTTAGAAGTACTTTCAAATTTAAAATCACTTCTTGGTAATTTCCATAAAATTTTCAAGGATGAAATGATACAAAGATTAGAATGTTGTAACTTAAACAAGGTCCTTTTTAATGTATGCATTGAATAAAATAGTAACAGGATACTCGATCTAATAGATAGATCTAGATGCTGCTAGTGACAGCATCATCTTTGCAGAGTAATCAAAAAGATAGAAAAAAAGATAGAATATATCTATTTTTCTTGGTTTCATGAATACTTTTAGGCAACAAAGTTGGCAACACAACAACAATAAAATCAAATGAGTATACATGCAGCAATAGAATTACACAGTGTGAAGTGCATGCTGTTTGTGTGTTACAGAATGATCCATGTCCATCCTATATCAACTCGATTTATTTAAAAATGGCAAATGAATTTCACAAATAGAAAAAATTATGAAATATTCTCGTGTGAAAGGTTCCGGATCAAGACTTATCCTTATAAAGGGTTTTCCAATAATAGGTTTCATTGGATCTTTATTTCATGGTAAAGAGGAAGGTATGCCATTAACAATGGAAAAAGATATCAGCCAAATGGTCGCCACAGCTACAGTTGCAGCACAATATCCTTTCATGAAATTCTCCATGACCAATTCGCACATTTGCAGCTGTATGTTTTCGATAACTTCACGAATTCCATCTTTAAAGTCTTGACTTGAT
Source organism: Megalocaria dilatata (assembly GCA_034642435.1). Lineage (NCBI taxonomy): Eukaryota > Metazoa > Arthropoda > Insecta > Coleoptera > Coccinellidae > Megalocaria > Megalocaria dilatata. The sequence goes on along the minus strand of CM067859.1, from coordinate 51,235,173 downwards.
TGTGGAGCATTGGTATAGATAGACCATATCTTTCACATGGCCCTAAAGAAAAAAGTCTAAAGGTGTTAAATCACAAGATCTTGGTGGTCAATTGTAATCACCTCTTCAAGAAATAACACGACCACGAAGCTTTTCTTGCAGAATTGCGATTGTTTCGCTGCTTGTGTGGTACGTAACGCGGTCTTGTTGAAAATAAACGTTGTCCACATCATTATCTTCCAATTCCGGCCATAAAAAATCATTAATCATAAAATTTGAATATCAAAACAGATTTAATCTGTTAATCTTCTACAATTTTAATTTCGAAAAATTTATTCAAGGAACTTTAAGAATTAAATTACTCGTAGATAGCATCCGACTTACGGATTGGCCGTCCTTAACGCTTTTGTGGGAGCGGGCCCGTTTGTCATTAGCGGCGATATCATGTTGTCCGATCGACGTTAAACGACCCGATCGTCGATCGAAGGTACGTCCGTTGTACGGAGTTGTACCCGGATCGTGATCGGTAATCTGAGTGATGAAACGCTTTGACAGATGCATTTCGGGTACCTAGAACTGTTACAGTTCGCGGTATTGGCGAAGGTTCGTCCAGCACGATCCGATGAGCCGTCCTCAGGTCTCAAAGATTTTCGCCCGAAAACGATCAGTCCATTCATAGATCAACAAGACTATATAGATGGGACACTGACTGGAAAAAGTCTGAATCAAGTTTGTCGCTTTTTTGTAGCGACTGGTGCATGAAACAAATTCAACTAGTATTACCAACTCTCAAGAGAACTGAATCTTCTTTCAGTTTTTTCTGGGCTAAAATTAACTAAATTACTATGTTTTACTACCAAAACATTGAAATGCTTACATTCACACAACTTTACAACAAATACATTTAAATTTTTTGGTAGTACAACATAGTAATTTTTGAACACTTGTTTTAATTTTAGCCCTAGGAAAAACTGAAAGAAGATTCAAATATTCGTTTCAATCTTTAAACTCACTACTGAATAACAGATACATGTTTTAACTATAATTATTTATTCATAATAAAAAATAGAAACTATTAAATGAAAAAAGAGATGAAATTAACATATTTATTTACAATATTTACATTTAATTTTTTTGTTGTACAACATAGTAATTTCCAAAAACTTGTTTCAATGTTCAAACTCACTATTTGAATAACAGAAATATGTTTGAACAATAATTATTTATTGGTTATAAAAAATAAAAACTATTAAATAAAAAAAAGAGATAAAATTAACATATTTACAGTATTTCTAGGTGTTAAGACAAAAATTGAACCTTGAGAACATTAATTCATGAGATTTTCTTTAAGATTCAAAATGTCTTTCAGCTTGGACCTTAATCGGGTCAATAAATTCCTTCTCTGGATTACTGAATAAAAATTTTGATCAGTTCTGGTTGCTATTTTATTCACTTGCTTACACCACCAGAATAAAGAACTGACTAGTCGAGCATAATATTTGATAAAGATTATGTGATGCACACTTCATAATTTGAAAATTGAAATTCTTTAATATGATATTTTCAAGACATTTTGAGATTTTTCTTCTCTCACAAAGTCTTGTAATGAAATGAAAGAGATAATTAAAACATTTATTGAATAAAAAGTAAATATAGTGTCCCGGTTTAATCAAATTACCAAATGGATATTTCTTACACTCAATAAAATCTAGATCTTTTAACAACTCACTATTACCAAGTAAATTAATCGTACAGATTGCACAGTTTCTAATAGATAAATCATTTGATATAATCTTACAAATTGCACCACTCAACCTGAAAAAGTTCTTTTCCCATCAACATTTGGCACTGATCCAGAAACTGGCCCATACCATTTCAGTATCAGTTACCTCAGGAAAAACACCTAGAGAAAAAATAATATTATTAGATCATCCAGAGCATTTTGTAGCATTGATTTATATTCTTAACTAACCAACTAAACATAAAAATAGTCTAGACTACATAGTAAATTAAAATGAACCAACCTGAAGAAATTATATTCCTCTCAATATTTGATCATCTGATAATTAGTGCCAATCAGTTGGCTGTATAATTTCAATCCACCTCTTAAATAACTTGGGATCTCTCTTGGGAAAAAGATGTCTAGGGCTGGTTAGATCTTGACATCCATGTACACAACATTTCTTAATATATCCCATTTTCATGTACTGTATTGAACTCAATATTTGAAAATACACTAGTTTAGATGCACAAACTGTTTTGGACTCAACTCTCGCGAAATTTTATATAAAAAAAAGAGATGTACCCGAGGTTGGGCGATAACAAAAAGTAAACAAAACCACCACTCCTTTTCAAATATTTTTTTTTTATCATTTATTCATTAGCAATCAGAATACAACAATTCTATGAGCTAATTTGCTGTCTACAGAGCTTTGAGCTCTTGTGATTTGATATGGTCTTCTCCAGTGAAAAGACCATTTTAAATCTACTTCATATCAGCTGGCCAGGTCCTTTTGAGTCTTCTCATGTCTTGAGGTTGAAGCAACGGTTGTAGTAAGTCGTTTATATGACCATCTAACTTAGTGTGATGTTTTTGGCTCTGTTCCTTGATGACATCCTTCACATAAGGTATTTTCAAATCTTCATGCAGGGTTTGATTTGATACATACCATGGAGCATTTGTTAGCAATCTCAGTATTTTCGATTGGCTTCTCTGGACTAGAGTTACATTGGACTTACTCTACATCCCCAAAGTTCAATTCCGTATGTCCATATGGGCTCTATGACCGTTTTATATATCAGCAGCTTGTTTTCTAATGAAAGTTTCGATTTTCTACCTATAAGCCAATTCAGTTCTTTAGTTCTAAGGTCTATTTGCTTCCTTTTTTTAATAATATGCTCCTTCCAGGTTAATCTGCTATCTAAATGCACTCCCAAATATTTAACAGTTGGGGAATTTGGTATTTTTATATTGTTTATAAAGATGGGTGGACACTGGTCTCTTCGAAGGGTATAATTTCCTTGAACTGACTTGGTTTCATTAACTTTTATCTTCTACTTATGCAGCCATTTTTTTATTTCATCAAGATGATTTGCAATCTATTAGATGCCTCTTTGCGATCTTCATGGCTTGCAAGAATTGCAGCATCATCTGCAAAAGTTCCCATTATCGTATTCGCATTTGTGGGCATATATACAAAAACGGTCCCATAACACTTCCTTGGGGAACACCGGACTGAATAGGATAAAAATCAGACACTTTATCATTCACCCGTACTCTGAATCTCCTTCCAGTAAGATAAGATCTCATCAGCTTGTAGCAGTATAATGGCAGACATTTCTTTATTTTATACAATAGTCCAGAATGCCAGACTTTATCAAAGGCCTGGCTTACATCCAAAAAAGCAGATGTGCAGTATTGTTTGAGTTCCAGGGCTTTGCTTATCTCATGACTTATTCTGTGTGTCTGCTGTATGGTGGAGTGATTTGTTCTGAATCCAAATTGGTGTGGAGGAATCCATTCTTGGGTGTTGGGATCTGACTTTATTCTCAATAGCAAAATTTTCTCCAAGATCTTAGATAAAGTTGGCAGTAAGCTAATTGGTCTATATGATGTTACAGCATTTGGATCCTTACCGGGTTTCAGTATGAGGATTATTTCTGCAGTTTTTAGGTGTTCTAGCCAATAATTTTGTCTCAGGATAGCATTGAATATATATGCCATCATTGCTACTCCTTTCTTAGGCAGTTCCTTGATCATTCTTGGTGTAACTTATCTATTCCGGCAGCTTTTCGTGTGTTCAGGTATTTTATTTCTTTTTGTACTTCTTTTATGGTGATACTTTTAATAGGAGTCTTATTAGAAGGAATATTTAACATTTCTCTTTCAACTTCGTAATCGTGTATGTCATCATTGGGTGTGAATACTTCAGCTAGGTGTTCTGCAAATGTTTGAGCTTTTTATTGTCAGTCCTTGCCCATTGAATAGTTGATGCTGGTATGTTGCGTAAGGGTGGTATATGGATTTTTGGTTTTTTATTGGTTTCCACACTGAATTATCATATCTATTTAAACTTAGCCCATAGTTGTTGAATGACAATTCTTTGTGTTCTTTCATTTTAAATTTTAGTTCATTTGTTAATCTGTTCAAGATGGTCTTGTCTGTAGGCGAGTGTGTCTGATGCCATTTCTTTCTAGCTCTTCTCTTCTATGCTAGAAGTCTTTTGATTTCCTCTGGAACATTATATGTTTTGCACTTTTCTTCAGAAGTAGGCGTGGCTTTTCCCACAGAATATTTAAGAAGATGTGTATTAAGAAGATGACAAATGATGTCAATACTCCATCTATTGAATTGTATCAGTCCTTACTTGGTGAAAATCCATATTAAATAATTTGAAATAAGGTTATTCTGATTTTCACAAATTTTTATTGTTAAACTCACAACAATTGTTTCGCTATCACAGTAGCATCATCAGGTAAGATCACATTTTGAATAACTAAGCTTGTTTCCGAAATCCGTGGCTATTTATATTACAGTAACTACAATAAATTTTTATTAGGCACTAAAACCCAAAAAAGGGGTCCCTGTAAATTCCAGCTTATCTGAATATATTTAACAGAGGTGAGCTATTTAAATCTATTTGTTCGTTAAGTAATATTCCAATTTTATTATGTTTATTTATCTCTAGGGATTCTAACAGATTTAAGGCATAACTTTTGCTTTCTATATGTAGAATTTCAAAGTTATGGTTGAAATTATGTCCTGTTTCTAACAAATGGTTGGAATATGTGGAATTGCTTTTATTGTTGAGGAAACTCTTCAAATGTTCACACATCCTATGACGGAACGTTCTTCCAGTTTGACCTATGTAAATTTTAGGGCAATCACCGCAGGTTAACTTATAAACCCCAGATTTATCATCCTTATGTGTGTAGTCTTTATTATTTTTGATAAATTTACTCAAGTTTAAATTAGTTTTGAATGAAGTTCTCAAATTATATTTATTTTTGAGGTATGTAGCAATTTTCTCAGAAATACCTTTAGTGTAATTTAAGGAAATGTATTTAAAATTTTCTTTTATATTAGGAAACACCATATTTAAAGCTATTTTATTATTTTTCTTCATCAATAATTTGTCTATCAACTTTGGATCATATTCATTATTAAAAGCTATTTGTTTAATTATGTTAAGTTCTGAAATATAATTTTCTCGATTCATGGGAATATTAACTAATCTATGGATCATACAATTAAATGCTGATAATTTTTGATTTAGAGGATGATTTGATTTATTGTGTATAATAGAATCCGTATAGGTTGGTTTGTGGAATATTGAAAAATCATGTGAACTATTTATTCGAGTAACAGTTAAATCAAGAAAATTAATAGAGTTATTAAGTTCGGTTTCGGTTTCGGTTCGGTTTTGGAAACCGAACTTAATAACTCTATTAATTTTCTTGATTTAACTGTTACTCGAATAAATAGTTCACATGATTTTTCAATATTCCACAAACCAACCTATACGGATTCTATTATACACAATAAATCAAATCATCCTCTAAATCAAAAATTATCAGCATTTAATTGTATGATCCATAGATTAGTTAATATTCCCATGAATCGAGAAAATTATATTTCAGAACTTAACATAATTAAACAAATAGCTTTTAATAATGAATATGATCCAAAGTTGATAGACAAATTATTGATGAAGAAAAATAATAAAATAGCTTTAAATATGGTGTTTCCTAATATAAAAGAAAATTTTAAATACATTTCCTTAAATTACACTAAAGGTATTTCTGAGAAAATTGCTACATACCTCAAAAATAAATATAATTTGAGAACTTCATTCAAAACTAATTTAAACTTGAGTAAATTTATCAAAAATAATAAAGACTACACACATAAGGATGATAAATCTGGGGTTTATAAGTTAACCTGCGGTGATTGCCCTAAAATTTACATAGGTCAAACTGGAAGAACGTTCCGTCATAGGATGTGTGAACATTTGAAGAGTTTCCTCAACAATAAAAGCAATTCCACATATTCCAACCATTTGTTAGAAACAGGACATAATTTCAACCATAACTTTGAAATTCTACATATAGAAAGCAAAAGTTATGCCTTAAATCTGTTAGAATCCCTAGAGATAAATAAACATAATAAAATTGGAATATTACTTAACGAACAAATAGATTTAAATAGCTCACCTCTGTTAAATATATTCAGATAAGCTGGAATTTACAGGGACCCCTTTTTTGGGTTTTAGTGCCTAATAAAAATTTATTGTAGTTACTGTAATATAAATAGCCACGGATTTCGGAAACAAGCTTAGTTATTCAAAATGTGATCTTACCTGATGATGCTACTGTGATAGCGAAACAATTGTTGTGAGTTTAACAATAAAAATTTGTGAAAATCAGAATAACCTTATTTCAAATTATTTAATACTCCATCTATTTCACTTGGTCTTTTAAGACTTATGTTCAGGCATATATGTTCTTCGATTAAACTTCTGTATTCATTCCAGTCTGTTTTTCTACTATGCAATCGAGGAATTGATTTTTTATGAATTACAACGCTACTTATTGGGCTATGATAGTGATCTGATGATAGATCATAGCTTGGAACAATATTCATATAGGTAGAAGTTAGTTTTAGGTGGGGATAGGGAAGTGTCCAATCTATATATTATTGTTGAGCTATTAGTCCATTCCGTCCGTCTTCCATCGTCGCCGCGTCGTTCGATTTTATTCGTTACGTTTGAACGGTTGGATGGGAGCAAATCACGCGTTAGGACGTGTCGTGTCCGCTTCTATCGATATTCCCCCGCATCTATAGAGTGCTGTAGGAGGAGTTCGTTAGTCCTGCGGTACGATTGTACGTAAAGCGTTCGTCTAATCGTCGGCTTTCGACGTTCCCTTCGCATCTGTATGGCGCTGTAGGTTGAGCTCGTCTGTGTACGTACGGTACGATTGTGTGACGCGTTAGGGCGTGTCGTAGCCTTCGCTCTCGATAGTCCCCCGCATCGTTATGGTGCTGTAGGCGGATTTCGTTTGCTGAGAAGGTACGATGGAACGTTAAACGTGTCGTATCAGTCACATTCGACGTTCCAGAAGCATCTTCATTTCGCTGAGATCGAGCTCGTCAGTTGTAGACGGTGTTAGAGACTTGCTCACGTTAGGGCGTGTCGTATACTTCGCTTTAGAAATTTACCCCGCATCGTGATATAATTTTTAAAGTTCTTGAATAAATTTTTTGAAATTAAAATTGTAGAAGACTAACAGATTAAATCTGTTTTGATATTCAAATTTTGTAATAATCCTTCTATCAAGTAAAAAACCGTTTCTTATTATTTTATATCATTAATCATAGCTCGGTGGCGCAATCCATTCACAGTAACAGTTGCACAAGCCTCATTTTCGAATAACTAAGGTCCAATCATACCGCCAGTTCAAAAACCGTACCAAACAGTGACATGTTGGGGATGGAGAGGCTTTTGAATAATCATTCTTGGATTTTCCAAGTCCCATGCTTATTGCTTATTAACGTAGTCTCCAAGGTGAAAATCATTTTGGTGCATTTCAAAGACCCAATAAGCCAAGATATGATGTTGCTGGTGATCGACCAGCTTGAGTTCTTGTATTGACCTGTTTCAGCTGTTACTATTTGGTAGTTAATCATAATTAAAACAAATTTTTTATTACTATGTTTTACTACCAACAATTTTTAGATGTTTTACAATATGTAAGGTTTACATTTTTGCAACTAGTTTCGAACTTTCGTTCATCTTCAGGCAACTGACTAAGCACATGGTACAGGTTATTTTATGTAGATTCAGGTACAATGTAGTGATAATAAAAAAGTGTGAGGTACAGGAATTTTGTCTCGACCAGATCTTAGAAAAAACAAAAAGTTTTAGGTAATTATGAGGGAGGATGTTATTTGAATGCATTGAAAATTTGGAAATTACATAGATCAGTTTGATCATTCATTATCTCAAGAATATTTTTCTGCACCAATTTACAAACTTCAATGCTGTCCAGATAGTTCCTTTTGATTCCACATGTAATATTTTTAGGTTGTCGATTGTTGAGTATATGTGGCCATTGTCGATGGTAGAGCTTCTTTTATTTTTGGAGAAATCCATTCGATGTTCATTATACCTTGTATAAAATGAACGTCCTGTCTGACCTATATATTTTTTATTGCAAGTTGAACATGTTAACTCATAAACTCCTGATTTTAGTAAATTTGGGGTTGGATCCTTCGCATTGAATAACAGAGATGACAATTTATTTTCTGGTTTGAAAACTATTTTGATATCAAGTTTTGATATATTATTGGCTATTTTTTTCACTTATGTCACCGAAGTACTAAAGAGAAATGAATTTTTTGGTTTTTTCTGTTTTAATAGAAGGCTAAATTTGGTTCATGGCTATTTGGGACATTTTGTGTTTAATTCTTTTATCTGTTATCTTATGATGACATTGTTTGTGGCTATTGTTTTGATAGTATCAATTTCAACTTCACGGTTATTCTTGGACAGGGGAGAAGAAAAGGCTCTATGGATCATCGATCGGTAGGCTGAAATTTTTTGTGAGTATGGGTGGTTTGAGTCTATGGGGATATCGGTTGATGTGAGTTTTTTGAACAAGTTAAATTCAATTTTTCGGTTTGAATGTGATATTGATTGGTCTAAAAATGTTATATGGTTATTCAATTCTTTTTCTAACTTAAATTTTATTTTTGGATGAATATTATTTATTAAATTTAGAAATTGTCTAAGTTGTCTAGGTGTTCCAGATATGCAGGCAAATACATCATTTACAAATCGGTACCAAAAGTGTATTATTATAGGTAATTTTGAAGTGAAAATTCTCTTTTCTATGTAATTCATGAAAATATCTGAGAGAAATGAGCTCAGGGGTGAACCTATAGCTAGGCCGATTAGTTGTTCGAATATTTTGTTATTGAACTGAAAATAGTTCCTTTGTAAAGTTCCAAAAGTAAGTAACTCACAGTGGATCAATGGATTCACATGTGATTGTTCTAATATTTCCAAAATTAAATCTATCGTCTCTTTTCTCGGAATATTTGGAAACATATTCTCTTCATCAAGACTCAATAAATATGATTTTTTGGGCATAGTGAAATTTTCTAATTATTTTGTCCATTCTATGGAGTTTCTTATGGTATATTTTGGTCTGAAACCGGTTGTTGTTTTGAATATAGTGTTTAATTCTTTTTCTAGTTTATATGTGGGATTATTAACATAGGATACTACTGACCGAATAGGAATATTTTCTTTGTGGGTTTTCATTAGACCGTAAAGTTTTGGTGAGCTTGGATTCATATTTATGTAATAATTTTTAGTTTTCGGTAAAACTGGAAAAGTTATGTTCTTGATTTTAAGATTTTTCGAATTTTAGGTGTTTGATCAACGGTAATTTAGATAAGTTCTTGTGTTTCAATAAAGTTATTCATTTTCTCTATGTACTTTGATGTTGGGAGTATAAAGGTGGCATCTGATTTATCTGCTTTTGTGATAGTGAGTTCATTGAGTTTAATTTTTTCTTTTAAAGATTTTACTATTTTAAAACTATTGTGATCTGTTTTAAGTGTGAAATTTTGGTAATTTTGGGGGTAATCCTGTCTATATTATTATCTAAGTGTTTCAGAGCAATTGTTGTCTCTACTGCAAGGATTTTCTTTGCATTATATACTACTCTGTCAAGAAAGTACCGGGAATTTTCAATTAAAACGACATTTTTACATTTAATCGTCAAAATTTATTGGGTCGCCTTCAAAATAGGCTCCATTTGCTCCAATACATCTATGCCAACGGCACTTCCAATTATCGAAACATTTTTTAGAGGCGCTTTCCGAGATGGACTTTAGCTCTCGCGCCGAATTTTGTTTTATGGCTTCAATCGACTCAAAACGGGTGTCACGAAGGGGCAATTTTAGTTTTGGGAAGAGGAAAAAGTCGCAGGGAGCCAAATCCGGCGAATACGGTGGTTGCTGAAGCACGTTTGTTGAGTTTTTGGCGAGAAAGTCAGTCACAATCGTAGCTCGGTGAGAAGGCGCGTTATCGTCATGCAAAATCCATGAGTTGTTCGCCCACAAATTTGGCCGCTTCTTACGGATACGCTCACGCAAACGTTTCATAACGCCTAGGTAATACTCCTTGTTTACCGTCTGACCCTCTGGAACGAATTCGTAGTGCACCACGCCACGGATATCGAAGAAAACAATGAGCATCACCTTCATTTTCGAGCGGCTTTGGCGTGGTTTTTTCGGTTTCGGCTCATTTTTTGCCACCCATTCCGATGATTGCTGGCTTGTTTGCATATCGTGCTCGTAGACCCAGGTCTCATCACCAGTTATAATGCGTTCCATGAATGTAGAATCGGAATTACAGCGATCCAGCATGTCTGAAGCAACCTGTTCGCGATGACGTTTTTGAAGAAAATTCAGGTCTTTCGGTACGAGTCGTGCGGCCACCTTTCTCATGCCCAAAATATCAATCAAAATCGTACGTGCGGACTCGTGGGATATCTTAAGATCATGTGCTATCTCTCTCAAGCTGGTACGACGGTTTTCCAGCACCCTTTCCTTAATTTTATCGACGTTATCTTCGATCGAAGAGGCAAGTCTTCGACCACTTCACGACCGTCCTTGAAGGCTCTGTACCACTGATATGCACGAGTTTTCGATAGAGCATTATCACCAAAGGCCTTTTGCAACATTTTCAATGCATCGGCACACGAAAATTCATTTGCAACATAATACTTCAAACAAATTCTTTGCTCAACGTAATTACCCATAGTAAAAATCGGCACGCACTCTGACATCGACTGACTTAATCAGCTGTTGCAAACACACTAGTTGACAGATCCCGCTCAAGCTTGGCATAGTAATTAAGGACAGTGGTACCAACCAAGGAAAAAAAATCTTTACCTGCCTCATTGCCCCGCCAGATTTAAATCGATAATTCCCGGTACTTTCTTGACAGAATGTAATATTCGATAAAAATTTGTGTCCTTTTTCAAGAACATTCAGTTCTTCGGTTGAAAATTCAGTTTCTGATAAATTGATTACTCGTTTAGTGGGTTTGAAATTAAGGTTATTCCGGTTTATATAATTCATACCATTGCTGAACTTTTGAAGTTTGTTTAAATTATTAAGTTTTTTAATCTGTTTTATGTATATGGTGTATAAGTTTACTGATATCATTTCTAATATTTGCATCAAAAATATCAAATTCAATTGAATGGAATTTATGAGTAAGTTCAGAGTGCAATACCTTCATATAATGCTGGATCATATATCTTTTCCTGTACATCCGTTTTGTTTCCTCTTTGATCCATGTTGTTTCGGCACATTTAGTGGCTATTCTTGCTGCTGGTGATTTTGAAATGGTTTTAATCTGGAGGTAATTTGGTGTCACTTTTCTTCTTGGGCACTCTTGGTTGAACCAGATGTTTTGTAAAAAATGGCTTGATTTGCTATACTTGCACTTTTCAGATATTGAACTGTTTCAGCTGTTACTATTTGGTAGTTAATCATTATTAAAACATTTTTTAATTTGTGGCTATTTGTTTCATTGTATTCAGTTCTTTTTTCAACGTAATATTATTTAAACGAATTGAAAATGCTCTATACGCTGCATACAGATCAATGATACATAGAGCATTTTCAATTCTTTTAAATAATATTACTTTAAAAAAAGAACTGAATACAATCAAACAAATAGCCACAAATAATCATTTCGAAACTAAAATAACCAATTCTTTCATAAATAAAAAACACAAACAACTAATTCGTAAGCAAACATACCCCATTTCCAAATCAGATAATATAGACAAGAAATTCATAAAATTAACATATTTTGAACCAGTCGCACAAAAAATAGCTCAAAATATGTCAAAAATTAACATAATAAAAGCTTTCACAGCTTCATATGAAATTTCCAACCTCTTTTTTAATGCAAAAGACAAAAATAACCGGCTGAATAATTCTGGAGTCTATAAATTAAGTTATCTTTCCACAAAAGGTACAAAGAACATCAATCTGCCTTTAGGAACCGGAAAGATAACTCCAATTTTGCGAAAATTTGTTTGTAATTGACCATATCTTCCCAGAATTGGTTAATCTCGAAATATTGCAGTAGTATCACTACGAAACTCGAATCACTATATAATCAGTAAATAAAGTGATAGAAAACAAAGTAATTTCTCATTTCATTTAAATTGAACTTTTTAATGTACTTGTATCGATAGCTTCTGTAGTCAGGTTGTTTTCTTGGCAAGTAATTCCTGAGTCGAATCCTAGAAACAACTTTTTTTATTTTATATTTTTCAATTTTTTCAGTCAATCGAAAAATTTTGAGAAACCTCAAACATTGCCAATAATTTAACAAGATATTAATGAATGAGCTCATGAAATTCCTAAAGTCAAATAAAAAAGAATTTTTTTTTTCATTTTCATTTCTGGGTCTTTGAAAAATGTCCAACAGTTGCCAACGATATTCCATCCAACCATAGATACTAAAGAATGATTTAATACATTTCTTGACTTATACCAGGTGTAGAAGTATGAAACCAGAATTTCTCTATAGATGGTGCTAGCCATCAATTTAGGGACTGTAAGACCACTTCAGCCCTATAATCTCCCTCTAACAGCTGACGAAGATTTTCAACACACAACAACTGAAGTTCCATACACCGGTATATTTTCTGTAACCTTAACCATGTCGAGTTTTGTGCCTACGAATTACTATTAGCGGAGATCGTTGATTTTTTGTTATCATTTGAACGAAACTGCTGCAGAATCGAATTGAAATCTTGTGGAAACTTAAAGTGAACATACTCTTGGTAAAACACATTGTTTCGAGTGGTTAAAAAAATTCAAAAGTATTAAAAAATATTTAAGATACAGTATTTTCATTTCCACAAAAATATTTATAATACATTATAAACATTATACACAATTGTTTTACCACGAGTTTTACCAGGTGGCTTCTTCACGTATTTACATTCTACTGGCTGATGGTGTCCAGTGTAACCGAGTTTAAATACAGTATTAGGTATGTGACAAAAAATGGAAGAACAAGTCATAAAAACTCAAGGTGTTTATTGGGGTTTGCCGCTAAAAAATGGCATTAGGGAAAGATATTCAGTAATGGAGACTTGTCAACATCTGTTTGTTCATTCAAAAGGATTTTACAGGCATTTTACCTGTTGATTTCAAGAAATTCTAAAAGTGTTAATCTAAAACTTTTATTTTTGTCGTGTTATTTCATAGTTGTTGAAATTATGCCTGAATTCCTTAAGATGATTAGCATATGTTGAATGTACAGAATTGTATATATAACCCCTTTGGTGTTCTTGGACACGTTTTTTGAATGATCTACCTGTCTGGCCAATATATACTAAAGGCAAATGTCATAAGTCAACTTGTGGACTCCAGTTTTATTTTTTTTATTTGTTCGATCCTTATTGTTTTTTATGTAAGTACTAAGGTAATTACTAATGGTTTTAAACGCTGCGTTGTAATTGAAACTATTTTTAAAATATTTTGCAATATTTTCAGATAATCCATTAACATAAGATAACTGAAAGTATTTCTGCGTATTGTCCTCTTTTATGACTGGGTACATGAGATTTAATGCCATGTTCTTTTTATTGGATACTATTTTGTCTAAAAGAAAGGGGTTGTAAACGTTGTTTAACGCTATCTGTTTAATAATATTTATTTCTTTCAAAAAGTTATCTGAATTCAAAGGGACATTCAATAGTCTATGAATAAAACTATTATATGTTGACAACTTTTGGTTAGTGGGCTGATTTGAAGTTTTATGTATTGTAATATCTGTATGTTTGGGTTTGTGAAAAATACTAAAATCATGTAATCCTGTCTTGTTATTGTGAGGTCAAGAAAATTAATACACTGGTTCTTTTCTTCTTCAATTGTGAAATTGATTTTTGGGTGGAGTTTATTAATAAACTTCGTGGAGATATGTAGTTGTCTTTCTTATATATTTTTTTAATTAAAATGAGTTTCACCAAGTAAAGACTGAATCAATCAAAAATCCAAAAGTAGTAATTTTTAAGTGAAAAATGAAAAATCATGGAAAAAATTTGCAGACAACGAATTGCAAGTTTTATTCGATGAAGATATTCAAACTTAACAAGTGCTCGCATATCAATTGAATGTGATGCAGAAAGCCGTCTGTATTCATTTGAAAGCTATGGGAAGCACTCAGAAAATGTGAAAAATGTGTTACGCATTAACTAAATAAAAGACAGCAAGAAAATCAAAAACACCACTTATGAAATGCTGCTCAACAAACACAAAATAAAGTCATTTCTCTATCGATTCGTGACAGATGATGATAGATATGTTTTGAGAATTCTAAGCATCGTAAATCATAGGTGAATCCAGGCGAACTATCGACATACACTGCAAGACCAAATCGTTTTGATATTCCCATATTAGTTCTTATGCACTACTGTATGTATTCTGTATTTTGTTCGGATCATACAGGACCTTTTTCTCGATCCGAAACTTAATGGAATAATAATAAAAATAATAATAATACTTGGTGTTTGGTGGGATCAGAAGGCTGTAATGTATTATAAACTGCTAAAACTTGGTGAAACCATTAACACCGATCGCTACCTACAGCAAATGATTGAATTAAATCAAGCATTATGTGAAAATGACCGGAATATGGAAAAATACATTTTGCTCTATGATAATGCTCCATCAAATACAGCAAATGCCAGAGAAACGATCAGGGCGTTCAGTTGGAAAATACTAACACATGCGGCTTATTTTCCAGATTTGGCTCCGTTTGATTATCATCTATTGACATAACTTGGACACGCTCTTACTGAACAATGCTTCAATTGTTATGAAAATGTCCGAAAATGGCTCGATAATTGGTTTGCTTCAAATGAAGAACTGTATTTTTGGCGTGGCGTTCATAAACGACCAGAGAGTTGGGAAAAATGTATAAATAGCAATGGAGACTATTTTAGATGAAATATTTTCATTATCTTTTTCAAACAGAATGTGTAGTTTTCACTAAAAAATTCCGGTTTCATATTTCTACACCTGGTACAATTGTTGCAGGAGCTCCATTCCAGTAGCCCTTCCAGGACAGGTCATGTTACTGTTTAGGCTTTATCCATAATAATTATGCTTTTGCCTTCAGTTTTATGAAAAAGTCTGAAAATCCTCTTTATATCTGCTAATGGAAACAAATTTCATAGGTTGCTAATTTTTTATTTCAACAGTCCTTCTTTGTAGAAACTTCAGAAGGGAAATAAATTAACAGTCAATCTTAAATAGGAGGACTATGTAGGCAGTCAATGTCCACTTTTCTCAAAACTTTTGACACACTAAGATGTGAAGTCATTATGTGATGTAATTATTCTGTGAATCCTAAAGACAGTATCTTCAAATTATCGATTGAATTCTTGTTGTGAAAATTCATATGATGGTGGATTCTGTGAAAACAAAAATCATTTACTTTCAATAAATTTTTCAATTATAAGAATTTCCGACCTTGTGCTTTGGACCAAACTTCTTTCTACAAAGTGTTCTTGAAAATTTGAGCAGTATACAGGATTTCAGCTTTCCACCGGGCTTTCTTTGTTCCTTATGCACTAATTTGTATTATTTTATCAATTATCAAAAGAATTAATTAGGCAATACAAAAATTATTACTCATAAACTATATTTTGTTCTATTTTTAGGTTGACAAAGATACAATAAGTAGTAAAGAAACAAGGTCAAGAAGCATCTGTTCTTCTTTAGAGGATGAAAATAGTAGCTCTTCATCAGGTAAATTGAAAAGAAGGAAAAGACGTAGAAGTAGAAAGAATCGTTCTCGTTCCTTGAGTTTAGGTAACCTATCCAATCCATTCCATTTCCTTTATAAGCCATGATTAACATCATAATACTCCTTTTCTGCCTAAATTTTGTTAATATTTTATTTCAATTTAAACATATATTTGAAGGGAAATTTTGAGATTCTTCTTTCAGTAAATATAATAAATATTTCATAAGTAGATATAATAATTATCATAAGATCATCACCTGAGACTCGATTCTCAAATTTTTATATTACACATCTCATATGCATGATATGGCATCATTCTAAAATTCCAACAAACACATGAGGATTGGTAAAATATAGAGGACAATCCGAATATCAGTGTTTCCATGAATAGCCTAAAAGGTATGAGGATTGCTACGTAAATTTTGAGATTATGTCAATACTACTCTGTCAAGAAAGTACCGGGAATTTTCAATTAAAACAACATTTTTACATTTAATCGTCAAAATTTATTGGGTCGCCTTCAAATTAGGCTCCATTTGCTCCAATACATCTATGCCAACGAAAAAGTCGCAGGGAGCCAAATCCGGCGAATACGGTGGTTGCTGAAGCACGTTTGTTGAGTTTTTGGCGAGAAAGTCAGTCACAATCGTAGCTCGGTGAGAAGGCGCGTTATCGTCATGCAAAATCCATGAGTTGTTCGCCTACAAATTTGGCCGCTTCTTACGGATACGCTCACGCAAACGTTTCATAACGCCTAGGTAATACTCCTTGTTTACCGTCTGACCCTCTGGAACGAATTCGTAGTGCACCACGCCACGGATATCGAAGAAAACAATGAGCATCACCTTCATTTTCGAGCGGCTTTGGCGTGGTTTTTTCGGTTTCGGCTCATTTTTTGCCACCCATTCCGATGATTGCTGGCTTGTTTGTATATCGTACTCGTAGACCCAGGTCTCATCACCAGTTATAATGCGTTCCATGAATGTAGAATCAGAATTACAGCGATCCAGCATGTCTGAAGCAACCTGTTCGCGATGACGTTTTTGAAGAAAATTCAGGTCTTTCGGTACGAGTCGTGCGGCCACCTTTCTCATGCCCAAAATATCAATCAAAATCGTACGTGCGGACTCGTGGGATATCTTAAGATCATGTGCTATCTCTCTCAAGCTGGTACGACGGTTTTCCAGCACCTTTTCCTTAATTTTATCGACGTTATCTTCGATCGAAGCCGTCGATGGGCGACCACTTCACGACCGTCCTTGAAGGCTCTGTACCACTGATATGCACGAGTTTTCGATAGAGCATTATCACCAAAGGCCTTTTGTAACATTTTCAATGCATCGGCACACGAAAATTCATTTGCAACACAAAACTTTAAACAAATTCTTTGCTCAACGTAATCACCCATAGTAAAAATCGGCACGCACTCTGACATCGACTGACTTAATCAGCTGTTGCAAACACACTAGTTGACAGATCCCGCTCAAGCTTGGCATAGTTATTAAGGACAGTGGTACCACCAACCTAGGAAAAAAAATTTTTACCTGCCTCATTGCCCCGCCAGATTTAAATCGATAATTCCCGGTACTTTCTTGACAGAATGTATGTCAAATCTGACATTGTCATACTATTTGTGTTATTTACAGATACTTGAAAAACCAATATACAATAATAGTCAATAATAGTCAAAAAATGGAATTGAATCGTAAAGATTTTCGTGCGATGATTTTCTATGACTTTCCATGCGGATTAAACCAACAGTAGTGTGCTTCAACTTTTGGTCATGAAGCATCATCTCGAAACACCAATTAAAAACAACTATTCATAATAGGAAATAACATAATTATCTTTCAAAATAATTCTCCCTTAAGATATATACACTTTTGCATGATTTGAACCAATTTTTGAAGCACTTTCCATTCCGATTGAGGTACCTCCAAAACATGTTATTTGAACACATCAACCACTTCTTCAGGCGTCGAAAAAATTTTGACCTCGCAATTTATTGTGATCTGCGGGAATAAGAAGAAAACATTGGGTGCTAAATAAGGACTGTACAGGGGATAACCTATAAGTTGGATGTTTTGACTGCTCAAAAACATTTTTATTTGAGCTTATATTTGAGAGCTTGCATCGTCGTGGTGGAGAATGATTTGTTTTCTGCAATTAGTTTTCCTGATTTTTTCGAACACTTCTGGCAAACAAATGCTGGAATACTATTCGAAATTAACCGTTCTACATTGCTCTAATGGAACTGTGGCGGCATGTTCAGTTGTTCTGAAAAAACAGTTGCTTTGAAGTGCTTCATGAACAAATATTTACTCACCCTTCAACCGTTTAGAAAAACTTCTGGCAAACTGAAAAATCTTTAAATGTAGTGTGACGGTTAACTATATATAAATATTTCTGTGGTTTACCCTTGATCTTAAAGATTGAAAGACAATTTAACGGCCTCTGTTATAGCACAAGGACTATCTGTATAAAGAATGTTAAGGAAACCAAATAATTATATGTTATGAATAAAATAACATAAATAGAGGTTAATTCTTGATAGAAGGTATATAAAATTATTTAAATATTTTAATATTAGCCTTCTACATATTTAATTTCAAAAAATTATATTTAGGGATTATAACTTCTGAAAATAAATTAAAATAATGTCATATAAGTACCACTTATATCAATTGACATATAAAATAAACATTCATTATAAGACATCTAAATGGTATAACAAAATCCAATAAATAAAAATTATTAACCAAAATCCTATAAATTAAATATTTTGAATAGACAAAATTTTGTTTCTGCTGATCAGTCTTATGAAAACAAATATCTTTCAAAAATGTCTAACATAATCTTAAGAATTTCATCATAAAACTATCTTACTTAGAATATTCAATATCATTGGATATCTAACTAAGTTACTTTATATAAAAACTCAAGATATGTAAAACATTACTGAAAATCAAGTTTTAAGAGAGACTTTGCTTCGTCAGTATTCAAATAATTCATATTCAATAAATATAACATCTATCAACAACAGTTGATTGATGTTATGTTCATGAACAAACAGCTTTTGTTGGATTGGCTCGTCTTGTTCCATACAGTCGATTGTTGTTTAGTTTTCGGGTTCATATGTATGGATCCATTATTTGTCATCTGTCACGATCTTATAGACATTCTTTGAAGCATCGCAATTGAATTTTGTAATATTTCTTTGGACCAATCAATTGACACGAGGTCGACAAATCTTTTTGATGATCAAATGTTCATGCAATATTGAATGTTTGCGAGTGAAACTAATGATTAAAGTAAAACAACTTAATTTCCGCTAATTTATTTGATTTCACAACAATTGTTTCGTCAAGACAACATGACTTCGTCAGGTGAGTATGGTACCATACTCGTGGATATTTTCTAGTACAACAGCTTATATATATATATATATATATATATATATATATATATATATATATATATATATATATATATATATATATATATATCCAATAATATGGAATATTCTAAGTAAGATAGTTTTATGATGAAATTCTTAAGATTATGTTAGACATTTTTGAAAAATATTTGTTTTCATAAAATTGATCAGCAGAAACAAATATATATATATATATATATATATATATATATATATATATATATATATATATATATATATATGTTTACTTTATTTTCTATCACTTTTTATTTAATGAATACACATACACAGTCACCTGGTGGTTTCATACTCAGAGATGTTTAGTTTCTTAAGAAAGTACAGAGAGAGGAATCTTTTATGGATCGATGATACATAGAGCATTTTCAATTAAATTACATAATATCACACAAAAAAGATAACTAAATACCATTAAACAAATAGTTCAAAATGATCATTTTTGAATAAATTATAAATTCTTTCATGAATAAAAATAAAAAACAGCTCTTTAAAACACAAATATATCCGATTTCAAAAATTAGGAACAATAATAAAAAATTTGCTAAGCTAACATATTTTGAATCAATTTGTAAATGATAAATCATTTCCCAGAACTCAGAATATAAATTGAACTACTCATCAGAGTTTGCTATCAATAATTACTTAGTGATTATTGCTTAGCAAATTTTTCATTATTGTTCCTAATTTTTGAAATCGGATATATTTGTTTTTTAATGAGCTGTTTTTTATTTTTATTCATGAGAGAATTTATAATTTAAAATAGAAAGGCCTTTTACTTGATAGAAGAAATATAACAAAATTTGAATATTAAAACAAATTAATATATGTTTATCTTCTACAATTTTAATTTAAAAAATTTTTATTCAAAAAACTTTTAGAATTAAATTAATGTCTAAAACAAGCACCGCTTATATTTAATAGACGTATATAATCTAAACTCAATATACAATGTCAAATGGAATAAATAAACCAAAAGATATACGAAAGTCCCTAAAATTAATAAATAAATATTTAAAGGAGACAAAATTTGTTTCTGGTCTTGCCTTCAAAACGCCATTTGCATCTTAAAAACATGAACACTTAAAGGACCTCTCAAAGAATATAATTTATTTGAAATATTTAATATATTTAAATATTCGAATAAGTAAATTCAGAAATCTCTCAAAGCATGCACTATATCTTCAAAAAACAAATATAGTTTTAAGCAATAAGATTATATACGTCTATTAAATATAAGCGGTGCTTGTTTTAGACATTAATTTAATTCTAAAAGTTTTTTGAATAAAAATTTTTTAAATTAAAATTGTAGAAGATACATATATTAATTTGTTTTAATATTCAAATTTAATTTATAATTTATTCAAAAATGATCATTTTGAACTATTTGTTTAATGGTATTTAGTTATCTTTTTTGTGTGATATTATGTAATTTAATTGAAAATGTATGTATCATCGATCCATAAAAGATTCCTCTCTCTGTACTTTCTTAAGAAACTAAACATCTCTGAGTATGAAACCACCAGGTGACTGTGTATGTGTATTCATTCAATAAAAAGTGATAGAAAATAAAGTAAATTACTTATTCCATTTGAAATGAACTATTACAAAGTAACATACTACTTCATTCAATATTTGATCTGTTTTCAATAAAAATACACTTTATTATTCATATTGCAGACAGCAATTTGAGCTCCATATGTGATAGATATAAATATTTGGGAGAAGAAACTAAAGATAAAGGCATTTCCATGTGTTATATTTGTCGTTTGCAACCTAAACCTGGTGCCTTATCTGTGGAAAAATGTGTAGATCTTGGTTTACCACCTGGGCCTCTATTAGGAAAATTGAAAGCAGGTGAAGAAGTGACCCTTGAAAATGGTAAGGTGATCAAACCGGAAGAAGTTTGTGAACCTAATGATCCTGGACCCATTTTTATTGGTATGTTGAATCTTAAACTCTCAGATTTTTAAAGATAAGCAAATTTGCAGATGAGTTCAATATATTTGAATTTTGATGTTATATCAATATTCAATAATCCTACTTTATTAATTAAAATCTTATAATTTTAGTTGTGGACTGCCCCTCTGTGGAATATCTAAACTCTTTAGAAAATAGTGAAGAGATGAAAAAATATCAATTTTTAGCTAAAAACGATGACGATTTTTGTTCAGTAGTTGTTCATTTCACACCTAAAGAGGTTATGGAAGATCCCAGGTAAGTTAAATACCTCAGTTAAATTTCTCTTTAGCTGATAAGTTCCTTTTTGAATGAAGTAACACAACTTTTTTGATCAATTTCAGCTTGATACCAGGTGTAGAAGTATGAAACCAAATTTTTTTTGTAAAAATTACACGTCTGTTTGAAAAAGATCATAAAAGTTGTTTTTCCAAAATCAATGGTAACTTTTTTACCAAATGTCAGATCCTCAGTAAATTTTTACAGCTATCTTTTGAAAGTTGTTAGACCTTTCCAAAAAAAATATTAATTTCATATTTGTGGTGCCACCTTTGTGTCAGACCATAATCTTATCAGCCAACATGCTCAGAGAACATTTCTGATTTTCACAAAATGAATTTAGCAGGACCTAGCCTGTTGTATTAACTATTTTATTTTAATTTGAATATAATGTGAAAAATTCAATACTTATTGAAACTGTTTTTTCATATTTCATATTTGTGTTTTATATTTAGATTTCAATTTGTTGTGCCCGTAATAGTTTCTAATATTTCATATTTCAATCAAATTTTTTTTTTAAATACATATTTGGCATCCAATATTTCTAAAACTAATGGTTTTTATTTTTGCAGATATAACGCTTGGATGGATAAGTTTCTTCCAAGTACAAAACATTTAATTATCAATGAAACAAATACTTGCATGGGTAGTGCATCTGTACATAGAATTCAATATAAACTTAATATGATTCATCCTAAAATTTTTCCTTTGCTTGGAGATGATGGAACGCAATTAGAAGGGGTAAGAGATTAATTTTTTGTTGATAGTTCTTTTTAATGTTTAATGCATTCAACCTGTGAAAAAAATATCTTTGTGAACAGGATCGAATCATTTTTTTGGCACTAATGATTCAAAAAAATTACTTATTCAATTTGCTTTTGTACCCTTGTTCTAGGGAACAACGTTCTATTGTTTTACTCAAATGTCATTAATTTTCTAATTTCGAGCCGAAAATGGTTTCAAACGACTAGAGTGGACTCTGATGAAGAATCTGAGGTCAAAAGTAATTTTTTCCATCCATAACCACTCAAGTTTCAAACTGAAATAGCTAAAGACTTGAAACTTTCGGAATGTGTTTGGGTTCGGCTACTTAGCCGATTGAAATCAATTCTGTTATTAAGGTATAATAATGACACGAAAATTTATGCCAAATTTCGTGAGTATCAGCCGTCCAAGCGGATGACTAAATATATCTGTTACGTTCAAAATTGAAAGCAAATTTCTCCAACACAGCTCTTTAATGTATCTTCTTTAAGGCACTTATCTCAGGCACATCCTGAGTATTCTGTTTTGTCTGTTTGATCGTTATTTCTAAAGATTGAACTGTTCTTATGTGTGTAACTTTTACTACTTACTAGAAAACATGTGCACGTTTCAAACTGATTGGTTTTCGTCAGTACAATGTATGCATTTGTATGCAATGTATACATTTCTTTACTTGAATTAACTCGCAAAGGTATGTCTTGTATGTATTTTGCATACTCTAGATGGCGCTAGTGTGCTATTAATATCTGAGAGTCTCTGTTTATGTATTTTGCATACTCTTGATGGCGCTAGTATATTATTAATATCTTGGAGTCTCTGTGTATAGGGAATATAGATACTTGACAGATTTGGAGTCACTATTATACATTGTACTGATGAATACCAATCAGTTTGAAACGTGCGCATGTCTGCAATTTGCCTCTGATCTACAAAACTTGTCGAGTTTGTGTGAGTATAGAATTGTTATACAGATGTATGTTACGCTGTCTCGATTTCTAGAACTTTCTGTTACCATAGCTTATACTCCTTATTAATGCAATCCTTCACATACGGTACTTTCAAGTCTTCATGTAAAGAGTTATATTTGTCACGTACCAAGGAGCATTGGTTATTATTCTCAAAATTTTTGACTGACTTCTTCGTGTTATGGCTATATTTGATTTACTTGAACAAATCTATGATTTTAATGGAATGAAATAAGGAATTACTTTGTTTTCTATCACTTTTTATTATAACTGATATACAGTGACTCGAGTTTCGTAGTGTTTACTACATTTTCAAACTGAACGAACAAATTAGATCTCAACTATTATATATGGGGATTGTAGGCTTCGGCAGAGCTTCGAAGAGAGGGGTTTTCCAAAGTTCCGTCTGTTCGTTAAGTAGTTTTATTATTGGTACGTGCTTTTTATATTTTTCAATTTCTATGGATTCCAGGATGTCAAGTTTTTTCCCTTTCGCTTCCACGTGCAAGATAACAAGGTTGTTCAATTCTGGGAAGGTGTGATCTGTAGTGAAGAAATGGTTCGCAAAATTGGAATTATTCTTCCGGTTCCTAAAAGCAGATTCATGCTCTTTGTACCTTTTATGGAAAGGTCGGCCCGTTTGTCCTATATACACACTATTACACTCTTGACAACTTAATTTATAGACTCCAGAATTATTCAGTCGACTGACTTGAAAATATGAATAAAAACAATATTCTAATTTCCGCTAATATTTTATTAACACTACGATCTTTACGTCATACCATGACTTCTTCAGATGAGTATTACAAGATACTGAGTATACCATGAACAAGAAATTCATTTTATAGTACATGGATATAACAAAAATAGAGGGGGTGAAGAGTGTTTTACAATTCTTTTGGAAATCTGAAAAATTATTCAAAAAAGATTCAACAAAGGGGAGCTACTTAATTCTGTTTGGTTATTCAATAATATTTTTCATTTATGATATCTATTTATTTCTAAAGTTTCTAACAAGTTTAATCTAAAACTTTTGTTTTCTGAGTGTAAAATTTCAAAGTTATTATTAAAACTATGTCCTGTGTCTAGAAGGTGCTCTGCGTAGGTTGAATTTCCCTTTTTGTTACAATAACATTTTTCATGTTCCTTAAGTCTCGTCTGGAACGATCTTCCTGTCTAACCAACATATACAAAATGGCAAGTACCGCAAGTTAACTTATAAACACCTGATTTCTTGTTCTTAGATGTTTTATCTTTATTATTTTTTATTAGTTTTCCTAGGGAGTTATTCGTTTTATAAGAAATTCTAAAATTGTGGTTCTTCTTTAAATATCTAGCTACCTTTTCTGTTTTTGGTCCCAAGTATGTCAACGAAATGTATTTACTTCGAGAGAGCTTCGATTTCCTACTTATGAGCCAGTTGAGCTCTTTTAGTTTTAGGCCTATTTGTTTCCTTTTTTAACAATATGTTCCTTTCAAGTTAATTTATTGCCCACCAAATATTTGGTGGATGGGGAATCTGGTATTCTGATATTATTCATGTATTTACTGTATACACTGCTGTTTAAGAAGGGTGACTTTGTTTCATTAATCTTGATTCTCCACTTATGAAGCCACTTTTCTATTTGATGGAGATGACACTGTAATTTGTTAGATGCCTCTTCATGGTCTTCATCGATTACAAAAATTGCAGTATCATCTGCAAAATTTCTCATTATAGTATTCACACTTATGGAGAGGTCTGCTGTGTACAGTATATATAGTAGAGGCCTAAGAACGCTTCCTTGGGGAACTTCGGCTTGGATTGGATACGTATCCAAGACCTTATCGTCTACCATGCCCTATGTACCATGAATGTCCTTTTAGTAAGGTAGGATCCTATTAACCTAAAATAAGATATTGGCAAATATTTCTTAATTTTTATAAAGAAGGCCAGGATGCCAGACTTTATCGAAGGCTTGACTTACATCTAGGAAAACAGATGTGCAAATATGCTTTTTCAGATTTATGTATTTCATGGCTTATTCCGTAAGTCTGATGTATAGTGGAGTGATTCGTTCTAAATCCCAACTGATGTTGAAGTATCCATTCATCTATGTTGGGATCAGATTTTAGCCTTGAAAGCATGAATTTTTGATAAAACAAACTTTGATAGGTGTTGTATTGGAAGGAATATCTGATAGCTCTCGTTCAATTTCGTCATTTACTGCATCATCGTTGGATTCGAATACTTGGTCTAGGTGTTCCGCAAATGTTTTAGCTTTCTCTTCATCAGTTCTTGCCCATTGAAGAGTTGAACCATTCAAATTGTGTGAGGGAGATAATTATATGTTTGGCTTTTTCGAATTTTTGATCGGTTTCCACACTGAATATCCATTCAGACCAGTAACACAGTTATTGAAAGAATTTCTTTGTGTTATCTTATTTTGGATTTTTATTGATTGTCTGAAGGAAAATGTGTCTGGTGCCATGCCCCTCTGGCTCTTCTTTTCAGTACTAGGAGTTTTTTATTTCTTCTGGTATGTTAAATGTTCTGTTCTTTGCTTCAGAAATATGAGTAGCTTCTTCAGCGGATTGTTTGAGGATACTAACAAAAGTTGTCAGTGCTTCATCTATTTCAGTTGGGTTCTTAAGACCAACTTCTGGATTTATGTGTTCCTCGATGAATCTTCTGTATTTATTCCAGTCGGTTTTTTTGTTGTGTAATTTTGGTATTGATTGTTTGTGAACAATAGAACTGCTTATGGTAGCTATTATGAGTGAATGATCAGATAATAGATCATAGCTTGGAATATCCATGTAAGTGGGAGAGATACCATTTACGATGAAGAAATCCAGCAAATCTGGGGTTTTGTTAGGATCTGTGGGCCAATAAGTAGCACTCCCAATTAATAGGATAGAGTAATTATTTTCCTATATAAGGTTTGCCAGTTCTCTACCTTTTGTCGTTGTTAGTCGTGCTTGCTGTTGTAATCACCTCCTGCAACGAATTTAGATCCCAGAGTTTGGAAGAAATCTTTAAAAAAATTTTTTGTAATATTATGCCGGGGTGAGCAGTATACAGCAGCAACAATAAGATCATATGGGTGTTTAATCTTTTATAACAGTGGCTTGTAAATGATCATATTCATATTTTGGTAGTTCTGTGTGTTCAAGGGTGTTCTTGATTATTATTGACTCTGACTTTTCATTTGTTTCTCTCAACACTGACTTTTTCATTCATTGCCTGAAAATTTGTATCTTCAATTAAACTTCATCCTTGTTCCATCCATCTATGTCTTATGCTGTGTATTTCACAGGTTGTAAGGCTTGAAGAATGGGAATTGTTTGTCTAACAACAAAAATCAAACTCTCATCTCAGTGAGCTGTTTCTGCAAAACTGATAGTGGAAAATCCCCTTCATCTATCCATCTATCCATACTAGTGAGATTAAACTATGTTCATGTTACAGACTAGTCGATACAAAAGATTCTGTGTTCACATTAGAGAGTATTTCATAGTAGAGCATGTTCCTATTAACTTATAATAATTGTACTGTATTTTATATATCGGGTGTTTTTTTAGAGTGATAGAACTTTAAATTGAAATAAAACACATTTAAATTAAGATTGAAGCCAAATTTATTTTTATTTGAAAGATAATTTTATAACATTTATGTTTTAAAAATAATTTCCGGCATATGTCCACCACGACTAGCTCTGTGGCATTCGACCAGACCAATTTTGGATCACTTTTTCGAGTAATTCAGGTCTTATTTCATCAATAACATGAGTTATGTTTGCTTCCAAAGTGTCTATTGTTTCTGGTTCATCAACTTTAATCAATGACTTGACATAACCCCAAAGAAAACAACCCAGTGGAGTTATGTAACATCTTGGAGGCAATAATGTTATCGCCAAATCTTTCTTTCAATAACTTCAAGCTGTTCTAGAGCCCAAACAGCAAACAAACGACTCTTATTATGGTCAAGTGATTCTAGTTCTTGAAGCAGTTGGATCTTGCATGGGTGTAGACCAAGATCTTTACGCAAAATTTTCCATGTGGTGGAATGCACAGAGTCCAACTTGTTGTGAACGTCGACGAATAGACAAATCTGGATCATCATTAACTATGACTTACAGCAGCTATATTTTCTTCTGTACGTACAGTTCTTTGCCTTGTTATTATTGTTGCATAGAGAAAATGTTGTCCGAAATCTATTGATAGTTTGTTGAATAAGCTGCTCTGATGGATGATTATTTAAACCATAAATTTCACGAAGTGCTCTATAAGTTTGGCGAATAGAACACTGATTTTGAAAATAAATTTTAACAATTTGTAAACATTGTTGCGGCGTGAGTCTTTCCATGATAATTTGTCAATGCTTATTGAACAGAAATGTCAAAACAACATGGCTTCTCCCTTTTGTCAAATCACAGTTATCCCTATCGAAAGTTCTATCACTCTAAAAATACACCCTATACATCCTAAATTTTAGCCATTTTTTATTCTAACTTTTTTTAAAACTTTTATTTAACTAGAATATTGACAATTTGTATGTTTTTTTTTAGATGGATAGAGAGAAAAACGGGGTCAATACTTTTTATAATAGGATACAGGCAAGTACTTTGACTGGAATACAGTTACGACCAATGAAAGGACTAGACCAGTAAGTATGGTTGAATTCTCTTGATTGTAATATTGTTTCATTTAATTCGATATCATCACTCCAAAAAGTTGGCTGTTTTAAGTTTAAGCTAATATAAAGATTTGGTACTTCACATTGAAAGGATTAAGATGTCCAGGCTATGATCGATAAAATAAACTAGCACTACAGCTAGAATTAATAAATTCTGTCCTGTATGAAAAGGAAATACAGAATGTTATTGCTATGTTTTCATTTTACTGAAAACATTAAACATATGTTATACAGCTATCTAACTAAACTTCTTTCATTTAAATGAGTGAGAAAATTAGTAAGGTGTCATTTGATAGATGATCATATATGACTCTAACTTTCTTCAGCAACACTATGTGTTTTCAAACACGGATAGTTATGGTTCAATCCACGTATAAAGTAAACTAAATATCTATTATTTTGAACTTTCGCCCCTACATTTCTGAAAGTTAAATATTTTTTTATATTACCTGTCACTTATAAGGGCGCTTTTGTTCATTTTTCAATAGGAAATAGAATTCACCGAATCAATTCATTTCATTAAATGACCTAAATCACTTATGAAAATGATCCTAATACTCCCCTATCTGCTTAAAAAAGATACAAATAATCCACATTTTGGAATAAGTCCTGATAATTTTCAAATTTTTTTATATTAATTTTAAAATATTTATTTTAGCACATCCATGTTTACTTTTCATTCTGTACATTTATGTGAAGGGCTTTTTAAATAAATTCTACTTAATTTCTTTTAGCTCAGAGGAGGTGAGGCTTAAACCCAAGGAATATATAGAAGAAACACTTTCTCTGGTTGGTCTTACAACTGCTCTACAAGATTTGAATGATAAAGTACAATCCTGCCAAAAGGATTTATCTCCTAAAGAATACCCTAGAATATTATTCTTAGGTACTGGTTCTTGTATACCTAATAAAACTAGAAATACTAGTGGAATACTTTTGGAAGCAGGGTGAATATTACTTTTGATTAGTTGGATTGATCTTTTGACCATTTTTTAATTTTTGCTCAAAATTATCATGAAAACATTTTTGTTGCTCATAATTTTATATACATTTTTTTGGTCCATTGGAAAAGTGCTAGATGTCACATATTTGCTGAAGATTTATGACAATTGAGAATGGCTGAGAATTATAATGACCATCTGAAAATATTACTAATGATGTGGATAATTTATACTCATTTTGATCTCCTGAACATAAACTCTATGCGAAAGTGCATCTTGATGCAATATCGATGAACTAATTGTTCAAAATGTAAACTTGAAGAAGTCATAGTCTTGGCGAAATAATTGTCGTTAATTAAAAAATTATGTAAATAGTCATTATTATTTTATTTAATTAAAATTAACTTCCATCGAGTAAGCACTGATTCAATTAAATTTTTATATCTGAGTTCCAATGTAACCGAGATATCTTAAATTAAGGTTGTTATTATTTACAGATATCTGAATGTTATTAGGATTTTAACACAAATTAATTATTTATTATAGAAGAACGGTTTTAAACGATGTGCTTGCTGCTTGCTGAGTGACTTCTAATGTTAGAGCAAGTTCTTTTTGTGTTTGAGATGAATCTTCCTCCAATTCTGCATCCTCGTAAATTGTTGGCCTTCCACTGCGATCTTTTTCTCCTACGTCGAAATCACCGTTTTTAAACTTTTGAAACCACTCTCGACACGTTCTCTCACTCAAAGCACCCTCACCATATGCTTTTATGAGCAATTGATGCGCCTGAGCAGCAGATTTCTTTAAATTAAAGAAGTAAACTAATATTTCCCGCAAATGACGCTTACTTGGCTCAAATTTTGACATTTTCAACTTATAAAAATTATATTTTACTAATATAAAATCAATGATATTAATAGGTTATGTTGTTCTTGAATGTCCAAACTATTTTTTAAGCCGGTTATCATCTGCGAAAGCTAAACTCCGTGCCGCGCCATCTACAATAAAACGGCGGAAACTTATTTGTACTCCTAATATTATTTGTGTTAGCCAAAGAATAATTGTGCTGTAATGTTTTATGACTATGGATATATAGGCAAATTTTCAACATATATATGATAAACTATCATTACCTAGATCAACTGACAACAGCAAATTTGTGGGATAAAGTTTATTTTTGTTAACTTTATTTTCAAAATATATTTTTGTACTTGATTCAGCTGTTTATTACAATCCACCCTACACTATAATATCATACCTGGGTATTGATTCAACCAAAGTTTTATATACAATTATTAACAAATAACATAGGAGACTAAATTTCCTTATGTGTTAACGTGCTGAAAATTCTTGAGATAAACAAAAAAGATCGACATCCCTAGTATGAGGAATACATTTCAAGAACTCACTAACATGTAAAAGATAATTCGCAAATAACGATAATCATACAAATTACGGTGATTCTACAAATTATGATAATCATACAAATTACGATGATCATGCATGAATCAATTACAATAATTCACATCGATCAAGAGCACTAAGTCTCTGCGCAGCAAAAAATTGGAACCTTAAAAATAAACCTATCTAGTGCACCCATCAATTCAATCTCGGGATTCTCATAGTACAAGATCCGAACCTAAATCGACCTTCACCGAGCTGATAATAGAATAAAACTTATTTTATAATAAATTAAGTATATTAGAAAATATATTAAAAATGGGTTTTCAAAAAAAATCCTGGACAAAATATTTTTAATCATTTTTTTCAAAAATGATTTTTCATTATATGTTGCAACATCAAGATAATAAGAAAATTTTATACTGGACTTGAAGTATAAAACATATAGAATGTGCTAACATAGAGTTGTCTATAATTTTCCTGGACAAACTGCTAGGCTGTCAGGTATAAACTTCACTTGTTATGAAAATAAAAAAAATTTTATATTAGCATGAGCGCTGTTTTATTACGAACACGTTGATATAGGGTTGTCTGCAAAAAATTTGGTCCTAATAGGGGTTTGCGAATTTCAAAGATTTTAATTTCAACGCGTGTAAAAATGAGTGACAGAGAGATTCGAGGTAAGTATAATGTGTAATAATAAAGGACCGAACATCGCAGTCGTTTCTGATGGGGCATGGAATATATAAAAGTGCGTATGCTCGGCACGTAAACTATGGTAGGTACTTTTTTATATTCAATGCCCCATCAGAAACGACTGCGATGTTCGGTCCTTTATTATTACACATTATACTTACCTCGGATCTCTCTGTCACTCATTTTCACGCGCGTTGAAATTAAAATCTTTAAAATGCGCAAACTCCTATTAGGACCAAATTTTTTGCAGGCAACATATAATGAAAAATGATTTTTAAAAAAATAATTAAAATATTTTGTCCAGGATTTTTTTTGGAAACCCATTTTTAATATATTTTCTAATATACTTAATTTATTATAAAATAGGTTTTATTCTATTATCAGCTTGGTGAAGGTCGATTTAGGTTCGGATCTTAGACTATCATTGCGCCTTTGAAACAATGATATGATCACTTGCCTGTAACTTCGACCTTTTGTAAAGCAAGTTGATCTAAGTGCTCCATATGTGTGTTAAAATTTATGTGTTCCGGAGTTATTTCTTCCAGGTTTATAATGAATTAATACATTTTGGATTAATTTTCATTATAA
Organism: Megalocaria dilatata; assembly: GCA_034642435.1. Lineage (NCBI taxonomy): Eukaryota > Metazoa > Arthropoda > Insecta > Coleoptera > Coccinellidae > Megalocaria > Megalocaria dilatata. The sequence goes on along the minus strand of CM067859.1, from coordinate 51,203,611 downwards.
TGTATGGATTCTATCTGTAAGTGTATTACTGCATTATATAAAAGTTAAATATCTGCCTATATCAAATAACAATATCATTCACATCATTCATAATATTTACAGATGATCCTTGTGATAATGTTTACAAAAAACAAAACCATGTCTTAGCTATCATAACTAATCTTTTTTTTCTTAATCTCTTATCCATACTACAATTTTATTTTCAGAAAAAATCAAAATATACTGATTGATTGTGGAGAAGGTACATATGGGCAGATAGTTAGATTTTTTGGCAGAACTAAATGTGATGAGGTGCTTGCTAACATAGATGCAATTTATGTGTCTCACATACATGCCGATCATCACATAGGAATTATTGGTGTTATGCAAGGACGAAAGGCAGCATTGAAAAATTTAAATAGAGAACACAAACCTTTGAAGTTATTAGCACCTTTACAGTTATTCCCTTGGCTATCATTTTATGATAGATATTTCGAGAAGATCAAAAGCGAATTCCAATTTATATCTAATTCTGAATTGGTAAGTTTCAAAATCAAATATTCAAAAGTCCTAATATTAGGATGGTGAATTATTACCCCGCATTTTTTTAAATATAATTATGAGATAAGAAACATAAGAATTCAACCCAACATGTTTATTCCGGAAGGTGGAAGGTATTCACTATCTACTTGGCAGACAGTCAATTTCACAGGCAAAGAAGTTGTTTTTCTTAGAGGCAATCCACGCTTTAATATCGGTTACCAAGTTGTCCGAATCGTCGTAAATTTTATTCAATTGCCAGTTTTTCAATGAGCGATTCATGAGGTAGTTTGTGGGAGCTTCGGCCCATGAATATGCGTATGTGAAATCGGGGAATATATTTTATATCTCTCGAAGTCAGTTGAAGAATCATACAAGTACTTACTGTAGGTAAGTCTCAATAGATGGTCCTTCAACTATTGAAGCGACGGTAGTTCACAAGTATTCGACCTAACAAAGATAAGACAAAAAGAATCTGAGAAAAATACCTTTTTATGTACATGGTCACTTTTTAGTGAGTTCCCAAGATAGCTATCAGTTATGGATTTCATATTTTCTTTAGTAGCAAATATTTTACTTTTTCAAGTTTGAGAAAAAAGGAAAGGATTTAAAAGGGCTAAATACGATGAAGCAATTGCAACATTAACTCATTGAGTATGACGAAACTTCCGTTTTTTCTTGATTTCACTACTCCAATGGTAAAATAAGTTCACATAATGCTCCAAAGATAATAAATGATAATTATCTCACACATATCCCATTATTAATTGGCGATGCTCAAGGTACCGACGTGCATTATTGTGATGAAGACAACAAGGTTTTTTTCAAAGATGCCATAGCGACCGAAACTTCGGTAGATAGACCAAATTTTGGAACTATCAACCAATCTAACGATTTAGGTGCAAATTTTATCGAAATGTCTAAAACTATAAATTACCTCTAATTTTTCAATATAAAACTATTTATTTATTTAAAACCTAACATAATAAACCAATAGAAAATAGATTTCTAATTTTCAAAGTGTCAGGGTTAATATCTTTCAAGTCCACAGATTATCCATAATCTTTGGAATTTTCGGCTTGGTCATCTCTGTGTTTACAAATCTAAAAGGTTACTTTCTACGTCTGCAAATAAATGACATCAGCAACAATGTTTTTTTCTAAACTTACCGCTTTAGCTAGTATTTTATTTCGGTCAGAGAATCACAAAAGCAATGTTTTCTTGTCTAATTTTGGAATACAATATTTCAGTTTTTGTTCTGTTAGTTATTGCTAAATTTCATTTTATTTCATTTTTCTATGAGGAGTGCAAATCAATTCGGTCCATTTTCAAAAGATGGCTCTAAAAAAATTATTTTTAAATAGTAACAGCTGATTGCCTTTATTGGCGCCTTTAGATCGATTGAACGTCTGCCAATAACATATTCTTTTTCTTTCTCTTGTTTATAAGATGTAGTCTTGTTTATAACTGCCTTTTAACCTTGTTGTGACTCAGTCTTAGTTGGGAAGCGGACGACCAGCTATTATACCGTCTTTTAGTTGGTCTGCCAGGAGGTCTTTTCAATCTGGGTTTTGATTTTTTGCCCATCTGCTCTCATTCATTTTATCTAGGTGGTCTCCAACATCTTCTTCTCATTCTGCCAATCTGCACCACGTCCTGTATTTGGAGTTCTTCTCTTATGGTCTCACTCCTAATTTGATCTCTTAGTGTCACCTCCTTAATGGATATGTGGATCTTCATCTCAGTTGTTCGGCTGATGCTTTTTGTTGTGGCCTCACCACTGTATTCTGACTTTACTCTCAGTGGTCATGTAACTGTTCTGTTCCTCCAGACTATGTCTCTCGGATATCCTGTAATTCTTGAGGCTTTGTTAGCTTGCATTCGGGTTTTTTGATAAGTTCTCTATTACCAGCTATTTCTACACCCAAGTAACTACACTTCGAACTTTGCTGTATCGGTTTATCGTTTTCTGCTGATTTACATCAAATTATCTCTCAGGATATGACCATGGACTCCGTTTTTTCCACTGATATCTGCATATTGTATTTCTCTGCTGTTGTTTGAAATTTGTGAAGCATTCCTTGCAAAACGTCTTCGCTTTACTCCAACAATATTGCGTCATCTGCATAGCACAGTAAAGTTGTAAATTCCTTTTATGTATGATTCTTACTTTTTTTTTGGTTCTTATCCTTCTCACTGTAGAACAGAATGTAATTTTGGTATACTGAACTTCCCTTTCCTTTCTTCTTCAACTCAGATAGTGCACATACATCAATTTTATGATTGTTCATTTCCATTATGACCTCCTGGTCTCTTCTATTCCACGATGTTATATTCCAACTTCCTATTTGCCAAATTTCTGATTGCCATACTCGTTTTATCCGTTTTCTCGCCGATTTGTTACCAAATTTCCGTCCGTTTTCCGAGGCAGTACTTTGAGCATTGATTATTTTTTGCCTGGGGCTAGGGTGCTAACCTTGCCAAAGTACCCTCCTCCTTTATCCGGGCTTGGGACTGGCAACATAACCGCTGAACTACTCAATCAATCCAACGATCATGCAGGCGGAGTAGCATCCAGTTTGAATTTTTTGAGTTTTATATTATTTTTTATTACGCTGTTGCAAATGTCAGTTATGAGTTTTTTGACAAATTTATATTTATACTATATTTTCGGGTATTCCTTTAGATGGAGAAGTAATTCTTGTGCCTGGCAAAGTTATTAATGAGGACTTCTATCCTTCGTAATTGCTAGTTATGATATTATTTTACTAATTTCAGTTCTATCTTTAGTTTTTAGTCTTTTATTTTTGATTTTGTGAATCAGTTTCACCTGTTTGAAAATTTTTATCATTTTCATTATTTTCAAGTTTATATATCCCTTAACCTATTTAACACCAAATCAAAAAAGTTCACACTATGTACAGTCCATTTTCCCTTGCCACAGGAAAATTGACATTATCACAATTCTCTTGTTCTCGATTCAATTACAAAACTAAGCCTAGTTTGGGAGATTGATGCTGATGACTGGCTCTGTTTGTTAGACAGGACTTAGCGTAAGAGAAAACGTTCAAGATATGGACAACCTCTGGGACAGAAGTGTTCACATATAACTATTCAGATTGTGTTGTGGACATATTGTTTTGATTCTTTTATTTTGCATCTTCTGTAGTTTATTTATTGAATACTTTGCTGCATTATCCCAGCATGTTAGAAGATATCCAAGATATCTGTAATCTATATACCTATAAAACTGTTATAAATTAATGTTTGTCCTTTACTATTCTGTAACTGAGCAGATATCCTGATTGCCCTTATCATGGGTAAAATCCCAGCAACCACACTCTCAACATGTTTACCATGTCTGCTAGTGTTGGCAGCTCTTCCTGTCTTTAAACTTTACTATCCAATATTGTACTATTGTAAACAACAGAGTAGATTCTTCCAGAGTAAAAACTAGTTCTGATTTCGTACATACTTAACTAAGGCCTTTCTACTGTAGTATCAGGTTGGTACTTTGTATTCATTCTTTTCGAAGAACAATCACCATCTAAATATCAGGCTGGGTACTTCCACTATTAATGTACAACTAACAAAAAACAATTTTCCTCTTTCTACGAAGTCATTTCTTAAGTCGTAACTTGAAAAAAATTCATAACTTCATGTAAGGACGTTTAGTGTGTTCATTCATTATTATCTATGGTTAGATGTACTAACATTGGCAAGGCTTGACATTTTTTCAGAATTTTTCTATTGCAAAAGTAGAAGGAGTTGTTCTGGGATTCAAACCCAGATGTTTTGATTGCCAGACTATCATTTATTATTTGTTATGACAAAAAAAATAATTTCTTTTAAAGAAATTCTACAAAATAACGAAGAAAAATATCTATTCCTATCTTCTTGTATTCTTACTAATTTATAGAAAGAGAAAAAATATTTATTGCTCTAGCAAATGTTCGATTTCTGCTCTGCCAATATAAAATACATTTTTTATAAACAGTTTTTTCTTGAAAAGGTTTTTTCGTGAATGTGTGAAGTTGATGGTTTTATCTATCGCCTCCACCAGGAAGGTTCCTTGTTGCATCCATTAGAGCTTTGACAGGGTATTTTTTTCGTCCTGTTCTTGGTTCGGATCTTGTAGAACAATGGGCTGAAGGATTTGGAGGTTGTGTGGTGTACTTACAAATTTCTTTCCTAATGTTTGAAGTATACTCAGAATCGGCTCTATCCTGATTTTTTCATAGTGAAGGTAATTTGGAGGGTTATGGAGTGGATTTCCTGCATGGCGTATCTTACTCAGAGTCCTCAAACTACTGCGTTCTACTACTTCGATATTATTAAAGGTTGGGTCTTCTACAGTTGTTATATATCAGATGTCCATAAAAAATATCCGTCTGCATATAGTTTGGTAGATTTTTGAAGCTGTTGTGTTTATGCCACAGCTTTTGTAGGTGAGGGATCGGAAATATTTTGATCTAACAATTATTTCTCTTTTTTTATTATAAGAATGTATTATAAAATAACTTAATTGGCGTAGTAACTTTGTCATAAACAGGTGCTGTGTTCTTTCCATGTAAAGCTTCTTTATACCCTACATCAGCTATCTCTGGTACTGGGTATATAATTTGAATTTGCCCTTTTCTATGTTTTTAAACCTTTGGTCAAAAATGTTGTTATTCTTTGCAGTGAATGTATCCTGGTAATATTCATTAACCCTCATGCTTCCCTCCCTTAAGAAGTTTCCAATAATATTTATTATTAATTATTAATATTTTTACTTATCACTGCCGTCTGTGTCTTCACTTGATAATGATCTAACAAACGAAACCTGTACTTATTGAAAAATATGTTTAGTATAAAAAAATTGAAGTGTTTTCTTTCTCATTTATAATGAATTTCCATAAGTAGAAAAAATACAGTTTAAGAAACAAAGGTAAGAGTTGTAAAAGAAAAATGTTAACATGTCAATTATTATTTTTATTGCAGTTGAATACAGGACATCGACTGGATAGTAAAACGTATGATGAATTAATTGAATCATTAAATTTGCAAAATATAGATACCTGTTATGTTAAGCATTGTCCTAATGCTTATGGTGTAGCATTCACACTTAAAGATGGTTTTAAATTAACTTATTCTGGTGATACGATGCCCTGTGAAGAGCTTGTTATGTTAGGTGAGTGTTGAAGTTATTGCATCTATAAATATTAAAATATATGATAAGAAATTTTCTCAATTTATTGTCAGACTTTCAGCAATTGTTATTACACAGTCGAAATACATCATTTGAAATAATTTGGACATAATTTCAACAGCAACTATGAAATTATACATAATGAAAAGAAAAGTACCAAACTAACAAACACTGTTAGAATCACTCGAGATTAGCTAGGACAAATTCCTTCTAATTATTTTGAAGATATTGAAAGTTTATTATTTTTACTGAGTTGATAATAATCAAATAATAATTATCCCTAATATATTTTACTGTTTTATTTGTGTCTGTTTTTAAAATTTTTGCCTAAAAACCATACCTATTTAAAATGTTAGTTGAAAATGTAAGCCTAAAGAAGCCACAATGTTGGCGAAACAAATACTTTTAGTAATAAATTATTCTTCATCATTTTAATTAATTTCGAGAAATTACGCATCCAAGAAAGCGTGCTAGTTGCGTCATCTTGCTGAAAACAAATATTTTCCACATCCATGCCACCAATATCGAACCAATGAAATCAGTTTAAATCGTTTGGTATCGCAAACCATTCACTGTAACAGTCCCACCAGCATAATTTGCGATGCAATAAGGTTCAATCCCTCCGTCAACCCATAAACTGCACCAAACTGACACTCGTTATTGGTTGAGTGGTTGACCACTTGTCTTTTGTTTTCAAAGCCCCAATCCAACAATTTTGGCTTAATGACACAACTAGACAGATGATAATGGACCTCATAATAATTTCGTTGAAAAAATCGTGATCGTCCGAATCAATGGATTCGGACGGCGTATTTCGCGATTTTGTACTGTAATTCTTGTGTAAGTTGGATTTATGCAAAATACGGTGCAAACTGGTTTGTGATGAGCCCAATTCTTGTGGAATGTCTTGAAAAAAGACAAACGTGTGTTTTTATCCACACCGGCGATATTTGTGCAGACCTGACTGGAAAAGCACGAGTTGGAGTTTTCATATTTCCAATTTGTCTGAGATTATCATATTTTCTATTATTATTTATTGTTTAATTTGACTATTGCAGAGCAAGAAAGCACTTGATGATGATTAAAACAAGTACAAATTTTATGAACTATATTCCGAAATTTTCACTAATTCAGTGCATTGTGTGTGCGTATATCGAGCTATTTTTCATAAGTGCAATATCCCTGTCAGTTTTATTCTAACATCTGAAAAATGACGCAAAATTGGAAATTTAACCTCTTGTTGGTAGACCTGAAAAAAAATCATACCTGAATTCAAACATTATTCAAATATAAAAACTAAATTTTTCATCTATTAATAAACTTTAACATTTAGGTTTAGGGAGTGATTTACTAATTCACGAAGCTACAATGGAAGATGATCTTGAACATGAGGCAAAAATTAAAATGCATTCCACAACCACGCAAGCAATAGTGATAGGAAAAAGAATGGAAGCAAAATATATTCTTCTTACACATTTCAGTCAGCGTTATGCTAAGTTACCAATTTTCAATGAAAACTTTGCTGAAAATGTTGGCATTGCATTTGATAATATGCAGGTGAGTACATTTTTACTTTGCTTGTAGACTTAGTAAGCATTTGTTTATTTGAAATGAAAGAATTTTATAACAGAGTTCTAAGCACTATTTGAGAATTTTATATCAATTCAATTAACAAATATGGAATGAAATTTTAACATTCTGGCAGGGATGTAAGGAAGTTAGGATTGCTGGATTTCACCTGCCATAATTTCCCTTCGACTACAGCTCTTCATCTCGGAACATTACACACTAATAAGCGATAGCCAATGACTTCATCCGTACTTTATTTTCATGGACAGATAAAGTTGGAAAGAGATAGATATATACATTTCTTCGTACCAATGTTTTATGGTCAAATTTGTTTTTGCTAAATGTCTCAAGTAAATTTTAATTATCATCATGGTGAGCTAAAGATTTTATTGATTTTCAGTGCATAAAAGCTCTTTCATGACCAAAGAAAACTTTTCATTATAAGTACATTCAGTCATTCTAATATATTTCACGTGAAAACTATAATTGCTGGTATGGCAGCCATGTATTAAAATAGTTTACCAACAAGCAGTATAATTTATGACCACAAAAAGATTATGAAAAAAAGGCTTTATCCACAGTAAAGCACTTCTCTAAACACGTTATCAGAAATGAAGACCTTTCAATAAAAAATGCAGACCACTGCTGCAATATGCTCATCCCGTTCTAGCCAAATGTAAGAAACCTATTAAAAACTTAAACTAGAGAGAGAAGAGCACTGAGGACAGAAACCCCAATAACAATATGTACAATTCACCTGATCACTTGCTATATAAATATAGAACCAATATCAAGCAGGCTAACTGGATACAAAACTATATGACAGATATAATAGATCTCTACTATGAAGATACGCAAGCAAGCTGGACAAGAAAGTTCTGTACATAAACATAACTCCAGAAAATTTAAAAGATAATAAATTGACAGATGGTCGATGGCACTTGCCTGTATATCAGACAATAAAAAGCTTTCTCTCTCTATAGTTATGTCTACAACTGATGGAAATGTACAAAATTGCATTATATGCATTTCTCAACAAAAAGTTTAGTGAATGGTAATATCTTTTTTTAAATAGAAAGTATATACTTTATACATAAAGTATATAATAATTGTGTGTACTGAATTAAAATAGTTATATCCTCATCAACTGGGTAAACAAAAGATTATCAATTTCAACTTTTTTTACAGCCTTTACTGGAATATCGTCTTACAGATGTGGCTGAACTTATACATACATACCCAAATCTAGGGATATTATAAATACTCAGAAATTAACAGTTTGAATTTCAGAGTTGAGCAGCATATATATATATATATATATATATATATATATATATATATATATATATATATATATGCCTCTAATTCTTCGTCCTTAAACTTTCGTGGCGCTCCAGGTCGTTCTTCGACTCTTCTGACACGTTCGTTCATCTGGAGCATGGTCACCATAACCATCCATTAAAATACAATTACTTTCAGTAGCCTTTTTCTTCATATTGAAGCAAAAACACATTATTCGGTACAAAAGTTGACATTTTCAGAGCACACAGAAACTATGTTGTTTATTTACACTTCAGTGAAATGACAGATACTAAAAAGAAAGTTTAATTATGACACTTCAAAAGGTGTTGCCAGAAACAATGGAATAATAAACTAGTAGCGATATCTGTTATCAAAACCACACGAACTCATTTCTACTCCTAATAAATTGTAAATGCCATTCATGAGCTTCTACTCTAATTGGTGGAATATACATTTTTGTCTCCCACAGCATTTTGTATTCTCAAAAAAAATGATCAATATTTATCTTGCTAGTCCTCGCCATTATTTTATTTATACGAAATTCTGTAACAAACGATTTAATTTCAGGTTGGAATGGACAATCTTAGATTATTGCCATATTTCAATCCAGTTTTGAAGACAATGTTTGTTGAACATTACGATGAGATGGAGCTGAAAGCAGTAAAAAGACAATTGAAACTAGAGAAACAAAATGATCAATTGTATGAAAAACATAAAAAGATGAAGACACATTAATAAATTATTTTTATTTAAAACATCTTTTATTTTCAACTTTGAATACAATGAATGATGCTGAGTATTTTAAATAATTTCCAAGGATAATGGGAGTATCAGATGTTTCCACATAATCTTTTTATTTAGTAACTAGGCTTTTAGGTATTACTAGCGACCCGCCTCGGCTTTGCACGAGCACCGATGCGCTATTTATAGGCACACCCCACAACCAACCTGACGCCAGCCGATGTGCCTTCGCTTTTTAATTCTCTGATATCTTCTAAGATATCCATTTTAATGAAATGTTTTCATAGCATTCTTTTTATAATTCTATATACCTGAATCTTTTTTTTTACATTAATGGCGAATGTCCGTCATTTTGCAAATTTTTTATTATCATTATTAGGTTTAGTTTAGAAAACACTACACAAAATTTGCCAATTATGCATATATTAAGTAATGACGAAATATTTAAAATTTAAATTTGAAATCGAATTACCCTCCAGAGGGTATTTTACAGTGCGATATCAAATTTACAGTTTTTCAATTCAAACATCCAAAGATATGACAATTATAGTTGCTGCTCAGTTTTTCCTATTTTGTCAATTCAGCTGAATATGCTGAACTTCACTAGGGGCTCCTCTATATTATTTCTAGTATTATACATATAATATTATATAATAACTATATAAAATTCTGCAATGGAAAATCATGATGGGACAAAACTATTTTGTCTTGAGCTTATGAAATATTTGTTTCGGGTGTTTTTTTAGAGTGATAGAACTTTAAATTGAAATAAAACACATTTAAATTAAGATTGAAGCCAATTTTTTTTTTATTTGAAAGATAATTTTATGACATTTATGTTTTAAAAATAATTTCCGGCATATGTCCACGACTAGCTCTGAATAACCGCATTCCACCAGACCAATTTTGGACCACTTTTTCGAGTAATTCAGGCCTTATTTCATCAATAACAAGAGTTATGTTGGCTTCCAAAGCGTCTATTGTTTTTGGTTTATCAGCATAAACCAATGATTTGACATGATCCCAAAGAAAATAATCCAGTGGAGTTATGTAAAATAATCTTGGAGGCCAATTAATTGGACCATTTCTCGAAATAATGTTATCGCCAAATCTTTCTTTCAATAAATCAATTGTTACGGTAACAGCATGAGGTGTAGCACCATCTTGTTGGAACCAAAATACTTCTGGGTCGATACCATTCAAATTTTAAAACAAATAATCATTGATTATCGATCTGTAACGAGCACCATTCACTGTAACATTAGCTCCAGCATCGTTTTTAAAGAAATATGGAGCGATGATGCCTCCAGTGTGTAAAGCACACCATACAGTGCATTTTTCAGGATGCAATGAAACCTGCAGAACTTCTTGAGGATTGTTTTCACTCCATAGCCGTTCAACCAAAAATGAGCTTCACCACTAAACACAATTTTATGATAAAAAAATGGATCAACTTCAAGCTGTTCTAGGGCCCAATCAGCAAACAAACGACGCTTATTATGGTCAAGTGGCTTTAGTTCTTGAAGCAGTTGGATCTTGTATGGGTGTAGTCCAAGATCTTCACGCAAAATTTTCCATGTGGTGGATGCACAGAGTTCAATTTGTTGTGAACGTCGACGAATAGACAAATCTGGATCATCATTAACACTATGACTTACAGCAGCGATATTTTCTTCTGTACCTACAGTTCTTTGTCTTGTTGTTATTGTTGAATCGAGTAGAGAAAATTCTGTCCGAAATCTATCGATATTTCGACAAATAAGTTGCTCTGATGGAAGATTATGTAAACCATAAATTTCACGAAGTGCTCTATAAGTTTGGCGAATAAAACACTGATTTTGAAAATAAATTTGGACAATTTGTAAACGTTGTTGCGGCGTGAGTCTTCCCATGATAATTTGTCAATGCTTACTGAACAGGAATGTCGAAACAACATGGCTTCTACCTTCTGTCAAATCACAGTTATCTCTATCGAAAGTACTATCACCCTAAAAAAAAACCACGCTACTACACTGATGTAGAAAAATATCGGATATATTACATGCATTCATTATGTACAGTTTAGTTGCTATGATTATATCTTAATGAAATGAATAGAGTTATACAAATAATACCTAAACCTAAGTTTATAGAGGTTCTTATTCATCTACATTTGAAACATTTGTGTAATTTTTATGGCGCATGATTATAATAATACCATCTAATAGGCAGTTGTTTCCGAAGATTATTTGTGAATTTGTTAAATTATTTTTTTCTCAATGGATATTTGAATTGATAAAATCTCCAAATAATTCATCACTTTTTGAACCTTATATGGTGAAAGGATATATCATATAGTGTGGACAGCTCAGTGGGAGAGCACCGGGCTCGTGACTGGGAGGTCCGGGTTCGAATCCTGTTCAGGTGGAAAAGAAATTTTCTAGTTGGACCACCATAACACTGTTGGGTCGAAAATTAACAGTGCTGTGACCTAAAGTGGCGCAAGATCGCAGTAACAAAGTCTATCCTAAATACAACTGAACTCCTAACTCGCACAAACTGAAAAAGCTTCTGAGATATCTTCACAAAAGATCTAGGAGTATCAGAATGATAATAATAAAAAAATTCATTGAAAATTTATTATTTTCTATTCAATACTATGCCACACCGGTAGATTTTGTCCCTTTTTTGGAAAGATCTTCCAGTTTGTCCTACGTACAGGTATGGAAAAGACATTTGGAAACATAGGAAATTCAATGTTAAACTATAGGACGATGCCAGCCTAGTAGGGCAGTGGAAGAATCAAAACCTCAGCGCGATCCGATGACGAATAAACTTGTTCTCCCTCAATGGGAATGGGGGGATGCTTCGATCAAAATGAGCAGTGAAGAGCCTCGTTTCGATCGAAGCATCCCCTCTCTCTTGAAATTGCCATTGAGAGAGAACAGTGGTTTATTTGTCATTGCACCGCGCTGAGGTTTTGATTCTTCCACTGCTCCACTGAGCCGACGTTGTTTATAGATTAGCATTAAATTTCCTATATTTCCAACTGTCTTTTCCATACCTATATACGCTACTGCACTATTGATAACTTAATTTATAGACTCCAGAGTTATTCAGCCGGTTGTTTTTGTCTTTTGCATTAAAAAAGGGGTTGGTAATATTATGTCAGGGCGTGAAAGCTGTTGTCATGTTAGTTTCTGAAAAAATTTGAGCAATTTTTTGCGAGATTGGTCCAAAATATGTTAGTTTTATAAATTTTTTGTCATTATTATCTGTTTTGGAAGTAGGATATATCACTAATATAACTAATTCGGAAACAAATATACCCCATTTCCAAAACATAATAATATATAATTCATAAAACTAACATATTTTGGAACAATCTCGCGGAATCGAAAATAATCTGGGTTGGTTGAACGTACGTTGACGTCACATTCAAGTAAACAATACGTCTGTTATTAATAAGGAGTATGAGCCGTGGTAATAGAAAGTTCTAGAAATCGAGACAGTGTAATATACATCTGTATAACAATTCTATACTCACACAAACTACAAGGTTTTGTTGATTACAGAGGCAAGTTGTATTGAATAAGCCTCTATGTATAGCGATTATAGGTACTTGACAGATTTGGAGTCACTAGTATACATTGCACTGACGAAAACCAATCAGTTTGAAACGTGCCCATCTCTGCAATTTGCCTCTGTGATCAACAAAACCTTGTCCAGTTTGTTTGAGTATAGAATTGTTATGCAGATGTATGTTACACTCTCGATTTTTAGAACTTTCTATTATTTATTATCTATTTTTGGTACAGTTCAGCTGAATTAATTTATATGAATATGAATACGTCTGTCATTGCCGTTCCTTTGCATTCTTGATGTCTTTTTACGAATTGCAATATTTTCAACTATTTACAATTCTCGTATCCACTGATTTGCGATTGGTTTTTTTCTGTTGTCTTTATAGTAGTGTACCCTGGCATTAAACACTATTTGTGAATTTTTTCTCAGGTAATACTAGTAATAGTAAATAATAACAAAAATAAACGCGAGCTCAACGTGTGTATGACATACACCTAGTGATACTTAATTGATTACTTCAATATGACGTTATCAACCTTATTTTAATGAAGTAACTACCGTTTTTGCGAATTATTTGAATCAAACTTTTTTAATTGCAACAAACTAGAAGACAAAAGTGACATAAAATTTTTAAAAACTCAAGATTTGTCAGGCTCAACACTTGTGGTAGACAAGACAAAATTATTTAAACAATTTAAATGTAATTATATTTAATGAATATTTTGATAGTGTTTTTTTTCAATTCCACCTAATTGAAAAGACAAAGGATTGAAGTGGATACTGCCGAGTATAAAATTAGTGTCATCCCGTAATCTGCCCTTATTCTAGAAATCTTTTGTTTTTTCAGTTTTTTTGCTCATAACACATTGTACTAACTTTATGCGATAACTTTGTCGTGTTTGCTTAAAAAAAAGTGTTTGTTTTGTTTAAATTTTATTGAAAATGATTAAAATTAAAATTTAATTTGATATGCTCTCAGATCAACCAAAAAATATTTAAGAATTTCAGTAGCGAGTATTTCCTCCCCTAACAGTGATCACAACTTATAAACTACGAGGCTTGCTTTGGATCAGATTTTGTATAACATACTGCATAATATTATCCCATTTCTGCACCAGTATGTATAGAAGCTGAGAGCCGGCACTACTCCCCATTTCATCCCAAACATGATCTATCAGATTTAAATCTGGACTTCGAGCATGCTAACCAAATCTCGTAATTTGAACCTTGTGAAGATGAGCAGTAACCATCCGAGCAGTGCATTATCAACCGTACATAATCAAGCATGAAGGTTGCTTCTTCTCTAAGAATAACCTTGAATGGTACATGGTACAATACGCTCTTCTAGAGCTTCTGTCAGGTATGAGCAGTCAAAATCCCATTTTGGATAAAGACTAACTCCTTACGAGCTTCAAAAGATATGCCTCCACATGTAAAGCCCCCATCAAATGAAAGTCACTCCGCAACACATCCTTGAGCATACCTCTCGCCTTGTCACCACCACACCCTTACATGCCTGAGCCTATAAGACAAAATCGTGATTAATCGGAAAAACAATATTCGACTCCAATGCTCTATTGCCCAACCAAATGCTCTAGTTTAATATTCGACCTTGCAATCTAGTCTTCACGTGTGGCGTCGTACCCGCTCACCCAGAATTCAACTCTGCTCTGCCACAGCTTCCCGGCGTATCATATAGAGGACGCCACCGCTATTCGATTGTTAGTTCACTGTCATCGACGGCTTTAAGTAGAGCAGAGCGCGAGCATTCTGACAACCGACGTTACAAAAGTGGAATAAGTTCACAGACGTCATTGGCAGGCTTGCACTGCATAGTCAATCTGATGAATTCAGGGGTAGCAAGTTGGAACGAAACGCTTTACTTCCCGAAACTAAGAGGTTAGAAGCTCCCTCATAATACCGCATTCCTTTAAGAGCTTCACACGTAAAAGCGGCGCTTCAAGTTCGAGGAGATAATTTAGCAGCATGAAGCCGCCTATTAATTGTCTACTCACTTACGTTTACATTTTTCACTTCTTGCAAATGATTTCTAAGGAAAACTGCCTGGTTCTCGGGTTATAGTCCTCCCCCCCTCCTTAACCAGGTCTTCTAGTGAATAAACCAGTCTCTCCGTAATACTCGTTGCATACTAAAGAGACACTAAAGTTTCTCACAGTTTCGCTCTGACAGCGGCCATCTTCTATAGCCGCCACAATTCTAGCCGTAACGACATCATAGCCATTTTAATACTTACAATGATAATACAACTCAATCAAACAATTTGTTATAGACAGACCACGTGAATAAAACATATTCGGATAATGGGTTCAAGGAATTTAGGTATGTATATTGTTTCAAGTAATTCCCTCCTTATTCCTTTTCCATATATTATATATAACAACATATATAATATATAACAAGCGTCAATTGAAAAACGGAGCGATGCTAGCGAATACAACATAATATGTTTACACCATGTTTCTAATGCATTGTTTCAAATCACAGATTAAGCATAGAAGTAATAGGTAAAATGAAATTTCGTATAATCAGCCTGTATATATGTGTAATTACCTACTAATATATATATATATATATATATATGAATCTATGAATTCATAGATGTCTTTATTCGCATTGTGAATAGACCTTTAGTTGAGTAGCGCTTCTGTCAATCTTTTGACAACTACAATTTTGACATTTTTGACATCAAGAATTATTGGGGGTCTCGTGTTAGGTGCGTTTTGGTGCTAATAGTCTCATGACTTAAATTATCCGTAGAATTTGATTTCTGAAGCAGTGCTCGAAGCCAAGTTAATGCTGGATATGATCTCGTTTTGAAAATAAACAGTTCGGTTAGTGTCAGTGTTGAAGAATGCACTCTTTGTGGTTAACTGGCAGGTTACTTTCCCGTGCTATTTGGAATGGGTTCGCGAATATTTCTAGTGCGGCCGATCCAAATATCAATCGAAAATCAGAACCTTATTTAGTTTCCGCTGTTTGTGGTTTTTCTAAGGAGAGGAAGATACAAAGACTGATCAAAGGACAATTTGGAGATGATGCTTGGTTCACAACCAGGTACAAATCTGCGGACGTTTTAGGTAATTCACATTGTTATTATCAGAAGTGAGCTGTTTTTCGCAGAATTGATAAACAAGGCGATCATTCTTTTATTTTTCCTCATTAAGATGTTGGATAATGTGTGGTTATTGTCATTTACTTAGGCAATAACTGTTATTCTGTAACTAATTTTGACATCTCTTAGATTAGTGCAAAATATAAATATTTAGGATTTCCCAATGTCAATTTGAAAATGACCTCATTTTATTGAAATTGTTATCTTTAATATGTAATGTTCATTCTTTGACATTTTATTGTTCCTAAGCTTTAATTCAATACCTGCTTAAGGCATGCTTCAATCAGAAATTAGATTATTGCATTACTCATTTATTATAGGATCAACAAGATTATACTGGAAATATCCAACATATTCCAATGCCCTTTTTCAATTCAATTAGATATATGAGTTCATGAGGTAATAAGTTGCATGTTTTATATCTGGATGAAATCCTAAAAAAGAGAAATAAATTCACGTTTCTTTGAAACGGTAAATTTGTAATGCTCATAATTTTTAACATAAATAGAGGTTAATACTTGATAGAAGGTATATAAAAATATTTAAATATTTCAATATTAGCCTTCTACATATTTAATTTCAAAAAATTATATTTAATAATTAATTTAAGAATTATAATTAATAATTATAACTTCAAGAATTAAATTAAAATAATGTCATATAAGTACCACTTCTATCAAACGACATATAAAATAAACATTCATTATAAGACATCCAAATGATATAACAAATCCAATAAATAAAA
The DNA here is from genome assembly GCA_034642435.1 of Megalocaria dilatata. NCBI lineage: Eukaryota > Metazoa > Arthropoda > Insecta > Coleoptera > Coccinellidae > Megalocaria > Megalocaria dilatata. Next base: position 51,186,847 of record CM067859.1, on the reverse strand, counting down.
ATTGTTAACCAAAATCCTATAAATTAAATATTTTGAATGGACAAAATTTCTGCTGATCAATCTTATGAAAACAAATATCTTTCAAAAATGTTTAACATAATCTTAAGAATTTCATCATAAAACTATCTTACTTAGAATATTCAATATTATTGGATATCTAAGTAAGTTGCTTTCTATAAAATCTCAAGATATGTAAAAACATTACTGAAAAACAAGTTTTAAGGGAGACGTTGCTTCGTCAGTATTCAAATAATTCATATTCAATAAAATATAACATCAATCAACAAAAAATATTCACTCATCCTTCGACCATTTAGAAAACTTCTGGTAAATGAATACTGAAAAATTTAAATGGAGGTTAACTACAAATAAATAATACTGTGGTTTACCTTTTATCTAAAAGATTGACAGACAATTTAACGACCTCTGTTATAGCACAAGGACTATCTGTATAAAGAATGTTAAGGAAACCAAATAATTATATATTATGAATAAAATAACATAAATAGAGGTTAATTATCTCATAATTTTTTTTTTATGAACTACTACCTAGATGAATTTGGGTCTTCAAAAAAGGATTGAAATGTGCAAAAACGCTAATCTTATACAAAAATATTTGGATAATATTCTTGCAAGTTTACTTTGTTAAAAAAATTTCAACCTTCTTCACTATACATTTAGTGAATTTCACAATTCATGATTAGTATGAAACTTATTCTTAAGAATAAATGTGTGTTCATTCCCTTTGGGTTTATGTTGAAAAATATATTCACGCAATGTTGCAACATAGTTCGATTTTGACAAGATGTATGATCCAAAATTGATATATTCAATAATTTATCCATAGATTTCATTGAATTGTGTTGAATATTTCCACAACATTTGAGCAGTAATGAACCAGTTACAAGCAAACTTTTACAAACTTAATAAATTTCAAATGGGAAAAGCTTAAATAGGGAAGTGTTCTATAAAATTTGCAATTTTTGCTATTCATATTTTGCAATTTTCGTTTTTATTGATGGAGGTATACTTGAACTGAGATTATTTTCAGTTTTTGTTTCAAAACACTCTTGAATAATTGCTATGTTTTATCTGTAGGATCACTCGATGGTTATAATCTGATAATGAACATTGGTCAGATTATTAGGTGTTCATAAATTATTTATTTTTTAAGTAGAATATACAGGCTGGAAAGACCACGTCAACGAAAGGTGATATTAGGTCAAAGTATTCCTTTCTATTGTGAAAATTTTTTAGATGAAAGTTTCACTGTTTTCAAGATATTTTCATTTTATGTCTTTTCGCACCTCTGTAGTTTTTTCCTATTGCTAGGTACAATTTCTTATCTTTTAGTTGAATTAATTGTTGATCTCAAATATTGTGAAATTATTCTTTTTACTTCTAAATTCTAAATATAAAAAAATTATTCCAAGCATTGAAGGAGAATACTCCGCGAAATAAATTTCCTAGAAGTTTCTGGTATAGATTTCATTTTCATGCAGTTTAGGACATCGTAGTGAAAAATATGCACTGGACTACTTCTGCACTTCAGCATCAATAAATTGCATGTTTCATGGTGATTGCAAAAAAAATACAACACTATGGATTTCCGATCTTAAAAAAAAGTACTGCTATTATCATCAAAAAAGGGAGGTTTCTGACGAAATCTTGCTTGTCAATTTCCACTAAATCTGTTTAAGTTTGGATGATCTATACAATATTATCGTTTAACGTGAAAAAGTGATACTTTTCTAATAACCTCAAAATTTAAAATTATTCACAATTTGCGTGGGCGGGCAATGTATAATTTAACGGTTTTTATTAAGTTATCTAAAATGTTTTGCTTCCTTTTTTAATGAAATCATCATAATTTAAAATCATGATTGTAATGAATGTTCAAAACGGACACCTCGTATACAAGCACCCGAACCGATTGAGAAAAGACCCTTTTCTATGCCCTTAAACTTATGCTTGGTATTTCCATTTCAACAACTCTGTGGGGGATAAATAAGATTCAAATGTACTCCTACTCCGCTAATATGCAACCTTTACATGTTGACACATAGTCCGTTATTCACAACTATTTTATCTTTTTATCCAGGCAAAGTCAACACAATAAACGTTCCTTTTCTAGTAAAAATGGGCAATGGTCAAATTTTTATTTGAAGCATTTTTTCACAGTAGATAGGCAACCCTTTAATCTACTAATAAGTAATGAATCAATCCGTTAGCATTTTTCAGAATATTACATTATATAAACTCACCCTTATGAACCCACAAACTTTCTCTCATAAAACTTCATAAAAATAATCCAATAACACCAGCAGTTTCTTATATTACTTCGCCTAGCGTTAAATTGTCCTACGCTCCAATTTCCATTATCCAAACAGGGACAAAATATGCAATTAAAAATAATTTTGAACTTATAGACAATAAATATCAAATGACCAAAAAATTCTAAATTCATTTATTTCATTTGATGTACAGAATTTATTTCCAAATATTCCACCTAGACAAACAATAGATATTCTTGGAAAACCTTTGATTAAAGATAACAGTGATCCAGTAAGAAGAAATGACATTTTAAATGGTCCTGAGATTTGTCTAGAAAAAAACGATTCCCAATTCAATTATACTAGCCATATAGTCTAGTCAACAAGTGCCTTTTGGGTCAACTTCTTTCAGCAGTCTCCGAAAATTATGATCAAGGTGTCATTCGATTCGGAATGGCATCTAGATGATTTTTGAAAAAAATGAAGTTCCGTTTGCAAAAATTGCAAAAGTTATTAACAATTAACTAAAAAAAAGAGGGGTTTAGTTTTTTGTAAGTATCTAAAAAACTAACAAAGATTTTTGAAATAAAAAAAAGATTCAAAAAGAGGAGGAAATTTCCTAAAAAAAGTATCGACTCCCGGAATTGTAGTCCCAATATTAATAATTTTCCCAGAGGGATGAAAATACGGCCGAAAACGGGTACTATGGCTTGCGTAAGCCACGCCTACTTTGGACACTATTAATAGAAATTATTTTAACAGATTAAATATAAAATTTAATAAATGAAAAAATTCAGGGGCATACTGGATAGATGAATGAACAATAATCCGCCAAAAAAAAATTTTTATTTCAATTTTTCAATTAGTTATGCAATAGTTAATTAATAATTTTTTTCTGCTTGGACATGAACATTGCAAGTGTGATAATAGTTAAACTATTAACTTGAGATTTTTTCCTCCCCTGGAGCAATTTTTGAAAGACTTCAGAATAAATCCCCGTTGGAAAAATTTAAAAATGTTTATTTTTCAGTTTTTTATTAACAATTTTCGTTGTTGCAAAATTAAAAACTTAGATTAATTATCGAAAAAATTTTTTTTCAAAATATTATTAATAGTCCGTTTTTATATTGTAGGAAGCTACATAGAAATATTTTTTTGAAATTTTTATCTCTTATTGTTTAAAAAATTGTTATAAAGAAATGCGTTGTTTATAATATATTATATTAGGAGTACAAATAAGTTTCCGCCGTTTTATTGTAGATGGCGCGGCACGGAGTTTCGGTTAGCTTTCGCAGATGATAACCGGCTTAAAAAATAGTTTGGACATTCAAGAACAACATAACCTATTAATATCATTGATTTTATATTGGTAAAATATAATTTTTTTAAGTTGAAAATGTCAAAATTTGAGCCAAGTAAGCGTCATTTGCGGGAAATATTAGTTTACTTCTTTAATTTAAAGAAATCTGCTGCTGAGGCGCATCAATTGCTCGTAGAAGCATATGGTGAGGGTGCTTTGAGTGAGAGAACGTGTCGAGAGGGGTTTCAAAAGTTTAAAAAGGGTGATTTCGACGTAGAAGACAAATATCGCAGTGGAAGGCCAAAAATTTACGAGGATGCAGAATTGGAGGAATTATTGGAGGAAGATTCATCTCAAACACAAAACGAACTTGCACTAACATTAGAAGTCACTCAGCAAGCAGTCTCACATCGTTTAAAATCATTAGGAATGATTCATAAACAAGGAAATTGGGTTCCGTACGGCGGAAACTTATTGTACTCCTAATAATTGAAATTTTTTTTGAGGAATATCAATCTTTGATGCAAATAATAGTTTAAAAAAAATTTTTTTCCTTAAAAAAATATTTTTATTTGCTTAAAAACGCATTTGTTAATTAACAATCGTTTTCTTCCACTTCTAACTAATATAACGGAACCATTTTTTCTTGAAAAATCATGATTTACTTTTCTTTTCCATATAAAAAAAATTTTTTCGTTTTGTTCAATTTTTCATTGTTGATATAATAAACAATTTGTTATAAACAAATACATTTTTACTTTATATTTTTTTCCTATTTCTTCTTACTGCCAAAATGACAGATTAATTTTTAAATGTTTTTTTTTAAATAAATAAAATAATTTAGAAAAAAAATTTACTTGAATCCCTTGAGCAAATGTCTTCTTTATTGGCTTAGATATGTAGATGATATAATTTTTTGCTTTAATGGAACCGATAGACAGCTCTGCAATTTCAATGATTTCATTAATAAAATTCATTCAGATATTGAATTCACTTTCGAGAAAATAAGAATTCTAGTATAAATTTTCTTGATCTTGAAATTTTGAGAAAAGATTATTTGCATGAATTTATTATTTTTCGTAAACCGATGTATACAGATATCACAATTCATCACACATCGAACCATACTATCAGAAAACGGCTGCATATTACAAAATGATCAATAGATTGGTCAATGTATAAATCACGACAATTTTTTTATAGAATTGAATATGATTAGACAAATTGCATTCAATAACGGCTATAGTCCAGTTATAAAAGACATAATTTTAAAGAAAAAACGAAAGAAAATAGTGTTGAATTAAGTGTACCTGGTTACAAAAGATTTGACTAAAAGATACATTTCCATTCCTTATGTGAATAAAATATCAGATAATATTGCCAATTATTTTAAAATAAAATTTGACTCAAATCTAGCTTTTAGAACGGTCTATAATTTAGGAATTCATATAAAAAATAACAAAGATCCAAACTTATAAAGGCAATAAATCTAGAGTCTATAAGTTGACTTGTAGTGATTGCTCTATGGTATATATTGGTCAAACAGGAAGATCGTTTAAGAAAAGAATTTGGACATAATTTCAACAATACCATAAAGAATGAAATATCAAAATGTAACAGACTACTCTATCCTATAACATAAAATACCAGACTCACGTTTTTAGAAGCAGTTGAAATTAGTAGAACAAGAACCTTAAAATGCTTCTCAACGACGAAACAGATATTGCAAGATTTCAATATTTTACTTAAAATAAAATAGAAAGGCCTTTTACTTGATAGAAAAAATATAACAGAATTTGAATATTAAAACAAATTGAAATATGTTTATCTTCTACAATTTTAATTTCAAAAAAATTTTTATTCAAAAAACTTTTAGAAATAAATTTATGTCCAACAAGCACCGCTTACATTTAATAGACGTATATAATCAAAACTCAATATATAATGTCAAATGGAATAAATAACCCAACAGATATACGAAAGTAATTAAAATTAATAAATAAATATTTAAAGGAGACAAAATTTTGTTTCTGGTCTTACCTTTAAGAACACCAATTGCCTTTTAAAAACATGAACACACTTAAAGGACTTCTCAAAGAATATAATTTATTTGAAATATTTAAATATTCGAATAAATTATTTCAAAAATCTCTAAAAAAAATGTGCACTATATCTTCAAAAAACAAATATAATTCTAGACAATCCCGTCTTCAGTCCTCTTTTAACATTCCAAATATCAAAATCAAAAACATAACCTATATCACTCACGTGTTAAAAGACTTAAGCTTCGAACTACAGATCAACTATATAATTCAAGATTGATCTATGTTCTAACAAAATCAAAGAACAGTGTGAGTTATTTTAAGGTTTATTTAAATTCATTGACATTCTATAATGAGATTTATTGGAGCCAAAATTTTTTTTTTTTTAGAGATTTTTGAAATAATTTATTCGAATATTTAAATATATTAAATATTTCAAATAAATTATATTCTTTGAGAAGTCCTTTAAGTGTGTTCATGTTTTTAAAAGGCAAATGGTGTTCTTAACGGTAAGACCAGAAACAAAATTTTGTCTCCTTTAAATATTTATTTATTAATTTTAATTACTTTCGTATATCTGTTGGGTTATTTATTCCATTTGACATTATATATTGAGTTTTGATTATATACGTCTATTAAATGTAAGCGGTGCTTGTTAGACATAAATTTATTTCTAAAAGTTTTTTGAATAAAAATTTTTTTGAAATTAAAATTGTAGAAGATAAACATATTTCAATTTGTTTTAATATTCAAATATTTTACTTAGTGAGATATTTCCGATAAATGACCCCAATATGTTTTATGGTTATTTATAATCCGTTCTTTGCATATTTTTCTGTATGGGTATTTCTGTGAATTCATGATTATTTGTATCCCTTTTTGCAATGTTTTGCTTATTTTTATTTCCGAAAATTGTGAGTTATACCGCATCTTTTTTCAAGTTTTTAGCTATATAAGAAGTGAATGTGTAATTTTAAGAGTTAGTTCAAATTGTAAACTTGACAAAGCCACAGTGTTGGCTAAATAATTGTCTTTAACTTAATAAATTGTGGAAATAATCTATATTATTTAATTAAAATGAATTTCCATCAAGTAGAGACCGATTCAATTAAATTTTTCTTTAATCTGCATTTTTCTTTGAAGTGATCTTTACGGGACACCTGGATGAAAGAAATTAATCACTCTCTTTAGAAGACCTAGGACTTTCAGGATAATCATAGATGAAATATGCCATCTATATAACATACTACAGGGTGTATATGAATAGTTGCGAAAAAATTTAGGGGGTGAATCCTTGTCAAAAAATAGGATGGGTCTTTCATATAACTTTATTCTTTTGAGCCCCCTTGCTTAGATACAGCCCCCTAAAGATGGCGTCCTTAAAACAGTTTTAAATTTTTTTCTTAATAACCAAAGAACTGACAAAAAAATCAAGCAGACGTTTTATGCGGGCGAGAAAGCATTCAAAAATTGTTTTGGTGGTGTTCCTCTATTATTACAAGGGGTCGAAAAAGCTACCCCTAAACCTCCTTTCACAAGAAACTTTTTTCATATTTCTATTTTACAATAAAAAAAAATATTTTGGATAGCTTGATCCATTCTCAACAAATAAGGTCTCTTGTAATTTCTTGCTAAATTTTGAGGTTTTTGAGAAAAAAAAAAATTTATCAACATGATAGCGTGAGTCGTAGTGGCTGGAATTATTTCCGAACAAGAATTTATCTAGTTAGAGGATGTCATTTTGTTATGACAACTGACTAGTTTTGATTAACTGTGATTCAAGGACAATTATTGTCAGTTTTTTGGTTAAAAAATTAAATACTATTTTTCGGCCGTCACTTTAGGGGGTGTAACTAAGCATGGGGGGGCTCAAAAAAATAATGTTTATATGAAAGACCCACCCTATTTTATGCCAAAGAAACACCTCCTAAATTTTTTCCCAACTATTCATATACACCCAGCATATCACGTATAAAGAATGAAATTACCGTAGATATGACATCATTTATCACCAAATTTTGTACGATTTTATCATCTAGTTTTATTTTCCCATCTTGCTTAAGAATATCATCGATAAAAAAAAATCTGTTACACAATAAGTTGACAATTTTGATTACTAAGAGCAAAATCAAGACATAAAACAAGGATTTGCCTTTTTTTAAATTTATTTATTTGTCGTTAGAGTAACACACAGGGTATATTTAATAAAAAGTATTTACAAATGAAGTATATACAAAGAGTAAACCTTTAATAAGATAAAAAAATTACAAAGATACAGAAAAAATGACGATACTCATTGAAAACTTGAAGTAATCGCCCTTTAAGTATTTTAATAATAGGAAGAGTTTTTTACTTGATAGAAGAAATATTACAAAATTTGAATATCAAAACAGATTCAATCTGTTAGTCTTATATAGTTTTAATTAAAAAAAAAAATTATTCAAAAATTAAATTAATGTCTTATAAGCACAGCTTATATTTAACAGACATGTAATATTCAAAATTCAATATATAATATCAAATGGAATAAATAACCCAACAAGTATAAATTGCCATTTAAGCATATTTTGTCTCCTTTAAATATTTATTAATTTTAATTGACAATTTATATTTGTTGGGTTATTTATTACATTTGATATTATATATTGAGTTTTGATTTTATGTGTCTATTAAATATAAGCTGTGCTTATAAGAGATTAATTTAATTCTAAAAGTTTTTGAATAAAATTTTTTGAAATTAAAATTATAGGATACTAACAGATTAAATCTGTTTTGATATTCAAATTTTATAAATATTTTATTATTTACTCAAATTATCAGCGAAGAATTCGAGAGCAATTGTACAATTATTTACAGTAGTCATTGCCATATATCGGGTGATTCAATTAGAGGTATTTTTTTAATAAAGAAATGAATAAAAACAAGTTTATTTTATAATCTTTATTATTACACAAAAGAACCATTCTTTACAATTATTTTTTAAAGATAATTTCTTTCAAACATTGTCCGCGACTACGGTTAACAACGTCCATTCTGGAGTTCCAATTTTCCCATAAACCACACCAAACAGTTGTTTTTTCTGGATTCAATTTCAACTCTTGAACATCTTCGGGTTGTTTATCACCCCAAATACGCGTATTTTGTTTATTCACGAACCCATTAAGACAAAAATGGGCCTCATCGGTGAATAAAATTTTTGTCGAAAACAGTGGCTCTTCTGTAAGCTTGTCAAGAGCCCAACGACTAAAACGGAAACGATTCGGAAGGTCGGTCGGCTTCAGTTCTTGCACTAGTTGAATTTTGTAAGCTTTTATAGAAAGATCCTTACGTAAATAAAATACGCCAAGTTGTTGAATATGACAGGCCAAGCTTTTGAGAACGGCGACGAATCGACACATCACTGTCTTCGCGTACACTCTCCGCTACCGCCCCTATATTTTCTTCACTACATGCTGGCTGTGACCTATTTGGTCGAGTATTATCCAATAATGAAAATTGGGACTCCAACTTACGGATGTTAGAGCTAATTGTGCGTTCGGTAGGCCGATTATGTGGACCATAAGTTGCTCTAAGCGCCCGATACACATTCCTCGTAGAACGCCCATTTTCGTAATGAAGTTGAACAATTTGTAGGCGCTGTGCCGGGTTAAGTTTTTCCATTATTAATTGTCAAACACTACTGAACAGAAATGGCACTTCAGTTAACACGAGGCATGCGCAATCTGCAATTAAATCCCCACCACAAAAAGTACCTCTAAATCACCCTTTATAACTGTGAATTTTTACCATTTTTTGTCCTCCTCAATGGACTGAAAAATCGACCATTTTGTCATAGATGTCTATGAGGAGCATAAAAATTCATGGTTTCTAAAATATAACAACAGAATTTGTTTTTTTCACGTTTATGCAGAAACGGGATGTCATTTAGTCTCTTTTTGTTCTTTAGTCTGTGGAAAGTGAAGTACAATATCTATGATCCAAGCATTACAAGAAGATCGGAGTGAATTTAGCAAACAGTTTGGCGGAAATACCCGAAAGTTATTACCAGGGGCGTGTGGTAAAATTCTTATTTTTATTTAGTTTTGGTCAGAGCACATACAGGTTTATAATGTGGGTTTAATATGAATGTCTCCTAGAAATATGGTCTACTTCCGAGAGGTAGTTTTTTCAACCCTTGTAATCGATTCAATATCTCCGAAAATAATCCATGGAAACAATTATCGACTTCTGGTGGGGCTGCGGGGTAGTTATTCAATCTTCGTACAAAAAATTATCAACTTCCGGTGGGATCGAGTGACATTTTTTGTAATGCAAACAAATTCAGTTGAAATTTGGGCATTTATTTTTGGCACTACATTAGACGTAGAATCCAAAGCGTGTTTTCTTACACGTGGTTTCCTCAGTAGTCAAATTCCATAAAAGCAATTCACAATTTTGATTTCAAGAAGCAACAAAATATGTGTTTTTTTATATAAAGGGTGTTTCAATAGGAGCGCAAGATTTCAGTGTTCATTAAAACATGGTTAACTGTAGCAAAGTACTGAAATATTCATTGATTTAGAAAATATACATTTAGGAATTAAGTATGAAACAAAATATCTTGTGAATGGCCGCCACGGCTTTGCTGGCATATGCCTACCCCTTTGAAATTTTCAATAACGTTATTAATACATGTGGTGGTATTTTATTGATACAGCGTCTAATTTTGGCTTTCAATGCTTTAATGGTTGCAGTCTAATTGGCATAAACCTGTGACTTCAGATAACCCCACAGCCAGAAGTCTAAAGGCGTTAAATCGCAAGAGCGTGGAGGGCAATTCTGGTCACCAAATCGGGAAATGACACGACCAGGAGCAAACTCGTGCAAGATCGTCAATGTTTCACGGGCGGTATGACATGTGGCACCGCTCTGCTGAAACCAAATGAGGCACAAGAAACTGTGTTATCATAGCACGATAACGTTCGCCATTCACCGTTACTGCATACCTTCTTCATTTTCGAAGAAAAACGGTCCAATTATTCCTCCAGACCATAATGTACACCATACAGTGACCCATTGTGGATGCATTGCTTTCTAATGAATCATTCGTGGATATTCTAAGCCACAAATGCGATAGTTTTGCCTCTTAACGAAGGCGTCGAGGTGAAAATGATTTTGTTTGCAAAATCAGCAGGTTGCTCAAGGATCCAATTGGTGAATTCTCGTCGCTGTTTATGGTGTCTACTGGCAGAAGTTATTGAGTAAGTTGGATTTTGTAGGCTTGCAGCTGTAAATGTTTTGTGAGAATGAAGAATTGACGTCTCTGGCCTTTCTGTCACACTCTCGCGAACTGTCGTGATGTTTTGTTCTGAACGTAACGTTCGGAACAAAAGCTCGTATCGTATGTTTCATATCACTAACCGAACCAGAACTTTCGAATATTTTTATTATTCTTTTCACAGTGGATGAATTCGGCACATTATTTCGACCTAACATTGGACGCACTTTACGAATAGTGGCACTTAAACTTTCATCATTTTGATAATAATTTTTGATAACCAGGACGCGTTGTTCTACCTTGTAATGGCCCATGTGTACTAACTCCCATCTGTCAACTTTCGATCTGTCACGTCATAATCATGTGACATTATGACTGTCAAACATGACGCACAATTTGCGGATGATACAGCACTGATCATCCATGGCAGAACTCTAAAGAAATGCATGGGGGGGCTATAAAAATTAACAGACAGCACTGTAGTATGGATGAGACGCTGGCGAATACAATTCAACCCAAAGAAGTCCAAGTTCATCATATATATAAAAAAATTTTTGAAATCAAAATTGTAGAAGACTAACAGATTAAATCTGTTTTGATATTCAAATTCTGAACTAGATATTTGAAGAAAAATCAAAATCTTTATAATTTATTTAAAACAATAAATTATTTATGTAAATCAATAAAAACTAATAAAGATATCGTCAATAAGAACAAGAAATCAGGAGTATATAGGTTAACTTGTGGAACATTCCCTTATGAATACATTGGCCAAACTTGTAGATCTTTCGAGAGTAGGAAACATGAACATCAGAATTCATTCGTTAAGAATAAATCGAATTCTATTCATGCCAGGTGTCGCCAAGAATCGGGATACGATTTTGACAATAATTTTGAAGTTCTCCATATTGAGAACAAATGCAATAGACTGGACCTTTTAGAAGCACTGGAAATCAACCGGCACTATAAAAAGAATATTTTGCTGAACGACCAAATAGATTTGAACCGATCTCAGTTATTGAGCCTTTTTTAATAACTTCTGAAAATTCCCTAAAAACCCCATTTTATCACGTATTTTATTAGTCAAACTTGTATTTAAGAAGAAAGATTTTGTAGAAATCGAAAAATATATGGGAGACAGTATATTATTACTACAAAAATGTTTGTACTGACCAGTACAATGTAAATTCCTGAAGAAGCCACATCGTGGTGAAGCAATTGTTGTAGTACAAACATTTTTGTGGAAATAAAATACTGTCTTCTATATATTTTTTAATTAAAATGAGTTTCCACCAAGTAAAGACCAAATCAATCAAATATTTTGTACAAATAAGTAGCTACCATACTCACCTGATAAAGTCAATATATAATTGACGAAAAAATTGTTGTAAATAATAAATATAAGTGGAAATAAAATGCTTTTCTTCAAATCATATACATTTAATTTCATTCGAAGCGATATTTCCACTTGTCCCTTATTGACTTCGAAAGGAGTCCTAAATATTTGAAATTGAAATTCGTATGAATAAGAATCCTTAAATTTGAATGTGAACTCTGGTTTCACTGAAGATGAATAATTCCAGTGCTAGGCTAGGACATACTTATGCATTTTTTATGAACAGTTAATATTTCTCATAGTAATCTGAATTTTCCATATGCAAAGTTTGCTTAAAAATACTTTTTATGTGTGAATGATAAATGAAAAAAAAACCTGTTTCTGTTCAGCTCGGTAAATTAACTAGTATCATTGAACAAAAATGCAAAATCAGATGATTTTAATCTTGCTGAGCCAGAGAACTTTACGACGAAACGTGATGTCTCTATTCCATTTCCACAGAACTGCTATAGCTGTTCAAACCTTTGAATTTTAATAAAATTTACATATGAAATATCCATTACATTCTCCATTTTCAGTGATTTAGCGCACAGGTTTTGTACTATAGTATAATAATGCAATCTGAACATATTTATGTCGTCAGTATTCTTTGTGCACTCAATTAAATAATAAGTAAAATTATATCTATTTATTTTTTGAAAGTTGCACGTATGCGGTTTCGTTACAGTTTTGAGTTTTGAGATACGGGTCCAATAATGTTTTTATTACGTTTAGAAAAACTTTGGTGTTCCCACGAAATCGAACCTAATAGAGGCGAATTATATAACTCGGTCTGATCAATCGATAAATTATTTAAATATTTTAATATTAGCCTTCTTCATATTAATTTCAAAAAATTATATTTAATAATTATAACTTCAGGAATTGAATCTAGTCTTCTATAATTTTAATTACAAAAAATTTTTATTCAAGAAACTTTTATAACTAAATTAATGTCAGCTTATATTTAATAGACGTATAAAAGCAAAACTCAATATACAATATCAAATAGAATAAATAAACCAACAAATATAAATTGTCAATTAAAATTAATTAAATAAATATTTGAGTGAGACAAAATTTTGTTCCTGATCTTACAATTATGAAAACTAATTCCTCTTCAAAAATACAAAACATAATTTAAGGACTTCTCAGTAAAATAATTTATTTAAAGTATTTAATATATTTAAATGAGTTACTTAAGAAATCTCCCAAAACATGTATTATATCTTCAAAAAACAATTAGAATTCTGGCAAGGTCTTCATCAAACTTCACATTAAAAAAAAAATGAAATCAATGAAAACAAATGCAACTTACCTACAGATTTCTTGTTATCCCCGTTTGAACACCAACTTTAAAATCCAAGATATTCTATGTTCGTCACAAAAATCACAGAAATCTGCAAGATATTATATGGTTTTCTTTAAACCCCCTTACATTCCATAATGAGTTTTATGACATGAGGTTTTTTACTTGATAGAAGGAATATTACAAAATTTGAATATCAAAACAAATTTAATCTCAAATTTTTTAGAATTAAATTAACTGCAATTGTTTTTTGCAGATATAATGCATGTTTTGAGAGGTTTTTGAATTAACTTATTTAAATATATTGAATATTTCAAATGAATTATATATTCTGAGAAGTCCTTAAATTATTGGATGGAGTAGTCCGTTACTTTGTGATAGTTCATTTTAATAGAATGAAATAAGAAATTACTTTGTTTTCTATCACTTTTTATTATAACTGATATACAGTGACTCGAGTTTCGTAGTATTTACTACATGTTCAAACTGAATGAACAAATTAGATCTCAACTATTATATATGCTGATTGTAGGCTTCGGCAGAGCTTCGAAGAGAGGGGTTTTCCAAAGTTCCGTCTGTTCGTTTAGTAGTTTTATTATTGGTACGTGCCTCTTATATTTTTCAATTTCTATGGATTCCAGGATGTCAAGTTTTTTCCCTTTCGCTTCCACGTGCAAGATAACAAGGTTGTTCAATTCTGGGAACGTGTGATCTGTATTGAAGAAATGGTTCGCAAAATTGGAATTATTCTTCCGGTTCCTAAAAGCAGATTGATGTTCTTTGTACCTTTTATGGAAAGGTCGGCCCGTTTGTCCTATATTTTTTTGGAAAACCCCTCTCTTCGAAGCTCTGCTGAAGCCTACAATCAGCATATACATTCTGTCAAGAAAGTACCGGGAATTATCGATTTAAATCTGGCGGGGCAATGAGGCAGGTAAAAATTTTTTTTCCTAGGTTGGTACCACTGTCCTTAATTACTATGCCAAGCTTGAGCGGGATCTGTCAACTAGTGTGTTTGCAACAGCTGATTAAGTCAGTCGATGTCAGAGTGCGTGCCGATTTTTACTATGGGTGATTACGTTGAGCAAAGAATTTGTTTAAAATTTTGTGTTGCAAATGAATTTTCGTGTGCCGATGCATTGAAAATGTTGCAAAAGGCCTTTGGTGATAATGCTCTATCGAAAACTCGTGCATATCAGTGGTACAGAGCCTTCAAGGACGGTCGTGAAGTGGTCGCCCATCGACGGCTTCGATCGAAGATAACGTCGATAAAATTAAGGAAAGGGTGCTGGAAAACCGTCGTACCAGCTTGAGAGAGATAGCACATGATCTTAAGATATCCCACGAGTCCGCACGTACGATTTTGATTGATATTTTGGGCATGAGAAAGGTGGCCGCACGACTCGTACCGAAAGACCTGAATTTTCTTCAAAAACGTCATCGCGAACAGGTTGCTTCAGACATGCTGGATCGCTGTAATTCCGATTCTACATTCATGGAACGCATTATAACTGGTGATGAGACCTGGGTCTACGAGTACGATATGCAAACAAGCCAGCAATCATCGGAATGGGTGACAAAAAATGAGCCGAAACCGAAAAAACCACGCCAAAGCCGCTCGAAAATGAAGGTGATGCTCATTGTTTTCTTCGATATCCGTGGCGTGGTGCACTACGAATTCGTTCCAGAGGGTCAGACGGTAAGCAAGGAGTATTACCTAGGCGTTATGAAACGTTTGCGTGAGCGTATCCGTAAGAAACGGCCAAATTTGTGGGCGAACAACTCATGGATTTTGCATGACGATAACGCGCCTTCTCACCGAGCTACGATTGTGACTGACTTTCTCGCCAAAAACTCAACAAACGTGCTTCAGCAACCACCGTATTCGCCGGGTTTGGCTCCCTGCGACTTTTTCCTCTTCCCAAAACTAAAATTGCCCCTTCGTGGCACCCGTTTTGAGTCGATTGAAGCCATAAAACAAAATTCGGCGCGAGAGCTAAAGTCCATCCCGGAAAGCGCCTATAAAAAATGTTTCGATAATTGGAAGTGCCGTTGGCATAGATGTATTGGAGCAAATGGAGGCTATTTTGAAGGCGACCCAATAAATTTTGACGTTTAAATGTAAAAATGTTGTTTTAATTGAAAATTCCCAGTACTTTCTTGACAGAGTAGTATAATAGTTGAGATCTAATTTGTTCATTCAGTTTGAAAATGTAGTAAACACTACGAAACTCGAGTCACTATATATCAGTTATGATAAAAAGTGATAGAAAACAAAGTAATTTCTTATTTCATTCCTTAAATTATGTTTTGTAATTTTGAAAAGGAATTACTTTTCATAATTGTAAGATCAGGAACAAAATTTTGTCTCCTTCAAATATTTATTTATCAATTTTAATTGAAAATTTATATTTGTTGGTTTATTTATTCCATTTGATATTGTATGTTGAGTTTTGATTTTATACGTCTATTAAATATAAGCTGTGCTTATAAGACATTAATTTAATTCTAAAAGTTTCTTGAATAAAAATTTTTTTCAAATTAAAATTGTAGAAGACTGATTAAATCTGTTTTGATATTAAAATTTTGTTATATTCCTTTTATCAAGTAGAAAGCCTTTTCCTTTTATTTTATCTTTATTATTTTTAATGTATTTGTCTATGTTGTTAGTGATTCTGAAAGCTGCTGTGTAATTAAAATTTTTCTTAAAATAATTGGCAATGTCTTCGGATATTCTACTTAAATATGAAATTTGTATGAATTTTTTTGGGATGGGTTTTTTTTGTGATAGGATAAACATGAGTTAATGCTACCAAACGTTGGACTGTCGTCTGCCGTAAAATGGGCGTGTACTGTGTGCAACGCTTGCACTAATGAGCACTCATTTTGATGATACAATTTTCTCTTTTAGGCATGCTGCTCAATCGTAATGGTGATTACGATTTGACATCTTTAATTGAAAAATAAACAACAAATTAGAGACGCCACCAAAACAAAATTGTAGTTACTGGCTCCATTGCTTTACATAATATTGAATTCATAAAAAGCCTTACTTTAAATATCAGTGGTGTAGGGTTAATATTGGAGATATCTTTACTTTTTCAAGCAATGCTTGTCTTGAACAGACTAATTAACATTACTAATTTTCCGAGCTATATAAATAAAATTTACCTATCCTAATATCCGTTCACATGTATTTTTCGAGGTGGGTTTTTCTGTCGGCCTCAATTTTAGAATCTCTCGCGGTACATAACAATTTAATAATAGTCTGTCCAGCTTGAATTTTTTGGTTGAGTGTTATTTATGAACATTCAGTAAAAGCTATGTGATATTCAATCGTTTTTTCACCTTGACATAATGAAATGTGGGACGAGCAGTTTGATTAAATTAAATGGCTAAAGGGAGACGTGAATGTGAAATGTTTGGGAACCTCTGGAGAATCAAAAAACAATAACAATTCATGTGACTGGTATTTATTGGTTACTTAGATCCATTAGATGAAAATAAATGGGAATTACTTGTAATTCACAATTGATTTTTTACACTTGCAGTTTATTGTTTGTTATTGCCTACTTTTATTAGTTTGCCTCATTCAATACAAAAGGGAAACAGTGAGAAGTAATAAATGAACCAAATATAAGACTTGCAGATTGAACTATTAAATCATTAAATTGTTTAGGTATCTCTATAATCATAACTCATAAACTTTGTGTACTTGAAGGTGCTTAATTTATGACATAAGACTTTTAAATGTGTTCATATTATGAATGGTATTAGTTATTAATTTATGATAGAGTCGAAATTATGACTCAATTATGTTAAATGATACTAATGCATTTCATTATCTTATTCAATTATACTCTACCGTTCTCTAAAAAGCATTAATACCCAGAAAACTCCCAATAATAAACAACGTTTGAATATTAAAACAAATTAATATATGTTTATCTTCTACAATTTTAATTTAAAAAATTTTTATTCAAGAAAATTTTAGAATTAAATTTATGTCTAAAACAAGCACCGCTTATATTTAATAGACGTATATAATCTAAACTCAATATACAATGTCAAATGGAATAAATAAACCAAAAGATATACGAAAGTCCCTAAAATTAATGAATAAATATTTAAAGGAGACAAAATTTGTTTCTGGTCTTGCCTTCAAAACGCCATTTGCATCTTAAAAACATGAACACACTTAAAGGACCTCTCAAAGAATATAATTTATTTGAAATATTTAATATATTTAAATATTCGAATAAGTAAATTCAGAAATCTCTCAAAGCATGCACTATATCTTCAAAAAACAAATATAGTTCTAAGCAATTCCGTCTTCAGTCCTGAAATATATTCAAAATATCAAAATCAAAAAACTAACCCATACCAAACAACTCACCACGTGTAAATGAATAATGTTTCGAGACATAGATCATCTTTATAATTCAAGATTTATCTATGCTCTAACAGAATAAAAGAACAGTGTGAGCTATTTTTAAGGCTTACTTAAATTCATTGACACTGCATAATGAGATTTATTGAAGCCAAAATATAATTATATATTATATATAAAATAAAATAGAAAGGCCTTTTACTTGATAGAAGAAATATAACAAAATTTGAATATTAAAACAAATTAATATATGTTTATCTTCTACAATTTTAATTTAAAAAATTTTTATTCAAGAAAATTTTAGAATTAAATTTATGTCTAAAACAAGCACCGCTTATATTTAATAGACGTATATAATCTAAACTCAATATACAATGTCAAATGGAATAAATAAACCAAAAGATATACGAAAGTCCCTAAAATTAATGAATAAATATTTAAAGGAGACAAAATTTGTTTCTGGTCTTGCCTTCAAAACGCCATTTGCATCTTAAAAACATGAACACACTTAAAGGACCTCTCAAAGAATATAATTTATTTGAAATATTTAATATATTTAAATATTCGAATAAGTAAATTCAGAAATCTCTCAAAGCATGCACTATATCTTCAAAAAACAAATATAGTTCTAAGCAATTCCGTCTTCAGTCCTGAAATATATTCAAAATATCAAAATCAAAAAACTAACCCATACCAAACAACTCACCACGTGTAAATGAATAATGTTTCGAGACATAGATCATCTTTATAATTCAAGATTTATCTATGCTCTAACAGAATAAAAGAACAGTGTGAGCTATTTTTAAGGCTTACTTAAATTCATTGACACTGCATAATGAGATTTATTGAAGCCAAAATATAATTATATATTATATATAAAATAAAATAGAAAGGCCTTTTACTTGATAGAAGAAATATAACAAAATTTGAATATTAAAACAAATTAATATATGTTTATCTTCTACAATTTTAATTTAAAAAATTTTTATTCAAAAAACTTTTAGAATTAAATTTATGTCTAAAACAAGCACCGCTTATATTTAATAGACGTATATAATCTAAACTCAATATACAATGTCAAATGGAATAAATAAACCAAAAGATATACGAAAGTCCCTAAAATTAATAAATAAATATTTAAAGGAGACAAAATTTGTTTCTGGTCTTGCCTTCAAAACGCCATTTGCATCTTAAAAACATGAACACACTTAAAGGACCTCTCAAAGAATATAATTTATTTGAAATATGTAATGTATTTAAATATTCGAATAAGTAAATTCAGAAATCTCTCAAAGCATGCACTATATCTTCAAAAAACAAATATAGTTCTAAGCAATTCCGTCTTCAGTCCTGAAATATATTCAAAATATCTATGAAGACGGAATTGCTTAGAACTATATTTGTTTTTTGAAGATATAGTGCATGCTTTGAGAGATTTCTGAATTTACTTATTCGAATATTTAAATATATTAAATATTTCAAATAAATTATATTCTTTGAGAGGTCCTTTAAGTGTGTTCATGTTTTTAAGATGCAAATGGCGTTTTGAAGGCAAGACCAGAAACAAATTTTGTCTCCTTTAAATATTTATTTATTAATTTTAGGGACTTTCGTATATCTTTTGGTTTATTTATTCCATTTGACATTGTATATTGAGTTTAGATTATATACGTCTATTAAATATAAGCGGTGCTTGTTTTAGACATAAATTTAATTCTAAAAGTTTTTTGAATAAAAATTTTTTAAATTAAAATTGTAGAAGATAAACATATATTCATTTGTTTTAATATTCAAATTTTGTTATATTTCTTCTATCAAGTAAAAGGCCTTTCTATTCTATTTTAAAAAACAACGTTTCTGAAAAATTATGAGGAAATTCATGGAAATGTTGAACTATTTCTTCAGTTATTATTATTATTATTATTATTATTATCCTGATACTCCTAGATCTTCTGTGAAGATCCCTCAGAAGCTTTTTCAGCTTGTGCGAGTTAGGAGTTCAGTTGTGTTCTGTGTAGGCTTTGTTACTGCGATCTTGCGCCACTTTAGGTCACAGCACTGTTAATTTTTGACCCAACAGTGAAATGGTGGCAGATACCCGTCCAACTAGAAAATTTCTTTTCTACCTACAGGGTTCGAACCCGGACCCTCCCGGTCACGAGTCCGATGCTCTCCCGCTGAGCTATCCACACTCATAGTTACTATGTAATGATTGATAATAATCAAAAAAGTTCTTTAACTTCGGTGATCGACAATATGTGGATTACTACTCATATGATAATAATAGTAATCGCGATAATTCTGGTCTGAATGCATCTCTTCTAACAAAAAGATGGAAAATTAAGAAATTGATTCCAAATGATATTTGTGAATTGACTAAATAAACGAAATGATTGGTCATACCAGAAATTTTGAGATAGATGGGGAAAGAATGAACGTTATATTCTGTTATATTTGTTCCTTTTTTAAGCTTAGCGCTCTAACGGTAAAAATTTCAACACGCAAAGGGTTTTTCGCATTCAGCGTCTTTGCATTTATTCAATATGGTCATATAAGTAAATTATGGTCAATAAGCAAAATATCTAGGACCAATAAATTAACTTAAGTTCGACAGAACAAGCTGAAAAATGTCATGACTCCTATAAACAAAAAGATTTAAGTGTCTGTTGGTTCCAGAGGAACAAATAAAGAAATTATTTTGTAATGTAAAAAAGACGTATCTAATGACACGTTATATCATTTTTTACCTACAAAATAATTCAAGTGTTAACACATTTTTGTGGCCGCAATTAGGAAGTATCACCTCATCAATTGTCCGACGATGAGGTAATATTCCATAATTTGTCATAAAACCGGATTTTTGCTGCGAAAAAATCATTCATTAATAAAATTCCCTCAGTCACCTTCAACATAAAAGGTGTCCAAAAACACTATCGGGTATTTGTTACTTCGATAAAACAAACTGCTTAAAATAAAAAAAAGTTTATTGTTAATTATTACAATATTAAGTAGAAAATTATTTGGAAAAGAGGATGTTATCCAAATGGTGACCGTTACGCTGCTGGCACTCTTCTAATCGGGAACGAAGATTGGTGATAACACGCTTTCGGATGGATAAAGACGGATTATGACGAACTGATGCCCCCACTTGTTGAACCGTTTCTTCATCGCGGACTGAACGAGGGCGACCAGAGTGTTGAATTTTTACCGTCGCACCTTTATTCTCGAACATCCCTATCCACATTCTAGTGCTGTGGTCATTTGGTGTATGGCGTGTACGATATTCCGCACGATACAAACGTTCAGAAGTCACTGTTGAATCACCGTTGCGATAATACGCTCGTAGGGAAAAGTGCGATGCGTTCCCGGGTACTGCTTCATCGTGACTAAAACTCCACAAAATGGAGGACACCATGGTCCCCTTTCCACTCCCCCTTCGTCGCTGTATTTCCCACTGGATGCGTCGCATGTGTCAAGCCTGTTTTACAAGTGTTTGAAGCATGTATGGAACTCTTCAACTTTGATATCGCCCAGTGCCCCTGTGCTTAGACGGTTTTGCCCCCCTCACATCATCAAGGCTTTCCCTATAGATTTCTTTTCAATTGTCAGGAATATGAAAAAGTCGCACGAGGCTAGGTCCAGCGAATACTGAAAGTGTGGAAGAACATTTCTGCTTTTATGTTCCTGGTTCAACGAGTAAAACACAATTTGACATCAAATTTGACTTTGGTCATCAACACGGTCTCCTTCAAGAGCGATTCAATTATTCGTGAAGACCTCTATCAATTCCAGGATGTTTAGTTTTTTGCCTTTTGCTTCCAGATGAAAAGTTTTAAGATTACCTAATTGTGGGGAGAAAAAAAAGTTTTGCAAAATTAGAGTTATCTTTTAGGCTCTTAAATGATGCTTGATATTCTTTGATCTTTTTTGGCAGTTCTCTCGGTGTGTCCTACATATCCGCAATCATGATAAATTAATTTATGAACTCCTGAATTATTAAGCTGGTTGTTATTGTCTTTAGAATTGAAAAAGAGGTTGGAAATGTTATGTGAGGATGTGAAGGTTATTTTCAGGTTAGTTTTTGAAATAATTTGAGCTATTTTTTAAAATTTGGTCCAAAATATCTTAGTTCTACAATTTTTTTTTATTATTTTCTGTTTTGGAAGTGGGGTATATTTGTTTTAGAATGAGTTGTTTTTCTCTTTGTTCATGAAAGAATTTATAATTTTTGTTTCAAAACGATCATTTATAGCTTTTTGTTTGATTGTATTCAGTTCCCTTTTTAACGCAATCCTATTTTTAAGTGAAAGGAAAATGCTATATGTATAATTGAAGCTTTCAAAGTGGACGTCATACCCTTCATTTATTGAATTGCAACGGATTTATTACAAAAGATCACCTGAAATTCGATCGTGCGAACAACACAGAGTTTTAATGATTAAAGGTAATTGTAATCAATCGCACTTTAAATACAAGAAGTTTTGCATTCATCTCAAATATTTTGTATTTCTTTATTTCATTTCAAAAATATACGCATAAAATATTAATTTGCGCAATTTGCATTTACACATATCGTCAAAAGGCTTGCACCCCATCAACTCTCAATTTTCTGTGTGTGGAATCTTCACTATCTTATCAATCAAATGAAAACAGTAAACCAGCAAAAAATGTTTCTTGTTCGGGAGAATACAGGTGTATCCGAAGTTAATCAGTTTTCAGCGAATAACGAGAGTTGTAATATTGAGAATATTCCGCGGAAAATGCCGGGACATCCAATTTATCAGTTGGACCGGTCAAGAATGGTATTACTACATCAGGAAGCTTTGTCGAACCACCATTGAATATTCCACGGACTTCAGAGTAACATTTGCAAGGGAAGAGAGTTGCGATATAATATATCGCAATTTTTACTCGAAGGAATCGAACAGTATCTGTAACCGTTCTTCGAAGTCATTTTTTGAGGACCTATAGACGGGTAGTCTCAACCAGTACCATAAAGAGACGGTTGCATCCCTCAAATTCAAGGACAAGAAGACCCTTAAGAGTACCTCGGCTACCACCTGGACATAGAGCTACCTCTAGGTAATGGGCAGAATACCACCAAGACTGGCTTTTACCACAATGGCGCAACGTACTTTTTTCGGACGAGTCACGATTCGGTTTACAAAGTGATAGTCGACGAGAAAGGGTTTGGAGAGTTCTAGGCTGACTAGAGCGACTCAATTTCGCCCGAGAACTTGTGCCCTTTCAAGGCGGATCAATAATGTGCTGGGTGGTAAAATGTTCGATCGCCGTACCCTTCTTATTATCGTTGAACGAACAATGACTGGTGTCATCTACGTAGAAAACATCACTGAACCAATCTTTGTTTCTCTGCCCAACGAATTTGGGGATAATTTCATTTATCAGGATAACGTCCCACTGTAATACGCCACTTTAATCTAATACCCACTCAGGGTAGTTTCCCTTAATATATAAGTGTGTTTATCTCGTTATAAAAAGGGTAATATGTGTGAAACTTTTTATATTTCCTACTTCCAATAAAAATAAAGTTAATTCCAATTTTAAAATAATGAAATAAGCAAAAAAACGAAATAATACCTAATATAAAATTTTTTCTGACTATTAACCCTTACCACTGTCACCATTTACTATCTACATTCTACTCATAATTCCTGAATCTAGTTCCCAACTCGAAAATATATCAAATCATATACTTACTTTACTAAACTCTTTTTGGAAAGAACTTGGGTTCGTGCTCGTCGCACGAAGGACAAGTCTTTTGTTTCAAAAGTATTTTCTGAGGAGATGGATAGAGCAAAAATAACACATTTAAATGAGATATCACATATAATGAACTATTATGGCGTCAATCAATACAAATTTCAATATTTACAAATTTTCAGTTTTTTGAAAAGCAATTGATGTAAAACGACATTCCAAAATCAAATCATAGTAATTGTTTGAATCAATTTTTTGGAAGACTTCAGGTCAATTTCAATAAGTCATGCTATCGTTCTCGCTTATAAACAATTTATATTCAAAACCAATAAAGAGATTTTCGTGAAGTTACAACAAAAAAAAAATCGTACCTTTTTCGGGACATCGATCCATGTTCAATAGCTGAATCCTCTACACGGGGGTGTTGGCCTCAGCCCAAAGGCACAACACCCCTTCAAGAACAAACACTATAATTTAGCCCTTTATTTTTAACCTCAATTAAACTAAAGTATCTTGACCACGAACCGATTAGTGACTGTCTGTCACCAATGCCTAACGACCACTCTCCTCTTTTTTTTTCGAACTTCCAAAACGTTGGCTTCTATCCTCCTACCGAAGTTTTTCTGAGTCGGCTTTTTCTAAGTTCCCATCGCTTCAACGCCTACACACGTCTAGACCATCCAGATCTTTTGACTTGGCGATTTCTTATCTCGACTTTACTGAGAATTCCCAATCTTAGTCTTGAAGTCCTTTATGTCGTGTGCACTAAAATCATAATCGCTAACTTCCGTTCCCAAGACCTCCTCGTTGAAATTTAAATGAATCGATCTATTGATTAATACATTGTTGCTTTTAGAATTAACGCCCGTTGTTTAGGCTACATTTCTATCTCAAATAATTAACACCGCTTGTCGGTCCTCGAGCTTTATTATAATAGAATTCTTTGGATCAAAATTTATTTCCCTATTTCTAAGTAAAACATAGGCCCTTTATTACACCACCACACCGCACACGAAGGGTTCAAAACATTCTTCAAGAGAACAATATCTTGAGAATGAAGTGGCCAGCAAACTCATCAGACATGAATCCAATTGAGCAAGTATGGGATTACTTAGGGCGAGCAATATCCAATCGCCAAAACCCACCTTCGACTTTTCAGGAATTGAGTTTAGCCCTTCAGGAAGAATGGAACGATGTGCCTGAAAATTTCCTTAATGACTTGATTCGTGGGATGCCTAGGCATATTGGGCAGTTGATTGAAAGAAGAGGTGGTAGAACGGACTACTGAATTTGGATTCAGTTGTGGAATAACTATAATTAATCAAAAATAAATAATCGATAAATTCAGATATTTTCTTATTTTTCCTATTTTGTCTCATCCTGCATAAAGCAAAGAGTAACAAAGAAAGATTTTCAATCGAATATATTGCAGTTGAAATAGAGGAAAATATTCATCTAATTTCCAGAACATAGATAGTTTATTTCTTCAGAAACCTAGGGGAGCCAAGACTTCACGGTGTGTGTATTTTAGAAGTCTTTGATTTTTTCGATTATAACATAGTGAACCATCTGTATGCGTTGATTGTTTAGTGAGTGCTTGAATAAAAAAAGTTGTCGTTTCGATAAGTGATTGGCAACAAAAAAAGTGTCTTCCATCATATATTTTGTTTTAATGGTTGTATCTATTTATTGTAAATTGTTAATGAGTTGTTTTGCTATTGAAAGTGTTGAACTGGTTCTAAATACTGTTGTTGCGGCACGGATTGTGGAGGCTATAGAAAATGGCCGCGATCAGCGCAAAACTGCGAGAAATTTTGGTGTATCTTCAGTGTACAACGAGTATTTCATCGTTACGAAGACTGGTCTGCTCACCTGAAGACCGGATTCAGGACGAAAAAGGACTATACAACAGCTAGAGTAGAGGCGACTGCTTTCTCGTTTCTGGTGCTTTGAGAAACCGAATAGTCACGGCGGTTTTACTCGGAAAGAAGTGAGAAATATAAACGTGAGTGGACGGTTAGGAGACTTCATAAGGTTTGATTATCTTCTCGAACTGGGGCTACTGGACCACCGCTTTCACGTGAATACCGAACTGTGAGGTTGAATTTTGGACGAGAACACTTGGCTTGGACAATGGAGGACGATTGGAGTCGCGTATTGTTTTCCGATGAATCGCGATTTTGTCTTATAGGCTCAGGCAGACGTGGAAGAGTGTGGCAACGATAAGGCGAGAGATATGCTCAAACGTATATTGCCGAGCGACTTTCATTTGCTGGAGGGTCAGTTATGGCATAGGAAGACATATCTTTTGAAGCTTGCACAAAGTATGTCCTTATCCAAAATGGTACTTTGACTGATCATAGGCTGACAGAGGTTCTAGAATAACCATTCATGGTTATTATTGAAGAAAACGCAACCTTTATGCATGATAATTACTGCCTATTTTGACGAGGTTCAATTCACGAGATTTGTTTGACCTTCTTGAAGTCCACATTTAAATCCAATAGAACATATTCGAGAGAGATTGAGAGACATTTACAGAGACATAAATGTGTCGGACCCAAAAATTTTAGAGAGCTTCGCGACATACGGCTGCAGAAATAGGATAATATTCCGCAGTTTGTGATAAAAAATCTGATCCAAAGCATGCTTCGACATGTTATTATCACTATTAGAAGAGAGAAAAATCGCTACTGCCCAATTTTTTTTTTTTTGATCAAATTAAATCAAACTTTAAGTTTTTATAATTTTCAAAAAACTTTTGTCAACACAATTAAAAATTTCATTTAAATAATCACGACAAATTAATCGCAAAATGTTATGAAACTATATCAAAACCGAAAAAGAAAAAAAATATATATAAAATAAATGCAAACTACGGGTAGTCCATAACTTTATTTTCAGCATTGACAGTGGTACCTGTCAATGTCGACCATTTAATCATGAAAAGATACACACTTCAACAAAGTTTGCAAATAACCCAAATTTATTATGAAAAATCTCTATTTGTTACTTTAACTTTATGTCCTTTAACTCCAATTTTTGGTCGTTATAATCGTCTGGATAAGAGAACAGTTAAACGTTTAGTGAAGAAGTTTGAAACAAATTTTACACTTCATGATGTAACAGTGCCAGTGAGGTAAAGAAATGCAATAAGTGAAGAGAATATTGCTGCTGTACGTGAAAGTATTCGTGAAGACCCAAATGTATCGATTTTTCGACGTTCACAAGACCTTGGGTTACATCCATACAAAATTGTTTTAACCCAAGAACTCAAACCCACACATCATGTAAAGCATCGTGTATTCAGTAATTGGTGCTTAGAAAAAGTCGGAAATGATGCAGATTTTCATAGGAAAATCATTCTAGGCGAGGAGGCTCATTTCTGGTTGAACGGTTATGTTAACAAGCAGAATTGCTGTGTCTGGAGTGGTGATAAACCTATATATATATATAGTTTATTTACTCCAAAAATAAAACAAAAGTAATAAACATAACATGCAGTATTATTCATGTAAATAAACAATAAATAATCCATGTAGCACTATTTTCGGTGCTGTCTATGGATGTACATGATTCCATATGACAAATATAAGCATTGTCCTGACAAATAACTGTCGTATATCCAGATTGCTAGGATCTATTAATAACCGATTGGAGTCATAAAGGGAAGGTTTAAATGATATCATTTTCAGAAGTCTCCTCTGGAATACCAGTAAAGATTCAAGTATAGTTTTCCTCACTCCTCCTCATCCAATGATCCCGTAGCCCAACAATGATTCTGCCAAGGCATAATTTACAACTTTCAGCTGCTGCAAAGGCAAAACATATCGTATTTGGAAGAACTTATGAAGTAGAGAACGGATTTTTTTCTTCAGATAAGAAACATGTATGTCCCATCTCAAATAAGAGTCAATTTGTATATCCAAGTAACGAACAGTATTCACGATGTCAACCGGTTTCCCACCGAAAGAAATATGACAATAGGCAGGTGGAGATGCCCGAAGGGAAGAAAAGGCAAAACTTTCGTTTTAGCCACGTTAACTGTCAGCAAGTTACACCGAAGCCAGTTGTTCACCATTTTCAGGTCGTTATTTATGTTTGATCTCCGTCCAGGAATTTGCACAATACAAAAAGACTGCTTCATCCGCGTATGAAATAACCGTACTTGAGGACTTCATAGCGGGTAAATCATTCGAATAAATTATGAACAATATTGGTCCACGTACTGTACCCTGTGGAACACCACTCCCCTCTCTCATGGGCAAACTAATTCTACCATCCAATCTCACCATCTGTTCAAGACTAACCAGAAAATTTTCGAACGCTGTGGTTTCAGAGCCACACCTATTATCCCAAGTCGTTCTAATTTTCCCAGCAGTAATTTATGGTCCACTGTATCAAATGCCTCCTTTAGATCAACAAAAACTCCCAGGCATGTTTTTTTGCTTTCAATAGACTCGCATAATAATGCAGTGAGTTGAGTTATGGCGTCCTGAGTGTTGAGGTGCTCTCTGAAACCGAATTGATTCGGCGATAATATCCCATACTTATTAAGGTATTCCATTAAACGTGATCTAATGAGTTTTTCGAAAATCTTCGAGAACGATGATGTCAATGATATGGGCCTATAGTTGGTCATGATGTCCCTTTCTCCTCCTTTATGCACTGGGGCTATAGAAGCCGTCTTAAAGACGCTATCGTTCAATGTTCACTGAGAAATGGACCGATAAATTATTCGCCTCGTTCCTGCGATCTAACTCCATTGAACTTCTTTCTTTGGGGTTACATTGGTCATTGGTTTACTGCAATCATCCAGTAAATTAAGACGATTTACAGATCAATGTTGAACATACGACCTGATTTGTGTGAGAGAGTAATGGAAAATTGGGTTTAACGTCTTCATTCCTGCCAGCGTTTCCGTTGTGGACATTTAAATGATGTCTTGTTTTATAACTAATGGTATTCATTGTACTTCACATTGAAATAAAAATTTCAATAGTTATTTGATAGATTCGGTCTTTACTTGGTGGAAACTCATTTTAATTAAAAAAATGTATATATGACAGTAATTTATTTCCACAAAAATGTTTGTACTGATACAACAATTGTTTCACCACGATGTGGCTTCTTCAGGTATTACATTGTAATGTCTGATGGTATTGAGTGTAACCGAGTTTATATACATTTTTAGGTATGTGACCAAATAATAGAAGCACAAGTCATAAAAACTCTAGGTGTTTATTGGAGTTTGCCGCTAAAAATGCCATTAAGGAAAAATATTCAGTAATGGAGAATGATCGACATCTGTTTGTTCGTTCAAAAGGATTTTACGGGCATTATACCTGTTGATTTCAAGAAATTCTAAAAGTGTTAATCTAGAACTTTTGCTTTCAACATACTGAAGAAGCCACATCGTGGTGAAACAATTGTTGTATTAGTACAAACATTTTTGTGGAAATAAATTACTGTTTTATATACATTTTTTTAATTTCAATAGTTGTCGAATAAATAATGTGTTTATTCACAAAACAAAATGGGGCGCTGTTAATGAAAGACCTTATGTATTTTAATTGGAAAACCCTTTGTAATCGCGGTTTTCAATAGGAAAATTGAAGATTTTTGAGGGGAAATAATGAATATTATGTAAAATTTACAACTGTGTTGCTTAAATATTTTTTGCAAAACCTTTATTTACATCTGCATTGTTACAAAAGTGATATTGATATTTATCCTTTCATTGACGCAGTATCATTGATAGCATTATCTAAACAAAATAAATAATTAGCAAGGACTCAAAAATTCGTGAGCTCAACCGAGAAAACTATTTCTATTAATCTCCATGTATATTTACAAATTTAGATTATTGCTCACTTTGCAAGAGTTTCAGAGAATTGATTGTTTTTTATTCAACTGGATATAATTATATACATATATTATGATCAGTGTAACGAAAAAGAAACTTTCTCAAGTGAACTTTCTTCGGTGAAAGTTTGCTGGCGTGTGCCGTTTACAACTTGTCTTCATTTCCCATATTATTTCAAAAACCGATAGCTTTGACATGGTACTATGTATGGTGAAAAGTGAAGTCAGGAGCTTTGGCGAAATTTTGTATTAACCTTCTCTTAGTTCTCTTAGTTACTAGGACATAATAAGTTTTGACTTCAGAGTGTTCATCAGTGAGTCGAACCTTGTAGTTTGAGATCATTTTCGGTTCAAAGTTCGTTGTTCTCTAGAACAAGGCGCACAAATTATACAACGATTCTATAATTCATATACAATGTAAACATTAAATAGCTACCGAATAAGTATAAAATACAATTTCGAATTTGCCACACATTGAAGATTCTTACCATCATAGAGATTTAATTTTTTATGTTCACGAGTAAAAATAATTCTGTGATGTTCACATTTCTTGTACTTTTTCAAAATCATTGAAATTGGCTATATCGATAGCAATGGAATTAACATAGTGTTGTTGCTTGTGTATTATTTCCCTATTCTGTGTTTATGATTTGTTTGATTAAAACAAGACACACAATTAACGTGCCCAAAATAGAAGAAATTAGAGAAAAAGCTTTGAATTTTAATATCTGTAAATAATGATCCTAAGACATTATTATTATCCATAATTCAATATTCATATCATTTTGATAAAGATAACAGAGTGTTTTTATATTTATATTTAAATTTAATATTAACTTTTATCAAATGTATACTTATTAAATTATTTTTATTCAGAGTAAAAGCCCCTTCGCCAATTTAAAAATTAGAGTTCTTGCACGCTTTGCTGTGGAGCAGTTTACTGTCGTTTTGTCCAAATGTCTGTAATTTGCGAATTTTGAGACCAAAATGGTCTGAAATTACTAGGTTAAATTCTCTGATGAAGAATGCGTAGTCAAAAATAATTCTGTCTAGTCCATAAACCCTCTAACTTTCGAACGCAATGAGCTAGGGATTTTCAGGGTGAGTAGGTTTGGGATCTAAAATCGATTCTATGGTTCCGCAGTTATTCACTTTGAAATTTCTCCTTTTTTTCAATAGTTCGGAAACTACTGATCCCATAGAAATAAAATTTGATATTTAGGTATATAATGATGATACGAAGATTTGTGCTAAATTTCGTGAGGATGGAGACTTGAAATTTTCAGGATAGGTTTGGCATCCAAATATATCCGTTATATAAAAACATGGACGTAATGAGCCTAATGTTTTCTTCGTTAATTTCATTTTTGAAATATTTTCTAAATTGCAAATCTGATCGAATTCAAATTTAGTATTTAGATGTTAAATAACGACACGAAGGTTCATACATCATTTCGGGCAGATAAATTACAAGCATTCTTAAATTTTCTTCGAAAGATACGATAGTAAGTGAATGTTTGTTACATTCCTTCTTGCCAATATTTAATGATGCAGATAAAAGGAAGAAAGCCTTCTAACCATACATTTTTCATTTTCATGAGATTTTCCGTTTCTTCAGTTCTAAAATTGCAGAATATGACGTTTATCTTCCTTTTGAATGATGGGATACAGAATTCAATGTTTTTTCATCACATATAGAAAATTTGGAACAAGTCCGACAAGCCCTTCTGGCCAATTCAGGTCGATCTGCTCGAAACCATTTCGCTCAATTCTATTTGAATATTCGGGCGGTTAGGCGTATTTCACACTTTGACCTGTAATTCCACTCTTACAAACTGGCAGTTGTTCAACAGTTACAGCCAAGAGATTACGAACCACGACTAGCCTTCGCGCATGAGATGGATGCACTCTTTGATCAAAATGATAACCCCATTATCTTCATGTCTGATGAAGCTTATCAGAATCAGCAGAACTGCCGTCATTGGGTACAAGAAAATCTGAGAGAATTATAAGAAAGACCTCTGATCGGCCTTCGACCGAAATTTACAGTATCGTGCGCAGTTTTCAACACTTGCGTTTACTGGCCCTTACGTTTTTGAAAAACGCTAATGGAAGAGCTGTAAATGTGAACTCGCTATTTGACATGATCAACAACTTCTTCTTGCCTGAGTTACGAAGAAGACGAACGCACTAATGCTCGTCAATCGCTATCATTTCTCAGTTTGTTTGATTTCCTCTTATAGGGAAATTCGTTGGCCACCTTAATCCCCCGACCTGTCGAAATGTCATTAATTTTTGTAGAAACACTTGATGGAGCGTGTATGCGGGCATAAGCTTCAAACTTTGCAGGATTTGAAGGGAGTAATTCACGTGGAAACCACCACAAAGCGATGCTGTAGAGAATGGCGGCCAACTTCCATGAACGGCTTCAGCGGTTCATTGCTGCTCGTGATTATCACATATCATATGTTGTTTTTCAGCATAGAGTATCGTACATACTAGGAACTGATGTACCTAAAAATACAAATAAAAATTCGTCAACACGAAAATTGACAATTTTATGAATTTTTGAAAAATGCACTGCTCCACTCTGTATAACATTATAATAGGTTGGGGAAAAAATCCATTATTTTTCCTAACACTTCAAGACTATTTAACAACAGATTGTCCGATTTCAGGTCACATATGCACCATTTTGTTCTATAATTTGTTGCAAGTATAAGGGTACCTTCATTATACTCTTATAAAAGCCTTGGTCCTTATTGGCGAAAAACTTTAGTAATCGATTTTCATAATATTCTCTTTTTGCCGATTTCTTATCACTATGAAAGTTTTGCAATGCAAGGAAAAGATTATAATCGCTTGGAGACAGGTCCGTACTATATGGTGGATGCATTAAAACTTCTCAACCAAGCCCCAGGAGTTTCTGGCGAGCCACTACAGACGTGTGTGGGCTAGTGTTGTCCTGATGGATACTTTTTTGTAACACTCTAAGACAAAAGTAATGTATAAAATAGGTTGTGCAGATAGTCGGTTATGGCCAAAGTTGCATGGCAACACTATTGGTCAGATATTGTTGATTGTCAAAAAGTATACAATTTATGAAATAATGTCGCAACTAGAAAAAAGAAAGCAGGTAGAATTGTTGTATAGAAAAGGTTTTCGAAACGTTAAAAAATTAGTGCAATTGACTGAACTGAGTGCTGTATATGAGAGAACAAAGAGGATAAAAAATGGCATGGATATGAGGCATAGACTAGTTTCAGGAAGACCGCGTAAGATTAAAGGAAACAATTTAAACACTTTATTGGCCTTAAGACGACACAATCAGTGCCTGGCGTTAAGCAAATTGGCAAACAGATTTGGAAATCAACAAAATATAAAAGTATTTCCAGAAACCGTCCGTATGCCATTGAAGAGATAAGGCTACATATCAAGGAAACAAAAAAAATCCCTATAATGACATCTTTACAAAAGAAACGAAGGATAGAATTTTGTCAACGTTTTCAAGAAGATAATTTTAATAACGTCTTTCTTTATATCTGATGACAGTTCTTTCGAACTTGATGGAAATCACTTAAAAATCCCATCAAAACAACCTGTTACCGTTCAAATTTCCAAATTTCCCACCAAAATAATGGTTGGGGTCAGCATGTTGCTAAGCCTCTCTGTATAGTTGATGGTACCATTAATTTTAAAAAGTATTGTGGCATTCTAAACGATTTTCTCCTTGAAACGGCGCATGCCCCCAAGAGGGGTGGCGTTTTCGGCAGAATAATGCAAGATGCCTTATAGTCAAGCTTGGATGCAAGAACACCAAGTGACAACCATTACATGGCCAGCAGCTTCACCAGCTCTTAGTCCCATTGAAAACATATGGGGACTAATGAAGATTTATGTTGAACGAGCAGTGCCTTGAAATAAAGATGATTTATTTCAGTCAGTTTTACAGTCCTGGACTGTCATCACCAAAAAATTATGGAGCTCATCTGGTTTCGGGTGTACCTCGACGTTTAGTCAAGTGCTTATAGTTAAATTGAGGTTGTATAAGTAAATAAGATGAATATTTTGTTATAATTTTCTTATTCAAGAATTAAATGTATATACTAAATAATTACAATTGAGCTTTGTTTTTTCCGGATACTTTCTAGACGGACTATATAATACTATATATTATTAGAACTGATATACTTCCATGATCCGACATGTATTATAGTGATTTAATAAAATCGAATTCAACCAACTGGAATCTAGGACTATTCAGTGAATTCGGTATGACAAAAAAATAGCTCACAAGTGATGGAATATGCTTGGAGTGATAAAACTGTATAATCAAGGCAAATAAAAGGAAATTTATGTTACCCATTATACATTAAATTTAATATTCCATTGCTCAAAATTATATATTATATGATTGTGAATTATAGTTTTTTTAAAATCTTTTGACAACCACTCACCAACCATCATTCACTCTATTCGGAATTTCTTCATTTCTTTAAGCTTTATGCTTCATCCGATCAATACTTCTTCTCATTCATTAATTTCCTCCTTGGATGCCACTTCATCATTTCTTTTTATTTAGATGTTATGTAGAGTGATAGATCTTCATGATTAATCAGACTTCCGGATTTTTTAAGTTCCATCCATAACTTGATACAGGTGAGTTTACGTCCAAATATGTGTATATCATAAGTAAAATAGAGTATGAGATATGTTCTTCATATTAAAAAAATTAATTCGGCTGACCATCTGTCCAAAAATCATTAATAAAGAGTATGAACTATAGTAATAGAAAATTCTATAAATCGAGATAGTGTAAATTTTGGGCCAAATAAACAACTTCACGAATTATTTTGAAGAAACGATTGAAATAATTAAAAAAAAAATTACTTTCCTTTGCCTCAATAAAAACTTCCTCAAAAGAGAAAAATTTGTAAATGTATTATTTGGTTTTCATAATACATTGGTACGAAACAGTTTGTATCCTTCAAGTATTTATTTAATATTTCAATTAATAATTTTATATTTTCCTTTATTCCTTTTGGTGTTGTGTAACGAGTGTTTATTTTATATTTCTTCTATATTGAAACTGATAGATTGGATTATTAATAAGGAGTGTGAGCTATGATAATAGAATATGTAGTAAAAAGTAACATATATCTGTATAATAACTATACTCAAATAAGTTCGATAAGGTTTTGTTGATCACAGAGGCAAATTGCAGACATGCGCACGTTTCAAACTTATTGGTTTTCATCCGTACAATGAATGCCAGCAACTACAAATCTATCATTATCTATATTCGCTATAGGCAGAGACACTAAGGTATTAATCATACTGTAGCGCGACCTAGAGTATGTAAACCTACATACAAGACATACCTTTGCGAGGCTAATTCAAGTAAAGAAATTTATTACCGATATTTTCACGTTACAAACGCGGAAAAAACTTTCCTCATGGTCAAGTCAGACTATAATATGTATAAATTACGAGTAGTTTTTAAATTTTTTGATGAAATGATAGTTAACACACAGAAAAAATAGCGTAAATTCATGAGATTCACCTGTGTAAATAGAATATCTGAAAATATTTTCGATTATTTTAAGGAAGATTTTAATTATACGTTAGCGTACAAAAACACTCAACATCAAAAATAATAAAGACAAATCAAACAAAGATAATAAATCTACAAATTGACTTACAATGATTGCCCATTAGTTTATATTGGTCCAAGCGGAAGATCTTTCAAAGGAAGAGTATTTATTTGTTTATATATTTATTCATTTATTTTCGGACATAATTTCAACAACAATTTTCAATAACTATGAAATTATACATGTTGAGAGTGAAGGAAATTGACTGACATTTTTAGAATTACTTGAAATAAACAGATCTAATTCCCGACAAATTTTCTCAAATGAACAAACCTGATGTTAACAGATCACCCTTATACATATCTTTCTGAAATTTAAACATATTAACGAAAATCCCCTAAAATTTTATCAACTATATTCAATTACTTTCATTTTCTTAAATTCTTACCTACGTCAAACTCTTTAACCTTCATTGCCATATTCAGTTCCTTTTATTTTTTTCACGTAGTTTGGAATACCAGTAGTTTGGAAAATATTACGAATTGAGCCCCCTTTACTGCAGTGTGTATGGTATCTACTCATATACAGTTTTGGTAAGTCCTGTTTTAATGCTGGGGACTATTTAATGCATAAGAAAGAGAACTCCGACCGTTCAGTCGAACATTGAAATAATCGATAGATATACGTGAATAATTCAGTTTACAACTCGAGAAGAATGCTCTTCTCACATATGTAGCCCTTGTTGCGAGTTGGACACCTCATTTCGTTTCGGATGATATACAAATTCAGTCGGCACATAGAACTCAGAGGTGCTGATGTGTAAGTCCATAACATTTGAAAATCAAATAGACTTGGTAAATAGAAATGTTTACTGTAGAGGAAAAAATTCAAATTATAAAATGGTACTTTGGTGGTAACTCAATTGAAGAAATAATACATTCATTTATTGTTGCATTCAAAGATTGGCCAATTCCTTCAAGATGCACTTTTTCTTATTAAAAAGTTTGAGAAATGTTGGTGTTTACAAACATGTAAAAATTGCAACGTTGCTAAACCACCAAAATCCATGAGTGAAAATCGTCTGAATAGAGAGATAGATGTGTGTGCTGCTTTTGAAACCAGTGCACCTTGTCCGAGTAGACAAATTGCTGAACATGTTAATATGAGTAATGAAAATGTTCGGAATATTTTGAAAAGAAATGGTTACTATTGTTAAAAAGTACATACTAGCCAAAAATTTTTTACCGAGTGTTCAGATTTTACATCGAACAAGGAATTCAATTAACTATACAGGTAGATATAACGATTACGTCCCCAGAGTTCAAGAATTTATGCCTTTCAAATATGACCCATTTAATTCTTGGAAACCTAAACGGGCCTAAACACCACTTAGGAAACGAAAATATTTGTCCCTCAGCTTTTTCGTAGAAAACCATTAAAACCCTTTAAGCCGTTTCAAGATGACAACTGTCAAATGCCGTCTCAGAATTTACCTGACAAACAATTATCTCACTACAGTTAGCGAAAAAGCACAGTTGAAGACATTCCCTCGACCAGACGGTCACGCGATACTCACCCTGTCTAAACCGTCAAGAAAGTTCAGTTGACGGCATTCCCTCGACCAAACGGTCATGCAATATTCTCTCTTAGAACATTAAATTCTGATCCCATGCACATTCTCTAAAGGTAAGTTCTAATCACATTTCTCTTTGTCTCTCAAGTTATCATCAAACAGTCCTCTCATCTAAGTTAGTCACAAAGCACTTTTAAAGGTCCATCAGTAGTATAAAATTGGTCCAGAAAAAATAAACACAAATATTTCTGTGCGTACCCAGTATCCACAAAAACTCAATGTTTGAACTTGAATCCTGGAAAATTACATGATATGTGAGCCTTTGACTTGCGTTTAGTTTTTTTAGAATTAGTTTTTATTTTCCTTTAAGTTCATTTTTATTTTTGTAGAATTATTTTATTTTTCAAAAGAGTTATGGCAAAAGAAGAACCCAAGTACTGATGTTCACAGATGCAATTATCTGCGTCATTCATTGTCGCAAATAAATTCCTCACATGCAATATGCAATGAAATAGGAATTCCGTATCGTATTGTATTTGATTTTCAAGCGTTATGGACTACACGCCAGCACTTCTGAGTTCTATGTGCCGACTGAATTTGTATATCATCCGAAACGAAATGAGGTGTCCAACTCTCCACTCCCCACAAGGGCTACATCTGTGTGAGATAGAAGATCATTCTTTTCGAGTTGTACACTGGATTATTCATTATCATAACGCGCATATTTTTCGATTATTCTAATGTTCGACTGGACGGTCTTATGCATTGAATATCTTAACATTAAACCGTTATTTCACAAACCTGTATAAGATGCTATGCAAGTTCTCACACTTGATGAAGCCACAGTTCAGTGAAAAAATTGTTGAATGAAATAAAAAGGTTGTAGAAATTGAATTTCCGTTACTCCTTTATTTAATTTAACTTTGACATACGCATTCCTCAGTTCAAGAGAAAACTGTCCTAAGATTTACTTTCTTTAAAGTTATCTTTCTCTCAAATACTATTTCACCAGACATTTTCATTTTCTGTTTACACAATTCCGCTGTTGTTCATATCGTAAATATTTTGTGTGAACTTTAAATAACTTTTTTCTTCTTAATTATGGACATTTTTGGCATTCATCCTAGTATTTTTGTGGGATTGTTTGATTGCTATTTTGGTTCGCACATCGCCTCTCGTCCAATAATACCCTTTCGTTTAATTTTTAATTTCATATCGCAGATTCGGCAGTTATATCATTGTTATCACAATGTATTACGTGTTTGGTTATGGATAATATAATGATAGTTATATGTTGTTATTCTATTTTGATCACCTTTGATTTTCAAAATAGTACAGTTCTTCAAATGAAAGGTCAGAGGAATAAGTAAATATCAAGGCATTTTATTTTCATTCAATGTTTAGGAAAATACACATGATCAGGAAGTGATTGTTACTGAGTAAATAAGAGAACCTCGGCAGTGGCGTAGTAAGCTCTTGAAATGATTTTTCGAAAGTTTGGCTAAGATCTTTTCTGCACCTACTTTCGATGTTTCGAGAAAGCAGTAACGAAATAAGCTTTGGTACATGAAACGCATTGTTAATAATGGGTGTTTCAATAAGAGCGCAATATTTCAGAATTCAATAAAACATGGTTTTCTGTAGCAAAGTATTGAAATGTTTATTGATTTCACGGGCGGCATGACATGTGGCACCGTCCTGCTGAAACCACATGTCGTCAAAATCAATAGCTTCCAAATGAGGCACAAGAAACTGTGTTATCATAGCACGCCATTCACCGTTACTGCATTACCTTCGAAGGTAGAAGAACTGTCCAATTACGCCTCCAGACAATAATTGACACCATACAGTGACCCGTTGTGGATGTATTGCTTTCTGATGAATTATTCGTTGATTTTCTAAGCCCCAAATGTGACAGTTTTGCCTATTAACGAAGCCATCGAAGTTAAAATGGACCTCTCATTAAAAATGATTTTGTTTGCAAAATCAGCAGGTTGCTCAGGGATCCAATTGGTGAATTCTCTTCGTTGTTCATGGTCTACTGCAGATGTTGGTATTTGTAGGCATGCAGCTGTAAATCTTCAGTGATAATTCGCTGAAGAGTGTCTGTTGAAATTTCCGATTCTTGTGTCCGTTGACGAATTGACGTCTCTAGCCTTTCTGTCACACTCTCGCGAACTGCCGTGATGTTTCATGCTGATCGACCTCTACGAGCTCGTATCGTATGTTTCACATTACTAATCGAACAAGTACTTTCGAATTTTTTGATTATTCTTTTCACAGCAGATGAATTAGGCACATTATTTCGACCGAAAATTGGACGCACTTTACGAATAGTGACAATTAAACTTTCACCATTTTGATAATAATTTTTGATACTCAGGACGCGTTGTTCTTCCGTGTAATGAGCCATGGTTACTAACTCCCATCTGTCAACTTTCGATCTGTCACGTCATAATCATGTGACATTATGACTGTCAAACATGGCGCGCAATTCAAATCTTGCGCTCGAAGAGTCTAAGAGCACCATAGTGACCCCGTCAATCGAGCAGGCTGAACATCCCTATCATCTTTTTTCTCTGAGATTCTCGGCGTTCCTTAACCCTCTCTGATTTCGTTGTGGAGAAAGCTAGAAACTTTAATTTTCAGGTACCAGTAGACATATTATAATAGGTTGGGGAACAATCCATTATATTTGTGTGAACTTTAATTAACATGTTTCGGATTGTCCGATCTGGTTAAATATGCACCATTTTGTTCTATGATTTTTTTGCCATTTTAAAAGTAGATTCATAATGCCTCCCTCTTAGAAAAGTCTTGGCCCTCATTGGCGAAAAACTATTCTAATCAATTTTCATAATCGCCTTTTTGAATCTAGCTTTGCGCAAATAGTTTAAAACTATTTCATGGTTGATTTTCCGCTTCTGGGCGATACTACGACTACTAACATGCCGGTCAACTTCCTTTGATTTTACCGACATTTTCGACCACGGGCCTGACTGTGCGAAGTGCATATTTAACATAAAAAATACCCGAAAAGAATCGACTAAAACAAAATTGCATATCATAAGCTGTTACATTATCGGGACCATGAACACCATTCTCAATTTCAACCGCCTGGCTTGCATTTTCGCTTTTATCAAAGAAGAACTGTGACATGTACTGAATTTTCTATTTGTTGACTTCTATTTTGAACACCCTTTAACTCAGAATTGAATTACCAAACAGAAAACAGTAAAAGAATTTTTTTAGTGTGAAATGTCATGTTGACAACGAGCATAAATCTGAAATTTTTTGATCGATGCATTACGAAATATCAATCACTACAGCCGTTTCCCGAAAAATAATGGATTTCTTCTACCCTAACCTTATAACTATACTATCCCTTGTCGCCGTCAGGCGGGCTTTAAGCTTTATAAGGGAAGCTGAGCATACATATGTAGCCTCCCTCTTTGCAAATATCGATGGGGCATTGATGACATGGGGTAGCCAGCGGTAAAGCGCCGATTGCCGTACTCTGATTATCTTAGACTTCTGAACCCCTTTCTAACCAACAGATCCTTCTTCAAACAAGGCTCAATATTCCAGCGACAGGTTAATAGAGGCTGCCTTCAGGAATTGGTTTTAGAAGCTTTCCTCGGGGATGTGCTTCTTGACGAACTTCTAACTCTATCCTGTCCTCTCCTGTCCCTTCAAATTGCCATAAGCATAGCTTATGCCAACAACTTTGCTATCTTAGTCCTTTCTACAAGCCAAAGGGCCTCGGAGAGGCCCTTGACAGTTCTGCCACCCTTCTGAAGGATGGGCTGTGTCAAAACAAGCTACAGGTTTCTTATCTAAAAACTCAAGGCAATTTCTATTTGAAGGGGGGCATGTGTTAATTGCTGGAGAATAAAACACCATATTTCACCAAATTTCCACAATTCGTCAAGCGCTGCATCATGAAACAGCACACTATACTGAATATAATAACACCTGTAAACCAGAAAATCAGAAAAAATGTATTATTTCTCAGAAACTGAGAAATGACTATTTGAGAAACTAACATTCATATTCAAATTATTATATATTGGACCATCAAGTCGAGAAACACTGATTTATCTTAATATATATAAATCTCGTGTCACAATGTTTGTCCTCAATGGACTCCTAAACCACTTAACCGATTATAATAAAATTCGCACACCATGTGCAGTTCGATCCAACTTGAGAGATAGGATAGTTTAAATCTCAAATTATAGTCGCAATTTTAATTTATTGCTAATTATTTGTCTGTTATTATTTGACAGTCACAATTATCTGTTAA
The DNA here is from genome assembly GCA_034642435.1 of Megalocaria dilatata. NCBI lineage: Eukaryota > Metazoa > Arthropoda > Insecta > Coleoptera > Coccinellidae > Megalocaria > Megalocaria dilatata. The sequence continues at coordinate 51,145,842 of CM067859.1, read as the reverse complement.
CTCCAAATGATTCTAACAGATCGATACCTTTCGACTGGGTTGAGTAAGTAATCAATAGATGGCGCTGCTATGGTAAATCTACGAACGTGTCATATAAGCTATCACATAATTATAAAATTTAATTAAAATAGTTGTACAAATATTTTTTTTTATTGTTTTTATTTAACCTCTATTAAAAAATATTCAGCACTTATTATTTCAATGTGCTATGATAACAAGTTTTTTAGACTTTAGCCACAGCAACGCGTGGCCGGGTCAGCTAGTGTATTATATAGATTGTAAGGGAAGTATAATGAAATATAACTTCCAATTATATTACATCCATATCCGTCGTCACAAACTCATAAATTTTGAAAATTTGAAGAATTAGGGGATTTTTTACTTCAGAGTGAAATTGATATTCATGAAATAAATAACTCATCAATAATATAAAGCTGTCCCAGAAGTCGATGTCAAGTCAGAATCAGGTAACATATTAGGACATAATAGTCACCAGAAAAATATAAAAGAAAACTCAAGTCCTGTATTTTTCAAATTATATTGCACTTTCTCTTATTCAATAAAATGCACACCCTGTGATGATTTTTGAACTCCTGTTGCTACAATTTTTTACTTTTTTCAAATTTTAATTTTCCTATGGTATTCCGAATAGTGCTTCTATAACCTGTTATCTTCAATTCTAAGCCAATTGCTCCAGCTTGGAAAGTAATGTCACTTTTTGCCGAACCTAGTATTCAAAATTAAAATATCGCCCAACATCAGTGTGGCAAGTTACTTCAAAAGTTAACACATTGAATAAGAATTTCAAAATGCTATAACGCTAACTACATTCCTTTTTTAAATCTAAGGGATTCAAATCAGGTGAAGGGTCTGGCCACGAGATTGTACCAGATCGCCCTATCCATATGCTCGGATATTCTTCATTTAGATATTCTCTAACTGAGAGGGCATAGTGCGCTAGGCAGCCATCTTGATGAAACCATATTTCTCTGAAAATACTAAGGGGCACGTCTTCAAGTGAATTTGGCAACTGATTTCGTAAAAAATCTAAATAAATTTCAGTATTTACTCTGGTAACTCGAAAGGCCCTATGACTCTTCCGTTCAAAATTACAGTCCACATGTTCACTTTAAAATGATATTGAGATCTATCTTGTCTCATTAAATTCGGATTTTTTACATGCCACTCGTGTAAATTGTGTAGGTTCACGTAACCATCTTTCTTAAATAAAATAATAAGGAACGGTTTTTTACTTGATAGAAGGATTATTACAAAATTTGAATATGAAAACAGATTTAATCTGTTGATCTTCTACAATTTTAATTTGAAAAAAATTACTTAAGAAACTTTAAGAATTAAATTAATGTCTTAATAAGCACTGCTCATAATTAATAGACGTATAAAATCGAAATTCAACATACAATATCAAATGGAATTAAGAAAAACCAACGAATATAAATTGGCAATTAAAATTAAAAAATAAATAAACAAACTTTTTTTTGTTTCGTTCCAGGCATGCGTACTGAACTCTTCAGACAAACGTACGAAGCCCTGTTTGTTACAAAATGGATTGTTTTCTGATCCTATATTTATGAAAAATAACTCTTTCTCAAAAATATAAAACATAATTTGATAATTGATAATTTTTTTCAATAGTCGATGAACTGTACTTTTAGGCACTCCTATGCTTCGCTGAATTTCACGTAGCAAAGTACTTTGATCTTCCTCAACTGCTTGCACAACATCATTTTGCACCGTTTTGTTCTATAATTTGTTGCTATTTTTAAGATAACTTCATAATGCCTCTTTCTTTGAAGTCTTATCTCTTATATCAGAAGACTTCTACAGTGGTAAAATAACCTGATTCGAGATTTTCTCTGTGTAAGATTCAACGGCTTAGAGAAATTTTATTTGTGTGGTGACTCTATCATCTATCTCGTTTTTCACAAATGTTTAATTAAACTTGCCTTGTTCGTAAAGGTTGAATTTTGTAACTGAATTTTAAAACAGTTATCCCCAACTGATAGATCTGAAATTTGGCATACATTCGTATTCCTGGTGACAATTCATTCTTAATTTCGGCCTCCTACTTCATCTCTATGGGGTGAGGGTAGTCATCCCTTCAAAAACCGTAGGGGATTCATAGTTGAAAATTGGTACACGTCCCGAAATTTGGGGTTGATAAAACATGTTTTAATTTCAAGATTCGTCCATCCTCACGTAGCGTTAGGGTAAGCATTCCTCATATATTCATATGAAATTTTAGGGTGAAAGAAATCCATAAAAAGGTGACATTTCACACTAAAGAAATCTTCTACCGTTTTTTGTTTGGTGCATTCAATTGTGAGTTACAGGGTTTTGAAAATGGAAGTGAACAAAGAGAAAATTCGGTACATTTTACAGTTTTTCTTTGATGAAGGTGAAAATGCATTCCGGGCGGCTGAAATTGTGAATGCTGTTTATGGTTCCGATCCTGTAATTACGTGCAATTTTGGTTACATCGATTCCCTTCAGGTATTTTCATGTTGAAGGTGCACCTCGCACAGGCAGGCCTGTCGTCGAAGATGTCGATAAAATCACAGAAATAATCGAAGATGATCGGCAGGTTAGTGGTCGCAGCATCGGCCAGGAGCTAAATAATGATAATAAAGGACTTCATTTCTTCAGTTAGAGGTTACAAGTATGCTTATAGAGAAAAAGACATAAGGTAGGAAAAGGCGAGATTCAGTGCACTTAATCAGTGCTCTGTTCGATCTAACCTATGATCTGCAGCAACGCCGATGCGAAAATCCGTCCCAAAAACAACCCAAAAAAAAATATTCATCGATAAGGACTATGAGCTATGGTAATAGAAAATTCTACAAATCGAGACAGTGTAACATACATCTGTGTAACAATTCTAAACTCAAACAAACTCGACAAGGTTTTATTGATCACAGAGGCAAATTGCAGACATGCGCACGTTTCAGACTGATTGGTTTTCGTCAGTACAATGTATGCAAGTGACTCCAAATTTGTCAAGTATCTATATTCGCTATACGCAGAGACTCTAAAGTATTAATAATACACTAGCGCCATCTAGAGTTTGCAAAATACATGCAAGACATACCGTTGCGTGTTACTTCAAGTAGAGAATCTTTCTGCTCCATAGCTCACAATCATTATCAATGATTAAAAAATGTGTATGAAACAGTAATTTATTTCCACAAAAATGTTTGTACTACCAGTAGTACAAACATTTTTGTGCAAATAAATTACTGTTTCATACACATTTTTTAATTAAAATGAGTTTCCACCAAGTAAAGACCGAATCAATCAAATATTTATTATCAATGATTTTTGGTACAGATCAGCTGAATTGATTTATTTGAATATGAATTTGCAAATTATGAGCATTGCGGCAAATTATGGTCTGATTTGAGCATGAGGAAAGTTTTTTCTTTGTTAGTAACGTGAAAATATCGAGAATACATTTCTTTATTTGAAGTAACACGCAAAGGTATGTCTTGTATGTATTTTGCATATTCTAGATGACGTTAGTGTATTATTAATATCTTTGAGTCTCTGTGTATGTATTTTGCATACTCTTGATGGCGCTAGTATATTATTAATATCTTGGAGTCTTTGTGTATAGCGAATATAGATACTTGACAGATTTGGAATCTCTAGCATACATACTGACGAAAACCAATCAGTTCGAAAGGTGTTATACAGTTACACTCTCTCGATTTCTAGAACTTTCTATTTACATAATTCATACTTCTTATCAATGAATTGGTACAGATCAGCCGAATTGATTTCTTTGAATAAAAATGATTCATCTTATTTTTAAGAGAAAACAAAACAAGATCTTATTTGTAGACATGCAAATGGAAGAGAAAAAATATTTTCATAAATTTACCGTATGAAACATCAACAATGTCAACAACTTCATCTGTTCATCAAATAAGTTGAACAGCGAAATTCTGGTACTAGCTCCATCATCCATTGGCAGGCCATTAACATATTGCACTATGTTATATAAAAAAGATCACTTCTATTATTCATATTAAGCCAATTGACGATGCGAAGTGTGTAACTATTTCTTTCATATTTCTTTATGCCAAAAATCAGACGTAGGCATGAATTTTGCGATTTTTGTATTCTTTGCTTATCGTAAGCATTCAAGCAAGTATTGTAGACAGCATCTGCATAATTTAAATGTGATAGAACAAATAAACTATTATTATTAAAAAATGAGTCGCAAAGCAGTTTTCTTAGTTCAATATTCAAAAATTCACGTTTGTGATAGATCAATTTCAACATACCGTATGCTTTTTGTAAGCTGGCAGAAACATGATCAGTGGTCAATCCACACACCCAAGTTTTTAATCTTCATAGAGATTTTTACACTCTCGTTACCGATCATCACCAACCTGTTACAAGTTTCAAACCTCAATCTGTCAATTTTTATTCCGAAAACTATAGAAAGAGTTTCCTAGCGTTGAGCTGCAAACAATGCTTTCTAGATATTTCAAGTATTATGTTCAAATCGTAATCCAATGCAGCAATAGCCTGATTGACTTCATTAGGATGAAATGATATATAAAATTGTCCATCATCTGCATAGTAGTGTGCTGAGCAGGAAAGGATACATTCCATGAATTGGAAGACATAAATGATGAAAAAAATTGGTCCTAAAATTGAACCCTGTGACACGCCTTTCAAAATATCCAAAAAATTGAATACTTTGTTATTATGAAAAATTGCTTGAAGGCGGTTGGCAAGGAAATAGACAAGGAACTACACTGCAGCTTCGGAAAGACCAGTGAAATGGCCTCGAACATTTTGTAATTGAAACTATCAAAAGCCTTAGAATAGTCCAGTAAAGTAAGGATAGTTAACTTGCCCTGATCTGTGGCCCTGAATATGTCATCAGTTATATGCAAGAGAGCAGTGGTGCAACTATGATTCTCTTTATATCCTGATTCGGCAGATGGAATAATATTGTTATGATTTAAATGTAACCAAAGTTGCCGACTTATAATTTTTTCTAATATTTTCGACAAGGTTGGTAATATACTGGTCGCAAGTCATTCAAGTCCTTAGGTATTTTTTGGCACGAAAAGGACTAAAGCTTTCTTCCATTGTATTGGGAAAAGTGATTTTTTTTACACAGGTGTTCATTATATGTGTTACGTGAGGAAGAATGTGGGGAACACACAAGTGTAAAGTAAGAATATTTATACCATCGTGACCAACTTTACTCTTTATGGATCTTAAAATTGTGAACACCTCGATTTCATCTACAGTTTTAAAGCTGAAGTTATCATTATTAATACGATCTTTTATAGCACAGTAAAAATCGTCATTTCATTATCAGGAAGTAAGTCAGGTACAGAATTTAAAAAATTACTATTTATATTATCAATATTATCATTGTTTTTGGCCAAATTTACACTCTTTGGTTTTTTGAAACCCATCTCCCTCAAATTTTCCCAAGGTGTTCTACAAGAGCCATGACTATAAAGATATCGGTAATAGTAATAATTTTTTTCTTTTTTAACTCCCTGAGTAACTATAGTCCTAAGATATTTGTATGTTTTCCAATCATTAGATTGCCTCGTCTGTTTGAATTTAGATAATGCCCGGTTTCTTGTTTGAATGATGTCTCTCAAGGTATCTGTGAGCCACGGTGCATATTTTATAGAAATTTCATATGTTCTGAAAGGAGCGTGCAAATTTAATACAGCTATTATATTCGATGTCAAAAAAACCACCTTTTCATCCACTGTTGGTTTATCGTATATGTTATTCCAGAGTATAGAAATGAGATCCGACTTGAATCTGTCATAATCTAAATGTTTGAAATCCCTGGAAGTCCTGAAAATGGGTCCTGTTTTTTCAACTAACAGATCGATAACGCATTAAACGAAGTCATGGTCACTTATTTCCGGAATTGGGATCACCCCAGTGTTAACTATCAAGTCAGAATTGTTTGTCAAGATATAACCAATTAAGGTTGATGTGCCCAAAGTTGTTCTTGTAGGTTCATTGACTATCTGTTCCAAGCCGAAGCTCTCCAAAATTTCTAAAAACCTTTATTTCAGGAGTAGACTTATTGAGATAGTTCATATTGAAATCTCCTCCACAAAAAACATGTTCAACCGTTGGAGTTATCTCTACAATTGTCGTTTCAAAATTATCCTGAAATAATTTGCAATCCCAAAACGATGTCCTATAAATAATTTAAAATGCAGTTTTAACACATCCAACCTTTGAAAGAAGACAGATTTGTTCACTTTCACCGTTATTTTTAATATGCTGAACTCTATTGTGTTTTTAATATAAACACCAACCCCTACGCCACGAGTACCTCTATCAACAAGGACAAAATGAAAACCATCTAATGAGATTTCGCTTGATATTCGTTCATTCAGCCAAGTTTCTGTTAAGCCAAGTATATCAAACTTCCACTCAATCAATACATCTTTAATATCACTGAAGTGTAGAACCAATGAACGAACATGTGAGCAATACTTAAAGATTGGTAATTGGATTTTTGCATTAAATCTATTTTATCATTATTGAATTAAAGAGAACTAATGATGAACAGACATTGGAGTAATGTTTACATAATCAACAATAAATTAATTACAATATTATGTAAATACACACTTTTAGAGAAGAAAGATACAAGCGTTAATCAAACAAATATTTCCAAACAATGGGTGACACAAGGGCTAGTAAACTGAAGAAAGAGGAAGATTTATGAAGTAGGAAACAATTGATGTAATTAAGGAGAATAAAAGATAGAAAAAAAAACAATTATGATACAAAGCAGAGCAAGAGTTTAATAACTATATCATAAAAAATGGGAACGACAACAATGAGCTTTATTCAATTATTGGACTTACATACTGTTCAAGTCTATTTCTGATTTAATTCTTCGAATTAATTATTCTGAGTTTAACTGTTGAAGAATATTTAAAAAAAATTAGAGGTGAATGGCTGAAAGGTACCAAATTGAAAATAAAATGACTATAAAAAAACTATTCAGAAACAGGATCTTTTCGATAGTCCAGTTGTACTGATTTGAAAATAATGATTTTATGCAAGAACTGTTGTCCTGAGTGTTATTTATATAGGTGAATTTAATACAATAAAAAAGTTTGAATGGGATCGTTAATAGTAACAAGTTTAGAAAAGCAAAGTTTTACTAAAGAGGTATAGCTTTTGAGTACGAACGAGCGCAAAGAGCCAGAACTTAAAACTATATGAGTTTAGTAAAACTGTTTTTTTTACGAGATTTGTTTATATTATTTTTTTGGCATTTTGTGTTAATTATAAACAAATAATCATAGATATGAAAGAATTACAAAGATAAAAATTTCATAAAATTCATAGTAGGTATATACCTGTATAGAATTTCCGTAACCTAGTAACCTGACACGGTTTGTTTATTTACATAACAACAGATAACAAGTTTCGTTGTTCGAGATTAAGTTAAATATTAATTATAAAAATAAGGGGTTTTATTACTTATGCGGGGAAAGTACTATCTTTGCGCTTGCTTTTGGGGTCGAAAAGACGCTAATTGCCCACTTCACAGATACCACACAAGTTTTTAGTAAATTTAATGTCGATTTGAGTGCGACAAGTAAACTTTTCGCACGCAAATTGAAAAAATTAAAATAAGACAGTCGAACTGTCAATACTTAATAAGTAAGGTTGGCATTTAAATAAAAATATTTTATACTCCCATTATTCCCAATGGGATACGTGATACGTGAATAATATGCGGAGCTCAAATAGTTAGAACACACTCTTCCTTTGTTATTGATACAGGATGTCCCTCCAGAACTCGGAAACGAATAATTCTTCGAAAATTATTCGATTTTGAAAAAACAGGTCATCTTCTGTTTTGAAGGGGACGAATTACCATCCTGAGTTTGTTCCGAAAAAAAAAACACTCCCACGAAGGTGGCATCAACCCCCAACATTTTTGAATAGGGAGAGATGTCGAGTGTTGGTTAGTTTGAAAGTTATTTATGTTCTGCACACAACCCAGTTAAAATTTTCAAAATCGGTTCATTATTCACGAAATAATTTAATATTGAACCGTACAAAGGTGATGTTGAACAGAAAGTTGAACCGACCAAACTCAAAAACCTAAGAGTTTTGAAGAATCCAAAAATAATTTTCAAGATCTGTATCTGGGAGAAAAACCACCTAAGGGTGGCAACAACCCCAATTTTTTTTAATAGCTGATCAATGAACGGTGGCGAACCCAGGAAGGTTCTAGTCTGGAGGAAAGGAATATTTATTATGAGCTGCTTCCATAGGGACAAACACTAAATCCGTATCTCAATTGTAAACAAAAGGACCGTTTGAAGCTAGCCTTTGACCCGAAACGGCCAGAATTGACCAACCGAAGGGGTGTTGTGTTCCATCAGGACAACGTCAGGCCACTTACGACTGTAGTGTCTCGCCAGAAACTCCGGTAGCTTGGTTGGGAAATTTTAATGCATTCATCATATATATATATAGTCCTTGTCCACTTTATAAGACTCGCCCAGAAAATTTTTCGAGTAATGCATTGAAACGTTAATTATTTGAATTTATGTTAACATACACAACGCAACCTGTGATACCAATTTGTATCATGGGATGCAATAAGTAGAAAACAAGAAACAGTTTGATGATGTATTTAGAGAAGTGACCGAGTGATTTCCAGTGTTTTGAACTGTATTATTTCTGTTTTATACTGTTTTATATATCTGAAATGAGGAGATGGGTATTAAATAGCTATTAGCAATGAAGTTTTATAATTATTTCCTGAAAATTATTATAATTCAAAAATAAGATAACTCAACAATTGAAAAAAAAAATATCCACTTTTTTGTAGAATGGGACGAAAAAGGATCTCAGTAAACAAAAAATTGTGGAAATTGAAACCATGCTCAAATATTCGTAATATAGCCAAATAAAAATCGCCAATATTTGCAATGTTTCACAATAATCGGTGAAGCGGATTAGCCAAAAATTGTTAAGTCGGCAAGTGCTCAAGAATATTATGATAGAAAATATCGGGTGTTTTTTTAGAGTGATAGGACTTTCGATAGGGATAACTGTAATTTCACAGAAGGTAGAAGCCATGTTGTTTTGACATTTCTGTTCAGTAAGCATTGACAAATTATAGTGGAAAAACTCACGCTGCAACAACGTTTACAAATTGTTAAAATTTATTTTCAAAATCAGTGTAATATTCGCCAAACTTAAAAAGTACGAAGAATTGAGTTTGCGGTTGGTTCTAGGTGAAACATTATAATATTTATATTAAAAATAACACTCGGTTTATATTTCACAGTTTATTCAGAAATCTGACACGTGTTTCGGTATTTCAACCATCTTCAGAGGAGTACAAAAAGTAACTAAACTTAAAATCACAGAGGTTCATTTTTATTACAATTACAACATCTGTTGCTTTTTATGGCACATTTTTTTACAACAGAATCCAATACAGGCGTACTAGGAAAGAGTATTTGGGAATTGGTCAAATTTTCTTTATTCTCTAAAGATTTTTTGATTGAAAGAATCTCCAAATAGTCCATCACTTTACCCTTCTTAACATTGTATAATAAACTAACATCCTTTTCGTTGAAAAAGTGATTATTCTCTATACAATGTTCTGCAAAACCGGTTGATTTATGGTTTTTTAGAATTGATACCCTATGTTCTTTCACTCGATGTTGTAAACATCGACCTGTTTGTCCAATATATATAGCATCACAATCATCACATTTTAGTTGGTAAATTCCCGTATTAGTCATATTAGGGTTCCTTTCTTTATTATTCCCTAAGAGTTTGGCTAGATTATTTTTATTGACTGTTATCGAACTAATTCCCATTTTCCGGAAACCATTACAAATTTTGTAACTAATACCTTTTATATACGGTATAGAGTACCACATTAAATCTCGGTTATAATCCTTTGAATTTATATAAAAATTTTTTAAAATATATTTAAATGCTTTCTTTTTAATCATTTTGTCAATAAGGTCCGTTCTATAGCCATTATTCAAAGCTATGGTTTTAATTATATTAACTTCTTTTTTGTAATTAGTTTCATTCAACGGGATATTCAAGAGTCTATGTATGAAGCTATGGAATGATGACATTTTAATCTGCCATGACTGATTGGATTTGGAATGTATGGTGGTGTCTGTCGTAGTCGGTTTTCTGAAAATATCGAATTCAAATTTGTTATCTAAATGAGAGATTTTGAGATCTAAAAAGCTAATCGACGAGTTTTGTTCAATTTCTATGGTAAATTCGATATTTTCATTCAAGTCATTGAGAAAATTCAAGAATTGTTTCAGCTGTCTGTCGGTTCCGGTCCAAATGCAAAAGACATCATCTACATATCTAGCCCAAAAATGGATATACTTAATTAGTTTATTTGTTTTATTCGTGAATAATAAATTTTCTAAATATGCCATGAATATTTCAGCCAAAAGTGGACTTATAGGGCTACCCATTGGTAGGCCATTAAATTGATTAAAAAATTTGTTATTGAATTTAAAATAATTTTGGTCTAAACACATTTCTAGAATTTTGTATAGATTATCTTTGTTTGTTGGTGTTAGATGGCTGTTATTTATCATAGATTTCAAGAGTGGCTTGAGCTCGTTTGTTGGTATCGAAGTAAATAGGCTTTTTACGTCAAAAGAGATGAATTTACATTTGTTCGGTACGGTAGTCTGTTCTAATATTTTAATGAGTTCAAGGGAATTTTTGACACTATACGGAGAAGTGCAATTTACTACAGATGGTAGATTTTTTGCCAAATCTTTACATAAAATATATGCTGGTGCGTTTATATATGAAACCACTGGTCTCATTGGAATATCTTCCTTGTGTAATTTAGGCATTCCATATAGAACAGGAGCAGTAGGGTTCATAACACATAAAGTTTTTAGATTTCTGTCACTAAAAATATTCTTATATTCATATTCCAATGAGACCAGTGGTTTCATATATAAACGCACCAGCATATATTTTATGTAAAGATTTGGCAAAAAATCTACCATCTGTAGTAAATTGCACTTCTCCGTATAGTGTCAAAAATTCCCTTGAACTCATTAAAATATTAGAACAGACTACCGTACCGAACAAATGTAAATTCATCTCTTTTGACGTAAAAAGCCTATTTACTTCGATACCAACAAACGAGCTCAAGCCACTCTTGAAATCTATGATAAATAACAGCCATCTAACACCAACAAACAAAGATAATCTATACAAAATTCTAGAAATGTGTTTAGACCAAAATTATTTTAAATTCAATAACAAATTTTTTAATCAATTTAATGGCCTACCAATGGGTAGCCCTATAAGTCCACTTTTGGCTGAAATATTCATGGCATATTTAGAAAATTTATTATTCACGAATAAAACAAATAAACTAATTAAGTATATCCATTTTTGGGCTAGATATGTAGATGATGTCTTTTGCATTTGGACCGGAACCGACAGACAGCTGAAACAATTCTTGAATTTTCTCAATGACTTGAATGAAAATATCGAATTTACCATAGAAATTGAACAAAACTCGTCGATTAGCTTTTTAGATCTCAAAATCTCTCATTTAGATAACAAATTTGAATTCGATATTTTCAGAAAACCGACTACGACAGACACCACCATACATTCCAAATCCAATCAGTCATGGCAGATTAAAATGTCATCATTCCATAGCTTCATACATAGACTCTTGAATATCCCGTTGAATGAAACTAATTACAAAAAAGAAGTTAATATAATTAAAACCATAGCTTTGAATAATGGCTATAGAACGGACCTTATTGACAAAATGATTAAAAAGAAAGCATTTAAATATATTTTAAAAAATTTTTATATAAATTCAAAGGATTATAACCGAGATTTAATGTGGTACTCTATACCGTATATAAAAGGTATTAGTTACAAAATTTGTAATGGTTTCCGGAAAATGGGAATTAGTTCGATAACAGTCAATAAAAATAATCTAGCCAAACTCTTAGGGAATAATAAAGAAAGGAACCCTAATATGACTAATACGGGAATTTACCAACTAAAATGTGATGATTGTGATGCTATATATATTGGACAAACAGGTCGATGTTTACAACATCGAGTGAAAGAACATAGGGTATCAATTCTAAAAAACCATAAATCAACCGGTTTTGCAGAACATTGTATAGAGAATAATCACTTTTTCAACGAAAAGGATGTTAGTTTATTATACAATGTTAAGAAGGGTAAAGTGATGGACTATTTGGAGATTCTTTCAATCAAAAAATCTTTAGAGAATAAAGAAAATTTGACCAATTCCCAAATACTCTTTCCTAGTACGCCTGTATTGGATTCTGTTGTAAAAATGTGCCATAAAAAGCAACAGATGTTGTAATTGTAATAAAAATGAACCTCTGTGATTTTAAGTTTAGTTACTTTTTGTACTCCTCTGAAGATGGTTGAAATACCGAAACACGTGTCAGATTTCTGAATAAACTGTGAAATATAAACCGAGTGTTATTTTTAATATAAATCTTAAAAAGTACTTCGTGAAATTTATGGTTTACATAATCGTCCATCAGAGCAGCTTGGTTACTGTAAATAAGGTAAAATTTTTGTTCTGTGTTGTTTATAAGCCACCAAAAATTGATAATAATGCTAGTTTACAATTACTCTTGGATGATATTGAGAATTTTATGCTGAAGTCTGTAGCTATGGTCGATAAAGTTATTTTACTGGGTGATATGAATGTTGATTACTTGCAGAGTGATAGTCTTTACTGCAAGTCTTATTTGAGCACCTTGGATAACTTAGGTTTGACGCAGTTGGTAACTCAACCAACTCGAAGGGCTGCCTGTCTTGATCATGATTTGGTCAGATTTTCCGTTTCGATTCCTGTTCATAAGTGTAGTCCTAAATTTGTACTATATAGAAATCTTAAAAAATTTTCATTGAATCTTTTTCAGAGAGATTTGGAGCTATCTCACCTGAGTAATATTTTTAAAACTAATGATGTTGATGAAAAGGTGGAGATCTTGAATAGTGTTTTGGCTGACTTGTTCGATAGGCATGTTCCTCTTGTTTCGCGTCGCATTACAAAACCGCCGGCTCCTTGGCTATCTGAGGATATCAAGGAGCAAATGAAGTCTAGAGATAGAGCCAAGGCGGGATTCAGAAAGTCGAAGAAGGCATCAGACTGGGTAAGATATAAAGAGCTACGCAACTTGACTACACTTAAAATACGTAACTCTAAAAGGGAATATTTTTCTTCCTTGTTTCGAACTCATAATAAGAGAGATTTGTGGAAGCAACTGAATTATATGAATATAGGTAGTAAACAACGACCTTCGATTCCTCACGGTTTAGCTGACCCTGATGAACTGAATAACTTTTTTGTCCATTCCATTCCGACTAGTCAAAATAGTTCATCTGATGAGTTTCTCAATTATTACTCTTCTAACACTTTTTGCGAATTCGAGGTGAAAACAACTTTCTCACTGGTTGATGAGGCGTTGGTCAATAAATATTTGCATGATATACAATCGAATGCCGCTGGTTCTGATGATCTGAGCATCTCATTGATTAAATTGTGTGGTCCTTCCGTTCTGAAGTATCTCGTGAATATAATAAACAGCTGCATTCTGAGTGGATACTATCCCTCAGCATGGAAAAATTCTATAGTCTTGCCGATACCAAAAAAACGTAATGTGGAGCAGCTCAGTGACTTACGACCTATCAGCATATTGCCTGCTGTCTCTAAGATATTCGAGAAGATCCTGTATCACCAGATGATTGAACATCTAAATAAGTTTGAAGTGCTTCCGGAGTTTCAATCGGGGTTTCGTAGAGGTTACAGTTGTACGACTGCTCTTCTCAAAATAAGTGATGACATTTTATTGAATTCCGATAGGGGTCTTGTAACAGCGTTGATCTTATTAGATTATACAAAAGCATTTGATACGATCTCACATGATTTGCTGATTGCTGTGCTTTCTTTCGTGGGATTGTCCGAAGATTCAGTTTCATTGCTTACGAGCTATCTTTCTAATAGAACCCAGCGTGTGAAAGTCAATGGTTCACTATCGGGTCCTCTGCCTATATCTGTAGGTGTACCACAGGGATCATTGCTGGGTCCCCTGCTCTTCATAATTTATACCCATATGTTTTGGAAATACCTTAAATTCTGTAACGCCCATTTTTATGCTGATGATGCCCAGCTTTACCTCAGTTTTGTTGCTGGTGATGTTGATGAAGGTGTTCGAAAAATAAATTATGATCTCGCGACCATCCAAGAGATATCTGAGCAGCACAATCTTTTGGTTAATCCTGGTAAGTCATGTGCGATACTTTTCGGCAATCAGTCTGTGTGTGATCAGTTGAGTGAACATGTCCATTTTTTCATTGGAGGTAATGAGATTCCCATCGTGAAGAGCGTTCGTAACCTTGGTCTGATAATGGACAATTCTTTTCGTTATAGGTTGCATATTGCGGGTTGTATTAGGCGTTCTCTCTACGCCTTGAGGCTAATTTATCCTCACCGTAGTGTTCTGCCTGTTGAGGTCAAGAAAGCTGTCTGCGATTCCCTGGTGCTGTCCAATTTTAATTACTGCTCTCAGGTATTTTTCTCCTGCTTGGATCAGGCTACTTTAAACTCAGTACAAAGGATACAAAATTCTTGCTTAAGGTTCATTTTTGGAATCCGTAAATTTGAGCATATAAGTCATAAATTGGTGGATGTGAATTGGTTGAATATGCGTAACAGATTTTTGGTGGGAGCTCTAGCTTGTTATCATAGGATTTTATTGTCTCGTAAGCCATCTTATCTGTATCGAAAGATAACGTTCAGGTCTGACGTCCATAATCTGAACACACGTAGTAGAGGGCTTATATCTCCCCCTCCTCATAGGTTGTCACTATTTGAGAGATCTTTTAGTTTCTCAATTTATAAATTCTATAACAATTATATAGTTAGTTCTCTTGCGAATCTATCCGTGATGTCCTTCAAAGCTAGGGTCAGGAATTTGATTTATAGAGATCAGTGCGGTCAGAGTGATCAGTAATTTCATTTTCATATATGGCACTTTAATACATTCTTATAATTGTTAACGTTGGAATATCCGAATACTTTTTCTGTTTTTTTTGTTTGTATTTTCGCCTCGAATTGTATTTTTTTTTTTTTATATATTTTTGATCAGGGTTTGAGTGGAAGAGCAGGGGTTGTAAAGCAGATTGCTTTATGGCCATCTGAACTCCGCCCTGTGATTGTTCCTTTCAGAATTCATTATATTAATTATAATTATATATATTTTTATTTTTTGCAATAAAGTCATTATTATTATTATTATTATTATTATTCGTCGAACTATCGATAAATTTCGGACAACATATTCTCTATTCGATGCAACAATAACAACAAGACAAAGAATGATAATGATGATCCAAATTTGTCTATTCGTCGACGTTCACAACAAGTTGGACTCTGTGCATACACCACATGGAAAATTTTGCGTAAAGATCCTGGTCTACAACCATACAAGATCCAACTGGTTCAAGAACTAAAGCCACTTGACCATAATAAGCGTCGTTTGTTTGCTGATTGGGCCCTAGAACAGCTTGAAGTTGATCCACTGTTTTATCGTAAAATTGTGTTTAATGATGAAGCTCATTTCTGGTTGAACGGCTATGTAAATAAGCAAAATTACCGTATATGGATTGAAAACAATCCTCAAGAAGTTCTGCAGGTTCTATTGCATCCTGAAAAATGCACTGTATGGTGTGCTTTACACGCTGAAGGCATCATCGGTCCATATTTCTTTAAAAACGATGCTGGAGCTTAAGTTACAGTGAATGGTGCTCGTCACAAATCGATGATCAATGATTATTTATTTCAAAATTTGAATGGTATCGACCCAGAAGTGTTATGGTTCCAACATGGATGTTGCTACACCTCATGCTGCTATAGATTTTGCCATAACATTAATTCGAAAAATGGTCCAATTAATTGGCCTCCAAGATCATACAAGACATAACTCCACTGGATTATTTTCTTTGGGGTTATGTGAAGTCATTAGTTTATGCTGATAAACCAGAAACAATGGACGCTTTGGAAGCCAACATAACTCGTATTATTGATGAAATAAGGCCTGAATTGCTCGAAAAATTGGTCCAAAATTGGTCTGGTCGAATGCGGTTCCTCAGAGCAAATCGAGGTGGACATAACATATACCGGAAATTATTTTCAAAACATAAATATCATAAAATTATCTTTCAAATAAAAAAAAAATTGGCTGTACTCTTAATTTATGTTTTATTTCAATTTAAAGTTTTATCACTCTAAAAAAACACCCAATAGAAGTATGTCCCATCTTGACATAAAAAAAAAATTGAAAAGGAAGGATGCAATGATTCCGTAAGAACAGTTCGCAGAAATTTGTTTGAGATGGGCTTCTGAGGAAAAAGACCTGTGAAAAAGACAAAACTGAACCCCAAAATGATAAAAGATAGATTTAACTGGGCCAAATCATACAGGCATTTCACGGAGAAATATTGGAATACCGAAAGCTGGTCTTACCAGTAATTTAATTTCTCTTTTGTCTGAAAATTTTTGCTTTAGCGACGAATCAACGATCAGTTGACAGGCCACAGTTTGTGAAGAGGAATGTTGGTGAGATGTGAATTCTACCTGTTAAGTTACTGGCATGTGAGTGTGGCTCTTTCACCAGGTGACTACTCAGCAGTCTCCACAATCTGCCAAGGAAGCAGATAGCGTGATAAGGATACGCCTTATCACCACTCCGAAGCTTCCAGTTTCTGCTTCAGTCCGAGAACCTACACCGTGACGGATAGCAGCGAAGCACTATTCAACCTCTACTGGCTCTGCAGTGTCGGTATCCGAGTTGTTTTGTGACGCAACTCACTAGCTGAAGTGGCTTCTTATCCACTCACCCGAACACTGTACCATTAACAAGATAGTCTCAAGAATTGATCCTGGTACGAGCACCCTGGCTTCAAGCACCAACGGTCTAGCCGTATCGTCGAGATCCACAAACCCCAGAAACGTCTCGCAATCGATCCTGGTCCAGGACGAGGCCTGTCGAACCGTCAAGTCCCGCTAAACCCTGAAGCATTTCTCGAAATATCCTGAACATGAGTTGCTGCGAACAGATAGATGGAATACCCTCCTAGTCGAGCATGCGGACTTCCCGAGGTAACGCAGTATGCTACATAACGCACTCGACCATTGGACAGAAAAATCTGAAGATTTACTTCAATAGGATAGAGTACGTTAGTTTTAAGGGTGAAGCCCTGTGCTGCGTCAGGCACACTTGTCACTGAGTTGAATAACGCGGCTCAGCTCTTCTTTCCACCTTTATGGTGAAACTAGGGCCCCATTCGGTCGAGCTTCCACCACACGGGCCCAGTGACTGGCGCAAATGGCATTACTTTAGGCATCAAGACTTAACCCTCCATTTCACCGGGGTGAAACTAGGATCCTAGTGAAGACAAGCGCTCCCAGCGCGTCAAGCTACTATGTCATGGGAGGTGAGTTGGTGAGAAGTATCATCCAGACTGTATTATAAAAACAGTAAAACACTCTTCAGTAATGATATGGTTAATTATTAGTGCTAAAGGGTTGGGCCGCCTTTATATTTTTGAAGGAATGATGCGGCAAGACCAATACATACAGGTATTGAAGTGCAGGTTGTTGCCCCAAGTGAAGGATTGATTTCCAAATGGTAATGCAATATTTATGCAAGACTCTGCACCATACCATAAGGCTAAGAGATAAATTTTCTTCAGGACAAGAAAATTCCACTGCTCTGATGGCCTGGAAATTCGCCTATCGACCTATCGAAAATGTTTGGGAGTGGTTGAAAAGGGAATTGGAAAAAAAATCACATCAAGGCTTCAACTGGCAGAAAGAATCATTTACCATTGCAAACGCCATAATAATTAAAAAAAAATAGCAGAAAACTGCTTCAAAAGCATGCAACATAGGATCCTTGATAGCTGCTAAGGGAGGACCAACAAAATACTGATTTTTTTTTAATATTATATAAATTTTTCAATTTTTCTTCACTAACCCATGTTCTGTTCAACTCCCGCTCAAAACAATAAAATATGCAAATTGAATACGTCTTTTATTTACAAAAATGAAGAAATAACAAACATATCAGTGAGTCTAATGAAAGGGGACTGCAGTCTGGACCAGACACCAAGTCATCACCATCTTTTTCTCGCAAACTTCCTGAGTGATAAGAAAATCGATTACTAGAGTTTTTCGCCAATAATATCCAAGATTTCTTTAAAAATGGCAACAAATTATAGAACAAAACGGTGCATACTTAACCCAAATCGGACAATCCAAAACATGTTAAAGTATTGAAGTTCACGCAGAAATAATGGATTTTTTCCCCAACCTATTATAATAAATATGTGGAAATTATTCCATTAAGTAAACTGATTAAATATCAAGCCAAGTAATGTTTGTTTCATAATTCCCTCTAAAATCCTAATTTTTCTTTCAGGTGTAGCAGATGGAGTAGGTGGATGGAGAGCATATGGAATTGATCCAGGAGAGTTTTCCATGCATCTAATGAAAACATGTGAGAGGTTGATCAAACTGGGAAGGTTTACTCCATCAAACCCATCAGAGCTGCTTGCTCGAAGTTATTATGAACTTTTACATCATAAGAAAACGATATTAGGTAGGTACTAGTGTTTTTATTATTTACGTACGTTTATTCTGTTTCCCGAACAAAATAAATTTCGACATTTAGAGAACTGATTTGATAGCCGTTATTGAAACGGTCTGAATATTAACCCCAATGATATCGCAGATGAAAGTTCAGGCATATACATTAACAAGGTACCCAGAAAGATTAAATAATTCAAGATCTAAATGACTTATTTATTATTGCATCCTCAGTTCTCCTATTCGTTCATATGAATTGTGCATATAAAGCGGTTTCTTAATAAGGATGATATATTAAAAAAAAAAAAAATTATAGTTATGAGATTATTTTCATTTGAAAAAATTCACACAATTTTTATGTTTCACAATTTATTCAGAATCCTGACACGCATTTCGGTCTTTGTACCATCTTCAAAGGAGTACGAAAAGGAACTAAACTTAAAATTGAAAAGGTTCTTTTATTAGACTTAGGACATCTGTGTATTTTTATGGCGCAAAGAAATAACAGCATCCAATATAGGGGTGTTGTCGAATAGTATTTGGGAATTTGTTAAATTCTCCTTTTTTCCCAATGGCCTTTTTAATTTAAAGGATCTCCAAGTAGTCCATCAATTTACCCTTATTAACATTATATAGTAAAGTGACATCTTTCTCATTAAAAAATGTCCTCACAATTAATTTGATAAATCCCCGATTTGAAAAAGTTAGGGTTCCTTTCTTTATTGTTCACCAAGATTTTAGGTAAATAATATCTTTTTACTGCTTATTAGAATTATTTCCCATTTTATGAAGTTAGAAATCCTACTGCCGAAACCTTTTATAAAAGCCATTGAAAACCATATTTTCTTTTATTCATAAGGATCATTTATATTGATATAATTTTTTTTTACATATTGTGGTAAGTTTTCGTAGTAATCATTTCAGTTCAATGATTTCAGTTCTATAGCCATTGTTCACCGCTATAGTTTCAATTATATTGACTTCTTTTCGGAAATTGACTTCGTTCAACGAGATGTTCAAAAGTCTATTAATGAAATTATGGAATGTTGACATTTTAATTTGCCATGACTGAATGAATAAAAAAATCCAAAGAAAAATAGAATAACGTGAATGGAGTATCCGTTTGCACCAGGTAAAATAGTATAATAATTTTATTTAAAATAATTCACACAGTTTTTATGTTTCACAATTTATTCAGAATCCTGACACGCGTTTCGGTCTTTTTACCATCTTCAAAGGAGTACAAAAAGGAACTAAACTTAAAATTAAAGAAGGTCCTTTTCATTAAGCTTAGGCAATCTGTGTATTTTTATGGCGCGTGGAAATAACAGTATCCAATATAGGGGTGTTGCCGAATAGTATTTGGAAATTTGTTAAATTCTCCTTTTTCTCAATGGCTTTTTTGATGGAAAGAATCTCCAAATAGTCCATCAATTTACCCTTATTAACATTATATAGTAAAGTGATATCTTTCTCCTTGAAAAAATGATTATTTTCTATACAATGTTTTGCAAAACCGGATGATTTCTGGTTTTTCAAAATAGACATCCTATGTTCTTTGATTCTATGTTGTGAACATCGGCCTGTCTGTTCTACATATGTAGCATAACAATCGTTGCAATTCATTCCTCGATTCGGAAAAATTGGGGTTCCTTTATTTACTCACCAAAATCTTAGCTAAATCAATTCTTTAGCAGTTAATAGAAATAATTTAGCTTAGATTTTGGTGAACAGAGAAGTTTCGAGAAATCGACTTGACCAAATCGGGCTACTTTCTGTTCGAAATGTTTATAAGGATGTTTGTTGAAATGACCCGGCATATGGAAATATGTATTAAAATGGCTTATACTCCTTTTTTTTTTTATTATTATTATTATCCTGATACTCCTAGATCTTCTGTGAAGATCCCTCAGAAGCTTTTTCAGCTTGTGCGAGTTAGGAGTTCAGTTGTGTTCTGTGTAGGCTTTGTTACTGCGATCTTGCGCCACTTTAGGTCACAGCACTGTTAATTTTTGACCCAACAGTGAAATGGTGGCAGATACCCGTCCAACTAGAAAATTTCTTTTCTACCTGAATAGGATTCGAACCCTGGACCTCCCGGTCACGAGTCCGATGCTCTCCCGCTGAGCTATCCACACTCATATTATACTCTTAATTAGATATATACGGTAAAGATCTACCTAACAGGTATATTCAAAAACAAATTTTTTTCTCCAAATCGTCATCACGGAATGACTGTGTCTGACTTGAGCATGAGATAAGATATCTTAGTTCAAAACATGGAATAAAATCGAATATATTTGAGCTAATTATCAGTATCACTGCTTGACAGAATCTTACTTGAAGATGAATAAAATTTTGGTGAACAATAAAGAAAGGTTAAAACAAATTGTAGAAATTACTATGTTTTACTACCAATAAAAATATATTTTACACATTTTTTTATGTCTCGAGTTTCGGGAAATGAACTATCCCATCATCAGACAACTATGGATAGTTCATTTCGCGAAACTCGAGTCACAACAAAAATGTGTAAAATATATTTTTATTGGTAGTAAAACATAGTAATTTCTACAATTTGTTTTAATTATGATCAACTACCAAATAGTAACGGCTGAAACAATTCAGTATCAATAAAGAAAGGAACCCCAACTTTTCTTAATCAGGGGTTTATCAAATTAATTGTGATGATTGGAATGCTACATATATAGGACAGACAGGCCGATGTTCACAACATAGAATCACAGAACATAGGATGTTTAATTTGAAAAACCAGAAATCAACCGATTTTGCAGAACATTGTATAGAAAATAATCATTTCTTAATGAGAAAGTCACTATACTATATAATGTTAATGAGGGTAAATTGATGGACTATTTGGAGATTCTTCCAATCACAAAAGCCATTGAGAAAAAGGAGAATTTAACAAATTCCCATATACTATTCGGCAACACCCCCATATTGGGTGCTATTATTTCCATGCGCCATAAAAATACAGAGGTGTCCTTAGTTTAATGAAAGAACCTTTTCAATTTTAAGTTTAGTTCCTTTTTATACTCCTTTGAAGACGGTTGAGAGACCGAAACACGTGTCAGGATTCTGAATAAATTATGAAACATAAAAACTGTGTAAATTTTTTCAAATAATCATAACTATAATTTTTAGTTTAATTTCAAAAATATATAGCAACGTATTTCCTCTGAGTTTCCTTAACTTTCATAGGCAAGAATGAGGATTCCTTTCTGTCCATTAGGTTTTTGAGCAAGATTATTTAATCATTCGCTACTTCATTTGCCAATATTTCGTTGCCCTTCATTGTCTTACGAGTTTCATTGAATACACCAGCTATATTGTGCAGAAACCACATACCAAGCTCCCCATTTGGATGTGGGGCAAAAATTGTTCTAGAGCTGGTTGAAGTCTTAGCCATCGATTGTTTGAATAAGACAGCAGGTTACAGTATTCTACATCAATATAATCACGAAATTCTTTCAATTCTACAACACTCACCGTATAAATATAAAAATACTTGAATAATTTAACAATAACCACCTCAGCATCAACAGGAAGTCAGTCTGCAGCATTATTGATACAGTTATTTATAAGCCATGCAGCTGATGCCAACCAAGGTCTTATTGGTACTTAATGAAAGTTTACAGAACCAATTATTTGTTACCTTTCTTTTTGCTCCTCCAAAATCACTATTTGTATTGTCTGCAGAAATCCCAATGAGTTTTACTAGATCATTTCGGGTCAAAACTGAAAAGACATATTTATTTAGCTGATCACTCGTTTCCCCAGTAAAAGTTTCGAGCTTTAAAACCTTCACGTTTACACCGCTATTCTCTCGAAAATATCTGAGCACAATCGGTACTAATTTTTGTGCACCAGGATTTGAGACGTCTACCATTCATGTAAAACATGACGTTTCACCAAGCTCTTGTTTCAGTTGATCTTGAATGTGAGGAGCAAGTACGTTTTTAATGATGGCTTCACTTTTTATTCTAACAGAACAACGTTGTGATCAGCTTAGATGTACAATCCAGAGATCTGAAACTATGATTGTGCTTGACAGTGTGATGTGCTAAAACAGTTTCTTTAGCTGTAATCTCATTCTGATGAAATTGCAACCGCTTTTTCTCCAGCCAAATGTTTTTTTATCTTGAAATGAAGCTTGATATCGGATAAACCACCGTGCGCAATATTTATTTCGCTTGAACACCGTGAACAAAAAGCAACGTGTGGATTATGTTCACATTTTTTGAGAAGATATTCCATCTGAAGCTGTGTATTAAAGGTACATTTACGCTTTTTACCGCCCTTACTGTCACTCATTTTCAGAAACCGCTAACCAGACACTAACAAATTACGACTGCGATAGACTTACGATGAACAATACTGTTCAGGTGGAAAATAAATTATCTAGATAAACGGCTGTCGGCCACCATTTCACGTTTGCGTCAAAAATTAATAGTGCTGTGACCTAAAGTGGGGCAAGATTGCAGTAACAAAGCCTATCCAGAACACAACTGAACTCCTAACTCGCACAAGCTGAAAATCTTCTGAGGGATCTTCACAGAAGATCTAGGAGTATCAGGATAATAATAATAAGTGTAACATTTCCGATACCATTATCGCGTGTTCTTGGGGTTGCAGAAAATTATCATGAGGACAGCGGAACGCCAACCACGTTACTTATACTCTAGTACGAAATTCAATTTTGACAAAAATTCTAGGAAATCGGGACAGTTCTTGTATAATTCGGGACGCCAGAATGAATCTCTCAAATTCGGGACTGTCCCGATATTATCGGGACGTATGGTCAGTACACATATACCACCTGCCTGACGATGCTACTGTGTTAGCGAAACGATCGTTGTATGTTAAAAACAATAAAATATGTTAAATTCAGAATAACTTATTTAATATTATTACATTCAAGATAAATCGTAAATTTCGATTCATTCCTGCAAACAAAATAAATAAGTTCCAACAAGTTGATATACTAGAATTCGAGACAGTGTATTATACATCTGTACGCAAACAAACTCGACAAGGTTTTGTTGATCACAGAGACACATTGCAGACATGCGCACGTTTCAAACTGATTGGTTTTCGTCAGTGAAATCTATACTAGTGACACTCCAAATCTGTCAAGTATATTTATTCGCTATACACAGAGACTCTAAGGTATTAATATTACACTAGCGCCATCTAGAGTATGCAAAATACATACAAGACATACCTTTCCGAGTTAATTCAAGTAAAGAAATGTATTCTCTATATTTGCACGTTACTAACCCTTTACTTGAATTAACTCGCAAAGGTATGTCTTGTATGTATTTTGCATACTCTAGATGGCGCTAGTGTGTTATCAATACCTTAGAGTCTTTGTGTATAGCGAATATAGATACTTGACTCGATTTTTAGAACTTTCTATTACCATAGCTCATACTCCTCATTAAGAATCTTTGGTACAGATCAGCCGAATAAATTTATTTGAAGTTGATATACTATTGAGTTTGAACATGCTCATATTACAGAGTACTCTGAAAATTATATTTTCACATTACGGAGTAGCTCATACTATCACCTATTTACGACAGTACTATGTACTGTCTTTTAAAGCAGAGTTTGTGATAATCAAGTTTTGAATAATATATCATTCAAATGCTGCCCACCTTGACTTTGTTTATTATCTCGAATTCGACAATAAGCGTGACCTTTCTACATAAATCAGTTGTAATTTTGTTCGATTTCATAACGTCTTCAATTCGATATTTGTTGGATGTTCCAATGACTTCAAATATCTTCACTTACTTATATCAATCTTAACCTGTTAGTTCCACTATTTCATTAGCCATTGAAAAAATCATGGAATAATATTTTTTTCCTTAAATACATCGTGAAACCCAGCTGATAACTTGAAATACATGAAAACTTGAGTAATAATTGCCGAAACTATATTCAAGGTTAAACATTCAATGTTAGGTGAATTGTTAATATTTTGGCGCATTTACCTCAAATCCGGTTCCAAAACTTCTGATTCCTAGGCAATACACACGTGCTCAAAAATCTGTAGATATTATAAATACTCGGAAATTAACAGTTTGAATTTCGAACACAGTTCGGATTTTTAATTTTATTAATATCCATGTTAGGAAAAACAATTTTATTTGGACTCCAAATCGATTTGATGAAGTAAAATATAATAATGCCAAAAGAACGCCATTCCTAAAATGAAGATAAGAAATTGTAAAACCCGTGTGTTATCATTTGGTGTTTAGCTATTGTACAGTGAAAGTGTTTACACATGCCAAGACGTCACACAGTACAAAACGATATGTTACGAGCCTAGGAATGCTTGAGGCAGGAATGCTCCAAGTTGATATTGAACTTTGGAGACTACTCTAAAGTGTTATTTATCGCCTCTGGAATCGATATTGTGAAAGTGGAGAGACATTCTGGTCAATCAAGAATGACAACCTCTTGATTGCACCGATATGTTCAATTAGAGCGCGAAGAATTATTGCTACCGCATCAACTAACTAGTTTGTTGCTAATGGTTCATAACGTAGATGTTTCGAGACATAACATCTGCAGGAGATCGAAAAGGGCCAATATCCAAACTATTTCACTGTTGGGGCAACAATTAAGTGTTGTAGCTAGGGTAGCGTAACGACACACATAATAACAAATCCTTACCAGAACACAACTGAACTCCTAACTCGCTCAAGCTATATAAAGCTTCTGAGAGATCTTCACAGAAGATATACATAGAAATATCAAGATGAGAATAATAATAATAGATGGCCATGAAGGTGTCAGTCCCTAATTCGAGGTAATCGTGCCATTCTACTAGCATGGAGTCAAAAAAATTTGATGTGGGATCATAATCAATAGAATAACATTTTATTTAACTGCGAATCTCGGTTTGGTTTATGTTAAGATTCTAGAAGAGCCCGCTTCTGGAGAGCACGAGATACGAAGGAATGAATTCAGCATGTTTAGAAAGGAGCACGTTTATGGCGTGGGATACAATTTCGCTTGCTCGCAGAACCGAACTCGCTTTGCTAAATCATTTGTTTACGTCCAACGATTATATGAGAAATGTTCCTGAACCAGTGATACTTCCGTACAGAAATTTAGTTGGGCTAAATATAATATCTATCTTATGTGTGATATGCCTCTGCACACACAGCAAACAGGAAACTTCCTGGAAAAACAATGCTCCTGTCTTATACAAGCTCTCTCAATCGACTGATCTAAATCAAATAGAAGATGCGTGGTATAAGCTTCACAGTCGTGTTCTTAGATATCAAATCCTGTTTCAAAATAAAAATTTTCAAGCACTTCAGCAATCTTGGCATGAAATTCCCCAAGAACTGCTGGGTATGGAACCAGAGTTATGGGATGTTTTATAGACACTTTCACTGCGCAACAGCTAAACACCAAATAGTAATACATCTTTTCAAGTTTATTTTGCCCCCATCTAATATTCTTATTCCATTTGAAATGAACTATCACAAAGTAATTGATTGTAAAAAATTTAGTAGTTACTCGATACATCTGGGGTTTTCTATCATTAACTCATCAACACTGAAACATTTTACTGGTTTAAGTATTAACCTCACCCAAAATTAAAGAAAAAATAATAAACGTTGTAAGGCGAACACCCCAAAACTAGCTCGCCACCGCTCCGCATGGTAGGAAGACGATCCAAGTGGGCGTTTCAGCGATGATCAGTAATACGCGAAATCACTACCGAGATTCTATAGAGAGCGCGTCGACTGACGCGCGCACATCAACCCTCTGAGCACTTTAAAAAGGGGACACCGGGACATCGGAGTTCCACCGCCGATGGAAGGTTGACACACCTTTCACAGTCCCAACTGTCTGAAAACCTCTTCTGGATAAGTGTTCTAGAGGAGGTGGACGTCCAAGCCACCATCATTGCCATTCTCAAATCCCGATAGAGTTAAAGGAGTCTAAGACTCGTATAGCTCGAAACAGGACTTTTAGTTAGTATAATCCCTCCTTTTGCAGAGTTTTTGCAATCTAGCTCACTGAGCTAGTTTGCGAAAGCCCAGGAAACTGAGATGTAGTGAACCCAACACTGTTTCCACTTCTTATCAGTAGGATTCGACCAGTATAAAAAAAAAATCGGAGTTCCACAAGCTTTCAGCTTGACAACTCGACTCTGCTGCTGAACAAGCCTGGTAGACTGAGAATACTTACCCCAACTCTAAACATCCCTGGATCTAAACCGATCGCCTCCGTTGCGGAGCAACCCTGTAGATTCCCAGTACCCGAAGGGACGTACCCGTTCGCTAGTGCGTGAAAAGTACCGCTGTGCCGTGTTTACACTTAAACTTGAACTATATGTCTATTGTGTTAATGTAAGGATGTAAATAGAAAACTTAACCTAACCAGTTGTTTTAATAAAAACACCCCTTTGATTTATCATAATATAAGTGCCACATGAGGATACAGTATGTACGATCCTCTTGCAGACCTGTTTTTTTGGTAAATGGGATTCTTACTGTTGCCTCTATATTCATGTTGAAATGCCTTGATGATGTGACGGGGAATGAGGGAGAGTTTTGTTAAACTCTCTAGCTTTAATTCCCAAAATACTAGAAATAAAAATACCTTGTATTTTCCTGTACATAGGACGTCAAAGTTTGAATCATCGCCATTGTATCAAGGCACCAAACTTTTTAACCATTTACTGCAGAGCATACAATCACTGAGCGTAAGTAGATTTAAGAAAGTACTTAAGGAATTACTGTTAAAAAAGTAATTACTGAATTTTTCTATCTTGATTATACATATTCTTTTGTGTCTTAAAGGATTAATGAATTATTATTATTATTAGAACTCTTTATTGCTCCTGATGTTTGGAACAGTGTTATGTACAATGGGTGGGCATATCGCAAAGCGATTTCTTCCTGCTTACCCAATAACAAATTAAAGGGTGCGCCATCTAGTTTGCATTTTGAAGTAGTCATTTGTATTTTCACAGAAACTTAGTTTAATATTTGACATTATTAGAAAGGGTCGATCTATGCTTGAAAAAAATGGGAAATATTAAAAACTTATCTTCTATCCAAACTGTTAGAACTTTACGTGGAAAATATAATAGTTTGTCAATCAATTTGTGAAGCGAGTTTGTGAAACTGGATCGTTATTTGATAAAAACAACCCGCTCACGTTTTCATCTAGTGGGCACACTTGAAAATATTGCAGTTGCAGCCCAGAATGTGGCTAAACATCATTAACATCAACTCGTAATCGTGCTCTTGAACTGAACATTTCTCTGAGGATAAATTTGCATAAAAACCTGTATATGAAGGTTACAAAGTTCAAGAAGGGAAGACTGGTGATCTTCCAATGCGTATACACGTTGCTCGGTGGGCTTATGATCGCATTGCCGAAGAGGAGCATTTTCCAAAAAAATATCAACTTTAACGATTATGCTCATTTTCACTTCGGAGGACTATTTTATCCGTTTAGGATAAATGTTAGGCTAACCATCCAGAAACGATTGATGCCTTGAAGTACGAAATCGAAGTTGGATTCAAGAGATTGAGCCCCAAACTATCCACAATGTACTGAAAAATTTGGTTGATCGGATGGGCTACTGTAGCCAGTCGCGGCGGTCATCGTTAATTCTACCAGTGAATTGACATGTGAGCATAGCTCTTCCACCAAGTGACTATTAGCAGTATCCACAATCTGCCCCAAGAAGCAGAAAGTGTGATAAGGATCACGTCTTATCATCGCGCACGGCAAGAACCACTTCGAAGAGCTAAACCCACCAGCCTCCAGTTTCGGCTTCAGTTCGAAAATTTACACCGTATGACTAGTAGCAGCGAAGCACTATCCAACCTCTACTGGCTCTGCATGGTTAGTACCCCTGTTGAACGGATTTTGTCCATTCACAAACTTAGCCGAGATGTTCGGACCTCAAATATTCCCTGAAAGTTTCAAGGTTGTAGCTCTTTTCGTTCTAAAGTTGGCATGTTTATGTTTGACCTTGAATTCCTCATAAGTGAGAGTACAACCTAGTCTAAGAATATTAGTTTAAGATCATTTTCGGCTCAAAATTACAGACGAAACGATAGCATGCTGTTCCATGGAATAAGCGCGCAAGAAACAACATATAATAGAAGTGTCTCCTGTCTAGTGATATTTATCGAAAATTAAATAAAGTTGACCCTGGAATTTGAACCGGGGAGCTTGGATTGCACAAAGCAGGCGATGTAACAACCTACATATGCTACTCATACAATGAGGTATTCTTCTTTTCTTCCTGTAATTATGTTGATTTTTGGGGATTTTGTATGAATGAATGAGAATATATTTCCTCGGATCGAGGTGGATTTTATCTATTCATGAACCTGATTGTGAATTTTTTTTTGCTCAAAACTTTACCAGTAAATTTCAAGTATCATAAAATATGTCATTCAAAAGTTATTTTACTTACCAACGATAGAAATGAATTTACGACTAATTATTCATCTTCTTGATTGTTTCGGTCTCTACTTGACGGAAATTCATCGTATATGATTTGAAGTAAAACACTTTATTTCCGCTTATATTATTTATATAATTATTCATCTGTAATCGTTCAAGACTATGTTCGACTGGAAAAATTCAGACATGAAGGAAGTGATGGGGTCACTGAAACAAACGACCAAAAAGAGCTTCTGGTGATGTCCTCACGAAAGTTGAAGTCATTGAAAAAAATCAAAAATTTCCTTACCGTGCGCAATTTGTCAATATAATGGAAAAAAATTCATCGCTAATCTACGGCAGTTGAGATTATTATTTGCATTTGATCAATTTAATTTTTAGAAAATTTAATTGAATGGGTTCTTACTTGATGAAGGTTCATTTTAATTAAATAAAATAACATAGAAAAATTGTGGAAATAATCTGTTTTATTTTATTTGATTAATTTGTAAACATGATACCCAAAAACCAAGGCGACGTAACGATTTACCAGAAATCATAAAAATTTTTGTTATCTAGAAAATAATCGAGTTTTTACCGAGAGAAAATACTGAATTTTTGAAAGACCATGACCTAATTTCATCATCAGTTTCAAGACTGCACAAGGACATTCTATACAGGGTGTATATGAATAGTTGCGAAGTCAAAAAATAGTGTAGATCTTTCATATAAACCTTATTTTTTGAGTCCCCATGCTTAGTTACAGCCCCCTTAAGATGGAGGCCGAAAAACAGTTTTTAATTTTTTTCTTAAAAACTGACAATAATTTTACCTGAATCAAAGTTAATCAAAACTAGTCACTTGTCACAACAAAATGACATCCGCTAACTAGATAAATTCTTGTTCGGAGTTAATTCCAGCCTCTACGACTCACGCTATCATGTTGATAATTTTTTTTTTCTTCTGAAAAACCTCGAAATTTAGGAAGAAATTACGGGAGACCTTATTGGTTAAGAATGGATCAACCTATCCAGAATTGATTTTTTTATTGTAAAATGGGAATATGGAAAAAAGTTTCTTGCAAAAGAAAGTTTAGGGGTGGCCTTTTCTACCCCTTGCAATCATAGAGGAATACCATCAAAAAATTTTTTGAGTAACTTTTCATATACATCCTGTATACCAGTTTCCTCATGCCGGAACCATTTTGCAATGTTTCACGGTCAGTAATTCAGAAATGCATTCAAAGAATACGGAAACTGAAATATTGCAGTTAAAAAATACAAACCACCATGTAAAACTCCCAACGAATTTTTTCATTAATAAAAAAGGGGTAAAGCACTAACATGCAGTGGCGGCTCGTGACAGTATAAGAGGGTAAGGCACATCAGAAAAAAATATTTTTATTGTAATATATATATATATATATTAAGTTTACGGACAAAGTTTATCCAGTGAACTCTATTTTTTCAGTTGCATAATAATCATTATAAAAAATGTTATTAATTGTAATATGAATTATTCAATCCAAGTCAGTATCGTGAAAAAATAATAACATTTGATAAGGGTTTGTGCAATTTTTTTATTATATCGTTTCCGTATAGAACAGTTAATTCACTTTTTATTAGGAGTACAAATAAGTTTCCGCCGTTTTATTGTGGATGGCGCGGCACGGAGTTTCGGTTAGCTTTCGCAGATGATAACCGGCTTAAAAAATAGTTTGGACATTCAAGAACAACATAACCTATTAATATCATTGATTTTATATTGGTAAAATATAATTTTTTTAAGTTGAAAATGTCAAAATTTGAGCCAAGTAAGCGTCATTTGCGGGAAATATTAGTTTACTTCTTTAATTTAAAGAAATCTGCTGCTGAGGCGCATCAATTGCTCTTAGAAGCATATGGTGAAGGTGCTTTGAGTGAGAGAACGTGCCGAGAGTGGTTTCAAAAGTTCAAAAACGGTGATTTCGACGTAGAAGACAGAGATCGCAGTGGAAGGACAAAAATTTACGAGGATGCAGAATTGGAGGAATTATTGGAGGAAGATTCATCTTAAACACAGAAAGAACTTGCTCTAACATTAGAAGTCACTCAGCAAGCTTTCTTCTATAAAAAATATTTAATTTGTGTTAAAAAACGGCGGAAACTTATTTGTACTCCTAATAGTTAATTCATATCAAAAATATCGTATTGCGTTATCAAGTCTTTCAAAAGCTCATGTTGAAATTCCTTTTCATAAATGGAGAATTTTTAATTATTTAACAGATCTAAGAAATGTAGTTTTTCTATGTCGCAAAACCTAACCTCTATTTGCGTTGCTATAATGTCTAGAATTTCAAGAAAAAATTTTCTCAATTCTTTTGTTTTTTCTGCCATTTCAACTCCTTTGCGGCGTTTTGAGTGTACATTCTGTCAAGAAAATACCGGGAATTATCGATTTAAATCTGGCGGGGCAATGAGGCAGGTAAAAATTTTTTTTCCTAGGTTGGTACCACTGTCCTTAATTACTATGCCAAGCTTGAGCGGGATCTGTCAACTAGTGTGTTTGCAACAGCTGATTAAGTCATTCGATGTCAGAGTGCGTGCCGATTTTTACTATGGGTGATTACGTTGAGCAAAGAATTTGTTTAAAGTTTTGTGTTGCAAATGAATTTTCGTGTGCCGATGCATTGAAAATGTTGCAAAAGGCCTTTGGTGATAATGCTCTATCGAAAACTCGTGCATATCAGTGGTACAGAGCCTTCAAGGACGGTCGTGAAGATAACGTCGATAAAATTAAGGAAAGGGTGCTGGAAAACCGTCGTACCAGCTTGAGAGAGATAGCACATGATCTTAAGATATCCCACGAGTCCGAACGTACGATTTTGATTGATATTTTGGGCATGAGAAAGGTGGCCGCACGACTCGTACCGAAAGACCTGAATTTTCTTCAAAAACGTCATCGCGAACAGGTTGCTTCAGACATGCTGGATCGCTGTAATTCCGATTCTACATTCATGGAACGCATTATAACTGGTGATGAGACCTGGGTCTACGAGTATGATATGCAAACAAGCCAGCAATCATCGAAATGGGTGGCAAAAAATGAGCCGAAACCGAAAAAACCACGCCAAAGCCGCTCGAAAATGAAGGTGATGCTCATTGTTTTCTTCGATATCCGTGGCGTGGTGCACTACGAATTCGTTCCTGAGGGTCAGACGGTAAACAAGGAGTATTACCTAGGCGTTATGAAACGTTTGCGTGAGCGTATCCGTAAGAAGCGGCCAAATTTGTGGGCGAACAACTCATGGATTTTGCATGACGATAACGCGCCTTCTCACCGAGCTACGATTGTAACTGACTTTCTCGCCAAAAACTCAACAAACGTGCTTCAGCAACCACCGTATTCGCCGGATGTGGCTCCCTGCGACTTTTTTCTCTTCCCAAAACTAAAATTGCCCCTTCGTGGCACCCGTTTTGAGTCGATTGAAGCCATAAAACAAAATTCGGCGCGAGAGCTAAAGTCCATCCCGGAAAGCGCCTATAAAAAATGTTTCGATAATTGGAAGTGCCGTTGGCATAGATGTATTGGAGCAAATGGAGCCTATTTTGAAGGCGGCCCAATAAATTTTGACGATTAAATGTAAAAATGTTGTTTTAATTGAAAATTTCCGGTACTTTCTTGACAGAGTAGTATATCTGCGATATCCAGTTTTTTATAAATTGTATCAAAATTAGTACTGTTACTCCTAAATTCAAGTATTTTGCTCAGTGTTGTCTGCAGTAAATTTTTTATCCTCAGAATATCTATGTTTCTATTTCGTGAAATAGAAAAAACAGTATCGGTTTGATTAAAAATTAATACAAACGTTCCTAAAAAAAATATATTCTGAGAATCCTCTAAGGAATTTTTTAAACCTACTGCTTCTCTAATTGATTTTTGATCAAAATCACGACTATTACTATTGATAATAAAATTAAAGGTTTCCAGTAATTTATCTCTATTATTAAAAGCTGATGAAATATGATGAAAATCCTGAAAGGGTTGAGAAAAACTTTAACCTGTTGAATTGAACTGCACGCATTACATAAAACCAAATTGAATGTGTACATAGCAATAAGTAAACATTGCTTCTGGTGCTATAGATTTGATTTTTGAGATACAGGGTGTTAAAGTTTGAATTTTTTCAAGTTTTTTTTCTCATTTCTGCATCTACAGGGTGATGTTTTTTCTGGAACACTGTCCCCTGTTTTACTCCAGAACTTTTTTTTTTGGCGAGCCACTGTTAGTTTTAAACATTGTAAAAAGAAGCTTTGTTGTTATACTAAACTTTATGGTTTTTTTTAGTTTTATCGTATCTGCTACCGATTTCGAGAAAAAAAAATTTGAACCATCCTCTCGAAATCCGAAATACGTCAGCAATATTCTCTTCTCTCCTTGCATTTATTTGTCGCACTGTGACATCATGAAGTGTAAAATTTGTTTCAAACTTCTTCAACTGTCAGTGTGACACATCGCGATTTTTCATAATAAATTTGGATTATTTGTAAACGTTGTTGGAGTGTGTACCTTTCCATGATTAAATGGTAGACATTAACAAATACAACTCTCAATTTCACAGATAAACAATGGCTGCCATGCGTGAGTAATGTCAATTTAAAAATGGGCGTTCCCATAGAAAGACCCTTTATTAGGGTTGGGGGAGGACATTTTCGACAATTTCTGTAGTTTAGTTGCTTTGTTGTGATTTAGTTTCTTTGTTATGATTATTTTGTGAGTTTACGTTTCTTGTAGTAATACATTTTTTGTGATGATTATACAAGTTTACCGAATCTTATCGAACCATAACAACTAATAATGAATTTATTAACCGCAGCTTACTAACTGAATATTTATGACAATTTCGATTTTTCTGAGGATTTCGAGAGAATGGTTCAAAATTTTTTTCTCGAAATCGGTAGCAGGTACGACAAAATTACGTAATACTTGAAACAACAAAGATTCTGTCAACAATTTTTCAAACTAACAGTGGCTCACCAAAAAATGAGTAAAACAAGGGACAGTGTGAAATTGGCATGTCACATAGTGTAAACTCTAAATTGTAATATCTATGCCAAATTTCAGTTGAATATCTTGTTAAATGCAGATACTATGAGAAAAAAACTTGAAAAATCCAAACTTCAACACCCTGTATCTCGAAAACGAAATGTTTGCGGTCCAATGTTTATGGGAATTTTTTTTTTAACATTATTCAAGGAATCTCCCCTCTTCGTTTGTACCTCTAATTTAGGAACACCTGTATAAAGGTGGTGTTAGTCTATGTAATTGATGTAAGGGATACATATACATTCTGTCAAGAAAGTACCGGGAATTATCGATTTAAATCTGGCGGGGCAATGAGGCAGGTAAAAATTTTTTTTCCTAGGTTGGTACCACTGTCCTTAATTACTATGCCAAGCTTGAGCGGGATCTGTCAACTAGTGTGTTTGCAACAGCTGATTAAGTCAGTCGATGTCAGAGTGCGTGCCGATTTTTACTATGGGTGATTACGTTGAGCAAAGAATTTGTTTAAAGTTTTGTGTTGCAAATTAATTTTCGTGTGCCGATGCATTGAAAATGTTGCAAAAGGCCTTTGGTGATAATGCTCTATCGAAAACTCGTGCATATCAGTGGTACAGAGCCTTCAAGGACGGTCGAGAAGTGGTCGCCCATCGACGGCTTCGATCGAAGATAACGTCGATAAAATTAAGGAAAGGGTGCTGGAAAACCGTCGTACCAGCTTGAGAGAGATAGCACATGATCTTAAGATATCCCACGAGTCCGCACGTACGATTTTGATTGATATTTTGGGCATGAGAAAGGTGGCCGCACGACTCGTACCGAAAGACCTGAATTTTCTTCAAAAACGTCATCACGAACAGGTTGCTTCAGACATGCTGGATCGCTGTAATTCCGATTTTACATTCAAGGAACGCATTATAACTGGTGATGAGACCTGGGTCTACGAGTACGATATGCAAACAAGTCAGCAATCATCGGAATGGGTGGCAAAAAATGAGCCGAAACCGAAAAAACCACGCCAAAGCCGCTCGAAAATGAAGGTGATGCTCATTGTTTTCTTCGATATCCGTGACGTGGTGCACTACGAATTCGTTCCAGAGGGTCAGACGGTAAACAAGGAGTATTACCTAGGCGTTATGAAACGTTTGCGTGAGCGTATCCGTAAGAAGCGGCCAAATTTGTGGGCGAACAACTCATAGATTTTGCATGACGATAACGCGCCTTCTCACCGAGCTACGATTGTGACTGACTTTCTCGCCAAAAACTCAACAAACGTGCTTCAGCAACCACCGTATTCGCCGGATTTGGCTCCCTGCGACTTTTTCCTCTTCCCAAAACTAAAATTGCCCCTTCGTGGTACCCGTTTTGAGTCGATTGAAGCCATAAAACAAAATTCGGCGCGAGAGCTAAAGTCCATCCCGGAAAGCGCCTATAAAAAATGTTTCGATAATTGGAAGTGCCGTTGGCATAGATGTATTGGAGCAAATGGAGCCTATTTTGAAGGCGACCCAATAAATTTTGACGATTAAATGTAAAAATGTTGTTTTAATTGAAAATTCCCGGTACTTTCTTGACAGAGTAGTATAATGTTGTTCGGGTTTATTTTCAAAACCAACGTAACAGCATTGGCGGTAAATTATTATTACGAAAGTTTAAAATATTCAAGTCATGTGAGGGACCACGTTTCACGTGACTGGCAAATAAATACTCCGCGTTGTTGCAGTTGCATTCTGTCGCGATTCACGCAGCGTGTTCGTCTATTAATAAAATTCCCGTTTTTCGCTTATATTTTTAGATGAAACATGGGGCGCCTCTTTTCGAATAGCGCGGCGCATTTTGTTGCTATCAAGCATTCAAAGGTTTCGACTTGTTTTTTTTTTTCGGAATTTGGCAAATGTTCGAAGTTCGAGTAAGTAAATAAAAACTGACCGGGTTCAAATGTCGGATTTTATTGACGTGCGAGTGAGATGTTTTTTTGTTATTACTCACGAACATCTCTTGACCCTGTGTATGGTTATCGCGAAATTTCCATGCGAAATCAATAATAACAATAAAAGTAATTCCGTCGATAATATCCTGGTTTCCGGGTTGCTTTTTTTCGTACCAGAGCATTAGAATATCTGTATTTTTCGAATATTGAGCCGAAATTGGACCTAAACGATCGCATCGAATCTACAGATGAATAACTCATGGTCGGATTCAATTATGTGTCCATTCGTCCGGCTGTGTGTATAAACACGATAATTTTCAAAAGAAATCATTTGGATATTTTAAATTTGAAGCGTGCGTTTCAAGCTGAAAAATGCACTGGTGTGAAGTCGGTAGCTATGGTATGTTCTTGACAACTTCACGAATTCCATCTTTAAGGTTTTGAATCGATTGTAGAGCATTAACATAAACCTTAACATTCACGTGGTCTCAAAGAAAAAAGTAAATGTGTTAAATTACAAGATCAAATTATTCAACATACATTCTGTCAAGAAAGTACCGGGAATTATCGATTTAAATCTGGCGGGGCAATGAGGCAGGTAAAATTTTTTTTTCCTAGGTTGGTACCACTGTCCTTAATTACTATGCCAAGCTTGAGCGGGATCTGTCAACTAGTGTGTTTGCAACAGCTGATTAAGTCAGTCGATGTCAGAGTGCGTGCCGATTTTTACTATGGGTGATTACGTTGAGCAAAGAATTTGTTTAAAGTTTTGTGTTGCAAATTAATTTTCGTGTGCCGATGCATTGAAAATGTTGCAAAAGGCCTTTGGTGATAATGCTCTATCGAAAACTCGCGCATATCAGTGGTACAGAGCCTTCAAGGACGGTCGTGAAGTGGTCGCCCATCGACGGCTCCGATCGAAGATAACGTCGATAAAATTAAGGAAAGGGTGCTGGAAAACCGTCGTACCAGCTTGAGAGAGATAGCACATGTTCTTAAGATATCCCACGAGTCCGCACGTACGATTTTGATTGATATTTTGGGCATGAGAAAGGTGGCCGCACGACTCGTACCGAAAGACCTGAATTTTCTTCAAAAACGTCATCGCGAACAGGTTGCTTCAGACATGCTGGATCGCTGTAACTCCGATTCTACATTCATGGAACGCATTATAACTGGTGATAAGACCTGGGTCTACGAGTACGATATGCAAACAAGCCAGCAATCATCGGAATGGGTGGCAAAAAATGAGCCGAAACCGAAAAAACCACGCCAAAGCCGCTCGAAAATGAAGGTGATGCTCATTGTTTTCTTCGATATCCGTGGCGTGGTGCACTACGAATTCGTTCCAGAGGGTCAGACGGTAAACAAGGAGTATTACCTAGGCGTTATGAAACGTTTGCGTGAGCGTATCCGTAAGAAGCGGCCAAATTTGTGGGCGAACAACTCATGGATTTTGCATGACGATAACGCGCTTTCTCACCGAGCTACGATTGTGACTGACTTTCTCGCCAAAAACTCAACAAACGTGCTTCAGCAACCACCGTATTCGCCGGATTTGGCTCCCTGCGACTTTTTCCTCTTCCCAAAACTAAAATTGCCCCTTCGTGGCACCCGTTTTGAATCGATTGAAGCCATAAAACAAAATTCGGCGCGAGAGCTAAAGTCCATCCCGGAAAGCGCCTATAAAAAATGTTTCGATAATTGGAAGTGCCGTTGGCATAGATGTATTGGAGCAAATGGAGCCTATTTTGAAGGCGACCCAATAAATTTTGACGATTAAATGTAAAAATGTTATTTTAATTGAAAATTCCCGGTACTTTCTTGACAGAGTCATAGTGTTACTGATGATCCAGATTTGTCTATTTTTCAACGTTCACAACAAGGACATGGAAAATTTTGCTTAAAGATCTTGGTCTATACCCATACAAGATCCAACTGGTTCAAGAACTAAAGCCTCTTGACCATAATAAGCGTCGTTCGTTTGTTTGCTGATTGGGCCCCAGAACAGCTTGAAGTTGATCCACTTTTTTATCGTAAAATTGTGTTTAGTGATGAAGCTCATTTCTGGTTGAACGGCTATGTAAACAGGTGAATTCTACCAGAATAGTTATTGGCTATTTGAGGCATGGCCTCTTTTCCAAGTGACTACCAAGCAGTCTCCACAGTCCACCCAGAGGTAGAAAGTGTGATAAGGATTACGCCATATCATCGCGCGTGGCGAGAACCCCTCCGAAGAGATGAACCCACCAGCTTCCAGTTTGGGCCCCGACTCGAAAGCCAGAACCGTCTGACTGGTAGCAGCGAAAGCACTATCCAACCTCTACTGGCTCTGCAGGTCAGTACCCGAGTTGTTTGAGACGCAACTCACCCGCCGGAGGGAATTCTTATCCATCCACCCGAACGCAGTCCCAAGAACTAAGATAAACTCAAGATTGACGACTACAATTGATCCTGGTACGAGCACCGTCTAGCGGACTATACGTCCTGACCCACCGAACCCATGTGAAGTCATTTGATTGATCCTGGCGTCAAGCACTAATGGCGGAGCCATTTCGTCGAGATCCACAAACCCTAAATAGTTACGCACAGATCCAGGGGCCAGGACAGGCCGGTCGAACCGTCAAGTCCCGTTAAACCCCGAGTCGTTTCATGAGAATATCCCGAAAATGGGGGTCTGCGAACAGATAAATGAAATACCCCCCTAGTCCAGCATGCGGACTTTCAACCACTGCCCCCTCGAGTCCAACACCAAGTGGGGTGGCCAGGTGGTACAAGTAACACCTGAGGGCAAGTCCACCTCCCCGAGGTAACGCAGTATGCTACATAACGCACTCGGCCATTACACAGAATCCGGAGATTTATACTGCGATAGGGTAGAGTACGCCAGTTTTAAGGGAGAAGCCCTGTGCTGCGACAGACTCCCTTGTCACTGAGTTAATCAACCGGCTCAGCCCTCCATTTCACCTGAGTAAAACTAGGGCCCCATTCGGAGATCTTCCACCATACAGGTCCAGTGACTGGCGCGAATTGGCATTACGTTAGACACCAAGACTTAACCCTCCAATTCGTCGGGACGAATTTAGGGTCCTAGTCAGGAGAGCGCCCCCATCACCTCAAGATCTAATGCCTGGGGGGCGCGGCTATGTAAACAAGCAGAATTGTCGTATATGGAGTGAAAACAGGTTCCGCAGGTTCCATTGCACCCTGAAAAATGCACTGTATGGTGTGCTTTATACGCTGGAGGCATATTTCCTTAAAAACGATTGTGGAGCTAATGTCACAGATCGATGTTCAATGATTATTTGTTTCAAAATTTGAATGAATATCGACCCAGAAGTGTTTTGGTTCCAACAAGATGATGCTACACTTCATGCTACTACCGTAAAAATTGATTTATTGAAAGAAAGATTTGGGCATAACATTATTTCGAGAAATGGTACAATTAATTGGCCTTCAAGATCATGCGACATAACTCCACTGAATTATTTTCTTTGGGGTTATGTCAAGTCATTGATTTATGCTGATAAACCACAAACAATAGACGCCTTGGAAGCCAACATAACTCCTGTTATTGATGAAATAAGTCCTGAATTACTTGAAAAAGTGGTCCAAAATTAGTCTAGTCGAATGCGGTTCCTCAGAGCTAGTCGTGGTGGACATATACCGGAAATTATTTTTAAAACATAAATGTTATAAAATTATCTTTCAAATAAAAAAAAGGCTTCAATCTTAATTTGAATGTGTTTTAGTTCAATTCAAAGTTCTATCACTTTAAAAAAACACCCGATATATATTAAGGATGTAGCAATATTTTGATTACTCCTGTAAAATATATTTTTTATTTTACCCTAAAACAGGGTGCTTTCCTGATAATCTTAAAGAAGCTAGGTAACACCAGTATGGAAGAAGGTTAGAAGGGAAAATATTTGTGATTATAAGTCTATCCTTAGACATATGCAAAAAATTCAAAGCACCAGCACGAGTTTCTTCCTAAAAGGTCCACAGTTTCTAACCTCTGTGTCTTCTCTGAACATGTATTAGATCTAATTTTAGGCAAGCAGCAGCGCGATGTCATGTATATAGATTGTTCAAGTGCATACGATAGGGTAGATTGGTATTATTGTTTCTAACTTCGCATTTACGTTCACTAGTCCAAAAAGTAAAGATCGGTACTTTGTCCAACTAGTATACCTTCGTTGTGCTCAAAGGTAGTATATTAGGACCTCTTCTGTTTTTAATTTTTATACTACTCTGTCAAGAAAGTACCGGGAATTTTCAATTAAAACAACATTTTTACATTTAATCGTCAAAATTTATTGGGTCGCCTTCAAAATAGGCTCCATTTGCTCCAATACATCTATGCCAACGGCACTTCCAATTATCGAAACATTTTTTATAGGCGCTTTCCGGGATGGACTTTAGCTCTCGCGCCGAATTTTGTTTTATGGCTTCAATCGACTCAAAACGGGTGCCACGAAGGGGCAATTTTAGTTTTGGGAAGAGGAAAAAGTCGCAGGGAGCCAAATCCGGCGAATACGGTGGTTGCTGAAGCACGTTTGTTGAGTTTTTGGCGAGAAAGTCAGTCACAATCGTAGCTCGGTGAGAAGGCGCGTTATCGTCATGCAAAATCCATGAGTTGTTTACCCACAAATTTGGCCGCTTCTTACGGATACGCTCACGCAAACGTTTCATAACGCCTAGGTAATACTCCTTGTTTACCGTCTGACCCTCTGGAACGAATTCGTAGTGCATCACGCCACGAATATCGAAGAAAACAATGAGCATCACCTTCATTTTCGAGCGGCTTTGGCCTGGTTTTTTCGGTTTCGGCTCATTTTTTGCCACCCATTCCGATGATTGCTGGCTTGTTTACATATCGTACTCGTAGACCCAGGTCTCATCACCAGTTATAATGCGTTCCATGAATGTAGAATCGGAATTACAGCGATCCAGCATGTCTGAAGCAACCTGTTCGCGATGACGTTTTTGAAGAAAATTCAGGTCTTTCGGTACGAGTCGTGCGGCCACCTTTCTCATGCCCAAAATATCAATCAAAATCGTACGTGCGGACTCGTGGGATATCTTAAGATCATGTGCTATCTCTCTCAAGCTGGTACGACGGTTTTCCAGTACCCTTTCCTTAATTTTATCGACGTTATCTTCGTTATCTTCACGACCGTCCTTGAAGGCTCTGTACCACTGATATGCACGAGTTTTCGATAGAGCATTATCACCAAAGGCCTTTTGCAACATTTTCAATGCATCGGCACACGAAAATTAATTTGCAACACAAAACTTTAAACAAATTCTTTGCTCAACGTAATCACCCATAGTAAAAATCGGCACGCACTCTGACATCGACTTACTTAATCAGCTGTTGCAAACACACTAGTTGACAGATCCCGCTCAAGCTTGGCATAGTAATTAAGGACAGTGGTACCAACCTAGGAAAAAAAATTTACCTGCCTCATTGCCCCGCCAGATTTAAATCGATAATTCCCGGTACTTTCTTGACAGAATGTATATGACAGGCTTGAGAATTTGAGGGCCTGCTTAGGGTTATTACTTACTGATGACTTCAAACTCTTTAGAAGCCTTAATAATATGAATGATTTTGTTGCTCTTTAGACTGATTTGAATTTGGCTTAACTGATTTAAGGAGAACGGAATGTTATTCTAAAAATGCTGTGTTGTTTATTAGAAATTACAAAGTTATAAGGCGTACGGAGATTAAGAACTTGGGAGTGGTTTTACATCTTAAATAAAGCATACAAAGCACTTTGATTTGTTATACGTAATAGCAAAAATCTTAAAATTCAAATGATCATAAAACTTCATACTTAAAGTATTATTCCCACAGTAATAAAACAAAAAATTCAAAAGCGTGTCACATGCATTCATCTCTAATAAATCAATGTTAGAAACTTCTCATTTGTGTTCCTTGTGTGCTTCAAGAATCAAAGTTGTGATATTTATGTATAATATTAAAAATATTTAAAAATACTTCGATAGTGGTGTGAAATTTAGGGTACCCATAATTTCTTTTAATGTTGATAACAGAAGCTTATCTCCACACAATTTCAATTGCAGTAATATAGATATTGTAATCTATTTTCACCTTGATATATCTGGTTTATAAATATCAGATTTGAAAAATACCTACTCATTGTTATGTTAGAAAGTTCAATTTAATCATGAGATTTTAATTATTAATTAACCCCTTAAAAAATACATACCAGAAAAGCAATCTAATTCATAATCAATAATAGTTTTTATGATATTGAATTTTAAATATCATTCATCTATATCAGTTTTCTGAGACTTTACTACTGATTTTGACCAAGTCAGGAGATCAAATTTATCATGGGAAATTTCCTAATCTCTTCAGGCCCTTTTGCAGAACTGAAGGATCCATATAGATCTCTTTGGGAATCATCTGTTCACACTAACGGAAGCGCAAAAACTCCTTCGGATCGTCCAACATTCCTGTGAAGTAGTCACATGGTTATGCTTATGGTAGTGTGAGCAATCACTCCACCCAATTATAGCCTATTCATGTCTAATTATTCATATAAAATGTGATATACCCGCTCATTTGATATGCCTCAGCTACTTCACAAACTTTCATTCTCTGATCGATCAATATAATTCTATGGATTCTATTAACGATTTCTAAAATAATGACTTCTTGTGGTGTACCTGAATGTTTGAGCAGAACAGATTTGAGTAATCCACTTCTTAACCATTAAAATTGGTGGTGGTGAGTCTAAATAATGTTTATTAAGCCTTTTCTTGGTTTTTTTTAAGGAAAATAAAAAATAATGCTTGATGAATATATAAAACTCAATTTTTCCCATTGTCATGGGAATTCACGAGGTTATTTGCTTTCAATGGCCATTAAGAAACGAGATTTATTTGTCCATTGTCAATGCTGCCAAATCGTTACCACCTAGAGATCTAGGTTGTATTGACAGGAGCAGTGTTCCATTCAAAATTACTATTGATGCAAAACATGATCGTTTTGAGGGCATCATTCCTCATGCAACGTGAAGTTTGAATATGAATTTAGATCATACTACATGGCTTCGTAGTGAAGAAATATTGTCACTGTTCAAACAAGTGTGTGCAGAAGCAGAAAATATTTTCATTCAAGAATTAGGCTTTTCTATTATGTTTGTCTACCTAGCGAATTTTTCGATTGTATTATATCTATAAAAATGGATTGATTCGCCGTTATTTCACTAAAATCTTGGATTTAAATCTCATC
Source organism: Megalocaria dilatata (assembly GCA_034642435.1). NCBI lineage: Eukaryota > Metazoa > Arthropoda > Insecta > Coleoptera > Coccinellidae > Megalocaria > Megalocaria dilatata. The sequence goes on along the minus strand of CM067859.1, from coordinate 51,102,414 downwards.
GAAAATGTTATTGTTTCATTCTTGACGTTAGGCTACCACCTTGCTAAAAAATTTAATTGTAGAAATTATTCCTCTCTAGGTGTAACACTTCTAATGTCACTGGGTATATATTATATTATCATTATTATTGTATCGATAATATTGAGTGTGAGAGAGAAGTATGGATCTTAGACATGTTATCTTAAGGGATTTTTGGTCATTGCTTTTCAATTCATTCAATATTTTATGTCATCAAATGAAATTTGTATTTTCTGGGAAAAAATTCCTCTTTTTACAGAATAATAGCTGGAATTAATTCTCCAGAACCTCTACAGATTTTAATCTAATAAAATCTCATGAAAACATTTAGAATTAAATTTTAATTTTACATTCACCCTTTTCTCTTCACCAAGTAAATCCAATTACATTAGTCTCATTCTGCTACATTTATTACCGAAGGTTTTAAGTCCTTGTCTAATATTGTTTTTTTCAGAAAGTTTATTGAGTTTTTTTTTACAGGTAGTAGTACAGCTTGTGTGGTTGTTTTAAACCGAGAAAACAGTACACTCTACACAGCTAATATTGGTGATAGCGGCTACATGGTGGTCAGAGGTGGCCAAGTCATCCATCGAAGCGAAGAACAACAGCATTACTTCAACACTCCGTTTCAACTATCTCTTCCTCCTCCAGGTTATCAAGCCGACGTACTTTCCGATCAACCAGACTCGGCCATCACAGATAATTTCCCAGTTGAAGACGGTGATGTCATATTGGTTGCAACAGATGGAGTATTCGATAATTTACCCCAAAATCTGTTGGTTAGTGAATTAACCAAAGTAAGTATTTCAAATAAATGACACACTAAGTGACTTCAAAGAAAGTCATTATTAGTTGAAGTATTTTATTAATTTGTGCTATACTCATATCCTAAATTAAAATTCATAAACTATCATATATGGGTGGGAGAATCCAAAATTGATGGGTTACTCAGCCGAAAGTTAAACTTAATATACAGGTTATCCAGTTCGTGGTCTGAATTTCATATTCCTGTTTCGATTACTTATGTCAAACTGAACTGTCATGCGAAATGTATATAAAACTTCCTACAAAAATATGAAACGTTACACATTATGTGCAGATTATGATCGACATCGATGGTAATATCCAAACGATGTATTGAAATTAAAACTTGGTCGAAATATGAATCATAAATGTATTTTATTCAAATTTACTTTCCGAACCACTAAAATAGGCCACACATAACTAAGCCAGACCAATTAGAGGTAAGAATTCTTTATCAAACTACAAAAATGTTTAATTACTAAAAGGTAGCAATCAACTTTGATAACCCTATTGGTTTACACAATTCCCCACCCTCCATGGCAGATGATCTCGAGGTATTGTGCCTCAAGATTTCCACTAGAAACGATATGTAGAGGTCATGATAACCATATTTAAAATGGTGGAAATGTAACTAGATGTTATATGTGTTATAATTTGTCTGACAATTCATCACTGCAAAATACATAAATCAACCTTCGTTATTCGCTGTTACATATAGTGTTTTCAACTAAAAAGACACTTTGTAGTTAACTAGATGATTGGCTTGCTTAAATTGATAATTTACCTTTCAAGATACAAAAAAGACAGAAATTCAATATTGCAAGAAAACTACCTTTACACCGATAATCAAGAGAAATTGGAACTAATTGCTTAGCACTATGAAAAGAAATTTAAATATATTGAGGATGAAAATTCTGAGAACACTGAATGAACACTTATGAAAAAAAAATGCCTAACTTTTAATTTGGATTCCAGGAGAAGAAATCTACAACACACCCATAAACGATTCTGGTTTCCAATATATAAAACGCCACAATGGAGAAGTTTAAAACCTCTGCAATCAGTCTTGATATCAAAAAAGACTACTATCCAAGCTATTTTTTATGAAAATGCCAAGATATCCTATTATCTTACTAAAATTATTATCAAATATAGTAGGTAACCAATAAAGACAACCTCTGCAGCAAAATACTTGACAGTACTCATTGACAAGAAACTAAATTTCAACATACGAGGACAATGAAAAAACAGCCATATCTAGAGAAAACCTTTTCTCCAAAATGATAATTAGAAATCCATTCAAAATACAACAAAACTGTCCAAGACGATATGTAGACCAATATAAGCATATGCACATCCAATTTTAATAAACTCCACGAACTCGGCGATTAAAAATCTGGAAAGAGCAGAACTAAGAAGTGAAGTTGAATCAGACACCTAACAATGGACTGCACAACCCATTAAATTAACTGCTGTACAAGAAAACAAATATTGAACTATTGGGAACAAGACTTAAAGAAGCTAAATTCCAACTTTCACAAAAAATTGCAAGAAATTTTACAACTCTTCCATGAAGACATCTTTCCAAACACATAAAGAATATTTCCAGGGGAAAGAACCATCCCGGTATTGAAAAATAACCAGAGAGTTCAAACATGGTTTAATTATTGTTATTGCTACAACTTTTTTTTTTTTAATATGAGAAAGTCGTTATCAGTGTGAACACGTATTTGAAAACGCTCTTCAAAACTAGAAATTCTTTGCTATAAAAGTGAAAATAAATTCATGAAATAGTTTCATCAGGTGGTTGAATATTTGTTGATTCTGTGAAGTGAAAAAAAAAACAATTGAAAATCTCCCGTAAATCGGCAGTTTTTCCCGAAGTTGATTCCATTTCATGTATTGAGGGGGAATTATTATAAAATCCGGAAAATATATCAACAAAAAACTGTTATCATAATTAGACCAGATTACATATGAAAGAGATAAACGGTGCGGGAAATGAAGTAAACATGAGTTCAACATCAGATCTGATAAGTAATCAGAAAACTATACAGGATGCCCAAATGAAAGACACTATACAAGAAATAGCCTCAGCCTCAAACAACAACTACTGTAGAATGTCATCTACTAGCGATGAAGAATTTTAAGAATTCCCTGCAAATGAGCAAGCAAATAATTCGTGGCAGACAGTAAGGACCAAAACCACCAAAAAGAGAAAAATTTGTTCTAATAACTCTGTTCCAACAACAATAAACAACAGATATAACGTGATGGGAGAAACGAATGAAAAGACAGATGCAATTGCTGAAAACATGGATAATACCAATAAAATACCGGAACCTCCACCTATATTCGTGTATGGTGTGATTAATTATGGAGAAATGGAGAAGAAACAGGGAAGTGTAGCAGAAGATGGAAAATACATTACAAAATGTCTAGCAGACAACACAATAAATATCAATTGTGAACTGCCAGAAACCTATAAAAAACTCATAAGGTTTATGAAAGATAACGATGATACATCATCCATATCAGCCTAAAGAGGACCGTGCATACAGGGTTGTTATCAAGCATCTTCATCACACTACCGATGCTGAAGAAGTGAAACAAGAATTGACCAAAAAAGAACATCAAGTTAGGAATATCCTTAGTTGTAGACAAAAGGTTTCAGAAGAATCCCTAAATATGTTTTTTGTTGACTTAGAACCTGCCAGCAACAATAAAGATATCTATAAAATCCAATATCTGCAGAATTGATCTATAGAAATAGATCACAGGAATTACACAATGTACAAGATGTCAGCAATATGGACATTCCAAAACATATTGTAATAAACCATATGTTTGTGTTAAATGCGGAGAGCCTCACAACACTACAGCCTGCAAAGAAAAAAGCGACACCCCAGCTATATGTGCATTATGCGAAGGAGCTCATCCGGCCAACTATAGAGGATGTGAATTCTATCATAGTCTCATGAAGAAAAATAATGCAAATAACAGACTGAATATACAAAACAATAAACATACACAAACGAATCCCTAGGATATATTACAGCAGCGGGAGATAACATCATGCAAATGGTCCTACAACTACTACGGAAGCTACAAATACTCAATATCCACGACAACAACACCAGTCTAGAAGCTGCGCAGATGCGACAAAAACACATATAATGAACCATCAAGTAACATGAATATCATTATGAACAGATTTTTAGAGGAATTTAAAACCATGTTTCAACAATTGATTCAACAAAATAGCATGATACCAAACATGCCCACTACTGTCATTATCAAAATTCATTAAATTCTTCTAAAGTAGCTCAGTGGAACGCCAATTACCTTCTACAACACAAAAATGAAATGGAATATTTCCTACATCAGAACTTCATAGATATTCTCCTTATAAGTGAAACACATTTTACCCAAAAATCCGACTTTAATATAGCAAACTACACCACTTATTGTACAAATCACCCGGACAATACTGCACATGCTGGTACTGCAATAATAATCAAGAACAGTATCCATCACACAGAACTGCCAAAATACGAATATGATCATTTACATAAAAGTTCAAACACTCCCATATGATCTGATTGTTGCTGCTGTATACTGCCCACCCCGGCATAATATTAAAATAGAAAATTTTAAAGATTTTCTTCCAAACTCTGGGATCTAAATTCGTTGCAGAAGGCGATTACAACAGCAAGCACACTCTGTTTGGATCACTATTAACAACAAAAAAAGGTAGAGAACTGGCCAGCCTTATACAGACAAATAATTACTGTATCCTATCAACTGGGAGTGCTATTTATTGGCCCACAGATCCTAACAAAATCCCCGATTTGCTGGGTTTCTTCATCGTAAATGGTGTCTCTCCCACTTACATGGATATTATTTCAAGCTATGATCTATCATCTGATCACTCACCCATAATAGCTACCATAAGCAATTCTGTTGTCCACAAACAATCAATACCATAATTACATAAGAAAAAACAGCACTGGAATAAATACAGAAGATTCATCGAGGAGCATATCAATCTAGAAGTTAGTCTTAAAAACCCAATTGAAAAAGATGAAGCACTGACAACTTTTGTTATTATCCTCAAACAATCTGCTGAAAAAGCTACCCCTATTTCTGAAGCAAAGAAAAGGACATTAACAAACCAGAAGAAATAAAAAACTCCTAGTACATAAAAGAAAAGCCAGAAGGGAAAGAAATTTCTTAATAAAATAGCAAATCAATTAAAACCCAAAATGAGAGAACACAAAGAAATTTTATTCAATAACTATGTCACTGGTCTGAATAGATATGATAATTCAGTGTGGAAACCGATCAAAAATTCGAGAAAGCCAAAAATGCATATACCTCCCTTACACAATTTGAATGGGTCAACTCTTCAATGGGCCAGAACTGATGAATAAAAAGCTAAAACATTTGCTGAACACCTAGCTCAAGTATTTAAACCCAACGATTATGCAGTAAATGACTAAATTGAACGGGACCTATCAGATATTCCTTACATTACATAACCTGTTAAGAAATTAACCATAAAAGAAGTTCAGAATAAAGTAAAATACCTAAATATACGAAAATCGCACGGAGTGGAGAGAATAACACTAAAAATTATTAAAGAAATGCCAAGGAAGGGCGTATTGATAATGACATACATATTCAATGCAATATTGGCCAGAACAACTGAAAATTGCTGAAATAATTCTCATTTTAAAACCAGGTAAAGACCCAAAAGCTGTAAGCTCGTATTAGCTATTAGCCTTTTGCCTGTTTTATCAAAAATTCTTGAAAAACTCTTGCTTTCAAGACTAAAAGCTGATCTCAACAAAGATGAATGGATACCTCAACATCAGTTCGCATTTAGAACGAATCACTCCACTATACAACAGACTTGCATAATAAGCCATGAGATAAATAAAGTCCTGGAATACAAAAGGTACTGCACATCTGTTTTCCTAGATGTAAGTCAAGCCTTTGATAAAGTCTGGCATCCTGGCCTTCTTTATAAAGTTAAGAAATGTTTGCCAATAGTTTACTCTAGGATAATGAGATCCTACCTTACTAAAAGGACATTCGTGGTACGTGTAGATGATAAGGTCTCTGATCGGAGTTCCCCAAGGAAGCGTTCTTGGTCCTCTATTGTATATATTGTACGCTGAAGATCTTCCCATAAGTGTAACTACTATAATGGGAACTTTTGCAGATGATACAGCAATTCTTGCAATCGAGGCATCCAACAAAGTACAGTGTCATCTCCATCAGATAGAAAAGTGGCTTCATAAATGGAGAATCGAGATCAATGAAACAAAGTCAGTACAGGTAAACTTCAACCTTCGTAAACAGCAGTGTCCCCCCATATACATGAATAATATCAGAATACAAGATGCCCCGTGCATCAAATATTTGGGTATACATCTGGACAATAAATTAACTTGGAAGGAACATATTGTTGAAAAAAAGGAAAAAAATAGGCCTAAAAATGAAAGTACTCAACGGGCTTATAGGTAGGAAATCCAAGCTCTCACTAGAAAACAAAATTCTTTTGTATAAAACAGTTATAAAACCCATATGGGTGTATGGAATTGAGCTCTGGGGATGTTCAAGTAAATCGATTATAGACATAATACAAAGAAGTCTATCAAAAAATTTGAGAATAATAACCAATGCTCCTTGGTACGTAACAAATATAACTCTACAGGAAGACCTAAAAATACCGTATGTGAAGGATGTCATTAAAGAAAAAAGTGAAAAACACCACATCAAACTTGAGGCTCATGTAAACAACATACTGCATTCACTAATTCAACCTTTGAACTGTAGAAGTCTCAAAAGGAGCTGGCCAGTAGGGTGGAAGAGGTTCTCTCAATGGAGAGGACCTTTTAAAGTTCCTTAAGGGCACAATGCTCTTATAGATAGGGGATTAGCTTATGGATTTTTTTTTTTTTTTTTTGATTGCTAATACACAATGAATAAAGAAAACTTTTTTTAATCTAATTGAATGCTATTCAAATTTACACCAGCTGAAGAACCAAAGGTCGATGGCTCATATTACGTATACAGTCAGTAAAGAACTTTTTTCTTTCTTGATCATCTAGGAACCGGATGAAACCACAAAGACGATGATTTGCAGACCACTGCTGGAGTATGGTCACATAATATTCTCAAATGCAACAGAAACTGCACTAAACAACCTAGAAAAAGCGGACAGAACCTGCCTTGGGAAATAACGAAGTTGAGACACCCGAACAATCCTCTATACAATCCTTCTAACATTATGCTATACGACATAACAGAATTGGAGCCAATACTAACCAGACGGCATAAGCTAAAGCTGAAATTTATTGGGAACCAGAAAAACAGGACCATCATGGAATCGCTAATACATCATTAAAATAGAGAAATAGAAAAGGCAAAACTACCAGCACTGCCACTATTTGAACATTTGATGTCATTAAAATAACATCTGTATAGCAACTACTAGACTTTATATATTACAAATTAGAATGTATATTACTGGCTGGAAGACTTCGGTCATTAGTCATTTGATTCAAGAAATCGATAAAGTTGTCTTCTCTTACACACACAGACACACAATAATTGGTACCCTACCTCTCAATAGAAAATTCCACTTTTTACGTATTTCTCTGATTATCATACATCTATTATACATCCCCAAACAAAATCAGGATTTATCACTGAGGATCATCTTGCTGATTCTGAATCAAACTGTTCAAAGTATCACAGGTTTATAACTCTTAACTGAACATTAATCAGCAATTGATTTGGTAGTATAGAATCTGTCTCTTGTTGTCAAAAACAAGTAAGATGATTATTATTATTATTATCCTGATACTCCTAGATCTTCTGTGAAGATACCCCAGAAACTTTTTAAGCTTGTGCGAGTTAGGAGTTCACTTGTGTTCTGGGTAGGCTTTGTTACTGCGATATTGCGCTACCTTAGGTCACAGTACTGTTAATTTTTGACCCAACAGTGAATGGTGGCCGACAGCAATCCAACTAGAAAATTTCTTTTCCACCTGAACAGGATTCGAACCTGGACCATCCGGTCACAAGCCCTATGCTCTACCACTGAGCTGTCCGCACTATTATGATGTAATACCTTATCTTTTCTTTCCTCCTTGTTACTCTTTTTATGTCTCCCTGGTTTGTGGCTGAGAGTAAGGCATCGTGATAGATTGATTCCATTAAGACGACTTGAAACTTTTCAGAACAATCATCTTCGTGGAATTAGTTTCATTAACTGAAATTTTTATGTTGCCCTTATACACACTAAAAAAGTGTTAAGTGAAAATATTAAAAAACAGAAGAAAATCTAGTAAAAAAACTGATAAAATTATTAGAAAAAAATTTAAAAGTGTCAGATAAACAATTATTTATATTGATAGTATTTTATTTATTGTTTATTAGTTGACATTTCTGCTAAATTTGACTAAAAATTTCCTTCATATCCAAGTTCTTCTTCATGTTGCTATTTCCATCTCAATGAGTATACAATCAATGTCATAATCATAATCATTAAAGAAAGATTAATCAAAAACCTATCATTAAATATAAATAATTTTGCTTCAGGTTCAAGGCGAAAGGAGTGCTAGTCGATTACAAATGGTCGCCAATTCAATTGCTTGGATGGCTAGAAATTTATCATATGATGAAACTTTTATATCACCTTTTGCTGAAAGTGCTTTTGCAAATGGTATAAATACAATTGGTAAGTTAAATTATTTTTTCCTTCTGTTGTCCACAATAAAAATACATTTCAACACTTCTATTCACCTAAAAAATACTCAATTGTGGAACTCCAAGCACCACCAGTCTGTGACAATGAAGTTTAGGGAATTGTTTTCGTGGTTCTGCAGGTTTGGTCCCCAGTGACTTTTACCTATTTGCATACAAAAAAATGCTCACCGGAAAGAGATTTTGCTCAAATGATCGCCGAAACAAACTTCTATTTTGAGGCCACAGATAAGCCGTTCTTCAAAAAAGATATAGAAAGATTAGAGAAGTACTGGAATTGTATTGCTCTTGAAGAAGGCTATGTAGATAAATAAGGTCAAACTTGATGGAAAAAAAAGTATTTTCTTCATTAAACCAGGACCTTATCAGGCGATATGTTAAATAATTTGCTCTCATAAATTTTGTTACAAGGAAATTTTCATTATAAGGCAAAATCTTTTCATGCTTCCTACTTTTCTTTCAGGAAAATCATTGTATAACACAAATTATGGTTTGATCAAAAACAACAAAATCAAATTCTCATTTTTCTAAGAAAAACAATAATTGAAGATTATATTTTTTTATGAATGCAAATTCCAGAAGAAAGACTTGCAGGATTCAAAAATGCTACTAAGCAATTCCTAAAATAAAATTTTCAGAAAGAAATCAAACAATTTCAAAATCAATTAGCCATGTGTTTTACTACGAGCATTTCAGTTTTGAGTTGGATCTAATTATTCATGCTAGGAAATTGACAATAAATATTATGTAATTTTTTCATGCTCTTCAATTAACTCTCAATGAAGAACTGGAAAAATAATATTTCCTCTTCTGATAAAACAAATTAGAGTTTTCTTTTTTAAATATAATTCATGTATTAGCAATCAGAATATCTACATTCTAAAATCCAATTTGCCTACTATGAGGCTATCCCATGACATTATAAAGTCTTTTCCAGTGAGAAGACCCTTTCAACTCTATCTCAAGTCAGCTGGCCATTTCCTTTTCAGTCTTATGTATTGAGGCAGTATTAATAGATGAAATAGATTGTTTTTATGGCTTTTCAGTTTAGTATGATGTTTCTCGCTCTTCTCTTTAATGACATCCTTTACATAAGCGATTTGTAAATCTTCATGTAGGGTTTGATTAGTGATGTAGTTCCATGGAATGTTTGCTTTCATAAATATTTTTGATTAGCTTCTCTGAATTATTAATATATTTTATTTGCTCGTATATCCCCAGAGCTTGATACCATATACCCATATAGCCTTTATCACTGTTCTATAGATGAGTATCTTGTTCTCCAGTGCCAATTTAGGGTTCCTACCTATAAGCCAATTTAGTTCTCGAGTTTTCAAGTCTATCTGCTGTCTTTTCTTGATTATGTGTTCTTTCTGTATATGTTTGCTATCTAAATGCATCAGCAGTTATTTTGTACTTGAGACCTCTAGTTATTTCTTATTATCCATATATACTGGGGAACACTGGCCTCTCCATAAGATGAAATTCACTTGTACAGATTTGGATTCATTTATTTGGATTTTCCACTTGTGAAGCCATTGTTGTATTCCTTTCAAATGTTTCTGTAATTTATTGGAGGCATTTTGTGGATCTTCATCAACAGCTAAAATCCTGGTATCATCAGCGAATGAACCATTATGGTATGAGGATTTGTAGTGGTCCAATGATGTTATGTTATGTTACTTATGGAGAGCGGGCGTCTGTCCACCCTACCACTGCGTCTGCACGTACTTATGTTGGTTCAACCCTAATTTATATCTCCCAGACGAGATCCAGTTTTTGGATAAAACCGATAATCTTGTTCAGGGGTAATTTTTTCAGTTCGCTGTGGGCTATAAAAGCCAGGCCAAAGACCTCGAATCTGATGCGACTCACCGCTGGGCACTTTGAGACGATGTGCATGGCTGTTTCAGTGTCCTCAAGATACAGCCTGCATTCATCGTCTTCAGCCAGACCGATTTTGTGCAAATGCGCTTTCAGTTTGCAGTGACCTGTCATAATTCCGACAAGTGTTCTTAGTTTGGCCCTATCCAGACCTAGCGCTAGGTTCGCCATCTTTTTGTTCGAAGCTGTTCCAAGGAACAACTTCGAGTGTTTCAGGCCAGAATGGCTCCGCCAGAAAGACTCTAGGCTTGAGTTCATTCTGCCTGTTATCGCCTCGTTAGCCACGTCATGTGGTATTCCCAGGAATGGTTCCGGTCCTACCAGAGGCAGCGCAGCTCCAGCAAACGCCAGCCGATCGGCCGCCTCATTACCCAAATAGTTTGAGTGGCTCGGTATCCAAACCAGAGTGACTCCGTTATATATACCGAGCCTGTGCGGCAACTCCATACTGTTCTCGAGGTACTAGAGTTGGATTCCAGAGCTTTTAGTATTGACTGACTATCAGTAAATATTTTGATTTTGCTGTGGTGGATTTGCCGTTTTATCAGCAGTTCTACCGCGGTCTCAATGGCAAATAGTTCTGCCTGGAATATGGTTGCGTTTTGACCGAGATTCAATGAGATGTTGATTCTCGGTTTGCTCCCGTTCCGTTCGTCGTTCGCGAGCCGTCTGTGAACAAGCTAAGGTCAGTCATAAATAAAACCTCAGCATGCTGGGTCCATTCTTCCCAGCTGTAGACGATTACATTGAAATGCCGTTCTTGGCTCGTGACTTTTGACATTAGATCCGAGGGCATCGATAGGGTGCTGTTTTTTAAAAGCTCGTCCAGCAGTCCTGAGCCTCCCATCACTTGCCTCTGGCCTGTCGATCGCCAGTTGATATAGTTTGTATGTGGTCCGTTCCGCCTTTCTCTGCACGAGTAGGTGCAGGGGTGGTAGATTTAGTAGGATATCCATGGCTGCCGTGCGTGTGGTGTGAAACGCACCTGTAATTTCAAGGCAAGCCTGTCTCTGTAGTCGGGTGAGCTTATGTTGTTCAACCGTTTGTTGGCCTTGCTTCCACCACGCTACAGCGCCATACACTATCCGTGGTCTAATTACCATATTGTATAGCCTTACCACAGATCCGCCTGCAAGTCCAGAAACCCATTCTGGCTTTATGACACACTTTATCTAGGTGTGCACTCCAGCTGAGGGTCTTGTCCAGGACTATTCCCAGGTATTTTGCCTCAAATGAGAATTGTATTATTTCACCAAGGATAGTCGGCGGTTCTAAACCATTCAACTTCCGTTTTTTAGTGAATGGTACTATAACTACCTTTTGCGGGTTAAGAGACATGTCTTCCCTTATACACCATTTGTCAATAGTGTTCAGTATCTCTTGAAGGACGGCCGATATCGTCACCTCCGATTTACCTTTCACTATAATTGCCAGGTCATCAGCAAATGCTTGAACGTCGACTCCCCACAGCGAAATGATCGTTAGCAGGTCATCAACGAGAAGGGTCCACAGTAAGGGGGAGAGAATACCTCCCAATGATGCTTCCTTAATGAACTCTGATCTTGTTGTTAGGAATGAGTATGATTCCTCACCACCAACTTGCACTCTGAATCGCTTTTCACTAAGATATGATTAAAATAATACATAATTGCATCCAGGCAGACAAGTTTTGATTTTATACAGCAAACCAGGATGGCAGACTTGATCAAGGGCTTGACTTACTTCCAAGAATGCTGATGTAATGTCTGTGCTCAAGAGCTTTTCTTATTTCTTGGTTAATTCTATGGATTTGCTGTATAGTGGAGTAATTTGACCGCAATCCAGATTGATGATCTGGTATTCACTCTTCTTTGAAACACCAGTCTTTATAGAATCTTTGATAGAACTGGTAAGCTGATTGGATGATAGAACTACATTTGGAACAAAGTGTAACCTGAAAATATGAAATACGCATGAACTTAATAAAAATGTGCTCCCTATGCCACAATTGAGACTCCATTAAATAGTAATCGCTCGAGCATATCTTTCGCCTTATTCTGGCCACACTATTAAGCATCTGAGCCCATTAGACTAAACCGCGATTCAGCGGAAAACAATACGCGACTCCAACTCTCTATTGTTCAAACCAAGTGTTCTCCTACAACATTCAACCTTGCAATCCTGTGTTAAAAGGTGAAAGTGGCGGTTCAGTAGCACTAGTTCGAGAATAACCTGCAGCATGAGGTCGCCTGGCTGTCTGTCCACCCACTTGTATATATATTTCTCATCTCTTGCAGATGATTTCAAAAAAACTGCTGTGACTATTCGGTATCTCCAGAGAGAATGAGAAAGCGTTCGTCTCAAACTATTATAGTCCTTTCTTATCCTAAACCAGATCTTCTAGTGAGCAGCCCAGTCTCTTCGTAACATTGAAATACCGTTTCATATTAGAGAGACTTGCACCAAAGTTTCTCACAGTCTCACGTTGTCTTCTATAGCGGTCACAATTCTGCTGCAGCAACATACATACAATGGCAAGACAATGCGATCAGATAATTAGCAATAGACAGATAAAACCATTTGAACATGTCTGTGAAAAAAAGCAGTGTTTCTAAGACATATTTTTCAATTTAATTTTTAAAAATGTTAAGAGATTTTCAGATTAAAATTTGTAGAGGTTTCAGAGAATTGTTCTATTTAATATTTGAAATAAACCCTTCGAAGTAATATGCAATTTAAGTTTATTTAAAACATATGCTGATAATGGTTTTTAGGAATTTAGCTGCGAGACTCTTTTTTGTTAAACACTTATTGAAAAAAAAATTTCTATTTAAGCAGTCACAATAAAATCATCGCATGCGGACAGTAAACTATGTTAAAACAGAAAAAAAAGAAGAAGAAATTATTTATTTAGCGATTTAGATTTCTAAAATAAACCCAAATTACATAATGACACTAATTTTATGCTCAGCAGTGTATTCAACAACTGAAATCACTTACAGTACCATACTCAGTGACAGAGAACTGCAAATAATAAATCTTGCAACTTATACTACTAATAAAATGATACAAAATTCTACATAATTATATTATTTCTTTGTTTCAGGAGGCAAACCTGATGACATCACTGTAATCTTAGCCACAGTTGCAATTTGAAATTTTAGTCAAATATAGCCTTCTTAATTAGTCGGAACGTTTGTAATTCGGAATAGATGTATCACACACACTATTCAACAAATTTTATATCTGCAGGCAACAAACAAGAATTATGGAAAATATTTGCAGAATGACAACAAATATGCGTCACTTTAGATGCTATTTTATAGACATTCTGATTTCATTATGCTAAAATGATCAGTTAGACTGAAGATAAAAGGAATACTCCAGTAGTGCTGGATATACGTCTTTTTCGAAAAAAATTTGACAAGCAAATTTACTTTGTGTTTTAAACATTTGGAAAGGTGGGGAATTGTTATATGCTTAGAGTTTCTGAATATCCAGCACTCATTATTCTTCTGTGTTCTATGTATAAGTCAATATACATTTTTCATAATATTATACTTAAAAGGACGTAAAAAGCTCTGAGCAGATATTTATTTGGCCCCGTTTTGTAGATGAAAACAGTTGCATTATTTCTATGTGCAAATTGATATCAATATTGCTTCCATCATAATTCTTTATTTAAAGAATATACAGTGCTATTGAAGTTTTGTAGCAATATAGGAAAATTATTTTTACTTCATTTTCCAATTTATGTATTCTAAAGAGCATATAATTGAGTTTCAAGTTGAATGTTATAGAGTAATGATTCAGAAATCAACCTTAAAAAAATCGACAATTATTTTTTAAATGTGAGGCTGAATTTGAAACTAAAAAAAATAAGATTCAGAGCCATGTGTGTTTCTAAATTGAAAATGGATTTTCTGAATCTTGAAGAATGCCTCATCAAAAGAAATGTATTAGTATGATTTATTTTTGTGAAGTTGGGAGGATGTATTATTTTATTTTGATGTATGTTGTCTCAATAGTCATATTTTAAGTTTTTTGCTTAGTGTTCATATATTTTGCTATGACACCTTTTTTCTAAATAAGATGAAAAATTTTATAACAATTTCAGAACTAATATTGATGTGTTAATATTGTTTTAAATATTAATATTATGATTTGGTTCTGAGGTAGTGGAATTTCATCTATAAATGAATAAATATAAGAAATGAAGTGTTTTCTTTATTATTGTTGATTTTGTCTAACAAATTTGATCATATTGAATTGTTTCAGCAGTTACTATTTAGTAGTTGATCATAATTAAAACAAGTTATCAAAAATTACTATGTTTTACTACAAAAAATTCAAATATTTATACATTTTTGTTAGTGCAGTTTTGAAGTATTACTACCGTCAGTCAAGTGAAAACTTAACAAAATGTAGAAGTACAAAAATGGTGAAAGCACTGAGGAGAAGTCTGAAACTTTTGCGAGCTTGTTCAACAATCCATTTCCCTTGAAAATTTAAAATTTGTTACTTTCTAAAGAAGCTACATATGGTGAATAAAAACACAGAATTCTCTATTCTGTCATCCGAAAGTTGTGTTATTTTTTGCAAATTTCAGAAATGTTCTCCTGAAGAAACGGAAAATCTCATGAGAATGAAAAATACATAGCTAAAAGGTTCCTTTCTTCTCCCTTTGATCAGCATCCTTTTATACTGGTAAGAAAGAGTGAAAAAAGAATATATCAAACCAAACCTAACCTAACCCATTAACACTCGTTGACAACTTTAGATATCATACAGTCTTCAACCAATCAAACTGTTTTGGCTCTTATTATTTTGTTGTTGATTATAATTAAAACAAGGTTACTTAAAATTTACCGCTACTCTTGCCTAGCATGTTTACTTACCATAAAACATTAGTGAATTCCATAATCAATTTTTACGTAAGTTGGATTTTATACATAAATTCAATGAATTTGTCAATAAAGAGATCACAGTAAACATGTAAGTATTACTCATAGAATAAAAATAATATGATGGTTTCTTTATGAATTTCTTATCAACAGAAGCAAATGTACAAAGGTTTTCTCGTATTTGAAATTTTATTCTAATAGCCCTAGGTCTTCGATGAAGATCCCTCAGTAACTAGTACAAGTTTGGAGATCAATTGTATTCTGGTTCGGCTTTGTTACTATGTTTTACTATGCTTTAGGGACAGTACAGTTCATTTATGATCCAACATTGAAATATTGGTTGGCCATCCTAGCTAGAAAATTTCTTCCCCACAAAGATGCAAACCCTCCATGATGTGAATAAGTGTAATTTTTCTAAGCTTTAATGAGCTCTGGAAAAAAGAAAAAACTTTTCAATTGAACTTAAATTGATGAATAAGCATGTTTGGCTATTTATTCGATTTGCTTTGAGAGTTGATAACTTCACATCAATTTTTCATTGAAATATATGAATATTCATTTTAAGATGAAACACGGTTTTTTTAATATCAACCCATACTAATTCATTAAAGAGTTAATTTGGTAAAATAAGTAGAATGAAGCAGAGACTTTTGGCTTGCAGATCTCGTCCTGGTGTTTTCAAATTAATCTTATTGAGAAGGAAGGGAGAATCAATATACGAGTTAAGGTCTTTGTAAAGGGTGAAGCGTACAAAGGTCCAGCACCGTCCTGCTATCCTTCAATGTAAGTATGTGCAATTTGAGTCCTGACCGATTGTAATCTCTATTTTCTATGATAGTGTGGGTTTTGAATGCTAGAAATTTTAGGAATCTATTCTGAACTCTTTGGACCTTTCGATTTTAAGTGAACGTCGTATTGGGGGCTCCAGATAACAGATGCTAAGGACAATTTATTCTGAATGAAAGTGTAGTACAAACGGATGAAAACTCTAGGACCACTAAACTCTTTGCAACTTCTGTTAATAAATCCCTAATACTATTTGATGCATTAATAATCTTTTCAATGTGTGATTGGAATGATCATCTTTCATTAAGTGTCACACCCAAATCTACGATTTCACTGACATATTTTCTTAGTGACAGAAATATGACAGTTTTTTGAAGGGTTCAGAACTATGTCATTATACTCGCAAGATTGGACAAATATACAAAGATCCTCATGTATTTTAAGGCAGTCCTCCATAGATTGAACACTTCTTAAGATTTTCAAGTCATCCGCATAGAGAAGTTGGAACCAACTCTTGATGTTATTTATATAGATCAGAAAAAAGAGCGGACCCAAATAGTTATTCTTAGGAACACCCGATGTCCTAGAACATTTATGAAATATTTTACTTGAGTTTATGTATTAAGTTAAAAATAACATCAACAAATAATTGGTTTAATTTTTATTATTTAATTTTTTTTAACATAGTATGTACATAAATGCCTAAATATGTACATTCATAAAATACATGCTAAATGCAACGTAAAATATAAAATATATATCCCATTCTACACTAGCACTACTTCCGTTTTTGGCCGCAATGTCTCTCCAAAGTTTTATAAAAAGAACATCTGCGGCAGTTGCATTTTCTTGTTGTTCTACATAAGTTAACGCTTTCTCCAAGGGTTCTAATCCTTCTGAATGTGAAATTTTTACTGGAATATTGTCAGTGCATTCTACTTCATCATCGTCATCACTGCTTATTTCATTAGCATTTTTGCAAACACTTTCAATTGATTCTTGGTCAGTCATTTCATCTTCTACATAATCACTGTTTAACCATTCATTAACTTCTGTTTCCGTAACATTTTCACATCCTGGTATTTTCGTGAAAATTTGCTGTAAACTTTCTTCATGATCGGACTCTGCTTTTGTGATACGTCCCTTCTGTTGAATCAATTTTGACCAAGATTTTTCCAGGGTTCTATCTTTTACTTGATTCCAAGCTGAAGCTATCCAATATACAACATTTTTCAAGTTTAACTTCTTTAGACATTCAGTGAGATTTGCACCCTCATCTACTTCTTCCAAAATATGCTCCAATAGCTGTAATTACGTTTTAAATTTTCCAGCACACCCTGATCCATGGGCTGAATGAGAGAAGTTACAGCAGGAGGCAAAAACAATGCTTTTATTTCCCCACTTTCAAGTTGCTCCGTACTTGGGTGAGTGGGAGTGTTGTCTAGTAACAAAACACATTTTCTGGGGTATCCGTGCTCTTTTGAAAAAGACTCTACTTTTGGTACAAAAAACCAATTTTTGGATAGCTTTGCATTCATCCAGCCTTTTTTTTTTTATTTTTATACAAAACGGGAAAAGCATTGGGATGAATATTATTGAAGGCTCGTGGTTTTGCTGACTTATCGATACATAATAATGGAAGTTTGTATTTCCCAGAAGCATTAACGCATGCAAGAACAGTGATACGTTCTTTGCTACGTTTGCAACCAGGTGCTCCAGCTTCCGTTTTTGAAGTTGAGGTACTTGAGGGCAACATTTTGTAGTTCAAGCTGTTTTCGTCACAATTGTAGATCTGGTCTGGTTGTAAATCATTTTCTTTCATAAGCTCCATAAAATTCTCTGCAATTTTTTTCGCGGCAGATACATCGGCAAACAACTTTTCCTCACAAACTTTCAGTTGACGTACACCACGACTTTTTTTCCATCGGTCTAGTCATCCATCACTTGCAGAAAAACTTTCAGGCGCTTCAATGACCGGCAATTCTTCGCTTAAACTCACAGTTTTTTGTTTTAAAATGGTCCTCGAAATTGGTATTCCACGTTCTCGATTCTGTGTAAACCATAAAAATAAAGAATCATCCACTTTTTCGTATTCACCTCTTTTCATACTTTTTCTTGCCGGGGTCGACGATGACAAAGCTCTACACCATTTTTCAAGTTTTTCGCGATTTTTTCTCCATTCTGCAACCGTACTTACGTCCACGCCTAAAGCATTAGCTATATTTTTAAGCGATTCACCATTACCTAGTCGTCGAGCCGCTTCAAATTTTTCCTGCAAGCTGATAACAACGCGTTTACGTTTATTGCTGACACTGCATTTTGTAAAATATTTGAGAATAAAACTACTCTTTTTGCGATAATAACAGACGTTAATACATATTTACTTGTAACACTCTGTCCGCTGACCAAAACAATTGGCCGAGAAGAACCACCTAGCAGTAGAGGTGAATCCCAGACGCGTTTCGCATAATGCGAAGTTTTTCGGTTAATCGGAATTTTCGTTTTTAAATAGTTTGTTCCGGATAAACCGGATTTCGGAAAATCGCGATTCGGATAATCAGGATTGTACTGTATTTATATTATTAATGTATTCAATAATATGTGAGCATGGATTTTCTGTTATTCTGCTTAGTCTCCCCATCTCTGTTCTTGTCGTCATTACTCTCAACTGCAGCGTTCAAAAATGTTCATTAGGTCAATAATATTATTTAACAAGGAATCGAAAGCAGGCGATGATGAAGATGTCCACGAAAAAAATTATCATTTAGATAAAGGGAATTCCGCTGATGCGTTATCATATTATAGACAACAAAATATAAACATGGACTTTGAAATCGCAGAAGGGTTTCGGGGATTTCCAACACAGAAAACAGGCACCCAAGAAACAAATACATCCAAACAAACAACAAATAAACCGTCAACATCCTCCATCATAACAGGAAGGGAACAACAAAATACAACCATCTCAAAACAAACAAATTCCACAACAACAAGAAATAACAGAAATTACTCTGCTAAAATGAATGAAATAAAGAACATTGAATTCAAAAACTTATTCTACATAAATACACAGGATCTGGCAATGGAAAGAACTACAATGGCATCCTTGTGGTGTTCCAAATTTCCTAACTCTAGAGACGTAATTTTGAAAACAAAATTAGGTTTCATTCTGAAATCGAACAATGAAAAACCTTTAATCCAAAAAGGATTGGAAGAGCTCAAGAAAGAAAATAAAATAATTAAATACAAGGAAACAACAAATCAGACAGCTCCCAATGAAAGGAATGCACCACAACAAACATATTCAGTTGTAATTTCATCAGTGGAAACAAATATTAAAGATGAAGATATAAGCCAATATCTTAATAACATCAATATTAAACATAGGTATTGCAAGAGAATTATCTCCAAAGCCTTCAACAATCCTACAAAATACATCAGAGTAATAACAGGTGAAATAAATGCATTTGAAGAACTACTAAACAATGGACTTTTCTATTTAAATCGACACTACTTAGTTTATCCGAGTCACCCTCCTGAACCAACCCCTGTGCCCTGTGGAAAGTGCTTCCAATTCAATCACACTACAGAAAACTGCAATGAAACACCAAAGTGTTCCAAATGTCAAGGCCCCCACAGAATGTCTCACTGTAAGTCCAATAACAAACCAAAGTGTCTTGCTTGCGGAGCCGAGGATCACATGCCCTGGTCTACCAAATGTCCTAAACACCCCAAAAAACCCATTGAGGGCATCCCAAACACGAATATTAAAACGTTAAATAAAAAAACCAGAGAAATAGAAGAGCTATCCAAGAAATCTAATAGAATACATGCTCCCATCACAGTTCATGATGACATTATAAATGCATATTCCCGCAAATTAAATAAACCGAAGAACAATGATAGAAATGAAATCATAACAAAACTCAAAAAACGATTCATCAATCAATACAATGTGGACACAACAATTGTTTTCTCAGGTAACCGATTTTACATACTAATGTTTGACCTAGAAGATACAGACGAACCTTCACCCACAGAACCAATAAACAATAATATAAATAGTCAAGTTCGCGTCGAAAATTAAGATCCTTTACAACAATATCAACGGTTACACTTCGAGAAGACACCTAATCAATCATTTCATTGAACAGAATGATATATCATGCGCATTATTTGTGGAAGCAAAAATAGACGAAACACACAACACCAATTATAGAAATTGGACAACATTCAAAAAAATAGGACACAAGATACAGAACATTAGAGGAGGAAGCATAATTCAGTGCCATCCAGCCCTGAAGGCCATTAAAGAGAACCCTCCAGCGATAAACAACCAAATGAATGAGGCAACCCATATCACAGTGCCATTTCTCAAAGACAAATTGCATGTATTTTTGGTCTATTTTCATCCAAATAGTAAAATAGAGGAAACTGTTATCACCAAAGCAGCACTTTACAAGTACTCAATAATTATTGGCGATTTCAATTCCACCACCAACAGAAAAATAGCCCAAATAAATAATTTCCTGAGAAATAGCAATTTTTGCAGAGCTGAAACAGGCCCTACACTCTTAATGCCTGAAAATCAAGACAGCACCCCCGATTTACTACTTTACACAGAAAGCATAAAGGCAAATATCCTGAAAGTGGAGTTGATCCCGGACTTGGGATCTGATCATCTTACCATGGTAGTAGAACTTGATACGAAACTTGAATCTCAAACAGAAGTAGATAGAATTACATATAACTATAAACTTTCCAACATGGATGAAATTAATAAGGCCATGACGTTGTTTATTGAAAAAAATGGTAACACACCTCTTAACGAGCATAGTACTGAGGATTTTAATAACATACTTTCTGAAACCATAAGGAAACACACACCAGTTATGAAAAGACATGTATTCCTTCATGAGTTACCTCCTTACATTATTAAACTAATAAAATATAAAAGAAAAATGTACAGGGAGTACTGCAAAAACAAAAACCCACAATTTAAGAAAGACCTGAATAACTACAATAAAAATATACAACGCATGATACAACAGTATAGAGAAAACAAATGGATCCTAGCATGCAGTGAAATTAATGAGTCCAAGGGCAAAAAATTTTATCAAGAAGTCAACAAGCTGTCGAAGTATAAGCAATACTCCACAATACCTACCTTGATACAAAATAACCGAGAATATATCACAGATAAAGAGAAATCGCAACTATTCGCAGAATACTATAAGGAAAGATATAAATTTGAGGAAAACAACAACTACGATAGGAAACAGATGGAACATATAGATGAATGGTATAACAAATATTTCAACAACCAGAACGAAACATTAGAAGGAATGACAATAGAGGAGGCAGATTACTACCAACAACTACACAAAAGTAAAAATAGCTCCCCAGGACAAGACCAAATACCATGGGTATTAGTAAAGAGACTGGATCACAAAATACACGAGCACATCATTAAAATCTTTGAAAACTGTTTCAACAAATGTATATTCCCGGAAATATGGAAATGCGGACAGGTTATAAATATCGCTAAGCCCAATTCAAATAAAGAAAGTGTGAGAAGTTATAGACCAATAACATTACTACCAGTGCTAGGAAAACTATATGAAAAAGTAATAAAAGCAATACTGTCAACTCACATAGATCAACATATTCCCAACTTTCAATTTGGCTTCAGAAACAATAAATCAACTACTCATCCACTTACAATTCTTGTTTCAAATGTCCAAAATGCAACACTGAAAAAATTTAAGACTGCAATCTTAGGTCTGGATATCGAGAAAGCCTTTGACTGTATGTGGCACAGAGGACTATTGTATAAATTGTATAAACTCGGAGTTCCATTTAAATTGCTAAAGTTATGCAAGCACTTTTTAGAGAACAGAAAAATAGCAGTAAGAGTGGGAACATGCTGTTCGGATTGTTTCCATCCTGAGCAGGGAACACCCCAAGGATCCCCACTATCAACTCTCCTCTTCAACATATTCTGTCACGATATACTAGTTGTACCTAATAAGAATTCATATATCTTGCAGTATGCTGATGACACAATCCTAATATCACACGCAAAAACAATAAAAAAATGTGTGAAGAACCTACAAGAACTGTTAGACAACGTCCAAAATTGGTTCAAAAAATGGAGAATGAAAATTAATGTAGACAAATCCCAATTTACCATTTTTTACCATAGAATCTCCCCTACATCACCTACTCTGGAACTTGATGGGAAAAGTGTCCAACCTTCTCCGTCGATTAAATACTTGGGAGTACAAATTGATAATAAGCTCAATTTCAACCAGCACACGAAAAACATCAAGAAAAGAACTATATCTAGAGCCAAATACTTCTGCAAATTAGTCCACCGTAAGCAAGGAATCAACATAAATACAGCCGCAAAAATCTACAAAACCATTTGCCGCCCATTGTTAGAGTATGCACATCCAATATATACCAATTGCAAAAAACCTGCAATGAAAAACATCGACGTAGCAGAGACAACAGCACTTAGAACCATCACAAGAATGAGACACCCTAACAACGTACTCTACAATCCACCAAACAACCTACTTTACTCAAGCACCAACATTGAGCCAATAAGAACAAGGCTGAACACCCTGCGTAAAAGATTTGTGGCAAGGCTTAAGAAACAGGATGACATACTGACTTTATATCAAGATGACAACAACCACACCACCTCAAGAAAACACCCACAACATCCTTTAATAAATATATTCAGAATGTAATTTTTTTTTTTGCTGTTGTTAAATACAAATAATGTATATAAAAAAAAAAGAAAAAAAAAAAAAAAAAAAACTTGGCTGAAGGACCCAAGGTCAATGGCCATTTGCTCTGCAATAAAGAACCTTTATTATTATTATTATTATTATTATTTAATAGATTTGCTCACCTCTGGTGTTTTGGACTCAGTTTCAAATATTCTTTAGCTTTTTTTTTTATTTAGGATCATACATGAGATGCATGAGTAGCACATCATATGCTTAGGTGTTATTCTATAATAATAATATTTATTCCTAATTGATTAATAAAGGAGGTGAATGAATACATGATAACACAGAAGCTTTAGCTACAAGCTCTCGCCTGTAGGTGATGCCATTCTGCTTCTAATGTTGCTATCTTGATGATAGTATGCTGAAATATACTACTCTGTCAAGAAAGTACCGGGAATTTTCAATTAAAACAACATTTTTACATTTAATCGTCAAAATTTATTGGGTCGCCTTCAAAATAGGCTCCATTTGCTCCAATACATCTATGCCAACGGCACTTCCAATTATCGAAACATTTTTTATAGGCGCTTTCCGGGATGGACTTTAGCTCTCGCGCCGAATTTTGTTTTATGGCTTCAATCGACTCAAAACGGGTGCCACGAAGGGGCAATTTTAGTTTTGGGAAGAGGAAAAAGTCGCAGGGTGCCAAATCCGGCGAATACGGTGGTTGCTGAAGCACGTTTGTTGAGTTTTTGGCGAGAAAGTCAGTCACAATCGTAGCTCGGTGAGAAGGCGCGTTATCGTCATGCAAAATCCACGAGTTGTTCGCCCACAAATTTGGCCGCTTCTTACGGATACGCTCACGCAAACGTTTCATAACGCCTAGGTAATACTCCTTGTTTACCGTCTGACCCTCTGGAACGCATTCGTAGTGCACCACGCCACGGATATCGAAGAAAACAATGAGCATCACCTTCATTTTCGAGCGGCTTTGGCGTGGTTTTTTCGGTTTCGGCTCATTTTTTGCCACCCAATCCGATGATGTTTGCATATCGTACTCGTAGACCCAGGTCTCATCACCAGTTATAATGCGTTCCATGAATGTAGAATCGGAATTACAGCGAACCCGCATGTCTGAAGCAACCTGTTCGCGATGACGTTTTTGAAGAAAATTCAGGTCTTTCGGTACGAGTCGTGCGGCACCTTTCTCATGCCCAAAATATCAATCAAAATCGTACGTGCGGACTCGTGGGATATCTTAAGATCATGTGCTATCTCTCTCAAGCTGGTACAACGGTTTTCCAGCACCCTTTCCTTAATTTCATCGACGTTAACGAGGCAAGTCTTCGACCACTTCACGACCGTCCTTGAAGGCTCTGTACCACTGATATGCACGAGTTTTCGATAGAGCATTATCACCAAAGGCCTTTTGCAACATTTTCAATGCATCGGCACACGAAAATTCATTTGCAACACAAAACTTTAAACAAATTCTTTGCTCAACGTAATCACCCATAGTAAAAATCGGCACGCACTCTGACATCGACTGACTTAATCAGCTGTTGCAAACACACTAGTTGACAGATCCCGCTCAAGCTTGGCATAGTAATTAAGGACAGTGGTACCAACCTAGGAAAAAAAATTTTACCTGCCTCATTGCCCCGCCAGATTTAAATCGATAATTCCCGGTACTTTCTTGACAGAATGTATATGTTAGAGTCCCATTAATTGATTGATTTTAGTTTAATTTAGAACATATTTTATTTTTATATATTATTATACTCATGTTGTATTTAATAATGTTTTGGATGCTTTTACATGTTCTGCAATTCAACTATTGTTTCTGATTAGACTACCGACAATAGTATCAGATATATCAGCTAGTTTTCTGAGAAGTAGTTTAACATTTAACAGTCACCTCAGCATTTACTGTTAGATTGTAGTAGTTAGAGTACTTAGCACTAAGGACTGTGAATGAGCCAAGCCAGAATGACCATACTAGTTATCTCTTATTAGAAGATTTACATCCATTGATTAAAGTAAAACAACTTAATTTCCGCTAATTTCGCAACAATTGGATGGAGTAGTCGGTTACTTTGTGATAGTTCATTTTAATGGAATGAAATAAGAAATTACTTTGTTTTCTTTCACTTTTTATTATAACTGATATACAGTGACTCGAGTTTCGTAGTGTTTACTACATTTTCAAACTGAATGAACAAATTAGATCTCAACTATTATATATGCTGATTGTAGGCTTCGGCAGAGCTTCGAAGAGAGGGGTATTCCAAAGTTCCGTCTGTTCGTTTAGTAGTTTTATTATTGGTACGTGCCTCTTATATTTTTCAATTTCTATGGATTCCAGGATGTCAAGTTTTTTCCCCTTCGCTTCCACGTGCAAGATAACAAGGTTGTTCAATTGTGGGAACGTGTGATCTGTATTGAAGAAATGGTTCGCAAAATTGGAATTATTCTTCCGGATCCTAAAGGCAGATTGATGCTCTTTGTACCTTTTATGGAAAGGTCGGCCCGTTTGTCCTATATACACACTATTACACTCTTGACAACTTAATTTATATACTCCAGAATTATTCAGTCAGTTCTCTTTGTCTTTTGGATTAAAAAAGTAGTAACAGCTTTCACACCCTCCCATAAAATTTCTAATCTCTTTTTTAATCCAAAAGACAAAGAGAACCGACTGAATAATTCTGGAGTCTATAAATTAAGTTGTCAAGAGTGTAATAGTGTGTATATAGGACAAACGGGCCGACCTTTCCATAAAAGGTACAAAGAGCATCAATCTGCCTTTAGGAACCGGAAGAATAATTCCAATTTTGCGAACCATTTCTTCAATACAGATCACACGTTCCCACAATTGAACAACCTTGTTATCTTGCACGTGGAAGCGAAGGGGAAAAAACTTGACATCCTGGAATCCATAGAAATTGAAAAATATAAGAGGCACGTACCAATAATAAAACTACTAAACGAACAGACGGAACTTTGGAATACCCCTCTCTTCGAAGCTCTGCCGAAGCCTACAATCAGCATATATAATAGTTGAGATCTAATTTGTTCATTCAGTTTGAAAATGTAGTAAACACTACGAAACTCGAGTCACTGTATATCAGTTATAATAAAAAGTGATAGAAAACAAAGTAATTTCTTATTTCATTTCACAACAATTGTTTCGTCATGACAACATGACTTCGTCAGGTGATTATGGTACTCAGTATCATACTCACCTGACGAAGTCATGTTGTCATGACGAAACAATTGTTGTGAAATTAAATAAATTAGCAGAAATTAAGTTGTTTTACTTTAAACATCGAGATGTATTTCCGACAAGTAGAGATCGATACAATCAAACATTTACATCCATTGATTAATTCAACTTGAATATTTTTCTAATGCTGCAATAAATTACATCCTAGTTATTAAATAAAAATAATAGGATATCTTCTGGGTTTGATTTGCTCTTACTCACTTTTTTATTTTATTATGTTGAAATAAAGAGCTGAACATGTAGAATAAATTTTCGAACCTCAATAAAATTTTCAAAGTTCCCCCAAAGAAATTTATTCCCTATACTTATTATGCCTGCTTCTTCTTCGTCTAAGAGATTGATCTGTTTACCATATTGAATACACTTGAGCTAGTTTTTTTTATGTTTTCCTGTCGCCTTTTCAGAAGTAGGCTTACTATATACTCAATAATGTTCACTCTCACATTTCCTGAGTCTTTCTTGCTAGACTGGAAAGTAAAATTGCAGTAGAATGCCTAGAATCCAAAGAAAAATTATTGTCAATTTTCTTAATTCAACTCATTTCATTCCTAGAAGAGTCATTTGCTGCGACTTTTTAGTCTTGCTGCACAGTTATTCTCAAGAATTCCTTTGTGGAAATTTCTCTAAATGTTCCTGTTAAACTGTTTTAATTCTACTCGTCTGTGAAGTTTGATTTTTTTGTTATTATAGCTAATGACTGCTTTCATAGACCTAGTTCAGACTACTTCAGTTATTTTAGTCGAGAGAAGATTACTTTAGTAGTTAAAATACCACTGTGGCCCAAAAATCATTCTCATTTTACTCCAGTAGAGTTCACAAGTCGATATTGTGTTGCAAGATAAACAGCCTGCAAGACAATAAAATAATTAAATTGATTAAACTTATCATAATAGCTATTGCAGAAGAGGTAGATGGGGAAATTTTCAGTTTAATATGCTTTTTACCAAATCTGGGTATATTCATTGTATTTTCTAAATCAGTTTGTTTTTTAATGTGGGGACTTAATATTGAAAAAGCACTAATGTTCTCCATATTCAGAAATTAATTTTAAAGCAAATCACATTTTTTCCGCAACTTGACAAAAACAAAAGGTTCAGACTTGTTTAGCCAGTAAACCAGTGGAGCATGTTAGGAAGCGCTATTTGCCCAATAAAAGTAGAACAAAATGGATAGATCGAGTTACTTATTTATTTACTTAACTAAACTTTAGGTGTTCAAACAAGTTACATTACTAAATTACTCACTACTGGGCTAAAATACGAGCAAAATCCTAACTAGGCATTTAAAATAATTGTACATATTTTGACCCAGTATAATAATTAAACCATGTATTAAAAATGTTTATTTTCATTAATTAACTATATGTTCCAGAACTCCTTGTCTAATCAGTTCTTCAGACTCTGATCTTGGCAAAAAATGCCTAGTATTTTTTTTTAATAATAGTATTGTACCATTGTTCAATTCTAGTCGACCATAATCTACTAAACATCTAACTTCAACATATAATGATTTGGGTGGTTTTAAGTTAAGAGTTAGATTAACCCCTTCATCTCCAACTGAACGCATATACTTTGCTAAATTAGTAGAATACTTATTCATCCATTCTACTTCAGAATGGCTCATATTTTCTTTGATATCTGAAGGTAATAGGCCTCCAAATTCCCATTTCATTTTTCGGAGACATCTTAGCCGATTGTAATGATAGGCAAGCAAACATCTTATATCTCTCCTTATTGCACTATGCCTACATTTTATAGTAGGAACTAAGGCACCAGACAAAGTTCCTGATATCCTAGTTTCATCCAAACTCCTAAAATGCAATGATATGTTACAAACTTCTATATTATATTTGCTGCCATAACTTACGCGTCATCTTTATTACATTCTACTAAATGTTTAATTTCATTGTGAACTTCGGATACTAAATCACTCTAAAACAACATGCATTAAAAGATGAATAAAACAACAAATTCTTTGCTAATACGTTATAAGGAGTAAGTGTACCCGAACATCTATCCAATTCCTTTATTAATTCGATAGCTTTTTCTCCAAACATTTGGAAACTTTTTTATTAAAATTAAAAGATACACTAGCTCAAATATCCTATCCAGTATTTAAATTGTTTTTGTTTGATACAAAATTATGAGAATCATAGACTAAATATTATGTTATATT
Source organism: Megalocaria dilatata (assembly GCA_034642435.1). NCBI lineage: Eukaryota > Metazoa > Arthropoda > Insecta > Coleoptera > Coccinellidae > Megalocaria > Megalocaria dilatata. The sequence continues at coordinate 51,074,056 of CM067859.1, read as the reverse complement.
TATTTCTATGTTTGAATTAAATTGCCTCATTGGTCTCTGCATAGATGTATTAGGATAATAAGTCAATGATATTAATAGTTTGTCTATGGTCATCAGTAATCTGTCATCTGTGGCTTCAAGGCTCGATTCCAACGGTTTAGCATTTAAGAAAATGATGAAGCAAATTTTGTTGAATGCAAAAAATGGCTGTAATTTTTAGCTACAAACTACCGCAGAGTAATAAACAATGACAATTATGTTTATTATTCTGAGCAGATTACTGATTACCTTCCGTAATCTGTGTTTTTGGCTAGTGATGAGTTTATAATTACGATATTGGCCATAATGTTTGTCATTTGTCACATTTAAATATTTAGTGTAATTAAAAATATTTGTCATAATTTATTATTTATTTCCTTTGTGAAAATTATATGTTAATGAAATGGCGATGCTGTTTTGATTTAAAATTTTCGGACCTAAACTATGGAATTTCCACGAGAAATATCTTCACTAGACATTACTCTTTCACAACAGAAATATTTATCCCGAAAAGGTTTTCAAATAGTGAATGAAATTGACGATAAAATTTTCAATATACAACCATCTCTCAAAGAACTCACTACAGCTCCAAAAACTAAGGTTGCTTCTCAACTTTTAGAGGAAGAAAAAACATCAAAAGAAGTTTACAGCTTTTTAGAAAGCCTTGATGATCTCTTGAAAGGCGTTCTGAGAGCTGGCTTAGTTACGGAACTCGTTGGACTTCCAGGATCAGGAAGAACACAACTTTGGTAGAATTTTTGTTTAATTTTTTATATATGAATTATATATACTATATTGAATGGAGTAGTCTGTTATTTTGTGATAGTTTATTTTAAAATAGAATGAAATAAGAAATTATTTAGTTTTCTATCACTTTTTAATAACTAGACATCCTGGAATCCAAAGAAATATTTAAGCAGAAGCACGTTCTAGAAATAAAACTATTAAATAAGCAAACATACTTTTAGTACAACCCACGTCTCGAAGTTCTGCACAAGCCGAAGCCTTCAACGAATATTTATATATATATATATATATATATATATTTTTTTTTTTTTTGAGATACAATTTGTTTGAAAATGTAGTAAACACTACGAAAACTAAGTAATTTCGTATTTCATTCCATTATCTACTATTACTATAGAATTGTTTATAATATGAAAAACAAATTATTGGAGATACCCATATGGCCATTCTATTAATGATTTTGTATATGTTTATTTCAGTTTGCATTTATCTGTTAGTGCTCAGATAATAGAGTATTCTTTATGTGGGGAAACCATTTATATTTGTACAAATTCTGATTTCTCAGTTTCCAGGCTAAAAGGTGAAGAATTTGTTGATATAAATTTTTATTTTTAAGCTGTAAAATTTTTGTTTATAGAAATTGTTCATAATTATAAAGAAAAAGTTAGCCATTTCAAAGACTTAAGTGAGACGAACATTTTAAAAAATATCCATGTTATCAATACAACATCAGTCAAAGAATTATTAGATTGTTTAGAATATTTAAATGAATCGATGAAAGAATCCAAAAATGTAAGTAAATGAAAGTTTCCACCATTCAGTTTTTTCTCAAATGTAGAATACAAGCTAGGTTATATAATTTTTTTCACATTCACTTATTGTCTGTATGTTAGGAAACATATTTTGGTTTTTATGAATGATTTAATTTGCAGATTTCCTTGGTAGTAATCGATAGTATAACGTATCCTTTACGTTTGTGCCAAAAAAATGAGAAAAATTTCCTAATACATTCTATAATAACAAAGTTAAGACATCTCGGAAAACTCTATGATTTTACTGTGAGTATAAGTTAAAATATTTCTTTCAATCTATTTCCGAAGTTATACTATATTATTTTTCATTGTTTCAGGTTGTCCTTACCAATGATATGACTACAATTGTAAGCTCATCTGGAAGTGAAGTGGTACCTTCATTGAGAGATACTTTTTACCATATGATAAATAACAGAATATTACTTTCGAAAAAAGAAAATGAATTTCAAGCAGAATTACTTAAATGTTCTTCGAAGTTCCCGGAAGTATGTAATTTTAAGTTTTTAGATGATATAACATGAGAATTTGTTATTTAAATTCATACTTATTATTTGTATTCGAGAGGAACTCGGAGAAAATTTATCGATAGTTATTCTAAATTCAGGTGTTGAATAATAGAATAAATAGTACAAAAGTCGCAAGTATTGAATAATTCAAAATAATTTTGAAGAAGCCACCCTCCATAATTTATTATATCAAAGAATCATTTTCAATCCATAGGAGTGATCTTGAAACTTGAAATGAGCTGCTAAAAACTTGGTGATTCTGTTACGGGTGATTAGTACAGACTGCAATTACTTCGTTTGAACTGTGTATCACGAGAAAAACAGCCTGAATATAAGGACAGACCTGATGAATAATATTAAATAAGGTTATTCCGATTTTCACAAATTTTTATTGTTATTATGATGAAACAATTATTTTCACAGTAGCATCTTCAGGTAGGTGTAAGATACTACTCTGTCAAGAAAGTACCAGGAATTTTCAATTAAAACAACATTTTTACACTTAATCATCAAAATTTATTGGGTCGCCTTCAAAATAGGCTCCATTTGCTCCAATATATCTATGCCAACGGCACTTCTAATTATCGAAACATTTTTATAGGCGCTTTCCGGGATGTACTTTAGCTCTCGCGCCAAATTTTGTTTTATGGCTTCAATCGACTCAAAACGGGTGCCACGAAGGGGCAATTTTAGTTTTGGGAAGAGGAAAAAGTCGCAGGGAGCCAAATCCGGCGAATACGACGATTACGTTTGTTGAGTTTTTGGCGAGAAAGTCAGTCACAATCGTAGCTCGGTGAGAAGGCGCGTCATCGTCATGCAAAATCCATGAGTTGTTCGCCCACAAATTTGGCCGCTTCTTACGGATACGCTCACGCAAACGTTTCATAACGCCTAGGTAATACTCCTTGTTTACCGTCTGACCCTCTGGAACGAATTCGTAGTGCACCACGCCACGGATATCGAAGAAAACAATGAGCATCACCTTCATTTTCGAGCGGCTTTGGCGTGGTTTTTTCGGTTTCGGCTCATTTTTTGCCACCCATTCCGATGATTGCTGGCTTGTTTGCATATCGTACTCGTAGACCCAGGTCTCATCACCAGTTATAATGCGTTCCATGAATGTAGAATCGGAATTACAGCGATCCAGCATGTCTGAAGCAACCTGTTCGCGATGACGTTTTTGAAGAAAGTTCAGGTCTTTCGGTACAAGTCGTGCGGCCACCTTTCTCATGCCCAAAATATCAATCAAAATCGTACGTGCGGACTCGTGGGATATCTTAAGATCATGTGCTATCTCTCTCAAGCTGGTACGACGGTTTTCCAGCACCCTTTCCTTAATTTTATCGACGTTATCTTCGATCGAAGCCGTCGATGGGCGACCACTTCACGACCGTCCTTGAAGGCTCTGTACCACTGATATGCACGAGTTTTCGATAGAGCATTATCACCAAAGGCCTTTTGCAACATCTTCAATGCATCGGCACACGAAAATTCATTTGCAACACAAAACTTTAAACAAATTCTTTGCTCAACGTAATCACCCATAGTAAAAATCGGCACGCACTCTGACATCGACTGACTTAATCAGCTGTTGCAAACACACTAGTTGACAGATCCCGCTCAAGCTTGGCATAGTAATTAAGGACAGTGGTACCAACCTAGGAAAAAAAATGTTTACCTGCCTCATTGCCCCGCCAGATTTAAATCGATAATTCCCGGTACTTTCTTGACAGAATGTGCCACCTACCTGAAGATACTACTGGTTGGATAGCGAAACAATTGTTGTATTATAACAATAAAAATTTGTCTAAATCAGAATAACCTTATTTAATTTTTGTGTAGTGAGCATGTTTGATACCATAATAGTTTGGTTCATCAGCTGCTAAAACATTGTTTTGAAGATTTAGGAGAATCAGTATGTAGTATGTAGGCCGGTAGCTCAGTGTTAGAGCTTAGGGTTCTTAACCAGAAGGTCGTGAGTTCGAATCCTGTTCAGGTGGGAAAGAAATTTTCTAGCTGGATCGCAGTAACAAAGCCTACACAGAACACAACTGAATTCATCTGAGGGATCTTCACAGAAGATCTAGGAGTATCAGGATAATAATAATAATCACCATAATATAAATATAAACTCCTCCAAAAATGTACTCATTATCTTGGTGATGTCATTTATCTCCTTGTTACGTGTGTTTACCATTACATTTGCGAATGTAGTTTGTTTGTTTCTGCTGGAGAGGTGGATTTTACACACTTGTTGGATGCATTGTTATGGTATTTTGTGGCTGTTGTTGTAGGGTTGTACTCCACTCGAATAATTAACTGGTGAAATGGTATTTGCATTAGGATTATGATGGTTATTCAATCTATTGTTTGCGTTATTTGATTTTAGGAGTTTGTGATAAAATTCGCACCTTTGTATTGGGTTGTTCGGAAAGTAATTTCGTTTTTTTTTTTTGTGAGAATGAAAGACAATTTTCGTATAATGAATAAATATTTTATTAAATTATATATTGGCCATTCTGGTTCAACATCATTTTAAATCTTTCTGGTAGTAGCATGATTCCATGCGCATAAAATTTTTGGTCTTTGGTAATTTTTGATCTCTTCCTTTGAAGTAAAGGTTTTACCATCCAAAAAATTCTGTAATTACCGGCGAAGGCGCCAGATCTGGAGAATATGGTGGGTAGCAGTGTATCCCATTCAAGCTGTAAAAGCTTTTGGAGAGTGACAAAACTTGTATGAGTTCTCCCATTATCTTGATGGAACACTACAGCTCTTCTGTTGATTAATTCTGGACTTTTCTGTTTAAGTGCATCATTCAGTTTGTCTAGCAATATACTTTCGAATTAATTGTTGTGTTATCTGGTAAAAGCTCAAAAAAACGATTCCTTTAAAATCCCACCAAACAACATCATCTTTTTTTATGGATATTGGCTTTCGAAATGCTTTGAGCCGGTTCATCTTTTTTGCTCCATCATCTCTCGCGGTTGATATTGTTATGTACCCATATTTGGTCCCCAGTAATGATGCGCTTCAAAAATAGATCATTTTCGTGACGTTTGAGAAGCGAATCACAAACGTCAACACGACGACACAAATTTTCTCTTCATGAGAACATGAGGAGCTTGGAAGTTAAACCCAGGCCTTTCAATTGGTTATAAACAGTTGAAACGAAAATGATGCTTATTGCTCTCCATATTTAAAAGGGCACCAACTACTGCGTAGAATTAATTGAACTTCATACACAAGCCTTGCTATATCAGCTCTCAAAACATATAATGATTATGCGGTTTAAGTGTGAAGTTGGGTTCGAAAAAAACAATTAAATCCTCTGTCGAGAAAAAACAAAATTACTTTCTGAACAACCTCATAGTTAGCAGGATGGCACCCTCGCACATTTTGCTAGTGTTTCTTTGCTCTTTTTGCTTTACTTCGATTTGGATTGAAGATATTGTATTTTGTAGACTTTATTATATTCTACTACTTCTAAGTCGACTAAGAAAATGTTGAGGTTCTTTGGTCACACTGTGAATAAAGTCAGGACCATCATGAACTGCAGGTCATGATGTTCCTGACTTTATGCCCGTTTTCGTCTAGTACTTGCTTGATTTAATCTGTATGGTGAATATATTTTAGCAATTTTAAATGCTCTTTCATCTTTTGGTTATTTGATTGTGTTGTCAGTAAGACACTTTATAACATATTTCCCAGCTTGCACTGCAGTATTGATTTTTTTTGACCAGTTCTCCATAGTTAATTACTCCATATACAAATATTGCAGGTGAATTAGATATATTGTTACTGTTTCCACTATTCTTAAGATTTGTCTAAGTTTTTTCATTGCTCTCACTCAGAGCCTGGAATCTGTTGTTAACTATAACTGGAGCTGTCGTGTTTGAACTCAGTTTTCTTTAATTTTATGATAGATTGGGCCGTTGCTTGGTAGAAATCAGTTGTAATTGTCATTATAAAATAAAACACTTGTTTACATTACAAATATTCCATAAAAAACTCAGCAGAACTAACTAAAAAAATTAAAGATATAACTTTACCTAACAATGCAAAATTGATTTCGTGGGATGTTAAAAACCTTTTTCCTAGTGTCCCCCCAATGGAAACATTAAAACTGATAGAAGAACTTTTAAATTATAACAAAGTAAACCCCGTCATAAAATCAGAAATAATACACTTATTAAATATTTGTATAAACCAAAATTTCTTCAAATTTAACAATACTTTATATACTAGCGAAGAAGGTTTAATCATGGGAAATCCACTAAGCTCTTTACTCGCGGAAATCTTCATGGATTTCCTAGAAAACAAAATTCATAAACATCCGTTCAAAAAATACATCCTTTATTGGTATAGGTATGTGGATGATATAATTGCATGTTTCGTAGGTACTAACAGACAAATATCAACATTTGAGAATTTTATAAATAATCTCCACCCAAAAATAGTTTTCACTTCAGAAATAGAACATAATGAATCCATCAACTTTCTTGACCTCACGATAACTAGAGAAAACAATAAACATAACTTCGCAATTTATCATAAACCATCACAAACAGATACCATTATACACCGTAATTCTTTTCATCCATTCCAACACAAACTAGCAGCTCTCCATAGTATGATATACCGTTTATTGAACATTCCACTAAACCAAGTCAATTTCCAAAAAGAAAAATGTATAATTAAACAAATAGCTTACAACAATGGATATAATACATCTCTAATAGATAATTTAATTAACCAACGTATACACAAAAACACAATAAAAGAAATTTATCCAGTAACATCTGATCTATCTGAACACAAATACGTTAGCCTCACATATCTCGGAAACATTAGTATTCAACTAAAAAACCTACTCAAAAAAGAAAATATTAAAGTCTCTTTCAAGACAAACAATCCTATTAGCAAATACATCAAAAACAATAAAAACAGTATGGATAAACTTCAATTATCAGGTGTATACAAACTCACTTGCCCAGATTGCCCAAAGATTTATATTGGTAGAACAGGTAGAAATTTCGGTACACGCCTAACCGAACATAAAAGAAGTTTCGATAAAAATAAAAAAGATTCACATTATGCTAAACACCTTCTTGAAAATAACCATTCTTTCACAAAAGAAATAGAAATTCTACATGTTGAAAATAGAGGTCTAAAATTGAACTTATGGGAAATTTACGAAATAAATAGACATAAAAACAGCAATAACCTAGTAAATGAACAAATAGATTTTTATTACACCCCTCTATTCAATATTTACAAGGGATCGAGTGAACACGATTCTGAAGGGAATATTCTTTGGGAAAACCAACCCGACGAACAATTAAAAACACATGTACACCTTCTGTAAAAAATCTTATAAATTCATTGTACAACAACTGTTACTTCGTATTCTGATGAAGTCTTTCTAGCAAAGACGAAACGTACGTCAATACCAAAAATAAAGTAGAAAATGTAAACAAGTGTTTTATTTTATAATGACAATCAGTTTTCTTTTTTTTGACTGTTTTTGTCCTGACTGCCTGCCAAAAATTATTTTCGTTGGATCTCAAAAACTCCTTGTCACTTGTTGATAACAATCTATAAAATCGAGAATTACCTTGTTGGGTTTTCATATGACGTCCTGTATATTATCATTCGTTGGTCCACACGTAGCTGGTGCTGAGCTGATGTTTTGTTTAGCGCTATCTGCGCTTACCTTACCCATTTATGTGGACTGATAAGAAATATCGTTTTGCAAACTTTTCATTGGATCCTTCCGAATTATAAATGGTAAAAATATTTTTCGAAATATTCCCACAGGAATAAATACTCCGTGTGATTTCCGTATTTAGAGGAATTAGCTCAATCAATCCGGGTTTTCATACCCGGAGTCGTGGCTGATTATCATCGTATTTACAATACTTAAATGTGCTGGCGATAAAGTTCAAGAGGTCTGCATTAGTTCGATCTTCTAACATTGTGCTTCACAGGAAAGTTTTAGCGAGTTTGAGAGTTGAAAAAAATTAACAACCATTCTACGTCTACACATACTAAGTTAAAAAAATGGGAAAATTGGAATACACAAAATATGTATTATTTTATCTATTAGAGATATTACAAATCATAAAAAATTCAAACAAGAAATTACCAATTTGATTATAGATATTGAACCATATTCTACTTTAGAATTTTTTAATCATTGTCTTAGAATTACCAGAATGTAGTTTTTTTCCATATATGTATTTTCTTTTGACGATTTCTCATTTCCTCGTAAACAATGATTGGGAGAATAAAGTTATTGTTGATTCATCCAAATTTAATGCGGTGTCTTCAAAGTAGCCCTCTTCTGAAATAATACACCTATTCCAACGAAAAATTCATTCATTGAAACATTGCTTAATTTTCATGAATCGACTTCAGTGCCTGAAACTAGTAATTTGAGTTTCAGAAAGAGAAAGAAGTCACCTGGATCATAAGAGGAATACGGAGGTACTTAACGACAATTTTTAGTTACCATTTTTTTTTCTTTTACTTTTTGTTTCACCACATCTCGATCGCTTTGCACCATGTATATGCAAGTGTTTTTCACAAAGCCAATTCACCATAAGCATTAAGTAACATTTTCAGCGTTCCGTATACAAAACCCCATTTGCATTGCAAAATCTAAATGATTAGACAAAAGGGAACTAAACAAACTAAGTGACAGATGACACTCAAACCCTATGTGATAGTATAGATTATATAGAACAGTTGTGCCAACTTAGAGACGAAAAAAATTGCACCAAAGCCTTTGAGAATTCTTTAAAGTGATCAATTGATATTGATATTATCCTGATAATCTTGGATCTCCTATGAAGGTACCTCAGAAGCTTTAGTGAAGATTGTGCGAGTTAAGTGATCAGTTGTGCAAGAATTAGAATGATTCGGCCAATGCTTTTAAGGAAATTATTTATAATTGACTTAATTAATTAACCACATATGTCTATTTCTACATTTTTTGGTCTCTTTCTCTTGATATTGAAATTTCATGTCTTCTTTGAGCTATCTTAGTTTCCCTTTGTGAATTCCTGCTTGGGCAGTGAAGTTCCAAACTACATCAACATCAAAACTAACAACAAAATTATCCCAGCACAAGCAGGGATTCACATAAGGAAACTAAAGATGGCTCAAATAAGACATGAAAAAATATAACAAAATAGAGGCGATAGAAAATCAAGTAGAAATAAAAAGATGTCTTTTATTATAAAGTTAATGTGCAAGATTTCTCCATGAGTTTTAAAAAATAATTTATATTTTATAAAAGGCAAGTTCCCGGCACTTTCTTAAAATTAGATATAATCTTCTCAATGTTATATGACACAGTAAAATAGAAAAGGAAATTTACAAAATGTTGACATGTGTTTTATGGAAACCACTTTGAGATGATGAAATATGCAATAAGGTTTATTGGGCGAAAAGATTTCAACATTCTTATCAGTGAATATTTTGTTGGAATTGATAGCTTCATACGAAAGTTTTGTATGACTACTGTCTTCTTAAATACGAGCCTGGTACAAGAAATTTGGCAACGTCAGGGAGTCCTACTGTGATACGTGATATGACAGTAGTATACAATTGTTTTCATGTGTTTATGGTTTATCATATGTTGTTAAACGATTGCAAATGACACTTTTATTAAATAATACACATATATATATGTTTATTTCTATTTATTATTGAGTTGCTCATGTGAGGTGTTTTATATAGTAACTTCTTCAAATGATTGTAAACAACTGGTCTAAAGTTTAGTAGCATACTGTATTTAACTGATTTCTGTTTTAAGATAAGAGTACAATAAAAGTTTTTATCACTTATGGTAAAACCACCGGGTCCCTAGGTGAATAGATCCAATAGAGGTGAATTAGATAACTCTGTTCATACAATAAATTCTCCGAATTTCTTAATGCCGACTTCTTGCAGTTAATAAGAAATTGTAGAACATAGTAAACCATACTAATATTGTAAAGTTCATCAGAAGAAATTAATTTTCCCAACACAATTCGGATAAAGGAATTTTTTATATGGAGAAATAAATAACATAATATAGATTTAAATGATAATCTCACAAATAATACTTATAAAGCTTTTTCCACAATATGCCTGCATGTTTGGAGATAATTAAGTATAGTTTCACAATTTATAATATTGAAAATTTTTTGCTAGGTAAATTCACTAGTAAAAACTTGAGAAGCGTTTTGGCAATTACAAACTTTTAATGATAATGTATCAGTAAATGAAGTTTTAAATTTTTTTAAGAATGGATGCGGTAGAAAAATATAGAAAAAGTAGAAAAAAAATTAAAGTAGAGCCTATATTCAAATTTAATGGATGAACTTTTTTTCTTGATGATATAAGAAAGCATTTTTTTTAGAAATTAATGATTCATGTAGATTCTTTTGAATATTGATAAATTTATAGATATTTTAAATTCAAATTATTTTAACGATTATGCTTTCAAAGAATCTGCCGAAATTTATATAATAAATAAATAAAAGTATGAAAAAATAAAGTCATTATTATTATATTGCAGGGTATGGGTGACACAGTGGTTCCAAAAATTAAACTATAGTATTTAATGAATATTCATATAATTTGGAGTGGGAGTCTCTTAATTCCAACTGTTCACTTTAAAATAATTTTTCAACTTATGTATGCTATTTTAGAGCTCATTTAAAATAATAATTCTTAAGAGTGAAATTTTTCACAAACAGTTGATTAATAGAACATTCTTGGAAAATTTACGTTTCGGAATACATATTCAGAATACACACTAGAAGAATTTCAACTAATTTGTTTATGTAATAATAATAGTTTATTTGCCTATAATTAATATACAAATTTAAAGAAAAAAATTTTATATACAAATAAATAAATGAAATGAACAAACAAGATGATGATCAGAGGTTCACTAATGAATAGTTCGCCTGTTAGTTCTAACACTAAGAAACCTAAAACATTTTACTAGTCCCAAAAATGAAAAATATAAACAAAGAATATATACACATATAGCGAAGCAGAATGACCAGACATCCAATGAAGAAACCAAACAATTTCACCCACAATAGAAGTGAAAGGTTTAGCATGCATCATCTAATCTCAAGGACAAAGGATCATAATCGGTTCAAAATAATATTCAATTTTTGGGAAGCACTAAATATAATGTCTTAAAACGGTTTACGGCACTCTGCACAATTGTCAAATCGAGAAAACCATAGCATCTAGCAAGCACTTGAAACTTCTTACTTTGGTCCAGTTAAAGAATCACCAGCTAGGTATATTCAATATGCCATTATATATTAACTCGTGTGTATTCGTTTTCTATGAGTATTAAGAAGCCATATTTTAGTTTTCATCATGAATGATCGGTATACTATAATGATAAATAAATTTTTATTTACTTCTCTATCAGTATCATATTAAATGATTTTAGAAAAGGAAAAACAAATTTAAACCTTGATACCAGAAAGACTCATTCACATACTTTAAAAAAATGGTGAAAAGCACTGACATGAAGTCAGGAGCTGTTGCGCGCTTGTACATATCACCCACCAACCTCACGACATTTTGTATTAGCCTTCTTGTCGTTATTTTACATCTAAACACAAAATTTAAATCCAATTGTAGGACTACAGCTATAATAACGCTGCTCTGCTCACAAAATATTTTTTTTTGATCTTATATGATCGTCATTGAAATTTACATTTTGCATTAGCCTTTATATCTAAATGGTAAATTCAACTTGATAGTAGTTGCTATGGTTTCAGTAGCGATCAACACTGCTCTGCTCATAAAATATTTTATTTTGAATCTTATAATCATAAAATGTACACGTGATTTTGCACGAACATGCGCGTTATAATTTTGCTTCTAAATACGAGATTTCAGATTAATCGGATTTGTAGTTTGGAAGACAGTGAGAAAAATATGAAAATACTTCAAATGCAAAACCGTTCGACAGGTCTTTTCCAATAACACGAAAATATTCAGGCCCCAAACCAGTTCCGAAAGTTTAAAATCTCTATCTTTTGCCGTTCGAAAATTAGTGTAAGGTTGCTCTCAACACTGATACGCTCACAATTTTTTTTTTTTTATTTCTAATCATACGATTCTCATAAAGATGCCTGTTATTATTCTACTTCTAAATGTTGTCCATTAACGAACTTAGCCGAGATATTTAGACCCTTAACCTTCCCTGAAAGTTTCAAAGCCCTAGCTCTTTCCATTCGAAAGTTAGCGTGTTTACGAAAGGGCCGGCCTAACAGAATTACTTTTGACTTCGGGTTCTTCATCAGTGAGTCGTTCAAGATAATTTTTGGTTCAAAATTAAAAAATTACATTTGGGCGTAACGCTCTTCAAATTCAATACTTCGCCCAATTTTAACTATCGGTACTGAAAAAGAGGTACTACGCTAGCTTCGTAAGTATCTTAGAAGTTGGCACATTTAATAAGGATTTCAAAATTCAGCAAGTTTCTTGGATATATATATTTTTTAAAGAACCAGTTTTGAACAATTTTTTCTTGTTTAATATTTTGGGAACATTCTAAACTGAACATCAATTTTTGGATTTTAAGAATTATTACATTACAACAAATGTTCAAAATGCCTTCCATTAGTCGCAATATATGCTCGACATTTTCTTGAAAAAAATCAGAGTATCAGACAAACGAATCAATCGTCTGTTATTGACAAAATCAACTGCTTCCATTATTTTTTGCTATTTCAAGATTATATCAAATTATATCTGGGAAGACAATTTGTTCCGCCAAATTAGAGTTATCTTCCTGGTTTCTAAATGATAACTACATACAGATATCGAAAAGACAGACAAAAACATAGGAAATTCAGTGTTAATCAAGAATGCAGTGGAAGAATCAAAACCTCATGCGATGACGAATAAATGATTGTCCTCTCTCAATGGCAGTGCGCAGTATTGATGCTTCGATCGAAAGGCTGTGCAGTCTGCTTTCATTCCCCACTATCATTGAGAGAGAACAGTCGTTTGTTCGTCATCGCACATATCTCTGTATATAGAGATATGTGTATATAAACTTCGCCATTCAAAACCTCTTTTTCTTTCTCCTTTTCGTGCCATGTCCTCCCAGAACATTGGCAGTCAGTTGCTTGATCTTTACTTTGTCCACAGTGGACCCAAATCGTGTGATGGTGCTCACTCCATACTATTGCCGAAGGTTTTTCAGCCAAGATATCCTTCGGCGACTAGGACCACGCCTTCCCTCTATTTTCCCCTGAACAATTATATGGAGAAGTTCATATTAAGGTTTCCCCATCACGTGAGCAAAGTATTTCAGATTTCTTCTCTTTATGATTTTGAGAACATCTCTTCCTGTATTCATACAGTAGTAGTCGTTTTTTTCAATACAGACAGTTAAAATTGAGCAAGTTATTAATTTTGAATACTTAGTTGGATGAAAAGTGACATTTTCTTCCAAGCTGGGACTATGGGCTTAAAGTATTACCATTATTACATAATCAAAATAAAATTTGTTATACAGGGAGTTATGACACCATCATGATGTTCTCAATTTTTTTAAAATGCTTATAATTTTTAAAATACGTAACTTTTTTAGTATTTTTCTCAACTATTATGGTTTGACCTATCAGCCGCTTCCAGCTTGAAGTTAACTTCTGGGACATCTGTATAGTAAAATGACATCATTTTCATCATAATACGTAGTATATTCATAATTTCAAGATGAATTTTTTGTCAAGTAAAAACCGAAACAATCATAGATAATACGTAACATTTCATTATTTTCTCCTCAAGAATAAACAGGAGTGCTGTAATGAGCATGAGGTGTTTCCTTTCTCTGTACTTGTTTTTATGAAGGCTGTGGTACAACAAAATTTTTTGTGAAATGATTCATTTTGATAAGTTATGCAATCTATTACCTCTCTTTATAACCAATATTTGGGTGACTAACTCGATTATTGAATGTGGAATAGGTAATTGTAAAGGCTTAACAATTTTGTATTATTATATTAGAGAAAATTTGAATGATTAATAATACTCTATCTCTAAAGTTAAATTGTTTTATTGTACATATTTTGGGAGAATTTTTATAATTTTGGTAAAATACTTCCAAACAATAAACACTCAATATCAAGCAATTTTACCATGAAAGTCTATAAAATTAAAACATCAAATAAAAAACATCCATTTGTTCACTGCACCATCTAGTGCTAGCAATACATAATACAAAATTAATATAACTTTGTACAATAATCAAATATATATTTGATGGATTCAGTCTTGATGGAAACTCATTTTTAATAAATAGTAAATAAAAATCAATTTCCACATGCTTTTTCTAATAAACAACACTTGTTCACCACACTGTGACTTCATCAAGTTTTACATCTGGACTGATTAGATGTGAGAACAAAGGATATATAAATTCAGATATAGAACCCAATAAAGCCATTTTCTGGTGAAACAATTGTTGTTTATTAATAAGAAGTTTGTGGAAATTGAATTTTATTTAGTATTTAATAATCAAATAGCATCATCAAACTTAAAAAGTGGGGATAGATGTTTAAATCATTTCTTCAAAATTTATATTATGTACTTCAAGTTGCACTATCATATTGTGATTATCACGACATATTTCATGAAAAATTTCTCATCATACCCCTGAGAAAAATTAATAAAACTTCAAATCCTTAGTGACAATCTCATTTATCCATTTCTTGAGTTTCATTTCAAACAATCTTTCTTTTTCCTGCTGGTGATTGATCATAGATAATTATTAAGTTATTTGTAGCTTAAAATGAGTTATTCTTGTGTTTTTACAAAATTCTGTATCTTGTTAACATTTCACAAAATTCACTGATAAAAGTCATGAATGAACAATTACAATTATATATGCTAGTAGTAACTTAATCTACATTTTCAGATTCTAACTTAACTTCTGTCTTGATCTTAACCTCTTCAAAACCCATTTGATTTGATTCTGTGCTTGACTCAGTTATAGCTCCATCGTTAGTCGTCTCATCTTGTCCCCCCATAAAACCATTTTCCGAGCAATCCATTGAAGATGAATTTTTCTCTGAATCGTCAGAATCCTCTCCATAACCGCAAGTCCTCAGGGCATTTTTGTGTCTTTCAAGCAGGCAGTGTTTTTCATATGATCTCTTATGTTTAAACCTCCTTTCGCATGGTATACACTCAAACGGTTTCTCCTTTGAATGCTTCTTCATGTGAAAATTCAAGTATTGTTTTATTGTGAATTTGGCATGACATATTTCACACTCGTGTTTTTTCTCAGCTTCATGCAGTGATTTGTGAGCATATAATCTGTGATTACTCTTGAATTTCTTATTGCAAATATCACACTGGAAATTTTTGACTTCCAAATGTGTAAATTTGTGATTTTTCAATGCAGTTTTCGTTCCGTAGTAATTTCCACATTGTTCACACTGGAAATTTCTTTCTTTTGTGTGAACCACTAAGTGAATTTGCAAGTTGTATCTTGATCCAAAGATCTTGTCGCAATATTCACATTTGAAACTTTTGTCATGAATTTTAACATGGTTTCTCAATAATGAGGCATTTATGAATTCTTTCTCACAAATGCTGCACTTATTCACTTTTCCATTAGCTCTGTGTTGAAGTCTGATGTGTTCAGTCAAGTTTTTCGGTTTATCAAAATTCTTATTACAATACTGACATACGGTCGGTTCCTCAGTTTTATGGAATTCTTTATTGTGTTTGGTGAATTCAGATCTATCATAAAATACTTTTTTGCATTCACAGACATTTGGAATGTGTGCTCTACCAACATGTTTTTTCAAACGGTATAATGTTGGGTAGATTCTTTGGCAAAACTCACAGGGAAATTTCAATTCCTTGTGAACTTTCAAATGACAGGACAATAACTGTTCACTTTTAAAAGTCTTTTGACATAGTTGACAGCTAATTGCTTTTTTATCTTTAGAATGTACTGTTGCCATATGTTTCTTCAGTTTCTCTTGAGTTTCACAGTACCTTGAACATACCTGTAAAAAGAGTATATTGAGATCCTCAATAAAGATTTTGACACTCCAATTATGGAGTACATATTTTAACTCAGAATTAACTGACAGTCCGAGTCTAAGATGAAAAAGCAGAAAGCATGTACTGAGGTAGAAAAAACCTATACAAATAGAAACTCTTTTAAATCTAGAATTATCAGAGACTGGTTATTTTTCAGAAACCCAAAATAATACCTATAGTAAAAATTTATAGCAATGGATACTCACTCAAAACCACCAAGACATGCAGTTTCTAGAAGAACCTATTTATTCTTATGGCAAAAATTAGACTTCTTTTTCAACAGAAAGTAGAACTCAACTTTCAACAAAAATTGCATCTATATTATGTTCAAGGGAACAAAGACGGAAACCCTTGAATTCTAATTCGATTTCGTACAATGGAAGTCTAGTTCTTTTGCTTCCGACTATGCCATTATGATCGAACATACTACTCTGTCAAGAAAGTGCCGGGAATTTTCAATTAAAACAACATTTTTACATTTAATCGTCAAAATTTATTGGGTCGCCTTCAAAATAGGCTCCATTTGCTCCAATACATATATGCCAACGGCACTTCCAATTATCGAAACATTTTTTATAGGCGCTTTCCGGGATGGACTTTAGCTCTCGCGCCGAATTTTCTTTTATGGCTTCAATCGACTCAAAACGGGTGCCACGAAGGGGCAATTTTAGTTTTGGGAAGAGGAAAAAGTCGCAGGGAGCCAAATCCGGCGAATACGGTGGTTGCTGAAGCACGTTTGTTGAGTTTCTGGCGAGAAAGTCAGTCACAATCGTAGCTCGGTGAGAAGGCGCGTTATCGTCATGCAAAATCCATGAGTTGTTTGCCCACAAATTTGGCCGCTTCTTAAGGATACGCTCACGCAAACGTTTCATAACGCCTAAGTAATACTCCTTGTTTACCGTATGACCCTCTGGAACGAATTCGTAGTGCACCACGCCACGGATATCGAAGAAAACAATGAGCATCACCTTCATTTTCGAGCGGCTTTGGCGTGGTTTTTTCGGTTTCGGCTCATTTTTTGCCACCCATTCCGACGATTGCTGGCTTGTTTGCATATCATACTCGTAAACCCAGGTCTCATCACCAGTTATAATGTGTTCCATGAATGTAGAATCGGAATTACAGCGATCCAGCATGTCTGAAGCAACCTGTTCGCGATGACGTTTTTGAAGAAAATTCAGGTCTTTCGGTACGAGTCGTGCGGCCACCTTTCTCATGCCCAAAATATCAATCAAAATCGTACGTGCGGACTCGTGGGATATCTTAAGATCATGTGCTATCTCTCTCAAGCTGGTACGACGGTTTTCCAGCACCCTTTCCTTAATTTTATCGACGTTATCTTCGATCGAAGCCATCGATGGGCGACCACTTCACGACCGTCCTTGAAGGCTCTGTACCACTGATATGCACGAGTTTTCGATAGAGCATTATCACCAAAGGCCTTTTGCAACATTTTCAATGCATCGGCACACGAAAATTCATTTGCAACACAAAACTTTAAACAAATTCTTTGCTCAACGTAATCACCCATAGTAAAAATCGGCACGCACTCTGACATCGACTGACTTAATCAGCTGTTGCAAACACACTAGTTGACAGATCCCGCTCAAGCTTGGCATAGTAATTAAGGACAGTGGTACCAACCTAGGAAAAAAAATTTTTACCTGCCTCATTGCCCCGCCAGATTTAAATCGATAATTCCCGGTACTTTTTTGACAGAATGTACACCTTGATTGAATGTGCAATTCAAACACTAAATCGAGATTACAATTACACTGTAAACATTCAATGAACTTGTGAGTTCATTGACTTTGGTTAATTTATCGAAAGATGCCGCATATTTAACTGAATACAGGGAGATAATACGATACTATACGTGTGTTCACATTAAATGAGTAACATATTTCACTTCATCTCGCGATAAATGAATATGCCATATGGTCTCGTTTATTATATTGACTTGTTCCATTTTGACTAGGAATCAAAATTATTGGTTAATTTGAATATCCAAATCTTTCTTAACCGTAACATTAATTTTTTGAAAAAATCAAATGAATTAATTAATTCATATTAATGACTCAAATACTCGCCAATAAAACTTTTTTAATTAATTCACAAAAGTTGTTTCAACACTAGCAGATATTGAGGATTTTTCAACGGATATCTTTCTAGTTCTTTTGCTTGAACTGTCTAAATATTCTTTCTCGAGTAAATATGCATTTTTCAGTAAACTGACACACTCGCAGCAGTCCTTCTTACTAAGGGATTGTTTGTTTATACTGAACTGACATTAGACATGATATGTCGAGTCATAATTGCTTCGATGGCCACTGAAGCTTTGAAAGTAACAAAACCCAACTTGAAATTAGTTGAAATTACATGATGTCAAATTCATTTTAATTCGACACTTTTTCCCCTTGAATATTTTATAGAGACAATTTGATTTTGTTTGAAGCTATTACGATTTGACGTTTCAGGTAAAATGTCAGTTCAGTATAAAAAAACAATCTCGTGGTATGCATATTTACTCAAATACTAAATATTTGGATGCTTCAAGCAACAGATAATAGAAGTAGAAAGATATCTGTTGACAAATCCAACTATTAGAAAAAAATATATACATAATTTCTTACTCACCTTACAAGTTGTCAATAAAATGTCAGTATGGGCAACTCTGATATGGCTTCTTAATGTACCATTATATCGGAATGATTCATCACATTGAGTACATTTGTATCTTTTCTCATCTGTATGGATTCTCTTGTGAATTTTCAGCTGTGCTGTGGAGCTATAAGACTTTCCACATTGGTCACAAACACAGGGTTTGATCCCAAAATGTGCATTCTGATGCACTTCTAACTTTCCTAGAATGTATGAATAATTTGAAGCATTAGTAACTTTCTTTTGTCCTATTAGTTAGCTCCGGAATTACTCCGGTACACATAACACTAACAACAGCACATTATTTTTATTAAAGCTTGATGTACCTGAGCTCCACCAACAACCCTTCCCCCTGTTGCTCCATCTTTCAAGATAATGCAATAAGTTCATTTTGATTATATCCTTTATTTATTTTTTGTAAAAATGCCCAAACATTGAAGAAAAATGTACAGAAATGGCAATTTTTATTTAAATAATGTAAGCATAAGAAAGAGTTATCTTGTATAGAAGTTTTTAAATAAAATAAATGATTCAATTGAACAATCCCCTCACTTAAATAAACAAAATTCACATAATGATGAATTTACAGCTTACAGTTTTGGTTTCATTGAAAGGATTATCTAGATGAAAATGTTCCCCCAGAAAGATAACTTTATTTTGTACCTATGATCAACCAGCCTGCCTCAACAGACCATTGATAAAATATTTGAACATATTGCTGATAGCTTCTGATTAATGCTCAGTTTGCCCCAAATACCAAAAATATTTCTAAACCATCACAGATCACAGCCGATTTGTGTCAAAGCATTAAATAATGTAAAATTATAAGATGAATGTGTAGTCTTGTTTAGTGTAACCAACCATTTAATATGTGATTGATTTGGTAGTAGCTCAAGTGCAACAAACTATAGCGGTACTTCAGTGCTTGAAACACCAAAAACAAAATGCTTATTGAAAATAGATTGGATAAATAACGACTAGAATCTTACAATAACATGATTTTTCAAAATCATGAAAAATGAACTTAATTTATAGGGAACATTATTGTTTCTTACCAACACTTTGACACACCATTCCACACATTGCACAAGTTCGTTTTTCTCTATAATGCAATTTTCTATGTTCTCTCATTTCAAGGAATGTATCGCTGATAAAATCACAAATTCCACAACTATAACTGGTTGATGTTCCTTCTGTCTTTATATGTTGTGATTCAATTGTTTCATAATCTTCATTGGAACAATTCATATTCTCAGATAATGTGAAGTTTCCAAGATCATTCCATTCTTTTTCTATTTTAACTTTCACATCATTAATGTTTCCGAACTCATTCAAACTTTCAGGTTCTAATTTTGAATTATCCTCTTCAGAATCAGGAGGTTCGGTTTTGAAGTAAGTACTCATTTCACTGGTATTCAGCAATAAATCCTTCTGTTTAGAAGTACAATTGAGCTCGTTTGAATCATTCATCTTGAACAAAATCAATACTCTTTTCTTAAGACTGAAATAAATGTCATAAGTTCATATAATGTTTCCCAACTTAATAAGATTAGATAGAATGAAATTTATTCATGATTTCCACAATGATATTTGTTTCGCGTAACAAATAAACTAATAAATAATACCGTTTGATTAAATAACAATAATTAGAAAGGAGAACAGACGAATAACTGAATGGACCTAAAATGTCGTGACAGTTTTGACAGTTATGTACCAAAAATTACATTAATTTTGTAATCTGTGGTTATGTTCTTCTAATTTCTGTGATTCTTGGTCTTAGAAAACTTCAATGTTTAAATCATAAAATTCAATTCTTACGAATGAAGATTTCGCGTCTAGAATTTGCAAGCGTTCTACGTGTTGCCTCCGATTTTTGAGCCATTATATATATATATATATATATATATATATATATATATATATATATATATATATATATATATATGCAGGGTAGCATTAGCTATCGGGGCGTGACGACCCCGCATACCCGAGTCATCCAGAGCCTCAGGTCAGCATCCGGAGGCTCTGCAGAATATATCGCTCCTATCACTAGAAGCCAGAATCAGGGCGGTAGGGGACAGCGGGCTGGTCCTCTTCGGAACCGTCTGGAGGCAGAGCCCGATGGGGTCAGCTGTGGTGCAAGCGGCGCAGCCCCCCGAGATGGCACCGTAAGCCAGGATCTCGTTTCACGGAATATGGAAGGAAGCTCAAGTTTGGACGAGAGAGGATCTCGTCCCACGGGAGTTTCAAATAGGCGAGATGCGAGAACGCGATGGACGGAGGAGGACAACATCCTTATAATGCGCGTTCATTTTATAGCGAAGGAAATGCAACCAAGAACAGGAAAGACATACAGAGAGCTACTTACAGAATTATGGAATGACATCAACCCGCAGAGACCATCGTACGCCAACCTTCTGGCAAATAGAGTCAGGTGGCTTCTTGAAAGGGAAAAGTTCTCCACCACTGAACTTGACACCATTGCTCAAAGTTATATCCCGCGTGGTGCCCCTATAAATGCAGAGCCTGATGAAGAAACACGAATGGAAACCAGATCACATATCCGAATGAGCGTACAACCATCCAGGCTAGAACGTAATTATTACCGAAACCTCCAGAAATACTCAGGACTTTCTCCGAGTAAAAGGGCAAACATCCCAAGAATGAAGCAATCCAAAGAAATGCTAGAGTGTGTCCAAAAAATCAACAGGATAATGGAGAGATACATCGATGTAACCGCCACACTGAGAGAGGTGGTCGACTGCGTATACGCTGGAGCAATCACAGTATGCGAAGATCTCAAAATAAGCATAAGCGGGGCCCAACCAACTCGCCGTCAAGAAATGATACCACCATGGAAAATGAGGCTGGAAAAGAAAATTAGGATTATAAGAAAAAGAATTGGCACCTTACATACTTACCTCAATACAGAAATACCGTCCAACAGGATCATGAAGGGAGTACGGCAGATCGCATCAGAAGCACGTATTAGAACAAATGGCTCGAACCAACTTCTCGCAGAGCAGATGATGGTGGTCCTCGACAAGCTGAAACAGAAGGTGAAAGCGTTAGGAAACCGCATACAAAGGTACAAAGAGTAAAGAGGTATAGGAACAACCAGCTGTACTACAAAAATCCTAAAGAGTTCTTCCGCAAGCTTGAGAACGCAAACAACACGGAAGGAGTGAACCCAGATGAGAGAGAAATGTTTGAAGTCTGGAAGGGAATTTGGGAGCGAAGGGAGACTCATGATGATGAGGCTTTCTGGATAAAAGACGCTGAGAAGGAGGCAGGAAACTACACCATGGAAGATCTCGAAATTATGGAGGAAGACATATCATCTGTCCTTAAGAACTCAAATAACTGGGCTGCTCCAGGATCTGACAAACTCCATAATTACTGGTGGAAAAACTTCAAGGCCACTCACCATAAATTGGCCAAATTTTTTCAGAGAGCGTTGGCGGAACCCTCCATCATACCAGAGTTTTTCACTTTGGGGGTCACCCATATGCTTCCAAAAGGAAACACCAGTCCTGACCCCAAGGCTTATCGACCCATTACATGTCTTCCTACTGTCTATAAGATACTCACAGGAATAATCACCAAACATCTGTGGAAGCATGTAAGCAAGTACAAGATCCTTGCACGAGAGCAGAATGGCTGCAGAAGAGGTGCCCAGGGCTGCAAGGAGTTGTTAACCATCGATCATCTTATAACCAAACAGGCAAGGAAGAAGTTAAGGAATATCTCGGTCGCATGGGTCGACTACAAAAAGGCTTTCGACTCGGTCCCGCACTCCTGGCTTCTTAAAGTTCTGAAACTCTACGGTGTATCTGGAAACATTATAGGCTTACTAGAACATCTGATGACAACCTGGAGGACGAACTTAACATTCGGCAAAATAATAACACCAGAGATAAGAATCTTAACTGGCATCTTCCAAGGGGATAAACTCAGCACCCTCTGGTTTTGTCTAGCTTTAAACCTCCTCAGTAGGCTGCTCAACAACAACCGATACGGATACCTTGTGGACGACAGGTCAAACATCAAAATTACTCATCAACTGTATATAGATGACCTCAAGCTATATGCCGCGAATGAGGAGCAACTGAGGAGCCTTCTTGGGATAGTGACATCTTTCACACAAACCATCAGAATGGAGATGGGGCTGGACAAATGTGCCTCATTACACGTCAAGAGAGGAAAGTTGACACAAGGGGGAGAAATGCTTATTCAAGATGAGGTGACTATACAAGAACTAAGCCCAGAAGAATCATATAAGTACCTGGGTATACAACAAGCATTGGAGATAAGAACATCAAAACAGAAAGAAGATTTCAAAAATAATTTTTTTGCTAGAATAAAAAAAACCCTCCGCAGTAAACTGAACTCCAAGGCAATGTTTACGGCAATCAATACATGGGCAATTCCAAGTATAGCCTACTCTTTCGGCGTGATCAGGTGGTCAAGCACAGAGTTGAAGGCGATTGACACACATGTGCGAGTCCTAATGTCTAAATACGGCATCCACCATCCCCATGCATCGGTGATCAGACTTTACATGCCTAGGCACCAAGGAGGAAGGGGTTTGCGAAATGTTGAAAAGGCCCACAATAAAGCGGTAACTGAACTCAGAGAATATTTCCACTCAAAAAACTTACCGTTCTTTCAATCAATATGCCAGGAAGACCGCAACATCACGGCTTTAAATCTGGCAAGCAGAAATAACCCACCACAGACGCCATCATCTGAACAACTACTGGAGGAATGGCACGGCAAACCCTTACATGGCAGGTATCCGGAGGCACTGAAAGAAAATAGAGTTAATAGAGAGCAGTCACTAACTTACCTTAAATCCGGTTATTTATTCCCAGAAACCGAGGGACGTCTCATCGCAATCCAAGATCAGGTAGTGCCAACAAGAGCGTACCTGAAACATATAGCCAAAAAGAACATACCGACTGACAGATGCCGGAAATGCTGCCAAGCCTTGGAGTCTATACAACATGTGACATCCTCATGCCCCATTCTTGCACCCAGGGAGTACACCCAGCGGCATAATGCTATGGCAAAAATCTTTCACCAAGCCATTGCCATGAAAGTAGGACTTATACTTACCTCTCGAAGGGTACACGAATACTTACCCAAGCTGATACTTGAAAACAGTCAGTTCAAACTCTACTGGGACAACCCGATAATAACGGATAGATCGGTGCCGCACAACAGGCCCGACATCGTGATCTTTGATAAAGGAAACCGCAAAGCAACAATCATTGATATAACCGTCCCGGCAGATGATAACATAAGTAGAGCGTACACGGAGAAACTAACAAAGTACCACGACCTGGCTTTTGAAATAAAAGAGATACACCAGCTAAGAACGGTAAAGATTCTGCCCCTGATAATCTCCACGAATGGATTGGTTGAGAGCCACCTGGCAGAAAATACGGAACTCCTTGAACTGGATCAGGAGTTGATAAGTAAAGCTCAGAAGGAGGTGATCCTCTGGACAACAAGAATTGTTAGAATGTTCCTTACAGCTGCCTAGAAGGTCCTTGGTCGTTAAGACCCGGACCTTCTAGAGGAAACTCCCATAATGGTGATTATTAAAAAAAAAAAAAAAAAAAAAAAAAAAAAAAAAAAAAAAAAAAAAAAAAAAAAAAAAAAAATTTATATATGACCCCTGAACATTTATATAAAATCAAAATCAACAATAATCCATATTGCCAATGTGGGGAATATGGAAATATTACACACCTAATGGTTGATTGTCAGCTCAACTTACATAATTATAAAATATTGTATGAGAAATTATTTAATCTGAAACTACTATGTCCAAGTAACGTCAATGATGTTTTATACACTCGATCAATAGAAGTCATTGAAGTACTAATGGAATTTTTAAAGGCCTCACATTTGAAAATATAGTCAGTTAGTTGTATTTTTTTTATACTAACTATTCTGTAAGTTTTAGTCCTGTGTGTTTCAAAACCATCCTCTACCTAGGTATTAGGCTGGGAAAAGTAAGAGACTGGGTACATAATCTCGGTTGAGCCCAAAAACACCAAATAGTTGGGGACGAGAAAGAAGAAGAACAATTGTTAGGTCTTAAGATTCTTAACCTATTTATTGTAACAATGTTACCCCCCACTAACCAAGTTTTGACACCAAGGTAGCCAGAGCATACATAATGTGCAAATGTACGATATCCGATATTAACCTTCCTTTCTTTCCTCCATCTTTCTCAGACAATTCTTTTGTACCTAGACCCAAATTCACTTACAACAGCCCCCGTGATCAATGATTTCTTACACCCTTGTTTAGCAAGATAATCAGCTTTGTCATTACCTTGAATGTTAGTGTGGCTTGGGATCAATATAAGCTTCACAGAGAAACCATACACCGAAAGATACTTAATTAAATTAGCTCTAATAGAAAGAGTTATATAGTCATCTTTCATATAAATTTACCAGAGAAATAAATATTTTTGGGAAATGTACCTACGAATACATCCGTTTTAGCATTACGTTATGACATTTATATATAACGTTCTTTCAAGTTGTGTAATCTGTGCAAGATTGTGAGTTTCTGTTTAGATTCACAAAAACAGGATGCATTTCTTATAATAATATAATTAGTATAAACTAATGTGTATTTCGAGTTCTGTTGCTTCATAAGCGAAAGGAAGGTTATCATTGAAGTAAAAAAGTTGATAAAATTATTTTCATTAATGATATGATTTGATTAACGTATATTAAAAAGAAAGCTGAGGACATTATTACGAAAAAATTAAAGTGATTTATTAATACTCTATGTGAGTAATCAATTTTACGATTAATAATCTATGGTTATACATTTAACCTAAGTTATTCATAGTTATAATCATATATGTATTATAGTCTTGTTTATCTATGGTTATAATCATATTTTTGATTAATTAATTTTTGTTACTAATCTTTAATTTCAACCGGAATTGTATCATAATCAGAATAATATGGGAAGAAAAATACCTGGAAGAAAGCATCGTGGAGTCAGAGATCCTGAAAAACAGCGAGCAGAACGTTTGTAAGTAAACCACTTCTACTCAGTTGATATTAGCATTTTTTCCTCAAACTCTTAGATCTCCTGCAAAGATCCCTCAGAAGCCTAGTAGCTGTGTGAGTAAGGAAATTAGTTACATTCGGAGTAAGCTTCATTACTATTGGATATGGGTACGATAAAATGATTTCAACAATTGAATTTCAGACCTCGAGGGGTTAAGCAATCGAATGATGACTCGAGATGTTCATCTCGATTCTTGGGATCTTTTTGTCCCATTAGTAAATTGTCAGATTGTTGTTGTTCCGAGTAATTTGGAAATTATAACATTGCGTATGTCACATCAACTGGAATATATAAAGCAAGGAATGTCTTTGTTTTTAATACAGCTTCTTCAGAGTAGCACCCTTAAGGGCTCAGTAATGGGAGGTGTATGTATAACTTTAAGTATGTTTATCTGATGAATATTTTGGATTTCATCTCAGAAAGCCTTTTCCTGATTTTTAGTTCTTTTATCTATTTTATTCTATTATGTATTCTACAAATATGAGTTTTAGCTGAAAAAATGTATTGTGTGAAATTTTTTTAAATCTATGAGAATATATTAGTGCAACAAATCACAAAATTTTTCTAAAATACAACCAACCTCTCTCAGATATCTCAGATATATAATTCAACTAGCTGACCCGGCCACGCGTTGCTGTGGCTAAAGTTTTTGTTATATTACATTATAGTAAACAATCTAAGAGGAACAATAAGAGAACATCAGTCACGGAGTAAAGTGGAAATAATTGAATTATACGGTATTTCGTTCACTACAAAATAAATTTAATTAATTTTATAGCGTCAACAACACGTGGTAATTATGCTGTTAAAATGAAGCTTATATGACACGTTCGTAAATTTACCATAGCAGCGCCATCTATTGATTACTTACTCAACCCAGTCGAAAGGTATCGACATCTGTTAGAATCATTTGGAGTTAACAGATAATTGTGACTGTCAAATAATAACAGACAAATAATTAGCAATAAATTAAAATTGCGACTATAATTTGAGATTTAAACTATCCTATCTCTCAAGTTGGATCGAACTGCACATGGTGTGCGAATTTTATTATAATCGGTTAAGTGGTTTAGGAGTCCATTGAGGACAAACATTGTGACACGAGATTTATATATATTAAGATAGGCAGATGTCGAAACTCTGCCGAGGATTTGATAAAAAATAATCTCCAGTAACTTCATGTCCTTGAACTACTTTAAATTATGAATCAAATAAAAATTCGTGAAAAGAGTTCATCTGAAGATGGTAAAGAAACCTCAAAACTCCCAGCAGTTTAACGATAATGACATACACTTCGATTAAAATATTATGGTCCAATTGAAATGCAATATTATAAGTTCAACAAGATAAGCTAGATGAATGTTTACATAAAATGATAATATGTGATTTTCAGACTTGCATGTAGTGGAAAACAGAATTTTTAAAATATACCAACCTTGTACAAGTATCCAATTAGGAAATATTCAACCAACATTTTTATCCCTAAAATAATCAAATTTTAATAATAATAAGCCATATTGAGGTCAGTTTTTGTAATAAGACATCTGAAGTTCAGATGGTACAGAGTGCAGTTTTGCATTTGATTTAATTTCCTTGTCGTTATGAATGAAATGCCGATTCAATAGTTCGGTACTACTTGGTATGTTACGTACCTAAGTTCTGTTCAGTTAAGAGCAATTGAGGCTACTATACTATAAATAGGGAATTAGCAAAAAACGGAGGTTTCCCTCACCTTTATGCATAATTTAAATTTGTTACTATCAAGCAGGGCGGAGGAAACAATTGAAATTAATTCCCATGCATTTATCAGAATATCTGCAGAGGTCTTGGAGTTTTTTGAAAAGTTGAATTATCTGCCATCTCTAATTATTATTTATTAAATGAATGGAGTATGCGATTTCCTCTAGGTGAAACATTATAACAAATTAATTTTAAAAAATTCACACAGTTTTTATGTTTTACAGTTTATTCAGAATCCTGACACGTGTTTCGCTCTTTTGGCCATCTTCAAATGAGTACAAAAAGTAACTTCTTTTTGCACTTTTTTGAAGATGGTCGAAAGACCGAAACACGTGTCAGGATTCTGAATACACTGTAAAACATGAAAACTGTGTGAAATTTTTAATTTAAATAATTATTATTTACTTGCGTCACCTTAGGCACAGCATTGTTAATTTTTTGACCCAACAGTGATTGATTATTTTAATTATTATCTCATGATTATCATAGTGGTTGTTATTCAATTTGGTTATATACTCATTTGTAACGCTATAGTATTACTGTATGTTTGTAATTGTTCTGTTATCTTTAATATTGAGCTATTCAAATATGAGAAAGGATGAAGTTGAACAAACTGAGCAATCAGGCTCAGCCGTTTTATAGAGATTCTTAACTTAACAGTTTGCCCATATACTGGTATCCGGATTTAAGGTTACTAACAGTATGTGATTCTAGAGGTCCAAATATAAAAGAAACTTCATGTCAACAACCTTTGTCCTAAAATATGCTCCTTGAGAGCCCCTTCATTATGACCCCTAAAAATCTGTAATGTGATCATTTTGTATAAATTTCCTACTAGTGGCGAAGATAACTTTCATATTTAAAATGACTCCTTATTCCTGAGCTAGATAATTTATTTCCTATTTTAAACTGTTTACTTCCAGTGGATAATACAAAATCTTCATCAACAGTAGGCCAATGTGATTTGATTTCCTCCATGCATTGTTACTTATTGTGCATATTGAATTACCAGTATGGTTACTACGTTCCTTTAGGTACGATAATGGGGTGTTTTTGATTCATCGATTCATTTGCCTATTCAACTTTCAACCATGAGTATGTTACTGCTGTCCTTATATATGATTATAGAGTTTGGTGCAATGAATCTGACAACTCATTAGAGCAGCCTGTTTGCATAGATCTGCATCTGTTTAGTAGTATTGTGTACTTAGTCGCTATTTTGTTTGATGTGTTGCTTTGAAAAGTGGACTTCTAGCTTGGAGCTCAATTAATTTTTGAGGTTCTGATGTATAACCCTGTTTTCATCATGAACAATGCTATAATCATGTTCAGAGAAAAAGATCTGTACTGATAATTTTCCTGCATTCCCATTAACCCATTTTTTGTTGTTGTTTTTTCTTCCTTATTGATATTGGTTGCCTGTAGTTGTAGTGGAATTAACTTGGTGGCAAGATATTTGTTTATTTTTTTTTGTTTTATCATTGCTACCATGAAAGTTCCATCGTCTGGTGGATATATCAATACTTGTTATTTATTTCTAAAACTTTGAAATGCTCACAAAAATCAAATCTATAAAAAAACATCTACATGAATACTCATCATTTCAGTAGGCTTGTTTCTTATGAATTGAAGGGATATAAAATGGAAGAAATAGTTATTCTAGTATTTTATAATCTTTTTATTTGAATATTTGAATTTTACAATGCACTCCTTTTTCCTATGGTATTTAATTGAGTTGAAATTAGTAATTTTTCCTGGCTAAATCACTAATTCTCCATGAGATATACAAAGGCAGTTAGATATTTGCAGATAAATATGATCTTACATTATAATATCATTAGGAGAATATTTTGTAATCTCAGCTGATAGCCAAGCTTTGCATAAAAAATTTAATGTTATTTTAATGTCTGAGAAACACTTATATTTTAATTCTCCGACATTCAAATACTCACCCTCTTCTCCTGCGCCATATGCTGTAGAATGGTGTTAAGAATTGGTCTATTTCGATGCCTTCAATATGAAGAATCCAGGTATCAAATATCAGTTAAGATATACTGCTTGTGAAAAGTTAAGGATAATGATGTTTTCTGAAGATGCATATTTTTCATATCATCTTAATACATTTTTTTTAATTACATGAACTGATAACTATTATAGAAAAGTCTTCTGCAATATCGTTTTTTTTTTTTTTTTTTTTTTTTTTTAAAGGTATTTATTTATCAGCAATCAGAATACATTTCTATAAGCTAATTTTATATCCATACAGTGTGAATTAAGCGTGAAGAAGTTCCCCCCATTGGGGGAATCTCTTAATATTCCATAAGGTCAGTTGGCCATTTCCTTTGCAGTCTTCTTGCTTGGTTGTCCTCTGTTAGGGGTCGTAGAAGGGTATTTGTGTGCTCTTTCAATCTAGAATAGTGATTTCTACTTCTTGTTTTAATGACATCCTTAACAAAGGGGATTTTCATATCTTCATGGAGTGTTAGGTTTGTGACATACCATGGTGCGTTGGCTATCATTCGCAATATCTTGGACTGGCTTCTTTGTATGTTGGCTATATTTGACTTGCTTGCACATCCCCAAATTTCAAGTCCATACGTCCAGATTGGAATTATAACTGTTTTGTACAGTAGAATTTTATTTTCTAATGACAGTTTTGAACCTCTTCCCACAAGCCAATACATCTCCTTGATTTTCAAGTCTATTTGCTTCCTTTTCTTTTTTATGTGTTCTTTCCAAGTAAGTCTGGTATCTAGATGAAATCCTAAATACTTTGCTGTTTCTGCCTGTGGTATTGCTTTTCCATTAAGGTGAATTGGTGGGCATCGTTCTTTTCTCAAGGTGAAATCTACTTTTTTTGATTTTGTTTCATTTATTTTTATTCTCCATTTCTTGATCCATTTTTCCACTAGATTCAGATGTTCTTGAACAAGTTTAGATGCTGTTATGGGGTCTTCATGGGAGGCCATTATGGTGGTATCATCTGCAAAAGTTCCTGTGATTGTGTTATCACATGTCGGCAGATCAGAAGTATACAGAATATAAAGAATAGGACCCAACACACTTCCTTGTGGGACTCCGGCTTTAATGGGGTAATTTTTAGATGTTTCTTCGCCTACCTTTGTTCTGAATTCTCGATCAGTAAGGTACGACTTCAAGATGCTGAAATACTTCAGAGGGAGAATAGTTTTGATTTTATACAAGAGCCCAGCGTGCCAGACTTTGTCAAAAGCCTGACTTACATCTAGGAATACCGATGTGCAGTACTGTTTTTGTTCAAATGTTTGATGGATGAATCTTGTTATTCGATGGGTCTGTTGAACTGTTGAGTGTCCTTGCCTGAATCCAAACTGATGAGAGGGAATCCAGTGTTCATTGGGTAACTCTGTCTCAATCCTTTGTAGGAGGAGCCTTTCGAGTAACTTGGAGATGGTCGGCAACAGGCTTATAGGTCGGTATGATGAAACCTCGTGTGGTGATTTTCCTGGCTTTAATACCATAATTATTTCAGCTGTCTTCAGCATTTTTGGCCAGTAGTTCAATTTTGTGATGGCATTGAAGATATATGTTAGTAATTTAACTGCTTTCTTAGGAAGTTCTTTGATCATTTTTGCTGTTACTCCATCTAGACCAGGGGCTTTTCGAATGTTTAGATACTTAATTTCTTTCTGAATTTCTTTTACCGTGAATGATTTTATTTTAGGTAAGTCAGTTGGGATGCTGGAAATACATTCTTCAATCTCATCATCTGTTCTCTGATCATTTGGCGTAAATACGTTGGCAAGATGTTCTGCAAAGAGATCAGCCTTCTCTTTTTCGCTTCTAGCCCAATTAGTGCTCGCATCACCTGGATTCTGGAGTGGGACGACTTGTTGTTTTGGTTTTTTTTTTGATTTGATTGGCTTCCAAATTGAGCTATCATACCTGTTTAGGTTAGCTAAGTAATCCGCAAATGATTTTTCTTGTAGGTCCCTCAATTTGTTTTTTAGTTCTTTACTTATCTGGTTGAAGATTCTTTTGTCAGATGGAGCGTGAGTATTTTGCCATCTTGATCTTGCTTTTCTTTTCACTGCGATTAGTCTTTTAATTTCGACCGGTATTGATGTCGTTGGCTCCCATTCTTTTATGTTTGGAGTACTGTCCATAGCTGCCTGTATCAGGATAGTTGTAAACATTTTCAATGCTTCGTCTACTTCAGAGGGATATTTGAGGCTCAGCTTGTTGCTCCACTCAGCTTGTTGCTCCACTTTGCTTCTATAGTCGTCCCAATTTGTTTTGCTGTTATGAAGTCTTGGTTTGGTTTTTCTCTTCAGAGCAAACGTTCCCACCGATGCAATCACTGGAGAATGATCAGAAGACAAATCGTAGCTTGCTTCCACCTCCATATATGTTGTTGATATACCGTTCACAATGAAAAAGTCCAGGAGATCTGGTAATTTGTTTGGATCGCTCGGCCAGTAGGTAGGTTCACCAGTTGACATGAAGGTGTAATTTTTCTCTTGTATTAGTTTGGCCAACTCCCTACCTTTAGTCGTTATTAGACGGGAACCCCAAAGCGTGTGTTTACAATTGTAGTCTCCTCCTACTATGAATCTTGGTCCTAATGTGTTGAAGAATTCTCTGAATTGGTCTTTTTTTATATTATGCCTGGGTGGGCAGTATACAGCCGAGACTGTTAGATCATGTGTGTCCATTTTTACATTGATAGTTGTGGCTTGAAGATAATCAATTTGATGTTTTGGTAATTCATAGTGGGTAATGGTCTCCTTTATTATGACTGCAGTACCGGCATGTGCTGTGTTATCTGGATGATTTGTGCAATAGGTTGTATAGTGTGGTATTTGGAAGTGAGATCTATCTGTAAAGTGTGTTTCGCTTATAAGAAGAATATCTATAGAGTTGAGGTGTAGAAATGTTTCAACTTCGTTCTTGTGCTGCAGTAAACCGTTGGAATTCCATTGGGCTATTCTTATCAATCTAGTGAATTTTAGTGATTAGGGTTGAGAGCATGTTGAGTATCATGTTGTTTTGCTGGACCAATTGTTGAAACATGTTTTTGAACTCAGCTAAGAAGGACGTTAAGGTGGCAGCATTATCTGTGTTTTGTGAATTGTTGTTTATTCCTTTTAGTTTGTCCGAATAGCTGGGTTTGTTTTGTTCTTCTGGTATTTGATTTCTAGGCATTGAGTAATATTTGTTGTTTACTGCTTGTATAGCAGGCTGTTGTACATTCAATCTGTTATTCTGGTTGTTTGGTCTCCTCAAGATTGCGTGGTAAAATTCACATCCCCTGTAATTAGCTGGATGAGGTCCATTACATAGGGCACATTTTGCCGGTGTGTTATTGCTTTTTTTGCAATTCTCCGTATTATGTTCTCCTCCACATTTTACACACACAAAGGGCCTGTTGCAGTAAGTTTTGGTGTGACCATATTGTTGACATCTTGTGCACTGTGGTAAACCGCTGACTTTTTTTGGGGGTTCAATCTGCACGATTCTATTCTGGATTCCTCGAATTTTGTAAATTTCTTTGTTGTTATCTGAAGGTTCTAAGTCCACAAAAAATAGATTAAGTGGCTCCTTTGTCACTCTGCTTCTTCCATTGTGGATGTTTCTCACTTTGTGTCCTTGTAGAGTGAGTTCACTTTTTATTTCCTCTGTGTTTGTTGAGAAATGAAGATTTTTAATTACCACTCGGAATGCTCTGTTTTCTTTTGGCTGGTAGGTGTGATGTATTATATTGGTTTCTCTCATGTGGAGTATCATTTTGCGATAATCATCCGGAGTTCGGCAGTTCACTTTTATGGTGTTGTCCGCTAAAGTTTTTGTTGTGAAATTTTCCATTTGCAGTATTCTATTTAGGTTGGATATCATTTCACCATAGTTGGTCACTCCGTACACAAAAATTGGAGGAGGTTTTGGGATATTAGTCGACTGTTCCTGTGAATGATTTGTTCTTCCTTCATGTTCCTCATTTAATTGGCTGAATCTATTGCTTGTTGGTATTTCCACATTGTTAGTGGTATTAATCTTTCTTTTCTTTGTTGGACGTTTCATAGTTTGCCAGGTATTTATATTGTTTGGGTCGTTGGGGAATCCTTGGAAATCTTCATCACTGGTAGATGACATTCTGTAGTAGCTAGTATTTTGTGTTTGCATCTCCCGTACTTCTTCGCTTTGTTGACTTATCATCATTTCTTGGGAATTCCCAGCTGGTAGCATGATTTTATCTTATCTTCTTGTTGTTGTTATCGCCGGCCGTCATGTGTTGTATTGATTTCCGAGTGGAAATTCTTTGTTTATAATCCGAATTTCCGCGGATTGCGGAAATTTGAGAGAAAAACTATTTCTTTTTTCCCTCAAGTAGATCTTCAGCTTTGAATAAATTGGATATCGGTATTTTTCAAAAATTTTCAATATCGCTTTTCACACTTTTATCACTGTTTGACTCTGGAATATCTTCTAGCATTGCAATATCGTGAAGCAAATTTTTATCAAGTTTTATAATTTTTTGTCCATGTGTGTCAGAAATGCACATTTTAATGATTTTCTCTTCAGTCTGTATTTCGTTTAAATAAGATCAAATGGTTGTACACAATTAAAAATCGAATTTTCATTCTTCCAAGACTAGAATTAGTTTTATTCAAGGCCAGTGCCAACAGAGCCCTTGGGATACTTCAGGCTGGCTTAACACAAGTGCAAGTGATCAATTTCTTCAATGTTAACCAAAGTGTGATATCATGTTTATTGGCACGTAATTTATACCTGGAATTATTTGTCAAAGTTCAACATTAGCCAAAGTGTGATATCATGTTTATGTGCACGTAATTTATCCCTGGAATTGTTTGTCATAGACCCAGAAGGGGCAGACCATGTGCTACAACGCAAGTCAAAGACCAGTTTTAAACTCTTTTGGTGAAAAAATAGTCTCTCAGATCTTGCAGAATGGCAAGTAAACGTCTTCAAGATACCACAGGTACTTCAGTTTCCCTAAGCACACGTTCCCATGATGTCAATATAACATTGAGACTTTGGTTAAGAAAAGTTCCACTCACTTGGTAACACAAGAGTCGAAGATTAGAGTGGACAATAGAACTGGTACGCTGGTGAGATGAATGGCAATACGTACTCTTTAGTCATGAATCCAGATATGGACGTTTTTCTGATATTATTTAAATATTTTAATATTTCCAGATATATTCTGTTAGCCTTCTACATATTTAATTTCAAAAAATTATATTTAATAATTATAACTTCAGGAATTAAATTAATGTCATATAAGTACAACTTATATCAAACGACATATAAAATAAACATTAATTATAAGATGATATCAAAATCCAATAAATAAAAATTGTTAATCAAAATCCTATAAATTAAATATTTTCAGCAGATAAAATTTTGTTTCTGCTCATCAATCTTATGAAAAGATATATCTTTCAAAAATGTTTAACATAATCTTAAGAATTTCATCATAAAACTATCTTACTCAGAATATTCAATATTATTGGATATCTAACTAAGTTACTTTTTATAAAATCTCAAGATATGTAAAAACATTACTAAAAATCAAGTTTTAAGAGGGACTTTGCTTTGTCAGTACTCAATCATATTCATATTCAATAAAATATAACATCAATCAACAAAAAATATTTTCTCACCTTTTAACAATTCAGAAAGCTTTCTGTTGTTATATCATTTGGATGTCTTATAATGAATGTTTATTTTATATGTTGTTTGATATAAATTGTACATTATGACATTAATTTAATTCCTGAAGTTATAATTATCAAATATTATTTTCTGAAATTAAATATGTAGAAGGCTAACAGAATATATCTGTAAATATTAAAATATTTAAAAAATTGTATATACCTTCTATCAAGTATAAACCTCCATTTATTTTAGTTAGTCAAGCAGTTATTGATGCACGTACGTGGTGGTCAAGGTGGATACACAAATAATTTTAAGAAATTTTTAGAATTTCAGTTTTTCGTAAAATTTTATACTTTTCCAAATACTGTATGTTATTATTGTGAATACATCATTTCTTTGTATCCTAAAATACTATTATACATATACATATTAAAAGGAAATTGGGTTTTTCATTATCCTTAACTATTGACGAGCAGTTTATAAGAACTTTCTTTCAATTGTTTTATTGTCGAATATGCTTCATAATATTACGAGGGCTTAAGATTACACTTTGGTGCTGAATATTGGCGTGAATTTCTCTTTTTTCTCAGAGTATTATATTTATCCATTTTAACTCAGTCCTTTGATGTTTGATGACATTGAGAATAATTAGTTATTAATAGAATGGGGATTGTTTTATATTGTATTATTATTTATTATGTTTTTATTATGTAATAAATTAATCAAAAATAATATCTATCAAGCTTTGTCCTAATCAATCTAATTTATGTTAAAAATTATTAACCATACGATTACCTCCAATTATCTGTTATGAAATTCCAAGAAATTTTCTAATTAGACGGGTTTAGGCCACCATTTCACTATTGGGTCGAAAATTAATAATATTGTGACCTTAAGTGGCATAAGATTGAAGTAACAAAGCCTAATCAGAACACAACTGAACTCCTAACTCACACAAGCTGAAAAACCTAGATCTTCACAGAAGATCTAGGAGTATCAAGATAATATATCATATTGCTTATGTGCATATGTATGTAATGTATAAAAAATTTAATAACTAGACTCTTTACCTACTTCTGTTTGTAGCTTTGATTCTTTCTTACCAATATATAATAAAAGAGTTATTTAAATATTTTAATATTAGCCTTCTACATATTTAATTTCAAAAAATTATATTTAATGATTATAACTTCTGAAAATAAATTAAAATAATGTCATATAAGTACCACTTATATCAAATGACATATAAAATAAACATTCATTATAAGACATCCAAATGGTATAACAAAATCCAATAAATAAAAAAGAGGTTAATTTTGTAATGAATATGTTTTTTATATATTTTTGAATAAAAAAAAAATCAGTTGATTATCAGAACACCTATGTCCTCCAATTAGTTTGGGTAATTGAAGCTCTACTGTAATTTCTTAATTTCAATAATAACACACATGTTTGACTGATTCGGTCTTTACTTGGTGGAAACTCGTCTTAATTAAAAAATATATGAGAGACAGTATTTTAATTCCCACAAAAATGTTTATAATACAACAATTGTTTCGCATCGATGTTGCTTCTTCAGGTATCTACATTTTACTGGCTAGTAGAATGTAAATACCTGAAAAAGCCACATTGATGCGAAATAATTGTTGTATTATAAACATTTTTGTGGAAATTAAAATACTGTAAAATAATAAGAAGAGGTTTTTTACTTGATAGAAGGAATATTACAAAATTTGAATATCAAAACAGATTTAATCTGTTAGTCTCCTACAATTTTAATTTAAAAAAATTTTCATTCAAAAACTTTTAGAATTAAATTAATGTCTTATATAGACATATAAACTCGAAACTCAATATAAAATATCAAATGGAATAAATAACCAAACAAATATAAAAATTTTATTTCAAAATACTGTGTATTATTATTATTATTATGTTTCAGGCAGCTCCAAAAAGTGAATGCACCCC
This sequence comes from Megalocaria dilatata, assembly GCA_034642435.1. Lineage (NCBI taxonomy): Eukaryota > Metazoa > Arthropoda > Insecta > Coleoptera > Coccinellidae > Megalocaria > Megalocaria dilatata. The sequence continues at coordinate 51,036,750 of CM067859.1, read as the reverse complement.
CTACTGATGCTGACAATCAACCAATTCCTAAAAGTGTTCAACGAATTGCAGATTTAATGCAGAAAGTTAAAAACCCATCCAAAAATGATAGGAAACCTATTGAAAATAAAAAAAAAGACAAAAATAAAAAGAAGCTCATTGTGATTAAGACCAAAGTTGATAATAATGAGAAAACTGTTCCAAAATTTGTACAAAGAAAAGGAGAATCTGGTAAGGCGTTCCTTCACAGGTGTAATCAAATTTGTGAAAATATAATACAGGAAACTGACTTTGAAGCTAAGTTTGGAGTTGAAATCAAGAGAAATCCCGAAACTGGAAAGGTATAAAAATTATGATTTTATATTATGAAGATTTTGTCCCGAAAACGTAATTCATTTATAGAAGCCAAATTATATGCAACATTAAAAGCTTGAAATATGTTTTAAAATTCTTAAAATATGCATATTGCTTGAATAAAAAAAATTTTTTGTTGTTCACGATGAATGAACTAAAACTAAAAACTTAGTCAAACAAAAAAAAGTTTAAGAACTTCAATAGAGAGTATTCTCATTTCTAGCAGTGATAACAGCTTGCAAACAATAAGGAGTGCTTTGGATCATGTGGAGTTTGTCCAATTTCTGCATCAGTATGATTTCAAACTTTCAGGATAGGCTTGAGGCTTTAATAACTTAATGGACAAAATCGATCTAGTGGTTCCGCAATTATTCACTTGAAATGTTTTCTTATTTTCCGAATGGTTCCAAAACTGGTGATCTGATTTAAATGTCAATTTTCGAAGGAAAGGACCTAGAGACTTGGAGTTTAAATATATCAGTTATGTTAAAAAATGAATATAATCGACTATGTCGGTGTTTCTTGTGACGTAGATTGCCAACTGTCTCGCCATTGTTTTGGCGGGCGTCCGATGGGTCTTCTTCCATGGGGTTTGTTGTCCCTGGTGATCTTCGCCATTCTGCCAGAGCTCATTCTGTCCACATGCTGGTTCCATTCTCTCCTCCTTATCCATCTTACCACATTGTCGTCTTCTTGACATCTCTTTAATATCTCAGTTAAGTTCATTAATGAGCAAAATCGATCCAATGGTTCCGCAATTATTCACTTGAAACGGTTTCTTATTTTCCGAATGGTTCCAAAACTGGTGATCTGATTTAAATGTCAATTTTCGAATGAAAGGAGCTAGAGACTTGGAGTTTAAATATATCAGTTATGTTAAAAAATGAATATAATCGACTATGTCGGTGTTTCTTGTGACGTAGATTGCCAACAGTCTCGCCATTGTTTTGGCGGGCGTCCGATGGGTCTTCTTCCATGGGGTTTGTTGTCCCTGGTGATCTTCGCCATTCTGCCCGAGCTCATTCTGTCCACATGCTGGTTCCATTCTCTCCTCCTTATCCATCTTACCACATTGTCGTCTTCTTGACATCTCTTTAATATCTCAGTTAAGTTCATTAATGAGCAAAATCGATCCAATGGTTCCGCAATTATTCACTTGAAACGGTTTCTTATTTTCCGAATGGTTCCAAAACTGGTGATCTGATTTAAATGTCAATTTTCGAATGAAAGGAGCTAGAGACTTGGAGTTTAAATATATCAGTTATGTTAAAAAATGAATATAATCGACTATGTCGGTGTTTCTTGTGACGTAGATTGCCAACTGTCTCGCCATTGTTTTGGCGGGCGTCCGATGGGTCTTCTTCCATGGGGTTTGTTGTCCCTGGTGATCTTCGCCATTCTGCCCGAGCTCATTCTGTCCACATGCTGGTTCCATTCTCTCCTCCTTATCCATCTTACCACATTGTCGTCTTCTTGACATCTCTTTAATATCTCAGTTAAGTTCATTAATGAGCAAAATCGATCCAATGGTTCCGCAATTATTCACTTGAAACGGTTTCTTATTTTCCGAATGGTTCCAAAACTGGTGATCTGATTTAAATGTCAATTTTCGAATGAAAGGACCTAGAGACTTGGAGTTTAAATATATCAGTTATGTTAAAAAATGAATATAATCGACTATGTCAGTGTTTCTTGTGACGTAGATTGCCAACTGTCTCGCCATTGTTTTGGCGGGCGTCCGATGGCTCTTCTTCCATGAGATTTGTTGTTTCTGGTGATCTTCGCCATTCTGCCCGAGCTCATTCTGTCCGCATGTTAGTTCCATTCTCTCCTCCTTATCCATCTTACCACATTGTCGTCTTCTTGACATCTCTTTAATATCTCAGTTAAGTTCATTAATGAGCAAAATCGATCCAATGGTTCCGCAATTATTCACTTGAAACGGTTTCTTATTTTCCGAATGGTTCCAAAACTGGTGATCTGATTTAAATGTCAATTTTCGAATGAAAGGACCTAGAGACTTGGAGTTTAAATATATCAGTTATGTTAAAAAATGAATATAATCGACTATGTCGATGTTTCTTGTGACGTAGATTGCCAACAGTCTCGCCATTGTTTTGGCGGGCGTCCGATGCGTCTTCTTCCATGGGGTTTGTTGTCCCTGGTGATCTTCGCCATTCTGTCGGAGCTCATTCTGTCAACATGCTGGTTCCATTCTCTTCGCCTCCTCCTTATCCATCTAATCACATTGTCCTCTTGATATCTCTCTCTAATGACTGAATTCCTCTGCCTGTCATCAAGTGTGTATCCCGTTCTCAGGGTCAGTTATTCATAATATCCTCTTTGTTATAGACGTTTCAGCTCTTGTCTCCGCGCTGTATGTCATCACTGGTCTTACACATGTTTTGTATATTCTCGATTTGCACACAGTACTTAGGAGTTTGTTCTTCCAAGTAGGATAATTAATATGTCCTATATTGCAGCAGCTTTGTTGACCTGTTTCCTGACTTCATCTTCCAGGAACACAGCACTTGTAATTTTACACCCGAGATATTCGAATAACATGACTTGGTCAATGATGTTGTTTCCTATTGCCAGTTTGCATCGTTGGGACTCCTTTGCTATTGTCATGCATTTGGTCATTTTGGTGGAAATAAGCATGTTTAGTTCTACTGCCTGTATGTTAGAGGCTTGTATTTTTCTTTGAAGGTCCTCTTCTGATTCTGCAATAAGTACTGCGTCGTCAGCAAAACATGGATGTGCCAATCCAGGCTCATTATTTTTTTTCTTTCTTATCCGATTTCAATACAAAGTATGAAAAGCATATGAAGTTGATTAATATATTCTTTTTCTGTTCTTTATTGTCCCTATGATGCAGATCAAAGGGAGAAGGGTGGAGTCTTTTAACCACGTATTATTCATTTTCATGAGATTTTCTGCTTCTTTAAGAAAACACTTCTATAATTCCAAAAAATTACGTTTTCATAATTTTCAGATGATGAAATACAGAATTTTGTGTTTTTATTCATCACATGTATCTTTAGGAAGTCATTCACAGATTTAAAATTTTCAGGGAAAAATGGACTGTTAAACAAGAGAGTAAAAGCTTCTAACTTCACATCAGTGATTTTCACTGTTTTTCATCTTTTAAGATTAGTCTTATTAAATATTTCATAGGACAAGTTCTACTCTGAGTTGAAGACATGTTGTTTGTGTGTATTATTCAGAGATATCTTCTATACCGTCTCATTTTTCAGCTTCCTCGTATCAGGACTAATTTAAAAATTTGAATTTTTTTTTATAAATTACTTTTATCTTCTCATTTGTTCATTTCAATCTTAAGTACGCAATCTGATGTGACAATTAAAAAATTATTGTAAACTTTGCTGACATGAAAGAAATCGGGTATAGGAAAACTTGGCTCAACATTAGTAACATTTTTCAGGAATAAAAAAATTGAGTTTCTAATCCCTCAAACTACTAGGTTAAGTTTTATATGCATAAGAAATGAAAATTCTCTCCATTTTCTAGATAGAAAATTCTGCCATAAAAAAGAAAGATGATCCATTAAAGCAAATGGTGAAGCAAGCTAAAAAAGAGAAAGAAGAACGAAAAAAAAAGAAAAAGAAGAAAGGAAATGATGAAAAACTTTCGAAGGCTGAGAAGAAAAAACAAAAACGTAAATTAAAATTAGACATGAAGAAGGAGAAGAAAATGGAACAAATAGATGATTTTAAGCCTACTGATAAAGTGAAGTTTGGAGAAGTTAACCATGCACCTCCAGTCCTGACGGCTCCTAGAAGAGTGGAAATAAAAAATGAAGCAGCTAGGGTATGTAGTTTATCAGTCACTTTTTGCTTATATAATGACGTAAAGTTTCTACAAATAAATCTGTTATCATTTTCAAGTGAAATGTTGTACTGATGAAAAATTTGACTTGGAGACTTATTATCCTAAGGAGATGAAATATTGAAATCTTTATCACAACTTATTCAAAAAATAAAGAACATACAAATTATTAAGTGGGAATAATCCATCGGCGAGCTATTTTCAATTAAAGGAATTATGTTTTGTTTTGGGCTCCACGTGATTTTTGTTTAATTGAATGTACCTTATTGTATACAAGTATTATTAATCCGCAAATAAAATTACCTCTTACTTATAAATGTGAGTATTGGTAAGCTGAGAAATTAAAATCGCGAAAATAAATTTATAGTGCAGATATTGCTTTGTTGATACAAAAAAAATATTCAATATCCTGGTAATACCATAAATCTCTCCAAGTATTACACAATACTTTTCAATTCAAAAGATTCACCCTATATATAAACGTACATATGCAAATATATGGTTCACAGAGTGCATACAAATTTTTGCATATAAAATAATAATAATAATAATAACCTAGAACAATACAATGTTCTCTCATCAATTCTGCGTCGATCAAAATAATAAAAAAAATTTAGGAAAATATGATGTCTAATTTGGTCAAAATAAAAAAATATGATTATTAAATAAAAGAAGTTCTTCACTGCACTCAATTTAATATCTAAATTGATTAAATCTGACCTTATCAAGTCCAATTTCAGTTTCCTCAAACTTTTGGAATTTTCCTCGCTAAGCGGCTATAGGTGTTGATGTAGTACGCAAATATAGTTATAGTTTACTGTAGGAACAGGCGAGAAAAATACGTAGAAGCCTTCTGTAAAATAAAATTATTGTTTTGTAACGGAAAACCTTATGAATTTAACACTTACGAGATGTTGAGCAGGCTTAAAAAATAGAAGATATTTCACTTCAATCTTCAGGTACAAGTGAAAATTATTATAATCTTGCAACTTTTTTTAGAAAAATATTAATCCGAATACGAAATTTTATAATGACAAAGGCACGGTAAATTTCGTGATCTCTCCAAGCAATTATCTTCTAAGACTGATTATAAAATGAAACGTTTTAATAATAAGTGCGCAATAATTAATTCGGAACAATTCGAAATGCAGTCACATGCACTATCTCGCGCCGCCATTCTGATAAACAAATAAAGCAATAAAGAAAACTATAAAGAATAATAGAAAATCATCGGAAATGTTTATTACAGCAAACCTTAATAAACACAAGAAAATTTCGTGAAATGAAGAAAACTTAAATTAAGGATATGAAATAGGAAGCGACAATGACAATAAATTGAAGACAAATAACAACACTTATTTTTTTACACGTAATATCTTATTTGTTGTGATGTAAGCATTCATATTATTTGAATAAAGAATATACTAGAACTAATGAGTCCGACAAAGATTCATAAATATGAAAGTTCTGTGGTGGCAATGCTAGAAATTCATCATTCTTGTAATTTCTGGCACTAAGGATGCGATTATTATTTCCAAATTTATGAAATGTAGAACAAGATATTCTTACGAATAGTGATGTATAGTATCTAATATTAATATCAAATTACAACATTTTTTATATTTAACACTTTATTAGCAATTAGAATATATTCATTCTATGGGCTAATGTAATGGCTTAAAAGCTGCGTGTTCTCAGATGATTCGGTGATTAGTCCTCTTCAATTCACCATCAGATCGGCTGGCCAGTTCCTTTTGAGTCTTCTTCCATCATATGGATCAGGTATGAACGCCGATGGCTCAGTTGTAAGAGCACAGGGCTCGTAACCGAAAGGTCGCGGATTCAAGTACTGTTCAGGTGGGAAAGAAATTTTCTAGTTGGACAGATTTCAGCCGCCATTTCACTGTTGGGTCGAAAATTAACAGTGCTGTGACCTAAAGTGGCGTAAGATCGCAGTAACAAAGCCTACCCAGAACACAACTGAATTCGCACAAGCTGAAAAAGCTTCTGAGGGATCTTCACAGAGGATCTAAGAGTATCAGGATAATATATAAGGTCGTTGGAAGTATTTTTGTGATTATGTGATTTTTCATGGTGCTTCATATTTTCACACTAAAGTGTTGTTCAGGGAGAGCATGTCCCTGCGAATAGATGATAATCAGACGGAGCCAAGTCTGGAGAATACGCCACTTGCTCTAATATTTCCACAGTGAATGCCTCAATAATTCCCCTGACCCTTGCTGTGTGTGATGGGACATTATCATGGAGCAAACTGACTTTGTGTTGCCTTTTTCCATATTTCCGTTGTTTCATTCTCATCCCGCTTTCTGAATCTTTGTCATAACTTTTAAACGGCTTTCTGTGTTACATTCAATTGTGAGTTCTTGTTGTGTTTAAGTATCATCTTCATCCAATAAAGTTTGCAATTTGTTATCTGCTAACTTTTTCCGTGGTTTTTCACGTTCATTGTTTGTCACGTCAAAATCAGACTTTTGAATTTTTTGAACCACTCGAATCACTGTGTTTTGCCAAGATCATGTTCACTGTAAGTTTCGCCAAGCATTCAATGCGATTCTCCAACAGTTTTCTTCAAATGACCACAGAACACCATTGATGTCCTCAAATCTTAGTTTGCAGGCACAAAACTTGACATGTTTAAAATTATAGAAAAATAAATTTGTGTATGGAACTTGGTTGTTGTGTGTTGAAAATCTTCGTGAGCTGTTAGAGAGATATTATGGCGCTGCTTACGGCGCCTAAACTGATGGCTAACACCCATTATAAGGAAATTCCGGTTTCATACATCTACACCTGAATACTAAACTATAATAATTAGGTAAAGGATTTACATAAAGTACCAACTTCTTCGTAAAATTATTGTTCTCAAACCCAAAGAGCAAAGGCCAAGGCTTTTTTGTTCAATATAACTTAGAGATCTGATCATTAATAAGGAGTATGAGCTATGCTAATAGAAAGTTCTAGAAATCGAGACAGTGTAACATACATCTGTGTTAGTGCAGCATTCAAGTTTCCCTAATTTATTTCTGAAATTGCGCATATATGCACCACTCATCTTTCAGATGACACTGTGCGCATGCGAGAGACTTTTCTTCGACCAGATTCTTAATGATCACGGATGGACATTACGTTCGATATTTTTCCGGCTTATGAGTTTTTTAATTCTTTCAAAGCAAAAAGTGTTCAGAATTTCTTATTACAAGAACGATAGTTCAACAAGGTGTTGGTGTCAGAGTTCCAGACAAGGGGATCCCCAACTAACCAGGAATTCAGTGGATGAGGGTGAGTGTCCATCTGAGATTTGTGGTGTATTTCTAATCATTATCAAATTTACACATACAGTCTGCTAATTTTCTACCGAAGTGCTAACATTTTGGTCCATTCGAACCGGTTGACTAGTGATTTCTTATTTTCTTTCTTTTCATTTCGAGATTTCCACGTGGGTCACCATCAAATTATTATTAATTTTCATTCATATCGATTGTAGGAAATCGATAAATCCGTACAAGCAGTATACGCTTATCGCTTCATACAAAAAAACCATATGTTCAACTTAGGTTCACTTCAATCGATATAAACATATTCTTTCATTCCGCATATTTCTTCTTTCAATTCATATTGGAAAATAATTAAAACTCAAATACGATTACAACTTCCAAGGTTTTCGTTGACACCCTTTCTGTTCTAATAAACTTTCTTTATATTATCTTTTCTTCGCATAATTTGGTTCTTTACATATATCACTTTATATTTACATTCATTCAATAAAATATTTCACAAAAAATGAGTAACATCAAAAGATTTGAAAGCAAACGTAAAATATACGTTAGTCGAATTTCGGAATTTTACATTATTGCAAAGCAAAGCTTAACTGATACGTCGAAAAGAGGGCAATTAAAGGCTAGGTATGATGATATTAAAAAATTATTTGAGCGGTTTTCAGAATGTCATAATGAGATTATAATGCTGATTGAGGATGAGGCGGAATTTGATACACATGAGAAAATAAGAAGGGAGACTGAAAACTTTTATTATGAAGGTTTGTCTATTTATCATAACATGAGTAAAAATGATACTTCTAATTCGTCGTCGGTTAGTGTTGAAGCTTCTGCAAAACTCCCACCTCTTAATATACCCACTTTTGACGGTGATCCAAAAATTTGGTCAACTTTTCATGATCTGTTCGAGAAATTAATTCATGATAATTCCAATCTTTCAAATGTTGAAAAGTTCAGATATTTATTTTCCTTCCTAAAAGACGAGCCTTTGAAATTACTAAATGGTATCGCCATAAATAACGACAATTATAACACCGCTTTCAAAAAACTTATTGACAGATATCAAAATAAAAGACTTATAGCTTCGAATGCATTAGATTCAATTTTTTTCATTTCACTAAAAGGCAATACTGCAAAAGATTTTCGTATTCTACTCAATACCTTTTCCGAATCATTGGCAGTTCTTAATGCTTTAAATTTCAATACAGATCAGTGGGATTTTTTACTTTTCTATATACTTCTAGGGAAACTAGATATTGAGACTCGAACTAATTTTGAAATTCAAACTGATTCTAGCAAAATTCCAGAATATAAGGAACTTTATAATTTTGTTGAAATTAAATGCAAGGCCCTAGAATCCGTTCAACATTTGACTACTTCTAAAAATAAAGTATTTGCAGTAAGCAAAGAGAAGTGTAATAATAAATATAATTCCAAGACCAGCAATAGTTTTTCATTACAAACAAAAAATACTCATTATAATTCCAATGTTAAGTGTTACCTTTGCAAGGGTTCACATGGATTGTCGAAATGCTCTGATTTCTTGTCAAAATCTCCGAATGATCGTTTTTCTTTCGTCAAACAAAATAAACTGTGTTTGAATTGCTTACATCATTCGCATAATCTAAATAATTGTCTTTCGTCGTACAAATGTCGCACTTGTAATAACCGTCATCACTCTCTGATCCATATTAATAGTTCAACTATCATAGAAAATATTCCACATTCTTCAACTGTATCAGGTAACACCTTTTCCGAACAAAATACAGTATTATTGGCTACTGCGGCGGTAGATATCCGTGATAGATATGGCACATTTCAACGTGTTCGCATTCTTATTGATTCAGGAAGTCAATCAAATTTCATAAGCGAAAAATGTTTTCGTAATCTTGGGTTACAGAGACATCAATTTTCTACAACTATTTTTGGTTTGAACGAAATGACTTCATTTTCTTCAAAAGGTATTACTGCATGCGATATCAAACCTACAAATTCCGACAGCCCTGTACTTTCTTTCGATGCTATTGTTGTTCCAAAATTATGTTCTAATATACCTGCTTTTTCTATTAAAAAGGGACAATGGGACCATTTACAGGGTTTACCTCTCGCAGATGAAAATTATTTTCTCTCAAGTCCAATAGACATTCTGATTGGTGCTGAGCTTTTCACTCATATTTTACTCAATGGACGTATCGTTGGAAAATTAGGCCAGCCTACCGCCCTTGAAACTATTTTCGGTTGGGTTCTTTTGGGTAAAGTTAACAATCCGTCTACAAGTTCAGAAACAAAAACTTTTCTTCTTCAATCCGATGTTCGTGTCGACATCTGTATTCCTAAGTTCTGGGAATTAGAGCAAATTCCTGATAAGCATTTTTACTCCGTCGAAGATGAAAAGTGTGAGACCTTTTTCAAAGAAACGACCACTCGTGATTCCACCGGTCGATTCATAGTTTCGCTTCCTTTCAGAAATTCGAAACCATTTCTAGGAGATACTTATACTCAAGCTTATCGTAGATTTTTCTTACTTGAAAAACGTTTATTAAAAAATCCATCTTTGTATTCTTCTTATTCCGATTTCATGAAAGAATATCTTGACAGTGGACATATGTCTTTAGCCACATCGGAAGCTATACCCAATGATAATTTTTGTTACTTACCCCATCATTGTGTTCTGAAGCCTGAGAGCGTAAGCACAAAACTTCGTGTAGTTTGGGATGGATCGGCAAAAGGCTCGAGAGGTGTGAGCTTAAATGACACTTTACTTCCTGGTCCAAAATTACAAAAGGATATAGTTTCTTTACTTTTACTTTTCCGTTTAGACGCAGTGGTATTCATAGCTGATATAAAGCAAATGTTCAGACAAATTTTAATATCTCCTTCTGATAGAAATTTCCAAAGAATTCTATGGCGTTTTAATCCAAACGATTCACTTTCAGAGTATACCTTAAATACAGTTACTTTCGGACTCAATTGTAGCCCGTATTTGGCAATGCGTACCGTTCGTGAGCTAGCTCTCCTAGAGAGAGAAAACTTTCCAATGGCTAGTAAGATACTAGAGGATCAAACTTATATTGATGATGTGCTGGGTAGTGCATCATCTGATTCTGAAGCTTTGTCTCTTCAAAAGGATTTAATCGATCTGCTTAGTCGCGGAGGTTTTATGTTGAGGAAGTGGGCTAGTAATTCTCCAGCATTGCTTTCTTCCTTAGACCATTCTGACTGTCAGATTCCTTTGTCCTTTGATAAGGATGAACCACCATTTCTGAAGGTTCTAGGTCTTCAGTGGTACCCTTCTCTCGATATATTTTCTTACAAGTGCCAAAATATATCAAAAGACCTCACAAAACGAGGCATCTTGTCCGATATAGGTCGGATTTTCGATCCATTGGGTTTTCTGTGTCCCATTCTTTTAAAGGCAAAATACATTATGCAATGTATTTGGTCCTTGAAAAAGGATTGGGACGAAGAACTTCCCGAGTCCATTAAAAATTCATGGACACAATTGAAGTGTGAACTTTCAGAACTCTCTGGATTACGTCTCCCTAGGCGAATCACCTTTGATCAATATGAGAGATGTGAGTTACATGGATTTTGTGACGCTTCAAGCATAGGTTACGCAGCGGTAATTTACCTCAGATTACAGAGAGGCGATTCTATTCACGTATTTCTAATCTGTTCTAAAGGGAGAGTTGCCCCCTTAAAAACAATTACTCTTCCTAAACTTGAGCTGACTGCTGCAAAGCTTTTGGCTGATTTGGTCAAATTTGTGACTGACACATTTTCTAGTCGACTCTTATTCGATCAAATCACTTGCTGGACTGATTCACAGGTAGTTCTTTCTTGGCTCAATGCTTCACCGAGCCGTTGGAAAACTTTTGTTGCCAATCGAGTACACCATATTCAGGAACTGGTATCTCCCGATTCATGGATGTATATTCCTTCATCTCTAAATGCTGCCGATTGTGCATCTAGAGGAATGAACCCATTGCAATTGATTCGTTTCGAAATGTGGTGGAATGGACCGGAATTCCTATCCAGCCCAAAAACCGAGTGGCCAAATTTTTCTGCTCAAACTTCAGAACTTAATAATGATGTAGTCTCTGCCGAAGAAAAAAGTATATCTTTATATGTAGATATTCCAATGGACGATTTAGATAACCTTTTAAATAAATTTTCCTCTCTTGAAAAAATAAAAAGAATTTTAAGTTACTGTTTACGATTTTCGAAAATTTCAAAACCCGGTTCCCTTAAACAAACAGGCATTTTAACAATTCATGAGTTGAATGAATCGTTGATGTGTTTAATAAAACATACGCAATATTCGGTATTTTCTGATATCATAGAAATTATTAACAAAAACAAAATTTTACCTAAACCCTTTCGGAAACTTTCACTCTTTCTAGACTCTCTAGGTTTTCTCAGGGTGGGCGGCCGCTTAAAGAAATCCAGTTATATTGAATATGCCGCAAAACACCCTCTTTTGATGCCTAGCTCACATAAATTAACGATTTTGATTGTAGAGTCGGTTCACAAGCAATATTTACATCCCGGTTCAAAAACGTTACATAATTTACTTCTTCAAAAATATTGGATACTATCAGCTCGTCGAACAATAAGAAAAGTTATTTCTAATTGTTTTCAATGTTTTCGTGCCCGTCCAAATACTTACAAACCACCTGAAATGGCTGATCTTCCAAGTTTCAGAATTTCTAAATTAAAGCCATTTTCTCACGTTGCTATTGATTTCTGCGGACCTTTCTTCGTAACTATGCATCGCATAAAGGGTGCAAAATATTTAAAATCTTATATATGCGTTTTTGTGTGCACTACAACCAAAGCTATTCACTTAGAATTAACGCAGGAGCTTTCTACGTGTAGTTTTATCGCGGCATTCCGTCGATTCATTTCTCGACGTGGCATGATTCATGCGTGCTACTCCGATAACGGTCGGAATTTCATTGGAGCTCAAAATGAATTTTTGAAGTTAGCTCAAGAAACTTCTGGAACTCTCAGTTTCCAGTGGCACTTCAATCCCCCTACGGGTGCACATTTTAATGGCCTTGCCGAAGCGGGTGTAAAAATGGTTAAATCTCATTTACTACGAGTGGTAGGAGATCAGCGACTATCCTATGAAGAATTTACAACTTTGATTTGTCAAATCGAAGCTGTTCTGAATTCGAGGCCATTATGTTCTCAGAGCTCAGATCCTAATGATTTAATTCCGCTCACACCAGGGCATTTTCTCACTTTAGAACCCTTGAATTCAACAATTCCTGATGTTGATGTTTCTCATTTGAAATTAAACAGACTGTCTAGATGGCAGCTTATACAGAAAATGCAGCGAGATTTTTGGAAAGGGTACTTCGCGGAATATGTTAATACACTTCAGCAGCGTTTCAAGTGGGCTGAGCCGGCCAAAGAAATTGAGCTCGACGACCTTGTTTTGATCAAAAGCGATGTCGTTTCGCCTTTTAAATGGCCGGTTGGTCGCATTGTGGAATTATTTCCGGGAGAGGATGGACACAATAGGGTAGCTGCGGTGAAAACAGCTAATGGTATTTTCCGTAGACCCGTTGTGAAGCTTTGTCCACTTCCGAGAAATTGATTTTCAAATTATTTTCCTTTATAAAAATAATGTATTTCTATATTTGTTATTATTTTTCTTTTCTATTATTTAAATTTAATTTTCTGGTGACTTACATGGTGTTCTTTTTAAAAGGAGGAAACTTTTTTTTTTCTGTTTTCTTTAGAAAAACCCATAGGGGTTTTTGTGGGCGGCTATGTTAGTGCAGCATTCAAGTTTCCCTAATTTATTTCTGAAATTGCGCATATATGCACCACTCATCTTTCAGATGACACTGTGCGCATGCGAGAGACTTTTCTTCGACCAGATTCTTAATGATCACGGATGGACATTACGTTCGATATTTTTCCGGCTTATGAGTTTTTTAATTCTTTCAAAGCAAAAAGTGTTCAGAATTTCTTATTACAAGAACGATAGTTCAACAAGGTGTTGGTGTCAGAGTTCCAGACAAGGGGATCCCCAACTAACCAGGAATTCAGTGGATGAGGGTGAGTGTCCATCTGAGATTTGTGGTGTATTTCTAATCATTATCAAATTTACACATACAGTCTGCTAATTTTCTACCGAAGTGCTAACAATCTGTATAACAATTCTATACTCAAACAAACTTCTACTCATACTCCTTATTAATGATTTTTGCTACAGATCAGCCGAATTAATTTATTTGAATTAGAAATCTGAAAAAATTACATTTATTTTGGAAATATCTACGCCACTGGAATATATGTTTACTTATCTAAGATATGATAAACCTCAATGAGAATTCTGTTTTCTTTTACATATTTCACATTGACCAACTATGTTGTCCGCAAATTACAGGGTGGGGCAGAGAAACTCACTTATTTGGAAATTTAATAAAAAAAAAATTGGGAATATATTTAATTCCTTGAGCAATAATAAGTAAAATATGTAGTTTATGTTCACTCAGTTTTAATTACGATATCAGGCAGATGGCGTCTGTTATTGTCAATACTCATGCATTAATCGACTTGTAAAGTTCAGTTCAACTCTTTCCAACATATCAACGGGTATTACTGGCTATAGCTTGACAAATGTTGTTCTTAAGGTGATCCAGGCTACTAAAATAATCATTGTAAACTATTGATTTTATTTAGCCCCATAGAAAATAATCACGAGGGGGCTAAATCAGTTAACCTTACTGACCAGTGCAGATCTTTTCTCATGGGTATGAAGTGTCCTGGGAAGTGCCGCATAACAATTATTGACATACGAGATGTGTGTACTGTGGTACCGTCCTGCTGGAACCACACATCTCCAATATCCATCTGATTGAGTATTGCCAGGAAGAACACTTCAATCTTGTGGACATAATGGTTAGAAATCACTGAAACAGAGTTTGTTTTCTCCAAAATGTCATGGACCAATTATTCCAACTGGTAATAATGCACACCAAACAGTTACATATTCTGACTATAGGGGATGCTGGAGAAGTCTGAGGTTATAAGAGCTCAAGTATCACTTGTCCTGCTTGTTTACGGATTTTGAAAGATGAAAGTGAGCCTTATATCTGAAGAAAATAAGAACGTGGTCAGGCATTGCAAGAAGCTTGCATTTTCTCAAACAACAAAATCACATAGATTAAGTTTCCGCATTAAAGTTAATGGGTACGGATGAAATTTGAATTCTTCAAGAAGAATCCGCTTCATAAAACGAGTAGAAAACCCAATAGCAGCTGCTATGCTCCAAACATAACCCTGCCATCATATTGAAAAATATATCAATTTGAAGTTTTCGAGTTCTGAATATCTATATCAGATCCAGTTAAATTAAAATTGGGTTTTTTGTTGTAAAATAACTATTGTAATGTTCATGTCAAAATTTTATGAAAGTTATTTCACTAGAACTTCATTAAATTTTCAACATTTGAAAACAATTCACCAGTTTCTACTTAATATTTAATAATTCACCAATTTCTACTTTATGTTTACAAAATTAACATTTCAATTCTAGATAACAAAAATGTCAAAAACACTGATGTGAAGTCTTTTGCTAGTGCATATTACGTACAATCCTCACAAGATAATTTTTTGTCTTCTAATTTTACGATCTTCACGATCGATTGAGTTTGATCGGGGGGACAGTTGCTATGGTTTCTTTAGGCCTCTGCTCTGCTCACAAAATTTTTGTCTTTGTTTTGAATCCTCTAATTGATTATCATGAAATTTTGCAGGAACATGTGCTTAAACCCCAAATTTCAGATCAATCTTATTTGTAGTTTGGTAAATATTTATAAAAATGAGTTTATTTCTCTGAGGAACGACCACAAATACATTAGAAGTTAGTAGAAATATTAAAAATGGTATTATAAAAGCACTGAGGTGAAGTCAAGGCCTTTTGCGTCCTTATTCATATCACCCTTGATCCTCAAAAATATTGCACTAGGGTTCTTGTTCTTCTTTATATCTGAATTTAAACTCAGCCTTACGACTGATTCTATTGATTTGGTAGCGCTAAACGCTGCAAAATTTTTGTTTTCTTCTAATTATATGATCCTCACGAAAATTTGCATTAGTCTTTATGTAGTTATTCTTACATCCAAATGCTAAATTTAAACTCGATCGTGGAAGTGTTATTATGGTTTCTTCAGCGCTCAAAGCTGCTCCGCTCACAAAATGTTTTTTTTAATATTCTAATCATACGATTCTCTTGAAATTCTGCAGGAACGTGTAGGTTATTTTATTCTCCAATCCCAAGTTTCTGATCAATCGCATCAATATTCATAAAAATTTCAAATGTGAATAACCTGCGAAACCATTGGACTGAAATTGTCCAATAACGAACTCAGGCCCAAAACCTACCCCAAAAGTTTCAAGTCTGCATCTCTTTCTGTTCAAAAGTTATATAGCACTCTAAGCTGATCAGCTCATGAATTTTTTTTTAAATTTCTAATCATATGATCCTCACGAAATTTGCCACTAGCATGCATGTTATTATTTTACTTCTAAATTCTGAATTTCAGATCTATCGAATTTGTAGTTTCGAAAATATTGGGAAAATATGAAAAATTTTCAAATGTGAATAACTGCAAAACTATTGAACCGATATTGCCTGTTATCGAACTTTCAAGGCACTCTTTTCGTTCGAAAGTTAGTGTGTTTGCGGACGTTGCGGGCAGGATTACTTTTGATCTTCAATTCTTCATCAGTGAGTCCAACTTAGTCGTTTAGGATCATTTTCAGCTCAGAATTACAGAAATTTTAGCGAAACGATAGCATGCTGTTAATTGGCAAAAATGCCCTGCAAATTTCAAGCCTCTAAGATTGTTTTTCCAAAATAATTTTTTGATAAAGCATAATTATATTTTAGAAAGAATACGAGAGATGTTTTCAATCATTAGTTTTTAGTAGATTATTAGGGTAAAATTTGTATCGTATTGAACATGGAAGGTGTCAGAATTAAACTCAGGATAAATTTTTTTCATTTTAAGGTTTTCCGCCAATTGAAAAATTTCAAGATAAGTTAGATGGCAATCAATAATTTGCTATCCATAGATTGAATAGTGTACTAAAGATTCTTATGACAAGCAAGTTCTTTCATGAATTTTTAACCAGGATCAACCATTAAACTAAAATAATGTTCGTCAATAATTAGGAGGGATCACTCAGTTAGTAAAACAATACATATTTTCATCTCCTCACTCAATTTAATTAAAACAATACATATTTTCATCTCCTCAGTCAATTTTAGTTAATTTATCAGAAAAATTTATTACAGCCTGGACGAAAAAATTTATTGCTGAAATCTATAATTAATGGTGAAGAGCTTCCCCAAGTTAAGAAACCAGCACCAAAAAGTATGAGTTCAATAAAGAAGGTTAGCAAAAAAACAATTGATAAGAAAGGAAAACGCAAAGACCTTCCAAGTAAGGTGAGAAAACAACTCGAGCAACATCAAAAGGAAATCATTGAAGCTTACAAAGCAATGAAAGCAGACAAAAGAAAGAATGTATAGATAGATGGCTGTGAAACAACTGGTATGTATCGCAGATTTTTAAATTTTGATCTAAAATCAAAGTTATGATGACAGAAAGGGTTCCATTAATTTCTATATATCAAGAAGGAAGTTTAGAAATATTCCCAGTCCAGTTCGTAGGAATTACAAAAAGTACTTTTATATTGATAAATTAGTGTAAATTGCATTGCAATTTTTTGTTTATGTTATCATTCAAGAAGTTATTTTTTTAATTATTGTAATTTTCATTACTGTTGTTGTGCAATTTGCATGTTTTTATTTAATAAGTTGTATCGAATGGGATGTACCATAAGTGTTTATGCCATGCATAAGTATTCAATAAATGAATATTACCATTTATTTAGTTTATATTCACCTAATTTGATCTTCTGAAGACAGAAGTAAAAATTCTTAGTTCTGTTCTAGTTTAGAAGCTACCGGGACCAAAATTTTAAAAAAAGTTTCATATTCAACTCACTTTCACTTAAAACAGTTAACCAACATTTTCACATAATTCACAATAGTATATTGTATCACAAGGGCAGAAAACAAGCTTTAGCAGCCCGCAGCTTTTAACTTCACAAATGATTGAAGGCAGCTAATGACTAAGGTGTAGTAAAGCATTTTCTGCATGTGGTGAGACAAAACTGTTTTAGCTTGTCAAAAAGAAATAGGAAAATATAACATAAATCTTTGACTTTACAATTACAGAAGCAATGTCCTGAGCATGTACTAGAGCAGTTTAAAAAAAGTGACTATTTTTCCTGAATGTATTTTTCCGATCAGTTGTACTGTACATTTATTGTTCTTGTAATGAATGAATATGTGATTATGAGGAGTGTTCATAAGTTTAAGGGAAATACACTACTCTGTCAAGAAAGTACCGGGAATTTTCAATTAAAACAACATTTTTACATTTAATCGTCAAAATTTATTGGGTCGCCTTCAAAATAGGCTCCATTTGCTCCAATACATCTATGCCAACGGCACTTCCAATTATCGAAACATTTTTTATAGGCGCTTTCCGGGATGGACTTTAGCTCTCGCGCCGAATTTTGTTTTATGGCTTCAATCGACTCAAAACGGGTGCCACGAAGGGGCAATTTTAGTTTTGGGAAGAGGAAAAAGTCGCAGGGAGCCAAATCCGGCGAATACGGTGGTTGCTGAAGCACGTTTGTTGAGTTTTTGGCGAGAAAGTCAGTCACAATCGTAGCTCGGTGAGAAGGCGCGTTATCGTCATGCAAAATCCATGAGTTGTTCCACTGATATGCACGAGTTTTCGATAGAGCATTATCACCAAAGGCCTTTTGCAACATTTTCAATGCATCGGCACACGAAAATTCATTTGCAACACAAAACTTTAAACAAATTCTTTGCTCAACGTAGCCCATAGTAAAAATCGGCACGCACTCTGACATCGACTGACTTAATCAGCTGGTGCAAACACACTAGTTGACAGATCCCGCTCAAGCTTGGCATAGTAATTAAGGACAGTGGTACCAGCCTAGGAAAAAAAATTTTTTACCTGCCTCATTGTCCCGCCAGATTTAAATCTATAATTCCCGGTACTTTCTTGACAGAATGTATATATTTGTTGGGTGTTGTAAGTAGATTAAATCCATCTACTGTTTTGTTTGTGACTGTAAACATGTTTTGTTTCTGGAATTGAAATAATCAATATTTCTCCTCTGTTATCTATGTGGTCCAGTTTCACATTTAACAATTCATTTCAGCAACAAGCTCCATATAGCCTTATCATAGAGAAATCTATATTTTAACGTTAATAAATAACTGAAATTAGTTTATCTCAATTTGCTAATTAAATAATTGTTTACCTTTATTATAGGATATTCAGAATCATCTGCTTTTTTAAAAATCTTAATGCATTGTTTTTGACCCAACATTTTGAACCCTTTGGGCAGGTAATTTACAGAATTCTGTTTCAACAATGCTCGAGTATAGCATTCGATGTAGTAGAGTGCACATGCTAAAGTGAATCGGGAGTTATTTTTGAATCAATGTGTATCTAGAGAAATTAAAGAAATAGTGAATTATAATCAATTTGAGAAAGAGACTCTACAAAAACTTCCATAAGGAATAAATTCCTTCATTACTAATATTTCCGCGGAAATCGCGGAAATATCGGATCATCCATAAATTAAAACAATTGTTCCCAGTATTTATCATACTAAACATATGAAACAGTGATAACATCTTAAAAGTGTTTATAAATATCGGACCCAAAAAAAACTGCCAGCTGGGAATTTCCCACAGATTAACATGAACCAAACAAGTACTGAAATACAGGGTGGGCCACTATCAACATCTTACAGAACGTCATCTACAAGCGATGAAGATTTCCGAGGATTCAGCAACGATCCCGAAGGCAACAACTGCCATTGCTGGCAGAATTTAAAACGAACAACAAAAAAACGGAAAATCAATGATGTCAACGAGAATGAAATAGTAATAACCAACAGGTACAGCCACTTAAGTGAAGAGAAAGATGAAAGCTCCAACAGAGCAGCCGATGCCACTATGAAAACTCTGAAACCGCCGCCAATTTATGTATACGGAGTAACAAATTACAAAGAAATGATCACCAACTTGAACCAGGTCATAAAAATAGACCAATTCACAACAAAAACGCTAACAGACGACACAATAAAAATAAATACCCACACACCAGAAGAATATCGCAAATTAATCCAACACATGAAAAACACAAAGATTATACATCATACATACCAACCAAAGGAGGAGAGAGCATTCAGAGTAGTGATTAAAAACCTACACTATTCAACGCCTGTTGCAGAAATAAAGGAAGAGCTCAACACAATGTGAGAAACATTCATAATGGAAGAAGCCGCCTGACAAAAGAGCCACTTAACCTTTTTTTTATCGACCTTGAACCAGCAGATAACAATAAGGAGATATACAGGTTGAGAGGTATACAAAACAGAGTGGTAATTATCGAACCTCCAAAAAAAATAAGAGGTATTTCCCAATGCATGAGATGCCAGCAGTATGGACACACTAAGGCCTACTGTAATAGGCCATATGTCTGCGTCAAATGTGGCGAAGCACATAAAACAGAAGACTGCAAAAAAAGCGCTAACACGCCTGCAAAGTGCGTATTATGTAATGGTCCCCATCCTGCCAACTATAAAGGCTGTGAATTCTACCATACCCTTATAAAGAAGCCCAACAACGCGAACAACAGACTGAACCTACAACAAAGAACAGTACCAAGTCCCCTCAACCAGAACACTAGACCTCAGTTGCCAGAACAGGAACCACATAAACGAAGATACTCAGATGCCTTACGAGGATCAAACAACGTGCCTACACAATACAATGAAGACTCCCCAACTACCTTGAGTACATTCTTGCTCGAGTTTAAAGGAATGTTACAACAACTAGTTCAACAGAACAACATGATACTAAACATGTTATCCACGCTAATCACCAAAATTCGCTAAATGTATCAGAATAGCCCAATGGAACGCCAATGGCCTCCTACAGCACAAAAATGAAGTAGAAACTTTTCTTCGCCACAATGCTATAGACATCTTATTGATAAGTGAAACACACTTCACTGAAAAATCCTATTTTAAAATCCCAGATTACATAACTTATTGCACCAACCATCCCGATAACACTGCACATGCCGGAGCTGCTGTACTCATCAAAAAAACAATAAGTCACTTTGAAATGCACCAATATAAAGAAGAACATCTTCAAGCCACTACCCTGAAGGTAAAAATGACGTCATACGATCTGACAATTTCTGCAGTTTACTGTCCTCCTAAGCATAATCTAAAAATGGATCAATACAGAGATTTTTTCGAAACATTGGGTTGCAAATTTGTTGTAGGTGGAGACTTTAACAGCAAAAACACACTTTGGGGCTCCCGTTTAACAACTACTAAGGGTAGAGAATTGGCTAAACTACTGCAAGAGAAAAAATACACGTTCTTATCCACTGGAAGCCCAACATATTGGCCCACCGATCCAAAGAAAACACCTGACCTATTAGATTTCTTCATTACAAATGGGATATCAGGCACATATATGGATGTGACAATGAGCTACGACCTGTCTTCGGACCACTCCCCTATAATAGCAACAATAAGCACATACGCAATCAACAGAAAAATTCCACAAAAACTACACAACAGCAGAACCAATTGGGACGAGTATCGTAGACTTTTGGATCAACAAGTAAACCTGTCGATGAGATTGAAAGAACCTAGAGAAGTTGATGAAGCAGTAGAAACTTTCGCCAATATCTTGAAACAGGCTGCTATTCAGAGTACTCCAAAGATTAGGAAAGAGGAAGATAAATCTAGATCTATACCCATAGAGATCAAGCAGTTGATAGCCGCAAAACGAAAAGCTAAATCCAGATGGCAACTCACACATGCACCTTCTGACAAAACCAACCTAAACTACCATACCAATAGGCTCAAGAGTAGACTTAGGGAGCTACAAGACAAATCCTTTGAAGAATACATAACTGGATTGAAGAGATCTGATTATTCTATATGGAGGCCTATAAAATCCAAGAGTAAACCGAAAGAACAAATCCCACCAATCAAAAACTCGACATTACCTAATGCCGAATGGGCCAGAAGCGAACAAGAAAAGGCAAACTTATTTGCAGAGTACCTTGCCGAAGTATTCACCCCAAACGATCAAACGGTAGACAACAACATAGAGGAGAGCATTTCCAACACACCACAAGATACATCAAACATAAAATTCTTAACACCAAAAGAGGTATATGCGGAAATCAACCTTCTGAATACTAAAAAAGCTCCTGGATTTGATGGTATAACTCCAAGAATGGTAAAAGAACTATCTAGAAAAGGAGTGGTCTTCTTAACCAACATTTTCAACGCCATAATAAGATTGAAACACTGGCCTGAAGTACTAAAAACTGCAGAGATCCTAATGATTCTTAAACCAGGAAAAAATCCTAACTACACATCATCATACCGACCTATAAGCCTGCTTCCCATAACCTCCAAAGTACTGGAAAGACTTATCCTAAAAAGAATCGACACCGACATCCCCAACAACCAATGGATTCCAAATCATCAGTTTGGATTCAGACAAGGACACTCAACAGTCCAGCAAACTCACAGAATCACACAAGTCATCAACCAAGCCTTTGAAGAGAAAAAATACTGTACTTCAGTCTTTCTTGATGTGAGCCAAGCTTTCGACAAAGTTTGGCACGCAGGACTACTTCACAAAATAAAAATTATCCTCCCCCTAAAGTACTTCCACCTTCTGAAATCCTATCTGACGAATAGAAAATTCAGAATCAGAATTGGAAAAGAAATCTCTGAAAATTACCCCATCCGAGCTGGAGTTCCTCAAGGTAGCGTCCTGGGCCCTGTACTATATCTATTGTACACATCAGATCTACCCACATCCACCAAAACTGTACTAGGAACATTTGCAGATGATACAGCTATTCTCGCCATAGACGAAGATCCATCAATCGCCGCAGAACTCGTCCAGAAACATCTGGACAAAGTACAACACTGGATGAATAAATGGAAGATCAAAATAAATGAGACCAAATCCAAGCAAGTTGACTTCACACTAAGGAAGGAACGTTGTCCAAATATTCGACTTAACAACACAACAATACCCCAAACTACATGCGCGAAATATCTTGGATTCCACTTGGACTCCAAGCTTACCTGGAAAGAACACATAATAAAAAAAAGGAAGCAAATGGAATTGAAAACCAGAGAGCTACTGTGGCTGATAGGTAGAAAGTCAAAATTATCTTTGGAAAACAAAATCCTTGTTTACAAAACAATTATCACCCCGATATGGACATATGGTATAGAAATTTGGGGTTGTGCAAGCAAATCCAATATTGCTCTGATACAAAGATGCCAGTCCAAAATACTGAGGATAATAGCCAATGCTCCGTGGTATGTCACCAACCAAACCTTACACGATGACCTCTCAGTCCCATACATTGTAGAAGTTATAAAGCGGAGAACCCAACAACATCTTTCAAAGCTAGAAGGGCATCCAAATGATCTACTACAGCCCCTGCTGGAGATCCACGAACCAAGAAGACTACGAAGGCGGTGGCCAGCTGATCTAATATGATTTTTTTTTTTACGAGAGCTCCTCAGTGGAGGAAGCCTCCTCAAGCTCCATATGTATATTCCACTCTAATTATAACCATCAAATTAGCCCATAGAATTGTAAATTTCTGATTGCTGATAAATAAAGGAGAAAAAAAAAAAAAAACAATGCTCGAACTTTATGAGAATTATCAAAACTGATTTTTCTGTCTTTACTCTTTTTCCAGTTGGTAAATAATTTTTAGTACATTTCGTACCATAGTTTTGACTTTGGAGATAACAAATTTAGAGAAATATTGCTAGCTTCTTTGTGCAAGTCTGGTGGAGTATTCATTAATTCTTCATAACTGTATGAAACACTATTCATTTCCACTTATTCTCACAATAACAATTTTTCAGACTCAGAACATATTATTATTTTATAGTTTTGTTTTCTTGTTCCAGACTTTGATTTACACCGATGTTTAGGTGTTTAGATAGTGGAAAACTATAAAATCGTATTGTTATGACTCTTAGCAGGCCAAGGGATGATAAACATTACTTTTGGTAATATATTTAGGGGTTGTGTTGATTCATTTTCACCTATGGTAGGCATTTTTTAACCATTAAAAATTTCGATTTTTTACTCTCAAAATATTGTATATTTAATGAGAATATTGGATGGAGTAGTCCGTTACTTTGTGATAGTTCATTTTAATTGGAATGAAATGAGAAATTACTTTGTTTCCTATCACTTTATTTACGATTATACAGTGACTCGAGTTTCGTAGTGATGAAAACATTTTATACATTTTAAGTATAATAATCATTTGAAAAATCAATTAACAAAACTGGATGTTTATAGATATGCTTTAAGATTATATAATGATTAGGAAAATGTATGGAAATTTAATGTTTTTACTGAAATTCTGTAATAACAAAATTGGATCTAAACATATGTAATGCCTATTGTATTGTTTTCATATTTTTTCTCCATTTGTAGATTATGATGTATATCATCTATTATGTCACAAAAAATAATAGGATTTAAATTTTTTCCTAGATGATCTAAAACAAAAAAGTCTCCATAGTTTATTTTCATTATCATCAGTTTAACCTTAAAGCACCATATGTATCTACTATGACTTATTAGAATGTAAGAACGTAGACTAGGAATGCATATAACTAAAAATCTGTACAATATGAAAATCATTGTTATTAATGCCAAGATGTGAAACCATATCCAAATGATCAAAAAAAGTTTTTCATTGAGAATGTTCAGTGGTAGTACACATAAGGCATCTCTACTCTCAATGGTACTAGAAGGTCCAAATTTATAATACATACATTTTGCTAATTTGGGGAACACTTTATCCATTGGACTTAAGTTATTAATACTGGCAAATGTGATACCATATAAAGAAAATTGACCAGCCAAAAATATGTCCATCAACTTAATCTGAAAGACCTAAAATGATAAAATTTTCAATTGGAAATATGGATAAACATTTTGAATGCCTAGATATTACAAAATTGTTTAAATATACTTCATTTGATTTCAGCGCAGAAATCTAAGCCAAAATTCTAAGCTCCAAAGACAGAAATTTTTTTAATTTTTAACAAAATTAAACAATCAACAAATAATTCAGTTATGATAATCGAAATTATTCAACACTTATGTGTTGCTGATAAACATTAAAACTTCACTGAATGATGTATGTAAATATAGGACAATATTGCTGCGGTGATTCAGATGAGATGTAATCTACGTAATTTGCTCAGATAAGGTTAGGATTATGCTAGCTTAGTTCATTTAATTTTATCCTCAAATCCAAAATTTATTTTGTCCACTAGATTCTTAAATTTATGTTAGACTGACTGATGAAGAATCCCATGTAATTCTGTCCACCTGATCCGGTCAGATCGTCCGGACCTCTAACTATCAAACAAAAAGAGCTATAGACGTGGTATTGTAATAAAAAACTCAGGATTAAAAAGTTCATAAGAGTTGATTGTACAAAACGTAAATATATTCCTTCAGATGAGTTAATTAACGGAAAGTTTCAGCGAAAACGCTGACGTCGTAATTAACACGTAACTCGACAAGGAGCCGAAGTTTTCTCAAAAGTTCTAAGTTGGAATTTTAAGCAGATGAACAAACTAAAATTTTGGAAGGAGGAAACCGACTCGTAACGAGGTATTAAATGGGCCAAAAGAGTTTGTCAGGGAGTCTTGACACGCCGGAAAAAGTAGTAAGAATTTTGCATTATTATAATTATATTGAGTAATATTAGTCATTATTTTTGGAAGTCTAAGAATTAGAGAAATTGTACAGATAGTGCAAGTTCTGGAACCAAGGAATAAAGAGTACTGGTAGTCGTTCGTGTTAAATAGGCCGTTTCTTGTAGAAAATCGCATGTGTCTAGTTTTGTTTTGAATATATGGTCTTGGAGTCTAGGGGTAAGAGGTTTCTAAAAATTTTAGTATATTATTCGTGAAATTGAAATTGTCTAATTAAAGTAGAGTCAAAAAAATTAAGAAGTAGTTGGTAGGTTGACATATCTCTTCGTAATTATTATGTTTGAAGAATTTAAACAGAATTAACAATTATATAAATGATTCGTAGTGCTTTGGGGATCCGCATCGCCCTCTCCTTAATTATTCACCGTGCATCTTTATTAAGATTTTATTGAGTTTAGGATTGATAAAACTCTTGTATTTTGGCACACTTTATTATTATACTTCTTAAACTCCATAATTGAGTTTCATTACCATTTTCATTATTACAGAGAAAATTTATTTACATCAGACTTCCCATTTACGCTAAGGCCGTACCCTTCCGCTCGACTAGAATTGGTTTACACCCATTCGTAAATAAGTCAATCTAGTAATATTTTCTACCCAACCACATCCTATAAAGAGGTGGCTTATTACAATCTGACATTGTTTCAATTTCGAAGGTGTGAAATACTGTATGTCTGTATTTTTTACATCTTATCTAGAAATAAAATGCTATTACTTTGTTTTGTTTTTCCTCTTCTTCTTACGTAAGATCCAAGTCAGTTTGCTTCAATGGTTTCCTAGGAGCAGTTGGGATAATGAAGACTAGCTTTTATACCATCTTGTAGGTGTTTGTCCAGGCAGTCAAGGTGTATTTGGTTATTGTTCTTTTGCAATTTTAACTAATCTGGTATTCTGTTCACATGGTTTATCCATTCTCTTCTGCTATTTCTAGCCCACCTTACTACATACTGTATCTCACATATTTCCCTCTCTTTTTACCAAATAAGATATATCCTGTTATTCACCTTAGTGTTCGCATTTGTACTGATTTTATAAGCTCTTCACTTATTGCGTTTTCTGCTCTTGTTTCTATTGCATATGTCATGACCAGTCTTATTTATACACTCTTACTTTGCTCATGCTACTCATATATTTACTCCTTCAAATTATATCCCTCAAATATCCCTATACCATCGATGTTGTTTGTACTTTTACTTCCTCCGTTAGGTTTCTAGTGCTTGTGATGTTTGCCCCTAGGTATTTGAAGGACATCATTTCTATCATAGATCTCTAGTTTGAATCTTTTTGTTTTTCTAGATAATAATAATAATACTTTATTTGTCCCAAACTAATTTTGTTCTAACTTAATTCAAATTTTTATGTGAACAAATAAAAACAGTAAGTAATTTGAAATAAGGTTATTCTGATTTTCACAAATTTTTATTGTTAAACTCACAACAATTGTTTCGCTATCACAGTAGCATCATCAGGCAAGATCACATTTTGAATAACTAAGCTTGTTTCCGAAATCCGTGGCTATTTATATTATAGTAAGTACAATAAATTTTTATTGAGCACTAAAACCCAAAAAAGGGTCCCTGCAAATTCCAGCTTATCTGAATATATTTAACAGAGGTGAGTTATTTAAATCTATTTGTTCGTTAAGTAATATTCCAATTTTATTATGTTTATTTATCTCTAGGGATTCTAACAGATTTAAGGCATAACTATATATAATTTGAGAACTTCATTTAAAACTAATTCAAACTTGAGTAAATTTATCAAAAATAATAAAGACTACACACATAAAGATGATAAATCTGGGGTTTATAAGTTAACCTGCGGTGATTGCCCTAAAGTTTACATAGGTCAGACTGGAAGAACTTTCCGTCATAGGATGTGTGAACATTTGAAGAGTTTCCTCAATAATAAAAGCAATTCTACATATTCCAACCATTTGTTAGAAACAGGACATACTTTCACCATAACTTTGAAATTCTACATATAGAAAGCAAAAGTTATGCCTTAAATCTGTTAGAATCCCTAGAGATAAATAAACATAATAAAATTGGAATATTACTTAACGAACAAATAGATTTCAATAGCTCACCTCTGTTAAATATATTCAGATAAGCTGGAATTTGCAGGGACCCTTTTTTGGGTTTTAGTGCTCAATAAAAATTTATTGTAGTTACTGTAATATAAATAGCCACGGATTTCGGAAACAAGCTTAGTTTTGTCAAAATGTGATCTTGCCTGATGATGCTACTGTGATAGCGAAACAATTGTTGTGAGTTTAACAATAAAAATTTGTGAAAATCAGAATAACCTTATTTCAAATTATCTAATATGGATTTTCACCAAGTAAGGACTGATACAATTCAATATTTAAAAACAGTAAGTATATTCTCACAAAAGTATTCACAGATACTGTAAAGGATTTTATTTTCTTTATAAATATTTATTTTCATATTAAATGATTTTGCTGTTTGTTGGAACTTATGGTATACAAGAGCAATCGTAGGTTTTCTTCGACCTCCAATATGATTACTATATCATCAATATAGCAAACTATCTTTAATTCCTTGTTTCCTCTTCGATATCTTCTCCTAGCTTTTTTCATGTTTGTTATGATCTGATCCATTATGATGTTAAATAGGCTGTCTCCTTGTCCGGTTTTAAGAAATGTAGTTCTCGGTGTTCAGGTATTTGGAGGATTATGAATATAGTGTCTATAGCAGACCTGTTATTTCTGAACCCTTGTTTTTCTTTCCAGATTCCGGTTGACATAATTTTTTCTGCTCATATTTTAGTAAAGAGTCTTAGTACCGCACTCATCAAGCTTGCCTCTTTATAATTTTGTAAATCTGTTTTGCTCAGTTTTTGAAAACTGGTATGAAGATCTTTCCTTTCATTCAGGTTTACACTTGACTGCAAGTATTTTGTTAAAGAAAATCTATAATTTGACTAGCAATGTATCACCTCCATATTTGATTTTTTTACTTTCGCTACCATTTATCGCATTTTCTCTAAGGAAATTATTCTATTTTGGGTTTGGTTGACATTTTCATCCATTAGTGTGATTTGTTTGCTGATATGTTGGTTCCTATTGAGCTATAGGGTTTTTCGAAATAACTTTTCTGTTCTCTGATGTAATTGTTGTGTTCTGTATATTTGTTACATTTGTTTTGTGTTTCACTAAAAATGTATAATAAATTTAATATGGGCTTAAGGTCTGATTATTTCGATTTTTACTTGATGGAAGTTAATCTTGAAATTTATAAATGAAAAATTTTATTGTTTACACAATGATTGTTTCTTCATACCATAACTTCATCAGGTGAGTATTTAAACTAGGAATACAATTGCAGAAATGTTTCTTAAGTACCAAACTCTCTTACAAAATATATAGTCAAGAGTAAAAAATAAAGGGATTAAAAGAAAATGATTTTCTGCAATAGTTTTAATACTCACCTGATGACCTGATATGACGAAATAATTGTTGTGTAAACAATAAAATTTAGCGCAAATTTAAATTGTTTTTTATTTATGAATTTTAAGTTAATTAATACTCAACAATTGTATCCTAATTAAACATTCCATCATTCACAAATTAAAGTGAAACATTTTCTCTGTTATTATTATCTTCTTCCGCCTAAAAGTTCTAAAAATATGGTGGCATTTTGAATAAGTGAATTATTTCACCACTATTCATGCCCCATTATGACATTGTGTTGGTATTTCAGGAATATTACTGTAACAAAATAATTTCTTACTACGTTTATCATGTTTAATACTTCACAAAAACTGTAATGAAGAGCATACAATGTATGACCATTGTTATCGTTCATTAGGTACTTCAGAAGTTTTTCTCTTGTTTCTTTATTCCATTTTTGAGGTACCAATGGTCCACCTATAATATTAAAATAAGTATATATTATAATCAAAACTGAACAGTTTTGTGTCAAATAAGTGTAATACCACAGCTAGTAGCAATTTGGAATAATTCCAAATATAAATGACTTCATATCATTCAATATTCGTTGCAGTAGTTCTCAGTTAATTTCTGAACGTGGAAAAAATTATTATCGAATATCTTCATTTTAAGACCTCAGTCCATATTAAAATTAAGCGAAATCATATTTTCGATGGATTTCCACTCTGTCTATAAAAGTAAAATTTTAGGTGAGATGATATGAGCTGCCAAGACATCATTCTGGTGATCGACTTAATGAAATGACTACGCAAGAAATGTTGGAAAAAACCACAAAATGGTAGAGCAAAGCCAGCTAGCAGATGTGGTAAGCATTTTAAAGTATTATGATCTCATATTTAACGATCATTTGGATATGAAAAAGGTGTGTACAAAATTGATATTGCAGTTATCATAGTCAAACAAAAAGCATCCTGAGGGTGTTCCAATAAAATGATCGTGGAAGGTTACACAGTAATGAAACTAAATTTTTTTACATAAGTTACAGTTGCGTTGATGTCCAATATTTTTAATCATCGTGTGATCGGCGATTTAAGTAAAACATAGATAGAATCATTCATGCAGCGTATCTTCCTCTTTTTTTATTACACACAACGTTGGCCGATAAGTTTCCGGTCTGACGTATAGATGACACCACAAATACAAAATAAACTTTTTTGTTAGAAAGTACTAACCTTCAGAGGATATCTGAAAAATTTTCTTCTAAGTTTACAACAGCTTCGTGATTTTCAAAACAAAAAAAAGAATTTCCTGTGTTGATGAAACATTGATTTTTGAGGGGAAATAACACCCTTGAAATGAAATCTAGGCTTATTAACTGTTATCCGAACTCTGCACCAAGAAAATAACTGATTGGTTTGCTGAAATCAAATGTGGTCTTACGAATATCAATAATGCATCACGCGAGCCTAAAAGAGGTAAACATCAGAAAGATTCACAAAATCATTTTGGAAAACTGTAAAGTGGAGATTGGAGGGGATAGCTCACAGATATCAAAGAAACATGTGTGGTATATTTTCCGAGTTTCCGAGCGCTATTTAAGCGGAATAAACAGGATTTTTTGTTTATCAACTACCATGAAAAGGTCAGGATACTGAATAGCGATCACTACGTGGCCCAACTGGATCGACTGAATGAGGAGATTTGCAAGAAACAGCCTCATATGCAAAGAAATATAGCGGTTTTTCACCACGACAATGCACCGTGACACAAGTAGTTGGCTATGAAGACAAAATTGCTCAAATTACACTTCCACCACCCTATCTTCTAGATTTGACTCCCAGTGACTTCTATCTTTTCACCTCAAAATTATGCTCGCCGGAAAAAAATAATTTGGCTCGAATGTGGCCCCCGGGTCCCCCTTCTGGCTACGTGCCTGCTCCTAGGATTGTTTTTCAGTTCCAAACTTGAAAAATTGTCTCAGTGGTAAAATATTTGTGAACAATGAAAGGGTGGAGTCTGTAGATGATAGTTATTGAGAGAGTATCAACGATTTTCACTATATATGTGGAAGCCATCAAATATCACTAAAAATTATATCAAGCTAAAAGGAAGCTAAAGTATAAATATAAATAAATATATTTGCCTGCAATTTGCTCCCTCTTTTTCTTTATTAAGTTGAGTTCTTTTGAGATGATTACACTCGTGATATCATCTAATCATATAGTAAATTTAAAAAAATTGTACTTTTCCTTCGAAAATTAAATATCAAAATTTTATCTTCAGAAATCTTTATGTGAAAATGGGGAAAAACTACTTGTGATATACAGAAGGCTGCAATTATAATTATACAGATATTCATTTTCCCTTCTCACAACTCTAAAATCATAAAATAGATATTTTTCAATGAAACTAAGTGAACGTTCTGATCTAACCAACAAAAATTATAAATTCCATTTCTTGCTTACAGTTATTGAAAAACATTGCCAAACCATATATTATAAACTTGAAGAAACTAGAGGATATTGATTCTATGATTGTGAGAGCAGTAGGATTCTACAAATTCAAGAATTCAGCTTCATTCTACATATGAAAATAATTTACAAACAAGAAGAAAAGCTTTATCCTACACTTTTAGTCGTTGATGTCTACTATCATGAAATATGTACAAAATAGTAATGTAAAATTTGAATAAACCACTACTTTATAACTAAGTGCATTTCTTATTACTAAATTATTTTATTGATGAATGGGATTCATAGTTGATAGATGAAAGTTAATTTACAAAAGAGCATATATTAATGTTAACAGTACCTACAAGATAAGGTAACAAATCAAGAAAAAACATCTTTATTTCCATAAAGTATGTTTAGCTCAATAATACTTTATCAATGTTGTTTAATAGCTTCGATACATTCTTCATATACAGTATAATTTAACTCCTCAGAATAAACATTAATTACAGACCTACCTATTCATTGTTGATAAATTTTCGAATCGAGTTTGGAAACATAATCTAGTTCTTGACGTCATACTCCATCGAAATTAGATCTGGGTTCTGAACAGTTTTGGGGTTCGGAAACTATGATAAACAGATATGTGTTGAAATCCTTTCATTCTATCTATCACTACAGGGTGATTGGAAATTCGATGTGATCCTTCAAAGAGGTCGTTTGCAACAAATTAAATTCAGTTAACCTATGAATCGAAGTTTGACGAGATGGGATAACTAATTATCACAATGTACAGTATTAGCCTCTAAAGCTCAAAATACACGAAAATCAAAGGAAACTGTCCATCAGAGGCGATTCTCTTTTCATGTGTGGATGGGTATCGTCCACAATTGCATTATCAGGCCGATTTTTCTCCTGGACAACTCAAATGGGATCACCTATGAAGAGCTCTGGGTGTTATTGGAGAACGTACGCTACATGCTCACAAATAATTTATTGCTGGAGGTGACTATAACAGCAAGCACGCAGAGAACTAGCAGTGCTGATACAAGAACTTCTTGTCAACAGGAAGACCTACCTTCTTTCCAACGGACCCTAACAAAACTCCTGATCTGTTGGACTTTTTCATAACAAATGACGTATCTACCAGCTATACGTATATTGTCCCAAGCTATGATCTATCCTCCGACCACTCTCCTATCATAGCAGTAATAAGTAATCTTGTAATACACGAAACACCTACTCCTAAGCTGCATAATCGAAAGACAAACTAGGATGAATATAGAAACATAGTCAAGGAACTGATAAATATCGATATGAGCTTACGGAATACAAATGAAGTGAATTAAGCACTAGAAGAATTCAAAAGAATTCTCAAACAAGCTGTTACAGAAACTATAAAGAAACTCTTAGCACAAAAAAGAAAAGCTAGATAAAAATTAAAGAAACGAGGGAAAAATCGTTAGATGAATGTCACTAATCTGAATAGATATGATAATTCTGTGTGGGAAACCATAAAAAAACTTGAAAAGACTGAAGAAACATATACCACTGTTGCGCAATATAATTGGATCAACGATGAAATGGGCAAGGACCGACCAAGAAAAGGCACAAATATTTGCTGAACATTTGGCTAACGTTTTCACCCCAAATGATGACATAATTGATGGCGATCTGTAAAGACAGTTGCTGGAAATTCCCACAAGTACCACACCTATATCAAAAATCACTATGAAGCAAGTTCAATATGAAATAACATACCTGAATATTGGAAAAGCTGAGATTATACTTGTTCCTAAACCAGGTAAAGATCCAAACACCATCACATCCTATCGTCCAATTAGCTTGCTCCCAATTCTATCAAAAATCCTAGAAAGACTAGTGGTTCAAAGAATAAACCCATATACAGAGGAGTGGATACCAGATCATCAGTTTGTATTCCGGTCAAATCACTCCACAATACAGCAAATTCATAGAATTAATCACAAATTAGGTAAAGCGATTGAAAACAAGCAATATTGCACATCAGCATTCTTGGACGTAAGTCAAGCTTTTGATAAAGTCTGGCATCCTGGTTTGCTCTATAAAATCAAAACATATTTGCCTGGTTGTTATTATGAGTTATTGAAATCCTATCTTAGTGAAAGACAATTCAGAGTGAGAGTTGATAGTGAGGTATTGAACTACTTCCCAATACGCAGCAGTTCCTCAGGGAAGTGTCATTGATCACTGCTGTACATGCTGTGCTGTACACTGCTGACTTACCTACAAGTCCTCATACTATATTGGAAACCAGATGATACAGGCATTCTATCTGTTGACGGAGATCTACAAAATACCGCCAATAAATTACAAAAACATTAGAACGAAATCCAAAAATGGCTCCACAAGTAGAAAATCCAAATGAATAAGCTCAAGTCTGTGCAAGTGAATTTCACCTTATGGGGATGCCAGTGTCCACCGGTATATATGTACAAATACCAGAGGCCTCAAGTACAAAATACTTGGGGATACATTTAGATAGCAGACATACATGGAAGGAACACATAATTAAGAAAAGTAAGCTTAGGAAGCAAATAGACACGAGAACTAGGTTGGAAATCTAAATTGGCCCTGGAAAACAAGATACTCATCTATAAAAGAATGATAAAGTATATATAGGTATATGGTATCGAGCTCTGGGATGAACAAGCCAATCAAATATATTAATAATTCAGAGAAACTAACCAAAAATAATTCGAATGATATCAAATGCTCCATGGCACGTCACTAATCAAACCCTACATGAAGATTTACGAATTTCTTATGTAAAGGATGTCATCAAAGAAGAGAGCGAGAAACATAATGCTAAACTGGAAAGCCATACCAACCATCTATTGCACCATTAGTACTGCCTCAATATAGAAGACTAAGAAGGAAATGGCCAGCTGACTTGTTTTTTCACTGGAAAAGGCCTTATAATGTCATGTGAGAGCCTCAAGCTTCATAGTTAGCAAATTAGCTTATGGAATGTGTGTATTCAGATTGCTAATAAATGGATCATAATAAAAAAAATAATAATTTATCAACACGTTGGATGTCCAGCCCATGAGGCATGTTACAGTGGCTGAACGAAAACTACCCACAGCGTTGGATAGGTCGTGGCGAAACAATTCCCTAGACGGACTCAACCCCATCTGACTTTTTCATTTGTTGGTTTACAGTACTACAGGTGAATTCTACCAGAATAGTTATTGGCTATTTGAGGCATGGCCTCTTTTCCAAGTGACTACCAAGCAGTCTCCACAGTCCACCCAGAGGTAGAAAGTGTGATAAGGATTACGCCATATCATCGCGCGTGGCGAGAACCCCTCCGAAGAGATGAACCCACCAGCTTCCAGTTTGGGCCCCGACTCGAAAGCCAGAACCGTCTGACTGGTAGCAGCGAAAGCACTATCCAACCTCTACTGGCTCTGCAGGTCAGTACCCGAGTTGTTTGAGACGCAACTCACCCGCCGGAGGGAATTCTTATCCATCCACCCGAACGCAGTCCCAAGAACTAAGATAAACTCAAGATTGACGACTACAATTGATCCTGGTACGAGCACCGTCTAGCGGACTATACGTCCTGACCCACCGAACCCATGTGAAGTCATTTGATTGATCCTGGCGTCAAGCACTAATGGCGGAGCCATTTCGTCGAGATCCACAAACCCTAAATAGTTACGCACAGATCCAGGGGCCAGGACAGGCCGGTCGAACCGTCAAGTCCCGTTAAACCCCGAGTCGTTTCATGAGAATATCCCGAAAATGGGGGTCTGCGAACAGATAAATGAAATACCCCCCTAGTCCAGCATGCGGACTTTACAGTACTACAGTGGCGAATTAAGGGAGAGAATTTTAGCTGCCGCCCAACCCATGAAAAATACGATTGCACAACGGCTAAGCGTTACTGAAGTACGCCGTAAAGGGCGTGCCTGCATAAGAAAACCAGGTAGGCAATTTTAGTCGCACCATTAAATGTTTTCTGAATTTGCGAAAAAGTTGATAACATTTATACCTTGATTAAATAATACATATATTGATTTTTATTTATTCTTACGAGTTGCTCTCATGACACGTTTCGTGACAGCAACTTCTTCAAATGCTTATAAACAACCCTTGTACTTCTTTAGAAAGCTAATGAAACAAGGAACTGATTTCTTTAATTTGTACGCCAAGTTCAAAATTTTTTTTTCGTGTAATACTCAACTACTTCGTGAAAATTTAAAAAAAAATGAATGCCACTTAAGACCATTTATTTCTAGGATTATATGAGTTTTGAGAAAACTTTTTTTTCTGAAGTGATCATTCATTTTTCAGCTTTCAAAAAAGTATCAATTGAACGTTTATAGTATAGCAGATTTTAATTGTTTTTGCTAACCTCATAGCTCAGTAACCGTCTAGTTCAGACCTCTGATTAACTGGATTTAATTTGTTGCAAATGACTGTCTAGAAGAATTTACAATAAGCCTGTATAATATATTCAAGGCAAGTCTTAGATTGTACATTAATTTTGATCATAAATTCCTCTCATTGAGTAAAACATTCAACATTTTACCAAATTTGGCTCCAGTAAAAAGATACAGACTGTTGAAATTTTAAAAAACACGGTTTTTCTTTTGGAGCTTTAACATGGTTATTCCGGAATAAATTAATTTTAGTTTGAAGTTTTTTATGAATATGACGCATTTCCTCCAATAAATCATTTTCCCAGGGAACAGCGTGCTATCGTTTCGCCCAAATATCTGTAATTTTAAGTCAAAAATGGTTTGATTTCCTGCTTCCATTGGTTTCTTAGGAATAGACTCGGTGTTTCATCAAACATAACAAATTATCATAAAAAATCGTGAAAAGCACTGATTTGAAGTCGGATACAGTATAACTCAATCACCCACGATCCTCAGGAATATATTGATGAAAATAAGAGAAAATTTCAAATATAAATAATTGCAAAAACATTGAACTGATTTTGCCTAATAACGAACTCAATAGATATTCGGGCCGTAAACCTAGCCCGAAAGTTTCAAGTCCTTTTCTCTTTCCGTTTGAAAGTTATAATGTTCAGAGTAGCGCTCAAATCTGATCTGATTCTTTCCAAACATGCGATCATATGATCCTCAGTAAATTTCTTTTAGCTTTGCTGTACCATACACTTACACCAATCATATTCCAATATGACTCTGACGTCATAATTGAGCAGTGTATGAATTTATACAGGGTCCTGCAATAGTTCTTCCATAGCTGAACCAGACATCTTAGATTCAGAGAAAACCGGAAAAAGTTGAGCACACAGCAGTCTGCTAAAAGACCTAAAACGGTTGCAATAACAAGACGTAACGCAAATGTGATAAGAATTCTTGGTTTCTGAAAGAATCATAGAGTCATCATAACAAAAAGATTAATTTGCCACACACAGGTGTCCGTTAATGATTGCCAAATATGATGAACTTGAAATTGATATTTCTCGATTTTTTCAAATGTAACGCTCTATTTATTTTTCACTATAATGCAGAGAATGCTTCACATTTTTTCAGAAGCAACCTTGGGGTTATTTCCACTCCTGCGTCTGGCACATAGAAATATGCCATCGCAACAGACAATTTGATTTGAATATAAACAGATAACTGAAATAATTAAAAAAAAAAATTTGTTGCCTGTAAAGTCGGTATACGGGCGAAAGTTTTACGTGACAACGACTTTGAGTGGTAAAATAATTTTAATGTGAATATTCATTCGTATAGTAGGAAGAAGGATGAAATAATAGTAACAATTTAAAACATTTATTTATACAAAGAATTATATTTAAAACATTAATTTATACAAAGAATCTCGCACTGAATTTCATATTAACAAAATTTTATTTATCAATCAGTTGTTATAAGTTATTAATAAATTTAACTTGTTTTACATTGTTATAAATATAAAAACTAAATTTAAAAGTTAGAACATTTATTCAAATCACATTAATTGTTAATATCAATCGATTTTAATTCAAAGTGTATTTTCTAAAAGGAGAAAACTAATTCACATTTGATCTTTGAATTTGTAAATCGCGCGCTTACGACCTTGCGCAGTGATTAGTCGTCTCGGTTTGAATGTTTGAAAGTTTCGATTTGACAGGTTGGAGGATAAACATTGTTATTTCAATTTTTTACATAGCAAGTCGCGCTCATTTTTTCAAGTTAAACAAATTATTATTGGTTGAGAAACGATTTCTACTACTTTTTTGATTGAAAACTACCACAACATTGTGATTACTACAACATAACCTATTCACTTATGTCTTAGTCATTTATTTCATCATGTTATATTATCAGTCTGAAATTATTTACCTTTGCTGTTTGAATTGTTGCGATGGACGAAACTACCTTCACATTATCACTACACAATCGTTTTACAATTAACTGGCAACGTGTAAACTTGTATGCAGGCGCCTAAGCGAAATAGAAGCGCAAGACATGAACCGGTGTGTATGCCTATCTCTCTCACTCTCTCTCTCTCTCTGTCTCTCTTGCTCTTAGGCGGGCTAACTGTGCTCGAGTGGAAGGGACGCGTGCCTTTCACTTTTTATGTCTGTCTCTCTCGCTCTTAGGCGGGCTAACCATGCCCGAGTGGAAGGGACGCGTGCCTCTCACTCGCTCTCATTGTGAGCGCATAACGTGAGCGGAGCGTAACGCAGTTTCTTGAAGTGTCACCCGGCAAACCAATTTATAAGACGTTGTCACGTCAAAAAATGATCGAAACCATGGAACCTGCTGTAAAAATTATTCAGGTTATATTTGCTACAGAATCATTCGATCATGGGCATCTCCAACATGACAAATGGGTAGCATTTCGCTTGGATATTTCTCCATATTCTCTGATGTAACATCCTGAAGTTCTTATGATTATCGAAAATCTCAAAAAATAGATAGTTCAGAAATACTTCGAAAAATTTTTCACTCCTGATCCTACCAGTCATAAACCCTCAGTACTACGTCGGGTATCCAAATTTAAGTTCAAGTTACCAAGATTTTCAAAAGGGGCATTTCGTTTCAGTTCTCAATTTTTATTTCAACATAGCTGGTAAAATGAAAAAATTATTCTAAACCACTAAATGATTTCCATTGAGTGTAATTACAAACGAAAAACATAATTACTTAAGTTATTCGAGATATTCAGAATATTCTCAAAATCATAAGATAGGTGTGAGAATATCGTTAATACAAAATTATATGTTTATCCGATTACGCATCACATATTGATCAAATAGTCGAAAATTAAAAAAAAAACAGGATTACATCTGTATTTAACGGATATTGATTTAAGATATATCATTGTTTATAGGCATTTCAAACATTTTATTTTAAATAAGAGCTGTTTTATTGCACAGAGTCGCAATTTGGATAAGTCAGGATGAATTTTAACAAAAATGAGATGATTGATATGATTTTCATATTAGGGCAGTGCCACAGAAACTATTTATTAGCAAGTAGAACTTATGATGAGAGAAGACATCCAAAAGAATCGACATTTCGGAGGCTTTTAAACAGATTTGTACAGACAGGAAACGTGTAGTACGAAAAACAAGAAATGACAAAATCGGCCACAAGCGAAGATAAAGAGCTTGAGGTATTACCATTAACGTATTAAATAATAATTATGATAATAAGTCTATGGGTATTACTGACCGTAACAGAAGATCCACACACAAGCCAGAGGAAGGTTGATGAAGCCTGCGGCATTAGTGAGCGTTCAGCTCAAAGAATCCTAGAAAAACATAAGTTTCATGCTTACCACATTCAGATCCACCAAGCGCTTTTGGATGCTGATTTTGAAATTTACAACTGAGCAAGTTCATAAATTGAACAGAATTAATCATTTTTTAATTCAGTTTTATTCAGTGATGAAGCGACTTTCCACAATTCTGGTTTTGTCAATAGGTATAATTTCCATTACTATTCAATAGAAAATCCGAGAATAATAAGAGAAGTTGACCATCAACACAAGTGGTCATTAAATGTTTGGGGAGGAGTTATCGACAACCATGTGATAGGTCCTCATTTTTTCGAAGGACATCTCAACGGTGTTGCTTCTTTGGATTTACTTCAGAACATTATGCCTGAATTATTCGCAAATAAAGAACGGAATGTGGTTGCAGCATGACGGAGCACCCGCTCATTATTCTCGTACTGTGAGAGAATTTCTGAATAATCAGTTTCCCAATAGATGGATTGATAGGGGCGGACCGACATGATGGCCTGCTAGATCACCAGATCTCAACAAATTAGATTTTTTCTGTGGGGATACATAAAGGGAATCGTATACGATGATGCGCCCACCACAGCTCTCAATATGCGGGAGAGAACAGTTAATGCTTTTCGAAGCATTAATCCACCCATGCTAACGAGGGTTAGTAGATTGTTTCAGGAACGGATTGCTTTATGTTCGAGAGAAGGCGGACGGCATCCCATCAAGCCTTAAAACTTATTTCATTATTTTCTTCTTTTTTTACTCAATAAACATCATTTAGTGGTCTCAAATAGTTTTTTTAAGATTTGGATACCCCGCTCATTACAGGTGATTTTTTTATGACACGTGAATTATTCAAATCGGTGACTTTTTCAACACTTTCGTACTTCGTCTGTTGAAATATTTTCCACAAATACAAGGATTAATGTCAAGTTCTCAAGTTGTCCGATTCGGCTGCACTGAAAGTCCAAGCCACCATTGAGGATTTATGACAGGCAGGACCAGGGGTTGAATAAATTTGCCAAACTATTTTCAGAACCTATCTAGCTTTTCAATATTTAGTTCAACATACAATAACCGAAAGTTAGATCGGTAAATATCCGTACAAACTTCTATCCATTTTATAATCAATTTCGGACAGTTTGTAGATTGGAATGATGGAATGATGCTCTACAAAGTAAACCTTGAATAATTTTTACTGCAGGCTTCATCGTTTTCACTATCTTAACGTCCGCAAGTAATCCGTCCAATATTCAAATGATTCATAGTTCATCATATTTGGCAATCAATAACGGACATCCTGTATTTGGCAGATTAATCTTTTTGTTATGATGACATAATGAATCTTTTAGTAACCTAGAATTCGTATCACATTTGTGTTACGTCTTTTATTTGCAACCATTTCAGGTGTTTTAGCGGAGTACTAAAGTTCAGTTTTCTCTGAATAAGATCTGTACCCTTAGAAAAATATTTCCAAGATTTTGCGTTTCAATAGAGATGGTGAAGGACATTAAAAATACATGAAAATATACAGGACAATCCATTTAAAAAATCACCCGTTTGTTGAATATCTTTTTTTTTTGGAACACCTGTATATTGGAAAATAATTTCATGACATGCACAAATAGAAACACAAGAAACCTGTTTTCGAACGAAATTTCTAAGATGTCTGGTTCGGCAGCTATGGAAGAAGAACGCACTAT
This sequence comes from Megalocaria dilatata, assembly GCA_034642435.1. Taxonomy (NCBI): domain Eukaryota; kingdom Metazoa; phylum Arthropoda; class Insecta; order Coleoptera; family Coccinellidae; genus Megalocaria; species Megalocaria dilatata. The sequence goes on along the minus strand of CM067859.1, from coordinate 50,995,994 downwards.
TGCAGGACCCTGTATACACTGGAATGGTGTATTCAATATTGAATGATTTATCAATTTTTCAAAATTTACGATGATAAATGGTGAGAACTTTGTTATATGAAAGAATTATATTTTAAAATATTGGGAATGTATTATCTGATCTTTTGATTCTATTTTATTCAAAATGTTTCACTCACATAAATCCCGCACTAATAATTCCATTCTGCCTCCTTCCCAGTGTTTCCATATATATCTTGGTAAATAAAAAAGTAAAGCTTGAAGCCCAAATATGATACAAACCCATTGATAGTACTTCTGCCAAATTATTTCATCATTTGCCTGCAAAGTTATTTCATCCAAAATTTTTTTTGTATGATTTTTCAAATCATATATGGAATCGTACTCATTAAAAATTCCTTGGAGAATACCATCTGAAATTATTAATCGATTGTATAGATAGCATGTCTTTCATAATTACACCAAATAACTATGTCCTATAGTTATAAATAAAGTTCACGACTTTATCAATATCAACATTAATTAAAACTATCAAAGGTCCACAAGGCTCAATCTGAGGAAAATATACAGAATTCGGTTCAATGCGCATATATGAGGATGTGAGGATGTATTGAAAAATCCTTTGTCTATTATAAGAGCAAACAATTTTTTGTATCTAGCCTTTTATTTCCACCAGCAGAACGTTCTATGAGCTTCTTGCATGGTTTTCTGATAAAAAAGAGTTGTAGTATAGTATTGGAATACCCTTCCAATCTTACCAAGTGGTTTCTACTTCTGATTTGTGTAACATCTTGAACTAGGGGTGTTTTCAGATCTTCATGTAGTGTTTGACATACCAAGGTGCATTGTATAACATTCTCAATATCTTGGACTGGCATCTTTTTATGATAGGTGCATTTGAATTACTTATACATTCCCAAATTTATATACTATACGTCCAAATGTGATGTGATAACTGTTTTGTAAACTAAAATTCTGTTTTTAAGTTATAGTTTCGACTTCCTTCCCATAAACCATTGAATTTCCCTGATTTTAGATCTGTTTGTTTTCTTTCTAAAGTGTTTCTTCCATTGAGTCAGGTGTTCAAATGAAATCCCAAGTATTTAACAGTCTCCGCTTGCGGTATTAATAATGATGTGGCGTACCCGCTCGTTTCGCAGAATTCTACTCTGCTCTGCTGCAGCTTCCCGATGTAGCATATAAGGGGCGCGACTGGTATCAAACAATACCTAACACATCCGTCCTCGCAAGGCTAAAGTAGGGCAGAGTACAGCGTTCAACGACCGTTCCGATGTGGAACACATGTTCACTGGCGTGACAGACAGACATGCGCACCACGCCTGTCTGAAGAGTTCAGGTGCGCATGCTCCTTCAGAGCTTCAATAAAAATAAATACAAAGCCATTTCCGCACTTACAGCAAGTTTCTCGCAATTTCGCACTGGCCAATTTGTGCCGCAACAACAGTATTCATAGCCACACTAACAATATAAACTCATATAGAAAATCAAACAATTTGCAATAGACAGATAAAACCACTGAAACAAAAAATATGTTGATAATAGTTTTTTTTAGTATTTTTTGTCATACACTTTACGAAACAACTACTTTTTATCCAAGCAATTACGACAAAATCATAGCATGCAGATAGTCAACAATGTTACAAACGAAAAAACAGAAGAAATCTAAAATCAATGCAAATTACGGGATGATCCTATTTTTATGGTCGGCAGCGTATAAAACTTCAATACCTCTAGAGCTCATCTTGCTCTGCAGGTCAACACAGCTCAATCACTTCTTCATTGGAAGAAAATTACGATCTTTAAAATTTTTTTTCAGTTGAGTAAAGACAATCAACGGAGTCAGATTATGTGAAAAGGAAGGTGTTCGGGTTATTCAAACTTCAAATCACGAATTGTTTACATGACAGCGTGTGATTTTTGTGTAGGGGTTTATTTCCATAATTATTTCTAAGCTAGTCAGCAACTTCAAATAGTAATTCCCTGTGATTGTATTGTAGCGACCACCTTCTTCGCTCCTCGTCCAGAATTCTGCTTTGCTCTGCTGCAGCTTGCCGGAGTATCATATGTATTATATGAGGACACGACTAGTTTTAAGCTTCCTGACTGACCGTCCCCGCCGAGTTCGAGCAGGGCAAGGTACACAGTGTTCGAGAGCTTTCCGACGTGTAACAGAAGGTCACTGGCGTCACAGGCATAGATGCGCGCCACGCCTGTCTAAAGAGTTCAGGTGTGCATGCTCAGAACGAAACGCCGCTTCCCAAATTAAGAGGTAGAAGCTCTTCCATAAGACCGCATTCCTTCAGAGCTTCATTGGTGACCCCGACATGATGGAGGGTTTGCTTCAAGAGCGAACCATCCATTCATTGGAGACCCTAACTATCCCATCCAATATTTCCGTGGTAGCCTTCCTTTCGTTCCACAGTATACCCGCTGGAGATGGCACCGCGATCAGCCCTGCGGCGGACACTTATGACTAACCTTTCTTGAAAAAAGACTCGATATTAGTTAATTCAAAAACTTTTCTTATTACCTCATTACAACTATACTAACTTATTCTGTGTTGTAGATTTTTTCATAGCCTCATTTTGATAATTTTACATTGAGATGGATTAGAATGGCAAGGTCTTTGAAAATAAAACAATTACTCACAATAAATTAGTAATAATTCTCTGAAAGAACCAATTACTCGTGATATCCATTAGGTTTGAATAGCTCCTTTTTTCTTCCCAATTTAAGTAATTTTTACCGAATAATTTTGTTATTTCCTCCTCAATTACTACATTATCATGGTCACATAAATACTTTTTTACAAGAATTCGAAATAGAAACAAGTTATTATATCTAAATTCTAATGTATAAATTATTTATCTGATATTTGAGAATTTTAAGTAGAATTATCTCATAATTGTACATAGAGTATTATTATTATTATTATTATTATCCTGATACTCCTGGATCTTCTGTGAAGATCCCTCAGAAGCTTTTTTCAGCTTGTGAGAGTTAGGAGTTCAGTTGTGTTCTGTGTAGGCTTTGTTACTGCGATCTTGCGCCACTTTAGGTCACAGCACTGTTAATTTTTGACCCAACAGTGAAATGGTGGTAGACACCCCTCCAACTAGAAAATTTCTTTTCTACCTGAACAGGATTCGAACCCGGACCTCCCGGTCACAAGTCCGATGCTCTCCCGCTGAGCTATCCACACTCATCATCAAATTCATTTCATTGCCTTTCTGTAAGGAATAATTGGAATTTCTCAAAAGTATGATATTAATGACTGAAAGGGGCGAATTGGTTCCAATGAATGTGAAGACAGGTGCTTCTACATGGCATCAGTTTTTTTGGAATGTGAATATGGTTTTCTAAGAATATGCAAAAATAAATAGCAAATTATGTGCTTAATTATTGTAACATTTCAATGAAAATCTAGAAAATTCAGCTGCATTTGGAAAAAGAAAAGTTTTGATTTCTGACCTAAACAAAACGGCTATTAACACAATCCTTGAAAAAAGTTAGGTAAGAAAATAAAGATTTTGCAGTCTGCCTAATAGGTTGATACTTTCGATTTCTAAGGAAAATTTCCTACTTTCGAATCAATGATTCCAAGAAAAGGATCAGTTGGGGTCAGGGTTAATATTGCCAAAGAGAAAAAGCATTGCTGATACTTCTAATTAATTGTAACAGTAATAATTAGATAATGGAATTTTATTTTTATTTACCAACAGCTGCACTTACTCTTTCGTCCTTTATTGATTATATATGTCCCATGTATCCAACAAAACATATCGATCAACTGCTTTCTGTCTTGATCATCTGTATCACAGCTTATTGGTTCACCAAAATACTCCTTGCTAGTTAATAAAGCAGAAAAACATACCAACAATACAACAGTAAATCTATAATGCAATTTGAACACATTATTATCGATATTAACTTGTTCATGTTTAATTAGGGACTTAAACGAATTCAAAATGTCTATCATTTTGAGAATAATCTTCCTGAATTCAGCAGAAAAACTTTCACTTATTGAAGCTATTGTTATTTAATTTGTTCGATACAGAGTTATATTGTAATAAAAATATTATTTTACTTTCATTTGTTTTCATTCAAAACAAATTATTTCGAATAACACATAGAAGAATATGAAATTCTACATAGTTGCATATGAACTACCATTAATAATACAAATATTGTAACATTTTCATAAATCGATCAGTAGCGTTACATATGAGTTTTATGCATAGACTTATTATTCTAATACGTCTATGGTTTTATGTAATTCCGAAATAATTAGAATAATGTACTTGGTCATTAAATTTGCTGTTTCATTATCAAACAGGCATGAACTCTAAGTGAAATTTAAGTCCGATCCAAGAAACTATGTGGTTACTTACTGCTCATTTGATCTGAATTCAAATCAAATTCACTCTTTCCGCGCTTGTTCTAGAAAACAGCATGCTATAATTTTGCCAGATGTCTGTAGTTTTCTAATTTTGAGCAGAAAATGGTTTTAAACAGTGGTCAGTGAGTCAAACTTAGTCAGGTTGGGCTCACTGATGAAGAATCCGAGCTCAAAAGTAATTTTGTCAGGCTGACCCGGCGGTCGGTCTGGCCATAAACGCACTCTTTCAAACGGATAGAGCTAGAGTCTTGAAACTTTCAGGGAAGGATTAGAGTCTAAATATTTCACCTAAGTTCGTTAATGGGCGAAATCGGTTCCCTAGTTTGACAGTTAGTTTGAAAATTTTTCATATTTTTTCGAAAACTATAGATTTGATCGATATGAAATACTGCAATTAGAAGTATGATAGTAACGTGAATATGCTTGCAAAATTTAATAAGGATCTTATGATTGGAAGTTTCAAAAAAATATATTTTGTCCGTGGATCAGTGTTGAGCGTTACTCTGAATATTATAACTTTCGAACGGAAAGAGACTTCAAACTTTTGGGATATGTTTGAGACCTAAATATCTCAGTTGATTTTGTTATTGCGTAAAATCAAGCTTATGGTTTGTCACATTTGAAATTGTCTCTAACTTTTATTAATATTTTCCAAACTACAAATCCGATTGATCTTAAATTAAGGTTTTAATAGGAGAATGATAACATACATATTTCTGCGAAATTTCATGTTCATTTCAATCGTATGATTGATTGATGAAAAATTTTGTGAGCGGAGCAGCGTTGAGTGTTAAAAAAATATAGCACCATCCCACAATCGAGTTTGAATTTACAATTTAGATGTAAATTAAGGACATAACATCGAATGCAAAATTTTGTGAAGATCGTATAATTAGAACACAAAACAAAATTATTTTATGAGCAGAGCAGCGTTGAGTGCTACTGAAACCATAGCAACAGTTGTGTTCAACTTTAACATTTAGATGTTAAAGAACGACAAGAAGGCTAATGCAAAATTTCGTGAAGATCGTGTGTTATATGAACAGATACGAAATTTTCATTTGAAAGAAACTCTGAAGAGAAGATTAAAAAAAGAAATACTTTGTATATTCTGACGATGCGGAAGTAAAAGTCTAGAAAAAATTCCGGAAGTTGACTTATTTTTCATATTCCATTAAATGGGAATTTTTAATGTATACTTTTTGAAGAATTTCTAACACGGTTGTGAAGATCAAAAATGAAATTGTTCAACTAAACTATTTTAAAATTGAAAGTAAATAATTTCTTACTATTAAACAACTGGATGTATTACAAATTATTATACTCTACCTAAAATGACTAATACGGTATTTAATTTGGAAACAATCGATTATCAAATTTTTCAAGCGATTTCTTTCAGTTATAGATTACAATAATCTACCACTAAAGTATATCTGAATTATATGAATCAACAAAACACTGTGTGTTTGCCATCTAATGACATAATGAATAATATTTATAAACAGCACAATCTCCATGGAATCAAATTTCCAAATGCTGGGCCAGTTTTGCAAATGCTAACAATATACTGATTCAATAGTAATATGAAATTATATTTTTATACAGTAGTTTCAAATGTAATATTGAAATGTTTGTAATAACATTGCCCAACATAAAATTAGGATCATTCTGTTATTTGCATTTAATTTAGAAATTTTTTGTTTTTTCGGTTGTAACATAGTTAACTAATTATATGGAATAGCTTTGTTTGTGATTGCTTGAATAAGGTAAAGGTTATGTTATTTTCTTCAAAGTTTATTGAAAATGATGAAAACTGAAAATTTAATTAAATATGATTTTAAGTAAAAAACAAATTAAGCACTTCAGTTACGAGTGTTCCCTCCTCTAGCAGTGATAACAGCTCTTACCCGTCTGTCTGAGTTCATAAGAGAAAATCGCGTTTAATCGGGAAAACAATACGCGATTCAAAACCTCCATTATCCAAACTAAGTTGTCTTGTGCAAAACTGAACCTACGAAAATTTTGCATAAACACAGTAGTGTAGGTTAAGTGAAATCGGCGGCAAAGTAGCTCTAGTTCGAGAAGATAATACAGCAGTATGAAGTCGTCTCCTAACTGTCCATTGATTTACGTTTACATTTCTTACTTCTTGCAGATTATTTAGAAGGGAAACTATTGTGACCATTCGGTTTCTCAGAGCACTAGAAACCAAAAACCGGTCGTTTATGGATGTTGTAGTCCTTCCTCGTCCTAAACCAGGTAAACTAGTGAGCAGCCTCTTCGTAACATGGAAATATTCGTTGCACATTGGAGAGACTTACACTAAGGTTTCTCGTCGTTTAGCGCTTATCGCGACCATCTTATATTCAGCCACAATTCGTGTGACAAAAACGATATTTATAATGTTGTATGGAGTAGTCCGTTACTTTGTGATAGTTCACTTTTTATTAACTGAATATACAGTGACTCGAGTTCCGTAGTGCTTACTAAATTTTCAAACTAAATAAAACCAATTGTATCTCAACGATTATATATATATTCGTTAAAGGCTTTGGCTTGTGTAAAACTTCTAAAAATGGGGTATGTCAAAGGTCCGTCTGCTCATATAATAGTTTTATTTCTAAAATGTAGTTGCGCTTGAATATTTCTATGGATTCCAAGATCTTTTCCTTTTGCTTCCAGGTGTAATATTCAAGATTGTCCAATTCTGGGAAGATTGGTTTCGAAAAAATGATTCGCAAAAATTAGAGTTATCTTCTTGACTTTGAAAAGTATAGTCATAAATATGCATAAATTATGCAGATTGTATGAAAAAGAAGGAATTTGCATTGCTTTAAGCAGTCAGGTAGCTGGTTACGTAAAAAATCACTAGCAACAAACAAGTTCTTGTTTGAGTTTTGAGAAAGAGGATAAAATGGGTGCTTTTACAAAACAAAGGCCAGTGTTGGACCTCGTATTAGATATCAGCTTCACTGCTAAGGGAATCAACATAAAATTGTCAAAAAAAATTCTGCTGTTTGTAGGTTATGTAAACCGACTTTTAAAAACAACGAGTACATAACTGGACAACGAAGAACGCTGGCATAAATCATGCATACCTTTCTGGGTACATAATTAACGCCTGAGAAAACTTCCACCGAAATTATCAACTTTGCGAAAAGATGAGGAATCCGAGGTCAAAAGTAATTCGGCAGGCCGTCCGTAAACACGTAACTTTCGAACGGAAAGATCTAGAGACTTGAAACTTGGGGTATAAATATCTCGCTTAAGTTCGTCGACGGGCAAAATCAATCTAGTGGTTTCGCATATGCTATTTTTTCTTATTTTCCTCAATATTTTCTAAACTACAGATTCGATCGATTTGAAATTCAGTATGCAGAAATAGAACAGCAACCCGCATGTTCATGCCACATTTAGAGAGGATCGTATGATAAGAAGTTGGAAAAAAATATATTTTGTGAGAGGAGCACCATTCTAACTTTCAAACGGAAAGAGGGACTTGAAACTTTTAGAGTGGCTTTAGGGCTTCAATATTAATTCATCGTATGTAGCTTTTGTAAGAAGTCAAAAGCTTCTGACTTTACGTCACTACTTTTCGAATTTTTTAAAATCTTAAAAACTACCCTGTAAATTTGAAATCTTTAAGTTGCTTCTTTCAAATATTATCCTACCTCTACAGAGACCGTCATACCAAAGTGATCGTTAATTTTTAATCTGTAAATGCAGTATAATCATTTCAGACCACCTAGAAAATACATACATACAGACATATGAAGGAAATGAAATGATAAATCATAAAAATCAAGTAAAATACTGTTGAGGTTGGCTGCAGATAGTTATAACAAAATTGACAGCCACCAAATATTTCTTTAAATCTATAACCACCACGCAAATTTTTATTTCGTGTTTAAGAACTTGAAAGAGCAGTATCCAATTTTCGTAGCATTAAATTAATTTCTATACTATTTATTTTTCAACATGAAGACATTACGACGATTCAGTTCATTTCAGATCATTTTCCAGAATGTGTCAACATCTTTGATAAACTTCTCCGTACTGTAAGTACACCAATGGAAATATTGCGGTTTCATCAACTTCGATCTACCAATATCTCTATCATCTGCATCTACTTATCTATATCTACCAGTAACGATTCATGCTCGACATGCGTAGATCATAACGATCATTTCGTTACATTCAAAAGGAAAATAGCTGTTAATGCAGTCTGTTTTTTATGGATTCATTTAGTTTTTTTACGTGATTTGTTACGAAATCTTAATCGTCGTGAGAACATTCGGGTTAGTTTCTTAAGTGTTATTTTTGGAAAATCAATATGATTGATTTTATATATTCGGTTAAATCGTTGATTAAGATAGATCAAATTCACACGGACAATAATGTGTTCAAATTACATTATAAATTCACGGTTATAATGTTGATAATATTTTCGATTCTACTCACGAGTAAGCAATATTTTGGGGAGCCGATAAGTTGTAACGTTGGATCCAGTGAAGGAGGAATGAAAGAAATTATAGAACTTTTTTGTTGGATACATGGCACTTATATTGTGAGCACAAGTTTGAATGGTAGGTGTTTGTGTCTTTTATTTTTCACTTTAATTCAAAAGAAAGCCCACTAAGTTCCTAGTGTTATTTTAGCTTTGAATAAGGCTGAACTAAAACGTTGAAATAATTGTCTTCATAAAACAGCCTATTTTACGAAACAGCAACTTGATTAATTTTGATGATATATTATCCAGTATTATTACTATGAGATTCCCAATTTCAGATACTCGTATGCCAGGAATTTCAAATGAATATGATACAGTAGCAAATTGGGATAAGCATATTTCCCATGTTGCAAGAAACACCATTTATTCTAACAGTTCATCCCATATTATTTGGCAGAAATATTATCAATGGGTTTGCATCATCTTTTGTTTTCAAGCTCTCTTATTTTACATTCCACGATACATTTGGAAGATATGGGAGGGAGGTAGAATTAAATTACTTGTTGATGATTTACGTAAGTATATTATTTTGGGTAATTCATTATTCATATAATAACAATTAATATGATAACATGTTATTTTCCTTCCAAAGCAGGAGTATAATCATTTTCATGTTGTTAAATTTAGAGCATATAGCAAAAGGACATTTTTTCTCAAAGACTAGTAGTCGTCCAGGTTCTGATATCACTTGTATATAGCCATGGCAACTATTCAAAACTCAGAACACATATTAATAATTTCCATGTTTTACTTTATTCTATAAAGTGATGTTCAATCTTGGTAGTCCAAATCAAGAGTCATTTCTTATATTAACTAATAGGAATAATATATTTTATAAATGAACAATTTTCAATTAGGAAACAACAGGACCAATTTGTACAAAAATTTAAAAATTCTAATATTGAGTAAAAATTAATATTTATAAAAATGGTGAAAAGCACAGATGTGAAATCAGAAGCTTTTGTGCGCTTGTTTAACAGTGCTTTTCCCCTGAAAATTTCAAATCTGTGAATTGCTTCTTAAAGAAGCTACATATGACGAATAATAATACAGAATTAATTCTATGTCTGTCATGTGAAAGTCAAATAAATGTAATTTTTTGCAATTTTAGAAGATTTTCTACAGAAACAGAAAATCTCATAAAAATAAAATAGGATACCATTCCTTTTTGATCCATTTTAGGTCTTCATTGGCAAAATAAAGTGGAAAAAAAAATACATTGAACAAAACTTCATGTATTATATATATAACCTGCCAAATCGTGTTTCATCCATCAAAACAGCCAATAGTCCGAAAGAGCAATGTCTAGAGATTATAGCAGGTGTGGTATATATAATAAATCTTCGTATTGTTATCCAGATTTTATTTCGGTCGGATCAGTAATTTCTGAACTTTTACGAATATAAGAAAAGGTCACAAATGTGAATAATTGCGGAATATTTTAACTGATTTTGCCTGTGAACGAATTTATCAGAGATATTCAGGTTCCAAATCTACCCTAAAATTTTCAAGTCTTTAGCTTTTTCTGTCTGAAAGTTTACGGACAGAAAGAGCTGTCCGACTGGATTGGCCAGACAGAATTTCTTTTGACCTCGGATTCTTCATTAATGAGTTCAACTTCCTCGTTTGAGGCCATTTTGGGCTTAAAATTTGAAAATTACAGACATTTGGACAAAACGATAGCACACTGTTCTCTAGAACAAGTGAACAAAAATACCAAACCAAATGGATAACATGATCAGAAAAAGTAAAGAACATTATATCGAGAATAAATTCATCAAGTACTGTAAGAAGTGTAATTTCGTGCAAAAATACAAAAATCTCCAAATTTATAGGCTTTCAATATTCTACAGAAAAGGAAAATGTCAATAAAACCTTATTTGCTCATTGCCGCGAATTCACTGCTGAAAGGCATAAATAATTTAAAATAAGTATAGTGAAATTATAAAAAATTATTCTCTAAGAACTATAATTGCATTGAAAAGCAATTCGGTGAAATGATGTTTTCCTTGAAGATAAATAGCTCACCTGAACTGGACTACTTAAAAGAAATATACCAAATCATAGAATATCCAGTTTTGCAATAAAGAAATTTTCAAGATATGGCATTCAGGGAATGCAAAATTGCAAAGGTCATCTAAATTTTCAGAAAAGATAATGCTAATTCCTCGAATAAGAAATTGCCGATCTATTTTCAGCATGTCTGTGTTTTTTCAAAATATTTGAGATTATTATCGTTGCAAAAATGTTGAACCCAAAATGGTCTCAAATGACTAGGTCGGACTTACTGATTAAGAATCTGAGGTCAAAAGTAATTCTATCCGAGCATCATGAATATTCTAATTTTCAAAAGGAAAGAGTCAGAGAATTGAAACTCTCAGAGTTAATATCTTTTCATTAATGGGTAAAATCGGTCCAATGGTTATTCATATTCGAAACTTAAAAGATTCGATCGTTCTATATGGAAACCAGTAAAACACTCAAGTAAGCCGCAGGCTCATATGCCTCCTATACTTAATGAGCAGGCACCTAACTTACAGTGGACCAGGAGTGATGACCAAAAAACTAAAATTTTTGCAGACCGCCTAGTCAAGATATTTACTCCGAACTATAACAATCCTAATGATGAAGTAGAGAAAAGATTTTTGAAAAACTTATAAACCTCCCACCAATAAAAAAAATTCAGAGAAGCTGAGGTCAAAAAAGAAATGAAATGCTTGAATCTTCGAAAATCGCCAGGAATGGAAAAACTCCAGAAATGATTAAAGAATTACAGAAAAAAAGAATAGTGTTGCTGACAAATATCTTCAATACCATCCTGAAACAGAATTTTTGGCCAAAAAAAAGCTAAAATCTGCAGAGATAATACTTATTCTCAAACCAAAAAAAGATCATAGCAGGATCAATTTGTATCTTCCATCAGTCTACTTTCTGTAATCCGAAAAATCCTGGAAAACTTTTGATGCACAAATTGAATTCAGATTGTAACACAGAGGAATGTATACCACTTCACCAGTTCTGATTCAGAACAGAACATTCCACCATACAGCAAAACCATCAAATAAGATATCAGATCAGCCAAGGCTTAGAACACAAAGAGTACTGTCCATCTGTGTTCTTGGACATTCCGCATTTGATAAGGTCTGGCATCCAGGATTGCGGTTCAAAATAAAGTTTCTCCCTATGCCTATTTCCAACACCTGAATTCTTATCTGAGTGAGAGAGAATTTAGATCCGGGATAAATGACAGCATGTCTGAAAAGTACCCAATAACATCTGGAGTACATCTGCTTTATACAGCAGATCTGCCTACAAACAGGTACTGTTTGTAGGCAGTAGCTGTAGAAGTAGTTGTAGCTGCCTACAAACAGTACTTTTGTAGACTCTCATTCTGATTTTCCATTTCTGCAGCCATTTGTCAATTTTATTTAGATGTTCTTGTAAGTGGTTAGATACCAATGCCTGATCCTTATGTCAGGCAAGAATAGCTGTATCATCAGCAAATGTTCCCATTAGCATGCTGCCTACAAACAGGTACTGCCTACAAACAGGTACTGTTTGTAGGCAGTAGCTGTAGAAGTAGTTGTAGCTGCCTACAAACAGTACCTGTTTGTAGGTTTGTGCTGTTCCCATTAGCATGCTGCCTACAAACAGGTACTGTTTCTAGGAGTAGCTGTAGAAGTAGTTGTAGCTGCCTACAAACAGTACCTGTCCCATAAGGAACCGGAGTCCACATCTACCAAATACTAGGGGATGCATTTGGACAGAAGACTCGCCTGGAAAGAGCATGTTTGCAAAAAACAGAAACAAATTTATTTGAAAGTGAAAGAAAGTCCAATTTATCGCTGGAGAACAAAATTCTAATATACAAAACAGTCATCAGACCAATATACATTCTGTCAAGAAAGTACCGGGAATTATCGATTTAAATCTGGCGGGGCAATGAGACAGGTAAAAATTTTTTTTCCTAGTTTGGTACCACTATCCTTAATTACTATGCCAAGCTTGAGCGGGATCTGTCAACTAGTGTGTTTGCAACAGCTGATTAAGTCAGTCGATGTCAGAGTGCGTGCCGATTTTTACTATGGGTGATTACGTTGAGCAAAGAATTTGTTTAAAGTTTTGTGTCGCAAATGAATTTTCGTGTGCCGATGCATTGAAAATGTTGCAAAAGGCCTTTGGTGATAATGCTCTATCGAAAACTCGTGCATATCAGTGGTACAGAGCCTTCAAGGACCACGCCAAAGCCGCTCGAAAATGAAGGTGATGCTCATTGTTTTCTTCGATATCCGTGGCGTGGTGCACTACGAATTCGTTTCAGAGGGTCAGACGGTAAACAAGGAGTATTACCTAGGCGTTATGAAACGTTTGCGTGAGCGTATCCGTAAGAAGCGGCCAAATTTGTGGGCGAACAACTCATGGATTTTGCATGATGATAACGCGCCTTCTCACCGAGCTACGACTGTGACTGACTTTCTCGCCAAAAACTCAACAAACGTGCTTCAGCAACCACCGTATTCGCCGGATTTGGCTCCCTGCGACTTTTTCCTCTTCCCAAAACTAAAATTGCCCCTTCGTGGCACCCGTTTTGAGTCGATTGAAGCCATAAAACAAAATTCGGCGCGAGAGCTAAAGTCCATCCCGGAAAGCGCCTATAAAAAATGTTTCGATAATTGGAAGTGCCGTTGGCATAGATGTATTGGAGCAAATGGAGCCTATTTTGAAGGCGACCCAATAAATTTTGACGATTTAATGTAAAAATAATGTTTTAATTGAAAATTCCCGGTACTTTCTTGACAGCGTAGTATAGGTGTATGGAATATAATTGTGGAGCTGCTCAAGCAAGTCCAACATGGCTATCATACATAGAAGACGGTCCAAGATACTATTAATGATAATAAATGCTCCATGGTATGTTTCTAATCAGACCTTGCACGAAGACCTGAAGGTGCCTGTTATATGTTTACTTCAAAGATGTTGGACTTGAACTGAACTTCATTAGGTCTCGCAGCTTAGTGGTGTAGTTACTGGTTAGGCAACCCATCATACATAAAACATAGAACCCAATATACATGACATCTTCCCCTTCAAATTACAATTAAAACAAAGAATAACAATTATTATTTTACATTTATTTACATTTGATAGTCCCTAAATTTATTTGGAACTTTACTGCTCCGTTTAGGTCGTGAATCATCAATTAATTGTTCCTTTGGTTCACACAAGTTAGTATCGCTAAACGTATTTTCACTGATTGTACTTCATTCATCACTTAAGTTGTTTTCTTCATCAACTCACATTATTTTCATCACTTAATATTCTGTGTCTCTTCTAAATTTCTACCATAAACATAATTATCTGATATGGAAATTGGACGATGTTCCTCAAAATCATTCATGGAACTTCTATGGTGTTTGATATACAATGAATTACGGATTATACATCCTCCATCTTCCTTTACCATTTTGTATGTCCTATCTCTAATTTCTTCAAATACTTTGCCCTTTTGTCAATTGCTTTGAGGATTGCACTGACACCACACTGTATTGTTTTTATGAAAACTGCCTGCAAAACATACAGATTTTTTGTTGTACTGTTTGACACTTCTATCCTGATTAATTTTTCTATTTTCCATGAATTTACTTTTGTTTATTGTTCTAGGTGTTAAATTTTTATCCTCAAATAACAAATTGTCTCGCAAATACCTAGACATGAGAATTTGTGAAGGTGAATAATTGCTATTTGTAACTGGAGTATTTCTGAAAGCTAATAAGGCCATATAAATATCACTTTTATCGTCAATGCATTTTTTTAATTAATTTTTTAATTGTTTGAATGGCTCTTTCAGTTAAGCCATTTGATTGTTGATGATACTCCGTTGCTTTGCAAATTTAAAAAATTCTGCACTAATAAATTGTCTTCCTTGTCTGATAATATTATTTTTGGTATGCCATGTCTTGCAAAGATTGATGTGAGTTTACTGATTACATTCTTAGAAGTTAGATTATTGTCTAAAGTGACAACTTCTGGAAATTTCGAATAATAATCTCCTGCAATCATGTAATTTTTACCATACAATTCATATATGTCAATTCCTATTTTTTTCCACGATTTTGCTATAATCTGATGTGGAATCATCGGTTCCTTTCTTTTAAAATTCGCATATCTGTTACATACTACTCTGTCAAGAAAGTACCGGGAATTTTCAATTAAAACATTATTTTTACATTAAATCGTCAAAATTTATTGGGTCGCCTTCAAAATAGGCTTCATTTGCTCCAATACATCTATGCCAACGGCACTTCCAATTATCGAAACATTTTTTATAGGCGCTTTCCGGGATGGACTTTAGCTCTCGCGCCGAATTTTGTTTTATGGCTTCAATCGACTCAAAACGGGTGCCACGAAGGGGCAATTTTAGTTTTGGGAAGAGGAAAAAGTCGCAGGGAGCCAAATCCGGCACATACGGTGTGGTTGCTGAAGCACGTTTGTTGAGTTTTTGGCGAGAAAGTCAGTCACAATCGTAGCTCGGTGAGAAGGCGCGTTATCGTCATGCATAATCCATGAGTTGTTCGCCCACAAATTTGGCCGCTTCTTACGGATACGCTCTCGCAAACGTTTCATAACGCCTAGGTAATACTCCTTGTTTACCGTCTGACCCTCTGGATCGAATTCGTAGTGCACCACGCCACGGATATCGAAGAAAACAATGAGCATCACCTTCATTTTCGAGCGGCTTTGGCGTGGTTTTTTCGGTTTCGGCTCATTTTTTGCCACCCATTCCGATGATTGCTGGCTTGTTTGCATATCGTACTCGTAGACCCAGGTCTCATCACCAGTTATAATGCGTTCCATGAATGTAGAATCGGAATTACAGCGATCCAGCATGTCTGAAGCAACCTGTTCGCGATGACGTTTTTGAAGAAAATTCAGGTCTTTCGGTACGAGTCGTGCGGCCACCTTTCTCATGCCCAAAATATCAATCAAAATCATACGTGCGGACTCGTGGGATATCTTAAGATCATGTGCTATCTCTCTCAAGCTGCTACGACGGTTTTCCAGCACCCTTTCCTTAATTTTATCGACGGAACGAGGCAAGTCTTCGACTACTTCACGACAGTCCTTGAAGGCTCTGTACCACTGATATGCACGAGTTTTCGATAGAGCATTATCACCAAAGGCCTTTTGCAACATTTTCAATGCATCGGCACACGAAAATTCATTTGCAACATAAAACTTTAAACAAAATCTTTGCTCAACGTAAGCACCCATAGTAAAAATCGGCACACACTCTGACATCGACTGACTTAATCAGCTGTTGCAAACACACTAGTTGACAGATCCCGCTCAAGCTTGGTATAGTAATTAAGGACAGTGTTACCAACCTAGGAAAAAAAATTTTTACCTGCCTCATTGCCCCGCCAGATTTAAATCGATAATTCCCGGTACTTTCTTGACAGAATGTATTACACACTTGCTAACTAGTTCTTCAATATCTGAATAAATATATGTTGATACCTAAGTGACCTATGTGTATGTCGCCTAGTATTTTGTTTCGCTATGATCTGCGGAATTATAATTTTCTGATCTATATAAATTAATATAATAATAAGTTATTTCCGATTTCAATCTATAATAATGCTTCAAATTAACTGGTGTTTTATTTATATTATTGGGCCACCCATGTTCCAAATAATATTTGATAATTCTAAGTTCTGCATCGCTTTCAGTTGCCTGTATTAATTGTTTGGTTCTTTCGTCTGTGATTTCAATTTCTGAGTTCACTACACATATTTGATCATCGAAATTTAAATCGTTTATTTTTTAATTCACAAAAATTTCTTTGCTATTTTAAAATATTTTCCAGGCTTGTAAACTAATTCTATCTCAAATTTTTTTAATGACAATAACACACGTTGCAGTCTCACTGGAGTTGAATGTAATGGTTTTTTGAAAATCGAAATTAGTGGCTTATGATCTGTTTCAGTTATAGTTTTTCTACCGTAAGCATACAGACAAAATTTATTCAAACCCAAACAAATCGCTAAAAGTTCTTTTTCAATCTAGTTTGACTTTCGGTTATAGCTCTGGATATGCACAAGGTAGATTATTTTGCAAAATTACCCTACCGATACCATAACTCGATGCATCTACAGATATAGTTAGTATTTCATTTGGATTGTAATATTTTAATATTGGCTCTGATGTAATTTATGATGTCAATCTATTGAACGCTTCAACTTGTTGTGAACCCCATTCATAATGAATGTTTTCTTTTAACAGATCACGAAGGTGTTTTGTTATTTCAGACAGATTTTGAATGAAATGACCTACATTTATGGACATACCGAGAAAAATTTTTTGTATTGCTTCTATTTTATCTTCATCAATAGTAATTCCATTTTCTGAAAATTTTAAACCTGAGTATTTAACCTCACTTAAACTAAATTGACATTTTTCAATATCGAACTTAATATTGTTTTTGAAAGCAACCTCGAATACTTTTTCCATTCTTAGATCGTGTTCTTCTTTAGTTTTTGCGTTGTATCAATATGTCGTCTATGTAAATTTCTACCAAGAGCTGAGAATATATTCGAAAAATATTCTTGAGAAACTTCGCTGGCAATTTTAATTCCAAATATCATTCTTAAAAATTTTAATCGACCAAATTTTGTACCAAAAGTACATAATTTGCTGGACTCTTCATTTAGTGGAATTATCCAAAATCCCCTTGTAGCGTCCAATTTCGTAAAAACTGTTGAACCATTCAATTGAGCTGAAATTTCATCAATATTCGGTATTTTATATTTAGAGTCTTTAATACGCTGCCTCAAATTTTTAGGGTCTAAACAAATACGTATTGAATGATCGGCTTTTTTAACCAAAACAAACGAATTGACCCAATCAGAACTACAGCTTACTCTTTCGATTATTTTTCATTTCAAAAGGGTATCAAGACATTCTTTAAATTGGCTTTGAAGAGCAAAATGTACATTTCTTACAGGATTGACAACTGGGGTGATATTTTCTTTAACTCCAATATGATATGGCTTTGCAAATTTGCCTATTCCAATGAAAATCTCCTTATATTTTGAGATGAGATTTTTGCAACAATCATCCTTAGTTTTAATTCAATTTATTGCTTTAAAATCAACCCTTTCATGTAAATTTACTATACCTAATTCGACACAACTATTTAGTCCTATTATTGATTCTTTTTTGTTATCGACTACATAAAATTCTGTATTAAGTGCATGTTTTTGGTCTAGTTTCAAATTTAAATGACATTTGCCCAATATTTGTTGTGTTCACCTGTGTATGTAGTTATTGTTACATATCTCAATTTTGTTCAAATTAAATTTTGCTTGTTCAAGATGATATGACGGTATAATGTGCACACTTGCACCTGTATCTACTTAAAAGTAAACAGAAAAATTTGTATCTTTATTAATCACTAGCTTAATCATACAATATTTATGTTTACATTTACATTTATATTTCACTCTATCACTTTAAACTTATATTGAGTTGAGTTCACGACCACATTGTTATTTGCTAATCCTCGACTCATGTTATATGTTTACTTCAAAGACATTGGACTCGAACTGAACTTTATTAGGTCTCACAGCTTAGTGGTGTGGTTAGAACCCAATATACATGACAGTGCCATATGTATTATCAAAGAAAGATTCAAAAGGAACTGGCATGATGGAGAATTGAAAATGATTACTCACTGGAGAAGCCCTCATCACGTCGTCTGAGAGCACGCAGCTCTTAGGCCATCACATTAGCCTATAGAATAAATGTATTCTGATTGCTAATAAAGTATTAAATTAAAAAAAATTAAATTTGAGATAGTAGACTGTTTTCCAGGATAACTGTTTGTTCTAAAAGGAAGTAGAACTCAGAGTTTTTTGCAAAAGTCAGTCATAGCTAAGTTCAAAAATAAATATTCTCCATGATTTTAGCACCCCATATTTGAAATTATGTTGAATGATCAAATTTACAAATGAGAGCCAACTAGTCCCATTATTGTTATCATTTGAATATTTACAAGGTCTATCAAAAATTTGTCAACATCGCATTTGTAGATTATAAAAAAATTCCAGATTATATGAAGCGTCGTGAGCGTGGGCACTTCATCTTTGTAACAATTCAGCTACAACTATATTTTAAAATGCAACCAGTGTACGTGTAACTATTCCTCACCAAGAAAACTTCCAAACTCCAGGAACAAATAACAGGAAAATAATCCAAGAGAAATCCAGGAAAAATATTCCATAAAAAAATCCAGAAAAAGATAATCCAAAAATAATTCCAGGAAAAGATAGTCCAAAAAAAAACCCTTCTTTGAGGGTTTTTACTTCTAATCTTCAAGAAAAATTAATTACCGAGAAAATAAATTTTATGACATTCAGATTTCAACTTTACTCTGCAATCGTGAACCGGAAAAAGAAATCATTCTTTCGTATCAACGCGCACATGACGACACATTGACGGACAGATATCCCAATTTCTTCATTTACCGGTCTTCTCGATAAAGGTGAGATACCAGCGAATAAATTCGACGTGTAGATCGCTACATCTTAACATATATAGTAATGCACAACTTCTTTCATAGTGATCTGAACGGTTTTTTCATTGTGAATGCTAACGATTTCCATGAACATTGATTTAAGTTGAGCCGTTGACTGTTCTGATCTAATCCTAGACTGCACTTCTTGTACAACCGGATGTTTAATAAGTGGAACTTTCTACCTGTAAAAGTTGCGTGCTGTCATTCAGTTAATTCTTTCAAGAATTGTTTGGACGTATTTTTGGGTGATTTAGTTTGTTTTCTGAACTTACATTCAGGTTTGAAGGCTTATGACTCCTTTCTTATATTGAGAGAGAAAGAATCTAGTGTATCCGGTTATAAAAGATTTGACTAAAAAATACATTTCTATTCTTTACATGAATAGAATATTTATAATACATGTGTATTTTAAATTAAAATTTTACTCAAATTAAGCTTTTAGAACGATCAATAATTTAGGAAATCACATAAGAAACAATAAAGTTAAAACAAATGAAGTTCATAAATCTGCTGTTGGAAGTAGTCGAAATTAACAGGAACAAGAACCTTAAAATTTTTCTCAACAAGTAACCAGATGCCTTGTTGAATATTTTCACTTAGGTATTTCCAATAATTGCCCCCAATATATTTAATGGATATTTGTATAATTTTTTTGCATAGTTTAACTTATCTTCGTTTTTGATAATCGACTGTTATTTGTACCTTTTTTGTTTTCAAGGTTTTGCCTATAACATAGCTATATAAAATGTTAAGCTTAATTTTAAGAGTTAGTTCAAAATATAAACCTGGAGAAACAATTCTTGTCAATCAAGAAATTGTGGAAATATTCTTTATTATATCATTTAATTCTGGGTAAATTTTCTAATGTTCAAAACTCAAATATCAAAACAGATTTATTCTGTTAGTTTCCTAAAAATTTTATTCAAAAACTTTTAGAATTAAATTAATGTCATACACACTGCTTAAATTTAGTAGACATATGAAATCAAAAGTCATATAATATCAAATGGAATAAAAAACCCAACAAATATAAATTGTCAATTAAAATTACTAAATAAATATTTGAAGAAGACAACATTTTTTTTCTTATGAAATTATGAAAACCAAATCTTTTTCAAAAATGCAAAACATAATTTTAAGAACTTCTCCAAAACTAATATATTTGAAATTAAGTAAAATTCATCTTTATTATTTTTTTCCAATGTTCCTTGAAAAAGAACATTTAGAACTTGAATAATTTCGGTCTTCAAGAAATAAGTGAAATTAAAATAATTTTCGAACCAATTTCCTGCAACTCTACAGATCATCACAACATATGGAGAGTTTTTAGTCAAAATCCTATAGGTTTTTATGATCTGTAGTTTCTACGAGGTCTAGGCAATATGCACACTTGATATTTTGTTAACTTTTCTACTACAAAACCATCTAGAAAGTATCCGGAATTTATTATTTTTCATAATTATTTTAATATACTTCTTTTTTGTAACATTCTACGACAAAAGTAATGTATAATAAGTATAATAGGTTGTTCAGTTAGTCGGCTATGGCCAAAGTTGCATGGCAACATTATTTGTCAAATATTGTTGATTGTCCGTATGTCACTGAAAAAACAAGGCTATATATCAAGGAAACCAAAAAAAATCTCTATAATGACACCTTTACAAAAGGAACGAAGGATAGAATTTTGACAATGTTTTCAAGAAGATAATTTTGATAATGTCTTTATATCTGATGAAAGTTGTTTCCAACTTGGTGGAAATCACTTAAAAATCCTGTCAAAACAACCTGTTACCGTTCAAATTTCTCACCGAAATAATGGATTGGGGAGCAATATCTCAGCCTGACGCAGCGCCTCTCTATATAGTTGATGGTACCATTAATAGTGAAAAGTATTATCTCTTTGAAACGGCGCATGCTTTATATCCGGAGTGGTGGCGTTTTCAGCAGGATTATGCAAGATACCATACATCGGCCTATACTAGAGCTTGGATGCAAGAACACCAAGTGACAAACATTTCATGGCCAGCAGCTTCACCAAATCTTAGTCCCATTGAAGACATATGGGGATTAATGAATATTGAAGTTGAACGAGCAGCGCCACGAAATAAAGATGATTTAATTCAGTCAGTTTTACAGTTCTGGACTACCATCACCAAAATTTTGGAGGTGATCTAGTTCCGGGTGTACCACGACGTTTAGTCAAGTGTTTACATGGAAGTTGTATAAGGAAATAAGTTGAATATTTTATTATAATTTAAAAATTAAAAATATGTACTTAACCATTACAATTGAGCTTTGTTTTTTCTAGATATTTTCTAGACGGACAATATTTTAAATTTTCTCGGTATAGAATGCAACTCGCTTATTAGAACTGAAGAAAGAGGATTCTCCAATTTTCCAATCTACTTCGAGGACCTCAGGTTACTCCTCTGGGCTCTCCCAATTTGAGGATGGTGATACCAATTTAAGATAATGTATATAAACATGCCATCTGCAAAGGTTGTTACTCACATTCATTCCAATCATTGAACTGTGTCTAATGAATGCCCAGTTGTTCATGTGTTTTCCAGTGAAACTGAAAACTCAAGTACTTTGATCCTTTGCCTTTGGAAAGTTTTTCTACCTCCAAATTTATGTTGAATATCAGGATCTTCGACATCTTCTAGTGTGATGTCGCCAACATGTTGAAAACTAAAATGAAAAAATATAAATAAGAATAATATCCTACTATCATAAAGAATACCCACATTTTAGGCTGATGTAATTGAAACAGAAGCAGTAGGTTCACTGGTATTTTCAACTGTTACTGCTGGATATCTGGAAATAACAAATAAAAATGAATGAATTTGGAGATATCTATAAATTTCAAGTGATGCCCCAATATCGGCCTGAAAGCGAATTTATGAAGTATCAATCAATGAAAAATTCATTTATTGGAACAAGATCCAAAAGGCCATCGACCAAAGTCCTTCAGCCAGTTTTATGACTATTAGCAAGCTATGATACCTCTGTAGTTCTTCCCATAGGGTGTTTGGTGGTGTCTTTCTATTCGGATCTCTTTCAATGCAGTAGGTTTTCAATATCTCTGTGTTGTTCTGCTTTAGTGCGAATTTCTTCCAATGATTTTTAAGCTGTTCTTCAATTGGTGTAACTTTGGTTCTCTCATACAATAGACTATTGGGAGGGTTGTACAAAGTGTTCCTCGGATGTCTAATTTCGGTAATTGCCTTAAGGGATGTGGTCTCTGCTATATTGAAGATCTTCTTAACTGTTTTGTTGCTGGTGATGACGACATTCCAGTAAAGGGCGGCATATCGATATGTAAATGTGAGCCGCCGTTTTAGTGTTTATACCTTGATTTTTGTAAGTCAATGCTCTAAAATACTTGCTCCTGTTGATACATTTCTTCTTTACTTTTGTTGTATGATCCTTTAGTTGTAATTTGTTGTCCAATTCAATAACGAGGTATTTTGCACTATTCTTACCAGCGATACTGGAGTTTGCTAAAATCAGTTTGGACGAGTTGGCAGTGATGGTGTGATGAAATATCATGAACTGAGATTTTTCTGGATTTATTTGGAGTCTCCATGTGTTAAACCATTTCAGTGTTGAGTTTAGTAGTAGCTGCAGGTTGTCTATGGATTTTTTGACAGTTTTATTGTGACTTATTAAAGTTGTATCATCAGCGAATTTCAGTGCATATGAGCTTTTATTGAATTTCTCAGGATTGTTAATGTAGATGTCATATAAATATATTTTACTGAGCATTGTAGCTAGTGGAGAACCTTGTAGAACACCCTGTTCACTCTCACCTGGAAAGTACGATTAATTAAGTAATCTCTAAGAAGCCAAATCAAGTGTACAGGACATTCCAGCAGTTTCAATTTGTACACGAGACCCTTATGCCAAATGCTATCAAAAGCCTTGGTAATATCAAGAAAAATTGCTGCACTGTGATTTCCTATCAATCTGTTTGCTTGTACATTTTAAGCCAGGTATGAAGTAAGCTCGAAAAAGTTTCATTATTTATACTACTAATTGAGTACCAGTAATAATTTATATTACCTTTTTATTTGATTTGGTATTCTGACTTTCGTGATCATAATGGCAAACATGTTGTGGAGACATCGATTGAATACTGAAATTGAAAATAATAATTTTATGGTAATAGTTGGAGAAGTGATGGATTTGTGATTAAGTATAATGAACTGCAATTTTATTCTATTGGGCTTCAAGCAGCAGGTTTGGCCAACATTCTGTCTCATTCATTAATTTTTGGAGTTTCTCATGCACTTCTTGAAAATTTTCTCGTGGGACACGAGAAAATTGCATATTGCATATTGTAGCGTATATTATCCTGATTCTATGAATATGTCGATGCAGTAAGCATTTTATAGCAGTGAAGTCAGTAGAGTTTGTAGTTGTTTTAACAATAATAATATATAATTGGACTGTTTGAATTAATAACTGGTCAGATCAGTATTATTAAAAAAATAACTGATTAAATTGTGTTATTGGCAATATGGATGCCACTGAGCATGGCAATAGAGGACAGTTGTATTAACTTAGCGACAAAAATAATTTTGAACAATCTCTTTATGGAGTCCTTTTAAATAATCCATTCTACTTCCTTATCAGTAGATATGTACTTTATTGAACCAAGTAAATATTGCAGATACACAAAATAAAGTCTCCTTATAGAGTGACCACTTTTGTGTGATTTTGCCTCATTTTGTTTTATTTCATGCTAATAACAATGATCTGTTCATTTGAAATAAGATTCTACATTTATTTCAAAAATATTATCACTAAAGATTTTTATTAAAATGTTATTTAAATTAAATTGAATTTCTTTATGTGAAGATTTACATTTGTTTTCAGGAGGGCCACTAGTAACACCTACATGGAATCTAGAGGCCAAGAACAAATTAGTCAGATACTTGTTAAATGGAAGAAATTCACACACATTGTATGCTTGTCGTTTCATCATTTGTGAACTGATTAATTTGGTTAATGTGGTAAGTTTTATGTTTAATATTCAAATTTGTTCCATTCAATTAATTTATAATTTGTTATTGCACTGATAAATATGAGTGATAAAAACAAGTTATTAGAAATTACATATTTCAAAAAATTCAATGGTTTACACATTTATATAACTGGGGTTTCGAGGTATAACCCCCATCTTCATATAACTAAAAACTTAACGATAAGTACAAGGGTATTCATCCTATCAGAGGCTGGTTACAAGAATGTAAGTGTTACACAATGTCAACGCAGTAACAAAAAGAGGTCAACAGATTATATTTAGATATATTGAATATTTAGATTTACATAGATCCAATATGTTTAGTTCATTCTTATTATGGACTAATTTGGTTATTTCAACAGATTGCAAATAGTTAAGCTTTCCCCTTTTGATTCTACAAGTGAGATTTTTAGATTATCTGTTTTAGGAAAAGGGTGACCAATTTATGTTATGCTATTGCAAATGTGGAAGTTTACATACTACTCTGTCAAGAAAGTACCGGGAATTTTCAATTAAAACAACATTTTTTCATTTAATCGTCAAAATTTATTGGGTCGCCTTCAAAATAGGCCAAATCCGGCGAATACGGTGGTTGCTGAAGCACGTTTGTTGAGTTTTTGGCGAAAAAGTCAGTGACAATCGTAGCTCGGTGAGAAGGCGCGTTATCGTCATGCAAAATCCATGAGTTGTTCGCCCACAAATTTGGCCGCTTCTTACGGATACGGTCACGCAAACGTTTCATAACGCCTAGGTAATACTCCTTGTTTACCGTCTGACCCTCTGGAACGAATTCGTAGTGCACCACGCCACGGATATCGAAGAAAACAATGAGCATCACCTTCATTTTCGAGCGGCTTTGGCGTGGTTTTTTCGGTTTCGGCTCATTTTTTGCCACCCATTCCGATGATTGCTGGCTTGTTTGCATATCGTACTCGTAGACCCAGGTCTCATCACCAATTATAATGCGTTCCATGAATGTAGAATCGGAATTACAGCGATCCAGCATGTCTGAAGCAACCTGTTCGCGATGACGTTTTTGAAGAAAATTCAGGTCTTTCGGTACGAGTCGTGCGGCCACCTTTCTCATGCCCAAAATATCAATCAAAATCGTACGTGCGGACTCGTGGGATATGTTAAGATCATGTGCTATCTCTCTCAAGCTGGTACGACGGTTTTCCAGCACCCTTTCCTTAATTTTATCGACGTTTTCTTCGATCGAAGCCGTCGATGGGCGTCCGCTTCACGACCGTTCTTGAAGGCTCTGTACCACTGATATGCACGAGTTTTCGATAGAGCATTATCACCAAAGGCCTTTTGCAACATTTTCAATGCATCGGCACACGAAAATTCATTTGCAACACAAAACTTTAAACAAATTCTTTGCTCAACGTAATCACCCATAGTAAAAATCGGCACGCACTCTGACATCGACTGACTTAATCAGCTGTTGCAAATACACTAGTTGACAGATCCCGCTCAAGCTTGGCATAGTAATTAAGGACAGTGGTACCAACCTAGGAAAAAAAAATGTTTACCTGCCTCATTGCCCCGCCAGATTTAAATCGATAATTCCCGGTACTTTCTTGACAGAATGTATATAGCCGAATGTGAAGGAATCAGCCTATCTTCAAAGGCAACAATAAATGAATTTATTGCCTCTGGAATTGATTGATCACCAAACTACCATTTTATGATCTGAATTTTTTCTTCTACACTGAATATTTCAACTGATATGGAAAAACATATCTCACATTTGAAGTGCGAATGATTCGCAGACTGCAGATCCTTTTGATCGAAGCATCCCCCACCAACCACTACCATTGAGAGAGAGAACAGTCGTTTATTAGTCATCGCATCGCGCTGAGGTTTTGATTCTTCCACTGCTCCACTGGACCGACGTTGTTTATAGATTAAAATTGAATTTCCCATGTTTCCGACTGTCTTTTCCACACCTGTCTTTTCCATACCTACATTTGCTATTGCAATGTTAACTCATAACTTCCCGATTGATGTATATTTGGGGTTGAATATTTCGCGTTATTTATTTTTGAGATTACCCCAATTCTACATAAAGTAAAAACTTCAGAAGTGAGAAAAAACTTATTTTTTGTCACAAATAAAAACAGAAAGAAAACCGACAATCATATCAAATTACAGTTGACATAACATAAAAGCGGGGTAAGTGAAATTATATAAATCCATGCCTGTTCATCATGAAAGTCGAAGAGAGACAGTGGTCCAAGGAGGATAAGATTCCTCAAACAAGTTGTGCTCAAACTCTATGAGTACGTGAAAAGTTTACATGTGGAATATCCAACCTGAATGATGCTAAAAGGACAAATTGTTTTGAATTGGCTCCAGCCTGTCGCAGTCGTCATAAGTGTGGAGTGAATACACACAATTTATGAGAGCAAAACAACGACGGTCTTGTTTAGAACAAACAGATCGAAGAGATTTGTGGAGAATATTATTAAATTAGATGGTTGTGAATTGAAAGTTGAGGAGTGTATTAAATTTCTGGATGGTTTTCTGAGATGGTCATGTCACATAGATTATCTGGCAGGGAAACTATGTTGCGTAGGTTTTGATATAAGAACTATTTCAAAATAGTTCAAACTGGAACGTGTACAGATTGTTTATTTTGCTAATTTTGAATCTATGTTAAGATATGGGATTATGTTTTGGCGAATAAGCTCCAAGGTTAGTAAACTGTTTATCACACAGAGAAGAATTCTAAGATATACGTTTAAAATGAATTTTAACCAGTCTTGTAGAGGAATACTGACAATATTTGGAATTTGTATATTGGAATGTTCACTTTTTGATTTAAAAAACAAGAATATATGTTACACTCACTCATGAACTGATTATTCAATAAGATTATTATGGTTACTTTATCCAGTTCATAGATTAACATTTAGCATATATGTGTATTAAGGTTTTTAACCTGCTTGATGGGATAAAGAGTGTGGTTAGTTTTAAGTGTTTTAAAAGAAGGGTAGGTAATACTTGGTTGAATTTGAACCATATTCTCTGAAGGATTATTTAAATTGATCATTTTTCTTTGTTTTTGACACCATTATATTTTATGTATTATACATACTCTGGAGTAAAGGATATAATTATTATTGCTATTATTGACTGTTAGTTATTCTACAAAAAAAGTGGACCACTCTGTATAAAATTTTCAAGGGAAAAAGGATAGGAACCCTTTAATTAAAATTCTATTTCGTGCAATTCAAGTCCGGATCTGTTAGTTCTGGTGACGTCAATATTATAGAGGCCAGCATGTGTCAATTCAAACGCTGAATCGAGATTAGAATTTCAGTGTAAACATTCAACGGACTAGTGAGTTTTTTGACACTCATTAAAGATGTGTTTATTTAAAATCGGGAGTAACATATTTCATTTACCTTGCGATAAATGAATCTTGTTTCGTTTAGAATATTAACTTGATCAATTTTCGACTGGTAATCAAAATCATTAGCAAATTTGAATATTCACATCTAGTAACTTTAATTAGTCGATTTTTTCTGAAATGTTTCATTTTAATGAGTTACTCTGACGTGAAAAAAGTAACCTTTGAAAACACTTGTATCTGTATCAAAAAATTGAAGATAATGAAGTTTAAATACTAAACAATAAAATTGAATTCTGATGTAAGTCAGTTTTCAGATAGATTTCAGAATGAGTGATATTATTGATTCTTTTTCTGCTATTGTATTTATTATTTTCAGCTTTATTTTTCCTACTTTCAGATATTTCAAATTTATTTCATGGATTGGTTTCTCAGCGGAAGATTTTCAGTTTATGGTTTTGGGATGAGCAGTTTTCACAACTTCAACCCAATGGATCAAGTGTTTCCTAAGATAACAAAATGCAAATTTTTCAATTATGGTCCAAGTGGAAGTACTCAAATTTTTGATTCTTTGTGCATTCTTCCCCTCAATATACTCAATGAAAAATTGTTCCTTATATTGTGGTTTTGGTTGTACATTTTAACATTACTTACTGTTTTTGGTCTGATTTATAGGATGTGCGTTATTTGTTCTCCGAATATTCGGACTTACCTTTTGATTGGTCATAGCCGTTATGTAGGACGAAAACAAGCAAGGATTATTATTGGGGAATTATCTTACGGTGATTTTTTTGTTTTACACAATATTGGTGCCAATGTAAATCCCATCATTTTTCAGGAATTAATCGAGGGGATTTTTGATTATTTAAAAAATAATAAACGGATTTATAAAGCACATCCAGGAATTATAGACATGTAGAGAAAATGTAAAAATTTCAATACTGCTGAAAACCTTTTCTTTAGTTTGGTTAATATTTATTTTCTGTTTCATATTTAAATACTATATTGAGTGACAAAATTTGTGAATTCTGAATACGTTCAAATAAGTTCGAAGATAGTTTATTTGTTACATTAAAAATATTAATATGTAATAACCATTATTAAATATTTTATTTTTTGGCGTTCTCAGTTGTACTTTAATTAAAAATTATATCCGTTTGATAATTTATTTTTTTGTTTTTCAGTATATTTTACTGATGGTTGAATAACTGTTGTTTTTCAATTTTGATTCCCTCTATGAATTGTGAAGTGTACTTATTTATAAGTTCCTTTTATGAATGTATTAATATAAGACTGTTGTTAATAATGAAATACTGTGATGTTAGAATATAAGAATAATTTCTATTTGTTTAATGTTATATTTGCATTTTGTACTTTTATATACTAGCAATATTTCTTAAGTTTATATAAACCTAATATATATATATAGTGTTAAAATAAAAATATTATTTATTACACATTTGAATGTTACTTGCATCATGCAGAAAAATAAATTTTGTTATCAGTTTGGAAAGTTAAGATTTCTGTAGTATAGTAGAAAATTTGCTCATTTTGATTTCCGACTTCCATCCCTGAATTGTTTGTGCACATTATTCTGTAATGTGGATAAAATCTAAAATAAAAAATTCGAAGCAAAGGAAGGACTAAGATCAACATTATTTCAAAAAGGTCATAAATGTTGAAATATATCCTGAGAAAAACAATAATTATAGATTGATTCTGATCTCTGAAGAAATCAGTTTAATTGGAAATTAAA
Organism: Megalocaria dilatata; assembly: GCA_034642435.1. Taxonomy (NCBI): domain Eukaryota; kingdom Metazoa; phylum Arthropoda; class Insecta; order Coleoptera; family Coccinellidae; genus Megalocaria; species Megalocaria dilatata. The sequence continues at coordinate 50,966,348 of CM067859.1, read as the reverse complement.
AAAAAAAAATAAAAGTAATATGAAAAGTTATTGGAATAAGTCCGTTCCATAAAAGAAATGGTCAAAAAGACATTATACTGTATATTTCGCGACGTTTCTGATAGTCAATTTTTAAGGAACTTACCTCAATAATATCTCAATTATTTTTAATAAATTTTCTGGTTTTAGATTCAATCCATTTTTTTTTTTATTTTATTTATTTATAGCCAGCGGGCGTCTGTCCACCTTACCACTGCGTCCGCACGGACTATTGTGGTTCACCCTCATTTATATCTCCCCGATGAGATTCAGTTTTTAGATAAAACCGATAATCTTGTTCAGGGGTAATTTTTTCAGTTCGCAGTGGGCTATGAAAACCTGGCCAAAGACCTCGAATCTGATGCTACTCACCGCTGGGCACGATGTGCATGGTTATTTCATTTATTAAAAATAATTAAGATGTTATTGAGGTAAGATCCTTAAAAGAAATGGTCAAAAAGATATACTGTATATTTCACGACGTTTCTGAGAGTCAATTTCTTTTAAGGAACTTACCTCAATAATATCTCAATTATTTTCCATAAATTTTGTGGTTTCAGGTTCAATTTATTACTAAATCAGTTATCTCTATAGCAATCACTTTGGGTGTATATCCTTCACCAAAAAAGTCATACTGATTTTTCATGTATTCGTACAAAACTGTGGAAACATAAGAAGGGTAAGGTTCGAAAGAGAAAGGAACAAACTTTTGTCTGCTCTCAATCATTTTCTTTGAGAAGCAACACCGATTTTTGATTTTTTAATTATTGTTTCTGTTCTGGGACATATTTCAACACTTTTTCATATTATTTTTATTTGTTTAAAAATATTGTCCAAAAAATTCAGGAAATGGAAGTGAGAAATCAAAATAATCAAATTTTTGCCATTATCATTCAAATCGCAGCTTTCTTAAACATAAGCCACGTACAAGAAATCTGAAACGTCAAGGTGTCCTACGCTAATACATGATGTTATTATAATTTAAAAGAATTTTCATCCGGTTTTCGTGTGTTTACGGTTTCCTGTGTGTTAAATGAGTTTCTAGAGTATAAAAGTCGTTTTTTTTTAGTGTTATTCATGCATCCAGTGTAAATTCGATATGTGTCAGGTGTGCTTAGAAAGTTACTTGCTGTCCCATGTCTCTAGTAAACAATCAAAATGCCTTGTCATTATTATGAAAGAATTCCTTCTACAACTTATGTAATTGAACTAATAATACATGTTTAAAAAATTGTCTTTTTCCAAACCCTTCAGAAGATGGCAAAACTATATTTTTGTCATATGATTTTGTTCATGTTAGGTGAGTATAGTATTCACCCAACGAAGTCATGTTGTCATGACGAAACAATTGTTGTGAAATGAAATAAATTAGCGGAAATGAAGTTGTTTTACTTTTAATCATCAAGATGTATTTCCGACATTTAAAGACCGATACAATAAAACCTTTGGCTAGGTTATTCTCCATTTGTAGAAACATTTGGTGATAATGTTTGCCCATTGTAAATTCTGCATGCAAAATTGTATTGGTTTATCATATACCTACTACAATTGTTGTGTGATCAGCAAATTGTAACAGGTATTGATTTGCTGTTGGCCTTGAGTAAATGTCATAACCATAAACCTTGAGAAGTACCTTGCTTGGTACAGAATTGTTCAGAAATTGTTTCTTTAATTAACCTCTATCTTCCTATCTACTAAAGATTGTTGGCACATCTGTAAAAGAAAATATGGGCATTTATTTAATATAATTTAAATAAAAGTCTCTTGTGCCACACTCTGTCAAAGGATTTCTGAATGTCCAAGCACAAAGCAGCAGACTTATACCTTCTTAATGTTGAGATTGCACATTAGATATAATAATTGAGTTGCTTGCAGAATTCTTCTCCTTGAACCCAAACTGTAAAATTGGTATATGCATCTCCAGTTGATTCTTAATAATTTTCTCATTAAATTTTCCGATTCCTGGTAGTGAAGTGATTTTAGTCTCCGTAGTTTACTACTTTTTTGCTACCTGCATGTATGTAATACACCACTTTATCTTTAACTCGTTCAGGGTCGTTTCCCTTAATATATAAGTGTGTTTATCTCATTATAAAAACGGTAATAGGTGTGAAACTTTTAATATTTACTACTTTCAATAAAAATGAAATCAATTACAATTTTAAAATAACGAAACAAGCAAAAAAACGAAATAATACCTAATGTAAACCTTTTCTGACTATCAACCCTTACCACTGTCACCATTTACTCTCTATATTCTACTCATAATTCCTGAATCTAGTTCCCAACTTGAAAATATATCAAAATATACTTACTTTACTGAACTCTCTTTTTGGAAAGAATTTGGGTTCGTGCTCGTCGCACGAAGGACAAGTCTTTTGTTTTAAAAGTATTTTCTGAGGAGATGGATAGAGCAAAAATAACACATTTAAATGAGATATCACATATAATGAACTATTATGGTGTCAATTAAAAGAAATTTCAATAGTTACAATTTTTCAGTCTTTTGAAAAGCAATTGATGTAAAATGATATTCTAAAATCAGATCCTAGTAATTGTTTTAATCAATTTTTTAGAAGACTTCAGGACCCTGGACTGTCTATTTTAATAAGTCATGCTATTGTTCTCGCTTATGAACAATTTATATTCAAAATTAATGAAAAGATTTTAGTGAAGTTACAAAAAACCTACCTTTTCCGGGACACCGATCCACAAAACCCGGTACCATGTTCAACACCGGGGTGTTGGCCTCAGCCCAAAGGCACAACACCCCTTCAAGAACAAACACTATAATTTAGCCCTTTATTTTTCAACCTGAATTAAACTAAACTATCCCGACCACGAACCGATTAGTGACTCTCTGTCACAAATGCCTGACGACGACTCTCTCTTTTTTTTTCGAACTTCCAAAACGTTGACTTCTATCCTCCTACCGAAGTTTTTCTGAGTCGGCTTTTTCTAAGTTCCCATCGTTTCAACGCCCACACACGTCTAGACCATCCAGATCTTTTGACTTGTCGATTTCTTATCTCGACTTTACTGAGAATTCCCAATCTTAGCCTTGAAGTCCTTTATGTCGTCTGCACTAAAATCATAATCGCTAACTTCCGTTCCCAAAACCTCCTCGTTGAAATTTAAATGAATCGATCTATTGATTAATACATTGTTGCTTTTAGAATTATCACCCGTTGTTTAGGCTACATTTCTATCTCAATTGATTAACACCGCTTGTCGGCCCTCGAGCTTTATTATAATAGAATTTTTTGGATCAAAATTTATTTCCCTATTTCTGAGTAAAACATAGGCCCTTTATTACATGTATATTCTTTACGAGACCAGTTTTCCAAATTTCCGAAAAAATGCTATTTTCCAAACAATGTTTGTAGATCTATTTCAGTTTTTTGTGATTAGTTTCATCTAGTCAACCAAGGATTGTTATCTCCTTCAGGTGTGCTATTCTTAGACTGATGAATTATTCTATAGTAGTCTTCCTCATTTATCCCTAGTTGTTCATTGGTTGTCTTTTTATTATTGTTAAAATACTTTTGTACCATGCATTAACCTCATCAAAATTATTCCTACCAAAGTTGTTACCTTCATCAAACTCAAAAATTGTTTGATAGTGATTATGGAATAAGAAAAATGAGCTCTTCACAATTTTGAGTATAATCCTTATGAAGGATTATGTTAATCTTCTCTGTATTGTTCCAATTTTAGTGTATGTACCGCCAAAGAGTATTGTAGCGATCACCTTCTTCGCTCCTTGTCCAGAATCCTGCCTTGCTCTGTTGCACCTTGACCGGCGTATCATATAGAGGACACGACTATTTTTAGAATTCCTGACTGACCGTCCCCGCTGAGTTTAAGTAGGGCAAGGTACACAGCGTTCAACGACCGTTCCAAAGCTGAACACATGGTCACTGGCGGAGATGCGTACCACGCCTGTCTGAAGAGTTCAGGTGCACAGACTCAGGATGAAACGCCGTCTCCCTAATTAAGAGGTAGAAGCTCACAACACCGCATTTCCTTCGAGAGCTTCAGTGTAAACAGATCTTATTAAATATCCAAAATTTTGTGATGCTAAAAAGTTTATGAAGCTGAAACATTCAGTAATACAAAAAGCCTATGATTTGAATTTTCATTTCGTTGACAATTTATGTCATGCTGAAGTTCTTTGGTCAATAGCCTGTTAATAAGAAGTTGGTGAGACCTGGTAAAAAATATTATATACACAATAGTCCGTGCAGACACAGTGGTAGGGTGGACAAACGCCCGCTCGCCATAAATAATAATAATACTTACTATTAAAGGTTTTTTTTAAATAAAATGAATTATTACATAATATCTTTAGTAAATATCTAATGATACACATTTTGTCGAGAAAGCACTGCATTTAAAATTTGTCATTTTTAGAGCAGTGCTTCCTTGACAAAATGTGTATCGTAAGATATTTACTGAAGATATTAAGTAGTGATTCAATTTATTGTAAATTCTTAAAAGATGGCTGTGGTCGGAGAGAAACTTTGGTTTAAGCCTCTCCAGTGTGTAAGGAGATTGTGTTCTTGATGAATCTGCTGAAATTTATATTGCAGGATATTGATCACCCAGTGCTTTCAAATAATTAATTGGTAGGGGTTGCTTGTCCTTGGTTGTTGAAAAAAGTAGTTCTGTAGATAATGAAAATTTCTATAATACTCCATATTCAACTGTTCTGGTGAAAAAATTTTTTTACTATAAGTGCTATTTAATTTTATAATGGTTCTTTAGAATCGAATTTTTTATGAAAAGTTTATATTTATATACATTCTTGGAAAATTAACGTTTCTGAGTATTCAGTCAGAATAGGCATTTAAAGAATTTAAACTAATTTATACATGTGGATGAGGCTATAAAGAATTTTTATTTCATTTGCTGTTAATATTTGCCAATATTATTTCAAATACCTAGAAAAAAGAAACAACCATCTTAAAGCGAAAGACTCGTTCATATACTTGAAAAAAAAATTAAAATTACACACTTTATAGGTAATGTTAACAAGTTGTTACCTCGTTGTTAAATGTATTAGAAACAGAGTATCATAGGAGTGTCAGGATAATATCATATAATTATCGTAGAGTTGATGTTTTGTCATACATAGTGTTGATTAAAAATAGGATTCCCATAAACAGCGTATGTGGCGTTACCTTTCTCTCTACATAGCTTGTGTTAGAAAAGGCTGTGGGTAAATTGATCTTGAACAATTCTAATTTTATGATGGTGAAAATTATTTACATAATTTGCGATAAAAAATGTTTGTTTAGTATTTTAGAACTGATTTTAGCTTTATTTTTTTCATTAATATGGTAGTTTCTCAGTAGCAAGAGTTTGGTGGTTAGGAAGATCTACTCTTTTTTAGTTTAGTAGTTCAAGAAATACAGATTCTACTAAATTTTATCTCTTTATTTTATATACAAGTGCCTAGAATGAAGAATATTAGGATCTGTTGAAATAAAAAAAATAACTAAGGTATTATTTTAAATACACAAATAAACTATATGTCCAGATAATATAAGGTATGGGCAGCAAAGACCCATAAAATATGCATGTCAAAATTGACTATTCTTATGAACTATCATTTATCGTATGTTTTTTTGTTTATTTCAGAACCAACTGGGTAGTTTTAAAATTATGCTGCATTTAGCTTATACATGTTGAATGATTTGAAAGATAATATATACAATGTAATTTAAATTAAATTTAATTCAACCCAAAGCTAACAATTATTCCAATTTCTTCAATAAAATTTTTGCACCGGCGCTTTCCAATTTGCTAAGTTTTTTCTTGACAGATGAAAGTTTGTCCTTCAGTTGTTGTTGTACTACTTCTGCATTGTTCTCAAACACAGAAACCAACAGGAAACAACCTCTATTAAGTTTCACCCATGATTTAACCTGAAAAATGAAAAAGTGTTATTATTAATACAAATAATTTGTGTCACAAAAATTTGGCAAAGAAAAATTATTTAAAATGAAATTTGATATATGGTGTCTCTAAGCACAATTTTTTTTTCTAATATGATTGAATCTCCTTTTTATAAATTTCAAGATAAAAATGGCACCACCCACCAAATTTCCTGTCAACATACACTACAAAACCGCTGTGTAGCCTAGACTTGTAAGAAAATAAGTGATCTAAACTAAATCATATGAGTATAAGTGAACAAAAGTAAAACGTTTGCTTTTTCTTCATTTAATATCCTTTCTGTGAAATTTTATTCCTCCTAAACACAAGCCACGTGCAAGAAATCTGGCAAGAATGCCAGGGAGTCCTATTGTGATACAACAGCAGTATACAAGATATTATTATAGGTTTACAAAAATGTTCGTCTGGTTTTTACATTTTTAGTTTATTGTGTATTTGAGTGTAATGAATTTTTGAAAAAAGGAACACTTTTTGTTAGTACCTTCTGGGTATTGTGGAAACTACCTTTTTCAATTCTAATATGTCCGAACATAAATGAAAAAATCACAAATACATATTTCATTTCATTATTTTCTTCTCAAAAAAACCTATTTTTCAAATTTTTCCTGTATTCTAAAACCATTATTTGTAATAGGAACGCTAGCGAATAAACATAAGACTCCACAATGAGCATATGCCAGAGTTGCCTTTCTCTGTACATACCTTGTGTTTGAGAAGGCTGTACAAATATCAGGTGTTGTTTTTTAGAGTGATAGAACTTTCGATAGGGATAACTGTGATTTGAAAGAAGGTAGAAGCCAGGTTGTTTTGACATTTCTGTTCAGTAAGCATTGACAAATAATTATCATGGAAAGACTCACGCCGCAACGCCGCAACAATGTTCACAAATTGTTGAAATTTATTTTCAAAATCAGTGTTCTATTCGCCAAACTCATAGAGCACTTTGTGAAATTTATGGTTTACATAATCGTCCATCAGAGCAGCTTATTTGTCCTACTATTGATAGATTTCGGACAACATTTTCTCTACTCGTTGCAACAACAACAACAAGACAAAGAACTGTACGTACAGAAGAAAATATCGCTTCTGTAAGTCATAGTGTTAATGATGATCCAGATTTGTCTATTCGTTGGACTCTGGGCATCCACCACATGGAAAATTTTGAGTAAGGATCTTGGTCTACACCCATACAAGATCCAACTGGTTCAAGAACTAAAGCCACTTGACCATAATAAGCGTCGTTTGTTTGCTTATTGGGCCCTAGAACAACTTGAAGTTGATCCACTTTTCTATTGTAAAATTGTGGTTAGTGATAAAGCTCATTACTGGCTGAACGGCTATGTAACCAAGCACAATTGCCGTATATGGAGTGAAAACAATCCTCAAGAAGTTCTGCAGGTTCCATTGCATCCTGAAAAATGCACTGTATGGTGTGCTTTACATGCTGGAGGCATCATCGGTCCATATTTCTTTAAAAACTATGCTGGAGCTAATGTTACAGTGAATGGTGCTCGTTACAGATCGATGATCAATGATTACTTGTTTCAAAATTTGAATGGTATCGACCCAGAAGTGTCTTGGTTCCAACAAGATGGTCCTACACCTCATGCTGCTACCGTAACAATTGATTTATTGAAAGAAATATTTGGCAATAACATTATTTCGAGAAATGGTTCAATTAATTGGCCTCCAAGATCGTGCGACTAACTCCACTGGATTATTTTTTTTTTGAGTTATGTCAAGTCATTGGTTTATGCTCATAAACCAGAAACAATAGACACTTTGAAGCCAACATAACTCGTGTTATTGATGAAATAAGGCCTGAATTACTCGAATAAAAGTGGTCCAAAATTGGTCTGGTCGAATGCGGTTCCTCAGAGCTAGTCGTGGTGGACATATGCCGGAAATTATTTTCAAAACATAAATGTCATAATATTATCTTTCAAATAAAAAAAAATATTTGGCTTCAATCTTAATTTAAATGTGTTTTATTTCAATTTAAAGTTATCACTCTAAAAAAACACCCGATACTAATCTGATGTATATGTTTCTTCATAATTTCATGCAGAAAAATCAAATTTCATTTATATTGAATGTGTTATACTTACGACATCATCTGTTAAATATTTCACCAGTACTGCTCCAAATGTAGGTAAATCATTCTTTATATTTATCTTATCATGCTGTGCTATTTTTTTCAGCGCTAAATGTATACCTGGATGTTCAATTCCTAAGATTTCTTCATCATTTTCTTTTACCTTCCAGTTGATATCAGTAATAATTTTAACCATACTTTCAAAGGTATGTTCCACTTCTTTTCCACAAGCTGAAATAATAATATATGTATAATTAGAATGAGACAAAATGTAATAAATGATTATTGATTTTGGGAAAGTTGAATCAACGGTCTCAGGAAATAAAATATCATTCATCCAAAAATTTTCCCGAATTCTTAAACAGGATGTATGTACTTAAAAACTGTGAAAATTCAATCAATATTTTATTTATTCTAATTTTTCATTTTTTAAAAATATAAAAACATCCATATAGAACGAACACACTGTAACTGGATATTATAGAAAACAAAATTAGGAAAAGCACCGACGTAAAGTGGGTACCCTGAGAATTTCCAGTTTCTAGCTCTTTCCATTCAAAAGTTAAAGAATTAGGGGGAGGATTGGAACGGCTAGACAGAATTACTTTTGACCTCAGATTCTTTATCAGTGAGTCCAACATATTTAAGTATTTACTTGATGGAAATTCATTTCGCTTAAATTAAATAATGACTATTTTCACAGTTTATTAATAAACGACAATTGTGGAAATAGTCTTTATTATTTCATTCAATTTAGGCAAATTTTGTTCCCTAAGATGAGTGCACAAAAAAGACTAAGCTTCAATCTTTATACTGCAGAGCATAATGTTAGGATCAACCCGTAATATGCAATTACCTTGATAATATTTTGTTTTTCGGTTGTAACAAAGTTTAACATCAGAATGGAATGATTTTATCTTGCAATGCTTGAATAAAAAAAGTTGTTGTTTCGAGAAATGTTTGACAAAAAAGAGTTTTCCACCTAAATTCCTAAAAATCATTATCAACATATGTTTTTTTTTTCAATTAGTTTATCTATCTATTACTAATTGTTTTATTGAGTTGTGCTGCCATGTAAGATGGCTGTTAAATATAATAATGAAGAATATTTCCACAATTTAATATTTTATTCAATTAAAATGAATTTCAATCAAGGAGCGATTCAATTGAATTCTTAGAAGATCGTGAAACTATGAGAAACTTTTGTGTAAGTTTCTCCTGTGTACAACAAGTATTTCAACGTTATTTCCAAGAAGTAAGGACAAATTCAATTCAATTCTTAGAAGATCGCTGTGGTCAGAGTTAACTAAACTATGAGAAACTTTGGTGTAAGCCTCTCCAGTGTGCTCAATGTTTATTCACTTGAAAATTGGTTTGCCGTAATCAGTACTCTGCTTAAGTTATTCGCCACAGTTTGACCGTGAGTTAAGTGTACCACCAAAAAGAACAAAACAGGCGAAATGAGAACATTGCAGCTGTTATCGATGAGCCAAACTGTCGATTTCACAACGATTTCAACAACTGGGGCTTTCTCTAGCATCAACTTGAAAAATATTGTATAAGGACATGCGTAAAAAACACCTTACTTTATATTTTATTACATATTATTTTATTTTAAATAAAGAATAGAATTTACTGAACTAAACTTTAAGAGATATCTAATTTTTGAAATTCTTGATAACAAAGCCGTATATGATAAATTTTTATCTACTGTCAAAATCATTTTATTCATGGGAAGTTCTTTAAAACCTCAATTATTAGGAAATTTCTTACCTGCTTTAATAATAGCCAACATGTCATACGCCAGTTTCGAGTTAGACAACCAAACTTCAGGTTCAGTAGTAATAAGGTTCAATAATGTTGGACTAGCATGTGACAATACCTCTTTCCTTCTGATATCTATTGATTTTTTACCAGTGGAACTTTCTCGCCCGCTTGCTAATTCTTTTATGAACAGTGGATGGAAATATGAAGAATCATCTGGTACTACAAGCCATAACAGAACCTTTAAAAATAAAATTTAATTTTCATTGAAAATTGCACAAATTATAGTGTGATTGCAAGCAAAACTGCATAAAATGGTTTAAAGATTGTAGTACGTATGCTGTAAGATCTATCACTACTAATGTTTGTATATGGATTCAAATGGTACGTAAAGGTGCTTATTGAAATTGTCCTATACATTCTGTCAAGAAAGTACCGGGAATTATCGATTTAAATCTGGCGGGGCAATGAGACAGGTAAAAATTTTTTTTCCTAGGTTGGTACCACTGTCCTTAATTACTATGCCAAGCTTGAGCGGGATCTGTCAACTAGTGTGTTTGCAACAGCTGATTAAGTCAATCGATGTCAGAGTGCGTGCCGATTTTTACTATGGGTGATTACGTTGAGCAAAGAATTTGTTTAAAGTTTTGTGTTGCAAATGAATTTTCGTGTGCCGATGCATTGAAAATGTTGCAAAAGGCCTTTGGTGATAATGCTCTATCGAAAACTCGTGCATATCAGTGGTACAGAGCCTTCAAGGACGGTCGTGAAGTGGTCGCCCATCGACGGCTTCGATCGAAGATAACGTCGATAAAATTAAGGAAAGGGTGCTGGAAAACCGTCGTACCAGCTTGAGGGAGATAGCACATGATCTTAAGATATCCCACGAGTCCGCACGTACGATTTTGATTGATATTTTGGGCATGAGAAAGGTGGCCGCACGACTCGTACCGAAAGACCTGAATTTTCTTCAAAAACGTCATCGCGAACAGGTTGCTTCAGGCATGCTGGATCGCTGTAATTCCGATTCTACATTCATGGAACGCATTATAACTGGTGATGAGACCTGGGTCTACGAGTACGATATGCAAACAAGCCAGCAATCATCGGAATGGGTGGCAAAAAATGAGCCGAAACCGAAAAAACCACGCCAAAGCCGCTCGAAAATGAAGGTGATGCTCATTGTTTTCTTCGATATCCGTGGCGTGGTGCACTACGAATTCGTTCCAGAGGGTCAGACGGTAAACAAGGAGTATTACCTAGGCGTTATGAAACGTTTGCGTGAGCGTATCCGTAAGAAGCGGCCAAATTTGTGGGCGAACAACTCATGGATTTTGCATGACGCTAACGCGCCTTCTCACCGAGCTACGATTGTGACTGACTTTCTCGCCAAAAACTCAACAAACGTGCTTCAGCAACCACCGTATTCGCCGGATTTGGCTCCCTGCGACTTTTTCCTCTTCCCAAAACTAAAATTGCCCCTTCGTGGCACCCGTTTTGAGTCGATTGAAGCCATAAAACAAAATTCGGCGCGAGAGCTAAAGTCCATCCCGGAAAGCGCCTATAAAAAATGTTTCGATAATTGGAAGTGCCGTTGGCATAGATGTATTGGAGCAAATGGGGCCTATTTTGAAGGCGACCCAATAAATTTTGACGATTAAATGTAAAAATGTTGTTTTAATTGAAAATTCCCGGTACTTTCTTGACAGAGTAGTAAAATTGATGATGTGACATTGGATCCAAAAGTTATAGTGCTTTTAGTGAAATAAATTTTGCGAATTTCAAAACAATGGGAAAAATTGTTGAAATGAAAGCTTGGCTTGATAAATCTTGAAACACAATAGATTGGAGTTACTATGTATTTACTACCAAGGTTTTTTATTATTTTTGGTTCACATGTTACCGCGGTTTCGAACGATGACCGTTCATCTTCAGACGTAACAGAGTCCTCTGTAATAATAATAAAAAACCTTGGTAGTAAATACATAGTAACTCCAATCTATTGTGTTTCAATTATGATCAACTACCAAATAGTAACGGCTGAAGCAATTCACTATTTGATAAATCTTATCAGAGCTCTGCACCACAAAAATTGTCTGATTGGCTGAATTTAAACGTGGTATGAACAATGATCACTGCTCTGGTCACCCAAAAGAGGTGATTACAAAAAAAAAACATAAAAAAGTCCACAAAATTGTTTTGGAAAACCATAAAGTGAAGATGCTGCAGAAAGCTGTTACTCTACTGATATCAAAGGAACTGGAGTTGCGAGTTGTATTTTTATTCTTAAGTGTTGAATTTAAATTTCAACAAATATGTATATTATATGATTTTTTTCAATTTTCAGAATTCTTTGTTATCCACAGCACAGGCTATTACAATCAATTTCTGAATGGAAGGGTATTCAACTGTGAATGCTGAACCAGGGTTCATAAAACAGGCTATAAAATTCCTCTTCATCTGTTGTGGTGATCTGCGAAAATGCAGAAAACTAATTCAAATTTTTTCTTATTTAACACATGAAAAGTGAAAAATACCGCTGTGCCGTGTATACTCCGCCAGATGTAAGGATGTAAATAGAAAACTTAACCTGACCAGTTATTTTCATTAAAACACTCCTTACAATCTACAAAAACTTGTTTTAACTAACTCTTAACATTCAATTTGTAAGAGCACAAATTAAGAGTGAAATATTTCCAACAATTGAAAAATCTGTCGAAGTGAATATATGCAGTTTTGAAATTTATATTCAATATAAAAAAAATAGTTTATCTCACCTTTCTACCCCATTCATTAACGGACAATTCTTTTGCATTTTTCAGGATTTCACTGATAATGATTTTATTCAACAGAACAGTATCATCTGCAGCATCTAAAATAGTTATTATAGTGCAATGTCCATGTTCATGTTTGCATAATTCGACCAAATGCTCTTTCAGTGATTTCATTATAACCTGTAAAAAGTAAAAACAATTTTTATGTTAAATTTCAAATTTCATCAAATTATAAGTCGTGGTGGGTAGCTTCCAATGAAAAGGTAGGTCAGAAGTGGATCTGGTGAAAATTTGACGATGTTGGTGATATACCATGCCGTCAGTTCTCCTGAGGATCAGTAAGGGTTTTCAATAGACAGAACAGTAATTTTGAATATAGTCTGGCTCGATAGTAGATTAACTTGAAAAGTTTGACCATTTTGTAACACAAGACCTGACGATTTAAATATTGATGTGGAAGATTTTTTTCCGACATCCATTGCCTGAATTTTTTGTTCACAATATTTCTTGTTTCTGTTTCAGGATATATTCCAATATGTTCCTTTTTTATTAATTTGTTTAATATTTTTTCTATTTGAATTAATATCTAATTCTGTTAGATTCAATATACAGGTTACAAAAATCATTAGTGAAATATAGGATTTACAATGCATTAAAAAGAGAAGCTATTGTGCCAGTCCTTCAGTACAAGAATAACTTCATTATGTGTTATAAATTATTACGAATATTTAACTGGACTGCCTTTGAATCTTTCCGACTGCCCAGAATGGGGGAGAATTCATTGCTTTGCACTGGCGGGGCGACATAATTCAGATCTATGTCTTGTGTTGATTATGTAGTAGCCTGACGATGATGGAAAGACAAAATGAAAATACATCTTTTGTGAAAAATGTACCTTTCACTAATAAGTCATCAATTTATTTGCAAAAGAAACATAATCCATCCGTTGTACAGTATTGGTCCCGAGAGAATCACACTGTAGTATTTCCATTAAAACTCAGTATCCTAAAAAACTCAATGTTTGGACAGGCATTTTAGGAGATTTCATCATTGGTCCCTTTGTATCAATGGAAACCTAAATGCTGCCAAATATTTAGAGCTTTTACAAACTCAAATCACTCTGACAGTTCGTCAACTTCCTATCAATTTTGAGGGCATTTGATTTCGACAGGATGTTTATCCAAGTCATAACTCACAAGAAGTGACACACTTTATCCAAAACACGTTTCCTGATCAAATAATATCTATGAATGGTACAATTTCGTGGACTCCAATCACCAGATTTATCTCCAAATGATATCTGAAAGCATATATCTATGGACATGACTTCGGCAGAGCTTCAAATCTTGATGAATTTAGGTTGAAAATTATTCAACTTTGTGGCAACATTGAGCAAAATCTACTCAGAGATATGAGATTATCTCTGTATAATAGATTTGTTTAGCTCAACAAGGTTCATTATTTGAACCCTTAATAAATTGAATTTGTGAACTTCTGTTCTGAAGTAATCTTCTGATTTTTAGAATTTATTTTATTTCATCAGAATTTGTTTAGTGTCCATGGAATTTATTTCATTTTATCAGAATTTACTTTATGTTCGTCAAATTTATTTTATTTTCAAAGTCGTTATGTCAAAAAAATTGAAACAATTATTTTCATAAGAGAAATCATTTGTTGCATTTATTGCAACAAATTTCTCACATGCTAAAGAATGTCAAGTTAAGCTTGCAGCAGAATCCAGTTGAATATTAGTCATCTTATATAACAAAGAATGAAGTTATTCTTGTGCTGGGCGACTGGCTTAATAGCTCCTCTTGTAAATGCTTGGTGAATCCTATATTCCGAAAATTATTTTCGTTACCTGTATAATAATTTCTGTTTCAGTATATTTTTTAACATCTGTTTATTGTATTTCTTTTGTAATTTTTCATACAAATCCGGCATTTTTTTATTTTAGAATTTTTTCACACAAATCAAAATAAGAACTTTAACTAAATTAATTTGGCTGATCTGTACCAAATATCATTAATGAGGAGTATGAGCTATGGTAATAGAAGCTTGTTTGAGTTTAGAATTGTTATAAAGATGTATGTTGCACTGTCTCGATTTGTAGAACTACTATTAATATTAAGATCTTCTCTAGAAGTTTGGAAAATTATTGACATTGAGGCAAAACGATAGGATTCTGTTCGTTGGAATAAGCGCACAAAAAAGGAAGGCTTTTTTATCTAATATTGATAGAGTATAATCTTAATCTTATTAATCTTAATTAGCACAAAATATTTTACCTTTCTATCCTTATTGGTTCCATGCCATATACATTGCATAGCAGTCCTAGATCCATCTTTGCTATTACTTATAACCACAATATGCTGTGCTAATTGTGATATGATTTCTGCTTTATCTTCAGGTTCGCATTCTAAAAGGAACTGATAAAGTACGGTTTGGACTAATCCAGAATCCAATAAATTTTTATTCAAAATTCTACTCAAATTTGCTTTTGTGGCACTTAAAGCTGCACATTTCAATGTGGGACTTGATTCAAAAACATTTTTCAAAGACTTTATGTTGTCATCTTTGGAATTTTTGTACATGTCTCCATAAAATTCTTGAGCAAGATGGAATTTTTGTTGAGGTGTTGCCCATGTAGAGTAGGCATATTCGAAATAAGTAGCACTGATAGCATGACTGGTCAGTTTCACAGCATGCCCATAAAATTTATTGATTATTTGTGCCCTAGTTTCTGCAGTTCCATATTTCAGCAATCTTTTCACACAAAAAACACCATATTTAGATTGCATCATTGTTGGAATAGATTCGATTAATTCCTAAAAATAAAAAGGATAATATTATTTGAATAATAAATAATCAAAATAGTTATCAACATTTATCATTGAATGTTAGTTTCGACTTGTTCAAAAAGATCCCAGAACCATCATAGTTAAAATGGTTGAAATGTCCTATATAATAAAACTTTTTGTAACATGTTCGTTAAAATATATCCATTTAAATTTTAAATTTGTCCATTCTTATTCGGAAACATGATAAAACTGAGTCATCATATTACCTGTTCAAACGAGATACCGATTACACATAATACTATTGTGCATTCGATTAACTTATGTGATAACCACCTATACAAAATGATGCATCGGAGGTCTACCAAGCAGAGTGATTTGGAAATCATTGACTTAATATGATATATAATATACAACAATCAAGTAGTCTGGAGAAATGGTATTTGAAATGTTCCATTACTAATTTGTTATGTTCACATAATCATAATTTAGAAATAAACTTACCTTGAAAATTTCCTGTCTAATTAATATAGAAGAATATTTCAATAACCACTGTACTATTCTAGCAGTATCATGTGCCAGTACAAATTTGGTATAATTCCCATCCTTCTTAAGTAAACAATGCAATTCATTAACCAACTTATTTCTTTCAATTGCTCCATCTTTAAGTTGCTTCCTCCTCAATATTTCACCAAGCTTTTTAGCTTGTGTAACTACATCGAAATTATTCTTGGCTTGTTTCCTTTTCAATTTCAATTCTTTTTTTTGTTTTTTGAATAAACTCCAATCTTCCGGTTTCTCTTCTACTTTTCGATCTTTATTATCGGTCTTACTACCATTCAGTTGTGTTTTTTTATCTTTGACAGACTTCGAAGAGAGATTCTCAACATTCTCATTTAGAGATTTAGGTTCTTTTTTTTTCAATTTATCTTTCTCAGATATTTTGGCGAATTTTTTCGTACTGCCATTTTTCTCAGAAGGTTTACTCTCAATTTCCACATGTTCACTATCTTTTTTCGTTGAGGTAGTCTTAAAATTGACCTTTTGTTTCTTTGAGTTAGAAACTTGTGAATTATCTGAACTTTTCCGTTTCACTCCCATTGTATAATATAATTCAACTAATTAATATCAAAAACATTAGTCAACTATTCGATAACAGCACAGCACGATTGTAGTTAGGTTATAAAACTGCTAAACCCATAGATTTATACGTCTATGATAAACCATAGAATACGTCAAATGAGAGAATTCTCTTCCAATTGGATTTGTTCCTAGCATATTGGACGGCGCAGGACCTTTATGTAAAGATTTTTTTCCGTTCATTTAAACATACATTAACTTCGACCAATTCGAAATTTGATGAAATGACATGTGCTCTGATACAAGCGTGCAAAAAGAGATATATTTATGACCATTCCTTGAAATTAACATGTGGAATGGACCTGATTACACAGATCAGTCTGTGCTATAACCAAAAAAAGGAATACACTGACTACTGAAGTCAGTAGCTTTTGGGCGCTAGTTCATATCACTGACGACCCTCAGAATTTTGTTTTTGTTTTGATGATGCGATCCTGACGAAATTTTGCATAAACGTACAGGTTATTATTCTATTCCTAAATGCTGAATTTCAGGCTGATCGAATCTGTAGTTTCGAGACTATTGGGAAAAATTAGAAAAATTTTCAAACGTGAATAGCTGTGAAACTATTGAACCTATTTTACCCATTAACAAACTTAGCTCTGGCATTTAGACTCCCAAACTTTACTTTACTTTCGACCTCGGATTTTTTATCAGTGAGTCGACCCTAGTCGTTTAAGACCATTTTCGCCACAAAATTTTCAAATTTCAGACATTTGGGCGAACTGGCGCGTAAAAATTGTACGAAATTCATGTATGAATGCGAGTGAATAATTGATAAGTGAAAATTTTCATTATAAATTGATGACTGGTTACATAATCAAAGAGTTAAGGCCATAATAAGATAAAAACTCAGTAATAGAATAAGAAAACAATATGCTATGATAGAAGACATCATAGACAAACTACTTATAGGTAAATAAGAATCACGTTTTATCTCATTTTATCACGGAATTTGTTTTTTCGAAGGTGAATGAAACCAAAATTTTCAGAAAAATATGTAAATTATAACAGTGCTTTATCTACTAAGTTATTACAATTATTTGCTTGAAAAAAAATGTATTTTAGTTACATGCCTTATACTATTATCATTTTTCTTGGATTTGTAGAAAACTTGTTCAAAACTCTCGTATCAATCCAGTCCTGATTTTCCTTAAAAAATTTACGATGGACACTCATCAAAACTCAACCCAGTAGATCTGTCCTCTCTTATTGAACTTTTTAGCCAGGTCTTTACCCTTCGAAGGGTACTGAAAGATCGTTCAACAGTAGTCATGGTGGATAGGAAAGCACTTAAAATGAGGGGTGCATGCCTTGTTGTAGGGAAAAAAATATTAGCCTCCTCCAAAAGTGCAGCCACTTCAATATCCTTCAATTTGTCCCCTCCTAAATCTTTCTTTTTCCACAGATTATACCACAAATCTAATTCTGCAGAGATATCACCCAATTCAAAAAATTCCATGAAAGATTTTGCGTTCTTTTCCAAATATTTTGAAGTACTTTTTAGCATGTATGAAGGATGAAGATGGGATAAGGCAAACCAGGTGTATTCTCGTGTGGGAATCTAACATTCAATAATCAAGTTAAAGAGTTAAGATAAGGGATAATCAATGAGTGTCTGCAGTATTCAACCACAGTTTCAGATGGCGGATTATTTTTGTGTATTTGCTTTTTAACAATTTCTGGAACTGTTAACTCAACGCCGATTTTCTCCGCGGTATCATGTGATTTTTTAAGTACTCCCTCAGAAACATGTTCAATTTCTTGTCAATCCTTCTTGATGACATCAAGGATTTCACCAATGTGTTTCCTCACCATAATCAAATCCATATTTTTACCTCGTAGAACGTTCACAAAGGGGTTCCAAAATCGCAGAGAACTTTGCAGTCATGACTAAACCTATAATGAAAATTATCTTAGTTACATAGTTTCCTTCGATTGAAAGATGATCTAGCGCATTGACGATTTCATGAAAGATGTGAAAACTTTCTGATGCTCTTGTATTTCTCAGACCATCTGGTCTAACAGAACCTTGATATATTAGGAGCCGAAGTTCTGCGGGTTGGCGACTCACGAAAGCAGGATATTGTATCCTTAACAGTTGCAATCAAGTTTCTTATTTCCAGTAGTTTGCTGGCATCATTGACCATAAGATTTTGTCTGTGGCTTGAGCAATGAAAAAATAAAGATTTATTGTACTTTTTTCTCAAAATGGCCTGTACACCACATTCTTTCCAGCGATCATAGAACATCCGTCAAATCCAACATAATCAGGTGCAGAGCCTAAATATCTCAGTCGATTTTGTTAATGGGTGAAATCAGTTCAGTGGTTTTGCATTAATTTACATTTGAAATTTTCCAAATTACAAATCCGACCCATCTGAAATTTAGCATTTAGAAGTAAAATATCATTCATCTGTTCTATGATCAAATTTTAATTTAGCAGTTCGATGTAAATTTTTTTTGTCATTTATTGCATAATATACAATCTACTCATACAAGTATTAAGTAATTGTGTTGTAAAATAAAACTTGAGAGTGAAGTGTCCAGTGACATTTCTACTCGTTCACTATTTCAGTGTTGTGTGAGATCTTCGGGCCATGTCTTCTTCAGTCTTCGGATGTTTGGACCTTCCATATAAAGGTTTTGTATTTGGTCGTTGGGGTGGCCTTGCAGTCTTCCTTGATAGTTGGTAGAGAAGGATTTTGTGACATCTGTTATATAGGGTATTTGGAGGTCTTCATAGAGTCTTTGGTTAGTGACATACCATGGTGCGTCGGTTATCAAACGTAGAGTTTTGGATTGGAATCTTTGAATGGTCTTTCTTCTAGATGGTTTGGCGCAACCCCACAGTTGTATACCATAAGTCCAGATAGGTTTAAGGACAGTCTTGTAGAGTAATATTTTATTTTCCATGGTCAATTTTGATTTTCTTCCAATAAGCCAATGCATTTGTCGAATCTTTATGTCTAATTGTTTTCGTTTTGTGTCTATATGCTTCTGCCATGTAAGCCGCTGGTCCAGGTGTATGCCAAGGTATTTAACATTCATCTTTGTTGTAATATTAACTTCATTCAGAGTTACTTTAGGGTAGGTGTTGGTGCGTGTTGTAAATACTACTTCTACGGATTTGTTCTGGTTTAAAGTCATCCTCCACTTCTTATACCAGTTGCTCAGTTGGTCCAGATGTTCTTGAATGTTTCTAGAGGAGGTCATAGGATCATCTTCTGAAGATAGGACCGCAACGTCATTAACAAATGCGGCAATTGTTGTATCAGGGGTATCAGGCAGATCAGCTGTGTAGAGTAAGTACAGAAATGGTCCTAGGATACTTCCTTGTGGTACACCCGATTTTATCGGTAGGTATCCAGACAGTTCGTTACTTTACTTCACTGAAAAGTTTCTATCAGACAGGTAGGATTTCAGAACTTGATAGTAGTTATTGTTCAAACTCTTTTCTATTTTATATAATAGGCCTGCATGCCAGACCATATCGAACGCCTGGGAAACATCCAGAAATACTCCATTGCAGTACTGTTTTTTTTCAAGAGAATTTGAAATGACGTTGACGATTCTATGAATCTGATGGGATGTTGACATCTTTTGACGAAAACCAAATTGATAGTCAGTCAAATTGAAATGCCATGATCATCTTGAATTCTTTTTAAGAGAATTCTCTCAAAAATTTTTCCTGGGATTGGAAGGAGACTTATCGGTCTATATGATGATGGTTCATGTGAAGGTTTGCCACTTTTATGAATCATGATCACGTGGGCGCATTTCCATAGTATTGGATAATAGCCCAAATTCAGCATGCGATTGTAGATTGTGGTTAGGAAGACTATTGCTTTTCTGGGTAGTTTCTTAAGGACCTGTGCAGTGATTAAATCGTGACCAGGAGCTTTGTTGTTTTTAAGCTTGCGAATTTCCGCTTTAACTTTCTTAGGAGTTGCTGCTTGGATAGGTAGTGACAACTGACAAGGTGAAACCAGGAATTCTCCAACATAATTTTCAAATCCTGGTATTTGCTCTGGCTCTTCGTATACCCTGGATAAGTGCAATGCAAATGCCTCTGCTTCTTCCTTGTTTGAACGTGCCCAGCCATTAGATGTTTGTATGGGGGTAACAGAGGGTGTTGGTCTTTTTAATTTTTTTTTGTGGCTCTCCATAGACTGTGATCTTCTGTTGTTAATTCTTCAGTGTATAGTTCAAAAGAGGTATTTTGTGCATCTCTTAAGGTTCTTGTTAAATTGCCTGACCGTTTTCTGTAGTGGCGAAGATCATTGATGTTACGTGATCGTTGCCATACACCTCTTGCTTTCCTTTTTTCAGCAATGAGTTGTCGTATATGAAGCGGAGTGCTGATTTCTTTGGGGATTTCTTTTCTGATCCAAGGAGTAGCGTGCCAAGCTGCCTGTTGAACAGTTTGAGTGAAATGTTGAACAGATGCGTCTATTTCTGATGGTTTTTTAATGCACCGGTTGGTCAGTTTTTCATTTATATGTTCCTTGAAGTCGTCCCACCTAGTATACTTCGTGGATAATTTGGGCAGAGTATCAGCCTTTATGGGAGCACTATTTGAATTCATGATAACAGGAGTATAATCGGATGTTAAGTCATAACTGGACTCCAAAAGGCAGTTCTGTGTAGCAATACCGTTCACTATAAAGAAATCTAGGAGATCGGGTAGTTTTCTTGGGTCTGTTGGCCAGTACGTGGGCTCTCCATTCCACAGGTGTTTATAGTTTTTCTCTGTCAGTGCCCGTAGCAAGTTATGACCTTTAGTTGTGGTTAATCTGGAACCCCAGCATGTATGTTTGGCATTCCAGTCGCCTCCAGCGATGAATTTGTGCCCAAGAATAGCGAACAAATCTTTGTAAGTGTCGGTTAAAATTGTATGTCGTGGTGGAAGTATACCGATGTTATGCATACATGTCCATTGTTGGTTGTGATCTTTACGGAGGTTGCTTGAATGGCGTCCGTTTGGAATTTTTTCTGCTCGTGATGAGAAAGGGAACTTTTAATAATTAAGCAGAACCTCCATGAGCTGTTCCGTCAGGATGTGTGGTGTGGTAGACAGAGTAATGTGGAATTGAGAACGCTGTTCGGCTAGTAAAGTGTTTCTCAGAAACTAGTAGGATATCGACTTTGTTCAGATCTAAGAATGTCAGGATTTCTTGTCTATGGTTCACTAAACCATTGGCGTTCCAAGTTGCAATCCTCAGAATCTTGTTAACCATTATGGAAGTTTACTCATAACAGTGGTGAGCAGATTCAAAATCATGCTGTTCTGGTTTATCAGTTGTGAGAACATGTTTTTGAATTCTTCAAGGAATGTTAATAGCTGAGGTAAAAATTCTTCCTGGTTCTTGTTTCTTGTGGCTTGCGCATAGGTTCTTGGGGGTTGGTTGTTTTGCTGTGGCTGGTTAGAAAATGTTGGTTCAAGTGGAGGAATTCTCATGTTGATATTCGGGGACTGGTTAGAAGCTCTTGGCTGTTTTCTCTGCACGAGGTCTTTGTACACTTGGCATCCCTTGTAATTAGCTTTCCGTTACACAAGGCACATTTCGCACGTGTGTTCTTGGATTTCTGACACGTTCTCGAGTCGTGTTGTCCACCGCACTTAACACAGTTGTGGGGTCGATAACAATACGTCCTGGAATGGCCATATTCCTGACATCTCATGCATTGTACTATTCCACGTTTTTTTCTCGGAGGTTCTATGGTTACTTTAGTGCTAGATATATATTTCAATTCATAGATGGTTCTATTGTTGGGTTGTGGCTCAAGATCAACAAAAAACATGGAAAGTGGTTGTTTAGTTACTCTGTGTTGGATATTTAGGATGTTCCTCACTTTATGACCATTTTCGGAGAGTTCACTTTTTATTTCTTCAATAGGCACTGAATGATGCAGATTTTTGATAACCACTCTGTAGGCTCGATCTTCCCGCATTTGATAAGTGTGGTGAATTATTTTTTCCTTTACTAGGTGTTTGGAGAGTTTTCTATAGGCATCCACCTTGTGTGTAGTGACTTTTTAACTATATCATTCGCCAGTACTCTAGTATGGAAGGAATCCTTTTCAATGACTTCAGCAAAGCTGTTGATCATTGCTCGATAATCAGCAAAATCGTAGATATATATTGGCGGAAGTCTTGATGGTTTGTTTTCTTTTTCTTTCCTGTTTTCGTTTGGTTCCGTGGATGAAATTGTTTTGAGTGGTGAGAATCTATTTTTTGTTGGAGTTATAGGTGGACTAGGAGTTTGTGTAGGTGACCTCTTCCGTTTTTTCACCACCTGCCAATTATTCCTACTGCTGAAATCCATTTCTTCTTGGTTTGGATTAACTATTTGTAGTGTTTTGGTCTGTCAAAATGATTATTGAGATTGTCCATGATATTATTCAAGTATTGTGCTGCTACGTTACTTGGTTCATCTGGTGGAAAACCTAAGAATCCCATGTTGGTTCTGGTGGATGATATTTTGTGATCCAATATCATTTTCAGATGACATAAATCTTCTCAATGTATGGGCCGCTTTAGATCATCGAAGAATCTTATGCGTTCTTTTCTTGCAGCAGATGTCGCCTGTACTTCGCGATAAAGCGTTATTTTGGTTTCGTTTATTTCCGCGTAAACACGGAAATATTAATGGAAAACGAAAATTCCTTTGATGGAAATTGAGATCTTGACTTTCCGGACAAAACCTTTCGTAATTTTTTACTTCTTGATTTCGCACACAATCAGCACAAACAGATCGAGAAAGCGGAATTAATTTGTACACATGTGAGTTTTTCTATGTAAAATAAAGACATAAAGGCTAATGTAACTTTCTAGAGGTCGTATGATTAAAAAATTGAAAAAAAAATATTTTGTAGGCAGAGCAGCGTTGCGCACTAAAGAAACCATTGTAACAGTAGTACGTTTGAATTTAAATGTAAAATAACGACAAGAAACTTTCAAGGTAGGCAGGTCTAAATATCTGGCTTTATTTCATTAACGGGCAAAATCGGTTCCTCAGTCATTTTTAATTTTTTTCTTATTTTTTAAATAGTTCCGAAACTACTGATCCAAGGGAAATGAAATTTGGTATTTAGGTGTATAATAACACAATTTCGTAATTTTCATAATGGATGACAATACACAAAATTCTGTGATTTGAGCACTCGTTCTAGAGAACCGCGTGCTATCGTTTTGGCATTATGTCTGTAATTTTCGGATTCTAAGCTAAAAATGGTCTCAAACGATTAGATTCGACTCACTGATAGGGAATTCAAGGTAAGAAGTAATTCTATCCGACCGGTCCGTACGTAAACACTCTTCGAACAGAAAGAGCTAAAATTTAAAACATGAATTGAATCAATCTCAGAAATATGTGGCAAAGTCGAAATTGTATTTTGTATCATTTGGTGGTAAGAGCGTTCTATAAATTTTGCGCGCTTGTCCTAGGGAAAAGCGAGCTATCTTATTTTCGTATTTTGTGCAGAAAATGGTCTCAGACAATTAAATTTGAGTCGATGATAAAGATTCCGAAGTTAAAATCTATTCTGTCCAGCCGGTCTGACCGTAAACACTGTAACTTTGGAAGGGAAAGAGCTAAAGACTTGAAGATATGAGGGTAGATTTGGAGCCTAAATTTTTGGATAATTATAGCAATAGTCCTACAATCGAGTTGAAATTAACCATGTTGTAGCGATCTACACGTCGAATTTTATCCCTGGTATCTCACTTTTATTGAGAAGACCGGTGAATGAAGAAATTGGGATATCTGTTCGTCAATGTGTCGTCATGTGCGCCTTGATATGAAGGAATTATTTTTTATTTCCGGTTCACAATTGCAGAGTTAAGTTGTTTGCAATCTGAATTTCATGAAATTTATTTTCTCGGAAATTAATTTTTCTTGAAGAAGTAAAAACCTCCAAAGGTTTTTTTTTGGATTATCTTATCCTGGATTTTTTTCTTCTGCATTTCTCTTGGTTTATTTTTCCTGTTATTTGTTCCTGGAGTTTGGAAGTTTTCTTGGTGCAGAATAGTCATACGTACACTGGTTGCCGGAAGAGGTTGAAGCTATTGAGTTCAAAGAACCACATAACATCGGCCTGCTTGAAAGACCTACAAAACCACCACCTGTTCTGATTGGCAAAATATCAGCCTGCATTCTATACCAACAAGGGAAGTAACATTGAGAAACTCAAAATTTTGTATATATTCAAATCAAATTGAGAAACTCAAAATTTTGTATATATTAATGATAACATTGAGAAACTCTAATTTTCTGTATATTTTTCAACTCTTATCGGTAACAATATTATTCAAACTTACTCTAGTGTCAGATAGTAAATTATATATTTCCTCTAAATGTATATATGTAATTTGCAAGAAAAATCACTTCTGGTAAATAAAACAATTGACTTGTTTGTCTAGGAGTTGTATCTTTTCATTTTGTGGAATTGTCAGGTCAGGCTCACGAACCAGTTAAACCAACTGGACTCAGGCATTTTAAAATTATAATTGTAGCTGAACTGTTACAATGTAGATGTTAAATATAATGACAAGAAGGCTAATTCAAAATTTTGTGAGGATGTTGGGTGATATGAACAATTTTGTTATGTATTAAATATTTTTTGAGCATTATTTAATTCACTTCCTAATATTCTTATCTATTGTATCAAAGATCATACTATGGAGTTTACAAGTCAGTTTAGAAGGCATTACCACAAGATACACCTTGTTGATATCTCTTTACTCCTTTTTCATGTCTCCAAAATATGTGGAAATATAACGTTATTTAAAATACCATATTAGATAAGTTATTCGACTTATACCTGTAATTTCGGTATTCAAGGACGATTATATTTTCAATAATATGTAATATAATAATGAATTATAGATATTATAATCAAATTTTATAGAAAAAATTTTTTTTATCATTTATTCATTAGCATTCAGAATACAACAATTCTATGAGCTAATTTGCTGTCTACAGAGCTTTGAGCTCCCAAATGATTTGATATGGTCTTCTCCAGTGAAAAGACCATTTTAAATCTACTTCATATCAACTGGCCAGCTCCTTTTGAGTCTTCTCATGTCTTGAGGTTGAAGCAACGGTTGTAGTAAGTCGTTTATATGACCATCTAACTTAGTGTGATGTTTTTGGCTCTGTTCCTTGATGACATCCTTCACATAAGGTATTTTGAAATCTTCATGCAGGGTTTGATTTGATACATACCATGGAGCATTTGTTAGCAATCTCAGTATTTTCGATTGGCTTCTCTGGACAAGAGTTACATTGGACTTACTTGTACATCCCCAAAGTTCAATTCCGTATGTCCATATGGGCTTTATGACCGTTTTATATATCAGCAGCTTGTTTTCTAATGAGAGTTTCGATTTTCTACCTATAAGCCAATTCAGTTCTTTAGTTCTAAGGTCTATTTGCTTCCTTTTTTTAATAATATGCTCCTTCCAGGTTAGTCTGCTATCTAAATGCACTCCCAAATATTTAACAGTTGGGGAATTTGGTATTTTTAGATTGTTTATAAAGATGGGTGGACACTGATCTCTTCGAAGAGTATAATTTACTTGAACTGACTTGGTTTCATTAACTTTTATCTTCCACTTATGCAGCCATTCTTTTATTTCATCAAGATGAATTTGCAATCTATTAGATGCCTCTTTGGGATCTTCATGGCTTGCAAGAATTGCAGCATCATCTGCAAAAGTTCGCATTTGTGGGCATATCTGCCGTATACAGTGTATACAAAAACGGTCCCATAACACTTCCTTGGGGAACACCGGACTGAATAAGATAAAAATCAGACACTTTATCATTCACCCGTACTCTGAATCTCCTTCCAGTAAGATAAGATCCCATCAGCTTGTAGTAGTATAATGGCAGACATTTCTTTATTTTATACAATAGTCCAGAATGCCAGACTCTATCAAAGGCCTGGCTTACATCCAAAAAAGCAGATGTGCAGTATTGTTTGAGTTCCAGGGCTTTGCTTATCTCATGACTTCTTCTGTGTGTCTGCTGTATGGTGGAGTGATTTGTTCTGAATCCAAATTGGTGTGGAGGAATCCATTCTTGGGTGTTGGGATCCGACTTTATTCTCAATAGCAAAATTTTCTCCAAGATCTTAGATAAAGTTGGGAGTAAGCTAATTGGTCTATATGATGTTTCAGCGTTTGGATTCTTGCCAGGTTTCAGTATGAGGATTATTTCTGCAGTTTTTAGGTGTTCTGGCCAATAATTTTGTCTCAGGATAGCATTGAATATATATGCCATCATTACTACTCCTTTCTTAGGCAGCTCCTTGATCATTTTTGGTGTGACCTCATCTATTCCGGCAGCTTTTCGTGTGTTCAGGTATTTTATTTCTTTTTGTACTTCTTTTATGGTGATACTTTTAATAGGAGTCGCATTAGAAGGAATATTTAACATTTCTCTTTCAACTTCGTAATCGTGTATATCATCATTGGGTGTGAATACTTCAGCTAGGTGATTTTATTAAATGAGCACAGACTTGGACAGATCCCCTCTACCTAATCTGATGCAGGAGTTCCCAAGATTATGAAAATACTTCTAACCCTCTATTTTTTGTACACAGAGGTTAGGCATTTAAGAATATCTTATTGCACTATATAATTTGTAGCAATACTCACCCAATGGAGTTATAGTATGACAAAACAATTGTTGTAAAATCAAAAAATATCAGAAATTAAAATTGATTTTCAAAAAAAATTCATAACCCTTTTGGGAATCAATCTGTAATTGAGTAGTTTCCTTTGACAGTATACAATGATGTCAATTATACTCAACAACGTTTAGCTTTTGTCCATTTCAAGCAAACTTCTTTCATATATTATTGAAATTAAATTAATGTAGATTTATTTTTCACATTTAATTTTTAAGAAATTAAATGTTTCAAATTACTTATTTCAGTAGTCTAAAAGTTTCACATTTTTTATTCTTTGATGAAATTATTCACAAAAATGACTTTTTCATTTGTAGGTTTTTGTGTCTCAATGGTTCTTTTGTAGCAATATCTACAGTTTCAATGAACAGCTTGATCTTTATCATCAGCAAGGAAGTGCCACTACAGAAATGAAACCTAAGGTTAAAAAAATGACATTAACTGAAAGGGATACAGTGATACGGTGATAAGCAATAAGGAGTCGACCAATAAATATTATTCAAGGTTTATTCAAATTTTTCTTTTAGTAAAATAACGTATCCATATGGTGGATTCCTGTACTTTAAACCTGAATTGATTTTACAACTATATGCATAAGTGTTCCTCGTTATCCAATCATCAAAAAATTATTCAATGAAAAGAACTCGCTAAGGGCATGCCACATCAACAAATGGAATTAAAAGTAAAAGACATGATTGTGGATTCATATGTTATTTCATACTACCGTCCAAGTTTGGACTACTTTTCTAGACTTTTGAAGAAAGTTCAAATCCATTATTTCGTAAACTAAGATTTTGACCAATTTCAATATTAATCCTTAGGTACTTTGAAATCAATCACATTTACTTGTTTATAAAATTATCATATACATTTCTTAAAAAAATACTTGAGATTGAAGTTTTTTCTTCTATATAACATTATGTTTAAATATCACATAAAACTTTATCTTATAAATAATATCTACAGTAGTATAGTTGTTTAGTTAAATTAATTTAATCATCAACAAGCACAGCCAAATACAGTGCTTGTCAGTTAACAGTACCTAATCTTTGTGTTCTGGACCATGGCTGTTCCCTAGCACTGGCAAATGCTATATAAAATAAATTTGCTCCAATATTGATGCCAGCAGCGAGATAGAATACGATTTGCCACTGTCCCAAAGTATCCTAGAAATAAAATAAAGTTGAAATAAATATGAAATAATTAAAAAAATTGAGAAAAGGAGATTATTTGTCAAAATAAACAATTCAAGTTCTGACATATCGACTAAAAATACATGGCGAAATGCAATACATCACAATTTGGCAATAGTACTATTCCATGGGAAGAATATAAAAAAATGCGTAAAAAAACTTACAAGAGCTCATGGAAAGAACAGAGGTTTCATACTCATAATCTGAAGTCCAACCCTACAAACATGGAGAACAAAAACAAGTAGACAAGCTAACATATTTTGGACCAATTTCAGAAAAGATACCTCAAATAATTTCAAAAAACAGTATTACACCATTTCATAGAATTTCCGACTTTGACACGATATATGATAATTTTCAATAAATTAACTGAGACCACCTAATACCTAAAAAGGCATAACTGACAAGAGAAACCAAATGATTACTTAAGCCGAAATTCTTACACCTGTAAGACTTAATTGGTAATTGAAACCCAGTGCAAGCATGGATTATTAAAATTGAGACGACGTATTTTTGTATTTTACAGCTTTTATTTTGATGATTATGTATATTCACATAATCAAATCACATTTATTAAATATGAAATTTTTATTTCCCTACCCAAGAATACCAAAGCAAGAAGTGCAGTGACTTCCAACTTATTAGTTTGATGAGCCATAGTGTGAAATTTTTTCTGAAGATTTTGCTGAATAGAATAACTGCCAAATGCGAACAATAAATTGGAAAAAAACAACATTATTAAAAAGGAGTATAGAGCTATGGTAATAGAAAATTCTACAAATCAAGACAGTGTAACATACATCTCTATATAACAATTCTAAACTCATACAAACCCAACAAGGTTTTGCTGATCACTATGGCATAATTGCAGACATGCGCACGTTTCGTCAGTGCAATGCAAAGCCAGCGACTACAAATCTGTTAAGGACCTATATCCGCTATACGCAGAAACACTAAGGTATCTAGAGCATGCAAACGTAAATACAAGACATACCCTGCATGTTCTAGATGGCGCTGGTATATGATTAATTGCTTAATGTTTCTGTGTACAGCGAATATGGTTCTTGACAGATTTGTAGTAGCTGGCTTTGCATTGCACTGACGAGAACCAAAAGTTCGAAATGTGCGCATGTTTGCAATTATGCCACATTGATCAGCAAAACCTTGTCAGGTTTGTTTGAATTTAGAATTGTTATGCAGAAATGTATGTTACACTGTCTCGATTTGTAGAACTTTCTATTACCATAGCTCACACTCCTTACATACAGATCAGCCAAATTAATTTATTTGGAAAAGAACAAATTAGATTCCATAACAGACTGTGTAAAGGAGAACCTTTATTTTGCATGAAAGTAATTTCACAAAAGAGCAGTAAACTTCATAAAAAAACATCTATTTATGCTTTATAGACTTTGAAAAAACATTCGACGGAGTCAAACAGATGGAATCCTCTCAATGTTTGAAATCGCGTTGTAACCTTGGCAACTATGATACATCTTTTAATTAATCTTCAGACAGCTGTAGCATTTTATTCAATAGGCGCCTACTTTCTAAATACCATTTCATTAAATCAAAACAATTCACCTCAAGCTATATGATAATTTCTGGAATATTAGAATATCAATGAAAAATTTTTCTTACCCGATCTTCTATTATTAATCCTATAACATAAGGAGCTAGAAAACCACACATATTGGCTGCAGCGTTTGTGATTCCATACATAGTTCCCGCATATTTAGGACTGAGTGCAATGTGGTTCATCTGATTGCCTGCATAATTAGCCCCAGCAAATGCTCCGGGAATAGCTAACAGAAGCTGTGTGTATATTCTATCACAGCCGACATATGCTACCCCTAACAAACCCAGTGAAGGAATAATACTACCTGAAAAATATATCATTGATTGTAATCAGCATTCTGAAAGGTAAAGAATAGTTCTTGTGAAAATTCTATGGGAGCTATAATCTTGTTTGTAGTATGCAGAAATAAATTAATTAAATTTCACCCAAATACAGTAGAATCCGGATATAACGACTAACTGGTGCTAGAAAATATATGCTCATACTATGACACCGGTTTAAGGGACTATCTGCTTGTAGCAACCTATTTTGACGATAAATCGTCCGGTTAGAACGACTGTTTATCATATCTCCTATGATTAGGGCACATAAATCACAATCAATGTTTTCAGTTGTTGTGAGAAGGTTAAGGACTCATTTCAGGCTCTGTTTTGTGAAGTGAAAGTGTTTCTTGATTACAGTAAGGTAGAATGGCTGAAGACGATTCATTTTCAGAATTTTATGCATGATTTTATCAATTATGCTCAATTATCTAGCTGCTCGTCTGATGTTGGTTTTTGGATTTTATTTTAAATGCTGCAGAACAGCTGTTTTCCGCTCACCATTGGAAAACAGCTGTTCTTTAATTACAAGCAAAATGTTTTCTCATGGTTTCTGGCATTATTTCGTCAATTTCTCAATAAGAATAAAGTTTTCCTTTCATATATTATAACTCCTTGAAAAGATTTATAAATAAGGCCGTTTTTGCACATAATTTCCATGGGGGTTTACGGGCGGAATTCAGAATAAACTTTAACCAAAGATTATGGCTGAAGAAAATTTTATAATAATTTTTTCAATAACCAGCCTATAAGTATTTTATAATAATCTCCGTGAAACCACCCTACTCCTAGGAAAGTTTTCCACTCTTTCTATGTAGACTGAATTCTGTTTAAGATGATAATTTTCAAGTTATGTTATGTTTCAAGTGAAAAAATTGTGAAACGTTACAAAATAGTACAATCTTGAATAAAATTTGGCCAGAGATAATTTGGGCAGCCTGTATAAACCGTTAGCGAAACTTACCTATTGAATTGAATATCTTGTATGACATTGATAAAGATAAATATCCTTTCTTCAACAACCAATCGGCAAATATGCTGGCGAAGATACCAAACCACCAGCTAGTCAGGTATGGTATTGCGGACAATATTGAATTCTGCAATGATGTTGTTAAATTGGTTCAGAAAGAAATCGAAATTTTTACCTGTTGTATGTCAAAATGTAAAATTTGGCTCATATATTTGGGTAGCTCTGTAAGTTGGGTGTAAAAGGCCCAAGAGTTTCCACACATAGTAACCAAGATTGCCCATAAAGGTAGTGAAGTCAACATACTAAACCAAGGTATGGGTGAATTGTCATCTTCATCCTATATAAAAATACAGTTTTGTTACATTACAGTTTCATGTAGAGGATAAATAGGGGGACCAGAAAGTAATGCCGATTTCTTAAATTAAATTCAAATGAATAAATTATTAACAAATTTTTATTTTTAATCAATAATGTAATCACCTTCGTTATCAACAACCTTTTGCCATCTAGTGTGCAAATTTTCAATGCCAGACCGATAAAAATCAAATGGTTTTTGAGTAAAATATCTCAAGATGGCATTTTGGACATCATCCAAATTTTTTGTCACTAAGAAAATGTTGTAGTGACCGGAATAAATCGAAATTCAATAAGTTTTTCAAGGTTCATTTGTAAATTTGGATGATGTCCAAAATGCTCGAGATATTTTACTCAAAAACCAATTGATTTTTTTCTGTCCGGCATTAAAAATTTGCACACTATATGGCAAAATGTTGTTTATAACAAAGATAATTACATTATTGATTAAAAATAAAAAAAAGATCATACAGAGTATGGCGATATGAAGGTATAATAAGATGCCTGAGGGTAAAGGATATTATAACAGTTCAGAAAAATATGTTTTATGTTTAGTGAAGACCCCTGGTATTCGAGATATTAAAAAAATTACCACTCCAAATGGAAGGGATTTTCTCAATATGTTTATTGAATACTATTCCTGGATAGATGCGCTATCGAATGTAAACTGGCTCTTTTGGGGTACATGAATAGTTTTTTTTTACCAAAGATTGAGCTCAAATTTCATTTTTTTCCCAAAGTTTAACCACTAGTAGTATAAAAAATATATGGTTACCAGTGCTAAATTGAGAAAAAAAATAGCCTATTTCATTGAGATTCTGATTAAGTATAGCAGGTATTTATTTTCATCATTTTATTGAAATTTGATTCCTATTCACCTGATCAAGGTCTAGTTTAATGATTTCTTTGTTTATTAAATTTTTTAGGAAGGGTGACCTTCAAAGCCCATTGAATGCACAGAAATGGCCTTTCTACCTGGTAGAGAATAACAATTCAGTTACTTGCACCAGAAACACCAGAGAGTTGATGGTTAATCTATCCTACTCTTTCATGCCATGAGTGAAAAAGAAAGATGGTGACCCCACTTGTGTCATAAACATCCTTTCTGTGGTTTGTATACTAAATAAGAGAATTGCCAGGAACATGGGATATATGGCGGTTGAAACATAGCATATGCAATGATTTTGTTGTGATAGTCGTTTATGTGGTTTTGTTTCAAGTTCATTGAAAATGATAAAAACTAAAAATTTGCTTTGATATGTTTTCAGGTCAAACAAAAAAAAATCAAAATATTCCATAGCGGATATTCTCTTCTCTAGCAGTGATAGCAGCTTGCAAAGGACAAGGCATACTTAAGATCAGATTTTAGATAACATACTGTGGAATATCATCCCATTCCGCTACACAAAACTCTTTAGAATTTCTGGAAACTGGCACATGCTTCCATAAACATGTTCTCATCTTATCCTAAACATTTTTTATCAGATTTAAATCTGGACTTTAAGCAGCCCAAACAAATCTCTTCATTTGAACCTCATAAAGAAAAGCAGTAACTATCAGAGCAGTGTGGGACTGTGCATGATCATGCATAAAATTTGTGTCTTCTCCATATAATATAATAACCATGAATGGCATAACATTCTTCTTGAATCTCTATCAGGTAACTACAAGTAGTCATATAAGTACCATTTTGGATAAAGACTAACTCAGTGTGAATTTCTAAAAATATGCCTCCACATGCCATAAGTGAGCATTCACCATATGAAAGTCACTCGGCTATACTTGATTGAGCAAATCTTTCACCTTGGCATCGCCACACATCTGTCGAAGTCCGTAAGACAATATCGTCATTCATCAGAAAACAATACTCAAGTTCCTCTCTTGTCTAAGTGTTCTCATGCAAATTCAACCTAACAATCAGATGTTCATATGAAAGCAGTAGTAGAGTAGCTCTACTCAAGAAGATAATCCAGCAGCATGAACTTGCCTGATTTCCTCACTTAAGTTAGTATTTTTCTCTTTTTGCAGATAATTTTGAAGAGAAATTGTTGTGACTATTATTCGGTTTCTCATAGTACTAGAAACGAGAAAGTCATCTATAGCTGTTGTAGTCCTTCCTAATCCTGAACCAGGCAGACTAGCCTCTTTGTAACGTTCAAATACTTGTTGCACACCAGAGTCTCACAATAAAGTTTTTCTCCGTTTCGCTCTGACCATGGCCATCTTCTGAAGCTGTCACAATTGTGCCACAACAACATTTTTATAGTTATTTCAATATTTTTAATGGCAACATAAAACTCAATCAATTTTTAATACAGTTGAAAACACCAAAATGGAACATATGCTGATAATGGTTTTTAGAATTTAGGTGGGAGACTCTTTTTTGTCCAGCACTGGGATTAAGTCGATCCACGTTAATTTGAAAAATAAACAACCTGTGCTACACAATTTACTTTACATAAGTGTGTCTATGTAAAACCGGGAATAACATATTTCACTTTATCTCGCGATAAATGAATCCGCCATATTGTTTAATTTAGAATATTGACTTATTCGATTTTTGACTGGAAATCAAAATTATTGGCCAATTTGAATATCCAAATATTTCTTATCTTGTAATTCTCTAGGCGATTTTTTCTGAAATTCTGATGAGTTATAGCCCTGACATAAAAAGAATTACCTTTGAAAATAACCATATAAAAAAATTTAAAATAATGGAGTTTGAATAATTGCCAATAAAATTGATAAAGTTTATTCACATAAGTTGTTTAAAGTGTTCATCGCTGCACTCACTAAACTCGAGGCTATGGATCATTTACCAATGGATATCTTTTAATATTTGAATAAATATGTGGAATCTTTCAATAAATTCACAAAAGTCAAAACACAAGTGATTACCACGGGATTGTGAATTGACATTTGATAATAATATAATGGCTAAACATTGAACTGGACTTGAAATTAGTTGATATTGCAAGATTTCAAATTTATGGGCTGAATAATTTTGTTCCCTTGAATATTTTATAGAAGCGATTTTTGGTGAAATGGTTTATTTGGACGAGTTCTACATCTTGTAAAAGAAGAGACTCACATTAGAAAACACCCTGTATATAGAAGCAGCTGTATATCATTCCTACGCTGCCAATATGTAAAAGAGCTGCATAATCTATTTTCAGTACAAAAAAAATGCTGAGTGATAGAATTTACTGTTTGTCTTTTGCCTATCACCTTTTTTAAGCTGACTAATGGTCAATATTCACTCTACACTTATATCAAAATCTTCAGAGATAATGGGCTTGCTGATAATATTACTAAATACAGAAAAAAACTATGAAACCTATGAATATACAATAATGTGGTACATATAATTACCTGAGGTCCTAAACTGGCTAAAATAAATGTTTGTTCTTTCCTATCTATTCTTGGATGTGTGGTGGGAGTGTCATAAATGAAATACATCCAAAATATGAACCAGAACATTCCTAATATACCGAAGATATAAAAAGAAAGAGGCCATCCTCCCATATAATCTAAAGAACATAACCACCCAGATAGAGGTAGTGATATTATTGTGCCAAAGTTTGAACCTGAAACAGTTTCTGTTTAATGACTAATTCAGTTTTTCAAAGAATCCTAAAAAATAAGAGTTATAATGGTGTTTAATTGTCTCGTTCGTGAAAAGGTACTATTAGCGTAATTAACCATATGTTAGCGGCAATCTTATAGAGCTTTCACTTTTCTATATATTTATTATTGAAATACATATGCAAATATATGAAAGTCCATTGCTCTAATTCCAACGAATGCATTCACCCTGCATAGCGACTACTGTTTTTCCAAACAACAGCGCCATCTAATGCACGTCAATACACATACGCTGCATACAACCCCATTACAACCAATGTTTTGGTATCTGATGCATATTTTAGAATATTTAGAAATGTTAATTGTCAATTTTTAAATCTCCGATTGTCTCGGTTTTTTACTTGACATAAATTCATCTTAAAATTTATAAAATGAAAACACTATTAAGTTCAGCTAATTTTTATTGTTTTCAAAACAATTCTTTTGCCATATCATGACTTCACCAGGTAAATATTTAAAGAAAGTATACAATACAAAAAAATGTTCTTAATTATCAAAGTCTGTTCACAAAAAATATAAAGCGGTGAGTAAAAAATAGAGGAGGAAAGAAAAAATAGTTTACAATCGTTAGGAAATTCCAAATTGTTATTAAAAAATGATATGCATTGGTTATTTGTTTAGGTCTATTTGATCGTTCAATAGAATTTGTTTTTTAATGTACCTATTCAGCTTTCAAATGATTAAGTCTATGGTTTTTATTTTCAATGTAATATTTTATAATTATTAACACAAGTATTGTTTTCTTTATTTTTTTTTCTGTTATTGGGACAATCTTCATAATTGCACAGGTAATGGAACAAAATTGTGTAATTAAACATATAATAAAAATATGTTTTCTCTCTTCTTCCTTTTCCATTCAACCACATAGAGCCATGAAAACACATAGCTGGGTGTACTTAATTTTTAATAATTTTTTAATGCTTAAATTTATACTCATTTATACCACTTCATTTTTATTTTGCATAATTTTCCAGTTTTTTGTAACTTTTCTGCTATATTGCTTAAATTTTTCACAAGTGGCATACTCTAGATCTTTAGATGGATGATTAAATATATTTTTGTAATTACCTTTCATTATAACTGGTGTGCCATAGAACTAAAAACATGCTAGAAGTCTATATAGGAAATTTTATTTAAAAAATAGATCTCAAAAACTTTCACTAAAATTGAAAGTGCTCAAAAGCTAAAAAAAATGATATGGAAGTACACTTCTGAGCATAAAATTAGGATTACTCCGTATTTTACAGTTATTTTAGAAATTTGTTTTTTCAGTTGTAACATAGTTTACTATTTGTATGCAATGATTTTATTGGGTATGTCACTTCTATTCGTAAAAAGCATTATCAGCATATGTTTAAAAAGCATTATATTATATTTTCTTTCACTGGTTTTAATTGTAGTTGTGTTGCTACTATAAGTGTTGAAAATACTATTATTGCAGCTTGAATTATAACAGATTCTCCTTTCTAGTGCTTTGAGAAAACGAAAAGTCATAGCAGTTTCCTTTCGAAATCATCTATAAGAAGTAAGAAATGTGAATGTAAGTGAATGAATAGTAAGAGTTTAACTTCATATTGCTGGATTGATTATATTCTTGAAGTAGGGCTACATATCTTTAGAAGCTCGCGTGGAGTTAGTCTTTATTCAAACTGGGCCTTTACTGCTCATAAGTCTCTGACAGAGCTTCTAGAAGATCATGTTGTACTATTAATGGTTATTCTTGGACAAGACGCAAATCTTTATGCATGATAAAGCATGGCATCAAACTGCTCAGATAGCTGCTGCTTATCTTGACAAGGTTCAATGACGAGATTTGTTTGGCTTATCCGAAGTCCAGATTTAAATCTGACAGAACATGTTAGGGATGAGATGGGAAACATTTACGGAGACATGTGCCAGAAATTCTAGAGAGCATTGCGACATACTGATGCAGCAATAGGACAATATTCTATCTGAGTATGGAATTGACAACTTCTACTTGTCATCAGAGTATTGCAGGAAAGAAGGTGAGCATGGTGGAGTGACAATTTACAGTCGATATGGAATAAAAATCAAAGTAAGAGCAGATATTGCCAAATTGTCAGTTTATGGAGAATGTGAATTTACAGCTGCAGAGACAAAATTAGAAGGTGTAAAATTAATAATAGTTGTGACATATAGATCTATTCCGCAGCATGTTATCCAAAATCTGAACCAAAGCATGCCTTGTCGCCAAGCTGTTATTATTGCTTGAGGAGGGAATATTCGCGGCTGAAGTTCTTAAATTTTTTTTTTTACCTGAAAGCATGTCAAAATAAATTTGCAGTTTTCATCATTTTCAATAAACTTTGAACAAAACAACAAAAATTTCATTTAAATTAAATTACCCCTTAAAGTTAGTGAACTATGATACAACTGAAAAAATTAAATAAATGTAAATACAGGATGACCCTGATTTTATACTAAGCAGTAGTAATAAACTCCCTGCATAAGTTTCAAATTTATATCATTAATTGTTCTACACATAAGCCTAATAGGAAATCACAGTTAATTACCCTCTATAATTTTGATAAATAATAAGGTATACCTGCATACACATAAGCAGCAAATCTACTTCTTTCCAATGGAGGTATCCACCTTGCTAACATTGCATGCATCGAAGGAAAAGTTACACCCTGAAAAAAAATTGTTAGTATTGTTATTTTATTAAATTGTTGTAATACTTAGGATATACTTCACTATATATAGAAACATTGTTACGATCGTACAATATCGGGAAGAAATTGAGTACATTTTTTCTTCATGTTATTTTTTTTTTAATTGATTTGAAAATATTGAAAAATATTGAAGATATTCTTGCCCATTTAGAAGTACAGTTTTTTTTTTTTTGTTGATTATAGAAGAATTACTCAATTTAGTTTTTCTTATTTTATATGTTGAAAATATATTCATTAAAAACAATGGAACTGCCCTTGTTTGTAGACCAAAAACATTTAATTTTGTGATAAAGTAACTAATATAAAAACACCACTCTCTATTATGTTTTATAAAAAGAGTAAGTATTAATTAGAAAGAAGTACCAAGCCCAAGTTTTACAAGGAGGCAAGTATTATAGTGATAATTAGATACGAAGGGTGTTGAATGTATTCTAGGTATCGCTAATGCTAATAATGTGAGTAATCTAATTATCACATTTACTAATGACATTATCTGAGGGTGTAAATACAAAATTTCACCAATTTACATTAGTTTTCAAGGTATCCTCAGTGAAAGACGACCAGAATGACTCACGCCATAATGATGAAGAAAATCGACCATCGCGCCATTATAAAGTTCTTGACTAAGCAGGGAAAAAGTCAAAAAATCATTCATGAAAAGATGGTTGCTGCTTACCAAGACTGTGCCCCGTCGTTATTCACCGTTCAAAAGTAGTCAAGTGAATTCAAAAGAGGCAGATAAAGCACAGAAGACGATCCTCGCTTGGGCGGGACCGTTAGCGGCACCACCGAGGAAAATGTGAAAAAAGTGGAAAAGCTGGCACTTGAAGATGACAGAATAAAAATCAAGATGTTAGCAGAGATGACAAACCTATGAGTGGGTACCATACATCCTAACCTTCATGACCATCTTAACCTCTCAAAGATCAGTGTAAGATGGGTACCGAGAATGTTCAACAACGCGCCAGTTCGCAGCGTGGCGAAGGCTGCTGTGCGGTAATGTGGCTTTGAAGAAATTACTCCCCCGTAGAGTCCAGACTTGGCCCCCAGTGACTACTACCTATTCCCAAATGTGAAAAAATATCTTTGTAGAAAGCGATTTTCCGACGATGAAGAATTGAAGATAGCAATTAATACCTATTTTGGGGAGAAGCTGAAAGAATATTTTTTACAAGGTTTAGAGAAGCTTATTTTTCCATCTAACAAATGTATTGAAGTTCTAGGGGATTACATTGAAAAACAGAATTTTTCCAAAATTTTGTGAGTTTTCTTTAATGCCTTTACCGAGAACACATTGAACGTCTCTTGTGGAAGTAGCAGGATTGAGTTTATATTTTTGCTGTACAAGGTATCTCAAAAGAGATTTCGGTTTTCCAACTGTACAAAGCAAAATAACTGATGGATTCAGGTATTACATTAATTAGTTACTGGATTATTATAGGAATTCATTTACCATGGAGCATTTTCTCTGAAGCAGATCAAGCATTCTCCGGGCAATTATTTTTATAAAAACCACAAATCGCTGCTTACAGCACAAGAGGATACTTCGTTGTATTTAAATATTGGGCTATTGTTCTTATTTGAAAATAGAATAGTGAGATACTAGATTCAGCACTATAAAATCTGAATTCTATTAATGTTATCCTATGGCGATCAATGAGGAAGCTGCGGTTAATTGAACTCCACGTTTAAATCGAAGTTTCTAATATAAACAATGACAAAATTATTTTGAAATTGAATATAATTTATTTCCTTATTATATAAATATTAAACTTGATTGAAAATGGTTGTTGCACGAGATATATGTGAAGAAATTGAATCTTCATTTGGTCAAGCAATAGGCGAATGTATAAAAAGCGAATCGTTTAACAATACCATCGTAAACAAGGTAACTGAAGAAGTTGTAAAAACACTGAATAATAAAATGTCACATCAGCAAAGAACTGGAGAAAATTCAAAATAATTATAAGGAAATTAAATCCTATTTTGATGAAACAATATAATTTCTAGAAAATGAACTGATGGGAGTTTTTCTTCAGAAGAATGAATTTGAGGATATTTAGTCTCAAGGAAAGAATCAAAGAAGATACAGGAAAGAAAATAATGAAACTTTTCAACTCTAAAATGTTTACAAACTTGTCTATAGGAGATATTTAATTTTGTTTCAGAATTGGTAAACGAACCAGTACTAAAAACCAAAGGAATTTTTTTGAAACTAACCAATTACAATATCAAACACGAAATCTTTTAGAAAAAGAATCTACTGAAGGTGCTGGAGTAATGATTAGGGAACATTTGACTAACATAAGGCTTGAAATACTTAACGAAACTATTGGAAAATTTGGATTGAAGAAAGAGTGGACTTTAAATAGAAAAATTTATGTGGCAATGATTGTTAAGACCTTTATCGGATTGACTAAGAGTTTCGATTGCAATCTAGTATATGTTTCTAATAGTTTTTTATTTCTATTAAAATCAAATGAAATGTTTTTTTTCTCTTCTAATTTTATTGTTGTTGTCAATATTGGCAGCAGGGTGTTTCACTGGAGGATATGCTAGATTATTTAAATGTAATTAATCAAAATATCCAGATTGGTACTGAACTATTTGAAAATTTTCAGGTTTATATGCACAAAAGAAAAGACACACAAGATGTGCATGGTATAAGTGTGGTTCATTTTAATATCCAAGATTTACGTAAACATTATGATGAACTATTAACACAAATTCAAATGTTAATAGATCTATTTGATGTCATAATTTTGTCTGAAACAAGACGAATAAATATGTAAGTTTATTTTTTACTCTTAACTACTCAATACATTATAATAATTCAGAAATAACTAAATGTGACGTGGTTGTAGTCTATACAAAGAATAAATTAGCAGCAAATATTACTATTCTTTCAATGAATGAAACTAGAGTTCTCAGAATAATACTGTCTAGCAATTTTCTACTTATTCGTAATAAAATAGGCATAACTTCTTATTACACATCACCAGCAATAAATCCAAAAAGCTATATAAATGACTTAGAACTCTATCTCACGAATCTAGATCAACAAAGTCTAGATATATACATGGGGGATAAATGCTTCATTCCGATGATACTGATGAATATCTAAATGACCTCAACTAGAATAGTTTCATTTCTTACATAAACAAACCAACTAGAGTAACATATATATGTCAATAATCGATCAGATTGCATTATTTATTTATATATTATATTCATTAAAATAAAAGGATTTTCTTTGGATAATATTAGCATTGATCCGATTATTTTTAAAACATGAAAACTGTGCTATAAAAGAGTCAAATATTGAATAGAAAATTAATCATGATTAACTGTTGGGGTTGATTGTCAAAGACGATTGCCCTTTGGCATTCCATCCTGCGATTTTAATGAATTTAGCGAATTTTGCTGATAAGAGACATATTTGATATCATTTTTTCTGCTGGATCAGTTGTTGAAACATTGTCTTGAATTCTTCTAAAAATGTGTTTGTTCTATAGGAGTGTTATCCTGTTATCCACTATATTTGCGTAGCTTTATTATCATCACAATTCTATTAAAATAAGTCAAGACGATGGAGTCATAGTTTTAATTAAAGAAAATATACGACATGAAGTATTAGGAGTATATATAAGTTCGTGCGGTTTTGATAATAGATGTCGCTATTAGTTTATTATTCCATTTTTTCATCTGGCAACACCTTCACTTTGAAGTGTCACCAGTATCTGTCATTTCGCTGAAGTGTAAACAACATAGTTTCTGTGTGCTCTGAATGTCAACTTATGTACTGAATAATGTTTTTTTGTGGGCAGTTTTACTTCAATATGAAGAAAAAGGCTACCGAAAGTCATTGTATTTTAGTAGAATTTATGCTGTCCATGCTCTAGCTGAGCGAACGTGTCAGAAGTGGTTTGCCTGATTTAAAAGTGCCAACTTTGATTTGGAAGACGAAGAACGACCCGCAGCGCCACGAAAGTTTAAGGATGAAGAAGGCAATTTCCATCACAAACGCAAGAGGAACTCGCAAAAACACTTGGAGTCACTCAACCAGCCGTTTGCCATTATTTAAAAGTAATGGAAATGATTCCAATCGGGTGCCGTATGAACTGAAGCCAAGAGACGTCGAACGTCGTTTTTTTATGTGTGAACAACTGCTCCAACGGCAGAAAAGAAAGATGTTTTTGCATGCAATTGTGACTGGTGATGAAAAGTGGGTCCATTAGGATAATCCAAAACGTCGGGCAACGTATGGCTACCCCGGCCATGCCTCATTATCAACTGTCAAGCCGAATATTCATGGCCAGAAGATCATGCTGTGTATTGGTGGGACTAGCTGGGTGTAGTGTATTATGAGCTGCTAAAATCGAAAGGATCACACAGGAGGTAGACCGACGACAATTGATGCGTTTGAGCCGAGCATTGCCAGGAAAACGGCCGCAATACGCCGACAGATTAGACAGCACGACCACATGTTGCGTCGCCCGTTTAAACGCACTTAGAAACGCTCAAATGGGAAGTCCTACCCCATCCATAAGTTTAGAACATACAGAGCTAGAGACTTCAAATTTTTCAGAGAGGGTTTTAGGCCTGAATATCTTGGTTGAATTCGTTAGTGGACAAAATCTGTTGAATGGTTTTGTTATTATTCACATTTGAAATTTTGACTTATTTTCCCAATAAACTAAACTACTGATCCGATAGAAATTAAATTTGGTGTTTAGTTGTATAATAAGGACACGAAGATTTATGCCAAATTTCTTGAGGATCGGCCGTCCGGACGTATGACTGGAGGTAAAAATCGTAATTTCCGAACGGAAGAACCTTGAGACTTGAAATTTCCAGGGTAGGTTCTGGGTCTAAATATATACGTTATGTTCAAAAATGAACTGATTCGGCTCAATGGTTTCTTAGTTTTTCCTATTTGAAATTTTATTTTTTCAAATATTTCCGAAAGTACATATCCGATGGAGTTCAAATTCAGTATTTTGATGTGAAATAACAACACGAAGGCTCATGCATAATTTCGTGAAGATACATCACGACAATTTTTTTAATTGACGTCTTATCTGATTTCGGCAAAAAGTATATGAAGTTTTGTTCAATATATTTTTTTCGACGTTTTCATGTTCATTTCATATTTTCCATTTTCATGAGATTTTTCGTTTCTAGGAGAACAGTTCGAAAACTGCAAATAAATTACATTTTTCTGACTTTCGAATGATAGAAACAGAATTCTGTGTCTATACACCATATGTAGCTTCTTTAAGAACTAATTTAAAGATTTAAAACTTTCATGGGAAATGGACTATTGAATAAGCAAAAGCTGACCTCACGTCAGCGCTTTTCTAGATTTTTTCAATTGATTTTGTTTATTTATCGAAGTTCATTTGGTTATTAATTTTTACTCCAAGGTACTTTATTAAGGCTGTTAGCGTTTTAGTAATTCCTTTCACATTTAAGGTGGGCAAATTTTGTGATGGAAAATAATTATATACTGCAACATTTTTGGGTTAGGTTTCAATCGCTATTTACTTAGCCACAATTCCAATTCGTTCATTGTGCTCTGCAATTCATTCAAGAAGCCTAGTTGGGTGTCGTACAAGTACAATTTGTAGAGAAGGGACATAGGGTTGATCCTGTAGGGTTCCTCGCTTGGGAGAAAATGGTCCTGACATTGAATTATTGATGTTGACCAGTCCTCTTCTATCATTCAAATGAGATAAGAAGGTATTTTTGCTGTTATAATGTGTAGATGTGATTTCTATGATAAATGTCGCCGAAAATCACAGAAATAATCGAAGTTGATCGGCATGTTAGTACTTGTAGCATCGCCTAGGAACTAAGGATCGACCATAAAATAGTTTTAAGCCATTTGTGCAAAGCTGGATTCAAAAAGAAGCTCGATGTTTGGGTGCCACACCAATTAACACCAAAAAACATGATGTATCGAATTTCCATGTGCGAAGCCTTGGCCAAACGGAATGAAATCCACCTATCTGTAAAACAGATGGTGACTAGAGAGAACTGGGTCACATACGATCATGGTCAAAGTGCATTGAAGCTGCTCAAACGGTGGCCAAAACAGGACTAACGGCCGGGAAGGTTCTACTATGCATTTAGTGGAACTGGAAAGGAATCATTATGAGTTGCTTCCATGAGCAAACACAGCGATTGACCAGAAAAGGCCAGAATTGACCACCCCTGAAGAGGTGTTGTGTTCCATGAGGACAATGTCAGGCCACACACGTCTGTAGTGACTCGCCAGAAACTCCGGGAGCTTGGTTGGGAAGTTTTAATGCAACCACCATACAGTTTGGACCTGGCACCAAGCGATTACCCTCTTTTTGTCACATTGAAAAACTTCCTGAGTGATAAA
The DNA here is from genome assembly GCA_034642435.1 of Megalocaria dilatata. Taxonomy (NCBI): domain Eukaryota; kingdom Metazoa; phylum Arthropoda; class Insecta; order Coleoptera; family Coccinellidae; genus Megalocaria; species Megalocaria dilatata. The sequence continues at coordinate 50,921,952 of CM067859.1, read as the reverse complement.
AAATTGGCATCAAGAGAAAATTTTCAAAATTGATTACTAGAGTTTTTTTGCCAATAAGGACCGACTTTTATGAGAGAGGCATTATGAAGCTACTTTTAAAATGGCAAAAAATTATAGATCAAAATGGTGCATATTTGACCCAAATTGAATAATCCGAAATATGTTAAATAAAGTCTTGGAGTTCACTCAACAGTAATGGATTTTTTCCCCAATCTATTATGTCTTTGCATTGAGTTTCTCTCAAAATTAGCTACCAAATTATACCTCAGCATATTAATTTTGGAAAATTAATATGGTTAGGTATAATTATTCAGAATAATGTGATTTTGTTTCATATTAATGAGAGATGTCCAATAGGAAATTATTACTAGAGGATAACACTCATAAATATATAAAGAATACTTAAATTGATTCAACATTCATATATACTGCTGCAATTAGGGTCATCCTAATTCTTTTGCTTTTTCGGATCTTTTTCGGTTGTAATATAGTTTACTAACCTTATGCGATGATTTTGTCGTGATTGCTTGAATAAGAAAAAAGGTTTTTGTTGTTTTCTTCAAAGTTTATTGAAAATAAACTTGGTACGGAATATTGTTCCATTCTTTCACCAGTATCTTATATCTCTATCACTATTCGAGCAATGTGGGGTCATGGATTATCATGTATAAAGATTGCCTCTTCTCCAAGAATAACCATGAATGGTTTAACATGGTCTTCTAGGACCCTTATCAGGTACCTATTAGGAGTACAAATAAGTTTCCGCCGTTTTATTGTAGATGGCGCGGCATGGAGTTTCGGTTAGCTTTCGCAGATGATAACCGGCTTAAAAAATAGTTTGGACATTAAGGAACAACATAACCTATTAATATCATTGATTTTATATTGGTATAATATAATTTTTATAAGTTGAAAATGTCAAAATTTGAGCCAAGTAAGCGTCATTTGCGGGAAATATTAGTTTACTTCTTTAATTTAAAGAAATCTGCTGCTGAGGCGCATCAATTGCTCGTAGAAGCATATGGTGAGGGTGCTTTAAGTGAGAGAACGTGTCGAGAGTGGTTTCAAAAGTTTAAAAACGGTGATTTCGACGTAGAAGACAAAGATAGCAGTGGAAGGCCAAAAATTTACGAGGATGCAGAATTGGAGGAAGAATCATCTCAAACACAAAAAGAACTTGCTCTAACATTAGAAGTCACTCAGCAAGCATTCTCATATCGTTTAAAATCATTCTTCTATAACAAATATTTAATTTGTGTTAAAAAACGGCGGAAACTTATTTGTACTCCTAATATAAGCAGTCAAAGTCCTATTTTGGATAAAAACTAACACCGTGCGAGCTTCAAAGATATGCCCCATGCCACAACTGAGCCTCCATCAAATGAGAGTCACTTGGCAATACACGCTTAACCATATTTCTCGCCTTAACGCCGCCACACTCTTACACATCTGTCTGAGCCCATAAGACAAAATCGCGTTTCATCGGAAAACAAGACTGGTGTGCTGGTATGGTTTATAAATTATTCTAACTGAAATGCCCCATTTACTTGCTCAAGATAGTTGATCAATTTCTATTCAATAGAACCAACTCTCAAGTCCATTTATACCACTACAAGGCCTCCCACAGGACTCACCACTCTCTCCAAGACTATACATCATATATAGCCAGAACTATCAAATAGAACACCATATAGGGAAGGAAGCATACTCCCTGTAATTTGCGGATGATACACCACTGATCACCCATGGTAGGACTCTAAGGAAATGTATGGAAAGGCTACAAAAATTAACAGATTAGATAGCACTGCAGCATGAATGAGACACTGCGAATACAATCCAACCCAAAGAAATACAAGTTCCACCAAACCATGGGGAACAACTCTCCAAGTATCAAAATTGCCAATGAAACAATCAGACAACAACAAACTGAGTTTCAAGCATCACATAAAAACCCAGAAAAAAGCAGCCTTCACACAAGTCGGAGACTTCAGATTACTCACATTCAAATGCATCAACATGAAAATAGCCACTACTATTTACAAAATGATCTGCAGACCACTGATCTGCTGGAGTATGGCCACATAATATTCTCAAATTGAACAAAAACTGCACTAAGCAACATAGAAAAAGCGGAAAGAACTTGCCTTAGAAAGATAACGAAGTTGAGACACCCAAACAATCCTTTACACAATCCTTCTAACATCATGTTATATGAGACAACAGAAGTGGAGCCAATACCGGCTAGACTGCATAGGCCAAGTATGAAATTCATTGGGAACCAGAACAACAGGACCATTATGAAACCAGTAATACATCATTACAATAGAGAACTAGAAGAGGCAAAACTACCAGTACTCCCACTGTTTGAACATTTAAATGTCGCTACAATAACATGTGTAGTAACTACTACATTTTATATATTATGAATTAAAATGTTTATCACTGGCTGGAAGACTTCCGTCGATAGCCATTTGATTCGAGCAAAAATAATTTAAATTTCCACATATTTATTTAAATATAATAATTGTTACAATTGTTCAATAAAGTTGATCTCTCTCTTGTAACAATTCGGTTTCTCAAATTTACTAGAAACAAGAAAGCCAGAAACTTTGGTGTAAGTGTAACGAAAAACTGCTCACTAGAAGACCTGATTTAGGATGAGGAAGGACTACAATAGCTAGAGATGACCAGCTTTTCGTTTAAGTACTTTGAGAAACCGAATAGTCACAGCAGTCTTACTTCCAAATAAACTGCACAAGAAGTAAAAAATGTTAATGCTGGATTATCTTCTTGAGCTACTGGACTGCATCTTTTCTGATGAATTGCGATTTGGTCTAATGGGCTTAAGCTGACTTGTAAGAGTGTAGGGATGACAATGCGAGAGATATGCTCAAAGCCTGTATTGCCAAGGGATTTCCATTTGGTAGAGGCTCCGTTATGGCATTGGGAGGTATATCTTTTAAAGCTCTCACAGAGTTAATCTTTATTCCAAAATGAGGCTTTGACTGCTCATAGCTACCTGACAGTGGTTCTAGAAGACCATGTTGTAACATTCATTGTTATTCTTATAGAAGATGCAACCTTTATGCATGAAAATGCTGGTCAGATAGTTAATGCTTATCTCGACATGGTTCAATTCATAAGATTTGTTTGGTCTGTTCGAAGTGCAGATTTAAACCCGAATGTTTGAGATGACATGGAAAGACATTCACGGAGATATTTACTAGTTTTGAGAAATTGTAGAGAGCTTTGGAACATAATGGTGCAGGAATGGGACATATTCCGCAGTATTTGTATGAATAGCTTAAAGAATATTTAATATTTTATTTTAAGCTCTCGAATAGTCGTTCTTTAACTCAAAAGAAAGCTAGTCGTGAGTGCATTTAATTTATCTATTTTTTATTTTTTTTTTTTAAATAAGCTTAAACTTCAGCTATCGCCCCATTGGTAACCGGATACACGGGTACCCACAATGGAAAGAATAGAAAATAAATTGAAAATGGTTTCTATAAATGGTTGCAACTAAATTTTATTGAAAAAATAAAGAAATATTACATTTTTTCATAATTAATGAAATTAAACCTGACATTTAACACATTGTATGAGATTAATTGAGTGCTCATCACATACTGGCTGGTGACAATTGGCACAGCTCTTACGAGTCTTTCGCCGTCTTTTTATTGGCAAGGCATTGCACACATGACAAGATCCTATCACTTTTTTTCTTCCGGTTTTATCTTTTTCAACTACCGGACCAGGATTTATCTCGATTGTTTCTGCTAATGCATGACCTAAAATACTTTCAACAGCAATCTTTGTTGAGAAGTAACGCATTATTTGCGGATTCGCCGTACGGTGTTCAATCATCGGCAATGCTAGTTCTTCACTTAGCTTCCGCATAAATTGATGACGTTCTGTCGTTTTTTTGGCAATCATTTTATTATTTTCGTAATAAATTATATATGATGCAAGTGAAGAAATGTCTAGCATGTTGAAGAACAATGCCATTGGCCATCTCGAAGATCGTCGTTGACTTGTGTACCACCGGACCATTTGGTCCATTGTGTCAACGCCAGCTTTATATCTATTATAAAAATTTATAATTTCTGGTTTTTGCTTAGCGTCATCACCAACTGATGCATCTGAATGCATTGTAGATAACAGAATGACAGCTTTATTTTTTTTAGGAACATAAGAACACATGGTAACCTTTTCGTGAAATCCAAAAACTGTCGAATACTGCTCTTGTGTCTTATTTGCTCCCATAACACTAGGGATGTAAGGTTTATAGTTATAGTTAAAGAAAAAAATGTTTAGAATTTTTTTTTAAACAAAATAAACAAAATTTTTAATATTTAGATCTGTGGGTACCCGGGTACCCGGTTGCTAAAAGACGTCGGTAAAGTTGGTTACTAACATAAGGGTTAAATTTTTAGTTTACATCATTTTACATCTACTTTTTCTTTCTCTCTTTCTTCCAAGCAATCACGACAAAATGATCTCATAAAGTTAGTAAACTATGTTACAACTGAAAAAGATCTGAAAAAACAAAAAATTCCTAAAATAAATGCAAATTACGGGATGACCCCAATTTTAAGCTTGGCAGTGTAGTAAATCTAATTGTTTCACCAAAAGTTGAATATATGATGTTGTAAAATTTTGCTTTCAACAGTTTCGTTAGAAATGCTTTCTGGATATAGTTCTGAATAATTAATTACCTCACCCATTCCTTCCAGGATCCTAACAAGTATAAATAGGGAAAAATTTGTTCTTGCTGCAATTGGACTCAAAATTGTAAATAATGATGTTATTAGGACCCCTATTCCGTATACCCGTTTTCCTCCAAATACTTCTGCTAGTCGTCCTCCTGGTATTTGTGTACACACATACCCATAAAAAAAGGAACCTAAAACTAAACCCTGTGTTGCTTCATTCCAAACAAACTCTCCAGGTTTCTAAAATGAAAAAAAAAATTAATCAAATTTGTTCAAAGTATCCAAGAATTTACTTATCAATTTATTAATGATTATTAACACATGTTTATATTTCTACTTTATTTTAATGGTACTGACAAATGTTTCATTACAGCCTTCTTAAACAAAAGCCGTGCACAGAGAAAGACAACAATATCTCTTAACTTGCACAAGCTACACTAAAACTTCTAGAAAAACAGAAGATCTAGGAGTATCAGAATAATATCAATAAACTCCATAGTTAATAAACAAATAAATAAATTCAGACACTTTATTTCAAATATGTATTTCATACATATAACAATGAAGTAAAAACTTTTTGTTTTCGGTAGTTTTAAAAAATTTTTTTTGGAAGCAGGTGAATGGTTAGTGTTTTTTTTTATAATCATTTAAAATGATATTGGCAAATACTGATAGCAAATGAAATGAAAAAATTTTATAGTTTTTTCCACATATAGTATAATATAAGTTTATTGAAATTCTTCAAATACGTATTCTAAAATGTAAATTTTCTAAGAATGTACTGTTGGTCAACTGTAAATGAAAAATTCGATTATAAAGAACTATTAGTTAAAATGATCTGGAAAATAGCATGCATACAGTGTAAAATTATTCCTACATGAACATTTGGAATTGAAATATTCTCCCACTGTTACATAAATATTCATTATCTACGAAACAACCCTTGTTTTCAATAATAAGGAAGAAGCAAATACTTAATTTTTTAGAAGCACTGGGTGATCCATATTCTTCAATATGAATTTCAGCAGATTCATCAAGGGCAGAATTAGTTAAATAATTTAAATTCAAAATATCTTTAAATTCATCAACATTAAAGGTGTTTTCATCAAAAATGAAACTACATGAAATATTAATTTCTAAAAGAATTGTTTTCTATATTGTCACAAGAATAGGTTGTTTCATTGAATTTCAATATACATTGAATTTTCTTTTTAGCTCTTTATCTAGTGATACATTAAAATTACAACCACTAAGAAGTCCGAAATATTCAAAATGTTTCAATGGTGAATTACCCAGTTAAAATATTCAATATTATAAACTGTGAAACTATACTTAATTACCTCCAAAAGTGTAGATTTACCTTGAAAAATTCTTTATAAATATCATTTATGTGATGACTTATGATCTAGATTATGTCATTTATATCTCAATACAAAAAATTTCTCGAAATATTTGACTATAATCTTCTATATCTGAAATCGTCTTACAAAATTCACAACAATAGTATTGTTAAACACCAATTTCTTATAACCTACACACCTAGACACACTTATTCACCGAACTTGCACTGAATCGATAAATAACATTTGAAAACTTTAAACACTTTAAAAATTCATTTGTACTCATTTCAAAACACTTGAAAACCCGATCAAAATTTGTTTAATTTGTAATAACGTCTTGCATACTCCTGACTTGTGTTTACGAAGGCTGTGGTTTTTGTCCATACTTGAATGGACTTTATCAGAGTACAAAGTACACAGGAATTCAAATTAAAAGTTTTTGAAACAATAAACAAATATTATTTTTTTTTTTTTTTTTGAATATCAAAACAAATTTCTTCTATCAAGTAAAAAGCCTTTCTATTTTATTTTATTTTAAATATTATTTTTTTTATAATTAATAGCTCTTCCATACAGGATCGTGTTTAGACTAATCCTTTAAAAATAATGAAAAGAGGGGTGTAATAAAATTAGGTTTATTCATTTAGAAGGTTACCGTACAAGTATGGATGAAACGGACTTTAATGTCAATAAAATAAAGTAGAACATAAAACATGTCTTTCATTAATAAGGTAGTTCTAAATAATTCCCACCAAGCATCAGCCAAATCAATCCAATATATAAAAATACTAATTGAGAAATATAGTCTAATATGCACCAATACGTTAATATCAAATATATGATATTAAAGTTATAACACTACGTCTTTGGCATCTAAAAACTGAGTTAACTATCTGGAAATAACATACAATAGACTTTTTGTGAGACAAATGTTTTGAATAAAAGCACAAAATTGTCACTTATTTAAAAAATAATTGACCCTAAATCACGCTTGCCACTACTTTTAGCATGATTAAATTCATCAATTTCACATTCTTACACTAGTTAATATATACTCAGGACATTGGAAGTATTACATCAAGAAGTAATATTGGGAGTGCAAATTAATTTGCTCTGATTTTTTAGCTCCAAAGAAGCATTCATTTCACAAGATAATGAATTAACAAATTAATTAAAATATTGTCTAGCACTGCTCAGTACTTTTTCCCACCTCTCAGACAATTTACGAATCCCATCTTGGAAAAATTTCTTGTCTTTTCAGGCCATCCAATTTTGAAGCCATTTTTCGATTTCTCTGAAAGAAGTGAAGCGGTGACCTGCTAAATCATGTTACATCCGCCGAAACAGCCAGTAGTCAGAAGAAGTGATGTCCAGAGAATAGGGCGGATGTGGTGATATCACATTTAATCGTTTCTAAATATTTTTTTACTATTTGCAACGTGAGTCCGGTCACAAATACACTTAGATATGTTTCGAGTTTCAACCCGAAACATACTACTCTGTCAAGAAAGTACGGGAATTTTCAATTAAAACAACATTTTTACATTTAATCGTCAACATTTATTGGGTCGCCTTCAAAATAGGCTCCATTTGCTCCAATACATCTATGCCAACGGCACTTCCAATTATCGAAACATTTTTTATAGGCGCTTTCCGGGATGGACTTTAGCTCTCGCGCCGAATTTTGTTTTATGGCTTCAATCGACTCAAAACGGGTGCCGCGAAGGGGCAATTTTAGTTTTGGGAAGAGGAAAAAGTCGCAGGGAGCCAAATCCGGCGAATACGGTGGTTGCTGAAGCACGTTTGTTGAGTTTTTGGCGAGAAAGTCAGTCACAATCGTAGCTCGGTGAGAAGGCGCGTTATCGTCATGCAAAATCCATGAGTTGTTCGCCCACAAATTTGGCCGCTTCTTACGGATACGCTCACGCAAACGTTTCATAACGCCTAGGTAATACTCCTTGTTTACCGTTTGACCCTCTGGAACGAATTCGTAGTGCACCACGCCACGGATATCGAAGAAAACAATGAGCATCACCTTCATTTTCGAGCGGCTGTGGCGTGGTTTTTTCGGTTTCGGCTCATTTTTTGCCACCCATTCCGATGATTGCTGGCTTGTTTGCATATCGTACTCGTAGACCCAGGTCTCATCACCAGTTATAATGCGTTCCATGAATTTAGAATCGGAATTACAGCGATCCAGCATGTCTGAAGCAACCTGTTCGCGATGACGTTTTTGAAGAAAATTCAGGTCTTTCGGTACGAGTCGTGCGGCCACCTTTCTCATGCCCAAAATATCAATCAAAATCGTACGTGCGGACTCGTAGGATATCTTAAGATCATGTGCTATCTCTCTCAAGCTGGTACGACGGTTTTCCAGCACCCTTTCCTTAATTTTATCGACGTTATCTTCGATCGAAGCCGTCGATGGGCGACCACTTCACGACCGTCCTTGAAGGCTCTGTACCACTGATATGCACGAGTTTTCGATAGAGCATTATCACCAAAGGCCTTTTGCAACATTTTCAATGCATCGGCACATGAAAATTCATTTGCAACACAAAACTTTAAACAAATTCTTTGCTCAACGTAATCACCCATAGTGAAAATCGGCACGCACTCTGACATCGACTGACTTAATCAGCTGTTGCAAACACACTAGTTGACAGATCCCGCTCAAGCTTGGCATAGTAATTAAGTACAGTGGTACCAACCTAGGAAAAAAAATTTTTACCTGCCTCATTGCCCCGCCAGATTTAAATCGATAATTCCCGGTACTTTCTTGACAGAATGTATATGTCAACAACATAAATTAAACTTTTGTGAAACTTAAGTCAAGTGTATTTGTTTACCCTATTAATAGAATAAGAAATCTATGGGTTATGATGATATACCAATTAAATTGATCAAACAATCTGTCAATCACATTGCTTGTTTTCTCTCTCATTTAATAAATTACAGGGGTAATATTTCTAGAACAGCTAAAGACTTAGGTGTTAAAACTACTCTACAAAAAGGGAGATTTTATGAAAAGATTCTCCCATTGAGAGTATTTCGAATCATGGATTATTTACAAGGACAATTCACAAATTTTCATTACAATATGAACCTTATTCAATCAATGAATTCTTATTATTGTGTGATGTTAGGTGATACTGTAATTTCATAGGACTTGTTTTACTTTATTTGAACATTTACATAAATTTGAAACGAAATATATATTATTATCATGTTCAACATGCAATATATAGGTCACACTGGATGTTCATTCAAAACTACTGGGAGAACAAATTAATTCGGCCTGTTTCAAAAAAATGGCTCTAAAAACATTAAATTTTTAAATAGTAACATCAGATTGCTGCGGTTTTAGACAAATTGGACATCTGCCGATAACATCCAGTTTAAATTGTTTAGTTTGATACAAAACATGTTAGAAACGTCATATTTTAATTAAATAGCATTTGCGGGAAATTTTAATTGTGAAGAAGTGCAGCTGAAGCTTATCGATGGTTTTGGAAGTTTACAGTGAAAATACTCTAACAAGTCATATAGAGAATGGTTTTGGTGAAGATTTCAGCGTGCTTCAAAGGCAAAAAGGAAAGGTTTTTCGCACCAGGTAGTGACTGATGACAAAAGGTGGATCTTCTAAGACAATCCCAAGAAAAAAATAATACACTTTGTTGGCCAATCATTGCCATTGATCTCAACATCAACACCAAAGCTGAAGGACATTCATAGTTCGAAAGTTAAACAGTGTATCTGGTGGGACCAAGGGAGCGTTGTGTACTACAAGCTGCTAAAACCTGGTGATTTCATCTCGGGTGATCTGTACAGACTGCAATTACTCCGTTTGAACTGTGCATTATGAGAAAAAAGGCCGGAATATAAGGACCGACATAATAAAGTTATTCTTTTGCATGACAACCTTTGGCCTCAGGTTGTAAAGGTTGTCAAAAGATATTTCATGAAAAAAAAACTTAACAATAAAAATAATCTAAATATTGAATGATCTTACAGAACTATGAGAATCTAAAATTTTCAATACATTCATCAAACATCTGTTGATCGCTTCTCTTTACTGTGCCAACATTTTATAAAGCATTCTTTTGTTCCTGTTATGTTGAACCTGCCTGCTACACCTTTTGTTAAGCTAAGTCTGAAGATGTGGCAATACTTCAAAACCGCAGTCACAAAAAACATGTAAACTTTGAGGTTTTTGGTTGTGAAACAAAGTAATTTCTAAAAACCTGTTTAAATTATGAGCAAATACCAATTAGTATTGGCACAAACAGTTCAATACCACCTCTCTCCATGATGGGATTTTATTCCTTTACTGTCATCGTGCATACCTAAAATAATGCTTTATTGCTGAAGACGATATTATGTCAGTCTGCCTCTCAACACTCCCGTTTTTTGTAGCAATTTAAATGTGGATGACAGTGATCTGTCTCAAAAGAACCACTAATTGTAGATAGTATGACAAAAGTCCAAAAACTCGAAGTTGGCAATATAGTGTATGCATAATATCAGGACTACCTTCATCCTCAAAATAATAGTGAATAAAGTAGCATAATGGTCTCACATATCTACTGAAGCACATATCTTGATACTCTGTGGTATGCATTAGATACCCAGTTGTTTCTCTTCTGTCCACACGTGACACACACACTTTACTGCCATTGCACGAAATTGTTGTTGTCAGCAACTCAATAAGCAACAAGTTTGTATTTGTCAAGGTCACTAGCATGGTGAGAATTTTGACATGTTCAAACTTGAGGTATTTATTTTGCATCTAACACAAGTAGACAGAGAAAAATAATTAAAAATATTTGTATTAGTCAGCTTTCATAAAATAATTTCTGCACAAAAAAATGAGAGATAAGTTGAATTGCACCCTATTTTAAATTTCTACAGCCTATTTTAAATTTCTACAGCGTATTTAATGTTTTTTTCTTAGAATATATTTATTTTTTTATATTTTACATTATATCAAATTAACTACTCACATCTGGCAATGTAGAATTGGTAGTATTGGGCAAAGGACAATGTTCAAAAGTATTATTGTTGACAGGTTCAGGAAAAGCCGTCTGGTTAACCATAGCCACAATAGCTACTGATAAATTGACTCTCATAGCATAAACATTGGCAAAACCTAAAAATCCTAGAATACCAAGTACATATCTTGCCTTGAAAAATTCTTCTGTGTCCTCAGCTAAAATGTATAAATATTTTAATGTAAACGATCCACTATGGAACAAGAAATTGAATGACTTTTATGTATGAAAGAGATTTAGGTTTCATGATTGAAATGTTTACTTTCTGAAATTATTCAGAATTGGGTACACATAATGTCTGAACAATAAGTATTATATTTTCTCGAATAACCATTATCATTATATACCTTGGGGCGGTATAATTTTAGTGAGTTCATCTTCATCCTCTTCCTCAGAGGTGTATTCACTATCATAAGCATCGTTGACCGGTTCATCTACTCCAGTAATCATTCTAACAGAAAATGTTGCCAAAATATTCCCTAGTATACATCAATTTGTGGTCAACAATTTATAACAGGTGTTTAAAATAAACAAAGCAATTCAAAATTGGAAACAATGTTATCATTCGTCATACCACCCCTAATAACAACTAAGAACCACAGATATATGGAATAATCAGAGAGATATTTTGTTACTTCTTCTTCTTTCCTTTACAATGTGCACGGTTGATCACCATCAACAAACGGCCTTCCCAGCTCAGCGACTGGTACAATCACCTCTGCAGGAATGGTCGGTCTTGTAATTATAATATCACAAACCAGTCGTATTGCCTTTACTATTAAGATTCTTAACCGATAAAAAAGCATGCAATTAATCAGAAGCATTTAAAAGAAGTTTACTTACTAAGTAAACTGTTATAAGTACTATTATCTCGAGTATGTTACTAAGTTGCTCAGGAGGTTTATTTCCAAGATGCTTCAAAATACGATGGGAATGCCATAAGGACATTGTTCTCCTTTGTTATTGTCACCAATCACATACGTGTCAAGTTCCAGTGCCAGAGAGTATTTGACACATAAATAACGCGGGTAACTATAATGACGTAATGGTGGAATTTATATAATCTATGTGGGATTCTGGACTCGTATGATCCTTAGAGGATACGGATCTCTTCACCATCCTCAGAAAGATACTGTAAATTTGCAGAGATGATTAGACACTTTTTCAGGTCTCTATGTCTGATCCCCCTTGTTGCTTCTAAAATGGCACATAATTCAGCTGACCAGATAGAGGAATATTCTGGTATTCTCTGGGATATGGAGATACCTACATAGCTATATAAACCTATACCTGTAAAGGCAGGACTTTTAGAGGCATCCATGAAGACCATTGTATGTTCAGGGAACTTTTCGGAGCATGCAAACATGAAAGCCAATGAGTTGTCTGAAGAGGTCTATGGTAAGGTATTCTATAAAAGTGGAATGTACTGATAAGTCGTGAGAGAAGCAGGGAAACAGGTAGGAGGAGAAACTTTCTGAATCATCTATGAGTGAAAAAGATTCTATTATGGGAGGAGGATTGCCAGTGCAAGTCCAATATTTAAGGGAGAGGATTTTAATTAGGACAGGGTCATTAAGGATTCTATGCAACTTAGTGATGAATTGAGTTGCAAGAAAAAGTCTGCGATATTTGAGGGGGAGTTCATTAGTTTCCGCCAGAATAATGGCTATGGGGTTAGACTTCAAATATCCCATTGCAATGCGCAAAGCTGCATATTGCATATGATCAAGCTTATCAAGAAGGATTTCAGACAATTTCCAAAAAATATACTGTCATAATCAAGGAATGGGCGAACAGTTGATGTATACAAAAGGAGTTGCGTCGATGGGTGACAACCCCACCAAGTCTTGCACAAAGCCTTCATTACATTATACCTTGCAATGATTTAGAACACATGTTGTTGATGTGATGAGACCAGTCAAGGGTTTGATGGATATTTCACTGTCCTGCCTAAGGAATGTCTTTTTGAAAGAGGTTTAACATGGGAATATTCGAAGGAGGATTTGTTTTACGACAGCAAAATGCTAGGTATTTCTCAAGGAATAATTGGAAGGATTTAGAGATTGCCCATTTTTCAATACACTTCAAGGCTCTGGTTATCTTTTCGAATGTTTTCCCGAAGGAAGACCCTGTAGAGATAATTGTTATGTCATCCGCATATTTAAAAATAGTTATGTCAGGAACATCCATGTAGCTCTGGACGTCGCTGACAAAACATTTAAATAAAGTTGGATTTTTCGGAGATCCCTGAGACAAAGCAACATTAGATTGTTTGGGGCTAAGAAGCTCTCCTGAATACGGATCAGTACAAATCAATAGAAAAAGTCAAAGCAATAGGACGGTTGTTGATTTGGGTACTTTTCTGGTTGTAATAAACTATAGAACAACTGTAGAAAAAGAAAATAAATAATATATATATATATATATATATATATATATATATATACTTCTATAAAGAGTCACTTTTTGTGTTCCATATCTGTCAATCAACCTGCGATGTGATCTGTAATAAACATGTAACATGTAAAATTTGATTATTACAACAGATTTAATCTGTCAGTCTTCTACAATTTTTAATTTTTTTTTCTTTTCTTATTAATTTCAAAATTAATAATTATTATATATATCTATATATATATATATATATATATATATATATATATATATATATACATATTGACATATACAATATATAATAATTATTAATTTTGAAATTAAAAATTGTAGAAGACTGACAGATTAAATCTGTTGTAATATTCAAATTTTACATGTTACATGTTTATTACAGATCACATCGCAGGTTGATTGACAGTTATGGAACACAAAAAGTGACTATAGAAGTTATAGAAGATTAATGGTTAGAGTTAAGATAATTTTTGAAATGTGTGGATAGACTCTGTAGCCAGGCACATATAAAGCAGGAGAAGATGAAGTGTATGGTTCTATATCTGGAAAAAAACGTAATCTATTATGTCTAGAGATATTCCTCAGAAGCAAAGAATACAGATATTCTCTAGACAAACTCTTTGAGCAAAGAACAATATTTAACAGGAAAACTACTTCTGTGGTCTGTGTATGAGATGTTTTAATCCTTATGTATGATATAAAGAATTTGTATTCGTTTATAGACAAACCATTATGTAGTTTATCTGTGTGAACGTCATAAATAGAGGTGTACTTGCGGCTTTATATATATTTGGAATATTGGAGTTGACATAAGATTTCGACAGATGACATTTCTGAGATGCTTAAAAATTGGAAAAACTTTTGAAGTATTTTCTTCCTAAATGAGCTCAATATATCAGTGTTATTTTGATTATTTACGTTTTTTTTATTCGAATACTCGGAGGTAAGTTGATAGATTATAAATTCATATATATGTATATATAAATATATATCTGTATCGTTCATCTGTCTCTAGAAATATGCTTTGAATGTTTTCTAAATTCGTTTCTCGTAAATTGTTAAAAGAATGAATTGAAGGTATTCCATCTTACGGTTAAAAATTCAAAGTAAAAGGATTGAGATACGTAGTTTAAAATAACTATATCTAAGTCCGGCGAATAGTGATACTGTCGGTAAGCGCTAAATGTAAATCGATTGGTTGAATCTGAAGGTAAGTTTGGTATGGCAAGATGATTTTTTTGCAGGAATGTATTTTATAGATTTGTCTAATGATTCAATTGTAATTTCACAGGAATTAATAGAATTCGGCGATTTGTGTAAAGTGATAGTGATAGAGTGAAAATGGAGCCTCTTGCACCAGGAACGGAGGACGAACCAGTTTGTAATCAAGAGTTGAGGCCAACTAAAAAGGTATATTATTTTTTTCGATCAAAATGTTGAAATTTTCATGGTAATATTATTCATCTTATTGTTTACTTGAAAAGGTAAGTAATACTTGGTGTTCTATAACCAATATTTTTTTGAATATGATTATTATCACAGTGAATTAGTCTGGTCTCAACAAACTATTGTTGAATTAAGTCCTTATGGGTGTCAGTTCAAATGAAGGTATGTCCTTGATTGGAGATTTCCTCTGTAACAGACCATTGTATGTGATCAATGATATGTTTTAATAGTATGTGGATTCCTTTCCACTTTATAATCTGTATATCTTCATTTGTGATAAATTTGAACAACTAAGAGAAATCGATTGCTGAATTAAGCAATAAGATCCTTCTGTAATGGCAAGTTTTAATCTAGTGTCAAAACTTAATCATAACATAAGAATCCTGCTTTTGAAGGCGATTTCAATTTAGTCAACTTGTGTAAGATTTTGTGTGACAGTAAACTTGTCGTTTTTAACGCAATGCAGATGTAGAAGCAATTAGTTTGTTAAGTAACAGAGCTCTAAGTTGGATTTGAGTCTCTAAAAGGACTCTTAAATCTGTGACTAAAAACTTAAGTCACATTTGCACTATCAGGCATCATGTAGTATGTTGTCAAAGAGAAACGAACGACATTTCTAGAAAGTTTGCTTCACTTCATTACACAGAACAGGATTCCCTAGACTCTTAAGTGCTAAGCAAGCTGTCTGGTGGTGCATATGTAACTGACAAAAAAATTGTACTGGAAGAGCTGTTTGATTGATGTTAATTGAGGAAGTGAAAATTACTCTCTGGTAAATGGGAGATGAAAATAGGTCTGTTACAACGTGAAAGCAGACATATGACATACTAAAGAAAAAGGGATTTTTTGTAATAAAAACTATTTTCGCAGTAAAATCATGATCTAAATATGAATTTTTATATTTAGACCATTTATTCAAATGTTTTCCAGCTATAATCTTCTGAAATTTTTAGTGCTCTCTCACAAATATTTTGTTTTGAGATAGTTTTTAACATTCAAATATTTAATTCTTGAATGTTGTTAGAAGAAGAAAAAGTTATGAAATCTCATAACTTGCAAAATGAGCAGTGTTAGTGAATAATATTGTGAAAGCGCATTTGTACAATATCATACTTTTGATATTGTCTAGTGTCGTGTGATTCCATAAATTGATTTAGAATGTTTTGAGATTTGAACCAAATTTGGTTTAAATTGATTACTAAATTTTTTTGGTTATGTCACAATTGAATTGATAATGTTTCGACATTACAGTATTATTAGTGATGCAGTGATTTCCAAGGAAAATATGTTTGAATACGATTATCGATCAGTATTGAAATTTGAGTTGAAAGGGTTTGTTTTTCTTTTTTTATCTTAAAACTGAATAAGTTGTGCTCAAGAAGAATCAAAGTACAATTTGAATAGGAAAAGCAGTTTTATTTTTCACAGAAAAAAACACCAGATCGACATATTTGTATTGATTGATACAATCTTTACAAATATTTTTCCTATGTATCTTCAATTTCTCTTGTTGGATTGACGCATCTCACTGTATATGGATGGTTTGTTGGATGAGATTTCTCTCCTCCATATTGATTATCAGATTTTCAAATCATATGTGTCCATTTAAACCGATGTGCAACACAAATACCAATATTTTGAAAAAACTTGTTTATGGCCAATGCAAGTGTTCTTCTGGAAAAGTGTTTGACTTTTTTGTTTTTTCATTTAGAACATTCACTTCATCCTTGCTGTTATTATAATGTGCAACTATTTCCAGTTTTTTTGTCTCTGGATTGTAAAAAGCAGAGTAGTGAATTGAAAAGACTAAAAATCACATTTTCTCTTATTTGGAAAAAAAGAAGAGTTCTTGGTGAAACTATATAATGAAGAAATGGAACTTCTCTCTTTTTATTCCATAAAAATTCGGGGGCTACAACATTGGATCTTAGTTCTTCTACCAAGTTCTATGTAGAAAAACCAATTGTCTGCAGTAATATTACGGTTGTATGATATAAAGTTTTTACAACATTGTATGTGTTTACCGAATTTTTCTTCATTTGTCGTCAGCCCGATTCAGCCGGATCCTGTCCAGGTATTATACCCATAATGATTTCATGAGTTGATATCATAATTTTCAACCACACTTTATTGGTTAATTAAGAAATTACAACTGCCCCAAAATCCACCCAACATTTCGTCTACGCAACTATTTGATCCAGTTGTATATATTTGACAATTTTCAAAAAATTGTTTGAAAATGACTTGGATTGGAACTAGCATTGACAATTTAGAATGTTATTCCTAGTATCTAAATCATCAAATCATCAATTTTTTTGTTAGGTCACAAGAATGCTAATTCATTAGTAAACAGAAGCTCCCATATTCTCACTGTTCCGGTTTGTTTCTTAATAATTTTACTTTTCAGCCTGTGTAATGTAATGATTATGTTAAGCCTGGTTGTTCTGATATTTTGCTTAGGTTCCTTCGTTGCTTCATCACGTGAATTGGCACTGTGATTCTCACCTCTCATTGCTTGATATTAGATATTACATGAATGTATTTTCAACGTACTTGCTTCTGAATCCACCTGAAACCAACATAAGGTGAAAATTGTACAAAGTTTATGTGGCATCAAAAATTTACTCCAACAGTAACGTTGTCTCCCAGGCTCCTCTGTTTTAATTTTCTTCCAGTGCACTTCGAATATGATACTGACGCTTTTAATTGTAACAGTGCCAAAACGTTACAGAAAGATATGGATGTAGATATAGTACTAACCATTTAAAAATATGCGGAATTGAAATAGATGAAGAATCTCCCAGACTCCATGTCTCAAGACCTCAAGAAAAACACTTCTTTATCTTGAGAAATCAAAGCAAGATAGCGAATTTTTCAAAAAATTTTATGAATTATTTGAAGATTTCTTTTATTCATCCTAGTATATAGACAAAATATGCTAAAATTAATTTATAACCCATATCCATTATTACTAGCAATGTTTGTATATTACTAATAACTCTGGATTATTTTTAAGCATTAATAGACACACCTCTAACGAAGTTGGAGTGTAGGTTTGCATAGCAGTATAAGAATTCCTACCATTATCTCAAAATGTAGAACTGTGGTCCGTGTCATATTTCAACAATATAACAAAAATATTTATTTCGGGTCAGCGACTATCATAGCAGTTTAGTTTATGTGAATTTAGTTGGAGTTCCATACTGCAGGAGTTCATGGTATAAATTAGATATTCACGTTTGAATGGAATAAAAACAATATTTGGAATGGGTTTTATTACTATAACTTATAAAAACAAGAGCATTTGAAAGTACAATGAAAAAAATTTATAAAAATGAAATTATGCAACTATTCGAAACATTTCCTGAACAAAGTTATTTTTCATGTACAACAATCACAACACCAGAAAGTAGTCTTGGTAATTTTTTGCTTCTGACATTGTATACATTTCAACCACTAGGTCTCTTTGAAATTTGGGGAAGCTGGAATTTTCTTCCGATAATGAATCATAGTGATGTCTGTTCTGGAAACATGTTTTTTTTCTGGGTAACATGGTATATTTTCTGATTCTTTTGTCTTATTTTGAAATATAGAGTAAGAACTATGATATTGAACTGATTCACTACCAAAAATTCAATGTGTACACATTGTTTTTTTTGACAATTTACAATTTCAAGGTATTACCCCATCTTCAGACAACTGAAGACTTAATAAAGGGTACAGAGTATTTAAAGAAGGCTTATCTGTTACATACACAAGAATGCAAGTGTTATGAAATGTCAGCAGAGTTAAGAGAACTAGTCGACAGATGTTATTTTGGTATATTGAAAATTTTAGATTTACGTAGATCCACATAGTCATTTCTTATATCAAGATCATATTTATTATTGACTAATTTGAAAATTTCAACAGACTCCAAATATAAGGTTGTTTGGAAAGTAATTTCGTTTTTTCTCGACAGAGGATTCAATTTTATTTTTTCGAACCTAACTTCGCACTTAAGCCGCATAATCATTATATGTTTTGAGAGCTGATATGGGAAGGCTTATGTGTGAAAAAGTTCAATTAATTATACGCAGTAGTTTGTGGTTGGTGCCCTTTTAAATATGGAGAGCAATAAGAAGTATTTTCATCATATTTTACTTGTTCACTATAGAAAAGGGAAAAATGCGGTTCAAGCCATAAAGAAATTAGCTGATGTGTTGAAGGTACGCTAGTGTCAGAACTGGTTTTCAAAATTTCGATCCGGCAATTTTGATGTCGAAGATGCCAAGTTTCGGAAGGCCGGTTGATGAAGGCACGATGTTAGTTGATGCAAACCGGCGAGTAACAACACGTGAGATCTGTGAGAGGCCTGATTTTAACCTCGAAGCTCGATATACATGGAGAGAAATTTGTGTCGTCTGTGATTCGCTTCTCAAACGCCACGAAAATGATCCATTTTTGAAGCGCATCATTACTGTGGATGAAAAATGGGTTGTATATTATCAAACGCAAGAGATCAAGGAGCAAAAAAGATGAACCGGCTCAGCATTTCGAAAGCCAATATCCATAAAAAAAGATTATGCTGCCTGTTTGGTGGTATTTTAAAGGAATTTTTTTTTTGAGCTCTTACGGATAACAACAATTAATTCGGAAGTCTACTGTCATCAGCTGGACAAACTGAATGATGCACTTCAACAGAAAAGGCCAGAATTAATCAACAGAAAAGGCGTAGTGTTCCACCAAGATAATGCGAGACCTCGTACAAGTTTGGTCACTCGCCTAAAGTTTTTAAACCTTGAATGGGATACACTGCCACACCCATCTCCAGATCTGGCGCCTTCGGATTATTATTTGTTCCGGTCATTCCATAATTTTTTGAGCGGTTAAATCTTCACATGAAATGAAGAGGTCAAAAATCACCTGGATCAGTTTTTGCCAGCAAAGACCAAATATTTTATGAGCGTGGAATCATGTTACTACAAAAAGATGGCAAAAAGTGTTGGACCAGAATGGCCAATATATAATTTAATAAAATATCTATTCTTTATAGGAAAATTGTCTTTCATTTTCCCAAAAAAAAACAAAATTACTTTCTGAACAACCCAATAGCTTCCTGCCATTTGATTCTACATGTAAGATTTTCAAATTGTCTATTGTAGGAAAACGGTAACCATTTTTTAGGCAATATGTTGCAAATGTGGAAGTTTGTTCCTTTTTTGTGAATATAAAGTAACACCTCGAAACTACTGTCATAAAAAATGTGCTTGAATTTTTGTAGTAATTTCTAAAAACTAGTTTCAAAAAAGACTACCAATTCTTCGAGATATGGCAGGAATCATGTACCTGTATTTATCTTCGCCTTATAGATATAGAATAAATTCCAAAAGACTGTTCAGTATGTGAAACATAACCTTCTCACGCCATTGTAGTGTTTTACGAGGATATGAATGATAAGATGTCATTGGATAACAAAGATTAATTTCTTATTGTCATTATAAAATAAAACACTTGTTTACATTTTCTACTTTATTTTTGGTATTGACGTACGTTTCGTCTTTGCTAGAAAGACTTCATCAGAATACGAATACAGTAGGGATAAACTTCAATTATCAGGTGTATACAAACTCACTTGCCCAGATTGCCCAAAGATTTATATTGGTAGAACAGGTAGAAATTTCGGTACACGCCTAACCGAACATAAAAGTAGTTTCGATAAAAATAAAAAAGATTCACATTATGCTAAACACCTTCTTGAAAATAACCATTCTTTCACAAAAGAAATAGAAATTCTACATGTTGAAAATAGAGGTCTAAAATTGAACTTATGGGAAATTTACGAAATAAATAAACATAAAAACAGCAATAACCTAGTAAATGAACAAATAGATTTTTATTACACCCCTCTATTCAATATTTACAAGGGATCGAGTGAACACGATTCTGAAGGGAATATTCTTTGAGAAAACCAACCCGACGAACAATTAAAAACACATGTACACCTTCTGTAAAAAATCTTATAAATTCATTGTACAACAACTGTTACTTCGTATTCTGATGAAGTCTTTCTAGCAAAGACGAAACGTACGTCAATACCAAAAATAAAGTAGAAAATGTAAACAAGTGTTTTATTTTATAATGACAATTACAACTGATTTCTACCAAGTAACGGCCCAATCTATCATAAAAAAAACATTAATTTCTTACATATATTTATCTTCAGAAATTTTTAATATTTTCATTTTCTCTTCATATCTATTTTTTACAATACCAATCTTGGATTACAGCCTATAGTTATAGAAAAAACATTGTATTTGTTTTCCATTTAGAAAATTTAACATTTACTTGGCTTTCTAAGCGTATTCTCCTACTTTCAGAGTTGTTTTAATCAGGTTTTAGAATAGTCCTTTTCTATTCAGTATCGGAATACTTGTAGAGTGTGTTCTAATTTTAAGTAATTTGTTGGATAAACTAATATTATTGTGGTAGTTTTCCATGAAAATATGACCTCTGTTCAAATATGGAGCCATAAGTCTTTGCAACTTAGTTTTGATATCACCTCTATTCAATTCTTTACTTCTGTATGTATTGAAATTTAAGAATAACCATCAGGAGTCCTTTTATGTATTATCTTTTCAGTCTATCTCAAAACAATCAAGCAAAAGCTGCTTGTGTGAGTATTGAGCAATATGACTGTTATTGTAAGAGGGGAATAATTTTCCTCAAACCGTCATTACTAGAAATCAGTAAAATCATTTAGAAGTCTAGTACTTATTTTATGGGTAAATATGGTGTGACAATGATCAATAGAGTAGGAAATGATATTTGTTCTAATACACACAAACTTATTAAAGTTCAGATGGATTTATATTGGTAAAGTTTTATACTTTACTATAGTGTGACTTCGATCTATTTCCTGCAGCAAATATATTAATAATATATATATAATAATACATATTTAAACAGCATAACTGCTGGTACTTCAATTCGATGTAAAGAGGTAGAGACCAGTTTTTCCTTTAAATTTCTTGGACTATTATTACTTCTTCTTCCCGTATTGAAAGCTGAAAAACATTTATTGGTGTAGAATCGAAAATAGCCACCCAATTTGCTGCAATAATGCACTGAAGGGTATTTTGATCTCATGTTTATTTATATAGTATCGGAGATATTAGATTAGTTGTTTGAGTTCAAGAGAGCCTTCGCCCACCTTTTTGCATTTCTTAAATTTTTTTACATAAAATATATCCTGTGTGAAGGTGATAATTTTTTTTTTTTTGGGAATTTTGATCATAATATTTGTGAGAATAATTTTTTTCAGTTTGCTGCAACAACTACCCTTCTTAGATATCTCCCGATATTGAAAAATGAAAGATTTATTTCTTTACGGAATATTATTCCTTATATTATTTGTATATTTTTGTTTCCTTCACTTCGTTTTCATCAAAATAAAATATTTAATAAGCACACGAAATGGTCATTTTAATAAAAACATTTTCAATAATACTATCTTCAAACACTAGCTTAATAAATTATTATAAAAACACGTTGAACTTACTTCATTGTCGTCCTTGAAATTAAAAGCGAAAATTTATAGAAGTGGTAGAATTGTACCAAAATAACAACATAATCAAAATAAAGGTGATTTTCACAGAGAATGCTTTGTGGTCAACAAACTCCTGTTTTTACGATTTCAAGTTAATCTATCGCAACTAAATTGTAACCATCTCATTGGGTGAAATAATTGAACTTTTTTGTTATTTCATCTTTGTAAAGGCTGATATCGCATAGTATAATATATCTTGCAAGTCATTTATTATTATGTACGAGATGCTTCTTGAGCAACTTGTGATTTCGTTACCTTATGTATCTCGACTCCTCTTCAGTCTTTGTGTAACAATCTCCAGAAATATCTTCATCTAAAGGAAGATGGAGACATTTTTGTATGCTTTTGTTGAAATGTTATTTGTTTAATGTTAATTAAAAATCGAGTGTGCAGTGGGCCACTCTAATATCTTTAAACATTTATGGATCTTAGTCTTATTGTACTGGATAGTCTGATAATAAAAAAAAATTGTGCTTGAAGTCCGTAATTCGTTTGGATATTATATGGGACCAATACTCAGACAACCATGCTTAATCTTTACGTAACTTAAACATATTCTGTCGGTATGTGTTGTGTATCAATTATACAGAGTACACCTTCGAATATTGATCGTGGTAGATGAATAGAAAGCCATATATGCATATGTCTGCTATGGGTATTTCAAAAGTTGAGCAACTGGCGACCAATTAAATTTCTTGCCAATAAATGGCTGCACAAGAATATTTATCGAAAACTTAAAATTGAAGTTTCTGATTTAACATGTTTTCTATTATTTCTCTATATAGTTATTTGTGTTATTTTTGTTCTATACTGTTATTATTGTATATTGTGATTTTTAGTTTGAGATAAAAACGGACAATAGTAGCATCATTTTGGATCCTGGTATTGCCGATTAAACTACAGTTATCAAAATCCAAACTATAGAAAAGATATCGCGACCATGCATCCCAAATCTTATTTTTTTCTTTTAATTTAAGGTTCAGTTGGGATCTAGTATACTTTTTCTATTATTTATTTTGTGTGAATTCGAAATGTTTGTCATTTATTTAGATATTCTTATAAATTGACCATTTTTGAATGAAATATTTTCAAACATTTCCATTGTTGCAATGATGTTAGAAAATATCATTAATCACTAAGTTATATTCATATTATTATTTATTAATTGTTTTATAATGAAGTATCGAAACTAAACTCAGATAATATTGACTGCATACTATAATCTCTTAAAGTCGAAACTTAATCTAACCAAACTGTCTAAATACATTTAACTGAAATTAAAGCAATAAATGAAATTACTTTGTTTACTATCACTATTTTATTTGAGGGTACTGTGACCCGAGTTTCATAGATTAAACTACATTTTTAAACTGGTGTATATCAAGTTGTATGTAGTATAATCTATGAAACTCGGGTCACAGTATCCTCAAATAAAATAGTGATAGTAAACAAAGTAATTTCATTTATTCCATTATTAAAAAATGAACTATCACGAAGTAACGGACTACTCCATCCAAAATTTAAAATTAAAGCATTCATTTATTGCATCAGCTTGAAATTTTAGAAAAAGTTTTATGCTAATTATTGTGATGATCTTTTCCATCCAACTGGGATTATTCCATCAGTATTATTTCTTGTTGGATTATTTTCTCGGGCGTCATTTGCAAATTATATGAATTATATGAATTGAATAAAATAATATATTTAGATTATTTCAACAATTAGTAAAGTTAAGGTCAATAGGTCAGTAACTGTGGTTTTGCTGTTAACATTTAAAAATGTTAACTTGACAAAGCAACAGTTTTAGCGAAACAATTGTCGTTAACTTAATAAATTGTGAAAATAATCATTTTATTTATTTTATTCAAAATGAATTTGCATCAAGTAAGGACCGATTCAATCATTTTTTTTATATTATATATTATTTTATATTACCCTTTTAAGGTCGATCTTGAAAGAGGTCACATGAAAGCCTTTTCCGCGAAAAAGTGTATAACGACGTTGTAAATGAACTTTTTTCTGCTACGTTGAAACGAAAGAATACTGTTTGTAAGACAATATTTTATTATTTACATTTAAGAACTATTTGCCCTGAAGGTGGGCTTGAAAAATGAATCAGATATGTCTCGTATGGCAACTTCTACTTGAATGCTATACAAAGTGAATTTGTCACTGCAGGTAGTTTTCAGTCACAGACTGGGAAAAAAAAACAAAATCTGGCTCGTTCTGAGAATAATCAACAACAGGAAAATTCCTAGGACATATTGGCGTAGACAGATGTTCTAAATGGTCAGTTCATTGATACCCTGTTCTAGAACAAAAATCGAATTGAATATTTAGCAATCCTGTTTTCTATCCTATATAAGTCAAAGAAGTGTATATTGTTTCATATGAATTTTCAAGTATGGGGTATGTAAAATAATTTATATGAAACAAAATTGTATATTTCTTTGACTTACAAGAGACAAAAAATTGAAAAGATTTCTAAATATTCATAGAGAAACAAAATTGTAATATATCATATAAAACATTCTTCTAGGCAATTCAATTAAAAACAACAAAGCATTAGTCAGTAACCATACTCACCTGACGAAGTCAATATGTAATTCACGAAACAATTGTCGTTGAAAAATAAAAATAAGCGGAAATACAAGTGTTTTACTTCAAATCATTTACGATGAATTTCCGTCAAGTAGAGACCGAAACAATCAAGAATTTGATTCAAGCTGATACCAGTTCATTGGTCTCATGGTACTCAAAACAAAGTATTAATTTCAAAGAACAGGAAATCGGGGATTTGTGAGTTATCCTGTTCTAGACCAAAATCGAATTAAATATTTAGCAATCCAGTTTTCTGTCCTATAAATATTTTTCATATACATTTTTTTGTGTGGGGTAATAATAATATGTAAAATAATTTATACGGAACAAAATATATTTTTTTGACTTGCATTGGACAGAAAACTAAAAGAATTTCTAAATATTGTACTATATCATATGAAACATTATTTCATTAGACAAGTCAATAAAAAAAACAGACTTTATTTCAAAAAATAGGACTTTCGAGCTGTATGAGCTACCCTATTCTAGACCAAAATCGGGTTAAATATTTAGCAATCCAGTTTTCTTTTCTATGTAAGTCAAAAAAATATATTTTATTTCATATAAATATTTTAGTGTGGGGTATGTAAAATAATTTATGAAACAAAATATATTTCTTTGGCTTACAAAGGAAGAACTGAAGGATCAATCTTTTAGAACCGTATAAATCAATAGATATAATAAAAAACAAATTATATTGAATAATCAAATAGCCCTAATCATATCCCCACTCCTTAATATTTTGGAATCCCCTAATGATTGTAAACTATTTTCTTCATCCCCCTATTTTTTACTCGCCCGTCTATATTTTTTGTGAACAGAGTTTATTACTTAAGAACATTTGCTTGCATTGTATACTTACCAAGTTTAAGTGCTCACTTGATGAAGTAATGGTAGGATGAAACAATTCTTGTGAAAACAATGTAGATTAAGGGATATTAAAATTTTTTTTTTATTTTATGAATTTCAAGGCTTACTGTTGAGTAAAAATCGAAACAATCAAAGATAAGCGATTTTTGTTGAAATTATTTATTTTGATGAGCTTTACCTAGTCAGATTTGATACCCAAAATTTCAAACTTTTCTATGAGCCGGCAAAATACACTTGGCATAACTATCTGTGTTGTGTCTCTGCCAACCCAAGAGAAGTTTATTATAAGTGTACAATTTGTTTATTCATGGACCTCATTTGGAATCAAATAAATTACACATTATTCCCTAGATGATAAATTTACTTCTTCAGTTTTAAGGTAAGAAAGAAAATCCATGAAACGAAAAAATAATACACCTACATATATATATATATATAAATAAAAGCGCCACGAGTAAGACTTATCTATCGAAATAAATCACATCACTGAAAATTATAATTAAATTTAGCGCTGTTGGGAATTAATAAATTTACATAGTGAAAAATTCTAAGATTTATCCACAATTCTGAAAACTCTAAAAAAATGTGTTGAACACAGCGAAAAGTCTAAAAAGATCTATTTACAGCGGTGGAAATTCTAAAAAGATCTCTCCTGACGTCTTGCCCTTTTATAAGATCGGTCCTCTAGGAAAGGACATCTAGCATTTTCCGCGAAAAAGGGCGTGTTCTAATTAGTCAGTTCATATATCTTCTGTTCTAGAACAAAATCGAAAATTCTTCGCGCCTCCTACTTTTCATATCGTCCAACCTCGAAAAAACAGAATATCAAAAATATTGTTATCGACGAATTCGTTGCGAACCAGCGTTTTCTACATTGGCTGGGGAATGAATTTGAACCTGAATAAATCACATTTATTTTACGGGACAAATTTCTGCCCTCCTTCGAAGCCCTCCACTTGTTTGCAGAGGCTCTAGAAGGAGCGGACGAAGGTTTTCTTTGGTGGTCGTGGGGAACCTTAACCTGAAGCTGCTCACCTGTCGCCATAGTTCTCATGTTGAAGCGGATTTGCTTGTTTCTTCGTTCGGACTTTCAGCTCAGAAATGGGATCTCGATCTCGACCTTTTGTCGAGTACCGATTTCGCTCTCCATCTGAGCATTCGGGCCATCTCGTTCCTCGCGCCGTGTCTGCAAGCAATCCCCAAACTCCTCAGCCAGCTCGTCGTGTCTTGCGGGCGAGGACTCGGAGTCGAGAGTTCTGATTGGGACATATCAGACTGAGAAATAACTGTTATATAGCGATTACTTTCTTATGTAAGTATCATGTTTTTCTCTAATTGATATATTTAATACATACAATGTAGTATGGAAATTCATTGTATGTTGGAAGTTTGAATTAAAATGTATATGCAAAAAAACTATAAAATCAATCGGTGTATTATTTAATTTGAAATATATCACATTGACGACTGAGATAAAAGTTAATGCAATATGTCCGATAAATTAGATGCATTACGTGCATATAATACGTGTGTGCTAATCGTTCCAGAGAAAAAGCGATATGAAGAATTAACCTTCATGATTAGTGAACATTCCAAAAGCTGTATCACTGTTTGCGGCTCGTTTTGAATTTAATAATGCAGTATTGGATTTCCACAAGTCATTAGCTGACTGAGCTGCTAAAGTCAGGAATTTGGCTGGACAATGTGAATTTAACAGCACCGTTTATGACTGGGCATATAGGCTCCTTTTATAGTTGCGCCGTACGTGTGTGTATTCGCAAGGATTAGATGGCGCTACTATTTGGTAAAACATTAGTGTTCCTATTTAGGGCGAATATAGTAGCGTAGCTGTGTTGCACTCGTGGATATTAAAGCATTGCACTTGAGATATGCCAAAAAGCATGGAAACAAACATGTCTGCTGCTTATGCTCAATAGAAAACTTGAAGTATTACCTCGGGATAAGAATTTTTCAATAGACAAGTTGTCATTGAAATTAAAACATGTAAATGTTTCATCAAAATTCATCAAAGCTAGTCCCTTCTAAGAAACTTTTAAAGTTAAAGAATTAAAACTGTTTGATTATTCGCATAGTATCAGTACTAAAAAAAAGATGGTTCAGTTCGAATTTATCGTGATTTTAAAATATCATCAATCCTTATCTTAAGGTTAATCAGTTCCCCCTTCTGGTAGTAGAAGATATTCTTTCTGAACTCAAAGGTTTTATAATTTTTTGTAAGACTAATTTATCTTAGCGTGAAATCGGGTAAAATTAGATGAACAATCATAAAATTTAGTTACTGTAAGTACCTATAAAGGTTTCTTCTGTTGTATGAGAATACCTTTCAGAGTAGCACCGGTATGTGCTAAATTTCAAAAATTAATGACCGTGGTTTTTAGCAGTATACCAGGTGTAAAAGTTTTATTGATGATCTACTAAAAGCAGAAAGAGTAAAACTGAATATAATGAATATGTAGTTCAAGTTTTAAGTATCAAGAAAAATTCCGAATATAAAGTTTCTATAAAAAAATATTCATTCAATAAAAAGGACCTTTAATATCTCGGTTATACAATTAGTAACGATTGCTTTCGTGCGAATGATGAAAAGATTTTAGTTAAAACACTAGCATCTGTTCTGTGACAGAATTAAAATCAGTTTTAGGTATAATTAACTATTAGGGAAATTCGTTCCAAATCTGCCAACAATATTGTCTGTTACATGATCTTTTAAAAAAAATTCTAAACTCATTTAGAATATGAATTGTGATAGAGCATTCTCTGTGGTTAAAATTATATTAATCGAGTAAGGTTCTATCACATTACGTTGTGATACTATCGATTAAACTAAAAACTGATGTTGGATTAGGAGCTATGATTTCATAAATTGATACTACATGTTATTCCTTATGCGTCACGCAATTTATCGAAAATGATTTACAATTATATTTGATATATGTAAATTTTTAACTGATATTTATTCCCAAGAATATTCACTCTTGTGACAATGAATCCTTAATGTCAATTTTCAATCCTACAAAGGAAATCTCTCGATTTACTGCAAACATACTTAGGAGGTGGGCTGTTCTCCTATCGAACTATCAGTTCGCAATCCTTTATACAGAGCATATGAACCCGTACCACCGTCTGTTGCTATACTAAGGAAATATCTACAGGGTGGCCTGGACCGTCAGCCATAAGAAGGCTCTGCCCCATTTTCTGTCCATCCGTCCATCTGTCCCAGAAGTAACCATTCGTCTGTTAGAAGTACCCCGGAGGTTCAAGTTAGCTTCACCGTGAATTGGTAATTTTCAGGTTAGATGTCCCAATCAGAATGGAAAGTTGAGTCCTCGTCAGGACGACGAGCTGATTGAGGAGTATGTTCAACTTTCGAAAGGGGCCTGTTGGCGGTGTGGTCTAATAGGACACTCGAGGAGACACTGCACTAATACTACCCGACTTTTCTGCTCTGGATGCGGCCGGTTGGGAGTGCTTTCCCGCGAGTGCCTTTGCCAATCACAGACATACACACAGGCCGATGAAAGGACAGACAAAGAAGGTAAGAAGATGATAAAACACATAAGACAGTCGTATTTTTTTTTAGGAGAAGAGAGGGTGTAACGAGGTGATTTTGTTACTATGAAATTTGAGATTAAAATTTCATATCCGGTAAATAAATATAATTTGCTCCGTGGGATATACAGGTATGGAAAAGACAGTCGGAAACATAAGAAATTCAATATTAATCTATAAGCGTCGATTCCAGTGGAGCAGTGGAAGAGTCGAAACCTCAGCACGATGCGATGATGAATAAACGAGTGTTCTCCCTCCATGGTAGTGGCTGGTGGTAGATGCTTCGATCGAGAGGATCCGCAGTCTGCGAATCATTCGCATCTCAAAGGTGAGATTCGTTTGTTCATATCGGTTGAAAATAAAGTAAATCCAAATGATTAGTTTAAAAGAAAAATTCAGATCATAAAATGGCACTTTGTTGGTCAATCAATTCAAGAGACAATAAATTCATTTATTGTTGCCTTTGTCTTTCGGCTATTTCTAAGATAATTACAAAAATTCGATAAATGCGGGTGTTTACGAACATGCAGGCATTGCAGGACCGAAAAACCAGCAAAAAACAGTAGTGAAAATCGTCTGAAAGAAGAAGTAGATGTGCGTGCTGCTGTTGAAACCAGTGCACCGAGTAAACAAATTACTGAACAAGTCGATCTGAGCGATAGAAGTGTTCGGAATATTTTGAAAAGGAATGGTTACCGATGTTATGAGATTCAAACAAACCAAGGAAATTTTCCGGAAGAATGGAATTTTGTGAAACTATGATGAAAAAAGTATATGAAAATAGTTCATTCCTTAACAACATCTTATTCACTAATGAGTCATCGTTTTCCTTGAACAGAAAACATAACCCTTCAGTATTAAGATATTCGTCTAGGAAGAATAAGCATCTGAGTATTCCTGCGCGTACCCAGTATCCACAAAAACTTAATGTTTGGAAACGAATACTGGGGAATTATATCATAGGGCCATTTTTTATCGATGGTAACCTAAACATTGCCAAATTTCTCGAGCTTTTAGAGAATCAAATTATTCCAACAGTTCCACAGCTACCAATTGATTTCGATGATGTCTGGTTTTAACAGGATGGCTGTCCAAGTCACAACACAATAGTAGTCGCACAATATCTCAGGACAACTTTTTCGGATCGTGTCATTTCTACAAATGACACGATCAAATGACCCCCCAGATCACCAGATTTATCTCCCAATGATTTTTTTCTTTGGGGACATCTGAGAAATTTGGTTCATGGACATGAATTTGATAGCGCGACGAATATTAATAAATGAAGGTTAAAAATAATCCAACTTTGTGCCGAAATAACAACCATGCCGAATCTGCTCAGAGATATTAGATTATCTCTTTATAATAGATTTGGATACTGTTTGGCTCAACAAGGTGGATTATTTGAGCATTTAATTTAAATTTGCCGACCTTCGATTTCGCATTTTTTAGAATTTGTTTTTGTTTTCGAATTTCTTATTTTCGTAGAATTTATTTTATTTTCAAGTCAGTTACGACGAAAAAGAACCTAATCGTGACAAATAAATTCCTCGCATGCAATGGAATAAGATTGTCGTATTTATTTTCAACCGATGTCCACGTTTGAAATGCGAATGATTCGATTTATTGAACTGAAAACAGTACAGAGCCTCGTTTCAATCGAAGTTTCCCACACCAGCCATTACCATTGAGATAGAACACTAATTTATTCGTTATCGCATCGCGCTGAGGTTTTGATTCTTCCACTGCTCCACTGGAACCGACGTTGCTTACAGAGTAACATTTAATTTCCTATGGTTCCGACTGTCTTTTCCAAACCTGTATGTACCTCATTTAATAGATATTAGAGATGAAGTGATTTGGTTACTATAAATATACAGATTTAAAGTTCATATCTGTTAAATGAATATAATTTGTTCTACCTAGTCGAATCCTCTTCAGCAAGCGATGAAGAGCAACTTTCCAAAGGGGCCTGTGGGCGGTGTGGTCTGATAGGGCATTCAAGAAAATACTGCATTAATGCTCTAAGACTTTTCTGCTCTGGGTGCGGCCGATTGGGAGTCCTTTCCCAGGACTGTCCTTGCCGATCACAGACATACACTCAGAGTGATGACAGTCCAGACAGGAAGGGTAAGAAGACGATGCAACACAATTTATGTTTTTTATTACAATAGAGGGGTGTGTAACAAATTGATTTTTGTTGCTATGAATTTACAAATTTAAATTTCAAAACCGTTTTTTTTTATTTAATACTTTATAAGCAATAGGAATACATTTATTCTTTGGGCTAATGTGATAACCATTATGCATTATGCAAATAGCATTCCATTTCTATGATGATGTCCTTCACTTATGGCACCTTCAGGTCCTCGTGTAAAGTCTGATTCGCAACATACCATGACATAGCATTATCTTTCTATTGACAAATTGGACTTTTTTGCTATTAACTAGTATAGTTCTTTGACTCTCAAATCAATTAATTGGCATTTTTTGCACCAACAATTTCTTAATTTCTGTTGGAATATGGTGACATGCATTCTCTTTATTTACTGTACTGAGAGTAGTTTGTTGTGCAGCATCTTTAATGTTAAATGACATTAATAAATTTTGATAATGCTTCATCGATTCAAATTGCACTTTGGAGAATCATGTTGATATTTAGAATATTTAAATTCTGTGCCTTTATTCGTCCCAATTTGTTTTTTTTTGTTTTGCAGTCTTGGGGTTTTTTTTTAGGTGATAATGCTGCTTATGATGGCTATAATTGGACTATCTGGGGTGTTGTTTATGTCTGTTGGCCATACAGTGCCTAACCAGAAGTAGTTTTTTTATTGAATCGCATTAACAAGATCTCTGCCTTTTGTAGTTATAAGACGTGATTCAAATATTGTGTGTTTATCATTATAATCTCTACCTGCAATAAACTTCAGCCTCAATAAGTACTACAGTAGGGTTTATTAATGTATGACTTCTTTGTGATGTGAGTTTCGCAATTCCTTTGATTTTTCTGAGTGCTTATATTTGTATGGTCCTATTTTGTATATTTTATTGCTGTTTTCTGCTGGCTCTAATTCAGTAAAGAAAATATTCAAGGACTTCTTGAACATCTACCATTCAAGATATTCCTGACTTTATTTATTTTTTCGCCTAGTTCTTGTCTAATTTCATTTATATTTTCTGTACTGTGGTAAATATATTTTATGACTAAATGCTCAGTTTTTTTTTTGGTTATTGTGTATGATAAATCACCTTGTTCTCCCTAATATGATTGATTAGGTTGCTGCTATCTGGTAATAAACTGTTTATTTTAATTGTTGTTGTTTAATTGTCACAAGGCGTTTTGTGAAGTACTTCTCATCTTCCACTGCAGTAGTGATTTTCTTAACCATTTCTCCGTAGTTTATCATAAAATCAGAAATCGTCGGGGGTTTAGCTATTTTGTTGCTGTTTCCATTGTTATTAACTGTTCTCTGTGTTTTATTATTGGTTTTTCCCACAACCTGGAATCTATTATTGATACAGAGTGGAACTGTGGTGTTTGAGTTAATTTTTCCTCTTTTAATTGTTGTTTGACAAAAATTTCCCCCTAGTTCTTTCCATCGAAACCAATGAATTCTTAATCACTTGTTGATGTCATTCTATATAAATTAGGATCATTCTGTTTGTTTCATATTATTTATGTCGTCCTGTTCATTTCCATTTGCTGGTTCATCTGGAACTGGTGTTGAGCTCACGCTATTTGAGTTCATCTTATCTATCTATCATCTGGACAAATGACCCAAAGTGGTTGGCTGATTACCATCATATTCACAATACTTGACTGCGATGGCGATAACATTCAACACCTCCGCATCCTTTAAAACACATTGTGATGACTATATCCATTGAATATTTTGTTCCATGAAAAACATGTAGTTTATTCAGATCCATAGAGATAAAGTGATTGTGCTTCTATGAATTTTCAGATTTGAATTTCATGTCTGTTAAATAAATATAATTTGTTCTATCTAGTTAAGTCCTCGTCGGCAAGCGATGACAAGCAGGTTGAGGAGGAGTATGTCCAACTTTCCAAAGGGGCCTGTTGGAGGTGTGGTCGGGCTGGACACTCGAGGAAACGCTGCACTAATGCTCCCCTACTTTTCTGCTCTGGGTGCGGGCGATTGGGAGTCCTTTCCCGCGAGTGTCCATGCCGATCGCAGAATACACTCATGGTGATGGAAAAGCCCACCAAGAGGGTAAGAACATGATACAACAAAAAAAAAACATTCTTTTTTTCAGGAGGAGCTTATGGTGTATGACGAAGAAATTTTAGTTGCCACGAATTTTCAGTTTGAAATTTCATATCTGTTGAATAAATATATTTTATTCCATGAAATAAAAGTAGTTTATTTAAATCCATAGCGAATAAGTAATAATCGTTACTGTGAATTTAAAGATTTTAATTTCATATCCGTCGAATGAATATAATTTATCACATGAAATAAATTAATTTATTCAGGTTCAAATTCATTATCCTGTCTATGTAGAAAAACGCTGAATCGAGAAAAAAGTTGGAGTGAATTAGCTGATAACAATATTTTTGAGGTTGGACAATATAAATCATAGGACGGGTTTTGAGGCGCGATAAATGTTCAGTTTTGTTTTAGAACAGGGTATATATGAACTGACCGATTAGAACACGTCGTTATGCACTCTTTCACAGAAAATGCTTGCTGCTTTTTATACCACCTCCTGACACCTTATAAAAAGGCAAGATGTCACGAGATATCATCTTTTTAGAATTTTCACTGTGGTAGATAGATCTTTTTGGAATTTTCTCCGTTTTGATCTTTTTTTTGTTTTCACTATTGTAAATAAATCTAATTTTTTTCAAAGTACAAATCTATTGATTCCCAACAGCACTAAAGTTTATAATGATTACCTGTGGTGAATATTGTTTCAATAATTCGTTCAAAATTGGACCATCTTACTTCGTAATTAAATATTTATTTTTCGGGAAGAAGGACTTCGAGTTACCTTAAGTAATTAGTGCAAGTGGTGTCTAACTTGGTAAGATCCAATTTGGGCTTTATTTGATTTTCCGTGTATTTCTGATGTTTTTATTGTTTTATTTACCTATAGTAAGTGTATTATTTTTTTTGTTTCATGAATTTTTTTCTTACCTTAACACTGTAGACGTAATATTGATTCGTCATCTATGGAATAATGTGTAGTTTATTTTATCCTATATTAAACGGATTGTACACTTATTGTAACCTTCTCTTGGGTTGGCAGACAGTTGTAACACAGGCAGTTATGATTAGGTATGTTTTGCCAGCACATAGGGGAGTTAGAAATTTTGAGTATCAAATCTGACTATATTATTGTGCATTTTATTAAAAAATATTTATTATTCTTATTATTTTTATTATTCAGCCAGTGTGTAAAAGAGTGTTTCGGGCTTGTCTGGATGATTGGAAAACGAGATAGTATTGTAGTTGAAATCAATCCTATCTTAGTTATTTTATTACCTAAGTTTGCCTATTATATTCTTATTATCCGTTTTCTTGTATTTTCTATATATATTTTACCGTCATTTGTACCGTTTTTCTTGTGTTGTCTACTATTTCCATATTTATCGTTTACCGTTCAGTTCATTTCAGGCAGTGCATTAACCGATTTGCTTTAATTTGTATTCTGTTTCCATAGTAAATATCTTCTTCTCATGGTATCCATCCGTTGCGGATATTGGCGAGTAACATTGCTAACTTGACCATAGTATTTATATAGCATATCCATATAGGTGTTTTTGAAGTTGAGACTCTTCCTTTAACAGAAGATAGAGCTCATGAAAATAAATCATTTCAGCAAAAATTGCCTATCTTTAATTATTTCCGTTTTTACTTAACTGAAATTCATCTTAAAATTCATAAAATAAACATTTTTAACTTCCGCTAATTTTTATTGTTTTCACAATTGTTTTTTCATACCATGACATTATCAGGTGAGTATTTAAAATAAGTATATAATGCAAACGAATGTTATTGAAAATAAACTGTGTTCACAAAAACCATAGTGGAGTGAAGAATATAGTTTACAATCATTAGGCGATTCCAAAATGTTATGAAAAAGTGTTGAACAGTTGAAAAGTTTTTTAACTGTTCAATAGAATTTGTATTTTATTTATCTTTGGATTACTATGTTTTTCAAAAGATTTAATTTATGATTTTTATTTTCTATAATATTTTCCAATTGTTATTAAAATTATGCCCTGTATTCAGTGTGTGATTTGCATAGGTTGGATTTTTTTCTTATTAAAATAACATTTTTCATGTTCCCCAATTTTTTTTTGGAATGAACGTCCAGCTTGTCCAATACTGGCAATTACCACAGGTTAAATTGGTATTCCCTTGTTTGCATGTTTTTTGAAATGAAGTCTTTGTTGTTTCTTATTGAATTGCCTAATTAATTATTAGTTTTATATTGTATATTACAATTTTATTTTCTCTTTAAATATGTGGAAATCCTTTCAGTTTTTTTGTCCCTATTTAGGTCAAAGAAATATATTTTGTTTCATATATATTTTTTTACATACCCCACACTAAAAAATTGAGTATGAAAATATATTTCTTAGACTTACAAAGAACAGAAAACTGAAACATTGAAATATTTAAAGAGAAAACAAAATTGTGGTATATCATTTAAAACTTATAATTTATTAATTAATTTAATAATAAACTGCCTGAATATTTTTAGCATACGCTTTCCTCTAATATTTTTATTTGAATTTCTTTGATCTCGCATTTTTTTATTATACTGGAAACATATGTTGTTTTTCCACCCTTCCCAGATATATCTCTTAATAAAA
Organism: Megalocaria dilatata; assembly: GCA_034642435.1. NCBI lineage: Eukaryota > Metazoa > Arthropoda > Insecta > Coleoptera > Coccinellidae > Megalocaria > Megalocaria dilatata. The sequence goes on along the minus strand of CM067859.1, from coordinate 50,885,518 downwards.
TCTTTTAGCAGCTGAATTTTGTAAAGAATTATTATTTTTATTGATATTTCTTTTTGATTTAGGATACCGCAGATGAACAGGCCTTGTCAAAAAAGGCATTTTTGCCTAATGGAACATATGGTAATATCTTCTTGCTTGAGTATGTACAAGGAGCACAGCATTGGTTCTGCAGAGTTTGTGAACGTCCCGTTTTTGGCAGAGTTTTCAATCACGAAATTGGTAAAAGGCATTTGTCGAGATTGAGACTTGGCAAAAACGACGATGCACCAGATGACGATGGAGATGCAGAGAATGATTCAGGGCCAGCAATTGGTATGGTTGTCGCTCCTGGAGAACCTTTACCACCTGGTTTTGAAGGAGAGGTGGATTCATCGAAAACCCTTATTCAGGTGAGCATTTTTAAAATTTTTCAGGGTGGCTCCCTCCAGTGCATGCCTATATTTTTTTCAAAATTTTCCCCGTCCCTCCTAGCCCTCAAAAACGTCTTCTAAAACTTGTTAGAAAATGACTTCTACTTCTGGTTAGTTTGTATTACTTGCCAACTTAGATACAGCAACTGTGAAAGAGATGACTGCAGAAATTTCTTCCCCTCCCCCCACCAATATGCGAACCTGAAAGTTTCCCAGTCACTCAGATTATCAGCTAGAATTCTTTAACTGGGCTGTATTTTAAGTTTTGCAAATATATATATATCGGGATCATAACGTTGTTCGATGCCAGCTCTTCACCTCTTTCTGTCGTTCCATTGACCCTGTCTTAGGTATTTTGCGCTCATGGCCTTCACTACACCTTCAGTTCAAATGTTCTTTGGTCCATCCTCTCTTGCGCCGTTGCATAGGGATCCAGTCCAAAGCTTTTTTAGGAAGTCTATGCTCGTCCATTCGCTGCAGATGTCTATAGCAGATAAGTTGTTTTGCTTCCACATTGTGGAGTGTTCCCTCCACTCCCATCTGTCTGCGTATCTCCTCATTCCTATTCTTTTGAAGGCGATACTCCTAATGATTTTCTGAGCACATCCATCTCAACTGTCTCCAACCGCCTTTTTTCTTCTGTTAGTTTGCATATACCGTTGAAAAAAAAAACAGTAGCTTGAGATTAAATTGTATTTCAAAGTATTCTCCACAAAAATAAAGAGCACTTTTACATGCATTCCAACCCTTCTTTGTTGATACAGAAATAAATTGCATTTTTGACTTTTCACTAGCCAGTACGTTTCTGATTTTAAGAAAGGTAACGAAGTCATTGGAATGCACAAAATATTTCTCCATTTTATGGGTTAAGAATTTTATTGTCTTGTGAGCTTTTGAAGAGTTAAAACCAACCATTCTCCACATGACTTGTTAGTTGGAGCACTATAAACTTCCACAAGCATCGATGAGCTTCAGCTGCCCTTTTTTTCCCAATAAAACAAAAAATTAAAACTTCGTTCAAATGCTGTTTAGTTATCAAACAATACATATATACATTTTCAACATCGTAACAGAAAATGTTTTGTATGAAACTCAAAACAATTCAAACTGAATGTTATCGGCAAGAGTCCATTCAGTCTAAAACCGCGGCAATCAGCTGTTATATTGCTTGAATTAGCTGTATCATTGAAAAAATGGCGACTGTTGGGGTGCTTCATTACTGTAAATAGAAACCAACTCGGCCAGATATAGAGACAATTTTCTTTGAATGTTATAAAAAATGATTGCACCAAAATTTTTTAGACGTAATGCCATTGATCAAATAAATTGTCAACTTTTAACAATTATAGGTAGAATACTATATGTGTCGCACTGAAACTTTGGATATAGATTTACTAAGATTTGAGGTGAAGTTTTCAAAGTGACGTGGGTTAGAAACGCCTACTATGTATCTGTAAGCAAAACATTAAAGACGGCTCTTCTCTCCGTACTAATGCTCCCAATTGTAGATAATTTTTCATCAAATGCTGTCATGGATTAATGTGATGGTATATTTTTACATTATTTTGTGCCCTCATGTAATATTGAATATTTTTGGCATATATTTAAAAAACAAAATTACAGGATCGCCTGGATAAATTCAATGCAGGTCCTTTGGTAGGTCTGGAATACCTTCTGGAACTTTTGGATTATGATCCCTCAAAAGAACCTACATATATGTGTATTCTATGCCATAAGAAGGGAGATCCTCGAACAATTTTGACCCATTTAGCAAGTTATAATCATCAAGTAACGGTAAGGATATAGTAAGAATATAGATAAATAGTTCATTTCATTTACATAAGGACCCTATATATTTTTACATTGATAAGGTTAGGCCCAGGTTAAAGAGTTTTGTGTATGATTAGCAGTAAGCTTGTCAAATAAATGACATATTATTGTTTTAGCGTTAAAGATTATATTTTGGAATGTACAAAATTTCAAAATTCCATATGTCTACCAAAATAGAAACCTGATTTAAATGTTTAATTTAGCCTTCACTTGATGAAAATCCATATTAAATAATTCTTGATTGTTAGGGTCTCTACTTGACGGAAATTCATCATAAATGATCTAAAGTAAAACACTTTATTTCCGCTAATATTTATTGTTTACACAATTGTTTCGTCAATTACATTTTGATTTCATCAGGTGAGTATAGTAACAGTTACCATACTCACCATACCGGTGAAGTCAAAAATGTAATTTTGTAAACAATAAATATTAGCGGAAATAGTGTTTTACTTTAAATCATATAATATGAAATAAGGTTATTCTGGTTTTCACAAATTAAAATAACTCGCTCCCTGTTAAACATATTCAGATGGCCTGGAATTTACAGAGACCCCCATTTTTGGGTTTTAGTGTTCAATAATAAACCTGATTTTTCAGAGAGATATTTTCAAGTTTTTCAAAAATTAAACAAATTATGCAACATGTACAGCATGTCGTGTTTTTGCATTTAAAATTAAAAGTTTAATTTATCATTTAGTAATCATTGCAGAAACTATATTAATTTTACATCCAAAGAACTAAAGGAATGTACTGTCATTGTTTTATGAAAAAAAAATAGGTAGTATGCTAGCACTTTAAAACTCTCATAAAACAATTTTCTTCTGGTTTATCAAATAGGGATATTTTTAACCAACTAATTCAATTTAAATTTGGAAGAAATTGGAAACTTTAGTTTGCTCTAAAACCTCAATAATTTTTGAATATACTCTTCAGAATATTTTAGCCTAACCTAACCTAACCTAACCTAACCAACTAATTCAATTTAAATTTAGAAGAAATTGGAAACTTTAGTTTGCTCTAAAACCTCAATAATTTTTGAATATACTCTTCAGAATATTTTAGCCTAACCTAACCTAACCTAACCTAACCAACTAATTCAATTTAAATTTAGAAGAAATTGGAAACTTTAGTTTGCTCTAAAACCTCAATAATTTTTGAATATACTCTTCAGAATATTTTATAAACCAAGCTATCAGCATTCGCCCGTTGGTGCACTATTTTGTGTAGTCAATAATAGTAATAAATTAATAATTATGGAAGTCATCTTTGTTGTTCTAATTTTCCTCTTTGTGATTATTTCTTTTGATTACTCTAATATAAATAGTTTTTCAGTCATTTTCAAAAACCTAGTCGCATTTTAAAAATTTCTTAATATCAATAACTTCTGGCAATCTTGTGGATTTGAAATTTTTGAATCCACATGTTGAAACTTGCAGTAGCAAGAATTTAAACATTTTTGAGCTTTTGTAATCTCTAGATACTTCGTAGAGAAATAAGTTTATTTTACCTATGATCAGTATCATAACACTAACTTGATTAAGAATTGTTTCGATTCAATTTATGCAACACTTTTTCAGTACTTGCAAAAACATTTTCCAACTGCGTATCGCCACTTAGCACCATACATGACGAAGGTTTACAAGCGGAATTGGCAGACTGGACTGCAGAGAATTGCAGAAGCTATAGAAGCAACTTTTGGTCGTTTAAAACCAATTCAAGTTGAGGCCAATAGATATAACAAAGACACAATGTACTACATTGGACTTGTGGCTAAAGGAAAACATTTCAGCGAGCTGTCAGGTCATACATTTGAGAATTTGGTTACTAAAGAAGAGTTGACTAAAGTTCATGAAGGTAAATTTATAAGGAATAAATAGTGTGCTTAAGTTCTTAGATGGAAAAAAGATATTTATTACTCTAGTAAATGGCGAACGACTTCGTCTTTACGCCAGTATAAATAATAGTTTTATAAACATAAAAACATTTCTTGAAAAGGAAGTGTTATATAAAAAAAAATTGAAGTGTGAAGTTGACGTGTTATATATGGCCTCCACCGGAAAGGTCCCTTATTGCATCCATTAGGGGTTTGATTGCGTATTTTCTTTTGTATTGTTCGGATATTATAGAACAACAGGCTGGAGGATGTGGAGGTTATGTGGTCTGCTCACAAATTTCTTTCCTAATGTTTGAAGTATACTCAGTATCGGGTCTATCCTCATTTTTTCATAGAAAAGGTTATGGGTTATGGAGTGCATTTCCTAGATGGCGTATTTTACCGGAAGTCCTCAAACTACTGTCTTCTGCTCCTTTGTTATTATTAAGGGGTCTTCTACAGTTTTTATATATTAGATGTCTATATTCTAATATCGGTCTGCATATAGTTTGGTAGATTCTTGAAGCTGTTGTGTAGTTTATGCCATGGTTTTTGTGGGGGAGGGATCAAAATTGTTTTGATCTAGCAATTATTTCTCTTTTTTTATTATAGGAATGTATTTTAAAATTGGTAACAATGGAGAGCCCTGCAGCACACCTTGTGGAGGAGAGAATAATGCGGAGAAATGCTTCATGATTTTCACCCTCATGATTCTGTCCTTTAAGAAGTTTCCGATAATATTTTCTATGTAATCTGGGGTGTCCAAATACTGGAGTTTGTGCAGAAGACCATTGTGCCATACAATATCAAATGCTTTCTTGATGTCCATGTGACCTTTTTTCATTGTGGTTTGTACTTTCGATATTAGAGCTACTAATAGGTGGATGGTTGAATGATTTTTTTTTAATTCAAACTGTGAAAGAGGGATTTTTTTGTTCAGTTGAATCTTCGAGACGAATTTTTTCAATCTACCCAAAGTAGGTAAAAGTTTGATAGTCTGTGTTGTATTTGTGGATTGTTATAATAGTTCCCTCTTTCCACTATGTTGGGAAGTATGAGTGTGGATAGCTCAGCGGGAGAGCATCGGGCTCATGACCGGGGGGTTCGAATCCTGTTTAGGTGGAAAAGAAATTATCTAGTTGGACAGGTGTCTGCCACCATTACACTGTTGGGTCAAAAATTAACAGTGCTGTGACCTAAAGTGGCGCAAGATCGCAGTAACAAAGCCTACCCAGAACACAACGGAACTCCTAACTCACACAAGCTGAAAAAGCTTCTGATTTTCACAGAAGATCTGGGAATATCAGAATGATAATAATAATAATAAATAATTCGATATTCAGGCAGTGGTTGTAAATTCTCTTTATTTCATCATGAACTTTGAAACTTTATTGGCGCAGTATTTTCCTATTACGTTGTCGTAACCAGGATTTTTTTAGCCATAAGATTAGTCTTCTTCCTATGCTTCTTTTCCCCTGGATTATCCTTCGTAAGATGTTGCACTTCTCACCAAACATCGCATAATATCATTATAGTAACCCCAGAAATTTGAGCTTCCTATACGTCACAAATCGCTAGTCGAACGTCCTGGTAGCTGCCACACACCCCCACCGCTTTAGTTGCACTTGGCGGGCATAATACGGGAATTTTCGAACGGATTGAGGCCCATGAAATTGGGCTTACTGCGCGCACATCGCCGAGATTGCAACACTGACACGATTTAAATTTTCTTTCGTTAGTAGATTCTTCCAAATTTACTGAATATACAAAGAATTTTCCCGATAAATCATTTAAAACTTTGTTAAAAGTGTATCCTAATGTCTTCGAAATAGATCGGCTGAAAAACGAACTTGTTTTATACAGGGATGAACAGTTTTATAATCTAAACGTTCAGCAAATATTAGAGATTATATACAAGGAATTTAAAATTAAACATACAAGCTGTTTTGCCTAGTGTTAACTATTCCTGCAACAAGTGTTTCGGTCAAAAGTAATTTTTCGTGTCTTAAGCGCATAAAAACGTATTTAAGAAATACGACGACACAAGGGCGCCTAACAGGTTTGTCAATCTTGGCTATAGAAAAAGGAATAGTACAAAGTGTTAGTGAGAATGCCCAATTTTATGAAGATATTATACATAAATTTGCAATTTTAAAAAACCCTCGAATAGACTTGATGTACAAAAAGTAAAAAATGATGTTTTTATATCGGTTTGTATTTTATTCAAGTAAATAACAAATGAGCAGCAATCTGTTCATTTTGGCCTCCTTATTTGTTACTTATTATTTTTTGTATATATGTACATAATATGTATTTGTAATAAGGAAATTATTTTGTGTTTTTTAACTTTTCATTCTACTCCAAAGAAGCAGACAACGTTATATTTATTAATTTTATATATATATATATATATATATATATATATATATATATATATAATGTTATGTTTTTTAATTATTAGTTCTTGTCAATAAATTATAGGTTAAAAGTTTTTTTTATGATTTTAGTAGGGCTATTGGCGATGACCTCCATATAAAAGGTCAACGCGTCAAGGAATAATACCTCAGGTGCCTAAGCACCAAGGTGGCCTAGAAATTTATTTCTTCTTCGGGCCTCACCTGTTTTAAGTACCACGTGCCGCCTCTGCCACACATTATGTGCCCTAGATACTGATTGCTTTACTTTGGTTTTAATATCAAAGTTTAACATTTTTGAATGATCTAAGATTCTTAGCCTTCCCAATAAATAGCAATTTTAATTTATTGGTGCCTGTATCATTTGTACAGGGAATAGTCGTGACTCGGTTTTTTGACACTTTCTATTTGGAGCCTTGGCCTCTTTCCTGTATACGTTAGTTTTATTTCGCAAAAGTCTCCAAAAAAGCTTTCATTAGACTTTTCGATAAGTGGACAACAAGCATAAATATGAAATTGTTTGATCGATACTTTACAAGATATGACAGCCATCTACAGAAAAAATAATGAATTCTTTTTTCCCCAACTTATTGTTATTTTATGGCCACCTTTATTATTCATAATTTTTTATATCATTATGCAGAAAATATTCGATATGAATAATATTTTGCCAAAAGATTAGCTTGACCTCTATTTGAAAATAATATAGTATTTGGATTGAACATATAAAATAAAAGTTTTCAAAAATTTACAAAAATGAATGTAGATTTTTATGATAACAGGGAGTTGCAAATTTTTACTCTGATATTTCAACTATTAGGCAGTAATTTTAAAAGTTACAGAACATATAATTAACATTATATTGCCAAACTTAAATTTTTGTTATAATACATGTAACTTTTGTTAAACAGAGCCTAAAATCCAAATACCAGCAACTGCTGCTGTCAGTAATGTACAAAAAAAAAGAAGTCCATCACCGCCTGTTGTTGCCAAGCCAGTCAAAAGACCAAAAACGATTGTGGAAACTAAGCCAAAAAGGAGGTCTCTGTCTCCTGTTTCTGATGTATCTAGCAGTGATCTGGAAGACTTTGATCCTAGAATACCCAGGAAAATCCCTAAAACCAATGAAAGGTAGGAAAATCATTCTTTTTTAAAACAATGATCCAGAAATATTTTGTGGTGCACAACTTGCAATTCAGAAAATATGGAAAAGAACCTTTATTTTATGTAAAAATGTTTCTATTTCTTGCAGTTTTTTCGTATCTACTACTATTCTCGAGCGAAAAAAAAAAAGATTATCTCTAAGGTGTCAGGATAATCAAAATTTTCAAAATCATTCGGAAGATATATTTAGATGCCTTCATGGTTTCATATTAGTTTTGACAGATCAAAACAAGCTCAAGATTTTGATCTTAGAATAAATTCATTTTTGTCAGAAGCTTGTTTGGCATTTCTAACATTTGTTTTTCAGTTCCTTTGTTGCGATTGTTGAATGCATTTTTCGTTGCGATTTCGTATCTTTATTATGATTATTTTTTGAGTTTTTCTTATATTAAGTTGATTATTATATGAGATTTTCAAATCTTCATGAACCACTGTTTCAGATTGGGAAAAAAAGCCGAAAAAACTGATAATGGAACCATAAATATATCCTAATGTGATGCTTGAGGTTACTGCATTTTTTTGAGAATTTCGATTTACCTGACAAGGATTGTAGAATTTTTTTCCTCTAAAGCAGAAGCAGATACTAAAAAATTGCAAGAAATCCAAAAGTTTTCAAATTAAATATCACCCTGTACATTTTCACTGGCATTGTAAACTCAAAGTATAATATCTTTGTCAAATTTCAGCTGAAAATTTAGAAAAATGCAGATGCTATGAGGAAACACTCACTGTATCTTCACAATGAAGCGTTTGCAGATCCATATTTATGATACTTTTATTCTTGATATCATTCAAGTAATCACCCCTCTCTGTTTGCACCTCCAATTTTGGAACACCCTCTATAGATCAAACAAATTGTCCAATAGCATTATGTAAGAATGGTGGAACAATTAGTAATGTCAAACGTAAATCCATTTTTTTATGCAAATTCAGTTGTTTAATGATAAAATTAAATTTGGCATATAATTTTTTTACTAATCGAATAGTAGATAGATTCATGTGGACATTATTCTACGTTTCAAATGAATTATCATCGAGAATATTGCTAGAGCAAATATCAGTAGCCCCAAACACTTATATCACTGTTTTGGTGATCCAAAATGTATATTGTAATCATATTTTCAGTGTTGGAAAAGACAAAGGTATAATCAGAAGTAGTCCATTAAAAAAAAAAGATATTCCATGGCAAAAATCAAGCTACAGGAGAGACAGACCGCCTGTGGTAATTGAAAGAAATAGAGAAGAGAAAAGTGAGAAATTTGACGAATTTAAGAGACTTGCTAAGGCTATAGATAATCAAATGGAACAGGTTTTGAAGAAACACAAAGAAAATCCTGAAAAACATCCTAAATATAATGATGAATGGAAGAAATTCTGGAATACTAGGTATGAAGTTTTGAAAAATCTATATAGAATGCTTACAATTATCTCTGCCAATTAGCGTTTTTGGTGAAATGGTAGTAAGCTCCCATCAAGCACTAAAATTGAAAATTAAATTTGGTACATACTGATTTTCGAGCATAAATTACGAATCAGGAGTCAAAAATGTCTCACTTTCAGTTACTGTCTAAAAAATAAAAAAAATTGTCCAGCACATTCTCTAGAATTCATTATTAAGCCTCTATTTTTGCTATTTTCTCAAACGTTAAATGCAGTGTGGTCAAACGAAAAGTTAACACCTCGATTTTCCGGCTTTAAAATGAAAATGTGGAAAATCGCTCGAACCCGTCAATTTCTGATTCGAGGGGAAACAACTTTTCCGCTCTTCGCATCCTCGTAACTGCACCCCCCTAACGAGGGTGAGTACAACCCCTTGATTTTGAATAGGGATGAGGGGTGTTGCGATACCTCATTTTGAAGATCTTATCGAGTACTATCTGATCCTGAAATTTCGCTTCAGAATTTTTATCGATAATGAAATGACAGGTAAAATAGTGGAAGAGTACTTATTTTTGTGATTAGTTTATTAAATGCTAGAAATGGGCACCATTCACTTCCATGCAGTAATGTAAGTTTTGCTGAAAACGTTCACGTACGTTACTCAAGATTTCTGGTGTAATTTGACGGAACTCAAATGATCCGAGTTCACAAATCATCCAGTGACTCAGGCTAGGTAGCGTAAATCTTGGATTTCAGGTGACCCCATAGAAAAAAGTCCAGTGGAGTCAGATCAGGTGATCTGGGTGGCCACTAAATATGTCCCTTTCTTCCAATCAAGGCGTGAGGAAAATTTTCATCTAAGAACTGACACTCCGGTTGAACGAAATGAGGTGGGGCGCCATCTTGTTGAAAAATTATCGTTTGATGGTCTTCTGCATTCTCCAATACTTGCACGAGGGCTGGATAAATAGCGTTCTCCAATAGATCTAAATAAATTTGGCCAGTGAGATTACCGGGTATAATAAAAGGGCCGATTATGTGATTTCCATAAATACCTGCCCAAACATTTAATTTTTAGGGAGTATTCACCTCACGAAATAATCTTGGATTTTCATATGACCAATACCGACAGTTATGCCGTTAAGATATCGAACATGTAGTTTTGATTACCGTTAATCATTTCACTGATCACTTCACTGAACTGGAGTCGGCGATCGGGATCATCTTCATTCAGTTCCTGAACCAATCGTATTTTAAAAGGATGGAATTTATGTTGTTCTTCTCTTTCATGTACCCTCTTTTTGTTTATGACTGAACCAGTATCGTCAAATTTGGCAACCAGTTGCACAACCTAAGCAACGGATACATTTTTTCGATGATGTCTATATATATATATATATATACCTTAGCAAAATTAAAGAAAAAGTATTGAATTTATATGAAATATAGTCGAACTTCGATAACTCGAATCATGATCTGACAAAAAATCGTGTTATCAAGTCTTCGAGTTATTGAAAAAATACATTTTTTCCACGTATTGTTTATGTGGGAAAATAATATAACATGAGAGTAAAGAAGTAATAATAAATGATAAATTGAATAAATTTCCTTTCTTTCATTAACAGCGCCCCATTTTGTTTTGTAAATAAAACACATTATTTATTTGAAAATTATTGAAATTTTTATTTCATTATAAAGTACAATGAATACCATTAGTTAGGAAACAAAACATCATTTAAAGGTCCACCACGGACACGCTGGCAGAAATGAAGTCGTTAAACTCAATTTCCATGACTCTCATACAAATCAGGTCGTATGTTAGCAATTACTTCTTCAATATTGATCTGTAAATCGTCTAAATTTGCTGGATGATTGTTATGAACCAATGACTTAATGTAACCCCAAAGAAAGATGTCCAATGGAGTTAAATCACAGGAAGGAGGCGGATAATTTATCGGTCCATTTCTTGAATTTTTTCCCGGTTTTTTCTAAGCACCAATTACTGAATACACGACGCTTTAAATGATCTGTTGGTCGAGAAATCGATAAATTTTGGTCTTCACTAACACTTTTACATACGGCAGCAATAATCTCTTCACTTCTTGCATTTCTTTGTATTAGTGACATAAAGTGAAAAATTTGTTTCAAACTTCTTCACTAAACGTTTAACTTTTATCCGGACGATTATGACGACCAAAAATTGAAGTTAAAACACGTAAAGTTAGAATAACAGATCGCGATTTTCCATAATAAATTTGGATTATTTGTAAACGTTGTTGGAGTGTGTATCTTTCCATGATTAAATGGTAGACATTGCCAAATACAACTGTCAATGTCACAAATAAACAATGGCTGCCCTGCGTGAGTTAATAAATTTAAAAATGGGGCGTTCCCATTGAAAGATACTTTACATATTCTTACATACATTAATAGAAACATCCTCAGAGTTTATTTCACTGTAAAAAATTTGGTTAATTGTGACTGACGAGAGGATTTTTTATTTTGGTTTTCGAAAAAAGCTTCACTGTTGTTCAAACCATTATAAAGCAGGTCGTTTGTAAGTTTGTTTATTTTCCAAAATGAATGCAAAATGCTCATGAATTTGCAATTGACTCATTAGAAGGAGGTGAATTGTTAATTGTTTCGTTTTTTTCGAAACAATTTAGAGTTTTCCTCAAGATTCTTTGGCAATAATAGCACTCCACCTTTTGTATGACACCCTTATCCAGTGGTCATAGTTTTGATGTCATATTTGTAAGGAAAAAAGCAAGTTTTATGAATATTAGCTTCGGTTGGAGGTCTTTGGGATGAGCCGGGCAATTGTCAATGAAAAGAATGATATTTCTTTTGGCACTTGCGAACTGTCACTCTAATTTCAATAATCTTCAAATAATTTTTCCAGTCATCCACGCATTTTTAATTGCTCGATAGTCCAGAGGCAACCATTAAATACCTTGAAAGCAGCGAGGTGCATTACTTTTACCTATCAGGAGCGCAATTTAAGTTTTTCTGGACCATCAATGTAACCCTCTGTTTACTGTACTTTCCCCCATGGCACTTTTGTTTTTTAATAGTTGATTTGTTATCCTGAAGACATTTAAAAAATAAACCCGTCTCATCTGCATGTCTCATTATATAACATTTAATTGTGAATCGAGTTTCCGGAATTAACTATTCCATCTTCAGACAATTGAAGACTCAACAAGCAGAACAGGTTATTTATGAATATACAGAGGTAGAAGAAGTAATAAAAACAGGTTTAAAATGAGAGGACGCTTAACAACTATTAGAAAGTCGGCACATCAAAGAAGATTGGTAAACAGATGTTACTTATTTAAATATCTCAAATATTTTGGATTTACATAGATCCGTACAGCCATTCATTATTTTTACATAATTTTTTTGTGAACTAATTTGAAAATTTCAACAGATTCTAAATAATCAAGTTTCTTTCCTTTTGATTCTACATGTAAAATTTTAAGTTTATCTTAAATTATTATTGTCGGAAAACGATGGCCGTTTTCTAAACAGTGGGTGGCAAAAGTAGAAGTTGGTTTTTTTAAATGAAATTCATTTTATGTTCTACTTTTGCCACTCATTGTTTAGAAAACAGCCATCCTTTTCCGACAATAGATAAACTTAAAATTTTACATGTAGAATCAAAAGGAAAGAAACTTGATTATTTAGAATCTGTTGAAATTTTCAAATTAGTTCACAATAAAAATAATGAATACCCGTACGGATCTATGTAAATCCAAAATTTTTGAGATATTTAAATAAGTAACATCTGTTTACCAATCTTCTTTGACGTGCCGACGTTCTAATAGTTGTTGAGCGTCCTCTCATTTTAAACCTGTTCTTATTACCTCTTCTACCTCTATATATTCATAAATACCCTGTTCTGCTTGTTGAGTCTTCAATTGTCTGAAGATGGAATAGTTTATCATCGAATAGATTTCCATCATCCCTGATCACTACCAATCAACAAACTGATAAAATATATCAGAGGTCATTGAACTGAATATTTACAAAACTTGTATCAAAGCCTCCAAAATATAATAACAAAAATGAAATATATATAATTGGATATCTGTATTTATATATTTTCAGTAGCAGTATAGCAGTTTATCAAAATTTTCAGATACAAGGAATTACAGACAGAAGGTAAAAATGCTGCAACTCACGATTTCAAACCTGAGTGGATTGAATTTTGGAATAAACGTATGATGGAGTTGCATCAGGAAGAAATAAAAGCTAGTAAAATAACATTGAGAAAAAGGTTAGGTCTACCAGATGAACCAGCTCCTATTTCTTTCAAAATTGGTGAAAGAAGAAAACCTCAAGATACCCCTAATCGACCTATACCTACTGCAGCACAACCTGATAATGATCCAGAGGTGAGAATTTCTTGTTTTTAATAGAAAAATTCAAGTTTTTGTCCTATTAAAATTTGTTCCATTGTCTTGGCCTTTAAGTAACAGAAATCATCTTAAATTTCAATTTTAAAACAATTTTTTTGGAAATTAATATGTGCTGTTACCAAATAATTCAAAGTTTACATATTTTTTGTGTCTGATGTTTCAAGGTGTTACTCCATCTTCAGACAACTGAAAACTAAAAAAAGTTTATAATTTTTTGGAAGCTGTGAAATAAGTGATCATCTTTGAAAAAAATGTTGACCCAAATAGGACATAATCTCAGAAAGATCTTTAAGTGCCATTTTTTTTTATAAAATTTCCATGAAATAGTTGAGTATTATTTGAAAAAAATTTAGCAAACTTTTCCTACAAATTGAAGACATTTCATTAGCATTCTGAAAAGGTATAAACGTTAACAATGAGTTTACGGGACCGTAAAAAATACCAGTAAATCGAGCAGGTAACACACTTCCTTGAAACATATTCTGCATGATGGCGCCTCTCTTCTACTCATGACTGGTGAGCAAAGCATAATTCGATAATTTGCGGCAATTATGGCGACCAGTTTGTGGACAGGACAGGTTTCAATCACTCACACTAGTTAGTTGTATATAACTAGTAGTAGTCACAGTATTCGTTAAATAAATGTTAACATTATTGTGAATAAATTAAAAGTATGTTGAAACACTTTTAATTTTGTGATGGCTGGTTTCGAAAACAAAAAATATGCTGATATTTTATACTGTTAAGAGTTGTGTGATGCGAACTTCTCTGCAGGACAAAGGAAATACGCAGTTCCTTTCCCTTATCGCTGATTGTCACATTGAAGCTTGTTTGGTTCGACATACCCTCGTGTTCGATAATCAGGACTGGTTCAGTGATGTCAAAGCGACGCTGGTAGACCAATCAGGAAGAAATTTTGGGACCATTTGCAGCAGATCCTGTTAATTCAACGAGAGCAGTGTCAGAGCATCTTAATTTGCCACAGTATAAAGTGAGACCACTAAACACACAGTGAGACAATATCTTTTCCACTACACACCAATCCAATCAAATTGAAATTTTAAATTCATTGAAATAAATTTGTATTTTCATGAATAAATGTCCAAAATTGTTGAAAAGTCTTGAGACATAGGTATTCACAATTTACTTTTTCTAAAGATGTTTATTATATATTTTTGATCAGCTATAGTTATACGTTTATTAGAAAGGTTGAATCTTGACACATAATAATGAAAAACAATATCATTCAAATAACCGCCATGACTGCCAATAGTAAACCATCCGATCAACCCAATTTTTCAGTACATTGTCGATTGTATAAGGCTCAGTCTTATAAATGGCAACTTTGATTTCGTGTTTCAAGGCATCAATCGTTTCTTGATGGTTAGAGTAAGTTATCCTTAACAGATCCCCACAAAAAATAGTCTTTCAAGGTGAAAATGCTGTGGAGTGGGCTTGATTTTGAAGAACTTATAAGAACAGCTGAAGACAGAGATAAGTTTGCCAGAGTGATCTCTAACCTCCACTAAAAGATAAGAAGAAGGTGAAAATGAGATTCATCACTAATGATAATTTTGGGAAAATGCTCATCTTCAGCCATGCAATCATTAGCCCATTGAGCAAAGTGGAAACACATCGGATGGTCAGGAGGCTTCACTTCTTGCACTAGTTAAGCCTTGTAAGCCTTCATACCGAGGTCTTTTCCACATAAATTTTTAACAATTTAGATAGAAGATTCATCACCTTGGAAATAAGTGTTAATTTCCCAGTTTTGCGAAATAACCACTACTTCAAAATGCAAACTCTAGATGGCCCAGCCTTTATCAACTGCATATCTATACCAAAAACTGATGTTTCTTAATTAAATAATGTTTTGGGACTGTAATTATTCTCCAAGTTGTCCAAAACATATCTAATAAAAGAGAGGAAACAAAAAACCTAAATGTACTCTTGAATATCAGAAGGTAATGAATGGTACAGTGCAGGAGTATAGAACAGTATAATTTTATCCCCTAGATATGTTTATTTTTAATTCCTTCACTGTGTATCACAAGGTTACTGGAAAGAAGAAGACTAGCTACTCTGATTTTAGAATAAACATAACACAGCTTCTGGAGACTGTACAACTGCCAGAGTATTTGGTTTGAGGGGGTCCTTCATACAGTTCCTTTCCCATGAGACTATGAACAAAACACATTCAACAATCCTGCAAGCATATTTAAATACGATTGCTCAGTCAATTCTAAGGCTATTTAAATATGACATTATTGGGTTATTAAAGTTCAGTGATCATCCATTTTTGACCCTTGAATGACTGGAATTAATTTGTTGCATATGATTTCTAGTATAACCCCTTTGAAGAATCTAGTCAAATTTTCAACCATTCCATATATTGCATGTTCAGATGAACGTTATGTTCCCAAGTATACCAACTGCCGAATGTATGGATATAATCGAAAATATACTCGCAAAAATTAACACCAATCCGGTCATAAAAACGAAATTTTGATCCCTTTTGGAACTGACAAAAGTAAAAGAAAATCTAATTGACCAAAATGAACCTGAACCAATGAAATTACTAAGGATAGTTAAAAAAGGGAAAAATGAAAATTCAGTGTTAAGTATGGGGACGAATTTTATTAAAATCAAACTTGATACAAGTAAGAACAAAATTTTCATGCATTTGATGAAAAGAAAAAAATTAAACAGGCATTGCTATACAAAAGCAGAAACAAAATATGAACGCAATACACAAAAAGAGAAAATACAAGCAAAATTGGGAAAATAAAATCAAGAAAATGGGTAGAAAGATCGGAAAGAAATATGTGAGATTGAAACAAGGCGATATGATCCCAACACAACCACATATAAGGTTCCAAAAGGATAAAAATCAATGCACTAAGATAAAACCTCCATTAAATACATCTTATACAACAGAAAATGCAAACAGTTCAAATAACACATATGAATTTATTTCTACTTTTAATGAAAACTATAAAAGATTTAAAAAATGGTGGATACGCCAATTAATAAATTTCACATCAAGGATTCAAATCAATAAATAAGAGAATAAATTGCAAAAATTATAGATTAAAATTTTAATACTATTACAATTCAAAATACATTATTACATTTCAAAAATCAAAATTAAAATTTATCCTATAATGTTCACAAAGAGTCATACCTATTTAAAAATTCAAAATAGTTATTCTAATTTCCTTACCATCTGAAAACACATTTTGAATTTGGGGAATTTGTCATGAAATTTACAGTTAAAATAAATAATTACACAAATATATTACTTCTGAAGAAAAGTGTAAAACATATAATGTTCCAGAGGAAATCAAAAGACTTCTAGCACAGAAGAGAAGAGTTAGAAAGAGATGGCATCGGACACACTCGCCTGCAGATAAGACCATCTTGAACAGATTAACAAATGAACTAAAATTTAAGATGAAAGAACACAAAGAATTGTCATTCAACAACTATGTGTTAAGTTTAAATAGATGTGATAATTCAGTGTGGAAACCAATAAAAAACTCAAAAAAACCAAAAATCCATATACCACCTTTACGCAACATACCAGGATCAACTATTCAATGGACAAGGACTGACAATGAAAAGGCTCAAACATTTGCAGAACACCTGGCTGAAGTATTCACACCCAATGATGACATACACGATTACGAGGTTGAAAGAGAAATGTTAAATATTCCTTCTAATACGACTCCTATTAAAAGTATCACCATAAAAGAAGTACAAAAAGAAATAAAATACCTGAACACACGAAAAGCTGCCGGAATAGATGAGGTCACACCAAAAATGATCAAGGAACTGCCTAAGAAAGGAGTAGCAATGATGGCATATATATTCAATGCTATCCTGAGACAAAATTATTGGCCAGAACACCTAAAAACTGCAGAAATAATCCTCATACTGAAACCAGACAAGAATCCAAACGCTGTAACATTATATAGACCAATTAGCTTACTACCAACTTTATCTAAGATCTTGGAGAAAATTTTGCTATTGAGAATAAAGTCGGATCCCAACACCCAAGAATGGATTCCTCCACACCAATTTGGATTCAGAACAAATCACTCCACCATACAGCAGACACACAGAATAAGTCATGAGATAAGCAAAGCCCTGGAACTCAAACAATACTGCACATCTGCTTTTTTGGATGTAAGCCAGGCCTTTGATAAAGTCTGGCGTTCTGGACTATTGTATAAGATAAAGAAATGTCTGCCATTATACTGCTACAAGTTGATGAGATCTTATCTTACTGGAAGGAGATTCAGAGTACGGGTGAATGATAAAGTGTCTGATTTTTATCCTATTCAGTCCGGTGTTCCCCAAGGAAGTGTTATGGGACCGTTTTTGTATACGCTGTATACGGCAGATATGCCCACAAATACGAATACGATAATGGGAACTTTTGCAGATGATGCTGCAATTCTTGCAAGCCATGAAGATCCCAAAGAGGCATCTAATAGATTGCAAATTCATCTTGATGAAATAAAAGAATGGCTGCATAAGTGGAAGATAAAAGTTAATGAAACCAAGTCAGTTCAAGTAAATTATACTCTTCGAAGAGACCAGTGTCCACCCATCTTTATAAACAATATAAAGATACCAAATTCCCCAACTGTTAAATATTTGGGAGTGCATTTAGATAGCAGACTAACCTGGAAGGAGCATATTATTAAAAAAAGGAAGCAAATAGACCTTAGAACTAAAGAACTGAATTGGCTTATAGGTAGAAAATCGAAACTCTCATTAGAAAACAAGCTACTGATATATAAAATGGTCATAAAGCCCATATGGACATACGGAATTGAACTTTGGGGATGTACAAGTAAGTCCAATGTAACTCTAGTCCAGAGATGCCAATCGACAATACTGAGATTGCTAACAAATGCTCCATGGTATGTATCAAATCAAACCCTGCATGAAGATTTGAAAATACCTTATGTGAAGGATGTCATCAAGGAACAGAGCCAAAAACATCACACCAAGTTAGATGGTCATATAAACGACTTACTACAACCGTTGCTTCAACCTCAAGACATGAGAAGACTCAAAAGAACCTGGGCAGCTGATATGAAGTAGATTTAAAATGGTCTTTTCACTGGAGAAGACCATATCAAATCATTTGAGAGCTCAAAGCTCTGTAGGCAGCAAATTAGCTCATAGAATTGTTGTATTCTGATTGCTAATGAATAAATGATAATAAAAAAAATATATATATATATATATATATATATATATATATATATATATATATTAAGGAAAGGACTCATAGTTGTATATAAGTTGACTCGATAGAGTTTAAACAGACCAAATTCAATTGAATAATATCCATTCTGATAAAAATATTAATAATTCAATTCATAAAAATATTTACAATTCCAAAATTATAATTTTAAGTGTTAGCTGGCGCACACAGCACATTCAACCAGATACAAGGGTGATTCAACAAGTATTAATACTGAAAACTTATATAAAAGTAAATTCCATAATTACTGATTCAAAAGTATATTTAGCTAATTAATTCTGCTCATTATTAATTATTAAAAATCATACATTTTTTCATAACTAATTGGCAGCCGAAATGTGAGACTGCTAATTAATTCTAATAATTAATAATTTATTAAATTTATTTCATAACAATATATATAATAACTTTTACAATGATGAAGAGATGAAATAATAAACTAGTAGCGACATATGTTATCAAAATCCCACAAACTAATATTTACTCCTTTGGTACATGCCACTTCTCGAAGTTTTGCACCAGCCCAAACCTTCAATAAATATATAAAACCTTTAAAATATAATTTGTTACTCAGTTTGTAAATACAGTCAAAACTACGAAAATCGAGTCACTGTATTCCCAGTAATAAAAAGTGATAGAAAACGAAGTAATTTCTTATTTTATTCCGTTTCAAAATTTAAGACTGATTCCGATGTTCTAAAGCAATCGGAAAACATAGTTGAAATGAACTGACAAAATGGAGAATTAATAAACTAAATGACAATGACGCTTATACTTAGCGTAAGCATAGAAGACAGTTATGCCAACTTAACTTAAAATATAAATATGATAGTTCTTTTAAAGGAAATTTTATATTATTATCTGATACTTTCTTGAAATAAGGTATACTGTAGTTCAATAAAAAACTAGAGATGAATTTGTTTGAAGAACTCGGAAGAGATTCTGCTGTATTTACTTTTTTCTTTACAATTGCATAAATAATTTATTAATGAAGTTTGTCTACTTACCCTATTACTTTCTCTAGGTAATCGTAATAGAAGATAACGATGAAGATACTAAGTCTTTCAGAAGTAAGTTCAGGAATCGGCTAAGATCAAAGTCTCCTATTAAAAGAAATGATCGTTCCCCTCAATACAGAAGACGCTCTCCTGTGAGGAATAAAAACTCGCCTCCACCACCTACCCATCATAGAGATTCTGTATCACCTTCGTCTCGCCGTAAAGCTTCACCTACATATCGACGTAGAGATTCGCCGCCCATTCGTAGAGATTCGCCCTCTATTCGTAGGGATTGCCCGCTTTCTCGACGTAGAGATTCACCCCTCACTCATCGAATAGGCTCTCCGTACTCTTTTCGTAGAGATTCCTCCCCACCAAGAATCAAAGAATCTCCGAAGAGGCAACTATCACCACTTTCTCATCGAAAAAGTTCGCCGAATGTTCTTAGAGCACCGTCGCCTCCTTCAAGAAGAATCAAAGATGAGAAAATATATTCTCTTTCTCCTGTGAGGGATAGATCTCCTAGACGAGATAGATTTGAGAGATCAAGGGAAAGGTCCGAAGAAAGGTCCCGATCAAGAGGGAAATCAAGGGAAATCAGTTGGGAGAAAGAAAGGTAAGAAAAATTATTTTTTTGGCGTAATTATGAATTTTGACCTAAAATTAAAAATTCGTAAAAGCACTATACCACTACTGCCAAAAATATTTCAATAACTTTCAGCAGTTGAATGTAATACTATCAGACTGCATACTCTATGTTGTGTATGCATTCCTAGATGCTTGGATACTCAAATAAAAAGAAATTGATGGGAAAAGCAAGGCATGGTGAATATTGACTGTCTATATGGATCTGCCAACAATAACTGTAAAATCCCCCATAGGAGGGATATTCAGAATTTGAGTGAAGAACTGTGAAAATAGGGCACAATATACAAATAGCAATAAAATGAGCAAACTATGTATTTTCTTTTTCCATCATAGTTTCACAAAATTCCATCCATGGTTTTCTGCAAAAATTTCTTGGTTTGTTTGAATCTTATAAGTATCCATTCCTTTTTAAAAATATTCTGAACACTTTATCACTCATATCGACTTGTTTACTCGAACAAGGTGCACTGGTTTCAACAGCAGCACACACATCTACTTCTTTTTTCAGACGTTTTCATTAATAGTGTTTTTTATCGATCTTGCAATGCCTGAATGTTCGTAAACACACAAATTTCTCAAATTTTTCAATTATTTCAAAAATAGCCGAACTTGAAGAAATCGGCCTATCTTCAAAGGCAACAATAAATGAATTTATTGTCTCTTGAATTGATTGACTACCAAAGTACCATCTTATGATCTGAATTTTTTCTTCTATAATGAAAATTTCGATTTACTTTATTTTCATCTGATATGGTCTAATGCATCTCACGAATGAAAGCAGACTGCAGAGCCTCTCGATCGAAGCATCCACACTTCACACTGCCATTGAGAGAGAACAGTTGTTTATTCGTCATCGCATCGCGCTGAGGTTTTGATTCTTCCACTGCTCTACTGGACCCTAGTCGTCTTGATTAACATGAAATTACCTATCTTTCAGACTATCTTTTCCATACCTGTATACAGGTGGACACTGGCCTCTCCGTAAGGTGAAATTCACTTGCACAGATTTGGACGCATTTATTTGGATTTTCCTCTTGTGAAGCTATTTTTGGATTTAGTTCAAATGTTTCTGTCATTTATTGGTGGCATTTTGTGGATCTAGTCAATAGCTAGAATGCCTCCATCATCTGCGAAAGTTTCCGATATAGTAAAAGGACTTGTAGGCTGGTCAGCGGTGTACAGCATGTACAGCAGTGGTCCAATTACACTTCCTTGAGGAACTCCTGATTGTAATGGGAAGTAGTTTGATTCCTCACTACGTACTATCACTCTGAATGGTCTTTGACTAAGGTAGGACTTCAATAATTCATAATAACAACCAGGCAAATATGTCTTGATTTTATAGATGCCAGACTTTATCAAAAGCCTGACTCACATCCAAGAATGTTGATGTACAGTATTACCTATGTTCAAGCGCTTTACTTATTTCATGGTTAATTGTATGAATTTGCTGTATTGTGGATTGGTTTGAGCGAAATCCAAACTGATGATCCGGTATGCACACCTCTGTCGGAGTTTATTCTTTGAAGCACCAGCCTTTCTAAGATTTTTGATAGAACTGAGAGCAAGCTAATTGGACCATAGGATGTGATGGTGTTTGCATCTTTACCTGGTTTAGAGACAAGCATAATTTTGGCTGCTTTCAGTTGTTCTGGTCAGTAGTTCAGTTTTAGGGTGGCATTGAATATATAAGTCCTTTCTTTGGCAATTCCTAGATCATTTTCGGTGTTATTTAATCATTTCCTACAGCTTTTCTGATATTCAGGTATTTTATTTAAATTTGAACTTGCTTCATAGTAATTTTTGGTATAGGTGTGGTACTTGCAGGAATTTCCAGCAGCTCTCTTTCAAGATCATCATCATTTAGGGTGAATACTTAGCCAAATGCTCAGCAAATATTTGTGCCTTTTCTTGGACAGTCCTTGCCCATTTCATCGTTGATCCTGTTATGTTGCAGCATTTATCAAATTAAATGTGATGATTGTAATGCTACATATATAGGACAGACAGGCCGATGTTTACAACATAGAATCAAAGAACATAGGATGTCTATTTTGAAAAATCAGAAATCAACCGGTTTTTTGCAGAACATTGTATAGAGAATAATCATTTTTTTTTATGAGAAAGATCACTTTACTATATAATGTTAAAAGAGTAAATTGATGGAGTATTTAGAGATTCTTTCAATCAAAAAAGCCATTGAGAAAAAGGAGAAAATTTAACGAATTCCCAAATACTCTTTGAGAACACCCCTATATTGGATATTCCATACGCCATAAAAATACACAGATGTCCTAAGTGTAATAAAAGAGCCTTTTTCCAATTTTAAGTTCAGTTACTTTTTGCTCTCTTTTGAAGATTGTAGAAAGACCGAAACACGTGTTAGGATTCTGAATAAACTATGAAACAAAAACTGTGTGAATTATTTTTTTTTTTTTTCAATATAATAATTCTAAATGCTCTTCTATTAGTTGGTAGGTGAGATGTATCACATTGTTTTCTCGCATATATTTGATCAGGGTTCAGTAGGTATCTGGCACAGTTCATTTTGATTGTGTTGTCTGGAAGACACTGTGACATATTTCAAAACAAGAAACACGTTAGGAAATTTAATAAAAAATAATAAAGATTTGATCCATAAAAACAAAAAATCTGGTCTATAGGTTAAACTGCGGTACTTGCCCATGTGTATATGTGGGTCATACAGGTAGATCTTTCGGCACTAGGATACGTGAACACGATAAAGCATATCTTGGAAAAAACGAAAATTCAACATATGCTGACCATCTTTTGGAGACAAGATATGATTTTGACAATAACTTCAGAATCTTACACCTAGAAAAAAAGAACCTCAGATTGAACTACCTAGAAGCCCTCGAAATTAACAGATACTGTAAATTCCCACTACCTTCTTTTCTGTACATTTTGAATATTCAAAGAACTCAATCTCAAATATGTAGTTAGTACCATACTCACCTGACGAAGTCATGTTGTCACGACGAAACAATTGTTGTGAGATTAAATAAATTAGCGGAAATTAAGTTGTTTTACTTTAATCATCAATATATCGGGTATTTTTTTAGAGTGATAGAACTTTAAATTGAAATAAAACACATTTAAATTAAGATTGAAGTCAAATTTTTTTTTCATTTGAAAGATAATTTTATGACATTTATGTTTTAAAAATAATTTCCGGCATATGTTCACCACGGCTAGCTCTGAGACCAATTTTGGACCACTTTTTCGAGTAATTCAGGCCATATTTCATCAATAACACGAGTAACGTTGGCTTCCAAAGAGTCTATTGTTTCTGGTTTATCAGCATAAACCAATGACTTGACATAACCCCAAAGAAAATAATCAAGTGGAGTTATGTCGCATTATCTTGGTCCATTTCTCGAAATTGGACCATTTATCGAAATTGGACCATTTCTCGAAATAATGTTATCGCCAAATCTTTCTTTCAATATATCAATTGTTACGGTAGCAGCATGAAGTGTAGCACCATCTTGTTGGAACCAAAACACTTCTGGGTCGATACCATTCAAATTTTGAAACAAATAATCATTGATCATCGATCTGTAACGAGCACCATTCACTGTAACATTAGCTCCAGCATAGTTTTTAAAGAAATATGGACCGATGCTGCCTCCAGCATGTAAAGCACACCATACAGTGCATTTTTCAGGATGCAATGGAACCTGCAGAACTTCTTCAGGGTTGTTTTCACTCCATATACGGCAATTTTGCTTGGTTACATAGCTGTTCAACCAGAAATGAGCTTCATCACTAAACACAATTTTACGATAAAAAAGTGGATCAACTTCAAGTTGTTCTAGGGTCCAATCAGCAAACAAACGACGCTTATTATGGTCAAGTGGCTTTAGTTCTTGAAGCAATTGGCTCTTGTATGGGTGTAGACCAAGATCTTTACGCAAAATTTTCCATGTGGTGAATATACAGAGTCCAACTTGTTGTGAACGTCGAGGAATAGACAAATCTGGATCACCATCAACACCATGACTTACAGCAGTGATATTTTCTTCTTCTGTTCTTTGTCTTGTTATTGTTGTTGCATCGAGTAGAGAAAATGTTGTCTGAAATCCATCGATAGTTCGACGAATAAGCTGCTCTGATGAACGATTATGTAAACCATAAATTTCACGAAGTGGGTTATAAGTTTGGCGGATAGAACACTGATTTTGAAAATAAATTTCAACAATTTGTAAATGTTGTTGCGGCGTGAGTCTTTCCATGATAATTTGTCAATGCTTACTGAACGGAAATGTCAAAACAACATGGCTTCTACCTTCTGTCAAATCACAGTTACCCTATCGAAAGTTTTATCACTCTAAAAAAACACCCAATATAAATTATGAATTTAAATCTACTTGATGAGATATATTATATCAATATAACATTAATATTTGTCTAGAGAAACATTTATTTTTCTTTATATGACATTGTATACAACATGTACTCGTAATTTTTTCCTTAGTGTGAAACCTAAAAAGACTACAGATATGATAATATACTCAAATCCAAATATAAGCTATTAAACATATTAAAAGTATTCCATGGTTTCAGATTAGAGAGGTAGCTCTAGGGTTTGGAATTAAAAAAAACCAGTTTAAAACTTACTCTTCAAAAAAAAATTGAATAAAAAACCACATACTGCTTACACGTATTATGCTTGGTAATAACCTTGAAATTGAAACATAGAATTTCATTTTAATGTTATCAACAGATATGTCATAGAAGCATCTTTTCCCTAACAATTTTTA
Organism: Megalocaria dilatata; assembly: GCA_034642435.1. Classification (NCBI taxonomy): domain Eukaryota; kingdom Metazoa; phylum Arthropoda; class Insecta; order Coleoptera; family Coccinellidae; genus Megalocaria; species Megalocaria dilatata. Next base: position 50,860,312 of record CM067859.1, on the reverse strand, counting down.
CGCAAGCTTAAAATTTTTCTATAATTCTTAAAAGGTGACAGAACCGTTTCTGAAATTCTGTGGTAAAACAATGCGGCGCTCTGAATCTTCACATATCCAATATTTGAATTTGATTATATAAATTATGAATTTGAGTCCACTTGATGGAAGCATTTAAGCCTCCACTCGTTCCGTCCGAACAGCGATCTTAACGAAATTTGGCACAAATCTCCGTGTCATTATCATATACCTAAATACAAAACTTGATTTTGATCAGATCAGTAGTTTTGTAATTATTGGGAACATAAGAAAAAGTTTCAACTGTGAATAACTTCGGAACCACCAAGTCAAACCCAGTCGTTCGAAACAATTTTTGGCTCAAACTTAAAAATTACAAGCATTGAGGCAAAATGATAGCATTCTGTTCCGTCTGTACTTTGTGATGAATTTTGATAACTTTATGATCTGTTTGCAGAGAGAGACGTAGAGATTATGACGAAAAGCATTGGGATAGATCCTATAGAAGTAGAGAGATCCCCTGGGATCGCGACCATCATTATCCTATGGATCCCTATGCTCCTCCTAAAATTCTAAGAGATGTAACGAGGAAACCTGTGATTGATCCGGAGGAAGAGGATGGTGAAGTCAATATTGTTGCTGTACTGAGACTCTTAACAGCTTTAGAGGAAAAATTAGGTTCTCTAGGCCCCAGAGTAATAGATCTTTTGGCCCAAGCTTTGGCCATGGAGAAGAAAATGGCGAACAGCTCTGAAGATTTATTAGATAACGAAATTAACTGTGTGTTATTTGAAACTGTGAAAGAAAAGCTCAAAGGTTAATATCTACCGTTCCACCAACATTCCCAAATTGATATTTTTTTTGCATAATTTTAGGTCAGCTTCAAGCTGGTTTTGTTGATTGGGTCCAAGAAAAAGCCTTTAAAACTGCTATCAAGAAAACAGCAAGTCTCATTCACATGGCTAGCCAAAGAAAGAAGCAAATAGAGGAAGAATTACCGAAGGAACCAGTGGTGGTACCTGGAATTGGAAAAGTGAACAAGGGAAAAATAGCAAGACAAATTGCAAATGCTCTGATAGCTCAGGGAAAGACCGACGTTACTCAAAATGAATTGGAAGAACTGATCAATGCCGTTGTAAGTACAAATTAAACTAATATTCAATTATTAATAAGGAGTATGAGCTATGGTAATAGAAAGTTCTAGAAATCGAGACAGTGTAACATACATTCTGTCAAGAAAGTACCGGGAATTATCGATTTAAATCTGGCGGGGCAATGAGGCAGGTAAAAATTTTTTTTCCTAGGTTGGTACCACTGTCCTTAATTACTATGCCAAGCTTGAGCGGGATCTGTCAACTAGTGTGTTTGCAACAGCTGATTAAGTCAGTCGATGTCAGAGTGCGTGCCGATTTTTACTATGGGTGATTACGTTGAGCAAAGAATTTGTTCAAAGTTTTGTGTTGCAAATGAATTTTCGTGTGCCGATGCATTGAAAATGTTGCAAAAGGCCTTTGGTGATAATGCTCTATCGAAAACTCGTGCATATCAGTGGTACAGAGCCTTCAAGGACGGACGTGAAGTGGTCAAAGACTTGCCTCAATCCGGACGCCCATCGAGGGCTTCGATCGAAGTTAACGTCGATAAAATTAAGGAAAGGGTGCTGGAAAACCGTCGTACCAGCTTGAAAGAGATAGCACATGATCTTAAGATATCCCACGAGTCCGCACGTACGATTTTGATTGATATTTTGGGCATGAGAAAGGTGGCCGCACGACTCGTACCGAAAGACCTGAATTTTCTCCAAAAACGTCATCGCGAACAGGTTGCTTCAGACATGCTGGATCGCTGTAATTCCGATTCTACATTCATGGAACGCATTATAACTGGTGATGAGACCTGGGTCTACGAGTACGATATGCAAACAAGCCAGCAATCATCGGAATGGGTGGCAAAAAATGAGCCGAAACCGAAAAAACCACGCCAGAGCCTCTCGAAAATGAAGGTGATGCTCATTGTTTTCTTCGATATCCGTGGCGTGGTGCACTACGAATTCGTTCCAGAGGGTCAGACGGTAAACAAGGAGTATTACCTAGGTGTTATGAAACGTTTGCGTGAGCGTATCCGTAAGAAGCGGCCAAATTTGTGGGCGAACAACTCATGGATTTTGCATGACGATAACGCGCCTTCTCACCGAGCTACGATTGTGACTGACTTTCTCGCCAAAAACTCAACAAACGTGCTTCAGCAACCACCGTATTCGCCGGATTTGGCTCACTGCGACTTTTTCCTCTTCCCAAAACTAAAATTGCCCCTTCGTGGCACTCGTTCCGAGTCGATTGAAGCCATAAAACAAAATTCGTAGCGAGAGCTAAAGTCCATCCCGGAAAGCGCCTATAAAAAATGTTTCGATAATTGGAAGTGCCGTTGGCATAGATGTATTGGAGCAAATGGAGCCTATTTTGAAGGCGACCCAATAAATTTTGACGATTAAATGTAAAAATGTTGTTTTAATTGAAAATTCCCGGTACTTTCTTGACAGAGTAGTACATCTGTATAACAATTCTATACTCAAACAAACTTGACAAGGTTTTGTTGATCACAGAGGCTGATTGGTAAAATCAATCAGTTTGAAAGGTGCGCATGACTGCAATTTGCCTGATCAACAAAACCTTGTCGAATTTGTTTAAGTTTAGAATTATTGTATAGATCTATGTTACACTGCCTCGATTTCTAGAACTTTCTATTGCCATAGCTCATACTCCTCATCAATGATTTCTGGTACAGATCAGCTGAAATGATTTATTTGAATATGAATATGCAAATTATGAGCATTACGCAAAGTATTGTCTGATTTGAGCAGGGGGAAATTTTTTTCTGCGTTAGTAACGTGAAAATTTCGCACAATTTAAACTGATTGGTTTTTGTCTGTGCAATGTATGCTATTGACTCCAAATCTGTCAAGTATCTATATTCGCTATGCATAGAGACTTTAAGGTATTAACAATATACTAGCGCCATCTAGAGTATGCAAAATACATAACCTTTGCGAGTTAATTCAAGCAAACCAATTAGTTTGAAACATGCGCATGTCTGCAATTTGCCTCTGTGATCAACAAAACCTTGTCGAGTTTGTTTGAGTATAGAATTGTTATACAGATGTATGTTACACTGTCTCGATTTCTAGAATTTTCTATTACCATAACTCATACTCCTTATCAATGATTTTTCGTACAGATCAGCCGAATTAATTTATTTTAATATTAAATTATATCATAAAGAGCATTGCGCAAATGTGTTGTGAAGTTCAAAGTTTAGGATGGGTGACATGTTCACCGACATGTCTCTATCCGTTCCTTACTAATAATATCTATTCTATTGTGGTTTTCTTTAGACAATGGTTGTTGAATCTATGCAAATCATCAATTTGATTGTTTGCATTTGCTGTTGTCCGATTTTGATGATTAGTCGGTCAAGATTTTTCCGATTTCTTCTACAGTATAGGGTATTTTAAGTGAATTGTTCTGTTACTAACATACCAGGGGCCATTCATTATTGATCTTCATGTTTAAGATTAAAATCTATACAGTATGAGTGTTTTTTTTTTTCAGGATAAGGTGCTTTTCATGATTTCAATGGAATGGTGATCAGAATTGTTATGAGAATCTTCAGGCTGATACTTTTTTCAAGGTTACTCTCCTTTTTAACCTCGAAACTTTTTTGTTGATCATTTTTCATAGTATGATTTTTTACGTTTTTTTTTTAACTTTTTTGTATGTAACTTGTAACTGTTCACGAGAAAAATCGCGAAAAAAAGATTTTCGTTGTTTGGGAGATTTTTAAATACAAAATTATTTTATCAGTTACATGTTCCAAGAAAGCTTAGCTCGAAAAAGTCAATGAAAAATTTAAAGAAAATGTGAACTATCCTATTGTACAGACACACCATCTTCTAATAGACCTTTGTGCGGATGGAATAACGTTGTTATTTCTTATTTCTGCACAAACATTTTGGATGAGATCAGCAAGTTCTTCCCTTGATTCCACAGTAACAGAATAGATAGACCTGAACTTTTAAATAGCAGTATATTTAATTATTTATTTCCGATATTTGTCGGATCAAGTTTTACCAGTGAAAAAGTTTATCTTAGTATTGTTTTTTATTCTTGTTACATACATACATTATTATTGTCTTTTTCAATATTGCATTTATTAATATTTTGATTTTCTTATTTCTATAATCAAAATGCCTTTCCGATTCACAAATCACAAACATGCCGATATCCATTTCTGCCATGGTTTTTCAAAAGGTAGATGCAAAAGCAACTCTGTTCTTCATTAATCCGATAGGGATGCAACAACAAGCAGTAGAAGATTTTCTTGCATCCCTGGGAAATCAAAATCCAAAATTCTAAATGGTTTAAAAAGAGATCACAGACATGCTCACCATCTGCAATCTATGCAATGTTTTCATGAAGGTGATGAAGTACTTAGATTAGAATTTTGCCACGGGTTCCTATTAAGATCAAAGAAAATTAAAATTTTTTATGTAAGATATTATAGATGGATGAAACGTGTTTTACTTGTCAGTGAATTACGACAATCAGCATGTTTGGGCACATGAAAATCCATATGCTATTAGGCCTAAAAACTGCCCAATTTAAATTTGGCGTGAATGTTTGACTTGGTGTATTTGGGCGTTATTTCCTGTCAATTCGTTTGAATGATTAAAATTTTTAATAGAAAAGTATGTCAATATGTGACACAAAGTTCAATTGAACTTAAAATTAAATGCTTGCTTTCAACTTGATGGTAGTCCAGCACATTGTCATAGAAATGTAAGAAATGAACTCAAGATTATAGCCTTTCTGGCTGAACCATCCTGGCCTGAAACACTCGAAGGCGTTCCTTGGAACGGCTTCGAACCAAAAGATGGCAGACCTTAGAATACTTATCGGAATTGTGACAGGTCACTGCAAGTTGAAAGCGCATTTGCACAAAATCGACTGGTTGAAGATGATGAATGTGGGCTGTGCCTTGAGGACACTGAAACAACCATGCACATCGTCTTCGAGTGCCCAGCATTGAAACGCATAAGATTCAAGGTCTTTCGTCAGGCTATTATAGTCCACTGCGATCTGAAAAAATTACCCCTGAACAAGATTATCGGTTTTATCCAAAAATACTTGGTCTCGTCTGGGAAATATAAATCAGGAGTGACCACCGTACGGACGCAGTGGTAGGGTGAACAGACGCCCGCTCACTATAAATGATAATAATACCATGGAAAATAATAAGTGTGGTATGACAAGTACGACAGTAGTTGCAAATTTTTCATATTTCATCATGGATTTATTAACTTAATTTGGAGTTTTTTTTTAGTTCTCATATCTAGGTGCAGTGTTTGTTTCACATAAAGTGTCTCTATATTCAACTTCAGTAATGTCTGGTACTGGACTTGTAGTCTTTTGGTGAACTTTTTATTCAGTTTTTATTCTGTTATATTATGCTTTGAAGTTTCGGTCAAAAATTATGTTGTTTTTAGGATTTAAAGCGTCCCCATAAAATTCCTTGAATTCTGTGGCAATCTCATCGTCATTATTATATATCTTTTTATTTTTGATAATTTGATTCATCTTGTGTTTTGTATTCTACTTATTTAGATTCTCTTGCCAGTCCGTTTTATTGATATTTTCACATGCTTCGATCCATTTGCTTGACCTATATTGGATTAGAAGTTCCTTAATCTTTTTGTTGAGTCTTTCAGGTTGGTCTTAATTATAATAATTGCAGTACTTGAGAAATGTAGAAAATGCACAATATAATAAATGCAAAACTTAAGCACTACAAAAAATCTTTATTCCACATATCACTTTTTTTTAGTGTTGCAATAATGCATAATTAAAATTATTTCTCCAAATATAATAGATTTCATGTTCTTGACTATTTTCTTATTTATTAATCGAGTTGAATTCCATATAGTCTTTTTCTCAGTACTGACAAATAACAGAGTAGACTTCAAGTGAAAGATAATTCACAGTAGCAGTCATTACGATTATATCACCTCACCCAAATATTCATCAAATTAGACCAACTGGAGGTGTACTGATTGAATTTGTTGTTTGTGATTGAGAAAGTAACAAGATCATTACTATAGTCTGAAGCAATGTAAAGTATGATCAAAATTGGATAAAAGACGAATCATCTAATTATCTCTAGTTTATGATTTATCAGAAGCCATACCAAAGCTCCACAATTTTGTGGCATGATTTGTCCTGGGACTGCCTCCATTACTATTGTTCATTGAATCAGAGGCAACCAAGAGGGCAATTTATATAAAAAAGTAACACAACATAAAATCCAGTAATCTGATAAGGCACTTGTGCTCATTTTGAAAGGGTGCAAAGTGGTAACTGATTAGGTCACAGATATGATGGTGACAAAATACCAATTCAATAACCATCTCTGAGGTAATTGAAGACAATAGGGATAAATGGGTTAATGATGAAATATCATTTTCCAGGGATTCTCTAGTGTACTATACTAATGAATCCAAAATAGAAGAGGGTAGTAACGGGGTGGCAATCTAGGGACAAAGGCGATACAGGATAGCCATACCCAACCAACTGTATTCCAAGCTGAGAAATTTACTCAATACAAGTCAGCATAATGCTCTGTATGAAGCGAGGATATAGTATTGTCCACATGTACATCTTAACTGACTGCAAAGCATCTCTTTTAGTGCTTGATTCTTACACCTGAGAATCGAAGCTAGTCTGGGGGTGTAAACAATCAGTAAATACATGGGTCTCAGGTCACTCTAGAATACACAACAATGAAATGGTTGACTGTCTGGGATTTTTTATCAGTCCGGCATTGAACAATTGCACAGTAAATGGCAAAAGGTTGTTGATAACGAAGGTGATCACATTATTGATTCAAAATAAAAACTTGTTAATGATTTATTCGTTTGAATTCAATTTAAAAAAGCGACATTACTTTTTGGTCCATCTGATATATATAGGTAACATACTAATAACCTTCAATCAGGGAAAATTTCAATCCACTTTCCATATAGACCTTCTCTATAACTCCGACAACTTTACGAGCTCAGCATAAATGTAGGCAAAACTGTATACATGTGTATCCAACAAAAACAAGGCAGAAGCTTTTTCAGCTTGTGCAAGTTAGGAGTTCAGTTGTGTTCTGGGTAGATCAACTTTGAGTATACTTAACTAAATCTTGTCACTTTTATAAATAGTTGGGAATATTCAGGATGTCCAATAATTAGACCGACAAGCTTCTAGTGGATGTTCTAGACATTATTTTAGACACTTTCGACCCAAATCATATAATGCAAAAATTATTCGTTAAGGAGCTAGTGCCCTCTGAAGATGACGTCCAGACAACATTTTTTGTCACATACCTCCAAAACGTATTAATTGTTTTATAAAGTGAAGCTTTTATAAAATAATTGAAATCAAGTACAAGAGATTGATATTTCACTTAATTTATTATGATTATTTAGATAACAAGCGTTGAATAGTGAAAGGAGAGAAAATTTCAAATCAATTTTTCTGAAAACCAGTGCAACTGGGTGATATTACGGCACCTTTTTTCAAGAAATAATATCATAGTTTATGAATTTTATGTATAACTTTTAAAATAAAGCAAGGTAAAAGAGTTGCCACTAAAAATACCCTTCGCCCCTCCAAAATGATACGCTTATGTTTGACATGAAAAATTGTACTCAAACCATTTGGTGCGTATTTTTGATATTAGCTTATGTGTGAAATTTCAACACTTTAGGTAATGCCGTTTTGGAAATATGTGACAAAAAGTGATTGCCTGGACGTCATCTTCAGAGGGCTCTAGCTCCTTAACGAAGCATTTTTTTCATTATATGATTGGGGTCGAAAGTGTCTAAAATGATGTCTAGAACATCCACTAGAAGCTTGTCGGTCTGATTATGGGACATCCTGTATATTGACGAAAAACTGAACTGGTAAAGGATCTTTCATTAACAGCGCCCCATTTTGTTTTGTAAATAAAACACGTTATTTATTTGAAAATTATTGAAATTTTTATTTCATTATAAAGTACAATGGATACCATTAGTTATGAAACAAAGCATCATTTAAATGTCCATCATGGAACGCTGGCAGGACTGAAGTCGTGCCCAATTTTCCATGGCTCTCTCACTCAAATCAGGTCATATGTTAGCAATTACTTGTTCAATATTGATCTGTAAATCGTCTAAATTTGCTGGATGATTGCTGTAAACCAATGAATTAATGTGCATATCAAGTATTTTATACTTGGTATATGTATATTATTTATGTATTGAAATTTAGGGAGTTAGCTTTCGATTTTATTCAGCAAGTTTTTCGTGATTTCTTAATAATTAAAGAGTTTTAGTGATTTAAATTGCCGTTTTTTATAAGTGAATGTTTAATTTTTAGGTGGGGATAGCTGAAGCTCAGAAAAATAGTTCTGAAACATTAACAACTGCAAGTTTCTTAGAGAAATTATCCAATTCACAATTATCAGAAAAAACTGATAGCCGAAAATCAGATCAGAAACAAGAAACAGAAAAAGAAACTGTTCCTAAACTGGAGGAAGATCAGGAGGCTTCAAGTAGCTCCCAGGATAAGACCACTATAAATATGGAGGGTCTATCAGATTCAGACTTGGAAACGCTATTGCAGAATTTTAAAGATTTATCAAATGATGAACAACTTGGGCTTATAAATTATCTCAAAAAGCTTGAAGCCAAGGAACCAGAGAGAGTGGAAAATTTGCGGAAATTTGTAAATCTGAGTGAAAACTCTGATGAAAAGAGTGAAAGTGGTCGCTACAGCCCTTTCTCTGCTAGAATGGAGGCTTCTAATTCTATGTTAAAGAAAGAGGAAATTGAAAAGAAAGGCGAAGATAAGAACGAAGACAATTCTCAATTCATTAACATAGACTCAGAAGATGAATATTCTTTTGAAGATGTTGCAAAAGCAGTTTCACAGAAAGTAATCGAAAATGAAAGAGAACAGAAGAAACTAGAAGATAAAAATCTAGATGATGCTAAGGCATTTATTACTTCCCTTATGAGTTCTTTGAATAAAAATGTCACTAGTACTGCCACCACTATTCCTTCAAGTGTTGTTACCACTAAAAACAGTTCTGTGGAAAAAATAAATGTTATTTCTAATATTTCTGTGAATCCAGTTAGTTCTGCTGATATTGCAAATTCTCTTAGTGGAATTACAATGAGTGTTTCTAGTCTAGGTAAGTGGAAAATATTTTAATGTGTTAATAGAATTCACCAAAATAATCTACATCACTTCAATATATTAAAAAAAAACTTTGGTAAATATTTGAATTTCTGTGTCCTACATATATTGGTCAGATTTTTGTGTCATTATATTCAGCTTGGTTTCCTCAACAAAAAATGTGCAACCAACATCCGGCAGTCTGCTTGTCACTTTTTCCACTATAAAAACACTCAATCACTGATCTTATTTTGTTCACAAATCATCTGTAAACATCTGCACAACCACGATGTTTTTTGTAGTCATTCATTCAATATATAGAAGATAGCTATGCTAATTCTAAACATTTTTTCTTTATTATGAACATAGGTTTAATTAGTTTTCATTTAGAAGTACAAGCATTTGAAAAAATATTTTTTCTTGTTTAAGTCTGAACTATGTTTAAACTATGAAATTGTATCAATCTTCTTTAAAAATTATTATGAATGGAAATGATGCATCTTAAGATTATAAAAATTGTTCGAAATGTCAAATTTTGGCTTGAATAGAACCCTTACATAGACAAACTAAAGATTCCATTACTCGACTGATGAAATTTGGGTCGTTTCATATTTGGTTAGCTACATCTTGAATTCAATCAAGTAATTTTTCATGGGAGGTGATTTCAACATGATAGACAAGCTGCTTCATATGTCTCCACGATATTCACATTATGCAAAAGTTTAATTTTGTTACTTACAATTTCAAACATGCTTTAGCTTCAGATACTATGATTTGAAAGCATGAAATATTTGCAAATTACAGAGTTCAGTTTAGTCATTCATGATTTCGAAATTCTTTCTGTGTATCAAATTGAATTATGAATGATTTAATTGAACTATGTAATTTCCAAATATTTAGTGCCTTCAAATAATAGCCGAAACCTATAACTGCCCAAAAATGTTTTTCTTCCTACTGTACCAAATTTCAAAATACTGTTTATCTTGGTATTACTCTTTATTACCTGAACCTGCATAAAATACTCTGTACCATTTTTATGATAGATTGGGCCGTTGCTTGGTAGAAATCAGTTGTAATTGTCATTATAAAATAAAACACTTGTTTACATTTTCTACTTTATTTTTGGTATTGACGTACGTTTCGTCTTTGCTAGAAAGACTTCATCAGAATACGAAGTAACAGTTGTTGTACAATGAATTTATAAGATTTTTTACAGAAGGTGTACATGTGTTTTTAATTGTTCGTCGGGTTGGTTTTCTCAAAGAATATTCCCTTCAGAATCGTGTTCACTCGATCCCTTGTAAATATTGAATAGAGGGGTGTAATAAAAATCTATTTGTTCATTTACTAGGTTATTGCTGTTTTTATGTTTATTTATTTCGTAAATTTCTCATAAGTTCAATTTTAGACCTCTATTTTCAACATGTAGAATTTCTATTTCTTTTGTGAAATAATGGTTATTTTCAAGAAGGTGTTTAGCATAATGTGAATCTTTTTTATTTTTATCGAAACTTCTTTTATGTTCTGTTAGGCGTGTAATCAGGTTTAATCATGGGAAATCCACTAAGCTCTTTACTCGCGGAAATCTTCATGGATTTCCTAGAAAACAAAATTCATAAACATCTGTTCAAAAAATACATCCTTTATTGGTATAGGTATGTGGATGATATAATTGCATGTTTCGTAGGTACTAACAGACAAATATCAACATTTGAGAATTTTATAAATAATCTCCACCCAAAAATAGTTTTCACTTCAGAAATAGAACATAATGAATCCATCAACTTTCTTGACCTCACGATAACTAGAGAAAACAATAAACATAACTTCGCAATTTATCATAAACCATCACAAACAGATACCATTATACACCGTAATTCTTTTCATCCATTCCAACACAAACTAGCAGCTCTCCATAGTATGATATACCGTTTATTGAACATTCCACTAAACCAAGTCAATTTCCAAAAAGAAAAATGTATAATTAAACAAATAGCTTACAACAATGGATATAATACATCTCTAATAGATAATTTAATTAACCAACGTATACACAAAAACACAATAAAAGAAATTTATCCAGTAACATCTGATCTATCTGAACACAAATACGTTAGCCTCACATATCTCGGAAACATTAGTATTCAACTAAAAAACCTACTCAAAAAAGAAAATATTAAAGTCTCTTTCAAGACAAACAATCCTATTAGCACATACATCAAAAACAATAAAAACAGTATGGATAAACTTCAATTATCAGGTGTATACAAACTCACTTGCCCAGATTGCCCAAAGATTTATATTGGTAGAACAGGTAGAAATTTCGGTACACGCCTAACAGAACATAAAAGAAGTTTCGATAAAAATAAAAAAGATTCACATTATGCTAAACACCTTCTTGAAAATAACCATTATTTCACAAAAGAAATAGAAATTCTACATGTTGAAAATAGAGGTCTAAAATTGAACTTATGAGAAATTTACGAAATAAATAAACATAAAAACAGCAATAACCTAGTAAATGAACAAATAGATTTTTATTACACCCCTCTATTCAATATTTACAAGGGATCGAGTGAACACGATTCTGAAGGGAATATTCTTTGAGAAAACCAACCCGACGAACAATTAAAAACACATGTACACCTTCTGTAAAAAATCTTATAAATTCATTGTACAACAACTGTTACTTCGTATTCTGATGAAGTCTTTCTAGCAAAGACGAAACGTACGTCAATACCAAAAATAAAGTAGAAAATGTAAACAAGTGTTTTATTTTATAATAACAATCTGTACCATTTGTTCAAAACTGTAGTAAAAAGTTTGAACTTTACATAATGTGAACATCTAGAGTTTGTTGGTAGTAAGACAGTAATTACAAAAATCAGTTTTCATATGACCAGCTAACAAATAGCAATTAAAACAGTATTTGAAAATTTATATACATTTCCTTCTAACAAATATCATTCAGAATTCGCCAAATTAGTCTTTAGAATATTATTACTTTTTGGAAAACCCTGTAATGTTTGTTGACAACTCCAAAATAAATATGCCATTATCTTGAAGAAAATCCGCAATATTTTACTGCAGATATTCTCAATAGGTTCAAACACTCATCTTCATATCTTTTTCTCAAAGCATATTATAATATTTGTAGAATTTCAAAATATCTAGAAACACTACTGTCCCAATATTTGGAATGAGGTTCTCTCATATGTTTATTAACGATATGTTAAAAAATATACATAGGTTATTCTCCTTTTCATGGATTTTCATCCAAACCGATATTAGCTATCAGCTGTTTGCAAATAGCGTCGTAATTCTCGCCATATTTTCATCTGTCATAATGCCGAAAGGATATGAGGTAGTGCCAAACTTACCTTGAAGATCGCCGCACTTTCTCTATAGTTTGTGGTTATGTGGAAAACGCCGTATATGGTAGTGCAAATATTTAAAGATGATTCGTGAACTAAATAAGAGCAGCTCTTGAATATTTTTACAGTGGAAAAATTGACCTGAAGATAGAACTTTGGGGCCCATAATTTATGATGCCGCATGTTAGTTTCACATTTTTTATTCTGCAGACCAAGCTGAATACAAAAACACCAAAATCTATAGGAAACTGAATTTCAAATATTTGCCAAAGCTTTAAGTATCTTGAAACTCTTTCTATAAATTTATAAAAGCGCCTAATATTTATGGATGAAACATGTTTCTACTATATTTTGTTGGCACTGACATACGTTATTGTCCATGTTGTTATATTTCTTCAGAGCATTTGATATATAGTTTGGATCATTTTATTTAGAGTTTTTAAAAAAGAATTACTCTGATGTTCTGAAAAGGAAAAATATATATAGATGCTCCTCTGATTGTTTTACAAACTTCTAAGTATTCCCTTCAAAATAATGTTAAAAATAATCCCTTAAAATATTGAAAGAGGGCTGTAACAAAATTCCATTTGTTTAAAAAATTATCATTACTTTTTTGTCTATTGATTTCATATATTTCACATAAATTCAAATTCAGACGTATATTTACAATTTGTTAAATATCTGTATTAAAATAAATCATTTTGGCTGATCTGTACCAAAAATCATTGATAAGGAGTATGAGCTATGATAATAGAAAGTTCTAGAAATCGAGACAGTGTAACATACATCTGTTTAACAATTCTAAACTCAAACAAACTTGACAAGGTTTTGTTGATCAGAGAGGCTGATTGGTAAAATTATGAGTATTACGGCAAAGTATGGTCTGATTTGAGCATGAGGAAAGTTTTTTTTTGGGTTAGTAACGTGAAAATATCGAGAATACATTTCTTTACTTGAACTCGCACGCAAAGGTATGTCTTGTATGTATTTTGCATACTCTAGATGGTGCTAGTGTATTATTAATACCTTAGAGTCTCTGTATAGCGAATATAGATACTTGACAGATTTGGAGTTACTAGCATACATTGCACTGAGGAAAACCAATCAGTTTGAAACGTGCGTATGTCTGCAATTTGCCTCTGTTATCAACAAAACCTTGTCCAGTTTGTTTGAGTTTAGAATTGTTATACAGATGTATGTTACACTGTCTCGATGTCTTGAACTTCCTATTACCATAGCTCATACTCCTTATCAATGATATCAGTATTATTTGAAAATATTTGTTGTTATTGAATATCTTGTCTATGGAACAATTTAGAAGATCAAAATTTAAACAATTTTAGAATTTTTTATTCAAATTTTTATAATATCTATAGGGTTACTTGAAATTACACATTGAAAAAATGCCATTATTTGATCCTGTTAAAAATCTGACAAAAACAATAATACTGAATTGTTTCAGCCGTTACTATTTGGTAGTTGATCATAATTGAAACAAATTGTAGAAATTACTATATTTTACTACCAAAAAATATATATTACACATTTTCTTGTGACTCGACATCCCATCATCAGACAACTGTCTGATGATGGGATAGTTCATTTCCTGAAACTCGAGTCACAAGAAAATGTGTAATATATATTTTTTGGTAGTAAAACATAGTAATTTCTACAATTTGTTTTAATTTTTAAAAACAATAATAATGAAAATATTTGTCATTATTTTTGATTGTCTCGGTCTTTACTTGACGGAAATTCATCTTCAATATAAGAAAAACAAATGTTAACTTCCGCTATTTTATTGATTTACACGACAATTTTTTCGTCATACCATGACTTCATCAGGTGAATATTTAAACTGAGGTATACAATGCAAAACATGACCTTAAATACACAACAAGAATAAGAGAACATGAAAAATATTATATTAATAATAAACCAAATTCAACTTATGCCAACCATTTGTTAGAGACTGGTCATAATTTTAATATGAACTATGAAATATTACATATCAAAAACAAAAGTCAGAAACTAAATCTGTTAGAAAGTTTAGAGATCAATAGATATAATAAAAGACAAATTTTATTGAATGATCAAATAGATTTAAACAGATCCCCCCTACTTAATATTTTTCATTAATTGTATACCTCTCTTTCCACCCCTCTATTTTTTGTACACCAGAGCTGTGTATTTAAGGTCATGTTTTGCATTGTATACCTCAGTTTAAATACTCACCTGATGAAGTCATGGTATGACGAAACAATTGTCGTGTAAATCAATAAAATAGCGGAAGTTAACATTTGTTTTTCTTATATTTGTCATTATAACTATTTATATTCGATAGTTCTCTACTTAATATTATCAACATGAAAATTCACGTGTGAAAAGAGTCTGAAATTTGTTGCTATTATTTATAATTTTAGGAGAAAAATTGAGACCAAAGTTACCTAGTGAATTTTCTCTGAGTAAGTTTTTTAATTTGAAAAATGTTAAAATATCAAAAAGTTTGGATGAAAATCTTGTGTAACAAATGTAACAAAATTCAGTTGAAAATTTAATGGACGCGAAGGTTAGCTGAATTAAAATTTTAATTTATAATACTTGATATATTTTATTCCATTATCCTACTTGAAAGAGTAAAGTTAACAATTCTGTTGAATAATATTATGCAGTGGAAAGTTTTTTCTCTGAATTGAATATTCGAATATTTTAATTTATAATATATTATGAGAATATTATTGCTTTGCCAGAGTATAATGTGCATAACATACACTATATGACAGAAAAACGTGAAAACCTGCCAACAGAAAAATTAGGTATATAAAATCTTTTGCAAGTAAACTTCAGGCACATAGAAGAAAATAACAAAAAACTATAAATTTTTCACCACACATTTCGTAAGTGGTGTGTTTTTGGCCCTGTGTATATCGGCATTTTTTATTATTTTGATGAGTACTATTACCCAAGATGATCTATTAACCCTGTATACATTAAAATGCCGCTTGATACAATGGGAGTACTTTTATAATTTTTATTTTTTTTTCCTTGAAGGTTTCTGTAACTTTTCAAAGTTCTAAAATAAAGTAACAAAACTTAATTGTTCTAGGAAATATACTTGGCAACATCCAGAACCTGACTAATCAGAATCAATCAGAACAGCAAGATCCAAAACAGCAAAGTCAGAGTGCACCCTCAAATTCCAACAACTTCTCATTGGGCTTAACCAGTGCTCCAAGAACTTCCTATAACGAGTTTGATATCACAAGTCAACGAGACCTCAGAAATAAGTCAGAATTTAATACTCAAGAATTGACTAAAGCTCGACCAAACAAGCCTTATGATGAATTCAACATAGGTCCCATTACTTGTGATACCAAAGATGAGATCAGAGATTTCAGGTCTCATGGATCTCTGAACAATAGATTGCTTGACAAACCATCAGGTGAGGTTACAATCATCTTTTGTATATAAAATTGAAACTCTGGACTGTTTTGTTTTAGACATTATAAGCCCTAAAAATCGACTAATGTTTCATCAAATAATTTTTTTTATCATAAAATCAATCACTCAGTATTATTATAGCTCAATAAATGATCTCTGAATCTTTTCATACAGTTCATTAATCGTTCCTGAAAGAGTGATCTTTCAAGCAACATGCAAACATTCAAAGTGACAGCTAGGTTTCTGGGAAGATATACATTCTGTCCAGAAAGTACCGGGAATTATCGATTTAAATCTGGCGGGGCAATGAGGCAGGTAAAAATTTTTTTTCCTAGGTTGGTACCACTGTCCTTAATTACTATGCCAAGCTTGAGCGGGATCTGTCAACTAGTGTGTTTGCAACAGCTGATTAAGTCAGTCGATGTCAGAGTGCGTGCCGATTTTTACTATGGGACGATAGCGCGCCTTCTCACCGAGCTACGATTGTGACTGACTTTCTCGCCAAAAACTCAACAAACGTGCTTCAGCAACCACCGTATTCGCCGGATTTGGCTCCCTGCGACTTTTTCCTCTTCCCAAAACTAAAATTGCCCCTTCGTGGCACCCGTTTTGAGTCTATTGAAGCCATAAAACAAAATTCGGCGCGAGAGCTAAAGTCCATCCCGGAAAGCGCCTATAAAAAATGTTTCGATAATTGGAAGTGCCGTTGGCATAGATGTATTGAAGCAAATGGAGCCTAGTTTGAAGGCGACCCAATAAATTTTGACGATTAAATGTAAAAATGTTGTTTTAATTGAAAATTCCCGGTACTTTCTTGACAGAGTAGTAAACAAAACCTTACAAGTTCTTACCTGGCGACTTATCGTCAAAATAGGTCACTATAAGCAGATAATCGCTTAAACCCCATATTTTCATAGCATAGCTGTATGAAACCTAACTTGAGTTTGAACTTCTATGACAAAATTTTGAATTAGGATTATTATTACTATTATCCTGATACTCCTAGATCTTCTGTGAAGATCCCTCAGATTTTACTGTATTTAGTAAAATTACGTTTTCGAGTGATTCTTGACTTTTCTGAAATTACCTAGAGACATGCATAAATTTTTTTGTCTCATGTATAGAAAATTGTACTCTTTCAAATTTGGTTTCAAAAATACTTTTCTGATTATAATTTCAAATGCAATTAACATATTTTTCACTTAAATAACTCCAAAAATTAATGTACATTTTCAAGTTTTTGATCTAATCGAAATTTAATCATCAATGAGGCTTCGGTGCCAAATTACTATAAGCTGATTAGAGGTCATAAAATAACTTTTTCCAAAAAAATCAGTGACATAATATTGAGTTGTTCGGAAAGTTATTTCGTTTTTTTTTTTTGGAAAATGAAAGACAATTTTCGTATAATGAATAAATATTTCATTAAATTATATATTGGCCATTCTGGTCCAACACCTTTTGCCATCTTTCTGGTAGTAGCATGTTTCCACGCTCATAAAATTTTTGATCTTTGCTGATAAAAAGCTGATCCAGGTGATTTTTGACCTCTTCATTTGTAGTAAAGATTTTACCGTCCAAAAAATTTTGCAATGACCAGAACAAATAACAATCCGAAGGCGACAGATCTGGAAAATATGATGGGTATTGTAGTGTATCTCATTCAAGCTGTAAAAGCTTTTGGCGAGTGACCAAACTTGTATGAGGTCTCGCATTATCTTAGTCAAACACTACACCTTTTCTGTTGATTAATTCTGGCCTTTTCTGTTGAAGTGCATCATTCAGTTTGTCCACTTGATGACAGTAGGCTTCCAAATTAATTGATGTGTTATCCTGTAAAAACTCAAAAAAAACGAATTCTTCAAAATCCCACTAAGCAGACATCACCTTTTTTGATGGATGTTGGCTTTCAAAATGCATTGAGACAGTTCATCTTTTTTGTTCCATGATCTCTTGCATTTGACATTGTTAGATGCAACCCATTTTTCGTCCTCAGTAATGCTGCACAAAAATGGATCATTTTCGTAACATTTGAGAAGTGAATTACAGGCGTCAATGCGACGACACAAATTTCTCTCCGTGAGGTTAAACCCAGGCCTTTAGTGGTCATGAACTGTTGAATTCGATAAATTTAACCTCTCACCGATCTCACGAGTTATTATTCGCCGATTTGCATCAACTAATGCCTTTATCAGCTTCAATCGACCTTCCGGAACGTGGTGCATCTTGGACATTAAAATTGCCGGATCGAAATTTTGCTAAGTAGTTCTGGCACTGGCGTACTATCAACAAATCGATTAATTTCTTTCTGGCTTGAACAGCATTTTTACCTTTTCTAGGGTAAAAAGGTAAAAAATTACGAAAATGCTGCTTTTTGCACCAACCAAAACTACTGCGTAGAATTAATTGACTTTTTTCACATACAAGCCCTGCTATATCAGCTCTCAAAACATATAATAATTATGCGGCTTAATTGTGAAGTTAGGTTCGAAAAAATACAATTGAATCTGTGAAAATGTCCCTAGCCAATCTTTGAAAGTTGTGTGCTAGAATTAAAGGAACCATTCTTAACAAACGGCGTGATGTTATTCTAAATCTCTCAATCTTCTTCTGATTGTTTCAATCAAAACACTTCTTCCTGTTACAGAGTTCAAAATGGTAAAATACATGCTCATAACTTATGGCCAGTTTCATAAACAACATCAAAAGGCTCCTTTATGATAAAGTCCCTTTATGAAAAAGGATCCTTTAAATGGGAGCATCAATTTCATGAACGCACATCGACCGTCCTTTACTTAAAGCTTCCTTTAATGCGCCAGTCATATGTTTCTCACTGTTGACTATCCTGAGAACTAGTGATTTTACGAATGTAGTTGGTGATATTCTGTAAAAATTGTGAGTTATGCGTTGGAACTTAAAAAGTAAAAAGAAAAAGAGAAGAAGCATAAATCGATTTTTGCATAAACATGGTTATGTGCAGAAGACAGTATATTGAAATTTATATCATTATTACGTGCGAATTGTTATATTTTATTACGTGGGTTATATGAATGTATATGGGAGAAAAGAGAAAAAAAGTATTACTTTAAAACCTGAGGAGGAACTATGCCTCTTGGAATTGATTGAAAAAGAGAATTTTAATATTATAGGATAAAGTCTGGCAGAGAATAGAAACTGCTTTCAATGCAACAGTTCTCCATTGGAGAAATGGGGACCAGCTCAAATCCAAATATGACAATATAAAAATTAAAACTAGAAGGTGGTAGCTGCTCAACGCAGTCATATTGACTGGTGGTGGGGCTCCATTGAAATTGAGGGAGCCAATTTCCAAACAGTTGAGCCCAACTGTTACGAACCCTCTTGCCGAAACGAAAGAGATGTATTATAAAAAAAACAGCTCTAGTAGAAGCTCAGATAGTGGCTATCAAGGGAGAGAATAGAAGAAAAGAAGAGGAGCATTCAAAGCTTAAAATATTAGATTTGCAAATTATGGAGATGAAGAGCAAATTAAATAATAATAATTAAATCTTTTTTATTTTGAATGCACTTTCTGGAAAAAGCGGTATTAGAATTCTATCAGCATTGCTGCAGACTATGAAGTCCCATCAAATTTGAATTAAAAACCGAAATTTCAATAACACATAATATTTTTATTTCTTTATTCTCACTTGAAACTTTTTCAGATGTTACCTAAAGTAAAACAATGAATCAGAAATACAAACATAGAAGCCTATCTAAATACATACCTTGTAAAATCTTATAAAAATTATATGAAATCTTGTCATGTTGAAGATACAAATTGAATATGAAGAATAGTTCCACAAGTGACAAGCAAATTTATTTTCAATTATCACACAAATATAAATTTTAAATTAGGAAAATGTTTATTAATAATAGACTCTCGCTTGACGAGCTGCAGTTACGTTAGTTGAATTTGTTTGAAAGTCCTTTTCCTCTTGCAATCATTCATTTGGAAATATTTCGTTCATATCTACATATTGTGCAAAAAAGCGGTAGCAACAATAATTGCCCTTATGGTCGTTAACTTAACACTCATTCCTTTAGAAAGTATAGGAAAATGACGCTTCCAAACTCCATACTTTCTCTCCACCACATTTCTAGTTCGTATAATTGACTGCTTATATAAATTTTCAGCTGCAGTTATAGCTTCCGGTAACTTTGTCATAAGATAAGTCTGCAAACTATAACCACTACCACCAAGTAACAAATACTGTCCTAATTTATCACTTTCAAATAGTCTCTTCAAGACACTGTTATTAAAGATGGTTTGATCATATATAATCTCAATGTCGAAAGTAGTTGGTTCATCGGTTCAATACAGCTGCCTCTGAAAATTGTCAATTTAATGATTTGGTATACATAAAATTATATCAACAAAATAATAAATCGAAATTTGTTTACCTGTAAAATGGGAAGTACAATTGATCTGCAATTTTTTGAAGCATAGATTAAACAGTTGGTTTTGTCAGGCAAAAACGATAGAAGAAATCTAGATCATCTAACGTGGAAAAATGTCTCCCCTGTAAATTTTTGGCCTTCTCCCAATTATTTCTTCATCATTTGATGAAGAAGTAGAACCAAAATCAGCATTCAACATTTGGTGCAACATATTTCGTAGTACGCTAAAATTAAATAAAATGGGATGTGACAGAACAAGGTTATGTCACTGTTTTCGTGTTTATCGAGCACCTGCGCAGTGTCGAGCTTTTCGTTAAAGGATCCTTTTCCAGCCGTAAAGTGCCGATTTTCTCACTTTAAGATAAAGGACGCTTTTAAGTTCCCTTTAACCTCAAAATTTGTTTATGAAACACGTTTTATCATTAAAGGAGACTTTTTGGGAAAAAGGAGGCTTTAATTTCGTTTATGAAACCGGCCGTTATATACGAGGGGCGTATTCTCGGTATAGGCATGAAAGAAAACTCAGAAAATTTTCGAAAAATTCTATTTTTCGATGTACTCTCCTAGATCTTCAATACATTTGTTAGATTGAGAAATAAGCTTTTCTCAACCTTGTAAAAAATATTCTTCCGGCTTCTCCTCAAAACAGGTATTAATTGCTACCTTCAGTTCTTCATCGTCCGAAAATCGCTTTCCACGAAGATATTTTTTCACATTTGGGAATAGGTAGTAGTCACTGGGGACCAAGTTTGGACTGTACAGAGGATGAACAATTTCTTCGAAGCCACATTCCCGCACAGCAGCCTTCGCCACGCGAGCCTTGTGAACCGGTGCATTGTCGTGAAGCAGCAACACCCCTTGAGTTTTCCTCGCCTTTTTCTTTAATTGCTTCTCTTTTAAATTACGCAAAGTGGTTGCATTAGATGCTGCTGTAATGCTTTCACCCATTTTAGTGTATTCTATCAATAAAATACCTTCAGAATCCCAAAAGACCGTAGCCATTATTTTTTCCAGCGGATGGGTTGACTTTAAACTTCTTTGACGATGTGCATCCTTTTCAATCCACTGCATGGACTCTTGTTTACTCTCAGGGTCATAGTGATAACCCACGTCTCGTCACCAGTAACCAGCTGATTGAAAATAGTCGATGGTTCTTCTCCACAAAGCTCTAAAAACTCCTTACAGCACTCGACTTGCACTTGCTTCTGAGGTGCGGTGAGCATTCTCGGTACCCATCTTGCACTGACCTTTGAGAGGTTAAGATGGTCATGAAGCATAGCATGTATGGTACTCATGGTTTTTCATCTCTGCTAACATCTTGATTTTTATTTTCCGGCATCTTCAAGTATCAGCTTTTCCACTTTTTTCACATTTTCTTCAGTGGTCGTCCGCCCGAGCGAGGGTCGTCTTCATTGCTTTCTCTGCCTCTTTTGAATTAACTTGACCACTTTTGAACGGATGATAACGACGGGGCACAGTCTTGGTAAACAGCAACCATCTCTTCTTTAATGATTTTTTTACTTTTTCCTCGCTTTATAACGGCGCGATGCTCGATTTTATTTTCGTTTTTTACTGAGGATACCTAGAAAACTAATGATCGTAAATTAGTGAAATTTTATATTTATACCCTCATTAGTAAATAAGATAATTAGATTACTCACATTATTAGCAAATCACTCCGATACCGAGAATACATTGAACGCTCCTTATATATACGAAGTGTCAGTATGCAGAAAGAATAAATTCAAATACTAAATAACAAAATATTCAAAATTCAATAATTTTTTCATGTAAACCCTAATAATGATAGGGGCTTTATAGAATCAATATAACAATGATGAAACATATTATTTATTCCACTTCATATAACATAATAAAAAATGCTCAGTTCAAAATATCAATTATATCATGTTATCATTTCAGGTTTCTCAGATTCATCTGGATCTTCTAACTTGCCCTTCCAAGATAGATTGACCCAACCAGACAGAAATGCACCATTTTCCAATATACAAGGAGCTCCTCCAAGAGTTAACTCCATCCAGGAGAGGCCATTACCACCATTTTCTGGTCAATATCCCCCCAGAGGAGGATCCGTTCCCAGCAAAATTAGACCAGGAAGTAATAATTTCGAAACAAGTGGTATTCGAGGAGATTTTGGTCCTAGAAGTGATGATTTCAGGGGAAGAATACCTGATCATAGAGGAGGGATGCTTGATCAGCGGCTAGGAATGTCGGATCATGTCGGAGGAATGCCTGATTATAGAGCAGGGATGCCTGATCAGAGAGGAGGAATGCTTGATCAAAGAGGGGGTATGCCTGATTACAAGGGTGGAATGGGCAATTTCAGAGGAATGATAACAGATTACAGGGGAGGAGCAAATGATTACAGAGAAGGGCAGTCAAATTTTAGGGGAAATGATTACAGAGGAGATTTGAGGGAAGGACCACAAGGCAATTTTTCAGGAACAGATGAAATGAGAAATAAAGGTGATTTCAGGGGCGTCTATGGATATCCCAGAGGTGGAGGTCAGCCCCAAAAAAGCACAAACTTCATTAATACAAATCGCTCTACCTTTCCTCCTCCATCTCGATATTCTGGAAGCAACTATAATCCCTATAACAAATGGTAATCAGTATTTCCTAATTCATTATCTTCATCAAATAATTTTTTGATGAGTTTTGTATTTCTTCAATTGTGACATTTGACATTCATAAATAACACTTTAGATGTAATTTTAATGGATTTATCTTCTGGGTAGATAAATCCACAATTTGAGAGAGAAATATTTTTAACATGCAATGTTTAGTGATAAATTTATTTTTATGCTGATTACTGTTTCATCTACTAAGTTTAATTCATAAAAACTTCTTGTTTATGTGGACTAAATTTTTGATTATTATTTCTCTACACCCATGTTGTAAAGAAAATAGTTCATTTTATTTTTGATTTTGAATATAAATGTGTATATTTTTATTTCAATTAGGTTCATGTATTTTACAAATACTTGACAGGATATAAGTTAATATATAATAAAAACATCTTAAATTATAATGTTTTTTTCTCTGTATTAGGTGTACAGGTTTCTGTACGCCATTTTCCTGTAAGTGGTCTAAATACTCTAAGCAGCTGTTAGCATCACATCATTAGTCGAGTTGTATCTCCATCATCAAATTACCAGGTGTAGAAGTATGAAACCAGATGGTATAGGAACTCTAATACCACTGCTGCATCTCCTAACAGCTGATGGAAGATTTTCAACACACACAGCAGCCTAAGTTCCATACACCAGTATATTTTTCTATAACTTTGAGCGTGTCCAGTTTTGAGTCTACAAACTATGATTTGCAGCAGCATTGGTTTTCTGTTATCATTTGAAGAAAACTGCTTGCTGCAGAATCGCATCAAATGCTTGTCCAAGCTTACAATGAACATTCTTTTTTTAAAACACTGTGTTTCGAGTGGACAAACGATTGAAGATGATGCACAAACTCGTGGTTGAAACAATTCAAAAGTGGTGATTTTGATGTGAGAAATAAAGAGTGTGTGAAACCACCATAAAAGTCCGCAGACAATGAATTGCAAGGTTTATTGGATGAAGATGATGCGCAAACTCAACGAGAACTTGTGGATCAAATGAAAGGGGCCCCAAAAGCCGACTCCATTTGTTTGAAAGTTATAGGAAAAATTCAGAACTTGCGCTCGACAGACATAATAGAAAGTCGTTTTTATCCAATCATGACATGTAATGAAAAAAAGAAAGATTTTGAGAACCCTTAGCGTCGTAAATAATGGGTGAATCCAGGCATACCTGGTGAAACTGTTAACACTGATTGCTATCAATAGCAAATGATGGATTTAAATCCAGCATTATGTGAAATGCTGCTTGACAGACACAAGATAAAGTAATTTCTCCATGAAATCATGACAGCTGATGAAAAATTTATATATTCTGGTGAATTCACGCGATTCATTGACATCCACCGCAAGACCAAATCGCTTTCGAAAGTAGACGATTCTCTGTGTTTGGTAAGATCAGAAGGGTTTAACCTATAAGTATCTAATTGCTGCCAAAAAGTGGTGAAACTGTTAACATTGATCACTACCAACATCAAATGACCGATTTAAATCATTTAAATGAATTAATTGAATCGGCGGATATTTTTTCCGAAATATGATAAGCAAGTTGAGCTGTGGTAAATAGTAAGCGCAACTTGCACCTGTATTTACATTTCAAAATTCACGAATAGGTTTTGTTGATCACCGGGCATAAGCATAAGTTTCCTACCTTTTTGGCTAATCTTCAATACAATGCTGTAATGCCGACGAATGCAACACAACCACGCACCAATATTTGCCCGGCATATGGACATTAGCGGCATCTAATGCACGCGAATACACATATGCAGCATAGCACCTCAGGCTAAGTTGTTTGTCAAGTCAAAGCATTAGTGTCCCTATGCAGGGCGAATATAGGTGCATGGCTGTGCGAGGATTAGCCAAAAAGCTATGAAACATGCATGTCTACTGCTTATGCCCGACGATCAACAAAACCTCATTCAATTTGTTTCAAACTGTAACATAGATGTACGTTGCGCTGTCCCGATTCGAAAAAACTTCCTATTTATCATAGCTCATACTCCTTATCATACAAATGGTTTCTTGAAAAACAAAAATGAAAAGAATTTGTACATTACGAAAAATGAGCTCATTATGAAGCGGAGCTGAAAAAATCAAACTCAATGGTGTTTAAGCTAAGCGTTAAAAAAAAAAGAAGTTTATTGTCTACACAGGAAGCACTCCCAATTATAAGACAGCAGTTAGTAAGTAATACAAAGTTGCTTAGATAAATCTAAGAATAGATATACATACATTATATAACTTACAAGTATGAAGAGAAAAAAAATAGTGTATTGACTAATGTGTAGTCTGAAGCAAATGTAAAGATTGCATCAGTTTCCATTTGAAAACTCTAATAGAATCATTGAAGACCCACTACACAGGGTGTTGAATTTTCGGCACATATTATATACTGGAGAATTAATCAGTGAATTAGTTCTAGGTCTAGGTAGGTAAAAACTTTGCTCAATTCTACTATTCAAACGAGGTATGCGGAAATTGATCTTCACTAACAAACCAGGACAATCCATCATGTAATGAACCAACTTATATAAGGCAATACAGGCGCAGTAGTCTCTTCTATTCTCCAATGGTAGAAATGAGAATCTATTCAGAAGCGCAACATTATCGCACCCCCGAGCAGGATAAACACCATCTAGTCTGAATGGCATACTCTTCAAAAAGCCTCTCTGAATCGACTCGAGCTGATTGGAGTGGACATTATACACAGTGCTCCAGATCAGGCAGCCATATTCAAGTCTGGATGCATTAAAGAAAAGAGTGAAGCAATCCGGGTCCCGGAAATGCTAACACACCCTGAAGATAAGTCCTAGTGTCCTCTTAGCCGCTGTTGTTATATTGTTGATATGTGGGATGAAAGTTAGTTTGGAATCGAATTCGACACCCAGATCCCTTATCTGATTTGCACGTTCCAACCCAATATTGTCTATAAAGTGAGAGTGTCGAACAGAAGTGATCTTTTGAGTATATGTGACAACTTTACACTTCTGTATGTTACGGGGCAGTTTGTTTAAAGCGCACCATTCATTCAATCGATCAATGTTTTGTTGAAGCGACTCATAGTCTTCCCTGGTGGATATGATCTTGAACATCTTTAGATCATCAGAAAATAACAAAGCAGAAATTCACCGATATTATTTATGAAGATGAAAAATAGAAGTGGTGCTAAGTTACTGCCCTGGGGTACGCCACTAGTTGCCTCAAAAGCATGTGATCTGTGTCCTCTAAATTCAACAAATAAGGTCCGGTTTGTAAAATAGGACTGAAAAAGTAGAAGTAGCAGGCGATCAAAACCAATGGTGTCCAATTTGTGCAACAAGATTGTGTGGTCCACTCTGTCGAATGCCTTCGAAAAGTCAGTGTAGATTGTATCTACTTGAAGCTGGTTCTCCATAGCTTCACAAACAAATTGTGTAAACGAAGCTAGATTAGTTGTAGTTGGATCTTCTATTAATGAAGCCATGCTGGTTTTCAGAGATAAGATTTCTGATAGAGGGAAAGATTCGATTGTACATGCACATCACAAAGGTCTTGGCGAAGTTCGATAATATTGTTATGGGCCTATAGTTTGAAACATTATCCTCTCTACCATACTTAAAAACAGGGCACACAACAGATATCTTCCATAGATCCGGAAAGCATCCGCTTCCCAATGCAATGTTGAAAATTACTTGCAGAGGTTTGTAAAATACGTGAGCACAATCCTTAAGAATGAAACTTGGAATTCCATCATTCCCACTCGTAAATGTCGGCTTCAGAGGTTTCAGGGAGCATAAAACTTCACTTTCCGTGAAGGATCTCAGAGATATGACAGCATTATTTGAAATCTGGTTGAGATTTATATAGTGGACATCCTGTCTCCTCTCAGCATATGCACTCCGGAAAAAAATCGGCAAAGGCATTAACAATCAGAGGTGGACTGCTGTATTCAGCATTATTCCAATACAGAACACCTGGAATCCTTGAAGTACCCTTCTTATTGTGAAAGTAAGCTCAAAAAGTGGAGGGATCGGCTCTAATAGAAGCTTCAGATTTGCGCAAATATTCCTTATATGCTACCGCAATCCTAGACTTTACAGACCTTCGCAACGATGTAAACCTAGCCCTCAAATAATCAGTCTTGAGAATTTTTAATCTTTTGAACAAAGATAGAGAGAGAGAGAGAATAAAAATTGATTTATTTCTCGAATCAAATAGCTATCGACCGAAGGCTTCCAGCCAGTAATATACATTCTAATTTGTAATATGTAGAATTTACTAGTTGCTACACAGATTTTATTGTAGGAACATCAAATGTTCAAATAGTGGGAGTGCTTGTAGTTTTGCCGTTTCTATTTCTCTATTGTAATGGTGTATATATTAGCGGTTCCATGATGGTCCTGTTGTTTTGGTTCCCAATGAATTTAATGCTTAGCCTATGTAGTCTGTATAAGAAAAACAAATGTTAACTTCCGCTATTTTATTGATTTACACGACAATTGTTTCGCCATATCATGACTTCATCAGGTGAGTATTTAAACTGAGGTATCATTATTATTTATGATGAGTGGGCGTCTGTCCACCCTACCACTGGGTCCGCACGGACTATTTTGGTTAAACAGAGGTATACAATGCAAAACATGACCTTAAATACACAGCTCTCAGTTGACCCACATTCGCTGAAGAGTGCACATGCTAAAGTGAATCGGGAGTTATTTTTGAATCAATGTGTATCTAGAGAAATTAAAGAAATAGTGAATTATAATCAATTTGAGAAAGAGACTCTACAAAAACTTCCATAAGGAATAAATTCCTTCATTACTAATATTTCCGCGGAAATCGCGGAAATATCGGATCATCCATAAATTAAAACAATTGTTCCCAGTATTTATCATACTAAACATATGAAACAGTGATAACATCTTAAAAGTGTTTATATATATCGGACCCAAAAAAAAACTGCCAGCTGGGAATTTCCCACAGATTAACATGAACCAAACAAGTACTGAAATACAGGGTGGGCCACTATCAACATCTTACAGAACGTCATCTACAAGCGATGAAGATTTCCGAGGATTCAGCAACGATCCCGAAGGCAACAATTGCCATTGCTGGCAGAATTTAAAACGAACAACAAAAAAACGGAAAATCAATGATGTCAACGAGAATGAAATAGTAATAACCAACAGGTACAGCCACTTAAGTGAAGAGAAAGATGAAAGCTCCAACAGAGCAGCCGATGCCACTATGAAAACTCTGAAACCGCCGCCAATTTATGTATACGGAGTAACAAATTACAAAGAAATGATCACCAACTTGAACCAGGTCATAAAAATAGACCAATTCACAACAAAAACGCTAACAGACGACACAATAAAAATAAATACCCACACACCAGAAGAATATCGCAAATTAATCCAACACATGAAAAACACAAAGATTATACATCATACATACCAACCAAAGGAGGAGAGAGCATTCAGAGTAGTGATTAAAAACCTACACTATTCAACGCCTGTTGCAGAAATAAAGGAAGAGCTCAACAAATTAGGACACAATGTGAGAAACATTCATAATGGAAGAAGCCGCCTGACAAAAGAGCCACTTAACCTTTTTTTTATCGACCTTGAACCAGCAGATAACAATAAGGAGATATACAAGTTGAGAGGTATACAAAACAGAGTGGTAATTATCGAACCTCCAAAAAAAATAAGAGGTATTTCCCAATGCATGAGATGCCAGCAGTATGGACACACTAAGGCCTACTGTAATAGGCCATATGTCTGCGTCAAATGTGGCGAAGCACATAAAACAG
The DNA here is from genome assembly GCA_034642435.1 of Megalocaria dilatata. NCBI lineage: Eukaryota > Metazoa > Arthropoda > Insecta > Coleoptera > Coccinellidae > Megalocaria > Megalocaria dilatata. The sequence continues at coordinate 50,831,389 of CM067859.1, read as the reverse complement.
AAGACTGCAAAAAAAGCGCTAACACGCCTGCAAAGTGCGTATTATGTAATGGTCCCCATCCTGCCAACTATAAAGGCTGTGAATTCTACCATACCCTTATAAAGAAGCCCAACAACGCGAACAACAGACTGAACCTACAACAAAGAACAGTACCAAGTCCCCTCAACCAGAACACTAGACCTCAGTTGCCAGAACAGGAACCACATAAACGAAGATACTCAGATGCCTTACGAGGATCAAACAACGTGCCTACACAATACAATGAAGACTCCCCAACTACCTTGAGTACATTCTTGCTCGAGTTTAAAGGAATGTTCCAACAACTAGTTCAACAGAACAACATGATACTAAACATGTTATCCACGCTAATCACCAAAATTCGCTAAATGTATCAGAATAGCCCAATGGAACGCCAATGGCCTCCTACAGCACAAAAATGAAGTAGAAACTTTTCTTCGCCACAATGCTATAGACATCTTATTGATAAGTGAAACACACTTCACTGAAAAATCCTATTTTAAAATCCCAGATTACATAACTTATTGCACCAACCATCCCGATAACACTGCACATGCCGGAGCTGCTGTACTCATCAAAAAAACAATAAGTCACCTTGAAATGCACCAATATAAAGAAGAACATCTTCAAGCCACTACCCTGAAGGTAAAAATGACGTCATACGATCTGATAATTTCTGCAGTTTACTGTCCTCCTAAGCATAATCTAAAAATGGATCAATACAGAGATTTTTTCGAAACATTGGGTTGCAAATTTGTTGTAGGTGGAGACTTTAACAGCAAAAACACACTTTGGGGCTCCCGTTTAACAACTACTAAGGGTAGAGAATTGGCTAAACTACTGCAAGAGAAAAAATACACGTTCTTATCCACTGGAAGCCCAACATATTGGCCCACCGATCCAAAGAAAACACCTGACCTATTAGATTTCTTCATTACAAATGGGATATCAGGCACATATATGGATGTGACAATGAGCTATGACCTGTCTTCGGACCACTCCCCTATAATAGCAACAATAAGCACATACGCAATCAACAGAAAAATTCCACAAAAACTACACAACAGCAGAACCAATTGGGACGAGTATCGTAGACTTTTGGATCAACAAGTAAACCTGTCGATGAGATTGAAAGAACCTAGAGAAGTTGATGAAGCAGTAGAAACTTTCGCCAATATCTTGAAACAGGCTGCTATTCAGAGTACTCCAAAGATTAGGAAAGAGGAAGATAAATCTAGATCTATACCCATAGAGATCAAGCAGTTGATAGCCGCAAAACGAAAAGCTAAATCCAGATGGCAACTCACACATGCACCTTCTGACAAAACCAACCTAAACTACCATACCAATAGGCTCAAGAGTAGACTTAGGGAGCTACAAGACAAATCCTTTGAAGAATACATAACTGGATTGAAGAGATCTGATTATTCTATATGGAGGCCTATAAAATCCAAGAGTAAACCGAAAGAACAAATCCCACCAATCAAAAACTCGACATTACCTAATGCTGAATGGGCCAGAAGCGAACAAGAAAAGGCAAACTTATTTGCAGAGTACCTTGCCGAAGTATTCACCCCAAACGATCAAACGGTAGACAACAACATAGAGGAGAGCATTTCCAACACACCACAAGATACATCAAACATAAAATTCTTAACACCAAAAGAGGTATATGCGGAAATCAACCTTCTGAATACTAAAAAAGCTCCTGGATTTGATGGTATAACTCCAAGAATGGTAAAAGAACTATCTAGAAAAGGAGTGGTCTTCTTAACCAACATTTTCAACGCCATAATAAGATTGAAACACTGGCCTGAAGTACTAAAAACTGCAGAGATCCTAATGATTCTTAAACCAGGAAAAAATCCTAACTACACATCATCATACCGACCTATAAGCCTGCTTCCCATAACCTCCAAAGTACTGGAAAGACTTATCCTAAAAAGAATCGACACCGACATCCCCAACAACCAATGGATTCCAAATCATCAGTTTGGATTCAGACAAGGACACTCAACAGTCCAGCAAACTCACAGAATCACACAAGTCATCAACCAAGCCTTTGAAGAGAAAAAATACTGTACTTCAGTCTTTCTTGATGTGAGCCAAGCTTTCGACAAAGTTTGGCACGCAGGACTACTTCACAAAATAAAAATTATCCTCCCCCTAAAGTACTTCCACCTTCTGAAATCCTATCTGACGAATAGAAAATTCAGAATCAGAATTGGACAAGAAATCTCTGAAAATTACCCCATCCGAGCTGGAGTTCCTCAAGGTAGCGTCCTGGGCCCTGTACTATATCTATTGTACACATCAGATCTACCCACATCCACCAAAACTGTACTAGGAACATTTGCAGATGATACAACTATTCTCGCCATAGACGAAGATCCATCAATCGCCGCAGAACTCGTCCAGAAACATCTGGACAAAGTACAACACTGGATGAATAAATGGAAGATCAAAATAAATGAGACCAAATCCAAGCAAGTTGACTTCACACTAAGGAAGGAACGTTGTCCAAATATTCGACTTAACAACACAACAATACCCCAAACTACATGCGCGAAATATCTTGGATTCCACTTGGACTCCAAGCTTACCTGGAAAGAACACATAATAAAAAAAAGGAAGCAAATGGAATTGAAAACCAGAGAGCTACTGTGGCTGATAGGTAGAAAGTCAAAATTATCTTTGGAAAACAAAATCCTTGTTTACAAAACAATTATCACCCCGATATGGACATATGGTATAGAAATTTGGGGTTGTGCAAGCAAATCCAATATTGCTCTGATACAAAGATGCCAGTCCAAAATACTGAGGATAATAGCCAATGCTCCGTGGTATGTCACCAACCAAACCTTACACGATGACCTCTCAGTCCCATACATTGTAGAAGTTATAAAGCGGAGAACCCAACAACATCTTTCAAAGCTAGAAGGGCATCCAAATGATCTACTACAGCCCCTGCTGGAGATCCACGAACCAAGAAGACTACGAAGGCGGTGGCCAGCTGATCTAATATGATTTTTTTTTTTTTACGAGAGCTCCTCAGTGGAGGAAGCCTCCTCAAGCTCCATATGTATATTCCACTCTAATTATAACCATCAAATTAGCCCATAGAATTGTAAATTTCTGATTGCTGATAAATAAAGGAGAAAAAAAAAAAAAAAAAAATACACAGCTCTGGTACAAAAAATTGAAACCAACAAAAGATAGAGAATTATCATGTTCACAGACAAATTATTAAAAATGACCACAGATTACAGAAGGCTAATTTTGTAATCTGTGATATAGACTGCCAATCACAGATTACAGAAGGCTCTTAATTTAATAATCTGTGCTCTCAAGCATAGATAAACTATATATTATATAATAATAGTTTGTCTATGCTGCCAAGTAAGCATAGATATACAATAATATAAGTCTTGATCTATGCAAGTCAGACAAAATTCTTATAACGTAACGTTAGTTCTCAGAACTGATACAGAGTCCATAGATCAACAAGACTATATTATTGTTAATCAATGACAGTGTCTTTGATGTTGCTACGTCATCATGACGCTCATACGCAACTGCTATATACAAAACTAGATCTGTGTGAAATCATTTCATTTTCATTCGTTCACCCTACTTTAATTAACTCTTGCAGTCAATAAATAAAATGTTTTATGACGACGTATTTTTTTTTACTCATAGGATCGAGTAAATCTATCACTAAAAGTACACCTTAAAAAAGTATGAACTATTTTATTCTGTGAAATCGTAAATTCTATGGAACAAAGGTTAAGTAATAGCGAAAGGAAGAACCAAAATTTCTCAAAACTGATCCCTAATTTACCGGAAGGTGAAAATGTTATTGAATAAAGAATCACTGGAACTTCATATATTATATTTCTTTTAGGTCGACTTTACTCCTATAATTATTCAAAATGTGGTTTGAAGTACTTCCTAGCATGGCCATAGTCTTTGGCTGTATGGCTCTACCTCACGCAGGTCTATATGTACTCAATCAGTTATTTCATGGGAATCATTACAGAAGATCCGTAGATACCTATGAACTTGCTAGACAGTATCTTAGGGATGAACGCTTAACAGGAGATGCATACAAATTGAAAGGATTAGAAGCTATACCGGATGCATAGAAGCTAGTTTTGGAGGCATGTCATGTTCAATGTTAGATGGACAAATCTGTAATATAGAAGTATAAAAACGTTAAGAACTAGCAACTTGTGTTATTTCGAAAATTCCAGTACATTTTTAGCACTAAGTCTCATGTGGTGTTTGTTATTAGTGCCATCTTATTTAAGCCCCCAATTGTTTTGTTAATATCTCTAATAATGATCTTATGGCATAAGTGGAGCGAACATTTTTTCAACGGATCTGAAGTTGCTAAGTATCCAAGTTTTCTGAGGTTTCAAAAATAAATTAACAAAATGTTGGAAATGTTAGTTACTTCAATATTAATTAAGGATATTTTGCCTACAGGTGATAGAACATTCAAAGTAAACAAAAAATTCGGATTAATTAACTTTAAAATTTTATAAACAGAATAGTTGTTGAAACCACTCCGATTTTATTTAAAGTGTAAAGTAGTTTTACTGACGAAGATTATATATTAGTAAAAAGAAATTCTCAATTTTTGGCAACTCATTAAACTACTGACAACTTAGTTGAAAAAATTAGTCTTCTGCATATTTAGAACTCTGTCTCTATATTATATATTCATTATATATTCAATTTTCAGCGCCTTTTTCTTCATATCATAAATTTATATTAAACATTTAGATGTTAAGGGCTACAGATACAAAGTAAATTTTTTATAATGATATGTTAATCAAATCCATGTGAATGACTAACTTCAATAGATAACATAACGTAGAGAAATTCTCCCTGTTGGGAGAATATCTAATATTCCATTAGGTCAGTTAGCCATTTCATTTTAAGTCTTCTTGTTTGTTTGTCTCATATTAAGGGTTGTATAAGGATATTTGTATGTTCTTCCAATCTAGAATGGTGATCTCTACTTCTTGTTTTTATGACCTACTGAACAAAGGGTATTTTCAGAGCTTCATGGAGTGTTAGGTAGGTAATATATTATGGTGCATCGGCTATCATTCTCTTGGACTGGCATGTTTGAATGATAGCTATATTTGACTTGCTTGCGCATCCCCAAATTTCAAATCAATCCCAAATTGGAATTATAATTGTCTTGTACAAAAGAATTTTATTTTCTAATGACAGTTTGGACTTTCTTCCTATAAGTTAACAGATTTAATTGATTTTAAGATCTACTTGTTTTCGTTTCTTTTTAATGTGCTCCCTCCAAGTAAGTCTGGTATCCAAGTGGAATCCCAGATATTTGACCGTTTCCTCTTGTGGTATTGTTTTTCCATTCAGATGAATTAATAATAATAATAGTTTATTTGGTGGGCATCTTTCTTTTATTAAAGTGAAATCTACTTTTTTGATTTTGTTTCATTGATTTTTATTTTCCATTTGTTGACCCACTGTGGATTCCACTAAATGCAGATGATTCTGTACAAGTTTAGATGCTTTTTTCGGATCTTCATGTAATGCCATTATGGTGGTATCATCTGCAAAAGTATCACATATTGGCAGATCAGAAGTGTACAGCACATCGGACCCAATACACTTCCGTGAGAACTCCGGCTGTGATCGGATAATTTTTAGATGTTTGGTCGCTTACTTTTGTTCTGAATTCTCGTTCAGTAAGGTATCATTTCAGAATACTGAAATACTTCAGAGAGAAAATAATTTTGACTTTATACAGTAACCCAGCATGCCAGACTTTGGTCAAAAGCTTGGCTTACATCCAAAAATACTGAGGTGCACTACTGCTTTTCTTCAAAGGCCTAATTAATGCTCTGGTTATTCAATGAGTTTGTTGAACCGTTGAGTGTCATTGCTTGAATCCAAATTGGTGAGGGGGAATTCATTCGTCATTGGGTATGTCTCAATTCTCTGCAGTAGGAGTCTTTCAAGCACTTTCGAAATTGTCGGTAATAGGCTCATGGGTCTGTACGATGAAACTTCATTTGGCTATTGCTATGTTAAATAACACAAAATTATTGGTGAACTCTCCGACAACTAATTCACTTTTTCTGAGAATATTAGGGAAATTAGCATTGTAAATCCTCAATTTTTAATTCCATTGATAAAGCTAAGAGATTGGAATATCACTTCTAGATTTCATAAAAATCTGTTGAGTTTTTGAGGAATATGTATTTTTATCAGTTTCACTCTTGGATTGACTTAAAAACTCAGAAGATTTGATTTTTTCATGTATATGCATTCATAAAGTTCAAATATTTCAATTAAACCCTTTTAGCGCTCAAAGTGAATTAAGCTAATTCAAACTGTTTCCAGCGTAACTTGATAATTGCAAGTTTTTAAAAGTAACTTTATAGTAGTAAATTCGATTTATTTCAGAAACTATATAGTAATTTCTAAAAAATTGTTTGAATACTTGCAATATGCTTTTTAACCACCAAAAACCAATGATGTTTTTTGAAATATTTTCATTTTTACTTAAACTTTGAAATAAACCTTTTCCAAAGGGTACTAACTGATTTTGTAAGTGTATTTTTTGAAAATCTCTTGGGAAAAATATGAAATAAAATAATAAATCAAACCTTTAGACTGAATTGATTAACGTGAAAAGCTTAGAGCATCAATGTAATACCCAATATTTGTACCAAGTTTTATGAATTTTTATAACGTAAATTTTCAGAAATGAAGGATAACAAATCTTTTGTTTAATGGCCAAGTTATTTTGTGATGGAATAAGAATCCAAAATTAATCCAGTTACAATATGCTCGAAACTTTTTATTTTTAATATTTTGTTTTTGAAATATTGTAGAATACATTCACGATACTTTCCACCCAAATTTAATATTGTCCTATGATGCTTTTTTGCATTTTACACTACGAGATAGAAAATGAAAATTTCTCCAGGACCGAACATGAAACTCCTAATATATTTATACACTACCGATCATCTATTTTTTTTATAAATCCTTTGTTTTCTCGGTTGTAACATAGTTTACTAACTTTACGATTTTACTTGAATAAAAAAAGTTTTTGTTGTTTTATTTCAAAGCTTATTGAAAATGATGAAAACTAGAAATAAAATTTGGTACCGTAATCTATGGCGAACATGGGGTGAGTATGGACACTCAATTCATGTAGTCGTTTTCGTCAAGGTGACGTGATACGGTTAGATCATGTTAGAATGTTTTGACTGTAACGGATAAGTTGATGTCTGATAAGAGATCGTGCGGATCGTTAGAAGAGAATCACTTTCGTCTGTGTGAAAGTAACCCTTTGTTCACATTTTGCAAGCTTCAAAAAGAAACTCGTGCACACAAGAAATAGGTCTGATTGCATGAAACATATTGTGGGTTGTTAAGATATTAATTAATAAAAAAAAACCCTAAAAATAACTTGTTTAAGTAATTTAATGTTAATAATAAATGAAGGAATTTAAACAAATTATTTTTTATAGGGGTAAAGACGGGCAGAGTGGGTCGGCAGGCCAAAATTGGTATTTCCTTCATGCATTACTCCCAAGAAAATCTACTTAAGGCTCTGAACGATATTAAGAACCATTGAAAAAGTCTAAGAGGAGCTGCTGAGTACTACGGTATTCCCAAGTCGATGTTATATGATAAGGTCAAAGGTGTTAAAGCAAAAAAACATGGAGGACAAACAAAATTTTCCGAGGCAGATAAAAAAAGTTGATTCACAGAATAATTATCTTATACGAATGGGGTTTTCTGATTACTAGAAAAAACTAAAGTTTTGTAAAAGGCTTTCTTGATAGAAAAGAAGTGAAGATTGCTCAATTCAAGGATAACTATCCCGGCGTCGATTGGTTCTATAACTTCATCAAACGGCATGATAACATCCTAACACAAAGACTTGCTCAAAATATAAAAAGAGTACAGACAGGTATAATGAATGAAACTGAAGCTATTTCAAAAATCTGAAAGAAGTTGAGAATTTTCCAGCATGCTGCATAATAAATTACGATGAAACTAATTTAACAGATGACCCAGGAAGGAGTAAAGTCCTAAGTCATTGTGGTTCAAATGGGTAGAAAGGATTATAGACTCAAGTAAATCTAGCGTCTCAATAATGATGGCTATAACCGCGTCAGGGGCTATATTGGCTCCATATGTTGTTTATAAATCATTGCATTTATATCCAACATGGATCAAAAGAGGCCTAATGTAAACAGTTCATAATCGGACCAAATCTGGCTGGTGGTGGATTATCATGCATAAAGGTTGCCTTTTCCGAGAATAATCACGATCTTCTAGAATCTCTGTCTGTATAAGATCTTCTAGAATCTCTGTCAGGTGCCTATGAGCATTCAAAGTACCATTAGTAACTGAGTCTCCATCAAATGGAGCAATACACTCGATAATACACGCTTGAACATATCTCTCCACTCTTACACTGTCTAAGCCTATAAGATAAAACATTGCGCGACTCCAATCCTCTACTGTGCAAGCCAAGTTTTTTCGTGTAAAATCGGTGTTCACATGAGAGCAGCTGTTCACTAGCCTTAGTTAGATAAGATAATAAAGTAGCATGAAGTCACCCCCCAGCTGTACATTCATGTACGTTTACATTTCTCACTTTTTGCAGATGATTTCAAAAGGAAATTGCCGCGATCGTTCAATTCTTAATGCACTAGAAACTAAAATTCGATACCTCTAGCGGTTATAGTTCTGAACTAGATCTTTTAGTGAGCAGGTCAGTCTTGTAATGTCAAAATACTCATTGGTGCGGCTTACACCAAAATTTCTCTGCCATCATCTATAACTGCAAACAATTCGTCCCGCAACAACAGTCTTTATAGCCATTTCAACAATTACAATACAACTCAATCAAACAATTTGCAATTGACAGATAAAATCGCTGAAGTAAAACATATACTGATAATGATTTTCAGGAATTTAGAAGGGAAACTCTTTTTTATCAAGCACTTATTGGAACAACTTTTGACGCGCTCATTTTGTCCAAATGTCTGTAATTTTAGAAATTTGAGCCTAATTTATCAAAAATCTGAAGTCAATATCCAACAGTTTCTTCCGTACACGCTCTAAATTGAGAGATAGATTTAAAACTTCCAGGGTTGAGGCCTAAATATCTTGGATAAGTTCGTTAATGGGCAAAATCGGTCCAATGGTTCCTTAATTATTCACATGTGAATTTTTTTTCATATTTTTCCTAATATTTCCGAAACTACAGAACCAATCGATCTAAAATTTGGTGTTTAAAAATAGAATAATGAGGCGCATATTCGCGCAAAATATCACAAGAATAATTAGAAGATTTAAAAATATATATGTTGTGAGCAGAGCAGTATTAACCATAGCAACAATCTACAGTCGAGTTTAAATTTAGCCGTAAGATATAAAATAACGACAGAAAGACTAATGCAAAATTTCATGAGGATCGTGGTTGATATCAACAAGCGCACAAAGCTCCTGACCTTAGTGCTTCTCACAATTTTTCATTCAAGCAATCGCAAAATCATTGCATACAGATATCAAACTATGATACAACCGAAAAAAAAGTTTTTTTTCAAATAAATGCGAATTAAAGGCAATTTTATGCTTAACAGTAGTTTATATAAAGTATTATGGTTGGTCATGTAAAATAGTTTATAGCATTTATCAGGATCCAGCTGATAAATTAATAAAATGAATTTTGTGTAGTTCAAAATGTTACTCTTTCGAAGTTACATTAAAAATTAAGAGGAAAAAATTACGATTATCAATAAATAATTCTTTATAATACACATTCTCTTTTTGAGCAATAAATATTGCTTGAAAATTTCACAGCTTCATTATTTTTTTACACATCACGGGCTAACTAATCAAAATTATACATTTCTAAGTAATTTCATATACTTCAATAATTTTATTACTTCCTTAACTGTCCCAAACATCAGGATTTGGAAAACACATATGACACAAGTCACTGTAGGAAATGAATATTTTGAGATTCTTATAATAGCTTACTTATACTTTATTCTTCATTTTCAATAAACTTTAGCAGTAGTGAAATTTTTAAGCTAATATCAAAGATCAGGTCTCCATTTTACTGTATATAATCGGTAATCTTGCAAACAATTTTCTTTGACAGTGTCAGTCAGCCAACTGAATAAAACATGCCTTGCATTTACAGGATAACTTCTGTCAACATCTTTGACAAATCTGTTCATATGTAAAACATGAGTTGCCTTATGCATCTCATTTGATTCCAACAACTCTCCTCCATATGAGGAAAAATTTCTATCCCAATTTTCAAAGAGTTTTTTCACCTCCTCTTCTAAATAAAGTCTTACTCCTTGAAAGTAGGGTGTACTGTATATTTGGTCTTTTTCCATTTTCACAATATCCTCCCTCTTATGTTTCTTTTTTATTTCAGGACTACCTTTATGCTTTCTTTTTTTATTTGATTCTTTCAAACTATTATTACTGGTCGAACTTAAATCACTACCTGTATTATTATTAGAACTATCACTTGTTTTTTTCAATAGCATAGTTTCCTCAACTTCTACACTTGTATCATCTCTCAAAAGTAGGGTAATATCAGTATGTTCTTTAGATTTTTCATACAAGTCCTTAAGTTGGTCAAGAGATGTTGCAGTTGCCCAATTTTTATCATCTCTCATTTTGGTTATTCTTGGAAACCTTATGGATATACCATTAGCTGTATGAACTTCATGTTGAGTAAATTCGGCACCAGTTATTTCCCAGACCGGTTGACTTTTAGGATCTTTAGCAACAAAATCTGGTACCATAGGACGATTACATACAAGCCAATCAGGAATTTTGGAAGGATTAGAACTAATTTTGATCATATCTAATTTATTTTGAAGATTCTCTAGAGTCTTATCATCTAGACCTGTGTGTACTTTGGTAACAGTATAAAACTTTTTTCGTCTTTCATCGTAGCAACCCATTAGAAAGACTGACATTTTACCTCCCTTTTTTCCAGTTCCATACCACGCTCCAAGAACAATTAAATCAGCAGTATCTGCCATTGCTCCATCGAAAAGGTAATCTTTCTTCACTTTTAACCAATGTCTCTTACCGGGTTCATAAATACTTCTTAAGTCCTTCAGGACTAGACCTTCTAATCCTAGTTTGAAAACTTTTATCATCATTTCCCTTAATTGAGACGGTTTGTGAACTATTTTACTTTCTGAAAACACAATATGGTTTTTTACTTCAGTCATATTTTCACGCAGAATCTTCTTTCTATACTCAATGGATTTCTTTGTTAAATCTTCACCGTTATAATAAAGGCAATCAAAAACATATAAACAGACACAAGCATTTTCATATTCATCCCTTTTATGTTTGCCTAAACTACCAAATGGTAATGGTGCCTGGGTTTCTATATCAATCATTAGTATTTCACTATCTAATATTAAATCATTTCCTGAAAGAAATGCTTGTGGAATGTAATCCTTTAAATGTGAAATTTTATGCTGCAGTACAGGTTTCAAACTTCGTGAGAAATATTTGAATTCAGTACCTTTTTTGTGCACTTGAACTCTCTCACCATCATACTTTATTTCAGAATACATCCCATTAGGACATTTATTCATTGCCATTTCCACAGATTTGCAAGCTTCAGCTAGCATTGGTAATACAGGAGTCATAACGTTAATTTTAGCTGAAACTCCTTTTGTCGAGTTCAATGGTTTTCCTTCACCTGATAAACATTTTTTCAAAACTACACCTAAATCTCTTGAAGATTGATAAGCAGTATATGCATCAGGATGTACACCATCTAATATATGTTTTGCACCTGCATTCATTCTTAAATCATGTTTAATCAACCTAATAATTATTTTGAGATCATTCGAAGTACAACTTTTTAAAATACTTAGGAAATGGGCTATCTGCTCTTCCTCCTTCGTTAGGTTACTTAATTCTTCCAAAAATTCATCGACTTCCTCCACAGTGAGGTTGCTCTTCTTTACAGGTTTAACAACTGAACTTGCTTCATAAAACTGCTGAATAGTCTCCCCAATATCACCTTGCTCCAAGTGCTGCAGCATTTTATTTTGATCTGTGTTAAAGATTCTGCTAAATATTTTCACTAACTGTTTACTCTGCAAGTTATAAATACGCTTCACAACTCCAGGTAAGAGTAGTTTACACCATAAATAAATGTCTCCTTGGAAACCGTTTCCATCAGTTCCTTTTTTAAATATATTACTTACTATTTCAGTTTTATCTAAATAGGCGCTAACATTCGTAATTTGTGCTACTAACCTCCTAAAATCTTTGAAAGCATATGGTCTTATTTTTTTGAGTGGTGTAGTGGCAACTTCCAATGAGGTATTTGAAGGCTTCTCAGGTTTAAGTTGTTTTGGAATATCAACTTTTGAGCCATATTTTTCCCTTATATCACTGTTTGACTTTTCAATTCTTTGCAATAAAATTTCTTGTGTATCCGAGGGTAGATTATTGAAGCCATCAATATCATCAGTTGATTGTATCCTTTTAGTTGTAGGTCTTTGCTTTAGGAAAACCTCGAATAGACATTCTACATGATGCCAACTTTTCATTTTACCATCAGCAAATGGATTGTGCACTAACTTGGCAATTCGCATTTCATCTTTTAGACATTTTTGTTTACATTTTTTACAAGTTGCTCGACCTTGTTTTGCTATTTCCACACAAAATTCTTTTTCCTCTTCAACTTGGGACATTGATGGAACTGTGTGATGTCAGCTAAAATTCAATATTGAAATTTGCTAAACTAGGAAATGTATATTCTATAACGTGCGTTAGAGAAAAAAAAGTTTTAGCAATGGAATACCGTATATCAATTTTTATATTCATTATTTATATTCATTTTATATTTTACCTTATGTAGAAGACGGAAAGGTTACAGGTCAGTTATAACCACAAAACACTCATATGCTCTAACGGGCAGCAGTGTGGTCTATAATTTTTTTTAAGAAACAGAAAGTTTGAAGATATAGTAACAGATTAATTTTACTATGGGTAAAATCACAATTTTCTAAAATATACAATAATCTATCTTGAATTCTACAAAATAAAAACACAGATTCACAGATGGCTTCTAATTATAATAATAATTATAATATAATAAATATAATAATAATAACAATTTAATAATCTGTGCTTTCATTACAATTAATCGGTGTTTCTATCCTGTTGAAAGGTAAATAATGAAATATCTCAGAGTTATATGAACATTATGTTTAATACTCTGAGGTAGTAAAAACATAGTCTTGATTATTGTTAATCTATGTACGAAAATTTGTCGATCTACGTTCTATCAATCGATCATATATAACCATAGATAAAAAAGAATATATATTCTTATTTATTTATATAGATAACATAAGACTTTGTCTTTGTGATAGACATCTATCTACAGAACACTTTGTCAGAACACGTGGAATATGTGTTCTATGCTCTATTTTCATTAACTTATCTAAGGGATAATTTGTGCATTAACCTCATAGATTAACAATAATATATATTCTTGTTGATCTATGATAAACTTTAATATTTTGAAGAAGGGAATTTTTGTATATGCTAAAAATGTAGATTTCATGAATTTATAAATTTTATATCGATAGTAACAATAATAATGAGTAAAAAAAGTGGTTTAGAATTAACGCTGGCAATCATAAAACCGCATCTAGTCAAGAATCCTATTGCATTAAGAGCGGTTCGGAATGAAATTTTGGAGTCTGATTTCAAAATTGTGAAGTCAAAACGACAAAGCCTCACTGTAGAAGATGCTGAAAACTTTTATAAGGAGCATTTTGGAAAATTTTTTTATAATAGGCTGGTAACGTCTATGATAAGGTTTGTTTTTAAAATATTTGAAAATTCAGGTTAACCAGAAAAAAGTTTTTAGCGGCCCATCAGATATTTACGTTTTAGCTCGGGAAAATGCTATAAAGCATTGGAGATTTTTAATGGGACCTACTAAGGTATATAAGGCTCAATTTGAACAACCTTTTAGTATCAGAGGGAAATATGGACTTTCAGACACCAGAAATGCAACACATGGTTCAGGTGAATTTCTGATGATATTTCATTAAATTATTGCAGAATGTGACATTTCATGAGTTATTATAAGCATGATATTAATTGGCGTTTGTAGTAATCTGAGTTCCATTAAGATTAACAACTTTTCATTACAAAGATGACAATATGCGTTTGAACCTTGCTCGAGAGTACATGTGTGTTATCAGTGACTCACCTTATCTCTTCAAGTCACCTGCTACAAATAAATATTTATTTTCCATTCAGTGAAATAATACTGAGTACGATAATTATATATAATAGTCGCCTTAAGAGCGACTAAATTAACAAATAATGTCCAACAACATCCCATGCAAACAGTTAAAAAGGGAAAATTTTCAAGCCTGTCACCTGAAATTGTTGAAAGTTCAGAAATTGAAACAAGTAACGGATTCCAATATCTGCACAATGTTTGTTATTATGTTATTTATGGCGAGCGGGCGTCTGTTCACCCTACTACTGCGTCCGCACGGACTATTGTGGTTCACCCCAAATTTATATCTCCCCGACGAGATCCAGTTTTTGGATAAAACTGATAATCTTGTTCAGGGGTAATTTTTTCATTTCGCAGTGAGCTATAAAAGCTTGGCCAAAGACCTCGAATCTGATGCGACTCACCGCTGGGTAGTCTGAGACGATGTGCACTGAACAATGAAACTCACTGCTAATAATGCAGAACAAACTCGAGAAAATACCTAAACCACCACCAATTTTTGTATATGAAGTAACACACTTTCAAGAAATGACAAAGAAATTTTTAAATAATGATAAATAAGGTTATTCTGATTTTAACAAATTTTTATTGTGATTTAATACAACAATTGTTTCACTATCACAGTAGCATCATCAGGTAGGTTTACATTCTGAATAACTAGTTATTCACCTGGTTTATCCGGTTCAGCTGAACAAAATCCACCATCGTCACCCATAGGAGCTTGGAGGCTTATATTCACAGATAATATTTTGGACATAATCATAGCGTACTTATAGAAAAGTCAGAAGATATTCAAAGTACTGAACTTTTAAAAAACGTATAAATAACCATAGTCGTTTTTCTGCTTCGTTCATAAATAAACCCGACAGAATTAAAATGGTAGCATTTCTTGGTGTTTTATACCTACTAGGAATATTTAAATCTGGACATGAAGATTTAAAATCTTCATGGGCCACAGACGTAACCGGAAGAGAAATTTTTCGAAATACAATGTCTTTAGCTAGATTTTCCTTTCTACTTTGTTGTTTTCGATGATGAAGGAGAGAATGCAACAATTTCTGAGATATCTTGGTAAACAATTCACAGCTATACCCCTGGAATATTTCTTACAGTAGATGAAATGCTTGCACCTTTTCGAGGTAGATGTAGATTAGAATGTTTATACTTAATAAGCCAGCTAAGTATGGTATTAAAGTTCAGGTTTTAGCACATGTAAAGACGCAATACATGGTAAATGCAGAAATATATGCTGGTAAAACGAAAGTTTCTGGCAAAAACGAAAATAAATTGTCTAATCAAACCAGCATTGTTTTGCATCTAACAACACCTATAATTGGGACTAAAAGGAATGTGACTACTGATAACTAGTACTCATCGCTAGAATTAAGCAATGAATTTACTAATCGAAAGTTAACCTTTGTTAGAACTTTAAGAAAAAATGAGACATTCATATCACCGGAATTTTTGCCTAATGGAGACTGTCTTCCTGATAGTTCTCTTTTAGGATTTACTTCTACATCAACCATTGTGTCATATGTGACAAAGAAGAGGAAAGCTGTTATTTTACTTTCAAGCATGCACAACAATGACAAAATCGATGAAACAACTAAAAAACAAGATATTATACTATTTTAGAATAGTACTAAGGTTGGAGTAGATTCTTCAGACCAGAAATCCGCCAATTACTCTTAACTAGACGATGGCCTATGGCGATATATCATGTGATGCTAAATGGAGGCGGAGTTAATAGTAGTTATTTCAGTATTCGCCACTTGGAAAGCAAATAAACAGGTTTGAGTTTCTTAAAATTCTTGGCCGTGATCTATGTAAAGGCCATGTTAAGGCGAGAATTAACTACCTGAAAATACCCTGACAATTAAGATGTGTTGCAGCCAATATACTTCAAATTCCACTTGAAGTTCCTTCAAAATCAGAAGAGAACGTCGATACATAAAAAAGGAGAGGTGCGCCATATGTCCAAGAAAAAAAGACCGGAAGACAAGTATGTGCTGTGTTAGTGTAAAATACCTGTATGCTTACAATGCGCCCTTAAAGTATGCCATAGTTGTATTTAACATTTTATTTGTTGTACCTTAATTCAATTTGATTTATAATTTCTAAATTTATCAAATCCTTCATTTTAAAGTTTGTACCACTTTCTTACCCCTCCAGAATGTAGGTTACTGTGATCCGTCCGTAGTAGTTAAGTGACAAAATTTTGTCCTTTTTAGTTAAGGGTTAAAATTGATGTATTGAATTAATCTATTTAAATATCTTTATTTGCCATAATTTGTTAATGGAAAACTACCCAGTGTCTACACCAGACTTGCTGTTTTGTACAAAGAATATAACATGCAACATTAAAGACCGTCGTGAGACAGGTTAGTTTTACCCTACTCGATGACTCGTCATTGCGATAGTAATCCTGCTCAGTATGAGAGGAACTGCAGGTTTGGACATTTGGTTCACGCACTCGCTCGGGCGGGCGGTGGTGCGAAGCTACCATCCATGGGATTATGCCTGAACGCCTGTAAGGCCGTATCCTGTCTAGTCAAAGGTGGCAACGATACTTTTTTGAGCTTTTATGGGTCGAAAGGCTCAATGCAATGTAACTTTAGTAGGCTTCAGACGTACTCATCTGTTGTCGCACGAGCCAAAGTTGCCGCTCGAGGCTGATGGTTGGTGGCTGGATCGATTCTTGCTACGTCCGACCTGGCCCCATGGCTGTCGATTATGGGTTCAATTGTTTCGATGTTGAAGCCTTCAATTGTCTGTAGACGACTTACCTACTGGTGGGGTGTTGTATTCGGTAGAGCAGTTTCCACGCTGCGATCTGTTAATACTCAGACCATCTAGCAATAGAGTTTACATTCGATGCAAAAAGGAAACCAATGGAATACTCCTCGGAAAATAAATTACTCTATGAAAAATGTAGTATGAAAGAAGTGAATAAACAAATTCTCAGAATGATAAATCCGAAGCTAAAATTACCCAGGAATATATATCTTTCTTTCATCGAACAGTTTCAAGGATAATAATAGAGCTAAGAAAAAATACTACAGCCAAACATTACCACCCTATATTTTAAAATTAGTAAGGATAAAAAAACAAATATACCGAGAGTACATATATAGATTAGTCAAGACCAATATCTGAAAAAAAAGTTCAATGGACTAAATAAAAACATAACAAAAAGTATGATGAAGACCACAAAAAGAAGCTAAAGAACTGGAATGAAAATGGATTCTCACAAATAAGACTAGAAGAAAATATTGCAACCATTACAGAGGAAGAGTATTATACACCATGGAAAGAGCACCTCCCTCCCCTGGCTATGATAACATCCCCAGAAAATTAGACTGGTTGATTCACCAGCATATAATAAAAATATATAATTTCTGTTTGGCAAACTCATGCTTCCCCAAATAATGGAATAAGGGAATAATCATCACTACTCCGAAAGCAAAAACATACCACAGTAAAATAGAAAATTACAGACCTATCCTTCCTGTACTGGGTAAAAATGTTGACAGAAAGGATCAACGCCAAACTAGGAAAATCTATCCCTAAATATCAATTCGGATTCAAAAGTAAAACATTACCATTCCCCCCTAACTATACTAACCACAAATATACAGTGCAATAAGAAAATAGGAAATAAAACGGCAGCTCTGTTCATGGATGAATTGCCCCATTTACTTGCTCAGGATAATTGATCAATTTCTATTTAATAGAACCAGCCAAGTACAAGTGAAGAACCAACACTCAATTCCATTCATGCCGCTGCAAGGCCTCCCACAGGGCTCACCACTCTCTCCAATACTATACAACATATACTGCTGGGACATATATAGCCACAACTATCCAATAGAACATCACATGAGAATGAAGCATACTCCCTGCAATTTGCGGATGTTACAACACTGATCACCCATGGTAGGACTCTAAAGAAATGTATGGAAGGGCTACAAAAATTAACAGACAGCACTGTAGCATGACACTGGCGAATACAACCCAATTCAAAGGAGTCTAAATGATTTGAAGTATAACACTTTATTTCCGCTTATTTTTATTTTTCAACGACAATTGTTTCGTCAATTACATATTGACTTCGTCAGGTGAGTATGGTAACTGTTACCAGTTAATTGTCGTTGAAAAATAAAAATAAGCGGGTATAAAGTGTTTTACTTCAAATCATTTACGATGAATTTCCGTCAAGTAGAGACCGAAACAATCAAGAAAGAAGTCTAAGTTCACCATATTTCACTACACCATAAGGAACAACTCTCCAAGTATCAAAATTGGCAATGAAACAATCAGACCAACTACTAAGTGCAAATATCTGGGAATATTGATAGACAACAAACTGACTTTCAGGCATCACAGAAAAAAGCAGCCATCACACGAGCCGGACATTTCAGGTCACTTACATTCAGACATCAACACCAAAACATCCACTGCTATTTACAAAATGATCTGCAGACCACTGCTGGAGTATGGCCACATAATATTCTCCAATGCAACATGGTCTAGAAAAAGCGGAAAGAACTTCCCTTCGAAAAATAACGAACTTGAGACACCCGAACAATCCTCTACACAATCCTTCTAACATCATGCTATAAGACACAACAGAAGTGGAACCAATAATAACCAGACTGCATAGGCTTAGCATGAAATTCATTGGGAACCAACAGGACCATCTTGAAACCGCTAATACATCATTACAATGAAGAAATAAAAAAGGCAAAACTACCAGCACTTCCACTGTTTGAACATTTGATGTCTCTAAAATATAGTGTAGGAGCTACTATATTTTATATATTACAAATTAGAATGTATATTACTGGCTGGAAGAACTCGGTTGTTAGTCGTTTGATTAGAGAAATCAATAGTTTTCTTCTCTCTGTTATTTTAGCTTTTATCAACAATTGTTGGTTAGTTAAAACATATTTTATTTGTCATTTTATGAACCTTTCCTGAATATTTTTTATGTGTTCAAACTCATAATGATTATTTGTTTTTTTAATCGAAATAAGATAGAATCTGTTTGTAAATTAATTTAGATAAATAATTTCCTTCACAATTTGCTTATTAGATTAGTAATGGGCATTTTCTGTAGTACAACCAACTTTTGTGCCTTTGCATTCTTCTATAATACCCTCAGGAAAATTGTTGATTTCCTCAGCAGTTTTAATGTTTGCATTGGCCAATATCTGTTCAGTTGCCTCAGCCAATTATCCAATCCTATTTTCAATTTTATCCGCCATAATATTTGTAATACTCGGATTTAAACAGTTTAATTTTGTTTTTAGATTCTCCAGAATCGGTTCAAAGGGAAATAGGAGTGCTGATTCCTGAATTTGAAATCAAGATTTGGTTTAATAATGATAGAAAATATTTTGAGAGTAATCAAGTTATTTTCAATGAGGAAAACTTTGTTCATAGAATAATTGACTAAATAACGTAAATAGAGGTCATTCTTGATAGAAGGTATATAAAATAATATAAATATTTTAAAAAATTTTTAAACAATTTTAAAAAATTTAGCCTTCTACATATTTAATTCCAAAAGATTATAAGTTATAATCATTGAATATAATCTTTTGGAATTAAATATGTAGAAGGCTAAATTTTTTAAAATTGTTTAAAAATTTTTTAAAATATTTATATTATAATTGACTAAATGAAAATTTAATCAAATGATAATCAATTTTGTTGTAATATTGATATGTACAGTTTTTGATAGCAATAAAAATAAAGTGAAAAATGTATCTCTTATTTTTATGAGTATGTTGGTAAAAATGAAGATTACATGCATTTAACAGAAAAAATAAATGATACTTTTATTCCTGATAAATTTTTTTATGAGAATGTAGTAAAGCAGTATCAAAAAAAATCTTTTTTATAGATTTTTTCTAGTTTTAAATCCTATTACCTTAGATAAAACACAGCAGTATGAAAACTCTTTGGAAAACACTCTTAAACGTAAAAGTAACTTTTTTTATCCATTAACGCTGGAATTTTTTGGCCTTCAACTGGTTTTAAAGGCTTTCAATACAGAGAGAATACAGGGTGTTTGATCCAGTGAAAATATTTTCAGTATTAATTGTTTGGGAAAACCTAATGTATATTCAACAAAACAGATTTCTTATATGTCCAGATCATTGACGGATAAGATAAACGCAGATAGCATTCAATATAACATGAGCTCAAGACAATGTGAATATACAGGAAGACATAAACAACATGCAACAACCAAATAGTCCGCATTTATATAGAATGATGACAAGTGATGAAAAATTCTTGGGATTCGATGGAAATGATCTGCGAAGAAATTCTTGGCAGGCAGTTGGAAGAAAACAGTAAAAAGAGAGAAAATTAGCTCAAATACCACAGTTCCAATAACTATCAAAAGTTCCACAGTTGAGATTTAAGTTATCTTCCAACCTGCTGAGTCTATGATCACTGTCCCCATGGGCGCGATTAGGAATCAGCACGAAAAAAATGCAAGTAAGACCCCGTTTTGCTTTCAGTATAGACTGATAGCTTCGAAGCACTATCCTAATTCTACTGGCTATTCACATGTCAGTGCCTGAGTTAATTGGGATGCAGCTCACACGTCAAAGGGGCTTTTTATTTCCACGTCCAATCGCCGCTCTAGGTCCGGACCCGCTTTGGACTTCCCCGTTGATCCGATTTCAAGCCCGGTGGAGATTCCTAAACTCAAGAATACCCTTTTTGCATAGCATGCAGGCTTTCGACCACAGCCCCCATAAGTTCAACACCAATTTGAGTGGCCAGGATTACGAATACTCCTGGGAGTATCCACCCATCCCGTGGTAGTCTTGTTTCCAAAAGGAGCTTGGAAGACTATCAGTCACCAAGCGGATTTCTACTTGATGCCAGAATCCATTAATTCAAATAATCCAATACGTCATTATATCCCTCTCCTTAAAGCTAACACAGATCTATTACTGATATATTTTCCCTTATAGAGAGAGTACTTGCAATATTGTAGAACCTCCCCAGTTATATGGGTGAACGCCTTGTGTTAACTATCAACAGGGGAATTCTACCAGGTAATGTTATTGGCATATGAGCATAGCTCTTATCCAAGTGACTACTCAGCAGTCTCCTAGTCCACCCCAAGAGGTAGAAAGTGTGATAAGGATTACACCATATCATCGTGCGAAGCGAGAATCCCTCCGAAGAGGTGAACTCACCAGCTTCCAGTTTGGGCCCCGACTCGAAAGCCAGAACCGTCTGACTGGTACTAGCGAAGCACTATTCAACCTCTACTGGCTCTGCAGGTCAGTACCCGAGTTGGTTTGGGACCCAACTCACCCGCCGGAGGGAATTCTTATCCATTCATCCGAACACAGTCCCATGAACTAAGATATCCTGAACATGAGGGTCTGCGAACAGATAAACGAAATACCCCCTAGTCCAGCATGCCGACTTCCAACCACTGCCTCCTCGAGTCCAACACCAAAGGGGTGGCCAGGTGGTACAAGTAACATCTGTGGGCAAACCACCCCCCGAGGTAACGCAGTATGCTACATAACGCACTCGGCCATTACACAGAAAAATCCGGAGATTAATACTGCCCTCCACTTCACCAGAACAGCAAAACTAGGGCCCCATTCGGAGATCTTCTACCCTACAGGTCCAGCGCGAATGGCATTACGTTAGGCACCAAAACTCAACCCTCCATTTCGCCGGGACGAAACAAGGGTCCTAGTCCTGACAAGTACCCCCATCACGACAAGATCTAATGCCAGGGGGGGCGTGTAACTATCAACAATAGATTCCAGGCTCTGGGAGAAACCAGTGAAAAAACACAGACTATTCATAACAATGAAAACAACGACAAAATACCTAAACCTCTGCCGATTTTTATTTTTGATGTGATAAACTATGGAAAATGATTATGAAAATCAGTACTCGAGTGGGAGATAATTCACAAAGTGCCTTGCAGACAACACAATTAAAATAAACTGTGAATTACCAGAAATCTTATGAAATATATTAGGGATAACAAGGTTAATCCATCATAAGTACCAGTCAAAAGAAGAACGAACATTTTGAGTTGTCATAAAATATATTCACCAAAGTACAGATATAAATGAAATCAGACAAGAACTAAGTGAAAACATACTTAAATTTAGGAATATCCTGAGTGCAAAACCAAAACTAATTCACCAGCCAACTATGAATATACTGTATCTACAACAACTGCCACAAAACAACATTACTGTAACACCCCCCTATAAGTATCCAAACCAACTAACCAGCAACAAAAATTTGGTTACGCCAATGTAATGAATAATACACCTGTAGAACAAATAAATGACATAAACAACACAATAAGCATATTTTTAGAAGAATTCAAGACAATGTTTCAACAACTGATCCAACAGAACATAATGATATTAGATATGATGTTAATATGGTAAATAAATTATTTGGCTTAAGTTTCGCAAAAGTTTAATTTTATGTTGTTGACATATATGTTTTGGGTTTCAACCCATTTTCAAAACTAAGGAGAATTTACTTAACAATTTATACATTTTTCAGACAACGGATGGAAGTGTCGGGATTTTTTATTTGAAGTTAACAGTAAGTTATAACTGTTGATGGTATTTGCTTATTTTCAAAGGCACTTGTTATCATCAGATGTCAGCAATGGGGATAAATGAAAATCCAAATTATCATTTGTTATTGGCAGAAATTTTTTATGTGCGGAAGAGATCTCTAGATATTCGAGTGGGTCCAACTTTTTGCTTTTATTACCTGAGTGTAGAATTTCGTTTTTACCGAAGTCTATGAAGTGGTTTTCTATTATGCATAAATTATGTTACATTCAGGTAACAAAAGCAAAAACTTGGACCTACACGAATATCTGGAGATCCCTTTGGCCCATAAAAAACATTTAGCGATAACAAATGATAAGTTGGAATTCCATTTATCCCATTGCTGACATCTGATAATAACAGGTTCTCTTGAAAATAAACAAATATCGTTAATAGGTATAACTTACTGTTAACAACCTCAAATAAAAAAATCCAGTCTCTTCCATCTGTTTTCCGAAAAATATATAAATTGTAATGTTAAGTAAATTCTCCTCAGTTTTGAAAATGGGTTAAAACCCAAAACATATATGTCAACAACATAAATTAAACTTTTGTGAAACTTAAGCCAAGTGTATTCGATTACCTTCATTTTCTTTCTTATTTTTCAACTCTGCTATTTTACAAGTTTTATGTGGTCCATGTTCAGTACAATGATGCTGCCTTTTTGTAAAAACAAATAGACTCATCTTCAAAAACTCTCGGCATATATTTTAATTAATTCAAACAAAAACATTGGTATTAACAATGAACATTTGATTTGTGTATAATTTATTTTTCACTCATAAATATGAGAAATTCATTAAATGACTAGAAATTTTATTATAGGAATGACATGTAAAAACTGAACGAAAATGACTTCAGTACCAACAAAAAATCTCACTAAGATATAATAATCACAGTCAATCTTTATGCATTGATTTTAACGAAAACCTTGGGTCTTTGAAAAACTTTAATGCCTTCGTCAATTTTCTTCAATTCTTCCTCTATTTCCATTTTTCTTTTCTTCATTCTTAAAGTGTCACTTCTAACAGGTAAAGAATTAAGTTCTTGTACTCTATCTGCATAACCTGAAATTGAAAATACCATATAATAATAATAAAACGATACTCCAAAAAATTATTTAATCAACCATATTAAATAAAAACAATTCATTCACATTAATGTGAACACGTACTGGTATGAAATTTTTTATACGAGTACTATGTAATATGAACATAGTATAATTTCAGCAGTATAAACTTATTGAAACTTGTTTATTTTATTCGTACAAATTGATTAAATTTTATGATTTATCGCGAATTTATTCATTGTATTCGCAGGTTCACTCGTAGGTGTGTTAGTAGTGTTCAGATTTTGTTCCAAAGTAATAATATTATTTATTACTGATATTATTACTTATGAAGTAATAAATAATATTCACATATGTATTAAATCTCTAACAAACAAACATGAGCTCCCTACTAAAAACCGAAGTTGTGCGTAGATAGGGATTATAGATTCAAAGATATTTCTTTTTTCATGAGAAAGCTAAAGTCCTAGATTGGGATTGGTAAGTCAATGCTTTGTACTAAAAAAAAAAGAAATATATGACTGCAACAAATATGACGTTATGATTCAAGATACAAAAATTCTATTAATAGTAGAGTGCAACAAAACCAAAGAAAGTGACTAGGAAATTTCAGCTTAATCAGTTAAACAAACCAGTTCATGCTTTAAACATAGGAATCAAATGGGCAAAACAGAATACTCTGGAAGTGACAGATATTTACCCTAAAGAACATACATGAAAAAGCTGTGTAAACGAAAATTACTTCCAAGAAAATGCAGTTCAAAATAAAATCATTTTTCTCCACAAAGATCAATCATAATTAACTTTTATTTTTTTTTTCAAAACTATATAATAAAGGATTTGTTATATTATAATTAACTTTTTGTATCTTTATGCCCATCATTATTATTGATAATCGTGTACATCCTGTAGATCAATGGAATCGGTTAATGCCTAACCGAAAAATCCACCTAGCGAGTAGATTCATCTAGTGCATAGATGTGCCCAGGTGGTAGATCTGCATAGAGCATAAATAAACATTTCAATGTCGGTAATTGTGTTACAAAATATCAAGTCAGGTGTTTCAGCACTAAGTATTCTTACGAATTACAAGCGAGCAGGTAGATCTACTGACCTGTAGATCAATGGAAGCATTAAATACACCTACCGGATAAATCTTCCTAGCAAATAGATTCATCCTAGTGCATAGATGCGCGCAGCTGGTAGATCTATATAGAGATCCACCCAGCTCTTAAATTCACATAACAAGCCAGCAGATCAACCTAATTGGAAAATTCAAAAGTGCTCAGATCTATCTATCTGGTAGTTATATTGTAGTAGATAACATACAGATCTACCTCTCTCGTTAACAGTTTAGTACATAGATCTATAATATACATTTATGAAATTAATCTGTATAATTCCACAAAACAAAACATAAACACTATATAGTAGTAGAAAAGAATGCTACCAAAATGTAATTTTAAGAGAAAAGAGCTGCATAACATGTTTGAGAACATCTGCATTATATGCCTAAGATTACCCTATAATATTTTCATCTATAAAAATATAAATTTAAATAACATAACAGCCTCATAACAAAATATTTTGAAATTATGAATGAATGATACTGAATAATTGTTTTTAAATGGATGCACTGCATATTATCATGCACATTCCTTATTTATTCCTTTTTTTTGTCTACAAAACAAACCAAAAAAGACTTTCAGATATAAGAAAAAAGGCATACTTAACATATGCCCTATTTCCAGCAGATAAAGAAAAGTTAAATTCTTCATAATCATACTAGGAAATCTTCCCCAATAATATACATAACATATGCATTATTTCCAGAGGAGACAGAAATGTGAAATTCTTCATAAACGTATTAGGAAATCTTCCTCAGGTGACAATATGCAGTATTGAATAAAGAAACTATTTCTAAAAAACATTTAAACCTGTATCATATAATAATCAAACATCAATATCATGAATATTCAACATTCTGTATATTGTAGTTTTTTTTTAAATAAATATTATTGAGTATACAAATAACCCCAAAGCATTGAATATAGCAGTTTTTCTTGACTCCAATCTAAGTGTTTTCTGTATATCAGAGTTTTCACCTTGAACTGATTTATAGAGAATGTTTTGAAATAATTAAAATAATTATAATTAAATCAATTATCAATCTATTCAACTCTCAATGCTCAATTATTCTTAAGGTTTTCAGATCGAAATTGAAAATAAAAGTTTGTGTCCATGATAGAACTCTAAGCACAACCAAATTCAAAAGTATTATGAACACTAACTCTTGAGCTAGCCCTGTAATTGAATCCTAGTACAGTTGGATCCTATATTGAATAAGAAAGAGCAAAATATGACATAAAAATAAGACACATACAACTGAATGTTTAAATCTCATTTTTTCTTCAATTTACTAATAACCTGCTGGTTCATTCCCTCTTAATATATATATATATATATATATATATATATATATATATAGAATAAGAAAGAGCAAAATATGACATAAAAATAAGACACATACAACTGAATGTTTAAATCTCATTTTTTCTTCAATTTACTAATAACCTGCTCGTTTATTCCCTCTTAATATATATATATATATATATATATGATGTTTCTCGGAACCTCTCTAAACACTAAAGAAGTTTTGTTAGAAATAAGAAAGACTCCCATTATGCGCAACACCTTTTAAAAAATAATCACTCATTCTTAAATAATGTCAATACTTTACATGTTGAAAATAGATTAAATTTATGGGAAATATATGAATAAATGAACATAAAAACAACAAGAACCTTCTGAACGACCAAACCAAAATTTATTACAGCTCCCATTTCAATATTTTTAAGGATAAGTCTGAACGTGATTCTGAATAAAATACCAATTTCAAAACAATAAAAGGAACATCTGTATATTTTTTCGAAAACTTTATATTCAAGTATGGATGAAACATAAGTTAGTAACATATCTTCTGTGAATTATTAAAAATGATAGACTTACTTTGTCTCAAAACACGTAAAGTTTCTTTGCGTTCTTCTTCAGGCAACAAAATATGGCCAGGAGGACAATCAGGTTCTACTTCTACTGACCTCTCAAATCCCCTCCTTTCCTTCAAGTATTTTGGAATCACTCCTTTTTGGTAAGTTGGAGGAGGTTGATTAGGATTTCTCACTGAATCAGTCTTTACTATCTTTGTTTTGATATTAGTTATATTTTCTCTGACAAAATTATGTTCTGCTTTGTCACTTAAACCTAAAAGTTCATAAGGGTGAAGGTTAATTCAGAGTGTGGTTTAACAAGTCAAAAATTGCTTCGTTATTAAGAATTAAATATATCTCATTTTAAATTAATTTGCTATTTTTATAATAAAATATTATTATTAATCTCCGACTATTTAGAGGAACTTGAAGGAAATATCAAAATAAAATTTTAAAACATTAAAATTTCATTAGTTTAAATAATATTAAACATCTGGGCGACATCATAATTTTCCACAAAATTTTTTTCCCTTATTCATCTTCTTAGACCACTCTGTGTTCTCATACCTAAATTATCAGCTGCCTCATAAAGTTCATCTACAGTAGCAATATTATCTCCTTGTTCTGGATTGAATTTTTTCAAATCTTTTCTAGGGGATCGTCTTATACCCGCACTAGGATATTTTATAACACCGGTTTCATATAATTTAGTAATATCGTCTAATCTTTCAGTCTGTATTCCACGGCTTAAGAATTTTTGTTTCTCCACTTGAATTTTACTTATTGTATCTTTATTCTTTTGATCTAATTTATTATTCGTCGTTGGTCGCTGTGAGTCTGTGCCAACTCTCGAATTTATTCTTGTTTTGCCCTGGAGCGTAGCATTGGAGTGACCACTTACTTTTGAAGGAACATTCTTGAATTTATCATCTTTCCTCTTTCTCTGGAGGTCTGGATCAGAAAGAGGAACTAAACCTTGCATTTGTTTGATGCGGCTGACATTTTCCTTGATGAAGTTACGTCTGTAAGTAGGTTCTAAGAAAAATATGAGATATGTCTGCTGAATTTTCCTCAAAGTACTTACTCGGTTCTGGAAACACCCCTTTTAAAGTAGATGTGATCATATTTCATTTGTATATAATTTCATTAACAACAACCAAAAATTTTAAATTTATTTGTTTACTGCTGTAATAAGTAAATTAATCATAAAATGCCTAATGTCATTCAATGAAAATTTGAAAATGTTTACATTCTATAATGCTAGGTGATTTTCTTTGGTGTTTTGTGTCTTCTCCAAATCCATAGATCATCATAACCTGTTTCAGCACTGAGTCAGATTAATATGCAATAGTAGGTTAATCTGTGGTTTGAGTCGGTAGGCTAAATATAATAATATCACCGACAAACTATGAAACTTGTTCATATTATTATATACGTGCGGATTTCTCAAAATTCACTGCCCACCTGTGGATATATATTCCCACAGATTACAGAAGGCTACTAACATAGACAGAGTATATATGAATAGTTTGTCTATGGCTACTAATTAAGTTATCAATGAAGTATTTCACATAAAGTACACAGATTATTGATGACTGAGTGACAACTACCCGTAATAAGCGATAGAGTGACAAACTGTGGTTATTACTCTGAGGTATTCTATAATTAAAATAAGACAAAGATATATAATATCAAAATATTGAAAAGAAAAAGAAGCTATCCCGGGTTATACGAAGTAGTCTAAAATATCCGGGATTATATGGAGTACTCTAAAGGACGATAATCTTTTTATCGTAATCATCAAGTGGCGAAAGAATAGGACGTTACGTTGTGTAGGCAACCCAAATTACACCTAACGATAGCAAGAAAACAGCGACGGAAGATTCAAATATTCAAAACAGTAACGTCAGAAAAATAATTTATATAAGTAATATTGAAAAGCAACAACCCTCAATGAATGTAAACAAACATTTATCAGCCGACTGTTAAATCTACTCTACTCAGTAGTTCATGAAGCTACACAGTGAACCCAATGGTGCCCCGGGTCTAAATGACTTATTTCTACATATCGTTAGGTCGGTAACTTGCTCGAATCGGATATCATTCTTATTTATTATTATTATTATTATTATTATCCTGATACTCCTAGATCTTCTGTGAAGATCCCTCAGAAGCTTTTTCAGCTTGTACGAGTTAGGAGTTCAGTTGTGTTCTGTGTAGGCTTTGTTACTGCGATCTTGCGCCACTTTAGGTCACAGCACTGTTAATTTTTGACCCAACAGTGAAATGGTGGCAGATACCCGTCCAACTAGAAAATTTCTTTTCTACCTGAATAGGATTCGAACCCTGGACCTCCCGGTCACGAGTCCGATGCTCTCCCGCTGAGCTATCCACACTCATAAAGCTTTATAAAGCGGAAAGGGTTAGAGAGGACAGGATACAGCCGGCATTCACCTTCAATTGCACTTCCGGTAACCAGTGCAGTGTAACCTAACAGTTACAAGGGGTAAGAATTTGGATGGACAGTAAGGTGGGTAACGTGATATGTCCAAGAGATCTCATTGAAGAGGGGATCTAACATAATTCGAGTTGACCGGAAAAATTATTATGGCCTCCTCGGGGTCCAAGGCCCAGGGAGGCTCACATATTACTAAAGAACGAACCGAACACTACCTGAAAGGTCACGCAAACTAATCCTAGGAATATCACGATACCTCGGAAAAATGATTTAGCAATCACTCACACATTCTCACAGTAGCGTTGGATATCCGGAGCTATTACTGTCTCTATACGTTACGTCGTCCTTTACCAGGCGATTTACCCTAAAGAACGTCTGTTCACAAGGAATACAATCTCTAGCGGGCGCATGCATATAGCAAATATGTAACACAAACTGACTAAGACATTATAAAATCGATACAGTATCCCAACACCTAGGCGTGTTAATGGACGTTACAATAAAAGAAACAAAGAAATAGGTAACCCGGGATCACACAAGAGTACATGCAAATCAGTTACATATCAGGCACTGCGTATACCATGAACAATGCAAATAAAGAAGCACTATTAATAAATACAACAGACAACAACCAGGTATCGAGAGAAAGTATTCAATATAAATAGATAACTTGTGATGGTGGTGCCGCTTCAGTTATATATAAATGCATTTTAGTGAAACATTCCGGTCGGATTAAATAACACTCAAGCAAAAATACAAGAATGAAAAGCGATGAGTGGAAGTACAATGAACGAGCGTGCAATCACTAATTTTACATTAAAACTAAGTTGGTATTCGAAGTGTAAAGCATGCAATTAATCAGAAGAATTTAAAAGAAGTTTACTTACTTCTTAGTAAGTAACTTTTGTTACTAAGGGGGACTGTTATAAGTAATATTAGCTCGTGTATGTTACTGAGTTGCTTAGGAGGTTTATTTCCAAGAACCTTCCTCTCGGCTGCTTCAAAATACAATGCATAGAGAAAAGAATATATTCTTATTTATCTATGATACAATGGCCTTGCCATAAGGACTTTCTTTTCTTCTGTTATTGTCACTAATCGCATACGTGTCAAGTTACAGTGATACAGAGTATTTGACAAATAAATAGCGCGGGTAAATACAATGACGTAATGGTGGAATTTATATAATCTATGAAGGATTCTGTGACTCGTATGATCCTTAGACGATACGGATCTCCTCAGACTTTTTTTTTTAATTGTAAAATACATATCCTGCTGGCGAATGAATTTCAGGAGGAGGCTGGCGAGTAATTTTGAGACTTTGTATATAAATATAACCACAGATGGGAGATAATTTTTACTATTAACATCTGTGCATATAACCAATAGATAACCATAAACAAAAATTTAGAATCTGTGATCTCTGACAATAAACAATATATTTGAAATACATTGGCTGCATATTAGTGTTTTTTATTGGAAATTACGTAAAAATGGACGAAACAATAGATAGTACAAATTCTGAAGAGTATGAGAGTGATGAATATTGCGGAGATGATGGTGCACTCGGTAAGTATTTAATATAGTAGTATGACTTTATTTTATAGAAATTAGTTTTAAATATTGAAATAAAATGATTTATGTCATGATTTCCTGAGATTCATAAATTAAATAAAAATACGATAGACTCCGTTGTTTTCCATGTGATGTAGCCATGAAAACTGGAGAAATAAGTATTTTTTAACAATTTTTGAAAATTTGTTTCATTTTATTTCAATACCATTTCATACGCGTTTTTCCTGAACTTTTTGGTTACCGACAGTGGCTTACCCAAGGAGGGGATGAGTGGGATATATCCGCCCCTAGGAGGAATATCCATTATAGGTCACAAGGCTCAATAATTTAATGGTGCAAAAATTTAATCAAAGAATTCATCAACCAGCGGTTATATCATAAGGCTCGATCCAATCCGACGTCGTCCGCACAATCATTATTTACACACGGACTATAAATGCCAAATTGATGAAAAACAATCTCGTAAAAATTAATGAGATTTTGAAGTAAAAGGTCCAAAGAATATCTTTGTCGGCACTTTGGATTCCATTACTTACTGCGTCAACATTTTCACTCACAAAGATAGGACGATAGGTCAGTAGGTTCTTTAGTATATTCTTTTTGAGGTGGATTACTGAAATATTTCTATTATATTCAGTGTTTAACTTTTAACGTGTGTTCTGTGATCTCCAAAATAATTAAAATCTCATTATGAATAAGCAAACTTCTTTGGAAAACTTCTTCAAAAGAAGGAAAATTGATGCAGGCGAATCTTCAAGTATTTCACATTTGAATACAACAGCTGACACTTAACAGATGAAAATTAAATCTCAAGAAGTGTCTGTAAATTCAAAGGACATTGGAAACTTTGTGGGTCAACATGTCAGCGATATAAAAGAGGTGTTTGGTTCACTTTGGGTTCCACAACCCACATACAAGTTTCCTTTACTCGAAAAAACAGTGATAAAAGAGTTAAACTTTGTCTCAACCTAAGTGGCTCATAGAGTTCAATTGCTCATACTCAGTAAAAGAAAACGGAGCGTTTTGCAAATTTTGTTTATTTTTCGCCACAACTGGCGTTAGGCATTAGGCATTAGGTGTTTTGGTGAAAACCAAAATGGATGACTGGAAAAGGTAAAAGAGGTAAATTTTCATTAAATTTTATTTTATAACTGTAAGATAAGCCATGATTCATTTTTGTAGATATTCAATTCACATCAGAATACTCAATTTCATAAAGAATCCATATGTGCATACGATAATTTAGTTAAAATAAAAACGGAAGTTCAAGAGAGTATAGTAGACTTGATAGACGAAAATCAAAAAAGACAGGTATCAGAAAATAGAGCTAGAATTAAACTTATTATAGAAGCTGTATTAGTATGGGGTAGAGAGGAAATCTCACTCTGGAGAACTAAAAATAGATGAAGTTCCGTAAATGAGGGAAAATTTCGTGCAATATTGAAATATAGAGCTAGGGGTCACACTAACCTAAGGGAGACTCTTGAAAAATCAAGTAAAAGGGAGATTTATATAAGCCCAAGAATACAAATTGAAATTATTAGCAGTATAAATACTATCATGCTGAATAAATTGGTATCAAGAATTAATGAGGCAGGAGCGTTTCTATTCTAGTAGATGAAACAACCGATATATCGACAATTGAGCAAGTTACTTTATGTGTAAGATATGTCAATTCAAACAAAATCCATGAGGATTTTATTCGTTCCAGCAGAAAGTGTAACCGCCGAAAGTATATCTAATTTCATATTAAATAGTTTAGAAAAATTTGGAATAGAACTCAAGAATCTTGTCAGGCAAGGGTATGATGGTGCAAGAAATTTGTCGAGCAAATTCAATGCCGTTCAAGCGATTATTCATCGTAACTAACTAAGGCGATTTACCATAGAAAAATTGTATGATTTCTTCAACACTCCAAAGAGACAAACTGTTCTTCTGAAAAATATTGATGAGTTTAATGAAAGTCCTTCCGCAAAAACTCTCAAAAGATTATGTGCAACTCAGTGGACATATAAGTATGAAGCAGTACAAGATTTTTTGGAATTATTTGAAATGTGTTTGTCAGTTTTTTATTTCCCTGCATATTTCAGGCTCTTGCCTAAAGTATTGGAACCAACATTAAGGTAAAAAGAATTGTTTCACACCAAAAAAATAGGGCAAATCCTATCATTTTGCAAGATTCAGAATCACCAGCAGTGGACTATTTCAGGGTTACCATTTACATTCCATTCATTTATTATTTCATCAGCCAGTTAGAGGAAAGATTTGCAAACCATAAACAAATTCTCAAGTGCTTTATGTTTCTGCTGACAGGAGAAAAAACAACTGATGCCTACGAGTATGACGAACTTTTAGATTTCTATATACCTGATGTACCCAGATGTATTTCAAAAACTGAAGTTAAATTGTGGCACATTCATTTGAGTAATCATCCAGATATCAAAACAAATAGTCCAGCTTTTACTCATCTGGAAATATGTGATCCACAAGCTTTTCGTAACAAATATTACTACTACTATTACATAGCTATTACTATTATTCTGTACAGCCACTCCAGAGAGATCATTCTCAACATTGAAAAGAATAAAGAACTATCTCCGAAATTCTACTTCTCAAAACAGGCTCAACGGCGTAGCAATGTCTATTTATAGGGAGTTGCCTATTTCCGAAGATTAAATGATTGATGAACTTTCAAAAAGACCTAGGCGACTAGATTTTGTTTTATAAAAGTATATCATCAGAATAACCAATTTTTTTTTCTGGGTACGCCACTATTTACCGATTCAAATGTATGTTCATTGAGAGTCATTAATTATCGTTATCGTGTTGATGTACTCCTGCACTGTAGTCTTAAATAAGAGTTCTGCTACTTTATAACATAACAATTGACGATTCATGTTTAATTAGTAAGGAAAAATCTTAACGAAGTAACGACAGTATTTATGCTGTCTAAAGAGGCGAAATGCATAAAACACATTGCCTATACTTAAAATATACGATTTTTACTTCTGCCTATCTTGAACTATCTCAAGTTTTCTTGCCTGACACATGGATTAGTTCGTTTTACTATTCTGTTTTCGCAAGCCTTATGTACCTGAATAAATAATTAAGTACATGTTCTGTGTTATTTACAGATAACGAAAATGAACCATCCACCTCTGACGATAAGAAAGAAGACAAAAAGGAACTATGTGGTAGTAAAGGTGTGTCTTCTAAACTTTCACTACAATTAAAAGGTTTGATGGGTGAAGCTAATTTGAGATTTGCAAGGGGAGATATTGAAACTGCTGAACAAATGTGTCTCGAGGTAAGTATATACAATTGATACTTTTTCTACAGGACATTAATTATATAAAGATTGTACTCAAACGGTAAGGCTTATTTTACACTTTGACCTGCATTTCCATCCTTACAAATTGGCAGTTGTTTAACAGTTAGAGCCAGGGGATTACAAACAACATGCACAATTTAATCAAACGAGAAGCTCATTATCTTCATGTCCGATGAGCTCGTTTCCATCTAAATGGCATGGTAAACTGGCAGAACTACCAATATTGGGCACAAGAAAATAGTGAATTATATGAAAGACCACTTGAAACATCAAGATAAGTTTCAATGTGAATATACTTGTTATGAGACGAGAACATTGGATTTTAACTGTCCTTTCTATAGACTCACATTAACACAGGAAGGACACTATTATATGTGCATAACACTATAATAAATTACCAAATAGACTACAGGCCCATGTTGAAAAAATTATGGGTCATTTGAACCACCAGGTGACCTATCTAGAACGATATAAGAGCATAAAATAATAAGATTCAGCACAATGCCGTCACTTGTAAGCTGTCCAATTGAGTGCAGGTGAGAATTCGAAAATACCGGTAGAGTGAGTACATTTTGGTCACATATTTTTGTACGGCATTCTTACCACTGCTAGATCCATGAAAAATAATAAGAAAACGCAGAGTGCTGTAAAAAAATGGTGCGCCACAAAGTCGGATTTTTTTTTTTATTTTCCGACAATTACCAGGGTAAATTTGGTCATTTGATTTTGTACGGCATCTGTGTCGTACTATTTCAATACTGCTTCTAATCCATTATGCCGCAACGCCGTACAAAAATCATGCAACAAGGGGAAAAAATCGAGGGTTGCAATCCCCTCTCTTTCCGTACTCCAGGGGGTGATTTGACACAACATGAAATAAATTTATTTTGAAAGTATTTTATGCATAGATAATATTTCTTCATTTGCCGTACATTTTCGTTGATCCAAAGGGGAAAATAAACTGAAAAAGAAAAAATCCATATAATGAAATGTAAGGTGAAGAGGATTTCGTTATCAAAGGACCTCAAACGAAACGTCCGGCAAATTTCATAGCCGAATTGAAGAACATTAAATTCAAGCAAGCATTTGTCCAGTTTCTCGTCAATGATTGGTCGACTCAAGACAAAGCTACGTTGATTAAGCCTACACAGAAAGTGTTTCTAAATTATCAGCTGTCATTCTTACAGAAAAGTGGCAGAATCTGTCGTTAGAGAAGTATCTGAAAAGTATACCTGCAGTGCTCACGAAGAAGCTGATACAAAAATAGTGTATCATGTTTGTGCTGTTGGGTCAAATACGAACATTTTGATCAAGTGTTTGGATACAGATATTCTCGTAATATTATTATCTAATATGAAACAAATCCTAGTAAATGTGGGCGAGAATCAGTTCAATGTCGATCGCAAAATATGGATGCAACTCGGAACCGGTAACCACGTGAAAAACATTGAGGTTTGTGCTGTGTACAGAGACTTGGGCGAAAATCTCTGTTCTTCGTTCGCTGCATTCCATGCTTTTACGAGATGCGACTTCAATCCCGCATTTTCTAGGAAGGGTAAAAACAGACCATTTAAAGTATTAGAGAATTCAGGGACGTTATTAAAATGGGGCATAATATGTTTATTGTAGATCCATTACTCATGGAACAAACTTTCAATGTTCTGCAAGAATATGTAAGCGTTTTATACAACGTAAAAACAAGAAAAACAGTCAACGAAACAAGGTGTATCATATTTGAAAGGATTTATACGCCGAAAAATAGTAATGAAGCTTTCAAAAAGATAGCTATGAAATTGGAAGCAACATCGTTTCCCCCTTGTTTCCTCGAGTTGGAGCAACATCTGAAGAGAAGTACCTACATAGCACAGATTTGGTGTAATGCCTACAAACAAGTACTGTCGACCTTGTTTCCAATAAACTATGGATGGGTTGTTAATGACGATCGGTACAATTTCGATTGGTTTCACAGCGAATAATGCCTCCAAAAAGTCTGTGACATAATGGAACCGGATGAGGAATCAGGCGAAGAAGATGATGACGTCATAGGCAAATAAATCTTTCCATCTTTAATTTGTACGTAAGACTTTGATTTTGACAAATACATATTTATGTTTCAGAAAATAATAGCGAAGATAATTCGGACGTCGATGAAGACGTTGATTCCGATAACAACTCAGCAACTGATTCCGATACTGTATAATTTAAAGTAAAACCATATTTATTATTATCATCATTAAATTTATCGAATTTTTCTAAAAAATTACCATTATTTTATAATTATTATTAAATATATCGAATTTTTCTAAAAAATGATTGTTTTATTTATTCACATGATTACAATGAAACAAATCAATTATATGTATGTATCAATAATGTTTGAAGTATATATTAAACCAAAAAGTATATAAAACTGTTGATACTGGGATTGACAGTTTCAATTCTTGGACATAATATACACACCATTTCAGTTCAGTTAGACGTCATAGTGATTTTATCATATTATCAATTGTTCTCTTCAAAAATATGTTAATACCGTACTGTATCAGATGGCCATAAAGTACCCTTAAAATTGTAGCGTCACTTTCATCAGCCTATAAGATATGGTCTGCATAAAAATGTACGGCATCATTTTTTCCTAATTTATCTATGTTAATACTATTTAAAACAAGGGATAAAATGTAGAAACCTGCTATATTTCATTAATCTATGATATTTAAACTCTTACAATAATTTGCAAAATTTCAGTTTTTGTATTTCTCTATAATTTTTTTTAGAACGGTTTCTTTTGAACGGCAATACTATATAACAATTGTATTTTACAATATCATGTTAAAAAAAAAGTTCCCGTACAGGATCAAATGATTTTACAGCTCCATAAATCAATTGTACGATGAAATTAAGATAATTATTGATATACATTCAAATGAACAATTGACGGCATTATTTTTAATAGTACTTTTGAGAGCTAGATAATGTTTTGGAACCGAAGCCGTACTTTTTCAAATCACCCCCTGGACCATGGAAAAACAGAGGATTGCAACCCTCGATTTTTTTCCCCTTGTCGCATGATTTTTGTACGGCGTTGCGGAATAATGGATTAGAAGCAGTATTGAAATAGTATGACACAAAATCAAAAGACCAAATGGTAATTGTCAGAAAATAAAAAAAAAATTCCGACTTTGTGGCGCACCATTTTTTTACGGCACTGCGCGTTTTCTTATTATTTTTCATGGATCTATCGGTGGTAAGAATGCCGTACAAAAATATGTGACCAAAATGTACTGACTCTACCTGTACTTCTGAATTCTCACCTGCACTCAGCTGGACAGCTTACAAGTGATGGCATAGTGCTGAATCTTATTATTTTAAGCTCTTATATCGTTCTAGATAGGTCACCTGGTGGTTCAAATGACCCATAATTTTTTCAACATTGGCCTGTAGTCTAAAATTGCTGTAAACTGTTTTCCAAGGTTCAAAAATCTTATGATATGATTTGATATAAAATAGTTTATTCTTATTATTATCATAATAATGATAGTCTACCAAATAGTAACATCTGCAACAGTTCAATATTTTAGTTTTTTGATGTGCAAATGTAAAATATCTAGATTATTTTTTTCCAATGATAATGGCTGTTATATCGTTCTAACATTTTCCTATGGATTTCTCTTTTTAAGTTCATTGTATTTTTTCGAGATTATTTTTGGCTGATAATTTCTATTTTGAACCCGGGTAAGAAAGTGCAAAAAATTTAGTGAAACCAATTTGTCTATCACTTTCACTGTTAAAGTATGTAAAAATTAATAAAACTATTGGCTTTTTCTCACATTTAAGATAGCAATTTAGAACATCCTATATTCTCCCAATGGATGATCAATCATGAATCTAAAAATTGAATGATTCATAAACAGTTAAATTTTTACAGGTTATTCGTCAACAATCAAATGCATGGGAACCATATTTAACACTTTCACAAATTTATGAGTCGAAAGATTTGTCCAAATGCAAATGTTTCTTGACGATTGCAACTTACCTGAATCCAAGTAATAGTTCAACATGGTGCCGACTAGCAGAAATGTGTCTTGAGGAGGGAAATAAGAAAGAAGCCTTAGGAATATACACACAATGTTTGCACCATGACAAGAAAAATTTGGAAGTGCATTATAAACGAATCGAACTTGCAAAGGAATTGGGTGAGATTTTTTTACACCTTTTTTTAATTATAATTCATTTATTATAATAGTATTATCAGAATATACATATTCTGTAAGCTTATTTATTAACTACGGAGTTTGAGACACTCAGATGACATTATATTCCAGTGAAAAGACCTCTTCAACTATATCTCAAGTCAGCTGGTCATTTCCTTTTAAGTCTTCTATATTGATATAATACCAGTGGATGCAATAGATGGTTGGTATGGCTTCCCAGTTTAGCATGATGTTACTCGCTCTTCCCTTTAAGGACATTCTTTATATGAGGGATTCGTAAATCTTCTTTTAAGGTTTAAGTGACGTTCCATGGAGCATTTGATATAATTCGAAGTATTTTTTATTGGCTCCTCTGAATTATTAATAAAATTCGATTTGCTTGTACATCCTCAGACCTCGATACCATATACCCATATAGGCTCTATAGATGAGTATCTTGTTCTCCAGTACCAATTTAGATTTCCAACCTACAAGCCAATTTAGTTCTCGTGTTTTCATGTCTATTTGCGTCCTTCTCTTGGTTATGTGTTCCTTCCATGTATGTTTGATAACTGGATGCATCCCCAAGTATTTGTACATGGTGGACACTGGCCTCTCCGTAAGTTGAAATTCACTTGCACAGATTTGGACTCATTCATTTAGATTTTCCACTTGTAGAGTCATTTTGGTATTTTGTCCAAATGTTTTTGTAATTTATTGGTGGCATTTTGTGGATCTTTATTAATAGCTAAAATGCCTGTATCATCTTCGAAAGTTTCCAGTATGGTGTGAGGATTTGTAGGTGGTGTACAGCACCTACACCAGCGGTCCAATGACGCTTCACTGAGGAACTCCTGATCATATTGGGAAATAGTTCGATTCCTCACCACCAACTCATCTTTCACTACAATAGGATGTCCATAATTAATAATAACATCCCGGCAGATAAGTTTTGATTTTATGGAGCAAATCAGGACGCCAGACATTATTAAAAGCTTGACTCACGTCCAAGAATGATGATGCACAGTATTGCCTGTGTTCAAGTGCTTTACTAATTTCGTGAGTAATTCTATGAATTTGCTATATTGTGGACTGATTCGACCCCAGTTTATCCAAACTGATGATCTGGTATCCACTCCTCTGTATTTTGGTCAGCGTTTATTTTTTGAAGCACCAGTCTTTCTAATATTTTTGATAGAATTGGGAGCAAGCTGATTGAAGGATATGACGATAGGATATGATGGTGTTTGCATCTTTACCTGATTTAGAGACAAGTATTAGGCGGAACAGAAAGTAATGTTGCTTTTTCTTAGTGGCAAAAAATTCGAAAATTTGGATGAGGTCCAAAACTCTCAAGATATTTTACTCAAAAACCAATTTATTTTTCTTGCTGAACGATTTTAACCGTTACTATTTGGTAGTTGATTATAATTAAAAGAAGTTGTAGAAATTACTATGTTTTACTACCAATAAATTGATATTTTACACATTTAATTGTGACTCGAGTTTCGGGAATTAACTATCCCTTCAGACAACTCAGAGTTGTCAACAACAAACAAAAGAAAAAACAACTGGTCTCCTTTCTTCAAAACACCCACTTCACTAGGCTTAAAATGCCTCCCACTTTCTTATTGGGGAACAATCCAGACAGCACCCCAATATTATACTATGCACTAAAAACATCTTTAAAATCTTCTCCAAAATGGAACTTACACCTTATCTTAGATCTGACCACCTTACAATTGCTGTAACTTTTGAACTTGGGATATGTTATATATTGCAGATTGAACCTCCGTTAGAATACAATTTTAACAAGTTCAACATGAATGAACTAAAAAAAAGGCTGCTGGAATTTACAAGAGCCAATCTGGACATAAACTCAGCAAACATCAACATTCAGTCAAACATGCCAGAAAACAGTGATGAAGAACTCACCCACAACATAAACACAATATACCTTAGAACACCTAAAATTCATCATAGCCCAAACAAAGAAGAAAAGGAAAATGTACAGGGAATATAGATGAATTGGGGATCCTTATATAAAGAGACACATCAACCAAAAAACAAGGACATTCAGAGAATGATCCAAGAATTCATAGAGCATACTTGGATGACAGCTTATAACAGAATTAATCAAATGAAGGAAAAGAATTTCTGGACTGAAATAAAAAAACTGAGCAAGTATAAAAGTAATACAAAGGGCCATACCTCCTGCAATATGCTACTGTTATCGTTAGCCACTCCTCAAATCTAGGTATAGCACAATGGAATTCCTTTAAGATGCAGTAGACAAAACAACACTTTGGTTCAACAAATGGAGACTTGAACCAAACCCAGACAAGAGCCATCTCATTATATTCAACTACGAATAAGCGGCGCATCCCCCTCAGTCTCTTTTTGTGGTCAAATAATCTTGCCAGAACCACATACAAAATACCTTGGTATTGCAGTGGGCAACAATTTCAACTTCAATCTGCATCCATCGAACACCAATGCTGCATGCATCCGTGGAGCCACCTACTTCTACTCTCTTACTTATAAACAGAAGGGTATTTCAAGAACAAACGCAGGATGCACCCTAACAATCCTCTGCACGTCTTTCTTCTAACCCCATAGAAAAAAGTCCAGTTGAGCCAGATCTAGTGATCTGGGTGACCACTCAATGTCCCCCTCCAATCCAGGCGTGAGGAAAATTTTCATCTAAGAACTGACGCACTGGTTGAACGAAATGAGGTAGGTGGTGCGCATTCTCCAATACTTGTACGAGGGCTGGATAAATGGCGTTCTCCAAGAGATCTAAATCAATTTGGCCAGTGAGATTACCGAGTATAAAAAAGGCCAATTATATGATTTCCATAAATACCCGCCCAAACATTTAAGTTTTGGGGACGCTGTGTATGCACCTCACGAAATAATCTTGGATTTTCATCTGACCAATACCAACAGTTATGCCGGTTAACAATGCCGTTAAGGTAAAATGAACGCTCGTCCGAAAAACAGATATCGAACATGTAGTTTTGATTACCGTTAATCATTTCACTGACCACTTCACAGAACTGGAGTCGGCGATCGGGATCATCCTCATTCAGTTCCTGAACCAATCGTATCTTATAAGGATGGAATTTATGTTGTTTCAGGATTATCATGATTGTTGTGCGTGAAACACCAAATACATCGGACAATTGCCTAGTACTCAAAGTCGGATCTATTGCTACATGACCTAAGACAGCCACGACCCTCACTTCGTCTCTTTCATCCACCCTCTTGTTGTTTCCGACCGAACCAGTAGCGTCAAATTTGGCAACCAGTTGCACAACGTAAGCAGCGGATACATTTTTTCCAAGATGTCGTTCGTTAAATAAAGCCGCTGTTGTTCGCGTAGAGTCGTTATTTATAAGAAATCATTTTATCATTCCCACCCTTCTACGGAATACACCATTTTAAAACTACTACAAATTTACAATCGCTTTAACACACTTGTAACGTTCTTGAAAATTCACGATAGACTAAGGTACATCAAAAACATGGTCCGTCTACTTTTTTGGACAAGAAATTAATACTTTTTTAGACAAAAAATTAACAACATAACTACTATTAGGAGTACAAATAAGTTTACGCCGTTTTTTAACACAAATTAAATTTAAACGATGTGAGACTGCTTGCTGAGTGACTTCTAATGTTAGAGCAAGTTCTTTTTGTGTTTGAGATGAATCTTCCTCCAATTCTGCATCCTCGTAAATTTTTGGCCTTCCACTGCGATCTTTGTCTTTTACGTCGAAATCACCGTTTTAAACTTCTGAAACCACTCTTGACACGTTCTCTCACTCAAAGCACCCTCACCATATGCTTCTACGAGCAATTGATGCGCCTCAGCAGCAGATTTCTTTAAATTAAAGAAGTAAACTAATATTTCCCGCAAATGACGCTTACTTGGCTCCAATTTTGACATTTTCAACTTATAAAAATTATATTTTACCAATATAAAATTAATGATAGGTTATGTTGTTCTTGAATGTCCAAACTATTTTTTAAGCCGGTTATCATCTGTGAAAGCTAACCGAAACTCCGTGCCGCGCCATCTACAATAAAACGGCGGAAACTTATTTGTACTCCTAATAAATACCTTTGAAATGTGTCGAATACGAATAATATTCTTGAGATAATTTCCACATCGCCTCTTTCACTATTTTCGCTGTTATTTCATTATCGATGGATATTTTGAAGCGAAATTTTAGGATCAGATAGTACTCGATACGATCTTCAAAATTAGTTATCGCAACACCCTTCATCCTTATTCAAAATCAAGGGGTTGAAGTTACGGAGATGAAAAAAGCGGAAAAGTTATTCCCCCACGAATCAGAAATTGACGGGTCCGAGCGATTTTCCACAAAGAATGAATATATTATTTTTTTATTATTTTCCAGCTTCATCCATTGTTTTTGAAATACACCATAACCTACGAATTGTCATTCATCTGTCATCGCTATTCGCTTACAATACCCGTTTCACTTTCAATGTCAACAAAAGCATTCGCGGTTTTGTCAAAAGCTAGCGGAACGGGAAAGACCGTGAGCGTTGTGGTCCTCTAGTGGAACGGGAAAGACCGTGAGAGTTGTGGTCGTCTAGTGGAACGCATGGTTAATGTGTTATTTTCAAATCAGTGGAAAAAAATTACTATGGTGATAAAACGTCACTTTTTGACATGAAAAACATCACCGTTCAAACGAAAGTTTAGCTTGATGAGTGTTATCTAGACTCTACATCGGGAAAATCAATGATTATTGAATGGTACGCTGAATTTAAATGTGGCCGTATGAGCACCGATATTGCACCACAAGCTGATCACCCAAAACATATAGATAGATACTCTAAGAAACAACAAAAAAGTCTTGAAAAACCCGTAA
This sequence comes from Megalocaria dilatata, assembly GCA_034642435.1. Lineage (NCBI taxonomy): Eukaryota > Metazoa > Arthropoda > Insecta > Coleoptera > Coccinellidae > Megalocaria > Megalocaria dilatata. Next base: position 50,787,880 of record CM067859.1, on the reverse strand, counting down.
CGTTAGGATACAAGAGAAAGCTGATATCATAAAGATATCAAAGAAATGTTTGGGCTGTTTTTATATGAACATTTGTCTATAAGAAAGCCTGGTTTGAAGTGGGTGCTGCATTTGCTAACAATGGACCAAAAACAAATCGATGCGTTTGAACACTGTTCAAGTACAATAAATAGGATTTTTTACAGAGATGTGCGATATTACGAAGGATGAAATATGGATCTATTGGTAAACATCTGAATCAAAAAGATCATCAGCTGAATGGATAGCAGCTGGTGAATTTTGCCTAAAGCGACTAATGTTATTTTGGGATGCAGAGGATACTTTGCTTATGGAATATCTTGAAAAGAGCAAGATTGCCAATAGTGATTGCTACATGCACAATTGTATCGATTGGATGAAAAAATTTCGAAGATACTGTTCCATATAAACAAAGAAAAAAGTGATCTTTCACCAAGACAATACACTGTGTCATAAGTCATTGGCTACAATAGTAAAATTGCACATTCGAATGACTTCATTCTCATTTTATTCTCCAGATTAGGCCCCTAGTGACTTTTACTTACCACTTCCAAACAAATGCCTATTTTACGGAAAAAATAAATGATTCTTCAAGAAAGGTATCGAAAGGTTAGAGAACTGTGTTGATGCATCAAGTTAAATTTGATCAAAGAAGTTTCCTTCATTAGACTGGGAACTGAGCCAATGTGTTCTGAGATCATCCTCAGGAAAATATACATAAGATACCTTGCATACAATTACTAATAAACTTTCCAAGGAATATTTCTAGTGATATTCATTACCAAGTATAAAATCAGGCTCATCCCATAATTTTTATTTTAGAAATCTTCTATTTTTTGGTTGATTTCGGTTTTTTTATTCAAGCAATCACAAAACATCATTACATACAAATGAAAAATTAAAAGATTTCTAAAATAAATGCAAATTACAGGAAGAATAACCATGAATGGTACAACACGGTCTTCTATAAGCTCTGTCGGGTACGTATGAGTAGTCAAAGTCCCATTTTGTATGAAGACTAACTCCATGCGAGCTTTGAAAGATATGCCTCCCCATACCATAACTGAGCGCCAAACAATTGGAAGTCGCTCGGCAATACATTGTAACATTATTTCATTTTGTAGTTTTCATTATAAGGTCTGTGGTATCTCCTCTCTTGAGTTTTGAATATTCTGAGATTGGGTTTTGCTGTCACTCTCTCATTTTGATGTCATGAAGGGGTGATTTCTGGTTTTATAATACATTTAGAATAGTCTTGAAGTATAATATTTTCCATGTATCCATTTGCACAAAGCCTGTGTATAATATGGTTTATGATTGCAATATTAGAGGTTCTGGATAATAAATATTCATTGTCTTACTTCTCGAAGATTGATAGTTGCTACCTTGATGGTTGTGTTCAGTAAAGTTATAGACAAGGAAAGGAAAGTGGTTATTTTGAAAAAAATTTTCAATCCTTGTTGTAGGCAATTATTACTTCAACTTGAAGAATTCCCTATTTAGAATTTTGGTATTTGCTTGGTGTGAAATCTTTGGGAATGACATTTTATACATGATCAATTGAACGTCTGAACCACTTAGTCTTAGGAACATTTGTTCTTTCATAACATCCTGAGGTATGAAACTATCGGGATTTTGTGAACGCTTCTTATTCTACTTTTCATTAAAATAGTTGTACAAGGCATTGCTTATCCTGGATATTGCTTGTCTTGGGCTGTAATACACATGCAGGGCTCCTCATTCTTATTGCTGTTGAAGTGTATGACATTCGTGCAACACATTTACCTGGCGATCTGGATTCATCTATTTCCTGTAGGTATCGTTTGTGGATTTTGACTTTTGACACTTTTCTTTGTGAAACTACCTATGGTGTCTCAAAAACTGCCCAGTTTTCATGAAGGGTTTACCATCTGTATCATTGGTTCTTTTTGCGGTCTGATTCGAAGATTTGGAGTTTCGTTTCGATGAAACCCACTGGAATAATCATGAATGAAAGTTCAATTTATCAACTAATAATTGTTTGGACATTTTTGAAAGTTAAAATATTCAATTGAATTGAAAATACATTCAAAATAATATTTCAGATAAGGTTATTGTAATTTCCACATATTTATTATAAAGATATGTTGTGATTATGATATGTTGTTACACAGGTTAAGATAGACACTTAAATAAGTTTGTTCATCAATAATTTATATCTGTCAATATTATTCACCATAGAAACTGTATCTGAGAAAAGAGATATAATTATACACAATAAATCAAATCACACTATTAACCAGATTAGTTAACAAACATTGCAGTGAATTTGAAAATTGCATTTCCAAACTAAATATTATTGAACAAATAGCCATTAATAATGACTACAATCCAATATTGATAGATAAGTTGGTGATGAATAAAAATTTTAGAATGGCTTTAAATATGGTTTCCCCAACGTAAAAGAGAAATTTAAGTATATTTTATTGAGATATACAAAAGTTATTTCTGAGATGATTGCTTCATATCTTAAAATTGAATATAATTCAAAACAAATTTAAACCTTAGTGAATTCATTAAAAATAATAATAATATTATATCCAAAGATTATTAACAAGAAGTTTTCAAGTTCGTTTGTGGCATAATAAGATCAGGACTTTACTCAATAAGCAAATAGATGAAAATAGTTTTCCGCATTAGAATATTGTTGATCCCAATTTCTAGTAAACCCTAATTTTAGAATCACCATAAACCTTATTTGAATAATATACCTCTAACATTAAAAAATTAATGTATTTCCAAAATAATTTCATTTATTCAAAATGTAAAAAATCTGACAATGCATTATAGTGAAAAAATAGTTATATTTTTAATAAATAAAGGAAAATTAGAATAACCTTGTTTAAAATATCGTTTGAAAGTTTATTCTAATCCAATAATTGATTGCCTGCTATATCTTTTTAAATTTTATGCTGAGTTGTAAGCAGTTACAATGAGGTGCACCCCATAAATTGCATTTGACCTCAAAAATTGTCGATTGTTTCAGGGCTGATATTTTGGTTTTCTTTTAATTATTTAATACATCTTTGAAATTTCTGTCAATTTGAATATATCAGTAATATCGATTCTAACTGAATTCTTTATTTTCCTTTATATATTTCTTCATGATATCTTGAACGCTGGTTAATAATTTAGACTATTAGGATTTCCCTTAGCATTCAATTTCTGTTTAACTTTAGAATCAGCCATTTTATTTGTAAATACGTAAATAAACGATTTATAAAATTGATCAAGCTTTGATGGCTTCTCCGATAGAGAAGTGAGCAATTCTTATAAAGGATAGGTAAGTGCAAAACTCTAGCTTGCGCCCTTATAACTACCTTTTTTTATCCACTTCCATCTTCACTGGGTAGTCGTAAGCATATCCTGCCAGTGGGCTTGGCTTCCTCAAGGTCGACGTGACAGCATGTTTGAGCATATCTATCGCCTTATCGTCGTTAACTTAACCACGCCCATAAGACACCTCTTGTCCAAGCAAAGTGTTCTGCAAAATTCATCCTTGCCATCCAGTTTTAACTTGAAAGCGGCGGTTCAGTAGCCCTAGTTCAAGATGATAATCCAGCAGCATGAAGTCGCCTCACAAGTGTACACTCACTTATGTTTACATTTCTCACTTCTTGAAAATGATTATGATGGAAAGCTGCCGAGAGCCTTCGATTTCTCAAAGCACTAGAAACGAGAAAGCGGTTATCTCCAGCTGTTGTAGTCCTTACTTATCCTGAATTAGGTCTTCTAGTGACAATGCAGATTATTTAAAGACAGCAAGTCGGTTCTTGGCATTTAGAACGCCTATGTATTTAGTCGAGTAAATTTCAGTAATATGCAACCCTCAATATAAAATTCATATAGGGCAGATCGGGCGTATTCAGAATAAAATGCTCAGATATTTGAATAAGAAGCCCCACTTGAGTGTTCTTGATAATGAAGATTTTCAGTACCTGGCAAGAAAGCCTTTTAATTTAGTTTCTCTTGAGAGAAGGCGTAAGATAAATGATGTTCTCATAATAAGGAGGATTGTAAGTGGAGAATTGCAGATACCGGAGTTGCTGCGAGAAGTGCGTTTAAACGTCCCATCTTTCAATTCTACAACGTTAGAAACTTTCTATACAGGGCGTCATAACGAAAATTTGACCCCCCTCAGAAACGAAGAACTTCTGTTTTGAGGACGAATTTCCATTATGAGTTTGTTAAAAAAAACACCCCCATGATCAACCCATCAACCCTCACAATTTTTTGAATAGGGAAGAGGTGTCGAGTGTTGGTTAGTTTGAAAGTTATTATTATTATTTTATAGTGAGCGGGCGTCTGTCCACCCTACCACTGCGTCCGCAGGGACTATTGTGGTTCAGGCCTAATTTAAATTTTTCCGACGAGATCCAGTTTTTGGATGAAACAACAAATCTTGTTCGGTGGTATTTTTCAGTTCGCAGTGGTTTATAAAAGCCTGATCGATGACCTCGAATCTGACGCGACTCACCGCTGGACACTCTGAGACGATATGCATGGCTGTTTCAGTGTCCTCAAGACAGCCTGCATTCATCGTCTTCAGCCAGATCGGTTTTGTGCAACTGCGCTTCCAGCCTGCAGTGACCTGTCATAATTCCGACAAGTGTTCTTAGTTTGACCCTATCCAGACCTAGCTCTAGTTCCGCCATCTTTTTGTTCGAAGGAAACACCTTCGAATGTTTCAGGCCAGAAAGACTCAGTCTTGAGTTCATTCCTGTTCATTGGCTGTTATCGTCCGCTTAGCCAAGTCATGTGATATTCCCAGGAATGATTCCGGTCCTACAAGAGGCAGCGCAGCTCCAGCAAACGCCAGCTGATCTGCCTCTTCGTTTCCCAAGTAGTTTGAGTGGCTCGGTATCCAAACAAAAGTGATTCTGTTATACATACGGCGCCTGTTTAAAGTCGTGGGGCAACTCCAGACTGTTTTCAATGTACAATAGGTGGATTCCAGAGCTTTTAGTATTAATTATCTTTAAATATTTTGATTTGGCCGTTTTATCAGCAGTTTTGCCGCGGTCTCAATGGCAAATAGTTTTGCCTGGAATATGATTGCGTTTTGACCGAGACTCAATGAGATGTTGATTCTCGCTTTGCTCCCATAAACTCCCGCTCCCGCTCTGTTCGTCGTGCGCGAGCCGTCTGTGAACAAGCCAAGGTCGGTCCTCAATAAAACCTCAGCATGCTGTTTCCATTCGTCCCGGCTGGGGACGATCACATTGAAATGCCGTTCTTGGCTCCTGACTTTTAACATTGGATATAGGGCATCGGTAGGGTGCTGTTCGTTAAAAGCTAGTCCAGCTGTCCTGAGCCTCCCATCACTATTGCCTCTGGCCTGTCGATCGCAAGTTGATATAGTTTGTATGTGGTCCGTTTCGCCTCCCTCTGCACGAGTAGGTGCCGGGGGGTAGATTTAGTAGAACGTCCATGGCTGCCATAAGTGTGGTGCGAAACGCACCTGTAGTCGGGTGAACTTATGTTGGCCAACCGTTCGTTGGCCTTTCTTCCACCACGCTACAGCGTCATACATTATCTGTGGTCTGGCTACCATAGTGTATAGCCAATACATCTGCCTGGGCTTTAAGCCACAGGTTTTATCACAGATCCGCCTGCAAGTCCAGAATACCATTCAGGCTTTATGTCTAGGTATGCATTCCAACTGAGAGTTTTGTCCAGGACTATTCCCAGGTATTTTGCCTCAAATGAGAATTGTATTGTTCCGCCACGGATAGTCGGCGTTTCTAAACCATCCAACTTCCGTTTTTTGGTGAATGGTACCATAAGTACCTTTTGTGAGTTAAGAGACATATCTTCCCTTATACACCACTTATCTCTTTATCTCTTGAAGGACGGCCGATATCGTCACCTTCGATTTACCTTTCACTATGATTGCCAGGTCATCAGCAAATGCTTGAACGTCGACGCCCCACAGCGAAATGATCGCTAGCAGGTCATCAATGAGAAGGGTACACAGTAAGGGTGAGAAAATACCCCCATGCGGACAGCCCTTTGCAGCCTTGAACTCGAAAATCTCATCCTGGTATGAGGTCGTTATTATTCTGCCGCATGGCATTACCTTTATCCATCTACAAATTAGCTGGTCGATTCCTCTCGCAGAGATAGCCTCAGCGAGAGAGCGGGCAGCGTTTTGTTAAAAGCACATTCAATGTCTAGAAACGCTGTTGGTGCTATCTCTCGATTATCGAGAGATTGGTTTACGACGAAATTATGTAATGCAAGTTCTGTCGATTTTCCGGCCTGGTAGGCGTATTGATGAGGGCTAGGGGGACTGTCAATTAGCACCTTCCCCCCTCATATGGGCATCAATCACCTTTTCCAGACTCTTTAACAAGAACGATGTCAACTTTAATGGTCTGAACGATGAGGGTTCCGGTTCTGTTCGTCCCACCTTTGGTATATAGACCACTTTAGTTAATGTCCAGCTTGTAGGGATAACCCCCCAAGCCAGACTTGTTCTAAATAATTTTAGCAGATGCGGAATCAACACATCCGTGCCCTTTTGAAGTAGAACTGGAAAGATTCCGTCTACCCCCGGTGTTTTGAAAGTTTTGAAGGACCTTATTGCGTCTCTGACCGCTTGTGCTGTGACTATGTTTTTGGATACTCGCCAGTTGCCCCTCTCGGACCAGATTGAATGGTTAGGGTTGGTTCTGGCGTTTGTACCTTCCAAGGTTTGACATCCAGGAAAGTGTTTGTTCGCAAGGAGCTCCAATGTTTCTATTCTGGTACCAGTGAAACCTTCCTCCGGTCGTTTGAGCGAACCGCTTGTTCTCACCGGCTCTCTTCAGAGAATCTTGTGTTCCGAGGGCATTTTGAGTTTTGCTCTTACCGACTTGGGCACTGGCTTTGAGGAAGACACGGCCTCACTCTCCACCCTGGCCGAGGCAATTCGCACCCCAGACGAGGGTTTTGAGAGACATCCCGTCTCCCCCTACGCCTGCTCCGAGTTGGTTTTTTGTGCCACCTTGGTGGCCTTTATCGTCCTGAACTGGAATCTTCCGAACCCAAAGAAGGTTTGTTGTCCAGGTCTTTCAGAGTTTCCATGGAAATGTCATCCATGGCCACTGTCCAGACTTGGCCTGGCCCTGACAATTCGCTTCGTAGAATACTCCACTCACGAATCTTCAGGGTATGGTTAATTTTTCTCATTCTATTGAGTATCTCCTCAGATTGAAATTATTTTCTGGGTCTTCATCTACGATGAAGGCTGAACAGATATTAGGTTTGGGAAGGTCCCCGCTCTTTACGAGCTTGAGGTCCGTTCCTTCCCATGGTTAGTCGTCTCCTCGAGTCACCTCACACTTTCCTCGTTGGCACAGGTAATTTGGAGCCATCCAAGCCGATGTGAACAGCCATGGAATCTCACCTGTGTTTCTTCATCAGGTGTGTTTGCAATGGCTCTTGGAACCGCCCGCTGCAGTAACACCAGCTGGTCCCCCAACATTGAGAAGGCGGGTAATCAGAGCATAGCAAGCTGACCCTGATCCCCCCGCCACAACAACGTAGGAGGTCTTAGGTCGCTTTGAGATCCGCTCTGGTGTGTTACCTTTTTGCCACCGACCTCTGTTTCCGAGATGGATTTATCTCCCTCTTCTACAGACGGCAGCTTGGACTCTTCGCCGAGGATTATTTGCAAGGCGGCGTCGTACGATGTACCGCTCTTGAGGAGTATGTGGGGTTTTCTTTTCTTCGACCCCGTCAGCACCGCCTTCTTTTTTGGTTTTCCATCTGAGACTGGGGATTCCGTCGTATCGGATTCCCGGTCCAAATGGGCTGAAGTGGTTTGAGTAACCACCTCCATGAGCTCCTCAGTCGCTTGAGGAACAAGGGATTGTCCCTTCTTGTCAGGGTTATTTTCATTTATTTGTGTTTCCATATATGACGAGTAGTAAGGGATATAAGATGTTCATCCCAGAAGAACCCCATGGTGCAGGGGTAAGGGAATGAAACCAGAGGTCGCCTATAAAAGACTGATCTACCCATCAGACATCAGATAGGCTGTTCCACCTTGTCTTAAGAAAAATTTGATTGTGTTTACCAAGCACTTGATCCAGACAATTAAGCCAAGATCCCCACCGAGGGGATGTCCGCTAGACATGACAACTGACAACATCCTATCAGCGGTTTAACATTTGAGATATTCAACTGGCATCGTTTCCTTGTGCCACGACACTACAGATGGGTAGGGGCGTAGATTATTCGCCGTTACCGAATAACGTTGCCCAGGGTGCACTACTTGGAGGTCAATCTACCAGACCCCATAGTCATAGGAATTCTTTCTCCCTAATACAGAACTTGAAAATTATTTTTGGATTCTTCAAAACTCCTAGATTCTTTAGTTTGGGCGGTTCAACTGTCTGTTCAATATCACCATCATGATGGAATTTCGTCCCCCTCAAAACAAAAGTTTTTTTTTAAATCTTCGAAAATTTTTTCGTTAAGTTCTGGGGAGGGAGGGGGGTCAAATTTTCGTTGGATCACCCTATACAGGCATGAAAAGACAGTCGGAAACATAGGAAATTCAGTGTTAATCAAGAATGCAGTGGAGCAGTGGACGAATCGAAACCTCAGCGCGATGCGATGACGAATAAATGATTGTTCTCTCTCAATGGCAGTGCGCAGTGTTGATGCTTCGATCGAAAGGTTATGCGGTCTGCTTTCACTCCCCACTACCATTGAGAGAGATCAGTCGTTTGTTCGTCATCGCATCGCGATGAGTTTTTGATTCTTCCACTGCTCCACTGCATTCTTGATTAACAGTGAATTTCCTATGTTTCCGACTGTCTTTTCCATACCTGTATACCTTTAAAGAAAACGAACGCCTCCAAAAACTCTCCCATGATAAGGATGTTCCGTTTCTACAGCGAGTTACGTGATATTTTTGATTTGTTTAATTGTAACCATTCACATTTGAAGGTACTCATTAAGAGTTTTTTTTTGGTGGAATAGCCATTTTGTTATTTTTTCCTTCGTAATTCATTTGTAAGATAGGTTTTCACCGTTGTATATTTGAAAATGTGGATAATATTCATGGGATGGGTTGTAAACCTGTGTGTATTCCTAATGCATAAATAAATGAATAAACTTTCGAACGCAAAGAGCTAGAGCCTTGAAACTTTCAGGAAACGTTCCGAGGCTAAGTTCGTTAAAGGTCAAAATCGGTTCAATAGTTTTACAGTTATTCACGTTTGAAAATTTTTCTTACTTTTCCCAATATTTTTGAAACTACATATTCGATCAATCTGAAATTCAGTACGCGCATGTTCCTGCAAAAATTCGTGGGGGGTATAATTAGAAAACAAAAAAAAATTATTTTGAGGTTCGTGGGTGATATGAACTAGCGCGGAAAAGATCCTGACTTCACGTCACCTTTTTTGTTAAACTCTTATGGAAACAACAACAATTTTTTTTATTCGACCAATTACAATAAAATCATTGCATAGAAATAGTAAACTATGTTACAACAGAAAGAATAAGATATTTCTGAAAGTAAATGCAAATTACCGCATTGTTAACAATTTGTATTTGTTGTATATGTCATATTTGAAATTTCTCACCTATCTCAACTTTCGCATTTCAAATTTAACCATTCTGTTTTTTTTTCAGGGGAGGAAAACTTGGTTTTAAAATTTCAAGAATATTTGATATCAAAACTTCCAGAAGAAAGGCATGAGGAAATTATTCAAATTGCCTCAAAAATCACAAAAATTTATTATAACGAGAGGAAATATTCAAAAGCATTAAGCATTTTACAAATACCATTCAAAAGGGTGCCTCAGAGTATCACATTAAATCATTTGAACATGATGTTAGAGTTACTACTTCTAACTAATAAGTTTACACAGTGTTTGGATATTTTTGTAGATTTCTGTAATTTCAATTTTGAAATAGTTGTAGGAGAAGATGAATCTATCACTATAAACGATTACTCCATGCCAAATGATATTTCCATTGACCTGAAAACCAAATTTGTAGTTTGTGCTATAAATTTGAATTGTATAGATGTGGCGGATCAAATTATAGACAAAATAATTGTGGAAGAAGATGTAGAAATAGTTGGAGATTTGTTTTTAGATATATGTGAAGCTCTTATAGCTAACAATAAACACAAAATGGCTCTTAAGCTGTTTATTCCTTTGAAAAAGAGCAAGAACTATTCTTTAGCTGGGGTTTGGTTAAAATATTCTGATTGTTTGGCGGCTTGTGGTATGAAAGAACAAGCAATAGAAGGTTATTTCAATGTGATAAAGATGGCTCCGCAACACATAGAAGTGTTACATCCTCTTGCAGAATTACTTTTAGATATGAATAAAGAACAAGAGGCACTTGAAGTTATGTCCTATCAAGCGAAAGATAGATTGAATGTTGGAGTTTTGATATCACGCTTGAAAATATTAAAACGGATAGGGCGTTTGGAAGAATTTTGGAGTTGCTTGGAATTACTTCTGTCTCGGCATTGTATAGTATTCAGACATTTTTCAGAGGTTAAAACAATTTTAACTGGAGGTAAAGCTATTGATAAGTATAATAGGATTTTGAAAATACGAGAGTTCAATGGCGATTCTGCTAAAGTGATTCCAAATTCAGACACTACTTGTGTGATGGAGCCTGAAATAGATGTCGAGATTTCTTTGTTGAAAGAAACTTTACAATTTGCGATGGACATTAAAGACTATGTGAATATGGAAAAGTTTGCATTGATGGCTCTTACTTCTAAAAGATTTGAGAAGAATTACGGTAAGTTTCTAGTTATTTTGACTTATTTTATTTAAACAATCAAATACAAAATTGATTTAAATATTAATGGCAAAGTAATTGGATCAATTTCATTTCAGGCATCCATTGCCTGAATATGTACACAATCTGTCTTAATCTAACAAAACCTTTTATTTATTTTTTTTATTATAATTCATTTATTAGCAATCAGAATACACACATTCTGTGTACTCATTATGTTGGTGATGTGACAAATAACATCACCAACTGAATAATTAGAATATAAAATTAAGAAACAGAATAAAAAATAATAATAAAAAGAATGAAAAATGTTGGAATATGTCTTGAATCAGACAAAATTGTTATAGATCCTGAAACAGAAACAATTATTACGGATGAATCTGAAATCAGAAAATATCAAAAATAATTGAGCAATTATTAACTCTGCAATAGGAATTAACAAAGAAATGAAAATTATATTGTTTATTTCACTACGTAAATAATGCAAATAAAAATAACTTACTGACCAAAATGTCCTCAAACATACAATATAATTTAAATTTTTTTGACAATTTCTGCTGCAGAACTCACCTTAATGATTCCTCAATTATTTGTACAGAAGTTTAAACTCATTTCATCAAAAAAAAAAAGATTTTTTTCATTAAAATTTACAATCTACTTTTCACAAGTATAAAGTAAATGTGATGTGTTGTTAAATATCAAACATTATTGGATACTTCTTTACAATACTTCAATACTGGAATTTGTTTTTCACGTATTTCAACTGGCGGAAATATATTTCTTTTGTTGGTGAATGTAACTTGTACGGATTTTATTTCATTGATGGTCAGGTGTCATGTTCGGTACCTATGTTCATTCAGATATTCTTGAAGCCTTTTGGAAGCTGTTGCTGCGTTCTCATGGGTTGTCAATGTCGCTATGTCGTCTGCAAAAGTGTAATGTTCTGCTTTTCTGGAATGTCGCATGTATAAATCAGATAAAGCAGTGGATCCAGTATACTTCCCTGTGGAACTCCTACTTACCAATTGTGTTAGATAAAGCATTGCTATATTTTACAGCAAAGTATCAAATAAAATAGAAAGGTATTGAATTGTATCAGTCCTTACTTGGTGAAAATCCATATTAAATAATTTGAAATAAGGTTATTCTGATTTTCACAAATTTTTATTGTTAAACTCACAACAATTGTTTCGCTATCACAGTAGCATCATCAGGTAAGATCACATTTTGAATAACTAAGCTTGTTTCCGAAATCCGTGGCTATTTATTATTATTATTATTATTATTATTATTATTACTCAGTAAGTAGAGCAGAGGCAAAGCCTGTTTCAGCTCAAAATACAAATTAAATCGAAAATATTCTATAGGTACATGTAAAGTGAAACAAAAAACATAATGTGAAAAAATAACGATTAAGAAAACAATCCAGAAGCAAAGCATCGTTCAGTCAATGGGCGAAGGTCTCTCGTGTTGGTCGAATCGGTTCTTGAACATGTTAACGTTTGTGGCTTCAACCACATCCACAGGCAAGCTGTTCCAGGTGGAAAATATTCTATTGGATAAAAAGTGCTGCCGGGGGGTTGTTCTGAAGTTCTCCTTGCGCAATTTATATGCGTGGCCTCTCAAGTTAAGGGTGTTGTAGGCAAAGAGAGCTGATAAATCGGTTCCAAAGATCTCGTTCATTATCCTATAGCTCACGATTAAGTCGCCTCTCAATCGACGATCCTGAAAGGATGTTAGACCAAATATTTTCAATCTTTCCTCATAACTTGGACGCACTAACCCGTACGGTATACGAGTGGCCCATCTTTGAACCGCTTCCAGTTGTTCAATATCCGATCTAAGATTGGGGCACCAGGCAGGTCCGGCGAACTCAAGAATAGGGCGTATATAAGTCGAGTAGATCTTTGAACAAACAGCAGGTGAACAGCCACGAAAACACCTCGAAACCATGAAAACCAAACTCCTTGCCTTGGCCGTAATCTTTTTTACGTGCTTCGACCAGCTCAAGTCCGATGTGACAGTCAGACCAAGATCCTCATGACAATCGGTAGGGGCGAGTTTATGGCCACCTATAAAGTAGGTGTTACCCGGACTGCGCTTTCCAATGTGAAGAACGCAACACTTCTCCAGGTTCAACGGGATCAGCCATTCATCGGACCAATCATACACTGAATCAAGATCCGACTGAAGCAGCGCCGAATCAGAAGCATCGCCGTATAACTTAGTGTCGTCAGCAAACTGAGAACAGGACGAACGCAAAACGTGTGGTAGATCAGCAGTGTAAACCAAATAGAGCAAGGGCCCCAAAACCGACCCCTGAGGAACACCACTAGTAACGGGTCTGGGTGTCGAGGTGGCATTTGACACCCGAACAGAAAACTGCCTATTTTTCAAAAAAGCTTCAATCCAAAGTAGAAGATCTCCTCTCACTCCAAAGTGGTCCAGCTTAGAAAGAAGGCGACGGTGAGGGACTCGATCGAACGCTCTCGAATAGTCGAGGTAAATAACATCGGTAGGTATGTCCATGTCAAATGACTTCGTCCAATCGTCGACACACTTCAACAGGTTTGTGAGAACTGAACGACCGGGCAAAAATCCATGCTGAGTTGATGGGATTATACCGTTAGAAAGCAGAAACTTGATCATTTCGTCCAATACAACACGTTCACAAACTTTAGAGGCCACAGAAGTGAGGCTGATAGGGCGATAATTGCCAGGGCATAGTTTGTCTCCCTTTTTGAAGACTGGTGTCACTGATGCTTGTAACCACGAGAAAGGCAACTTGTGCGATCGGAAAGTTTCCGAAAATATCATAGCTAGGGGAACACATAATGAGGATGCACAGCTATTTAGAACTCTAGCGGACATCCCATCGGCACCAGGCGAGGAGTCAACCTTTAACGCCTCAAGCTGCCTCATCACTGTTTCGGGGGAAAACTGCACCTCATCCAACCCGACCGGACAACGCTGGCATCTGACTGTTGGTATTTGTCCATCAGACTCGACAGTAAATGCTGATGCGAATGACTCGGCCAGTGCCTCCGCCGACTCCAAGAAACTCCCACAGATGTCACCCGAGCTTCTCCTGACTAGCGGAGTGGACGCCCTCGTTTTAAGAAATGAACGTACATATTTAAAAAATTTCTTCTTGTTGTTAGTGGAAGCTATATTGGACTCGAACTGTTTCTTTGCATTATCAATTGCCATAGACAAACGGTTGGAGAAATTTCGATGCTCAGTGAAATCCTCATCTTGCCTGCGTCTGGTATATCTCTGCCATAGTCTGCGTTTGTGCCGTAACATACCACGTAGGTTCCCATCTATCCAAGGTTTGGTCGAGTTGACCTCGACAAATTTAAATCGTTTGTTCTCCCGGACTGCCGTCTCTATTACACTCACCAAACCACCCCACATTGCCTCCACATCCTGACTCTCAAAATAATCTGACCATTGAACACTGGAAAGCTTCTCATTGACTCTAGCATAGTTTATCACTTCGATTTTCTTACCAACAACATTCGATCTAGAGGCTGTGCAAAACTGAATCTTTGATTTCAAAGTGATGTGGTCCGACTTACCAAACGGCGGTAGATAGTCAATTTCGGCACATAGATCAGGATCGTTTGTCAAGAAGAGGTCGAGCAATGAGGGTGTCTGATTTGGACGATATCTTGTGGGTTTATCAATAAGTTGCAAGAGACTTGATTCCAACATCATACGAGCAAATGGCAGAGAAGGTGAAGTAGATAAAGGCATGTTCAGTACTGGCCAGGAAATGTCGGGCAAGTTGAAATCACCCGCAATGAATATGTTCTTCCTATCAGCCAGTTGTTGCAGATGACTAATAAGAACAGCATCGTGAACACACGCCCGGGGCCTATAGACACATCCAATGGTGAGTGAAAAATCATTGTATTTAATGTCTATGAATAAATTGTCGATACCAGGTGTACTAATGGATGAGATGGAAATGGTGGATGAGCCTACTATACTTTTCTTTATATAAATGCATACACCTCCGTGGCCTCGGGTGGTTACACTGTCGCTACGATAGAGAGCGTACTTTGAAATATGCACTACTGAATCTGGGATGCCTGGGTGGAGCCATGTCTCAGAGAGAAGAATAATACTAGGATTGAACACTTGGACAAAAGTTTGCAGCTCACGATGTTTTGAGCAGAGAGACTGAACGTTAGAGTATACAAGGGACCATTCGTTAAAGTTGGTTAGTTTTTTGAATTGGTAGCCTGATGTGAAGCAACAATGATGGGCTCCCCACGAACATACCTGATAGTGAGATCTTTTTCACCTGATGCCTCCCGCTCCTTCAATAATGCACGCTTTGAATCCAATAGTTTGAGTTGTTCTGGGGTTTTATCGTCCGTGAGTATGAAATTTTTGTACGATTCTTGGGTCAGCAAGGATTTCTTATTGCGTAAT
The DNA here is from genome assembly GCA_034642435.1 of Megalocaria dilatata. NCBI lineage: Eukaryota > Metazoa > Arthropoda > Insecta > Coleoptera > Coccinellidae > Megalocaria > Megalocaria dilatata. The sequence goes on along the minus strand of CM067859.1, from coordinate 50,772,619 downwards.
AAAGAACTTACAATAGTTGGGTTGGACATAGTTACCCTCAGCATACGAGGTCTAGGGGAGCGTATCTTTCCCAGACGTGCTGCTCTGACCATAAACTTCGGTGCCTCAGAATCTACCTGACCTAAAATGTTGGAAGCGACGACTGAATCTTCAGATGTAGATGATTCGGGGATGTTTTTTATAATTATGTTGAATGAGCGCTTAGTTCGCTCAATAATTTCGTTGGTATTCACTTGACCAGCGCATGAAGTATTAGCTCTTAAAACTTCGACATCTTTTATGACATCAGAAAAATCAGAAGCAAGAGTGGCGTGAGAAGTTTCCAAACTAGTTATCTTCTCCTCACAAGCTGCAATGGAGACCGAGTGGCCACTAAGGATTTGAGTGTGACTCTCAAGAGTTTCACGACACTTACTAAGCTCCGCAACAATGGTTGACTGATCATCCTTTATTGACTTGAGGTCAACTGCTATGGAGGAGATCTTACTCATAAGCAAGTTAAAATGTTCCATGGTAATATGTTCGCTACTGGATGACTGAGATTTACTACGTAGAGATCTCTTACGGGATTCACAACCGCTGCAGTTCCATTTGGCATTTGAATCTTTAATGAACTTTAGATCTTCAACAGATAGGTTAACGCACCCAAGATGGAAGACCCTGCGACATCCAACACATTGCGGTTGATCAGCATTCTCCACCGCTTTGTCACAAATAGCGCATTGGGTTGGCATAATTCGATAGAATAAATAAATAATGTGAAGTGAGGAAAAGCTATAGGTATTACACACTTCACTCCTGTGGACCTGTACAGGAGACTTCACAGACTAGGAAGGCCACGAATAACAGGAAGAATAGGAAAGCGGTACAAAATATCACAGGGACAAACAATATTCCACCAAAAGCGCGTATAGGTCATACGCGCACTGGATGAGTAAAGGACCATTATCAAGAACAATTGTTGAACTTTGTGATTCAACGCCGGGGCCTCAATCTGCCTATTCACCAGTAGTCTCGATCGCAGTACTTCTATTACATCCAGTCCGCTGGAATTTGAATTTTCATTCAGATCATGACAAATGACAACGCTGGGCCTCACGTGGCAAAAGTTGTCAATAAATATTTAGAAACGTTCAAATATGAGATATCTTACCGCACCCTCCGTATTCTCCGAACATTGCTCCTTCTGATTACTGGCTGTTTCAACGGATACAACAGATCACAGGTTCACTTTTTTCGAAGAAATCAAAAATTGGCTTCAATATTGAACCGCTTCAAAAGATAAGAAGTTTCTCCAAGATAGGATTCTGAAATTGCCAAGAGGTGGGGAATAGTATTGAGAAGTGATGGATAATATTTTGATTAATTTGTTAATTCATTATCTTTTGAAATAAATGCATTTTTGAGCAAAATAACGGACCGAATTAATTTGTACTGCCAATATACTTATTGAATATTTCTGAAAGAAAAAGCGGCGAATGATTGTGCAAATGTTCAAGGGTGAATTGTGAACTCAATGAGTGCCGGTGGATGTAGCGGTCAAAGCGTTTCTATTCGTTGCGGGTACGTATCTTGACGAGGAAAGAAATTTTTTTGCTAGGATGGTCGGCCACCATTTCACCGTTGGGTCAAAAATTAACAATGTTATGCCTACGGTGGCGCTAAGGTCACTGTTAAAAATCTTTACCAGAACACAACTGATTTCCTAACTCGTACAAAATACAGTTTCTAAGGATCTTCACAGAAAATCTAGGAGTTTCAGGATAAAATATCAAGTAAGACCACTTATTGAGTATTTTTATAGTGTAAAGTGATCTGAAGGTGGAACATTTTTTAAACTTTGGGAGCCCATAACTTCTAAATTAACGATAATTGATGTTTGCAGAACACTTAAATTGAAATATTTAGTTAGAAAATGGTTTCACAAAATAATTTTTTGTGAAACACCAAAGTGAATATGCAGACAATTAATTTCAATCTCAATTAACTATAATTAAATTGAATCTAATTTTTTTTCAGATGAACTAGCTTACATTGGCCTCATAGCATGCCTTTACAAAGGAGATTATCACCACGGCTATTATCTGGTTAGAGACTTTGTCATTAAGTATCCTCATAACAACTATTTCTGGAATATTTTCCATTTATTTACTGCTCAAAGTGATACAAGAATGCATAAATTTATTTATCGTTACCAACTCAAAGAAGCTGAAAGCGAAGCATGTGATATATTAGAAGCAAATGCAGATTTTTATTTTGGTAATTATAATTCAGCATTAAAATTTTTCATGACAGAGTTTAGAATAACAAGATCTCCTTATATAAGCCTTGTGCTGGGCATCATATTGCTGCATTTAGGAACTATAAAAAAGAATACTCCTCAAGATGTGAAAGTGCAGCTGAGGGATACAACTACATACCTCTTTATGTTTTATAAGAACTTCAGAAGCAACATGGCTAAGCAAGAGGTATATTACAACTTAGGCCGAATGTATTGTCATTTGGGGATTATGTATTTAGCCGTAGAATATTTCAAAAAAGTTTTAGAAACTGATGATGAAAATATAGAAGAACATTATGATATTTTATCTTTGAAGTATGAAGCTGCCTACAATCTTCACCTAATATACTTGAAATCCAATTATAAATTAGCTAGATATATTCTAGTGAAATATCTTACAATTTGAACTAACCAAACAAAATAATTCATTAAAAAGCAAGATCTCTACAATTTGTAAAATCTAAATAAATCCCTGGACATAATTGAACACTGATGGAAACAGCTCATTGAGAAGTGTTAATTTGATCTTTTGATTGTGAAAATAAAATGAATAGAATAGTTCTTAGTTTTTTGAGATGAATTCCTTGATTGATGAACTTTTATTAAATGCCTATGCGCTAAATTGAGCAGAATCTCTTTTGCTCTGAAGAATGTATCGAAATTTATAGATACTAATGATTCAAAACATTTTTATGATACAAAAAAGACTTCCGCGCTATAAAAAGAATGAAATTTAAAGATAGTTGCAGGAAAGTCTTCAGGCAAAAAGATATCTTTACCATATATTATGCATTATAGATTTATGAATGTCTTGTTTCTTTTCCATTATAGTGAGAATTTTTTAACTCAATTAAATAATACACACGTATTTTGATTTCAATTCATTTTTATGAGTTCCTCACATAACACTTTTCGTTATATAGTAATTTTTTTTATTTAATCCAAATCAGACGTCATAGGTAGGGCTATAATAACCAATATAAATAGCAGTATGTTTGAATGCATCACATAAGACATTCTAACATTAAAGTTTATGACATAAATATGTAACATAATATATTATAATAGTTTTGTTAAGTTAATTAATTACTTTATTAACTGGTCATAGATATATGTAGTCTCTTGATGTCACATGTCTGCTTGCTTCACGAGATATTCTTTGGTCTTCTTGTTGAAAGTCTTTGATTCTTAGATTTATGGTAAATCATTAGTTGTTCTTTTTCAGTTCAATATTTGTTTCTATTAAATTATGTGTAATTTTATATTAGAGAAAGTGCCTTAATATTCGTGGAGAATATTTCAAAAATAAAAATAATATATTAATTTGACACTCCAGTTTGATTAATTCTCTTATTTTTAGTATTCGTAATTTCTTATAAAGTCTGTTTGCACTGATTCTCCTCGGTATTTTATCTGATTTATTATCCTCCAAGTCAGTCTAACCACATTGTCCCCAAAAGGGCGCAAGATAGATAGATAGATGTGTACGAGTATAGTATGCATCAAATTCCGATTTTATGTTCAAAATGTGTGCATTTCTCCTCATTTAGTGACAAATGACAAATATTTTCCTTTTTGTGCTTCACATGGTCCTTATATTTTAGTTGATTGTCAATCATACATCCAAGATATTTGATATTCTGCACCTCTCTGATTTCTTATAAACAACTAGTCAAAAGTTTGGTAACATGCAATATTTAAATGGTTTCTGTTTTCAGATGAGGGTACAATGAAGTTTTTTCCTCTTCTTCTGGTGAAACCACTGGGTCCCTACGAAAATAAACTTTATAGACATGAACAAGATGATTTGGTATAATCGTTCAATAAATTCCAAGAATTTCTTAATCAGTTTATTTATAAACCTTCTAACAGTTTCAGACCCTTATTTTCTTTATACAAAATCCTAAAACGCTGAACTTGTTAGAATGTTTAGGGATAAACCAATTAAGAAATTCTGGGAACTTATTGAATGACCAGATTGAGCTATCTAGCTTGGGTTTATTCTTGTAGGCACCCGGTGGTTTTACCAAAAGAAATAAAAAACTTTATTGAATCCTTATCTCAACATAGAGACCATTTAAATATTGTATGTTATCAAATTTTTGAGATAAAAATATATGTATTATTTAATTAAGTTTACAATGAATTTCTATCAAAGTTTGAAAGATTCCACTCACTCTATGCCCAAAAAAAAAATGAATATTAATTATCATGCTCATTCATAGACACTGAAAAAGAGTACTTATTACAGTTGTATAAAATTATATACTAGTCTAGATTTCGAAACTCTGAAGAAAAAAGTTAAGGAATATTTCATTCAATTGGAACTATACTATTTGAATATTTTTTTACTTCAAGCAATTCTGAGTTGTTATTTTATAAGACTATTTCATTATTATGTCAAAATTTAGTATGCACTGTTTTTATGAAATTTTAGGTTTAACAATACTTTGTAAATATTTTTTGTATATTATAATTATCATAGATATTTTTAAATAAATTATGAATTATTTAGTTTATTCAATTTTCCCTTGTATTTCAGGGTATATTGTATGGAAATTGAATATAAGAATGAAGTTATGATCAACTTCTTTAAAATACATAGTTCATTGAGGTTATATCATTTAAATAACCAATATGTAAGTCGCCACATAAAAATATGTGTTTGCCTTCTCCACAGCAACATTATAAAATGTAATATAATATTTTTAAGACAAGAAGGTGATTGATAGACACTAATGATATATATGGATGACATACCTATAGTACAAAACTCATAGTACATTTTCTCACAATATTTTACCAGTCAGTTTCTTAAAATTTTATGCCCTTGATACATCTAGATCGACCATGTTTTCTTGTGGATTGACAATAATATACGGACTGAGTATAATTATTCAAAGCTGCAGCTGCGATACTTGATCATCACACTAGGCTAAATATATCAGGACATGATAGAAAATAACACTTCCATGTTGTTCAATTATTATTTATTCACTGGACGTTTATTTGAAGTAACTTAAGATTCACCCTTTTACAGATTATCACCGATCCTTGTTCATTTTTTTGTGCTGGAAAAAATTGTGAGAGTTTTATCATATTCACCAGGCAGACTACACATAATGTATATCCTGGGGTTTAAAGCCCAGGCAGATGTATTGGCTATACACTATGATAATCAGACTACAGAGAATGTATGGCGCTGTAGCGTGGTGGAAGCCAACAAACTATTGGCAAACATAAGCTCACCCGACTACAGAGACAGGCTTGCATTGCAATTACAGGTGCGTTTCGCACCACACCCACGGCAGCCATGGAGCTCCTACTAAGTCTACCACCCCTGCACCTACTCGTGCAGAGGGAGGCGGAACGGACCACATACAAACTATATCCATTGGCTATCGACAGGCCAGAGGCAATAGTGATGGGAGGCTCAGGACTGCTGGACGAGCTTTTAACGAACAGCACCCTATTGATGCCCTTGGATCTAATGTCAAAGGTCACGAGCCAAGAACGGCATTTCAATGTAATCGTCCCCAGACGGGACGAATGGACCCAGTATGCTGAAGTTCTATTGAGGACCGATCTTAGCTTGTTCACAGACGACTCGCGTACCACGAACAGAACGGGAGCGGCAGTTTATGGGAGCAAACCGAGAATCAACATCTCATTGAGTCTCGGTCAAAACGCAACCATATTCCAGGCAGAACTATTTGCCAAATTTTTGGCAAATCCACCACGGCAAAATCAAAATATTTATTGGTAGTCAGTCAGTACTAAAAGCTCTGGAATCCAGCTGTTGTACCTCGAGAACAATCTGGAGTTGCCGCACGACTTTAAACAGGCTCGGTATGTATAACAGTCACTCTTGTTTGGACGCCGAGCCATTCAAATTACTTGGGTAACGAGGAGGCAGATCGGCTGGCGTTTGCTGGAGCTGCGCTGCCTCTGGTAGGACCGGAATCATTCCTGGGAATACCACATGACGTGGCTAAGCGGGCCATAACAGGCAGAATGAACTCAAGACTAGAGTCTTTCTGGCTGAGCCATTCTAGCCTGAAACATTCGGAGGTGTTCCTTGGAACAGCTTCGAAAAAAAGATGGCGTACCTAGAGCTAGGTCTGGATGGGGCGAAATTAAGAACACTTGTCGGAATTATGACAGGTCACTGCGGATTGAAAGCGCATTTGCACAAAATCGGTCTGGCTGAAGACGATGAATGCAGTCTGTGTCTTGAAGACACTGAAACGGTCATGCACATCGTCTCAGAGTGCCCAGCATCAGATTCGAGGTCTTTGATCCGGCTTTTATAGCCCACTGCGAACTGAAAAAATTACCCCTGAGCAAGATTATCTGTTTTATCGAAAAACTGGATCTCGTCGGGGAGAAATAAATTAGGGGTGAACTTCAATAGTGCGTGCGGACGCAGTGGTAGGGTGGACAGACGCCGGCTCGCCATAAATAATAATAATAATAATATTGACTAGCAGGACTTGACATAGCTTTCTAGGTAGCTTAGGCCTAACGTTTCACATTTCACTTGTAAGAATTTTTCCTTAAGAAATGACAGTAAATCATCAATCGTATTACCGGGCTTCAAATTTGTAACATGGAGTGCTTTACTCCTTCAACATTTGAGAGGTCATAGAATTTTCCTAAAACTAAGGTTCGGCTTACCTTTTCCTTGATTGTTTATACTGACTAACCAGTCTACATTCATTTGATGATTCCATCTTTCCCCTTCTATTTGGAACTCAAAACTCGATGTATTTTTATCAAGATGCGATGATACTATTTCAGATGCGAAGATGGAACCACCCCGAATTATAGCATATTGAACAAGTGTAGATGGTTGATGGATGGCGGAATCAATTGTTACAGATTTTTCGACGGAAGTCACTTACCTTACGATATTGTAGACATAAATAAGAAGTTTTCATGCATGAAATTTCCTAGTGTGATTATTTTGAATTTCAATAATATATTATTTCCTCCCAGAATTGCATTTTCGCTTTAAGTTAAAAAAATATTTTTTCAAGAGGAAGTTCGTGCATGAGGATTGGTTATTAATTCTTCTCACTTTGATGATATCAATATCTTCAACTTCAAGGTTTTCGAAGTGATCTTATTTCACTTGAGATATTGACTTCTTTATTACAGCACTTTTTAACTTTGTTACCACAAGTTCGGTAGAATACCTGGCTAATTTATTGGCACTTTTTTATTTATTCGCCCCAATAAATGGATCATCATTCATACATACTTTAGCGCTCATAAACATATTGTTATATTAAATATATGGCTATTATACCTTTTTTCAATCATGTTATAACTGCAAAAAAATTATTATTGTGATTAAATATAGTCATTCCGCTGCCAAAAAATCAAGTTGAAGAATCTTTCTTTTTAGGCGTAAACTTTCTCTGTTAATATATATAGAATTTCCAAGATATGAATAAGCACTGTTATCTACGGAGTAAGCAAACTCATTGAAGATATATTTTGATTAAAAATTTGAATATCAAAACAGATTTAATCTGTTAGTCTTCTACAATTTGAATTTCAAAAAAATTTTTATTCAAAAAACTTTTAGAATTAAATTAATGTCTACAATAAGCACCGCTTACATTTAATAGACGTATATAATCAAAACTCAATATATAATGTCAAATGGAATAAATAACCAAATAACCAACAGATATAAAAAAGTCATTAAGGAGACAAAATTTTGTTTCTGATCTTACCTTTAAGAACACCAATTGCCTTTTAAAAACATGAACACAACTTAAGGACTTCTCAAAGAATATAATTTATTTGAAATATTTAATATATTCAAACATTCGAATAAGTTAATTCAGAAATCTCTCAAGACATGCAACACATCTTCAAAAAACAAATATCAAGTAAAAAGCCTTTTTCTGTTTTAAGTTAAGTCTGGAGTCCCACAAGCAACCGTACTGGGACCTATATTATTCACTATTTATATGAACAGACTATGAGACACTGAAAATTGATGAGAATTGTGTGATCAAAAGAACCGACTATATCAAATATTTGGATGTTATTGTGGATAAACATTTGAGATGGGATAAACATATAGAAAACCTCAGCAGGAATCTCAGGTGTTTAATCTATAAATTTAAGCTTCTGAGAACCATTCTAGACACAACCAAACTAAAAATGGTTTGTCATGTTTTGGTGGGTTCACGATTGAACTATGGTATCATAGGGTGGGGTGCAGCAATGAACACACACCTTAAAAAAAATAGTATAATACAGGAAAAAATCTTGAAAATAATCTTAAGGAGACCTCATACCTATCCGACAGATAATTTCTACACAGAAGCAAAGATCTTCGACATAAAGCAGTCGTTTTATCGTTCCATTGTGGTATATCAATTCAAAAATAAATCAAATCCACGATCTCTAACACATCAGTATAATACGAGGAAACATAGAACTTGCTACAGAACTCCATTTTCAACGAAGACAGTTGGCCAGCGCAGTTTTACTTATTTGGCACCGAGAATGTATCAGATTCTACCCAAAGATTTAACAGAACTTTATAATCTACGCCATTTCAAGAAAAGATTGAATTAATTTATTACAAAGTACCCGAGAGATGAACTTGTCAAAATAATAGACATGCGAAAATAAATATTTGTGACACTGAATTATATTACTCCCTTCTTATATCTTATATTTTATATTATATAAATACCTTCATTAATACACCATTTTAGCTGGACACACTCTATCAATATATGATGTTTTATCTATATATTTTATTTGTTTATATAACTAGTATTTGTACATTTTTTATCTGTATTTGTCTATACCTTGTCTTCATTTTGTTTCACTGTTTTTAAAATAAAATTAGTATTAGTATAACAAACCAATATCCTAAATCTTAATAACTCACGCACAGGCAATATGCCTTAGTGAGTTTTTGCGGTTTATTGAAACTAATATATTTCTGAATATGTATTGGTTGATTTTTATAGAAATTGTACTTTTTCAATAAACTATATATTATTATTATTATTATATATATATATATATATATATATATATATATATATATATATATATATATCCAAATATATCTATCCAAAAGCAATCAGTATGAGCTACTAACGAGAGATAGAAAATCTTGAGGTGCCGCAGGGTTATGTATTAGGACTTTTGGTTTTTTAAATTCATATAAATGATAATAACTGTGTATATAGAGATAACTTAATTAAATTAACTTATTTGCAGACAACACATTGATAAATTATACATAAGATTAAATCTTAAAAGTGGAACGAATAAATTGAAATTAAATCAATAAAAACTGAAACAATGATCAGTACAACGAAATATAAACAAATTGATATTGAAAAGAATCGAATTAAAGTCAATGAAAATGTTATAATAATTGTGTGTAAAATAAATTATCTGGTATATTGAATGAGTATATTTACTTTGTGATAGTTAATTTGGGAGAGGCAACGATTTAGAATTGATGGCATCCTACCTACAGGACCTACAATTGATTTGAATGGCAGTAGGTCCACAAAACGGAAAATCAACTCGGAGTCCCTCAAGGATCTGTGCTCGGACCAGTTCTATTTTTAATTTACATAGACAATCTTGTTTGCAACGTTAATGCAGATAAAGAAATATTGTTTGCTGACAAAACATCGTTTTTAAACAGGACGAAAACGGTTAGATTCCTTCAGGAAAAAGCCAAAACATCTAGGCGGAATGCTGTTGAATGCTTCAGCAGCTATGATATGAAGGTCAATCCGGAGAAAACAGAGTTTAGTGATCACCACCAGCAAAATAATGAAAGTATGTCCTTATTGGGTGTAACAATCAGCGGAAATTTGATCTGGACAGCATGTGGATAGGTTATGTAAGAAGCTCTCTACGGCGCTATTTGCAATAAGACAAATTAAGACAATTCTATCTGAAAAAGAAGCTCTACTTACCTACCATGCCCAGTTTCACGGACGTATGGTCTATAGTATTGTAGCGAACAACTTCTTCGCTCCCCGTCCAGAAACCTGCTCGCAACATCCGTTATCATCCTAAGAGCTTCATTGGTGACCCCGACGTGATTGGGAGGGTTTGCTTTAAGAGCGAACCAAATTCATTAGGTGGCCCTAATTGCCCCCTATCCAGCATTCCGAGATGGCCCTTTCCTTTCGTTCCACAGATCCCCGCTGGAGATGGCACCGCGTACATCCCTGCGGCGGACTGTATCCTTGCCTGCTCCCAACGCCCTATTTCGTGACCCTTATCGACACTCACTGGAGGGGGAGTGTGTAACGAACAACTTCTTCGCTCCTCGTCCAGAAACCTGCCTTGCTCTATCGTAGTTTGACCGGCGTACCGATGGAGGACCCGACCAGTCAACAGATTCGTGACTAACCGTCCCCGCCAGCTTCAAATAGAGTAAGGCACTGCGTTTGAAGGTCAGCGTTCCAAGCGGACGCATGGTCACCGGTGTCACAGGCAGAGCTGCGCATCACGCCTTGTCTGATGAGTTTCAGATGCGCATGCTCGGAAACAAAACGCCGTCTCCCTAACTAAGAGGTGGAGGCTCCCTCGCAACATCCGTCATCATCCTAAGAGCTTCAGTATAATCCTGTCGGGATCATCTCTAGATGCACATAGAGTTTTTGTAAAGCAGAAAAATGCGTTGAGGTTGATAGCGGAAATCGACCAGAGAACAAGCTGAAGGTCATTTTTCACAAAATACAGAATACTCCAGCATGTTGTTACATACTGGACTGCCTTTTGTACGCCCACGGAAACAGAAGTATGTTTGTGAAACATGCAGAGATTAACGACCATCAAACTAGATCCAGGGACAAGTTTGTGGCCCCAATTCATCGATTAACGAAGACACAGAACACCTATATTTATAATTCGTTGAAAATGCTTAACAAACTTCCCGAGCACATACTATCCCTCAACGATGTGGCTTTCAAGAGGAGGATTAGGGCTCTACTCACCAACAATGGGTTTTAATCTGTAGAGGAGTTCATGAAGCAAGAATTCTAAATTTATTTATAAAATATATTTTAATTGTATATAGCAAATAATTTCATATATATTTAATAGTAATTGTTGTGACACATCCTGTAATTTATTGAGGAAATTAAATATGAATATGAACTCTTCAGACATTCGTGGTGCGCATGTCTGCCAGTGACCTTGTGTTCTACGTCGAAATGGTCGTCGAACGCTGTGTGCTTTGCCCTACTTGAACTCGGCGGGGACGGTCAGTCAGGTATTGTATAAGACTAGTCGTGTCCTCTATAAGCTACACCGGCAAGTTGCAGCAAAGCAAAGCAGAATTCTGGGCAAGGAGCGAAGAAGGTGGTCGCTACAAAACGATTAAATTTTCAAATATAATAAACACTACGAAACTCAAGTCACTGTATATTCAGTAAATAAAAAGTAATAAATAACTAAGTAATTTCTTCCACATTTTCAAATAGAATCGTAGTAAACACTAACCAAACTCAAGTCACTGTATATTCAGTTAATAAAAAGTAATAAATAAGTAATTTCTCATTTCATTAAACTTGAATGTATCTTTTAGATAATACAATTTCATTGAATGACCTTGCTGACTATTTGGTAAGCAAAATAGCAAAGAAACTATATTTTTTCTCTATAGTGTCATCTACATTATCAATGTATGCCAGAATAACATTGTTTAACTTATTACAAACTTTGCATACCCTATTAATCAGAAGAAATAGTGGAATGCGAATAATACTACCCTATAATACCACTTATGATTTGAAGATAAATGTGGCTTATAGTTTCTCTAGAATTTCTCTATGTAATTTTGATATTTATATTTGAAATAATGAATAAGTTGCAACAAACTCACTTTGATAAGCTGTTAATGGTACCAGGTCTAGTACCAATTTCCACATTCCAACTACAAACTCACGAATGAAATTGAAGATCTCGAAAGGAATGCGGTGTTGTGAGGGAGCTTCCACCTTTTGATTCGGGAGACGGCGTTTCGTTTCGGAGCATGCGCAACTGAAACTTGTCAGACAGGCGTGATGCGCAGGCTCTGCCTGTGACGCCGGTGATCATGCGCTCCGCTTGGAACGCTGATTGTCAAACGCTGTGCCTTGCTCTATTAGAACCTGGCGGGGACGGTTAGTCACGAATCTGTTGACTGGTCGGGTCCTTTATTGGTACGCCGGTCAAGCTACGACAGAGCAAGGCAGGTTTCTGGACGAGGAGCGAAGAAGTTGTTCGCTACAAAATCATTATTTTCAAGGGTCTGGATGGCTTTAATGAGATGCATGTAAAAAATGCTTATTCTCAACAAGTATTCAAGAAGGATTTGTTTTTATAATGACAAATTAAATAGCATGATAATAACTAAAAGTCCTTGTTTGAATGGAAAAGTAAATTTGTATTCTATATAAAATATGTGATGTAGTTTTTTTGTTAGAACGGACGGATTATATGTTGATTTCCTTCTGATGTGTGTAGATAAAGTACGTTAATTATGTTTTTATTAGGCTTCCCATTTGAAAATAAACTTATGATTATATACTTTAAAATGAATGTAAATGTTAGCAGGTGTAGAAGTGTGAAACCGTAGTTTTTTTGTTAGAACGGACGGATTATATGTTGACTTCCTTCTGATGTATGTAGATAAAGTACATCTATATATATAAAAATGAAACCCGTTTTCCATTGTCACGACATAACATGAAAATGGCTTGACCGATTTGGCTGATTTTTTTTTGTAGTTTTCTAATACTCTGTACAAGGTTCTTACGGAAAAAATTATGAAGAAAATCTCTCAGAAAGATTGAAAAATATACATTTAATTTTGCATATTTTAAAAAACGCGCGTAACGAATGTCAACGTCATTCAATTTAAAACAAGAAATCTGTGGTAATGTGTGACACCACATCGATAACCGCGCTGGCAAATGTCAACGTCATTCAATTTAAAACAAAAAAATCTGTGGTAATCTGTGACAACACATCCATAACCGCGCTAACAATAATTTTATTAAGTTTTTGATAAAGTTCGTTTTGTTTTAATGACTAAGAAGTTTTTTGTTTGCTAATAAGTGTTTGTTAATCACGTTAAGTTCACTTCACTTCATATCGATTTTTGGTGACTACACAATATTACAATTTTACATGGTTATACAGAAAATATATTTTCAGTTGGATTTTTGTTTTTAACAATGCCACCAACCAGACGTACAAACTTAGGCCGCAGAACTCGAAATACGGCAAGTCAAAGAAATATAAGAGCAAATCAAACTGATGAGCAACGTGAAGCGCGAAATGAACTTCAACTGAATCGAAATCAACATAGGAATGTTGTGTTTAATCCCCACAGAGCTGCATTCAGTTATAATGTTGCAATTGATTACAGTTCAGAGAAAATTGTTGCTATTGGACTAATGAATATTGTGTGTCCACATTGCAATGCATTGAAATTCAAAAATGAAGCCCCTGGATTGTGTTGCGCCGGCGGCCAAGTCAAATTGACGCCATTGGTACCACCACCAGAGCCACTACATTCATTGGTTTCCGGAAATGGGCCAGATTCTAATCATTTTTTGACTCATATCCAGCAATACAATAATTGTTTTCAAATGACGTCATTTGGCGCAACAAAAGTTATTCGAGACAATTTAATACCTACTTTCAAGGTAAGTAAGTATAATGGCAAACAATTTTATTTAGTTATACAACCATGTAGCTGGTGCAAAATATGCTGAGCCAGTGTTCTGTAGACGTGTTTATTTTGTAAACAATAAGTCAAATACATAATAATAGTCTATAACCCAATGACTTAATCAGCAACATTTTATAACATGTTGTATTTCATAATGGTATGAGCAAGGTGTCCCAATACTTAGTAAAGCCTACTACCTATAGCTGCCATGGAAGGCTGCTGTTCAATGTCAAGGTTTAAAGTAGTTTTAATTTGAAATGATCTAAAGTATTGTGGTAGTATTTTGCGAGCCACATGGTGCTACAAACAATTTGCTATACAATTACCTAAATACATATTTATATTCTTGCAGATTCAGGGTCAAATATATCATAGAACAGGTTCCTTATTGCCAGTGCCTGATGAAGACTATAAATTTTTGCAAATATATTTTATGGGCAATTCAGCAAGAGAAGTCGATCAGCGTTGCGCACACAACAACTCAGTCAAAAGATCCATTGTGGAACAACTTCAAACGTTTTTCCATTAACACAATGAATTAGTTGCATTATTCACAACTGCATTAGACCGCATGCCATCAGATAATCATAAAATTGTCATCAGAGCCGATAAGGCGCCTGCAGGACAACATGCTGGACGTTTTAATGCGCCAACAATTGATGAAGTGGCTATTGTCGTCGTAAATTTAGAAAACCGAGATATTGTTTTACATCGGCGGAACGATCAACTTCAGCGTGTGTCTGAAACACATCGATCTTATGATGCCTTACAATATCCTATCCTATTTTGGCAAGGTGAAGACGGCTATCATTTTTCAATTAAGATGATAAATCCAGTTACAAGTAAATCTATATATATATAAAGAAATGAAACCCGTTTTCCGTTGTCACGATCTATAACAATATATGTTTACTACATTAAAATATATGTTTACTAACTTAAAATTTATATTATTAACACAAAAAATTGTTTACAGGTGCTGAAACGAACAAAAAAGTTAGTTCAATGACTTATTATTCATACAGACTGATGGTTCGGCAAAATGAGGACAATCACATCTTAAAGTGTCGGAGTTTATTTCACCAATATGCTGTGGATATGTATGTGAAAGTTGAAACTGAACGATTGACATTTATCAGGTTGAACCAGGCAAAACTCCGTTCCGAGGAATACATTCATCTTCGGGATGTCATTAATGCTGATGGAAATGCACAGAGTGTTGGCAGAACAACTATTCTCCCAGCAACATACGTCGGAAGTCCGCGCCATATGCATGAATATGCGCAAGATGCGATGTCCTATGTACGACATTATGGCACACCAGATTTGTTTATCACGTTCACATGCAATCCAAAGCGGACTGAAATTCAACAAGAATTATTTACTAGACAATCACCTATTGATCGCCACGATATCACTGCAAGGGTGTTCAAAAAGAAATTAAAATCACTCATGGATTTCATTGTTAAGCATCGCGTGTTCGGCGAGACGCGCTGTTGGATGTACTCAGTTGAGTGGCAAAAACGCGGATTGCCACATGCACATATACTCATTTGGTTGGTTGAGAGGATAAGACCAAATGAAATTGATAATGTGATATCAGCAGAAATTCCCGATAATAATGAAGACCCACTGTTACATGAGGTTATTACAAAAAATATGATACATGGTCCATGTGGAATATTAAATCCCATTTCTCCGTGTATGGTTGAAGGAAAATGTTCAAAACCCTACCCAAAACAATTAGTAGCAGAAACTATTACTGGAAATGATGGATATCCACTTTATCGCCGCCGATCCATTGATGACAATGGAAAGTCAACAATAGTCAAAGTAAATCGACAGGACATTGAAGTCGATAATCGTTGGGTTGTTCCGTTTTCGCCATTACTCTGCAAGGCATATAAAGCACACATAAACGTCGAATTTTGCCATTCAGTAAAATCTATTAAATACATTTGCAAGTATGTGAACAAAGGTAGTGATATGGCTGTCTTCGGAGTTGCTGCCGAAAATTCAAATGATGAAGTCACTCAATATCAAATGGGCCGCTATGTTAGTAGTAACGAAGGCATGTGGCGTATATTTTCGTTTCCTATACATGAACGACACCCTACTGTTGTTCACTTGGCCGTACATTTGGAAAATGGTCAACGGGTATATTTTACAGATGCAAACGTATTACAACGAGTTGACAGGCCACCATCGACAACATTAACCAGCTTTTTTGAAATGTGCCAGAATGATAGCACTCAATCGCCCAATGCACGACTCATTTGATCAACAATTGAGACGCGAAGCCCAATACGATTCCGAAACATTACGAGAAATGGTTGATAGAACAGTTCCCCTTTTAAATCAACAACAAAAATATGCCTACGATACGCTCATGAAAGTAGTGAACGATGGATCTGGCGGATTTTATTTTTTAGATGCTCCCGGTGGAACTGGGAAAACTTTTTTGTTATCATTGATTTTGGCAACGATTCGATCGCAAAATGGAATTGCACTAGCCCTAGCTTCATCAGGTATTGCAGCTACGTTGTTGGAAGGCGGTTGAACAGCTCATTCAGCTCTCAAGCTGCCGTTGAACCTTCAAATTAATGAGACTCCAACTTGCAACCTTTCGAGGAATTCTGCGATGGCCAAAGTGCTGCAGCAAACCAGATTGATCATTTGGGATGAATGTACGATGGCACACAAAAAATCTTTGGAGGCATTAGATCGCTCGATGTAAGATTTACGAAATAACAAAAAACGGTTTGGTGGTGCAATGATACTATTGGCAGGTGATTTTCGACAAATATTGCCAGTTGTTCCACGCTCAACGCCTGCTGATGAACTGAATGCATGTTTGAAGTCGTCCATTTTATGTAAATACATTAAAACACTTAAATTGAGTATAAACATGAGAGTCGAATTGCAGGAAGACCAGTCTGGAGAAGTGTTTTCCAAACAACTGCTCGATATTGGTAATGGTATTATTGCTGTTGATACATCATCTGGATACATTACATTCTCTACCAATTTTTGTAACTTTTGTGAATCAAAGACCGAACTTATGGAGATGGTTTTCCCAAACATTGCTCAAAATTACGTAAATCACGTTTGGTTAAGCGAACGTGTTATATTGGCAGCAAAAAATGTTGATGTGAATGAAATGAATTTTCAGATTCAAGAGAAAAAAGCTGGCGAATTGAAGAATTACAAATCAGTTGATTCCATTACTAATGAAGATGAAGTTGTCAATTATCCAACAGAATTTTTAAATTCGCTGGAATTGCCCGGCTTACCACCTCATAATCTGCAATTAAAAATCGGATCAGTAATTATTATGTTACGGAACATAAACCAGCCACGTCTGTGTAATGGCACCCGGCTTGCGGTGAAGAAATTATTGAACAACGTCATCGAGGACACAATTTTGAAAGGGAAGTACAAAGGCGAAGATGTTTTAATCCCACGCATCCCTATGATACCGAACGACATGCCATTCAGCTTTAAACGTTTACAGTTTCCAGTGCGGCTTGCATTTGCAATTTCAATAAATAAATCGCAAGGGCAGTCGCTAAGTGTATGTGGCATCAACTTAGAAAAACCATTTTTCACATGGCCAATTATATGTCGCCTGTTCCCGTGTCGGAAAACCATCAACATTATTTATTTACGCGCCAGAACATAAAACTAAAAATATAGTTTATCAAAAAGCATTAGAATAGAGAGAAGCAGTGAAGGGTATAGAGGCTATTAGTTGCTTTCTAGAGCGCGCGTGGTGTTGAGCTCAGTGTTTACTTCAAAATGCAAAGTTGTTCAATAGCGATTTGTAAAAATATGAGTGAAATTGAACCCTATGGAATAAACACTATTATGAAAATATATATGTTGTTTTTTATTTAATAAAAATTAGTAAAGTCCTCAGGTATTGCGAGACCAGGGAAATAAGGATTCATTTTTATATGGAGGATATTATAGATTCCAGTTCAAATTGAATAGGTACTCATACATAAGAAGGGTCAGCTATAAAAATAAAGTAGTGCATCAAAGCTATGCTAAGGCGGTACGAAGTTCGCCGGGTCAGCTAGTTAATTATGTTTATATTGGGCTTCCCATTTGAAAATGAACTCATGATTACATACTTTAACATAAATGTAAATTTTAGTAGGTGTAGAAGTGTGAAACCGGAATTTTCCTATAGATGGTACCAGCCATCAGTTTATACACCATACTAACGCTTCTGCAGCGGAATAATCTCCCTCTAAAAGCTGACGAAGATTTACAACACACAACCCCAGTTTAATACAACAGTACATTTTCCTATAAACTTACACATGTCAAGTTTTGGGCCTACAAACTAAAGTTTGCGGAAAGCACAGGTTTTATGTTATAATTCGAAGAAGATTGCTGCAGAATCGTATCAAATACTTGTTGAATCTTATGGTGAACATAGTCTTGTTAAAAAAACATGGTGCTTCGAATGATTTAAAATATTCAAATATGGTGATTTTTATGTGAGAAACACTGAAAAAGTTCGCACAAAACGAATTGTAAACTTTATTGGAAGGAGATTATACATAAAAATAATTCACGGATCAATTGAATGTGACTCCAAAAGCCGTCTCTCCATTTATTTGAAAGCTGGGAAAGATTTAAAAAGAGGTAAAAAAGGGTTCCTCATGAACTGAATGAAGAGCATTAAGAAAATCGACAAACCACTCATTTCTCCATCGAATTCTGACAGGTGATGAAGAATTGAGAATCCTAAGAATCATAAACCAGGTGAATACAGGCGAACCACCGACATCTATTGCAAGACCAAATCAATTTGGAAAGAAGACAATGCTCTGTGTTTGGCGATATCTGTAATTCATTATGAACTAAAACCTAGTGAAACCGTTAACACTGATCGCTACCAACAGCAAATGATCGGTTTATATCGAGCATAACGTGAAGAACGTTCGGAATATGGAAAAAGACAACACACAGTCATTTTGCTCCATAATAAGGCCTAATCACACGCAGCAAAACGGGTCAGGGAAATGATGGAGACGTTTAGTTGGATGCGGTTTATTCTCCCTATTTGGCTTATTATTATTATTATCTATTCCCATCACTGGAACACGCTCTCACTGAAAAACTCTACAATTCGTATGAAAATTGCTGGATAATGATTCGCTTCGAAATATGAACAATTTTTTTGCGTGACATTCATAACAAACCAAGAACTGGGAAAAATGAATTAATAGCAATGAAGATTATTTTGAATAATTTTCAACAATAGACATGTAATTTTCACAAAAAAATCCAATTCCATACTTCTGGCGCCCTGGTATATCAGAAATAATGATTTTGCACATGACACATTGATTTTTTCTGTTCCTCTGAATATCAATAATAATGAATTTTATTAGTCCATGGGTTCTACTAATGTCCTTTTTGATAAATATGTTTTGATTCTTTTATGTCCAATAATAATAACAGAAAAGAAAGTTTAGCATACATCTTTGGGCATGGTCAGACAGATTTGAGAATAATCAGTTTCTATTGTTTTTAAGTTATAATTGGTATCCATTAATTGGTCAACCACGTTGACCTTGAAAATAACTCGGAATAATACATACAGGTTGTAAAATTTCACACAAACATAAATTTTGGAAAGGAGTAGATTATATTAAATAGTTTTCTTCACGTTTTCTCTTAAGGTGTTTATACATGTTTTTAGAAAAAAAGTGGTTTGGAAACTTTAATTTGGAACCCAAGAAAACAAAAATTGTTTTAAGTCGAAAAAAGAACATTGCAACAACAATATATTAAAATCTTGAAATATGTAGTATTCAAGAAAAAATCTAAGAAAAATTATGGAAACTAATAAGAAATAAAAAAACATATATCACGAAGTGAAAAGTTAAGTAGCCTTTATTTTGTCTGGAAGCACATAAAAGGTGAGATATTTTTGAACGTTTAAAAATAATCAAAAGTATTTCACAAAAAGCTGCAAAGTAACGGACGGTGTCATTATTAAGCTTTCCATTAATTTAATAAAAAGAATGCGTACAAGAAATGTTGATAAATGAATAGAATTTTAAAATAAGTTAGTGATGAAGAATAACAAGTACGCATACGATTTCTCTAATATCCCCGTCTAATAAAGTGACATGGATTTTCGTTCCAATAAAATTGCTGAAATTTACTTGTTTATTATTATTTTGATTCGGCTTATTTGGCTATTTCTTATTACTTTGAACGTCAGCTAAAGTTTTCTAATATTCCATTCAGAACAATTTTCCTGAAATATGTCAGGAGTACAATAGAATAAATTTTATAGGTGAGTTTTGGAATTTTTTTATTTTGCAACTTTATTATGGAGAATTTTCATGAAATGCTTCTGGTTAACAAAAGTCTTCACCTTTGAAACTAGATATCAACTAAGATTAAGTTGTTTACACATACTTGATTAATTCTGATCTGAAAGAATAGATATTTTCAAATCGTAGGTTATTTTGTTCATTGAAATTAATTAATTTCACAGCTTCATGCTTAAAATAAAAACTGAAAAATTAAAAGATTGTGTTACTGGAATTTTTTTAAAATGATAGTGGTTTCAATAAATACTTGTAGTTTCCTATATTGATTAATGTCGTGTGAAGGTCATATTATTACACTCTGTAGTAAATCCAAACAAAATACTACATGTGTCATTAAAAAAAGGATTAGCTACCTTTCACATTTGCATATGGTAACAATGAACTAAATCCTACAAAATTGATTAGTTATAAAGCAAGTAATAACTCAAGGATTTATTATTGTTACGAGTTTCTGGAAAGAATCATCTCGCCTTTATTACAATTTTCATATTTCCTATATACCCAAATTGTAAATACTTGAATTTCGATGTCCTATCAATCAGATTTTGGTATCGTTGTATTCAGCTTAGTCTCCTGAACAAAAAATCTGAAACTAACATGCGGCGATCTGTTTTAGTTTAGACGTTATAGACCATCATAGTTCCAAAAATTATCCATCTTCAGATCAAGTTTTTTGGCAGACTTTCATTTCAAATATCGGGAAAGTACTGTTTGGAGATATTTTGAAATACCAAAAATATTATCATATACTAGACCATTATTTCAAAATTTATGTACATTTCCTTCTAAAAACAATCATTCAAAGTTTGCCAAGTTCTTCTTTAGTGTATTACTTCTATTAAACCTGCGTGATGCTTTTGACAGCCTCCAAAATGAATATGCCAGCATCTTGAAGAAAATCCTGAATATTATAACTGTAGATATTCAATTGTGAATTGTGAACCTATTGAGGTTCCAAAAATTCATCCTTATATCTTATAGTCAAAGTGTACGGTATCGTATTTGTAGAATTTCAAAATGTCACACTACTATCCGGAATTTGAAATGAAGTTTTACCAGAAATTGATATATAATTATGAAATAATATATACATATTCTCATTTTTGTGGATATGTATTCAATCTGATATTGTTATTGGCTATTAGCTGTTTGAAAATAGCGCACAACTCGTGATTCCTTCTATATTTTCATCCGTCATACTGCTGAAGGAATATCAGGTATCATTTAAAGACAAAATATTTGGGAATTCATATTTCAATTCAATTTGATACAAAGAAATCATGAATAACCAAAGTGAACTGTATAATTCCCGATTATTTCTTGTCATCAAATGACCATCTGAAGATGAACGAAAGTTTGAAATTGAAGTAACAAAATATAATTCTTGCATAATGTGGATATCGAAAGTTTTTTTGATAGTAAGACATAATAATTAATAAAATCTAGTTTCAATAAATTTTGATATAATATACAAGTTATTTTTATTTCATAGTTGTAGCGCCTTGAATTAATGAAGAATAATAAAAATTACAGTTGTCATTGTTCTGCCCACCCAAATTAAATTATATATCAAAACAGATTAAATCTGTTAGTCTTCTACAATTTTAATTTCAAAAAAATTTTATTCCAAAAACTTTTAGAATTAAATTAATGTCTAAAATAAGCACGGCTTACGTTTAATAGACGTATATAATCAAAACTCAGCGGTGCTTATTTTAGACATTAATTTAATTCTAAAAGTTCTTTGAATAAAATTTTTTTGAAATTAAAATTGTAGAAGAGGAAGAGTAACAGATTTAATCTGTTTTGATATTCAAATTTTGTTATATTTCTTCTATCAAGTAAAAAGCCTTTTTTTATTTTATTTTAAATTATATATATATATATATATATATATATATATATATATATATATAAAAATATTAAAACAGATTTAATCTGTTAGTCTTCTACAATTTTAATTTCAAAAAATTTACTTAAGAAACTTTAAGAATTAAATTTGATCAGTGAGCAGTGCTTATAAAGACATTAATTTAATTCTTAAAGTTTCTTAAGTAAATTTTTTGAAATCAAAATTGTAGAAGACTAACAGATTAAATCTGTTTTGATATTCAAATTTTGTATAATAATAATCCTATCAAGTAAAAAACCGTTCCTTATTATTTTATTATATATATATATATATATATATATATATATATATATATATATATATATATATATATATATATGGAATGAATAACTACATAAAAAACATTGATACAATAACAAAATATTGTGAAGACATAGCTAAAAGAATAAATCGATTCTGATATTACTATTATAAGATATCAACTGACTTAAAATCAGCTGTTTGAGAATAGCACGCTACCAGTAGTTCCCTCCGTGTTTTCAACAGTCATACTGCAGAAGGAATATGCGGTAGTGCCAAACGTACCTTGAAGACAGTCTTACTTTCCCTAAAATTTGTAATTAGCCAAAGGTCCGTCTGCTAATTTGATAGTTTCATTTCTTAAACGTGCTTGTGCTTCAATATTATTTCTATGGATTTAAGGATATCTAGTTTTTTTCCTTTTGTTTCCAGGTGTAATATTTCAAGATTGTCCAACTCTGGGTAGGTATGATTGGTTTCGAAAAAATTTTCGCAAAATTAGAGTTGACTTTTCAGTTCCTAAATGAATATTGATGTTCTTTGACACTTTTTTGGAAAGATTGGTTTTGCCCTATAAATATGCCTCTGCACCGTTAACAACTCAATTCATAAACTCCAGAATTATTTAGCCGGTTGTTTTTGTTTTTAACATGTAAATAAGTTTGGAATTTTATGTGGTGGTGTGAAAACTCTTTTTATGTCAGTTTTTGAAAATATTTTAGCTATTTTTTGCTAGATTGGTTCAAAATATGTTAGCTCTAGAATTTCGACGTTTTTCATTGAATATTGATTGTTTCTGAAAGAAAACACCGCAAATGATTGGGAAACTGTTGAAAAATGATTTGTGAATTGAATAAAAGCGGCGATTGAATGTTTCATTGTCGCAAAAGTGACCTGAAGAGGGACAATTTTTGGAACTTTGGGGACCCACAACTTCTAAACTAAGATAGATCGCCGCATGTTGATTTCACATTTTTTGTTCAGGAGGTGAAGTTGAATACGAAACAAAAACCTGAGCAATATTTGTTGGTTACCGAAATTCAAATATTCACCATTATTTTAGGTGAAACTCAAAGGTGTCTATATGTCAGCTATATTTAGATTTAATGCAAACTAACTTATAGCATGAATTAAAAAATATTTAAACTATACGACTTGTAAAATTCAACATCTTTTTCACATTTCGATATGACTAAAGAATATAAAAAACCCGTAAGTGTCAATTGAGGTTCATATCACAGCTTCAACATAAACAAAATCTTTTGGTGAATATTATTGTAATGACAGTCTATAGAAATTAAACTTTCGTTTATTTACTTAAATTGATATACTGAGCGCAAATATAATATGGAAACTAGGTTCTGTTTTTTTTAAAATTATTACCTACAAAAAGAGAGAAAAATTTCTTCAATTCAATTTGATCAAAATTATTTGGAATGTTGTTATTCCATTATTAACAATTACAATAATATTTCAAACAGCACAACTTTAATTAGAATTGCACGTCAGCATTTCCATTTATTATAACTACAATAGCCACAATAAGCAATACTTTCTTAGTAACATACATGCAAAATTAATTTTTTTCAAACTGTCAAATAAATAACAAACCAATTCATTGAAATACGCTTAATGTTGTGGTTTTTTCATAAAACAGCATATATGCGACACTTTGTAGTACTTCATCCACAGTCACTTCTCGGATTTCAACATCTGAGGTGAAATACCATCTAAAAAAAATAATAAGGAATTAATAATGATAATAATAATTTATTGATTTACAAGAAAATGCACATCCTGTGATGATTTTTGAACTCCTGTTGCTACAATTTTTTACTTTCTTCAAATTTTATTTTTCCTATGTTATCCCGAATAGTGCTTCTGTAACCCGTGATCTTCAATTCTAAGCCAATTACTCCAGCTCGGAAAATAATGTCACTTTTTGCCGAAACAAGTATTCAAAATTAATATTTCGCACAACTTTAACTGACTGTACTGAAAAAAAAAACTGTACTACATCAGTTTGGCAAATTACTTAAAAAGTTAGCGCATTTATTACGGATTCTAAATTGGTATAACACTCACTACATTATTTCTTAGATCGATAAAAAAAAAACGGTCTTTCTTAAAGAAACACACTTTCGAAAAAATTTTTCGAGCTTTCTAAAAATGATTCAAGTGCATCCAATACTTTAAGAATCTGGTTTGAACGAGATGGGGCGAGCCTTTCCATAAAGTGTGAGTGAGACAGATAGTGACGCCACTATTTGATATTGGCACACGTAAATGCAATACAGATCAGTACGCTACGCTCCTTGGTCTACTGCGCATCTTTCCGTATTTGATCGTGTTATTTGTGTACTTACGACTTTTGGCTTCGTTTATAAGATTTGTAAACTTGTGATTTAGATAGTTTTGATCTCTTTACGACGAACTTTGATTTTACCTGTGATTGACATCATGTCTGTGTATGCAACACAGGAATATGCCAACATGTACCTCATTTATGTGGAATGCAGATGTAACACTAGTGCAGATTCGAGAATGTATCGCGAGAGATACCCTAATGCTGATCGTTATCCAGATCATCGAGCTTTTACGAATGTGCTCTACTCTTCACACCGGGCCGACTTCAAAACAAAGTGCATGCTGAAGGAAGAATTTTTTTACCTTACGACGATATTGTGCTTCAAGCATTTACATTTAACCCATTTATGGGTTAAATGTATTGAAAAAATATGCAACTTTGAGTAATGCAAAGAACCCAGATGCCTTGACCTGCAACAGATTGAGGAAGCATTTGGCCACGCTAACGCAGTTGTTCAACATGAACGAAAATGACATGGAACAGTTAGCTTCATTTATGGGTCATACTTTAGGTATTTATCGGTCATCGTACAGACTTCCTGATGACGTTTACCAAACTGCACGAATATCTAAATTACTCATATCAATGGAAAACGGGGAAGCTGGTCAGTTCAAGGGTTCTGGAGGAGATCGATCCAGACTAACCTGAAAATTTCATGGAATCAGAAGAGATAGAATAAAGAAGAGAAGTTGTATCGGAGGAAAATTAAATTGAGGATATACCCGATATGTCTGAAAATCCCAAGAAAGAACAACCCCAAAAAGTAACGAGGCCAAAGAAACCAAAAAAAAATTGTTATTAATTGTTTCAAAAATCAAATCCGGAATAATCGCCCTCCAAACGGAACGGAGTGTGGAGATCTTATTTGAAAAAAAACCTGAAATATTGGAAAATAGAAATAGGCTCAAAAATAAAGTATTCCTCTGAAAACGCTATAAAAAGAATTGAACTTGTTTATATTCTTTATTATTATTTTTCATTTATTTTTCGAGTTTTCAATTAATTTTTTGTTATTTGCGTTTCATATGGTTACAGTTTTTATTCAACAATTTTTTTCTTTATTGTTGTTATTTTTCATTTTTATTAAATATTTAAAACGTTTTTTTATGAAATAAATGAATTCTTGACCTGTATAAATATCTGCTATATATAAATTATACAGTTTCAGGATAGTCGAATATTCCACAGGAAGAGGTTAGAATTCGTATAAAAAACATGAAACACTTATTTTCAATACAAAAATACTTTCAGGAATTTCTATTGCGTGAGGCAGCTTTTCGTATCACCTGACTAATGGAATATTTTTCAATGATATACTACTCTGTCAAGAAAGTACCGGGAATTTTCAATTAAAACAACATTTTTACATTTAATCGTCAAAATTTATTGGGTCGCCTTCAAAATAGGCTCCATTTGCTCCAATACATCTATGCCAACGGCACTTACAATTATCGAAACATTTTTTATAGGCGCTTTCCGGGATGGACTTTGGCTCTCGCGCCGAATTTTGTTTTATGGCTTCAATCGACTCAAAACGGGTGCCACGAAGGGGCAATTTTAGTTTTGAGAAGAGGAAAAAGTAGCAGGGAGCCAAATCCGGCAAATACGGTGGTTGCTGAAGCACGTTTATTGAGTTTTTGGCGGGAAAGTCAGTCACAATCGTAGCTCGGTGAGAAGGCGCGTTATCGTCATGCAAAATCCATGAGTTGTTCGCCCACAAATTTGGCCGCTTCTTACGGATACGCTAACGCAAACGTTTCATAACGCCTAGGTAATACTCCTTGTTTACCGTCTGACCCTCTGGAACGAATTCGTAGTGCACCACGCCACGGATATCGAAGAAAACAATGAGCATCACCTTCATTTTCGAGCGGCTTTGTCGTGGTTTTTTCGGTTTCGGCTCATTTTTTGCCACCCATTCCGATGATTGCTGGCTTGTTTGCATATCGTACTCGTAGACCCAGGTCTCATCACCAGTTATAATGCGTTCCATGAATGTAGAATCGGAATTACAGCGATCCAGCATGTCTGAAGCAACCTGTTCGCGATGACGTTTTTGAAGAAAATTTAGGTCTTTCGGTACGAGTCGTGCGGCCACCTTTCTCATGCCCAAAATATCAATCAAAATCGTACGTGCGGACTCGTGGGATATCTTAAGATCATGTGCTATCTCTCTCAAGCTGGTACGACGGTTTTCCAGCACCCTTTCCTTAATTTTATCGACGTTATCTTCGATCGAAGCCGTCGATGGGCGACCACTTCACGACCGCCCTTGAAGGCTCTGTACCACTGATATGCACGAGTTTTCGATAGAGCATTATCACCAAAGGCTTTTTGCAACATTTTCAATGCATCGGCACACGAAAATTCATTTGCAACACAAAACTTTAAACAAATTCTTTGCTCAACGTAATCACCCATAGTAAAAATCGGCACGCACTCTGACATCGACTGACTTAATCAGCTGTTGCAAACACACTAGTTGACAGATCCCGCTCAAGCTTAGCATAGTAATTAAGGACAGTGGTACCAACCTAGGAAAAAAAATTTTTACCTGCCTCATTGCCCCGCCAGAGTTAAATCGATAATTCCCGGTACTTTCTTGACAGAATGTATGTAAGAATGAAGAATTCTTCACATATAATCTGGAAATTCATACCACATGAAATTTCACCCAGAGGATCTAAAGGTTATATTCAGTTGTATAATTCAAGTTATAAGTTTTCGCTATCCATAAATAATCTAATTTCTGTTTCAACATCTTAATTTCTGAATCACTATTTAAGTCACTTATGTATCTAGTTTTTCTTTTTTGTACTCAGTTTTATTTCAACTTGAAAATTAAGGATTAGGTGATAGGTTTTTTATTTATTTATTTATTTATTTAAAGGAATACAAGACAGGACGAACCCAAAATTATGTATTCACTAATAATCCAATCACAATGTTACTTAAAAACCAATAACAACGAAAACAGTAAATTCATTTGAACCATAAATTAAAAAAAATACAAATATGAAACAAAATTCAGTAATTTCCCAGAAATCGTTTCAAAGTGCAAGAGAAGGCCAATAAAGAATCAGAAAAAACGTCAACGGCAGCGAGATTAGATAGTGTATTATAAGTTTTGCAGCATCTCATCAATGGTGAATTCAGGTGATAATTGGAAGAACTTTGATCTATATGGAACAAAAACTTATTTCTTGTGCAATATTTAGGTACATTGAGACTGAGCATATTCACAATTTCAGTGGAATCGAGAGAATTAATAATCTTGTAAATAAACTTTGTGTCCCTCAACATTCTCTGGTCAGCCAAAGTAGTTAACCTTAACTCCCTCATAACTCGATCCCGATCATCAGTAATATGTTTATAACATTTTTTGTTGACTATTGATTGTTTTTTGTCGACTATTGAATCAGTAAGCCACGTCTCTGCAAGGCACACAATATCACAACTGCAAGCCAAAGAACTATTGTAAATGTTGGACAATTTTAATCTCAATCCCCGTACATTCCGATACAGAAAAGACAGTATCATCATAAAACACTGCAATTAAACTTTCAAGTGGAGCAAGAAGTAAATTAATTTAGTCTTTCCAAGTCAGATTCGGTGAATATTCTAAAGACTTTGGCTTTATCATCTTTCCTTGCATAAATAGTGCCCTCTCTGACCCATATATATTTGTAGTTATTTTTTCGTGCATATTCCTTCGCCTTATTGAATAAAATTTTATTGTATCTTGTGAGATGTTCGTTTATGAACAGCTGATCAGAAATGTTATCAATCTTGAGTCCGGGAGACGACGTTCTATTTGATTTGCGCTTCATTCTGGCAGCGGACAAGAATTCATCTCTAGCGACTTTTCGATTGAACTTGACGATGATTGGCCTAGGCTTACCAATGATGCTAGTGTTTGATCTGAACAAGGCATCAACATCACCTGAAGATATGGGAAACTCAATATTTTCGGAGATCTTCTGCAAAATAACCGGTAATTTCTCATTCGACTTCTCTGGCACACCCAGAATTTCCAAGTTATTTGACTTCAACTGTTGTTCCATTGATTCAACTCTATTAGTTAAATCAATTACCTCCTTCTTCCGACTAATATTTTCCTGTGTTAATCTTTCGATTATATCCAATTTATCATTGACCTTATTGATAATCATCTGAAAAGATGATATTTGATCACTGCAAAAGGAGACGGAATGAATAATTTCCCGCTGTTTCTTATTCAAATTTGATATATCATCTTGGGTTTTCTGAACAATTTTCAAGGTGAGCGCCGATGTAGGTGGATCCATATCCTCCTTCACACCAGGAGAAACCACAACGGACGATCGACCTTTGTTTTCGACCAATCTGCATTCAGGACACTGCCATGACGCACCAGGAAGCTGGAGATCCACCACAGACTGCTTACTCATGCCAACACATTTTCCATGGTAAAATAATGAGCAAGAACCTGCACATTTCAACCCTGGAGTCTTGCTTGTCAAGCCTCACTAAACACCAGGGCGCTCCAGATGTGAACTGCGTGCCGTCTCTCAAGGCGGAAATTTCTCACGGAAATCGGGATCAAAATGTTGACAGAAATCAGCCGATAAACTTCTCAAATACAAAAACAGAGTCGCGAAAAATATTTCCCGACACTTTTGGAATGGTTTGATATAAAACTCACTTTTAAAAAGTAACAAAATACTATAATAAAACAACAATTCGTAGAGAGCGATGTAAATACACCTTATCAAGGTTGCTATAAATTTTCGTAATTGTTGTGTTTGAAGAATTTAGAAAGAATTAAGAATTATATAAATGATGCATAGTGCTTAAGGGTCTGCATCGCTCTCTCCTTAATTATTCAGTGTTTCATCTTTATTGAGTTTAGGATTGATAATGATAAAACCATATTGTATTTTGGTACTCTTTATGATTAAAAAAATCTGAAAATCAATAACTGAGTTTCATTTCCATTTTCATTATATCAGAGAAAATTTATTAAAATCAAAGACCTTCCATTTTCGCGAAGGCCGTACCCTTCCTAGGACCGCTCGACTAGGATTGGTTCGCACCGCATTCGTAAATAAGTCAATCTAGAAATATTTTCCATCCAACCACCTCTCATAAAGACGTGGCTTATTACATGGTGATTCACATTATTCAAACATAGTTGAATCACCTCAACATCACTTTTTGGTCATTTAGCATTTATATAATTTTTGACCTTATATTCAGTTATATTGCAAGTTGCTCTATCAATTAAAAACAAGGATTTTATCGATATGGCATCTAAATATACCATTCCACTTTCTGAAGAAGTTTTCTCTTCACTTCGCTCTTCAGAGGTTCCGAAGAAACCATGCTTTTTTTGCTTCTTCTGTTTTTATTTCACAGTTGCCATTGTTTACTTTTAACGATAGTTTTATTCGACTCTTTTTGGTCAAGTTTTTCTTTATTTATTTGTTTATTTCTAACCTCAACATTACGTTTACGACCATCTATAGAAAATTCACTGTGACTAGCCGATAATGTCGTTCCAGATGACTCACATGACATGTCTGTAGCACGGTTTATAGACTTGTCGTATTTTTTGACGTGACAACGTCTTATAAATTGGTTTGCCGGGTGACACTTCAAGAAACTGCGTTACGCTCCGCTCACGTTATGCGCTCACAATGAGAGCGAGTGAGAGGCACGCGTCCCTTCCACTCGGGCATGGTTAGCCCGCCTAAGAGCGAGAGAGACAGACATAAAAAGTGAAAGGCACGCGTCCCTTCCACTCGAGCACAGTTAGCCCGCCTAAGAGCAAGAGAGACAGAGCGAGAGAGAGAGTGAGAGAGATAGGCATACACACCGGTTCATGTCTTGCGCTTCTATTTCGCTTAGGCGCCTGCATACAAGTTTACACGTTGCCAGTTAATTGTAAAACGATTGTGTAGTGATAATGTGAAGGTAGTTTCGTCCATCGCAACAATTCAAACAGCAAAGGTAAATAATTTCAGACTGATAATATAACATGATGAAATAAATGACTAAGACATAAGTGAATAGGTTATGTTGTAGTAATCACAATGTTGTGGTAGTTTTCAATCAAAAAAGTAGTAGAAATCGTTTCTCAACCAATAATAATTTGTTTAACTTGAAAAAATGAGCGCGACTTGCTATGTAAAAAATTGAAATAACAATGTTTAACCTCCAACCTGTCAAATCGAAACTTTCAAACATTCAAACCGAGACGACTAATCACTGCGCAAGGTCGTAAGCGCGCGATTTACAAATTCAAAGATCAAATGTGAATTAGTTTTCTCCTTTTAGAAAATACACTTTGAATTAAAATCGATTGATATTAACAATTAATGTGATTTAAATAAATGTTCTAACTTTTAAATTTAGTTTTTATATTTATAACAATGTAAAACAAGTTAAATTTATTAATAACTTATAACAACTGATTGATAAATAAAATTTTGTTAATATGAAATTCAGTGCGAGATTCTTTGTATAAATTAATGTTTTAAATATAATTCTTTGTATAAATAAATGTTTTAAATTGTTACTATTATTTCATCCTTCTTCCTACTATACGAATGAATATTCACATTAAAATTATTTTACCACTCAAAGTCGTTGTCACGTAAAACTTTCGCCCGTATACCGACTTTACAGGCAACAAATTTTTTTCTCTTTGTTTTCATTCTTTTAGGATTTCCATGTTTCAGTATATTTGAATAAAATTTGATATCAAAACAGATTTAATCTGTCAATCTTCTATAATTTTAATTTCAAAAAAAAATTTATTCAAAAAACTTTTAGAATTAAATTAATGTCTTATTAGCACGGCTTATATTTAATAGACGTACAAAATCAAAACTCAATTAAAAATATCAAATGGAATAAATAAACCAACAAATATAAATTGTCATTTTAAATTTATAAATAAATATTTGAAGGAGACAAAATTTTGTTTCTGATCTTACCATTATGAACATCAATTCCTTTTCAAAAATATTAAAACACAATTTAAGGACTTCTCAAATTAATATAATTTATTGGAAATACTCAATATATTTAAATAAGTTAATTCAAAAATCTCTCCAAACATGCACTATTATCTTCAAAAAATAATTAGACTTCCGATAATCTCTTCATCGGCCCTAAATCATATTTAGAAATCAAAATCAACCAATAATAAATATAACTTACCTAAGAGTGGTGACTGGATCATTGCTTAAACAACTAACTTTAAAATCGATCAATGATCCAGCCACCACTCTTAGGTAAGTTATATTTATTGTTGGTTGATTTTGATTTCTAAATATGATTTAGGACCGATGAGTAGATTATCAGAAGTCTAATTGTTTTTTAAAGATATAATGCATGTTTTGAGAGATTTTTGAATTAACTTTAAATATATTGAATATTTAAAAAAAAATATATTTTTTCAGAAGTCCTTACTTTATGTTTTAACATTTTTGAAAAGGAATTGGTGTTCATAATGGTAACATCAGAAACAAAATTTTGTCTCCTTTAAATATTTATTTATTTTGATATTGTAGAAGGAGTATAAGTCCGAAAAAATAGCAAGATATTAGAAAAAAAAGAGTAACAGCAAAATTTCATTCAAAGCAAGAAACAAGTTAGGGAATTTAATAAAAAATAATAAAGATTTGATCCATAAAAACAAAAAGTCTGGAGTCTATGCGTGAAACTGCGGTACTTGCCTATCTGTATATGTGGGTCAGACAGGTAGATCTTTCGGCACTAGGATACGTGAACACGAGAAAGCATATCTTGGAAAAAACGAAAATTCAACATATGCTGACCATCTTTTGGAGACAGGACATGATTTTGACAATAACTTCAAAATCTTACACCTAGAAAAAAAGAACCTCAGGTTGAACTACCTAGAAGCCCTCGAAATGAACAGATACAATAAAAATTAGATTCTCCTAAACGACCAGACGGACCTCAATAAATCCCCCTTACTCAACCTTTTCTGAAACTTTGTGTAATAATAAAAAAACAAATTACTGTAAATTCCCACTACCTTCTTTTCTGTACATTTTGAATATTAAAAGAATTCAATCTCAAATATGTAGTTAGTACCATACACACCTGACGAAGTCATGTTGTCATGGCGAAACAATTGTTGTGAAATTAAATAAATTAGCGGAAATTAAGTTGTTTTACTTTAATCATCGAGATGTATTTCCCACAAGTAGAGACCGATACAATCAAACAGAAGGATCAGCAGTTGATTTGATTGAGCACATGATCAATAGTTTGGACAATGTGAATGAGAACATCTTTCACTTGAATAAAATTAACAGAGAATTAGGAAAAACGCTTCAATTTACTTCAGTATAGTTAAATTTAATGAATTTCCCTTTAAAGACGATGATAACTTTCTGAAGTTTAAGAAACTGTTAAAAAATCATCTAAAATGGTAGAATGTTCTATCAGTGGCCCTTCGGGAGGGACCAACCTGATCAAAGAGCAAGATGCCTAGAGTCCATTCCCACAGTTTTAAACAGGCTGTTTTAGTATGTTCACCATGGTAGACAGATCTGTTGTCAGTTTTCATCGTAGGAGATTGACTTTTTTCAGAAGTTTCATCGTAGTACATTTGTTTTAAGCATTTTCACTATAATAGATAGATCTCAGAATTTTTCAATGTATATCACACTGTAAATTCATTATTTCCAACAGCTCATGATTTTATTGTCATTTTCCATGAAGAATCAGACCTATTTAATTAATTTTCTTACCTACATTGGCCCACTGTGTTTTCTTTTTGATACCATCTCGTGTAAATAAAATCTTTGTACAGAAAAATATCAGTTTAGATCAGTGTCCTGTAGCAATTCATATTAGATAAAAGTTTTGATCCATAGATTCAGCATTATTACTTCGTATATTAAATTGTACGAATAGAATATTTGTACAGAATTTATATCACTGAAATTGTAATATACTTATATACTACTCTGTCAAGAAAGTACCGGGAATTTTCAATTAAAACAACATTTTTACATTTAATCGTCAAAATTTATTGGGTCGCCTTCAAAATAGGCTCCATTTGCTCCAATACATCTATGCCAACGGCACTTCCAATTATCGAAACATTTTTTATAGGCGCTTTCCGGGATGGACTTTAAATTTTGTTTTATGGCTTCAATCGACTCAAAACGGGTGCCACGAAGGGGCAATTTTAGTTTTGGGAAGGGGAAAAAGTCGCAGGGAGCCAAATCCGGCGAAAACGGTGGTTGCTGAAGCACGTTTGTTGAGTTTTTGGCGAGAAAGTCAGTCACAATCGTAGCTCGTTGAGAAGACGCGTTATCGTCATGCAAAATCCATGAGTTGTTCGCCCACAAATTTGGCCGCTTCTTACGGATACGCTCACGCAAACGTTTCATAACGCCTAGGTAATACTCCTTGTTTACCGTCTGACCCTCTGGAACGAATTCGTAGTGCACCACGCCACGGATATCGAAGAAAACAATGAGCATCACCTTCATTTTCGAGCGGCTTTGGCGTGGTTTTTTCGGTTTCGGCTCATTTTTTGCTACCCATTCCGATGATTGCTGGCTTGTTTGCATATCGTACTCGTAGACCCAGGTCTCATCACCAGTTATAATGCGTTCCATGAATGTAGAATCGGAATTACAGCGATCCAGCATGTCTGAAGCAACCTGTTCGCGATGACGTTTTTGAAGAAAATTCAGGTCTTTCGGTACGAGTCGTGCGGCCACCTTTCTCATGTCCAAAATATCAATCAAAATCGTACGTGCGGACTCGTGGGATATCTTAAGATCATATGCTATCTCTCTCAGGCTGGTACGACGGTTTTCCAGCAACCTTTCCTTAATTTTATCAACGTTATCTTCGATCGAAGCCGTCGATGGGCGACCACTTCACGACCGTCCTTGAAGGTTCTGTACCACTGATATGCACGAGTTTTCGATAGAGCATTATCACCAAAGGCCTTTTGCAACATTTTCAATGCATCGGCACACGAAAATTCATTTGCAACACGAAACTTTAAACAAATTCTTTGCTCAACGTAATCACCTATAGTAAAAATCGGCACGCACTCTGACATCGACTGACTTAATCAGCTGTTGCAAACACACTAGTTGACAGATCCCGCTCAAGCTTGGCATAGTAATTATGGACAGTGGTACCAACCAAGGAAAAAAAATTTCACCTGCCTCATTGCCCCGCCACATTTAAATCGGTAATTCCCGGTACTTTCTTGACAGAATGTATAGACCATGTTCAAATATAACTTCCTAAACAACCCTTTATTAATTTTCCTGAAAGAAATTTACACCAATTAATGGCTATCTTATATTATACAGAACGCTTCTCCAAACCAGGAAAGAAATGAATGACCCCAATAAAGAGTTGTAACCTTGTATAAAATTTGTAAGAATATAAAAAAAGTCAGAAACTCTAAAAATAATTACTTTGTGTTGTGATATCCCCTTCTGTAGGTGATGAAATGTCCGCTATAAGCATCCCCTGTATGTACAACAACTGCTGCCAACTGATAAACATTTTTGAACTCATTCATATCGCTCAGGGAACCAGCTCCCCATGACATTGGTACACTGCCGGAGAGAGGACTTCCTCCTTCGCTTGTGCTTGTATAAACCTAAATATCGATAAACAATTATTATTAGCTTTTATTTACTAAAAAAATTATGTTCACAAATGTTTGATATGATGAGAGATTCAAAGTTTTTAAATAACAAGAGGTATAAGTCCAAAACAACAGAACAAATATCTTTTGAAAACTTTGTGAAGAGTAATTTTTATTTTTCTTATACCTCACATAGTCTTTATATTTTCTCTACAATTCTTATTATTCCTGCATAATATAAATTAAATTTGAATTTCAGTAGATTTCAGATCTTGGGAAAGAAATTTGTTAGCAGACCACACAACCTCCAAGTCCATCATCCCGTTGTTCTACAAGATCCGAATCAAGATCAGAACAAAAGAATGTGTACCCGATCAAACTCCAATGGGTGCAATAAGGAGCCTTCCCGGTGGAGTCTACTCACACTCAAAAAAATTTTTTTCAAAAATTGTGTACTCTTTTTTAAGAAAAATAATATGTATATAAAGATGTATGTGTTTTATACTGGCAGAATGACGCAAGTCGTTAGCCATTTGCCAGAGAAATACACATTTTTTCTATCTCTCGATAAATTAAAATTCTCGTTCTCGTTCATGGTCATCTGTCAGTGTAGGGTAATTTTAAAAATTGAAAAAATTAAGAGATGTTGAGATATTCAGAGTAAAATGGAAAAGTGACAAAGAGTGGGGTTTATTTAGGTTTCTTTTCATTTTGTGGAAACATAAAAACAATAGTATTGATATATTAGAATACGTCGACTGATATGTTCCAGATCTGTTGTTGGCACGGCAAATACAAAATAAATCCACCGAACTTACAGTTCTGTCTATTGTAAACCCTGACTAATCCTTAGGAGAACTGACGGAAATATCATTAACATCGTCATGTTTCAGTTTCATGGTCAAGTTTCAGTTGGAATATAACTTCAACAAAATAAATAGTCTCAATAGAAAGTACTAACCTTCAAACGATAGTTGAAAAGTTCTTGCTGATCTGAGCTTTGGTTTAAAAGTTAGAGTGGTTTTAGTGGGAAACTCTTGTGATTTTCAAAACAATGGAAAAAAAGAATTTCATGTGTTGATAAAACATTGGCATTTTGGTGGGAAAACACAGTTGGAACGAAAGCTTAACTCAATGAGTGTTATCCGGACTCTGCACAAGAAAAATCCACCATGACTGATTGATTTGCTGAATTTAAACATGCGTGCTTTACCGGGGACCACAGTTTGCAGATTCTGCTACCTATAATGCTCAGATCGTTCAAACCACCACTGTAACACTAAGCAGTAACCGATTCATTATCCAATCGTGAAATATAAGCAAGATTCTCCGAACATCTCTCCAGCAAGGTAGACTGGATTCAAATCAAGCATCCAAATGCCGAAGTTATCGTACTGGATGACTTCAACGGCCCTGCCATAAGCCGTAATCTCAGTCGGCTAGTCCAAAAGCCTATAAGAGTTCCTGATTATCCGAAAGATACGGTAAATACACTTGACAAGTGGAGCAGAGCGCTACAAGCTTGCTATTTCAGCACAATTTAGGTAATTCCGATCATTGCCTCGTTAAACCTCCAAAAACTCAACCTGTTCCATCTAAGAACTGACTGGGATGCTCTGCATGATTTTTATGCCTCGTATCCATGGAACGAAACATGATTTAATGCATGAAATATACATATTATTGATTCTGTTACAAATACGATTCTTTTTGGAAAAATATAGTTGAACAACCCTCAAACAGCAAGCCATGGTTTCGAGGTTACTGCAGACAGATAGGGCCTACCGACGGTGGCGGTCAAATCCATCTGACGAGTCACGTGCCAACTACATTCAGCAAAGAAACGCATGCAATCAGACCATACAAGAAGCGTATAATTCAAGAATATCCGAGAAGCTGATAGAGTGTCCAGTGGATTGAGTCAGTTTTGGTCGATGGCAAAAAAATTGGCAACAACTTCTCTCATTCAAGTTTCCCCCCCTGATAGAAGAGGATTCACTTGCAACTACACCAAAAGCAAAAGCTAATCTTTTTGAGCAGATATTCTATATCTATATGTATATAACTTGACTATGGAAACATATGGTCAGGAACCTCCAATAATTCCCACTGTTTCATCTAGAATAAGGGATATATGCTTCAGACCACGGATCATCCGTCGAGTGCTTGGTGGACTAAATTCCAAAAAGGCAACTGGACCAGACAGGATTCCTGCCACTGTATTCAAAAAGTGTTCACGGAGCTTACCTCTGTTCTTTGTAAGATGTTCACTGTCATACAGGGAAGGAATTTTCTCGGATTCATGAAAGAGTGCACAAGTACAGCCTATATCAAAGAAAGGAAGTGTTTTGTTGAAAGTCATTTAAGCTTGAAATGATTAGATACCTGGATAGCAAAGGCCTCATCAGACAATATGGTTTTCGCAAACACTGATCAGCAGGTGACCTCCTTAGCTATGTGAAGTAAGTGTGGGCAAGGACTATTGAGAATCTAGGCCAGTTGCTCTAGACATATCCAAGACCTTCGATCGTGTCTGGCATAAGGCTCTTCAGAATAAGCTATCTTCGTATGATTTAACGGGAGTCTCGGCGATTAGATGGAAAATTTCCTCACCAACAGGAGTATTCATGTGATCGTAAATGGTGTCGGTTCCCATGATTTCAACGTGAACGCTGTAGTGCCCCAAGGCTCAGTTTTGTAGCCCACCCTCTTCCCAATCATTTTAGTACGAACGAGAATCACATTGTGAGCTTCCCAGATGATATCACGCTGATGTTTTCTTTCACCAGTGGCAAACCTTTGAGTACCAACGAGTCTCACTTCCATAGATGCCAGCAAATCGATTCCCTGAACGAAGATCTCAAAAAGATAAATGAATGGGTACAACAGTGTCGCGAAGATCTTAACAACAACTCTATCTTGAAAAACACAGTTTGTGACTTCTGACTTAATGATTGAAAACCAGGTACTTCAGCCAAGGAATTCCATGTATCTTCTTGACGTGACTGTCAACTCATCGATCTGTTCGGGGGAACATGTGACTGACATGGCGAAGTTTGTTGCAAATAAACTAGGATATTTGTTCAAAGCTAGTAAATATTTATCTGCAGCTCAGGTTCTTCTACTGTATAAAGCCCACATCAGACTAGGACTCAAATACTGCTCTCAAGTTTGGAGCTCAGCACCCAAGCATTCATTATAACTTTTATATTCCATCCAGAAAAGAGTAGTACGACTGATTGACTCTCCAACTATATAGCTAGTTTGCAGTTATTGGAACATAGAAGGAGATTTGCCAACTTGTGCTTGTTCTATATATATATCACGGTCGATGCTCCACGTAATTGAAGGACAAAATGTCAGCTGCTTCCAGGTTCGCACTAGGAGTGTGCTACGTGTCGAGCACATTCCTATGCAGTTGAATTAACAACTCCGAGAACTTCTGTTTATTAAAAGTCCCAGTTGTGGAACACTCTTCTAGCTTATGTTTCTTTCAGTGTATAAACTCCAACAGTTCAAGATGAGAATAAACAGGACACAACTTTCTGTTGTGGGCCACCAACTAGGTGACATAGGTTCCCCTTTACACAGGCGGTAAAAAATAAATGAATGAAAATGTAAATCATTATTAGCAGCAAGAATTTTGCAACATTTTTCAAATCTGCTACTATGAAATTTTCATAATGTATTTTGGTAAGTTCTACCTTTGGTTAAAAAAGGACTAATCATCGAAAACACCTGTAAATTAAATAAATAATAAAGGTTTTTTCAATGTTGAGACTTTTTCCTTATCAGGAGGTAGAACTCATCAAGATAAATAATTTCAACAAAATTGCCTATAAAAATTTTTCAAAGGGACACAGTGGTAATTCGAATTCGATTCCGAGCAATCCAATCCGGTTCTGTTAGTTTTGGTGACGCCAGCGAGCATGCGGCATTGATTGACACAATGTGTTAGTTCAAGCGTTAAATCAAAATTGCAATTTTAACGTAAACACTCAACGGACTTGAGTTTTTTACTTTCGTTAATTTGTCGGAAGATGCCGCATATTTAATTAAATATATAGAGATACGATAATACATGTGTATTCATGTAAAATCGGGAGTAGCAATTCATCTGCCGATAAATGAATATGCCCTATGGTTTAGTTTATAATATTGACTTGTCTAACTGGGAATCAAAATTATTGGCACCATTGAATTTACAAATCTTTCTTATCTTGTAACTCTTATTGGTCGATTTTTTCTGAAATATTAATTCTGATGAGTTATACCCCCTGGCATGAAAAGAGTAACTTTTGAAAATATCCGTATCAATTGACTGGAAATAATGAAGTTCAAATACTCGCCAATTTACACATACATTCTGTCAAGAAAGTACCGGGAATTATCGATTTAAATCTGGCAGGGCAATGAGGCAGGTAAAATTTTTTTTCCTAGGTTGGTACCACTGTCCTTAATTACTATGCCAAGCTTGAGCGGGATCTGTCAACTAGTGTGTTTGCAACAGCTGATTAAGTCAGTCGATGTCAGAGTGCGTGCCGATTTTTACTATGGGTGATTACTATGGGACGATAACGCGCCTTCTCACCGAGCTACGATTGTGACTGACTTTCTCGCCAAAAACTCAACAAACGTGCTTCAGCAACCACCGTATTCGCCGGATTTGGCTCCCTGCGACTTTTCCCTCTTCCCAAAACTAAAATTGCCCCTTCGTGGCACCCGTTTTGAGTCGATTGAAGCCATAAAACAAAATTCGGCGCGAGAGCTAAAGTCCATCCCGGAAAGCGCCTATAAAAAATGTTTCGATAATTGGAAGTGCCGTTGGCATAGATGTATTGGAGCAAATGGAGCCTATTTTGAAGGCGACCCAATAAATTTTGACGATTAAATGTAAAAATGTTGTTTTAATTGAAAATTCCCGGTACTTTCTTGACAGAGTAGTATGTTGTTTAAACTGTTTACTCTGCACTCACTAAACTAAACACTCGTCGATATCAAGGATTCCCCAACGGATATCTTTCTGCTGTATTTTGCTTGAACTATAAATATTCCATATCTGAATGAATATGTGGATTCTTTCAATAAATTCACAAAAAGTTGTAATTACCACAGTATTGTTTGTATATAATGAACCGACATTTGACCTAATATGTGACTAACAGAACCGAATTTGAAATTTCAAGATTTCGAATTTAATTTAATAGGTTGAACTATATTTTATACAAGCGAAATTATTTATTTTGATTATATTATATATTTTGATTATTTGTTTGGTTATAAAAGTCTCAAATTTGAGAACAGTTGTAGACGTGAAAATCTAGATGTGATTCTGGATGTCAGGTATATGTTGATTTTGTACCATTCTCTTGTTGAATCCCAACTTGGATATGGTATTATAGCTTGGGGAGCTGCATAGACTAATTGTTCAACAAAATTGTATCCTGAAGGATATCACCTTTCTTACCGAAGAACTGTATAAATTGTCGGTTGTATTGGATATATATACATATATATATATATATATATATATATATATATATATATATATATATATATATATATATATATATATATATATATATATATATATACTACTCTGTCAAGAAAGTACCAGGAATTTTCAATTAAAACAACATTTTTACATTTAATCGTCAAAATTTATTGGGTCGCCTTCAAAATAGGCTCCATTTGCTCCAATACATCTATGCCAACGGCACTTCCAATTATCGAAACATTTTTTATAGGCGCTTTCCGGGATGGACTTTAACTCTCGCGCCGAATTTTGTTTTATGGCTTCAATCGACTCAAAACGGGTGCCACGAAGGGGCAATTTTAGTTTTGGGAAGAGGAAAAAGTCGCAGGGAGCCAAATCCGGCAAATACGGTGGTTGCTGAAGCACGTTTGTTGAGTTTTTGGCGAGAAAGTCAGTCACAATCGTAGCTCGGTGAGAAGGCGCGTTATCGTCATGCAAAATCCATGAGTTGTTCGCCCACAAATTTGGCCGCTTCTTACGGATACGCTCACGCAAACGTTTCATAACGCCTAGGTAATACTCCTTGTTTACCGTCTGACCCTCTGGAACGAATTCGTAGTGCACCACGCCACGGATATCGAAGAAAACAATGAGCATCACTTTCATTTTCGAGCGGCTTTGGCGTGGTTTTTTCGGTTTCGGCTCATTTTTTGCCACCCATTCCGATGATTGCTGGCTTGTTTGCATATCGTACTCTTAGACCCAGGTCTCATCACCAGTTATAATGCGTTCCATGAATGTAGAATCGGAATTACAGCGATCCAGCATGTCTGAAGCAACCTGTTCGCGATGACGTTTTTGAAGAAAATTCAGGTCTTTCGGTACGAGTCGTGCGGCCACCTTTCTCATGCCCAAAATATCAATCAAAATCGTACGTGCGGACTCGTGGGATATCTTAAGATCATGTGCTATCTCTCTCAAGCTGGTACGACGGTTTTCCAGCACCCTTTCCTTAATTTTATCGACGTTATCTTCGATCGAAGCCGTCGATGGGCGACCACTTCACGACCGTCCTTGAAGGCTCTGTACCACGGATATGCACGAGTTTTCGATAGAGCATTATCACCAAAGGCCTTTTGCAACATTTTCAATGCATCGGCACACGAAAATTGATTTGCAACACAAAACTTTAAACAAATTCTTTGCTCAACGTAATCACCCATAGTAAAAATCGGCACGCACTCTGACATCGACTGACTTAATCAGCTGTTGCAAACACACTAGTTGACAGATCCCGCTCAAGCTTGGTATAGTAATTAAGGACAGTGGTACCAACCTAGGAAAAAAAAATTTTTTCTGCTTCATTGCCCCGCCAGATTTAAATCGATAATTCCCGGTACTTTCTTGACAGAATGTATATTAAAAATATACAATTTCTTCTTGACAAACTCCCCAAAGAACGGAAGCAGGGAATAATCATCACTATTCCGAAAGTAAAAACAGACCACAGTAAATTAGAAAATTGCAATTTTTACCTGCCTCATTGCCCCGTCAGATTTAAATCGATAATTCCCGGTACTTTCGGTATATATATATATATATATATATATATATATATATATATATATATGTATATATATATATATATATATATATATATATATATATATATATATATATATACATACGAACAGTAGAAAGAACCTACATCATGCAGTTGATTGATAGCAAAAATTGCTACTTTTGCCCTCGTCGTTAGTTTATGTTTCTATTTTACTCGAGTACATTTACTGCATGTTGAAAAAAAAATAATGAAAAAAAATTGTTTTAATCCAACATATTAATTACTCACTACAAGTGCTACCTTTTTGAGTCTATATTTTCTTTTGT
This sequence comes from Megalocaria dilatata, assembly GCA_034642435.1. Taxonomy (NCBI): domain Eukaryota; kingdom Metazoa; phylum Arthropoda; class Insecta; order Coleoptera; family Coccinellidae; genus Megalocaria; species Megalocaria dilatata. The sequence continues at coordinate 50,729,711 of CM067859.1, read as the reverse complement.
ATATTTCTCATGGAGCAAATGTTAAAAAGATTGTCCACCTCATATATTTCATATATGTTTTGCAGCTTTTGTAATAATAAGATGTATTATAATAAAATGGTTTATGGGAAATATATTATTATTATTATTATTACTCGTCACATGTTGAGAAAAAAATTCCACACAATTTGACGCATACTTACTGTTGAACTTACAGAATTAGTCAGCTTCCTTTGGTATTGGGAATGTATAAAAGTATACGCAGCTAATGATAGCCTCATGGGAAACTGGACATAGTCTTGCCTCTTATATATACCACTTGGAGACCAAACATTACGCGAAATATGAATACATAGACACACTGGTAACTGAAAAAAAAATACGATTTTTTCTAAAAATGAGAATAGATTTTTTTATAAAATTTAAATCAAAGATTGCCAAATTTAATACAAGACCTACTTGTATCTTGAGTTGAATTAATCTTGTTTCTATAAAATATTCATTCTGATGTAAAAATGGTAATATAATTTTCATATTCCAGGGTTGATTTAATGCTTTACTATTATTGGAAGTATTGCTGCACCATCAAGATTTAATGATATTGTTGAGCTATATTTTGACCGTCTCAATCGATCTAATGAACTCCAACAGAAGGGTTGACTTTCAATGGCGAAGCATATTTTCGCAAGACGTTCAGGAGATTTTTTCACCTAACAGGAGTTTTCAGAAGAACTATTAGATCTTTACGCATTACACTGCACTGTGGAGTGCAGAGTGAAAACATAAATATCAAGAACACAGAGTGTGGAGCTTTGGACATTCCAGAGGAACCACACAACGCCAAGACGATTGAGGCTCTTAGAAACTGATTTAGCAGCACTACTCCTATCGAAAATTAATAATTCGAAGAGCATGGTAGGATGGTTTATATCTGGGAAAGGCTTGATGTATGAACACCAAGTCTCTCATATCTGAATATCAATGAGCCTTGCTTCTATCTGAGGATGCATTATGATCGGATAGCAGTGAGAGGTGACGTGGCAAAAGACATGATACACAATTTGAAAAAGAACGGCACGTTCACCACAGTTCTTGTATATGGTGCCAGATCCCCGCTTGCATTCATTAGAGATAACATGAAAGCTGTTGACTTTTCAGCATCTTCCACATACTTTAGTAGGTCTTTCTCATGAAATTAGGATAGCTTAAAATAAGAAAAAACTTCCATATATTCGAAATAGAAAAATGCAGAAGCAACAGAAAAGAATTGTGGAAGGAAAGGAAAAGAAATTAACTGGTATAGTATTGAGGGATAACACAACTGAATATGACTTTAAAATAGCAGAGGTATTTGCGGACTTTTAAAAACGTGGGTTGAAGTAACAACACTGACGACAACAGTAAACGGGCTTTGTGCATTTTTATTGATAATGCGAAGGCCTTTGATACTGTGCATTATGACCATTTGACTTATATTGTATGTCAAGTTTAAGTCTGCGAAGGGCTGTCCGCAGGAGGGTATTCTCTCACCCTTGATGTGGACCCTTCTCGTTGATGACCTGCTACCGATAATTTCGCTGTGGGGACTCGACGTTCAAGCATTTGCTGATGACCTGGTAATCATAGTGAAAGGTAAATCGAAGGTGACGATATCGGCCGTCTTTCAAGAGATACTGAACACTATTGACAAATGGTTTATAAGGGAAGATATGTTTCTTAACCCACAAAAGGAAGTTATAGTACCATTCACTAAGAAACGGAAGTTGGATGGTTTAGAACCACCGACTATCCGTGGTGAAACGATACAATTCTCATATGAGGCAAAATATCTGGGAATAGTCCTGGACAAAACTCTCAGTTGGAATGCACACCCAGACAAAGTGTGTCATAAATCCAGAATGGAATTCTGGACTTGAAGGCGGATCTGTGGTAAAACCTGGGGTTTAAAGCCCAGGCAGATGTATTGGCTATACACTATGATAATCAGACTACAGAGAATGTATGGCGCTGTAGCGTGGTGGAAGCCAACAAACTATTGTCCAACATAAGCTCACCCGACTACAGAGATAGGCTTGCCTTGCAATTACAGGTGCGTTTCGCACCACACCCACGGCAGCCATGGAGATCCTACTAAATCTATCACCCCTGCACCTTCTCGTGCAGAGAGAGGCGGAACGGACCACATACAAACTATATCCACTGGCGATCGACAGGCCAGAGGCAATAGTGATGGGAGGCTCAGGACTGCTGGACGAGCTTTTAACGAACAGCACCCTATCGATGCCATCGGATCCAATGTCAAAAGTCACGAGCCAAGAACGGCATTTCAATGTGGGTAAATTATATCAACTGGCGATCAACAGGCCAGAGGCAATAGTGATGGGAGGCTCAGGATTGCTGGACGAGCTTTTAACGAACAGCAACCTATCGATGCCCTCGGATCTAATATCAAAAGTCACGAGCCAAGAACGGCATTTCAATGTATGTATGAGTATGCTGAAGTTTTACTGACGACCGACCTTGGCTTGTTCACAGACGGCTCGCGAACGGAACGGGAGCGGAAGTCTATGGGAGCAAACCGAGAATCAACATCTCATCGAGTCTCGGTCAAAACGCAATCATATTCCTAGCAAAACTATTTGCCATTGAGACCACGGCAAAATCAAAATATTTACTGATAGTCAGAGATAGATTCGGCTGACGTTTGCTGAATCTGCGCTGTCTCTGGTAGGACCGGAACCATTCCTGGTAATACCACGACGTGGCTAAGCGGACGATAACAGGCAGAATGAACTCAAGTATTTCTGACTGAGCCATTCTGGCCTGAAACATTCGAAGGTGTTCTTTGAAACAGCTTCGAACAAAAAGATGGCGGAACTAGCGCTAGGTCTGGCTGAAGACGATGAATGTGTCTTGAGGACACTTGAAACAGCCATGCACATCGTCTCAGAGGGTCCAGCGGTGAGTCGCATCAGATTCGAGGTCATTGGTCAGGCTTTTATAGCCCACTGCGAACTGAAAAAACAACCGAACAAGATTATCGGTTTTATCCAAAAACTGGATCTCGTCGGGAAAATATAAATTAGTATAAATAGTCCGTCCGGATGCAGTGGTAAGGTGGACAGACGCCCGCTCGCCATAAAATAATAATAATAATACCGGGGAAGTGTTTTGAATTAGTTGAGGAACTAGAGCTCCAAGAAGAAATAAGTCGTCGAAATAAATGGCAAATATAGCAGTATCAGAGAAAGCTCATGTGGTGTTTTCTCGCGGCCGGTCAGAAATGGAAGCGCATTCTCTTCACAGAGGTGAAACTTTTCACCATAGAACAATCCCACAACCACCAAAACGACAGTCATCATATCATATCATTACATATATTATCAGGGCAAAAGGGTGGTGGTTATTGAGCTAGGAAAAATCTTGATATAGTTTTTATTCATTATTTTTTCTAATTATACTATAATATATAGTACTGAGTTTTTGTATATCGGTCCTATATGAATTTGGGTTTTGTACTATACCATCTCGTGAATTAATATTTTTTTCCCAATACACTTTGATATTCAAATACTGATACATTGGTGAAGTCATCACATCAACTCCATTAGATGAAATCGAAGTAAAAATATAATAAACACGTCTGTGAAAGAGAGTAACTGTGAAGGATATCTTATTGATAGCAAACTTCTATAATTTAGCCATAATGATATCCGAAACGATTGGTACTACGCATAGACGTATTATGATCCATCCCTCAACAAAATATCTGTCTGTAGAATTCATTGTTAAAAGCGGATTAACTATTGTCAACGCAATAACTAAACAACTGCAAGAATTCAGTAATTCCCTCAAATAAGGTTGCATGCAAGCTATACTGGTATACTGGTGAAGAGTTTTTTTATAAACTTTTCATCTAAAGCTGAAAATTTGCTTTAATTGTAAGAGAGTTCCTTCATTTATTTGTATCATTTATCTATTAAGAATACAACTACAAATCAACTATCTAAGTTGGTACCACAGATGATTTTTAAAATTTGAAAATCAAAACAGATTTAATCTGTTGTCTTCTACAATTTTAATTTCAAAAAATTCTTTGAAGAAACTTTCTGTGAACGTGGAACATAAGTACCTTGGATTTATAAAGGTGTTTACTTTTATTTCTATTGAGGACCGTGTATTCCTAAGATTCACTGAGTAAGTCTATACATTGTTTAATTGATTTTATTATTTTTTATATGTAATGTTGAACTGATCTTATCGTAACTTTAATTATTTCTTGAGAATGTGCTACATGTTTTGAGATTTTTTGAAGTAATTTATTTAAATATATTGAATATTTCAAATAAATTAGTTTTTGAGAAGTTCTTGAAATTATGTTTTATATTTTTGAGAAAGGGTTATTTTTCATTCATATGGGATCGGAAAACAATGCATTTTGTAACAAACAGGGCTTCGTAAGTTTGTCTGAAGAGTTCATTACGCATGCCTGGAACGAAACAAAAAATGTTTGCTTATTTATATTTTAATTTTAATTGACAGTTTATATTCGTTGGTTTTTCTTAATTCCGTTTGATATTGTATGATGAATTTTGACGTCTATTAAATATGAGCAGTGCTTATAAAGACATTAATTTAATTCTTAAAGTTTCTTCAAAGAATTTTTTGAAATTAAAATTGTAGAAGACAACAGATTAAATCTGTTTTGATTTTCAAATTTTGTAATAATCCTTCTATCAAGTAAAAAACCGTTCCTTATTTTATTTTATATATAATAGATGATTTTTAACAATTTTTTAAATTTTAGAAAGTTATCATCAGTCTTTAAAGGGAAGTTCATTAAATTCGACTATACTGGAGTAGACTGTAGTTTTTTTTCCTAACTCTAATGTTGCGTGCCCGCTCCTTTCGCAGAATAAATGAAAAACTATATAATAATTTTTCTTGGCTCGATGACCACTCTTTACCCCTGATAATATATATTTTCATTTAACAGCCCATTCATATTCCATATGATAACCAATATCCGGTTGGCTTATTTTTGGATTTATCTAAGGCATTTGATTGTGTGAATCATGCTCGACCATTAAAAAAACTCAATGCTTACGGAATAAGGGACAAACAACTTAAATTAATACAACCTTACCTTGAAGGTCGAAAACAGAAAATACGTATTAGAGGAGATAGTAAAATTTTTATTTCGGAAGAAAAAGGGATCAGCTGTGGTGTATCCAAGGCAGTATTTTGGATCCACTCTTATTTATTTTATATATTAACGATCTTCCTTCCAATATTAGTGAGTTCCTGAATATGATTCTGTATGTTGATGATGTTAATATAGTTAAGACTATAAATGATGTTGTAAAGTTGATGGAAGATTTGAACAATGCATTAATTGAAGTGAAAAATTGGTGTACAGAAAATAGTTTGAAATTGAATTCCGAAAAAACAGAATGTGTGATTTTTCATAATGCCAGATCAAAAACTGTGTTACCAAGTATGGTATTATTAGATGATACTAATGTGAAGATAAGTATATCTACTAAATTTTTATGTATTTATGTTGATTATGATTTTAAGTGGGGAAATTATATTGAGTACTTGAACAAAAAATTAAATTCCACCTTGTATGCTATCAATGTGTTTTAGAAGTCTGTAGATATGTCAACCTTGAGAATTGTTTATTTTTCCTGTTTCCAATTAGGACTGTCTTATGGCATTGAATGCTGGGGAAATAGCTCTTTTTTGTCTAGCTTGTTTATAAAACAAAAGGTTGTAATGAGATCTATACTTAATATAAAATATAGGCAGACGTGTAGAGTTGTTTTCCAGCTAACAATTTACATACTTTGACAGGCCTTTAAATTTTCAATAGTATAAAGTTTTTGATACAGCATAAAGAATGGTTTGAAGAGCATAAAAATGAAAATATAAGCACTAGACAAATTGTTAAATATTTATACCCGATTCACTCTTTAACTTTAACACAAAGTAACGCTACGTATACGTGTATAAAATTATTTAATGCATTGTTGAAATAATTCAGTGATAAAAAGAAAGATAAATTATTGATTAAGAAATTAAACATATTCATAATGAAATGTGAACCGTACAGTGTTGAAGAGTTTTTAGAATATTGTATATTAAACAAAACTGTAGCAATTTAAAATTTAATTGAATTTGACATTTATTCTTGTACATCTATCTATACTATGAATTGAATAAACATTATTATTATTATTATTTCTAACAGAAATGTTATTTGAGTTATAAACAAAGGAAGAAATGTGTCGTTCAGCCTGTTACCTGTTTGAACTGATAATAACATTATACAAATTGGCAGAAGAACTTATTTGATAATGTAAGTGACTGTTTGGATTGTTTCATATCCTGAAGTATCACTCAAACTATTATAACTGCCTTTAAGTCAATTTTTTTCTCGTTTTACAATATTGTGGGTGAACCTTCTCTTTCCAATTTTTGTTTTTCTTAAAAACTTTCATTCTTAAGAACTGAGATTGTAGTTTGTTCCTTATCTAGTGTTTAATTCAGATTTAAAATCGTTCAAACTAAAGTAGTTTATAGTTGTAGGAGTGTTGATACATCAGTGGTAAGAGCATGGGGCTCGTAACCAAAAGGTCGCAGATTCAAATCCTGTTCAGGTGGGAAAGAAATTTTCTAGTTGGACGTGTTTCGGCCATCATTACCCTGTTGGGTCGAAAATTAACAGTGCTGTGACCTAAAGTGGCGTAAGAACGCAGTAACAAAGTCTATCCTGAATACAACTGAACTCCTAACTCGCACAAGCTGAAAAAGCTTCTGAGGGATCTTCACAGAAGATCTAGGAGTATCAGGGTAATATAAATATAAAAAATATATATATACAATGCACTATAAATTTGTACCACTCATCCAGAACACTGAGGATGGTTTTAAATAAACCGAACGGCATTCTATCTAATTGATTGTCCTTCAATTTCTGGTCCTATCCCATCAATTTCTCCATTGTAATTATTTAAGATTATTAAGAAGGTTACCCCTACTTCAGGGTAAGAATCAAAAAGATTCTTACCCTTGAAATTGCCCTTCCATTGGAAATATTTCAGGTGGACTCTTTTGCATGTATATTATGGAAATATTGATATTGATATTATTTATGAAGATATTGTATATAAATAAGTTGATTTTCATCTGCTAATTGAATTGGATAAGAATTTAACGGATTGAGATTATATCGTGATTGTTGTCACAATAGGTATCAAGGCTCAATCTTGAATCTTAAAATTGATAAATCATGAATAAATTTGTACAAATGTTTAAACTAGAAAAAAATAACTCACCTTTCCAAAATTGAGTATTTTGATTTGTTTAGACAATATAGGCCTGCTTGGATCCCTGCCGCTATTGCAACCTTCGCACATAACATCTGCAATTACCTCTGGGGTAACGAAATTGGTGAGAAGCTGATGTAATTTATGTCTTCCCCAACCCAAATCCCCCGAACCAGTCGGTAAAGCAAGGGATAGACTTTCAAATTTGTCATAACGTACACTCGACTGAAACATAAAAAAGCCAAATATAACAGATGCAGATATCATTAAAATAATTCAATAATTTTTGGTGTACATGTTTCTTATGCTAAGTAAACGATAAAACATTTGACAGACAAAATCTAAACTCAATAATTTATTGGACCTCCGCTATACGTTTGAGCAAGCTTCTAATGAGATGCTATATTCCAGCCTATCTATATCAGATTACGAAGATCTGCCAAAAATATGTGAAGGGTGAAATTATGCAAGCCATATCTTTCCCATACTATCCCAGAGACATTCCGAATAGGTATCAACTATTGTCGGGAAATGCATGTGTCGAATGTTGTTGGTTGGATTCATCATAAGTACCAGCTCTAATTCCCAACAAATGAAACGAAGCTGTGTACCTTTATTCCGCTAGAGCTTTATTTAACACCAAAGCCATCTATGCACGTGGATCTTCACAGAAGATCTAGGAGTATCAGAATAATAATAATAATAATTATAATACATATCACAGTATTCCCCAACAAGCTAATTTAAGCAGTGAACGTGTAGTCTCGATTACTTCTATAATTATTAACTGTAAAAACCTTCCCCATGCTCAAGTATTTTATTAAGCGAAAAATGATAGTATTAGCATACATACAAATGATTTGAAGTAACGATGGATATGTTGGAATCTAAGGATTATGGACTTAATTTCATGTGTATGCATTATGTATGCTACCACAATGAGTGTGGACAGCTAGGTGGTAGAGCATCGGGCTCGTGACCGGAAGGTCCTGGTTCGAATCCTTTTCAGGTGGAAAAGAAATTTTCTGGTTGGACGGGTGTCGGCCACCTTTTCACTGTTGGGTCAAAAATTAACAGTGCTGTGACCTAAAGTGGCGCAAGATCGCAGTAACAAAGCCTACCCAAAACACAACTGAACTCCTTCGCACAAGCTGAATATGCTTCTGAGGGATCTTCACAGAAGATCTGGGAGTATCAGGATAATAATAATAATACTAGCATTTCGGTTTAATAGGATATGACTTGAGCATGTGGAAGGTTTCTACAGTAGGTAATTGTAGATGTAATCGGGAATAGATATTCACTGCTTCAATTCGCTCCGTGTTATGCATATACAGGCGTGATGATATGTTTAAATCCTTGCATGAAAATACATAAATTCAATGGGAAAATCGAATTTTTTCTATAACAGCGATCCTTCTACGGGTGAGCCATTTAAAATTTTTGACTATAATTCAAAAACTAATGAATATTTTTTCAAACTTATGAGTTTATTAGTAAGGTTGAACTTTGATATTTACATTAACATGACCGACAAGACTGGCTACAGTACCTCTTCTGATTAACCCAATTTTTCAGTACATTGTAGATTGTTTGGGGCTCAATCTCATGAATGGCAACTTCGATTTCGTGTTTCAAGGCGTTAGTCTGGATGGTTAGCGTAACACTTATTCTTAACGGATCCCCATAAAAATAGTCCTCTGAGGTGAAAATGAGCTTCATCGCTAAAGATATTTCTGGAAAACTGCTCATCTTCGGCCATGCGATCATTAGCCCATTGAGCGAAGTGGAAACGGATCGGATGGACAGAGGGCTTCACTCACAGGACTAGTTGAACTTTGTATGCCGTCATGCCAAGGTCTTTATGCAAAATTCTCCTCAGAGAAGTGCGAGAAATGTTCAGTTCTTGCGCACGATGACGAGTTGATGCCGATGGATGCTCGGCCAATTTCTGGGCTGCAGTAGCAATGTTTTTAGGTGTGCTCACTGGACGAGAACGCGTACGGGTTGTTATATCCAGTTTTCATGAACAAATTGATCCACAAGTTGTCGTGAGGCCATTTCTATTGAATTTTCCACGTAATTTTTTTTACATAGAAGATTCACCTCTTTGGAAATGAGTTTTTAATATTTCCCAGTTTTGTTCAAGCGTAAATCGACCCATTTTGTTAAACTCAGATATTAAACTAACTTCCTCTCAAAACACGAATGACAGAAGTGTTACCAAATAATAATAATAATGTTCGAAATAACCGCTACTTCAAAATGCAATATCTGCTGATAAAACGGCAAATCCGCCACGGCAAAATCAAAATATTTACTGATAGTCAGTCAGTACTAAAAGCTCTAGAATCCAGCTGTTGTACATCGAAAACAGTCTGGAGTTGCCGCACGGCTTTAAACAGGCTCGGTATGTAGAACAGTCTATCTTGTTCGGATACCGAGCCACTCAAACTATTTGGGTAACGAGGAGGCAGATAGGCTGGCGTTTGCTAAAGCTGCGGTGCCTTTGGTAGGACCGGAACCATTCCTGGGAATACCATATGACGTGGCAAAGCGGACGATACGGACAGAATGAACTCAAGACTAGAGTCTTTTTGACTGAGCCATTCTGGTTTGAACCATTCAAAGGTGTTCCTTGGAACAGCTTTAAACAAAAAGATGCAGAACTAGCGCTAGGTCTGGATAGGGCCAAACTAAGAACACTTGTCGGAATTATGACAGGTCACTGCAGGCTGAAAGCGCATTTGCACAAAATCGGTCTGACTGAAGACAATGAATGCAGGCTGTGTCTTGAGGACACTGAAACAACCATGCATATCGTCTCAGAGTGTCCAGCGGTGAGTCGCATCAGATTCGAGGTCATTGATCAGGCTTTTTAGCCCACTGCAAACTAAAAAAACAACCGAATAAGATTATCGGTTTTAACCAAAAACTGGATTCTGCCGGGGAAATATAAATTAGGGGTGAACCACAATAGTCCGTGCGGACGCAGTGGTAAGATGGATAGGCGCCCGCTCACTATAAAATAATAATAATAACTTCAAAATGCAAACTCTAGATAGCCCACCTTTTATGTGTTTATGCTAATATAATTCCAAGCTGTTAAGCATGCGGAGGGGGTAAAGAAAGGGCATAAGAATTGACGGGAAATATCTAAAACATCTTTGCTTTGCGGATGATGTGCTTATTAGTCAGGATATCGGTGAATTATGGGAAACGTTGAAAGAGCTCAAAATGGCATCCTAAAAAATAGGGCTAACTATGAACCCAAATAAAACAAAAATTATAACTGCAGCTGATGATATAGTTGTGCGCCTCGGCCATCAGGTCATAGAAAGGGTTGAAGATTACGTCTACTTGGGACTTATTATTTAATTGGGTAAGGAAAATCAAACGGCCGAATCCGACAAACATGGGCAGCTACAGGCCTACATCCAGGAGTGGACTGCCAAGGGCTGTTGAAAGAAGAAGAAGAAGCATGCGTAAGATTACTTACCTTGAATCCACATTCTGTGCATCTCAACTGACTAGTCAAAGTACCAGTAAAGGGATGGGTGACTGGTTGAGGAGGAGGTCCCGACATTTGAATTGCCCTGCATGACCTCGAAATCCATCTGTTTCTCCTAATTGCTCCACCTCGCCAATGAAGACTGCTAGGTCTGCATAGTTCATTTAGTGACATCACACTGCCCAATGTGTTGAAGTCCTGTTGATCGTCCGGGCTTTCATAGTCTTCAAAATCTCCATATTCGTTCATACCCAAAGCGTCAGATAAACAACCAATCTATAAAAAAAGGCATTATTAATATCGGATATTCCAATAAAAACGATCGGATTTGGATTTTAACAGTAAATCTTAGCTAATATTATGGCCGAGAATAAAATTGCGTCATACTATGATTTGCATTTATTTTAGAAATCTTTTTTTCGAGGTTTTGGTTCTGATGTAGTTTACTGACTTTATGCGATTATTTTATCGTCACTGCTTGAATAAAATTTTGTTTTGTTTTACTCACACTATTGAAAATGATGAAAACTAAAAATTCAATGTGATTTGTTTTTAACTCAAACGAAAAAAAAAATTAAGAACTTCAATAGAGTGTTATAACAGTTTGCAAATAAAGAATTATGTTTTTTTTTAAGATTTTGAATAACATACTACAGAATATCGTTCCATTTCTGCACCAGTGTGTCTCTAGAATTTCTGGGGGCCACACATGTCCCCGTAAACGTCTCCCCATTTCATCCCAAACATGTTCTGTCGGATTTAAATCTGGACTTCGAGCAGGCCAGACATATATCGTTATTTGAACTTCGTCAAGATAATTCGTATTATTGTACATCATCATAAAAGTTGCGCTTTCTCCAAAAATAACCATAAACGTACAAGTCTTCTAAGGCCTCTGCCAGGTACCTATGAGGAGTTAATGTCTCATGTTGGATAAAGATTAACTTCGTGCGAGCTTCAAAAGACATGTCTCCCTATGCCATAACTAAGCCTCCTCTAAATGGAAGTCGCTCGGCAATACACGATAAAGAATATCTCTCGCCTTGTAGTCGCCATACTTATCTTATACGTCTGTCTGAGCCCTCGATCAAAATAGGAAAACATGCCTCCAATCCTCACAAGCCAAGTATTCTCGTGCAGAATTCAATCTTGCAATAATGTGTTCACGTGAAAGCGGCTATCTAATCCAGCATTATGAAGTCGCCTCCTAATGCAATCTTGGTGTTCACGTTAAGCAGCGGTCCAGTAGCCCTACTTCAAGAAGTTAATCCAGCAGCATGAAGTCGCCTCTTAATTGCCCACTCACATTTACCTTTTTCACTTCTTGCCGATGATTTCGAAGAGTAACTGTCTTGATCATTCGGTTTCTCAAAGCACTATAAACGAGAAGGTGGTCGTCTCCAGCTGTTCCTTGTCCTGAACCAGATCTTCTAGTAAGCAGACCAGTTTCTTCATAACGTTGAAATACTCGTCTCACAACAAAATTTCGCGCTAACCGCGGCCATCTTCTAGCCGCAAAACTATTTGTAGCCATTTCAACACTTACAATGACAACACAACTCGATCAAAAAAATTGTAATAGACGGATAAAACCATTGAACCAAAACATATGCTGCTAATGGATTTAAGAAATTTACATAGAAGACTCCGTTTTTGTCACAATTTTGAAGGAATAAAAATACGAAATAGACATGGTGTTTTCAATGGTGAGTTTTTTTAAACAGGAGGTAGAACTTATTAGAATAAACCATTTCAGCAAAAATCGCTCATATAAAATTTCAAGGGACAAAGTTATAAGCCTATAAAGTTGAATTTAAATTTCGTTACTGTTACTTCAGTTTATTGACAATGCTGAAAACCGAAAATTTATTATGCTTTTAGGCCAAACAAAAAAATTTAGGCTTTCGAGCTTGCACTGATGAGATCCCAACAAGTATTGTAATTTGCATGTCTACTCCTTGGGTCCCAACGATCAACAAAACCTATTCGGCTCTAATGTTTAATTGAATCAGACCTTACTTAATGTAAATTCATATTAAATAAGATTATTCTGATTTTCACAAATTTTTATTGTCTAATACAATTGTTTCGCTATCACAGTAGCATTTTCAGGTAGGTTTACATTTTGAATAACTGAAATTGTTCTTCGAAATCGGTTGCTATTTATATTAAAGTAGGTACAAAAATTTTTATTGAGCACTAAAACCCAAAAAAGGTCTCTATAAATTCCAGCTTGTCTCAACATGTTTCACAGAGGTGAGTTATTTAAATCTAATTGTACGTTAAGATATTCCAATTTTGTTGTCTTTATTTATCTCAACAGATTCTAACAGGTTAAAGGCATAACTTTTGTTTTCCATATGTAAAATTTCAAAATTATGGCTGAAAGTATGTCCTGTTTCTAAAAAATGGTTCCAATATGTGGAATGACTTTTGTTATTGAGGAAATTCTTCAAATGTTCACAAATTCTATGTCGGAAAGTTCTTTCAGTCTGTCCAATGTAAACTTTTGGGCAATCACAGCAGGTTAACTTATAAACTCCCGATTTATCATCTTTATGTCTAAAGTCTTTATTATTTTTAACAAATTTACTCAGGTTTGAATAAGTAATGAATGAAGTTCTTAAATCATATATATTTTTGAGGTTTGTAGCAATTTTCTCAAAAATACCTTTAGTGTATATCAAGGAAATGTATTTCAATTTTTTTTCATATTGGGATATACCATATTTGAAGTTATTTTATTATTTTTATGCATCAACAAATTATCTATCACATTCATCATTGATAGCTATTTTTTTAATGATGTTGAGTTCAGAAATAAAATTTTTTCGATTCACGAATATTAACTAATCTGTGGATCATACAATCAAATGCCGATAATTTTTGGTTTAGAGAATGGTTTGATTTATTGTGTATAATAGTATCCGTATATGGTGGTTTGTGAAATATTGGAAATTCATGTGAATTATTCATTCTAGTAATTGTTAAATTAACAAAATTAATAGTTATAATGTTCAGTTTTCATAGTGAATACTATTGAAGGATGTATTTCATTGATAAATAAAAAGAATTTTTTGAAAGTCTGTCTGTACCTGCAAAACAACTGAAAATATCTTCTACATATCTATACCAATTTTAAAAATTGGGGATTTTGGTGAAATTCACCAAAATCCTCTAATGAAATATTTATATTCATATTGTTTATATTACTTAACGAGCAATTAGATTTAAATAACTCACCCCTGTTAAACATATCCAAATAAGCTGGCTTTACAGAGAACTTTTTTGGGTTTTAGGTCTCAATAAACATTTTGTACCTACTCTAATATAAATGGCAACCGATTTCGAAAACAAATTTAATTTAATATTATTCGGCTGTATGTTAGTACTGAATTGTTAGACAGCAAGCTGCATTGTCCCGATTCGACGAAGTTTCTGTTTACCATAGCTCATAATGCAACTTGCGATTCCCGAGATCATACACTCCTCATTTCTAAATTAAAATATTATGGCTTTGATGAGTCTGCTTGTACTCTTATAGATTCTTACATCCGGGGTAGATCCCAAATAATTTCTAATAATGGGAAAACCTCCTCTGGTATGAGTTTTCAGACAGGTACCCCAGGGTTCGATTTTAGGTTTAGGTTGTACTTTATAGTTTATACTGCAGATATCCTCAATTCGGTTGATTATTGAAGCGTCCAAGCATATGCTGATAACATCCAACTTTATACCAGTTTTAATTCTAGTAATGTCAACATCGTCAATAATCGCCTAAACGTTGAAATTGTGATGATATCAAAAATCTCTAGACAGCATGCACTCAAACTTAACGCTGAAAAATCAAAACTTATTTGTTTTTCATATAAAAGGGCCAGGGACAATCTCAATCGAGAATTGAATATTCATTCATATTGGTGATACCAAAGTTTCTGTCAGCACTGTAGTAAAAAATTTGGGTTTTCATATGGATAATGATTTGAAGTTCAATGAACATATAAAAAACTTAATAATAAGATCTTATTCCAATCTGAAACTTCTCTATTGCAGCAGACATTTGTTGAGTCAGGGATTGAGAAAAATGCTATGCGAGACCTTAGTCCTTTCGCACTTGACTTATGGGATTTTTTGTATGGTTCATGTTTGCGGCAAACGGAAAAAATCGTGTTCATAAAGTTCAGAGCAGCTGTTGTCGTTTGGTTTTTGAGTTACGAAAATTCGATAATATATCTCGTGCTACGGTGGATACAGAATGGCTCAACATGGGCAACAGGGTGGATATGAATAGTTGTGAAAAAATTGAGGGGGTGATTCCTTGTCAAAAAAATTAAACTTTGGATTTTAATAAGGAATTACAAGATATCTTAATTGTTAAGAATAGATCAAGCTATCCAAAATTAATTTTTTTTATTGTGAAATAGGAATATGGAAAGTTTCTTGCGAAAGAAGGTTTGAGGTGGCTTTTTCTACCCCTTGTAATCATAGAGGAACACCACCAAAAATTTTTTTGAGTGCCTTCTCGCCCGTATAAAACGTCTGCTTAATATTATTCTTGTCAGTTTTTGGTTTGTGAGAAAAAAATTAAAAACTGTTTTTCGAGCGCCATCTTTAGGGGGCTGAAACTAAGCAGGGGGGGCTCAAAAAAATAAAGTTTATATGAAAGACCCCACCCTATTTTTTGACAAGGAATGACCTAAATTTTTTCCCAATTATTCATATACTTATTATTATGTTGGTTTATAAATTAAAAGGCGATTTGTTATTATTATACTCCTTATTATATTCGGAATAAAATATCCACTGCATTAATTCATTCATTAAAAAAAAATTAAGAACTTTGTAGCGAGTATTCCCTCCTTTGGCATTAATAATAGATTGCAAACGACGAATTATGCTCTGGATCACAAACAACGGAATATTATCCCATTCCTGCACCAGTATATTGCGAAGTTCTCTAAAATTCCTGTGGACTTCGAGAGCAGGCTAAACAAATCTCGTGATCTGAACCTCCTCGAGATAAGAGCAGCCACGATTCGTGCTGCAGCAGTAATTATAGCTATTTTAACAATTACAATGTGGCAACACAAATCAAAACAATTTGCAATAGGCACATAAAACCATTGAAACAAAAGCATATGCTGGTAATTGTTTTCAAGAATTTAGGTGGGAAACTCTTTTTTGTAAAACACTTATAATTCTTTTACTTAATTTTATGCTCGGGTGTAAATTGCAAAAAGTGTTTATTATCTAAAATTTTAGGTCACTTTTAGTTTAAATGATATAACTTATCGGCTGATAAGTTCCAAGTTTAATGAAGAAAACACTATTTTTCTTTGTCAAATTTGACTTTATTCGTCAACTGTGACATGTCTTGGTGAAAGATCACTTTTTTCTTTGCATATGGGGCCGTTTCCCCGAAATTTCATCGTTAATCGATTCAGATTGGCCATGTAGCGATCGCTATTGACTTTCAAGGTAGTCGATAAATAAAAGGTACGCATACAAAACTACGGACACCATAACCTTGCCAGTAGTTTGTTGCGCTTTAGGCCGCTTTGGGCGAGAATCGCTGGCTGCCAGTTGTCCGCTCAGCTGATGATCTTTCAAATGAGATATAGTAATGGATTCATGTTTCATATATTGTCACATATCGACGCAATAGAACTGTTTATTCTGCTCAAACGGCTCCAAATATCGCTCGAAATCATGGACACCTTGTCGTTTTTGGTCCACTGTTGGTAAACGCGGCACCTACTTCGAAACCAGCCTTCCCATAAGCAAATTTGTATGCCAAACAAAGCATACATGTTCTTTTGAAATCTTTAGAGTGTCAGCATCTTTATTTTACGGTACTTTACGGTTTGGCAAAATGATTTTGTCAACTTTTTAAAGTTTTTCGGTGTAACCTTATTTTTTGGTCAAGCAGTGCATTGTTCGTATGAGCAGATTTCAATTCAGCAAACCAGTTAATAATGTTCGATATTCCTGATGTAGAATTCGGATAATACTCATCAAGCAAAGCTTTCGTTTCAACGCTGCTTTCCCATCAAAAAGGAATAATTTATCAATACACGAAATCCTTTTTTTCGTTGTCTTGAAAATCACAATAGTTATTTCATCAAAATCACTGTAACTTTTGAACGAAACGTCAAAAGTCAGGACACTTTTACAGCTATCTCTTGGAAGTAATTACTTTTCAACAAAAATACTGTGTATTTGTGGTGCCATCTGCGTGTTAGACTTAAAATTCATCAGCCCACATAATGTTTTGACTATGCACGAATTGGGTCTTTAAATTAGGGGTAAAATCCACTAAAAATTCTCTTCATATAAAGTTTTCCTGCTTAAAATCAGCCTGATGGGCAGGTAAAATTGAAGTTAATTACGGATTAGTTATTTATTGGTCATATGAAGTCGTTTGAGATCATTTTTGATTTCAACTTCAAAAATCAATACATTTGGACGACAGGACATGCGCTATGGAACGAAACCGCAGAAACAGAAAATATCAAGCAAATGATTTATTTCCTATGGAAAATGTATAAATTCCTTCGTTTTTCGACCATATCTCATACTAATTTTAAGCACAGCATCACATTCTTCATACCACGTGAACTATCGATGGTAGTATCTTACGGAACAGATCTTAAAATTGTGTCTTAGGAAACTAATACATATTTCGATTTTTGTCTGAATCCGTTGATAACTCTTTTAGGATTTGCTTGTCATATTTCAACCCAGTTTTATGGATTGCTATCTAATAGTTTCGAAGAAAAACTCTAGAGGGCATATTGATAGATTCATTTATATTATTTGATAATTGAATTCTGAGTACTTCAAAACATGAACTGAAATTTTCACTAGCAAAAGCTTATAAATCAAAATGGTGAAAACCATAGATACGAAGTCGCTTGTTCAACAGTCCTGAAAATTTAAAATCAGCGAATTACTTGTTAAAGAAACTACATATCATGATGAATAAAACGCAGAATTCTGTCATCCGAAAGTTAAAAAAAAATCTTTTTTAGCGATTTTAGAACAATTCTCCTGATGAAATGGAATATCTCATGAAAGTGAAAAATACATGGTTAAAAGGCTCCATAGTTTTTCTTTCATCCATACCAACATATTGGCAAGAAAGTGTGGAAAAAGAATATAATGAACAAAACTTCATATACTTTTCATGCTTTAGCCGAAACAGATAAGAAAAAAAGGTGAAAAGCATTAACCTGAAGTCAGGAGCTTTAAGGCGCTAGTTCATATCACCCAGGATCTTCACAAAATAATTTTTTGGTCTTCTTATATGATTCTCACGAAATTTTGCACGAACATGTACCTTATTATTCTACTTCTAAAAGCTGAATTTTAGGTCGATCGAATCTGTACTTTCTAAAATATTGAGAAAAATTAGAAAATAATTTCAAACGATACTCACAAAATAATTTTTATTTTGCTTCTAATTATACGATCCTAGCAAAATTTCATACGAACATGCGCCCTATTATTCTACTTCTAAATGCTGAATTTCAGATCAATCGAATCTGTAGTTTCGAAAATATTGGGAAAAATATGAAAACTTTTTACACTTGAATAACTACGAAAATATCAAACCGATTTTGCCCGTCAACGAACCACGGCGTTTGGACCCTAAACCTTCCCTGAAAGTTACCAGGCTCTAGCTATTTCCGTTCGAAAGTTTGCATGTTTAGAATCGGCTGGCCGAACAGAATTATTTTTAACCTCAGATTCTTCATCAGTCCAATCTAGTCGCTTAAGATTATTTTCAGCACAAAATTCGAAAATTACATACATTTGGGCGAAACGATAGTATGCTGTTCCTTGGAGATTTCGAGCAAAAACGGGATAAATCAGGAAGCATTCGGACGGTTTTGTCCATTTTTTCGAATTTTTTTCTGATCTGATTTCACCAAAAAGTATGAAGAGTATTTAAAGTTTTTAAATGTTTAATTGAATCAGTCTTTACTTGATGAAATTATTATATAGTTTTGTTCGTTATATTTTATTTCCAGTTTCCACTCTTTCCTGCCATTAGGTGAAGTCAGGAGAAGGATGGAGCCTTTAACAATGTATTTGTCAATTTCGTGAGTTTTTTTTCGTTTCTTAGGGACAACAGTTGCCAAATTCCAAAAAACGATGTTTATTCGAATGATAGCACACAGAATATGTATCTTTATTCATCATATGTACGAGTGCCGATGGCAGGTTCAAGTCCTGTTCAGGTGGGAAAGAAATTTTCTAGTTGAACGGGTTTCGGCCATCATTTCTCTGTTGGGTCAAAAATGAACAGTACTGTGACCTAAAGTGGCGTAAGATCGCAATAACAAAGCTTACCCGGAACAAAACTGAACTCGCACAAGCTGAAAAAGTTTCTGAGGGATCTTCAAAGAGGATCTAGGAGTATCAAGATAATATCAGGCGCAGGATTCTGTATTTCATAATTTTTCAGGAGAAATGGACTATTGAACAAGCGCGCATGAGATTCCGACTTCACGTCAGTGCTTTTCACAATTTTTTTAATATTAGAAAAAATAAACGAAAGCGGTCGAAAAGAGTGATATAACTGCAAACTTTGAAATCTGTCAGTTGCTTGGCTCAACACTTATTAAACTTTGAAATTTCACTCAATATCCGAAAATCAGCCTGTATGTCCAGAGTCAAAGAATACGAAACATCCGATTTCCAATCTGACAAAGATTGTACGTGACAGAAAGTGACCATGATGAAGTGTCGGTAATTTGATTTTCTTCAAATCAGTTTGCAAAAGCTTGAAACAGGTTTCACAAAATTCGGATTTTTCTGAATATTTCCGAAAGTACTGAGAATTTTTTATATTGCAAAACAATTTTTTTTCCACATCAAATTGTACAACTTAATAACATAATTTATCCGATAATTTATCCATCATCTTTGGGCGGAATATTTACTAAAGCAGAAACAATAATATAACAATATTATTAGAACATTAAAAAGTTGAAAACTAGCGACACTAAGATGAAAGATCAAAAACTATGAAATACATTCTGTCAAGAAAGTACCGGAAATTATCGATTTAAATCTGGCGGGGCAATGAGGCAGGTAAAATTTTTTTTTCCTAGGTTGGTACCACTGTCCTTAATTACTATGCCAAGCTTGAGCGGGATCTGTTAACTAGTGTGTTTGCAACAGCTGATTAAATCAGTCGATGTCAGAGTGCGTGCCGATTTTTACTATGGGTGATTACGTTGAGCAAAGAATTTGTTTAAAGTTTTGTGTTGCAAATGAATTTTCGTGTGCCGATGCATTGAAAATGTTGCACAAGGCCTTTGGTAATAATGCTTTATCGAAAACTCGTGCATATCAGTGGTACAGAGCCTTCAAGGACGGTCGTGAAGTGGTCGCCCATCGACGGCTTCGATCGAAGATAACGTCGATAAAATTAAGGAAAGGGTGCTGGAAAACCGTCGTACCAGCTTGAGAGAGATAGCACATGATCTTAAGATATCCCACGAGTCCGCACGTACGATTTTGATTGATATTTTGGGCACGAGAAAGGTGGCCGCACGACTTTTACCGAAAGACCTGAATTTTCTTCAAAAACGTCATCGCGAACAGGTTGCTTCAGACATGCTGGATCGCTGTAATTCCGATTCTACATTCATGGAACGCATTATAACTGGTGATGAGACCTGGGTCTACGAGTACGATATGCAAACAAGCCAGCAATCATCGGAATGGGTGGCAAAAATTGAGCCGAAACCGAAAAAACCACGCCAAAGCCGCTCGAAAATGAAGGTGATGCTCATTGTTTTCTTCGATATCCGTGGCGTGGTGCACTACGAATTCGTTCCAGAGGGTCAGACGGTAAACAAGGAGTATTATCTAGGCGTTATGAAACGTTTGCGTGAGCGTATCCGTAAGAAGCGGCCAAATTTGTGGGCGAACAACTCATGGATTTTGCATGACGATAAGGCGCCTTCTCACCGAGCTACGATTGTGACTGACTTTCTCGCCAAAAACTCAACAAACGTGCTTCAGCAACCACCGTATTCGCCGGATTTGGCTCCCTGCGACTTTTTCCTCTTCCCGAAACTAAAATTGCCCCTTTGTGGCACCCGTTTTGAGTCGATTGAAGCCATAAAACAAAATTCGGCGCGAAAGCTAAAGTCCATCCCGGAAAGCGCCTATAAAAAATGTTTCGATAATTGTAAGTGCCGTTGGCATAGATGTATTGGAGCAAATGGAGCCTATTTTGAAGCGACCCAATAAATTTTGACGATTAAATGTAAAAATGTTGTTTTAATTGAAAATTCCCGGCACTTTCTTGACAGAGTAGTAAGACCTTTCTTTCATTCATAATATTGAATAAAAAACACTTGAATAATATTAAGATTCAATTATTTTTTCACTCTTACATCATAAAAGGTATTTTTCTATTTGTGAGTTTTTGTCGCCTTCATATCATTGCGAAAATGTGAAAGAATCACTATATGTAGTGAAATAGTAAAAAAAGTATGCATTTGAATGGAAAAATAATAAATATGTATTTGTGTAAAATTCACAACGTTCATCAAATTGCATATTTACAGAATGAACAGATGCAAAAGTAAAAAACGAAAAATAAATCCGCAAGGAAGTCTGTAGAAAGGCTGCTCCAGATAATAAATATCTGATTTATCGAGAAAAAAAACAGAAATCTTATTTAAAAAATATTTCTATCACTACAAAAAGGTATAACACGAAATTTATACAATCGAGGTTCACAATATAAATCATTCGAGACCTCATAACCTACATCTTACTCTATTTTTTCATAGTCCTCTATACCCACATTGTTGATTCCCTAATTGAAGTAACGCCACTGTTTCTAATGGTATGAAAATTTGGGGAATATATTTCATTGTTTCAAGTCCATTGTAAAGAAGCTTAAAGAAATCATAATTAATTTATTTGTAACCCCGTTCAACTCCTAATGATTTTAAAACTCACAAAGTTTCATTTTCGTTTCATCAATGGAATATTTGCTAGGCGTATACAATTAATCGATAATTTTCATACCGTGATTCATTTGGTATTGACATGTGTCATAAATGCCATTTTATACACTTATGCGAGAGTTATTTTATTCACTGATAAGATTAAAATATTGAGTCAAACATAAATCAACAATGATCTCGAATGTTTTTTCACATGAAGCAAGGACCCCCCAAGCGAAAATCCACAATATTCAGAAACATCATTCTCAAACAAGGATTTTAAGTTTCATGTCACCGTCTGACAATTCCATCGTGACAGTTGCTGACAGTAAATTCGACATTATTTGTAATTCCTTCGGCCTGTGTTCCAATTAGATTTTAATATCTTCACGTATAAATTAAGAGTGTTCTACAGACTTAAATAACAAGTATTGGATGTTAAACTGCAAGTGTTCACAAAAACTTTGTTGTTATCAGGGCCAATAAGGCCCTACGGGCATAGGGGCGCTTGCCCCCTGCGCCCCTAGGAGATACTGGCAGTTATGGTTAAACCTACTAGAAATAGACCAAATTATCGTTTAGAAAATGCTATTAAAGACCTATTACCATAAGAATATTTCCGCAAAGTATTGTGTTCTGAACATTGACTTAGTGAAAGTGACTAAATAAAATCGGTTTGTTTTCGCCTGACAAATTGTGTTTTCTGCGTTCTGGCTGTGAGGGTAAGACATTGGTGTCAGAACAAACATTTTAGTGCCTCCTATGAACTTGTTAATTTTATTGTAGTGAAGAACAACTCGATCATTAGTGATGTTGATGTATACCAAATTAACTTGCATTTACAATACGCTTTAAGTAGAAACTAGCATTTACGGTTAAACTGAAGAACTTTTTCGTGTCGCAGTCAAATCAAAGTACGTAATCATGTGGAATATGATGTGTGATGTCATGCCCACTATCTCTGAAGATAGCATCAGCCAGAGAAGTTCTCAGTTCTCTGGTGAAGATGCTAATTTTGAACAACTTATGGTATCCATGCTGGATGAAAGGGATAAATTGATGGATAGTCTTAGGGAAACGCAAGAAAGATTAGGTGACACAGAAATGAAATTAGTTGATGTAGAGAAAGAACGAGATTCCCTGCAGCGACAGATAGCAGCTAATTTACCTCAAGAATTTGCCACTCTTACCAAGGAACTGAATTTAGCTCGAGAACAGTTATTAGAAAGAGAAGAAGAAATAACAGAGTTGAAAGCTGAACGCAATAATACTAGATTACTGTTAGAACATTTAGAATGTTTGGTTTCCAGACACGAACGATCTCTTCGTATGACTGTTGTGAAGAGACAGGCCGCAGCACAATCGGGTGTGTCCAGTGAAGTGGAAGTTCTGAAGGCACTCAAGAGTTTATTTGAACATCACAAAGCACTGGATGAAAAAGTAAGAGAAAGACTTAGGATAGCTTTAGAAAGAAATTTAGCATTAGAAGAAGAATTAGCCCAAACCAAAGAAGAATTGCAGCAATGCAAACAAGAAGGAAATTCCTCAACTGTACCTGCTATAGAAGATAGACCCAAAGAAAACGGAGAAGTGGAACACATGGAATCACATTTGAGTAATAGTAATAGTAAAACTATCATCACAAAATCTCGTGCACCTAACGGGGGTGCAGAAAATGAGGCAGAGAGCACTGCCAGAATTGCTGATCTTCAAGCAGCGTTAGAACAACAAACCAATGAAATGACAAATTGGCAAAGGAGAGTTGCAGAAATGCAAAATCGTGTGGCTGATCTCGAAGAAACATTATCAAAAGCACAAAAAGATCTATTGAAATCACAGGATGCCAACGTCAAATTACAAAGAGATCTTCGAGAAAATGTAGCACAAAAAGAAGATCAAGAAGAAAGAATAGCCACATTGGAAAAACGTTACCTCAACGCCCAGAGAGAATCAACATCTCTCCATGACCTGAACGAGAAGTTAGAGCAAGAATTACAACACAAAGAGGCTCAATTGAAATTACAAGAAGAAAAGATAGCCGCTATTCAAGAAAAATTAGAATTGGCCGAACAGAAGATTTCTCAGTATCCAAAACTGCCAGAAATGGAGGAACAGTTAAAGCAGCGTTTAGAAGTTCTTTCTCAGACTCAAGAAAGACATGGGTCCGCTGAAGACAGAATACAACGTTTAGAGGCCAATTTGGAAGAGAAGAATGCTGAATTGGTACGTCTTAACCAGCGTTTGAAGATGAATGAAGAACATAATTCCAGACTCTCTGCTACTGTTGATAAACTGTTATCAGAATCTAATGACAGATTGCAAGATCATTTGAAAGAACGTATGCACGCTTTACAAGAGAAGAACAGTTTAACTCAGGAATTGGAGAAGACTAGAAAATTGATGGAAGAATTAGACTGTCAAAAGACCGATATAATGAAGGATTTGGCAAAGTCCAGGTTGGAAATTGACAATGTCAAGAGACAGATGTTACAGCAAGAAATAGCTTATAACATTCAACAAACTGATGCACTAACACGTTCTCTGTCCCCTGACATAACCGATCCTAACACATTTACCAGAAGCACAAGCCATTCCAGTTTTGATTCTCGTTCACTACCCAGGAGATCAAATAAAACTATTACACCCGTGGACGAAGAAACAAAGATGCAATTCGGTCCTAGATCTATGACTGAACACGAGTGGGAAAAACTTCAACAAGCTCACGTTCTTGCAAATGTGCAACAGGCTTTCGATGTATCTAGCGATGCTGAAGGAGACGATGACAGTTTATTCAGTACTGCGGATATGTTATCACCGTCCGGCCACACAGATGCCCAAACGCTTGCCATGATGCTTCAAGAGCAACTGGACGCTATAAATAACGAGATCAGGTTGATTCAAGAGGAGAAGGAGAATACAGAAGCCAGAGCCGAAGAATTGGAGTCTAGAGTGGGAAGTATGGAACATATGAATTTGTTGAGTAGGGGAAGAAGTGTGGATCGGCAGAGTCCCCCACTTAGTGGACGGTCGACTCCTAAGTCTCATCATTCTCCTCAGAGAGATTATCTGCATAAATATCATACTTTGGATTTGGCACCCCTTCCATCAGAGATGTCAAGAGAAGATATGCATTTGGGCGACAGCAGTAGTGGAGGGGGAACGTCTCCACTTACTGCAAGATCTATGAAATTAGAACGGGTAGCTCAAGCTCTTGCACATAGCCAGGAAGAACTGAGAAGTGTGTTCAGGCAAGGCCTACAACAAACTCCCCCATCGCCTCTGTCTTCTCATCATAGCAGCCAAGAAAGTCTTCATAAGAATGCAGTCGTCGGTATTCCTCGAGATGTTTCAGCTGCAGCAGTAGCAGCTGCTCAAAAGAAGAAAGGTATCAAATCATCCCTTGGAAGATTCTTCAGCAAGAGAGAAAAAGTTAAAGGAAGGGAGGTTATTGGAAATGAAAATATGGTAGCTTTAAGTCAGACTCCAGTTATGCCCGATGGTGAAATCAACGATTTGATGGGTATGATTGGCAAATTAGGTCAGGCAGCTGATTTTGATAGAAGACAGAAAAAGAAGGAACGTGATTATAGACATGAACTACTGGCTGAGGCTATGAAAGCCGGTACCCCTTTTGCATTATGGAATGGACCAACTATCGTTGCTTGGCTAGAACTTTGGGTTGGAATGCCAGCCTGGTATGTGGCAGCTTGCAGAGCAAACGTAAAATCTGGAGCAATCATGAGCGCTTTGAGCGACACCGAAATCCAGAGAGAAATAGGTATAAGCAATCCACTTCACAGACTGAAACTAAGATTAGCTATTCAGGAGATGGTATCGCTAACTTCTCCGTCAGCTCCAAAAACTTCTCGTACAACATTGGCATTTGGAGACATGAATCACGAATGGATAGGAAACTGTTGGTTGCCTGGATTGGGCCTTCCTCAATACCGTACTACTTTTATGGAATGTTTGGTTGACGCCAGAATGTTAGATCATCTTACCAAGAAAGACTTGAGGGGCCAGCTCAAAATGGTCGACAGTTTTCATCGAACTAGTCTGCAATATGGCATATCATGCTTGAAAAGGTTGAATTACGACCGTAAGGCTTTAGAAGAAAGAAGGAAAAATTGTGAGAATACTTTGTGTGATGTGTTAGTTTGGACGAATGAAAGATTGATCAAATGGGTTGCTAGTATTGGCTTGAAAGAATATGGTAATAATTTAGTGGAATCAGGGGTTCATGGAGCTCTAATTGCTTTAGATGAAAGTTTTGATGCTAACAGTATGGCACTCTCTCTGCAAATCCCTACCCAAAATCTTCAGTCCAGGCAAACATTAGAATATGAATTTAATAATTTACTTCAAACTGCTACTGAGCGACGCTTAGAAGGAATGGCGCAGTCCTGATTTCGAATTGTCTCCTGCTAAAGAAGAAAGACCATGTAGTGTTCTGCTGCGTTCATTCTTATGCAGCCTGTGCTACCTCTCCTTTGTCGACATAGGATATATGTTATGTTGTATGTAATAACTTATATATATATTGAAATATATATATACATTATAATATAAATATTACACGTCGTTTGTAAAAAAATTAAACTATGTATTAATGGCAAAAATGTGTTGTTTATTCAATAATCCAGGAGTAGGATTTCTTTAATTTTCCACTTAAAAAAAACTCGTATTTCTTCATATACAAAATAATGATTATTCATTTAGTTGCCTTTCACAAAATCTATATTAAAAAATAAACTTTCACTTATAAAATGCTGGATTTGTTCAAAATGATTTTAAGCAAAATGTGAATTATATTTAACAATGATACTCAAAAATTGATTAAGTTTCAATAACAGACAAAATCTGCATCTGATCAGTTTCAATAAATCATTAAAATTTTAAAGACTTTGATTTCTCTTAATGAGCTACTATGCTAAAGCCACTATATTTTTTATACTTATAGTATCACATTGTCATATTACATAGTATTCCATAAAGAGACTTCTCTGACTTTTCAAAAGTTACTTTTGGTTTATTATTCTCAAATAATAAACTTTGTGAATTAAATTTATGATAGATTGGGCCGTTGCTTGGTAGAAATCAGTTGTAATTGTCATTATAAAATAAAACACTTGTTTACAAAAAAAAAAAAAATATTAAAGTCTCTTTCAAGACAAACAATCCTATTAGCAAATACATCAAAAACAGTATGGATAAACTTCAATTATCAGGTGTATACAAACTCACTTGCCCAGATTGCCCAAAGATTTATATTGGTAGAACAGGTAGAAATTTCGGTACACGCCTAACAGAACATAAAAGAAGTTTGGATAAAAATAAAAAAGATTCACATTATGCTAAACACCTTCTTGAAAATAACCATTCTTTCACAAAAGAAATAGAAATTCTACATGTTGAAAATAGAGGTCAAAATTGAACTTATGGGAAATTTACGAAATAAATAAACATAAAAACAGCAATAACCTAGCAAATGAACAAATAGATTTTTATTACACCCCTCTATTCAATATTTACAAGGGATCGAGTGAACACGATTCTGAAGGGAATATTCTTTGAGAAAACCAACCCGACGAACAATTAAAAACACATGTGAACTCTGTGAAAAATCTTATAAATTCATTGTACAACAACTGTTACTTCGTATTCTGATAAAGTCTTTCAAGCAAAGACGAAACGTACGTCAATACCAAAAATAAAGTAGAAAATGTAAACAAGTGTTTTATTTTATAATAACCATTTGTAATTAACAATTCAACTGTTTCAATTATTATTCATTGGGTGATCATAATTAAAACAAGTTTTTAGAAATTGCTATTTCATAATCCAAATTGGGAAGTTTACATTTTTGTATGAAAGGCACTTTTGTTCATACAAAAAAAATTCTCAGTTTTGGTAGCAAAACAATAATTTGTTTTAATTAAGACTTGAACAGATGTTTCTAGCCTCGCTAGACATTTTCAAAGCTTATGTTTCGATTAGACTTTTGTAGTTAAATCAAGAAAATCTGTCAGTTTATCCAAAACTACTTAACCAAAATTTAGGAGATTTGAATGAAAACTATGTCTATATGATATTCACAGTTTTTTCCCAAATTATATAAGTGGGAAATTTTATACAAAAATAATGTATGAGCCACAGATAATCCTCCACTTTTTAGATAGATCGATACATTATTATAGTAAAAAATATTATCAACTGGTCTATGTTGATATGATAGATTTAATTTTTTCTACTGCAATTTCTGTGGTTAGTATTTTTTGAATTATGGAAAAAGTAAAAAAGACTAAAATAAATATAATCATGAAATATCAAACATTTGTGTAAATATGGAGAGTTTTTGTTATGTTTTGAAAAGAAAAGTTAAAAAAAAATTCATCACTATTAAAAGAAAGCCGAAATATTTATGTAAAGAAAACTAAAAACCTCTTGTTTATCTTAATGCACTTGTGAGAATCTTTTATCTCGCTTGTTCTAGGGAAGAAATGTCTGTTACTTTCGAATTATAAACCGAAAATAGTCTCAAACAACTTATATTGGACCCATTAAAGAAAAATCCAAGATCAAAAGTAATTATGTCCAGCAAGTCAGTCCGCAAACAGTCTAGCTTTTTTAACGGAGAAAGCTAGACGAAACATGAAATTTTCAGGGTAGGTTTTAGACCAAAATATCTCAGTTAAGTTTGTTAATGGCGTAAATCAGTCCCATGCTTTTGGAATAATTTGCAATTTTTTATTTTTCCCAAATATTTTTGAAATACAGATCAGATCAATCTGAAATTTGGTATTTAGGAGTAGATTAATGACGCTCATGTTTTTGTGAGAGTCGTAGGTAATTCAGATAGGAAATCTATATTAGATTGAAATAACTGATCTATATCACAACCTACGACTATTAACTGGTATTAAACAGAAAAAATAAAATGTTAATTTTGCCCTCAATCTTTATATTTTTTATGGACTTGAATTAATCTTCTTGAGAGTGAACTCTATATTTTACTCTCAATTCTATGTTGTCTTCCGAAATAGATTAAAAAAAGTAAATAGACTTTGAACTTTATGTAAATAGGGTGGCAAGTTACAAATTTTTTGAAAATGTTACAATTCCTGCCCTTTTATGAATCATAATTCATATTAATAGATATCCTCTTTTTTTAAGCTATTCATATTCGTAAAGCAATATTTTTCTTCAAAAATACGCATATTGCAATAAGAATACTTCAATACTAGATTCATTACTCAATTCAAATTGTATCAACAAATATTTTAGATCATTTCGATTTTTAGTTATTAAAGATCTTACTTTTGGTAGAATTTGTCAATATAAAATATTTCACATAAAATCATCTATAGGAAGATTGCTATCATTTTGACTTCTAGCTCGGAATAAAATAGAGTTTACTGCATGACATCATATGCGACTTTAAAGGTTTGTTTCTGAGTGACTACTTAATCTTATTTGGCGAACAAAAGTTAACTGCAAGATATCATTCTAAATTTGTTGAACAATACTGATAATACTAAATGCACAGAAGTATGGATATATAAGAACTATTATTATTCAGACTTAAGGCTATTAGTACACTACAACCTGATTCTCCCCTTTCTTATGTGCTCTGAAGTTTGTCTCAAGCTACAGTTCAATGCCTAGTTCCAAAACTTCAATGGAAAGTAGGTCACAATTTTGATGATTTCACAGCCTAATAATTCTTTGTTGGCTTTCAATGGTGAGGCATTCTGTCACATAGTCGTTCAAAAGTTTCTCTCCTTTTCTCCTAGAATCTGCAGTTTCAGCTGAATCTAATCTCTTAATTCTTTCCCAAGCAACAGTGGCCTGCAACGAAGCATGTGAGAAGCACATTTGTGCTTCAGAGAAAGGTTCTGGTTTTGTAAAGGCTGTTGGCTGCCTCGTTTCTCCTGATTCTTAAAAGTATGTGAATGCAGATCAAGGAGGCCTTTTATTCTTGCCTAGTTCACCAAGTTTACACAGGCATTCCCATACCATGTTTGAACTGATAATGTTAGAGTTTGGTTCATTGATAGCAGCTTGGTAGTCGAAATAAGCAGCTATTCTACATCTTAGATAAACTGTACATGTCTTTCTGCTGTGTGGATTTCTGCTTGAGAGATGGTCGGGTAGACTCCGAATAATAATTTCTAGGTCTGAATAGATGTTTCCTTTTTCACAACATTTATATAAGTAATTTTTGTGAAACGGTTCATTTTGACAAGATCTACCTCGTGTTGAAAAAAGACTTTATAAACATATTTTTGTGATTATAAATTAATAGCTAGAGACATAAATTGAAAATATTTTCCTAACTCTTTTTCAGATACATCTCATAAGTCACAAAATGATGTGCCTAAAGGTGTCACATCAAAACATTTCGATTTAATTTTTTAGTTATTTGTATTAGTTTATTTTTATGTGAAGAATTTCATATTTAAAACAAATGCGATTAATACTTTTATGCAGAAGTGTAAGTTCTTTTTTTTTTGGTAGAATTTCCCTTCAGACATAGGCTGAAGGGATCCATGAAAAATTGCCTACCTTTCTAGTTTTTTTATTTGCCTCTTCATCAAGAGTAGTCAATAAAACATTCAAAAGCTCATGAGCATCTTGCTCTCCAGCTGGAATAACCCAACCCAGTCTTTTAAGGGCATTTATAACAGCAATAGGAGCCGAAGACTCTTTTATGGCCCTATTAGTGCCATTTACCACTAAAACCAAATTGATGTTAAAATAAAAAAAAACCTTATATGAAGTATATTTACCAGATAAAACTGTAGCTAATGTACTTCTCAAACTCGTTTCTCTTATATTACGGTCTTTTTCTAACCAAGCAATGAATTGAGGACATGCAGCTAAAGCATGTAAGACTGCGTTTAAAAAACAAGTTCTGCCCAAATTTATAAGACCAGCCAAACGTCCTCTGCCACTTGTGTTGGTGACTGGGCCCCAAAAGACAAAAGCACTAACAACTGCTGCAGCAGTTAAACCTGCGGCAACCAGAATTCTATCAGATTCCATTTTAGTAATTAAGAACCCATTTATAGAGATATTTTAGGTCTTATCCAATAAAACCTGACTTTTAAAGCAGAAACGTATATTAATCTGCAGAAATCATTTGCTTAAATTCAAAAATAATAATGAACGGAATTTGGACATGACAGCTCCATGAAAAAACTCTATGACACAAATTCATCTTATGGAATGAGAAACGAAAATGAATTTCCATAAAAGCAAAAATTAATTATAATTTTTGAGTGCTAAACATTCGATATAATAATTTTATATTAATCATGCAATTACTTTTTTTTGGTCGTTGTTTATATTTATAATACACATATTTCCTTTTCTGACATTGCAAGGCAAACATATATTGAATGTTTATTTATAAATTAAGATAACACTAATAATGTATTATCTTAGTTTCACTTAATAATTAATTAATTTGTTTGACATGAATACCAGAGAAAATTAGCAGTCGTACATTTCAACAGCTATATATTTCGAAAAAATGACAACCTTGTTGGTGAATTTTTAGGTTATAGATCATAAAACATAAATTTTCAGCTTTAAATTATTTCGATTTTAAGTCCAATATTTGAGTTTTTTATTATAATCTGTAGTACTTCATGTTACAAATTAATGTTTATTAATTTTTTAATATCTTTGTTTTCAAATAATTTTGTTAAAATTGGATTCTTCTGCAGTTTTGGATGTCTTCCCATTCATCCAGTTAATTGCTCCATAAAATGTTTCTTGTTAAATTTTATTTTTCCGAATTAATAGCATAATCATGAGCCATATCGTCAGTAGATGCCATATAAGTCGTACTCTCGGGAAATACATTAAACCTTCTTTAGGATATCCTGATAGGTCTTTTTATTGTAACCAAACCTCTAACGTTAAAGAAAATGGAATTTCTACAAAGTTCAAAAAAAAACTCATGGATGGACCTCATTTGAAAAATTTCTTCCAGGATAAAACTTTGGAACCAAATTGGAAGGATGACCAAGCAGAGGTAGTAATAATTTTTTCACAATTTGTTCGATACTGAATAATGCTAACACAAATTTCTTCAGTGTAATCATAATAATAGACCACACAACCTACTACTACATACTATTCAATCATGATTTCAGGTTGTAACACCTTATTTGGATCCTAATATTCTTGATGGTAGAAAAAGAAAAGTATATTTTGAGATATATGGATGTCAGATGAATGTAAATGATACTGAAGTTATATGGTCAATTTTAAAAGATTTCAACTATAACAAAACAGATAATATAAAAAATGCAGATGTTATATTTTTAGTAACTTGTGCAATTAGAGACAGTGCTGAAGAAAAAATATGGAATAAGTTAAACAGCTTAAAAGGATTGAGAAAGCTTAGATCAAAGAATAAGGCACCTTTGAGAATTGGAATTATAGGTTGTATGGCTGAAAGATTGAAAGAAGTAGTTTTGGAAAAAGATAAATCTGTTGATTTAGTCGTTGGGCCAGATGCATATAGAGATATACCAAAATTACTGGCTCTTACTGACAGTGGTCAGAGATCTATCAATGTGTTACTTTCAGTGGATGAAACCTATGCTGATATAATACCAGTTAGAATGAATCAAGATTCTATTTCAGCGTATATGTGAGTAAAAAAAGGAATGTGTCTTACTAATATTCGTAATTATGTATATATTAAGTATTTTTTGTTAAAATTATGCCAAAATTCTTTCAAATAGTTCGCATATTTGTTTATTTAATGCTTACATATGTTAAACGTTTGAGAGAATTTGGTCATAATTTCAATAAAGACTGAAATTATCCATATTCACAGTAAAGGATCTAGATTGACACTGTTAGGATCATTTAATATCAACAGATCACCGTTACTCTCTTCCAGTAATTTAGAAATACCACAGACAAACTTGAATAACTTTTATTAGTATGTTCAGTTACTTTTATATTCTTACTAGCGGTAAACCCCAGTGACTTTCATTATTATATTCAGTTGCTTTTATCATCTTCATATACCAGTGACAAATCCCAATTAACTCCCATTTTCTGCAGTATGTATCTTATAAATAAGACGCTATGTAAGTCCTCACACCTCATCAGCTCAGATGTAGAACCTGATGAAGCCATAATATAGTGAAATAATTGTTCATTAATAAAAAGTTTGTGGAAATTGAGTTTCCATCAAGTGAAGACTGAATCCATCAAATAAATGAATAAAAGTTTGTTAATGGGCAAAATTGGTCTAATAGTTCTGCAGTTATTCACATTTGAATCTGTTTCTTATTTTCCTAATAGTTCAGAAACTACTTATCCAATAAAAATGAAATTTGGTATTTTGTGTATGGAAATGACACAAATGTTTGAGCCAAATTTCGTGAGGATCAGTAGTCTATGCGGTGACTGGAGGTGAAAATTCAAATTTCAAAATGGAAAGACCTAGAGACTCGAAATTTTCAGGGAAGGTTTAGATGTAAATATTTCAGTTATGATCTATAGTGGATAGAATTGGTTTAATTATTGTTGAGTTATTCTCATTTGAAATTTTATTTTTTGAGAATTTTCAAAACTATATGTTCGATCGAGTTGAAATTTATCATTTAATAATGACACGTAGGTCCATGCATAATTTCGTGGAGTTGAATTAAGAGAATTTCTTTAACTTTCTTCAACAAATTTTTGAAAAGGGATGCTTGAAACCTGCAAATATATCTATAAAAAAGATGAATAGCACTGACGTGAAGTCAGGAGCTTTTTCACGCCAGTTACCTATGATCCTCACAAAATGATTCTTTTTTGTTCTCTAATTATACAATCCTCACAAAATTTTGTACAGATGTACGCAGTATTATTCTACTTCTGTAAACTGAATTTCAGATCGATCAAATTTGTAGTTTCGAAAATATTGGGAAGAATATGAAAAATTTTCGAACATGAATAACTGAGAAACTGTTGAATCAATTTCGCCTATTAACGAACTTAGGCGCGCCATTTACATCCTAAACCTTCCTTGAAAGTTTCAAGGCCCTAGCTCTTTCAAAGTTGGCATGTTTATGAATTATGTGAGTAGAGTAGTGTTTAACCCTACCGGAACCATGTTAATAGTCCTATGACCGAGTTTAAATTTAGCATTTAGATGGAAAATAGCAAGAAAGCTAATGCAAAATTTTATGAGGTTCGTAAGTGAAATTAAAAATTTGATTTCATGTCTGATTTTCACTATTTTTTAAGATAAATTCTGCTTATTTTGGTTCTCCATTGTTTGTATTTATTCGTCAATTGTTTACCTAGATCTCCATTTAGTTCCAATATTTTTGGATGTGATTAATTGGTGTAATGAAGTTTGCATGGAAGCTAAATAGAGAATATTTTTATGGTTAATTTTGGCCATGTTAGTAAATCTGAAGTACATTTTAATTAGATAATTGAGTCTGAGGTATTGCTAGATTTTTCTTAATCAACTTAATTTCCGAATTTTAATTTAATCAGATATGACTTGAATATGCTATAGTACTTCAAGGGAAGAATCTTTAATTTTATATATTGATCTAGCATGTTAGACTTTGTCAAAAGCTTAATTCATATATAAGTGAAGTACAATGCAGTTTTGCTTGGTTGAAAACTCTTGTTATTTGATGAATTGTGGAAGGATGATCTTGCTAAAATCCTATGGTAACATAAAGAACATTTTCTTGTTGTATAGATCTATAATGAGGGGCTGTGATAATATGTGCACTTACTGTATAGTACCATGGACTAGAGGAAGAGAAAGATCTAGGCCTGTTTCTTCAATTCTAAAAGAAGTTGAGAATCTTGTTGGTCAGGGGGTAAAAGATATTACACTATTAGGTAAGTTGTTTGAATAAATCTTTACCACAATTATACCTTCTTTAATGCAATTAATTAAAAATACATTTTATGTAACATAACAGATATATATTTTTCTCTGATTCCTGAAAAGTGAAATCTAGTAGGCAAAGGAAAGCATAAGGTCGTAGGTTTTTGAAAAGAAACCTCACGAATTGAGCATGCTGGAGTATAAATGAAGGTCGTAGGTTTTTGAAAAGAAACTGTCTTTCGACCATCTTCAAAGCAGTACAAAAAGGAACTAAACTTAAAATTGAAAAATGTTCTATTTAATACTCAGGACATCTTAGTATTTTTGTAGCGCATGGAAATAACTAGAAACTTAACAATTGAAAAAGGTTCCATTTATTACACTTTGGACATCTGTGTATTTCTATAGCACATGGAAATAACTGGAAGCTTAAAAAAAATTGAAAAAAGTTCTATTTATTGCACCTCGGAAATCCATGTATTTTTATGGCTCATGGAAATAACTGTGAAAGAGGATGTTTTGTCCAACCGAATTTTCGACATAAATTTTCACGACTTTTTCGAATGTTTTTCTTAAAATTGGTAAAAGAGTGATGGGCCAATAGCTAGATACTTGTCTAGCCGTGTTTGTTGTGCTTCCTTATTTCATCATGAACTCTGGAATTTAATTGGCGTAGTATTTTCCTTGTTAAGTTTTCATAACCAAGCGCTGTGTTTTTTTCATGTAAAGCTTCTTCATATTCTACATCAGTTGTCTCTGGGACTGGGTCTATACTATCTGAATCCGCCGCTTTTCTGTAGTTTTCTAGTTGAGTTTTAAAGTTTAGGTTGAAAATTGTGTTGTTCTTTGGAGTGAATGTGTCTTGGTATAATTCTTTAAATGCAGAGGCTATTTGTTCATCTGTATTGTACGTTTTTCCATTTTTCGTAATTTGACTCATGTTGGCTTTTGTGCTGTATCTTGTTAGCTTCTTTATTTCTTGCTAATAGTTCCTTATAAAACAATTGAATTATTATTTTTATATTTCATCTTTCTCGACAACTATACACTAAAATATCCACAACTTATATTTTGAAGAAGTTGACCAAATATGGACAAAATGTATGTCAGTACCTTTATTACTTGTGCTGATAAGTTCTGGTCTGACACACAGATGTGTGTCAAAAATAACAGTAGTTTTTTTGAAACAATATTTTTGATTTGCAAAACAATGGAGAAAAATTGAATCTGTGTGTTGATAATACAATGGTTTTTGATGGGAAAATTCGATTGAAATGAAAGCTTGGCTCGTTTAGGGTTATTCAGAGTCTGCACTTGAAAATGGAACTTTATTGACTGGTTTGCTGAATTTAAACATGATTGTATGAATTCTGGTAGCCCAAGGAAGGTGGTTATTTGGATATTATACTGTTATATCAGAAAACATTAAAAAGTCCACAGAATCGTTTTGGCAAATTGTAAAGTTACGATTCGGGAGATCGTTGACAGTCTAAAAATCGTACAGGAACGTATAAGTTTTTGCATGATCATTTGTCTATGAGGAAGCTGGTTTTGACATGGGTGCCGTGTTTGCTAACAGTGGACTAAAAATAACAAGATCCGATGATTGTAAGCAGCTAAAAGCACAATAGACTGCTGACAAGGTAAGCTCTGACTGTCGGAAGATTGCTGAAATTTATGAAAACGTACAGAATTTGGCTCCTTATAAATGTGAACAAATCACAATTTTTACTGTTTGGGAGCTACAAGGGATGTTTTGAATCTCTTAGGAAAATATTAATCCTCTGATATGCAATGAGAAAATTCCCCATGTGACATTAGCTAGAAACTATGGACTAATTTTCAACTCCAACCTTCAATTTAGAAAACATGTTTCTGACTTATTACGCCAATTATATACCACCATTTTACTTACTAACAGAAAAGTACTTGACAATTTAAAAAACTATGTGAAACACTTGTATCTTCAATATTCAATTAGGGTCAGTCTATGTTTCCTGATTTAGATATTGTTAAAAAAAACAGGATACAACACGTACATATTAGTTTTTGGTCCTAGAAAGTACAAGACTGTGTCGGAAAAACTGAAAATTCTTCAATGGTTGCCTATGTCCAAACTCGTATCGTTTGCTTCAATTGGTAGTCCATCATATTTGAGATCTAAGCTTGTTTTTTGATCCCATATATGTAATGTGCCCTTTCAAGGATACAATTCGCTTGTGATCCCAAGATATAAGACGATGTGTTTTAGAAGATGCTTTTTTATATATAGCTGCTAAATTGTACAATAGTATTCACGATTATTAGAAGATATTCTCAATCTTTACTTTTAAAAACAAAGTGAAGCTAAATATTTGCAGGATTTCTTGTTCTCGTAGTTGTGTACAATTGAGATTTATAATCACATCAGGTAGAATTTTTGTGCGCAGTGAGTAGGATTGTCTGGAGACAAAGTCACAATGCAGAGAGGTTTATTTCTTTTTGGTACTTTCATCATTATGTATTCTGTATTTTATTTTATGCTATTTCATTTTCTTTTTTCATTGCAGATGGGTTATATGTAAGAATAACTTTGAAACTAAATGTCATCTATTTGTAATGGATTTGTTCCTTTCTTTCAATAAAAGATTATTTTTTTATATACTATTTAATTTA
Source organism: Megalocaria dilatata (assembly GCA_034642435.1). NCBI lineage: Eukaryota > Metazoa > Arthropoda > Insecta > Coleoptera > Coccinellidae > Megalocaria > Megalocaria dilatata. Next base: position 50,692,388 of record CM067859.1, on the reverse strand, counting down.
CTTAAATGATTAATTTTCCATAAATTGAAATTCTTATATGAAATAATTGAAGAATAAAATAACAATTAAAAGATGATTTGTTACAGGACAGAATGTAAACAGTTACAGAGACACAAGTGAGGGGGATGGAGCAGTGTCTCTTGTTCCTGCACCTACACAATTATCCAAAGGATTCCAAACTGTGTATAAACCAAAAATTGGCGGGTTAAGGTTTTCTCATCTTTTAGAAAAAGTAGCTGAAATCGATCCTGAAGTGAGAATTCGGTTCACATCCCCACATCCAAAAGATTTCCCAGATGATTTGCTCCATGTAAGTATATTGTTTTATAATATCATTTCTATAATTTAAGACATAGGCAAGGTTCTATCAGCAAATAATTTCTGCTTATCCAGATAACACAGAAAAAATAATTTCTTCAGGCCAAAGGCAGGGTATTTGTAACATTTATCATTTGTTTCTCTTCATCACTTCAGATTACAACATGATTAAAATTTGTTTAGCACTTATTTGACATAAGGAGATATTATTACTTGTTACCGTTCATTTCTCATAATTTTCCGATGGCTCGAATAAGTCAAAAAGGTGAATACATTGGTGCACCCTGGTAATAGAGCCCTTGACTGATACCTTGTAATTAGCCATGCCTATAATATATACATTTACACATTACGGAAAATCCTCGCCAATATATGATTGAACAGGTTATAACTGGTTTGTGCCACAACGAATTTTGTTCATTGGGTATTCTCTCAAATTGAATGTGACCTACATTGTTTCATATTTATTTATTGTGCATCACATATTGTAATGTCTTTGCAAGTACAAAACATTAATAATTAAAAAAAATAACATTTTTGAGTTATACAGAAAAGTTTGTTGGACTAGACTGGTTCTTACCTACTATGGAAAAGTTGGAGAATTTAATAATTTCACAGAAATGGAAAAAGGAATGTATTTTCTGATTAAACATTAGAAAAATTTCAGATTTAATATAAAAATGCTGAACATTTACGAAAATTTGCGTCTGCTTGTCGGTGCTGAATTCAGATACTGAAGTTTCCTTATTGTCTTTGAAAACTTTTGCGATATTCTTGAATCTCATTGTAATACGTAATTTTTTGCCAAAGTCATGACATGATTTAATTTATTCTGTTTAAGTTTTTGTTGTTCTATATATAACTTATTATAGTCTCCAGTTGGTAGAGAGATGCTTTCTTTTATCTTTTGGTTTTTTATTATGAAAGATTCAAAAGTAGAAAGGGAGACTGATGAGCTACATTCGAAGGTCGTGCCGCCGATATCTGTTTTCTCATATTTCATTATTCGATATTTTGATTTGGTGAATTTTTTTTGTCTGGTGTCTAGTGGATGGATTTTTCACAAAAAATTGCTGAAGGTTACTTTTGAAATCGAGGAAAATCTCTTGAGTTACAAGTATCACTTGAAAGTGTTTGCCTGAGCTCCGAATTATGTCAGCGTATTCTCTAGGTATATTTTATAGTGCTTCCATTTCTGTACCTCTATTGCCCCAAAACTTCGATCACACGGTAAAAAATTATGCCATGTTTCTGGGTATCGATGTTGTATCATTTCGAATTTCCTAAGTTTAACCAGACTGTACAGGAAGTGTACCAAAACATTATTTTTGTTCTGAGAAGCACAATTATCGAAGAATAAGTACAAATTTTTGACTTGTGGATGAATGTGATTATTAACAAAATGTTAGCCGCGTATATGCAAATTTTTCTCAAGTTCCAGGGCCTTTTTTTCATTAGTAGAATCCTCTGCATTGATTTTGTTTATCAGTTTGTTACACTTCTGACATGTCAGATTTTGGTTTTCCAAAGGATACTTTGAAATTTTCATTGAAAAATTTCCTCATAATTCAAAAAAAAATACTCATACTTCACCACTAGATTAATATTTGTTTGTCCTTGTCGGTCTAGCTGGTATCGATCTGGTTCATTTTTTTCCAGATACAACTCTTATATTTTTGAGATATTTAGCAAAGGTGAAAGATAATAGTGATTTAAGTTATCTTTTCTGCCATAATGAGACTCGTATTTTGGGAAGCTGAGAAACGAGCGCGAATTTTCTCATTGACATCTGCTGGTTATTTGACTTAAATGTTTCCCCCTTTTATCGCTTGGAGGAGTACCACAATGTTCACCCATGTGCCTTTGCAAACATTCCAGAGGACTCTCAGTTATTCCATGTAAAGATATTAGAGCTTTCTTACAAACCTTGCTTTCACGACCCTCGACTCTTATCTGAAAAAAATATATACAGTAATCTTTTTCAAGATTTGAATAATGAACATTTTTATCATATAACCAAAAGAATTTAGTTTTAGTTGGCCGACGCCTGAACGTGGCCTATGTCATTTCATTTCCCTGCGTTTCATTAGACCAAATAAATATGCAACCTGCAGATCTTTAGAAAGGATGTAAAAGAATTCATCAAATGTTTCTACAACCATCAGCGCCAATTCTGTCGCAACATTCATTCCGACAAGTACAGACTTGTCCGATATCCTTTGGCGGAACAATTGATGCAACAGTATTAACATAAAATAAATTTACTCCATATTTATTCCATTTAACATTATAAATTGAGTTTTGATTATATACGTCTATTAAATGTGTGCTTGTGTAGACATAAATTTATTTCTAAAAGTTTTTTGAACAAAATTTTTTTTTTTAAATTAAAATTGTAGAAGATAAACATATTTCAATTTGTTTTAATATTCAAATTTTTAGTATTAACATATGTCAATTCTTTCGTTCTATGCTTTTTTCGCACATTTCTCATCCACAATGTTGAGTGTCTGATCTTTTTTTTGCCTTTCTGTATGTACATTACTGGCAGAACTTACAGGATTTTCCAGGTTATCTGTTTCTGTTATGATATTAATATTATGATGATGATATTAAGATTATCATATATTCTACGTATAGGTGAATCTGGATCATTATCAGAATTTGTGCCTTTGTAGGGTTTGGCACATTCTCTATAACTGCTTGATAACATTTTGAATAATTAAACTGAATGAAATTATTACTATCTTATACTCTCTTAATAAGTTACACCAACAAAAACGATCAAACACTTGGTCATCGATGGCGAACTGTGCAATAAGCGGACAAGTTCAGGATATGATCGCTTATTGCGCAGGCCCACGAATGCGGCAACCAACAAAACCTCTACAGAATTGTATTTAACGGTAGAAAATTTGAAGACGCTTATTTCCGTATATAGTAGTATATATGTTCGTGGAAATGTGGATTTGGCCGGTTATTGCATTGGACCCCTCAATTACTCTCATTGAGTATAAGAGTGAATTAGGTTTTTGGCAGGTATAATGTATGCAGTTGGTGGAATTCAGTGTTTAATCAGGTCCAGAACGTTGGTATGGTCTTCTATCTTGAGTGCTTTATTTGAGACTTTTATTTCTTGGGTATTATCAAATCCTGGGCTGTTTATGGTAAACATTACTTTTTGGTTTTGTCTTTATTAAGTAGTCTGTTTCTTCTGAACCATTTATCTGCGCTGTAGAGACTCTCTTCAGCTACTGACACCAGACTGGTAAAATCTTCTGCACCTATTAACATGTGTGCGTTATCTACAAAATTCGTCATTTGGCAGTTTTCTGTACAAATTTCGTCCAGGTTGTTTAAGTAAGTAAGTCCTGTGGCGCTGCAATTCAAATTGACTTAATTTCAGATTCTGCCACAATTTCTTTCTTTTTAATGGAAACTATTTGTTTTCTTTCAAATAAATATGTTTCAAACCACTTCAGAGCAGGTCCTCATATGCCATATGAATCCAATTTTGACAATACCAAAAGCAGTCCTAAAGCGGGCTCATTATACTCAAGTTGTTCCGTGATGTTTTGAATTAACTGAAAGATCGCTGATAATGTAGACCTCCCCTTCCAATAACCATGTTGACATTTGCTGCTGGGATCACAATGCTCCAAGAAGTCTGCCTTATGCACAACACTGTCTTAGAGAAAGAGTGTAATAAACTTATTGGCTTGAAGTGTTCTAAATTAGAGGGTTCGCCTCTTTTGTAGATCAGCATTACCAATACTACTTTCAATGAACTAGGGAAGATTCCATATTTAAAAGAGTTATTTACAACATATTGTTGGCAACCCTTATACAATGAACTCATTCATAACTTATTTTTGCTGAGATAAACAATATTTTGAACAATATAAAAGGAGCAACAGTGCGCTACCAGTTCAGTTCCCCACTCTCCAGATAGTTCAGATCTATTCTCCATATCGTTAACATCTTTTAAATTAGCTTTATAGTCCTCTTGAGTAATTGTATTTAATCGTGTGTTTCAATCAAGTGCTTTAGCAAATAAAGTTAAAATTTAATCTCAAGTTGTATTAAGATATTCAAGTACAACTACTCCCTAAGTATAATTAGGAGTCTTTCCTTATCATTTTCAACATCATCAACATTATACAAGGTTTACGGAGCTTCCTTCATAAAGTGATAGCATACTGCTATATTTTCTTTAGTGTTTGGTTTTCCAGGAGGAATACAACAATATACTATAGGTTCGGTAATTTCCATGATGCACGGTTCGCATCAGTGTTCTGCAATGCTCAAGACATCGGGATTGTCGAGATTAGTAAAGCTTCCAAGATGATGGATTTTACTGGACAAACCTTGGGAGTTGAGTTAGACCAGCCTTAGTGTATCTGTCAGTTTGGTATCTCTAGATTTTGATGAATTACTAATTTCACTTCGTAAGATTTGCTGTTTGGTTACGACATTTTGTAAAAAACTCATTCACTGCAACGCCTTCAGGCCAAAAGGCTGCATTGATTGCTTCATCCATAAATTCAGTAACCAAAGTAATTTTGAAGGAGGAATAAATAACCGGTTGCTTCGAATTTAGCGTGTCGCATAAAACAACAGATAGGTGGTGACCAAGTAAGTTCTGTAGTTCAGCTGTTGTAGCATCAGGGCTGAGTCTGGAAATATGCAAATAGGATAGCTTCTTCTTAGGGATAGCAGGCAGAGAACTTGATTTCAGAGTACCACCGACTATGGGTTTCAAGACATCCCTACGTGAGGTGATGTTATTTGCAGGAGTGTTAACTAACAGCTTTTTTTGGAACATGGGCAGTGGATCTTAGTTTAGACCTTTTCTTTGATGTAACAACAGTACATTCCAATGATTTGTTTCTATTTACTGTAGGTCATCGTCTTTTTTTATGATTTCATACACCATGTTAATTTTATGTTTTAACTCAGAGGTGCGGGGAATATCCAAACATATAAGTGCAGTAGACTGAGGTGAATCAGTGACGGAATTCTGAGAAGGTGGTGAAATCCTCGAGAATCACAACATGAGGTGTTGTGATAACGTTTTTATTATTTTTGAGTGTACATATGTCACTTGTTGGAACGTCTATTTGTTTACTGTGTTATATTAACAATTTTTTCGAATTGTCTATCTCATTAGCTAAAGATAACGCAATTTCACTTACATTTTCTATCTGTAATGCCTGTAAATCTCCCTTAGTTATGTGAATTTCGGTATGTTAAGGATTGTAATTTACGGTACTTACCAGTTGTGGGCTGATGACATTTTCAACAGTTCCATTTATTTAAACTTCCATATTGTCGAATAATATTGGAATTTTCCATTGACAATTGAATATACATTACATGATAACTGTACAATTAATTGAATCGCCATATCTATCTAATTTAGGAGAGCGTTGAGAATAACAGATACCACGCCCACGTGACAAAAGCAGAATAAATAAGACATTACGTCGTTTTCTATCACTTTGTTATTATTGAGGATACAGTGTCCGGAGTTTCGTAGCCTCTCTTACGATTCTTCATCAGTGAATCTAGTTAGTTAGTTATTTATGGCGAGCGGGTGTCTGTCCATAAAACTGATGATCTTGTTCGGGGTTAATTTTTTCAGTTCGCATTGGGCTATAAAAGCCTGGCCAAAGACCTCGAATCTGATGCGACTCACCGCTGGACACTCTGAGACGATGTGCATGGCTGTTTCAGTGTCCTCAAGGCACAGCCTGCATTCATCGTCTTCAGCCAGACCGATTTTGTGCAAATGCGCTTTTAGTCTGCAGCGACCTGTCATAATTCCGACAAGTGTTCTTAGTTTGGCCCTATCCAGACCTAGCGCTAGGTTCGCCATATTTTTGTTCGAAGCTGTTCCAAAGAACAACTCCGAATGTTTCAGGCCAGAATGACTCCGCCAGAAAGACTCTAGCCTTGAGTTCATTCTGCCTGTTATCGCCTCGTTAGCCTCGTCATGTGGTATTCCCAGGAATGGTTTCGGTCCTACCATAGGCAGCGCAGCTCCAGCAAACGCCAGCCGATCTGCCTCCTCGTTACCCAAATAGTTTGAGTGGCTCGGTATCCAAACCAGAGTGACTCCGTTGTACATACCGAGCCTGTTTAAAACCGTGCGGCAACTCCAGACTGTTCTCTCGAGCTACAAGAGCTGGATTCCAAAGCTTTTAGTACTGACTGACTATCAATAAATATTTTGATTTTACCGTGATGGATTTGCCGTTTTATCAGCAGTTCTGCCGCGGTCTTAATGGCAAATAGTTCTGCCTGGAATATGTTTGCGTTTTGACCGAGACTTAATGAGATGTTAATTCTCGGTTTGCTCCCATAGACTCCCGCTCCCGTTCCGTTCGTCGTTCGCGAGCCATCTGTGAACAAGTCAAGGTCGGTCCTCAATAGAACCTCAGCATACTGGGTCCATTCATCCCGGCTGGGAACGATTACATTGAAATGCCGTTCTTGACTCGTGACTTTTGACATTAAATCCGAGGGCATCGATAGGGTACTGTTCGTTAAAAGCTCGTCCAGCAGTCCTGAGCCTCCCATCACTCTTGCCCAAGGCCTGTCAACCGCCAGTTGATATAGTTTGTATGTGGTCCGTTCCGCCCCCCTCTGCACGAGTAGGTACAGGGGTGGTAGATTTAGTAGGACCTCCATGGCTGGCGTGGGTGTGGTGCGTTTCCCACTACACCTACGACACTGTAATTGCAAGGCTAGCCTGTCTCTGTAGTCGGGTGAGCTTATGTTAGCCAACCGTTTGTTGGCCTTTCTTCCACCACGCTACAGCGCCATACATTATCCGTGTTCTAATTACCATAGTGTATAGCCAGTACATCTACCTGGGCTTTAGGCCCCAGGTTTTACCACAGATCCGCCTGCAAGTCCAGAAACCCATTCTGCCTTTATGACACACTTTATCTAGGTGTGCATTCCATCTGAGGGTTTTGTCCAGGACTATTCCCAGGTATTTTTCCTCAAATGAGAATTTTATTATTTCACCACGGATAGTAGGCGGTTCTAAACCATTCAACTTCCGTTTTTTAGTGAATGGTACTATAACTACCTTTTGTGGGTTAAGAGACATGTCTTCCCTTATACACCATTTGTCAATAGTGTTCAGTATCTCTTGAAGGACGGCCGATATCGTCACCTCCGATTTACCTTTCACTATGATTGCCAGGTCATCAGCAAATGCTTGAACGTCGACTCCCCACAGCGAAATGATCGCTAGCAGGCCATCAACGAGAGGGGTCCACAGTAAGGGCTCCCTGCGGACAGCCCTTTGCAGCCTTAAACTCCAAGACCTCATTCTGGTACAAGGTCGTTATTATTCTGCCGCATTGCATTGCCTGTATCCATCTACAAATTAGCGTGTCGATTCCTCTCGCAGAGATAGCCTCAGCGAGAGGAGCCGGCAGCGTATTGTTGAAAGTACCTTCAATGTCCTGAAACGCTGTTAGTGCTATCTCTCGATTATCGAGAGATTGATTTAATTTTCCGACCAAATTGTGTCATGCAAGTTCTGCCGATTTTCCGGCCTGCTAGGCGTATTGATGACGGCTAGGAGGACTATCAATTAGCACCTTCCCCCTGATATGTACATCAATCACCTTTTCCAGACTCTTCAGCAGGAACGACCTGCCAAGGGTGAACGATGCAGCCTTAGCATGTTGGAGATTGGCCTGTATACAGCGTATGGTTTCTTTTTCCATGCCGGCCTCGGTATGTCCTAAGGGGGCGACTTTTTGCCACCTTTCCCTTGGCCGCTGGTCGACTTCTTAAGGAGAGGTTTTTTAGGGATGGATTTACCTTTACCTTGGAAACCATTCCTATCCTGTTTCAGGACCCTGGAAGTGGGATTTACCCCGCCCTCCTTTGAGTCCCTTTTTACTCTTACCGACTTGGGCACTGGCTTTGAGGAAGATATACATGTATATATATATATATATATATATATATATATATATATATATATATATGTCGGTTATGTATATATATATATATATATATATGTATATATATATATATATATATATATATATATATATATAATCAAATAAATCAATTGAAACAATAAATGTTTATGATCTGTTGAGGAAAACCGTATATAATATGAACTTTTTGACGTTAATTTCATTTTAGATAATTAGAGATCATCCAAACATTTGCAAAAGTCTCCATTTACCTGCTCAATCTGGAAATTCTGCAGTTCTTGAAAGAATGAGACGGGGATATACTAGAGAAGCTTACCTTGAACTGATACAACATGTTAAAGAAATCCTACCAGATGTAGCAATTTCTTCAGACTTCATTTGTGGTTTTTGCGGTGAAACAGATGAGGAATTTGAAGATACTTTAAGTTTACTGAGGGAGGTGCAATATAATTCTGCCTTTTTATTTATGTATAGCATGAGGGAAAAGACTACTGCTCACAGAAGGTAAGCAATTGTGAACATATTCGGGGATTTTGTTAAAAAAATTAAGGGGCGTCCAAAATGATGAAAAACACCAACATGTGTTAAATACCAATCTCATACATGACACAGGAATACTCCTCCTTTCTTTACACCCATTTCTTATGATCCTTTCGTTTTGTGTTTTTGGAAAGGTTTATGTTATTCCACACACTCTTAGAGTGTATGTAAAATGAAGTAAAACAAGACAAATATATTGATTTACACTATTCATTGAATACTTCAACATGCACCATTGACCGATTGTAACAATTACTGAAATTTTGAACTTAATGCGACCTATTTGTGCTTAAAATGCATTTAATATAGGGAGGAACTTTTATACAATGCTTCCTCATATACTTTCGCGAAATTGGAGAATATAGAAATCGGCTTATAGTTTTTAATTTTGGACTTGGCACCTTCCTAGACAGGGACAACATAAGCATTCTTTCACAAACTTGTAAAAGTGGAGGTTTGCAGACTTTACTATCGGGTTTTATTTTTTAGAGTGATAGAACTTTCGATAGGGATAACTGTTATTTGACAGAAGGTAGAAGCCATGTTGTTTTGACATTTCTGTTCAGTAAGCGTTGACAAATTATCGAGGAAAGACTCACGCCGCAACAACGTTTGCAAATTGTTGAAATTTATTTTCAAAATCAGTGTTCTATTCGCCAAACTTCTAGAGCATTTCTTGAAATTTATGGTTTACATAATCGTCCATCAGAGCAGCTTATTCTTCGAACTATCGATAGATTTCGGACAACATTTTCTCTACTCGATGGATCAACAACAAGACAAAGAATTGTACGTACAGAAGAAAATATCGCTGCTGTAAGTCATAGTGTTAATGATGATCCAGATTTGTCTATTCCTCGACGTTCACAACAAGTTGGACTCTGTGCATCCACCACAGGGAAAATTTTGCGTGAAGATCTTGGTCTACACCCATACAAGATCCAACTGGTTCAGGAAATAAAGCCACTTGACCATAATAAGCGTCATTTGTTTGCTGATTGGGCCCTAGAACAGCTTGAAGTTGGTCCACTTTATTATCGTAAAATTGTGTTTAGTGATGAAGCTCATTTCTGGTTGAACGGCTATATAAACAAGCAAAAATGCCGTATATGGAATGAAAACAATCCTCAAGAAGTTCTGCAGGTTCCATTGCATCCTGAAAAATGCACTGTATGGTGTGCTTTACACGCTGGAGGCATCATCGGTCCATATTTCTTTGAAAACGATGATGGAGCTAATCTCACAGTGAATGGTGCTTGTTACAGATCGATAATCAATGATTATTTGTTTCAAAATTTGAATCGAATCGACCCAGAAGTGTTTTGGTTCAACAAGATGGTGCTACACCTCATGCTGCTATTGTAATAAATGATTTATTGAAAGAAAGTTTGGCGATAACATTATTTCGAGAAATGGTCCAATTAATTGGCCTCCAAGATCATGGGACATAACTCCACAGGAATATTTTCTTTGGGGTTATGTCAAGTCATTGGTTTATGTTGATAAACCAGAAACAATAGACGCTTTGGAAGCCAACATAACTCCTGTTATTGATGAAATAAGGCCTGAATTACTCGAAAAAGTGGTCCAAAATTGGTCTGGTCGAATGCAGTTCCTCAGAGCTAGTCGTGGTAGACATATGCCGGAAATATTTTTATATATATTTTTTAAAACATAAATGTCATAAAATTCACTTTCAAATAAAAAAAAATTGGCTTTAATCTTAATTTATATGTGTTTTGTTTCAGTTTAAAAGTCTATCACTCTAAAAAAAACACCCGATACTTTACTAAACTTATTTCCCAAGTAAAACATAGGCCCTTTATTACACTGTATATGGACCAGCAAAGCCTCAATTTCTAATTTCATTGTGTTTTTACTCATTTTCCTGTGCTTTTCCTGAAATAGCACATTAGATCTACTGTTATTTCATAATATGATGCATTGTTGTCCATTTTTGGAACGTGTACGCAAATGACTATTTGCAGATATGTATATGCTCAAAGTTATGTTATTATGTCAAAAATTGTGAAATTATTTAAGTAATTCTATTTGTTTCTGTTATAGGTACAAAGATGATGTTCCTAACCCTGAGAAACAAAAACGTCTAATGAAGATGGTGAAACTCTATAGGTTTCTTGTTGACAAGAAAAATCGTGCACAAATTGGACAAATTCAATTGGTGTTGATTGAAGGACCCAGTAAAAGATGTGATTCTGATTTAGTCGGACGTAATGACGGAAATACCAAAGTTATTATTCCCGGAATGGATCATGTTCCAGTAATGAGTGATACTGCAGAGAGTAGATTGTTAAAACCTGGCGATTATGTAGCTGTTCATATTCATGATGCAAATTCGCAGGTACTGAAAGGTATACCCTTGTACAGAACTTCATTAACTGATTTTTCATATACTCAAATTGGTAATTGGAATAAGGGATATGCTGGAAATATAGATGAATAATAATTGTATGGAAAAATAGATAAATAACAACAATTTCTTTGTTTGATCATTATTTAACCATGTAATGAGAAATAATAATAATACATTTATTCCCAACAGGTGTACACCCAATTACAGAGAAAATATTAAAATGAAAAATAGAAAATACAAAATAGAAAAACAAATATTTGCATTAAAGACTCCTATGCTACCATAATGAAGAAAATCATGAGCAACCTGTCAAATTCATGCAGTACGTAAAAAACACAATATGTATGAACATACCCAAATAAACATATGCGCAAATAAATCAAAATAGCATCCACGGCTTAAACACGTCTACACAATAGAAATAAATAAAGAATAAAAAATTACAATACCCCAGTGTGCCGTTCTAAATGGCATGTTAAAATTAAAGATAACTTATCAAAATGAATATCACATCGACTACAATATTCAATCTACTGTAATCAACATAAAAGGTATAACTCCGCCTCAGACCAGGCTTAGGTACGTGAAAATTTACTATGCTTGGAAGAAATGGCGAGTCAATAGTACCATGCAAAATCCTGTAAAGGAAAGTCAAGGCGAAACGTTCACGTCTCAACTTCAACACCTCAACTCCGAGACTAATGGTGAGGACAGAGTTGTTGAATCCTCTCACAGGATCCATAACATCTGAAATGGATATATTTCGAACACCGGCTTTGAACAGCCTCCAAGACGACGACAGAATTATTATATAGTGGAGTCCAAATCACAGAGGCATATTCCAACTTACTACGTATGAAAGAATAGTACAGCGTTTTCATCGTGCAAGGATTCACAAAGCCGCTCCAGCTTTTAACAAAGTAACCCAGTGTTTTAGAGGCTGACGCCGTGATCTGACCTATATGCTCCGAAAAGGAAAGCTTATGGTCAAAAAAAAACTCCTAGATCCCTGAACCCAACACATCTGTCCAGGATCTGACCACCCAACGTATATTCATAATGAATAGGATACAGTTTAGGAGAGAATGATAACTCTTTACATGTACCAATATTGAGTTTAAGTTCGTTGTTGGAACACCATAAATTGACCGTGTTTACGGAAGATTGTATCCTGAGACAATCGCAACTATCATTAATCTCAGCATATATCTTCAAATCATCAGCAAAGAGCAGATGCATACAGTCAAGATGAAGAGACATATCGTTGATATAAAAGAGAAATAATAATGGGCCCAAATTTCTCCTGTGCGGTATACTGGATGTGGCAGGATAGAGTGCAGATTCACATCCCCCGTACTCAACATATTGATGACTGCATCAACACCAACAACTGGTGCGAAAATCCAATAGACCTAAGTTTCAATAACAGTAATCTATGATCAATCTGGTCAAAGGCCTTCTGAATATCTGTGTAAATAACATTCATCTGACCACGGTCATTCAATGATTCAGACAGCGACTGAGTAATACATGCCAAATTAGTAGTGAGGTAAAATAAGCGGACGAACTGAACTATATATAGTGTCATATAGAATATTTCAAAGATTTTAGCAAAGTTGCACAAAACAGCTATGGGTCTATAGTTGGTTACAAGGGCAGGATTGCCAGATTTTAAAACCGGACAAATTTTAGAAAATTTCCAAATTTTCGGAATGTGCATATTCTTCAGAATAATATTAAAAATTATGGACAATGATTCGCCAAAAGCGTAAATGCAGTCTTTGACCAAAAAACTAGGTATATGATCGACTCCAGATGTAAATTTATCTTTGAGCTTCTTAGAAGCCCTGATTATGTCAATCTCAGAAATAGCCGGAAGAGAAATGGAAGTGTGATCGGCGTAAAGTCTATCGTAATGTTCAAAAGAAAAATTTACGTCAGAGGCAGTAAAGACACCAGAGAAGAAACTGGAGAATCTGTCAACAATACTCTGAGAATCATTAAGTTCAACATTCTGGTAGCTCACAATTCCAGGAATACGGGATTTAGACTTCTTTGTCTGCACAAAAGAAAAGAAGCTACTTGGGTCTTCACGAACTCTAGCCTCTATACACCGAATATAGATCGAATAAGATGCATTTATATTCCGTCTGATTTTGCCACGCAATGTTTTGAATTGATTGTAATCACAATCATGTTTATACTTCTTATATAAGCCATGGTAATGATTCTTAAGTCGTATGTCATATTTTATTTCATGGGTAAACCAAGGAGGATAACAATTATCACTAGAAGTATAAAGTGGCACACAAGTGTCAACAATATAATTGAGCTTTGCATACATAACTTCACACGCCAAGTCACTATCACTCATCTGTCGAAAAACTGACCAATCTACAGAATTAAACAATTGATACATGAGAGAAAAATTGACCTGCTTAAAATTATAGACTTTTTTTTCATGGTTATACACAAAATTAGTACTGGGATTTTCAGATGTCAAATTGAATGAATAAGTTAGGGCAGGGTGATGAGCATCCTCTTTTACCAGGGGATGAGCATCTCAAGCAACATTGCAAGAAAAGTTAGCAAATATCAAGTCGAAACGTCTATTATTTACATTAGGAACACTGTTGTGTTGCTGAATATCCAAAAAACCACACATATTTCCCAAAACGTCATACCTTCCATCACCCACCTCCGAGCCATAGGCTGGAACATTAAAATCACCACAAATTAAAATATTTTCTAGAGCGAAGGAACTAGCGAAAGTTTTAAGGGAATCAACAAAATGATAAAATTCACCAAAAGTGACAGCTGGAGGTACATAAATATTAAAAACCGCCAACTTAAGACTAAAACAACTAATTTTACATACTACAATATCTATAATAGGAAACAAATCTCTTATCGATTTAACATTGACAAAAGTACTTTGTAATCTACTTTTTAAAGCAATAAGTGAACCACCACCCTTAGATAATTTTGTAAGAGCCAAATCGCGATCGCATCTAAAAACCACATACTAACAAGAGAATAGTTCCGAACTGCATACACTATCAGAAAGCCAAGATTCAGTTAATCATGTGATGTCGTATTCATACAGCGAAATGCTGTTGAAAAATGTAGTAACCTTACAGTTAAGGCCACAAACATTCTGATAATATGCTTCGAAACCTATTTTACAATAATTGGGTGGAGCTATATCACATACTTAATAATCAAATTTTTTTCACCTTTGCTGAGTCTTTCATTTAGTATTGTTTTTAGTTGTCTATAATATTCAACCTGTATAGGAGTTCTATCATAAGATAGAGATACACTTTTAAAACGTAAAATGGATTAATAAAATATTCGATTACTACGTGTAATTTCCAGAATTTATTTGGTGCGGCACTGCCTCAACTGCCTCATATGACAAGTCGCCACTTATACAGAGCGATTTGCGCAAATCCAGCACAGCCCGTCCCCTTTATTTTAAATGGAACATCTGTATATTTTTATATTTTTGAAGGATCCTTAATAAAATGATTACAATCTGATATCATGTATTGTCTATTATGAATAATACCAAGTGAAATAGTGGAATAAATAATTTATCACGCGTTAAATAATGTTTTTTTTAAATGAACTGAATACAGACTTATGAAATTTCTTAACTATCAGTTTAGTTGGGAGAATATCTGAAATCAATATCGATACGCTCATGGATCTTGGTTTTGCTAACATTTTTTGTCATTAATACCTGAAAAACTACCTAATATGCCATAAGATAAAGAAAATCTGTAAATAATGTGGATTATTATCAGTCAGATGTTGCGGTGTTGAGATTTACATTGAAATAGTAAATTTCTCATTGAAAAAGTATTTCTTGTAGAAGTAATAATGAAATATTTAACTGAGACTCACCGAATTGATATTTTAATGATGATCGGTTACGGCGATAATTGCAGAAGTCAAGTTAAAGTGGTAAATTTATTTAATCAGAGATATCCTTAGTTGCCTAATATTTCACAAGATACTGAGTCTAAAATTCATGCACAATTCAGAGAACTTGGACATGTCAAACCATTGAGGGTTTTTGTGATATACAGGGTGAAACGTCGATCGAATTTGTCATACCCACGAATAGCCGCAGGTCTTTGAAGGTGGTTGGTTGCGGGCATTTTGCAATGTCGTTGACTCTATTTGACAGTGGCTGCGTTATATCAGCGGAGTTAGGATTTTTAAGGAATTTGACTCCAGCTTGGCCGAAGACACACTTGGATGCGTTTAGTGTCATTCAATACTTTCGGAACCTTGCGATGGTGATTCTTTTTCAGCCACAGGTATTGTATTACAGCCCTGGACAAAACTCTCAGTTGGAATGCACACCTAGATAAAGTGTGTCATAAGGCCAGAATGGGTTTTTGGACTTGCAGGCGGACCTGGGGTTTAAAACCCAGGTAGATGTATTGGTTATCCACTATGGTAATTCGACCACGGATAATGCATGGCGCTGTAGCGTGGTAGAAGAAAGGCCAACATAAGCTCACCCGATTACAGGGACATGCTTGCCTTGTAATTACAGGGGAGACACCCACGGCAGCCATGGAGCTTCTACTAAATCTACCACCCCTGCACCTACTCGTGCAGAGGGGGGCGGAACGGACCACATACAAACTATATCAACTGGCGATCGACAGGCCAGAGGCAATAGTGATGGGAGGCTCAGGACTGCTGTACGAGCTTTTAACGAACAGCACCCTACCGATGCCCTCGGATCTAATGTCAAAAGTCACGAGCCAATAGCGGCATTTCAATGTAATCGTCCCCAGCCGGGACGAATGAACCCAGTATGCTGAGGTTCTATTGAGGACCGACCTTGATTTGTTCACAGAGGGCTCGCGAACGACGAACGGGTCGGCAGCGGGAGTCTGTGGGAGCAAACCGAGAATCAACATCTCATTGAGTCTCGCTCAAAACGCAACCATATTCCAGACAGAACTATTTGCCATTGAGACCGCAGCAGAACTGCTGATAAAATGGCAACTCCACCACGGCAAAATCTAAATATTTACTGTCAGTCAGTACTAAAAGCTCTGGAATCCAGCTGTTGTACCTCGAGAACAGTCTGGAGTTGCCGCACGGCTTCAAACAGGCTCGGTATGTATAACAGAGTCACACTTGTTTGGATACCAAGCCACTCAAACTACTTGGGTAACGAAGAGGCAGATCGGCCGGCGTTTGCTGGAGCTGCGCTGCCTCTGGTAGAATCGGAACCATTCCTGGGAATACCACATGACGTGGCTAACGAGGGTTGACAGACGGCCGCTCGCCATAAATAGTAATAATAATAAACACCTTGATTTCATTTTAACCAAATAATACAGTCAAACAATTGTTTTCTAATTTAAAGACTTAGACACCAAAATTGAATCGAATATAATTTACAAAATACCTTACCTTAGGTAATGGTGTATACATAGGACAGAAGGTCGATACCTGGAAAGAAGAATAAGTGAGCATCGGGATAGCATTAATATACACCGGTTAAAAAAAAGAAAATAAAACGGCCTTGGCTGAGCATTCTTAGAGAACTTCACAGTTTCGATTTTGATAATACAGCAGTAATAGGACATCAATACATTTAAAAAATAGATTGATACATGAAATGATATCAATGAAACAAAATATAAAGTCCATAAACAAAAGATCTGATACTGAAAATTTGAATACTTAGTATTTCAATATAATTAGTAGGCTCAAAGAAGATGGTTGAGCATTTCAATAAGAGCTTCAAAAGAATAAGAATCGCGCATTATTTCCCGATGAATTGCGACTTTATCTTATGGTTTCAGACAGACGTGTGAGAGTGTGGCGACTACAAGGCGAGGGATATGCTCAAACGAGTATTGCTAATGATTTCCATGTGGTGGGGTTCAGTTATGGCATGGGGAGACATTTCTTTTGAAGCTCGCACAATGCTAAGTCTCTCTCCAAAATGGGACTTTGACTCTAATAGGTACCTGACAGAGGTTCTAGAAGACCATGCTGTAACATTAATGATTTTTCTCGGAGAAGACGCAACCTTTATGCTTTATAATGCACGGCCTCACACTGCGCGGATAGTTATTGCTTGACGAGGTTCAAATCATAAGATTTGTTTGGCCTGCTCCAAGTCCAGATTTAAATCTGATAGAATATGTTTGAGGTGGGTAGAGGTATACAGAGACATGTGTAGACTTTCAGGAATTCTAAACAGCTCTGTGAAATACTGGTGCAAGATAGGACAATATTTCGCACTATGTGTTTCAAAATCTGATCCAAAGCAAGCTGTTATCACTGCTATAGGAGAAAATACTTGGTACAAATTTTCCTAATTTTCATTTGTTTGATCTGAATCATATCAAATTGAATTTTAAGTTTCCATCATTTTCAATAAACTATGACCAAAACAAGGAAATGTTTTTTTTAAGAGATTCTGACAAAATTTAACCATGTTATAAGCGAAATACTACTCTGTCAAGAAAGTACCGGGAATTTTCAATTAAAACAAAATTTTTACATTTAATCGTCAAAATTTATTGGGTCGCCTTCAAAATAGGCTCCATTTGCTCCAATACATCTATGCCAACGGCACTTCCAATTATCGAAACATTTTTTATAGGCGCTTTCCGGGATGGACTTTAGCTCTCGCGCCGAATTTTGTTTTATGGCTTCAATTGACTCAAAACGGGTGCCACGAAGGAGCAATTTTAGTTTTGGGAATAGGAAAAAGTCGTAGGGAGCCAAATCCGGCGAATACGGTGGCTGCTGAAGCACGTTTGTTGAGTTTTTGGCGAGAAAGTCAGTCACAATCGTAGCTCGGTGAGAAGGCGCGTTATCGTCATGCAATATCCATGAGTTGTTCGCCCACAAATTTGGCCGCTTCTTACGGATACGCTCACGCAAACGTTTCATAACGCCTAGGTAATACTCCTTGTTTCGTCTGACCCTCTGGAACGAATTCGTAGTGCACCACGCCACGGATATCGAAGAAAACAATGAGCATCACCTTCATTTTCGAGCGGCTTTGGCGTGGTTTTTTTGGTCTCGGTTCATTTTTTGCCACCCATTCCGATGATTGCTGGCTTGTTTGCATATCGTACTCGTAAACCCAGGTCTCATCACCAGTTATAATGCGTTCCAGGAATGTAGAATCGGAATTACAGCGATCCAGCATGTCTGAAGCAACCTGTTCGCGATGACGTTTTTGAAGAAAATTCAGGTCTTTCGGTACGAGTCGTGCGGCCACCTTTCTCATGCCCAAAATATCAATCAAAATCTTACGTGCGGACTCGTGGGATATCTTAAGATCATGTGCTATCTCTCTCAAGCTGCTACGACGGTTTTCCAGCACCCTTTCCTTAATTTTATCGACGTTATCTTCGATCGAAGCCGTCGATGGGCGTCCGGAACGAGGCAAGTCTTCGACCTCTTCACGACCGTCCTTGAAGGCTCTGTACCACTGATATGCACGAGTTTTCGATAGAGCACTATCACCAAAGGCCTTTTGCAACATTTTCAATGCATCGGCACACGAAAATTCATTTGCAACACAAAACTTTAAACAATTTATTTGCTCAACGTAATCACCCATAGTAAAAATCGGCACGCACTCTGACATCGACTGACTTAATCAGCTGTTGCGAACACACTAGTTGACAGATCCCGCTCAAGCTTGGCATAGTAATTAAGGACAGTGGTACCAACCTAGGAAAAAAAATTTTACCTGCCTCATTGCCCCGCCAGATTCAAATCGATAATTCCCGGTACTTTCTTGACAGAATGTATAAAAGATTTCTAGAATAAATGCGGATAATCCTAATTTAATGACTGATATATTAATAACGATGGAAGGTTAAGAAAATTGCCAGTCATATTTTTTTCTCAATCAGTTTATTGTTATAAATCAAAATGGTTTTATTGCAATATTCTTTCCAACATGAATTTTTGAACTATATTCTCATCTGCATCCACATTCTAAAACCACCATATCTTTGTAAGCATATCGGTAGGTGAGAACTCCATTATTATCAATATACAAAATTGATATAGAGTCAAGACTGGTAGGTACACAGCACGATCTTGGTGTTCTAGATGGTGTGACACTATGAAGTAAAGCTTGAATAATTGCATGTTTCGTGGGGCTCAGATGTTCTGCAACAGGATAAAAACATTTACCCTGACACTGGAAGGCCTGCAAAAATTGATGGTTATTTATATGATAGTATTAACATGATTCAATACAACAATATTAAAGTTTTTAATAGACAACACCAATTTCAGCAAAAATAATCAATAGTCGTTACACATAATGGTTACTTATAATTATATTATTATGTAAATAAGTGTGATTTCGCTTTCTTCGTTCTTATCCACCGGGTATAATCGTTAAGACCTTTTGAATATTATTGAAAAACGATTTTGAATTTACATGGAGATAAACTTTGAATATCAAAACAGGTTCAATCTGTTAGTCGCCTACAATTTCAATTTCAAAAAAATGTATTCAAAAACCTTTAGAATTAAATTAATGTGCGCATGTTTGGAACGAAATATTCAAATATGTTGAGGTAAACCAACAAGGTTTAGAGTTCAGGAAAGGGCTGTAACGATACAGGGATTAATTCATTGGGCAAAAGCAAATTCAACGCGAGGTTCAGAATTAATTTGTTTATTCTAATCTTCAGACCACTTAATGTTAAACTTAGGAATTCGCTTTCGAGGCACGTACGTACGGCGGCTTCAAGAAAGGAAATTATTTTACTCTGGCCTATATATTATAATAACAAACTACACATTAAAAAGTGCGTAAGAGCTGATTGTACGAAACGAAAACATATTCCTTCAGATGAGTTAAGGAACGGAAACTTTCAGAGAAAAACGCTGACGTCGAAATTAACACATGTGGCTCGACAAAGAGCTGAAATTTTGAAAAGTGCTAAGTTGCAATTTTGAGCGGGTGAACGGTTCAAAAATTTGGAAGGAGAAAACCGACGCGTGGGAGGTATTAAGAGGGCCAAATGAGAGTTTGTTAGGAGAGTCTTGACACGTCGGAAAAAATAGTAAAATCGTCGAGAAAAGATCGCGGTGCGAGGCTCGAATTGGACTCAGAATTTAACATTATTATTGAGTGATATTAGTAATTATTTTTGGAAGTCTAAGATTTGAGTCAGAAGAATTAGAGAAATTGAATATAGTGCTAAGTTCCGGGACCAAGTAATTAAAGAGTACCGGTAGTCGTTCTTTATCGTTTATTGTTCATGTTAAATAGGTCGTTTCTTGTAGAAAATCACGTGTGCTCAGTTTTGTTTTGAATCTATGGTCTTGGAGTCTAGGGATAAAAAGTATCTGAAAATGTTGGTATATTATTCAGGTTGAAATTGTCTAATTAAAGTAGAGTCAGAAATTAAGAAGAAGGTTGATATATGCCTTCATAATTATTATGTTTGAAGAGTTTAAACAGAATTGAGAATTATATAAATGATTCGTAGTGCTTGACGGATCCGTATCGTCCTCTCCATAATTATTAAGTGTGTCATTTTTATTTAAATTTTATTTAGTTTAGGATTGATAAAACTATTGTATTTTGGCACACTTTATCATTATACTTCTTAAAATCCATAATTGAGTTTCATTACCATTTTTATTATCACAGAAAATTTATTAACATCAAAGACCTTCCATTTTCGCGAAGGCCGTACCCTTCCTAGGACCTCTCGACTAGGATTGGTTCGCTCCCCATACGTAAATTAAGTCAATCTAGTAATAAAAAAAATTTGAATATTAAAACATACTGAAATATGTTTGTCTTCTACAATTTCAATTTCAAAAAATTTTTATTCAAAAACTTTTAGAATTAAATTTATGTCTACAACAAGCACTGCTTACATTTAATAGACGTATATAATCAAAACTCAATATATAATGTCAAATGGAATAAATAACCCAACAGATATACGAAAGTAATTAAAATTAATAAATAAATATTTGAAGGAGACAAAATTTTGTTTCTGGTCTTACCTTTAAGAACACCAATTGCCTTTTAAAAACATGAACACACTTAAAGGACTTCTCAAAGAATATAATTTATTTGAAATATTTGATATATTTAAATATTCGAATAAGTTATTTCAAAAATCTCTAAAAAATGTACACTATATCTTCAAAAAAACAAATATAATTCTAAGCAATCCCATCGCTAGTCCTCATTTAATATTCCACATATCAAAATCAAAAAACTAACCTATATCTCTCACGTGTTAAAAGACTAAAGCTTCGAAACACAGATCAACTATATAATTCAAGATTGATCTATGTTCTAACAAAATCAAAGAACAGTGTGAGTTATTTTAAGGTTTATTTAAATTCATTGACATTCCATAATGAGATTTATTGAAGCCAAAATATAATTATATATTATATGTAAAATAAAATAGAATAGAAAGGTCTTTCTATTCTATTTTAATCTAGTAATATTTTCCATCCAACCACCTCCCACAAAGAGGTGGCTTATTACAATTTATGTATTCATTAATTTTAATTGACAATTTATATTTGTTGTTTTTTTTTATTCCATTTGATATTGTATAATTAGTTTTGATTTTATACTTCTATCAAATATAAGCCGTGCTTATAAGACATTAATTTAATTCTAAATTTTTTTAATGAAATTTTTTTGAAATTGAAATTGTAACTAACAGATCAGACTAACAGATTAAATCTGTTTTGATATTCAAAGTTTGCAATAACCCTTCTATCAAGTAAAAAACCGCTTGTTATTATTTTATTACATGGAGATAGTTGAGAAGAAGAATTATACTGTTTCTGTGGCTTCAGGTATTTATTCATTTATATTTGATTGAGCCTTGAAATATTAAATTATTTGTTTCTTATTTTGAGGTTTGATCAAAGCAGACCACGTGTCATAGCTAACTGTACTTGGATTGTTCCAAAATTTTTTTCGAATATGTAAGTTTTCGAACTTATTATTTTGTTTGATTCTAAACGTTAGTATCATGTGAGGATTGAGTATAATCATTTTTCGATTTCTTCGAAAATCTACAAAATATTGCCGACCTTCACTGGGGGGGTATAGGATCCCTTGCAGGTCCGCTTCCTCTGGTCTTTTTTTTTTGTTTCGTCACTTTTTGCACGAAGCCAAAGTAACTTTCTTAATATTCGCCATTTTTCGTTTAAATCTTAATCCGACATTAGTCACACAAAAAGCAGTTAGACAATAAATGTCACCAGACTCGGCCACCAGTCAGTTGAAAATACGTACTTCTCCAGCAAGGATACACTTCATGTCGCTTCAGTCACTTGAAACTCGTACCTCTAGCACATTAACAAAAAATAGTTCGCACCAGTACGTTTAAAACATACCTTTCGCAATAACACAAAACAATTTTTTTATAATTTCTCAAATTCAGTCTCAAGGAATATTTTCGATCTCCCTCTTCGTGATAATACAAATATTACAATTAAAAAGTCTGAAAGTGAATGTGTTATCTATGATTTTCAAACTTGTAATTAAGGTTAGTGAATTTATGAAGTGAACTCAGGGAACCCAAGTGAACAAATTTGAGAAAGCCCATCGATGTACTCTTCTACGATGGATAAAACTCAGGAAGGATGCAGTTACAAAATACAGAACTGGAATCCTAACTCGCTCAAGTTCAAAAGCTTTTGAAGGATGTCTACAGAAGATTTAAAATCATATCATATCAATAATTCTCGTAATTTTGGTAAAACACCTCAAAATTGTATAATGTACTGTGTAATGTATAGACTGTAAATAAGGATGCAGTTACAAAGTACAGAACTGGACTCCTAACTCGCTCAAGTTGAAAAGCTTTTGAAGGATGTCTACAGAAGATTTAGAATCATATCATATCAATAATTCTCGTAATTTTGGTAAAAAACCTCAAAATTGTATAATGTACCGTGTAATGTATAGACTGTAAATAAAAAGTTCTAGTCTATTATTATCTCTCTTTTCTCTTCGAAGTATGCTTACTCTGGATTTTGTTTGCCAATTGATTAATGTTCAATCACTATTGAAGAATTCGAAAAGGTATATCAACATATCAGGGAATTTTTATTTGATCCTTCGAGTCGGATCTTTTCGTTCCATGCATTTGGTATATGATTTTCTACACACGAAATTTCATTTGGTCTACCGAAAAAACTGAAGAAAGAAAATCCGTAGGACAAGCCCTCGGAAATACAGAAGTTCAAAGCCCAGACAGGCAGCTCCAGTGCGTCCTGTGACGAATCAATTGATTAGAAGGTGAATACATAGGTATTCATTATTTCTGAATTATCTGTATATTATAAAGCCTTAAATCGTTCTCGATTCCCACATTTTTTCTGGTCATCTCAATTGACAATTGATTTTTATAATAATATCGCTTTTTACTTATGGCCTCATTTCATTAATTAATTATTTTTCAAACGCACCTGTTCAATTTACATCAGATTTGATATATTTATTACATCTGGTTATAGTCAATTCACATAATAATAATAGTTGATTAGTATGTCTACTATTTCCTCAAAAACACGCTGGGGCCATGGTTACCTAGGAACGGTGATCCAATTCGCGTCAAGATTCTTCTTGACAATGGCTTCCAGAATTCTTTAATGACTGAGTCTGAAGACTCAGTCATTATGTCATATGTAATGAATTACAGAAAATGAATGCGATAACCTATGACCAGAAGTTGCAAACCTCAGGCATTACCCAAAACTCACTAGTGTCTAACAAAATGGCCGAATTCAGGAAACTTTCCAAAATCCGGAAAATTCCTCATTTGACGCGATATGTGCAGTGCTTTCAACATCACCTACAAACTACCCCAGATTTTGATTGCCTAATCCCTAATCACAACCCTCTAGCCGATGGTGAATTTTTCAAACCGTCACATATTGTCTTGCTGCTTGATGCTGATATTTATTATTCACTGATGTCTGATGGAATCATATCATTAAGCAAAAATGATCAAGTTTTGCAAAAACACCATACTAGGGCTAGATAGGCTGGACAATCGCGGAAAATATATCCCAAAGATCAAGTGAGGAAAAAATTGTCTCATTGTTTGCACACTCTGCAACAGTTTCCATAGAAGCTAAACAAAACAAGGAATTATCATCCAGACGAAGAACTTGCTGAGCATGACTTCAATAGTAATGTTCTTAGACGAAGGAACAATTCAAGTTGATCTATCTCTATGCCTTCCGAGTCAAAATTAGGCGATTTCAAACCGCCAGAAGACGCCTACTGCACCTCGAAAACCATTTCAAAAATAACACCCTCCTATATATTTGGAATATCAGAAATTTATTGACGAATATATCACTCGTCGTCATGCTTGATACATCCCGCTCTCCCTCCATAATTATTCTATTCAAAACAAGTCTGGGAAAAGTCTTTGGAATAAAATATAAAATAGCCCTCAAACATTTTCTGACTAAGGATTTCTTGTGTGTTGTGGTAGTCTTACCCATGCAGATATTGCTGAGGTACAGAAACACCAAGTGCTTCTCCCCTCCAGTAATCTCGTAGTTTCAATTCTCTTCGCTCACGAACATAAATGATTTGTCACGCTGGTGCTCAAACGGTTCTTTCGAATATTAGACAAAACTTTTGGAATGTGTTGAGAGGAATAAAATGTGTCATAAGGAATTCTAATTATTGCTTAGGATTCCAGCTTCGACCCACTCAACAAATTATGGCAGACTTGCCAAAAGATAGAATCACAGTCATTAGACTCTTTCAAATGGTCGGACTATATTTTGGAGACCCCTCATCATTTATTAAATCCTACAAATTAAAAAAGCGCCGCTTCAAAAAACCTATTATACATTGCTTTATTTGTTTGTATGGCCACTAAAGTCATACTCCTAGAACTTGTCACAGCCCTCTCCATAGATGCATTTCTGTTATCACTCAAATGTTTAATTTCAAGTCGGAAAAACTCATTATTCCTTTACAGTGACAATGCCCACTAACTTCTCTGGGTCTCCGAATCAGCTCTGTGCATTGTATGAATACTTCAAAAATGCCTTAAAAGAGTGCAGCTTCAGCAGTAATAGTATCAATAATTTCGCCTGTATATCTCGAATTAGTTGTTGTTCCGTCTCATTAGAGAAGGTCTTGTCTACGCTAATTATAATTCATTCTCTTCTTTTCGATACTTAGGTTTTTCCATGTTGACAATTTCAGTCTAGCAGTTTTGAGTTTTGTCATTTGAACTGTGAAGTGTTATTCGATAATTCAGCATATTTGTTTTGTGATGAATTATATGATATATTTATTGCTTATGAGCTCACGTAGACATTCACATGACATAGCATTCGGAATTATAAACTGTTTCATTATATTCTTATCTACTAGCATTGATCTCATTATTTTTGTATAACCAATAAAAAGGTTTATTTCATTCATTCAGTTCACCTACAAATTGACTTTCCAATCAATTTCGTTAATTTCCATCTTTTTGTTAGAAGGAATGCATTGAGCACCTCTAACATTCAGTCTTTGAAGAGACTGTAAAATCATTATCATCTCAGTATAAAATAGAACAAGGCTTTTTACTTGATAGAAGAAATATAACAAAATTTGAATATCAAAACAGATTCAATCTGTTAGTCTTCTACAATTTTAATTTCAAAAAAAATTTTTATTCAAAAAACTTTTTGAATTAAATTAATGTCTACAATAAGCACCGCTTATATTTAATAGACGTATATAATCAAAACTCAATATACAATGTCAAATGGAATAAATAAACCAACCAATATAAAAAATGCAATTAAAATTAATAAATAAATATTTGAAGGAGACAAAATCTTGTTTCTGATTTTACCATAATGAAACCAATTCCTTTTCAAAAACATGAAACACAACTTAAGGATTTCTCAAAAAATATAATTTGAAATATTTAATATATTTAAATATTCAAATGAGTTAATTCAAAAATCTCTCAAAACATGCAATATATCCTCAAAAAACAATTAGAATACGAATAATCTCTTCATCGGCCCTAGACAACATTTAAAATATTAAAATCAACTAACAATCAGTATATCATACCTTCGAGTTAACACGGAACTTGTTTGAAACAGACTAACTTTAAAAATCCAGGTAGTCAGTTCGTCACAAAATCACAGGAAACTGTAAGGTATTCTATGGTTTTCTTCAAACCATTGACATTCCAGAATGAGAATTATTCATGTAAAATTTTAAATGTAGATTCAAAAGAAAAGAAACTTGATTATTGAAATTTTCAAATTCCTTCATAATAAAAATAATGTGAAAAATAATGAATGACTGTGGAGCTTTGTGAATCCAAATATTTGAGATATACAACAAAATAATATAAAAATATTGAATGACTGCACGGAGTCATGTAACCCCAAAAATTATTTGAGATATTTAAATGGGTACCATCTGTTTAACAACCTTCTTTGTCGATTGCCGACATTCCGATATCTGTTAGAAGGCCCTTCCTTTTTTAACCCGGTTTTTTATCAGGTTCCGATTATAAACCTCTGTACCACTATTAGGTGTTACCTAGAATCTGTTGAAATATTCAAAATATTTATCACTTTTGTTTAAATACCACTGTACCACTGTTAGGTCTTCATTTGTCTGATGATAGGATAGTTCATTTCCCTAAACTCGAGTCACAAGAAAATGTGTAATATATATTTTTTGGTAGTAGTGTTTTACTTCAATTCCTGGTGATCTTTGTTGGTTTATCTTATTAAATAAACAAATTATCGAGATAACTACATACAAGTGCTTTTGAAGCTAAATTCTTCGTTACACTACGTCAAATGCAGTCCACTAAACCTTTCGTAATTAATAATTATGATTAATAAATTTGCAATTGTCTGTTATTCAGAAATACTTAAATAATAAGTATCGGGTGTTTCTTTTAGAAATGATCTTCATCACTAAACAAAATTTTACGATAAAAAATGGACCAACTTCAAGCTGTTCTAGGGCCCAATCAGCAAACAAACGACGCTTATTATGGTCAAGTGGCTTTAGTTCTTGAACTAGTTTGATCTTGTATGGGTGTAGACCAAGATCTTTACGCAAAATTTTCCATGTGGTGGATGCACAGAGACCAACGTCAAAGAATACACAAATCTGGATCATCATTAACACTATGACTTACAGCAGCCATATTTTCTTCTGTACGTACAGTTCTTTGTTTTGTTGTTGTTATTGCATCGAGTAGAGAAAATTTTGTCCGAAATCTATCGATAGTTCGACGAATAAGCTGCCCTGATGAACGATTATGTAAACCATAAATTTCACGAAGTGAAATAGCGAATAGAACACTGATTTTTAAAATAAATTTCAACAATTTGTAAACGTTGTTGCGGCTTGAGTGTTTCCATGATAATTTGTCAATGCTTACTGAACAAAAATGTCAAAACAACATGGCTTCTGCCTTCTGTCAATTCACAGTTATCCCTATCGAAATTTCTATCACTCTAAAAAAAACACCCGATAGAATACTGCGGTAAACTAATTGTAGTACGAAACACTTGTGAAAACAGAAAATCGTACAGAATCAATCCCTCACGACGTCATAAAAACCCATTTGCAGCATAACTTGTTCTTGAATGTTTGAGTTGGGCCTTTGTACATATCTCGAATCTTAGGTTAAGATTCCTTAAAATTACATCCTAAATTTTCTATTACTTGAACGTGTTGATCAGCAATGCGTCAATGTATATCAAGACAGTATAAGGGATAAGCGTGGTAACTTTTTGAAATTCGTGCACCATTTAATAGACTATTTTTCATGGAAGGTTTCATTTCGATGAGTCCAACTACTTGGCCCTTCAAGGCACTTTGTAATATTGGCTCTGCTATTTATCATCGCCAGAACCCTAATCGCTATTATTTCAGTTCTGATTAATTGTACTCACCTCATAACCTTTTGGTTGGACGATCCACTCATCATAATTTATTTCTGCAAAATCTACATACAATGGCTTACGTTTACAGATATTCCTCAACCGTTTTAACTTTTTTTCGTAATTCTTCCTTGAAACCAAATCATCCCAAATACTATTACTTTCTTCTTCGTAATCTTCGTCTATAAATCTTTTTTTCCTCTTTCTGTTACTTTCTCTCTCTGCTTTCACTTGTTGATCCCCATGATGACTTGAATTCGAAATGTAAGAAAGTATCAATATGGGATAATCATGGTCAAAATCGTCAATGTCCTGAGGAAGCAGTGACAATTTCAATTCATTTTGTTCCTCGATTTGTATGGAAACGACAGAAGACAGTGTGATAACAACTTTTAAATTTTTAGCATTGCCATTGGAATTATTTAACACATTTTTAACTTGGGCTGTTAGATTGAAAGATAACCATGTGTTATTGGAATGATGTATATGTAACTCGTGGACATTCAGAAATTCCATTTGCAATTCATCGAATACGAACAAAGATATTCTCTTCTGAATCCCTGAAAAAAATATTGTAAGGTTTAATAATTTTGTACCGATAATTGATAGTGATTTATAGTGCTTTCTTTTTGGCTGCCGTAAGGCGAGTTATGTTGAAATAAAATCAAACAAGCTGGATAAGCTATAAACGAATTCTTTTTTAATTCGAAAGTTGACCCAATGCAATCATTTATGGGATATATAACATCGTTAAAATGTCCAAAGCAACGTTTTATGGCGGCAAAAATCAGAATGGTCCAATTTTCAACGACTCTACAGCATAGAATCGGCTGAATTTGAGTTATGGCAATGACTTTAAGGGCATCGGGTCGTTTGCGGCTTATTGGCATAAAACTACGTCTTCAAAAAACCTCCAACTATAAAGTCTAGCGAGGTGAAATCGCACGATCTCCGCGAGAGATACCCTCAAATCGTTCATGCAGTATGTCAACAGCAGTGTTCGCTGTGTGCCACGTAACGTTTTGCTGGAATCACATCTCGTCAACTTCCATTTCAATGTAGACTAAAAAGATTGGTTATCATCGTTCTGTAGCGCAAGCTGTTGACGATGATGGTCTCACCAACGTCATTTTAAGAAAAGTACGGACAAATGACACCCAAGCTTAAAATCCACACCTAACACTAACTTTGGTGCATAGTCTACTGGCATTTGTACTTGTTAACATAGCCATTCATCCAATGTGCCTGGTCCGAAAAGATTACTTTTCGGCTAATGTTGAAGTCTCCTTTCAAACGTTCTGGAGCTAGCGAATAAACGGCGTTGTCTTTGATCATTATCTTTGAGCTCCCAGGTCAGTTGGATCTTGTACGGGTGTAGGCCCAAGTCCTAAATTCGCCAAATTGAAGTCTCTTGAAGGCAGATGAGGTGTGAAAGAATATGCTAAGTGCGTGCTCCAAGATATTGTACTGGAGTCGACATGTAAATTAGACTAGAGACTCAGATTTAGTTCAGAAACATTATTTATGATTATTTTTAGAGTGATTATAGATTACAAAGTGTAACATCTGATATGTATGGGATTACAGTTATTTGTTTGATGTAGTTTAAAAACTGATTAATGCTTGATTATTTTATTTTGTTAGAAATAGATTAGAAATATTTGACAAGTAGTGTACTTGTGTTTGTTCGATCTTTGTTTTGGCTCCGTGAATAAGTTTGAACTAATGATTAAGTAACTAGGCTCAATGCTATTGCAAGTATTGGAGAAGTTTTACTTTCATTTATCTGGAATATGAAGATCCCATATAATGTGAATATTATTTATTCTTTGGTGAAATTTGAGTTATGACTGTAATTTTATTGTTTTTGATGTATTTTATAGAAAAGTTTCGGCAGGGCCGAAACTTTTTCAAA
Source organism: Megalocaria dilatata (assembly GCA_034642435.1). Classification (NCBI taxonomy): domain Eukaryota; kingdom Metazoa; phylum Arthropoda; class Insecta; order Coleoptera; family Coccinellidae; genus Megalocaria; species Megalocaria dilatata. The sequence continues at coordinate 50,662,306 of CM067859.1, read as the reverse complement.
GGAGAGAGTGATGTGTTAAACCAACAAGGTTTAGAATTCATGAAAGGGCTGTAATGATACAGGGATTAATTCATTGGACAAAAGTAAATTCAACGCGAGGTTCAATTCCCCAGAATTAATTTGTTTCTTCTAATCTCAAGACAACTTAATGGTAAACTGTCGAGGCACGCCCGAACGGCGGCTTCTAAAGGGAATTATTTTACTCTGACCTATATATTATAATGACAAACTACACATTAAAAAGTTCATAAGAGCTAATCGTACGAAACGTAAACATATTCCTTCAGATAAGTGCAGGAACTGAAATTCCAAAGAAACACGCTGACGTCGAAATTAACACATGTGGCTCGATAAAGAGCTGAAATGTTGATAAGTGCTTAGTTACAATTTTGAGCGGGTGAACGGATCAAGAAAAATTTGGAAGGAGAAAACCGACGCGTACAAGGTATTAAGAGGGCCAAATCGGAGCATGTTAGGGAGTCTTGACACGTCGGAAAAACTAGTAAGATCGTCGTGAAAAGATCGCGGTGCGAGGCTCGAATTGGTCTCAGAATTTAGCATTATTATAATTATATTGAGTGATATTAGTAATTATTTTTGAAGTATTGAGTCAGAAGAATTCGAGCAATTGAATATAGTGCTAAGTTCCGGGACAGAACTATTTGGCATTGAGTGCGGCAGAACTGCTGATAAAACAAATCCACCACGGTAAAATCAAAATATTTACTGATAGTCAGTCAGTACTAAAAGCTTTGGAATCCAGCTCTTGTACCTCAAGAACAGCCTGGAGTTGCCGCACGGCTTTAAACAGGATCGGTATGTATAACGGAGTCACTCTGGTTTGGATACCGCGCCACTCAAACTATTTGGGTAACAGGGAGGCAGATCGGCTGGCGTTTGCTGGAGCTGCGCTGCCTCTGGTAGGGCCGGAACCATTCCTGGGAATACCACATGACGTGGCTAACGAGGCGATGACAGGCAGAATGAACTCAAGGCTAGAGTCTTTCTGGCGGAGCCATTCTGGCCTGAAACATTCGAAGTTATTCCTTGGAACAGCTTCGAACAAAAAGATGGCGAACCTAGCGTTAGGTCTGGATGGGGCCAAACTAAGAACACTTGTCGGAATTTAGACAGGTCAGTACAGACTGAAAGCGCATTTGCACAAAATTGGTCTGGCTGAAGACGATGAATGCAGGCTGTGTCTTGAGGAAACTGAAACAGCCATGCACATCGTCTCAGAGTGCCCAGGGGTGAGTCGCATCAGATTCGAGATCTTTGGCCAGGCTTTTATAGCCCACTGCGATCTGAAAAAATTACTCCTGAACAAGATTATCGGTTTTATCTAAAAACTGGATCTCGTCGGGGAGATATAAATCAGGGGTGAACCACAATAGTCCGTGCGGACGCAGTAGCAGGGTGGACAGACGCCCGCTCGCCATAAATAATAATAATAAGTTCCGGGACCAAGTAATTAAAGAGTACCGGTAGTCATTCGTCATCGTTTATTGTTCGTGTTAAATAGGTCGTTTCTTGTAGAAAATCGCGTGTGCCCAGTTTTGTTTTGAATCTATGGTCTTGGAGTCTAGGGGTAAGAAGTATCTGGAAATTTTGATATATTATTCAGGTTGAAATTGTCTAATTAAAGTAGAGTCAGAAATTAAGAAGTAAGTTGACATTTCTCTTCGTAATTGTTATGTTTGAGGAGTTTGAACAGAATTAAGAATTAAATAAATGATTCATAGTGCTTGAGGGTCCCGCATCGCCCTCTCCTTAATTATTCAGTGTGTCATCTTTATTTGAATTTTATCTGCAGAAACGAGCATAACTCGCAAAAATTTCGGAAGTAGCCACCAACGAGTCCATGCAGCTGGACACGGTATTTGGGCTAATAAAGAAAGACCTGCAAAGCAAGATACCCCAGGGGTTAATACATACCTCAGATGAACTACTAGTAGAAGACAAGAAGATTACGAAAGATCTTTAGGAACAGGCCTCAACCCGAAAAATCCAATAAAAGCCTTGAAAAACAAGATGTAATTTCTTGTAATTTCAAATATTGGCCACACCAAAGAGGTGTGCCGGAAAAAGAAGAAGGCGGTGCCGAGGAGGCAACAACGTCTTAATCAAAGGGAAGTAACTACGTCACTAACATGTTTTGGGTACAAACGGTCGATTAAATTGTCCGACCTGTAAAAAACCCCCGAGAACGAGACCAACTAACTAAGCTGATACACGCTCACTAGGATAATATTTTAGAAAAGGGGCAACCCATTACGGACATGGAACGTGTCATCAACACCAGAGACCATAAAACCATAGCCTCATATCGATTATTCGCGAAGAAAACCAAGGTTATCCGCACAGAAATGGAGAAAATGTTGATGTTCCTTGGGCTTATTTACTGGTAATGGTGCCGAAACCAGTGTTTGCATCGACTACCACAAACTAAACTAAGGCAAATTGCTACTCACTCTCCAGGATCCATTACCCTTTACACAATGCGCGAGGTTTTTCCCATATAAATACCATGAAACTACGAGCGGGATACTGGCAAATTCCGGAGAGTCTGTAAGTCTGGAAATAGTTTGTCAGTACTCCGCAGGGTAAGAGGTCACTCCACCCGAAGATCAGTTGATAGGGCAGTACCAAAATTCACCACTGGGATTGTGCAGAAATCGCGTATACAAGCACGCTCACCCTTAATCATCCAAACCACATGAGAGAGCGACACCTAGCACTAAGAAAGTAGTGTTTCACAAGCTTTCAGGTCTCAACCGGTTGCATTGAGGAACAACCTGGTAGACCGGGAGTTCCATAAGCTTTCAGTTCGCTTTCACGCGCTTCCGTTGCAAAAACAACTGGTAGACTGAGAAACTTGTTCTTAGTCGCATAAATCCAAGCATCTTCTAGTCTCAACTGATCTCTTTCGTTGCGGAATAACCCGGTAGATTGAGAGTTTCACCAGCTCTTAGCTTGTCTCCAGGTGCTTCCGTTGCGGAAAAACTGGTAAACTGGAAACTTGTCACAAGCTACACAACTCCAAGCATCCTCTGGAGGCTGATCCGGGACGTTCCAGTGTCACCGAGGATACGTAGTGCGTGACATATAATACGTAACCTGTACCGATTTAATACCGCGACAATGCACGCTTTGATAGACATCAGGCTGTACTAACTGTTTGTATTCTTGCCCTAATGTAAATGTGTAGATATTTTCTGTGAATACAACGTACACAATATAAGATCAAACCGATAAGGGTTGTTCTTATAGAAAAAACATCCCTTACAATATGCTGTTTCAAAACATTGGAACATCAAACAAAATAGCAGGATTAATTAACAGCGATATGAAAAAATAAATACCTGTATGAAATTTATAGCATTTTCTTAATATCGTTGAACATGAAATAAGGAAGGTTTCAAACTTACCACTGTTCGATTTTCTTTTTATGTCGACCATAGTCAATATTTTCAATTCCGCATAAATGAATATTTCGTCCTCATTAGTTTCAGGCAAATCGAAAATCAATAGATGACTTTCTGCAAAATCCTTCTTCAGGGCATGTCCATTGAAAGTGTCTTGAAAAAAGAGAAACTTAATTTCAAAACTGCAGCAGATGTAAACATATTTTTAGAGTCAACCTAATCTTCTTTCTTCCAATGAATTAAATTTTTTTCAGCGTTTTCCTGATTATTCTACGGAGATTGAGAACAAGAATTGATGTAAATTGAATATTTATAAAAACCTTATCAATGGATTATTCATATAAAACAAGATTTTCTTAATGCTCATTTCAATTTTTTTGCCATTTTCTTCGATCAATACTTTTGGGTGATATGAAGGAAAATTAGATGGAAATACATAAAATATATAAAAAGGGAAGCCGTTCATTTGAGATAGATCTAATGATTTTTTCAACTAGAGATTTCATTTTGAATTTTGCATAATTTCAAAAAGAAATTATAAAACTCCCAGTGAATTCGACAAGTAAAGATTAGGATCAAGATTCGAAGTAAAACGCTTTAGATATTAGCGGAAATTAAAACAATTTTACTTTTATTGTGATGGTGATTAATTTCTAGCAATTAACCAAATCAACACGTCTCAGCCATGGGATCACGGTCCCAAATATCCCGAAAATTAATAATACCATTGGCTATATCTGAATCTGAAGGTTTGACTTATTCCATGAATATCAAAATTGTGTATATGCTTTATTTGACCTAGAATTTTATATTAAGAATAAGTAGGCATTCCAACTACCAAAATTCAGTATCCTATTCTTTTGCTGTTTTCGTCGCCGATTATTCCGATCAATATTTCTGACAATATTTCGTATAGATGATGCCCCATAATAGATTACCAAAACAGATCTTAACTTGGACACCACAGTGCAGAAGGAAAAGAGGTTCAGTAGATTATGCCATTTAATCATGGAAAGAATGGTTAGAAATTTAAGAAGAATAAATGGATTCAGTTAATCGACTCACTATTCGTCGTATTGTAGAGAAAAATTGAATGTGAATTTTCTTTACACGATACAACAGTACTGGTACAACAAAGAAATGCACGCACACAAAGGAATACTGACTTGGTTGCAGCAACTTCTGATATAATATAATTATCATTATTCTGATCCTCCTAAATCTTCTGCGAAGATCCCTCAGAAGCCTTTTAGGCTTGTGCGAGTTAGGAGTTCAGTTGTGTTCTGGGTAGGCTTCGTTACTGCGATCTCGCCACTTAAGGTCACAGCACTATTAATTTTCGACCAAACAGTGAAATGGTAGCCGACACCCGTCCAACTAGAAAATTTCTTTCCAACCTGAACAGGATTTGAACCCGCAACCTTCCGGTTACGAGCCCTAAGCTCTACCACTAAGCTGCATGTAAGAGAATATCCAAATTTATTGGTTCCACGTCGTTCTCAACAATTAAATCTTTCTCAAACAACCACTTCGAGAATTTTAGGAAAAGATTTGATTTTACATCTTGAAGAGATCTACATATTTTTGTAAAGGAAAATTAGGCGGTAAGAACCACCTAGAGAATCTTATGCCTACTGGTCACGGTTGATGCCAGGAGTAAGAGTCTATGGTCGCTTCGCAGACTTACGCGCTTACATAAATGTAAACATAACCCCAAGAGAGGAGCATCTGTTCTCTCCAGAATAGTAGTGGTAATCTTCGGCGACTGAACAACAGCTTAAAAGCGTCCAATTTTCCTTCGTTATAAATAGAACGCCATTGTCCATTGTTCATTAAATGTAAAGGATAGACACAAAGGAATTCGACTGAGCGGCCCTAACATGTAAAGTTATTGTATCGTATCGAATTACCTGAGATCAACGTGAGTGTTATTTGTATCAAGTATTCTTTATTTATGGGTGGATTTCACTGTATTGATGCTCCAGTTAGAGATGACCTGTTTACTTTATCTGAATTGACCATTTAACATATTCCATACATGTAAGCGTCTTTATCTTCATTTCATTTATTGGAATCTATAGGTGGTACTTTGTTTGAGAATTCAGAGTTTTCAGAGTGAATGAAATGTGGATTCACCATTATATACTGACACAACAATCCTGTGTCTTCAGAATGCCGCAACAAGGCATTCCTGAAGAACTATATTATTAGATATAAATATTATAATGAATAGGTAATTAAATAACAGACACCACAACCTCTGTGTCTTCAGAATGCGACTACAAGACATTCTTGAACAACGATATTATGCGTCCAGATTATAATAATCTAATTAGATAGTAGGTGTGTGAATAGGAAATTCCTGACCAAAGGGTTATCGTTAAACTACCTCTAAGATCTTTGTTACATGTTCAAACTGCTATTTTATCTGTGTATTCACTCAATTGATTGCTATATTTACTTTGCTTGTAAACTACCTATATTTTAGGATATTAGAAAGGTTGTAGATCTCTGGAACCTTAATTTTATGAATACAGGGAAGGACAGGGTTGAAGAATGTATGGAAGCTGAAGAGAGGTCAAGGTTTTCATCCCTGACACTCTTTTTTGTCCTAAAGTACAACCTCGCTTTCATACATCGAGTCAGGTGAGGGACCCTGTCTTCCACAAACAAATATTGTTATTTTACTTAACCTTGTATTATGAACTTCCCGTCACTGTTTCCTCGTTCGCGTTCAAGTATAACTTGGGGTATCTACACAACGTAATGTCCTGTTCTCCCGCCACTAGATGATCACTATAAAAAGGTGAGCGTTCTTTAGAGTACTCCGTATAATCCTAGATATCTTAGAGTACAGAATTTAACTGGTTGAAGAACTGAATCCAATTGACCACCATAAACGTCGCTCATTTTCTCATTTTATTCTTGAATAACTTGAAAATGATCAATTATAGCTAAAAAATTTTTCGGTGATGAAACTCATTTTTGTTTGATTGGTTGTGTAAACAAACAGAATTTCAGAATTTGGAGTGATAAAAATCCACACAAAACTATTCAGACATCCTCAAATACAAATGTATTAACAAAAACTATATAAGTATGTATATTAACATACAAATACAAGAAAATCCACTATTCCAAAATTATCTAAAATTATCAAAATAAAGGATCAAATAAAAATAATTGAACGAGAACTCGAACATTTGATAGCTATTTCGGCCTATATGGCCTCATCAGAAATGAATTGAGTTCAGATTCAAATATATAACAAGATCAAAATTCAACTTACCAAAATAAGATAAAAAGATAAAACATGGAACGAATAAACTTGAAGTAAGCTTTAAAGCTTACTTCATACTACATAAAACAGAAATGATCAACGTATTGTTACGTATAACCTATAACTATTTGTACTCGGAGCACAGAAAAACAATAACCAAACTTAGTCACCCTAAATAATGTTAAAGCTTACTTCAAGATTATTCGTTCCATGTTTTATCTTATTTTGGTAAGTTAAATTTTGATCTTGTTATATATTTGAATCTGAACTCAATACATTTCTGATGAGGCCATATAGGCCGAAATAGCATTCAAATGTTCGAGTTCTCGTTCAATTATTTTTATTTGATCCTTTATTTTGATAATTTTAGATAATTTTGGAATAGTGGATTTTCTTGTGTTTGTATGTTAATATACATACTTATATAGTTTTTGTTATTACATTTCAAGTCGGGATGTAAAAAGGTTTTTTCCGAGACATTGAAAAATATTTTATATTGATTATATATAAGGATATCAAAATAATGAATAAAATTGGTTTCTTGTCAAGTTTGTTTGAGTATATAATTGTTAAACATATGTATCTCGATTTGTAGAACATTAAACTCCATTTAAATGTTCAGTATTCATTTACCAAGATGCTTTCTGAATTGAATATCAAAACAAATAGAATAGAAGATAAACATATTTTATTTTGTTTTGATATTCAAATTTTGTTATGAAGATAAACATATTTTAATTTGTTTTGATATTCAAATTTTGTTAGAAGATAAACATATTTTAATTTGTTTTGATATTCAAATTTTGTTATATTTCTTCTATGAAGTAAAAGGCCTTTCTATTTTATTTTATTTTGCTTTCTGAATTGTTAAAGGTGAGTAAATATTTTTTGTTGATTGATGTTATATTTTATTGAATACGATTGAGTACTGACGAAGCAAAGTCCCTCTTAAAAGTTGTTTTTTAGTAATGTCTTTACATATCTTGAGATTTTCTAAAATAAAACTTGGGTAGATATCCAATAATATTGAATATTCTAAGTAAGATAGTTTTATGATGAAATTCTTAAGTTTATGTTTAACATTTTTGAAAGATATCTGTTTTGATAAGAGGGATGAGCAGGAACAAAATTTTGTCTACTCAAAATATTTAACTTATAGAATTTTTGTTATAATTTATATTTATTGGATTTCGTTATTTTATTTTTGATATCTTATAATGAATGTTTATTTTCTACGTCGTTTGATAGAGCAGTGCTAATATGACATTAATTTAATTCCTTAAGTTATAATATTAAATATAATTTTTTGAAATTAAATATGTAGAAGGCTAACAGAATATATCTGTAAATATTAAAATATTTGAATAACTTTATATACCTTCTATCAAGTATAAACCTCCATTTATTTTATTTTGATCATTACTGTTCAAATACATTTCTTGGTTAAAATTTTTACGGAATTCATGAAATTTCTGTAATGGTAGGGAAAAGAGAATTGCCCGACGAAAAATTAAACTTTTTATTTGATTTGTATAACAATAATAAGCTTTTTTCGATAAAATCAAAAACTTCGAAATTGAAAAAAGTATCGTAACTGTGAAAATGTTAATATCAGTATGACGTGTGACCACCCCTAGTTCTGATTACAGCTTCCAAACGTCTTCGCATGGTCGTGATGAGCTTTCGAATATTCTCTTGTGGAATATTCTCCCATTCATGACGAAGGGCTTCACGAAGTCCTTGTAAATCATTGGGCTATGGAATAGATGTTCGATGGGATTCAAGTAAGGACTTCGTGTTGGCCAGTTGAACCTTGAAATTTCAACCTCATTCAAGTACGTTGTCACTATTCGAGCAGTATGTGGGCGTGAATTGTCATGCATAAAAATTCCCTGCTTTCCCAGAAATGGTATATAAGGTACAACATGGTCCATAAAAATTTCCTCTATGTACACCTTACTGCTGTTAAAGATCCATTTATAAAAACCAACTCTGTGCGGCCCTCTAATGACACATCTTCCCAAACCATAATAGCTCCTCCACCGAATGGAACACGCTCCTCTATATAGGCATCGGCGTATCTTTCTCCTGGACATCTATAAACCCGTCTAAGACCATCAGCTCCTCGAATGCTGAGTCTGGATTCATTAAGAAAAGGTACCTGGGCCCATTGAGCTACTTAGTTTATGTGATCTGGTTTAAATTGAAGACGCGTAATTTGATGCTCTCTGAGAAGTTAGTGACCTGTCGCAGGTCTGTATAGTTGTATATTTGATTCTGAGGGACCTCGTCTCACGGTCCATTCACTTACGTTTACCTGACGTACCTCCATCAATCGATTTCGAACTTTAACAGCAGTAAGATGGCGATTTCGAAGACTTGTGGTAACCATGAATCTGTTATCCCTCAACGATGTGCACCGTCTTCTTCCAATATTCTTTGGACTGTAAATAGGGTAACATTAATTCTTCTAGCAACAGATCTCTGCCTCAGCCCATTTTCAATAAGTGCCACTATTCTCGCAGAATCTTCAATTGATAATCTCATTTTAAGAAATTGTTTCTTTCAGAGAGTGGAAAACAAACTTTTCAATGACCAGTGTTGAACGCAACAGATAAACGATTAATTTATCGTGGAGAATTATTAGAAGATGGTTTCTTTTATCAAGTTTTTCAGCCATGACGTTTACACTTTGCGTATATGTAGTTGATTTTCTAATGAAAAATAGATACTGGACAAAATATTACTGAATCAATTTGAACACGTGAGTTTATTGGAAAAAACAGTGTAAAATCATAGTGAACCGTTTTTCTTGCTCGCCAGTGCATTTTCGAAAGTACAGATTCGAACTGTCTAAATTTGGCATTTAGAATAATAAAGGCGCATGTTGTTCCAAATTTTGTGAGGATCGTATAATCGGAAGACCAAAATAATTTTATTTTGTTAGGATCTTGGGTGATATGAACTAGCTCTAAAAAGCTCCTGACCCCATGATAGTGCTTTTCGTTTTATCAACTTACCAGCATGTTTCGGCACTACACTACGGACTACGTCAGCGCCAGAATTATTCAATCCGGTTTTGTTGTTTTCGTAAAGTTCCAGCATAAACTTTGATATGTGACATTTGATCTTTTTCCTTGTTTTAGTGACATTTTCTTTACTTCCTCCATTGTATTTTCCACTTTCAATATAGACAGCGCGCAGTACATTCACTCTCACGGATGTATTTGAATTATTGACCATTATGAAGTCGTTGGAAAAAATCAGAAGCACTATTACCACGAGAAAAAGAATGGATATTATTGTAAGATAAATAATTCTCATTACGAAGCAACCTTTTACTGTTAGATGGTCAGGAGCTATTTTGAAACTGTATATCTGCGTCCCGGCGCTGAACGCCGTTTTCGGCCACTTGAAATCCATTTGCCGTAACTTCCATCCCTTATCTATTGGTTTTGTATAAATAACTCGAGTGAAACAATATATCAATTGATGGATTTTGATCGATTCTATTCTTGCTTCAATAGTCTCAGAGAACCGGAACACAGAGTGTTCGGGTTTAACGTTTACATATTTCTGAATGTGATTTTAGAGATCCTTAGGTAGAAAAAATCAACCTATGTCCTAAAATGGGCTTTTGAGGATTTTGAACCCTTTCATCATTGCGATTATTTCGTCAGATACCAATGAAATTCTGTATATGGGGGTTTTAGAATAAGCCAAAATGGTTTGATGATAACAAGAAATGCTAATTTCTACCGTTGGTTGTTCTACCAGTGGCAGAGATAATTGAACAGAATCTAATGAAATATCCCCTAATTTCTGAATTAGTGATTTGATCGAATTTACAATCAAAGAATATATTTATTGAGCTACCCCGTACTTTACGGGGTATTCTTTTTATCGCGATTATCTAGTGGCAGGAGAATAAGACCTTACGTTGTGTAGATAGCCCAAATTGAACGAGAATTAGGAAACAGTGCCGGGAAGTTCAGAATACAAGGTTAAGTAACAATACAATATTTGTTTGTGGAAAGCCTCACCTGACTCGATGTATGAGAGCGAGGTTGTACTTAAGGACAAAAAAAGAGCCAGGGATCAAAACCTTGACCTGTCTTCAGTTCTCATACATTCTTCAACACTGTCCTTCCCTTTATTCATAAAATTAAGGTTTCAGAGATCTACAACCTTTCTAATATCCTAAAACATAGTTAGCGTGCAAGCAAAGTGAATACAGCAACCAATTGAGTGAACACACAGATAACATGGCAATAGGAATATGTAACAAAGATCTTCGAGGTAGTTTAACAATAACCCTTTGGTCAGGAATTTCCTATTCACACACCTACTATCTAATTAGATTATTATAATCTGGACGCATAATATCGTTGTTCAGGAATGTCTTGTAGTCGCATTCTGAAGACACAGAGGTTGTGGTGTCTGTTATTCAATTACCTATTCATTATAATATTTATATCTAATAATATAGTTTTTCAGGAATGCCTTGTTGCGGCATTCTGAAGATACAGGATTGTTGTGTTAGTATCTAATTGTGGATCCACATTTCATTTACTCTTGAACACTCTGAATTCTCAAACACAATACTATTGCTAACCACCTCTAGATTCCAATAAATGAAATGAAGATAAAGACGCTTACATGTATGAAATATGTTAAATGATCCATTCAGATTAAAGTGAACAGGTCATCCCTAGCTGAAGCATCAAAACAGTAAAATCCATCCATGAATAAAGAATACATGATATAAATAACACTCACGTTGACCTCAGGTAATTCAATACGATACAATAACTTTACATGTTAGCGCAGCTCAGTCGACTTCCCTTTGTGTCTATCCTTAACTATAAATGAACAATAGACAATGTAGTTCTTTTTATAACAAAGAAAAACTGGATGCTCTTAGGCCGGTATTCAGTCGCTGAAGATCACCACCACCTGGAGAGAACAGATGCTCCTCTCTCAGGGTTATGTTTACATTTCCACATGCGCGCAAGTCTGCGAAGCGACCATAGACTCGTACTCCTGCATCGACCGTGACAAGTAGGCATAAGATTTCATAAGTGAAATAGAAAGGCCTTTTACTTGATAGAAGAAATATAACAAAATTTTAATATCAAAACAAATTAAAATATGTTTATCTTCTACAATTTTAATTTCAAAAAAATTTTTTATTCAAAAAACTTTTAGAATTAAATTAATGTCTAAAACAAGCACCGCTTACATTTAATAGACGTATATAATCAAAACTCAATATCTAATGTCAAATGGAATAAACAAACCAACAGATATACGAAAGTCATTAAAATTAATAAATAAATATTTAAAGGAGACAAAATTTTGTTTCTGGTCTTACCTTTAAGAACACCAATTGCCTTTTAAAAACATGAACACACTTAAAGGACTTCTCAAAGAATATAATTTATTTGAAATATTTAATATATTCAAATATTCGAATAAGTGTTAATTCAGAAATCTCTAAAAACATGCACTATATCTTCAAAAAAACAAATATAACTCTAAGCAATTCCTTCTTCAGTCCTGAATAATATTCCAAATATCAAAATCAAAAAACTAACCTATATCAACAACTGACCACGTGTAAAGGACTAATGCTTCGAAACACAGATCAACTTTATAATTCAAGATTGATCTATGTTCTAACAAAATCAAAGAACAGTGTGAGTTATTTTTAAGGCTTATTTAAATTCATTGACATTCCATAATGAGATTTATTGAAGCCAAAATATAATTATATATTATATATAAAATAAAATGGAAAGGCCTTTTAGTTGATAGAAGAAGTTTTGATATTCAAATTTTATTTCATAAGTGGTTCTTCCCAATATAATATGAAAACCAAATGTTTGATGCTAGCCGACTGAAAAACATTGTAAGCAAACAAGACATCTGAAAGATGAAAGTAAATCAAATATCGTATTTGGTTGCGCTAGTAGTTAATTTAAAAACCGTAGTCTGAATGATCTGAAGAAGTTACAATGTAAACGAAACGCGTCATCAGCAGTGGCGTAACTACACCGTCAGGGGGACGTGGCAAATTCTTCAGATGGCCCCCCCCCCTCCATTAAAAATCATTAGGTTGTTTAATACAATTTTAATAAATCACTTAATTGGTCACGAAACAGTATAAAAATCATGGTGTGAATTAAATTTATTATCTGATGAATGAATGTTAGTCATAAAATCATAGGTACTAAATAATTAGAAAAAAATAACAATTCAATTTTAACAAAATATGTATCACTAAAATTATTTCCTCCGAGATTCTGTTCTGCAAAAGTATCAATTATGTAATCGAAGTTCAAAGATCGGGCCATAGAATTTTCAATAGACAGAGTAGCTAAGTTACTCAGTCTATCTTGTCCTATGGAATTTCTTAAATAGGTTTTTATTAGTTTAAGTTTCGAAAATGATCTTTCAGCACTAGCTGTAGTCACAGGGATTGTGACAAACAACATTAATGCAGTACATACCTCAGGAAAGCTGCACGACATAAAATGATTCTTTATTAATAATAAATCAGCAAGATCTCTAATACACGCAGACTTTTCTATTTCATCTCTGAAAGTGGATCGAAAACTGAGAATTTCCTTGGCAAATGATGGAGATATGACCTTTTCACATATATTCACAAATTCTAGAGCTTTTTTCAAAAGTTCATCATTTAAGTTCTGCAAATTGGCAGGTTGCAAAACACTGAAATTCGAAACAATTTCATTCAATGGAAGGAAACGCTGCTTTCAGCTCATTATCATTAATGATATCCAAAACTCGATAAAATATGTTCACTCTGAATAAACTTTCCGGGTCTTGGAGACGCTCATCTTCGCAAAGTTTTTCAAAATGGCGTTTCACTCTCCTTTGACGAGTTTTAGGAAATTCAGGGTTGAAGACTACTTTTCGGCTACACTATTAGCTTCTTTTTTTTAAAATTCAAATTCAAACCGGTTCTTTTCCAATTCATCCAAACAAATTTTCAAACGTTTTAATGCGTTCGAAATATCGGTGGCTTTGGACTGAAGTGCTTTAAATGCAGCATCGACAGTTTGTAGAATTTTGCAGTGGAAAACAAATAGCATAATAAAATTGTAGTTTTCGATTTTCTTCTTGAAGGAAATAGCTTCATTTTTTTCATCTGGTCTAGAATTTAACAGAATTGTTTTTGTTAGTGCTTTTTAAATTTCAACAAATCTAATTTTTTGGGCAAAAATAGCACAATAACGTCCTGCCCATCTGGTAGGGTTCAATGTTTTTAATGTTATCGATGTTGAAGAGACCGTTTCTTTATCGGATATTAAACTGGACAGAATATTCCATCTTTTGATGCTAGGCCCAAAAAAATTATAAATTTGTTGAACAGTATCAAAAAAATTTTGCATTTCAATAACTTCCCTTCCTGGAGCATTTAGAACCAGATTCAAATTATGAGCAGCACAGTGAACATACACAGCATTTGGTTCGATATTTTTTATGTCTTTGAACTCCACCATTGGTGCCTTTCATTGTGTCAGCACCGTCATATCCTTGTCCTGGACACTTATTTAGAGGTATATTTTTGTCATTTATGGATTTTAGTATTTGTTTGGACATTGCTGAGGCAGTTCTTTAACCTTATAAAATCCTAAAAATGACTCTTTAATGACCAGCGCTTTTGTCCATTTTCGTCCCTCTCGATCATACAGTTACGGTAAAGGTCACACATTTGATCCATTTGTGAGATATTTTGGGTCGTATCAAATATGAATTTTTCAATTTTAAAACCAGAACAGAAATCAACTCATTTTGTATTTTCGGACTTAAGTATTTTATGGGGCCTTTTGGTTTATTTAACAATTGTTTCAAAATCGGATCGTATTTCGCTAATAACTCAACAATACTCAGAAAGTTTCCCCTACAACTTGGTACATTGCTATTTGCGTTTTCTCTGTGGCCACGAAAGTCTAAATAACACGTTGAAAGTGTCAGCGTAATATCTAGGAGTCTAGACAATACTTGGAGCCAAAAAATTTTTCTTTCTTGATCATGGACTTTTGCTCTTCATCTAGTGTTCCATGTAACCGCCATTGTTGATAAGTTAGATAAGAATCCAGCTGAATTTTCGATGTCTCGTGTCTTTCTATGGCGTCTACGATATGTTTCCAGCCGATGTAGCCTTCCATCCAAACATTTCGTATTTTTTTAGATACCCGATTTGCGAATAACCAACATGGTTCACAATACGCCTTCTGAAGTATTAAGGAATAGGATAGCCATGCACGTTCAATTTTGGCACCAGACTTTGTAACGTTACTGTTTTTCTGAAAAAGATCTATTGTCACTGTCTTTCAAATAAGAACCCTTAGGTTTACATTGTCCGTTTTCGATCACGAATCGTTTAATTTGATCATTTAATTCTTTAAAATTACCATTATCATTAACATATGCTTAAGATGCAATATTGTTCACACTAAAACATGATTCACTTTGATCTTTACTAGTACTTGGTTGTGGGTGTTCTTGATCTGGATATAGACCGGGTTCGGGTGCTGCATCTGCTATACTTTTGCTTTCAGTTACTTCCAATTTTCCACTTTCTGAGAACTGTTCACTCGCATTTTCATCATTATCAGAGTCATTATTCTTAAAGTACTGATTAATTTTAGGTAAGTTACGATTTTTTTCTGCAGACTCCCACTTTCTCTTTCGTTTTTCACTTCCACTGAGATATTTCCTAGAACTAAACATATTGGTATTCAACTTTCACAATAATTAACTTTACTCACTTTGTCTCTTTCGCAGATTCAGTAAAAAAATTCAACGATACAAATGATCAGTTATTAAAACAATCAAAACGTCTAATGTCACGACAGAATGCGCAATAGAGTGCTGCGCAAACAAATTCCAACCAAACTTGATAAAATATGTGGCGATCTCTTCAAAGGGTCCGCGGCAAGTCCGCCGACAAAGATACGCTCTCTTTGTCGGCGTTATCAGATGTAATAAAATAACACAAATTGGCGATGTGGAATTTTTTTCGCTTCGGCATATTGGATGGAACTAAGCGAAATGATTTATGATCGACTTGCGGACCTCATTATGGTTTCTAAAATTGATAAACATCCTTTACTTGTTATGTTTGTTAATAATTTATATGGTATCGTCTACTGTCTTTTGTGAAGTGCAACTTCAGTTGTTAAGTGCCTATCTGATTCTGTAAAATTTGTAATTGATACTAAATATTGTTCAAAATCTCTCTCTTCATTGAGGGTTAATAATTTTTCCGTTCGATCACAAAACATTATTCACGAAAATAATAAATCAAAATGGTAGTAAACAATAATCAATGTGCGGCGAACTTACAGAACCGCTGATGATTTCAAAAACGAGGAAAATCACAAAAATTCAACAACGCGAATCATCCGTTACAGAACCCCTTAGCCACCCCCGAAACCGATAACATAACGACTATTGCGCTCTGGCTGCACTAGGGGGTGGAATTCTGATCTCGGAAGCGGCTGAATATTCAAATATGGAGTCCGGTGGTGCGTACGGTGGCGGAAAAGCTGGCGGCGCTTTTGATCCGGTCGCTTTTGTGCAAAGACCCCAAGTTATTCTGAGGGCTGTTTGTTGGGTGAGTTAAAAAAAAAATGTCTTTTCCGATGTTATTCTGGTAACGTTTTATTCAGCCTTGACAAGGAAGGACAACACCATATGATTATTGATTATTTGAAATGGGTCACTTGAAAGCATGTGAATGTGAGGGTAATTGGTCTTCATGATATGTGGTTATATATGGACACAGATATTCGTTGCAAAAACATGCTTTTTGCATTGTCAGTATTTATACTGTTTCTGAACTATTCTTATGCTTAGAGTATGTTGTTGTCTTGATTTTTGTAAAAACAATTCACTCAGTATTACATAAACCTCTATAGGTATCATACTTTATGGAATCTTTTTTCTAATTTCTTAGTTGCTTTTTCTTAGAGAATGCTAAATAAATTGATACTGCCTACTGACATCTAAATCCACAGCATTTTAATCAGGTTACACTAAATATTCTCAGAATATTCCGTAATATTGCTTTTGGGATATTCAAATACTCTCAGAATGTACGAAAAGAAATTTCTCATAACTGCTGGTATATTCCAAAGAAAAATATAATACCGCATATCTCTTTAGGATATTCTTGAAATATTGTATACTAATTATTCTCAGAATAAACATGATAACCTTTGAATATCCTAGGCATTCCCGGAATATTCGAAGAAACTGAATAAGCCTGGAATGTGCAATGAATGTTCAAAATTATATTTTCAAGGAATTTTTCTCAAGGAATATTTACTACTCTGTCAAGAAAGTACCGGGAATTTTCAATTAAAACAACATTTTTACATTTAATCGTCAAAATTTATTGGGTCGCCTTCAAAATAGGCTCCATTTGCTCCAATACATCTATGCCAACGGCACTTCCAATTATCGAAATATTTTTTATAGGCGCTTTCCGGGATGGACTTTAGCTCTCGCGCCGAATTTTGTTTTATGGCTTCAATCGACTCAAAACGGGTGCCACGAAGGGGCAATTTTAGTTTTGGGAAGAGGAAAAAGTCGCAGGGAGCCAAATCCGGCGAATACGGTGGTTGCTGAAGCACGTTTGTTGAGTTTTTGGCCAGAAAGTCAGTCACAATCGTAGCTCGGTGAGAAGGCGCGTTATCGTCCCATAGTAATCACCCATAGTAAAAATCGGCACGCACTCTGACATCGACTGACTTAATCAGCTGTTGCAAACACACTAGTTGACAGATCCCGCTCAAGCTTGGCATAGTAATTAAGGACAGTGGTACCAACCTAGGAAAAATTTTTTTTACCTGCCTCATTGCCCCGCCAGATTTAAATCGATAATTCCCGGTACTTTCTTGACAGAATGTATATGCATTTTATAAAAAGCTCTAAGAGAATAATCCTGCGAGTGTGAAGAATAATCAGGACATCTTTAATATTTTAATTAATTTTTAAGTGAAAATATATCAAAACGAAGTAACAATAAGTCCTGAAATGCATTCCTTGTACGATAATTTTGTTGTTTTGAGAGGTGTTTCTATACCGGTTGGTCCGCGGTCAACTGTACATAGTTTGATGGTGAATAGATGGTACCTTGGGGAGCCACAAAACAACAATTAAATATGGTCTAAGGTTATTGGTTTTTGAGATACACGGTGATTTATCGATTTTGGCAGAATATTTGGACGGCTATAACTCCTGAATCGTTCAATGTATTCGTTTCAAATTTGGCAGGTATTGTCATCTCAGGCCATCGAATTGTTCATATTCCATATGAACATATTACCAAGGGCGTATCCAGCGTTCAATTCAGGGGGGTCACATTTATATATATAAAATAATTTTAATCAAATAACAAAATTAATTTTTTTCTTTTGTCGTCTCGAGAAACGAGTTATGACTTCCACCACTTGAATGGGTAAGCATTTGTGAACGTCGAGAAGTGCCCATCCAGTTAGACGATCTTCTACCATTGAAGCTCTAAGCCAAGATTTGAGCCTCCTAAGAGTCCAAAAGGACCTTTCTACTGTGGCTGCACTAACTGGTAGTGTAGCAAGAATACATAAAAATTCTCTTACATAAGGATACATTTCAGTATCGCATTTTCTATTAGATGAGTAATCGCGGAATATTCTGATTCCGCTGCCATTTCACCTTCCACAGCCGATATTCGTTTATATTTACTGAAACTGGAGTATTGTCTATTAGCAATAGTCGTTTGCAAGCTGTTTAAGAGTTTCATTGTCTTCATCTTCATTAGTATAATCGACTTTTGAAATAAAAACGTCTAGTTGAAATAATTTTAGTACTTCTGGAGAGAGTAATTTATTACAGAATCTAGAAAAGGGATGTATACAGCCCTGCGAAAATACTTTTCAGCAGATTGAGCAAGATGGTTATTGGCTCTGTGTGTTTGTCGTGATACTATTCTGGGTCCTTTAATTTCAGCATCTAGTTGTTCAGCTACTTCTTTTGCTTCTTCAAAAAGCTGTCGGAAAATTGTGTCAGCCTTTACCTCTTATTTCGTAGAACAGTCATTGTATCATTTATGGCATCCGTAGGCCTTTCTAAATCAATTAACCTCGTTTGCAATACTCTACTATTATATATAATAAAAAAATAAATATTATATATATCTGGATATAGGGTGTTTTTTTTAGAGTGATAGAACTTTGAATTGAAATAAAACACATTTAAATTAAGATTGAAGATAATTTTTTTTTCAGTTGAAAGATAATTTTATGGCATTCATGTTTTGAAAATAATTTCCGGCATATGTCCACCACGACTAGCTCTGAGGAACCGCATTCGACCAGACCAATTCTGGACCACTTTTTCTAGTAATTCAGGCCTTATTTAATCAATAACAAGAGTTATGTTGGCTTCTAAAGCGTCTATTGTTACTGGTTTATCAGCATACACCAATGACTTGACATAATCCTGAAGAAAATAATCCAGTGGAGTTATGTCGCATGATCTTGGAGGCCAATTAATTGGACAATTTCTCGAAATAATGTTATCGCCAAATCTTTCTTTCAATAAATCAATTGTTACGATAGCAGCATGAAGTGTAGCACCATCTTGTTGGAACCAAAACATTTCTGGGTCGATATCATTCAAATTTTGAAACAAATAATCATTGATTATCGATCTGTAACGAGCATCATTCACTGTAACATTAGCTCCAGCATCGTTTTTAAAGAAATATGGACGGATGATGCCTCCAGCGTGTAAAGCACACCATACAGTGCATTTTTCAGGATGCCATGGTACCTGCAGAACTTCTTGAGGATTGTTTTCACTCCATATACGGCAATTTTAGTTGTTTACATAGCCGTTCGACCAGAAATGAGCTTCATCACTAAACAAAATTTTACGATAAAAAAGTGGATCAACTTCAAGTTGTTCTAGGGCACAATCAGCAAACAAACGACGCTTATTATGGTCAAGTGGCTTTAGTTCCTGAACCAGTTGGATCTTGTATGGGTGTGGACCAAGATCTTTACGCAAAATTTTTCATGTGGTGGATGCACAAAGTCCAACTTGTTGTGAACGTTGAGGAGTAGACAAATCTGGATCATCATTAACACTATGACTTACAGCAGCGATATTTTCTTCTGTACGTACAGTTTACTACTCTGTCAAGAAAGTACCGGGAATTTTCAATTAAAACAACATTTTTACATTTAATCGTCAAAATTTATTGGGTCGCCTTCAAAATAGGCTCCATTTGCTCCAATACATCTATGCCAACGGCACTTCCAATTACCGAATTATTTTTTATAGGCGCTTTCCGGGATGGACTTTAGCTCTCGCGCCGAATTTTGTTTTATGGCTTCAATCGACTCAAAAAGGGTGCCACGAAGGGGCAATTTTAGTTTTGGGAAGAGGAGAAAGTCGCAGGGAGCCAAATCCGGCGAATACGGTGGTTGCTGAAGCACGTTTGTTGAGTTTTTGGCGAGAAAGTCAGTCACAATCGTAGCTCGGTGAGAAGGCGCGTTATCGTCATGCAAAATCCATGAGTTGTTCGCCCACAAATTTGGCCGCTTCTTACGGATACGCTCACGCAAACGTTTCATAACGCCTAGGTAATACTCCTTGTTTACCGTCTGATCCTCTGGAACGAATTCGTAGTGCACCACGCCACGGATATCGAAGAAAACAATGAGCATCACCTTCATTTTCGAGCGGCTTTGGCGTGGTTTTTTCGGTTTCGGCTCATTTTTTGCCACCCATTCCGATGATTGCTGGCTTGTTTGCATATCGTACTCGTAGACCCAGGTCTCATCACCAGTTATAATGCGTTCCATGAATGTAGAATCGGAATTACAGCGATCCAGCATGTCTGAAGCAACCTGTTCGCGATGACGTTTTTGAAGAAAATTCAGGTCTTTCGGTACGAGTCGTGCGGCCACCTTTCTCATGCCCAAAATATCAATCAAAATCGTACGTGCGGACTCGTGGGATATCTTAAGATCATGTGCTATCTCTCTCAAGCTGGTACGACGGTTTTCCAGCACCCTTTCCTTAATTTTATCGACGTTATCTTCGATCGAAGCGATGGGCGACCACTTCACGACCGTCCTTGAAGGCTCTGTACCACTGATATGAACGAGTTTTCAATAGAGCATTATCACCAAAGGCCTTTTGCAACATTTTCAATGCATCGGCACACGAAAATTCATTTGCAACACAAAACTTTAAACAAATTCTTTGCTCAACGTAATCACCCATAGTAAAAATCGGCACGCACTCTGACATCGACTGACTTAATCAGCTGTTGCAAACACACTAGTTGACAGATCCCGCTCAAGCTTGGCATAGTAATTAAGTACACTGGTACCAACCTAGGAAAAAAAATTTTTACCTGCCTCATTGCCCCGCCAGATTTAAATCGATAATTCCCGGTACTTTCTTGACAGAATGTGTGTCTTGTTGTTTCTGTTGCATCGAGTAAAGAAAATGTTGTCCTAAATCTATCAATAGTTCGACGAATAAGCTACTCTGCTGGACGATTATGTAAACTATAAATTACAGGAAGTATTTTATAACTTTGGCAAATAGAACAATGATTTCAGCAATTTGTAAACGTTGTTGCGGCGTGAGTCTTTCCATGATAATTTGTCAATGCTTACTGAACAGAAATGTCAAAACAACATGGCTTCTACCTTCTGTCAAATCACAGTTATCCCGATCGAAAGTTCAATCACTCTAAAAATACACCCTATGTGTGAGCAGAAAAAATATTGAATTAAAATTTATATCCAAACACATTCCATGATGAATTGGCTTTCAACGAAAGTCTGAAACAATAAATTTGCGCCCAACGTGAGGCACGCTTTGCTCAATAACATTCACGGCTTGTATCATAATGATCGTCTTTATGATCCTTATTACATAATTAACTATTAGATGATCTTTTTTTCAGCAGCTATCAGAATTCTGTCATGATTCTGAAAAAATACAAGAAAGATTTTCATTATTCAACATTTATAGGTATCAAAAGATGATTGAAAATGAAACTTCAGATCCTGAATGTTTTATCGATGAAAAATTATTGATTACGGACTTGTTTTCTTTTCAGCAGAAAATATCTCATTTTGTGTGCTTTCGAATGACATATCAACTTTTGTGCTAGCTGCTTGTTCTCTGTTATAATATGGCTGAGAAGATAACAACGAAAAGTTGAAATATTCCAAATCTAAATTTGCTCTATATTAAAGCCCTTTATGATTGAATATTAAAATAATTCTCATGGTTATCGTGAATTTATCTGTCGTATCAAAATAATTCGAACGAAAAAAACTAAATTTTAATAATACAGTGAGCTTTCCCGTGTTATAGGGAGTACTCTAAAATATCCGTGATTTTACGGAGTACTCTAAAATATCTGGGATTTTACGGAGTACTCTAAGATATCTGAATACTCTAACCGTGCGTTCCGCTAGACAACCACAACGCTCACGGTCTTTCCCGTTCCACTATAGAAATATAACCGGGGATCACACAAAAGTACATGCAAATCGGTTACATATCAGGCTCTGCGAATATCATGAACAGTACAAATAAAGCACCACTATTAATAAACACAACAAGCAGCAACCACGCAACGCGAGAAAGTATACAATACAAATAGATAACTTGTGAGGGTCGTGCCAGTTTAGTTATATACAAAGGCAATGCATTTTAGTTAAAACATTCCGGTCGGATTAAATAACACTCAAGCAAAAATACAAGAATGAAAAGCGATGAATGAAAGTACAATGAACGAGCGTGCAATCTCTGATTTTACATTAAAACTAAGGGGGTATTCAGAAATGTAAAGCATGCAATTAATCAGAAGCATTTAAAAGAAGTTTACTTACTAAGAGATACCAGTGGGGGCTGTTATAAGTACTATTATCTCGAGTATGTTTCTATGTCGCTCAGAAGGTTTATTTCCTAAAACTTTCCTCTCTGCCGCTTCAAAATACAATGGGAACGCTATAAGCACGTTCTTCTTTTTGTTATTGTCACCAATCGCATACGTGTCAAGTTACAGTGCCACAGAATATTTGACACATAAATAACGAGGGTAAACACTGTGATGTAATGATGTCATTTATATAATCGATGAGGGATTTTGTCACTCGTATGAACCTTAGAGAATTGCGGATCTTTTCAACAGATGTCATGAAAAAATGTAAAGAAAACAGACTACTACTACTTATAGCAATTGTTCGAAATATCCACCGCCTTGTTCAATTCATTATTCACACGTCGTTTCCGCACTAAATCTACAACACTGCGAAGTTCACAAAATTTATGACGCATTTCTGCACAACACAATTTTATTCTTTCGATCAGATCTTCTCGAGTCTGAACGCGAATTTGATATACATTTTCTTTCAAGGTATTTCAGACATAAAAATCCAGAGGCGTAAGGTAGGGGCTCCTTACGCCATCTTACCTGACCCTACCTTCCAATTCATTGCATCCCAAAATATTCCTTAATAAGTCCCGTATAGTCCGGCTAGTATGAGCTCACCAGCCATCCATTTGAAACCAGAAATTTTGTCTGTTAGTCAGGGGCTTTTCATCCAATATGTATTTTAACCTGCTTTGGATTAATATAATGAATTCTTCAGCGTTAAGGCGATCGGGAAGTATTACTGGTCCGTATATACTGAAGTCACCTCTCATAACTCCAAACTACACGATGACACATAACTCATATTGAAAATGGGAAACACTAGTCGCATGGTGGTTTTCTCTTTTCCGTACATGGATATTTCGCAAATTTATCCTACCTTATTTAATGAAAGTGGCCTCATCAGTCCAGAATATCCTACCGCCCCACCACACTCCTAAATTATTCAGTTACCACCTACAAAATTTTAGTCTCGTCTCAGCATCTACAGGTAACAAATCCTGCACCTTTTTCAAATGATTTGGATGTAACTTTTTTTTGAGTTCTCGGTGTACTGTAGAATTATGAATTCTCAATGTACAACCAATTCGACGAGTACTTATGAGGTACTTCCGGACAGCTTGAAGAATAGCAGGAACATGCTGGCCTTGCTGCCTATTTCGACGACCTTGCCATATTCGGAAACCACCAAATGGGCCTGTTTCACCTAATCGCAATACTCAATGTTTGGAAAAAACAAGCATAATTATCTCGATTTTTTCTAGAATACTTGTAAAAATAAAACTGTTATTCTTAGGGAAAACAACTTTGTAACTTCTATGTTCTATGATCTATGTCTAAGATTTTAACCTAAAACTGTCACATGTCATATTAAGTTAGGTGTTAGAAATGTGAATTGAGAAACCCGAAGAGATCGCATTGTTTTTTATTTCTTCCAGGTTAGTAAGCTATTTTTTTCATTTCTTTTTATTTCTTTGTATGTAATTATTTTATTTTGTGTATGTTTTTCTGGTATATTTTAAACTAAAGAAAATAAATTCTCCAGAATCATGACATCAAATCGTCTATTTCTTCAATTATAAAAATATTATAAGAATTGATTACATTTTTATGAATCAAAAACGTAAGCTATAATGACGAAATCCATGAAGATTTGCATCGCTTTGGAAGCATCCAAGACTGATAAGAAGAAAAATACATACAAATTCAAATGGATCGAAACTACGGAACGGAAGTACATATTATGAAATACCAGAGGAAAAAGAGGTTATATCTGACCATCGTGAACTTTTGGTCCTACCGAAGGTGAAGAGTATCTTGAAATCGATTAAAGTAAGAGATTCATTTCTTACGTGTGTCATTTCATTAACTCCGGAATTGAAAGAAATATATTTTGATTCCGAAGAAGATGTGATGTTTAAGAATGAATATTTACAACTGATTTATTCACCCGCATACGTGAGAGCAGTATTTGGACAAGAATCACCAAAACCACAGGATACGGTAGAACTTTCAAGAAAAAGCAAGGATTTCAAGAGGATAAAGGAGGATTTTGTGCTGAATAATTTTGATTGTAAGAGTGTTTCAGTGAATTTATGGTTCGAAAAATTCGAGACGGAATGCACGCGTTGTGAAGTAGAAGAAGATAGAGACAAATCTTTGATTTTCTGGATGGAATAGCGAAATAATGGTTTGATTCTAAATTAATTACATTAGGTTTAGACAAAAGTTTTCAAATATGGAAAGATAACTGCTTAGAGAGTTTTTGTGAAACGAGTTGGCATAAATATAGAGAGACCTATTCATTTAGGTACATTTAGGAGGAAGTTTAGTTGACTACGCTTTTGTGAAAACAAATAGAAAACCAGTTAAGAAGGAACCATGATCAATTTGTGAGAAGAATGGTTTTTGAGGTAGATTTCATCCGGAGACTTTATGTCGGCTAAGGAATAAATCCAATAATTTTGAACAAAAGAACGTACCTGGTAACTTAAAAAATGTAAACAATGTTCGGGTACAGGATGAATTAAATCAGGCCATTTCAAACCAAAAAAACTAAGACTGTTGCCATTGATGAAAATTGAAGGTATTTATAAATAATAATGAATTATGTGGAATTTATGATTCGGACTCAAATGTTAGTCTTCTGAATTACAAAGTAGCAGAAAAGTTATGTCTACGCATTCAAGATAATAGAAACACATTCAAAACAGTCAGTCGCAGGGCAAAATTTTCAGGAAAAATAATTACAAAAATGAGAATCAATAATATCAAAAAAGAAGTTGTACTTTTTGTAGTTAATGAAAAAAATTTCGAGTATGATATTCTACTCGGACTAGATTCTATTTCCAATTTTCAATTAAAACAAGATTTTGATTTGAATATTTATCAAAGATTATGAATGAAGAGAGAAAGATCGATTGTGTCCATTATAATAATAATAACAATGATTACACCATCAATTTCAATGAAGGGATACTAACAGAACTTTTCGTAACAAAATTAGACCATTTGGAAACAAATCAGAGAAATAAAATTGAAGTTTTAATAAATAAATATGACCATATTTTTGCAAAACACAAGTTTGATATTGGTCGGGTGCAAAATAATGAGGCACATATAAAACTTTTAGAACACAAAGAGATAGAATTCCAAATAGGAAGATTGTTGAAAGCGAATCTGATTGAGGAGTCCTCCTCACCTTTTGCATCACCAGTCACTTTAGTATATAAGAGAGATGAAGGGTTTAAAACCAGATTATGTGTCGATTCTCGTGAACTCAATAAATTAATTGTTCCCGAACCACAGCATTTCCCATTAATTGATGAAATCTTAGCCAAGACCAGAAATGCAAAATTCTTCACTACATTAGATGTGAATTCTGCCTTTTGGTCGATTCCTATTTGTATCAAAGATAGATATAAGACTGCTTTTGTGTCACTGGTAATGGAAATGTTTACCTTTTGGACTTAAAACATCCCCGGCCATATTTCAACTTATATTGAATAATATTATCAAAAAATTTAACCTGAATTTATTCTGCCTAAACTATATAGATGATATTCTAATATTTTCTTCAACATTTGACCAACATATAGAACATTTTGAGAGTCTCTTGAAAGCAATATGTAATGAAGGATTCAGACTTAAATGTATCAAGTGTAATTTTGCAGAAGAAGCAGTCAAATATTTAGAACATATTGTAGGAAACAATACAGTTCGACCTATAAATGATAATTTAAATTCCATTAGGAATTTTTCTCCACCGGAAGAAGATAAGGCAATTTTTGGGTAAAGTTAATTTTTATCACAAATACATAAAAGATTCAGCTAGATTATTAGAACCGTTGCATAATTTACTGAGAAAAGATGTAAAATTCAATTGGTCATTGGCTTGTCAGGAAGCTTTCAATAGGGTTAAGGACATCCTTTGTTCTGAGCCAACTCTTGCAATTTTTAACCCAAGTGCCTATACTACTATATATACTGATGCCAGTATTCAAGGAGCTGTTCTTAAACAAAAACAGATTAATGGTGAAATGAAACCCGTAGCATATTTTTCTAAAAAATTGAATAAATATCAAAAGAACAGGAAAGCAATGTTCCTAGAATGTCTGGCAATTAAAGAGGCAATTAAATTTTGGAAATATTGGCTAATAGGACATAAATTTATTGTTGTTACTGACCATAAGCCATTAGAAGGGAAAGAATTTCGTACAAGACCAGATGAAGAGCTGGGTGACATGATGAATTTTCTATCACAATTCGATTTCGAGAGTAGATATGAACCAGGAAAAGGAAATATAAAAGCAGATTGTCTTTCTAGAAACCCAGTTCTGGAAGAAACGGAAAATATGGACGAATGTATAAGAACAGTTAATTTGGTGGAATTAAATGAAATAAAAAAAGAAAAGAAAACTAGGGCATGGACGAAAATAGCCGATGAATGTATTGAAGAATACAATAGAACAGACCATTCTACAACTGGATATAGCCCAGAATATTTACTTTGTGGCAGAACTGATCCCATTGCTCCAGAAGAACTTATTGAAGAGAGAAATTTACCAAAAGATAAGGAAATCCCTATATCCCTACTATAATATTATAAATGCGAATATAAGTTTGTTTGTTACGCTTTCACGCAAAAACTACTGAACCGATCATCATGAAACTTTGTACATATACTCTTGAAGGTATTAGAAGTAACATAGGGTACTTTATATTTAAAAAAAATTTTTTTTACGAAAGATAAAACAATTGTTTGTCAAAAAATCGTCAAATTTAGCTACTTCAGTAATGAAGTTTTACTATTATTATACCCTTACCCTTTATCTTTCATACTTATTTAATGACTCCACTGCGGGCGAAGCCGCGGGTAAAAAGCTAGTAGCATATAAAAATTCTTTACGCTATCATGAATCCAATAAAAGACTGATCGACAAGAATAGGAAACATTATGATTTTAAAATTGGAAACTATGTTTATGTTGAAAATAAATCAAAATTGAATAGAGAAAAACTTGATGAAATAAGAATAGGACATCTTCCAATAGTGAAAAAATTTTTTAACACTACATATGAGATAGATATTGGAAATAAAAGAAAGGACAATATTTTCATGTAACTAAGTTGTTCCCATGTGAAAACGCAACCATGTAATGAGGGGTGCATACTTTGTGTGGGGGATGTAAAAATAAAACTGTTATTTTTAGGGAAAACAACTTTGTAACTTCTATGTTCTATCTTCTGTCTAAGATTTCAACCTAAAACTATCACATGTCATATTTAGTTAGCTGTTAGAAATGTGAATTGAGAAACTCGAATAAATAGCATTGTTTTTGATTTCTTCCAGGTTAGTAAGCAATTTTTTTTATTTCTTTTTATTTCTTTGTATGTAATTATTTTATTTTGTGTATGTTATTCTGGTATATTTTAAACTAAAGAAAATAAATTCTTCCAGAATCATGACATAAAATCGTCTATTCTTCAATTATAAAAATAAGAATTGATTACATTCTTATATACCTATTATGAATTGAGTTGATTCGTTAGATTCAAGAAAACGAACTAATATCCAACATTATTAAGCGACAGAAACTATCAGACTTTAAATTCAATGTTTACTTTGATATTCAATCAAAGGAGCTTCAAGATGAAGCAAATTTAGGTTTGGAATATTTCAACTTTTCGTTATCTTCTTAGCCATGATATTATGGCAAAGGACAAGCACAAAAGTTGATATGTCGTTCGAATGCACACTAAATGAGTAATTTTTTGCTGAAAATAAAACATGTCCATAATTAATAATTTTTCATCGATAAAACCATTGTAAAAATATGACTGATTCTGTTCACTTCATAATTGTGATATTCATCTCCTTACCACGCCCGCAATAAGAATATTTTGGCATACAGAACTTCTTATCTTGTAGCAAATTTAATGCCGTTTCCAGATATGTGGTCAAATTAAATGAGGTTACAAAAATAACTGATGTATAATTGATTTGATGAAAAAGCTTGAAAAATATCGTGAAATCAAGAAATGTTAAATTGAAGAATAACCATCATTCTAAAATGCTCATCTTCGGCCATACGATCATTAGCCCATTGAACGAAGTGGAAATGCATCGGATGGTCACTTGACTTCACTTCTCGCACTTCATATCGAGTCTTTATCAGAATCCTCCTCAGAGGATTGCGATAAATTTTCAGTTCTCGAGCACGATGACGAGTTGATGTTGATGGATGATCAGCCACAATCTGGGCTATAGAAGCAATATTTTCAGATGTGCTCATTGGAGGAGACCGTGAGCGGATTGTTTTATCAAATAACGGTCCAGTTTACAAGAAGCAATTGATCCACAAATTGGCGTGAGGTCATTCAATTTCTATTGAATTTTCCATGTAAATTTCTAACAGTTTGGATAGAAGAGTCACTACTTTCCCACTTGCCTGGTAGTTCATGACTGCCACGACAAGGAAACAGTTCTTCTTTTGTACGGAACAAGTTATCGATCCATTTCCATACATTTTCACATGAATTGAAGCGTTATTCAGTGAAAGCGTGTCCTACAGATGCGAATTGATGATAAACGGAGGGAGCCAAGTCTAGAGAATGAGCCTCATGCTCTAATATTTCTCAGCTGAACGCCTTGATCATTTCTCTGACCTGTTATGCTGTGTATGTATTGGGACATTATCATGTTTCCCTTTTTTATATTCCAGTCGTTTTTTATGCTCGATTTAAATCTATCATTTGCTGTTGACAGCGATCAGTGTTAACGGTTTCATCTGTTTCTAGTAGCTTGTAATAAATTACATCCTTCTGATCCCACTAAATACATTATCTTCTTTTCAAAAAGATTTGATACTGCATTGGATGTCGAAGGTTCCCTTGGATTCGCTCAAGTTTACTACATTTAGGATTCTCAAAATATTTCTAATTTTCATCACTATTCACGATTTTATGAAGAAGCGACTTTTTTTGTATCTGTGAATCAGCATTTCACAAGTGGTTTCTCGATTTTCTTGCTGTCTTTCATTCAGTTCATATTACACCCATTTTCTGAATTTTTTCCATCGCTCTCAAACGAATGTAAACATACCATCCTGATGAAAATAAACATTGTCCACATCCATGGCAAATTTCAGACAAAAAAATTAGTTAACATCGTTCAGTAACGCAATCTATTCGCTGTAACAGCATTTAATTGAATCAGTCTTCACCTAATGAAAATCCATTTGAAATGATATTTTAAAGAAGGTTATTCTAATTTCCACATATTTATTATGAATATAACAATTGTTTCGCTATTACAGTAGCATCATCATCTGTTCTACATTTTGAATAATTAAACTTATTTCGGAAATACGTTAATTTTATACTGTTACAACTATATAATTGCAATCAGACCTTTGGTAATTCTAAAATTAGGGTTTAATAGGAATTTGCGTCAAAAAAAATTAATTTAAAGCGGCGAACTGCTCACTTTCGTTTATTCAATTATTAGATAAATAATATTGAATAAACTACCGATTTTATTGTGTCTATTTCTAGTACTTCTAACAATGTGAGAAAAAAACTTTCATTTTCAACATGCAATTTCGCAATTTTGGTTTAAGTCATGTCCAGCTTCTGATAAATAGATTGGACAA
Organism: Megalocaria dilatata; assembly: GCA_034642435.1. Classification (NCBI taxonomy): domain Eukaryota; kingdom Metazoa; phylum Arthropoda; class Insecta; order Coleoptera; family Coccinellidae; genus Megalocaria; species Megalocaria dilatata. The sequence continues at coordinate 50,631,959 of CM067859.1, read as the reverse complement.
TCGGAATTAAATTTTCGTAAGGAAACTCTTCAAATGTTCTTGAATTCTTTTTTAAAATACAGTTTCTTTCATGTTAACCTTTCGGCAATCACCTCAAATTAAATTATAAACTGCATCTTTAGCTGTAATATCTTTATTGTTTGTAATGAATTTACTAAGATTTAAATTTGTTTCAAATGATTTTCATTCTTGAGAAAATATGTAAATCCTCATTCATGATGAATTGTCAAGTCAATGTTCTCAAAATCACATGTTCATTTTCAGAACATAGAGTTGTCAATTTGTTTTGAGTTAAGCTCTTACATTTTTTCAGTTTTTCGAAGTTGCAGATTGTTTTATATTTTGAGGTACATACTGCTATATTTGTTCTTGATAGATTTTATTTTTCATTCTGAAGGTTGACTGAAGATGTGTGGGATTTTCAAACGTTATTTGATATATTTTAATTTTGTATAATGCATATTTGAAACCAAATTGCTGCTCCATGGATTTTCATTATTTTCTATCAATTTTGTTCATTTCCTATAGCTTCCTTTGATTTTGGAATATTTTACAAAATTTTTTCCATATGCCTATTAAAATAGAAACTCAGTTTTTCTGAAATATTTTGATTTTCCTTTTTTTCAATAAATTATAATAATTATATAGGGGTCAAACAGAATATGTCTCTTCTTATATTTAAAATCAAATATTAACCCTTATCAAGGATACACTCATTGAATTCAATTTATTCCATATCAAATTAATATTTCACCATTTTCTTTTCCATTTTCAGTTATTCGCCATCATAGTATTTGGCTGTATATCATCAAAAGGGTGGTACACAAGAGGTAACCAAGAAGAGTGCCTCTTCAACAAGGATGCTAGTGCATGTAACTATGGAGTAGGAATAAGCGTTATAGCTTTCTTAGCCAGTATGGGATTCTTGGCAGGAGAGTATTTCTTTGAACAAATGTCTTCTGTGAAAACGAGAAGGCACTATGTACTTGCAGATTTAGCATTTTCCGGTAATAATAATAATAATGTTATTCAATAAGTTTTTGTGGATATTGAAAATACTTTTTCCAACAATTCTCAAAAAGAATCATTTTACATGATGCTTTCAAAGGTGAGTCTTTGCAATAAGAGGAAGATCTCATCAAAATAAACCATTCCCAAAAAAAAAAACGCTTATATGAAATTAATATAAGACTACTCAAAATAATCTTCAATAACATTTTTGGCTCTGATTTCACATGTTGAACAGGCTTTCGAATTGAGCAACCGTCCACTGAAAACCATACTAAAAATTAATGCGCGAAACTTAAGGTTTAACATTTGTTTCTTCCAGTGTGTTTCGTACCACGGTTAGTTTACCGCAGTATTTGCCTATTATTTCAGTGTTTTGAAATAATAGACAATTGCAAATTAATTAATGATTAATTCCAATGGCTTCTAGTGGACTGTATTTTTGATTACTAGCGGTGATTTTGACTTCAAAGAACACTATGTGCGATGGTCTACAGCTTCCTTTATCTAATAATGATAAATCACAACGATGATAAGGAACTGAAGTAAAACACTAATAACAAAACAAACTAATATATTTTGGTACAAAGCTAATGTGATGACAATTACACTACAAACAAGTGTAAGGTGGATTGCTACGTTGACAGCAATCGCGTTAAGCTTGTAAAATTACAAACGAACAACTTGACTATTCGGAGAATAATGCATAATGTAGCTACGGCTACATGCGACAACTTTGACTATTACTCGAATAATAGTGCATGATGTAGCAAGAGCTACATGCGAACACTTCGATTATCACGAATAATAATGATTTTACAGTCTTTTCAAAGACTGAATGTTAGAGGTGCTCGATGCATCCCTTCTAACAAAAAGAGGGAAATTAACGTAAATTAAAGTTTGAATATTGAAACAAATTAATATATGTTTATCTTCTACAATTTTAATTTAAAAAATTTTTATTCAAAAAAACTTTTAGAATTAAATTAATGTCTAAAACAAGCACCGCTTATATTTAATAGACGTATATAATCTAAACTCAATATACAATGTCAAATGGAATAAATAAACCAAAAGATACACGAAAGTCCCCAAAATTAATAAATAAATATTTAAAGGAGACAAATTTTGTTTCTGGTCTTGCCCTCAAAACGCCATTTGTACCTTGAAAACATGAACACACTTAAAGGACCTCTCAAAGAATATAATTTATTTGAAATATTTAATATATTTAAATATTCGAATAAGTAAATTCAGAAATCTCTCAAAGCATGCACTATATCTTCAAAAAACAAATATAGTTCAAAACAATTCCGTCTTCAGTCCTGAAATACATTCAAAATATCAAAATCAAAAACTAACCTGTACCAAGACAGAATTGTTTTGAACTATATTTGTTTTTTGAAGATATAGTGCATGCTTTGAGAGATTTCTGAATTTACTTATTCGAATATTTAAATATATTAAATATTTCAAATAAATTATATTCTTTGAGAGGTCCTTTAAGTGTGTTCATGTTTTCAAGGTACAAATGGCGTTTTGAGGGCAAGACCAGAAACAAAATTTGTCTCCTTTAAATATTTATTTATTAATTTTGGGGACTTTCGTGTATCTTTTGGTTTATTTATTCCATTTGACATTGTATATTGAGTTTAGATTATATACGTCTATTAAATATAAGCGGTGCTTGTTTTAGACATTAATTTAATTCTAAAAGTTTTTTTGAATAAAAATTTTTTAAATTAAAATTGTAGAAGATAAACATATATTAATTTGTTTCAATATTCAAACTTTGTTATATTTCTTCTATCAAGTAAAAGGCCTTTCTATTTTATTTAATTAACGTAAATGATTGGAAGGTCCATCTGGAGGTGGACTGAATGAACGAAATAAACCTTCTTATTGGTTACAGAAAAATTATGAAGTTAATGCAAGTAAAGAAGGACAGAGTCAGTTTATAATTTCGAATGCTGTGTCATGTGAAATTAACAAGCATAAATATCCAAATCTCTAATTGACTTTCTACGTTTTCTAAGGCCATATATAATAATTAGAAAACCAATAATCTGAAGTGTCGAGTAAAACTAAACAGTTCGAAACAAATCTCAAAACTGCTAGATCGCATATCAACGTAAAAGACATAAGTATCGAATGACAGAATAATTTCGAACGACAGGGCCGTCTCTAATAAGACGGAACATACTCTCCCCTTTGAACGATCACGTTCAAAAACTAAAGGTGTAACGATTACTCGATTACAATAGCTAAATAAAACAATTATCAAAAACGAAAAAATCAATACATGAAGAACATAAATGTAGATACACACATGCTACATAAAATTGCATAAAATTACATTGAATTACTTAAATGGCAGTGAAATAAAACAGTTACAATCAACAAAGTAAATCAATAGCTGAAATACATAAGTGGCAGTGAAACAATGGTTGATTATACATTTTCTCTAACCATTGTCATTAAGAATTACTGGTATAGTTACAAAGTCGACAAGAATTCAAGGATATGTATACAAGCTACTTTTGTGGAAAAATATGTCAATGTTCCACCGATAAGAAAATAACAATTATTATAATGGTGCTCATTTGATTCAAAGAACATAGCTAATTAGAACGCGAATTGAACATTGGGTCTATTTCAATTGCACGAATATTTGTATTGTTATACTAACCACTCTGAATATTTAATGTTGTCGTTCATGATTGCGAAAAAATGAATAAAATACATAATTCATTGAAAAGTCCAAAATTTTGAAGATTGATAGAAGGATTACAAAATTTGAATATCAAAACAGATTTAATCTGTTGTCTTCTACAATTTTGATTTAAAAAAATTTTTTGAAGAAACTTTAAGAATTAAATTAATGTCTTTATAAGCACTGCTCATATTTAATAGACGTATAAAGTCAAAATTCATTTATATGTATGATATGATGATGATATGTATGATATGATGATGATATGAGCAGTGCTTATAAAGACATTAATTTAATTCTTAAAGTTTTTTCAAAGAATTTTTTGAAATTAAAATTGTAGAAGACAACAGATTAAATCTGTTTTGATATTCAAATTTTGTAATAATCCTTCTATCAAGTAAAAAACCGTTCCTTCTTATTTTATTTTATATATAATATATAATTATATTAGGTTTTTTAAATAAAGAAATTCATTATACAGTGTTGAATGGTTTTAACTAAGGCCAAGTGCCTTATAAGCTTTGTGTGATTTTCTGTGAACATGGAACATAGAGTACCTTGGATATAAAGGTACCTACTTAGATGTTTGTTGAGAATCGTGTATTTCTAAGATGGCACTGGGTAAGTCTATACATTGTTTAATTGATTTTATTATTTTTTTATATGTAAAATTGAACTGATCTTATCGTAATTTTAATTATTTCTTGAGGATGTGCTACATGTTTTGAGATTTTTTGAAGTAATTTATTTAAATATATTGAATATTTCAAATAAACTAGTTTTTGAGAAGTTCCTGAAATTATGTTTTATATTTTTGGGAAAGAGTTATTTTTCATTAATATAGGATCAGAAAACAATACATTTTGTAACAAACAGGGCTTCGTAAGTTTGTCTGAAGAGTTCATTACGCATGCCTGGAACGAAACAAAAAATGTTTGCTTATTTATATTTTAATTTCAATTGACAATTTATATTCGTTGGTTTTTCTTAATTCCATTTGATATTGTATGATGAATTTTGACTTTATACATCTATTAAATATGAGCAGTGCTTATAAAGACATTAATTTAATTCTTAAAGTTTCTTCAAAAAATTTTTTTAAATCAAAATTGTAGAAGACAACAGATTAAATCTGTTTTGATATTCAAATTTTGTAATAATCCTTCTATCAAGTAAAAAACCGTTCCTTCTTATTTTATTTTATATATAATATATAATTATATTAGGTTTTTTAAATAAAGAAATTCATTATACAGTGTTGAATGGTTTTAACTAAGGCCAAGTGCCTTATAAGCTTTGTATGATTTTCTGTGAACATGGAACATAGAGTACCTTGGATATAAAGGTACCTACTTAGATGTTTGTTGAGGATCGTGTATTTCTAAGATGGCACTGGGTAAGTCTATACATTCTTTAATTGATTTTATTATTTTTTATATGTAAAGTTGAACTGATCTTATCGTAACTTTAATTATTTCTTGAGGATGTGCTACATGTTTTGAGATTTTTTGAAGTAATTTATTTAAATATATTGAATATTTCAAATAAACTAGTTTTTGAGAAGTTCCTGAAATTATGTTTTATATTTTTGGGAAAGAGTTATTTTTCATTAATATAGGATCAGAAAACAATACATTTTGTAACAAACAGGGCTTCGTAAGTTTGTCTGAAGAGTTCATTACGCATGCCTGGAACGAAACAAAAAATGTTTGCTTATTTATATTTTAATTTCAATTGACAATTTATATTCGTTGGTTTTTCTTAATTCGATTTGATATTGTATGATGAATTTTGACTTTATACGTCTATTAAATATGAGCAGTGCTTATAAAGACATTAATTTAATTCTTAAAGTTTCTTCAAAAAATTTTTTGAAATTAAAATTGTAAAAGACAACAGATTAAATCTGTTTTGATATTCAAATTTTGTAATAATCCTTCTATCAAGTAAAAAACCGTTCCTTCTTATTTTAAATGATTTTTTAATTCCGCTGCAACATCTGGTACTTTAAAATACAGTAGGAGTTTCGAAGTACGGTGTTTTGACCAAAGACCCTTATGGGCAAACGTTCCCTTGAAGCTTTTACGGCCTGTATGCGTCGCGTTAAGTGAATTGTTGACTGATTTATTATTGGTTTTATCAGATGCGTTCTCTGCCGATTTTAAATTTGTATTGGAAAAGGAATTTTGAAGGGATTTTATCGCAGGTATATGTGGTGTATTGGACACCGTAAACTCTGTGTTCACTAAATTGGGATATAATTTTATATCCTCCGTTTGACGGGCCATGTTTGGCGAGTTGCTAATTTTGGGTTGATTATTCGCAGTACAGGGTCGTAAATCCTGCAGAGGCGATACCGGAGTCCTGTTCGACTCGCGATATTTCATGTCTTGCTTTGCGAAAGGCTACCCAATATCTCTCAGCAAATTCATCATTCAATTTTTTGATAACTTCAGGTTCATGGTCGAGTACTTCCAACTCGGACTGAATTTCCATAAAGCTATCGTACACTCGGTCAACTTCACCGAGTAATTGTTCCAAAAATGGAAAACAGATGTCATCTGTTTCCAAATAATTTTCGAAAGAGGTGAGCTTCCTTTCAGCATGTTTTCGCCTAATTTCTAAAAGTCTGATTTCCGATGTCGACATTTTATTAATGGATCAATAAATCAATATTGAAATAGACACAATCTTCAAAATGTAGGGAAAGATATGAGCATATGATATTAATACGGATTAATTGGTGGTACAATTGACTTACCACTTTTAATCCTGGAATAATCCTCAATGCACGTGAAACGACGCTATTTCAGCGCACTTTCACTTATTTCGATGATCTCTCACGTTTGCACTAATAGGCACTTTGATGTTGAGCTCCAACGGTTGGTTCTGCATTCGCTACTGCCTCCAGGAACCAGGTACCAATGTCCGTGACAGGTGATGGTTCAAAATTCGAATGTTTTCCACAGGTGAAAGTTGAAGATCCGAATCGATTGGACCAAAATCCGGCTCGAAGGACCAAAATGTTTCGTACCACGGCTACTTTACTGCAGTATTTGCCTATTATTCCAGTATTTTGAAATAATAGACAATTGCAAATTAATTAATCTCGATGATTAATTCCAATGGCTTCTAGTGGACTGTATTTTTTATTATTAGCGGTGACTTTGACTTCAAAGAACACTATGTGCGGTGGTCTACAGCTTCCTTTATCTAATAATGATAAACCACAACGATGATAAGGAACTGAAGTAAAACACTTATAACAAAACAAACTAATATATTTTGGTATCACTGTATATGATACCAAGCTAATGTGATGACAATTACACTACAAACAAGTATAAGGTGGTTTGCTACGTTTACAGATATCGCGTTAAGCTTGTACAATTACAAACGAACAACTTGACTATTCGGAGAATAATGCATAATGTAGCTACGGCTACATGCGACTACTTTGACTATTACTCGAATAATAATGCATGATGTAGCAAAGGGTACATGCGACCGACCATTTTGACTATTACGAATGATAATGCATGATGTAGCCAGGGCTACATGCGAACACTTCGATTATCACGAATAATAATGATGTTACAGTCATATGGGTGATTTTTATCGAAATGGTTTATTTATATGAGTTCTACCTTCTGTCAGTCTCAACTTTGAAAGCAGCCGTGTAGTGAAAGGGAAAATATATTGTACCTTAAATATTCTAAATGATAAGAGTATTTTTTCAGATATAGATTAACAATAAATCGGTTGAAACAACTTCGTAAATAATTCATTATTTGTGTTTAAAATTTTTGAATAAAAATGGTTATTGTGAATAGATTTTGTTATAAGTAATAATTCAGCTATACATTTTTTTCTGTAGGTTAAACTAGTAAAGTTGCGCATAGCTTGAAAGCATGAACCCAATTGAAATTTTCAAAATCGATTCATTATTCACGAAATAATGTAATATTGAACTTACCGTCAAAAGGTAATGTTGAACAGCCAGTTGAACCGCCCAAACCCAAGTACCTAATAGTTTAGAAGAATCAAAAAATAATTTTCAAGTTCTGTATTAGGGAGAAAGACTTTCTGTAGCGACATTGTTTCGGAAAAACCACCTGAGGGTGGCAACAACCTCCAACATTTCTTTTGTGGGGGACATTTGAACCCAAAGTCCATGCAACTCCACCTGGAAATCTTGCAGAACTACGACAAAAAATCATCACGCAATGCCAATTACTGACACCAGACATTTTCGAAAATGTTAGAGAGGGATTGAAAGTAGACTATATCATTGTTACGTTAGTTCTTCAAATAGTTTACATTTTTTTCTGGATGTTTCCTATCATTACTTACAGATCTGGTGTATTTGAATGTATTTGGTTTCTGTTTGAGTTACCCTTTTGATAATGTTCAATATCAAATTGCTTAAAATAGATCACCGAATTTGAAAATTTCAACTAGGATGTTTAGAGAGCAAAAAAAGCTTTATAACATCCGCCATCTTTTTCCTATTAAAAAAAAAGGAGTTGTTGCCATCCTCTGGAGTTTTTTTCGGAACAATATCGTCATAGGAATTCTTTCTCCCTAATACAGAACTTGAAAATTATTTTTCGATTCTTCAAAACCCTAAGGTTCATGAGTTTGGGCGGTTAAACATCACTTTTTGACGGTAAGGTCAATATCACATTAATTCGTGAATAGTGAACCGATTTTGAAAATTTCAACTGGGTTATGCACAGAACATAAATAACTTTCAAACTAACCAACACTCGATATCTTTTCCCTATTCAAAAACTATTGGGGGTTGATGCCACATTCATGGTGGTGGTTTTTCAGAACAAACTCATGATGGAAATTCGTCCCCCTCAAAAGAGAAGTGGATCTGTTTTTTTGAAATCTTCGAAAATTTTTCATTTCGGAGTTCTGGGGGGGTCAAATTTTCGTCGGGACACTCTGTATAATAACATAATATATAGCCTTTGTCAATTTGGATTAATGATGTAAAATTTTAAATCGTGAAAGAATCAATCAAATCAGTGCAGTGGTGCGAATTTTACTCTCTGCATATAAACAAACATATTAAATCATCTCTTTATAATGTATCGATTAGAATTTCCGGAAAAAAAATACTTATAGTTTATGACAGCTAATAGATTAGTTTTACATATTAATCAAAGTCTAAATATCACCCACACATTTGGTACATCGAAGACGCCAGAGTGAAACCCCCTGGTATCAACTCTTTTCATTTTTGGCCTGTCATTTAGAAAAAATTCCGAGAAATGTCAAACTACTTCCAACCACAGATATTAATGGACGAGCAGGCGAAAGCTCATGACGTTAATAAACATTTTCATACTATCTCAGGACAGTTAAGAATCATTTTATCAGTGAGTTTATGAAGTTCCTCATTTTGATTCTGATATATAGCCTCTTTTTGGTGAAATGTTCTATTTTGATAAGCTTTACTTACTGTTCAAAAAGACCCACCTTTAAATAATTTAAATCTATATACTGGAATAAAATAGAAAGGCCTTTTACTTGATAGAAGAAATATAACAAAATTTGAATATTAAAACAAATTGAAATATGTTTATCTTCTACAATTTTAATTTCAAAAAAATTTTTATTCAAAAAACTTTTAGAAATAAATTTATGTCTAACAAGCACCGCTTACATTTAATAGACGTATATAATCAAAACTCAATATATAATGTCAAATGGAATAAATAACCCAACAGATATACGAAAGTAATTAAAATTAATAAATAAATATTTAAAGGAGACAAAATTTTGTTTCTGGTCTTACCGTTAAGAACACCAATTGCCTTTTGAAAACATAAACACACTTAAAGGACTTCTCAAAGAATATAATTTATTCGAAATATTTAATATATTTAAATATTCGAATAAATTATTTCAAAAATCTCTAAAAAAATGTGCACTATATCTTCAAAAAACAAATATAATTCTAGACAATCCCGTCTTCAGTCCTCTTTTAACATTCCAAATATCAAAATCAAAAACATAACCTATATCACTCACGTGTTAAAAGACTTAATCTTCGAAATACATTCTATTAAATGTAAGCGGTGCTCGTTAGACATAAATTTATTTCTAAAAGTTTTTTGAATAAAAATTTTTTTTTTAAATTAAAATTGTAGAAGATAAACATATTTCAATTTGTTTTAATATTCAAATTTTGTTATATTTCTTCTATCAAGTAAAAGGCCTTTCTATTTTATTTTATATATAATATATAATTATATTTTGGCTTCAATAAATCTCATTATAGAATGTCAATGAATTTAAAAAACTGTATTTCGAAGCTTAAGTCTTTTAACACGTGATTCTTAACTGTCCTGAGATAGTATGAAAATGTTTATTAACGTCATGAGCTTTCGCCTGCTCGTCCATTAATATCTGTGGTTGGAAGTAGTTTGACATTTCTCGGAATTTTTTCTAAATGACAGGCCAAAAATGAAAAGAGTTGATACCAGGGGGTTTCACTCTGGCGTCTTCGATGTACCAAATGTGTGGGTGATATTTAGACTTTGAACATTAATATGTAAAACTAATCTATTAGCTGTCATAAACTATAAGTATTTTTTTTCCGGAAATTCTAATCGATACATTATAAAGAGATGATTTAATATGTTTGTTTATATGCAGAGAGTAAAATTCGCACCACTGCACTGATTTGATTGATTCTTTCACGATTTAAAATTTTACATCATTAATCCAAATTGACAAAGGCTATATATTATGTTATTATACAGAGTGTCCCGACGAAAATTTGACCCCCCCAGAACTCCGAAATGAAAAATTTTCGAAGATTTCAAAAAAACAGATCCACTTCTCTTTTGAAGGGGACGAATTTCCATCATGAGTTTGTTCTGAAAAACCACCACCATGAATGTGGCATCAACCCCTCTTTTAACATTCCAAATATCAAAATCAAAAACATAACCTATATCACTCACGTGTTAAAAGACTTAAGCTTCGAAATACAGTTTTTTAAATTCATTGACATTCTATAATGAGATTTATTGAAGCCAAAATATAATTATATATTATATATAAAATAAAATAGAAAGGCCTTTTACTTGATAGAAGAAATATAACAAAATTTGAATATTAAAACAAATTGAAATATGTTTATCTTCTACAATTTTAATTTAAAAAAAAAATTTTTATTCAAAAAACTTTTAGAAATGAATTTATGTCTAACGAGCACCGCTTACATTTAATAGAATGTATTTCGAAGATTAAGTCTTTTAACACGTGAGTGATATAGGTTATGTTTTTGATTTTGATATTTGGAATGTTAAAAGAGGACTGAAGACGGGATTGTCTAGAATTATATTTGTTTTTTGAAGATATAGTGCACATTTTTTTAGAGATTTTTGAAATAATTTATTCGAATATTTAAATATATTAAATATTTCAAATAAATTATATTCTTTGAGAAGTCCTTTAAGTGTGTTTATGTTTTCAAAAGGCAATTGGTGTTCTTAACGGTAAGACCAGAAACAAAATTTTGTCTCCTTTAAATATTTATTTATTAATTTTAATTACTTTCGTATATCTGTTGGGTTATTTATTCCATTTGACATTGTATATTGAGTTTTGATTATATACGTCTATTAAATGTAAGCGGTGCTTGTTAGACATAAATTTATTTCTAAAAGTTTTTTGAATAAAAATTTTTTTTGAAATTAAAATTGTAGAAGATAAACATATTTCAATTTGTTTTAATATTCAAATTTTCTATATACTGGAGATGAAAACAATATAAAATGAATCTCCATGAAATAAATAAGTCATCAATATTATAAAGGATACCCAAGTTGTCTCTGGACGAATTTTACAAGGTGATTCTACAGGCAATTTGCAACACAAAAGTTCGTATAGAGTATTGTCAAATTATCTTTCGTTGTAAAGTTATTCAAGATTCTACTATTTTGTAGTTTCACAATTTCTTCACAAAAAAAATTGACTTACTTAAAAACTATCATCACAATTCAGTTTACACCATTTGAAAAAGAGAAAATTCTCCTTAGACAGGGGTACCATGGGAATTCAAATAAATTAATTCGGCTCATTTGCTCCGAATATCCTTAGTAAGGAGTGTGAGATATGGTAATAGAAAGTTACACAGTGCGAAAGATATAACAATTCTATACTCGAACAATCCTATAAGGTTTCAATTAAAAAAATGTATATGGGACAGTAATTCATTTCCACAAAAATGTTTGTACTACTACAACAATTGTTTCACCACGATGTGGCTTCTTTAGGTATTACATTGTACTGTCTGATGGTATTCAGTGTAACCGAGTTTAAATACATTTTTAGGTACGTGACCAAATAATGGAAGCACAAGTCATAAAAACTCTAGGTGTTTATTGGAGTTTGCCGCTAAAAATACCATTAAGGAAAAATATTCAGTAATGGAGAATGATCGACATCTGTTTGTTCGTTCAAAAGGATTTTACGGGCATTATACGTGTTGATTTCAAGAAATTGTAAAAGTGTTAATCTAGAACTTTTGCTTTCAACGTGGATAATTTCATAATTATTGTTGAAATTATGCCTGAATTCCTTAAGATGATTAGCATATGTCGAATGTACAGAATTGGATATATAACCCCTTTGGTGTTCTTGGACACGTTTCTTGAATGATCTACCAGTCTGGCCAATGTATACTAAAGGGCAATCTTTGCAAGTCAACTTGTAGACTCTGGATTTATTTTCTTTATTTGTTCGATCTTTATTGTTTTTTATGTAGGTACTAAGGTTATTAATTGTCTTAAAAGCTGCTTTATGATTGAAACAACTTTTGAAATATTTAGCAATATTTTCAGATAATCCATTGACATAAGATAACGAAAAATATTTCTGTGTATTGTCCTCTTTTATGATTGGGTACACGAGATTTAATGCCATTTTCTTTTGTTTATTGGATACCATTTTGTCTATAAGAAAGGGATTGTAACCGTTGTTTGACGCTATTTGTTTAATAATATTTAATTCTTCCATAAAGTTTTCTGAATTTAAAGGGACATTCAATAATCTATGAATAATAAAACTATTATATGCTGACATCTTTTGGTTAGTGGGGTGGTTTGAAGTTTTATGTATTGTGATGTCTATATGTGTTGGTTTGTGAAAAATACTGAATTTACATGATTTTAGTATTTTTCACAAACCAACACATACAGACATCACAATACATAAAACTTCAAACCACCCCACCAACCAAAAAACTTTCCGTTCATTTGCTCATCTGAAGGAATATATTTACGTTTTGTACAATCAGCTCTTATGAACTTTTTAATCTGTAACTTGTTATTACAATATATAGGCCAGAGTAAAAAAATGTCTCTTTCATAATGCCGTTCGTGCGTGCCTCGAAAGCGAATTCCTAAGTTTAACATTAACTAGTCTGAATATAAGAATAAACAAATTAATTCAGGGGCATTGAACCTCCCGTTGAATTTGCTATTGTCCACTGAATTAATCATTACAGCCCTTCCATGAATTCTACCTCTTGTTGGTTTACCAGAAGCTCACACTCCTAACTAATGAGATTCATGTAGATTTTTATAAAATACTTATCGTAGGGTTGTTAAGAAAAAGATGATTGTGAAACTTTCTTCATCCATAATCTTTGGTCAAAAATTAATCTAAATTCCGCCCCGTAAACTACCATGAAAATTATGCGCAAAAATTACCTTATTTGTAAAACTTTTCAACAACGTATAATACATTCTATTAAATCTGAATTTTCATTGGACAATAGATCTAAAAGTACAAACAGTGAGAGATATACACCATTTGAAGAAAAATATTATTTACGACGTTCCTTGTTATTCATACAAGTTCAAAACTTATTACAAATAATTTTTAATATTCCTGTCATCTTCTCTAATGCATCCATAAATAAAAATTAAAATCATTTTCGGATAAAATAGACAGCTTTCTGCACATGCCCCCGTCGTTGTCTTAGCATATTGTAGCAGTTATGTATTATTTCGATGATCTGGTCACGAGTAGAGTAGTACCATATATTTTAAAACACCATAAAGGAAGAAGATTAGAGGTCCGAATCTTCCTATCCATTCTGTAACTATTCTTCTATTGTGTGTTGGACAACCACCCATTTGAGACCAAATTTGGAGTCGTTCGTTCAGAGGCATGTTTTTCAAATAATCAAAAACATTTTTGTTGATATACATTCTGTCAAGAAAGTACCGGGAATTATCGATTTAAATCTGGCGGGGCAATGAGGCAGGTAAAATTTTTTTTTCCTAGGTTGGTACCACTGTCCTTAATTACTATGCCAAGCTTGAGCGGGATCTGTCAACTAGTGTGTTTGCAACAGCTGATTAAGTCAGTCGATGTCAGAGTGCGTGCCGATTTTTACTATGGGTGATTACGTTGAGCAAAGAATTTGTTTAAAGTTTTGTGTTGCAAATGAATTTTCATGTGCCGATGCATTGAAAATGTTGCAAAAGGCCTTTGGTGATAATGCTCTATCGAAAACTCGTGCATATCAGTGGTACAGAGCCTTCAAGGACGGTCGTGAAGTGGTCGCCCATCGACGGCTTCCATCGAAGATAACGTCGATAAAATTAAGGAAAGAGTGCTGGAAAACCGTCGTACCAGCTTGAGAGAGATAGCACATGATCTTAAGATATCCCACGAGTCCGCACGTACGATTTTGATTGATATTTTGGGCATGAGAAAGGTGGCCGCACGACTCGTACCGAAAGACCTGAATTTTCTTCAAAAACTTCATCGCGAACAGGTTGCTTCAGACATGCTGGATCGCTGTAATTCCGATTCTACATTCATGGAACGCATTATAACTGGTGATGAGACCTGGGTCTACGAGTACGATATGCAAGCAAGCCAGCAATCATCGGAATGGGTGGCAAAAATTGAGCCGAAACCGAAAAAACCACGCCAAAGCTGCTCGAAAATGAAGGTGATACTCATTGTTTTCTTCGATATCCGTAGCGTGGTGCACTACGAATTCGTTCCAGAGGGTCAGACGGTAAACAAGGAGTATTACCTAGGCGTTATGAAACGTTTGCGTGAGCGTATCCGTAAGAAGCGGCCAAATTTGTGGGCGAACAACTCATGGATTTTGCATGACGATAACGCGCCTTCTCACCGAGCTACGATTGTGACTGACTTTCTCGCCAAAAACTCAACAAACGTGCTTCAGCAACCACCGTATTCGCCGGATTTGGCTCCCTGCGACTTTTTCCTCTTCCCAAAACTAAAATTGCCCCTTCGTGGCACCCGTTTTGAGTCGATTGAAGCCATAAAACAAAATTCGGCGCGAGAGCTAAAGTCCATCCTGGAAAGCGCCTATAAAAAATGTTTCGATAATTGGAAGTGCCGTTGGCATAGATGTATTGGAGCAAATGGAGCCTATTTTGAAGGCGACCCAATAAATTTTGACGATTAAATGTAAAAATGTTGTTTTAATTGAAAACTCCCGGTACTTTCTTGACAGATTAGTAAGTGAAAAAACAATACATAAAATTCTGAAAAGGATTCGTTTCCAGCCATTCCACCTTACCCCTGTTCAAGATCTGTTAGAACATTTTATGATCTACACATGATCTGGAATATTTAATTTATACAATTCCAATATTTGGGTCCATAATAATCTACACGCAACTGTTATGACTCATTACCAAGAGTGGTTCATGGTAAATGTATGGCTAGCCATGACAAGATATAAACTTTTTGGCTCAATAATAAGAGCGTTTCTTTCTTTTGGTAAATGAAATTTTTTATTCATTAGAAGATATGCCTCTGAACCAACGGCTACAAATTTGGTTTCGAACGGACGGTTGTCCAGCACATAACAGTAGATTAGTTACATAATAGATTAAGGTTCATTTTGAAGGAAAATAAATAGAAAGATTTGGACCGATCAGATGGTGTTCAGATTTTAAATCGAACAAGGAATTTTTAATTTACTATGCAGGTAGATATAACAATTACGTCCCCAGAGTTCAACAATTTAGGTCTTTCAAATATGTCTCAACCTTTTCGAGCCCCAACCCACTCTCTCATTCGGCCAGTTAGCCGAAAAGTTCAGTTGAAGACATTCCCTCGACCAGACGGTCACGCAATACTCATCCTGATGAAACAAATTAGCCACAAAGTATCCAAAAAAGTGGCATTTTGTCACTTGTCCAAAAGGCATAAAATAAAACCGATCAATAGTTTCACGTCTCTCTCAATAACACAGTAACACACTAAAGGCCTGGAAGTAAATGTATTATCTACATTATTCATTTGTGATTAGATAGTAATTTGTAAAAAGTGAACCCAACAGTTAAACCAATAGAAGTGAACTCGGTGAAAGTGAACAACGCTGAAAAAGCTCAAATTAAAAGTATTCCACGAACAATGTAGTGTTTTCACCGCATTTAGAGTTAAAACTATACTGAAACAACTACCTCAATTTGGGTAAACAATTCAAACTTGTAATTTGTAATATATATGAAGATTCGGAACGATCAAATGGCCTGCTCGAAATTCCGACCTTATACCTCTAATCTTCTTCCTTTATGGTGTTTTAAAATATATGGTACTATCCGAATTCATATCAGTGACCAGCTTATCGAAAGAATACATAACTGCTAAAATATGCTAAGACAACAACGGGGCAGTTGCGGAAAGCTGTGCATTCTATCCGAAAACGATGTAGGCTTTGAATTAGAGAAGGTGGCAGGTATTTTCAAAATTGTTTGTGATAAGTTTTAAACTTGTATAAATAATAAAGAATGTTAGAAGTATCCGAGATTTATTATTTTTCTTAATTTTAATATACCTACTTCTTTTTTGTAATATTCTAAGACAAAAGTAATTTATAAAATAGGTTGTGCAGATAGTCGGCTATGGCCAAAGTTGCATGGCAATACTATTTGTTAAATATTGTTGATCGTCAACAGGTAAACAATTTATGAAATAACTAGAAAAAAGAAAACAGTTAGAATATTTGTATAGAAAGAGTTTTCGAAACGTTAAAAAATTAGTGCAATTTACTGAACTGGGAAAAAATGTTGTATAAACCGTCCGTATGTCACTGAAAAGACAAGGCTTCATATCAAGGAAGCCAAAAAAAAATCCCTTTAATGACACCTTTACAAAAGAAACGAAGGATATAATCTTGTCAACGTTTTCAAGAAGATAATTTAAATAATGTTTTTATATCTGAAAATGGTGAAAATCACTTGAAAATCCTATCAAAACAACTTGTTACCTTTCAAATTTCCAAATTTCCCACCAAAATAATGGTGGTTTGGGAAGCAATATCTCAGCCTGTCGAACACCTGTTGGTGCCATATGTGTATTGTTGATGGTGCCATTAACACTCCCAAGAAGAAGACCAGCTTCCCAAGCTTGTTTTGTGCATCCTGTTTGTCAGATAACTTTTCATGAGGTCAAGAGCCTTACCCCTGATTCCATAGTATTCAAGCTTGTTTAAAAGCACTGAGTGTGAAATTCTATCAAAAGCCTTGGATAAGTTACATGCCTGTAAAACTAGATTTTTGTCCACTATCAAAAACTTCTCCTATATTTTCGAGCACCTCCTTCAGTTGTTTCCAACTTGGTGGAAATCACTTAAAAATCCTATCAAAACAACCTGTTACCGTTCAAATTTCCAAGTTTCCCACCAAAATAATGGTTTGGGGTGCAATATCTCAACATGGTGCTACGCCCCTTTGTATAGTTGATGGTACTATTAATAGTAAACAGTATTGTGGCATTCTAAACGATTTTCTCCTTGAAACGGCGCATGCTTTATATCCAGAGGGTGGCGTTTTCAGCAGGATAATGCAAGATGCCATACTTCGGCCTATACTCAAGCTTGGATGCAAGAACACCATGTGATAATTTTCATGGTCAGCAGCTTCACCAGATCTTAGTCCCATTGAAAACACATGGGAACTAATGAACACTGAAGTTGAATGAGCAGCGCCACGAAATGAAGATGATTTAATTCAGTTAGTTTTACAGTCCTGGACTATCACCGAAAATTATGAAGGTGATCTAGTTCCGGGTGTACCTCGACATTTAGTCAAGTGTTTACAGCTAAATAGAGGTTGTATAGGTGAATAAGATGAATATTTTGTTATAATTTTCTAATTTTTAAATATATACTGAATAATAACAATTAAGCTTTGTTTTTTCCGGATGCTTTCTAGGCGGACTATATAATCATTTTTTCCTTAACCACCCTATAATAAGTAAGTATTTCATAAAAATCTCCATGAAACCACCCGCTCTTTCCAATGGTGTAAACTGAATTTTGATTAAAATAATAATTGGACCATACTCTATTGAAACTTTTGTGTTGTAAATTACCGTGCGAAATTTGGCCCGGGAGAACTTGAGCGTAGATTAAATATAAATAAATCATTATAATGCAAGGTATTGAGGATATTTCATTATCAAAAATGAATAATATTCATGGCAGTACAAAAAATCTGAATTTGAGATGACCGTTATCGTTTCAGGGTTTTGGTCATTTTTATACTTCGTTGGATTTTGGTATCTTGCAAGTCAGTGGGGAAACACAGAAACTGAATATCCTACGGGTGCAAGCAACGTCAAAGCTGCTATTGCTTTTTCCTTTTTCTCCATTCTGACATGGGTAAGTTTTCACATTTATATGCTCTGTTCAAGAAACTACGCAATTGAAATCGTGCAATTAATTATCTGTAGTGCAATTGTTACCAATTACCAGGATCGACGGAGGCTGAGGTGCTGCTATGCCGGTAACGTACAGCATTCATGATAGTGACTAATACTGACGCTCCTAAAATTTATAGATGGAAAGTTTTCACCGATTTAATAATAATATTCCCTTATTTTAAATAAATTTATATTATATTGTGTATACTTAAACTTTTGAATGAAATGACGTCACAAAATTGTAAACTTAACTTAGCTTTCTGAAAAATATTCTCTAAGGCTGTAAGGTTCTAACTTAATTAGCAGACGTTTTCTGAATGTTTTATGTGATATACTTATTTCATATGATAAGTTGTTGTAAGCTCTTATACTTATACGAAGAGGACTCTTCTCTGTTTTTGTTAGTCTATGAGCTGGAAGTTTAACATCAGAACATCTTGTTTTATAGTTACTCACATTTTCGTTGGTAAATTTGTGGTTCTTTTTATGTAAAAACATCAAAAATTCAACTAAGTAGAGACCATATAGTGTGAATATAAACTGCTCGTCAAAAGTTACAGATATTGATGTTTTCCGAAGATGCATATTTTCCGTATCCTCTTAATATTTTTTTCATTTACATAAACTCATAATTATTAGAGAAACGTCTTCGGGTTTATCGTGAAGCAAATTTTCATCAAGTTTAATCTTTCTTTGTCCATCTGTGTCATCCTAATGATTTTTCTTCAGTCTGTATTTCGTTTTCAATGAGATCGTAACATAATTATTATATTATAATAATTATATTATATATATTATTAATTAATATTATAATTTTCATTATGCCAAGACGAGTTTTATCTGATGACGATACCAATAGAACCCTTGGGATCCTTCAGGCTCGTTAAACATAAATGGAAACGGCAAATTTCTTCAATGTTAGGCAAACTGTGATATCACGTTTAGTGGTACGGTGCTTTGCCACTGAAACTGTTCGTCAAAAACCATTTTTTAACCCTTTCGTTGCCTCTCAGTACTTGCAGAATGGCAAGTCAACGTTTTCGGGATGTTACAGGTCCTTCAGTTTTCCAAGAACACTCAGAAGACGTCTCCATGAAGTCAATCTATTATAGAGACGCTTGTTAAGAAGAGTTTTACTCACTTACGAACACGAGCATCAAAGATAAGAGTGGGCAACAGAGCGGGTACACTGGCGAGATGAATGGTGATACGTACTGAGCTATCCCGTGTTAAACGGATTCTTCTAAAATATCCGGGATTTTACGGAGATATCTGGAATTTTACGGAGTATTCTAAAAAACGCTAACCTTTTTATCGTAATCGTCTAGTGGCGAGAGAATAGGACGTTACGTTGTGTAGACAACCTAACGAAAACAAGGAAACAGTGGCGGGAGGTTCAAATATTCAAAACACAGTAAAGACAGCATAATATATTTATATAAGTAATCTTGAAAGGCAAAAACCCTCAATGAATCGAAACAAACATTTATCAGCCTGGTGTTAAATCTACTCTACTTAGTGGTTCGTAAAGCTCCACCGTAAACCTAATAGCGCCCTGGGTCTAAATGACTTATTTCTACCTATCGTTAGGTCGGTAACTTGCTCGAATCGGGTATTATTCTTATACAGCGGAAAGGGTTAGACAGGACAGGATACAGCTAACATGTACCTTCAACTGCACCAGTGCAGAACCTAACAGTTACAAGGGATAAGTTTGAATGGACAGTAAGGTAAGGGTAACTGTGGTATGCCCAGGAGGTCTCCTTGAAGAGGGGATTTAACAGAATTGGAGTCGACCGGAAAAGTTACTGTCAAACGGACTGTATCTGGCCTACTCAGGATGGCCAAGGCCCAGGAAGGCTCAGATATTACTGAAGAACGGACCGAACACTACCTGAAGGGTCGCGCAAACTAATCCTGGGGATATCATAATACCTCGGAACAATGATCTAGCAATCAGTCACACATTCTCACAGTAGGGTTGGATATCCGGAGCTATTTACTGCCTCTATACGATACGTCGTCCTCTACCAGGACTACTCATTGATTTACCCTAAAGAACGCCACCGGTCCACAAGGAATACAATCTCTCAAAGTAAGCGGGCGCATGCATATGGCAAATATGTAACACTGACAATGACATCATAAAATAGATACAGTATCACATAGGCGTGTTAATGGACGTTAAAATAAAAGCAAACAAAGAGATAGGTAACCGGGGATCACACAAGAGTACATGAAAATCAGTTACATATCATGCTCGGCGAATAACATAAACAGTACAAATAAAGAACCACTATTAATAAATACAAAAGCAGCAATCAGACACCGAGAGAAAGTATACATTACAAATAGATAAATTGTGAGGGTCGTACCGCTTTAGTGGCAATGCATTTTTGTTATAAAACATTCCGGTCGGATTAAATAACACTGAAGCAAATATACAAGAATAAAAGGCGATGAGTGGAGTATAAATGAACGAGCGTGCAATCACTAATTTTACATTAAAACGAAAGTGGTATTCAAAGCGCAACGCATGCATTTAATCAGAAGCATTTAAAAGAAGTGTACTTACTAAGAAATACTAAGAGGGACTATTATGAGTACTATTATCTCGAGTAAGTTCTTAAGTCACTCAGGAAGTTTATTTCCAAGAACCTTTCTGCCGCTTCAAAATACAATGGCTATGCCATAAGGACGTTATTCTCTTATTTTTGTCCCTAATCGCATACGTGTCAATTTACAGTGCCACAGAATATTTCACAACTAAATAACGCGGGTAAATAACGTGATGTAATTATGTAATTTCTATAATCTATGAGGGATTCTGTCACTCGTATGATCCTAAGAAAATAAGGATCTCTTCAGTACTCTTTACTAGACTACTACTAGATATGGATGTTTTTCTGATAGCGGACGAGTACGGGCGTGGACATGTCCACTCATATCATTGCTCTGTTCAAGAAGTCCATACTTTTTGAGGAGGCACAATTATGGTTTGGGATGGAGTTTGTTCCGATGGCAAAACTGACTTATTAGTAGGTACACACTTCCAAAAACCATGACGTCTCAGACACATGTTAATGAAGTTATCAATGGAGTAGTCCAACAATTTCACCAAGCTGTTTTAATCTTGTTTAAAAGCCATCGGCAAAAGAGAAGTCATTGACATTAATTTTCCGTATTCAATGCCTGTACTCTTTGAAGGTGGTAAGGATAATGGCGTTTATTATGCAGATTTCTTTGAACTGACAGGCGACTGCATCTTTCAGCTTTCTTTTTTGAAAATTCAAATGAATATAGACTATTATGTATTCTTCCAAATATTCTATGAGATGAAGCTCTTCGGTTAGGATAAGCAGTTTGAAGCTAAAGGTAAGTTCAGGCATCGAAAACAGTGATGGTCATATTGAATATCTACTTTAATTTGCCATCTATCTCAACTTTCATAATTTTTCTATAAAAATCCCGTTAATTTTCATGTACCCTTTTTTGTATGAAAAATCAAATCTTACAATGTTTGAGGTCGATTTTCTCGATGTCGGTGAGGTTTAGATATTTTTTTCTTGTATCCACATGACTTCCTACGACCTCTGATTCTTTCAAATTTACGTCCTTTGGTCCTAACGAAATATTTAGTATGAGAGTGTTCGGATTAAAAGTGTTTCGAAGCTTCTCTGGCATTTCTGCGACCTTGCATAAGAACAGTTTTTATCCTAACGATGCCCTTAAGGAAATCTGACCAAAAGTGATATCTTCTAATCCTGTCTTAATATTCTTGCTCTGGCCTCGTCAGATACTCTCAAACCCCATTCCTGTTTTTTTCATGAATCTACAATCCTGACAATGCTAATTGGAGGATGAGTAATTCTGCTCTTAAAAAGCCTTTTCAATATTATTTTATCGAATTTAGAGTCATTACGCCTAGCCAAAATCTGTATAGATTTACTAGGAGACGTAAATATACATCTTGACTTTTGAGCTCGGTTATCCTAACCTTACGATTGTATTTATTATTTATGTACCCATGCTTGATTCGACCGAGAACACCATTAAAATAATATTTTAATAATCTACAAGAATTTCAATTTCGTCAAAAAAAAAATGCGAAATGAGAGTGGCGTTCAAGTTGGGGAAAATGTAATATCAAATACCATTTTCATCCACGCCACTGAAAATGTTTGAAACGAAGCATGCCATTATTGGATTATTTTCCAACTTTAACACCCTATGTCTCGGATTTGAAAAGAGTTAGGACGCATGCTTGTACGTTCGTTCTCATTTTCATTAGTATTTACTATCTACCCTATCAGTAGGTTACACCTACTCTGGAAGACCTTCGCAGTTGAAAGCTTTAAGTGACCTTCCTACTCACTTGGTCTACGGTCACTGCTCTCATGGTTGAAGTAATAGTATAGACCGAATCCTATTCCTACACCAAGAAGTTCCCCTTTTGCTTCCAGTATAGACTGGTAGCTTCGAAACACTATCCAAGCTGTAGCGGTTATGCTGTGTCATTCCGCAGCTGAGATTTAAGTAATCTTCCTACCCGCTGGGTCTACGATCCCTGCCCTATGGGGGCGGAACTGAGATACACTCAATCAGCAGGCCAAACGAAGAAGTATCTCTTTTGCTTCCAGTATAGACTGGAAGTTTCGAAGCACTGTCCTACTTATACTGGCTATGCACTGACATCGTGAATTCTACCGGTTAGGGTATTTGCATGTGGGCATAGCTCTTTCACCTAGAGATTACTCAGTAGTCTCCACAATCTGCCCCAAGAAGTAGAAACTGTTATAAGGTTTACACCTTATCATCTCGCATGGGGAGAACCACTCCGAAGAGTTGAACCCACCAGCTTCCAGTTTCTGCTTCAGTCCGAAAACCTACACCGTGACTGGTAACAGCGAAGCACTATCCAATTCTACTGGCTCTGCATGGGCAGTAACCGAGTGGTTTGGGTCGCAACTCACACGCCGAAGGAGCTTCATATCCATCCACCCAAACGCAGTCCTATGAACCAA
Organism: Megalocaria dilatata; assembly: GCA_034642435.1. Taxonomy (NCBI): domain Eukaryota; kingdom Metazoa; phylum Arthropoda; class Insecta; order Coleoptera; family Coccinellidae; genus Megalocaria; species Megalocaria dilatata. The sequence continues at coordinate 50,608,484 of CM067859.1, read as the reverse complement.
GATAGTCTCATGATTGATGCCTCAATTGATCCTGGTACGAGCACCGTCAATCCGGCCTGTACGTCAAGACCCACGAACCCTTGAAGTGAAGTCTTTCAACCCCAGAAACGTATCGCAATCGATCCTGGTTCAGGACGAGGCCGGTCGAACCGTTAAGTCCCGCTAAACTGTGAAGCATTTCTCGAGAATTCCTAAACATGAGTTGCTGCGAACAGATAGATAGAATACCCTCCTAGTCCAGCATGCGGACTCTCAACCACTGTGTCTTCGAGTCCAATACAATATCTTTAAGGAAGAGGTCCTATGCTATGACGGACTCCCTTGTTACTGAGTTGATCAACGCGGCTCAGCCCACCATTCCACCTTTAGGGTCAAACTAGGCATCCAGTCGGTTAATCTTCCACCACACGGGTCCAGTGACTGGCGCGAGTGGCATTACTTTAGGCATCATGACTTAATCTTCCATTTCACCGGGATGAATCTAGGATCCTAGTCAAGACAAGCGTCCCAAGCGCGTCAAGCTCTAATGCCATGGGGGCGGCTATGCACTGACAGTGCCCGAGTTTTTGGGACACAATTCACACGCCGAGGGGGCTTCTTTTTTCAACTGTCCAGTCGCCGCTCAAGGTCTGGATCTGCCGTGGACTTCTTAGTCAATCCGGGTTCAAGCCCAGTTAAAACACGGTTGAGACCCCTATACCCTCGAGCGTAGTCCCGGACTACCCAGACTCAAGAACTTCAACCTTGAACGGAAGAATACCCTTCTAGCTAAGCATAGCCATGCTATGTCAGTGCCCGAATTCTTCGGATGCAACTCACCACCCGAAGGAGCCCCTTTTCCTATTTCCACAGTACAATCGCCACTCCAGGTACGGACCCGACGTAGATTCCCCAGTCGATCCGGTTTCAAGCCCGGTTAAACAACCGAGCGGAGTCCTGGATTATCCAAGTTCAAGAACAACTACCCTGAACGGACTTCTAGCCTAGCATGCAGGCCTTCAACTTTCAACGACTACCCCAACGAGTCCAACACCATTTGGGTAGCCAGGAACAAGAATAATTCTGTGGGTAGCTTTTTTTCCAGAAGGAACCTAGAAGGCTATCGGCCGCCAAGAGGAATTCTACTCGATGCCAGAACCACGAACTCTAACACGTCACCGTATCCGTCGCCTCAAAGTTAGCACAGATCTATTACTGACGTATTCACCCTTATGGGCAGAGTACCTCCAATCAAGTACCAGTTTCATGGGTGAGAGCCCTGTATTTCAACACCCACCCCATACTCTGAGAGACTCATTCCCGAATGAGTTGTTTTAAGTGGTATCCGCTTAATACCTAAGAAAGATAGAAATTCAAATAATTCGTTTCTTTCGCTATCATTACGCACATTTTCGCATCTGTTTAAGCTATTTAACACTCTGCTACTCGCGCCATATCTGAGAGATACACAACTTACTACATTATGAATAACCAAATGACGCTAAACGCAACGATAAAGCCCTGTTTGTTACCTTCCTATCTTCGGCAGGACTACGATTCAGTAATGTTTCAATCTTCGAGCTGTTACTTTTGAAATAATTGTTAGTGATTGTATCTGTGGGATACCGCGCGACTAATAATGTAAGTATTTCAATATGTGTTTTTATTGCTTTATTTGTGTTATTTATTTGAATCTGCAAGGTGTGTTGTTGTGTATATTATTAATTATTTACATAGGCACTCTGGGTATGTAATTTAGCGATGTATCTGGTAGAAACAGCGCGAGCACTATTGCTTCACGCATAAAAATATCAGTTGAAAAATTAATTAATTAAATTTTTTGTTTCAGATTTAACATGGCTTCAAAACAAAAATTAACTTGAATGATGAGAAAGACTCAAAAGAGATACAAAAGCTATTGTTTGACTCGAATGATGACACCAATGAAAGTGAAGACAAAGAGGATGGTCAGGACTCCTATGTAGCTTATGGAAAGCAAAAAAATAAAGTTATAGACACTATTTCTTGGAATAACACCCCATACCCTGCTAACAGAAGAACGGCCAAGCATAATCTTATCATGAAGCTCCCAGGGGTGTAGCAAAAGACGTTAGCGGCATTATGGGGACGTGGAAGTGCTCATTTGATGAAATGATGTTGGACCAAATTGTTACTTTTACCAATCAATACATCGTCAGTGTTAAAACTAAATACACAAGGGCAAGAGATGCTCAGTATACTGACGTAATTGAAATCAAAGCTTTTATTGGGCTTTTATATTTGGCAGGAATGTATAAGACGGGCAGCTTGAATTTAGCTGATTTGTGGCTAACAGACGGCTTTGGTGTAGAAATATTTCGGTTAACAATGAGTTTAAAAAGATTCTGATTTCTTTTTCAGGCAATAAGATTCGACAACAGGGCTACTCGCGCAGAAAGGAAAACAATCGATCATCTAGCACCTATACGAGATTTTTTCGAGAAATTTGTGCAGAACTTTCAATGGTCCTATTCAGTGGGTGAAAATGTCATCCTTGACGAAAAATAAGAACCATTTAGAGGCAGATGTTCATTTATTCAATACATTCTCCCAAAGCTTGCGAAGTATGGCATTAAAATTTTTTGCACTAGTCGACTCTAAAATGTTTTACACAAACAAATTAGAAATTCTTGATTGTTTCGATCTCCACTTGACGGAAATTCATCGTATATGATTTGGAGTAAAATAGTTTATTTCAATATGTAATTGACGAAATAATTGTTGTGAACAAAATAAGCGGAAATAATTCAAATCATAAAAATTAGAAATTTATGCCGGTAAGCAGCCTGATGGACCTAACGCTATCAGTAACAAGAGCTTAGATGTTGTTAATCGAATGATTCAACCGATTCACAGTTCTGGTCGTAATGTTGCAGCCTATAATTGGTTCAGCGATCTATCCCTGTTAAAATCTTTAGCAGAAGAACACCGTCCCTGTTTTGTAGGCACGTTAAAGAAAGCAAGTTGCAAATTCCACATCAATTGAAAGATATCGAAAATCGAGAAATTTGTTCTAGCATTTTTGCTTTCCGAAAAGAAGGAACACTTGTTTCGTACATTCCTCAAAATAAAAGTACAAAAAAAAATGTGAGGCGACCGGAGATAAAAAGAAACCTGAAATCATCACCTTTTATAATCAAACGAAGACGGGAGTTGATATGGTTGACAAAATGTGCTCTGCTTACAGTGTCGTAAGAAATACTAGAAGATGAACAAAATGAACCATTTCCCAGGCGTGAATTTTTAAAAAGAATTAGTTCAAGAGCATCTACAACGTAGGTCAAAAATTAGCTTACCATTATCAATAAAGTTGAGGATAAAAGAAATGTGACCAAAAACTGATCAAGCTAATTCAATCACTGCTGTCGAGAATCTCCCGTAAACGATGCAAATATTGTGGATCATACCTCAAGAAGATTGTACACAAAGTTGAGGTTCTAATTTTATTAGTTTTATTTGAGTGTTCTTGCTTTTTCCTTCATTTTATAACTAACGAAAAATAAATATTTTTGCACAATTTGTATTCATAGTGTTTAATTCCCCGGTGAAAATAGTGTAATTGATTGGGTCAAAGAAAATCAATCAAGTATCTGAAGATAGCGCGAGCACTGTTGTTACTACCGAGTAGCGGAGTGTTATGTTGGTTGTGAATTCTTCCATGAGTGTGTGAAAGTTATAATAAGGGTCAATATAGAAAAACACACTTTTTTGTCTTTTTTGTTGAATAGTAATCTATTGGCGATCGATTTCGGCACTAAGCCATCATCAGGCCAGCTGAAATAAACACATATATGAAATAAACACATATATAAAAATAAAATGTACACTTTATAGTAAAAATACAGACAATCATTGTTAAAAATATTTTGGGGATATTTCTTTGGAATCTATTTATTGTTGTTATTTTGTCATTCATTATTGAACTAAAATTTTGTCATTCGGACTCACCGTCAGCAGTAAATTACAATATTGTCAAAAATGTTAAAAATATACACATATCAGACAGGTGTATATAAAGGGATAGCTTTTTTGTTGATGTAATATTTTATGTATAACCCTCGAAAACAGTAAACAATGGCGAAAATATACAAATAAGATATGAAAGAGCAGGGAACAGATAACAATATGCGCATGTTAACGTCTGGCATGTGATGGATACTATTCAAACGGCGTGAAATATGAACAAAACTAAAACAGTTATTATGTTCATATTTAATGAATCTTTATACAGTATCAAAGAAAAAAAATCCACAAATTCCAGCAGTGTGCAGCTTGATGAAACTACATAAACCTGAAAAGAGTATAAGACCCATCACATCTGCCATCAACTCACCAGTCCATAAGATTTCCAAATTCTTAAACAACCTATTGTATAAGAAATTAAAATTCAAATCAGAATTTTCAGTAAAAAATTCACTTGAACTCATAAATGATATACCTTCCGTCTACCGTTTGGAAAATATATACGACTTTAGAGGAGATACGTAGATGACATATTTTGTATATGGGCTGGAACTGAGGATGAACTCACAACATTTTTTAATAGCTTGAATACAAATTTCAAAATTCATTTCACTCTGGAAAAATCCACCAATAATTCCATAAATTTTTTGGATCTGAAAATTAAGCTCGAAGATAATAATAATTTTTCATTCGACGTCTACAGAAAACCAACTCAAACAGACACAATCATCCCCTTTCATTCTTATCATTCCGCCCCAATCAAAAGAACAACTTGTAGATTTTTGTTCAGTCGTCTTCTGAGCATACCTCTATCTAAAGAAAATTGTATTAAAGAATTAAACACCATATACCAATATAAGAAAAACAAATGTTAACTTCCGTTATTTTATTGATTTTCACAACAATTGTTTCGTCATACCATGACTTCATCAGGTGAGTATTTAAACTGAGGTATACAATGCAAAAAATGACCTTAAATACAAAGCTCTGATACAAAAAATAGAGGGGTGGAAAGAGAGGTATACAATTAATGAAAAATATTAAGTAGGGGGGATCTATTTAAATCTATTTGATCATTCAATAAAATTTGTCTTTTATTATATCTATTGATTTCTAAAGTTTCTAACAGACTTAGTTTCTGACTTTTGTTTTCAATATGTAATATTTCATAGTTCATATTAAAATTATGGCCAGTTTCTAACAAATGGTTGGCATAAGTTGAATTCGGTTTATTATTAATGTAACATTTTTCATGTTCTCGTATCCTTGTTTGGAATGAACGGCCTGTCTGTCCCACATATACACATGGGCAATCACTACATGTTGACTTGTAAACTCCTGACTTTTTGTTTTTAGGAATGACGCCTTTATTATTTTTTATTGAGCTGCCTAAAGAATTAATAGTTTTAAAAGAGATGTTATATTTTTCTTTAAATATCTAGCAATCTTTTCAGATTTTTGGCCTATGTAACTTAATGAAATAAATTTGGTTTCGCTTGAATTTTGAAATTTTGGATATACAAGTGATATTGCTCTCTTGTAATTTATTTTTTCAAGTAAATTGTCTACAATTAACGGATTGAAATCATTATTTAAAGCTATTTGTTTAATCGTTTTATACTCTTTGTCAAAATTTTCTTTCGTCATGGGTATGTTAACCAATCTATAAAGCATACTATTATAAGCTGACAATTTTTGTGAAAATGGATGGTTTGAAGTATAATGAATCGTACCATCTGTATGTGTAGGTTTTCTGTTTATGGAAAAGTCATGTCTATTATTAATTTTAGCGATTTTTAAGTCTAAGAAATTGATGCTAATATTTACTTCATCTTCCTGTGTGAATTCAATTGTTGGATATAATTTATTGATAGTTTCCAAAAATGAACTAAGTTGTCTATTTGTGCCAAAAAAACCATATACCAAATTGTGGAAAATAATCAATACTCGATATCATACATGGATAATATTTTGAAATCTATAAAAGATAAACTGCTCATCAATAAAATATACCCACACCGATCTATCAATCAACGATACATTTCTCTGGCATTTTATAAAGGATTTAATGAAAAAATCAATGCAACTCTCAGAAAACATGACTACACAATAATTAACAAACGACACCAGACCCTAGAAAGCATCTTGATTAATAACAAGAAGAAAATAAGGAACGTTCAATATAGTGGCATATATAAAATAACTTGTGCTGACTGCCCTTCCTTTTATATAGGCATGACCACCCGTTCAGCAAATAAAGGACGTAAAAAATCGAGCAAATTCAGCGTTGGGAAATCTTTTGATGGAACTGAATCATAAGACCACAATCGAAAATTTAAGAATCCTGCACAGAGAAGATAACTATCGGAGACTATTACTCCTTGAACAATATGAAATTCTGAAGAACAAACAAAGCGAACACTTATCAAATCAATAAAAAGCTACCCCTCTATATACACCTGTCTGATATGTGTATATTTTTAACATTTTTGACAGTATTGTAATTCACTGCTGACGGTGAGTCCAAATGACACAATTTTAGTTTAATAATGAATGACAAAATAACAACAATAAATAGATTCCAAAAAAATACCCCCAAAAATATTTTTAACAATGATTGTCTGTATTTTTACTATAAAGTGTACATTTTATTTTTATAAATGTGTTTATTTCAGCTGGTCTGGTGATGGCTTAGTGCCGAAATCGATCGCCAATAGATTACTCTTCAACAAAAAAGTGTATTTTTCTATATTGACCCTTACAGTGGAGTGTTAATATGTTTGTAATTCAAATAAATTAATTCGGCTGATCTGTACCAAAAATCATTAATCAGGAGTATGAGCTATGGTAATAGAAAGTTCTAGAAATCGAGGCAGTGTAACATACATCTGTATAACAATTATATACCCAAACAAACTCTACAAGGTTTTGTTTGAATATAGAATTATTATACAGATATGTACACTGTCTCGATTTGTTGAATTTTCTATTACCATAGCTCACACTTCTTATTAATGATGTTTGTAATACCGATTTTAATTATTTTTTTGTCAGAAAGTCTTTATACCTAACTAAAATACTCAAAAATTCGCCTGAAACATAGAACCTAACTTAATTTTCTGTCTTCAGGCAGAAGTTTACGTGCTTCGGAACTGCTAGTTATGCTCTGGAGCATTTTGTTATACTGGATTCAGATTTTCGTCGCAGTGTTTGAGACTTATTTTTTGTATTATGAAAAGGTAATGAAAGAGTAAAATAATTGGGGAACATTGGACCGAATGGAATTTTGTTAAGAAAATAAATCTTTGTGCATGATTACCAAATTTTTCTCTTCCAACTATTTGAGACTTACCGATGTTGTTACATCAACTCTATATTTTTTATTGTGAAAAAAGCCACCATTGTATCGATGAAACAATTCTCTTTTAGGCAGGATGTGCCTTTTTCGCATTCCAACGTTTCCGTCAGGGAGCAGGAGCTGCATTCGCCACAAATTATGAAGCAGATGTTACCATGCCTTCAACTTATACATCATATCCTGGAGGACCCGACTCAGATCAGAATTATCAGGATCCACCTTTTTCGGGGATGAATCAGAGAGGTGAGTACTGCATTTAAAATTTGCATTTTTAATCGGCTATAAATAAAAAACTAATAAATATTTTCCCGAAGTAATGAGTTTATTAGAAAGGTTAAAACTTGACAGTCACTTATGCGAAACAATAATATTCAAATGAGCGACTGGCTACAGTAACCCATCCGATTGTAACACACTCAGCGTCGTTTACCCTTGGTTTATAAGGGTTTTATTCTTAATAAAATAAGGGTAACTGTATGAAACTTTTATATTCCCTACCTCCAAAAAAATATAGTTGATTTCACTTTCTAACCAATGAAACAAAAAAAAACGAAATAATACCCTATTTGATTGTATTGGTCACTACTTGTCGGAAATACATCTTGATGATTAAATTAAAACAACTTGATTTCCGCTAATTTATTTAATTTCACTACAATTGTTTCGTCATGACAACATGACTTCGTCATAAATAGAGGTTAATACTTGATAGAAAGTATATGAAATTATTTAAATATTTTAATATTAGCCTTCTACATATTTAATTTCAAAAAATTATATTAAATTATTAATATTAAATTAAATTAATGTCATATAAATACCACTTATATCAAACGACATATAAAATAAATATTCACTATAATGACTTCGTCAGGTGAGTATGATACTAACTACCTATTTGAGATTGAGTTCCTTAAATATTCAAAATGTACAAAAAAGAAGGTAGTGGAGACCCATACAGATAAAACGATCCACTCAAATTCTAATCATTGACATTCTTAAAAACTAGCAGCTTATAATAGCATGATATTTAGATTAATCAACATACCTATGACACAAGAGAATTTTCATAGAGAACTCAATATAATAGAACAGATTGCATTTAACACTGATTTCAATCCGTTGATTATAAATAAATTATTGAAACGAATGCAATTTAAACAGTCAATATCGGTTGTATATCCAACAATAGCTATTGATATAAAATATATTGCTTTAACGTACATAAACAAAAAGTCCGAAAAAAAGGAAGATATTTAAAGAAAAAGAGTAACTGCAACATTTCATCTAAAACAAGAAACACGTTAGGGAATGTAATAAAAATAATAAAGATTTGATCCATAAAAACAAAAAGTCCGGAGTCTATCTATAGTTTAAACTGCGGTACTTGCCCATGTGTATACGTTGGTCAGACAGGTAGATCTTTCGGCACTAGGATACGTGAACACCAGAAAGCATATCTTGGAAAAAACGGAAATTCAACATACTCTGATCATCTTTTGGAGACAGGACATGATTTTGACAATAACTACAAAATCTTACACCTAGAAATAAGAACCTCAGGTTGAACTACCTAGAAGCCCTCGAAATTAACTGATACAATAAAAAACAGATTCACCTAAACGACCAGACGGACCTCAATAAATCCCCCTTACTTAACCTTTTCTGAAACTTTGTGTAATAATATGAAAACAAATTACTGTAAATTCTCACTACCTTCTTTTCTCTACATTTTGAATATTTAAAGAACTCAATCTCAAATATGTAGTTAGTACCATACTCTTGATTGTTTCGGTCTCTACTTGACGGAAATTCATCGTAAATGATTTGAAGTAAAACACTTTATTTCCGCTTATTTTTATTTTTCAACGACAATTGTTTCGTCAATTGCATATTGACTTCGTCAGGTGAGTATGGTAACTAACTACTTTTACAAAATCTTTCTCCTTAAATACAAGTTTCACTAAAAATACGTGATAAAATGAAGTTTACAAGGAATTTATTGTTGTTGTTGAACCTTTTTTAATAAATTCCTTGTAAACTTCATTTTATCACGTATTTTTAGTGAAACTTGTATTCAAGGAGAAAGATTTTGTAAAAGTAGTTAGTTACCATACTCACCTGACGAAGTCAATATGTAATTGACGAAATAATTGTCGTTGAAAAATAAAAATAAGCGGAAATAAAGTTTTTTACTTCAAATCATTTAGTACCATACTCACCTGACGAAGTCATGTTGTCGTGACGAAACAATTGTTGTGAAATTAAATAAATTAGCGGAAATTAAGTTGTTTTACTTTAATCATCGAAATAATACCCAATTTAAACCTTTTTCTAACTATTAACCCTCACCACTGTCACCATTTACTACATCCTACTCATAATTCCTCGATCTAGTTCCCAAATCAAAAATATATCAAATCACATACTTACTTTACTAAACTCTCCTTTTGAATACTTGGAATACTTGGACAAGTCTTTTTTTTCAAAACTATTTTCTGAGGAGATGGATAGAGCAAATATAATACATTTAAATGAGATCGCACATATAATGAATTAAATATTATCAGTCGATATAAATGTTAATATTCACAATTTTTCAGTCTTTGGAAAAGTAATTAATGTAAAACGATATTCTGAAATCAATTCCTAATTATTATTCAAATCAATTTTTGGAATACTTCAGGACCCTGGACTGTTAATTTTATTAAGTCATATTGTCGTTCTTACTTGTAAACAATTTCAATTTGAAGCCAATAAAAAGATGTTAGTGAAGTTACAGAAAAAAAATCCTACCTTTTTCGGGACACCTATTCAGAAAACCAGTTACCATGTCCAAAAGCTGAACCCTCTACACGAGGATGTTGACCTCCGCCTAAAGGCACAACACTCCTTCAAGAACAAACACTATATTTCAACCCTCTATTTTTCAAACGGAATAAAACTTAACTATACAGACCACGAATCGATTAGTGACTGTATATCACCAATGCCTAAAGACGACTCCCTTTTTCAACTTTCTAAACGTTGAGTTTTTTCCTCCTACTCAAAGTTTCCCTGCGTCGGCTTATTTGAAGTTCCTATCGCTTAAAATACCTACACACGTCTAGACCATCCAAATCTTTTGACTTGTCGATTTTTTATCTCGACTGAGAATGCCCAATCTTAGCCTCGAAGTCCTTTGTGTCGTCTGCACTAAAATCATAATCGCGAACTTCCGTTCCCAGAAGCTCCAGGTTTGAATTTAAATGAATCGATCTATTGATTAATACATTGTTGCTTTAAGAATCTCGTCCTTTGGCGTTTTCAGCAGGATAATGCAATATGCCATACTTCGGCCTATACTCAAGCTTGGATACAAGAACACGAAGTGACAACCATTTTATGGCCAGCAGCTTCACCAGATCTTAGTCCCATTGAAAACATATGGCGACTAATGAAGATTAAGTTGAACGAGCAGCGCCACGAAATAAAGATGATTTAATTCTGTCAGTTTTACATTCCTGGACTACCATCACCGAAAATTATATAGGTGATCTAGTTTCGGGTGTACCTCGACGTTTAGTCAAGTAAACGGAGGTTGTAAATGTAAATAAGATAAATATTTTGTTATAATTTTCTAATTCAAGAATTTAAAATATATAGTAAGTAATTACAATTGAGCTTTGTTTTTCCGAATACTTTCAAGACGGACTATATAAGTAATAAATTTTTTGGGGTAGTTCAATGAACTGATAAGCCAAATGAACCGTTACGTCTCTAAATTCAGTCCCTGGCTGTCGGATATGTATTAATAATGTAATAAGGAATGCCAAAATTCCAAAAACGGGATCGTTTTCGGGCAGTATTGAAACGAAAAATAATTCGATCTGAATGAACACAAGTTCACTAAAAAAGTGTAGAAATATTAAAAACAAAAAACCATTTTTCTTAATATAGAGAGGTACTTTTTGTGGTGGGGATTTAATTGCAGATTGCGCATGCCTCGTGTTAACTGAAGTGCCATTTCTGTTCAGTACTGTTTGACAATTCATAATGGAAAAACTTAGCCCGGCACAGCGTCTACAAATTGTTCAACTTTATTACGAAAATGGACGTTCTACGAGGAATGTGTATCTGGCGCTCATAGCAACTTATGGTCCACATAATCGGCCTACCGAACGCACAATCAGCTCTACCATCCGTGAATTTGAGACCCAATTTTTATTATTATTGGATAATACTCGACTAAATAGACCACACCCAGCATGTAGTGAAGAAAATAGAGGGGTGGTAGCGGAAAGTGTACGCGAAGACCGTGAAGTGTCGATTCGTCGCCGTTCTCAACAGCTTGGCCTGTCATATTCAACAACTTGGCGTATTTTACGCTTTAAAAGCTTACAAAATTCAACTAGTGCAAGAACTGAAGCCGACCGACCTTCTGAATCGTTTCCGTTTTAGTCGTTGCGCTGCGGGTGCGATTCGGCGAACGGATCATCTCACGCTTTGGACCAACGAATTGGCCGGCTAGATCGTGTGATATCACACCTCTCGACTTTTTCCCTTGAGACTATGTAAAGTCCAAAGTCTATATGGATAAGTCGGCGACAATTGAGGCATTAGAGGCCAATATTACTCGTGTTATTGGCCAAATGTCACTAGAAATACTCAGACGCGTAATTGAAAATTGGAACTTCAGAATGGACGTTGTTAACCGTAGTCGCGGACAACATTTGAAAGAAATTATCTTTAAAAAATAATTGTAAAGAATGGTTCTTTTGTGTAATAAGAAAGATCATAAATTTGTTTTTATTCATTTTTTTATTTAAAAAAATACCTCTAAATAAATCACCCGATATTTTTCCAACCTATCATAAAATGTTCCAGCAACAGAATCTTAATAAGCTTCATTCAAGTTTACTGCTTCATGAATCCGGGCAATAACATCAGAAATTCCAGTAGGAACATTACAATAAACCTTTTCCTTTATGTATCCTCACAGCCAAAAAGTTATTGGTGGAGACTTGTGTGCTTGGGTTGCCAGGGTTTAGCGTCATATTCTTGTCGGAGAGGCTGATGTTATTGCGCGGATTCACGAAGCACCAGGAGCCCTGAATTAAAATCATGTCGATTCTGTTGTTAGAACATTTTGTGTTATAGTGCGGACGTATTAAGATGGTTTCTGTCGTAATTCATTATTTTGGTGGTCTGTGTGAACATATTTTTTTAAAGCTTGTAAGAGGGGGTGACAAGAATACAGGGTGTCTACTTTTAAAAGGACCAAACATCAAGGGGAGATCATACAAGTTATTTGCAACAGAAAATGTCATATAACACATGGTCGAAATGTTGATGGTTATTCTTCAATTTAACATTCTTGATTGCACGAAATATTTCAAGTTTTTCCATAAAATCAATTATACTTCAGTTATCCTTGTTGCCTCATCAAACTTGACCACATATCTGGAAACGGCATTATATTTGCTACAAGTTGAGAAGTTCTATGTGCCAAAAAATTTCTTATTGCGGGCGTGGTAAGAAGATGAAACTTTTGTGCTAGCTGCTTGTCCTCTGCCATAATATCATGGCTAAGACGAAAACAAAACAAAAATTGAAATATTCCAAACCTAAATTTGCTCTATCTTGAAGCTCCTTGTGATTGAATATAAAATTAAATATTGAATTTAAAATCTGACAGTTTCTGTCAGTTTTAAGTATTAGTAAGTTTTCTCGAATCTAACGAATTAACTCATTTTATAATGAGTATTCTAGAAAAAATCTAAAAAATTATGCCTGCTTTTTCAAACATCGAATATCGTGATAAGTTGTTCATTTATGGATTCGCGAATGGAAATGCTCGCGCAACGGTTCGAAAGTACAGTTTGCGTTTTCCCAACGGGCGACAACCAAATAGAAGAACAGTTGTACAAGTGTACAGGCGATTAGGTGATACAGGCTCATTTGGTGGTTTTCGAATCAGAGAAGGTGGTCGAAATAAGCAGCAAGGCCAGCATAAGCATGCACCTACTATATTTCAAGCTGTCTGAGAGGATCCCACAACAAGTACTCGTCGAATTGGTTGTACATTGAGGATTCATCATTCTACAGTACACCGAGAACTTAAAAAAATAAGGTGCATCCATATCATTTGAAAAAGGCACAGTATATATATATATATATATATATATATATATTTGTCATGGTATTTACAGTTAAAATAAATAATTACATAAATATATTAAGGAAAAGACTCACCTTTGTATATAAGTTGACTCGTTAGAGTATAACCAGAGCAAAATTCATTAAATAATATCCATTCTGACACAAATATTAATAATTCAACTCATTAAAATACTCACAAGCTAAAAATTATGAAGAAAAAGCATATTCAGGATACATAACGACTAGTCAAATGAAAATTCTTTGAACGGTAATAAAAAAACAGTAATCTTGTTGACAATTTATAAAAAGAATTTACAGGGAGATTTCAATTTACAATTATTCAATATAAAACCAGCCAAAGTTGCAATAAAAAGAAGTAATTTGAATTTAGATATCAAATTTGAAATTGATGAAGAATTTGTTGAAAAGATTTGTTATTAAAATGAATCACATATAAACTTTAGTGAAATTGTTGACAAAGAACAAGCTAAATTAAATATAACTCACCAGAATGATGTAAATAGGACAAATTTGATCAAAAATCAATTAATTCAATGAAAGATAGCATCTACGTCAGATATTTTCAAATGATTAATGTAAGAGAGATCCTTCAAGATGTTTAGGCATCAATAGAATTGTAATAGCATCTAAGCTAAAGAAATTTAATCAATTTCATAAGTAATATTAAGTATTTTATAAGTTATAAGCATTAGAAGTTAAAATTTGTTAAATTTTGACACTTGAAATACTGTACGAACGAAAAGCAAGACTTTCACTGTTCTGTTTAACATGAAACATACATCAAAATGTAGTTTAAAAAATAAGCTAATTTTCAAAAGTAATTTCAAACCAGGAGATATTGTAAATTTTGTAAAATCATCAAAAGCATCATTTTTATATAATTTTGACAGAAGCTAGTAAGCTTTGATATTCAACTTTTCTTGAAAACTATAAATAGGGCAGACACAGAAAAAGTCGGCAGTCTACAATTAATAGCAGAGCAGAATCCTTGTCGGTCCATAATTAAAAAAGTGCCAAAAAAGTATCACCATCTAAAAAAAGAAGATTATTTGATTATTGTGAATGGAAAATTGAATCCAGAAAATACATTACCTGAATGTGAATGGAAAAATATCACATAGAAATCAAGTTTCAAACGAATTGGATATATCGAAGAAAATCAACAAAGTAGCCTGTGAATTTCAGAACATTCTAGAAGTGTTGTTTCCAACGAAACGAGTGTTATTCCTGAAACCAAGAAGACAATTAAAAGGATCATACATAAATTGAAGAACAAACTTACCAAAGGTATTAAAAAAATTCAATCCTGTTAATCTTTTCCAAAAGAAGTTTAGAAATAATAATCATTGTTTACATTAGAATTACGTTAGGTTATTTAGTTGAGGTTAGGTTAACATAGAATTAGACGTTAGGTTAATTATCACTGATTATAATATTTCAAATTACTTCCATAAAATATAATTTAAAAAATTCAGTCGTTTAGAAAATTCAAATTGAACCCTCCCTTAAATATCAAATCAGATTTAATAATATTTTAATTTCAATTATTCAAAATTATAATATTAAGAGCTAGACGGAAACATAGAATAATACATCACTTACATACAAGGGTGATCTAATTAGTATTCATACTTACTAAAAAATTCAAAATATAATTCCATAACAATATATATATATATATATATATATATATATATATATATATATATATATATATATATATATATATATATATATATATATATATATATATATATACTGTGCCTTTTTCAAATGATATGGATGCACCTTATTTTCATTTTTTTCTGATGTGCCTCACCATCTTATACTGTCACGAGCCGCCACTGCATATAACATAAATTTCATACTAATTTCTTGTGCAAAAGGAAAATAATATATAATTCTACAATTCTGACTTTAAAGTCGTGATTATGATATCTTAAATTATATCATGCAAAAAAAAACCTTAATTTTCGATTATCCGATTTTTTCAGGGCCGACAGATTTTCAAGCTCCAGCTTATTAAATAGCATCATCTACTAGCCATTTCCAAATTGCCCTGATACAGTATCAAAAGGAACAGAATAACTGTACATTCAACTTAACAGTGAATGGAAAAGTGACAGTATTTTAATGGAATACTGTTACTTCATTACATCTGCAATACTAGTAATGTTCACCAGATCAAGATACCATCTTGAACTTAGTACCTCATATCAACATTCTTATTCAAAAGAATTTGCCGCTACAATAATATTATAGCTAGGTACAGCATAAGATATTGGTAAAAAATTACGGTTATAAGATTGAGTAATATAGAAATCTCGATGTACAAATTTATTGATAACCTGCTTTTTAGAAATTCTAAAAGATGTAGCGTTGTGATAGGAAAATTCTTTATGAATAGTTGTGTCAATCCACCTTGTTTTTCTTAACACGGTTACATTTGAATGCTATCATCAAAATGATTTTCATTGCATATTATTTTAATGTCATAAATAAGTTGAGGTTGAGCTAAATGCACCTTTCATAAAAACACTGTTGCCAGTTTTTGGTCCTACTTTTATGATTAATATTATTTAAACTTTACCACTCAATATTTTCAATTGTTTATGCTTGAGTCAGTATATAGGCGTTTCTTAAGTACATTTACAAACTTCTTCTAATTTTAAGGTAAATTCTCAACCATGAAGTAGATATCAAGATTATGTTATTATTTATCGAGAACACACTTAATGCAGATACCAAAGCAATGTTTATGTATTATAAAAAATGTGCTTAGAGATGTGTCAACTTGGTGATGTCACTAGCAAGCAAAAATCATGATGTATCCATCGGGAGTCCCTTGATCTTCAATATTATTATAGACTGCATAATAAATAATCTTCAAAAATCTACTCCATGTGCACTACTTTATACAGACAACGTTTTTCTGTTCGGGAGAACGCTGTTGGAAGTTTGAGTGAATGAACATAAGAGCAGTTACGTTTCAACTCTCCACTAATAACAGCAGTGCTAAGCAGCACCTAGCATCGAGGGAACCCCCATAACATTAGAACATAATCAGAGCAACTTGATCCAAATGGAGAGCATTATCTGGAGTTTCTCTGCAATATTCATTAAGACTGCCGTTTACAAACAATATATGAAACCAGTTATATGTTTTATGGATCGGTTTAGTAGAATATAAAATGACATGAGCAACAAAAGGCATGTAACAAAAAAAAATATTGTGCTGGAATAGGGCTATAAAGTATACATTCAGGAAACAAAAAACCGCTTAAATACGTCAAAATATGCAGGAAAATCGTTTGCGCAAATGCCATGCAATACGCCATAATGAAGGTAATATGACTAAACCTGTGATTGCCACTGAAAGGCTAGAAGGCGCTCCTCAAGGAGCTGAACATGAACTCGCCAGGACAATATAAGGACGATCAGATTAACATCAGTATAACGCAAGGACTGCCGATATAAGACTTCCCTAATAGGGAAAAACTGTAGGAATAATGAGTAAAGGTTACAAAAGTAAATAGAAAAACCTTAATTTTATCGGTCCAACTGGTAGAATTTATATAAGAATTATTATGAACAGTTTATGAGGAATGCGGAAGAAATTATTTTTTCCGAAGTTCAATATCCTGCATATCCTTAAAAAATCTTTTAGCATATTGTTGAGACTTTTTTTCTAAGGATAGGATAATGAATTATACTGGATTTTTAACGAATACATGAAAATTAGAAATATATTTCTCTTTTTGGCAAAAAAAATAGTTTTGCCATGGCAACAGTCATTTTAGTATTATTATTAAGTCTTGAAGTTTGTCGGTGTACTCAAAGAACAACCTGCAGGTGTAGACTGGAGAAAAACTGTTAAGCTTACAGAGAATTGATAAAAAATTTAGCCAAGTTTTTCAATCTCTGCACATTAATCATTGTTCTATTAACTTTTTTCTCCACTCCAATATACTTGTATCCTAAGATTAAGAACTGAGTTATATTGAAATATATATATGAGATATTGGAATTTTGGAAAAAATTGTTTGGAATACTGGTCATAGTAAAAACGTGGTGGACAATTGTAGATACTTTGTGTGAGGATAATAACTAATAGTTTAGCAATAAATTACCATCTTACTGTTTTTTCAAAAAGTGTACGACTTATATTTATATGGGTTATTTTTATAATGAAATATAATGTTTCAATGTATTAAATAATTGTTTTTGTGTTGATGAGTTATAAATAAATGTTTATTCTTTGACTATTAGTACTTGTTATTGGACACCTAGAAGGAAATAATGCAGAACATTCTCATAAAATTTTATTTAAAAAACTAAATATTTCAATACAAGCATCTTATACTAATATAGAAACATTTTTATGTCAAAAAAATGAGATTTAAGGCCACTTTAATATCACAGGCATGATTTAACATAACAAAATTTTCATGAACTAGAAAAAGTTGGGAAAAATAAAGAATGGTTCCCTTTCGATTTTCTTCTCTTTAATTGCAGTTTTACTTGTTTGAAGAAATCTCACAAAATACAAATTATCAGTCCAATGTTCTAAAGAACATAACACTAATTCAATATTATTGTTTATTTATAGTATTTTATGTTCTTTGGATAATTTTTCCAAAACTGCAATTACCCTACTGATGATTGAAAACTCAGACATCAAGATGAAGAGGTAAGTAATAAAACATAAAAAATTGTTCTGGCTAATAAATAACGATTAGCAGGTTTTTTCATGACATAGAACTTGTCAAAATAAAACATTTAAAAAATTGCAAAATACCAAAAAAATCCATAATTGAAGTTTTCATCATTCTTCATTACGTTTTGATTATAGTATATTAAATATTAGGTCTTTGTATTACATGAGAGACACTGAATTGTTTGTGAAGGAAAGTTCGATAATTTTTAAATTATTTTAGTATTTTATTAGATTTTCTGCCATATTGTTAGCCAATGCCGCGAATATTCTTGAATACAATAATAAAATTAAATATTTTCATAGCACTCATGTTTAGTGAAAAGAAAATCCTCATGTTGTAGAAAGAAAATGCTGCCAGAAAGATTATCCTTGAATGTTTCAATCAAGCCTTTTTCATCTATCTTGAATATAATTCACTTGTTAGAACAACTTGCCAGAAGTACTAAAAATTTAGCTCTTAATAATATCAAGATCGTGGAAGGTTCAATTTTATTATTTTGCAATTTTTCAATATGTATTAAGAAGTTTTATTTCAATAAGGTTTACATCTTGTTGAGAAAAAATTCAGACCTGAAAACACTATATAATTTTGTTTATCTGTTTTGCACATTTTTCTGACTTTTCCTTTTCAGAAACTCAATACTTTAACTCGAAAATCTAAACGTAGTGTTGTATTTTTTTTTATAATTTTCATTCATACTCATTGAATCTCCATGATATTTGCCAGTTTACAAATATTGATTGATTACTTAGTATAAGAAATTAAACTTTGAATAAAGCATAATAATAATAATACAAAGCAAAGCTGCCTTGAAGCTGAACAACTACTGACTAAGCAAAAATGAGACCAACAAAAATAAAACTTAGACCTAGTAACATGGCAAAAAATTAATAGATGCTGGGTATACCTACTTTTGATTATAATCTATAATTGCACTCAATACTCTAATTATGTACTTTTACTTCAAAGTGGGGACACAATAAAATCTAACAATTATTACCTTTCAGTTAACTAAAAAATACTGAATTGGTCATAACTAAAACAAGTTTTTAAAAATTACTATGTTTTACTACCAAGAAATTCAGTTGTCTGAAGATGTGGTAATAACTTAAAACTGCAAACATCCATCATATAAATGTATAAATTTTTTGGTATTAAAACATGGTAATCTCCAAAAACTTGTTTCAACTGAAAAATACTTGATCACAAGAAAATGTATAAAATAGCTAGTGAATCCACACAGCCTGTTAAGGTTCTGGTTTTATGCATTAATGTCTGTCAAGTTATCATTGTTCTAGTCATCACAAACATAGTTAAAAGTAAAATACAAATCGAAATAAAAATAAATGTAATGTGTTTTTTATTAATAAAGGTTAATATTTAATTTTGGTATTTTAAATATAAAAACAGACTTACTCCGTAAAACCTCTACATTATTTAATATAAAAAAATTAATTTAAACATATTGGTCAATTACAGCCACAATAGGCTATTTGTCTGATGTCAGATTTTTTAGTGGTGTTTATTGAACCCACAAGAACAGCTGTTTCGTAATCATTGAAGATATAAGTGTGATAAAAATATAATAAATGCAAGAGATGTGAAAAAATAGACATATAAAACAAGTTGAAATAGTCACCTAGCAAGTTTATAATGTAATATATTAACTCACAAATATGATACAAAGATACCATATTTACCAATTTTCAAATATAAAGAACGGATGTCAATAAAATGCAATAACTATATGTCATGTGAATTAACAATCGCAAGGTAGATGAAATAGTTTATATACTGAAAATGAGAAATGCAAATGGAAAACTATTCCAGGATTTTCCGAAAATTCAACCAAAGCATTTAACCTTCAGTTATTTCGGTATATTATTTGCAAAATAATATCAGTGAAAAATGTCGACATGAGCAAATCTAAACATTTCATGTTAATATTACAAAAAAAACAAGAGGCTTATCGTGTCAAAACGAGAAGTAATGGGGAGTTCTTGAGGGTAGCTGAAAATAACTACATTCTATTATTATTGCATAGTCTAGAGCAAATGTTTATTTTTCCTTTCTTTGAATATTTATTTTATCCGTTGCTTAAACTTCGTTTGAAAATGCATAGACGTGAACCTGTTGTTCTTTCCATGAAAAATAAATAAATAAAGGTTAGAGGATGACGAATCTGCAACAAAGTTGAATACAAGTCGAAAATCAGAGAAATAAAAACAGAAAACAGGCATAATAAGATTTTATATCTCAACTCCATTTAACTGATGGATCGAGATAAATTGCGAGCTTGTAGTGAACACAGTTCTAGATGACGCTGTCTACAAGGGATTTGCTGAAAAGATCACAGAGGAACTTGTCTAATCCCATTCTATGTGACAAGATCAATTCAATGAAAAACATGGAGAGCCGTCGAATTATCAAGCAAGCACGAGCTGGTAGAAATGCTTTAAATCAAAATATGGCATTCGTCAACTTCAAATACAAAGAGAAAAACTGTGTGGTGATTCTTTTAAAATAGAACTAAGAAACATATTAAAGAATATGCTCTAGAAAGTGGTTACGATTAAGAAATTGGGCTCAATTGGAGGGAATGATTCTTAATACAATATGTTTGAATAAAAGTTTTCAGTTCGATTATCTGATAGATTGATTGTCTAAACACCTATGTTCCCTAATTAGCTAGGATAATCGACGTTCTGCTGTATGTATTTTTGCAAAATAATACATAGAAAAGTGTATTATTTGCTATTAGCCATTAGATTCTATTTTGTATCAACTTGACATATAAACGTAAAAATCACAAAATGAGTTTTTATTTGGATATTCATATTAGTTTATCACAATGATTGGATAGAAAAAATTTAGTGAAGAATATTTTGTAAAGCTCTCCAGCACAAGTACGTAAATAACACCCAACCTAAAAATTTTACATCATCATAAAAATCCAAATTTATGACAAAATGATTCCACTTAAATGTAGTAAAATATCACAATAATACTTAATATTAAAATAAATTAGTTTCAAAATGGCAAGATACCCAGGGGAGCAAAGAAAATACAGTAAATGTATATTTACTGATATGTTATATCTTTAGGCAATACGGATTATTTTGGACCTCATGATGTTAGATCAAAAATATTTCAGATGACCACAGTAAAACTAAAAGTTATAGACTAATAACCCTTCTTTCTGTGCTGGGAACGATCTATGGTTGTATACTATAACGTGATGAGGTAGCATTCAGCGATGTACACTCAGTTTTCCTTCAGGTCTATTGACCATTTTCTTCTGAGTCTCCTGTTACGAGGGGATTGCAGCAGTTGTTGTGATAACGGATTCGAATGTTCTTCTAATTTGCTGTGGTGCGTTGTAGTATTTGTTTTTATGACATCATTCACAAATGGTAGTTTAAGGTCGTTATGTAGCGTACTGTTTGAAACATACCATGGCTTCAAACTGGTGATTTGAAATCCAATTTTGATGTTTTAAGTCTTTTTCTATTCTATTGAGGATTAGGCGTTCAAGTAGTTTTGATATTGTTGATAACAAGCTTACAAGGCGGTAGGATGACACAACTGTAGGATTTTTGCCAGGTTTTGTTATCATAACAATTTGTGCAATTTTCAGTGTATGTGGCCAGTAGTTTGTTCTGATGATGGCGTTGAAGATATGTTGTAATTTTATTAATCCTCTTTTTGGTAGTTCCTTCAACATTATCGCAGTTACCAGATCCATTCCTGCTGACTTTTTATGGTTTAAGCTCTTGATTACTCCTACAATCTCGTTCATTGTTAATGAGTCCAATGGTTCCATGTGCGCTGGTTCATTAAGAGCTTCGTCCACTTCTTGTACCCTATTATTATTTTGGGGTGTAAAGACATATGAAAGGTGTTCAGCGAATAGGTCAGCTTTCGCTTTGTTGCTTCTTGCCCAAGGGCCTGAAGGATATGTTCGTATAGGTGGTGATGTTGTTACAGGTTTTCTTTTGTTTTTGATTGGTTTCCAGATAGTGTTGTCTTGCCTTTTCAGACTTTTTATATAGTTGCTGAACAAGTCGGTTGCTACTTGCTTCAATTTGATTTTAAGCTTATGACTAATCCTATTGTAGTTTGCTCTGCTATCTGGTGTATGTGTCCTTTGCCATACGGATCTAGCTCTTCGTTTTGCAGCTATTAGTTTTTTTATTTCTAACGGTATATTACTATGACTCATTTCCGTTGTGCTTTTTAGAGTGTCTGATCTGGCGGCTTTTTGTATGGTGTTTATGAAATCATCACATTCTTTCTCTATTTCTTCAGGTTCTTTCAGACTTGTTGGCAGTGTTATGGTATCCTCGATGGTTTGTCGATGTTATGCAGTTGGGGTTTTGCTTTTCTTCATGTATTTTATTGGGATAAGTAGGAGATCCAGTTGAAAGGAAGGAGAAGTTATTTTTCTGTATTACATGAGCTAGCTCACATCCCTTTGTTGTTATAAGTCGGGAACTCCATAAGGTATGTTTGTAAGGTTGTAATCACCTCCAGCCGTGAATCTTGGGACCAGTGCTTGAAAAAATTTTTCGAAATATTCTTTCTTAAGGTTGTGTCGAGGTAGACAGTACACAGCAGTGATTGTAACACTATAATGTTGAGTCATAACACTTACAGATGTTGCCTGTATGTGGTCTTCTTCGTACTTCAACAACTCGTGGTGCTTGATGGATTCTTTAATCAGTATCGATGAGCCACCATTAGCTCTACTGTCAGGGTGGTTAGTATGGTAAGGTCTGTAATTCAGTATATTGAAGTAGCTTCTAACTGATGAGTTTCACTGATTAACAGTATGTCTAAATGATTTATTTTTAGGAATATTTTAATTTCCTCATTATGACTTGGAAGGCTATTTGCGTTCCATTGTGCAAGTCGTAAGAACTTTGCCATTTTTTATTTCATTTTGTTAATTACAGTGGTGTTCATGTTGAGGATCATCTATTTTGCTGTATCAGTTGATTGAAAAGATTTCTGAATTCATCCAGAAAATTTTTCAGAACTCCTGCTGTGTCAGATGATTTTGTCGCATTATCGTTGCTCCTCTCATTTGAAAAAGAAGTGGATTGTGTTAAGTTTTTTGTGTAGGATTCGTTTGTGTATATTGGTGGTTCTGCTGATGTTGGTCCTGCTGATTTTTGACCGTAGTTTTTCTTCATACCTTTTTTAATTTTTGGTATTCTTCACATCCCTTATAGTTGGCTGGGTGATTTCCTCCACATAAGACACAATTAGCTGGCGTTTCTTTTGATTTACTACAGTTGGTGGTGTTATGATCTCCCCCACATTTCACGTAGATGTATGGTCTGTTGCAGTATGTTCTCGAGTGTCCATACTGTTGATACCTCATGCACTGTATGACGTTGTTTTTTTTGGGTACGGGGCGGTTCGATTTGTATTATCCTATTTTGTAAACCTGTTATCTTGTAAATATCTTTGTTGTTCAGAGGTGGTTCTAGGTCTATGAAAAACAGATTTAGCGGTTCTTTTGTCAGTCTGTGGTGAACATTCATTATATTCCGTATTTCATATCCCAGCTCAGATAGTTCCTCTTTATATCTTCTGTTTTTATAGAGTGGTGCAGGTATCTTATTACTACCCTATAAGCTCGCTTCTCTTTCATCTGATATGTGTGGTGGCATATATTTCTGTTCTTGAACTCGATAACTAGTTTTCTGTAGGTTGCTGGCGTTTCTGAATTGATTTTAACAACTTTATTGGCCAGGCTTTTAGTTCGGTATTCTGTTTTTTCAACCAAGCTTTCTATTTGTTTAATCTTTTTATTATAGTCTTGTCCTGCGTGTTCAAATATTGGTGGAGGTTTTGGAGCATTCTCATTTTTAGGATTTTGGTTTGTCGGATCCTGTATTTCCCCTTCTAAAGGCTGGAATTGGTTTTTTACTGCAGTTTCGCATTTTCTGTCTGTTGCTGAATATTCTTCTTCTTTTGTTTTTTCCTATCACTTGCCATTCATTATTATTGTTTCTTTCCCTTTGATCTTCTTCATCCTCGCTTGATGATGTCATATTTAGCATTTGTCTCGTTGGTTGAGAACGTATATTGGCTGAATTGTGAACTGGTTGACCATTATTGTCAAAACCGATAAGGTTCCCCGTAGGAAATAGGCCAGTTATTTTTTGTAAACTGGTTGAAGGAATATTTTTTGTTGAGTCTTTCATAAGGACATCCTGTATAGCATTCTGATTTGTTGTTATATTTATATTTCTTTTGTCTGGCATGGAATTCATGTTTATCTCCTCCATGCGTCATCGGACTGAATAAAGATGACGTTTCAGTTTAATGATTTTATTCACTTTGCCCCTTTGAAAATCGAATATATTTCGAGATCTCCCGATTAGCGGAATTATCAATTATTTAGTAATAGCTCGATCAATCCGGGTTTTTATACCCGGAGTCGGTGGCTAATTACTGTCTGATCACTGTCTTATAACACGCTTCAATACGGCGATAAGTATCGACACGTCTCCATCAGTTGAAAGCTAACAATCAAAATTTTATGGAAAAATAATAAAAAAAGAACTGAGCATATTCTTAACAATTACCCATCACCCAATTTGGCTATCAAAGAAAAAATCTACTACGCATCCACTCACTATTTGGTATCTAATATCCGAAATGCCACACAAAGGAATTTCAGAACAGCAGGGATCAGTTTTTATATAAAAAAGCCTTCTATAGTGTGTGGTGCAGAGGACTGTTATACAAGTTTTACCCGATGGAAACATCACAACTCTTACTGCTCAGCATAAAAGCTTTCCTGGAGAATAGAAGATTATTTGTCAATGTGAAAAATTTAAGATCTCATATATTTACACCAAAACAATACACACGAGGGTCATCCCTGTCACTATTTCTTTATAATTTATAATCTTGAAATATAATCAAACCCAGAATGCATGGTGACTTGCAATGCACATTACAATTTGTTGATGACAATCTCCTCCACGAGAAAAACATATAAAAATGAATAGAATAGGTACAAGAACTCATGGAAAGAACAGAGTTATGATTCCCCACTTGGTGAAGCCCAACCCATGAAGTCTTAATTTTTTTAAATAGATCATAAACTGAATTTTAAGCACCACACAAAGATTATGAAAAACAAAGCTATTTGCAGGGCAAAACACTTCTCCGAACTCGTAATCAGAAATCAAGATCTTTCAAATAAAAATGCCACAAAGATATATACTTCAATATGCAGACTACTATAGAAATATGCCCATCCCATTCTAGACAATTGTACGATACCTGCTATTAAAAATTTAAAAACTGCAGAGAAAAGAGCACTGAGGATGGTAACACAAATAAGGCAGACTGAACAATCCAGCAAATCACTTTCTATGTACCATGGCCAATATAGAAACAATTTCAAGCAGACTCCAGAAACTAGATTACAATTTGTATACTTCACCAAGAGATATGACAGATATAATGGATATACCAGGAAGATGGACAAGAAAAAAGTTTCCTACAACATTACACCAGAAAATAAAAGAAAACCATAGATTTATTACAACAAATATTTCCTCATGTTAAAAATATTTTCTATGCACTATGCAGTTGTTGCAGAAGTAGAGCATTAATTACATTGTACTAGGAAAACCAGGAAAAGAACCAAACAAGGTGTCAAATAGAACAATAAGTCTCCTACCGGTGATATCAAAGGAGCTTTCAAGGGTATTACTAGATAGAATTGATTCAGATATCCCTATTCCTTCTCACCATTTTGGGTTCAGACAGACATTCAACAAACTAACTGAATAAGTAGTCAATGACTGTAGTTATTCGAGGAGTCATTAACCATTCATTTAAACAGAAGTTTTACTGCACCTCAGTATTTATAGCCTTTGACAAAGTATGGCATGCTGTGTTATTTCAAGATATGGAAGATCAAAAGTATTAGCCCACTAAAGTACTTTAGCACCTTGAAGTTGTATTTCTCTGATCGAAAATTCAGAACAAAACTAGGAGAGGAAACATCTAGGACAGGGTACGCGAACCAATGGCACGCGTGCCATTGATGGCACGCGACACAATATTTTGGGCACGTCGCAGAATTAGGTATTTTAAGACGATCGAACGCGATGCTCCTACGCTGCGGAGTTTTTGAAGGAAGCCTGGTTAGCATGCGCGCCCTCTCTTTTTGAAGATTTCAACAATAAAGATAAGATAATTCAGCAGATACTCCTCTATCACGAAACACAATAAAAGAAAGAATCTTAAAACTGGCCGAAAATATAACAGATCAACAAAAAATTGACATTAAAGATGCTTCTTTTATATCGCTATGTCTTGACGAAAGCACTGACGTCACTAAATCTGCACGTTTAGCTGTTTTTGCTCGGTATTGCGTAGAAAACGTCATTAAGGAAGAATTAATTGCAATAAAATCGTTGCTAACAACTACAAAGGGAACAGATATAAGTACGGCAGTTAAAAATTCGCTTGCTGAAAAAGAAATTGATATAAAAAAAAGTGTTTCTGTAACAACTGATGGTGCTCCAAGTATGGTGGGTAAAAAAAAAAACGGTTTCATAAGTTTATTTCAAGCTGACGTAGGACATTCGATTCTTGAATTCCACTGCATCATTCACCAACAAGTCTTGTGTGCTAAGAGTGGTTTAATATCCCTTGATAATGTAATGGCGGTAGTTACAAAAATAGTCAACCTTATCTCGTCCCAGGCTTTAAACAAGCGAAAATTCGATGCTTTGTTGGACGAAGTCAACTCGGTGTATAATGGCTAACTGATGTATAATAGTGTTCGCTGGTTGAGTCGCGGGAATGTACTTGAAAGATTTGTTGATTGCTTGGAAGAAATCAGACTGTTTTTGCAAAATGAGGGAAAAATTGCACAATACCCACAGTTATTGGACGTTATGTGGCTTTCAAAATTGATGTTTTTTACAGACATATGCCAACATTTAAACACATTAAATGTAAAGCTTCAAGGGACAAACAAAACAATTATTGCCATAATAGATCTCGTTCGCGCTTTTGAGGCAAAACTGCAAGTTTTTAGAAACGATATTATCACAAGAAACTACAAGTATTTTCCAAACTTGAAAAAATATATGAATGATTTAGATATTCACGAGACAGCAGACAAAGAAAAAATGACTGAAGAATTTATTTCTGTGATCGATTCTTTAATCAAGGAATTTTTAGGGAGATTTTCTCAGTTCAAAGAATTGTCGGAAATACTCAAGTTCATTATGTACCCAGATGTGACGTCATTTCATAAACTGAACTTCTCTCAATTTGATTGGTTGGAAATTGAAGAATTTGAAATGCAGCTGATTGATTTCCAATCTAGTTCAATATGGATTCAAAAATTTATTGAAACAAGGAAAGAGTTGGAATTAATTGAAACTGAAAGATCGACAAGTAATTTAAGTAAAAATGCTAATAATAAACTTCTGGAAACATGGAATGCGTTACCAGACACATTTAACTGTTTGAAGAAGCTGGCTCATGCTATTTTAACCATGTTTTCATCTACATATGCCTGCGAGTCATTATTTTCAGAGATGAATAACAATAAAAACTCGGTTAGAAACCGTTTGACAGATGAATCTAGTTCAGCATGCATTTTGCTAAAAGTAACATCTTACAACCCTAACATAAATTATTTGTCATCTAACCTGCAGCAACAGAAATCACACTAATTTTACTGAAATTTAATATAAACATACCAAAATGTACCTCTTTTGCTTACTTTATTTAATAAAAAGTTTTTATAGTATTTATAATTATTATTTTCCAAATAATCAGAAAGTCAAAATTATTTGATGGCACGCGAATGACCCCATTAAACTTTTTTTTAGAAAAAATGGCACGTTGATGCATAAAGGTTCGCCTACCCTGATCTAGGAGTTATTCCATCCAAGCCCCAGTTCCTCAAGAAAGTGTCTTGGGCCCAGTTATCTACATGCTGTATGCTTCAGACATGCCGATATAGGAAGATACAAATTTTGCTGATGACACAACAATAAAAACCTTATGGAGAACACTTTATCCAGTTTTGCTCCAAAAACATGTTAAGAATAAATAGCACCTTTTTTCCTACAAATCCCAACACAAATAGACATCACAGAATACAAAGGGCCAACATGATAGATTACATAATTGCGAATATACAAACCACACCTAAACACATTCTAGACGATAGATCTTTAACATCACCCAATATAAGCTCAGATCACAAACTGGTAGTAGCCAAATTTCTTATCAGATACCATAAACAAAAAAACCAGCAAAGATTTTTCAAAAATTTGAATCCTTCAAGGATGACACTACAAAATGCCTGTACGAAAAACGACTTATAGATAGAAGTATTCACAGTAAATCCAGTAACTCAAGAGGAAAATGCAAACAAACTATGGGCAAAAATAGAATTAAACATATTGCAAGCTGCACAAGAAAATATAGGAGTTAAGAAACACAACTTGAACCCAACAAAAATATCAAAACCATGAACCTGACGATGTAACATTATTGGAACTTTGGAATTCCATAAACTGAGACATATCGCAGCATGTAGAATTTATATTTTTTGTTCACGAAACCAAGCGACAATGACGAAACAATTGAGATAATGATGTAACAATTGAGATCCGCGTATCATTCTAAGTGAATAAATTATTATCAATTCATTATTAACTAAAACAATACAAGATGGTGAAAAACTATGCTTCATTTAAATAGCTAGCAGTGAATAAAACGAATGCTGGTTTATACTCTGTAAGGTTATACAAAAAATATTAGAAAAGTTAACAGAATTATGTCCTCCGAAATTAAAAAGTAAAAGGTATAATTCTGTTGGACAAAATATTATAAGTAGATTAATAAGTCTCTAAGCCCAAGAAACTGTTGATGTTCCAAAATATCAAGTATTAATAGAATAACATCTCTGTTTTATTCCATTTTTATATGTTTAAAAACAACTTGAAAATAAAAGTTAATTTAACAAGTTTCATACTTGGGAACTATATTACACTCATAGAACTATACAGGTGTTTTCAAAGGAAAGTCCTTGTTTTAACGGGCATAACTTGTTGAGTTTTTATTTCAGTGGACTGCATCAAGAAAACGACTCCACTAAATTCCACTGTCTTTACATGAAATATGAAAATGAATTCGTATAACTAATAATTATCATAGTGGCCAGGTATTCTATATATCCTTGCTAATTTTTTACAACCCAGTACATAATGCTAGACTCTAAATACATATAATGTATATATCTATTATTCAACAAATTCGAAATTACAATATACTCTTACAATAAAATCAACATTGATTGGCAATCTGCACAACCTACCTGCTAAGAAACACTAATATGTTCTTCCAGAAGTGGAACAAGTATCAAAGCACCACGCTATAGAATGAACAGAATTTAGACAATTTACACAACTTGAAAAAGGTGGATGGATGATCATGATTAGAACTGATTATATCGAAAAATATTAATATGGGAAATTGAACAGAGATATATCAGTAATTTTGTTATTAAAACACATGAAAAACTCATAGGGGCACTATTACTCAGCATCGATTGATGGTCTCAGTGCAAAAACCAGTCTAATACACCATTTCAAAATGTTCAGAACTCAGCAAAAACAGTTCCAGAAGAAGATACATTGAATTCAAGATTAGGTCAGCAACTGATATTTATTTAACAAAATAAAGTGTTTTTTGCAAAGAGCGTTTAAAAAAAAATTAAGAGGATGGAGATGTTTGTTTGTTGCACTGTTCAGAAATAAGGTTGGAATTCCAGATAATTTTCAAGAAATAAAAAAAATATTTTTTGAGACATATCCTTTCTTTCTGATGCCTATTTGGTAATAACTATACCTCTTAATCGCCATCAATACATTGAAGATTGTTACTGAACTGTTTCAGCCGTTACTATTTGATAGTTGATCATAATTAAAACAAATTGTAGAAATTACTATGTTTTACTACCAATAAATTAATACCCGAAACTCGAGTCAAAATTAAATGTGTAAAATATCAATTTAGTGGTAGTAAAACATAGTAATTTCTACAACTTGTTTTAATTGAAGATTGTTGATATATATTCGAAAACTCTGTTTCAATATATTTTTAACAATTATTATCAGAATTATTGATTACTCATCTTTCCATATTTTTTCTAGTTCCACAGATTAAATATAAAAAACCTTTAAATATCAATTGTCTACTTTAATCACTAAGTACTAAAGGAAAAAACCGATTTCAGTGAAATTGGAATAAGTTTAATATACATTTACCAACTATTTGTTTTGAATATTCAGCGTTTTTTACAAATTTAATAACAATTTAATTGAGTCTCCACTTCGTAAATAAATAAATGGCAAGACATATGTATACAGGAACTCATTAGGTACAAAAATTTCTAATAAGACAAATTCTTTTTATGATGATTCCTACGAATTATTATTATTATTATCCTGAAACTGTTAGATCTTCTTTGAAGATCCCTCAGAAGCTTTTTCAGCTTGTGCAAGTTAGGAGTTCAGTTGTGTTCTGTGTAGGCTTTGTTACTGCGATCTGGCGCCACGTTAGGTCACAGCACTGTTAATTTTTGACCCAACAGTGAAATGGTGGCAGACACCCGTCCAACTGAAAAATTTCTTTTCCACCTGAACAGGATTCGAACCCGGACCTCCCGGTCACAAGTCCGATGCTCTCCCACTGAGCTATCCACGCTATTATTAATATTGTATATCTCTTTAAAATTTCTCCTTTGAAAGCAAATACTCTAAAATTCTTTATATTTTTGAAGGCTAACGGTATTAAAAATCTACAAATGTTATTGACACAGCTTCCAACATCTATACTTTGTGTTATTGGAATATCTTTTCATCTGAATGAAAATAGGAAATCTGCAATTTCCAAAGCTACGTGCGAGTATTTGAATACCAGTATACTCTCAGAGGTAGAGATTTCCTTCCATATTCTGAGTAAACTCTCTTGAAGTACTCTTTGAGAAAAATCTTTGTTAGCTCCATTGGATTTGCCATTCTTTAATGAACTTCAGTTTCAAGGAGGTCTTAACGTCTGTGTGAGGGAGATTATTTGTTTACTAAGTTCTGAGGATCGTGCTGAATTAGCAGCTCAATCAGCTACTTCATTTCCAAGTATTCCCACATGAGATGGAATCCAGATTATTATTATTGATATTCACTTGAAAAACGTAGTTTGTTAGACACTTTAGGTTTTTTTTAACTACGAGCATCTCCAAGATGTAGTCTATGATTGCATATTGTATCCTGTGTTTACTTGATATACCTTATCATTTAAAATTTTAATTAAATATTCAAAGTACTCTCCGTTATTTTGGAGACAAACTATAAAGGCGATTCTCAATTTCTTCTCGTAAATTTTGGTGTGCTTCGTTTATTTGATATTGTATATCTTGTAAACACACTTGTGCAATCTGATAACCTGATAACCCAATGAATAGAAATGCATCAATAGTATTTTCTAAAAAGTTTAGGTACATATCTCCAGTAAGATTTCCTTAAATTAAAATTGGACCCAAAATGCTTTCGTGTCCCATAAATAAAAATTATTTCAATTCGTTTTTCTAAACTGTATACAACTTCGAGCAAACGAAACGTTCTTTCAGGGACCAAGTTAAAGAATTAAATTTGCTGATTTATTTACAAATCCGTTATCTTTTATCACCATTCCTTCTTAAATCAGATACGATGAGATGGAAATCAAAAATTTCAACATACAAATTCAATTTTGACACAAAAAGTTGATCTACAATTTCAAAATTTTGCTTCATCTAGGAAGTTAACCTATCAAAAAACAAAATTTGGTTTTTTTTGCTGCAACATGATCAAATAAAATTGAAATCTGATAAAATTAGTGTTCCATCTGTTCAAATGAGAACTTTATCAAAATTAGAGACACATCTAATAATCATCATAATTATTTTAGCAGAATCGTCTAAAGAATTAAAATACCTTTTAAAGGCATCGCATGACCTAAAGTGTCATTTGAACACTCAAGACAGGCTTTTCATTGACTTTTGTATAGAGTATCATTTTAAAGATATTGGCCAATAAGTGGTGCATAGAGTATATAAAATTGATCATTTTCTATTACACTTGAACATTAAATGATTATTGTTCAACTTATTCAATTCAATCATGATTCTTTATAGGTTATCTTCTGTAGGTATCATCATTGGAAGAATTGTTGATAACTTTCTGTGTACCTTGAGATGTTAATTATACAGAAAATTTTCAAAATTAAATCTTATCAAATTTCGTAATTTGAATAGTCATATCAATATGATATGAAATATAAATAAATTAATATTATATAACATTAAAGTACATAAATGGTTGAAAAAGTATTTCAATTGAGTGCATCACAGACTAAAGATAGATATTGCCAAAATTAACTTGACCTTCTAGTTGGCAACAAATTTCCTTGTGAAGCAATTCTTTTTTATATTTTTGTTTTATTGAAATATTCTTCAAAATAAATTCGATTCAATATCATTTCAGTTCCACTTACAATTTTAGAGAAAATATTTTTGCCATCTTGCGTGCAGACTTTTTCATTCACAGCAAAGTAACTTGACCTAAATTTGATGAGATCACCATTTCCATTACAGCCTGGAAGACTACTTGTACATTAGCAGTATCAGTGGCTGTTGTGAAATGTGGGTATAATACTTTCCTTGAATCACCGTTTTTCAGTACAAACTTGTGCTGAATGAAGAGAGCTCCTCTATCAACATCTCCATCGGCTCCTGAAAAGAATGAAAATATTGACTAATGCATTAATTTAAAAAATACTTTTTATGCTCAACAAGAAATACGTGATTTTTTAAACGAATCATCCTGTATATTTTAAATGGCCTTCATTATCTCCATCATGACGCAAAATATTAGAGATGTTTTTCCAACTGTACAGATCTTCAATATAAGAAAAACAAATGTTAACTTCCGCTATTTTATTGATTTTCACAACAATTGTTTCGTCATACCGTGACTTCATCAGGTGAGTATTTAAACTGAGGTATACAATGCAAAACATGACCTTAAATACACAGCTCTGGTACAAAAAATAGAGGGGTGGAAAGAGAGGTATACAATTAATGAAAAATATTAAGTAGGGGGGATCTATTTAAATCTATTTGATCATTCAATAAAATTTGTCTTTTGTTATATCTATTGATTTCTAAAGTTTTTAACAGATTTAGTTTCTGACTTTTGTTTTCAATATGTAATATTTCATAGTTGTTTTTCTTATATTGAAGATGAATTTCCGTCAAGTAAAGACCGAGACAATCAAAAATTTGTACAGATCTTATTCAGAGAAAACTGTGAAAAGCTGAGGGAACAGTAGTTTGCTGAAAGTCCTCTACCGACTGCCAGAAGCAATATTAATACGAATTTGATTAGAAATTTTTTTAACTGAAAGATTTGCCTAGATATACAGGGTAATACATTTATAAAATAATCCATTTGATGAAATTTTTTGGGAAACAACCTGTAATTAATCTTTAATTAAAGAAATGCCATCAAATTAAAACTTGAAATTAATGATAATATAAAGGAAAAATATTTAAATAAGGTTATTCTGATTTTCACAATTTTTATTATGTTTACAACCATTGTTTCGCTATCACAGTAGCATCATCAGGTAGGTTTACAAGTAAGGACTGATTCAATTCAATATTTAAGACAAGCTTTTCACCAAGTAAGGACTGATTCAATTCAATATATAATAAAGGAAGTATATTCCGCCACACAATTTGGACTGACTATAGATAAGGAAAAAATCAATGAATTTTCATACTTTAAAATTGAATTCGAACTATCTTTGCCGGAAATCTAGGTTTCGGCTATACCGTCTATTTAGGAGTTTTCTGGAGAAAGTCTAGCAAGTTAAACCTCATTCAGTCACAGATTATACAAAAAAAAGGGTTTCAAATTCTTCAATCTACATCCAGGAACAATCACAAAAATATGTATTTAAATACTCTACCTATTGCAAATAAGAAATATACAAATTAATAGTGCTTTTAGGCCACAATAAAATGTCATTTTAATTTTTTAATTACAAATTCAAAAGAACCAATTGCAAATATACATAAATCAAGAGTTTATGAGATAACTTGCAAACACATACAAGGGATGTTCAATGTATTCTCGGTATCGGGGTGATTTGCTGATGATGTGAGTAATCTAATTATCTCATTCACTAATGACACTATCTGAGAGTATAAATATGAAATTTCACTAATTTACAATCATTAGTTTTCTAGGTATCCCCAGTGAAAGACGACCAGAATGACTGACGCCACAATGATGAAGAAAATCGAGCATCATGCCGTTATAAAGTTCCTCACTAAGCACGAAAAAAGTCAAAAAATCATTCATGAAGAGATGGTTGCTGTTCCCCAAAACTATGTCCCGTCGTTATCCACCGTTCAAAAATGATCAAAAGAATTGAAAAGAGGCAGAGAAAGCATTGAAGACGATCCTCTCTCGGGCGGGCCCGAGTGGAAAATCTGGTACTTGAAGATGCCACAATAAAAATCCAGATGTTAGCAGAGATGACAATGGTACCCCCTATCCGTGGGTGCCATACATGCTATCCTTCATGACCATCTTAACCTCTCAAAGGTCAGTGCAAGATGGGTACCAAGAATGCTCAGCGCGCCTCAGAAGCAAGTACGAATCGAGTGCTGTGAGGAGTTTTTAGAGCTCTGTGGAGAAGACCCATCGACTATTTTCAACCGGCTGGTTACTGGGGATGAGACGTAGGTTCATCACTATTACCCTGAGAGTAAACAAGAGTCCATGCAGTGGATTGAAAAGGGTGCACAGCCCTCAAACAAGTTTAAAGTCACCCCATCCGCTGGAAAAATAATGGCTACGGTCTTTTGAGATTCTAAAGGTATGTTATTAATAGAATACACTAATAAGGGTGAATGCATCACAGAAGCATCACACTTCGAGTAATTTAAGAGAAGTAATTAAGGGAAAAGGGAGGAAAACTCACAGTGGGGGTGTTGCTGCTTCATGATAACCGGCGGCGGTAGTCTTGTGGCTTAGACATCAAACTCATAATCGTGACGTTGAGAGTTGGAACCGTGTGCCAGGAAAGAAATTTTTTGGTTTCGGGGGACTATCCAACCATTCGCTCTTGGGTAAACAATTAACAGCGCTGTTCCTAAATTGGCGTAAAGAAAAAGTAACAAAGCCTAAACAGAACAGAAACCCGATGTGGATACTATATTGGACTTCTGTCTGTCTGTATCCCTGCGCCCCCCAGGCATTAGATCTTGACGTGATGGGGGCGCTCTCCTGACTAGGACCCTAAATTCGCCCCGGCGAATTGGAGGGTTAAGTCTTGGTGTCTAACGTAATGCCACTTCGCGCCAGTCACTGGACCTGTATGGTGGAAGATCTCCGAATGGGGCCCTAGTTTTACTCAGGTGAAATGGAGGGCTGAGCCGGTTGATTAACTCAGTGACAAGGGAGTCTGTCGCAGCACAGGGCTTCTCCCTTAAAACTGGCGTACTCTACCCTATCGCAGTATAAATCTCCGGATTCTGTGTAATGGCCGAGTGCGTTATGTAGCATACTGCGTTACCTCGGGGGGGTGGACTTGCCCTCAGGTGTTACTTGTACCACCTGGCCACCCCACTTGGTGTTGGACTCGAGGGGGCAGTGGTTGAAAGTCCGCATGCTGGACTAGGGGGTATTTCATTTATCTGTTCGCAGACCCCCATTTTCGGGATATTCTCATGAAACGACTCGGGGTTTAACGGGACTTGACGGTTCGACCGGCCTGTCCTGGCCCCTGGATCTGTGCGTAACTATTTAGGGTTTGTGGATCTCGACGAAATGGCTCCGCCATTAGTGCTTGACGCCAGGATCAATCAAATGACTTCACATGGGTTCGGTGGGTCAGGACGTATAGTCCGCTAGACGGTGCTCGTACCAGGATCAATTGTAGTCGTCAATCTTGAGTTTATCTTAGTTCTTGGGACTGCGTTCGGGTGGATGGATAAGAATTCCCTCCGGCGGGTGAGTTGCGTCTCAAACAACTCGGGTACTGACCTGCAGAGCCAGTAGAGGTTGGATAGTGCTTTCGCTGCTACCAGTCAGACGGTTCTGGCTTTCGAGTCGGGGCCCAAACTGGAAGCTGGTGGGTTCATCTCTTCGGAGGGGTTCTCGCCACGCGCGATGATATGGCGTAATCCTTATCACACTTTCTACCTCTGGGTGGACTGTGGAGACTGCTTGGTAGTCACTTGGAAAAGAGGCCATGCCTCAAATAGCCAATAACTATTCTGGTAGAATTCACCTGTCTGTATCCCTGGGACAAATAAATAAAAAATAAATAACGCGCCGATTCACAAGGCCCTCGTGGCAAAGGCTACTGTGCAGGAATATGGCGTCGAAGAAATTATTCATCCTCCACACAGTCTAGACTTGACCCCCAGTGACTACTACCTATTCGCAAACGTGAAAAAATATCTTCGTGGAAAGCGATTTTCCGACGATGAAGAACATATATTCGAGAACAGTCAAGTAGTGAACAGCTTCTTAGCTCTCTCTTTGTTTATAATAAAATTTGATTGTCAGTAAGTCGATACATTAAGTGGAACTTGTGTGGATTGTTTCTCTTGGATTCTACAGTTCAGTTGTGAAGTGAAATTTGAGGGTTCAACTATATTTGAGAACTTTATTTTCCGCGGTAAACACTTCGGTGAGAACATTTCTGTTACCATTTGTATTGTTTATCTTCGATTTCACTCTTATCTCTGTCTCTCACCGCCCCACCCATGGCTGTCTGCGTGAATTGTGCGAAGCCGGTCTCCGACCGTGACCGTGGTTCCAGTCTACAGTGCAGCGCTTGCAAGGGGAGTATGCATCTGGCTTGCACGGATCTGCGAGCCGAGGATCGTGTGACCAGACAGGCGGTTCGTGGGCTCAAAATTCTATGTAGTGGCTGTTGTTCAAACATAGAAACGTTCGCCAATCTTAAGGCTCTCCTTCAGGATCATAAAAATGATCTCCAATCTAAGATTGAAATTATAGATGCAAAGTCAACTGAAATAAACGATAAGCTCAGATCCATAGAGGAAAGGTTTAATACCTTCGATGATGTTTCATCCCCAATTTTTGCTGATAAGATTGCAAATGAGGCTGTCGATAGAATTAATCGAGCAAGGAATGTTCTTGTCAGGGGAGTCCAGGAGGTGACGGGTGATGTGGAGGCGAAAGGAAATCATGATTCGGGGGTTGTTGATGAGGTCTTGCAGGCTGTGGGCATGCGGAATTCTCCAGTTACATTGTTCAGGGTTGGAAAACCTGGCGGTAAATTCCCTAGGATGATTAAGGTGGTCATGCAAAATGAACATGATGCAAGGCATATCCTGCGGAATAAACGAAAGCTTCTTGAAAGAATGTCAACAAAGAATGTAACTGTCGTAGATGATAAAACTCTAATCCAACAGGAGAGCTTGAAACTATTGCGATCGGAGCTCGAAAACAGAAAACTTAATGGCGAAACTGATCTCACTATAAAGTATTCACAAGGCATCCCAAAGATAGTCAGGTTTCGTCGACAATAATCACACAGAAAAATTTGTCGATTGGCTGTTTTTGTACACGAACATAGCTAGTTTGAATTCGAAATTTACCGAGCTTATTTGTACCGTACAGGATCTCAATCCCGCCTTTATTCTCATCTCTGAAACGTGGTTAACGGATGTAGAACCCAATTCCTTGTACAGTATCAATGGATATTCTCTTTATAGATGTGACCGCTTGAACCGTCGAGGTGGAGGAGTATGCGTGTATGTATCGTCAGCAGTCTCAAATATTTGCTGTGTCTCTCAATTATCTGTTGAGGATGTTGCTAACATTGAACTTATAGCTCTTAAAGTACATAAAGGTACAAACGTTTTTCATTTGGTATGTATTTATCGCCCCGATGATACGTCCATAAATGACGACATTATACTGGTTGAAAGATTAGAGCAATTATCCTCTCTTGAAAATCTCATTGTTATCGGAGATTTCAACCTACCGGGTATCTCTTGGCCGATTAAAATTACTCCTACCGATTCTCTTAATTCAAGAAATCTTTATCTTGATTTTTTCTTAACTCTAATTTACGTCAGTTGATCCTGGAGCCCACACGTTTTAGAGTAAACAACACTCCTTCCATTCTTGATCTTGTGTTGACCAATCAACCCTCTTTATTAACGACACCTGACATTCGATCGCCTATCGGTAGCTCGGACCATGCTACAATTACTTCACGAGTGCAGCTCAATCTTTTGAAGATGACTGAACAAACTTGCAGAACGATTGATGTGTTGAATATAGAAGCATTAAAGTCCAGATTGGCAGATGTGAGCTGGCAGGAAGTACTGGGAGACTCTTGTGATCCTAACACCGTTTGGAAACATTTTCTTGATGCCCTTGCTTTCCATAGGAATCAGTGTACCGTGCAGAAAACCATTGTTCAGAATAAACTTAAGCCTTGGTTGAACAGCGAAATTCTTTCCATGGTAAAACATAAAAAGAAACTATGGTGTAAGTATAAACGTTCTAAAGATGATAATGATTTCCATGCCCACAGGGGGTTTTCGAATATGTTGAAAAAGTGCATAAATTGTTCACGAGAAAGATATGAGGAATCCATTGCCGCCTCCAATAACCCAAAAAAGCTGCACAAATATATCCGCTCAAATTTAATATCCAAGGTGGGCATTCCATTGTTAAAGAGAGGTGATGAGTTATGTCGGGATGGTCTGGATACC
The DNA here is from genome assembly GCA_034642435.1 of Megalocaria dilatata. Lineage (NCBI taxonomy): Eukaryota > Metazoa > Arthropoda > Insecta > Coleoptera > Coccinellidae > Megalocaria > Megalocaria dilatata. The sequence continues at coordinate 50,569,387 of CM067859.1, read as the reverse complement.
GCCAACCTGCTTGCTGATACTTTCTCATTGGTTTACACACTTGAGGATACTCTAACTCAATATCCAGAAATCAAGGGTTCAAGATTGCTGTCTTCCCTGGAAAAGATAGAGTTCACCCCAGATGATATAAAGCGACATCTAAATTTACTGAAGAAAAATTCTTCCCCTGGACCGGATCAATTGTCACCACTACTCCTGAGGTCCTTGTCTGAATACTTGGCCTTTCCACTTTCTATTATATTGAATTTATCATTCAATGAGTCTACAGTGCCTGCTCTTTGGAGAAAAGCTTGCATCACACCAGTATTCAAGACAGGTAGTAAGCTGGACCCTAATAACTATCGCCCTATCAGTCTTACACCGGTTGTATGCAGAATAATGGAATCTATCATTGCTGAGAAAATTCGTAATTTTGCCAATGAACACAAATTGGTTCCAAAACAGCAACATGGCTTCGTCAAGGGTAAATCAACCACGACGAATCTACTGGGGTGCATCAACAGCTGGACTGCGGCTTTAGACAGGGGGGAGGCGATGGACGTTATTTATTTGGACTTCTCCAAGGCCTTTGATCGGGTGCCTAGGCAGAGGTTGTTTCATAAATTGGAACATTGTGGGATTCGGGGAAAACTTCTCCTTTGGATAAAATCCTTTTTGTCTGACCGAGAGTTCTGCGTTCGCATCGGGAGTTCTTTTTCGACAGACAGAGTGGTACAGAGCGGCGTACCCCAGGGATCTGTTCTTGGGCCGCTGTTGTTTATATTATATGCCAGTGACTTATCTCGTCACATCCGGTCTGACTGTGCTTTTTATGCCGACGACACGAAGATTTTTAATTACTCCACCCAACACAAGACTCTACAGGAAGATCTGGATTCAATATCTCAATGGTGCTCGGACTGGCTTTTGCCACTGAATATAGATAAATGTGTTGTTTTGCATCTCGGGGGCAATCATTCGCGTAGGACATATATGCTGGGTGAGCATCTTTTGGACACTGTACGATCCCATAACGATCTTGGTGTGACCGTTTGTGAGAATTTGTCGTGGTCAGAGCATATTACGAAAATTGTGAAAAAGGCGAATAGCAGGCTCTTTATGTTAAAGAAATCGTTCCGAAGAATATCATTGAAATCGTGGATAAGATTATACTCCAGTTACGTAAGACCATTGTTGGAATATTGCGGGCCTGTGTGGAATGCTGATTTAGTGCGTGATCAACAGTGCTTGGAAAAACTACAACGGAAGGCAACGGTCAGAGCATATTACGAAAATTGTGAAAAAGGCGAATAGCAGGCTCTTCATGTTAAAGAAATCGTTCCGAAAAATATCATTGAAATCGTGGATAAGATTATACTCCAGTTACGTAAGACCATTGTTGGAATATTGCGGGCCTGTGTGGAATGCTGATTTAGTGCGTGATCAACAGTGCTTGGAAAAACTACAACGGAAGGCAACGCGACGGAAGGCAACACGACTTTGGTTTCGAGGTGCACGACCAAGCTATGAGGAAAGATTATGTATGGTGGGTCTCAGCACCTTCGAAAGGCGCAGGCTACGAGGAGACTTGATTATTACTTTTCGTATATTGAGGTACAATTATGGCATGCTGAGGGACATATATAGTGTAAGCTCTGACACTCGTTTGAGAGGTCACCATTTAAAACTTAAGAAGGAAAACTTTTCTGTCAGGTGCCGCAAGAATTGTTTAGTGAATCGCGTGTTCACAGTGTGGAATTCCCTACCTGCGGGAATTGTCGGTGCGAGTTCGGTTGGAGTGAAGAGTGGATTGGACGGGTGGTTTGGCTGAGACATTAATGAAAATTTGTTTTTTTTTTTTTTTGGCTTAGTTTGCTGTCGGGTTTTTTATTGGACATTTAATGAGGTATGTTTACTACCGAGGCAACAAATTTTGTTAATTTTAGGGTTTATGGGTTCGCCCCTCCCTTTGTTTGTGTATTAATAATAATAATAAAAAAAAAACTGAAGGTAGCAATTAATACCTATTTTGAGGAGAAGCCAGAAGAATATTTTTTACAAAGTTAAGAAAAGCTTATTTCTTGATCTAACAAATGTATTGAAGTTCTAGGAAACTACATTGAAAAATAGAATTTTTCCAAAATTTTCTGAGTTTTCTTTCATGCCTTACCGAGAATACATTGAACACCCCTCGTAGAACAGGCAGGATATTCATTCAAGAAAAACTTCAATGAACGTAAAATGCATTTCAAAAACAAGTAAAGATAATTTGAAAATTTTTCATGTGGAATCAAAAGGCTAACCTTAACTATTTGGAGTTTGTTGAAATATCAAATTTATTCATAACTAGTATGGTCACTAATCCAGCTACCGGGTATATCCACATAGCACTCAGATCCATATAATCCATAAATTTACTTAACCAATAGATATACATATTAACCGATAAATGAGTTTGTGCATCAATTGTGTTGGTTTATCAATAGAACTAGTATATCAACAATGTGAATAGTACAAGAGATCCACGGTTAAATTGGTCTCTACTATTTATCAATAATGAAATTTGTGACCTCAATGTAAATAATTATAGATATTTAGTTGGATATAGGTCAAGTAAAATATTCGTTGGAGGTAAATATGTTGTATTTGCCGACGTTTCGACCTAAATTAGGCCATCCTCAGGGCACTAGAAAATAGTATTTTACAGTGTTATACGACAACAATAAATTTGTATAAAAACATAACATAATGCGAAAAGTAAAAACAAATATCACCCACATCTAAGTTATTACTCCTGTGTTCTGACTAATAAAATGTAAATGCTCTTAAAAGGCATTATGTCCAAAAATTTTCCAGGAAATTGAGGTAGTATAAATTTACTTGAATTTCTTTCAGATGTTAGGAAATCTATCAGTTTTTGCGACTACCAAACACAATTGACATGCAAATTATTACTAGCATGTTCTGTGTTGCAGTGAGGGAATAAAAACAAATGCACCCGAAAAACAACACACAATCATATACTACTCTGTCAAGAAAGTACCGGGAATTTTCAACTAAAACAACATTTTTACATTTAATCGTCAAAATTTATTGGGTCGCCTTCAAAATAGGCTCCATGTGATCCAATACATCTATGCCAACGGCACTTCCAATTATCGAAACATTTTTTATAGGCACTTTCCGGGATGGACTTTAGCTCTCGCGCCGAATTTTGTTTTATGGCTTCAATCGACTCAAAACGGGTGCCACGAAGGGGCAATTTTAGTTTTGGGAAGAGGAAAAAGTCGCAGGGAGCCAAATCCGGCGAATACGGTGGTTGCTGAAGCACGTTTGTTGAGTTTTTGGCGAGAAAGTCAGTCACAATCGTAGCTCGGTGAGAAGGCGCGTTACGTCTTTCGGTACGAGTCGTGCGGCCACCTTTCTCATGCCCAAAATATCAATCAAAATCGTACGTGCGGACTCGTGGGATGTCTTAAGATCATGTGCTATCTCTCTCAAGCTGGTACGACGGTTTTTCAACACCCTTTCCTTAATTTTATCGACGTTATCTTCGATCGAAGCCGTCGAAGGGCGACCACTTCACGACCGTCCTTGAAGGCTCTGTACCACTGATATGCACGAGTTTTCGATAGAGCATTATCACCAAAGGCCTTTTGCAACATTTTCAATGCATCGGCACACGAAAATTCATTTGCAACACAAAACTTTAAACAAATTCTTTGCTCAACGTAATCACTCATGGTAAAAATCGGCACGCACTCTGACATCGACTGACTTAATCAGCTGTTGCAAACACACTAGTTGACAGATCCCGCTCAAGCTTGGCATAGTAATTAAGGACAGTGGTACCAAGCTAGGAAAAAAAATTTTACCTGCCTCATTGCCCCGCCAGATTTAAATCGATAATTCCCGGTACTTTCTTGACAGAATGTATACGGAACCTATACCGAGCGTTGAACGCTTTTTAAAATGCCTTTACAGATTATACTTAATTTTTCGACGTATTTTTTTTTGTTCATACTGTTAAGATGTTTTTTGATTTCAATCATTTCATTTAGTAGTATTTTCTTATAATCGTTCTGATTGCCTAAAATAGCGATATTATTAAAATCGAAATCATGTTGTTTGTCCTCAAAATGCTCAGCTAATGCTGTCTTATTTTTTGCATTGATAATGTTAGCCGGTCTTATGCTTCGTTAATGCTCAAAAATTCTCGTCTTTAATTACCGTCAGGATTGACCTATGTATATGTCATTACATTTATTACTTGGTATTTTGTATATAACATTGCTTTCGATGTCTTGTGGAGTCTTTTCTTTTTGTTTTGTAAACAGTTTCTTAATTTTATTTCCATTTTTAAAAGCAACTTTCATATTTTCAGTCTTGAGTTGTGCGGCTATTCTTTCCGAAACAGATTTTGTTTGGAATCTTGAAATATTTTGGCTTCTTCATTCTGGACTTGAACTGATATTTTAGGGGAAGGAAATAATAAAAGTTTGTTCACAAGTTTATGGGGGTAGTTGTTTTTCACTAAGTAAGTCTTTATCTTGTTGAAATTTTTCAAGTGGAAATCAGAGTGTGAAAGTTTAATTACTCCATGCTTCAGGTTATTGATAATATTGAGTTTTTGTTTAAAGGAGTGCTCTGAATGAAAATTGAGAAATCTCTCGGAAAAAGTACCCTTCTGGTACCAATTTGTTTTTATTTTATTACTCTCAATTCTTATCAGTAGGAGATCTAGAAAAGCTATAGAACTGTGGGTTTCTTTTTCTATAGTGAATTGTAATCTAGGGTGAAAGTTGTTAAAAACATCTAGAATAGAAGGTAATTCGTTTTCTGGTATACACGTTATGATATCAACAACTTATCTTTTGAAGAAAGGAAGTTGAAAGCTTAGTTTGTTTATGCATTGACATCACTACATCTGCGCAATCCCCGGACAAACAATTACCCATTCCAAGTCCAAAAGTCTGCCTATAGAAGGTTTTATTGAAACAGAAATAAGCATTGTCAAAACAGAACAGTAAAAGATCTACAAAATTTTCCATCTATATCTAACTGAATATCTATAATTATCTATTATTTATCATTACCTACAAACTCTACTTCATAATGATCGATATACAATATTCAATATAAGTCAGATGCCACTCTAACTAATTAACTATTAATGTAGAAGTGTCTCGCCTTTATTACTTATGTTTGTGAATTCTGTAACTGCTCTAGAATTTCACTGCAATACATTGCCGAGATATGTCTTTCCAAGCCATAACTGAGCCTCCGCCAAATAAAAATATTTCGGCAATACACTCGAGCCTATCTCTCGCCTTGTCGTTACCATACTCTTACACGTCTGCCTGAGCACATAAAACAAAATTGGGATTCATTGGAAAACCATACACGACTCCAATCCTCTATTGTTGAAGCCAAGTATTCTCAGCAGTCTATTCACTTATTTCTCACTTCTTGCAGATGATTTCTAAGGGAAAGAGCAGTGATCATTTGGTTTCTCAAAGTGCTGGAAACGGTCCTTCCTCGTCCTAAATAAGATCTTCTAGTGAGCAGACCACTCTCTTTTTAATGTTGAAATACTCTTTGTACACCGAAAGGACTTACACCAAAGTTTCTCGCAATTTCACGCCGACCCCAGCTATCTTCTATAGCCGCCACAATTTGTGCCGCAACAACAGTATTCATAGCCATTTCAACACTTAAAATGGAAACTCAACACAATCGAATAATTTGCAATAGATAAAACCACTGAAACAAAATGTAGGCTCATAATGGTTTTTAGGAATTTGTGTGAAACATTTATCAAAATAACAAAACCTTTTTTTAATCAAACAATCATGGTATAATCATCGCATACAGATAGTAATCTATAATTTTATGCTAGGCAGTGTACTTGTGTGCATAGAACCTTATTATCTCAGCTCTAACCAAAGCAGTTAACCAAAGTTTACTGCAATTTAAAATGAATATATAAAAAATTCATTCATGTCCATTACTTATGAAAAAATTGCACTTACCTTTGTAATCAGGAAAATACAATCGAAGGTGGCGTTGTGAATATAAAATTTTTTCACGGAATAGGTCGAACTTATTAAGAAACAGGACAAATGATGCGTCTCTGAAGTATGGATTATTCACAATCTGACCAAACAAGTTCAAACTTTCATCCAATCGATTTACAGTCGGATCCTCCTGTAAACAATCAGACCATATAAGCTTGAATTTTTTTTTCAATATTTTTTAATGCATCATACAATGTTGAATTGTATCAGTCCTTACTTGGTGAAAATCCATATTAAATAATTTGAAATAAGGTTATTCTGAAGTGTGTGTTTGACTTTCATGGAGAACACATGTCTAGCATCCTAATGCGAATTGATAGTTTACAAGTGAAAAAGCTAAAAACCGGAGATAAGCGGAAAATAATTCAGAAAATTCAAAATTTCTCGAAACATTTCCACCAGCGCCGCGGAGTTCGAGGCTTTCCACGCTGAGATGTCTCAAAATAGCGGCACTTCTTCTTACGTAACATCGGAAGATGGCGAAAATTTTCAAGAAGTTACCAAGAAAAAACGTAAAAAGAAAACAAACAAAGCAGATCAAACAGCAAAAAAGAATAAGGAAAGCAAATCCCCAGAAATTATTTTCAAAGAACCACAATTATTAAGTTTGAAATCCAAACCAAATCACAACAAAAAATGCGAACGTATGGAGATAGATAATGGAACATCTGATAACACAACACAACAGAACAAATCAAGACGAGAAAATGTAAACATAAACACTCCACAAAAAATGACATACCCACGTAAACACAACCAAAACACCGTGATTTCAACAAGAATGAGCGAAATTCGGAGAATTGAATATGCAGTGCTATTCTATTTATCAGTGGATGAAGCCATTATAAAAGACCGAATTCAAATGTCCGAAGAATGGAATAAGAAATTCCCAAATTCAGCTGATGTTATTCTTAGAACAAAACTGGGATACCTACTGAAATCTAATAGTAAAAAAGAGGAACTTAAAACTGCTCTAGAAGAAATGAAGATTAACAAAATTATCATTAATTATAATGAAACCAAACCATACGAAAGAAATAGTGAAAGAAAAGAACCTCAAAAAACTTTCTCTGTAGTTATTTCAGCCGTAGAAAAATCCATTGATGAAAAAGACATCAGTCAACATCTGAATAATCTAAACCTAAAACACAGATACTGCAAGAGAATAATAGCAAGAGCAACAAATACACCAACAGGACATATCAGAATAATAACTGGAGAGGAAGCAACATTTGAAAAACTGTTGAACGAAGGAATGTTCTACAAAAATAGACATTATCTCATCTACCCTAGCAATCCCCCTGAACCTACTCCAATGCCTTGCAGCAAGTGTTTATTATTTGACCACACAAGCGAAAACTGCAAAAGTCCTCTCATATGTACAAAATGCCAGGGCCCACACAGAGAATCACAATGTAAAACCAACCTACCACCCAAATGCAGGTCATGTGGCTCAGAAGACCATCAGGCATGGTCCCCTAAATGCTCAAAACACCCAAAAACACCTATTGATGGAATACCTAACGTCTCAATCAAATCACTCAACAAGAAATCAAGAAATATAGAGGAACTGCACAAAAAACAAAGCAGAATACATAGCACGATAACCATTCACGATGATATAGTCAACACATATATAAGGAAACTGAATAAACCAAAAAACACCAACAGAGAAGAACTCATTAATAAACTAAAACGCAGATTCATCAACCAGTACGATATCGATACCGTTGCTGTTTTTTCAGGAAACAGGGTATATATCTTGATGTTTGATGTAGAGAACCCAGACGAATCCTCACCAACCGAGCCTAAAAACAACAGCATTCAAGTTCAATTCTGAAGTGAAAATATTGTACAACAACATCAACAGTTATGTGCCCAAAAAACAACTCATTAATAACTTTATTGAAAACAACGACATAAAATGCGCAATGTTCGTTGAGGCAAAAATCAAAGATGAGAACACTGCGACTTACAGAGATTGGAAAGTTATCAATAAAATAGGTAACAAAACACTTAACACAAGGGGAGGAAGTATTGTACAAGGTCATCCATCTCTGAAGATAGGCAAAGAAAACTCACCGGTGATACAGAATTATCTGAATGAATGTATTCACTTCACAATACCAATTGGAACTGAAAAGATACATATTTTTTTAGTGTATATACATCCGCACTCTAAAATCGAAGAGACTATATTCACAAAAGCTGCATTGTACAAATACGCCGTGATCATAGGGGATTTCAATCCTAACAGGCAGAAAAACAAACAACTTAATAAATTCCTGCAGAACGGAACATTCTCCAAACGTCTGACAAATCCTACCTTCCTCATGGATGACAATCCAGACAGTACTCCAGACCTGATTCTCTACTCCACTAACCTGACGAGCAACATCATGAATGTCGAGCTTGTTCCAGACCTGGGATCAGATCACCTGGCAATGGTAATTACCCTTGATTTAATGCGAACACCAGAAGAAGTGCCTAGGATGATAAAATACAATTTTCGCAAGTGCAACATCAAAAAAGTCGATAAAGAAATGATGAACATCATAAATGAAAACAAGAACGTAAATATAAACGAAGACTACATCACAGCGTTCAACAACACCCTATCAAACAGCATAACAAGGCACTCACCCATTGTTAAACATAACCCGACCCTTCATGAACTTCCTCCCTACATAATAAAGTTAATCAAGACGAAACGTAAAATGTACAGAGAATATTTGCTTCAACCCAATCCGAACATTAAAAGGAACATCAATGAAATTAACAAGAGCATTCAAACAATGATTCAACAATATAGACAACATACATGGATAAACGCTTGCTATGAAATTAATAAGACATCGGGAAGAACATTCTATCAGCAGGTTAACAAGCTTTCCAAATACAAGAAATTTAATAGTATATCAACCTTAAAGGACTCACTGAAGGAATACAACACGGATAAAGAAAAAGTAGAAAAGTTTGCTGACCACTTCAAAGGCTCCTTTAACTATGACAAGAACTCTAAATTTGACAAATCTCACGAAGCGCATATTAACTCCTGGTATGACAACTATTTTAGCAACCATCAAACTACAACTGCAAATGATAACATCAAAATAGAGGAGGAGGTCTATTATGAAATTCTTCACAAAAACAAGAATAGTGCTCCAGGAGTGGATTCTATCCCATGGAATGTTGTGAAAAGGTTGAATGAAGATATACACTCGGAAATTATAAAGATCTATGAATATTGTCTCAACTCTGGATTATTCCCCAAGATTTGGAAAACGGGCATCATAATTACCATCCCCAAACATAACACAGACCATCACAAAGTAGAAAATTATAGGCCAATAACACTACTGCCAGTATTGGGAAAACTATTTGAGAAGATCATCAAAAGGAGACTGGAGGAACAACTGAAAGATGCCATACCCAAGCAACAATTCGGATTTCGCCCCAGAAAATCGACTATCCACCCAATGACCATCTTTATTTCCAACACTCAAAATGCACAACTCAATCGGAAGAAAACAGCTGCGATTTGCTTAGATATCAATAAGGCATTTGATAGCATATGGCATAAAGGTTTGCTTTTCAAACTCCAAAAACTGAACACTCCTAAATACCTAATAGAAATAATCAAGGGCTTCTTAGAAGAGAGAATACTTGCAATTAAAATAAACGAGACAATCTCCACTTGTTTTTCCCCTGAACAGGGCACCCCACAGGGATCACCACTCAGTCCATTCCTCTATAACATATACTGCAGCGACATATATAACGGATCCAGCCGAGCCCAATATCATCTACAGTACGCAGACGACACAATAGTCGTTTCACATGAGAAAAGCGAAAGGAAATGCATGGAAGGTTTACAACTATACATGGACAATATGGTTACTTGGTTTCACAAATGGCGGCTTCAACCAAATCCTGGCAAATCCAATTTGATAATATTCAATCATAAAATACGTCCAAACTCACCAACACTAAAGATTGAAAACAACATCATTTCACCAGCACCCTCAATTAAATACTTGGGAATACTTGTAGACAACAAAGCTAACATGAAACTGAATTCAAATATCGCCAAAAAAAAATCTATAAATCGAGCAAAACACTTCAGATGCCTTACATATAAAGACCAAGGAATTAGTTTAAAAAACTCGGTCAAAATTTACAAAAGTATTTGTAGACCCATCCTAGAATATGGGCACCCCCTGTACATAAATGTGGCAGATTCTGTATTACGAAACATTGAAGTAGGAGAAAGATCGGCACTAAGAATCATAACACGATTAAGACACCCACTCAACAAACTGCACAATCCGCCAAACGAGCTACTCTACGAAAAAGCTAACATACAACCAATTAAAGAAAGACTGATGGATCTGAATAGAAAATTCTCAGAAAGACTCAAAGACCTAGAGGATGTTGCAAGTATGATGCACAATGAGCCAGTAACCACCCCCCCAAGAAAATTCCCAATTCGAAGCGTGATGGACAGACTTCATGAACTACAATAGAATATACTTAATTCATAAATTTCATATGCAATGTATAATTTATGTAATTTTTTTTTTTTTTTTTTCTTTTTTTGTCACAAAGTTGTATAATCCACCAGGCTGAAGGACTTAGGTCGATGGCCATTGACTGTAGTCAATAAAAACTGTTATTATTATTATTATTATTCTGATTTTCACAAATTTTTATTGTTAAACTCACAATTGTTTCGCTATCACAGTAGCATCATCAGGGAAGATCACATTTTCACAGTTATTCAAAATGTGATCTTGCCTGATGATGCTACTGTGATAGCGAAACAATTGTTGTGAGTTTAACAATAAAAATTTGTGAAAATCAGAATAACCTTATTTCAAATCATCATACGATGATCGTTAATCAAATTACCAGTTTTTAAGTGGGCATACGAAGTGATATCTTCTTCTCCAGAGGATCGATTCTTGAACTCTTACGTTAAGGTAGGGCATTTGACATAATTTCAGTTTGTAACAAAATCACGGTGATTACCGGATATAAAGGCTAACTTGAACATTAGTTTCAATAAATGAGTCGAAAATTATTCAATTTGCAAAAAAACAGTTTTACATATAAACTGAAAATTAAAAAGACTGTGAATGACTACATGGTAAACCAATATTCATGAAATTGTTATGTATCAAGAAAAATTCATTACTAATCATATTAAGAACGTTATGAACATCCTGAAATGATTTTGACCTCAGGAGAAGCACATTTTCACCTAAAGAATTGTGTAAATAAATAGAACGTCCATTAATGAACACCACATAATTAATAATTATAATTTCACTACACAAGCTCACAGCAAAAGGATAACCACATTTGATGCAGTTTGGGACCAACAATAGCAGTGCCATTGCTCAGCAAGCTTCAAAATTCTATCATCTATTCTACATTACAGAATCTGAGATGTTATCAGTTGTAAAAAACATGCAAAAAAAGAGCAATTGTATACACAATGAGATCTTGATAATTATTATTAAACACCATATTGCGGATATTATGAAGCCTCTAAACAATATACTGTTCTTTAAGGAGTGGTATCTATCCTGAATATTTTAAGCTCTCACTAGTTAAACCCTGTCATAAGAGGTGATTTGAATAATTTTTCCAACTATAGACTAATTAACCTTAAGATATATTTTTGCCAAAATCATCGAAAAGATCTTTTCTAAGCGAATTTTGAAGTTCTTGATATTTTAGATCTTATCGAAGAAAAAACATGGCTTCATTCCATGACGTGATAACGAATCTGCCATTTTGTAAGTCATATTATGAGAGATCTTTACAGAAGGTCTAGGAGTATCAGGATGAAATAAAAAATAAATATGGAAGATAACGCTTACCCTCAAGCAAGGTGAGATCCCAGCAGGAGTTTTTGTTGATCTCTCCAACACCTTTGCCAGTGTTGATCGAAAGCATTTGCTAATGAAGCTTTAGTTTTAAAATTAGGGGAATATTACTTAAACTCTTTGCAAGTTACCTAGTAAACAGAAGGTAGCGGTGCTGGACTATGCAAACTATCATTTCAAGTGATCTGGAGCCTTTATTCAAGGGTACAATTTTGGGGCTAATCTATTTGCTGTATACAGGTTTGGAAAATCTCGTTTTAATGATAGGTTATTTGATGCATAAGACAGAGAACTTCGACTGTCCAGTCGAACACTGGAATAATCGAAAGATATTCGCCTTATGACAATGAATAATTTTGAAAATCGTACGAATACAGATATATCGGGTGTTTTTTTTAGAGTGATAGAACTTTAAACTGAAATAAAACACATTTAAATTAAGATTGAAGCCAAAGTTTTTTTTTATTTGAAAGATGACATTTATGTTTTAAAAGCAATTTCCGGCATATGTCCACCACGACTAGCTCTGAGGAACCGCATTCGACCGGACCAATTTTGGACCACTTTTTCGAGTAATTCAGGCCTTATTTCATCAATAACACGAGTTATGTTGGCTTCCAAAGCGTCTATTGTTTCTGGTTTATCAGCATAAACCAATGACTTGACATAACCCCAAAGAAAATAATCCAGTGGAGTTAGGTCGCATGATCTTGGAAGCCATTTAATTTTACTATTTCTCGAAATAATGTTATCGCCAAATCTTTCTTTCAATAAATCAATTGTAACGGTAGCAGCATGAGGTGTAGCACCATTTTGTTGGAACCAAAACACTTCTGGATCGATACCATTCAAATTTTGAAACAAATAATCACTGATCATCGATATCGATATTGGAAGTACTAGAGACTTGTTTATAAGCTTATGATACAAATGTTGTTGTCTAATCAAGATGTAGAGTATCAATCAACACTGAAAAAGCAATAAGAGGTTGGTGTACAGCCGATAGTTTCAAATCTGAATGTTGATAAAATCTAAGTCATAGTCTTTGGTAACACTAAATCTAATATTAGCATTACTCTTGTAGATGAAGAGGTTCAAGTCAGTACCAGATTAGAAGTATGAAACCGGAATTTTTTGTAAAAATTACATGTCTGAAAATTATAAAGAATATTTTTTTCAAAATAATTTTCATTGCTATTCATACATTATTTCCACCTATCGGGCAGTTTATGAATGCCAAGTCAAAAATACTGTTCTGTTTTTAAATGAAAGTTACTGAGCCATTTTAGAACATTTTCATATGAACTGAAGCGTTGTTCAGCCAGAGCTGATCATATGAATAGATGATAATTGGACAGAGCCAAGTTTCGAGAATAAGCCAGCCATTTTCCATGTAATGCTCAATTTAAATCGCTCATTTACTGTTGGTAGCAAACAGTGTTAATAATTTCACCAGGTTTTAGCAGCTCATAATAAATTACACCCTTCTGATCCCACCAAACACAGAGAATTGCCTTCTTTCCAAAACGATTTGCTCTCACAATGGATGACGATGGTTCGCATGGATTCACCCATGATTTACAACTCAAAGGATTCTCAAAATATATCTATTTTTCATCACCTGATTCTTGTTGTTGATATTTGGTTACAATATAATGCAAAACACTGGATATATGGAAGATTACTCAACATGATTATGTAGAATTTAACTTTTCTTTATTGAAAATAATGCTATTTTAAGCCTGTTATTGTCACCTGGGAAGATTATCTGATATGATTATACAGAATTTAACTTTTCTTTATAAGCTTGATGGATCAACCTACCCACTAGTTCATATAATTTTACAATTTTGTAGTTTTAAAAATTTTAAATATCATACAGACTTATTCTGTTAACCTCCTATAAATTTTCATTTCAAAAAATTTGTAGGTTAACAGAATAAATCTGAATGATTTCTAAATTTTTAAATAATCCTTCTATCAAGTAAAACACCTCTTTTTATTATTTTTTTGTTGTTTTATTTATTATTAACCTGATACTTCTAGATCTTCTGTGAAGATTACTCAGAAGCTTTTTCAGCTTGTGAGAGTTAGGAGATCAGTTGTGTTCTGGGTAGGCTTCATTACTGCGATCTTGCGCCACTTTAGGTCACAACACTGTTAATTTTCGACCCAACAGTGAAATGGTGGCCGACACCCATCCAATTAGAAAATTTCTTTTCCACCTGAACATGATTCGAAGTTACGAGTCCTATGCTCTACCACTGAGCTGTCGGCACTCAGTTACTATTGTTTTCGATTTAATGCCCTATAGGATGATAATTTGGAAAATAAATGCATATTATTATAATTATCTTACCAGTAATGTCATATCATAACCACTCAATGAAACAACAAAAAGCACAGCTTTGACATCATCAAAACAATATATCCATTTTCTTCTTTGAGATCGTTGACCGCCCACATCATACATACTAACTATCATATCGTTAATACAGAATCTTGTTTCAATAATTCCTTGTGTCCTTACTCTTGCTCTTAAAACATCAGTAGGTGTAGGTACATATTTTGGATCACATATTCTATCCATATTCTCAAAAAGACTGAAACAGAAAATGTCATTTTATTCGTGTCAGAAAAATATTTTCAGAAGAATATTCCAAGTTCTAATAACCCTCAATTTAAGTAGTTGACAATAAAATCAAGACAATTACTATGACTGAAATTCAAATAATTCAAAAAACTTCGATCATATGGAAAAAATTTTCACACAGGTTCATTATTTTCTTGTAGAAAAAAATTAAGCATCTCGCCAGAGCTGTTATATACGTTTATCAAACTGGCAAAAAGTTTTTACAAGATATTATGTCAATATTTATCAGCTGAATGGGAAAAAAAAGGTTCCTTTTGAGAGCTTCTGAAACATGAAGTTGGGAGCTTTTACGCGTTTATTCATATCATATCTATTTTACATCTAAATGCTCAATTTAACTTCAACTTGATTGTAGCATTATTGTTATGGTTTCAGTAGCGCTTAACCCTGCTTTTCTTACAAAATATATTTTTTTTCATCTTCTAACTATACGACTTTCGCGGAATTTTGCAAGAACATGCGCGTTATTATTTCACTTCGAAAAAACAAATTTCAGATTGATCGAATCTATAGTTTCGAAAATATTGAAAAATATAGAAAAATTTCAAATGTGGATTTGCACCGATTTTGTCATTAATGAACTAAACCGAAATATGTAGGCAAACCTACCCTGAAAGTTTCAAGTCTGTATCTCTTTCCATGCGAAAGTTAGAATGTTTAAGGAAAGACCAGCCAAACAAAAGTATTCTCGACCTTAGATTCTTCATCAGCAAGTCCAACCTAGTCGCTTAAGACCATTTTCGGCTCTAGTTTAGAAAATTTCAGATATTTAGCTAAAATGATAGCACTCTGTTCCTAAGATCAAGCGCCCGAAAAAGAAAAGTAAAGACTAGCACAGGTTTTCAGTTTATCCAATTTTTTTTTTGTAGTGCTAATAATTTTAAAAGTGCATTACAGTGGTTTTTTTTATAACTATCAACTTATGCCCTATCAACTGTTTCTGGCTTGACATTGATTTCTGTTTTTATTTTTTACCCTCTTAGTAATTTTTGGGTGATATGATTTGGCTGTAGAAAACTGAATTCACTTCACTATTCAACTGATATTCCGAACTCAATACCCACATTTACACAGTTGTTGAAATGAATACAAGAAATTCATTGATGATTCTCAGTCAAGTAAATGGCTAATGACTAAATTAATTATATTGCCACATTGTTTTTTGCATATTTTACTTCACAGTACTTTGGCACATAAAATTGCTTCAATGTTAAAAAACCTTTCAAATAAAACAAAAATCATTCCAAAAAAGCAAGCTTTCACATACTAGAGAGCGGAGTCATTAAGTTCATACTCATAGCCTCTTGCAACAGCTAATCTAACGCCTCTATCGGACCAAAGTGCTTGGAGGGATGCTGCTACATTTGGTAATACTGTAAAACTCATATCAAAACAGCTTCTACTCATCAAAACTACTTGAGCGTGCATCTGAAATAAGCCCATACAAATCAGTTATTTCATTAAAAAATACAATAAAAGAATAGGATAAAAAGCTAACAATGAAAATATATTAATGCAAATTTAAAATGTGATTGTTTTGATACCAACTCAGGCGAATATTTGAATTTAAAATATTTGCAGAATTTTAGTTATTTACAAATTGGTGATATAGAAGATCTCTGGATTTATCTAGGAGAATATATTCATCATCTAGGCTGTGTTGGTCTGATAATGGAGAATAAGACATCTTAAACCCTAATATATACACTTATGTCGGTAAAAGTTTGGGGGTTTCTGAATTTCGACTATACCGAACATTCTGGTTCCAACTGGAAGACAGGCTTGCTCTCAACAGTCAATCTGAAGAGTTCAGGATGCGAGCTGAAAAGAAAAGCTTACTTCCTCCATTTAAGAAGTCTGAAAGCTCCCTTACAACACCACATCATCAAGAGCTTTAGAATAAAACAAGTTTTTGTTGTTTTGTTCAAGGTTTATAGAAAATAATGAAAATTAAAAATTTAATTTGGACGCTGTTATGTAAAAAAAACTTAAGAATTTCAATAGTACTAGCAGGATACAATGATGCAAACGATGAGACATGCTTTGGATTAGATTTTGGATCACATACTGCAGGATATTATATCCCATCTCAGCACTACTATGTCACGAAGAGGTCCCTAGAATTTCTGGGAGCTAGCACATCTCTCCGTAAATGTCTCCCCCATCTCATCCCAAACATCAGTCTTAAATCTGTACTTCGAGTAGGCCAAACAAATCTCGTGATTTGAACCTTGAAAAAAAAAACAGTAACTATCCAAGCAGTGTGGGATCATGCATTAGCATGTATTAAAGGTTCACATGCTGCAGGATATTATCACATCTCAGCACTACTATGTCACGAAGAACTTCCTAGAATTTCTGGGAGCTGGCAGATCTCCCTGTAAACGTCTCCTCCATCTCATCCCAAACATGTCCTATCAGACTTAGATCTGTACTTCGAGTAGGCCAAACAAATCTTATGATTTAAACCTTAAAAAAAAGCAGTAACAATCCAAGCAGTGTGGGACATGCAGTAACAATCCAAGCAGTGTGGGCATGTATTAAAGGTCTTCTACATGAATAACCATGAATGGTACAACATGGTCTTCTAGAACCTCAGTCAGGTACCTATTAGCAGGTAAAGTTCCGTTTTGGATAAAGAGTTGAAGTTCAAATTTCTTTATCACATTCTCTCTCCATTTATTAGATTAAATTCTGTTGGATTCTGTTTCCTTATTTGAAAAAAGAAACCTTGTAGTATAAAATTAACAACACTATTTTGAGGAACTCGATAATTCTCTTAATAGAAGCCAAACAATTGAACACTGTTGGCGAAAAGATATTGTCCTAAAAGGATACTATATCAAGTACTAATATTTTTTGCTATAAATTGTTTTTGCCTTTGTTTAATAATATACTTCTGGGACTATTCTTATACTTCTGAAAGGTGAGCTCCCTCTATATGGCATTAATAGTACCATATTTTGAGCATCTATTTACTTATCATACATTCCTTCAATTGATAGTCTATATTACAACCACATATTCTATAGCTAAAATGATCTCTCAACTTTCATCATTATTAAAAATGTAACATAAAATTGTGCATAAAATGTTGTAAGTGCATAACAAATCATCTCGTATACAATTGAAAGAAATTTTGGGTACCAAAATAATACATTCTATTCTTTGAGAAACTGGCACCACGGACTTAATCCTATCAAATTTTCAACCCATTCTTACCATATAAAGTTTACTACAAGAATTATAAAATTTCTACTCACTCTGTTTCGTGAGTGCTCTAAGTTTATTCGAAGAATACCCATTCCAGCAAGCACATATTTCATAGATGCCAAAAGGTTGTCCAATACAGTTGGTCTAAAACTGCTCAATTCGGCGTGTGTGAAGCCATCTGCATGAATAATTTTCATTTGCTTAACTAAGGTACTTTTCCCACTCTCCCCAGCTCCTATAAAAAATGTAGTTATTCTATTTTACCACACATTATGATTACAGCAATGTCAAATGCATAATGCAAAATGTCGGGTATGAAAAGTTTAACATCTCAAAATACCACTTATTATGAAAGAAAAATTGCCAATTCATTCATCACGAATAATTCTTTCAACTAGGCATTAATGTATCAACACCAGTTCCAAATTTTCAATACAGAAACAGTCTGAAAATTTAAACTCTGGACAAATTGAACATTTGAATTATACATTTAGACTTTATGTGCACATCACTTATCAACTAACCAAGTAATAAGATCTTGATAACATTGTTTTGTTGTTTTGCAGCTTCTACTAGTTCTTTGTCAATTTCCTCACTCCTTTTTCTAGCTTTTCCTTCTTCTCGTTCCAATGTTAAACATGCACCCATGTCTCAGACTTCCACATCACGGAAATTAAAGTGAATAATATAGTTGTAAGAATTTTCTTCACCATCTAATTGAATGTTGAAGTGGTATTCATTCAAATTTAGAGAGAAAAAGTATGAGCTATGAGAACCTTTCCAATAGGTTAAGATACTTCGTTTGACTTCAAGGTCATGAGAAAACAAAAAATCCTATAAAATTTCCAGCTTTCAATTGTACTAGTATCATACTTTTAGCAGAAAGGAGTCCAAATAGCATTAAGAATAAGTTGTCATAAGAAAAATTATCATTACATCAACAAAGTGAAGGAAGGTCAAGAGCATGCTTCGTTCGAAGTTCGAAATGTCAAACATTAGGAAATAATTTAAAAGGCAAACAATGTAAATTATATTCTATGATTGCTACTTCTATAATAAGATTCTTCTTATTGAGTTGACGCTTCCACAAGTGACGAAATAAATATTACAGCTTAAGTTGATATTAGAATTAATTTGATTCTTATTTATGTCAATGAGACCAAATCAGTATTTGATATATAATATATATGCCTCTCTATATTTCGAAGAATAGAGAGATTAATGAAACTAACAACAAATATACAATAATTCATAAAATTGTTTAATTCATCCGCCTTTATAACCTCTGTGGGAAAAATTAGTTTAGTTAGTGTACTGTTCCGTATTTTAAGGAGTTTCTAAAAACAACCTCCTTCGTCGTGATCGTCTAATCGAAGAAGGAAAGGACTATGTTGTGTAAAAAACTGAAGTTACAATTAAACGAAGACGAGGTAATAGTGGCAAGAAGTTCAGAATTCAAGGTTGAAGAAAAATAGAATATTTGGTACTGACAGACTGACTCTATTTGTAGATGAGTGGCGCTTGAGGAGTCAGGAAAAAACCTCAAACTTTGAACTCCCTACAGATTGTTAAACTCTTCTTTTATTGATAATGTTAAGGTTATAGAGATTTACAATATTCTAATATCCTAAAACACAGTGTGCAAACAAATGTAAAAAATACAGCAGTCAATTGAGTGAACACAAAGATAACTTGGCAATAGGAATATGTTACAAAGATCTTTGAGGTAGTTCAAACAGTGAACCTTTGGTTGGGAATCCTTCATTCATACATCTAATCTTTACTTTATTATAACCAGGACGTATAATATCGTTGGTGAGAAATGTTTTATACCATACTCTGCTGCACTTGGTTGTAGCGCTGATTTAACTACCTATTTGTGATAATATTTATACCTAATGGTATCGTTGTTCAAGAATGCCTTGTTGAGACATAGCTCTAGACACATGGTTATGATGTCGATTTAATTACCTATTTGTTATAATATATATGTAATAATATCGTTACTCAGCTGGTCTTGAAGAGATCCATATCCTCTAAAGGATCGTACGAGTCACAGAATCCCTCATAGATTATATAAACTCCACCATTTCGTCATTGTATTTAGCCGCGTTATTTATGGGTCAAATACTCTGTGGCACTGTAACTTGCCACGTAGGCGATCGGTGACAATAACAAAAAGAGAAAAATGTCCTTATAGCATTCCCATTGTATTTTGAAGCGGTAGAGAGGAAGGTTCTTGGAAATAAACCTCCTGAGCGACTGAAAAACATACTCGAGATAATAGTACTTATAACAGTCCCTCTTAGTAACTCTTAGTAAGTAAACTTCTTCCAAATGCTTCTGATTAATTGCATGCTTTAAATTTTTTGACAACATCTTAGTGTTAATGTGAAATTAGTGATTGCACGCTCGTTCATTGTACTTCCATTCATCGTTTTTCATTCTTGTATTGTTGCTTCAGTGTTATTTAATCTGACCGGAATGATTTAACTAAAATGCATTGCCTTTGTATATAACTAAAGCTGCACGACCCTCACAAGTTATTTATTTGTATTGTATACTTTCTCTCGGTGCCTGGTTGCTTTTTGCTGTATTTGTGAATAGTGGTTCTTCATCTGCGTAATACTTGCTAATAGGAAATTTTATTATCTGTTCTTACTAATTGCTGTGCTTGATATATAACTGATTTGCATGTACTCTTGTGTGATCCCCCGGATACCTATTTCTTTGTTTGCATTGATTGTAACGTTCATGAACACGCCTAGGTGATGTGGTACTGTATCTATTTTATAATGTCCTAATCAGTTTGTGTTACACCTTTCCTATAGGCATGTGTTCGCTTACTTTGAGGGATTGTATTCCTTATGAACCAGTGGCGTTCTTTAGGGTAAATCGCTGAGTAGTCCTGGTAGAGAACGAGATATCGTATAGAGAATGTGAGAATGTGTGAGTGATTGCTGAATCATTGATCCGAGGTATTGTGATATCCCCAGGATTAGCTTACGTGACCCTTCTTGGCCACCCCAAGAGGCCAGATACAGTCCATTTGATAGTAACTTTTCCGGTCGACTCGAGGAGATCTCCTCCCTTCAAGGAGATCTCCTGGGCTTGCCTCAGTTACCCTCACCTTACTGTCCATTCAAGCTTACCTCTTGTAACTGTTAGGTTTTGCACTGGTTACTGGAAGTGCAATTGAAGGTGCGATTGCTGGCTGTATCCTGTCCCTTCTAACCCCTTCCGCTGCATAAGAATGATATCCGATTGGAGCGAAATACCGACCTAACGATAGGTAGTAATAGGTCATTTAAACCCGGGGCGCCATTAGGTTCACTGTGTAGCATTGCGAACCACTGCGTAGAGTAGATTTAACCACAGGCTGATAAATGTGCTTCCATTCATTGAGGGTTGTTGCTTTTTAACATTACTAATAGAAATATATTATTTTGGCATTACTGTGTTTTGAATATTTGAACCCCCCGTCACTGTCTCCTTGTTCTCGTTAGGTGTAATTTGGGTTGTCTGCACAACGTAACGTCCTATTCTCCTGCCACTAGACGATCATGATAAAAAGGTTAGTGCTCTTCAGAGTACTCCGTATAATTGCAGATCTCTTAGAGTACTCCGTAAACTCCCAGATCTATTAGAGTACATACTCTGGAAACCCCCAGATCTATTAGAGTACTCCGTAAACTCCCAAATCTTTTAAAGTACTCCTTAAAATCCCAGATCTCGTAGAATACTAACATGGTATAGCTCAGTCTTATTGCGATTCAACCCAAGACATATGGTTGTTGTGACGATTACTTAATCGTGGATCCACTCTGAATTCTCAAACAAATTTCCATTGTTAACCACCTTTAGATACCAATATATGGAACGAATATAAGGATACTTTTATGTATTAGATATGTTAAATGGTCAATTAAGATTAAAATAAACAGGGCGGCTCTCAGATAGAACATCTATACAGTAGAATTCAACAATGAATAAAGAATATATGATACTAACAATACTCACGTGACCATCATTTAATTCAATATAGTAGAATATCTATATATCTTGTTAGACCACCTAGGTCCATTTTTCTTTGTAGCTACTCTTTCCATTGTTTACTGACCAATGAATAATGCTTCTAACAAGAAGTTAGATGCGTTCTGTATCTAAGTGAGCAACAAGAATACTCATTGCTTTAAGCCGGTGTTCTGCATCTAACAAAAGCCGCCATTCTATCCAGGGTTATGTTTACACCGTGTGGTCTAAGCGACCATAAATTATTCCTTTAGAATTGACAGAGACAGAAGTAAGTGTGAATTTCCTATGCGATTTTGTTCCGCTTAATTTTCAAATACTAATAAATATGGAACTCTCCGCTGGTATGAGATGTTACGATTAAAATGATCTTGTGCCAGATATATATTTCTCTGTCTTGTATTTATTGAATCCTAGCCTCATATAGTTACATTTAAACGAGGACCAGGAAACAGTGACGAGAAGTTCAGAATGTGAGGTTTGTAGCGACCACCTTCTTCACTCCTCGTCCAGAAACCTGCCTTGCTCTGTTGCAGCTTGACCGGCGTATCATATAGAGGACACGACCAGTCTAAAGATTCCTGACTGACCGTCCCCGCCGAGTACAGGGCAAGGCACACAGAATTCGACGACCATTCCAAAGCAGAACACATGGTCACTACCGTGACAGGCAGACATGCGCACCACGTCTGTCTGAAGAGTTTCAGGTACACATGCTCAGGACGAAAAGTTGTCCAAATTCAAAGGTGGAAGTTCCCTCACAACACCGCATTTCCTTCGAGAGCTTCAGGTTAAATAAAAATACAATATTCGTTCCTGGCAGATAGGATCATGCACCTGACTCGAAGTGTGGGCGCTAGATGGCGAGAAAAACAAGAGTCGACCTCTCTTCAGCCCAACACATTCTTTAACCCTGTAGTTTCATTTATTATTAAAATGAAGGTAACAGAGACCGACAACATTCGAATATTCTAAAACATAGTTAATCTGCAAAGAAAGGTAAATACAGCAGTTCAATTGAGTGGAAAAACAGATAACTTGGCAATAGGAACATGTAACAAAGATCTTCGAGGTAGTTCAAACAATGATCCTTTGGTCGGGAATCCCCATTCAGACACCTACTGTATAATCATATTATTATAATCTTTCATTGGTCAGAAATGTCTTATTGTGACATATCCCAAAACACACGATTTATTGTGTCTATTCCTTATAATATTTATATGTAATAATATCGTTGTTCAGGACTGTCTTGTTGCGACCTGGTCCGAGATACAGGGATTACTGTGTCTATTCAACTTGGTACATATTCGTTATCATATTTATAATCTAATAATATCGTTGGTCAGGAATCTCTTGTTACGATATTCTGAAGACACAGGGTTGTTTTGTCAGCTAATCAAATGTAGCAGCTCATAATACACCACACTCAGCTGGTCCCACCAAATACAGAACATGATCTTTTCGCCATGAATATCTGGCTTGACAGTCGATGATGAAGCATCCATACGTTTCCCGACTTTTTGGATTATCGTAATAGACCCACTTTTCATCGCCAGTCATAATTTGATTCAAAAACCTCTTTTTTGCCGTTGGAGCAGTTGTTCACACACAAAAACGGCATTCGACATCTGCTGGCTTCAGTTCATACGGTACCCAATTTCTTACCTTTCGGATCATTTTCATTGCTTTTAAACGATGGCAACTGGTTGAGTGATTCAAAGTGCTTTTGCGAGTTCCTCTTGCGTTTGTTATCGATCTTTATCGAGACTTGCCTCTAATTCTTCATCCTTCAGCTAGAGCATGGTCACCATAAACATGAACTAAAATACGATGAGTTTCGGCAGGTTTTTTCTCCATATTAAAGTAATTGTGTAAAATTCCACGTAAAAACACATTATTCCGTACAAAAGTTGACACTTTCAGAACATACTGAAATTACCTAATATGCAATGAAATAGGAATTCGGTATAGTATTGTATTTCATTTTCAAGCGTTATGGACTACATGGAGCTCACTCAAAAGTACTGGACTACTTCTCCATACACCTCCATGCAGCAACTAACTGAATTTGAGGATAAGCGAAATTGAATGAGGAATCCCACATCTGTGTGAGAGAGAAGAGTATTCTTCTCGAGTTATACACTGGATTATTCATTATAATTGGAATAAAATGAAAAATTACTTTATTTTCTATCTTTTTCATTTAGTGATTATACAGTGACTCGAGTTTCGTAGTGTTATCACATTTTCAAACTGAATAAACAAATGTCTCAACTATTATTAATATATATATATATATATATATATATATATATATATATATATATATATATATGTATAATATATATATATATATTATATATATGTATATATATATATATATATATATGATGGCTTCGGCAAAACTTCGAAAAGTGGGGTTTGCCACAGGTCCGTCTGCTCATTTAATAGTCTTGTAGCGAATCACTTCTTCGCTCCTCGTCCAGAAACCTGCCTTGCTCTGTCGCAGCTTGACCGGCGTATCAATATAGGATCCGACCAGTCTAAAGATTCATGACTAACCGTCCCCGCCGAGTTCAAATAGGTCAAGGCATACGGCGTTTGACGACCACCGTTCCAAGCGGAACACATGGTCACTGGCGTCACAAGCAGAACTGCGCATCACGCCTTTCATATGCGCAGCCTCCAAACGAAACGCCGTCTCTCGAATTAAGAAGTGGAAACTACTTCACAACACTGCATTCCGCTCAAGAGCTTGTTTTATTATCAGTACATGCTTTTTGTATTTATGGTTCCAGGATGTCGAGATCTTTATCTTTCCGGTTCCTAAATGCAGATTGATATTCTTTGTACCTTTTGTGGAAAGATCTTCCGGTTTGTCCTATATTTACACTACTGCACTGTTGACAACTTAATTTATCTCCACAATTTTTCAGCCGGTTGTTTTTGTCTTTTGCTTTAAAAAAGAGGTTGGAAATTTTATATGAGAGTGTCAAAGCTGTTATTATGTTAATTTTTGTCAAAATTTGAGCTATTTTTTATGAGACTGCTCCAAAATATGTTAATTCAACTGACATAAGCTGCCATTCACAATTATCCGTCATTTTCCGTTATGTAATAAATTACCAACTTGTTGAGCGATTCTTGGTATTTTATGATGGGCGTTCTGCTGAAGATTTGTTTCAATTTTTATCTGCCATATTCGGAAAATTTGACTTGCATTCAAAATTACTGGCTTAAACATACAATGGGGCTAGTGTAATGTCGCGACAAGATAGATCTTGTGTTTAAATAACACTCATCTATGGAAACACCTAAATATGGGTTTTGTAACATTTAAATTATACTTGTTGGAGATAATTAGAATATTAATGGATAGTACCTTAAATATTAACAGGAAGAATAATGAATGTGAAACTAAGCATCTATTGAAATGAAATGAGTGACTGCTCCATGATCCATCCGACAAAGAAGAATTTAATCTAATTGAATGAAAACAATGCCAAAAAGAAAAACAGTATTGTACTGATGTATGTTAAGTGACAATTTTTCAGGATTTTCTAAATGCAGCATTAAATTCTTTAGAAAAACATGATCAAAGTTTCATAGGAGATATATCTTTTTACCTCAAAAAACAATTCAAGGAGAACAAATAACCCAGGGACAGAATTAGATCGAAAAAGACTTCACCATTTTCAAACACATTTTACTGTAAGTCTATAAAATAAAAAAGAATAATTAGAAAAGTAATAAAAAGGATTACTTCTAAGATAATCTTAAATTAATATAGGTAATTTCTGCCTTTGAGCATTAATTTTTACAAAAAAAAACATTAAGAAATTAGCAACAATCAAACAAACCATTCAGCGAATAAGACAACAATGCATATAAGTTCAACTTGTAATGAAAAGCATAATGTAGCCAACTTTATAGCAGTTCTTATAAGAGACCTTTTTCGTACAAGTTTCGCAGTATCTCCTAGATATTGTAATAAATGCAAAAACATTTGCACAACTTTTTGAAGCAATTGTTATATACATTTTTATTCATATAAATATACTTTGGATTTACATACTTAACTCGTACATTTCTTATATACTGGATGGTTTGTTTGACCGCCGCAAACATCTCAGGTGACATACTAAATATAAGAAAAAAATTTTAAACAGATCAATGTAATAGTATTGAATCAGTATCATCACATATTATAATTTCAGTTTTTTTTTAGGGGATTTAGAATTGTCTGATTGGGACATACTATTTACACCATGTGGACACATGCGGTAATTTAAACAGGATTTACAAGAAGGTCTAGTAGGTGTACATGTCTGTTGACCAAAGCCCACCAATAGATGGTTCACGTCACTCCAAAGTTCTTGTGGTAGCCAACTCTCCAAAGCTTTCCTTGTTTCTTCGGGAGTCTTTGTTTTGACCCATCCAAGTCTGTTGGAAACCCTGTGGACGTGGGTATCTACGCCTGAAAATATTTTGAATATACAAAGATAGAACAATTACAACTTAAAGAATGGTCGCGTATTCTGAGAGAAGTTGATATTATTGTCATCTATTAACATCTGTGGAAAATTCTCAGAAAAAAAGCAATGTCGATCCGTAAATTGCTTATTTTAAGATAGAAAACTTCAGAAGAAATACAAAACGAAGTGGTAGAAAATGGCTACTACTCACGATCTATAAAGGATGTGTTGAAATTGTATCAACAATTGTTTATTTAATACTAAGGCCATTACATTAATACTAGTGTATAATGTTCTGTGCATTCATTTTGTTATGTCTGTATCTATGACCGTCTGTCAGAAATAAAGTTATTCGTTAGCTAAAACTAGAATAGTTCTTGTTGTTGTATCTGCCTACTTTCTCTACACAAAAGAATCCACATTTTACTCTCTATTCAATAGGATGATATACAGTGTCCCAAAATGAATGGATAATCCTACAACACTGTATAAAGAGCTCTTGGGCGCTCTGAAAAAATCACAAAAAAAAATTTATTCCTGATAGAAATAACTTGTTTTCCAAAATAATTATTTCTACTACATCACGTTGCGTTTCTGCGGTCACAAATAAATCAAATCCACCAGCTCCTTCATGATATTCTTCATTAAAATACCAATAGATATGCAGAAAACCGAATGAATAATTGTTGTGATTTATTTGGAAAAAAATATTCAACTTCAAATTTCACCATGAAATGTGATGAATATTTCAAAGTTTGAACTTCATTGTGGAAAAAATGTATGAAACCCTAAGTGGCCACCTTGAAAAAAAATATGAGCCTTTCGTGCAAATTTCACAATGGTACAATGCATCTCCATAATTTATGTAAATGCGAAGTTATTGCTATTAGTATACAGAAGGAGCAAATTCGACTGAAAAACAAAATCCAATAGTTCCACAGTTATCCAAATTTGCAATTTCTTCGTATTTCCTCCAATATTTTCGAGACAACAAAACCGATCGATATGAAAACTGGTGTTAAGAAGAATTATAATGGGCATGTTCTTGGGGAATTTCGTGAGAATTCAATTTAATCGGTCCTTACTTAATTGAAATTCATTTCAAGCTCAAAATGTAAACTTGAAAAAGCCATTGTGTTGGCGAAACAAATGTCGCTATCTAATTTATTGTGGAACAAGTCTTTATTATTTTTATTTAATTCGTAACAATTGTCTAATCATAAAATTCCAATTAATAAAGTAAATAAAAACAACTTGGCTCAAGTTTCAATGTTTATTTGATGTCTGTTGACATACATGTTTCGGGTTTTTAGCCCATTTTCAAAACTGAAAAGAACAAAACAGTGTAAAAATATGGTGTTAGATGAGTCCTAATCTTTTATAGATAAGAACAATGGTGATAAATTAAATTGAAGTTGTTCATTTGTAATTGGTAGCTTCTTACCATGTGCTAAACAAATTTCCAAACTTTCTAAAAGGTCCATTCTTCTGCTTTTATTACCTACGTGTTAAATCTCAGTTCAACTGAAATCTATGAAATGGTTGTTATTTATACAATGATCCGAAAAACCAGATGTTATTTTATTATGTTATATACTTTTTTATGTTCTTCTACCCTTATGTTTATAGATCGACCTGTCTGACCTATGTAAAATGCGCTCGATATATTATTATACAATATAATTTGTAGATAGGGCCTTTTTCACACGTTTCACGGCAGTCTTTGCTATTGACTAAGAGTGAACTAGGTTTTTTCTTATTTTTACAAATAATGTTAATATTATTCTGTTTTAATCTATTACAAATTTTGTGTTGTAATGAATGCTCTGCATTTAACATGGGTCAGATAGGCCGATCTATAAACATAAGGGTGGAAGAACATAAAAAAAGTATATTACATAATAAAATAACATCTGGTTTTTCGGATTATTTTATAAATAACAACCATTTCATAGATTTCAGTTGAACTGAGATTTTACACGTAGGTAATAAAAGCAGAAGAATGGATTCTTTAGGAAGATTGGAAATTTGTTTAGCACACGGTAAGAAGCTACCAATTACAAATAAACAACTTCAATTTAATTTATTACCATTGCACTTATCTGCAAAAGATTAGAACCCAACTAACAGCATATTTTTACACTGTTCAAAATTGTACCTGTGATCTACCCTACCATTATAAATAGAATTTTAAGTTTTGTTCTCTTCAGTTTTGAAAATAGGCTAAAAACCAGAAACATATGTAAAAATAAAACTGTTATTTTTAGGGACAACAACTTTTTGTAACTTCTATGTTCTATGATCTATGTCGAAGATTTCAACCTAAAAGTATCACATGTTATATTTAGTTAGTTGTTAGAAATGTGAATTGAGAAACCCGAAGAAATAGCATTGTTTTTATTTCTTCCAGGTTAGTAAGCTATTTTTTTTATTTCTTTGTATGCTATTATTTTATTTTGTGTGTGTTATTCTGGTATATTTTAAACTAAAGAAAATAAATTCTTCCAGAATCATGACATCAAATCGTCTATTTCTTCAATTATAAAAATAAGAATTGATTACATTCTTATAAATCAAAAACGTAAGCTATAATGACGATATCCATGCTGATTTGCATCGCTTTGGAAGCATCCAAGACTGATTAGAAGAAAAATACATCATGAACTTTTGGCTCTACCGAAGGTGAAGAATATCTTGAAATCGATTAAAGTAAGAGGTTCATTTCGTACGTGTGTCATTTCATTAACTCCGGAATTGAAAGAAATATATTTTGATGCCAAAGAAGATGTGATGTTTAAGAATGAATATTTACAATTGATTTATTAACCCGCATACGTGAGAACAGTATTTGGACAAGAATCACCAAAACCACAGGATACGGTAGAACTTTCAAGAAAAAGCAAGGATTTCAAGAGAATAAAGGAGGATTTTGTGCTGAATAATTTTGATTGTAAGAGTGTTTCAGTGAATTTATGGTTCGAAAAATTCGAGACAGAATGCACGCGTTGTGAAGTATAAGAAGATAGAGACAAAATTTTGATTTTACGGTTGTTTCTGGATGGAATAGCGAAAGAATGGTTTGATTCTAAATTAATTACATTTGGTTTAGACAAAAGTTTTCAAATATGGAAAGATAACTGCTTAGAGAGTTTTTGTGAAACAAGTTGGCATAAATATAGGAAGGCCTATTCATTTAGGTACATAGGAGAAGATTAGTTGACTACGCTTTTAGAAAAGAAAATTTGTTGTTAAATCTCCGAAATAATTTTCCAACTGACATATTAATCGATTTAATTGTGATAAGTTTGCCAAATATTTTACAAGATAGAATTGATCGATCAAATGTAACAACTTTCGAGAAATTATTGGGTGAGTTGCGAAAGCTAGAAAGTTCAAAAAAATATGACAACGATCGAAATAAAGAAAATAATAAAATGAATAAATCTGCCGAACAAATTCCTTCCTATTCGCAAACAAATAGAAAACCAGTTAAGAAAGAACCATGCTCAATTTGTGAGAAGAATGGTTTTTCAGGTAGATTTCATCCGGAGACTTTATGTCGGCTAAGGAATAAATCCAATAACTTTCAACAAAAGAACGTAGCCGGTAACATAAAAACTGTAAACAATGTTGGGGTACAGGATGAATTAAATCAGGCCATTTCAAACCAAAAAAACTAAAACTGCTGCCATTGATAAAACTGAGGGTGTTTATAAATAATAATGAATTATGTGGAATTTATGATTCGGGCTCAAATGTAAGTCTTCTGAATTCCAAAGTAGCAGAAAAGTTATGTCTACGCATTCAAGATAATAGAAACACATTCAAAACAGTTAGTGGCAGGGCAAAATTTTCAGGAAAAATAATTACAAAAATGAGAATCAATAATATCAAAAAAGAAGTTGTACTTTTTGTAGTTAATGAGAAAAATTTCGAGTATGATATTCTACTCGGACTAGATTCTATTTCCAATTTTCAATTAAATCAAGATTTTGATTTGAATATTTATCCAAGATTAGATATGAATGAAGAGAGAAAGATCGATTGTGTCCATAATAATATTAATAATGATAACAATGATCACACCATCAATTTCAATGAAGGGATACCAACAGAACTTTTCGAAGCAAAATTAGACCATTTGGAAACGAATCATAGAAATAAAATTGAAGTTTTAATAAATGAATATGACCATATTTTTGCAAAACAAAAGTTTGATATTGGTCAGGTGCAAAATAATGAGGCACATATAAAACTTTTAGAACACAAATTTATAGCAAAAAAACCATACAGATGCTCAATGGAGGATCAAAAAGAGATAGAATTCCAAATAGGAAGATTGTTGAAAGCGAATCTGATTGAGGAGTCCTCCTCACCTTTTGCATCACCAGTCACTTTAGCATATAAGAGAGATGAAGTGTCTAAAACCAGATTATGTGTCGATTTTCGTGAACTCAATAAATGAATTGTTCCCGAACCACAGCCTTTTCCATTAATTGATGAAATCTTAGCCAAGACCCGAAATGCAAAATTCTTCACTACATTAGATGTAATTCTGCCTTTTGGTCGATTCCTATTCGTATCAAAGATAGATATAAGACTGCTTTTGTGACACAGAATGGTCACTGGCAATGGAAATGTTTACCTTTTGGAGTTAAAACATCCCCGGTCATATTTCAACGTATATTGAATAATATTATCAGAAAATATAACCTGAATTTATTCTGTCTAAATTATATAGATGATATTCTAATATTTTCTTCAACATTTGACCAACATATAGAACATTTGGAGAGTCTCTTGAAAGCAATATGTAATGAAGGATTCAGACTTAAATGTATCAAGTGTAATTTAGCTGAAGATGCAGTCAAATATTTAGAACATATTGTAGGAAACAATACAGTTCGACCTATAAATGACAATTTAAATTCCATTAGGAATTTTTCTCCACCGGAAGAAGATAAGGCAATTTTTGGGTAAAGTTAATTTTTATCACAAATACATAAAAGATTCAGCTAGATTATTAGAACCGTTGCATAATTTACTGAGAAAAGATGTAAAATTCAATTGGTCATTGGCTTGTCAGGAAGCTTTCAATAGGGTTAAGGACATCCTTTGTTCTGAGCCAACTCTTGCAATTTTTAACCCAAGTGCCTATACTACTATATATACTGATGCCAGTATTCAAGGAGCTGTTCTTAAACAAAAACAGATTAATGGTGAAATGAAACCCGTAGCATATTTTTCTAAAAAACTGAATAAATATCAAAAGAACAAGAAAGCAATATTCCTAGAATGTCTGGCAATTAAAGAGGCAATTAAATTTTGGAAATATTGGCTAATAGGACATAAATTTATTGTTGTTACTGACCATAAGCCATTAGAAGGGAAATAATTTCGTACAAGACCAGATGAAGAGCTGGGTGACATGATGAATTTTCTATCACAATTCGATTTTGAGATTAGATATGAACCAGGAAAAGGAAATGTAGAAGCAGATTGTCTTTCTAGAAACCCAGTTCTGGAAGAAACGGAGAATATGGACGAATGTATAAGAACAGTTAATTTGGTGGAATTAAATGAAATAAAAAAAGAAAAGAAAACTAGGGCATGGATGAAAATAGCCGATGAATGTATTGAAGAATACAATAGAACAGACCATTCTACAACTGGATATAGCCCAGAATATTTACTTTGTGGCAGAACTGATCCCATTGCTCCAGAAGAACTTATTGAAGAGAGAAATTTACCAAAAGATAAGGAAATAGCATATAAAAATTCTTTACGCTATCATGAATACAATGAAAGACTGATCTGGAGAGTCTCTTGAAAGCAATATGTGATGAACCATTAAAAGGAAATGTAGAAGCAGATTGACTTTCTAGAAACTCAGTTCTGGAAGAAACGGAGAATATGGACGAATGTATAAGAACAGTTAATTTGGTGAAATTACATGAAATAAAAAACGATCAACAGAATAATCTCTTAAAGATAAATAATATGAGAAGAACTGTAGTACAGAAAGAGATACATTACAAATTGCACAAAAATAACAAAAAAATAATTTTATCCAATGATTTCGGAAAAGAGTTAATCAGAAAAGTCCAAAAGCATTATGTCCATATTTGTACTAGTAAGATAAATAATAACATCAGGAAGTTTTATTACATTCAGAATATGGATTCACTGACAAAAAAAGTTTGTGGATCATGTAACATATGTTGTAAAAATAAAACGAGAGTAGGCCAAAAGGCCTCTCAATTGGGCCTAGCAAAGGAACCATTTGAAATAATGTCATTAGACACAATTGGAGGTTTCGCTGGAAACCGCTCTTCAAAAAGATACCTTCATCTTCTAGTGGATCATTTTACTCGATATGCATTTGCGAGCACTTCAAAACACCAAACATCCGAAGATTTCATCAAATTAATTAATAAAATTCGAGATAAACGACCAATAAAAACACTATTAACTGATCAATACCCAGGAATAAATTCGGGAAAAATTCAGACAACATATGAGAAGTTTGAATATACAATTGATATTCACAACAGTAGATTGTCCTTTTTCTAAGGGTCTGAATGAACGACTAAATCAGATATCAGTGAACAGAAAAAGGTGCAAACAAAACGAAAAGAAAACGAGGGCATGGACGAAAATAGCCGATGAATGTATTGAAGAATACTATAGAACAGACCATTCTACAACTGGATATAGCCCAGAATATTTACTTTGTGGCAGAACTGATCCCATTGCTCCAGAAGAACTTATTGAAGAGAGAAATTTACCAAAAGATAAGGAAATAGTATATAAAAAATTCTTTACGCTATCATGAATACAATAAAAGACTGATCGACAAGAATAGGAAACATTATGATTTTAAAAATGGAGACTATGTTTATGTTGAAAATAAATCAAAATTGAATAGAGAAAAACTTCATGAAATAAGAATAGGACCTTTTCCAATAGTGAAAAAAATTTCTAACACTATATATGAGATAGATACTGGAAATAAAAGAAAGGACAATAACTATTTTCATGTAACTTAGTTGTTCCTATGTGAAAACGCAAACATGTAATGAGGGGTGCATACTTTGTGTGGGGGGATGTAAAAATAAAACTGCTATTTTAAGGGAAAACAACTTTGTAACTTCTACTTTCTATGTTCTATGTCTAAGATTTTAACCTAAAAGTATCACATGTTATATTTAGTTAGTTGTTAGAAATGTGAATTGAGAAACCCGAAGAAATAGCATTGTATTTGATTTCTTCCAGGTTAGTAAGCTATTTTTTTATTTCTTCGTATTTCCTTGTATGTTATTATTTTATTTTTTGTGTATTATTCTGGTATATTTTAAACTGAAGAAAATAAATTCTTTCAGAATCATGACATCAAATCGTCTATTTCTTCAATTATAAAAATAAGAATTGATTACATCCTTATACAGTGAAACTTAAGCCAAGTTGTTTTTATATACTTTATTAATTTGAAAATATTTCACCAAGTGATATGCGAGAAATCAATATCATGAAATTCCAAAAAAAAAATCTTAGCAGAGAATTGAATACTCTCTAAATCCTACGACCGAGTTTAAATTAAGCAGGTAGATATAAAACAACGACAAGAAGGTAGATATAAAACAACGACAAGAAGGCTGATGCAAAATTTCGTGAGAATCGTTAGTGATATGAACAAGAGCGCAAAAGCTCCCAACTTCGCTTTTCTGGATTTTTTTATAATCTGTCCAATATTGAACATAGAACATTGTGTTGATAGACCTGTATATTTATGATCTGAACTGACAAGTGAACCAGTTGGGAACCGTAGTCAACACCAACCATCAAATTTCACATTATTTCACTAAAACTGCTTATTCCGAATGTTTGGCATGTTCCAGGGAAAAACGTACTCGTTGTGTCCAAATATCTGTAATTGACGATTAGTTTAGACTAACTGATGAAGAATTATTGGTCAAAATAGTTTCTTTCCAACCGGCCGTAAACACCATAACTTTCGAAGGAAATAACCTAGAGATTTAATTTATTCAGGTTTCAGATCTAAATGTATCTCGGTTCCAGAGTTATCCACATTTTCACAGCTAATCATTCGATCGATTTGTATTTAGAATTAGAATAATGACACGCGTATTCATGCAAAATTTCGCGTTTTTGAGGTTCATGTAAAATTCCATAAAGATCGGATCAACACGTCCCCGAAAGATCCGTCAGTGCTTTTCCAGAATTATTTAAAAAAGAAAAATAATGAATTAGTGCCAACAAGCCTGAGGAAGCAGTTGGCCATTGCGTCACCCTTGGCTAAGCGCGGCATCCACCCTCACCATTCGCGCCTGGTATGTATCTTATTTCCAATGAGAACGCCCCATTTTTAAATTGACATTGCTTACACATGGCAGCCATTGTTCACACATGGCAGCCATTGTTTATTTGTGACATTGACAGTTGTATTTGTCAATGTCTACCATTTAATCATGGAAAGGTATACACTCCAACAACGTTTAAAAGTAATCCAGATTTATTATGAAAAATCGGGATATGTTACTCTAACTTTACGTGCTTTATTTCCAATTTTTGGTCGTTATAATAGACCGGATAAAAGAACAGTTGAATAATTCGTGGAAAATTTTGAAATAAATTTTACAC
The DNA here is from genome assembly GCA_034642435.1 of Megalocaria dilatata. Classification (NCBI taxonomy): domain Eukaryota; kingdom Metazoa; phylum Arthropoda; class Insecta; order Coleoptera; family Coccinellidae; genus Megalocaria; species Megalocaria dilatata. The sequence continues at coordinate 50,534,400 of CM067859.1, read as the reverse complement.
GTTATGATATTACAGTGCCATAAGACGAACAAGAGCAATATGTGAAGAGAATATTGGTGTCGTACATGAAAGTGTATAATTGAGAACAGTATTTTAGCAGTTGGACTCACATATCTGAAGTGCTAACCATATGAGAAGCAAATAAGAAAAGCAGGAGTTTATGATAGATTGGGCCGTTGCTTGGTAGAAATCAGTTGTAATTGTCATTATAAAATAAAACACTTGTTTACATTTTCTACTTTATTTTTGATATTGACGTACGTTTCGTCTTTGCTAGAAAGACTTCATCAGAATACGAAGTAACAGTTGTTGTACAATGAATTTATAAGATTTTTTACAGAAGGTGTACATGTGTTTTTAATTGTTCGTCGGGTTGGTTTTCTCAAAGAATATTCCCTTCAGAATCGTGTTCACTCGATCCCTTGTAAATATTGAATAGAGGGGTGTAATAAAAATCTATTTGTTCATTTACTAGGTTATTGCTGTTTTTATGTCTATTTATTTCGTAAATTTCCCATAAGTTCAATTTTAGACCTCTATTTTCAACATGTAGAATTTCTATTTCTTTTGTGAAAGAATGGTTATTTTCAAGAAGGTGTTTAGCATAATGTGAATCTTTTTTATTTTTATCGAAACTTCTTTTATGTTCGGTTAGGCGTGTACCGAAATTTCTACCTGTTCTACCAATATAAATCTTTGGGCAATCTGGGCAAGTGAGTTTGTATACACCTGATAATTGAAGTTTATCCATACTGTTTTTATTGTTTTTGATGTATTTGCTAATAGGATTGTTTGTCTTGAAAGAGACTTTAATATTTTCTTTTTTGAGTAGGTTTTTTAGTTGAATACTAATGTTTCCGAGATATGTGAGGCTAACGTATTTGTGTTCAGATAGATCAGATGTTACTGGATAAATTTCTTTTATTGTGTTTTTGTGTATACGTTGGTTAATTAAATTATCTATTAGAGATGTATTATATCCATTGTTGTAAGCTATTTGTTTAATTATACATTTTTCTTTTTGGAAATTGACTTGGTTTAGTGGAATGTTCAATAAACGGTATATCATACTATGGAGAGCTGCTAGTTTGTGTTGGAATGGATGAAAAGAATTACGGTGTATAATGGTATCTGTTTGTGATGGTTTATGATAAATTGCGAAGTTATGTTTATTGTTTTCTCTAGTTATCGTGAGGTCAAGAAAGTTGATGGATTCATTATGTTCTATTTCTGAAGTGAAAACTATTTTTGGGTGGAGATTATTTATAAAATTCTCAAATGTTGATATTTGTCTGTTAGTACCTACGAAACATGCAATTATATCATCCACATACCTATACCAATAAAGGATGTATTTTTTGAACGGATGTTTATGAATTTTGTTTTCTAGGAAATCCATGAAGATTTCCGCGAGTAAAGAGCTTAGTGGATTTCCCATGATTAAACCTTCTTCGCTAGTATATAAAGTATTGTTAAATTTGAAGAAATTTTGGTTTATACAAATATTTAATAAGTGTATTATTTCTGATTTTATGACGGGGTTTACTTTGTTATAATTTAAAAGTTCTTCTATCAGTTTTAATGTTTCCATTGGGGGGACACATTGGGATGTTAAAAATCTTTTTCCTAGTGTCCCCCCAATGGAAACATTAAAACTGATAGAAGAACTTTTAAATTATAACAAAGTAAACCCCGTCATAAAATCAGAAATAATACACTTATTAAATATTTGTATAAACCAAAATTTCTTCAAATTTAACAATACTTTATATACTAGCGAAGAAGGTTTAATCATGGGAAATCCACTAAGCTCTTTACTCGCGGAAATCTTCATGGATTTCCTAGAAAACAAAATTCATAAACATCCGTTCAAAAAATACATCCTTTATTGGTATAGGTATGTGGATGATATAATTGCATGTTTCGTAGGTACTAACAGACAAATATCAACATTTGAGAATTTTATAAATAATCTCCACCCAAAAATAGTTTTCACTTCAGAAATAGAACATAATGAATCCATCAACTTTCTTGACCTCACGATAACTAGAGAAAACAATAAACATAACTTCGCAATTTATCATAAACCATCACAAACAGATACCATTATACACCGTAATTCTTTTCATCCATTCCAACACAAACTAGCAGCTCTCCATAGTATGATATACCGTTTATTGAACATTCCACTAAACCAAGTCAATTTCCAAAAAGAAAAATGTATAATTAAACAAATAGCTTACAACAATGGATATAATACATCTCTAATAGATAATTTAATTAACCAACGTATACACAAAAACACAATAAAAGAAATTTATCCAGTAACATCTGATCTATCTGAACACAAATACGTTAGCCTCACATATCTCGGAAACATTAGTATTCAACTAAAAAACCTACTCAAAAAAGAAAATATTAAAGTCTCTTTCAAGACAAACAATCCTATTAGCAAATACATCAAAAACAATAAAAACAGTATGGATAAACTTCAATTATCAGGTGTATACAAACTCACTTGCCCAGATTGCCCAAAGATTTATATTGGTAGAACAGGTAGAAATTTCGGTACACGCCTAACCGAACATAAAAGAAGTTTCGATAAAAATAAAAAAGATTCACATTATGCTAAACACCTTCTTGAAAATAACCATTCTTTCACAAAAGAAATAGAAATTCTACATGTTGAAAATAGAGGTCTAAAATTGAACTTATGGGAAATTTACGAAATAAATAGACATAAAAACAGCAATAACCTAGTAAATGAACAAATAGATTTTTATTACACCCCTCTATTCAATATTTACAAGGGATCGAGTGAACACGATTCTGAAGGGAATATTCTTTGAGAAAACCAACCCGACGAACAATTAAAAACACATGTACACCTTCTGTAAAAAATCTTATAAATTCATTGTACAACAACTGTTACTTCGTATTCTGATGAAGTCTTTCTAGCAAAGACGAAACGTACGTCAATACCAAAAATAAAGTAGAAAATGTAAACAAGTGTTTTATTTTATAATGACAAAAGCAGGAGTATTGTGAGGAATATATTAAATACGGATTTAACGAAAAACCCACAAATCCATCATCGCCATTGTGTCTCATTTGTGAAAAAACATTTTCAAATGAAGCGGCTTTAAAATCATTTTAATAATGTACATGTTTTTAAAGAAGACAAAGATATTAAACATTTTCAAGACATGAAGAAGAAATACGAAATTCAGCCAACTATATCGAATTTTTTTTTCATCAGCTTTCAAGCAAGAAGCAAACCACGTCAGCTGATCTTAATTGTGTAAAGAACGTCATGCCATTTTCAAGATATAAAATATTATAAAGATGCTTGTATTTTTTCGATTTTGTCACATGTTAGAAGATGGGCTAACCCTGTGGTTTAAACCTGCTCTATGCTTACGCTAAAGTTAGATTATAACTAATTATTAAAGTCCACTCCTTGAACTACTTTCAAGATGAAAATATGCGAGTATAAAATTTGACACAATGGTCATAGTTTAGATCGGATATTACTGACGAGATTCAATAAAAAACGAAACATCGGCATATATAATATTGTATTCGAATTGTGTTTGTTATTTTAATTTATCCCGCTGACTTTTCATTTTGATTATTATTTGATGAGTAAAAAAATTTTAAAATTTGTCATTTATGGAACAGTGCTTCTGAGACTTTAATGTGTATCGAAATATATAAAAATACCGTAAGATATTTATTAAAAGTATTCCATAATAATTTATTTTATTTCAGTGTTTACAAAGGCCTTTATTAGTGAGCTTCATTTCTTTTTCATCTTCGAGTGCCATACGCTAAGCAGCACGTCGGCGATTATCTGTTTTATCTTCGCTGACGTTATGTATAGGGTGCCATTCTCTGCTCGTCTTACAATTGTTTCTATGTCTGATATATGGCATCATTTCCCTATATCACGCAGTCAGGAGTGTTCTTTTCTGCCTGGTCCTCTCCTGTCATGGATTTTCCCCATCAAAATGTGGTATTTTGAATCTCTAACGATATGGCCCAGATAGGCAACATTCCCTTCTGTTATGGTATTGAGTAATTCCATCTGAGTATTGGCTCTATGTAGGATCTCTTCAGTTGATTTATGTTCTGTCCAGGAGATTCTGAGTAGTCTTGTATGGTCCACATTTCGAAAGCCTCAATCCGGTTAAGCGATCTTATCTTCAATGACCATGTCTCGGATCCGTAAAGTAGTATTGGCCATATACCGGGTGTTAAAAAACAAAGTTTCAATATTTTGAGAGCTGATTAAAGACCTCAAAATAAGTAAAATATTTCATACAAACATGAGTCCGCAAATGAGCTGTTTTGGAGATATAGCGATTTTCGGTTATCAAATTAACTACTAGCGCAACCAAATACGATATTCGATTTATTTTCATCTTTCAGATGTCTAATTTACTGAACTTACAATTAAAATCTTTTTCAGTCGGTTCATCAAAAAAAATCACTGCTGGCATCAAACATTTGGTTTTAATATGACATTTACGTACTTTTATTGAGTATTTCGCATCCGACTCGAGTGGTTTAATTGCTTTCACTTTATTGTTAAGAAAAAGTTATTATTCCTGAATTTGAAATGCCTTATTCTAATATTGAAATGAATGATATGGTTTTCATGTATGGGCCTGCCAGCGAAAGTGATCCTGAAACACGTCGCCTTTATGCAGAGGCTTATCCCGATCGTCAACTTCCTTCTCATGTGCGTTCAATCAAGATTTTAAACGATTGAGGGAAACTGTTTCCCTAAAAAAAACGCTCGTGATATTGGACGTCCAAGATTTGTAAGTACTATAGAAGTTGAAGAGCAAATTTTAAATACTGTGACTGAAAATCCCGGTTCAAGTGTAAAAAGAGTTTCTGCGAAAGTAGGAATAAGTGGTCCCCTTATCTGGCGAACCATGCATCAACAACTTCTCTATCCATTTCATATTCAACGTGTGTAAGCTCTTAATCCTCCTGCTCATCAAGCCAGAAGGACATTCTATCAATGAGTTTCAACAAAGATTGCTGAACATCCGCATTTTACTTCTAATATCCTTTTCACTGATGAAGCCGGTTTTACCAAAGATGTAATTTTTAACTTTCATAATAGCCATATTTGGACGGATGAAAATTCACACGCCATTCATGAATCCAGGCATCAACAGCCTTTCAGTAAGAATATCTGGCTAGGTATTTTAGGAGATCGTTTGTTAGGACCAGTAGTTTTACCACGGAATTTAACAGCAGCCGCATATCTTAACTTTCTTCAAAATACTTGCCCGATTTTCATGGTACCTTTAAATCAGTGGATGAATATTTGGTTTATGCAAGATGGAGAGCCCCCACATTATACACTTGCTGTTAGGGAACCTTTTGATCAAACATTTCCCAGAAGATGGATAGGGCGAGGAGGCCCAGTGCCATGGCCCGCTAAATCTCCCGATTTTAAACCTTTGGACTTCTGTTTTTGGGATTATTTGAGAAGTTTAGTGCATGCAACGTCAGTGAATAACATCGAAGAGTTGCAACATCGGATTGAACTATCCTGTCAAACGATCCGAACACAACCAGGTCTTTTCGAAAGAGTACGTAATTCCTTCATGCGACGATGTACTTCCTGCATTGAAATGGGCGGTGGTCATATGGAATATCTTCTGTAAAACACTAGAAGTAAAAAATAAATCGAATATCTTCTGTAATTTATCGTATTTGGTTGCGCTAGTATTTAATATTTTAGAAACCGAAAATCGCTCATATCGCCAAAACGGCTCATTTACGGACCCATGTTTATATGAAACTTTTTACTTATTTTGAGGTCTAGAATTAGCTCCCAAAATATTGAAATTGTTTTTTTTTAACACCCGGTATAACTTTTTATTGCTCGTAGTCGTAAGTTTAGTGGCGTTTCTCTGCGTATAAGATGGGTGGTAAATTTTGTGAAAGCATTCCTGGCCATCCCAATTCTTATCTTTACTTCATCGTCGCAATCTTCCTTCGTTTTCAGAGTGGAACCAAGATCATTAATAAGGAGTGTGAGCTATGGTAATGGATCTCGATTTGTAGAACTTTCTATTACCAGAGTTCACACTCCTTATTCCTTATTAATGATATTTGGTACAAAATGATCTATTTGAATATGAATATGCTAATTATAAGCATTACGGCATATTATAGTTGAGCATGAAGAAAGTTTTTTCTGGCTTTCATTGCACTGCAAAGAAACAATAAGTTCTAAACGTGCGCATGTCTGCAATTTTCCCTAGTGATCAGCAAAACATTCTTTCGGGTATGTGAAGTGTAACATTACCATAGCTCACTCTCGTTATTAATGATATTTGGTACAGATCAGCCGAATTGATTTATTTGAATATGGAACCAAGATATTTAAATTTACCAACTATTTCAATTGGTGTGTTATCTATTACAAGTTGCACCTTTGCAACCTGTCTACTCACTATCATCAACCTTGTCTTATTGGTATTGATGTTGAAGTCGAATTCTTTCTCTACTCTGTTAATTTTATCCGCCATAATCTGCAAATCTTGAATATTATCAGCCAATATTGCTGTGCAGTCGGCATATCTCAAATTATGCATAGAGTTACAGTTGATTTTAATGCCTTTTGATTCATTTTCGAAAACAAGTTGAAAATTTTTTTCACATATATATTGAACAGCCTTGGCTACCAAATTCATTATTTTTATGTCGTTGGTATGCACAGAGTTATTGATCCAAAGTTCTACATATTCGGTCCAGTATAATTTGTGTATTATTTGTATGTGTTTGTTATCAGTATCAATTTCTTTTAGAACTGACGATAGTCAACATGTAAACACATCCATATGCAGGTCGTAACATTTTTGGCTTAACATTTTCATACAGAACAGCGCTTCTTTTGTTACCAGGCCAGTCCTAAAACCGAACTGAGTCTAGCCAGACCTAGTCTCACACTTTTTATAAATTTTATTAGGTATGACTTGCAAGAACAATAAAAGCACAAGACTAATCAATCTGTGGTCCTCACTTTTTTTTTAAATTTTTTTTTGGGTATAACAACAAAAGTAGATTTCAGCCAATCGTAAGGGATATCACCAGAATTGTAAATTGCACTGAATAGTTTGTACAATTGTTTTGGATTTATTAATTTGGGTAATAATGATAATTTATTGATTCCATTTTGACAATTAAATGTAAGGACAGGTCATAAGAAAAGTAAAAAAATATAAGTGTACAAAATCAACTACTCACCAATATGCCGGAAAGATAATCCTTTACTGAATAATAACATTTACGCAACAATATACCTTTAATAGTTTTCTTAAATTCCTTGAAATTAAGAGATGGAACACCATGCGGCCAAGATTATTAAATTTAATGCACTGATACATAGGGGACATCTCAAACTTGACTGTACTGTGTTTTGGGAGGTACAATGTTCCCCCACACTGGTTTTATAGCCATGAAAGGTGAACAACTCTTTACATATAGAAGACATTTCAAAATGAAAATGGAGGACAATGTTAAATATCATTTTATAAAAATACGGGTCTACAGGACGAACGTGAAGTTATATTCAATACCATGCGTAAGATGCGTTTCTGTAATATGAAAGCCCTGCCTTCTGAAGTTTTCCCACAGCAATACATTATATGAGAGGTGCCTATAGACTAAACTATAATATATATTAACAAGAGATTCTATAGGGAGTAAATATTTCACTCTATTAATAACATAATATGAACTATTCAATTTCATACACAAATATTCAATATGCATAGACCACTTCAAATTGTTATCTAAATATAAATAAATAGATACCAAGAAATTTAGTACCATCCGTAGATGGGCTGACAGTATCTGAATAGCGAATGCCAACTCTAGATCATTATGGCCAAAAGTAAAATGAATACATTAAGTTTTATCAATGTTGACCATCAAATTATTTCCCTGACACCAGTTCACAAAGCTCTGTACTTAAAGCTCACAAAGCATCTGAAGTTCCTCAAAAGTAAGTAAGTGCCATTGAAGCATCATTACTGAATAGGCCAATACATAACTTTTTAATTAATGAAAATTAAAAATAGAAGTGGCCCGAGGCTTTGGTACTCCCAAAGTTATATCGTACTCAGCAGCTATTCCACATGTCAAAACTGGGTAGAAGAAAAATGTTGTATTCAACATACATGAGGTGGTGCATGAAGGGGACAGGGAGTCTCCATAATAACAGGAAAGTGTGCTTTCTGCAACTGTTGAAAAATATTGAGCAAAAATTTCTGCAATTTCACCAGCATCACTATGTAGAAGGCCATCAATAACTAATTCAATGGGTTCATTTCTCTGTGCCTCTCGTCCACTTAAAGTATTCATCATAGACCATACAGTTTTGTTTTCATTGTCCGACACTACATTTCAGTTACGTATTCCTGATCATTGAAACATAGGACATGGCATTTTTATATCAACCGTAGGTACTTTCGCATTTTACGTTTGAACGTAACCAATGCAGATTCATAAGTTCCCGTTTAGCAAGAATTATTTCCGGGGTGATCCACCATTTAACATGATTATTACTAGCGTTCAATCTGATTAGAGGACAACAAAATTCAAATGTACTACTCTGTCAAGAAAGTACCGGGAATTTTCAATTAAAACAACATTTTTACATTTAATCGTCAAAATTTATTGGGTCGCCTTCAAAATAGGCTCCATTTGCTCCAATACATCTATGCCAACGGCACTTCCAATTATCGAAACATTTTTTATAGGTGCTTTCCGGGATGGACTTTAGCTCTCACGCCGAATTTTGTTTTATGGCTTCAATCGACTCAAAACGGGTGCCACGAAGGGGCAATTTTAGTTTTGGGAAGAGGAAAAAGTCGCAGGGAGCCAAATCCGGCGAATACGGTGGTTGCTGAAGCACGTTTGTTGAGTTTTTGGCGAGAAAGTCAGTCACAATCGTAGCTAGGTGAGAAGGCGCGTTATCGTCATGCAAAATCCATGAGTTGTTCGCCCACAAATTTGGCCGCTTCTTACGGATACGCTCACGCAAACGTTTCATAACGCCTAGGTAATACTCCTTGTTTACCGTCTGACCCTCTGGAACGAATTCGTAGTGCACCACGCCACGGATATCGAAGAAAACAATGAGCATCACCTTCATTTTCGAGCGGCTTTGGCGTGGTTTTTTCGGTTTCGGCTCATTTTTTGCCACCCATTCCGATGATTGCTGGCTTGTTTGCATACCGTACTCGTAGACCCAGGTCTCGTCACCAGTTATAATGCGTTCCATGAATGTAGAATCGGAATTACAGCGATCCAGCATGTCTGAAGCAACCTGTTCGCGATGACGTTTTTGAAGAAAATTCAGGTCTTTCGGTACGAGTCGTGCGGCCACCTTTCTCATGCCCAAAATATCAATCAAAATCGTACGTGCGGACTCGTGGGATATCTTAAGATCATGTGCTATCTCTCTCAAGCTGCTACGACGGTTTTCCAGCACCCTTTCCTTAATTTTATCGACGTTATCTTCGATCGAAGCCGTCGATGGGCGACCACTTCACGACCGTCCTTGAAGGCTCTGTACCACTGATATGCACGAGTTTTCGATAGAGCATTATCACCAAAGGCCTTTAGCAACAATTTCAATGCATCGGCACACGAAAATTCATTTGCAACACAAAACTTTAAACAATTTCTTTGCTCTACGTAATCACCCATAGTAAAAATCGGCACGCACTCTGACATCGACTGACTTAATCAGCTGTTGCAAACACACTAGTTGACAGATCCCGCTCAAGCTTGGCATAGTAATTAAGGACAGTGGTACCAACCTAGGAAAAAAAAATTTTACCTGCCTCATTGCCCCGCCAGATTTAAATCGATAATTCCCGGTACTTTCTTGACAGAATGTACCTCTGATTGAATAAGTTTGCCGCTTCAACTTGACTTTTGCAGTTATCCCCGTAACCGATCATCATTAAAATCTCAATTCGGTAAGTCTCAGTTAAATATCTCATTATTACTATACGAGAAAAATACATTAACTATTTCAATAAAAATCTCACCACCGCAACATCTGACTGATAACAATCCATATTATTTGCAGATTTTCTTTATTTATCGGCATATGTAGATGGTTTTTAGATAACGTATCAAGAATTTTTCTAACTTAATTGATAGTTCATTTCATAAGTCTGTATTTATGTTATTTAAAAAATACCATTACTTAACGCCAGATAAATTATTAATTTCATTATTTCGGTATCATTCATAATAGATCATACATGATATAGTTCGTTGAAATCAAGTTATTAAGGAGCTTTGAAAAATATAAAAATATAGAGGATATAACGCACCATTGAATTTTAAAGTTGACGTGTTTTTTATAATTTCCTAACATAAGGACACAAACAATATTATTCCATAAGTGGTTTCCTCACTGTATATTATTTCCATGTGCATCTAAGTTCATTCACGTCTGTAATCACTTAATTGTTTCCCGTTATTTTAAAATAATTCGGTTCCTAACAGTGTAAGTTATGATAGTTTTTTGTGGAAAAGGAGTCGTGTTTTGCATTTAATTATTCTGCCTCTTCGCATTGTTTTGATATCCAATTATTCTTCGCTTCTATTATCTTTGCACGTATAGTGTTGTCGATTTCTTTATATTTTTGTGTATCTCTCTTGCAATATTCTCTTCTTCCATCGTGTCCTCCATCGTATCTTTAATAAGGAGTATGACCTATGTTGAGAGAAAGTGCTTCAAATCGAGACAGTGTAACATACGCTGTATAAAAATTATAAAATCAAACAAGCCCGACTAGGTTTGGTGACCACTGGGGCATTAAGTAGCAGAGATGCGCACGTTTCGAAACTTGTTGGTTTCAATCATTGCCCTGTAATGTCCAACGACTACAAATCTGCCACCACTTATACAACACCACCTAGGTGGTGTTGACTTATATTCGCCCTGCACAGGAACCAAATGTATTCAGCATACACTAGCGCCATCTAGTGCACGCAAAAATACATACACGACATACCCTAGCGAGCCAATTCAAGCAAAGAACTATTTTCGATTTTCTCTAATGTTGCAAACGCAAAAAACTTTTCTCGTCCTCAATTCAGATCTTGTTATGCCGTGGTGCTCCCAATTACCATACCACGAAGAATGAAGATTTTAAAAGAGCGACAAGGGCATTCCATTGTATCTAGTTCTCATAGTTGAACATAATTCGATTCAGTGTTTAAGCCTGGGTAAACAAGGGATTCGGTGGTAAAATTTCCGGGGTATATATTCCATTGTATATAGTTTAGGTAGTTGTAAATAATCGGATTTGTAGTAAATTGTGAGTAGACAAAGGATCCGGTGATAGAATTACTGTGGTACAGATTCCGTTGAATATAGTTTCCAAAGTTGCAAATAACCCGTTTTAGTTTTCTCGTCGGGGTTGATAAGGGATTCAGAGGATCAATTCCGTTGTACATTTTGTATAGTAATTTTTCCAGTTGTAAATAATGTTTTCGGAGGAGATTTTTCCCCATATGCTAAGGATCACAAGAAGCTATTTAGTTGTAGGTTAAGTATCTATTAAATGGAGGACTAGGGTAATCTTTATTCTAACAACAGGGATGAAAGACGGAACTGATCCTTGATTTGATATTTGTCTAATATTGTTTCTACGATGGAGAAAGTAGTGAATAACTACTAGTCGATCTACAGAGACACTGCACTGTAACAGCCGACAGAAGACATCCAGGGAACTCTGGATAGCAAGGAAGCAATGTGCCTATTCCTGGACATATCTGAGGCCTTTAACAACACAACTTATGTGTCTATCAAAGAAGCACTAAAGATGCGACGAGTTGACAACACAATTATAAAATGGATGTATGAACTATTGACAACTAGGATAGCTAAGTCACAGGTGCTTTACCACACCACCTCTATTAAGACCACTCGCGGGACACCTCAAAGGGAATTACTGTATATCCCCATTTCTATGGAACCTAGTAGTGGATGAGCTACTACACAAGCTATCGGAGCTTGGCTTCGAATGTAGGTTACGCTGACGACATAATCCTAATAGTAAAAGGAAAATTCGAGGGCACCCTATGTAATTTACCATAGGAGGACCTTAGAATTATTGAGCAATGGTGCCAGCAGTGGGGCTGAAAATCAACCCGAGCTAGACCACATTAATTCCATTTAAGTGGAAAAGGGAACTTCTACCTATAAAATCTCTCTTTTTGATATTATCGGAAGTTAAATATCTAGAGATAACTCTTGATAGTAAGTTTCTATGGAATAAGCATATTGAAACTACTGCTGGTAAAGCAGTAAGGTCTTTGATGGTATGCAGAAGTCTAACTGGCAAGACTTGGAGCTGTAACCCTAATATACTGCGATGGAGGTACGTCAAGATTATGAGACCTATCGTTACATATAGTTTGACATACTGAAGCCAGACTATAGTACAAGGACCTCGCCAAAGTACAAATGCTTGCCTGTGCGTGCATCATTGGAGCTATGATATTATCGGAAGTTAAATATCTAGAGATAACTCTTGATAGTAAGTTTCTATGGAATAAGCATATTGAAACTACTGCTGGTAAAGCAGTAAGGTCTTTGATGGTATGCAGAAGTCTAACTGGCAAGACTTGGAGCTGTAACCCTAATATACTGCGATGGAGGTACGTCAAGATTATGAGACCTATCGTTACATATAGTTTGACATACTAAAGCCAGACTATAGTACAAGGACCTTGCCAAAGTACAAATGCTTGCCTGTGCGTGCATGATTGGAGCTATGAGGACTTGTTTAACTAGGGCAATCAAGGTCAGCACTGATCACATACCTCTCCATCTAGTGATAAATAGATTGGCTCATTCTCAGAATATCCACAGAAGTTACAGGCACTGAGAGAATTAGAAACTTGGTCCTCTTTTACCAAATACATTTCATCAATAAATCTACCCTGTGACGTAATGTTAAGGAAAGTTGGCATCGAAAAGAACTTTACTATGATGTTAAGAAGAAGAAAAGAATGGGAAAAGGAATCCATTACCAAAACTCTAAGAATAAACACCATCAAATGGTACGTACACAGGCGATTCAAACAACACCACAGGAGCTGGCGCAAGGGTGTCTGGACCAAGCACCAAATACTCACTATCGTAAGGACCCTGTCCGAGCGTTTTTGAGGCAGAAACACTTGCAATTGAAAGATGCCTGGAAATGGACTTAAAAAGAAACTATCACTATGATAGTTAAGCTGTTATTAAAGCTATTAAGCTCTCATGTCTTTGATTCAAAACTGATATGGCAGCGCTGAAGAAAATTTAAAGAAAAAGTAATAGTTTCTTCAGTCTGGGTTCCCGGTCATACAGGGATCAAAGGAAATGAGGAGGCCAATGTACTTGCCAAAAAAGGAGCATAGATGTCATTCGCTGGCCCGGAATCCTTCTGTGGTTAGAAAAATGCACCTACAAGGAAGAGTTTCGAAAGAAGAAAGAAACTAAAAGAAAAATACTCTGGCAGAATCTGCAAGGGCTGGATCACTCCAAAACAGTTTCTTGGAAACTTCGATACTGCAAGATCCAAAAAGTACCCGGATCTCAGTAAAAACATGCTTCACCTCCTCACTAGCTTCATTACTGGGTATTGCCGCCTCAGGAAGCATTTAATGAGAATAGGTTTAGCAGACACTGACCATTGTAGATTATGAGGAGGGAGGAGGAAGATATTCTGGATCACCTAGTTAGAGAATGCCTCGTGATTACAACTCAAAAAAGACTTTAGACAAGAAAGCTGTGAGAACAAGAATTTTACCTTCCTGAAGCCATATCAGATACTGAAGTTCACCAGAACTCTTAAACTGCAAGGCGAGATGTGATGGAGGGCACAATAAACCTAGACAATGCGAAGTAAGCTTATGAAATCTATGAATAGGCTGCTCTATTAGGTTTACCACAGTAAACAGATCTTTTGTAGAATTTTCATCACATTCATTCTTAGAAATTTCACTGTGGTAGTAGATTTTCAGAAGTTTTCACGGGATTTCGCATTTACTCGTAGATTCATTAATTTGCATAGACATTTTCAGTGGATAATCTTGTTTTGATAATTCGTACAAAGTCAGATCGTCTATCTGCGTTACTAGAACTGTGTAGTGAGTATAAGTGGTGTTCAACTTGGTAAGATATATTTGACTTTCCGTCTATTCTCAACATTTTTTGTATTCCACTTATTTTCTCGAGTACATCCTCGGCTTAGTCGACGAGTCAATTTCCCTTCCTTGTTTCGCTAAAAGTAGGATCAATACCCGACTCGGCCTCTGTGAAGCGATTAAAATGTATTGTACTTCAAGTCATATTTTTTTTAGCAAATTTCTTACCCACTATTCTCACTCCCCGTTCATTTTGTTTTCTGTATTTCACCGTCAGGTTTTATGTTGCATTACTCTGCTCGCTCGTCCCTCCTGAATTTTATGTTTTACTTACGTTCATTTCAAGTAACATTGACCGAAAAAATATTGATTAACATTAAAATATATTTCCTTTCCATTAAGAAGGATTGCTTGGTAATGACATTGTACAGTGTCTAAATAACTGATCAGTTTCTAGTATCGTTTCGTATTCAAGAAGATGATTTAATCTGTAGGCTTATTCAGTCTTCTTCTTGATAGTACAATTACTTTGGATATCACCTTCTGTGAATACAAGATTTGTATCGTGTAAATATCACTTCAAATCAGTCTACTGTGGCAAATAATATCTGATAGAAATTTTTGCGGTAGACAGACTTCCATTCATTTGCATTATTATTTTGTTACCTTGTATAGACAGAACCTTCGTACAGTAATTATTATGTTAAAAATTTAATATATTAGTTCATAGATGTTGTTCAGAATTTTATTTAATTTTCTGTCTAACAAAACTACAATATTTAATCGCCAACATCTTGGAATAAAGAGAATCATTTGTGGCGACGTGTCCCACTACTCGCCAAAATTTCTACTCTGCTCTGCTGCAGCTTTCCGGCGTAGCATATGGAGGACGCGACCGGTCTCAGATAATACCCAACTCACTGTACTCGCCGGGTTCAAGTAGAGCAGAGTACAATCATTCGACGACCGTTTCGACGTGCTGTACAAGGTCACTGGCGTCATAGGCAGACTTGCGCACCACGCCTATTGATGAATTCAGGTGCGCAAGTTCGGAACGAAACGCCGCCTCCGAATTAAGAGGTAGAAACTCCCTCATAACACCCTCATTCCTTCACCTTCTCCAACCTTTTAAAGGCTACCTATGACGAAATAAACGACCGGAACAAAGAGTTGCGACCTTGAATACAATTTTGCAACTGGCGCTCGAGCATCCTTGGAAAGGGGAATAAATTTGGAGTATACTACAGTAGGAAAGAAAGGTCGTTACAAATTTGCAATAGCAAATATACAGGTAAGACCGGACGTTCATTTAAAACTAGATTCACTGAATATAAAATGATTTTCACAAAAAACAGGGGAAGTTTCACATTGGCAACCCATTGCATCATAGAAAATAGCCAATCTTTTCCTACAATAGACAATTTAAAATTTCACACTTATAATAAAAGAGCGGAAGCTGAACTAATTGGAATCTGTTGAAATTTTCAAATTAGTCCAAAATAAACATCATCTATTAAGGGTGTCGTCTACTTTTAGAAGGGCCAAACTTCTAGGGGACATCATACAAGTTATTTGCAACAAAAAATGTCATATAACACATGTCGCAATGGTGATGGTTATTCTTCAATTTAACATTTCTTGATTTTACGAAATATTTCAAGTTTGAGTTAATTCGTTAGATTCAAGAAAACGTACTAATACACAAAATCATTAAGCGACAGAAACTATCAGATTTTAAATTCAATGTTTATTCAATCACAAGGAGCTTCAAGATAGTGCCAATTTAGCTTTGGCATATTTCAACTTTTTGTTGTTATCTTCTTAGTCATAATATTATGGTAGAGGACAAGCAGCTATCACAAAAGTTGATGTCATTCGAAAGCATACTAAAAGAGATTATGTTTTGCTGAAAAGAAAACATGTGCATAATTTATAATTTTTTAACGATAAAACCATTGGAAAAATATGACTGAGTTTGTTCACTTCAGAATCGTGATATTCGTCCCCTTACGCCCGCAAAAAGAATTTGTTGGCACACAAAACTTCTTATCTTGTAGTAAATTTAATGCCGTTTCCAGATATGTGGTTAAATTTAATGCTGTTTCCAGATGTGTGGTTAAATTTGATGAGGCTACAAGGATAACTGAAGTATAATTGAATTTATGGAAAAACTTGAAATATTTCTTGAAATGAATAAATGTTAAATTGCAGAATAACCATCAACATTTCGACCATGTTACCAAATAACTTAAATGATCTCCTCTTGAAGTTTGGCCCATTTAAAAGTAGACACCCTGCATTTAACGAATGACCATACATATCCATGTAAATCCAAAATATTAAATATATTTAAATAACATATGTTGACTACTTCTCTACTTCTTATTGTGGCGACATTTTATAGCACTTGTATTCTCGTTATCAATCTTTTGAACCTAACCCTGCTTAAATACTCTATATTTATGATTAAGTTTCAAGTTGTCTGAAGATGTGGTAATACTTAAAAAGAAAAATGTGTAAGCCTGGAATTTTTTGGTAGAGAAATTTCTAAAAACTTGTTTTAATTACGGTCAACTACCAAATAGTAACCTCCGAACCAACTCAAAAAATATCATTCTCCTAAGTTCAATTCTGTAAGTAATAGTGCTTACAAGCTGCCAGTAAAACGGATAGAATTACATTTGAGCGGCAATTATTCATCTGCACGTTCAACATAATCGTTTAAGAACATTTTTGGTTCGAAATTTAAACAATTCAGACATTGCGATATGACAAAAAATAGTGCAAGTCTTGGAATATGTTCTATTTGAGTACGATAATAATTTTATTGGTTTAAGTTCATTGCATTATTAAATGAATATAGAATATTTACCCACCTATTCCTGTAACTATTCCCCATGCTGTTTTCATACAGATATGGGCCATTTTAGGTCCAACTCCAGGTAACTTACACAATTCCTTAACAGACTTTGGTATATCACCATTATACTCTTCTTTCAACATAGCTGTGGTATCTTTTATGTATTTAACTTTAGTCTGTAAAAAGTTTCAATAATGTTGACATAATTTCGTTGAAATGAAAATATGCTAAATGACAAAAAAGTTAAATAACCATATAACTGATTTTAAAAATTGTTGATATATATTTTCAGTGCCTCTTACTTAGTAAATGATTAGAGTTTAGGCTTCTTCCGACAACTTACTGGCAAAAATGATTCAATAGCATGTAGACTACCTGCAGTTTCTTATGCAGACATTGATACACATAGGTTGGATTCTAATGAGGAGCCTGCGAGCAATCATATCCCAGACACATTCAATCAGAGATAGATAAGGTGATCTTCGGTTTTAAGTTAAACGGCCAATGTGATATTGATCAATGATGACCATTTTTTCTCTGGCAACATGCAGCCTATCATCTTATTAAAATGTAACGTTTTGAAGGATGTGAAACTATGGACTCACATAATATGGTCTGATTATTTCCTGAATGTAGCGGTGTCATATTGCCTCTAATAAAAACAAATGGTGATCTGAACCCCATATCATAACGTCCATAGTATGGTCTTTGTCAAATTGTATATCATATCTTTTACCACATTGCCTTCTTTCCCTTGCCAGACCATCATACATCAGCAGTTCCCCTGATTCAATTCCTGGTCCCACTGAATCAATTCTCTTCCTACACAAAACAGACAGAGCATATCAATGCTCAACTATAAGAGGCACTTAGTGGGGACGATAAAAAAAAAAGACTAAAACTTTATTTTGGTGATATATTATACACATAACAACCATCCTACTATGCTCCTTAAAGCATCAATTTCAGATGGTACAGATACTCGTAAATCTGTCTCTAAGATACATAAGTCCTAATCGGCGATCTTGGCGCTGTGCGACGCCCAGAACCCCTCGCTGTATTCTGGGTCCTTTTGTTTCTACGCTCGTTCACAATGAAATGTAGTACATAAGGATTTACGGGTTTTTCTGGATACTTTTCTTATCAACAGATTGGTGTCATGCAACACTAGAATTCAAAACCTCTCAAAGACACTAAGCTGGGAATCCTGGCGAATTCTATGCACTCTAGGCATTTCGGTGAATTCTTAAAAGCTAGGCAATACACACATTCCGATTTAAATGTACACTCTCGACAACTTCTATCATTCGACCACCTCAAAAACTTAACAGATGAGCCTGAAAACGTAATCACTCGTTCGTAAGACGGTACCTCAATACATAAAATATTAAAATCGGATAACCATATACAGATTTTTTCCTTTTTTATCATTCAGTATATTCAAAAATAAATATTGAAGAAAATGGAGATTTAAGAGGAAATAGAAAAATGTACCTTAATTGATAATTTGTCACAATGGTACCTATATACCATACCAATTACCGAAAGTAGTTCCAAATATTAAATTTTAAAACAGTGTAGCAATAATCTTTATTTGTGCAATTAGACATACAGATATTTCTATGTGGAAATGATAGACTTTATTCCAAGAATACGTCATTAAAAAAAAAATGTCAGGTTATATGGTGGATATTCTCGAACACAGTGATGGGTATTTGAACAACTATATATGTAGAGCCGAGCCCAAATTACAAATCTAGGTCAGAAATTAAATAAGGAGAAAGAATAATTGTCAAACAAAAATTTATACTTTATATGGTATAGAACACACCATTCACCTGATCAAATCTAGAATAAACATAAAATTACTTTTAAACAAAAAGTCATGAGTATGAGCCATGATAACAGAAAGTTCTTCGAATCGGGACAGTGCAACATATATCTGTATAATAGTTCAAAACCGAAATAAGCCCAAATAGGTTACTCCAGTAATTTTGATGGATTCCATTCTTTAAGTAAGGATTTGGATTTTTTATCTGATTTTCTTTTGATTGTTTGAGAAACCCTTATTTACTGAGCTCCCCATTCAACAGGTCCTATTTTCCATCCATCTTTCTAGATTGTTTATTCAAGCATACACACACTTATGATAATGCTCCATCCTGTTGAAACTAGATCGTTTTCTATCATTTTATCAGTATTCTCAAGTATATTTGTAATTATTGGGTAAACATTATTCCGAAGCAGGGCTAAATAACTTTCAGTGAGACTGAACCACCAGAACGATCTTCATTCATTTCATGCTTTAATCGAATCTTATACAGATGGAGTTTGTACCCTTTTATGATTTGGGTACATTACACCAGGGAATAACACAATCACAAGCAATAGATTGACGAAAAATTTGGTTCCATATTAACCCAATTAATGGCCTGAACATAAATCTCCGCTATATTTTAGTTGGGAAGTTATGGTCTCCCAAAGTTTAAGAATACTTCATCTTTAGGTCAATTTTATACCATTCAACATTCATTCCACACCTTTAAAGAGTTCAGGTTTAGAACCTGTTTCCAAACAATTCGAGTTACTTTTATTCAGTATCTTATTTTCAATGCAAAAAATCGATATTATTGGACAGCCATATTTGCCGTTTTTTCTATGGAATTTTACCCAATCTTGAAGTGAAGTTTGGCAATACCGCCAATTTTATCACTATATGACAGTCGATCTATTTTTTTTTGTGACTTATGGCATTGACTGCTGTGGTCATTAGCAATACCCAACCACAATACACCCATGGACACAGCGGGATTCGAGCCCGCAATCCCTGGCACCAGAGCCAGCATCTATGCTCACTGTGACCGAGATCCCCAGTGGATCTATGTATGATGAGAAATATAAAATTATTCAGCTGAGTTTAACAGCTGATTTGGTAATTGTTGAAAATCATACAACTTCAATATGGAACTGTGGTATAGTGTATGTAATCTCACTTGACAACCTCATAAATACAGTGTGTCAAGAAAGTACCGGGAATTATCGATTTAAATCTGGCGGGGCAATGAGGCAGGTAAAATTTTTTTTTTCCTAGGTTGGTACCACTGTCCTTAATTACTATGCCAAGCTTGAGCGGGATCTGTCAACTAGTGTGTTTGCAACAGCTGATTAAGTCAGTCGATGTCAGAGTGCGTGCCGATTTTTACTATGGGTGATTACGTTGAGCAAAGAATTTGTTTAAAGTTTTGTGTTGCAAATGAATTTTCGTGTGCCGATGCGTTGAAAATGTTGCAAAAGGCCTTTGGTGATAATGTTCTATCGAAAACTCGTGCATATCAGTGGTACAGAGCCTTCAAGGACGGTCGTGAAGTGGTCGCCCATCGACGGCTTCGATTGAAGATAACGTTGATAAAATTAAGGAAAGGGTGCTGGAAAACCGTCGTAGCAGGTTGAGAGAGATAGCACATGATCTTAAGATATCCCACGAGTCCGCACGTACGATTTTGATTGATATTTTGGGCATGAGAAAGGTGGCCGCACGACTCGTACCGAAAGACCTGAATTTTCTTCAAAAACGTCATCGCGAACAGGTTGCTTCAGACATGCTGGATCGCTATAATTCCGATTTTACATTCATGGAACGCATTATAACTGGTGATGAGACCTGGGTCTACAAGTACGATATGCAAACAAGCCAGCAATCATCGGAATGGGTGGCAAAAAATGAGCCGAAACCGAAAAAACCACGCCAAAGCCGCTCGAAAATGAAGGTGATGCTCATTGTTTTCTTCTATATCCGTGGCGTGGTGCACTACGAATTCGTTCCAGAGGGTCAGACGTTAAACAAGGAGTATTACCTAGGCGTTATGAAACGTTTGCGTGAGCGTATCCGTAAGAAGCGGCCAAATTTGTGGGCGAACAACCTATGGATTTTGCATGACGATAACGCGCCTTCTCACCGAGCTACGATTGTGACTGACTTTCTCACCAAAAACTCAACAAACGTGCTTCAGCAACCACCGTATTCGCCGGATTTGGCTCCCTGCGACTTTTTCCTCTTCCCAAAACTAAAATTGCCCCTTCGTGGCACCCGTTTTGAGTCGATTGAAGCCATAAAACAAAATTCGGCGCGAGAGCTAAAGTCCATCCCGGAAAGCGCCTATAAAAAATGTTTCGATAATTGGAAGTGCCGTTGGCATAGATGTATTGGAGCAAATGGAGCCTATTTTGAAGGCGACCCAATAAATTTTGACGATTAAATGTAAAAATGTTGTTTTAATTGAAAATTCCCGGTACTTTCTTGACAGAGTAGTATATCAAATAAACAAGGTTTGTCCAAGTATCTATCAATTCAATAGGGAACTGTTAGTTTGTTCAAATTTATCTCCTCTTGGCTTTAGGTGTTTCCATACTAGCAGCTAAATGTTATGCTGTAGCTTTTTGTCTTTGTCAGAGTGTCAATTTCTTGTTTATTCTTGATTGTTTCGGTCTCTACTTGACGGAAATTCATCGTAAATGATTTGAAGTAAAACACTTTATTTCCGCTTATTTAGCGGGAAAAAAGTGTTTTACTTCAAATCATTTGTATTGTTTATGGCTTCCACTGCCTATTGATTAATTTTTCAATATCTGTTTTGTTGTATTTACCGTCTTTCCTTAGTTCTAGTGTAGTATCTCCATATTTCTGTCTAATTTTTTTGTTTGTTATGTTTGCTCTGTGTGTCAGTGTGTAGTCTCTTTTTATGTTTGGTGTCTTCAAATTATCCATCTCATGTGCATGTGCAGTCTGTGTCCGTTAAGTTAAAGACAGCCTGCATTGGTGTTATCCAGTATGCCCCATTCATCAGCAATTGTAATGGTCTTTGTGTAACATCTGTCTATCATCTTATTTGTCTCTGTTCTGTGTTGATTCCCCATATTTCAGAGGCATACAATGCAGCCAATTTCAGTAATTCTTTCATTTGTTCTGCTTATTTTTCCTCTGATTTTTGTTGCCATTTTACTTAGTTTTTGTCTTGTTTCTTTTATTTGTGTTAGCTTTTCGATCATCTTTTTGTTATGCAGTATTTGTCTTCCTGATATGATATTATCCTGATACCCCTAGATTTTCTGTGAAGATTCCTTAGAAGAATTTTGGCTTGTAGAAGTTAGGAGTTCAGTTGTTCTGGTTTGGCTTAGTTACTGCGTCCTTACACAACCTTAGGCACAG
Organism: Megalocaria dilatata; assembly: GCA_034642435.1. Lineage (NCBI taxonomy): Eukaryota > Metazoa > Arthropoda > Insecta > Coleoptera > Coccinellidae > Megalocaria > Megalocaria dilatata. The sequence continues at coordinate 50,512,138 of CM067859.1, read as the reverse complement.
CACTGTTAATTTTGGCTCCAACAGCGAAATAGTGGCTGAAACTGTCCAACTATTAGGAGTACAAATAAGTTTCCGCCGTTTTTTAACACAAATTAAATATTTATTATAGAAGAACGGTAATAGACTGCTTGCTGAGTGACTTCTAATGTTAGAGCAAATTCTTTTTGTGTTTGAGATGAATCTTCCTCCAATAATTCCTCCAATTCTGCATCCTCGTAAATTTTTGGCCTTCCACTGCGATCTCTGTCTTCTACGTCGAAATCACCGTTTTTAAAGAAATGAAATAAGGAATTACTTTGTTTTCTATCACTTTTTATTATAACTGATATACAGTGACTCGAGTTTCGTAGTGTTTACTACATTTTCAAACTGAACTAACAAATTAGATCTCAACTATTATATATGGGGATTGTAGGCTTCGGCAGAGCTTCGAAGAGAGGGGTTTTCCAAAGTTCCGTCTGTTCGTTAAGTAGTTTTATTATTGGTACGTGCTTTTTATATTTTTCAATTTCTATGGATTCCAGGAGGTCAAGTTTTTTCCCTTTCGCTTCCACGTGCAAGATAACAAGGTTGTTCAATTCTGGGAAGGTGTGATCTGTAGTGAAGAAATGGTTCGCAAAATTGGAATTATTCTTCCGGTTCCTAAAAGCAGATTCATGCTCTTTGTACCTTTTATGGAAAGGTCGGCCCGTTTGACCTATATACACACTATTACACTCTTGACAACTTAATTTATAGACTCCAGACCGACTGAACCGACTGAATAATTCTGGAGTCTATAAATTAAGTTGTCAAGAGTGTAATAGTGTGTATATAGGTCAAACGGGCCGACCTTTCCATAAAAGGTACAAAGAGCATGAATCTGCTTTTAGGAACCGGAAGAATAATTCCAATTTTGCGAACCATTTCTTCACTACAGATCACACCTTCCCAGAATTGAACAACCTTGTTATCTTGCACGTGGAAGCGAAAGGGAAAAAACTTGACATCCTGGAATCCATAGAAATTGAAAAATATAAAAAGCACGTACCAATAATAAAACTACTTAACGAACAGACGGAACTTTGGAAAACCCCTCTCTTCGAAGCTCTGCCGAAGCCTACAATCCCCATATATAATAGTTGAGATCTAATTTGTTAGTTCAGTTTGAAAATGTAGTAAACACTACGAAACTCGAGTCACTGTATATCAGTTATAATAAAAAGTGATAGAAAACAAAGTAATTCCTTATTTCATTCCATTAAAATGAACTATCACAAAGTAACGGACTACTCCATCCAACCGTTTTTAAACTTTTGAAACCACTCTCGACGCGTTCTCTCACTCAAAGCTCCCTCTCCATATGCTTCTACGAGCAATTGATGCGCCTCAGCAGCAGATTTCTTTAAATTAAAGAAGTAAACTAATATTTCCCGCAAATGACGCTTACTTGGCTCAAATTTTGACATTTTCAACTTATAAAAATTATATTTTACCAATATAAAATCAATGATATTAATAGGTTATGTTGTTCTTGAATGTCCAAAATATTTTTAAGCCGGTTATCATCTGCAAAAGCTAACCGAAACTCCGTGCCGCGCCATCTACAATAAAACGGCGGAAACTTATTTGTACTCCTAATTACCGTGTTCCTGTTTGAGGCAGATCTGCTGTATAAAGCAGATAGAGAAACGGAAACGTACCCTACCCTATGGCACTCCAGATGTTATCTGGTACCTTTCAGACACTTTGTCATTTATCCTGGTCCCAAACTCTCTGTCACTCAGATAAGAACTTCAGAAGTTGGAAATAGGCAATAGGGAGATCCTTTTTTATTTTGAATGGCAATCCTAGATGCTATACCTTGTCGAATGCTTGAGTAACACCCAAGAATACAGATGGACAGTGCTCTCTGTGTTCTAAGGCTTGGCTGATCTGATATGTAACTCGATGGTTTTGCTGTATGGTGAAATGTTCTGTTCTGAATCCGATGCTGAGCTATTCATTCCTCTCTGTTACAATCTGATTTCAATTGGTGCGTTAAAAGCTTTTCCAGAATTTTTGAGATAACAGAAAGATTGACAATAAGGCAATATTTGTAAATGCTACAAATGAAAAGAAAAAAAGGACCTTTATAATCCTAGTCAATGCATAAATTGATATTGTCTGAGCAAGATGAGCTCGCAATGAGATATTTATGCATTTCTGGTACCTTAGTCCAATTTGAAAGAATTTTGTCAAAATCGGGACAAATCACAAATTCAAGTAAAAATAAACTCAACCCAAAAATTCCAAAGAAAATCATATTTTTGCACTGCCAGTTTTAATTTTATTAACATTGTATTGCCTCAATCTCTCAAATAATTTGGTATTTTGATTGTTTCAAATTGAACATGTTTTTTTATTTGCCAAAGACTGATGTACTTCGTTTTTTTTATGACAAACATTTTAGTTCCTATTTAGTTTATTATTTATAAATTGACCTATTTACCTAAGAATATATTTTCTCTCATTATTTTTTTTAAATAATCATACACATTTGAAAAAATATCCTAAAAAAAATCCTTCATTATCATTAAATCAAATTTACTCAAGAGATAGAAATGCTCCCTAAGTTCACAACTGTATGTTCATTAGGTTTGAACACTGAATAGAGCACTAGAGAAGGCTCGGAATGTTGTCGAGCAGCTTGATGACCAATACCCAATTAGGAAGGTCATTTCGGTAGTTTCATGTTATTTTCATTCTGCAATTTCTTAATGTATTGTGATTAAAACATACAATGCAGTCAGATTATTTTTCATTCATATTCTTCAATTCTATAATTGGATGACACCAATTATTTCAATAATCAGATAAATGATTATTTTTAATTTGAATTATAACATCAATATTATTAGTATTAAATAATTAGTAGTAAGAAGTACCTTAATAATCTCAGATGAAGAATTTTTGCCTTATATTTGACCTTAAAATTAAATTATTTCGGACCATACCAACCTTCCAAAAACCAACTGGATATATCAATTTGCCTAAATCTTCATTTGATGTTTTTAAAATGTTGTCAATAGTGCATCCATGCTGACGTAACTTTTCCATGGCTGCATAAGTTACTTGGTCTTTGGTTTGACTACTCAACATTAAAGAGATTAATTTTTGATATCTTTGTACTACAGGACTGGCAGAATTATCATGACACTTATCACATCCCATTGTATCTACAGGAGCATCATGGTTCTGACGCATCCGTCTAATATTCTTTAAAACATGTTTCCAATATTTAGGCATATTACCAGCAGTATTTACAACTATTAAATCTTCGATATCTACTATCTGGGGAGTGTTATTTTGAAATTTGTTACTTGTAACTGGCACTTTAGAATTTGTTTTTTTTTCACTAATACTAGTATCAATCTCAGGTTTCGCAGATCTTTTAGACTGAGTAGGAATTTTGTTGGGAGAAGTTCGTGAAAACTTTTGCAGAAAATTTTCCAAGTTAGGGTTATCATTAAGGATCACTCTCTTTCCTGAAACAGTATTTAGTCTTTCAACTGCATTGGTTGTTTCATGCGAACCACTTTTAGTTCCTTGTCGAGTTCTGTTTTTTCTTGAGCTCCTTGTTTTCTTAATTTCTTCTATTTCATTAATCTCTTCGAATTCTTTTATTATTTTTCGAATGTTCTCTTCGCATATTTTAGTTAAGGTACTACAAAGAGAAATTAAATTATCAACGGACATATCCTCATTTTTCGAATAAAGTCCACAATACACATTATTTATTAATTGTTTCTCTCCAGTTGAAAGATTTAAATATTGCTGATTATTAACATCCATATTATTAATCATTCATTCATTTATGAATGCAGTATTTTGGATCACTACAAATAATACAAATACAAACTACAAGATATAACAACCATAGATTAACAATAATATAGACTTGTTGATCTATGATAACAACCATAGACAGTCAATTTTATCTATGATAACAACAATTAAATCTTGTCTGTGATCATAAAAAAGTGCAGTGCTATAGATACACTCTTTCATTCATTCATTCTCCTTATTTGGCCTTCAACTCCCAGGTTATGTAGCCAGTCACTAATTTTTGTATTTTTCAATCTTTTATTCATTCTCATTTATTCATGGACTTTGGACAATTTTTATTCTTATACGATTCACTGATATATCATTACTTAACACACACAAACACACCCATGGGCGCGGCGGGATTCGAACTCGCAGTCTCTGATACCATAGCCAGCGTCTATGCTCACTATGCCACCAAGCACCGAGAAAAATAAATTACAGGAAAAGGTAGTTAGGGCCACCAATGAATGAGTGGTTTGCTCTTGAAGCAAACCCCCCCCTCCAAATCAAAAAATCACGTCGGGGTCACCAATGAAGCTCTGAAGTGAATGGTGGTGTTATGAGGGAGCTTCTACCTCTTAATTCGGAGGCTGCGTTTCGTTCCGAACTTGAGCACCTGAAGTCATCAGATAGGCGTGGTGCGCAAGTGTGCCTATGACGCTAGTAACCTTGTTCTACGTCGGAACTCGGTTGTCGAAAGCTGTACTCTGCTCTACTTGAATCGGGTGAGGACGGTGAGCTCGGAATTCAAAAAGCGGTAGCGTCCTCCATATACTACGCCGGGAAGCTGCAGCAGAGCGGAGTAGAATTCTGGACGAGGACGGGGCACGTTGCCATACACACTCCCTTTCCAGCGAGCGTCGATAGGGTCACGGAATTGGGCGTTAGTATCTGGACAAAAAACACTCCGCCGCTGGGCTGGACGCGGTGCTATCTCCAGCGGGTTTACTGTGGAACGAAAGGAAAGTTACCTCAGAAATTAGGATGGGACAATTAGTCCCATCCACCAATGAATAGGTTGGTTCGCTATTGAAGTAAACCCCCCCCCCAAATAACGTCGGGGTCACCAATAAATCTTTGAACTAAATGGGGTTCTCATGAGGGAGCTTCTACCTCTTAATTCGGAGGCGGCATTTCGTTCTGAACTTGCGCACCTGAACTCTTCAGATAGACGTAGTGCGCAAGTCTGTCTATGACACCAGTGACCTTGTTCCACGTCGGACACTTGTACTCCGTTCTACTTGAACCGGGTGAGGACGGTGAGCTCGGTATTCAGAAAGCAGTAGCGTTCTCTATATGCTACGCTGAAAAGCTGCAGCAGAGCAGAGTCAAATTCTGGACGAGGACGGGGCACGTCGCCACAGATCAGCCCTTTTCTACAATAGACAATTTGAAAATTTTACAAGTAATGTGTCTTCCAACAAGTTATAAGTTAACATGTTCAACTTACAATAACAATAGTGTGACTAAAAAATTTATCTTCTACCCAGGCGGGACTTGAACTCAGATCTTTTTGTTTCTAATACAAGACTCTACCACTAACATATCGGCACTCATAAATATACAAAATATTATAAATATATAATAACGTTTTTGGAATCTCCAAGACTGTTTTTAAAAAAGATTTTATTCTTTCCAAATTATCAAACACAACGAGTTACATTAGATTCAACAATTTTAACAGTTGGAAAGGAGTACCGAAAAAGACAATTGAATGTGAGCTTACCTACTACGAATAAAGTCTAGGAGGGAACTAACTAATTATAGTTTTTCATCTCTGAAAGAAAGCTTTGAATCACAAAACGCTTAGTTGCACTCGCGAGTATTTTTCTTAGAATTAGGGTTATGATCTTGCACTTCCTGAAGGTGATGATGATGATCATCATAATTGTATAAATAAAATAAAACCTATATTCATGTATACAAGCGGACGGAGAGACACGATGGAGAGTCACCGAGCAGCGCTGTACTAAATAGTTCTATAGAAAAAATTTTATGTAAATAATTCATATTTGGAAATATATCTTCTGTATAATCGAAAATAAATCAGTATAGTAAAAATTAAAAAACTTAATGAACAGAGAACGTAACAATATCATGTTTATTATTTAATGGGAAAGACCCTACCCAAAATATAAATCGGCCGTTTATGAGTTAACATGTTTAACTTGCAATATTTAAATTTCTCCTCTACTCAGCCCATGCTTGAACTTGGACTTTTCGTAAATATTTAATTGAATCAGTTCTACTTGATGAAAATCCATATTAAATAAGGTTATTCTGATTTCCACAAATTTTTATTATTATTTAAAGCAATAATTGTTTCGCCATCACAGTAGCATCTTTAGGTGAAGATGCTACTTCGATAGCGAAATGATTGTTGTATTAAATAACAATAAAAATTTGGGAAAATCGGACTTTTCTGTTCCTAATACACAACTCTACCACTAACATATCGGCACTCATAAATATATAAATTTAGGTAACGCCAGACGTTCATTCAAAACTAAATTCGATAAATATAAAATGACTTTCACAGAAAATAAGCAAACTTCTTCAGTCGCAACTCGTTGCCTCGAAAATGATCAACCTTTTTCTACAATAGACAATTTGAAAATTTTACAAGTAACGGGTCTTCCAACAGGTTTTGAGTTAACATGTTCAACTTGCAATAGGGCATACATATAATCCATATTATCCTGATACTCCTAGATCTTCTGTGAAGATTCGTCAGAAGCTTTATGGAGCTTGTACGAGTTACGATTTCGGTGTTGTTCTGATCAGGTTTTGTTATTATGGTCCTTACTTACGCCACCTTAGGCACAGCAAAATAATGCTGTGCCGTCGGTTCGTCCGAAAACATACTAACTTTCAAACTGAAAGAGCTAGACCTTTGAAACTTTCAATATTTTCAATTACAGATTTCATCTACCTCAAATTCGGCACTCGGAGAAAGAATAGTATCACGCAATGTAAGCGTGAAATTTCGTGAGGATCCTATGATTAGATGCTTAAAAAAAAATTGAGTGGATCAGCTACCTTAAACATTATAACTTTCGAACGTAAACAAATAGAGACTTGAAACTTTCGGGATAGGTTTGGGACCTGCATATCTCGGTTGAGTTCGTTATTGGGCAAAATCAGTTCAATGGTTTCGCAGTTATTCACATTTGAATTTTCTTCGTATTTTTATTGATATTTTTCAAACTATGAATCCGATTCATCTGAAATTTGGGTTTCGGAAGAAGAATGATAGCGCACATACTTCTGCAAAATTTCATGAAAATCGTACGATCCAAAGATTAAAAAAAACCAAACATTTTGTTGAGCCTTAAAAAAACCAAGCAACAATCCTACGATTGAGTTAAAATTTAGCGTTAATTCATTTTAATTAAATAAAATAGATTATTTCGCAATTTATTATTAATGACAATTGTTTCACCATCTTGAACTGGTTCAAAATGTACACTTGAGAAAGCCACAGTGTTGGCGAAACAATTGTTAACAAGAAATTGTGGAAATAATCTATTTATTTCATTAGAGGTAAAGAGCTAACTTTCGAACAAAAAGACTTAAAGAGTAAAATTTGGGCCTAAATATACTACTTAGGTTTGAATATAAGCTAGAGCGGCTCAATTTTTTCTGACTTATAACCATTTAAAATTCTACTTTTCAAACCAATATTAAGCCGGAAAAAATTACGAATTAAATCAAGGGAAGCTTAAGTTTGAAATCTACAATTAATATACAGGTATGGAAAAGACGGTTGGAAACATAGGAAATTCAGTCTTAATCAAGAAAGCAGTGGAAGAATCAAAAACTCAGCGCGATGCGATGACGACCAAATGACTAATCTCTCTCAATAGTAGTGGGAAGTAAAAGCAGACTGCACATCCTTTTGATGGAAGCATCAACACTGCGCACTGCTATTGAGGGAGAACAATCATTTATTCGTCATTGCATCACTCTAAGGTTTTGATTCTTCCACTGTATTCTTGATTAACACTGAATTTCCTATGTTTCCCACTGTCTTTTCCATACCTGTATGTAAAAGGAAACTGACAGAGCACCAATTGCCTCAGTGGCCGCGCAAGTCAAGGGATAGGAGCTATGGATCGTGAGTCATATAAACTACGGCCCGAAAGCTCCTGACTATCAATGCAATGCTTTTTTAGAATTTTCCATTTCAAAATTTGTATTATCATGAATTCCATAGGGTAAATTAATATATTTTATTAAACTTAACAGATTCAACTGAAACATTTGAAATTATTTAATTAGAAAAAATATATACAGAGTACAAACTGAAATATACATATATTTACATGTAGCACAATTAAAATTTTTTATAACTTCATTTCCAAAAAAAAAAAAATATTCAAGGTTCATCTAAAAACACATTTCATATGTTGGTGGTTTTTCTGGAATTTTGTATATATCAAAAACATCACTATTAAACCATTTGATTTCTTCTTCCGTTAAGTTTTCTAGTTTGGAATAAGCATCATGGTTGATTTCACTGTTTAATGGTCTTTGAGAAATTGAAGCAGTGTTTGTATTAGGTGTCAATCCGAAAATAGAGGGAGATTGTTGCAGATTAGAATTTGTTGATTGAAACACAGAATTTGAATTTTGATTCACAAAACTTGTTTGTTCTGAATTTCTTGCAAATATAGATGATTGCTGTTGATTGCTACCTTGTGTAACCATATTTTGAGATTGACATTGTGATGGGTTCAAGTGTTGTGTTGTATTACCAAAAACACTAGTCTGTGTTGGCACATTGAAAGGGGTTTTATTTTCTGTTTTGAACACACTGTTCGAATTCTGTTGTGCATTATCAGTCTGTCCTTTTGTTTCAAATACACTACTGTTATTACTATTTTGATTCATATTATGTTGACCAAAAATACTGGCACCACCCTGTACCAGCTTTTGTTGCCCAAAAATACTGCTTGTATGTTCTGGATCATTTTGTTGTCTGAAAATACTAGTATTACTTTGGACATTATTTTGTTGACCAAAAATGCCAGTATTACTTTGAACGTTATTTTGGTTGGAAAAACTGTTTGTTGTATTCTGAGTGGCATTTTGCTGACCAAATATATTACTAGTATTTGAAATATTACTTTGTTGTGCAAAGATTGAATTAGTATTTTGTTGACCAAAAATATTACCACTAGTTTGAATAGTATTCTGCTGACCAAATATACTACCAGTTTTCTGAGATTGATCTTGATGAGCAAATATGTTTCCACTACTTTGAGATTGATTTGTGTTTGAAAAAATATTAGTACTGCTTTGAGCACTTTGCTGCCCAAAAATGCTTCCACTCTGCTGACCAAAGTTACTGTTTCCATTTTGTTGCTGATTCAAAGCATTTCCACTTTGGCCAAAAATACTACCTTGTTGCTGAGCGAAGACATTTCCATTTTGTTGAACATTCATTTGTCGGAATATATTATTAGTACTCTGTTGTTGGCCAAAAATACTTCCAGTACTTGGATAGGAACTCTGCTGACCAAAAATACTAGTACGGGAAGCAGCATTTTGTTGACTGAATAAATTCCCATTGTTCTGAGTACCATTATTCAAGCCAAATATACTAGTACCACCTGTCATTGAATTCTGCTGACCAAAAACTGATGGAGAGTTTTGACCAAATACACTACTTTTTTCTTGTGAGGTCTGACCTAATATACTGCTTGATGACGTCCCAAAACCCATATTTTTTTCTGAGAAGTTCTGATTATTTGGTATGGTAGAATTTAGTTGGTTGGTGTATATATCTTTGAGAATTTGAACAATTTCTTTAGTGGGATTTTGAAGAGATTTATATCTTGCTTGGGCTTCTAATAATATCTGTTGTAATCTTTGATTCTGAAAAATAAAATATAAAAATATGTGCACTATAAACTGGTTAAAGAGATCTTTGCAACATAATCTTAACAGCTTAATTGCTGGCATTGATCAGTAACTAAAATTTTGCTGCTTGACTGTACCCCACAGGAGGAAATACGCTTTGTAGCAAGCCCACAATACAAGGTGTACCTAAACTGGTGGTGCAAATGAAGAGGGGGGTGACTACTCAGATGATATAAAGAATAAATGTATCACAAACATGAGTCGGCAAGCGCTTCGTTTCCAAAATACAGGGTGTTAAAGTTCGAGTTTTTTCCTCAAAGCATCGGCATTTCTCAAGATATTAAGATGAAATTTGGCAAAGATATTTTTGGGTCCACACCATATGACGTTTCAATTGCCTGTACATATCTATAGGGTGCTTTTTTTTTGTGGAGTAATCCCTTTTTCCCTCCAGAACTTTTTTGTGGTGCACTGGTAGTTTAAAAAGTATGAAAAAGAATGTTTGCTTCATTTTTGAAACAGAAATTTTTTTTTATCTGCTACCATTTTTGAGAAAAAAAAAAGTTAAACAATTGTGAGTATGCTACCATACTCACCTGACGAAGTCATGTTGTCATGACGAAACAATTGTTGTGAAACTAAATAACTTAGCGGAATTAAGTTGTTTTACTTTAATCATCGGGATGATTAAAGTTTAAATACTCACCTGATGAAGTCATGCTATGACGAAACAATTGTGTAAATCAATAAAATAGCGGAAGTTAACATTTGTTTTTCTTATATTGAAGATGAATTTCCGTCAAGTAAAGACCGAGACGATCAAAAATCATCGGGATGTATTTCCGACAAGTAGAGACCAATACAATCAAACATTTTACCGTTGTAATTTAGTCCTTTTGTATGATTATCGTTTTAGTTTTTCTTCTATCAATTATGACTTTTTTTGTGAGGATTATTATTGGAATTCTTCTTATCTTTATAAGCCACTGCCACAGATCGAGAAAATGGCCAAAAGAACCAATAATGAAACCATGAATTATCCAAATATGCCATCACCTACTGAAATGGTTTAAAAATTTAGATTTTCATGACCACTTAGAGAGAATTGTTCAACTTTTTTTCTTGAAAAAAGTAGCAGATACAAAAAAATGCAGAAAATCAAAAAGTTTTTAAATGAAACAAAGATTCTTTTTCATATTTTTTCAAAGTACCTTCCAGTGGAAAAACACAACATAAAAGTTTTGGGAAAAAAAAAAAGATTTTCACAGAGGTGTAAACTTTGAAAAGTAATATCTCTGCCAAATTTCACTTGAATATCTGAAGAAATGCAAACGATATGAGGAAAAAACTTAGGAACATCCTGTATTGCAGGCTAGCAACAAAATTTATTTTCACTTGAAGGGTGAAAGTAGCAAAATTTTAGTTACTAATCGACTGAAAACCTTCTTGAACTCTACCAAAGATCTGCCACAACCCTAATGTGACAGTTTGATGAATTATACCCTCTATTTAGACATTATTTTTTTAAAGATGCTGTTAGTGTGACCAGCGCATTATTGTCAAATGCTGAAAATGTTTTTAGACCCCAAAATAGAAGAGTAATACGAAGCCTTCTGGTTTCAACACAGTGAGCCACATCCCATACTACCTATCGATTATTGGAAGTTACACAAATTTTTCCTGGTCAGATTTAACACATGCCGCTTTTATCTGTGGAATTTACTTAAATCTAAACGTAAAAAATTTCGATCTTCACCTCTGGAAGCACTGAAGGTGGTTATTGGGGACGTACATATTTACAGGAATTCCATGCCAGAGAGAATAGCCCAAAACTTTGTTGAACGTTTCAGTTTGAATATCGTTGTCAGAATCACTCATTTGTAAAATGTCATCAACATGTATTTAAGATACAGACATGTCAAATGTTATCGCTATTGCACTTTATTCTGAATATGATTGTAATTAGCCACAGACTCCAAGTATAAAAACCCTGATTGATCTAGCTGGTTACTGAGAATACAGAATACAAAGTGTTTATTCCATTGGGAATATTTTGGAAAAACATTTTTACCATTAATTATTCAGGAGAATCGAATAACAATTCAGCAAGAACAGATTTCTTATCTGTCCAAATGATAGATGGATGAGATAAACACAGATAAGAAAATCAGGACTGCAATGGAAGAAAGGAAGTACTTTACAAAGTTCCTTGCAGACAACACAAAATAAACTGTGAATTACAGGAAACCTACAGAAAGCAAATCAAATATATTAGGGAGAACAAGATTATTCATCATACATACCAATCAGAAAAAGAACAATCACTTAGAATTGGCGTAAAGTATATTCACCACAGTACAGATATAAATTAAATCATACAAGAACTGCGAAAACGGACTTAAAGTTATGAATATCTTGAATTGCAGGTGACCAAGGAACCCTGAATATTTTCTTTGTTGACTTAGAGCCAGTAGAAAACAACAAAAAAGTATACAAAATACAACATCTCCAATTTAGAACAACCCAGAAAAGTCAAGGGATAAGATGCCAGCAATACAGGCATTCCAGAACCTATTGAAACAGACCGTACGTCTGTGTCAAATGTGGTACACATAGTACACTTAACTGTAAAAAAAAACAGAAGCACACTACCAAAATGTGCCATGTTAAGGTGCTCACCTGGACAATTAGAAAGGATGTGAATTTTATTACAAGCTTCTCAAATCGAATAATGCAAACAACATATTGAAAATTCCTCATAATAATAGTGTAAAAAACAATTCACTGGAAAACTCTACGAATATAGGTTATCTACAACTGCCATAAAACATCACTACTGTAATACCCCCTAAGTATCCAAAAAACAACTAACCAGCAGTATAATCATGAGATTATGCCAATATAATGAATAATACTCCTACAGAACAAATAAATGACATAAACACAATGACCACATTTTTAGAATTCAAGAAAATGTTTCAACAACTAATCCAATGGAACACAATAATATTAAATATTATGACTATGCAAAATTCGCTAAACTGATTAAATGGAATGACAATGGGCTGAAGTAGAGTTTTTTCACCATCAAAATTCAGTAGACATTCTTTTCATAAGTGAGACTCACTTTATACATAAATCATACATTAATATGTTCCATTACAGTATTTATAATATATATGCTATCATAATAAAAGATACCATAAGTCATATAGAATTTACGAGATATGAGGAAGAATATTTAAAGGCAACCATTATAAAAGTCTAAAGGACTGATAAAGAAATTCAACAAAGAATAAATAAGGGTAGGAAAATAATCGGAGCATCGAATTCAATATTGTGGTCAAAAGAAATCTCTAAACAACATAAACGAGATATTTACAACGTTACCCTAAGGAGTGTTGTGTTGTACGGTTGCGAGGCCTGGCAGTTGAGTGTGTTACAACAGAATCGTCTCCTGGCCTTAGAAATGGATTTCTGGAGAAGGTCAGCTGGAATCTCTAGAATACAGAGAATACGCAATGAACGTATAAGAGAGATTATGGGTGCGGAAACAACAATAATAGATGACATCAAAAAGACACAACTTACTTGGTATGGACATGTACAGAGGATGGGGGACTAACGTATTTCCAAACAAATGTTGAACTGGATACCCCCTGAACGACTAAAAAGAGGCAGACCAAAAACAACTTGGATACAGGGAATACAAAAGGCCATGTCAGAAAGAAATTTGGTACCAGGAGACTGGTTGGACAGAGGCCGATGGAAACTAGGAACCGGAAGGCGGTTAACACTATGAACCCGGAAATATATATATACCATTATAAAAGTACAGCTGCAGTCTCAGGAATTAACGACAGGCACAGTTTACGGCCCACCTCAATGCAACATAAAAAGAGCACTACTGTAAATTCTTGCAAATGCTGGGGCCAATATTTATTGCAGGTGGTGATTATAATATCAAACACACAATATTTGGATCACGCCTTATAACTACAAAAGGCAGAAAGCTTGCAATGCCATTCAAGAAAAAAATTACTCCTGGTTATTCACTGGTCACCAAGCTACTGACCAACAGATTTGAACGAAACCCCAGATTTTCTTAATTTTCTCATCATAAATGGCATTTTTACAGCATACATGGACATTATCCCCAGTTGTGATTTATCCTGGACCATAGTCTTATTATAAGCACCACAAGCAGTGGTATTATCTACAAAAAAAGCTCTAAAATTTCATAACAAAAAAAACCAATTAAGACCAATACAGGGGCACAATTGAAAGTATCCTAAATGTCAATGTGACTCAAAAGTCCACATGAAATCGATGAAGAATTAATGAAATTTATTGATATCATTAATGATGCTGCAGAACAAGCTACTCCCAGGACAGTAAATAGTGAGAATGCATTCTACCATATTCCAACAAAAATCAAGAAATTATTGATGCAAAAAAGGAGGGCAACATGGCATCACACACATGCTTCATCAGATAAAAACATTTTAAATAGACTGACCAATCAACTGAAATAAAGACAGAAAGAAGCCAAAGAAAAATCACTTAACAAGTATATATCTGGTACTAATAGATTCGACCAATCCATAAGGAGACCAGCAAAATATTCAAAAAAGCCACAAACTCATATGCTTCCTGTACTGAACAAATATGGACCTAACTTACAGTGGGCCAGGAGTGATGATGAAAAAATAAAAGGGTATTTACTCCTAACAGTAATGATCCTGATGAAGTAGGAAAAAGCTTATTAGAAACTCTTCTAAATATCCCAGCAATAAAAAAATCCAGAGAAGCTGAAGTCGAAAAAAAAAATTTAATCTTTGAAAATCGCCAGGAATGGATGAAGTAAATCCAAAAATGGTTAGAGAGTTACCAAAAAAGGAGTAGTGCTGCTGACATATTATTATATTATCCTGATACTTCTAGATCTTCTGTTGAGATCCCTCAGAAGCTTTTTCAGTTTGTGCAAGTTAGGAGTTCAGTTGTGTTCTGGGTAGACTTTGTTACTGCGATCTTACGCCACTTTAGGTCATAGCACTGTTAATTTTCGACCTAACAGTGAAATGGTGGCCAAAACCCATCCAACTAGAAAATTTCTTTACCACCTGAGACCTTTCGGGTACGAGCCCAATAGTCTACCCAGTAAGCTGTCGACACTCACATAAAGGGTCTTTCATTAACAGCGCCCCGTTTTGTTTTGTAAATAAAACACATTATTTATTTGAAAATTATTGAAATTTTCATTTCATTATGAAGTACAATGGATACCATTAGTTATGAAACAAAACATCATTTAAATGTCCACCACGAAAACGCTGGCAGGAATGAAGTCATTGAACCCAATTTTCCATGACTCTTTCACACAAATCAGGTCGTATGTTAGCAATTACTCCTTCAATATTGATCTGTAAATCGTTTTTGCTGGATGATTGCTGTAAACCAATGACTTAATGTAACCCCAAAGAAAGAAGTCCAATGGAGTTAAATCACAGAAACATGGCAGATAATTTATCGATCCATTTCTTTAAATAATCGAATCAGCGAATTTTGTTTTCAATAAAGTCATTGTGTCATTGGCAGCAAGATAAGTAGTTTGAGTTCTTGGGTGAAAACAATTTTGTATGGACGTAAACCAAGGTCTTTTCGTAAAATTTGGCACAAAGATGTAAATTTAGATATTCACGAACACTTTCACGTACGGCAGCAATATTCTCTTCACTTCTTGCATTTCTTTGTCTTACTGGCACTGCAACATCATGAAGTATAAAACTTGTTTCAAACTTCTTCACTAAACGTTCAACTGTTCTTTTATCCGGACAATGATAACGACCAAAAATTGGAGTTAGAGCATGTGAAGTTAGACTAACAGATCGCGATTTTTCATAATAAATTTGGATTATTTATAAACATTGTTGGAGTGTGTACCTTTCCATAATTAAATGGTATACATTGACAAATAAAACTGTCAATGTCACAAATAAACAATGGCTGCCATGCGTCAGTAATGTCAATTCAAAAATGGGGGGACGTTTCCATTGAAAGACCCTTTATATATTTTTTTTTCAACGCCACTCTGAAACAAAATTAGTGGCCAAAACAGCTGAAATCTGCAGAGATTCCCAAACCAGAAAAGGATAATATCCTATCAGTTTACTTTCTGTTATCTCAAAAATTCCTGGAAAAACTTTTGATGCACAAATTGAATTAAGATTGTAACACTGAAGAATGTAAACCACTGTACTAGTTGGATTCAGAATTTTCCACCCTACAGCAAAACCATCGAATAACATAACAGAACAACCAAGCCTTACAGCACAAAGAGTACTGTCCAACTGTATTCTTGGACATTACTCAGGCATTCGATAAGGTCTGCCATACAGGTTTGCTGTTCAAAATAAAAGTTTCTTCCCATTGGCTTTCTCACTTCTGAAGTTATCTGAGAGACAGAGAGTTTAGAACCAGGATAAATGACAAAGTACCCAAAAACATCTGAGGGCTCGACCAGAAAAGATCAGAGTGGAGAAATCTGTAGGAGTCCAGGAATGGATGAACAAAGGCTGAAAAAGCATTAGAAGAACACCTGGAGTCCCACAGGGTAGTGTGCTTACAACCCACCTATAATATCAGGTATTTCATTCTGGCCCACCTTATATTATATCTAATTGGTAACAAACTTATTATTATCAAAAGATATACATTCTGTCAAGAAAGTACCGGGAATTATCGATTTAAATCTGGCGGGGCAATGAGGCAGGTAAAATTTTTTTTCCTAGGTTGGTACCACTGTCCTTAATTACTATGCCAAGCTTGAGCGGGATCTGTCAACTAGTGTGTTTGCAACAGCTGATTAAGTCAGTCGATGTCAGAGTGCGTGCCGATTTTTACTATGGGTGATTACGTTGAGCAAAGAATTTGTTTAAAGTTTTGTGTTGCAAATGAATTTTCGTGTGCCGATGCATTGAAAATGTTGCAAAAGGCCTTTGGTGATAATGCTCTATCGAAAACTCGTGCATATCAGTGGTACAGAGCCTTCAAGGACGGTCGTGAAGTGGTCGAAGACTTGCCTCGTTAACGTCGATAAAATTAAGGAAAGGGAGCTGGAAAACCGTCGTACCAGCTTGAGAGAGATAGCACATGATCTTAAGATATCCCACGAGTCCGCACGTACGATTTTGATTGATATTTTGGGCATGAGAATGGTGGCCGCACGACTCGTACCGAAAGACCTGAATTTTCTTCAAAAACGTCATCGCGAACAGGTTGCTTCAGACATGCTGGATCGCTGTAATTCCGATTCTACATTCATGGAACGCATTATAACTGGTGATGAGACCTGGGTCTACGAGTACGATATGCAAACAAGCCAGCAATCATCGGAATGGGTGGCAAAAAATGAGCCGAAACCGAAAAAACCACGCCAAAGCCGTTCGAAAATGAAGGTGATGCTCATTGTTTTCTTCGATATCCGTGGCGTGGTGCACTACGAATTCGTTCCAGAGGGTCAGACGGTAAACAAGGAGTATTACCTAGGCGTTATGAAACGTTTGCGTGAGCGTATCCGTAAGAAGCGGCCAAATTTGTGGGCGAACAACTCATGGATTTTGCATGACGATAACGCGCCTTCTCACCGAGCTACGATTGTGACCGACTTTCTCGCCAAAAACTCAACAAACGTGCTTCAGCAACCACCGTATTCGCCGGATTTGACTCCCTGCGACTTTTTCCTCTTCCCAAAACTAAAATTGCCCCTTCGTGGCACCCGTTTTGAGTCGATTGAAGCCATAAAACAAAATTCGGCGCGAGAGCTAAAGTCCATCCCGGAAAGCGCCTATAAAAAATGTTTCGATAATTGGAAGTGCCGTTGGCATAGATGTATTGGAGCAAATGGAGCCTATTTTGAAGGCGACCCAATAAATTTTGACGATTAAATGTAAAAATGTTGTTTTAATTGAAAATTCCCGGTACTTTCTTGACAGAGTAGTATATAGACATATATAAACACATCTTCTGGTGGGAGACCTTTAGTAAATTCAATAACTAAATATCTTAGTTTTTCAGTTTATGATTTGATTAATATATTTTCACCAAAATGAAACTCTGAAATATGCAAAATTTATTTTCTATACTTACATATTGTTTTAAGTTATTGGACTTTTGGGCTTCAATATATTCAAATCTAACTTCTTCAAAACACATATCTACAAAGCCCGGATACAGAGCTTTTTCTTTGTATGGTGCGTAACATGTAAGGAGCCATTGTCTACCTTTTTCTCCAAAGACAACATCATTTTGAACAGAGTTGATAAGAGAACTTACTTCTATTTCAGCACCGGTTATAGGATTGATGACCTTATCTATATTTTGATTGTTTCCAAATGGTTGATACCCTGTAAAGTATCCAGCTATATTTTTGAATAAAAATATAGTAAAAAAAATCAATATTATTGTAAATATAACTTCATTATGACTACAATATATTCTAACTAATTATAAAAAGGATGCTTTTGAAAGTTTTTTCAACAAAATAAACCATTTCAACAAATTAAAAAAAGTTGTGAAAATTACTTTCGGCAATTAACTATCCCATCTTCAGACAACAGTTGTCTGAAGATGGGATAGTTAATTCCTGAAACTCGAGTCACAATTAATTGTGAAAAATATCAATTTATTGGTAGTAAAAAATATAAATTTCTACAACTTGTTTTAGTTATGATCAACATCTACCAAATAGTAACGGCTGAAACAGTTCAGTATAATTTCAACAAAAATCTCTTAAAATAACGATGTCCAAAAAACGAAAAATATTAATTATTTAGGAGACACAAAACATTAAAATACTTTCTTGAGACATGATCTTGCTGCTGTAAAGCTTGTAGAGCCTCCGCACATGGCTTGAAGCATTTTGAAGTGCATCGAGTAAGACGTTCAGTGTTTTACAACACAAAGGATGCATATACAAATAAATTAATTTGGCTGACCTGTATCAAATATCATTAATAGAATTTTCTATTACCATAGCTCACACTCCTTATTATGATAAAAAGGATGCAAACGCCATGTAGAATGTCCATTGGAGTCTCCACTAGGATACCTGAATTATTATCCATATGGCACTCCCAGAGTTTCATACATACGTTTCATTTGAATGTTCCACTTCTTAAACAATTATTTGAAATGGGCCAAACAAGGGTATTAAAACCATACCATTCAAAGCATCTGTGCAATGCTCGAGTCCTTTAAATTATAAATACCATGCAACCAAAATTTTTTTGTAAAAATTACATATGTGTTGTTATTCAATGATAAAAAACCAGTTATCGAGCCATTTACATATATTTTTATGAGAATTAAAGCATTATTCAGGGAGAACATGCCCAGCAATGCAAAGAGAGGATAATCTAAGTGTGTTGATCATTTACCCTGACCCATTTCTTTGCGTGTGATGGGATATTATCCTAAAGCAAAATGAGTTTGTGTTGTCTTTTCACATATTCCATTTTTTTTTCACGTAATCCTTGAATTAAATTAATCATTTACTCTTGATAGCGGTCAGTGTTAACTGTTTCACTAGGTTTTGGAAGCTCATAATAGATTACACCCTCCTGATCCAACCAAAACATACAGCATTGCCTTCCTTCCAAAAGATTTTGTCTTGCAGTGGGTGTCGCTAGTTTACCTGGATTCACACATGATTTACGACACTTAGGATTCTTAAAATATATCCATTTTTCATCACCAATTCATGGAGAAATGACTTATTTTGTGTCTATCGAGCAGCATTTTGCATGTGGTTTTTCGATTTTCTTGCTGCTTCTTTGAGTTTGAGTATTCATCCAATAAAGCTTGAGATTCGTTGTCTGCAAACTTTTTCGGTGGTTTCCTACCTTCATTTCTCATGTCAAAATCAACACTTGAATTTTTTTACTCGAAACACTGTGTCTCATTAAGAGCATGTTCACTTTAAGCTTTGACAACCATTCTATAGCAGTTTTTTCCAAATAACTGCTATTCGTAAATTGTAGGCACAAAACTCGACATGTTTGAGGTTACAGAAAATCTTTGTCAGCTTGTTAGAGAGATGATGGAGCTACAGAAGCAGTCTTACGATCCCTAATCTGATTGTTAGCACCTTCTATAGGGAAATTCCCATTTCATACTTCTACGCCTGGTACAATGATCGTCTCACTTGACGCATTTCAAAAGGCTCCGAGACATGACATGATATGGATTTAATTACCTTGTACATCTTATTCTCGTTGTTAGTTCTTATTTGGATATTTCGAAAATTTGTTTCTTGGAACTTATAACAATATAATAAATAACGAGTGGTACAGATCCGCCGAATTAATTTATTTGAATCCTCAAAATGCCTTTGAATTACTAAATACAACAAATTTATAAATATTCCAGACATGGTTAATTAGATTAACACAAAAGATAGAAGCAACTCTAAGTGTAATTCAATCAACAAACAGTGTGAACATTACTGATCTCAAATAATCTGAAACTATGATTAAGTTCAGGCCTAAACAGTTAACCTACCCACCTACAATTTTTACATGAGGAATTTTCGTGAAGCAGTTTATTAATAAATCAGCCTTTAATGGATATATCTAAATGATGAATTCCGTAAAAAAAAAACGTTTTGAAAACTATAGCCGGCAGGAATAAATACTACTTCGGAAACATACCGTTTTTTTCAGATCCTAATTGATGTTCAAATCGACAATTGCTGCCATATCTGCATACTCCTTGCATAAAAAATTTGCAGACGACCATTATGCTGAATAGGTTTTTTTTGACATGCAATTGTATATCAATCTCTTGAAATAACCATAGGTCAACAAGACTATTTATTATTGTTAATCTATGAATAACATACAGTGAATAACAGATCGAATGTTTTCAAACAAATAAAATAGGAAGTTATGTCTTCTCTCTTCTTCTTTCATAAACTCTTTTTGTTGGAAGACGGGCTCAACCGAGGTTTGGTACCCAGTCAGAGATATGTCAAAAATGGAAGAAATCAGAGCAGGTAGTATCAAAGATGCAAGGATCTCTACTAATAACTCCAGCTTTTCTACGTATATTTTCTCAATCTGACACTTAGTTTAACAATTGGACAGAATAATAGGCAGTTTGTATTACTAATAAATATAATAAAATATCAATAATAGATATACTCTTAGTGGCTTGTACGCTTAGTACGCTTGTACTATTTTAAGAGGAAATTGATTGGTAATTACTCTTGATTCATAAAAGAATTGTTATTCTACAAGTGTTTTATTGATATATACTAATTCAACACCAACTGTGAAGTATCCTGAAACTTTATCTGTATCTCAGGGAATGGCTTCTATTTATTGTTTAATACAGTATTGCCTACATTTATACTGAGCTTGTTGAAACTTTATCTGTATCTCAGGGAATGGCTTCTATTTATTGTTTAATACAGTATTGCCTACATTTATACTGAGCTTGTTATAATAAGGTTGTCATAGTAGAAGGTCTCTATGAAAAGTTGTTTGAATTTTTTCTGGACTGAATGTTATTGTAATTGTTATTAGATTAGATTTTATGTATTTGAGAATTATATGCAGCGTTATATACTCTACAACTGTTTTCAATTGTGAATCTTTTATTTCATTAATTGGCTGTGAATGTAACATTATGTAAAATGTTTAATTTGGTGAAAAAACAAAGTTGTTTGTTATATTAAATTTTTTATGTCGAATAATGTATTCCCCATCGATTATAGACAGTATATTGCCAGAAAACTATAAAATGCTATTTAGAAATATACCGAATAATATATTCCCCATCAAAAATAGACGGTATCATTGCCAGAAAACAGTATAAAAATGCTATTTATGAAATTAACCTATTCCTACTTAAAAACTGATACTGAATTGTTTCAGCCGTTACTATTTGGTAGTTGGTCATAATTAAAACAAATTGTAGAAATTACTATGTTTTACTACCAATAAAAATATATTTTACACATTTTCTTGTGACTCGAGTTTCGGGAAATGAACTATCCCATCATCAGACAATTGAAGACCTAACAGTGGTACAGAGGTTATTAAACAAAAGTGATAAATATTTTGAATATTTCAATAGATAACACTTAATAGTGGTACAGAGGTTTACAAGCGGAACGTGATAAAAACCCGGTTAAAAAAGAGGGGCCTTCTAACAGATTCGGAATGTCGGCAATCGACAAAGAAGGTTATTGAACAGATGGTACCCAAATATCTCAAATAATTTTTTGGGGTTATATAGCTCCGTACAGTTATTCATTATTTTTACGTTATTTTGTTGTACATCTCAAATATTTGTATTTACATAGCTCTATACAGTCATTGATTATTTTTTAAATTATTTTTATTGTGAACGAATTTGAAAATTTTAATAATCAAGTTTCTTTTCATTTGAATCTACATGTAAAATTTTCTTAAGATTTTCTTTTGTCGAACGGAATTACTAATTTCTAAAGAATGAGTGGCAAAAGTTGAATTTTAGTTTACTTTTCATTAAATTAATTTTATGTTCGTTGAAAAAGGTTTTAAACAGATGTTACTTTTTGAATATCTCAAATATTTTCGATTTACATAACTCCGTACAGTCATTCATTATTTTTACATTATTGTTATTGTGAACTAATTTGAAAATTTCAACAGATTCTAGATAATCGAGTTTCTTCCCTTTTGATTCTACATGTAAAATTTTAAGATTATCTATTGTGGGAAAGGAATAACCGTTTTCTAGACAATGAGTGGCAAAAGTAGAATTCTGTTTATTTTTTTATGAAACACATTTTATGTTCGTTGAACCTCGTCTTGAAGGAACGTCCTGTTGGTCCTCATATTTATTACTGCACGTAGAAGAAGATAACTCATAAACTACTGATTTCTGTATGTTTGGAGTAAGGTCCTTTGCGTTAAAAAATACCGATGATAACTTTTTTTGCGTTTTGAAGGCAATATTGACATCTGATTTTGAAAAACTATTGGCCACTTCTTGACTTATGCTACCAAAGTACGTTAGAGAAATGAATTTTTTATTTTCTTCAGTTTTTATGATAGGATAAATTTGGCTCATAGCTATTTTAGATAGTTTCTGTCGAATTAGATTATCTATTATATTGGGGTTGAAACCGTTGTTCGCGGCTATTGATTTTATAATTTGGACTTCAGCTTCGCGGTCATTTTTTGATAAGGGTAATGCGAAGGCTCTATGGATCATCGATTGATACGCTGATATTTTTTGTGAAAATGGGTGATTGGAATCAATAGGAATACATATATCAGTGGATGTGGGTTTTCTGAACACGTTGAATTCTATTTTTCTATTTGAGTGTGATATCGAGAGGTCTAAAAATGTAATACTCTTCTTCGATTCTTTTTCTAATTTGAATTTAATTTTTGGGTAAATATAATTTAAGAAATTCAAAAATTGACTCAGTTGTCTGGATGTTCCGGAGATAAACGTGAGAATATCGTCTACGTATCTATACCAGAAATGAATATTTACAGGTAGTTTCGAATTGAAGATTTTATTTTCTATTTCTGACATGAATATGTCTGCAAGGAGTGAACTCAGTGGTGAGCCCATAGCTAGGCCGTTTAATTGTTCGTATATTTTATTATTAAATTGAAAAATATTCCTTTCCCACAATAGATAATCTTAAAATTTTACATGTAGAATCAAAAGGGAAGAAACTCGATTATCTAGAATCTGTTGAAATTTTCAAATTAGTTCACAATAACAATAATGTAAAAATAATGAATGACTGTACGGAGCTATGTAAATCGAAAATATTTGAGATATTCAAAAAGTAACATCTGTTGAAAAACCTTTTTCAACGAACATAAAATTAATTTAATGAAAAGTAAACAAAAATTTAACTTTTGCCACTCATTCTTTAGAAATTAGTCATTCCGTTCGACAAAAGAAAATCTCAAGAAAATTTTACATGTAGATTCAAATGAAAAGAAACTTGATTATTAAAATTTTCAAATTCGTTCACAAAAAAAATAATTTAAAAAATAATGAATGATTGTATGGAGCTATGTAAATCCAAATATTTGAGATGTACAACAAAATAACGTAAAAATAATGAATAACTGTACGGAGCTATATAACCCCAAAAAATTATTTGAGATATTTGGGTACCATCTGTTTAATAACCTTCTTTGTCGATTGCCGACATTCCGATATCTGTTAGAAGGCCCCTCTTTTTTAACCGGGTTTTTATCACGTTCCGCTTGTGAACCTCTGTACCACTAATAGGTGTTATCTATTGAAATATTCAAAATATTTATCACTTTTGTTTAAATACCTCTGTACCACTGTAAGGTCTTCAGTTGTCTGATGATGGGATAGTTCATTTCCCGAAACTCGAGTCACAAGAAAATGTGTAAAATATATTTTTATTGGTAGTAAAATATAGTAATTTCTTCAATTTGTTTTAATTTAAAAACTGATAATGAATTCAATATTCTCTTAGCTACAATGATATACCATCTCAGCAAATGAAGAAGCTCCCTATCCTCAATAACATAGGCATTAACATATCCTTCTGATGCAATAACATGACAAATATTTCGACAAAAAGAACTTTGAACACATAAATGAATGGTATAATGAATATTTCAATAAGCAAGCTGACAGTACAGAACGAATTACAATCGATGAAGTAGATTATTATGAACTATTGAATAGAACAAAAAAAAATATTATTTATTATTGAAGAGATCCATATAATTTAATGAAAAAAATTAGGCGGGGAGATCTAGGGAATTTTATGCCTACTTGTCACTGTCGATGCCAGGAGTAAAAGTCTATGGTCGGTTCGTAGTCTTGCGCTCGGGTGAAAATGTAAACTTAACCCCAAGAGGGAAGCGTCTGTTCTCTCCCGAAGAGTGATGGTAATCCTCCGTAACTGAACGCCGGCTTTAGAGAGTACAGTTTTCCTTTGTTCGAAATAGAACGTCATTGTCCATTGTTCATTAAAAGTGAGGGAAAGACAAAGGGAAGTCGACTGAACTGCCCTAACATGTAAAGTTATTGTATTGTATTGAATTACCTGGGGTCAACGTGAGTGTTATTTGTATCATGTATTCTTTATCCATTGGTGGATGTTACTGTATTGATGCTCCAGCTAGGGGCGACCTATTTACTTTAATCTGACTTGACCATTTAACATATTTCATACATGTAAGCGTCTTTTTCTTCATTTCATTTATTGGGATCTAAGAGGTGGTTACCAATGGTACTTTGTTTGGTAATTCAGAGTATTTAGAGTGAATGAAATATGGATCCACAATTAGATACTGACACAACAGAATACCAGAACAAGACATTCCTAAACAACGATATTATGCGCCCAGATTATAATAATCTAATTAGATAGTAGGTGTGTGTGAGGAATTCCTGATCAAAGGGTTATTGTTAAACTACCAAGAAATTCTTTGTTACATGTGAAGAGATCCGGATCCTCAAAGGATCATAAGAGTCACAGAGTCCCTGATAGATTATATAAATTCCATCAATTATGTCATTGTATTTACCCGCGTTATTTTCTGTGTCATAATACTCTGTGGCGCTGTAACTTGACACGTATGTGATTAGTGAGAATAACAAAGGAGAACAATGTCCTTATAGCGGCCCGATTGTATTTGAATTCATTCGAGAGGAAGGTTCTTGGAAATAAACCTCCTGAGCAACTTAGCAGTCTACTCGAGATAAATAATAGTATTTATAACAGTGTCCCTTGGTAACTCTTAGTAAGTAAACTCCTTTTAAATGCTTCCGATTAATTGCATGCTTTACATTTTTGAATACCACCTTTGTGTTAATGTGAAATTAATGACTGCACGCTCGTTCATTGTACTTCGCTTTCCATTCTTGTATTTTTGCTTCGCTGTTATTTAATCCAACCGGAATGTTTTAACTAAATTGCAGTGCCTTTGTACATAACTAAAGCGAACCTCACAAGTTTTCTGTTTGTATTGTATACTTTCTCTCGGTGCCTGATTGCTTTTTTGTTGTATTTGTAAATAGTGGTTCTTTATCTGCGTAATACTTGCCAATAGGGATTTGTATTATCTTTTCTTACTAATTGCGGTGCTTGATATGTAACTGATTTGTATGTACTCTTGTGTGATCCCCCGGATACCCATTTCTTTCTTCTTATTGTAACGTCCATTAACACGCCTGGGTGATGGGGTACTGTATCTATGTATTATGTTTGTGTTACCTATTTGTCATATGCATGTGCCCGCTTACTTTGAGAGATTGTATTCCATGTGAACCAGTGGCGTTCTTTAGGGTAAATTGCTGGGTAGTCCTGGTAGAGGACAACATATCGTATAGAGAAAGTAAATAACTCCAGATATCCAACGCTACTGTGAGAATGTGTGAGTGATTGCTAGATAATTGTTCCGAGGTATTGTGATGTCCCCAGGGATTAGTTTACGTGACTCTTCAGGTAGTGTTCGGTTTGTTCTTCAGTAATATCTGAGCCTTCCTGGACCTTGACCACCCCTAGGAGGCGAGATACAGTTCCTTTGATAGTTACTTCTCCGGTCGACTCGAATTAGGTTAGATCCCTTCTTCAAGGAGATCTCCTGGGCATGCCACAATTACCCTTACCTTACTGTCCATTTAAACCTACCCCTTGTAATTGAGGTTCAGCACTGATTACCGGAAGTACAGTTGTAGGTGCGCATGCTGGCTGTATCCCCTTTTCCTGCATAACTTTACCCTTTCCGCTGCATAAGAATGATATCTGATTTGAGCGAGTATCGACCTAACAATATGTAGTAATAAGTCATTTAGACCCGGGGCGCTATTGGTTTCACTGGGGCGCTTTGCGAACCACTGCGTAGAGTAGATTTAACCACAGGCTGATGAATGTGTTTCCATTTATTGAGGGTTGTTGCTTTTGAACATTATTAATAAAAATCTATTATTCTGGTATTATTGTGTTTCGAATATTTGAACCTCCCGTCACTGTTTCCTTGCTCTCGTTAGGTGTAATTTGGGTTGCCTACAGAACGTAACGTCCTATTCGCCCGCCACTAGACGAGCACGATAAAAACGTTACCGCTCTTTAGATTATTTCATTATTCCAGATCTTTTAGAGTACTCCGTAAACCCCCTCCCAGATCTTAGAGTACTACGTAGCATCCCGGATCTTTTAGAGTACTCCGTAAGGTACGGGATAGTTCACATGTTCCTATTGCCAGGTTATATGTGTGTTCACTCAATTGATTGCTGTATTTACCTTTGCTTGCACACTTAATATGTTTTAGGACATTAGAAATGTTGTCGATCCCTAGAACCTTAGTTTTGTGAATAAATAGAAGGACAGGGTTGAAGAATATATGGGAGCTGAAGAGAGGTCACGGTTTTCTCCCTGACTCTTTTTCCCTAAAGCCGAACCTCGCTCCCATACATAGAGTCAGGTGCAGGACCCTCCATTCCGCAAACAAATATTGTATTTTTACTTAACCTTGTATTCTGAACTTCCAGTCACTGTTTCCTCATTCTCATTCAAGTAAAGAACAAGGTGTTCCTTGGAACAGCTTCGAACAAAAAGATGGCGGACCTAGCGCTAGGTCTGGATAGGGCCAAACTAAGAACACTTGTCGGAATTATGACAGGTCACTGCAGACTGAAAGCGCATTTGCATAAAATCGGTCTGGCTGAAGACGATTAATACAGGCTGCGTCTTGAGGATACTGAAACAGCCATGCACATCGTCTCAGAGTGCCCAGCGGTGAGTCTCATCAGATTCGAGGTCTTTGGGAACAGGCTTTTATAGCCCACTGCGAACTGAAAAAATTACCCCTGATCAAGATTATCCGTTTTATCCAAAAACTGGATCTTGTCGGGAAAATATAAATTAGGGGTGAACCACAATATTCCGTGCGGACGCAGTCGATTCCTCTCGCAGAGATACCCTCAGCGAGAGAAGCCGGCAGCGTATTGTTAAAAGCACATTCAATGTCTAGAAACGCTGTTAGTGCTATTTCTCGATTATCGAAGGTGAGCACCTTACCCCTGATATGGATATCAATTC
This sequence comes from Megalocaria dilatata, assembly GCA_034642435.1. Classification (NCBI taxonomy): domain Eukaryota; kingdom Metazoa; phylum Arthropoda; class Insecta; order Coleoptera; family Coccinellidae; genus Megalocaria; species Megalocaria dilatata. The sequence goes on along the minus strand of CM067859.1, from coordinate 50,484,318 downwards.
CTTTTTCCAGACTCTTCAGCAAGAACGATGTCAAACTTATTGGTCTGAACGATGAGGGTTCCGGTTCTGTTCGCCCCACCTTTGGCATATAGATCACTTTAGTTAGTGTCCAGCTTGTAGGGATAACCCCCCAAGCCAGACTTGTTCTAAATAATTTTAGCAGATGCGGAATCAACACATCCATGCCCTTTTAAAGTAGAGCTGGAAAGATTCCGTCTACCCCCGGTGTTTTGAAGGTTTAAAAGGACCTAATTGTGTATCTGACCGCTTGTGCCGTGCCGCATAGTATATTCGCCCCTCTCAGGCCAGTTTGACATCCAGGAAAGTGTTTGTTCACGAGGAGCTCCAATGTTTTTTTTCTGGTACTAGTGAAACCACCCTCCAGTCGTTTTTAGCGAACCGGTTGTTCTCACTGGCTCTCTGTAGAGAATCTTGTGCATTCTGGAAGTTTCGGGGGCATCATTCATACCCTCATAGAACTTACCCCACAAGTCCCTCTTGACCCTCCTAATGCTCTTATTGTATAAGTTTAGAGCTTCCTTGTATTTGTCCCATTGGCCGATCGCTTTGGCTCGGTTGAATAATCTCCGAACCTCCTTTCTCTGTTTATTCAGGTTGTTATTCCACTAATATGAATTTTGGTTATCCTTTTTACATCTTAGTGGACAGTTTTCGTGATAAACGGAGACCATGGTGGTTTTGATTTGCTCCGCCAGGATCTCCAAGTGATTCTGTTTGAATATTTTAGATATACACGTGCTAAGGTTAGTCTAGAGGGTTTCTACATAACCAATACAGTCTGTTTATTTAGCATTTCTGTAGTATTCTAATGGTCTAGGAGCTGTTCTTATACTGAAAAGTATATGCCTATGGTCTGAACATGATGGTTCAGTAAGTAATCTAAAAGTGACTCACCTCTATGATTGATGTCCCTGCTAACCCAAACTGTGTGGTGGGCATTGGCGTCAGACCCAATTATCAGCTGGATGTTCTCCTTCTTACAGTGGCAGACTAAATCCCGCTGCTGGTAGCTCTGTTTCTTTAGCAGAACAGATGATGAAGATGAGATGAACTCCGTCGCATTTCTTACCCCCTGGCATCGGATTTCATATCTTCTGTGCAGAACTCTGAAAGAACGAAATAGTCTATCTTTTTCCTTACAACTATACAGGATCTCAGCCTCCCTATTGAGACCGCGGTTATAATAATTCCTGGAATTCTTCCGAGTCCACGTATCTTACCCGAGGATGATATCCAGGGTTCCTGGATTAGTGCAATGTCTATCTGCTCCTCTATGAATCTCCTGGCAAGGGTGAACGATGTAGCCTTAGCATGTTGGAGATTGGCCTGTATACAGCGTATGGCCTCTTTTTCTACGCCGACCTCGGTTTGTCCTAGGGGGACGACTTTTTGCCACCTTCCCCTTGGCCGCTGACCGACTTCTTAAGGAAAGGTTTTCCAGGGGTGGATTAACCCTTACCTCGGAAACCTTTCCTATCTTGTTTTTGGGCCCTGGAGGTGAGATTAACCCCGCCCTCCTTGAGTTCCCGCGGTTTGAGTGAGGGAGTCAACTCCTTGTGCCACCTCACACTTTCCTCGTCGGCACAGGTAATTTGCAGCCATCCAGGCCGATGTGAACAGCCACGGAATCTCACCTGTGGCCCCTCATCGGGTGTGTTTGCAACGGCTCTTAGATCCGCCCTCTGTAGTAACACTAGCTGGTCCCCCAACATTGAGACGGCGAGGTAACCAGAACATAGCAAGCCAACCCTGATCCCCCCGCTACCACAACGTAGGAGGTCTTAGGTCGCTTTGGGATCCGCTCTGGTGTGTTATCCTCGGATCTGAGCCTTTTGCCACCGACCTCTGTTTCCGAGATGAATTCATCCCCCTCTTCAACAGTCGGCAGCTTGGACTCTTCGCACAGGATTTTTTTCAAGGCGGCATCGTACGATGTACTGCTCTTGAGGAGTTTGTGGAGTCGTTTTCTCTTCGACCCCGTCAGTCTCGTCTTCCTTTTTGGTTTGCCATCTGAGACTTGGAATTCCGTTGTATCGGATTCCCTGTCCGAATGGGCTGAAGTGGTCTGAGTAACCACTTCCATGACCTCCTCAGTCGCCTGAGGAACAAAGGATTGTTCCTCCTTGTCAGGGTTATTTTTATTTATTTGTGTTTCCATATATGGTCCCACGAGTAGTAAGGGATATAAGATGTCCATCCCAGTAGAACCCCGCGGTGCTTGGGTAAGGCTAATGAAACCAAATGTCGCCCGGTGTCTGGAGTTCGCCTATAAAGGGCTGATCTACCCATCAGACATGGATACTTCGACATAGGCTGTTCCACCTTGTTTTCGGGGAAATTTTTTTGTGTTCACCAAGCATTTGATCCAGAGAATTAAGCCAAGATCCCCACCGGGGGGATGTCCGCTAGACATGACAACTGACAACATCCTATCAGCGGTATAACAGTTGAAAATATGAATATGATGTACATTATCATATATTTCTTTGACAATCCCTGTAAAATTTTGAGGGTAACTAATAAATTTGAATTTGAATTTGAGATATTCAACTGGCATCGTTTCCCCTGTGCAATACCCTTGGCCACGACACTACAGCTAGGTAGGGGCGTAGATTGTTCGCCGTTACTGTATAACGTTACCCAAGGTGCACCACTTGGAGGTCAATCTACCACACCTCAATCGACCCGCTAATTTGTAGATACAATTAGGATTCTGTGAGAGAATTAGAAGCAGCTGGTTGGTCATAGTCTGACGATCCTACGATTAATGATGATGGAAATTTTATAATCAGAATACCACTTAAAAATGTATTGAATTTTTTCGATGTCTACCGTTTAGCTGTTTCTAGGAAGCAAACTATTCGATTGATGAGATCTCAAAATGGCAATAATGCTATGAAAATTCATTACTTCTTGTTCTAGTGAAGGAGTAAATGTTACAAAAGGACAATTCACAATTGAAAGCATTGAATTGAAAGTCAAACATGTGTATCCAAATGATGAATTGAAGATTGAATTACTCGAATCGATGAAATCCAATAGACTAATTCTTTTCCATTCATAAACGACTTTAATTATTTATTATCCTAGATTTATAATGTTGTTTTCAGACGAAGGGGAAAAATATGAGTACTGAAGACCTCACATTTTTTGATAATATTGATGTTTGTGATGTTCGTTTGTTGTTGAATGGTGAATTTATTCCCAATATAGAGAAATATCATCATGGGTTAAGATATAGTGACGATTTCATTGACTATAAGGATCTCAATAATATATTGCTCAAGATATTGGATGTTGTTGATATTATTTATGTGAAGGTTCAACAAAAATATGAGCTTTTAATGAAAATATCAAAATCTAATGCAACAATTGTCAATTTGTAGAATGATCTATCACTGAAATTTGAAAAGGAGAAACCTGAATGATTAGCCCATTCGGGTAATTGAAGAATTTGTAGTATAACTGTAAGAAATTATATCACTGGTTGTGTGATACTGCTTACATATCTACATCAGATAAACGGATCGAAAGTTTTTCATAATGAACATAAATTTTCAAAATTGAAATGCTCATCTAGATGTATTAAATTGAATAGTGATGTGAAAAATTTGATTTTCTTCCATTTCTTCAATTACTTTTCAATTCAACACGAATATAATACTTGACATAAGATGAGGTAAAAACAGCAAACACAATATGCTTTAACATTTTTATTCTGAAAACATAAATTTCCTATTCTGTCTCAAATATTTATAAATGTCACAATTACATGTACAATTTCCAAAAGATTCATGTTTTGAACATGTCTTTCCATCAACAGAATCTTCATTGAGCTCCCATCCGATACATTTAAGTGGGCAACAGTATTGTCGCCCATCAATGATGAAACCGTTTCTCTCAGCATCCATTTTAAAACAATCCTTTTGACTGTTTTTTTCAAAACAAAAGATTGTTAGTCTACAAATTAGACATTGAATATTATCATTATAATCTGAATTTCTGATCAATAATAGATGATTTCTCCAGTTCATTACAGTATTTTATAATCAAAAGAATTATTTTTGCTACAGCTATGAAAGTGAAGAAAGTGCATCTCCATACTTAATCATTTATTAATACATAACAATAACAGATGTACAAGTCACCCACTGAATCTTCAACCATAATATTTCAGGAGCACAGAACGAATAATGACTAAAAAACTAAACTGCACATCTTCAAACTGCAGACTTATATTGGAATACAGCTTTCCGCCTATGTTATATAGTTCACTCTTCAATTGTTTTTTCTTTTATTTATTATGAACTTAACTCAAACTTTCTAACTGGATCTCTATGAACTGAACTCGAACTTGATAACTGGATGTTTCGTTTCAATATCCATCAATCCAGTGAAGTTGATGCAAATCTTCCTCTCGTTGAGATGAAATATGTTGTCCTTTAAAGCATTTGTATATCGGTAGGAATAGTAGATAATTCTCCAAAAGAATTCTAGTGCTGAATTTTGTTTTACCAGCTTCGCCTTCACAATCAGAAACTTCTCTCCCAGCGGTAATTCTTGCAGTTTTATATTATTTTTTCTGTGTAAGTACGAGCACCATTTAGTTTGCCGAAATCCATGATGATGATGATCTATCAGCAAAACAAAAATGTTTGATATGTTGATAATAACAAATTCATATTATGGTAGATAATGATGATTTTACTCAACAGAAATTAACAGCACACCACACACAACAAAACTTTAACACGTTTGAGAGATTCGAAATCAATGAATCCTTACATGAACCGATGTTGTCTTATATATTCTGCAATACTGCTAAGTGTCAGTAAAGACGTAGAAATCTACGAATCCCTAATTAACAAGATTAGGAAGGAAATATATTAATTGGCTTAGGCCCTTTACCACCGAGATCAATAATTATGTACTTTGACTACAAAAGAACAATTCACAATTGAAAACCACTAAATGGAAATAAAATAAACCTTCACCGCCAGACGCAAAATTATCACGGATATAATAAAATTGACATTTTATGACTGATAATTTATGTGCATATATGTGCACCCTGAGATGTATAATTATGTACTTTGATAACAAAAGAACAATTCACAATTGAACACCACCGAAAGGAAATAAAATGAACCTTCACCTCCAGACGCATAATTCTCAAGGATGTGAAAAAATTTACATTTTATGACTGCTAATTTATGAGCATTGACTCTTCACTCTGAGATGCATTATTATCATGGATGTAATTTACATAATTTTTGACCGATAATTAATGCGCATACGAAAGTGAGTTAGAACTGTCACAGCGATACTACTCATATGACATAATTTTTTTTATATTTCTTATGTAGAGATTTCATTCCTCACATGTAAAGGAACCACGGTTCTGGTTTTTTTAACCCAATATATAACCCTACATCACCAAATACAAACTTTAATGAAGAAATATCTGGACGAAGATCTCCAGAACGGCTCTATTCAGCTCAATGAACTCGATTGCGACAATAACCCTTGAAAAGTAGGTAGGAAAACCTTTTAAAAACAAAAAACTGAGAAAACTGAATGCCAATAGTTATGCAATAACTCCCAATTATGGTAAATATAGCGCAGTATCGTATGTAATAGGATCAATTGGTGAATCGAAAGCTAAGTGTTCGCAGGAAGTGATTGATATGTTTACATCTTCATGCGTGAATCTGGTATCAAGAAAGATGATAGAAGTGAAGAAAGTGATAAACCAGTATAGTTATATTTCGCCAGTGACGGAGCTCAAATGGATAGAACGAATATTGTGAATCATCCCATCAATACGGAAAATTTTCACCCGATCTGAAAGCGTTCAAGAAGAGTTCCATTTGCCAAGCAGGAAGAATCGGAAAGGATCATTGAAGATATGCAACAGCAAGGGGTAATAGAACCATATGATGATCCTTCGGCTTCATCTGTGGTTTTAGTGAAGATGAAAAATGGGAGTACCCGATCCTATTCCAAGAATTAATGACACATTAGACACAATTTCTGGCTCGAAATAGTTTTCTGTCCTGATTTTGAAAAACGGGTACTGGCAGGTGGAATTAGATCCTAAAGACAAAGAGAAGATGGCCTTTACCATTGGCTCGAGGATATGGTAGTTTACTGTAATGCCATTCGAACTTTGTAATGCACCTGCGGCTTTCGAACCTTTAATGGAAACAATTTTACTAGCATCATCTTTATTTTCATGTTTGACTGCCGAAGAAAGGAAAACCTATTTAACCTATTTGGTGCCACGAGCGTTTATCTGGAAGACATTATTGTTATCGGAAAGTAGATCGATGAGTACCTGAAGAACCTGTTCGAAAGACTGCGACAACCTCAAATTAAATCCCAAATAGTGACACCTCTTCAAGAAAGAAGTAAAGTACCAGTGCTGATCCAGACAAGATAAGGGCAGTTCAGGAGTGGCCGAAACCGCAAGATAAGCAAAAAGTTGAAAGTTTACTTTTCTTGTTAATTATTATCGTAAGTTCGTCCTAGGGTTTGCAAATATTGCTAAACCATTAACCAGATTGACAGAAGAAGGAAAAGTCTTTGCCTGGGATGAGGAATGCACGACAGCTATCACGGTTATTCATATCAGCTGCTCCCATTTTGAGTTATGAAGGAATATTCATATTGGATACAGACGCAAGTTATATGGCAATAGGTGATGTGCTGAACCAAATTTAGGAAAAAGTGACAGAATACTTCAGCAAAGTGCTGTCAAAACTGGAATGTATTTACAGTGTCACTAGAAGAGAACTTCTTGCAATCACAAAGTATATGGAAGATTTAAAAAAATTTTTAATACCAGTGACTTATTATGGTTGTTCGACCTCCAGAGAAAGCGAGGACCATCACTCAAGTTGCAAGGAGACTGGAAAGACTCGTAAAAGAAGGTTAAGAGGATAAACGATGTAGTGTATCGTATCCACAAACTTCCCAGAGGTAAAAGGAGGGAACTTCTCAGAGGTAAAGCGTTAGTAAGAAAGTGAACGACGAAAACATAGGTTTCAATACCTTTATGTCTTACTATGGCGGTTTGTCAAAGCAAGACCTTTTTTAGTGCTACGAGATTATTCAGTAGCCATCTTTGTAGCAGAAGATCTGCATATGATCAGAGGGATAGCCGTCGTTTTCAGGAGAAAGTTTGGCCGTGTGAAGGAGTTAGTCAGACTGCAACGTCAACTCGGGAAGATGTTGAAGCTAGCAGATCCCATGAGAAGCCGAACTATCAACACCTTTAGACAGCTTTATTGAATTTAAGGAAAGAGATAATGAAGTAGCAAGTCAAGAAATTGGTTGTACCAAAGAGTTTGAGATCTATCTCAAATTCGGCACTCGGGAAAAGAATAATAGCACGTAATGTAAGTGCGAAAATTCGTGAGGATCGTTTGATTGAAAGTTTCCAAAAAAATTGTGAGCGGATCAGCGATGAGCGCTACCTTAAACACTATAGCTTTGGAACGTAACGAGATAGACTTGAAACTTTCGGGATAGGCCAGGTTAGGTTAACATTTCGAACGGAAAGAGACAGAGACTTAGAACTTTCGGGATAGATTTAGGGCCCGAATATCTTAATAATAAATAATCTAATAAATATCTAATGGGCAATATCAGTTCACTGGTTTCGCTGTTATTCACATTCGTAATTTTCTCTTATTTTCATTGATATTTTACAAAATAAGAATCCAATTAAGCTGAAATTTGATTTTTAGAAGCAGAATGATAGCGCACATGTTTCTGCAAAATTTCATGGGGACCGTATGATTAAAAGATTTAGAACAAAAATGAACATGTTAGCGGAGCAGCATTGAGCACTAAGATAACTAAGCAACAATCCTATGATAATGTTTAAATTTAGCGTTAATATGTGGAATAACGACACAAAGACCAAAGCAAATTTTCTTGAGGATCACACTGGCAGAGTAAAAACGTATATTTTGTGAGCCGAGCAGCGTTAAACGCTACCATAAGCATATTGACTTTCGAAGGGAAAGAGAGACTTGAAACATTCGAGATTGGTTTGCGGCCTGAATATCTAAGTTCGCTAAGTTCGTTAATGAGCAACATCATTTCAATGAATTCGCAGTTACGGAGATTCGTTATTTCCTCTTAATTTCACGGATCTTTTCCAAACTAAGAATACGATTAATTTTGGTTTTAGAAGGAGAATGATAGCGCACGTATTTCTACAAAATTTCATGAGGATCGTATGATTAAAAATTTAAAAACAAATATTTTGTGATCAGAGCAGCGTTGGGCGATAAGAAAACCAAACAACAATCCTACGATCATGTTCGAATTTTGCGTGAATATCTGGAATAACGACTCGTAGACTAATGCAAATTTTTTTGAGGATCATATAAGAAACCTATATTTTGTGAGGCGAGCAGCGTTAAACGCTACCATAAGCATGTTGACTTTCGAAAGGAAAGAGCTAGATACTTAAAATTTTCAGTAACTGATTCGTTAGCCTTTATTGGCTCCCGTGAAAATTAAATCATTTTCTGAGATTTTTTGATTTATGGTTTCAATGAATTTATAATCATCTTTTTATGGAATTTCTATTTGAAGATTATAAAATAATTAAAACCATAAACCAACAAATCAACAAAAATACAATTAATAGACCAAAAACAGATGTAATACAAATATTTTTCATATTGGTATAGATATGTAGGCGATATTTTCTGTTGCTTCACATATCAAATATAAACAAGTGTATTTTTACCAATATAATAAAGTAAGAAACATCAAATTATCAATACAATAATAATAATCAAACAGTCAAATCAATCAGAAATAATAGTATAGAAAATGACCTAATATTTACCCGCGCAGACAAAGGAAATACAATCATAGCATTAAACAAAATAGAATACATACAGAAAACAACTTCATTTTTAGACCAAAATAAATATAAAACTATCAAAAAAGACCCAACAGAAAAATATCAAAAACAAATCAATTCATTTATCTTTCAATCAAAAGCATTTTTTGAAAATATTCCAAATTATAAATTAACTTTAATGAACCCATCAACACCCATTTTGTATTCTTTAATTAAGTTGCACAAAGAGAATAATCCCATCAGACCCGTTGTTTCATTTGTCACAGCTCCGTCATATAAACTTTCAAAATCATTAATCAAAATTATACTAACAGAAACCAACTTTGAAGCCAAATTTGCAATAAAAAACTCTTATCAATTTATACAAAAAATTAACCATATACATATCCCAAACAATGCCAAATTTGTTTTATTTGATGTAAAAAACTTATTTCCTAGTATACCGGTCAGTGAAACCATAAAATTAGTTGATGATTTATTACTCCAAAAACGAACTAATCTTGTTGTAAAAACAGGAATATTAGACGTCTTAAACGCTTGCCTAGATCAAAATTATTTTATGTTCAATGGCACGTTTTATCTAGACGAAGAAAAGATTGGAGGGGTTTGCTTTAAGAGCGAACCAACCCATTCGTTTGGAGGCCCTAATTGCCCCCTATCCATCATTCCGAGAAAGCCTTTCCTTTCGTTCCACAGATCCCTGCTGGAGATGTCACCGCGACCAGACCAGCGGCGAACTGTCTCCTTGCCTGATCCCAACGCCCTATTCCGTGACCTTTATCGACGCTCACTGGAGGGGAAGTGTGTAGCGAACAACTTCTTCGCTCCTCGTCCGGAAACCTGCTTTGCTCTGTCGCAGCTTACCGGCGTATCAATTGAGGACCCGACCAGTCTGAACATTCATGACTAACCCTTTCAGCCGAGTTCAAACAGGGCAAGGCATACAGCGTTTGACGACCACCTTTCCAAGCGGAACACATGGTCACTGGCGTTACAGGCAAACCTGCGCATCACGCCTCTCTGATGAGTTTAAGATGCGCAGTCTCCGAACGAAACGCCGTTTCCCGAATCAAGAGGTGGAAGCTCCCTCAACACCGCATTTTCTTCGAGAGCTTCAATATCAAATACATGATCACGTTTTTGACACTTCAATTTACATTTACCTTTTACATCCAAAAGATCACCTGTATAAGAAGCTAATTTTTGATTATGAGCTATCCCAACCTTGTAAGAGCACTCTAAGATATAACCTGGCAGTAGGAACATGTAACAAAGATCTTCAAGGTAGTTTAACAATAACTCTTTGGTCAGGAATTCCCCATTCACACACCTACTATCTAATTAGCTTATTATAATCTGGGCGCATAATATCGTTGTTCAGGAATGTCTTGTTGCGACATTCTGAAGAGACAGGGGTTGTGGTGTCTTTTAGCGCATAATATCGTTGTTCAGGAATGTCTTGTTGCGACATTCTGAAGAGACAGGGGTTGTGGTGTCTTTTATTTAACTACCTATTCATTATAATATTTATATTTAATAATAGTTGTTCAGGAAGGCCTTGTTGTGGCCATTTCTGAAGACACATGGTTGTTGTGTCAGTATCTAATTGCGGATCCACATTTCATTCACTCTCAACACTCTGAATTCTCAAACAAAGTACTATTGTTAACCACCTCTTAGAGCCCAATAAATGGAATGAAGATAAAGACGCTTACATGTATAAAATATGTTAAATGGTCAATTCAGATTAAAGCAAACAGGACGCCCCTAGCTGGAGCATCAATACAGTAAAATCTACCAATGGATAAAAAATACATGATACAAATAACACTCACGTTGACCTCAGGTAATTCAAAATAATACAATAACTTTACATGTTAGGGCAGTTCAGTCGACTTCCCTTTGTCTTTCCCTCACTTTTAATGAACAATGGACAATGGCGTTCTATTTCTAACAAAGGAAAACTGGACTCTCTGAAACCGGCAATTAGTCGCGGAGGATTACCACCAATCTTCTGGAGAACAAAAAAGGATCATCTCCCAGGGTTATGTTTACATTTTCAGACGCGCACGCAAGTCTACGAAGAGACCATAGACTCTTACTCCTGGCATCGACAGTGACAAGTAGGCATAAAATTCCCTAGGTGGTTCTTCCCGCCTAATCTTCCTTTATAAAAATATGTGGATCTCTTCAATTAGTTTTTTCAATTGAAGGCTCATTCAAATTCAATTTTCTCAACATCTGATATGGTACAACATTAATCATGGCTCCTGTATCTACTTTTAAATTAACTATTCTATCATTTACTTCCATTTCTGTAATCCATTTATCCCTTATTAAATTTATTCTTTCCTCATTTCTAATAAAAAATGATTTCGAATTGTCTGTATCTGAAACTTGTATCACTTCGTCGACTTCTTGTTCGACGTTATTCACTCTTCTGGTCTTCTTTTTATTACAGCAACTGGAGAAATGATTTTTCTTCTTGCAGTTGAAGCACTCTTTACCATAAGCTGGACAATTGTTAATCACATGGTTGCCTCCGCATCTCTTGCATAACTTAATATAATTTCCCCTGTTTACTGCATCGACTTCCACAGGATAATGTTGGCCTTGAATTGCCTCACTTCTTTGTTTGGATGATTCTATTACCTGACATGTGGATAGCTTCTTATAGAGTTATTTTGTCGTCTTTATCTTCCTCTAGTAATTTCTCCCTTGTAGAGCTGTTCAGTGTACCACAGATAAAGACAGTTTTCGCTAAGCTTTCCTGAAGGCTTCTCAACTTACATTTTATCGATGCTTCTTTCAAACTTGTTACAAAATTTTTCAGTGATTGACCACTTTCTTATCTACTTGAAAAAATTTGTACCTTTTACAAGTAACATTTTCCTTTAGTAGAAATGTTCAAATTTTTCGATTAGTTTCGACAGTTTGTTTTTTTCATCTTCTTCAAATGTGAACGTCGTATATATTCGAAAACATTCTTCTCCAATATAGTGTAACAATTGTGCACGTTGTGTGGAGTCACTTTTAAGGTTGACTTCACTGGCGACCAAATAATTTTCGAAGCGGCATCTCCATATCTTTCCGTTTTCAGCCACGTTTGCTTCCAACTTCATTTGAGATATTTCACGATTATCACCCATTATTTTGAATTATTTAATTACCAATGCTTAAACTGTTCGCAGCGCCATATAACGTGAAGGTTCTTGTTTATAAATAATTTATGATAAGCACTGGTTAACAACCAGCTTTCTTTAATATTAACTTTCTACATTTTACTTACACGTGTATCTGAATTAAAACTGTTTTTGCCTCTCTGTCCTAGATTCATAGAATAAAATAATAAATAAAGAACAGGTGCGTTCCACTAATACCCTAACACACACAATAAATCAAATCATGCTATAAACCAAAAATTAACATTAAATTGTATGATCCACAGATTAGTTAAACTTTAACACGAACCGAGAAAATTATATTTCTGAACTCAACATCATTAATAATGACTATGATCCTGCACTGATAGATAAATTGTTAATGAATAAAAATATTGTAATAGCTTTAAATATGGTATATCCCAATACAATGGAAAATTTTAAATACACTTCCTTAAAATATACCAAAGGTATTTCTGCGAAAATTGCTACATATCGCAAAAATAAATAAGATTTAAGAACTTCATTTAAAACTTATTCAAACCTGAGTGAATTCATTAAAAATAATGAAGGCATTACACATGATGATGATGAATCGGGAGTTCATAAGTTAACCTGCGATGATTACCCAAAAGTTTAGACAGGAAAGACTGGAAGAACTTTACGACATAGAATTTGTGAACATTTGAAGAGTTTCCTCAATAACTTAAGTAATTCCACATATTCGAACCATTTGTTAGGAACAGGACATATAGTCCGTCTAGAAAGTATCCGGAAGAAACAAAGCTCAATTGTAATTATTTTTTAATATATATTTTTAGTTCGCGAATAAAAAAATTATAACAAAATATTCATCTTATTGACGCTCTCGGATGAATGCGGATGTTGTGAGGGAGCTTCCACCTCTTAGTTAGGGAGATGGCGTTTCGTTTCCGAGCATGCGCATCTGAAACTCGTCAGACAGGCTTGATGCGCAGGCTCTGCCTGTTACGCCGGTGACCATGCGTCCGCTTGAAACGCTGACTTTCAAACGCATTGCCTTGCTCCATTTGAACCTGGCTGGGACGGTTAGTCATGATTCTTATGACTGGTCGGGTCCTCTATCGGTGCGCCGGTCAAACTACGATAGAGCAAGGCAGGTTACTGGACGGGGAGCGAAGAAATTGTTCGCTACATTATTATCTTTATTTCGTGGCTCTACTTCAATCTTCATTAGTCCCCATATGTTTTCAATGGGACTAAGATCTGGTGAAGCTGCTGGCCTTGAAATGGTTGTCACTTGTTGTTTTCGTATCCAAGCTTGAGTATAGGCCGAAGTATGACATCTTGCATTATCCTGCTGAAAACGCCACCCTATGGATATAAAGCATGTACCGTTTCAATGGGAAAATCGTCTAGAATGCCACAATACTTTTCACTATTAATGGTACCATCAACTATACAGAGAGGCGTAGCACTAAGCAGGGATATTCATCCCCAAACCATTATTTTGGTGGGAAATTTGAACCGTTACAGATTGCTTTGATAGGATTTTTAAGTGATTTCCACCAAGTTGGAAACAACTTTCATCAGATATAAAGATATCATTAAAATTTTCTTCTTGAAAACGTTGACAAAATTATTTCTTTCGTTACTTTTGTAAAGGTGTTATTATAGGGATATTTTTTTTTGGTTTTCTTGATATGTTGTCTTTTCAGCGACATACGGACGGTTTCTGGGCATACTTTTATATTTCGTTGATTTCCAAATCTGTTAGCGAATATGCGAAACCCCAGGCGCGGATTGAGTCGTCCTAAGGCCATTATTTCATAAATTGTATACTTGTCGATAATCAACAATATTTGACAAATAGTGTCGCCATGCAACTTTGGCCATAGCCGACTATCTGCACAACCCATTTTATACATTACTTTTGTCTTAGAATGTTACAAAAAAGAAGTATATATTAGTCATGAAAAATAATAAATACCGGATACTTTCTAGACGGACTATACTTTCAACAATAATTTTGAATTTTTATATATAGAAAGTAAAAGTTATGCCTTAGATCTGTTAGTCACTAGAGATAATATGTCTGTAATTTTTTAATTCTAAATGGAGGATAGTCTCAAATGACTAGGTTCTACTCACTAATGAAGAATACGAGGCCAGAACTAATCCTCTGCAGCCGATCCGACCATAAACTAAATTTTCGAACGGAAAGAGGTATAGATATTTGAAACTTTGTGGATAGGTTTGGGGCCTAAATATCTTATTTAAGTTTATTAATAGAGAAAATCGGTTCAATGGTTTAGCAGTTAAATTTGAAAATTATATATAATATATAATTATATTATTAGGAGTACAAATAAGTTTCCGCCGTTTTATTGTAGATGGCGCGGCACGGAGTTTCGGTTAGCTTTCGCAGATGATAACCGGCTTAAAAAACAGTTTGGACATTCAAGAACAACATAACCTATTAATATCATTGATTTTATATTGGTAACATATAATTTTTATAAGTTCAAAATGTCAAAATTTGAGCCAAGTAAGCGTCATTTGCGGGAAATATTAGTTTACTTCTTTAATTTAAAGAAATCTGCTGCTGAGGCGCATCAATTGCTCGTAGAAGCATATGGTGAGGGTGCTTTGAGTGGGAGAACGTGTCGAGAGTGGTTTCAAAAGTTTAAAAACGGTGATTTCGACGTAGAAGACAAAGATCGTAGTGGAAGGCCAAAAATTTACGAGGATGCAGAATTCATCTCAAACACAAAAAGAACTTGCTCTAACATTAGAAGTCACTCAGCAAGCAGTCTCACATCGTCTTCTATAATAAATATTTAATTTGTGTTAAAAAACGGCGGAAACTTATTTGTACTCCTAATAAGTTTTTAAATAAACATGTTTATTATACAGTGTCGAATGCTTTAACCAAGACCATTAAAGTGCCTCATAAACTTTCTATGTTTTTGTTGGGAGCATAGAACATAAAGTACCTTGGATATTAGATATACCTAGTTTGAATGTTTAACAAAGATATTCCTAGAGGTCGTATTGGGTAAGTTTATATATTGTTAATTTATTTTATCTTTTAAATGTGAAGTTGAACTGGTCTTATCTGAATTCTAATTATTTTTTTGAGGATGCGCTACATGTATTGAGAGTTTTTGGAGTAACTTATTTGAATATATTAAATATTTCAAATAAATTAGTTTTTGAGAAGTTCTTAAAATTTTGTTGTATATTTTTGAGAAAGATTTAGTTTTCATAAATATAAGATCAGAAAACAAAACGTTTGGTCACAAAGCAGGGCTGTGTACGCTTGTCTCATGAGTTCAGTACTTGGAACGAAACAAATAAACATTTATTTATTAATTTTAATTGACAATTTATATTTGTTAGGTTTTTTAGTTCCATTTGATATTGTATAATGAGTTTCGATTTTATACGTCTATTAAATATAAGCAGTGCTTGTAAGACATTAATTTAATTCTAAAAGTCTCTTGAATACATTTTTTTAATTTAAAATTGTAGAAGACTAACAGATTAAATCTGTTTTGATATTCAAATTTTGTAATAATCGTTCTATCAAGTAAAAAACCGCTTCTTATTATTTTAATTTGAAATTTTTCTAATTTCCGAAATTTTTGAACTACAGATCTCATCGATCTGAAATTTGTTATTTAGAAGAAGATAATGACGCATATGTTCGTTCAATGTTTTCGAAGCTACAGATCCGATCGATATTAAATTTGTTATTCAGATTTAGGTTACGTATGATTCAAAAATAAATAACAGCATAGCAAATAAATAACAGTTGAGCGCTTCCGGAACCATAGTAACAGGCCTGGTATTGATTTTAAATTTAACACTTAGATGTCGAAAAACGACACGAAGGTTAACGCCAAACTTTGTGAGGATCAGGCGGCCGACTAGAGGTAAAAAGCTAACTTTCGAACGAGAAGACCTAAAGACTGGAATTATTGAGGGTTAGTTTGGGACCTAAATATACCTATTACTTAGGTTTAAATATAAGCTAGAGCGGTCAACTTTTTTTAAATTATAATCATTTAAAATTCTACAAAAATTTAATCTGTGTCAAATCGGGTATTTTTATGTAAAATAAATATACGGAGAATCAGGCAATATTTTGCGGGAAAAAATTACGAGAATTTTTTTAAATCAATGAAAGCTTGGAATCTACATTAAATATATGTAGAAGGGAACCAACAGAGCTACCAATTGCCTTAGTAGCCGCGCAAGTCAAGGGGTACTACATATGGATCATGGGTCATATGAACTAGGGCGCAAAAGCTTCAGACTTTATATCAATGCTTTTCTAGAACTTTATATTTTAAAATTTATATCATTATGAATTCAATAGGATAAATTTATATATTTTATCGAACTTAACAGTGTCATATGAAACATTTGAAGTTATTTAATAAGAAAAAAACACATATAGAGAACAAACTGAAATATACATACAGATATGGAAAAGACAGTCAAAAAGATATGTAAATCAAGACGTCCAGTGGAGCAATGGAAGAATCAAAACCTCAGCGCGATGCGATGACGAATAAACAACTGTTCTCTCTCACTGAGAGAGAAGAGTCATTTATTAGTCATCACATTGCGCTGAGGTTTTAATTCTTCCACTGCTCCACTGGACATCTTGATTTACATTGAATTCCCTGTTTCCGACTGTCTTTTCCATACCTATATATTTACATGTAGCACAATTAAAATTTTTATAGCTCATTTAAAAAAAAATACGTTCAACATTCATCTAAAAACACATTTCATATGTTGGTGGTTTTTCTGGAATTTTGCCTATATCAAAAACATCACTATTAAACCATTCGATTTCTTCTTCCGTTAAGTCTTCAAGTTTGGAATAAGCATCATGGTTGATTTTACTGTTTGAAGAAGGTCTTTTAGAAATTGAAGCAGTGTTTGTTTTAGTAGGTGTCAATCCGAAAATAGAGGGAGAGTGTGGCAGATTGGAATTTGTTGTTTGAAACAAAGAGTTTGGATTTTGATTCGCAAAAATTGTTTCTTTCGAATTTCTTGCAAATATAGATGATTGCTGTTTACTGCTTCCTTGTGGAACCGTATTTTGAGACTGATCTTGTGATGGATTCAAGTGTTGTGTTGTATTGCCAAAAATACTAGTCTGTGTTGGCACATTGAAAGTGTTTTTATTTTCTGTTTTGATCACACTGTTCGAATTCTGTTGTGCGTTATCAGTATATTCTTTCATTTCACAATCACTACTGTTATAACTATTTTGATTCATATTATGTTGACCAAAAATACTATCACCACCCTGTACCAGTTTTTGTTGCTCAAAAATACTGCTTGTCTGTTGTGTATTATTCTGTTGTCCGAAAATACTAGTATTACTCTGGAGATTATTTTGATGACCAAAAAAGCTAGTTGTACTTTGAACGTTATTTTGTTTGGAAAAAAAGTTGGTTGTATTCTGAGTAGAATTTTGTTGACCAAATATGTCACTAGTATTGGAGCCATTACTTTGTTGGGCAAAAATATTACCAGTAGTTTGAATAGTTTTCTGCTGTCCAAATGTATTACTACTTTGAGATGGATTTGTGTTTGCAAAATTATGGGTACTGCTTTGAGCACTGTGTTGTCGAAAAATGCTTCTACCCTGCTGACCAAAATTACTATTTCCATTTTGTTGAGTAGCATTCATATTACAACTCTGTTGTTGAAAAAGAATAATTCCAGTACTTACAGAGGAACTCTGCTTACCAAAAATACTAGTACAGGTTGCAGCATGTTGTTGACTGAATAAAGTTCCACTATTCTGAGTGCCATTATTTGAGCCAAA
This sequence comes from Megalocaria dilatata, assembly GCA_034642435.1. Lineage (NCBI taxonomy): Eukaryota > Metazoa > Arthropoda > Insecta > Coleoptera > Coccinellidae > Megalocaria > Megalocaria dilatata. The sequence continues at coordinate 50,466,416 of CM067859.1, read as the reverse complement.
TACACTAGCACCACCTCCCAATGAATTCTGCTGCCCAAAAACTGATGGCGAATTTTGACCAAATACACTTCTTTTTTCTTGTGAGCTCTGACCTAATATACTGCTTGATGACGTTCCAAAACCAGTATTTTTTTCTGAGAAGAAGTTTTGATTATTTGATATGGTAGAATTTGGTTGCTTGGTGTATATATCTTTGAGAATTTGGACAATTTCTTTAGTAGGATTTTGAAGAGATTTACATCTTGCTTGGACTTCTAATAACATCTGTTGTAATTTTTGATTCTGAAAAATAAAATATAGAAATATGTGTTTTATAACCTGATTAAAGAGAACCAAATTATTTTAAATCTTGCCGACTGCTAATATTGTAACAAAAGTTTGTATGAATTCAACTATCATAAATTTTCTGAAGGATCTCTACAGATGATCTAGGAGTATCAGTTCAATATAAAATATATACTAGGTGTAGAAGTATGAAACTGAAATTTATCTATAGTTGATGCAAGCAATTAACGCTTCTGCTGCGCCATATCTTTCTTTAACAGCTGGCAAAGATTTTCAACACACAAAAACCCAAGTTCCATGTACTGGTATAATTTTCTATAACGTCAAATAGTTTTGTGCGGACAGCATTAGTTTTCCGTTATCATTTGAAGAAAACTGCCGCAGAATGGCATCGAATGCTTGTCGAAGCTTAAGATGAACATGCTCTTGGTAAAACAAAATGTTTGAAGTGTTTGAAAAAATTTAAAAGTGGTGATTTGGATGTAAGAAACGAAGAAAGTGGGAAATCGCCGAAAAGTTCGTAGATAACGAATTGCAACCCTTATTAGATGAAGATGATACTCAAACACAATAAGAACTCGCAGATCAATTCAATGGGACCTAGAAGTTGCCTCCATTGTTTTAAAAGCTATGGGAAAGATTCATAAAGTGGGAAAATGGCTTCTTCATGATTGAATGAAAGAAAGCAAAAAAATCAAAAAACCACTTGTGAAATTCTGCTCGACAGATATAAAAAAAGACATTTCTCCAACGAATAGACAAGGTGATGTAAATTTTTGAGAATCCTAAGTGTCGTAAATCATGGGCGAATTCAGGTGAACCGACATCCACTACAAGACTAAATCGCTTTAGAAAAAAGACAATGTTTTGTGTTTGGTGAGATTAAAAAAGTGTTAGATATTATGAGTTCCTAAAACCTAGTGTAAACGTTAACACTGATCGCTACAAACAGCAAATGATCGACTCAAATCGAACATAACGTGAAAACGACCGGGATATGAAAAAAGGCAACACAAAGTTATTTTTCTCCATCATAATTCACCATTACACAACAAAAAAGGACAAGGAAACGAGCAAGGAGTTCAGTTGGGAAATACTAGCGCATGCGGTTTATTCTCCAGACTTGGCTCTGGTCGATGATCTATTCGCATCACTGGGTAACGCTCTCCCTGTAAAACTCTTTAATTTATATTAAAAGGTACATAATGGCTCGATAACTGGTTTGATTCAAAAGGAGAACTGTTTTTTTTGACATAGTATTCATAAACTATCGGAGAGGTGGTAAAAATTTATATGGATCAATGGAGATTATTTTGAATGAAATAATATTTATTATTTTCAAACAACAGACGTGTTATTTTCACAAAAAGAAATTCATACTTATATATCTGATAGAAGATGATAATACCCAAGAATTCATCTCTTCGTCATATCCTATAGATATAACTGAAAAAGCTGCCAATCTTTCAAAATCAGAACAATCTTCAAACAAATTTTCAGAAATTAATTTAGAAACAAATGAATTGTTTTACTTCCAAAAAATTTAAAGTGAGCACTTTTATTATTGCCGCTGTCTCGAAGTATTACTCGATCTTCAGACAACTGAAGATTTAACAAAAGGTTCAGAGTATTTGAGCAGGTTCAAGATAACAGGTAGGGAAGAATAATCACAAGAATACAAGTGTTATAAAATGTCGGCGCAGTAAAGAGAGGTCAGCAGATGTTATTCAAATATATTGAATATTTTAGATTTACATTGATCCGCATGGTCATTAATAATATTTTGATTATTTTTATTGTGGACCAATTTGAAAATTTCTAGGCGCTGGGTTGCAACTGAAGAAGTTTACTTACTGAAGAACGAACATATTATGTTCGTTCTAGACCAACGGCGGACTGTCTCCTTGCCTGATCCCAACGACCTATTCCTTGACCTTATCGACGCTCACTGGAGGGGGAGTGTGTAGCGAGCACCTTCTTCGCTTCTCGTCCAGAATCCTATCTTGCTTTGTTGCAGCTTGACCGGCGTATCATATAGAGGACACGGCTAGTCTTAGAATTCCTGACTGACCGTCCAACGCAGAAGAAATAAGCAGGCTAATAGACGAATTGGAAAATGGGAAAGCACCTCGGCATGACTCAGTTTCGAATGAAATCATAAAATTTATGAAGCCTCTGTTAATAGAACCCTTTGTTGAGTTGGTAAATTCCTGTATTTCAGCTAATATGTTTTTGCGGAAAATTAAACCTCATTACTTCCACATGAAGGACAAGGCTGCAGAAAATCATCGTATTTTAGTGGATGTTTATGGTGACCAAAAGTGCCTGTTCTGATTTGAAAGTCAAATAATGACACAGAGCGCCATCAAAGTTTAAGGATGAAGAATTAGAGGCAAGGCTCAATGAAGATCCATCACAAATGCAAGAGGAACACTCATAAACGCTTGAAGTCACTCAACCAACTATTCACCATCGTTTAAAAGCAATGGGAATGATCCAAAAGGTAGAAAATTGGTTGCCGTATGAACTGAAGCCAAGAGACGTAGAACGCCGTTTTTTCAAGTGAACAACTGCACCAACGGCACGAAAGATAGGGGTTTTTGCATCGAATTGTGACTGGCGATGAAAATTGGGTCTTTTAAGGTAATCCAAAATGAAAAAAAGATTTTAAGGATAAATGCAAATTACGGCATGGCCCTAATTTTATGGTCGGCAGTGTAGTTATTTACGATATCTTCTGGCATATGTAAATTCAAGTTTTTAGTAGGACTGTTGATAAAATATAGATATATGGAAATATCCATATTATTATTGTTTAAAAATATCGATATCTACTTTTTTGTTCCGGTATGCTTCAAAACAGCCATGATATGTCCATTATATAAGGGCGGAAACAAGCATGTTCCAAATAATTATAGATCCATATCTCTCATGGCTGTATTCACCAAATTATTCGAGGCGATTTTCATAAGAGCAACAGACTACTTGGAGAAATGGAAAATCTCATCTAATCGTCGATTTGCATTTAGGCGTGGAACGACAGCTGCTAATACTTTGAATGCCTTGTTGAATAAAGTCGAAGCAGCATTAAATGGAGATAAAAAAATTATTGGTGTTTTTGTCCATCTAACGAAGGCATTTGAAACCGTGCGTCATAGAATCCTCCTTGAAAAATTGTACAGTATCGGAATCAGGGGTAAAGCTTTCGAGCTGTTTAGGAGTTATTTGAAAGATAGGGTACAGAGGATTAAGATAGGAGAAACAGGAAGCAATGAGAGGAAGGTAAAATGTGGGGTACCTCAGGGAACGGTTTTAGGAGCGCTTCTATTTCTTGTTTACATGAATGATTTGCTCACCTCCAAATACGACGAACCTTGTATTGTCTTCAAGCATACAGCGATTACTTTTACCTGATTTCAATAGACTGACCAATCAACTGAAATAAAAAATGAAAGAAGCCAAAGGAAAATCACTTAACAAGTATATATCGAGTACTATATATATTCGACCAATCCATATGGAAACCAGTAAAATACTCAAACAAGCCACAAACTTATATGCCTCCTGTACTCAACAAACAGGGACCTAACTTACAGTGGGCCAGAAGTGATGAAGAAAAAACTAAAATGTATTTACTCATAACAGTAACGATTGTGATGAAGTAGAAAAAGGCTCATTAGAAACTCTTCTAAACGTCCCACCAATAAAAAACTGAGAGTAGTTGAGGTCGAAAAGGAAATAAAATACTTCAATATTTGAAAAACACCAGGAATGGATGAAGTAAATCTAAAAATGGTTAGAGAGTTACCAAACTAAGAGATAGTGGTGCTGAGATATATTTTCAATGCCATCCTGAATCAGAATTCTTGGCCAAAACAGCTACAATCTGCAGGGATTCCCAAACCAGGAAAAGACCATATCCTATCAGTTTACTTTCTGTTATCTCAAAAATCGTGGAAAACTTTTGATGCACACCATGAATTCAGATTGTAACACTGAGTAATGGAAACTACTGCACTAGATTCAGAAAACCTTTAGTAATTTCAACAACTAAATACCATATTTTTTCAGTTCATGATTTGATTAACCAACTTCATATTTTCACTAAAATGAAACTCTGAAATATGCAAAACTTATTTTCTATACTTACATATTTTTCTAAGTTATTGGACTTTTGGGCTTCAATATATTCAAATCTAACTTCTTCAAAAGACATATCTACGAATCCCGGATACAGAGCTTTTTCTTTGTATGGTGCGAAACAGGTAAGGGGCCATAGTTTACCTTTTTCTGCAGCGACAGCCCCATTTTGAACGTTTTTAATAAGAGATCTTACTTCTATTTCAGCACCGGTTATAGGATTGATGACTTTATCTGTATTTTCATTGTTTCCAAATGGTTGATACCCTGTAAGTATCTGGCTACATTTTTGAATGAAAATATAGTAAGAGAAATATCAATATTATTGTTAATATAACTGCATTATGACTATAATAGATTCTAACTAACTATAAACAGGATGGTTTTATAAATTTTTTCAACAAGATAAACCATTTCAATAAAAATCTCTTATATAGAAGTTGGAAAATAACTATGATCAAACAACAACAAAAAATTATTCACGAGACACAAAACATTAAAATAGTTTCTTGAGACATGATCTTGCATTCGTGAAGCTTGTAGAACCTCCGCACTTGGCTTGAAGCATTGAAAACCATCGAGCAAGACGTTTAGTGTTTTACAACACAAAGGATGCAAATGCTACATAGAATATCTATTGGGGTCTCCACTAGTATACCTGAATGACTATCGATATGAAACCCAAGAGTTTCATACAATACATACGTTCCCATTTAATGTCCCTCTTCCTAACCAATTTTTTGAAATGGGCCAAAGAAGGGTATTCAAACCATACCATTCAAATCATCTATGTGCAATTCTTGAATCGTTTATGTTATAAATACCAGGTCTATAAGTATGAAACCGGATTTTTTTGTAAAAATTACATGTTTGTTAGAAAATGATGAAAAAAACAGTTATCGAGCCATTTACATACATTTTCAGAGGAACTGAAGTGTTATTCAGCAAGAGCATGACCCAGTAATGCAAGGAGAAGATAATAAACATATTGATTATTTTCCTGAACCATTTCTCTGCGTGAGATGGGAAATTATCATTGTGTTGCCTTTTCACATATTCTACTTGTTTTTCATGTCATGCTCGATTTAAATCAATCATTTATTCACTGTTAGCGATCACTGTTAATGGTCATAATAGATTACAGCCTCATGATCCCACCAAACACAGAGTATTGTCTTCCTTCCAAATGATTTTGTCTTGCAGTCGATGTCGATAGTTCACCTGGTTTCCCCATGATTTAGGATGCTTAAGATTCCTCACAAATCCATGGAGAAATGTCTTTCTCTTGTGTCTGCAAGCAGCATTTCACACGTGTTTTTGCGATTTTCTTGCTGCCTTTCAGTCACTTCATGCAAAACCTATTTTTCCACTTTGCTTTGAAACGAGAGGAGAGGGTTTTCTGTGTCACATTCAAATGATCAACTGGTTCATGTCGAGTTTGAGTATTCATCGAATAAGGCTTACGATTCTTTTTCTGTGATCTTTTTCAGTGGTTTCTTACCTTTATTTCTCATGTCAAAAAAAGCACTTTTGAATTTTTTTAACCACTCGAAACTCTGTGTTTTACTAAGAGCATGTTCACTGTAAGCATTGAGAAGCATTCTGTAACAGTTCTTTTCAGATGATAACAGAAAACAAATGCTATTCATACATCGTAGTTCTTAGGTACAAAATTCGATATGCTTGAAGTTACAGAACAATAGAAAATCTTTGTCAGCTTGTTAGAGAGAGATGATGACATTGCAGAAGCAGTCTTACGATCCCTAAGCTGATGGTTAACACCTTCTATAGGTAAATTCCGGTTTCATACTTCTACACCTGGTAAAATGATCGTCTCACTCTTAGCACATTTCAAAAGTCCTCGTGACATGTGTGGAAGCTTATACTCTTTGATATGATATGGAAATTACCTTGTACATCTTATTGTCATTTTTGGTTCTTATTTGGTTATTTCCACCCTTTGTTTCTTGGAGCTCCTAACAATAATCCTACACGTTTTCCCCAAAATGCCTTTGAATTACTAAATGCAACAAATTTATAAAAATTTCAGGCATGGTTAATTAGATTAGCACAAAAGATGAAAGCAACTGACACTGTAATTCATCCAATCAACATTGTGAACATTTATTTGATGGATTCGGTCTTTACTTGATGTAAATTCATTTTCACCAGTAGTCGGACAAAATACACATAAATTGGGGTAACTTAAAAAATCTAGAGCCAAATTTCCCTGAATAAAAAGGGATATGCAGAACAAAAATTGCACCGCCTTTTTAGTAATTTTGGATTTAGTAGTTGCTAGCACTGACATTTTAAAATCACGCCAATTTAGTCATGTGTATGACTAAATGTGTAAAAGCTTTTTCTGCAGGTAGGAAAACTTTATAATTTCACATGTTACATATTCACATTGATATTAAATGGATTATAAACAGTTGAAAGTTGCTTTATGATCATTCGAAACTATATATATTTTTTATTTTAATATAATTGGGTGGCCGGTAACTGGAAAAACAAATCGCTAAAATTCTTGTAGACGGACAAGTGTCCGATTACTAGCATTTAGCTGCTTAATAAGTATGTTTCTTTTTGGAGGGACCGTATTAAAGACCATGATATCTTCAAGTCCATGGGATCACCTCCATTTTTGACTATAGAATTTGAAAATAAAATTGTAAAATGGGTAGAAGATTTGGCGAGATGTGGTTTCCCAATAAATAAAAAGGAATTGTTGGATACGGTTCAAAAAATTGTTCAAGCCGAAAATTTGAAAACACTTTTCAAAAATGGTAGGCCAAGTGAAAGGTGGTACACCAATTTTATGCGAAGAAATTCCCACCTCACCCTGAAAAATGCAGAAACATTGGAGAAATACAGAGCGCAGATAACACAAGAATACATCCGATCCTGGTTCGAAGATTTAGAATCATTTCTCAAAGATTCAAATGCATATGACATCTTGGATGACCCAAGCCGTATATTGAATGCCGATGAGAGTGGCTTCAGTTTATGCCCAAAATCTGGGAAGGTATTGGGTCTAAAGGGAAAGAGTCTGAATATCGTTAAAAGAGGAAATAGTAAAGAAAACCTGACGCCATTGATTACGTTCACAGCAGATGGAAGGTTTTGTCCATCCCTGGTTATATTTCCCTATGTAAAACACCCAAAGCCAATTGTAGATAGTATACCTTGTAATATCATGTATATAAATAAAAGTAGTAATTATAAAATGAATGAAGAAAATACTTTCTATGTTAATTGCATTCTATGGTTTAAGTTAGGTGCGCTTGGTAACCTAAAAACTCTTTCTCTTTCTCTGTTGTAATTCGAGTTGTGTACATTGTTATTTTATTATTAAAGTCTGAGTTAAACATACTTTTATTATTTTACCCACGATATTACAAGTGGCGACGAGGAAAATTGATATTTGTGAAGTTATCTACAATATTACGAAATGGCACACAAATCAACTTCACAGAAGAATCAAGGCGATTCAGCGGCTGTTAGCCAGTATCCAAATATCATAAAAGGTACGATAGGTGTTTTAAATGAATATCAAATGGGAACAGACTGGTGTACATATCAGGAGAGGATGGAACAATATTTCGAGGCTAATTATATCTAGGACAACAAAAAAGTAGCAGTTCTTCTAACAATGGTGGGTGAACAGGCATATGAAATACTACGAGGATTGTGTGATCCAGAACTTCCAAAAGAAAAAAGTTATCACGAACTGTGCAGGATATTAAAGGAACAATTTTCACAGAAGATTTCTGTCTTCAAGGAAAGAATAGAATTCTACAACTTGAGACAATTAGACAATGAAGGTATTAAAGAATTCTTTGTTCGTTTAAAAAACAAAGCGATCCAATGTAAATTTGAAAATAACCTGAACGAAATACTTAAGGACAGGTTCGTGTCAGGTTTGAAAAAGAGTGCCATTCTAGACAGAGTTTATGAAGTGGACCATACCATTTCTTTGGAAGAAATTGTGCAAGTAGCATTGAAGAAAGTAGCAGCAGTAACCAGTTCTTTCACCCAAACGATAAAAAAGATTAGTTTTACCCAAGAATCAAGGAAAAGAGCAGATGGAAGAAAACCATACCCAAGGAAAGAGAAGAGAGAAAACAAGCCGAAAATTCAGGAAAAAAAGAAAGCCAAATGCAGAAGTTGTGGTGAGGAAAATCATAATTTCAGTAAATGTAAAGGAAGAAATTATAGTAGAGGATCAGAGTAGTCCAACAGATTTCATTGATATGTTTTTTGTGACTAAACGTAGATCCAGTTCTATTGAACCATTTAAAGTTCAAGTGCATATTAATAAAAAACCTTTGACAATGGAACTGGACTCAGGAGCGGGAATTTCTGTTATTCCTGGTAATGTTTTTGAACACATGTTTAAAAATTGTAAATTATTTCCAACGAAAATTAAGTTGAAAACATACGAGGGTAATGTAATTGTTCCAGATGGAGAGATTTATGTGGACATTGAATATCAAAATGTTCTTAAAAGGAATTGCAAACTCATTATAGTCAAAAATGGAATGGTTCTATTATTAGGTAGAGATTCAATTAAATTATTCAATATTGCCTTGCAGGGTTTAATGGTGTCTAATGTGAACAAACTCGATCATAACGACAATTTAGATAAAATTCTTAAACAATTTGAACAGTTATTCACAAATAAGTTAGGCTTGTATAAATTAGGAAAAGTAAAATTCTCGGTAGATCCTGAAGTTAAACCCATTATCTGTAAACCAAGACCGGTTCCATTCAAATTCAAAGAACTGATGGATAAAGAATTGGACGAGTTAGAAAAACAAGATGTTATCACTCGTATTCAAAATTCCGAATGGGGTACTCCCTTAGTTCCGGTATTGAAGCCTAATAAAAAAAAAATTGTTTATTGTCTAAACAGGAGGAATCCCAATTACAAGACAACATATTAATATATGGTACAAAGCCGATGAATATTGCAAAATTAAACACTAACTACATCAATGATGCAGAACAGAAAAAGGAAAATTTACAAAAACTCTTTCAATCTATAGGCAACTTTGCCTAAGATGCAGTAGTTCCCTCAGTTTCAGTTTAAAAATTCGTAAACCATCGCTGCAGACATCAACATCAACACATATCCTATTGAACTGCTGACACATAACATATATTGGTGATCTAATCATCGTGTTCGTTCTGGGTTTAGGGAGGTATAGCATCTGTTCAAGTCGACTACCATTGCGAGGAATGCGAAAGCTCAGCCTGGCCAGCAAATCAGGACAATCTATATAGAAATTAACCAGCTTGTAGAGGACAAGACACAAGTAGTAGACCCTCCTGTTCTCCAATGCCAAGCATGCGAATCTGTTCAGAAGAGTGCGATGGTCAAAACCCTGGGCCGGGTACACACCATCTAATTTGAATGCTAAAAATTTCAAAAACTGCCTCTGAACAGACTCTAGTTGGTTGATGTGTACGTTATATATTGGACCCCAGACAGGACTGGCGTACTCAAGTTTTGAACGGACAAAGGAATTGAACAGGGTAATGAAACAGTTGGGATCCTTGAAGTCTCGACATACCCTGAAAATAAAGCCAAGCATTCGCTTCGCAGCAGCTGTGCCATTTCCATAATGCGGTACAAATGTTAACTTATGGTCAAATTGAACTCCCAAATCTTTAACTTGATGTACTCTCTCTAAAGCTAGATGGCTTATAGTGTAGTCGTACAAAATGGATGCGTTCCTCAGGGTGTAAGTTATGGTCTTACATTTATTAATATTCAATGGTAATTTATTCACAGTACACCAATTGCTCAGCCTATGAAGATCCTGCTGAAGCAGCCAACAGTCATGAACGGTAGATATGGTCCTGAACAGCTTGAGGTCCTCAGCAAACAATAGAGAGCAGCATAGCAGATTTTCTCCGACATCATTAATAAAAATTAGAAAAAGTAGTGGAGCCAAATTACTACCTTGAGGGACACCGCTGAGCGCTGGGAAGGAACATGATCTATGACCCCTAAATTCCACAAATGCAATACGATTAGTGAGGTAAGAGAGGAACAGCAGGAGCAGCCGACGATCGAAACCAAAGTGTTCCAGCTTCTGCAATAAAATTGAGTGATCTACCCTGTCGAAAGCTTTCGAAAAGTCAGTGTATACTGCATCAACTTGCAACTGATTGTTTACAGCCTCACAGACAAATTGTGTAAATATTGTTAAGTTGGTAGTGGTAGATCTTTTGTTAATAAAACCATGTTGACTATCCGATATGAGGCTCCTGACTGGGGAAAATATTCTGTTATATATACACATCTCAAATACTTTAGCAAAGTTGGATAAAAGGGAAATAGGTCTATAATTAGAAATGTCATCCATTTTTCCGGATTTAAAGACTGGGCACACCACGGAGGTCTTCCATAAGTCTGGAAAGCAACTATTCTCCAAGGCTAAATTATAAATGGTCTGCAGTGGTTTGGAAAATACATAAGCACAGTCCTTCAGAAGAAATGCTGGAATACCATCAAAACCATTGGTAAATTTAGGCTTTAGTGCCTTAAGGCAATACCGGACTTCGCATTCATCAAAGGACCTCAATGAAATAATTGGATTGTCGTTGTCTGAGATTGGGTTAGGATTAGGAGCAGAATTATCAGCTGAGCTTTCAATATATGCGCTTCGGAAAAAATCAGCAAATGCACTGACAATCGCAGAAGGATTATTGTACTCTACATCATTCCACCGCAAAATACTTGGAATTCTTGAAGTTCTCTTTTTATTGTGGAAATAACTCCAAAAGGTAGAAGGATCGCTTGTTATAGAACTTTCCGATCTGCGTTTGAAATCATCATAGGCGGCTGCAACTTTGGTCTTCTAATGGCAAGATTAGAATTTGTGCCGATTATAAGATTACAATAAATAAATATCTTGAAGATTATAAGCATCCCCTGCCAAGGATTGAAGAATTGTTCGCAGCTCTTCAAGGAGGGGAGGAATTTACTAAATTGGATTTGCTATGCGCTTAACCAATTAGAATTAGACAACGAAACAAGAAAAGATCCAATACTAAGTAAAGTTTATTTGTTTATTAGGAACGGCTGGCCAGATGAAATTAACGAACAATTTGAAATATTCAAAAGAAAATCCTCCGAAGTAAGTATTGAGAATAATTTGATAATGTGGGGTTATCGAGTAATAATGCCAACAAAATTAAGAAGTCATATGTTGGATGAGATTCATGGTGCTCACAATGGCATGTAAAAGTTTTAGCCAGACAGTATGTCTGGTGGCCAAGTTTGGAAAGAGATATTGAAAATTATGTTAAAAATTGTGATGCTTGCGCGACTTTCATGAAAACGCCAGATAAATCCAAACTAATTAAATTCCAAGAAGGTAAACATGTATATGATAGGATTCATATCGACTTTCTGGGGCCTTACCATAATAAAACATATTTGATAATTTTAGATTCATTTTCGAGATGGCCTGAAATTTATGAAATGCAAAAATTAGATTCTTTTACCACTATAAACAAATTACGTGATTGTTTTGCTAGGTTTGGCTTACCGAATACAATTGTATCAGATAATGGTCCACAATTAGTTTCCGAAGAATTTGAAAAATTTTGTGATTTTAATGATATTGTTCATATTAGATCCCCACCGTATCATCCTTCAACAAACGGTCTTGCAGAAAACGGTGTTAAATTATTTAAGAATTCCTTGAATAAATACCTCCAAGATATCAGGACAAAATCAGAGAGTACGGAAATATTAATGAGTAAATATTTATTTTCATATCCTAATACACCACACTGTACCACTGGTGAAACACCATCGAAATTAATGTTTGGAAGACATGTAAAAACTCGATTAGACCTGTTAACAAAAAGTCGGCGTTCGAAAGCTTTGGAAAGACAGATTAAATACCATGGTAAAAGAATGGTAGAATTTGAAGAAGGTGAGGTTGTTTATATTAAAGACTATCGAACACCAAATAAAATCACTTGGGAAAAGGATGTAATTGTACAGATTCTCGGTACTCAAAATTATAATTGTAAAACATTGAAGGAAAAATTAATTTGGAGGAGGCATATTGTTCAAATGAGGAAAGTAGGTAGTTTTTATGATGACATTTGTGATATTAATGTGAAAGAATATGTTTCTATAAAAGACTCTAGAAGTAATAACATTGAATCAAAGGCAATTGTTCCTAGGCAGGAAGTTAAACCACCAGATTTTCAGGATCACAATAGGGTTCCGGAATCTGTTGGAAATGAATTACCGTCTAATAATGAAGAGTCAGTTTTAGTGGAGGGAGACAGTGCACAAACAAGTGAAAGTGCTTTGTTATCCCCTAATATAAAAAACCGTTTAAGAACAAATATAAGACCTCCTAAAAGATTTAGTGACGGAGGAGTGTAATATCATGTATATAAATAAAAGTAGTAATTGTAAAATAAATGAAGAAAATACTTTCTATGTTATTGCATTCTATGGTTTAAGTTAGGTACGCTTGGTAACCTAAAAACTCTTTCTCTGTTGTAACTCGAGTTGTGTACATTGTTATTTTATTATTAAAGTCAGAGTTAAAGATACTTATATTATTTTACCGACGATATTGCATACCTGATGGGTGGGTTTTGAGAAAAACAGACTCGGGATGGATGAGATCAAATGTGTTCTATGAATATGTAGCCAACTCACTTGATCACTGGCTAGAAAATAAGAAAATTCGTGACCTGTTTTATTTCTGGTTGATCTCATATGTCCCTAGAACTGAGTAAATTTTGACACGAAAAAATATCATTTTATATACCCTGCCACCAAACGCTCCCCATCTACTTCAACCCGCTGATGTGGCTGCTTTCAAGCCTCTTGAAGAATATTGGCGGTAAGAGGTTAGAGAATGGCAGAAAAAAACCAAAATAGGGTCGTTACAAAAGCAGAATTTTGTCCACTCTTTCAGAAAGTCTTGCATAATCCTAATATACCACAAAACATGAACAATGGATTCAAAGCGTGTGGATTATATCCACTTAATCCAGATGCTGTTCACTATGAAAAATGTGTTCAAACCATTCTGGAAAACATGATTACTAACGACAAAGCTCAGGCTGAAACTACCGTTGAAGACCTCAACACTGCCAAAAAAGTGATCGCTTTGCTAGAACCAAAGCTTTCTTATTGTGGAATGTCGATTATATACCTAATAGAATCGTTGCTTCCAGCAAAATGTCAATGTGATGATATCCTACAGAAGAGGAAATAGACAATATAAAATTTGTTCTTTTAGACGAAGAAGTGAAAAAACCAAATGTGATAATTTTAGACAATATATTACTGGATGAAATAAATCAAATTTCCAATTTAACTGAAATAGAAAATATCGAAAATTCTGTCTTTAATGAAGGAAAAAACGATGCAAAACAAATTTGCAGAAAGGGTTTCTTCATCTAAACTGGAAGTCACCACGGCTACCAGTTTTGATGAGCATGAAAGGCAAGCCTCAAATAAGGTGACGAAAGTTAAACCTTTGAATGACTCATTCGAAAAACATTTAACGTTTCCGCTACCTCTCCCAAAAAATGTGAGTAAAAGAAGAAAAGAAAAGACACCTTCAGCAATATCCTCTAATGCCTGGACAAACTACTATGAAACAAAACAAAAAGAAAAGGAATAGAAGGAAAATCTTAAAAAGAAAAGGAAAACAGATACAAACATAATATTGAATTGAATCAGTCCTTACTTGGTGAAAATCCATATTAAATAATATTTAAATAAGGTTATTCTGATTTTCACAAATTTTTATTATTATGTTTACAACAATCGTTTCGCTATCACAGTAGCATCATCAGGCAAGATTACATTTTGAATAACTAAGCTTGTTTCCGAAATCCGTTGCTATTTATATTACAGTAAGTACAATAAATTTTTATTGAGCACTAAAACCCAAGAAAGGGTCTCTCATATTCCAGCTTATCTGAATATATTTAACAGTCGTGAATTATTTAAATCTAATTGTTCGTTAAGTAATATTACAATTTTTTTGTGTTTATTTATCTCAAGGGATTCTAACAGGTTTAAGGCATAACTTTTACTTTCTATATGTAGAATTTCAAAATTATGGTTGAAAGTATGTCCTGTTCCTAACAAATGGTTAGAATATGTGGAATTACTTTTATTATTGAGGAAACTCTTCAATTGTTCACAAATTCTATGCCGGATAGTTCTTCCTATGTAAACTTTAGGGCAATCACCGTAGGTTAACTTATAAACCCCGGATTTATCATCATTATGTGTACAGTCTTTATTATTTTTAATAAGTTTGAATTGGTTTTAAATTAAGTTATTATTATTATTAATACACAAACAAAGGGAGGGGCTAACCCATAAACCTTAAAATTAACAAAATTTGTTGCCTCAGTAGTAAACATACTTCATTAAATGTCCAATAGAAAAACCCGATAGCAAATTAAGCCAAAAAAAAAAAATTTTCATTAATGTCACAATAGTCTCAGCCAAACCACCCGTCCAATCCACTCTTAAACATTCCAACCGAACTCGCACCGACAATTCCCGCAGGTAGGGAATTCCACACTGTGAACACGCGATTCACTAAACAATTCTTGCGGCACCTGATAGAAAAGTTTTCCTTCTTAAGTTTTAAATGGTGACCTCTCAAACGAGTGTCAGAGCTTACACTATATATGTCCCTCAGCATGCCATAATTGTACCTCAATATACGAAAAATGATAATCAAGTCTCCTCGTAGCCTGCGCCTTTCGAAGGTGCTGAGACCCACCATACATAATCTTTCCTCATAGCTTGGTCGTGCACCTCGAAACCAAAGTCGCGTTGCCTTCCGTTGTAGTTTTTCCAGTAACTGTTGATCACGCACTAAATCAGCATTCCACACAGGCCCGCAATATTCCAACAATGGTCTTACGTAACTGGAGTATAATCGTATCCATGATCTTAATGATATTTTTCGGAACGATTTCTTTAACATGAAGAGCCTGCTATTCGCCTTTTTCACAATTTTCGTAATATGCTCTGACCACGACAAATTCACAAACGGTCACACCAAGATCGTTATGGGATCGTACAGTGTCCAAAAGATGCTCACCCAGCATATATGTCCTACGCGAATGATTGCCCCCGAGATGCAAAACAACACATTTATCTATATTCAGTGGCAAAAGCCAGTCCGAGCACCATTGAGATATTGAATCCAGATCTTCCTGTAGAGTTTTGTGTGGGTGGAGTAATTAAAAATCTTCGTGTCGTCGGCATAAAAAGCACAGTCAGACCGGATGTGACGAACAGATCCCTGGGGTACGCCGCTCTGTACCACTCTGTCTGTCGAAAAAGAACTCCCGATGCGAACGCAGAATTCTCGTTCAGACAAAAGGATTTCATCCAAAGGAGAAGTTTTCCCCGAATCCCACAATGTTCCAACTTACGAAACAACCTCTGCCTAGGCACCCGATCAAAGGCCTTGGAGAAGTCCAAATAAATAACGTCCACCGCCTCCCCCCTGTCTAAAGCCGAAGTCCAGCTGTTGATGCACCCCAGTAGATTCGTCATGGTTGATTTACCCTTGACGAAGCCATGTTGCTGTTTTGGAACCAATTTGTGTTCATTGGCAAAATTAAGAATTTTCTCAGCAATGATAGATTCCATTATTCTGCATACAACCGGTGTAAGACTGATAGGGCGATAGTTATTAGGGTCAAGCTTACTACCTGTCTTGAATACTGGTGTGATGCAAGCTTTTCTCCAAAGAGCAGGCACTGTAGACTCATTGAATGATAATTTCAATACAATAGAAAGTGGAAAGGCCAAGTATTCAGACAAGGACCTCAGGAGTAGTGGTGACAAATGATCCGGTCCAGGGGAACAATTTTTCTTCAGTAAATTTAGATGTCGCTTTATATCATCTGGAGTGAACTCCATTTCCATTTCCAGGGAAGACAGCAATCTTGAACTCTTGATTTCTGGATATTGAGCTGGAGTATCCTCAAGTGTGTAAACCAATGAGAAAGTATCAGCAAGCAGGTTGGCGGTATCCAGACCATCCCGACATAACTCATCACCGCTCTTCAACAATGGAATGCCCACCTTGGATATTAAATTTGAGCGGATATATTTGTGCAGCTTTTTTGGGTTGTTGGAAGTGGCAATGGATTCTTCATATCTTTCTCGTGAACAATTTATGCACTTTTTTAACATATTCGAAAACTCCCTGTGGGCATGGAAATCATTATCATCTTTAGAACGTTTAAACTTACACCATAGTTTCTTTTTATGTTTTACCATGGAAAGAATTTCGCTGTTCAACCAAGGCTTAAGTTTATTCTGAACAATGGTTTTCTGCACGGTACACTGATTCCTATGGAAAGCAAGGGCATCAAGAAAATGTTTCCAAAATTCTTAAATTAAATTTATTTTTGAGGTATGTAGCAATTTTTTCACCTTTAGTGTATTTTAAGGAAATATATTTAAAATTTTCTTTTATATTAGGATATACCATATTCAAAGCTATTTTATTATTTTTATTCATCAACAATTTGTCTATTAACGTAGAATCGTAGTCATTATTAATAGCTATTTGTTTAATTATGTTAAGTTCTGAAATACAATTTTCTCGATTCATGGAAATATTAACTAATCTATGGATCATACAATTGAATGCTGATAATTTTCGATTTCAAGGATGGTTTTATTTATTGTGTATAATAGAGTCCATTTTTTTGTGAAATATTGAAAAATCATGTGAATTATTTATTCGAGTAACAGTAAAATCAAGAAAATTAATAGTATTATTATGTTCGGTTTAGTGAATGTTAATGAAGGATGTATTTCATTGATAAATAAAAAGAATTTTTTTAAAAGTCTGTCTGTACCTGTGAAGCAACAGAAAATATCGTCTACATATATATAGCAATCTAAAAAGTGTTTCTTAAGGGGATTTTTGTGAATTTTAGTTTCAATATTGTCCATGAATATCTCTGCTAATAAAGGATTTACGGGATTTCGTATAATCAAATCATTTTCAGATTTATAAATTTTATTTTTGAATTGAAGATAATTTTGTTTAGTGCAAATATCTAGACATTCTAAAATATCTTCTTAGATAATTGTATTACATCTGTTATTGATTAATAGATTGTCTACTAGTTCAATTGTTTCGTTTGGTGGGATACTTGGAATTAAATTTTGGACGTCAAATGAAATGAATTTAGCATTATGTAGTAAGTGGATATTCTTCCTTATGTAATTTAATCAAAGAATAATTTTTGGAGGTTGTGGATTCATTAAAATTAGTTTATTTTTTGGGGTGTTGTGAAAAAGGCTGGATTGCGGGGTTATTAGGGATTTAACTTGATTTTGGAAAATTTATATTGGTATAGATATTTAGACGATATTTTCTGTTGCTTCACAGGAACAGACAGACTTTTAAAAAATTTTTATCAGGAGTACAAATAAGTTTCCGCCGTTTTTTAACACAAATTAAATTTAAACGATGTGAGACTGCTTGCTGAGTGACTTCTAATGTTAGAGCAAGTTCTTTTTGTGTTCGAGATGAATCTTCCTCCAATAATTCCTCCAATTCTGCATCCTCGTAAATTTTTGGCCTTCCACTGCGATCTTTGTCTTCTACGTCGAAATCACCGTTTTTAAACTTTTGAAACCACTCTCGACACGTTCTCTCACTCAAAGCACCCTCACCATATGCTTCTACGAGCAATTGATGCGCCTCAGCAGCAGATTTCTTTAAATTAAAGAAGTAAACTAATATTTTCCGCAAATGACGTTTACTTGGCTCAAATTTTGACATTTTAAACTTATAAAAATTATATTTTACCAATATAAAATCAATGATATTAATAGGTTATGTTGTTCTTGAATGTCCAAACTATTTTTTAAGCCGGTTATCATCTGCGAAAGCTAACCGAAACTCCGTGCCGCGCCATCTACAATAAAACGGCGGAAACTTATTTGTACTCCTAATATTTATCAATGAGATACATTCTTCAATAACATTCACTATGGAAACCGAACATAATAATTCACATGATTTTTCAATATTTCACAAACCAACCTATACGGATTCTATTATATACAATAAATCAAACCATCCTTTAAATCAAAAATTATCAGCATTCAATTGTATAATCTATAGATTACTTAATATTCCCATGAATCGAGAAAATTATATTTCAGAACTTAACATAATTAAACTAATAGCTATTAATAATGACTATGATTCTACGTTGATAGACAAATTGTTGATGAATAAAAATAATAAAATAGCTTTAAATATGGTATATCCTAATATAAGAGAAAATTTTAAATACATATCCTTAAAATACACTGGAGGTATTTTTGAGAAAATTGCTACATACCTCAAAAATAAATATAATTTAAGAACTTCATTTAAAACCAACTCAAACTTCAGTAAAATAATTAAAAATAATAAAGATTGTACACATAAAGATGATAAATCGGGGGTATATAAGTTAACCTGCGGTGACTGCCCTAAAGTTTACATGGGACAGACTGAAAGAACTTTCCGACATAGAATTTGTAAACATTTGAAGAGTTTCCTCAATAATAAAAGTAATTCCACATATTCTAACCATTTGTTAGAAACAGGACATACTTCCAACCATAATTTTGAAATTCTACATATAGAAAGTAAAATTTATGCCTTAAACCTGTTAGAATCCCTAGAGATAAATAAACACAATAAAATTGGAATATTACTTAACGAACAATTAGATTTAAATAACTCACCTCTGTTAAATATATTCAGATAAGCTGGAATTTGCAGGGACCCATTTTTGGGTTTTAGTGCTCAATAAAAATTTATTGTACTTACTGTAATATAAATAGCAACGGATTTCGGAAACAAGCTTAGTTATTCAAAATGTAATCTTGCCTGATGATGCTACTGTGATAGCGAAACGATTGTTGTAAACATAACAATAAAAATTTGTGAAAATCATAATAACCTTATTTAAATATTATTCAAACATAATATTTGAAAAATTTGAAGTCAAAACAGATTTATTCTGTTAGCCTTCTACAATTTTAATTTCAAAAAATTTATTCAAGAAACTTTAAAAATTAAATCTTATAGGCACTGCTTATATTTAATAGACGTATAAAATCGAAACCCATTATACAATATCAAATGGAATTGAGAAAAACCCAACGAATATAAATTGTCAATTAAAATTAATAAATAAATGTTTTTTTGTTTCGTTCCAGGCATGAGTACTGAACTCATCAGACAAGCGTACACAGCCCTGCTTGTAACAAAATGTTTTCTTATCTAATCTCATATTTATGAAAACTAAATCTTTCTCAAAAATATACAACATAATTTAAAAAACTCCTCATAAACTAATTCATTTGAAATTTTTAATATCTATATATAAATAAATCAATTGCTGTTCGTTAGTCTCGCTAAAAATCGAGAACAGCTGAACGGATTTATCTTATCTTGGTCTTGAAATGATCGTGGAGGTTTAAGGAAGGTTTAAAAGGAGAAAAATTCGAATAATTGCCGGGAAAACCCTAAAAACAGCCATTTTCTGTTTATCATACAAACGTTTTCTAACGTAACTAAAGTTATTAAGATAACATTGTACCTCACTTAAGATATGAGCAAAATCCCGAATGTTGAAATTCTTAGGTCGTCACAGTCAATCAAATGTGCGAAGAGCTACCTCGCGTGCTAACCTCACTGAATACCAGAGAGAGACAGATCAAGAAAATAGTCGTATTGCTATGTCACAATTGCGTTATTTAGTGAGTGACAATGAAGTAGATAGGCTTAGAATGCTACGAGTTCGTGCACATCAAACACAACAACACCAAGCACGACATAATGAAATTGAGCGAATCCGCAGACGCAGTGCTCCTGTGATTCTTGAACGAGCTGCATTCCACCATGATCCGGCAATTGATTATTGTGGCGACAAATCGGTAACAATTGGGGAAATGAACATAATTTGTAAATATTGTAAGGCCTTAAAATACACTGGTGAATCTACTGGATTATGTTGTGCTGGAGGCAAAGTAAAATTGCCACAATTAGTCCCACCACCAGATCTTTGGATTCTGGGATTAGAAATGATTCTAAGCACTTCTTGGCCAACATTCAGAAATATAATAGCTGTTTCCAGATGAGATCATTTGGCGCTACACATATTATACAGGACAATTTCATGCCCACTTTCAAGGTATTATACCAGAATATTTTTTTATAATATTCAAGTATGTACTCAAATATATATTAATTTATTTATATATATATATATATATATATATATATATATTTATATATATATATATATATATATATATATACATATATATATATATATATATATATTAGGAGTACAAATAAGTTTCCGCCGTTTTATTGTAGATGGCGCGGCACGGAGTTTCGGTTAGCTTTCGCAGATGATAACCGGCTTAAAAAACAGTTTGGACATTCAAGAACAACATAACCTATTAATATCATTGATTTTATATTGGTAACATATAATTTTTATAAGTTGAAAATGTCAAAATTTGAGCCAAGTAAGCGTCATTTGCGGGAAATATTAGTTTACTTCTTTAATTTAAAGAAATCTGCTGCTGAGGCGCATCAATTGCTCGTAGAAGCATATGGTGAGGGTGCTTTGAGTGAGAGAACGTGTCGAGAGTGGTTTCAAAAGTTTAAAAACGGTGATTTCGACGTAGAAGACAAAGATCGTAGTGGAAGGCCAAAAATTTACGAAGATGCAGAATTCATCTCAAACACAAAAAGAACTTGCTCTAACATTAGAAGTCACTCAGCAAGCAGTCTCACATCGTCTTCTATAATAAATATTTAATTTGTGTTAAAAAACGACGGAAACTTATTTGTACTCCTAATAAGTTTTTAAATAAACATGTTTATTATACAGTGTCGAATGCTTTAACCAAGACCATTAAAGTGCCTTATAAACTTTGTATGTTTTTGTTAGGAGCATAGAACGGCAAAACTAGGACCCCATTCGGAGATTTTCCACCATACAGGTCCAGTGACTGGCGCGAACGGCATTACGTTAGGCACCAAGACTTAAGCCTCCTTTTAGCTGGTACGAAACCAGGGTCCTAGTCAAGGCAAGCACCCCCATCACGACAAGATCCAATGCCTGGAGGGCGACTAGCACCGTAAATCCGACCTGGACATTAAGACCCACGAACCCTTGTGAAGTTTTTCAATTGATCCTGGCTTCAAACACCAACGATCTAGCCGTATTGTCGAGATCTACAAACCCCAGAAACGTCTGACAAAATACTAGTTCAGGACGAGGTCGGTCGAACCGTCAAGTCCCGCAAAACCCCGAAGCACTTCTCGAGATATCCTGAACATGAGTTGCTGCAAAAAGATAGCTGGAATAGCCTCCTAGTCCAGCATGCGGACTGTCAACTACTGCCCCCTCCAGTCAAACACCGATTGGGTGGCCAGGTCGTACAAATACATCCCGAGGGCCTCCACCCTCCCCGGGTAACGCAGTATGCTGCATAACGCATTCGGCCACTGGACAGAAAAAGCCGGAGATGACGCAACTTTGCTTTATGCAAGATGAGACAAAATATTAGGAGTACAAATAAGTTTCCGCTGTTTTATTGTAGATGGCGCTGCACGGAGTTTCGGTTAGCTTTCGCATATGATAATCTGCTTAAAAAATAGTTTGGACATTCAAGAACAACATAACCTATTAATATCATTGATTTTATATGGGTAAAATATAATTTTTATAAGTTGAAAATGTCAAAATTTGAGCCAAGTAAGCGTCATTAGCGGGAAATATTAGTTTACTTCTTTAATTTAAAGAAATCTGCTGCTGAGGCGCATCAATTGTTCGTTGAAGCATATGGTGAGGGTGCTTTGAGTGAGAGAACGTGTCGAGAGTGGTTTCAAAAGTTTAAAAACGGTGATTTCGACGTAGAAGACAAAGATCGCAGTGGAAGGCCAAAAATTTACGAGGATGCAGAATTGGAGGAATTATTGGAGGAAGATTCATCTCAAACACAAAAAGAACTTGCTCTAACATTAGAAGTCACTCAGCAAGCAGTCTCACATCGTTTAAAATCATTAGGAATGATTCATAAACAAGGAAATTGGGTTCCGTACGAATTAAAGCCGAGAGATATTGAACGCCGATTATGCTTAAGTGAAATGCTGCTAGCTAGACATAAAAAAAGGGTTTTTTTACATCGTATCGTAACTGGTGATGAGAAGTGGATAGATACATTATCTGCTGACAATCCAAAAAGAAGAAAATCATTGGGATTACCTGGCCACGCGTCAACATCAACAGCAAAACCAAATATTCACCGAAAAAAACTTATGCTGTGTATTTGGTGGTATCAGCTAGGTGTAGTGTATTATGAGTTGCTTAATCCGAGCGAAACAGTTACTGAAGCTCTCTATCGAACACAATTGATGAGATTGAGCCGAGCTCTGAAGGAAAAACGCCCTGAATACTATTCTGGACACGAAAAAATTATTCTTCTGCATGACAATGCTCGTCCACATGTTGCTGCTCCCGTGAAAAAGTACTTGGAAACACTTGATTGGGAAGTGTTACCCCACCCGCCGTATTCACCAGACATTGCACCGTCCGATTATCACCTGTTCCGGTCCATGGCACATGCTCTGACGGCGCAGCGGTTCACATCTTATGAGGATACCAAAAATTGGGTTGATTCGTGGATAGCCTCAAAAGACAGGGAGTTCTTCAGACGTGGGATTCGAATGCTGCCTGAGAGATGGGAAAAAGTGGTCGCAAGTGATGGGAAATATTTTAAATAAATTTATATTACCGTTCTTCTATAATAAATATTTAATTTGTGTTAAAAAACGGCGGAAACTTATTTGTACTCCAATATATATATATATATATATATATATATATATATATATATATATATATATATATATATATACATACATATACATATATATATATATATATATATATATATACATACATATACATATATATATATATATATATATATATATATATATATATATATATATATATATATATATATATATGTATATATATTCTTTGATTATTTACGTACCACAAAACAAAACAAAAAATATAGTTTATGAGAAAGCATTAAATTGGTTAACAGACTGTATCATAGCAGTGTGTGTCTGTCAATATCAAATTTAAACCTTATAAATAGATAAATAGCCAGTATATCAGAAAAACTCTGTTTTGTAAGTCAGCAATATGATGTGTAGAAAATAATAATAAAACTTCATACTTCATTCAAGAAAGGCTTTTTTATTAAATACGGATTCGTTTTGTTTGTTTTAAGATTTCTTATACAAAAGATTAGGACTTTTATTTATCGATTGAGGCAGTACGAAATCTGCCGGGTCAGCTATAATAGTATTTAAATAAATTACTTCAAAAACTCTCAAAAAATAATTAGAATTCGGATAAGACCAGTTCAACTTCACATTTAAAAGATAAAATCAATTAACAATAAATAAAATTACCCAATACGATCTCTCGTTGTTGAACATTCAACTAGGTACATCTAATATCCAAGGTACTCTATGTTCTAAAAGATACATAAATTTTTTGAAATTAAATTTGTAGAAAACTAACGATTAAAATCTGTTTTGATATTCAAATTTCGTAATTATCCTTCTATCAAATAAAAAACCGCTTCTTATGGTTTTATTTTTTACAAACAAAATAAATGATAATCTGCAAGCGAAATTACCACCTATAATTTTTATATAAGGAATTTTTGTGAAACAGTTTATTTAGACATTTTATTCAAATCAATCAGCTTTTTATGGATATATCTTAATGATGATTATACATTCCTTGAAATATAAAACCTTGGTTTTGAAAACTATTTAGCCAAAATCAATATGGCAATAAATTGTAATAATTTATATCATAAAAAAAATTATTTAATGTATCTATCTTCTCCCATTGAGATTAAGACTCCTGCTTCGGAAATATTGAAACTTACCGGTTTTTTCAGATCCCAGTTCATGTTCAAATTTACATTTGCTGCCGTATCTGCATTTTCCTTGCATAAAAAATTTGCAGACCACCATTTTACTGTATATGTTTTTTCAAACATGCAATTAGATCTCTTCAAATAATACAAAGCGAATGAAAAATGTTTTTAAAAGGATGCATTAAAAGTAAACGGCACCCTCCAATCAGAGAGCACTAGAATAAACTCTGTATACACATGCGTCGTAGTTTGTTTTCCGCAATTTGAATGATTGTCAAAGTGACAATTCTAACCCCAGAAACATTTATCTCCCGTGAAAGAATTGTATTTTTTTTTAAGCAAATGAACTTATTATAATTATATTATTTGGACTAGGTAGTGTGAAATTTTAATATTTTAGGAAAAGTAGCATGCATTGATAATAATTGATATACCTATTATTAGAGAATTGCCGAATACACTTCTATTTCACATTATCATATTTCAAAATGTAAGTATGCTGGTTATTTTTACAAAAAGGTTCCTGGAATCATTTTGTTTCGAATTGTAGCCCATTCCAAGTATTCCTACACCTTGACTGAAGAAATTTATAGATAATGGATGAACATATGTGTGAAAGTATTAAAAATGTAGACGTTGAAACTTTTTCCAAAATGTACCACAGTTTCTGCCAACTAGCGAAATCTGTAGCAAATGAAAGAGATAGAAAGAGGAAAATTGAAAAACAATTATATTATCAGAGCAAAAGGTAGAAGATATATAGTTATGAATCACTTTAAGGCTTGTCAATTGACGTACTAACAATTTTTGGAAGACTAAGATTTCAGCAGTAGGAAATCTTTAACATTATCAATGAATGCTTCTTGCTTGATATAATTAACAATTGATTTGCATGATTGCCCATACTAGCTTAACTATACTTTTTGATAAATTGTTTCACTAAGGATGAGAAGTAAAATTCAAGTTAGTACTAGATGCAAAAAGTAATAGATCTGATCTTGTTATAATCATTGAATTATGATTACAGGATGAATAATATTCAGGAATAGTCAATAAAAATACATGTCTCTTCATATACCCACTAACAAGTCAATTGGGAATTCGAACGATGAGAAGATTTGATGACTTGTATCATAAAATGTAGAAGTTTCATTTTAGTTTGTGCTGGATAAAGGAAGTATGTGATTATGTTTAAATTCTCATTTAAATAATGTGTTTCAGGAACCTTCCACGATTATGGTACCCCACCCTGGTGAGGGTACTGACATCACTTACTTTCACAGCAGATCCACAAAACGTGAACATGCGTTCTAAATTTCACAGGCTTGAATTCGACTTCGGGGAATGATAACTCGACCTCCATGCACATTTTGTATTGGCGATTTTTTGTGAGATGGTCAAAAAAAGAATACCCAAGTTTAAAAACTATCTGTATTAGTAATAATTAAGAACATGCTTCATGGCCCTGTATTCTCATTCTCAACAAATTAACTTTAAAACTTATGCAAATGTTGTATAATTTTGTACATTTTTGAAGGAGAAAGAGTTTATTCTCATATAAAACATTTGTTAACGTTTCCAGGTAGACTTGTCAAGAATAAAGGTCATGTTGATATAATAACATCCACCTTATTTTAAAAGTATGAACACACTCATTTTAAAACTATTTAATTCTATATACATCAAAAATAGCCTCAAGATGGGACAAAAAATGGTATTCTTTCCATAAAACCAATCAATCAAATAAATGGATATTTCATTAAATTGATTCCACAAACAAGTGAACAGCTGTTGCTAGGATTTTTCCGAATCAATAAGAGTTCATTTCTGTAATATTAAATTTTCTTCATGCTACTCAACGTTGAACATTTCCTTTTCTATTCGTCGATGACACCTTGGTCACATGATCACTTTGTATTTCTTCAGCCAAGGTGTAGGAATACTTGGAATGGTATACAATTCGAAACAAAATGATTACAGGAACCTTTTTGTAAAAATAACAAGCATACTTGCATTTTGAGATATGACTTAATGTGAAATAGTAATGAATGGAAACACATTTATCAGCCTGTGGTTAAATCTACTCTACGCAGTGGTTCACAAAGCTCCACGGTGAACCTAATAGTGCCGGATCTAAATGACTTATTACTACATATCAGTAGGTCGGTAACTAGCTCAAATCAGATATCATTCTTATGCAGCGGAAGGGGTTAGAAGGGACAGGATACAGTCAGCATGCACGCCTTCAACTGCACTTCCGGTAACCAGTGCTGAACCTAACCGTCACAAGAGGTAAGTTCAAATGGACAGTATGGTAAGGGTAACTGTGGCATGCCCAGGAGATCTCCTTGAAGAGGGGATCTAACATAATTTGAGTCGACCAGAGAAGTTACTATAAAATGGGCTGTATCTGGCCTTCTCAGGGTGACGAAGGCCCAGGAAGGCTTAGATATTACTGAAGAAGGAACTGAACACTACCTGAAGGGTCACGCAAACTAATCCCTGGGAATATCACAATACCTCGGAACAATGATCTAGCAATCACTCACACATTCTCACAGTAGGGTTGGATATCCGGAGCTATTTACTGTCTCTATACGATATGTCGTCCTCTGCCAGGACTACTTAGCAATTTACCTTAAACAACGCCACTGGTTCATAAGGAGTACAATCTCTTAAAGTAAATGGGCATGTCCATATGGCAAATATGAAACACAAACAGACTATTATAAAATAGGTACAGCACCCCATCACCTAGGGGTGTTAATGAACGTTACAATAAGAACAAACAAAGAAATAGGTAACTGTGGGATCACACAAGGGTATATACAAATCAGTTACATATCAAGCACTGCAATTAGTAAGAACAGATAAAACAAAATCTCTATTAATAAGTATTATGCAGATAAAGAACCACTATTTACAAATACAGCAAAAAGCAACCAGGCACCGAGAAAAAGTATACAATACAAACAGATAACTTGTGAGGGTCGTGCCGCTTTAGTTACATACAAAGGCAATGCATTTTAGTTAAACCATTCCGATCGGATTAAATAACAGTGAAGCAAAAATACAAGAATACATCCATCTATTCCAAACTGCACATTCGACATACCTAATTATACTCTTTATCGCGACGATAGTATCACAAATCCTGGTCACAGGGGGGTATGCGTCTACTTAAGACAAGGTATCACTTCCTCTTTCAAAGTGAATGAGGTTCATTAGGATTGGACAGGCATCAACAACATTTTCTTTGAAATATCAAAGCAAAGTTTTTCTATCTTCATTGTATGTATTTATCGACCTTGTCCCTGCTCTGAAGACGCCGAGTTGGTTGTTTTTCTGTCGGAGAGCTCTGAGAAATATAACAACTTGTTCATAGCTGGAGACTTCATTTGTCCAGATTTAGAGTGGTCCATCACGCTGCTGCCTTCACAAAACGCACCATTGTTTTCTTATGCTGAACTTTTGGTCAACACTGGTCTTCAACAACTAGTTCATCAACCCACCAGATACAGGGAGGGACAGATTCCTTCCATACTCGACCTAATCATCTCTTCCGATTCCAATGTCATCTCAGAAATCGAATATTCGCCTCCTATTTGAAAATCTGACCACGTTCTCTTATCTACCAAAATTCAACTCAACACCTCAATCACAAACAGTAGGCAGAGTAAGCTTAAAAGTAGAATCAAGTTCGCGATATCATCTCGGGCTATGACTGGTATTCTGTTCTCTCTTCTCAGCTTTCGATGGAGGATATACTTGGGGATGTTTTCTGATATAATCAATGAGGCTGTAGCTACGTGTACTACTTACTCAGTTCAGAAACTCAATCCTTCGAAACCATGGATAAAGCAGTCCGTATTGCATATGATCCGTTGTAAAAAATCATTGTGGCAACGTTATGTACGCAGCAGATCGGATGATGACTATCGCAACCATCGTGTATATTCCAACGTCGTTTTGTCGACGATTCAACACGCCAAGAAGAAATTTGAACATGATTTGATCAGTTCCAAGAATAGGAAGAGACTTTACAAGTATCAAATCATAGACGTATTATTCTTATAAGTCTATGGCCAAAATTCAATATATGTAATTAGCAGCTTTACGGTGGGAATCTGAGGAATGGTCATAACAAGCCACTGCTGTATAACTGATTACACGTATATCTTATGATCTGTTTCAGCATAATACTATTTCTCAAAATTACTTCAGCATAAGCTTGTGTCTTCATCAGGGTAGGCAAGATCAAAACTTGATTGGGGGGTTTGCTTCAAGCGCGAACCAACCCATTCA
This sequence comes from Megalocaria dilatata, assembly GCA_034642435.1. Classification (NCBI taxonomy): domain Eukaryota; kingdom Metazoa; phylum Arthropoda; class Insecta; order Coleoptera; family Coccinellidae; genus Megalocaria; species Megalocaria dilatata. The sequence goes on along the minus strand of CM067859.1, from coordinate 50,437,639 downwards.
TTTGGAGACCCTAATTGTCGTTCCACACATCCCCGCTGGAGATGGCACCCCGACCAGCCCAGCGGCGTACTGTCTCATTGCCTGATCCCAACACCCTATTCCGTGACCTTTATCGACGCTCACTGGAGGGGGAGTGTGTAGCGAACAACTTCTTCGCTCCTCGTCCAGAAACCTGCCTTGCTCTGTCGCAGCTTGACCGGCGTACCAATAGAGGACCCGACCAGTCTAAAGATGCGTGGCTACCCGTCCACGCCGAGTTCAAATAGACCAAAAGCATATAGCGTTTGACGATCTGCGTTCCAAGCGGAACACATGGTCACAGGCATAGCTGCGCATCACGCCTGAGTTTCAGATGCGCAGACGCGGAAACGAAACGCCGTCTCCCGAATTAAGAGGTGGAAGCTCCCTCACAACACCGCATTACATTCGAGAGCTTCCAAAGATTCAGCTGAACAGAGTAACACCATATTCTGTAAAAAGTCTTCGTCACATTAACCCTCCAAAAAAGTTCAACATGATCATGTCACATCAGTCGAACACCAAAATAACCCCCAGATACTTAAATGTATTCACTCAAGGAAACTGGAATCTTGCAAACTAAAGACTGGTGATAGTATAGGTAGGCGGCGCTTGTCAGAACAGTCGCCAACGTTTTGTTCATAACCACTGGCAGGTATGTTTCCTGCAGATGCTCGTGCGAACAGTCCAGAGCCTGACTGATTTTCTCTACAACTAAGTCCAATTCATAGCCTGAGAATAACAGATAGAATAATCCATATAAGACCAATTTCAACATTCGTCCGGAGCTCATTAGACTGGCGAAAAGTAATCTAAGAGCATTCAGCCTAGCTCGGGCATCCGAACTTCTTCCACAGCATCGGACAGCTAGATTTCGTTTTGCCCGTCAATATGCTAATTTTATTGTAGCAACCTGTCTCGCTCCCTGTCCAGAATTCTACTCCGCTCTGCTACAACTTCCCGGCGTAGCATAAAGGGGATGCTACAACTTTCCGAACACCGAGCTCACAGTCCGCGCCCGGTTCAAGTAGAAAAGAGTGCGAGAGTTCTGACAGCCGAGTTCTAACGTGAAACCAGGTCACTAGCGTCATAGGCAGAGTCGCACCCATTGTCTATCTGTTGAGTTCAGGTGTGCAACTCGGAACGAAACGCCGGCTCCCAAACCAAGAGGTTGAAGCTCCCTCATAAGAAGCCGCATTTCTTGGGAGCTTCATTGGTGACTCCAGATAATCCCATCCCTTCCATTCCGAGGTACCTTTCCTGTTTTCGTTCCACAGTTTCCTCGCTGGAGATGGCACCGCGTCCAGCCCAGCGTCCAGCCCAGCCACATTCCAACGCCCAATTTCGTGACCCTGTCTACGCTCACTGAAGGGGGAGTGCCTACTCGCTCCAAGCCCAGAATTCTACTCCGCTCTGCTGGAACTTCACGGCGTAGCATAAAGCTACGACTTTCCGGACTGTTTTCAGATGAGAGCAAAATAAGACGTCCGATTAATTGCCAGCGTGGGAGGCGTCAGTTAAGAGACTGGTATTGAATAGGTCAGATACTGATTTAGATGAATTATACCGATTAAAACGTCACCTAATGACAAAATTTCTAGGTTCACATACCAACGCATGGGTGAAAAGGCTCTATCGTCCTCGAAGAAATGAAGGGCAAGAATTTTAAAACATCTATAGACATTGCAGAAACCAGGAGAAAAATCTAAGACAGCGATTACATGAGTCTGAGGATGGTCTGATGAAGCTTGGAGCAATAGTGGATAAGAGGTATAAACCATTGAGTTTGCAACACCGGCAAATGACATTTGATATCACTACCAGAGGCGAATGCCGAAACATATGGCAAGAACATGTTTTACATGGAAAATTTCCCAAACAACTAGAAGGAGAAAATTTCGACAAATATGCTTTTCTATCGTGGCTCAATGCAGGTTAACTGTATCCGGAAGCTGAAGGTATTTTAACGACTATCCGGAACAGAGTAATAAGAACACGCAGTTATGAGAAACATAGATGATGAATGCAGAAAATGCGGCACTGTTGGTGAATATATTGAACATATTATCGGGTTGTTCAAGTCTCGCTGATAGTGCATACTTGGGACGACACGACCAAGTAGCAAAGATTGTACACCAACAAATAGTGCTTACAATATGTCTAATAAAAACTTGCTAACCGTATTACAAGTATCAACTTATGCCTTGTATTGGAAAAAGACGGAGGGGTGGTCTACTGAGATAGATCAATAACAACAGATCCAACAGTAGATTATTGTAGACCAGATCTAGTATTCATCGATAAAAATCAGAAATGGAATAATTATACATAGCAATAGGTACCACTCAAGCATAACGTGAGAAATACAGAGTAATAAAAAATAACAAGGTATGAAAATTTGGCAACAAAACTCGAACTAAGAGGTTGTAGCTCCCTCTGTATCTGTAGAGGTTTCGGAGAATTAATCCAGCTATTATCTGTAATATTAAACTGGATTGTTAGAGTGTTGCTATGGTTCTTTTTAGCGTTCAACGCTATTCAGCTCACAAAGTTTTTGTTTTTGTTTTGAATCTTCTAAACATACGATTCGTATGATATTTTGCGAGAACGTGTACGTTATCATTATCCTTCCTAAATCGACATTTTAAATCAGTTGGAATCGCAGTTCGGAAAATATTAATAAAAATGAGACATATTAGAAATGTAAATGTTTGCGAAACCATTCAAATGATTTTGCGCAACCGAGATATTCAGGCCATAAATTTAACCCGAAAGTTTAAAGTCTCACTCCGTTCGACAGTTATAGTCATAGATTAACAATAATATAGTCTTGTTGATCTATGGTTGTAGTGTTTAAAGTAGCGCTCAAGGCTGGTGCACTCTCAAGATAATTTTTTTTGAAACTTCTAATCTTACGATCCTCACGCAATTTCGCACGCACATGTGCGTTATTATTCTTCTTCCATATGCCGAATTTCAGGTCGATCGTATCCGCAGTTTCGAAAATATTGTAAAAAATATGCAGTTAATAACCGATTTTGCCCATCAACTAACTTGGCCTTAAACCCTTAACCTTCCTCAAATGTTTCAGGGCTCTAGCTCTATCCGAAAATTCGAAAGTTAGCATGTTTAAGGACGGACCGGCCGGCCGGATAGCATAACTTTTCACCTTGGATTCTTTATCAGTCGTTCAGGCTCAAAATTCGAAAATTACACACATTGGGCGAAACGATAGCATGCTGTTCCTGGGAACAAGCACAAAAATTAACTCAAAGCCACAGTAGAATTCTCTAATGAACTAGAAAATGCTATAGAGATTTCTGTAACACTTGCTCAAGTCTTTCATTAAATGATGTTAGAGGATACAAATATTACAGGAGGTTTCATGAGTAGTTGGTAAGTTACTCCCTAGATGTTTGTATCATTTCGAAGCAAGATCCTAATTTGAGACTTCTTCCAAAAGAGGTCAGCACCCGACATAAAGTGCAGAGCCGTCAAAGCAGTCTAGTTTTATAACCGTGAAACAGTAAAAGGTTGTGGGATAAGATCGAAATCGACCAATACAATTGTCAACATACTCTTCCTAGAACAGGCATCTTTGGTAAGTACCCGCATTCATTTGTTTTTGTTATCACACACGTGTTTGACATTGTAAAGCGCAAGGCAGTCTGTTACTCAACAATGAATTGAGGCCCGCAAAATACAAATTTCACAACGATATTGCTGCCATATTCCCTTATGAAACCTAATCAATTCTTATTAGAAGGTAAAATTATGGCGATTTCAGTATATTTTAATGTTGTAATGAGGAATAGGACATTATTAAAACTCCGAATAACTGAATTATCTGGATATAATGAAAATAATTTAACACTTCACATTTAATTTAAGGATTGAATAAAAAACAGCAGTGATAAGTACTCATCAATTTTGTTTTTAAACTGCCAAGAATAATTTTTGACACCTGTTGTTTTTTTGCGGAAACTTGTTTGATATATTACAATAAAATTTGTAGGTATATTAATATATTTTCACCTGAAATTATTTCATTTTCAATAATTTATTTTAAATTGATACTTCTAATTAAAACACAATTTTTTTCTCTCTTCAAAAGTTCCAGGTCAACCCTATATGACTTTTTAGTCGTTTGAAAAAGATCGAATTATTCCTTGTGACATTTTTTGGATTTTATTTTCCTGAAATTTCCATGTTAACTGTTTGGCATATGAATCATTTAAAAAAATTGATTAATTTACCATTTTTCATAGAAATAAATTCTACAAAATTATCATTAATATTGGTTAATAATAAAAAATGTCTTAGAGACACTGTGTCTATTTAAAGACATGGAAAATTCAACTATCAAAACTCTATAAAACAATTTGACAGAAATATAATTCAGATTATTATATAAATTTTAAAAATAATATCAGTACTATAATTAAATAAAATATTTAAGAATAATTCTCACAAATTTATTGAATAAAGAGCAGTTGTTTCGCCAACAATGTGGCTTCTTCAGGTTTTCATTTTGAACTAACTCTAGAAAAATAACATTACATCATATATAGGTGTGATTTACCCAAACATTTGAGAAAAGGACACGAATAACAACATAATATATTGGGGACAATTATTGGAGATTCTTATACCGAGTAAAAATATTCGAATAGGGAGATCTGTCAACATCTGTTTGCTAGTTCAGAAGAATTTAAGTGATTTGTACGTGTTCATCTCAAGTGCTAATTTGGTACTTTCATTTTTATCATGGATAATTCGATAGTTGTTGAAATTATGTCTAAATCCTTTTAAATTTCTGGCCTATTTACAATGTAACGTATAAATCCTCTGGTGTTCATGTAAATGAACAATTGTTGTTCATTTGTAAAATATAAGGAAATTATTTTTAGTTATTTTATTTTTAAAATGAATTTCCACCAAGTAAGGATCGAATAAATTCATTATCTGTACCGTAACATTACAATCTCAAAAATCAACTAATAATATTCCATGTATGAACATCGAATAACTTGTGAAATTTTGGAATTCTGTAACAAAGACAAACACGTAGTAGCACGGTAGTTTTGCAGAAACTTCATGAATCGAAAAAATATAAATTATAATACATAAAATTGCATCTGTTTTTATCCAGAATAATCTCCATTGCTACTTATGGATTAGTTATCGAGCCATTTTCGTACATTTTCATACGAACTGAAGCGTTTTCAGCGAGAGCGTGTCTCAGTATTACGAATTATAATCAGACGGAGCCAAGTCTGTAGAATAAGCCGCATACGCTTGTATTTCCCAACTGCCTCGATCCTTTTCCTGGCCCGCTTAAAAGTGTATGATGATGCATTATAACGGTGCAAAATAACTTTGTGTTGCCTTTGTTCATATTCCAGTCTTTTTTCATGTAATTCGCGATTTAAATCGATTTGCTGTTGTTAGCGATCAGTTTTAACAGTTTCGACCTCAATAAATCCCCCTTACCTAACCGTTTCTGAAACTTTGTATAATAATAAAAAAACAAATTACTGTAAAATCCCACTACCTTCTTTTCTGTATATTTTGAATATTTAAATATCTTAATCTCAAATATGTAGTTAGTACCATACTCACCTGACGAAGTCATGTTGTCATGACGAAACAATTGTTGTGAAATTAAATAAATTAGCAGAAATTCAGTTACTGAATTGTTTCAGCCGTTACTATTTGGTAGTTGATCATAATTAAAACAAATTGTAGAAATACTATGTTTTACTACCAATAAAAATATATATTACACATTTTCTTGTGACTCGAGTTTCGGGAAATGAATTATCCCATCATCAGACAACTGGCCCATGAAAGAATTCAACCGAGGTATTAGACTTAAAACCTACCATGGAAATTTAAAGAAGAAGCCCTTTCCGTTCAAAAGTATGTTGACGGATGGACAAGCCGAAACGAATTATTTATGATTTTGGATACTTCATCAGTGAGTCTAATCTAGTCGACTGAGAACATTTCCGCCACACATTTCGAAAATAACAAATATTTGGGCAAAATAAGAATACGCGCAAAAAAAAACAGCTCATTATAACACAAATGAATCCCATTTCAAATAAAGGGTTTTCCAATAAGAGGTTTCTTTTTGATATTGAAAAAAACGAGTATATTTTAAGATAAATCAATGGATGTTTATTTCATTGTGAAGAGGAAGCTATACCATTAACAAAGGAAAACGATTTCAGCCAATTTGCCCCTACAGTTACGGTTGCAGCACCCTATCCTATTCATGAAGTTTTCCATGACCAATTCGCACATTTAAGGCTGTATGTTCTCGACAACTTTACGAATTCCATCTTCAAGGTCTTGAATCGATTGTGGAGCATTGGCATAAACCTTATCATTCACGTGGCCTCTAAGAAGAAAGTCTGAAAGTGTTAAATCATATGATCTCGGACCAATTATGATTACCTCTTCCAGAAATAACACGACCAAAAATTTCTGTTGTAAAATTGCGATTGTTTCGTTGCTTGTGCGGTACGTATCGCCGTCTTGTTGAAAATAAACGTCGACCACATCAATATCTTTCAATTCCGGCCTTAAAAAATCATTATTCATAGCTCTGTAGCACAATCCAGTCACCGTAACAGTTGCACCAGTCTGATTTTCGAATGAATAAGTTCTAATCACAGCGCCAGCCTAAAAACCGCACCAAACAATGACACGTTGAGGATGGAGAGGCTTTTCAACAATCATTCTTGTACCTTCCGAGCCCCAAATGCGAAAATTTTGCTTATTAACGTAGCTTCCGAGGTGAAAATGGGCTTCATCACTGAAGATGATTTTTCGATGTAAATCCTAATCATTTTGATGCATTTCAAGGACCCAGTCAACGAAGATACGACGTTGCTGGTGATCGACTGGCTTGAGTTCTTGTGTTAACTGAACTTTAAAAGCCTTGAGACTATGCCCTACAGCAGCAATATCCTCAGTTCTTCTTGAGCGGCGCACACGGTTTCGATTCTTCACATAACTAAGTTGTTCCTACAGCTCAAATTTTTCCACCAGTTTCACTGTTGCCGGCCGAGAAGATGCTTCACGACGACCCAAAAGTGCTTTAGTTTTGCGAACTGTGTCTGCTTAATTTTCACCATTTTTGTAGTGAGTTTTAACAGGTTCAATGCATTGTATCGTTCCATTTTTAGTGATGTCGTAGTTTTTACTTGTCAAATGTCAAAAGATGACAACCTTAAAAGTGCCACCTATTCAAAATGAAACCTCTTACTGGAAAACGATTTAGATTCTGAAAATGCTGAACGAACAGCTGTGGATGAATTTTATTCACGGTTTGAAAAATCAGTAACTCTTCGAAACTCGGATCACTGTATACTTATTCAATAAAAAGGGAAAGAACACAAAGTAACATTCATATTTCATTTTTATATACTGACTGACAGAGAAATTGTAACACCTAGAAGGAGCTGTTTAAATTTTACATTTTTTTTGGTAAAATAGTATAGCAAGGAGTGAATGATTAAAATTTGAAAAAAAAAACGAAGGGTTTACAATTTTTTTCAATAAATTTGTTAATAATGTGTTTGTCCACCTCGATTATCTATACACTGTCCAACACGTCTTGGCATTGATGCAATAAGATGGTCTATTTCTTCTTGAGGGATACTATCCAGCTACCTGTAGTTCATGTCGCAGAGCCGTCAAAGTCCTTGGGGGCTGGGGTAAATTTCCAAGCCTTCTACCCATGATGTCCCAAACATGCTCTATGGGCGAAAGATCGGGGGATCTGGGCGGCCATGGCAAAAGATTCACATAGGTGCTTCAAAAAAGTTTGAACTAACACTGACAACATGAGGTCGAGCATTATCTTGCTGAAATATTAGATTCTCGAGCCGGTTAAGGTAAGGGAGAACATATGGCTCCACTATTTCTTGTAGGTAACGCAGCGCTGTCTTGTTACCTCGAATAAAGGCTAAAGGTGACCTACTTGCATGTACAATAGCACCCTATACCATAACGCCTACTGTCAAACCAAAGAGAATCGAGATTCATCAGAAAAGACGACCTGATGCCATTCCACATTCCAATGTTGACGTTCTCTGCACTACTGTAATCGTTGCCGGCGATGCTCAACCGTCAGAGGTGACACAAGATGGTGTCTATAATGCTGCAGTCCAAAAGACCTTATCCGGCGGTAAACCGTTCGGACAGTTACAGGATGGCCTTGTTCTCCTAACCACTCATCAGCCAAAGATCGAGTTGTCGCAAATCGGTCTCTAATAGCCATAAGTCTTAGACGTCGATCTTGAACTTCATTTGTGCCCCTTCGACGTCCAATGCCTACTCTTCTTCGATTTTGAGCATTATCAAACCACGCTTGACATCTCATAACAGTTGGATTTCTGTTCGTACGGTTAGCGATTTCCCGAAATGACAACCCCGCCTCCCGTAGACCAATAATTCGACCTCTTTCAAATTCACTAAGCTGGCGATAAATTCCACGTACACGTACTCTGGGCATTTTAACAACAACTAAACATCGACTTTGGATCTCTTCGAACAGTTGGTTTGTTGTAAAATTTAAAAAATTTGCAAAAAACGACTACATATTTGAGTAACAAAAAGTGTTTACATGAAAAGAGCTTCACGATTTTTTTTCTCCAAATTTTAATCATTTACTCCTTGCTATACTATCTATGTTTTACCAAAAAAAAAATTTAAAATTTTAAAAGCTCCTTCTGGGTATAGTATAGTATAGTCCGTCTAGAAAGTATCCGGAAAAAATAAAGCTCAATTGTTATTATTATTATTATATATTTTTAATTCTTGAATTAGAAGATTATAACAAAATATTCATCTCATTTACTTATACAACCTCCATTTAACTGTAAACACTTGACTAAACTTCAAGGTACACCCGCAACTAGATAACCTCTATAATTTTCGGTGATGGTAGTCCAGGACTGTAAAACTGACTGAATTAAATCATCTTTATTTCGTGGCGCTGCTCGTTCAATCTCCAATAGTCCCCATATGTTTTCAATGGGACTAAGATCTGGTGAAGCTGCTAGCCATGAAATGGTTGTTACTTGGTGTTCTTGCATTCAAGCTCGAGTATAGACCGAAGTATGGCATTTTGCATTATCCTGCTGAAAACGCCATCCCTCTTTATATAAAGCATGCGCTTTCTAAGAGAAAATCATTTAGAATGCCACAATACTTTTCACTATTAATGGTACCAAACAGACTATACAGAGAGGTGTAGCACCACGCTGAGATATGCCAAACCATTATTTTGGTGGGAAATTTGAAACGGTAACAGGTTGTTTTGATAGGATTTTTAAGTGATTTCCACCAAGTTAAGAACAACTTTTATCAGATATAAAGAAATTATTAAAATTATCTTCTTGAAAACGTTGACAAAATTCTATCCTTTGTTTTTTTTGTAAGGGTGTCATTATAGGGATTTTTTTGGTTTCCTTGATATGTAGCCTTGTCTTTTCAGTGACATACGGACGGTTTCTGAACATACTTTTATATTTCATTGATTTCCAAATCTGTTAGCCAATTTGCAAAACCCCAGGCGTAGATTATGTTGTCCTTAGGACAATAAAGCGTTTAAATTGTTTCCTTTAATCTAACGCGGTATTCCTGAAGATGTTTTATGCTTCATATCCATGTCATTTTTTATCCTCCTTATTGTCTCATATGCAGCACTTTTTCCCAGTTCCGTCAATTGTTTCTAAAACCTTTTCATTACAAATATTTTACCCTTTTGCCTTTTTTCTAGTTGCAACATTATTTCACAAATTGTATACCTGTTGACAATTAACAATATTTTACAAAGTGTTGCCATGCAACTTTGGCCATAGCCGACTATCTGCACATCCTATTTTATATATTACTTTTGTCTCAAAAAGTTACAAAAACGAAGTATTATAAAGTTATGAAAATTAATAAATTCCGGATACTTTCTAGACGGACTATACATTTTTTAATCGTTCAATAATCTGGGTTATTTCGATAAAATTGTTTGAATATTTTAATATTAGCCTTCTACATATTTCATTTCAAAAATTTTTTTTTAATAATTATAACTTCAGGAATTAATAAATAAAAATTGTTAACCAATTTTTACATTTATTGTATTTTGTTATATCATTTGGATGTCTTATAATGAATGTTTATTTTATATGTCGTTTGATATAAGTGGTACTTATATGACATTAATTTAATTTAATTCCTGAAGTTATAATTATTAAATATATTTTTTTGAAATTAAATATGTAGAAGGCTAATATTAAAATATTCAAATAATTTTATATACCTTCTATTAAGTATAAACCTCTATTTATTTTATTTCGATAAAAGTCTAAACGATCTGTGTCTTCTTCTTGAAACTCATCTCATACTAGGTAGCAGCTTGTAACTTTGTAACTTCTCAATTTCGAAGACAAAATAATACCGTATCCCTCTTCTAACCCCATCTTAAACTATCAACTTCGATGGCGGTGAGGCCGGTCCTGATTGAAGGCCGGCTTCGTAAACCGGCAGATCTTTTCAGAATGAAATCGGTTTAAAACTTTGTCAGCTGCAAGTTGGACAGGGACTATATCAGGCCCCAGGTTTCGATCTTTCGCACAATGCTATCCACATCAGGATATCCATCACGTCTCACTAGGGGCTGCATTGGCCCTGGTCGGGGTGCGACTCCCTTGAATGCCGGGTAGAGAAGCCCTTCGACACGAATAGTTGAGTCCCTTTTCATTGGCGTCCCTAAGCGGAACCCATGACTGGGTAAGAGAAAAAAATTCGGATATTGTACCACTTGCTTTCAAGTTTTTAGAGAGGTAGTTGCTCGGTCCCTTTAGAAGGGATACTAATGGGTACGGTTTAACTTCAACGTTTTAAACCGGCCTATTGGTTTATTCTTTTCGAATAATAAACCATAGAAAGACTTCAGGGCAAAAATATCCTAACCCCCAGAAGCGATACAGAATAACGTTCAGAGGGGGTAATTTTTGTGTGATCTAATCTTTCGGTAAATGTCTTCATTTACATCCATTCCACACTTTCATACAGAATAAATTAAAATGTGACAAGATTTGATAATTTGTTAGAAATATATTAACAAAACTATACAGGTATGTATATAAATATACATATACAGGAAATTCCACCATTCCAAAGTAATCTCAAATTCTCATAATAAAGGATAAAATGAAAATTGTTGAAACAGAACTCCAACATTTGATAATATACAAATGTATTTACAAAAATATATGGGTATGTATAAGGTTGATCGGATTTAATTGTATTTTTTCGAACCCAACTTCACACTTAAGCCGCATAATCATTATATGTTTTCAGAGCTGACGTAGCAAGGCTTGTGTGTGAAAAAGTTCAATGAATTATACGCAGTAGTTCTTTGTTGGAGCCCTTTTTTATATGGAGAGCAATAAGCAGCATTTTCGTCATATTTTACTATTTTTCTATAGAGAAGGTAAAAATGCTGTTCAAGCCAGAAAGAAATTAACCGATGTGTATGGAGAAAATGTGTTGACATAGCGCCAGTGCCAGAACTGGTCTGAAATTTCGATCCGATAATTTTGATGTCGAAGATGCACCAAGTTCCCGAAGGCTGGTTGCAGCTGATAAAAATACGATAAAACCATTAGTTGGTGTAAATCGGGTAATAACAACACGTGAGATCGGTGAGGGGTTAAAATTATCGAATTCAACTGTTTATGACCACTTGAAAGGCCTGGGTTTAACCTCGAAGCTCCATATATGAGTTCCCCAAGTTCTCACGGAGAGAAATTTGTGTCGTCGCGTTGACGTCTGTGATTCGCTTCTCAAACGTCACGGAAATTATTCGTTTTTGAAGCGCATCATTACTGGGGACGAAAAATGGGTTGTATATAACAATGTCAAACGCAAGAGATCATGGAGCAAAAAAGATGGACCGGATCAAAGCATTTCTAAAGCCAATATCCATCAAAAAAAGGTGATGCTGTCTGTTTGGTGGGATTTAAAAGGAATCGTTTTTTTTAGCTTTTACCGGATGCAACAATTAATTCGGAAGTCTTCTGTCATCAGATGGACGAAACTAAATGATGGACTTCAACAGGAAAGGCCAGAATTAATCAACAGAAAAAGTGTTCCACCAAGATAATGCGAGACCTCATACAAGTTTTGTTACTCGCCAAAAGCTTTTAGAGCTTGAATGGGATATACCACACCCACCATATTCTCCAGATCTGGCGCCTTTGGATTATTATTTGTTCCGATCATTCCAAAATTTTTTGGACGGTTAGACCTTTTATTTAAATGAAGAGGTCAAAAATCACCTGGATCAGTTTTTGTCAGCAAAGACCAAAAATGTTATGACCGTGGAGTCATGCTACTACCAGAAAGATAGCAAAAGTTGTTGGACCAGAATGGCAAATATATAATTTGATGAAATATTTATTCATTAGATGAAAATTGTCTTTCAGTTTCCCCAAAAATTCGAAATTACTTTCCGAACAGCCCATATATATAAAAACCGTTCCCAAATTATCTAAAATTCTCAAAATAAAGGATAAAATAAAAATTGTTGAATCAGAACTCCAACATTTGATAATTTAATGCAAATATATTAACAAAACTATATTGGTATGATGTATATAAGCATACATATACAGGAAAATCCACCATTCCAAAATTATCTAAAATTCTCAAAATAAAGGATAAAATAAAAAGAGTTGAACCAGAACTCCAACATTTGATTATTGAATACAAATATATTAACAAAACTATAATGGTATGTATATAAACATACATATACAGGAAAATCCACCATTCGAAAATAATCTAAAATTCTCAAAATAAAGGATAAAATAAGAATAGTTGTACCAGAAATCCAACATTTGATAATTTAATACAAATGTATTGCCAAAACTGTATTGGTATGTATATAAACATACATATGCAGGAAAATCCACCGTTCCAAAATCATCTGAAATTTTCAAAATAATTGATAAAATAAAAATATCCACTAGTATTCATCTGAAGAAGTCATGGTATGATGAAACAAATGTAGTGAAACAAAATTTTAACGGAAATAGAATATAGTTTCTTATTCATAATTTCAAGGACAATTTCCGTCAAGTAAAGACCGAAACAATCATAGATAAAATAAAAATAGTAATTTGATAAATTAAATAAAAAAAAATTTGATTGTGTGATATATTTGAATCTGGATTCAGTACTTTTATACTAGGTCATGTTATAGGGCGAAATAAATATATAATATTATATATACTTATCAAATGTTCAGTTCTGGTTCAACTATTTTTATTTTATCCTTGATTTTGAGAATTTCAGATAAATTTTGAATGGTGGATTTTCCTGAACAGATACCTTCATAATTTGTTAATACATTTGTATTAATACCTTTCATGTCGTAAGTAAAAAAGTTTTTTCTGAGACATTGAAAAATGATAATTTCTTTTGTGTTTTGAAAGCAATATCAACATCTAATTTTGAAAAACTATTGGCCACTTTTTGACTTATGCTTTTTGACTTAAGTACGATAAAGAAATGAATTTTCTGTTTTCTTCAGTTTTTATTATGGGATAAATTTCGTTTATAGCCATTTTAGGTGGTTTCTGTCGAATTAGATCATCTATTATATTGGGGTTGAAACCGTTGTTTTCGGCTATGGATTCAACAACGGTTTTAACCTCAATATAAAAGATAATCCAATTCAACAGAAACATTCTAAAATAGCTATAAACGAAATTTATCCAATAATAAAAACTAAAGAAAACGAAGAATTCATTTTTTTATTGTACTGCGGTAGCATAAGTCAAAAAAGGCCAATAGTTTTTCAAAATTAGATGTTAATATTGCTTTCGAAACACAAAATAAATTATCATCCGTACTATTTAATGCAAGGACCCAACTCCAAACGTATATAAACCGGGAGTTCATGAGTTATCTCGTTCGACGTGCAGTAATAAATATATAGGACAGACAGGACGTTCCTTCCTTTTGCCACTTATTGCTTAGAAGCCGTCCATTCTTTTCCCACAATTGATAAACTTAAAATTTTATATGTAGAATCGAAAGGAAAGAAACTTGATTATTTATTTTCAAATTAGTTCACAATAATGTAAAAATGATGAATAACTGTACGGATCTATGTAAATCCAAACCTTTTGAGATATTTAAATAAGTAACATCTGTTTACCAATCTTCTTTGACGTGCCGACGTTCTAATAGTTGTTAATTTTCGAAAAAAAACCGCAAAATATTATGTATATTCCCAATACATAACTAAACAAAAAGAACGCATTTGCTGAAGGGATTTAAAAGAAATTTTTCTGACTAAATTATCTATAAAAATTTCTGCTAAAATCAGAATAATTGGTTTGCCCATAATTAAATATTCTACGAACTGTAAATAAGATCATTGAATGGGAAACAGTCTTGTTATAGACAAATTTCCAGACTATTTAAAATATCATTCTTATTGGATCACTGTTATATTTATACCAAATTTTTTCAATAATATGTATTGGTTCTATAGGTGGGAAAGATGGGAAATAATTCTGTACATAAAATGAAATGAATTTAGAATATTTTTTTATTATTTATCTCTAATTTCGTTTATAACTTCTGAACTATTTTTAATTGAATATTGAGCAACAAATTTCATCTGTTTGGATAATGGATATCAAGGCCTTGAACAATTTAACGCTAGGCAGAGAAGTATAAGAAACCTTTGGTCCTATTGTATTATTATCCTTGTGAACTTTTATGAGAGAATAAATTTTGAAGTCTGTGGGTTCATTAGAGTGAGCATATATGTTGAAATATTAGAAAAAATGCTTACGGATTGATTTTTTTTATTTGTTTTTGAAATTATTCAATGGGATCTTGAATTTATCGGATTTTGAATTTATCGGATTTTTAGAGAATTTTCCTTTATCAGAAGGTGTGAAAACTAAATGATTTACGTAGCAGTTTCTGAATCAAGTGTTAAGTACTCTTATGATTCTTTTGATTTACTACTTAAACTAAATTGAAAAAATTTTTCTAAGTGGTTTACTCCACCACCATTGAATTTTACAATAGGAAGATTAACGAATTTCGGATAGAAATTAATAGCCGAAATACGTTAATCTTTTTATTGTAAAATTCAATGATAGTGGAATAAACCCTTTAGAAAAAGGATTTCAATTTAGTTCAAATAGTACATCAAAAAAATCTAAAGAGTACTTAACAGTTGATTCAGAAACTGCAACGTAAATGATTTAGTTTTCACACCGTAATCATTTTTCATAATATTACAACATACTACTCTGTCAAGAAAGTACCGGGAATTTTCAATTAAAACAACATTTTTACATTTAATCGTCAAAATTTATTGGGTCGCCTTCAAAATAGGCTCCATTTGCTCCAATACATCTATGCCAACGGCACTTCCAATTATCGAAACATTTTTTATAGGCGCTTTCCGGGATGGACTTTAGCTCTCGCGCCGAATTTTGTTTTATGGCTTCAATCGACTCAAAACGGGTGCCACGAAAGGGCAATTTTAGTTTTGGGAAGAGGAAAAAGTCGCAGGGAGCCAAATCCGGCGAATACGGTGGTTGCTGAAGCACGTTTGTTGAGTTTTTGGCTAGAAAGTCAATCACAATCGTAGCTCGGTGAGAAGGCGCGTTATCGTCATGCAAAATCCATGAGTTGTTCGCTCACAAATTTGGCCGCTTCTTACGGATACGCTCACGCAAACGTTTCATAACGCCTAGGTAATACTCCTTGTTTACCGTCTGACCCTCTGGAACGAATTCGTAGTGCACCACGCCACGGATATCGAAGAAAACAATGAGCATCACCTTCATTTTCGAGTGGCTTTGGCGTGGTTTTTTCGGTTTCGGCTCATTTTTTGCCACCCATTCCGATGATTGCTGGCTTGTTTGCATATCGTACTCGTAGACCCAGGTCTCATCACCAGTTATAATGCGTTCCATGAATGTAGAATCGGAATTACAGCGATCCAGCAGGTCTGAAGCAACCTGTTCGCGATGACGTTTTTGAAGAAAATTCAGGTCTTTCGGTACGAGTCGTGCGGCCACCTTTCTCATGCACAAAATATCAATCAAAATCGTACGTTCGGACTCGTGGGATATTTTAAGATCATGTGCTATCTCTCTCAAGCTGGTACGACGGTTTTCCAGCACCCTTTCCTTAATTTTATCGACGTTATCTTCGATCGAAGCCGTTGATGGGCGACCAATTCACGACCGTCCTTGAAGGCTCTGTACCACTGATATGCACGAGTTTTCGATAGAACATTATCACCAAAGGCCTTTTGCAACATTTTCAATGCATCGGCACACGGAAATTCATTTGCAACACAAAACAACAAATTCTTTGCTCAACGTAATCACCCATAGTAAAAATCGGCACGCACTCTGGCATCGACTGACTTAATCAGCTGTTGCAAACACACTAGTTGACAGATCCCGCTCAAGCTTGGCATAGTAATTAAGGACAGTGGTACCAACCTAGGAAAAAAAAATTTTACCTGTCTCATTGCCCCGGCAGATTTAAATCGATAATTCCCGGTACTTTTTAAAAAAATGTATGCTCACTTTAATTAACCCACAGTCTTCACTATTTTTTCTCTGATAAAACTCCACCAGGATAATAATACCATAGGACCAATAGTTTCTTATACTACTCTGCCTAACGTTGAATTGTTTAAGCCTTGATTTCGATTATCCAAACAGATAAATTTTTTTGCTTAATATTCAATAAAAATTGTTTTGAAGTTATAAACAAAATTAGAAATATCATTATACCAAAATATTCTAAATTCATTTCATTTCATACACAGAATTTATTTCCAGCATTCCACCTATCGAACCAATAGATATTGGTTATTGCAATAAAATAACAGTGATCCAATAAGAATGATATTTTAAATAGTCTGAAAATTTGTCTAGAATAAGACCGTTTCCAATTCAATAATATTATTCACAGTTCAGATTAATGTTTAATTATGGGAAAACCATTAGTCTGGTTTTAGCACAAATTTTTATGGATAATTAAGAAAGAAAAATTCACTCAAAACCCTTGAACAAATATTTTCTTTATTGGTTTAGATAGGTATTAGGATTACTGTTTCGTCTGATTAGAGACGGCCCTGTAGTTCGAAATTATTTTGTCATGGATACTTAGGTCACTCACGTTGATATTTCGATCTAGCAGTTTTGAGAATTGTCGTTCAAACTGTTTACATTCAGATTATTTGTTTTCTAATAATTATATATGGCTTAAGAAAACATGGAATGTCATTTAGAGAATTTGATATATTTATGCCTGTTAATTTCACATCCTATCCTCGTTCTTTACTTCTATTAATCTTATAATTTTTCTGTAACTAATAAGAAGGTTTATTTAATTCATTAGAGTTCATATAAGTGCGGGCAACTCAGTGGTAGAGCATTGGGCTCGTGATCGAAAGTTCTGGGTTCGAATCCTGTTCAGGTGGAAAGAAATGTTCTAGTTGGACGGGTGTCGGCCACCATTTCACTGTTGGGTCAAAAATTAACAGTGCTGTGACCTAAAGTGGCGCAAGATCGCAGTAACAAAGCCTACTCAGAACACAACTGAACTCCTAACTTGCACAAGCTGAAAAAGCTTCTGAGGGATCTTCATAGAAGATCTAGGAGTATCAGGATGATAATAATAATTCAGTCCACCTCTAAATGGACGTTCCAATCAATTATGTTAATTTTCCTCTTTTTGTTAGAAAGGATGCATCGAGCAACTTTAGCGTTCAGTCTTTGAAAAGACTTTTAAATAATTATTCTAGAAATAGTCAAACTTGTCCCATGTAGCCTTTGCTACATTATGCACTATCATTCGGATAGTCAAAGTTGTTGTACATAGCTTGTGACATTTCGGTCCAAGCTATCGCGGTTATTATTGTTAATATAGTAATCCAGTCGATTGCCAGAGTATTGGCAAATTCATTACATTCGTTTTTGGTGTAATAATCATTCCTTTTTACTTGGTTTATATACAGTAAACCAAGAATTATAGTTCGTTGTTATCATAATGTAATACGAGTGTTTTACTTCAATACCTTATCATCGTTGGTTTATTTTATCAGATAAACTAAGCTAGTTCATCATCGAGATAACTACATACAAGTGTCCTTGAAGTAAAACTCTTTGCTAAATTACGTCAAAATAGAGTCCATTAAGCCCATCGAAATGAATGAACGAGATGAATTAAATTGAAATTGCCTGTTATTTCAAAATACTAAAATAACAGGCAAAATACTGCGGTAAACTAACCGTGGTATGTTACAAGTACAAATAATTTCGTGCGTTTTTTTATCGAAAATTGAAGCTTCATTATGAAAACTTGATTATACATTTAAAGTTAAAAATATTGTCTGTCGCTAATCACTCCTTTTTCCCATCTTTCTGGCAATTGACGGATCCCATCGTGAAATAAGGCTGAGTCGCTATCCACACATCGATCCATTTTTTGACTCTTTCGTAATTGGAGAAGTTCTGGTCAGCCAGGCCATGCTGCATCGATCGCAAGAGGTGGTAATCAGAAGGAGCAATCTCTGGGCGGTACGGTGTTTTTAAAGTACGTTTTAACAGGCGACGCAACATGAGTCATGCTGCAGAATAACTTTGTGGCCGTGTATTGTCATGATTTGTCAATAACTTTCTGGTGCCTGTCGGAGTATTGGCCGTTTTTCTCAAAATGCTCGGCTCAAATGCATCAATTATCGTTGGTAACCTCTTCTGTGATCCTTTCGTTCGATTGTAGTTTTATCGCCATATTCACCTTGACAGTTGATTATTTGATACGCATACGTTGGCCGACGTTTTAGATTATCGCAATGGACCCACTTTTTATCGTCAGTCACAATTAGATGCCAAAACCCTTTTCTGTTTTGCCGTTGGAGCAGTTGTTCACACGTGAAAAAAACGGCGTTCGACGTCTCTTGGCTTCAGTTCATATAACACCCAATTTCCTTCCTTTTGAATCACTCCCATTGCTTTTAAACGATGGCAATTGGCTGGTTGAGTGACTCCAAGTATTTTTGCTAGTTTCTCCTGCGCTTGTTATGGATCTTCAACGAGCAAACAGATGTCGTCAGATCAACTTTGTTGATCCTGAAAATCAAAAGTCATATTATTTCAATATTGAAAGGCTCATGTAATCTCAACAATTCACTTGAATACTAGTGTTCAAGTTGAGAGTTCAGATTAAGATGTCAAAACATAAAAAAGTGTTCACAAATGAAACGAATTTATTTCAGAAAACTTTTAATCAACAAACAACGAAATAAATTTAAAATATTTGAACTGAAAAACGATGAAACAATAACAAAATAAATGAAAACATTTTCAGTTCAGGAATTGTTCAAAATGATATCCTTCCATTTCAATACACTTCTGTTATAGGTGTTTCACAGATTTCGTTATCGAATTCGGTTGATATCTAATAATATCGCAAGCATCAATAATTCTTTGTAACATTTGCTCCATATCTGTACCGCATAGACCTCTTGTTTAAGCGCTCCCCATAAAGCATAATCCAAGGGTGTCAGATCAAGGGATCGAGGAGGCCAAGTCACCTATGCCAATCCATCTGTTTTCAAAAGTGTTAGTCAAATACTCGCGCAGTTCTCTTGAATAGTGCGCAGGACCTATGGTCTGTGGAAAATTTGAAAACAATTATTTGTTTTTTCAATTTGTGAAAAATATAAGGAAGGCAGTCGTAAAGGGTGACAAAACTGGAAAATACGAAATAATTCTACCGATAAGTTCAGGATTTATTGAACTATGAAATTTCACTCATCTCTGCCAAGCAGAGATTTAGAATTTTTATTATTGATTAATTATTTGTGATTACGAAAATGAGAAAAAATCATAATGTTGACGTACAGGGTTTTCCAATTTTCACGAAAATAAAAAAGTGAAGCTCTTAAGGAATGCGGTTTTTTATGAGGGAGCTACCTCTTAATTTGGGAGGGGGCATTTCGTTCTGAACATGCGTACCTGAATTATTCAGACAGGCGTAGTGTGCATCTCTTCCGTGACGCCAATGACCATGTGTTCCGCTTTGAAATGGTCGTTGAACGCTGTGTGCCTTGCCCTACTTAAACTCAGCGGGGACGGTCAGTCAAGAATTCTAAGACTAGTCGTGACCTCTATATGATACGCCGGTCAAGCTGCAACAGAGCAAGGCAGGATTCTGGACTAGGAGCGAAGAAGGTGATCGTTATACACTCTTCCTCCAGTGAGCGTCGGTAGGGTCACGGAATAGAGCGTTGGGATCAGGCAAGGAAATAGTCCGCCGCTGGGTATGACAGGGTGCCATCTCCAGCAGGGTTACTGTGGAACCAAAGGAAAGGTTGCCTTGGAATGATGGATGGGGCAATTAGAGCTAATGGGTCGGTTCGCTCTTGAAGCAAACCCCCCAATCACATCGGGGTCACCAATGAAGCACTCAAGGAATGTGGGTGTTATGACGTGGGCAGCTTCTACCTCTTAATTTGGGAGGCGGCGTTTCGTTTTGAGCATGCGCATCTGAACTCTTCAGATATGCGTGGTGGGCATGTCTTCCTGTGGCACTAGTGACCTTTTATTCCACTTGGGAACGGTCGTCGAACGCTGTGTGCCTTGCCCTACTTGAACTCGGCAGGGATGGTCAGTCAGGAAGTTTAAGACTAGTCGTGTCCTCTCTATGATATGCCGGCAAGCTGCAGCAGCGCAAATAAGAATTCTGGACGAGGAGCGAAGAATGTGGTCGGTACAGAAGTCTAAGAGTTTCCTAGTCCGGATGTGATTTATTCGATTTTAGAAATATTGAGTGGAGGCGATAAAAAAGGGTGACAAAATATAAAAATTTGAAATCATTCGATTAGATCAAGAGTTATTGAAACCTCTTGATCGAGTCCTGATGACGTTAATTCATGGTATCCGTTTCTCGCATTCTTCCCAGGGCATTTTGTATAAGAAGTGAAGTTGTTCTTTTCAAAGTTAGTTCAAAATGTAAACCTGAAAAAGCCACAGTGTTGGCAAAACAATTGTTGTCAAAACAAGAAATACTAAATTTACGTACTCAACTCGAAGGACTGACATTTTTGGCGCTAGTGATTGTTTGTAGATAAGTTTCAAATGTAGAATCTGAATTCTTAGAAAGTATTAGGCGGGGCAAAATATAAAGTTAATTGTATAAAAAGAATTGTAAGAGTTTACAGAAGAAATTTTACTCGATTTCAAATATTTTGAGATGATTCTTACCCTTCCTTGGAGTGAAAGTGACGGAGTCAAGAGTCAAAAATAACGGAAAAGAGTATTCCACATCAATCAAAAATCAACAGGTCTGAGTGTTGACGCAGTTCCCGAAAATGGTTCTATTTCGTTTTTCCACCTGTATTATACTGGAACACTTAGTCAAGTTGGCGCGGATGTTTTGTCCATAATGCAGGTGGTGGATAATGGTTGGATACATTCATGCCTATCAGCGTAACGCCACCTGCTATACGAGAGTTGTGAATTTACGAGTATATGCAGGACTTGCTGTATAAGACACGATGTGCGAACCTTGTAGAAAACTTACTATACTAGAATAATGCCAAGTGAAGGAGGTTAACCATTGCAAAAAACAGATAAATAAGAGCAAATATCAGACAATTTCTCATTAGGAAATACATATCTGTTGAAGAGCAGAAGA
Organism: Megalocaria dilatata; assembly: GCA_034642435.1. Lineage (NCBI taxonomy): Eukaryota > Metazoa > Arthropoda > Insecta > Coleoptera > Coccinellidae > Megalocaria > Megalocaria dilatata. The sequence goes on along the minus strand of CM067859.1, from coordinate 50,415,847 downwards.
TAAAATATTTTCTACTCTCGATAAAATAAAAGTAACCAAAGCTTCTACAATATACAGGATGTCCTAACGAAAACCTCCCTCCAGAACTCAAAAACGAAGAATTTTCTAAAATTTAAAAAAACAGGTCAACTTCTGTTTTGAGGGAGACGAATTTCTATCATGAGTTTGTTCCGAAAAAACCACACCCTTGGAGGTAAAGTCAATCCCCAACATTTTTTGAAAAGGGAAGAGATGTCAAGTGTGGATTAGTTTTGAAAGTTATTTATATTCTGTGCACAACACAGTTAAAATTTTCAAAATCGGTTCAGTACTCACGAAATAATGTAATATTGAACTTATCGTGAAAAGGTGATATAGAACAGACTGTTGAACCGCCCAAACTCAAGAACCTAAAAGATTTGAGGAGTCCAAAAATCATTTTCAAGTTCTGTATTAGAGAGAAAGAATTCCTATGACGACATCGTTCCGAAAAAATGTTTTTACTTTAAAAACATTCGATTTTTTTATCGTTCATGGTGGGAAAATGTGTGAAACGCATTCATTACCTTTTATTCTATTTTTTTCGAAGATTCTTTCTCAAATGTGTTTCAGTCTGTTGTTTCTGCATTATAATTGTGTTTGAGATCTACTTAAGTGGGCGAAAATGCTCTCTTCTATGGAAGAAAGAATAGAAATTCTCAAATTATACTATCGAAATGGCGAAAATTCTAAATTAACTGCAAGGTTAATAAGAATTATCCAGAAAGAAATGTAAGTGACCAATATGTTAAACACTTGATGAATAAATTGGAAACTACTGGTTCCATTCAGAATAAGAAACACGAAGTTGAGCATCCAGTCTGGAATGAAGCTATTGAAATAGCAGTATTGGGATATTTACAGATTAATCGGCAATCTATAAGAACTTTAGCACGAGCATCTAATCTTCCGAAATCTAGCGTTCATCGAATTGTGAAAGCTCATAAATTTCACCCATACAAGATAAGGCTAGTGCAACAGTTTAATGAAGATGATCCTAACCGTCGGACTCAGTTTTGTGAACAATTTAGTGAGTTACTGAATAATAATCCACACCGACTCTGTAATACAATCTTTTCTGTCGAATGTACCTTTATGTTGAATGGGGAATTCAATAGACATAATTGTCATCTGACAGGTGTTCTTAATATCACCATGAATTTTATTTTTTCTGGAGAGATGTTTATCTAGAGTGATTTCGCCATTATAGAAAATCTGTATATTATAGGAGTCGTTGCAGGTCGTCTTCATTATCGTCAATGAGGAGTGCGTCATCAGCATAGCAGATTATTTTTAAAATTTTATTGCCCAGTCGATACCCAACCCTTATGGACTTTACGTACGTTATAATTTCGTCCATTAATAAAGGGTATTTCAATAAGAGCGCAAGGTTTGAATTACGCGCCTTGTTTGAGAGTCATACTGTCACATAATTATGACGTGACAGATCAAAATTTGACAGATGGGAGTTAGTAAATATGGAGCATTACACGTTAGAACAAGATTGTCAAAAATCATTTTCAAAATGGTTAAAGTTTAATTGCCACTATTCGTAAAGTGCGTCCAATGTTCGGTCGAAATAATGTGTGCCTAATTCATCTATTGTGAAAAGAATAATCAAAAAATTCGAAAGTACTGGTTCGGTTAGTGATGTGAAACATACGACACGAGCTCGTAGAGGTCGTTCAGAACAAAAAATCACGGCAGTTCGCGAGAGTGTGACAGAAAGGTCAGAGACGTCAATTCGCCATCGGGCACAAGAATTGGACATTTCAACACTCTTCAGCGAATTCTCACTAAAGATTTACAGCTGCATGCCTACAAAATCCAACTGACTCAACAACTTCTGCTAGTAGACCATAAACAGCGAAGAGAATTCACCAATTGGATCCTTGAGCAACCAGCTGATTTTGCAAACAAAATCATTTTCAGTGATGAGGCCCATTTTCACCTCGATGGCTTCGTTAATAGGTAAAACTGTCGCATTTGGGGCTTAGAAAATCCACGAATTATTAATCAGGAAGCAATGCATCCACAACGGGTCATAATTGGACCGTTTTTCTTCGAAAATTAAGAAGGTTATGCAGTAACGGTGAGTGGCGAACGTTATCGTGCTATGATAACACAGTTCCTTGTACCTCATTTGGAAGCTATTGATCTTGACGACATTTGGTTTCAGCTGGACGGTACCACATGTCATACCGCCCGTGAAACATTGACAATATTGCACGAGTTTGCTCCTGGTCGTGTCATTTCCCGATTTGGTGACCAGAATTGGCCTTCACGCTCTTGCGATTTAACCCCTTTAGACTTCTGGCTGTGGGGTTATCTGAGGTCACAGGTTTATGGCAATAAACCTGCAACCATCGAAGCATTGAAAGCCGAAATAAGACGCTGTATTAATAAAATACCACCACATGTATCAATAACATTATTGAAAATTTCGTCAAAAGGTTACGCATATGCCAGCAAAGCCGTGGTGGCTATTTACAAGATATTTTGTTTCATACATAACTCCCAAATGTATATTTTCTAAATCAATAAATATTTCAATACTTTGCTACAGGAAACCATGTTTTATTGAACACTGAAATCTTACGTTCTTATTGAAACACCCCTTATATTGAAAAGGAGGGACTCAAATTATCTCCTTGTATTATTCCGTCTGTTATAGGTATTTTATCAGCTTAGTTCTTATCTGAGTTACATTATTGGTGTTGATATCTTTAATCAGGTTTATGATTTTACGCTGAATTCTCCTTGGTTGTAGGCTACCTATTACATTATCTACCCGAATTCTATCAAATGCCTTGTTGAGATCGACAAAGTATATACCTACAGTCGTGGCATGCTTTCAAAATAGTAGGCATTAAAAAAATCTAGAAATTCTACTCCCTGTGACGGTCTTTTTACTCCTGTTGCCACAAATCTTCACTTTTTTCAAATACTATTTTTGTTATGTAACCCTGAATAATACTCCTCTAAACTGTTATCAAAATTTCAAAACCAGCTGCTCCAGCTTGGATGAAAAAGGGACATTGGCGTTAAAATTTGGCGCATTTAGTAAGGATTCCAAAACAGTATAACACTTGGTAAATTGTAGACAATTTTTTCTCTTGAAATAATCCTGTTTTTAACAAATTTTACTACCTTAGTTAAAAATTATAATAATGTGCCAGTTTAAAGTGCGTTTGAAATAAAATTCAGTGGACTCCTTAAGTTTTTAATTGAATTAAGATTTACAAGGAGACTTAACATTTACGGCAGCATGTGGTGCCAACAAATGTTCGAAATGTTTACCATCAGCTGTAATGCAAGCTCTACATCTCCTCAAAAATGATCTCGTAACCAGACGAGAGTATCTTCTTGATGCGATGTCTTCAGCGGATTCTGCAAATCTTCGGCGCAGCTCTTCCACATCTTGGATTGGTTTGAGATACACTTTCTCCTTTATCGTACCCCAGTAAAAGAAGTCTACTGGCTTCAAATCGGGTGAACGGGCAGGCCAGAAATCGTACCATCCCGCCCAATCCACCTATTCGAGTATTCTTGATTGAGGAATTCTCTTACTGTGACAGCATAGTTCGCTGGGCAGTCTTCTTGTTGTTACCACATGCTGCCGTAAATCTTATTTAATTGAAAACTTAAGGAATCCACTGAATTTTATTTCAAACGCACTCTAAAATGGCTCATTATTATAATTTTTAACTAAGGTAGATAAATTTGTTAAATACGGGATTATTGCCAAAGAAAAAATTGTCTACAATTTCATCAAGAATTCACCAAGTGTTATAATGTTTTGGAATCCTTACTAAATGCGCCTAATTTTGACGGCACTTGACAAACAATTTTTTTTCAGTACAGACAGTTCAAACTGCGCAAACTATTTATTTTGAAATTTTTTTACGAAAAATGTTTCGTTTTCATCCAAGCTGGAGCAGCTGGTTTTCAAATTTCACTTTTAAAGAAGCACTTTCACACTTTAAAGAAGCATTATTCAGGGTTACATAATAAAAAAAATATTTGAAGAAAGTGAAAATTTATGGCAACAGGAGTAAAAAGACCCTCACAGGATGTGGAATTTGTAGTTTTTTTTATGCCTATCATTTAGAAGCTTCAAACAACAGTTACAACCCCTTTCTTATAGACAAAATGATATTCAATAAACAAAAGAACGTGGCATTAAATATCGTGTGCCCAATCATAAAAGGGGACATCTTATGTTAATGGATTATCTGAAAATATTGCTAAATATTTCTAAGATAGTTTCAATTACAACGCAGCTTTTAAAACCATTAGTAACCTCAGTACCTATATAAGAAACAATACGGATCGAACAAATAAAGAAAATAAATCTAGAGTCTACAAGTTGACTTGCAACGATTGTCCTTCAGTATATATTGGCCAGACAGGTAGATCATTCAAGAAAAGAATCCAAGAACACCAAAGGAGTTACATATCGGATTCCGTACATTCGACATCTATGCTAATCATCTTAAGGAATTCAGGCCGAATTTCAACAATAACTATGAAATTATCCCCGTCGAAAGCAAAAGTTCTAGATTCACACTTTTAGAATTTCTTGAAATCAACAAACAGATGTTGACAAATCTCAATCACTGAATATCTTTCCCTAATGGCATTTTTTAGCGGCAAACTCGAATAAACATCTCAAGTTTTTATGACTTGTTTTTCCATTATTTTGTCACGTACTTAACAATGTATTTAAACTAGGTTACACTGGAGACCATCAGCCAGTAGAATGTAGATACCTGAAGCAGCCACATGGTGGTAAAACAATTGTTGTATTGTAAACTTGTCTCTTATATATTTTTTAATTTTATTAGAATTGTGATCGTATGTTTCCAATCAATCGATATTCTGGATGGTCAATGGAATGAAAAATATAATCTGAAAATACTTAAATCGAGCGAAATCGACAAAGATGAACCCCATATGAGAATCGACGAATCAAGTGAGACTAACCCGAGAAAGTCCCTTTCCAAATCGAGCAAGATCGTCAAAGAGGAACGAGCAACCCTTATTGCTACGTATCTGAATCGAGCAGGATACTGGTTTGGGGAATCCCCTTTGTTCCAAATTATGTAAATCGAACGAGATCTTGACTCATTCATCTAATTTATTGTCTAATAACATTCTATTTGACCAAACTATTAATTCAAAATGCTCAACTACAGTTATTTATATATTTAGGATGAATTTTGAAAATATTTGACAGTTCTAAGTTTTTCCTTTTGTCAACAATTTCTCCGTAGAAGTTTTCCTTCTGCGAACATTTCATGCAAATTCATTACTCCGTTTCTCTATTTTTACTAAAGCTTTGTTGTAAAATTCTGGTTTTCTCTAAATAAAAATCCTTTTCTATGAATGACATCTTGTCGAGAGGTTCAATTTGGGAGATTTTGAGCTCAAATGCTTCTTTTGAGTTGTATCTGAATTATTCCGTTCAAATCAGTTCCATTTCTGTGATATAATAGATTTATTTTTGCATGAAATTCAAGACTTTATTCAACATGTTTAGGATTGTCCGATTCGGGTAAAATATGCACCGTTTTGTTCTATCTTTTGCAGCCATTTTGAAGGTAACTTCCTAATGCCTCTCATAGAAGTCATAATAATAATAACACACATTTATTTCAAAAATTATCACATATATACCTATACATAATACAGTGATGAAACTGAAACAAGTCAAACCGATTCAATTAGTCACTAGTTGACCGACAATAATTATAAAATTCCTCTACACTGTAGGGTTCCATATTAAGTATAAACTTGCGTACCTTTATTTTAAATAACCGCATATTGTTGGTCTGTTGAAGTGATCTCGGTAGAGCATTAAAAAAATATAGCATAGAATCTCCAAATTATGTGAATCGAACGAGATTTCAATGCATTCATCTTATCTCTATGTCTATGCATCTAAATATGAGAAATATTTCATTTTTGGGTAAAAGGTTCAATTACGACATAATATCTATGAAATTTAAAAATCGGATGATATTTCTGAGCTTTCGGTATTTCGTGAGATCGGTCTTCAAATCGGTAGAAATATCGATAGGTTCGGCAACACTGTCCTCGGCCATTCTGTGACCCTTTAAAAAACGAAATGGTGACTACGAACAGATATAGCGTTTCCTTTGGCAAGATACATGGCCACCATGATTTGTCAATTCTGGCGACCTCACCTAAATCAGATACCCTTTGCATGCGAACGCTGCAGCTTAACCCGCACTCTCTAATTTTCGTTCGACCCCCATACAGCGAACAAAGCGGCTTAATAAATACCGTACACACGAGAATACCCACGAGTACAATGGAATCGATACGAGGACTTCAGCGTATTCGACCGGCCTTGGTTTATTTCTATGACTAACTTGACGGTTTTCCCTGCCTATCGCACGGCACGGTTCCCGTTCCAGTGAAATTTTCAGCTGCTATTTGTGGACGGAATTATTCTGAATGGAAACGAGGGAAATAACCGAGTACTGGAAAACGATATGTCATTTTTGATGCTGACGTTCACCTTAGCGTAGATATAGGTTCTGAATGAATCGTTTCGTTAAGCTAGCCAATAAAAATTCTAGAAAAGCACTAAAGTCAGGAGTATTGGGGCCCTTGTTCGTATTACCCACGATCCTCACAAAATTTTGCCTTCTTGTCGTTATTTTACATCTTGCGGATTGGCCATTTAAAATTTGCATGTTTGATCGGCTATAAATAAAAAACTAATAAATATTTTTTCGAAGCTATGAATTTATTAGGAAAGCCATTTGTAAATGTCAAGGAAAACATTTACAAATGGAAAACAATATCATTCAAATGACCGCCAAGACTGATCATACAGACCAACCCAATTTTTCAGTACATTGTCGATTGTTTGCGGCTCAATCTTATGAATAGCAACTTCGATTTCGTGTTTCAAGGCATCAATAGATTCTGAATGGTAAGCATAACACTCATTCTTAACGGATCCCCACAAAAAATAGTCCAACGTAGTCAAATCACAGCTCTGGGGCGGCCAATTGTCATCAGCATTTCGATTGATTATTCGATTTCCAAAAAAATGGTGCCAAATGATCGATGGTTACGTTGGCTGTGTGGTAAGTGGCCCCATCCTGTTGAAACCAAATGTCGTCGGCCCCTTCCTGTTGAATATTGGGAAACAATAGTTGGTTGGGCATGGTACGATAACGTTCCCTATCGACCTTGCTCGTTTTTGAAAAATATTGGTTGAATGATGCCACTGGACCAAAAATCGCGCCAAACAGTTACTCGTTGTGGGTGCATCGACTTTTCCACAATAACGTGTGGTTTCTTTGATCCCCAAATGCGGAAGTTTTGCTTGTACACACTGAAATGGAAACGCATCGAATGGCCATTTCTTGCACTAGTTGATCTTTGTGAGTCTTCATACCGAGGTCTTCATGCAAAATTCTCCTCAGAGAAGTGCGAGAAATGGTCAGTTCTTGAGCTCGTGCTCAAGTTGAGGCTGATGGATGTTCAGCCACATTCTGGGCATTCAGCATGTTTTCATTTTTATAGACGAGAACGTGAACGGGTTGTTTTATCAAGTAATGATCCAATTTCACGAACTAGCTTCACAAATTGCCGTGAGGACATTTTGTTTCTATCGAATTTTCCACGTTTTCTAACAGTTTAGATAGAAGATTATCCACTTTGGAAATTCCCAGTTTTGTTCAAGCGTTAATCGACCCATTTCATTAATGTCAAATAATAAATTAATTTTCTGACAGAAGTATTGCCAGACTCGAAATAACCACTACTTCAAAATGAAAACGCTGGATGACCCACCCTTTACATGGTAAATTTAAACTCGGTAGATGATCTGGTTCCGTTAGTGCTTAACGCTGCTACTCAATCAATTTATTTTTGAGACCTTCTTATTTTACGATTCTCACGAAATTTTACAAGAACATACGTGTTATTAGTGTACTCCTAAACACCAAATTTCATATCGATCTTATCTGTAGTCTAGAAAATATACAATCATTTTAATATTTTCAGATATATTCTGTTAGCCTTCTACATGTTTAATTTCAAAAAATTATATTTAATATTATAACTTCAGGAATTAAATTAATGTCTTATAAGCACTGCTCATATCAAACGAAATATAAAAAAAACATTCATTATAAGACCATCCAAATGAGATAACAAAATCCAATAAATATAAATTGTTAACAAATTCCTATAAATTAAATATTTTGAGTAGACAAAATTTTGTTTCTGCTCATCCCTCTTATGAAAACGAATATCTTTCAAAAATGTTTACCATAACCTTAAGAATTTCTTCATAAGCAACTATCTTACTTAGAATATTCAATATTATTGAATATTTAAGTTACTTTTTAGAAAATCTCAAGATATGTAAAAACATTACTTAAAAACAAGTTTTAAGAGAGACTTTGTTTCCTCAGTACTCAATCGTGTTCAATAAAATATAACATCAATCAAAAAAAAAAATATTTACTCACCTTTAACAATTCAGAAAGCGTCTTGGTAAATGAATACTGAACATTTAAATTGAGTCTAATGTTGACTCGAAATACATAGTTCTGTGGTTGATTGATGTTATATTTTATTGAATACGATTGACAACTGAAGAAGCAAAGTCTCTCTTAAACATTGTTTTTTAGTAATGTTTTTACATATATTGAGATTTTCTAAAAAGTAACTTATTTAGATATCCAATAATATTGAATATTCTAGTAAGATAGTTTTATGATGAAATTCTTAAGATTATGTTAAACATTTCTGAAAGATATTTGTTTTCATAAGAAGAATGAGCAGAAACAAAATGTTGTCTACTCAAAATATTTAATTTATAGGATTTCGTTGACAATTTATATTTATTGGATTTTGTTATCTCATTTGGATGTCTTATAATAAATGTTTATTTTATATGTCGTTTGATATGAGCAGTGCTTATAAGACATTTATTTAATTCCTGAAGTTATAATATTAAATATAATTTTTTGAAATAGAATATGTAGAAGGCTAACAGAATATACTATATCTGTAAATATTAAAATAATTTTATATACCTTTTATCAAGTATAAACCTCCATTTATTTTATAGAAAATATACTTTTAATTTCATTATGGATAATTTCACAGTTGTTGAAATTAGGTACAAATTTATTTAGGTAAGAATTAACGACACGGAGGCTCGTGCTTAGTTTCGTGAAGATAAATAACGATTTGTTTTTCAATTTTTCTAATAAGATCTCGGTAAAAATATAAAAAGTTCTGTTTCATCAGAAGAAAAGCTCTAAAATGCTTGTTTACAACATAGAATCAAAGAACAATGGATGTCCATTTTGAAAAACCAGAAATCATTGTACATTCTGTCAAGAAAGTACCGGGAATTATCGATTTAAATCTGGCGGGGCAATGAGGCAGGTAAAAATTTTTTTTCCTAGGTTGGTACCACTGTCCTTAATTACTATGCCAAGCTTGAGCGGGATCTGTCAACTAGTGTGTTTGCAACAGCTGATTAAGTCAGTCGATGTCAGAGTGCGTGCCGATTTTTACTATGGGTGATTACGTTGAGCAAAGAATTTGTTTAAAGTTTTGTGTTGCAAATGAATTTTCGTGTGCCGATGCATTGAAAATGTTGCAAAAGGCCTTTGGTGATAATGCTCTATCGAAAACTCGTGCATATCAGTGGTACAGAGCCTTCAAGGACTGTCGTGAAGTGGTCGCCCATCGACGGCTTCGATCGAAGAGAACGTCGATAAAATTAAGGAATGGGTGCTGGAAAACCGTCGTACCAGCTTGAGAGAGATAGCACATGATCTTAAGATATCCCACGAGTCCGCACGTACGATTTTGATTGATATTTTGGCATGAGAAAGGTGGCCGCACGACTCGTACCGAAAGACCTGAATTTTCTTCAAAAACGTCATCGCGAACAGGTTGCTTCAGACATGCTGGATCGCTGTAATTCCGATTCTACATTCATGGAACGCATTATAACTGGTGATGAGACCTGGGTCTACGAGTTCGATATGCAAACAAGCCAGCAATCATCGGAATGGGTGGCAAAAAATGAGCCGAAACCGAAAAAACCACGCCAAAGCCGCTCGAAAATGAAGGTGATGCTCATTGTTTTCTTCGATATCCGTGGCGTGGTGCACTACGAATTCGTTCCAGAGGGTCAGACGGTAAACAAGGAATATTACCTAGGCGTTATGAAACGTTTGCGTGAGCGTATCCGTAAGAAGCGGCCAAATTTGTGGGCAAACAACTCATGGATTTTGCATGACGATAACGCGCCTTCTCACCGAGCTACGATTGTGACTGACTTTCTCGCCAAAAACTCAACAAACGTGCTTCAGCAACCACCGTATTCGCCGGATTTGGCTCCCTGCGACTTTTTCCTCTTCCCAAAACTAAAATTGCCCTTTCGTGGCACCCGTTTTGAGTCGATTGAAGCCATAAAACAAAATTCGGCGCGAGAGCTAAAGTCCATCCCGGAAAGCGCCTATAAAAAATGTTTCGATAATTGGAAGTGCCATTGGCGTAGATGTATTGGAGCAAATGGAGCCTATTTTGAAGGCGACCCAATAAATTTTGACGATTGAATGTAAAAATGTTGTTTTAATTGAAAATTCCCGGTACTTTATTGACAGAGTAGTATACAAAAAAAATAATTTTTTAATGGGAAAGATGTCACTTTACTATATAATATTGATAAGGGTAAATTTTTGGACTATTTGGAGATTATTTCAATCAAAAAACCATCGAGAAAAAAGAGAATTTAACAAATTCCCAAATACTTTTTGGGAACACCCCTATATTGGATGCTGTTGTTTCCATACGCCATAAAAATACACAGATTTCCTAAGTGTAATAAAAGGGTTTTTCCAATCTTAAGTTAAGTTCCTTTTTGTACTTCTTTGAAGATGATTGAAAGACCGAAGCACGTCTCAGGATTCTGAATAAACTCTGAAACATAAAAACTGTGTGTTTTTTTAAAAATAAAATTGTAGCATTTATTATTAAAGTGTTAAATAATTACTACCAAGGTTTCTTGGTTTCTCTAACAACAAAGTACGATGTGATAATTTTTATTCTTAATCATGAGTCTCATTCTCCTGACTCTCAGTTGTTACAGTCGGATCACTTTTATATGACTTTTCTGTGAAATGCAACTAAGAGTTGCTACCACACGCTTCTGATAATAGATGAAAACTATCTTTTACCATTATTGAAATTATAATAAAACTGAGATTGCTCAAAATGTAGGCGCGACTAAAAACATATTAATGCGAAATGAAGTAAAAGATAAGAAATTGTAAAACTGATGTGTTATCATTTGGCATTTAGCTGTTGAGCAGCGAAATCGTTATTGAAAACATGCCAAGACGTCACTTAGCACAAAACGATATGTTACGAGCCGTAAGAATCTTTAAGACAGGAATGTGTCAAGTTTGTGTTGCCACTGCTTTGGAGACTAACCAAACGATTATTTCTCACTTCTGGAATCGATATCGGGAAAATGGTGGTGTAATAAGAGATGTTCTGGTCAATCAAGCAAGACAATCCTTCGGATAGACTAACATGTTGAATTAGAAGCAAAAAGAACTAACGATTTGACCGAATTTTAACCAAGTAGTTCTTCGCTATGGGTTGATAATGAGCGTTTTGAGACATACCATCTACAAAAGATTGAGGTTGACCAATCTTATTTATACACGTTTAGGTGTCAGCCCCTTAATCGAGGCAATCGCCCAATTCGACATAATGGGTTCACGTATCGGGTGTTTTTTAGAGTGATAGAACTTTAAATTGAAATAAAACACATTTAAATTAAGATTGAAGCCAAATTTTTTTCTATTTGAAAGATAATTTTATGAAATTTATGTTTTAAAAATAATTTCCGGCATATGTCCACCACGACCAGCTCTGAGGAACCGCATTCGACCAGAACAATTTTGGACCACTTTTTCGGGTAATTCAGGCCTTATTTCATCAATTACACGAGTTATGATGGCTCCAGCATCGTTTTCAAAGATATATGGACCGATGATGCCCCCAGCGTGTAAAGCACACCATACAGTGCATTTTTCAGGATGCAATGGAACCTGCAGAACTTCTTAAGGATTGTTTTCACTCCATATACGGCAATTTTATTTACATAGGCGTTCAACCAGAAATGAGCTTCATAACTAAACACAATTTTATCATAAAAAATAAAAAGCTTCAAGTTGTTCTAGGACCCAATTAGCAAACAAACGACGCTTGTTATGGTCAAGTGGCTTTAGTTACTGAACCAGTTGGATCTTGTATGGGTATAGACCAAGATCTTTACGCAAAATTTTCCATGTGGATGCATAGAGTCCACCTTGTTGTGAACGTCGATGAATAGACAAATCTGGATCATCATTAACACTATGATTTACAGCAGCGATATTTTCTTCTATACGTACAGTTCTTTGTCTTGTTGTTGTTGTTGCATCGAGTAGAGAAAATGTTGTCCGAATTCTATCGATAGTTCGACGAATAAGCTGCTCTGATGGACGATTATGTAAACTATAAATTTAAAGAAGTGTCTATAAGTTTGGCGAATAGAACATTGATTTTAAAAATAAATTTCAACAATTAGTAAACGTTGTTGCGGCGTGAGTCTTTCCATGATAATTTGTCAATGCTTACTGAACAGAAACGTCAAAAATATGGCTTCTACCTTCTGTCAAATCACAGTTATCTCTATCTGAAGTTCTATCACTCTAAAAAAAACTTCCGATACATGTGATGTAGGATCAGAATCAATGGCATTTTATAAGGACAACTCCTCGAATGAACCAATGTGTTCAATTAGAAGCACGAAGAAATAACGTTTCGGCCGCATGTTAACTGAAGAGCTCAAAATGTGCATGTTTTGAGACATACAGAAGATTGAGGGAGGCCAATATAGATAATAGACGATCACGGAAATGTCAGCCTCCAAACCGCGGAAATCGCTCCATTCGACAAGCTCAAGTTATGTGGCACCAGAATCAATAGGGAAATAAGTTATTTACAGACTAATTTTGTTTTGGTTTGTATCCAAATTCCAGAAAAATACGCGTTTGGATGAAACAGATAGAATATTTGTATTCAAAAGGTTTTCGAAACGTTAAAAAGTTAGTGCAATCGACTGAACTGGGAAAAAGTGCTGTATATGATACAATAAAGAGGATAAAATATGGCGTGGATCTGAGGCATAGACTAGTTTCAGGAAGACCGCGTACGATTAAAGGAAGCAATTTAAATGCTTTATTGGCCTTAGGTCGACACAAACCGCGCCTGGGGTTTCGCAAATTGGCTAACAGATTTTGAAATCAACTGAATATAAAAGTATGTCCAGAAGCCGTTCTTCGTATGTCACTGAAAAGACAACATATCAAGGAAACCAAAAAAAATCCCTATAATCCCTTTAAAAAAGGAACGAAGGATATAATTTTGTCAACCTTTTCAAGAAGATAATTTTAATAATGTCTTCAAATCTGATGAAAGTTGTTTCCAACTTGGTGGAAATCACTTAAAAATCCTATCAAAAAAACCCGTTACTGTTAAAATTTCCACCAAAATAATGGTTTGGAGAGCAATATCTCAGTGTGGTGCTACGCCTCTATGTATATTCATAGAGAAAAGTGTTGCGGTATTCTAAACGATTTTCTCCTTAAAACGGCGCATACTTTATATACATAGGGGTGGAGTTTTCAGCAGGATGATATGCAAGATGCCATACTTCGGCATATACTCAAGCTTGGATGCAAGAACACCAAGTGACAACTCTCTCATGGCCAGCAGCTTCACCAGATCTTAGTTCCATTGAAAATATACGGGGACTATTGAAGGTTTAGGTTGAACGAGCAGCTCCATGAAATAAAGATGATTTAATTCAGTCAGTTTTACAGTCCTGGACTACCATCACCTAAAATTATGGAGGTGATCTAGTTTCGGGTGCACCAAGGCGTTTAGTCAAGTGTTTACAGTTGAATGGAGGGTGTATAAGTAAATAAAATGAATATTTTGCTATAATTGTCTAATTCAAGAATTACAAATATCTACTAAATAATTAAAATTGAGCTTTGATTATTCCGGATACTTTCTAGACGGACTATAGTATAGACGCTTCTATTTAATTAATCTCGTTTAGCAAGAGATTAATGAACTCCATCTGACATCACTTCTTCTCTTGACCGTAACACTTCATAAAGCCATTTTCAAACTTCAGACGTAACAACGTTTAAAGTATCTCAATCAACTGTTCGAATCTCATCAAATATGCGGAGGTTTATAGGAGGTTTTATTTTATATGCGAACTTGCGTTATTTCTCGCCTCTAGGAGCGATATCGTGAAAGACATTCTCATCAATCGAGAACGACATCTTCTTGAATAATCTTTAATCTTCAATAAGACGAACGAAGAAATAAGACATATCATCTACAGATCATTGAGGGAATCTAAATCTTGTCATTCGACTATCATGGACTCAAGAAGATGTGATGTGGGACCAGAATCAATGCGGTAACATTTTATTTACCGAATCTAGGTTTGGTTTGTATCTAGATTTTACAAGAGTATGCATTTAGAGGGTGCAAGTGTTTACAAATCGTTATCAAAAACATGCCAAGATGTTATATTACGAGCCTTTGGAACAATTGAGGCCAGAATACGTCAAGTAAATATTACCTCTGCTTTGGAAACTACTCAATGAGTTATTTCTCGCCTCTAGATTCGATATCGTTAAAGTGATTGCATGCTCGATCAAGGATGACAGACAACCCCTTGAATGAACTGATATGTTCAATTAAAATCACGAAGAAATAACTTTGCTACTGCTTATCTATAGTCCGTTACATTCTAAGACAAAAGTAATGTATAAAATAGGTTGTGCAGATAGACGGCTATGACCAAAGTTGTATGCCAACACTATTTATCAAATATTGTTGATTGTCAACAGGTATACAATTTATAAAATTATGTCCCAACTAGAAAAGAGAAAACAAGTAGAATATTTGTACAGAAAAGGTTTTCGAAACGTTAAAAAATTAGTGCAGTTGACTGAACTGGGAAAAAGTGCTGTATATAAGACAATAAAGAGGATAAAAAATGGCATGGATATGAGGCATAGACCAGTTTCAGGAAGATCGCTTAAGATTAAAGGAAACAAGTTGAATGCTTTTTTGGCCTTAGGATGACACAATCCGCGCCTGGGGTTACGCAAATTGGCTAACAGATTTGGAAATCAACGAAATATAAAAGTATGTCCAGAAACCGTCCGTATGTCACTGAAAAGGCTACGTATCAAGGAAACCAAAAAAATCTCTATAATGACACCTTTACAAAAGGAACGAAAGATAGAATTTTGTCAACGTTTTCAAGAAGATAATTTTAATAATGTATTTATATCTGATGAAATTTGTTTCCAACTTGGTGGAAATTACTTAAAAATTCTATCAAAACAACCTGTTACCGTGAAAATTTCCCACCGAAATAATGGTTTGGGAAGCAATATCTCAACGTGGTGCTACGCCTCTCTGTATAGTTGATGGTACCATTAATAGTGAAAAGTGTTGTGGCATTCTAAATGATTTTTCCCTTGAAACGGCGCATGGTTTATATCTAGAGAGGTGGCGTTTTCAGCAAGATAATGCAAGATGCCATACTTCGGCCTTTACTCAAGCTTGGATGCAAGAACACGAAGTGACAACCATTTCATGGCCAGCAGTTTCTTCAGATCTTAGTCCCATTGAAAAAATATGGAGACTAAAGAAGATTGAAGTTGGAAGAGCAGCGCTAGGAAATACAGATGATTTAATTCAGTCAGTTTTACAGTCCTGGACTATCATAACTGAAAATTATGGAGGTGATCTAGTTTCGGGTGTACCTAGACGTTTAGTCAAGTGTTTACAGTTAAATGAAGGTTGTATAAGTTAATAAGATGACTAGTTTGTTATAATTCTCTAATTCAAGAATTAAAAATATTTATTATAATAAATAATTACAACTGAGCTTTGTCTTTTCCGGATACTTTCTAGACAGACTTTAGTTAAAAGGTGGTCATGGAAAGTCGGCCCCGAAATCGAAGCAAATACGCCTAGCATAGGTTTATCTGCGACCAAAATCAATGGGGCAATATTCCATTAACCGATGAATCTCGATGCATCGATTGAGGAAAAACTCTTTCAATGCTTTAAACTTATACCTGCTTGTTATTTCCTTTAGCGGATGCGTTTCCTCAATTCAGTTTCATTGCTTATAGGTTTTGAATGTACTTTATTTTTTAGTATCCTCAATGAAAGTATAGAGGAACGGAAGTATAGAGGTCTGTGGAACGAGGTGGTCACAAAAATCCACCTCCTCTTCCTATCCACCGGTGGGAATAAGTATGATTTGAATGTACTCTTATTCGATGACAGTAATCAGCTGGGCGTCCATCATCTTGAAATCAATCAAGACTCTGCAGCCCCAACAGAATGGCAATTGGTCGGTCAAAAAATCCAAATAATGGTGGTTAGTGATGGTGGTAGTTTGAAGGGCCTAAAATCAATCCATAGAATCTCCCATTTCATAAATTTAACTTAAATCGATATTGTGACCTATATTCTCTGGTCTGTGAATTTGTGATCTGCCAGCTATGCAAATTGTGGAAATTCATGTACCAATTCATTGTTCAGAATGTCTCGTCGCCCCAAAATATCATTTTAAGAAAATGTGAGTCTTCATCATGTTTTCGTAGCATTTGCTAGCAAAAAATTTGGTAGCAAGTCTTAAACTCGTTGTACATTGTGAGAGCGATAATTGTACCGCTGAATGATTCTATGGGGAGTTAATCTCAGTATAACTGTACGACGTTCTATCATTCGAGTAGAAATTGATGGATCTACTAGAACTTCATCCAAAACGTCATTATTCATCATTATTCACTGCTGTTACGACTCGCGGGAACTCTTTTTTCGGTAGATTGCGTTGTGTTTATATGAACACTTCATAATTGGGGTGTCAGCGATTAAAGTACCTCTCTGAAATCTGAATACAGCATCGCCGTAGCATTAAGATGCACTTCTCCGTAAATTAAGTGCGTACGAACTTATTCTCTGAACGTAAACGGAACGTTTACTTTCATAATTTTCAACAAAACGAAGTCCAAACGAAAACAAAATCATATAGTACGTGAATGATAACAGATATAGTATTGATATTGTAGTACATAAATGATACCGACGCCTTCACGATTCTAAAAGAATGACCGTCATGTTAAGATCAAGTGATCAAGTGACACGTGTGTATTGCATTTGTTTTTTATTTTATAGGCAGTTAGTTTTCTGGCTAGGTCTGTACATAAATAAGCGCGATACTAAGTGCCTTCAGCTATTGTTCTATGAAAAATTACCTCACAATGGACAGTGATATATAGTTGGAATCCTGCGGGTAATTCCTCACAAGTTATAATAAATTTTTTCATCAAGGACATGAAAAATTACAAATTTCTGGAAAAAACGACAAAACTGGACTTCGTTAGAAATTACCCCTTCAAAAACAAAACATTTTTTTCAAGGAAGGAAATCATAAGTGTTATGCCTTTATGAAATCACCATAAAATACTCATTTTATGATTATGATGAATTAGCCTTGTACAATTTTTTTTCACAATATGAGAGTGGACTTCATGAAAATGAAGGCTACTGACAAAACTTCTTGTAAAAATGGTGAAAACCATTTGTGAAAGATGTAGTCGCAATTTTCAATCTTGAATAACTTTCAAAGAAACTACATATGATGAAAAAAATGGTGCACTAACTTCAAGTTAGGAGCTTTTGTCCCGTGTGTTTTGCCAATTGTGACTGCAAAATTTTCATCATTTTTGGAGTGAATTTCAACAATTTCATTGCGTTCGTGAAGCGTGTAACGTTTCATTTTCAGTAATGGCGTGGTTCTTATTTGTCAAATGTCAAAAGATGACAGTTGCAAAAGGGACAGTTGCCCAGATAGCGGAATATTCAAAATGAAACCTCTTATCGGAAAAGCCCTTTAAAAACCTTTTGTTGATGAATAATGATACTGCATCCACGTGTAGCCTTTTGGTTCCCATGGAGATATATTTTTCCTCAAAATGTTTCTGAAATAACATTTTTTGGGGAAAATGAAAAACAATTTCCGTATAATGAATAAATATTTTATTAAATTATATATTGGCCATTCTGATCCAACACCTTTTGCCATTTTCTGGTAGTAACATGATGCCACGCTCATAAAATTTGTGGTCTTTGCTGGCAAAAAACTGATCCAGTTGATTTTTGACCTCTTTATTTAAAGTTAAGGTTTTACCGTCTAATAAATTTTGCAAGTGACTAGAACAAATAATACTCCAAAGGCGCCAGATCTGGAGTATACGGTGAGTGTGGTAATATATCCCATTCAAGCTGTAAAAGCTTTTGGCGAGTGACCAAACTTGTATGAGGTCTCGCATTTTCTTGGTGGAACACTACACCTTTTCTGTTGATTAATTCTCGCCTTTTCTGTTGATGATTGTTCAGTTTGTCCAGCTGATGACAGTAGACTTCCGAAGTAATTGTTATGTTATCCTGTAAAAGTTCAAAAAAAAAAACGAGTCCTCTCAAATCCCACTAAAAAGACATCACCTTTTTTGGTGGATATTGGCTTTCGAAATGCTTTAAGCTGGTTCATATTTTTTGCTCCATGATCTCTTACGTTTGGCATTGTAAGATACAACTCATTTTTGTCCCCAGTAATGATACACTTCAAAAATTGATCATTTTCGTGACTTTTGAGAAGCGAATCGCAGACGTCAACGCGACGGCACAAATTTCTCTCTGTGAGAACACGGGGAACCCATATATCGAGCTTCGAGGTTAAACCCAGGCCTTTCAAGTGGCCATAAACAGTTGAATCCGATAAATTTATTCCCTCGCCTATCTCACGTGTTGTTATTCGGCGACTTGCATTTATCGTTTTATCGTGTTTTCATCAGGTTCCACCAGCCTTCCGAAACGTGGTGCATCTTCGACATCAAAATTGCCGGATCGAAATTTGAGACGAGTTCTAGCACTGGCGTTTTGTTCACATATCTTCTCCATACACATCGGTTAATTTCTTTCTGGCTTGAACAGTATTTTCACCTTTTCTTTGGGAAAAAAGTAAAATATGACGAAAATGCTCCTTATTGCTCTCTATATTCAAAAGGGCAACAACCAAAAACTGCTGCGTAGAATTAATTGAACATTTTCACACAAAAGCCTTGCTACATCAACTCTCAAAACATATAATGATTATGCGGCATAAGTGTGAAGTTGGGTTCAAAAAATTACAATCCAATCCTCTGTTGGTGAAAAAACGAAAAAACTTTCCCTACTGCCTTATAATTTCTAGTTTGTCTATTGTCATGAGCGTCGTGATGACGTAGCCATCATCAGAAAAGCCCGTCTATGAGCTCTGAACTAACGATTCATAACAAGAAAGCATCAAAATCTGAATATGAAATTTCAAATGAGAACAAAACTAATATATTTAGACTCTATGGTTAAACTACCCTCAGAATTTTAAGTCTCTAGTTCGTGAATTTGCATTTTTAACTCTAGTAGTCTGCCCGGACGCCCGAGCCTTACGAAATTTGACATAAATCTTATTAAATCCCTAAATATCAAATTTGATTTCGATCGGATCAGTAGTTTGGCAAGTATTGGGAAAAAAGGGCTTCAAATGTGAATAACTGCGAAACCATGCGATCGATTTCGCCCATTAACGAAATTAACCAAGATAGTTAAGCCTCAAACCCACCCTTACAGAGGGTTTCACAAAACCCACCTATCGGATCAAACCTGTTGATCACAGAATCCTTCTAAAATTTATCTAGTTATATGTTCCCAAAGTGCTGATCACTGTGTCAAACTATGACAGATGATCCTCTGTTGATCATGGATCATGTACAAATACGGTTCCACAAAAAATTTTGTGCTCTGATTTAACCTTGAAGCGCTGCTTAATCACAGATCAAATTGATTGGTCGATTTTGCTGAATCAAGATCTTCGTATTCTTCGTTAAATAGTTGAAGAGAAGTGTGTTGTTTATTGTTTACTTTTTCAAGTGATATAATTGTATAATTGCTTTTCGACATCAGTTCATTGTCATCATCAGAAGAAGATTTAAGTGAAATTCGAAGTACCCGATTTATTAGACACAGTGATCCTTTTGCAGAATATGATGATCTTGAATTCAAGATACGTTTTCGTTTCAACAAAAAAGTCGTGATGGAATTATTATATAAAATTAGACTAGAAATTGAACCACGCAGTAAAAGGAATGAATCGATCGATGCGAGATTACAATTATTAGTTTGTTTACGATTTAATGCAACTCCTGGTTTCCAAATGACGATAGGAGATCATATCAACATTGCAAAATCATCGGTATGCAGAATTGTCAGAAGGGTATCAGTTGAAATTGTCCGTTTTAAACCTCTTTCCATTTTGCACACACACAAGTAATACGAATAACATAGTTCGTAATAGTATGGTATGACAAGCATATGAACAATCCGTTTCTGAATTCTAACCCTACATTAATAGCTCTACCACAGAAAAATTTACATTCTTATTTTCCTCCTTTATGCATCTATGGTGTAGCAGTCAAATTTTAGAAAGTGCGACGTTGTCAGATTGTTTTCTTGGATCAACTTCCTGGCTTGTTTTGTGGAACTTCGTTGATCCGTTTGTCAAAGTTGACAAGAGTATCTGTGGATCCAGTGATCACCGAATCGTTATGAAACCCAGCATTAAAGTTTCAAGTTTCTAGCTCTTCGAAAATTACAGAAGTCATATAACACCTCAACGAACCGAGCCTATACATAGAACACTGCATAGAGCTGAGAAAAGTGAATGTTTTCGTAAAAATATCTCGAAAACGGTTAATCTTTCATTCTAAAAATGTTTTCCCCGTAGATATAATTTAATCTACATTCTTCTTTCGTTCAACGTATTCTTTATTGGCCTGTATATTCAGAAATATCAAAAAAGTATTTTGTCACTACTCGTGCCCATAAGTGCTTCATGAACGAGTCACCACTGGATATACTCAGGGGAATAAAGTACTCTTTGCGCCATAACAGTTCTCAACATACGTGAATAGATACAGAGATAAGTACTATTCCTATTCAAATACATACGTAGTCCGTACAAATACAAATAAACATACATTCCTGCGGAGTGCGGGTCGAAAGTCGAACATTTCGGTATTAACGGAACTGATCGGAGGAATTCGTGCCATTTCGCTGAAATCGTATGTCGTCACAGAAATGAACTTAAGCATCGATTTCGCCGCTGGTATCGTGTTCTCGATGATCTTTCTATTCATCGTCCGGTTGAATCACAAAATTAAATACGATCCTGCTTTCTCTTTGAAATTAGTCATGAGTGAATTGTTGAGGTTCGCTCGAAATGAATGAATCATAGAAGCATGTGCACTTCCATTGAAGACCGAGCGTGTTGGAAAATATCGGGAAGTTCGAGGATATTGGATATTTTTTTCTCATTCTGAACAAAGAGTATTAAATATACGAGTATATATGAAATAGAGAATTTTAGTCGGCTCAATGGCCAATAGATAGAGCAATTTTAATGAAAATAATCTGTGATATAGCAATAATTAAATATTTCTAGCAAGAGTATGAAACATAGAGAATTCATTTCACGCCCACATTTCTGGCATCGCGTTAAGTCGTAAATGTCATTTCACATTTCGAATGTGATAAGGATGGAACTGCAATGAACTGGTAGACGTCATGAACCAGTTACGGGGTCCGCTCAAAAAGTCGCTGCATTTCATAATCCTAATTTCTTTGTGAACAGAAAATTATAACAAAAGGGTGTAGTTACACTTTCACTAGAAATAAATTTAGCGTTTGACGCACGTCCGATGACCATACTCAAAGAGAAAAATAGGCGCTGTGGTACGACACGCAAAACTTAGATGTAATAAAGAACTGATTATTTAATATTGAAGTTACATAAAAGTTTTTCATTATGAATATCGGAATTATTGATAAACTAAATTCGTTGCAGAAATATTCTTTTTCTACAAATTTGTGCAGTGGAAGTGTTCATTATTGAAAACATGTCAACGTCACAAAACTGTTTTAGAGACTACTTAAAGTGATAACTTTGAACACCAACATGTTCGATTAGAAGTACAAAGAACTAACGTTGTGGCCGCATTTTAATTAGTAGGTCGTTGCTAAGGGCTTACAATGTGCGTTTCGAGATGTACAACCTACAGAAAACTGAGGTAGATCAATCTGGTTTAAGACGTTTAGGTGTCAACCCCTGAACCGAGGGAATCGCCCAATTCGACATTATGGACTCATTAAAATGTGATGTAGGATTAGAATCAATGGGGTAATATTTTATTTGCAACGAATCTTGGTATGTATGTATTCAGATTACAAAAAAGAGTACGTATTTGGGAAACACAGAGAAAGAATTCAGCATGTACAGGAAGTGCATATCTATAGCAGTTTAGGTGGAATTTCCTTTTAGCTGCAGAACTGAACTTGTTTTGGTAGGTCATTTTTGACGGTCATTCCGTGTTGCACTTAACGCCAACCGACTTTATACCCATTTATTTATATATTGTTTGTAAACACTTTCTCTTCGAATAAAGTTATATTATTATTATTATTCCAATAAGAAATGTTCTTGAACCTGTTGTGATTCCGTACAGAAATGTTGTTGGGAGGGATCGTGAATTCAACCGGCTTGTTTATTGGCATGTGAGTGTGGCTCTTTCACCAGGTAACTACTCAACAATCTCCACAATCTGCCCAGGAAGCAGATAGTGTAATAAGGATACGCCTTATCATCGCGCATTAGCGATGAGTTGAACTGAAGAGTTGAACCCACCAAGCTTCCAGTTTCGGCTTCAGTCCGAAAACCTACACCGTTACTGGTAGCAGCGAAGCACTATCCAACCGCTACTAGCTATGTAGGTCAGTAACCGAGTTGTTTGGGGAGCAACTTACACGGCAAAGGGCCTCTTATCCACCCACCTGAACGCAGTCTCAAGATTGATGCCTCAATTGATCCTGGTACCAGAGCCGTCACGTGAATTCTACCAGGTAATATTATTGGCATGTTGAGCATAGCTCTTATCCAAGTGACTACTCAGCAGTCTCCACAATCCACCCCTAGAGAGTACGCCAGATTTAAGGGAGAAGCCCTGTGCTGCGACAGACTCCCTGTCACTGAGTTAATCAACCAGCTCAGCCTTCCATTTCACCAGAACGACAAAACTAGGGCCCCATTCGGAGATTTTCCACCATACAAGTCCAGTGACTGGCACGAACGGCATTACGTTAGGCACCAAGGCTTAAGCCTCCTTTTCGCTGGTACGAAACTAGGGTCCTAGTCAAGGCAAGCACCCCCATCACGACAAGATCCAATGCCTGGGGGGCGATTAGCACCGTAAATCCGACCTGGACATTAAGACCCACGAACCCTTGTGAAGTTTTTCAATTGATCCTGGCTTCAAACACCAACGATCTAGCCGTATCGTCGAGATCTACAAACCCCAGAAACGTCTGACAAAATACTGGTTCAGGACGAGGTCGGTCGAACCGTCAAGTCCCGCAAAACCCCGAAGCACTTCTCGAGATATCCTGAACATGAGTTGCTGCAAAAAGATAGCTGGAATAGCCTCCTAGTCCAGCATGCGGACTGTCAACTACTGCCCCCTCCAGTCAAACACCGATTGGGTGGCCAGGTCGTACAAATACATCCCGAGGGCCTCCACCCTCCCCGGGTAACGCAGTATGCTGCATAACGCATTCGGCCACTGGACAGAAAAAGCCGGAGATGACGCAACTTCTCAGAATGTTCGAGACATGCAGTCATCATGTAGATAATCACTGTTTAAATTTCCACACATAAATACATATTTGCCTTCTACGTAACAACGTTGTTAGATTTTAGGTAATCTGTTAAAAAATATTTCTAGATCAGAAGATGGTCGATAGACACTATCTAGCTAATATACACACATTTTCAAAAGTCTTGGCCCCCCTAGGTTTCTCAAGAAATAAACTATCTATGTTCTGGAAATGAGATGCATATTTTCCTCTATTTCAACTGCAATATATTTGATAGAAAATCTTTGTTACTCTTTGCTTTATGCAAGATGAGACAAAATATTAGGAGTACAAATAAGTTTCCGCCGTTTTATTGTAGATGGCGCTGCACGGAGTTTCGGTTAGCTTTCGCATATGATAACCTGCTTAAAAAATAGTTTGGACATTCAAGAACAACATAACCTATTAATATCATTGATTTTATATTGGTAAAATATAATTTTTATAAGTTGAAAATGTCAAAATTTGAGCCAAGTAAGCGTCATTTGCGGGAAATATTAGTTTACTTCTTTAATTTAAAGAAATCTGCTGCTGAGGCGCATCAATTGCTCGTTGAAGCATATGGTGAGGGTGCTTTGAGTGAGAGAACGTGTCGAGAGTCGTTTCAAAAGTTTAAAAACGGTGATTTCGACGTAGAAGACAAAGATCGCAGTGGAAGGCCAAAAATTTACGAGGATGCAGAATTGGAGGAATTATTGGAGGAAGATTCATCTCAAACACAAAAAGAACTTGCTCTAACATTAGAAGTCACTCAGCAAGCAGTCTCTTATCGTTTAAAATCATTAGGAATGATTCATAAACAAGGAAATTGGGTTCCGTACGAATTAAAGCCGAGAGATATTGAACGCCAATTATGCTCCCGTTGCGGCTCCCGTGAAAAAGTACTTGGAAACACTTGATTGGGAAGTGGTACCCCACCCGCCGTATTCACCAGACATTGCACCGTCCGATTATCACCTGTTCCGGTCCATGGCACATGCTCTGAGGGCGCAGCGGTTCACATCTTATGAGGATACCAAAAATTGGGTTGATTCGTGGATAGCTTCAAAAGACAAGGAGTGCTTCAGACGTGGGATTCGAATGCTGCCTGAGAGATGGGAAAAAGTGGTTGCAAGTGATGGGCAATATTTTAAATAAATTTATATTACCGTTCTTCTATAATAAATATTTAATTTGTGTTAAAAAACGGCGGAAACTTATTTGTACTCCTAATAGAAAAAATGAGAAAACATCTAAATTTATCGATTATTTATTTTTGATTAATTATAGTTATTCCACAACTGAATCCAAATTCAATAGTTCGTATTACCACCTCTTCTTTCAATCAACTGCCAAATACGCCTAGGCATCCCACGAATCAAGTCATTAATGAAATTTTCAGGCATATCGTTCCATTCTTCCTGAAGGGCTAAACTCAATTCTTGAAAAGTTGAAGGTGTGTTTTGGCGATTGGATATTGCTCTCCCTAAGTAATCCCATACGTGCTCAGTTGAATTCATGTCTGGTAAGTTTGCTGGCCAGTTTATTCTGTGGATATTGCTCTCTTGAAGAATGTTTTGAACCCTTCGTGTGCAGTGTTGTGGGGCGTTATCATCCTGATAAATGAAATTATCCCCAAATTCGTTGCGCATAGGAACCATGAGTGGTTCAATGATGTTTTCTACGTAGATGGCACCAGTCACCTGTCATTGTTCATTCAACGATAATAAGTGGGGTACGGCGACCAAACATTATACCCCCCAGGACATTACTCCTTGAAGGGGCACAACTTCCCGGGCGAAATTGAGTCGCTCTAGTCTGCCTGGACCTCCCCAAACCCTTTTTCATCGACTATCACTTTGTAAACCGAATCGTGACTCGTCCGAAAAAAGTACGTTGCGCCATTGTGGTAAAAGCCAGTCTTGGTGGTGTTCTGCCCATTGCCGACGGGTAGCTCCATGTCCAGGTGATAGCCGAGGTACTCTTAAAGGTCTTCTTGCCCTTAAATTTGAGGAATGCAACCGTCACTTTATGGTACCGGTTGAGACTACCCGTCTATAGGTCCTTAAAAACTGACTTCGAAGGGCTGTTACAGATACCGTTCGATTCCTTCGAGTAAAATTTGCAATATAATGGTCTTCCCTTGCAGTTGTTACTCTGGGTCGATCAGGCACCGGTCTCCGGGCAAAACTGTCGGTTTCTAGAACAAGGGCCACTATGCGCTTTACTGAAGTCAGTGGAATGTTGCGCAATCTGATGGTTCAACAAAGCTTCTTGATGTAGGGCTATTATTCTTGCCCGGTCATACTGAGAAATTGGATGTCCCGGCATTTTCCACGGAATATTCTCAATATTACAACTCTCGTTATTCGCTGAAAACTGATTAACTTCGAATACACCTGTATTCTCCCGAACAAGAGACATTTTATACTGGTTTATTATTTTCATTTAAGTGATAACATAGTGAAGATTCCACACACAAAAAACTTTCATGTAACATTCAACAAGTTGAGAGTTGATAGGGGGTGCAAAGACTTTTGACGATGTGTGTACATTGACTTATACATAAATATTAAATCAAATTATAAAGAATATTTCCATAATTTATTAATTCACAACAACTGTTTCACTAACACTGTGGCTTCTTCATATTTACATTTTGAACTTCTCTAAAGATAACACGTTCACTTCTTATATAGCGATTGAAACTTGGTTAAAATAACCAATCATCTTCGCAAATACAGATAAGAAAACATACACAAAAAAGGATTCGGATAACCATAAAATCTATTGGGGCCAATTGTCGAAACTACCTCACTAATTAAAAATACTCAGCAAGGACGATCTGGCGACATTTGCTAAGTCGAGGAATTTCAAGGTTCTTGTACCTTTTAATTTCTACTGCTTCCAAAGTGTGAATTTGGTAGGTTCTTTTAATTTCTTTATGGATAATTTCATAGTTGTTGTTGAAATTATGTCTTAATTCTTTAAAATGACTACCATATGTACCTGTTTGATTAATATACACCCTCGGGCAGTCATTTCAAGTCAACTTAGAAGCTCCAGATTTATTTGTTTTACTTGTTTTATTATTATTTTTTCTATATGAATTTCCATATTATTAACCGTTCTAAAAGCTACATTTCAGTCAAATTTTATTTTAAAATATTTGACAGTATTATCCGATATTCAATCCACGTAAGGAATAGAAATGTATTTTCAATTTCCAACAGTACTGAAGCTGGCGATGATCAAACCAATTTATGAAAAAAAAAAAAGTTGATAACTTTGAAAACTATCGTCCGATCTCTTTATTGAGTCAACTATCGAAAGTATTCGGGAAGATGTTTGCCGTCGAATGTACGATTATCTATCACGGTTTTCTATCCTGACAAGTCATCAACATTGCTTTAGAACTGGAAGATCCACCCAAAGTGCATGCTGCGAATTTCTGAAATATTTACTCTTCTCTAGATGATTGTCCTCAATAGACAGAATATTATTTGACTCAACTCGTACATTCGATTCCCTAAACATAAGTTTCTTATCGATAAAATGTATCAAATGGGTTTCCGAGGAGTATTTCTCGATTGAGTTCTCAGCTTTCTATGGTTGTTAAGCTGAGTGTTCTTGTATTTTGAGGCGATCCAATTTTGAAGCTAATTTTCGATTTCTTCGGAAGAAGAGAAGCGGTAATCTACCAAATCGTGTTGCATTCGTCGAAACAGCCAGTAGTCAGAAGGAACAATGTCCGGAGAATATGGCGTGAGCGTTGAGTGCTATTTGATCGTTTCTAAATATTTTTTGAAAAATTTTGCGACCTGAGACCGATCATTGTCATGCAAAAAAAAAGACGCCCCTTTGGTCCCACCAAAGACAACATAACTTTCGAACCATGAATGTTCTGCTTTGGTTTTAATGTTGAGGTCGATGGCAACTATTGGCCAGTAGTTGTCGCAGTAGTTTTTTCTTGGGGTTTTCGTAGAAGATCTTTTTTCGTCAGCAGTCACTACCCGCTGTTAAAATCCTTTTTTTGCCATGGAAGTCAGAAAATGATCGCCTTTTCAGATCTCTTGGTTTCAATTTATAAGAAACCCAATTTTCTTGCTTTTAAACCAGGCCCATAGATTTCAAATGTAAAGACACTGCTTGTTGGGTAACCCACAACGTGCGTGCAAACTAAACTTGCATTAAACTAGCACCTTCATCGAGTAATGTCACCTTTTTCCAATTGAAAAAAAATTAAACTTTCCACAAATGCTGTTTGGTTATCAAAAAATCTAACATTTTTAACAGCGTATCAAAACATATTTTGTTTGAAACTCAAAACAATTCGAATTGTATATTATCTGCTGATATCCAATCTGTCTAAAACCACGGCAATCAACCACGGTGTTTATATTTAATGTTCTTGAAAATAGACCGAAATACTCCTAATACAGTTGTCTAATTTATGTTCACCAAAATATGAATAATCTTAGAAACATGCACAGAGTTTTATATTTACAGAACTAACCATTAGGATATTTTATGTATTCCCGAGCATAAAACAAAAAATATAAGATCAAAGTGAAATCATAATGATTGAAAATTGCTTTTATAGTATTCAAGAGTTTTTGCTAAATCTATTACACAGGGGCCAAACTTCAAGGGCAGACATACAAGTTAGTTGCAACAAAAAAGTCATATAACACATAGCCGAAATGTTGATAGTTATTCTTCAATTTAACATTTCTTGATTTCACGAAATATTTCAAGTTTTTCCATAAAATCAATCTTCAATATTTGATTGATTCGGTCTTTACTTGGTGGAAACTCGTTTTAATTGAAAAAATATATATGAGACTGTCATTTATTTCCACAAAAATGATTGTACTACTACAACAATTGTTTCACCACGATGTGGCTTCTTCAGGTATTACATTATACTGTCTGTTGGTATTCAGTGTAACCGAGTTTAAATACATTGACATTTGTTAATAATATATTTAAGCAGTTTCGAAGTAGCTTTCTATGTCGGTGATACATAGCTTCACACGCCTCTCGAAATTTTCGACAATGGGCCGCAGCTCTTCGGGCGTTTATCGGTCCCATTTCCGGTGCAGGGTTTGCTTCAGCGACTTCAAACTTTTATGGTGTTTAGCACACGCCCTGAACTCCAAAACCGATCACACGCTGTATTCCATTGGGTTAAGGTCTGGCGAGTAGGGAGTCATGGAGACCTTCGGATAACGATTGACTCGCTTCTTGATGATGTTGCGATTGCTAGGCGAACTGACAGTGCGTTTTCTCCCACTTCTTGGACGACGATCATCATGGCCAAGCTCCTTGAAACGGCAAATTGCATCGGACACGGTTTGTCGAGCCACATTGAGCAAACAAACAATTTCGCATTGACACTTACCTTGACGAGACAGCTCCAAAATTGTACCACATTTGTTTGACATTCTAACACTCTGCAAAATAAGGTAATATAAAACTGAAAATTCACAATTTGAATATTAAAACAAATTGAAATATGTTTATCTTCTACAATTTTAATTTCAAAAAAATTTTTTATTCAAAAAACTTTTAGAATTAAATTAATGTCTAAAACATGCACCGCTTACATTTAATAGACGTATATAATCAAAACTCAATATATAATGTCAAATGGAATAAATAAACCAACAGATATACGAAAGTCATTAAAAATAATAAATAAATATTTAAAGGAGACAAAATTTTGTTTCTGGTCTTACCTTTAAGAACACCAATTGCCTTTTAAAAACATGAACACACTTAAAGGACTTCTCAAAGAATGTTTAATTTATTTGAAATATTTAATATATTTAAATATTCGAATAAGTTAATTCAGAAATCTCTAAAAAATGCACTATATCTTCAAAAAACAAATATAATTCTAAGCAATTCCGTCTTCAGTCCTCAATAATATTCCAAATATCAAAATCAAAAAACTAACCTATATCACAAAAACTCAGCACGTGTAAAAGCACTAATGCTTCGAAACACAGATCAACTTTATAAATCAAGATTGATCTATCTTAAATGTAAGACCAGAAACAAAAAATTTTGTCTCCTTTAAATATTTATTCATTAATTTTAATGACTTTCGTATATCTGTTGGTTTATTTATTCCATTTGACATTATATATTGAGTTTTGATTATATACGTCTATTAAATTTAAGCGGTGCTTGTTTTAGACATTAATTTAATTCTTAAAGTTTTTTGAATAAAAAATTTTTTTGAAATTAAAATTGTAGAAGATAAACATATTTCAATTTGTTTTAATATTCAAATTTTGTTATATTTCTTCTATCAAGTAAAAAGCCTTTCTATTTTATTTTATATATAATATATAATTATATTTTGGCTTCAATAAATCTCATTATGGAATGTCAATGAATTTAAATAAGCCTTAAAAATAACTCACACTATTCTTTGATTTTGTTAGAACATAGATCAATCTTGATTTATAAAGTTGATCTGTATTTCGAAGCATTAGTCCTTTTACACGTGCTGAGTGTTTGTGATATAGGTTAGTTTTTTGATTTTGATATTTGGAATATTATTGAGGACTGAAGACGGAATTGCTTAGAATTATATTTATTTTTTGAAGATATAGTGTATTTTTCAGAGATTTCTGAATTAACTTATTCGAATATTTAAATATATTAAATATTTCAAATAAATTATATTCTTTGAGAAGTCCTTTAAGTGTGTTCATGTTTTTAAAAGGCAATTGGTGTTCTTAAAGGTAAGACCAGAAACAAAATTTTGTCTCCTTTAAGTATTTATTTATTAGTTTTAATGACTTTCGTATATCTGTTGGTTTATTTATTCCATTTGACATTATATATTAAGTTTTGATTATATACGTCTATTAAATGGAAGCGGTGCTTGTTTTAGACATTAATTTAATTCTAAAAGTTTTTTGAATAAAAAATTTTTTTGAAATTAAAATTGACGATCAATTTTTGAAGAGCATCATTACTGTGGACGAAAAATGGGTTGTATATAATTCGGAAGTTTACCGTCATCAGCTGGACAAACTGAATGATGCATATCAACAGAAAAGGCCAGAATTAATCAACAGAAAAGGTGTAGTGTTATACCAACTTAATGTGAGACCTTATACAAGTTTGGTCACTCGTCAAAAGCTTTTAAAGCTTAAATGTTTGATACACTGCCACACCCACCATATTCTGCTGATTTGGCGCCCCCCAGGCATTAGATCTTGTCGTGATGGGGGTGCTTGCCTTGACTAGAACCCTAGTTTCGTCCCAGCGAAAAGGAGGGTTAAGTCTTGATGTCTAACGTAATGCCATTTCGCGCCAGTCACTGTACTTGTATGGTGGAAGATCTCCGAATGGGGCCCTAGTTTTGCCGTTCTGATGAAATGAAGGGCTGAGCCGGTTGATTAACTCAGTGACAGGGAGTCTGTCCCAGCATAGGGTTTCTCCCTTAAAATTGGCGTACTCTACCCTATCGTAGTATGAATCTCCGAATTTTTCTGTGTAATGGCCGAGTGCGTTATGTAGCATACTGCGTTACCTCGGGGGGTGGTTTGCCCTCAGGTGTTACTTGTACCACCTGGCCACCCCATTGGTATTGGAGTCGAGGGGGTAGTGGTTGAAAGTCCGCATGCTGGACTAGGGAGGTATTTCGTTTATCTGTTCGCAGACCCCTATGTTCGGGATATTCTCATGAAATGACTCGGGGTTTAGCGGGACTTGACGGTTCGACCAGCTTGTCCTGGCCCCGGATCAATGCGCAGCAATTTAGGGTTTGTGAATCTCGACGAAATGGCTTTGCCATTAGTGCTTGACGTCAGGATCAATAAAATGACTTCACATGGGTTCGGTGGGTCAGGACGTACAGACCGTTAGACGGTGCTCGTACCAGGATCAATAGAAGTCATCAATCTTAAGATTATCTTAGTTCATGGGACTGCGTTCGGATGCTTGGATAAGAATTCGTTCCGGCGGGTGAGTTGCGTCACAAACCAACTCTCGTACTGACCTGCAGAGCCAGTAGAGGTTAGATGGTGCTTCGCTGCTACCAGTCAGACGGTTCTGGCTTTCGAGTCAGGGCCGAAACTGAAAGCTGGTGGGTTCATCTCTTCGGAGGGGTGCTCACTTCACGCGATGATATGGCGTAATCCTTATCACACTTTCTACCTCTTGGGGTGGACTGTGAAGACTGCTGAGAGGTCACTTGGTGAAAGAGCTATGCTCGTATGCCAGTACGAAACCCTGGTTCAATTCATGTGATCTGGCGCCTATGAATTATTATTTGTTTCGTTCATTGCAAACTTGCCAGCAAGTTTAAAAATTTTATGAGCGTGGAATCATGCTACTACCAGAAAGATGGCAAAAGATGTTGGACTAGAATGGCCAATATATAATTTAATGAAATATTTATTCATTATACGAAAATTGTCAAGTGTTGCCAGACTCGAAAAAAACACTACTTCAAAATGCAAACTTTACATAGCCCTCTCTTTACATTTCTATTAAAA
This sequence comes from Megalocaria dilatata, assembly GCA_034642435.1. Classification (NCBI taxonomy): domain Eukaryota; kingdom Metazoa; phylum Arthropoda; class Insecta; order Coleoptera; family Coccinellidae; genus Megalocaria; species Megalocaria dilatata. The sequence continues at coordinate 50,383,367 of CM067859.1, read as the reverse complement.
TCATGAAAAATAATTCTTTTTCCTCTGTATTCTCTTCTTCAGTTTCAATATAAATCGTTCAACAATAATGGACCATTGACGATAGTTTCGGCACTCTCTTTTCACCGATCTCCATTGACCGATAACGATAAACAGTTGAAAGAAGTGTCAGAAGTGACGAACAGATCCGTATTAAAAATAATTGTGCGTTCTTCCGTTGTCCGTATTGATTTTGGAGTGTAGGCGTCAGGAACACCGGGACCCGGCACTACGCAGGCCGGCCTGGCCCCGGCTGGAGCTGCTTGGATTACACGGTGGCAGGAGAAATATACCGCACCGTCTGGTGTTCCGCAACTTTATATGCGGCGTATCAGATACGTGATAACCTCACCGTCCTCACATATTCACGTTGTGATAATACTGTTAAACAAAATATTCCCAACTGAATGTTATGATTGTGATCAGTGGTGAACCTCCAGTTGGTGGGGGAATTGATAAATTGTATCGGTTTCCCAATAACAGCGACCGGCTTTAAAACTGGTATAAAACAGTTAAATTTTGCGAATATGTCACAAAACGATTTTATTAGACGGTAAATTTCAAGCCGTTTTTGATTTTAACATTCGCACCGTGATCCTTTAAAACGCCCGCTTAATTAAATTGTCGAAATTCTTTTTGTACCTTTCGCTTAGAATACCTACATTGGGTGGAAAAATAAGCAGGCCATCCATCATTTTGTAACCACAAAATAAGAGGAGCATCTTTTAAGAATCTTTTTCTAATAGCCGTTTCGGCAAACAGATCTCAGTCCTTTGGTTTTTTCGGGACCAAAAGTTTATTCAAAATTAGCGATAGATTTAGAAAATTCAGGGCAAAGAATAAATCAGACATTGCTAAGGGGTGGGTCATTTAAAATTTGCATTTGTGATCGGCTTTAAATAAACAACTATTAAATATTTTTCAAATAATAATAATAATTTATTGGATCCTTTAAGACATTTTACATGTATAGGACAAGTCAGATATAAGTAAAAGAAATAAGAACCAAAAGAAAAAAAACAAATAAGCCCTCAAACAACCTTTTTTATGAACCAAAAATATTTTCGAGATACTCATTTTTGCTATAAAAGCACCTTCCTGATAACGTCTTCTTAATCTCTGTCTTAAAGGTAAAATACTCCAAAAACCTCAGTCTCGCAGGAAGATGGTTAAACAGTTTTATTCCACTGAACATAGGTCGAATGCTCGAATTTTGTGGTTCTATGAATTGGTACCGAAATAGTCTCCTTGTGTCTTGTATCATATTCATGATACTGGGAGCACTTCCTGAGAGAGCGAACATTTTTCCGAGTGTACAGCAAGCAATTTTATATATTAATACTAGGAAACCACAAAATTTTATTTTAAATAAAAATAAATAACAGTTTACAGGACTCCAAGGGTATCAGACCGAAAATCAAACGCATTTTTCTCTTTTGGGCCACAAAACTGGACCACTGCTTGATGATAATCCCCACAGAATAATATACTAACTGACAAAGAAACTGCAACACCCAGAAGGAGCTGTTTAAATTTTAAATTTTTTTTGGTAAAACATAGATAGTAAAGCAAGAAGTAAATGATTAAAATTTGGAGAAAAAAATCGTGAAGGTCTTTCCATGTAAACATTTTTTGTTATTTAAATATGTGGTCGTTTTTTGCAAGTTTTTAAAATTTTACAACAAACCAACCCTTCGAGGAGATCCAAAATCGATGTTCAGTTGTTGTTAAAATGCCTAGAGCACGCGTACGAGGAATTTATCGCCAGCTAAGTGAATTTGAAAGAGGTCGAATTAATGGTCTACAGGAGGCGGGGTTGTCATTTCGAGAAATCGCTTACCATAAGAACAGAAATCCAACTATTGTTATGAGATGTTGTCAAGCGTGGTTTGATAATGCCCAAAATCGAAGAAGAGTAGGCACCGGACGTCGAAGGGGCATAAATGAAGTTCAAGATCGACGTCTAAGACTTATGGCTATTAGAGACCGATTTGCGACAACTCGATCTTTGGCTGATGAGTGGTTAGGAGAACAAGGCCATCCTGTAACTGTCCGGATAAGGTCTTTTGAACTGCAGCATTATCGACCCCATCTTGTAGTACCTCTGACGGTCAAGCATCGCCGGCAACGATTACAGTAGTGCAGATAACGTCAACATTGGAATGTGAAATGGCATCAGGTCGTCTTTTCTGATGAATCTCGATTCTCCTTGGGTGCACATGATGGCCGAAGAAGGATTAGACGACGTCGGGGAGAAAGACGTGAATCTCAGTTTGATATTGAGCGTCATGTACAGCGGACAGTAGGCGTTATGGTATGGGGTGCTATTGCATATGCAAGTAGGTCCACTTTAATCTTTATTCGAAGTAACATGACAGCGCTGCGTTACCTTCAAGAAATAGTGGGGCCATATGTTCTCCCTTACCTTAACCGGCTCGAGAATCCAATATTACAGCAAGATAATGCTCGACCTCATGTTGCCAGAGTTAGTTTGAACTTTTTGAAGCGATCTTTTGCCATGGCCGCCCAGATCCCCCGATCTTTCGCCCATAGAGCATTTTTGGGACATCATGGGTAGAAGGCTTGGAAATTTAACCCAGTCTCCAAGGACTTTGCCACATGAACTACAGGTAGCTTGGGATAGTATACCTCAAGAAGAAATGGACCATCTTATTGCATCAGTGCCAAGACGTGCTGGGCAGTGTATAGATAATCGAGGTGGACAAACACATTATTAACAAATTTATTGAAAAAAATTGTAAACCCTTCGTTTTTTTCTTCAAATTTGAATCATATACTCCTTGCTATACTATCTATGTTTTACCAAAAATTTTAAAATTTAAACAGCTCCTTCTGGGCGTTGCAGTAAGTAGTATCCGCTTTTATAGCATCTGTTAAATAATTCACAAAAAATATGAACAATAAAAAGAAAGTTATGAGTTGATTAGAAATATTGAATTGAATCAGTCCTTACTTGGTGAAAATCCATATTGAATAATATTTAAATAAGGTTATTCTGATTTCTACAATTTTTATATAAAAGCATTTCATAATAAATTATTCCTTTCCAGTCCCACCAAATGCACAGTAGAAGCTTCCTGGCCACTTCACCATGATCGTTTTTGCACAATATTGTCGTATGTTACCCATTTCTCAGTCAACATCCTTTTAAAATTAAAGCAAGTTGTAGAAATTACTATGTTTTACTACCAATAATATGATATTTTACACATTTAATTGTGACTCGAGTTTCGGGGATTAACTATACCATCTTCAGACAACTGATGACTTAACAAACAGAACAGGGTATTTATGCATATACAAAAGTAGAAGAGGTAATAAAACAGGTTGAAAAAGGTTTGAAATGAGAGGACGACGCCTAACAACTATTAGAATGTCGGCACGTCAAATAAGATTGGTAAACAGATGTTACTTATTTAAATATCTCAAAAATTTTAGATTTACATGTTTCCAAACATACATAAATCGGGAGTTTATGAGTTATCTTGTTCGATGTGCAGTAATAAATATATAGGACAGACGGGACGTTCCTTCAAGGCGAGGTTCAACGAACATAAAATGAATTTCATGAAAAATAAACAAACTTCTACTTTTGCCACTCATTGTTTAGAAAACGGCCATCCTTTTCCGACAATAGATAAACTCAAAATTTTACATGTAGAATCAAAAGGAAAGAAACTTGATTATTTACAATCTGTTGAATTTTTCAAATTAGTTCACAATAAAAATAATGTAAAAATAATGACTGTACGGATCTATGTATCGGGTGTTTCTTACAGTGATAGAACTTCAAATTGAAACAAAACACGTTTAAATTAAGATTGAAGTCAATTTTTTTTATTTGAAAGATAATTTTATGACATTTATGTTTTAAAAATAATTTCCGGCGTATGTCAACCACGACTAGCTCTGAGGAACCGCATTCGACCAGACCAATTTTGGGCCACTTTTTCGAGTAATTCAGGCCTTATTTAATCAATAACACGAATTATGTTGGCTTCCAAAGCGTCTATTGTTTCTGGTTTTTCAGCATGAACCAATGACTTGACATAACCCCAAAGAAAATAATCCAGTAGAGTTATGTCGCATGATCTTGGAGGCCAATTAATTGGACCATTTCTCGAAATAATTTTATCGCCAAATCTTTCTTTCAATAAATCAATTGTTACGGTAGCAGCATGAGGTGTAGCACCATCTTGTTGGAACCAAAACACTTCTGGGTCAATACCGTTCAAATTTCGAAACAAATAATCATTGATCATCGATCTGTAACAAGCACCATGCAAACTGTAACATCTTCCGATTAGCTCCAGCATCGTTTTCAAAGAAATATGGACCGATGATGCCTCCAGCGTGTAAAGCACACCATACAGTGCATTTTTCAGGATGCAATGGAACCTGCAGGACTTCTTGAGGATTGTTTTCACTCCATATACGGCAATTTTGCTTGTTTACATAGCCGTTCAACCAGAAATGAGCTTCATCACTAAACACAATTTTACGATAAAAAAGTGGATCAACTTCAAGCTATTCTAGGGCCCAATCAGCAAACAAACGACGCTTATTATTGTCAAGTGGCTTTAGTTTTTGAACCAGTTGGATCTTGTATGGGTGTAAAGCAAGATCTTTACGCAAAATTTTCCTTGTGGTGGATCCACTTGTTGTGAACGTCGACGAATAGACAAATCTGGATCATCATTAACACTATGACTGACACCAGCGACATTTTCTGTACATACAGTTCTTTGTCTTGTTGTTGTTGTTGGATCGAGTAGAGAAAATGTTGTCCGAAATCTATCGATAGTTCGACGAATAAACTGCTCTAATGGACAATTATGTAAACCATAAATTTCACGAAGTGCTCTATAAGTTTGGCGAATAGAATACTGATTTTGAAAATAAATTTCAGCAATTTGTAAACGTTGTTGCGGCGTGAGTCTTTCCATGATAATTTGTCAATGCATACTGAAAGAAATGTCAAAACAACATGGCTTCTACTTTCTGTCAAATCACAGTTATCCCTATCGAAAGTTCTATCACTCTAAAAAAAACACCCGATAGATATAGCGTAAATCAGTAGGTACATGTAGTCATGAGTAGATTAGTAGATGCAGAAAAAGAAAAATGGTATTTTAATGGAAAATGATTATCCTTACAGTAAAATTGCGCCCTTTCAGTCTATTCGGCAAATCGATTATATTCATAAAAGAGCTTCGTCTGAATTATCAGTTTAATAACGTGACTGAATATTGTACAAGTTGCCCACTAAAGGCGTTTCACACCTGCCGACCACAAATCCTCCGACTAGTTATCGACAGGTGTAATGTATAATAGTTTCAACTCAAAGTGATTATTTATGTTGATATCTTTTTTAGGTAACAATAATTGTTTCGTCAAGTTATGATGTAATCATTGGTACTAATGAAAAATCCCAAAAAGATGTTCTTAAATATCTAATTATGTGTACAGAAAAATGGACGAGATACATTTCTACAATTATCTGGGAATTCTTAAAACAGATAATTGTAATCTGTTGGTCTGTCCTTTTTTGTTATATCTGTTAATCTACAGTTAATATCTTATGTTTTCAATATAATGATAGAAGAAAACCAATACTTTCCGCAACTCTTAGTGCGTAGGCACAAACCTCTGCATCTCAATCCATTTATGATCTGTAATATTTCAGAAAAACCATTCGAAGTAAAATTGAAATCTATATTATACAGGGTGAATCATAACTTTTGAGACTTAGGTTAAGGAAAGATTATTTGGAACGGAATATGGTGATTGGACCAAATATGGCCCAATAAAGTTGAATTTTTTTTTGTTTTTTGCTAATAATTTCATCGCTTATTCCTCAATTTTTATCAAAAGCGAAACAGAGGCATTTCTTTGGACAAGAAATATTATTTTACGAAAGGAGTTGAATGTATTCTCGAAAGATAACTGAGAAAATTTCAGAAAAATTCTATTTTTCAATATTGTCCCCTAAAAATTCAACACATTTGTTAGATCGTGAAATAGGCTTCTCTAAACCTGTTAAAAAATATTCTCCCAACTTCTCGAAATAGAACCTTCAGTTCTTCATCGTCGGAAAATCGCTTTCGACGAAGATATTTTTTCACATTTGGGAAGAGGAAGTAGTCACTGGGGACCAAGTCTGGACTGTACGGAGGATAAGTAATTTCTTCAAAGCCACATTCCCGCACAGCAGTCTGCCACGCGGGCCTTGTGAGTCGGCGTCCTGTCATGAAGTAGCAACACCCCCCCTGAGAGTTTTCCTCGCCTTTTTCTTTAATTGCTTCTCTTAAATGACGAAAAGTGGTTGCGTATGATGCTGCTGCGATGCTTTCGCTCTTTTTAGAGTATTCTATCAATAAAATACCTTTAGAATTCCAAACGACCTTAGCCATTATTTTACCAGCAGATGCGGCGACTTAAAACTTCTTTGGGGGCAGTGCACCCTTTTCAATCCACTGCATGGACTCTCAGGGTCATAGTGATGAACCTACGTCTCATCCCCAGTAACCAACTGGTTGAAAATAATCGATGGGTGTTCTCCACAGAGTACTTAAAACTCCTTACAGCACTCGACTCGCATTTGCTTCTGACGTGCGGTAAGCATTCTCGGTACCCATCTTGCACTAACCTTTGAGAAGTTAAGATAACTAACCTAACCTAACCTAACCTAACCTAACCTAACCTAACCTAACCTTTGAGAAGTTAAGATAGTCATGATGGATAGCATGTATGGTATCCCACGGATAGGTTCGTCATCTTTGCTAACATCTTTATTTTTATTCTGGCTTCTTCAAATATCAGCTATTCCACTTCATTCACATTTTCTTTAGAGTTGTCGCTAACGGGGCTGCCCGAGCGAGGGTCGTCTTCAATGCTTTCTCCGACTCTTTTGAATTCAGTTGACCACTTCTGAACGTTGGATAATGACGGGGCACACTCTTGGTAAATAGTAACCATCCCTTCATGAATGATTTTTTGACTTTTTCCCTGCTAAGTGAGGAAATTTATAACGGCCCGAAACTCGATTTTCTTCATCATTGTGGCGTCAGTCATTCTGTTCGTCTTTCACTAACTAATGATCGTAAATTGGTGAAATTTTATATTTATACCCTGAGATATTGTCATTAGTAAATGAGATAATTAGATTACTCACATTAATTGCAAATCGCCCCGATACTGAGAATACATTGAACATCCCTCGTATGTATTAGTTAACTATTTTGTTTTAGGGGCGTGAATCATTCCCGAGAATGAAATTAATTGGTAGCTTCTCTTGACGAAATAGATAGTGATCTTGATTAGAAAATACGATGTAAAAGTCATTTTTACATAATATTGGTACTCTTGTTTAAATTCGATAATTTCACCCATTTTCGGGAAAAACGCAATTGAAGATTTCGTTGTCTCAGAGATGGATTTCAAATATGATTTCATTTATGAAAACTATGCTCTTGACTGTCAAAAATGTTACTGGTAAATGAACATGTTTTGCGTATATGCACAATGAAACTTTTGCGGTCGCTGTGCAGCTAGGAGGTATGAATCTTTATATACAGGCAGAAGGCGACCAAACTATAAAGCATGTGCAAATTTATTTCATCGTTTGGGCGAAATTGGGTAATGACCCAATCGTAGTAAAAATATGGGTGTTCGTCCGAAACAAATGACACCTAATGAAGGGGATGAAATTTTGATTGTAATAGATGAACATCCTGAAGTGAGTTCAAGTCAACTGGCGGTCGTCATGTATTAAAATTTTAAAAAGAAACGCTTTACTCTTATCATTTCACTCTTGTTCAAAATTTGCTTTCAAGATATCTGCCAATGTATTCTCAATAAGCACAATCATGACCGAAATTTTATTAAGAATATTATGTTAACCGATGAAGCAACTTTCACCAAACGTGGGGTGTTTAATTGGAAAAACACTCATTACTCGGAAGAAAAAACTCGCGCATGCCTTTCAAGAAAGATAATTTCAGCATGAGTTCAAATTAATTAAAAAAATGTATATGAGACAGTAATTTATTTCCACAAAAATGTTTGTACTACTACTGTTTCACCACGATGTGGCTTCTTCAGATATTACATTGTACTGTCTGATGGTATTCAGTGTAACCGAGTTTAAATACATTTTTAGGTACGTGACCAAATAATGGAAGCACAAGTCATAAAAGCTCTAGGTGTTTATTGGAGTTTGCCGCTAAAAATGCCATTAAGGAAAAATATTCAGTAATGGAGAATGATCGAAATCTGTTTGTTCGTTCAAAAGGATTTTACGGGCATTATACCTGTTGATTTCAAGAAATTCTAAAAGTGTTAATCTAGAACTTTTGCTTTCAACGTGGATAATTTCATAATTATTGTTGAAATTATGCCTGAATTCCTTAAGATGGTTAGCATATGTCGAATGTACAGAATTGGGTATATAACCCCTTTGGTCTTGAATGATCTACCAGTCTGTATACTAAAGGGCAATCTTTGCAAGTCAACTTGTAGACTCCGGATTTATTTTCTTTATTTGTACGATCTTTATTGTTTTTTATGTAGGTACTGAGGTTATTAATTGTCTTAGAAGCCGCGTTATAATTGAAACAACTTATGAAATATTTAGCAATATTGTCAGATTATAACGCGGCTTTTAAGACAATTAATAACCTCAGTACCTACATAAAAAACAATAAAGATCGTACAAATAAAGAAAATAAATCTGGAGTCTACAAGTTGACTTGCAAAGATTGCCCTTTAGTATACATTGGCCAGACTGGTAGATCATTCAAGAAACGTGTCCAAGAACACCAAAGGGGTTATATATCCAATTCTGTACATTCGACATATGCTAATCATCTTAAGGAATTCAGGCATAATTTCAACAATAATTATGAAATTATCCACGTTGAAAGCAAAAGTTCTAGATTAACACTTTTAGAATTTCTTGAAATCAACAGGTATAATGCCCGTAAAATCCTTTTGAACGAACAAACAGATTTCGATCATTCTCCATTACTGAATATTTTTCCTTAATGGCATTTTTAGCGGCAAACTCCAATAAACACCTAGAGCTTTTATGACTTGTGCTTCCATTATTTGGTCACGTACCTAAAAATGTATTTAAACTCGGTTACACTGAATACCATCAGACAGTACAATGTAATATCTGAAGAAGCCACATCGTGGTGAAACAGTAGTAGTACAAACATTTTTGTGGAAATAAATTACTGTCTCATATACATCTTTTTAATTAAAATGAGTTTCCACCAAGTAAAGACCGAATCTATCAAATATGAGTTCAAATTGAATAATCAAGATAAATAAAGATTCTTTTTTTGCAATTTACTTATTGATGTTTTGAACGAATTGGCACTAGATGTAGAAGAGATGTAGAAGACGTTAGAAGAAAAATGTGATTTATGCAGGATGGAGCTCCACCCCATTTCCCATTAATTGTTAGAAATCATCTGAGTGACATATTTTTTCATCAATGGATAGGCAGAAGAAGTGATTTTGAATGGCCAGCAAGAAGTCCTGATTATAACCTTCTCGACTTTCACTTTTGAGGACGTGAAGTCCTTCTCATTTCTTCTTTTGATCCTTTATTAGTTAGTTGCCGCTCATATGTGTTGATAATTTATATGTCTATAAAGTTAAACAGTGTGTTTTAAAGCATCTTGTTGAATTTAATTCTAAAAAGTTTTCGAGAGATTTTTTTAGATTAAATGTTTAGAGGTTTCGGATAATTAAACCAGCTTTTATCTGTAACATTTACTTTGAGTTTACTCAAACCATTTTTAATTCTTCTTTACTAACGGAAGCCTCACGTTACAACTTTCTTCATTGCCTGTTATTTGAAAGCCCCTTCTGAGACAATGAATTCTTCAATTGCGTTTTTCTCAAAAATGGTTGAAATCATCGTATTCGAACAAGAGTACTAATATTAGGTAAAAATAATATTTACATCATATTTTATAGTCAAAATCATATAATTTTCGTCAAAAAAAGCTACCACTTTATCTCATTATCAGGAATGATTCACGTGGCGCTCCCTATAACAAACAGTGAAGTAATACATAAAATAATATTTCTCGTTTAAAGTTATGGCTCCGTGCCGATTTTAATAACAGTGGAGAAATGAACAGTAAAATTATTAGCAAAAAATTCAACTTTAACGCCCTGCATCTTTTTCCACAGCAATATTTTATTAAAACAAATTTAGTCCAATCGCCATATCTTGTCCTTAACCTATGTTAAGGACAAGATAGGTATGATTCACCCTGTATAATAGCTCCTCAATAACAAAATTACGGATCCATCTTTAAATGTTTTGATTAAACAGTGGCGAGCAAAAAAAACGGGTCACTAATAGTTTACACTTGTTCAAATTGATTCAATAATATTTTGTTCATCATCTATCTTTCATTAGAAAATCAATTAAATATGCGCAAACTGTAGACATATGGGCTAAAAAACTTGATAAAAGAAACCATCTTCGAATTATTCTTCACGATAAATTCATCAGTTGCGTTGAGCATTGGTCATTGAAAAGTTTTTTTCCACTCTCTGAAAGAAACAATTTCTTAAAATGAGTTTTCCAATTGAAAATTGTGCGGGAATAGTGGCTCACATTGAAAATGGGCTGAGCAAGAGATATGTTGCTAGAAGAATGAATGTTACCCTATCTACAGTCCGAAGAATACTGACGAGGCATCAGGAGACAGGTAGGCTGACCAAAAACCTGAATCTGGAAGAATACGGTGCAAATCGTTGAGGGATAACAGATTCATGATTTTCACAAGGACCGTGAGACGACACTCAGAATCGAATTTACAACTATACAGACCAGCGACAAGTCCAAAACTTCTCAGTGAGCATCGAATTGCACGAGATCACATAAACTGGTTAGAAGCTCAGTGGGCCCAGGTACTTTTCTCTGATGAATCCAGATTCAACATTCGAAGAACTGATGCTGATGCCTGCGGTGGAAATCTCTTATGATCTGGGGAGGTGTCTTTAGAGGGCCGCATAGAGTTGGTTTTTATAAATGGAAAAAATAGAGGAAATTCTTATAAACCATGTTGTACCTTATATACCATTTCTGGGAGAGTGGGGAATTTTTATGCATAACAATGAAGAACCATACTGCTCGAATAGTGCCAACGTACTTGAATGAGGTTGGAATTTCAAGGTTCAACTGGCCCGCACGAAGTCCTGACTTAAATCCTATCGAACATCTAAGGGACCAACTGTGAAGGCGAGTCAGAACTATAATCCCAGTAATTTACAAGAGCTCCGTGAAGACCTTCGTCATGAATGGGAGAATATTCCACAAGAGAATATTTGAAGGCTCATCACGAGGTTACACGTGATACTGATACTGAAATTTTCACAGTTACTATCCTTTTTTCAATTTCGAAGTTTTTTATTTAAAAAAAAGCTTATTATTTTTATACAAATCGAATTAAAAAGTTTCATTTTTCTCTGGACAATTTTATTTTCCCCATTTCCGAAATTCCATGATTCTCGTAAAAATTTTAACTAATAAAGGTATTTGAACACTAATGATCAAGTGACTCGTTTTTTCTGCTCGCCAGTGTATTTAATAGATTATAACAATTACAAATATCGCAAATTTATGGTCTCAATTGTAGATGTCGAAAGATATTCACGAAATGTTAGTAGGTAATAGCTCTTTTTCAGCAATCGTATCTGACTCAAGACCCTTTTCAGGAAAAATGAGCATATAAATATTTCCCTCAAGGATGTTTTTTTTTTAAATATCTAATAATTCAGGTTTTTAAATGTATATTTGTTGGGTAGGAAATATTTATAACGACCGGCTTCGAATAAGTGCAATGGAAGAGCAGTCAATGTATCAGGTGTTTTTTTTTAGAGTGATAGAACTTTCGATAAGAATAACTGTGATTTGACAGAAGATAGAAGACATGTTGTTTTGACATTTCTATTCAGTGAGTATTGACAAATTATCATGAAAAGACTCACGCCGCAAGAACGTTTACAAATTGTTGAAATTCATTTTCAAAATCAGTGTTCTATTCGCCAAACTTATAGAGCACTTCGTGAAATTTATGGTTTACATAATCGTCCATCAGAGCAGTTTATTCGTCGAACTATCGATAGATTTCGGACAACATTTTCTCTACTCGATGCAACAACAACAAGACAAAGAACTGTACGTACGGAAGAAAATATCGCTGCTGTAAGTCATAGTGTTAATGATGATCCAAATTTGTCTATTCGTCGACGTTCACAACAAGTTGGTCTCTATGCATCCACCACATGAAAAATTTTGCGTAAAGATCTTTGTCTAAACCCATACAAGATCCAACTGGTTCAAGAACTAAAGCCACTTGACCATAAAAAGCGTTGTTTGTTTGCTGATTGGGCCCTATAAGAACAGCTTGAAGTTGATCCACTTTTTTATCGTAAAATTGTGTTTAGTGATGAAGCTCATTTCTGGTTGAACGGCTATGTAAACAAGCAAAATTGCGTATATGGAGTGAAAACAATCCTCAAGAAAATAGTAAGAAGCGGTTTTTTACTTGATGGAAGGATTATTACAACATTTAAATATCAAAACAGATTTCATCTGTTAGTCTTCCACAATTTTAATTTAAAAAAATTATTCAAGAAACTTACGGTAGCAGCATGAGGTGTAGCACCATCTTGTTGAAACCAAAACACTTCTGGGTCGATACCATTCAAATTTTGAAACAAATAATCATTGATCATCGATCTGTAACGAGCACCATTCACTGTAACATTAGCTCCAGCATCGTTTTTAAAGAAATATGGACCGATGATGCCTCCGCGTGTAAAGCATACTATACAGTGTTTTTTTCAGGATGCAATGGAACCTGCAGAATTTCTTGAGGATTTGAATTTGAAAAATTTGAATAACAAAACAGATTCAATCTGTTAGTCTTCCACAATTTTAATTTCAAAAAATTTATTCAAGAAACTTTTAGAATTAAATTAATGTCTTTATAAGCACTGCTTATATTTAAAAGACGTATAAAATCGAAACTCATCATACAATATCAAATGGAATTAAGAAAAAAACAACGAATATAAATTGTCAATTAAAATTAATAACTAAATGTTTTTTTGTTTCGTTCTAGGCATGCGTACTGAACTTCTTAATTCCATTTGATATTGTATAATGAGTTTCGATTTTATATATTTATTAAATATAAGCAGTGCTTATAAAGACATTAATTTAATTCTTAAAGTTTCTTGAATACATTTTTTGAAATCAAAATTGTAGAAGACTAACAGATTAAATCTGTTGTGATATTCAAATTTTTCAAATTCAAATCCTCAAGAATTTCTGCAGGTTCCATTGCATCCTAAAAAATACACTGTATTCTTCGGTCCATATTTCTTTAAAAGCATTACTGGAGCTAATGCTGCAGTAAATGGTGCTCGTTACAGATCGATGATCAATGATTAATTGTTTCAAAATTTGAATGGTATCCACCAGAAGTGTTTTGGTTCTAACAAGATGGTGCTACACCTCATGCTAACAATTGATTTATTGAAAGAAAGATTTGGCGATAACATTATTTCAAGAAATGGTCCAATTAGTTGGCCTCCGAGATCATGCCACATAACTCAACTGGATTATTTTCTTTGGAGTTATATCAAGTCATTGGTTTATGCTGATAAACCAGAAACAATAGATGCTTTGAAAGCCAACATAACTCGTGTTATTGATGAAATAATGCCTGAATTACTCGAAAAGTTGGTCTGGTTGAATGCGGTTCCTCAGAGCTAGTCGTGGTGGACATATGCCGGCAATTATTTTCAAAACATGAATGTCATGAAATTATCTTTCAAATAAAAAAAATTAGCTTCAATCTTAATTGAAATGTGTTTTATTTCAATTTAAAGTTCTATCACTCTAAAAAAACTCCGGATATAAAGCTTTATAGACAATAATTGGAAAATATTAATAATAGAGATTAAGTTGCATGCATCACCCTTTTTTTAAGTTTCGACTTCCCATTCTTAAATTTCTTCAACGTTATTAGTTTTCGAGTAAAAATTGTAAAAAAACAGATAACCTTTTTGTAGCCTTCAGTGGTTAAATAAAATAATATAGTGCGGAAACCACATATGGAATAAAATTAGTTATGTGCTTAAATAAGAAAGTTATAAAAAACTGTGGGACGTGTCAACTTTTAAATTCAATAATGCACTTTTTAAACATTAATTTAAATATTCAGGGTGCTTCCCGTAAGTCCATCATAGTCCGTCATCTTTATTTTGAATATAACAGAAGCTTTTTCAGCTTGTACGAGTTAGGAGTTCAGTTGTGTTCTGTGTAGGCTTTGTTACTGCGATCTTGCGCCACTTTTAGGTCACAGCACTGTTAATTTTTGACCCAACAGTGAAATGGTGGCAGATACCCGTCCAACTAGAAAATTTCTTTTCTACCTGAATAGGATTCGAACCCTGGACCTCCCGGTCACGAGTCCGATGCTCTCCCGCTGAGCTATCCACACACATATATATATATATATATATATATATATATATATATATATATATATATATATATATATATATATATATATTATGTATATATAATACTCATATATACATAATAGAGCATACATGATATAAATCATTGAAATCAGGTTGTTGAAGAGCTTCAGAAATATGGAAATATACAGAAATATCAGAAATATGTATATTTCCATATTTCTGAAGCTCTTCAACAACCTGATTTCAATGATTTATATCATGTATGCTCTATTATGTATATATGAGTATTATATATACATAATATATATATATATATATATATATATATATATATATATATATATATATATATGTGTGTGGATAGCTCAGCGGGAGAGCATCGGACTCGTGACCGGGAGGTCCAGGGTTCGAATCCTATTCAGGTAGAAAAGAAATTTTCTAGTTGGACGGGTATCTGCCACCATTTCACTGTTGGGTCAAAAATTAACAGTGCTGTGACCTAAAAGTGGCGCAAGATCGCAGTAACAAAGCCTACACAGAACACAACTGAACTCCTAACTCGTACAAGCTGAAAAAGCTTCTGAGGGATCTTCACAGAAGATCTAGGAGTATCAGGATAATAATAATAATAATAATAAATATATATTATGTGTATATGAGACAATCACGAGGATAAAAAATGGCATGGATATGAGTCATAGACCAGTTTCAGGAATACCGCGTTAGATTAAAGGAAACAATTTAAACACTATATTGAGCTTAGGACGACAAAACGTTAATAGTACCTCTTCGTCCAATCCATTTTTTTTGGCAAGATTGCGTTTAAGTAAGTTCTGATCACTGAAGCAAGGTGGAATGGGGCTCTATCCTGCTGGAACCAGACATTGGTAGGCTTGGATCTACTGCATTAGGAAATGAATTGACTAACGCAGGAACAAATTCGTCTATAATCAAACTTAAATATTTTTCTTCTGTCAAAGTCCCATCTATAAATATAGGACCAATAATATGGTCACTTATGATACCTGCCCAAACGTTCACCTTTTGAGGATACTGCGAATTTGTCTCACACATCCATTGAGGATTTTCCGCTGACCATATCTACAATTTGGTCAGCTTACCTCCCCGTTCAATGTAAATGTTGATTCGTCAGAAAAAAAGATTGTATCAACACCTATTTCATTTTAGTGTGAAGATCCCTCAGAAGCTTTTTCAGCTTGTGCAAGTTAAGAGTTCAGTTGTGTTCTGGGTAGGCTTTGTCACTGCGATCTTGCGCTACTTTAGGTAACAGCACTGTGAATTTTTGACCTAACATTGAAATGGTGACCGACACTTGTTTAACTAGAAAATTTCTTTTCCACCTGAACAGGATTCGAACCCGAACCTTCCGGTCATGAACCCGATGCTCTACCACTGAGCTGTCTACACTCATTATGACTTACAATATTTTCACGGGCAATTTGACGTGTACTTGCCATTGGATCCTCTGCAACACCTAACAAAATATCCATTTTCACAGTATCTGCAACGAATTGTGGTTTACTTTTTTATGGTTTGACATGTCCTGAATTGTTTATGAATGTTAGACAAAGTGCCCTGTAAAATATCAGGCAACCGAGGATACCTCTAATTAAATAAGTTTGTTACTTCAATTGACTTCTGTAATCAACCCTGTAACCGATCATCATTAAAATCTCAATTCGGTGAGTCAGTTAAATATTTCATTATTTCTTCTACAAGAAATACGTTTTCAATTATGAATTTATTATTCAAATGTAAATCTAAACACCGCAACATCTAACTGTTAACAATTCACATTATTTGCAGATTTTCTTTTTATATGGGCATATGTAGATAGTTTTTTAGGTATTCATGGCACAAAATGTTAACAAAACCAAGATCCATGAGCGTATCGAGAATTAATTTCAGAAATTTTTCCAAATTAATTGATATTTCAGAAATTTCATAAGTCTGTATTTAGGTTTCTTGAAGAATGACATTATTAAGAATGACACGTGATAAATTATTATTTTCATTACCTCGGTATTATTCATAATAGACCGTACAGGATATAGTTTGTTGAAATCGGGTTATTAAAGAGCTTGAAAAAATATACAAGGTGTTCTATTTAAAATAACGAGGACAGACTGTGTTAGACTGGCGCGTATCACTCTGTATATTCAAATTATGCTTAAAAAGCGCCCCATTGAATTTGAAAGTTGACGTATCCCAGTGTTTTTTATAATTGTCTAACTTGAGGACACAAAGAATTTTATTCCATAAGTGATTTCTGTAGATTATTTTATTTAATTAAAATGAATTTCCAAGTGAGGACCGATTCAATTGAAAAAAGCCTTCAGTTGTTTAACTTTGCAATTGTTTATGTGTAGTAGGTTGTAAACTTTCGTAAATTTTTCTAGATGTGATTACGAATACAATGAGCTGCTATAAGTATTTCAACAAGCAGTAGCAAGAATTAACACGTTTTTCAACTTGTAAACCAGTCTATCTAACTGAAATTGTCTATTCTACATACTAATGAGGTTCGTTTGCTTGCACTCGCGCAAATAATATATATGACGATTATTTTGCTACTAACGTATTCGATTCATTTTTATCATGTATCTTTGAAGGGTCCCTGAAAATTATATTATACCATCCCAAATGGTTTTATGACGGTCAAACTTTGAAATAAATTAAAGCCAGAAAGACAACGAATTTTATCCAATTTTAGTGATTTTTGTCGGGATATTCTTTATTATTATGTTTTCACTAACGGACAATCAACAGAAACGATATTTGAAAGACAAAATTTTCCCTGGTTAGTTTCCAATGTAAACAGTACTAAATAATTCACCACATAAAATTTTGAAACCACTCAGTTAATGTGAACTTTAAAAATTAAATAATTCACTCATTTCACTGATCACAAATTGAAATTCTTTCAAATATACAGATTTAGTTGTGATTTTCAATTGATCATTTCAAGAAGTATCATTCATAAAAAGGGTTTTCCAACAAGGTATTCAATTTTGAATTAGGAAAAAACAGCGTTTTGTGAAATGCACAAATCCAAGGTAAAAAAACGCTGAGGTTAGTACTACAACAAAATATCTGCTGAGTGTCCATCTCTACTGTTCTTGCAAATGTTACGAATTTTCATTACCTATGTTTTCCCATAATTGATGTTCTATTTCGCATATAATAGCTCTTATGTTGTCTTTAAGTACTGGAAGCACTATATTTGATATAGCCTCAAATAATAATTGATTGGTATTAAATCGCACGATCTGGGCGGCCAATTTACGCGTCCAGAAAAATTTTCACACAATAGTCATTGTCAGTTTTGGCGCGCTAGTTCCAGAGTGCTATCATCCCGCCACAATGCCTGTAATTTTCAGATTTTGAGCCGAAAATGGTCTTAAAGAGTTTGGTGGGACTCACTGATGAAGAATCCGAGGTCAAAAGTAATTCTGTCTGCAAGGTCCGGCCGGTCGACCGTAAACACAGCAACTTTCGAACGGAAATAGCTAGAGCCTTGAAACTTTCAGGGAAGGTTTTGCGTCCAAATGTCGCTGCTAAGTTGGTTAATGACCAAAATCGGTTTATACTATCGTAGTTATTCGGGTTTGGAACTTTTTCATTTTTACCAATACTTTCGAAACTACAATTCAGATGAACCTGAAAGTCAGCATTTAGAAATAAAATGATAACGCGCATGTTCGTGCAAAATTTTGTGCCCATCTTATAATTAGTAAACCTTCAGGGCAAGATCATTAAGCAAAATACGACACAAAGTGGATTGTGATGAGCCCAATTCCTATAAATGTGTTCTTATTTTTACCAGACTTGACCAGAAATGACTTCACATTAATAACTTGTCCGAGACTTTCATATTTATTAATTAATTTTGCAGGACGAGAAGGCCCTTGATGTTGACGAAAAGTAGTATCAACTCTACGTATCGTATTCTTGAAATTATCACCATTTTATAGTGAATTTGCACTGTCAGTACTTTGTGAGAGATTATATCGATCCAATTTTTATAACCTCACAATTTATGGTTGTCAAATAGAAGTGTTATTTTGATACGTCTTTTTTGTAATAAGAAACTTCCTTGAAAATTGTGCCCGATTTCCTAGGGGTCTGTGGCCAAAAAGGTTAGGAAACGCTACACTATATCCTCAGGAATTTCTAAAGCGAGTTTCAACCATATTTTGTACTCTTTCGGCTCACTTACAAATACTCTTTCCTGGTGTCTTTATATTAGTGTATTTGTGCATCCTGTCACTAAACATAATTTTCTTTCTCGGCATTTTATATTTATTTGTACAAAGTTTTCAAAAGAAGAGTTAATCCAGCTATTATTTGTAATATGAAAAAAATCTACGTAGTAAATTTTCAATATATATTCTCGGATAATACTTGCAATAATAATAATAATAATAATAATACTTGCAACAAAAATAAACACTCACTCAAGTTTATAATTTTATAGTTATTTCTACAAAGTTTTCAAAAGAAGAGTTAATCCAGCTATTATTTGTAATATTAAAAAAATCTACGTAGTAAATTTTCAATATAAATTCTCGGATAATACTTGCAACAAAAATAAACAATCACTCAAGTTGTGTATAAAATAGATCTGATGAGTATGACACCTGATTGATTCTTCAATGTGACGTCACCAATGGTATGTTTTGCAAAATAGCGTTTCGGTGAACTATCTGAATTGTACCTTTTTAATTACTATTTTTTGAAGAAATCCTCATAAGAATCGAAAATAATAATAAGTTAATTGTTATTTATGATGTAACACTTCAATTCTTGCTAGTAACTGATTCGACAACGGAAAAATAAAATTTTTTCAAATAAATTTTCAAGAATATCGTATTCTGCAAAGAAATAAGACTAATATTTATAATTACCATCCTGTAATCTTTTTGCGCGCTTGTTCTATGGAATAACGTGCTATGGTTTTGCTCAAATGTTTGTTATTTTTTTAAATTGAGCCGAAATGGTCTCAAACGACTAGGTTGGACTCACTGTTGAAGAATTCGAGGTCAAAAGAAATTCTGGCTTGCCGGTCATCAAATATGAACGGAATGAGCTAGAAACTTGAAACTTTCGGGGTAGATTTAGGCCCTAAATTACTCGATTAACGTCGTTATGAGTAAAATCAGACCAATGGTTTTGCAGTTATTCACTTGAAACTTTCCTAATAGTTCCGAAACTACTGATCTTATCGAGATGAAAGTCGACATTTAGGTATGTAGTAATGACATGAATATTTTTGCCAAATTTTATGAGGACGGTTGGAGCTCAAAATATTAATTTTCGAATTTTATTAATACAACATTTTTTATTCTTGTTTTGAAAAAGCGTCCAGCCTGTCCAATATATACATACTGGCAAATACCACAAGTTAACTTATTAACTTCTCTTGAATGGTGGAGGTCCTCACTTGATGGAAATCCATTTTCATTTAATTTAAAAGGGATTAAATAAAAACATATTTAATAAAACAGGCAGAATATCTTACTTAATGACCAAACCGATGTCAACAGATCACCATTGATAAACATGCCATAAAAATTCCCAGAAGCATTTAGAATACCGTTCCCCCCTCTTCCATCTTGAGAAATATATAAGGAGAAAAAATAAATTTTTAGAGTAGTTTAACATCGAACTCGCCTGAAGAAGCCAAGAATTTGGCGAAACAATTGTTGCAAATGTAGTGTTACAATATTGTTGAAACACAATAAATGTGGAAATTTTATTAAATATGTTTTTATTTAATCCCTTTTAAATTAAATTATTAACTTCTGATATCCTGTTCTTTCAAATAACTAACAGTAATTTGTTGTTTTTTATTAAATTGCTTCACGATAATTGATTAAATGATATATTACATTTTTTTTCTTTTTAAATATTCAACAATTCTTTCGGTTTTTTGTCTTAAATAAGTTGCAGAAATATATTTTCTTTCACTGAAATTTTATGCTACAGTTATTCAAAATGAAAGTTATTCTCAATATTTAAGTGATAAATTTTTCGATCAAGTGGAAAAAATCATGTGTAACGCGAAAAAAAAACGATAAATTACTGTTGAATTCACCTTCATCGTCGAATAACTTTGGAAGGAGTGAACTTAATTAAAAATGTTGAGGAACTTTTTTTGTAGAGTATTAAATTTCCTTTAAAAATAAGTATTTTGAACCATAAAAATATTTCCTGTAGTTACAAAAATGGGAAATCGAAACGCAAAATTGAAAAACTAAATTAATGTTTAAGTCATGATTACAAGCAAACGGCTAGTTTCACATAAATTCACAAAGATAGCTTTTTTCTAAGGAATTTAATTTCCTTCAAGAATACGCATCGCTCGAATTTTTCAAATTAATAATTGATGAGTTTTGAGTAAAAAAATGCGATTAATGTTAAAAAACCAATAATCGTAACGATACACCCCTTAATACTGTTATTAAGGGCTCAAACTTTCACGATAATTTTTTTTTATCATCATGAATGGTATTTTCACAGTATCGTTAAATAAAAAAAATTTTTAATATACCATTTAAAACTATTAATTTGTTAGTCAATTTGAAAAAAACAAAGACATCTTTCAACAAACAGAAGATCAGGAGTTAAAAAAAATTAACTTTGGTATTTGCCATTTATATAACAGACTAGACGTTCATTCCTGTAACGTACCACGGTTAGTTTACCGCAGTATTTTGCCTATTATTTCAGTATTTTGAAATAACAGGCAGTTGCAATTTAATTAATCTCGATGTTTAATTACGATAAGTTCAAGTGGATTGTATTTTTGATTTAGCGGTGATTTTCACTTCAATGGAACTTGTATGTAGTTATCACGATGATGAACTAGCTTTGTTTATCTAATAAGAGAAACCAACGAAGATTGTAAGGAATTAAAGTAAAATACTCGTAATACACTATGATAACAACGAACTATAATTCTTGGTTTACTGTATAAAAACTAAGTCAAAAGGAATAATTATTACACTAAAAACAAATGTAATGAATTTGCCAATACTTTGGCAATCGACTGGATTACTATAATTACTGCGATAGCTTGGACTGAAGTGTCACAAGAAATTAACAGGCATAAATATATTAAAATCTCTAAAAGACTTTGCGTGTTTTCTAAGGCCATATACTACTCTGTCAAGAAAGTACCGGGAATTTTCAATTAAAACAACATTTTTACATTTAATCGTCAAAATTTATTGGGTCGCCTTCAAAATAGGCTCCATTTGCTCCAATACATCTATGCCAACGGCACTTCCAATTATCGAAACATTTTTTATAGGCGCTTTCCGGGATGGACTTTAGCTCTCGCGCCGAATTTTGTTTTATGGCTTCAATCGACTCAAAACGGGTGCCACGAAGGGGCAATTTTAGTTTTGGGAAGAGGAAAAAGTCGCAGGGAGCCAAATCCGGCGAATACGGTGGTTGCTGAAGCACGTTTGTTGAGTTTTTGGCGAGAAAGTCAGTCACAATCGTAGCTCGGTGAGAAGGCGCGTTATCGTCATGCAAAATCCATGAGTTGTTCGCCCACAAATTTGGCCGCTTCTTACGGATACGCTCACGCAAACGTTTCATAACGCCTAGGTAATACTCCTTGTTTACCGTCTGACCCTCTGGAACGAATTCGTAGTGCACCACGCCACGGATATCGAAGAAAACAATGAGCATCACCTTCATTTTCGAGCGGCTTTGGCGTGGTTTTTTCGGTTTCGGCTCATTTTTTGCCACCCATTCCGATGATTGCTGGCTTGTTTGCATATCGTACTCGTAGACCCAGGTCTCATCACCAGTTATAATGCGTTCCATGAATGTAGAATCGGAATTACAGCGATCCAGCATGTCTGAAGCAACCTGTTCGCGATGACGTTTTTGAAGAAAATTCAGGTCTTTCGGTACGAGTCGTGCGGCCACCTTTCTCATGCCCAAAATATCAATCAAAATCGTACGTGCGGACTCGTGGGATATCTTAAGATCATGTGCTATCTCTCTCAAGCTGGTACTTCACGACCGTCCTTGAAGGCTCTGTACCACTGATATGCACGAGTTTTCGATAGAGCATTATCACCAAAGGCCTTTTGCAACATTTTCAATGCATCGGCAAACGAAAATTCATTTGCAACACAAAACTTTAAACAAATTCTTTGCTCAACGTAATCACCCATAGTAAAAATCGGCACGCACTCTGACATCGACTGACTTAATCAGCTGTTGCGGGCACACTAGTTGACAGATCCCGCTCAAGCTTGGCATAGTAATTAAGGACAGTGGAAAAAAATTTTTTACCTGCCTCATTGCCCCGCCAGATTTAAATCGATAATTCCCGGTACTTTCTTGACAGAATGTATACTTATTAGAAAACAATTAACCTTAAGTGTAAACAGTTCGAACGACAAATCTCAAAACTGCTTGATCAAAATTATTAACATGGAATGACCTAAGTATCGATGACAAAATAATGTGGAACGACAGGGCCGTCTCTAATGAGGCGGAACAATTCTAAACAAGAATTAGGAAACATGAAAAATGTTTTATTAATAAACTCAAAATACAGCATATGTAAATCATCTTCTAGAATTAGGATAATTTTAATGAAGACTACACAGCATTACATATTGAAAATAAAAATACATAATCGACTTAATCTCTTCGAAATTCTATAAATCAATAGATATTGTAAAAGAAATACTATTGAACTGTCATACGAACTTAAGTTTCCCTAATGATTAAAAACTATTTTTTTTTCACCTTTCTTTTTATTAAATAGTGTTTAGTACTTAAGAAATATTTCTGCAATTGTATTCTCTAATTGAATACTCACTCGATGAAGACATGGTATAATAAAGTTAAAATTATCTATTAAATCGAATTTTTTCAATATGAAATTTGCAATTTGTATTTTATCCGATTTTTGGAATCTATTTACTTCAAAATGTGAATTGTTCACGTTTCCTCTTCGATCATAAAGTATTTATTATATCAGAAATCAATAAACCAAGAATCATCTCTAATAGTTCTTCAGTGAAGTATGAAATATTGTCATGGAATGCTCATTGGCGGAACTTCAACCTTTCCAGAAACTGAAATAGTTATCTATCACCACCATTCAATAGCTATTAGTCCCCTCGTTATAAAGATAAATAAACTCTCACCCGCCCATGGAATTTACAATTCATCTACCAAACCATAACGTGTTTCACCAATGGAACCAGGTAGCTTTTCTCCTCTTCTGCATAGGCAGGTTATACACATTAGCAAGCACCTTCCAAGTAACGTTCCCAAATTCATTCTTTAGGTATACTAGGGTGTACCGAAAAGTATTTGCATTGGAATTACTAGAAAAGCAAAATTAACTTTTCTCTCGAAAACAAAATAAATTTATTTGGTTTGTATTCTAGTGGTCCTAATTTTAATGTAATTATCTGAATGAATCTTTTTTTTAACATCAAAATAATCATCTATATAAGAAAATAAATTAATTCGGCTGATCTGTACTAAAAATCATTAATCTATAATCCATATTAGAGTTGCAGAATTCTATAAACTTACAGATCAAATTTCTTCTAATACGATCCTAATTATGAGATAAAATGAATAATATAACTTGCAGATTTTTTCAAAAAATTCTTTAAATTTCTTTGTAATTTTAACTATTTGCGTTACATGTCTCGGGTTTGTACATGTGCACTAAATTCATAATATCTTTCGGGCATTTTACAAAAAATTGAGAGAAAAAAGGAATTGTAATGATTTCCTCAACAGTCATTGTACGATATGAATTTGTTCAACTAAATATTTGAAAAATAAAATTTCAAATGAGCATAACTCAAGAACCGATGAACCGATTCTGTCCATTCTTGAATATAACATATACTGGTTAGGGTGGGTCAAAAAAATCGAATAATTTATGTTTGACTTTATACTCTGAAAAATAGGTTCGTAGACACCTAAAAAGAATTCTCTCCAAGTATGAGCTCTTAATTATAACGGGAAGGTCCTCCGCTTTGCGGGTTTCTATTTTTTTCGAATAATCTGATAAAAAAATTTATATCTCGCTTCCAACTGCTTGGAAAAATATTCCGTGGCATAGACTTTGTAAGAAATTGAATGCTTTACAAAAAAGGTCTCATGATTTTTTCAAAAACTCAACCGATTAAAAGATTTTCATAGTTGAAGTTTGGCTATTTTAAGGAAAATATTCGTTTTTATTATAAATTTTATAAGTCGATGAAAAAAAATTATTTCGAATTGTGGAACTCATGATTTTGTAGGAAATTTACTGCTCTACAAAAATGTTCTCTTATGATTTTTTGATTAAGGGAATCCGTTACGAGATATCCAACGTCAAACATTAACGAATATCAATATTTCCAGTTTTTGATCACTAATTCGATAAATTTCAATTTAAAATATTAGTTTCGGGAAAATTTACATAAATTTAAATTTCTATCATCAAGTCACTCCTTCGACGATGGCGTTCCATTAGAAATAAAAAAAAATATTGTTGAAGCTGTTAATACTCGTGACGGTACAGATTCTGAAGCTAAAAGATTTGTAATTGCTAAAAAAGATTTGAATTAATTGGCGCAGAGAACTCTGAGTGACTTTGTGTCTAAAAAGTCATTAAATCTTTTTAAAATCTTCGATCTACCGTATGACTTTCTTGATGTCGATATTGGATTATGGCCTACTAATGAGAGTTATCTCGCAAATAAAGAATACTTTCAACAACTAAAAGTTGTCAATGATTCAGCAGAGCGAGCTGTTGCATTAGTCAGTGAATATGTGAATATAATCAATGCTTGACAAAAAACGAAGAGCAATTCCAGTACTTATTGCAAGTTGTCAAAGAACATCAAAAAACATACCCAAATTATAATAAAGGAAATTATTTATAGTAATAGCGTACTGTTATGTTGAAAATATTGAGAATTATATTGCAATTGATAATTCAATAAAAAAATGTATCTATAAAAAAGTTAAATACTGGTTGTTTTTCACTAGATTCAATACTTTCCATATTAAATTTGACAAAGAAATGTGTCATTCACTTTAAATTAAACTAATCATTGGCTATATGTCGAAAAAAATGCTCTAATTTCTTGGTTTAATGCAATCAAACAAGCTCAAAACTGAAAACAATATTAAAAAAATTGTTTATAACATTTCTTTATCCATCGAAACTCAAATTTATGTAAATTTTCCTGAAACTAATAATTTAAATTGAAATTTATGGAATTATTGATCAAAAACTGGAAATATTGATATTCGTTAATGTTTGACGATGGATATCTCGTAACGGCTTCAGTTAATCGAAAAATCATAGGAGACCATTTTTGTAGAGCAGTAAATTTCCTACAAAATCATGAGTTCCGCAATTCGAAATAATTTTTTTTCATCGACTTATAAAATTTATAATAAAAACGAATATTTTCCTTAAATTAGCCATATTTCAACTATGAATATCTTTTAATCGGTTGAGTTTTTGAAAAAATCATAGGAGATCTTTTTTGTGAAGCATTTAATTTCTTACCAAGTCTATGCCACGGAATATTTTTCCAAGCAGTTGGAAGCGAGATATAAATTTTTTTATCTGATTATTCGAAAAAAATAGAAACCCGCAAAGCGGAGGACCTTCCCGTTTTAATTAAGAGCTCATACTTGGAGAGAATTCTTTTTAGGTGTCTACGAACCTATTTTTCAGAGTATAAAGTCAAAAATAAATTATTCGATTTTTTTGACCCACCCCAAATACTGTTACCAAAACGGGTGCCACGAAGGGGCAATTTTAGTTTTGGGAAGAGGAAAAAGTCGCAGGGAGCCAAATCCGGCGAATACGGTGGTTGCTGAAGCACGTTTGTTGAGTTTTTGGCGAGAAAGTCAGTCACAATTGTAGCTTGGTGAGAAGGCGCGTTATCGTCATGCAAAATACATGAGTTGTTCGCCCACAAATTTGGCCGCTTCTTACGGATACACTCACGCAAACGTTTCATAACGCCTAAGTAATACTCCTTGTTTACCGTCTGACCCTCTGGAACGAATTCGTAGTGCACCACGCCACGGATATCGAAGAAAACAATGAGCATCACCTTCATTTTCGAGCGGCTTTGGCGTGGTTTTTTCGGTTTCGGCTCATTTTTTGCCACCCATTCCGATGATTGCTGGCTTGTTTGCATATCGCACTCGTAGACCCAGGTCTCATCACCAGTTATAATGCGTTCCATGAATGTAGAATCGGAATTACAGCGATCCAGCATGTCTGAAGCAACCTGTTCGCGATGACGTTTTTGAAGAAAATTCAGGTCTTTCGGTACGAGTCGTGCGGCCACCTTTCTCATGCCCAAAATATCAATCAAAATCGTACGTGCGGACTCGTGGGATATCTTAAGATCATATGCTATCTCTCTCAAGCTGGTACGACGGTTTTCCAGCACCCTTTCCTTAATTTTATCGACGTTATCTTCGATCGAAGCCGTCGATGGGCGACCACTTCACGACCGTCCTTGAAGGCTCTGTACCACTGATATGCACGAGTTTTCGATAGAGCATTATCACCAAAGGCCTTTTGCAACATTTTCAATGCATCGGCACACGAAAATTCATTTGCAACACAAAACTTTAAACAAATTCTTTGCTCAACGTAATCACCCATAGTAAAAATCGGCACGCACACTGACATCGACTGACTTAATCAGCTGTTGCAAACACACTAGTTGACAGATCCCGCTCAAGCTTGGCATAGTAATTAAGGACAGTGGTACCAACCTAGGAAAAAAATAATTCCCGGTACTTTCTTGACAGTATATAAGAACAGAGAGTTTTGTGAGCAGAGCAGCGCTAAGATTTACCGGAACCATGATATCAGCCCTTCGAACGAGTTTGAATTCAGTACCTGGGAAATAAAATAAGAAAAAGAAGGTTATTGATGAAAATGGTCTTAAACAACTGGACTCACTCATAAAGAATCCGAGGTCAAAAAGAATTCTGTAGGACTGTCACGCGCTAACTTATGAATGGAAAAAGGTTTGTGGTCTAAATAACTCGGCTGAGTTCGTTAATGGGGAATATCGTTTCAATAGTTTCGCAGTTATTAAGGTTCGAAAATTCTTCATATATTTCATGAGCGAATCAGCATTGAGTGCTATCTTTAAGTCTATTACTTTTGAACGGAAATAGAAAGGGATACAGACTTGAAACTTTCGGGGTTAGTTTTTAATGATTAGATAATAAAATCTTAGCAATCCCTTATATTTTATCTATCATTACCTTGCTAAATATTAAGAATTAAACTCCAAATTTTACGGTTTTAGTATGCAGATTAGGAGTACGAAATTTTAGCAACCGTTAAAATCTCATTGAAATTGTCTACTCTACCTGTGCGACTTTAATTTCACCTTAAAAGTACCTTGAAGTACCTGCTATGGTCGTAAATTTTAAAGGGTTCATATTGCCTTCTCATAAAAAAAATTTTACGTATTCGTAAATAATAGATGAAAAAAATTCCAGCTTTTGTGCGCTTGTTTATATCACCTAGTAAGAAGATGTTATAATTTTCTTTCTTCTTTAAAAATCTAGCAATCTTTTCACATTTTTGGCCTATGTAAGTTAATGAATTAAATTTTATTTCGTTTGAATTTTGAAATTTTGGCAAGTGATATTGCTTTCTTGCTTCGTTAATTATAGATAATTTACTTGATAAATAAATTGCAAAAAAGCAATATCACTTGTATATCCAAATTTCAAAACAACGAAACAAAATTTATTTCATTAACTTACATAGGCCAAAAAACTGAAAAGATTGCCAGATATTCCAAGAAAAAAGAAAATTATAACATCTCTTTTTTTGAACCATCAATTCTTTAGATAGCTTAATAAAAAATAATAAAGACGTCATTCCTAAAAACAAAAAATCAGGAGTTTACAAGTTAACATGTAGTGATTGTCCATGTGTATATGTAGGACATTCTAAACAAGGATATGAGAACATGAAAAATTTTATATTAATAATAAACCAAATTCAACTTATGCCAACCATTTGTTAGAAACTGGTCATAATTTTAATAGGAACTATGAAATATTACATATCAAAAAAAAAAGCCAGAAACTAAATCTGTTGGTTCGGAAGTTGAAAAGAATATTTACCTCACGAAATTTTCCATAAATCTTTACCGTTATCTTATGCCTGAATAAATTTCAAGAAAAAATCATGCTGGACCTGGATTCGAACACTGGTTTCAAATTCGGAAGTTCGATGCATTAACCCTCTAAGTGTTAGAATTAGAATGACCCTTGGCATTCGTTATTTCACATCTAAATGCTAAATTTGAACTCGAGCGAAAAATATCTTGGAAATAAAATTTCGAATGATTATAATTCAGGAACTATTGGGCTGATTCTGTCCATTTTGGAACATAATTGATATATTCAGAATCCAAACGTACGCTGAAAGTTTCTTTAGTCTTTAGATGTTTTCGGTCGGAAATAAACAACTCTTTAAGAAGTAATTCATGGATATGTATTTCATGAGAATCTGAATTTTAAAAGTATGAAATAAATTGTGATTATTTCAAGAGTTGAATTCTTCTTATTCTATGACAAAGTTTTATTATTTGAGGAAATTATACAGCAATTTTCTGCCTTCTGGAAAAAATATGATTGTTTTAAAATGAAAATTTCAGTAGTTATGTTTCATAAAAAAAAATAAAGATAGTGAGTTATTATTTTATGAAACTAGCAAGTTTTACCAAGCAAACTTTGTACTTTTTCTTCAACCTTGAAATCAGAAGCGACGTATTAAGTTTTAATAATGTAAAATTTTAAAAAAGTAAATTATTACTCATAAAGAATAGCTATCAAAAAAAAAAATTTAAAAATTTGCGAATTTATAGAAATGACTACAAAAATATTAATGGAAGTTCAGAGATTCCAGAAAGTTCAAAAAAATAATGAATAATAAAGTTTTTATTAATGAATTGTATCAGTCCTTACTTGGTGAAAATCCATATTAAATAATATTGAAATAAGGTTATTCTAATTTTCACAAATTTTATTGTTAAATTCACAACAATTGTTTCGCTATCACAGTAGCATCATCAGGCAAGATCACATTTTGAATAACTAAGCTTGTTTCCGAAATCCGTTGCTATTTATATTACAGTAAGTACAATAAATTTTTATTGAGCACTAAAACCCAAAAAGGGTCCCTGCAACAATTGTTGTGAATTTAACAATAAAATTTGTGAAAATCAGAATAACCTTATTTCAATATTATTTAAAGTTTTTATTATTCTGATAGATCGTCAACCTAGTTATTAGCACTCTATGGTTTGTGGTCTAGTTACGGGACACCTGTGTGACTGTCTAAATAGCTCTTTTCGCACAAGAGAAAATAAGGTTATTATTCTGCTGAAGTCACAAAATCAAATTAAAAATATGTAAATCAAGTTTACAGTTCAATTTAAGTGACGTTATCAATTAACCAATTCGTGAATATTCGAATGAACTTCAGTTGTGAGTTTTTATATATCAATTATATTTACTTAGGCATTTATTCCATTATATATTTTTTCTATTCTTCTCTTCTTGTATTATAAACTCTTTAACTCTTGATGTCTTCCTCTTAGAAATAATGTATAAGGTTGTTCGGTAATGTATAAGGTAATTTCGTTTTGTCCCGACAGAGGATTTAATTGTATTTTTTAGAACCCAAATTCACACTTAAACCGCATAATCATTATATGTTTTGAGAGCTGGTTTAGAAAGGCTTGTGTGAAAAGTTCAATTAAATCTACGCAGTAGTTTGTGGTTGGTGCCTTTTAAAATATGGAGAGCAATAAGCAGCATTTTCGTCATATTTTACTTTTTTGCCATAGAAAAGCTAAAAATGCTGTTCAAGCCAGAAAGAAATTAACCGATGTATATGGAGAAGATGTGTTAATAATACGCCAGTGCCAGAACTGGTTTGCAAAATTTCGATCCGGCAATTTTGATGTCGAAGATGCACCACGTTCCGCAAGGCTTGTTGAAGCTTATAAAGACTCGATAAAGGCATTAGTTGCTGCAAATCGGCGAATAACAATACGTGAGATCAATGAGAGGTTAAATTTATCGAATTCATCTGTTTATGACCATTCGAAAGGCCTGGGTTTAAGCTCGAAGCTCGATATACATTCTGTCAAGAAAGTACCGGGAATTATCGATTTAAATCTGGCGGGGCAATGAGGCAGGTAATTTTTTTTTTTCCTAGGTTGGTACCACTGTCCTTAATTACTATGCCAAGCTTGAGCGGGATCTGTCAACTAGTGTGTTTGCAACAGCTGATTAAGTCAGTCGATGTCAGTGTGCATGCCGATTTTTACTATGGGTGATTACGTTGAGCAAAGAATTTGTTTAAAGTTTTGTGTTGCAAATGAATTTTCGTGTGCCGATGCATTGAAAATGTTGCAAAAGGCCTTTGGTGATAATGCTCTATCGAAAACTCGTGCATATCAGTGGTACAGAGCCTTCAAGGACGGTCGTGAAGTGGTCGCCCATCGACGGCTTCGATCGAAGATAACGTCGATAAAATTAAGGAAAGGGTGCTGGAAAACCGTCGTACCAGCTTGAGAGAGATAGCACATGATCTTAAGATATCCCACGAGTCCGCACGTACGATTTTGATTGATATTTTGGGCATGAGAAAGGTGGCCGCACGACTCGTACCGAAAGACCTGAATTTTCTTCAAAAACGTCATCGCGAACAGGTTGCTTCAGACATGCTGGATCGCTGTAATTCCGATTCTACATTCATGGAACGCATTATAACTGGTGATGAGACCTGGGTCTACGAGTACGATATGCAAACAAGCCAGCAATCATCGGAATGGGTGGCAAAAAATGAGCCGAAACCGAAAAAACCACGCCAAAGCCGCTCGAAAATGAAGGTGATGCTCATTGTTTTCTTCGATATCCGTGGCGTGGTGCACTACGAATTCGTTCCAGAGGGTCAGACGGCAAACAAGGAGTATTACCTAGGCGTTATGAAACGTTTGCGTGAGTGTATCCGTAAGAAGCGGCCAAATTTGTGGGCGAACAACTCATGGATTTTGCATGACGATAACGCGCCTTCTCACCGAGCTACGATTGTGACTGACTTTCTCGCCAAAAACTCAACAAACGTGCTTCAGCAACCACCGTATTCGCCGGATTTGGCTCCCTGCGACTTTTTCCTCTTCCCAAAACTAAAATTGCCCCTTCGTGGCACCCGTTTTGAGTCGATTGAAGCCATAAAACAAAATTCGGCGCGAGAGCTAAAGTCCATCCCGGAAAGCGCCTATAAAAAATGTTTCGATAATTGGAAGTGCCGTTGGCATAGATGTATTGGAGCAAATGGAGCCTATTTTGAAGGCGACCCAATAAATTTTGACGATTAAATGTAAAAATGTTGTTTTAATTGAAAATTCCCGGTACTTTCTTGACAGAGTAGTATGGCTTCCCCATGTTGTCACAATCCGAATAACCCATTATTTATTATTTTTGAATAATTTTCCAAATGAATTATTATTTTCATGCGTAATATCATAATTTTTGTTTTCCTTATTTAAAAAACTTTTATTTCCTACGTAAGTCATGTTTCTTACAACATACAATATTTGATATTCTCAAAGATTTAAGGACAATTTGTTCAATTTTATTGTATTCTTCGTCAAAATTTTCTTGTATCATAAGTATGTTGAGTAGTCTATATACAATACCATTATAAGCTGATAATTTGTGGATGATTTGAGGTCAAATGTATGGTCAAATTTCTGTGTACATGTCATAGTTTGTGATAAATCGAAATATCGTATTTGTTATTATTTTTTTTTATTCAGATCCAACAAATTGATGGTACTATTTTTTCTTCCTATTGCTGAATTTGATGTTTGGGATCATTTATTGTTGAATTCCAAATCAAATAAAAATTTTTCTTAGTGCTATTTAACAAATAAATTAGGTCGTCAAAGCAAGTTTTTAAAACTTACAATGTTTAACTATCAAAAGCTCAAAAGTTGACATTTTTATGTGACTGCAGTTTCGAGGTATTAGTCCATCTTCAAACTACTGAAAACTTAACAATAGGTAGTCCTTCAGCATTATATATTAATATCGCCTTTAAACCAGAATACAAAATTTCATCTTTATCATACAGAATATTTCAGAAGTCGACTTCAAGCCAGAAAAAGGTGATAGGCCAAGTCATAATAGTTAAATGAAAAATATTCAACAAATCTAAGGTGTGCAGTTTATGATTATAGGCATTTGAACTAGCGCACAAAAATCGAGAAAATCTTCACCCCTTTACTCCCGTTATCACAATTCTTCATTTTATTTTCAGTATGTAATCCTGAAAAATAAATAAAATACATTGTTGCCTAATATTTTACGACAACTACCTCAACTTTGCAGAAAATGTTACTTTTCACCCAACAAAGTATTCTAAATAAGGACTTCCCCAATTTTAACTTCTGATCTGAAAAAAAAAATTGTAAAAAGCACTGACGTCAGGAACTGTTGTGCGCTTGTTCATATCACCTACGATCTTCACGATCGTCCTTCCACAGACTGGTCCGTCGTCGAAAATGTCGATAAAATCAAAAAAATAATCGAAGTTGACCGGCATGTTAGTACTTGTAGCATCGCCTAGAAACTAAGGATCGACCATAAAACAGTTTTAAACCATTTGCGCAAAGCTGGATTCAAAAAGAAGCTCGATGTTTGGATGCCGCAATAAACCTGATGGATCGAATTTCCATCTGCGAAGCCTTGGCCAAACGGAATGAAATCGATACATTTCTTGAACGGATGGTAGAGCGGTCAGCGGTCAATAAAACATTTAAGGTTAAAAAAATACCCATAGAGCTCAAAATTGCTATAAATGTTCAGAATACTATTATAAACTAACTGCGACTGTTCTTTTTAAAACTGGCAAACCAGAAATGGGATTTTCGCGAAATAATTCGAAAATTTCGATCAACATTAGCCGACAAAAAGCAATATCCTGCCCTCTGGAAAGGAAACGACAAACAGAACGAAAATATATTCATATTTTTTAATGTAAAGCATTCTTATAATATTTGAACAATTATACAACCTGAAAAAAAAATAATAATTTTAATCAAATAATAAAATCACTTTTTCTCTTTTGTCGTCTCGAGAAACGTGTCATGACTTCCTTCACTTGAATGGGTAATGGGTAGGCGGTATTCTACTATTGAGCCTACTAAGAGTGGAGAAGGACCTTTCTGCTGTGATAACACTAACTGGTAGTGTAGCAAGAATACCTAAAAATTCTGTTACAATTCTCTATAAGATGAGAAATCGATTGCGGAGTATTCTGTTTCCGCTGCAATTTTACCTTCCACAGCCGATATTCGTTTCTAATCACTGAAACTGGAGTATTGTCTATTAGTTTATAGTCGTTTGCAAACTGTTTAACAGTCTCATTGTTTTCACCTTCATTAGCATAATCGACTTTTGGAATAAAAACGCCTAGTTGAATTAATTTTAGTACTCCTCGAGACAGACGTCCTCTAAGTCATTCATTTCAGAATCTAGAAGAGGGATGTATACAGCCCTGCGGAAATACTCTTCAGCAGATTGAGCAAGATGGTTGTTGGCCCTGTCTGTTTATAGTAATACTATTCTGGGGCATTTAATTTCTGCTAGTTGCTCAGCATCTTCTTTTGCCTCTTCAAAAAGTTGTAGGAAAATTGTGTCAGCCTCTTCCATTTTATTCTGTAGGACAGTCATTGTATATCATTAATGGCATCCGTAGCCCTTTTTATATCAATTGACCTCATTTGCAATACTCTGCTTTAGGCTAC
This sequence comes from Megalocaria dilatata, assembly GCA_034642435.1. Classification (NCBI taxonomy): domain Eukaryota; kingdom Metazoa; phylum Arthropoda; class Insecta; order Coleoptera; family Coccinellidae; genus Megalocaria; species Megalocaria dilatata. The sequence goes on along the minus strand of CM067859.1, from coordinate 50,348,907 downwards.
GGTTGTACCTGAAAAATATTAAGTTATATTTAAACTACAGTTTGGCTCTTTACGTAATATGAACGGTAATTTCAACTGTCTTTGCTGAAATGCTCAAAAGTTACTAATAAAATAAATGCGCGTCATTGGCAGTTTTGTGGTCGTGCCAAGTAAAAATCTTTTTCAGAGCGGTACAAATTTTCACCAAGTTGTCTTCTTTAAATTGTAGATGCCCATCATTCCTTTCGACCCACGGATACTTTGCATTGTAACTCCAAATTCTTTTTTAAAAATTTGGTGTCTCTTAGCGGATGCATTGGCAAATGCCACAACTTTTCTCATCGTGCCCGAGGTGTTGCGGCAAGAAATAAATTTGGATGTTGTAGCTAATGTATTAAGAACGTGATTGCTGCACGGGCAACGTTTGGCATATACAGATTTTTTTTGACAACTCCTGTACATCATCCCTTGTATCTGAGGCCATAACCAAGCAGCTGTCAGTCTCAATACCGACAAACCATGTTAAATCTATATCAAATTTAAGACAGAGATTTTCAACGATTTTCGCCAGTGCTACACCTGTCAACCGAGACTGTATAACGTCTTTATTTTTATCCACTTCATCACATCTAAGAATATCGTATGTATCACAGAAAGTCACAAAATCTTCCTTTATGATACCATTGTGAAGATATCGAAATGATATGCTCAGCTGTGAGATATGTGATATATCTGTTGTTTCATCGAATAACATTGAAAAGTATTTAGCTTTATTCACTTTATTTAATATTGCTTTCTAAATTATTTCCTTGCAAACATCAATCTACTCATTTTGCACAGTTTTGCTGATGTATGTTGCGTTAGATAATATTTAAATAAGGTTATTCTGATTTTCACAACCTGGGCTGAGTCTAGGTTGACTAATGATTATTTTTCTATCCTTATTGATTAAACTTCTAAATCTAACGCAACATATTGAATCGAATCAGTCCTTACTTGGTGAAAATCCATATTAGATAATATTTAAATAAGGTTATTCTGATTTTCATAAACTTTTATTGTTATGTTTACAACAATCGTTTCGCTATCACAGTAGCATCATCAGGCATGATTACATTTTGAATAACTTAACTGTGATAGCGAAACGATTGTTGTAAACATAACAATAAAAGTTTGTGAAAATCAGAATAACCTTATTTAATATGGATTTTCACCAAGTAAGGACTGACTCAATTCAATATGTTGCGTTAGATTTAGAAGTTTAATCAATAAGGATAGAAAAATAATCATTAGTCAACCTAGACTCAGCCCAGGGGGGGGTCATTACCCCCATTAACCCCCCCTCCTGAATCCACGCTTGATTACTACCATATTAAACCCAATTACGAGCCCATTAGTGCTATGCTGATGACTTGACCAAGTATTCATTTATCTCTTTAGATAAAAGCGTCAAAACTGCTGATGCAAGTCGGTGCTCTTTAAGTTCAATAACTTCTATGCGTGAAATTCTGCAATCGATTTTATACACCTTTAAGTTTTCTACCCACTATACTTCGACTGTTCATTTTAAAACTGGCAACAAACCAGAAATGGGATTTTCGCGAAATAATTCAAAAATTTCGCTCAACAATAGCAGACAAAAGGCAATATCCTGCCCTCTGGAAAGGAAACGATAAACAGAACGAAAATATATTCATATTTTTCAATGTAAAGCATTCTTACAATATTTTAACAATGATACAATCTGAAAAAGAAAGAATTTACAAGAATTGATAATAAAATCAGCTTATTGCTACCATATTGAACCCAATTATGTGCCCATTAAAGTGCAGGTCTATGCCTGAAATTCTGCAATCGATTTTATACACCTTTAAGTTTTCTACCCGCTGTACCCCGACTGTTCAATTTAAAACTGGCAACAAACCAGAAATGGGATTTTCGCGAAAGAATTCGAAAATTTCGATCAACATTAGCCGACAAAAAGCAATATCCTGCTCTCTGGAAAGGAAACGACAAACAGAAAGAAAATATATTCATATTTTTTAATGTAAAGCATTCTTATAATATTCGAACAATTATACAATCTGAAAAAGAAAGAATTGATAATAAAATCAACTTATTGCTACCATATTAAACCCAATTACGAGCCCATTAAAGTGCTATGCTGACGACTTAACCAGGTATTCATTTATCTCTTTAGATACAAACGTCAAAACTGCTGATGCATGTCGGTGCTCTTTAAGATTTTTAATAATATTCTATGCCTGAAATTCTGCAATCGATTTTATACACCTTTTTCTACCCGCTGTACCCCGACTGTTCAATTTAAAACTGGCAACAAACCAGAAATGAGATTTTCGCGAAATAATTCGAAAATTTCGATCAACAATAGCTGACAAAAAGCAATATCCTGCCCTCTGGAAAGGAAACGGCAAACAGAACGGAATCTGGTTATTCAACGGCGCCTCGCAACCTCGCATGCAAGGGAACAGAGCCGAAGCCAGCTTCGATACGGAGTGTAATTTTGTTGATTACACCACATCGCAAGCGGCGAGCTAGGCCAGGCTGACGTTTTAAGTAACGTTGCCTTGCCTCTGCCTGCTGGCCGCGCTAGTAAAAACTTCGTTTCGTTCTCTTTCGCTGGGTGAAACCGTTCAAACGGGCGGCGGCTGTGGAAGCAGTTCGCTGTAAATATGATATCAGGCACAGGAAATAAGCGCGCGACGTTGCCGGCTTGTGACGAAAGCATTATTTAAGGCACGTGTGGGTCGTGATTAGGAAAAACGAGATATTAATTATGAAGCGCGACGTGTAATCAGTTTATTTTTCCCTGGAAAATTCATTTAGTTAATATCTGCCTTTAATTTGAAAAAAATCATTCACATCGAATGCCATAAACATTCAATCACATTCATCATGACCAAGATTAGAAAGTAATTTATAGGGGCAAATAACCGATTTTAATAATTCTAACCAATGATTAAGTATGATAATTTTGTACTGTTGTAAGACATTTGCTTCGTATTTAATTGATTCAGTGTTAGATGGAGTGATTCTCAAGACAAATTATGGTTTCGAAAATTTATTTTCTTTATTCAGTTATCTTAAACTTAAATTGATAAAGTTTTTTGTAGTTGCAATGTTCACTTTCTCTCCTTTTTCCTTTGAATTTAATATTGTTTTAAAAGTGTAGAAATTCTTTATTCTGAATGAACATCAATCATTATAATGAATATCAAAGAAATTATTTCAATTTATTTCTACATTTCATTCTGAAATTTGAGGTTCCTTTTCACACATTTTTTAGCTTTTCATCAAAATTGTGAATTTAGTACCGAATATGTATGAAAGCGTTGTTATTGACTACATAAATTCATGATTAAATACAATTAATATGATGCTAAGAATAACTTAGAATCATAATTTGCGTAGAACTGTTGGCAAAGTTTCTTTTTTTAAATAAAAGTTTTCGTTAACCAGAAATAAGGAACTGAAAACTTCCGTAAAAGTTCATTGATAAAATCCTAAAATATTCATCTTAAAAGAATTATGAATTGGTATGCTCAATTAACAAATCTAGAGAAGTTTCTAAAATGACGATAAAAAATAAAACCCAACAAATTAACTCATTATTTCCTTGCTATATAAACTAACTTATTTTATTATAAAATTTTTCTTCGTGTCATTATTTTACATCTAAATACTGTATTTCAACTCCATTGGATCTGTACTTTCGAAAAATAAAATAATTCAGAAACCATTGAGCTAATTCTGTTCGCTTTTGAACATAACTAATCAAGTTTCTAGGTCTTTTCGTTCGGAAATTAATACTTTTATCTCTAGTCGCTCGCCCGGATGGCTTATCCTCACGAAATTTGGCGAAAATCTTCGTGGAATTATTGTTCATCTAAATATGAAATTTCATTTTATGTTTCCAAAGTTTTTCGAAAACAGTCATCCTTCATATTGGTTCCTTAATTCTAGTCTTGTTATTTCACTATCTGCTCGATTTCAATTCAGTTTTATTTAGTATTTTTCACGCTATTGAGAAAAAAAGGCAGATCGATATACATATTAAACTAAATAATTTTATTCAAATTATAAATTTTTTTATAAAAATTCTTTGACATTTAGCAATCATTTCGCTTTTAATTTGATCGATTATACAATAGAAGATATATTTTTCATTCAATTAAATGAAGAAGGTTATTTCCGGATAGTGTTTGAATTTCAATATTAATCATTTTGTAAAGATTTTCTCATTTTTAGTTTGTTAATTTAATTTTGATATACTGCAATATATCGTATACTTGCTTAAAAATCTGATATTTTCATTGTATATAGTTTTATATTTATATTAGGAGTACAAATAAGTTTCCGTCGTTTTATTGTAGATGGCGGCACGGAGTTTCGGTTAGCTTTCGCAGATGATAACCGGCTTAAAAAATAGTTTGGACATTCAAGAACAACATAACCTATTAATATCATTGATTTTATATTGGTAAAATATAATTTTTATGAGTTGAAAATGTCAAAATTTGAGCCAAGTAAGCGTCATTTGCGGGAAATATTAGTTTACTTCTTTAATTTAAAGAAATCTGCTCCTGAGGCACATCAATTGCTCGTAGAAGCATATGGTGAGGGTGCTTTGAGTGAGAGAACGTGTCGAGAGTGGTTTCAAAAGTTTAAAAACGGTGATTTCGACGTAGAAGACAAAGATCGCAGTGGAAGGCCGAAAATTTACGAGGATGCAGAATTGGAGGAATTATTGGAGGAAGATTCATCTCAAACACAAAAAGAACTTGCTCTAACATTAGAAGTCACTCAGCAAGCAGTCTCACATCGTTTAAAATCATTCTTCTATAATAAATATTAAATTTGTGTTAAAAAACGGCGGAAACTTATTTGTACTCCTAATATATTATTTTAAATAAGATTTAGATTCACATATTGTATTAAATATTTGTTTATACAAGTCTTTATTTGATGTATTCTATGAGCATTGAAATTAAGAATATAGAAATATATTATGATATTAAATTGCTTAAGACGAAATTCGAAAAACACCCCTATACGAAACTGCAATTTTTAGACCATACGAATTAAAAACAAAGAAATATATTCTGATATTACATTTATCAAGATAGCATTCAAAAAATGCTCAATATGAAACAGAAATTTTCTGAGCATAAAAATTACGAACATAGAAATATATTAAGGTACACCATTCATCAAAATAAAGTAAAAAAAAGACGATCCCAATGATACTAATTTTTGTGAAAATAGTTCTCGATATATTTTCAAAATATAATATACAAATTTCCTATAATTTTACAATTTCAATATGATGTAATACGATTGTACTTCAATAATTAACTCAGTAATAATTGCGCAGAATATTATATGAATTTTTAAGTATTCATAAAACGTTATATGTTTTATTTTCAATTATGTTCAGAATTAAAGATTTTTAACGTTAATAATGCATCAATAAATTCGATTTAAAGAAAAAATTCAAATTAGGAATTTCAATTATTTAATTATAAATGTATTATATAATAATACTATTGGACGTCCACGGACGTCTGCAGGTATACTAAATGGCGAATGCCCCACAATGATCAAAAGCATCAGAAACAAGCAATAGTATCAGTAAATTTTCAAATTCCTTCAATTTCAGCGAAGCACTGGCAGTTTCTGAGATAGAGTTCAGACCATAAGAAAGAAAAGGAGCTCGCTCATTAGTAGGCGGACGAACGTGGCAACGTTGCCGAGGGAATGTCAGACGTTGTTAGGCCAGGCTAGGGAAAACATCGGGCGATCGAGGCCACATTGCCGTGCTTGGGGAGTCAGCGCACTAGAGAACAGTACGCCAGCCGTAATCTTTACGAAATGGCATCCGCGAACGGAACAGCTACGTTTTTTACTCACGGCACCTGTACGCAATATGAACAAGTGCTTAAACTATATCCACAAGCCCTCCGACTCAAGGCTGACCGAAGGGCTAAGAGACCAGAGGAGTTGATCAAGCTAGATAACTGGTAAGTCGATCTAAACCCATCCGTTGTGTCATTGAACTCCGCTAATGTGTGTGTTCTCTTGCTCTTTACTAAAAGCCGACTGATCTATGCACCCCCGCAATCTCTCGCTCATTAAAATCACGTCCGTCACGTGGCTATCGATGACAATTGTGCACGTTGCACATTTAAATCGCGCTTTTAATACAAATTTTAGTCGAACATGTTCGTTCGTTGGGACGCCGACATATTACTTTCATTATTTATTCATTTAAACTAATACTGTCTATGTTTCAGTCTAAATGTCTTGAAAACATAATGCTTAAATACTGTGAGATATTATGAATCCTTCAAATAACCCCTTTTCCTTGAATTATCGTTGATTTCACAACTATTCTACCTTTCAAAATGGTGCCTGATCAAACAAAGCTTTTATGTTAGTCTAGAGACTGTTTTTGTTTCATATTCCAAATATTTCAAATTATTATTATGATTTTCATGTCTGTAAATTTTCTATGGGGTTGTTTTCTCGTATGTGCTCCAGAAGCGCGGTTTTCCTCTGCGAAATTTAATTATCTTCAAGTTTTATCACTATGGTAGTGGGGATGCATGTATCTGAAACTTCGCTGATTCAACAAAATTTATTGTTACTTTTTTATTTTCATAAGGTAATTCAGATATATACCTATTCTTCAAAAATATAACTTTTGATTTATTTTACAAATTTACAAATGAACTCTGTACATGGAAAATTTCCAATCTTGTCACGTACGCTTCCCACAGGTAACTTATTGTTTTTGAATTGTTGATTCTATCCTGAAACTTTTTTAGTTTCCCATATTTCTGTTACTTCAATTTTATGATGGAATTTATTATAATTTATTAACACTATATATTTCTAATTATATGGAAAGAAAGTTTCCTCTAATTCTGTTACAAATTCTGGGTATTTTGCTTCAGCTATAACGTTTCGAATTTTTGTATAAACTTCGGTTAATCTACTTTTATTTTGTTAATAAGTTCTCGAATAATCTTCGAATGTCAGAAGCAATTTTTTTCAAGTTGTAAATATAACCTCAGTTTGTTATTTAAATGTGTCTTTAATTCTGTGATTACTCAGCTAAAAACTTCATACTTTCACTTGTGTTTTCGCTTCAGACGTTTCAGTTATAACCTTATCTCTTTATATTTAGTGTTGAGAATATTTTAATTGACGAAATATAAGAATACTTTACCACAATTTTTATTTTATCTAGTTATACCAATAGGTGCTCTGCTTCTAATTTTTCATAAATAATGATTAGGTCTTATTTGATTAATTTCGCATTATAATCTTATTTGCAAACTATTCAATTTGACTCGTATTTGTAGTCAAGTTTCGGAACTATATTTATAATCTAATAAAAAAGAACATTTGATTTTGTAACATTGAATGATTGTTGTGTTTGAAATCTAAAAGAAGAGCAAACGCTTGAATGACTTGCTTTTCAAATTTCAAAAACTTGCGAATAAATATTTCTTAAGATTTGAGAATCGAAGTAAAATTGTTTAATTTTTAGGTACCAGAATGAACTACCAAAAAAAATTAAGAGTAGGGGCAAAGATGCACACATGGTGCATGAGGAATTGGTACAATGTATGAAATGGAAACAAATAAGGGGAAAATTCTATCCACAACTTTCATATTTGATCAAGGTAAACACTCCAAGAGCTGTTATGATGGAAACGAAGAAGGCGTTTAAAAAGCTTCCCAACTTGGAGCAGGCTTTAGCTGCCCTTTCTAATCTCAAAGGAGTTGGTACTACTATGGCTTCAGGTGAGATGTTTGTAATCATGATAAAACAGACTACATAGTGAAAGATTTATTAATCGATAAAAGGAATAGACTCACTTGTAGTTAGGTAAAAAAATTGTATCGTGCTAGAGAACTGATTTTCTTCATAAGTTCTTGAGAATTAGTTTTCTTTTAGTTTCATTTCCGAAGTTTCATTCCATGAACAGACACTGCTGATAAGCTTTGAGGATTATCATTTGATATTACATTTATTTTATTGTATTAAGTTTCTTCAATTTCCGTTCCTTAGTAAGAAAGATACTGGATGATCGTTTTTTTATTAGCTTTTCATGTACGTGCAATGCAATAAACAAATTTAGTAAGGGTTAACAATGACAACTCGTTTTTTGATTAGTAATCATATTAGTAAATAAGACACCAGCATGTACAATTTGCCAAATTTAAAATCTATAGACTCTTTTATTTTCTTTATTTGACGGAGTCAGGGTTCGAAATTTCATGGTCATACAGACTGATGAGTCACACTTTTTACCGAATTTAGTTGAAATCTTAAAACCCCGCCTACTCCGTCTTCACAAAATAGTCTAATTCTCTATATTTGGCTTCGCTTTATATATTTTAAAAGAAGTTATAAGTTAAAGTTGTTCTGAATAGTATTCTAATCCCGAATATTGAGTTTCATGAGAACATTTAAATTTTTTTAGTATTTTCAAAAATCTTGCATGTTCTTTGAAGCAGTGGAGACAACCGTTACTTACTTTAAATTCAGAGATATTCTAAGTTGCAAATAAATTCAAGGCTTTCTGCTTGAGCATTTCTCCAGAAACTGGCATATTTCTTTCGTATTGGGCAAGGAACGCTTTATAAAGCTGAATTTCTATTTTGGCTCTCTAAAATTGCATTTTTTGGTCAATCTGAATATACTGGGAAGATTTACCATCCTTTCTATAGTCTGTTTTGAAATAAAGTCTGAGCACAATGGATGCACGAATATATGAGTGAACTGGCGAGCACAATGTATAAAATCACCATAAGTCATGAAATTTGGTTCATTCTGTTGAAGGAAATAAGCAAGTTTCAACAAGTTCATACTAGTGAACCATGCTTATATACAAAAAGTTATATACTTCAGTACTTCATATGAAGTACATGAATCAGTTTAGAACGAGATTCAAAATCTTTCATTCAAGGTGCATTCTCCAAAATATTTGCAAGTTATATCGATAATTTCTATTTTGTATGAAAAATCCAGTTCTTTCAGTTTTATCTTTGTGTTCATCAGTGTTCTTTTATAACTCTTTAATTCCTTTTATGACCCAAGGCATGATCACTTATTTTCTTTACTTTCTTTTTCAGCTTTATTAGCGGCAGCTTGTCCAGAAATGGCACCCTTCATGGCCGATGAATGTCTCATGGCTATACCTGAAATTGAAGGAATCGATTATACTGCAAGGGAGTACCTGAATTTCGCCAAACACATCCAAGCCAAAGCCGACCGTCTGAACAAAGCTGCCAGCGAGAGTAAAAATCCAGATACAGTTAAATGGACACCCCACAAGATAGAATTGGCTGTGTGGACTCACTTTATTGTATCAGAATTCAAACCAGAACTACTCTCTTGTAAGTGTAATATTTCTTCTAGCGCTAAAAAACTAGGAAAAAGTCAAGTTTTCTTTTCAGATGGACTGTTTCAGCCGTTACTATTTGGTAGTTTATCATAATTAAAACAAGTTGTAGAAATTACCATGTTTTATTACAAATAAATTAATATTTTACACATTTAATTGTGACTCTTGTTTCGGGAATTAACTATCTCATCTGTTGCCTGAAGATGGGATAACTGTCTCATCTTCAGACAATTCCCGAAACTCGAGTCACAATTAAATGTGTTAAATATGAATTTATTGGTAGCAAAACATAGTTATTTCTACAAATTGTTTTTTGAAGATGTCTTTTGTTCAATACACTGCTAAGAGATGCATTATATTCGCAAAAACCACAGTCTTATGCCTTGCCTGGCCATCAAGACAGTTGTTAGCTTTATCGGTTTCCTTTTACTTTTTGAAGATTTTAAACGTCAGCTTTTATAAATGCGCAATGGGGACACTCCATTGCTTTTACTAGAGCATATTTTTCTCTTTTGTCTTTTACGAGGGTTGCTACTTCAGTTTTGAGATAGACAAATAAAAATAAATATTTATAATCGAAAATGGCTCTGTTGTTTTAAGATCAATATACTTTTTACATGAATTTGAATCAACTTTCAAGGCACTTTTTCCATTCTGATTGAAGTATCTCCAAAACATCATACAAAACGCATCAACTCTTCTTCAGGCGTTCAAAGACCTCGCAATTTATTTTTGATGTGCTGGGATGAGAAGAAATCAAGCTAAACAAGAATTGTACGGTGGATAACCCATTAGTTTGATGTTTTTATTGCTCAAAAACATTTTTGTGTGGCGATGTGTCAGAGCTTGCATTGTCGTGGTGAAAAATTATTTATCATCTGCGATTAGTTTCCCTAATTTTTCTGCCCACTTTTGGCAAACCAATGTTTGTATACTATTCGAATTGTCTTCTATGTTGCTTTAATGGGACTGTGGTGACTATTTTGAATTGTAATTCCATAGAGAATTTATTCTCCTTTGTTTTTTATAAAATCTGGTTCATTTTGATATGGTCAATTGATTTTTTACAGTTTTCACCAATTTTGTTCTTGGAACTACACCTGAGTGGTTCCTGTTCCCCAATATAAAAAATACTCTCATAAGACCTTTTGACTTTTTTGTCTGCTTCTTTTCTGCACTAACTGTGCCTGTGTACCAAAAAGTATGTTTTTGTCTGCTTCTTTTCTGCACTAACTATGCCTGTGTACCAAAAAGTATGTTTTACCAGAGAACAGGTTCTCTAGTTCTTTTAAGTTCAACAAGTACTTTTTTTTTTACTGTATTCAGTCATTCCTTCATAACATCCTCCTCCAATGTTTGTTTTATTCGGGTTTGCTACTTTGTTGTCTAATATTTGCCTCGAAGTCTTGAATAGGAAACTTGAATTTATGAACAAATTGTTTCTTCTTCGGTGATATTAATCTGGCAAAAGAATGGACTTGAAACATAATGTCAATATTTGAACATTTTTGATATTATCTTGATACTCCTAGATCTTCTATAAAGTTATCGGAAGTTCTATTGTGTTCTGGTTAGGCCTTGTTACTGTGTCTTTACCTTAGGTACAGCACTGTAATTTGTTGACTTCGTGAAATTGTGGCTGAAACCGCCTGACTAGAAAATTTCTATTCTACTCAGACGGGACTTGAAGGAGGGAAATTATCTATAGAATGTATAATAATACAACCCTTGTGTATATCAATGTAAAATAGGGAGTAACATATTTCACTTTATCTCGCAATAAATAAATTCGGTCTATAGTTTTGTTTAAAATGTTGACTGACCACTTCAACTAGGGAGCAGAAAAAAATCAAAAAGTTATCAATAAAATTGTTTCAAATTATTCACAGAAGTAGTTCAAATTGTTGTTGAACATCAGTTTGATGTGCAATCTTAGCCAACATAACAATAGGTGACTACATCCAGCAACAAAATATTATGTATAAAATAAAATAGAAAAAGACTTTTTATTTGATAAAAAAATATAACAAAATTTGAATATCAAAACAGATTTAATCTGTTAGTCTTCTACAATTTTAATTTCAAAAAAATTTTTAATCAAAAAACTTTTAGAATTAAATTAATGTCTACAATAAGCACCGCTTATATTTAATGGACGTATATAATCAAAACTCAATATATAATGTCGAATGGAATAAATAAACCAACAGATATAAAAAAGTTATTAAAATTAATAAATAAATATTTAAAGCAGACAAAATTTTGTTTCTGATCTTACCATTATGAACACCATGTTCCTTTTCAAAAACATGAAATATAGAGTGATAGTTATTTGATTTTGATATTTGGAATATTATTTAGGGCCAATGAAGAGATTATCAGAATACTAATTGTTTTTTGAAGATATAGTGCATGTTTTAAGAGATTTTTGAATTAACTTATTTGAATATTTAAATATATTAAATATTTTAAATAAATTATATTTTTTGAGAAGTCCTTAAGTTGTGTTCATGTTTTTGAAAAGGAATTGGTGTTCATAATGGTAAGATCAGGAACAAAATTTTGTCTCTAAATATTTATTTATTAATTTTAATGACTTTTTTTATATCTTTTGGTTTATTTATTCCATTTGACATTATACTACTCTGTCAAGAAAGTACCGGGAATTTTCAATTAAAACAACATTTTTACATTTAAATTTATTGGGTCGCCTTCAAAATAGGCTCCATTTGGTCCAATACATCTATGCCAACGGCACTTCCAATTATCGAAACATTTTTTATAGGCGCTTTCCGGGATGGACTTTAGCTCTCGCGCCGAATTTTGTTTTATGGCTTCAATCGACTCAAAACGGGTACCACGAAGGGGCAATTTTAGTTTTCGGAAGAGGAAAAAGTCGCAGGGAGCCAAATCGGGCGAATACGGTGGTTGCTGAAGCACGTTTGTTGAGTTTTTGGCGAGAAAGTCAGTCACAATCGTAGCTCGGTGAGAAGGCGCGTTATCGTCATGCAAAATCCATGAGTTGTTCGCCCACAAATTTGGCCGCTTCTTACGGATACGCTCACGCAAACGTTTCATAACGCCTAGGTAATACTCCTTGTTTACCGTCTGACCCTCTGGAACGAATTCGTGGTGCACCACGCCACGGATATCGAAGAAAACAATGAGCATCACCTTCATTTTCGAGCGGCTTTGGCGTGTTTTTTTCGGTTTCGGCTCATTTTTTGCCACCCATTCCGATGATTGCTGGCTTGTTTGCATATCGTACTCGTAGACCCAGGTCTCATCACCAGTTATAATGCGTTCCATGAATGTAGAATCGGAATTACAGCGATCCAGCATGTCTGAAGCAACCTGTTCGCGATGACGTTTTTGAAGAAAATTCAGGTTTTTCGGTACGAGTCGTGCGGCCACCTTTCTCATGCCCAAAATATCAATCAAAATCGTACGTGCGGACTCGTGGGATATCTTAAGATCATGTGCTATCTCTCTCAAGCTGGTACGACGGTTTTCCAGCACCCTTTCCTTAATTTTATCGACGTTATCTTCGATCGTCTTCGACCACTTCACGACCATCCTTGAACGCTCTGTACCACTGATATGCACGAGTTTTCGATAGAGCATTATCACCAAAGGCCTTTTGCAACATTTTCAATGCATCGGCACACGAAAATTCATTTGCAACACAAAACTTTAAACAAATTCTTTGCTCAACGTAATCACCCATAGTAAAAATCGGCACGCACTCTGACATCGACTGACTTAATCAGCTGTTGCAAACACACTAGTTGACAGATCCCGCTCAAGCTTGGCATAGTAATTAAGGACAGTGGTACCAACCTAGGAAAAAAAAATTTTACCTGCCTCATTGCCCCGCCAGATTTAAATCGATAATTCCCGGTACTTTCTTGACAGAATGTATATTGAGTTTTAATTATATACGTCTATCAAATATAAGCGGTGCTTATTGTAGACATTAATTCTGAAAGTTTTTTGAGTAAAAATTTTTTTGAAATTAAAATTGTAGAAGACTAACAGATTAAATCTGTTTTGATATTCAAATTTTAACAAAATATTATCCACAAATAACTTCACTAGCATTTTCTATGCGAAACTTTAATTCTCTTAAAGTACTTACCTCTCCTTTACAATACACCAAGATTTTCAAATTATCAAAGAAATATATTTGCTAAATTTATCGAATCTTCTTGCATACAATTTGCTTGCTGTGGTAGCAATTTGCTTGCACTCTACACACCAGAATGTCAACAAGTTCAATATTTGAATAAACATCTTTCAACAAAGTCAAATAACTCGCAACAATTGACAAGTTTTATGCAAATATCTCTGTTTGTTTACTTTTAAGTGTAAATTGAACTTGTTATACTTGATTCTGTGTTCAATAGTGAACATGTAGCCCTTTCCTCCAATGTGCTCCGTTTGGAGTAACAGAACCGAATTTAATTTCTTGACATAAAGGAATTATGTCTTTGCTTGCCGCCTTGAATATTTCATATAGTTGAAATGGTTTATGCTAACGAGTTCCAACTTCTGTTAAAAAAGAAATTCACCTTTGAAGACTCCTCTTATTTTTTCTTAATCACCTCCTGGGTGCTTCCTGGACTACTCTTTTATAAAAAAAACTTTGATTTTTTAAAAATATTTCTGGATCCTTTAATACATTCGGTCTTTACTTGGTGGAAACTCATTTTAAATAAAAAAATGTATACTGTCTCATATACATTTTTTTAATTTCTGGATTCGTTTTGTATTTTAGATGTTTTGGAATATAATTGAACTAAATAATATTTTTCCAGGTATAAACCTTGAAAATGGTAATTCATTACCTCCAGCGATATGCCAGAATGGAGATTCTTTAGACCCATGTGTATCAGATGAAAGTAATCAGGAACCACTGAACGGCAAAGCCACAAGCGTGATAGACGAGGACACAACTACCTCCTTTACAGACAACAGTCCGCCTTCCTTAGAAAGTGAAGAAACCAATGAATCTGCCATTTCCGATTCAACAAACGATTCGTCTGCAGTCTACAACAAAAGGCCCTTAGATGAAGATTCCAATTCAGTTGATCAGCCGTCTAGCAAAAAAATCAAAGAAGATTCAGGTGATAAGTGACAAATACGGGCGTTCCATTAATTTTTTTCACATGTTGTATGAGTGTAAGGATTAGGTTTTTACTACTATTGAACACTTTCAAAGCCTTAAGTTGGATAAACCTAATTACATATTTGACTCCAAAGCGTATTCTTGGAAAAGTTTATTTTCTAGTTGAATGTTTTTGTTTGTAGCAGCTGAACGACAATAGTGGGTATAAAAGATACTCCGAATTTAATTCTATCAAATAATTGAACATATAGAAATTTAATTATTTCTGAAGAAAATGTTTGATTGATAAATGTTAACATAGGACAGTCAGTGGATTTTTTTAATGATGTGGTTCATGTTTACTTAATGTGACCTTCTGAACTCTTGCGTTAAGGCTCAGTGTTAGTTAGAAAGTATGTGTCTACTAGTACTTACTTTCATCAGTATTTTTTATTTCTTGTGGCAGTCTATTATTGATTGTCAAACCCAAATAGGCAGGTGAGTTTTGCAAAACTCTATTGTTATATTTACATATTTGCTGCGAACTTCTTCTCTATATTAAAATATTTGAATTTCAAAATTTTAAATTATTGGGAACCATTTATATTGTTGAACTTCTGTATTTCAGTGAGTCTGGCAAAGGGTCATTCATCTTAGGACTAAACAGGATATTCTATTTTTATGGGCTTATAAATTCTAAACTTAAAGAACTCTAAGTAAAATTTGAGATAAGTGTTGTTCAGTAGATCAAATTAAGTGAATATAACTGGCCTTATCGGTAACATCCACAGGCAGTCATTATTTTAATATTTACCATTTAAAAATCTCGATGTATGGTGCCTCATATTTTTCATCAGTGAATCCCCGAAAAATTCTTCCATGACTGAGTTATATTTGAAAATAGTTTATTGTAGTAAGAAAGAAAACTTGTATTTTTATGGAAAGTATGTAAGAATGTTTGAGGAAGTGGAAGAAATCTTTGGGAATTTTAATACGAAAAATATTTCACACTAAAATCAGAAGAGGTTTATTGTTTCTCATCTGTTTTTCCAATGAAGGTTTAAAAGTGTTTAACATTGACCATAAAGACTTTTCGACTTAGTCGTCAATTTATTTTTTCATTAATCGGATACATGGGTTTTGAATGTGGAAAAAATGTTTACTACAAAAAAAAATTAATAAATCTTATCTCTGCATTAACTTAAAACATTTTTCATTCAATTTTCAATTTAGAAACACTTAGTAGTATCCTTATAACCTGTATAACTTGTGACAGTTTTATCTTAATTAAACAAATATTTCAATACATCTACCATGAGGAATTTGAACCCTTGAGGGGGATATGTACAAATTTTTTATTATGTATAATTTTTTGCGGACCAAATTCTACTTGTGAAAAATATGTAATTAATTTTATTCAAAATAAATTGAGTCGTTAACTTAAGAAGACTGGAATGTAAAGATTTCTTCTCCCTCCTCAGAGCACCTCAAAAATATGTTGAAGTAGTAGTCCCTTTTAAAAAATTCTGGATTTTTTAGTGAAACAATTATTTAATTTTTGGCAGCATAAAAGTAAAATTTATGGTATATAAAGTGTATTTAGTGCTTTGTGGAAAATTTGTAATGAGAACACATTTGACCAAATTTATTTAGAAATGTGCAAAATTTTAGTGATTTGAGTGCATTAGTTTTGGAAAAATAGTGCTTAAATGATGGGGAAGCATTTGTGCTCTGCACGATTTCAAGACCCTTTGTCAGAAAAATTTTTCATTTTCAGTTTAAGAAACCCCTTTACATAAGAAGAAATAATACACTTGAAATCTAGCTGATTGAGATTATTGGGAGAATTTTCTCTAAGATTCATGCTGATTTACTTCGCATTAATATTTATAGTAATGTATAAAAAAATGATGAAACGGATTTGAAGAAATTTCAAAACCCAGGTATCCCTTTGAAATTGTTATACTTATCAATAAAAATGTTTATTATTATCACTATTGCAATTTGGTTCCCATAGTATATAATTTTGTAATTCCATATTTTTCAAAATAGTAAATATTAGGGTAACAGATGGACTGAAATATATTTTAGTGTTGCAAAACTAATAATTATTAACAAATTGTATAGATAAATGCTTTGAACAAATTTTTCATTTCATTTTCAGTTATTACTTCAATTGTACATTTTTTTAATGATATTTTAATAGTTACCGCAAAATCCATACTATATTAAAGTATGGCAATAATGACAAAAATACAATAGTTTCATAAAAAAAATATTGAAATTTTCATATACGAGTGTTTCAGAAGAACATCGACAAATCAAAGTAGCTTAGCATTCTGTCCCTATATTTACAAAAAGTTGATTTGATAAATTTCCTGTGAGGTTTTGTAGCATTTCAGTAGTTGGACTACTGAAATGCTTATTTATTTTTCCAAAACTATGCGAAACGCTGAGTTATGCTTAAGGCAGGTTACATCAACCAGCTCTTGAAGTAATGGTTTTCTTTCAAAGGCCCAGTCATGTTCCAGTACAAGTTGCAAATCATATATTGATTAAAAATTACAAGTCTAATGTGAAAAGTCTTTATTCAGTTTGCAGAAGAAAATTATTTATTTCATTTTAATCTTTTTCCATAATGAACCATTTTATCGATGTTGAACAAAAGTTTTGTGATATGAACATCTTCATTTATTCACAACATTAATCTAGATGATTCTCGAAGGAAAAAAAAGTTACTGAAAAATTGAGACCTTGTTAATGATATTTTGGGGAATATTTTCATATTAACTGTTTTGATTGGACCATATAATTCATCTTCTGAAGTTTGCCAGTATATTTATGAAAAACCATGTATTCTTACCTTATAATATTTGAATAAAATTGAAATTCAGTGAATGAAGGTGATGTAGAAAATATCTCTAACTAGAAAATCAATTTTTATTAGAAATGGATCATTGAATGGGGCATCATTGTACAGGTTTATAAATATGTGCTGACAAAAAAATTGATTTTAAATGATAATGATTAAATAACTCCTGCATCATATTTTATTCCAATTGAAGACTGATACATTTGCATATATCAAGAGGTGATTTTCAGTCTCTAAAGCAAGGAAATTCATAGGAACAAAAATCATATTTTCAACATGCGGTTCTTTTATTGATAAGTTTTCATAATGTTTTTGAAATAGTAGAGCATAGTATTTTTTTGCCAAATTATATAAATCACAGCTTCATCTGGAACCAATTGAAAAAAATCATTCAAAAGATAGGCCAAAATTCAGGATGGCCTACACAAAGTTTTTTCTTAAAACATTACTTACAGTTTAATAATAGGTCTTAAAACAACATGCGATTTGTCTGTGTATTTATTAAACAGTCTGTATATACCTTCAGTAACATGAGCACAGATTTAAATTCCTTTCCGATTATATATGACTGAAAATTTCAATATTTCTGATTAGGTTGAACTAATCTAATTCTAATTTCATAAAATATGGTCTTTGAAACTATTGTTGATACAAATGGTGTATACTGAAATGGTTATAATGATGACATAACGAAAAATCAGATTTGTTGAACAAAACGTTGCCATTTATTACCAAAATTAAATAAATGATGGCCGCAATATTCTTCAAATCTTTAGTGTCATTCACAACTGAAAAAGTTTTTTTAATTTCTGTTAGTTTGAGACATTTGAGAATATATTATAGTTTTTATTACACATTGTCGTCTTCAGTTGCTTACATTCTTTACCTTGTTAGTGTAAGTAATTTATTTTTTTTTAACTTGAATCCTGTCATAGATTAGGAGTTCCTTTTGTATTACTTGCTGATTCGAAATGTACATTCCAATTCTTTAAAAGGAATTTTCCGCGTTAGGAAAATTTTCCCTCAGTTAAATTTGGTTGGTGTATAAAGTAAAATGTAATCAGATAAAATATGAAATAGCAGATGTGTACTGAATTGTTTCTCCTAAATTTGTTCATTTTGGTATTATAAAATCGTTTTCGATGGAGTACAAATTATTTATCACGATTTTATAATCTCGAAATCCAAATTTATCGTTTTAAATACAAATATTTATATATAGAAACAACAAATAACTGATTGCCTTTTTATGAATAATACAGTAGAATGTATACATACACTTTTACAAAAATATAGCAAGTTAATTTATATTATGATATATAATATATAGTAAGGTGTTATTTTCTACCACATTGTGGGTGTTTTTTATTTTATTCAATGCTATTTACCCTCACCGCTTTTTAATTCTTTTCATGAAAAACGCCCTCAATGCCAGAATGTATTGTAAAAATATCAGTTGTAGAAATGAGTTTGAGGTTTTGTAGGATATTTTCATAAATATAAATCTTTCACGGCGAATCTTTTTTTTTAAAATTGTACAAAGAAGAATGGGTCGCCATCTATTTGTGGTACCAATGCCATTAAATTGTTTTTCCACAATGTTGGCCTACTATCCCTTTCTTATAGAATGTAAGTACTAATGTGAAACATTACCTGAAGTACTTGACCATAGAAAGAGGAAAATATATCTCTATTTTCCTGCAGAATCCACTTCCCATTCGGTCCACTTTTCTCAGATTCAACAGTGTTTTTTATAAAAAAGTTTACAGTTTAAATTAGAGATCGTAGAACTTATCGTCAGCAATCTGAATTGTAAAATCTTGCCAGCAAGCCATTTTTTGAGCGCTTGTATTAGAAGGGGTGTTTAGTCCGTATCCATACATATCGGTTAATTTTTTTCTGGCTTGAACAGCATTTTTACCTTTTCTATAGTAAAAAAATAAAATATGATGAAAATGCTGCTTATTGCTTCCCATATTTAAAAGGGCACCAACCAAAAACTACTGCGTAGAATTAATTGAACTTATTACGCACAAACCTTACTATATCAGCTCTCTAAACATATTATTATGCGGCTTAAGTGTGAAGTTTGGTTCGAATAAATACAATTAAATCCTCTGTTGCGAAAAAATGGAATTATATAATTTCAGGAATATGAAGATTCCGCGTCTAGAATTTGTAAGTGTTCGAACTTTCGACTCCGGTTTTGGAGCCATTTTTAAGAACAATTGTTCAATTATGTAATTTAATCTGCCTACACCCCAGGTAGTCCTAATATGACCTGCCGCGGAAACTTATCCGATTTTCTTATTGATATAAATATTTGATAGATTCGGTCTTTACTTGGTGGAAACTCAATTTAATTAAAAAAATGTATATGAGACAGTAATTTATTTCCACAAAAATGTTTGTACTACTACTGTTTCACCACGATGTGGCTTCTTCAGGTATTACATTGTACTGTCTGATGGTATTCAGTGTAACCGAGTTTAAATACATTTTTAGGTACGTGACCAAATAATGGAAGCACAAGTCATAAAAACTCTAGGTGTTTATTGGAGTTTGCCGCTAAAAATGCCATTAAGGAAAAATATTCAGTAATGGAGAATGATCGACATCTGTTTGTTCGTTCAAAAGGATTTTACGGGCATTATACCTGTTGATTTCAAGAAATTCTAAAAGTGTTAATCTAGAACTTTTGCTTTCAACGTGGATAATTTCATAATTATTGCTGAAATTATGCCTGAATTCCTTAAGATGATTAGCATATGTCGAATGTACAGAATTGGATATATAACCCCTTTGGTGTTCTTGGACACGTTTCTTGAATGATCTACCAGTCTGGCCAATGTATACTAAAGGGCAATATTTGCAAGTCAACTTCTAGACTCCGGATTTATTTTCTTTATTTGTACGATCTTTATTGTTTTTTATGTAGGTACTAAGGTTATTAATTGTCATAAAATCCACCCAAAAATCAAATTCACAATCGAAGAAGAAAAGAATCTAAGTATTAATTTTCTTGACCTCACTATAACAAGATTAAATAATTTACATGATTTTAGTATTTTTCACAAACCAACACATACAGACATCACAATACATAAACTTCAAACCACCCCACCAACCAAAAGATGTCAGCATATAATAGTTTAATTCATAGATTATTGAATGTCCCTTTAAATTCAGAAAACTTTATGAAAGAATGAAATATTATTAAACAAATAGCGTCAAACAACGGTTACAATCCCTTTCTTATAGACAAAATGGTATCCAATAAACAAAAGAAAATGGCATTAAATGTCGTGTACCCAATCATAAAAGAGGACAATACACAGAAATATTTTTCGTTATCTTATGTCAATGGATTATCTGAAAATATTGCTAAATATTTCAAAAGTTGTTTCAATTATAACGTGGCTTTTAAGACAATTAATAACCCTAGTACCTACATAAAAAACAATAAACATAGTACAAAGAAAGAAACCAAATCCGGAGTCTACAAGTTGACTTGCACAGATTGCCCTTTAGTATACATTGGCCAGACTGGTAGATCATTCAAGAAACGTGTCCAAGAACACCAAAGGGGTTATACATTCTGTCAAGAAAGTACCGGGAATTATCGATTTAAATCTGGCGAGGCAATGAGGCAGGTAAAAAATTGTTTTCCTAGGTTGGTACCACTGTCCTTAATTACTATGCCAAGCTTGAGCGGGATCTGTCAATTAGTGTGTTTGCAACAGCTGACTAAGTTAGTCGATGTCAGAGTGCGTGCCGATTTTTACTATGGGTGATTACGTTGAGCGATAACGCGCCTTCTCACCGAGCTACGATTGTGACTGACTTTCTCGCCAAAAACTCAACAAACGTGCCTCAGCAACCACCGTATTCGCCGGATTTGGCTCCCTGCGACTTTTTCCTCTTCCCAAAACTAAAATTGCCCCTTCGTGGCACCCGTTTTGAGTCGATTGAAGCCATAAAACAAAATTCGGCGCGAGAGCTAAAGTCCATTCCGGAAAGCGCCTATAAAAAATGTTTCGATAATTGGAAGTGCCGTTGCCGATGTATTGGAGCAAATGGAGCCTATTTTGAAGGCGACCCAATAAATTTTGACGATTAAATGTAAAAATGTTGTTTTAATTGAAAATTCCCGGTACTTTCTTGACAGAGTAGTATATCCAATTCTGTACATTCGACATATGCTAATCATCTTAAGGAATTCAGGCATAATTTCAACAATAATTATTCACGTTGAAAGCAAAAGTTCTAGATTAACACTTTTAGAATTTCTTGAAATCAACAGGTATAATGCCCGTAAAATCCTTTTGAACGAACAAACAGATGTCGATCATTCTCCATTACTGGATATTTTTCCTTAATGGCATTTTTAGCGACAAACTCTAATAAACACCTAGAGTTTTTATGACTTGTGCTTCCATTATTTGGTCAGGTACCTAAAAATGTATTTAAACTTGGTTACACTGAATACCATCAGACAGTACAATGTAATACCTGAAGAAGCCACATCGTGGTGAAACAATTGTTGTAGTAGTACAAACATTTTTGTGGAAATAAATTACTGTCCCATATACATTTTTTTAATTATTGATATAGGTTTTGAGATAGACAAATATAAACAAGTTTTGCATGTACTTGAACCGGGCTTTCTTCAAGCGTCGAAAAACGGTGATCTCGAAATCCATTTTTGATCTGTTCAGTGAAACTTGCTTAGTAGTACTAATGCCCAAGTATGCCTCAATCTCACAGCATGTCACATGAAGATTTTGCGATATCAATTCATGATGTCTTTTGGCACAACAGCCAATTTTGGATGACCTTCACGAAATTTCTCTTGTAGCGAAGTCCGTTTGGGTTTCCAAATTCAATCATGGACGCACGGTGGTTTTTACCACCAAAACACAATAGCTTGAGATTTAAGTTGAAACGTCGAAAGTGATAGAAAATCAGTGTTTTGACCAAGACAAAATTTAAGGTATCTGTAAACACAAATAGCACTCGTATGTTCGCCAATAAACATTTTGAACTTTACAACGAACATGCTAGATTTGACATATTCACATCACTGTGTTGCCCTATCTCAGAACTTAAGTAATAATCCGTGTGTGATTATCTCTTTTTTATGTGGGATTTAAAATGTTTATACTATGCTTCAAATATAAAATTCAAATGGAATAATCTTTATTTATTAAAAGTACTTTTTTTATTACAAATATTCAACATAAAATGATGAATGATAAAGAAAAAAATATCTATAAACTTCAATATATGTTAATTCAATCAAGTCAGTCTCAATATCAACATTTACACAATCCTGAATCACATTCACTCTTTTCACACAATTATCAAAATTCAAATATCAATTATACAGTGCTTAAGTTGTAAAAATAACATTTTTTGGAGATAACAACTACATATCCATTGCCTCAGATTTTGAAGGTCTATCTGGCTTATCAGTTTTCAAATTTGGATACAATTTCGCTTTTGTGCCACCTCCAAGTCTGCCGGCGAATTCAGGTCTGCTTTTACTTTTATCCTGCTGAGCAATGAACATATCTAGAAGTGTTTTAGGTGCTGCAGACGAATTATTCGATCTGGATGTTAAGGAGGAAGCTATATTAGCAAGGGGGGGAGGTGACATTGGAGAATCCGTTGTTGCTCTGATCACAGAAGCCCTTTGAGCGTCAATTTCTGGTTTCGAAGGGCCTAAAAATATGTATTCCAAATAACATATAAATTACAAGAAGTAAAGAGTAAAACATGAATATTCCTTTTATTCTTTATGCCTCCAACTATGTTGTTCATTTAAATTTTGAATGAGTTTGTGTTGAAGGGCACAAAATTGCATCATATTCATCGAATTTGTAAGAATTGTCAATCCAAAGCATTCCATAAACCCTCTTTCCAATATTTTGGGGGATTAGTTAGATTAGCGCCACGAAATAAAGATGATTTAATTCAGTCAGTTTTACAGTCCTGGACTACCATCGCCGAAAATTATGGAGGTGATCTAGTTTCGGGTGTACCTCGACGTTCAGTCAAGTGTTTACAGTTAAATGAAGATTGTATAAGTAAATAAGATGAATAATTTGTTATAATTTTCTAATTGAAGAATTAAAAATATATACTAAATAATTACAATTGACCTTTGTTTTTTCCAGATACTTTCTAGAAGGAGGTGTATATCTCTTCCTTTTCAAAAACAATAAATTCATACAAGTAACGAACATGATTTTCGGAGGATTCACCATGCATTTACGAGAGAAGTTATTATTCCAGTCGCCCAACACAAGAATAACTTCATTATACGTTATAGATGGTAACTAATATTCAACTGGATGGCTGTTTGAATCTTCCATCCTTTCGCACTGCCTAGCATTCTGCTGAAAACTTAACTCGGATTCTACATCGTCAGTACAAAAATGTTACAAGTGAGGGTGTGTCTCTGTCTTACTAGTCGAGAGACTGTTTCCTTAGCATGTGAGAAATTTATTTGTTGCAATAAATGCAACAGATGATTTCAATTTTTTTTTGCCAAAACGACTTTGAAAATAAAATAAATTCCATGGACATAAAATAAATTATAATGAAATAAATCCTAAGAATCATAAGAAAACCACCGATTTCAGAACGGACGCTCAAAAATTCTATGTATTAAGGGTTCGAATAATCCATCTTGTTGAGCTAAACAATTATTTGGAAAAGATGATGTTATCTAAACGGTGACCATTACGCTGCTGGCACTCTTCTAATCGGGAAAGAAGATTGACAATCACACGCTGACACATAGCCCTCGATATTGCTGCCATTTCTGACCTGATGTTTTGCTTCAATTGCGTCAGGTTTGTCGGACTATTCTCATAGACCTTACTTTTAAGGTATCCCCATGCAAAATAGTCAAGTGGACTAAGGTCGGGGCTTCTGGAAGGCCAGTTGATGTTACCCCTAGGCGAAATGATCTTATTAGGGAATAATTCGTTAACAGCTTCCATTGCTTGATTTGATGGACCCATCTTTTTGAAACCACGTTCTTGAGTTGAAACCTTGAAATTCCTGTAACTCTGGACCCAAAAAGTTTCGCAGCGTATCGCATTATCGGTCACCATTGACATTGAGTGCGTCCGCCTCGTCGATCTTCATGAAAATAAGGACCGATTATGCCTCTAGCAGATAAAGCAGCCCAAACAACGACTTTTGGACTGTGCAGGGGTCGTTCATACTTTCGTCTCAGATTTTCCTCTGCCCAGTACCGACAATTCTGTTTAATGACACGATCATTCAGATGAAAGTTTGCTTCATCACTGAAGAGTATGTTATCAAAATTGTTGAACCACCGTCGTTTGGCAAAATTCAATTGATTAGCATTGTCTGTATCCTTCAATTCTTGAACCAATTGAATTTTATAGGCTTTTATATGCAAATTTTTCTTTAAAATCAAATGCAAGGGCGATTTTTTGATTGTAAGGATTATCCCCGCTTTCGGATGGATAAAGACGGATTTTGACGAAGTGACGCCTCAACTTCTCGAATCGTTTCTTCGTCGCGGACTGAACGAGGACGGCCAGAGTGTTGAATATTTACCGTCGTACCTGTATTCTCGAACATCCAGATCCATTTTCTAATGCTAACGTCACTTGATGCATGGCGTGTACGATATTACGCACAATACAAACGTTGAGAAGCCACTATTGAATCACCACTGCTTATGCAAGAAGCGCGATACGTTCCCGGGTACTGCTCCATCGTGACTAAATCTCCACAAAATGGCGGACACCATGATCCCCTCCCAACTCCCCACAGTCACTCAGTTTCAAATGCAGCGCCAAAACAAATATCGGATACGATTTTGGACACGCTGTATTGTACAGAGATAATCTCATATCTCTGAGCACATTTGGCTCAATGTTGCCAGAAAGTTGAATAATCTTCAACTTTAATTCAACAAGTTTTGATCTGGGGGACTATGAAATGGTACCATTCGTAGATATTACTTGATCACGAAACGTGTTTTGGGGAAACAACGTCACTTCTCGTGAGTTATGACTTGGGCAACCATCCTGTTGAAACCAAATGTCCTCAAAATTGATAGGAAGTTGACGAACTGTTGGAATAATTTGAGTTTGTAAAAGCTCTGAATATTTGGCAGCATTTAGGTTTCCATCGATAAAAAAGAGACCAAATGATAAAATCTCCTAAAATGTCTGTCCAAACATGTGTTTTAGGATACTGAGTTTTGATGGAAATACTCCAGTGCTGATTCTCCCGAAACTAATATCGTACAACAGATTGATTAGGTTCCTTTTTTAAATAAAATGATGATTCATCAGTGAAAAGTACATTTTTCAAGAACTATTTTCGTTTTGTCTTTCCATCATCGTCATGGCCTTATGTAATCAACACTAGATGTGGATCTGAATGATGTCGCCGCGCCGGAGCAAAGCGATGAATTCTCCCCCACTCTGGGCAGTCGGAAAGATTCAAAGAGGAGTCCAGTTGAATACTCGTCATCATTCATAACACATAATCAAGTTATTCTTGTGCTAAGCGACTGGCATAATAGCTTTACTTGTTATTGCATGGCAAATCCTACATTCCGTTAATTATTTTCGGAACTGTATATCCAAAATTGTATACCTTGTACTGATGAATTCTATCAAGTATTGACGAAACGTACCTCAGTAATATTAAAATAAGCTAGAAATGAAAACATTTGTTTCATTAATAATGTCACTTACGAAAATTATTATTTAAGAAGTTTAATATTGTTTTAATATTATTCACTTAGATACTCAGAGTTTGCATTTCCATAACATGGTATTAAATGAGACTCCATAAAGCTGTTGTATAGGAGGTATCTAAATTTTTTATTCAGCATGTGATTACACCTTATTGCACCTACTATACTATAAGAGCCACTCTTTCTGTGATACTTCCTATCTGCAATGTCTATGTTCACTTTAAGTATGAGTTCTAAATATTTGTATATTTTCATTCTTTCCATAATATTGTTATTTAATTCTATCACTTGTTTTATTTCTGCTTTTTCTATTTGTTTTATGATCATACATATAGTTTTCGTAATATTCAAACTCTACTTACTATAATATTGCCAATCGTAATACCGCTCGAAGATCACCATTTACCAGTTTCTCAAGATCCTGTTTGTTTTCAACTGAATATACAGTCGACTCCCGTTAATTCAAACCTGCGATAATTCGAACCTCTCTATAATTCAAAGTTATCACGAGTTCCCTACAAAATCTCTTTATATTTCGAACTAAATCAATACATTTTCATACACTTGGTAATTCGAACGAAAAAATCATCGCTATTTAACAAAACGACGCGTTAATTCGAACTCATCAGCGTCCAACACTCGACAATTCAAAGTTGCAGAGAGAAGAGGCGGAAAGTACATTTTGCGACAAGTTCAAACTTGTATGCGACAAGTTCAAACTTGTATGCGACAAGTTCAAACTTGTATCAAGATACACGAGCCTTTGTTTTTGTTATGATTAGTTTGACTATTTGACGCACACACTTCTTACGAATTGGTTTGTTTGGTTATTCAGTTACTGTTACTCTTTCGTTGGTATGCAGATTAAAAGTTAGTGTTAGTTATGAGCCCTAGAAAGTATAGATGTTTGACGATTGCTGAAAAGAAAAAGTTAATCGAAAAAGTAGAAGGTGAGAAGAAGAGTGATGTTGGAAAAGAATTTAAGATTCCTCTGAGTACTCTCTCAACAATAATAAAGCACAAGGAGAAAATTAATGCTGCTCAAACTGCTGGAGTACGGAAAAGAACTACTAAAGGTGAATTTCCTCGTCTGGAAGAAAGCCTGGTCATTTGGCTAAGACAGTGTAGAGGACAAAAAGTGTCTATTAGCGGGAACTTGTTGAAGGAAAAAGCAAAAGAGTTCGCGTCTACTCTAAGCATCAAAAACTTTGCGGCAAGTGAAGGGTGGCTTACAAATTTCAAAAAGAGAAATGGAGTTGTTTTTAAAAAAGTTTGTGGGGAAAGTGGAAGTGTTGATGATGCAGTTTGTTTAGATTGGCACGGTAAATTGAAGACCTTGATTGAAAACTATGATGCCCGAGACCAGTATAACAAAGTTCTTTCGAAAGATTAATTAATTCACAATACGAATACATGTATGTACACGAATGTACCTCTTAATTCTTGTCATTTTTATATTAATAAATAAAAATTAACCAACACTTAATAATTCGAAGTTTTATTTATTTTCTCTCACAAATTTCAAACCATTTGATATTTCAAACACTCGATAATTCGTAATATTTCAAGAGTCCCTCGAGTTTCGAATTAACGAGAGTCGACTGTACTATAACTGTAGCATCACAGAATATGAAGTATTTTCTCTTAAGTCCGGCATATTTTAGGTTTTGTATATGGAGCAGGTATTACAGTGGCCCAAGGACCCAGCCTTGGGCAATTTCTCTGTTGATGCATTTGCTTTAACTAAATTTCCCATTTACCTCGGTTTATTGTCGCCACTGTGTTGAATATGAATGAATCAGATCAAAACATATTCCCTGAAATCCTATCTTCTTAACATTGGTATGTTAACAGTATTGAACACTTTCTGGAGGTTGACAAAAAGGCAGCTGCATATCTATTTTTATTCAGTTGTTGATACCCGTAATACCCGTATTTACAATTTTATCAGATTGTTGTGTGGTTTAATTTGTTGCTATTATTTATCACGTCTGTAATATGTTGTTATTTATTGTTTATAGTTTTTCAAAATACTCTTTATAATCCCTGTGCAAATAATTTTATGATCAGTTATTCGATGGTCCTTTAATTAAAATTAATAATTTAATAATAATTAACATTGCATAGTCTTATTTGTAAGAATGTGATGTATTATTGAGTACGTATTTGTATTGTTTGTGTGGTATATTGACAATCTATTTTATTTTAAATCCTAAATATGTTCATTTCCAAGGTACTTCCCTATAAATGTGTATCTTATTAGTTCTTTAAGTCTAGGTAAAATTCTGCAACTATAATGCAACTTGTTTTTTGATTTTTGTATTTTTCATTTCCATGAAGGAATAAATCACAGATTTGAAATATTCGGGGGAAATGGACGGTTGAGCAAGAGAGCAAAAGCTTTCTCCTTTATGTCATTGCTTTTCACCATTTTTTTTAATAATTTCGTCCATGGCTATGGCTAATGAACACAGCAGTGGATGCTATAAGTCTCAACAAAAAAAAAAAAAGCATTTAAAGGGCATCCTAAGGTGGCTTATTGGACAGACATGCTCACTATGGTGGTAATGGTAATCTTATTGAACTCATATTAAACTTTCGGACTTCTGTAATTAGTTATTCTGTGGATGCAATTACGAACTAGTATGACATCAAAGTTTGTTTGCACAATAGATTTAGATTCTTCGGGAGAGATACAAGCACTCAAACTAGACGACCTCGGGTTTGTACAATCAATATCTATTTTTTTTTTACGATGGATGTTTTATTTTGTTTAAAATCCATTTAAAGAATCACCGATAATATTAACTTACCAATCTGATCTAATTCCCTCAAAGCATCGTCCAATTCCACCTTCTCATCTTTGAAAATATGGCATTCCAGCAAGCATTTGTGAATATTCTTATGATTTTCTGTATGCAAATTATTCTTGATTAACATATCAAGTTCATTCCACATAGTTCTATACTGTTCTTCTCTTTTCTGGCCTTTAATTCTTTGACCAGTGTTCATCGGATGAAGAGATTCATGCTTGTTTTCTAAATTGATTAGGTTCCTAATAATTTGTTTGCATTGGTACACCTCCTCTTCTGTTATGGTTTCTTTGGTTATTATCGATGGAAGAGGATCAATATACTGAAAATTTCCAAAAAATTACTAGGCGAATTTCAACAGAAAGTAAATCTTTTCAACATAAACTGTTTCACTAATCAAATAACACACATATATATTCTATTTATTATTATGAGTTGAAACCATGACGCTTTGCTACGTTGTAACTTTTTCAAATGCTTTTCAACAACCAGTGAAAAATTTTGTAACATTCAATATTTAAATTAATTCAGTCTTGAGATAAGAATCTAATAATGTTCCTTTTTCTTATTTCTATGAGAATAGACCCAATAAAGGTTAACTCGATAACTCTGTCTGCTCATTCAATAAATTTCCAATGTATTTCTTAGAAATACATTCTGTCAAGAAAGTACCGGGAATTATCGATTTAAATCTGGCGGGGCAATGAGGCAGGTAAAATTTTTTTTCCTAGGTTGGTACCACTGTCCTTAATTACTATGCCAAGCTTGAGCGGGATCTGTCAACTAGTGTGTTTGCAACAGCTGATTAAGTCAGTCGATGTCAGAGTGCAGGCCGATTTTTACTATGGGTGATTACGTTGAGCAAAGAGTTTTGTGTTGCAAATGAATTTTCGTGTGCCGATGCATTGAAAATGTTGCAAAAGGTCTTTGGTGATAATGCTCTATCGAAAACTCGTGCATATCAGTGGTACAGAGCCTTCAAGGACGGTCGTGAAGTGGTCGAAGACTTGCCTCGTTAACGTCGATAAAATTAAGGAAAGGGTGCTGGAAAACCGTCGTACCAGCTTGAGAGAGATAGCACATGATCTTAAGATATCCCACGAGTTCGCATGTACGATTTTGATTGATATTTTGGGCATGAGAAAGGTGGCCGCACGACTCGTACCGAAAGACCTGAATTTTCTTCAAAAACGTCATCGCGAACAGGTTGCTTCAGACATGCTGGATCGCTGTAATTCCGATTCTACATTCATGGAACGCATTATAACTGGTGATGAGACCTGGGTCTACGAGTACGATATGCAAACAAGCCAGCAATCATCGGAATGGGTGGCAAAAAATGAGCCGAAACCGAAAAAACCACGCCAAAGCCGCTTGAAAATGAAGGTGATGCTCATTGTTTTCTTCGATATCCGTGGCGTGGTGCACTACGAATTCGTTCCAGAGGGTCAGACGGTAAACAAGGAGTATTACCTAGGCGTTATGAAACGTTTGCGTGGGCGTATCCGTAAGAAGCGGCCAAATTTGTGGGCGAACAACTCATGGATTTTGCATGACGATAACGCGCCTTCTCACCGAGCTACGATTGTGACTGACTTTCTCGCCAAAAACTCAACAAACGTGCTTCAGCAACCACCGTATTCGCCGGATTTGGCTCCCTGCGACTTTTTCCTCTTCCCAAAACTAAAATTGCCCCTTCGTGGCACCCGTTTTGAGTCGATTGAAGCCATAAAACAAAATTCGGCGCGAGAGCTAAAGTCCATCCCGGAAAGCGCCTATAAAAAATGTTTCGATAATTGGAAGTGCCGTTGGCATAGATGTATTGGAGCAAATGGAGCCTATTTTGAAGGCGACCCAATAAATTTTGACGATTAAATGTAAAAATGTTGTTTTAATTGAAAATTCCCGGTACTTTCTTGACAGAGTAGTATATAGTTCAAGATACAGAAGGCAACGAGTGCTGGCGAAACAGAAAGTTTAGAAATAAAACCAATCTACTAGTCGAAATTACCGACAGCTTTCTGTCAGACTTATTGTATGAAATGAACGACAATGATATCTGCAGTAGTGCTGAACATTGTCTTCCAACAAATGTTTGAATGTATCGGTCTTTACTTGTCGGAACTATATCTAGATATAGAAAATTCCCGGTACTTTCTTGACAGAGTAGTATATTCTATTTATTATTATGAGTTGAAACTATGACGCTTTGCTACGTTGTAACTTTTTCAAATGCTTTTCAACAACCAGTGGAAAATTTTGTAACATTCAATATTTAAATTAATTCAGTCTTGAGATAAGAATCTAATAATGTTCCTTTTTCTTATTTCTATGAGAATAGACCCAATAAAGGTTAACTCGATAACTGTCTGCTCATTCAATAAATTTCCAGCTTCTTAGAAATAAACCGATTATAAAATTCTGGGAATTTAGTTAATGAGCAGAGTTAATGAGTCCACCTCTATTCTCATAGGAACCTGATTATTTTTCCAAAAGTAATAAAAACTTTATTGTACCCTTACCTCAAACCCTAATTCATTTAACTGTTTATGTTACAAAATTTTTCTAATTTCTCTAAAAATCCCTCTTATGACAGATGTAAGATGTGTCAGCACAGTAGAGAGAAGTGATTAACAGATGATATTTCAATATGTTAAATATTTTGGAATTGAATAGATCCATATGGTAATCCATTTCAGATTATTTTTATTACGAACTTCCGAGTTATGTATGTTCGGAATTGGGCATTAAATAATAAAGATGATATTTGGTTTTGTACTTTAAAAGCTTTAATATCTAATTATGATAGGCAATTGACCACTTTTTACCCATGTCAGCTAAGTACGATAAAAAAATGAATTTTAGTTTTAATGATTGTGTGTATTTTGTTTATGGTTTCGGATTATTATATCATTGTCGCCTTGAATACTTCGATTTCTGGTAAAGTGTTTCATTTAGAGATGGTCCCGTCTATATTAGAACATAATTTATCTATTTTCTTATCACAGATAGCTGTAAACACTTAAAATCTTTTTTATGTTGATATTTCAAACCTAGGAGTTTCTGATCTATGTCATTCGAACTTTGAATGTTTCTTCTTAGCTTATTCGTTCTCACAAGAGTAAACCCTTAGAAAACATGAAAAGACTTGAAAACCCTCGATATATTTAATGCTTAGTTATATTCAACTAGACAGAAGTGTAAATTATAACCTCTTCTCATCAGCAGATATTAAAAATGTTCTGTCCGAAATTATTATTCCAAGGAATCCATTCCATCGTTGGCCCACAACCCACAAATATAATTTCCAATCAATTTCGTTATTTTCCCTCTTTTTTGTCTTAATGAAATAAATTGATTCTACGCTACTCCCATGTTCGAAAATACTCTTTAACACAAGTAATGATATTTACTATTTACGTAGTAATCAACATTCAGCCCAAATTATCATATTTATTCTAATTCTCGTGATAGTCAACTTTGTAGGTTGTGGGTACGGTCGAAATTATCACATTTTCATTATTATTCACGTAGTAATCACTCTTGTCGCTTGTGGCCCTACGCCCAAGATTATCGTGGATATTAATGTTAACATAGTAAACCAAACATTGTCGACTGCCAAAGTGTTGGCAAATTAATCACATTTACTTCTAGTGTAATAATCAAAACTTTTAACTGGGTTTATTTGTCATCCTAAAAGTGTTTAAATTTACTTCACATCCTCATCTTTGTTGTAGTTCATTTTATCAGATACAGCTAGTTAATCATCAAGACAACTACATAAAGTTTAAAGTTTAACACCATCACAGTACTTCAATTAAGTCCACAAAGCACATTGTAATTAATCATTATTTATTTATTATTTATTTAACAAACTTTATTGGATCTTATCCAAATGGCCAACGACCGAGGTCTTCCAGCCTGTTGAATAATGCTTAATGTAAACATATTCCTTTGATATATAATACTTCACAAAACTTCACCTTAACAATCCAAAAAAAAAAAAAAAAAAAAAACATATATACATTATTCAATTTTCAAATAATTTCCAAGGAATAGTACAGTGGTTTGGCAGGATTTTTCCTCTTTCTGGCTTGATCTTCATTAAACTCCAGGAGCAATGGAGTAATAATCTCCACATTATGAGTACTCTTTAGAAACCTTTCATTAAGTCTTTTGATCCGACATTCAATTGGTTCAACCTGAGTTCTTTGGTAAAGCTTCTCATTTGATGGGTTGTGCAGAGGGTTATCAGGATGTCTAATTTTAGTTATTTTTCTCAGACAAGTTCTCTCCGCAATCATAATACCCTTGAATGCAGTCCTGCAGCAAGTCTCGTATAATTGGTGGCCATATTCAAGGATGGGTCTGCATATCATCTTATAAATTCTACTTGCTGTCTTGGTGCTGATACCTTCGTCCTTATACGTGATGGAGCGGAAGTGCTTGGCTCTAGCTATGGCGTTTTTTTTTGCAGATGCTATATGCTGTTTGAAGCTTAATTTAGAATCCATTATTATTCCTAAATATTTAACGGAATTGGCAGGGGGAATTTGGACATTGTCAAACTGGAATTTTGGTGAAGTGCTTTTCAGTTTATGATGGAATAGCATAAAATCTGATTTTTGTGGGTTCTGTTTAATTCTCCACTTTTTCATCCAAGTTGATGTTTTGTTTGTTATGTCCTGCAATCCATGTACTGTTTCACTTAAGGAATTCCCATGAGAGACGATCACCGTGTCGTCTGCAAACTGCAGTATATACGCATCTTTATTCACTATGGGTGAGTGGTGGCTATAGATATCAGAGCAGTATATATTATAGAGTAGTGGTGAAAGTGGGGATCCTTGGGGCAATCCTTGTTCTGGTGTGAAGCTTCGTGAGCTTGTATTTCTAATTTTGACCTGGATACTACGGCCATACAGAAACCCTTTGATAACCCTCAGCAGATACATTGGACACCCGAGCATATGTAATTTATACAGTAATCCTACGTGCCATACACTATCAAATGCCTTCTGTATATCCATGAACAATGCGGCAGAGTGTTTACCTTCCTTATATTTTGTTTGCACGTTTGTTGTTAGAATTATTAGGGGATGAATTGTTGATGACTTTGGTCTGAAACCGAACTGATATTCTGGAATTAAATGACCCACGCGTTTTTCCATTCTTGTTTTGATAATCTTTTCGAAATTTTTTCCACATACTGGCAAGAGAGTGATGGGTCTATAGTTCGAAATCTTAGAGCGGTCCGTTTTTGTTTTAGGAATGGTCACTATAACTCCCTTTCTCCACACTTCAGGGAAATGTCCTTGTTTCAAGCAATAATTATAAATTTCTATAATTTTTCTGTGAATAGTGAGGTCCAGCCTGCGCAAAATTTTTCTTGGTATTTTGTCATACCCAGGAGCTGAGTTTTTACCACCATTCAAGACTCGAAAGTATTCTTCCTCATCAATGTTACCCAGATCGTGTGTACTCCTTGATAAGGAGAACACACCATTATGCCATGCTTCAACAGTTTTCTTGTGTTCTTCATCGAATGTTATGTCACGGTCAAAGTTATAGATTTTCTCAAAGTGTGCAGCAAATGCATTGGCAACCTCATCATCTGTTGTTAAGTCCTTCCCACTTATATTAATGGTTTCTGTATTTCCATGTTTTCTGTATTTAGTTAGTTTTTTGATGGTATTCCAGTAGTTCCGCCCTTGTAAATTTTCTATAGATTTGCATGCTTCGAGATATTTTGATGAACGATGATGCATTATGAGTCTGTGTATGTCTTTATTTAGCTGATTGTATTTCCTCTTTTGTTCATCGTCCTCGCACCGTTTGATTTCTCTGTACATATGTTTCTTCTTCTTAATTAGTTTCAGTATAAACGGCGGCAATGTTGGCTTGTGGTATTGTTTCTTGATCACAGGTGTTTCAGATTGAATTGTATTCTGAAGTTTGTTCATAAACCAGGTGATGAACTCTGGGTTAATTTCATCGTCTCTTCTCATTTCAATCCAGTGGCTCATTTTATCATTAACCCTTTCTATGTTGCATTTGTCATACAAAGAAATCATCTCTTGTGGATATTCGATCGGGTCTGCGTCAAGGTCCAGGGTGAATTCAATAGCCAGGTGATCCGAGCCTAGGTCAGGTGTCAGTTGCACATATTTGATGTTTGGTTGTAAGTTTTTTGTGTAAAGTATAACATCAGGAGTACTACTTGGGTTGCCTATCATAATAAATGTGGGTGGAGTATGTAGTTGAACAAAGTCTGAATTTTTAATGAACTGATTGATTTGTTTTCTCTTTACAGCGTTATTATTAAGGTCACCTATAATGATAGAATATTTGTATTGTGCAGCCTTAATCAATAGGTTTTCTTCAATTTTCCGACTTGTGTGGTGTATATAAGTTAAAAATATATGAAGTTTGTCATCCTTGAATGGGATTGTCGAATGCAAGACTTCATTCCAAGGGTTGTTAACATGAGGAGGATTATTCTTTGTTAGTTTCATCCATTGTTCGGCTTGTATGATGCTTCCACCCCTCACATTTGTATTGAGTATATTACCCATCCTAGCAATGGTTTTCCAGTTTTTATACTGAATGTTGTGTGATTCTTTTGATTTTGTTTCCACAAACAAAGCACAGTTAATATTCCTGTTTTCAATGTATCGCTGCACTAGTTCTTTTTTATTGTTGTAACTATTGATGTTTGCACAAATAAATCTAGCTGTGAATGTCCCTGTGTATTTGAAGCCCCTCCGAAGGCTCTGTTTCGATTGTCTTGTTCTCATCATCGAAGTGGAACATCATGATGTAAAGGCGATTTCCAATGAATGTTGGCACAGTATTTATTCTGAATAATTCGATAAAGCGTTTCTGTAGTTTTATTATAAGAGCTTGTCGGTCAATATTACCTGGTTTATTTATTTTATGTACATATGTATTGATAATATGGTCATGTACAGTGATATTGGCGTGTATTTTACTGTTTTTGGTTTTGGTCTGTTTTATTTCCTGTGATTTTCTGTTTATGGATCTTATCTTGACATTAGGTATACCCTCAATAGGTTTTAGTGGCCTATTAGGGCATTTAGTAGACCATGCCACGTGGTCTGTAGCTCCACATCCTGTACATTTGGCCGGCAAATTGCTGCTGCATTGATTATCTTTGTGGGGGCCATTACACCTTGAGCATCTAGGTGGTGTTTCACATTTGTCTGTGGTGTGTGTGAACTGTGAGCATTTTGCACATGGTACAGGTAGTGGCTCAGGGGGATAACTTGGTTTAGCTTCAAAATGCTTGCATTTGTAGAATAACCCTTCGTTAATTAATCTCTCATATGCCTTAAGTTCACCAGTTATTATCCGAACAAAAAGAGATGGTTTATTTGTTTTTCTTGAAACGATGCGTTTACAGAATCTATGAGTAATATTGTAGGATGTTAACGCTTGACTGATTTCCTCTTCCTTAATTTCCATATCAACATAAGATATAACGGCGGAGTATGACTCCTTGTGTAGTCTCGGTTGACTTGGGTTATTGGTAAAGTTATCTTGTGTTTCGTTATAGGAATCTATTAAATTTGTTTTCTTCAGGTAGTTGAGTGCTAATTTCAGATTTTCTGCCGAGTTATTGGACTTAATGATAAAACCATGTTTTGTCCCAATAATTATGTCTTTTGTCATTTCAAACAAATGCATCCAAGCATCCACAAGTTGAATTCTTGATGTGACTGCAGGGGCTTTAACATGATATTTGTTTTTAAATTGTTTGTTTGGAGTGAATGTGTGATTTTGCGTTAATCCTGTTGGTGTATTTTCTTTATTTAGTGTTAGATTTTGTTGTTTGGTTGCTTGGTCTTTTTGGGTGTATTTTTGGGGCGCTGGAAATCCCCTGAAAAATTCATTTTCATCTTTGTAATTTCCTTTTGAAGCGGTGTTTATATTTTTATTTATTTTCGGGGAAACATGTGCGTCATTGGAATTCCCGTCCGTTTCTATCTGATAAGTACCAGGTGTTGATTCCTTGCTGTTTGCAGATGGAGGTGTAATTTTTTTGGGTATTTGTTGTGTTGGTGAATTGGGATTTTTATCTCTCTTTCTCTTGTGACGGACTTTTATAAATGTGCCATTGTCATCTATTTCCATTTCAGAATATTGTCCATCGCTTGAAGAAGCCATAATAAGTTTCTTTCCCTTTTGAACTTATGGAAGTAAACTCTGCGGTAGGCGAAATTATTTTGAGTTTTCACTTGATGCGAAACTGCAATGAGCCCGCCAAATGCAAAACCTGCTAAACACGTGTAATCGCTTCGGATGCTTAACACGATCTGTGTAATTAATCATTATGATCAATTTATTAGCTCTTGTTTGTTGTTTCAAAATACTGAAATAATAAACAAAATACAGCAGTAAACAAACCGTGATACGATACATGCTTTATTTTGATGAGTTCTACATTCTTTTGAAAAAATACCTTTGAAAACACAATACACAGATAATAATGATAATATTAAATAAATAAAAAAGAGCATGATTCAATGAAATTCATGTTGAAGAAAGACTTACCATTTTCAAGTTAAAAATCAATGTAGAACTTATAGTTAAAGGCCAGTATCTGGTCATCCTGTTGAGTCTCGATTTCATTTCTGCCATAGGAGCAATGTTTTTTTCGCTGGAACTGGATTTAATGGGTAGCAGTGTATTTTGCTTCATCAATATTCCAAAATCAGTTATTCTATAGTCGGTTACCCTACCACCACAACCTTCAGATATTGATGGAGGATCTTCCAACACCGATCTGGAATCAATTTTTTTTCTTATTGATGAATAGTTTTAAAAATAATTATAAAACTTGTTATTGCATTTTGTCATAGTTTGGAAAAAAATTATGTTTAGGGTTTAGATTATAATGAATTTTTTTATCATATTGAATTGAATCAGTCCTTAATTGGTGAAAATCCATATTAAATAATATTTAAAAAAGGTTATTCTGATTTTCACAAATTTCCCATAATCCCTATAATTAACGAAAGCAATAATATATCAAAACAGACACAAAAAAAAGGAATAATCACAATAAATCTATCTTCTGCTATACATAGTCAAAGGTATGCTGTGACTGAAGAGAATTAATACTTTGATTTTAAAATATACACTATTTTTCATATGTATGGTAGTTTGAAACATAGATTAACTATTAAAAAAACTTTATTATTCAATAGTTGGAAGACTTCAATACTTGTAAATAAAAAACACTTCTCTAAGGAGAATTTTGTATAAAGATCTTGGTATGAAGGCTTACGAAGTTCAACTAGTGCAGGAACTGAAGCCCCTTGACCATCTAATGCATTTCCACTTGGCTAAATAGGCTAATGATCGAAGATGAGCATTTCTCCAAAAAATTCATTTTTAGTGATGAAGCCTATTTTCACCCCAGAGGAAAATTTTTTGTGGGGATCCGTTAGGGATAA
Source organism: Megalocaria dilatata (assembly GCA_034642435.1). Classification (NCBI taxonomy): domain Eukaryota; kingdom Metazoa; phylum Arthropoda; class Insecta; order Coleoptera; family Coccinellidae; genus Megalocaria; species Megalocaria dilatata. The sequence continues at coordinate 50,310,462 of CM067859.1, read as the reverse complement.
GTGTTACGCTAACACTCTAGAAACGATTTATGACTTGAAACAGGAAATCAAAGTTGCCATTCATGAGACTGAGCCCCTAACAATCAACAATGTACTGAAAATTGGGTTGATCTGATGGGGTACTGTAGCCAGTTATGACGGTCATTTAAATGATATTGTTTTTTTTTTCGTAAATGCCAAGGTTCGACCTTTTTAATAGCCTAATAAGTTTGAAAAAATACTGATTAGTTTTTTATTTATAGCCGATCAAACATACACATTTTAAATTGCCCACCTTTTACATCTAAATCTGTCAGGGTATGATTCTGTTCATTTATTTTTAATTTGGGTTGTGACTTTGACAATGGAAAAAATGTTTAGTACCAATTTGTTAAAATACAACCAACAATATAAATATTTGTTGATCTGTCAATAAATTTAGACCTCCAGAAAAACTGGAAAGTAATTTTGGAATTTCTTAAAACAGTTTTTCTTTATAGAAACAATATTATCTGCAATAACTTCTTCAATGTAAATGTTATTAGAATTTGCAATAATTCAGTAGGGATCAAAATTGTTAATGTAGAGATGTCCCTGTTATATTGTAGTTTATTGAAACAGTATAATATAAAAGTGAGTTAGAAAAATCTAGAAAAGCACTGACATGAATTCCTGCTTGTTCAACAGTCCATTTCCTACGAAAATTTAAAATTTCAATGCCTACGAACTTAAAGCCTATTGAAGGTGGGTTTAGGTTTCCATTTTCACATGTTTTACACACTATACATGTTTCTCAAGTTTTGCCATAATTACAATTAACAGTATATACCTCAGAACCACTAAACTTGCATGAAACAATGTTGATTATGAATGTAAATGTAAAACAACTAACCACAAGTGCCCCTGTAGATCTCGCAAATAATAACAATGTTGTCAAATTTACAGAACATTCTTTATTTAATTATCAAATTGTCATCAGTGCCATAGAAACGAGGAAAATTTATTTATTTCTCTAAGGGGGTGAAACTTGAGAATATATTCTGCATGTGGTACATGAAATCTAAACATATAGAAATAGTTAAGAGGTTCCTTACTTACCTTGCAGTGCAAAGAGTATGAATGAATATCTCTCCTCCATGGGCGGCTAATAGATGGCTTGTTATTTTTCCACCTGATTTTCTGGGCATTTCCAACATAACTGATCGGCCATTGAGTAAAAAGTTGATTAGGCACAAAGAAGGTCTAGAATTGACATCAACAGGAGTAATTCTATGCATGCAAGTACAGTTGTGCAGTTCTGAACCTGTTGTACCTCTTGGAGTGCACCACTTCAAAGTTACCTATAAAAACAAAAAATTCATAAGTTAAAACAAGTGCTTATTGATTTTTGAAAGGTTGATTTGTTGGTAAGGAGTTGTTATAATAATGAGAATTATATAATTTAAAATATAGTTAAACACCCTTTGTTTGAGATACAATGAATTTGTTAAAGAAGCATATAACTACTGTTGTCATGAAGATATATAATTAAAATAGCCTGTCTTTTTTCACAACACCAGAAATTAATTCCTAATAATGAGTGCCATTTCTAAATCCAGACAAATAAATTGCGGCAGTTGAAAATAAAATATTTTGAGGTTTTTATTTTTTCTTCTAACACAATACAATAAAATAATATAATTATAATTTTATTGTATTTATTTCTTTCTTGTGAGATCTCCATTAGGGGATCAAGTTCATGGTATGAAAATTAGAACAGTTTTTGATCTCTGAACTACTGGAACAGCGTTTTATGGAAAAATGTTTTCTCAGCGGTTCTGTAATAAAATGAAAATAACATTTCATGTGTTACAATGCAAGAATGGGAAACAAATCAATAATAATTATGGATATCCAAAAAGCCTTCGACAGTGTGTGGCACACTGGCCTAATTTTCAAGCTATTCTATCTGGGATGTCCTATCTACTTTACAAAAATGATAATAATTTCCTCTTGAGGAGAACCATGCAGGTCAGACTTAAAATTGAGATTTCAAACAAGTTCTACCGACAATATGTTGATCACAAAGCTTTTAATAGAAGGGATCTTCACATCAACAACCAAACATATTACAATTTGCTGATAACACAACACAGCGTGCAATAAAACAATGTATAAAAGAACTACAAAAATTAGCAGGTTGCATGGATACTGGAGAATTGAACAAAACCTAACAACATCAAAATTTGTCATACTCAACCACAAAATGAACACAACTACCCAAATATTGAACTTAGAAATAATATAGTCCGTTTAGAAAGTATCCAGAATTTATTATTCTTCATAATTTCAATATACATCTTTTTTATAACATTCTAAGAAAAAAGTAATGTATAAAATAGGTTGTGCAGATAGTCGGCTATAGCCAAAGTTGCATGGCAACGCTTTGTCAAATTTTTTGAAAATCAACAATTTATGAAATAATGTTGCAACTAGAAAAAAGGAAACAGGTAGAATATTTGTATAGAAAAGGTTTTCGAAACGTAAAAAAATTTGTGCAATTGACTGAACTGGGAAAAGTGCGGTATATGAGACAAAAAAGAGGATAAACAATGGCATGGATATGAGGCGTAGACTAGTTTCAGGAAGAATTAAAGGAAACAATTTAAACGCTTTATTGCCTTTGGACGACACAATCCGCGCCTGGGGTTTCACAAATTGGCTAACAGATTTGGAAATCTACAAAATATAAAAGTATGTCCAGAAACCGTCCGTATGTCACTGAAAAGATAAGACTACATATCAAGGAAACAAAAAAAAAATCTGTTGAGTTGTCTCCTAATTTTTGATTGTAAACATTTGAGTTTTAACACTAATTTATTTGCTTATATGATACAAATGCAGGTTATGAAAATTTGAGGCTATAACTGTACACAATGAATGCCGATTGTCGACATGGTCGAGTATCGACCGAACAGGACCAGAGTTTAAAGCAAGAGAGAGGAGAGAGAGAATGAGGACCGAATGTCTCACTAGGGATGTCAATTTGTCATAGAATATTAAACATATATTCTCCTGTCACTATGAGATTTATGAGATTTCAGATTTCAATATCTCAACGTAGTGCTACGCATCTTTGTATAGTTGATGGTACCATTAATAGTGAACAGTATTGTGGCATTCTAAACGATTTTCTCCTTGAAACGGCGCATGCTTTATATCCAGAGGTGTGGCGTTTTCAGCAGGATAATGCAAGATGCTATACTTCGGCCTATACTCAAGCTTGGATGCAAGAACACCAAGTGACAACTATTTCATGGCCAGCAGCTTCACCAGATCTTAGTCCCATTGAAGTCATATAGGGGCTAATGAATATTGAAGTTGAACGAGCGGCGCCACGAAATAAAGATGATTCAATTCAGTCAGTTTTATAGTGCTGGACTACCATCATAAAATATTATGGAGGTGATCTAGTTTCGGGTGTACCTCGATGTTTAGTCAAGTGTTTACAATTAAATGGAGGTTGTATAAGTAAATAAGATGAATATTTTGTTATAATTTTCTAATTCAAGAATTAAAAATATATACTGAATAATTACAACTGAGCTTTGTTTTTTCCGGATACTTTCTAGATGGACTATATTATTACACCTACAAATATGTGCAAGTACTTGCACATACAAATACAATATTAATTTCAGAACACAAAATCTCACAAAAAATAGACATCTCATTCAACTTGGACAATTAAGATCTGACAGATATATTATTTTTAGCTCAAAAAATGCTTTTATTTCTAAAGATAATCAATTAACAAATAAATCGAAATATTGTCCAGCACTTTTCACTACTTTTTCCCACCTCTCAGGCAATTTCTGAATCCTTTCTCGGAAAAACTTCTTGTCTTTTGAGGCAATCCAATTTTTGATTTCTACAAAAGAAGTGAAGTGGTGACCTGCGAAATCGTATGCATCTGTCGAAACAACCAGTAGCCAGAAGGAGTAATGTCTGGAGAATATGGAGGGCGCGGTAAGTTATCCCATTTGATCGTTTCAAAATATTTTTTTACAACTTTTTCGACGTGAGGCCGAGCGTTATCACGTAAAAGAATAACTTTATCATTTCTTTCCTTATATTCTGGCCGTCTCATAATGTACGGTTCAAACTTAGTAATTGCAGTCTCTACCAATCACCCGTAATGGAACCACCAGGTTTTAGCACCTCGTAGTACCCTTGGTCCCACAAGTTACAAAGCATAATTTTTTAACCATAAATGTTGTTCGGCTGTAATGATGTTGAGATTAATGACAACAATTGGCCAGGCAAAGCATAGTGTTTTTTTCTTAGGGTTGCCATAGAAGATCCACTTTTCGTCACCAGTCATTACCCAGTGTAAAAAACCCTTTCTTTTTGCCTTTGAAACAGCTGCTCACAAGAAAATAATCGTTTTTCCAGATCTCTCGGTTACAATTCATAAGGCACCCAACTGCCTTGCTTTTGAATCTGGCCCACAGATTACAAACATACAGACACAGCTTGTTGGGTCACATAAAACAATCCAGCCAAATATTGCAGTATGAGTGTTTCCAGAAAACATCAAGATTAGTTAACTTTTATTTGGAGGGGTTATCATCATTTGACTGCAAATTCGTGAGTGTATCAACATCCCCTAAGCTGGATGGAAATAGGGGTCGAGGGACACATCATTTTGAAGGTTTTGCGATTTTATTTATGAATATGCTGTAAATTTTCTGTTTTCCCTTTGTTTAGGTGTTAAAAAAATCTTGTTGAAAGTAATGGGTGAAGTGCATCAAGTAATATAGTTTCTGAACAAACTTTAATTAATAAGATGCTCTAATTGCCTACCATTCATATCTAAACAGTGATATTATTAAGAGTATAAATAAGTTCGTGCAGTTTTTTGTCAAAAATTGGAGCTTTATTGTGAAAAATTGATTATACCTTCAAAGTACTGTCTGTTGCTAGCCATTACTTTTTCTCATTTTTCTGGCAATCATCACGCAACAAGGCCAGTTCTTTGGCTGCCATTTTTTGACTTCATAATATGGAGAAGTGCTGGTTAGCTAGAATATCTTGCATCGATTGGAAGATACGGTACTCAGAAGGAGCAATGTCTAAGCTGGACTCCCATTTATTGCAGGCGACGAAACATGTGGCCATGTATTGTCAATAATTTTGTCGTGTCTGTAGGCGGCCGTTTTTCTCGCAATACTCGGCTCAAACGTATGAATTGTTGTCGGTAGACCAATCCTGTGATCCTTTCGTTCAATTGTAGCAGCTCACAATATAAACGATCTTTCATTAACAGTGCCCCATTTTGTTTTTTGAATAAAACACATTATTTATTTGAAAATTATTCAAACTTTTATTTCAATATAAAGAAATATATCATTAGTTATGAAACAAAACATCATTTAAATGTCCACCACGGAAGCGCTGGCAGGAATGAAGTCGTTGAACCCAATTTTCCACCACTCTCTCATACAAATCAGGTTGTATGTTAGCAATTACTCGTTCAATATTGATCTGTAAATCGTCTTAATTTACTGGATGATTGGTGTAAACCAATGACTTAATGTGACCCCAAAGAAAGAAGTCCAATGGAATTAAATCACAGGAAGGAGGCGGAAAATTTTTCGGTCTATCCTTTCCGATTCTTTTAAAGCACCAATTACTGAATCCACGACGCTTTAAATGATTTGTTAGTTTGAGTACATGGGTTAAAACAATTTTGTATGGATGTAAACCAAGGTCTTTTCGTAAAATCCGCCACAAAAACGTCTGGGAGATGCCTAGTTCTTTTGAGCATCAAGAAATCGATAAATTTTGGTCTTTACGAACACTTTCACGTACGGCAGCAATATTCTCTTCACTTATTGCATTTCTTTGTCTCACTGGCACTATAACATCATCAAGTGTAAAATTTGTTTCAAACTTCTTCACTAAACGTTCAACTGTTTTTTTATCCAGACGATTATAACGACCAAAAATTGGAATTAAAGCAGGTAAAGTGAGAGTAACAGATCGCGATTTTTCATAATAAATTTGGATTATTTGTAAACGTTGTTGTAGCGTGTACTTTTCCATGATTAAGTAGACATTGACAAATACAACTGTCAATGTAACAAATAAACAATGGCTGCCATGCGTGAGAAATGTCAATTCAAAAATGGGGCGTTCCCATTGAAAGACCCGTTACCACACCCAGATGGTGCCACCAAATACACAGACAGCATGATCTTCTCATCATGAATATTCGGCTTAACAGTTGAGGATGAGGCATCCATATGTTGCCTGATGTTTTGGATTATCGTAATGGACCCACCACAATTCATTGTCAGTTACAATTTGATGTAAAACCCCTTTTTTTCCGTTGGAGTAGTTGCTCACACGTAAAAAACGGCCTTCAACGTCTCTTGGCTTCAGTTCATACGGCACTCAATTTCCTACCTTTCGAATCATTCCCATTGCTTTTAAATCATGGCAAATGGCTGGTAGAGTGACTCCAAGTGTTTTTGTGAGTTCCTCTTGCGTTTGTGACGGATCTTCATCGAATCTTGCGTCTAATTCTTCATTCTTAAACTTTGGTGGCGACTGGGTCGTTCTTCGTCTTTCAAATCAAACTTTTAAATCGGACAAACCAGCTTATAACACCTACATTCAGCTAGAGCATGATCATCATAAACATCCACTGAAAGTGATGACTTTTGGGAGCCTTTTTCTTCATATAAAATGAAGTAAAACTTCCCTCGAAAAACACATTATTTGGTACAAAAGTTGATATTTTCAGAGCACACATAAACTTTGTGCGAAATGACAGATACTGAAAAGAAAGCTTAATGATGACACTTCAAAATGAAGGTGTTGCAAGATGAAACAATGGAATAATAAATTAGTAGCGACATCTGTTATCAAAACCACACGAATTTATTTCTACTCCTACTATTGTTCCAACATTTTCTCTTATATTCTGAATATTATATTATAAATGAAAAACAGCTTACCGTCTGATATTCATGATTTTCCTTTGGAGTTTGAATAGCCTGAGTATCTGAGGTATTTCCTTTGAGTATCGCATAATGAGCTGAGCTAGCATGATATATTTCAACATCATAATTTGCTGAAGAACTGGCGTTCTGCTCTTCCTTCATTGGAATACCGGTAACAGTTGTACTTGTCAGGTCGTAATGTTCTAATATTAATGCGGAAAGCTTATTTGGAATAAGACTGGCTTTGACAGAATGCACTTCCGTTGTTAAAATTACTGAAAGCTGAAATGAATCACTTTAGTTGTAAATAATATACATATTTGAAACAGAATCACAGTCAAGCTTTTAAGTTATTTTCTATTGAAACATTTCAGTTAGTCTATAAAATTCTTGTAGATTTATATTATATTATTATATTTATATTTAACACTGAATTTAATATGTTTCCGACTGTCTTTTTCCATACCTGGAGAATTGAGTTTTATAGGTCCGGTATAGAAAATTTGCACACAGGTTGTTGATAACGAGGGCATTATTGATTAAAAATAAGAACATGCTAATAATTTATTCGTTTGAATTTAATATAAAAAAGAGACATTACTTTCCGGTCCACCTATTACAAAAAAGGGAAAGTTAAAAAGCTATTATCTGTTGAAATCAACCTTCAAAAACTTTTTCTTTATTATATTTATTTGAAAGTAATCAGGCTTTATATTTAATGAGTTTATTGAGGAGTTATTTAAGGCGTTATGAGGTCTTCTCCAGTGACAATATGAGGTGCTCTATGAGGCACCTAAAATTAATTTTTGGATGTCACTCATTTGGCCACCCTGTCCAGATAAACACTGTTAAAATTTTATTTGTTCAGTCTGACAAATGAACAGTTTCAATAAGTTGTTTTGTTAATTGATAACTCCTAGAATTACAAGTAATTATTTCCGGTAAGAGAATAAAGAGTACTTACGTTTTTCAAACCGTGATTGCTCACTTGACTTTCTATGTTAATAGGGAATGTATTTATAATCACTAAGTGGCAGTGGTCAATCACTAAAAGCCTGCAATAAAAGATAAAAAATGATGATATCAACGCAAGAATTTAGATACACAACAGGACAATACATTCAAAGGATTCAAAGGTTTCCCAAGTTGGTGAATACTTTAATTAATCATATTTGAATACCCTTACTAAACTAGTTATTGACAATCTTCCTGCACTTGATCGATGTGAGTTAATGGGATCACGAGACCTCTGGTAGACATTGTGTGAATTTTAAGGGCGTCGTTTTGGTAAATTCAAAATTTTGGATTTTGTTGGTCTGGAAAGATCAGTTTTTCCAGAGAAAGATAATACAATCATTTCAATCGAAAGAGCAATTTATGAAGACTATGTCAATCAGTTTTTAGATGCGGATAAATTTAAAGAATTCCCCAAAAAAAATTCCAGGAACAAATCAAAGTTACCCTTGAAAACACCAACTACATCTAAGTGACTATGAAAAGGCCAAGTTAAAAATAATGAACCCAAAGCCCCTTGGCTTTACAGTTTGATAAAAATTCATCAAATTTCAAAGAAAACACCCCAATGAGATTAGTCCATTCTTACGCCCCTTGCCAGCCAAAAAATTATAGGGGGTCCAGAAAGTAATGTCACTTTCTTTTAATTAAATTCAAACAAATAAATTATCAACAAGTTTTTATTTTCAATCAATAATGTAATCACCTTCGTTATCAACAACCTTTTGGCAATTAGTGTTTGAGTAAAATATGATGGCATTTTGGACATCATCCAAAAATGTTGTAGCTATCCGAATACATTCTGTCAAGAAAGTACCGGAAATTATCGATTTAAATCTGGCGGGGCAATGAGGCAGGTAAAATTTTTTTCCTAGGTTGGTACCACTGTCCTTAATTACTATGCCAAGCTTGAGCGGGATCTGTCAACTAGTGTGTTTGCAACAGCTGATTAAGTCAGTCGATGTCAGAGTGCGTGCCGATTTTTACTATGGGTGATTACGTTGAGCAAAGAATTTGTTTAAAGTTTTGTGTTGCAAATGAATTTTCTTGAGCCGATGCATTGAACATGTTGCAAAAGGCCTTTGGTGATAATGCTCTATCGAAAACTCGTGCATATCAGTGGTACAGAGCCTTCAAGGACGGTCGTGAAGTGGTCGCCCATCGACGGCTTCGATCGAAGATAACGTCGATAAAATTAAGGAAAGGGTGCTGGAAAACCGTCGTACCAGCTTGAGAGAGATAGCACATGATCTTAAGATATCCCACGAGTCCGCACGTACGATTTTGATTGATATTTTGGGCATGAGAAAGGTGGCCGCACGACTCGTACCGAAAGACCTGAATTTTCTTCAAAAACGTCATCGCGAACAGGTTGCTTCAGACATGCTGGATCGCTGTAATTCCGATTCTACATTCATGGAAGGCATTATAACTGGTGATGAGACCTGGGTCTACGAGTACGATATGCAAACAAGCCAGCAATCATCGGAATGGGTGGCAAAAAATGAGCCGAAACCGAAAAAACCACGCCAAAGCCGCTCGAAAATAAAGGTGATGCTCATTGTTTTCTTCGATATCCGTGGCGTGGTGCACTACGAATTCGTTCCAGAGGGTCAGACGGTAAACAAGGAGTATTACCTAGGCGTTATGAAACGTTTGCGTGAGCGTATCCGTAAGAAGCGGCCAAATTTGTGGGCGAACAACTCATGGATTTTGCATGACGATAACGCGCCTTCTCACCGAGCTACGATTGTGACTGACTTTCTCGCCAAAAACTCAACAAACGTGCTTCAGCAACCACCGTATTCGCCGGATTTGGCTTCCTGCGACTTTTTCCTCTTCCCAAAACTAAAATTGCCCCTTCGTGGCACCCGTTTTGAGTCGATTGAAGCCATAAAACAAAATTCGGCGCGAGAGCTAAAGTCCATCCCGGAAAGCGCCTATAAAAAATGTTTCGATAATTTGAAGTGCCGTTGGCATAGATGTATTGGAGCAAATGGAGCCTATTTTGAAGGCGACCCAATAAATTTTGACGATTATATGTAAAAATGTTGTTTTAATTGAAAATTCCCGGTACTTTCTTGACAGAGTAGTAAATGGAAATCCGAGGATGCGATATCAAGCAAGTATGGTGGGCGAGGCAGTACCTCCTACCTAAATTCATAAATTTTTTCCAAGATTCGTTCAAAAATTTGGATGATGTCCAAAATGCCATCTCGAAATGTTTCACTCAAAAAATGGATTCTTATCGGTCCGTCATTGAAAATGTACAGACTAAATGGCAAAATGTTATTGTTAACGAAGGTGATTACATTATTGATTAAAAATAAAAACTTGTTGATAATTTATTGGTTTGAATTTAAGAAAGCGACATTACCTTCTGATCTCCCTAATAACTCCATAATTCTCAGAAAATTAGCTAAACTTTTTGAACCCCCTGAATATTCTTGTAACCACTATTTAAGGAAACAATGTTTTTTAATGTAGTTGAGTTTATAACTGGGTCAGATGATAGCACTGTGTGAGCTTAGCTTCATAAAGAGGCATCCTATTATATTATACTAGCTGACCCGGCCACGCGTTGCTGTGGCTAAAGTTTTTGTTATATTACATTATAGTAAACAATCTAAGAGGAACAATAAGAGAACATCAGTCACGGAGTAAAGTGGAAATAATTGAATTATACGGTATTTCGTTCACTACAAAATAAATTTAATTAATTTTATAGCGTCAACAACACGTGGTAATTATGCTGTTAAAATGTAGCTTATATGACACGTTCGTAGATTTACCATAGCAGCGCCATCTATTGATTACTTACTCAACCCAGTCGAAAGGTATCGACATCTGTTAGAATCATTTGGAGTTAACAGATAATTGTGACTGTCAAATAATAACAGACAAATAATTAGCAATAAATTAAAATTGCGACTATAATTTGAGATTTAAACTATCCTATCTCTCAAGTTGGATCGAACTGCACATGGTGTGCGAATTTTATTATAATCGGTTAAGTGGTTTAGGAGTCCATTGAGGACAAACATTGTGACACGAGATTTATATATATTAAGATATTTTGTGTAAACTGGCAATTACATTTTATTTTTCTTTCCTCTATTTATTATAACAATCCGCGTTAATTTAAATTGTGAAATGTTACACAGATGTAAGTTGAGTTATCTCGATTTGAAGAATTTTTTGTTATCTCAGCTCATACTCAGATATTTGGATAAACATATCTGCCGGTACTTAATTCAATTATTTAATTCACCCAGACCATAAAATTCAGTAATTTTATTACTTTATAGATTCCATCTTAAATTTTTTTCTTCATGATATTATTTGAGAGATTAAGTGCTTATAATGCATTTAGTCAGTTAGTAAAACTATTAATATTTCTATAAGCTTTCATTGATATGATATTGACAACCCTATCTCAGCTCACTTCTGGCATGAAACCAATACTGTCTCTCGAGCAACTTATCTTTATGATAATCCATTTTATGACAATTAACTCAAAAAACCTGCAAGATGCATGCTGTCAAAAACACTCTTTATATGCAATTTATCTTGTTGATATTGTTATTTAAAGTGTTGAATGAAATTATTGGTCTACCTATCAGATTTTGAAGCAACCTTATTTTGCTGCATCAATCCGTTCAGAAATATTTCTTCTAATCTCTTCATACTTTCATCATCTCTTGCAGAAGTAATGCAAATGACTCTTCCTCGATTCATCAACTTTGTTGGGATATCTGATTTGATTTTCTCCAATTGTAGATCTGTAGGTTCACTCAGAGCTTCTATTGCAGCTTTCATTCCATGAAGCACAGTATAATCTATCTTCGAATTCGAAGAGTGAACTGAAGGTGGCACTCCTATCAAGGACATCATGCTGGTAATCTAAAATGATTTAGATTAAAAAGAATATCCAAAAAAATGTAGTGAACTTGGAGTATACATTGAAGACATAACTTCCTTTTTTGATTAGCTTTCGAAAAAGGTACAAATATTATCAAATTACACACGGGAAAAATCTAATAGAAAGTGTGACCATTGTAATTTAAACGTTGATTTTTATTTTGCAAACATTCACAAAATCCAGAAAAGATTTAAAGGTCCTCTTCGAATTGCCCGAATTTTTTATGCAGGCACACAGTGTATAGTGTACTTAAGTGACGGTTACCCAAGTCAAAATACTATTTTTCAAGCGCTGGGCAGCCCTCAAAATTCTCCTTCTTGATTCTTCAGGTGTCCCCACTGAAGTATTTTAATCTCAAATATCCTATCTGGTTGTGTTTTATAGATTCTACTTTCTAAGTATCCCCATAAAAAGAAATCAAGAGGTGATAAATCTGGTGATTGTGGAAGCCATTCAATGATGTCTTTTCTCGGAGTCCAATGCCATGTAAAACATTGGTCTAAATACTAATGAAAAATCAACACATAATACTACTCTGTCAAGAAAGTACCGGGAATTTTCAATTAAAACAACATTTTTACATTTAATCGTCAAAATTTATTGGGTCGCCTTCAAAATAGGCTCCATTTGCTCCAATACATCTATGCCAATGGCACTTCCAATTATCGAAACATTTTTTATAGGCGCTTTCCGGGATGGATTTTAGCTCTCGCGCCGAATTTTGTTTTATGGCTTCAATCGACTCAAAACGGGTGCCACGAAGGGGCAATTTTAGTTTTGGGAAGAGGAAAAAGTAGCAGGGAGCCAAATCCGGCGAATACGGTGGTTGCTGAAGCACGTTTGTTGAGTTTTTGGCGAGAAAGTCAGTCCCTCTGTTCGTCTGACCCTCTGGAACGAATTCGTAGTGCACCACGCCACGGATATCGAAGAAAACAATGAGCATCACCTTCATTTTCGAGCGGCTTTGGCGTGGTTTTTTCGGTTTCGGCTCATTTTTTGCCACCCATTCCGATGATTGCTGGCTTGTTTGCATATCGTACTCGTAGACCCAGGTCTCATCACCAGTTATAATGCCTTCCATGAATGTAGAATCGGAATTACAGCGATCCAGCATGTCTGAAGCAACCTGTTCGCGATGACGTTTTTGAAGAAAATTCAGGTCTTTCGGTACGAGTCGTGCGGCCACCTTTCTCATGCCCAAAATATCAATCAAAATCGTACGTGCGGACTCGTGGGATATCTTAAGATCATGTGCTATCTCTCTCAAGCTGGTACGACGGTTTTCCAGCACCCTTTCCTTAATTTTATCGACGTTATCTTCGATCAAAGCCGTCGATGGGCGACCACTTCACGACCGTCCTTGAAGGCTCTGTACCACTGATATGCACTAGTTTTCGATAGAACATTATCACCAAAGGCCTTTTGCAACATTTTCAATGCATCGGCACACGAAAATTCATTTGCAACACAAAACTTTAAACAAATTCTTTGCTCAACGTAATCACCCATAGTAAAAATCGGCACGCACTCTGACATCGACTGACTTAATCAGCTGTTGCAAACACACTAGTTGACAGATCCCGCTCAAGCTTGGCATAGTAATTAAGGACAGTGGTACCAACCTAGAAAAAAAATTTTTTACCTGCCTCATCGCCCCGCCAGATTTAAATCGATAATTCCCGGTACTTTCTTGACAGAATGTACATCCTGTTGAAGAATCAAATGATTTTTATTATACTTTGGATCATTTTCAAATTTCAGGGCCAATAGCTTCTTCCAGTAATTGCAAATATATTTTGCCAGCCAAATTACCAGGTAGAAAAAACACCCATCATTCATATTAAATAATTTCAGAGTATTCGTTGTGTGAAAAAGTAACATTGAAAAAAAACGGTATACCTCTTCCAGGTATTAATTTAGAAGCTTCCCAAGTCCCAAGTTGGGAAAAATCTTAAATTGAATAAAAAAACAATTCAATCAGGGAATAAAGCTTTCTAGAGTTTGCATTTTGAAGTAGTGGTTATTTCAAGCCTGGCAACATTTCTGTCATTATTGTTTTGACAGAAAGTTAGTTTAATATTTGACATTAACCAAATGGATTGATTTACGCTTGAACAGAACTAGGACATAAAAATTTCCAAAGTGGTGAATCTTCTATCGAAACTGTTAGAAATTTACATGGAAAATTCAATTCATAATTCATCGTATTGGCTTAATATTCAGAAATACAAATGCAAAAGTTGGTTACAATAAGTATGCCATTTTTGACTTTATTGAGTTTTGTGGTGCTTTCAAATTGGCCCTTTGCAGCCACGATTGAAGTAACTCAACCGAGAATCCTAGAATTTTTCGTGTATCAATCATACTTACATGTCCTATATGTTGGTGTCCTGGAATCCATGTATTTATAATATGAGCTAAATTATCTGAAGCTATAAACCTAATCTGTAAATCATAGACAAATCAGGAATCTCTTAAGTGCCTTCATTAATCATACATACTAATTTTCCTTGAGGAAAAAGATCCCAGACAATTCTGCAATACTCAATTGCCGATTCAAAACTACAAGTCCACAAGGATTTAGAGAAAGGGGGTATTGGAAGACATCCGGGTCCCCTAGCTTTAAGGAACTCGAATTCGATCGGATTTTCACATGATATTCCGAAATATGGAGTATGATCTAATACAAATACAGTTTTATGATTTCCTGGGTACAATTTATTCAATGATAAGGAGTTAAACGACATGTTAATTTAAATTCATGGACATTTACATTTGGTAATATAGTGGTTTAAAAACAAAAGCCGTAATGTAGGTTAAGTTGACAGGTGACAGAACATAGGGCATAGATTCTTCATCTTCTCTTTTATATGGGCTTCGATACTGAGACCATCGACACAATAGGGCATAGATAAACGAAACATCTGTTCTCTGTAAGATGTTCACTATGTAATAGGGAGAAGTAATTTTCTCTGGTTCAAGGAAGAGTGCACGAGTGCAGCAAATACCAAAGAAGGGGAGGAAGTGTTTTCCATCAAACTACCGCCCAATGGCGATAATATCCATTTTGTCGAAAGTCATGGAGGCAGCTATCAATCTTGAAATGGTTATATACCTGCAGAGCAAAGGACTCATCAGTAATAGACAATATGGTTTTCGCAAACGCTGATCAACAGGTGACCTTCTCAGCTACGTGAGGCAAGTGTGGACAAGGCTATTGAGCGTTATAGAGAATCTAGGTCAGTTGCTCTGGACATATTCTAGGCTTTCGATCGCATAAGACTCTTCTGAATAAGCTATCTTTGTATGATTTTCCCGGAAGTCTCTGCGATTGGATGAAGAGTTAATTAAATACAATAAAATAGGTTATTTCCACTGAAGCTCTTTAGGGTGCGGTGTTGTGAGGAAGCTTCCAAACTTTTAATATAGGCAGGTAGGCGTTTTGTCTCAACTTGCAAGCCCCTGAACTTTTCAGATTGGCGTGGGGTGCAAGTCTGCTAATGACGCCTGTGACCTTGTTCCATGCCGGAACGTCGGTTGTCGGAACGCTCGCTCTACTTGAAGCCGATGAGGACAGTGAATAAGGTATTATCGGAAAGCGGTAGCCGTCCTCTATGGGATACGCCGGGAAGCTATAGCAGAGAAAAACGGTATTCTGGGCAAGGACGAGACATGTCGCCACACACTTCCTTTCTAGCGAGCGTTAGTAGGGTCACAGTATAGGGCGTTGGGATTAGCCTTGAAATAGTTCGCCGCTGAGCTGGACGCGGTGCCATCTCAAGCGAGGGATACTGTGGGACGAAAAGGAAAGTCTTAATTTCTGGTCATTCTGGTCAGTCACCGCCCACAGTAGAATCTTCCTGGCTGTTAGTCCTGGTTTGATCACCGTTTAAGGTGCTTCACCGCGCTTGAACCACGATAGTTTTCGTACAATATTATCGTATGTGACTCATTTCTCATCCCCAAGATTTTCTACAATCATAAAGTTGTTGTTCCTTCCAAACATAGGACATAAATGCTCAAATTAATTAATTCAGCTCATTTTGGTATGGTAAAGTGTAAATTAAAAGCTCGAGAAATAATGATTTGGCCAAAAATGGCAAAAGATATTAAGAGATTTGTTTCAAATTGGGAGATATGTCAAATTCATAAACTAAATAATAAAAAAGAAATACTTGTCCCTCACAGAATCCCAGAAAGACCACGGAAAATATTATTTTCAGATTATTTCGAATTTAAATCACAATATTATTTATCATTTGTGGATGCATATTCTCATTGGCTGGAAGTCTTTTCTACAAATGACAAAACAGCAAGCACTGTAATCAAAAATTGTAGAGAAATATTTTCAAGCTTTGGTATTCCTGGCATTTTGTATTCAGATAATGTACCTTACAATAGCATTGAGTTCAAAAATTTGGCCAAGGCTTGGAATTTCGAAATTGAATTCTCCAGTCCTCACCACCTTCAATCTAATGGACTAGCAGAAAAATATGTAGCTTTTGCTTAAAATATGTTTAAAATAATTAACGATACAAGTAAGTTACCATATTTGTTAGATTATCAAAAGAGTCCATTGACAAGTACTGGATACGCTCCTTCCCAACTACTTTTGAATCAGCTTGTTAAATCTAAACTTCCTATTTCCTCAAAAAAATTGTTGCCTAAGATAATCAGTCAAAAGGATGTTGAATCAAACCTTAATAAAAATTCAGAAAAAATGCAACAAATGTATGACTACTGCAAAACTACTGCAAAAAATTTACCGTAGTTGAAAGTAATGAAAAGTAATGAAAACATTATTTAAGAAAAATCAAAAATGGGTGAAAGGAAAAATAATGAATGAATTCAATGATCGTTCATATATAGTTCAAGATACAGAAGGCAACGAGTGCTGGCGAAACAGAAAGTTTAGAAATGAAACCAATCTACTAGTCAAAATTACCGACAGCTATCTGTCAGACTTATTGTATGAAATGAATGACAATGATATCTGCAGTAGTGCTGAACATTGTCTTCCAACAAATGTTTGATTGTATCGGTCTTTACTTGTCGGAAATATATCTAGATGATTAAAAGTAAAACAACTTAATTTCCGCTAATTTATTTAATTTCACAACAATTGTTTCGTCATGTATGGTACTAACTACATATTTGAGATTAAGTTCTTCAAATATTCAAAATATACTGAAAAGAAGGTATTGGTAATTTACAGTAATTTGTTTTTTATTTTTTTATTGTTATACAAAGTTTCAGAAAAGGTTAAGTAAGGGGGATTTATTGAGGTCCGTCTGGTCGTTTAGGAAAATCTGTTTTTTATTGTATCTGTTAATTTCGAAGGCTTCTAGGTAGTTCAACCTGAGGTGTTTGTTTTTTAGGTGTGAGATTTTGTAGTTATAGTCAAAATCATGTCCTGTCTCCAAAAGATGGTCAGCATATGTTGAAATTTCGTTCAAATCTTTATTATTTTTTATTAAGTGTCCTAACGTGTTTTTCGTTTTAAATGAAATGTCGCAGTTACTCTTTCTTTTTAAATATCTTGCTATTTTCTCGGACTTTTTGTTTATGTACGTTGAAGAAATATATTTTGTATCAATAGCTATTGTTGAATATACAAGCGATATTAACTGTTTAAATTTCATTCGTTTCAATAATTTATTTATAATCAACTGATTGAAACCATTGTTAAATGCAATCTGTTTTATTATATTCAGTTCTCTATCAAAATTCTGTTGTGGCATAGGTAATCTAAATATCATGCTATTATAAGCTGCTAGTCTTTGAGAATGTGGATGGTTAGAAATTGAGTGGATAGTATGAGTGAGTTTTCGGAAAATTGAAAAGTTATGTTTATTGTTAATTTTTGAAATTTTTAAATCAAGAAAATTGATGTGTTATTTCTTCTATTTCATAAATGAATTTTATTGTGGGAGATAATGTATTTATAAATTCTAAAAACATCGCAAGCTGTCTAATTGTACCGGTGAACAAAGATAAAATATCATCCACACGATACCAATAAATGAAATATTTAAAGAAGAGGCCCTCTTTATCTTTGTTCATCGTTACCATTAGACAGCTTGCGATGTTTTTAGAATTTATAAAAAAAGGCTTGTTTTTAGAATTTATAAATACATTATCTCCCACAAAAATTCACAAATGAAATAGAACAAAATAACAGCATCAATTTTCTTAATTTAAAAATTTCAAAAATTAAAAATAAACATGACTTTTCAATTTTCCGGAAACCCACTCATACAGATAATACTATCCACTCAATTTCTAACCATCCACATTTCCAAAAACTAGCAGCTTATAATAGCATGATGTTCAGATTAATCAACATACCCATGACACAACGGAATTTTGATAGAGAACTGAATATAATAAAACAGATTGCATTCAAAAATGGTTTCAAAACGTTGATTGTAAATAGATTATTGAAACGAATCCAATTAAAACAGTCAATATCGCTTGTAGATCCAACAATAGCTATATTTGATACAAAATATATTTCTTTAACGTATATAAACAAAAAGTCCGAAAAAATAGCAAGACATTTAAAAAAAGAGTAACTGCAACATTTAATTTAAAACAAAAAACATACAAGATTTGATCCATAAAAACAAAAAGTCTGGAGTATCTAGGTTAAACTGCGGTACTTGACTATGTGTATACGTCAGTCAGACAAGTAGATCTTTCGGCACTAGGATACGTGAACACCAGAAAGCATATCTTGGTAAAAACGGAAATTCAACATATGCTGACCATCTTTTGGAAACAGGACATGATTTTGACAATAACTACAAAACCTTACACCTAAAAAACAAAAACCTTAGGTTGAACTACCTAGAAGCCTTCGAAATTAACAGATACAATAAAAAACAGATTCTCCTAAACGACCTGACGGACCTCAATAAATCTCCCTTAATTAACCTTTTCTGAAAGATTGTATAATAATAAAAAAATAAAAAAACAAATTACTGTAAATTACCACTACCTTCTTTTCTGTATATTTTGAATATTTAAACTCAATTGAACTTAATCTCAAATATGTAGTTAGTATCATACTCATGATGAAACAATTGTTGTGAAATTAAATAAATTAGTGGAAGTTAAGTTGTTTTACTTTTAATTATCTCTTCCAACAACTTCTCAAGATAATGTTCAGAATGATAATATATTTTCTAATATTCAAACCACAGAATTGGGTAATGGTTTAATAGATATTTGGGATGAAAGAAGAAATTTACCAACATTTTCTAATCCAATAACTGTGCGTAGTAATAATGAATATAAGGCAATGAGACCAACTAGATCTAGAAATGTTCCGTACTACTTACGAGATTAGGATTGTGAATACTTGCTGAATGAAGATAATTAAAATTGTAATTTTATGTACCTGAATATTTAAATTGTTGTTTAAAAAAATAGAATCGTGTTGTATATTGAGTCTTATGATGTTGTAAAATGATGAGTCATTGCTCTCTGTTAGCAGCTCTATGGTTGAAGCTAGGATATACCCTGTGCAGCGAAGACAAGACCTGACCACCAACGCAGCTGAAGAGTAAACATCAATCAAGGCAATCAAGAGGTTATAAATAATAAAGTTATTAATCCAGTATACTACTCTGTCAAGAAAGTACCGGGAATTTTCAATTAAAACAACATTTTTACATTTAATCGTCAAAATTTATTGGGTCGCCTTCAAAATAGGCTCCATTTGCTCCAATACATCTATGCCAACGGCACTTCCAATTATCGAAACATTTTTTATAGGCGCTTTCCGGGATGGACTTTAGCTCTCACGCCGAATTTTGTTTTATGGCTTCAATCGACTCAAAACGGGTGCCACGAAGGGGCAATTTTAGTTTTGGGAAGAGGAAAAAGTCGCAGGGAGCCAAATCCGGCGAATACGGTGGTTTCTGAAGCACGTTTGTTGAGTTTTTGGCGAGAAAGTCAGTCACAATCGTAGCTCGGTGAGAAGGCGCGTTATCGTCATGCAAAATCCATGAGTTGTTCGCCCACAAATTTGGCCGCTTCTTACGGATACGCTCACGCAAACGTTTCATAACGCCTAGGTAATACTCCTTGTTTACCGTCTGACCCTCTGGAACGAATTCGTAGTGCACCACGCCACGGATATCGAAGAAAACAATGAGCATCACCTTCATTTTCGAGCGGCTTTGGCGTGGTTTTTTCGGTTTCGGCTCATTTTTTGCCATCCATTCCGATGATTGCTGGCTTGTTTGCATATCGTACTCGTAGACCCAGGTCTCATCACCAGTTATAATGCGTTCCATGAATGTAGAATCGGAATTACAGCGATCCAGCATGTCTGAAGCAACCTGTTCGCGATGATGTTTTTGAAGAAAATTCAGGTCTTTCGGTACGAGTCGTGCGGCCACCTTTCTCATGCCCAAAATATCAATCAAAATCGTACGTGCGGACTCGTGGGATATCTTAAGATCATGTGCTATCTCTCTCAAGCTGGTACGACGGTTTTCCAGCACCCTTTCCTTAATTTTATCGACGTTATCTTCGATCGAAGCCGTCGATGGGCGACCACTTCACGACCGTCCTTGAAGGCTCTGTACCACTGATATGCACGAGTTTTCGATAGAGCATTATCACCAAAGGCCTTTTGCAACATTTTCAATGCATCGGCACACGAAAATTCATTTGCAACACAAAACTTTAAACAAATTCTTTGCTCAACGTAATCACCCATAGTAAAAATCGGCACGCACTCTGACATCGACTGACTTAATCAGCTGTTGCAAACACACTAATTGACAGATCCCGCTCAAGCTTGGCATAGTAATTAAGGACAGTGGTACCAACCTAGGAAAAAAATTTTTACCTGCCTCATTGCCCCGCCAGATTTAAATCGATAATTACCGGTACTTTCTTGACAAAATGTAAGTGTATTATTCAATAATTGAAAACAATTTATTTATATAAAGAAACAGTCAACATCGGTTTGAGAAATGGATCGATTTCATTCCGTTTGGCCAAGGCTTCGCAGATGGAAATTCGATACATCATGTTTTTTGGTGATGATTGGTGTGGCGCCCAAACATCGAGTTTCTTTTTGAATCCAGTTTTGCGCAAATGCTTTAAAACTGTTTTAGGGTCGATCTTTAGCTCCTGCTATGGGCAGTAACATGCCGGTGAACTTCGATTTTTTTTGTGGTTTTATCGACATTTTTTACGACAGGTATGCCTGTTCGAGGTGCATCTTCAACATCAAAAATACTTGAACGGAATCGCGAAACCAAAATTGCACGTAATTAGCTGTTGCATTAATGGGACCATTAACACCGGAAAAATAATGGATGGTTCTAACGTACTAAAATTACCTATCTCAAAACTTTTTTTTAACACATTGTGGTGCGGTTGAAGAATCTTCCCATTTCAAAGAAGATCATCATCAACTTTAAAATTTCCAGAAGATGCAAGCAAATGTAAAGTGCCCTGTGGTGTCGAGGGCTTATTGTCAATATCATCTGGCTTTTCTGACTAAGAGCTTTTTACCATCTGTGAACTCAACAGTTTGGTTTGAACTGTCTTCACCTCTTTCAAGTTTTTCCTTGCGCTTAGTGGTCCTAGATTTTTTTGATATTCTATTTACAATTCCTAAACTGAACGAGAACAGTAAACTTATTGTTAATGTTTCTAGAAATAGAATCTACAGGGTGAGGTGATTCAAAATGAAAAAGAAATGCAGAAACTGAAGATACAATACGAAATTTTATGACGATTAAGCCAAAGTTGCCTTTTACAAATGTGGCTGGTTTTCTAAATACAGGGTGTAATTTTTTTAAGTGCCACAAATGTATATGATTGAAGCTCTTTAGGATGCTTATGAGGCAGATTCTAACCTCTTAGTTTCGGGCGGTAAGGCGTTTCGTTCCAACTTGCAGCCCCTGAACTCGTCAGATTAGCGATGGGATGCAAGTCTGCCAATGACGCCTGTGATCTTGTTCCACGTCGGTTGTCGGAATGCTCACACTCTGCTCTACTTAAAGCCTGCGAGGACGGTGAGCAAAGTATTATCGGTAAGTGGTAGTGTCCTCTATGGGATACTCCGGGAAGCTGTAGCAGAGAAACGCAGATCTGAGCAAGGACGAGGCACGTCACCACACCACATCCTTTAGGACACTACATTATAGTACAGGACTTGTCCCTACTGGTGAACTAAGGAACTAAGGAATCACATAAATACTCATCTACACTATGAAAACACTTTTTCAACAGAGGGTTCTTGATCTGGCTTTTAAACAATTTTAAATTCAAGGATTTTACAGAGGGTTTTAAATGATTTAACAGTATATAACTACGGTACAAAGGAGAATACACGAATTTATGTGTTCTATGCTTTGGTGATAGCAGAGTTTGGGAATTTATTGTTCCATAATTGTGATGAAATAATATTTTAACCTCATTTTCCTTTGAAAATGTATTGAAGTGACCACCTTCTTTGCTCCTCGTCCAGAATTCTGATTTGCTCTGCTGCATATTGCCGGCGTAGCATATAGAGGATACGATTAGTCTTAACAATACCTGAATGACCGTTCTCGCCGAGTTCAAGTAGGGCAAAGCACACAGCGTTCGACAACCGTTCCGACCTAGAACACAAGGTCACTGGCGTCACAGGCAGACATGCGCACCAAGCCTATCTGAAGAGTTGCGGTGCGCATGCTCAGAACGAAACGCCGCCTCCCAAATTAAGAGGTAGAAGCTCCCTTACAACACTGCATTCCTTTAAGAGTTTCATTATCGGTGACGCCGACTTGATTGGGCTTGCTTCAAGAGCGAAACAACCCATTCATTTGGAGGCCCTAACTACCCCATCCAATATTTCCGTGGTAGCCTTCCTTCTGTTCCACAGTAACCCCGATGGAGATGGAACCGTGTCCAGCCCAGTGGCGGACTGTTCCTGCCCAGGTCCTAACGCCCCTATTCTGTGACCTTACCGACGCTTAGTGGAGTGTATAGCGACCACCTTCTTCGCTCCTCATCCAGAATTCTGCTTTGCTCTGCTGCAGCTTGCTGGCGTATTATATAGAGGACACATATAGTCTTAAACTAACTGACTGACCGTCTCCGCCGACTTTAAGCAGGGCAAGGCACACAGCGTTCGACGTCCGTTCTGACGTGGAACACAAGGTCACAGGCAGACATGCGCACCACATCTGTCTGAAGAGTTCAGATGCGCATGCTCGGACACAACTAGTCTTAAACTAACTGACTGACCGTCTCCGCCGAGTTTAAGCAGGGCAAGGCACACAGCGCTTGTCGACCGTTCTGACGTGGAACACAAGGTCACAGGCGTCACAGGCAGACATGCGCACTACACCTGTCTGAAGAGTTCAATGCGCATGCTCGGAACGAAACGTAGAAGTTTCCTCACAACATCCGCATTCCTCAAGAGCTTCCCTTCAGCATATACAAGATAATTTGAAAATTTTGTTCTTAATAAAAATTAGCCTACAAGATGTCAACAGACTAAGGTTGAATATTGCACGCGTGATTCGTTTATGTTCTATAAATGTAAATATATGTTAATTACACAGCTAGTAGTTAAAATATTCATGATTCTGGGAGTTGGAAAAAATGAGCTCTTCAATCTTTCAATGTGAGTTATCCATCATAAATTTTTGTCTATAAGTATTCCAAGAAATATGGTTGAATCGGATGTTGAAATTGGGTTATCCTCAAAGTTCATACTCAAAGAACTAGTTTCATTATTTTTAAAAGAGAAATGGACGCAGTATGTTTCACGTTCATCATTAAATTATTCGAACGGCACCAGTTAACGAATTACTCAATCATACATTCACAGGGTTATTGAAGTTTCTCACTACTTTAGATAGGAACAATTACAATGTTATCATCACCAAATAATACCAACAAAAACAGGCCAATTATACTGGCAAATCATTTATGAACAATAAAAATATAAGAGGTCCCCTCACTGAGCCCAGAGGAACTCCAAGACCAATATGATAGCTCCCGGAATAATATTCGACTATTTTAACTGCCATAATTTTTTAATTAAGGAAACTACGTAACTTATCTAGGAATACACCCTTGAAACTCCAATTGAACACTTTTCTAATATAACACTGATACACTCAAAGGAGGGTGTACCAAAAGCTGAAGAAGGGCCAAAAAATAAACCAGCTACCTGTATGTAGTTATCTGAACACTCGTAAACAGATTCAATAAAATTGACTGCAGCTGACTGAGTTGACCGACCGCTCCTAAGACCATGTTGCGCAATTTGAAATTTGCATTTTTAATAGGCTGTAAATAAAATACTAATGAATATTTGTTCAAAGTTATGAGTTTATTAGGTTAAACCTTGACATTTACGAATGAAAAATAATATCATTCAAATGACCGCCACAACTGGTCATACAGTACTCCATACGATCAACCAAATTTTTCAGTATATTGTCGATTGCTTGAGGCTCAATTTCATGAATGGCAACTTCGATTTCGTGGTTCAAGGAATCAGTCACTTCTGGATGGTTAGTGCTACACTTATCCCACAAACCCCACAAAAAATAGTCCAACGGAGTCAAATCACAGCTCCGAAGCGGTCATACTCAGATTAGTACTTATTAGCATATGAGCAGAGATCCTCGCTAATTTTAAATGGACTCGTTAGAAGATTTGGTGCATATACTTTTGAAATTTGTGTCAGAGACATTGATGGGGTTGAACGTTCTGTCACGGAATTTCTATTTACCACATCTGAAATGGTGTTTGGCAGAATTGAATTCAGCCATAAGGTTGAGAGGGATCTTGCCTGTAAGAACCTCAAGTGCCGAAGTGGCTACGGTTCGACAGGCTGACGTCACGAGGAGGAGAATTGATCGGTGACAAGCGGATAGGTTTCGATGTAAATGGGTGTTGTTTGAGCGGTGGTTTCATACCAAGGGTCATGCTCAGAAAATTGGTTTATGGCTTATGAGGCAAGGCCTCTTTCGCCACTTTTGATAACCTGGTATCATCATTGCAATGTCGTGCGCCCGGTGACCTGCAAAAAATAGAGATTTATATTAGGTTTATTTTTAATTACATGGTTTTTATCTACAAGTTATATATTTAAGAATATATATTACCAGAGTGGTAATTATATTGTCTAACTACTATGTACAGGTTATTTACAATTTTTAAATAATTTAATTATTTCTATTTCCTAATCTACTTATGTAATAGGAAACGACCTGCTGAATTTACATCTCTCTCTAATATGCTTTCCCAGAGAGAGTCAATATTGCCTTGTTAAGCCAATTGCTTTATTTAATTTTACCTTGTTTTAAATTGAGTTGTCGTTAATGCGACGTGCTTCATAAATGTAGTCCACTATCACCTTTGCCACACTTGACACTTCGTGATATAACGCTACTGAACCTAGAAGATCATGAGGTCTTAATGCGTGGGACGAGATGTTAGTAGTTCTCGTCATGTTGAATGCTTCGCAAAAGAACATGATATGATTAGCTGTTTGTTCCTCTTCCCCACAGGAGCAAGATGCTGTAGGAGAGAGGTTTAGCCTGTGTAAATTGGCCCGGAATGGTCCGTGACCTGTTATGAAACAGGTGAGGGCATAGTTTGGCCTAAAAGATTCGTTTTCGATCACAAAGTCTACCTTGGGTAACCATCTGTAGAGAGTTCGGCCAGTTGTGTTCGTGTCCCAGCTTTCCTGCCAGGACATTAGCAACATATCCCAAAGAATTTTCTTTGGGTCAGCTTCTTCAGTAGCTGATATTTTATTTGCCGTCGCATCTGGGGGTCTGATGACTCTCCCTTTGTAGTCGTAACTCATTGAGTGGCGGAAGTGGTAACTAGCAGTTACTTTTTCCGCCATTAGATGTAGCGGCATACTCCCTGTTAGCACTTCAAGCGCTGGGGTAGAAACAGTTCTACAAGCATTGCATAGGAGTAACAACATCGACCTGTGACAAGCAGACAGGTTTCTGGAAAAGTGACTGTTTCCAGTTTTGTGTACCCATACGGAAGAACAATACAAAACCACCGGTAGGAAGATGGATTTATAGTATATTCTCATTGATGCTTTCCCAGCGTCCCCGAGAATTTTGCTTAGTCGCCTGAATTTCATGTTAAGCATATCTACCTTGTCACGTAGGTATTTGATATGCGGAATGAATGTGAGACCTGCATCGAGCACTACACCCAGGTAAGTAGTCTGAGGTTCCCACCTTAGTGAGTTCCCGCAGATACGAACCGTAGGAGGCCGATTTCGGTCTAATTTGCCTTTAAGAAGAACAGCGTGTGTCTTCTTTATTGATATCGAGAGCTTGTTCTCGGTGAGCCAATTTTCCATTTCCTGGATGTAAAGTTGCATCGCAACTTCAAGGCCTTTGCGGCTATTAGACTTGACCATAATGGCCAGGTCGTCGGCGTAAGCCATGCTTTCGCCCCACTCGGTAGGGAGGCGGTTTAGCAATTCATCTAGGAGAAGGTTCCACAAGAAGGGCCCCAGGACCGATCCCTGTGGACATCCCCTATTTACGCTCCGGCTATACTGGCAACTGCCCTGTGAAAAGGTTATGGATCTGTCTGAAAGGTATGAGCAGATGACCCCGTAGTAGGGCGAATTCGGTAGGGCAGATCGGAATCTGCGCAGTACCGACGGCCACCACATGAAATCAAATGCCCCATCAATGTCAGCGAACAGGCCCGCAGTATACTGCGTTCCAGCGTCACGAACATATCTGACTACCCTTCTAACGGCATCCTCAGTACATTTCCCGGATCGGAATCCGTACTGATTTCCCGATTCTTGGCCAGAAGCCGAGTACAGAGGAGTTATTCTGGCCAGTAGGAGTCGCTCAAACAGCTTACCCATCTCATTCAAAAGGCATACCGGTCGGTATGACTTTGGATCGTCAGGCGGTTTCGTCCTGTTCTTAAGGAGAAGACAAATCTTTCCTTCTTTCCATGCCTTCGGAAAATGCGAGAGTCGCAGGCAGGAGTTATATAGGGCTAGTAGGGAGTCTGGGTGGCAAGTCCAGACTCTTTCGATAATGAATCCTGATATTTTATCAGGGCCCGGAGCGCAGTTTTTGCGCATCTTGCTCAGAGCATTCTGAAGTTCCCACATATCAAAGGAATTCGCTCTCGGTAAGTTAATTAACCGTTCTCTTTGATTTTCGTCGCGCACCATGGTTTGAGCTGGTGAATCGCTTTCTATGTCATCCATTGGGATGAGTCGACCTAGTACGGCTTCCGCCGTTTCTTCCCACGTTGTGGTGTATTCATCATTGATTGTCTTAACAGACGTCAATGTCGGTGGAACTGACGTTCTCTCAGTTATCACCTTGTATGCAGTGGACCACGGGGATTTCCTCGCTTCTCTCCTAACGAAGTCCCGCCAATTGTCCAGTTTTGCCTTCCTGATAGAATCCACGTACTTGTTACGTGTTCTCTTAACTTCTGCGGCCATTCTTTGCACAATTTCTTGTGGATAGCCCCTTTTCTTAGCCTGTCGAAGCCTCTTCCTCACTCGGTTGAGGTTCGTCTTGCTTCTGGAAAGTTCTTGTGTCCACCACCCCCTTTTGTAGGACGTGTGAGAGGTGGACGGGATTGACACAGATGCCGAGTTGTATACGGCAGTTGTCAATTCTAGAACCGTGTCGTCCAGTTCAGAAGTATTATTTGCCACCATGCATATGTTGTGGAGGCGGTTCTCCAGCTCAACGTCAAACAGTTCCCAGTCCGCGTTCCGTGGGAGGAACCTAAACTGGTGCGAGTCAATCAAGAGATCGGTATTCGCCGTAAGATTAATATCGAATATAATCGGTCGGTGATCACTGCTTACCCAGTCCTCTTTCACCGACCAGCCAGATACTAACCTGGCTGCGTTTTGTGAGCCTAGTGTTACGTCAATGTTGGACTCGCCATTCGAAGAGGCAAAAGTAGTCGGGAAGCCCGATTCGTTCAACACTGATAAACCGTAACGGAAAATTAAATCTTCAAGAAGTTCACCACGGTGGTCCCTGGTCTTGGAGTGCCACAGTGGTGATTTTGCGTTCGCATCTGTAGTGATAATTATATTGCCTCGATTTTTTGCCAAGGTGTTCAGTATTTTTTCTATCTGTGAAAGATACGTGTCGATCTCATGTGAGTATTGACAGTATACATTCACTAAGAATATCGTCTCTCCGTTGTTGGAGATGCTTATAACACTGACGTGTGTTGTTGACAAGTGGTGCAAGTGGGCGACATTTAATTTAGAATTAAATATCGCGATAATTGAGGATGGGTTCTCCCCGCGGTAGATAAGTCGTGCGGAGGAGTCCAGTCCTTTAACCCCACCAAAGGCATGGTACGGTTCTTGTATTGCGACAATATCAATCCCTTTAGTTCTGGCAATATTAGAGATTTCAGAGATTACTGCCAGGGACTTTTGTGCATTTATCTGCATTATTCTCATGCTGAAGGCGATGAGGTATCAAGTTTGGCCCTGTATGATTGCTCTTGAGCTTTGTACATAGGGCATTTCCTGCTGAAAGCGGTATGTGAGGCATCCCGCTTCTTGGTCTTGCAGTTAATGCAGCAGGCCGTTTGTTTCTGTGGACACTCATTGGTTTTGTGCCCCTGTTCAGCACAGTGTCCACAGGTTTCCTCCTTTGCTTTGCATGCGGTCGTGTAGTGACCGTATGCTTGGCACTTTAGGCATCTCCTGATGCTCAAGTGCTCGTAGGCCCTGTACGAACTCATGTCATAATACGCCCGACCTTCTCTCAGGATCGAGCGTGTTAGTTCAGCCGGAGCGCTGATCATAACCTTAACCTTGTTGGTTTTCGAGGGAAACTTGTATACGATTCTCGTATTCCTCAGTATCTCCTCTAGGTGCCCAGAGTTAGGAAGATTTTTGTTGACTAGGACTTCAACAAAATCTTCTTCCTCGACGTGATCCTTCTTCACGTCTAGTAATACGATCCTTGGAAGGATCTTCTTTGGAGGATCACATGTGATCTCCTTCTTCGCCAGTGTTGCCCTGATTAGGTCGGCGTCCGTTTTGGAGGCCGCCTTAATCATCATTGCGCCAGATTTCAGGTCGATGACGTTCCTTATCTTTGCGCTAGGAGCGTCCTTGCGCAAGGAGGTCGTCATGACCTTTTTGACCTCGTCGGCGGTTTGGCCGGAAGTCGGTTTTATAAAGAGTACGTTCTCCTCCGTACTCTTTTTGACCTGCTTTGGAGGGTTCTTCCTCTCCACCTGTTGTTTTGCCTTCGCCCCCCAGGCATTAGATCTTGACGTGATGGGGGCGCTCTCCTGACTAGGACCCTAAATTCGTCCCGACGAATTGGAGGGTTAAGTCTTGGTGTCTAACGTAATGCCAATTCGCGCCAGTCACTGGACCTGTATGGTGGAAGATCTCCGAATGGGGCCCTAGTTTTACTCAGGTGAAATGGAGGGCTGAGCCGGTTGATTAACTCAGTGACAAGGGAGTCTGTCGCAGCACAGGGCTTCTCCCTTAAAACTGGCGTACTCTACCCTATCGCAGTATAAATCTCCGGATTCTGTGTAATGGCCGAGTGCGTTATGTAGCATACTGCGTTACCTCGGGGGGGTGGACTTGCCCTCAGGTGTTACTTGTACCATCTGGCCACCCCACTTGGTGTTGGACTCGAGGGGGCAGTGGTTGAAAGTCCGCATGCTGGACTAGGGGGGTATTTCATTTATCTGTTCGCAGACCCCCATTTTCGGGATATTCTCATGAAACGACTCGGGGTTTAACGGGACTTGACGGTTCGACCGGCCTGTCCTGGCCCCTGTATCTGTGCGTAACTATTTAGGGTTTGTGGATCTCGACGAAATGGCTCCGCCATTAGTGCTTGACGCCAGGATCAATCAAATGACTTCACATGGGTTCGGTGGGTCAGGACGTATAGTCCGCTAGACGGTGCTCGTACCAGGATCAATTGTAGTCGTCAATCTTGAGTTTATCTTAGTTCTTGGGACTGCGTTCGGGTGGATGGATAAGAATTCCCTCCGGCGGGTGAGTTGCGTCTCAAACAACTCGGGTACTGACCTGCAGAGCCAGTAGAGGTTGGATAGTGCTTTCGCTGCTACCAGTCAGACGGTTCTGGCTTTCGAGTCGGGGCCCAAACTGGAAGCTGGTGGGTTCATCTCTTCGGAGGGGTTCTCGCCACGCGCGATGATATGGCGTAATCCTTATCACACTTTCTACCTCTGGGTGGACTGTGGAGACTGCTTGGTAGTCACTTGGAAAAGAGGCCATGCCTCAAATAGCCAATAACTATTCTGGTAGAATTCACCTGTTGTTTTGCCTTCTGGTTATCTTTAGGCTTAGGAGCCTGTTTGCCTAGGCCGCTTTTGGCTGCGGCTAGATAGTTGGCGGGTCTTGTTTGACCCGCTTTACCGGGCTCTGACGAGTCCGGCGTCTGCTTTTGACTGCTCCTTTCGTGCAGTCGTCCATTGAGAAACATTTTCTCTTTCTCGAGCTTGTGTACATTTTGCTCCATCTGCGAGAACAGATAAAGCAAGTACGCGGTTGCCGATTTATTTATTTTGGAATTCGGGTCTGACGTGAATTCCTCTAATTTGGTTCTGATAGTGGGAGGGCTCATGAGCACCTCCTCATTGTCAGAAGCGGTAGTAGCCTTGTTAGTGTCTTTTTCAACACTTTTGTTGCGGTTCCTTATCGTGTCCTTTTCTGCGGTTTCATTAGCCAAGTTTATCATTGTAGTGTTGTTTTTGTTTGTTGTGATTTCCATAATAGATCCCACGAGTGTGGTCCGAAATAAAAGTCGCCCCCGGCAGAGCGTCCGTACCGGGGGAAGGCTAAATGTCCCACACGGGGCGCCCGGCCCGTATGGTAAGGAAATTTTAAGACCGACTACCCCTCGGCCATGCATCCTTTCGGCAATCTCCACACCTTAGGGGTTGGGGGTTTTTATATAGGTTGTCTCCTAGCGAGTGAGATGATTAAGTCCCGCTCCCCATCCATCCTAAGACATGACTAGGTCAGGACGGTGTATACAAGGAGGGCTTGGTCAAGCTCTCCAGGTCCTTGGGCACCTCGGGTTTGGTGATCCCCGTACCATCTCTTTTCAGAGATGGCCCCTGAGGTAAGTTGCCATTGCCTGCTATCAGCCGTTCTATACAGAACGTTGACAACTCTCGCCACGAGGAGGCTGCAGGTTGGACTTCCGAGAGTCCATACCAAGGGTCAGTATAGAACCACGGGTAGGAAGACGGACTTGTAAAAACCAAGCCTATCTGAAGAGTTGCGGTGCGCATGCTCAGAACGAAACGCCGCCTCCCAAATTAAGAGGTAGAAGCTCCCTTACAACACTGCATTCCTTTAAGAGTTTCATTATCGGTGACGCCGACTTGATTGGGCTTGCTTCAAGAGCGAAACAACCCATTCATTTGGAGGCCCTAACTACCCCATCCAATATTTCCGTGGTAGCCTTCCTTCTGTTCCACAGTAACCCCGCTGGAGATGGAACCGTGTCCAGCCCAGTGGCGGACTGTTCCTGCCCAGGTCCTAACGCCCCTATTCTGTGACCTTACCGACGCTTAGTGGAGTGTATAGCGACCACCTTCTTCGCTCCTCATCCAGAATTCTGCTTTGCTCTGCTGCAGCTTGCTGGCGTATTATATAGAGGACACATATAGTCTTAAACTAACTGACTGACCGTCTCCGCCGACTTTAAGCAGGGCAAGGCACACAGCGTTCGACGTCCGTTCTGACGTGGAACACAAGGTCACAGGCAGACATGCGCACCACATCTGTCTGAAGAGTTCAGATGCGCATGCTCGGACACAACTAGTCTTAAACTAACTGACTGACCGTCTCCGCCGAGTTTAAGCAGGGCAAGGCACACAGCGCTTGTCGACCGTTCTGACGTGGAACACAAGGTCACAGGCGTCACAGGCAGACATGCGCACTACACCTGTCTGAAGAGTTCAATGCGCATGCTCGGAACGAAACGTAGAAGTTTCCTCACAACATCCGCATTCCTCAAGAGCTTCCCTTCAGCATATACAAGATAATTTGAAAATTTTGTTCTTAATAAAAATTAGCCTACAAGATGTCAACAGACTAAGGTTGAATATTGCACGCCTGATTCGTTTATGTTCTATAAATGTAAATATATGTTAATTACACAGCTAGTAGTTAAAATATTCATGATTCTGGGAGTTGGAAAAAATGAGCTCTTCAATCTTTCAATGTGAGTTATCCATCATAAATTTTTGTCTATAAGTATTCCAAGAAATATGGTTGAATCGGATGTTGAAATTGGGTTATCCTCAAAGTTCATACTCAAAGAACTAGTTTCATTATTTTTAAAAGAGAAATGGACGCAGTATGTTTCACGTTCATCATTAAATTATTCGAACGGCACCAGTTAACGAATTACTCAATCATACATTCACAGGGTTATTGAAGTTTCTCACTACTTTAGATAGGAACAATTACAATGTTATCATCACCAAATAATACCAACAAAAACAGGCCAATTATACTGGCAAATCATTTATGAACAATAAAAATATAAGAGGTCCCCTCACTGAGCCCAGAGGAACTCCAAGACCAATATGATAGCTCCCGGAATAATATTCGACTATTTTAACTGCCATAATTTTTTAATTAAGGAAACTACGTAACTTATCTAGGAATACACCCTTAAAACTCCAATTGAACACTTTTCTAATATAACACTGATACACTCAAAGGAGGGTGTACCAAAAGCTGAAGAAGGGCCAAAAAATAAACCAGCTACCTGTATGTAGTTATCTGAACACTCGTAAACAGATTCAATAAAATTGACTGCAGCTGACTGAGTTGACCGACCGCTCCTAAGACCATGTTGCGCAATTTGAAATTTGCATTTTTAATAGGCTGTAAATAAAATACTAATGAATATTTCTCCAAAGTTGTGGGTTTATTAGGTTAAACCTTGACATTTACGAATGAAAAATAATATCATTCAAATGACCGCCACAACTGGTCATACAGTACTCCATACGATCAACCAAATTTTTCAGTATATTGTCGATTGCTTGGGGCTCAATTTCATGAATGGCAACTTCGATTTCGTGGTTCAAGGAATCAGTCGCTTCTGGATGGTTAGTGCAACACTTATCCCACAAACCCCACAAAAAATAGTCCAACGGAGTCAAATCACAGCTCCGAGGCGGTCATACTCAGAGTAGTACTTATTAGCATATGAGCAGAGATCCTCGCTAATTTTAAATGGACTCGTTAGAAGATTTGGTGCATATACTTTTGAAATTTGTGTCAGAGACATTGATGGGGTTGAACGTTCACGGAATTTCTATTTAAGACCACATCTGAAATGGTGTTTGGCAGAATTGAATTCAGCCATAAGGTTGAGAGGGATCTTGCCTGTAAGAACCTCAAGTGCCGAAGTGGCTACGGTTCGACAGGCTGACGTCATGAGGAGGAGGATTGATCGGTGACAAGCGGATAGGTTTCGATGTAAATGGGTGTTGTTTGAACGGTGGTTCCATACCAAGGGTCAGTATAGAACCACGGGTAGGAAGACGGACTTGTAGTAAACAGGATAGTCCCGCATCGAGGACTACCCCAAGGTAGGTAGTTTGGGTGGACCACCGTAGTGGACCTTGGGAGAGACGAACGTTTGGTGGTCGTTTCGGGTCCAGCTTCCCTTTAAGGAGAACTGCGTGAGTCTTTTTGTAAGAACCTTGGAGCTTGTTATTTTGCAGCCAATCCTCCAGGACTGAGATTTGCCTGGTAAGGGCCTCTTCGAGGCCCTTACGGCTCTTATGCTTACGGCATAAGCGACGCTAATGCTGACCTCGGGAGGCAGGAGAGGAGAAAGAAGAGTGAGAAGCTCGTCGAAGAGTACGTCTCAGAGGAACGGTCCTAGATAGTTGGGGGCATCCTCTATTAACTTCAAGCTCGTAGGTGCAGTCGTTTTGACTGAAGGTTTCCCAAACTTTCTTAATAATGAAACCTGGTATTGAATCAGGGCCCACGGTACAGTTATTACGTGTGGTCCGGATGGCCTTTTCAAGCTCTTCCATCGTAAGGAGTTCAGAGGCAGAAGATTGATGATGGCAAGTCTTGTTGAAACCAAATTTCGTCCGCGCCCCCCTTTTGAATATTGGAAAACAAAAATTGGTTGAGGATGTCAAGGTAACGTACTCCATTGATCGTGATGGCGCCTACTTGCTCATTTTTGAAGAAAAATGGTCCAATGATACCACTGGAACGAAAACCACACTAAACAGTTCCTTATTGTAGGTGCATCGACTTTTACACAATAACGTGTGGATTCTCTGATGCCCTAATGTTAGAGTTTTGCTTATTAACATATTCTTCGAGGTGAAAATGAATTTCATCCCTAAAGATGATTTTTCTGGGAAAATGCTCATCTTCGGCCATGCGATCATTAACCCATTGAGCGAAGTGGAAACGCATCGGATGGTCACGAAGCTTCACTTTTTGCACTAGATGAACTTTATAAGCGAGGTCTTTATGTAACATTTTTGTGTGAGAAATGTTCAGTTTCTGAGCACGATGACGAGCTGATGTTGATGGATGATCAGCAACAATCTGGGCTATAGCAGCAATGTTTTCAGGTGTTCTCACTGGACAAGAACGTGAACAGGTTGTTTTATCAAATATTGATCCAGTTTTAGAAATTTATCCACAAATTACCGCCGTAACATTTATTTTTATTGAATTTTCCACGTAAATTTCTAACAGTTTGGATAAAAGATTCACCACTTTGGAAATAAATTTTTAATATTTCCATGTTCTTTTCAAACATTTCGTTAATGTCAAATATCAAATTAACTTTCTGTCAAAACACGAATGACAGAAGTGTTCCCACTCGAAATAACCACTTCTTCAAAATGCAAACTCTATATGGCCCACCCTACACAAAGTGATATAAAAATTTTGCTGTCAATAAAAATTGGCCAACAAGATGCTAAGGGAATATGGTTGAATATTGCACGCATGTTTCGTTTTTGTGCTATGAATGCTCTGGAAACATTAGTGCAAGACGTTATAGGGCAGGTGACTATACTCGTATGTTAGGCTATAATATAAAGCCCGTCTAGATAGTATTCCGAATTTATTATTTTTCATAATTTTAATATTAATATATAAAATAGGTTGTGCAGATAGTCAGCTATGGCCAAAGTTGTACGGCAATATTATTTTTTAAATATTGTTGATTGTCACAGGTATACAATTCATGGAATAATGTCGCATCTAGAAAAAGAAAGCAGGTAGAATATTTGTACAGAAAAGCTTTTCGAAACGTTAAACAATTTGTGCAATTGACTGAACTTGGAAAAATTGCTGTATATGAGACAATAAAGAGGATAAAAATGGCATGAACATGAGGCATAGACCAGTTTCAGGCAGACCGCGTAAGATAAAAGGAAACAATTCAAACGCTTTATCGGCCTTAGAACGACACAATCCGCGCCTGGGGTTTCGCAAATTGGCTAACAAATTTGGAAATCAACGAAATATAAGCGTATGTCTGGCTGTATGTACTGGCTGCCAGTACAATGTGAATATCTGAAGAAGCTACATCGTTGTTGTAGTACAAACATTTTTGTGGAAATGAAATACTGTCTCCTATATAAGTGCGTTCTTAAAAACAGATGGTGCTGTTTGATCACTCACAAAGCGTTGATCCTTTCGGAAAATGTCCAAAGCTGCGCCCCTGGTCCTGATAGAATCTCAGGATTCATTATTCGAAGAGTCTGGACTAGCAACTCACACTCTCTCGTAAAGCTGTACAATTCCTGCGTTCGGCTATCATATTTTCCTAAGGCTTGGAAAACGGGTAACATTTGTCTTCTATTGAAGAACAAAAATAAAATGCTTGACGATCCGAAGTCATATCGGCCGGTATGTCTTTTAAATGAGATGGGCAAGCTACTGGAAAGGCTAATATTGGCGAGAATCAGTCCAATATACTCGGCTTCCGGCCAAGAGTCGGAGAATCAGTACGGCTTCCGTACCGGGAAATGCACTGAGGATGCTGTTAGGAGGGTAGTCGACTTTGCCCGCGGATTAGAAAAGCGATATACCGCCGGACTGTTCATGGACATTGACCTGGCTTTTGACTTCATGTGGTGGCCTTCCGTTCTGCGCAGATTCTGATCTGCCCTACCGGATCTGGCATACTACGGGATCATTCGCTCATACCTTTCGGACAGATCCATCTCCTTCTCGCAGGGTGGTTGACAGTATGATTGAATGAAATTATAGAGTGGATAGCTCAGTGCGAGAGCATCGGGCTCGTGACCGAGAGGTGCGGGTTCGAATCCAGTTTAGCCAGCAGCTTCACCAGATCTTAGTCCCATTGAAAACATATGGGGGCTAATGAAGATTGAAGTTGGACGAGCAGCGCCACGAAATAAAGATGATTTAATTCAGTCAGTTTTACATTCCTGGACTACCATCATCGATAATTATGGAGGTGATCTAGTTTCGTTTAGTCAAGTGTTTGCACTTAAGTGGAGGTTGTATAAGTAAATAAGATGATTATTTTGTTATAATTTTCTAAATCAAGAATCAAAAATATATACTAAATAATTACAATTGAGCTTTGTTTATTCCGCATATTTTCTAGACGGACTATATATTCATTACACAGCTAATAGGTATTCTTGATTATGCTGATTGCAAAAAAATTCTCACATAAGGTGTTGATGATTATTATCTATTTTATGTCCACATGTATTCTAAGAAATTTGGTAGAATCATATGTTGCAGTTATATTATCACCAAAGTTCCCCCTTGAAATGATCGTCTCATTATTTTTTAAAGAATAATAAACGCAAACAGTCTTTTTCATGTTAACCATCAAAGTATTTGAATGACACCAATTAAAGAATGCCTCAACCATATATTCGTGGGGTTTTTGAGGTTCCCCACGACTTCAAGTTCAAAAATAGGCCAACCCTAATGGCAAAAAATTTATGATAAATGATATAAGAAGGGTTTTCCAATAAAAGTTTCATTTTGAATATCCCCGCTATTTGGGCAGCTGTCTCTTTTGAAGCATTTTTGACATTTGACAAGTAAAAACTACTCCATTACTAAAAATGGAACGATAATCGATTCACCAAAACATTGAAATTGTTAAAGTTCACTAAAAAAGGTGGAAATTCTTCACAGTTTGCATAATTAAAGCACTTTTGTCGTCGTGAATCTCTTTCTCGGTCGGCAATTGTGAAACTGATGGAACAGTTTGAGCTGTTGGGACAAGTTAGTGATGTGAAGAATCGAAACCGTGTGCGTCGCTCAAGAATAACAGACAATATTGCTATTGTAGCCCGAAGTGTTGACGAAAACCCAGGATTGACGATTTCTCGTCGATCTTTGGAATTGGACATTCGACAAACGACATTACACCGAATTTTGCATAAAGATTTAGATCTTTAGGCTTTTAAAGTTCAGTTAACACAAGAAATTAAGCCATTTGATCACCAGCAACGTCGTATCTTCGCCGATTGGGTCTTTGGAATGCATCCAAATGATGGGGGATGGTGGAGGCCCTCGGGAAATATTCGTACGACCTGTCCACTCAATTGGTGTTGGACTTGAGGGGGCAGTGTTTGAAAGTCCGCATGCTGGAGTAGGAGGGTATTCCCTCTATTTGTTCGCAGACACTCATGTCCAGGATATCTCGAGAAGTGCTTCAAGTTTTAGCGGGACTTGACGGTCTCGCCCTGAACCAGGATCGGTTGCGGGACGTTTCTGGGGTTTGTGGATCTCGACGATACGGCTAGACCGTTGGTGCTTGAAGCCAGGATCAATTGAAAGGCTTCACAAGGATTCGTGGGTCTTGACGTACAGGCCGGATTGAAGGTGCTCGTACCAGGATCAATTGAGACATCATTCTTGAGACTATCTTGGTTCACGGGACTGCGTTCGGATTGATGGATAAGAAGCCCCTCCGGGGTGCGAGTTGAGTTCCGAAAACTCGGGTACTAACACAGCAGAGTCAGTAGAGGTTGGATAGTGCTTCGCTGCTACCAGTCACGGTGTAAGTTTTCGGACTGAAGCCGAAACTGAATGCTTGGTAGGTTCATTTCTTCTTTCTTTAATGCGCGATAATAAGGCGTATCCTTATCACACTATCTGCTTCCTGGGCAGATTGTGGAGACTGCTGAGTAGCCACCTGGTGAAGACCTCGAATCTGATGCTACTCACCGATGGGTACTCTGAGACGATGTGCATGGTTGTTTCAGTGTCCTCAAGCCACAGCTTGCATTCATCGTCTTCAGTTAGACCGATTTTGTGCAAATGCGCTTTCAGCCTGCAGTGATCTGTCATAATTACGACAAGTGTTCTGAGTTTGGCCCTATCCAGACCTAGCGCTAGGTCCGCCATCTTTTGCTTCGAAGCTTTCCAAGGAACGATTTCAAATGTTTCAGGCCAGGATGGCTCAGCCAGAAAGACTCTAGTCTTAAGTTCTTTCTGCCTGTTATCGTCAGCTTAGCCACGTCTTGTTGTATTCCCAGGAATCTGCTGTTTATACTAGAAAAACATTGGCTTTAATGCCAAACTTCACTATGGGAATGGATGAAGTTCCTTAGAACAGCTGATTTGGCTGTAATAATTTCGGTTTCTTTTATTGAGAATTAGGTCATTAGAAATTAGACAACGTGAATCGTTGAGAAAAGTGTTCGAAAATTATTTATGTAATGTGCAATAGTGTGAAAAAAGTGACTTGAGGATGGAACATTCCCCAACTTTTGGGGTCCATAACTTCCAAACTAAGACAGAGCGCCCTTTTTTGACTTTTATATGATACGATATGATATTATCCTGATACTCCTAGATGTTCTGTGAAGATCCGTCAGAAACTTTTTAATTTGTGCGAATTAGAAGTTCAATTGTGTTCTGGTTAGGGTTTGTTATTGCATCCACACGCCACCTTGGAGGCACTTGGAGCACTTTTGAATGTGGATTGGTGGCTGAAACCATTCTAAATCTAAATTTTCCCCCCTACGTAGGCGGACCCAGGATCCGGGGGACCTTTCAGTTCCCAGCTCAAGGCTCTATCCACTGAGTTATCGACACTCACTTAAATTGATGTTCGGGACTTAATGTCTAGGCTCGTATGGAACCAAATTTTCCACAATATTTGGTGGATTCCGAAATGAAGACATTCATTCTATTCGAATTTCTCTTTCCAATTGACAAATTTTTAAATTTATTCACCATTGGTTAGATTGCTTGTGTTTACGAGGATGGAAAACATGCGGATAGATGACTAAAGAGAGACAACACTATGTTTCATAATATAATTTTAATATATAGATATGTTGATACATTTTATAACTAATGGTTTTCAAATATTTCACGTTATAAATATTATTAACAATTACAATCAACAAATAAAATCATTTTCGTATTTCACAATTTTCAGAATTTATTTATAAAACGTTTTTCTTCAATATATTATCTTATAATTCGCCATAAATTTCTATGCAGAATAATTTCCTTATATTCGTGCTGATTCATCATAGGTTATATATTATTTGTGAAAGTGATGTAAATTATGAATTTTTATTTATGTTAAATAATACCTATACTATCCGAGGATAATAGGAACTCACATAAATAAAATAATACATGTTGTGTCATTTACATTCCACAGCATTGATTTGAAATCTGAGATATTTGTTAAATAAGTTACATCCAAAGTTATAAGAATAATTGAATGGATACTTCTGCAGTGAAGAGAGAATTTGAACCGAACATACACTAAAAAGTAGACTTTAGGCAATCAACAAAGCTTCAAATTTATTTTAACTGATATACAATGAAGTTTTGATAAATGAGATATCATTAAGTAGGTATGTAAATTATCATTCAGAAATGTTGGATTGTAAGATAAATTTGCAGTGAAGAAGAGAGAAAAGAAGGTACTAAATATTATATTTTTAGAACCGAGAACATACCAGACAGATTATAAAAAAAAAATGCATATAGAAATGTCAAACAAGTAATTTGCTTTTTAGCTATTTTTTATGTATTTTTGAACATTCCTTTCCTATAGAGAGGTTGCCAACATTTTCATTATTTCAATAGGGAATATTGCTCAACTTGCACGTCATTTGGGAACTTTCACTGATAAGTGTTCAGTTCTAAAAATCTCCCCGGTAGCACAAATTTCAGTGCTCCACCATTTCTGTGTAATTGCATTTGTCTGGTATCATTTTTTACCTGATACATTCTGTATATATAAGATTACGTTGAACACCAATATTTCCTGGTAAATAAAGAATTTACACGAATAATATACCGAGACAAAAAGCAATGGTCTTCAAGATAGTCAACCTTCGGAAATGCCAAAAATGCACTAACAATTTTTATCGTTGATTGAATATTAACTGAGCAGGTTGTAACCTAATGAGTGACAGTAAAAATATTTCAAGTCATGACATCCTAATGTAATACACTCTTGTAGTGGATTCTTGTTATGTTTTTACCAAAATAACAACCAATAAATAAAACGTTTTTCATGTTCTTTCTTCTGCCAATTTTTTTCTGATCGCCCTTTAGTGAAAATATATCCAGTGAGAATTCTCTGAAACAATCATTAGTATAATTTGGGCTTTCTTTACATTTTCACATTTACCCATTGGAAAATAAACTTTACAGCAAGTGTTCATGTCAAACAAGCAAGTAATTTTTTAAGAATGTTACCTATTATGAAAGAACTCCATTATTGATGCTTTTCTTATCAAACATTCATAAAACCAACACTAGATTTCTAGATGTATTTCATCAACTTCAACAGGTTTTGACATAAAATTAATCTGAAATCTATCTATCTGAAAACGTGCAACAGCTTGTTACGTGAAAATTAAATATTTTTATATAATAAATTAATGAAAGCCTGTTTTTGATACTGTGTTCAAATATTTCGAGAACTATCTTTCTCTGCTTTTATATCTCAATTATACTTCGACAGCAATAAATCTATGTTACAAGGAAAAGTTCTGGTAATTCTTCATTTGAATATTCTCATTCTCAGAAAAAGTACCAGTGTTTTGATCTTGAAATTATAAATTAATTATTCTCTATAATTGCCACATATGTAGAGATAAAATCTAATAGTTAAAATTGGTTGATTAAATGCATCAAGCTGCGTTCTTAATATAAATATAAATAATAGTTGATTATTTCTTGTTTTATGCATTCAAATCTCATGTAACCTTTTGTCTAATGAATAACCATGCTGTTAAATAAAAATAACCAATGTTTTTATGCGGTTAAGTCTTCAAACGGTAGTAAAAAAATCGTTTGTATCAAAGTCATGCGGGAAAATATTTTTAAGAATGCTGTGTAATCATCAACCAACAATGCCAAAAATTAATCTGAATAATAAGATTGATGATTGGCTTAAGTTTCACAAAACTTTCGTGAAACTTAAGCCAAGTGATTTATTTACCTTACTAATAACATTTCTAGTTGTTCATTTCAGATTTCGGCTTGATAATTTCATTACAGATTTGATTTGGATCTTTTGGAATTTGTTTGAGTCAGATTAATTGAGGCCGAACTTTTTGATTAATTTTTTGTATCGTAGATTGCGTATGAAAACCAAGTGTTTTAGACAAAGTTTATTCCGGGGGGGAAACTACGTGTTGATATAACTTCATAGGACAACTTTGAAGAGATCATTATCTGTTGAAAGAGCTTTGCTTAGATTATCCATCAAGGTAGATTTACGGTGGACTTTTACCCAGAGTGAATATTACACGTAGTCAATTTTGGAAGATTAACTGTACCTTCATGTGGATTAAAAGTTTGGCACCACTTGTTATTTGTTTATTGGAGATCAGAATGGGATATGAGAGGAGTATATTTATTATCGAGTATATACAGGTATGGAAACGACAGTCGGAAACATAGGAAATTCATTGTTAATCTATAAGTAACGTCGGTTCCAGTGGAGCAGTGGAAGAAGCTAAATCTCAGCGCGATGCGATGACGAATAAACGAGTGTTCTCTCTCAATGGTAGTGGCTGGTGGGGGATGCTTCGATCGAAAGGATCCGCAGTCCATTTCGGTTGAAAATAAAGTATATCCAAATGATCAGTGTAGAAGAAAAAATTCAGATCAGCCCTTTGGTGGTCAATCAATTCAAGGGACAATAAATTCATTTATTGCTGCCTTTGAAGATGGGCCAATTCCTTCAAGTTCGGCTCTTTCTAAAATAATTAAAAAATTCGAAAAATGTGAGTGTGTGCTCTTGAAATCAGTGCATTTTGTTCGAGTAAACAAACTGCTGAACAATTCGATCTGACCGATAGAAGTTTTCGGAATATTTTGAAAATGAATGGTTACCGATGTTTTTAAGGTTCAAACAAACCAAGAAATTTTTCCGGAAGACCATATCAAACGAATGGAATTTTGTGAAAATATGATGGAAAAAGTAAATGAAAATAGTTCATTCTTTAACAATATGTTATTCACTAATGAGTCGTCGTTTTCCTTGAAGAGAAAACATAACCCATCAGTAGTAAGATATTGGTCTAGAAAGAATAAGCACTGAGTATTTCTGTGCGTATCCAGTATCCACAAAAACTTAATGTTTGGACAGGAATACTTGAGAATTATATCATAGGGCCATTTTTTATCGATGGTAACCTAAACGCTGCCAAATATCTCGAGCTTTTAGAGAATCAAATTATATCAGGATATCTCAGGACGACTCTTTCGGTCCGTGTCATTTCTGCAAATGGCACGATCAAATGGCCCTCCCAGATAACCAGATTTATTTTCCAATGTTTTTTTCTTTAGGGGTATGTGAATATCAATAAATTAAGGTTCAAAATAATCTAACTTTCTGCCAAAATAGCAATTATGCCGAATCTGCTCAGAGATATGAGATT
This sequence comes from Megalocaria dilatata, assembly GCA_034642435.1. Classification (NCBI taxonomy): domain Eukaryota; kingdom Metazoa; phylum Arthropoda; class Insecta; order Coleoptera; family Coccinellidae; genus Megalocaria; species Megalocaria dilatata. Next base: position 50,267,607 of record CM067859.1, on the reverse strand, counting down.
ATCTCTTTACTATAGATTTGGCTAATGTTTGGCTCAACAAGGTGGATTATTTGAATATTTAATTTAAATTTGTGGACCTTCGATTTCGCATTTTTCAGAATGTTTTTGTTTTCGAATTTATTATTTTCGTAGAATTTATTTTATTTTCGAGCCAGTTATGGCGAAAAAGAACCTAAACACTCATTTTCACAGAGGAAATTATTTGTATCATTAATCATGACAAATAAATTCCTCGCATACAATGGAACAAGATTGTCGAATTTATTTTCAACCGATGTCTACTTTTTTCACGTTTGAAGTGCGAATGATTATGTTTACTGAATTGAATGCACTACCATTGAGAGAGAACACTCGTTTATTCGTCATCGCATCGCGCTGATGTTTTGATTCTTCCACTACTCCACTGGAACCGACGTTGCTTATAGATTACCATTGAATTTCCTATGTTTCCGACTGTCTTTTGCCTGTATATCTTCGTGTACTAGTGACGCAGCATAAGTTCAGTTATTAGATCCATAAGAAACATAATCTTTACATTTCATGTTACCTCATGTTATTATACGAGGTGTGTCCGAAAAGTTCATATCTTCGCGTCAGAGCTCGAGCGGCCTCTGCAAGGTTTGACCATAACCAGTAATACCTCTCGAACTCCCTGAATGCTATAATTCCCAGGCAATTGCCTTGGGTCGTACGCAGCGTGTGTTTATGTCCAACGTTTTATTCCATTCGTCGCATTTGTTTACTGTTGAAAATGAAAAAAAGAACAGATCAACAAATTTGTATTAAATTTTGCTTCAACCGCGCCAAGAGTTGTACAGAGACGAGTGAGATGATACAGAGGGCCTTTGGGGACGAAAGTATGGGTATAATACAGATAAAGAAGTGGTACAGGCGGTTTAAAAATGGCCGCACATCTGTTGACAGTGAGCCTCATTCTGGCCGACCTTCACTGACCACAAAACCGGAAGATCTCGAGCGTGTATGACTTGCGAGATTGAAGGTGATCATCGAATGTCTCACGTGTGTGCGAAATTTATTCCAAAAATGGTCACTACCGAGCAGAAAGACCTTCTCTCTAAAACCGTAATACAACTTGGAAATGGTCAGTGATGATGAAAATGTCCATACTTTATGAATCATGGGTTTATGATTACTATCCTGAAACTGAACAATCTTCACAGTGAAAGCATTCAGACGAGTCACGGCCGAAAAGAGCACATAAAGTCAATGGTGATTTCTTTTTTAGATTGTGGGGGTACTGTGCACTACGAATTAATTCCCAGATATCAGACGATCAACAAAAAAGATTACGTGAAAGTTCTGAAAATATTGCATGATGCCGTGAGAAGAAAACGACTCCGTCAAGCGGTGACTGACTTACTTGCCAGCCTCCGTATAGTCTCGACATAGCTCTCTGCGACTTTTGTATGTTTCCAAAATATTTTGGGATATTTGGGACTACATCGAAGGATGCCACGGCCCGGATGACGAAAAATAGCACCAACGCAGAGATATGAACTCAATTCGGCTACTTTTCAGACACACCTCGTCTAAGAAGCTTTCTCTGGTGGACGACAGAGTAGTTGATAGGTAATATCAACAAAAGGACATTATTTGCATCGTGAAACTGAACATTTGCACTGCAGACTTTAATTTCTAGAGGCATCATTATAACTACTTCAGTAGACAAAATCTTCATTGATTAAAGGTTTTGCATTTGTCACGTATTGCAATAATCAATCAATACCAATCAATTGTAGATAGTATTTCACCTCTGATATGTCTGTGTTAAGCCCTTTAAGTAGCCTAATTGAACTTTTGGCAGCCCGAAAGTTTCTCCTTTTGAAGGCACAACAGTTGGCTTATTTCTGCTCCTAAGTGTTAATTCAGTAAGTATGACAGTATAGTTTTAACTATTCATAGATAGATCTCTTCTGTTAAAAATGAAAGTGATATTCCTTACGTGTGACCTCATCCAAAGGAAGGCACCTTGTCATGTTCTCAATACCGTGGTAAGCAAACAGGAAATAAGGGCAGTGAGATAATTCTTTTCTACTTTATACTGCCCAAAGTTTGACTTGAATACGCAGAATTCCAACGTCCGATATTTCAGTTTGGAGCTTTGAAAAAGCCCTTTAAGTGTTAAAATGTATTATACTTAGGCCTGTTCTTTATTCTTTCCCCACATTTCAGCCAGCTGATCCAAGATGGGATTAACATTAAACGTAATGTCAACGTCCCGTCACGGATTACGTTACATCAAAACATTCTATGATGATTCTGAATGATACTGTTTAATTGTTGAGAATAGTGACAGTGTCTATCAGGACACATAGGTTCCTGTTCTGTTCGAACAATGTGAATGTAGAATTGAACCGTTTCAGAAACTTTAGCTTGTAGATCTAAAACCTTTGTGTGACGTAACTCATCGGCGTAACTCTGCCTATTCATGTGTATAGTGTATGTAAGCAAAAGGAGATGATAGTAGCTAACGGTTTGCACGTATGCTACCATAACATGCCCCTATAGCCTAAGATCGGTTATCAGTTCATCAAACTAGAATTTGTGTCAAATTAATTTTTAATATTAAGACAAAAAGGTTTTGAGGTTTTGTAATGCAAACACAATACTTGATATCTAGTACTAAAGGAGATCTGATAGGGTTAAACTCAATCAAAATCGAATAACGAGTCAATATTGTTAAAAAAAGGCAAGTTTGACATAGGTTTTCTCGGTAACGTTTGATTTCCAGCAAATTTATTACATGTCGCATTGTTTTTCAATCTATGTTGACAAATTTGAAGATGATAAACTCTGCATATATATGCGTAGTCAAGAGCTACAAGTGTATTGGTGGAATAGTGCAATTCATGGGATGATAAGAAGAGTGTTGCCTTTTTGAATCATATTTTTAAGCTACATAGCTGTCAGCAGAATCTTCAGAAAAGTGCATCTTCTGATTCTATTAATGTGGAGTCCTTCTATTTATAACGCCGTTAAAAACTCTTTCTTCATAATATGGTCTTTAGTTTGAGATATCTGTTAAAGAGGAGTGACCTTGACTTGTCATTGTGTATTTTAAAATAAGGTTTGACAGATACAAATTCAATATGTAATTGAAACAGTGCAGCAAACAGTAAATCCAGATTTCAATAAGTGAAAATTTACATAGGAGGTTTCGAGAATATATAGAGCAGATCTGTTTCAACTAAGTAGATTGAAGATTGTATTGTTTCATTCGTCAGCGAGATGAATTTTCGGATTCATATTCATTTTAATTGGTAGAGTTGAACCAGCCACGAAGCCTTCTACAATTTCATTCACATCATTAAACTTCTTCAAAGAGATCAGGGTAATCAGTTGAGGATTCGGTCTTCTACTAATTTTCGGATTTCTTCTTGGAAATGAGGTAAATATATCAGAATATCAAATCATTCATTGCAACAGTCATAAAACTTACAAATAATTATACTTATTATATTTACTTAAATTACAGCTTCATTTTTTAGATTGTAGTTAATGCAGATATGACCCTTCCTAATCAAGACAAAATTTGTTTGATTCTGAACGAGCTTAGTACTTGCTGTTAGTATTTTCTTCTTAGTATTCACCTTAAAAGTGTTAAATGATAAGTAACTTTTTCTATGTTGGTATTAAAAAATGGTGTTAGGGGCGGTGACATTTCGCTGTTATTAAATAATATGAATAAATGTTTATTTATTTTAATTTGACCTAATACGTAGGCCGCTGAGAACTTCAACAAAAACGAATGCACTTTTATGAACTTAGGCATTAGGTTTGGACTGAATTCAAAGCATTTGAAGGAGTTACCGGCGGATGCTGGAGCTTAGATTCAAAGGATGAAATTATTGTGTTTTGCTTTTGTTTTACATTCTGATTGAGGAAGAAGACTTTTGAGGAGGCCTCTGCCTTGCTTATTTTCTATGGCGAGGCTTTTATTTGTACATATCTAAAAATTGGCAGTTTTTACAAGAGTATTGTGGTTTAATCTTAATTTCTAATGGTAGATTTACTACAGCTGATTAAACGCATCTCATATTTTCTATGTAATAACTAAAGATTACCGCCTAGAAACATTTTCTTACGTAGACGTGCTGTTACTTTATTGCTGATTTTATTCCCACTGTATGAAATTAAAATAAAAGTGACAATTAGTGTCATAGTTTTTCCCATGTTGAAATGCAATGTTCAAATTATCATTCATATCATAATGTAGTTTTTGCTTAAACTTTTTCAAAATAACTTAAATATCACACAGATTAATTCTGATAACCTCACTACAAATTTTAATGTAATAAAAATTTGTTCTTTAGAGATGTGCTTCATGTTTTTGGAGAGGTTTTTTGAAGTAAATCTCTTAAAGAGAGTTAGTGCATTTTTGGAGAGGAACTAAATTTTCATGATACCGTTATGAAACAAAGTTTGTATCCTTCAAGTATTTATTCAATAATTTTAACTAATATTATATATTTTCTTTGGATTCGTTTATTCCTTTCGATACTGTGTAAGGAGTGTCAATTCTATATGTCTACTAAATTGAAAATGTGCTTTCTAAGACATTTCTTCAATTTGATTTAATAAAATCAAAATTTGTAGTGATGTTCACAAAATTAATCTGTGTGATTTTTAAGATATTGTAAAAGCCTTCTATCAAGTATAAAACCCCCCTTTTATGTTTTTGTTTTATATATAATAATTATATTTTGGCTTTTTACTCATACACATGGCATCATTTGGATATGACTCAGTTCTTAAAAATACTTCACAAACTTTGGGTAATTTCCATGGACGAACATGGAATGCGTATGGTTTTGCAATTTAGAAAATCATAACTGTTCTATGTTGCTTTGTGTAAGGACATGAGGTTGGTCAGGTGGGTTACTAGAATTAATTTATGTGATATTTAAGATATTGCCTTCTACCAAGTAAAATAACCCCTTTTCATTATTTCATTTGCCAAATAAGTCCAAATACATAATAAAATAGAACAACAAGAGGGTCAACTTATGATATCTGCACACTGTTGTATTTAAAACTATACCATGACTCATTTCGAGTACTTAATGTACAAAGATATTCTTCTGTGTTCTGATACTAGATCATAATAGTATAATTTTGTGGAAACTAAAAAGCTTAGTATTAAATGTATAAGCCAAAACTTTATTTGTTCCTTATTAATTAACCTTTCTTCCATGCTGTTATAACATATTCAATGAGCAATTACATTAGTCTCTATTATTCAGATTCACCAGGTTACATTTGGGAATAATAAAATTCAATTCCTTTGTATGTCCCTTTACAGCTACAATACTCAGCCCACAAATCTTTGTTATTGACCCTTATTTACCTTGATAATGTTACTACTGATTGTACAGGTAGTTTATTCGATTATTAAGAGCATCTTGAATGAAATTGCATGCGATTTGGGCTAAAGTTTGTTTCTCCCAAAATTATTTCAATGATAGTAAGATAAGTGTATGTTGACTGCTTAAATAAAACTAAATTATAATGAAAATGGACAAAATGAAACAACAATTCTCACTAACCATTTGAATCAATTACTTGTAAACACTAACTGTAGCTTCCAATTCGTGCCCGTTTTCACCTGCTTTCGTCGAATTTTAGTGATTCTTCATATATCAGAATAATGATGAGCTACCGAAAATTTTGAAGTGGCAATTTGTCTCAATTTCTAAAGAAAGTAAGTTCAAGCTATAAATTCCGGCTAATTCGATTTCCTGTTAGCTTGTCTATGTTAAAATTCTGCAATATTTGATTCGGTATCAAGTGTGCCGGCCTATTACATTTCATGCATACCATTTTTCCTCAAAATTCAGCGACAGTACGAAATTAAAATAGATCTATGGACAGTTGGCTGCCAAAGTGATATTGAAATACTGGTTTTCTTTTTTTTTGAACTCCCATCTCTCGTAAGCAAGAGTACCCAATAAAGATAGATCAAGGTCATAGGTAGATACATTATATCGATCTATTTTTTTTATAGAAACTTAAAAATGTCCGGTAGCCACAAATTGAATGATTTAAACTTCTGGTAAGGTATATTATTGAGACCGGACGTAAGTAGAGGGCACAAGTTGGTGAGAAGATCATTTAAACAATGCAATGAACTAGTTTCAATCATTTAGTACGGTCATTATCTTTTATTGAAAGATAATTTGACAAGATGAATTTGATTAAGCATCGGATATATACTTTCTTCAGAGTCTTGATTTCTTTATTTATGTCAGACTGTGCCCATAGAAACAAACGAACAGATCAAACAGTAAAGAAGAACATCCACACAACTGATCTTATGTATTTTTAATGTTTAATGCGCTAGGTATCATATCTGCATTTACAGACTTGTTAAAAAATGGTTAGACATTTCTCCAAACATATGCACCTCAAAATGCCTTTCTATATCACGTTATTTGGCCTTCAAACTCTTCTATCTCGAAAATAAATGTTGAATGGTTCGCATAGCATTGGGTAATGGTGATGAGTACTAGAATATGTGAGCGTTGAATGCATATGTTAGCAGAATGACTGAATCTGAATGCAGTGTTCAAACCATTCCATAAAATCGAAACTAATTACCACGTCGTGCAGGATCATTACACAGGGGTAGTTCGTCTCAAAGTATCACTTTTGGAGTTAATTGAAACTACAGATTGCGATCTTAGAGGCAACGGTTGGTCGAGGTTGAAGGTAACGAACTCATGTTCGTGTTGGATCATCGGCGAAAAGTCTTCGAAATGCTCGCTCATTATATCACAATTCACGTCAGCAGTCGTAGAAACTGTGTTAGTGGTGACATCTCTCGGTAATCTTCTTAAACTATCACGGTTAAAAGTGTTCTCGAACTGATAGCTTATCGTTGGAGGAGGTGGAAAGTCATAGAAGCTGGAAAGGTCTTTTACAGAGTTACTACGCGATTGCACTGGAATTCTATGAACACTGCACGGCGAATCACTGATGGGTTCTTTGCTAAAGAAGTACCGCTTTTGAGGTATCGGGGGAAAGTGTATGGCGCTATTAGAGTTGATGTACGCCTCAGGATGCCTCCTACAGGGGTAATACACTGAGCTTTCGTGATTTATAAAGTGGTTAGGACGTTGGGCTTTCTTCTTTCCCCTTTTCATTTCATTGTAGAGCTCGTATCTCCATTCCAGACGCATCTTATAGATGAAGAGAAAAATGGACGCAACTCCAGAAATCTGGGCGGTGATTAGCCCAACAATGTAAAGCAGGAAACTGTACCCGTACCAGTAGACAAAAGGAGCTGGTTGGAAGTGACTCCTCGGACGTAGTTTGCTACCAATTTCCGACTTGAAGACTGAAATGTACATGATGAGTCCCAGGAGCATTACCAAGCCTAGAAAATGAAGGCAATTAGTAGATGTTACTATATTTTTAAAGAAGTACAGTTCGTGATTTCATGAATATACATATATACAGTGGGTGATCAAATTATTAGAGCCACCTTAAAAAAATTGAACACTTCCTTATGAAATGAACTGAAATTAGGCATCGAAGCATTTTAATCTGCTTTTTCTCGTTCAATTATGATACTAGAAAAGCCTCGCGGTGTGGTTGTTTATTTTCACGTTATTTATGGTTTTTAAGACGTTCTCATATGTTTTGGTACTTTTTATCGACGTATTATACTGTTGTGCTTTATTTTTACGTAATTTTAGCAGTCAAGTCTATGTTCTGTGTTTGTTACAGCACTTGATTCAAAAAACTAATAAAATTATAATGGAAAAGTCAAAATACATCACACCTAGAAAAACAGTTGAGATAAAATCTTTGGTATTAAACACAGATTACTCCAACACAAAAATAGCATCCATTAGTAAAGTTTCGAGAGCAACAGTAGACCGAATAAAGAAAAAAATTGATGAAAACTCAGATATGACCCCACGACGCAAAAGAAACTGTGGTCGAAATTAAATTACAACACCAAGAGATGAGCGAAAAATATGTCATATCGATATGGCAAACAGAAAACAGCTTCGAAGGATACTCACAAGAACCATGTAAGAGTCAGGGCTTAACATTTCACCAATGACAGCTCGAAGATGAATAAAGGATTTGGGGTTCTTAGCATGCCGACCTGCAAAAAAACCTCTTGTCACCCCACCCATGCTGAAAAAAAAGACTGCGATGGGCCCATATCACAAGGACTAGACAGTTGATGATTGGAAACAGGTGATTCACAAATATAATGATGAATAAACGGTAAACTAAAAGACTTACTAAATATTCCAGGTCTGCTTTTCAGATGAATCAAGCGTACAAATTCTCATGGACAAATCTGAATTTGTGAGAAGACAAGGGGAAAAATTTAAGGATGACTGCATTGTTAGAACGGTCAAGCATCCTCTAAGCATCATGGTGCGGTTTATAATCAGCAGTCAGGGAACAGGTCGCCTGTACATCGTTGAAGGAACAATGAGACAGGACCAGTGTATGAATGTCCTTGAAAAAAAGCTTTCCTAGGCCCAGAAATGGTTCCCAGATGGGCGCTACATATTCATGCATGACTCGGCGCCATGGCACAAGGCTGAAAGAGTTACTAAATTTTTTTCTGACAGCCGGGTAAAGGTTCTAGACTAGCCTGGCAATTCTCCAGATCTCAACCTGATCACGAACCTTTGGAAGTTGATGAAGAAAGAAATTGTAAACGAAATAATCCCTTTTAAGCGTCAACTGATAGAGCGTTTAAAAGAAGTGTGGCACAGGAGCGAAAAAATAAGAGAAAATTGTCAGAAATGCGTAGGAAGCATGCCCAGAAAAAGTCAAGCTTTAGGTCTGTGGTAAAATTTTAGATGTTAACATGTAAATTATTATTGAACTGTTCATATTTTTTTTCTGTTTTTCAATGAAAAAAATACAAATATATATAAAAAAGTGGTATAATTTTTCTACAATTAACAGAATTGCTTATTTTTCACTGTGGCACCAATAATTTGTATACAGGATGTCCCAGAAATCAACGTCAAGCAGGAACTGGGTGACGAAGCAAGTCTTACTGGTTATCAGAAAAATATTAAAAAAAATGTATGTGGCATGCTTTCAAAATGTTACGCATATAAAAAAATTTTTTAAATTCTTCACCCTGTGACGTTCTTTTTACTCCTATTGTGACAAATATTCACTTTTTCCAAATATTTTTTTTGTTGTGTAATCCTGAATGACACTTCTCTGAACTGTTATCAACATTTCAAAGCCAGCTGCTCCATATTGGATGAGAAAGAGACATTTTTCCCAAAAAAAATTTGGCCAGTTAAAATTGCCTGTACTGAAAAACGATTGTACTACGCGAGTTTGACAAGTGACGTCAAAATTTGAAGCATTTAGTAAGGATTCCATAATTTGATAAATTCTTCTTGAAATTGTAGACAATTTTTTCTTTGGAAATAATCCCGTTTTAACAAAGTCATCTACCTTAGTTAAAAATTATTCTAAAGTGCTATTTTAAGGTGGGTTTGAAATTGAATTCAGTGGATTTCTTAGGTTTTTAATTAAATTTAGATTCACAAGGAAGTTCCACTGAACAAATTTTCAGCATGTGATACCAACAAGATGACTGCCCAGCGGTAATAGACTTCTTTTATTCGATAAAGGAGAAAGTGTATTCCAAACTGATCCAAAATTTGGACGAGCTGCGCCGTCCAGATCATTTTTAAGGAAATGTATAGCTTGCATTGCAGCTGATGCTAAATATTTCGGACATTTGCTGTGAGATTTATCTTACTAAGGTAGTATAATGCGATGGGCATCCTGTTGGTACAACATGCTGGCGTAAATGTTCATTGGAACTTCCTTGTAAATCTTAATTCAATTGAAAACTCAAGGAATCCACTGAATTCTTTCTCAAACACATATTAAAATGTCACATTACAATTATTTTTAACTAAGGTAAATAAATTTGTTAAAAAAGGGATTACCATTATGGAATCCTTACTAAATGCGCCAAATTTTGACGTCACTAGTCAAAATCGCGTAGTACAATTTTTTTTCAGTACAGTCAGTTTTAACTGAGCCAAATTTTTATTTTGAAAATTTTTTTTAGAAAAATGTCTCTTTTTCATCCAAGCTGGAGCAGCTGGTTTTGAAATTTTGATAACAGTTTAGAGAAGGATTATTCAGGGTTACATAACAAAAAATATTGGTAAAAAATTCTGAATTATTTAGTGTTTGAAAATTGGTTAAAATTTTTATATGGGGTTTTGAAAGCTATTAAACAAAGATTATACACCTGGCACTGAAAGACAAGAAACTAGAGATACTGGAATCAATAAACGTCTATAACAATTATCACAGTCCAGCAGTAAAAATATTAAACTAGCAGAGGAACCTGTTCTAACCCAAACCGAAAAGTCTTCCTTTAATCACGTTTGAAAAGTTTTCATATTTTTCGCAATATTATTGAAGCCACAGATTTGATAGAGGTGAAATTTTCTTTGAATTTACACATTTAAAAGTAAAAATATATAACGCGAAATTTTGTGAGGATCATATGAGTAGAAGTTCAAAAAAAAATACCAACATATTTTGTTAGCGGATCAGCGTTGAGTGCTACCTTGAACACTTTCGAACGGCAAGAGATAGAGACTTAAAACTTTAGGAATAGATTTGGAGCCTCAGTTGAAATCGCCATTAAGCAGAATCAGTATAATGGTATTCACATTTGAAATGTTTTCTTGTTTTTATTGATATTTTTCAAACAACAGTTACTATTGATCTGAAATTTAGAAGAATAATGATAACGCATATGTTCTTGCAAAATTTTATGAGGATAATATGATTAGGAGATTCAAAATGAAGACAAAAAATTTTGTGAACGGAGTATCATTGGGCGCTAAAGAAATCATGGCAACAGTCCCACGATCGAATTTAAATTTAGCAATTAGAAATAAAATAACGACAAGGAGGCTAATAAAAAATTTCGTGAAGATAGTATAATTAGAAGAACAAAAAAACTAATTTTTTGAGAATCGTGGGTGAAATGAACTAACGCGTAAAAGCACCTCACTTCAGGTCAGTACCTCTTTTCATATTGTTTCATAAACCAAACGACAGATTGTCAGGAAATCTTCACAGTTATTTTTTAATGGTTGAAAGTTTTTAACAGAAATATGAATTCTGTGTTTGTGGTACCATTTGCGTGTCAAACCGGAAACTTATCTGCCAAAGTAATATAAATAGGCCGCACAGATGTGTGGTTTTCAGAAGGTTAATCTTGAACGAATCTCATTCTGTAATTTTCTTGAAATTAATATGATAATTGACTTAAAATTAAATAACGACATGAGTCATTAAAAACTGATAGGGAATACATACAGAATTTCGATAATTTTTTTCTCAAAAATTACTTAGATGACGAATATACTAGACTCCATTAGCATTGAAAAGTAATAAAATTTTTTTTAATTAAAAACAAAATATTTTTGATATCAACATTTGATAACATACCTGCTACAGTAAATATAATCCCAGATATGAAAGTGTAGACCGTTCTGTTCCTAACACATTGTCCCATGATGCTGAAGACATAGGCAGTGCTGAGTAGTAAGCAGGCCAAGATGAAGAATATCACTGTTTTTGTAACAGTATCTGTAAAATCAAGCGAAACATTTTAGGAATGAATTCTTATCTTTTTCTTCAAATATAGGTAAAAATTTACATTTTTACCTGAGTATTCTAATTTTTATTGATTGAAAGTAGGATACATACTTTATAGCCCTTCCTGGAATTGCTAATCTAATGTTCAATTTTTTCAAAGAACAATTGAAAAAGACAAGTCGTGCAAACGAACTGAAGAAGGAAAAAATCTTAAGGAAGACATTATCCGATTGTGTGCCAATATTATCAAAAGTCCATTCAGTTACCTTTGTTTCACAGATTTAGTTACAGTTTAATGCACCTAACATTCTTTTCTCACTATGAGGGGTTTATTCATCTTCATTATATCATATTCTCAATAACATTGTTTTTGCGCGCTTGTTCTAGGGAGACGCGTGCTATTGTTTTCCCCAAATATCTGTTATATTCGAATTTTGAGCCGAAAATGATCTCAAAAGTTTGGAGTCACCGATGAATAAGAATAATAATTTTACTTGACAAAATTATTTACTTACATTCACTCATTACCATCCACTTAAATTATTTTCTTCAAATAAACAAGTAATACCCTCAAATAAAGAAAATATAATCCAAAGAAGAAAGTGTTGTGGTGGGAGATGATTTTACTCTAAACAAAACAATACATTAGATTAGTGCAGCCCGTCTAGAAAGTATCCGGAAAAAAACAAAGATCAATTGTAATTATTTAGTATATATTTTTAATTAGAAAATGAAAACAAAATTTTCATCTTATTTACTTATACAACCTCCACTTAAGTGCAAACACTTGACTAAACGTCGAGGTACACCCGAAAGTAGATCACTCCCATAATTTTCGGTGAAGGTAGTCCAGGACTGTAAAACTGACTGAATTAAATCATCTTTATTTCGTGGCGTTGCTCGTTCAACTTCAATCTTCATTAGTTCCCATATGTTTTCAATAGGACTAAGATCTGGTGAAGCTGCTGGCCAGGAAATGATTTTCACTTGGTGTTCTTCTATAGACCGAAGTATGACGTCTTGCATTATCCTGCTGGAAACGCCACCACTCAGGATAAAAAGCATGCGCGTTTCAAGGAGATAATCGTTTAGAATGCCACAATACTTTTCACTATTAATGCTTCCATCATCTATACAGAGAGGCGTAGCACCACGCTGAGATATTGCTCTCAAAACCATTATTTTGGTGGAAAATTTGGAAATTTGAACGGTAACAGGTTGTTTTGATAGGTTTTTTAGGTGATTTCCACCGAATTGGAAACAACTTTCATCAGATATAAAGACATTATTAAAATCATCTTCTTGAAAACGTTGACAAAATTCTATCCTATTGTAAAGGTGTCATTATAGGAATTTTGTTGGTTTCCTTGATATATTGTCTTTTCAGTGACATTAGGACGGTTTCTGGACCTACTTTTATATTTAGTTGATTTCCAAATCTGTTAGCCAGTTTGCGCGGATTGTTTCGTCCTAAGGCCAATAAATCGTTTAAATTGTTTGCTTTAATCTTATGCGGTCTTCCGGAAATTGGTCTATTCCTCATATTCATGCCATTTTTATCCACTTTATTGTCTCATATACACCACTTTTTCCCAGTTCAGTCAATTGCGCTAATTTTATAACGTTTCGAAAACCTTTTCTATACAAATATTCTACCAGTTTTCTCTTTCCTAGTTGCGATACTATTTCATAAATTGTACACCTGTTGGTGATCAACAAAATTTGACAAATAGTAATCTTATGCAACTTTGGCCATAGACAATCTATGCACAATCTATTTTATATTTCTCTATTTGTCTCAGAATGTTCTCCCCCTGTCTCTGTACCTTGTCGTGGTGGAGGAGCTTGTCAGTGGAGGATATGGGTATGATGTCTAAAGCAGATGACTCGCAATCCAAACTTCCTTACTTTCTTTCTTGCATAATACCATTCCATCATGTTGTCCCACTCCATCTTTTTTCTACCGCAAGGCTTGGAATCGTACAGGGGAGTTGTGGCTTTGACCTGCGACAGAGTCGCGCGACTCTGCGATCGATTAGAGTTTTGTAATCCTTTCATTGGCGAAGGCGATACCCTGCTGAATCTCAGCGTGGGTTTTCCAACCTTCGTCCTCTTATCCGGTGAAGGATTTTAAATGGTTGCTGAAGGAAAAAGGGAGACCACGACGTTTCGAACAAGTTGGTGGACTTGGGAGATTCGCTCTGCTCACCCCCAAATTTGGCTCCACTTTTAGATCCTGAAGCTCCCGCTGCGGGGTCCTGATTGGTCCGTCGGAAGACAAAGGGAGACTACGACGTTTTGAACAAGTTGGTTGGCCTTGGGAAATTCGCTCTACTCGTCCCTAACTTCGGTCCCATTCGTGGATCGTTAAGATTATCTCACCCGCTGCCCACAGGTGTTACTTGTACCACCTGGTGGTACTCGTGGATGTTGGACTCGAGATGGCAGTGGTTGAAAGTCGGCATGCTGGACTAGGGAGGTATTTCGTTAATCTGTTCGCAGACCCCCATGTTCTGGATATTCTCATGAATTGACTCGGGGTTTAGCGGGACTTGACAGTTTGATCGGCTGGCCCCGGATCAATGCGTAACAATTTAGGGTTTGTGGATTTCGACGAAAAGGCTTTGTCATTAGTGCTTGACGCCAGGTTCAATCAAATGACTTCACATGGGTTCGGTGAGTCAGGACGTACAAGCCGTTAGACAGTGCTCGTACTAGGATCAATAGTAGTCATCAATCTTGAGATTATCTTAGTTCATGGGACTGCGTTCGGATGGATGGATAAGAATTCCTTCCGTCGGGCGAGCTGCGTCTCAAACCAACTCGGGTACTGACCTGCAGAGCCAGTAGGGGTTGAATAGTGCTTCGCTGCTATCAGTCAGACGGTTCTGGCTTTCGAGTCGGAGCCCAAACTGGAAGCTGGTGGGTTCACCTCTTCGAAGGGGTTCTCGCTTCGCGTGATATGGCATAATCCTTATCACACTTTCTACCCCTTGGGCTGGACTGTGGAGACTGCTGAGTAGTCACTAGTTTAATAGTTATGCTCACATGCCAATAACATTACCTGGTAGAATTCACGTGTCTCAAAATGTTACAAAAAAGAAGTATATTAAAATTATGAAAAATTATAAGTTTGGATACTTTCTAGAAGCATTATGTATTATGTAACGAACACAAAATGATGCACATTTTGCACGAGTTTGGAAAGTTTGCGAGACGAGCCGAAGGCGAGTGTTGCAATTTAAACGAGTGCAAAATTGCTATTTTGTGTGGGTTACATACTATACTTTTTCTACAACAACGACCATTTCAAAAATACCCAAATATTCCATTTATTATACTTTGGATCCATGAAAATGTCAAACTGATGAAATTTGTCGTTCGGTGTTCTATCACATTACTGTGTTCTGTGGTCCTATTATATAAGCTACTCCAGTTTTTAAAATACAAAGGCTTTTTACTTGATAGAAAAAATATAACAAAATTTGAATATCAAAACAAATTAAAATATGTTTGTCTTCTACAATTTTAATTTCAAGAAAATTTTTATTCAAAAAACATTTTTGGAATTACCGCTTACGTTTAAGAGACGTATATAATCAAAACTCAATATATAATGTCAAATGGAATAAATAAACCAACAGATATACGTAAGTCATTAAAATTAATAAATAAATATTTAAAGGAGACAAAATTTTGTTTCTGGTGTTACCTTTAAGAACACCAATTGCCTTTTAAAAACATGAACACACCTTAAGGACTTCTCGAAGAATATGATTTATTTGAAATATTTAATATATTCAAATATTCGAATAAGTTAAATCAGAAATCTCTCAAAACATGCCTTATATCTTCAAAAAACAAATATAATTCTAAATAATCCCTTCTTCGGTCCTAGATAATATTACAAATATCAAAATCAAAAAACTAACCTATATCAACAACGCACACGTGCAAAGAAATGAATGTTTCAAAACACAGATCAACTTTATAATTCAAGATTGATTTATGTTCTATCAAAGTCAAAGAACAGTGTAAGTTATTTTTAAGGCTTATTTAAATACATTGACATTCCATAATGAGATTTATTGAAGCCAAAATATAGTTATATATTATATATATAATGATATAGAAAGGCTTTTCACTTGATAGAAAAAATATAACAAAATTTGAATATCAAAACAAATTAAAATATGTTTGCCTTCTACAATTTTAATTTCAAAAAATTTTTTATTCAAAAAACTTTTAGAATTAAATTAATGTCTAAAATAAGCACCGCTTACGTTTAATAGACGTATATAATCAAAACTCAATATATAATGTCAAATGGAATAAATAAACCAACAGATATAGAAAGTCATTAAAATTAATAAATAAATATTTAAAGGAGACAAAATTTTGTTTCTGGTCTTACCTTTAAGAATACCAATTACCTTTTAGAAAACATGAACACACCTTAAGGACTTCTCAAAGAATATAATTTATTTGAAATATTTAATATATTTAAATATTCGAATGAGTTAATTCAGAAATCTCTCAAAACATGCACTATATCTTCAAAAAACAAATATAATTCTAAATAATCCCTTCTTCGGTCCTAGATAATATTCCAAATATCAAAATCAAAAAAGTTTTTTGATTTTGATATTTGGAATATTATCTAGGACAGAAGAAGGGATTATTTAGAATTATATTTGTTTTTTGAAGTGGTGCTTATTTTAGACATTAATTTAATTCTAAAAGTTTTTTGAATAAAAATTTTTTTGAAATTAAAATTGTAGAAGACAAATATATTTTAATTTGTTTTGATATTCAAATTCCAGTTTTTGTTAGCGAAAATAGCAGATCGATTACGAGATATATCATTTCGCATTTGCTGCCTAGCAACCAGTGCAAAATGAAATTCGCTACAATATGAAGCTTATTATGATTCAATTTACACTCTCGATATGAACATTTTTTCGATGCTGTAGAAAAACCTATTTCAAGTCCATCATTCAGAGGAGATTCAAGCCCGAGCAGTACGAACACAGAAATGAAAGAAACCACAAGAGCCTTGTCATTTTGTTATTTAGAGACATTAGTTATTTCCGAAATTTCTTCGGTAGTTACAGTTTTTAGCCAGCACTTCAGTTTTTTCTTGAAGATGTTTCTGATCGACCTCGGAACATAACAGAACATTCTGGGAGCAGCATAAAAGGATTTCTGCCCTATCGATTTTACTGTTTTTCCTGTCGTGAATTCAGATTGTTCCCTTTTCGTATGATAGGGGTGATTTATATATTGCAACTCTTTTCTATTTCTATATTTTCAGGTCAAATATCTGCGTTTCAGTGAAAAGTTTTTCTGAGGGGTAAGTACGCTTTCTTCCATGAACGATCTTCAAAAAATATTTTTGCATAGAGCTGCTCTGTATGACAGTTGTACACGCCTCCCCAACTGGTTATTTCATTCAAATAAATTAATTCGGCTGATCTGTACCAAACATCATTGATAAGAACTATGAGCTTCTGCGTTGGTAACGTGAAAATATCGGGAATACATTCCTTTACTTGAATTAACTCGCAAAGGTATGTCTTGTATGTATTTTGCATACTCTAGATGGTGCTAGTGTATTATTAATATCTTGGAGTCTCTGTGTAGAGCGAATATAAATACTTGACAGATTTGGTGTCGCTAGCATACATTGCACTGACAAAAACCAATCAGTTTGAAACGCGCGCATGTCTGTATTTTGCCTCTGTGATCAACAAAAACTTGTCGAGTTTGTTTGAGTATAGAATTGTTATACAGATGTATGTTTCACTGCCTCGATTTCTAGAACTTTCTATTACCATAGCTCATACTCCAATGGTTATTCCATATTGTTTATGAGACTCAACGAGTGCATGATACATAATGGTGAGTTCTTTTATTGTGAGATTCTTAAGATACCTGAAAAAATACAACATTGACCTTAGCTTTGCTATGCCTTTATCAATGTGATTCAGTGGAATCCGCTTATAATGACATTGAAGGGAAGTGACAAATACGTCATACTAACCGGACGTCAAACAAACCATAATAAAAAAAAATTTGAAAAATTGGAGGATTTCAAATCAAATATTCATCATTTTTAATATTGTTATGGACAAAATGTGATGACAAGTCTGCAGCTCTTAAAGCCTCCTGTGGTAGGTGTTGTGTCTTCTTCGATTTCCTCTTCTTCATCACTTTCGTATTGCTGATTAAGCTATATATATATATATATATATATATATATATATATATATATATATATAGAAACTATTATGTTGATATTGATAGCAACATCATTACATGTGAATAAATTACAGATGGAGATGTCGGGCATAATATATATATATATATATATATATATATATATATATATATATATATATATATATATATATATATATATATATATATATTATGCACGACATCTCCATCTGTAATTTATTCACATGTAATGATGTTGCTATCAATATCAACATAATAGTTCCACTTTTCCGGTGCTGCTAAGGGGTCTGAATTTAGATTTCGTACCTACAAAGATAAAGAAAGGAACGTCATCTTCATCATCAAGTTCATTTTCTGCTGTTTCTTGAATAGGTATACCGTCAAGGTTTTCAATGAATCCCGCATATTTGAAACAGTTGTATGCTTAAAGCGACTAACAGGAAAAAACATGTAGGTAAGAAATATCGTATAATAATACTTACATGGAATAGCCAAAGCAGAATCTGCCGGGTCAGGACTGTATTGTTCTTTCGAAAAGTAGTCTATCCCACTACATTCGTACAGATTCTCTCCAGCTGCAAAAAAAAATAATATTGAAATTGGTTCCCTCATAATTTTTCTATGATGTATAAATGACTATCTTATAAAATTCATTAAGTTCTCTCTGTTTGAATTCCATATCTTATGCAGATAAATACAATATCATCGTGTGTTTATTTTTACCTGAAAAGTGTGGAAAAACTCAGCTATAGCATTGAATTCGACTTTGTTCCCTTGAATATTTTATGAATGGTTTAATTTTATCCTTTAAAAAATTCTAGAAAAGTACTGACATTAGCATTCTTGTCGTTATTTTACACCTTTATTTAAATTTAACGGTAATAGGACTGTTGTTATGGTTCCGGTAGTGCTCAATGCTGGTCTGCTTACAATTTTTTTGAGATCCTCTGATTCTCACGAAATTTAGCGAGATCATGCGCCGGTTTCGGTTTATATTTGAACCTAAGTAGTACTAGTTATTTGATATCAAAATGCTGAATGTAAACTTGAAAGTAGACCTGTTGCTATGGCTCTGGCAGCGTTCAACGCAACTCTGCTCACAAAATATATATTATTGGACCTTTTAGTAATAGGATCGTCACGAAATTTTGCAGAAACCTTTGCATCACTATACTTCTTCTTAATAACAAATTTTAGATTAATTGTTTCTAAAGTGTTGGACGGACATGTGCGTTATTATACTTCTTGTGAATATCAAATTTCAGATTAATCGCATCGGTAGTTTCGAAAATATTGGGAAAAAGGAAAAACGACCCGTCTAGAAAGTACCCGCAATTTATTATTTTTCATAATTTTAATATACTTCTTTTTTGTAACATTCTAAGACAAAATTAATGTATAAAATAGGTTGTGCAGATAGTCGGCTATGGCCAAAGTTGCATGGCAACACTATTTATTAAATAATGTTGATTGTAAACAGGTATACAATTTATGAAATAATGTCGCAACTAGGAAAAAAAGGGAGAATATTTGTATAGAAAAAGTTTTCGAAACGTTGAAAAATTAGTGCAATTGATTGAACTGGGAAAAGATGCTGTATATGAGACGATGAAGAGGATAAAAATGGCATGGATATGAGGCATAGATCAGTTTCAGGAAGACCGCATAAGATTAAAGGAAACAATTTAAAAGCTTCATTGGCCTTAGGACGACACAATCCGCGCCTGGGGTTTCGCAAATTGGCTAACAGATTCGGAAATCAACGAAATGTTAAAGTATGTCCAGAATCAGTTCGTATGTCACTGAAAAGACAAGGCTACATTTGAAGGAAACCAAAAATAAATCCCCATAATGACACCTTTACAAAAGGAACGAAGGAGAGAATTTTTTCGACGTTTCAAAGAAGACAATTTTAATAACGTCATTATATCTGATGAAAGTTGTTCCAACATGGTGGAAATCACTTAAAAATCCTATCAAAACAACCTGTTGCCGTTCAAATTTCCAAATTTCTCCAAAAAAATGGTTTGAGGAGCAATATCTCAGTGTAGTGCTACGCCTCTCTGAAGAGTTGATGGTACCATTAATAGTGAAAAGTATTGTGGCATTCTAAACGATTTTCTCCTTGAAACGGCGCATGGTTTATATCCAGAGATGTGGCGTTTTCAGCAGGATAAGGCAAGATGCTATACTACGGCCTATACTCAAGCTTGGATGCAAGAACATCAAGTGACAACCATTTCATTGCCAGCAGCTTCACCAGATTTAAGTCCCATTGAAAATATATGGGGACTAATGAAGATTGAAGTTGAACGAGCAGCGCCACGAAATAAAGATGATTTGATTCAGTCAGTTTTACAGTCCTGGACTACCTTCACCGAAAATTATGGTCAAGTGTTTACAGTTCAATGGAGGTTGTATAAGTAAATAAGATCAATATTTTGTTATATTTTTCTAATTCGAGAAATGAAAATATATAATAAATAATTAAAATTGAGTCTTGTTTTTTCCGGATACTTTATAGACGGACTATAATTAGGTGTCAAGCTCACGTTGAAACTTTCAAATCTTATGATTTTCCGTTCGAGAGTTATTTGTTCACGGACGGACCGGCTCGACGCAATTAGTTCTTACTTTGGATTCTTCATCAATGAGTCGCACCAAGTCGTTTGACAATAAAAGGAAATATTTTTCTTTATAGAAGGGTTATTACAAAATTTTAAATATCATACAGATTTATTCTGTTAACCGCCTACAAATTTTCAATATCAAAAAATTTTTTATTCAAAAACTTTTAGAATTAAATAAAATAAAAAAATTAATTAATTCATTAACACTCATTACACAGCACTGAAAGGGAATAACAGAATTCAAAGAAATATAATTTTTTTCTCAATTTCAATTAATAATTTATATTTCTTGAATTCTTTTATTTCCTTTCGGTACTGTGTAATGAGTGTTAATTCTAAATGCCTACTAAATTGAAACAGTGTTTCTAAGATTTTCATTCAATTTAATTCTAAAAGTTTTTGAATAAAATTTTTTTTAGGAGGTTTACAGAATAAATCTTTATGATATTTCAAATCTAGTCGTTTGAGATCATCCGCGGCTCATAATTCGAAAATTACAGACATGTGGCCAAAACGATAGTACGCTGTTCCCTAGAACAAACGTGCAGAACGCAGAATTCTAAACGCTCCTTGTATCGTTATTTTACATCTGAATACTAAATTTAAACTTGATCGTAGAACTGTTATTCTGGTTTCTTTAGCACTCAATTCTGATCCACTCATAAAATTTTTGTTTTTGTTTTGAAACTTCTAACATATTAATTATTCTTATTCTGTTACCCAAATTTTAGACCAATCGAATTTATATTAAGAGTACAAATAAGTTTCCGCCGTTTTATTGTAGATGGCGCGGCACGGAGTTTCGGTTAGCTTTCGCAGATGATAACCGGCTTAAAAAATAGTTTCGACATTCAAGAACAACATAACCTCTTAATATCATTGATTTTATATTGGTAAAATATAATTTTTATAAGTTGAAAATGTCAAAATTTGAGCCAAGTAAGCGTCATTTGCGGGAAATATAAGTTTACTTCTTTAATTTAAAGAAATCTGCTGCTGAGGCGCATCAATTGCTCGTAGAAGCATATAGTGAGGGTGCTTTGAGTGAGAGAACGTGTCGAGAGTGGTTTCAAAAGTTTAAAAACGGTGATTTCGACGTAGATGACAAAGATCGCAGTGGAAGGCCAAAAACTTACGAGGATGCAGAATTGGAGGAATTATTGGAGGAAGATTCATCTCAAACACAAAAAGAACTTGCTCTAAGATTAGAAGTCACTCAGCAAGTAGCCTCACATCGTTTAAAATCATTAGGAATGATTCATAAACAATTTGTGCTAAAAAACGGCGGAAACTTATTTGTACTCCTAATAGTTTGGAAAATATAGGAGAAAATTGAAATGTGTGAAACTAGTGAACGTATTCCATCCAAAAGCTAACTCAATGGAGATATTGAAGCTCCAAAACAAATCAGAAAGTTTTAAGCCTCTCTCTCTTTCGAAAGTTATAGTGATTAAGTTAGCGCTCTGCGCTGATTCGTCCACAACATTTTTCTGAAACTCCTAATCATACCATCCTCGCGAAATTTCGCACGAGAATTCGCGTTATTATACTATTTCCAGATGGCGATTATTATGTATAAATACTTGTTGGATCACCATGTATCTAATTGAAAGTATTGTGTGTTGTCTTCTTACTGTTTATATCATAGTTTTTTCTATTGAATATTGAAAATGTAAATATTATTAAATTTGGTTTGCTTTAATAAGGGAGGGTCCAATTTGAATTTTTGATAATTTAATTTTTCAAATATATATTGGATCCAAGTAATCTCAATTATAAATCTGTAGACTCGAAACTAATTTTACTACTAAAGTATATTTTGACTAATGCTCGATGGCATTGTATAATGCTTGATGGATCATATCGGTTCACATAATGAGTTGACACGAAGTTCCGAGGGCCTATATCGATAACTTTCCTTCAAAGTGGAATAACCCCTCAGTATTTAAACCGATATAGTCGATCAAGCATTATAGAAGGCCATCGATCATTTATTATTATTATTATTTGAAGGTATTATTACTATTATGGTTTTATGGTATTTTATGGGTGTCTGTCCACCCTACCATTGCCTCCGCACGGACTATTTT
This sequence comes from Megalocaria dilatata, assembly GCA_034642435.1. Classification (NCBI taxonomy): domain Eukaryota; kingdom Metazoa; phylum Arthropoda; class Insecta; order Coleoptera; family Coccinellidae; genus Megalocaria; species Megalocaria dilatata. The sequence goes on along the minus strand of CM067859.1, from coordinate 50,244,995 downwards.
GGTTCACCCCTAATTTATATTTTTTCCCCGACGAGATCCAGTTTTTGGATAAAACTGATAATATTGTTCGGGGGTAACTTTTTCAGTTCGCAGTGGGCTATAAAAGCCTGACCAAAGACCTCGAATCTGATGCGACTCACCGCTGGGCACTCTGAGACGATGTGCATGGCTGTTTCAGTATCCTCAAGACACAGCCTGAATTCATCGTCTTCAGCCAGACCGATGTTGTGCAAATGCGCTTTTAGCCTGCAGTGACCTATCACAATTCCGACAAGTGTTCCTAGTTTTGGCCCTATCCAGACCTAACGCTAGATCCGCCATCTTTTTGTTCGAAGCTGTTCGAAGCTGAATATTTCAGGCCAGAATGGCTCCGCCAGAAAGTCTTGAGTTCATTCTGCCTGTTATCGTTAGCTTAGCCACGTCATGTGGTATTCCCAGGAATGGTTTCGGTCCTGCCAGAGGCAGCGCAGGTCTAGCAAATGTCAGCCGATCTACTTCTTCGTTACCCAAATAGTTTGAGTGGCTCGGTATCCAAACAAGACTGATTCTGTTATACATACCGAGCCTGTTTAAAGCTGTGCGGCAACTCTAGACTGTTTTTGATGTACACTAGCTGGATTCCAGAACTTTTAGTACTGACTAACTATCAGTAAATATTTTGATTTTGCCGTGGTGGATTTGCCGTTTTATCAGTAGTTCTGCCACGGTCTCAATGGCAAATAGTTTTTCCTGGAATATAGTTGCGTTTTCACCGAGATTTAATGATATGTTGATTCTCGGTTTGCTTCCATAGACTCCCGCTCTCGTTTCGTTCGTCGTTCGCAAGCCGTTTGTGAACAAGCCAAGGTTGGTCCTCAATAGAACCTCAGCATGCTGGGTCCATTCGTCCCGGCTTGGGACGATTACATTGAAATGACGTTCTTGGCTCGTAACGTTTGACATCAGATCCGAAGGCATCGATAGGGTGTTGTTAAAAGCTCGACCAGCATTCCTGAGCCTCCCATCACTATTGCCTATGGCCTCTCAATCGCCAGTTGATTAAATTTGTATGTGGTCCGTTCCGCTTCCCTGTGCACGAGTAGGTGCAGGTGGTAGATTTAGTAGGACCTCCATGGCTGTCGTGGGTGTGGTGCGAAACGCAAGGTACGCCTGTCTCTGTAGTCGGTGAGCTTATATTGGCCAACCGTTTGCGGGCCTTTCTTTCATCACGCTACAGAGCCATACAGTATCTGTGGCCTGATTGCCATAGATTATAGCCAATACATCTGCCTGGGCTTTAAATTAAACCCCAGGTTTTACCACAGATTCGCCTGCAGGTCCAAAATCCCATTCTGACTTTATGACACACTTTGTCTAGGCATCGAGCATTAGTCAAGATATAAATGGCCTTGAAAACCCTCATGAAACTAGTCCGACAGAGACTAAAGTCTATGTTCTTATGCTAACCTAACCTTATCTCTACTCCCTTGTACTGATATAAACAATATATGTTTTGAATTTCAATTGGAATTTGTACAAATTTGAATTATTTCTCCTCTGGTCCTCCTCTGTCCTTGCTCTGTTTCAGGAATTTGTTTTGGATTCTTTAAAGATATTATTTCAGCATTCACAGCCAACTTCGTTGATTCTTTTCTATTGAATTGTTAGATACTTGATTTATATGGTGGATATTTCCATAAAAACATTCAGATATCGTATTTCTGGATTCCACTTCAATTCACAATAATAATATTATCTTCTTTTTCGGTTGTGGAACTGGATTTTTGAAGTTTAATTTATTTAGAGCGACGAGATTTCTACTCTGGAATAATTTCATACTGAACTGAAATTTTGTTTGCCTTGCACTCGAAAGATTGAATTCCAAAGCTTACTAGAATTTGTCGAGTTCTTAAAAAATTATGCTTTCAATGATTATACAAAATTAACCCTATGGTTTGAAAATATTCTAGAAAATTCACCTAAATTTTTATCTAGTCTTTGATACCAATATTATGTTAAACAGAATAGTGAAATTCTTGCGTAAGTATTTTAAGTGTCAAAAGTTTACAAAGTTTAACCTCTAATGCTTCTAACATAAAAATTGCTCGAAATTACCTATGAATTCGATTACATTTCATTAGCTTATATGCTATTACAACTTTATCCATTCAGAAGCGTTTTCAAGGATATTCTTGTATACATATTTTCAAACTTTCTGATGTAGACACTATGTTTCCTTTAATCAATTGATTTATGATTAGTTTTGCCCTATTTACACTATTTTGGTGAGATAGATTTGATTTAACTTTTTTTTTGTCAATAATTTCACTAAAGTTAATATATGATTCATAATGGTAACAAATCTTTTCAACATTTTCTTTACCAATTTAAAACTAGATATCTAAATTCAAATTAATTCTATTTCTTGCACCTTTGACTGTATTTACATTGAATAATTGTGAATTGAATTATCCCTGTGAGTTCTATTTGAAACTTTTCAAAAGATTGCTGATTTTTGATCATCGTTTAAAGAATTTTCACTCAACTAGTGGTTATGTACTCCCAATATGCTTTTTCTTTTAATTTTGGCTTGCGAGTATTTTTATGAGTTCAATTATTGGTAGTTCTTTAAGAATGGATTCTATTTAATTGATTTTGCTCTCATTACACTCTAACGAGTCAATTCATATACAACGGTGAGTTTTTTTCTTGATATTTTTGTATAATTATTTATTTCAACTGTAAATTGCATATATATATATATATATATATATATATGTATATATATATTTATGTATATATATATATATATATATATAGATATCAAAAGTTTTGAAGATTCTCATGTTTCCGCGCGAAAACGGATAAGCCAAGTGTCCAGATGCAATAAAAACATCAAAGTTCGAAATTATCAATTCTGTTCACACGTAGACGTCTCTAAATGAAATCTAACATTAATAATAAATCGAATCAACATCTGCTATATCGATAACACGAAAACTATCGGTTGAAAAATCAACACAGGAAATACAATATACAAAGCAATCTAAACGTTTTAATCATAGACGTATTAAGGATAATAAGTCTATGGTTTCAATTCAGGTTTATAAATATCAGCTTTTGATATGCTTCCCAGAATTTGTATGGAAACGGTAACATATTCATTATTATCAGTCATATTCGGAAGCTTGTCTGTCATAAAGTGAATTCAGATTTTGAGTCTGAATCTCAAATGATCTAGGACCGCCTTTATTTTATGGTGGAAGTAGAAATCTCTCAGTCTATCTTGGTTTAATCAATTTTGCGAGGTTATTGAAGAAGGAATGGTGGATACTAATTAGACTGACTAATTGATATGCCAATGGAAATTTCTTAGAGAGAACTTAATGAGATTAATGCGCGTGTATGAAGTCCCGCGCTTTGATAACTAACGCTCGACGCGAATCACTTATTTTCTGAATAGATGTCTTCCACATTCAATTCATTCCCTTTCATCACATAATATTCAAAATCCTTTATTTAATTTTGAATTCAGTTATTCATTCAATTTCGAATTTAATTCCTGAAACAAGAAGTTATAATTTTTCAAGGAGAACAAAAAATTAACCGAAGATGTGAATTTTTGTGAGCATCTCCATTTGATCTATTATTCTCTATAGATTTATTAGATGAACTAAAAAAAGGGTCATCGGATGATTAATTTTCGGTTTAATGAAGAAAATACTATTTTGCTGATTAAATTTGATTTTATTCATTAACATAGTATCATTCAAAAGCAACACAATCGCTTCAGCGCCTCTCAAACCCTTCCATACCTTTCTTGAAGAACGATTAATCTTTGGTGCCGAATAGGCGTTTGTTTTCAGGGATTACCTCCTTATTCGAGCCGAATCTCTTTCGGCTGAGAATTTTTTAAAGTCTGCGGAAAGGTGAGACTCACTGGTAGTCAAATCTGGAGATCTGGATGATGGGTGCGGAAGCAACTAGAAGTGCATTGCGTTTAATATTGCTTTGATTCATTCGGTCTTTGCTTGGTGGAAACTCATTTTAGTTAAAAAATATAAAAGAGACACTATTTTTATTTCCACAAAAATGTTTATAATACAATTGTTTCAACACGATGTGGCTTCTTCAGTTATCTACATTCTACTGGCTGATGGTGTAGAGTGTAACCGCGTTTAAATACAGTGTTAGGTACGTGACAAAATAATGGAAGAACAAGTAATAAAAACTCAAGGTGTTTGTTGGAGTTTGCCGCTAAAAAATGCCATTAGGGAAAGATATTCAGTAATGGAGAGTGATCAACATCTGTTTGTTCGTTGAAAAGGATTTTACGGGCCAATTTATACTAAAGGGCAATCGTTGCAAGTCAAGTTGTAGACTCCAAATTTATTTTCTTTATTTGTTCGATCCCTATTGTTTTTTATGTAAGTACTAAGGTTATTAATGGTTTTAAAAGCTGCGTTGTAATTGAAAATATTTTTGAAATATTTGTCAATATTTTCAGATAATGCATTAACATAAGATAAATATTTCTGTGTAGTGTCTTCTTTTATGATTGGGTACACGAGATTTAATGCCATTTTCTTTTGTTTATTGGATACCATTTTGTCTATAAGAACGGGGTTGTACCCGTTGTGTGACGCTATTTGCTTAATGATATTTAATTCTTTCAAAAAGTTATCTGAATTCAAAGGGACATTCAATAGTCTATGAATAAAACTATTATATGCTGACATCTTCTGGTTGGTGGGGTGATTTGAAGTTTTATGTATTGCACAATGCGCATAACCTGTTTGTATGGGTGGGTTTTCTATGTGTGTGGGTGAAAAATGTGCCTGATTTGGTGTTAAGTACGTCTAGAAAAGGAATCGAATTTTTACTCCAAGTTTCATCGTGAAATTGATGTTCGGATGGCAATTGTTGAGATGGTCAAGAATTTGATGCAGACTTTCGATGCCATGTGGCCCTATGACCTCAACCAAAGATGAATCGTCTTGTTGTTTTGTTTGTGGAATCTAATATCCTAAGAATCTTCAACAAACATACCTATATCCAGACTATCGATGCCGATGGCTTTAGGGTGAAATGTTTCATTGTCCTTGATCTCAAAGTCTTCCATGAATATATCAGCTAGAACTGGGTAAATAGGGGAACCCATGGCAGCACCTAAGACTTGTTTGTAGAAGGGGACTTGGAAAAGGAAATATGTACTTTTCATACAGTGGTTGATGAGGGTCAAAGTGTCTTGTCACTGTATGAAAAGTACATATTTCTTTTTTTTATGGCACTTTCTACAAACAAGTCCTGGGTGCCGCTATGTTTTTTGTTTCGTTTGTGGAATCCAATATCCTAAAAACTCCAACATGTGGTTGGGACGGTCAGACTAGGTGAGCAGATCAACGGTATAAACGGAGGAATGAAAATGGTAGCAACAAATGCGTTACTATACTGATCGGTAGGACATGGCAAAACATCGACTTAAATTAGTCGTGCAACGGTACAGTTGACTTTGTCTCAAATTGAATTAGGGGTGATGTCAATATGGTTGGATTCCTGACACTTCGGGACAATAGCAGCTGTGCTGGGATACCAACAATTCTCTGCTCAGTCGCCCCTAATGGACCGTCAAGACCGGCAAAGGACCTCACAAATTACTGACAATAGGTGAATAGACTAGGAAGTAGCGTCTACGTGAAGAAGTTGTGACCTGGCCTAACGAAAGTTCACTCCAAAATCACTTTGAAATGTAAGGTAATGCAGCGTTTCTGCAACACTAAACTGAAACACCAACAATTCCCGGTAACGTCGATCCTATTGGAACATCAAGGCCGGCAAGAGACCTCAACAAATCTACCGACAATAAGTGATCTGACGAGGAAGGGGTATCTATGTGAAGACGTTGTGACTTAGCCTGGCGAAAGTTCACTCCAAAGTCACTTTGAAATGTAAGGTATCGCAGTGTTCCCGCAATGCCAAACTAAAATACCAACAATTCCTGGCCAAGTTGATCCCTGATGGAATGTCAAGACCGGCAAGAGACTTCAACAACTCTACCGACAATAGATGAACTGAGAAGGAAAAAGCGTCCACGTGAAGACAATTTAGTGACCTAGCCTAGCGCAAGATTACTCAGATACAGATTACAGATAAGATCGAAACACAGCGACGTATATTCGGTGTGACGACGCTTTGACGGAAAAAATCAGCCGAGGAAGATCAATCGGAAATTTAACGGTCTCAAAAGTCTGACGGTTTAATGACTTTTAAAACTTGTCGGTCTAATAACTCTCAAAACTATCATCAAACGATCGGTCTAATTACTAGGAAAAGGATATAAATGTATGGTCTGAAAATTAGGAAAAATATTGAAATGTGCGGTCTGAATATTACGAAAAAGATTCTGTTTTCTGGCGGATAGGCGTATTTGAACCCTCGGTAAAATTAGCGTGCGCACATGATGAAAATTTCGCCGCGTCTTAATTTAACGGCCCAAATTTGCTAGTTAATTGGTGGAACTTGACATCATGTTCTTCTGGAACACGATGCCTTATATGGGCATCACCACCGATTTCCCTTCTTTTCTTTCCTTCGCAAAAGCACAAAAAAAAACGGTAAAAGAGCTGCATATAGAATTGTCAAATCTGCAGAAGATGAAACTTTCACGATTTCTTCCACACGTAGATGCTCGTTAAAAACATTGATTAACGCGATTCGAATTTAACTTCTTTAAGACGGAAAATAATTGAAGCGTACAAGGTACGTATGAAAATCAACACGCCTCGATTTTTGTCATGCGTAGATGCTCACTAAAAATACTGGCTAACTAGATTCACATTTTAGGCGGAAAAGAATCAACACGTATAAGGTCCATACGCAAAGTAACGCGCTTCGTTTCAATGTTGTCTTTGGGGGCCGCTGTGGGTTTTTTCGCATAGATCAGCAGATAACTCCACAAGACGTGAAATTGTACGAAATCAATAGCCCGATCACATCACCTCTACATGAGATGACCATACTCTCATATGGCTCATGCAGAATGTCCAATGTGGCATAAGCTGTGTGCCTCATAGCGACATATTGTTGAAACCACATGTCATTGGTGTCCAGATAATCCAATTTGATGGCATAAGAAGTTGGTAATCATCGACCTATAGCATTAACTCGTCATTAACGGTGATAGATTGACCAACATCGTTCTAAAAAACATATGGACTGATGACGCCATCAGCCAAAATTCCATGAAAAATACTAATTTTTTTCGGGATGCATTGCACGCTCTTGGATCTGTCTCATGTTAATTGGTATTGTCTTGAACGCGACAATTTTGTTTGTCGATACCTATTCATCTGAAAATGGGCCTCATCGCTGAAGGATTTTTTTATTTAAATTAGGGCCAATTTCCAAATGCTCCAAGGCTCATTCAGGGAAAATGCGTCTATGTCTATCGTCGTTTATCTTTAGCTCCTGGGTCAGTTGAATTTTGTACGGACACAGGTCCAAGCCAAAATTGGCGAAAATGTGGTATGCGAAAGGCTGAGTTCTTGTGAGCCACGCGAAATCAACTACCTCTGATTCTCCTCCACACTATCATGAACAGCGGCGATGATTTTGGCAGATCTTGCGTTTAGTTATCATACAGGTATCGGTACATTATTTACTGAACCAGTGGAATCAAATTTATCTAGGACACTCCGAATAGTCCTCTGGATAGGACAATTATAGCGACCGTAAAATGGTCGGAGAGCGACGAACTTTATCCGCACAGAACACTAATTTTGATGAAACAATTTTATCATTTTCACGTGTTGTTGAGCGCTGAATGTGTTCATGGTGATTTGGCAAAACAGACTGCATAAATGTCAACTGTAAAAATTCAGAAGTTCCTATTGGAAGACCCGTTATTAGAGGCAACCGAGATGAGACTACTTCGCAGAATAACTGAAAATTGCTCTTCGACTGAAAGAAGAGTGAAAATATAAGAAGAAATATAGCATAATGTAATGTAGCGTTAATGAGTGAGTAATTAGTAGAATAAATGGAGTGGAATGAGCATATCAGTAGAATCAACGATAAAAAAACAGTAGTTGCACGTGATAAATCATTGTAAGGAAGACCTAGACAACGTTGAACAGTCCAGTCCTATTAGGACTCGAAATGACAGGTTTTAAGCTTAGAAACTCGTCTACATCTTCATTTAAAACTTGTCTTAAAAGTCTTATACAACTTCTTCTCCTGTCATAATTTGTTCAAGGTGAAAGGTAGCAGAAATCCATTTTTGCGACTATCTCGGTTCATTAAAATGTTCCCTGAATAACTGTACAAGTTTTCAGTGGAAATGCACAATTTTAATAGTCTGAACTGGTGTTTAAAATATGTCTTAAATGTATTCTAATTAAAAAATGTATATGAGACAGTAATTCATTTCCACAAAAATGTTTGTAGTACTACAACAATTGTTTCACCACGATGTGGCTTCTTCAGGTATTTCATTGTACTGTCTAGACAGTACAATTAAATTGGCTAAGAGATTTGGGGAGCAACGACACATAAAATTGAGTCCAGAAATCGCCAGTATGTCACTGAATAGGCAAGCCTACATATCAAGGAAACCAAAAAATCCCTATAATGACAAAAAGAATGAAGTATAGAATTTTGTCAACGTTTTCAGTTAATTTTAATAATGCCTTTATATCTGATGAAAGTTGTTTCCAACTTGGTGGAAATCACTTAAATCTCCTATCAAAACAACCTGTTACTGTTCAAATTTCAAAATTTCCCACCAAAATAATGAATTGGGGGAGCAAACTAACAGCGCTGTGCTACGCCTTTCTGTATAGTTGATGGTAACATCAATAGTGAAAAGTATTGTGGCATTCTAAACGATTTTCTCAATGAAACGGCGCACGTTTTATATCCAGAGGATTGGCGTTTTCAGCAGGATAATGCTAGAAACTCTACTTTGGCCTGTACTCAAGCTTGGATGCAAGAACACCAAGTGACAACCATTTAATGGCCAGCGGCTTCACCAGATCTTAGTCCCATTGAAAACATTTGGGGACTAATGAAGATTGAAGTTGAACGAGCAGCGCCATGAAATAAAGATGATTTAATTCAGTCAGTTTTACAGTCCTGGACTACCATCACCAAAAATTATAGGGATGATCTAGTTTCGGGTGTACCTTGATGATAAGTCAAGTGTGAACAGTTAAATGGAGGTTGTATAAGTAAATAAGATGAATATTTTGTGGCAATTTTCTAATTCAAGAATTAAAAATATATACTTGATAATTACAATTGAGCTTTGTTTTTTCTGGATACTTTCTACACGGACTATGCATTGAATACTCTATCGAACAAGCCTATTCGCAATATTTCTACACTTCGTATCAACATTTTATGTAGAATTAAATATCAATTTATTGTGAATGAGGACCTGGTAATCTCCGAACCTGTCTTTTAAAACTAGAAGTATTCTTATGAAAAGCTCTTTTCGCTACTGCGATAAAATTTTCTCTCTATTTGTAGTTCACATATGACATGATTATTATTAGTTCACTTAAATTCAATCGATATAGTGCTGTTGAAAAAATGAGTTTCACGTAAAAACGACATGATTACGAATATGAAAATTGTTAATAGGAAGTTTTTCGAATCGGGACAGTGCAACATACATCCGTGTTACAGTTCCAAACTTAAATAAATCCGAATAGTTTTTGTTCATTGTCAGGCATAAGCGGCAGACATGCATGTTTCATAGCTTTTTTGCTACTCATCAATGCATTGCTCAAATGCCAACGAATGCAACACAGCCACGTACCTATATTCGCCCTGAATAGTGCCCATACTGTTTTGGCAAACCACAGCGTCATCTAATGCACGCGAATATACATACGCAGAATGTTTGGCAAGACAGTATGCAGGGCGAATATAGGAACATGGCTGTGTTGAATTCGTTGACATTAAAGCAATGTACTAATGAGAAACCAAAAAGCTATGAAACATGCATATCAGCTGCTTATGCCCGACGATCAACAAAACCTATTCGGCTTTATATGAGTTTCGAATTGTAACATAGATGTAAGTTGCACTGTCCTGATTCTGAAACCTTCCAATTTACTATTCTCAAATTCACTATCATGTTAATAATGAATATCCCCCGCTTGATATACAGGGTGACAAGAAAAACTTCGGACAAATTTTACTGTGTTCTGGAACGAAATTATTTTAACGTAGCCGAATAATTTCTATTCTATTAGATTCTCTACACTTTCTTGTACTAATATGTGAATTTTCAGTTTGATGGTACTTTATTTCAAGTTTGTGTTAGAATGTCAAACAAACGTAGTGCAATTTTGTAGCTGTTTCGTCAGGGTAAGCGTCAATGCGAAATTGTTCGATTGCTCAAACCACGACAAGCCAAGTCCGATGCAATTTGGCGTTTCAAGGAGCTTGGCCATGATGGTTGTCGTCCAGGAAGTGGGAGAAAACGCACTGTCAATACCCCTAGCAACCGCAACATCGTGAAGAAGCGAGTCCATCGAAATTCGAGGGCCTTCATGAGAAAAATAGCCCGTGAGACCGATATCAAGCGTGAATCCGTTCGTCAAATATCTAAAAAGGAGCTCAACCTCAAGCCATACAATCTTTAAAAAGTTCAACTCATCACGGATGAATTCCGTGATGAGTTCCCTTCACAGACGAGAAGCTTCTCACCGTAGAACAATCCCACAACCACCAAAACGACAGAGTCTAGTCCGCAGAGGCTCTCGGTACGTCGGACATTATCGAACATCGTCAAAATCCGCAATCCGTCATGGTCTGGGGCGGAATTTGCGCCAGCGGCAAAACATCCTTGGTTTTCGTGGATCAAGGGGTGAAAATCAATCAGGAAGTCTACCGCTGCGACATTCTCGAGGCCGTAGTACTTCCGTGGGCCCAGCAGCACTTCGGCGACACGTAATGGACCTTTCAACAGGACTCTGCTCCGGCTCATAAAGGGAAAATGACGCCAGAATGGTATAAGACTCAATTTCCGGGTTTCATCACATCGCCCCGCAGGCATTAGATCTTGACGAGATAGGGGCGCTTGTCAGAACTAGGACCCTAGTTTCATCCTGGCGAAATGGAGGATTAAGTCTTGGTGCCTAACGTAATGCCATTCGCGCCAGTCACTGGACCTGTATGGTGGAAGATCTCCGAATGGGGCCCCAGTTTTGACGTTCTGGTGAAATGGAGGGCTGAGCCGGTTGATTAACTCAGTGACAGGGAGTCTGTCGCAGCACAGGGCTTCTCCCTCAAAAATTGGCGTAATCTACCCTATCGCAGTATGAATCTCCGGATTTTTCTGTGTAATGGCCGAGTGCGTTATGTATCATACTGCGTTACCTCAGGGGGGGTGATTTGCCCACAGGTGTTAGACTCGACACCACTTCTTTGGTGTTGGATTCGAGGGGTCAGTGGTTGAAAGTCCGCATGCTGGACTAAGGGGGGTATTTCGTTTATCTGTTCGCAGACCCCCATGTTCGGGATATTCTCATGAAATGACTCAGGGTTTAGCGGGTTTTGACGGTTCGACCGGCCTGTCCTGGCCCCGGATCAATGCGTAACAATTTAGAGTTTGTGGATCTCGACGAAATGGCTCTGCCATTAGTGCTTGACGCCAGGATCAATCAAATGACTTCACAAAGGTTCGGTGAGTCAGGACGTACAAGCTTTTAGACGGTGCTCGTACCAGGATCAATAGTAGTCATCAATCTTGAGATTATCTTAGTTCATGGGACTGCGTTCGGATGGATGGATAAGAATTCCTTCCGTCGGGCGAGTTGCGTCTCAAACCAACTCGGGTACTGACCTGCAGAGCCAGTAGGGGTTGAATAGTGCTTCGCTGCTATCAGTCAGACGGTTCTGGCTTTCGAGTAGGGGCCCAAACTGGAAGCTGGTGGGTTCACCTCTTCGGAGGGGTTCTCGCTTCGCGTGATATGGCGTAATCCTCATCACACTTTCTACCTCTTGGGGTGGACTGTGGAGACTGCTGAGTAGTCACTTAGATAAGAGCTATGCCTAACATGCCAATAACATAACTGGTAGAATTCACGTTTCATCACATCTGCAGAATGGCCGCCTTACTCACCGGATTTCAACCCAATGGACTACAGCGTGTGGTGTGGTCAGTTTTGGAGCTCAGGGCGTGTGCTAAACACCACAAAAGTTTGAACTCGCTGAAGCAATCAATCCGCGCGGGGAATGGGGATTAACGCCCGAAGAGCTATTACCAAAAATTTCCAGAAGCCTTTAAAGCTATGTATCACCGCCAAAGGAAGAGCCACTTCGAAACCGCTTAAATATATTATTACCAAATGTTTATGTTATGATTATTCGTTGTTGTTTTGTTCAATTTCTTTTGTTCAATAGAGTTAAATAAAAACAAATTTGTCTGAGTATGATATGATATATTATTCTGGTACTCCTGATACTCCTGTGAAGCCTCTTCAGCTTATGCGAGTTAGGAGTTAAGTTGCGTTCTGATTAGGCTTTGTTCGTGCGATCTTAGGCCACTTTAGGTCACACTGTTAATTTTCGACCCAACAGTGAAATGGTGGCCGAAACCCGTCTAACTAGAAAATTTCTTTTCTACTTGAACAGGATTTGAACTCGGGACTTTTCGGTTTCCATCCTAATGCTCTAACCACTATGCTATCGATACTCAATCAATTCATTTGGAGAAAAATGCTGATATTCACATAGCGGCTTAATTGGATATAACTTGAGCATAGGGAAGTTTTATTCGTCTGTGACGCTAGATCTAATGGGGAATACAGTTTGCTTCTTGATTTAGCCAGGAGTTGTATGCTGCGTAAGTTTATTCGCGTCCATTAGATGGCGCTGTTGTTCGTCAAAACAGTAGGGCCACTTTGCAGGGCGAATATAGGTGCGTGGCTGTGTTGCATTCCTTGGAATTACTACTGAGTAGCCAAAAAGCTATGAAACATGCATGTTTGCTGCTTATGCTCGATGATCAACAAAACCTATTTGGCTTTAATGAAATTAAGAACTGTAACAGAGATGTAAGATGTACTCTTCCGATTCGAAAAACTTCTTATTCACCATTCTCAAATTTGTTATCATATTCGTAATAAATATCCGTTGATTCAATTAATTCATTTGAAGAAACAACACCTAAAATACCAAAATTTGTGTATTTGGGTGAAATAAGATATGTAGCTTATTAGCGTGAGAATTAATTGTTGTGCAGAATGGTCTAATAGGTTCGTTAGGTTTGTATTTAAAATGATTTGAATTAATTAAATATTTAATACTACATAAAATATTGATAAGAAGTGTGTCAGTATTGCCAATAGGCTTGATTGATCGAATACTCAATGTAGTAAATAAGTGTAAATGTGTTCTTCAAAAAATTCAATTTTGAAAATAATTTAATTGATGTACAGGGTGTTTTACTCGATATAACATCAAAAATATAATTTTCTCAGTCCGGGCCTGCGCTATTGATTATTAACTAAAACTAAGTATTGGTGATTGTCCTGGATTTAATCTTTGACATTTTCATGGAAATTTATGGAAGCGTTCAAGAGTTATACTGATTGAAAATTTTCGAGGAAATGAATAAAATATCCGGTAGCTCATAAATGAATTGACATAGGACATATTTCGAACAAATTATTCAAATAAAAAATGCATTTGCACCGAAAGCATGTACCGTTTAATCATGAAACACTCCAAATGTTAGCATTCATCATAAAAATTGAAGAATATAAAATTTAGGATAAAAAACACGTCCTGAAATATAATTATGTTAAAACTGGATAGCCCGTACAAATCTTACCTAAAGTATATCATAAAATTAAAGATTGAATAAATCTATGGAAAGAAAAAGTTTATGAGTTTTTAACGTAAATCATATCTTGTAGTAGAAGAACGGTAAAGCTTAGATAGAATAGAGTTGTAATATAGACCATCCTTGGGAAACCTAAATTTTCACATTGACTTTTAAAATATTATCGAAGTATCCAATTAGGCTTTCATGTGATTCATTCATATGAACATAAAATTCACCTTCTTTCCCTATTCGTAATTCACAGAGTACAGCTTTGTAGTCTCAAAGGCTTGCTACTCCATAAGAGGATTGAAGCCTTAATGATGTTGACCTCTGAACTAAAATTGACCTTTTTCAATGTTTTTTTAGAGAATATTTATTTTATCAGTTTCGTCTTAAAGTTTCTTTTACGTTGTTGAATGGAATTTGTAAATATTTTATGTTGAAATTGTATCAAATGAGTTATAATGTTTACCGTTTATTTATGCTCATATATTTAATGGGAATTTGATGAATAAACAGAAAATAAATAGGATTGAATAGTTTTTCTATTGTAAATCTCGTCTCAGCTTCGACGATATATCTCATATTATTGGCAACATTTATTCACACTAATATATGAGCTTCTCCTTCAGATCTGCAACTTCGATATTTTTTTACATTCATGAACTACCTCGAGGTAATCAATTTGGGATTTGATGTGCATACTTCGCTCGACCAGTAGACTTCTTGTATGCAAATTAACCATGCAAACAGTTGAATTGAATAGCTCACCGTTCACTGGGTGGAAAACGAATTCAAATTAAATCAAGTTAACATTGATACCAAGAAAATAAACAGCCAGAAATTCTGACTATACCGTATTTTGCCTTGTGAATTTAATATTGCCAGGGAATAATAATTCACGTTGCTGGTATACACATAAGAAAATATGGAGCCCATTTAATGGAAAACAAAATTGACTTTCCAAGGAGATGTGAGTGGTCTGTTATGACATTTTCCATTAGAGTTAGCAATAAGTTCTAACTAATGTGACATTACTTTGTAGTTATAATACGATATATTCGCAACGGAGTGTTTTCGGTGGAGAGCTTTGTAGAGGTGCAACGCAACAGTATCTTGTTGCTCTATACGTTATTTATTTACAACGTTGAAAACCACGCAATTGCATTTCTTGTTGATTGGAAAATCTGCCCTATACAAGGTACTTTTAACCTTCAGATACTTATTTCTGAAGATTGTGTGCCTTTGAGCCGGTTAAGTGTCCTGCACAGAATATGAAAAGTAATGTAATGAATAATAATAAATAATAAAGAGTTATCTTCACAAGCCCTATGCTCTACCACTGAGCTGTCGGGACTCATTATTTATCCAAATAATCATTGATTAATTTAAAGATAGGATCAACATCATCTCCAGAAATATAAATCATTGAATCATCAGAATTAACGTTATTTCGCAATTCATAACATATTTAAAAATATCATTTATATATAATAAAAACAGCAACAACACCGTGCCCTGTGGTACTCTCTGATCATTTATTCTGTTTGATGACACAAAATCTTTAAATTTGACTTTTTGATCTATACAGTGCAAATAGGATTGAAACCATCCAAGTACATTTCCCGCTAGTCCCATCTTCTCGAGTTTTTTTTATGATAGTTTTCTATCAATAGTTTCAAACGCCCTTTGGAAGTCAAGATTAATTCTAAGAAGGTAACATCAAATCTTAAATAGGTATGATTTGGCTAAAACAATAAAACGAGAAACAGATAAAATACTGAAACATATCGTATCAGTCATTATAAATTCCCAAATTGAGTAAAAATATCCCACAAGGGAGGTCTGTCAACATGTGTTAGTACATTCTGAAGAATTCTCAAGGACTTGCAACTGGTAATTTCAGATGATTATGCTGGTATTTTCATTTTCATTATGAACATTTCATAGTTGTTGTTGAAGTTAGATCCAAATTCTTTTTAATGACTGGCTTTAATATCTCTAACTGCAAAATATTAGAAATATTTTTCCATATATATTTTTTAATATCAAGTAAGAAATATTTTATGCCGGTGCGAGGAAAACTGGAACCAGTGTATTGTCTGGACTCTGGTGTTATCCTGCAGATACGGGATGGGCCATTTAAAATTTGCATTTTTGATCGAGTGTAAAGAACTGATGAATATTTTTCAAAGTTATGAGTTTATCAGAAAGGTTGAACCTTGACATTTACGAATGAAAAATGACTGCCATGAGTGGATAGAGTACTTCATCCAATCAACCCAATTTTTCAGTACATTGTCGATTGTTTTCGGGCTCAATCTCATGAATGACTGACTTCTATTTAGTGTTTCAAGCCATCAATCGTTTCTGGACGGTTAGCGTAATACTTATTCTGTATCTAACGTTAAAAAGCGCTCCACTGTTGATTTGAATTTCAATCGCTAAAAAACGCTCCAATAATGTGATTAAACTAAGACCATTAAAAAGTTCGAAGTTTCCGCAATGAAAGTCGATGTTGTTATCGCATGTTGCATTGTTTTCAAGAAGTGGATATTTCCCAGATTTTTTTCTTTTCGTACTGTGAGGTTGCACGAAGACACAGCTTGTGGTATTTTTTATCGAATTAACGTACCTAATCCATGAAAATCGTATAATATAGAATTTTTATAAAACGTCTCTAATCAGAAGGCGGTAAGTACTACGTGGATCCCGATCAATATTTTCTGCTTTTGTGAATGTCAATTATTATTTTTGATTTATTTCATTCTCTGCAGGTTACACAGGTTAAACTGTTGCTTTATATGATGTTATGCATGTAGTTTCCCTTCTCATGCTTATGATCAAATAGCGTGCCCTTATTTCTGTGTTCTGGATATTTCATCTCATGTTTATTACCTTGTAAATAATTTTAATAATGTCTACAGTCACTGGAAGCACGTGTTGCAGGCACTATCTTATAGATTTTGAAATTTACAGTCTTAGTATCGGATGATCTTAGAACTGGACAATCTTGTTTCGAGACCTTCTTTTTGTTGGAGTGCCTTTTTGGTTAGATTATCTTTATACCAGACAATCTTCCTAGTGCCCGAATTAGAGTATCTTATTACCGAGCCATCTTAGTTCCGGATGCTCTACTGATCATTTGGAACAAATTGAAACGGAAGACCTACTGATTACATGCAGAATAGTAATTATCGTTGGAGAAAGCACTATCACTCCGACACCTTGGAGAACAATATTCCAGGATTTCAGTAATGGTGACTGAAAGAGTAACACATTATAAGTATTGTGGAATACTGGTGCGACGAAAATAGCATAAGCTCAATTGTGACCCCGGGATATGCAAGAGTGGCCTCATTCTGCAGTTCCATACATGACTACGGAGGTACTGCAATCTACTGTAAAAGTGATTTTGAGGTGAATGTGGTAAATGTTGCGAATTTGGCAGAGGAAATGATCTGCGGATGTTGTGGGCTCAAGTTGAATTTCGGCGGGCGTCAACTAATTGTTCTGGTGTGTATAGACCACCATCGGGAGTTTTGGGTGGCTTTCTGGAAAGGTTGACAAGCTGCCTTCAAATCTGTATGGGTCACATCAGGTATATCTTTTTGTGTGGTGATTTAGATGTAGATTACTTACAGGTAAATTCTAGAAGCATGCTTCTGTTAGATGTTCTCTTTAACTGTTTCCTTTTGAAAACTACGTCAAATATTCCAACTCGTGTATTTATCAATATTTCTGGTCATTCATCAACAACTAAAATTGATTATATAGCTACAAGTGTAGACATGAGGGAGTGTCTCACCCAGGTTTTTCCACCCCCTTTTGGTGATCACAAAGCACTTCAACTGGACTATCAATTTAATTCTACTGATAAGGCAAATAAAAGCAGCAGTAGGAAAATCTCTTATGGAAATATTTTGTCATGAAAATTTATCCAGGCTAGCTGCAGATATTGCAATCACTTCGTTTTCAGAAATTTATAACATTGCTGATGTAAACCTTAGTTTTTTATTATTCATTGATACTATTAAAGCATTAATCGAGTATTTTTGTCCACTAGAATGTCGATCTAATGGAAGTAAACAGCTGAACTGTTCGATCACTCCTTATATAAAATCGGATAGTAGAAAACTCCGAAATTTATATTGGATTCAAGCTAATATACGAACTAGTCAGGCTATAGCATTATACAAACGAGCAAAATCAGAAAACAGTCAATTATTGAGAACTACAAAACTAGCATATCATGTCAACCTCATTGATAACGCAAACAATAAATGTAGTACCATATGGAAAATAGTAAATCAGGAAACTGGTAGAATTAAAAATATTGGAAAAATAGTATTAAGTGAAGTAAGTATTAAGTAAATGGAATAACTTATATGGATCTTCAGGATGTAGCTAATACCTTTGGTAGGTATTTTCCTAATGTAGCTAAATCGGGTCTTATTCAAAAGTACGGCAACACATTGAGTCAAGTATGTACAAACTGTCCTATTTCTAATGAAAGTTTCTATTTTTATCCGGTTGACAAGGACGAAGTTATGATTGCATTGCGACGTTTGAAGAATAAGAGAAGTACTTGGCCAGATCTTGTTCATGTAAAATTTCTTAAATTATCATCAGAGATCCTATCTGAGCATCTGGCTCATCTTATCAATGAGTCTGTGTGTTCTGGAGTTTTTCCAGATTTTCTTGAGCTTGCAAATATGATTCCGATTTATAAAAAAGGAGATGATAGCGACATGGCTAACTAACGACCTATTTCTTTGACTAGTATATTCTCAAAGATTGTAGAAAGGGTGGTCATTGACCGAATGATGAGATTTCTGGAAAAATTTGATCTAATTACCCATAGACAGCATGCATTCAGAACTGGCAGATCAACCCGGACAGCTGTCATTGAATTCGTCCTGACAATACAGGATTCATTGGATGGTGGATTTCTGGTGAATAGTCTGTTTTTTGATATGTCGTGGGCTTTTGATAGCATTGACTCTAGGTTTCTTGAAAGTAAATTATATAACTGGGAATTCAGGGGCAACTTTCTCAGCTGGATTGCAAGTTTCATAACAGATAGAAAAATTATAGTTGAAGTTGATAACTGTTCTTCCATTAGTACGGCTGAGACCTTGGCATTCCATAGGTTTCTGTTCTGGGACAACTTTTATTTATACTTTTTATAAACGATCTACCAAGACATTTAAAATTAGGGAAGGTTACAAGTTTTGCTGATGATACGTCATTTCTAATAACAGCTTCAACTGAACGAACTGAAAAACCTATCTGAACAACTCATTAATTATTTCAATCAATGGTGTAGGGATAATTTTCTTGTACTAATCCACAGCAAAACTGTATGTATAAAATTTGAATTAAGGAAAACTACCCCCCTATTTCTGAACAACGGTATAACCACACTAAGTTCCTGGGTGTGTTTGTGGACAGCGGCGTGAGATGGACTGACCATATTAGTAAAAAATTTAGTTCTTCTTTCTATGCCATCAGCAGATTGAAACATTTCTTACCTGTGAATGCTTTAATTGGAGTGTACTATAGCCTTGCATATAGTTATATTGCGTACAATATTGAGACTTGGGGTGTTTCTGTAGAGTTTAACAGAATCTTTATAGCTCAGAAACGTATTATAAGGATGATTTTTGGACTACATCCGCGTGATTCTTATAGGCCTATTTTCAGGAAGCATGAAATATTGAGTGCTCCTTCTATCTTTATTTATAAATGCTTTGTATACACTAAAGAAAATGTGCAAAAATATGTCGAACTTTCTAGTTTTTATGACTATGATACTAGAAATAAGGAAATTCTATCTGTACCGAGACATAATACTAGTAGTTTTGAAACATCAACTACATATAGATGTATAATTCTCCATAACAAATTACCTGAATATGTAAAATATGTGAGCACTAAGAAATTCTGTAAATCTGTGAAATCATTGTTACTTGATAAAGCTTACTTGCTTATAGTGTTGACGAGTATTTCTTAGATAGGTTTTGGTGTTAGCTCTGTGAATCATGTAAATATTCCTTATTTACTTTGTATTATTGACATGTCCCATACATTGTAGAAATGTCTTGCAGGATAAATAAATATTATTATTATTATTATTATGAGGCATTTTACGTAGTAGTGTGCATACGGACTAAATCGCTAGCGCAAGCTAGAGCGTTTTAGTTTCACTTTCTTTTATCTTTTTATCATAACCTTCGCTGTGGTGGGCTACCGAGGAGAAAATGAGTTCAATCGCTAAGATGCTCATCTTCGGCCATGGGATCGATCTTAAGCTGATTGAGCGAAGTGGCGTGCCCGCAGCTTTCCCAGAATTCTACTCTACTACGCTGCAGCTTCCCGGCCTAGCATATAGAGAACGTTACCGCTTTCTGAATACTGAGCTCACCGTTCTCGCCCGGTTCATGTAGAGCGGAGCGCAAGCGTTCGACAACCGAGTTTCGAGTGGAAGAAGGTCACTGGCGTCATAGGCAGACTTGCGCACCACGCCTATCTGATGAGTTCAAATGCGCAATATATAAGATCATAAGATCCCAATTCAATTCAGAACTTCAGCTGTATCATTTCTATTGAATTTTCCACGTAAATTTCTCAATGTTTCTATAGAAGATTCACCTCTTTGGAAATAATTTTTCTAATATTTCTCAGTTTTGTTCAAGCGCCAATCGATCCATTTTGTTGGTTTCAAATATTAAACTAACTTTCTGTCAGAACACGAATGAAAGATGTGTTGGCAGACTCGAGATAACCACTACTTCAAAATGCAAACTCTAGATGGTCCGACCTCTAAAAGTCCCTGAGCAATATAAGAAACTATATGCTGAAACTGGCGCATAGTAATGTAGTGATTGTAGTGGCGAAGCGACGATACGTCAAGTAATAAGAGAATCCAGAGCTTGATCAGGTTGGAAAAGTTTGAAAAAGCTTTATAGAAACTAGAGCTTTTATATTTCAAACCAAGCCTTTCACAAATCTAAGCCAAGCTCATATATTTCAAGCCAAGCTCTTTGTAGATCCAAGCCAAATTTATATGTTTCAATCCAAACTACTTGGCTTGGTGAATCACTATTCTTGATAAAATACCTACTTGACATGTAAAAACATCATTAAAATCGGGTCCCCTCTCCTTTTTGGCAATATATGGTATAGTCCGTCTAGAAAGTATCCGGAAAAAACAAAGATCAATTGTAATAATTTAGTATATATTTTTGATATTTTTAAACGTCGACGTACACCCGAAACTAGATCACCTCTATAATTTTCGGTGATGGTAGTCCAGGACTGTAAAACTGACTGAATCAAATCATCTTTATTTCGTGGCGGTGCTCGATCAACTTCAATGTTCATAAGTCCCCATATGTTTTCAATGGGACCTAGATATGGTGAAGCTGCTGACAAATATTCTTCTGGTTTTTTTTTTTTTAGATGCGACATTATTTCATGATTTGTATACCTGTTGACAATCAACAATTTGAAAAATAGTTTGCCCATGCAACTTTGGCCATAGCCGACTATCTGCACAACCTATTTCATTCATGACTTTTGTCTTAGGATGTTACAAAAAAGAAGTATATTAAAATTATGAAAAATAATGAATCCGGATAATTTATAGACGACTACATATCGGGTGTTTTTTTTTAGAGTGATGGAACTTTGAATTAAAATAAAACACATTCAAATTAAGATTGAAGCCAAAATTTTTTCATTTAAAAGATAATTTTATGACATTTATGTTTCAAAAATAATTTCCGGCATATGTCCACCACGACTTGCTCTGAGGAACCGCATTCGACCAGACCAATTTTGGACCACTTTTTCGAGTAATTCAGACCTTATTTCATCAATAACACAAGTTATGTTGCCTTCCAAAGGGTCTATTGTTTCTGGTTTATCAGCATAAACCAATGACTTGACATAATCCCAAAGAAAATAATCCAGTGGAGTTATGTCGCATGATATTGGAGGCCAATTAATTGGATCATTTCTCGAAGTAATGTTATCGCTAAATCTTTCTTTCAATAAATCAATAGTTACGCTAGCAGCATGAGGTGTAGTACCATTTTGTTGGCACCAAAACACTTCTGGGTCAATACCATTCAAATTTTGAAACAAATAATCATGGATCATCGATCTGTAACGAGCACCATTCACTGTAACATTAGCTCCAGCATCGTTTTTGAAGAAATATGGACCGATAATGCCTAATGCGTGTAAAGCACACCATACAGTGCATTTTTCAGGATTCAATGGAACCCTTCAGAACTTCTTGAGGATTGTTTGCACTCCATATAAGGCAATTCTGCTTATTTACAACTAGAAATGAGCTTCATCACTAAACACAATTTTACGATAAAAAAGTGGATCAACTTCAAGTTGTTCTAGGGCCCAATCAGCAAATAAACGACGCTTATTATGGTTAAGTGGCTTTAGTTTTTGAACCAGTTGGATCTTCAATGGGTGTAGACCAAGATCTTTACGCAAAATTTTCCATGTGGTAGATGCACAGAGTTCAACTTGTTGTGAACGTCGACGAATAGACAAATCTGGATCATCATTAACACTATGAGATACAGCAGCGATATTTTCCTCTGTACGTACAGTTATTTGACTTGTTGCTGTTGTTGCAGCGAGTAGAGAAAATGTGTCCGAAATTTATCGATAGTTCGACGAATAAGCTGCTCTGATGGACGATTATGCGAACCATAAATTTCACGAAGTGCTCTATAAGTTTGGCGAATAGAACACTGATTTTGAAAATAAATTTCAATAATTTGTAAACGTTGCATCGTGAGTGTTTTCATGGTAATTGTAATGTTTACTGAACAGAAATGTCAAAACAACATGGCTTTTACCCTCTGTCAAATCACAGTTATCCCTTTCGAAAGTTTTATCACTCTAAAAAAAACACCCGATATAAGGAGTATTTTTAAAGGTTATTCTTTTTTCAATATATATATATATATAAATATATATAAATATATATATATATATATATATATATATAGTTTTTTTTTTTTTTTTTTTTTAATAATCACCATTATGGGAGTTTCCTCTAGAAGGTCCGGGTCTTAACGACCAAGGACCTTCTAGGCAGCTGTAAGGAACATTCTAACAATTCTTGTTGTCCAGAGGATCACCTCCTTCTGAGCTTTACTTATCAACTCCTGATCCAGTTCAAGGAGTTCCGTATTTTCTGCCAGGTGGCTCTCAACCAATCCATTCGTGGAGATTATCAGGGGCAGAATCTTTACCGTTCTTAGCTGGTGTATCTCTTTTATTTCAAAAGCCAGGTCGTGGTACTTTGTTAGTTTCTCCGTGTACGCTCTACTTATGTTATCATCTGCCGGGACGGTTATATCAATGATTGTTGCTTTGCGGTTTCCTTTATCAAAGATCACGATGTCGGGCCTGTTGTGCGGCACCGATCTATCCGTTATTATCGGGTTGTCCCAGTAGAGTTTGAACTGACTGTTTTCAAGTATCGGCTTGGGTAAGTATTCGTGTACCCTTCGAGAGGTAAGTATAAGTCCTACTTTCATGGCAATGGCTTGGTGAAAGATTTTTGCCATAGCATTATGCCGCTGGGTGTACTCCCTGGGTGCAAGAATGGGGCATGAGGATGTCACATGTTGTATAGACTCCAAGGCTTGGCAGCATTTCCGGCATCTGTCAGTCGGTATGTTCTTTTTGGCTATATGTTTCAGGTACGCTCTTGTTGGCACTACCTGATCTTGGATTGCGATGAGACGTCCCTCGGTTTCTGGGAATAAATAACCGGATTTAAGGTAAGTTAGTGACTGCTCTCTATTAACTCTATTTTCTTTCAGTGCCTCCGGATACCTGCCATGTAAGGGTTTGCCGTGCCATTCCTCCATATATATATATATATATATATATATATATATAAATATATATATATATATATATATATATATATATATATATATATATATATATATATATATATAAATATATATATATATATATATATATATATATATATATAAATATATATATATATATATATATATATATATATATATTCCAATATAAAACAATATAAAAAGTTGAATAAATCATGGATAAAATTTATACAACAAACAACAAGTTGAATTATTCGTATAAATATGGATATTTTCAAAAAAATTCAAGAAAATCAAAAAATTCAATAAAGCGGACCACTCGTATGTTAATTAGGGCTGATTGTGCATGTTTAGGTTTACAAGAACTCGATGTGTTTGAGTCATGGCCGTCGCTTTTTCACAACGTGCCTGAAAAGTTTTTAGCAACAAAATTGTACTTCAAATTTCACAACGAATTCGATAACGTAGGACTTAGTATATCTTAGTCCCCTTGAATATTCTTTAGAGTCTATTCTTCGTGAAATAGTTCATGTTGATGAATTCTATCTCCTATTAAAAAAATCCCTTTTGAAAACAACCTGTATACATCATCCAAAAATCCATCAAATAATATGCTCCATCCTCAAATTTTCATTAATATTCAGTAGACTTAGAAGTCCCTTGCTGCTCCTTCCGGGAATAGGCAATAAGCATCAGTTATCTCACATTGCGATCACTAATGAAGAGACAAGTGGAGCACTTTCAATCATGATATACTCCCATTGTGTCAAAGAGTCAGTACAATTCCTCTTCCTTTTGTTTTCGACATCTCTTACTCGGTTGTCGAAGAGAGTGAAGGGTGAGTAGCAAAGTGGCAATTAGTATTCAAAGCAGCGGGACCCTCGGGCAGGGCGTGATACAATCAAAGCTCTACGTGTACCGCCTTGAACTCTTTACCTAGTTAGTAGTTCCTAGAAAGGGATGGCAGAAATTAGCGAAGATGTGGCGATAAGTCTAAATTGCACTGATGAAATTATATGAAGAACGGTCTTACTTGCATTTAGAGCAAGTCCGAGGGTATAAAAACTAAGTTATTCCACGAAACCAACTGAAACTGAGTTATTCTATCGAAAAATTTTTTTGGTGTACCAATTTTTTTCAATTCTTTTAATGATTTACGAGAGTAAGTCAAGTATGCGTTTCTGCATGAACTGAATGAACCCCTTTTATCATTAATCTACATGTTATGCTATGCGGGGCGAATATAGGTACGTTGCAGATTTCTTAATGTTGCATACCACAGAGAAGTTTCGAGAAATCGACTTGACCAAATCGGGCTAATTTTTGTTCGAAATGTTTATACGGATGTTAGTTGAAATGTCCCTACATATGGAAATATGTATTAAAATAGCTTATACTATTAATAAGATACGAGTAGAGTCGATTGATCTATATTTTTCGATCGATCCGGTTTGAAGAAGTCAATTTTTTTCAATAATTTTAGGTGGGATCTACTTTTCGTTCAAATTCCGTCTTTGGTCACCCCCGTTTGGTCATCCCTACGCGGCATACGCGCAGGGCGGTGACCGTTTGGCGAGCGCCGGAAAAGAATGGAAATTTTCGTCCGCTCGTTTCGTCGCGACGGAAAGTCATCCGCGAAATATATGGGCTTTCGCGGGTAGCGGGTCTATCGGACCTTCGGTCCGAATGGGCATTTTCGCGAAGGGCTTCGCCCGTCGCGAGATATATCGATTTCTTCCGACGGTCCGAAAATTTCCGGACGGTCTCCGTACTTAACTTCGCGGATCGCCCCTATACGTACACCACAGAAACGGTTCGAGATCGCGGTGGGCGGGGCCTGTTTGTTTACAAATGGAGTGCGCGGGAAAAGTCCCGAAATTTTCGAACTTTATCCGCTCGTATCTCGGAAACGGAGGGGCATCCGGGAAAGGGAACGGTACTACTGTCTGGAGGGAAGTGCGGACCTTCGGTCCGCACCGATATCCAGGCGACGGGCTTCGCCCGTCGGGATCCTATGCGTCTGGAAGTTAGCACTACGTGATGGCGATAATATCGATGGTTGGTTGCCATGGAAATTACTGTTTTAATATATAGTGTAAGGATTAGCCATTCTCATGGGAAAGTTTTCAATTGAAAAATATAATTTTCCAATTTGTGTTGTCGTTTACTAGCTTTTCTCCTTGTGATCAATATAAGTTATTGAGCAAGTACCACATTATTATTGGCAATCAATCACCAGTGTTTCAGCATGTATATATTTTTATCTGAGAATACTTTATATTCTTTACTTTATTATTCAGATAAATGCAGATAATACTTATGCATCTAACACTAATTTTTAATTTTACAATCTATCATCTTCTTATGTTATGCCTGTGGACCATAGACTTCCATCAAGATGAATATGTCTATAATCCTATATATTCAAACAACCAGATGACTTCTATTTATTCATTTTGGGCATTTTTTTGGAATTGTTACATATTTATGAATGTTTTATGGAGATTGAAGATATGTTTGTTAACTCCGAGGTTACGTTACGTTACGTTCCTTCAACTCGAAATTAGTTTAGCATAACTCATAAGAGCCGTGGATAAACTGCGACGTCTTGATGATGATTTAAGATAATAAGGCATTGTGACATCTCTTTAAGTTCCAAGGATGAAAAATAATATTCATCATAGTTATGCGAGCTAGATTTCACTGTGATAGCTAAATTGAGAAAATATTACAACTGATTTAAGTAAAAAAAACAGAAAATTTTTGTTCTCAAAATTGTAGGCTTAGCTATGAAGCTAGGGTAGTAGTGCCTAGAGTACAAGAACATAGTGCTCGACGAAGGAGGAACTTCAGCTGATACATTCTGTTCGTAATTTTCTGTGAAACCAGGTGAATCTTCATTGAAGGTAATTTCTTCTGGATGTACAAAAAATTTTCTTGAGATTTCACTCACGAAAGAAATATTCGAAAATAAATGTCTGCTTGGAATTCTCCTTCCTTACCTGGTCTTAAAACACTATTCCAAATGTTAGAGGTATGTGCAGGTATTTTGTCCTACCCCTTGGCACTTATATTTAACTAACTCTACTTTTCAAGGAGGTGGTGAAATTTTCACCCGATAATTATAGAGCAATCAGTCTTACTCCAGTCACTTCTAACATTTGTGAGAAAATGATAACCTAACATATATAAGACTTTATAAGAGACAACAAACTCCTTCCTCAAAATCAGTTCTGCTTTATATCTGGACATTCGGTGATAACAAATTTCTTGCATTTTATCAGCTGTTGGTCATCGGCATACGATTCTGACGAACCTGTAGCAAAAATCTATTTAGGTTCTTCTAAAGCGTGCGACAGGATTCCCACATAAATGAGTTCTCTACAAATTAGAACAACTTGGGATTAGAGTCAGGTTGCTGATGTGGTAGTTCCGGACCAGTGGAGTTTCACAGGGTTTCGTTCTTGGACTACTTTTGTTTATCTTATACACCTACGATTTCTATTTTCCTCTTTTCTCTCCATCTTCTTTTTTCGCCGACGATGATAAGAACCACAACTATCCAATGATTAATAAACATTATAAAGGGTTTTTCTCTATAGGTTTTTCAAATAGAGTTTTCTCAATTTCTGTTATAATCCGTCTAGAAAGTATCCAGAATGTATTATATTTCATAATTTTAATATAGTTCTTTTTTGTTACATTCCAAGACAAAAGTTATGGATAAAATAGGTTGTACAGATAGTCGGCTATGGCCAAAGTTGCAAGGCGTCACTATTTCTCAAATATTGTTGATTGTCCGTAGGTATACAATTCATGGAATAATGTCGCTACTAGAAAAAAGAAAGTAGGTAGAATATTTGTATAGAAAAGTTTTTCGAAACGTTAAAAAATCAGTGCGATTATCTGAACTGAGAAAAAGTGCTGTATATGAGATAATAAAGAAGATTAAAAATGGAATAGATATGAGGAATGGACCAGTTTCAGGAAGAATTAAAGGAAACAATTCAAATGCATTATTGGCCTTCAGACGACGCAAATCGCGCCTGGGGTTTCGCAAATTGGCGAACAGATTTGGAAATCAACGAAATATAAAAGTATGTCCAGAAACCGTCCGTATGTCACTGAAAAGGCAAGGTTACATTTCAAGGAAACCAAAAAAAAATTCCTACAGTGCTCCTTCAGAAAAGGAAAAAAGGACAGAATTTTGCCAACGTTTTCAAGTAACATAAATAGAGGTTAATTCTTGATAGAAGGTATATAAAATTATTTAAATATTTTAAAAATTTTAAAATTAGCCTTCTACATATTTAATTCCAAAAGATTATATTTAATGATTATAACTTCTGAAAATAAATTAAAATAATGTCGACCACAGAAATATTTTTGTGTGTAGTGAACCGTTCTCTCTACATTAAAAGGTTTCATTTCGGAAGAATTCTTTCTAGAAGATCGAAGGGTGAGTGAATATTTGTTGTTGATTGATGTTATATTTATTGAATATGAATTATTTGAATACTGAAGAAGCAATGTCTCTCTTAAAACTTGTTTTTCAGTAATGTTTTACATATCTTGAGTTTTTATATAAAGTACCTTGGTTAGATATCCAATAATATTGAATAGTCTAAGTAAGATAGTTTTATGATGAAATTCTTAAGATTATGTTGGATATTTTTGAAAGATATTGGTTTTCATAAGATTGATCAGCAGAAACAAAATTTTGTCTATTCAAAATATTTAATTTATAGGATTTTGGTTAATAATTTTTATTTATTGGATTTTGTTATACCATTCGGATGTCTTATAATGAATGTTTATTTTATATGTCATGATATAAGTGGTACTTATACGACATTATTTTAATTTATTTTCAGAAGTTATAATCATTAAATATAATCTTTTGGAATTAAATATGTAGAAGGCTAATTTTAAAATTTTTAAAATATTTAAATAACGTTTTCAAGAATATAATTCAAATAATGTTTTTATATCCGATGAAAGTTATTTCCAACTAGGTGGAAATTACTTAAATATCCTCTCAAATCAACTTGTTACCATTCAAATGTCAACGTTACCGTGCAAAATGGTATTATTATTATATATACAATATATTAGGAGTACAAATAAGTTTCCGCCGTACGGAACCCAATTTCTTTGTTTATGAATCATTCCTAATGATTTTAAACGATGTGAGATTGCTTGCTGAGTGTCTTCTAATGTTAGAGCAAGTTTTTTTTGTGTCTTCCTCCGATAATTCCTCCAATTCTGCATTCTCGTAAATTTTTGGCCTTCCGCTGCGATCTTTGTCTTCTACGTCGAAATCACCGTTTTTAAACTTTTGAAACCACTCTCGACACGTTCTCTCACTCAAAGCACCCTCACCATATGCTTCTACGAGCAATTGATGCTCCTCAGCAGCAGATTTCTTTAAATTAAAGAAGTAAACTAATATTTCCCAAAAATGACGCTTACTTGCCTCAAATTTTGACATTTTCAACCCATAAAAATTATATTTTACCAATATAAAATCAATGATATTAATTGGTTATGTTGTTCTTGAATGTCCAAACTATTTTTTAAGCCGGTTATCATCTGCGATAGCTAACCGAAACTTCGTGCCGCGCCATCTACAATAAAACGGCGGAAACTTATTGGTACTCCTAATATATAACAAGTATATATATTGACATTCTTTCTGCATGTATTGTTGCGATTAGACGCTAATACAACGCTCCGATAAGTTAAGTTTAAGTTTCGAGCTCAGTCATTAGAAATCATTGAAAAATGGGTTTAACTCGTGAAAATAAGGCTGAAATAAAAGAAATTGCCAGGGAAACTGTTATTGCAGTACTCGATAGTTACGTGGATAAGTTGACTGATCAGATTATGCTGAAAATCAACGACAGAATGGAGGATGTATATGAACAACTTACATCTAGACTACAAGATAGTGAATTCATACCCATTCAAGACAATTTTGAAAAATTAAATTTGAAACTGCAAGAGACTGAATCAAGGTTAGAACAATTACAACAGGAATTCAAAAAAACAAATGTGGTTATATTTCGAATTCCGGAATGTGATAATACGGAACTGAGGGAGAATCTTATCGCCATCTGTCAAGATAAGAATGTAAACATCAATGCACAGTCAATAAGATCCTGTTACCGTTTAGGAGGAAGAATTCAAAATAAAGCACGTCCGATCATAGTCAAATTCACAGACGAATATCATCGTAATGATTTTTTTTCAGCAAGAAAACTTTTTCTGGGATGCAAGATTTTTGTGAAAGATGATTTAACAAAGAAGCGAGTCGAACTGTTCAAATATTCTAAAGAAAGATTTCATAAAAATGTGTGGACTATTGACGGTATCATTAAGGTTAGAACTGAAAAAGGAATAGTTTCCGTTAAGGACAAACAGGACGTAGATTCCATATTTCTTCTATCAGTGGGTAATTAGATGTTATGCTGTATACTGGATTTGATAATTTCTGTTAATGTTAATTATTGTATAACTTGTCGGGGGTATTTACATTTATTTTGCATACAAACGCTACAGTAGGTTGTAAAATTATATTTTCTGTTTCCTTTTATTTTTATAAGTATACAATGGTTTCGAATCAGAATTGAACGAAGAAACGAACGCGTATTTTGATATTGATGGTGCTAAGGAGGAGATTGAATTTGATAAACTGTTGAACATGGTACATTTTATCATACATAATTTATTGTTCTATTTGAATGCTTTGAACTTGGATAATTTGGATGTAATTGTTCTGTCTGAGTGTTGGAATTTGCATGAGGAATCAAATTATATTATTCCCGATTTTGATATATTTTATAATGAGTCGAAATATAATAAAGATGATGGCTAATTAGTTTATGTGAAGTTGTCAATAAATGTGAGTGTTCAAGTTGTTCAGCATTCAGAGACGAATTTGTTGCATTTATCTTTCGACATGAGCGGTAAAAGCTATAGCTTAACTGCATCGTATAGACCACCATCTACAAACATGAGGCTTTATGTTGAAGAATTGAATGAATATTTAACGAACTTGAGCTATGGGGATGTTGGGGTTTTTTGGGTGATATTAACATTAATATTGGTGATATAGACAGTGTGAATGTTTTGGAATATCAGTCTTGTATGGGACAGAGTGGATTCGTTTCTGAGATAAATGATTTCACTAGGGTAACAAATGATTCGTCCACTATCATTGACCACATTTATGTGAAGCTCAAGGCTAATTCTCGACAAGGCATTTTCTTGCGTCCTGGTATTATAAAAACTTCAATAACGGATCATTGGTCGATTTTTCTGTCGGTCAAATCAAGGTCTATCGAAGAGCATATTTTGCATGCCTCTCCATCAAAACAAACTTTTCTAAATAAGGATACACTTGTCTCCTTCTAGAGGAATGAAGATTGGCGCCATGTCCTAGATGAATCAAATCCCCAGATGGCGTATACCGCCTTTTTGAAATGTTTGAAGAAACATATGCGGAAATCATCGTATACAAAAAGTATTAAGGTGAAAATATATAAAAAGAAACAACCTTGGATTACGTTTAGGCTGATAACATCTATAAAACAGCGAGATAAAATGAGAGTTTGGTTAAGAAGGAATTTCAATCCGGAGAACAATCGGAAATATACTGAATATAGGAATTTACTAAATAAAATAGAAAGGCCTTTTACTTGATAGAAGAAATATAACAAAATTTGAATATTAAAACAAATTGAAATATGTTTATCTTCTACAATTTTAATTTCAAAAAATTTTTGTCTAAAACAAGCACCGCTTACATTTAATAAACGTATATAATCAAAACTCAATATATAATGTCAAATGGAATAAATAACCCAACAGATATACGAAAGTAATTAAAATTAATAAATAAATATTTGAAGGAGACAAAATTTTGTTTCTGGTCTTACCTTTAAGACCACCAATTGCCTATTAAAAACATGAACACACTTAAAGGACTTCTCAAAGAATATAATTTATTTGAAATATTTGATATATCTAAATATTCGAATAAGTTAATTCAAAAATCTCTAAAAAAATGTGCACTATATCTTCAAAAAACAAATATAATTCTAAGCAATCCCGTCTTCAGCCCTCATTTAATATTCCAAATATCAAAATCAAAAAACTAACCTATATCTCTCCACGTGTTGAAAGACTAAAGCTTCGAAACACAGATCAACTATATAATTCAAGATTGATCTATGTTCTAACAAAATCAAAGAACAGTGTGAGTTATTTTAAGGTTTATTCAAATTCATTGACATTCCATAATGAGATTTATTGAAGCCAAAATATATATATATATTAATAATAATTGTAAAATTAAATTCGTCATCCCTGGTGAAATAGTGGATGAGGATGGTTGTTCTGTCACGGAAATAAAAGAGAAAACAGATAAATTCAATTGATTTTTTGTTGATATCGATAAAGGTTTAGCACAGGGTATAAATAGAACAACCATTGTTGATGCTTTGAATGTCCCTGCGAGTGTGGCCTCTATATTCCTCGAGCCTGTTGATGAGAATGAGATTGTGAGCACCATTGTTTCATTGAAGAATGGTGCTAGCCCTGGACCTGATGATATTGCTTCTTCCCTTATTAAGCACATTCATTCATTCATTTTGAAACCTCTAGTTCATATCTTTAATTTAAGTTTTTCAAATGCTATAGTTCCAACAGAATGGAAAGAGTCGCATGTAAGTTGCTTCTTTAAGGGTGGAAATAGATCTTAAATGACAAATTATCGCCCAATCTCTGTGATCTGCGAAGATCTTCGAAAAGTATCTCAAGAGGAGACTGATCTTATTCCTCGAAAATATAAGTGGCTGACAATTTGGGTTTAGGGATAATACTTCTAACACGGATGCGATTCAGGAACTTGTTGATGGCGTCGTACACTCTATGAACGAAAATAAAAAGGTAATAGCAGTATTTTTAGATTTGGCTAAGGCCTTTGACACCGTTGACCATACTCTACTTCTTGATAGACTGGAAAAGGTTGGTGTCAGAGGAGTTAGTTTGAAGTTGTTTCAGAGTTATTTGGATGGTCGGATTCAGTGTGTCAAGATAGAAAGCGTCTTGAGTCGGCCATTGAAGGTTGACATCGGCATCCCACAGGGGACTGTACTTGGTCCGATTCTATTTTTGGTTTTTATTAACTGGTTGTTTCGTGCTACGAGTCTTGAGGTGGTCGCGTATGCTGATGATTCTGTTTTAACTTTCAGGGGGGATACATGGGAGGAAGCTTATCAGATTGCGGTTAAGGGTGTTGATACTATTTTTCAACTGGCATCACATTGTTTGTTAAGTTTGAATACATTTAAATCAAAGTTCATTACATTTTCACTTAGAGCATCTGATCAGCCGGAGTTTGAGTGGATACATCTATCTGCATATGGATCAATGTAATTTGCTGACATGTCAGTGCCCGGCTGTTGAAAAGACCGAGTCGGTCAGGTATTTGGGAGTTATTATCGATCAACATCTGAGATGGAGCAAGCATGCAGCTTACCTTGTGAAACGTATTAAGAAACTGTTTCATATTTTCAATAATGTCCAGAATATTCTTTCTGTGAAGGAATGTTTCCGAGTGTACGACGCTTTAGTTTTGTCTGTACTGAGATATGGAATTGTTATATGGGGTGGTATAAATGAAAATAACATGGGAGGTCTTGAAATAGTACATAAGACCATATTGAAGATAATCTTGAAGTTGAGTAAAAGGTTCGCATCTGAAAGGCTGTATATGGAATCTGACCGGCTGAATATCAAACAGCTTTATATTTATGAAGTATTATTGAATCAAATAAAAGGGGGAAAAGAATTGGTGCAGCATGCATTCCTAACTAGACAGGTTGTGAATAGAAATCTTGTCATTCCGCGGTTCCATAGAAAACATCTGCAAGAAGGTAGGTTGTACTATGGTCCCAAAATTTATAATCTTCTTCCTTATGAGCTGAAGATGAAGGTATCTTTCAATGTAAAGAGTAAAGTATGTGAAGATCGTCTCCGGAAATACATTATGTTGAATTTTAGTAGATTCGAGACCATTCTTTCTGCTTGATTTTGTTTTTCATTATGTAGTAATTTTTTTTCTTTTTGCTGTTCACCTTTTCCAGTATGCAAACTTATTTGTTATTCAATCACATTAGAAAGGAGTTTTCATCGTTAGTATCTACAGAATATGACAGTATACAAGCTTGGCTTAGACTGTTATATTTCTGTGAACGAAATTGTTCATCTTTTATTTTGGTGAATTTTTATTTTTGATGAATAAATTGAATTGAATTGTATTGAATGTATAATAATTATATATTTTGGTTTACGCTTGTTAAATACCTTACAAACTTTATGGAATTTCTGTGACGAACATAGAATACGTTGGATGTTTATAAGTTCACTTCATTCTAAGTGTTTGTCTAGTAAGCAGCATTCAGTTGATTTGGTAAGCTTTTTTTTTGTTAATTATTTTTTAAATATGAAGTTGAGTTACCGTTGTAATAATTCTAAATTGTTTTTTAAAGATGTTCCGCATGTTTTAGGAATTTTTTCAAAGGAACTTATTTTGAGCAAGTTGTTTTTGAAGAAGTTCTTTAGGTTATGTTTTGCATTTTTGGAAAGGAGTTTAGTTTTCACAAAAAAAGGAACGAAACAAAATTTTGTACTCTTCAAGTATTTATTTAATAAGTTTTAGGTGACAGTTATATTATATTTCTTTGAATTTCTTTCATTTCCTTTGGAATTGTAATAACTATTAGTTCTGTATGTCTACTAAATTGACACAGTGTTCTAAAGACTCTTATTTAATTTAATTCGAAAAAATATTTGAATAAGTTTTTTTGAAATTAAAAATTGTAGAGGGTTAATAGAATAAATCTGCATGATATTTAAAATTTTGTAATGATCCTTCTTTCAAGAAAAAATCTTTTTTTATTATTGAATTATATTCATAACTTTTTATTTTTTTGGAACTCATACTAAATAGAAAATCACTTAGAGCCCGGTGGAAATTACGCCTAAACGTTTTATAAATAGAATAGCTCTGATACAAATTACCGAGTAGTTCGTCGAAAATGCCAAACACAGTTCTCAATAAAATTTGGTCTAATTCATAAGAACAGGACAGTTATATAATATAGATTCAATTTGTCCTTATCAGAACCAGAATATTACATTAAAGTACAGAAAGACTAACTTCATCAACTTTTCACTCCAACCGTGCGGTTTCAACCCCTCAAACTTTTCAATTGAAAATGTCCCTGTATCGACTACGCCCAAATTCTAAAACGAAATAAACTGGGTAGGGGTAAAACGTTTCAGTTTAGCGAACAAATATGTACATTCGAATTAACGACAAGACAGCCATTTTTGATCCTTAAATTAAAGCTTGAGAGGGTTAACCGCTACGAGGTAAGGATAGCTTAACATGTTCTAATTCAGTTTATAGAACTTCAAATAACCGCTGTAGACCGTCCTGGGTAACTTGTTCGCTCGTTATGTAGTTAGTGAGTTCAGCCCTTGAATAGAAATACTGGGACTGACCGTGGCTTCTCTGTCTAGCACCCATTTACACACTGTCAGAGTCGGGAGAAAACTTGAGAGCTATCAGAGGGTCAGACATGAGCTCCATGCCTTATAATTACAAGAAGTGATTGCCAACACCGATCCATTACCCTTGGGATTAATTAATCATCGGAAAAGCGGTATTCAGTTTAAATTCATAAATTGCGAGTGTTGAAATTTCCTGTGAGAGATGAGGTGGTTTCGTCGAGCTGGATTGAAATAGCCTAGAGATGGCTCAATATATCCTGTATATCCTTTTTATGAGATGAAATATACTACTCAATTATGAACTGGAATTACAAGATCTACCAGGCTATAAGCAGTAGGTAAAAATGGTGGAAAGCGTCGACCAGTGTTTCTTTCAGAAAATTTCCCCCGAGGGGGCAGTTCAAAGTTCCGGAGGGAGGCAGACTATCCGAACGTTTTGGAAAAAAATTCACATGAAGAAATTTTTCAAAAATTTCATTGATGAAGGAATTTATTGGGGAAAATAATAAATTATAGTCAATTTTGGGAAACAAATCATTTTTATTTACAAGAATCTTATTCTTCTAGGTTTTTTCCTACCATATATTATTATTATTATTATTATTATTTATGGCGAGCGGGCGTCTGTCCACTTTATATCCAATTTATATCTCCCCGGCGAGATCCAGTTTTTGGATAAAGCCGATAATATTGTTCAGGGGTAATTTTTTCAGTTCAATGTGGGCTATGAAAGCCTGGCCAAAGACCTCGAATCTGATGCGACTCACCGCTGGGCACTCTGAGACGATGTGCATGGCTGTTTAAGTGTCCTCAAGACACAGCCTGCATTCATTGTCTTCAGCCAGACCGATTTTGTGCAAATGCGCTTTCAGTCTGCAGTGACCTGTCATAATTTCGACAAGTGTTCTTAGTTTGGCCCTATCCAGACCTAGCGCTAGGTTCGCCATCTTTTTGTTCGAAGCTGTTCCAAGGAACAACTTTGAGTGTTTCAGGCCAGAATGGCTCCGCCAGAAAGACTCTAGTCTTGAGTTCATTTTGCCTGCTTTCGCCCCGTTAGCCACGTCATGTGGTATTCCCAGGAATGGTTCCGGTCCTACCAGAGGCAGCGCAGCTCCAGCAAATGTCAGCCGATCCGCCTCCTCGTTACCCAAATAGTTTGAGTGGCTCGGTATCCAAACCAGAGTGACTCCGTTATACATACCGAGCCTGTTTAAAGCCGTGCGGCAACTCCAGACTGTTTTGGATGTAAAACAGCTGGATTCCAGAGCTTTTAGTACTGACTGACTATCAGTAAATATTTTGATTTTACCGTGGTGGATTTGCCGTTTTATCAGCAGTTTCGCCGTGGTCTCAATGGCAAATATTTCTGCTTGGAATATAGTTGCGTTTTGACCGAAACTCAATGAGATGTTAATTCTCGGTTTACTCCCATAGACTCCCATAGTTCCGTTCGTCGTTCGCCAGCCGTCTGTGAACAAGCCAAGGTCAGTTCTCAATAGAACCTCAGCATGCTGGGTCCATTCGTCCCGGCTGGGGACGATTACATTGAAATTCCGTTCCTAGCTCGTAATTTTTGACATTAGATCCGAGGGCATAGATAGGATACTGTTCGTTTAAAGCTCGTCCAGCAGTCTTGAGCCTCCCATCACTATTGCCTCTGGCCTGTCAATCGCCAGTTGATATAGTTTTCATGTGGTCCGTTCCGCCTCCCTCTGCACGAGTAGGTGCAGGGGTGGTAGATTTAATAGGACCTCCATGGCTGCCGTGGGTGTGGTGCGAAACGCACCTGTAATTGCAAGGCCAGCTAGTCTCTGTATTCGGGTGAGCTTTTGTTCGCCAACCGTTTGTTGACCTTTCTTCCACCACGCTACAGCGCCATACACTATCCGTGGTCTAATTACCATAGTGTATAGCAAGTACATCTGCCTGGGCTTTAGGCCCCAGGTTTTACCACAGATCTGCCCACAAGTCCAGAAACCCATTCTGGCCTACCATATAAATCTATAACTTCATCAAGGTACTCTTCATCTTGAGTCTCCGGTCCTTCAATACTTATGAGCATTAGCGTTAGTGGTAACATTGTGTTTCTTTATTTATACAGTACCCTATTCATCGTACTGAACGATCTTTCCACTAATGCAGTTGTTACTGGGATAACGAGAATTATTTCACAGAGCTTCTGTAATTCTCTGTATCGCACATCCGCTTCCAAAATCTTCGAAATCGGATCATCATTCATTTTCATCAAATCATGACTGAGCATTGCCTGAATGAAAAATTTATATGATTTTATGTCTGCTAAAACAATGTCTGCATTGAGAGTAGGGAATTTGATACAGAATTTATTGATTTCATTTTCTGTAAGAGTAAAAGACTGGAAGGTTTCAAATATCCTTGAGAAAGTAATAACTTCAATCGATTTATCATTGAACCTGTCATCTATTTCATTGACTACGCTATCACAATACGTTTTCAAGACCTTTAATATTTCAATAATTTTCTCATCTTGAATAATTTGGACTTCATTTTTGATTTAATCGATTTTTCTATTTATTTTTTTTTGTGAGGGACTTCTCTCATCTCCGCACAGCTTTGCAATATTTTTCAGGTGCAATTTTGTTGTTGTAATTAACGGATTCACTTTGGTCAGGCACAAGTCCTTTCTTCGCATTGCTAATATACGTGAGTGCACTTAGCACCTCGTTCGTCACATAGCAGGTGACGATGAAACTCTCATTCCTGATTTCAAGCAAAATGCCTCCTGCAAAATGCCTTTTCGAACATGATAATAAAACTCGAATGGAACAAGTTTTTGTTTGCTAGGTAACTATGAGATTTCCATCATAATAGAGTGTTCATGCTTCAATTACGTTACAATAAATTTTGAAAATATTACGAAAAAATTTTATCCTCTATTTCAATGCCCTTTGTCTTCAATAACTTGAATGAGAAAAATGATTTAACCATAACTAATTTCTATATGAATAAGCCAAAGTACATGACATAAGACAAACTTATGCGATGAAAATATAAATGAACATATATGAGAACAAGAGCTGCTAACAAAAATTATGAACGACCAACATCTTTGAAGAGAATAGGCCAAAGATGTTGCACCCATATAGCCCCCAGATTATTCCCTATATTACCAGAAGAAATAATTAACTTAAAAAATAGAACATATTTTAAAAGATATAGCGCCAATTATCAAATTCTCAATTTTATAAAAAAAAAAATTACTTGAATCGAAGAATAAACAAAACCAAAAAAAAATAAGAAACGCTAAGATCACCTCAGTTTGCTTGCACTGGAGATGCGGTGAGTTCAATTTATTACAATAGGGCGCCAACGTATTTTATCTTAGCGAATCAGAGCAAAAAAATTAAAAAAACTAGAAAATTAAAATGGTAATTAAAATAAAATAGAAAGGCTTTTTACTTGATAGAAGAAATATAACAAAATTTGAATATCAAAACAAATTGAAATATGTTTATCTTCTACAATTTTAATTTCCAAAAGAAGGGCTGATGAAGGGATTATCTAGAATTATATTTGTTTTTTGAGGATATAGTGCACATTTTTTAGAGATTTTTGAAATAATTTGTTCGAATATTAAAATGTATTAAATATTTCAAATAAATTATATTCTTTGGGAAGTCCTTCAAGTGTGTTCATGTTTTTATAAGGCAAGTAGTATTTCTTAAGATAAAACCAGAAACAAAATTTTGTCTCCTTTGAATATTTATTTATTAATTTTAATTACTTTCGTATATCTGTTGGGTTATTTATTTCATTTGACATTGTATATTGAGTTTTGATTATATACGTCTATTAAATGTAAGCGGTGCTTGTTTTAGACATTAATTTAATTCTAAAAGTTTTTTGAATAGAAAAAATTCTTTTGGAAATTAAAATTGTAGAAGATAAACATATTTCAATTTGTTTTAAAATGGTAATTTATCTGAGAAAACTGCTCCAGCAAAGATAATAACAAATAAATAATAAAAAATAATATATATGAAAAAAATTCAATTTTAAAACTTCTATTATCAATTGAATACAGCGAAATTGAAATTTTATTACAACTGAATCCTGCTATATTAAAATTGAAAATCAACCTTATACACATACAAATTTATTTCCCACTATGCCTGATCAAGCTCAGTTTTCACACTGTATACTACAGAAATATTGTTATAAACCTTAACTATAAGAATTTTACCTGTCTTATTTATAATTTATTTGATGAAAGACAATTCAAAATTTATTTATAATGAAAATAATGGATATTTATGTTTATTTTTTTTTTTCAAAGAAAGATTATAAGTTATTTGAGAAAATGAAATCTAACAACAGTTTTTATGCAAGACAATTTATAATTTTAAATATTTGATAGATTCGGTCTTTACTTGGTGGAAACTCATTTTGATTAAAAAAATGTATATGGGACAGTAATTTATTTTCACAAAAATGTTTGTACTACTACAACATTTTTGTGGAAATAAATTACTGTCCCATATACATTTTTTTAATTATAATTTTAATTTAGCAAAATGAGAAACTCCAGTTCATACAATTATTATGGAAAAAGTAAGGTAAATTTTAAAATATAATTACGGCCAGTTTCATAAACAACATCAAAAGGCTCCTCTATGATAAAGTCCCTTTATGAAAAAGGATCCTTTAAGTGGGACCATCAGTTTCATAAACGCACATCGACCGTCCTTTACTTAAAGCTTCCTTTAATGCGCCGGTCATATGTTTCCGACTGTTGGCTATCCTGAGAACTAGTGATTTTACGAATATAGTTGGTGATATTCTGTAGAAATTGTGAGTTTTGCGTCGGAACTTGTAAAAAGAAAAATAAAAGAAACATAAATCAGTCTTTGCATAAACATGGTTATGTGCAGAATATAGTATATTGGAATTTATGTCATTATTACCTACGAATTGCTATATTTTAGTAAACGTGAGTTATATAAATGAAAATGGAAGAAAAGAGTAAAAAAGTATTACTTTAAAACCTGAGGAGGAACTACGTCTCTTGGAATTGATTGAAATAAAGAATTTTAATATTATAGGATAAAGTCTGGCAGAGAATAGTAACTGCTTTCAATGCAACAGTTCTTCATTGTAGGGATGGGGGCCAGCTAAAATCCAAATATGACAATATAAAAACTAGAAAGGTGGTAACTGCTCAACGTAGTCATATTAAAGGAACTGGTGGTGGGGCTCCATTGAAATTGAGGTAGCCAATTTCCAAACAGTTGAGCCCAACTGTTACGAACCCACTTGCCGAAGCGAAAAAGATGTAATATTAAAAAAACAGCTCTAGTAGAAGCTCAGATAGTGGCTATAATAGAAGGGGAGCATTCGAAGCTTAAAATATTAGATTTACAAATTTATGGAGAGAAGAGAAAATTAAATAATAATAATTGAATCTGTTCTATTTTGAATGCACTTTCTGGGAAAAGCGGTATTAGAATTCTATCAGCATTGCTGCAGACCATGAAATCCCCTCAAATTTGAATCAAAAACAGAAATTTCAATAACACATAATAATTTTATTTCTTCCTCTCACTTGAAACTTTGTCAGATATTACCTAACGTAAAACAATGAATCAGAAATACAAACATAGAAACCTATCTAAATATATAACTTGTAAAATCTTATAAAAATTATATGAAATCTTGTCATGTTGAAGATACAAATTGAATATGAAGAATAGTTTCACAAGTGACAAGCAAATTTATTTTCAATTATCACACAAATATAAATTGTACATTAGCAAAATGTTCATTAATAATAGACTCCTTCTTGACGAGCTGTATTAACATTAGTTAAATTTGTTTGAAAGTCCTCTTTCTCCTGCAATCATTCATTTGGAAATATTTCATTCATATCTACAGCTATATTGTGCAAAACAGCGGTAGCAAAAACCACGTTTCAAAACTCCATACTTTCTCTCCACCACATTTCTAGTTCGTATAATTGACTGCTTATATAAATTTTCAGCTGCAGTTATAGCTTCCGGTAATTTTGTCATAAGATAAGTCTGCAATAACCACTATGACCAAGTAACAAATACCGTCCAAATTTACCACTCTCAAATTGACTCTTCAAGACACTGTTATTAAAGATGGTTTGATCATGAGTTGAACCAGGTCATCTAGCTACAATAATTCTGATTCTCAAGTCTGAATCACACCCGGTTTGAACGTTAACATTTCTCGTAGTACGCTAAAATCAAACAAAATGGGCTAATGTGACAGAGGAGGGTTATGTCCACTGTTTTGGTGTTTATCGAGCACCTACGCAGTGTCGAGCTTCTTGTTAAAGGATCCTTTTCCAGCCGTAAAGGGCCGATTTTCTCACTTTAGGATAAAGGACGCTTTTAAGTTCCCTTTAACCTTAAAATTTGCTTATGAAACACGTATTATCATTAAAGGAGACTTTTTGGGAAAAAGGAGGCTTTAATTTCGTTTACGAAACTGGCCGTAAGTAGTTAAATTTGAAGATTAAATGATTTGTGTAACGTATGTATGTTGAACTGAGCAGACTCCGAAGACTGCAACTAAATCAAAATGGACTCAAGAGATGACAATTTGACGTAAATGGTCAAGACAAAAAAAGGTCTTCTACACACCAAAAAGTAAAAGATATCTACCAATATTTCGAATTTTCCACTAAATGGTCAAACCTATCATCTTCATCCTGAGCTTGAAATAAATACGCCAAATACTTTGGATGGTCAAATATTGTGAAAAACTAGTATCAGCTTTGACCAGGGTGCAGATTTTTGACCACAAAAAAAGTGAAAATTTATTGAATTGCCAAGCAGTTGCAGTAATAAATACAGCAAAAGATAGCAGGAAAAAGAAGGTCCTAACAACATAGAAAAAAGGATTAAAAATAACTTCAGGGAGGAAGATAACTTTCATCGACTTACTCTGATGATGGGCGGCCTTTATTCTTAATCAAATGCTTATTACTCCCCAGATGGGTCTATATATTACTTTCAAAACAACAAGCAAATCAGTAATATAACTTCAATTATAGAAATTATTCTTATCCCAAAAATTGGATTTTTCACCAGAAAAATTCAAAAAACAATTTCAATATAACATTCGATTTCGTTCACCAGAATGAAATGCAAAATGAATCTTATTAAATATTATTAAAATTTGAATATCAAAACAAATTAAAATATGTTTGTCTTCTACAATTTTAATTTCAAAAAAATTTTTATTCAAAAAACTTTTAGAATTAGATTAATGCCT
The DNA here is from genome assembly GCA_034642435.1 of Megalocaria dilatata. Classification (NCBI taxonomy): domain Eukaryota; kingdom Metazoa; phylum Arthropoda; class Insecta; order Coleoptera; family Coccinellidae; genus Megalocaria; species Megalocaria dilatata. Next base: position 50,202,410 of record CM067859.1, on the reverse strand, counting down.
AAAATAAGCACCGCTTACGTTTAATAGACGTATATAATCAAAACTCAATATATAATGTCAAATGGAATAAATAAACCAACAGATATACGAAAGTCATTAAAATTAATAAATAAATATTTAAAGGAGACAAAATTTTGTTTCTGGTCTTACCTTTAAGAACACCAATTGCCTTTTAAAAACATGAACACACCTTAAGGACTTCTCAAAGAATATAATTTATTTGAAATATTTAATATATTTAAATATTCGAATAAGTTAATTCAGAAATCTCTCAAAACATGCACTATATCTTCAAAAAACAAATACAATTTTAAGTAATCCCTTCTTCGGTCCTAGATAATATTCCAAATATTAAAATAAAAAAACTAACCTATATCACAACGCGCACGTGGAAAGAAATGAATGTTTCGAAACCAGATCAACTCTATAATTCAAGAGTGATCTATGTTCTAACAAAATCAAAGAACAGTGTAAGTTATTTTTAAGGCTATTTAAATTCATTGACATTCCATAATGAGATTTATTGAAGCCAAAATATAATTATATATTATATATAAAATAAAATAGAAAGGCTTTTTACTTGATAGAAGAAATATAACAAAATTTGAATATCAAAACAAATTAAAATATGTTTGTCTTCTACAATTTTAATTTCAAAAAAATTTTTTATTCAAAAAACTTTTAGAATTAAATTAATGTCAAAAAAAAAAGAGAACTGCAAAAGTGGATAGTGAACTTTGACAAAAGTAGGATACATAAAATGATTAATCAATAATAAACATCCGGATTTGACAATAAAAGATACACCGAAATAGAAAAAAAACTACCAAACTACATGATCTCGACGGAAAACTTAAACGTGCCTACTTGTTGCGCACGTTGAAACAATATTGGTAAAATCAGAGGATTTAAATGTATTTTATGTTTGTTTAAAAATGAAGCTTTTGTTTTATAAACTGTATACAGTAAATATTCACTTATAATACCACAAGAGCTTCAAAATTATCAAACTTGACGACTTTATTTGTTTGCAGGAAACCTTGAGGAAAATGCCAGATAATTTTGAAGCTCGTGTGGTATTCGGGGGATTATTTTTCCGTCCCAAATATACTTTTCTTGAAGTGATTTGGCAGTCTGATTCCACATTGTTTTTATTGTACCTTCCTTATAGTCTTCTCCATCCATTTTCTTCATATTGTAAGCGTAATCTTTCATAATGTTTGCCAATTGCGCTTCACTCGTTTCAGCACTCAATGTGTATTCCCTCTCAGTACAAAAAGTAGTAAATTGGTTCCAAACTGTTTTTTTTGCCTTCTCCGTATTAATGGGAACATTTCCTTTGACTTTTTTATCGATGGTGGACAGAGAACAAACTCCGAATCGACTCATTTTCATGCAAAATCTCCAATTTTCACAATTGAATTCAACCTGTCAGTTTGACGTGTGGTTAATTTGACTGGATCATGTTTTGTTTTTTATATATAGCAACTACCAGAGAAAATAATCAAAAAATTATCAGTATAATACCATGTAGGTTGTACCACGTGACGTCGAATGGTGCAATTCTATTGGTCGGTATTTGGGTCGGAAAAATAATCACTTATAATACCACAAGAGCTTCAAAATTATCGGGTATTTCCCGATAGGTTCGTTGCAAACAAATGAAGGAGTCAAGTTTTTCAGGTTAAAAAATCACGAGCGCGAAGCGCGAGTGATTTTTCCTGAAAAACTTGACGACTTTATTTGTTTGCAGGGAACCTTGAGGGAAATGCCAGATAATTTTGAAGCTCGTGTGGTATTCGGGGGATTATTTTTCCGTCCCAAATGTCGGCCAATAGAATTGCATAAAAAGTAAACCGTTCAAATACTTTTCTTGAAGTGATTTGGCAGTCTGATTCCACATTGTTTTTATTGTACCTTCCTTATAGTCTTCTCCATCCATTTTCTTCATATTGTAAGCGTAATCTTTCATAATGTTTGCCAATTGCGCTTCACTCGTTTCAGCACTCAATGTGTATTCCCTCTCAGTACAAAAAGTAGTATATTGGTTCCAAACTGTTTTTTTTGCCTTCTCCGTACTAATGGGAACATTTCCTTTGACTTTTTTATCGATGGTGGACAGAGAACAAACTCCAAATCGACTCATTTTCATGCAAAATCTCCAATTTTCACAATTGAATTCAACCTGTCAGTTTGACGTGTGGTTAATTTGACTGGATCATGTTTTGTTTTTTATATATAGCAACTACCAGAGAAAATAATCAAAAAATTATCAGTATAATACCATGTAGGTTGTACCACGTGACGTCGAATGGTGCAATTCTATTGGTCGATATTTGGGTCGGAAAAATAATCTAGAATATTTAACTCAACAGTATTATAGAGTTTGTTTTTGTAGATCTGAATGAACTCTCTTATTCTTATTATTATTATTAGAATCTGATCCGAGAGATAAAAAACTAGAAACAATACGCATTCATGTTTCGAATTTATTAATTCGGAATCAATCAAGATACGACTACACATCGTACTAAGTTCTCAGCTAGTAATCAATAGACAGTGAACATAATTTCCCATTGTTCAGTCGAACCCGCCAAAATAAAGAACTTAATTCGTCGATCGCATTCCTGCAGTACACCAGAACGCCTCTTCAGTCGAGGAATTTAGGAGAAAAAAGTTAAAAGGGAACGAAATGAAGTTTTCAATCTCGCAATCAGCAAATACCCTGGCAAAGATTTCCAATTATGAAATAAGCCCTTTGTGATCAGCCTTCCGATCTGCAGAGACTTTAATAATAGAAATTAAACTTGATGAATATTCGATTGTACGTATTTGCCTTCAGTGTAATTGCCGAAAACGACTTCCTCTCTGTCTTGAGCTCCTCTCAAGAACGCTGAGTTTTTCCATCCGAACACCTGAACGTCGCAAATAGAACTTGTTGAATGGCCAGGGTCTATTGTGCTCACTCGACAAAACAAGAACAGGATAATTTCCTGTTCTCAGACATCAAGCGAACGCAATTAGGTAAGAAGTAAACGTCGAAATGCGTTCCCCTGGCAGCAGCTTTGGGGTTTTCGAGGTGTCTTTGATGAGATTCTGAACTCCACATTAGGGTGTCCGTTATTTACGAAATTGATTATTTCTCTTGCGACTCCCTCTAAATTTTTAGTTTATTATCTAAAACAAAATATTAGACCATCATAAGCCTCTAATTTTCATAACAACCCTTGCCCCAAAGACGATACATTTTCCATTTAAATTGCATGGGATTTTGCCACTTTTTGCAAATATTTCTTTTTTTTCTTGGATTTGTTTGTTCGTAGCAATAACAAACTCGTATTCTTGTACAGAATTGAACGCTCTACAAAAAAGGTCTCCTAAAATTTTTCGATAAATTTACTTCTTCAAAAGTTATTCAAACTTAAAGTTGACCTCAAGATCAATTCTTGAATTTTTGCACTTTTACGGCAAAATTATGATTATTTTTGTGCAATTTATTCGTTTAATTAAAAAAATATATAATTTTTCGTGATCCTATGGTAAAAAAAATTTTTATACATGGCAAATAATTGATTTCATGACAGGTTAATTTCAGTTTTTTTCATTTCTGAGCTTGTATCTATTTGCAACACTTAATCAATTAATTGTAATTAAATTGGGTAAATTTCTGTGATTTTCGAAAAATTTCTTTCCAATGAGTTAACATTTTGAATTTACTCTTACAATTCTTACCAACGTACGGATTTTTTCTACGCAAGCGCACTCTAGCTCATTTAGTAACTCGACTATAGTCAAGGCGGCGTTTTATGCTCTTCGAGGATTGTAAACAAATATCTTCTCTTTACACGTTGTAACACATTGTTGTGGACGTTTTGTCACACATTAACAATTGTTGTTCATTTAATTAAAATAAATGTTAAGAGATGAAATACCAGAAGTAAGTTCGAAAATCGATCAGTTCTTGAATACTTGTTTACCTCGTGACGATTACAAGGAACTGTTAGAATTGAGCAAAATATTTTCAGGCACGATGTATGTTGAGGAAATCAAATTTTATAAACCGGGGGCATTCCATCATGCTCGATGGATATCCAAAGCAATTTATAGTTTAAAAATGTATATTTTCCGAGACAGTATTAAGTTAAGCGCTCAAGATGAAAAAAATCTTCAGGAAATTTCATTATTTATTGTTTTTGTTTATGTTCCATATTGGTACTCTTCACTTTTAGCTGCAGCTGCACCAAATCAAGATCTTGAATTTATCAAATCTGTTTATAACTATAGATCAATCGATAAAAATTTATCCAATGCAGTTCTTGAAAAATTTCGAAACCATTTATGGTATTTGAGTCCTTAAGCTGCAGCCTTATCATTTTTCGACAAAAATATATCTCTTTGTGTCAGACAAAAAATGGTTGAGGCTTTAACAGTGAATAATGAACAGTTCGATATTCCTAAACGCTTTATCTTTGATCTGGATGATTTTAAATGGTTCACAAATAAAAACATTGATTATTTTATAAATTCAAATTCTTTACAATTTTTTGAAAGGTTTTCAATTGATACAAGCTTTCTGCAGTTAGACAGTACTGAATGGTTAGATGATCCTGGATATTTAAGAGGTTTAGGAATTGTAAAAAATTTGAGAGTAGTTAATGATACAGCAGAAAGAGCTGTTAAATTGTCAGAAGAATAGATTAATATTTTAGCTAGAAGTGAAGATGAAAAACAATTTGTGATTCAGGTTGTAACCGAGTATAAAAAAAAGTATCAAAATGTAACTGAACAATGTTTAATTAATTAAATCAAGTATACTGAACTGGTTTAAATTTCATTCAACTTGGAAGGTTTTTGGTTTTTATCTTAACAACATTAGAATTAAATATTTTCTGGAATAAAAAAATAAATTGAACAAAAATAATCATAATTTTGCCGTAAAAGTGCAAAAATTCAAGAATTCATCTTGAGGTCAACTTTAACTTTGAATAACTTTTGAAGAAGTAAATTTATCGAAAAATTTTAAGAGACCTTTTTTGTAGAGCGTTCAATTCTGTACGAGAATGTGAGTTTGTTATTGCTACGAACAAACAAGTCCAAGAAAAAAAAAATATTTGCAAAAAGTGGCAAAATCCCATGCAATTTAAATGGAAAATGTATCGTCTTTGGGGCAAGGGTTGTTATGAAAATTAGAGGCTTATGATGGTCTAATATTTTGTTTTAGATGATAAACTAAAAATTTAGAGGGAGTCGCAAGAGAAATAATCAATTTCGTAAATAACAGACACCCTACTCCACATGCATCGAAATAAAACGCTGCATAAAGGTTTATCTTCAAGATTACGGGATTGGAAACGGTACTGGTTGGTTGAAAGTTTGTATAAAAAATGAGAGCATGATAAAAGGAAAAAGTATGAATTAAAGTGGGAATAGGGCACAAAGGTAGGCTCCAAAAAGATTAGTGGTAATGTAAACCATTCTCCTCGAGGATGGATAGACACAAAAATTTAACTGTTAATTTTGGGTGTTTTTTTATAATGATAGAAATTTCGATAGGGATAACTGTGATTTGACAGAAGGTAGAAGCCATGTTGTTTTGGCATTTCCGTTCAGTAAGCATGGAAAAATTATCATGGACAGACTCACGCCGCAACAATGTTTACAAATTGTTGAAATTTATTTTCAAAATCAGTGTTCTATTCGACAAACTTATAGAGCACTTCGTGAACTTTTTGGTTTACATAATCGTCCATAAAAGCAGCTCATTCGTCGAACTATCGATAGATTTCAGACAAAATGTTCTCTACTCGATGCAACAACAACAACAAGACAAAGAACTGTACGTACAGAAGAGAATATTGCTGCTGTGAATCATAGTATTAACGATGATCCAGATTTGTCTATTCGTCGACGTTCACAACAAGTTGGACTCTGTGGAAAATTTTGCGCGAAGATCTTGGTCTACACCCATACAAGATCCAACTGGTTCGAGAACTAAAGCCACTTGACCATAATAAGCGTAGTTTGTTTGCTGATTGGGCCCTAGAACAGCTTGAAGTCGATCCACTTTTTTATCGTAAAATTGTGTCTAGTGATCAACCTCATTTCTGGTTAAACGGCTATGTAAACAAGCAAAATTGCCGTATATGGAGTGAAAACAATCCTCAAGAAATTCTGCAGGTTCCATTGCATCCTGAAAATGCACTGTATGGTGTGCTTTACACGCTGGAGGCATCATCGGTCCATATTTCTTTAAAAACGATGCTGGAGCTAATGTTACAGTGAATGGTGCTCGTTACAGATCGATGATCAATGATTATTTGTTTCAAAATTTGAATGGTATCGACCCAGAAGTGTTTTGGTTCCAACAACATGGTGCTACACCTCCTGTTGCTACGGTAACAATTGATTTATTGAAAGAAAGATTTGTGTAATAGTGGAATAAATTTTAATGGATCAAGTCTATAATTGTTTTGTCTGCTCTTACTATCCTTCTAGTCTTGTAGAGTAGGCCCAATGGGATATTGGCCAGTTATTAAATCGGATTTTCCATTCTGGTTTTCATGAAATGTACCTAACGCAATGAAATCTACCATGTCATTCAGTGTTTTTTGAAATTTAATGGTGAAGCGATCACCTTCTTCGCTCCTTGCCCAGAATTCTGCTTTGCTCTGCTGCAGCTTACCGGCGTAGCATATAGAGGACACGACTAGTCTTAAATAATGCTTGACTGACAATCTCCGCCGAGTTCAAGTAAAGAAAGCACACAGTGTTCGACGACCATTCCGACATGGAGCACAAGGTCACTGCCGTCACAGGCAGACATGCGCACCACGCCTGTCTGAAGAGTTCAGGTGCGCATGTTCAGAACGAAATGCCGCCTCATAATTCAAGAGGTGTCCCTCACAACATCGGATTCCCTTCAGAGCTTCAGGATCATCTGTTTGAAATCGCATTCAATGGATTTTGAGCCAATTTTTGGCCTTATTCTTCAATTGTTTGTTTTCTGTTAGTGATGATTTTCTCCATTTCATAAGTGGATAAAATATTTTCCCGTTTCATTGACAAAATTTCAAATTTTGGAGCCTTCTGAATCTCTGCACGAACTTGCGCCTCATTATTATACTTCTAATTGAGCAATTTCAGATCGATTGAATTTGTAGTTTCAAAGGCATTTGGGAAAATATGACACATATTAAAACGGTCCCAACAAAATAATCCTTTTTATCATCTAATTACACGATCATCACGAAATTTCGTACGAACATGCGCCTTATCATTCTACTTTCAAACGCAAAATTTCAGATCAATCGAATCTGTTGTTTCGAAAATATTGGGAAAAATTCAAACATTTTCGAACATGAATAACTGCAGAACTTGAAACTAAAATCGCTAACCCACCACAGCGAAGGCTTTGATAAAAAGATAAGAGAAAATTAAATTAAAACGCTCTAGCTTGCGCTAGCGATTTTGTCCGTCCACACATGAAACATTTTACTTCGTAAAATGCCTCTTACTGCGCCAATGAAAAGATAAATAAAACTTGTCTTTCCTGAATGAATTCCAAATTGTCAACCTGATTGTGAAAATGCAAACCCTTATACCCTGTCCATTTATTTCAGCTTTACAATTAAAATAGTGACTCTTATTTACAATATAATACAGTTTTAGATCCGAGATTTACGTAAGGACTTATCATTGAGATTCTCCTGGAATATTGTTTTCCAAGGTGTCGGAGTGATGGTGCTTTCTCTAAGGATAGTTTCTATTCTGCATATAATCAGTAAGTCTTCAGTTTCAAATTGTTCCAAATGACCAGTAGAACGTCCGAAACTAAGATGGTAATAAGATACTCTAAATCTGACACAAGAAAGATCTTATATTAAGATAATCCAAGCAAAAAGGCACTCCCGCAAGATTGTTCAGTTTTAAGGTTATCCGGTACTAAGATCATCCGTTACTAAGATTATTCCCTATTAAGATCATCTAGTACTAAGATCATCCGGTACTAACGGCCGGTTTCATAAACGAAATTAAAGCCTCCTTTTTCCCAAAAAGTCTCCTTTAATGATAAAACGTGTTTCATAAACAAATTTTGAGGTTAAAAGCTTCCTTTATCTTAAAGTGAGAAAATCGGCCCTTTACGGCTGGAAAAGAATCCTTTAACGAGAAGCTCGACATTGCGCAGGTGCTCGATAAACACGAAAACAGTGGACATAACCTTGTTCTGTCACATCCCATTTTATTTAATTTTAGCGTACTACGAAAAATGTTGCACCAAATGTTGAATGCTGATTTTAGTTCTACTTCTTCATCAAATGATGAAGAAATAATAGTGAGAAGACCAAAAATTTACAGGAGAGACATTTTTCCACGTTAGATGATCTAGATTTCTTCTATCGTTTTTGCCTGACAAAACCAACTGTTTAATCTTTGCTTCAAAAAATTGCAGATCAATTGTACTTCCCATTTAACAGGTAAATAAATTTCGATTTATTATTTTGTTGATATAATTTTATGCATACCAAATCATTAAATTGACAATTTTCAGAGGCAGCTGTATTGAACCGATGAACCAACTACTTTTGACATTGAGATTCTATGGAACTGGAAATATATGATCAAGCCATCTTTAATAACAGTGTCTTGAAGAGACAATTTGAGAGTGGTAAATTTGGACGGTATTTGTTACTTGGTGGTAGTAGTTATAGTTTGCGGACTTATCTTATGACAAAGTTACCGGAAGCTATAACTGCAGCTGAAAATTTATATAGGTAGTCAATTATACGAACTAGAAATGTGGTGGAGAGAAAGTATGGAGTTTGGAAACGTCATTTTCCTATACTTTCTAAAGGAATGAGTGTTAAGTTAACAACCATAAGGGCAATTATTGTTGCTACCGCTGTTTTGCAAAATATGTAGATATGAACGAAATATTTCCAAATGAATGATTGCAGGAGGAGGAGGACTTTCAAACAAATTCAACTAATATTAATGCAGCTCGTCAAGCGAGTCTATAATTAATAAACATTTTGCTAATTTAAAATTTATATTTGTGTGATAATTGAAAATAAATTTGCTTGTCACTTGTGGAACTATTCTTCATATTCAATTTGTATCTTCAAAATGACAAGATTTTTACAAGGTATGTATTTAGATAGGCTTCTATGTTTGTATTTCTGATTCATTGTTTTACTTTAGGTAACATCTGAAAAAGTTTCAAGTGAGAATAAAGAAATAAAAATATTATGTGTTATTGAAATTTCCGTTCTCAATTCAAATTTGAGGGGACTTCATAGTCTGCAGCAATGCTGATAGAATTCTAATACCGCTTTTTCCAGAAAGTGCATTCAAAATAAAAAAGATTTAATTATTATTATTTAATTTGCTCTTCATCTCCATAATTTGCAAATCTAATATTTTAAGCTTTGAATGCTCCTCTTCTTTTCTTCTATTCTCTTCCTTGATAGCCACTATCTGAGCTTCTACTAGAGCTGTTTTTTTTTATAATACATCTCTTTCGCTTCGGCAAGTGGATTCGTAACAGTTGGTCCCAACTGTTTGGAAATTGGCTCCCTCAATTTCAATGGAGCCCCACCACCAGTCAATATGACTGCGTTGAGCAGCTACCACCTTCTAGTTTTAATTTTTATATTGTCATATTTGGATTTGAGCTGGTCCCCATTTCTCCAATGGAGAACTGTTGCATTGAAAGCAGTTTCTATTCTCTGCCAGACTTTATCCTATAATATTAAAATTCTCTTTTTCAATCAATTCCAAGAGGCATAGTTTCTCCTCAGGGTTTAAAGTAATACTTTTTTTCTCTTTTCTTCCATATATATTCATATAACCCACGTAATAAAATATAACAATTTGCACGTAATAATGATATAAATTTCAATATACTGTCTTCTACACATAACCATGTTTATGCAAAGATCGATTTATGCTTCTTCTCTTTTTCTTTTTACAAGTTCCAACGCATAACTCACAATTTTTACAGAATATCACCAACTACATTCGTAAAATCACTAGTTCTCAGGATAGCCAACAGTCGGAAACATATGACTGGCGCATTAAAGGAAGCTTTAAGTAAAGGACGGTCGATATGCGTTTATGAAACTGATGCTCCCATTTAAAGGATTCTTTTTCGTAAAGGGACTTTATCATAAAGGAGCCTTTTGATGTTGTTTATGAAACTGGCCGTAAGACTTAATTTCAAATCTTTAAGATAGTGCGTGCAATATGTGATCTCCCCCAGTGAGACAAGATATTATTAAAATTATTTACAAGATAATAAACATGAGATGAAATATCCAGAACACAGGAATAAAGGCACGCTATTTGATCACGAGCATGATAAGGGAAAAAACTACATGCATAAACAGGTTAACCTGTGTAACCTGCAGAGAATGAAATAAATCAAAAATAATAATTGACATTCACAAAAGCAGAAAATATTGATCGAGATCCACGTAGTATTTACCGCCTTCTGATTAGACGCCTTATAAGAAACAAAAAAAATTTAATATGCCACGATTTTCACGCGGCGTGTCTGCGTGAAACCTCACAGTACGAAAAGAAGTAAATCTGGGAAATTCTACACTTCTTGAAAACAATGCAGCTCTACACCACATGCGACATCAACGTCGACTTTCATTGCGAATTCTCCAAACTTAACGGTCTTGGTTTAATCACATTATTGGAGCGTTTTTTAGCGATCGAAATTCGAATCAACAGTCGAGCGTTTTTTAAAGTTACAAAGCATTGAACCGACTTTGTCCATTAACGACCTAGCTGCGGTATTTAGACCCCAAACCTTCCCTGTATCGACGCTCTAGGTCTTTCTATTCGAAAGTTAGCGCGTTTACGGACGGGTGGAAAGAATGACTTTTGACCTCAGATTCTTCATAAGTGAGCCTAACCTAGTCTTCAGAGTCCATTTTCGGCACAAAATTCCCTGGAACTAGCGCTCAAAAATGGAAATTTGAACAATCTTTTGAGTGTGGATAGCTCAGCGGGAGAGCATCGGACTCGTGACCGGGAGGTCCAGGTTCGAGTCCTGTTCAGGTAGAAAAGAAATTTTCTAGTTGGACGGGTATCTGCCACCATTTCACTGTTGGGTCAAAAATAAACAGTGCTGTGACCTAAAGTGGCGCAAGATCACAGTAACAAAGCCTACACAGAACACAACTGAACTCCTAACTCGCACAAGCTGAAAAAGCTTCTGAGGGATATTCACAGAAGATCTAGGAGTATCAGGATAATAATAATAATAATAATAATAATAATAATAATAATAATAATAATAATAATCTTTACGTCGGTTATGAAGCATTTCCGGCCTATGTTTACCGAAAATTTTTGTCTTGATATTGAACATTCCATATCCTGTTGAAGTCATTCTACAAAAAAGTGGTCCACCTGTGTTTTATCATTAAAGAAGTTGTTTATAGCATTACTTATTACAATTTGGAGACTGGATGAAATTGTTTTTATAACATTGATACTGATACTATGCAGGGTACCCAATTTATCTCTGGCCAAATTTCACGAGGTGAATTACAGATAATTTGCAACACAAAAGTTCCTATAAAGTATGGTCCAATAATTCTTCGTTATAAAGTTACTCAAGATTCAACTATTTTGGAACGATTCACATTTTTTGTTCACTAAAAACACACCATAACTTGAAAACTATCATCTTAATCAAAATTCAGTGTACACCATTAGAACGAGCGGAAAATTCTCCTTAGACCAGGGTGGTTTCATGGAGATTACCATGAAATACTTATTATAGAGTGTTTTATGGAAAAAATGTAGGCTTTGCATTAAAGAAGTTGGCAGGTGGTGAATTTATTATACGTCGTTGAAAAGCAGGTTTTGCACATAATTTCTATAGGGGTTTACGTGGCGGAATTTAGAGTTAACTCTGACCAGGTATTATGACTGAAGAAAATTTTATAACCATTTTTTATTAAACACTCTATAATGAATATTTGATTGATTCGGTCTTTACTTGAAAGAAACTCATTTTAATTAAAAAATATATATGGGACAGTATTTATTAAATTAAATAAAAATATTGGTAAATATTACAAAAATTGTTTCAATTACAACGCGGCTTTTAAGAATATTAATAACCTTAGTACCTACATAAAAAACAATAAAAATCGAACAAATAAAGAGAATAAATCCGGAGTCTACAAGTTCCCTTCCAAAGATTGCCCTTTAGTATACATTGGCGAAACTGGTAGATCATTCAAGAAACGTGTCCGTCCAAGAACACCAAAGGGGTTATATATCCGATTCTGTACATTCGACATATGCTAATCATCTTAAGGAATTCAGGCATAATTTCAACCATAATTATGAAATTACCCACGTTGAAAGCAAATTAACATTTTTAGAATTTCCTGAAATCAACAGGTGTAATGCCGGTAAAATCCTTTTGGACGAACAAACAGATGTTGATAAGTCTCCATTACTGAATATCTTTCCTTACTGGCATTTTTAGCGCAAACTCCAATAAACACCTAGGGTTTTTATGACTTGTGGTTCCATTATTTGGTCACGTACCTAATAATGTATTGAAACTCGGTTACACTGAATACCATCAGACAGTACAATGTAATACCTGAAGAAGTCACATTGAGGTGAAACAATTGTTGTAGTAGTACAAATATTTTTGTGGAAATAAAATACTGTCTCATTTATATTTTTTTAATTCTATAATAAGTATTTCATAGGTATCTCCATGAAACCACCCCAGTCTAAGGAGAATTTCCGCTCGTTCTGGTGGTGAATTTTGATTAATATGATATTAGGAGTACAAATAAGTTTCCGCCGTTTTATTGTAGATGGCGCGGCACGGAGTTTCGGTTAGCTTTCGCAGATGATAACCGGCTTAAAAATTGTTTGGACATTCAAGAACAACATAACCTATTAATATCATTGATTTTATATTGGTAAAATATAATTTTTATAAGTTGAAAATGTCAAAATTTGAGCCCAGTAAGCGTCATTTGCGGGAAATATTAGTTTACTTTTTTAATTCAAAGAAATCTGCTGCTGAGGCGCATCAATTGCTCGTAGAAGCATATGGTGAGGGTGGTTTGAGTGAGAGAACGTGTCGAGAATGGTTTCAAAAGTTTAAAAACGGTGATTTCGACGTAGAAGACAAAGATCGCAGTGGTAGGTCAAAAATTTACGAGGATGCAGAATTGGAGGAATTATTGGAGGAAGATTCATCTCAAACACAAAAAGAACTTGCTCTAACCTTAGAAGTCACTCAGCAAGCAGTCTCACATCGTCTTCTATAATAAATATTTAATTTGTGTTAAAAAACGGCGGAAACTTATTTGTACTCCTAATAGTTTTCAAGTTATGCTATGTTTTTAGTCAAAAAATTCTGAAACATTGAAAATAGTAGAATTTTGAATAACATTTCAACGAATTGTACCATACTCTATAGGAACTTTTGTGTTGCAAATTATATCTAAAATCACTTTGTGAAATTTGAGCAGAAGATAACTGCTACCCTGTATATAATATTTAATCCAATGTTAAATGACCAAAGTATACTATATTCTATATAATGATGATTTTTTTTCCATATTCTTAATCAACTTCAAATGTTAAAGTGCATTGCAGAAAAAAATTCACCGATTTGTTCAATTGTATAAGGAACTTGCCGATTTTATGAGGATATTTGAATGATAACGCAGTACCTATCTTAATTTTTTCTAATTACCAAAAACAAAAGTGAAAATTTTGAAGAGTTCCAAAAATGGTTAATACAATATATAGAAAAACTATTTTTTATCTAAAGACCAAAAAAATATATCCACGTTTGTGTAATCAACAAGAATAAAAAATTCAAGAAGAGGCATGTATTAATATCAATCATTTCGTAGATCTTATCAAGTATTTTCTGATTCTCAATTTATCAGAAAATAAAATACTTTAGCTCATTTTATGAAAGCCAATTTTGTATTATCACCGTAAGTTTGTATACCATCTATGGACATACAATATATGTATAAATTCAACTTATTTCCTTCTTCACAATGATTCTGATTGAAAAACCTCAGCAACGATACAGAAACTTAGGATATGACGTGGAATTTTCAAAAATACTTCAAAAGCATCCAGTTTTATGGCTAGCGTCTATTCTTAGAGAAACACGTGCACCGAATTCAAATAGTTATTCCGAAAATTATCGAACTAAACTCTGATCCTTGGTATTTTTATTCTCTCCACTTTCGTTGCACCCTTCACAAGATTTTGAAAACCATAAACGTTATATTTCCAGTGGGGTAAGCTATTCATTTGGCACTGAAAAAAAGTCAATTGCCTTTAACGTAAGTTTTAAACTGCCAGGCCAGATGACAATGGTTCACTACGTTGCTCGTAAATTTCGTTGAAATGTTAGTAATAATACTGTCATTTGTTGATATATGATAACTGTAATAAAATAAAAGATATTAACGCTAAAATGTTTTTATTTGATTCTACAGTTACATTCACATTCCAAATTTTGCTTATTTTTTGTATTATATGTTTTGATTGAGCACGGAATATTTAAGCTCAATAGTTTTAGCTCAATAGTAATGATGATACAGTCGACTCTTGTTAATTCGAAACTCCAGGAACTCTTGAAATATTACGAATTATCGAGTGTTTGAAATATCAAATGGTTTGAAATTTGTGAGAGAAAATAAATAAAACTTCGAATTATTAAGTGTTGGTTAATTTTTATTTATTAATATAAAAATGACAAGAATTAAGAGGTACATTCGTGTACATCCATGTATTCGTAATGTGCATTAATTAATCTTTCGAAAGAACTTTGTTATACTGGTTTTCTTTAAAGCACAATTCTGCTGCTCACACTACTCAATAACTCATAACTAACACTAACTTTTAATCTTCATACCAACGAAAGAGTAACAGTAACTGAATAACTAAACAAACCAATTCGTAAGAAGTGTGTGCGTCAAATAGTCAAACTAATCAAAAAACAAAAACAAAGGCTTGTGTATCTTGATACAAGTTTGAACTTGTCGCAAAATGTACTTACAATCTTTCCGCCTCTTCTCTCTGCAACTTTGAATTGTCGAGTGTTGGACGCTGATGAGTTCGAATTAACGCGTCGTTTTGTTAAATAGCAATGATTTTTTAGTTCGAATTACCAAGTGTATGAAAATGTATTGATTTAGTTCGAAATATAAAGAGATTTAGTAGGGAACTCGTGATAACTTTGAATTATAGAGAGGTTCGAATTATCGCAGGTTTGAATTAACGAGAGTCGACTGTATTTCAAAAAAAGTTCACTTATGTGCTGAAAGTATTTTTTGTTTAGTCACAACCTTAGTATTTTTTCAATTTGGCTCTGAACATGACCTTGACCCTGATTAAATTTAATTATGTCTTTACTTTTATTATTTTCATATTTGTAACCATGATAACTTTAGAAATAAACAATTTAGAGATTTTAAATTTGCAGGATAATTTTTGAGCCAAAATAAAAAGGTATATTGGCAAAAATAACAAAACTTTTCCATACGCCCCTGAAGTATTTCAGTTATGAATTTTATTTTATTTACAAATGAGGAATAATACGGGAGTATATATAAAAAATTACCTTGGTTTCTCTGCAAATTATAACTTCATACATAAAAATTCCTCTGAAAAATTATTATTTTTCAAAATTTGAATATCAAAACAGATTTATTCTGTCAGTCAGATTAAATCTGTTTTGATATTCAAATTTTGTTATATCCTTTCTATCAAGTAAAAAGCCTTTTTCCATTTTATTATTTATCAGTCAATTAGTGGAGGAAATGTTTGAATTAGATAAAATTTTTCAAGATTACTATGTTTTACCACTGAGTCCATTTCTTGGAGATATTTCTATGTTCGATATAGAAAACAAGACTTTTTATTCAAAATTAACATTGAAAATAAACTTGAGGTACGGATACGTACACAAGATATAAACTTATTTTTCAGGAAAATCCAGAAAATTGAGTCAATTTCCAAATTACTCAAAAAGTGTTTGCCCTCAAATCAAATTCAAATCAGAAAATAATATTAGGAGTAAAAAAAAGTTCGTGTAGTTTTGATAACATATGTAGCTACTTGCTCATTATTGCCTTGTTTAATCTGGAAATATCTTCATTTTGAAAAATCATCATAAGACTTTCTTTTCAGTATCTGTCATCATCTGTGTACTCTGAAAATGTTAACTTTTGTACAGAATAATATATATTTGTGGGAATTTTTATTCTAATATGAAGATGAAAGGTGGTAAAAGTAGTGAATAGGGACGGAAAATACTTTGAACTTTGTATAAATAACCAGTTTTTCATAATAAATATTCAATTTTCGAAAAAAACCGCACGAACATATTAGTCCTCCTAATAAAAGAACAAAATAACATTTTTAGGTTTTTTCCTAAGGAACAATATGCTATCGTTCTTTTATTAAAAGAATTAGAAAAGGTATAGAAGTCGTAGGAGGCCACGTGGAATATTAACGTTGAGTGTGTTTTTTTATGTCAAATTGTTTTTGATTTTTCTTTACTGTTGAAATAAAAGCCGGACGCTACGAGTTTTATCATTATCAGTTATTTGAAATCCCCTTCTGAGAAAATGGACTCTTTAATTGCGTTTTTCTCAGAAAGTAGTGAAATTATCGCATTCAAACAGTATAAATATTAGGTTAAAGTGGTTTTTACATAGTATTTTCCAATCAAAATCACTATCAAGTTTTGTCAAAAAAAGCTACCACTTTATTTCATCATCAGAAATGATTCACGTGGCGCCCTCTATAACAAAGAGTGAAATAATACATAAAGTAATATTCTTCGTTCAAAATTATGCCTCTGTGACGATTTTAATATCAATTGACAAATAAACAGTGATATTATTAACAAAACAATTGAATACTGAACCGTTTCAGCCGTTACTATTTGGTAGTTGATCATAATTAAATCAAGTTGTAGTCATTACTATGTTTTACTACCAATAAATTGATATGTTACACATTTAATTGTGACTCGAGTTTCGGGAATTAACTATCCCATCTTCAGACAACTGAAGACTCAACAAGCAGAACAGGGTATTTATACAGAGGTAGAAGAGGTAATAAAAACAGGTTAAAGAAGGTTTAAAATGAGACGACGCTCAACAACTATTAGAACGTCAGCACGTCAAAGAAGATTGGTAAACAGATGTTACTTATTTAAATATCTCAAAAAGTTTGAATTTACATAGATCCGTACAGTCATTCATTATTTTCACATTATTTTTATTGTGAGCTAATTTGAAAATTTCAACAGATTCTAAATAATCAATAAGTTGATTAACTAATCAATAACTCGATTATTTAGAATCTGTTGAAAATTTCAAATTAGTTCACAATGAAAATAATGTAAAAATAATGACTGTACGGATCCATGTAAATCCAAAATTGTTGGTACAATCGTCTTATTTTTGTCAGAATAACCTATCCTTAACCTATCTTCCAGTAGTAATGATTCATGCCTGTATATCTCTATGAATGTATTTACTATTTACCAGAATATCATCTTATACAGAAAAATTAAATTTTTTGAGAACAAAAAAGAGTTATATTTCAAATTGATGAATTGATTTCCTTTCATTAGGAAAACTGGTTATCCTGAACTGAGAAAAAATTTAGCTTCGAAATATATACTTCTGTTTTAAGAAAATAATTTAAAAAAATGCATTTCTTCAAATAAGTGAATATTTTATTGGTTAGCCTGCATATTTTCAAGAAATCTTTTTTGTAGAGTGAAGTTGGTTGGAAATTGTGGAAAAATACACTGATGGTAGGATTAAGAATAAAAATAATGAAATAAATGAAAAGAAAAAACTTTCAAAAAAAATTCATCTGCTGTATTTTAATTCTGTCATATGTACTTGACTTGAGAATTGTCTAAAGTGTCCAAGAGATACGCGGATACAAAATCGTTAAGTTGAAACGGCCAATAGGCTTTGGATAGAACTGTTAACATTCTGAAGAAAAAAAGACGATTCACTAACCATACAAGTGAATAGTGTGAAAAAATCAAAAATGTAGTTATAAGTAAACAAAATCTCTTAATTATTTGTCTCAGTTTTTTTTATTGCAACATCAAACTGTTAACAAAGGAATATTATTTGCAAGAATGCCCTGTGGTGAATTTCATTTTCTGTTTATAGCAAGAATTAGTTTGATATGTTGCTAAGTTCTAAGTTTTCCACCATCTTTACTATTTGGAAACTAAAAGTTATTTAATCAAAACATTATTGAGAAAATATAAAGTGTGGAAACCACTTATGGAATAAAATTATTTGTATTCTTATGTTACGAAATTATGAAAAACACTGAAACACGTCAACTTTCTAATTCAATGGTGCACTTTTTGAGAATAAATTTAAACAGGGTGATTCCCGCAAGTCCAGCACAGTCAGTCCTCTTCATTTTAAATGGAACATTCTGGATATTTTTAATAATAATAGCCTAATTTAAACGAAATATACAATGTATGGTCTATTATGAAATTAATGAGTTATCATGCTTTAAATAATGTGATTTTCAAATATCCTCAACACAGAATTATGAAATTTGTGAACTATCAATTAAGTTGTGAAATTTTTTGAAATCAATTCTCGATACGCTCAAAGATCTTGGTTTTGTTGACATTTTTTGTCATGAATACCTAAAAAACTATTTACATATGCCGATAAATAAAGAAATTCTGCAAATAATGTGGATTGTTATCAGTTAGAAGTTGCAGTGTTGAGGTTTATATTTAAATAGTATATTCCTAATTGAAAACGTATTTCTTGTAAAAGTAATAATGAAATTTTTAACTGAGGCTCACCGATTTGAGATTTCAATGATGATCCAGGATAATTGCAGAAGTCAAGTTGAAGTGGCAAATTTATTTAATCAGAGGTATCTTCAGTTACCTAATATTTCAGAAGGTAATGTGTCTAAAATTTATACAGAATTCAGAGAATCTGGACATGTCAAATCATTAAAAAGAGAATTGTAAATCGGTGAAGATACTGTGAAATTGGATATTTTGCTAGGTGTTACAGAGGATACAACAAGTACGCGTCAAATTGCGTCATACAGTGTCTCCACAAAGAAAATTTTCATCCATATAAAATGACTTTTGTGCAGGAGCTAACAAACGATCCAGATCGGAGAATACATTTCTGCGAAATAATGTTGAATAAACTGAACAGCAGACCATTGGGTCGTCTACCAAAACGGTGGAAAGAAAGTAGGAACTCTATATCACAGGAGGCGAATTGATATGGGGTAGAAGGCAGAAGACACAGGACGTAGTCCTATTGGAAAGATGTAGAAGAAGAAGAAACTGAATAGGAATAAAATAGCTGTTGGTATAATCCTTTTCCCTGATGAATCAAAATTTACATTGAACGGGGAGGTAAACCGACAAATTGTAGATATTTGTCAGCGGAAAATCCTTACTGGACGCGTGAGACACATACGCAGAATCCTCAAAAGGTGAACGTTTGGGCAGCTATCATAGGTGATCATATTATTGGTCCTATATTTATAGATGGGACTTTGACAGCTGAATGATGCTTGATTAGATACGAAGTAGTTCCTGCGTTAGTCAACTTATTTCCTAATGCAATAGATCCAAGCCTATCGAATGAAAATGTCTGGTTACAGCAGGATACAGGCCCACCCTATTATGATTAAATGGTCGAAACTTACTTAAACTCAATCTTTCACAATAAATGGATAGAAAGAAGAGGTACTATTGATTGGTCAGCTAGATCGCCAGACCTTACGCCGTTGGATTTTCTGTGGGGTTATCTCAAGAACAAAGTTTATGCAACAAAGCCAACAAGCATCGTAGACCTTAAAGAAAGGATAACTACAATAATGCGAAATATTTGAACTCAAACTTTAAACAAAGTTAGGAACGATTTTTATGGGACATTTTGAGCATTTATTTTAATGTATTAAAATCAATTGCATCATGTTATTCAAGTATTCAGTATCTTAAAACCAATTATAAATATTTTCGTGATTTCATCCGATATTATTTATTATAAACCAGAATTTTAAAAAATATACAGGGTCTTCCATTTAAAATAAAGACGATGGACTATGCTGGACTTGCTATGGCACTATTGAATTTAAAAATGGACGAGTCCCAGTGTTTTTTATAATTTTATAACATTAAAACAAGTAATTTTATTCCATAAGTAGTTTCCACACTGTATATTTATTTAAAATCAACCAGAATACGGCTAAATTGAGAACATTTTTCCTTATATAGATAAAAAAAATGAGTCATATTGGAACTAAAAAAATTATAGACTCGCATTGATTATGAGTTGATATAAATTCATTCAAACTGAAACTTTGCAGCTCATTATTTTTCTTTCAATGTTCTCATCGCAATATAATTGGATGAACGTCGAATCAGACACTATCATTTTCTGGGATAAGCACAATGACATGTTGCCTGAAATTTGTCCCCAATACATATAATAATAAAATTAGGATGAATTCCAGCGTGAAATCATAAATATTTGGTATGTTGTAAACTTCCAAGAGTAAGATTTATGTTTAAAACCCTGAATATTCATACTACATGAAGATACCTCAGTTGTGATACACTAGTCCAAAGTCTCATTTTTATTGCACCGCACTAAATTTCTCGTATTAGTGACCTGCAGATACTTTACTTCGGTAACTACCTTCTGTCAATTTCTGAATAAAAGTCAAATAGCAATAAACTTAATTTTGCGTTTTAGTGACCTGTAGATACTTTACTTCGGTAACTACCTTCTGCCAATTTCTGAATAAAAGTCAAATGGTCATAAACTAAATTTTGCGTATTAGTGAACTGCAGATATTTTACTCTGGTAAACCTTTTGTTAATTTTTGAATAAAAGTCAAACTGCAATAAACTTTTGGTGAAAACGTTCTAGACAGTTTTACAACTCTGTTTATAAATCATTTGGCACCTGGATCTGGAGTTGACCAGGTTAGAATTACAGATAATCGCTTTACGCAAATATAGTACCATAGCCAAAAATTTTTGGTTCCTAAGGTCGAACTTACATTGAATTAGAATTGCTCAGAAACTTTGTCCATATGCAACATTTTTTACGACCACGGCTACACCGTGTATATGTACTAATGTATATGTAATAATCCTATATTGTTCGTCCCTATAAGTAATGGATTGTTATCAGTTATAACTCGTTTGTTACGTAGTTTGCATGCCCCCATAACTTGAATCCTCTAATAGTTAATTCACTTAATATATTTAAAGGAAATAAAGGATGATATTCAACAGAAAAAACATGGTCACATTTTTGTTTCTATTAACCAAATAAGAGATATTTGGTTCTTTACTTGGTGGAAACTCATTTTAAATAAAAAATATATAGAAGACAGTGTTTTAATTTTCACAAAAATGTTTGTAATACAAAAATTATTTCACTACGATGTGGCTTCTTGAGGTATCTACATTCTACTGGCTGATGGTGTCCAGTATAACCGAGTTTAAATACAGTGTTAAGTACGTGATAAAGTAATCGAAGAACAAAACTTAAGGTCTAGAACTTTTGCTTTCGCCGTGGATAATTTCATAATTATTGTTGAAATTATGCCTGAATTCCTTAAAATGATTATCATATGTCGAATGTAGGGAATCCGATATGTAATTCCTTTGATGTTCTTGAATCCTTTTCTTGAATGATCTACCTGTCTGGCCAATATATACTGAAGGGCAATTGTTGCAAGTCAACTTGTAGACTCTAAATTTATTTTCTTTCTTTGTTCGATCCTTATTGTTTTTTATGTAAGTACTAAGGTTATTAATGGTTTTAGAAACTGCAATATTTTCAGATAATTCATGAACATAAGATAACGAAAATAAAATAAATGGAGCTTTATACTTAATAGAAGGTATATAAAATTATTTAAATATTTCAATATTAGCCTTCTACATATTTAATTTCAAAAAATATATTTAATATTATAAGTTCAGAAATTAAATTAATGTCATATAAGCACCGCTTATATCAAACGACATATAAAATAAACATTCATTATAAGACATTCAAATGCGATGACAAAATCCAATAAATATAAATTGTTAACAAAAATCCTATAAATTGAATATTTTGAGTAAACAAAATTTTGTTTCTGCTCATCCCTCTTATGAAAAAAGATATATTTAAAAAATATTTAACATAATCTCAAGAATTTCATCATAAAACTATCTTACTTGGAATATTCAATATTATTGAATATCTAACTGAGTTATTTTTAGAAAATCTCAAGATATGTAAAAACAATTCAGCAATTTGTTTACTCGAACAAGGTGCACTGGTTTCAACGGCAGAACACACATCTCTTTCCTTTTCAGATGATTTTCACTAATGGTTTTTGGTGGTTTATCAATGTTGCAATGCTGGCATGTTCGTAAACACCCACATTTCTCGAATTTTTTAAATTATTTTAGAAATAGCCAAACTTGTTCCGAATAATTCCAATTTGATCTAGTAATCCTACCTCAAGATCAAGAGTTCGATTCCCGTCTGGGTTTTATAGCAATTTTAGCACAAAAATTTTTTTGATGAATTTGTATTACCGTCTGAAATGTTTCGGAAGTCCAATTAAAAAATTTTGACTTTCATAGCCAACCAGTATTAATAAAAAAATTATAAATCTGAGCAGATGTGTAAAAAAGCATGGGTGTAAAAATGAAACCCATCGATATTTTTTGATTCTTTTTTAATATTCTTGTTTCGGTTGAAAAATGGTACAACGTTTGCTGTTGACATGTAAAAAAAAAGTTGTGTTCTAATTTTGAAAAAAGTTTTTACTGGAATTTCTCAAAAATTGAGTTAGTTCGTTAAATTAAATTCAAATTGGCAACATCGAATAAAAATCACCAACTTTGCAAGTTCTTTCACTTTTTCAGAATTTCATATCCTTTCGGAATTGAGCACAAAAAATACTGAGATGTGACTAGAAATCGTTATTTTAAAGGTTACACATGACTCACCACACTCGATAGAATATTGCTCAAAAATGACCTTGAACACCCTATACCTCGCTAATGCGTCGGAAACGGGGTATATGTCATGAGGCAAAAATGATTCTCCTGATGTCGACTTTCTGATGAAACACCTTGTATAAAGTTCTTCGTGCGACAGCTTGCATAAATTCAGAATCAAGTAAAAATTTTTATAGGACTGTTCACGTGCTCATCTTAAGATAATCCTACCTTCCAAATCCCCATTCGTGTACAAGACCCACTAGAGTAGACAGACTTATGACGCTAAATACAATGTTTTCTTGGAAGTTTCGATCGTTTGACCTCATCAACAAAATGATCATGGATAAGTGATTCCTCGGCTCGGAAACTACCAACGTAATAAAACGAGATTACCGAATAAGGATCTATTCGCCTCTCATGCTTCAAACTACTGTTACTATTTCGAAATTAATGTCAGGTATGAAATCTCCAAATTGGATGTTCCATTCTAATAGAAGCAAAGTTCATCGGTCAAGAATGATAGCGCGTTTATCAATTCATCGTACAGTCAGCTTTTCGTGGGCTTATATGGATACACAAATCAATAATTGGATCATTATACCATTCATGTGAGATTTATTTGGATATAAATGCGGAATGAAATGCTGGATACAAAAATTTAATAGGCATAAGATTCCGTTTGATAGCCCAACAATCCGGTGATTACCTTCGGAAAGGAGAATATGTCTGCATCGATTTCGTTGCTAGTATGGGTGTGCAATGGATACAATAAACGTTGATAGATAGATTCCCGTTAATCTAGGAGCTTATATTGAATATTTCTTCAATTATTAATCATATGCTCGTAAATTGATAACAATTATCCATAAATTTTAAGTTCTGGATACTGTCAAAGACTTTACAAAATGGGTAATATTAAATTAATATTATCTCTAGGAAAAATTTCATATCTCTGACTGTCTTTGTTTTGGCTTAACCAAAATGAGGTAATCATAATTCGATGCAGAAAACCTCTTCTTTTTTGCCTTCGGAGCAGTTGTTAACAAGTGTAAAAACGGCATTCGACGTCTCTTGGTTTTCAGTCCATACTGCACCTAATTTCCTACCTTTCGGACCATTCTCATTGCTTTTAAATGATGGCAAATGGCTGGTACAGTGACTCCAAGTGTTTTTGCAATTTCCTTCTGCGTTTGTGATGGATTTTCGTCGAGCTTGGCCTCTAATTCTTCATCCTTAAATTTTGCTCGCTTTCCGAGTCGTTCTTCAGCTTCCAAATCAAAATTGCCACTTTCGAATAGGGCAAACCACTTCTGACATGTTCGTTCAGCTAGAGCATGACATCCACTAAAATACGATGGTATTCGGCAGACCTTCTCTTTATATTGAAGTAATGGAAAAAAACTCTCCGCAAAAAAATATTATTCATCGAAACAATTAACATTATTAGAGCACACAGAAACTTTTTTTTACACTTCAGCGAAATGACAGGTACTGAAAAGATAGCCTAATGATGATACTTCAAAATTAAGGTGTTTCCAGATGATATAATCGAATAATGAACGAGTAGCGACATGTGATATCAAAACCGCCGAACTTATTTTTACTCCTAATATTTAAACTTTAAAAATGTTTCTGAGTAATCTATCGTACCACACCTCATTAAGTGTTTAAGTTTCAGGAGCACTTTGTAGTTATTTATCTAGATAATAAAACTATAGTCCGTCTAGAAAGTATCCGGAATTTATTGCTTTTCATAATTTCAATATACCCTTCTTTTGTAACATTCTAAGACAAAAGTAATGTAATATAATGGGTTGTGCGGATAGTCGATTATGGCCAAAGTTGCGTGGCAACAGTATTTGTCTAATACTGGTGATTTTCAGCAGGAATACAATTTATGAAATAATGTCGCAACAAGAGAAAAGAAAATAATAAGAATATTTTTATAAAAAAGGTCTTCGAAACGTTAAAAAATTAGTGCAACTGACTGAACTGGAAAAAAATGCTGTATATGAAACCATAAAGAGAATAAAACTCGGCATGAATATGGGACATAGACCAGTAAGAATATGGGACATAGACCAGTAAGACCAGGACACAACTTAAACGCTTTATTGGCCTTAGGACGACACAATACGTGCCTGTGATTTCGCTAATTGGCTAAAAGATTCGGAAATCAACGAAATATAAAAATATGTCCAGAAACCGTCCGTATGTCACAGAAAAGACAGGGCTCCATATCAGGGAAACCAAAAAAAAAATCCCTATAATGATTTACAAAAGGAACGAAGGATAGAATTTTGTCAATGTTTTCAAGAAGATAATTTTAATAATGTCATTATATATAATGAAAGTTGTTTCCAACTTGGTGGAAATCACAAAGAATCCTATCAAAACAACCTGTTAACTTTCAAATTTCCAAATTTCCCACCAAAATTATGGTTTGGGGAGCAATATCTCAGCGTGGTTCTGGATAGTTAATGGTACCATTAATAGTAAAAAGTATTGTGGCATTCTAAAAGATTTTCTCCTTGAAACGGCGCATGCTTTATATCCAGAGAAAACGCCACCCATCTTCAGAAGGATAATGCAAGGTGCCATACTTCGGCCTATACTGAAGCTTGGATGCCAGCGGCTTCACCATATCTTACTCCCATTGAAAACATATAGAGACCAATGAATATTGAAGTTGAAGGAACAGCGCCACGAAATGAAGATGATTTAATTCAGTCTGTTTTACAGTTCTCGACTATCATCACCGAAAATTATGGAGATGATCTAGTTTCAGGTATACCTCGCCATTAAGTCAAGTCTTTACAGTTAAATGGAGGTTGTATAAGTATTAGGAGTACAAATAAGTTTCCGCCGTTTTATTGTAGATGACGCGGCACGGAGTTTCGGTTAGCTTTCGCAGATGATAACCGGCTTAAAAAATGGTTTGGACATTCAAGAACAGCATAACCTATTAATATCATTGATTTTATATTGGTAAAATATAATTTTTATAAGTTGAAAATGTCAAAATTTGAGCCGAGTAAGCGTCATTTGCGGGAAATATTAGTTTACTTCTTTAATTCAAAGAAATCTGCTGCTGAGGCGCATCAATTGCTCGAAGAAGCATATGCTGAGGGTGCTTTGAGTGAGAGAACGTGTCGAGAGTGGTTTCAAAAGTTTAAAAACGGTGATTTCGACGTAGAAGACAAAGATCGCAGTGGAAGGCCAAAAATTTACGAGGATGCAGAATTGGAGGAATTATTGGAGGAAGATTCATCTCAAACACAAAAAGAACTTGCTCTAACATTAGAAGTCACTCAGCAAGCAGTCTCACATCGTTTAAAATCATTAGGAATGATTCATATTTAATTTGTGTTAAAAAACGGCGGAAACTTATTTGTACTCCTAATAAATAAGATTAATATTTTGCTATAATTTTCTAATTCAAGAATTTTAAATATATACTGAGTAATTACAATGGAGCTTTGTTTTTCCGAATACTTTCAAGACGGATTATAGTAGAACTAATGAGTCCGAAAAAAGACGGACACATGATAGTTCTACGCTGGAAAATAATAAAAAATTCAATATTCCTTAGATCCATAACACCAAGAACGTATAATAAGTGTTTCTTACACTTAATAGGATAAATTAGGATAGGAATTCTCATTGTCCACAAATTACTTTAAATATTCCAAAATTCAAAATAAATATTTAATGGTAATGAATTTTCGTATTGATATTTAATGACAAAGTAACAAGATAACGTGTTGGCAATATTGAAACTAATACGTTTTGAGGAGGGATACAAACTCATGGGATTGGATCTGTGATTTGCAGGGTTACTACAAGAAATTTCTTGTGCAGAAGAAAAATTTACATTAGTTTTATCGGCCACAGAATTATGGAATATTAATATAAAGATATAACTGTGATAAACTAATGAATAAAGCTATTGTTTATCGAATTAATAATATTGCGAGACTAGAATGAAAACGACGGTTTCAAAAGGAAAACTATTCACAAATGAAAAATTAATAATTCTTGCAATCGACCAGTTAAATAATAAGCGATATAATGTTGGCCCCAGTACTAGTTGAAAAAAATTGGGTCTCTTTCAATATGTCTATGGATTGGACTCTCTGATGAAGAATCCGAAGTCAAAAGTAACACGGCCTTCCATAAACACGGTAACATTCGATTGATGTGAAATTTGGTTTTTAGCAGGACAATGATAACGCATATGTATCATGAGTATTGTATGCTTAGAAGATTTGAAACAAAGACAAAAGTTTTGTGTGCGAAGCAGCGTTTAGCGTTAAAAAACTATAGCAACAATCTCACGAGTGAGTTAAAATGAAGCATTTAGATGTAAAATGATGACAAGAAAGTTAATACAAAATTTTGTGAAGATCATATAATTAGAAGACTAAGAAAAATTATTTTATGAGGATCGTGCGTGATATATACTAGCACGCAAGAGCTCCTGATTTCACGTCAATGTTTTTTATCTATTTATATAACTCCAGGAAATAATGAGCCCTGGTGAAGGTTTTAAAATTTTTTGTTAGCCAAAATTCTAACTGCAATTCGTCTTACAGTCACAAAAAATAGTATTAAGCAGTTTTCTGGAGCAGACCGGAGTAGGATTTGAATTAGCTCCATACAATTATCCAGTCCAGTCAAACAATTTAAATACTACTATTTAACCTCTTTTAAAAATTGCTGCTGTAGTATCACAACCAGTTATTGCATGTAAGAATAAAACATATGTTTGTCATTTTGAATATGCAGTTAGACTTTGTGATGAATATATTGTTGACTGTACTTGAGCGTTCCCAGGTTTCAAAAAGTAAATAATTTTATTAATTGGAGTCCGTGCAGTCAGTAGTATTAACATCTCCACCAACAACGACACTTGTACTTAGTCTTTTGAATTGTTCTATTGCTGTTTCAATTATACATACAACAGCATCATTATCAGCTTGTTTCATTGAAATATCAGCAGCTGTAATTTCACATAGCATTGAAATAAAGCGATAGTTATGAGTATTTGCAAGAAACTATTGTTGGTTCGTCAGAATTTTCACAGATCGACCAAAAACG
Organism: Megalocaria dilatata; assembly: GCA_034642435.1. Lineage (NCBI taxonomy): Eukaryota > Metazoa > Arthropoda > Insecta > Coleoptera > Coccinellidae > Megalocaria > Megalocaria dilatata. The sequence continues at coordinate 50,174,233 of CM067859.1, read as the reverse complement.
AAATCAACAGTTGAAAATGTTTTTGTAGTCAAACGACGTTGATCTGCAGCTTCAATTCTTTTCTTATGATCAATTTAGCCATCAAATACAATCGTAGATATTTATATTATTATTTTCAATATTTATACATTCAAAGCCATTATAAAGCTGACTTCATAATTTTACGTATATATTTATTCACAATGAAAAATTAATAATTCTTGCAATGGACCAGTTAAATAATGAGATATAATGTTGGCGTCAGTACTAGTTGAAAAAAATTGGGTCTCTTTTAATATGTCTATGGATTGGACTCACTGAATCCGTAGTCAAAAGTATTTCTATCGAGTCGACCGTCCGTAATCAGGGTAACATTCGATTGATCTGAAAGTTGGTTTTTAGCAGGACAATGATAGCGCACATGTATTATGAGTATTGTATGCGTAGAAGATATAAAACAAAGACTGAGGTTTTGTATGCGAAACAGCGTTTAGCCTTAAAAAAACCATAACAATAGACCCACGGGCGAGTTTGAATGAAGCATTTAGTTGTAAAATTATGACAAGAAAGCTGATACAAAATTTCGTGAACATCGTATAATTAGAAGACCAAGAAAAAATTAGTTTGTGAGAATCGTGCATGATATGAAATATCGCGTAAAAGCTCCTGATTTCACGTCAGTGGTTTTCATCTTTTTATATAACTCCAGAAAATAATGAGCCTTCGTGAAGATTTTCAAGTTTTTTATGCGTATAAGAGTGCCTATTTCTTCGTCTAAATGTCTGCATTTCAAAACATATAGATTGAAAAATACAAATATCAAAACAGATTTATTCTGTTAGCTTCCTACAAATTTCAATCCAACAAAATTTTTATTCAAAACTTTTAGAATTAAATTAATGTCATTATATAATCTCAAATGGAATGAAAAGATATAAATAATCAATTAAAATCACTTAATAAATACTTGAAGAAGACAAAATTTTGTCTCTCATCTTATATTTATGATCTATGATCAAATCTTTTTCAAAAATGCAAAACATAATCTTAAGAACTTCTTCAAATCTTACTTATTTTATATATTCAATATATTCAAATAAATAACTTAAAAAAATCTCTCAAAACATGTAGTACATCCTCAAAAAACAATTTTAAATTAAATAAGATCGTCATGCTACCTCATATTTAAAAAATAAATTTAATTTATATGATGAGTGTTGATTTTATATGTCTGCTAAATTGAAGCAGTGCTTATAACACATTAATTCAATTTTAAAAGTTTTTAATGAAAATTTTTTGAAATTAAAATTTGTAGGAGGCTTACAGAATAAATCTGTTGTGATATTTAAAATTTGTAATAATGCTTCGATCATGTAAAAAACCTCTTTTTATTATTTCATTAGCATGTAGATTACTTTAGACCTACAGACATTTTGAGCGTTTTTATCCGTCTGACCGTTTGTGCATTTGTTTGCACGATGTCCTTCGAAAAAAATAACTGGAAAATTTTCTATTTAAGGTTTTAATCACAATAAAAAAATTACGTTCATACATATAACCATATATACAACATATAAAAACAGATAATTTGGATCAAGATACGACGATTAAACCAAATATACCTTAATAAAATATTGCTATGGATGCAAGGAATGAAAATCCTGAAGTGAGTTTACGTCAACTTCCAGTCGTCAATCTGCAATGACGCTTACAGTTCTGCCAATGTATCCTCGACAAGCATAGTGATGACAGAAATTTTATTGAAAAATTTTAAATATCATACATATTCTGTTAACCTTCCTACAAATTTTAATTTCAAAAAATTTTCATTCAAAAATTTTTAGAATTAATTTAAATAAATGTCTCTAAGAACGCACTGTGCCACTTTAGTAGATATATAGAATTGAACACTCATCACACAGTACCAGAGGAAATAAGTGAATTCAAAGAAATATAAATTATCAATCAAATCTAGTAAATAAATACTTAAAGTTGACAAAAATTGTTTCGTTCCTTGTTTCATTGAAATCAAATTCCTTTACAAAAATATAACCTCAATAACTTTTTCAAAAACAACTTGCTCAAAATGAGTTCCTTCAAAAAAATTCCTAAAACATGGAGAACATCTTCAAGAAGAAATTCAGAATTATTACAACGGAAAGCCCTATTTCACATTCAAAAATAAAAATAATTAACAAAATATATCTTACTTATACAGACTGAATGCAGATATCTGACTAGAATGAAGTGAACATTTAAAAATCTTACGTATTCTATGTTCGCCAAAGAAACTACACAAAGCTTGTAAGGTATTTTATGGACTCCCTTGAAGCCAAATGATAATATATTATAAGTGTAAACCAAAAATATATAATCATTATATACAAAATAAAAAAATAAAAAGAGGTTTTCTACTTAATAGGAGGATTATTTAAAAATTTTAAATATCATACAGATTTATTCTGTTAACCTCCTACAAATTTTAATTTAAAATTTTTTTTTGAATTAATATTTGTAGGAGGTTAACGGAATGAATCCGTATGATATTTTAAATTTTATTGTGAATATTATGTTCACCGATGAAGCGATTTTCTCCACACGAAGTGACTTTCATCATATGTTCTTCTTCTAAATTGAATAGATTTTTTTTGCAAAAAACTGAAAGTGGTATTTTAGACGAATTGTCACTAGATGTAGGAAGGAAAATGTGGAAGTTCCACCCCTTTTCCCATTAATTTTTTGAAATCATCTAAGTGATATATTCCTTCATCGGTGGATTGGCAAAGGATTTTGAATGGCCAGGTAGAACTCCTGATTATAATCCTCTTGATTTTTATGTTATGGGACATATGAAGTCCTTTGTTTATTCCCATGTAATTAGTTCGCGAGACGAACTCTAGACAAGAATACAAAACACTAATTTTATAAGAGAACAGAATATATTCTTTGATATCCCGTCTTTGTTTACAAGAATTAGAACAGGCATAAAAGTTGAAGGAGGCCACGTAAAACATTTATTTCAAATTTGCTCATTTTATATTCAATTGTTTTTAATTTTTTTACTGTTGAAACAGAAGTTTTACGTTACAAGTTTCTTTATTATCTGTTATTTGAAATCCTCTTCTGAGAAAATGCACTCTTCAATTGCGTTTTTCACAAAAATGAGCGAAGTTATCGTATTAAAACAGTACCTTTATTACGTAAAAGAGGTTTCTTCATCGTATTTTCTAATCAAAATCACTATCAAGTTTCGTCAAAAAAAGCTATCACTTTATTTCATCATCGGGAATGATTTACGTGGCGCCATCTATAACAAAGAGTGAAATAATACTTGACATAATATTCTTCCTTCAAAGTTATGCGTCTGTGCTGATTTTGATAACAATTGGGAAATAAACAGTGAAATTATTAGTAAACACGAAGTAGCTTCTTCCACAGCAATATTTTGAGGCATAAAAACTTCAAAATTTCAATGAAAACTAAAACACATATTGGCCTTTTGATTCAAATGTTCGATAAAATGAGAAAATGAATCTGACGTTGAAGCGCAGTACTGAAGATTTTGAAAACCAATAAAAAAGGTATATTCTGATTAGGAAATAATTAATGTTTGTATTAAATTTACAGAGTTTCTTAGATTCGAGTTAAGAATCGTACTTCAAAACAATTATTGTGAAAATTTAAAGGGTAGTATAAGAGCAATTCTGTCATTTTAGAAAATAATAAACCAACAGGACTATGTAGGGAGCAAAATCGTTGAAAGCGGAAAGGCACGCAAAAAATGGGTGGATAAAATAAAGCTTCACGACTTCACGGTTCGAATTATACTTTTGAAATTCCAAAATCAGTGTACGCTTCAGCGTTCTAAGAAGAGAAGAGAAGAGGCCTCGGTATTTCAAACAATGCCTTATTGTAGCTGAAACCAGTACTTTGAATGTTCAGGTAAAATTCTCTGTACGAAAGGAATTTTTTCTTAATTCCTTTCCTCAGAAGGATCTTCGTGAAATGTAGATTCGTTACAAAGAAACTAACCCACACTGGTTCAACGATTTCACTAGCCCTCTTATAAGATATTTCCAGTCGAAAAAAAAAGAAGTATTCAATGCTATTTATTTAGAAGAATTAAAAATGTTTTCTCCTCACATTAAACAATTTCAGTAAGTTTTCAATCTTTCGTACAAAAGATCAAATATCCTAATTATCAAGCCGAGTAATTATGTCACACCTCCTTACAACTTTTAATTTTCGAAAGTTTCTTGGAAATTAAAAAAAAAATAAATCAATAATTTTGATATCAAAACAGATTTATTGTTAGCTTCCTAAAGATTTTAATTTCACAAATGTTTTATTCAAACACTTTCAGAATTGAATTAATGTCTTATGAGCACTGCTTAAATCTAGTAGACATATAAAATCAAGACTCATTACATAATATCAAATGGAATAAGAAAACCCAACGAAATATAAATTGGCAATAAAAATTACTAAATAAATATTTGAAGGAGACAAAATTTTTTCCAAAATCTTTTCAAAAATTCAAAATATAATTTCAAGAACCTCTCCAAAACTAATTTATTTGTAATATTTAATATTCTTAAAATTATGTTTTGAAATTTTGAAAAATATTTGGTTTCCATAAATATAAGATCAGAAACAAAATTTTGTCTCCTTCAAATATTTATTCAGTTATTTTAATTGACAATTCATATTTCGTTGGGTTTTTTCATTCCATTTGATATTATATAATGAATTTTGATTTTAGATGTCTACAAAATTTAAGCAGTGCTTATAAGACATTAATTTGATTCTAAATATTTTTGAATAAAAATTTTTTTGATATTAAAATTTATAGGAGACTAATAGAATAAATCTGTTTTGATATTTAAATTTTGTAATAATCCTTCTATCAAGTAACAAACCTCTTCTTATTATTTTATAAAATCAATATCTGAGAAACACTATCTTTCCTAAGTGGCATACAGAATAAATAAACATCGCATAGTATCGAAAAGAAATAAAGGAACCTAAATGTGTTAGACTACTAAAACAAAACAGTGTTTCTAATTCATTGAATCAGTTTAATTTCTAAATATGCCTAAGAAAAAGGGAATATTCCTCTTAGTAGATATAATATAATTATATTATATTATATTATAATATTAGTAATGAAATGAGAAATTATTATACATTTTCAAACTGAATGAAAATGTAGTATCACTACGAAACTTGAGTCACTGTATAATCAGTAAATAAAGTGATAGAAAACAAAGTAATTTCTCATTTCTTTCCATTTAAAATGAAATTATTTTAAGACAGAAATTTTTTAAATTTAATTTTTGATTTTTTGTAGTGAAACATTTTTATTCTTTGCATGATTTTTTTCTTAAATGGAAATAGTTGATTCGTGAAGCACAATTTTGTGCAGCTACTTGGGATTAACTGCCAAAACTGAGGAGTTGGTATAAAGTTTCGAAATTACGTTCATCTTTACGGAGGATTGAAAATAAAATATTTTATATTCAGAATGGAACACTAATTGCATAATACGAAATGAATCAAGAATCAGTGTATTTTTCCATCGTGTCTAAAAATATTCTACTTTAAATTTTGTTTTCTGAATAATTCAAATATTGTGGATTCAACCAAATTGAAATCGAATGGATAGAAATTTTTGCATAATTTCGGAAAGATAATCACATAATATTTTCTAGAAAGAGTAAAATCGGATAGTTTCGTGTGAGTACTGATGAATTTACTGCATTTAATTTATCAGACTTAAATGAGAATGTATGGATTCAATACGCTAAAAATGTTCTGTAAATAGTTCAGAATTTAAAAGATTTGTGTACATATGTTCCTGAATTATATCGGGTATTTTTTTAGGGTGATAGAACTTTCGATATTTTGACATTTCTGGTCAGTAAGCATTGACAAATTATCATGGAAAGACTCACACCGCAACAACATTTACAAATTGTAAATTTGTTTTATATTCGCCAAACTTATAGAGCTCTTCGTGAAATTTATGGTTTACATAATCGTCCATCAGAGCAGCTTATTCGTCAAACTATCAATAGATTTCGGACAACATTTTTTCTACTCGATGCAATAACAACAACAAGACAAAGAACTGTACATACAGAAGAAAATATCGCTGCTGTAAGTCATAGTGTTAATGATGATCCAGATTTGTCTATTCGTCGACGTTCACAACAAGTTGGACTTTGCATCCACCACATGGAAAATTTTGCGTAAAGATCTTGGTCTACACCCAAACAAGATCCAACTGGTTCAAGAACTAAAGCCACTTGACCATACTAAGCGTCGTTTGTTTGCTGATTGGGCTCTAGAACAGCTTGAAGTTGATCCACTTTTCAGTCGTAAAATTGTGTTTAGTGATGAAGCTCGTTTCTGGTTGAACGGCTATGTAAACAAGCAAAATTGCCGTATATGGATGAAAACAATCCTTAAGAAGTTCTGCAGGTTCCATTGCATCCTGAAAAATGCACTGTATGGTGTGCTTTACACGCTGGAGGCATCATCGGTCCATATTTCTTCAAAAAGGATGCTGGAGCTAATGTTACAATGAATGGTGCTCGTTACAGATCTATGATCAATGATTATTTGTTTCAAAATCTGAATGGTATTGACCTAGAAGTGTTTTGATTCCAACAAGATGGTGCTACACCTCATGCTGCTACCGTAACAATTGATTTATTTATTAAAAGAAAGATTTGGCGATAAAATTATTTCGGAAAATAGTCCAATTAATTGGCCTCCAAGATTATGCGATATAACACCAATGGATTATTTTCTTTATAGTTATGTCAAATCATTGGTTTATGCCCATAAACCAATAGACACTTTGGAAGCCACTATAACTCGTGTTATTGATGAAATAAGGCCTGAATTACTCGAAAAAGTGGTCCAAAATTGGTTTGGTCGACTGCGGTTCCTCAGAGCTAGTCGTGGTGGACATATGCCGGAAATTATTTTTAAAATATAAATGTCATGAAATTATCTTTCAAAAAAAATTTGGCTTCAATCTTAATTTAAATGTGTTTTATTTCAATTCAAAGTTTTATCACTCTAAAAAAACACCTGATACCAACGAGCTAATAGACAGAGTGAAAATACTGTCTTATTTATCGACATCTGTATTAACTAGCCATTTCATAAGCGATATTCAGTAATTTGATAAAAAAAGACTAGTGTACTTAAAATTTTTTTTCTATAGCTAATGTTAACATTAGCTGGTATTCCTTCTCATACATCAACTTAGATTTTTGGGACAACAATAAACTTTCTGCTTCCAATGCTGCATCTTCTACATCTGATGGCAGGTTTTCTTCTTCTTGTGTTAATTATTTTCCATACATTTCGTATTCGCTTAGTACACAAAACGCAAAAATACTGAACACTCAGCAAAAACCAGAACCTAAAATTTGTTTTACATTTGTTGACAGTGTAATTCATATCCCTAGTAACACGATTTGGAATTATGTCAAGTCATTGGTTTATGCTGATAAACCAATAGACGCTTTGGAAGCTAATATAACTCATGTTATTGATGAAATAAGGCCTGAATTACTCGAAAAAGTGGTCCAAAATTAGTCAAATAAAAAAATGCTTCGATCTTAATTGAAATGTGTTTTGTTTCAATTTAAAGTTGTATCACTCTAAAAAAAAAAACACCCGATAGATACAAACGAAAAGAGGTGACCACATGGATGATATCAAGAGTAAAAGTTTCATAAACATGAGTCCGCAAACGAATCGTTGTCGATATTGTACCGTTTTTTCCTTCAAAACGTTTTTGTGGTGCACACTGGCAGTTTGAAAAATTGGATTTCTTGCGTATGAGCCACTGCCATGGGCAGATATTCATATTTATTTGGTTTTTCTCAACTTGGATATGTTGTCTCCAAGTGAGGCGCTGATCTAAATGTATACCGCGATACAAAAGAATCTCGATATGCTTTGGTATCAACTGGTTCCTTTTCAAATAGTCTGACAGGAGGTCATGTGGTTATTATTGTTGTGAAGATTTATTTGTAGTGATTTAGTCTCACTAATGCTGAATCGCCATTTTCGATGCAACTGTCTAAGATCCTTCAAGTGTTTTAGATTTTTCGAAGCTATTGGGGCATTTTCGTGAGATGCAAGTGAGACTATATCGTCTGCAAAAGAGGCTATTTTAGTGTTTTCCGGTATGTCTGAAGTATAGAGGCTGTACTACTGTACAGTTCATTGGATCTACTACCAATATACTTCCTTATGGGATTTCCAATTTGGTTTTATAGGATGGATGTTGCTTCTCTGGAGTTTATGGCAAAAAGGCTGTCTGCTAAATATGATTTCAGAATCATGTAATATGGTTGTGGTAGGAGTTGTTTTAGGATGGCGATCTATTATGACACGCCTTGTCGAATACTTGGAACGAATCTAGAAATATTACTGAGCAAAATACGTTTTCTTCGAGGCTGGTTGAGGTGATGCAGCACGACCACTTTTAAGGCTAATTTTTGCAATGTTTCCGCTGTTATAAGTTCATAACCAGGTGTCTTCTTGTTCTTCAGCTTTCTTATCTCATTACCAATTCTCTCGGTGTGAAAGATTTAATTGGTAGAGACATCTGATATGCAACAGAAGTGTGGCAAATCTGTTGCTTTTTTTCGTCTGAGATTGTCCATTCTTTAGTATTTTCAACTGGATTCTCCCATTATTCTCCCATTTATTTCTTTGTAGTCTTTCATATGCTGTGTTCTTTGTTTTCTCTTATGTTCTCAATATAATATTGAAATTGTGAATTCGTATGTTGCTGTGCATTGATTCTGCTTTTACAGTTATTTCGTAATATTCGCTTTCTTCTTATTTTCCTTGAAGAATTTCTGAACGCGTTATCTAAGAAATGAGATGCATCAATGGTCTCTTCATTAATTTCGTAAGTATTGTCACCTATTGTATTTGATTCAATATTGCAGCAAGTCTGATCCTGACAGTTGGATACAATTCTAACTACAATTCGTCTTACAGTTACAAAAAATAGTATTAAGCAGTTTTTCTGGAGCAGGCGGGAGTAGGGTTTGAATGGGCTCCAAACAATTACCTGTTAATTTCCAACCCCATTCTTCTGAGTCCAGTGTCTAGCCACGCTTGAACTTGATAATACACACGATACAAGAGTTGAAAGACGAAAGCAGATGTTGGAGAGACAAGAGGGACTGTACTGTTTTATTATTCCAGGAAGATTTTGCATATCTTAAATATAATTTGAAATAATACATGTCTATGGAATCGATTTTTTTGGAACACCATACATTGAAAGAAGAAAAGGAATTCCATTTGTAACGATGTCGTGTGGTTATAGTTGTGCGCAATTAATGAAATGATTACGTCTTTCAAACAATTTATATACTACTGTTTAACCTCTTTTAAAAATTGCTGATGTAGTATCACAACCAGTTATTGCATGTAGAAATAAAACATGAGTTTGACATTTTGGATATGCAGTTAGACTTTGTGATAAATATATTGTTGAATAAACTTGAGCGTTCCCAGGTTTCAAAAAGTAAATAATTTTATTAATTGGAGTCCGTGCAGTCAGTAGTATCAACACCTTCACCAAAAACGACACTTGTATTTGGTCTTTTGAATTGTTCTATTGCTGTTTCAATCATACAGGCAACATTATCAGCTTGTTTTATTGAAATATCAGCAGCTGTAAATTTTTCACATAGCATTGAAATAAAGCGAGACTCATTATGAGTATTTGAAATTATTATTTTCACAGATCGATCAAAACGATATCAACAGATGAAAATGATTTTGTAGTCAAAGCACGTTGTTCTGCAGTTTTAATTTTTTTCTTATGATCAATGTAACCATCAAATACAATCGTAGATATTGATGTTATTATTTTCAATGTTCATACATTCAAAGCAGTTATAAAGAGCTGACTTCATAATTTTATTCCCATGGAAGAATGATAATGGGTAAGGAGCTTATTCTATTTTCAAGAATTTTTGAAGTTTATCTTCGAATGCCTTAGTAATGCTCATGCGTTGAAATAATGATACAAGGTCTACAGGCACCTTTTCATCATATACTTTATGATGCAACTCGCACTTAAAAGAGGTAGTAGTACTCTATCAGCGCATTTTAATTAAATATTATTAAACGTTCGGATCGAAGGGAATCAGGGTGTGAGTAACACAAACCAATAGTTTCTTATTTTTACTTATATTGAATGTCCGACGACGTATACAGACTACATTTAAGTGTATATTATGTATAGTGCGTCTAGAAAGTATAATCAATAGTAATTATTTAGTATATATTTTTAATTCTTGAATTAGAAAATTATAACAAAATATTCAGCTTATTTACTTAGGCAACCTCCATTTAACTGTAAACACTTGACTAAACGTCGAGTTACACCCGAAACTAGATCACCTCCGTAATTTTCCGTGATGATAGTTCAGGACTGTAAAACTGGCTGAATTAAAATGTCTTTATTTCGTGGCGCTGCTTGTTCAACTTCAATCTTCATTAGCCGCCATATGTTTTCAATGGGACTAAGATCTGGTGAATCTGCTGGCCATGAAATGGTTGTCACTTGGTGTTCTTGCATCTAGCTTGAGTATAGGCCGAAGTATGGCATCTTGCATTATCCTGTTGAAAACGCCACACTTCTGGATATGAAGCATGCGCCGTTTCAAGGAGAAAATCGTTTAGAATGCCACATTATTTTCACTATTAATGGTCCCATTAACTATACAGAGAGGCGTAGAACCACGCTGATATATTGCTCCCCAAACCATTAATTTCGTGGGAAATTTGGAAATTTGAACATTAACAGGTTGTTCTGATAGGATTTTGTGTGATTTCCACCAAGTTGGAAACAATTTTTATCATATATAAAGACATTATTAATATTATCTTTTCGTAATTTTTGACAAAATTCTATCCTTCGTTCCTTTTGTGAAGGTGTCATTATAGGGATTTTTTTGGTTTCGCTGATATGTAGCGTTGTCTTTTCAGTTACATACGAATGGTTTCTGGACATACTTTTATATTTCGTTGATTTCCAAATCGGTTAACCAATTTGCGAAACCCCAGGCGCGGATTGTTTTATCCTCTTTATTGTCTCATATACAGCAATTCTTCTCTAATTTTCCACACAAATATTCTACCTGTTTTTTCTCTAGTTGCGGCGGTATTATTATTTCATTAAATAATATTTGAATAAGGTTATTCTGATTTTCACAAATTTTTATTGTTATGTTTACACAACCGTTTCGCTATCACAGTAGTATCATCAGGCAAGTTTACATTTTGAATAAGTTTAACAATAAAAATTTGTGAAAATCAGAATAACCTTATTTAAATATTATTCAATATGGATTTTCACCAAGTAAGGACTGATTCAATTCACCATATAATATTTCATTAATTGTATATCTGTTGACAATGAACAGTATTTGACAAATAGTCATGGCCATGCAACTTTGGCTCTAGCCGACTATCTGCACAACCTATTTTATACATTACTTTTGTCTTAGAATGTTACAAAAAGAAGTATATTGAAATTATGAAAAATAATAAATTCCGGATACTTTATAGGATATTAATTTTTCAACTCTTAAAACCACGATATCTCACGAAAGGTGATTCGTACCAAAAATGTATCTCAATAATTTTTAAAATAAAATAGAAAGGCCTTTTACTTGATAGAAGAAATATAACAAAATTTGAATATTAAAACAAATTGAAATATTTTTATCTTCTTCAATTTTAATTTCAAAAAAATTTTTATTCAAAAAACTTTTAGAAATAAATTTATGTCTAACAAGCACCGCTTACATTTAATAGACGTATATAATCAAAACTCAATATATAATGTCAAATGGAATAAATAACCCAACAGATATACGAAAGTAATTAAAATTAATAAATAAATATTTAAAGGAGACAAAATTTTGTTTCTGGTCTTACCTTTAAGAACACCAATTGCCTTTTAAACACATGAACACACTTAAAGGACTTCTCAAAGAATATAATTTATTTGAAATATTCAATATATTTAAATATTCGAATAAATTATTTCAAAAATCTCTAAAAAAATGTGCACTATATCTTCAAAAACAAATATAATTCTAGACAATCCCGTCTTCAGTCCTCTTTTGATATTCCAAATATCAAAATCAAAAACATAACCTATATCACTCACGTGTTAAAAGACTTAAGCTTCGAAATACAGATGAACTATATAATTCAAGATTGATCTATGTTCTAACAAAATCAAAGAACAATGTGAGTTATTTTAAGGTTTATTTAAATTCATTGACATTCTATAATGAGATTTATTGAAGCCAAAATATAATTATATATTATATATAAAATAAAATAGAAAGGCCTTCTACTTGATAGAAGAAATACAACAAAATTTGAATATTAAAACAAATTGAAATATGTTTATCTTCTACAATTTTAATTTCAAACAAATTTTTTTTCAAAAAACTTTTAGAAATAAATTTTTGTCTACAACAAGCACCAATTACATTTAATGGACGTATATAATTAAAACTCGATATATAATGTCAAATGGAATGAATAACCCAACAGATATACGAAAGTAATAAAAATTAATAAATAAATATTTAAAGGAGACAAAATTTTGTTTCTGGTCTTACCTTTAAGAACACCAATTGCCTTTTAAAAACATGAACACACTTGAAGGACTTCTCAAAGAATATAATTTATTTGAAATATTTAATATATTTAAATATTCGAATAAATTATTTCAAAAATCTCTAAAAATGTGCACTATATCTTCAAAAAACAAATATAATTCTAGACAATCCCGTCTTCAGTCCTCATTTAATATTCCAAATATCAAAATCAAAAACTTAACCTATATCTCTCACGTGTTAAAAGACTTAAGCTTCGAAATACAGATCAACTATATAATTCATGATTGATCTATGTTTTAACAAAATCAAAGAACAGTGGGAGTTATTTTAAGGTTTATTTAAATTCATTGACATTCTATAATGAGATTTATTCAAGCCAAAATATAATTATATATTATATATAAAATAAAATAGAAAGGCCTTTTACTTGATAGAAGAAATATAACAAAATTTGAATATTAAAACAAATTGAAATATGTTTATCTTCTACAATTTTAATTTCAAAAAAATTTTTATTCAAAAAACTTTTAGAAATAAATTGATATCTACACAAGCACTTACTTACATTTAATAGACGTATATAATCAAAACTCAATATATAATGTCAAATGGAATAAATAACCCAACAGATATACGAAAGTAATTAAAATAAATAAATAAATATTTAAAGGAGACAAAATTTTGTTTCTGGTCTTACCTTCAAGAACACCAATTGCCTTTTAAAAACATGAACATACTTGAAGGACTTCTCAAAGAATATAATTTATTTGAAATCCCTACTATTATATTATAATATCCCTATCCCTACTTAATATTATAAATGCGAATGTAAGTTTGTTTGTTACGCTTTCACGCAAAAAATACTGAACCGATCATCATGAAACTTTGTACATATACTCTTGAAGGTATTAGAAGTAACATAGGGTACTTTATATTTAAAAAAAAAAATTTTTTTACGAAAGATAAAACAATTGTTTGTCAAAAAATCGTCAAATTTAGCTACTTCAGTAATGAAGTTTTACTATTATTATACCCTTAGCCTTTATCTTTCATACTTATTTAATGACTCCACTGCGGGCGAAGCCGCGGGTAAAAAGCTATCCCTACTAATATTATAAATGCGAATGTAAGTTTGTTTGTTACGCTTTCACGCAAAAACTACTGAACCGATCATCATGAAACTTTGTACATATACTCTTGAAGGTATTAGAAGTAACATAGGGTACTTTATATTTAAAAAAAAAAATTTTTTTTACGAAAGATAAAACAATTGTTTGTCAAAAAATCGTCAAATTTAGCTACTTCAGTAATGAAGTTTTACTATTATTATACCCTTACCCTTTATCTTTCATACTTATTTAATGACTCCACTGCGGGCGAAGCCGCGGGTAAAAAGCTAGTCCCTACTAATATTATAAATGCGAATGTAAGTTTGTTTGTTACGCTTTCACGCAAAAACTACTGAACCGATCATCATGAAACTTTGTACATATACTCTTGAAGGTATAAGAAGTAACATAGGGTACTTTATATTTTAAAAAAAAAATTTTTTTACGAAAGATAAAACAATTGTTTGTCAAAAAATCGTCAAATTTAGCTACTTCAGTAATGAAGTTTTACTATTATTATACCCTTACCTTTATCTTTCATACTTATTTAATGACTCCACTGCGGGCGAAGCCGCGGGTAAAAAGCTAATAATATTATAAATGCGAATGTAAGTTTGTTTGTTACGCTTTCACGCAAAAACTACTGAACCGATCATCATGAAACTTTGTACATATACTCTTGAAGGTATTAGAAGTAACATAGGGTACTTTATATTTAAAAAAAAAAAATTTTTTTACGAAAGATAAAACAATTGTTTGTCAAAAAATCGTCAAATTTAGCTACTTCAGTAATGAAGTTTTACCATTATTATACCCTTACCCTTTATCTTTCATACTTATTTAATGACTCCACTGCGGGCGAAGCCGCGGGTAAAAAGCTAATAATATTATAAATGCGAATGTAAGTTTGTTTGTTATGCTTTCACGCAAAAACTACTGAACCGATCATCATGAAACTTTGTACATATACTCTTGAAGGTATTAGAAGTAACATAGGGTACTTTATATTTAAAAAAAAAAAATTTTTTTACGAAAGATAAAACAATTGTTTGTCAAAAAATCGTCAAATTTAGCTACTTCAGTAATGAAGTTTTACCATTATTATACCCTTACCCTTTATCTTTCATACTTATTTAATGACTCCACTGCGGGCGAAGCCGCGGGTAAAAAGCTAGTATTTAATATATTTAAATATTCGAATAAATTATTTCAAAAATCTCTAAAAATATGCACTATATCTTCAAAAAACAAATATAATTCTAGACAATCCCGTCTTCAGTCCTCATTTAATATTCCAAATATCAAAATCAAAAACTTAACCTATATCTCTCACGTGTTAAAAGACTTA
The DNA here is from genome assembly GCA_034642435.1 of Megalocaria dilatata. Classification (NCBI taxonomy): domain Eukaryota; kingdom Metazoa; phylum Arthropoda; class Insecta; order Coleoptera; family Coccinellidae; genus Megalocaria; species Megalocaria dilatata. Next base: position 50,159,102 of record CM067859.1, on the reverse strand, counting down.
AGCTTCGAAATACAGATCTACTATATAATTCAAGATTGATCTATGTTTTAACAAAATCAAAGAACAGTGTGAGTTATTTTAAGGTTTATTTAAATTCATTGACATTCTATAATGAGATTTATTGAAGCCAAAATATAATTATATATTATATATAAAATAAAAAAACTTATTTCTTCTATCAAGTAAAAGGCCTTTCTATTTTATTTTATATATAATATATAATTATATTTTGGCTTCAATAAATCTCATTATAGAATGTCAATGAATTTAAATAAACCTTAAAATAACTCACACTGTTCTTTGATTTTGTTAGAACATAGATCAATCTTGAATTATATAGTTGATCTGTATTTCGAAGCTTAAGTCTTTTAACACGTGAGTGATATAGGTTATGTTTTTGATTTTGATATTTGGAATATTAAAAGAGGACAAGAGGACTTAAGACGGGATTGTCTAGAATTATATTTGTTTTTTGAAGATATAGTGCACATTTTTTTAGAGATTTTTGAAATGATTTATTCGAATATTTAAATATATTAAATATTTCAAATAAATTAGATTCTTTGAGAAGTCTTTTAAGTGTGTTCATGTTTTTAAAAGGCAATTGGTGTTCTTAAAGGTAAGACCAGAAACAAAATTTTGTCTCCTTTAAATATTTATTTATTAATTTTAATTACTTTCGTATATCTGTTGGGTTATTTATTCCATTTGACATTATATATTGAGTTTTGATTATATACGTCTATTAAATGTAAGCGGTGCTTGTTAGACAAATTTATTTCTAAAAGTTTTTTGAATAAAAATTTTTTTGAAATTAAAATTGTGGAAGATCAACAATTTTTATAAAGAATTTTATGATCTAAAACTTTTGTCTGACCTATTTTCACGATGAAACTTACCGTTACAGAGAAAATTGGAAAAACCTGAATTTTTTACTTTTGATCCCGAATAATTTTTTCACAGAAGAAGTATCGAAGAAGATTTTTCACATTTCATTTGTAATGGTTTATTTAACGTTCACACTAATTTTCAGTTCTATGCGAATTTTGGTTATAACTTTTTTTTCCGTTTATTTTGACTGGACTATGAATGCAGTCAATTTCGGCACGTTTTTGCTACTCTTATATAACTTATACAGAAAATTTCACATGTCTCTTCAATCTATGGGTTTTCAGTTCAATTTTCTGACTATAACGAAGTAATTATCTGAAAGAGCCTACATATGATACTGAAAGTGAACCGTAAATCAAAATTTTTCATAAACAAATTAAAACTTTTATGTAATATTCTCAATAATTTTTCACAGCCTTGACCAAATCAGAGCGATATCATAATCGAACCTTTCAAAACTTCCTTTCGATGAACGCAATCAAGAATTTATTCGGTCGATATTCCAAGGAACCACGGGCACGAATATATAGGCATTCTCTGAGGCCTGCATGGGTGACAGCTGCCCATACTTAGATCCACACAAGAGGCCACAAGACAAGGTGGCCAGGAGCAGCGCTTTTCTTTTGTTCGGTCGGGGCCTTCTGCTCCGTACAGCTGTCGGGCCAGGTGTGCCAATTGTACCAATTCCCCTTTCCTTCACATCGTACACATGCTTATAAAACGTATATGCGATATCAAAGACTTAGACCTATTTACTTCATCAATTGAAATGTACGGACCTGAATTCATGACTTCTATTATGTAATGATTCGGTTTACGTGCTCTTATATTCGATAATTTTAGGTCGGCATGATGAAAACAACATTTATATGGATCATTCAACAAGTACTAATATAAGTTATTGTGCAGGGGTTCATAAAGGGAATACATTGAAATTAGTCATTTTATTTTTGGAACTACCCTACGTTTGTTAGGCCATTTTGGATGATCAAAGATAAAAAATTATTTTAGACAGAATTTACAATTTGTCATCAATATTATTATTATTATCCTGATACTCCTAGATCTTCTGTGAAGATCCCTTAGAAGCTTTTTCAACTTGTGCGAGTTAGGAGATCAGTTGTGTTTTGGGTAGGCTTTGTTACTGCGATCTTGCGCCACTTTTAGGTCACAGCACTGTTAAATTTTGACCCAACAGTGAAATGGTGGCAGACACACGTTCAACTAGAAAATTTCTTTTCCACCTGAACAGGATTCGAACCCGGATCTCCCGGTCACGAGCCTGATGCTCTCCCAATGAGCTATCCACTCTTTATCAAAATAAGAATAAATTATGTGAAGAAAATGACGCTTAAAGGGATTATAAAAATAGTCTTGTCGCTGATTTATATTTATATATATTTATTTAATCCTGATCTCCTCCTGTGTGAAGATCTCTCAGAAGCTTTTTCAGCTTATGCGAGTTAGGTTCAGTTGTGTTCTGGGTAGGCTATGTTACTGCGATCTTACGCCACTTTAGGTCCCAGCACTGTTAATTTTAGATCCAACAGTGAAATGGTGGCCGAAAGCCGTCCAACTAGAAAATTGCTTTCCCACCTGAACAGGATTTGACCCCGCGACCTTTCGGTTACGAACCCCATGCTCTTACCACTGAGCTATCGACACTCATTACAATTGTTTTATGCTCACACGGAGTTTTAACGTCATCCATCATTTAAAATTTGAATATCAAAACAGATTTAATCTGTTAGTCTTCTACGATTTTAATTTCAAACAAAAAATTTTTATTCATAAAACTTTTAGAATTAAATTAATGTCTACAATAAGCACCGCTTATATTTAATAGACGTATATGATGAAAACTCAATATATAATGTCAAATGGAATAAATAAACCAACAGATATAAAAAAAGTCATTAAAATTAATAAATGAATATTTAAAGGAGACAAAATTTTGTTTCTGATCTTACCATTATGAACACCAATTCCTTTTCAAAAACATAAAACACAACTTAAGGAATTCTCAAAAAAAATATAATTTATTTGTAATATTTAATATACTTAAATATTCAAAAAAGTTAATTCAAAAATCTCTCAAAACATGCATTATATCTTCAAAAAACAATTGGAATTCTGATAATCTCTTCATCGGCCCTAAATAATATTCCAAATATCAAAATCAAATAACAATCACTATATCTTACGTCCACGTGGTAATTTAATTCTAAAAGTTTTTTCAATAAAAAACTTTTTGAAATTAAAATTGTAGAGGACTAACAGATTGAATCTGTTTTGATATTCAAATTTTGTTATACTTCTTTTATCAAACAAAGAGCCTTTTTATATTTTATTTTATACATAATATATAATTATATTTAGGCTTGAATAAATCTCATTATGGAATGTCAATGGTTTGAAGAAAACCTTATAATACCTTACACTTTTCTGTTATTTTGTGAAGAACATAAACTATCTTGAATTTTAAAGTTAGTCTGTTTAAAGCAATTTATCCGGTTACCACGTGGTGGTAAGATATAGTGATTGTTATTTGATTTTGATATTTGGAATATTATTTAGGGCCGATGAAGAGATTATCAGAATTCTAATTGTTTTTTGAAGATATAGTGCATGTTTTGAGAGATTTTTGAATTAACTTATTTGAATATTTAAATATATTAAATATTACAAATAAATTATATTTTTCGAGAAGTTCTTAAGTTGTGTTTCATGTTTTCGAAAAGGAATTGGTGTTCATAATGGTAAGATCAGAAACAAAATTTTGTCTCCTTTAAATATTTTTTCATTAATTTTTTTGACGTTTTTATATCTGTTGGTTTATTTATTCCATTTGACATTATATATTGAGTTTTGATCATATACGTCTATTAAATATAAGCGGTGCTTATTGTAGACATTATAATTCTAAAAGTTTTTCGAATAAATTTTTTTTTTTTAAATTAAAATTGTAGAAGACTAACAGATTCTGTTTTGATATTTCAATTTTGTTATATTTTTTCTATCAAGTAAAAAGCCTTTTTCTATTTTATCCTTCATTTAGTTCATTAATCCATTTAGTCAGTTTATTTCAATTGTGATTTGCGTTTTTTATAATAGATGAGAATATCGAACGAATAATCTGTTTAAAATGTTACCTTGCAAATGGTATTCTGTGCATTGAAAATGTTTCGTAAAGCTCACGGTGAATCGGACTTCTTCAGAAACAGACGCGTATGGTACATCCGCGTACCGTTCATTTTAAAACGGTGGAGATATGGTGAAAAATTTGCCTCGTTCTGACCGGCCATTAACGTCTTCAACGGAACTAAACATCGCATAAATAATGCCAAAAAATTGTCGCTTGAGTCTGAGAGACATAGTCGCTTACATTTCTGTAAGCTTGTTGGCAGAGAATTTCAGTGCAGTCGGTTTTTACTTGATGGAAATTTATATCAATTAAATGCAACTGCATTTGTTTCTTCAATACAAGAGCTTCGTCAGGTTTACATTTTGAACTACAATAATTCTAAACAGTAACATCACATGTATTTCAAAGAAAATTTGACTATATTGTAGATTTTAGGACGATTAATGATTCAGGAAGCTGAATATATGTATACCAGATAAGTTATACGTTAGATATATCACACTCAATATACACCAACCATTTGCACGTAATTTATACGTAATTTCAACCACAACTATAGGGTGTTTTTTAGAGTGATAGAACTTTAAATTGAAATCAAACACATTTATATTAAGATTGAAGCCAAATTTTTTTTTATTTGAAAGATAATTTTGAATTTTGAAATAAATAATCAATGATCATCCATCTGTAACGAGCACCATTCACTGTAAAATTAGCCTAGAGCGTGAAAAGCACGCCACACCATACAGTGCTTTTTTTCAGGATGTAATGGAACTTGCAGAACTTCTTGAGGATTGTTTTCACTCCATATACGGCAGTTTTGCTTGTTTACATAGCCGTTCAACCAGAAATGAGCTTCATCAATAAACACAATTTTACGATAAAAAGAGGATCAACTTCAAGCTGTTCTAGGGCCCAATCAGCAAAACAAACGACGCTTATTATGGTCTAGTGCCTTTAGTTCTTGAACCAGTTGGATCTTGTATGGGTGTAGACCAAGATCTTCACGTGAACGTCGACGAATAGGCAAATCTGAATCATCATTAATACTATCACTTACAGCAGCGATATTTTCTTCTGTACTGATGGACGATTATGTAAACCATAAATTTCACGAAGTGCTCTATAAGTTTGGCGAATAGAACACTGATTTTGAAAATAAATTCCAACAATTTGTAAACGTTGTTGCGGCGTGAGTCTTTCCATGATAATTTGTCAATGCTTACTGAACATAAATGTGAAAACAACATGGCTTCTACATTCTGTCAAATCATAGTTATCCCTATCGAAAGTTCTATCACTCGAAAAAAAAAAACCCGATATGAAATTATCCATAATGAAAAAAAAACTTCTGAATGAGCAAACAGTTGTCAACAGATATCCTTTGTGGAATATTTTTACTTATTTGGGTATTTCCCATCATTGGTTCCAATATATTTTCCGCTATTTGTATTCCTTTATTGCATATTTTTACATAGTTAGATATTTTTGATAATTGACTATTATTCGGACCCTTATTTAACATTGTGGAAACATTCTTCATTAGGTAAGTTCGTAAGGTGTAAAAAGATGTGATGGAAAATATAAAAAAACAGGTACTGAACATAAGAATATTGAATAGTTGAAAATATTGAAATTCACAAAATGACAATGACAAAGGAGTCGTTTAATTTAATGTAATGTTCAGCCAGTTAGATTGTTTTTGATCACGTTATAACATAAAATAGTTATTTATTGTGAAAGACGATACATTTGTACTTTACCTTTGAGAGTGTCTCTTAGCGTCGAGACGTCAGTCGAAACGTTAATTACGCTCGTGAACATAATGCGATTTTATCGTCGTGTGCAATACAACATTTTTTCTTTGACAAGACTTCAATACCAGGTGAAAAATAAAATTTCAAAGAAAATTGTAATTTTTTTGCACAAAAATCGTGTTGTTACGTTACTAGGGATATGAATTACTCTGTCAACAAATGTAAAACAAATTTTATATTCTGATGAAAAGAATTAACACAAAAAGAAGAAAACCTGCTATCAGATGTAGACGATGCAGCATTGGAAGCATAAAGTTTATTGTTGCCCCAAAAATCTAGGTTGATGTGTGAGAAGGAATATCAGCTAATGTTAACATTAGCTATAGAAAAAAAATGTTAAGTACACTAGACTTTTTTTATCAAATTACTGAATATCGCATATGAAATGGCTAGTTGATGCAGATGTCGATAAATAAGACAATATTTTCACTCTGTCTAGTAGCCCATTGGTATCGGGTGTTTTTTTCAAAGTGATAAAACTTTAAATTGAGATGAAACACATTTAAATAAGATTGAAGCCAATTTTTTTCTTATTTGAAAGACAATTTTATGACATTTATACTTTAAAAATAATTTCCGGGATATGTCCACCACGACTAGCTCTGAGGAACCGTATTCGACCAGACCAATTTTGGACCATTTTTTCCAGTAATTCAGGCCTTATTTCATCAATAACACGGAGTTATGTTGGCTTCCACAGCGTCTATTGTTTCTGGTTTATCAGCATAAACCAATGACTTGACATAACCCCAAAGAAAATAATCCAGTGGAGTTATATCGCATGATCTTGGAAGCCAATTAATTGGGCCATTTCTCGAAATAATGTTATCGCCAAATATTTATTTCAATACATCAATTGTTACGGTAGCAGCATGAGGTGTAGCACCATCTTGTTGGAACTAAAACTCTTCTGGATCGATACCCAATTTCAAATTTTGAATCAAATAATCATTGATCATCGATTTGTTACCAGCACCATTCACTGTTACATTAGCTCCAGCATCGTTTTTAAAAAAATATGGACCGATGATGCCTCCAGCGTGTAAAGCACACTATACAGTGCATTTTTCAAGATGCAATGGAATCTGCAGAACTTCTTGTTGATTGTTTTCACTCCATATACGGCAAATTAGCTTCTTTACATAGTCGTTCAGCCAGAAATGAGCTTCATCACTAAAAACAATTTTACGATAAAAAAGTGGATCAACTTCAAGCTGTTCTAGGGTCCAATCAGCAAACAAACGATTCTTATTAAGGTCAAATGGCTTCAGTTCTTGAACCAGTTGGATCTTGTATGGGTGTAGACCAACATCTTCACGCAAAATTTTCCATGTGGTGGATGCACAGAGTCCAACTAATTGTGAACGTCGACGAATAGACAAATCTGGATCATGATTAACATTATGACTTACAGCAGCGATATTTTCTTCTGTATATACAGTTCTTTGTCTTGTGTGTAATGTAACCCATAAATTTACGAAGTGCTCTATAAGTTTGGCGAATAGAACACTGATTTTGAAAATAAATTTCAACAATTTGTAAACTTTGTTGCGGCGTGAGTCTTTCCATGATAATTTGTCGATGCTTACTGAACAGAAATGTTAAAACACCATGGGCTGTACCTTCTGTCAAATCACAGTTATTCCTATCGAAAGTTCTATCACTCTAAAAAAAACAAAGATATAATTTTGATATCGGACTTCCAGTGCCTCAATCTTTTGTACCCAGTATTTCTTAATGTGAAGAAAAACCAGAAACAATTATTGTAGATTGAATTCCTAAAATGTTTCATTCGCAACATATCGACAGCATTAAATTTCCCCAAGAACCATTCGTCTATAGGTCAGATGAAAGCAATAAAGTTCATTTTTGGACAAAAATTAAAACAATACAGACATTTTTATGAAATAATAGACCCTCTCAAACTATGAGAAGGTAGATTTATTTACAGGCTGAAAAAATTTTCTGTGGGAAAAGATGCATCTATCGATGGAAAATAGGATATATTGAGGAAATTCATAATAATCTTTTACTAACGACAATAACTGGTTTATGATATGAAGCGTATTTAATGTTTTTCAGCCAAACTTATTTACTTTATTAATGAAATACATGCTTCTATTTCTACTTTTTTCAAATGGTACAAACTTGACGGATTTCATCTGTATATCATTAGAATGAATTAGAAATATATAATATATATATCTCATTAATAAGTTGATTATAGCAAATCATTTTCATCGAATCAATAAAAAAATAAGAACTCTATCGAATATTGGCAAGTCTGCTATTAATATAAAGTGTTTCCGAATTGACGATCAGGATCCGATTAAGAAAAAAATTATGTGATTGTTTTTGCACAAACAAATCATCCTGTATATAAATTGTAGAGAATCTGATTCAACAGAACCGAGAGGGTCACAATAAATCTAACTTATAAACTCCAGATTCATTGAAATAATTGTAAATTTGAGATCTTTGTTTCAAAGTGACTGAAGTTTTTTATACGAAGGTCAGGTTATTAGAAAAAACCATTTATTAAAAGTTATCGAATAGTTCCGATTTCACTCAAAAATCATCTTCAGAGCTCTTCTATAAATACACAAGAATTTATCAAAGTACATCTGTGAAGGAAAAAGGGGGATATCATAAATATATTGTTTACAATTGTTACAAATAAACAGAAGATTGATAAAATTAAAATAATAGGTAAACATCTTTTTTATAAGGAAATAACTTAATTTTTCATTTAGTATTTTTGATTATTTCTATATTTTAACACCACATAAGTTTTTAATGATTTCTGGAGAATTAGTTACATTTTTAGTGCGATCTGGAAGTCACAGCATGAAATATTGAAAACAAATACACCTCAGACAACATCGAAATATACTTATTTAACTTTGCTTAGTTATTGAATTTTATCTTTGATTTTAGTGATAAGATAATAGCACGTTATTAAGCTTTCAGTATCTGTTCCCTTATTCATGGATTTCTCAACTTGCTTAATTCAGCTCACTCCAAGTTGTAAACTTTTTTTTTAAATCTTTAATGGCCTAATATTTCAATTGAATCGATGTTGAATTCCAATGAATGATGTGTCTTTAAAACATGACCTTTCTGTAAAAACTTCGATCCAGATTAATTGTATTTATTAGATTTATCATTGTTGTTTCTGATTAATATTTCCAAATTATTAATCCTTCTACAAGCTGCATTAGAGTAAAATTTTTGTTAAAAATACTCGGCAGTGTTATCCGATATTCTATCCACGTAAAGAATAAAATATATTTCTTAGTAAAATCTTTTACAACAGGAAACCTTATAGTCCGTGCAATTTTTTGTTTGTTTTCTGGTTAATATTTTTGCAATGTTAATTGGGCTATAGCTGTTATGCGATTTGTTTTAATTTAATTTAATCCTTTAGAATAATTTGACATGATGAACAAAGATCATTATACTTAACTATATGGAGTCAAGAAATAGGGCTTAACTTGAAGAGTGATACCTCTTGTCATGTAAAAAACTTCAATTTTTAACATAACCAGAAACAAAAGAAGAAAAACAAGAAACCCAATAGAACGAAATAGAATTTTTGGTAATAATATAAATATTTGAAGTTAAATTGAACTGAATTTTTTTCATGCCATCGAATTGAGGAGATTCATAATGCTTGAAGTGATATTTTTGATGCATTAGAAATTATTATGAATTCAACTTCAATTAATAAATGAAGTTAATTTTTATGAAGATGTTATTTGATATCCTTAAAGAAGCTAATAAAATTGATAACCATGTTTTTTGAAAATCTTGAAGCAGATTTTCAACAACCTGAATTAAGAATGATTTTTCAGCACATAAATAATAATACAGTTTTTCTCTTGATCCAATTTTAATTTTTAATCAGCAAATATTGTACATTTAGAAAAAACAATCAGTAGAATACCTGCAAAAATCATTGGATTCGGGGGGTTTACCTGTTGAAGAAGTATGATCAAAACAAAACACGTCTGGATATACAAAAACCAATGAGCTTTGATCATTAATCTCGGGTAATTTCCTCTGAAAGATATAAATTCTGTCAAGAAAGTACCGGGAATTATCGATTTAAATCTGGCGGGGCAATGAGGCAGGTAAATTTTTTTTCCTAGGTTGGTACCACTGTCCTTAATTACTATGCCAAGCTTGAGCGGGATCTGGCAACTACTGTGTTTGCAACAGCTGATTAAGTCAGTCGATGTCAGAGTGCAGGCCGATTTTTACTATGGGTGATTACGTTGAGCAAAGAATTTGTTTAAAGTTTTATGTTGCAAATGAATTTTCGTGTGCCGATGCATTGAAAATGTTGCAAAAGGCCTTTGGTGATAATGCTCTATCGAAAACTCGTGCATATCAGTGGTACAGAGCCTTCAAGGACGGTCGTGAAGTGGTTGCCCATCGACGGCTTCGATCGAAGATAACGTCGATAAAATTAAGGAAAGGGTGCTGGAAAACCGTCGCACCAGCTTGAGAGAGATAGCACATGATCTTAAGATATCCCACGAGTCCGCACGTACGATTTTGATTGATATTTTGGGCATGAGAAAGGTGGCCGCACGACTCGTACCGAAAGACCTGAATTTTCTTCAAAAACGTCATCGCGAACAGGTTGCTTCAGACATGCTGGATCGCTGTAATTCCGATTCTACATTCATGGAACGCATTATAACTGGTGATGAGACCAGGGTCTACGAGTACGATATGCAAACAAGCCAGCAATCATCGGAATGGGTGGCAAAAAATGAGCCGAAACCGAAAAAACCACGCCAAAGCCGCTCGAAAATGAAGGTGATGCTCATTGTTTTCTTCGATATCCGTGGCGTGGTGCACTACGAATTCGTTCCAGAGGGTCAGACGGTAAACAAGGAGTATTACCTAGGCGTTATGAAACGTTTGCGTGAGCGTATCCGTAAGAAGCGGCCAAATTTGTGGGCGAACAACTCATGGATTTTGCATGACGATAAGGCGCCTTCTCACCGAGCTACGATTGTGACTGACTTTCTCGCCAAAAACTCAACAAACGTGCTTCAGTAACCACCGTATTCGCCGGATTTGGCTCCCTGCGACTTTTTCCTCTTCCCAAAACTAAAATTGCCCCTTCGTGGCACCCGTTTTGAGTCGATTGAAGCCATAAAACAAAATTCGGCGCGAGAGCTAAAGTCCATCCCGGAAAGCGCCTATAAAAAATGTTTCGATAATTGGAAGTGCCGTTGGCATAGATGTATTGGAGCAAATGGAGCCTATTTTGAAGGCGACCCAATAAATTTTGACGATTAAATGTAAAAATGTTGTTTTAATTGAAAATTCCCGGTACTTTCTTGACAGAGTAGTAAGTAAAACCTGTCTAAAAGTTATATCATAATGGATTAAAATTTTTTCGTAATATTCACAATAAGAAGTTGTCGAGTTTTATGAATTATATAGGGGAGATTCGCAAACAAGTCAAGACAAAGGTTATATAACATAGAAAATATTGAAGAAATTCGAAACGTTAAAATATATTGTTGTTCTTACACAGATGCTTATGTTCATTTTCATGAAATTAATCAAAACATAGCACTTGTTTCACTGTAGAGCACTCCTGTTACAACTTATATTCATCATCCACACTATCTGAAATAATATAACACCTGGTTCTTATTTTACCTTCATTCGTTAATGTAAAATATAACTATATTCAACGGTCTAACTAACAAGTCTTTGAATATGTTCTAAGTTCAGGTCACCCCAAAAACCCTCAATGTTTTTTATGCTGGTTTCCTTTCTTCAAAACGAGCAATACCTACCATATTAGAGAGTAACCGAAAATTGAATTCAATTTACGATCAGTAAAAATTCAAACCAGAAAGGTACCCAACAAAAGCAAGTTCAAGGATGACGGGTTCGCGAACGATTTGAACTTGTGCATAATAACTCAGGTGTGAAGCTTTGGAAAGTCTCCCCTATCAAAAAGAAAAGATTTAAGTTCTGTGCGAGTACTAAGGAGGTGCAGGGATGTACTTTTATCTCTGAGGGGAATTTTTTATGGCTATGAGAACCGCTTTGGACATCGAATTTGGTTGAGAAAGTGGTCACTTCTGATTACCCAGGAAGTCATATACTGCATGGCACCAGATACTCCAATGGGGCTTTATTTTCCAACCTACCGCAATCTAATTGGAGAGATAAAAATATGGTATCATTCTGTATAAATACTGAAGTGTCAAAGAACCTCAATAAAATACAAACTAGGTATGTATTTCATCGAACTCATACTCAGGAATCAACTTCATAATATTATTTCTTATGCCTTCTATCAACTGAAAACAGAGATCTCAAAATGGTAGCTTGAGCTTTGTAAAGAGGAAAAAGTCACTTGGAGCCATAAAACGGGAATATAGTGGTTGTCCGTTTAGATTTGTTAGGTTTTAAGCTAGAAATGCGAGCACAATGGTAACTTTGCGGCTCGGGTCTTTCAACATCAATCCAGCAGTAATGTGTTTTATGCCCAAACAATCGTTTAAAATGATACGAATTGTTTCGCGTGACACAAAAATTTCAATCGCTATCACTCAGACATAATCTACAGTTTTCAGTAATCATTTCCCTTACTTTATCGACTCGAAGTTCAATTGAAAACATTGTGGCCGTCAGAGCGAAGAAAGTCTTCCATCATATCAAGGGCGCTTTTATATGCACTCTATCACTTATAAGTACCTGTGTTGATGAAGTAGCTGCATCGTTAACCTTATGTAACATTTACAGCGCTTCCGTTGATGAAATTCCCTTGCAATGTAGGATTTAGGAGAGATCCTTTGTTGAATATTTTTATTATTATTATTTTATTGTTATTGTTATTATCCTGATACTCCTAGATCTTTTGTGAAGATCCCTCAGAAGCTTTTTCAGCTTGTGCGAGTTAGGAGTTCAGTTGTGTTCTGTGTAGGCTTTGTTACTGCGATCTTGCGCCACGGTAGGTCACAGCACTGTTAATTTTTGACCCAACAGTGAAATGGTGGCAGACATCCGTCTAATTGAGAAAATTCTTTTCCACCTGAACAGGATTCGAACCCGGACCTCCCGGTCACGAGTCCGATGCTCTCCCGCTGAGCTATCCACACTATTTCTGAATTAGCAAAACACACTTGAAATGAACTTATAAAATAAAGCACTGTTAAATAATCAGATAAAAGAGGGCAGTAAGACCAACGAAGAAGGAATTTTGATAATCTCTTCAAACAGGCCTTCTCGAATGTACACCTATAGATTCTTGAAATAATCTACCCACGTATTGGAAAATTATTTGTTAAATACAAAGGTTGACTTATGTCACTTCCAATGAATGTTTTCCTTTATTGCCTAAGACATTTAAACTATACATTCTGTCAAGAAAGTACCGGGAATTATCGATTTAAATCTGGCGGGGTAATGAGGCAGGTAAATTTTTTTTCCTAGGTTGGTACCACTGTCCTCAATTACTATGCCAAGCTTGAGCGGGATCTGTCAACTAGTGTGTTTGCAACAGCTGATTAAGTCAGTCGATGTCAGAGTGCGTGCCGATTTTTACTATGGGTGATTACGTTGAGCAAAGAATTTGTTTAAAGTTTTGTGTTGCAAATGAATTTTCGTGTGCCGATGCATTGAAAATGTTGCAAAAGGCCTTTGGTGATAATGCTCTATCGAAAACTCGTGCATATCAGTGGTACAGAGTCTTCAAGGACGGTCGTGAAGTGGTCGCCCATCGACGGCTTCGATCGAAGATAACGTCGATAAAACTGAGGAAAGGGTGCTGGAAAACCGTCGTACCAGCTTGAGAGAGATAGCACATGATCTTAAGATATCCCACGAGTCCGCACGTACGATTTTGATTGATATTTTGGGCATGAGAAAGGTGGCCGCACGACTCGTACCGAAAGACCTGAATTTTCTTCAAAAACGTCATCGCGAACAGGTTGCTTCAGACATGCTGGATCGCTGTAATTCCGATTCTACATTCATGGAACGCATTATAACTGGTGATGAGACCTGGGTCTACGAGTACGATATGCAAACAAGCCAGCAATCATCGGAATGGGTGGCAAAAAATGAGCCGAAACCGAAAAAACCACGCCAAAGCCGCTCGAAAATGAAGGTGATGCTCATTGTTTTCTTCGATATCCGTGGCGTGGTGCACTACGAATTCGTTCCAGAGGGTCAGACGGTAAACAAGGAGTATTACCTAGGCGTTATGAAACGTTTGCGTGAGCGTATTCGTAAGAAGCGGCCAAATTTGTGAGCGAACAAGTCATGGATTTTGCATGACGATAACGCGCCTTCTCACGGAGCTACGATTGTGACTGACTTTCTCGCCAAAAACTCAACAAACGTGCTTCAGCAACCACCGTATTCGCCGGATTTGGCTCCCTGCGACTTTTTCCTCTTCCCAAAACTAAAATTGCCCCTTCGTGGCACCCGTTTTGAGTCGATTGAAGCCATAAAACAAAATTCGGCGCGAGAGCTAAAGTCCATCCCGGAAAGCGCCTATAAAAAATATTTCGATAATTGGAAGTGCCGTTGGCATAGATGTATTGGAGCAAATGGAGCCTATTTTGAAGGCGACCCAATAAATTTTGACGATTAAATGTAAAAATATTGTTTTAATTGAAAATTCCCGGTACTTTCTTGATAGAGTAGTATAAGATAATCGGCATTTTAAGCACATGACATGTTTGAATGGATCTTTTATAAATATTTTTTCGTTTGTGTACCTAAATGCATATCCATTAAAGCGTAACAATGAACAAAACGTTTTTTGAAAGTCCAAAAAAAATTACCCGTTAGCAATTTACGTGTATACAGGGTACGTGTAACAAATTGATAGAATAGATAGTAGGTACCAATAAAAATAAAAACAAATTTAGAATATTGAGCTCAATAATTCTATCAAACCTTCATAAATTTTAATCTTAAGATATTACTGCAAATTTTTTAAAAATTAACCTGAATAAAAATAAAAATAAAGGAATACTTTTCATTTTAGGTAGACATAGAATTATCGAACATTACCAAGCAAACTTAAGCCGATCCAGCTGTTTCAAATCTACCTTATGAATTACAAATTATATTTCGAAAATGCACCTTCGAAATTCCTCGAAAAAACTCTCATACAAAAATTTCTTCAAAAAACCTTGAAAAATATGCAGATATCCAGAACAGCATTTGAAACTTTCATCGATACATGTCAGTCGACTTCTGTAAATGGTAAATAAAAATAATCGAAAAAAATATATTGGATGTATTGCTCCCTCATACATATGCCATGAGGCAGAATTTAGAATTGGAATGTTGAAGGTGAAGTAAAACATTTGTCACATTCTATGTTCGTCTATAGAATATACACAGAGGTAGAAAAGGCATGTCCCAGATTCATTCATATCAAACAGATGTCACGTGCATGTGTGAGAAAACAAATTATAATTATTATACACAAGATAAAAATAAATTGAAAGCGTTTATTACGTAGAAAAAGGTAGAATAATTCTGTCAAACATCTGTAAATAATAATCTGGAAAAATTTCGTGAAAATTAAAAAATTTTATTAAATAAAATCCCTTAGAAACACAATTCCTTTTCAGTAGATATATAGAATTATCAAAAATTGTACAGAATCCAAAAGAGGTAAAAGAATCTGAAGAAAACAAGGAATATTGACCGAAATTGCATAGCAAACTTAAGCCGATACAGCTGTTCCACATCGACCTCATGAATAACAAATTGTATTTCGAAAATGCCCATCATAAACTTTAATTTCCCTTGAAAAAACCTCTCTTAAAAAAACTCCATCAAAAAAACATTGAAAATATGTGGCACACCTTCCAGAACAGCGTTTGTAGTCCAATCAAGAAGATCGTGAAATCGGGTTTTTCGCTAATACGGCTGAATTTATATGAAAATAATCAGAAAAAGGCGTATAAAACTGTGGGCAAAGTAAAAAAATTTTCAAAGCCCGGGAAGGGGGTGAAAAAAATGAAAAACTACCCCAAAATACGATTTTTTGGTTAAATTTCGAAAATATCAAAAAAAGTTTCAACTAAAAGTTGTAGAGCATAAAATTTTAGGTCTACCTCTCTCCGACCATTTTTCCCTAAAACGCATTCTTTTACCCCTAGGACGGTATAAAGGGTTCAAAAAATAAAAATTTAATAAAAAATGTAAAAATTGGACTTTTTGAATTTTTTTTTCATTCTCTTAAAAAAACTATAAACAACAATCGTAGAGAAATTTTTTTTTTTTCACCCCTTCTATGACGAATACATAAATTACCTGTCTTTAAAAGGTTTCATGACCTGCAGGTAAAAATCTACAAATATAACTATTACATCAAAATTTATGAAAAAAAATTTAAAAATCAATTGAAAAAAATTTTTTTTAAATATTACCCGTTTTAAGTGAAATATTGAGGTAAATCCGTTTTCACCTCTTCAGTTTTAATAGAAGGGATGAAAAAAAATTTTTTTTTCTCTATGATTGTTGTTTATAGTTTTTTTAAGAGAATGAAAAAAAAAATTCAAAAAGTCCAATTTTTACATTTTTTATTAAATTTTTATTTTTTGAACCCTTTATACCGTCCTAGGGGTAAAAGAATGCGTTTTAGGGAAAAAATGGTTGGAGAGAGGTAGACCTAAAATTTTATGTTCTACAACTTTTAGTTGAAACTTTTTCTGATATTCTCGAAATTTAACCCAAAAATCGTATTTTGGGGTAGTTTTTCATTTTTTTCACCCCCTTCCCGGGGTTTGAAAAATTTTTCACTTTGCCCACAGTTTTATACGCTTTTTTCTGATTATTTTCATATAAATTCAGCCGTATTAGCGAAAAACCCGATTTCACGACCTTCTTCATTGGACTATTGAAACTTCTATCGATACCAAACTTTTATCACATTTTATATCCGTCTATAATAAAATAAACAATTTTTTCATACAGCTGTTCAATTATAGGTAAAAAAACATTATTCATTATGCCAGGTCCATTTCATTATTTCAAGAGTTATTTTCTTATTGACTTCTCATATTGGGCACTATAAATAATATCTTATTAATCATTTAATCCAGAATATATACAAGGTATCCCAGAGAAGGTGTAACAAACTGATAAGGCAGTACCCCGCAAAAATGAGTCCTAAACCTTTTCACTTCTGAAACACAGAGCGTTAAAGTTGAAAAAACAAATAATAAATAATTGAAATAATTTTTTTGACAAATCGAACAAGGCCTTCGACGTACATTTCAATTCCCAAAACAACGATTTTTTAAAGACTTCGGGAAAATTTGAGACGAGGGGATACTACTCCAGAAAAAATATCACCCTGTAGATTTGCACAGGTAATTGACATGCAATATGGTGTTAACCTTAAAATGTAATATAGAGGGTTTTCCAGTAAGAGGTTTAATTTTGATTTTGAAATAAAACGAGTATATTTTGAGAGAAATCAATGAATGTTTATTTCAATGCAAAGAGGAAGGTATGCTATTAACAATAGAAGACAAATGACCGCCACGGTTAAGTTTGCAGCAGTATATCCTTTTCATTAAATTTTCCATGACCAATTCGCACATTTGCGGCTGTATGCCCTTGATAACTTCACGAATTCCATGTTTAAGGTCTTGAATCGATTGTGGAGCCTTGGCATATACCTTATCTTTCACGTGGCCTCAAAGAAAAAAAATTTAAAGGTGTTAAATCACAAGATCTTGGTGACCAACTGGGATAACACGGCCAGGAAGCTTTTCTTTTAAAATTGCGATTGTTTCGTTGCTTGTGTGGCACGTAGCGCCGTCTTGTTGAACATAAAAGTCGTCCACATCAATATTTTTCAATTATGACCATAAAACATCATTAATCAATGCTCTGTAGCTCAATCCATTCACCGTAACAGTTACACCAGTCTCATTTTCCAATGAGTAAAGTCCAATCACACCACCAGCCTAAAAACCTCACCAAACAGTGACACGTTGAGGATGGACAGGCTTTTCAACAATAATTCTTGTAAAATAGAAAGGCCTTTTACTTGATAGAAGAAATATAACACAATTTGAATATTAAAACAAATTGAAATATGTTTATCTTCTACAATTTTAATTAAAAAAAAATTGTTATTCAAAAAACTTTTAGAATTCAATTTATGTTTACACAAGCACCGCTTACATTTAATAGACGTATATAATCAAAACTCAATATATAATGTCAAATGGAATAAATAACCCAACAGATATACGAAAGTAATTAAAATTAATAAATAAATATTTAAAGGAGACAAAATTTTGTCTCTGGTCTTACCTTTAAGAACACCAATTGCCTTTTAAAAACATGAACACACTTGAAGGACTTCTCAAAGAATATAATTCATTTGAAATATTTAATATATTTAAATATTCGAATACATTATTTCAAAAATCTCTAAAAAATGTGCACTATATCTTCAAAAAACAAATATAATTCTAGACAATCCCGTCTTCAGTCCTCATTTAATATTCCAAATATCAAAATCAAAAAACTAACCTATATCTCTCACGTGTTATTTCGAAGCTTTAGTCTTTTAACACGTGAGAGATATAGGTTAGTTTTTTTATTTTGATATTTGGAATATTAAATGAGGACTGAAGACGGGATTGTCTATAATTATATTTGTTTTTTGAAGATATAGTGCACATTTTTTCAGAGATTTTTGAAATAATTTATTCGAATATTTAAATATATTAAATATTTCAAATAAATTATATTCTTTGAGAAGTCCTTTAAGTGTGTTCATGTTTTTAAAAGGCAATTGGTGTTCTTAAAGATAAGACCAGAAACAAAATTTTGTCTCCTTTAAATATTTATTTATTAATTTTAATTACTTTCGTATATCTGTTGGTTTATTTATTCCATTCGACATTATATATTGAGTTTTGATTATATACGTCTATTTAATGTAAGCGGTGCTTGTGTAGACATAAATTTATTTCTAAAAGTTTTTTGAATAAAAAATTTTTTTGAAATTAAAATTGTAGAAGATAAACATATTTCAATTTGTTTTAATATTCAAATTTAATAATTCTTGTATTTTCCGAGCCCCAAGTGCGACAATTCTGCTTATTAACGTAGCTTCCGAAGTGAAAATGCCTCATTACTGAAAATGATTTTTTTATGAAAATTCTGATCATATTGATTAATTTCAAGGACAATATAGTGAAATGTTGTTTGTGGAATGCCTAATGCCAAAGATCGACGAGGAATCGACATTTTCCTGGGTTTTCGTCAACATTTTGGGCTACAGCAGCAATATTTTCTTCTTAAGAAACGCACACGGTTCCGATTCTACATTAACTTGCCGAAAGGTGCTTCAAGACGACCCAAGAGTGCTTTAGTTTTGCGAACTGTGACTGCAAAATTTTCACCATTTTTGTAGTGAATTTTAATAATTTGGGAGCATTGTTGACGTGTGCATCGTTCAATTTTTAGTAATGGCATAGTTTTTACTTGTGAAATGTCAAAAGATGACAGCTTCAAAAGTGACCGCTGCCAGATAGCGGGCTATTCAAAATGAAACCTCTTTGGAAAAACCCTTTACATGTCTTGCGTTTATATAACTTATAGGAATAAGTGGAATTGTTGCTTTCTATTTCCACCAAAAGTTCTTTTTCCGCACTGATTTTGTACAAATGCTGCAAGATCCTTATAGTGTTAGATTTGTTAGTTTGTTACAATGTACTTGTTTGCTACATTTTACTATGCTTTTTCTTCAGGAAATGACATAAGCGGATGTGGAAGATTCACGAACACTGCGGTTGTAAAGCTGTTCCAGTAGGAATGTTCATACCAAAGGCGATTCCAATCACTTTTGTTCAAGTATGAATGAAAGGTAGCGACTGATGTCAAGTTTCGACAATTGATCACTTCGGAAATTTAGTACAATGCTGCAAAAATGTAAAATTGCCAGGTGCTCTACCGTGAAATTTCATGTTTTCGTCCTCACAGTTTGAATTTAACCTTTGTAGGTACCCTAACTCTGCCGATTTCCTTTCTTTTCATATTCGCTAAATTCTGAGGGTCACTTCTGGTTTAATATTCACAAATAATAAACCACACATCAAAAGAAAGGAATATATAATGAAGAAATTTTTCTATAGTAAAGGTTGAAGGATACACACAATACAATTATGTGAATTTAATACAACAATAAAAAATAATCTATATTCTGCATGCTGTTGAGCTCTAACTACTAGAAAAAAATTCATAAAATGTATTACAAATTTCGAATAATGCCAAAGATTACATCCATGCTTTACTGAGAAATTGGGTCCACAGGAAGTTGGAGGGTATTTTTCTCTGTTTTTTCTATTTTCACCAACAGTGAACTTACTTGAATACGATACATACACTGAGTCTCATCGAAAACTTTCAATAGTCAATATCCTTGAAACGTTAATTAATCAATGTGGAAAAAAATGAAAAACCTGTTTTACTAGTTCAAAGGGCAAACCAAAACAACGTAATATTCAGCTTTTTCAAGTTTACCCTTTCTGCGGTAGCCACCCTTCCTTCAAAATCTTAAATGGTAGGTACTATAGGTTATTTGATACCTTGTTTGTTGAATCTGAACGATTCAGCGATCTTAATTTAAGTATGCCTCTAATTTTGATGAAAACGTTAATAAAACAGAAAGGCTTTTTACTTGATAGAAGAAATATAACAAAACATTTCTATTTCATTTTATATATAATATATAATTATATTTTGGCTTCAATAAATCTCATTAAAGAATGTCAATGAATTTAAATAAGCCTTAAAAATAACTCACACTGTTCTTTGATTTTGTTAGAACATAGATCAATCTTGAATTATAAAGTTGATCTGTGTTTCGAAGCATTAGTCCTTTACACGAGGTGAGTTGTTGATATAGGTTATGTTTTTTGATTTTGATATTTGGAATATTATTCAGGACCGATAAAGGAATTGCTTAGAATTATATTTGTTTTTTGAAGATATTGTGCATGTTTTGGGAGATTTCTGAATTAACTGATTCGAATATTTAAATATATTAAATATTTCAAATACATTATATTCTTTGAGAAGTCCTTTGAGTGTGTTCATGTTTTTAAAAGGCAATTGGTGTTCTCAAAGGTGAGACCAGAAACAAAATTTTGTCTCCTTTAAATATTTATTTATTAATTTTGATGACTTTCGTATATCTGTTGGTTTATTTATTCCAATTGACATTATATACGTCTATTAAATGTAAGCGGTGCTTGTTTTAGACATTAATTTAATTCTAAAAGTTTTTTGAATAAAAAATTTTTTTGAAATTAAAATTGTAGAAGATAAACATATTTTAATTTGTTTTGATATTCAAATTTTGAAAACATTAATAATTTGATGAGAATATATTAACGGATGAAAGAGTGCTTGTTATTAAAAATCAATTGTGAACAAATAAAAATGACAGTTTTTATTATTTTAATGGAAGAACCAAAATTTTATTGTTTTGGCTTCCTTCCTTCAGTTACACACCACCATACTATAAAATTGTTACATTAAGTGATACCGAACAGGTTATGATATCTCAAACTTCCCTACAAATTATTATGTTTTTAAGTAGTTTTTCGCAGAATAATTCAAGTGAGCCTAAAGATAATTAGTGACTCAAAAAGTTAAAAAATGGGAGTTGAATTCAATTCAATTGATTCATCAAAAAATACATCAAAATAAGAAATAGACAATTTCGTTCACAGAAAGTCTAAGCCAACCTTGTATACTTTCATATTCTGTACATACTAACGATGAATAGTTCTTTCTAATGTGATCGAATAACAAATAATAATAATAATAAAGGTGAAAAACAAAAAATTAAACAGATAAAAATTAACTATGGAATGTAAACTAAAATTAAGCAGAAAGCATGGTCTCGAATCTATTATAATTCAACATTATGTATTTCCGGAGACGATTTTTACATATTAATTAAAAAAATGTATATGAGACAGTAATTTATTTCCACAAAAATGTTTGTACTACTACAACAATTGTTTCACCACGATGTGGCTTCTTCAGGTATTACATTGTACTGTCCGATGGTATTCAGTGTACCCGAATTTAAATACATTTTTAGGTACGTGACCAAATAATGGAAGCACAAGTCATAAAAACTCTAGGTGTTTATTGAAGTTTGCCGCTAAAAATGCCATTAAGGAAAAATATTCAGTAATGGAGAATGACCAACATCTATTTGTTCATTCAAAAGGATTTTACGGGCATTATACCTGTTGATTTCAAGAAATTCTAAAAGTGTTAATCTAGAACTTTTGCTTTCAACGTGGATAATTTCATAATTATTGTTGAAATTATGCCTGAATTCCTTAAGATGATTAGCATATGTCGAATGTACAGAATTGGATATATAACCCCTTTGGTGTTTCTTGGACACGTTTCTTGAATGATCTACCAGTCTGGCCAATGTATACTAAAGGGCAATCTTTGCAAGTTAACTTGTAGACTCCGGATTTATTTTCTTTATTTGTACTATTTTTATTGTTTTTTATGTAGGTACTAAGGTTATTAATTGTCTTGAAAGCCGCGTTATAATTGATTTTTACATATTCTACCCTTTACATTGAAATATACCTTTAGTATATTATACGTTATTAACAAAAAAACAATTGAGTAACTGCTTTCCTTTTAATGAGGCGTTCAACCAGAAATGAGCTTCATCACACAATTTTACGATAAAAAAGTGGATCAACTTCAAGCTGTTTTAGGGCCCAATAAGCAGAAACGATGCTTATTATGGTCAAATGGCTTTAGTTCTTGAACCAGTTGGATCTTGTATGGGTATAGAGCAAGATCTTTACGCAAAATTTTCCATGTGGTGGATGAACAGAGTCTAACTTGTTGTGACCGTCGACGAATAGACAAATCTGGATCATCATTAACACTATGACTTACAGCAGCGATATTTTCTTCTGTGCGTACAGTTCTTTGTCTTGTTGTTGTCGTTGTTGCATCGAATAGAGAAAATGTCCGAAATCTGTCGAAAGTTCTACGAATAAGCTGCTCTGATGGACAATTATGTAAACCATAAATTTCACGAAGTGCTCTATAAGTTTGGCGAATAGAACACTGATTTTGAAAATAAATTTCAACAATTTGTAAATGTTGTTGCGGCGTGAGTCTTTTCATAATAATTTGTCAATGCTTACTGAACAGAAATGTCAAAACACCATAACTTCTACCTTCTGTCAAATCACAGTTATCCCTATCGAAAGTTCTACCACTCTTAAAAAACTCCCAATAGTTCTCGAACATATAAAGAATAGTAGAACTTAAATGAATAGTGATACAAGACCCACCATTAATAACTGAACAATGATACCAAAACCTGGAATATGACAAAAACATAATATATACAGTGTGGAAACCACTTATGGAATAAAATTATTTGTGTCCATTTATTAAAAAATTGTAAAAAACACTGGGATACGTCAACTTTTAAATTCAATAGTGCGCATTTAAAACATAAATTTAAATATACAGTGTTATTCGCGCAAGTCCAGCATAGTCCGTCTCCTGTATTTCAAATGGAACAGCCTGTATATTTTTATATTTTTTAAAGCTCCTTAATAACCTGATTTCAACGAATTATATCATATTGTCTATTATGAATGATATTGGCTGAAATTTGGAGTATTTATAATTGGTTTCAAGAAAATGAACAGTTAAATTACATGATATAATTAATTAATACATTAAAATAAATGCTCCATGTGTTTTCTACCTCGTTCTTTGTAATAACACAGTCTCCTCACTTTGCTTAAAGTATGAGTTGAAATAATCCGCATTTCTGTAGTTATACTTTCTTTGAGGTATGCGATGCTCGTCGGCTGTGCATAAACTTTGTTTTTGAGATAACCCCACAGAAAAAATCCAACGGCGTGAAGTCTGGCAACCTGGCTGGCCACTCAATAGTAGCCCTTTATCCAATCCATTTATTGGAAAAGATTACGTTTAAGTAAGTTCTGATCATTTAAGCATAATGGGGTGGAGTTCCGTCCTACTGGAACCAGACATTTTCATTCGGTAGGCTTAATCTATTGCATTAGGAAATAAGTTGACTATTTCAGGACCAACTTCGTCTCTAATAGAACTCAAATAAGTTTCGGCTGTCCAAATACCGTCTATTTTATTCTGTTTATACTTTTTTCCAAATTCGCTACCCTCAGAATACCAGTAGTTCCTCAACGTTATGGAACACTAGTAGATGGGGCTTTGACAGCCTAAAAATATTTGAGTTTGATTAGAGACAAAGTTGTGCCTGTGTTAGTCAACCCATTTCCTAATGCAATAGATCCAAGTCTACCGAATGAAAATGTCTGGTCCCAGCAGAATGGAGCTCTACCCCATATGCTCCAATAATCAAAACTTATTTAAACTCAATCTTCCCAATTAATGGATTGGACGAGAGATATATTGAAACCATTAAAAATAAAGGGGACGGACTATACTTGCGCGAATCACCTTTTCTCAGTATTTTTTATAATTTTCTAACATAAGATCACAAATAATTTTATTCCATAAGTGGTTTCCACGCTGTATATTATTTACTTGATAAGAGAGAACTAAACGCAATAACGACATTTAAGGAAAATAAATAAAGCCCGAACATTCTGTTCAAAATACACCTAATTGAATGACAGAATATTTCAAATACAGAATATGACAGATAATAAGTAATGAACTAAGATGGTTGATTCTTTCAGAAACTGAAGTCTGCTGGCAATTGTCCAAACCACTTACTTAATATAATTTTCTTGAGATGTTCATTTGGTTTGTTCACATGTACTTTTTTATTCAACTTCATGGAACTATTTTTAGAATAATAATTTCTTTAATTTCATACCTAGGTTATAATAATCTGTAAGGAACGTCCTCAGTAATTCGCTAATTAACCAAAACAAACTTTATTATTTTCATCACTATATAAAATTTACCGCAATCGAGTTAAATGTCTACTACCCAACAAATATTAATGAAGAGACAGAAACATGTGCTTCATTGATAATTTAATTATAAATAATTTTTCCATATATTGTTCAAATCAGTCCAATTCATTTATAAATTTCACCTTTTCCATCGGACTAACCCTAAGCTATAATTTTCAAGCAACCTAATTATTATTTAGGAAGTTTTCGTGCTTACAGACGATCGACCAGACAGTATTTTCATTTCTGATTAATGCAATTTATAAGTGTGTATTTAGAAGAAGCATCATTCGTACATATTCGCGCGAAATTTCGCGAGGATCATAGTATGAAAAAAATTTATTAGTGAATCAGGGTATTATAAATACTATAACCTTCGAATGGATGGAGATGAAATTTGGAGTTTAGAAGAACAATAGTAACACATATACTACTCTGTCAAGAAAGTACCGGGAATTTTGAACTGAAACAACATTTTTACATTTAATCGTCAAAATTTATTGGGTTGCCTTCAAAATAGGCTCCATCTATGCCAACGGCACTTCCAATTATCGAAACATTTTTTATAGGCGCTTTCCGGAATGGACTTTAGCTCTCGCGCCAAATTTTGTTTTATGGCTTCAATCGACTCAAAACGGGTGCCACGAAGGGGCAATTTTAGTTTTGGGAAGAGGAAAAAGTCGCAGGGAGCCAAATCCGGCGAATACGGTGGTTGCTGAAGCACGTTTGTTGAGTTTTTGGCGAGAAAGTCAGTCACAATCGTAGCTCGGTGAGAAGGCGCGTTATCGTCATGCAAAATCCATGAGTTGTTCGCCCACAAATTTGGCCGCTTCTTACGGATACGCTCACGCAAACGTTTCATAACGCCTAGGTAATACTTCTTGTTTACCGTCTGACCCTCTGGAACGAATTCGTAGTGCACCACGCCACGGATATCGAAGAAAACAATGAGCATCACCTTCATTTTCGAGCGGCTTTGGCGTGGTTTTTTCGGTTTCGGCTCATTTTTTGCCACCCATTCCAATGATTGCTGGCTTGTTTGCATATCGTACTCGTAGACCCAGGTCTCATCGCCAGTTATAATGCGTTCCATGAATGTAGAATCGGAATTACAGCGAGCCAGCATGTCTGAAGCAACCTGTTCCCGATGACGTTTTTGAAGAAAATTTAGGTCTTTCGGTACGAGTCGCGCGGCCACCTTTCTCATGCCCAAAATATCAATCAAAATCGTACGTGCGGACTCCTGGGATATCTTAAGATCATTTGCTATCTCTCTCAAGCTGGTACGACGGTTTTCCAGCACCCTTTCCTTAATTTTATCGACGTTATCTTCGCAAGTCTTCGACCACCTCACGACCGTCTTTGAAGGCTCTGTACCACTGATATGCACGAGTTTTCGATAGAGCATTATCACCAAAGGCCTTTTGCAACATTTTCAATGCATCGGCACACGAAAATTCATTTGCAACACAAAACTTTAAACAAATTCTTTGCTCAACGTAATCACCCATAGTAAAAATCGGCCTGCACTCTGACATCGACTGACTTAATCAGCTGTTGCAAACACACTAGTTGACAGATCCCGCTCAAGCTTGGCATAGTAATTAAGGACAGTGGTACCAACATAGGAAAAAAAAAATTTACCTGCCTCAGTGCCCCGCCAGATTTAAATCGATAATTCCCGGTACTTTCTTGACAGAATGTATTTCTGCCCAATTTCATAAGGATCCTATCATTGAATGATTCAAAACAAAAATATTGTGAGCGGAGCAGCGTTGAGCGCCAAAGAAACCATAGCAACAGTATCACGATTGAGTTCGAATTTAAGATTAAGATGTTTAATAATGACACAAAAGTTAATCCAAAATTTCGTGAAGATCGTTAAATTAGAAGATTGAAAAGAAGATTTTTTGAGGGGAGCAGTTGAGCTCTACTGAAACCATAGCGACATTGTAACAATTGAGTTCAAATGTAGCATTTAGATGGAAAATAAGGAAAAGACAGCCGATGCAAAATTTCGTGAGGATCTTGGATGATATTAACAAGGTTGCGAATGTTCCTGATTTCACATCAGTGCTTTTCACCATTTTTTGAATCAGTAAGGTACCGTTTGGAAATAACGAACCAGAATAAGTTCCTTCAATTACAGGCATAATAAAATCGTCAATACACAGGTACCTACGCACCAAAAAGTGTCAAACTGTCAGAGCCAACAGAGGAATTCACAGTACATACATAAACCACCATATTTGGTTGATGATTTACAAAATTCTCAGAGTCATAAATTCCAAAATCTTGACTTCGGTAACTACTCTTCATTCATAACAGAAAAAAAGTCAATTGGCAATAAAGTCGCTTTTGGCTATATGATATTTCTATTGTGACTGTTTTACAGATTGGCTCGTAAAACTTTTGGCGCGCTTGTGCCAGAGCAGCTATTATTTGGTCTAGATGTCTGCATTTTCGGAATTTGAGCCCAAAGTTACTTGAAGCCCTTGCATTGGACTTGAATTTACAGATAAATTTCTATAGGTCTAATTCAAATTTGTCGGTTCGTTTGTTAGTACGATAGATTTCAGAAGAACTGAGTATTTCTGATATTCATGATGGCTTCAAAGCCAAAATCAGAAGATCAATTCATGAGTAAGTAGAAATCGTTCATGGCTCCCAGGAATAAGCCTATAAGATACTCATTTAATATCCCAAGAAATAAAATTTCACTAATTTGAAGATCGCAAGTTAAATGTAGAGATTGAAATGATTACTTTACATTTCGTTACCTGACAATTGACGATATATTTAATGCAATCAGTCTTTACCTGATGAAAATCCATATTGAATAATATTGAATAAGGTTATTCTGGAGTGGCTGACTTATTCTTCCATTATTTTGTCGCGTACTTAACACTGTATTTAAACTCGGTTACACTGGACACCATCAGCCAGTAGAATGTAGATACCTGAAGAAATCAAAGCACATCGTGGTGAAACAACTGTTGTATTATAAACATTTTTGTGGAAATTAAAATACTGTCTCTCATATATTTTTTGATCAATAATGGGTTTCTTTTTCCCCCACCTATTATATTTTTTGAGCCGAGAAAACGGACCAAATTAATTGGTACGACCAAGATTCTCCACAGTATATACATTCTGTCAAGAAAGTACCGGGAATTATCGATTTAAATCTGGCGGGGCAATGAGGCAGGTAAATTTTTTTTTCCTAGGTTGGTACCACTGTCCTTAATTACTATGCCAAGCTTGAGCGGGATCTGTCAACTAGTGTGTTTGCAACAGCTGATTAAGTCAGTCGATGTCAGAGTGCGTGCCGATTTTTACTATGGGTGATTACGTTGAGCAAAGAATTTGTTTAAAGTTTTGTGTTGCGAATGAATTTTCGTGTGCCGATGCATTGAAAATGTTGCAAAAGGCCTTTGGTGATAATGCTCTATCGAAAACTCGTGCATATCAGTGGTACAGAGCCTTCAAGGACGGTCGTGAAGTGGTCGCCCATCGACGGCTTCGATCGAAGATAACGTCGATAAAATTAAGGAAAGGGTGCTGGAAAACCGTCGTACCAGCTTGAGAGAGATAGCACATGATCTTAAGATATCCCACGAGTCCGCACGTACGATTTTGATTGATATTTTGGGCATGAGAAAGGTGGCCGCACTACTCGTACCGAAAGACCTGAATTTTCTTCAAAAACGTCATCGCGAACAGGTTGCTTCAGACATGCTGGATCGCTGTAATTCCGATTCTACATTCATGGAACGCATTATAACTGGTGATGAGACCTGGGTCTACGAGTACGATATGCAAACAAGCCAGCAATCATCGGAATGGGTGGCAAAAAATGAGCTGAAACCGAAAAAACCACGCCAAAGCCGCTCGAAAATGAAGGTGATGCTCATTGTTTTCTTCGATATCCGTGGCGTGGTGCACTACGAATTCGTTCCAGAAGGTCAGACGGTAAACAAGGAGTATTACCTAGGCGTTATGAAACGTTTGCGTGAGCGTATCCGTAAGAAGCGGCCAAATTTGTGGGCGAACAACTCATGGATTTTGCATGACGATAACGCGCCTTCTCACCGAGCTACGATTGTGACTGACTTTCTCGCCAAAAACTCAACAAACGTGCGTCAACAACCACCATATTCGCCGGATTTGGCTCCCTGCTACTTTTTTCTCTTCCCAAAACTAAAATTGCCCCTTCGTGGCACCCGTTTTGAGTCGATTGAAGCCATAAAACAAAATTCGGCGCGAGAGCTAAAGTCCATCCCGGAAAGCGCCTATAAAAAATGTTTCGATAATTGGAAGTGCCGTTGGCATAGATGCATTGGAGCAAATGGAGCCTATTTTGAAGGCGACCCAATAAATTTTGACGATTAAATGTAAAAATGTTGTTTTAATTGAAAATTCCCGGTACTTTCTTGACAGAGTAGTACGATTCGGAAAATCATCTATTACCATAGATAATACATCTCGAATAAAAACTTATATTCATAAAAAAATAATTTATAACTCTTGAAAATTTCAAGTTATTGAAGTAAACTTGACTGACTTAGTATAATTTTTCCATCCGTTTATCTAGATTATTATTAGTTGGTGGGAAAGAACTATAAGAGCCACTCCTAGAGTAGGACTCCATGGAAGAAATCTGAGTAACCAACTGAACCCTTAAATCCAGAAATCTCGACCTATATAAGTCGACCCTGTCTTACCTCATCCCCAAGGGTGCGGCAAAAACTGCGTAAATAATTACGCTTCGTACTCACACAATAAAATGGTCGTGGCCTCTTCTTTCAAGGAAGGCAAAGGAACATATGTATAGGACCAGGTGCGCCAGGAACAATGACAGAGTAGCGTCTTTTGTCCCATTCAAAGCCTCGTCTTCGGATAGATCCTGTTTCCTGCTATGCCTGGGGTAATCTTTCGTGAATACGCCAGGATGAGATTACATTCACACGTTGTTAAACTAGTTCACGACGGTTAAATGCCGAGGAAATGGGGAGGAATATACGAATGTGGAGGATCCGTTCGCTAGGAAGCTGCGAGGAGGTCTTCGAATGTTCTTATATCCGATATGAAAGGAAGGATTTGGCGTGCCGGGTTCAAGACATCGTTATTGTCCAACAAAAGAAGCCTTTGAATCGAAATTTGGGTTTAAAGCCCGAATATTTGATGCGATTTTTTGAACGGTAGTGGCTTCTACTTGATGCATCATCAAATGAAGTAGACAAAATGGTTTTACATTTTGATTCAACTGGATTCTATAAAATGGAGGTGGTTAATTTGAATGAGTTAATTGAATCGGCGGATATTTACTCCGAAATATAATAACTAGTATTAGCATTGCACTGATCTGCAGTCCACATCCCTCCTCAAAGATACCAACAATTCAAAATTTTCCTGAGTTCTTTCTCAAACACTGAAGATGGAATTTAATATTAGAAATCAGTAATAACGACTAATCCACATTTGTTAGGTGTTAAACTATCTCAATCTCAATCAATACACATTCACTTGTCGTATTTACTTGGAATCTATCCCCTGATATAAATATTTTAGAACGTAAATTACAATTATTTATGGTCTACGTCGCGACGTCGGCTCTTCCAGACGGGCGGCTACTTCAAAGCGAAGAATTGCACTTGCGCCATCATTATAGAGAAGTGAGACAATGTCAACAGTTTTTATGAATTTGCAGACTGAAAAGCTGGGCTCTGTTGTCCGTTAAATAGGAATGTGTGACGGTGTGCTTAATATTTGTTCCTTGAAATGTTTCACATTCCCTTCAATATGAGCGAAAATAGTAAATGTAGCTCTCTCTATTCTTGAATTCATTAAAAGCAGCAAACAAAATGTTTCAAGTGATCTTCTAGAGGAGAATGCAGGAGGACCAGGAGGAACTGGTACAAGAGAAGAATCCATATCAGACAATTTTCGATCCGCCAGTAAGTCATATAATACGGACGAAGCCAACTCTAAAGAGAACATCCTACGTGAAAAAAATCAGTAATAAATGATACCAAAGATATTTTCCCTTTGAAATCTGAAGATATATCGGTTTTTTTTTTTAAGTGATAGAACTTTAAATTGAAATAAAACACATTCAAATTAGGATTGAAGCCAAATTTTTTTTATTTGAAAGATAATTTCATGACAATTATGTTTCAAAAATAATTTCTGGAATATGTCCACCACGACTAGCTCTGAGGAACCGCATTCGACCAGACCAATTTTGGACCACTTTTTCGAGTATTTCAGGCCTTATTTCACCAATGACACAAGTAATGTTGGCTTCCAAAGCGTGTATTGTTTCTGGTTTATCAGCATAAACCAATGACTTGACATAACCCCAAAGAAAATAATCCAGTGGAGTTATGTCGCATGATCTTGGAGGCCAATTAATTGGACCATTTCTCGAAATAATTTTATCGCCAAATCTTTCTTTCAATAAATCAATTGTTACGGTAGCAGCATGAGGTGTAGCACCATCTTGTTGATTTTGAAGTCCAATTAATTAGACCATTTCTCGAAAAAAACATTCTGGGTCGATACCATTCGAATTTTGAAACAAATAATCATTGATCATCGATGTGTAACGAGCACCATTCG
Source organism: Megalocaria dilatata (assembly GCA_034642435.1). Taxonomy (NCBI): domain Eukaryota; kingdom Metazoa; phylum Arthropoda; class Insecta; order Coleoptera; family Coccinellidae; genus Megalocaria; species Megalocaria dilatata. The sequence continues at coordinate 50,127,615 of CM067859.1, read as the reverse complement.
CTGTAACATTAACTCCAGCATCGTTTTTAAAGAAATATGGACCGATGATGCCTCCAGCGTGTAAAGCACACCATACAGTGCATTTTTCAGGATGCAATGCAACCTGCAGAAGTTCTTGAGGATTGTTTTTACTCCATATACGGCAATTTTGCTTGTTTACATAGCCGTTCAACCAGAAATGAGCTTCATCACTAAACAAAATTTTACGACTGAAAAGTGGATCAACTTCAAGCTGTTCTAGAGCCCAATCAGCAAACAAACGACGCTTAGTATGGTCAAGTGGCTTTAGTTCTTGAACCAGTTGGATCTTGTTTGGGTGTAGACCAAGATCTTTACGCAAAATTTTCCATGTGGTGGATGCACAGAGTTCAACTTGTTGTAAACGTCGACGAATAGACAAAACTGGATCATCATTAACACTATGACTTAAGCAGCGATATTTTCTTCTGTACGTACAGTCCTTTATCTTGTTGTTGTTGTTGCATCCAGTAGAGAAAATGTGTTCCGAAATCTAACGATAGTTCGACGAATAAGCAGCTCTGGTGGACGGTTATGTAAACCATAAATTTTACGAAGAGCTCTATAAGTTTGGCGAATAGAACAATGATTTGGAAAAAAAAAATTTACCAATTTGTAAACGTTGTTGCGGCGTGTGTCTTTCCATCATAATTTTTCAATGCTTACTGAACAGAAATGTCAAAACAACATGGCTTCTTCCTTCTGTCAAATCACAGTTATTTCTATCGAAACTTCTTTCACTCTAAAAAAAACACCCGATAGATAAAATTTGGAAACCAGGTCCAAAATATAAATTTAGAGAAAAATGAGAAAGTTTCAAGCGGAAATTTCAATACCTTTGGTTTGAGAAATATTCATGGATAGCGTATAAAGCAATTGCAGACTCAGTTTATTGCGAATATTGTTTTTTATACCAGAAAGAAAAAGTGGGAAAAAGTAATTCTCAGCCAGTTGGTTACAGAATATATCTGTGAATATTAAAATATTTGAAGAATTTTCTTTTGTTGACATTCATGTTTAACACCCTCTAACTCTCAAACGAATAAACTAAACAAAAACTAGCAAAATAATTTTTCCAGTGTAAAATGTCACTTTAACAACGAGCATAATTCTGGAATTGTTCAACCCATACTTAACGAGGTATCGATCAGTACAAACATCTACCGAAAAAATAATGGATTTCTATTTCCCCATTCCATTATTTATTTAATTAAAGTAGACTCAAGATTTCCCCATTTGCTTCCAAACTTTCTGCAACGTCCACCTTCAGTTTAGATTTTTCATGTCCTAGCAGGTGCAGTTTCCAGTTCATTACTTCATATGAACAAACAGAGGACTTTTCCCTCATCTTTTCTACTAGAGCTCTAGAATACTCAAACTGAAAACAAACACTGTATAAAGAAAATCCTGATGCTACATATAAAGCCTCGAAACTTGTGAATACCACTGACGGAAATACATCTAGACGAAGTAGAAACTTTATAGTTTCGGAACTAATTTGAGCCGGCTGCAGTTTATCGTTATTCCAAACTCTTTCTTCGTTGGCACTTCGAGCTTCATTTTTAATTAAAATGAGACCTGCTGGGTGCCTCAATATCAATGAGGTTTGAATTCATTTTATTTTGGATTCGGGCTGAGCTACGAGAAAAGGAACTTCAAGTTTGTTTCAGCCGGCTTCAGATTGAGCCCGAAGAGTTGAATTGGCTAATGCGAAGTCCGTTGATTTCTTGCTTTAGTTCACAATGATATTGGAAACTGAGAAGGTCGAAATTTCTTTTCTTTTAATTAAGCCACCCCTAAACTCGGGTAAAATTTAATAGGATTTAGACAAGCACTCAGTTCTATCACAAATATTGCATTACAAAGTGAAAGATCTTGAAGAACGCCGCTCATTTCGAACGATGTCATGATTTTTCGTTTATAACATATCGTAAGTAAAAATAATTTCCGGCATACATTCTGTCAAGAAAGTACCGGGAATTATCGATTTAAATCTGGCGGGGCAATCAGGCAGGTAAAAATTTTTTTTCCTAGGTTGGTACCACTGTCCTTAATTACTATGCCAAGCTTGAGCGGGATCTGTCAACTAGTGTGTTCGCAACAGCTGATTAAGTCAGTCGATGTCAGAGTGCGTGCTGATTTTTAGTATGGGTGATTACGTTGAGCAAAGAATTTGTTTAAAGTTTTGTGTTGCAAATGAATTTTCGTGTGCCGATGCATTGAAAATGTTGCAAAAGGCCTTTGGTGATAATGCTCTATCGAAAACTCGTGCATATCAGTGGTACAGAGCCTTCAAGGACGGTCGTGAAGTGGTCGAAGATAACGTAGATAAAATTAAGGAAAGGGTGCTGGAAAACCGTCGTACCAGCTTGAGAGAGATAGCACATGATCTTAAGATATCCCACGAGTCCGCACGTACGATTTTGATTGATATTTTGGGCATGAGAAAGGTGGCCGCACGACTCGTACCGAAAGACCTGAATTTTCTTCAAAAACGTCATCGCGAACAGGTTGCTTCAGACATGCTGGATCGCTGTAATTCCGATTCTACATTCATGGAACGCATTATAACTGGTGATGAGACCTGGGTCTACGAGTACGATATGCAAACAAGCCAGCAATCATCGGAATGGGTGGCAAAAAATGAGCCGAAACCGAAAAAACCACGCCAAAGCCGCTCGAAAATGAAGATGATGCTCATTGTTTTCTTCGATATCCGTGGCGTGGTGCACTACGAATTCGTTCCAGAGGGTCAGACGGTAAACAAGGAGTATTACCTAGGCGTTATGAAACATTTGCGTGAGCGTATCCTTAAGAAGCGGCCAAATTTGTGGGCGAACAACTCATGGATTTTGCATTACGATAACGCGCCTTCTCACCGAGCTACGATTGTGACTGACTTTCTCGCCAAAAACTCAACAAACGTGCTTCAGCAACCACCGTATTCGCCGGATTTGGCTCCCTGCGACTTTTTCCTCTTCCCAAAACTAAAATTGCCCCTTCGTGGCACCCGTTTTGAGTCGATTGAAGCCATAAAACAAAATTCGGCGCGAGAGCTAAAGTCCATCCCGGAAAGCGCCTATAAAAAATGTTTCGATAATTGGAAGTGCCGTTGGCATAGATGTATTGGAGCAAATGGAGCCTATTTTGAAGGCGACCCAATAAATTCTGACGATTAAATGTAAAAATGTTGTTTTAATTGAAAATTCCCGGTACTTTTTTGACAGAGTAGTATGTTCACCACGACTAGCTCTGAGACCAATTTTGGACCACTTTTTCGAGTAAATCAGGCCTTATTTCATCAATAACACGAGTTATGTTGGCCTCCAAAGCGTGTATTGTTTCTGGTTTATCAGCATAAACCAATGACTTGACATAACTCCATAGAAAATAATCCAGAGGAGTTATGTCGCATGATTTTGGAGTCCAATTAATTAGACCATTTCTCGAAAAAAAAACACTTCTGGGTCGATACCATTCGAATTTTGAAACAAATAATCATTGATCATCGATCTGTAACGAGCACCATTCTCTGTAACATTAGCTCCAGCATCCTTTTTAAAGAAATATGGACCGATGATGCGTCCAGCGTATAAAGCACACCATACAGTGCATTTTTCAGGATGCAATGGAACCTGCAGAACTTCTTGAGGACTGTTTTCACTCCATATATGGCAATTTAGCTTGTTTACATAGCCGTTCAACCAGAAATGGGCTTCATCACTTAACACAATTTTACGATAAAAAAGTGGATCAATTTCAAACTGTTCTAGAGCCCAATTCTTCTGTCAAATCATAGTTATCCGTATGGAAAGTTCTATCATTCTAAAAAAAAAACACCCGACATATACAGACTGTTTTATAAGCTCTATAATGAACTCTGGTAAATGATAGCTATGCTAATTCTAAACATCTTTTTTTCATGAACATTGGTCTGTTTCTTTTTCGTTTCGAAGGTATTTGAAAAAGTATATTTTCATGTTTGAATTGAAAATAAGCTGACAAACAAAAGGATCTGTTGATGTGGCAACTTGTTTTATATTAATCATTTATTTGACACTTGGTGTACTTTCGGAATACTCTCTTTCTCAACTCAGGAGTAAGCGGATATTGTGTTTGTATACAAGTGTATACAACTCGAGTCACAAGAAAATGTGTAATATATCTTTTTATTGGTAGTAAAACATAGTAATTTCTACAATTTGTTTTAATAATGAGGATTGTTATCATTCAGGTGTTGCGGTATTGAGATTTACATTGAAACATAAATTCCTAATTGAAAACGTATTTTTTGTAGAAGCAATCGGGAAATATTCAACTGAGACTTGCCGTATTGAGATTTTGATGATGATCGGTTACGGGATTAATTGCAGAAGTCAGGTTGAAGTGGCAAACTTATTTAATGAGGGGTATCGTCAGTTGCATGATATCTCACAAGACACTGTGTCTAAAATTCATGCGAAATTCAGAGAACTTGGATATGTCAACCCTTCAAAAAGAAAACTGCAATTCGTTGAAGATATAGTGAAACTGGATATTTTGTTAGGTGTTGTAGGGGATCCAATGACAAGTAAGTTATACAACTGTCATAAGGTATTTCCACAGAGAAACAACTTCATCCATATGAAATGACTTTTGTGCAGGAGCTAACAGAAGAGGATCCCTATCCTAGAATGCATTTCCATGAAATAATGATGAATAAACCGAAGAGAAAAGAAATAACTGTTGATACAATCCTTTTTTCTGATGAATCAACATTTACATCGAACGGGGAGGTAAACTGACATTGGTAAGCTGATATTGGTCGGTGGATAATCCTCATTGGATACGTAACTCACATAAGCAATATACTCAAAGGGTGAATGTTTAGGTTGGTATCATATGTGACCTTATTATTGATCCTATAATTATAGATGGGACTTTAACAACCGAAAATAATTTGAGTTTGATTAGAGATGAAGTTGTTCATGCAAGAGTCAATTTATTTTCAAATGAAATAGATCCAAGCCTACCGAAAGAAAACATTTGGTTCCAGCAGGATGGAGCCTCATGCCATTATGCTTCAATGGTCAAAACAAACTCAAACGTAATCTTTCCGAATCAATGGATTGGACGTAAAGGTACTATTGAGTATAGCATAGCAACCCTTAAAGAAAGGATAACTAGGGAAATGCGGAATATTTCAGGATTTTGTGTTATTGCCAAGAACGAGGTGGAGAACATTTGGAGCATTTATTTCAACTTACTATTATAAAATCAATTACATCATGTTATTTAAGTATTCAGTTTCTTCAATTATAAATATTTTCGAAATTTCTTCTGGTATTATTCATAAAAGACCATACATAATATAGTTCGTTGAAATTAGGTTATTGAGGAGCTTTAAAAATTATAAAAATATATAGGCTGTTCCATTTAGAATAAAAAGGACGGACTATGCTGTATTTGCGCGAATCACCCTGCATATTTAAATTTATGTTCAAAAAACGCACTAATGAATTCAAAAGTTGATATGTCCCAGTTTTTTTTATGATTTCCTAACATAAGGACACAAATAATTTTATTCCATAAGCGGTTTCCATACTGTATGAATGTCCTACTTTCAACCAATTTGATCTTTATTTGAAATTATAAATACATACAAATTAGGCATACAATTGTCTCATGTCCAAAACTCTGCTTTCTTTGAATAGTTGTTCACATGGAAAATAGCCCTGCGGAACATTACTTTAAGAATCCATTTTTGCGCTATCTCTATCTTTTTTAAGAAACAATTGTCCTGCCATGCTATATTACTGTGAACTTTTAAACAGATGATTCTGCACAAGTGCATTCATTATAAATTAATTTCGTTTGGTGGTCATTACAAAAGAATCTACACAACTTTAATTTTAGGAGCAGTAATCTAAATTTCTGGGTGGGCTTTGCTGCATGAATATTTCATTGGAGATGGCTATCCAAGTGAATTCCTGAGTATTCTATTGTGTCCGTGACATTAATTCCTATTACTGTGTTGTCAAGATTTATGTCGAGCCTAATAAAACCTGAGAGTTTATGAGCGAAACTATTGAAAATCATGAATTTGTTTTTTTCCTTATTTACTGTGAGTAAACACCATGAAACAAGAATATCATTTTTCAAAAATCGTTCTTTACCTTGCACTCCAGATCATACCAGATTTTGTCTTGATAGAATACCACAGTGTCATCTACAAAACTAACAACATCCCAGATCGTATGGATCATTAAAATAGATCAAGAACAAGAGCGAAGCGAGAATAGTACCCTGTGGCACATGAATGCAACATTTCCCTGTTTAAGACACGACACAAAATATTTGGTGATAAATGAGTATCAATACACCGAACACAAACTGAAAATTTGCCAAGAACAGCTTCTACTACATTACTTTCGATATCTATAGTAGAGCGAATGTTTTTTTTTGCAGCAGGATTATCTGTTTATCGAAGTCTTCGGAATGATTTATTAAATACTGTGTGATGTATATCTTCGGAATTTTTGAGCTGCTTTTCTAGCGTTTCCATAAAAATATCCGTATACAAACACCATATCTGCACACTCCTGAGTTGAGAAAGAATGCATTGTTCAATCAAAACGTACGTCAAGTATTAAATGAATAATTAAAATAGCACAAGTTGTAATATCAACCGGTATTTTCGTTTGTCAACCTACTTATAATTTAAACATGAAAATATACTTCTTTATATTCTTGAATCGTTTTAACAAAAACTAATCTAATAAGTAATAATGTTTGGAGGAAAATATATTAAGAATTAGCACAGCTATATTCTACTAGAATATTGTCATAGAATTTGTATTTAAATTTCCGAAAATTCAGGAAAACACTTAAATGACATTATAAATGGAACATATGTTTCTGCTTCAATTATATTTAATTATTACTGACGTACGTTTTGTCCAAAGGAATGTACTTCTTCTGCATACTCTGAAGTGACGCAATGGAAAAAGCGCTCAAAAGACTGGTTAAAGAATCCTCCTGCTTTTAGTGTCTACACACATATAGCAATTTTTTAATATAGATAGATGTGCGACTTGATATAAAGAACTTGCAATACTGTTTTAAAGGAGTCATTCGAGAGAGTTTTGTATTGCGAAGAGCTTCGAGGATATCATCGGAGGTTTTTAGAAATCTTGTTCTCAGAAACCATTACGGCTCTTGGCGCCTTGGTTCACTCTCTATAGATAAGGTACATAAGGATACAATTGTCAATGGGTTCAATAATCTTTTTTCACACAGCTTAACACATAGATACCTAACAAGTATTTATTGCAGGAGGTATTAGTATTATTTACTTTTACTATTTGTTAAATATTTGCGGTGGGACCCAATATATTGGTTTTTCAGTAATTTACTATTGCTGAAAGTAGTAATGTTGTGCAGAATTTTAATTTATTTTTTTCTATAGCTAATGTTGAAATTTTGTTATAGCTCCTCTTTTGAGTGGATAACTTGAACACTGCATTGTTTTCGTCGTTCTTGAGCTACCCTGTGATATTCTTGATGCTTTCTCACTTTTTAAAGGACTGGTATTCCTTCTCATACATCATCCTAGATTTTTGGGGCAAGATTAAACTTTCTGCTTCCAACGCTGCATCTTCTACCCCTGATGGCAGGTTTTATTCTTCTTCTTGTGCTAATTCTTTTCCGTAAATTTCGTATTCGCTTCGTACACAAAACGCAATAATACTGAACACTCCATAAAAACCAGAATGTAAAATTTGTTTTAAATTTTTTGATAGAGTAATTCATATCTCTCGTAACAGATCAACACCGTTGCGATTTTTGTGACAAAAATTACAATTTTCTTCAATCTTTAATTTTTCTCCTGAATTTGAAGTCTTACTATAGAAAAAATGTTGTATTGCACAAGACGTTAAAATCGCATTATCTGCTTTGCGTAATTAGCATCTCGACTGACGTCTCGACGCTAAAAGATTCTCAAAGATAAAGTACAAATTTATCGTATTGTACAATAAATAACTATCAACTCATAATTATTACGAATATAATATAATAAATAAATAACTGGTTTTCTGGTAATAATTAACTAATATGGATTTTGTTACATGTTGACAATATAGCCGAAAATCTACCTTCGCAATAAATATCTTCTGTGCATTATGAAAACAGCCCTATGAGAATCCGTTCGATGTTTCTGGCAAACCAAACAACGTATCAATCTGAAAACGTAATAGTATAAAGGATATAATAGTAACTGTTTTAATTTTCTGAAAGATCACATATATAATATGCTCTTCACAACATATATAGATACTATTATGGATTTTACGGAGTACAATATTAATGTTGACTAATATTGGTGATCGGTTAGAATAACTCTCAACAACAAATATTAATTATTTGTAAACAACCTACCTTCGAGTAATTAATTCATGATTCGTTGGAAACTAATTCGAAATAAATCATTTATAAACTCAACTCAAGAAAACAATTAGAAATCAAAATTTTAATAAATAGAACCTTTCGACGCAAGAATTCATTCCGAGAAAACAAATTATTCAAACGATAAGCTGCTGCATTTGAGTGAAAATAGGAAAATGAATATTAAATTTTTGTTAAATATTACTTAAAAATATTTTAAAGAATGAAAAAATTAGCTAAAACATAGGAATGTTAAATATTTGAAAAACTTTCTTAAAATGTATGAAATTCATTCAGTTGAATATTTCGAGTCAATTGTATAGTCAAGCAAAATCAAATTGATTTATAAGGAATCGAATCGGGACGGTGCGACATATATCTTAATAACATTTCAAAACTCAAATGAGCGCAAATAAGATTTGTTGTTCGCTGAGGCATATTCCTTATTAATTATTGATTTAAACTGGAAAATATCAACCAAACAGAGTCTCCAAAGAGTTTGGGAGAGAATATTTGTTGTGTCAAAAGATATAAATACTGAAATCATTACAATTAATCTCTGAATATTCAAATATAATATAATTGAAATAAATATAATAATTTTTTGAACTAATCATTAGAATTGGATATGTAAATTTTTAGTGAGAAGATCATTAAGCTTAATAGCTTCGTTATTATCGTTATTATATTGAAAATTTAAATATCAAAACAGATTTAATCTGTTAGCCTTCTACAATTTTAATTTCAAAAAATTTTTTGAAGAAACTCTAAGAATTAAATTAATGTCTTTATAAGCACTGCTCATATTTAATAGACAGGTAGTGCTTATAAAGACATTAATTTAATTTTTAAAGTTTCTTCAAAAAATTTTTTGAAATTAAAATTGTAGAAGGCTAACAGATTAAATCTGTTTTGATATTCAAATTTTGTAATAATCCTTCTATCATATTTTATGTTATTATATTGTTTACTTGAAAATCGTAGAATCAGATATACATTTCAAACTAATTTAAATCATGATGGTATATACCATATAATACCATAAGATACTATACAGGGAGTATATGAATAGTTGCGAAAAAATTTAGGGATTGATTTCTTGTCGAAAAATAGGGTGGGTCTTGCATATAAACTTATTTTTTTGAGCCCCCCTGCTTAGTTAAAGCCCCCTGAAGTTGGCGGCCGAAAAAGAGTTTTTAAATTTTTTTTTAAAACCAATAAATTGACAATAATTATAACTGAACCCAAGTTAATCAAAACTAATTAGTTGTTATAACAAAATGACATCTGCTTGCTAGATAAATCTAGTTCAGAAATAATTCCACCCTTTACGACTCACGCTATCATGTCGATACATTTTTTTTTTGTAAAATAGGAATATGGAAAAAATTTCTTGCGAAAGGAGATTTAGGGGTGGCTTGATCTACCCCTTACATTCATAGAGAAACACCACCAAAAATCTTTTTGAGTGCCTTCTCACCCGCATAAAATATTGGCTTAATTTTATTCTTGTCAGTTCTTTGGTTTTTAAGAAAAAAATTAAAAATTGTTTTCCAAGCGCTATCTTTAGGGGGCTATAACAGAGCATATATACACTTTATATGAAGGACCCACTCTATTTTTTGACAAGGAATAACCCCCTCAATGTTTTTGAAACTATTCATATACACCCTGTATAATAATAAATATATAAATATGGATATATACGAAGAAAGATCCAAAAGAAAACCTGGTTATGGAATTTAGAAGAAATCATTTGAACTTAATTAAAAATTTTATCTAAATTGATATATCGTACAATTTTTTGAAAAAAAAAACAGTGTTCCTAACAAAAGACATATTAAAATGTGAAAAAATCTAAGAAAAAATTTTGATGATGAAACAGCTCGGAAAATAACAGAAAATTGATGAAAAATCATTTTCATACAGAATCATACTTTTTATCGAAATTAAGTGAAAAAACAATTAAAAAAAATTGAATCACGCTGTGTCTGGAAATTTCGACGTATAGCATTTTAAGCATTTGACAACCCTAGGTATTAAAATTCCAAGATTCGAAAGTTGAAAAAAATTTCATATTATTTTCAGAAAATTATGTATGAGACTTCGTTTCGTTCCACACATCTAACTACTAAGTTTTAATTTGATGGGATTCGCACGTTTTTTCAAATTAATATTTATTAAATTGAGAATCCTCCCTAGAATTTGAAGTCTCAGCATCAATCAAAAAAGAATCGGGCATTTCAAAATAAAAAAAATTTAAAACGTCAACATTTTTACGATATGAAATCACAATTTTATGAATACCATAATAATATCAATGTGAAATTTACTTATTTAAATAAGATTTATTCAATTTTAAATACACGATAACGTTAAAGCACACAATACCAATAAAAAATATGGTATTTCTTATTTACTTATATCAAAATTAGGAAAATGTCTAGTTATATAAAAACCATAGAAAATTTCGAGATGCATAACTTATTGTAACCGCCTTCCTTCTAAAGAAATCTGAAAAAGCTGGTTATTTACCGTAAGAGAAAATAAGTTTAATTTGCTATCTACAAATTCTATAGATACTTAAAAGTTAAGTATATAAGTAAAATTCATTTAGTTTTCAGTATACCTTTACGCAAATGATCCTAAGCACAACAAAAAATTAGATATTTTTAATTGTTTCTTTGATAACTTAGAAGAATTATATAAAATGAATTTCTATCAAGTGGGAACCGATTCAATTAAATTCTAAATGGAAGAATATCTGGTGGTATAAAAGACAGACAAAATTGTAAGATTCATCGGTAATTATAAACGCTTTCTTTGGAAAGTACCATCCGTAAAAAAGGTCGTCGAATTAAAGGACAGATGTTCCCCTTGTGGCGCACGCCAAACGATCATCATCATATCGTTTCTTGAAAATCTCTGGAATTATTTGACAGGCACGTACTGAAATAAAAATGATCGTGAAATGATGTGGCTCCATTCAGGCAGCCAATGCATCTGCTTGACTAGAACCACAGGGGTGAATTTAGTGAATTGGACGCATAAAGAAGCATTGAGTTCTATTGTGGTTAGGATCATACTTGTTTGTTTCTACAGCACAACTATATTTCCGATCGTTTGTAGAAAGTAGTATATACAGAATGTCTCAGAATTCACTCCCCAGCGGTCGGTATTTATTTTCGTCTTATTTTTTATTCTAGAATACAATTCCGTCCGCTGGGGAGTGAATTTTGGGACATATTCATTGGAAATTATTCACCAAGTGATCATTGAACAAATACATAATTTGATTTAAATATAAGAACGGAAAATTCTATAACCTCTACGTATATTATATAATTCTGAAACAATCAAATAAAGAATGGTGAGAAGCACTGACGTGAAGTAGGAAGTTTTTGAGGGGTACTTCAACAGTACACTTCCTCTGTAAATTTAAAATCTGTAAATTAAAAGACAAAATCTAATAAAAAAGAGAAATAAAGGCTGGGCCATCTAGAATTTGTATTGTGAAGTAGTAGTTATTTCGAGTCTTCTACCTCTTACATGGTTAAAAAGCTCTATCCTTTTCCTTTCGGGTTTTTTATATACTGGCAAGAAACATAGGAGAAAGAATATTTTGAGCCAGACTTCATTTGTTTCTGCCGAAATCAGATAAGAAAGAAAATAAAAAAATCTTGGTGATTTCACTTCACGCTATTTTGCATGAAATCGATCAGATTTTAACTTAAATAAAATCGCGAAGGAATCAGTTAAGGAACTTTTCAGCCAATTTTATTCATATTTGAACATAATTGATATACTTAAATTTCAAACCTATTCCTGGAAATTTCAAGTTTCTAAGTCTATTCGTTAGGAAATTAAAATTCTTAGCACCATTTGTTTTAACGAAATTTGATATAAATATTCGTGTCATTATGGTACATCTGAACATCACATTGAATTGTAATCATTGATAGAATTTCTGAACGAATTTTCATCAATAAGATGTTCAAATTGCCTAACGTTCATTGTTGAACAGTAATAGTGTCTTTGTTCAATATTTTCTCTTACATTCGATAACATTTCATTCCATGCTTACACTACTCTTTGGCGATGATCTTCAAGATAATTAGGCATCTTCTTAAACACAACACTCAAAAAATGACCTCACAAAAACTCAAGAGGTGTTTGATCAGGAGATCTTGGAGGCCATTCAATAAGAATTCTTCTTCTAATCCTATTCGTGGGAAAATGGTGATTCATAAAGTCACTTACGGCCAGTTTCATAAAGAACATCAAGAGGCTCCTTTATGATAAAGTCCCTTTATGAAAAAGGATCCTTTAAATGGGAGCATCAGTTTCATGAACGCACATCGACCGTCCTTTACTTAAAGCTTTCTTTAATGCGCCGGTCATATGTATCCGATTGTTGGCTATCCTGAGAACTAGTGATTTTACGAATGTAGTTGGTGATATTCTGTAAAAATTATGAGTTATGCGTTGGAACTTCTGAAAAGAAAAAGAGAAGAAGCATAAATCGATCTTTGCATAAACATGGTTATGTGCAGAAGACAGTATATTGAAATTTATATCATTATTACGTGCGAATTGTTATATTCTATTACGTGGGTTATATGAATGTATATGGAAAAAAAAGTATTACTTTAAAACCTGAGGAGGAACTATGCCTCTTGGAATTGATTGAAAAAGAGAATTTTAATATTAAAGGATGAAGTCAGGCAGAGAATAGAAACTGCTTTCAATGCAACAGTTCTCCATTGGAGAAATGGGGTCCAGCTCAAATCCAAATATGACAATATAAAAACTAAAACTAGAAGGTGGTAGCTGCTCAACGCAGTCATATTGACTGGTGGTGGAGCTCCATTGAAATTGAGGGAGCCAATTTCCAAACAATTGAGACCAACTGTTACGAACCCACTTGCCAAAGCGAAAGAGATGTATTATAAAAAAACAGCTCTAGTAGAAGCTCAGATAGTGGCTATCAAGGAAGAGAATAGAAGAAAAGAAGAGGAGCATTCAAAGCTTAAAATATTAGATTTGCAAATTATGGAGATGAAGAGCAAATTAAATAATAATAATTAAATCTTTTTTATTTTGAATCCACTTTCTGGAAAAAGCGGTATTAGAATTCTATCAGCATTGCTGCAGACTATGAAGTCCCCTCAAATTTGAATTAAAAACAGAAATTTCAATAACACATAATATTTTTATTTCTTTATTCTCACTTGAAACTTTTTCAGATGTTACCTAAAGTAAAACAATGAATCAGAAATACAAACATAGAAGCCTATCTAAATACATACCTTGTAAAATCTTAGAAGGTACAAATTGAATATGAAGAATAGTTCCACAAGTGACAAGCAAATTTAGTTTCAATTATCACACAAATATAAATTTTAAATTAGCGAAATGTTTATTAATAATAGACTCTCGCTTGACGAGCTGAATTAATATTAGTTGAATTTGTTTAAAAGGCCTCTTCCTCCTGCAATCATTCATTTGGAAATATTTCGTTCATATCTACGTATTGTGCAAAACAGCGGTAGCAACAATAATTGCCCTTATGGTCGTTAACTTAACACTCATTCTTTTAGAAAGTATAGGAAAATGACGTTTCCAAACTCCATACTTTCTCTCCACCACATTTCTAGTATAATTGACTGCTTATATAAATTTTCAGCTGCAGTTATAGCTTCCGGTAACTTTGTCATAAGATAAGTCTGCAAACTATAACCACTACCACCAAGTAACAAATACCATCCAAATTTACCACTCTCAAACTGTCTCTTCAAGACACTGTTATTAAAGATGGTTTAATCATATATTTCCAGTTCCATAGAATCTCAATGTCAAAAGTAGTTGGATCATCGGTCCAATACAGCCTCTGAAAATTGTCAATTTAATGATTTGGTATACATAAAATTATATCAACAAAATAATAAATCGAAATTTGTTTATCTGTTAAATGGGAAGTACAATTGATCTGCAATTTTTTGAAGCAAAGATTAAACAGTTGGTTTTGTCAGGCAAAAACGATAGACGAAATCTAGATCATCTAACGTGGAAAAATGTCTTTCCTGTAAATTTTTGTTCTTCTCACTATTATTTCTTCATCATTTGATGAAGAAGTAGAACTAAAATCAGCATTCAACATTTGGTGCAACATATTTCGTAATACTCTAAAATTAAACAAAATGGATAAATGTGACAGAACAAGGTTATGTCCACTGTTTTCGTGTTTATCGAGCACCTGCGCAGTGTCGAGCTTCTCGTTAAAGGATCCTCTTCCAGCCGTAAAGGGCCGATTTTCTCACTTTAAGATAAAGGACGCTTTTAAGTTCTCTTTAACCTCAAAATTTGTTTATGAAACACGTTTTATCATTAAAGGAGACTTTTTGGGAAAAAGGAGGCTTTAATTTCGTTTATGAAACCAGCCGTTACTGGGGCTGTTTAGTGTGGCAGAGTGAGCTATTTTTGAATAAATACCAAATTATTAGGAAGAAAAATCCTACAATTCAACACACACAGACATTCAACTTTTCTGGGTGTATTCTGTTCTCTCCAAAATTTAATTGAATCGGTCTCACCTTGACGGAAACTTATTTTCATTAAATGAAGTGATATAGATTATTTTCACAATTTATTAATTTAACGAAAATTGTTTAGTCAACACTGTGGCCTCGCCAAACTCACATTTTGATCAGTATTAGTAAAATAATCGTCCTTAAATTGATAAATTATGGGAATAATCTTTATTATCTTATTTAATTCTGTTCTTTCAGAATTCTAGGAGTGGAATCACTCCAGTATTTCTGTTGACTTTACCATTCAGAAAAAAATGAACTATACTGAAAAAATTAAGATCATTCAAAATATGTTCTCTGAATCTTATAGGGTGGGAAACAATGGTTCTCCCCGATCCTCTGAGTACTCTCCAGTGCGTGTTCTAACCGAAGCAAACGCCAAACATACTTATAAATATAATTGCAAAACCTTCAAAATGATGAGTCACTCGACTCCAACTGTCGTTTAAGTTGAGTTTCTTAAATGTAGTTTACCCGACTACATTCAGGAAGCCATTCTGATTTCTTAAGTATGGTAAAAATAAATGATGATACGCGTTTCAACAGTCCTAAGGTTGGATTTAAACCAAGTATTAAAATTTTGAATAACGACACAAAAGTTAATGTCAAATTTCGTCAGGAACATAAAACTGGAAGATTTCAAAGAAATATTTTGTGAATAGAGGAGCGTTGAGTGCTACCAATACTACAACGATTGAATTTTCCCGAAATTTAGCATTTAGATGTAAAATAGTGACAAAAAGGCTGATACAAAATGTCATGAAGATCGAGAGTGATTAAACGGATGCGCATAAGCTATAGCAGAAAATGAGGGAATTTTTGAGACAATTCATGGAAACTTATCTGAATGTGGAACATTTCGAAGAGTATGAGAACAGGAAGCTATGATACTGGAAATGTCATCTATCTAATAGAAGATGACCATTCAGTAAATAAATAATTTTAGAACGATTTCAAGAACAACCAAAATCCCCCGATCCATTAAAAGTATCAATAAAATTATTTGAGCCCTAATCCTGTCCTTCATTTGTGTATTAATACTTTTTCTTTGCAGGAGAGACGCATGGTAAAAATTCAGGGTTGACCCTGTTCCACTGTACGGGAATTATCACCCAGAGATTTCAACTTCAGCATTGAATTTTGTCAATAAATATGAAAAATCTTGATGAACGACCACTTGTCTTATGGATCTTTACCCGGAATGGTACCTTCAAGTTCCATAATGTCCATTTTTAGGCAGAACAAAATCCTCATGTGGTTCGAAGGACAAATTTTCAGCACGAATTTTGTGTCAACCTTTGGATAACAAAAGTGAAGAGCCATCTTGTAGGGGCAGTTGAGTTAACTGCAAAAATGAAAATTATCTGAAAATATAACCAATAATGCAGAAAATTATTCAAGCAATACTTTCAATAATTTGATGGTGCTCCATAGTTTAAACGCCCGAATCGTAAATGGAAATTTTTCTTCAGAGTGATTTCATATATTGATGAGAAAAAATTTTCTCGTTAGAAAGTCAAGATTCGAAAAAAAAATATAGATACTTGAAACTGTTATAACGGATGCTTGGTGCTGAGCTTCAAACATGAGAGCAGTATTCGAGAACAGGTCTTATCTAGGCTTCATACTTTAAAAGAACCTGATCTGCAAAAAAAATATTCCTAGTCTTAAAACAAAAATCCCAGCTTATTTGCAGACTTCATAATGTCAGTCACATGTTCCCTCCAACAGACCAAAAAGTTCACAGTCACGCCAAGAAGATACATAGAACCACATGGTTGAAGTACCTGGATTTCTATCATCAAGTCAGAAGTCACGGACTGAGTTTTCCGAGAAAAAGGTGTTCTTTGGGTCATCGAAACATTGAATTGCAGCAAATTCGTTGACCCTTTTCATTTATCTTTTTGACATCTTCGTTCACGAAATAGATTTGGTGTCATCTATAGAGGTGAGACTCGGTGCTCAAAGGTTTGTCACTGGTGAAAGAACACATCAGCGTGTTATCATCCGTGAAGTTCACAATGTGATTCTCGGTCGTGTTATGAAGTTCGCTTATGTGGATCAGGACGAGAGTAGGCGACAAAACTGAGCCTTGGGGAACTCCAGTGCTCACGTTGAAACCGGCACCATCCACGGCCACATAAATGTTTATTTTGATGAGGAAACTCTTCATCCAATCGCAGAGACTCTCGAAAAACTATACGAAGATAAAACCTTACGCTAGACGTGACCGAAAGTCTTAGATATGTCTAGAGCAACTGACCTAGATTCTCCGAAGCGCTCAATGGCCCTTGTTCACACTTGCATCACATAACTAAGGAGGTGACATTTTGATCGGTGTTTGTGAAAATCATATTGTTTGTCACTGATGAGACCTTTGCTTTCCACGTATCTAACCATTTCGAAATTGATAGCTGCTTCATTGACTTTCGACAAAACGGATATTATCGCTATTGGGTAGTTTGATGAAAAATATTTTCAACCTTCATAGGTATAGGCTGCACTCGTCTATTTCGGCTGAGTTTATAACAGGCGAAATCGATCCAAATGTCCCTCAGTTATTGGCATTTGAAATTTTTCTCAATTTTTTGGAAACTATACATCCGATAAATCTGAAATTAGGTATTTGGAAGCAAAATAATAACTTGTATGTTTTTTGAAAATTTCGTAATGATCGTATAATTAGAAAATTCAAAACAGAACAAAATTATTGTGTGCTTTTATCGCTACCAAAACCATAGCAACAGTGCCATGATCGAGTTCAACTTTACCATTCAGATGTAAATTGAGGAAACAAAATCTAATGCAGAATTTCAGGATGATGGTATACTTAGAAGATGAAAAAACATATTTTATAGCAGTGCAGCGTTAACTGCTACCGAACCATAGCATCAGGGGGTTTAAATTAAGTATTTAGATACAAAATAGCGACAAGAAGATCAATGCAAATTTCGTGAGGTTTGTGGGTAATATGAGCAAGCGCGCAAGAGTTCCTGAATTCATATCAATGCTTTTCACATTTTTCAAGCTGAAATGATGTATCAGTATGCGTATTTGATAAGACATAGTTTTCTTCCAACATTTTAAGATGTACTGATTCAACCCTGTAACTCTTGACCAACGAAAAATCAAATTCAACCCATTGCCGTTCACGAAATCCCTCATCTCCTCAAGCAAGTCGTATGTTCCTCCAGCTGTTCTTATACACCCTACCTCTCCGGCATATGGTAAGCCGTCCACCTTACGCTAATAACTTCGATAAATTATACAGGGTGCCACGATCCTTCACTAGAAGAAATAATAAACACTCGACTAAAACAGAAGGAAACCACCACCTGTCCTCATGCATTGGTCGATGGACCGGAAACGAGTGTTTGAATGACAGCTGGTACTATATATACTCAGGTCTGATAATTTAATTTTTATACAACAAAAAATACAAAGAATCTACTCACTTCGGAACGTAATTTCGGGTGTACTCGCGCTAACGGTAAATGTGATTTGCCCATTTTCATTTTGAATAATTCGACGTACGAGTATTGAATATTAATCGGCTGGAAAAAGGTAAAATTTATACGTAGGGCAATAAAAAAGTTCTTATTGATAATTTTGCCTGAAAGTTGGTTTCTATTTGAATGATTTTTAGTAGTGTTATATGCATATAACACTACGATTGGAACAATACGGAAAAAAACTTTAAAAAATAATGTAGTGTTCACTAGAACCGACAGAGGGAATACAGTGATTCCAATCAATAGAAATGAATATATTAATAAAAAAACCTCATTTTTAGATGCTAATAAATACAAAAGCATTAAGAGATCCTACTAAAAAATATCAAAACCAAGTGAAAACAATAATAAAAAAACCTGTTGCCTGTAAAGTCGGTATACGGGCGAAAGTTTTACGTGACAACGACTTTGAGTGGTAAAATAATTTTAATGTGAATATTCATTCGTATAGTAGGAAGAAGGATGAAATAATAGTAACAATTTAAAACATTTATTTATACAAAGAATTATATTTAAAACATTAATTTATACAAAGAATCTCGCACTGAATTTCATATTAACAAAATTTTATTTATCAATCAGTTGTTATAAGTTATTAATAAATTTAACTTGTTTTACATTGTTATAAATATAAAAACTAAATTTAAAAGTTAGAACATTTATTTAAATCACATTAATTGTTAATATCAATCGATTTTAATTCAAAGTGTATTTTCTAAAAGGAGAAAACTAATTCACATTTGATCTTTGAATTTGTAAATCGCGCGCTTACGACCTTGCGCAGTGATTAGTCGTCTCGGTTTGAATGTTTGAAAGTTTCGATTTGACAGGTTGGAGGTTAAACATTGTTATTTCAATTTTTTACATAGCAAGTCGCGCTCATTTTTTCAAGTTAAACAAATTATTATTGGTTGAGAAACGATTTCTACTACTTTTTTGATTGAAAACTACCACAACATTGTGATTACTACAACATAACCTATTCACTTATGTCTTAGTCATTTATTTCATCATGTTATATTATCAGTCTGAAATTATTTACCTTTGCTGTTTGAATTGTTACGATGGACGAAACTACCTTCACATTATCACTACACAATCGTTTTACAATTAACTGGCAACGTGTAAACTTGTATGCAGGCGCCTAAGCGAAATAGAAGCGCAAGACATGAACCGGTGTGTATGCCTATCTCTCTCACTCTCTCTCTCTCTCGCTCTGTCTCTCTTGCTCTTAGGCGGGCTAACTGTGCTCGAGTGGAAGGGACGCGTGCCTTTCACTTTTTATGTCTGTCTCTCTCGCTCTTAGGCGGGCTAACCATGCCCGAGTGGAAGGGACGCGTGCCTCTCACTCGCTCTCATTGTGAGCGCATAACGTGAGCGGAGCGTAACGCAGTTTCTTGAAGTGTCACCCGGCAAACCAATTTATAAGACGTTGTCACGTCAAAATTCAACAACCCTATTTTAAAAAACACCAAATTATAAATTATTGCAGATGAACCCACAACCACCAATTCTTTATTCGCTTAAAAAGTTACATGAAGAAAACCAACCAATAAGACCAGTAGTTTCCTTTATCACAGCTCCGTCCTATAAATTGTCTAAAGAATTGATAAAAATAATTCAAATAGAAACCAACTTTAAAAAAAACAATCAATAAAAAATTCGTATCATCTAATAAAGGGTCTTTCAATGGGAAGGCCCCATTTTTAAATTGACATACTCACGCATGGCAGCCATTGTTTATTTGTGACGTTGACAGTTTTATTTGTCAATGTCTACCATTTAATCATGAAAATGAACGTACCCCAACAACGTTTACAAATAATCCAAATTTATTATGAGAAATCGCGATCTGTTACTCTAACTTTACGTGCTTTAACTCCAATTTTTCGTCGTTATAATCGTCTGGATAAAAGAACAGTAAAACGTTTATTGAAGAAGCTTGAAAAAAAATTTACACTTTATGATGTTACAGTGCCAGTAAGACAAAGAAATGCAAGAAGTGAAGATAATGTTGCTGCAGTACGTGAAAGTGTTCGTGAAGACCAAAATTTATCGATTTCTCTACATTCACAGGTACTGGGCATCTCTCAGCCGTCATACAAAATTCGGTGACAAATGAAGACTAGTAACTACTCGCCCAACGCTAACTGAAGAGTTGCCAAACAGCTTCTTATACATCTTCTTCATTTTCTGCATTCACTTCACTTGGGCCAATGAATTTTTGGAGCACCATTACATGTTTCTCGAAGTCTTCGGAATGATGCACCAAATACTGTGTGAGCAAGTTAATCTATTCATAAACTTCCTTGGGTATTCTTGAGCTGCTTTTCTAGAGTTGAGAAAGAGTATAGTGTTTATTCAGAACATACGCCGAGTGTGAAAAGAAAACTTAAAATAAAACAAGTTGCCTCATCAACCGGTATTTCGTTTGTTAACCTACTTTTGATTCAAATATGAAAATATATTTGTTTCAAATCCTTGTATTTTCTAAGCGAAAACGAAAATGTTTGGTATAAGCACAGCTATCATCTGCCAGAGTTTGTCATAGAACTTATTGAACACCTTGTATAGAAGTGACTGATTTTACTTCTTTCTCAGAAGCAGCGTGCTATTATTTTGCTGCTCAAATAACGGTAATTTTCTAATTTTGAAAAATGGCCTCAAAACGATTAGAATGGAATATTGGATGAAGTAGTCCGTTACTTTGTGATAGTTAATTTTAATGGAATGAAATAAGAAATTACTTTGTTTTCTATCACTTTTTATTATTACTGATATACGGTGACTCGAGTTTCGTAGTGTTTACTACATTTTCAAATTTCAAACAAAGTAATTTCTTATTTCATTCGATTAGAATGGAATTGCAATTGCTTCTGACTTCACGTGAGTGCTTTACATCATTATTTTAATGTCTGTGTGATATTCGAAAAGGTTTTGTTATACCACCTTAGAGTTTCTATATACTTGCTCTCCTTTAAACTGCTCAAGAGGAAAAACATGATCTCTTGCGTTTGACATTGTTACCTACAACCCATTTTTCGTTCTCAGTGTTGATACGCTTCAAAAATGGATCATTTTCGTGAGAAGCGAATTACAGACATCAACGCGACGACACAAATTCCTCTCCGAGCTTCGAGGTTAAACCAAGGCCTTTCAGGAGGTCATAAAGAGTTGAATTCGATAAATTTGACCTCTCACCGATCTCACGTGTAGTTATTAGCCGATTTACATCAACTATTGCCTTTCTCTTGTCTTTATCAGCTTCAACCGGCCTTCCTTCACGTGGTGCATCTTCAACATCAAAATTGCCGGATCTAGATTTTGCAAACCAGTTTTGGCACTGGCGTACTGTCAACACGTCTTCTCCATACACACCGTATAATTTCTTTCTGGCTTGAACAAAATTTTTACCTTTTCTATAGTAAAAAACTGAAATATGACTTAAATGCTGCTTATTGCTCTCCGTATTCAAAAGGGCACCAACAAAAAACTACTGCGTAGAATTAATTGAACATTTTCACACACATTTTATGTCAGGTCTCAAAACATGTAAGGATTATGAGGCTCAAGTGTGAAGTTGGGTTAAAAAAAATGCAATTAAATCCTCTGTCAGGAGAAAACCAGAATATTTTCCGAGAAACCTTATATTTATTCAAGAAATTAACCTAAATGATTATCGTAATCGTCCTATCTTTGGGAAGTGGGCTTTAGAGCAATGATTTGTCTCTTTTGGGAGTGATTTATGTTATTTATTTCAGAATATAAATGGAGAAATAATCATATGAATGATGCGTGTTATCGACTAATGTTGATATATTTTTTGTGAACAAATTTTTATCATCATTTGCAAGCTACATTCTGTCAAGAAAGTACCGGGAATTATCGATTTAAATCTGGCGGGGCAATGAGGCAGGTAAAATTTTTTTTTCCTAGGTTGGTACCAGTGTCCTTAATTACTATGCCAAGCTTGAGCGGGATCTGTCAACTAGTGTGTTTGCAACAGCTGATTAAGTCAGTCGATGTCAGAGTGCGTGCCGATTTTTAATATGGGTGATTACGTTGAGCAAAGAATTTGTTTAAAGTTTTGTGTTGCAAATGAATTTTCGTGTGCCGATGCATTGAAAATGTTGCAAAAGGCCTTTGGTGATAATGCTCTATCGAAAACTCGTGCATATCAGTGGAACAGAGCCTTCAAGGACGGTCGTGAAGTGGTCGCCCATCGACGGCTTCGATCGAAGATAACGTCGATAAAATTAAGGAAAGAGTGCTGGAAAACCGTCGTACCAGCTTGAGAGAGATAGCACATGATCTTAAGATATCCCACGAGTCCGCACGTACGATTTTGATTGATATTTTGGGCATGAGAAAGGTGGCCGCACGACTCGTACCGAAAGACCTGAATTTTCTTCAAAAACGTCATCGCGAACAGGTTGCTTCAGACATGCTGGATCGCTGTAATTCCGATTCTACATTCATGGAACGCATTATAACTGGTGATGAGACCTGGGTCTACGAGTACGATATGCAAACAAGCCAGCAATCATCGGAATGGGTGGCAAAAAATGAGCCGAAACCAAAAAAACCACGCCAAAGCCGCTCGAAAATTAAGGTGATGCTCATTGTTTTCTTCGATATCCGTGGCGTGGTGCACTACGAATTCGTTCCAGAGGGTCAGACGGTAAACAAGGAGTATTATCTAGGCGTTATGAAACGTTTGCGTGAGCGTATCCGTAAGAAGCGGCCAAATTTGTGGGCGAGCAACTCATGGATTTTGCATGACGATAACGCGCCTTCTCACCTAGCTACGATTGTGACTGACTTTCTCGCCAAAAACTCAACAAACGTGCTTCAGCAACCACCGTATTCACCGGATTTGGCTCCCTGCGACTTTTTCCTCTGCCCTAAACTAAAATTGCTCCTTCGTGGCACCCGTTTTGAGTCGATTGAAGCCATAAAACAAAATTCGGCGCGAGAGCTAAAGTCCATCCCGGAAAGCGCCTATAAAAAATGTTTCGATAATTGGAAGTGCTGTTGGCATAGATGTATTGGAGCAAATGGAGCCTATTCTGAAGGCGACCCAATAAATTTTGTGGATTAAATGTAAAAATGTTGTTTTAATTGAAAATTCCCGGTACTTTCTTGACAGAGTAGTATATTTGACCACATACCACATTTCATGAATGCTTATAAAGTTAGTAGTTGGAATAAAAGTTTTTTGTTTCTAATCTTTAGAAATAGAACTGTTTATTTTCCTCCGCAAAATTCATATTAAACTACTTTGGGTTTCGTTTTTTAGGAAATTTGGTTCCGATCCTATCAACAAAACTTGGGTGCAAATTTGAGTGATGCGTTTTTAAAAAATAGTGTTGAGAGATTTGCTTAATAACTGAGAAAGATATAACTCAAATAATATTTTCTATTCACTGTCTTATCTTCTGGTAAGAAGTTCGAGTGCACAACACCTCGATAATCGGAAAAAAGCATCTTTTTCGATTTCGGTTTGACTTGACTGAGTTTGTGCAGAATATTCAAGTTATTCGTTCCTATCAAACTTCCTGTCCTTCCCCCGTATAGTGCTCATTTTATTTCCCACAGCATCTCAGCAATTCCCAAAAAACATTAATAGCACTGACCGGAAGTCGAGAGCTTTTGTGCGCTGGTGCATATCCCTTACGATCATCAAAAAAAAATTTTTTGTTCTAACTATACTATCCTCACGAAAGCTTGCACGAATATGCGCCTTATTATTCTGGTGGTAAATGGTGAATTTCAGAACAATAGAATATGTGGTTTCAAAAATATGGGAAAAAATATGAACAAATTTCAAACGTGAATAACTAAGAAACTATTGAACTGATTCTGCCCATTAACGAAATCAGCTATGGCATTTAGACCCCAAAATTTGGTTGACCTGAAATTTAAATTGAAGGTATTTGAGTTGTGGATGTACTGGAGGATGTTAAGGATCGATCGATCGCCCTGATGATTGTCAACCTTCATAGCGTAGCCAGTACCTGAAGAAGACGAAGAAGAAGTTGCAGATTCTAAAAAAAATTTAGGGACTCTAATAAATATCCAGAGATGAACTCGCTTTAAAAATGAAATAAAATAATCACTAACATTTCCAGAATATACTATTTTACAAACATCATTTCGATAACACTGTGACTTCGTCAAGTTCACATTTTAACCTTGTAAACCTGATGAATCTACAGTATTGGCGAAATTTATTAATTGTGGACATATTCCTTATTACTTTATCCATGATATTAGAGCAAAAATTAACCTTGAACTCTCTCCACAGGGTTTTCGCGAAACAACTTTCCGTCAAGTAAAGACCGATTCAATTAAATTCTTGTTTTAATAAGTTAGCAAATCGTAAATAGATTGACAATTCCTACAAATTTATTCATACGCTTTCAATTTGCTTCTTCTTCCAATTTAGTCCTGGTTCAGGTAGAACTCCAAATCCCAACTTAATACAAGAATTACGCACTAAAATTTCCTGCGCTTAGAGGGTGCTATTATATTTTTGATAAATTTTAAAATTATACCAATATAATAAAATGAATGGAGTATGCGGTTGGCTCTAGGTGAAACATTATAACAATTTTATTTAAAAAAGAATTCACACAGTTTTTATGTTTCACAATTTATTCAGAATCCTGACACGTGTTTCGGTCTTTCGACCTTCTTCAAAGGAGAACAAAAAGGAACTAAACTTAAAATTGGAAAAGATATCGAAATATGGCGCTGCACCATTCTACTGAAGTGTGAGTTCATTTTCTAATTAGTTGTCGTCGTTTTTCAGAATGTCAGTTATCATTGGATCAATAATGTCGTCTAATAAATTCAAATGAGTTGTTCCGTCAAGATTCCCATCGATAAAAATTGGTCCAACAATATGGTTTCCTAATATTCCTAACCAAACCTTTAATTTTTGGGGAATTTGTGTATGTGTCTCCATGAGTAAATGAGTACCGACAATAATGTCTACTGACATTCCCATTCAACATAAAGGTACACTCGTCTGAAGAGATTGTATTGTAGAGTCGGTATGGGTTATTATTGAGTAACTCACTAAATTGTTCACAAAACGAGCGACGGTCAGGATCACCTTCATTCAACTGTTGCAACAGCCTTATTTTGTAGGGTAAAATTTATTAACCTTCATCATTCGATGAACGCTAGATTTCGGAAGATTTGATGCTCGTGTTAAAGTTCTTATAGATTGCAGATTATCCATCTGTAAATGTTCCAATACAGGCTATTTCAATAGCTTCATTTCGAACTGGATGCTCAACTTCGTGTTTCTTATTCGCAATGGAACCAGTAGTTTCCAATTTATCATCAAATGCTTAAAATATTGGTGACTTACATTTATTTCTGGATGATTCTTATTAAAATACCTTGCAGTTAATCTAGCATTTTCGTCATTCCGATAGTATAATTTGAGAATTTCTATTCTTTCTTCCATAGAATAGACCATTTCCGGTCACGCAAGTAAGTCTCAGACCTAATTATGATGCAGAAACGAAAGAGTGAAACACATTTGAAAAAGAATTTTCACTTATAATACCACAAGAGCTTCAAAATTATCGGGTATTTCCCGATAGGTTCGTTGCAAACAAATGAAGGAGTCAAGTTTTTCAGGTTAAAAAATCACGAGCGCGAAGCGCGAGTGATTTTTCCTGAAAAACTTGACGACTTTATTTGTTTGCAGGGAACCTTGAGGGAAATGCCAGATAATTTTGAAGCTCGTGTGGTATTCGGGGGATTATTTTTCCGTCCCTTACGCTTGGCATCACGAGCTCCTCGAGCGGTCTTGAATGCAGCATCCGAAAATGGGTTGATTTTGATGTCGAAATCGTTCAAATACTCTTCTTGAAGTGATTTGGCAGTCTGATTCCACATTGTTTTTATTGTACCTTCCTTATAGTCTTCTCCATCCATTTTCTTCATATTGTAAGCGTAATCTTTCATAATGTTTGCCAATTGCGCTTCACTCGTTTCAGCACTCAATGTGTATTCCCTCTCAGTACAAAAAGTAGTAAATTGGTTCCAAACTGTTTTTTTTGCCTTCTCCGTATTAATGGGAACATTTCCTTTGACTTTTTTATCGATGGTGGACAGAGAACAAACTCCAAATCGACTCATTTTCATGCAAAATCTCCAATTTTCACAATTGAATTCAACCTGTCAGTTTGACGTGTGGTTAATTTGACTGGATCATGTTTTGTTTTTTATATATAGCAACTACCAGAGAAAATAATCAAAAAATTATCAGTATAATACCATGTAGGTTGTACCACGTGACGTCGAATGGTGCAATTCTATTGGTCGATATTTGGGTCGGAAAAATAATCAAAAAAATAGTATACATTGTAATGAATTTCATGCGTTTCACACATTTTTCCATCATGAACGATAAGAAAAACGACTGTTTTTGAAGTAAGTAAACATATTGAAAAACTCAAAAACAATTTATCATCAAATGCTTAAAATATTGGTGACTTACATTTATTTCTGGATGATTCTTATTAAAATACCTTGCAGTTAATCTAGCATTTTCGTCATTCCGATAGTATAATTTGAGAATTTCTATTCTTTCTTCCATAGAATAGACCATTTCCGGTCACGCAAGTAAGTCTCAGACCCAATTATGATGCAGAAACGAAAGAGTGAAACACATTTGAAAAAAAATTTTCAAAAAAATAGTATACACTGTAATGAATTTCATGCGTTTCACACATTTTTCCATCATGAACGATAAGAAAAACGACTGTTTTTGAAGTAA
Organism: Megalocaria dilatata; assembly: GCA_034642435.1. Lineage (NCBI taxonomy): Eukaryota > Metazoa > Arthropoda > Insecta > Coleoptera > Coccinellidae > Megalocaria > Megalocaria dilatata. The sequence continues at coordinate 50,100,271 of CM067859.1, read as the reverse complement.
GTAAACATATTGAAAAACTCAAATTGTTTTGCCATTAAATAAACAAATTTGAAAATTTCAACTGCGATGTTTAGGGAACAGAAAAAACTTCTCAACTAAACCACATCCAACATCTCCTCCCTTTTGAAAAAATTTTGGGGGTTTTTGCCATCCGCAGGTGGTTTTTTCGGAACAATGTCTTCAAAGGCATTCTTTCTCCCTAAAACAGAACTTGAAAATTTATTTTTGGATTCTTCAAAACCCATAGGTTCCTGAGTTTGGGCGGTTCATCTGTCTGTTCAACATCACCTTTTGACGTAATTTCAATATTATATTATTTCGTGAATAACGAACCGCTTTTGACCATTTTAACTGGGTTGTGTACAGAACATAAATAACTTTCAAACTAACCAACACTTGACATCTCTTCCCTATTCAATAAATTTAGCGCTTGATGCCACCTTCATGGAGGTATTTTTTTCGAAACAAACTCATGATGGAAATTCGTCCCCCTCAAAACAGAAATTGACCTGTTTTTTAAAATGTTCCAAAATTCTTCGTTTCTGAGTTCTGGTGGGAGCCAAATTTTCGTTGGGACACCCTTTATAATATTAATAAGGGTAAACTGATGGACTATTTTGAGATTCTCTCAATCAAAGAAGCCATTGAGAAAAAGGAGAATTTAACAAATTCCCAAATACTCTTTGGCAATACTCTTTGGCAACACCCTTATATATTCCATGCGCCATAAAAATACACAGATGTCCTGAGTGTAATAAAAAAACCATTTCAATTTTAAGTTTAGTTCCTTTTGGTACTCCTTTGAAGATGATCGAAAGACCGAAACATGTGTCAGGATTCTGAATTAATTGTGAAAAATAAAAACTGTGTGAATTTTTTTCAAATAAAATCCTACCAATATAATGCAAACCTCTTTTCATATCTTGATTTAAATGACAAACCGACAAATCGAAGAAATATTATGAAACATTTTAGCGACTCATATAAATAAGTATCAATAAAGATAAAGCGATTGCAATTGCGCGAAATGAAATGTATGCAATCATTATAGTAAAGGCTTGAGTACACTTCAATCTGAAAAGTGTTTATTGGAATTTAATGAAAAGGCTTATCTTTACAACACGAAGATGGTTCGGACGGGCGTTAAACAGTTTTCTAGAATTTCAAACAACTTTCGTCGATTTAACCAGCACTTACCGTAATTCCAACTTTGTAAAACAAGTTTTGCACGCCTATAAACTCCATACGCCATTTCCATTACTCAATGCTCGTTTATCAGAATTTTGATTGTAATGGATTATGATAGTGCCAAGAATGGTTTTTAACTAATTATCGGGGAAGGGTATTTGTTCAATTCGCTTTGCTGTGAGAATCTAATTGGATAAATTATGAATAGTTATGGGATTCCATTGAAATTATCTGATTATATGAACAAATTAACATGAATGTTCATGTTATTTTTCTATAAGTTTCTTCTATAATCTTCTGCAAACAGCAGCTAAATATGAATAACACAAAAATATTTTCTTCTAAGTCAAGAATAACCCGAACAATTATTTCAAAATCTGTCAACTCTAAAAGGTTCTAAGGGGTGGGCCATTCAAAAAATGTCGTCATAAGATTACTTTCTCCCTCATACAGAACTTGAAAATTATTTTTGGATTCTTCAAAACTCTTAGGTTCCTGAGTTTGGGGTGGGCCATTCAAAACTTGTCATTTTGATTGGCTATAAATAAAAACTAATGAATATTTTCTCAGTTATGATTTTATTTTTATGGTTGAACTATTTTTGGATTCTTCAAAACTCTTAGGTTCCTGAGTTTGGGGTGGGCCATTCAAAATTTGTCATTTTGATTAGCTATAAATAAAAACTAATGAATATTTTCTCAGTTATGATTTTATTTTTATGGTTGAACTTTGACACTTACGACTATACTTCAATTGACCGCCACTACTGGCTACAGCACCCATTCCGATCAACCCAATTTTTCAGTACATTGTCCATTATTTGGGTCTTAATCACATGAAAGGCAACTTCGATCTTATGTTTCAAGGAATCAATCGTTTCCTTTAACGGATCCTTAACGGATCTCCACGAAAACTAGTCCCCAGAGGTGAAAATGAGCTTCATCGCTGACTATGATTTTTCTGGGAAAATGCTCATCGTCGGCCATGCGATCATTGAGCGACATTGATCGAAGTAAAAAAGAATCGTATCATCACGAGCCTTCACTTCTTGCACTTGTTGAACTTTGTAAGCCTTCATACCGAGGTTCTTATGCAAAATTCTCCTCAGTGATGTGAGAGATATGTACATTTCTTGAGCAGGATGACGTGTTGATGTTGATGGATGTTCGCATTCTGGGCTACAGCAGTAATTTTTTCAGGTGTTTTCACTGGACGAGGACGTGAACGGGTATGTCATCAAATAACGACCTAGTTTCGCTTCATAAATTGTCGTGAGGGCGTTTCATTTCAATTGAATTTTTCACGTAAATTCCTATTAGTTTAGATAAAAGGTTCACCTCTTCGAAAATAAGTTTGAAATATTTTCCACTTTTGTTCAAGCATAAGTGGAGTCATTTCATTATTATAAAATATTAAATTAACTTTCTGTCAAAATACGAATGACAGAAGTGTTGCCAGACTCAAAATCATCAGATCATTCATAAGTTTTTAATATTTCCAAGTTTTGATTAAGCGTAAACCGAATAATTTCGTCAATTCAAAATATTACTATTTTATTTTATGTCAAAACACGAATGACAAAAGTGTTGCGAGACTCGAAATAACCACTATTTGAAAATGCAAACACTAGATGGCCCATCCTTTTTTCTTATTTATAAGAAGAATAATGACGCACATGTTCGCGCAAAATTTCGTGACTATTTTATAATAAAAAGGTTTTAAAATATATATTTTGTAAGCAGAGCCGCGTTGAGCGATACCGGAATCATAGCAACAGGCCTGCTATCCAGATTAAATTCAGCATTTAGATGTCAAATAACAACACGGAGGTTATTGCAAAATTTTGTTAGGATTATGCGGCCGACTGTAGGTAATAAAGCCAACGAAAAATCTAAAGTCATAAAATTTTGAGGCTACGTTTAGAGCCTACACAGAGTGTCCCAACAAAAATTTAACCCCCCCTAGAACTCAGAAACTAAAAATTTCCGAAGATCTAAAAAAAACAGGCCAAATACTGGTTTAAGGAGGATGCATTTTCATTATGAGTTTGTTCCGAAAAAACCACCCCCAAATATTTTTGATTAGGGAAGAGATGTCGAGTGTTGGTTAGTTTGAAAGTTAATTGTTGTGCACACAACCGAGTTAAAATTTTCAAAATTGGTTCATTATTCACGAAATAATGTAGTATGGAACTTTCCGTCAAAAGGTGATGTTGAACAGATGGTTGAACCGCCCAAACTCAAAAACCTAAGAGTTTTGAAGAATCCAAAAATTATTTTCAAGTTCTGTATGAGGGAGAAAGTAATCTTATGACGACATTTTTCCGAAAAACCACCTGAGGATTGCAACAACCCCTTACATTTTTTGAATAGGGAGATGTTGGATGTGGTTTAGTTGAGAAGTTTTTTCTGTTCTCTTAACACCGCAGTTGAAATTTTCAAATTCTTTCATTTTATGGCAGAACAGTTTGAGTTTTTAAATGTTTTTAATTTAAATGCATTCGATTTTCTTATAGTTCATGATGGAAAAATGTGTGAAACACATGAGATTCATTACAATGTAATACTATTTTTTTGAAGATTCTTTCTCAAATATGTTTCAGTCTTTCGTATCTGCATCATGACTGGGTTTTAAATTTCACCCTTACAAGATAAGGCTGGTGCAACAGTTGAATGAAGATGACCTTGACTGTTGCACTGACTCAGTTTAGTGAACAATTTAGTGAGTTACTGAATAAAACTGAATAACCCACACCTACTCTACAATACAATCTTTTCTGACGAGTGTACCTTTAAATTGAATGGGGAAGTCAATAGACATAATTTTCGGTTCTGGAGTGATAGTAATCCTCATTTATTCATGGAGACACATACACAAATTCCCCAAAAATTAAATGTTTGGGAAGGAATATTAGGAAACCATATTGTTGGACCAATTTTTATCGATGGGAATCTTGACGGAACAACTTATTCGACTTTATTAGACGAAATTATTGATCCAATGATTACTGACAATCTGCAAAACGACGACAACCTATTAGAAAATGAACTCACATTTCAGCAGTATGGTGCCGCCACATTTCGAGATCCGTGTTGGACAATTTTTGAACGAACATTATCCAGGACGTTGGATTGGCAGAAGGGATCCTACAGAGTGGCCAGCAAGATCACCCGATCTATCGCCATTAATTTTTTTTGTGTTGACATTTGAAGTCCAAAGTCTCTGCAACTCTTAAAGAACTGCGACATAGAATCATCAAGGAATGCCAATTACTGACACCAGACATTTTCGAAAATGTTAGAGAAGGATTTGAAAGTAGACTAATCATTGTATGGAGGCTAGTGGTGGTAATTTTGAACAATACATACGTTAGTTCTTTAAAAAGTTTACATTTTTTTTCTGGATGCTCCCTACCATTCCTTACAGATCTAGTGTATTTGAATTTATTGGGTTTCTGTTTGAGTTAGCCTTCTGAAAATGTTCAATATAAAATTGCTTAAAAAACATCACCAAATTGGAAAATTTCAACTAGGATGTTTTGAGAACAAAAAAAGCTTTTCAACTAAAACACATCCGTCATCTCTTCCCTATTCATAATCCCACTTTCATAAGGGTGGTTTTTTCGAACCAAACTCATGATGGACATTCGTCCCCTCAAAGAGAAGTTGACCAGTTTTTTAAAATCTTCGAAAATTCATCGTTTCTAAGTTCTGGGGGGGTCAAATTTTTGTTGGGACACTCTGTATATACTGATTCGATTTAAATATAGGAAAAAGCCTCACAAATTTTCCCGAGTTACGTCTATTTAAAATTCTACTTCTCAAAGTTAATAAATAGTTTGGGAAGAATTATGCAATATTTTGTGGGAAAAAATTATGAAATTTTTTTTAATTTTTACATCAATAGAAGCTGAAGTTTCAAATCTTGAATTAATATATGTAGAAGAAAACCGACAAAGTTACCGAATGCCTCGGTAAGCGCGCAAAAAATTGCGTACGATTTTGGTCCCTTATATTTATTTGGACCAACGCCTCACGTGGAAACAACACATTCAAGTTAAAAAGACCAAATACATATCAAAATCAGACAAATGTATTATTGGCTAATTGACATAAATAGAGGTTAATACTTGATAGAAGGTATATAAAATTATTTAAATATTTTAATATTAGCCTTCTACACATTTAATTTCAAAAAATTATATTTAATAAATATAACTTCAGGAATTAAATTGAAATAATGTCATATAAGTACCACTTACATTAAACGACATATAAAATAAACCTTCATTATAAGACATCCAAATGATAAAACAAAATCCAATAAATAAAAATTGTTAACTTAAATTCTATACATTAAATATTTTGAATAGACAAAATTTTTGTTTCTGCTGATCAATCTTATGAAAGAAGATACAGATAGTCCTTGTGCTATAACAGAGGCCGTTAAATTGTCTTTCAATCTTTTAGATCAATGGTAAACCACAGAATTATTTATTTGTAAGATAATCTTACACTACATTTAAATTTTTCAGTACTCATTTACCAGTTTTCTAAATTGTTGAAGGGTGAGTAAATATTTGTTGTTGATTGATGTTATATTTTATTGAATATGAATTATTTGAATACTGACGAAGCAAAGTCTCTCTTAAAACTTGTTTTTCAGTAATGTTTTTACATATCTTAAGATTTTATAGAAAGTAACTTAGTTAGATGTCCAATAATATTGAATATTCTGAGTAAGATAGTTTTATCATGAAGTTCTTAAGATTATGTTACATGTTACATTTTTGAAAGATATCTGTTTTCGTAAGAGGAATGAGGAGAAACAAAATTTTGTCTACTCAAAATATTTAATTTATAGGATTTTCGTTAACAATTTATATTTATTGGATTTTGTTATATCATTTGGATGTCTTATAATGAATGTTTATTTTATATGTCGTTTGATATAAGTGGTACTTATATGACATTAATTCAATTTCTGAAGTTATAATATTAAATATAATTTTTTGAAATTAAATATGTAGAAGGCTAACAGAATACATTCTGTCAAGAAAGTACCGGGAATTATCGATTTAAATCTGGCGGGGCAATGAGACAGGTAAACATTTTTTTTCCTAGGTTGGTACCACTGTCCTTAATTACTATGCCAAGCTTGAGCGGGATCTGTCAACTAGTGTGTTTGCAACAGCTGATTAAGTCAGTCGATGTCAGAGTGCGTGCCGATTTTTACTATGGGTGATTACGTTGAGCAAAGAATTTGTTTAAAGTTTTGTGTTGCAAATGAATTTTCGTGTGCCGATGCATTGAAAATGTTGCAAAAGGCCTTTGGTGATAATGCTCTATCGAAAACTCGTGCATATCAGTGGTACAGAGCCTTCAAGGACGGTCGTGAAGTGGTCGCCCATCGACGGCTTCGATCGAAGATAACGTCGATAAAATTAAGGAAAGGATGCTGGAAAACCGTCGTACCAGCTTGAGAGAGATAGCACATGATCTTAAGATATCCCACGAGTCCGCACGTACGATTTTGATTGATATTTTGGGCATGAGAAAGGTGGCCGCACGACTCGTACCGAAAGACCTGAATTTTCTTCAAAAACGTCATCGCGAACAGGTTGCTTCAGACATGCTGGATCGCTGTAATTCCGATTCTACATTTATGGAACGCATTATAACTGGTGATGAGACCTGGGTCTACGAGTACGATATGCAAACAAGCCAGCAATCATCGGAATGGGTGGCAAAAAATGAGCCGAAACCGAAAAAACCACGCCAAAGCCGCTCGAAAATTAAGGTGATGCTCATTGTTTTCTTCGATATCCGTGGCGTGGTGCACTACGAATTCGTTGCAGAAGGTCAGACGGTAAACAAGGAGTATTACCTAGGCGTTATGAAACGTTTGCGTGAGCGTATCCGTAAGAAGCGGCCAAATTTGTGGGCGAACAACTCATGAATTTTGCATGACGATAACGCGCCTTCTCACCGAGCTACGATTGTGACTGACTTTCTCGCCAAAAACTCAACAAACGTGCTTCAGCAACCACCGTATTCGCCGGATTTGGCTCCCTGCGACTTTTTCCTCTTCCAAAAACTAAAATTGCCCCTTCGTGGCACCCGTTTTGAGTCGATTGAAGCCATAAAACAAAATTCGGCGCGAGAGCTAAAGTCCATCCCGGAAAGCGCCTATAAAAAATGTTTCGATAATTGGAAGTGCCGTTGGCATAGATGTATTGGAGCAAATTGAGCCTATTTTGAAGGCGACCCAATAAATTTTGACGATTAAATGTAAAAATGTTGTTTTAATTGAAAATTCCCGGTACTTTCTTGACAGAGTAGTATATCTGTAAATATTAAAATATTTAAATGAATTTATATATACCTTCTATCAAGTATTTATTTTATAGTTAATTAATAATTTGTGGAATTATTCTTCATTATTATATTGAATGAAGATTTTTCTCTGTGCTTCCGTAAATTATAAATTCCTTTATTGAAATTTGTCTGATATAAAAATTTTCTTGCTAAGACCAACTAAAAAATAAATGAAGTATATTTTTTTGATGTACTTATATGAATAGTCTCGAGTTGGATTGTGAGCTTAACGGGAAAAAATCTATAGCTGAAAAAACTACTTTGTTTTTAGATTATATCCACTCAAAAAAAATTTCCGAAAAACGTCGTCCTGTTGCTAATAATGTGAAATCCAACCATAGATATTATTTAGCAAACTTGCCAAGGTTCCTTACTACAAGTCCTTTTATAATAATAGATAAATAAATTTATATAAGTGTTACCCCTAATAAATGTCACATTCATAGGAATTTGCAAAGGAAAATAGAAATAGGTACTACCTTATGCAATTTTAGGCTGGCGTTCCACGTTCCTGTAAGAATAGCGAGAATTCTGGTGAATATGCCGACCAGGTAATGAGTTATTCACATTCCACAATTCCCTGTGGGAAAAACGGAATCAACCAACGCGTTTACTTTACTCAAATTTTGTATGTAGAGCATATTTTCATAACCTGAATAACAAGAAGCTGTTGTTATGAAATGGAATAATTTAACAAGCGAAAATTGAACCTTTCTTCGTTACCCATTCGAAAGAATGTTGGAGCGTAGCAGCTGCTCGCCGCTTATTCAGAAAATAATCGAAAATAGACCAACTTTAAAAACGATTTTTACCTGTAGATACGCAGCTGTTATTGCACAAACACATCCTCTTGTAAACTATTGATTTACTACCTGGGGTTGCACGAAAAAAATTAAAGAAAAGAGGAAGAAGCTGAAAGGAATAATCTCTGGTTCTTTTATGTTATTTAGGTAATTCCTGTGAACCCTCAAGCAAAATATACACAGTATGGTCACTATGTGTTTGTTATGAGGGGTAGATTTTTGATAACATGTACTTATCCTCCTCTTTTTACGATTATCTGTGATTATTTGTAGATGGCTAAATTCAGCAAATTAAATAAAAAAATAATTTTTACCATCTGCTGTAAAAATTTTAATTCAAACTTAGAACTAATTTTCTCATCAAAATATTGCAATTTGCTTTATTCTTTGCCTACATTCCTGGTTGATAGTTTTTAGAAATTGCTAGGTATCTAAATACTTAAAAATCTCCACATTTTATTTCGAGATATAATCTTCTTCGTACAACTCAGTCGTCCGAAACTGCAGTCAAAAAATATGTAATTTTTAATTTTTTAGTAGTAAAATGTCCTAGTCCCTAAAAAGTTTTTTAATTATAATAGAATTGGCAAGTCAGCAGCAAAAAAACATCTTGAAATGTTCCAATAATTTTATTGAGAGATGCGCATTTAGTTCGGGCAAACTGCAGAAGATGCATATTGACAATTAATTTCATTAATACGCGGTGAAGATAAATTATAATATTAACTTAGTGTCTGTTTGCATTTTCTGCAAGTTCTACTGAAAAACACTACGACAAAATTGGATTCAAACAAATCACTTTATCAATAATTAATCAAACTGTGTTCTTATATATAATAAAATATTTATCAATAAATATTTGAATTTCGGTGTCCTACAGATATCCATCAGATTTTGGTGTCTTTGTATTCAGCTTAATCTCCTGAACAAAAAAATCGCTACAAAAATGCGCTGGTCTGTCTTAGTTTAGAAGTTCCACGAATTTTCAAAAATTATTCATCTTCAGGTCATTGGTCTTATAATCTATTCATTAAATACTCGAATTTGAAATATCATTAAGGTTGTATAAGTTTTAAAATGTAGAAGGATAGTTCGAAAGAATTACCTATAAGCAAACTTTTGTTTCCAACCCCGATGTAAGGTATCATTTCAAAATTGGAGGCGATTAAAATGTTGAATTAAGATAACAAATTGGATTAAGTTTGAAATAAAATATTGCTGGTAGTGTCATCTGTCTTAAAAAATTTTATTGTAACATATTTTTGAACTAACATCTTCTTCACCCATGAAATTCACTGTGGTGAAAATTTGGCACATTTTCATTATAAAACCACGAATTCTCTGGTTTAAACTGACAAGATGTGGCAATTCCATTTATTCTGTATCCACTGATTTTAAAGCTGATAAAACTATGATTAAGTTCAAAACCGAATTTTTTTAATCACGGTAATTTCATAAAATTATATATTGAAATTACATTAAATTTTTCTGCCTTTTATACCTCATGCCGTTCTTACAATGAAAAACTTATCATCCTGATTTTTTCTGTGAGATTCCATTGCGCTGAAAATTTGTTTATATTCATGCCATATCCGGAATTGTTTAGTGTGTGGTAATTTCAGCGATTCCAGAAACCCCTGTCCACAGTTGGAACAGTTCCTTCCGATGTTTCGATATTCCTCCTTTCCAAAGTTTCTATGTATTGCTATGGGTCGATATATTGACCTATTTTCATAAATAGTTTAATATGATAATATCAATTTGTATATGTGGGTGTTCAGAATTCGAAAAAAATTGAGAAGAGAATTGAGGAGAATTATTGCAGTTAAATTGGTGTTAAACGTCATAGCCTCAACGATCAGTTCATATTATACCACTTCTTCTTTTCTTTTCATGATATCAATTGTGATGAATATTTTGCTTTTGTCGTGGCAAAAGCAATATAGTTATTAGTTATTGAAGAGTATTCTGAATTATTTCCATTTTTGTTGTCGAGAATTGGAATTGGCTCAAAGTTGAAATTTGTTGAGTATATTTTCTCTTCTCTGTTATCAGAGGAACTCACAAGTGCTATTACTTAAATCAGTTGTTCGGAACTTTTATTTACTTCCTCTTTTTTGTCCATTATATTGGATTAAGTTGAAAAATCATCTTTTTTCCTCCCACTTTCGCTAGCTGCCCAGGCACACTATTTCAGAGCCCTCGATAAAAACAATTCCTATAAATTTCTGTCTGCTTATAACGGAACGCATAACCTGTCGTTGAAATGTATGTACATCTCGAATGAAATGTACTAATAAAGATTCAAATTCAATCTTGTTCATGAGTCCGATCATCCTTCTTTTTGTGTTAGGAAGACACTTTACAATCAAAATCTTCAAAATCTTTTCAATATCTTTCATTTGTTCTGAAATAGGATAATTTAAAAATTTATTGCCTCAATATCTGAAAATATTTAATCATAAACAAAATAATAATTACCTGGACGCAACGATTGAAATTTTTCAACATAGCTATAACGAAACCGAATCCAACAGGAAGATTCTTCCAGTTCCTAGGTTGCAGATTTGTTTCCAAATGTTTCATTTAAATTTTTTTCGACCAAGGGGAAATTGATATAATAACCATAACAACGCTCTGGGCGTTGAAAGAGTGTATTAATAAAATATAGTTTAGTATGGATTATTTTATTTGATGGTTTGATTGTCAAATAAAGGACAGTGATGCATTAGAAAAAATTCCAAAAAAAGTAAGAAATATGATTAGTAAAGAATATAAGAATATAATAACAGAATGTTCTTCGAATTAAGACAGTGCAACATACATCTGTATAATAGTGCAAAACTCAAATAAGCCGAAATGGGTTTTGTTGATTACTGGGTCTTAAACAGCAGACATACACTTCTTTCGAAGCTTAGTGGCTTCATTTATCAGTGTGCTGTAATGTTTTCTCAAACACTAGTGCCATCTAGAGCATGCAAATATGCAGATACATACTCTAGCGAGCTAATTCAAGCAAAAAACTGTATTTCCTTTTTTCTCTTACGTTACAAATGAAGAAAACCTTCTTCATGCTCAAGTCATCCGGATGAATATAGGTGCGTGGATGACTTTTATTCGTTGAACATTACAGCGCACTAACGATTGAAGCCAATAAGTTTTGCAACAAAACCTATTAGGGCTTATTTGAGTTTTGAACTGTTATACAAATGAATTTGTATTGTCCCGATTCTAAGTACTTTCTGTTACCCTAGCACATACTCTTAATTATAATCATATTTGGAAAATATTATCAGCCGAATTAATTCGTTTGAATGAAAATGCTAATTATGGGCACCACGGAGTAATTGGATATTACTTGAGCATGACGAAGTTTTTTTGCGTTTGTGACATTAAAAAAACTAGGGAATACTGTTTTTTGTTTGATTTATTGAGTTGTTCGATAAGTAATTTGGTATTTTTCTGGGAAAATGAAAGAGAATTTTCATATAATGAATAAATATTTTATTTAATTATATATTGGCCGTTCTGGTCTAACAACTTTTGCCATCTTTCTGGTAGTAGCATGATTCCACGCTCATAGCATTTTTATCTTTGCTGGAAAAAACAGATCCAGATGGTTTTTGACCACTTCATTTTTACCGTTCAAAAAGTTTTGCAGTGACCGGAACAAACAACAATCCGAAGGAGCCAGATCTGGAGGATATAGTAGGTGTGGCAGTGTATCCCATTCAAGTTGTAAAAGTTTTGGCGAGTGATCAAACTTGTATGAGTTCTTGCATTATCTTAGTCGAACACTACACATTTTCTGTTTTTTAATTCTGGCCTTTTCTGTTGAAGTGCATCATCATTCAGTTTGTCCACTTGATGACTTCCGAATTAATTGTTGTGTTATGAAAAGCTCAAAAAAACAATTTCTTTCAAATATCTAACTAAGTTACTTTCTATAAAATCTCAAGATATGTAAAAACATTACTGAAAAACAAGTTTTAAAAGAGAGATTCTGCTTCATCAGTACTCAATTAATTCATATTCAATAAAATACAACATCAATTAACAACAAATAACGAAGCAAAGTCTCTCTTAAGACTTGGTTCCTAGTAATGTTTTTACATATCTTGAGATTTTATAGAAAGTAACTTAGTTAGAAATCCAATAATATTGAATATTCTAAGTAAGATAGTTTTATGATGAAATTCTTAAGTTTATGTTGAACATTTTTTAAAGATATCTGTTTTTATAAGATTGATAAACAGAAACAAAATTTTGTCTACTCAATATATTTAATTTATAGGATTTTGGTTGATAATTTTTATTTATTGGATTTTGTTATATCATTTGGATGTCTTATAATGAATGTTTATTTTATATGTCGTTTGATATAAGTGGTACTTATATGACATTACTTTAATTTAACTCCTGGAATTATGATTATTACATATAATTTTTTGAAACTGAATATGTAGAAGATTGATATTAAAATATTTAAATAATTTTATATACCTTCTATCAAGTATTAACCTTTATTTCTTTTATTTTATTTTTTTATAGAATAAATTGTTATGAATAAAAGTGTTTCATTAAACAATTCTCGCTACTTTTCTGACACTGTAGTATATCAACACGAGAATCATAAAGCTAAAAAGAGAAATAATACATACACACTATCATTATTGATAATTTCAGGTAGGCAACATTAAAGAACAAAGAAGAAATAAAATCAACTCATTTAATAAGTTGACATTCGCTTACCTCCTTTTCAACCACAACGTTTATCAAATTGAGTGTAGCCTGAGGGGAAAGTCTATACACTATTCTTTTACATTTATCTCAGGCATCGCGGGAAATACATGTTATGTTAATTTTTTTCTTTAGCTAGAGGGTGAAACCCATTGCGCTATATATCATAGACCAACAGTCTATTTAATGGTAATTTATGAATTGCTCACTTAGAAATAGTACTGAAGCAATAAATTCGTGAAACTTGTTTGTAGTTACACTTTTTTCATATGTAATTAGTAATTAGATATTTCTTGCAGCATTTTTTCATTGAACTTCTTTTTAAATATTGAAATCATGTTTCGCCTTCTCGTTCATTCATACCAGATTCTTTAGTCAGTTTGAGATTGGAAGGCGCCGATATATTTTAAAAATAATAGAATAACATTTACATATATAATAGTATATTGATTAGATCGTAGTGGTTTTTTCTTATTGCAATGTTGGTTGAGAAGAAGAATGATGTATGATTTGAGTACCGGATACCGATAAGTCGGAAGATAGAAAATTAAATGAATGATATTAAATGAAAGATTCCTTCTATATGATATTAAAGGGTTTTCCAATAAAAGAGCTGTCATCTTTTGATATTTGACAAGTACAAACTAAAAATGGAACGATACACTCTTCAACAACGCACTGAAATTGTTAAAATAAACTACAAAAATGGTGAAAAATTTGCAGTCACAGTTCGCAAAACTAAAGCACTTTTGGGTCATCGTGAAGCACCTTCCGGACCTGCAATACTGGTGGAAAAATTTTATCTGTTCGGACAAGTTACTGATGTGAAGAATCGTGTGCGTCGCTCAAGAACAACTGAGAATTTTGCTACTGTATCCCGTTGTGTTGACGAAAACCCAGTTTTGTCGATTCCTCGTCGATCTTTGCAATTAGGTATTCCATAAACGACAGCATTCCGTATTTTACATAAAGACGTAAGTCAAAGGCTTTTAAATTTAAGTTGACACAAGAACTCAAGCCGGTCGATTCTCAACAACATCGTATCTTCGCTGATAGGGTCCTTGAAATGCTCCAGAATGCATTTGGGCCTCTCCATCCTCAACGTGTCACTGTTTGGTGCTGTTGTTGGGCTGGCGGTGTGATTGGACCTTACTTATTCGAAAATGAGGCTGGTGTAACTGTTACTGTGAATGGCTTGCGCTACGAAGCTATGATTAATGATTTTTCCTAGACGGATTTGGAAGATATATGTGGACGACATTTATTCTTAACAAGCAACGAAACAATCAGAATGTTGCAAAAAAAGTTTTCCGTCCATGTTATTTCTCGAAGAGATGATCACAATTGGCCACCGAGATCTTATGATTTAACACCTTTAGACTCTTTTATTTGGGGCCACGTGAAAGATAAAGTCTATGATAATGCTCAAAAATCGTTTCAAGACCTTAAATATGAAATTCGTGATATTACCGAGGACATACAAATGTGCGAATTGGTCATGGATTATGTCATTAAAAGGATATGGAGCTGCAACCATAGCCATGGTCGCCATTTGGCTGATATTGTTAATGGCATACCTTCCTCCCTACAATGAAATAAACATCTATATTTTTTTAATATGCCCGTTTTTTTAATATCAACATGAAACTTCTTATTTAAAAAACCCAATACATTTCCTAATCTCTTCTATTCTTATCAGTATCTCCTTATTCTATCAGTTTTTATCTATCTTTAAGCAACTCTTTGAGAAATATTTTTTGAATAAATTCCAAATTCGAAGTACTTAGAAGTTCGTCGATATGTCTTTGATACAAATGTTTTAGTGAAAATTCATTATGGATTAATGTTCCTGACTTTTCTTCTGATAATTGCGGAAGAAAGGTTTGTAGGGCACCCGTATTTTAAATGGATTTTTCATTTTTCGATTATTGGAATATATAAAATTCAAAATGTAAAGTTTGAATATTCAAGGTTTGGGTTATTATATTTCCAATAGTTAAATCACAAGTAATTTTGTTTAATAGGCTAATAATACAAGCTGTTTTCAAAGCTGAAAGCTTTTTTAATGGAATGTAAAACTCATCAAAATGAATCATTTCACGAAAAATCGTTCACATAGAAAACAGGAGGACTTACATAAATCCGAAGTAAATATTTCTTCATTCTTATCAGGTCTTTCGTGGTAATCATTGTAGCTTAT
This sequence comes from Megalocaria dilatata, assembly GCA_034642435.1. NCBI lineage: Eukaryota > Metazoa > Arthropoda > Insecta > Coleoptera > Coccinellidae > Megalocaria > Megalocaria dilatata. The sequence continues at coordinate 50,084,963 of CM067859.1, read as the reverse complement.
TTTTGAGGTAAATGTAAAAGAAGAGAAAAACGGATTTTTAAAATTTTTGTCTGTCTGAATGTCTGTTTGCTATCTCTCATCTCCGAAATTTATAGATAGATCAAGAAAAGCTTGGATCAATATATAGACTTCGTTCTGTAGAACTCGAATGACAGGAAAAATATAGTTATTCAAAGATAACAAGTATTGACTTATCTATACTATACATCCAATGAAAGAGTCAAATTTTATATGTACATTAGAGAGATTTGTCGCAAATCGTTTAGGAATGATGAAAGTAGAGTAATGAAAACAGCAATACCATTTGAATTATTTTGACCGTCTGTTTGTTTTTTACCTTTAAGCTGCGAAAATTTTCGACAATTTTCACAATTAGTTCATGGAAAGACTGGGGTAATATATAAGCTTTGTTTTGTCGAAATGGGAAATTATTTAATGTAACTGCTATATAATTAAAATCAATACTTAAATTTCCAGTTTCATTCATTCTTAATGATAAACTATCAAATTTAGTCCAAGTTCTATCAGCTCTATGTGAAATTTCATTTCCATACGTTAAGATAAACTGAACGAAGTCAGAGGTATCAGCTAGTAACAAATAAATTTTTTAACTCTCTTAAAATTTTTCATTCTAAATTCATAACAGAGATTAAAAGTTACTTGAAATACTATTGTAGAATGTTAATTCAAAAAGTAAAAAGATATCATATTCAAACAAAAAAATTTATTTATTTCAGTTACTTCAAAAATATATAAATCATTTTTATAAAATTTTGGTACTTATTACTTAGGTTGACTCATTTCTTGAATTAAAAACAACAAATTATAATTAGTAGATATTAGAAAATGAACAGTGAAAAAAATGTACATTTTTCAGAATGATCAATTATTTTGCAACACAAAACTGCCTTCAGAAAAATATGCAAACTTTGGAGTTTTTTGGTGAACCGCAGCCATTTATAAATTTTTGTTTCAATTATAATCAATTGCAAAATTACAACAGCTAAAACAGTTTAATATCTAAATAAAATAGTTTATACTGAAGGTAGAACAAGACGAAGAGATTTCTTTATGCCCATACAGTTCACAAATGTCAAAAAAATTAGATATTTATTTCGTTTATGGTTTGCCTGTACGGCTGAAGTATACAGCGGGAGATTTTATTGTTATTAGCATCGGTTAAGTAAGAGTGTCTACAAAATAATTAACAAAATCATAGAAAAATGCTAGAACACTGAAATTATTTACCATGAATAAAATAGCATACATAGGGCATTTATAGAACTTCATCTCTCAGTCCAGCATACTAAGGATTCCATAGAAGTATATTTCACCTTCACCATATTCAAAAATTTCATCCAGGTAATGCTGAGAGAATGATATTTTTTTGTGAATAGCTGGTGAAATCTGACGAAGAAAAACCACAGATCTCAAGCAAAATACTATGGATCTATGAATCCTGTCAAAAATGGCTAAAATTGTCAAGAAATATGTACACACTGTTTTCGGAATAAATTTCAAGTAAATATATGGCTGGGTGTCTTAAGTAACCATATTTGTTATCCTTACATATGTTGAACTCAGCCATGTCCAATGATTTTTGAAACATGTACTTGAATAACTATTTTGAAAACACCTATAAATTTTAAAATGTTGGCTGAATACGAATAAAATAAGCTTTAGTAAACAGGACAGTTTTTTAAATCAGGACAGTGTAACTTACAACTGTATGACAGTATAATACAAAACTCAAATATAGCTGAATAGGTTTTGTTGATCGCCAGGCATAAGCAGCAGACTTGTATGTTTGAATTTTCTTGGGATATCAATTCAAAAAATTCACTGTTTACCATAGCTATTGTCCCTATTTTATTTAGGAATCAATATCTGCTGCATTAACTAATTAATTAAGTCATTCAAGGATAGCAAGTATTGACTTATCTTTACTATACATCTAATGAAAGAGTAAAATTGTATGTGTACGTAAAATAGATTTGTCGCAAATCGATTGGGAATGATAAAAGTAGAGTGAGTAAGAAAAACAGAAAAACTGTTTTAATTTTTTTCCGTCTGTCTTTTTATCATTAAACTGCAAAAATTTTCGACAATTTTCACAGTTAGTTCATGAAAAGACTGGAGTAATATGTAAGTTTTGTTTCGAAATGGGAAATTCTTCAGTCTAACTGCTGCATAATATAATTAAAATTAATACTTAAATTTCCAGTTTTTCATTCATTATGAATGAATGAACATCCTTTGGTGTTCTTGGACTCTCTAGAATGATCTACCTGTCTAGGAAATGTATACTAAAGGGCAATCGTTGCAAGTCAACTTGTAAACTCCAGATTTATTTGTTCGATCTTTATTATTTTTTATGTATGTACAAAGGTTATTAATGGTCTTAAAAGCCGCGTTATAATTGAAAATATTTCCGAAATATTTAGCAATATTTTCAGATAAGCCATTAACATAAAATAACGAAAAATATTTCTATGTATTGTCCTCTCTTATGATTGGGTACACGAGATTTAATGCCATTTTCTTTTGTTTATTGGATGTCATTCTGTCTGGGGTTGTTACCGTTGTATGACGCTATTTGTTTAGTGATATTTAATTCTTTCAAAAAGTTATCTGAATTCAAACGGACATTCAATAGTTTATGAATAAAACTATTATATGATGACATATTTTGGTTGGTGGGGTGATTTGAAGTTTTATGTATGTGTGGGTTTGTGAAAAATACTAAAATCATGCAAATTATCTAGTCTTGTTATTGTGATGTTAAGAAAATTTATAAATTGATTCTTTTCTTCTTCGATTGTGAATATAATTTTTGGGTGGAGTTTATTAATGAAATTCGTGAAGATATGTAACTGTCGGTCGGTGCCTTTGAAACAACAAAAAATGTCATCTACATATCTATACTACTAAAGGAAATATTTGCTTATCGGATTTAAGTGTATTTTTGATTCTAAATCATCCATAAATATTTCAGCTAAAATTGAACAGAGTGGATTTCCCATTATTATAACATTGTTAGAAATATAGATGGTTCCGTTAAATTGAAAGTAGTTTTGTTCTAGATATATTTCCAATTGAGAATAACATTCATTTTGAAGGGGTTGGTATTATTTTTAATCAATAGTTTTTTTACAGTTTGTATTGTTTAAATTGGAGGTATACTAGGAAATAAATTTTGTACATCAAAAGAAATTAATCTACAATTTTTGGGCAATCTGACGGATTGAATATTGTTTATAAATTCTATGCTATTTTTAATACATATTCATCTAAAAAGTTTGTTTCGGCTTGAATAATAAAAATTAAAACTCTGGATAATTTTATGCTTGGTGATGTGATGAATGAAACTACTGGTCTAATTGGATTGTATTCTTTATGAAGTTTTATTAATGAATATAACTTTGGGATTTGTGGGTTCATTAAAGTGAGCGAATATTTTTTTGGGAACTTATTGAAAAGGCTAACAGATTGGCCTATTATATTTTTATTTGTTTTTGGAAGTGTTCAATGGGGTCTTTAGTAACAGTTTTATATTTATTATCGGTTAAAAAAGCAGAGTGGCATGAGCGAAGTTTAAATCATTGATGTTTCTTTTTTCGATGATTGATTTAACTAAATTCTGTTTTATTGAGGAAGAGTGAATTTCAGTTTTATTTTTGTCTTTAATTATGTCAACAATAATATATTTATTGAAATTCGAATTTGTTTAAGAGTTTATTTCATTAGAATGAAATGAAATGAAATGAAATGAATTTTTAACAAATACGTTTTATATTATCAAAAACAATTATTTCGCCACAATATCGCTATTTCAGCTTCTGTATACAACTGATAGGACATAGGAGATATATAAAGTCAAGTTATTATGATATTATTGAATAATATTGTTGAATATTATTTCAAGAAACTATCATCATGCAAAAATCCCGCTTGGAAGGACTGTCGAAATTTCTGCTATGTCTCTTATACATACCAGAAATCACTGGAGATCTTACGGATAAATTGTTGTTATTTTTTCTACTTATCTCAAACCACTAGATTTGAATATGGTTCAATTTAAATAATATATGAATATTTTCAACAGTTCAGAAGGAGAATATTCTAGATATAAGGGATACTAATATATTCATTATGATACTCGTGTTAATCTCATCCTCCAATTCACAAAGGTTTCAAACACTTTCTTTGGGCAGATGTATCAACTGAAAAGGAAGTAAGTTATACTCCATGCGGCTGCATGAAAAAAATATTACCTGAACGAGGTACCACTTCGAAATCTGAAGACACATTGTTTCGTATTGAAAGCTCCACTGAAAGAACTGTTCACCGAAATAATGTCCACCTGTATATACCGGGGGACGAAAACATTTGGTAGGGCTGGCATATGCGAAAGCTTTTTCAGGGCACCTACCATGGGTTCGGCTGTGGGTCTAAATTTAGGCAACCATTCAGACACGAGGGCACAATGGTATCCCCCACTTCTCGATCATTGTGTGGATCATCTTATATAGTACATTCTCGCCAGTACCATCCTCAGTTCTTCACGAAAGTCGAAGTTGTTGGGTTACGGTGACCATCGATGGTAACGTGACTGTTTTTAGTACTGTGAAGCGTGCGTGTCTTGTGTTACACTTATTTTTTGGATTTATTACTTTCTTCCTAGAGGACATCTCAGTTCATTCAAGTCGTTGGTGAGTGTTGAGAAAGGCTGTTTTTATATTTCGGTATTTAATATTACGTTACATCTTTGAACTGTAACCAGATCGAGTAGATATTTCAAGTATTTCCTAGTTTGCATTGGTAAGAAATTTGAAAAAGTAGACAAATTTCAACCGAAGATTTTTAATCTCGAAGAGAAATAGAAAATTAATTGATTGATGTTGTATAGGAAAACTAAAAACCGCAATACATCTTTGCGGTTTTTAGTTTTTTTTAAACTTTAAATGTGAATGTCATCTTTTTCATATTTTTTTAGTTGAGGATTTGAAATGATCTTATCAATAAAAGATGAAAATCTCAATATCTTTGCTGTTAATTTCAGGTTTTTCAAAACTTAAAACTCAGAACGTAAATGGCATCTTTCTCATATTTTTCAAATTAAGGATTTCAAATGACATCAATTTTCAAAAATATGAAAAAAATTCAGTGTATGAGAAATATATTATTACATTAATGTATCTAAAGACGAATTACAACTTCTATATAAAAAATATTGTTCCATCAAATTTTACATCTCTCATATTCTTCTTGAGAATATTAATATGTATTTTTTAATGCTACAAAAAGCAGAATATTGTGGATCAAAATAGTGAATATCCTTAAATTGATTTAGGACAAAGATGTGATTTGCATATGCAAATTCGCCACTTAATTTGTTTGAGCGGAAAATGTGATATTGACAGAAATTTATCATTTATCTAATATGCCCTTGGAATTCATTGATTCAATAAATGTGGGAAATTTTTATTTATTTTCAATTTTACAATTGGCTGGTTAGGTGAAAGGCGACGAAATATTTCATTTTTAAATTTCTGAAAATCGTGTGAAATGAAGAAGTGACACCATAATTAGGAAGAATGAGGAAATATTGTCTTCAGTTTTGAGTTTAGAATAGGAAACTGAAAGGAAAATTAAGTATGTTTTGTCGTTCATTTTTAATATTTCTTTTTTAGATGTTGAATATGATGTGCCAATTTGAATATCAAAATTATTACACACTAATATTAAATTTCACTGATTTGAAATTCTTTTCATTATCATTCTTTCTAGTAAAATATGCTTGACCTTGAAACATAAAATTTTATGTAATGAATTTCTAGGAAATAATGTGTTCAAAAAAAATCTGCAGTTATATTGTGACTTCAGCAAAGTAATTATGCAAAGCTAAGGTCCGCAGAAAAACTTCCTGCATATATAATTTTCAGCCTATTCTCTTGGAAATATTTAATTTTTATGGAGATCAATTCCTTTTGCTTTTTAGTGCAATCATGGATCATCACAAACATTCAAATTATTATTTCTAACTACTAGGTTTCAAACTGAACGGAATTGTATTCTTATATCTAGAAAATTTCTGGCTCATTTTTTCAAAAATGTTTTTGCTGAATATTCTGCAAATATTCGATGAAATTATAGCTCCTTGCCAATATGATGACTTTGCTCTGATTTATTTCAGAAATACTTTGCTCTGTTAAGGTCACCATTTGTAGGGGGTAACATCATAAAGTTCGATTTCAAAAAGAGGAGAAACAGAAAATGATTTAATATACCGTCCTGACATGCACAACCCAAAATCCTCATATTAAAAGATAATTTAAAGCATGCCTGAAGTCATTTTTACCGGCAATAGGGACTAAAAACGAATTGAAGCTTTCATAAATATATATTTCGTGGGGACAATTCGAAAGTCGTAAAAGTAATAATAAAATTTATGGATTTTTCCGATGCAATGAAACGCATTTGAGCGCAGTAAAAAGGCAGTTTACATGGGGTTTTACAATGTTCAGGTAACTTGTTCAGCATTTTGATCTGATGTTAACGCGTTTGGGATGGTGCGATATTAGGACTATAAAAGTAGATTTCTATTTTGTTATCTGCCAGGCATTTCATTGGAATCCAGATAGCGGAAGAATTTAGTCGATGGAAAAATTCCGAACAATTTACTGAATATTAAATTTTTCACTTTTCAAGTGCATTTGCTTCGTTAGTTTGGGAATTTTGAACCGATAATTTTCGCAAACAATTACATTAGTTTAGAGAAAGTATTTTTGGCCACCATCGATCCATTTAGTAGGATTTTTATCCCTAAATGATCTACCCGGAACTACCTTATTATTAAAAATATTATTTGTAAAATCACTGCAAATATATATGACATACTGGGATGCACTCATCAGCCAAATAAACATTCCTCATAAACTTTATTTTGTGCACATTCTATACGCTTTTCCTAGATTGATCGATGTACCAACTAATTCGTTCTATATGCTCTAGATAATTCGTGTATATATTGTTTTCGATTTCGTTGGAGATCGTTAGCTTATTCATACGGCTTTGAGCTAAATTTAGTATTGCAGGGCGAATTGAAATTGAATCACATTCTCACATATTAACCATGTGATAACTGGATAAAAGTGATCCATTAAACATCTACTGTTACTCTAGGATAATGATATATATTGACTGTTCTCTTAGTTGATTAAGATCTGTCAAAAATTGGATTTCTCTTCTAGACGCTTGGTAGAAACTGTTTTCAGTTAACATGAAAATGAAACATATGTAATCTATTTCTAGTTTATTTTGTTGAATCTATCAGTTTACTTGTTTAGATTGCTTAAAGAAAAAGTAAACATCTTATTAATATATTATCTGAATATAAAAGAAATTTTAATAAAAACGGTCTGTTCTCATTACATATAACTTTTAGAAAATAATATTGATACACTCATTGGAAATAGAAGTCTACAATACTCGGGAAAATATATTGAATAAAACATAAAACGTAAGAAAAACCTTTCAAATGAAGTAATTGAATTATATTTTCAGTATTTTGGTGGTGATTCTAGAGAAAAATTGTAAAACGTTCAATGGAACATCTGTATTCCTTTTTCATTCATAAACCTGCTAGAGGAACATTTTTAAAACCTATAAATTCTATAATCCAAACTCCATATCTTCTACTCTCATGACGTCCACTATTATGAACGAGACCTACATCAGTAACAATAAAACATAACAGAAAGAGATACATGTGTTTCATTTATATATGTATGTCAATTAAGATTTGTTAGAATATAATTTAGTCAGTAAATGAATAAATAAAAAAAAATCTTTTAGATGATTCTACCTAGATGTATAAATTTGCAAATGAGAAACATGATCATGGAACTACTACTACACTTTTGAGTGAGTTTGGAAGTGGGTAGTTTTTTGCAATCGAATTTAAAAATAATACCGGAAATTCTCCGTAACTGTATATTTTTATCGAAAAATAAAGGAACAATTAATATTTCTAGCGAAGAGCGCTCATAAAATCACTATGCAGTAGGTAATTATCCAGGTTATTATTTTCTCTGCGACGACAAAATGGAATTGAATAAATGAGATTGTGAAATGGACTGGTGCCCATAGTGCATTATAACTATCCCATTGTAAAACGGTTCTTCCGCAATAAGTACCATTCAGAATAATAACTGTTCATTTATAATTAGAAATTCTTCATTTTACTCCTACTAGTGGCATAACTATTGATATTCTACATGAAATCTAAAATGAGATCCAGAGCTCTTCGGTTTCAGGTATTGATCTGACGATGTCTTTCGAACTCATTTAATTCACTAGTTTGTTTTGATGAGAAATACAATAAGAACTATATTGAATTACATAAATTGATATGGTTCAAAATGTGTTACTAGCCCATGAACGTTCCTTAGCATGTTCTCGGTGAAAAGTTGCTCAGAAGTCTGAATGAATGGATCAACATGAACCTATATAGAATTATATTTTGGTACAGATATACTTGCATTTCCGTAACATACAGACATCTAAGTCAATTTTCAAATTACTCAAGCAATTTTCAACCGAAAATGAAATTCGAAAAAAATCAGATCGAAAGAACTCTTAAGACTTATCCATCTCACATTTAAATAATAGAATTGCTTTCAACGTGTTAAGAAAACCCACATCCTCTGATATTCCTATAGACTCCAACTATTCATATTGACAAAAATTTCGGCATATCGATCATTGTTTCGTAGAACTTCCTCATTACTCTAATCGAAAAATAACCGCGAAATTGAATTGAACTGAATCCGCCAAATACTTTTACATCGTGGATTGATCGGTATATTCATAATTAATCAGCAAAAAAGAGCAAGTCAAGCTGATTAACCATCGCCGTTCAACAATGGAACAAACATATAAAGTTATTGAAGATAACAGCTTACCTCAGTTAAAAAGGCATCCTTAGAAAAGTTGAAAAAAGGAATTCAAAGATTCTATAATGAGATATGCGATGAAAACTTGCACAACAACAGTTATTAAATAATAAATGGTATCATTAAATTCAATAAGAGCAGTGAAACTTCAGCATGCTACGTTTTCAAAATTTAATCCTTTTCAATAAGAATCAGAAGTCTTCACAATTAACCAGAAAAAAATCATTTATACATCTTTGATATAAATATCTTTTCTTAGTTGAAAGTGGACATTAATCCAGTGTAAATTGAATTTCTAGGTGCCTGGACTAGCTCCATGAAATGACCATCACAAAATCAGTTATGATGGAATCATCTGTTCATCATCTTATTGTATTTTTGTTAATTTGTTCAACAAATATGGAACATGGTACAAAATCCATCACATTCTAGGGATTCCGTATTCCTTGAAGTTTTTCCTTAAATGTTAGTTGAGCTAATTGGTCTATTCCCTTTTTCACCGCAAATGTTATATTAAGAATTCCGAACGTAATTATGGATTGAGTAAGTTTCAAGTAGTAACTTTTAAGTAGTCAAAATTCGATAGAATAGTTCGTTTTAACCGTTTCTACATCCTGTTGTAAAACTGAGCTTTTATTAGTGCCACGCATTCAAAAAAAAAAAAAAATATTATCTAATGGATGTAACAGTTGCAATTGTACATTTTACACAGTATATTGGCAAAAGAAAGTTAATTGACGTAATTATAATTAAGTGGACGGAAAACAAGAGCGAATATAATGAGGGCATCCGACAGGTGAATAGATTTAAAAAATTGGATTAATCTCATAGACCTACGGACAACATATTATGAAACTGCTCATTTTCTGCCGCATTTTCGCAACAACCCTGTACACACGGTTGTTTATTTGAAGATCACCGTACTCGTTCGAATTCAGGTTGGGGATCCCTTGAAATCGAGCGAGAGACACTTGAACGAAAAGCGGTGCACTGACCAGCCAAGATCTCGATGACCCCTGGTGCTAATGGTGCTTAAAGTATCGCAGTTACATGAACCACTTCGGTAGTTTACTGAGGAAACTTCACGCCCCACTGGGTTCTCCCCGTGCTCTATTCGTGGAGCTGTTTGGGTATGCAGATGTAAATTTTGCAGAGAACATCTAGTCCCGTAACATGCAAGTTATCTCGCTTTTCGGTCCAAAGGATATTCAAGAGAGAGAATATGTGGACGAGACTGTTTTTCCTGTTAGTTGTGCGAAATGAATTATTTTATTATCCAGCAGTTTTATGCATGGTATAATTCGAATATATAGAGGAACAGACACGTCTGCGTGAAATGCACCACCTCGCTATTCTACTCATATTCGTGAACTTAATTTGCTTTATATCACATTAAGTTCGTTGAGGGTGAGTAGATTCATCTTTAAGCCTTCTCTTTCAAAAATCTTTGAAATAATCTATATAAATGAAAACACGGAAAAATGTAAGTCACATTTTGGTTTTTCCCATTCAGACAGCGCCGGGCGCAGATGGTACTTGAATGGGTGACCGCTTGGAAGCATCGCGTGGTGCAAACTTTTATTTTTTTAGCTTCAGGTTGATCAAAATTCGATATCATGCCAATTGGTTCAAGAGTTTTATGGATAACTTAGTTACGTTTTTGGTTTCAGATTATTTTCACCTTAACTGTTCAGATCGGGAAAATTTTATAATTATATCGAATGATAACAGATTTCTAGCAGTAACCTGTACATACCCAGTATATGCATGTAAATAAAAATAAATTAAAATAACTCAAGAACAGCAAGAACTAGTCGGCAAAAAGTTCATTTTCACTCTAATCGGACTGCTTAACAACGTGAAGAGTGATATGAAATTGAAACGATTCGGATATCATAAAGCAAGATTGAAATAAGCTGCTTTCAGTTACGATGTTTCAATTGACTACCAATGCGTTGCTATTGGATCTCAGTTTGCTCACATTGTATTGCACTGAAATGCAAAATGAAGTCGTTGTTGTGTATTTTCGAAATGGTAAATTGAAATTATAGATCATGAAACTTCTGGTGCAGCAGGTTTGGTTTCATCGAAATGTAATAACGGGAAAATGAAATAAAATAGTATGATCGAAATATCTGTACATTGAGTATATAGAATCATTCTTAATTTTTTGCCTGTCTGTCGAGTCTTATTCATTCTAAATAATCAAATACAAAATTTACTTCAAGCAACTAAACGTAAAGTTTAATTTTCATACACTAAGATTAAGTCCACGTGAACGAAGTCAAAGGAATCAGCTATTGATGAAAGAAATGAATGAAAACGTGGTAATTACAATCTGCTCAGCTTCCAATCTTGAGTAGAATTTCCCGTTCGCATACCACATCAAGATGATCACATTGAGGAAAAATTGCAAAACCATACGATTTCTTCACGAAGCAATCAATTTCCCATGCAGGATACAAATTTCAATTGCTAACATATGCAGTAGAGCCATAAAATAGCTATGCGCTTTAGTGCAATACATTTTCTTGCAAAATCTACAATGTTACTTTCTATGTTTGTTTCTTCAGCCATTGGATGTAAATTAGTGTCCACTTTTTATGAAGGGAAATCATCAGACAACCATAAAACGAATGAAGTGTCATAATTCCTCTCGAGACAAAACATACCCATATAATCTGCTCCATCGTAATTCGTCTTTCATAGATTGGCGCTAGGCTATAAATTGATAATTACCAGAATTCGTTACTATTGTTTGATGTTCAGGCAAGCTAATCAGGAAGCTAATTACCAAATTAACTCTCTGTTAATGAACAATTATTATCTGACGTTCTCTGTATCTCCTCTTACAGCATGGCACAGTGGTGTAATAATATGGGTGTGAATAAGGCTTTCTGTGTTATGGTTGAAATACGGCCAGGGATAATTTGATGTTGGACCAGTATAACCATGTCTATCGTGTCCAGGTTTCTGATTAGGGGACTGATCCTTATTATCCTTATTAACTCAAGCGTTGACAATATTATGGCTACGACCTGCAAACTCTCAATTTATATATTTTATCTCTTTAAGTTTGGTTTGAATGGTATCGTATTTTTTATAGTATTAAGAAGAGAACAAGCAATTCTCCCCAAAAGTTTACCCCCACTCAAATGCCAATTTTAATAATTTTTTGGTTCCTTTTTGCTGCGGTCATGCAAGGACGCTGTTTCTCCTAAAATCATGACACTGTTTATTTTCAAAGTAAAATAAAATTAGTACATAAGTATTGCAGAATTTATAGTCACATTAAATTCTGTCTGTCTGTACGAAAACGCTAAAAAGAAATTAGCTGGAGAGCTTTTAACAGCTTGTCAGTAGTTAATAAAATATTTTTAATTTGTAGTTTGATCTTTTAAGAATTTTCAGGTAGTAATGAAAAGTATTTTTCCGCTATTTTCGAACGAACGTGCGTATGTATCAATATAGTAGTAACCATTCAAGAATTAAAATCATCTTTGTTTGGCAGTGACGTAGTAAAATTAGATTATCGATAGTTGAGGTTCATATCTTATGTACATCAGCTGGAAGTGACATCATCATTATGTGTTTTTTTATTTTCTTGAGCAAATCAAACTGTATACGTATTTTTAACTATCAAATAGTAGGAACTAGACATATTCATAGTTTATAGGCTTTGCTCAAGATCATTATCAAATAATTTAGAAATGCACCATTTAATAATGTATTGAGATGTAGTTTGGATTTGTTAACAATTTAAATTATTTTTGTTCCAGGTGTTCCAAAATTTTCCAAGATGTCATAGAGGATGTGGAAGCGGTGAGTTATTTATATATTTAATGAAAAAAGGAGATATGGCTTCTAGAATTCGATTGTTTTGAGTATTAATCCAAGACATTGTATTTCAATGATTATCAGCAGTTGTTTTCACATAATACTCGACTTCCTACCCTCATTTATAGTTAATCTAGAAGGAAGTTTTCTATTGTATATTCTGTAGTCCGTGATTCGTGACAATATTGAGTTTTACAGTCTAATATTGCACTAGTCCCGGCCTATGGAGTTTACAATCACAGCTCCCCTTGAATATCCATCAAAATTTAGACACCGAGAAGGCTTTCACGAAGAAGACTTGAATTGATATGCTGAATACTTTTCCATAGGCTCTACAAGGTGGTAATCTCAAAACTCATTAGAAAATGCCGTAGTTCTTACCTTAACAGATGTTGAATTTGAGTTAAAATAGCGAGAGGATTTATATTGTACAAACATTATCTTTACTTGAAAATGTTTTTCCATAGTTGTTACTAAATCATTTTTGCGTTCAATTAATCTCAATTTGACAAGAACAATTAACAACCATTGACATTCTTTTACTAAAAAGAATTAGATATGTCAAAAGCATACCTATCTGCCCAAGAGACTCAACAGTTGCTGTTACCGAAGAAGTTCCAATTAAAATAGAATAAGTGACGCATCAGGTTATCTGACATCTTAGAGGAAATATAAGCAACAAAATTGCTAACGATTATACCACTTTTAACTATTCACCTCAGCGATAATTTCAAATCGAGGTTGCCTAAATTGCAAAACTCAACAGTCGATCGGAGCGAACAATAACACCGTCTGTATACCTGGAGCTGTACGCGAAAAAGGCAACGTGAGTGGGTTGAACCAGGAGGCAATTTGCAGTAGCGAACCAGCAAATATCCACTCTTCGGAGAATGTAGCTCTCACCATAAATCCGCTGAATCTTGGGTCAAGATCTGAGTTTAACACTCCTCGCAAGATATGTGGATGTGTTGCGGTATTCACTGGAGCAAGGTGGGTACAACCGGAGGAGAGAATGAGTTGCCGCGATGAAAACTGACCGATCTGATTAATACAACGTTACGATCAGTAATTAATATTCCATTACTCATTGTCTGCGGGGAATAGAATGGTACACATCGTGACTGTCGAGTCATCGTGTAATACGGGAGTAGAATGATCGACTGTTGTTCGAGGAGTTTATAGGTTGAAATTTCAATTAAGAGTGTACGGTAACGTGTACACGGTGACTCCGAGAAAAAGGCAGCAGTTTATATTGCTACAAATTTTACGAAGCGGTTTAAAATCTTCAGGAAAAGTTCGTGTTCTCTTTACCTGCATTTTAAAATATTAATAAAAGTTCGCAGAACGTAGTGCAAAAGAAGTAAGTTTGTAAGAGAGAACCGAAATATGCTTCGAATTTCACGTGAGTCCACAAACTGTGAATACTTCATCAGCATTAGAAAGAAAGATGCCGAAGAACCAAAATGAATCCCATTGGAACAATTGTTTTGCTGACATGCCTTACTAGCGCTATTCTGCTAGTCATAAGAAATTGTAAAAGTTTCCCCATTCTATGGGAGGTTCAAGTATTAACTTAAATGGTTGATTAAACTTCACTGATATCTAATATAGCCCTTCTAGAAAGTATCCGGAAAAAAACAGAGCTCAATTGTTATTATATAGTATATATATTTTTAATTCTTGAATTAGAAAATTATAATGAAATATTCATCTTATTTACTTATACAACCTCCAGTTAATTGTAAACGCTTGATTTAACGTCGAGGTACACTCGATTTTCGGTGATGGTAGTCCAGGGCTGTAGAACTGCCTGAATTAAATCATCTTTATTTCGTGGCGCTGCTTGTTCAACTTCAATCTTCATAAGTCCCCATATGTTTTCAATGGGATTAAGATCTGATGAAGCTGCTGACCATGAAATGGTGTTCTAGCATCCAAGCTTGAGGCTGAAGTATGACATCTTGCCTTATCCTGCTGAAAACGCCACCCCTCAGGATATGAAGCATGCGCGGTTTCAAGTAGAAAATCGTTTAGAATGCCACAATATTTTTCACTATTAATGGTACCATCAACTATACAGGGAGTATCACGCTGAGATATTGCTCCCCAAACCATTATTTTGGTTGGAAATTTGGAAATTTAAACGGTAACAGTTCGTTTTGATAGGATTTTTAAGTGATTGAAAACGTTGACAAAATTATAGTCTTCGTTACTTTTGTAAAGGCGCCATTATGGGGATTTTTTTTGGTTTCCTTGATATGTAGCCTTGTCTTTTGACATACGGACGGTTTCTGGACATAAAGCGTTTAAATTGTTTCCTTTAGTCCTCGCTTTAATCTCACGCGGTCTTCCTGAAACTGGTCTATGCCTCATATCCATGCCATTTTTTGTGCTCTTTATTGTCTCATTACAGCACTTTTTCCCAGTTCAGTCAATTGCACTAATTTTGTAATGTTTCGAAAACCTTTTCTATACACATATTTTACCTGTTTTTTTCTAGTTGCGACATTATTTCATATGAATTTTATACCTGTTGAACATCAACAATATTTGACAAATAGTGCTGCCATGCAACTTTGGCAATAGCCGACTATCTGCACAACCTATTTTATACATTACATTTGTCTTTGTATGTTACAAAAAAGAAGTGTATTAAAATTATGAAAAATAATATATTCCGGATACTTTCTAGACGGACTATACATACAATTTGTAGTTCATTCTCATATTTTACCGATGATACATTCAATCAATTCCTCATACTTCAGCTTTGTAATTTGTGACTAACGACGTAATTAGTGTTGGTTTCAAAATAAACTATCTGATGCACAACATATTGTATATTCTTAGAAAATTTGAGGCAATGTGATCAGTAGAATTTCGAAAAAACGTAGATATGGTTAGCTACATAATCTGGAACTTGAATGAGATAATAAAGCCAAATTATAATTGCCACTTTCAAATCGGACAAACCACTTCTTATACGTTCGTTCAGCTAGAGCATGACATCCACTAAAATACGATGGCTTTCGACAGCCTTTTTCTTCATATCGAAGTAATGAAGTAAAAATTCCCGCAAAAACACATTATTCGGTATAAAAATTGACAGTTCAGTGCACACAGAAACTATGTTTACACTTCAGCGAAATGACAGGTGCTGGAGGGAAAGCCTAATGATGACATTTCAAAATAAAGGTGCTGCCAGATGAAACAATGGAATAATAAAATAGTAGAGACAATTGTTATCAAAACCGCATGAACTTATTTCTACTTCTCATTGTACTTGACTGTAAGAGGCTGCAAAAATGTATATTGCATATTCAGTGGTGATCAGACGGTAATTATTCATTTGAACACTAAATTAATGTATAGGACCCGAATTGCTCTGTAAAAAAATGGTCCCAGACATATGTCTCAAAAGCAGATAATGCAGCAACCATTCCTCTGCAAGATCAATGGAGTCTTGACGATTTTTTTGCCTTCCCAAAAATGTCATTCCGTTCTCAAATTTCCAGTCGCTAGAAGAAGCAACCGCCGCCTTTGAAAAGGCAGTTTTTGATTATATCCAATAAAAAGTGTAAAAACTGCTTCCATATTCAGATGGATACTAAAGTAAATTCTTTCTTGTGAGAAAGAATTAGAAAACATTAAATTCTTCTTTCCAGTTATATGAGCAAAACTTAAAAGACAACCCTCGTATAACCCATAGAGAACGATGAACGCAGCATTACGACCAAATTAGCAGAAGTCACCTAAGGAGAACTGACCTCGCCACACCTTGGGTTCATCCGACAACAATCGAGTGCGGAACAACAACAGAAACCAACACAACAATATATGCATTATCCGCTAACAATTCCGAATCCGACGATGGTGAATCACCGTACCAATATCCACATCCTGGGTTACTCCCACCGAGTGACTGCGGGACCGGTTGATTGACATCGTTAATAACGGTGCAACCGCGAAGCGGGCAACAAAAGAACTCGCCTCGTCGTTGCACCGTCGACCGGAGCAGATGATCCGCTGCGGAGGACCAGACTCGCCAGACCGCGTTCCGTCTGACGGCGGCAACGATGCTTGTTCCCGGCACAGAAATCGTGGTTTTACGACCATTATCAATTAATAGTCGAACGCGTCACGTCGTAGAGGTTTTGCTTAATGGCGGTTTCAATTAGAGAAAAACTCCCGATCGGATTTTTATTACTTCGCGTTATCCCCTTTTTTGGCTTTATCCCGTGATTCCCAATGTTGCAGCGTAGGCTCTTAATGGTCCTTTTTAATATTAAACGGCACGACGTATGAAAACAGTTATTTTATTCGTTGGTGATTATGATCTATGATTTTTAGGCCATCAGAGACACACCTTTCGAATGATTTGGATCAACTGTTATGAAGAAAGAGAGGTTCTTAACATTGAGACCGTTAATCTTCCTTTAAAATATGACTTCCTCTCAAAGAAGATTTATGGACAATTTGGTTTTGTCATTCATACATTTTGAATTGATGATGTTTAGTCAACTGAAGTTATTGCTTGGTGAAGGATGAAAACATCTTCATCAAATTAATACAGGTATCTCTTTGTTACAAATATGATCATTTAACTCATACTTGAGTGAATTATGATGTCGTGGAGTGGTAACGCAGTCTAGTGAATTTCGAGTTGAGTAGCGTAAAGTGTGAGGATTTTGTGTGAAAGAGGTAAGATCAGTGAAAATATGATTTTTTCAGTAATTTCGGAATGGATGACGTGAATTTTTATCACGTTATAAAGTGTGCCATTGAATTCATCTTCAGTTGAGCATTATATTCAATATCATCAGGAACTAGGGGGTGTTAGAACACCCAAAATTGATTATATTGTATATCTGTCTCTTTCTTTCTCTCTAATAAATTCATCTCAAATCTCTTCATAGTCACTTCTGCAAGTGAGACAGGTACATAGAGGGTATGTCTCCATCTTTTTATTGGGAAGGGTTTCAAGAGGTTCCTTCTCCCCACAAAACCTGCATTGATCGCTTTTTGCTGAAGTTTTCGACTAATTGCTTCATGAGGCGACAATGACCCTCAACGAAGCTTGTATTAAGATATGTCATGCTGCGGCTAGGATCAAGACAAGATTTTGATATTTCAGTGCTAAAGATCCGAAGGAACTTTTCGGGCAGCTCCAAATCAGAGTGTTTCTGTCAGTTTCCCCCTCCTGTACATGTCTTTGTACCAAGTCAAAGGATGATTAACCCCCTACAAAAATAATTCCTTTTCTGGCTTGTATTTTGGTGTCTGGAAATCCATACCGACGAGATCATTTTACTCCTGTTTGGTTCACTGAATTTACTCAGGTTTTTCTATGATATCTCTTTCAACAGTCTTTGACGTTGGCTTGACTACCAAAGTTGATTGTGCTATATCATACCTCTGAAGACCTCGTTCTAGTTTGAATTGTACACATCTTACAATTGCATTGATTTGCCCCTCAAGGATGCTAGTTTATGAATCAATCGATTTCTGTTCATTTCGTTCTGCGATCGAATATTCCACTTCCTGTCCCTTTGTTGCTTTTCGAGACATCTATAATCCATTTTATGGTTTTTGTTCTGAAACCATAAGTGTCAAGTATCTTCAATATATATATATATATATATATATATATATATATATATATATATATAGCTTCATCACTAAGAAGGTTAGGTGACATGTGGTTAACCAGGGATTTCCTATTGTTTATTTTCTTTCGAAAGTGAAAAAAATATATAATTATTCACGTAATATTCAAAAAAAATATAATTATTCGAAGAATAATGACATTTATAGGCATTTTGTTGAACTTTTTAGTAAATAAATATTTCTAGTGGTATAAAGGAAATCTTTAGATAGGTACTTATGGTTTGTGGTTTTATTGCCTTCTTAAATCAGAAATGAATGCCTGTTTGCCTCTAAACAATTGGCCTCTGTTAATATGGCGACACAGACATAGATGATTGTTAACTGTTTGACAATATGAATGTCAGTTTTATGGCCTGTCAAATCACTAGGTTCCTCAATTTGAAATAAAACCATAGAATATATCACATATGTTTCAGACATGAAAAATGTTGAAGCTTTCTTTATCCTTTTATGATTTTGTGTCATCCGTTATTATCATTTAATGATCAAAATCTTTAACTGACAAGCAAATCACCAGCACTCGAATACTGCTAAGTGGTAGTAGCTATCAATAGTGATGACAAGAAGTTTTGTATCGAGAATCTACTGGGTCTATGATGGTAAATGTTTTACGGGTAGTTATTATTGGCCATAGTTTGTAACGACTACTTGAATTATGTTCTAAACTGAAATGTTTTCCCTGGTGATGATAGGTTACGATAATATTTAATGGTTAGAGCCCGAAAGGTCTGATTAGATGTCATATAAGAGAGTTCGAGGTTTTAACTATCTATTTGTCAGCTGTGTATGCATACACAGGCCATCTATCAACCATGTTAATGTTAGTTTATTACTGACATTAAACTTGTTTCATTTTTTCAGTGATAGACCACAAATAATAGGAGGAAGAGTTCAAAGCATTTCGAGCGATGATACTTATTGATCGCTACGTTATCATGGCACGTTCGAACTGAGGAATAGTGCTAGATTTCCTTTTCGAAGAGCTGATTGAACGTTTTCTCTGATCTCAGTATCGGAATTAGCTAGTAAGTAGTGCACATATAATTCACACTTCATTTCAAAAATTAAGTTCGGGTATAAATAAGCTGTCTTGGTTCTTCTATCTGTATTTGCATTAGACCATTCAGACAGCCGGGTGGGCTTTGAAATTGGAGAGCCGCACACAATTACGATTTATAAAAATTCCATCAAATCAAATTACCGCTGGAATTCAGCGACCTTTATGAATCTCTCCACTAAGTAATGGTTCATTGTAAAAGTCTAATAAGTATTTTACGAATCAGCAGGAAATTCCGTCACAATTCAAGATGTTGCTCATCATGAAAAAATCTTGGGAAATAGACCATTTCCTGGAAAATTTAAATACCTCCAATTAAACGCCGCAAACCGTAAATTCAAGAGAGTTACGTACGTTCAAATCGTTTCTAGAGTGTTATAGACTCCCCATCCGTTAAGACAATAGATTATCTGGTATCCCGTGGCGGGAGACGCTGCTGGATAATGAAATACAAAATAAACACAGCTTCCTTACTTTATTATTTACTTCTCTCATGGTGAGATCGCGGCTAAACCGGCTGCTTCCTATTGTTTTCGTTGCCTTTATTACTTTTCCTTCTGCTACTCCAGAGCGAGAGACCATTTGATGGCTCTATTTGACAATTGTGCGAGCCGCCAAGAAGAAGAAATTGAGACGAGATTTCTCATTCAGGTCAGTTTGTATACCCCTTAAGGTGTTGAATTCTTTATTGCTGCTTCATAGAAACGGTTTTTTTCATCGCTATATTATTCTCTCGAAGCCAGGAGAGTCTTTATGAGAGTGACATTTCTTTCAATTATATTCATATTCGTTAAATCTCAGTGAATTATTTACTTCCTTGATTCTTTATACAGTTTAAGAATAGAATAACTCAAAATTTAAAAACATACTGGACTAAAATATTGCCCATCTTTTCTATTATGTATTTATTAAATTACTTTCGTCCAAATAAGGTTTTATATGACTACTTTTTATACTTACTTTTTTCACTATTTGGAATATTCTAGAATATATTGTCCGGATATTGAAACTATTTTTTATTCAGAAATCCTCAGCAAAGGCTATTTGTAACATTGATATTCAACGAAGTATAATGTCCTTTTATTTCAGCTACTCACGTATCTCCTACCTGATAATTGTTGAAATAACGTGGTCACTTACCTGAAACAAAGGAATGTATTAGATTTATAAAATACCCAATATCTCTGATGTTATAAATGAAGACAAATTCTTGGATTTTTTGAAATCAAATATAGACATATATTTAAGCGTGGCAGAAACCAGTTAAGCTGAGGAGTCGCTGGAAAGCAATAGCAATGGGGAATAATCATACTCGAGTTGTAGCAATTAGGTTGTGACTTGTGCAAATTTGTAATTTACAAACTAAAATTGCACTTGTCCCGGCCTGCTGGCTAACAGCAAAACACCATACATAAGATTATACTATGTTCTTATCTGACATCTGAACTAAACGTGACACAAGTCATGTCTAAAACAAGGGTAGTCTATATGATGTTCTAGTAATCTATTTTAATCTAGTTTGTGGAAGTGCCCTCTTGTAATCCAAACTTTTAGAGGTATAAGTTTATACACCGTAGCTTTTTATATAAAACTTTGATTCTTCGAACAGTTGCCTACGTTGATATGAGAGTTTGACTGCATTATCCGAAGTTCTTGAAAAGATTCACGAGCTTAGCTTGGTTTAAAATAAGTGAGCTTCAGCTTAGCTTAATTTTCAAGCGAAGCCTGAAAAAACTATGCTAAGCTTACATAATTCTGTTTCAAGCAAAGTTCAGGCCGGTTCGTTAATGGGTGAAGTGGACTAAATGGTTCCTAAGTTTGAAACTTTGTGTTATTTTTCCAGTAGTTCCGAAACCACTCCGATGAAAATAATAAGGTATTTACGTATTGAATAATGACGCGAAAATTTATGTCAGGATCGAACGTCCGGATGGACCACTGGAGGTAAAAATGCTAATTTCAGACTGGAAAGACTTAAGAGCTGACTTCACGTCAGTACTTTCCTCAATTTTTTTGTGGTTTCAGTTTTACGTATTGGTGCTTCACAATCAGAGGAAGTATTGCCTTCTTCTACTACATATTCTGAGATGTTTTTTGTTCACAATAAATATACACGTTAGCGTGCGTATCAGGACTAGGAAGGACTACAATAGTTAGAGACGATCGCTCCAAACCTTTTTTGTTGAGCCATTTTTAGGAATGGACTTCAATTCTAGCAGAGAATTGTCTTTTATTGACTTGGAATGGTTGCCTCCAAGTGGTAACTTATATTTAGGAAAGAGAAAAAAGCATTGTAAATGAACAAATAGACAGATAATGCTCATACTACGCGTGAGTATAGAGGATCAATTCCAGGTATTTCTTTATTTATCAATTTCCAGGTATTCCTTTATTTGTATTTTTTCTAAGAATGATTGTTATCGACCTAAGGAAACATTTTATTCCACAGTTTATGTTTTGAAGTATATAGATTCAAAAAACTGAACAAAAGTATCTTGCCACCAACATCGGTCGTCCTTTTCTTCGAAACTATGAAACAGACAATTTTGAATCTTGGTACTGAAACAAGCTGCTAATGGATAATCTTCTACACCAAATTATTTTTCTATAAGAATTCAAAATTTATGGCTAATAATTATAAATAAAAACTTCTTCTCAAAGACTAAACTGATACTTTTATAGTAAAATAATATTAATTTCCATCGTTTTTGTTGAGAAGAAGCTTTATCGGGGTGCGAATATGCGTTCATGAAAGAAAACTGCACTACCACTCTATTCTATGAATTGTCTATCAACTGTCAGTGCTTCTGTGTGGAAGAGTCATATGGTAGAGAGAAGCAAGCGTCACTGTATTCTGACTTCAATCAATGATGGTCATGAACTGTCAGTACGCTCGAGTACATTCAGATGTATAGACGGGAATAAATAGTTTTACAAAATCAACTGTACAATGAATCACGTTGCTCTGCTGTCCACCATTACAACTCCAACGATTTTTAATTCGAAAGAATATACAGGGTATTTTCAAAATTAAGATTCTGTTTTAACATAAGTTAGAAAGTAAACTATTTCAACAAAACCCACGTATACAAAATGTACAGAGTACAGAGCTGGAAGCCCGTGTAGTAGAATTAATTTACCGGCAATTTAAACCCGGTTCTGTTAGTTATGGTCACGTCAGCGAGCATGCGGCCTGGATGAACAGCATGTGCGCCAATTCAAATGCTGTACCGAGATTAAATTAAGATGTGAACATTCAACGGATTTGTGAGTTTTTTACTATCGTTAAATTTATGAAAGATGACGTATATTCATTTAAATACGGAGAATTAATACTATCCTATACATGTGTTCACATAAAATATTACATACAACATATTCGTTAATCCGCTAACGGTTTCGTTTAGAATATTGACTTGCTCGATTTTTGGCTGCGAACCAACATTATTGGCAAATTTGAATATCCAAATCTTTCTTTATATTAATTAAGGTTTTTCTGATTTTCAAAAATTTCATTGTTATTAGGATACAACGATCGTTTCGATAATACAGTTTACTATCTTACATTTTTAAATAACAGTTATTCAAAAAAGTAACCTACCTGAAGATGCTACTGTGTTAGAGAAATGATCGTTGTTACATAATAACAAAAAAATTCGTGAAAATCAGAATAACGCTATTTGATATGGATTTCCACCAAATAAAGGATGATTCAATTAAATACAAATCTTTCCTAACTTGTGACATTTTATAATGTATTCCTCAAATAGTGCTTGTATATCTTATGACATACGTGATTTTTCTGAAATGTTTCATTCTGATACGTTCTACCACAGACATAAAAAAATAACCTTTGAATAACCCCTATAATAAAACTGAAATTAATGAAGTTCGATTACTCGCCAATTCATATACATTCTGCACTCACTAAATGAAACACCATATCGAGGATTTTCTAAGGGATATCTTTCTGATGCATTTTACATAAACACTACAAATATTTAATATTTGAATAAATATGAGACTTCTTTCAATAATTTCACGAAAGTAAAAACATTTGTTATTACCACACGATTGGTTGTTCACACGCAACTGACATTTGACATAGTATAACGAATCACAATCGGGCTTAAAGCATAGTGATTATGTGTCTATGGCTTAAAGTAATAAGTAGCAGGACCGAACTTGGATATTTTCTGAAATTTGAAAATTTCGAAAGATAACGATGGAAAGCGCTTAATAAAACACCCTATATAAAGTCATTTTCAATTCTGAATGAGATGATACAATTTTTTCAAAAAGAATTAAGTATATTTATGGATAATTCAGACAATTTCCGTGAGATGCAATACATAAATCCATACGGGGAGTTTTACATAAAACAGTCCAGCAGAAAGAATATTTTCGTAAGTATGAATTTTCCCGAATACATCGAATCCGGAGAATTTTGATTTGGGGGAGAGTAACTTTTGATTACAAAACCGTGGAGTACGAAGACCATTCAATAATCTATTTATGAATATGCTAAAAACTTCTGTTTGGCGTTCGTTTTGGTTCAAAAAACTCGTTTTAAGTGACAGGTGAAGCGTGTTAATTGGTCGAGCTTCATAACGAATCTTATTTAATAAGATGTTCGAACTGACTGCCGTTCATTTTTGAACAGTAATAGTGTAACTAATTTTTGCTGAGCATGTATTCATATAAATAATTAACCTGAAATAACTAAATGAAAATATTTTGAGAGTATGATTGCTAATTTGCTGGAGTAAAACTCATTTAAAAAATCAGTTATTGCTAGGAACAGACCCTTCAAAGAGGAAGCCCTAAATAATGTCCTGTTAGCTGTAACGGAATATCCTACAATATAATTTGAAAACATTAAAAGAGTAACTGGAACTGCAGAAATACAGGGTGTACATGAATAGTTCCGAAAAAATTACAGGGGTGCTTCCTTGTCAAAAATAGGGTGGGTCTTTCATATAAACTTAATTTTTTTGAGCCCCCCCCCACGCTAAGTAACATCCCCCTTAATATGGCGCCCGAAAAACAGCATTTAATTTTCTTTATGATTAAAGTAAAACAACTTAATTTCCGCCAATTTATTTAATATGTATGATGTGATGATCTAGATAGGAATAATAGACAAGATGTAAACGAATCCATATACAAACAATATTTAGTACAGAATGAAAAACTTATTAAAAATTCATATTACGTGATAGAGAAAATAAAAAATATATATATTCTGAATAATGCTACACTCATTTCTTTCGACGTGCAAAATTTGTTCTCGCATACCAGTTAAAGAATCAAAAAATCTGATAGAAATGCTATTAATAAAAAATAGTACTAATCCGGTTATAAAACAAGAGATTATCGAAATCTTAAAAGGTTTTTTTGGACCAAAACTATTTTTTATTTAATGGAATTTTTTACCAAGCTAATGATGGTCTCACTATGGGAAACCCACTTAGTCGAATATTATCCGAAATATTTATGGACTTCCTGGAAACCAAAATCCAAGAGAGCCCCTTCTTTAAATATTTCATTTATTGGTATCGTTACGTGGATGATATTTTATTTTTGTCCACCGGTACCAGTAGACAGCTTGCGATGTTTTTAGAATTTATAAATACATTATCTCCTACAATAAAATTCACTAGTGAAATAGAACAAAATAACAGCATCAATTTTTTTGATTTAAAAATTTCAAAAATTAACAATAAACATGACTTTTCAATTTTCCGGAAACCCAGTCATACAGATAATACAATCCACTGAAATTCTAATCATCCACATTCTCAAAAACTAGCAGCTTATAATAGCATGATATTTAGATTAATCAACATACCTATGACACAAGAGAACTGAATATAATAAAACAGATTGCGTTTAACAATGGTTTCAATCCGCTGGTTATAAATGAATTATTGAAACGAATGCAATTTGAACAGTCAATATTGCTTGTATATCCAACAAAAGCTACTGATCCAAAATATATTTCTTTAACGTACATAAACAAAAAGTCCGAAAAAATAGCAAGATATTTAAAGAAAAAGAATAACTGCAACATTTCATTTAAAACAAGAAACACTTTAGGAAATTTAATCAAGAATAATAATGATTTGGTCCATAAAAACAAATAGTCTGGAGTCTATAGGTAAAACTGCGGTACTTGCCCATTTGTATACGTTGGTCAGACAGGTAGATCTTTCGGGTTTAGGATACGTGAACACCAGAAAGTATATCTTGGAAAAAACTGAAATTCAACACGTGCTGACCATCTTTTGGAGACAGGACATGATTTTGACAATAACTACAAAACCTCACACCTAGAAAACAAGAATCTCAGGTGAACTACCTAGAAGCCCTCGAAATTAACAGATACAGTAAAAAACAGATTCTCCTTAACTCTAGACCTCAATAAATCCCCCTTAGTGAACTTTTTCTGAAACTTTGTCTAATAATAATAAAACAAATTACTGTAAATTCCCACTACCTCCTTTTCTGTACATTTTTAATATTTAAAAAACTCAATCTCAAATATGTAGTTACTACCATACTAACCTGACGAAGTCATGTTGTCATGACGAAACAATTGTTGTGAAATTAAATAAATTAGCGGAAATTAAGTTGTTTTACTTTAATCATCATGATGTACTACTCTGTCAAGAAAGTACCAGGAATTTTCAATTAAAACAACATTTTTACATTTAAACGTCAAAATTTATTGGGTCGCCTTCAAAATAGGCTCCATTTGCTCCAATACATCTATGCCAACGGCACTTCCAATTATCGAAACATTTTTTATAGGCGCTTTCCGGGATGGACTTTAGCTCTCGCGCCGAATTTTGTTTTATGGCTTCAATCGACTCAAAACGGGTGCCACGAAGGGGCAATTTTAGTTTTGGGAAGAGGAAAAAGTCGCAGGGAGCCAAATCCGGCGAATACGGTGGTTGTTGAAGCACGTTTGTTGAGTTTTTGGCGAGAAAGTCAGTCACAATCGTAGCTCGGTGAGAAGGCGCGTTATCGTCATGCAAAATCCATGAGTTGTCCGCCCACAAATTTGGCCGCTTCTTACGGATACGCTCACGCAAACGTTTCATAACGCCTAGGTAATACTCCTTGTTTACCGTCTGACCCTCTGGAACGAATTCGTAGTGCACCACGCCACGGATATCGAAGAAAACAATGAGTATCACCTTCATTTTTGAGCGGCTTTGGCGTGGTTTTTTCGGTTTCGGCTCATTTTTTGCCACCCATTCCGATGATTGCTGGCTTGTTTGCATATCGTACTCGTAGACCCAGGTCTCATCACCAGTGATAATGCGTTCCATGAATGTAGAATCGGAATTACAGCGATCCAGCATGTCTGAAGCAACCTGTTCGCGATGACGTTTTTGAAGAAAATTCAGGTCTTTCGGTACGAGTCGTGCGGCCACCTTTATCATGCCCAAAATATCAATCAAAATCGTACGTGCGGACTCGTGGGATATCTTAAGATCATGTGCTATCTCTCTCAAGCTGGTACGACAGTTTTTCAGCACCCTTTCCTTAATTTTATCGATGTTATCTTTGATCGAAGCCGTCGATGGGCGACCACTTCACGACCGTCCTTGAAGGCTCTGTACCACTGATATGCACGAGTTTTCGATAGAGCATTATCACCAAAGGCCTTTTGCAACATTTTCAATGCATCGGCACACGAAAATTCATTTGCAACACAAAACTTTAAACAAATTTTTTGCTCAACGTAATCACCCATAGTAAAAATCGGCACGCACTCTGACATCGACTGACTTAATTAGCTGTTGCGAACACACTACTTGACAGATCCCGCTCAAGCTTGACATAGTAATTAAGGACAGTGGTACCAACCTAGGAAAAAAATTTTTTACCTGCCTCGTTGCCCCCCCAGATTTAAATCGATAATTCCCGGTACTTTCTTGACAGAATGTATTTCTGACAAGTAGAGACCGATAAAATCAAACATTTAATTTCCTTTTTTAAACCAAGAAACTGACAAGAATAAAATTAACCAGACATGTTATGCGGGCCAGAAGCCACTCAACAATATTTTGGTGGTGTTCCTCTATGATTGAAAGAGGTAGAAAAAGCCACCCTTAAACCTTCTGTCGCAAGAAACTTTTTCCATATTCCCATTTTACAATAAATTAAAATGTCAAGGGACACCTGGGTGGAACGAAGTTCCTTTCGATTAATTAGTGAAGGAATTGTAATAAAATTTTATTTTTTTAAGTTATAATAAATTTTTTTTTATTATTAACAAATATTATGTAATATAAATTTAATTAGTAGGCTCAATTTTAGTAATAATTGGCTTGTGGTAACTGAAGTAGGAAACATATGTTTGGGATTCTATTTTATTTAAATGTCTTGAAAAAACTGCATCGATGGTAGTATTATATTTTTTTGTTGATTCTGCTAGATTATTGTTTATTCTTAAATCAAATTTCTTTCTTTAGAACTGTAGCAATGGTTTTGATTTTTCATTACTGAAGTTTATGTTAAAATCACCGGCCAAAATGAGTGGACGTTTATCTAAATTTCTGTTGTATCTGCTAAGCGTTTGAGATACATCTTTGGAATACTCTAGCAGTACTCGATGAATGAACCCCTGAATATCTATTAATTCGTTATTTGGTGAGACCTATATAACTGCCATGATTAAAGTAACGCCGTTTTCCATTACACACTCTGCTGCACATAAATCTGCAACACTTGTACGTCTTACGTGCAAGTCCTGAATATTGTTTATAATGACCGACATATTTGGTGTTACAATATTGGTCGTATCATTTGTGTTGTGATAAAGCAACCTGAACGAACAAAATCACGTTTAAAGTGAGCTATACAATTAAAATTCGGTATATCACATTCTTCTTGATTGTCCAACCGTGCCTCTGATGATAACAAAATGTTCGTTTTTTCTGTAACAGGGTCGATTAAATCAACTGAATGTTTACGAAGGCTTTGGACGTTCAACGTACACAATGAAATGCCTTTATCTCTAGTAATGAAATCAGTGACTGATTTTGCTTTCGTTTCAAGCTTATTTAATGACAATCTCTGAAACTCTTATATATATATATATATATATATATATATATATATATATATATATATATATATATATAGATATTGTTGATGAAGCTTGTACTCGATTATGATAAAATCGAAATTTAGTTTCATCATCATCAAATGTAACGATAAATAAACCTAATACACTCAACAAAAATAATCGTCGCGACACCACACTGTTTAATGTGAAATAGAAAGACGAAGAAAGACTCCTGTCCAAGATATGGAAGACTTAAGGAACCGCCTTCTTTTTTCATGTAGAGCTATTCAAAGTACTCTCGGATTTTTTGACCGGGTAACCCAATCTATGCGCTGACGTCTAGTTTCTTATGTAACGTCTGAAGGCTTGAATATTTGATAGATTCGGTCTTTGCTTGGTGGAAACTCATTTTAATTAAAAAAATGTATATAAGACAGTAATTTAAGACAGTACAATGTAATACCTGAAGAAGCCACATCGTGGTGAAACAATTGTTGTATTAGTACAAACATTTTTGTGGAAATAAATTACTGTCTTATATACATTTTTTTAATTGAAGGCTTGAACATTTAATATGTTCACAAATAGCAAGAAAGAAATATTTATCGATAGAAATCAACAAACTTGTTGGTTACAATCGATGAATATCTCTTTCTTGTTATTTGTGATGTAATGCAGTTGGCCTTTCGGCGTGTACCTTCTACCTATGTTATTTAATTTGTGAAAAGTTTAAAATTGTTTGTTTTGTTACATCTATTTAATATTTGTACTAGTTCCCAATGAAAATGTCAACTTGACATCCGCCTTATGGATAAATTTAAGGTCGAAAATAATTCCAGCCTCTACGACT
Source organism: Megalocaria dilatata (assembly GCA_034642435.1). Classification (NCBI taxonomy): domain Eukaryota; kingdom Metazoa; phylum Arthropoda; class Insecta; order Coleoptera; family Coccinellidae; genus Megalocaria; species Megalocaria dilatata. The sequence goes on along the minus strand of CM067859.1, from coordinate 50,055,513 downwards.
ATTATCTGTTACTAATTTTTTTTCCTTAAAATTGTGAATTTTAGCTTGAAATGACAGGAGATCTCATTCGTTAAGAATAGATCGAACTGTCCAAAACAAATCTTTCTATTGTAAAATATGAATAGGAAAAAAGTTTCTTGCGAATCAAGGTTTAGGGGTGGCTATTTCTACCCCTTGCAATCATAGAGGAACACCTCCAAAAATTTTTTGAGTACCTTCTCGCCCGCCTAAAATGCCTGGTTATTTTTATTCTTGTCTGTTTTTTAGTTTTTGAGAAAAAAATTTAAAACTGTTTTTCAGGCGCCATCTTTAGGAGGCTGTAACTAAGCAGGGGGGCTCAAAAAAAGTTATTATGAAAGACCCACCCTATTTTTTGACAAGAAACCACCCCCTAAATTTTTGAGCAACTATTCATACACACTCTCTATATCACATTTTATGTCTCGTTAGAACAAACAAGAAATACAAATTTATAATTTGTCATGGACTGAGGCCAGGAGATTGACTACATAAGACGAAGGAGATTTGGTAAGTCCTACACCAGAATTGTGATTTCTTAGCCTCCACGAATAATCAATCTGACACCCCTGAATTTCTATCTTTGGAAGTATTGTGGACCGAAAAGTAAGGTCGCTTTTTTAACTTGAATATCATATTATATCTTATTCATACAACGAATAAATTATTAAGAAGTTTTTACTTTCACTCATTAATGTTGTTATGCTATAACTACCTTTTGCCACCTAGTGTGCTGATTTTAAATGCCGGACCAATAAAAATCAATTATGGTTTTCGAGTAAAGTATCTCGGGATGGCATTTTGGACATCATCAAAATTTTCAAATATTTTGTTGTAGCGATCAGAAAAAATGGAATTCCGAGAGTGTCATATCGGGCGAGTATAGTGGGTGAGGCAGTACCTTCCACCACAATTCATTAATTTTTTCCAAGGTTAGTCTTGCACGGTGCGATCTTGCATTGTGGTGTTGCAGAATAACGCCCTTTCTGTTGTTAATCGCTGGATACTTTTCGATTAAAGATTGGTTTACTCGATCCAATTGTTCACAATAAAGATCTGCATTAACAGTTTGTCCAGGTGTCACACAAAATGAACACAGAATCGCCTTTTTGGATGATCAAAATTACCGGATCTGAACCTAGAGAACTATATTTGGTATATACAAACGTCTAATGCACTTGGATAAAAATCGCAAATGTGTTTGATCGCAACTATGGCGTTACTACCTTTGCGAAACTCAAAAAGCATACAATGCCGGATAAACTACTCTGGTATTAGGGGGGCTATTTCATCTCAAATCGCAAAAGAATCTAATATTTCATTATTTAGAAGTGAACAAGACACAATAACCTCAAAATATCTTTGACACAACTGCGAAGTACAAATGACAATCATGCGTAGAAACGACTTTACTTTCCGTTCCTCCTATTAAATTAAAAATTGTGTTACAACGTAATATTTAAACAGAGGAAGAATAACGCCAACTCATTCCAGAAGCAGTTAAATTCGTTACTCCAGTTATGTTTAGCAATGTTTTAAGTACATAGTTAAACGATAGCACCTATACTTACTCATTACTGTAAATGCTATATTAAGAAATAATCACTCAAAATAATGAAACGTTACCCGATTTCGTATTATTTTTTTTGAATACCCCATTAAGAAAATTGTTGGACATTTTATGCTGTATTGACCGTTATAATGAATCTGAATGTTCGGATGTCGACCCTGCACAATTCTAACTATTAGAGATATCCCGATACGAAATTTTGAAGGAAAATTCCACATTCGCTAATTACTACATGTTTTCATTCAAATCAGCAAACAAATTAAGCTATATTTTGTGATGGTTGATGAGAAGTCATTATACATTCTTTCACCATTTGTTAGACCGCAGTATTAGTGTTAACTTGACAGAGAAGATAAATGAGGTTCTTTTTCTACAGTTAACCAAAAGCTGACATTACAATCAATCTTTCTTCATTTTGTCGGCAATATGTCGTTTAACTGAAAAAAGCCTGATGACGTATTTTCAGCAAAATTGATAGGTATTTCAACGGATTTGGAATAAATCGGTTTGTTGACCGTTCTCTAAACTTAAGCTTGATAATTTTTACCAATTAGGAACAACTGGTTTGAAACAAGTTATTAATCGTTTCCTATTATCTGGAAGATATTGGATAGAAATCCACATCTATAGTTTTTAAATATTTGGAATAATTCTTGAATATTTTTTCAACCAAAAACTGAAATGTTTTGATTAAAGAAATATATATGAGACAGTAATTTATTTCCATGAAAACGTTTGTACTACTAAAACAATTGTTTCACCACGATCGTGAAAATAAATTACTGTCTCATATAAATTTTTTTAATTAAAATGAGTTTCCACCAAGTAAAGACCGAATGAATCAAATATTTAAAACGTTTTGATTTATAATGTCTGTTTCATAACACAGTTAGTTTACCGCAGTATTTTGCCTACTATTTCAGTATTTTCAAATAACAGGCAATTCCAAATTAATTAATCACAATGATTAATTACGATGGGTTTAGTGGACTGTATATTTGACTTAGTTTAGCGGAGAAATTTACTTCAAGGGCACTTGTATGTAGTTATCTTGATAATGAACTAGCTTTGTACATTTAATAAGATAAAACAACGAAGATTGTAAGGAATTAAAGTAAAACACTCGTAACACACTATGATAACAACGAACTATAATTCTTGGTTTACTGTAGATAAACCAAGTCAAAAGGTATGATTATTACACTAAAAGCAAATGTAATGAATTTGCCAATACTTTGGCAATCGACTGGATTACTATATTAATAATAATAACCGCGATAGCTTGAACCGAAATGTCATAAACTACGTACGACAAATTTGACTCCCGAACTACGGTGCTTACTTATACAGTTTCATCAATGATTGAACGTTAGAGGTCCTCGATGCATCCCATCTAACAAAAAGAGGGGAAATTAACGTGACTGATTGGAAAGACTGTTTCTGGGTGAACCGAATGAATGAAATAAACCTTCTTATTGGATATAGAAAAATAATGAGCTCAATGCTAAGATAACATAAATAGAGGTTATTAAATATGTAGAAGGCTAATATTAAAATATTTAAATAACTCAATGCTAAGAGAATAAGGACAGAAACAGTTTATAATTCCGAATGCTGTGTCATGTAAAATTAACAGGAATAAATATATCAAAATCTCTAAAAGACTTCCCATGTATTCTAATGCCATATATAATTATTAGAAAACAAATAAACAGAAGTGTCAAATAACACTTCAGTTCGTCTGGTATGGTCTACTGAAAATATCGGTGCTGCAGCTGAGAGTGTGGATGGAAACTCAAGTTTGCCTCTTACAGTGAGTGAATTGCGAACGATGTTAAATGATATTTTTGGTCCGAAGTTAATGCCATTGGTACGGATAATTATTTTCAGCTCTCAACATGCCATATTTCTAATGAAACAATGACTGTAATAGGTAGAAAACTCACTAGATGCTTAATTTTAGAAATGGAAATATCAATTGGTCGCCGAAATTGTGCGATATAACACCATTTGATATTTATTTCAAACTGAAGATAAGGTCCACGCCAATGGTCCAGTAATGATTTTAACGCTGAAAAGCATCATAACAGCCGTTAAGCACGAAATAGAGCATTTTGTGATAACGTTATGGGAAATTTGATCAAACAAATGTCTATAAGACAACAGTGGTAAGTATTTGGCAGTTCTCTTTACTATTGAAGAAAAATTGGGGCTTATTGGCACAATCAGATGGTCGGAACATTGTCGTCATAGGAATTCTTTCTACCTAATACAGAATTTGAAAAATATTTTTGGATTCTTAAAAACTCTTAGGTTCTTGAGTTTGGGCGGTTCAACTGTCTGTTCAACATCACCTTTTGACGGTAACTTCAAATTACATTTATTTTGTGAATAGAGAACCAATTTTGAATATTATAACTGGGTTGTGCGCAGAACATCAATAACATTCGAACTAACCATCACTCGACATCTCTTCCCTATCAAAAAAATTTTGAGGGTTGAAGCCACCTTCATGGGGGTGATTTTTTCGGAACAAACTCATGATGGAAATTCGTCCTCCTCAAAACAGAAGATAACCTGTTTTTTTGAAATCTTCGAAAATTCTTCTTTCCTGAATTCTGGCGGGGAGTCGTTGGGACACCCTGTATGGAGTATTTAAATATTTTGGCCTCTCGAGTCGAGTCCTTAAACATATTAACCTTAAATCCAAACTCTGTGTATAAATTGTGAAAACTTCAGAGAAAAAAACTTTGTGAGCAAAATCCTCCTATGACTTTAATTTCAACTTCAATCCGGCGATCTGAAAACGCTTTTTAGTATGTTCTCATTCACCTTAAGAAACATTATATATCGGATGTTTATTTTAGAGTGCTAGAACTTCAAATTGAAATAAAACACATCTAAATTAAGATTGAAGCCAAATTTCTCTTTAATTTGAAAGATAATTTTATGACATTTATGTTTTAAAAATATTTGCCGGGATATCTCCACCACGACTAGCTCTGAGAAACCTCATTGGACCAGACCAATTTTGGACCACTTTTTCGAGTAATCAAGCATTAATTCATCAATAACACGAGTTATGTTGGCTTCCAAAACGTCTATTGTTTCTGGTTTATCAGCATAAACCAATGACTTGACATAATCCTAAGTGGATTTATGTCACATGATCTTAGAGACCAATTAATTGGGCCATTTCTGGAAATAATGTTATCGCTAAATCTTTCTTCCAATAAATCAATTGTTACGGTAGCAGCTTGAGGTGTATCACTATCTTGTTGGAAACAAAACACTTCTGGGTCGATACCATTCAAATTTTGAAACAAATAATCATTGAAAACAGTTCGAACGACAAATCTCAAAATTGTTAGATCGAAATTGGAAAGACCTAAGTATCGATGACAACATAATGTCGAACGTCAGGGCCGTATCTAATGAGACGGAACAATGTCCTCTAATGTTTACTAAACACCGAGTAATTTTAATTTATGCACTAATATTATTAGGTTATGAGGCACATTTCGGAAACTTTTGTGTGTTTTGATTTATTCATTAATGAAACACATTTCTATTTCTACTTATTTCAATGGTACTAACAACTTACGTTTCGTTAATAAGGAGTATGAGCTATGGTAATAGAAAGTTCTAGAAATCGAGACTGTGTAACGTACATCTGTATAACAATTCTATACTCGAACAAACTCGACAAGGTTTTGTAGATCATTGAGGCAAATTGCAGACATGCGCACGTTTCAAACTGATTGGTTTTCGTCAGTGCAATGTAGCATACATTGCATTCTATTGTAGAATATAGATACCTGAAGAAGCCACATCGTGGGGCGTTATATTAAACATTTTTGTGGAAATTAAAATATTGTCTCTTATATATTTTTTAATTGTTGATAATTTATAAGTTTGAATTTAATTTAAGAAAGCGACATTACTTTCTGAGGCCCTTAATATAGAGTCCGTCTAGAAAGTATCCGGAATTTATTATTTTTCATAATTTTAATATACTTTTTTTTGTAACATTCTAAGACAGTGTATTGTATAAAATAGGTTGTTCAGATACTCGACTATGGCCAAAATTGTATGGCATCACTATTTGACAAGTATTGTTGATTGTCAACAGGTATACAATTTATGGAATAATGTCGCAACTAGAAAAAAAAAACAGGTAGAATATTTGTGTAGAAAAGGTTCTCGAAACGTTAAAAATTAGTGCAGTTGACTGAACTGGGAAAAAGTGCTGTACATGAGGCAATAAAGAGGATAAAAATGGCATGGATATGAGGCATAGACCAGTTTCAGGAAGACCACGTAAGATTAAAGGAAACAATTTAAGCTTTATTGGCCTTAGGACGACACAATCCGCGCCTGGGGTTTTGCAAATTGGCTAACAGATTTGATGGTGCAAATAATATTTTAAAGTAATGTGTCATTTTAAACGATTTTCTCCTTAAAACGGCGTATGCTTTATATACAGAGTGGTGGCGTTTTCAGCAGTATAATGCAAGATGCCATACTTCGGCCTATACTCAAGCTTGGATGCAAGAACACCAACTGACAACCATTTCATGGCCAGCAGCTTCACCAGATCTTAGTCCCATTGAAAATATATGGGGACAAATGAAGATTGAAGCTGAACGAGCAGCGTCACGAGATAAAGATGATTCAATTCAATCTGTTTTACAGTCCTGGACTTCTATCACCGAAAATTATGGAGGTGATCTAGTTTCGGGTGTACCTCGACGTTTAGTCAAGTATTTACGGTTAAATGTAAATAAGATGAATATTTTGTTATAATTTTCTAATTCAAGAATTAAAAATATATACTGAATAATTACAATTGAGCTCTGTTTTTCCGGATACTTATAAGACGGACTATATTTAAAATAATATTTAATATGGATAGGTTAAAATCAAAGAAAAAATTGATCATTTCTATTTCTCGTTAATCACTATAAAAATGATTGCAACGAGTTGCCGACCAAGAAAAAAAGTGAAATTATGAAAATTATGATATGCTCACAATTCGCATAATACTGTACGAGTACGTTCCACCTGATTAATATTGGTGATGAAGAAATGCTTTGGAAATGACAATGACGAGTCGAATTCAATAACTTATGATCAAGGAAAAACAGAACAGTTAGAAAGGATAAGTAAACTACTATTTACGAGTGTATTCATACCTTTCGTAGCTGTCAATTCAGATATCATTTTTGCCAAACATTCCAGCAGTTATTTATGCTATTCACTGTTGAATAGCCATGAAGCGAGGTCCATAAATTCACATCATGCATTGAATTATTGTAATGTATCTATTTGACTCATGATGAAATACGGTAATGCAGTTCTGCACAGGATGATAAATGAATTATGGATTTCAAGTGAAATTTGTGAAATTTCTCGCATCTTGTTATCGAAATATGTTCAAGGTTTCCCATGGAAGATTTAGAATGTGCGAACGTCTATGGTCAATGAATTTCGTGATTTATTTCAAGAATATCCACTTATGAAAACAAAATACGATTATTTCATTCCTTTACAGTACGCATTAATACATACATGGTGTTTGTAATGGTAAGGTTAGAAGGTTCATCTCATAAATAAAATTTAAAATATCATACAGATTTCTTCTGTAAACCTTCTACAAATTTTAATTTCAAAAAAATTTTTTAGAATTAAATTAAATAAATGTCTTAAGAACACACATTGTCAATTGAGTAGACATAGAATTAATACTTATTGCACAGTAACAAAGGGAATGAAAGAAATTCAAATTGAAAACTAAAAATTATTAAATTATTAATTAAATTTAAAATTAATTTAAATATTAAATCACATGAAGAGTACAAAATTTTGTTTCATTCCTTGTTTTATGAAAACTAAATTCCCTTTCAAAAATGCAAAAGTACCTCAAGAACTTCTTCAAAAATAACTCGCTCAAAATAAGTTCCTTTAAAAATAATTTCTAAAACATGTAGAACATCCCTAAAAAAGATATTTTATCGAACCGACTGTATGATGTTTACCGCACAAACATTAGAAATATTTAGAATGTTTATAAACTCACTGTATTCTAATGTTTGTGTAGTAAACAGCATACATTCGATTTGGTAAGATATCTTTATAAATTATTTTTATTTTATGAATATGAAGTCGAGCGGATGATTTCCGTTGTTATAATTCAAAATTGTTTTTCAGGGATGTTCTACATGTTTTAGGAATTTTTTTTTAAAGGAACTTATTTTGAGCAAGTTATTTTTGAAGAAGTTCTTGAGGTTATGTTTTGCATTTTCGAAAGGGAATTTAGTTTTCATAAAACAAAGAATGAAACACAATTTTGTACTCTTCAAGTATTTATTTAATGATTTTCAGTTGACAATTTATCTTTATTTGAATTTCTTTCATTCCCTTTGGTATTGTGTAATAAGTATTAATTCTACATATCTACTGAATTGACACGGTGTGTTCTAAAAACATTCATTTAATTTAATTCTAAAAATAAAAAAAATAAAAATTTTTTTTTAATTAAAATTTGTAGAAGGTTTACAGAAGAAATCTGTATGATATTTTTAACTTTGTAATAATCCTTCTATCCAGAAAAAACTTTTTTTTTATTTAGTTTTCATAAATAAAATATTTACTGCGAAAACGAAAATTTCAGTGGTACAACCTGACAAAATGTGGTAATCTATAATTTGACGAAATCAAAAAACCGACTGACTGTATAAAATGTAATGAGCAGAATCAACATCCTATTTAGGAGCTATAAAATTTTGATTACCAAAACTGAGATTGTGTGAAGGTTTACAGCTTTTTGTTACTACAGCTTTTAAGTATAGATTCAACTTCAAACAACACTCATACAGAAATACGATTCTTGCTTGAATTAACGATTTTTTTTTGCTACAGCAGTGTAGTAGTTCATATTTAGACAAACCTCAATTTACACCAGAAAATAATTTCCTCAGTTTTGATATTAAAACATAATATTCTAGAAAAACTTGTTTTCATTAATGAAGGCTAATAACAAAATGGCTGAAACCATAGGATGAGACAATTCTGTTTAAAACCATATCAAATAGGAAAAAAAATTATAATATATAAGTTGGTTGGAAAGTAATTTCATTTTTTTCCCGACAGAGGATTTAATTGCATTTTTTTGAACCCACCTTCACAATTAAGCTGCATTATCAATATATGTTATGAGAGCAAGGCTTTTGTGTGAAAAAGTTCATTTACTTCTACGCAGTAGTTTTTGGTTGCCCTTTCAAATAGCAATAAGCAGCATTTTCGTCATATTTTTGTTTTTTATTATAGAAAAGGTATAAATGCTGCTCAAGCCAAAAAGAAATAAACCAATGTGTATGGAGAAGATGTATTGACAGTACGCCAGGGCCAGAACTGGTTTGTAAAATTTCGATCCGGCAATTTCGATGTCAAAGATGCACGTCGTTCCGGAAGGCCGGTCGAAGATGATAAAGACATGATAAAGGCATAAGTTGATACAAATCGGCAAATAACAACACGTGAGATCGGTGAGCAGTTGAATTTATAGACCAACTGGAATGCCTGGGCTTAACCTCGAAGTTCAATATATGGTTTTCCCATGTTCCCACGGAGAGAAATTTGTGTCGTCGCGTTGACGTCTGTGATTCTTATCTCAAACGTCACGAAAATGATCTATTTTTGAAGCGCATCATTACTGGGGACGAAGAATGGGTTGTATATAATAATGTCAAACGCAAGAGATCATGGGGCGGAAAATATGAACCAGCTCAAAGCATGTCGAATGCCAATATCCATCAAAAGATCTGGAGATTATGATTGTGGCAGTGTATTTCACTCCAGCTGTAAAAGCTTTTGTCAAATGACCAAACTTGTATGAGGTCTTAAATTTTGCATGAGGTCATGAAAATCAAATATACGAGGTTAAAAGGATCCATCATTACATATTGACGAGAAAGAATAGAAAAAAAATATATGGAACAAAACTTTATATACTTCTCATTCTTTTTGTCAAAACCAGATTAGGAATATATTTTGAAATTTTCGTAATTTATCTTCACGGAGTTATGCATGAGCATTCACATCTAAATATTAAACTTGAAGTCGATAAGATTTGTACATCGGAAAATATTTGAAGAATAAAATTTCAAATTACAAAAACTAGAGGAAACATTTCTGATATATTCAGACTCCAAACCTTTCCTCAAAATTTCAAGACTCTAGGTATTTTCGTTCCGAAATTAGCATTTGTAGCTTCAGTCGTCCACCCGTATTCTGATTCTCGCAAAGTTTTGCAAGTCGTCAACATGCACCTAAATACAAAGTTTCATTTTGATTAGCAAAGTAGTTTCGGAACTATTCGGAAAATAAGAAAAAATTTCGAATATGAATAACTGAGAAACCATTAGAACGATTTTGGCCATTAACGAAATTCGTCTAGATATTTAGGCCTCAAACTAACCCTGAAAGTTTAAAGTCTCTGGCTCTTTCCGTTCGAAAGCTAGGGTGTTTTAAATCGGCCGCCTCGGTCAGCCAGACAGAATTACTTTTATATATTGAAAATTACTATGAAGAAGTATCTCCATATTACAGATAATAGATGAAAATAATTCTCTAGGACCTTTACAGATTTAAATCTAAACGAATCTCATGAAAACATTTGGAATTATATTTTAAAAAACATGTCCTGGATACACTGTATCACTTTATTGACATATATATTATCATCAGATGTGGTGGAAGTTAACTAATAAAGAATCAAAAGATATATAAAATAATGATCAAATTATTAAGACATCACCTTATACATATATGTTTCTATTTATGTTAAAGAATCACAAGTTCAGAAAGGTCTTTTTCCAATTTCCCTTTTTTAAATAATATTTAGCACATTCTCCACAGAAAGAACCTTATAAATTCGGACCCAGATCACTCCAGTAAGGACATACACAGTAAGGAATAACAAAATAATCATTGAAAAAATATATAAAAATACTTTCTTCACCAGACATTTCTATAACAACTAATCAATTTTTGGATAAGCATGTCCTATACGAAAATTAGATTATATCAATATATCCCTACTTCCCTACTAATATTATAAATGCGAATGTAAGTTTGTTTGTTACGCTTTCACGCAAAAACTACTGAACCGATCATCATGAAACTTTGTACATATACTCTTGAAGGTATTAGAAGTAACATAGGGTACTTTATATTTAAAAAAAAAAATTTTTTTACGAAAGATAAAACAATTGTTTGTCAAAAAATCGTCAAATTTAGCTACTTCAGTAATGAAGTTTTACTATTATTATACCCTTACCCTTTATCTTTCATACTTATTTAATGACTCCACTGCGGGCGAAGCCGCGGGTAAAAAGCTAGTATGTATATAAAGCAATACAGTGTTATCTAGGCTTTTTAAAATTTAATTCTTAATGTTTTCATGAGATTTATTCAAATTTAAATCTGTAGAGGTTCTGGAGAATTAAATTCAGCTATATTATCTGTAATGCAAATACTTCTTCATAGTAATTTTCAATATATATTAATTAATAATTGAAAAATTTATTTGTATTATATCACATGCACGAGGCGGTTATCTAATTCCGAGTCTAGGTCGTATCTTCTCTCATTTTATATTTCTGTGATATAACCTAATTTTGCTTATCCAAAAATTAGTTAGTTGTTGTAGAAATGTCTGGTAAAAAAGGTATTTTTATATATTTTTTAATGATTATTTTGTTCATTCAAATAACTTTACTGAAGAGATTTGGGTCCGAATTTATTATGCTCATTCTCTGGAGAATGTGCTATATGTTCTTTAAAAAGGGAAAATAAAAAAAGGCCTTTTTGAATTTTATGTTGAACACTTTTTAGTGATGGAACTTGTGATTCTTTAACATAAATTGAAACATATGTATAAGGTGATGTCTAAATGATCTGGTCATTATTTTATACTTCTTTTGATTCTTCATTAGCTATTTCCACCACATGTATATATATATATATATATATATATATATAAAAAATATATATATATATATATAAAAAATATATATATATATATATATAAAAAAAAAAAAAAAATATATATATATATATATATATATATATATATAAGGTGATACAGTGTATCTAGGACATGTTTTTTAAAATATAATTCTAAATGTTTTCATGAGATTTATTTAGATTCAAATCTGTAGAGGTTCTGGGGAATTAATTCCAGCTATTATTATCTAGAATTATTTTTGATCTTGGATTATTCATCAGCAAGCCCGACCAGGCCATTTAAGATCATTTTCGTCTAAAAATAAAATTATAGACATTCCAGTACAACGATAGAACGCTGTTCCCTAGAAAAATCATGCAAAATCAGAATAGTAATGGAAATATTCATATAAATAATCATTCTTATTGGAAAATCTGATAGCGCTAGGAATTAATTTGACCATTATAGTCTCGACTCAGATGCTAGGATTATTTGAATAAAATACGAAGTCTGGAATTTGTAAATAGTTAAAGTTTTCAGCAGAAACAATTTAAAATCACTGAAATAAATAATAATAACGGTAATTAAATTAAAAAAAACTTGGCTTAAGTTTCAGTGTTTAAACAGTGGAACTTAGGCCAAGTTGTGTTTATTTACTTTATTAATTTGAAAATGTTTCACCAATTGATATGCGAGAAATCAATATCATTCATCAAGGAGACTTATCTTTGAAAATATTCCGTATTAACGTTTGTAAGTTAGATCAATGACCGTCAATCTGGGCAACAAGATTTGCATCAGGGGAAAAGGCATGTTTCAGAGAAAACTGGCATTCTCATTTGACAACAGAAACTTAGCGAGGTCACGGTGGAAGAAGAAATTCATCAAGATCAATTTTGCTGATCCGATATGCGAGAATATTTTAATTCCAGCCGTGCTTCTTTATGTCGGGAAGGAACTGAACAGATAGATTCTGACATTTCAATTAGTCGAACATCAGATATATTCCGTTCATTCGAAAAAAAATTAATGAGTTTCCTTGAATTGAAATACAGATTACGGTACCGCTCCTTGATATTTAATTCCAGAAGAATAAGAGAGAATTTTCCTTTTTTTCAAGCTATATTATAACAAGAATGTTTTTTGCCGAGAAATCTTTTTCCAGTCTACATCCAGAAATGAAATTCAGATTTAATATTAAATGTCGAATGAATTTGTCCATATTATATTTTTTATATACGTACTTAGCGATATTAAAATGAGGAAACTCATTAAGTTAGAACACTCCATTATTTTTGGTACACATATAACACACGGTAAGATATTAGATTTAAAATCAGTTATTGATCAATATCGGTTAGTTAATTTCTTGTGATCCTGCTTTTTGTGAAATAATCACAGTATGTGAAACTAACGTCATTTTTGCAAAAAAAGTGAATACTTTATTCACTTGAAAACATAAGCATATAGTCAGCCATGAGAAAAGAAATAAAGGAGAAAAGATAAAAAGTAAATCAGCAGAACGCTATATAGTGACCTTTGTGTTTGTGTTCAGAGTAAACATACTTTGTATTTTATCACCGAAGTGACCCTACAGTGCTCGAAATGTAAAAATAAGATCATAGCGTACACGTCTATCTCCAAAGAAAGTTAATCCCATGGAAAAGAGTTGTTGCTCGTACATAGAACAACAAAAGCGAGCAAGAGTTTACCATCTTTGTGTGAGCTCGAGAATATCTCTGGCACCACTAAACTGTATATTCCAAAGTTGATTAAACATAGGTTCCAAAAGTTGCGTTCGTCACAGCCTCTGAAGAATTTATGGAACATGTAGGTAAGTTGTTTGTCTTCGACAGAAATATATTCGAAACACCACTAATAGTGTAACACTACCGAGGGTTGTTTTTTCGGACGTGGAGGACGAAGCACTTACTGAGAAGAAGCAACCAAGCATCTACCAGATGCGCAAGTTGTCCAAGTATTGAATAGTGTCATAGTTTGACGTTGGATTGTTTTTTAATTGCACATTATTGGCGAAGGGAGAAACAGTAGATTGAAGGTGATGTGGAAGATCGGACGTGTAGAGAAGAAAAAGAATTGGTCCCTGCACGGAGCCCTGAGGCACACTGACAGCACTGGCCAGGCCGAGGATGAGAAGGTGGCACAAGCAGATACACAATATCAATGCAGAGATTTCACACTAAATAGGCAAGTGGAGCCCTGCCGGACGCCTTGGAAAAGTCAACAGATCAATCTATTGCTTTGGTCCAGTTGAATATGCAGAAGAGAAGGCGGTATTAATAGAATGACTACGGACGAAATCATGCTGCTTGTCCGGTATATAGGAAAGAGAAAATTCAAGAAGTTGGTTACTAATATTCTCTCCAATACCTTCGAAATAGTCGAGAGCAAGCTTATCGGTTGGTTAATGGTTTTTATGGTTGACAAGTAAAAACTATTCCATAATTTAAAATTGAATGATAGACGTTTCAACAACGCATTAAAATTGTTAAAATTCACTACAAAAACGGTAAAATTTTTACATCATAGTTCTCAAAACTAAAGCACATTTGGGTTGTCATGAAGCACCTTCTAGGCCGGTAATAGTGAAACTGGTGGAAAAATTTGAGCTGCTGGGACAAGTTGGTGATGTTAAGAATGGATACCGTGTGTATTGCTCAAGAACAACTGAGAATATTGCTGCTGTAGCCCGTAGTCATGTCGAAAACCCAGGTTTATCGATTCCTTGGCGATCTTTGGAATTAGGCATTCAACAAATGATATTACACCTTATTTTGCATAAAGACTCAGGTCTTAAGACTTTTAAAGTTTAGTTAACACAAGAACTCGAGCCGGTCGGTTACCAGCAATGTCGTATGTTCGCTAATTGGTTCCTTGAAATGCATCAAAATGATCCGTATTTTCGTCGAAAAATTATCTTCAGTCATAAGGCTCATTTTTACCTCGAATGCTACGTTAATAAGCAGAATTGTCGCATTTGGGGCTTGGAAAATCCAAGAATGATTGTTGAAAGGCCTCTCCATCCTTAACGTGTCACTTTTTGGTGCGGTTTTGGAGCTGGCAGTGTGAATGGACCTTACTTATTCGAATATGAGATTGGTGCAACTGTTGGATTGCGCAACCGAGCTATGATTAATGACATTTTTCAGCCGGAATTGGTAGATGTGGATGTAGGAGACGTTTATTTTCAATAGAAGGGCGCTACAGAAGCAAAGAAACAATCGCAATTCTCGAAAAGTTGGCTACTGAGATCTTGTGATTTAACACCTTTAGTCTTTTTTCTTTGGAGCTACTTGAAAGATAGGTCTATATCAATGCTCCACAATCGATTCAAGACCTTAAACATGAAATTAGGGAAGTTATCGAGGACATACAGCCTCAAATATGCGAATTGATGATGGAAAATTCCATGAAAAGGATATGGTACTGCAACCGTAGCCGTGGCGGCCATTTGACTGATATCGTTTTCCATTGTTAATTGTATACCCACCTCTTCACAATGAAATGAACATCCATTGGTTTCTCTTAAGATATACTCGTTTTTTTCAATATCAAAATGAAACCTCTTATTGAAAACCCTTTAGTTGTCAGGAAGAAGTTTTTTCCTTTCTTGCAAAATGGGGTCACACAGGCAGAGAATCCGAAAAGGAATGCCCAGATCCCATCACAATGAGGTTATGAAACATTCAATTAAGAAAGATGATGCTCCACGATAGCTCCGCTAATTTCGATATTCCGGAGACGAAATTTTAGGGTTGATTTCGGTCG
Organism: Megalocaria dilatata; assembly: GCA_034642435.1. Lineage (NCBI taxonomy): Eukaryota > Metazoa > Arthropoda > Insecta > Coleoptera > Coccinellidae > Megalocaria > Megalocaria dilatata. The sequence goes on along the minus strand of CM067859.1, from coordinate 50,040,127 downwards.
AACTGCCCATAGGAAAAGGAATTAAAAAATGACATCGCCCGTCTCTTTGGGGCTATAACTTACCAGAATCCCTGACAAGGAGGATGCCAACACGAGTATTCATGGATGACCTCACATTACTTCAAGGACGTCTTTTTGTTTTTAGATGAGGTCAATTCATTTTCGTATTTCATCTCAGAATTATGAAGTGTTAGCAAATTGGAAAATTTACGATCTGTGCTGTAGTCTGCTCTGGATCGAGTTCGTAGGTAATTTAGCCATAGTAATTTATTTCTTATGTGCTACAGTGAGCAATCATTTATCTAAGGTTTGAATGGGTTCCCCTCCTCTCGAATGCCACTTGGATGTTAGAGATGATGATATAGCTGATCTAACTCTCAAATATCTTCCATTGCATACCGATGCTATCGTGGGGAAGGAACAGAGACTCCCTATCAAGCCTCTCAACCTCTATACCGTTGTTGTCGAATTCCTTTTTATGATGGTTTTCATTGCATGGTGCTAGGCAACTGAATTGCGAATCGGTGGAAGTGGTAAGGTGGTTAGATTTGCCAAAAGGGGAAAGATAGCTGAGATTCGAGGTTATTTGAGGATTGGATACGAAAATCACATGAAGAAGAAAAGGGGTTTGGCCTCTAGTTGGGTTCATTTCAAGGTGTTTGTGAAGAATTGCTTGGTATGTAGAGATACCTTTTTGAATTCTTCGGAAGTAATTGATTAAACGTTTACCAATTATGATGAAAATTCTTGGTTGAGTATACTTCAAAAATGGGATTGAAAGAGTATATTAATTATACTTTAATGGTTTATTTATAGCCTAAATACATATATTACAAGTTTACAAGTTTGAATTTTTTACTCAAACTGAAGGAGTTGTTTCAGTGCAATATTGAACTCTAATTGCGGTGAAAACACTATTTTGTTCGTGGAATAGTTCTTCTTTGAGCTTTTTCACCGTTGTTCGCTTCAGCGAATTCAATTTAATTGGTTTCACTTTTCACAAATTCATATCTAATTACAAATAAATAATGTTGATAACACATTCATTTCAGGCCTTTACTGCGTTATGGGTTACTAAGAGAGAGCGTTCCTTGGAAGTTTAAAGTGAAATGCGAATATAAAATTCAAGAGTAGAGATAAATGTGCTTCATAAGTTAGGAGAAGTTGAACTCACGAGTGGTTTATTTTGTGCTTTTTGGACAAGAGACAAAATGCGACTATTTTGGGGATGTTTCTTCAAGGGTGCTTTGTGGCTAACTTAGATGAGAGGACTGTTCGATTATATCTTGAGAGACAAATAGTAATGTGATTAGAACTTACTTCTAGAGAATGTATGTGGGATCAGAACTTAATGTTCGAAGAGAGAATATTGCGTGACCGTTTGGGCGAAGCACGAAGAGGGCGCTAATGAACGGCTTGGAGGGATGTTATTAACTGTGCATCTTTTGGCTAACCGTTTGTATAAGATGAGTATCGCGTTACCGTCTGGTCGAGGGAATGTCTTGAAATCTACCTTTTTGCTAACTATGGTGAGTAAGAGTGTGGATTGGGGCTCGAAAAGGTGGCCCCATTCGACTGTTGTCGTCTTCAAATGGCTAAAACGGTTCTAATGGGTTTCTACGAAAACTCTGAAGGACAAATATTTTCGTTTCTTAGTGGTGTTTAGGCCCGTTCAGATATCTAGGAGAAAATGGAACATATTTGAAAGGCCTAAATTGTTGGAATCTGTGGACGTAATTGTTATATATACCTGCATAGTAAATTAAATTCCTTGTTCGATGTAAAATGTGAACAGTGTTGTAAACTCGTATTAAGGACTAGTTCAGCATAAGGAAACGATAGGGAAGACGCAGAGGATAAGTGAGCAACTGACCACTTTAAGTCGGCGCAAGTGAAGTCTCGAAGTGACGAAAATGTTATCGTAGATTCTGGATGCAGTAGAAGGAAAACTAAGACAACTGTGGTTCGTAGTACACTGACTTGATTCGCCAAAGGGAGAAATTAGATTATTAGAAATTTTGAAGAAAATGTTATCAATATCGATCCACTCATTTTGTATATATCGTCTTTTTGTATAAGAGATTGAGGGAGTCTTGACAATCTATCGTATCTCCTTGATATATTTGATGGTTAAGTATTTGTCGCTTGTGGTTAACCTAGCCCTCAGTTCGGTTCCTAGTGAATTTAACTTGAAAAACTGTTCTTTGATTTGGTCGAACTGGATCTTGATTGAATGGCATTGAGAACTTGCTGAGATAGATATTTATCTGTTGAGGATCATCTCTGCAATATCCAGAATTGGAAGGAGAAACTCGCATCAAGCGGGGTTGATTTGTGTATTTTGAGTCTAGTTTCACTGGTAATATACTAACTACTAACTATAAGGTCGGAAATACCAGATACGGTGACTTTGTCAGTTGCCTTGGACTCAGGAACGTTGGATATGATTAGATTAACGTTTCACATGATCCATAATCTCAGAAACGATAACTTCTTCACCTTATGATGGGGGCTTCATAAAAATAACGTTAATCACTGATAAAACTATGTACAGAATATACTAAATACACACCACACAAACTTTTAAACTAACTACTTCAAACATTATCAAAAAATTAAAAATCAGTTGATTTGAACTTCATTATGCCGAAAATTGTCAGAATAAAATTTATTTACTGCATTAGTACTCCCTTGTTTTTATGGAATTCTTATTACCAGAATCATTTTAAGGGAAGGGATTATTGAGTTTTGAATATTTTGTTATTTAATAGAATTCACTACTCAATACTAACAACAATAATAACCTTATATTTATTTGTTCTGAAAATGAAATATACCATTAGAAGTTTAATTTGAAGAAAAATTTGTTTAAAAAAATTTGCCACTTTTTTCAAGCATTTTTTCATTACCTAGTCTGATACTTTCACAAAAAGAAATATTTACATTATATATGATGAAATTGCTATGCTCCATGAAGAATATCATAACACCGTAAGACTCATGGATTTCATTCATTAAGTTGCAGCCGTGATATACAGAAACGCCCAAGTAGTACGGAGGAATCGTCACTTAAAAAAACCTGTTTAAGGTACTACATATGAATTTTTATTGTTACGTGTCTATTATCAATTTTAGTGTTTTTCAAATCTAAGAAATTGATGCTATTATTTACTTCTTCTTCACATGTGAATTTATTTGTTGGATATAATTTATTGATAGATTCCAAAAATGAACAAAGTTGGAATCTATATATGTAGGACAGGTTCGTTCCAAACAAGGATAGGAGAACATGAAAAATGTTATATTAATAATAAACCAACAATTATGCCAACCATTTGTTAGAGACTGGTCATAATTTTAATATGAACTATGAAATATTACATACCGAAAACAAAAGTCAGAAACTAAATCTGTTAGGAACTTTAGAGATCAATAGATATAATAAAAGACGAATTTTATTGAATGATCAAATAGATTTAAACAAATCCCCTCTACTTAATATTTTTCACTGATTGTAAACCATCTCTTTCCACCCCTCTATTTTTTGTACCAGAGCTGTGTATTTAAGGTCATGTTTTACATTGTATATCTCAGTTTTAATAATCACCTGCTGAAGTCATGGAATGACGAAACAATTGTCGTGTAAATCAATTAAATAGCGGAATTTGTTTTTCTTATAATACTATGAGGACTTGTAGTACTATATTATTTTTGGCACAGCTTGTAATTATATATAGTATAATCAGTGATAATTTCATATAGAAGAATTCAAATGGTTATTTTTCATCCTGTTACAACCTGTTGACTGTTCTAGCATTATTTATGAGAAAGTCTCAAATAACACAGGCCTACGAAAAACATTTTTTTTGTTGCTGAGAATTTTGAAGCTCCTTTGTGAATTAGCGAAGCGTCTCACCTGGTTACGTGAGTACAGAATAAGACCGTGTGTACTCGACGAAAACTACTTGAAAAGTTAGTTACTGATATCACCACACATGATAGATGAAAGTTGAGCTTAATGTTTGTGGGTTGGTAGAAGTTGAGTTAAAACAAATTGTAGAAATTACTATGTTTTACTACCAATAAGAATATATATTACACATTTTCTTGTGACTTGAGTTTCGGGAAATTAACTATTCCATCATCAGACAACCATAAGTTGTCTGATGATGTCACAAGAAAATGTGTAATATATATTTTTATTGGTAGTAAAATATAGTAATTTCTAAAATTTGTTTTAATTATGATCTACTACCAAATAGTAACGGCTTAAACAATTCAGTATCTGAGGAGTTGAGTTTTTGAATAGACATAAAATTAGTTCAAGGCTCTATTCAAATAGGAATTGTGTGAATAGTCTTGATGTATTTTGTTACATATGTGTAAGAGTGCTTATCTCGGATATTTTGGTGTTAAACTTGGTGATCAGGATAAAACCTGTGCTCCGCATGTTAAACTTGTACATAACTTTTAGACAATAGTGTACAGGAAAGACAAAAGGTCTTAATTTCAGCGATTTGGGGAGAACTCCAAACCCACTGCGATCATTGTTACTTTTTTCTGGTAAGTACTGAAGGAATTAGTGAAAACAATCGTAGCAAGGGAACTTAAACTGATTTAGTGCGTGCAAGACGCCCGATTTGCCCCTCAGGAGAACTGTCGATCCCAACATTTCACTAGCTTTTGACGACGAATATTGTCCCTCTGACTACCCTTTTGATACTAACGAAGGCAACAGTGATTATAAGGGGATGATATCAGTTCCCAACGTTTTAACCAGGATAAATTAAACAATCTAAGTAGAGATATCAACTTGTCGAAAAAAGCTTCTAAATTACTGGCTTTCCGATTGAATGACAAACATTCATTTGAACTAGGAACCACAATTACCTTTTAACGTACAAGAAGAAATAATCTACCAGTTTTCCCCCCAAAAGACAATCTTGTATTGTGTAGTAATATCAGAGGACTCCTGCAAAAAAATGGGTCTTTCTGAATATTTTTCTGATGATTTGCGCCTGTTTGTTTACAGCTCAAAGCGCTGTTTGAAAAGTGTTCTTCCTCACAATGCTAAGAAATATGAATCAATACCTACTGGTCACTAGACGAAAATAAAAGAAGAATAAGACACTTTATGTTTGATAATAGAGAAGATGAAGTTTTATAAATACCGATGGGTGATTGTTGTGGACTTAAAAATGGTTCACTTTCTGGTTGGACATTAAACTGGCTATACCAAATATCCATCTTTCTTGTATCTCTGAGATACGCACGACGCAGATCAAATCAATGGTTTACAATAGAGAAAATATGGTCCTTGGAGAAAAAAATGTCATTAATGATCCATAAGTCGGACGAGAGCAAATCATTTTTCCTCCGCACTAAAGATTTTGGAATATGTCAGTGAGGAAAAAGGTCGAATATTTCATCAAAATATGAAAATTATAGAGTACCGTTACCAAGAAAGATGGAATATACACACATCCCATCACACACCAAATTAATGCTGTTGCAAAATACATTAAAAAATGTCACGGGAAAAAAGCTTACGTAATTTTAAATGAATACATATTTTCTTCAAAAGTAATGTCCTTGTCGAGCTCTGAAACAGAAACTAATGCTATATTCGAAGGAGAGCATCAATTTGTATTATATCTTAATCTTAATACACCGACACCAAATGATGTGTAGGCCTAGTATAGTCGAAATTCTGACCGTTGAAAATATAATATAACTGAACATCAAAATGACGACATTCAATCAGAATGTAAGAACTATTTTCAGTTGAATCTGTGGATATGCAAATGGATAATAAACATTTCATTTTATAACGTCAATACCGAAGACACCAGTTCTGAGAAAGGCAATGTCTGTAAACATACGAATTGATTGTATTGTGTCAATTATGAACTCGATGTCCAATATGAACTCTTTGAATAGCCGCTTAGATTGTAAATGTGATGAGGAATTCAAGTGTTGGAATTTAGGATATATTACCTTCGAAATAATTGTTGCGTAACTTTGAGTCCTTTAGAAATTGTGCCGTCTGCATGACTGCAGAGACTTCTCAGCACTTTGATGAGATTTTGGAGGGCGATCTCTTCACTATATCGCAGACCCCGGATCTCAACGAACCCAAGTGCAATTTCCTTTCTATTTGCAGAAACAATATCAACATATCACCATTTATTTTAAAATTTCACAAGTTTGTTTCTTAACAAGTGATTCAATATAAATCAAACAATGATTTGAAATTGTAAGTGAATACATTTTCTTTACTTTTGTCATATCGGTACCACGGTCTTAGTTCTGGTTTGTTCATATAACAGGATATGCATTCGTGAAGGTGGAGAATTATACATTTTTCACGAGTTTTTTTCGGTTTAAGTTCTCAATAAGTATTTGAGTAGCAACCGTACTAATGCGCAAAAAAGAATCGAAAATTAGATTTAAAAATATCAGAAATCTAAGAAACTTTCACCATATATATTGGACATACTACTCTGTCAAGAAAGTACCGGGAATTTTCAATTAAAACAACATTTTTACATTTAATCGTCAAAATTTATTGGGTCGCCTTCAAAATAGGCTCCATTTGCTCCAATACATCTATGCCAACGGCACTTCCAATTATCGAAACATTTTTTATAGGCGCTTTCCGGGATGGACTTTAGCTCTCGCGCCGAATTTTGTTTTATGGCTTCAATCGACTCAAAACGGGTGCCACGAAGGGGCAATTTTAGTTTTGGGAAGAGGAAAAAGTCGCAGGGAGCCAAATCCGGCGAATACGGTGGTTGCTGAAGCACGTTTGTTGAGTTTTTGGCGAGAAAGTCAGTCATAATCGTAGCTCGGTGAGAAGGCGCGTTATCGTAATGCAAAATCTATGAGTTGTTCGCCCACAAATTTGGCCGCTTCTTACGGATACGCTCACGCAAACGTTTCATAACGCCTAGGTAATACTCCTTGTTTACCGTCTGACCCTCTGGAACGAATTCGTAGTGCACCACGCCACGGATATCGAAGAAAACAATGAGCATCACCTTCATTTTCGAGCGGCTTTGGCGTGGTTTTTTCGGTTTCGGCTCATTTTTTGCCACCCATTCCGATGATTGCTGGCTTGTTTGCATATCGTACTCGTAAGCCCAGGTCTCATCACCAGTTATAATGCGTTCCATGAATGTAGAATCGGAATTACAGCGATCCAGCATGTCTGAAGCAACCTGTTCGCGATGACGTTTTTGAAGCAAATTCAGGTCTTTCGGTACGAGTCGTGCGGCCACCTTTCTCATGCCCAAAATATCAATCAAAATCGTACGTGCGGACTCGTGGGATATCTTAAGATCATGTGCTATCTCTCTCAAGCTGGTACGACGGTTTTCCAGCACCCTTTCCTTAATTTTATCGGCGTTATCTTCGATCGAAGCCGTCGATGGGCGACCACTTCACGACCGTCCTTGAAGGCTCTGTACCACTGATATGCACGAGTTTTCGATAGAGCATTATCACCAAAGGCCTTGTGCAACATTTTCAATGCATCGGCACACGAAAATTCATTTGTAACACAAAACTTTAAACAAATTCTTTGCTCAACGTAATCACCCATAGTAAAAATCGGCACGCACTCTGACATCGACTGACTTAATCAGCTGTTGCAAACACACTAGTAGACAGATCCCATTCAAGCTTGGCATAGTAATTAAGGACAGTGGTACCAACCTAGGAAAAAAAAATTTACCTGCCTCATTGCCCCGCCAGATTTAAATCGATAATTCCCGGTACTTTCTTGACAGAATGTATATATTAGATTATTATAAAATCTAAATGGAATTTTATTGAAACATGTTGTAGAAATAACATTGTTTTACTTCCAATAAATTGATATTTTCACCTTGATTGTGACTCGAGTTTCGGGAATTAACTACCCCATCTTCAGACAACTGAAGACTTAAAAAGTTAGACAGGGTATTTACGCATATACAGAGATATAAGAGGTAATGAAAACAGGTTAAAAAAGAGAGGAAGTCTAATAACTATTAGAATATTAGCACGCCAAAGAAGATTGGTAAACATATTTATTTAAATATCTCAAATATTTCGGATTTACATAGATCCGTACAATCATTCATTATTTTTACATTATTTTCATTGTGAACTAATTAAAACATTTGAACAGATTCTAAATAATCATGTTGCTTTCCTTTTGATTCTACATGTAAAATTTTAAGATTATCTATTATCGGAAAAGGATGACCGTTTTCTAAACAATGAGCGGAAAAAGTAGAAGTTTGTTTATTTTTCATGAAATTTATTTTATGTTCGTTGAATCTCGTCTTGAAGGAACGTACCTTCTGTTCTATATATTTAGTACTGCACGTCGAATAAGATAACTCATAACCTTCCGATTTATGTTTGTTTGGAATATACGGATGTTAATTTGTTTTGTGTTTTGAAAGCAATATAAACTTCTAATTTTTAAAAACTTTCGGCCACTTTTTGACTTATGCTACCGAAGTACGATTAAAAACAAAAATCATTTCTTTATCGTACTTCGGTGGTATGAGTCAAAAAGTGGCCAATAGTTTTTTTAAAATTAGATGTTAATATTGCCTTCAAAACACAAACCAACACATCCCTATCATTCAACGTAAGGGACCCAACTCCAAACATACATAAATCGGGAGTTTATGAGTTATCTTGTTCGACGTGCAGCAATAAATATAAAGGACAAATGGAACGTTCCTTCAAGATGAATATAAAATGAATTTCATGAAAAAGAGACACTTCTACTTTTGCCACCCATTGTTTAGAAAACGGCCATCCTTTTCCTTTTGCTTGTTTTAGACATTAATTTAATTCTTGAAGTTTTTTTGAATAGAAATTTTTTGAAATTAAAATTGTAGAAGATAAACATATTTTAATTTGTTTTGATATTCAAATTTTGTTATATTTCTTCTATCAAGTAAAAGGCCTTTCTATTTTATTCCTTAACTTTTGTAAAGCAGTTCACATAAATAAGTCAGAAATAACACTTTGGCTCATTTAACGCTGAAAAATTGCAAATATAGAAATGATAAGATCTTTGATATGAACGCGCAAAAACTCTAATCACCATTATATTCCTTTCAGGAATTTATTTTAATCAACTGAAACCATTCCCAATTAATGGACACCTCTTAATTGCACCCCATGTTCTTCAGCAATAACCATAAGTACTCTGCTTATTATTGAAATTAAAACACTTCAGCAGGTGTTCGAATTTCCGAATCACGGTTTTCTGTCTTTATTGCTGAAAGTAAGAAAGCCGTTTAAGCGAAACAGATGCCTTGTATTTTTTCACAACTTCCTCGGACACCTCACGATAACATTTCTGCCAGACAGGATGATCGAGCATCATGTGGCACACTCGTTTTATCTCAGTCTTATAAATAATAATCATAATAACCACTTCTCATTACCAAGCGAATTCTAAGATCGCGGGGCATTCAGCTACACGCCTTATGTAAGGAGAGTAGCAGCGATAGGAATTGCTAGATGGCATCTGAGGTAATCACACCGAATTCCAAGAGAGAAAGGAAAGAAGTGAACAAGAACGGTACCACGAAACGGCAAGATCACAAATCAACGATGTTCGAGTTACGATCGACCTAACTGTTTACAAGCAACTTCCCATTCGAAATCGAATTACAGGAAATTGAAAGAGCTGATAGAATTCATTGGAGGAGACGGTCCGTCGGATTTGTTTACAAACGATTATGGATCTAGTACCTAGCGTTGCATGGAATTTAGATGCTGAAATTATGCGGAGCTCGGTATGATCAATGTCCATTTCAATCGATGGAATTCATTAAATGATCTTCATGAATATGGATTAAAAAGTCAGTAAAATATACTTACTGCGTGACATTGAAATGAGAGCACCCAGTAGTAGTTAGGGAATAATAATTTGAATATATTATATCAAATATTAACTAGAACAATTCTCTGAAACCTCTGAGAAATTTAATCTAAAAATCTGTTAAAATTTTTAAAAAATTAAATCAAATAAAATGCAAACAATATACAGTGTAGAAACCACTCATGTTAGAAAATTATGAAAACAATGGGACATGTTAACTTTTAAAATCAATGGTCTGCTTTGTAAGCATAAATATAAATATAAATAGAGATTCGCCCAAATCCACCAGAGTCCGTCCTCTTTATTTTGAATAGAACACCCTGTAAATTCTTATATTTTTAAAAAATCCTTAACAACCTCATTTCAACTAATGCATGGTGTATTATGTATAATACCGGGTCAAAGTATAAAATTAATAAATTATCACTAGTTAAATAATGGTATTTTTTAGATTACCTAAATTCAGACTTACGAAATTTATGAACTAACTATCAATTAAGTTGAGAAAATTTCTAAAATCTACAAAAATAAATAAACGAAATCTGCAAATAATGTGGATTGTTATCAGTCCGATGTTGCGGTGCTTATATTTACATTGAAATAGTAAATTCTCAATTGAAAACATATTTCTTGTAAAAAAAAAAGATTTGAATATTAAAACAAATTGAAATATGTTTATCTTCTACAATTTTAATTTCAAAAAAATATTTTATTCAAAAAACTTTTAGAATTAAATTTATGTCTAAAACAAGCACCGCTTACATTTAATAGACGTATATAATCAAAACTCAATATATAATGTCAAATGGAATAAATAACCCAACAGATATACGAAAGTAATTAAAATTAATAAATAAATATTTAAAGGAGACAAAATTTTGTTTCTGGTCTTACCTTTAAGAACACCAATTGCCTTTTAAAAACATGAACACACTTAAAGAAATTCTCAAAGACTATAATTTATTTGAAATATTTAATTTATTTAAATATTCGAATAAGTTAATTCAAAAATCTCTAAAAAAATGCACTATATCTTCAAAAAACAAATATTATTCTAAGCAATCCCGTCTTCAGCCGTCATTTAATATTCCAAATATCAAAATCAAAAAACTAATCTATATCTCTCAACACGTGTAAAAAGACTAAAGCTTCGAAACACAGATCAACTATATAATTCAAGATTGATCTATGTTCTAACAAAATCAAAGAACAGTGTGAGTTATTTTAAGGTTTATTTAAATTCATTGACATTCCATAATGAGATTTATTGAAGCCAAAATATATTTTATTTTATTTTATATTTCTTGTAGAAAATTTGAATATCAATCTGTTAGTCTTCTATAATTTTAATTTCGAAAAAAATTTTATTCAAACATTTTTAGAATTGAATTAGTGTCTTATAAGCACAGCTTATATTTAATAGACGTATAAAATCAAAACTCAATATTCAATATCAAATATGAATTGTCAATTCCCAACAAATATGAATTGTCAATTAAAATTAATAAATCAATAGGAGACAAAATTCTGTTTCTGATCTTACAATTATGAAAACTAATTCCTTCTCAAAAATACAAAACATAATTTAAGGACTACTCAGAAAATATCATTTATTTTAACTATTCAATATATTTAAATGTTTAAACAAGTTACTTCAAAAATCTCTCAAAACATGTATTATATCTTCAAAAAACAATTAGAATTCCCATAAAGTCCTACTTCACATTTAAGAAATAAAATTAATCAACAACAAATATATAATTTGATAATTTGAAATAAGGTTACTCTGATTTTCACAAATTTTTATTGTTAAACTCACAACAATTGTTTCGCTATCACAGTAGCATCATCAGGCAAGATCACATTTTGAATAACTAAGCTTGTTTCCGAAATCCAGCTATTTACATCTATTTGTTTTTAACCAACAAATAGATGTAAATAGCTCACCTCTGTTAAATATATTCAGATAAGCTGGAATTTGCAGGGACCCTTTTTTGGGTTTTAGTGCTCAATAAAAATTTATTGTAGTTACTGTAATATAAATAGCCATGGATTTCGGAAACAAGCTTAGTTATTCCAAATGTGATCTTGCCTGATAATGCTACTGTGATAGCGAAACAATTGTTGTGAGTTTAACAATAAAAATTTGTGAAAATCAGAATAACCTTATTTCAAATTATTTAATATGGATTTTCACCAAGTAAGGACTGATACAATTCAATAACAACAAATATATCACACCTCACAAACCTAGTGATATCCTTCGATTTGAACACACAAACCTTAAAATCCAAGATATTTATGTTCGTCAAAAAATCACAAAAAGCTGTAAGCTATTTTCTTTAAACCACTTAACTTTCCATAATAAGTTTTATTCAAAGTATAATTATATATAATATATGATTATACTTTGGTTTGAATAAAACTCATTATGGAATGTCAAGTGGTTTAAAGAAAACCACATAATACCTTACAGCTTTCTGTGATTTTGTGACGAACATAGAATATCTTGGATTTTAAGGTTTTTGTGTCCAAATCGAAGGATATCACTAGGTTTGTGAGGTGTGTTATATTTGTTGCTAATTAATATGATTTTGTGACGATATTTCTGTTCAGTAAGCATTGACAAATTATCATGGAAAGACTCGCGCCGCAACAACGTGTTGAAATTTATTTTCAAAATCACTGTTCTATTCGCCAAATTTATAAACTTATTAAGCACTTCGTGAAATTTATGCTTTACATAATCGTCCATCAGAGAAGCTTATTTGTCGAACTTTAGATAGATTTCGAACAACATTTTCTCTACTCAAAGAAACAACAACAACAAGACAAAGAACTGTACGTAGAAAAGAAAATATCGCTGCTGTAAATCATAGTGTTAATGATAATCCAGATCTGAGTATTCATTGACGTTCACAACAAACAAGCAAAATTGCCGTATATGGAATGAAAACAATCCTCAAGAAGTTCTGCAGGTTCCATTGCATCCTGAAAAATGCACTGTATGGTGAGCTGCACACGCCCGAGTCATCATCGGTCCATATTTCTTTAAAAACGATGCTGAAGCTAATGTTACAGTGAATAGTGCTCGTTACAGATCGATTATCAATGATTATTTGTTTCAAAATTTGAATGGTATCGACCCAGAAGTGTTTTGGTTCCAACAAGATGGTGCTACACCTCATGTTGCTACCGTAACAATTAATTTATTGAAAGAAAGATTTGGAGATAATATCATTTCGAGAAATGGTCCAATTAATTAGCCTCCAAGATCATGCGACATAACTCCACTGGATTATTTTCTTTGAGGTTATGTTAAGACATTGATTTATGCTGATAAACCAGAAACAATAGACGCTTTGGAAACCAACATAACTCGTGTTATTGATGAAACAAGGCCTGAATTACTCAAAAAAGTGGTCCAAAATTGGTCTGGTCGAATGTAATTCCTCAGAGCTAGTCGTGGTGAACAAAAGCCGAAAATTTGGCTTCGATCTTAATTTAAATGTTTTTTATATCAATTTAAGGTTCTATCACTCTAAAAAGCACCCGATATATATCTATTTTATTGATTGTTTTATTTAGCATCGAAATAACTCTCAACGGAGGAAAAGCTATTAATAGGTTAGAATTTTTCAGGTTCTTTTTCTGGAGAATGAGTTATCTATTTTTTAAAAAGGGTAACAAAAAAGACTGTTTTGAATTCTATGTGGAAAATTTTTGGTAATTGAATTTGTTATTTCTTAATATTCACTCGACACAAATTTGTATTGGGTGATGGATTTAGGATATTTTGGTCAATACTTTGTGTTTCCTTTTGATTCTTCATTGTTTGGTAGCCATTTGTTAATAATCTATATTGCTATGAAGTGTTTTTAAGGGCATGTTATTAAATTTAATTCTAGAAGTTTTCAAGAGAATCTTCAGATTAAATCTGTATAGGTTTCGGAGAACTAATCAAGTTTCATCTGTAATAATAAGCCAGGTTCACATTTTGAATAACAGGTATTCAAAATGTAAACCCGCCTGATGATGCTACTGTAATAGCTAAACAATTGTAGTAAACAGAACAATAAAAATTGTGAAAATCAGAATAACCTTATTTCAATATCAAATTATAGATATATATATATATATATAATATATATATAAATATATATATATATATATATATATATATATATATATATATATGTAAAAATAAAACTGTTATTTTTAGGGAAAACAAGTTTGTAACTTCTATGTTCTATATTCTATGTTCTATGATCTATGTTCTATGTCTAAGATTGTAACTTAAAACTGTCACATGTCATATTTAGTTAGCTGTTAGAAATGTGAATTGAGAAACCCGAAGAAATAGCATTGTTTTTGATTTCTTCCAGGTTAGTAAGCTATTTTTTTATTTCTTTGTATGTTTTTATTTTATTTTGTGTATGTTATTCTGGTATATTTTAAACTAAAGAAAATAAATTCTCCCAGAATCATGACATCAAATCGTTTATTTCTTCAATTATAGAAATAAGAATTGATTACATTCTTTTATATATATATATATATATATATATATATTGATTATATATATATATATATATATATATATATAAAAGAATGTAATCAATTCATATTTCTATAATTGAAAAAATAAACGATGTGATGTCATGATTCTGGGAGAATTAATTTTCTTTAGTTATATATATATATATATATATATATATATATATATATATATTGTCATGGTATTTACAGTTAAAATAAATAATTACATAAATATATTAAGGAAAAGACTCACCTTTGTATATAAGTTGACTCGTTAGAGTATAACCAGAGCACATTTAATTAAATAATATCCATTCTGACAGAAATATTAATAATTCAATTCGTAAAAACACTCACAAGCAAAAATTATGAAGAAAAAGCATATTCAGGATACATAACGACTAGTCAAATTAAAATTCTTTGAACGGTAATCCAAAAACAGTAATCTTGTTGACAGTCTATAAATAAAAATTCACAGGGAGATTTCAATTCATAATTATTCAATATAAAACCAGCCAAAGTTGCAGTAAATAGAAGTAATTTGAATTTAGATATCAAATTTGAAATTGATGAAGAATTTGTTGAAAAGATTTGTTATTATAATGAATCACATATAAACTTTAGTGAAATTGTTGACAAAGAACAAGCTAAATTAAATATAACTCACCAGAATTATGTAAATGGGACAAATTTGATCAAAAATCAATTAATTCAATGAAAGATAGCATCTACGTCAGATATTTTCAAATGATTAATGTAAGAGAGATCCTTGAAAATGTTTAGGCATCAATAGTATTGTAATAGCATCTAAGCTAAAGAAATTCAATCAATTTCATAAGTAATATTAAGTATTTTATAAGTTATAAGCATTAGAAGTTAAAATTTGTTAAATTTTGACACTTGAAATACTGTACGAACGAAAAGCAAGACTTTCACTGTTCTGTTTAACATGAAACATACATCAAAATGTAGTTAAAAAAATAAGCTAATTTTCAAAAGTAATTTCAAACCAGGAAATATTGTAAATTTTGTAAAATCATCAAAAGCATCATTTTTATATAATTTTGACAGAAGCTAGTAAGCTTAGAAATTCAACTTTTCTTGAAAACTATAAATAGGGCAGACACAGAAAAAGTCGGCAGTCTCCAATTATATGCAGAGTAGAATCCTTGTCGGTCCGTAATTAAAAAAATGCCAAAAAAGTAACATCATCTGAAAAAAGAAGATTATTTGGTTATTGTGAATGGAAAGTGAATTCAGAAAATACATTACCTGAATGTGAATGGAAAAATCCCACATAGAAATCAAGTTTCAAACGAATAGGATATATCGAAGAAAATCAACAAAGTAGCCTGTGAATTTCAGAACGTTCTAGAAGTGTTTTTTCCAACGAAACCAATGTATTCCTGAAACTTAGAAGGAACATTAAAAAGAACAATCAAAAATTGAAGAACAAACTTACCAAAGGTATTAAAATTCAATCCTGTTAATCTTTTCTCAAAGAAGTTTAGAAATAATAATCACTGTTTACATTAGAATTACGTTAGGTTATTTAGTTGAGGTTAGGTTAACATAGAATTAGAATTTAGGTTAATTATCACTGATTATAATATTTCAAATTACTTTAATATAATATAATTTAAAAATTCAATCTTTTAGAAAATTCAAATTGAACCCTCCCTCAAATATCAAATCAGATTTAATAATATTTTAATTTAAAAATTCAAAATTATAATCTTAAGAGTTAGCCGGAATCATAGAATACATCACATACATACAAGGGTGATCTAATAAATATTTAAATTAGTATATATATATATATATATATAATTATATATATAGTTATATATATATATAGTTATATATATATATATATATATATATATATATATATAAAATGTTTCCCAAAATTGAAATTATCTTTTCGGTTCCTAAATGAAGATTGATGTTTTTTGAATCTTTCCAAATTCAGAAATCTAACAACCCGAACATAGATCCAAAAAGCTATCGACCTATTTCACTTACCTGCGCAATGTATAAATTGTTTGAAAGAATCATCAACCAGCGGCTATGCTACTTTCTAGAAACGAATTAACTTTCAACAAGCTATCAAATTGGTTTTCGTAAACATCGATCAACTACAGACAACCTAGTCCAACTACACATTGAGATGATACATTCGCTAATAAACAAGAATTGATTAAGGTTTTCTTCAATATAGTTAAAGCCTTCGACACAACAGGATAGCGAAGATACTGAAAACCTGGAATATAGATGGCACAGATGTTGCATTTCATAAATTACCGCACTTTCCGAGTTAAAATTGGTAAATAAAATCAAGTCTACACAACTTAGAAAACGGTCTACCACAAGGATCTATTAAAAGTCCTACACTCTTCCTGGCAGCCCTAAATTACATAACTTGCCAGATAAGAGCACCTGTACAGCCATCAACTTATGGAGACGATTTCTTGATTATGTGCCGCTGACACAACATACACACTAGTATAAAATTAATGCAAGTAGCATTACGAAAGTTGGAAGAATGGTCCAAAAAATCTGGTTTCAGTTTCTCTTTCACTGAAACTAAAGTGATGACATTCACGAAAAAACACCCTAAGTCATGTATTCTGAAACTCAAGGATACTCCCCTAGAGAACGTACAACACTATAACTTCCTAGACATGATCTTCGACTCAAAACTGACTTGGAAAGAACACATAAAGTAGCTAAAAGCAGACTGCATAAGGAGATTAAATATAATGAAAGTGTTAGCAAATAGTTCCTGGGGTGCTGACAAAAAAACACTCACCACCGTCTATAAAACCCTTTTAAGAGCAACTAGACTACGGATCCATGGTATATACAATAGCTAGCAAAAGTCATCTTAACAGCCTTGATATTCAAAACACTGCCCTACCTTTGTTTTCTGGAGCTTACATAACTAATCCCCCAAACAGCCTCTGCAGAGAAATGGGAGAAATGCCCCTATCAATCCGGAGAGAAATGCTTCAGCTGACCTATGCCTCGAGAATTTCTGCTGTCACACAAAATCCCATACAGAAACAGATTTATAGCCAATGGTTCAAATAACACTAGATAGAACAACCCAATGTCAAAATCCCACTATATTTCAGAGTTAACCACTAGATAGTTGGATCAAATATCCCTGAAACTATTAGCTATAAATTACCAGTACACGAACCATGGACCAAAAGAGAATTTGAAACTCACATATCTCTTACAGCCTACAAGAAAACAGACACTCATCCATGCACTATACAACAAAGATTTCGAGAAATTATAGAACAACACAAACCAAAACAATATAATATTCACAGATGTTGCAAGGATATTTACAGGACCACAACAAAAAAATTCAAGCTCCCTCCAGAAACAAGTTTATTTAACGCCGAATTGATAGCGATCCAGCAAGCTCTACAGTTCATCCTTGAAAATAAAATCCCTCACTCTGTCATTTGTACTGACCCCCATCGAAATACTTACCCTTTACCACCAATCCCATTATAACCCAGTCAAAAGATCTGATTTCTTCCCTAACTCAAAACAACGGTTTGACCCTAATCTGGCTTTCCCCACATTGTGGTATTGAAGGCAACAATAGAGTAGACCAAGCAGCAAAAGAAGCTATCCATGCTGGAGAAGAAAAAATCATTATAAGCAACTACGACTTGGCTAATTCATATAAAATCAAAATAAAACATAAATGGAAAAACACCTGGAAAACACAAAGATCGAAACTTGCCCTAATTGATTCCTCAATATCATGCCTTCCTCCAGTCATTACTCAGAGGAAAGACCTAGTAATCCTCAGAAGACAAAGAATCGGCCACAGTTTCTCAACACACAGCCATCTATTAGCAAAGGAAAACGCTCCAAGATGTACATCATGCAATAAAGAAATCGCGATTCCACGCATAATGGTAGACTGTCCAACACTCCAACCACAGAGAATAGTTTACAACGTAGCCAACACCATAGAAGAAACCCTCAAGATTGACAAATCAACCTGCCTAAACACAATAGCATTCATCAAATCCATAAGCCTCCAAATCTAATAAATTAAAGTAGAAGTATATTTTGTTGAATATCATTTTGAAGTTCTTCTCAATTTCAATATTTTGTAAATAATTTATTGTACAATCCAGCTAATGACCTTGCTGTCGAAGCGGTTGTTATTATTATTATCCTGATACTCCTAGATCTTCTGTGAAGATTCCTCAGAAGCTTTTTCAGCTTGTGCTGAGTTAGGAGTTCAGTTGTGTTATGGTGTAGGCTTAGTTACTGCAATATTGCGCCACGTTAGATCACAGCACTGTTATTTTTGACCCAACAGTGAAATGGGGGCAGACACCCGTCCAACTAGAAAATTTATTTTCTACCTGAACAGGATAAGAACCCGGACCTCCCGGTTGCGAGTCCGATTCTCTCCCGCTGAGCTATCCATACTCATATATATGTATGTATACTTATAAATAAATAAAATTAGTAATAGTAGTAGTAAAAAAGTAATAGTTCTTTGACATTTTTGAATTTTTTCATGAGCACTTCCTTGCTTAAGAATAAATTTTGTTATGTTTACAACAATTATTTCCCTATCACAGTAGCATCATTAGGTAGGTTTATATTTTGAATAACTAAGCTTGTTTCCGAAATCCGTTGCTATTAATATTACAGTAAGTACAATAAATAGCAACGGATTTCGGAAACAAGCTTAGTTATTCAAAATGTAATCCTACTTGATGATGCTACTGTGATAGCGAAACAATTGTTGTAAACATAACAATAAAAAATGTGAGAATTAGAATATTTAAATATTATTTAATATGGATTTTCACCAAGTAAGGACTGATTCAATTTAATATTGAAGATATTCCTATTTGTGGTGTTGAAAGAATAGCATTTATCGGTAGTGTGTATAAGGTTGTTGTGTACAGAAGTGGCACATCCCAAGATATATGTAGCCGAAATTGTAAGTATGATCAATTTATATCTGTATGGACAGATGTACCTCAAAAGAAAATATTAATGGAATGAAATAAGGAATTACTTTGTTTTCTATCACTTTTTTTTATAACTGATATACAGTGACTCGAGTTTCGTAGTGTTTACTACATTTTTAAACTAAATGAACAAATTATATCTCAACTATTATATATGGGGATTGTAGGCTTCGGCAGAGCTTCGAAGACAGGGGTTTTCCAAAGCTCCGTCTGTTCGTTAAATAGTTTTATTATTGGTACGTGTCTTTTATATTTTTCAATTTCTATGGATTCCAGGATGTCAAGTTTTTTCCCTGTCGCTTCCACGTGCAAGATAACAAGGTTGTTCAATTCTGGGAACGTGTGATCTGTAGTGAAGAAATGGTTCGCAAAATTGGAATTATTCTTCCGGTTCCTAAAAGCAGATTGATGCTCTTTGTACCTTTTATGGAAAGGACGGCCCGTTTGTCCTATATACACACTATTACACTCTTGACAACTTAATTTATAGACTCCCTCTCTTCGAAGCTCTGCCGAAGCCTACAATCCCCATATATAATAATTGAGATCTAATTTGTTCATTCAGTTTGAAAATGTAGTAAACACTACGAAACTCGAGTCACTGTATATCAGTTATAATAAAAAGTGATAGAAAACAAAGTAATTCCTTATTTCATTCCATTAAAATGAACTATCACAAAGTAACGGACTACTCCATCCAATATTAGAAAATACTAAACTGAACGAACATTAGCCAAGCAAGCTGATAAAGCTGTCTGTCTAGTAGTTATTATATTATGTATTATATATTCTGTTAGCCTTCTACATATTTAATTTCAAAAAATTATATTTAATAACTTAAAAAATATAGATTGAATTAATGTCATATAAGCACCGCTTATTTCAAACGACATATAAAATAAACATTCATTATAAGACCTTCAAATGAGATAACAAAATCCAATAAATATAAATTGTTAACAAAAATCCTATAAATTAAATATTTTGAGTGGACAAAATTTTGTTTCTCGTCAACCTCTTATGAAAACATATATCTTTCAAAAATGTTTAACATCTGTATGAAGACTGTTAAGGAAACCAGTTTCTGATCTTAATTTATGAGACCTAATTTCTTTTCAAAAATACGAAACATAAATTTAAGGACTTCTCAGAAAATATAATTTATTTGAAATATGCAATATATTTAATTATTTAAATAAGTTACTTCAAAAATCTCTCAAAACATGTATTATATCTTCAAAAAACAATTAGAATTCCGATAAGTTCTTCATCGGTCCTACTTCACATTTAAAAAATAAAACTAATTAACAACAAATAGAGTTCACCTCAAACACCTCCTGATATCCTCACACTTACTCTAAAATCCAAGATATTCTATGTTCGGCACAAAAATTACAGAAAAAGCTTTAAGGTATTATATGGTTTTCTTTAAACCACTTGATACTTCATAATGAGTTTTATTCTAACCCAAGTATAATTATATATTATATATAGAATAAAATAATAAGAGGAGGTGATTTTTGTGAGGAACATAGAATATCTTGGATTTTAAAGTAAGTGTGTTCAAAACGGTGTTTGAGGAAAGCTATATTTGTTGTTAATTTATTTAATTTTCAAATTTGAAGTAGGACTGATGAAGACCTTATCGGAATTCTTATTGTTTTTTGAAGATATAATACATGTTTTGAGATATTTTTGAAGTAACTTATTTAAATATATTGTATATTTCAAATAAATTATATTTTCTGAGAAGTCCTTAAAATTATGTTTTGTATTTTTGAAATAGAATTAGTTTTCATAATTGTAAGATCAGAAACCAAATTTTGTCTCCTTCAAATATTTATTTATTAATTTTAATTGACAATTTATATTTGTTGGGTTATTTATTCTGTTTTATATTGTATATTGAGGTTTAATTTTATACGTCTTTTAAATATAAGCTGTGCTTCTAAGACAATAATTTAATTCTAAAATTTTTTGAAATTGAAATTATAGGAGACTACAGATAAAATCTGTTTTGATATTCAAATTTTGTAATATTCCTTGTATCAAGTAAAAAACATCTTCTTATTATTTTATTAAACAATGGATTTCCGAAATGATTCTTGAAGGACAAAAATTTCAGCTGCTGTTTCTCTCATACTTAAACGATGATTTTGCATCACCATTTCCTTTACTTTTGAAACGTTGAATTTCGTTTATGTCCTTGATACTTAGTCAGATCAAGTGCATAATCCATAAAATATTCCACCCCCCTGGAATGCACTGTACTACCCATGCGTTGGTGTTTCCAATGAAGTCGATTCACTGTGTGCACTAACATCGCTTCCGCACAGGAAGTTTCATTTACATTTCACTCGAAATAAACTGATAAAATGCTCCACTGTGAGTAAATAAAATGACAGATGACGCCCAAAATCCGTTAGTATAGAAAATAATTGTATAAAATTAGCAATATGAATAATTTCGACTATCATTTTGAGCGAATTCTTCAAATGATCAATTCCCAGTATATTCTTGACTGTATTTACGTGAATAATAAGCAGTTTGATATTATTTTATTTATTTCTCTATAATGCAGTGGAATGATTCGTCCAGTTTGGTCAGTAACAACAGTTAACCGATGTCGTTATCTCGACCAAATTTGTGTTTCGGTCGTGTACACGCCCAGTAACTGGGCTATGTTGTAACAGACTTCCGCTCGGAAAAATGAGCTGTAATAGTCCAGTTAATCCGCAAAGATTCAAATCAATCTTCTGCAATGCTACTTGACCTTGCTACGAATGAATTCACAAATAAATGGCCTTTAGTGAGGTAAGAGGTGAGTTCAATGCTCTTGAAGTGAGTTATAGCTTTCAGCCGAGCTTGGATCGAGTTTTATTTTATTATGTCTTTTTGTGTTTTTTGAAATAACTTTTTATCGTCATGTTTCACTGATGTTTGTATCTATAATTTTATCATTTCGTGTGTGAAACCTGCAGCCGAAATGTTTATTGCTCGTGAAGATTCTTATACTGATGAGACAGGTTTACTGCTAAAGATCTAGTTACAGATTCAGTTTTCTTTTTTTTGTATTTGAGAGGTTCTCGTGCTTTGACCACTAAGGAGCATTAGCACAATATTTGGTGCTACATGTCTTTATAATGATACACTTTGCATTTCATTTATGATTGTTTCGGTCTTCACCTGACGGAAATTTATCTTGAAATTATAAATGAAAAACAATATTTAATTTCTGCTAATATTTTATTTCACAACAATTTTTTCGTCATACAATAACTTCATCGGGTGTTTTTTTTAGAATGATAGAAATAAAACGCATTCAAATTAAGATTGAAGCCAAATATTTTGTTATTTGAAAGATAATTTTATGACAATTATGTTTCAAAAATAATTTCCGGCATATGTCCACCACGACTAGCTCTGAGGAACCGCATTCGACCAGACCAATTTTGAACCACTTTTTCGAGTAATTCAGGCCTTATTCAATCAATAACACGAGTTATGTTGGCTTCCAAAGAGTCTATTGTTTCTGGTTTATGAGCATAAATTATTGACTTGACATAACCCCAAGGAAAATAATCTAGTGGAGTTATGTCGCATGATCTTGGAGGCCAATTAATTGGAGCATTTCTCGAAATAATATTATCGCCAAATCTTTCTTTCAATAAATCAATTGTTACGGTAGCAGCATGAACTGTAGTACCATCCTGTTGGAACCAAAACACTTCTGGGTCGATACCATTCAAATTTTGAAACAGATAATCATCGATCTGTAACAAGCACCATTCACTGTATGTAAAGCACACCATACAGTGCATTTTCCAGGATGCAATGGAACTTGCAGAATTTCTTGAGGATTTTTTTCACTTCATATACGGCAATTTTGCTTGTTTAAATAGCCGTTCAACCAGAAATAAGCTTCATCACTAAACACAATTTTACGATGAAAAAGTGGATCAACTTCAAGCTATTCTAGGGTCCAATCAGCAAACAAACGACGCTTATTATGGTCAAGTGGCTTTAGTGCTTGAACCAGTTGGATCTGGCATGGGTGTAGACCAAGATCTTTACGCAAAATTCTCCATGTGGTGGATGCACAGAGTCCAACTTGTTGTGAACGTCGACGAATAGATAAATTTGGATCATCATTAACACTATGACTTACAGCAGCGATATTTTCTTCTGTACGTACAGTTCTTTGTCTTGTTGTTGTTGCATCGAGTAGAAAAATGTTAACCGAAATCTATCGATAGTTCGACGAATAAGCTGCTCTGATGGACGATAATGTAAACCATAAATTTCAAGAAGTGCTCTATAAGTTTGGCGAATAGAACACTGATTTTGAAAATAAATTTCAACAATTTGTAAATGTTGTTACGGCGTGAGTCTTTCCATGATAATTTGTCAATGCTTACGGAACAGAAATGTCAGAACAACATGGCTGATATTAGGAATACAAATAAGTTTCCGCCGTTTTTTAACACAAATTAAATATTTATTATAGAAGAACGGTAATATAAATTCATTTAAAATATTGTCCATCACTTGCAACCACTTTTTCCCATCTCTCAGGCAGCAGGTGAATTCTACCAGAATAGTTATTGGCTATTTGAGGAAGGCCTCTTTTCCAAGTGACTACCAAGCAGTCTCCACAGTCCACCCCTAGAGGTGGAAAGTGTGATAAGGATTACGCCATATCATCGCGCTTGGCGAGAACCCCTCCGAAGAGATGAACCCACCAGCTTCCAGTTTGGGCCCCGACTCGAAAGCCAGAACCGTCTGACTGGTAGCAGCGAAGCACTATCCAACCTCTACTGGCTCAGCAGGTCAGTACCCGAGTTGTTTGAGATGCAACTCACCCGCCGGAGGGAATTCTTATCCATCCACCCGAACGCAATCCCATAAACTAAGATAAACTCAAGATTGACGACTTCAATTGATCCTGGTACGAGCACCGTCTAGCGGACTATACGTCCTGACCCACCGAACCCATGTGAGGTCATTTGATTGATCCTGGCTGCAAGCACTAATGGCGGAGCCATTTCGTCGAGATCCACAAACCCTAAATTGTTACGTACAGATCCAGGGGCCAGGATAGGCCGGTCGAACCGTCAAGTCCCGTTAAACCCCGAGTCGTTTCATGAGAATATCCCGAAAATGGGGGTCTGCGAACAGATAAATGAAATACCCCCCTAGTCCAGCATGCGGACTTTCAACCACTGCCCCCTCGAGTCCAACACCAATTGGGGTGGCCAGGTGGTACAAGTAACACCTGTGGGCAAGACAACCCCCCCCCGAGGTAACGCAGTATGCTATATAACGCACTCGGCCATTACACAGAATCCGGAGATTTATACTGCGATAGGGTAGAGTACGCCAGTTTTAAGGGAGAAGCCCTGTGCTGCGACAGACTCCCTTCTCACTGAGTTAATCAACCGGCTCAGCCTTCCATTTCACCTGAGTAAAACTAGGGCCCCATTCGGAGATCTTCCACCATACAGGTCCAGTGACTGGCGCGAAATGGCATTACGTTAGACACCAAGACTTAACCCTCCAATTCGCCGGGACGAATCTAGGGTACTAGTCAAGAGAGCGCCCCCATCACGTCAAGATCTAATGCCTGGGGGGCGTCTCTCAGGCAGCATTCGAATCCCACGTCTGAAGAACTCCTTGTCTTTTGAGGCTATCCACGAATCAACCCAATTTTTGGTATCCTCAGATGTGAACCGCTGCGCCGTCAGAGCATGTGCCATGGACCGGAACCGGTGATAATCATACGGTGCAATGTCTGGTGAGTACGGCGGGTGGGGTAACACTTCCCAATCAAGTGTTTCCAAGTATTTTTTCACGGGAGCCGCAACATGTGGACGAGCATTGTTCAATATCTCTCGGCTTTAATTCGTACGGAACCCAATTTCCTTGTTTATGAATAATTCCTAATAATTTTAAACAATGTGAGACTGCTTGCTGAGTGACTTCTAATGTTAGAACAAGTTCTTTTTGTGTTTGAGATGAATTTTCCTCCAATAATTCCTCCAATTCTGCATCCTGCTGTGGCTTGTAAGATAATGTACAAAAATCATTATGTCTCTATTTTACTGTTGTATATTCCGCCAAGGACTGATGTTGCATATTATGAACAATTTTTTGATTTGTTGTCCACATTCGACGCATTACAAAATGATAGTTTAATCGTGTTAGGAGACTTTAATTGTCCAAGATATGTTGAGAATTCTTGTTTTGACGGTCGCTCATTGGTTCTGAACGTGTTTTCGGAATCATTACAGGTGAAGCAGTTCAATGAGGTATGTAACTCTGGAAATGCATTGTTGGACTTGGTATTCTCAAGTTTTAATTGTGATGTCATTGAATCATTGTGCTCACTTGTGGCGGTGGATTCATATCATCCACCACTAGAAATATCTTATTGTTCTGAACAGTGTAAAAAGAACATTGAATTCTCACGCTCGAGTCCCTACTATTCTCGTCGTAAATATAATTTCTTGAGGGCGAATTATGTTGATATGTACCGATACATTTGGGAGGCAGATTGGACTGCTGTTATGAATGAAAATAGTCCGAACTTGGCATGTGACCAATTTTATTCAATTTTGAATGTAATATTTGAGCAAACGGTCCCAGTCAAGGTCTGCAGAAAAAGACGGTTTCCCACATGGTATTCATCTGAAATCGTCGGTATTATTCATCGCAAGGAAGCCGCCCTGAGGAACTATAAAAAATTCAATAATGACTTCAATCGTAACCAATATATACAACTTAGAAGTTTGCTCAAGTCAAAAATCAAAACCGCTCATAGAGATTATTTAATAGCTTCCGAGCAGAGATTGATGACAGATCCTTCGGATTTTTGGTCATTTGTGAGGGATAGCAAGGGTCACTCTCGTATACCCGGAGTTATGAGTGATGGCCAAATTACAATTGATAACCCGCAGGATATTGTTGATGCGTTTGCAAAGCACTTTGGTGGTGTCTATGATGCGCCCTGTGACACTTATACTTTTGGGGGTGGGGAGGATGATGTTAGTCAGTTCATCAACATTGGTGAAATCACGGAAGACGATATAGTGAGGGCGTCGAAAAAACTTTCCAATAAGCGTACTTCTGGGCTTGATGAGATACCTAGTTTCGTGGTCAGGGACTGCATAGGAGTGCTCTCTGTCCCGCTGGCACACATATTTGATGTTTCCGCAAACTTGGGCATATATCCTTCAGTTTGGAAACGGTCCAAGATAGTTCCCATTTTTAAAAAGGGTGACAAATCGATGATCTCGGATTACCGACCCATTTCTATCTTGTCGAATTTTTCAAAGATTTTTGAGATCATCCTTTACAATTTGATTTTTCCTTTTGTCCGCAACAAAATTGCTGACAGCCAGCATGGATTCATGCCCAAAAGATCGACGACAACTAATCTCGTTTCATTTTTCGAGGAGGTACTAGGTACATTGGATAGATCAGGTCAGGTAGACGTCATATATACTGACTTTACGAAAGCCTTCGACAAGATTGATCATAGTATTTTAGTCAACAAATTGGAGAATAAGTTTGGTTTCAGCCATAAATTAGTGAATTTGATCGGGTCATATCTGTCAGACAGAATTTGTCGTGTTGAGATTGAAGGTTATTGTTCTGTTGAATTTTGTGCGACATCTGGAATCCCTCAGGGCTCCAACCTTGGGCCTTTACTTTTTCTTTTGTTTGTCAATGATGTAGTGGATGTGATTGATGTATCAGTATTGTTATTCGCAGACGACCTAAAACTTTTTCATCGGATACTCAGTCTCCTTGATTGTGCTAAGCTACAAGCAGCACTCGATAGCCTCTCAATATGGTGCGAAGACAATAGATTGAGTTTGAATATATCTAAATGCTGTGCTATGACATACACGAAGAAGAAAATGGTCATTAAATTCGATTATAGCATCAGTGACACAGCGCTGTCTCGTATAACTGAGATAAGGGATCTGGGGATTGTATGTGACAGTGGTTGTTCCTTTGTACCTCATATGAGTCAGTTGATACTCTCATCAAATAGAACATATGGGTTCATAGTCCGAAACACTAGGAACTTCCAGAATTCGGATACCTTGATAGCCCTGTTCAATTGTTTAATAAGAAGTCGATTGGAATACTGTAGCATCGTTTGGAGACCTATATATAACTGTCATAGGAAGAGCATTGAGTCGGTGCAGCGAAAATATTACAAGTTTTTGATGTGGAGGGAGGAAGGTGTGTATCCTCCCATAGGCTATGACAACAATCTTTTGCTCTCCAGGTTCGGTACCATATCCACTACCGACAGGGTGAATATAAGTGCACTAATGTTTATGTTCAAGATTGTTAATGGAAAAATTGATTGTCCGGACCTTTTGTCAGGTCTTCCGTTTCTGGTTCCCCGTTTGGGTTCCAGAGGCGAGATGGTCTTTTACTGTGGGACGGGGAGAACGAATGCCAGTTTTCGGTCTCCCATAGGTTATACATGTGGTATAATAAATGCGCTCGGCAATGCATGCGACATTTTCTTCGACTCTCCTCGGACCATAGTGAATGCCTATTTGTCACAACGCACCTGAATTTTATGGGGATTGTTTTTTATTTTTCATTGTGGTACTTTGTGCACCATGTCAATATGAAACTGTATTCTGATTTTTTGTGATTTCCTGTAATTGGGAGTGTATCCTGTAGGAAATAAATTACTTATTATTATTATTATTATTATTATTATATATATCCTCGTAAATTTTTGGCCTTCCACTACGATCTTTGTCTTCTACGTCGGAATCACCGTTTTTAAACTTTTGAAACCACTCTCGACAAGTTCTCTCACTCAAAGCACCCTCACCATATGCTTCTACGAGCAATTGATGCGCCTCAGCAGCAGATTTCTTTAAATTAAAGAAGTAAACTAATATTTCCTGCAAATGACGCTTACTCGGCTCAAATTTTGACATTTTCAACTTATAAAAATTATATTTTACCAATATAAAATCAATTATATCAATAGGTTATGTTGTTCTTGAACGTCCAAACTATTTTTTAAGCCGGTTATCATCTGCGAAAGCTAACCGAAACTCCGTGCCGCGCCATCTACAATAAAACGGCGGAAACTTATTTGTACTCCTAATACCTTCTGTCAAATTACAGTTATCCATATCGAAAGTTCTATCACTCTAAAAAAAGACACCCGATAGATACTAATTATACTGTGCTCGAAAATGTCTAAACAGTGTGTCCCTGAAATCAACGTCAAGCCGGAACTAGGTGACGAAGCAAGTCGTACTGGTTATCAGAAAAATAGAAAAAAATTGTATGTGGCATGCATTCAGAATGATAGGCATGTAAAAAAATTCTAGACTCTGTGACGCTCATGTTGCCACAAATCTTCACTTTTTCCGAATATTTTTTTTGCTATGTGACCCTGAATAATGCTCTTAACTGATATCAAAATTTCAATTTTCCATCTTATTTATTCTTTCTTGTAATTTTTATACCTAGGAAATTTAGTACCCAAATTTATGAAAGACTCAGAAAAAACAACATAAACATCATATGTACAATAAAAAAAAATCTAGGGTCAGTTTCGGTTGAAAATTGATTGCCCTGCTTTTTACATAGGTAAAACTGGTCGTTCAGTCAACATTAGGGTAGATGAAGATAAAAAATCTATACTGCAAAATAAAACAACTACTGGTTTTTCTGATCATTGCATGACAGAAAACCACTTCATAGACTTCGGTAACACCGAAATTCTACTACACTCAGGTAATAAAAGCAAAAAGTTGGGCCTACTCGAATACCTGAAGATCTCTTCGGTTCATAAAAAAATATCTGCCAGTAACAAGTGATAAGTTGGAATTTCATTTATCCCCATTGCTGACATCTGTTAATAACAAGTTCCTTTGAAAATAAGCAAATAACGTCAACAGGTATAACTTACTGTTAACAACCTCAAATAAAAAAATCCCGTCACTTCCATTTGTTGCCGAAAAATATGTATAATGTAATGTTAAGTTAATTGTCCTTAGTTTTAAAAATGGGTTGAAACCCGAAACATACTACTCTGTCAAGAAAGTACCGGGAATTTTCAATTAAAACAACATTTTTACATTTAATCGTCAAAATTTATTGGGTCGCCTTCAAAATAGGCTCCATTTGCTCCAATACATCTATGCCAACGGCACTTCCAATTATCGAAACATTTTTTATAGGCGCTTTCCGGGATGGACTTTAGCTCTCGCGCCGAATTTTGTTTTATGGCTTCAATCGACTCAAAACGGGTGCCACGAAGGGGCAATTTTAGTTTTGGGAAGACGAAAAAGTCGCAGGGAGCCAAATCCGGCGAATACAGTGGTTGCTGAAGCACGTTTGTTGAGTTTTTGGCGAGAAAGTCAGTCACAATCGTAGCTCGGTGAGAAGGCGCGTTATCGTCATGCAAAATCCATGAGTTGTTCGCCCACAAAGGCCGCTTCTTACGGATACGCTCACGCAAACGTTTCATAACGCCTAGGTAATACTCCTTGTTTACCGTCTGACCCTCTAGAACGAATTCGTAGTGCACCACGCTACGGATATCGAAGAAAAGAATGAGCATCACCTTCATTTTCGAGCGGCTTTGGCGTGGTTTTTTCGGTTTCGGCTCATTTTTTGCCACCCATTCCGATGATTGCTGGTTTGTTTGCATATCGTACTCGTAGACCCAGGTCTCATCACCAGTTATAATGCGTTCCATGAATGTAGAATCGGAATTACAGCGATCCAGCATGTCTGAAGCAACCTGTTCGCGATGACGTTTTTGAAGAAAATTCAGGTCTTTCGGTACGAGTCGTGCGGCCACCTTTCTCATGCCCAAAATATCAATCAAAATCGTACGTGCGGACTCGTGGGATATCTTAAGATCATGTGCTATCTCTCTCAAGCTAGTACGACGGTTTCCCAGCAACCTATCCTTAATTTTATCGACGTTATCTTCGATCGAAGCCGTCGATGGGCGACCACTTCACGACCGTCCTTGAAGGCTCTGTACCACTGATATGCACGAGTTTTCGATAGAGCATTATCACCAAAGGCCTTTTGCAACATTTTCAATGCATCGGCACACGAAAATTCATTTGCAACACAAAACTTTAAACAAATTCTTTGCTCAACGTGATCACCCATAGTAAAAATCGGCACGCACTTTGACATCGACTGACTTAATCAGCTGTTGCAAACACACTAGTTGACAGATCCCGCTCAAGCTTGGCATAGTAATTAAGGATTGTGGTACCAACCTAGGAAAATTTTTACCTGCCTCATTGCCCCGCCAGATTTAAATCGATAATTCCCGGTACTTTCTTTACAGAATGTATGTCAACAACAAAAATTAAACTTTTGTGAAACTTTAACCAAGTGGATTTATTTACCTTATTAATGAGTTACGTAGGCTACCTGGTATTGTTATTTATATAGAAAAAAATATTAACGTTTGAATACAGATAGGAATTGCTGGAAACACTTCACAAAAAGATGTACAATTTGAAAGATTTCTAACTAAGAATAAAAAGTTAACGATAAGTCGGACCATAATTTTCAGTTAGTTTTCTACCCTGACCATATAAATACAACGACAATTTTTCTTATTTTCGGCAGTGAATGCAAAGATCGACCTGGGAAGATTAATTATTTCAATTTACAGATGTTTAGGACTACAACTGAACCCGTAATATTTAATTACTACCGCTTCGTTTGATTATTTTATGGTCGCCTTTTACGTTCCATTTTTATTTATTTTTTTAGAATGGTAATTACATTGCGCATAAACATGAATAATTCGTGGCAATTCGATTTTGCCCTCCATCATTTTCGAAAAAATAGCTTGGATACTTTAAATCTGCAGGCTTGCGTTTCAAGCTGGTTTGTATAGATCAGGTATGTGCGTTGAATTTACAGACTACAATTTTTTCTCTCACTGCTATCTGTTGTTTGTTTCCATCTATGTGTCTTTATCAACTTTCCTCTTTATTCACTATGTCGTTTTTATTATTGTGCAGATCTGTTTATTTGTTTTCTATAAATTTTTTCGTTTGAGGATCGTTGGGTTTTCTCATCCTCTTCAGGGTCATAGTTTGTGATATCTTTAATGCTTGTGTTTTTGTGGTTTTCCATGTTTTCGTACGATCTTCTTGCTAATTCAGTGATAAACTCTTCAACTTTTGGTGTTTGCGTTATTGGCCTTATTTCTTCTTTTCCCGTGTACCATGGTGTTTATATTGATTGCCTCTCTTAGTGCCTTGTTTTGTATTTTTTCTGTGGATGGGTGGGTAAAGATATCTCATGAATTTTTGCGCTTTCTGTCGTGCTTCTTCTATGTATTTGTTGAACAAATTCTTATCCATTATTATGCCCAGGTATTTCACGGTGTTTTGCCATTTTATTTCTCAGTTGTTTATCTTGATTTGTAATGTGGAATTTCATCTTTTTCTGTAGTATAATATTATAGTGTGTCTCTTATCTTCGTTCCTTTGATTCTCAATTCGTGGTATGATCTCATCAGCTTGTCGATGTGATTTTGTAGTCTTTTAATTGCGCCTCCTGTTGTTTTGCGCGATGCTAGAAACATTGTGTCGTCTGCAAGTAGTCCTAGCATGGTTTTGTCCTCTTTCGGTATGTCGTTTATATAGATATCGTACAGGGTTGGTCCTAGAAGTGACCCTTGTGATATTCCTACTTCTTTATTCTTTACTTGCGATTCACTTCTATATATAATTTTCTGTTTTCCAGGTAAGATGTCTTAAGTTAAGTGTATGCGGTGGGTATTTCTATTTTTGTTATTTTGTGGAGTAGTTCCTGATGGCATACTTTATCAAAGGCCTTGGATATCATTATTATTGCCGCCGTCTAGTACCCATTTTGTTTTTCTATCAATTTTATTTGTGTTATTGTCGCGAGTTGTGTTTCTTATCTATGCTCTACTCCAAATCCATGTTGTTCTTCCAGGATGATCTTTTTCTTCTGTGACTGCCTTCTCTCAAGTATTGTTTTCTTTGTTACGAATATCTTGCTCAGGTCGTTCCAACGGCTTATCGGTCTTTAGGTATTTGAGCCTGTTCACGATTTAGGTATCATTATCGTCTCCGCGATTTTCCATCTGCTTGTTCTCTGTATTCCATTGCATACGATTCTTATTTTGTCCAATGTTTTTCCGATTATGTTCTTCAGTGCTCTATTAGTGAATTTATCCATTGTAACTTCGTCATATCATTGTGTATCTACACCTCAGGTAAGAAGTCTTCAGCAGCATTTAATCTAAATTGTTCATCTAGGATATCTGCAAAGAGCTTGGCATTGTCTTCGTTACTTATTATTTGATCTTCATTTTTTAACGTCGGGTTGGTTTGTTTTAGTGTCTTAGCCATCTTCCATGGTAGTTGCTTTTCTTCTGTATTTAGTCCAGTTTAGAGTTCCTCTTATCGTTGTAGTGTTTTTTCAGTTCTTTCTTGATCTAGTTATTTATGGTCTTGTGTCTTGGTTTTAGTGTTCTCTGATATTATTTTCTTGTCATTTTCTTTAAATCTATGAGGTTTTGTATGTCTTCAGGTAGTTTTTCATTTTTCTCCTCTATTTCTTTGAACAATTTTATTTTCTTCAATCTCCCAAATACTTGAGGTATGATGCCAGTATGGCTCTTGGTGAGATTTTGGACCATTCTCGTTTGAGAGTAGTCTTCAGCCTACTGTATGCATTTTTGCTCCCACCTTTCCAAATACCGCTAAATATATAAATCTAGGGGGTTTAAGTCTTGGGAATGTGGAGACCATTGTCTTAGTGAAATGAAGGCTGGAACATTTTTGTGAAGCCAACATACGGTCTGCTGCTCTTGGTGAACTGGAGCATAGTCCTGCTGGAATACCCAGGATTCTGATTTGAATTATTTACTTACCCAAGACTTTAACTAACACTCCAACACTAATTGTCTGTAGACGGTAGCATTAAATATTACTCCTTTTGGATTTTGTTATCTCATTTGGATGTCTTATAATGAATGTTTATTTTTTATGTCGTTTGATATGAGCAATGCTTATATGACATTGATTTAATTCCTGAAGTTATAATATAATTTTTTGATATAAAATATGTAGAAGGCTAACAGAATATATATGTAAATATTTAAATCATTTTATACATTCTGTCAAGAAAGTACCGGGAATTATCGATTTAAATCTGGCGGGGCAATGAGGCAGGTAAAATTTTTTTTCCTAGGTTGGTACCACTGTCCTTAAT
Organism: Megalocaria dilatata; assembly: GCA_034642435.1. NCBI lineage: Eukaryota > Metazoa > Arthropoda > Insecta > Coleoptera > Coccinellidae > Megalocaria > Megalocaria dilatata. The sequence continues at coordinate 50,006,386 of CM067859.1, read as the reverse complement.
TACTATGCCAAGCTTGAGCGGGATCTGTCAACTAGTGTGTTTGCAACAGCTGATTAAGTCGGTCGATGTCAGAGTGCGTGCCGATTTTTACTATGGGTGATTACGTTGAGCAAAGAATTTGTTTACAGTTTTGTGGTGCAAATGAATTTTCGTGTGCCGATGCATTGAAAATGTTGCAAAAGGCCTTTGGTGATAATGCTCTATCGAAAACTCGTGCATATCAGTGGTACAGAGCCTTCAAGGACGGTCGTGAAGTGGTCGCCCATCGACGGCTTCGATCGAAGATAACGTCGATAAAATTAAGGAAAGGGTGCTGGAAAACCGTCGTACCAGCTTGAGAGAGATAGCACATGATCTTAAGATATCCCACGAGTCCACACGTACGATTTTGATTGATATTTTGGGCATAAGAAAGGTGGCCGCACGACTCGTACCAAAAGACCTGAATTTTCTTCAAAAACGTCATCCCGAACAGGTTGCTTCAGACATGCTGGATGGCTGTAATTCCGATTCTACATTCATGGAACGCATTATAACTGGTGATGAGACCTGGGTCTACGAGTACGATATGCAAACAAGCCAGCAATCATCGGAATGGGTGGCAAAAAATGAGCCGAAACCGAAAAAACCACGACAAAGCCGCTCGAAAATGAAGGTGATGCTCATTGTTTTCTTCGATATCCGTGGAGTGGTGCACTACGAATTCGTTCCAGAGGGTTAGACGGTAAACAAGGAGTATTCCCTAGGCGTTATGAAACGTTTGCGTGAGCGTATCCGTAAGAAGCGGCCAAATTTGTGGGCGAACAACTCATGGATTTTGCATGACGATAACGCGCCTTCTCACCGAGCTACGATTGTGACTTTCTCGCCAAAAACTCAACAAACGTGCTTCAGCAACCACCGTATTCGCCGGATTTGGCTCCCTGCGACTTTTTCCTCTTCCCAAAACTAAAATTGCCCCTTCGTGGCACCCGTTTTGAGTCGATTGAAGCCACAAAACAAAATTCGGCGCGAGAGCTAAAGTCCATCCCGGAAAGCGCCTATAAAAAATGTTTCGATAATTGGAAGTGCCGTTGGCATAGATGTATTGGAGCAAATGGAGCCTATTTTGAAGGCGACCCAATAAATTTTGACGATTAAATGTAAAAATTTTGTTTTCATTGAAAATTCCCGGTACTTTATTGGCAGAGTAGTATACCTTCTATCAAGTATAAACCTCCATTTATTTTATTTTATTCATAATATATTATAATTAGTTGATTTCCTTAACATTCTTTATACAGAGGGTCCTTGTGCTATAACAGAGGCCTTTAACCTTCCTTTCAATCTTTAAGATCAATGGTAAACCACAGAACTATTTATTTAGAGTTAACATTAGAATCAATTTAATTGTTCAGTATTCATTTACCAAGACGCTTTCTGAATTGTTAAAAGTGAGTAGATATTTTTTGTTGATTGATGTTATATTTTATTGAATAATATGATTGAGTACTGACGAAGCAAAGTCTCTCTTTAAACGTGTTTTTTAGTAATGTTTTTACATATCTTGGGATTTTCTAAAAGTGAATATTCTAAATAAGATAATTTTATAATGAAATTCTTAAGATTATGTTAAACATTTTCGAAAGATATCTGTTTCCATAAGAGCTACAAGCAGAAACAAAATTTTGTCTACTTAAAATATTTAATTTATAGGATTTTTGTTAACAATTTATATGTATTGGTTTTTATCTCCTTTGGATGTCTTATAATGAATGTTTATTTCATATATCGTTTGATATGAGCAGTGCTTATATGACATTAATTTAATTCCTGAAGTTATAATATTAAATATAATTTTTTGAAATCAAATATGTAGAAGGCTAACAGAATGTATCTGTAAATATTAAAATATTCAAATAATTTTAAATACCTTCTATCAAGTATAAATCTCCATTTATATTATTTAAGGTGTTGTTTAAATTCATGCTAAGACTGTTTCCTCCTGAGGATCTTCTATAGTCTTAAATATAAAGCCCTTCAAAATTACCCCACAAAAATCTATAGAGGTGTCAAATCAGCAGATTCAATAGGACCTCTCCTTTCTATTCAGTTCTCAGGTGATGATTCACAAGGGCTACATACTACTCTGTCAAGAAAGTACCGGGAATTCTCAATTAAAACAACATTTTTACATTTAATCGTCAAAATTTATTGGGTCGCCTTCAAAATAGGCTCCATTTGCTCCAATACATCTATGCCAACGGCACTTCCAATTATCGAAACATTTTTTATAGGCGCTTTCCGGGATGGACTTTAGCTCTCGCGCCGAATTTTGTTTTATGGCTTCAATCGACTCAAAACGGGTGCCACGAAGGGGCAATTTTAGTTTTGGGAAGAGGAAAAAGTCGCAGGGAGCCAAATCCGGCAAATACGGTGGTTGCTGAAGCACGTTTGTTGAGTTTTTGGCGAGAAAGTCGGTCAAAATCGTAGCTCGGTGAGAAGGCGCGTTATCGTCATGCAAAATCCATGAGTTGTTCGCCCACAAATTTGGCCGCTTCTTACGGATACGCTCACGCAAACGTTTCATAACGCCTAGGTAATACTCCTTGTTTACCGTCTGACCCTCTGGAACGAATTCGTAGTGCACCACGCCACGGATATCGAAGAAAACAATGAGCATCACCTTCATTTTCGAACGGCTTTGGCGTGGTTTTTTCGGTTTCGGCTCATTTTTTGCCACCCATTCCGATGATTGCTGGCTTGTTTGCATATCGTACTCGTAGACCCAGGTCTCATCACCAGTTATAATGCGTTCCATGAATGTAGAATCGGAATTACAGCGATCCAGCATGTCTGAAGCAACCTGTTCGCGATGACGTTTTTGAAGAAAATTCAGGTCTTTCGGTACGAGTCGTGCGGCCACCTTTCTCATGCCCAAAATATCAATCAAAATCGTACGTGCGGACTCGTGGGATATCTTAAGATCATGTGCTATCTCTCTCAAGCTGGTACGACGGTTTTCCAGCACCCTTTACTTAATTTTATCGACGTTATCTTCGATCGAAGCCGTCGATGGGCGACCACTTCACGACCGTCCTTGAAGGCTCTGTACCACTGATATGCACGAGTTTTCGATAGAGCATTATCACCAAATGCCTTTTGCAACATTTTCAATGCATCGGCACAAGAAAATTCATTTGCAACACAAAACTTTAAACAAATTCTTTGCTCAACGTAATCACCCATAGTAAAAATCGGCACGCACTCTGACATCGACTGACTTAATCAGCTGTTGCAAACACACTAGTTGACAGATCCCGCTCAAGCTTGGCATAGTAATTAAGGACAGTGGTACCAGCCTAGGAAACAAAAATTTTTACCTGCCTCATTGCCCCGCCAGATTTAAATCGATAATTCCCGGTACTTTCTTGACAGAATGTATACAGAATATGCAGCCAACTGGACTTGAAGTAGAATTCGATTATGGAAAACACGTCTTGCAGTTGATAAGTTTGTTCAAATTTTTGATTATGTGATCACACCTGATGTGCTACAAATTTTTGATACAAACACTGAATAAGAATTTGCTTCCTCTCAAGAATCAAATAATAAATAATTTCTACATTCAGTTTCTTCAGTGTTCTCTAAGGCATGTTATTAAATTTAATTTTGATCGTTCTCAAGGGTTTTTTAGATTGAATCTGTCGATGTTTCGGAGAATTAATTCAGCTATTATCTGTTCTATTTAGTCATTCTGCATACTCTATCAATAGAAATAGGATTGAGCAATTTCAGTTTCAGAACGATAAAACGTAATAACGATATTCATATTATTTATGAATTCAACTGGTATATTGACTTGTATATATGGCCTAACGGTTGTTTCGTTTCAGATATGTCACCGCCAGTAAATACGTGCATCACTTAAATTATTATGATAACCAATTGGTCATTGTTCAACTGAACATTCGATGGTAATGATAACAACAACAATGATAACTATGTTAACTTCTGCACTTGACCAAACACGAGTATTATTATACGTATAAATCAAATATCCACATAATGCTGAAATTTATGATATCTTTCGTCAAAAATCCAGTCGACTAGCCGAAAATCAGGAAATTGTTTGAATAATGGTCTTTGCTGAATAGCAGATATTTATGAGTACGTTCAGTGTTTACTGTTGTAAAAAAGAGCTTCCAATGAACCTGTTCAAAATGGAATAGGCTGTAATTATATAATAGTCGTCTCTTTTAATATTAGTTTTATTATTTGAGCTGATGAAAAACTCAATTCTCCATACCATAATCAGAAATTATCTTTTGAATTATGCAGATGTAATTAGATTTAGATGAATGAGAAAATAAATAGAAAAGGATTAATTTGTCATCAGAAACTTTAGTTAACCCATCAAGTGATAATTGATTACAATTTATAACACCATAGTTAAAGTTCATTTCGGTTCATTATTCTCTCAAATATTAGGAGTAAAAATTACCTCGTGAGGTTTTGATAAAAGATGGCGCTAATAGTTTATTATTCTATTCTTTCATCTGGCAACACCTTTATTTTGAAGAGTCATCATTATTTTTTTGTTTCAGTATCTGTCATTTCGTTGAAGCGTAAACAAGATGCTTTCTGTGTGCTCTCAAAATGGCAACTTTTATACCGAATACTGTGTTTTTGCCGAAAGTCATCGTATTTTAGTGGATGTTCATGGTGAAGATACTCTGGCTGAACGAATATGACAGAAGTGTTTTGCCGATTTAAAAGTGGCAATTTTGATTCGAAAGACGAAAATGGTCCCATTACGATAATCAAAAACGCCAGACAACATATGCCTCATCGTCAACTGTCAAACCGAAAATTCATTGCGAGAAGATCATGCTGACTGTGGTGCATCATTAGCTATAACAATTGAACGAAAGGGTGAAAGGGAAGGTCTATCGACTACAATTCATGCATTTAAGCCAAACATTTCAAGAAAGACGACCGAAATAAGCTAGCTTTCTTCATTGCTTATAGTATCTGTTGTCAAAACCCTAGTTCTACTTTATTGGATGCTGGGCCTAAGGTGTCTGCAGATGGGTAAATTACTTACCGACGCTTAAATTATTTAGTGATGTCTAATAATACATCAAATTTCACTAAAAAAAAGACCCAAAAATAAGAAAATTCTGATATATAATATTTTTTCTATGATTTCCTGTAAGAATCCACCTAGATCTCAACTGCTATTGAAGATTTCCATCCTCCGTATCGCTTAAGTCCTAAGGTAATCACTAACCACTGCTGTACTGATGACGTTCTTCTGGAGGAAAGCCCAGTGCAACCCTCCTTCGTTTTGTTCGTTGGGTGCCGTCTTCTAGTGAAGGTTGACGATGACTGAAAATCCAAACCAGTCCATTCCTAAATGTTTCTCATCTAAGTTATTTGTGGCCTACAGCCCTGCTTGCCTTCGATTTGCCCCTCAATTATCGCCCCCCAATTGTCTCTGTACTTTGAGGTGGTGGGGGTGTTTGTCATAACTAAGATCCTATCTAGCTTCATTCCCGTGAAATAAAGGATTAAGTCATTATGCCTAAAGCAGAGACTTCGCGCTGTGTCATTGGACCCGTGTGGTGGAAAGTTCATCCGACTGGGGCTCTAGTTTCAACGCAAAGGAGGGCTGAGTTGCTTTGTTCTACAAAATGACAAGGGTGTCTCTCGCAGCACACGGTTTGCACGCTCAAAAATAAAGTTACTGTACCCTATAGCAGTAAATCTCCGGATTGTTCTATCCAATGGCATTATGTATGATACTGCGTTACCTAAGAAGGATGGAGGCCCTCGGGAAGTATTCGCACGACTCGGCCACTCAATTTAGCGTTGGACTCGAGGAGGCAATGGTTGTCTAAATGATAGACTAGAAGGGTATTTCATCTATCTGGCCGCAGTAACACATGATTTAGAATTTTTCGAGAGGTTTTTCAAGGTTTAGCAGGACTTGACGGTTTGACCGTTTTCGTTCTGAACCAGGATCGATTGCGAGACGTTTCCGGGGTTTTTGGATCTCAACGATACGGTTTTAGACCATTGGTGCTTGAAGCCAGGATCAAGTGAAAGAATTACAAGGGTTCGTGAGCCTTGTGGGCTGGACTGACGCTGCTCGTACTAGGATCAATTGTGAGTTGCATTTCAAACAACTCGGGTACTGACACTGCAGAGCCAGTAGCGGTTGGATAGTGCTTCGCTGTTACCAGTCACGGTGTAGGTTTTCGAACTGAAGCCGAACTGGTGTGTTCAACTTTTCGGAGTGGTTCTTGCTTTGCGCGATGATAAGGCGTACCCATATCACACAACTTGCCCTTAGGTAGACTGTGAAGACTGCTGAGTAGACATCTGGTGAAAGAGCCACCCTCATATGCCAGGAACTTAACCCGGTGAATTTACGATGTCTCTCAATTATGAGCTGAAGAAAACCATATCTACATGTCTGAGTACGTGTCCAAGGTAAGGTGTTTTCGTCTCTTTATTATGTCCAATATTTCACGAGCCATGTTCAATCGTCTCAAAACTTCATCGTTTCTTATGCTGTCCACGAAATTGTCAGCATAGGGCGAAACATATACATCTCAAAACGCCCTATCCGCTTAGTATTAAGTTGCAATGTCCACGCCCTCATGCCGTACGAAAAATCAGTAGGTATTTAAAAACGTAATAATTATGATCCTTTAATCCCAAATATTCGGCAATGTCTGCTGGCCAACTTACGATAAATAGAAAAAATTAATTCCCACATACTTTTTACAAATGAACACTGAAGCCTAATCAAATTCTATATCTGAACTGCTTAGGTGTAAGAACTTAAATAGGATCTTGAATATGAGTAGGTACTGTTACGGTTCTCAATAAAATTGAAGCGGTGTTGTGAGGTAGCTTCTAGACCCCTTATTTATAGGGCAGCGTTTCTTCTCGGCCTCACCCATTGGAGTCTTCAGATTGGCTTTATGGGTAATGCCTGCTACTGAGAACTAGGTAGTGAGCTAAGGGCTGCTGCTTCAATCATACCCGGAGGGATTGGTATATTGAGTGACCATGTTAGCAGTTGCGTCATCTGTGAGGAATATCGAGAGGTTGAAGAAGAAAGATAGATTTCTGGAGAGCGCCTGACGCGCCCTCACGTACTGAGGGGATTGGACTCGCAGAGGATCTTGGGATGTGTGCCACCACAAAATAGTATTGAAAATGTAGATGTCTTGATTTTGATTGAAAATGCCAGTTCAAATCTTAATTTCCATGGTTAATATTGTATCATGAATGTTAACTCTGGCTCTGAGTAAAAGTCTTACTATCTGTCTACATTTTATTCAATGAATATTATTATTGTGAAAAATTTAAATGAATAAAAACATACCTCTTTAACTTAGATAGGATAAAAAACTGAAAAAAAACTAAAGAGAAAACAAAATTTAAATACACCATATAAAACTAATAATTCATTACAAAATTTAATATGAAAACAACAAAGATTTCTTTTCAAAAAATAGGAAATCAGGAGTTTATAAGTTGACCTCTGGTTTTTGAAAGACTGGACGTTAATTCTATACAAGAATCAGGGATCATAAAAAATGTTTTATTGTTGAAAAACAAAAGCTGCCATATACAAATCGCACACTCGACAGGACATAATTTTAATAACGGTTACAAAATCTTACACATTGAAAATAGAAGTAAGCAACTTAATCTCTTGGAAAGCCTAGAAATCAATAGAATACAATAAAAAACAAATTATTTTGAACGATCAAACAGATTGAGAAATGCCAACTGCCTTAAATTTTTCAATGAAAGTTTGAAATTCTCCTGATGATTGTAAACTTTTTTCACCCCGCTATTTTCACTCGTCCCTTCATATTTTTGTGAGTAGAGTTTAGTTCTTAAGAATATTACTGCAATGTATACTTATAATATATAGTATAAACAAACAATCAGTATATTATACAGTATAAAGTATCAAAAAGAAATATTTTGTTTCACACAAAAGTTCAAAACTTTTACGTGGGCAGTACACTTAAAAATTTTTTTTAACAATAACTTAGATTATATACACGCTCCATGAAATCATGGTATGGCGAAATAATTATTATTGTTGTGTTATCAATCAAATTTTGCGGAAGTTAAAAATGTTTTTCATTTATAAATCTTAAGATGAATAACTGTCAAGTAAAATTGAAACAATTAAAAAAATTGATCAATTACCTCACGGAAAGAAAACAAACAGTAAAGATTTATGATGCTTACAGTGAGTTGGCTTCATTGTCAACAGGCGTTCCTCAGGAAACAGTGGTCCGATACTATTTTTCATCTACATTAACGATACCTTCAACATCAAACATGTAAAGGCTCTTATAACATCGTATGCGGATGATACTGCTTTATTGTTTATTGAAGACTCATGGAACGAAGTTCATAAAAAGGCACAAGACTGTCTTAGAACTGTGTTTTTTTGGCTTTGCAGTAATCTTTTAAACCTCAATATTTAAAAAACTAAATTTCTAGCAAAATACCAACCAATGAGGGATTAGATCACTATACATCAAGTGGTTGTCGTTGTATACGACTAGGAAGTCAAGTTTCTTGGCCACCAGAGTCTCCGGACCTTAATCTATTGAAATTTTTCCTATGGGAATATATTGAAGACCTTTCTTACTCAGTGACAATTAAAAATCGTGAAAATCTCATGCTAGAACAATTCAAAAAGGTGGGGAAAATTTGAGGCCAAGAGTGGCGGCTTGTATCGAAAACAATGGTTGTCATCAATTTTAAAATGTTTGGAGTTTATTTTCTTGAAAACAGTGGGGCTTAGAGCTTTCCACCAAGAGCAACATTTTTGAAGAATAATCTTCATGAATTTAATTTCCGTCAAAAAATTAGCGAAAATGGTAGTGACAATCAAGTTAGAGGAGCTATAATACCAAATATCCTATTTATCTACGCCACTGAAAACGTTTGAAACACGAAAGAAGTTAAAAGTTAACTTTCAACAAGCAGTGTGGTCGTTTTGAGTTGCATTGAAATATCTTCAGTCATTTTGGAATTAGGTCAAATGCACAAGTTATTTTTTCTTTCTTTAACACCCCGTGTCTCGCAAGTGAAAAGAGTTTGTTCTTATTTTTATATTCCTATCAGTTAGTTACACATAATCTGGGACACCGTGTGTAATTTATTGTCGTTATATCTTAGGTAGTGAAATTGTTTAGCTGTAACCAGACGATTAGGAGGTCTTAAACCTCAAGTAATACATTTAAGGGTACATATATTATTTGATATTCACTTGATTCCCAAGGATAATTCTTCTCAGGATAACTTAATACTGTGTGAAATAAATATCTCCTTATTTTATGAAGACATCACATAAGTTGCTCCACCCAACAATTCACTGCTTCTACGTCTTTTAAAGTAATAGTAATATTTATTTCATGTCTATAACTGTTTCAGTTTTACACTTGTCAAGATAAAATTGCAAAAAATTACAATACACTAAAGATACAATCACAGAATAAAAGCTTAATTAACAATCTAAAAAAGATATACTAAGAAATGGATTCTGGCAGCACCACTGTGAAATCAAAACTCAAAAATTCATTGACACTATAAAATGCACTACTTATTAAAAACTTCCTGATAAATATTTTAAAATTGTTTGGGGGTAAGGACGATATACAATATGGTAGTCTATTAAACAGCCTAACTGACAAATAAAAAGGCCCCTTTTGAGACTTTGTCAACCGACAAAAATCATTTCTAATCAACATCCTGCCTCTCGTGTTGTAATCATGAAAGTCACCATTAACACTATGATCGTTGACATTTTTCCGCACCATAAGCAATGCCTCAAAGATGTAAAGACATGGAAAAGTTAATATGTTCTCAGATTTAAATGCACCCCTACAATCATCGCGGTATTTGAGGCCAGACAAGAATCTAATCGCTCTTCTTTGCAATGCAAAAATTCTGTCGTGTGAAGCACTATTTCCCCATGCAAGAATACCGTATCTCAAGTGAGATTCGACTAGGGCAAAATAAGCCACTCTTAGAATACCCGAAGACAACCTAGTTGACATATTTCTGAGCAGATAAATGTTCTTACACAACCTTGAGGCAAGCCGGTCAGCATGGATATCCCACCGCAATGTCGTATCTAGCGATATACCAAGAAACGAATGGTGGCCAACAAGGTCCTCATCATTCACTTCTCTCAAGGAGAAAACAAGCTTTACTGTTTTCTGCCTATTCACGACAAGTTTGTTGGAGGCAAACCAATCAAAAGCTCTCGACTGCGCAACAGCAGCCTCACCATCAATGACAGCCAGATCACCAGAAGCTACGGATACAGTTGTGTCATCAGCAAACAGAATAGATCTGTATTCACTCATGTAAGAAGGCATATCATTAATAAAAATCAGAAATAGAATCGGTCCTAGAACCGATCCCTGAGGAACGCCAAGTTCAACTTTTAGAAGAGATGACCATCCGTTATCATTGAAAACTGCCTGAGATCTATTAGTTAAGTATGACCCGATGAGAGCACAAACGCCCCCAGAGCACCCATACGCAGCCAATTTGCCAACCAAGATGAGACGCGAGACGCAGTCAAAAGCCTTCGCAATATCTAAAAACAAAGTAAACAGATATTCACCCCTCTCAAAGCATTCCAGCGTATAATCAACAAAATGCAAAACTGCATCTTTGGTGCTTTTATTCTTTCTGAAACCAAATTGCTGTGCAGAAAATAAGTTATTTGTTTCAAAATACTCCAATAATTGACAACACAAGATCTTTTCAAAAATTTTTGATATGACCGGTACCAAAGAGATGGGTCTGTAATTCTTAATATCATCAACATCACCTTTCTTGAATAATGGAATTACCTTAGCAATTTTCAGGCAATCAGGATAAACGTTATTTGTAATTGATAAATTAAAAAGCCTTGTGAGAGGGATAACAAGATTATTGACATTCTTTTTTATAAGGTAAGATGAAATACCATAATAGTCAGAGGATTTACTCAACTTAAGTGAACCTATAGCATCTCTCACCTGGATATAGGTAACAGTTGCAAAAGAAAAGGAACTGTTTACATTTTGAATAATAGTTAGTGGATTAAAGCTTCCCTCACTAAGAGATTCAACTGTTTTATGAGCAATAGATGTAAAAAATTCATTGAAAGCATGAGGTGAAAAAATCTTTCTACGGTCATCAGAGTGAATTGTATCCTTATTCTTAATTAAATTCCACATGGTTTTCGGCTTATTATTAGAATCCCTTATAATTCTGTCATTAGCTGTTATTCGAGCCTCATTGATCTTGTACCTGTAGTATCTCCTATAATTATCACAAGCTTCTTTAAGCTGATCACTTTGATAGTACAGATACATATCTCCAAGAAGCTTCAAGTGGTCCCGCATTTTACCCAATTCACTAGTAAACCAAGCCACTCCATTATCCTTATGTTTTGACTTTATTACACCATAGGGAAAACAGTCTAGAAAAGTCTGAGTTATATAGTCATTAAACACACTGAAGGTTAGATTTACGTCAGCATCATAACTACCTATAAAATCCCAAGAAGTTGAGCTAAGCTTAGCATGAAAAATATTCATCCCCTTTTGTGTCAATGGCCTAAACCTTCTCACAACACCAGAGTGAGACCGAAGACTGATCGGGATATTCACCCACACCAGCTGTGCCCGATGATCAGAGAAATTGAAATCAATAGTTTCAGAATCATACCTTTCAAGAGAAAAATTGATAAAAACATTGTCAATACAATTCATAACCCCAGTAGGCTGCCAGATAGTTCTCATAAAACCATAACAATTCAGTAAATCACAGAAAAATTTACAATTTCCATCCGGACAATTAAAAGGTAAATTGAAGTCACCTAAAATAGCAACATTGGCACCAAAACAGTTAATCTCACTAAAAATTTTTTCAAAAGTATCAACAAATATTTTAAAATCACCATTAGGTGAACGATAAATAGAAATAATAGTCAAATCATTATCAGTTAATTTAATACAGGAGATTTCGCAATGAGATCCACAGGACAGATTATTCACTTCTACTAGGCTTACAAACCTCATGTTAGAACGACACATTGTCATGACTCCACCTCTGCCCTTATGTATCCTACTGTAAGTGTGGGCCACTATCCAATCATCTATCAGGACTGGAAAGACTTCTTCTTCTTTGAGCCAGTGCTCTGTCAAACTCACAATTGCTACATCTTTATATTGACATAACAGAGCCTCCAAAGGGCCTTCCTTCCCTGTAAATCCCCTAATGTTTAGATGAAACAGCCCCAGCTTCTGGCATTGATGACTCTGAAGTGGAAGCATCTTCATACGTTTCCTGTTGATTGTCGACGTCTCATAAAAAACTGATTCACTGCAACTCCCTCTGGCCAAAACGCTGGATCCATCACTTCTGATATAAGTGCGGTAGGCAGTGAAACCTTGAAGGAAGAGTAAACTTCGGGTCGTTTGGACGTCAATTTCTCGCACAGTACTTCGGAACAACTTGGACCGAAAAATTCCTTCAGTTCCTGTACGGTCGTTGAAGGACACAGCCGGGATACATGCAAGTAAGACAGTTGCTTCTTAGGGACAACTTGCAGCGTAACTGAATTCGAAGTGCCAACAATAGGTTTAGCATTTCGTTTCGACATAGCGGCATTTTTAGGAGCAATGAAATTCTCATTGTCAGGCTTCCCCGACACTTTTTGATTCAATCTTCCCCTCCTTCGATTTTTCCTCGACGTAACAACAGTAAATTGAGAAAAATCATCGTGTGTACCACCTTCATGAGGTTTTATCGTATTGGAAGTTTCATCGTCCACAGTAATTATTTCTCCATTATTCTCGGAATTGCAAGGTACCAAAGAAACAGATGGATTGGAATCCCCAACAGACGGTGGAAATCTGGGGATTCCGTGACCAACATCAGGTGATATGGAGGTAAGTTTATCACCATGTTGAAGATTTCTTATCTCGTCTGTCAGATGGTTTATTTGTTTACTCTGTTTTGTGACTAACCTTTTGAGATAATCGATTTCCTTCGTGAAGATCGATGTAATTTCTTTAACAATTTCCATTCTCAAGGACTGTAGGTTTTCCATGGTCATACACTGTTCAATAGAATGGGAAACGACGTTAATAGTGTCAGGTGGATTCTGGATGCAGTTGCACCTATCACACGACCAATCATTCAAACTTCCCTCCTCTCGGATTTTGGCGAATTCTTCAATACACATTTGAACACACTTGATATGATAACTATTATCACAAGTTTTACATAAAATTGAATCATCATATCTATTAATTTTCGCAGTACACTGCGAGCAACAAATTCCTCGACCGCTCGACGCCATGACTTGTCAACATGAATAGCAGAGGTTAACAACCTTAATTACAGGAATAGCGGCATATTAGCAAAAGAGGGAATATCGAAATTCAATATCTATTGTATACATCCATCTTATATAGCTTTATACATTAAGAGTTATCTTTTATTGCAAGTTTCCTTGTTTGGGCGGAATACGAACTTATGCCGCCGCAAATGGGTTACTAATTAGCTATGCCCACTTAGGTACTTATACCACCGAAGCAGATCTGCGTATCGATGACATTTTCTTCATATACAAATACAAATAAATTTATTTCAAATAATTTGAAAACAGGCATATATATTTTCAATATCATATGTGAGTGTAGATAGTTCAGTGGTAAGAGCATAGGGTTCGGAACCGAAAGGTCACGTATTTAAATCCTTTTCAGCTGTGGAAGAAATTCTCTAGTTGGACGGGTTTCAGCCGCTATTTCACTATTGGGTCGAAAATTAACAGTGCTGTGACCTAAAGCCTACCCAGAACACAACCGAACTCCTAACTCGCAGAAGCTTAAAAAGCTTCAGAGATCTTCACAGAAGATCTAGGAGTATCAGGATAATATAAATATTAAAAATCAAACGAAAATACGTCAAAAATATTCACTTATTTTATGTAGCCAGGTTGAAATACTCATTCAGAGTATACGGCTCTAGTTTAATCAACATTCGTTTCATCCCTCCTTTATAAAGTACTACGTTATCTAGTAGTTTTATTCTCTTGAGTAATTTATTGTACACTTCTATACACATATATGATACATTTTTTTCTGTGAGTGTCAATCTATGCCTTATATATGGATAGTTTGTTTCTAATCTAGTATTGTAGGTTGCATTTATAGTTTCATTGATGAAGATTATTATGTTTTTGTGTAAGTGAATTAAGCAATCATATAAATTCAAAACATGAACTGAAAATATACAATTAAATTTGAACAAACCCCTATAAAATTCTACATTTTAAACTTTGTCGAAGCACCCTTTTTTGTCCAAAAAATACTCTCTCGGGCTTTTATCTGTCCTCAAGAAAATAATTCCATATCTCATAATAGACTCATAATTTGCAAGGTATAAAATTCTCACTGTTTTAACATTCATATATTGAGACAAATCTCATTCGATTTTTTCAACAAATATTAACAATGCTCTTGCCAGCTCAGAAATTAATCAGTATACATACTCAGATACCTCAAACTTATTTTCACTAAAAATGATTTTATAGGTTTTGTTTTTCAGATAGTTTCTTACCAAAAATTAGCAATTTTGTTTCCTCTTCGTTTAATATGAGTTCATTTTCATCCAACCATTTCGTTCTCAGAAATATGTGTTGTCCTTTACTGTTTATTTCTAACTAATTTTATCCTCCTATCACTATAATTGTATCATCGGCAAAATTTATACTAATGCCTTTTATAAACTCAGCTATTTTCGGTTAATTATAAACATGAATCAGAAATATCACGGGCCCTACTATTCTAGCTTGATCAACCCCAACGATACTCAATTATTGAGGACTCACCAATCACCCAATTCTTCTCCACAATAACTCATGTTTTCTATTTCTGAAATAACATTAAAATCAATTCAGAGCATTTTCCCTCTAATCCAGTTTCTCCAATTCATACAATAACGTCTTTCTGTTCAATTAATTATAGGCTTTTGTTAGATTTAAAAAAATACCTAAGGTCATACTTTCTCATAAATTGAGAACTGCTTGACTGAACTGAAAAATGAATGTCTTGCAAATGTTAACTTGCTTACAAGATATTACTTTGAAACCAAAATCGCTAACCCACCACAGCGGAGGCTATGATAAAAATATAAAAGGAAATGAAACTAAAACATTCTAAAATTTGAATATCAAAACAGATTTAATCTGTGAGTCTTCTACAATTTTAATTTCAAAAAAATTTTTATTCAAAAAATTTTCAAAAAGTGACTATCGTAGTAGACTATCTTGATTTTTAAAGTTAATCTGTTTAAGTGTTTATCCGGTACCACTTTGAGGTAAGATATACTGATTGTTAGTTGATTTTGATATTTTAAATATTATTCAGGGCCTATGAAGAGATTATCGGAATTCTAATTGTTTTTTAAAGATATAGTGCATGTTTTGAGAGATTTTTGAATAAACTTATTTGAATATTCAAATATAGTTAATATTTCAAATAAATTATATTTTTTGAGAAGTCCTTAAGTTTTGTTTTATGTTTTTGAAAAGAAATTGGTTTTCATAATGGTAAGATCAGAAACAAAATTTTGTCTCCTTTAAATATTTATTTATTAATTTTAAATGGCCATTTATATTTCTTGGTTTCTTTATTCCATTTGACATTGTATATTGAGTTTTGATTATATACTTCTATTGAATATGGGCGGTGCTAATGTAGACATTAATTTAATTCTAAAAGTTTTTTGAATAAAAATTTTTTTGAAAATAAAATTGTAGAAGACTGACAGATTAAATCTGTTTTGATATTCAAATTTTGTTATATTTCTTCTATCAAGTAAAAAGCCTTTTTCTATTTTATTAAAACACTCTTACTTGCCCCGGCGATTTCGTCCGCAAATGAAACATCCTACTTCTTGAAATGCATCATAGTGCGCCAATGAAAAAATAAATAAAACTTGTCTTTCCTGAATGAATACCAAATTGTCTACCTGATAGTGAAAATGCAAACTTTTACTTCCTATCTATTTATTTCAATTTTACAATTAAAATGGTGACTCTTATTTACAATAATAATACAATTGTACAGTTAGCCTGAGGTCCGAGATTTAGGTTAGAACTTATTTTTGAGATTCTCCTGGAATATTGTACTCCAAGGTGTCCGAATGATAGTTTCTATTCTGCATATAATGACTCAAAATAATTTAGAATTCAGCTACACCTAAGATATTCAAATATTTTTGAAAAACTTGGCACTACATAATAATAATAATATAATAATAATAATGACTTCATTAAGAACAACTTAACACAGACCTGATACATATTTGGAGTAAATAAAGTGTAATAGAGATAAGTGCAAGCAAACACTTGTTGCGCATTCAAGAAAATACAAATAAAATAATGGAAATTCACAAAATTCACAAAAACTATTCAGAGATGTAAAAATGGAATACTGTACAAATAAAAAGGGAAAAACAATGTCTTAAATTTTAAAATATAAAAATGGTAAAAATACTGAATGCAAGAAAAAAAAAGCACAATAATTCTGTAACAAAATATATAAGCTACCAACAAGAACACAACAGAACGCAATGAAATACAATCAAACACCAAAACACAGTAAGTACAAGATATGTAATAGGATAAAATAAAGCACAATAATATAAAGTCAAAAATAAAATAAGAAGGTACAGAATACAACTACATCTGCTCCCTCTCAGTCAACCATTAGATTCAATCAAGGAAATAAAATATGATCTGGGAGTCTGCAGTAAAAACTGTTTTAGGTATGATTTGAAAAGTTGTCTGGTGCTAATAAGCTTCATACTTCCTGGAATGGCGTTATACATTTTCGTGCCTATATAGGAGTAGCTTCTCTGCGACAGTGATCTTTTTAATAATGGGTGCGTAAGTGGTAGGCGTCCTCTGGTTATATATTGATGACAGGGATGAAGCGCTTTATCCACACTGAAGTAATATGTTATACACGTGTTTTAATAAAAAAGCTGACGAATATCCATAATCTGCAAGCTACTATACAGATCCTCAGAAGGATATCTGGGTGGTTTAGACAAAATCATTTTCAGGTACCTTTTTTGTAGTATCTTAAGTGGATTTATGTATGATCGCGCAGCGGCATCCCATACCTGTATTCCATATCTTAGGTGACCCTCCACAAGTGCAAGGTACAAAGTTTTCAAAATTTCCAATGATAGGTATTCTTTTATGCGTTTGAAGGTAAAAATTATATTTTGTAATTTTTTTATCACGTAGTTGATATATCTATCTCACCTCAGATGCCGATCTAGGTGAACACCTAAATATTTCACCTCCTCCACTGACTGAATCCCATATATCCTACCATTAATTTTCGCACTGATCTCCTGCATAACCGTCACTCATACAACTGAAAGGCAGGAATTTAGTTTTTTCAAGGTTCATTGTAAGGAGTTTGTGATCGAACCAGTTTTTTATTATCTTGAGGTCTTTCTCTACTTTCTTCCTTAGATTTACCCAAGAATCAGCTTCATAAAAAAGTGCTGTGTCGTCTGCAAAACCAACTTTCTCTCCATCTATCCTCAAGCCGAATAAATCATTGACGTACTGGTTGAATAGGGTCGGTCCTAAGACCGTTCCTTGTGGTATTCCACACTTAATGCCCAATTTTTGACTCACTTTATCTCCCACCCTTACAACCTGCTTTCTTGAACTCAAGTAGCATACATCATCATACAACAAATTGAATTTATTTATGAACGAAGTTATTCTATTTTTTAAGAGTTTTTCAAAATTTTTGCCACGTGGCTAATGAGAGAAATTGATCTATAGTTACTGACGGATGTTCATCACCAAATTTATATACCAGCACAACAACAGATTCCCCGAAGGCATCAGGCCATATTTCCTGTTCAATGGTCTTATTCATTATGTATACAAGTGGGGGATTAATATGGCATGATATTTTTTTCAAGCACTCTGCCCCTAGGCCATCAACTCCATGAGATTTAATGTTTTTGAGCTCATTTATCAAATTATATATTTCTTCGGTATTCGTAGGATCTAGCAGCATAGTATAAGGCAATATCTTTGAAGGGCTCTCAAAGTGAAGGTCTCTTTCAATTTTTTCAGCAAGAACTTTCCCAAAACTAACAAATTTACCATTGAACTCATCCGCTTTTTCATAATTGTCTTTCAGTATATCCCCACCTTCACCCGCGATAGCGTGAATATAAATTTCCTTTTGTTTCCTCCCACATTGTTCTCGTACCATTTTCAACAAATATTTTGTATCCGATTCATTTTCCTTTAGCTGTTGCTCATAAAAATTCCGCTTAGTCTTCTTCAACTTGTTTGTGAGTTTATTTCTGTATAGTTTATATTCGCTTTTTGGGGTTTGATTCTCAGGATGGTTCTTCAGTTCATGGTGCATATTATTTTTCTTGTTTACCATCCTAAATATACTTGTTGTGAGCCATGGTGCATTGCCAATCCTATTTCATCAATGAAGGCATTCGCTGCGGCTCTTGGATCCTCATGAGCATAAACATCTCAATGAGTCCCCTCCACAATCTCTGACAATTTGTCATAGTTGGTGAACTCTTTAAAATGGTTTTTTTGATGACAAAAAATCCCGTACAATCTGTAGAATAACAGTATCTTGATCAGTTATTTCAGTACTAGTGGAATTTAAGTACTAGTGGAATTGTCAGATCAAGGGCCGGATAGTTTTTCGGTTTGAAGAAGATATGATCTAAACATGTTTTCCGTCTAGTGGAATTGTTAATCATCGAAATGTATCCGAATTCTTTTAATATGGTCATATATTCAATTTTATTTACACTGCTCTCTAAAATATTAATGTTAATGTCACCAATAAAAATTTCATACTCATGCGTTCGTTTCTCATTCTCTTCGAAATATTCCTGAATACTCTGGAGAAAGTCGTTTATGTCTGAGACTGGAGAACGGTAACAAGCTGTTATACAAAAATACTTCCGTACCCAATATCAGCCCTAAGAAAACCTATACCATGCTTTGACACAATTGAGTGTTGGAAAGAAACATTATTCTTGAGGTATACTACCGTGCCGTCATTCTGATTATATTGTCCCCGATTATAGATCAAGCTGTAGCTCAATATGTTGTACAGCTCCGGCTCTCCTAGGTGCTAGGTCTCAGTCAGAACTAGACAATCAAAATTCATATCTAAAACCTTCTTACACTCATGACAATCACCCAGACTAAAAGTATTTATAAACATAAAACGGTCTATAGTTTTCTTATAAGTCTGGTTCATTATTCATACAGATGGGTTTTATCAGAGCTAGCTTCAGTGAATCAGAAAATATTTCAAACTAGAAGGAAAAATATTGCTCATAAAGATAGTTTTACTATGAGTGTGGGTATTTCATCATCACCACTGCTCAATTCGTTTCTCAAAGATATTGTTAGTGATCTAATCTCTTTTGGTTTCGTTGGTCTTGAGTGAACGGATTTATCAGTGTCTTCGTTTGAATAGTCGCCTACTGGAATATTTTGTGTATTATCTGGATTTTCGCTACTGTCTTACTCAAATGAACATTCAAAAGTTGTGCAACTTCCACAGCCCTGCCCTTCACATGACATGCGCCTAGTTCACTTCCCTTGATTTCATTACAAATGTTTTTTCTTGGTTTTGTACGCAATAATGAATTCTGGTTGATAGATTTTAATCACTTGTAGCATATCTAATTAATTTTTTAATACTTTGAACTCTGGACTTTGAACGATGTTTTTATTACCTTTGGCACTCTAGACAAATGTCACATATAGATATTGCATATAACAATAGATACAATAATACATAATAAATTACGATATCCTGATAGTACTAGATCTTCTGCGAAGATCCCTCAAAAGATTTTTAACTAGTTAGGAATTCGGTTGTGTTCTGGTTGAGCTTTATTACTGCATCCTTACGCCAGTCTAGACACAGCACTGATAATTTTCTAGCTAGACCGTCTAAGTAGAAAATTTCTTTTCTCAGTATACTCAGTGGTTTGATCCCTGGCCTTCAGTTCCAAGCCCAGAGATCAAACCACTGAGTACACCTTCGTTAACAGTTCAACGAAGATATAGAATAATTTTCGCACTGTTTTCGAAAAAAATAAGGCCGTGCGGAGTCATATCAGGGGAATTTGGAGGTCTGTCGATCAGACTCATTGAATTTTTGGCGAGAAATTCGTTCACAATGATAGCCTTGTGATATCGTAGGGCAAAATCCGCGTGTTTTCATCCCACAAATTTGATCTTATTAGACTATGCATGCTTAATCATGATGCTCAGATATATTCTTCATTTACTTTCTCACCAGTGTACAATACTTGGATAATGAAAATCACGTCAATTGTTGATGTCCAATGAATCCGTGTTTTCAGATGGCGTGAATGTTGAACTTGTCACGATTTCAAAGTGACGTTTGAAATTTCCCAGAGATTGAGTTGGTGGATGCGCTTACTACGCGAATTTTTAGCAGTCTCGAGTCTTCGGTGCCAGTGGAATTTGATTAGGTATTGTTATGGATTATATAATAATAATATTAAATAATATGACTAAGACTGACCGATACCCTTCCCCATGGCAGGATAAAACCCACTCCTGACATATCCCTTAAACCCAGCGACAGGAATGTTGATCCTCATCTTACTCGCCTCCGCGCTATTAGGTTAACCGAGGGCTAGGGGGTGCATTTCCTAATACCAACCCAATCTAGGACTGATAGAACGGTAACAACCAAGCACTGATCAGGACAGGGGATGTGTGCATGCACTGCCCCAGTGAAGAAAAGAAGTTTACGGGGCAGGAGAAGGATACCTCAGTACCAGTGGGGGGCGTTGGTGGAGCAGAACAAACCGGACCGAAATCCAGCTACTGCGGTATGGATCCGATTGATTACCAGGTCAGGTCATCACATTTAGCTATTGGCAAAGTGGCGAAGAAAAAAAAGAAGAAGAGTGGCGAACTATTTGAAAAAGCCCAAGAGTTGAAAGAGGCCAGAAAGAAAAGGAAGGACGAGGAGATGGAAATGTTTAGGAGATCCACAAAGACTGAAAGGACCCCTCCAGGGATAAGAGACTCTCCTAGTGGAGAGGAGGAAAAAACGTATGATAGGGAGACGTAAGAGAATCAGATAGTGGAAATGGTAAGCATACGCCGACTCCGCGAAAACGAGATGAGGAAAAGCCATCAAACATTGCAAGAGACTTCGAGGAGTAGGAGAATACATTCCTGGGCTGGTTTAGCGAGCGACAACGCATGCAAGAGAAAGCGAGTGGACTCCTCATTCAATATCACCTTGAGTAGCGAAAGGTACGAGCCGTTTATCTGGACTCTAGCTAATCTGAGGATAGACTTGGAGAAAATAAAGGAAGAAAACGAAGAACTCAACGAAAAAACAAAAAGTCAACTGGACGAGGTAATACAAAAGTTAGCAAATGAGATGACGGACACCCCTAGGTCAATAGTGGTTAATGAGACGAAAAATATATCAACACGGTGCGATAGGGTACATATTGAGAGTGAAATGAAAGCTATGAAAATAAGAGAACAGATTAGGGAGAATACGAAGGAGGAAGAACTGATGCAGCTCTTAGAAAAGGAATTCCCACAAGAGGCCTACAGGACTGAAGTAGATGAAAAGAATATCACAAACCCAGAGATAACGGGGGAAGTAGTCCTGATGGCTCTTCTTCTTCTTCTTCTTCCTTCTTCATTATAGGCATTTTTGCCTGTTCCTTCTTCGTAACTTGTCCGGTGTTCAGTTGGCAGTCAGGTTATCGCTCCACTTTTTTTGCGGTCTTCCTATACTTCTCCTTCCTATTGGAGATTTATCACGTGCGATTCTGACCACTCTCTCATAATCCATTCGGTCTGCATTTCACACATTCGGTGTGCATTCCACTCGTGTTTTCTCCCCAGGATCCACTCATTCACCTCTTCCTCCCCGCACATTTTTCTTATGTTGTCACTGCGCTCTCTATCTAATAGCGTTTTTCCAGCTATTTTCCTTAGGACTTTCATTTCATATGTTTCCAACAACCTCTTAGTTTTTGTTGTGTCTGGTCGTGTTTCTGCTGTGTACGTCATTATTGGTCTTATGGTAGCTTTGTAGATTCTTGCCTTTGTCTCGGTTCGCAAGTGTTTGTTACTCCATATGGTGTCGTTCATGCATCCAGCGTTCTCATTGCCTTATTTACCTGTTGTCTCACCTCAGACTCTACATCCCCAAAACCACAAAGCTCTATTCCCAAGTATCTGAACGTCATCTCTTGCTGTATGATTTGGTCATCGACGACGAGTTTACATCTGAGAGGATATTTGGATGTAGTCAAACATTTTGTTTTTGTACCTGATGGCTCCTTCGGATGAAATCGGGGAGATCAAATTCTTGGGGTGTCTAATTGGCTACTCCAGAAAAATGTACGAACACATTAAAAGCGGAGGAGTTAAAGATGTGGATGTAATCATTCACCGAACAGACGGATATATTATTTCTGGTGGGGAGCACATGAAAAATCAGAATGGTACATACCTAGTAGGACTGTCGAACAGTACAGACCAAAATGAGATAATGATGAAATAATTTGTAAGAGATGGGAAAAAGAAAGTCTACTAGGACAAGACGAGACGGTGCACTTGGTAATCATTAACTCTCAAAGCATAGATTATAAGAGGAAAATAATGGAATGTCTATTTCACGATTTTAAAGGGAGGGTTTTTCTGCACAAAAAAAAATTATCATGGAATAAACAAAGCAGGAGGAAATTTGAGACAGAGGCTGTGATAGCTGAAAAATCTCAAGAAATGTCCTATGCTAAATGGTAACAAGCATAAAAAAGCAGTTGAACACCGATGAGAAAATATTGAGGGAAGTGAAAGGTGTTCAACAGACAAGGAAGGGCCACCTCCTGGTGGAATTAAAGGAGGGCGGTAAAGAGGCAGATACAGTACAATACTGCAACACATTAAAATGGCGACGAAGAATTCTTCGGTGAGGAAAGCGGGAAACTCAAAATCGAGAAAGGCTTGGATATAGACTTAAACGGAGAAAACATAAGAGTAGCGATAGCAACGAGGTTAAATCTCCCTGGAGATACCAAGGAACTCGAAGTTACAGTTCTCCGGCTAATGAGTGGGGGGAGAAAGGTGGCTACTATAGTAGCAACGGAAGCAATAGTAAAGAGATTGATCAATACGGTAAAGTAGGAATATTTATAGCAGAGGTGAGAGAGCGCAGAGATATTGAAAAATGTAATAGATGTTGACAGGAAGACAAGAGGAGAAGATAGGGGTAAAAAATGCAGGAACTGCACAAAGGACGGACATACAGCAAAGGAATGAGTCCCCCTATTGCTTAATCTGCGATAAAGAAGGGCATAGGACATTATGTGCCTATTGCAGGCGGAAGGGAGAAAAACATGTCTAGGATGGCAGTCTGTAGCTATGTATGTTACGGGTATTTTATTTATACACAGGGCTTCAATTATTATGGAAATTTTATTTATACAAATAATTTATCGAATTTCAATTATATATTCAACTTATTGATTTTATATATACTCCTAACTTATTCATGTCTATGTCTTATTGTTGTGTTATATACATTTGGTTCATTTTTTGCCCAATTTGAAGTCAATAAATGAGATAATCTGTGGAGATTGTATATATTTATTAGGCCATTATTAGCCACAGTTTATTTAGTTATTTATATATAGTTGATGTTATTTTTACACTGTTCCTGCATATGTGTGTGTTGTCTTGTGGATTAATTTATCTGAGGGTTGAAGCTGAGGTGGTAACAGAGGAAGATAATGTTAACAGGTAGAATGTAACGTCTGCTTCAACTGAACTTGGAGAGAGCGAGAGCAGCTCACGACCTGGCATGGGCCGAAGCAATGAAGGAGAACATAGATTTAAGGATAATTTCGGAACCGAATAAAAAAAATGTGTACAGGAAAAGGATGTTATAAAGACAGAAATGAAGACGTTGCCGTATATATTTTAAATAGTGGCCGGGAGATAGATAGGGTGAGAAAAGAGGAAGGATATGTGCAGATCGGACTGTATGGAATAGAAGGCTTTGCGACATTTGTATCCCCAAACACTAGCATACAGGAGTTTAAAAGAAAAATAGACAGAGTGTTCGAGAAGGCAGCTCGTCATCCAAAGACCACAATGATAGTTGGAGATATTAACGCGAAGTCTCAAGTCTGGGGATCACCTCAAACTAATAAAAGAGGGGAATATGTAGAAGAGTAGCTCGCGCAGTTGGAGTGAATAGCGAACAACAGTGGGGAACATACCTTCGAGAGAGGGAACTCTAAAAGTCATATTGACGTAACTCTGAGTTCGGAGCATCTGGCACGGAAGATCACAGGGTGGAACGTTAGATACGAGAATCCCTATACGTATCACAGACATATACGATACGAGATTAGGTTGAATAAGAAGATATCAAGAAATGAGAATAGGACTTATTTGAGGGTGACGGAATTTGCGGGAGGACTGGAGAAAATAGAAGTGGATGAAGGTGGTAACCTATATACCAAAGTGCTAGAAAAATTCAAAAAGTCTATAACAGAAGAAGAAGGGGTCCGTAAAAGCAACCGTATTGGTGGAATGAAACAATAGAGGAGTCTAGAAGGATATACGTGAATGTAAGGAGAATTTACTCAAGGATAAAAGATAGGGAAAACACCGAGGGAGAAATGCTCAGGAAACGGATGAGGGGGGGAAAGAGACAAGATGAAGAAGGAAATAAGGAGGTCGAAGAGGAAAAGATGGAAAGCTCTGCTACGGGAGTTGGATAGCGATATATGGGGACAGGGATATAGGATCGTCACTGGACATTTGGCACATAAAATATCAACAAAAACGAGAAGGAAGATCATGGGGGAGTTGTTTCCGGCGAGAGGCATGGCTTTCAGAGAAACAGAAGGAATATGCGAAATTTCGGAGGCTTTTACGAGGGGGGAGTTGAGGGTGGCGGTGGCCCCTTTGAAAGACGGAAAGGCCTCGGAACCGGACGGAATGACCGCAGAGGCGATAAAAATAATTCATGGAAAAAATCCGGTCAAACTGCTATGTATGTTCTGCGAAAGCAAGAATTTCCCAAAAAATGGAAATTAGCAAGAGTAATACTACTCCCCAAGAGAGGAAAAAACGTGGGGGAGTCTTCCAGATACAGGCCGATATGTTTATTAAATACTATGGGAAAATTATATGAGAGATTACTGTAGAACAGGATCGAAAGTGAACTCTAGGAAAGAAACATAATTTCGCAGAGTCAGCACGGTTTTAGGAAGGGAAGATCCACCACTACGGCGGTGTTCGAGTTAAGGAATATAATTGAGGGCAAGTGGTGCTTGATAGTAACAGTGGATGTAAGGAATGCATCGTGAAAGGGTTGAGGGAAGCAGGGGTGAGCACATAGTTATTTAGATGTGTGGAGTCATACCTTTCGAATCATTATATGAAATCCGAAACGATAAAATATCGAAGCAGTAAGGGTGTTCCACAGGGGTCAATACAGGGGCCAGGGTTGTGGAACGTCGAGTATGACGGAATGCTGAGGCCGGGATACGGAGCGGGTATCGGAGTAATAGCCTATGCGGACGACCTGCTATATGTGGTGGAGGGGGCAAGCGAACAAGAGGTGAGAGAGGGGACGGAGAGGGCGATAGCGACGGTGGTGGGATGGATGAGGGATAGAGGACTGCAGGTCGCGGCGCAGAAGACCGAAGTGCTGGTGACGGACCTACGAGGGCAAATGATATGAGAATGAAAGTGTACGTCGAAAGCGGCAGAGAAATTGGAACGAGAAGCGCAGGATTTTGGTGGAAGTTACTTATAGTCTTTTGTTGTACGCGGTTCCGGCGTGGAGGGAGGCAAAAAAGGTGAGGAGGAACGTGCAGAAGATGACAGGTATACAGAGAAAATCTCTATTAAGGGTAATTTCGGAATATAGAACAGTGTCAGCGGAGGTGGTCCAGGTTGTCGCGGGATACCCGCCCATCGAACTGATGGAGGCGGAGAGAGGTTCACGGTGGAAGAAGGTTGACGGGAAACAGAAGGATGGCGCGATCAAGAACATTGAGGGGTTGGCAGGATAGATGGAGTGTAGGACGGAGAACGATGGGATGGACAAGAAAACTTATACCGAATATCGAAAGCTGGTTGAGCTACTCGCATAGGACGACAAACTATTTTTTTTACCCAGTTTCTGATCGGTCACGGTTCATTCGGGACATATACAAAGAAAATGGGAAAAACACACGATGACTTATGCGTGGAATGCGGAGTAAAGGACAGCCCTGCTCATATGTTTGAGGTATGTAAGAGGTGGAACTCGGAGAGAAAAGAGTTACGTTGACAAAGGGGATTTTCATTGAGAGCCGAGGGGGTGGTGGGAAAGATGATCGCGAGCAGGAAATTGTGGAATATGCATTTCGTGTATATTACGGTAGTTTTTGCGGAAGAAAGAGCGAGAGGTCAGAGAGAGAAGAGAGAAGACAGTGAGTGAGCAGTCGCTTTCACACAAGAGCAGTGTAGTATATCAAGGAAAGTTAGATAGGAGATTTTGATGATGGAAATGGAGAGAGGACCGCTCGATGCCTGGGCTGAAGCCTTTTCCGACTGTCTTCTTCTGCGAAAAAGGAGAGGGGTTTAGTGGGTGAGAGCCCCACACGAGCCCACGGCATTGCACTGCCCCGCCGTAGCAAGGCAAGCTTACTCCTACCTCAGGGGCAAAAAAAGCTTAGGTTAGGTTAGATTAGGTCAGGTGAGGTTTTGGCTTGTGTGTGTATGCTGTTTACATCTCTCCGAATATCTCTTTTGGGCATTTCAAACGCATAGTGGACGAAGTCTTTCAAGATGCGGAACATAGTCTAGAGAAATCCATCATCATGGACAACATAAACCCTAAATCCCATACCTGGGGATCCCCTAGTTTCGACTAAAGGGGAGAATATATCGATGGATGATTGGCGCAGCTGAGCTGGGGAGCAGCTAACAATGGTGATCACACCTTCGAGAGAGGACAAAGCAAGAGCCACATAGATGTAACGCCAGCCTCAGAGAGAATACTGAGAGTAACCGACTGGGTAGTACAGCATTCCAACTCTTACGCGCACCACGGAAACATCTTCGTGTAAATAAACGTCGCCAAAGAATGCAGCGCCAGGCAGTAAGTTAAAAAGATCCTGAGGACAGACTTCTTCAGGCTAGCCCTCCAAAATTACAGCTGGAATAGAAATTCAGACGTGTACCACACAGTACTGAAGTTCTATAGTAAGTCTACCATTGAGTCTGTTGGAGATACCAAAAAATGCCCTACTGGTAGAGCGAACACATAGAGGATGAAAGGAGCAAACATAATCGACTGTGCAGAGCTTACTCTCGGTTGAAGGAAAAAGTGAACACCGAAGCACGTAACCTGAGGGAGCTCATGAGAATACAGAGACGAACTCTGAAGAAATGCATTGGAAGGTCAAAGAGAGACCATTGGAAGGTTCTGCTAGATGAGCTGGATGAGGATATATGGGGCGAAGGATACCGAATTGCTATTAGACATCTTGCTTCGGGAAACTTAGGTTACACATTACCTACAAGAAGAAGAAGTGAAATTCTAAGAGAACTGTTTCCGACTAGGTCGGGGAGTATTGGATATTTAGCGAAGACCCGGAACCTTTTATAATACAAGAAATGTTTGACGCAGTAGCCTCGATGAAAACTAGAAAGGCGCCAGGCCCAGATGGACTTACTGTGGAGGCATTGAGGCTCGCTTGTCAGACGGTCCCAGTGGAAATGTTGGAATTGTTCAACAATCTATTGAGAGGACAGGAATTCCCAAAATATTGGAAGGTGGCAAGGGTAATCCTTTTGCCGAAAAAAGGAAAAGACCCCGCTGTGGCATTGAGTTTCAGGTTTACATGCCTGATAAATACAATGGGCAAGCTTTTTGAGAGAATGTTGCTGAACAGACTAGAAAAAGAGCTGGCAGGAAAAAGTCATCTCCGAAAACCAGTACGGCTTCAAGAGGGGAAAGTCGACTACTACGGCAATGCTGGCTCTTAGAGAATCGGTGAGAAATTCGGAGAGCAAATGGTGCATCATTCTAACACTATACATAAAGAATGCTTTCAAAACCGCGAGCTGGAGATGTATAATGGAAGCCCTGCAGGAGGCGGGGGTGAGCCCGTATTTAACAAAATGTGTAAGGTCGTATTTTTCTAAACGAAAAGTGGAGATGGGCATGATTTCTCATAGGTGCAGGATGGGAGTTCTATAGGGGTCTATAATGGGTCCTACTCTTTTGAATACCCAATACGATGGGGTCTTACGCCTATCCTACGAAAGACAGGTGACAGCTATTGCATATGTTGATGACCTGCTATTCGTGATAAGTGGAATAAATGAGATGGAGGTGAAAGAAAGGGCCCAAAGGACAGCGAAAATGGTAGTCGACTGGCTGGACAGGAGGGAGCTGAAAGTTGCTTTTGAGAAGAGAAAGCTGCTGATAGCAAGAGAAGTCCAGTACCTGGGCCAGAGTATCACACCCTCAAGGAAGATCAAATACCTTGGCATGGTCTTCCAGAAAAACTTAAGTTTCGCGAGACACGTGGAGTATACCATCAAGAAAGCTTCGAAGAAGGTTTCAGCTTAGGGAAGACTGATGCCAAACGTGGGTGGACCTGGCTGCGTGAAGAGGATGGTACTCTTCGGTGTAGCTCATACTGTCTTACTGCATGCTGCTCCAGTCTGGCGAGAAGTGATACGACAGAAAACACACCTGGGAAGAATCATATCTGTCCAGAGAAGATGTCTGCTGAGTATTGCCTCGGCATACCGTACGGTATCGGCGGAGACAGTGCAGGCTATTACGGTATGTCTCTTCTTCGATCTTGTAGTCGCTGAAAGGTGTTTTTTGTTCAGGATTGGTAGGAGACTTGCGGGAGATAGGAGGATGGCTCGCCGTAGAATGTTGAAAACATGGTAAGAAAGATGGGTTGGAGAAGGGCAAACTGCTGCCTGGATTAGGAGACTGACCGGGTAAACTATTTCTTTACACAATTTTTGACAGGTCGCGGATCTTTTGGCAAGTTCACCAAAAGGATTGAGAAGACCCCATACCATAAATGTTTCAAATGCCAAGAGAGAGACGGTCCGGAACACATGCTGTATGGGTGCGAAAGATGGACTGAAAAAAGAGCCGAACTGATAGCAAAATTAGGTCTTTTACCCCTTGTCGAAGATATTATCGGTGTTATGACCGCGAGTCGGACAGGCTGGGACAGTTTATACGACTTTATGATCCGGGTGATGAAGATGAAAGAGCGGGAAGACAGAGAAGCAGGGCTAAAATAGCGGAGGATAGAACATACCGGTTTACGCACCTGACGTTCGGGCAAATAGCCTATTTCCAGGAGGCGAAAATAACCAGGGAAAGAGGAGGGTGGTTTAGTGGGTAAAAATCCCACATGAATCCGCAGCACTCATCGAGAATACCAACATCTCATGGCCCGCTGCGGAGAAGGCATTAGCTTCCCCCTACCTCAGGGCCGAAAAAAAAGGTTAGGTTAGGTTACTGAAGGATAATTAGTTAAAAACAACCTATCATTTTTTATACTAATTCTACATATAAGGAAGCTGATTTAGATGGATAAATTTAGGTACAACTTAAAAAAAACTATTTAAACAGAAATTTCAAAAATAGAATCTTTCAACAAGAAGTCATTCATAGAAAACATTTTTTTTAAAGAAAAGCAGAAATTTACAAGAAAACTTGAATTAAATGAAGAAAAAAAGAAATTTGCATGGAACATGCATTTACAAAGACACTTTGGAGAAATTTTTGCCAAAGGAGAAAGCATTGAACTCTCAAATATTTTCAAAATTTATGCGTTGAGCATTCCGAATTAATAATTTGGTTGAATAAAATGTTATTAATAACATTGTTCATGTTTCCAATGGAACTTACAACAATTTGTGGGTAAACCATTCTCAATGAAAGACATATGGAAAGATATAAAAAATTCAGAGAACGATATGTGATGAACTAACAACTTGAAAAATAACCCTGTAGAAGAAAATTAATGAGAAACGATTTTCTTAGAGAAATGTCAATATATTCAGATAAGCTGGAATTTACAGAGACCTTTCTTGGGTTTTAGTGCACTATGAAAATTTTTCGTACCAGCTGTAATATAAATAGCAACCGATTTTGGAAACAAACTTAGTTATTCAAAATGTAAACCTACCTGATCTACTGTGATAGCGGAACAATTGTTGTATTGAATAACAGAAATCAGAGTAACCCTATTCAATATGGATTTTCATCAATTGAATATTTGGGAAAAACCGACATTAGAATCAAACTGAACTATGTACGGAACGTATCTGTCATGACTCAATCTTTTATTCCAATTAGAAAGTAACAAAAATCTAAATAAGTTAACATCATTAGAAACGGGCGAATATCAACTTATCAAGTGAATAATTAAGAGGTATTAATCAAAAGAACCATTCTTATCATCAAATTCAAGACCTTTGGAAAAGAAAAATATTAAGTCATCTGATGAATCCAAGAAAATATCGAGTCATCTGGTGCCCCAATCCAAAAAAAGAATTTCTAGTTTATGATTTATGGTAGTTATTTTTGCAATTCATTTTGTTGAAAATTATATTCTAAATTAATTTTTATATTAGCGCGGACAGCTCAATGTTAAGGCATCGGGCTCGTGACCTGAAGGTCCGGGTTCGAATCCTGTTCAGGTGGAAAAGAAATTTTTAAGTTAGACGGGTGTCGGCCACCATTTCACTGTAGGATCAAAAATTAATAGTGCTGTGACCTAAAGTGGCGCAAGAGCGCAGTAACAAAGCCTATCCAGAACATAACTGAACTCCTAACTAGCACAAGGTGAAAAAACTTCTGAGAGATCTTCACAGAAGATCT
Source organism: Megalocaria dilatata (assembly GCA_034642435.1). Taxonomy (NCBI): domain Eukaryota; kingdom Metazoa; phylum Arthropoda; class Insecta; order Coleoptera; family Coccinellidae; genus Megalocaria; species Megalocaria dilatata. Next base: position 49,975,313 of record CM067859.1, on the reverse strand, counting down.
AGGAATGTCAGAATTACAAAAATAATGATAATAATAATAAAAATATCAAATTCTGGGGAATAATAATTACAAATTTAAATCAAGTTTACTAAATAAATTAAAATTAAACAACAACTAAGAATCTTGCCCAATTCAAAGAGTCTCAGCAGTACAAAATTTAACCGGGCATTCACAAAATTATATAATGATATGAATCCATTACAGTTTTGATGCTAACAATCTATAGGCGATGTGCGCTTGGTCGATTTGAATCGTTGTTATTGGATGTTCGCTATCACAACATCGCAGACATCCATGGTTAAATCAAAATGACTTCGTTTTGAGAGATTGCAACTTTAGGATTTTCTGGGTGTGAGAAAATAGATCGAATTTTACACTTAAAAACGTCTTGGGACGGATATTTGGAAACTGAGACGAGTTGAAATTATTCGAAAAGATTAAAGTTGAGCGGAGCGCTGGTTCAGATTTATTGATTTTTTGGACAGAAAGTCGTTTTCAACGAAAGCCTTGTGACTCAGGAAATTCGGTACCAGTTAAGCTACGATGCTTTTCATGCCTTGAAAATCTTTTAAAATGGTATGAATTGATTCGAGAAATACAGATATTTCAATGGCTCGCTCGCTTACTCATACAGCCATTGTCGGTCATCATTTTCCTCACTTTAGCGATGTTCAGTTCAGTTGAAGACACTAATGGCCGGCTAAAGTTGGGCAAATTTTCTAGCACAGCTTCATCGCTTTGAAAAACTTGTTATAATTCAAACGCACCTGTTTCTGAATCAGTCGATTTACCCTAAGCCGTATTTTCATTTTCAGCACTTTTTTACAGTGCAAAATTCAAAGCAAACTTTATGTCCGATATTTTTATCCATAGTAAAAATATCAGAGATGAACTGAAAAAATAAAACACTGTGAACAAACTAAATTATAGATGACTCTCAAACTGGGTGTGAGTTTAGAAACATTTTCTGCCAACTTAGCGGCAAAAATACTATGAATGGAAAATTACTTGGAAGTTGGGGTTTTTCGAATATACAGGGTGTATATGAATAGTTGCAAAAACATTAAGGGGGTGATTCCTCGTCAAAAAATAGGGTGAGTCTTTCATATAAACTTTATTTGTTTGAACCCCCCTGCTTAGTTACAGTCCCCTGAAGAAGGCGCATGAAAAAGTTTTTAATACCTCTATGACTCACGCTATCATGTTGATAAATTATTTTTTCCTCAAAAACTTTGAAGTTTATCAAAAAATTACAACAGATATTATTGTTAAGAATGGATCAAGGTATCCAAAATTAATTTTTTTATTGTAAAATAGAAATATGGAAAAAAGTTTCTTGCGAAAGAAGGTTTAGGAGTGGCCCTTTCTACCCTTTGCAATCATAGAGGAACACCACCAAAAATTTTTTTGGATGCCTTCCCGCACGCATAAAATGTCTGCTTGATTTTATTCTTGAAAGATTTTTGGTGTTTAAGAAAAAAAAATTAAAAACTGTTTTCCGGGCGCCATCTTTAGGGGGCTAGGGGGGCAAAAAAATAAACTTTGTATAACAGACCCACCCTATTTTTTGACAAGAAATCATCCTCTAAATTTTTTCGCAACTATTCATATACACCTTGTATAATAAACATTAACTGGATCAATTCTCCAAAACCTTTACAAATTTAAGCTGAGAAATCACTTAGAACTTTTTAAAAATCGAACTGCATTCTCTAAGATCTTTGAATTTGTGCTGACCTCTAAATTGCTCAGTTTCATGAACACAAATAATTTGTTTTCCCAATTCCAACATGGTTATTTAAAAGGTAGATCCACCAATACCGCCATTAACCCTTATGTTAGTAACCAACTTTACCGACGTCTTTTAGCAACCGGGTACCCGGGTACCCACAGATCTAAATATTAAAAATTTTGTTTATTTTGTTATCTACAATGCATTCAGATGCATCAGTTGGTGATGACGCTAAGCAAAAACCAGAAATTATAAATTTTTATAATAGATATGAAGCTGGCGTTGACACAATGGACCAAATGGTCCGGAGGTACACAAGGCAACGACGATCTTCGAGATGGCCAATGGCATTGTTCTTCAACATGCTAGACATTTCTTCACTTGCATCATATATAATTTATTACGAAAATAATAAAATGTTGGATGGAGTAGTCCGTTACTTTGTGATAGTTCATTTTAATGGAATGAAATAAGGAATTACTTTGTTTTCTATCACTTTTTATTATAACTGATATACAGTGACTCGAGTTTCGTAGTGTTTACTACATTTTCAAACTGAACGAACAAATTAGATCTCAACTATTATATATGGGGATTGTAGGCTTCGGCAGAGCTTCGAAGAGAGGGGTTTTCCAAAGTTCCGTCTGTTCGTTAAGTAGTTTTATTATTGGTACGTGCTTTTTATATTTTTCAATTTCTATGGATTCCAGGATGTCAAGTTTTTTCCCTTTCGCTTCCACGTGCAAGATAACAAGGTTGTTCAATTCTGGGAAGGTGTGATCTGTAGTGAAGAAATGGTTCGCAAAATTGGAATTATTCTTCCGGTTCCTAAAAGCAGATTCATGCTCTTTGTACCTTTTATGGAAAGGTCGGCCCGTTTGACCTATATACACACTATAACACTCTTGACAACTTAATTTATAGACTCCAGAATTATTCAGTCGGTTCTCTTTGTCTTTCGGATTAAAAAAGAGATTAGAAATTTTATGGGAGGGTGTGAAAGCTGTTACTATGTTAATTTTTGATAAAATTCGAGCTATTTTTTGTGAAATTGGTCCAGAATATGTGGAAGCGAAAGGGAAAAAACTTGACATCCTGGAATCCATAGAAATTGAAAAATATAAAAAGCACGTACCAATAATAAAACTACTTAACGAACAGACGGAACTTTGGAAAACCCCTCTCTTCGAACCTCTGCCGAAGCCTACAATCCCCATATATAATAGTTGAGATCTAATTTGTTCGTTCAGTTTGAAAATGTAGTAAACACTACGAAACTCGAGTCACTGTATATCAGTTATAATAAAAAGTGATAGAAAACAAAGTAATTCCTTATTTCATTCCAATAATAAAATGATTGCCAAAAAAACGACAGAACGTCGTCAATTTATGCGGAAGCTAAGTGAAGAACTAGCATTGCCGATGATTGAACACCGTACGGCGAATCCGCAAATAATGCCTCACTTCTCAACAAAGATTGCTGTTGAAAGTATTTTAGGTCATGCATTAGGAGAAACAATCGAGATAAATCTTGGTCCGGTGGTTGAAACATATAAAACCGAAAGAAAAAAAGTGATAGGATCTTGTCATGTGTGCAATGCCTTGCCAATAAAAAGACGGCGAAAGACTCGTAAGAGCTGTGCCAATTGTCACCAGCCAGTATGTGATGAGCACTCAATTAATCTCATACAATGTGTTAAATGTCAGGTTTAATTTCATTAATTATGAAAAAATGTAATATTTCTATATTTTTTCAATAAAATTTAGGTGCAACCATTTATAGAAACCATTTTCAATTTATTTTCTATTCTTTCCATTGTGGGTACCCGGGTATCCGGTTGCCAATGGGGCGATAGCTGAAGTTTAAGCTTATTTAAAAAAAAAGAATAAAAAATAGATAAATTAAATGCACTCACGACTAGCTTTCTTTTGAGTTAAAGAACAACGATTCGAGAGCTTAAAATAAAATATTAAATATTCTTTAAGCTATTCATACAAATACACCGCGGTGGGTACCCGGGTACCCGGTTACTAACACAAGGGTTTATCAGTTTGTCAACTTTACAACATTTAGAAAACAAAAATTTATCACTAGGGCTTTTCATCGACTTGAGCAAAGCATCTGACTGTAAATCATGAAAATTTGCTTCGGAAATTAAATATATATGGTATAAGGAGAAAAGCTAATGCTTGGATACCGTAGAAAGTAACAAGTTGTGGTGAACAGAAGCGAAAACACCAATATTTTGACTTCAGGTAAAAATTCTTTGGAAGTTGTTGAGAAAACTAAAAGTATCTTTAAAGAAGTGGGTGACTGATTTTCGTCCAACATTTTATCAATAAACGAATCAAAAACTAAATTGATTATGTTCAGAACAAAAAAATCGCAATGTTTACCACCAGAGAACATGTCTGGCAGATCAACAAATGGAAATCGTGTCTTATGCAAAACTTTTGGGGGTTTATATAGATGAATTCTTAAAATGGAACACTTACATATATAATTTGTGTTTAAAGTTGGCTAACATAGGCTACGCAATTAGAACCGTTGCTCAATATTTGAATGGCAGTACCATCAGAATTCTATATCATGCTAACTTTGAGGCTATCATGAGATATAGTATTATGTTTTTGGGGGGGAATACCGGATAGAATTCGGTGTTCATCGCTCAAAAAAGAGTAGTAAGAACAATATATGAAATGAAATACAGAGATTCTTGTAGACGAAAATTCAAAAACTTACTTATACTAACTGTATATGGTTTATACATTTATTATTGTTAAAAAAATACATATGAGACAGTAATTTATTTCCAGAAAAATGTTTGTACTACGACAACAATAGTTTCACCACGATGTGGCTTGGCTTCTTCAGGTACTACATTGTACTGTCTGATGGTATTCAGTGTAACTGAGTTTAATAACATTGTTAGGTACGTGACCAAATAATGGAAGCACAAGTCGTAAAAACTGTAGGTTTTTATCGGAGTTTGCCGCTAAAAATGCCATTAAGGGAAGATACTCAGCAATGGAGACTTATCAATATCTCTTTGTTCGTTCAAAAAGGTTTTACGGGCATTATACCTGTTGATTTCAAGAAATTCTAAAAGTGTTAATCTAGAACTTTTGCTTTCAACGTGAATAATTTCATAATTATTCAGATACTGTATTGTTTCAGCCGTAACTATTTGGTAGTTGATTATAATTAAAACAAATTGTAGAAATTACTATGTTTTACTACCAATAAAAATACATCTTCTTGTGACTCGAGTTTCGGGAAATGAACTATTCCATCATCAGACAACTCTTATGATGACAACTCTGTCTGATGATGGGATAGTTAATTTCCCGAAACGCGAGTCACAAGAAAATGTGTTAAATATATTTTTATTGGTAGTAAAACATAGTAATTTCTACAATTTTTTTTTAATTCATAATTATTGTTGAAATTATGCCTGAATTCCTTAAGATGATTAGCATATGTCGAATGTACAGAATCGGATATGTAACCCCTTTGGTGTTTTTGGACACGTTTCTTGAATGATCTACCAATCTGGCCATTATATACTAAAGGGCAATCTTTGCAAATATTGGATGGAGTAGTCCGTTACTTTGTGATAGTTCATTTTAATGGAATGAAATAAGGATATACTTTGTTTTCTATCACTTTTTATTATAACTGATATACAGTGACTCGAGTTTCGTAGTGTTTACTACATTTTCAAACAATTTCAAACAATTTTGGACCAATTTTACAAAAAATAGCTCAAATTTTATCAAAAATTAACATAGTAACAGCTTTCACACCCTCCCATAAAATTTCTAATCTCTTTTTTAATCCGAAAGACAAAGAGAACCGACTGAATAATTCTGGAGTCTATAAATTAAGTTGTCAAGAGTGTAATAGTGTGTATATAGAACAAACGGGCCGACCTTTCCATAAAAGGTACAAAGAGCACCAATCTGCTTTTAGGAACCGGAAAAATAATTCCAATTTTGCGAACCATTTCTTCACTACAGATCACACGTTCCCACAATTGAACAACCTTGTTATCTTGCACGTGGAAGCGGAAGGAAAAAAACTTGACATCCTGGAATCCATAGAAATTGAAAAATATAAAAAGCACGTACCAATAATAAAACTACTTAACGAACAGACGGAACCTTGGAAAACCCCTCTCTTCGAAGCTCTGCCGAAGCCTACAATCCCCATAAGAATAAGAATAAGAATAAGTTTATTACATCCTCTCAGACAAAAAAACATTGTATGGGACAAGTCATATGGTTCAACAAATAATAATATATTCTCCAATAAAATTAGAAAAACCAAATGCAAAATTATTCATTAATTCAGTTTACAGTCCAAGAATTCCCCAAGACTATAAAAGCAGTTGATCATCAGCAACTTCTTAACTTCTTTTTTGAAAATCATATAAGGTAATGTCTTGAATTTGTCAGGCAAGTGATTAAAAAGTTTAATGCCATTATACAATGGTGATTTTTGGAATTTTGAAGTTCTGTGAATTGGATACTCAAGAGTGCTTTTATGTCTTGTATCATGTTTATGGAACTCACAGCATTTCTTGAGATTGTCTGAGTTCTTCTTAACAAATAATAGAGAGTTTAATATAAATATGCAGGGAAAACTCAATATTTTGTACTGAATAAACTTGGGTCTACAGGACTCCAGGGGCTCCATATTGAATATCAGGCGTATCAGTTTCTTCTGCGCAATGAAAACATCCTCCGCCAATGATGAACTCCCCCACAAAACTGTATTATAGCTCATATGAGAATAAGCCAGCGCATAATAAACCTGTAACAGGGTTTCTCTAGGTAAAGCATTTCTTAGTTTCTTTAGAGCGTAAAATGCGCTGCTAAGTTTTTTACAGACGAAATTTGCTTGTTTCTGCCAATTCAATTGTTCATCAATTAAAATGCCCAAAAACCTCACGTGATCTGATGCCTTGAGGATACCAGTCGGGAGAGTCAATTCAAACTCACCCACCGAGAACTTATTTTGAAAAAATATAAGATCGGTCTTGTTGACATTTAAAATTATTGAGTTTTGGTGGCACCACTCCATGAATGAATTAATGAGGATCCCGCATATCATCTTGAGTTCTGAGGCACTCTTTGCTGACACAAGAAATGACGTATCGTCCGCAAATAATACGATCCGAACATCCAACAAATGATCGGAGTAAGTTTTTAAGTAGTTTGGTAGATCATTAACGAACAGTATGAACAGCAGAGGCCCCAGCACAGATCCCTGTGGTACACCCATTTCCACAGGATACCTTCTCGAGTTATGATGACCCACTTGAACGAACAGCAATCGATCCCTCAGATAGTCCGATACCCAATCCAAGAAAACACCTCGAAAGCCTATATTATATAATTTACTGACGACAAAACTGAAGTCGAGACAGTCGAATGCTCGAGACTCATCAAAAAATAACCCAGCGACCGGAACCGCAGTATCTAGGCACTCGTAGACATATGTAATGAAGTCACCAGTTGCGGACTCGGTCGATCTGCCCACACGAAAGCCATGTTGCTGACTAGAAATTAAAGAAAATTTATCCAAATATTTAACCATTCGCTTATGTATCACCTTCTCAAAGACTTTCGATAGTGAACTGGTTATTGATATTGGCCGATAGTTGGCAACATTGTCCTTGGATTCTTTTTTATGTATTGGAATAACCTTAGAGATTTTAAGTAGAGCTGGATATCTACCCGCAGTAACTGCTTTATTAATTAGGTAAGCATAAGGCTCTGCTATTTTGTCAGCCAAAATTTTCAATATTCGTACAGATATCATATCATGACCGCTACTATTTACCTTCTTGAATTGTTTAATTATGTCTATAATTTCCTGATCTGTCACAGGGTAAAAGAAAAAGTTTTTATCTGTCATGGTTTGGGTTGAACAGGAGGACGATCTCGCACTACCGTAATGCTCCTCAACACTAATACGACCAATACTGGAGAAATACCCGCCAAACATATCCGTCACTGACTGAGGATCGGATACAATCGTACCGTTATCGCTCAATTTGATCTGCGGAGTAGCGGAGTTTTGGCTCGTTTCAGTCCTTACCAAATTCCAAACCGTTTTCGACCTATTACATGAAGACTCTAAAATTTTATTGTAGAATTCTATCTTACTAGACCTAAGCAGTTCCGCATACTTTTTCTTTGCCGCAATATAGAGGCTCCTTGATTCCAGAGATTTCAAATTTTGATGCAACCAATGCAGATCTTTCAGATCAGAGCTCGCCTTTCGTATCTCCCTAGTGACCCACCCATGAGTTTTCGCTCTTACAGGGGCTCTCTCTACAACCGGGCATGCAGTATCAATCACAGAAGTTAAAATAGTGAGAAACTCCCCGAATGCACCATCAGCATCCGTGAAGGAATAAACACCATCAAAACAAATTGAAGCAGTTGACAGGATTTGAAGATTCTCACCATTCAACAATCGAAATGATCTCAGGATGGGTTCAGAGGTTGGAGCATCTGTATTATAATTATATACTAATCGTATGGCCTTGTGATCAGCTATATTACTCTCAAATACTCGGACTGACAAAGAATCCGTACTAGCATTAGTCAGGATGTAGTCAACTTTACTAGAGCTTGTCTTCCCATTTCTATCCGTGAAAACTCTCGTAGGTTCCGTGGAAGTTACTTTAAGATTGTATCTCAACAGCATATAATCAAGATAGTTGCGAGGAGCAAAATAGTTGATGTTAAAATCACCACAAACGAAAACGAGATCAGAACCAGAAAAACAACAGTCAAGTGCACATGACAATGAATTAATAAAAAGCTCAATGTTAGCCCCAGGAGGCCTGTAGACGCTTATAATGGATACATTTTTAGTAGAAACTTTGAGATTTACTGCACAAATTTCGCACTGCATTTCGAGGGAGAAGCCCTCAATCTGCCTAATATTTTCGGCTAAATAATCTGACTTGACATAAATGGCTGTACCACCACGTTGATGGAACGATCTACAATACGAGGCAGCCATATAATAACCGTTAATGGCTAAAGAAGACACTTGTTCTGGAGAACACCAGATCTCGGCTATACTCAAGATATCCGGGCTTTCAATACTTATAAGAACATCTAAATAATTAAATTTATTGTTTATACCCTGCACGTTGAGCTGGATTATCTTAAAATTTCTTTTTAAGTTCCTATCGCGAGTTGACGGCGCCTTACAAAAAAATTACTCACAGCCACACCCTCGGGCCAGAATGCTGGATCCATGACTGTTTCATGTAAGTCTCTTGGAAGAGTTATCTTGAACGAAGAATATACGTCCGGTCGCTTGGAGTTCAGTTTTTCACAAGAGACATCCTGTGTATATTGTTGAATAAAACTCTTTAGTTCCAACTCAGTTGTAGCAGGGCTCAGTCTTGACACATGTATGTATGAAAGTTGTTTCTTCGGAACCACATGAAGACTACTCGTTTTCTGAGTACCTACCAAAGGTCTGTTAACTCTTTTGAGTTTTGGCTGTTTTTCGATAGGAGAAGGAACCGGTAACTCAGATTTCTCAGCTGATTTTTGAATGGGCTTTTTCGTTTTCTTCTTTGTGGTCACAAGAGTCCAATCATTTGATTTTATGGATTTTCCTCGGTTTTCATTAGAATTGGCATTTTCGCATATTTCATTCGACGAGATTGGAACGCATGTTATCGGGTCACAGATGATCGACACCGTAGCTGTAGAGGATGAGTAATCGATGGTATCCCGGTCAGGTGGACTCACGGAGATAGTCCCACGATCTGTTGTGTTGATATGGTTCTTATCAGACTTGATGATATGAATTTCTTTTAATAGTTCTTCAATTTGTTTACTCTGGCTTGTGATAACTGTTTTGAGCAAATCAATCTCAGTAACAAAAATAGAGGTAATTTCAGTGACCATTTCCTTCTTGAATGCTGAGAAATCAAATCCTGATAAGGAATAATCCCTTATTTGGGCATTAGGAACGATGTTTTGTGACACATTTTCAGTGCGCTGCTGACATGCCTCACAATTCCATTTATTGTTAACACTTGCACGAAATTCATTAAAGTCGTCTATAGACATATTGAGGCACTTGACATGATAACTTGTATCACAAATTTGGCAATTTATTGAATCATCATATCGATCTATTTTCAGAGTGCAACGGGAGCAACATATTCCACGACCGCGCGACATGACGATCGATTTACTATGTATATATAATAGTTGAGATCTAATTTGTTCATTCAGTTTGAAAATGTAGTAAACACTACGAAACTCGAGTCACTGTATATCAGTTATAATAAAAAGTGATAGAAAACAAAGTAATTCCTTATTTCATTCCAATCTTTGCAAGTCAACTTGTAGACTCCGGATTCATTTTCTTTATTCGTTCGATCTTTATTGTTGTCTATGTAGGTACTAAGGTTATTGATAGTCTTAAAAGCCACGTTATAATTGAAAAAACTTTTGAAATATTTAGCAATATTTTCAGATAATCCATTGACATAAGATAACGAAAAATATTTCTGTGTATTGTCCTCTTTTATGATTGGGTACACGAGTTTTAATGCCATTTTCTTTTGTTTAGTGGATGCCATTTTGTCTATAAGAAGGGGGTTGTAACCGTTGTTTGACGCTATTTGTTTAACAATATTAAATTCTTTGAAAAGTTATCTGAATTTAAAGAGACATTCAATAGTCTATGAATAAAACTATTATATGCTGACATCTTTTGGTTAGTGGGGTGATTTGAAGTTTTATGTATTGTGATGTTTCTATGTGTGGGTTCGTGAAAAATACTAAAATCAAGTAAATTATTTAGACTTGTTATTGTGAGGTCAAGAAAATTAATACTTTGATTCTTTTCTTCTTCGATTGTGAGTTTGATTTTGGGTGGAGTTTATTGATGAAATTCGTGAAAATATGTAGTTGTCGATCGGTGCCTTTGAAACAACAAAAAATGTCATCTACATATCTATACTAATAAAGAAAATATTTGCTTATCGGATTTAGGTGTTATTGGTATAGATATGTAGATGACATTTTTTGTTGTTTCAAAGGCACCGACCGAACTACATATTTTCACGAATTTCATCAATAAACTCCACATAAAAATCAAATTTACAATCGAAGAAGAAAAGAATCAAAGTATTAATTTTCTCGACCTCACAATAACAAGAATAAATAATTTACATGATTTTAGTATTTTTCACAAACCCACACATACAGACATCACAATACATAAAACTTCAAATCACCCCACCAACCAAAATATGTCAGCATATAATAGTTTTATTCATAGATTATTGAATGTCTCTTTGAATTCAGATACTTTTTTGAAAGAATTAAATATTATTGAACAAATAGCGTCAAACAACGGTTACAATCCCTTTCTTATAGACAAAATGGTATCCACTAAACAAAAGAAAATGGCATTAAATCTTGTGTACCCAATCATAAAAGAGGACAATACAAAGAAATATTTTTCGTTATCTTATGTCAATGGATTATCTGAAAATACTGCTGAATATTTCAAAAGTTGTTTAAATTATAATGCAGCTTTTAAGACAATTAATAACCTTAGTACCTGCATAAAAAACAATAAAGATCGAATGAATAAAGAAAATAAATCTACAAGTTGACTTGCAAAGATTGCCCTTTAGTATACATTGGTCAGACTGGTAGATCATTCAAGAAACGTGTCCAAGAACACCAAAGGGGTTATATATCCGATTCTGTACATTCGACATATGCTAATCATCTTAAAGAATTCAGGTAAAATTTCAACAATAATTATGAAATTTTCCACGTTGAAAGCAAAATTTTTTGATTAACACTTTTAGAATTTCTTGAAATCAACAGGTAGAATGCCCCAAAAATCCTTTTCAATGAACAGATGTTGATAAGTCTCCATTACTGAATATCTTTCCTTAATGGCATTTTTAGCGGCAAACTCCAATAAACACCTAGAGGTTTTATGACTTGTGCTTCCATTATTTGCTCACGTACCTAACAATGTATTTAAACTCGGTTACACTGAATACCATCAGACAGTACAATGTAATACCTGAAGAAGCCACATCGAGGTGAAACAATTGTTGTAGTAGTACAAACATTTTTGTGGAAATAAATTACTGTCTCATATATATTTTCTTAATTGAAATGAGTTTCCATCAAGTTAAGACCGAATCAATCAAATATTTATGATTGTTTACTTTTTGTTTTTAAGAATATGAATGAGTTAATTATTAGTGGTGATCATAATTATAATACTAGAACCCAAGATCTAATATATCCTCAACACAGGTTTGACGGTGATAAAAAGGGGTCCATATTATATGTGTATAAGAATATATAATAAGTTACCTATTCATTTAAAAAAATTGTACCAATTTGTGTAGATTTAAGAAATTGACTAAAGATATGCTGGTTCAATTGGAACCATACTCTATGGGTGATTACTTGAATTCTGAGAGTTTATATTGATTTGTTTTTGCAATTTGTGACATCATTTCATTTTTTATATATATTCTGTATGTGAAATCAGAAATAAAGAAGATTACTTACTTACTCACCAAAATAAACGTGTTTCAGCTAACTGAGCAGCACTAATAAAACTAGGCTCTTCCACAGAAAAATCTTGAAAAGAAGATACGATCATATACTCAATATCTGACAATTCTACATGTCTATCAAAAGACATCTTGTTCAATTTGATTTCTAAACAGTTTTCAAAAGATTTTTAGATTAAATTTGTGAAGGTTTCGGAGGAAGGATCCAGATAATGCCTGAAATATTTGAAAAAACCCTTCTAAGTAATTTTGAATACACATTTCTCTAAAAAAATTTAAAAAAATTAAAAAATTTTTTTCACGCATGCGCGTGATAATTTTCAGATATTCAGTCCATGATCGTATCTCCTTTTTAAAATTTTTCTGTGGAAGTTCCTACTTTTAGGTTCTGGAGAATTGAATCAGTTTATATCTGACAAAAATAATTGCGACAAGTTCTTCAAGCGGGTGATTTAAATTATCGATTCTCTGTACTTTATTAACTGAATGTAGTTTTTATATACCGGGAATGTAAAAACAACGTTTCAATATTTTGGAAGCTAATCCTAGAGCTCAAAATAAGTAAAAAGTTCATATAAACATGGGCCCGCAAATGAGCCGTTTTGGAGAGATGAGTGATATTCAGTTTTCAAAATATTAACTACTGGCGCAACCAAATACGATAAATTACAGAAAATATTCGATTCATTTTTGACTTCTAGTGTTTTAGAGAAGATGTTCCATATGACCATCGTCCAACTGAATGCAGGAAGTACATCGCCGCATTAAGTAATTACGTACTCTTTCGAAAATACCTGGTTGAGTTCGGATCGTTTGACAGAATCGTTCAATCCGACGTTGCAAGTCTTCGATGTTATTCACTGATGTTGCAAGTCTTCGATGTTATTCACTGATGTTGCATAAACTAAACTTTTCAAACAACCCCAAATACAAAAATCCAAAGGATTCAAATCGGGAGATCTAGCGGGCCATGGCACTGGGCCTTCTCGTCCTATCCATCTTCTGGGAAATGTTTGATCTAAATGTTCCCTAACAGCAAGTGCATAATGTGGGGGCGTTCCATCTTGTATAAACTAAATATTCATCCACTGATTTAATGGACCACGTCTAGAAAATCGGGCAAGGTATTTTGAAGAAAGTTAAGATATTTATACTGAAACGCTGTTGTCTGGATTCGTGAATGGCGTGTGGATTTTTTATCCGCCCAAATATGGCTATTGTGAAAGTTAAAAATTCCATCTTTAGTAAAGTCGGCTTCATCAGTAAAAAGGATATTAGGAGTAAAATGCGGATGTCCAGCAATCTTTATTAAAACCCATTGACATAATGTCCTTCTGGCTTGATTATCAGGATTATGAGCTTGCACGCGTTGAATATGGAATGGATAGAGAAGTTGTTGGTGCATAGTTCTCCAGACAAGGGGGTCATTTATTCGTCCTTACGCTGAAATTCTTCTTACACTTGTACCGGGATTTTCAGTCACAATATTTAAAACTTGCTCTTCAACTTCTGGAGTACTTACAGATCTTGGACGTCCAGTATCACGAGCTTTTTTTTAAGGAACCAGTTTCCCTCAATCGTCTAAAAACTTGATTGAACGTCACATGAGAAGGAAGTTGACGATCGGGATAAGCCTCTGCTTCAAGACCACTTCCGTTGGCACTGCCATAAATGAAAACCATATCACTCATTTCAATATAACAATAAGGCATTTTAAATTCAGGAATAATAACTTTTTCTTAACAACAAAGTGAAAGAAAATAAATGACTCGAATCGGATGCAAAATACTTAATAAAACTACGTAAATGTCGTATGAAAACCACATGTTTGATTCCAGCTGTGATTATTTTTTCAATGAACCGATTGGAAATATTTAAATTGTAAGTTCAGTAAACAAGACATCTGATAGATGAAAATAAATCGAATATCGTATTTGGTTGCGCTAGTGGTTAATATAATTTGAAAACCGAAAATCGCTTATATTTCCAAAACGGCCCATTTGCGGACCCATGTTTTTGAATATATACTAGCGAAAACAAAGTATTTTACTTTGATCGGCATTTTCATGAATTTCCGACAAGTATACAGGGTGTGGCGAAAAAATGTAGGGGGTGATTCCTTTTAAATAAATATATTGAATTGAATCAGTCCTTACTTGTTGAAAATCCATAAAAATAATATTTAAATAAGATTATTCTGATTTTCACGAATTTTTATTGTTATGTTTACAAAAATCGTTTCGCTATCACAGTTGCATCATCAGGCAAGATTACATTTTGAATAAATGAGCTTGTTTCCGAAATCCGTTGCTATTTATATTACAGTAAGTACAATAAATTTTTATTGAGCACTAAAACCCAAAAAAGGGTCTCTGCAAATTCCAGCTTATCTGAATATATTTAACAGAGATGAGTTATTCAAATTTATTTGTTCGTTAAGTAATATTCCGATTTTATTATGTTTATTTATCTCTAGGGATTCCAACAGATTTAAGGTATAACTTTTACTTTCTATATGTAGAATTTCAAAATTATGATTGAAAGTATGTCCTGTTTCTAAAAAATGGTTGGAATATGTAGAATTACTTTAATTATTGGGAAAACTCTTCCAATGTGCACAAATTCAATGTCGGAAAGTTCTTCCAGTCTGTCCTATGTAAACTTTAGGGCAATCACCGCAGGTTAACTTATAAACCCCCGATTATCATCTTTATGTTGTACAGTGTTTATTATTTTTAATGAATTTACTCAAGTTTGAATGGGTCTCAAATGAAGTTCTTAAATTATATTTATTTTTTTTATTTTTGAGGTATGTAGCAATTTTCTCAGAAATACCTTTAGTGTATTTCAAGGAAATGTATTTAAAATTTTTTTTTATATTAGGAAACACCATATTTAAAGCTATTTTATCATTTTTATTCCTCAACATTTGTCTATCAACTTAGGATCATAGTTATTATTAATAGCTATTTGTTCAATTAAGTTAAGTTCTGAAATATAATTTTCTTGATTCATGGGAATATTAACTAATCTATGGATCATTTAATTGAATGCTGATAATTTTTGATTTGAAGGATGATTTGATTTGTTGTGTATAATAGAATCCGTATAGGTTGGTTTGTGAAATACTGAAAAATCATGTGAATTATTTATGCGAGTAACAGTTAAAACAAGAAAATTAATAGAATTATTATGTTGGGTTTCCATAGTGAATTTTATTATTCATTCATAGTGAATTTTTTTATTCATCAATAAAATAAATCCTACATAAAATTCCCTATGGAAACCGAACATAATAATTCTATTAATTTTCTTGATTTAACTGTTACTCGAATAAAAAATTCAACTGATTTTTCAATATTTCATAAACCAACCTATACGGATTCTATTAAACACAATAAATCAAATCATCCTTTAAATCAAAAATTATCAGCATTCAATTGTATGATCCAAAGATTAGTTAATATTCCCATGAATCGAGAAAATTATATTTCAGAACTTAACATAATCAAACAAATAGCTATTAATAATGACTATGATCCTAAGTTGATAGACAAATTGTTGACGAATAAAAATAATAAAATAGCTTTAAACATGGTGTTTCCTAATATCAAAGAAAAATTTAAATACATATCCTTAAAATACACAAAAGGTATTTCTGAGAAAATTGCTACATACCTCAAAAATAAATATAATTTAAGAACTTCAATTCAAACTTGAGCAAATTTATCAAAAATAATAAAGACTGTACACATAAAGATGATATATCGGGGGTTTGTAAGTTAACCTGCAGTGATTGCCCTAAAGTTTACGTAGAACAGACTGGAAGAACTTTCCGACATAGAATTTGTGAGCATTTGAAGAGTTTCCTCAATAGTAAAAGTAATTCTATCTATTTCAACCATTTGTTAGAAACAGGACATACTTTCAACCATAATTTTGAAATTCTACATATAGAAAGTAAAATTTTTTTCCTTAAATCTATTAGAATCCCTAGAGATCAATAAACATAATAAAAATGAAATATTACTTAACGAACAAATACATTTGAATAACTCACCTCTGTTAAATATATTCAGATAAGCTGGAATGTGCAGAGACCCATTTTTGGGTTTTGGTGCCGAATAAAAATTTATTGTACTTACTGAAATATAAATAGCAACGGATTTCGGAAACAAGCTTAGTTATTCAAAATGTAATCTTGCCTGATGATGCTACTGTGATAGCGAAACGATTGTTGTAAATATAACAATAAAAATTTGTGAAAATCAGAATAACATTATTCAAATATTATTCAATATATAGATCAATTATAGTTCGGAAATAATTTCAGCCCCTACGACTCACGCTATCATATTGATGAATATTTTTTGTCTCAGAAACCTTGAATTTTAGCAGGAAATTACAGGAGACCTTATTTGTGGTTATTTTTTTTAATGTTAAACAGTAATATGCAAAAAGTTTCTTGCGAAAGGAGGTTTAGGAGTAGCTTTTTCTACTCCTTTCAATCCTACAGGAATACCACTAAAAATTTTTTTTCAGTGCCTTCATGCACGCATAAAATGCCTG
Source organism: Megalocaria dilatata (assembly GCA_034642435.1). NCBI lineage: Eukaryota > Metazoa > Arthropoda > Insecta > Coleoptera > Coccinellidae > Megalocaria > Megalocaria dilatata. The sequence continues at coordinate 49,958,408 of CM067859.1, read as the reverse complement.
CCCAATTTTATTCTTGTCAGTTCTTTGGGTTTCATGAAGAAAATTAAAAACGGTTTTTCTGACGCCATCTTTAGGGGGCTGTAACTAAGTAAGTGGGGCTCAAATAAATAAAGTTTATATGAAAGACCCACCTTATTTTGTGACAAGGAATCACCCTCTAATTTTTTTCGCAACTGCTCATATTCACCCTGTATAATGAAGACATCAAACATTCCTTCCTGTAACAAGGTTTTAGATAGGTAATGTAATGTGCAATTGGCTGATAACCATTTTTATCAATAAAACAATAATCCAATAATATCGAACAGTATTCTCGAAAATGATAACATCAACAGGAAACAGATGTCTCTCCTTTGATTTTATAATGAACGAAACAAAGAATTTTTCTCATGGAAAATTATGAATTTCTGGCAATTTAAGATCTCCAGAACGAGTTCTTTTACGGGACCCTGTCGACCGGATGTAATTTGATGCAGGTCGGTGCGATGTTATTAGAGACTCATATTGGACATCCGGTGCCAGATGGTTGGCGAGTCCAGGTAAGGTCTTCTCGTTTAAGTGGGTGTATCAACTGATTCCGATCGACAGTAGTCGGTGGGAACTTTCAATGATCGGTTTAACATAAAAATGGTCCTTTTTTTAATACTGCGAAACTGTTATTCGGAAACATTCAGCAAGTTACAGTAACGAGGAGATATATATTTTGCACTACAAGTATCACCGATAATTTTACTGTTAGCAAAATCGTGTAGCTGTTTAACTTGATCAGAATCGTGAATAGCTTTGAATTTCACGCTTATCCAAATAAACAATGTTAATTTAGCCACCCGTAGTGAGATTCTCAAAAACCGGTCACGAACGGGTTGGACTCTTATTGGTACAACGAAGATTTTCAACGAAACACAATCAATTGCGGCTATTTGATAATATTAGGGAAAGCACAAGGTCGACTATATCGAAGATTCGAAAATTTTTAAACGTTTTGTTCCAATTTCTATTCATCATAAACTCGGTGAGGGTTGGTGGTGTAGTGGTTCAAAGACCCGATACGTGCAAATGGGGAATTATCCTCATCGAAGAGGATTTCCTCTTCGGTGCAGATTCACGTCTTACGGCCAGTTTCATAAACGAAATTAAAGCCTCCTTTTTACAAAACGATAAAACGTGTTTCATGAGCAAATTTGAAGGTTAAAGGGAACTCAAAAGCGTCCTTTATCTTAAAGTGAGAAAATGGCCTTTTACGGCTAGAAAAGGATACTTTTACGAGAAGCTCGACACTGCGCAGGTGCTTGGTAAACACAAAAACAGTGGACGTAACCTTCCTCTATCACATTTGCCAATTTTGTTTGATCTTAGCGTACTACGAAATATGTTACATCGAATGTTGAATCCTGATTCAAGCTCTAGTTCTTCATCAGATGATGAAGGTATAAGAGAAGACCAAAAATTTACAGAAGGGGGATACAACATTTTTCCACGTTACATGATCTAAATTTGTTCGATCGTTTTCGCCTGACAAAACCAACTGTTTTATATTGTCTTCAAAAAATCGCAGATCAATTGTAACTCTCATCTAACAGGTAAACAATTTCGATTTATTATTTTGTTGATGTAATTTTCTGTACACCAAATCATTAAATTGACAATTTTCAGGAGCAGCTGTACTGAACCGATGAACCAACTATTTTTGACATTGAAATTCCACGCAACTGGAAATATGCTCAACACATGATCAAACCATCTTTAATAACAGTATCCTGTAGAGACAATTTGAGAGTGGTAAATTTGGACCGTATTTGTTACTTGGTGATAGTGGTAATAGTTTGCAGACTTATCTTATAACAATGTTATCTGAAGCTATAACTGAAAATTTATATAATGAGTCAATTATACGAACTGAAAATGTGGTGGAGAGAAAGAATGGAGTTTGGAAACGTTTTCCTATACTTTCTAAGGGAATGAGAGTTAAGGGCAATTATTGTTGTATTGCACAATATAGCTGTAGATATGAACGAAACATTTCCAAATGATTGGTTGCATGATGTGCAGGAGGAAGAGGACTTTCAAATAAATTCAACTAATGTTTATGAAGCTCGTATAGTAAGACAATCGATTATTAGTGAATATTTTGCTAATTTATATGTGTATAATAATTGAAAATACATTTTCTTGTCACTTGTGAAACTATTCTTCATATTCAATTCCTGTCATCAACATGACAAGATTTCATATAATTCTCATATGATTTTACTTAAGGTATGTATTTAGTTTGATGCAGCTCGTCAAGTGAGACAGTTAATTATTAATGGTTTGCTACTTTATAATTTATATTCGTAAGATAATTAAAAATAATTTTTTTTGTCGCTTGTGAAACTGTTCTTCATATTCAAAGTCTGTCAACATGACAAGATTTCATATAATTTTCATAAGATTTTACAAGATATGTATTTAGATAGGTTTCTATGTTTGTATTTATGATTCATTGTTTTACTTTAGGTAACATCTGAAAAAGTTTCAAGTGAGAATAAAGAAATAAAAATATTATGTATTATTGAAATGTCTGTTTTGAATTCAAATTTAAGGGGTTTCCATAGTCTGGAGCATTGCTGATAGAATTCTAATTCCGCTTTTTCCAGAAAGTTCATTCAAAATAAAGAAAAAGGATATTCTGATGAAGTCTTTCTAGCAAAGAATACCAAAAATAAAGTAGAAAATGTAAACAAGTGTTTTATTTTATAATGACAATTACAACTGATTTCTACCAAGCAACGGCCCATTCTATCATAAAATTAAATTTTTATTATTTAATTTTATCTCCATGTCCATTATTTGCAAATCTAATAATATTTTTAACTTCGAATGCTCCTCATCTATTCTCTTCCTTGATAGCCACTATATGAACTTCTACTGGACTTTTTTTTTATAGAAAAGGAGATGTACCTTCGCTTCGGTAAGTGGTTCATAACAGTTGAGCTCAACTGTTTGGAAATTGACTTCCTCAATTTCAATGAAGCCCCACCAGCAGTCCCTTTAATATGACTACACTGAGCAGTTACCACCTTCCTAGTTTAAGTTTTTATATTGTCATATTTGTATTTGAGCTGGTCCCTATTGCGTCAATGGAGATCTGTTGCATTGAAAGCAGTTGCTATTCTCTGCCAGGCTTATCCTATAACATTAAAATTCTCTTTTTCAATCAATTCCAAGAGACGTAGTTCCTCCTCAGGTTTGAAAGTAATACTTTTTTCTCTTCTCTTCCATATTCACTCATATTACTCACGTGTACTAAAATATAGCAATTCGCACGTAATAATGATATAAATTCCAATATACTGTCTTCTACACATAACCATGTTTATGCAGAGACTGAATTATGCTTCTTTTCTTTTTATTTCTCAAGTTCCGACGCATAACTCACAAATTTTACAGAATATCACCAACTATATCGGAAACATATGACCGGCGAATTAAAGGAAGCTTTAAGTAATAGTCTAAGAGCCCGTGAACCCCAGACCTTCGTTATTTTATAAAAGCTGAAAGTTTGTCAGCGCATGCTCCCAACACAGGTAAGAACGAAGGCCCATTATGAAATTCGGGTTGTAGTGGCTTTGGCAGGTAAACGGTACTAAAGGTGTGTAAAATACTAATATAGTTTCGTCAAATTATAAAGAGCGATTTTTTGGTATTACCTTTAGAATACTATTAAAAATCACATTATCCATTGCCAGACACTTAACATCGTGGTAACCCCTTGCCAGACACCCTTAATGTTCAGGTCATAATAATTCTACTTACGTTATAGTATAAAGGCTGGTTTTTACACATGATACTTGGGTAATGAGTAGATGATGTTTTCTCAATAGCCAGACATTTTTGATAGTTCCAACCCCTTGCCAGACAAGCATATAGGGTAGCTGTAGAAACGAGCCCGAGGTACTATACGTATGTGAGTGCGAGTGAGATGCGCTTGTATTGTTTAGTACTTTGTACATGCGTATATCAGTAAAAATAATATATGCTATTTTTAACGATAAATTTAGTATTCATTATTAATTATAAGAAAAATATTAATAATACTATTACTTACGTTATAATGAAATCGTTGATTTTTTATATGATACTTAGGTAGTTATTAGATCATGTTTTCTCCTTAGTCAGATATTTTTTTGCTATTTTCAACATCTTTGCCGCACAATCTATGTAAATGTTAAAAAGAGATTCGTGATTAGAATGACTTATCCAAATAAACTTTTTGGCCAATTTATGTGACTAATAATTGATGTAAATTTTAAAAATATCTGCACAAATGACATTCCTTGCTACAACTACTCGAAATTGTTAAAAAGTTCAATTTAATCTGTCAGTAACTGGTTAAATAGAAAAGCCAAATAGAAATATTTTTCAAAAATTTTATTAAAGATAGATTAGTGACACTATAAGTTATAATGAAGGGTAAAAAAATAGATCGGTAATATGACATAGTATCATAATGTATAAGAAATACTGTTAATTTATTCATAATCATAATAATCATCATTGTCATCATTTTCTTCGTCACTGTTGGTCCATTCGATATTGTGGTCTTCTTCTTCTTCGTCAGTTTCTGAGAAAATTTGAAAAATTTTATTGGATTAAAAGTAAAAAAAAAATGTTGAATGGTTAGAAGTAATATTTATACCTGAGACACTTTTCAATGAATCTCTGACGAAATTTGGTAACTGATCACCTTCGAACCATTTAAAATGATACTGATTGTCTTCGAGTACCCAACCATTTTCTTCAGGTTGAAAAATTGATGGAATTTGATGGTTTGCATGATTCCAAATGCTAGATACATAGTTGTCTCGCAGAAATTGTTGTAGCAGTTCAGATTTACAGGGTGGCAGACTACTAGCGTCAAAATTTCGTAGCTTTTTACGACTAAATGCTTCATTAATATCTGAGACCTGATATGTATTGATGAATAATTGAAGCCGTGCTGCATCAACATCAATTATCAATCCGACATTCTTTTCAGAATTTTTTGGTTCTGCGGTAAAATATTTTTTCATTAACCCTGTAAATGATTTGTAACATTCCCTATGATAGCCACCCTCTGTATATTCACGTGGAAGAATGATATTATTATATTTCAGGTTATGTTTTTTTCGCAATTTTAAAATTAATTCACATTTTTTCAATGTCTCGTCAGAAAATAATATTATTTTTTCGCTACTTTTGTTGCAAAAAACACAAATTAATGTATCACCCATGATTTTTTTTTAATACAAATTAACTTTTATTTAATTAGTCACATAAACAAATCGTAAACATATATTTTACTTATCATACACTACGTATCATCTACTAATAATATTGAATTCACTTAATTCTTTTGATATATTCGGAATATCCAATGTTATTAATTAATAATAAACATTAAATTAATAAAACTTCAAGATAACATATAATGTTATTTTTGTTGATGAAAACATATACTGAGCACTAAACAATACATGCGCAGTAGAAATAACAGCTGCACGTTACGGGATCGCAATAGACCTAACTCGCCATCTCACTCGCACTCACATACGTATAGTACCTCGGGCTCGTTTCTACAGCTACCCTATATGCTTGTCTGGCAAGGGGTTGGAACTATCAAAAATGTCTGGCTATTGAGAAAACATCATCTACTCATTACCCAAGTATCATGTGTAAAAACCAGCCTTTATACTATAACGTAAGTAGAATTATTATGACCTGAACATTACGGGTGTCTGGCAAGGGGTTACCACGATGTTAAGTGTCTGGCAATGGATAATGTGATTTTTAATAGTATTCTAAAGGTAATACCAAAAAATCGCTCTTTATAATTTGACGAAACTATATTAGTATTTTACACACCTTTAGTACCGTTTACCTGCCAAAGCCACTACAACCCGAATTTCATAATGGGCCTTCGTTCTTACCTGTGTTGGGAGCATGCGCTGACAAACTTTCAGCTTTTATAAAATAACGAAGGTCTGGGGTTCACGGGCTCTTGCTCTATAATGGACGGTAGCTGTGCGTTTATGGAACTGATACGTGGCATTGGTCCCATTTAAAGGATTCTTTCCCATAAAGGGATTTTATCATAAAGGAACCTTTTGATGTTGTTTATGAAACTGGCCGTTAGTGAGAAAAAAAATTTTCAAGCTAACATAAGTGAACACTATTTCTGCTATTCTCAAGGTGGTGTAAGAACACAGGAACAAAGCCTCAAAAATAATTAGTTATACATTCAAAGTATTTTCCATCGCTAGCCAGTACTTTTTCCATTCTTTCTGGTAACTGACCTATACAATCGCGAAAAAGGCGCTCTCCATGCTTTGATACACTTTTTGACGTCATCGTAATTGGAGAAGTCCTAGTCAGCCAGGTCATGTTGAATCGATCGGAAAGGTGGTAATCGGAAGGAGCAGTGTCTGGGCTGTCCGGCATGTGTGGAAGAACTTCCTATTTGAGCGTTTCTACGTGAGTGTTAACAGGCTACGCAAATTGTGTCATGCTGCAAAGTAACTTTGTCATGTATGTCGGCGTATTGCGACCGTTTTTTCACGATGCTCGGCTTAAACGTCGGTAGACCTCCACTGCGATCCTTTCGTTCGATTGTAACAGCTCATAACACACCACACTCAGCTGGTACTACTAAATACACAGCATGATCTTCTCGCTATGAATATTCTGCTTGACAGTTAATGATGAGGCATAACTGCGATATCCACACGTTTCCCGACGTTTTGTTTTATCATAATGGAACCACAATTTGAAGCAAAAACCGCTTTCTTTTTGCCTTTGGAGCAGTTATTCACAAGCGAGAAAACGGCGTTCGACATCTTTTGGCTTCAGTTCATACGGCGCTCAATTTCTCTCCTTTCGGATCATTCCCAAACGGCTGGTTTAGTGATTTCAAGTGTTTTTGCGAGATGCTCTTGCGTTTGTGATGGATATTCATCGAGCCTTAACTGTAATTATTCATCCCTAAACTTTGGCGGCGCTCCGGGTCGTACTTCTTCTTGCAAAACAAAATTGACACTTTTAAATCAAGCAAACCACTTCTGGCACATTCATTCAGCTAGACCGTGACATCATGGGGTGCGTGTTGCAACACAGGGCGCTCACCCATAGTACTGACGTGATTCTACCCGAATGCAGGTTTTCTGTCCATAAGGGCGAATGCGTCAGAAATATATTTGTGCTAGCTGTGGAGGCATGAAACCTCTTTCGGCGTAGTTCTAGAGCCTGGATAACCGGGACTCGACCGGAGGTTTACACGCTTTATGCTGGACTTGAACCCGGACCGACTGGGGTGTCCATGGCGAGTCTGGGTCTCGAGCTTTCGAAGGACAGTGGTTTCAAAGTTTCTATACTGGAAGCAAAGGGGGACTACTGTTTCGTTTTGCATGCAGATTGGGCGTAATCCCAATCCCGCATCCATGGGGGCAGTGATCATAGGCTCTAGAGCAGGAAGGTCACTTTAACCTCAACTACTGAGACCATGACATCCACTTAAATACGACGGCTTTTGGCAGTCTTCAGTCGAGAAGTAAAACTTCCCACAAAAACACATTATTTGGTACAAAAGTTGACATTTTCAGAGCACACAGAAACTATGTTGTTTACACTTCCGCGATATGACAGATACTAAAACGAAAGTCTAATGATGACTCTTCAAAATCAAGGTGTCGTCAGATGAAACTATGGTATAACAAACTAGTAGCGACATATAATCAAAACCTCACCCAATTGTTTTTACTCCTAATAACAAAGTCAGGATATGGATGAAAAAGTGGAGAATTCTACTAAACTTTGATAAATGCTACAATATAATATAAAACCTAGGAATTACAGTGGCTAATAAAACCAATTCTAAAATACATTCCTATAATGAAAAAAGAAAAATAATTACTAGATCAAAACTCTTTCTATACCTCATCTACGAAAACCGCGGTATAAGCCACAAAACAGCTTGAAAAATCTACCAAACTATATGCAGACCGATATAAGAATATGGACATCTAATAAACCGTATCGAAACCACTTATGGAATAAAATTATTAGTGTCCTCATGTTGAAAAAATTATAAAAAAAACTGGAACACCTCGACTTTTAAATTAAATAGAGTGCTTTGTGTAAATAAATTTATATATACACAGGGATTCGCGCAAGTCCAGCATAGTCCATCCTCTTTATTTTAAATGGAACACCCTGTTTTTTTATTATTTTTTAAAGCTCCTTAATAACCTGATTTCAAAGAACTTATATCATTTATGGTCTATTATGAATAACACCGGATTAAATTTCGAAAGTATTTATAATTAGTTACAAGAAACGGTATACTTTAATTACATGATGTAATTAATTTTAGTACATTAAAATGAATGCTCAAAATGTTCTCCACCTTGTTCTTGGCAAAGACACAGTCTTCCATAAAACTCGTTCCTAACTTTGTTTAAAGTTTGAGTAGAAATATTACGCATTTTTGGAGTTTTCCTTTCTTTGAAGTCATCAGCTGTTAAATTGTTCTTGAGATAATCTCACGGAAAAATATCCAACGGCGTGAGGTCTAGCGATCTAGCTGGCTGGCACTTAATAGTACCTCTCCGTCCAATCCATTTAATGAGAAAGATTGCGTTCAAGTAAGTTCTGACCATTGAAGCATTTTCATTCGGTAGGCTTGGATCTATTGCATTAGGAAATAAGTTGACTAACGCAGGAACAACTTTGTCTCTAATCAAACTCAAATATGTTTCGGCTGTCAAAGTGCCATCTATAAATAAAATATAGGTCCAATAATATGATCACTTATGATACCTGCCCAAACGTTGACCTCTTGAGGATACTGCGTATGTGCCACGCATCCAATGAGGATTCTCAGCTGACCAATATCTACAATTTTGTCGGTTCACCTCCCCGTTCAATGTAAATGTTGATTCATCAGAAAAAACGATTGTACCAACAGCTATTTCATTTCTTTTCAGTTTATTTCATTATTTTGCAGAAATGCATTCTATGATCTGTATCGCCTTCTGTTAGCTCCTGCACCACAGTCATTTTATATGGATGAAGTTTTTCTTTGTGGAGACACCTTATGACAGTTGTATGATATTATTTTAACGAGAAATTTGACGTGTACTTGTCGTTGGATTCTCTGTAACACCTAACAAAATATCCAATTTCACAGAATCTTCAACGAATTGCGGTTTTGTTTTTAATGGTTTGACATGTCCAAGTGCTCTGAATTGTTCATGAATTTAAAACACCTTGAAAAATATTAGGCGACTGAGGATACCTCTGATTAAATAAGTTTTCCACTTCAACTCGACTTCTGCAATTATTCCCGTAACCGATCATCGTTAAAATCTCAATTAGGTGAGTCTCAGTTAAATATTTTATTATTACTTCTACAAGAAATACATTTTCAATTAGAAATTTAAGTTCGTATGATTAGAAGATTGAGAACAAAGACGAAAATTTTGTGAGAGGAACAGTGTTGTGCGCTGAAGAAACTATAGCAACAGTGTCACGAGATTAAATTCAGCATTTTGATCTAAAATAGCGAAAAGAATAAAACAAAATGTCGTGCAGTCGTATAATTATAATACAAAAAATTTTTTTATGAAGAGTTTGGGTGATATGAACTAGCCGCAAAAGCTTCTAACTACACGTCAGTGCTTTTCCCCTTTTTTATTCCCTTATTTTAGCAATGCTAAGTTCTACTGAAGACGTTGATGACGGGTCAGGTTAGGGCACTCTACCGTAAGCTTTGACTTAAATATAGCTTTTAGAACGCTTAATAATTCAGGAATTCATACCAAAAATAACAAAGATAATAAATCAGGAGTCTATGACTTGATTTATAGTTATTGCTTTAAGGTTTTTATTGGTCAACCAGGAAGTTTTTTTAAGAAAAGAATTCACGAACACCATACATCTCAAATTCAACATATGCCAGTAATCTGAAAGAATTTGGACATAATTTCAACAATAACTATGAAATTTTCCACTATGGGAATAAAAGTACCAGACTCACGTTTTTGAAAGCAGTAAAAATTAGTAGTTACAAGAACCTTAAAATTCTCCTCAACGACCCAACATATGTGGAAGATCCCCACTGATGAATATTTTCACTAAATTGAGGTCGTTCCGATAATTGGCCCCAAAATATTTTACGGTTATTTATATCCCTTTTTTCGCATATTGTTCTTTATCGGTATTTCTGTGAATTGATGGTTATTTGGGTCCCCCCTCTTGCAATGTTTTTCATATCTTTATTTCCGAAAATGTTTAGTTAAATGTACTGCCTTTTTTGTCAAATTGTTAGCTATATAAGAAGTGTTGTGTAATGATTAGAGTTAGTTCAACTTGACAAAGCCACTATATTGGCGAAACACTCGTCTTAATAATAAATTGCAGAAATAATAATTAAAATAAAATAAGAAGGAATGGTTTTTTACTTGATAGAAGGATTATTACAAATATGAAAATCAAAACAGATTTAATCTGTTGTCTTCTACAATTTTAATTTCAAAAAATTCTTTGAAGAGACTTTAAGAATTAAATTAATGTCTTTATAAGCACTGCTCATATTTAATAGACGTCAAAATTCATCATACAATATCAAACGGAATTAAGAAAAACCAACGAATACAAACTGTCAATTAAAATTAAAATATAAATAAGCAAACATTTTTGTTTCGTTCCAGGCATGCGTAATGAACTCTTCAGACAAACTTACGAAGCCCTGTTTGATACAAAATGTTGTTTTCCGATCCCATATGAATGAAAAATAACCCTTTCTCAAAAATATAAAACATAATTTCAAGAACTTCTCAAAAACTAATTTATTTGAAATATTCAATATATTTAAATAAATTACTTCAAAAAATCTCAAAACATGTAGCACATTCTCAAGAAATAATTAAAGTTACGATAAGATCAGTTCAACATTACATATAAAAAATATAATAAAATCAAATAAACAATGTATAGACTTACTCGGTGAATCTTAGGAATACACGGCCCTCAATAGAAAATAAAAGTAAACACTTTCATAGATCCAAGGTACTTATGTTCCACGTTCACAGAATCATACAAAGCTTATAAGGCACTTGGCCTCAGTTAAAACCGTGCAACACTGTATAATGAATTTCTTTATTTATAAATAAGATTCACCGAGTAAGTCTATACATTGTTTATTTGATTTTATTATATTTTTTATATGTAATGTTGAACTGATCTTATCGTAACTTTAATTATTTCTTGAGAATGTGCTACATGTTTTGAGATTTTTTGAAGTAATTTATTTAAATATATTGAATATTTCAAATAAATTAGTTTTTGAGAAGTTCTTGAAATTATGTTTTATATTTTTGAGAAAGGGTTATTTTTCATTCATATGGGATCGGAAAACAACATTTTGTAACAAACAGGGCTTCGTAAGTTTGTCTGAAGAGTTCATTACGCATGCCTGGAACGAAACAAAAATGTTTGCTTATTTATATTTTAATTTTAATTGACAGTTTGTATTCGTTGGTTTTTCTTAATTCCGTTTGATATTGTATGATGAATTTTGACGTCTATTAAATATGAGCAGTGCTTATAAAGACATTAATTTAATTCTTAAAGTCTCTTCAAAGAATTTTTTGAAATTAAAATTGTAGAAGACAACAGATTAAATCTGTTTTGATTTTCATATTTGTAATAATCCTTCTATCAAGTAAAAAACCATTCCTTCTTATTTTATTTTATATATAATATATAATTATATTAGGTTTTTTAAATAAAGAAATTCATTATACAGTGTTGCACGGTTTTAACTGAGGCCAAGTGCCTTATAAGCTTTGTATGATTCTGTGAACGTGGAACATAAGTACCTTGGATCTATGAAAGTGTTTATTTTTATTTTCTATTGAGGGCCGTGTATTCCTAAGATTCACCGAGTAAGTCTATACATTGTTTATTTGATTTTATTATATTTTTTATATGTAATGTTGAACTGATCTTATCGTAACTTTAATTATTTCTTGAGAATGTGCTACATGTTTTGAGATTTTTTGAAGTAATTTATTTAAATATATTGAATATTTCAAATAAATTAGTTTTTGAGAAGTTCTTGAAATTATGTTTTATATTTTTGAGAAAGGGTTATTTTTCATTCATATGGGATCGGAAAACAACATTTTGTAACAAACAGGGCTTCGTAAGTTTGTCTGAAGAGTTCATTACGCATGCCTGGAACGAAACAAAAATGTTTGCTTATTTATATTTTAATTTTAATTGACAGTTTGTATTCGTTGGTTTTTCTTAATTCCGTTTGATATTGTATGATGAATTTTGACGTCTATTAAATATGAGCAGTGCTTATAAAGAGATTAATTTAATTCTTAAAGTCTCTTCAAAGATTTTTTTGAAATTAAAATTGTAGAAGACAACAGATTAAATCTGTTTTGATTTTCATATTTGAAATAATAATTATTTAGGTTAATTACATCGCCTAAGTTTATTAATGAGGAAAACTTATCCAACAATTTACTCACGTTTGATTTTGTTCATATTTTGCAAAATATTTTCGAAACTATAGATTAAATCGATCTGAAATTCGGCTTGTGCAAAATTTTCTAAGAACCGTATGATTATAAGTTAAAAAAAATTGTGAACGGATCAGCGATGAGCGTTACCTGAAACAATATAACTTTCTATCAAGTAAAAGGCCTTTCTATTTTATTTTATATATAATATATAATTATATTTTGGCTTCAATAAATCTCATTATGCAATGTCAATGAATTTAAGTAAGCCTTAAAAATAGCTCACGCTGTTCTTTGATTCTGTTAGAGCATAGATCAATCTTGAATTGTAAAGATGATCTATGTCTCGAAACATTATTCATTTACACGTGGTGAGTTGTTTGATATGGGTTAGTTTTTTGATTTTGATATTTTGAATATATTTCAGGACTGAAGACGGAATTGCTTAGAACTATATTTGTTTTTTGAAGTTATAGTGCATGCTTTGAGAGATTTCTGAATTTACTTATTCGAATGTTTAAATATATTAAATATTTCAAATAAATTATATTCTTTGAGAGGTCCTTTAAGTGTGTTCATGTTTTTAAAATGCAAATGGCGTTTTGAAAGCAAGACCAGAAACAAATTTTGTCTCCTTTAAATATTTATTTATTAATTTTAGGGACTTTCGTATATCTTTTGGTTTATTTATTCCATTCGACATTGTATATTGAGTTTAGATTATATACGTCTATTAAATATAAGCGGTGTTTGTTTTAGACATTAATTTAATTCTAAAAGTTTTTTGAATAAACATATTTTAAATTAAAATTGTAGAAGATAAACATATATCAATTTGTTTTAATATTCAAAGTTTAAAAATATAACTTTCGAATGAAATGAGTTACTAGGCAAAATCAGTTTAGCAGTAATTCTCATTTGAAATATTCTCTTATATTTATCAATATTTTCCAAACTACACATTTGATTGATCTGAAGTTTGGGTTGCAGAAGGATAATAGAAATGCACATGTTTCTGAAAAATTTTATGAGGATCATATGATCAGAAGATTCAAAACAAAAACAGAAGTGTTGTGGGCGGAGCAGCGCTGAGCGCTAAAAAACCAGTCTGACGACCGAGTTCAAATTTAGCATTTATATGTAAAAGAACGACAAGAAGTTTAACGCAAAATTTCCTGCAGATCCTATAATTAGAAGATAAAAAAAATGTATATTATGAGCAGAGCTGCACTGCGTGCTACCGATACAATAGCAACAGTAGTTCGGTTGATTTTAAATTTAGCATTTAGATGTAAAATAATCACAAGGAGGCAAGGAGGCACAAAAAAATCGCGAGAATCGTGGGTGATATGAATAAAATAATAATCTGATCTATCACCTATAATAAAAATCGTTTCTACATTCATTTCCATCCATAAAGCAGATTAATTTATTACTACTCAAAACTATTGAACGGGCAGTAAATTGAAAATGAATATAATCCAATATTGATGAGTTTTTGATGAATAAATTACATATAACAGCCATCTATCTTATCATGAAACAGACTTAAGATATATTCCATGAAATATATTGAGATGGTAATAAAAAAATTGCTGATTCTTTTAGGAGATTAACATTGATTTTTAATATAATTATCAAATTCAAACCAAATTCATCAAATCAATTTAGACACTGTAATGTTTGTATATATATATATATATATACATATGGCATATGTATATATATATATATATATACATATGGCTGTGAACTAGCGTTTTTAAAAATGAAATGAAATGAAAATATATATTATATATCTATATATATATATATATATATATATATATATATATATATATATATATACTACTCTGTCAAGAAAGTACCGGGAATTTTCAATTAAAACAACATTTTTACATTTAATCGTCAAAATTTATTGGATCGCCTTCAAAATAGGCTCCATTTGCTCCAATATATCTATGCCAACGGCACTTCCAATTATCGAAACATTTTTTATAGGCGCTTTCCGGGATGGACTTTAGCTCTCGCGCCGAATTTTGTTTTATGGCTTCAATCGACTCAAAACGGGTGCCACGAAGGGGCATTTTTAGTTTTGGGAAGAGAAAAAGTCGCAGGGAGCCAAATCCGGCGAATACGGTGGTTGCTGAAGCACGTTTGTTGAGTTTTTGGCGAGAAAGTCAGTCACAATCATAGCTCGGTGAGAAGGCGCGTTATCGTCATGCAAAATCCATGAGTTGTTCGCCCACAAATTTGGCCGCTTCTTACGGATACGCTCACGCAAACGTTTCATAACGCCTAGGTAATACTCCTTGTTTACCGTCTGACCCTCTGGAACGAATTCGTAGTGCACCACGCCACGGATATCGAAGAAAACAATGAGCATCACCTTCATTTTCGAGCGGCTTTGGCGTGGTTTTTTCGGTTTCGGCTCATTTTTTGCCACCCATTCCGATGATTGCTGGCTTTTTTGCATATCGTACTCGTAGACCCAGGTCTCATCACCAGTTATAATGTGTTCCATGAATGTAGAATCGGAATTACAGCGACCCAGCTTGTCTGAAGCAACCTGTTCGCGATGACGTTTTTGAAGAAAATTCAGGTCTTTCGGTACGAGTCGTACGGCCACCTTTCTCATGCCCAAAATATCAATCAAAATCGTACGTGCGGACTCGTGGGATATCTTAAGATCATGTGCTATCTCTCTCAAGCTGGTACGACGGTTTTCCAGCACCCCTTCCTTAATTTTATCGACGTTATCTTCGATCGAAGCCGTCGATGGGCGACCACTTCATGACCGTCCTTGAAGGCTCTGTACCACTGTTATGCACGAGTTTTCGATAGAGCATTATCACCAAAGGCCTTTTGCAACATTTTCAATGCATCGGCACACGAAAATTCATTTGCAACACAAAACTTTAAACAAATTCTTTGCTCAACGTAATCACCCATAGTAAAAATCGGCACGCACTCTGACATCGACTGACTTAATCAGCTGTTGCAAACACACTAGTTGACAGATCCCGCTCAAGCTTGGCATAGTAATTAAGGACAGTGGTACCAACCTACCAAAAAAATTTTTACCTGCCTCATTGCCCCGCCAGATTTAAATCGATAATTCCCGTTACTTTCTTGACAGAATGTAATTATCAAATTCAAACCAAATTCATCAAATCAATTTAGACACTGTAATTTTTGTATATATATATATATACACACACACACACACAGAAGTCATTCAAAAGAAATACTATTCTCATTTACAGGTACATATTTGAAAGCGTGAATTACTTTGCTGTCAGCTTTACAAAAGGGTATATGAGATAATTGCTGCATGTTTCAAAGAGATATAATTAAAGAAAATATTTTAAAATATATATAGGGGTTTATGCCATAACTAATATAACCCTTTAAAGTGTCCCTTCTGCAGTTTAAGAGAAATTCATTGAATTCGAATGTTGATTGATATCTAATTTTTTGAATATTTATTGCTATATTTTTATTTAGTTATTCTTAATTACTTTTAAATCATTATGTATAATAATTATCACTTTTAGTTGAGAAGTACGATTTAAAGATAATTATGTGAATACTGTACTAGATTGGAATACCTGTAAGTATTCATATTTGTTAATAAATAAATGAATAAACCAACAGAAAATAGAACTTCTGAAAAGATACCTCAAAATTGAAAAATGATTCATTATATTCAAATCACTCGTTAGGAGTCTTTACCTGACGGAGATACATTTGAAATGATATTTTAAAAAGGGTTATTAAAATTTCCAGGAATTTATTTTGGATAACTTCAGGTATATAATTCGACAAAGGTAATAACTATGGAAATTCTAAAGGTTCAACAACAAAATTTAAAAGCGGTTTATTATTCAGATGAATTTGTTCATTCAGCAAAAGTTCCATTTTATTGTGTTTATTCATATCGTGTGGAACTTCTATTTTAAACACGTAAAATTACGAAATTTTCATTAAAATCATATCCTGCATCCGATAAGTTTGAATAATCCTTTCCGTGGAGAAAATTTTAAATGTTTTTAAACCATTTTTTGGAAAATTCCACCTGTCTTTTCTATTAACCTTTTGGCTCCTCACAATTCAGTTTTTAAACTACTGATTTATCATCTTTGGATGTCATTTACGAACTAAGTATTATCAAACAAATTGCTAGCAAAATTTATTACAACCCCACATTGGCAGATACGTTGTTGATAATGAAAGTAAAAGAATATCATTAAATTTGATATACCTCAAGGTAAAAGAGAAGAATTGGTATATTTAATTGAAATATAAAAAATTTCTGCGAAGATTATGACAAATCTCAAGAAATAATATGATATGAGAACTTTAATCAAGATAAATTCAAACCTTAGTAAATTAATTAAAAGTAATCTAGATATATTACATCTAAAGACGATAAATCAGAAATTTATAATTAGATTTTTCGGAATTGCTGAAAGGTTTATATGAGACAGACCGATAGAACTCCTAAAAATAAAGATTCAAAAACTTTAAAAGAGATTCTCGAGTGGTAAAAATAATTCAACCTATTTAAACGGCTTGTGAGAAGCACGACATTACTTAAACCAATTAAAAAATTTTACTTGTTGAAAATAAAAGTTTCACCCCGTTGAAAGTAGTGCAGCTTCTTCAATAAACAGATTTGAAATTTTTAGAGCAAATGGACTGTTGGGCACATCGGGTGGTCACGAGGCTTCACTTCTTGCTTTAGTTGAACTTTGTTAGCCTTCATACCGAGGTCTTTATGCTAAATTCTCCTCAGAGAAGTGCAATAAATGTTCAGTCCTTGAGCACGATGACGAGTTGATGATGGATGATCAGCCACAGTTTGGGCTGTAGCAGAAATGTTTTCAGGTGTTCTCACTGGACGAGAACGTGAACAGGTTGTTTTATCAAATAATGATACAGTTTCACGAACCCGCTTCACAAATTAATCCACAAATTACCGTAAGGTAATGTCTATTTCTAATTTATTTCTATTGAATTTTCCACAAAAATTTCTAACAGTTTTGATAGAAGAATCACCACTTTGGAAAAAACTTTTTTAATATTTCCTAGTTTTGTTCAAGCGTAAATCGACCCATTTCGTTAATGTCAAATATTAAACTAACTTTCTGTCAAAACACGAATGACAGAATTATTGCCAGACTTGAAATAACAACTACTTCAAAATGCACCCTCTATTTGGTTATACGTCTATGTAAGTCAATATTTGTTGTCTTTGAACGACTATATCTTTTTTTCTTGACAGCTGATTTCGATTGAACAAAAACTTTATGTTGATGCAGGCTTTCCGTTATCTACGCGTGAAAACCACAGAAAAATCTATCAAGAAGTTTCGGAGACAACAAACGAAAATTTCAAAAATCGTGCTTCTTTCTATTACTTTTCTTTCATCATTCTCAATTGATTTTCGTCAAATACATTCAATGTACAGATATTTATTTCAATTTTACTATATTATATTAAATGTATAGGTGAGCCAATACTTGTTATATTTGAATATATTTTTTATCGTCTCCTTATTTCGACTAAACGACAACTAGATCTTGATTTAGGATTTTCGTTATCTACCTGTAAAAACCACGTAAAAAGCCATCGAGAAGTTTTGGAGATTATGAGATAGACGTGAAGAAAAAATATATTTTATTGCAATATTCAAAGAAAATTTCAATAAATATTGTTACAGATCTTAAAAATAACTATAATTTGAGAACTTCATTTGAAATAAATCAAAAGATTATTTATGGGGATTGCCGAAATATTTACAAAGGATAGACCAGTAAAACTTTCCAAATCAAGATTCAAGAATTTAAAGTATTTCCTCAGTGGAACTTATTCGAACAAATCATAAAAAGCAGAAAATTACATTAATTTAGAAATTTTACATGTTGAAATTAAAATCTTTTTCCTCACCTTACTGTCAACAAATAAATAGATCTGAACAATTCGTTGCTTTTAAATTCTGACCATATTTCTTAGTGAATTCTAATTTTGATATTGTGACAGACCTTCATTGATATACAGAATTTATATGAATAGTTGAGGAAAAATTTAGGGGGCGATTCCTTGTCAAAAAATAGGATGGCTCTTCTATATAAACTTTATTTTTTTGAGCCCCCTCTGCTTAGTTACACCGACATCTTAATGAGTATGTGACAAAAACCTCAAAATGATGAGCCAAATCAAAAAATGATTGTAACTGAATCAAAGTTAATCAAAACTAGTAAGTTTCATATCATATCATTTCATGTCATAACAAAATGACACCCGCTTACTAGATATATTCTAGCTCGGAAATAATTCCAGCCTCTACGACTCACGTATCATGTTGATAAATTTTTTTTTTCAAAAACCTTGAATTTTAGCAAGAAATTACAAGAGATCTTATTGCTAAAAATGGATCAAGCTATCCAAAATTAATTTGTTATTGTAAAATAGTAATATGGAAAATGTTTCTTACGAAAGAATGTTTAGGGGTGGATTTTTCTACTCCTTGCAATCATAGAGGAACATCACTAAAAAATTTTTTCAGTGCCTTCTCGCACTCAATATATATATATATATATATATATATTGAGTGCGAGAAGGCACTATATATATATATATATATATATATATATATATATATATATATATATATATATATAGTGAAATTATTGTATATATTATATATACAGACAGTATAGTGTTAATATATTATTATTCCTAAAGATATCTCTACATGATATTCTAGTTTAAAGACAGTTCTCAAACATTTTTTTTTGTATGATGAAGACTCTTTCTGCATCAACCGAATTCGCCCAGAAGATGATTCTATACCTAAGTGTAGAGTGGACATATGCATGATATGCTGTCAGGGAAGCATCTGACCCAATTGTTCTTGTTAGAATCCTTATAGCATAGCAGTACCTTGCAAGGCTTGTTGCCAAATATTCAATGTGTGGCCGCCAATTCAAATCCCGATCTAAATGGATTCCCAATAATGGTAGAGTATCTTCAGCTCTTATGTTCTCACTATGATAAATTAAGTTGATGACATGTTAATGCTTCTCTCTAAATATTATCAGTTTGGTCTTGGTGATGTTCATTGTGAGATTATTCTTCCCGTACCATTTTTCGAGGTTTTCCAAATCTTTTTCAACTGCGGCTTCGCATTCATCTGGAGTTGAACCGACGCAGATTACTGATACGTCATCGGCATACATTGCAGTATCATTTGATGTTACTTCAATCAAATCGTTTGTGTAGATTATATAAAGTGGGGAATCTAATATTGATTCTTGGGGAACCCCTCTATCTACATGCAAGGCATTGGCAAGCATTATTTGCTAGCCATTTTTTCCTTTTTCAGTTGTCCTCTGAATTCTCCCTGTTAAGTATGATCGAAATAATTTTGACGTTATACTTTTTATAAAATATCTTTCCAATTTTTGCAGTAAGATGTCATGATTCACTGTATCAAACGCTTTGGTCAAGTCTATGAAAAGTGTCGTTGTTATCTGATTTTTATTCAATGATTTTATTACAGAGTTAAGATATCGATATATTGCATCTATGGTCGATTTGCCTTTTTTAAATCCACATTGTTGTTTCGCAAATATGTTATTCTTCTTAAAAAACTTCATTACTCCATCAAAAATTATTCTTTCAAATATTTTTTTAACATTTGAGAGTAGAGATATTGGACGGTAGTTATTGAAATTGTCTTTTTCTCCTTTCCTGGGAATCGGTTTAACCCAAGAATCTTTGAGGGCTTGTGGATATTTTCCGTATTGACACATTTGATTTATTATGTATTAGGAGTAACGTCAACATCGGTGCACATTTTTTCAGTAGATCTACGGGTATCTCGTCATATCCTGTAGATTTTTTATTTTTAAGTTGAATTATGTAATGATACATTTCTTGCTTAATAACTGGATTCAGAAAAATAATTGAATCACATTGATTTATGGTTTCTGCGACATCAGTCTTCTTATTGTTGTTTAAAACATTAGATTTCGGAAAGACTATTGATTTCATCTAATAGCTTTTTTTCATTTTTTCCAGGAAACGATTAAAACAATGTATCATCAGTAGCACTTCTATTTGTCGTCGCGTTATTAATTGTCCAAGTTGCTTTGGTCTTATTTTCCGATTTATTTATAAAGTCCTGATCAGAGATTTTCTTAGATAATTCCACTACGCGTTTCAATATGGCTGAATATTTTTTATAGTATTCTTCAGTCTCCGTTCCTTTCAACATTTTTTCGTGAAGCTCCTGTTTGTATTCACTCGATATTCTTATACCCAGAGTAAGCCATGTTCGATTCCTCTTCCTTCTCAATTTCATTTTTTATATGATGATTGATATCATCTTTGCATGGTTGCTCTAGGGATCAGCGTGTCATCGTGTTGCCCACATGTCTGCAAATTTCGAATTTTGGGCCGAAAATGGTGGAATCTGATGTCGAAAGTAATAGTGTCCGGCCAGTCCGTCCGCTTTCTAAATTTCGAACATAAGGAGCTAAAGACTTTAAACTTTTAGAGTAGGTTTAAGACCTGAATATCTCAGTTATTTTCGTTAATCGGTAAAATCGGTGCAATGGTTCCGCCGTTATTCATATTTGCAACTTTTTCCTAACTTCCCAATAGTTCCGAAACTATCGATCTGATCGTGATCAAATGTGGTATTTAGGTCTAACGACATAAAGATTATTGATTTCCGAATGACGATTCCTAAAGACTTGATATTTTCAGGCTTGTTTGGAGTCTAATTATACTGGTTATGTTCAAAAATTCTTCCGTTAACACTATAACTTTCGAACAAAAAGAGCTGAAGACTTGAAACTTCTAGATCTAAATATTTCGATTGAATTTGTTTATGAGTTAAATCGGTACATCCGTTTCGCAGTTATTCCTTCGGAGCTTTTTCCTGTTAGAAGTACAAATAAGTTTCCGCCGTACGGAACCCAATTTCCTTATTTTCTTGTTCTTAGATGTTTTATCTTTATTATTTTCTATTAGTTTTCCTAGGGAGTTATTCGTTTTATAAGAAATTCTAAAATTGTGATTCTTCCTTAAATATCTAGCTACCTTTTCTGTTTTTGGTCCCAAGTATGTCAACGAAATGTATTTACTTTCAATTGGATCATTATTTAAGGGATATACTAATTTCAAAGCCAGCTTTAATTGTATTAGTATATCCCATAAATAATGATCCAATTGAAAGTAAATACATTTCGTTGACATACTTGGGACCAAAAACAGAAAACGTAGCTAGATATTTAAAGAAGAATCACAATTTTAGAATTTCTTATAAAACGAATAACTCCCTAGGAAAACTAATAGACAATAATTGAGATAAAACATCTAAGAACAAGAAACCAGGTGTTTATAAGTTAACTTGCGGTACTTGCCATTTTTTATATGTTGGTCAGACAGGAAGATCGTTCCAGACGAGACTTAGGGAACATGAAAAATGTTATTGTAACAAAAAGGGAAATTCAACCTACGCAGAGCACCTTCTAGACACAGGACATAGTTTTAATAGTAACTTTGAAATTTTACACTCAGAAAACAAAAGTTTTAGATTAAACTTGTTAGAAACTTTAGAAATTAATAGACATCATAAAAGAAAAATATTATTGAATAACCAAACAGAATTAAGTAATTCCCCTTTGTTGAATCTTTTTTGAACCATTTTTCAGATTCCCAAAAGAATTGCAAAACTCTCTTCACCCCCTCTATTTTTTGTTATATCCATGTACTATAAAATGAAGTTCTTGTTCATGGTACACTCAGTATCTTGTAATACTCACCTGAAGAAGTCATGGTATGACGTAACGATCGTAGTGTTAATAAAATATTAGCGGAAATTAGAATATTGTTTTTATTCATATTTTCAAGATGAATTTCCGTCAAGTAAAGACCGAAACAATCATAGATCATCTTTAAAATCACAATTCGGTGAGCCTCAGTTAAATAATTCATTATTACTTCTACAAGAAAAACGTTTTCAATTTTTACTATTTAAATGTAAATATCAACACCGCAATATTTGAATGATAACGATAACAATAACAGTATTTGCAGATTTTCTTTATTTTTCGGCATATCTAAATAGTTTTTTAGGTACTCATGACAAAAAATGTTTTTGATTGTCTCGGTCTTTACTTGACGGAAATTCATCTTCAATATAAGAAAAACAAATGTTACTTTCGCTATTTTATTGATTTACACGACAATTGTTTCGTCATATTATGACTCCATCAGGTGAGTATTTAAACTGAGGTATACAATGCAAAACATGACCTTGAATACACAGCTCTGGGACAAAAAATAGAGGGGTGGAAAGAGATGGTTTACAATTAATGAAAAATATTTAGTAGAAGGAATCTGTTTAAATCTATTTGATCATTCAATGAAATTTGCCTTTTATTATACCTATTGATCTCTAAAGTTAGACCCATAGTAACATCTGCAAGGGAAGACCATTATATCTGTAACAGCCCTTCGAAGTAATTTTTTGAGGACCTTTAGACGGGTAGTCTCAACCAGTACCATAAGGAGACAGTTGCATTCCTCAAATTCAAGGGCAAGAAGACCTTTAAGAGTACCTCGACTATCACCAGGACATAGAACTACCCGTCGGCAATGGTCAGAACACCACCAATACCGGCTTTTAGCAAAATAGCGCAACGTACTTTTTTCGTACGTGTCACGATTCGGTTTACAAAGTGATAGTCGCCAAGAAAGGGTTTGGAGAGGTCCAAGCAGACTAGAGCGGCTCAATTTCTCCCGGGAAGTTGTGCCCTTTCAAGGCGGATCAATAATGTGCTGGGGGTATAATGTTCGGTCGTCTTACCCCTCTAATTATAGTTGAACGAACAATGACTGGTGCCATATACATAGAAAACATCATTGAACCAATCATTGTTCCTCTGTGCAACGAATTTGGGGATAATTTCTTTTGTCAGGATGATAACGCCCCACCACACCGCAAACGAAGAGTTTAAAACATTCTTCAAGAGAACAATATCCAGAAAATGAACTGGCCAGCAAACTTACCAGACATGAATCCAATTGACCACGTATGGGATTACTTAGGAAGAGCAATATCCAATCGCCAAAACCCACCTTCAACTTTTCAGGAATTGAGTTTAGCCCTTCAGGAAGATTGGAATAATATGCCTGAAAATTTGATAAATGACTTAATTCGTGAGATGTCTAGGCGTATTGGGCAGTTGATTCAAATAAGAGATGGTAATTCGGACTATTGAATTTGAAATCAGTTGTGGAATAACTATAATTAATCAAAAATAAATAATCGATGAATTTAGATTTTTTCTCCTTTTTCCTATTTCGTCTCATCCTGCATAAAGCGCTAAGAGTAACAAAGAAAGATTTTCTATCAAATATATTGCAGTTGAAATAGAGGAAAATATTCATCTCATGTCCAGAACATAGATTGTTTATTTCTTGAGAAACCTAGGGGGCCAAGACTTTTGACGATGTGTGTATATAAAATATACTGGGTGCTGCATTTAAAATAAAGAGAACGCACTCTGGTAGGTTTTTGGCGAATTTCCCTGTATATTTAAAAATTATGCTAAAAAAGTGCACCATTGCATTTAAAAGTTGACGTGTCCCAGTGTTCTTTATAATTTGCTAACATATGAACTCAAAGGATTTTATTCTCTAAGTGGTTTCCACACTCAATGTGAAATATACAGACATTCCAATGCTTCCGTTTTATTACATGTATAAATGTATAGGAAGTACACATACACAAGGGTTTCCTTCCATTATAACATTAAGTTTCACTCTATATTTCAGTGAATATTTATTTTGCTCAAGAACCGTTTTACTTATGCCTTGTGATATAAATTGTGAAAATTGGCATCAATGCTGGTTGAATAAAGTTACTGTTATTAGAGTTATTATGATCAATATTGAAGATAAACCAATATTTGTTATATCGGGTGTTTTTTTAGAGTGATAGAACTTTCGATAGGGATAACTGTGATTTGACAGAAGGTAGAAGCCATGTTAGTTTGACATTTCTGTTCAGTAAGCATTTACAAATTATGATAGAAAGACTCACACCGCAACAACGTTTACAAATTGTTGAAATTTATTTTCAAAATCAGTGTTCTATTCGCCAAACTTATAGAGCACTTCGTGAAATTTATGGTTTACATTATCGTCCATCAGAGCAGCTTATTCGTCGAACTATCGATAGATTTCGGATAACATTTTCTGTACTCGATGCAACAACAACAAGACAAAGAACTGTACGTACAGAAGAAAATGTCGCTGCGATAAGTCATAGTGCTAATGATGACCCAGATTTGTCTATTCGTCTACGTTCACAACAAGTTGGACTCTGTGCATCCACCACTTGAAAAATTTTGCCAGATCCAACTGGTTCAAGAACTAAAGCCACTTGACCATAATAAGCGTCGTTTGTTTGCTGATTGGGCCCTAGAACAGCTTGAAGTTGATCCACCTTTTCATCCTAAAATTGTGTTTAGTGACAAAGCTCATTTCTGGTTGAACGGCTATGTAAACAAGCAAAATTGCCGTACATGGAGTGAAAACAATCCTCAAGAAATTCTGCAGGTTCCATTGCATCCTGAAAAATGCATTTTATGGTGTGATCTACACGCTGGAGGCATCATCGGTCCATATTTCTTCAAAATTACAGTTACAGTGAATGGTGCTCGTTACAGATCGATGATCAATGAATATTTGTTTCAAAATTTGAATGGTATCGACCCAGAAATGTTTTGGTTCCAAAAAGATGGTGCTACATCTCATGCTGCTACCGTAACAATTTATTTATTGAAGATCAAGCGACATAACTCCACTGGATTATTTACTTTGGGGTAATGTCAAGTCATTGGATTATGCTGATAAATCAGAAACAATAGACGCTTTGGAAGCCAACATAACTCGTGTTATTGATGAAATAAGGCCTCAATCACCCGAAAAAGTGGTCCAAAATGGGTTGGTCGAATGCGGTTCCTCAGAGCTAGTCGGGGTGGACATATGCCGGAAATTATTTCTAAAACGTAAATGTCAATTATCTTTCAAGTAAAAAAAAAGTTTGGCTTTAATCTTAATTCAAATGTGTTTTATTTCAGTTTAAAGTTCTACCACTCTCAAAAAAACTCCCGAAATATGAATGATTTTGTCCTTTTTCTCACCTGCTGTTGAAATAAAAACTAAATGCTCTACTTTATCTACCTCTGTAAATCGCATGCAAACTCGCTAAGAAGCTTTGGAGATTAGCGGCAACAAACATATTAAGATATAGCAACACTACGATGCAATTGGTTGCCCGTTTTTCCCGATCTGGACATGTCGCCACAGTTCCGTTCGAGCAACATAGGACGGTCCATTCGTGAAGAAATATTCGGAAAAAGCTTTCACACATCAGCTCAAACAAAAAAGTTTTTGAGCAGTCAAGACATCGAATTGATGCGTTATCCGTCGTACAGTTCTTGTTTGAGAACCCAATGATTTCTTCGTATTCCCGGCGATCAAAAATAAATTGCCAGGTGAACGTTTCTGGATGCCTGAAGAAGCGGTTGATGAGTTTATGTCATAATCGAATGTAAGAAGTGCTTCGAAAATTGGTCCAAACGCATGCAAATATTTTATCTCAATAAAGAATATTTTAAAAAACCTTAAAGCCATTTCCGATTATGAATATTCATTATTTCAAAATTTGAATATCAAAACAGATTTAATCTGTCTTCTACAATTTTAATTTCAAAAAATTTTTTTTGGAAAAACTTTAAGAATTAAATTAATATCCTTATAAGCACTGCTCATATTTAATAGACGTATAAAATCAAAATTCATCAAACAATATCAAATGGAATTAAGAAAAACCAACGAATATAAATTGTCAATTGAACTTAAAATATAAATAAGCAAACATTTTTTGTTTCGTT
The DNA here is from genome assembly GCA_034642435.1 of Megalocaria dilatata. Taxonomy (NCBI): domain Eukaryota; kingdom Metazoa; phylum Arthropoda; class Insecta; order Coleoptera; family Coccinellidae; genus Megalocaria; species Megalocaria dilatata. Next base: position 49,931,878 of record CM067859.1, on the reverse strand, counting down.
CCAGGCATGCGTACTCAACTCTTCAGACAAACGTACGAAGCCCTGTTTGTTACAAAATGTATTGTTTTCTGATCCTATATTAATGGATTTTATTATTTTTTATATGTAAAGTTGAACTGATCTTATCGTAATTTTAATTATTTCTTGAGGATGTGCTACATGTTTTGAGATTTTTTGAAGTAATTGATTTAAATATATTGAATATTTCAAATAAATTAGTTTTTGAGAAGTTCTTGAAATTATGTTTTATATTTTCGAGAAAGAGTTATTTTTCATTAATATAGGATCAGAAAACAATACATTTTGTGACAAACAGGGCTTCGTACGTTTGTCTGAAGAGTTCAGTACGCATGCCTGGAATGGAACAAAAAATGTTTGCTTATTTATATTTTAATTTCAATTGACAATTGATATTCGTTGGTTTTTCTTAATTCCATTTGATATTGTATCATGAATTTTGATTTTATACGTCTATTAAATATGAGCAGTGCTTATAAAGACATTAATTTAATTCTTAAAGTTTTTCCAAAAAAAATTTTTTGAAATCGAAATTGTAGAAGACAACAGATTAAATCTGTTTTGATATTCAAATTTTGTTATAATCCTTCTATCAAGTAAAAACCGTTCCTTCTTATTTTATTCATTATTTGTTCATCTCAACACTTAAGTAGCAACCCTCGTATGTACAAGTACCCCTACTGAAATGGATTGATTAGGCCAGCGAAAAACACAGAAACCGTAAATAGCTCATTAATTTAATGGAAAACAAATGACGAAGATTTCAAAGCTGTGGCTACAGGATACGGCCGGTAATCTCCTCCCTCAGACATTTACAGGACTTTATATCGGTAATGAGCCATTATACTTATTTATAGAGTATGTAGTCGGGATTTTTGTGCACTTTATTACTGGGACATTCGAAACTTTTTTGAATTGATGAAAGCAAACGCAGATAACAAACTTTACGGAAAGTAATTAATATAATAATTTATTGCTTCCCGTTTTCTGATAGGAAACTTTATTTTATTTCGATAGAAAACAAACAAATACTTCACGGGCGAAATAAATATGAAAAAAATTGCTGAAAGTGAAGAAGGGTAAATTCGAAAATGTCTAATAATAGTTTTTATTCTACCTATGCTTCGAAATAAATGAAATTCTCTTGTTTACCAATGATTTGAAGATGTTGAAGTTGAATTTGCAAAAAATTACTCATTTAGTGTGCTTTCGAATGACAACAACTTTTGTGCTAGCTGCTTGTCCTCTGCCATAATATCATGGTTAAGAAGATAACAACGAAAAGATGAAATATTCCAAACCTCAATTTGCTCTATCTTGAAGCTCTTTATGAGTAAATATTAAAATTATTCTCATGGAAATCATGAATTTATCTATCGAATTAAAATAATTCGAACTAATAAACAAAATTTCAATAACCGCACGGTCGAATCCATTGCACCCTAAAATATTCATGCATTAAGTCCCGTACATTCCGGTTATTATGAGCTGGGCAACCATCCATTTGAAACCAGACCTTTTGTCTGTTAGCCAGGGGCATTTCATCCAGTATGCCCGTTAAGCTACTTTGGTTTAATGTAATGAACTCTTCAGCGTTGAGGCGATTATGTTGAAAATGAGAAACAATATTAGCATGGGGATTTTTTCTTTTCCTTACATGACTATTTCACAAATTCATCATACCCGATTTCGTAAAAGTGGCTTTAACTGTCCATAATATCCTGTCGCTCCCCCACTCTCTTAATTTACAGGTAATTTACAGGTACTACCTACAAAATGTTAGTCTCGTCTCAGCATCTACAGGTAACGGATCCTGCACCTTTTTTTAAATGATATGGATATAACTAATTTCTTTTTTAGTTCTCGGTGTACCGCAGAATGATGAATCCTCAATGAACAACCAGTTTTTGATTGTCTCGGTCTTTACTTGACAGAAATTTATCTTTAATATAAGAAACAAAATATTAACTTCCGCTATTTCATTGATTTACACGACAATTGTTTCGTCATATCATGACTTCATCAGGTGAGTATTTAAACTGAGGTATACAATCCAAAACATGACCTTAAATACACAGCTCTGGGACAAAAAATAGAGGGGTGGAAATAGATGGTTTACAATTAATGAAAATTATTTAGTAGAAGGGATCTGTTTAAATCTACTTGATCATTCAATAAAATTTGCCTTCATTAAAATTTATATTTTATTATATCTATTGATCTCTAAAGTTTCTAACAGATTTAGTTTAGATTTAGTTTTCAGAAACTAAATCTGTTAGAAACTTTAGAGATCAATAGATATAATAAAAGACAAATTTTATTAAGTAGGAGGGATCTGTTTAAATCTATTTGATCATTCAATAAAATTTGTCTTTTATTATGTCTACTGATCTCTAAAGTTTCTAATAGATTTAGTTAAGATTTAGTTTCCCGAAACTAAATCTGTTAGAAACTTGAATGAAAACAAAATCAGCAAAAAATTTGTTTCTTGTTCGGGAGAATACAGGTGTATTCGAAGATTATTTGCATATTTTCTTTAGTTATCGGCATATGTAAATAGTTTTTTAGGTACTCATGACAAAAAATGTTTTTGATTGTCTTGGTCTTTACTTGAAGGAAATTCATCTTCAATATAAGAAAAACAAATGTTAACTTTCGCTATTTTATTGATTTACACGACAATTGTTCCGTCATACCAAGTTTATGACTTGTGTTTTTGATATGTAATATTTCATAGTTCCTATTAAAATTATGACCAGTCTCTAAAAATTTGTTGGCATAAGTTGAATTTGGTTTATTATTAATATAACATTTTTCATATTCTCGCATTCTTGTTAGGAATGACCGGCCTGACTGTCCCACATATACACATGGGCAATCAATATATGTTAACTTGTAAACTCTTGTTTTTAGAAATAACGTCTTTATTATTTTTTATTAAGCTGCCTAAAGACTCGATGGTTTTAAAAGAGGTGTTATTATTTTCTTTTTTCTTTAAATATCTAGCAATATTTTCAGATTTCTGTCCTATGTAAGTTAATGAAATAGGTTTTGTTACGTTTGAATTTTGAATTTACAAGTTATATTGCTTTCTTGTAATTTTTTTCATTGAGTAAATTATCTATAATTAACGGATTAAAATCATTATTGAAAACTATTTGTTTAATGGTATTATATTCTTTGTCAAAATTTTCTTTTGTCATAGGCATAGATTGGTTAACACAATCTATAAAGCATACTATTATAAACTGATAATTTTTGTGGAAATGGATGCTTTGAAGTAGAATGAATCGTACTATTTGTATATGAAGGTTTTAATTCACACATAAAGAAGAAGTACATGATAGCCTCAATTTCCTAGATTTAAAGATCACTAAAATTAATGATAGACACGACTTTTCCATATACAGTAAACTTACACATACAGATAGTACGATTCATTCTACTTCAAACCATCCATTTTCACAAAAATTATCAGCTTATAAAAGTATGTTTTATATATTGGTAACATACATGTGACAAAAAAATTTTTGATGAAGAATATAAAATTATTAAGCAAATAGCTTTCAATAATGATTTTAATCCATTAATTATGGATAATTTATTTAATCAAGTAAATTACATAAAGCAATATCTAAAATTTCAAAATTCAAATGAAACAAAATTTAAAACAAGTTGTATAAATTACTATGTTTTTCTACCAATAAAATGATATTTTACACATTTAATTGTGACTCGAGTTTCGGGAATTAACTATCCCATCTTCAGAAAATTTCACTTGTCTGAAGATGGGAAGGTTAATTCCCGAAACTCGAAACACAATTAAATTTGTAGAATATTAAGTTACTTGTAGTAAAACATAATAATTTCTTTAAACCAAATAGTACGGCTGAAACAGTTCAGTATCTGAAACAAAATTTATTTCATTAACCTACATAGGCCAAAAATCTGAAAAAATTGCTAGGTATTTAAAGAAAAAAAAAATTGTTACACCTCTCTTAGAACCATTAATTTTTTAGGCAGCTTAATAGAAAATAATGAAGAAATCATTTCTAAAAACAAAAAATCAAGAGTGTACAAGTTAACATGCAGTGATTCCCCAAGTTCCAAACAAGGATACGAGAACAGGAAAAATGTTATATTTATAATAAATCAAATTCAACTTATGCTAACTATTTGTTAGAGACTGGTCGTAATTTTAATAAGAACTATGAAATATTACATATAGAAAACAAAAGTGAAAAACTAAATCTGTTAGAAACTTAAGAGATCAATTGATATAATAAAAGACAAATTTTATTGAATGATCAAATAGATTTAAACAGATCATTGATTGTAAACCATCACTTTCCACCCCTGTATTTTTTGTGCCAGGGCTGTGTATTTAAAATCATATTTTGCATTGTGTACCTCAGTTCTAATACTCACCTGATAAAGTCAGGGTATGACGAAACAATTGTCGTGTAAATCAGTAAAATAGCGGAAGTTAATACTTGTTTTTCTTATATTAAGTTCGAAGAGTACTTGTTGTGGGGTCCTCCCGGACAGACTGAAATATAGCAGGTGCATGCTGGCCTTGTTGACTATTTCTAACACCTTCTCTGATTCACACCAAATGAGCCTGTTTCACTTAATCGCCTGAAAAGTTGCACAAATGTCTTTCTATTTGGTTGTCGTCTGTTGGGAAAACGCAAACAGTACTCTGGAACCGCTGCGCGAACATTTCCATTCGCAAATCCATAAATGAACAACATATCGCAATATTCGATGTGAGCAAAAAAGGCATAATTAGTTAGTTAATTCTTCAGATCCAAGAAAACGTACTAATACCCAAAATTACTGAGCGACAGAAACTGTCAGATTTTAAATTCAACGTTTACTTTAATCAAGGAGCTTCAAGATTTTACTGAAAAGAAAACATGTCCATAATTGATAATTTTTCATCGATAAAACCATTGGAAAAATAAGGCTGATTTTGTTCACTTCAGAATCGTGATATTCATATTCTTTCCACGCCCGCAAAATAATTTTTTGGTTCACCGAACTTCTTTTCTTGTTGCAAATTCAATGCCGTTACCAGATATGTGGACAAATTTGGCGAGGCTACAAAGACTGAAGTATAATTGATTTTATGGAAAAACTTGAAATATTTCGTGAAATCAAGAAAGGTTAAATTGAAGAATGACCATCATTGTTTCGACCAAGTGTTATATGACATTATTTGTTGCAAATAACTTGTATGATGCACCCTTGAAGTTTGGACCTTTTAAAATTAGGCACCCTGTTTACAATAAATCGGGAGATCTTTCCAAATAAGGTTCAAAGAACGTCAATCGTGATTTAGGAAGAAGAAAGATGACTCTAATTTCACGAACTTTTTTTTCGAAACCAATCTTATCTTTCCAGAATTGTTCAGTCTTGAAATAATACACCTAGAAGCGGTAGGCAAAAACTAGGTATCTAAAGGGTGTTTCAATAAGAGCGCAAGATTTCAGTGTTCAATAAAACATGGTTTTTTAGAAAATATACATTTGGGAATTATGTATGAAACAAAATATCTTTTAAATGGCCGGTACGGTTTTGCTGGAATATGCGTACCCTTTTGACGAAATTTTCAATAACGTTATTGAATTCATGTGGTGGTATTCCATTGATACAGCATCTGATTTCGGTTTTCAATGCTTCGATGGTTGCTGGCTTATTGGCATAAACCTGTAACTTCAGATAATCCCACAGCCAAAAGTCTGAAAGCGTTAAATCTTAAGAGGCCAATTCTGGTCACCAAATCGGGTAATGACACGATCAGGAGCAAACTGGTGCAAGATCGTCAAAGTTTCACGAGTGGTATAACATGTGGCACCGTCCTGCTGAAACCACATGTCGTCAAGATCAATAGCTTCCAAATGAGGCACAAGAAACTGTGTTATCATAGCTCGATAACGTTTGCCATTCACCGTTATTGTATTACCTTCTTCATTTTCGAAGAAAAACGGTCCAATTATTCCTCCAGACCATAATGCACATCATACAGTGACCCGTTGTGGATGCATTGCTTTCTGATGAATCATTCGTGAATTTTATACTCCTCAAATGCGACAGTTTTGTCTATTAACGAAGCCATCGACGTGAAAATGGGCCTCATCACTGAAAATGATTTTGTTTGTAAAATCAGCAGGTTGCTCAAGGATCCAATTGGTGATTTCTCTTCGCTGTTCGTGGTCTACTGGCAGATGTTGTTGAGTCAGTTGGATTTTGTAGGCATGCAGCTGTGAATCCTCAGTGAGAATTCGCTGAGGAGTGCCTCTTAAAATGTTCATTTCTGACGACGTCTCTGGCCTTTCTGTCACACTCTAGCGAACTGCCGTGATGTTTTGTTCTGAACGACTCCTACGAGCTGGTATCGTATGTTTCACACCACTAACCGGACCAGCACTTTCGAATTTTTTGATTATTTTTTTCACAGTAGATGAATTAGGCACATGATTTCGACCGAATATTGGACGCACTTTACGAGTAGTGGCAATTAAACTTTCACCAATTTGTATAATAATTTTTGACATTCAGGACGCGTTGTTATACCATGTAATGCTCCATGTTCACTAACTCCCATCAACTTTCGATCTGTCATGTCATAATCATGTAATATTATTACTGTCAAACATGGCGCGCAATTCAAATATTGCGCTCTCATTGAAACAACCTTTATATCCATAGAAATATTCAAGCACTAACTCGTTTTTGAAATAAAACTATCAAATGAGCAGATGGACCTTTGGCACACTCCACTTCTTGAAGGTTTGTACAACTGTTGAGATACAATTTATTTTATTCAGTCTGAAAATGTAGTAAACAGTTCGAAATTCGAGTCACTGTATGTATATTCAGAAAAAAAAGTGATAAAAAAGTATTTTCTCTCTTCATTCCATTTTGAAGAGGAACTATCAGAAAGTAACGGACTACTCCATCGAACACTCTCATGACTAAGATGACGATTAGCAATTCTATTCAATTCTTCGTTAAATAACAGCAATCCCTTTGTCGTTTAGCAGTTCTATAATCAGTGAACAATGATTAAACGTCATATGTATGCTTTTAACTCCGTTCTTCGAAGAACTCATTGTCGGTACTGAAGAAAAGTCGAGTCGACAACATTTATGACGTAATTCGATGAACCCATTCCCATATAACAATCTCAGGAATTGAAAAAAGAGTTGTACACGTAACATTTTCCTGGAACCACCATTGATTCATTGAAAAAAGGTTGAACAAATGTTTCATTAAAACAAATATGCTCTATATAAAGATAGAGGAAGAAATAATTCCGGTCTAATTGCCCAGGGACTTCAACGATCTCTATAAATCTCGCAGAAGTTTTAATTGGGTAAAAATGGTTATGTCGTATTATATCTACATCATATAACATTCCTGAACATCCAGTAGCTATGGTAATTGAAGCAGAAACGAATAATTCTAGTGATTTCACGAGGAAAGCATTAAATCATTCTCGGAATTGCAGGGCTGGCACCAATAATCCAGATCGATTTTCAGTCGCGAAGCGAAGCTGGTCAGGTGTTCCACAGTTTTGTAGTTTTTATTGTTCTTCTGCTGCATGCCATAAATTAGTTTTGAGCTATTAGTCTCTCAGGAAACAGATAAGTCAACTGTTAAATTGTATTTCTCGAAACGTTGATCCTGATGAGAAACTTCTTCAAAGTTAGATGCCTGAAGAACGGAGCTCGTTATAAATTTCGAGTTGTTTGAAGTTATGGCTAGTGCAGTTGTGATTAATAATATAATTAGTGGTTTCGATTATTAAGGGTCTTTCAATGGAAACGCTTATTTGTGACATTGACAGTTGTATTTGTCAATGTCTACCATTCAATCATGGAAAGGTACACACTCCAATAACGTTTACAAATAATCTAAAATTATTATGAAAAATCGCGATCTGTTGCTCTTACTGCACGTGTTTCAACTCCAAATTTTGGTCGTTATAATCGTCCGGATTGAAGGACAGTTGAACGTTTGCAGAATAAGTTTGAAACAAATTTTACACTTCATGATGTTGCCAGTGAGACAAATAAATGCCAGAAGTGAAGAGAATATTGCTACCGTACGTAAAAGTGCTCGTGAAGACCAAAATTTATCGATTTTTCAACGTTCACAAGAACTAGGCATCTCCCAGAAGTCTTTGTGGCGAATTTGACGAAAAGACCTTGGTTTACATCCATACAAAATTGCTTTAATCCAAAAACTCAAACCGACAGCTCATTTAAAGCGTCGTGTATTCAGTAGTTGGTGCTTAGAGAAAATCGGAAATGATGCAGATTTTCATAAGAAAATCATTCTCAGCGAGTTAACTCCATTGAACTTCTCTCTTTGGGGTTACATTAAGTCATCGGTATAAAGCAATCATCGAGCAAATTAAGACGATTTACAGATCAATATTGAACGAGTAGTTGCTAACATACGACCTGATTTGTGTGAGAAAGTCATGGAAAATTGGGTTCAACGACATCATTTCTGCCTGCGTTTCCCTGGTTGATATTCAAATGATGTTTTCTTTCATAATTAATGGTATCCAATGTACTTTATAGTGAAATAAAAATTTCAATAGTTTTCGTTTAAATAATGTGTTTTATTCACAGAACAAAATGGGGCACTCTTAATGAAAGACCCTTTACTACAGTGTCCAAAAAGTAACGGAAATCTGGATTAAACTCAAAGTATTCATTATTAATCTAAATTTTATGAATCTTCTTCGAAAATGGCCTTTTCTGAAATGAAGGGTGGCTATCTAGCATTTGAAGTAGTGTTTATTTTGAGCCTGGAGGCATTTATGTCATTCTTGTTTTGAGAGGAAGATAGTTCTATATTTGACATTAACAAAATGGGTCGACTTACGCTTGTGAAATACTAGGAAATATTAAAAACTTATTACCATAGTGGTGAATCATTTATCCAAACTGTTAGAAATTTACGTGAAAAATTCAATAGAAACGAAATGCTGTCATGACAATTTGTGCACCTACCGTGCAGGGTAATGAAAAGTTATCTAAGCGGATCTTTCACATAGTCTTACACAGTGGCACACAGTATAGAGCTTCGATTACCTCCTGAAACAGAATCAGAATCAGAATTAGAAGAACTTTATTATTATTTGGTTTATACAATATAATATGCAGAGTATAATATTCAAACATTTTTTTATAACAATAGTTCCTTCATCTAATGCTTAACTATTTAGTTACAATGTGCTGGCTTTTGGCCTTATTACTTGTTGTTAAGACTTTTTCATTTAGTTTTTGTGGGAGTACATTTTACTCCCCTCCTGAAACAGGAGTTCAGATTGGTGGAGCGTTTGGTAACGTAATTTCCACCCTACGGCTGATAACCAAATCATCAAATTGACCAACTATTATATATTGACAATTATATTCTTAACGCCCAGACACTGATGAATAATGCAGTTCAAGTGATTATTAATCACTTTGTCCGATTAGACCGGTCAATATGTGTAGGGACTGAGCTTTACCAATATACTACTCTGTCAAGAAAGTACCGGGAATTTTCAATTAAAACAACATTTTTACATTTAATCGTCAAAATTTATTGAGTCGCTTTCAAAATAGGCTCTATTTGCTCGAATACATCTATGCCAACGGCACTTCCAATTATCGAAACATTTTTTATAGGCGCTTTCCGGGATGGACTTTAGCTCTCGCGCCGAATTTTGTTTTATGGCTTCAATCGACTCAAAACGGGTGCCACGAAGGGGCAATTTTAGTTTTGGGAAGGGGAAAAAGTCGCAGGGAGCCAAATCCGGCGAATACGGTGGTTGCTGAAGCACGTTTGTTGAGTTTTTGGCGAGAAAGTCAGTTACAACCGTAGCTCGGTGAGAAGGCGGTCAACGTAATCACCCATAGTAAAAATCGGCACGCACTCTGACATCGACTAACCTAATCAGCTGTTGCAAACACACTAGTTGACAGATCTCGCTCAAGCTTGGCATAGTAATTAAGGACAGTGGTACCAACCTAGGAAAAAAAAATTTACCTGCCTCATTGCCCCGCCAGATTTAAATCGATAATTCCCGGTACTTTCTTGACAGAATGTATAATCTGTTTTGAATTGAAAAAATATTTCATCACATGGACCATAACACATCCATAGTTTTTAGAATTCAATCTAATGATCAAATATTGAATGTATTCACATCAAAATTCCTAGTTTTCAATGAACAGTTTGTATTTCTGTGATATTTGAAAATCGGATTAATTTGGCCAACTCTTGGTATAAATAATCATATTCACCAATTATTATTTAGTGATTATTATATTCTTATCGCCCTGATATTGATGAATCATGCAGTTTAAGTGATTAATCACTTTGTCCGATTCGACCGGTCATTATTTGTACGGACAGAGCGTTGTGACTATTCAATCAATTTTGAATTGAATAATTATTTCATCACATGGACCATAAATCATCCATGGTTTTTCGAATTTAATCTAATAATCAAATCTCAAATGATTCTAATCAGTTCCAAGTTTCCAATAAACAATTTGTATTTCTGAAATAATTGAAAATTGGAATAATTTGACCTAGTCTTCGTAGAAATTCAACTATAATGTACTGATAATTATATTCTTATCACCATACACTGATAAATAATGCAGTTTAAGTGATTATTAAACCCTTTGCCTGATTCGACTGGTCATTATTGGTATGGACTGATCATTATAAACATTTAATCAGTTACGAATTAAATAATTATTTCATCACATGGACCATAACGCTGCCATAGTTTTTTTTTAATTCAATCTAATAATCAAATATTAAATGTTTTCTCACCAAAATTCTCAGTTTCTTATGAACAGTTTTTATTTTTGAAATATTTGAAAATTGGGATAATTTGGCATACTCTTAGTAGAAATGATCATATTCACCAACAATTATTCTCATCTCCCTGATATTGATGAATAATGCAATTTAAGTGATTATTAATCACTTTGTCCGATTCGACTGGTCATTATTTGTACGGACTATACATTATGAATATTTAATTACATTTGAATTAAATAATTATTTCATCACATGGACATATTCATAGTTTTGAGAATTCTGTCTAAGAATAAAATCTCAAATGATTCACATCAAAGTTTCAAGTTTCCAATTAACAATTTGTATTTCTGAAATATTTGAAAATTCGAATATTTTAGCCCATCCTCGGTAGAAATGATCGAATTTAAATATTATATACTAATAGTTATATTCTTAACGCCCACCCTGATAAATAATGGAGTTTAAGTGATTATTTATCACGTTAGCCGATTCGACTGGTCATTATTTGTACATTATGAATATTTAATTATTTTTGAATCGAATAATTATTTCATCACATGGACCATAACTTATTCATAATTTTAAGAAATGAATCTAATAATCAAATCTCAAATGTATTCTCATCAAAATTTCAAGTTTCCAATTGACAATTGGTATTTCTGAATTATTTGACAATTGAAATAATTTGGCATGTGCTTCGTAGAAATGATTTATGAATAATTTATGAATAAAAATATAATATTCTTTTTTTGATCATTATTATGTAGTGTTTCTGATACAAGATGAAGAAGAAGAATAAAAAGAATACATTCTATGACTCCAAAATATGGATATGTATATATATATAAATAAATAAATTCTGTTTCACTGTTTTCATTAGTGTGATCCTGTGCCATTTTATTACATAGAAAGAAGACATTTGTGAATTTGCTTGAATAAATATATTGCGGTAAGTTTTGTTAGTGTTTTATAGTACAGTATCATCAGATTTAATTTATTACGTTAATAATTACTAACACTTTAACCAACAAAATACAATATTTACGAATTTTCTTTGCTATAAAAATTTTCATTTTTCGTATTTCACACCAAGTTTGAATTCAATGACATATTTGTCGTTTTATTACCAGCTGGAATACTCCACAAATTTTCATAATTTGCCTCATCTTATGAATCGTTTTGAATGTATGTTCAACTGATAACTGAATATGTAATTTAATGACTGAACTTTGGTATTCTGTGCGAAATTGATATTTTTTAAATTTTTTTAGATCTAAAAATGACTCGTACTAAGAAGCAATTAGCATTCAAATCCACTGGAGGAAAATCTGGAAAACTTCAGGCATATAAGGCAGCTAAAAAAACAGCCCCAGCGACCGGGAATATAAAAAGACCCTACAGATACCGTCCTGGTACTGCTGCCCTTCGTGAAATACGAAGATATCAGAAATCAACTGAACTGCTGATCCGGAAATTGCCGTTTCAGCGATTAGTGAGAGAACTTGCCAATGAATTTCAGAGTGACTTGCGTTTTCAGTCAGCAGCTATTGGTGCCCTACAGGTAGGATATTCTATACCTTTTTACTCCTTGTTTAGAGTTACATTTATTTTATTTAAAAAAACTGAACTTGAATGAACATTAACGTATATATTTTCAAAATTGATCGTTCATAACTAGATGGAAATTCAATTTAATTAAATAAAATAATAAAGAAAAGGAGTACAGTCGGTGAAATAACTGTGGTAAATTAATAAATAATTTTTTTATTTGATAAAATACATTATTTATTTATTCATTTGATTATTTATTCGTTTGAATCTAATATTATCTTCATATTCTGATATTTAGAATTAGTGATCAATAAAAATCAGTCTTTTGTTAAATATTAGGAGTATAAATGAGTTCGTGCGGATTTTCATAAAAAATTGAAGGAATTTATGCATTGAGAGTTCAAAGTATTAGGAGTACAAATAAGTTTCCGCCGTTTTTTAACACAAATTGAATATTTATTATAGAAGATATATAGAAGATGATTTTAAACGATGTGAGACTGCTTGCTGAGTGACTTCTAATGTTAGAGCAAGTTTTTTTTGTGTTTGAGATGAGAATCTTCCTCCAATTCTGCATCCTCGTAAATTTTTGGCCTTCCACTGGGTATCTTTGTATTCTACGTCGAAATCACCGTTTTTAAACTTTTGAAACCACTCTCGACACGTTCTCTCACTCAAAGCACCCTCACCATATACTTCTACCAGCAATTGATGCGCCTCAGCAGCAGATTTCTTTAAATTTAAGAAGTAAACTAATATTTCCCGCAAATGACGCTTACTTGGCTCAAATTTTGACATTTTCAACTTATAAAAATTACATTTTACCAATATAAAATCAATGATATTAATAGGTTATGTTGTTCTTGAATGTCCAAATTATTTTTTAAGCCGGTTATCATCTGCGAAAGCTAACCGAAACTCCGTGCCGCGCCATCTACAATAAAACGGCGGAAACTTATTTGTACTCCTAATATTATCCGTCTCTAGCCACCATTTTCCCATCTTTCTGGCAAATGACGGATCTCATTGCGACAAAAGGCATCGAACTATTTTTGGACTGCATTGTAATTGGAGAAGTACTGGTCAGCCAGGCCATGTTGCATCGATCGGTTGAGATCATAATCGGAAGGAGCAATGTATGGGTTGTACGGCTGATAGTGTAGGATTTCATATTGAGCGTGTCTAAGTTTATCTTAACTAGCGACGCTATATCCGTGCTTTGCTTCTAATCTGAAACTGTGGTGACGCTCTGGGTCGTTCTTCGTCTTCCAAATAACAATTTCCACTTTTAAATCGGGCAAACAACTTCTGATACGTTCTGTCAGCTAGAGCATGGGCTCCATAAATATCCACTAAAATACGATGACTTTTGGTAGCCCCTTTATTCATATTGAGGGTATGAAGTAAAGATCCAAAACCACATTATTCGGTACAAAAATTGACATTTTTAGAGCACACAGAAACTATGTTGTTCTCACTCCAGCGAAATAACAGATGCTGAAAAGGAACCTAATGATGACTCAGAATGAAGATATTGGTTAGATGAATGGAATAATAAACAAGTAGCGAAATCTGTTTTCAAAACCGCACAAACTTATTTTATCTTTTCTTATTACATAACTCATTTCATTTTTATCTTTTTCTCATTACAGGAAGCCTCTGAAGCCTACTTGGTTCGTTTATTTGAAGACGTGAATACGTGCGCTATACATGCAAAACGTGTGACCATTATGCCCAAGGACATCCACCTTGCCCTGAGAATTCGTAAAGAAAAACTATGAATTCATACATCCGATACAATTATTATATTTATATTTCATTATATTTTACCTAATAAAAATTTTATAAATATTAATTTTTGTTACTTGTTCTCCATTCTATCCTTGTGAATTTCGTATAGCGGGCGTATAGATCCGTGAAAACTGAACTCCTAATAAATTATCCAGTAACAGACAAAATATGGCCAATTCAGGTATGACTTTTATATTTAATATGTATTATTTTGTTCTTGTTACTAAAGCTATGTCCTGTTTCTGGTTTTTTGCATATGCTGAATTTAATTTTCATCAATGTAACATTTTTCTTGTTGGTTTATTTCAGTTTGGAATGGACGACCAATTTGTCTAATAGAAATTGTCATGGATTTTGTGAATCACACCTTGCAAACGAGTTAATCATTATTAAACTCAGATAATGAAAATCAATAAAATTCAAGGAAAAGATTCACCAGTTGCCTCGTTAGAGTGCAATTAAATGAAAATTAATTGAACTAGATTAATTCAGACAGAAATATTGATAATTCAAATCATAATTATTCTCACAAATCAAAATTCCTAAGAAAAAGCATATTCAGAATACATAACCTCTAGTTGAGTGAAAATTCTTTAAAGGATAGTAGAAAAATCAAAATTTCTCTTGAAAATTTCGAATAAAATTCACAGGGAACATTCAATTTATAAATAATAAATGCGAAGGTAGTCAAAGTTACAATAAACACAAGTAATTTGAATTTAGATATCTAGTTTGAAATTGGTAAAGAAAATATTGAAAAAATTTGTTATTTTCATAATTTTTCAATAAACTGTATTGAATTATATTGAAATATTAACAATTTACAAGCCTAATCAAATCTTACTTACCAGAATGATGTAAATACGACAAATTTTATCAAAATTCAATTAAACAGAGGAAACATAATGTCTACGTTAGAAGTTCTGAAATTATGAATGTAAGTGTTATATTAGAAGATGCTTTGCATGAATGAAGTTTTAGTAGCGCATGAGTCAAATAAATTTGATCAATTTCATAAGAATTATGCAGTAAAAAGCATTAAAATTTAAAATTATTAAACTTTTTAACACTTGGAAAATCTTTATATGAAATTAAGTATTTAAACTCAACCAATGTTCATAAAACTGGTATCAAATTGTTCACAATACAACAGGTTAATTATTTAGAATACTTCCAAGCAAAGAAATAATGTAAATCTTGTAGAATCATGGATTTTCATTTTTCAATGATTTTGACAAAAGCTATTAAGCTTTGGAATTCAATTTTTCGTGAAAACTGTAAAAGGAAGAAGCACGGAAAACGTCATTCAGTATTAAAAATTTCCAGAGCACATACACGTGGCTCTGCTAATTAATAATAATTAATATTTAAAAAATTCTTATTATTTTGAGAATGAATGGACGACCAATTTGTCTAATAGAAATTGTCATGGATTTTGTGAATCACACCTTGCAAACGAGTTAATCATTATTAAACTCAGATAATGAAAATCAATAAAATTCAAGGAAAAGATTCACCAGTTGCCTCGTTAGAGTGCAATTAAATGAAAATTAATTAAACTAGATTAATTCAGACAGAAATATTGATAATTCAAATCATAATTATTCTCACAAATCAAAATTCCTAAGAAAAAGCATATTCAGAATACATAACCTCTAGTTGAGTGAAAATTCTTTAAAGGATAGTAGAAAAATCAAAATTTCTCTTGAAAATTTCGAATAAAATTCACAGGGAACATTCAATTTATAAATAATAAATGCGAAGGTAGTCAAAGTTACAATAAACACAAGTAATTTGAATTTAGATATCTAGTTTGAAATTGGTAAAGAAAATATTGAAAAAATTTGTTATTTTCATAATTTTTCAATAAACTGTATTGAATTATATTGAAATATTAACAATTTACAAGCCTAATCAAATCTTACTTACCAGAATGATGTAAATACGACAAATTTTATCAAAATTCAATTAGACAGAGGAAACATAATGTCTACGTTAGAAGTTCTGAAATTATGAATGTAAGTGTTATATTAGAAGATGCTTTGCATGAATGAAGTTTTAGTAGCGCATGAGTCAAATAAATTTGATCAATTTCATAAGAAGTATGCAGTAAAAAGCATTAGAATTTAAAATTATTAAACTTTTTAACACTTGGAAAATCTTCATATGAAATTAAGTATTTAAACTCAACCAATGTTCATAAAACTGGTATCAAATTGTTCACAATAAAACAGGTTAATTATTTAGAATACTTCCAAGCAAAGTAATAATGTAAATCTTGTAGAATCATGGATTTTCATTTTTCAATGATTTTGACAAAAGCTATTAAGCTTTGGAATTCAATTTTTCGTGAAAACTGTAAAAGGAAGAAGCACGGAAAACGTCATTCAGTATTAAAAATTTCCAGAGCACATACACGTGGCTCTGCTAATTAATAATAATTAATATTTAAAAAATTCTTATTATTTTGAGAATGAATGGACGACCAATTTGTCTAATAGAAATTGTCATGGATTTTGTGAATCACACCTTGCAAACGAGTTAATCATTATTAAACTCAGATAATGAAAATCAATAAAATTCAAGGAAAAGATTCACCAGTTGCCTCGTTAGAGTGCAATTAAATGAAAATTAATTGAACTAGATTAATTCAGACAGAAATATTGATAATTCAAATCATAATTATTCTCACAAATCAAAATTCCTAAGAAAAAGCATATTCAGAATACATAACCTCTAGTTGAGTGAAAATTCTTTAAAGGATAGTAGAAAAATCAAAATTTCTCTTGAAAATTTCGAATAAAATTCACAGGGAACATTCAATTTATAAATAATAAATGCGAAGGTAGTCAAAGTTACAATAAACACAAGTAATTTGAATTTAGATATCTAGTTTGAAATTGGTAAAGAAAATATTGAAAAAATTTGTTATTTTCATAATTTTTCAATAAACTGTATTGAATTATATTGAAATATTAACAATTTACAAGCCTAATCAAATCTTACTTACCAGAATGATGTAAATACGACAAATTTTATCAAAATTCAATTAAACAGAGGAAACATAATGTCTACGTTAGAAGTTCTGAAATTATGAATGTAAGTGTTATATTAGAAGATGCTTTGCATGAATGAAGTTTTAGTAGCGCATGAGTCAAATAAATTTGATCAATTTCATAAGAAGTATGCAGTAAAAAGCATTAGAATTTAAAATTATTAAACTTTTTAACACTTGGAAAATCTTCATATGAAATTAAGTATTTAAACTCAACCAATGTTCATAAAACTGGTATCAAATTGTTCACAATACAACAGGTTAATTATTTAGAATACTTCCAAGCAAAGTAATAATGTAAATCTTGTAGAATCATGGATTTTCATTTTTCAATGATTTTGACAAAAGCTATTAAGCTTTGGAATTCAATTTTTCGTGAAAACTGTAAAAGGAAGAAGCACGGAAAACGTCATTCAGTATTAAAAATTTCCAGAGCACATACACGTGGCTCTGCTAATTAATAATAATTAATATTTAAAAAATTCTTATTATTTTGAGAATGAATGGACGACCAATTTGTCTAATAGAAATTGTCATGGATTTTGTGAATCACACCTTGCAAACGAGTTAATCATTATTAAACTCAGATAATGAAAATCAATAAAATTCAAGGAAAAGATTCACCAGTTGCCTCGTTAGAGTGCAATTAAATGAAAATTAATTGAACTAGATTAATTCAGACAGGAATATTGATAATTCAAATCATAATTATTCTCACAAATCAAAATTCCTAAGAAAAAGCATATTCAGAATACATAACCTCTAGTTGAGTGAAAATTCTTTAAAGGATAGTAGAAAAATCAAAATTTCTTTTGAAAATTTCGAATAAAATTCACAGGGAACATTCAATTTATAAATAATAAATGCGAAGGTAGCCAAAGTTACAATAAACACAAGTAATTTGAATTTAGATATCTAGTTTGAAATTGGTAAAGAAAATATTGAAAAAATTTGTTATTTTCATAATTTTTCAATAAACTGTATTGAATTATATTGAAATATTAACAATTTACAAGCCTAATCAAATCTTACTTACCAGAATGATGTAAATACGACAAATTTTATCAAAATTCAATTAAACAGAGGAAACATAATGTCTACGTTAGAAGTTCTGAAATTATGAATGTAAGTGTTATATTAGAAGATGCATTGCATGAATGAAGTTTTAGTAGCGCATGAGTTAAATAAATTTGATCAATTTCATAAGAAGTATTCAGTAAAAAGCATTAGAATTTAAAATTATTAAACTTTTTAACACTTGGAAAATCTTCATATGAAATTAAGTATTTAAACTCAACCAATGTTCATAAAACTGGTATCAAATTGTGCACAATACAACAGGTTAATTATTTAGAATACTTCCAAGCAAAGAAATAATGTAAATCTTGTAAAATCATGGAGTTTCATTTTTCAATGATTTTGACAAAAGCTATTAAGCTTTGGAATTCAATTTTTCGTGAAAACTGTAAAAGGAGGAAGCACGGAAAACGTCATTCAGTATTGAAAATTTTCAGAGCAGATACACGTGGCTCTGCTAATCAATAATAATTAATATTTAAAAAATTCTTATTATTTTGAGAATCAATTATCAGAAAAGCTAACTACTAACTAAAAATATCCGTTGATTTCCAATGTGATATCGGTCCCTGTGGACCGACAGTTTAAGAAGTGTCGAAGTTATTTATCCGGAACAAATCAAGTTACACTACTAATATTTGAAAAATTTATATAGTCTAAATTTTTTTCCTTCTTGGAATGTAAAGTACATTGAACAGATCTATAGGTCGGAAAATGTTTTTTTCTCCTTTTAAACCAAGTCAAATACCACAAAGATAAAATTTATATGAAACAAAATATATTTTCCTGAAATAATTGCTAAATATACAAAGAGAAAATATATCATAAATGTAATCAATGAGTCAATGGGCAATTTGATAAAAAACAACTTACACTTCATTTTATATATCAGGAAATCAGGAATTTATAACTTGAACTGAGGTAATTTCAAGTAACTACAGGTCCGAGTAATCAACGTAAAGTCAGAACTGGCTGACGAGACAAGTCGTACTGGTTATCAGAAAAGTATAAGAAATCCATGTGGCATGCTTTCAGAATGATGGGCTTCATTTTGTGACGGTCATTTTACTCCTGTTCCCACAAATCTTCACTTTTTCCAAATATTTTTTTTTAGTATGTAACCCTAAATAACGCTTCTCTAAACTGTTATCAAAATTTCAAAACCAGCTGCTCCAGCTTGGATGAAAAAGACATCCGTCCCTAAAAAATTTTCAAAATGAAACTTTTGCCCAGTTTGAACTAACTGTACTGGAAAAAATTATAGTCCGCGAGTTTGGCAAGTCACATCAAAATTTGGCGCATTTAGTAAGGACTCCAAAATTGTATAATACTTGGTAAATTCTTGCTATTGTAGAAAATTTTCTCTTTAATAATAATACCGTTTTTAACAAATTTATCTACAGTAGTTAAAAATTATTCTGATGTGCTAGTTTAAGGGGCGTTTGAACTAAAATTCGGTGGATTCCTTAAGTTTCTAATTAAATTTAGATTAACAAGGAAGGAGTAAAAAAACCGTCACAGTATGTAGAATTTTTAGAATTTTTTAAAAATGTCTATCATTTTGAAAGCATGCCACATAGATTTTTTTACATTTTTCTGATAGTCAGTAGGACTAGTCTCGTTACCCCGTTACGACTTGATATCAGGGAATCTCGACGTTAATTCCTAACAAAAATGAGAGCACATTTTGGACACATATTCACCGACACTCCGTTAATTGAGAATTTATTACTTATTCTGTGAAGATTTTTGATGAGCTGATTTCAATTTAATAATCGATATAGATGATCCTTCTAATTTAAGGAAATTCATTATAAATGAAATCTAATTACCAATGAATGTTGTTTTTTAATTAGTACGACCGATTTCTGCTGTAAGATTATTACAAGTGAAAGCTTTTACAGTTATTCAATTAATGTTACTAGGTGCAGATTACATACTTAAATTATTTAAATAATTTTGTAGGTATTCTTTACCTACTGAAAGTATTTACATACCTGTGAATCTCTACATTCACTTGATATCAAGTGAAAGAATTCATTTAAGTAATTTCAGAAGGTTATGATTACCTACCGAATTATTTGAATAGTAATTAGTTATTTAGTAGTTAATCTTTATCTGCTAATTATTTAAATACCTGTTAATGCTTTCTCTTGATATCCAGTGGAAGTGCAGACAGAATTTACAGGTACTCAAACAATATTATTAGGTATTTCTACAATTATTAAAATACCTGTTAACGCCTCCACTTACTTTCCAGTGAAGTACAGACAGAATTTGCAAGTACATTAATAATTTTATCACGTAAAGATTATCTACCTAATTATTTGAATAATTTCATTACTTAATCTTCACCTACTAAAATCATTAAAAGATCTTTTAAAGCTTTCACTTGATAGAATTCATTGATAATTAATTCAACCTTTTCTAATTTATTCTGAATTTCCATGGAACGGAAGGATCATATATATATCAATGATTGAATTGAAATCTATTTTTTAGGCATTTTTCATTAGATATATCCAAATAAAAAGCATTAATTTGAAATATCTAATAAACGAGATCCATATCAGTATATGGTGAGGAGATGTACTGATAAAAAAATAAAATATTCTCACAAAAATATCTTTTTTATATCTTGAATTTTATCCTAATTGAAAATAGTGAAATGATTCGTAGCGCTGAAAATTTCACAGATGTGAATAACTACTTGAAAAGCTACATATGATAAACAAAACACAGAACTGTGTGTTCTGTCATCCGAAAGTCAAATGAACGAAAGTTTTTGGAGTTTTAGAACTATTCTTTTGAAGAAAAAGAATATCTTATGAAAATGAGGAATATACATTCTGTCAAGAAAGTACCGGGAATTATCGATTTAAATCTGGCGGGGCAATGAGGCAGGTAAAAATTTTTTTCCTAGGTTGGTACCACTGTCCTTAATTACTATGCCAAGCTTGAGCGGGATCTGTCAACTAGTGTGTTTGCAACAGCTGATTAAGTCAGTCGATGTCAGAGTGCGTGCCGATTTTTACTATGGGTGATTACGTTGAGCAAAGAATTTGTTTAAAGTTTTGTGTTGCAAATGAATTTTCGTGTGCCGATGCATTGAAAATGTTGCAAAAGGCCTTTGGTGATAATGCTCTATCGAAAACTCGTGCATATCAGTGGTACAGAGCCTTCAAGGACGGTCGTGAAGTGGTCGGCCATCGACGGCTTCGATCGAAGATAACGTCGATAAAATTAAGGAAAGGGTGCTGGAAAACCGTCGTACCAGCTTGAGAGAGATAGCACATGATCTTAAGATATCCCACGAGTCCGCACGTACGATTTTGATTGATATTTTTGGCATGAGAAAGGTGGTCGCACGACTCGTACCGAAAGACCTGAATTTTCTTCAAAAATGTCATCGCGAACAGGTTGCTTCAGTCATGCTGGATCGCTGTAATTCCGATTCTACATTCATGGAACGCATTATAACTGGTGATGAGGCCTGGGTCTACGAGTACGATATGCAAACAAGCCAGCAATCACCGGAATGGGTGGCAAAAAATGAGCCGAAACCGAAAAAACCACGCCAAAGCCGCTCGAAAATGAAGGTGATGCTCATTGTTTTCTTCGATATCCGTGGCGTGGTGCACTACGAATTCGTTCCAGAGGGTCAGACGGTAAACAAGGAGTATTACCTAGGCGTTATGAAACGTTTGCGTGAGCGTATCCGTAAGAAGCGGCCAAATTTGTGGGCGAACAACTCATGGATTTTGCATGACGATAACGCGCCTTCTCACCGAGCTACGATTGTGACCGACTTTCTCGCCAAAAACTTAACAAACGTGCTTCAGCAACCACCGTATTCGCAGGATTTGGCTCCCTGCGACTTTTTCCTCTTCCCAAAACTAAAATTGCCCCTTCCTGGCACCCGTTTTGAGTCGATTGAAGCCATAAAACAAAATTTGGCGCGAGAGCTAAAGTCCATCCCGGAAAGCGCCTATAAAAAATGTTTCGATAATTGAAAGTGCCGTTGGCATAGATGTATTGGAGCAAATGGAGCCTATTTTGAAGGCGACCCAGTAATTTTTACGATTAAATGTAAAAATGTTGTTTTAATTGAAAATTCCCGGTACTTTCTTGACAGAGTAGTATACTCTGAAGACTGGCTGAAAATATTGAAAAAAATATATTGAATAGAATCCCATATCCTTTCCCAATTTTCAGCTAAATCAGATGAAAAAATCAAGAAAATATTATGCTACACGCGGATTCGAACACTGGTTGGAAATTTTCGAGTACGATCTGGTAGCAATCTGACTACCTTAATTATTGAAAATTGTAGGTTTCTTGATAGATATTTGCAGGTTTTAAACATGCATTTTAATTTTAAAAAATTCACGTAGTTTATCTTCATAGAAACATGCATGAGCCTTCGTGTCGTATCTGCCAGGACGGCCAATCCTCACGAAATTTGGTAACATTTCGTGCTGCTATTATACACTTAGATATGAAATTTGACATCGATCGGATCAATTTCTCCGGAAATATTATGAAACTAAGAAAAAGATTTTAATGTGATTAACTGCGGAACCATTAGAATTATTTTGTCCATTAACGAACTCAGCCGAGATATTTAGGCTCCCAAATTATTCTCAGGGAATTATCTTTAACCTCAGATTCTTCGTCATTGAGTTCAGTCTAGTCCGTCGAGACATTTTTCGTAATTGTAAAGTACAAACATTTGGGCAAAATGCTATTCCCTCGAATAAAGGCGCTAAAATTCAAGTCTCATTTAATTTTATCTTCCGAAAAACTTTATATTAGAGCTGAGCCTCCTGAGAAAAAAATTCATTAGGAAACAATCATTGGCCAAAAATTAAAGTGATCATTCAAGTTGGTCCCCTCTGATGAAAATATTACGTTTCAAAAAGTTACTTTTCCTCTAATGGGAGCTTACCCATTTGTCTCAGAAAGAATGGATAAACTCGAAATAATAAGAGAAAGCTCAGTTTAAAATACAGAATAGCAAGGATATGTAATATTTTTTCAAACTGACGTGTTTTTTTTCACTGCTTCGTATTTATGAATACTTCGACTACGAGTAAACTGAATTAATCAATATTTCCATAATCTTTTTGAAGCGAACAGATATGTCATTCGTACAAGTTGTAATTTTTTGAAAAAAAAAATCTCAACTTTCATTTTAATTATGTCATTTGTTGAATATTTTTCATCAAAGTTTCAATTTGTTGTGGCTAGTTCAATGAAACGGTAGGTAAAAAGAAACCGTTACGATATTTACGGCGAGTGGGTGTATCTAATTGCCGTCTTTGATCGAAACTCAGGTTAAATTGAAACATGTCATATTTTTTTTCGTTCTTAACAAATAAACAGAAAATCGAATCGAAATGAAAATGCTTCTGTAAGTTAAATAGGTCTTCAGAGTCTTAACTCGTATCTGTTTTTTCATGCAGGTCCGGAAGAAAAGAGCATTTCGACTCACGAAAGAAGCATTTTTGAGTTTATTGCTTCAATTATTTGTATAGACATATTTTTACAGAATTTAAATTCGATTAAAGCCACAGTATTGCTGAAACAACTGTTGTTCATTCAATAAATTTTTTATTAGTTCCATTTATTATAATTCTTCAGTACTTTATTTAATCAAAATAAATTTCCATCAAGTAAGGACGGACCGATTCAATTGGATTCTAGTCACATATGTTATCTCTGGTGATTCACAATAAAAGACAATATTAATATATTTGAAGTATAATACAGTGATAACATCTTATAAAATTAATATAATGATAGATTTATGACCTTACTTGAACGACAGATATTAAGTGTAGAAGTAAGAAACCGAAATTTACTTATAGATGGTGTAAGCCATCAGTTTAGGGATCTTAAGACCGTTTCTGTAGAACTATCAATCAACCCTCTCTAACAGCTGACGAAGATTTTTAATATACAACAGTCCAAGTTCTATACGCCAGTGTATTTTGCTATAGCCTTGAACATAGTCTGTTTTTGTGCCTGAGAACTACGAGTTACAAACAGCATTGTGTTTCTATTATAATTTGAAGAAAAGTGATGCAGAATCACATCGAATGCTTGTCAAAGACTTTTAGGTAATATGCTAATATGTCTGTGAAACGCTGTATTTCGAGTGATTCAAAGAAACTCAAAAGACGTAATTTTGACGTGAGAAACGAAGAGCGTGAACACCGGAAAATATTGAACACAACGAATTACAAGCCTTACTTGATGAATATGATACTCAAACTCCACAAAACACGCGGATCAATGAAATGTTAGCAGAAAACCCTCTCTCTCCATTCTTTCAAGAGCAGTGGGAAAGATTCAGAAAGTGGAAAAATAGATTCGATATGAAATGACTGAAATGAAGCAAGAAAATCGAAAAGCCATCTATGTAATGTATCTCGACATATACGAAATAGATGTATTTTGAGATTCCGAAACGTCGCAAATCATGGGTAAATCTAGAGAACCATCAACATTTACTGCAAGACCAAACCGCTTTGGAAAGAAGGCAAAGTTCTGTGTTTGGTGGGATAAGAAGAGTGTAATTAATTATGAGCTGCTAAAACTTGGTGAAACCATAACACTAATCGCTTCCTTCCATCTATGGACCTGAATAAAAAACACGGAGGCGTGAGTACGTGATTTATTAATTCAAAAAAACATTGGTTACATAGCCAGTACTATTAAATTAAATAAGTCAACAAAATTTACGAATATTTGTATCGAACTATACTTAAAAACCCACTGGAATATGGAGAAGGCAAAACCGTAATTTTATATATACAGGTATGGAACAGACAGTCAGAAACATAGGATTAAAACAAATTGTAGAAATTACTATGTTTTACTACCAATAAAAATATAATTTACAAATTTTCTTGTGACTCGAGTTTCGGGAAATGAACTATACCATCATCAGACAACTGAAGACCTAACAGTGGTACAGAGGTATTTAAACAAAAGTGATAAATATTTTGAATATTTCAATAGATTCTAACACCTAATAGTGGTACAGAGGTTTACAAGCGGAACGTGATAAAAACCCGGTTAAAAAAGAGGGGCCTTCTAACAGATATCGGAATATCGGAAATCGACAATGAAGGTTGTTAAACAGATGGTACCCATTTAAATATCTCAAATAATTTTTGGGGTTACATAGCTCCGTACAGTCATTCATTATTTTTACGTTACTTTGTTGTACATCTCAAATATTTGGATTTACGTAACTCCATACAGTCATTCATTATTTTTTGAATTATTTTTATTGTGAACGAATTTGAAAATTTCAATAATCAAGTTTCTTGATTATTGAATTATACACTATATATATATATATATAAATATATATATATATATATATAAATATATATATATATATATATATATATATATATATATATATATATATATATATATATATATGTTAACCATCGATCATCTTATAACCAAACAGGCAAGGAAGAAGTTAAGGAATATCTCGGTCGCATGGGTCGACTACAAAAAGGCTTTCGACTCGGTCCCGCACTCCTGGCTTCTTAAAGTTCTGAAACTCTACGGTGTATCTGGAAACATTATAGGCTTACTAGAACATCTGATGACAACCTGGAGGACGAACTTAACATTCGGCAAAATAATAACACCAGAGATAAGAATCTTAACTGGCATCTTCCAAGGGGATAAACTCAGCACCCTCTGGTTTTGTCTAGCTTTAAACCTCCTCAGTAGGCTGCTCAACAACAACCGATACGGATACCTTGTGGACGACAGGTCAAACATCAAAATTACTCATCAACTGTATATAGATGACCTCAAGCTATATGCCGCGAATGAGGAGCAACTGAGGAGCCTTCTTGGGATAGTGACATCTTTCACACAAACCATCAGAATGGAGATGAGGCTGGACAAATGTGCCTCATTACACGTCAAGAGAGGAAAGTTGACACAAGGGGGAGAAATGCTTATTCAAGATGAGGTGACTATACAAGAACTAAGCCCAGAAGAATCATATAAGTACCTGGGTATACAACAAGCATTGGAGATAAGAACATCAAAACAGAAAGAAGATTTCAAAAATAAATTTTTTGCTAGAATAAAAAAAACCCTCCGCAGTAAACTGAACTCCAAGGCAATGTTTACGGCAATCAATACATGGGCAATTCCAAGTATAGCCTACTCTTTCGGCGTGATCAGGTGGTCAAGCACAGAGTTGAAGGCGATTGACACACATGTGCGAGTCCTAATGTCTAAATACGGCATCCACCATCCCCATGCATCGGTGATCAGACTTTACATGCCTAGGCACCAAGGAGGAAGGGGTTTGCGAAATGTTGAAAAGGCCCACAATAAAGCGGTAACTGAACTCAGAGAATATTTCCACTCAAAAAACTTACCGTTCTTTCAATCAATATGCCAGGAAGACCGCAACATCACGGCTTTAAATCTGGCAAGCAGAAATAACCCACCACAGACGCCATCATCTGAACAACTACTGGAGGCAATGGCACGGCAAACCCTTACATGGCAGGTATCCGGAGGCACTGAAAGAAAATAGAGTTAATAGAGAGCAGTCACTAACTTACCTTAAATCCGGTTATTTATTCCCAGAAACCGAGGGACGTCTCATCGCAATCCAAGATCAGGTAGTGCCAACAAGAGCGTACCTGAAACATATAGCCAAAAAGAACATACCGACTGACAGATGCCGGAAATGCTGCCAAGCCTTGGAGTCTATACAACATGTGACATCCTCATGCCCCATTCTTGCACCCAGGGAGTACACCCAGCGGCATAATGCTATGGCAAAAATCTTTCACCAAGCCATTGCCATGAAAGTAGGACTTATACTTACCTCTCGAAGGGTACACGAATACTTACCCAAGCCGATACTTGAAAACAGTCAGTTCAAACTCTACTGGGACAACCCGATAATAACGGATAAATCGGTGCCGCACAACAGGCCCGACATCGTGATCTTTGATAAAGGAAACCGCAAAGCAACAATCATTGATATAACCGTCCCGGCAGATGATAACATAAGTAGAGCGTACACGGAGAAACTAACAAAGTACCACGACCTGGCTTTTGAAATAAAAGAGATACACCAGCTAAGAACGGTAAAGATTCTGCCCCTGATAATCTCCACGAATGGATTGGTTGAGAGCCACCTGGCAGAAAATACGGAACTCCTTGAACTGGATCAGGAGTTGATAAGTAAAGCTCAGAAGGAGGTGATCCTCTGGACAACAAGAATTGTAAGAATGTTCCTTACAGCTGCCTAGAAGGTCCTTGGTCATTAAGACCCGGACCTTCTAGAGGAAACTCCCATAATGGTGATTATTAAAAAAAAAAAAAAAAAAAAATATATATATATATAGTGTATACAGTGTGTACAGTGTGTGTATTTTCTCCATACCCATATATATATTATGGACTTAATAGTATTATAAAATGTACAATTCAATAGTATAAGCCTAGTGCCGTGTCTACCCAGTTCACTTTTCCAGTTCCACTTTTAGCTGTATGTTCTATAGATTGACGTATTCCGTCATTGCAAGAGCGTCTCGCCCTTCCTCTTTTCCTTCGTCCTAGAGGCATCCGTTCAAAAATTCGCCTAGGCCATCGATGTTCAGGCATTTTCATCAAGTGTCCAAAACATCATAGACTTCTAATCTTGATTCGGTCTATTACTGTTTCTCAGACATGTAACCGATCTCAGGCTGCTCCCATCCGTCACATGTAACCCTAACGTCCTTACAATTCGTCTCAGATAGTCGATTTTGACCGCATTCATTCTGCGTTTTAGATCTGCGCTTATAGTCTATATTTCACAGCCATAACACATAGTTGATTGTACCATCGTTTTTCCTATACGTTTCTTCGTATGATTTGAGATACCTCTATCCCACCACAAGGAGTTAGGGCAGCCAATAATCTTTTCAGCTACCTGTATCCTCTGCTTTATTTCGACTACACCAATGCCATTTCTGTCAACAATCGCACCCAGGTATTTAAATTTCTCCACTTGTTTTATCGTCGTGTCATCATCGATGAGTATCTCAAAATTTGCTTCGCTGTTTACTACCAGGTATTCTGTCTTCTTCAGACATACTACTCTGTCAAGAAAGTACCGGGAATTTTCAATTAAAACAACATTTTTACATTTAATCTTCAAAATTTATTGGGTCGCCTTCAAAATAGGCTCCATTTGCTCCAATATATCTATGCCAACGGCACTTCCAATTATCGAAACATTTTTTATAGGCGCTTTCCGGGATGGACTTTAGCTCTCGCGCCGAATTTTGTTTTATGGCTTCAATCGACTCAAAACGGGTGCCACGAGGCGGCAATTTTACTTTTGGGAAGAGGAAAAAGTCGCAGGGAGCCAAATCCGGCGAATACGGTGATTGCTGAAGTACGTTTGTTGAGTTTTTGGCGAGAAAGTCAGTCACAATCGTAGCTCGGTGAGAAGGCGCGTTATCGTCATGCAAAATCCATGAGTTGTTCGCCCACAAATTTGGCCGCTTCTTACGGATACGCTCACGCAAACGTTTCATAACGCCTAGGTAATACTCCTTGTTTACCGTCTGACCCTCTGGAACGAATTCGTAGTGCACCACGCCACGGATATCGAAGAAAACAATGAGCATCACCTTCATTTTCGAGCGGCTTTGGCTTGGTTTTTTCGGTTTCGGCTCATTTTTTGTCACCCATTCCGATGATTGCTGGCTTGTTTGCATATCGTACTCGTAGACCCAGGTCTCATCACCAGTTATAATGCGTTCCATGAATGTAGAATCGGAATTACAGCGATCCAGCATGTCTGAAGCAACCTGTTCGCGATGACGTTTTTGAAGAAAATTCAGGTCTTTCGGTACGAGTAGTGCGGCCACCTTTCTCATGCCCAAAATATCAATCAAAATCGTACGTGGGGACTCGTGGGATATCTTAAGATCATGTGCTATCTCTCTCAAGCTGGTACGACGGTTTTCCAGCACCCTTTCCTTAATTTTATCGACGTTATCTTCGATCGAAGCCGTCGGTGGGCGTCCGGAACACGACCGTCCTTGAAGGCTCTGTACCACTGATATGCACGAGTTTTCGATAGAGCATTATCACCAAAGGCCTTTTGCAACATTTTCAATGCATCGGCACACGAAAATTCATTTGCAACACAAAACTTCAAACAAATTCTTTGCTCAACGTAATCACCCATAGTAAAAATCGGCACGCACTCTGACATCGACTGACTTAATCAGCTGTTGCAAACACACTAGTTGACAGATCCCGCTCAAGCTTGGCATGGTAATTAAGGACAGTGGTACCAACCTAGGAAAAAAAATTTTACCTGCCTCATTGCCCCGCCAGATTCAAATCGATAATTCCCGGTACTTTCTTGACAGAATGTATACTGAGGCCCCAATGTTTGTATTCTGTGTATAACTGCCTCATATACTCAACAACAAATAAATCATGTGCGAAGATGCAAAAGCTCAATGTAAATATTTTGTGATCCCCACAGGTATTCCCATCTCTCGAAAATATCTTTTCCACCGGATCAGCACCACCTCGACATAAAACTTAAATAGTAGAGGTGACAAGCTACATCCTTGCCTCAGCCCTTTTGATGTATGATTTGGTTTTGATTACTGTTCACTAATTTAAATATATGCAGTATTATCTTCGTACAGTTTTTGAATAATCGCAGCATTTGTTTATTTATCTTTAATATGCTTAACGTTCCCCTAAGTTTCTGGCGGGGGACAGTATCATATGCTTTCTTCAATTCTATGATGATATGCAACTCCTCTCTCGTCGATAAATTATTCTCTGCCAGTGTCTGCAGCACAAAAATGTTATCCACACATGATCGTCCCGCTCTTCACTCATTTTAGCATTCATCTTCTCGCTGAGTTTGGAGTTTAATATTTTGTAATAAGGACGGCTTAAGCTGCTAGTAATGCTGAAACTTCTGTAGCAATTGGGATCTTTTCTGTCTCCTTTTAAAAAATCGAAACTAAGTTGGCTTGCTTCCATTCTTCAGGAGATTTTACCATGTCGCAGTATCTACTCATTAAGGTCGTCAGTTTTTTGAATATTTCTGTACCTTCATATTTGACCAACTCTATGGGTATATTACCAGGGCCAGGCGATCTTCCATTTTTCATTCTCTTCAGTTGTTAATTCGTTTTTTCTAAAGTTATAGGGCTATTTTGCTCATCGCTATATCCCTCTCCTGATTCATTACTTGTGCAGTTTCTTTTTTCAGTTAACAGTATTCAAAAATAATCTTCCCAGTCATCCATTCATATCAGATTGAGTGCTTTATTTATTTCTTTGGTTTTGAATGATCTAACCATTCTCCACACTTCCGTAGATTATGCTCCCCCAATATAGTTCTCGAATTGGTAACACTTTTCCTCCCAGAATCGATCCTTAGTTTCTTTGATTTTGTCCTTCAGTTCTCTATTCTTGCTAATAGATCTTTCTCGACTATTTTGATCTTCTTTCGTTAGCCAGTTATTAAAAAAATTGTTTGCCTCCTATATTAGCTTTTCTACTTCTTCTGTAAAGCAAGGAAGTTTTCGCTTCATTCTTCTGGTTGGCATTGGGTCTAGAGCTTGCATTGCAGCTGAGTGTAAGGCTGATTCGATGTTTTCATATTCAGTTTCCACGTTATTGTTTAGCCGTCTAGTTCTAAGCTCTTCCACTGGTCGGATTTGGTAGAGGCTTCTTGTACTTTGCTGTTGTAGCAAGTATAGCTTATATCTCTGTTCTTCCGGCTCCTCCATGGCATTATAGCTTGACGAGTTGAAGGCGCTTGTTTTGACTAGGATCCTAGTTTCATCCTGGTGAAGTAGAGGATAAAAGTCTTGATGTCTAAAGTAATGCCTTTCGCGCAAGTCACTGAAACTGTGTGGTGGAAATGCTTCAGGGTTTAGCGAGACTTGACGGTTCGACTGGCCTTGTCCTGAACCAGGATCGATTGCGAGATGTTTCTGGGGTTTGTGGATCTCGACGATACGGCTAGACCGTTGGTGCTTGAAGCCAGGACCAATTGAAATACTTCACAAGGGTTCATGGGTCTTGAGGTACAGGCAGGATTGACGGTGCTCCTACCAAGATCAGTTGGAGCATCAATCTTGAGACTATCTTGGTTCATGGATCTGCGTTCGGGTGGTTGGATAAGAAGCCCCTTCGGCAGGTGAGCTGCGTCCCACACAACTCGGGTACTGACCATGCAGAGCCAGTAGGGGAAGAATAATGCTTCGCTGCTACCAGTCACGGTGTAGGTTTTCGAACTGAAGCAGAAACTAGAAGCTGGTGGGTTCAGCTCTTCAGAGTAGTTTTCGCCATGCGCGATGATAAGGTATAACCCTTTTAACACTTTCTGCTTCTTGGGGCAGACTGTGGAGGCTGCTTAGTAGTCAATTTGTGAAACAGCTATGCTCACATGCTAACATACTAACTAGTAGACTTCACGATGTTATTCCGATAATTTTTGCAGTCCTTTTGTTTCTTGATGTTTCTTCATTTGCTATTTTTCCAAAGGGACATATTATTTTCACTTCCACATGTTATGATGTCATCCACAGTTTGGGCCTCTCCTCATTTTGCAATCTTTCCAATTGAATCGACTTCTCTGTTTAGTAATAAAATAATTCAGTATGGATTTCTGATGTAGAGATGGCTTTTTCCATTTGTGTCTGAATTTTTTTAGGTTCAAAAAGGCCATTTAGGATTTTCAAAGAATTTTGAGTACAGAAGTCGATAAGCATTTCTCCTTTGTTGTTAACACATATTTCCTTGATCCAACTCTTGCTTTTAGATCCCCAGTATTAATAAACTCCTAGTGATGAAGAAGCGCATTTAATATTTCTGTTAAACCACCGTAGAAATTGTCCTTAAGCTGTTGTGTAGAATCGTCACCGGGTGCATATATTGCTATTACTGTAGTTTTGTAGCCATACATAGAAAGCGTCAAGGACATTATTCTTTCCGATTTGTATTCATATGCCCTAATATGTTCCTTGTGACGTTCGTTAAGGAGAATAGAGACTACAGCCGCTGCTCTCTGAGGTTTGTTTTTTTATTTTCATTACAGTGGCTATTTCTTTTTCTTTTCTGAATGAAAGCTCTATCACTTTTTCACACGGCAGAATGTTTAGGGAACGGATAGTGATTTGATATCAGAATTTTCGCCCCTCCATCGAAAAACAGTAATTAAGAAGCCTTTAGTTCACGAAGAATATGAGTGCAGTTACAATTCTCCTGAAAAGATTATCCCTTATTCCCAGATGATAAATCCACCCAGGATTAAATGGATAGATTTCTGATGTCACTGTAACGCTATCACCAATGTTGACGCAGTCAATTTTATCTCTACTTAATTTGAGCCATCGTTGGCCAAACAGTGTCAGTTAGCAGAAAGTTCTCCTCTCACTTCAGAAAAATACTTATCCAAGCTGAAAATTTAGGCCGAATCAAAAATTTCATCGAGACAAAAATGATCCAGGCAAAAAGCTATGAAGTGAAAATAATGTTATGGTCTCAAATAACATAAAAACGAATTTGAATTACATATGATGGTTATTAGGCGTTACATTTTCAATCAATAAGAATTGATTGATTTTTTCACCATGTCCTCTTGAAGTTTTAGGAAAAAATAGTCACGGAATTTAATGATAAATTGATGTTGAGGTTTATTTCAGAAAAGTAACACGAGCCAGTTATAACCTTTACTGCATGCATATTTATTCGGTGAAGACCCTTTAGAAGTTTTTTCAGCGTGTGCGAGTTAGGAGTTCAGTTGTGGCTTTGTTATTGCAATATACGCAATACCACCTGAAAGTGGTATTGTCTTACGCCACTTTAAGTCCCAGCACTGTTAATTTCTACCCAACGGTGAAATGCTGGCCGAATCCGTCCAACTAGAAAATTTCTCTCCTTCCTGACGGGTCATTTCGGTTTTAGCCCAAGACTCTAACCACTGAGCTATCGACACACATACCTTGGTATAGTCCATGAAATTTTTCAGAACACCGAAAAACCGATCGATTTAATTTATTTGTAGTTGTATACAGAAAGGGATAAATGGTAAGAAATATAAAATCGTCATTTTGAAAAATAGGACATATCGTAAAATATTTTTTGTATTTCATTTTGTGCATCCAGTAGCTCCAGTATAAGGTGCCATTCTTTCTGTGACATCCTGTATGTTATATACTCTAAAACATTACATTTTATTGATGTAAAAACGAAATATGTGAAGCAACATTTAAAAATTAGATATCATAACAGATTCATTCTGTTAGCGGCCTATAAATTTTAATTAAAAAATTTTATTCAAAATCTTTTAGAATTAAATTAATGTCCTATAAGAACTGCTTAAATTTAGTAGACATATAAAATCGAAACTCATTATATAATATAAAATGGAATGTAAAAATCCAACGAAATATAAATTGTCAATTAAAATTACTGAATAAATACTTGAAGGGGACAAAATTTCGCTTCTGATCTTATATTTATGAAAACCAAATCTTTCTCAAAAATGCAAAACATAATTTTAAGGATTTCTCCAAAACTAATTTATTTGAAATATTTAATATATTTATTATAAATAAGTTACTTAAAAACACTCTCAAAACATGTATATCCTCAAAAGATTATTTGAAATTAAATAAGATCTTCGTCAGTCTTACTTCACATTCAAGAAATAAAATCAATAAACAAAAAATATCTTACCAGACTTACATTCTGTCAAGAAAGTACCGGGAATTATCGATTTAAATCTGGCGGGGCAATGAGGCAGGTAAAAATTTTTTTTCCTAGGTTGGTACCACTGTCCTAGTGTGTTTGCAACAGCTGATTAAGTCAGTCGATATCAGAGTGCGTGCCGATTTTTACTATGGGTGATTACGTTGGATTCTGCATGACGATAACGCGCCTTCTCACCAAGCTACGATTGTGACTGACTTTCTCGCCAAAAACTCAACAAACGTGCTGCAGCAACCACAGTATTCGCCGGATTTGGCTCCCTGCGACTTTTTCTTCTTCCCAAAACTAAAATTGCCCCTTCGTGGCACCCGCTTTGAGTCGATTGAAGCCATAAAACAAAATTCGGCGCGAGAGCTAAAGTCCATCCCGGAAAGCGCCTATAAAAAATGTTTCGATAATTGGAAGTGCCGTTGGCATAGATGTATTGGAGCAAATGGAGCCTATTTTGAAGGCGACCCAATAAATTTTGACGATTAAATGTAAAAATGTTGTTTTAATTGAAAATTCCCGGTACTTTCTTGACAGAGTAGTACTTCGTCGTATCTTTGTTGAACAAACTTTAAAATTTAATCTGGTAAGATATTTTTTTGTTAACTGATTTTTTTCTTTAAATGTGATGTAGGACTGACGAATATCTTATTTAATTTTAAATTGTTGTTTTTTGGGGATGTGCTACATGTTCTCAGAGCATTTTGGAGTAACATGTTAAATTATTATTATTAGATCTGGAGAAGTTCTTAAAATTATGCTTTGCATTTTTGAAAAAGATTTGTTTTTCAGAAACAAAATTTTGTCTCCTTCAAGTATTCATTAAGTAATTTTAATTAACAATTTATATTTCGTTGGGTTTTTTCATTCCATTTGATATTATATAATGAGTTTTGATTTTATATGACTACTAAATTCAAGCAGTGAGTATAAGACATTAATTTCATTATTAAATTAAAAAATATATAGGAGACAGTATTTTATTTCCTCAAAAATATTTGTACTACAACAATTGTTTCACCACGATGTGGCTTCTTCAGGTATTTACATTGTACTAGCCAGTACATTATGAATCACTTTGTCCGATTCGACTGGTCAATATTTGTACGGACTATACATAGAATATTGAATGTTTTGCATTTTTGAAAAAGATTTGTTTTTCAGAAACAAAATTTTGTCCCCTTCAAGTAGTCATTAAGTAATTTCAATTGACAATTTATATTTCGTTGGGTTTTTTTTAATCCATTTGATATGATACAATAAGTATTGATATTATATGACTACTAAATTTAAGCAGTGAGTATAAGACATTAATTTAATTCTAAAATTAAAAACTATATGGGAGACAGTATTTTGTTTCCACAAAAATATTTGTACTACTACAATTGCTTCACCACAATGTGGCCTCTTGAGGTATTTACTGATTTACACACTGATGAATAATGCAGTTTTATTGATTATTTATCACGTTAGCCGATTCGACTGATCATTATTTGTACATTATGAATATTTACTTATTTGAATCCAATAAGTATTTCATCACATGGACCATAACTTATTCATAGTTTCGAGAAATCAATCTAATAATCAAATCTCAAATGTATTCTCATCAAAATTCCAAGTTTCCAATTAAAAATTTGTATTTATGAATTATTTGATAACCTGAATACTTTGGCATGTGCTTTGCAGAAATGATTTATAATTAATTTATGAATAAAAACATAATATTCTTTTTTTGATCATTATAATGTAGAACTTCTGATACAAGAAGATGAAGAAGAAGAAAAAGAAGAATACATTCTATGACTCCAAAATATGGATATATATGTATAAATAAATTCTGTTTCACTTACGGATATCTTATATTGATAGTTGACTGTGTGAGACTGTGCCATTTTATTACATAGAAAGAAGACATTTGTGATTTTGTTTGAATAAATATATTGCGGTAAGTTTTGTTAGTGTTTTATAGTACAGTATCATCAGATTTAATTAATTACGTTAATAATTACTAACATTTTAATCAACGATATATAATATTTATGAATTTTCTTTGCTATAAAAATTTTCATTTTTCGTATTTCACATATGACATATTTGTCGTTTTATTACCAGCTGGAATATTTCACAAAATTTTCATAATTTGTCCGACTCATCTTATGAATCGTTTTGAATGTATGTCCCCCTGAGAACTGAACATTTAATGATTGAACTTTAGTATTTGGTGCGAAATTAATATTTTATTTATTTTTTTAGATTGCAAAATGACTCGTACTAAGCAAACAGCATTCAAATCCACTGGAGGAAAATCGAGAAAACTTATAGCATGTAAGGCAGCTAAAAAAAGAGTCCCAGAGACCGGGAATATAAAAAGACCCTACAGATACCGTCCTGGTACTGCTGCCCTTCGTGAAATACGAAGATATCAGAAATCAACTGAACTGCTGATCGGGAGACTGCCGTTTCAGCGATTAGTGAGAGAAATTGCTCAAGAATTTCAGAGTGACTTGCGTTTTCAGTCTGCAGCTATTGGTGCCCTACAGGTAAGATATTCTATACCTTTTTACTCCTTGTTTAGAGTCACATTTATTTTTTTTAAAAAAGCTGAATTTGAATGAACATTAACGTATATTTTTTTCTTAATTGATCGTTCATAACTAGATGGAAATTCAATTTAATTAAATTAAGTAATAAAGAAAAGGAGCAAGTACTGTCGGTGAAATAACTGTGGTTAATTAATAAATAATTTTTTTAATTGATAAAATACATTATTTATTTATTCATTTAATTATTTATTCGTTTGAATCTCATGTTCTGATATTTAGAATTAGTGATCAATAATAATCAGTCTTCTGTTAAAAATTAGGAGTATAAATGAGTTCGTGCGGTTTTTTATAAAATATTGATGCAATCTATACATTCAGAGTTTAAAGTATTATCCGTCTCTAGCCACCATTTTCCCATCTTTCTGGCAAATGACGGATCTCATTGCGAGAAAAGGTCGGCGTTTTGGCCACTATCCATGCATCGAACTATTTTTGGACTGCATGTAATTGGAGAAGTGCTGGTCAGCCAGGCCATGTTGCATAAATCGGTTGAGATCATAATCGGAAGGAGCAATATATAGGTTGTACGGCGGGTAGTGTACGATTTCATATTGAGCGTGTCTAAGTTTATCTTAATTAGCGACGCAATATGTGGCCGTTCATTGTCATCAATTTTGTCGTGCTTGTCGGCGTATTGTGGGCGTTTTTCTCACAAGGCTCAGTTCAAACGCATCAAGTGTCGTCGGTAAACCTCCCCTGAGATACTTTCGATCGTTTGTAGCAGTTCCTAATACACCAAACCCAGCTGGTCGTACCAAATAAATAGCATGAATATTCGAATTTTGATGAGGCGTCCATACGTTGCCCGACGTTTTGGATTATTGTATTGGACCTACTCTTCATCGCCAGTTACAATTCCATGCACAAACCCTTTCTTTTTAGCCGTTGGACCAGTTGTTCACACGTAAATAAAAAAGTTATCGACATCTTTTGGCTTCAGATCATATAGCATGCAATTTCCTACCCTTCGCATCATTCCCAATGTTTTAAACGATGGAAAGTGGCTGGTTGAGTCACTCAAAGTATTTTGCGAGTTTATTTTAAGCTTGTGATGGATCTTCATCGAGCCTTGTTACTAATTCTTCAATCTGAAACTGTGGTTACGCTTCGAGTCGTTCTTCGTCTTCCAAATCAAAATATTCACTTTTAAATCGGGCAAACAACTTCTGATACGTTCTGTCAGCAGAGCATGGGCTCCATAAATATCCACTAAAAGACTATGACTTTTGGTAGCCCCTTTATTCGTTTTGAGGTTATAAAGTAAAGATCCAAAAGCACATTATTCGGTACAAAAATTGACATTTTTAGAGTAAACAGAAACTATGTTGTTCTCACTCCAGCGAAATAACAGATGCTGAAAAGAAACCTTATGATGACTCGAAATGCAGATATTGGTTAGATGAAACATTGGAATAACAAACAAGTAGCGACATCTGTTCTCAAATCCGCGCGAACTTATTTTATCTTTTCTTATTACATATTCCATTTCATTTTTATCTTTTTCTCATTACAGGAAGCCTCTGAAGCCTACTTGGTTCGTTTATTTGAAGACGTAAATTTGTGCGCTATACATGCCAAACGTGTGACCATTATGCCCAAGGACATCCACCTTGCCCTGAGAATTCGTAAAGAAAAACTATTATGAGTTCATACATCCGATACAATTATTATATTTATATTTCATTATATTTTGTCTAATAAAAATTTTATAAATATTAATTTTTGTTCCTTGTTCTCCATTCTATCCATGTGAATTTCGTATAGCGGGCGTATAGATCCGTGAAAACTGAGCTCCTAATAAATTATCCAGTAACAGACTAAATATGGCCAATTCAGGTGTGACAATTATGACAATTTATTTAAGTTGTGTTACAAGAAATGAAGAATGACTACAAAAAGTAACTTTTTTTACTCCATTGAAGATGGTCAGAAGACCGAAATACACGTGTCAGGATTCTGAATAAACTGTGAAACATACTAACTGTGTGAACTTTTTTTGAATAAAAATGTGCTGACATACTAAATGAAAATTCAATAGCTATAATAAGCTGAAGGGATACCTCTTTGATAATTTGAAAGAATTTGTATTTATTGATTCCTAGACTTTCCAAAAGCTAAGGTTTATGACTCATATTTAATATGTATTATTTTGTACTTCTTACTAAAACTATGTCCAGTTTCAGGTCATTCGCATATGCTGAATTTAATTTTCATCAATGTAAAATGTTTCCTGTTAGTTTATTTCAGTTTGGAATGAACGTCCAATTTGTCTAATAGAAATTGGAATGTATTTTGTGAATTACACCTTGTAAACGAGTTGATCATTATTAAGCTCAGATAATAAAAATCAATGATACTCAAGGAAAAGATTCACTTGTGTATATATGTTGACTTGTTAGAGTGTAATCAAATCAAAATTAATTAAATTAGATCAATGCAGACAGAAATATTGATAATTCAAATCATAATTAGTTAGTCAGTTAGTCAGTTCATCAACATTGGTGAAATCACGGAAGACGATATAGTGAGGGCGTCGAAAAAACTTTCCAATAAGCGTACTTCTGGGCTTGATGAGATACCTAGTTTCGTGGTCAGGGATTGCATAGGAGTGCTCTCTGTCCCGCTGGCACACATATTTGATGTTTCCGCAAACTTGGGCATATATCCTTCAGTTTGGAAACGGTCCAAGATAGTTCCCATTTTTAAAAAGGGTGACAAATCGATGATCTCGGATTACCGACCCATTTCTATCTTGTCGAATTTTTCAAAGATTTTTGAGATCATCCTTTACAATTTGATTTTTCCTTTTGTCCGCAACAAAATTGCTGACAGCCAGCATGGATTCATGCCCAAAAGATCGACGACAACTAATCTCGTTTCATTTTTCGAGGAGGTACTGGGTACATTGGATAGATCAGGTCAGGTAGACGTCATATATACTGACTTTACGAAAGCCTTCGACAAGATTGATCATAGTATTTTAGTCAACAAATTGGAGAATAAGTTTGGTTTCAGCCATAGATTAGTCAATTTGATCGGGTCATATCTGTCAGACAGAATTTGTCGTGTTGAGATTGAAGGTTATTGTTCTGTTGAATTTTGTGCGACATCTGGAATCCCTCAAGGCTCCAACCTTGGGCCTTTACTTTTTCTTTTGTTTGTCAATGATGTAGTGGATGTGATTGATGTATCAGTATTGTTATTCGCAGACGACCTAAAACTTTTTCATCGGATACTCAGTCTCCTTGATTGTGCTAAGCTACAAGCAGCACTCGATAGCCTCTCAATATGGTGCGAAGACAATAGATTGAGTTTGAATATATCTAAATGCTGTGCTATGACATACACGAAGAAGAAAATGGTCATTAATTTCGATTATAGCATCAGTGACACAGCGCTGTCTCGTATAACTGAGATAAGGGATCTGGGGATTGTATGTGACAGTGGTTGTTCCTTTGTACCTCATATGAGTCAGTTGATACTCTCATCAAATAGAACATATGGGTTCATAGTCCGAAACACTAGGAACTTCCAGAATTCGGATACCTTGATAGCCCTGTTCAATTGTTTGATAAGAAGTCGATTGGAATACTGTAGCATCGTTTGGAGACCTATATATAACTGTCATAGGAAGAGCATTGAGTCGGTGCAGCGAAAATATTACAAGTTTTGATGTGGAGGGAGGAAGGTGTGTATCCTCCCATAGGCTATGACAACAATCTTTTGCTCTCCAGGTTCGGTACCATATCCACTACCGACAGGGTGAATATAAGTGCACTAATGTTTATGTTCAAGATTGTTAATGGAAAAATTGATTGTCCGGACCTTTTGTCAGGTCTTCCGTTTCTGGTTCCCCGTTTGGGTTCCAGAGGCGAGATGGTCTTTTACTGTGGGACGGGGAGAACGAATGCCAGTTTTCGGTCTCCCATAGGTTATACATGTGGTATAATAAATGCGCTCGGCAATGCATGCGACATTTTCTTCGACTCTCCTCGGACCATAGTGAATGCCTATTTGTCACAACGCACCTGAATTTTATGGGGATTGTTTTTTATTTTTCATTGTGGTACTTTGTGCACCATGTCAATATGAAACTGTATTCTGATTTTTTGTGATTTCCTGTAATTGGGAGTGTATCCTGTAGGAAATAAATTACTTATTATTATTATTATTATTATTATTATTATAATTAAATAAATTAAACATTAATTGCATCAAAATTCAATTAATCAGAGGAAACATAGTTTCTACATCAGAAATTCCGAAATTATGAATGTAAGTGATATTCTTGAAGATGCTTATGCATGTATAAAGTTTTAATAGCGTATGAGCTAAAGAAAGTTAATCAATTTCTTGAGTAGCATTCAGTAATTATTCAGTAAAAAGCATTAGAATTTAAAATTAGTAAACTTTTTAACATTTGGAAAACTCTTCATATGAAAATAAGTATTTACACTCAACCAATGTTTCTAAAACTGGTATCGAATTGTTCATAACACAACAGGTTAATTATTAAAAATACTTTCAAGCCAACAAATAATATAAATCTTGTAAAATCATGGAAAGCATCATTTTTCAATAATTTTGACAAAAGCTAGCAAGCTTTGGAATGCAATTTTTCGTGAAAAGAATAAAAGAAGGATGCACGGAAAACGTTATTCAGTATTGAAATTTTCCAGAGCAGATACACGTCGCTCTGCTAATTAGTAATAATTAAAAATGAAAAAATTCATATAAATAAATACTTATTATTTTGAGAAAGAATGTTGCGTTAACATTTGGCAACAGATTTCAAGAAAATATGAATTATCAGAAAAGTTGAAATATCCGTTGATTTTCAATACGATATCGGTACCTGTGGACCCATAGTTTGAGAGGTGTCGAAGTTATCTATCCGGAACTAATTAATTTACATTAATAATGTTCCAACAATATTTCAAGAATTTATATCCAGTTTGATTTTTTTCCTTTATGGAGTGTACAGTATATTGAACAGATCTATAGGTCGAAAAATGTTTTTTTTTTCTTTTTAGACCAAGTCAAATACCAAAAATATAAAATTTATATGAAACAAAATATATTTCTTTGATTTAGTGTAAAAATTGCTAAATATTCGAAGAGAAAATATATCACAAAATTCATATCAATCATATAAAATCAATGATTCAATTGACAATTCGATAAAAAACAACTAACACTTCATTTTATAAAACAGGAAATCAGGAATTTATAACTTGAACTGTAGTAATTTCAAGTAACTACAGGGTCCCAGTAATCAACGTAACGTCGGATCTGGGTGACGAGACAAGTCGTACTGGTTATCAGAAAAGTATAAAAAAATCCATATGGCATGCTTTCAAAATGATGGGCTTCACTTTGTGACGGTCTTTTTACTCCTGTTGCCACAAATCTTCACTTTTTCCAAATATTTTTTTTGGTATGTAACCCTGAATAACGCTTTTCTAAACTGTTATCAAAATTTCAAAACCAACTATTCCAGCTTGGATGAAAAAGAGACATTTTTCCCAAAAAAATTTTCAAAAATAAAATTTTGCCAGTTTAAACTAACTGTAGTGGAAAATATTTTAGTACGCGAGTTTGGCAATTGACATCAAAATTTGGCGCATTTAGTAATGAGTCCAAAATGGTATAATTTTGTTCAAATTCTTGCTGAAATTGTAGAAAATTTTTTCTTTGTTGATAATCCCGTTTTTAACAAATTTATCTACCTTGGTTAAAAATTATTCTAATGTGCCGTTTGAACTAAAATTCAATGGGTTCCTAAAGTTTCTAATTAAATTTAGATTTACAAGGAAGAAGTAAAGAGACCGTCACAGAGTGTAAAATTTTTAGTACTTTTTAAAAATGCCTATCATTTTGAAAGCATGCCATATAGATTTTTTTATATTTTTCTGATAACCACTAGGACTTGCCTCGTTACCCCGTTACGGGTTAACGTTGATTTTTGAGACACCTGTATATATCAAGCAATCTCGACGTTTATTCCTAACAAAAATTAGAGCAAAAACTGGACGTAAACTTAGAACATATTTTGGTCACATATTTACCGACATTCCGCTTATTGTGAATTTATTAATTATTTTGTGAAGATTTTTGATGAGCTGATTTCAATTTGATAATCGATATAGATGATCCTTCTATTTTATGGAAATTCATTATAACTTAAATCTAATTATCACTGAATGTTGTTTTTCCATCAGTACGACCGATTTTTGGTGTAAGCTCATTACAAGTGAAAGCCTTTAGGTATTTAAATAATGTTACTAGATGGAGATTACTTACTTCAATTATTTAAATAGTTTTGTAGGTATTCTTTACCTACTAAAATTGTTCAAATACCTGTAAATGCAATCT
This sequence comes from Megalocaria dilatata, assembly GCA_034642435.1. NCBI lineage: Eukaryota > Metazoa > Arthropoda > Insecta > Coleoptera > Coccinellidae > Megalocaria > Megalocaria dilatata. Next base: position 49,888,759 of record CM067859.1, on the reverse strand, counting down.
GTACTTTCACTTGATATCAAGTGAAAAAATTCACTTAAGTAATTTCAGAAGGTTAAGATTACCTACCTATTTATTTGAATAGTAATCAATTATTTAGTAGTTAATTTTTGTCTGCTAATTTATAAATACCTGTTAATGCTTTCTCTTGATATTCAGTGGAAGTACAGACAGCATATACATGGTAAAATTTCGTGCTATTATTATACACCTAGAAATTTTACTTCGATCGGATCAATTTCTCCAGAAATATTGTGCAAATAAGGAAAAGATTTCAATGCGAATAACTGCGGAACCATTGGAAAGATTTTGTCCATTAACGAAATCAACCGAGATATTTAGACTCCCAAACTATCCTCAGAGAATTATCTTTGACCTCAGATTCTTCGTCATTGGGTTCAGTCTAGTCCTTCGTGACCTTTTTCGTAACTGAAAATTACAAGCATATGGGCAAAATGCTATTCCCTCGAATAAGCGCGCTAAAATTCAAATCTCATTTAATTTTATCTGCCGAAAAACTTTATATTGGAGCTGAGCATTCTGAGGAAAAATTTCATTAGGAAACAATCATTGGCCAGAAAGTAAAGTGATCATTCAAAGTTGGACCCCTCTGATGGAAATGTTACTTTTCAATAAGTTACTTTTCCACTAATGGGCAGCTTACCCAGTTGTCTCAGAAAGAATGGAAAATCTCGAAATAATAAAAGAACTACTGAAAGCTCAAGTTAAAATACAAAAAATTCGAAGTATCTAGGATATGTAATATTTTTTCAAACTGACGTGTTTTTTCACTGCTTCTTATTTATGTATACTTCGATACGAGTAAACTGAATGAATCAATTTTTCCATAATCTTCTTCGAGGACTATACCAACAGATATGTAGTTATTCGTATAAGTTGTAATTTCTTGAAAAAAAATCTCAACTTTCATTTTTATCATATCATTTGTTGAATATTTTTTATCAAAGTTTCAATTTGTTGTGACTAGTTGAATGAAACGGTAGGAAAAAAAACCGTTACGATTTTTACGGCGAGTGGGTGTATCTAATTGCCGTCTTTGATCGAAACTCAGGTTAAATTGAGAAATGTCACATTAATTTTCGTTCTTAACAAACAAACTGAAAATCGTATGGAAATAAAAATGCTTCTGTAAGTTATATAGGTCTTTAGACTATCAATTCGTATCTGTTTTTCATGCAGGTATGGAAGAAAGGAGCGTTTCGACTCACGAAAGAAGCATTTTTGAGTTTATTGCTTCAATTATTTGTATAGACATATTTTTATAGAATTTAAATCGGATTGAAGCCACAGTATTGCTACAACAACTGTTGCTCATTCAATAAATTGTTCATTAAGTTTATTTAATTTTTCAGTATTTCATTTAATCAAAATGAATTTCCATCAAGTAAGGACCAATTCAATTGAATTCTAGTCACATATGAGATCTCTGGTGATTCAAAAATAAAAGACAATATTAGTATACTTGAAGTATAATACGGTAATAAGATCTTACAAAATTATTATTATGATAGATTCATGACCTTACTTGTCTGTGAAACGCAATATTTCCAGTAATCATAAAGAATTCAAAAGACTTGATTTTGACGTGAGAAACGAAGACCGTGAACACCGGAAAATATTGAACACTACGAATTACAAGCCTTACTTGATGAATATGATACTGAAACTCAACAAGAACTTGCGGATCAATGAAATGTGAGCAGGTAGCCCTCTTCATTCTGTCAGGAGCAGTGGAAAAATAGATTCGACATGAAATGACTGAAATGAAGCAAGAAAATAGAAAAGCCATCTGTGAAATGTATCTCGACATATACGAAAAAGATGTATTTTGAGAATCTGAAGAGTCGTAAATCATGAGTGAATCTAGGAAACCATCAACATTCACTGCAAGATCAAACCTCTTTGGAAAGAAGGCAAAGTTCTGTGTTTGGTGGGATCAGAAGGGTGCAATTAATTATGGGCTGCTAAAACTTGGTGAAACCGTTAACTCAACGCTTCCAACTATCTACGGACTTGAACGATAATCACGTGAGCATGTACGTGATTTATTAATTTAACAACACATTTTTACATAGTCAGTACTATTAAATTAAATAGGTCAACAAATTTTGCGAAAATTTCAATCGAACTATACTTATAAACCGACTGGAATATGAAAGAAGGCAAAATAAAGTAATTTTTTATATACAGGTATGAAAAAGACAGTCGGAAACATAGGAAATTCAATATTTATCTGAAGAAGCAGGAATGTCCAGTGGAGCAGTGGAAGAATCGAAACCTCAGCCCATTGCAATGACATGATAAAAGACTGTTCTCTCTCAATTGAAGTGGTGCGGCTGCTTCGATAGAAATTAGCAGTGCAGAGCCTCTGAATCGCTAGAGGAGTCATTTGTTCGTCGTTATATATATATATATATATATATATATATATATATATATATATATATATGAAAATAATAAAAATAATAAGTGGAAAAAGTGATAGGGCTGTTTTGTTTGTGGAACCCTCGGCAGAATGTTTAGGAAACGTATAGTGATTTGATATCAGAATTCTCGCCCCTCCATCGAAAAACTGTAATTAAAAATCCTTGGTAGTTCACAGTGAATATGAGTGCAGTTCCAATTCTCCTGCAGAGAAGATGATAGAACCAACCAGGATTGAGGGAGATATTTCTGATTTCATTGTAACGCTATCACTTATGTTGATACGGTCAATTTTATCTCTACTTAATCTGAACCATCTTTGCCCAAACAGTGTCAGTTAGCAGAAAGTTCTTCTCTCACTCCAGAAAAAGTTTTATCCAAGCCAAACATTTAGGCCGAATTAAAAATTTCATCAAGACAAAAATGCTCCAGGCAAAAAACAATGAAAATAAAAACGAATTTGAATTACATATGATGGTTATTAGGCGTTACATTTTCAATCAATAAGAAGTGCCTTAAACTGAAACAACATATTACAACATTTCTTCATTATGTTCATTATGTTTTACGAAAAAATATTTACGGAATTTAATGATAAATTGATGTTGAGGTTTATTTCAGAAAATAACTGGAGCCAGTTATAACCTTTACTGCACGCATATCTATTCTGTGAAGAATCCCTGAGAAGTTTTTTCAGCGAGTGCGAGTTAGGAGTTCAGTTGTGTTCTGGTAAGACTGTTATTGCAATATACGCTATACCACCTATAAGTGGTGTAGTCTTACGCCACCTCAAGTCACAGCACTGTTAATTTCTACACAATGGTGAAATGGTGGCCGAAACCCGTCCAACTAGAACTAAATTTATCTCCTACCTGACGGGACTTGAACACGGAACCTTTCCGTTTCAACCCAAGACTCTAACCACTGAGCTATCGACACACCTACCATAGTAAAATGGTCCATGAAAAACTTCACAACACCAAAAAAGTGATAGATTTAATTTATTTTTACCCATGGTATACAGAAAGGAAGAAATGGTCAGAAATGTAAAATTTTCTTTTTGAAAAATATAACATATCTTAAGTATAACATGCAAAATATTTTTTTATTTCATTTTGAGTATCCAGTAGCTCTATGAGGTGCCATTTTTTCTGGGACGACCTGTATGTTATATACTCTAAAACATTACATTTTATTTCTGTAAAAACGAAAAATGTTGAGCAGCATTTAAAATTTAAATTTATCAAAACATATTTATTCTGTCAGCCTCCTATAAATTTCAAATAAAAAAATTTTATTCGAAAACTTTTAGAATTAAATTAATGTCTTATAAGCACTGCTTAAATTCATTGGACATATAAAATCAAAACTCATTATATAATAACAAATGAAATATAAAAATCCAACGAAATATAAATTGTGAACTAAAACTACTAAATAAATACTTGAAGGGCACAAAAGTTTGTTTCTGATATTATTATATATTTATGAAAATCAATTTTTTTTTCAAAAATGCAAAACATAATTTCAAGGATTTCTCCAAAACTAATTTATTCGAAATATTTAATACAAATAAATATTTAAATAATTTACTTAAAAAATCTCTCAAAACTTGTATATCCTCAGCAAACAATTTGAATTTAAATAATATCTTCGTCAGTCCCACTTCAAATTTGAAAAATAAAATCAATTAACATTAAATATCTTACCAGACAGACCTCGTGGTAACCTTGTTGAACAAAAACTAAAATTTAATCTGGTAAGATATTTTTTGTTAATTGATTCTTTTTCTTTAAATGTGAAGTAGGACTGACGAAGATCTTATTTAATTTCAAATTGTTGTTTTTTGGGGATCTGCTTCATGTTCTGAGAGATTTTTGAAGTAACTTATTATTATTAGTTTTGGAGAAGTTCTTAAAATTGTTTTGCATTTTTGCAAAAGATTTGTTTTTCATAAATTAAAGATTAGAAACAAAATTTTGTCTACTTCAAGTATGTAATTAGTAATTTTAATTGACAATTTATATTTCGTTGGGTTTTTTATTCCATTTGATATCATATAATGAGTTTTGATTTTGTTTGACTACTACATTTAAGCAATGAGTATATGACATTAATTCTAAAATTAAAAAATATATAGGAGACAGTATTTTATTTCCACAAAAATGTTTGTACTAAAACAATTGTTTCACCACGATGTGGCTCTTCAGGTATAAACATTGTACTGGCTAGTACAATTTTTCAATTAAAATGAGTTTTCACCAAGTAAAGACCAAATAAATCAAATATTAATTCTAAAAGTTTTGAATGAATTTTTTTTAAATTAAAATTTATAGGACGCTAACAGAATATACCTGTTTTGATATACATTCTGTCAAGAAAGTACCGGGAATTATCGATTTAAATCTGGCGGGGCAATGAGGCAGGTAAAAATTTTTTTCCTCGGTTGGTACCACTGTCCTTAATTACTATGGCAAGCTTGAGCCAAAAGGCCTTTGGTGATAATGCTCTATCGAAAACTCGTGCATATCAGTGGTACAGAGCCTTCAAGGACGGTCGTGAAGTGGTCGCCCATGGACGGCTTCGATCGAAGATAACGTCGATAAAATTAAGGAAAGGATGCTGGAAAACCGTCGTACCAGCTTGAGAGAGATAGCACATGATCTTAAGATATCCCACGAGTCCGCACGTACGATTTTGATTGATATTTTGGGCATGAGAAAGGTGGCCGCACGACTCGTACCGAAAGACCTGAATTTTCTTCAAAAACGTCATCGCGAACAGGTTGCTTCAGACATGCTGGATCGCTGTAATTCCGATTCTACATTCATGTAACGCATTATAACTGGTGATGAGACCTGGGTCTACGAGTACGATATGCAAACAAGCCAGCAATCATCGGAATGGGTGGCAAAAAATGAGCCGAAACCGAAAAAACCACGCCAAAGCCGCTCGAAAATGAAGGTGATGCTCATTGTTTTCTTCAATATCCGTGGCGTGGTGCACTACGAATTCGTTCCAGGGGGTCAGACGGTAAACAAGGAGTATTACCTAGGCGTAATGAAACGTTTGCGTGAGCGTATCCGTAAGAAGCGGCCAAATTTGTGGGCGAACAACTCATGGATTTTGCATAACGATAACGCGCCTTCTCACCGAGCTACGATTGTGACTGACTTTCTCGCCAAAAACTCAACAAACGTGCTTCAGCAACCACCGTATTCGCCGGATTTGGCTCCCTGCGACTTTTTCCTCTTCCCAAAACTAAAATTGCCCCTTCGTGGCACCCGTTTTGAGTCGATTGAATCCATAAAACAAAATTCGGCGCGAGAGCTAAAGTCCATCCCGGAAAGCGCCTATAAAAAATGTTTCGATAATTGGAAGTGCCGTTGGCATAGATGTATTGGAGAAAATGGAGCCTATTTTGAAGGCGACCCAATAAATTTTGACGATTAAATGTAAAAATGTTGTTTTAATTGAAAATTCCCGGTACTTTCTTGACAGAGTAGTATAAATTTCGTAATAATCCTTCTATTAAGTAAAAAACCTCTTCGTATCATTTTATGATGAGCAACACTATGACCTGTTGGTTATGCGTTACGAAAACTTGGAGCCATTTCGTTGATTATTTGTATTTATTTAACGAGGACGTAAACTCCACATTACAGTGCGATGCATAAATGAATAACTGTTCCGTTCCATTCTTTACAGCACTTGATGTCCACTTTAAGTTACTTTATTGCGACGAATAAAATAAATATTTTACCAGTTCTCGGAATAAACGTAAGAACAATAATTTATTTTTTCGCGTTGACCGTTTATCGCGAGCAATAGAAGACTTTGAATTTCAAATAGATGTTCACACATCCGATGATGTTCATGATCTGTTTTAATGGATAGGTGAAGGTGAAGACATATGCATTATTTATAGCAATCTATTTTATTCGTAACTCTATAGTGGAGTAAGGATATTTTTATGAAAACGTTTGGAGCTACTCCAGTTTTGATGCTTTTTTAAATATCGCTAACGTGCATTATAGACATAAAAAATTCAAACTTTGTATCGTGTTGGGTCTTTATTTGATAGAAATACATTGTCCACTTTAGTTTAAATGATACATATTTTTCAACCGAACATTTTTTTTTGAATTCTCTGTTGAAATATAATTGAAGAAAGTTCTATGGCTTATTATGATAAAATAATAATTTTTCGAGATATGAATTTTTAAAAGTTGAAGAAATCTTAAATTTGGACGCTTTTGACCCATGAAAAATATATTTAAAAAAAAATTAATTATTATTTTTTTTATTCCTTATACAATAGTTAAAAATATCCTTAATTGCGATTTCAAGAAATTTAATTATTTATAACTGTTTCTAAATCGTTAATTCCGCGCGCTCAAAAGTTTACTCCCTTACCTATAAGTATCGCCGTCTCTCTCTAACTCATACGCTGCATCGGCCTCTCGGTGTCCTGAATCATTATTTATCTTTTAAACTATCAATTTAATCAGAATTTTTTAAGAGAGCAATGTTAGCAATAATTAAATGCTCTACAATTTGAAATTTCAAATTAATAATGAAAAATCACGATTTCTTTCGTGCCATAAAGCAGCTGATTCTCTGACGTTCCCAGTTTGTGAAATCTTACTTGCTTTACACGCATTTACGGGTTGTGATACGACTAGTAAGATAGGCACAAAAAAAGTCTTAGAACTAATAAAAATAAAAGAAAATCGTGATGCTCTAGTCCCTCTTGGCAATGACATAGAGTTAAGTACCAATCGGTTGAAAGATCTAAATATTTTGGTTAAAAAAGGTAATACCGCGGATGAAGCCAGAAAAATAATTTTCACACGTAGTTTTGGCAGTAATATTACTTTATCGAAAATTCCTTGTACCTCAGATTCCTTGCATTTGCACGCACTTAGGGCTTCAGCTCAAACATACGTTTGGAAACAAGCTTTAAATCCCCAATATAAAATATTGAATTGAATCAGTTCCTACTTGGTGAAAATCCATATTAAATAATATTCAAATAAGGTTATTCTGATTTTCACAAATTTTTATTGTTATGTTTACAAAAATCGTTTCGCTATCACAGTAGCATCATCAGGCAAGTTATTCAAAATGTAATCTTGCCTGATGATGCCACTGTGATAGCGAAACGATTGTTGTAAACATAACAATAAAAAATTTGTGAAAATCAGAATAACCTTATTTGAATATTATTTAATATGGATTTTCACTAAGTAGGAACTGATTCAATTCAATTTATTTTTAAATAAAGAATAAAAAAATATAATTTATATTTTATTTTTTTTTAATATATTTTTCATGGGTCAAAGGTATCCAAATTTAAGATTTCTTCAACCTTTAAAAATTTATATCTCCAAAATAATTACTTTATCGTAATAAGCCAAAGGACTTTTTTTAATTGCATTTCAACAAAGAATACAAAAAAAATTGGTCCGGTTGAAAAATAACAATTCCTTGCAATTGTTTAAACAATTTCGGTTTAAACAATATCGGTTTAAACAATATGACACAGGGTTGCCCCATGGCAACATGCATTTATATCATTAGTATGGTAATTTGAAGGAAATCCTCCTGGACTAATATGTGTATCATTTAATTTGAGTGTAAAAAATTCAGATGAAATCATGAGATATCAAAATGTAGCCATTTCAACATACTCGTATTGAGAGATGGGCCATTTAATATTTGCATTTTTGATCGGCTATAAATAAGAAACGAATGAATATTTTTTAAAAATTATGAGTGCATAAGGAAGGTTCAACCTAGACATATACGAATGAAAAAAAAAATAACATTCAAACAACCACAACAAATGGCTACAATACCTCATCTGATCAACCCAATTCTTTAGTATATTGTCGATTGTTTGGGGCTCAATCTCATGAATGGCAACTTCGATTTCATATTTAAAGGAATCAATCGGTTCTGTATGGTTAGCGTAACACTTTTCCTTAACGGATCCCCACAAAAAGTAGTGCGAGAAATGTTCAGTTTCTGAGCAAGATGACGATGTTGATGGGTGTTTAGCCACAATCTAAGCTACAGCAGCAATGTTTCCAGGTGTGCTCACTGGACGGGATGGTTCCGGTTGTTTTTATCGAATAAAGATCGAGTTTCCACGAACTGATTGATTCACAAATTGCCGTGGGGGCATTTCATTTCTTTTGAATTTTCCACTTAAATACGTCAGTGCGATGAAATGTTGAAATGTCCAACGAAAACAAGTCAGCCACGGACCTACATTCGCACTGCGCATAGGAACATCAATGTGTTATATCATGCACGCAAATATATATACACCACATACGCTACGAGTGTGTGGTAAATAAATTAGTGTTACTATGCAGAGTAAATATAGGTGCGTGGCTGACTTGTTTATGTTGGACATCACAGCGCACTGACGATTTAAGCTAATAAGCTACGAAACATGCGCTATTTGATGCTTATATCCCGGTGATCAGCGAAACCTATTGCTTGTTTGAGTCTTGAGTTTTTTGTTGGCGAAATAATTGTCGTTATATTGATAAATTGAAGAAATAACTTTTTTATTTTATTTGATTAAAATGTACTTCCATCAAGTAAGGATCGATTCAATGAAAAAAACATATTTTCGGATTAACAGCGTGGATATCTTTGAAGCATATCTACACAAACAACAATTTTCGAGTTCGTAAAAATTATATAATAAATATGTGTTTGTCAAACATATCATTACCAATAGGATTACAAACCATCCTAAATTACCTAACAGAAATTTCAGAATGAAAGGAGAATATAAAACTATTAAAACTTTAAATCAAAAAATCACTGAAAATAATTTAATTTTCACCGAGTCGATAAAGGTAACACTATTATTGCTATACCGGAAAGTGATTATATTAGCAAATCAGTTACTTGCCTAGAATGAAATAATTTTCAATTAATCAAACATAATCCAACGAACATTTTCCAAAATCAAATTAAATCCCTACTAACCCCGGAATCCAGCCTCTTTCAGAACACCCCAAAAAATAAATTAATTTTAATGAATCCAGAACCTCCAAAGATGTATCCTTTGATTAAATTACACAAGGAAGATCATCCTATTAGACCGGTTGTTTCGTTCGTTAGTGCACCTACATTTAAACTTTCGAAAGCACTTATTCAGATTATTTTAAAAGAAACTAAATTCCAAGCGAATACTCGATAAAAAATTCACTGCAGCTAATAAATAAAATAAAGAATATCCACTTATCACATAATGCTGAATTAATTGTATTTGACGTACAAAATTTATTTCCAAGTATACCACCAAACGAAACAATTGAACTAGTAGATAATCTATTAATCAACAACAGATGTAATACAATTATCGAAGAAGATATTTTAGAATGTTTAGATATTTGCACTAAACAAAATTAATTTCAATTCAAAAATAAAATTTATAAAACTGAAAACGGTTTAATTATGGGAAATCCCTTAAGTCCTTTATTAGAAAAAATATTCATGGAGAATATTGAAACTAAAATTCACCAAAATCCCCTTAAGAAATACTTTTTATATTGGTATAGATATGTAGACGATATTTTCTGTTGCTTCACAGGTACAGACAGACGTTTGAAAATTTCTTTTTATTCATCAATGAAATATATCCTTCGATAAAACTCACTTTGGTAACCGAACATAATAATTCTATTAATTTTCTCGATTTAACTGTTACTCGAATGAATAATTCACATGATTTTTCAATATTTCACAAACCAACCTATACGGATTCTATTATACACAATAAATCAAATCATCCTTTAAATCTAAAATTATCAGCATTCAATTCTATGATCCATAGATTAGTCAATATTCCCATGAATCGAGAAATTTATATTTCAGAACTTAACATAATTAAACAAATAGCTATTAATAATGACTATGATCCTCAGTTGATAGACAAATTGTTGATGAATAAAAATAATAAAATAGCTTTAAATATGGTGTTTCCTAATATAAAGGAAAATTTCAAATACATTTCCTTGAAATACACTAAAAGTATTTCTGAGAAACTTTGAATATTAAAACAAATTGATATATGTTTATCTTCTACAATTTTAATTTAAAAAATTTTTATTCAAAAAACTTTTAGAATTAAATTAATGTCTAAAACAAGCACCGCTTATATTTAATAGACGTATATAATCTAAACTCAATATACAATGTCAAATGGAATAAATAAACCAAAAGATATACGAAAGTCCCTAAAATTAATAAATAAATATTTAAAGGAGACAAAATTGTTTCTGGTCTTGCTTTCAAAACACCATTTGCATCTTAAAAACATGAACACACTTAAAGGACCTCTCAAAGAATATAATTTATTTGAAATATTTAATATATTTAAATATTCGAATAAGTAAATTCAGAAATCTCTCAAAGCATGCACTATATCTTCAAAAAACAAATATAGTTCTAAGCAATTCTGTCTTCAGTCCTGAAATATATTCAAAATATCAAAATCAAAAAACTAACCCATATCAAACAACTCACCACGTGTAAATGAATAATGTTTCGAGACATAGATCATCTTTATAATTCAAGATTGATCTATGCTCTAACAGAATCAAAGAACAGTGTGAGCTATTTTTAAGGCTTACTTAAATTCATTGACACTGCATAATGAGATTTATTGAAGCCAAAATATAATTATATATTATATATAAAATAAAATAGAAAGGCCTTTTACTTGATAGAAGAAATATAACAAACTTTGAATATTAAAACAAATTGATATATGTTTATGTTCTACAATTTTAATTTAAAAAATTTTTATTCAAAAAACTTTTAGAATTAAATTAATGTCTAAAACAAGCACCGCTTATATTTAATAGACGTATATAATCATTTACACGTGGTGAGTTGTTTGATATGGGTTAGTTTTTTGATTTTGATATTTTGAACATATTTCAGGACTGAAGACGGAATTGCTTAGAACTATATTTGTTTTTTGAAGATGTAGTGCATGCTTTGAGAGATTTCTGAATTTACTTATTCGAATATTTAAATATATTAAATATTTCAAATAAATTATATTCTTTGAGAGGTCCTTTAAGTGTGTTCATGTTTTTAAGATGCAAATGGCGTTTTGAAAGCAAGACCAGAAACAAATTTTGTCTCCTTTAAATATTTATTTATTAATTTTAGGGACTTTCGTATATCTTTTGGTTTATTCATTCCATTTGACATTGTATATTGAGTTTAGATTATATACGTCTATTAAATATAAGCGGTGCTTGTTTTAGACATCAATTTAATTCTAAAAGTTTTTTGAATAAAAATTTTTTAAATTAAAATTGTAGAAGATAAACATATATCAATTTGTTTTAATATTCAAAGTTTGTTATATTTCTTCTATCAAGTAAAAGGCCTTTCTATTTTATTTCTGAGAAAATTGCTACATACCTCAAAAATAAAAAAAATAAATATAATTCAAGAACTTCATTTAAAACCAATTCCAACTTGAGTAAATTTATTAAAAATAATAAAGACTGTACACATAAAGATGATGAATCGGGGGTTTATAAGTTAACCTTCCGTGATTGCCCTAAAGTTTACATAGGATAGACTGGAAGAACTTTTCGACATAGAATTTGTGAACATTTAAAGAGTTTCCTCAATAATAAAAGTAATTCTACATATTCCAACCATTTGTTAGAAACAGGACATACTACTTTCAACCATAATTTTGAAATTCTATATATAGAAAGTAAAAGTTATGCCTTATTTCTGTTAGAATCCCTAGAGATAAATAAACATAATAAAATTGGAATATTACTTAACGAACAAATAGATTCAATAATATATAGAACAAATAGATTTAATAATATATAATAATAGTAATAACTCACCTCTGTTAAATATATTCAGATAAGCTGGAACTTGCAGAGACCATTTTTTGGGTTTTAGTGCTCAATAAAAATATATTATACTAACTTTAATATAAATAGCAACGGATTCCGGAAACAAGCTTAGTTATTCAAAATGTAAACTTGCCTGATGATACTTCTGTGATAGCGAAACGATTGTTGTAAACATAACAATAAAAATTTGTGAAAATCAGAATAACCTTATTTAAATAGTAACCATTATATGTTTTGTTGATGATACAAATGTATTAATTGGGGGTGAAACATGTTAATCCATTGTGAATAGAGTTTCTAATATCTATAAAATAATCAAAGAGTGGTTGACAGAAAAAAAACTCATTCTTAATGAAAACGAAAGTAGTATTGTTCTCTACACAAAAATAGAAAAGAAAAAATTAACCAACTAGGCATTGGTAAAAGATTAATTGTTTTGGATCAGTTTACAACATTTTTAGGGGTTTATATCGATAAATTCTTGAAATGGTCCAACTATACGTAAGAAATTGAAACCAGTGTGTTTTAGTATAAGGGTTTTGATTATTTATAAATATTTCTAATTGAATTAGAATCTCAAGTATTATGTTCAAGATGAGCTATCAAGACTCATACCGTGGTGTCTTCAGAAAGAATAGCATACTTACGTTACATGGAATTTACATCTTGTAATGCATAGAATTTTTATATGAAATAGATTTAGATTTAATATATAAGTGAATGGCAAATACTCTTGAGATTCAGGTATCTTCAGTATCCGTTACATCGTCTGACTCTGTCGGAACAACATCCAAAGTACATGTGTATAAGTTCTTCAATCATTTGCCTCAAAAGATGAAGGGTTTTGGGTCTTACACGATGAAGGTTCCTCTTTGTTAAGATTGGAACCCTTTTTCTTGAACGAATATTTCAGTAAACCAATTAGAAATTGATTACAAAGTTCTGACGTCATTTTTTTTTGCAGATTATGTATTACATATATTAATGCAGATTGCAATAAAAAATATAGGTTTCATTATTATTATTTGAAAGTCAAATATGAAGGATTCTTATGGGTTTTATGACTCAAATATTCGTTATATGTTTTCAGTGAATGATACTTTTACTACTCTAAATTCTTAGTTATATACAATATATGCAGACATATTCACAAGACTTGAATATTTTTCATTCAAGATTCCATCGGCATCTTCAGAAAACTCAATCATGGACCAGTTTTTCTAGAAGTTTTCGGAATAACAGATCGGCTGATATGTTTAATGAAGATAGTCCGTAAACACTCCAACTTTCGAACGGAAGGGACTACAGATTCGAAACTTTCAGAATCAAATTGAGAATCAAACATCTGGCGGATGAATGGAGGTGAAAATGTTTATTTCCTAAATAAAATTCGTGTAATTCGTGTGTACAAGTAAACTTCAAGCAATCGGCCTGATCTATGCCCTAAAACTTATCTTCAGGGAGAAGAATAATGCGTACACCACATTCAAAAGAGAAAGGAATGAAAAGAGTTGGCGAAACTTAAAGAAACTCAGGAATTTTGGATTGGTGTTGATAAGAAGGAAGAAAAGAGTGCTTACATATCTCGTATGGAAGCTACTAGTGACAGTGAACAGTTCAGGTTGGCACTGAGTTGCAAAGATGTCACCAAAATTACAAAGAAAAAGCTTCGAACTCATCTGAGAAATCCTGAACTGGCTAATAATTATTTTACGTATCTGTACGATCAGGAGGTTGCCTCAGATATTTATTCAATTACTACAAAAATGTCCGATTTCATTAAGGTAATAGCTTTAGTTTTAATATTGTCGCTCGGTGTTTTCAATGTAGAGCATTTGAAATCCGATGCTAAAAGTCATGATGTTGAAGTATCTCGATGATCCCGAAGCTCATAGAAAGTGGAAATTCCTATACCAAAGTTGTGAGATACAGGTCGAACTTAAGCACCGGACAACATTTCACCTAAAATGTTTTTCATACTTGGCTGGAATATATTAATATAAGCTAGATGAGTGGTACAGACGATTGTCCCGCGTATTGCTCTAAGTTGTCGTGAAGAGACTTCTGCTGCGGATGATATGGTTTCCTGATATTTGGGTCATTAATAAATTGCCAAGAACTTGATTTTATTTAAAATTTAGTACCTTACCATAAGATTGTTTAAAACCTTTATATTCGTCTGTAATAAGATTGCTACGAACTGTAAGACTGTATTTTGGAGTTTAAATCGTAGAATAGCTTCAGCTAAATTTTGCTTTCAAAGTGCATCTAAACTGACTTAGGTCATGTAGTCCATGGAGATAAAGGGTATATTTGAAGTTAAAATATATGAGTTATATTTAAAAATTAACAGAATCGGCTCAGTACTGAGTTATACTCCTTAGAAAATTCATTTTTCAGATATTTTCGAAAGTGTCGAATCGATCCAGTTGAAATATAGCATTTGGATGTGAAATAATGATACAAAGGCCCATGCATAGTTTCATTTAAAGCAGGAGCATTTTTTTAACGATATTTTGATCTGATTTCGACAAAAAGTATTAATTGAGTACGCTTTGTTAAATATATTCTCAGATGTTTTTTCTTGCTAGAAGGTAACGACGCAGATCGAAGGGAGAAGGATGGATTCAAGGCAAAGATACTGTTGAACAAGCGCGCAAGAGCTTCCGACTTCAAGTCAATAATTATCAACTTTCAATAAAATAGAAAGGCCTTGATAGAAGAAATATAACAAAATTTGAATATTAAAACAAATTGAAATATGTTTATCTTCTACAATTTTAATTTAAAAAAAAAAAAAATTATTCAAAAAACTTTTAAATGTATTATTAAATGTAAGCGGTGCTTGTGTAGACATAAATTTGATTCTAAAAGTTTTTTGAATAAAAATTTTTTTTTGAAATTAAAATTGTAGAAGATAAACATATTTCAATTTGTTTTAATATTCAAATTTTGTTATATTTCTTCTATCAAGTAAAAGGCCTTTCTATTTTATTTTATATATAATATTTAATTATATTTTGGCTTCAAAAAATCTCATTATGGAATGTCAATGAATTTAAATAAACCTTAAAATAACTCACACTGTTCTTTGATTTTGTTAGAACATAGATCAATCTTGAATTATATAGTTGATCTGTATTTCGAAGCTTTAGTCTTTTAACACGTGGAGAGATATAGGTTAGTTTTTTGATTTTGATATTTGGAATATTAAATGAGGACTGAAGACGGGATTGTCTAGAATTATATTTGTTTTTTGAAGATATAGTGCACATTTTTTTAGAGATTTTTGAAATAATTTATTCGAATATTTAAATATATTAAATATTTCGAATAAATTATATTCTTTGAGAAGTCCTTTAAGTGTGTTCATGTTTTTAAAAGGCAATTGGTGTTCTTAATGGTAAGACCAGAAACAAAATTTTGTCCCCTTTAAATATTTTTTTATTAATTTTAATTACTTTCGTATATCTGTTGGATTATTTATTCCATTTGACATATATATTGAGTTTTGATTATATACGTCTATCAAATGTAAGCGGTGCTTGTGTAGACATAAATTTGATTCTAAAAGTTTTTTGAATAAAAAAATTTGTTGCCTGTAAAGTCGGTATACGGGCGAAAGTTTTACGTGACAACGACTTTGAGTGGTAAAATAATTTTAATGTGAATATTCATTCGTATAGTAGGAAGAAGGATGAAATAATAGTAACAATTTAAAACATTTATTTATACAAAGAATTATATTTAAAACATTAATTTATACAAAGAATCTCGCACTGAATTTCATATTAACAAAATTTTATTTATCAATCAGTTGTTATAAGTTATTAATAAATTTAACTTGTTTTACATTGTTATAAATATAAAAACTAAATTTAAAAGTTAGAACATTTATTTAAATCACATTAATTGTTAATATCAATCGATTTTAATTCAAAGTGTATTTTCTAAAAGGAGAAAACTAATTCACATTTGATCTTTGAATTTGTAAATCGCGCGCTTACGACCTTGCGCAGTGATTAGTCGTCTCGGTTTGAATGTTTGAAAGTTTCGATTTGACAGGTTGGAGGTTAAACATTGTTATTTCAATTTTTTATATAGCAAGTCGCGCTCATTTTTTCAAGTTAAACAAATTATTATTGGTTGAGAAACGATTTCTACTACTTTTTTGATTGAAAACTACCACAACATTGTGATTACTACAACATAACCTATTCACTTATGTCTTAGTCATTTATTTCATCATGTTATATTATCAGTCTGAAATTATTTACCTTTGCTGTTTGAATTGTTGCGATGGACGAAACTACCTTCACATTATCACTACACAATCGTTTTACAATTAACTGGCAACGTGTAAACTTGTATGCAGGCGCCTAAGCGAAATAGAAGCGCAAGACATGAACCGGTGTGTATGCCTATCTCTCTCACTCTCTCTCTCTCTCTCGCTCTGTCTCTCTTGCTCTTAGGCGGGCTAACTGTGCTCGAGTGGAAGGGACGCGTGCCTTTCACTTTTTATGTCTGTCTCTCTGGCTCTTAGGCGGGCTAACCATGCCCGAGTGGAAGGGACGCGTGCCTCTCACTCGCTCTCATTGTGAGCGCATAACGTGAGCGGAGCGTAACGCAGTTTCTTGAAGTGTCACCCGGCAAACCAATTTATAAGACGTTGTCACGTCAAAATTTTTTTTGAAATTTAAATTGTAGAAGATAAACATATTTCAATTTGTTTTAATATTCAAATATCAACTTTTATTTTTCCTTTGTTGTTTCCATCGAAAAATTTGTTTCATTAAAACCCCTGTAATCAAATGGCAGATAAGCAGAAAATTCTCACAGCTATATTCTGAAGGTCAGTACTTTCTAACAGAAAATTAATTTTGTATCCAGTAATGAAAAATGATTGAAGATAGAGTAATTTCTTACTTCATTTCATTTTAGTTTTGTATTTGTTGTGTCATCTGAATGTGCGACTGAAAACTTATCAGATGCTGTAATAGGTATCGGGTGTTTTTTTAGAGTGATAAAACTTCCGATAGGGATAACTGTGATTTGACAGAAGGAAGAAGCCATGTTAGTTTGACATTTCTGTTCAGTAAGCATTGACAAATTATTATAGAAAGACTCACGCCGCAACAACGTTTACAAATTGTTGAAATTTATTTTCAAAATCAGTGTTCTATCCGCCAAACTTATAACGCACTTCGTGTAATATATGGTTTACATAATCGTCCATCAGAGCAGTTTATTCGTCAAACTATCGATAGATTTCGGACAACATTTTGTCTACTCGATGCAACAACAACAACAAGACAAAGAACTGTACGTACAGAAGAAAATATCGCTGCTGTAAGTCATAGTGTTAATGACGATCCAGATTTGTCTATTCGTCGACGTTCACAACAAGTTGGACTCTGTGCATCCACCACATGGAAAATTTTGCGTAAAGATCTTGGTTTACAGCCACACAAGATCAAACTGGTTCAAGAACTAAAACCACTTGACCATAATAAGCGTCGTTTGTTTGCTGATAGGGCCCTAGAACAGCTTGAAGTTGGTCCACTTTTTCATCGTAAAATTGTGTTTAGTGATGAAGCTTATTTCTGGTTGAACGGCTATGTAAACAAGCAAATTTGCCGTATATGGAGTGAAAACAATCCTCAAGAAGTTCTTCAGGTTCCATTGCATCCTGAAAAATGCACTGTATGATGTGCTTTACACGCTGGAGGCATCATCGGTCCATATTTCTTTAAAAACTGCTGGAGCTAATGTTACAGTGAATGGTGCTCGTTACAGATCCATGATCAATGATTATTTGTTGCAAAATTTAAATGGTGTCGACCCAGAAGTGTTTCGCTTCCAACAAGATGGTGCTGCACCTCATGCTGCTACCGTAACAATTGATTTATTGAAAGAAAGATTTGGCGATAACATTATTTCGAGAAATGGCCCAATTAATTGGCCTCCAAGATTATGCGACATAACTCCACTGGATTATTTTCTTTGGGGTTTTGTCAAGTCATTGGTTTATACTGATAACCAAGAAACAATAGACGCTTTGGAAACCAACATAATTCGTGTTTTTGATGAAATCAAAACTCGAAAAAGTGGTCCAAAATTGGTCTGGTCGAATGCGGTTCCTCAGAGCTAATCGTAGTGGGCATATGCCGGAAATTATTTTTGAAACATAAAGGTCATAAAATTATTTTTCGAATAAATGAAAATTTGGCTTCAATTTCATTATAAATATGTTTTATTTCAATTTAAAGTTCTATCACTCTAAAAAAACACCCGATAGTTGGTAATCAAATTGTTGCAATTATTTCAATGTTTTCTGTCAAATTGATGTTTTTTCGAAAATCTGCCTGACAATTTCTAAAAGATTTCTATATCAGAGTGACACCCCGTGTACTTTTATGTGATACGAAATGCCTTCTCGCTACAAAACATTAAAATGATTCTTTTTGTCTTCAACGATACCAGTTATCCAGCCAACGTCTTCGTCCTCATTATGAATTCAGAAAACAATCTTCTCGTTACTTCAAACTTCCAGTTTCCATTCATAATGCTACGTGATAAAAATGATCCGAATGCTGAAGAAGACGTGAAAAGGAGGACATGGTGACAAGGAATGTTGTATAAAAATATTATATAGAGCACCCTCTAGAAACTCCCGTGCCTACGTAATACTCTCCGAATTTTTTCATCTTTTTCGATGTGCTTCCACCCTTCGCCATTTGCATGTAAGTGTTATGCTTCTACGTTTCAGTAAAATTCACCGAAAGAATTTGGAAATGAGAAGAGACAGTCATTAAACAGAGTTGAACAATATCTCTCAGAAGACATATTTTTGGGCGGATAATTATCAAATAATATTTAAATAAGGTTATTCTGATTTTCACAAATTTTTATTGTTATGTTTACAACAATCGTTTCGCTATCACAGTAGCATCATCAGGAAGGTTTACATTTTGAATAACTAAGCTTGTTTCCGAAATCCATTACTATTTATATTACAGTAAGTACAATAAATTTTTATTGAGCACTAAAACCCAAAAAAGGGCTTCTGCAAATTCCCGCTCATGTGAATATATTTAACAGAGGTGAGTTATTTGAATCTATTTGTTCGTTAAGTAATATTCCAATTTTATTATGTTTATTTATCTCTAGGGATTATAACAGATTCAAAGCATAACTTTTACTTTCTATATGTAGAATTTCAAAATAATGTTGAAAGTATGTCCTGTTTCAGCAAGTGGTTAGAATATGTAGAATTATTTTTATTATTGAGGAAACTCTTCAAATGTTCACAAATTCTATGACGGAAAGTTCTTCCAGTCTGTCCTATGTAAAATTTAGGGTAATCACAGCTGGTTAACTCATAAACCCCCAATTTATCATCTTTATGTGTACAGTCTTTATTATTTTAATAAATTTACGCATGTTTGAATTGGTTTTAAATGAAGTTCTTAATTTATATTTATTGTTGAGGTATGTAGCAATTTTATCAGAAATACCTTTAGTGTATTTTAAGGAAATGTATTCAAAATATTCAAAACTACTAATCTATGGATCATACAATTGAATGCTGATAATTTTTGATTGAAAGGATGGTTTTATTCTTTTGTGTATAATAGAATCCGTATAGGTTGGTTTATGAAATATTGAATAATCATGTGAATTATTTATTCGAGTAACAGTTAAATCAAGAAAATTAATAGAATTATTATGTTCGGTTTCTATAGTGAATGTTATTGAAGGATGTATTTCATTGATGAATGAAAATAATTTTTTTGAAAGTCTGCTTGTGCCTGTGAAGCAACAGAAAATATCGTCTACATATCTATACCAATATAAAAAGTATTTCTTAAGGGGATTTTGGTGAATTTTAGTTTCAATATTGTCCATAAATATTTCTGCTAATAAAGGACTTAAGGGATTTCCCATAATCAAACCGTTTAGATTTATAAATTTTATTTTTTAATTGAAAATTATTTTGTTTAGTGCAAATATCTAGACATTCTAAAATAACTGTTAGAATCCCTAGAGATAAATAAACATAATAAAATTGGAATATTACTTAACGAACAAATATATTCAAATAACTCACCTCTGTTAAATATATTCAGGTAAGCTGGAATTTGCAGAGAACCTTTTTTGGGTTTTAGTGCTCAATAAAAATTTATTTTACTTACTGTAATATAAATACAAACGGATTTCGGAAACAAGCTCATTTATTCAAAATGTAAACCTGCCTGATGATGCTACTGTGATAGCGAAATGATTGTTGTAAACATAACAATAAAAGTTTGTGAAAATCAGAATAACCTTATTTAAATATTATTTAATATGGATTTTCACCAAGTAACGGCTGATTCAATTCAATATTCAATGGATAATTATCAACTAAAATTGAATATTGCTACTGCTACTTTAATTTCACTTCATCACTTTGGAATTATAAAACATCAACAATAACTATTACAACAACAACTGTCAATTGAAAAGTGAGATTTATGCATTATCGTAAACTGGGGCATAGTTTGGAGAGTTTTAATACCGTAACTTTTTTTTTTAATTCATAGAATCAACCAATGTGTCTGAACCAATTGATGCCTTCGTAAGATTTTCTATAGCGGCAACTTGTCAATGTCAATTTCAAATACAAAAAAAAATATTGTACTGGCAATGAAGCGCCATGGTGGGGGCCTCTTTAACCCGGCACTTTATGGTACGAAAACCACCAATCAGTACCATTTGATGCTTAGTTTGACACCAAATAGATTAGATTCTTTCATTTTATAATATTTTGGATGGATAAACATAAAAAAAATTAGAGGTGTCAACCAAGTTAGGATTTATTTATCGAAAAGTTTACAATGTAGAATAAGGAACTGAATTTCAATGAAGAAATTGAAAAAAAACAAAAAATTATTTTCTTTCAAAAAAGATATTTGCTTTCACATATCACTTATTCTTCATTATCTTCACATCTTGGATATTCATACCGAGGATTCTCAGTGCCCTTGTTGCAGTGTCTACAAACCCAATTTTCACAACTGACGTAAGAAATCCAGCCCTTTCCAATGTAATGCAGAAAGTCGAACAGACAGATCGAATAGAGGTTTTAATTATGTTCTATCCCTCCTAGCTCACTATCATGTTTGTAGGATGCATTTGAGACCAAATGTATCGGGTGTTTTTTTTAAAGTGATAGAAATTTAAATGGAAATAAAACACATTTAAATTAAGATTGAAGGCAATTTTGTTTTATTTGAAAGATAATTTGACATTTATTTAAAAAAAGTAATTTCTAGCATATGTTTGCCACGTCTAGCTCTGAGGAACCGCATTCGACCAGACCAATTTTGGACCACTTTTTCGAGTAATTCAGGCCCTATTTCATCAATAACACGAGTTTTGTTGTCTATTGTTTCTGGCTTATCGGCATAAACCAATGACTTGACATAACCCCACAGAAAATAATCCAGTGGAGTTATGTCGCATGATCTTGGAGGCCAATTAATTGGATCATTTCTCGAAATAATATTATCGCCAAATCTTTCTTCTAGTAAATCCATTGTTACGGTAGCAGCATGAGGTGTAGCACCATCTTGTTGGAACTAAAACACTTCTAGGTCGATACCATTCAAATTTTGAAACAAATAATCATTGATCATCGATCTGTAACGAGCACCATTCACTGTAACATTAGCTTCAGCAGTTTTTAAAGAAATATGGACCGATGATGCCTCCAGCGTGTAAAGCACATCACACAGTGCATTTTTCAGGATGCAATGGAACCTGAAGAACTTCTTGAGGATTGTTTTCACTCCATATACGGCAAATTTCCTTGTTTACATAGCCGTTCAACCAGAAATAAGCTTAATCACTAAACACAATTTTACGATAAAAAAGTGGACCAACTTCAAGCTGTTCTAGGGCCCTATCAGCAAACAAACGACGCTTATTATGGTCAAGTGGGTTTAGTTCTTGAACCCTTTGGATCTTTTATGGGTGTGGACCAAGATCTTTACGCAAAATTTTTCATACTTCCAACTTGTTGTGCTCGTCGACGAATAGACAAATCTGGATCATCATTAACACTATGACTTACAGCAGCAATATTTTTTTCTGTACGTACAGTTCTTTGTCTTGTTGTTGTCATTGCATCGAGTAGAGAAAATGTTGTCCGAAATCTATGGATAGGTCGACGAATAAGCTGCTCTGATGGACGATTATGTGAACCATAAGTTTCATGAAGTGCTCTATAAGTTTGGCGAATAGAACATTGAGTTTGAAAATAAATTTCAACAAATTGTAAACGTTGTTGCGGCGTGAGTCTTTCCATGATAATTATTTGTCAATGCAAATTTTTCGAAATTAAAATTCATAGGAGGCTAACAGAATAAATCTGTTTTGATATTTAAATTTTGTAATGATCCTTCTATCAAGCAAAAAACCTCTTCTTATTTTTTTTATTTTATAATTTAATAATATATAATTATATTCTGGTTTTCCTGATTCATTAAATAAATGTCATTTGGTTTTAACTAAGGCCATAAAATACCTCACAAGCCCTGTGTGATTTTTGTGCACATAGAATACGTTGGATTTTTAAAGTTCTCTAATTTTAGTGTTTGCCCAACAAGGATACCTCGAGGTCTGTCTGGTAAGATATTTTTTGTTTATTGATTTTATTTTTCAAATGTGAAGTAGGACTGATGAAGATCTTATTTATTTTCAGATCGATTTTTGAGGACGTACTACATATATTGAGAGATTTTTGAAGCAACTTATTCAAATATCTAAAGATATTAAATATTTCGAATTAATTAGTTTTAGAGAAGTTCTTGAAATTATGTTCTGCATTTTTGAAAGAGATTTGGTTTTCACAAACAAAATTTTGTCTCCTTCAAGTATTTATTTAGTAATTTTAATTGACAATTTATATTCCGTTCGGTTTTTCTCAATTTCCATTCGATGTTATATGATTAGTTTTGATTTTATATGTCTACTAAATTTAAGCAGTTCTTATAAGAATTTAATTCAATTCTAAATGTTTTTGAATAAAATTTTTTGAATCTAAAATTTATAGGAGGCTAACAGAATAAATCTGTATTGATATTTAAATTTCATAAATAAAACAGTATTTGTTTGTACCTTCATTAATATACTCATTTTTTCACGTATTTCTTGGGGTTTTCAACAGAAGTCATTAATGTCCACTAAATCATATTATCATGCACGTCAGATGGTTAAGAAGGGGCGCTAGAAAAACACATATTTTCAAAATGGGCGCTGATTAGAAAAAAGGTTGAGGAACATTGATCTATACATAATTGAGAACACAAAGTATACATTTTCCACTGGAATTTTATTCAAAAATATACATGAATAGCTGAATGGAAATTCGAGATTTTCGTTCAATTGTTTTGAAAGTGATATTCATCATTGGCAAAGTTTTTCAGACGTGAGGTTTAATGAACCGTGGAGTCGTGCTTTCACATTATCTGTGAAGATAAAGGATACCGGATAAGACAAATGAAACCCCAGTTCATTGAAAGTGTCTGAGTGATTCTAGATTCCATGGCTGAAGGAATGTATATCGAACATCATTTCAATAAAGATTGGCACAACGTCCTCCCTTTACTGTTCGTTTTATATAAGAATAAATCAATTTCTATCCATCTATGAATTTGAAATTCATTATGAATGAAATTTTTTTGCATTATAAGACGAAAAGTGAAAAATTTGAAAACTTCTAGAATATATATTGAAAAAAAAATACTGAAATAATAACAGAGTATATATAATCAATATAAAATTTTTTTCAATCTCTAGAAAAAACTTTTATTGCTGACATAAAAATTTATACGAATGTCTTAATAAAACATATAAAGGTATGCATATAAACATATACAGAAAAATCAACTCTTCAAAAATTATATAAAACTCTCAATATAAAAGATAGATGAAAAATAATTGAACCAGAATTTTCACATATAACAAATATAATTTTTTCGATTGTCTTCTCTTCAGATATGTACCAAATTCAGATTCAAATAAATCACAAAAACGATTATTAACTTACAAGGAAGACAAAACTCGAAACAAATGAACTTCAACTTGTTTTAATGTATTGGAGACACTAGACAAATGACTTGTGAAAGAAATCATAACATGTTTGTTCTTAGAACACAGAAAAACTTAACAGATGTTATTCTTCCTAAACAATGTCTTATAATAAGAACAAAAATAACCAACATTTCAAAAACATTACATAATTAAGGGGTTTCTGTAAATCTCAACATGGAATTAATCCATAATATGAAAAATAAATTGAAATACGAGTCGTTTTTGGATAGAAACAATTAAACTAATTTGAAACTAAGAACTTCTAGAATATATAATATATTAAAAATTATATAATAAAATTACAAAATAATATCAGAGTATATGTTATAAAGAATTTTGTATATGATTTGAAGTAAAACACTTTATTTCAAAGTGTTTTACTTCAAATCATTCACGATGAATTTCCGTCAAGTAGAGACCGAAACAATCAAGAAGAATTTTGTATAATTTAGGAATAGTAAATTTTTCTGTATATGTATGTTTGTGTGCATATCTATATATAGCATGTTAATACATTTGTATAATATTTTTTCAATTGGATCCTTATTTATGGGATATACTAATTTCAAAGCCAGCTTTAATTGTATTTTTGTGAAAAGATTCTCAATAATCGGGACGTTGAAACCGTTGTTCAACGCAATCTGTTTGATAATGTTATATTCTTTGTCAAAATTCTCACGTGACATGGGTATGTTGGCTAATCTATATAACATACTATTCTATGCTGCTAATTTTTGTGAGTATGGGTGGTTTGATGTGAAGTGAATTGTGCTATCTGTATGGGTTGGTTTCCGGTATATTGAAAAAACGTGTTTATTATTAATTTTTGTGATAGTTAAGTCTAAAAAGTTTATACTACTGTTTTTTTCCCATTCATAAGTGAATTGTATGGTTGAGGATAATTTGTTTATGAAATCCACAAACAAAGAAAATATTTCATAAAAAAATTATCCCCAACCATACAATTCACTTATGAATGGGAAAAAAACAATAGTATAAACTTTTTAGACTTAACTATCACAAAAATTAATAATAAACACGTTTTTTCAATATACCCTTGTCACGTGAGAATTTTGACAAAGAATATAACATTATCAAACAGATTGCGTTGAACAACGGTTTCAACGTCCCGATTATTGAGAATCTTTTCACAAAAATACAATTAAAGCTGGCTTTGAAATTAGTATATCCCATAAATAATGATCCAATTGAAAGTAAATACATATCGTTGACATACTTGGGACCAAAAACAGAAAAGGTAGCTAGATATTTAAAGAAGAATCACAATTTTAGAATTTCTTATAAAACGAATAACTCCCTAGGAAAACTAATAAAAAATAATAAAGATAAAACATCTAAGAACAAGAAATCAGGTGTTTATAAGTTAACTTTCGGTACTTCCATTTTGTATATGTTGGTCAGACAGGAAGATCGTTCCAGACGAGACTCAGGGAACATGAAAAATGCTATTGTAACAAAAAGGGAAATTCAACCTACGCAGAGCACCTTCTAGACACAGGATATAGTTTTAATAGTAACTTTGAAATTTTACACTCAGAAAACAAAAGTTTTAGATTAAACTGTTAGAAATTTCAGAAATTAATAGATATCATAAAAGAAAAATATTATTGAATAACCAAACAGAATTAAGTAACTCCCGTTTGTTGAATCTTTTTTAAATCATTTTTCAGATTCCCAAAAGAATTGTAAAACTCTCTTCACCCCCTCTATTTTTGTTATATCCATGTACTATAAAATGAATTTCTTGTTCATGGTATACTCAGTATCTTGTAATACTCACCTGAAGAAGTCATGGTACGACGTAACGATCGTAGTGTTAATAAAATATTAGCGGAAATTAGAATATTGTTTTTATTCATATTTTCAAGATGAATTTCCGTCAAGTAAAGACCGAAACAATCATAGATTTGAAACAATATAGTTACCAGGGGCGGATGTCATGTTCCGTATATTGAAAAAAATATGAATAGAGAGGGAATATAATATAAATAAAATGAAAATATAACATGAATGAAATAAAATATAACATGGATAATTTCTCGTAGTCACGCTTGTAGTTCGAAATTGCCAACCTCAAAGTATCCAAAGTATTTGTGCCTGTTAAGCGCGAATGGTGCTTACTATTCAACTGTTTTAAATACGAAATGGCAGATTTCACCTAAATATGTCGAACCAAAACACGTACGTAGCTTCTCAACACATTCCTCCAAATTAGAATACTTCTTCTTGTAAACCAAAGCCCAGAAATCTAAATCTGAAGAGCGCCTTGCTCTCAGGAATAAATCGCATCGCAGAGTTATAATTTCATTTTGAAGGATGGGGTGGTCAATGTGAAAAAATTCTGCAAACTTTTTCGACACTCATATATGTCACTTTCATTGAGAGTGCTATTGAATGAATAATTTATGAATTCTACCAGGTTTTCGATTTTTTAAAATCCATAAATCGAATTTCGAAATCTGAAACAACTTCCTTGATTTCGGCCATATACTTGTCACGGGTTGAAATCGTAAGTCGGATGTTTCTCAATATGATGTTAACAAATTGCTCAAGTTTTGTTGCCTCAATGTCGACTATTATAGACGGTGTTTTATTAATGAATGCCGCCAAAGAACTTATCATTAATATAATTGTTCTATTTTTATCCTGTAATTCCAAATTCAATGTGCAAAGTTTTTCTGTCAAATCTACTTAAAATGCGAGATCACATTGCCAGTCTAAATTACACAGCTGCTGCCCCTTGTTTCAAGAAATGTTGTTATTTCTTCCAACAGATCTCGAAATTTTTGTGAAAATTTGCTACGGCTCAACCACCTTACATCAGTGTGCAATGTTAATTCTGGTTCATTCTCATTCAACTGCTGTTGGAAAAGGCGCCTTTGGAGAGATTTTCCTCTTGTGTAATTAACAATTTTTAAACAAATATCCATTACATGCTTTGTGTTCAGTCTCTTACTAGCTAGAACTTGTTGATTAATAATGCAATGGTAGCTAATAAACTCAGAAAAATCTTCATCTTTATGGCAAAAATCAATGAAACCATTACGTTTAACTGTCATAGCAGGAGCCCCATCAGTTGTTATAGAAATGAGTTTGAACAAAGGCGGCTTGATCTTATTAGTATAAGTTTTGAATTCGGTGAATATGTCGAGGCCACGGGTTTTACCTTTCAAGGAAATCATGCTCAGTAATTCTTCTCTCGATGAGAAATCTACGAAGACCATTCTAATAAAAATTAGTAATTGTGCCGTATGAGTAATATACGTTGATCCATCCAGTTGAATATATAAAGCAACGCAAAGGACGATGTCTTTTTGTATTTGTCCGTTTATGTTTTCACTCATTGTTTCTATAAGGCGCATCACAGTGTTTCGGGATAGCTGCAAACCTTGAATACTTTTTTTATCTGATTTCCGTTCTAGAAATTTGTGAAAAACAAATCCGATATGTCTTAAAAAAATTTCCTTAATATATTCTCCATCAGAAAAAGGCTTGCACTTTTGTGCATTACGGTAGTTCTCTTGAAAAAAAGCTTTAGTTGCTGCCTCACTTTTATCAAGAGGTTGAGAAAACTTGTTAGTTTGAATTGTCAATCGCGATTTTAATGCTTGCAAGTTGTTCTTTCTCAGTTCACTATCAGGTGGAAAATCTACTTGAAATCTGCTATGCATGTTTTGCATAGAAATGTCGTTCCAAATTTTCCTTTTTCTGTAATGCTTTGCATATCAAACAACAACAGTTCTCTTTAACCATTCTAAAAAAGTAGTCCAGTTCCCATTCTTTATGAAAGTCATATATATTTTTTTCTTCGTTGCACTTATTTCGAGGTCCTGCAAAAATTTAATGCGAATGTCAATAAAAAAAACCTGTTTTTTTTTGATAATGAAAAATGGAAAAGTTACCGACAACTCAATGTGAATTTAATGGCGAGTTCGTTTGTAATAGTAGCAATACCGAGAATATCTTACTTTATTTGATGAACCTCCAGAAACCTTGGGTTCTTCATTGGAAGTTCCTTCAGTGCATCTCTTCAACCACTTATCTATTGCCTACGAAAATAAAATTATCCTTATTTACGAATATACATTCTGTCAAGAAAGTACCGGGAATTATCGATTTAAATCTGGCGGGGCAATGAGGCAGGTAAATTTTTTTTTTCATAGGTTGGTACCACTGTCCTTAATTACTATGCCAAGCTTGAGCGGGATCTGTCAACTAGTGTGTTTGCAACAGCTGATTAAGTCAGTCGATGTCAGAGTGCGTGCGGATTTTTACTATGGGTGATTACGTTGAGCAAAGAATTTGTTTAAAGTTTTGTGTTGCAAATGAATTTTCGTGTGCCGATGCATTGAAAATGTTGCAAAAGGCCTTTGGTGATAATGCTCTATCGAAAACTCGTGCATATCAGTGGTACAGAGCCTTCAGGGACGGTCGTGAAGTGGTCGCCCATCGACGGCTATTTCGGGCATGAGAAAGGTGGCCGCACGACTCGTACCGAAAGACCTGAATTTTCTTCAAAAACGTCATCGCGAACAGGTTGCTTCAGACATGCATGTGCATTCACCACACGGAAAATTTTACGTGGAGATCTTAGTCTACACCCATACCAGATCCAACTGGTTCAAGAACTAAAGCTACTTGACCATTATAAGCGTCGTTTGTTTGCTGATTGGGCCCTAGAATAGCTTGAAAATGACCACTTTTTTATCGTTAAATTGTGTTTAGTGATTATGCTTATTTCTGGTTGAACGGCTATGTAAACAAGCAAAATTGCCGTATATGGAGTGAAAACAATCCTCAAGAAGTTCCGCAGGTTCCATTGCATCCTGAAATATGCACAGTATGGTGTGCTTTACACGCTGGAGGCATCATCGGTCCACATTTCCTTAAAAACGATGCTGGAGCTATTGTACAGTGAAAGGTACTCGTTACAGATTGATGATCAATGATTATTTGTTTCAAAATTTGAATAGTATCGACCAAAAGTGTTTTGGTTCCAACAAAATGGTGCTACACCTCATCTTGCTACCGTAACAATTAATTTATTGAAAGAAAGATTTGGCGCTAACATTATTTTGAGAAAGGATCCAATTAATTGGCCTCCAAGATCATGGGACATAACTCCACTGGATTATTTTCTTTGGGGTTATGTTAAGTCATTGGTTTATGTTGATGAACCAGAAACAATAGACGATTTGGTAGCCAACATAACTCCTGTTATTGAAATAAGGCCTGAATTTCTCGAAAAAGTGGTCCAAAATTGGTCTGGTCGAATGCGGTTCCTCAGAGCTAGTCGTGGTGGCATATGCCGGAAAACATAAATGTCATAAAATTATCTTTCAATTAAAAAAAAATTTGGCTTCAATATTAATTTAAATCTGTTTTAATTCAATTTAAATTTTTATCACTCTGAAAAAACACCCGATATTTAATTTAATTTCAAAAAGGTTTTAAGAGATTTTTCAGAATACATTTTTAGGGGTTTTGACGAATTGAACCATTCAATATTTTAAATGATGCACTAATTAATATAGAAACACAATATCACCATTTTCATAACTGGAGAAGAAGTTCATTGTTTATTATTAACGTACGCCAAGTGTCAAATGAATAATCAAAATAAGTTGCCATATCAGCCGGTATTATTGTTTGTCAGCCTATGAAAATAAGTTTTTTTAAATGCTTGTAACTTCCAAACCAAAACGAATCAGATCTATGTTCATAGCAGTGAAATCTTTTGAATTACTACAACTATTTTCTGCCAGTGTTCATCTTAAATCTTATGGAACATACTGTAAAGGCAATTTTCGGTGAAATATTTTTCTACCTGTTAAGAAAAGACACCTTTAAAATCACCCTATCTATTATGAATTTTTCAGGTTGTTCTGGTTATAATAGTAGTAAGTAATAATAAAGAAAATCTATTTTTGTGCGTTATCTTCAAGACTTTATGTAACATGTTGCCGATTGTCCGATTTGGGTCAATATGCACCGTTTTGTTCTATAATTTGTTGCTAGTTCAAAGATAGTTTCATAATGCCTCTCTTACAGAAGTCTTAATAATTATTGGCGAAATATTCTAGTAATCGATTTTCACAAACTTCTCTTGATGCTAACTTCTTATCACTCAGGAAGTTTTGCAATGCGAGAAAAGTATAGTAGTCGCTTGGTGCCAGGTCCGAACTATATTGTGGATGCATTAAAACTTACAAACCAAGCTACCGATTTTTCTGGCGGAGTCACTACAGACGAGTATGGCCTGGCGTTGCCGTATTCCTGATGGAACACTACACATCTTGTGTTAGTCAATTCTGACAGCAAAATAATTTTTTTGAAGTGAAGTATCATCTTAACAAGCATAAATATGAAATTTTTTGATCGATACTTTAAAAGATATCGATCACTAAATTCTCTAAGCTTTTCATTAATTAAAAACATTCAACGAGTTAGACTACAAATCATAAATCAGCATTGAAAAATTGTGTCAAATTGTCACTGGATCAACGACTGCATTCATCGGCGTCATTTATGAATTGATAACGAAGAATATCAGACTAACAGGAAACAACACCGATCAAGGTGTGTGCAATCGTGAGTGTCAGGTTCGAACGTAACAGTACCAGGGTCAAATGGAGCAATTCTAAAAGGAATAAAATATCTATAGGCAGATAAGTTCATTGTTGTGACAATATGTATACACTTATGTATATCCATATTCCAATGTACGGTAACAGTTACTTCAATCGCTTGGATTACTTGCATATTTCTTGCGAACTTAAGGAGGAGAATCTCATGCTGAGAGACTATTAGCTTGCAGGTATGACGTAATTCATGAGATATTAGACAGCTAAATATGTGTAATAGTTTTGAACTATATGCGGTTGGGATGGGCGACTGCAATTTGAATAATTCAAGAAGGATCAATAAAACTAGATTCAGCGGGGATATTATTATGAACATGATATTTTCCTATGTATGCACTCGGGATTCCACTTTTTAACTTGAACGTTGATTCTATATTCAGGTTGGATCATAAGTGTTGCGGATCTAGAGGTAATTTCTCGTCATGTTTTTGTTGGCACATATCAGAATGCGTACTATTTTATTTAGATGCCTTCATTTGTATTATTTTTGGCAGAATATAATCTCCAACAATTAAAGGGTACTCCATCTAGAGTAGGGTGTCCGTTATTTACGAAATTGATTATTTCTCTTGCGACTCCCTGTAAATTTTTAGTTTATCATCTAAAACAAAATATAAGACCATCATAAGCCTCTAATTTTCATAACAACCCTTGCCCTAAAGACGATACATTTTCCATTTAAATTGCATGGGATTTTGCCACTCTTTGCAAATATTTTTTTTTTCTGGGACTTGTTTGTTCGTAGCAATAACAAACTCATATTATTGTACAGAATTGAACGCTCTACAAAAAAGGTCTCCTAAAATTTTTCGATAAATTTACTTCTTCAAAACTTATTCAAAGTTAAAGTTGACCTCAATATCAATTCTTGAATTTTTGCACTTTTACGGCGAAATTATGATTATTTTGTGCAATTTATTCGTTTAATTAAAAAAATATATAATTTTTTGTGATCCTATTGTAAAAAATTTTTTTATACATGGCAAATAATTGATTGCATGACAGGTTAATTTCAGTTTTTATCATATTCAGCTTGTATCTATTTGCAACACTTAATCAACTAATTGTAATTAAATTGGGTAAATTTCTGTGCTTTTCGAAAAATTTCTTTCCAATGAGTTAACATTTTGAATTTACTCTTACAAACATTCTTACCAACGTACGGATTTTTTCTACGCAAGCGCACTCTAGCTCATTTAGTAACTCGACTATAGTCAAGCTTTATGCTCTTCGAGGATTGTAAACAAATATCTTCTCTTTACACGTTGTAACACATTGTTGTGGACGTTTTGTCACACATTAACAATTGTTGTTTATTTAATAAAAAAAGTGTTAAGAGATAAAATACCAGAAGTAAGTTCGAAAATTGATCTGTTCTTGAATACTTGTTTATCTCGTGGCGATTACAAAGAACTGTTAGAATTGAGCAAAATATTTTTAGGCACGATGGATGTTCAGGAAATCAAATTTTATAAACCGGGGGCATTCCATCATGCTCGATGGATATCTAAAGCAATTTATAGTTTAAAAATGTATATTTTCCGAGACAGTATTAAGTTAAGCGCTCAAGATGAAAAAAATCTTCAGGAAATTTCATTATTTATTGTTTTTGTTTATGTTCCATATTGGTACTCTTCACCTTTAGCTGCAGCTGCACCAAATCAAGATCTTGAATTTATCAA
Source organism: Megalocaria dilatata (assembly GCA_034642435.1). Lineage (NCBI taxonomy): Eukaryota > Metazoa > Arthropoda > Insecta > Coleoptera > Coccinellidae > Megalocaria > Megalocaria dilatata. Next base: position 49,855,909 of record CM067859.1, on the reverse strand, counting down.
ATCTGTTTATAACTATAGATCAATCGATAAAAATTTATCCAATTCAGTTCTTGAAAAATTTCGAAACCATTTATGGTATTTTAGTCCTGAAGCTGCAGCCTTATCATTTTTCGACAAAAACATATCTCTTTGTGTCAGGCAAAAAATGGTTGAGGCTTTAAAAGTGAATAATGAACGGTTCGATATTCCTAAACGCTTTATCTTTGATCTGGGTGATTTTAAATGGTTCACAAATAAAGACATTGATTATTTTATAAATTCAAATTCTTTACAATTTTTTGAAAGGTTTTCAATTGATACAAGCTTTCTGCAGTTAGACAGTACTAAATGGTTAGAGGATCCTGGATATTTAAGAGGTTTAGAAATTGTAAAAAAATTGAGAGTAGTTAATGATACAGCAGAAAGAGCTGTTAAATTGTCTGAAGAATACATAAATATTTTAGCTAGAAGTGAAGATGAAAAACAATTTGTGATTCAGGTTGTAAGCGAGTATAAAAAAAGTATCAAAATGTAACTAAACAATGTTTGATAAAATAAATCAAGTATACTGAAATGGTTTAAATTTCATTCACCTTGGAAGGTTTTTGGTTTTTACCTTAACACCATAAGAATTAAATATTTTCTGGAATAAAAAAATAAAATGAACAAAAATAATCATAATTTTGCCGTAAAAGTGCAAAAATTCAAGAATTTATCTTGAGGTCAACTTTAACTTTGAATAACTTTTGAAGAAGTAAATTTATCGAAGAATTTTAGGAGACCTATTTTGTAGAGCGTTCAATTCTGTACCAGAATGTGAGTTCGTTATTGCTACGAACAAACAAGTCCAAGAAAAAAAAAGTGGCAAAATCCCATGCAATTTAAATGGAAAATGTATCGTCTTTGGGGCAAGGGTTGTTATGAAAATAAGAGGCTTATGATGGTCTTATATTTTGTTTTAGATGATAAACTGAAAATTTAGAGGGAGTCGCAAGAGAAATAATCAATTTCGTAAATAACGGACACCCTAATCTAGAGTTTGTATTTGGAAGTAGTGGTTATTCCGAGTTTGGCAACACTTCTGTCGTCCGATTAAAAATGCAAATTTTAAATGGCCCACCCATACATTGGGTACTACTCGTATATTTCATGATCAAATTTTACTCGATCCTTCCATTGGTAAGCACGTGAAATTAAGATTAATCTGGTTGTTCTCACAGTATAACCATAATAACTGTTAAATTTTACAAGCTGATACGACTCGAAGGCTAAAAGTTTCTGCGAGCTGAAATGTCAACATATTTTCTCTATTAACATAGCTCATAATTATTAAATATTCAGATAAAATATCCTCCGATATTCTAATTAATCAAATGTTATCGTATCGTGTTGGCCTTTACTTGATAGAAATCCATTGTATACTTTAGTTTAAATGATACACATATTGATTTATGTTTATTATTGTTTCATATAGTAACTTCTTCAAATGCCTATAAACAACTAGTCTGAAATTTGGTAACCTACTCTATTTAAATATTTTCTAATTTGGGATAAGGATAAAATAAAAAGTTTTCATTACCACTGGGTTTTTATTACCACTGGATCCAATAAAGGACAGTTGAATAACTCTGGTCATTCAAACGAATCCCCGAAGTTCTGAAACGGTTTATTTCTAACAGGTTCAATTTTAAACCCTTATTTTCTGTGTGCAAAATCTTAAAACCTTCATCGAATTCATGTTTCTCTTTTATTAAATTTTCCGCATACGTAGAGTCCAACTTTTTATTGAGGTAGGAACGACGGTATTCCTTTATTCTAGTATAAATACTAGAATATGGCTTCTTCTACCCCTCGAAATCAAAGAGGAATTATGAATAAAATAAATGGAGGTTTATACTTGATATAATATATAATTTTTTGGTTTCTTTAACATTCTTTATACAGATATGCTTATGCTATAACAGGGGCCGTTAAATTGCCGGTCAATCTTTAAGATCTGTGGTAAACCACAGAACTATTTATTTGAGGTCACATTAGAAACGATTTAAATGTTCAGTATTCATTTAGCTAGATGCTTTATGGATTGTTAAGGTGAGTGAATATTTTTTGATTGATATTAAATTATTTTAAATGTGATTGGGTACTGACGAGCGAAGTCTATCTTAAAACGTGTTTTTTAGTAATATTTTTACATATCATGAGATTTTCTAAAAAGTAACTTAGTTAGATATTCAATAATATTGAATATTCTAAGTAAGATAGTTTTATAATGAAATTCTTAAGATTATGTTAAACATTTTTGAAAGATATCTGTTTTCATAAGAAGGATGAGCAGAAACAAAATTTTGTCTACTTAAAATATTTATTTTACAGGATTTTCGTTAAAAATTTATATTTATTGGAGTTTGTTATCTAATTTGGATGTCTTATAATGAACGTTTATTTTATATGTCATTTGATATAAGCGGTGCTTATATGACATTAATTTAATTCTTGAAGTTATAATATTAAATATAATTTTTTGAAATCAAATATGTAGAAGGTTAACGGAATATATCTGTAAATATTATATTGAAATATTCAAAAAATTGTTTCAGTGCCTTCTCGCCCGCATAAAATGTTTGGTAAATATTATTCATTTCAGTTTTTTGGTTTTTAAGAAAAAAATTAGAAACTGTTTTTCGAGCACCATATTTAGGGGGCTGTAATTAAGCAGGGGTCTCAAAAAAATGAAGTATTTTTGAAAGATCCACCCTATTTTTTGACAAGGAATCACAGGTCTCAAAAATTTACCATAACAATATTCATAAACTCGAAATTTCTTCTTTCGTGCCCTAGACTACGCGGAAACCTCTATAAACTTGTTTTTATTTCGGCCTCAATGCACAAAAGTGCAACAATATTAACGTCCGTTTGTTACATCGTTGACCGATGGTTGATGTTTGATCTTTTTAAGAAATTAAAAGGACCTTGCTTAAAAAGTAGAGAAGTATGTTAAAACATTTCAAGACAAATTATACAAAAAATTTAAAAAGAAAAATATAATTTAGTGTTAACTTAAAATAAGGCTATGATTCATTTCCTACTAGTTTTTTTTCCTCAGTCATTGATAGATACATGAAGGGGACTGAAATTTTCCATTTCGTCGTCTGATAACATTTCTTCAACTACAGCTTGAAGTATAGTCAAATATAAAAGTTTTATGACGGCAGTATGATTTTTCCTTGAACTATTTATAAGAAACTATTTTTATTGTCATTACTTGCCTAAGTTTATCAACTATTGGCAACAATATACTAATCGTGAAGCTTTTTCTAGCAGAAAAAGTGACTTCGCCACTTGAAGTTTCGCCAGCCTGAAATTTTCTGATTGTCTTTTCGTTTCTCGTCACCTTCGTATATTTTAACCTCTTTAGTTTCAAAGGCAGCAAACTGTTTCGAAAAATAATGTTAGACTATTGAACTTCTATCACATTCCTTACAATATTATTATTCTGAACATATTTGTTCACAGCCTTAGAAGAATTGCACTCCATAACTGAGTCATGAATGCTATTTCTAATCTATTCAGTCTGCGAATAAGTAACTTCTGCTGGGATCCTAGATTTTTTATTTTGATTGCTGTGAAATTTTCAAAGAGCTCTAATAATTGCAGGGTATTCTTCTTGCTAGGCTCTAAAATCGTCTTCTTTAATAGACTACCTTGTAGGAAAATACTTTTGTGGTGTATTTTTTCACTCGTTTAATACTGCCCATCTATTTTCCGAACTAGATGAAAAGTTGAGAGCAATGAAGATAGTATGGCTTCTACGTATGTTTCTGCTGGATGCGTGCCAACTATATTAAGGGAATAAGCTGCACACAGTACATATGATTGACGCATGTGAACTCACTTCAAAAATTTCAGCCCTCAACACGGAATAAATGTATTATACAGAATTGTTCACGACACTTCTGAAGATCAAATATGAATCGTCGTAGGATCTCAGTTATAGTAGTGAACATATCAAAAATGTTGAGAAACCCCCCCAAAAGGCTCCCCATTCGATTCGACGTTTCGTATGACAATTGATAGTTTAGAAACATGAGAGATATTGGAGTAGAATCCACAATGTTCGAAAGGTATGTGGAGCTCTTAGCGTCATCTAAAATATTGTTCAATACTCCTTTTCCAAGTAGTTCAATGAATTTATCGCATATAGTTGATGACAGATAAGAAACATTTCGTTTCCAGGATTTCCATATTTTCTAATATGAATATGGCTAAGAAAGGGTCGAATTCTACATAGTTGCCTGGTGCTTAAGCGTTCTGTTAGTGCAGACGTGTACTAAAAGTTACTTCGCTGATTTTTATCTGAAATTTATTAGACATAAACGGAATTTTGTTGAATGTACTCGACATCAGTGCAATTTAATGTAATCGTTTGGTTTATCAAGCTCCTGAGACAGCAACTTTTTACCTCAAACACTGTGTGCATTCCATTTTGATCAAGAAAAATCGAAAGTTTTTTATGACTTTCCGGTATGCACTCGATAAATGCATCAAATGCTCAATATTCATATGAAGATGAAGATGAATTCATTATTAATCGCATTGATTTGAATCTATCAAAATATAAAGATATTAGAGATTTGATTCTTAAATACTGTCAGATGCGGATGGAGACGAAAAATTTTGGATTATTTGGCTCATTTTGATATTTCAAATGGACCACCCATCTGTCAATCTTTTCACCTCTGCAGTTATGAGTTAAGGTTTGAGAGAGGTTTTCTAACTCCTTTACATGATTTTTCTGACAGTCTTGCTCCTAAAATTAGAGTTTCTCGGTATCAAAGTAGGTCTGTCTACGCTTTGCATTACCCAAGTAGTTGGTTTAATCTTTCTACTCACCTAAGCTATAAATATCAGAATTGAAATAAGACTTGTTAACAATTAGTGTTGTTTACATAGAAAAATAAGTGCATTTATATTTGATTTTTATCGAATACGACTTGTACTATCCACGATCGGTTGATTTTATTGATGTTGCACTTTAATTTCATTACCCCGGTAATTTCAAGTAGGAAATAACATTCGACTACACATTCACCTATATCTGATAACATGAATTATCAACTTGTTCGATTGATGCTGGTTGTCAACAAACATAAAATATCGCTTGCTTTCGAACTGGAGAAGATTATCGATTTATTGTAGCTGTTCTTTTGGAAAACGAAGAAAAGTGTACCATTCTCTACTAATCAGGTGCATTAAATTATAGCACAAACGTATCTTTCACCAGGAAATGATCCTACCCATGGATGTTTCGCATAAATTCTACGAAGATATAACACGGAAAAGTTGACAATGAGATAGATCTTTCACTGAAATAACCGTGTGAGCTAGAGAACGAGTACCAACAGTTTAAAGTTGTGTTTTATTTCTTGAACAGCCATATTGATATAAGAAGCTTAGCTGTCGCTGCGATTCTTAATTGAAACGTGAGTTATGTATTAAATGACTAGATTTTTATTCATCTCAAATTTTGATCAACGGAAATGGGTAAATTATAATTATACACGAAATCAAACTCAAATGAGATCAACCTGTAATAACAAAAACGTTTGTTCACAACGAAAATTCTGTTGCATTTTAAAAAGTTTTATGAATGAAAATTGATCGTAAAAGTTTGAACTATTTATTTAAGGAGTATAAGCTATGGTAATAGAAAGCTCTTCGAAACGGGAACACGCAACTTACATTTGTGTATAGTTCACAACTGAAATAAGTTTGCTACTTGAGTCAGCTGGTTGGGTTTATGCTGTAATGTAAGAGTATATTCATATGCATAGATGACGCTAGTGTTTGGTTTGAATTCTGACGTTCCCGTGTAGGGTAATATTCGTAGGGCGCTAAATCATTGCAGTGGTGAGATACCCATTCAAGTTGATTCGAACTGTGAAATGTCACACATATATGAATTACGATGTACATATTCGAAGAACTTTCTATTAACTTTCTATTCTCCAGAATAGTTGGGTAATATGTTCGCTGGAAATCTAATTAACTTTTATGTTTATGATTTGAGAAGCAAACATTGTTAATTGTGATATTTTCAGATAAATTCAAGAAAATGCCAATAAGGTTATTACCACATATGAAGAGAGGAATAATATTTGCGTTAGTAGCGTAATATAAAGAGGTGCCCTATATAAAACAGTCAATCTTGAGTATGAGTTTTCCGGAAAACTCTGATACAGAGCAATTTTCACACGATCATTCCCCTAACCCTCAGGAATTTTAAATAGCAATTTCACATGGAATGTTCAATCGACACGTTATTGTGAAGGTTTCGTAATTCCATATAAGGATATGATGAAAAATTTCTGTTTGGCGTTCGTTTCAGTGTAAAAAAACTCGTTGGAAATGATGACTGAAGCGCATTAAGTGGTTGGGTTTCTAAAAGAACAAGCCTTGGGATGTTAATATCATTTATCATTTGATTCTAACAGGTAATTAAATTCTTATTGAATGTTTTCATCGACATTTGTAGCAGTTTAGCTGCGATCCAAAGATTCAAAATAACAATGAAATTATCAATCGCAAGAAGTACTCTTGATATGGTCCCATATGTTGTTGAGATTCTATAGGTTTTCTTCACTCCAATTCAATACTTATCAGATTTTGAAAGTATCGGGTGTTTTTTTTAGAGTGATAGAACTTTCGAAAAGGATAACTGTGATTTGACAGAAGGTAGAAGCCATGTTGTTTTGACATTTCTGTTCAGTAAGCATTGAAAAATTATCATGGAAAGACTCGCGCCACAATAACGATTAAAAATTGTTGAAATTTATTTTCAATATCAGTGTTCTATTCGCCAAACTTATAGAGCACTTGGTGAAATTTATGGTTACATAATCGTCCATCAGAGGAGCTTATTCGTCGAACTATCGATATATTTCGGACAACGTTTTCTCTACTCGATACAACAACAACAAGACAAAGAACTATACGTACAGAAGAGAATACCGCTGCTGTAAGTCATAATGTTAATGATGATACAGATTTGTCTATTCGTCGACGTTCACAACAAGTTGGTCTCTGTGCATCCACCACATGAAAAGTTTTGCATAAAGATCTTGGTCTACACCCATACAAGATCCAACTAGTTCAAGAACTAAACCCACTTGACCATATTAAGCGTCGTTTTATTGCTGATTGGGCCCTAGAACAGCTTGAAGTTGATCCACTTTTTTATCGTAAAATTGTGTTTAGTGATGAAGGTCATTTCTGGTTGAATTTTCGAATAAAAAAAAAATTGGCTTCAATCTTAATTTGAATGTGTTTTTGATAGATTCGGTCTTTACTTGGTGGAAACTCATTTTAATCAAAAAAATGTATATGAGACAGTAATTTATTTCCACAAAAATGTTTGTACTACTACTACAATTGTTGTAGTATTACAAACATTTTTGTGGAAATAAATAACTGTCTCATATACATTTTTTTAATTAAATGTGTCTTATTTCAATTTGAAGTTTTATCACTCTAAAAAAACACCTGATATTTGCAATCGTTTATAATGATTTTCTGATCTTTTCGAAAAATTAAATCAGCATAGTTATTATTCAATATTTTTATCGACATTTTGTAGCACTTCAACTGTGATCAAATGATCCACAATAACAACAAACTTATCAATCGCAAGAAGTATGCTTGATAAGGTCCAATATGTTCTTGTAATGCTACCGATTTTGAAATTGTTTGAAATCATTTATTCATGATTTTCTGCAGAGGTTGAAAATAGTCGCTGTCTATTTGACGTGACATGATGACTGGGTTCGTTGCTAGCAATCGTGAAAAGCATCACACGTCAAAGTTATAATTTTTGAACATATCTAATTTGATTCTTTGTCGACTATCAAAAAGTAAGCAGAAACTTTGGGAATTGCGCTATGAAAATTAGAAGATCTTGAAGATGCATCATTTCCATCCCAAGAAGATTTATCTCGTCCAAGAACTCAATGAAGGCTATCTTGATCGGCGATTACAATATTGTCTAGTGAAAATTTTTGAATGATCCTAATTTTTTATATTCAGTATGCTTCTCCGATGAATGATTATTTTATAACTGAATGGTAATGTGTAGGACCGACTTAAGAATAGTCCTACCCGACCGTGAGGTTCCGCAGTGTACATTAAGGTACCCCATGGGCACGGGATTGAGATTCGCCCAATCAGCACGCAAAACGAATCGTCCCCCTTTGCTTCCAGTATAGACTGGTAGCTTCGCAGAGTACCCTTCTAGCCTAGCGTGTAGGCTTTCAACATCTGCCCTCGTGATTCCAACAACAATTAGGGTGACCAGAAGTACGAGTACCTCTGTGGGCCAAATCACCCATCCGTGGTAGCCATTGAAGGCTAAGGGTCGCCAAGAAGAGTTCAACTCGATGCCAGAATTCAAGAACTCTAGGAGACTAACACGTCATATTATCCCTCCCTTAAAGCTAGCACAGATTTAATTCTGACGCATTAACCCTTATGGACAGATAATCTTCAATCGGGTAGAATAACGCCAGTTGTATGGGTGAGTGCCCTATGCGTTGCAACACCCACACCACGACCGCGAGGTTGTGTAAAAGCCGAAAGGCACGGAACCCCGTGTCACCGGACTCTTATGGTTGGGAAATTCATCTAGGTTCTGAGGAGGAATGGAGGGCTGAACCGTGGTGTCCAACACGGTGGCAAGGGTGTTTATCGCAGCGCAGGGCTTATACCCTTAAATTTTTTCTGTCCATTGGCCGACTACGTTATGTAGAATACTGCATTACCTCGGGAGGCTGGAGGCCCTTGGTGAGTATTCGTACTCCCTGGCCATCTAATTGGTGTTGGACTAGAGAGGGCAGTGGTTGAAAGTCTGCATGCTGAACTAGAAGGGTATTCCATCTGGTCGCAACAAACTTTTGATTGACATTCTCCACCTTGGTCCCACCAATGTTATCGGAAGTCTAAATCAATAAATAAACTATTCAGGTTTTCTCGAGAAGTGCTTCAGGGTTATGCGGGACTTGACGGTTCGACCGGCCTTGTTTTGAGCCAGTATTGTTTGCGAGACATTTCTGGGGTTTTTGGGTCTTGACGATACGTTGGTGCTCGAACCAGGTTCTATTGAAAGACAAAAGGGTCTTTACGGTGAGGCTGGAAACGGGCTCGTACCAGGATCAATTGAGGTATCCTACTTGGAATTCTCTTGTTTCTTGAGTCTGCGTTCGGGCGGGTGGAAGTAAGGAGCCCCTTCGGCGTGTGCGTCCCAAACAACTCAGGTACTAATTTGCTGAGCCAGTAGTGGTTGGATAGTGCTTCGCTGCTACCAGTTATGGTTTTCGAATTGAAGCCGAAACTGGAAGCGGGGTGGCTTCAACTCTTCGGAGTGATTCTCGCTTTGCGCGATGATAAGGCGTATCCTTATCGCACAACTTGCTTTTTGGGTAAATTATGGAGAGTGCTCAGTAATCACCTGGTGGAAGAGCCATGCTAATATGCCAGTAACTGCAATAGTAGAATTTACGAATGGTAATGTGCTACTGAGCGGGTGGCTAAGAGATCACTTTAATCCGATACTGCAATCGTAATGAATTGTAATGTCAACAGATATAATTGTAGATACTGGAGTGATTCAAATACTAGATTTTTGAAATAACAGCATATACAGTATATAGAAAAGTTGAATATCTGGGCTGCAATTTTAGGAAATAGCATTATGGGTTCCTATCTAAATCTACCCAAGCGTTGTGGAGATTCTAGAAAACGGAAGAATATATTTTTCCATTGAGATGGTACGCTACATTATACAGCCCAGGGCGTGACTTTCTTAATCATCTTTTTCCCTAGAAGTCGACAGGAAGAAGATATGCTATTTAATGGCCTCCAAGGACTCTTGATTTAACACCTTTAGACTTTTTGTCGTGGGGTCGTTTGGAATGTGTCGTATTTAAGACAGTACCTGCTTCTCTAGAAGATCTTCACTAAAGAATAGTGTTAGCATGTGATGACATGACGTCTGAAGTGTTACAGAATGTAAGAGAAACTGTTGAATAAATCCACTTTCACTGTTACTAAATAAATGGTAGCCAATTTGAACATCTTATCAATTGAAGTTCGTACAAATATTTCACCTTTTAATGCACTTCACCCATTACTTCCAGTGAGTTTTATACATCGAAATGAATGCCAAACAGAAAATTTTCCGCAAATTCATTAATATAATTGCAAAACTTTCAAAATGATGTTGTACTTGACCCCAACAGCCACTTGAGATTCTTGAGGGCATTACCACTCTGCTTAGGGGGGTGATCGTACAATTTGCAATTGAGATATGTCCTCCACCAAATAACAATTGACCTGTCTTAGCGTTTTCCGGAAAAACTCATACTTACTGGATTATTTAGCTAGTTTATTTTGTGAGTGCAATTCTGTAAATTCAATGCTTGTCTATATCATGTAAATATTTAATTGAATCAGTCTGTATGTTCGATATGATATCTGGTTTCAACAGGATGGTTGTTCAAGTCACAATGCACGAGCAGTCACACGATATCTCAGCACTACTTTTTCGGACCGTGTCATTTCTATAAATGGCACGATCAAATGACCCTCCGGATCACCAGATTTAACTCCCAATGATTTTTTTCTTTGGAAATATCTGAAAAATTTGGTTTATGGGCATTAAATTGATAGAGCGACGAATAAATTAAGGTTTAAAATTAACCAACTATGTACCAAAATAGCAACTACGCCGAATCTGCTTAGAAATATGAGATATCCTCTTTATAAATGATTTGGCTACTGTTGGGCCCAACAAGTAGACTATTTGACGATTTAATTTAAATTTGCCGACTTTCGTTTTGGCATCTTTTAGAATTTGTTTTCGTTTTCGAATTTCTTATTTTCGTAGAATTTATTTTATTTTCGTACAATTTATTTTAGTTATGGCGATAAAGAACCTAAGTACTAATTTTCACAGAGGAAATTATTTGTGTCATTTATCGTGGCAAATAACCCACATACAATGGAATAAGATTGTCTTATTTGTTTTCAACCGATATGCTCTAACCAACCTTACGTTTGTAGTGCGATTGATTCTGATTGCTGTCTGAAAGCAGTCCAGAGCCTCGTTTCGATCGAAGCATGCCCCTCACTGCCATTGAGAGAGAACCGTCGTTTATTCGTCATCGCATCACGCTAAGGTTTTGATTCTTTCACTGCTCGAGTCGATATTCATGGTCCTCTAGATAAACATTGAATTTCCAATGTTTCCGACTGTCTTTTCCATAGCTGTATAATCCGAATACCGCAAGTCCTGATAATTATTCCCACATTACATAGAGTACGCCGCTTTTTGATATAAGTTCACTTCTTTGTTATTGAAGTAGTAATAACATCTCACAACTTTCAATTACTTTTGGCTTAATCTTTTATGAAATTGATATTACTGATTAAAAAAAAATGTATATATGACAGTAATTTATTTCCACAAAAATGTTTGTACTAATACAACAATTGTTTCACCACGATGTGGCTTCTTCAGGTATTAAATTGTACTGTCTGATGGTATTGAGTGTAACCGAGTTTATATACATTTTTAGGTACGTGACCAAATAATAGTAGCACAAGTCATAAAAACTCTAGGTGTTTATTGGAGTTTGCCGCTAAAAATGCCATTAAGGAAAAATATTCAGTAATGCAGAATGATCGACATCTGCTTGTTCGTTCAAAAGGATTTTACAGGTATAATGCACCTGTTGATTTCAAGAAATTCTAAAAGTGTTAATCTAGAACTTTTGCTTTCAACGTAGATAATTTCATAATTATTGTTGAAATTATGCCTAAACTCCTACAGATGATTAGCATATGTCGAATGTACAGAATTGTATATATAACCCCTTTGGTGTTCTTGGATACGTTTCTTGAATGGTCTGCCAGTCTGGCCAATGTATACTAAAGGGCAATTTTTGCAAGTTAACTTGTAGACTCCGGATTTATTTTCTTTATATGTACGATCTTTATTGTTTTTTATGTAGGTACTGAGGTTATTAATTGTCTTAAAAGCCGCGTTATAATTGAAACGAGTTTTGAAATATTTAGCAATATTTTCAGATAATCCATTGACATAAGACAACGAAAAATATTTCTGTGTATTGTCCTCTTTTATGATTGGGTATGATTGGCATTAAATCTCGTGTACCCAATCATAAAAGAGGACAATAGACAGAAATATTTTTCGTTGTCTTATGTCAATGGATTATCTGAAAATATTGCTAAATATTTCAAAACTCGTTTCAATTATAACGCGGCTTTTAAGACAATTAATAACCTCAGTACCTACATAAAAAACAATAAAGATCGTACATATAAAGAAAATAAATCCGGAGTCTACAAGTTAACTTGCAAAAATTGCCCTTTAGTATACATTGGCCAGACTGGCAGACCATTCAAGAAACGTATCCAAGAACACCAAAGGGGTTATATATACAATTCTGTACATTCGACATATGCTAATCATCTTAAGGAGTTTAGGCATAATTTCAACAATAATTATGAAATTATCCACGTTGAAAGCAAAAGTTCTAGATTAACACTTTTAAAATTTCTTGAAATCAACAGGTATAATGCCCGTAAAATCCTTTTGAACGAACAAGCAGATGTCGATCATTCTCCATTACTGAATATTTTTCCTTAATGGCATTTTTAGCGGCAAACTCCAATAAACACCTAGAGTTTTTATGACTTGTGCTACTATTATTTGGTCACGTACCTAAAAATGTATATAAACTCGGTTACACTCAATACCATCAGACAGTACAATTTAATACCTGAAGAAGCCACATCGTGGTGAAACAATTGTTGTATTAGTACAAACATTTTTGTGGAAATAAATTACTGTCATATATACATTTTTTTAATTAAAATGAGTTTCCACCAAGTGAAGACCGAATCTATCAAATATTGATATCACTGATTTCGAAATAATTAACGTGTCATTTAAGATAAATAGCAAATGTAATTTATTATATTCAGTTTTGTTCTATTGGGCATTTCAGCAATCTAACTGAAATCTCAATAAGTGAGGTAAGTGTGCATACAATTAGCGTCTTATTCTCCATCATTCCGATAATCGGGATTTAACAGACACAAAATACTAATGCATATATTACCATTTTGAACTCATTATCGTCAATTATTGAACGTTTCGCCTTAAATTTAGTGATAACTATTGTTACCATATTTAGAATGTATTTCCGTAGGGTACCTCTTTTGAATGAAGCCTTATAATCTACCTGGATAAATCTATGAACCCAACGGTTCTTCGAGCAAACTTGTGCTTATACTATTTAATGATCAGATGAGGACCAACGATAACGTTCATCAACGAGCTGGCCTGTAGAATCATTTCCCCAACCGCAAACAACATATGTTGTTGAGATCAGTCACTAGCATAGGTGGCAATATTAGAGCATTCCTACAATTAAATTCTACGAGCTAAGACCATTGTTGAATGATTTTGAGAGCTGAAATATTAACACATTTTTCTTTCAACTTCTTGCTTTATTCGCTGGCAAAAACCAGTTTTTCCACGTGAGAGTTTAAAAGATAAACTTCACTCGTGTTTTTTCAATTGATTAAAGTGTTAATTCACGAACGCTGTGGAATAAGTAAAGTTTACAGTTTCTCATTGATTTCGAGCAATATTTTTGACTTCAAAGTGAAGTTTCTAAGACATATAATTTCTTCTACACTTTAAACTATGTCTCATCTAAATCTACCACCATTTCATTGATGGGTCATAAATTAACAATGCTACTCGTAAACTGGCACAAGAACACAGTAACAAAGCCTAATCAGAGAACAACTGATCTAGTAACCCATAAAAGCTACACTGAAGATTCCGAGGGGTCTTTACAGGAGATACAGAAATATCAGTATAATATTAAGGTACAGGGTCCTGCAATAGTGCGTTGCGATTCTATAGCTGCCGAACCAGACATCTTAGAAATTTCATTCGAAAGCAGGCTCTTTGTAATTTAGTTTCTGCAGAAATTATATTCTAATATACGGGGTCTTCCCAAAACGAATCAACAAATGAGTGATTCTTAAATGGATTATACTGTGAATTTTTGTACATTTTCAATGGCCTTCAATATTTCTATTATGATACAAAATATAAGGGAGAAATTGGTTCAGAGAAATCTACAAACATTTGGAGGCAATAGTAGCTCGCTAAAAGTCCTCCGAAAGAAAAAGTAATACGAATTTGATCAGTATTTTATTAAACCCATAGATTTGCCCAGTGATCGTTTCTGAATGATCAATTCATCATATACAGGCTGTCCGTTATTAATGGCCAAATATTGTTATGTTATTTCTAGATTTTTCCGTTGCTATTTATATTACAGTAAGAACAATGTGTGTCAGAAAAGTTGAAGCATGCTGAGGTTCTATTGAGAACCGACCTTGGCTTGTTCACAGACGGCTCGCGAACGACGAACGGAACAGGAGCGGGAGTCTATGGAGGTAAACCGAGAATTAACATCTTATTGAGTCTCGGTCAAAACGCAACCATATTCCAGGCAGAAATATTTGCCATTGAGACCGCGGCGGAACTGCTGATAAAACGGCAAATCCACCACGGTAAAATCAAAATATTTACTGACAGTCAGTCAGTACTAAAAGCTCTGGAATCCAGCTGTTTTACATCCAAAACAGTCTGGAGTTGCCGCACGGCTTTAAACAGGCTCGGTATGTATAACGGAGTCACTCTGGTTTGGATACCGAGCCACTCAAACTATTTGGGTAACGAGGAGGCGGATCGGCTGGCATTTGCTGGAGCTGCGCTGCCTCTGGTAGGACCGGAACCATTCCTGGGAATACCGCATGACGTGGCTAACGAGGCGATAAGGCAGAATGAACTCAAGGCTAGAGTCTTTCTGGCGGAGCAATTCTGGCCTGAAACACTCGAAGTTGTTCCTTGGAACAGCTTCGAACAAAAAGATGGCGAACCTAGCGCTAGGTCTGGAAAGGGCCAAACTAAGAACACTTGTCGGAATTATGACATGTCACTGCAGACTGAAAGCGCATTTGCACAAAATCGGTCTGGCTGAAGACAATGAATGCAGGCTGTGTCTTGAGGACACTGAAACAGCCATGCACATCGTCTCAGAGTGCCCAGCGGTGAGTCGCATCAGATTCGAGGTCTTTGGCCAGGCTTTTATAGCCCACAGCGAACTGAAAAAATTACCCCAGAACATGATTATCGGTTTTATCCAAAAACTGGATCTCGTCGGGGAGATATAAATTAGAGGTGAACCACAATAGTCCGTGCGGACGCACTGGTAGGGTGGACATGCCCGCTCATCATAAATAATAATAATAATATTTCTTCCTTGTAATTAATTTTATGAAGTAAATTATCTATAATTGACGGATTGAAATCATTATTGAAAGCTATTAGTTTAATGGTTTTATATTCTTCGTCAAATTTTTTTTGTCATAGGTATGTTTACCAATCTATAAAATATACTATTATAAGCTGATAATTTTTGTAAGAATGGATGGTTTGAAGTGGAATGAATCGTACTATCTGTGTGTGAAGGTTTCCTGTATATGGAAAGGTCGTGTCTATTATTAATTTTAGTGCTTTGTAAATCTAATAAAATTATGCTATCATTTACCTCTTCTTCAAATTCAATTATTGGATATAAATTATTGATAGATTCCAAAAATGAACAAAGTTGTTTATTTGTGCCATTAAATAAACAAAATATGTCATCTACGTAGCGGTACCAATAAACGAAATGTTTGAAATATGGGTGGTTTTGGATATTGGTTTCTATTTCTATTGATCCATGAATATTTCTGATAACAAAATGCTTAGTGGGTTACCCATTGATAGACTTTCTTCGTCTAGATAAAACGTGCCGTTGAACATAAAGTAATTTTGATCTAGGCAAACGTTCAAGGCGTCTAGTACTTCTTTTTTTACAAGATTAGTTCAGAATAATGAAGTTTACGCAAAAGTATTAATAGGAAAGTTATAAAAATGGACATAATATTATTGAATAAAGTTTAATATTATTATTAAAAAATATATTTCATTAGTGTATGAAACATTTGCAACCTGTTAAAATGCATATAGGATTATGGACTTTATAGAATATGTTTTATTCAGATTCTCACCTCTAGTTCATTGATCTGAACACATTAAAATCCTCAAATATGTACAAATATTCACATAAGATTCTTCAAAAATTTGCCATTCAAAATACTCCAGCGCGTGTAAGAATCTTAGATTCTATAATCATCGCGCATCTCCATCACCTACTGAACCCTGCCTATCTGGATAGTCCCTTGGTGATTATACCGACGATCGCTTAATCCATTTGTCAAACAGAAACGATTTGAAATTCACCGACTTTACACGTAAATATTAATGTTTTAAACTTGGTTATAAATCGTTTACACCGTCCTGCGATCTCTCAAGCGCGAAGTGGTTTGGGCCGTGTTCGTTCGACAGTCTTGTCTGAACGATCTTAGCTGTCTAGTCACGAAGAGGCATGAAAAATGATGCCAGGGGAGTTTGTTGCGATTCGGTTATAATAGAAATTTCTAGTCAGTTATTCTAGTTAATAAGATTTTCCAAAAAAAGTCATGAAATTATTTTATTGAAATATATCGGTTTTTTTTTAAGAGTGATAGAATTTTCGATAGGGATAACTGAGATTTGACAGAAGGAAGAAGCCATGTTGTTTTGACATTTATGATCAGTAAGCATTGAAAAATTATCATGGAAAGACTCACGCCGCAACAACGTTTACAAATTGTTGAAATTTATTTTCAAAATCAGTGTTCTATTCGCCAAACTTATAGAGCACTCCGTGAAATTTATGGTTTACATTTTAGTCCATCAGAGCAGCTTATTGTTCGAACTATCGATAGATTTAGGACAACATTTTCTCTACTCGATGCAACAACAACAACAAGATGAAGAACTGTTCTTACAGAAGAAAATATCGCTACTGTAAGTAATAGTGTTAATGATGATCCAAATTTGTCTATTCGTCGACGTTCACAACAAGTTGGACTCTGTGCATCCATCACATGGAGAATTTTACGTACAGATCTTGGTCTACAGCCACACAAGATCCAGCTGGTTCAAGAACTAAAGCCACTTGACCATAATAAGCGTCGTTTGTTGGCTGATTTGGCCCTAGAACAGCTTGAAGTTGATCCACTTTTTTACGAAAAATTGTGTTTAGTGATGAAGATCATTTCTGGTTGAACGGCTATGTAAACAAGCAAAATTGCCGTATATGGAGTGAAAACAATCCTTAAGAACTTCTGCAGGTTGCAATGCATCCTGAAAAATGCACTGTATGGGGTGCTTCACACGCTGGAGGCATCGTCGGTCCATATTTCCTTAAATACGATGCTGGAGCTAATGTTACAGTGCATGGTGCTCGTTACAGATCGATGATCAATGATTATTTGTTTCAAAATTTGAATAGTATCGACCCAGAAGTGTTTTGGTTCCAACAAGATGGTGCTACCGTAACAATTGATTTATTGAAAGAAAGATTTGGCGATAACATTATTTCGAGAAATGGTTTATGCTGAGAAACCAGAAACAATAGACGCTTTGGAAGTCAACATAACTCGTATTATTGATAAAATAAGGCCTGAATTACTCGAAAAAGTCGACCAAAATTGGTCTGGTCGAATGCGATTCCTCAGAGCTGGTCGTGGTGGATATATACCGGAAATTATTTTCAAAACATAAATGTCATAAAACTAACTTTCGAATTAAATAAAAATTTGGCTTCAATCTTAATTTAAATGTGTTTCATTTTAATTTAAAGTTCTATCACTCTAAAAAAAACACCCGATACATATACCTACATGATTATTCAATTATTCTATAACAGGTTCTAGGTCCAGGGTTATAATAATACCACCTTTTTTAGAGAAAGGCCAACTTGTTTCGATTTTATTACAAAATCTTCATTAGGGCTGTGAAATGAAAAACATTAACAACAGTTAAAAAATTCTTTTGAGTTGCCCGAAGTTACGGATATTACAATACAATTTCAAAATCAATACAAAACAAATACAAAATTTTTTAAAAGTGAGGAAAATTTTCTGTTTTTTTGTTGATGTATCAAATAGACTTTTTCAACTTACATTTCTACCTAGTTTGGTTTTTGTCGCATGGAAAAAGTAAAATTTTGGAACTGACAACTACTGGCCGCATGGGATACTATCGAAACACAGAAGTGGAATAATCTGTGGCTTTCGGAAGAAGCGTGTATGCCACGATGGCACGATGAAGCTGGGAAATAATGGGTTTAAATTTTGTTAGAAAATTTTTTAATTTTTTCATATTCATTTGATTTATGTCCTATATTTTCCATTAAATAACAATATGCCGTATTTAGCCGGTTCTCTTATTGATTGAGTTTGGGTCTTGTTTGATAGATATCATTAGATGCATTAAACGTTTTTTAAAATTTTTTTCTTTGCCTAAAATTTTGATAGATCCCGAATAGAAATTAAAGGAATGAAGTGTGTTTTTCACATGATCTGCTAAAGCGGTGTTATTTTCATTTTTTGTTTTTCAGTGGATTAAAGATCCTGTCTTTTAGATACCGACCAGTTTGACCAATGTATGTTTGACAATCGTTGCAGAATATTTATATACTAACTAACAAAGAACCTGCAACACCCAGAAAGAGCTGTTTAAATTTCAAATTTTTTTTGGTAAAACATAGATAGTATAGCAAGGAATAAATGATTAAAATTTGGAAAAAAAATCGTGAAAGTTTTTCATGTAAACATTTTTTGTTTATTAAATATGTAGTCGTTTTTTGCAAATTTTTTAAATTTTACAACAAACCAGCAGTTCGTGGAAATCCAAAGTCGATGTTTAGTTGTTGTTAAAATGCCTAGAGCAAGTATACGCGGAATTGATCGCCAGCTAACGGCCAGTTTCATAAACGAAATCGAAGCCTCCTCTTTCCCAAAAAGTCTCCTTTAAAGATAAAACGTGTTTCATGAGCAAATTTTAGGGTTAAAGGGAACTTAAAAGTGTCCTTTATCTTAAAGTGAGAAAATCGGCCCTTTACGGCTGGAAAAGGATCCTTTAACGAGAAGCTCAACACTGCGCAGGTGCTCGATAAACACGAAAAACACTGGACATAAACTCCCTCTGTCACATTAGCCCATTTTGTTTGATTTTAGCGTACTACGAAATATGTTCACGTTCAAACTGTGTGTAATTCAGACTTGAGAATCAGAATTATTGTAGCTAAATGACCTGGCTCAACAGATGATCAAACCATCTTTAATAACAGTCTTGCAGAGACAATTTGAGAATGGTAAATTTGGACGGTATTTGTTACTTTGTGATAGTGGTTATAGTTTGCAACTTATGACAAAGTTACCGGAAGCTATAACTGCAGCTGAAAATTTATATAAGCAGTCAATTATACGAATTAGAAATGTGGTGGAGAGAAAATATGGAGTTTGGAAACGTCGTTTTCCTATCCTTTCTAAAGGAATGAGTGTTAAGTTAACGACTATAAGGGCAATTGTTGCTGCTACCGCTGTTTTGCATAATATAGCTGTAGATACGAACGAAATATTTCCAAATGAACGATTGCAGGAGGAAGAGGACTTTCAAACAAATTCAACTAATGTTAATGCAGTTCGTCAAGTGAGAGTCCATTATTAATAAACATTTTGCTAATTTAAAATTTATATTTGTGTGATAATTGAAAATAAATTTGCTTGTCACTTGTGAAACTATTCTTTATATTCAATTTGTATCTTCAACATGACAAGATTTCATATAATTTTTATCAGATTTTACAATGTATGTATTTAGATAGGTTTCTATGTTTGTATTTCTGATTCATTGTTTTACTTTAGGTAACATCTGAAAAAGTTTCAAGTGAGAATAAAGAAATAAAAATATTATGTGTTATTGAAATTTCCGTTTTTAATTCAAATTTGAGGGGATTTCGTAGTCTGCAACAATGCTGATAAAATTCTAATACCACTTTTTCCAGAAAGTGCATTCAAAATGAAAAAGATTTAATTATTATTATTCTTTTTTCTCTTCATCTCCATAATTTGCAAATCTAATATTTTAAGCTTTGAATGCTCCTCTTCTTTTCTTCTATTCTCTTCCTTGATAGTCACTATCTGAGCTTCTACTAGAGCTGTTTTTTTTATAATACATCTCTTTCGCTTCGGCAAGTTGGTTCGTAACAGTTGGACTCAACTGTTTGGAAATTGGCTCCCTCAATTACAGTGGAGCCTCACCACCAGTCCCTTTAATATGAGTGCGTTGAGCAGCAACCACCTTTCTAGTTTAAGTTTTTATATTATCATATTTGGATTTGAATTGGTCCCCATCTCTCCAATGAAGAACTGTTGCATTGAAAGCAGCTGCTATTTTCTGTCAGACTTTATCCTATAACATTAAAATACTCTTTTTCAATCAATTCCAAGAGACGTAGTTCCTCCTCTGATTTTAAAGTAATATTTTTTTTCTTTTCTTCCATATTCCATATTCCATATTAATATAACTCGCGTTTACTAAAATATAGCAATAAGTTCCAATATACTGCCTTCTGCACATAACCATGTTTATGCAAAGACTGATTTATGCTTCTTTTCCTTTTCTTTTTACAAGTTCCAACGCATAGCTCACAATTTTTACAGAATATCAATTATATTCGTAAAATCAGTAGTTCTCAAGATAGCCAACAGTCGGAAACATATGACCGGCGTATTAAAGGAAGCTTTAAGTAAAGGACGGTCAATGTGTGTTTATGAAACTGATGGTCACATTTAAAGGATCCTTTTTTATGTGAATCTTTTGCCATAGCCACCAAGATCCCCCGATCTTTCGCCCATAGAGCATGTTTGGGACATCATGGGTAGAAGGCTTGGAAATTAGCCCTAGCCCCCATGGACTTTGGCGGCTCTGTGACATGAACTAAAGGTAGCTTGGATAGAATCCCTCAAGAAGAAATAGACCATCTTATTGCATCAATGCCAAGACGTGTTGCGGAGTATAAAGATAATCGCGCAAACACATTATTAACAAATTTATTAAAAAAAATTGTAAACCCTTCGTTTTTTTTCTTCAAATTTTTATCATGTACTCCTTGCTATACTATCTATGTTTAACCAAAAAAATTTAAAAGCGAAACAGCTCCTTGGGGTGTTGCAGTTTCTTTCTCAGTTAGTATATATGGTATCACTAATGAATTCTCTCAGAGTTGAATTTTTGGTTTTCGTGAACGGTGTGTTGTCAGATTTAAATGCTGCGCTTATGTTTATTTTGGCTGATTGTTGGCTTTGCGAAGTTTCTTCCTTGTTAAGAATTTTCTTTATGAACTTGGTGGGATAGTCATTATTTTCTTGAATTGATTGTATTTTAGTGATGTTATTTTTGTGAAATTCGCTATCCGAAAGTTTTAACGCTCTATATTTCGAATTATTTATGATGTTTATTTTTTGTGTCATATTGTGATTTGAGTGAAAATTCAGAATGCTTTCAGAAAATGTTGGTTTGGGGTACCAGTCTGGTATTATTTTGTCTCTCCCTCTTATTAGTAATGTATCTAGGAAATGTAGTGAGTTGTTCTGTTTCTATTTCTAATTCAATGGTGAATTTTGAGCGGGGATGAATGCTGTTGAAAATAGTCATTTAATAGAAAATATAGGACATAAATAAAAATAAATAAAAAGAAATAGAACAATTTTCCAAACAAAATTTGAACTCATTATTCTCTAGATGGTTCCTCAATTTCTCCCATTTAAAACTTTATCTTTCGAATATTTCAGAAAGGGCAAATACTATTCTAAGTTCTAAAAGTTTTTCCTGTAGCGAACAACTTCTTCGCTCCTCTTCCGGAAACCTGCCTTGCTCTATCGTAGTTTGACCGGCGTACCGATAGAGGACCCGACCACTCAACAGATTCGTGACTAACCGTCCCCGCCTGGTTCAAATAGAGTAAAGCACTGCGTTTGAAAATCAGCGTTCCAAGCGGACGCATGGTCACCGGCGTAACAGGCAGAGCATGCCCATCACGCCTGTCTGACTAGTTTCAGATGCGCATGCTCGGAAACGAAACGCTGTCCCCCTAAGTAAGAGGTGGAAGCTCCCTCGCAAAATCCGCATTCCTCCGAGAGCTTCATTCCAAAGAGAGGTTTAATTTGGATATTAAAAAAAACTAAGGAATGCGGCAATCTCTTGAAATCGAAAAAGAATTTGCGCTTGAATTACACACAAGATTTTTTATACAATCGAGAGCAGTCCTCATATTTCCAAAAATTTGTTCAAGTTGGTGAATGAAAATTAAAAATACAGTTTTTACAATATCTTATGACAATTCCAGACGCTAAAGAAAGTCTAAATGAGTTTGAAATTGTATGTTCCGACATTGTTACAGATTCAACAATTTGCACACGACGAAAACTGTGACCCGTATATAATTTATAATTTGATAAATTCAAATACTGGGCGATTTCACAGGGTATTTTTCCAATTATATTAATTCCCCCTTGTTTACAGCATTTTCCGTTACAATATAGTTGGAACAGACAATATGGGGTGTCGCTGTCTGATGGTCTCAACGCAACATACCATCTGTAAAATGATAAAAAATCAAGTTCTTCACTATTAGTAACAATAAAGACATGTCTTTTTCTTGTTCTTTTTTTTACAATTAATAGCGAATCTTTGTCCTCAATGTCTTCTATGGTCATTTTCACAAGTTTATCTCGTCTACATGTTATTTAAATATTTTAATATTAGCCTTCTACATATTTAATTTCAAAAAATTATATTTAGGGATTATAACTTCTGAAAATGAATTCAAATAATGTCATATAAGTACCACTTTTATATCAATTGACATATAAAATAAACATTCATTATAAGACATCCGAATGTTATAACAAAATCCAATAAATAAAAATTATTAACCAAAATCCTATAAATTAAATATTTTGAATAGACAAAATTTTGTTTCTGCTGATCAATCTTATGAAAACAAATATCTTTCAAAAATGTCTAACATAATCTTAAGAATTTCATCATAAAACTATCTTACTTAGAATATTCAATATTATTGGATATCTAACTAAGTTACTTTATATAAAAACTCAAGATATGTAAAACATTACTGAAAAACAAGTTTTAAGTGACACTTTGCTTCGTCAGTATTCAAATAATTCATATTCAATAAATATAACATCAATCAACAACAAATATTTACTCACCCTTCAACCGTTTAGAAAAACTTCTGGCAAACTGAAAAATCTTTAAATGTAGTGTGATGGTTAACTATATATAAATATTTCTGTGGTTTACCCTTGATCTAAAAGATTGAAAGACAATTTAACGGCCTCTGTTATAGCACAAGGACTATCTGTATAAAGAATGTTAAGGAAACCAAATAATTATATATTATGAATGAAATAACATAAATAGAGGTTAATTCTTGATGAAGGTATATAAAAATATTTAAATATTTTAATATTAGCCTTCTACATATTTAATTTCAAAAAATTATATTTGGGGATTATAACTTCTGAAAATCAATTAAAATAATGTCATATAATTACCACTTATATAAATTGTCTTATAAAATAAACATTCAATATAAGACATCCGAATGGTATAACAAAATCCAATAAATAAAAATTATTAACCAAAATCCTATAATATAAATTAAATATTTTAAATAGACAAAATTTTGTTTCTGCTGATCAATGAATGTTTATTTTATACTACTCTGTCAAGAAAGTACTGGGATTTTTCAATTAAAACAATTTTTTACATTTAATCGTCAAAATTTATTGGGTCGCCTTCAAAATAGGCTCCATTTGCTCCAATACATCTATGCCAACGGCACTTCCAATTATCGAAACATTTTTTATAGGCGCTTTCCGGGATGGACTTTAGCTCTCGCGCCGAATTTTGTTTTATGGCTTCAATCGACTCAAAACGGGTGCCACGAAGGGGCAATTTTAGTTTTGGGAAGAGGAAAAAGTCGCAGGGAGCCAAATCCGGCGAATGCGGTGGTTGCTGAAGCACGTTTGTTGAGTTTTTGGCGAGAAAGTCAGTCACAATCGTAGCTCGGTGAGAAGGCGCGTTATCGTCATGCAAAATCCATGAGTTGTTCGCCCACAAATTTGGCCGCTTCTTACGGATACGCTCACGCAAACGTTTCATAACGCCTAGGTAATACTCCTTGTTTACCGTCTGACCCTCTGGAACGAATTCGTAGTGCACCACGCCACGGATATCGAAGAAAACAATGAGCATCACCTTCATTTTCGAGCGGCTTTGGCGTGGTTTTTTCGGTTTCGGCTCATTTTTTGCCACTCATTCCGATGATTGCTGGCTTGTTTGCATATCTTACTCGTAGACCCAGGTCTCATCACCAGTTATAATGCGTTCCATGAATGTAGAATCGGAATTACAGCGATCCAGCATGTCTGAAGCAACCTGTTCGCGATGACGTTTTTGAAGAAAATTCGGGTCTTTCGGTACGAGTCGTGCGGCCACTTTTCTCATGCCCAAAATATCAATCAAAATCGTACGTGCGGACTCGTGGGATATCTTAAGATCATGTGCTATCTCTCTCAAGCTGGTACGACGGTTTTCCAGCACCCTTTCCTTAATTTTATCGACGTTATCTTCGATCGAAGCCGTCGATGGGCGACCACTTCACTTCCTTGAAGGCTCTGTTCCACTGATATGCACGAGTTTTCGATAGAGAATTATCACCAAAGGCCTTTTGCAACATTTTCAATGCATCGGCACACGAAAATTCATTTGCAACACAAAACTTTAAACAAATTCTTTGCTCAACGTAATCACCCATAGTAAAAATCGGCACGCACTCTGACATCGACTGACTTAATCAGCTGTTGCAAACACACTAGTTGACAGATCCCGCTCAAGCTTGGCATAGTTAAGGACAGTGGTACCAACCTAGGAAAAAAAAAATTTATCTGCCTCATTGCCCCGCCAGTTTTAAATCGATAATTCCCGGTACTTTCTTGACAGAATGTATGTCAATTAATAGAAGTGGTACTTATATGACATTATTTTAATTTATTTTCAGAAGTTATAATCCTTAAATACAATTTTTTGAAATTAAATATGTATAAGACTAATATTAAAATATTTAAATAATTTTATATACCTTCTATCAAGAATTAACCTCTATTTATGTTATTCGTCTACATGCACCGAAAACTCCCATATTTAATACTACCTCTCAATAAAATAGCTTATTAATATTCACAGAGTGATGAATAGTGTTATTTACCTCTTGCAATAAAAATATTTCATTTGGCGCTTCACAGAGGAATTTGAACAATTTTTTTGGTGAATTTTTTTGGTTTGTGTCCTACAGATTGGCGTTTCAGGTATTTTATTAACTTCCTATATTGGCTGATGTCAATATTGCTTCGTACAGATAACACAAATCGTAGCATTGAGTACACCGACCAAAGTGAGTTCATAGTTTTTTAGCTTTTTCACTAAAGTAAGCCATCATTACATTTTCAGTGTCCCTTCTAACGTTCCTTGAATTACACCATGTAATAAAGAGTTCGTACTGCTTTTCATACTTCCCCCGTGACATTTCTGGCAATAGGTTTAATGTCACGACTTAGCGGCTCTTGCAATTTCAGGTGGTATACATGAAAAATCACTACAATAATTTTTTTTTTCCATTTTTGCTGCCTCACACTCACATGATTATTATTCTGGAAATTTTTCACTCAAATGAAAGATGTCATTTACTCGTTGTCATTGGATACTCTGAGCAATGCACATGTTATTTATAGTCAATAATTGGAAGAGCAAGCGTTTTTCATTTAGTCCTTATAATTAAATTAGTGGAGTATGCGGTTGGATCTTCATGACACTTTTTTTTTAATTTCACACAGTTTTTATGTTTCACAGTTTATTCAGGATCCTAAAACGTTTTTCGATCTTCCGACCATCTTCAGAGGAGTACAAAAAGGAACTAAACTTAAAATTGAAAAGGTCCTCCTATTATACTTAGGTTATCTGTGTATTTTTGTGGCGCATGGAAATAACAGCATCCAATATTTGTTAAATTCCTTTCTTTCTCAATGGCTTTTTTGATTGAAAGAATCTCCAAATAGTCCACCAATTTACACTTATTAACATTATATAGTAAACTGACATCTTTCTCATTAGGAAAATGATTATTTTCTATACAATGTTCTGCAAAACCGGTTGATTTCTGGATTTTCAAAATAAACATCCTATGTTATTTGATTCTATGTTATAAATACGTGTCAGGATTTTGCATAAATTGTGATGTATACATATAAACTGTTTAAATTTTGTAAAATAAAATAGTGGCTTATAAGCGATAAAGTGACATCACTTAAAAGGACAAATGCATACTTTGGATATCGATCGTAAAAAACCTATTGTGAAAGTACAATTCTCAAAAAATGACCTAGAAAAAATCTTTTTTAGATCTTCTACAAATAAAGAAAAATTGAAAGTGGATCTGGTCGCAAATTCTCAAAATATACTTCAACAAAATCATATAATTTATACCTCGGAAGCATTCTCATATGATGGAATTAATTACATTTTACTTCTAACCAACTAAAGAACTCACCCTGGTACTTATACATTTTAAAAGCATTACTCTACAGGTGCTACTTGTTCCTCTGCAACAAAAACTAACTGGATATTATCCAGATATAATCGGATATGATAGACATAATCACTGAACGTAATCGATAAGAATCCTTAGTATTCATTAAAGGTATACAGGAAGCAGCTTTCTAGATTCAGACCATAATAGACGGATCTTTTTGCTGATATAATTTATAGCACAACTTACTGATTATTACTTAATCCGGAACGTGTAAAAACTCATCGCCCCATGTAAGTCAATTAACAGAGAAACATACATTTTATTCTCGTCAATAATAAATACTCCTTGTGAACTCTGTGACATATATTGAAGGATCTGGATTTTTATTTGCTACTATAAATGCTACTGGAACACTTAATCATTTGCAAGGTATGAAGTTGGTTTCAGATATACAGTGCGGAATAATTTAATCGTAAAACTCTAAGCAAATAATACAATTTTAATGATCTGAGTAATGAATGATTCTGAGTAAGTGAATTTAAATCATGAACAATTGTTGTATAGGAAACAAGAACATATGGGAAATAATAAAATATATCAATATTGCCCAGACCCCTATAATGAATGGTACAAAAAATTTCAATTAACCTATGCTACTAAAGAAAAATACCTCATTACTTCATCGGAGTCTAAGTAGTCATGAACGAAGTTCCAATTTCAATTTTTGATTGTTTCATTCCTAATTTAGAATTATTCTTTTAATTAATTATATCTAATAATTGAATAATTTTAAATGGAAAGAGAATTAAAAGATTACATTGATTTGATATATCCAGTTACAATTCGAAGAACATATGATACAAATGTATGCCTAAACTTGTTTAGATATTTGCAAGATCAGAGTCGATTAAACCAATTCTGTATTTTTTTGACACTTTTCATATTCAAATATTTACATTCTGTCAAGAAAGTACCGGGAATGATCGATTTAAATCTGGCGGGGCAATGAGGCAGGTAAAATTTTTTTTCCTAGGTTGGTACCACTGTCCTTAATTACTATGCCAAGCTTGAGCGGGATCTGTCAACTAGTGTGTTTGCAACAGCTGATTAAGTCAGTCGATGTCAGAGTGCGTGCCGATTTTTACTATGGGTGATTACGTTGAGCAAAGAATTTGTTTGAAGTTTTGTGTTGCAAATGAATTTTCGTGTGCCGATGCATTGAAAATGTTGCAAAAGGCCTTTGGTGATAATGCTCTATCGAAAACTCGTGCATATCAGTGGTACAGAGCCTTCAAGGACGGTCGTGAAGTGGTCGCCCATCGACGGTTTCGATCGAAGATAACGTCGATAAAATTAAGGAAAGGGTGCTGGAAAACCGTCGTACCATCTTGAGAGAGATAGCATATAATCTTAAGATATCCCACGAGTCCGCACGTACGATTTTGATTGATATTTTGGACATGAGAAAGGTGGCCGCTCGACTCGCACCGAAAGACCTGAATTTTCTTCAAAAACGTCATCGCGAACAGGTTGCTTCAGACATGCTGGATCGCTGTAATTCCGATTCTACATTCATGGAACGCATTATAACTGGTGATGAGACCTGGGTCTACGAGTACGATATGCAAACAAGCCAGCAATCAACGGAATGGGTGGCAAAAAATGAGCCGAAACCGAAAAAACCACGCCAAAGCCGCTCGAAAATGAAGGTGATGCTCATTGTTTTCTTCGATATCCGTGGCGTGGTGCACTACGAATTCGTTCCAGAGGGTCAGACGGTAAACAAGGAGTATTACCTAGGCGTTATGAAACGTTTGCGTGAGCGTATCCGTATGAAGCGGCCAAATTTGTGGGCGAACAACTCATGGATTTTGCATGACGATAACGCGCCTTCTCACCGAGCTACGATTGTGACTGACTTTCTCGCCAAAAACTCAACAAACGTGCTTCAGCAACCACCGTATTCGCCGGATTTGGCTCCCTGCGACTTTTTCCTCTTCCCAAAACTAAAATTGCCCCTTCGTGGCACCCGTTTTGAGTCGATTGAAGCCATAAAACAAAATTCGGCGCGAGAGCTAAAGTCCATCCCGGAAAGCGCCTATAAAAAATGTTTCGATAATTGGAAGTTCCGTTGGCATAGATGTATTGGAGCAAATGGAGCCTATTTTGAAGGCGGCCCAATAAATTTTGACGATTAAATGTAAAAATGTTGTTTTAATTGAAAATTCTTGGTACTTTCTTGACAGAGCAGTATTTTCAGTGAATGAAGAATTATTTTCATTTTTGTATGTAAATTTGACGCTGCAAGTTTTCAATTTCTTATACATACAGTGATTCTGCTATTCTTATTTTGAAATTTGATCAGGATTCACTTACTTGAAGTAATTGGTATGTCCATCTTTTTATCATCTTAATGAACCTACAAATAACGAAACAAGGATGTCCTAGAATTTTCTAAGAAATTTTTCTATATATCCCTTTCATTTTTATGCCAGTGATTTTCAGTAAGTAGTAAGTAAGGCCACTCATTAATACAGAAAGCGACAAGAAATTCCACAAAATGAATATCGTAACATCTATCTGCTGATAGAATCAATAATACAACAGAATTGCAGCTATATAAACGGAAGATTGAAAACATTGAATAACAACTGTTCTTATATCACATATCTAGAAAAAACTTATCACAAGAAAGTAATTTACTTTCGGATATATCTGTCTAGAATAAATATGAAATACAAAAGATTGGAAAACTACATTATCTGTCAAGGAAAACTTTTCCCTGATACAATATCCAAGAAACTTCCAACTTTAGCAAAAGCGAACGAGACCCAGATATTCTCCATGAGAATTGTTGTTTCAATTCCAATTCGAGAGCACGCCGAAAAAGTAATTTCTATTAGGTGTGATACGCTAGAGAGTTTTGTGTAAATATAACAAAGTTAAAACGAATCCTTGCACAAAACAAGATATACGAAAATTGTATTGTCACGAAGTTCGGAGGAAGTTCAAATAATGTGCCCCTCCAGATATGCCGCTGCAACACACAAGACTCAAAAAAAAAGTCCGTAAACTTCTTCGATATTATATTGAAGCATAGGATGAGAAGGTTAAGATTTAGGTACTGAATTATCCATGTATCAGATCAATAATATGAATGATAATTTAGTAAATCTAAGCTTATTCATTAATCAATCAGCTGGCCTCCAGAATTTAAAGAATTTATATAAAAGCTTCCACAAAAATGGCAGACATGTGCGAATAAATAGAAGGTTTCGATATTCAAAACTGGTTGAAAGCACAGGAAAGAGAACTACCGACCTATTAGTATTTTTGTCGTCATATGTAGGAAGTCAAGTCAGAAATTTAATTATCGATGTGCAGCATGGATTTGTTAGCGGTAGCGATGTCGAAACGAATCTCGTCTGTTTCTTGGAAAGTGTACAGGGAAGTCTTGATTCCCGCGTTCAGGTTGGTTCGGTATACACGGATTTTTGTAAGGTATTTGATAAGACAGACATACGATATTATTTTGACGTCTTACGGAGGTTGGTATTTGCGGCGGTCTCGTAAGATGAGCCGGGTCATACATATTGAATCGGTCTCAATATGTCTCTGTTAGTGGTTGTCGATCGAAGGTGTTCAAAAACACCTCGGGGGTTCCGCAGGGCTCCCGTTTGGGTCCACTGCTTTTTATCATTTACATAAATAATATTGGCAAATGTTTCCAACACTCAAAGTTTCTACTAAATGCAGATCATTAAAAGTTTCTCAAGGCGGTGGTAACATATCAAGATTGCTTGGAACTACACCAAGATTTCTTGAGACTTCAAGATTACAGCACGGGAAACTCACTATTCCTCACCTTCCGAAAATGCTGTGTAATGTCTTTCACAAGGAACGCTACTGTTCAATAAATAATGAAGTCTTCAGATCGAGCATAGAGCATGTTTGGACATCATGGGTGGAAGGGTTGGAAATCTACCCCAGCCCCCACGGACTTAGGCGGCTCTGAGACATGAACTACAGGTAGCTGGAGATAGTATACCTCAAGAAGAAACAGACCATCTTATTGCATCTATGCCAAGACGTGTTGGGAAGTGTATAGAAATCGCGGTAGACAAACACATTATTAACAAATTTATTAAAAAAAATTGTAAACTCTTCGTTTTTTTTTTCAAATTTCTATCATGTACTCCTTGCTATACAATCTATGTTTTACCAAAAAAATTTAAAATTTAAACATCTCCTTTTGGGTGTTGCAGTTTCTTTGTCAGTTAGTATATTTGCGTGCACTAGATGGCGTTAGTGTATAATGAATACATTGATGTTTCTATGAAAGGCGAATATAGATGCTTGGCTGATTTGTATTCGCTGGACACTACAACGCAATGACGATTGCAGCCAATAAGCTTCGAAACGTGGTCATGACTGATGCTTATGTCTTAGCAAACAATAACTTTCTTTGGGTTTGAGTTCAGAATAGTCATACAGATGTAAGTGGTACTGTCTCGATTTTAAGAACTTTCTGTTATCATAGATCATTTAATTGAAAATTTGTAAGATTTTAATATAGGTGATGTTGTCGTGAAAGTTATGATTCAACTAGATTTTAATTTTTACTAAGCTAATTTCATAATGTTGGGCGTCAATAAGATTTGTTGAAAGAATAAAAATGAACAACACAACAAAAACATTTTGAATTTCAATTCTCAAATACATAATTTTATAATAGGCACACGTCCGAATGATTAAATCCTCGTTATATTCATACCAGATTTACCTGTCAAACTGAGTGTAAATATTCACGATCGTGTGAATTTCCTCAGACGCTTCCAGTTTTGTTTTGTTTCATCTATTTCTATTATCTCAACTGAGTATCAATTTCGGAAAAATTGTCGTAAAAGCATAGAACATTTGACTGCCTTTAACCGTATATTTTATGACAGAATCCACTTAAATCACATCATGAGAGCAAGCATTGAAATCTCCGTCGAAATGAAATTTACGATGCTCGAGAAAAGGAAGATTTTCTCAGGTTATATGTTCTTTTCAATGAAACTGCCCATTTCCTTCTTGGAACGGTTCCACAAATGAAAATTGTTGTTATCGGTATAAAAATAATTATTCCATGAGATGCCTCTGTATTTAGTACTAGTTTTTTCTTGTAGTTTATTGCTCGGTTGTATTACTGTACTCATAACCCTCAAAATCTAAATTGAGTTAAGTAAAAATTAACGGTTGCCATTATTGATTAACTGTTTGTGTTCAAAATGGTATGAAATTGATATGAAAAACATGTTTTTCAAAGGAGATGGGGCAGCATCATATTTTACCGCATACTTCTAACGATCTTTAGCGGAAAGGACTCTGTAACCATTAGGAATCTAATGGTCATTTGCCCCCCAAAAAGTTTCAATTTAACACTTTGTAATATTTCACATTTTAAATGCCTATTATTAGAATTATTAGCATCTCAAAATTATTTCTGGAAATAACATTACCAATTTAAGATTCACATAATATATAATATGTTTTTCACAATGAACCTGTAGACGATTCGATGCATTATATTCGGTTCATGTCGTTAGGCAGGGAGAAGAGAGAGTTATTGTTCATCATTATCAATATCACTTTGTCGCTTATAAGCGACTAACTAAAAAAACGCATGCTGTCCCAATTATTATTAACTATAAATCAAGTACGCATTGCTCAGAGTACCCAAAGACAACGAGTAAATGACATCTTCCATTTGAGTGGAAAATTTTCTAAATAATAATCGTATGTAAGCGTGAAGCAGCAAAAATGTAAGAAGAAAATGATTATAGTGATTTTTAATGTACACCACCTGAAATTGCAAGAGCCGCTAAATTCGCGACATTAAACCTATTACCAGAAAAATCACGGGGGAAGTATGAAAAGCAGTATGAACTCTTTATCACATGGTGTAATTCAAGGAAAGTTAGAAGGAACACTGAAAATGTAATGATGGCTTACATTAGTGGAAAAGCTAAAACTATAAACTCTGCTACACTTTGGTCGATCTGTGTTATCTGTAAGAAACAATACTTACATTAGCCAATATACGTTGTTAATCGCATACCTAAAACGCCAATCTGTAGGATACAAACCAAAAAAATCAAGAACTTTTACCAAAAAAGAATCGCTCAAATTCCTCTGTGAAGCGCCAAATGAAATATTTTTAATGAAAAAGCTGAATAACACTATTCATTACTCTTTAAATATTAATTAGCTATTCTATTGATTGGTAATATCAGATGACGACACCCCATATCGTCTATTTCTACGATATTGTAACGGTAAATGCTATAAACAAGTGATGGGAATGAATGTAATCGGAAAAATACCCTGTGAAATCGCTCATTATTTGAATTTATTAGATTATGAAATGAATCGGGTGTTTTTTTTTGGGTGATAGAATTTTTGATAGGTATAACTGAGATTTGACAGAAGGTAGAAGCCATGTTGTTTTGACATTTCTGTTCAGTAAGCATTGACAAATTTAAAAATTATTTTCAAAATCAGTGTTCTATTCGCCAAACTTATAGAGCACTTCGTGAAATTTATGGTTTACATAATCGTCCGCGCAGCTTATTCGTCTAACTATTGATAGATTTAGGACAACATTTTCTCTACTCGATGCAACAACAACAACAAGACAAAGAACTGTACGCACAGAAGAAAAAATCGCTGCTGTAAGTCATAGTGTTATTGATAATCCAGATTTGTCTATCCGTCGACGTTCACAACGAGTTGGACTCTGTGCATCCACCACATGGAAAATTTTGCGTAAAGATCTTGGTCTACACCCACACAAGATCCAACTGGTTCAAGAACTAAAGCAATTTGACCATAATAAGCGTCGTTTATTTGCTGATTGCGCCCTAGAACAGCTTGAAGTTGATCCACTTTTTCATCGTAAAATTGTGTTAAGAGATAAAGCTTATTTCTGGTTGAACGGCTATGTAAGCAAGCAAAATTGCCGGATGTGGAGTGAAAACAATCCTCATGAAGTTCTGCAGGTTCCATTGCATCCTGAAAAATGCACTGTATGGTGTGCCTCACACGCTGAGGCATCATCGGTCCATATTTCGTTAAAAACGATTCTGGAGCTAATGTTACAGTGAATGGTGTTCGTTACAGATCCATGATCAATGATTATTTGTTTTAAAATTTGAATGGTATCGACCCAGAAGTGTTTCGGTTCCACCAAGATGGTGCTACAACCTCATGCTGCTACCGTAATAAATTGATTTAATGAAAGAAAGATTATTTTGGATTATTTTCTTTGGGGTTATGTCAAGTCAATGGTTTATGCTGATGTACCAGAAATAAGAGACGCTTTGGAAGCCAATCTAACTTGTGTTATTGATGAAATAAGGCCTGAATTACTCGAAAAAGTCGACCAAAATTGGTCTGGTCGAATGCGATTCCTCAGAGCTGGTCGTGAGGGATATATACCGGAAATTATTTTCAAAACATAAATGTCATAAAACTAACTTCCAAATAAAATAAAAATTTGGCTTCAATCTTAATTTAAATGTGTTTTATTTCAATTTAAAGTTCTATCACTCTAAAAAAAACACCCGATACATATACCTATATCATTATTCAATAATTCTTTAACAGATTCTAGGTCCAGGGTTATAATAATACCCAGTTTTTTTAGAGAAAGGCCAACTAGTTTCGATTTTATTACAAAATCTTCATTAGGGCTGTGAAATGAAAAAAATTAACTACAGTTAAAAAATCCTTTTGAGTGGCCCGAAGTTACGATACTACAATACAATTTCAAAATCAATACAAAACAAATACAAAATTTTTTATAAGTGAGGAAAATTTTCTGTTTTTTTGTTGATGTATCAAATAGACTTTTTTAACATACATTTCTACTTAGTTTGGTTTTTGTCGCATGGAAAATGTAAAATTTTGGAACTGACAACTACTGGCCGCATGGGATACTATCGAAACACTGAAGTGGCTTTCGGAAGAAGCGTGTATGCCACGATGGCACGATGAAGCTGGGAAATAATGGGTTTAAATTTCGTAAGAAAATTGTTTAATTCCTTCATATTTATTTGATTTATGTCCTATATTTTTTATTGAATAACAATAAGCTGTATTTAAACTTTAAATGTCGGTTCTCTTATTGATTGAGTTTGGGTCTTGTTTGATAGATATCATCTCATGCATTAAACGTTTTTTAAATTTTTTTTCTTTGCCTAAAATTTTGATAGATCCCGAATCGAAATTAAAGGAATGAAGGGTGTTTTTCACATGTTCTGCTAAAGCGGTGTTATTTTCATTTTTTTGTTTTTCAGTGGATTAAGGATCTTGTCTTTTAGATACCGATCAGTTTGACCAATGTATGTTTGACAATCGTTGCAGAATATTTTATATACTAACTTACAAAGAACCTGCAACACCCAGAAAGAGCTGTTTAAATTTCAAATTTTTTTTGGTAAAACATAGATAGTATAGCATTTTCAATTTTAAATTCTATCACTCTAAGAAAAACACTCGATATGTTCAGGTAGAAAAGAAGTTTTCTAGTTGGACGGATGTCTGTCGCCATTTCACTGTTGGGTCAAAAATTAACAGTGGTGTGACCTAAAGTGGCCCAAGATTGCAGTAACAAAGCCTACCCAGAACACAACTGAACTTCTAACTCACACAAGCTGAATAAGCTTCTGAGGGATCTTCACAGAAGATCTAGGAGAATCAGGATATTAATAATAATAAAAATATACAGGTCACAGTTTTTGTCGCACTTCAGCTACTCTTTTAGTTAATGGAGGAGGTGATCTCATCCATCTGAAACATAATGGCAGTTGGAAAAAGTTCTTCTACAGCCGAGGGATACATTGAAGAAAGCAGTAATAATAAAATTGAAATGGCACAGAAAATCTTGGGTAAAGGTGAATCATATGAATTGTTGATTCAGTAACAATGGCGAAACATACAAATTCAAACTCATCTAGTCTTTCTTCAGTATCTGGAATTGTCATAAAAAATTGTGGAAACTGTACTTTTAATTTCATTCATCAATTAAATAAATTTTTGGAAATATTTGAACTGCTCTTGTGTGTAATTCGAGCACAATATATCATTATGCGCTCTTAATACGCAAATAGCTATATCGTATTACAGTTTTTATTGTAAAATAATACACCTTTGTGTAAAATTGGCCGCCTTTTCATCTAGGCTTTGTTCGATTATACTTCCCATCCTTTCAGGATCCCCAAGGTTCGAAAAGTTATCATGGTACGTCCACGCTCGTCCAGGACTCAATAGACGCGGAAATTTATGAATAAAGTCGCTAATGAATGTCCAATCGATACCTACGTTGTTACGCTGAAATTCATTCGTCAAATTTGAATCTGTTAATGGGAAGCATCGGGCCATGAGATGCGTTAATCCGGTCGGATCCGTCAGATGAATGGACGGAAACTGGGCGCGACATAATTACGAAGGTTTGGTCCTGATGAATCGCTTCCGTTTAGGCATGAAATTATTATGCGAGGTTGCATAAGCGACTGGGCGACATGAAAAGCTTATTGTGTTATTAACGTGTAAACATTTCGGAGGTCGGAGATTGATGGGGACGGAAAAACTGCTGGCAAGTGTGGGAAATGCGGAAAGGGCGGGATCCGGCTGTGCAGAGGTGAGTTCCAAAGCCTGTTCTGCGGGTTCGAGTCCCGATCTCGACATGCAGGTATATTTGATTTGATGTGTGTTTGACAATCGAGGCTCATCGTTTGTAGAGCAGAAACGCTGAGGGATACAGTATCGGCTGAATTGTGCCAAAGTTTTACTCACGTTCTTTTCAAATATTCCAAATGCATTCGGAGATATTTGCAAAATCTTAAATTTAATGAAACCTGTTTTATACACTGGTGAGCAAAGCAAACGGGTGACTAAGATTTTACACAGATTTTTCCAATAGACTCACGTGTTCAAATTGATTCAATAATATTTTGTTCATCATCTATCTTCATTAGAAAATGAATTAAATTTGCGCAAAATGTAGACATATGGGCGAAAAAACTTGATAAAAGAAACCATCTTCGAATAATTCTTCACGATAAATTCATCGTTTGCGTTCAACATTGTTCGTTGAAAGGTTTGTTTTCCACTCTCTGAAAGAAACAATTTCATAAAAAGAATTTACCAATTGAAGATTGTGCGAGACTAGTGGCACTTATTGAAAATGAGCTGAGTGAGAGATCTGTTGCTAAAAGAATGAATGTTACCTAATCTTCAGTCCAAAGAATATTGACAAGGTATCAGAAGACAGGAAGGCTGACCAGAAGACCTGAATCTGGAAGGAGACGGTGCACATTGTTGAAGGATAACAGATTCATGGTTGCCACAAGTCTTCAAAATCGCCATCTTACTGCTGTTGAAGTTCGAAATCGAATGATGGAGGTACGTCAGGTAAACGTAAGTGAATGGACCGTGAGACGACGTCTCTCAGAATCGGATTTACAACAGACCTGCAATAGTTCCAGGACTTCTCAGAGAGCATCGAATTGGGCGTCTTTAATTTGCACGAGATTACATAATATGATTAGAACCTCAGTTGACCAGGGTACTTTTCTCTGATGAATTCAGATTCAGCATGCGAAGAGCTGATGGTTGTAGACGCGTTTATAGACGTTTTCGAGAAAGATACGCCGATGCCTGCATAGAGGAGCGAGTTCCATACGGTGGAGGATCTGTTGTAGTCTGGGGAGGTGGGTTTTTAGAGGTCCAAACAAAGTAAGTTGTCATAAATGGATCTTTAGCAGCAGTAATAAACATAGAGGAAATTCTCATGGACCATATTGTGCCTTATATACCAATTCTGGGAGAGCAGGGAATTTTTATGCATGAGAATGTACGCCCACAGACTACCCGAATAGTGACAGCGTACTTGAATGAGGCTGAAATTTCAAGGTTCAACTGGCCAGCACGAAGTCCTGACTCGAATCCCATCGAACATCTATGGGACGAACTGGGAAGGCGAGTTAGAACTATGGTTCCATCGCCCAATAACTCACAAGAGCTCCGTGAAGCCCTTCGTTATGAATGGAAGAATATTCCACAAGAGAATATTCGAAGGCTCATCACGAGCATGTGAAGACGTTTGAAAGCTGAAGTCAAAGCAGAAGAGGTCACACGTCATACTGATACTGAAATTTTCACGGTTACGATACTTTTTTCAAATTCGAAGTTTTGATGTTTTCAAAAAAAGCTTATTATTTTTATGCAAATCAAATGAAAAGTTTAATTTTTCTTTGGATAATTCTATTTTCCCCACCATTTTAGAAATTTCATGACTCTTATAAAAATTTTAACTAAGAAAGGTATTGGAAGAGTAATGATCAAGTGACCCGTTTTTTCTGCACGCCAGTGTATTTTCCCCAACTCATTTCAAGAAATTGATTGAAATAAGTATAATTTCTTTATGGTCACTTTCCATTCCATAGATTGCAATATCAAATTTGAAGTCGGATGAAAAAACCATGTATTTATGAATTTTTTGTTAAATATGGACCTTTAACTTTCTGTTTCCCTTGACACTAAATTTATTTAGATAACTAACTCTTGCAGCAGGGGTATAAATAAAGGGTAGAGTTTTTATTTTGAAGCAGTGGTTATTTCGAGTCTGGCAACAATTCTATCATTCGTGTGTTGACAGAAAGTTATTTTAATATCAGACATTTAGGAAATGTACAAAACTGGGAAATATTAAAACTTATTTCCAAAATGATGAATCTGCTATCCAAACTCTTTTAAATTTACGTCGAAACTTCAATAGAAATGGAATGCCTCACGGCAAGATGTGAGTTCGTGAAACTAGATCATTATTTGATGAAACAACTCTTTCACGTTCTCATTCAGTGAGCACACCTAAAAACATTACTGCTGTAGCTCAGAATGTGGCTGTACATCCAGCAACTCGTCATTATAATCAAGACCTGAACCGTTCTCGCACTTCTCTGGGAGTATTTTGTATAAAGCCCTCTGTATGAAGGTTTACAAAGTTCAACTAATGCCTCGTGACCATCGGATGCATTTCCAATTCGCCTTATGGGCTAATTGAAGGCATGGCCGAGGATGAGCATTCTTCCAGAAAAATCATCTTTAGCGATAAAGCTCATTTTCACCTCGAAGGACTATTTTTGTGGGGATCCGTTAAGGATAAGTGTTACGCTAACCATTCAAAAATAATTGATGCGTTGAAACATGAAATCGAAGTTACCATTCATGAGATTGAGCCCCAAGCAATCGATAATGTACTGAAAAATTGGGCTCATCGGATGGTATAGTGCCAGTCGTGGCGGTCATTTGAACGATACTATTTTCCATTCGTGAATGTCCAGGTTCATCCTTTCTAATAAATGCATAACACAAGGAAAATATTCATCAGGTTTTTATTTATAGCCGATCAAAAATACAAATATTAATTGGCCCACCTCTTAGATGTTTATGCCTTAAGGGCGACGATCTTAAAAACCTAAGCGCCTCTGACCCAAGGGTTGTTAGTCACTTGAAGCCATAGATCTCTTTCTATAATCATGGCGCATAAAAACTATCATCATCATACTAGATAAAAAATATTTTGATGATGAGCCATCATTAAATCTACAATATGAATAAGTAAAAAAATCTAGAAAAGCGAGCTTGTTCATAGGGCCCACGATATTCAGGGAATTTTGCAATATCGTTCTGGTCGTTATTTCATATCTAAATGCAAACTTTAAATCCAGGAACTGTTGTTATAATTTTTGTAGCGCTCAACGCTGCCCTGGTAATATTTTTTTAATCTTCTCATTATAAGATGCTACTAAATATCCCAAGAATATGCGCATTTTAATTTCACTTCCTAACACCAATTTTCATATCGATCGGATTTGTAGTATCGAAAATATTAAAAAAAATTTGAAAAATTTTCAAATATGCGGAACCATTGGACCGATTTTGCCTTGTACCAGAATTTTATATCAAATTCAAGTTCCCAATCTATTCTATGCGTCTCAAGTCTCTGGTTTTTTCCGTTCTTAAGTTAGGTAGGAGCAGCCGGACAGAATAAGTTTCGACCTCAGATTCTTCATCAGTAAGTTTATATTTGCGAGATTATTTATTCCATTTGATATTTTATATTGATTTTAGATTTTATAGGTCTATTAAATATAAGCTGTGCTTATAAGACATTAATTAAATTCTAAAAAATTTTGAATGAACTTTTTTTAAGTTAAAAATGTGGGAGACTAACAGATTAAAATCTGTTTTGATATTCAAATTTTGTAATATTCCTTCTGTCAATTGAAAAACCCCTTGATTTTAGATTTTATAGGTCTATTAAATATAAGCTGTGCTTATAAGACATTAATTAAATTCTAAAAAATTTTGAATGAAATTTTTAAAATTTTTAAATTTTTTAAATTTTTAAAAGTTAAAAATGTGGGAGACTAACAGATTATAATCTGTTTTGATATTCAAATTTTGTAATATTCCTTCTGTCAATTGAAAAACCCCTTCTTATCATTTCATTTTATGTATTATACATTATATAATTATACTTAGGTTTGATTTAAAAATCTCATTAAGAAATATCAATTGGTTTAAAGAAAACTATATAATACCTAACAGCTTTCTGTGATTGTTGTGACGAACAAAGAATATCTTCTAAATAAATTCTAAAGTTAGTCTGTTCAAAACGAGGATAACACGAAGTATATAGGTGAGTTATATTTGTTGTTAATTCATTTTATTTTTTAAATGTGAAGTAGGACCGATGAACACCTTTTCGGAATTCTGAGTGTTTTTTGAAGATATAAAACATCTTTTGAGAGATTTTTGAAGTAACTTATTTAAATATTCAAATATATTGAAAATTTCAAATAAATTATATTTTCTGAGAATTACTTAAAATTAAGTTTTGTATTTTTGAAGAGAAAGTAGTTGCCATAATTTTAAGATCAGAAACAAAATTTGGCTCCTTCAAATTTTTAATTTTAACTGACAATTTATACATTCTGTCAAGAAAGTACCGGGAATTATCGATTTAAATCTGGCGGGGCAATGAAGCAGGTAAAAATTTTTTTTCCTAGGTTGGTAGCACTGTCCTTAATTACTATGCCAATCTTGAGCGGGATCTGTCAACTAGTGTGTTTGCAACAGCTGATTAAGTCAGTCGATGTCAGAGTGCGTGCCGATTTTTACTATGGGTGATTACGTTGAGCAAAGAATTTGTTTAAAGTTTTGTGTTGCAAATGAATCTTCGTGTGCCGATGCATTCAAAATGTTGCAAAAGGCCTTTGGTGATAATGCTCTATCGAAAACTCGTGCATATCAGTGGTAGAGAGCCTTCAAGGACGGTCGTGAAGTGGTCGCCCATAGACGGCTTCGATCGAAGATAACGTCGATAAAATTAAGAAAAGGGTGCTGAAAAACCGTCGTACCAGCTTGAGAGAGATAGCACATGATCTTAAGATATCGCACGAGTCCGCACGTACGATTTTGATTGATATTTTGGGCATGAGAAAGGTGGCCGCACGACTCGTACCGAAAGACCTGAATTTTCTTCAAAAACGTCATCAAGAACAGGTTGCTTCAGACATGCTGGATCGCTGTAATTCCGATTCTACATTCATGGAACGCATTATAACTGGTGATGAGACCTGGGTCTACGAGTACTATATGCAAACAAGCCAGCAGTCATCGGAATGGGTGGCAAAAAATGAGCCGAAACCGAAAAAACCACGCCAAAGCCGCTCGAAAATGAAGGTGATGCTCATTGTTTTCTTCGATATCCGTGGCGTGGTGCACTACGAATTCGTTCCAGAGGGTCAGACGGTAAACAAGGAGTATTACCTAGGCGTTATGAAACGTTTGCGTGAGCGTATCCGTAAGAAGCGGCCAAA
The DNA here is from genome assembly GCA_034642435.1 of Megalocaria dilatata. Classification (NCBI taxonomy): domain Eukaryota; kingdom Metazoa; phylum Arthropoda; class Insecta; order Coleoptera; family Coccinellidae; genus Megalocaria; species Megalocaria dilatata. The sequence goes on along the minus strand of CM067859.1, from coordinate 49,814,289 downwards.
TTTGTGGGCGAACAACTCATGGATTTTGCATGACGATAACGCGCCTTCTCACCGAGCTACAATTGTGACTGACTTTCTCGCCAAAAACTCAACAAACGTGCTTCAGCAACCACTGTATTCGCCGGATTTGGCTCCCTGCGACTTTTTCCTCTTGCCAAAACTAAAATTGCCCCTTCGTGGCACCCGTTTTGAGTCGATTGAAGCCATAAAACAAAATTCGGCGCGAGAGCTAAAGTCCATTCCGGAAAGCGCCTATAAAAAATGTTTCGATAATTGGAAGTGCCGTTGGCATAGATTTATTGGAGCAAATGGAGCCTATTTTGAAGGCGACCCAATAAATTTTGACGATTAAATGTAAAAATGTTGTTTTAATTGAAAATTCCCGGTTCTTTCTTGACAGAGTAGTATTTATTGGATTATTCATTCCATTTTATTTTATATTGAGTTTTGATTTTATACGTTTATTAAATATAATGAAATTAAAATTTTAGGAGAGTACCAGATTGAAATCTGTTTTGATGTTCAAATTTTGTAATATTCCTTCTATCAAGTAAGAAAACTCTTCTTATTATTTTATTATATAGTTTCAAATTGTACGCACATTTCTTGAATTCTCACCGCCATAGAAAAATTAGAATATAATATTCCTATGCTCAGCACTGAATAAAGAATTCCACGATTCTCACATTTCTTGTACTTTTCAAGATTATTGAGATTCACTACATCGATAAAATTGAAATATCGAAGGAACTTGTTGCTTCTGTATAATTCAATTATTCTCTGTGACTGTGCTCTCATTGATTGAAACAAACCGCAAATAACTGTGTAAACCGCATTCATATAAACTTTTCGTATTATTTATAACAATTGGATATGAAGATAAATTATTTAGCGAAAAAATTCGACAATACTATTACTCAACTTCTAGAATCGAAGCCACCGAGGCAACTGGTAGCTTTCCCGGTTTTTCTCTAACAAACTTCAGCTTTTATGGATTGCCATATCCAAACAATACTGTGTGTATGAGTGAAAAACCAATTTTAATTATTGAATATGGAATAAATAATAAAAAAGGGTGTTTTATACTTGATAGAAGATAATTTCAATATCTTAAATATCAGATAGAGAATTTCTGAAATACCTACTACATAATAAATAATTTGAAATAAGGTTATTCTGATTTTCACAAATTTTTATTGTTAAACTCACAACAATTGTTTCGCTATCACAGTAGCATCATCAGGCAAGATCACATTTTAAATAACTAAGCTTGTTTCCGAAATCCGTGGCTATTTATATTACAGTAACTACAATAAATTTTTATTGGGCACTAAAACCCAAAAAAGGGTCCCTGCAAATTCCAGCTTATCTGAATATATTTAACAGAGGTGAGCTATTTAAATCTATTTGTTCGTTAAGTAATATTCCAATTTTATTATGTTTATTTATCTCTAGGGGTTCTAACAGATTTAAGGCATACTTTTGCTTTCTATATGTAGAATTTCAAAGTTATGGTTGAAAGTATATCCTGTTTCTAACAAATGGTTGGAATATGTAGAATTGCTTTTATTATTGAGGAAACTCTTCAAATGTTCACACATCCTATAACGGAAAGTTCTTCCAGTTTGACCTATGTAAATTTTAGGGCAATCACCGCAGGTTAACTTATAAACCCCAGATTTATCATCCTTATGTGTGTAGTCTTTATTATTTTTGATAAATTTACTCAAGTTTGAATTAGTTTTAAATGAAGTTCTCAAATTATATTTATTTTTGAGGTATGTAGCAATTTTCTCAGAAATACCTTTAGTGTAATTTAAGGAAATGTATTTAAAATTTTCTTTTATATTAGGAAACACCATATTTAAAGCTATTTTATTATTTTTATTCATCAATAATTTGTCTATCAACTTTGGATCATATTCATTATTAAAGACTATTTGTTTAATTATGTTAAGTTCTGAAATATAATTTTCTCGATTCATGGGAATATTAACTAATCTATGGATCATACAATTAAATGCTGATAATTTTTGATTTAGAGGATGATTTGATTTATTGTGTATAATAGAATCCGTATAGGTTGGTTTGTGAAATATTGAAAAATCATGTGAACTATTTATTCGAGTAACAGTTAAATCAAGAAAATTTATAGAATTATTAAGTTCGGTTTCCATAGTGAATTTAATTGAAGGATGTATTTTATTGATGAATAAAAATAATTTTTTCAAAAGTCTGTCTGTACCTGTGAAGCAACAGAAAATATCGTCTACATATCTATACCAATATAAAAAGTATTTCTTAAGGGGATTTTGGTGAATTTTAGTTTCAATATTGTCCATGAATATTTCTGCTAATAAAGGACTTAAGGGATTTCCCATAATCAAACCGTTTTCAGATTTATAAATTTTATTTTTAAATTGAAAATAATATTGTTTAGTGCAAATATCTAGAAATAGTTCACATGATTTTTCAATATTTCACAAACCAACCTATACGGATTCTATTATACACAATAAATCAAATCATCCTTTAAATCAAAAATTATCAGCATTTAATTGTATGATCCATAGATTAGTTAATATTCCCATGAATCGAGAAAATTATATTTCAGAACTTAACATAATTAAACAAATAGCCTTTAATAATGAATATGATCCAAAGTTGATAGACAAATTATTGATGAATAAAAATAATAAAATAGCTTTAAATATGGTGTTTCCTAATATAAAAGAAAATTTTAAATACATTTCCTTAAATTACACTAAAGGTATTTCTGAGAAAATTGCTACATACCTCAAAAATAAATATAATTTGAGAACTTCATTTAAAACTAATTTAAACTTGAGTAAATTTATCAAAAATAATAAAGACTAAACACCTAAGGATGATAAATCTGGGGTTTATAAGTTAACCTGCGGTGATTGCCCTAAAATTTACATAGGTCAAACTGGAAGAACTTTCCGTCATAGGATGTGTGAACATTTGAAGAGTTTCCTCAATAATAAAAGCAATTCTACATATTCCAACCATTTGTTAGAAACAGGACATACTTTCAACCATAACTTTGAAATTCTACATATAGAAAGCAAAAGTTATGCCTTAAATCTGTTAGAATGCCTAGAGATAAATAAACATAATAAAATTGGAATATTACTTAACGAACAAATAGATTTAAATAGCTCACCTCTGTTAAATATATTCAGATAAGCTGGAATTTGCAGGGACCCTTTTTTGGGTTTTAGTGCCCAATAAAAATTTATTGTAGTTACTGTAATATAAATAGCCACGGATTTCGGAAACAAGCTTAGTTATTCAAAATGTGATCTTGCCTGATGATGCTACTGTGATAGCGAAACAATTGTTGTGAGTTTAACAATAAAAATTTGTGAAAATCAGAATAACCTTATTTCAAATTATTTAATATGGATTTTCACCAAGTAAGGACTGATACAATTCAATACCTACTACATATTTAAATTTCATGAAGTTTGTAAGAAAATTTAAAAATTAAATTAAATGAACGTCTTAGAGAACACTATTCACTTTTCAATAGACATTAGAATTAACATTAATCACACAGTATTAAACGGAGATAACAGAATCCAAACAAATTAGAGAATATTGATCAAATTTACTCAACAAAAATTTGGTGGGGACACCTGTTTCATAACAGTATTATGAAACACAAAGTTCACTCTTGCCCAACGCAATATTAACAAATTCTTCGAAACAACTTCTCCTTAAAAAAGTTATCTTAAAAATCCTCCAAAACTATGTAACACATCTTCAAAAAGGTATTTAAAAAAAATTACCGGTATTTATCAGTCGACCTCAAATCCGCCAAATCAACCCAATAAATAAAAATATCTTCAATACACATATGCATCGTGCTAAAAATGTGTTACATAGTTTTGGCAGAATTTTTAAAGAGAAAATATTTCGAAGAGTTGGTTAATTTTATTTTGTACATTTTTAGACTGGAATTTGTCTTTTCATTAAACCAATATGAAACAACGGTGTCTCCACCAAATTTTATTGAGTGTATTTGATCAATATTATGTATTTTCTTTGGATAATGCTATCTCTGTTTGATACTGTGTGATTAGTGTTAATTTTTATGCCTATTAAAAGTGAACAGTGTTCTCTAAGGCATTTAATAACTTCAATTATTAAAGGTTTTGAGGAATTTTATAGAATTGAAATTTGTAGTAGGTATGTTAAAATTTTTCTGTTTGATATTTAAGGTATTGGGAAAACCTTCTATCAAGTCTGAGAAACTCTCTTTATTATTTATTCGAATTGAATGTTTTATCATTTCTGCAGTCTTTTTTATTTTTTACGGATACATGTACTTACATATACTTATATTAGGAATACGAAGATCCCGGGTTTGACCGCATCTAGAAGTGTTCGACGTTTCGGCTTCAATTTTGGAGCCATTATCAAGAAAAATAGTTGAATTTAGTGATTCAACGCCAGGGACGCAATCTGCCCACTCCCCAGATCTCATCACCAGTAGTGTCGTAGATCACTGTGTCTGCGCCATAGATTAACAAAAATATATAGATTGGACACTTCCCTACCCCCACCTAAAACTAAGTTTTTAGTTGATGCACCAGTCAATAGTTAGCGCTAACCATCAACTTTACTTTTTGAATGACTTTAAATTCAGAATTATATATTCTAACTTCTACATTATATATTGAAACTATATACAAAACCTATCAAATTGATATTCTTATATATAATCAATATAAAATATTTTTCAATGTCTCGGAAAAAACCTTTTTACATCCCGACTTGAAATGTATTAATACAAATGTATTAAATGTATTGAATTCAGATTCAAATATATAACAAGATCAAAATTCAACTCACCAAAATAAGTATTTGTAGGTTAATATACATACTTATATAGTTCTTGTTAATACATTTGTATTAATACATTTCAAGTCGGGATGTAAAAAGGTTTTCTCCGAGGCATTGAAAAATATTTTGTATTGATTATATATAAGGATATCAATTTGATAGTTTTTGTACATAGTTTCAATATATAATGTAGAAGTTAGAATATATAATTCTGAATTTAAAGTCATTCAAATTTTACTTCTATCAAGTATTGACTAACATTAAAATTGGTTCTCTAACTTATGAAATAATTTCATAAGAGTCTTTATATCCCCAATATATTCCTGAATTATTTATTATTTTTGAAATTCTGGTTATTTTTCTTATCATGGGACATTATTTGGGGTGAATAAGTTTTGTTATTGTTTTTCTGTGTTCCGAGTACAAATAGTTAGAGGTTATACGTTGATCATTTCTGTTTTATTTTGGATACTTTGAAGCTTACTTCAAGTTTATTCGTTCCATGTTTTATCTTATTTTGATAAGTTGAATTTTGATCTTGTTATATATTTGAATCTGAATTCAATACATTTCTGATGAGGCCATATAGGTCGAAATAGCTATCAAATGTTCGAGTTCTCGTTCAATTATGTTTATTTGATCCTTTATTTTGATAATTTTAGATAATTTTGGAATAGTGGATTTCCTTGTATTTGTATGTTAATATACATACTTATATACTTTTTGTTAATACATTTCTATTAATACATTTCAGGTCGGGATGTGAAAAGGTTTTCCCCGAGACATTGAAAAATATTTTATATTGATTATATATAAGGATATCAATTTGATAGTTTTTGTATATAGTTTCAATATATAATGTAGAAGTTAGAATATATAATTCTGAATTTAAAGTCATTTAAATTTTACTTCTATCAAGTATTGACTCACATTAAAATTGGTTTTATACTTTTTGATTTCGCCGCTAGGTACCGCTTTCATCAGCCGTTAGCCATTGTTGTAATAATGGTCATATATTTCGAAAAGAGTGGTTTTGTTTACGTTTTGTTATGGCCCAACCTCGATTATATCTCATATTTCTTTTTGATTAAATTTCGTAAGAGTTAAGTTCAAAACAGTTTAGTGACATCTCATATTTCTTTTTGATTAAATTCCGTAGTTACATAATAAACTAGTTACACTAGTTTAGTGCATCTAAACTAGTGTATTTTCAAATATTGAGTTCAATACAGTACTTGAAAGTGGGATATACTAAGAAATGTTGTATACATGGGTGTCAAGATCTAACCAGCCTTACACATCGTTTTCCCAAGAGAGATCCCAAGTTATTTAAGAAGTGGATTGAAATTATACAGCCAACTGATTGGCACAAATTATCAGATGATCAAATATTGAGAGGAATATAATTTCTTCAGGTTGGTTAATTTTCATTTACTATGTAGACGTCTAGACTATTTTTATGTTTAGTTGGTTAGTTTAAAATATAAATCAATGCTATGTAACACACCAATAAATTGCTCTGGGTGATCTAATAATATTATTTTTTTCTCTAGGTGATTTTCCGGAGGTAACAGATATTGAAATGGTATGGGCCAGTTTCTGGCCATATCTGCCAAATTATGATAGGAAAAGAACTTCTTCAGGTTAAGTGGTGCAATTTGTAAAATTCTATCAAACGATTTATCTATTAGAAACTGTGTAATCTGTAGGATTAATTTACTTGGTCATAGTGAGTCGTTGAAAGATTTAGATTTTATTGAGTGTGGGAAATATCAATTTGGTAATTTGATGAAATCGGGACACTATACTTACTTTTTATTTAATCAGTGTTTTAATTATCTCTTTCATTTCATTCCAAGACTTTGTGAGAGAAGAAAAATCTCAAAATGTTTTGAAAATATCATATTGAAGAATTCAAATTTTCAAATTATGAAGTGTGCATCACATAATCTTTATTAAATATTATGCTTGACACTTCAGGTGTTCTTTATTCTAGTGGTGAAAGCAAGTGAATAAAATAGCAACCAGAACTGATTCAAAATTTTTATTCAGTAATCCAGAGAAGGAATTTATTGACCCGATTAAGGACCAAGCTGAAAGAAATTTTGAATCTTAGAGGAGATCTCATAAATTAATGTTTTCAAGGTTCAATTTTTGTCTTAACACCTAGGAATACTTTAAATATGTTAATTTTATCTCTTTTGTTTATTTAATAGTTTTTATTTTTTATAACCAATGAATAATTATTGTTCAAACATAATTCTGTTATTCGAATAGTGAGTTTGATCATTGAAACAAGTTTCTGGAAATTACTATGTTATACTACAGAAAAATTAAATGTAAATATTGTCAATACATACGTTAATTTTATCCCTTTTTTTATTTAATAGTTTCTATTTTTTATAATGAATAAATAATTATAGTTCTCAAACTTGTATCTGTTATTCAAATAGTAAGTTTGAAGACTGAAACAAATATTTGAATCTTCTCTCAGTTTTTCCTAGGGTTAAAATTAAAACAAGTGTTCAGAAATTACTATGTTTAACTACCAAAAAATTGAAATGTATTTGCGGTAAAGTTGTGCGAATGTAAGCATTTCAATGTTTTGGTAGTAAAACATCGTAATTTTTGAACACTTGTTTAATTTTAGCCTTAGGAAAAACTGAAAAAAGATTCAAATATTCGCGCCAAGTGTCGATAATGCAGTATTCTAAAAGCACAGGTAATGCAGTTTTCTCGAGAGTTGGTAATACAGTTTTCTCTAGTTGAATTTGTTTCACGCACCAGTCGCTACAACGAAAGCGACAAACTTGATTCAGACTTTTTACAGTCAGTTTCCCATTTATATAGTCTTGTTGATCTATGGTCTGCGCTCACTTTAACAAACTACTTTTATATCACAGTGTCTCCACTCACTCTAACGAACTTCGTTAGAAAGAGTGGAGACACTGTGATCTACGGGACTACTGGTGATGAGAGTAGGCAGATTGAGGTTCCGGCGGTAAATCACTAAATTCAACTATGGTTCTTGATAATACCCCCAAAATTGGAGCCGAAACATCGAACACTTATTAATTATATACATGATCCAACCCGAAATCTTCATATTCCTAAAATGATCAACCGCGGAAACTTATCCGAACACATATATTTAAATATATATAAATCTTGTGTCACAATGTTTGTCCTCAATGGACTCCTAAAGCACTTAACCGATTATAATAAAATTCGCACACCATGTGCAGTTCGATCCAACTTGAGAGATAGGATAGTTTAAATCTCAAATTATAGTCGCAATTTTAATTTATTGCTAATTATGTGTCTGTTATTATTTGACAGTCACAATTATCTGTTAACTCCAAATGATTCTAACAGATGTCGATACCTTTCGACTGGGTTGAGTAAGTAATCAATAGATGGCGCTGCTATGGTAAATCTACGAACGTGTCATATAAGCTACATTTTAACAGCATAATTACCACGTGTTGTTGACGCTATAAAATTAATTAAATTTATTTTGTAGTGAACGAAATACCGTATAATTCAATTATTTCAACTTTTTAAATTTTTGGTGTTAGCATAGCGGGTCACGTGTTACTTAGACTGAAGTGTAAATTGAATTCATATTATAATGAAGATAAGCCACAGCAACGCGTGGCCGGGTCAGCTAGTATTTATATACAAATATTTGCGTTCTCTTTTAAGTTTCAGATGATACCTTGTCGTTTAGGTTTGAAAGATTTTTATTGATTGTTTTTATTTTGATGACATGAAAGCTCACTGAGGATTATCGGTGAGTTTTGTCAAATGCTCTTTCGAAGATATGTTACATATTTTTGAAGAGATTTCAGACAGATCTTTTTCAAAGAGAGATTGTTCAGTAGTATTTCCTCAGTTTATGTTGGACATTTTAACAGTGAAATTGGTTTTTCCTAATGCCGGTATGAAACAGTGCTGTCTCCATTACATGTTTGATGGGTAAGTTTGATCAATATTCTATCAGGATGCTTTTATTTCATTTTGATACTGTGTTATTAGTGTTAATTCTATATGAATTTTAGAAACCTATCTTTCTCTGTTTCTATATGGTTATAATACATGGTTTCAGAATATCACTCTGTAAAACACATTTCAAACAATTCGAAGGTACTGCCTTTCGCAAACAAAAGGTTAGAAGGAAGGAAGTAGTACTCTAGCTTCTTTGTCAGCGGAAAAAAAGAACAAGAAATGCACTTCCGAGACTGAAGTACTAACAGCTTGAGATATAATTGCAACTCGATAATTCTCGTAATGTCCATGATGAAAGGAATTGCGATTTCATTCGCGCATTGAAATTGAAGCAGCTCATTTCCTTTGATAAATGAAAGAATATGAGTGAGCTCAAGAACTACATATTATATCGTTATCGCTTTTATTTTTTCAAACATCTAGATCGGCAGTGGCGTACATCATACTTCAATAAGATTTGTGTTGCTGCCAGAGATTCAAGACCTTGGCTTGGTTTCAAACAGCTTGGCTTGATTCAAGCCAAGACTGAGAAAATCAAGCGATTCTGTCTCAAGCCAACCAAGCTTTGTAACAATAATAAACGGTCCACTGTTGATTTGAATTTCAGTCGCTCAAACATGCTCCAATATGTGATTGAACCAAGACCATTAAGAATTTTGGAGTTTCTCAATGAAAGTCGACGCTCTTATCGCATGCGATGTAGAGTTGCATTGTTTTCAAGAAACGTAGAATTTCCCAGATTTCTTTATATTGTATTGTGAGGTTACACCAAGACACACATAGTGGTGTTTATATCGAATTAACCTAATTCATGAAAATCGTGGAATATTGAATTTTTATTGTTTCTTATAAGAAGTCTAATCAGAAGGCGGTAAGTAATAATTAGATCCCGATAAATATTTTCAGCTTTTGTGAATGCCAATTATTATTTTTGATTTATTCGATACTTTGCAGGTTACACAGGTTAACATGTTGCTTTCTATGATATTATGCATTTAATTTCCCTTCTTTTGCTCATGATCGAATAACGTGGTCTTGTTCCTTTGTTCTGGATATTTCATCTCGTGTTTATTAACTTGTAAATAATTTTGATAATATTCACTGGGAGTAAGATCACGTGTTTCAGGCATAGATTTGAAATTTACTCTTATTACTGGAGATTTTAGTACCGGAAATCTTAGTACCGGATGTACTTAGCACTGAACAATCTTACTGGAGTGCCTTTTTGCTTTGATTATCATAATACATCTTCCTTGTGCCAAATTTAGAGTATCTTATTACCGCACCATTTTGGTTCGGGACGCTCTACTGGTCATTTGGAAAAATTTGAAACTGAATACCTGCTGATTATATGCAGAATAGGAACTATTCTTGGAGAAAGTACAAACATTCCGACACCTTGGAGAACAATATTCTAGGATTACCTCAAAGATAAATCTTTACGTTAATCTCGGACCTCAAACTAACTGTAAAATTGTATTATATTGTAAATAAGAGTCACTATTTTAATTGTAAGGTTGAAATAAATAGATAGGGAGTAAGAGTTTGCATTTTCACTATCAGTTTGATAATTTGGGATTCATTCAGGAAGTTAAATTTATCTTTTCCTTAGTGCACTATAAGGCATTTGACGAAGTAGGATGTTTCAAGTGCGCCAGACAAATTCGCTAGCTCAAGCTAGAGCGTTTTAGTTTCATTCCTTTTTATCTTTTTATGATAGCTTTCGCTGTGGTGGGTAAGCAACTTTGGTTTCAGCTTCACCGAAATAAAGCTTGGTATTTCAAGCTTTGAAACTTTTTCAAGCTTTTTCAATTAAGGTACAAGTTTTCTCTAGTTTCCAACTTTTTTTTTCTCTTTGGATTTGATCAGCTTATGACGTGTTAAATCAAAAGCTTGACTTGATAAATTCGTGATCGTACGAACACAGGAAATGAAGTAGATAGCTGACACTCTAAGATATCATAGAAACGTGTGAGCTTTTTGGCATGAATATATGTCTGTTAAAACCTTGGTTTCAAAGTGGCTGTTGCGTTTACTAACAGGGGACCAAAACAAGAACTAGATGATGATTCCAAACTCAATTTGCAGTCGTTTAAGCGGAATAAAAATGAATTTTTCATAGACATGTGATAATAAATGAAACATGAATCCATCACCATACGAAAAGATTGTCAGCTGAGAGGCTAGTAGCCGGTGAAATATTCAAAGCGGCCAATAGCATAAACTGCTGGCAAGGTTATGGATGCGTACAGTATTTTGTTCGTCATCCACCTTAGAAAGGTGGATGATAGCGATTTCTTTATGATTCATATGTATCGATTAAAGGAGGAAATTTAAACAAATGTCTTCAAATACAGAGATAATGTGATTATTCACCTTGTGAATATACCATGTCACAAGTCGTTTGCTATGCTAGCAAAATTGCACCAATAACATTGCGAATCGCCACCCTAGTCTCTAGATTTGGTTTAAGTGATTTTTACCTGTTCGCAGACAGCGACAATTTATTCGACGGAAAGAGATTTGCCACAAAAGAGGAAGATGATCATCCAAACAAACACCTATTTAGACGCCGAAGATAAATTGTTCTTTATGAAAGATATTAAAAGATTTAGAGAAGCGCTGAAATGACTTTATCGCTCTTGGAGGAGACTATATTGACAAATAAAGTCCAATTGGATCCAAAAGTTGTAGTTTTTTCATTAAAGCGATAACTTATCAGTAGATGTGTTATGCGTTCAACCTAAAGGAATTACCTAATCTTTTCATGATTTGGAATATTCTAGAATATATTGTTCGAAAATTGACAGTCACAGTTATTTTGAAAAAATATATGGCATCTCTGTAATTTATGTTCAATTACTCACTTGATATCTGGTCAAAATAACGTGGCCACTTACCTGAAACAAAGAAAGCATATTATTATATTTGTAAGCAACTCCATATCGCTGGAGTTATAATCGAGAAAATTTCTGGTATATTTTGAATTCAAATACAACTATTAGAGTTGCCATGGAAGGAATCAATTAAGCTGAAGAATCAAGGGATATAGCGATAAGGAACAATCTTACTAAAGTTTTGTCAGTTATGTTGTGACTTGCACAAATTTGTGGTTTTTTTACTAAAATGGCACTTATCCTGGCCAGCTTGCTCACAGCACAAACATGATACAATTTTTTAAACCCATAGTGCTCCATCCGAGTTGTTTATTTACATTCTGTCAAGAAAGTACCGGGAATTATCGATTTAAATCTGGCGGGGCAATGAGGCAGGTAAATTTTTTTTCTAGGATGGTACCACTGTCCTTAATTACTATGCCAAACTTGAGCCGGATCTGTCAACTAGTGTGTTTGCAACACCTGATTAAGTCAGTCGATGTCAGAGTGCGTGCCGATTTTTACTATGGGTGATTACGTTGAGCAAAGAATTTGTTTAAAGTTTTGTTTTGCAAATGAATTTTCGTGTGCCGATGCATTGAAAATGTTGCAAAAGGCCTTTGGTGATAATGCTCTATCGAAAACTCGTGCATATCAGTGGTACAGAGCCTTCAAGGACGGTCGTGAAGTGGTCGCCCATCGACGGCTTCGATCGAAGATAACGTCGATAAAATTAAGGAAAGGGTGCTGGAAAACCGTCGTACCAGCTTGAGAGAGAGAGCACATGATCTTAAGATATCCCACGAGTCCGCACGTACGATTTTGATTGATATTTTGGGCATGAGAAAGATGGCCGCACGACTCGTACCGAAAGACCTGAATTTTCTTCAAAAACGTCATCGCGAACAGGTTGCTTCAGACATGCTGGATCGCTGTAATTCCGATTCTACATTCATGGAACGCATTATAACTGGTGATGAGACCTGGGTCTACGAGTACGATATGCAAACAAGCCAGTAATCATCGGAATGGGTGGCAAAAAATGAGCCGAAACCAAAAAAACCACGCCAAAGACGCTCGAAAATGAAGGTGATGCTCATTGTTTTCTTCGATATCCGTGGCGTGATGCACTACGAATTCGTTCCAGAGGGTCAGACGGTAAACAAGGAGTATTTTTTTTTTTATTTATTTATTTATTTATTATTATCCTGATACTCCTAGATCTTCTGTGAAGATCCCTATTATTATTACCTAGGCGTTATGAAACGTTTGCGTGAGCGTATCCGTAAGAAGCGGCCAAATTTGTGGGCGAACAACTCATGGATTTTGCATGACGATAACGCGCCTTCTCATCGAGCTACGATTGTGACTGACTTTCTCGCCAAAAACTCAACAAACGTGCTTCAGCAACCACCGTATTCACCGGATTTGGCTCCCTACGACTTTTTCCTCTTCCCAAACCTAAAATTGCCCCTTCGGGGCACCCGTTTTGAGTCGATTGAAGCCATAAAACAAAATTCGGCGCGAGAGCTAAAATCCATCCCGGAAAGCGCCTATAAAAAAAATTTGTTGCCTGTAAAGTCGGTATACGGGCGAAAGTTTTACGTGACAATGACTTTGAGTGGTAAAATAATTTTAATGTGAATATTCATTCGTATAGTAGGAAGAAGGATGAAATAATAGTAACAATTTAAAACATTTATTTATACAAAGAATTATATTTAAAACATTAATTTATACAAAGAATCTCGCACTGAATTTCATATTAACAAAATTTTATTTATCAATCAGTTGTTATAAGTTATTAATAAATTTAACTTGTTTTACATTGTTATAAATATAAAAACTAAATTTAAAAGTTAGAACATTTATTTAAATCACATTAATTGTTAATATCAATCGATTTTAATTCAAAGTGTATTTTCTAAAAGGAGAAAACTAATTCACATTTGATCTTTGAATTTGTAAATCGCGCGCTTACGACCTTGCGCAGTGATTAGTCGTCTCGGTTTGAATGTTTGAAAGTTTCGATTTGACAGGTTGGAGGTTAAACATTGTTATTTCAATTTTTTACATAGCAAGTCGCGCTCATTTTTTCAAGTTAAACAAATTATTATTGGTTGAGAAACGATTTCTACTACTTTTTTGATTGAAAACTACCACAACATTGTGATTACTACAACATAACCTATTCACTTATGTCTTAGTCATTTATTTCATCATGTTATATTATCAGTCTGAAATTATTTACCTTTGCTATTTGAATTGTTGCGATGGACGAAACTACCTTCACATTATCACTACACAATCGTTTTACAATTAACTGGCAACGTGTAAACTTGTATGCAGGCGCCTAAGCGAAATAGAAGCGCAAGACATGAACCGGTGTGTATGCCTATCTCTCTCACTCTCTCTCTCTCTCTCTCTCTCGCTCTGTCTCTCTTGCTCTTAGGCGGGCTAACTGTGCTCGAGTGGAAGGGACGCGTGCCTTTCACTTTTTATGTCTGTCTCTCTCGCTCTTAGGCGGGCTAACCATGCCCGAGTGGAAGGGACGCGTGCCTCTCACTCGCTCTCATTGTGAGCGCATAACGTGAGCGGAGCGTAACGCAGTTTCTTGAAGTGTCACCCGGCAAACCAATTTATAAGACGTTGTCACGTCAAAATGTTTCGATAATTGGAAGTGCCGTTGGCATAGATGTATTGGAGCAAATGGAGCCTATTTTGAAGGCGACCCAATAAATTTTGACGATTAAATGTAAAAATGTTGTTTTAATTGAAAATTCCCGGTACTTTCTTGACAGGGTAGTATTTCAATTAACTTGTCTCAACATCTAGGCCACTGACGCGAGGTACAATTTGCAGTAATGCGTTGATACGTTTGAAAACATGAGGTAGAAAAAACAAAGTTTAAATATATAACGGGTTTGGAACCATGCATTAACTAAATTGAACATAAGAGGTTACAAAGCTGAGAATCCTTGAGGAAACTAAGTGTTGTTTCGAATTGAGTTGGTGAATTGATGCTATCTTTGAATTCTTTTTTTCGATCGAACAAGATGGTCAAATTTTCTGTGATGTGAACCTGGAGAGATTAGACGATCGGCCGTATATTGTGGCAGAATTCCCAATTGAGTGGATCTCCTGAAGACATCAAGTAGCTGTGAGTCAGCCTGATGTGTTCTATTCTAAGTCGTCCCATCACCTATTTATCTTTTCTATCCAAGTGAATTTTCATTAAGCTATTCAACCTGGGTTGGATCTTACGCAGTTTAGAATTAGCGCCATTCCTTTCCATCTGCCAATCTTGGAAAGATATCAGTCGAAGGGTGATTGATTATAAGATCACTATGAAGCTGAATATCCACAATATCCACAGAAATATAGGATATTCGTGCTAGTTTTGTGGTTCGGTATGCAATTTTGTTTCCAGGTGATCCATCCCATATGAGATGGAGCTCAAATTATGATAGAAACAATGTTGTTGCTGGCCTTAAGTATGTGACCCCGTTTCTGGAATTTTCTAAATGGGTGGGCTCCATGAGTGGATATTGGCAATGGATTGAATAAAAGATGAGGAATCTGTAAGAATTACAAATTTTGTGGCCTGGAAAAAGAGATATGTATATTGAACCCAGCTATGATTAATACAGAATAAAAGCTTGTACTGGGTTTATTGATGATCAAACATGTAACGCCGTATTCATTTTTAGGGTCATACATATATAAATTATTATCGAAATTTGTTTTACTAATTAGCTCAAGGAATAAATGAGTGTGGATAGCTCAGCGGGAGAGCATCGGACTCGTGACTGGGAGGTCCAGGTTCAAATCCTGTTCAGGTAGAAAAGAAATTTTCTAGTTGGATGGGTATTTGCCACCATTTCACTATTGGATCAAAAATTAACAATGCTGTGACCTAAAGTGGCGCAAGATCGCAGTAATAAAGCCTACACAGAACACAACTAAACTCCTAACTCGCACAAGCTGAAAAAGCTTCTGAGGGATCTTCACAGAAGATCTAGGAGTATCAGGACAATAATAATAATAATAATAATAAGTGCTTCAAGATGTGCCAGGTTCATTGAATTTACGTATTGAGCTCTGTTTGATATTCTGATCAAAGGACATCAAACTCTGATTCCTCAATGAATTATCAACTTTGATTTGAGAGTTTAAACTTATTAGCCGAAGTGACTTTGGCCCGTTCGCAGATCTACAGATCTATATCGGTCTTGAAGGAGACTAGGTTGATGAAGTCATTCAAATTAGCGAGATTCTCAGTAACCATTTGCTTCACCTTAGCGATATCAATTTTATTGGAGACGTTGGTGGTCAAAGTAACACAAATCTTTTTCCAAATCTCAACTACATTTCAATGTACTATATCACTTATACGCACAAGTTAATGTCGATTCAGTGTAAGTCCTATGACAGATTTTTCAGTACCCTTGCAAACGAAATTCCATTTGCCATATAAAATTTAAGGCAAGTCCTTTGTTAAATATTTATGTCCAATGCGAGAATCGCAAAACACACTTGGGATGAACTGAGAAAAAAAGAGCCCTTACACAAACTGAATGATAAATGATGTCAATCTTCGCGTGAGTATATAAGAGATTTGAGCTAAATTAACGAAAAAAAAACTCGACATTCCTCTCAAACAGGTTTTTTTTCAATAACGTATATCCACTTACAGAATTTATTCTATTCATAGGGTATGAAGAACTTTTTACAAGTTAGATATATGTAGTTCAATTCATCAATTTTTTACGGCTAATAATAAATTTACTTTGTAACAGAATATTCCATTTGAAAATCACATTTATCGATTTTGAAGTTAAGTGAAATCCTCCATTCGCTAATGGAAAAGTACTTTCAAAATGTACGTGAAAATGGAACGGATTTAAATGTTGTTCCATCGTTATCTGTTCGAGAATATATTTTGGTCGTAACTTGTATGACAGAGGAATTTGAGATGAAATGTTCTTCATTTATTCAAATCTATCAGATATAATTCGAAGTATTGTATCAAATCGAAATTATTTTATTTAGGGAGAAAATTGCATTTGATAATGAAAGCTGAAAATCACTGACGTGAAGTCAGGAACATTAGAGCGCTACTTTATATCACCTACGATACTACGATATAAATATTTTTTATTTGTCCTCTAATTATACGATCCTTACAAAAATGGACGAATAAGCTTTTTATTATTTTACTTCCAAATGCTGAATTTCATATCGATTGAATCTGTATTGTCGAAAATATTAGGAAAATAGGAAACGTGAATAAATACGAAACTATTGAACCCATTTTGCCTCTTAACGATTTTATTTGCGGCATTCAGACGCAAAACTTTTCCTGAAAGTTTCAAGACTCTACCTCCTTCCGTTCGGAATTTATGATATTTTAAGCCGGCCAGATAGATCATTTTTCACCTTGGATTCTTTACCAGTAAGTTAAACCTAGTTAAAATAAATAAAATTCGGATGATCTGTACCAAAAATCATTAATATGGAGCCTGAGCTATGGTAATAGAAAGTTCTAGAAGTCGAGACAGTGTAAGATATAAATAATACACTGACGCCATCTAGAAAATACAAAATACATACAGAACATACCTTTGCGAGTTAATTCAAGTAAAGAAATGCATTCTCGATATTTTCACGTCACTCTACTACTCTACATGGCGTAAATGTATTATTAATATCTTGGAGTCTCTATGTATGTATTTTGCACAATCTAGATGGCGCTAGTGTATTATTAATATCTTGGAGTCTCTGTGTATAGCGACTATAGATACTTGACAGATTTGTAGTCACTAGTATACATTGCACTAACGAAAACCAATCAGTTTGAAACGTGCGCATGTCTGCAATTTGCCTTTGTGAACTACAAAACCTTGTAGAGTTTGTTTGAGTATAGAATTGTTATAGAGATATATATTACACTGTCTCGATTTATAGAACTTTCTATTACCATAGCTTATAGTCCTTATTGATGATTTTTGGTACAGATCAGCCGAATTAATTTATTTTAATATGAATATGCTAATTTTTGAGCATTACGCCAAATCATGTCTGATTTAAGAATGAGGAAAGTTTATTCTGCGTTGGTAACGTAAAAATATCGGGAATACATTTCTTTACTTGAATTAGCTCGCAAAGATATGTCTTGTATGTATTTTCATACTCTAGATGGCGTTAGTGTATTATTAATATCTTAGAGTCTCACTTTTAGTTTAACATCTAGGTTAAAAGGATTTTAATTGTCATAATGATCCAAGAGAAAAATTTTCCTACACTTCAAAATCAAGTCTGATTTTTTCTACAGTTATTCAAGAAATGCAGTAGAAAACTTTCAGACGTCATCTGAGTGATTTTTGCAATCTTCATTTATAGTTGTTTCTCCTAAACTTTCTAATGATATAAATTTTTCAACAAAAGTTAAGGTACAAGGAATTCTTGATTTATTTTTTAATAATATAATAATAATATTTATTCTGTTAGTCAACTTACAGTTGTTCTCAAAGAAAAAAGACTATATAAAAAATTCCTACCACAAGTTCAGATATTACACTTATTTTCAGTATTCAAAAAAAAAAAAAATTACTCAACCAGATGTTTTCTGAATCTTGCTCGAAATGTTCCCAGAGATGTGGAAGATCTAATGGCTCTAGGTAATTTGTTGTAAAAGTCTACAGCGGCATAGCTTCTTCTTCCATAGTTTGTTTTTGTGTTCTTATCCACAGTTTAGCCTCTTTTTAAAAGATTATTGGTGATCTAATAATGTACGATACTCTTAAATAGAGCTTGTGTATAGGTAAAACAGGATAATTCCTTTACAGCAATGATGAAGATGTATCAAATGGCAATCTGAAAAAAAATTTCACCACTTTGTTTTGTGATCGTTTCGATCTATCCATGTTGAATTTGGTGGTATTACCCCAGATGACAAGTAGGTAAGTGTTTACATGTGCGTTGTAGAACATACGTTTTTCTTTAGCTGTCAGATAATTACGTATATGGGAAATCGCACTACTAATACTGCTGATTTTATTTAAGTGTCAACGTAGTTGTTCCAAGTTTAATCATCAACAACCAACCCCAAATCTTTGTAAGAATTCACACGCTTGGTTGAACTTTCATTTATCCTCAGTGACATATGGTGTGTTGTTTTTCTGTTTCTTATAGAACTAAATAACATGTAGACTGTCTTATCTTCGTTAATTTTGAGTTGATTGCAACATAACCATTTACAGAAAGTAAGCAAAGAATTATTTGCCGTATTTTCGAGTTCCTTCAGATCTTTGTGAAAGAATGTTAAAGCTGTAACGTCTGCAAACAAAATTTTGAAATGTGTTGTTCACCAAATAATGATGAATGATAAATTGACGGTTTAATCCTTTCCTGAGTTATTTTTGCTCTAAGTTTGAATACTTTTTTAATGTTATTGGAATTTTTATCTTTCGTTTTTGATACGTTGAAATCAGTTTTGCGTTTCTATCGAGAACTCAGATTCCAGATTTAAGAGTTTGGTTTTCGAATGATGCCTAGTTGTAAACTGAGTGCAAATTATTATTATATTCATTCTGATACTCCTTAATCTTCTGAGAAGATCCCTCAGAAGCCTTTCAGCTTATGCGAGTTAGGAGTTCAGTAGGGTTAAGATTTGTTACTGCGTCCTTACACCACCTTAGGCACCCAGTTAATTTTCGACCCAACGGTGAAATGATGGCAGAAACCGGTCTAACTAGAATTGAGCTATCGGCAATTACATGAAGACAATAGGGCTATTGGTATAATTGAAGCTGGACGTCATCAAAGATCGGTTGCAGACACCTTTGAGGTTAGCGAAAGCGTGATTTCAGGTTTATCTATGTCTAGAAAGAACTAGAAGTGAACGTCAAAGATGCACGTACATAAGATCTGTTTCTGACAGATTCTACTTATAGATTACCATTGAAAACCTGTCATCGGCTTCTACATGCATCTGGCATTGAGGTTTCAATTGAAACAGTACGTTAAATATTTCACGAGGTTAATCTAGGTTCACGTCTGTTGAAATTAATACCACCCGCACAAGTTCAAAGACGTGTTTAATTGGCATGTACAATAAATCACATAATTTTGAATGAGGAGAAGAAGTCCATCTCGGTTACAGAATCCTCAAAATATGGACGGTTTTCAGATATTTCACGTGTTCATGAATGGACCCTTCCTATGATGCCAAGAAATAATATATCGGTACAAGTCCGTCCATTAAGAAGTGATTGCTGCTGATTGGGGTACAATTGGTTTAATGAAGGTAGAGAACTTTTGGTGTCTAATGAGGATATGAGCATAATTAGGATGAGTTTTTCGTCGAAATAGTCATATAAATTGTTGCTGAATGCTGCTACCAGTCCAAATTTTAGACGATAACCTAAAATGTGGCCCTCGACAGAATTAACATCATGGTATTCAACAATTAGCCCTCTCGTCTCTGTGACTCATCGGCTCCAGTCCGATGTAGGATGCTTGGAACCATCTTCAACGAGCATTGCTTTTACATTACCTCCCTAGGCACTCCAAGAATTAGGCAGCTTTGGAGATGAATCTATCAAAACTACTTCTACAGCCTGATCGAAAGTATAGAGGGAATTTCTTTAATTTTTGTGGAGCAGTTTATTTCAGAATATTCAGAAATTGTAGACTTTGATTATTTTTAATCAATTTCCCATTATATCATGAATCTATATCTATTGATATAATTCATCAAAAACTTATACAAGAAGCAAAACAACAGCTAGTGAAAGGGATTTGGGACAAAAGAAACAAGAAGAATGAAATAGATGAATGAACCATAATTTAAAGGTTCTGAAAAATTCAGAAAAAATATTAAAGAAACAATAGTTAGCTATACTGTCGGAATTCGGAAGATGAATACATTGAAAACTATAAACCAAGACTGAATGAACAGAAAGAAGACTTTACAATTGGCGAAAATTAATTCAACAAATGAGTAGAAATTAATGAATAATAGGTAAATTGAAAAGAATACACATATAAAACCGAGAAAAAAAATTGAAAATACTGAAAACTATTAAGACCAGAATCCAAAATGATGCTACAGAAGAGAAAAAGATTCAACTGAATAAAATTGAGAATAAATGAATGAATAGAAACCTAGAAATTGAATTATATATAATATATTAAGATTGGTATACAAGCCAAAGATAACATAACAAAGATGACAATAAAAAATAGAAAAAATTTAAGAAGGCTGAGGAGATAAGAGGTAATGAACGATCAAACATGAGAATTGTAAATAATACAAATTAATTAACATTAAAGAAATAAAGTTATGCTAGTAATCTATATACAATACAAATAAAATAATGTACATAGCAACTGCAAAATTTAAAAAAAAGCTTTTTGTATAGGTGTGGACGCGTAGAGGAAAATCGATATTGTTGCCCATTTTAATGATTTAAAATTTGCTACTAAAAGAAAAAGTCTGAGAAACGTCAATCATTACTGTGCACGTTTTGGACGCGCTTGACACGGCTGAATGGCTTCTGAGAGAAATTATTTTTAGTTGTATTTAAATCGTTAAAATTGAAGAATACTTGATAGAAAGGAGTTCTATATGATCTATTTATATTTTCTGTTGAATAACAAAGAGATGAAAGTATATAATTTCAGTGCATATTTTCTGACAAATTTTTTCTTGGCACAATATTGTTTAATTGAATCAGTCTTTACTTGATGAAAATCCATACTAACTAATATTAAATAAGGTAATTCTGAATTTCTGAAATTCTGAATTTCTGAAATTTTTATTGTTATTTAATAGAATTGTTTAGCTATTATAGTAGCATCTTCAGGTAGGTAGTATTTTACATTTCGAATAACTTACTTTGTTTTCGAAATCGGTCGTTTTTCATATTAGAGTGGGTACAAAATATTCACATTGAACACTAAAACCCAAAAAGAAGTCTCTGTAAATTGCAGCTTATCTGAATATGTTTAACAGAGGTGAGTTAATTAAATCTAATTGTTCGTTATGTAATATTCCAATTTTGTTGTGTTGATTCATCTCTAGAGACTCTAACCTATAAGGTATAACTTTTATTTTCTATATGTAAAATTTTGAAATTAAGGTTTCAAGTATGTCCTGCATCAAACAAGTTGTTCAAATATGTGGAATTACTTTTTTTATCGAGGAAACTCTTCAAATTTATGTCGGAAAATTCTTCTAGTCTGTCCAATGTAAACTTCCAGGTAATCACTGCAGTTTAACATATAAACTCCGGATTTATCATCTTTATGTGTAATTTCTTTATTATTTTTAATGAATTTACTGAATAGGTTTTGAATGAAGTTCTTAAATCATATATATTTTTGAGATATGGTATCAGTTTTCTCAGAAATACCTTTAGTGTATTTTAAGGAAATGTATTTAAAATTCTCTTTCATCAACAATTCATTTATCAATGTAGGATCATAGTCATTACTAATAGTTATTTATTCAATGAATTTGAGTCCAGAAAAATAATTTTCTCGATTCATGGGAATATTAAGTTGATCATACAATCAAATGCTGATAATTTTTTATCTATAGGATGATTTGATTTATTGTGTATAATAGTATCCGTATATATTTGTTTGTGTAATGTTGAAAATTCATTCTAGTACCTATTAAATCAAGAAAATTAATAAAGTAATCAGGTTCGGTTTTCCCAATTTCTCAATTCGGCGATGTGAAATGGCCACCAAGACCTTATGATCTTTTTGTGGGCTTTTACGAAGTTATTGATGAGTGTGGATAGCTCAGCGGGAGAGCATCGGGCTCGTGATCGGGAGGTCCAGATTCGAATCCTGTTCAGGTGGAAAAGAAATTTTCTATTTGGACGGGTGTCTGCCACCATTTCACCGCTGGGTCAAAAATTAACAGTGCTGTCACCTAAAGTGGCGCAAGATCGCTGTAAGAAAGCCTACCCAGAACACAACTGAACTCCTAACTCGCACAAGCTGAAAAAGCTTCTGAGGGATTGTCACAGAAGATCTAGGAGTATCAGGATAATAATAATAATATCGCCCTAAATGTGCTGTCGAGTCATCGAAAATTACCTCACAAGTATCGAGCCCTGTAAGAGATCACACGGAGGACATTTAAATGATGTTGTATCCCACACATAATGGCAAGGTCCAAGCATTATATTTAAATAAAAATTTGATAGATTTTCGAAACGAAAGAGCGTTTTATTTGCTTTTACGTCAGGGAGCACCAAATGATAACCCTGTACAATTCCGTAGTACATTAATTTGATCTAACTCATAAGATTTAGCCAGCGTTTGCGACTTAATCGCACAAAAATATGTTCGTTACGACATCACATTAAATTCTTGATTGTTTCGGTCTCTACTTGACGGAAATTCATCGTAAATGATTTGAAGTAAAACACTTTATTTCCGCTCATTTTTATTTTTCAACGACAATTGTTTCGTCAATTACATATTGACTTCGTCAGGTGAGTATGGTAACTGTAAAAATAAAAATAAGCGGAAATAAAGTGTTTTACTTCAAATCATTTTGACATCACATTACACATCTTTGAATCTTTCGGCTTTTCTGTGCTATAATATGTATGTTTTATACTTATAAACCTTCCTTTCGAATCACACTATCCATTGCTGAAAACTGCATTAAAATCCGGTGGCTACTTCAAAAAATCTAAGCGAACAGACATCGGAAGCGACCTCATTTTATACTATGTAAAGATAATATTTCTTAATGATATTAAAATGAGACAAACTGATGAAATTATTTGAAAAACAGGTGAATACCTGAGCAATTGACAATGTGAAACTGAAACAATTAGAGAAATGAGGATCAAGTATTCTCATTGATTACATATAAATAATTATCTGCATATTCAAGATAAATATGATATAAATTTTTATTACAATATTTTTAATTCAATGAAAGAAATATCAGATCATCAAAACTTTTAATTTCGATATTCATTTGCAGTAACAAAACAGAAGAAAAAATTCTTAATTCCTCATTTAGTTTTGAAAAAAAAAATTATTAATTTGGGGAATTTGTAACGCAATCTATAGTTCTTCCATCTAGTATTAAAATGCCTCTGGCAGGTAGACACTCGGTCAGGTAGCGTTGATATATAAATACGAGTTCGTTTAGAAACTTTGAATACGCAAAAACTATGATAGCTAATCATACTGTTCCGTTCTTAATTAGAAGAAATAAATTCTTCAGGGGTCAATGCCAGTTAATTAAGTTGATTTATACGAGTGACAGTAGAAGCGTCTTTTTCTTGGAAAAGTGTCATCATTCGTATTCCACTAATTATTTTTTTTCAAAATTGAAGACCACATATCATATATCTACCATATAATTGACTGAAAAGTGTGATGATCTGCTTGATATGAATTAGAATTGCTTTGGAAGAAGGGTTTCAAATTACATATTTGGAATTCAGCTAAAGTAGAAGGTATGAACTCAAAAAATTCTAGGAAAAGACTGACGTGAATTCAGGAGCTTTTGCGCGCTTGCTCATACTCGTATCACCCACGATCCTCACGAAATTTAGCATAGGACTGTTACTATTGTTCCGGGGGAGTTCAACGCTGCTAAAATAATATTTAAAAAAATCTTCTGAGCATACGATCATCACGAAATTGCAAAACATGCGTTCCATTATTAAACTTCCAATCACTCAATTTCGATCTGTTGTCCCGAATATATTGGAAAAAATATTATAGAAAAACTTTCAAATGTGAACAACCGTAGAAGCACTTCAGTAATTTTGCCCTTTATTCAAGTAGAAACGACTTCAGGCTCCAAACTTACCCGAAAGTTTCAAGTCTCTAGCTCTTTCCGTTCAAAAGTTTGAGTTTTCACGATCAGACCGGACGATCAGAATAAGTTCTGACCTCGTTTTCCTCAGCAGAAAGTATCTGTTGGTGAAATGGTAGAGACTATGTAACTGTCCTGTACATCTTGAGTTGATTCTCTGGCACCCGATTCTCCCTAAATGCGTACTCTTCTAGAATTTGGATACAAACCGAACTGAGATTCGGGGGTTAATAGAGTGTTACCCATTCTTGAGGCCATAGTGGTCAAATGTCTGGAGTGCCTTGGTTTAGGAGCTGGTTTGACTCCCTCAATCTTATTTAGATGATTTGTCTCGAGATACGCATATACACATAGCAACCATCCTGGGCAACGAACTATTTAGGTGTGATGCAAAGATATTTCTTCGTGATTCTAATTAAATATATTGGTCCTTTCGAGAGAATGTCTTTCCTTTACGCTACCACTTTCACGATAACGATTTCGAAGGAATCAACTTTGCTTACTGCTACGAAGCAGAAGTAACATCAACTTGAAGCAGCTTGTAACATATAGTTTTATATATTGGATGGAGTAGTACGTCACTTTGTCATAGTTCATTTTTATTATTATAAATAAATAACTTTGTTTACTATCACTATTTAAATAGTTATTTCATTATTAATAATGAATAAAGTAATTTAATTCATTCCATTATATAGTATGTCAAATGACGTCTTGGTAGTTTTTTAATAGTGTTTTGTAAATGATTTCACTACACAACAGCCAAACATCAAATGATTACATACTGGTTTACTAACTTCTTATCCTCCGCCCTATTTCAGGTATCGCATTAACTAAATGAATACATTCTTCATAAGATGGACAAAAAAAGTAAAGTCGGATAATATAGCCGGTTGCAACGGTCAAAAACTAAATGAAAATTTGCTCGATGGCGCTTCCTGGTCTATACGGCTATAAAAGTTTATTTATAAACACGATCAGTGTGTTTTCGTTCACGTCAAAGCAATATTACAGCACTCAAAAACTGAAATGATTAAGAGCACTGAAGTTAAATCACGTGCTTTAGCGCGATTGTTCTTTGAAACTTTTCAACACATGATCCTCGCGCAATTTCGTACGAATATGAGAGTTACTATTTTACCTTCAAATGCCGAATTTCGGATCAATCGAGTCTGTAGTTTTGAAAATATTGGTAAAAATACAATAAATTTTCAAACGTGAATAATTCCGAAACAGTTGAAGCAATTTTGCCCATTGACGAACTTATGCGGTATGTTCAGATCCTCAACCTTAACAGAAAGTTTTCAGTTCATTCGAAATCGTAGTTCAGACAATATTAATAAAAATAAAATAAAATTTTAAATACTAGAGTAAAACGTTAGATTTTTATGAAAGTATTACGTTGTAATTCATTTTATTTAATTTTATGATAATAAAAGCCTATAATAATAAGATTCCTTTCAATATTGATTATATTTTAATGATAATAATATTAGGAGTACAAATAAGTTTTCGCCGTTTTTTAACACAAATTGTTTATGAATCATTCCTAATGATTTTAAACGATGTGAGACTGCTTGCTGAGTGACTTCTAATGTTAGAGCAAGTTCTTTTTGTGTTTGAGATGAATCTTCCTCCAATAATTCCTCCAATTCTGCATCCTCGTAAATTTTTGGCCTTCCACTGCGATCTTTGTCTTCTATGTCGAAATCACCGTTTTTAAACTTTTGAAACCACTCTCGACACGTTCTCTCACTCAAAGCACCCTCACCATATGCTTCTACGAGCAATTGATGCGCCTCAGCAGCAGATTTCTTTAAATTAAAGAAGTAAACTAATATTTCCCGCAAATGACGCTTACTTGGCTCAAATTTTGACATTTTCAACTTATAAAAATTATATTTTACCAATATAAAATCCATGATATTAATAGGTTATGTTGTTCTTGAATGTCCAAACTATTTTTTAAGCCGGTTATCATCTGCGAAAGCTAACCAAAACTCCATGTCGCGCCATCTATAATAAAACGGCGGAAACTTATTTGTACTCCTTATATATTAATATTACATTAATATTGATTATATTTAATGAAAATCGGATAAATATCAACTGTCATATAATATTCAGGATTCTTGATTGTCTCTTGTCGGAAATTCATCTTCAATATAAGAAAGACAAATGTTAACTTCGGCTATTTTATTGATTCACCCGACAATTGTTTCGTCATACTATGACTTCATCAGGTGAGTATTAAAACTGAGGTATACAATGCAAAACATGACCTTAAATACACAGCTCTGGTACACTAAATAGAGGGTTGGAAAGAGATGAAAAATGAAAAATATTAAGTAAGGGGGATCTGTTTAAATCTTTTTGATCATTCAATAAAATTTGTCTTTCATTATATCTATTGATCTCTAAAGTTTCTGACAGATTTAGTTTCTGACTTTTGTTTTCGATATGTAATGTTTCATAATTCATATTAAAATTATGACCAGTCTCTAACAAATGGTTGGCATAAGTTGAATTTGGTTCATTATCGACAAGGATACGAGAACATGAAGAATGTTATATTAGGATAATTTTTATAAAGCCTTATTTATTTCCTACAGAGCGGTGATTTGCCGAGAGCAGATTTATGAACTTGCGAAAGATATTTTTCTTGACTTTAGCAATTCATCAGGAGGAATTTACTGCTGGTAGGCTTCAACGAACATCAATATCACACCAGAAATGAAGGAAATTGGAAAGCTTTTCCACCTAATTTCACACTTGAGCCGCATAATCATTATATGTCTTGAGAGCTGATATAGCAAGGCTTGTATGAGAAAAAAATTTAATTAATTCTACGCAGTACTTTTTGGTTGGTGTCCTTTCAAATATGGAAAGCAATAAGCAGCATTTTCGTCAAATTTTACTTTTTTACTATAGAAAAGGTGAAAATGCTATTCAAGGCACCAAGAAACTAACCGATGTGTATGGAGATGTGTTGACAGTACGCCAGTGCCCCAGAACTTGTTTGCACAATTTTGATCCTGCAATTTTGAAGTCGAAGATGCACCACTTTCCGGAAGGCCGGTTGAAGCTAATAAAGACACGATAAAGGCATTAGTTCATGCAAATCGGCGAATAACAACACATGATATCGGTGAGAGGTAAAATTCATCGAATTCAAATATTTATGACGACTTGAAAGGCCAAGGCTTAACCTCGCAGCTCGATATATGGGTTCTCATGGAGAGAAATTTGTGTCGTCGTATTGACGTCTGTGATTAGGTTTTCAAACCTAACTAATCCATTTTTGAAGCGCATCATTACTGGGGACAAAAAATGGGTTGTATATAACAATGTGAAGAGATCATGGAGCAAAAATGATATACCGACTCAAAGCATTTCGAAAGACAATATCCATTACAAAAAGGTGATGCTATCTTTTTGGTGGGATTTCAGAGGAAGGTTCCACCGGACAACACGACAATTAATTCGGAAGTCTATAGTCATCAGCTGGACAAACTGATTGATGCACTTCAACAGAAAAGGCCAGAATTAATCAATAGACAAGGTGTAGTGTTCTACCAAGATAATGCGAGACCTCATACAAGTTTGGTCTCTCACCAAAAGCTTTTACAGCTTGAATGGGATACACTGCCACACTTACCATATTTTCCAGATCTGGAGTCTTCGGATGATTAATTGTTCCGGTCATTGCAAAATTTTTTGGACGGTTAAACCTCTACTTAAAAGAAAGAGGTAAAAAATTACCTGGATCATTTTTTTGCCAGCAAAGACCAAAAATTCTATGAGCGTGGAATTATGCAACTACCAGAAAGATGACAAAGGGTGTTAGACCAGAATGGCCAATATATAATTTAATAAAATATTTATTCATTATACGAAAATTGTCCTCCATTTTCCCAAAAAATAAACGAACTTACTTTCTGAACAACCCAATAAGACTTGAAATGTTACAGAAAATGTGGAGAAAAATTTTAGCACGTAATGAAATAACAGCTGAAGT
The DNA here is from genome assembly GCA_034642435.1 of Megalocaria dilatata. Lineage (NCBI taxonomy): Eukaryota > Metazoa > Arthropoda > Insecta > Coleoptera > Coccinellidae > Megalocaria > Megalocaria dilatata. The sequence continues at coordinate 49,785,650 of CM067859.1, read as the reverse complement.
GTTACAGAATGCTAGAGAAAATGTGGAACATTACTTCTTTTTAGATATGAAGAAAGGGTAATATGAACACTTCATCATTTAAAATTCGTTCTGAAACTCGAACACTGAATGCACTTTACCCATCACACCCAACTTTTTCTCTTTACCGTAACTAGAATTTCAAAATTTTCAATATGGTGTGTTACTCGACTCTTATTACCATTCAAGATTCTTAGGGTGATCTTACACGCACGAATTTGCAATAAAAAGTCTCCTCCCCAAATTGACCTGTATCGGCGTTTTCCGGAAAAACTTATATTTACGAAAATATTCGGTCAAACTCTTTTACGTGGTACAGCTGTATATAGATCCTGATCCTCTAATGTTGAGAATATAATCGTGTTCTTTTATCGTTAAAAGAAGATGCTTATCAAATTCTTTCGTCACGTAAAATACTTTTTACACAATCACAATTATTCTCCATTAAACTTCATTCAATCGATCAATGTTTTCTTAATAAAATAATAAAATCCCATCTTCGTTTCACATCGCTGAAGATGCCATTCTAACCTAATGATTTAATACCATATCATGTAATAACAGCGGTATTAAAATTGATAGCTGTATGCCAAGATGAGGCAGTGTCTTGTCATATTAATTTGTAGCAGCACTCTTGTACCTGTGGATTACTTGAATATTAATCATTTTTGCGAAAGACTCGTTTTTATCAATATGAAAATTACTTCAGATTAGAAAATTCGATGGGTGATTATTTACTTATGAAGAAGTGTAATAATTTACATAACCTACGTGATAGGATTTAACATAAGGTTGAATAGATAACAGCAGGAAACTACAAGAAGAGGATATAAGTAATTTTGTTTACGTGTTGATAATTTATAATCAGTGATATCTGAACAAGTAATAAATGTGAATTTTTCGTTCATTTGTGTAGAGGCTGTATATGTGCATGGACATATTGTTTTTGTGTGTAGGTTACTCCATGCTTAGTCCAAGATTTATTAGCCGAATGATTATGTTTACTAGATAAGACTATATTTTTCTCATTATTCAACGATCTTCGTAGATCAATGTTCGTTGTATGCAATAATAGAATGCGAAGAAAATGTATAATTTTTTTCCCGACGTGCGTTTTGCAGTCTGTGTATACACTAAAGTGCTCGTCGAAAGGTAATAAGGATATTGACGTTTTCCGAAGATGCATATTATCCATATCATATTTATATATTCTTTCTTAATTGATGACTAAATGTAAAACATTTTAATTTCCGCTAATTTATTTAATTTCACAACTATTATTCTGTCATGAAAACATGACTTCGTCAGGTGAGTATGATACTTACTGCATATTTGAGATTAAGTTCTTTAAATATTCAAAATATACGGAGAAGAAGGTAGTGGGAATTTACAGTAATTTGTTATTTTATTATTAAAGAATGTTTCAGAAGAGGAAAAGTAAGGGGGATTTATTGAGGTCCGTATGGTCGTTTAGGAGAATCTGTTTTTTACTGTATCTGCTAATTTCGAGGGCTTTTAGGTAGTTCAACCTGAGGTTCTTGTTTTCTAGATGTAAGATTTTGTAGTTATTGTCAAAATTTTGTCATGTCTCCAGAAGATGGTCAGCATATGTTGAATTTCCGTTTTTACCAAGATATGCTTTCTGGTGTTCACGTATCCTAGTGCCGAAAGATCTATCGGGTGTTTTTTTTGGAGTGATAGAACTTTAAATTGTAATAAAACACATTCAAACTGAGATGGAAGCCAATTTTTTTTTATTTGAAAGATAATTTTATGACATTTATGTTTTGAAAATAATTTCTGGCATATGTCCATCACGACTAGCTCTGAGGATCCGCATTCGACCAGACAAATTTTGAAGCACTTTTTCGAGTAATTCAGGACATATTTCATTATGAACACGAGTTATGTTGGCTTCCAAAGCGTCTATAGTTTCTGGTTTATCAGCATAAACCAATGACTTGACCTAACTCCAAAGAAAATAACCCAGTAGAGTTACGTCGCATGATCTTGGAGGCCAATTAATTGGACTATTTCTCGAAATAATGTTATTGCCAAATTTTTCTTTCAATAAATCAATCATTACGGTAGCAGCATGAGGTGTAGTACCATCTTGTTGGAACCAAAACCCTTCTGGGTCGATACCATTCCAATTTTGAAACAAATAATCATTGATAATCGATCTGTAACGAATACCATTCACCGTAATATTAGCTCCAGCATAGTTTTTAAAGAAATATGGACCGATGATGCCTCCAGCGTGTGAAGCACACCATACAACGCATTTTTCAGGATGCAGAAGTTCTTGAGGATTGTTTTCACTCCATATACGGCAATTTTGCTTGTTTACATAGCCATTCAACCAGAAATGAGCTTCATCACTGAACACAATTTCACGATAAAAGAGTGTATCAATTTTAAACTGTTCTAGGGCCCAATCAGCAAACAAACGACGCTCATTATGGTCAAATGTCTTTAGTTCTTGAACCCGTTGGAACTTGTAAGGGTGTAGACCAAGATCTCTACGCAAAAGTTTCCACGTGGTGGATGCACAGAGTCCAACTTGTTGTGAACGTCGACGAATAGACAAATCTGGATCATCATTAACACTATGACTTACAGCAGCGATATTTTCTTCTATACGTACAGTTCTTTGTCTTGTTGTTGTTGTTGCATCGAGTAGAGAAAATGTTGTCCGAAATCTATTGATAGTTCGACGAATAAGCTACTCTGATTGACGATTACGTAAACCATAAATTTCAAGAAGTGCTCTATAGGTTTGGCGAATAGAACACTGATTTTGAAAAAAAATTCCAACAATTTGTAAACGTTGTTGCGGCGTGAGTCTTTCCATGATAATTTGTCAATGCTTACTGAACAGAAATGTCTAAACAGCATGGCTTCTACTTGTTTTACTTTTAATCATGAAGATGTATTTCCGACAAGTGAAGAGCGATACAATCAAACATTTTTTTTTAATTTACATGAACCATTTTAGAAATGTCTTCTGGTTCAACAGGATCAAGTTTTTATCTCAGGTTCAATATTGTTTGTCCATGTGTGTCAGAAATGCATATTTAGTTTGTATTTCGTTTTGAAGATCAAACGATTCTACGCAAGTTCACTTGAAGTTTTGATTAATAAATCTAACCTTAAAACTTTTTTAAGGTTAGATATGAATATAACTTTTATGTTCAATACTACTTGATGCAAACCGTGTAACTAGCGCCCTCTGTCAGAGTCAAATATAAAAACAAATTCATCGGATGTATCAGCTTCCAAAACATATTCGTATAAAATTTCATTACAATGATGCCAGTAGTTTCGGCAAAATCGTAAAAAAGGTGTATAATTTTTTTTCTTCAGCGCCCTTCATCTTGACGTTACAAAAATTGTTTACTGAGCATACCGCAATTATTTTTCAGCTTTCTACCTATTCTAGAGACGGGGTCTCCTGTTTTTCGAAATACTCTGTATAATCGTTGATAGTAAACACTATGAAACTCAAAATCTATCACAAGCAATATTGAACCATTTTATAACTGAAGTTATTGATTCAATACAATTTAACTATTGGGAAAGCAAAAAAAATGTATTACTTTATCAGTTCCTGTATATTCAGTTAATAAAAAGTGAAAGAAAACTAAGTAATTTTTTATTTCGTTCCACTTCAAAATTGGAGCAACTCGAAAGACAAGAAGTTTTTCCGAGACGGGATTCGGAAATTGCCTGAGAGGTAGGGAAAAGTAGCAAGCAGTGATGGACAGTATTCTAATTATTTTTATTATTCATTATATTTTAAAGGAAATGCGTGTTTTGAGCTAGAAAAATAACTGAATTAATTTTTGCTCCCAATATATTGCGAGATAGGTGAGAAATATTATTTTGATTCCGGACGTCCATTGCTTGAATTGTTTTTACATAATATTCCTCAATGTATACAAAACCTAAAGCACAAAAATTTAAAAGAGTTGAAAATGGTGGAATATATCCTAGGGCAGACACAATTATTAGAAGTTTCTTCCGAAGGTTGGAATTTTTTAATCTTTCCTGGATGGCCAAGAGAAATCACAATGAAATCTTCACCATATTCTTCAGGAAACTAGCACACACCTGGCAATACCTAAATTAGTACTCCAATGAACTAACACTAACAAAAGGAAGCATTATAAGTTCATTATACATCCGTGAAAAAATTATATGCATATCATGGATCACTTAGGAAGTGAGATATATCAAGTAATATCTGTTGGCAAATACTTTCAGTTTCAAACTAATTGAAGCACCATACAAAAAAGTGCGACCAGCGGACGGGCAAAATTGACTTTTCAGAAGACGAGACAAGAATATCAATATCTTATCTAAAAGGCTTGTCAGACAAAATCTACCGACTAGCTCGGAAATACGATACCTAAACGGTGTTTGTATCCTTAAATATCCTATGAAGTTTCCTCAGGAAAACTAACAACTACAAAATCCTCAATTCGATATTATATTTCGGGTCTTCCACCTTTGTATTTCAACAATCTTCCTGCATCACCCTATTATAATTCAGTGCTAAGCTGCTTTCAATTATTGAAAACTAGAACATGAGGTTCTTAATTTCAATTAATTCTTTAGTTTCTAAGCTTTTATTTCAAAATTTGCATAATGCCATTGAGTCATTCGGTTTATTTTTTTTTGATGGGTTATATCCATAAGCCTAAAGGATAATAAGTTTACGGTTATATCAACTAAAATAATAATAAATCATTTATGGAATGGGGAATATTTTACCATATTTCAGTTCATTATTTGAATATTAAAACAAATTAATATATGTTTATCTTCTACAATTTTAATTTAAAAAATTTTTATTCAAAAAACTTTTAGAATTAAATTAATGTCTAAAACAAGCACCGCTTATATTTAATAGACGTATATAATCTAAACTCAATATACAATGTCAAATGGAATAAACAAACCAAAAGATATACGAAAGTCCCTAAAATTAATAAATAAATATTTAAAGGAGACAAAATTTGTTTCTGGTCTTGCCTTCAAAACACCATTTGCATCTTAAAAACATGAACACACTTAAAGGACCTCTCAAAGAATATAATTTATTTGAAATATTTAATATATTTAAATATTCGAATAAGTAAATTCAGAAATCTCTCAAAGCATGCACTATATCTTCAAAAAACAAATATAGTTTTAAGCAATTCCGTCTTCAGTCCTGAAATATATTCAAAATATCAAAATCAAAAAACTAACCTATACCAAACCACTCACCACGTGTAAATGAATAATGTTTCGAGACTTTATATAATTATATTTTGGCTTCAATAAATCTCATTATGCAATGTCAATGAATTTAAGTAAGCCCTAAAAATAACTCACACTGTTCTTTGATTCTGTTAGAGCATAGATAAATCTTGAATTATAAAGATGATCTATGTCTCGAAACATTATTCATTTACACGTGGTGAGTGGTTTGGTATAGGTTAGTTTTTTGATTTTGATATTTTGAATATATTTCAGGACTGAAGACGGAATTGCTTAAAACTATATTTGTTTTTTGAAGATATAGTGCATGCTTTGAGAGATTTCTGAATTTACTTATTCGAATATTTAAATATATTAAATATTTCAAATATATTATATTCTTTGAGAGGTCCTTTAAGTGTGTTCATGTTTTTAAGATGCAAATGGTGTTTTGAAGGCAAGACCAGAAACAAATTTTGTCTCCTTTAAATATTTATTTATTAATTTTAGGGACTTTCGTATATCTTTTGGTTTGTTTATTCCATTTGACATTGTATATTGAGTTTAGATTATATACGTCTATTAAATATAAGCGGTGCTTGTTTTAGACATTAATTTAATTCTAAAAGTTTTTTGAATAAAAATTTTTTAAATTAAAATTGTAGAAGATAAACATATATTAATTTGTTTTAATATTCAAATTTTGTTATATTTCTTCTATCAAGTAAAAGGCCTTTCTATTTCAGTTCATTATATTCTCAAAGGACAACCTTTGTGATCGGACGAGTAAATACTACGAAAAATTCCACAGTTCACATTTTAAATAATGAAGATTTCGCAGATCGAATGGAAAAATTTATTATCCTCCGTTAACCGTCCTGAGCCTTTCTCACTATCTCATTAATAGAATAGAGCACAATTCTAAGACAGGATGCTTTCCGACAAATTTCTTCTGGGCTCTCAGCCGAATCAATTCATTTTGAGGGTTTGAAATAAAGTACTGGTGATTTGAAAAATTACTTGAGAATTGAATTGGCAAAAAATCATTTATTGACTGTATTGAGTGTTAATTCTGTAGGTCTACTAAATTAAAACTGTGACATCTATTTAATTCAATTTTAAAAAGTTTTTCAGAAAATACTTTTATAAAATTAAAATTTGTAGTTAGGTTAGCAGAATAAACCTGTTTGATATTTAAGATATTGCAATAAGTCTTCTATCAAGTATAAACCCCCTTTGTATTGTTTTATTTTACATATAATAATTATATTTTGATTCTTGTACTCATGTAGATAGTATCATTAACTGAACCTTTGAAAATACCTTACAACCTTCATGTATTTCTGTGACGAAGATAGAATACATAGGATTTTGATATTTTAAAATTCATTATAAATGTTCTTCGTTTGTTTATAGAAAGACATGTGGTTTAAGTCGGGTGAGATATATTTTTATTCATTACTTTTATCTCTTGGATACGAAGTTGGACTGACGAGTTATCGATGTGATAATTCCAAAGAGCCTTTTTGAAGATCTGTTTCATGTTTTTGGAGATTTTTTTAGGAACTTTTTTAAAGAGAGTAATTTTTGAGAAATTTTTGAGTTTATGTTGTGCATTTTTGGAAAGGAATTTGGTTTTCATTTTACGTTGATACGAAACAAAATTTTGTATCCTTCAAGTACTTATTTAATATTTTTAATTGATAATTTATATTTTCCTTGTATTATTTTATTGCTTTTGGTGCTGTGTAATGAGTCTTTATTCTACATGTCTACAAAATTAAAACTGTGTTCTGTAAGAAATTGATTTATTTAAATTTTTGGAAAAAAACTTATGAAATTAAGAGTGGGGTCAGCAGAATAAATCTGTATATTTGAGATATTGAGTTTGTTTGATGAAGTTTGATATTTCATTTAAATATAAAGAAGGAATATTTAATAACCTTACACAATTATTAACTATTATTCCATTAAAGATCTTGTTGAATTCTTGCTCTTCAGTTGAGTTTGTTTCATTCCTATTTTGGAGTTCAAACAATTCATATTTTATTTGATTTGAAGTAAAACACTTTATTTTCGCTTATATTTATGGTTCACAACAATTGTTTTGTCAATTATACATTGACTTCATCGGGTGATTATTGTGAGTTACTCACCCGATGAAGTCAATATATTATATAATATGTTAATGTCTTATAAGCACAGCTTCTATTCAATAGACGTAAAAAATCAAAACTCAATAAATAATATTAAGTACAGTAAATAAATCAACAAATATAAATTGTCAACTGAGATTAATTGAATAAATAAATATTTGTTCAGATATAATATATATTTTGAGAGATTTTTGAATTTACTTATTTAAATATTTAAATACACTAAATAAATTATATTTTCTGAGAAGTCCTCAAATTATGTTTTGTATTTTTGAAAAGGAATTAGTTTTCATAATTCTAAGATCAGAAACAAAATTTGACGCATTCAAATATTTATTTAATTAATTTTGATTGACAATTTATATTTGTCGGTTTATTCATTCTACTTGTTATAATATATTGAGTTTTGATTTTATACGTCTATTAAATATAAGCTGTGCTTATAAGACATTAATTTAATCAAAAAAGATAATGAAATTTCTTCGAAATTTTTGAAGTTGAAATTATAGGAGACTAACAAATTAAATCTGTTTTGATATTCGAATTTTGTAATACTTCTTTTATCAAGTAAAAAACCTCTTCTTATTTTATTCTGGAAACTGTAAAATTATAGCTTTAGATATATTAACCTTACTGAAATTGAATTAATATTAGTTTAAAATCCACAGGTGACGTTTTTTAGAAGACTATACATCAAATTGAATTGGAGTACCTAACATATGGATGCTCTCTGAATATTTGAATGCATTTTATATACTTCAGTCATATAAATCTCTAAAATGTATTCAACTGTTAATAAACGAGCATGCCTCAGCATCACAGCTCTTTATTCAAAGCCTGTACAGTTATTATTTTTTAAACCTGACCTATACAATGTTATTACATAAATCCTGAACTCTTCATTGAAAACTTTCTAGTTACCACGAACGTGTAATAAAATAAAATAAATGAATTCATTCATGCCAGAAAGATGCTCGTTTAAAATGTTGTTTTTCAACACCTTATCAATTTGACATTGAAAAGTATGATACAGATTAATTTTTAATCTTTAGGCAGAATTTCATGAGAAATAGAATACTATAAAAACCTATTTCAATAAATCTTGAATATCTCCAGATCACACCAATTGATTCAGTAGTGAATTTGCATATGTGTACAAGGTGTCGACAAAATAATTTGAGAAATCGACTAAATAATTGTTTTATCACAGAAACGTTGTTTTATCAATTTAACTTATTCTAGAAACTGTAAAATTCTGAGTATAGGTATATTAACCTTAGTGAAGTTGAATTGATATTATAAAATAGGAAAAGGCTTTTACTAGATAGAAGAAATATAACAAAATTTGAAAATCAAAACAGATTCAATATGTTAGTCTTCTAAAATTTTAATTTAAAAAAATGTTTATTCAAAAAACTTTTAGAATTAAATTAATGTCTTATAAGTACGCCTTATATTTAATAGACATATAAAATCAAAACTCAATATACAATGTACAATGGAATAAATAAACCAACAAATATAAATTGTCAATTAAAATTAATAAATAAATATTTGAAGCAGACAAAATCTTGTTTCTGATCCTACCATTATGAAAACTTATTCCTTTTCAAAAATACAAAACGTAATTTAAGAACTTCTCAGAAAATTAATTAACAATTTATTTGAAATATTGAATATATTCAAATATTTGAATACTTTAATTCAAAAATCTCTCAAAACATGCATTACATCTTAAAAACCAATAAGAATTCCGAAAATATCTTCATCGGCTCTAAATCATATTTGAAAAATAAAATCAACCAACAATAAATATAACTTACCTAAAAGTCGTCCTGGATCATAGCTTGGAACAACTGACTTTAAAATCCAAGATATTCTATGTTCGTCATAAAGATCACAGAAAGCTGTAAGGTATTATAAGGTCTTCTTTAAGCCATAAAAATAATAATAATAATTTCTTTTAATCCATTAATACACTACATAGTGTATAGGATAAGTCACAAGAGATGAAGAAAAAAATTGGAAAACTAAACCAAGGGATCAAAAAAAAATTCATCAACTGAATAGAATCCCTTTCCCAAAAGAAGTCCTTGACTTCCTTCTTAAACCCTATTAAATTCAAGGATTTCAAAGATGAAGGCAAATGGTTGAAAAACTTAATGCCTCGATATGAGGGAAAGCATTCGAATTTAAAGTTTTATGCTTAGGTAGCATCATTATTTGTGCATTCCTAGTAGTATATTCATGGTGACTTGATAATTTCAACCATTCACCTTCATTTTCCTTGGCATACACTAAAGATTTCAAAATATGTATACATGGTAAAGTAGGAATACGGTTTTCAACAAAAACTTGCTTACATGACGTTAATGGCCTTAAATTAAATATCGAACGCAAAATTCGCTTCTGTGCTACGAATATTCTATGAAAATCTGGGCTACTTCCCCACAGCAAGATATTGCACGATATATGACTATATACAAGACTATAATAAATATTGAGCACACAGCTCCTTGGTAAATTCATTTTGAGCCTGACAATGGCGAAAAATAATTGGTCTAATTTTTTACACAAAGCATCGATGGGATGTCCACCTTAAATATCTGTCCACATAAATTCCCAAAAATTTATTCGCCTCAGATGATATGATCTCATCTAAACCACATCCCACAGTAAACAAACTGATCCCCTTATTTTTAAGAGCAGAATAAACATATACAGTCTTCTCAACATTTACCACCAAATTGTTAGCTCGACACCAACTCACAAATTCACGTACAATATACTCACAGGTCTCCTGGAGTTCCCCAAAACTCCCGTCTGAAACTACTACCGAAGTGTCGTCAGCAAAAAGTGTTATCAAAAAACGACTGAAATGGGCAGCAAGATCATTAATAAATAAAATAAACAACAATGGTCCCAGCACTGACCCCTGAGGAACTCCAAGGCCAATACCTTGACTCTTAGAATAACTCTCACCAATTTTAACTGACATAGTTCTTTCATTAAGGTAACTACGTAACCAATCCAGGAAAACGCCTCTAAATCCTAAGTTATAACATGTATTTAGTATAAATTCAAAAAATAGGGTATCAAAGGCCGAGGAGAAATCAAAAAACAAACCCGCAACAAGTAAGTTTTTATCCACACATTTATCCATAGACATTCCATGATGGAATTTTTATTCAAGCCTAAATATAATTAAATATTGTGTATAAAGTAAAATAGGAAATGGCTTTTACTTGATAGAAGGAATATAACAAAGTTTGAATATCAAGAAAGTTTTAATCAGTCAGTCTTCTACAATTTTTATTTCAAAACAATTTTATTCGAAAAACTTTTAGAATTAAATTAATGCCTTATAAGCACAGCTAATATTAAATAGACGTATAAAATCAAAACTTAATATACAATGTATAAACAAATATAAATTGTCAATTAAAATTAATAAATAAATATTTGAAGGAGACAAAATTTTGTTTTTGATCTCACCATTAGGACCCATGAAGATATTATCGGAATTCTAATTGTTTTTCAAGATAAAATGCATGTTTTGAGAGATTTTTGAATCAATTTATCTAAATATTTGAATATATTAAATATTTAAAATAAATTATATTTTCCGAGAATTCCTTCAATTATGTATTGTATTTTTCAAAAGGAATTAGTTTTCATAATGATAAGATCAGAAACAAAATTTTGTCTCCTTCAAATATTTATTTCTTGATTTTAATTGACGATTTATATTTGTTAGTTTATTTATTCCATTTGACAATGTATATTGAGTTTCGATTTTATACGTTTATTAAATTTAAGCCGTTATTACAAGACATTAATTTAATTCTAAAAGTATTTTGAATAAAAAGTTTTTGGAATTAAAATTGTAGAAGACTGACAGATTAAATCTGTTTTGATATTCAAATTTTGAATTTATATTAGTTTAAAATCCACAGGCCACGTTTTTTAGAAGAGTATACGTCAAATTGATTGAAGTGCTTAACATACGGATACTCTGAATATTTGAATGAATTTTAGATACTGTTCAGACATACATTCTGTCAAGAAAGTACCGGGAATTATCGATTCAAATCTGGCGGGGCAATGAGGCAGGTAAAAAATTTTTTTCCTAGGTTGGTACCACTGTCCTTAATTACTATGCCAAGCTTGAGCGGGATCTGTCAACTAGTGTGTTTGCAACAGCTGATTAAGTCAGTCGATGTCAGAGTGCGTGCCGATTTTTACTATGGGTGATTACGTTGAGCAAAGAATTTGTTTAAAGTTTTGTGTTGCAAATGAATTTTCGTGTGCCGATGCATTGAAAATGTTGCAAAAGGCCTTTGGTGATAATGCTCTATCGAAAACTCGTGCATATCAGTGGTACAGAGCCTTCAAGGACGGTCGTGAAGTGGTCGAAGACTTGCCTCGTTCCGTCGATAAAATTAAGGAAAGGGTGCTGGAAAACCGTCGTACCAGCTTGAGAGAGATAGCACATGATCTTAAGATATCCCACGAGTCCGCACGTACGATTTTGATTGATATTTTGGGCATGAGAAAGGTGGCCGCACGACTCGTACCGAAAGACCTGAATTTTCTTCAAAAACGTCATCGCGAACAGGTTGCTTCAGACATGCTGGATCGCTGTAATTCCGATTCTACATTCATGGAACGCATTATAACTGGTGATGAGACCTGGGTCTACGAGTACGATATGCAAACAAGCCAGCAATCATCGGAATGGCTGGCAAAAAATGAGCCGAAACCGAAAAAACCACGCCAAAGCCGCTCGAAAATGAAGGTGATGCTCATTGTTTTCTTCGATATCGGTGGCGTGGTGCACTACGAATTCATTCCAGAGGGTCAGACGGTAAACAAGGAGTATTACCTAGGCGTTGTGAAACGTTTGCGTGAGCGTATCCGTAAGAAGCGGCCAAATTTGTGGGCGAACAACTCATGGATTTTGCATGACGATAACGCGCCTTCTCACCGAGCTACGATTGTGACTGACTTTCTCACCAAAAACTCAACAAACTTGCTTCAGCAACCACCGTATTCGCCGGATTTGGCTCCCTGCGACTTTTTCCTCTTCCCAAAACTAAAATTGCCCCTTCGCGGCACCCGTTTTGAGTCGATTGAAGCCATAAAACAAAACTCGGCGCGAGAGCTAAAGTCCATCCCGGAAAGCGCCTATAAAAAATGTTTCGATAATTGGAAGTGCCGTTGGCATAGATAGCAAATTGAGCCTATTTTGAAGGCGACCCAATAAATTTTGACGATTAAATGTAAAAATGTTGTTTTAATTGAAAATTCCCGGTACTTTCTTGACAGAGTAGTATAAATGTCTTAAATGTATCCAACTGTTAATATACGAGCATGCCTCAGCTTCACAGTTCTTTATTTAAAGCCTGTACTTTTATTATTTTTTCAACCCGACCTAGACCATGTTATTACATAAATCCTGAACTATTCACTGAAAACGTTCTTGTTACCACCAACCTGTAATAAGTTCCAACATAAATCTGATCATTCTTTTTCCTTGAAACGGTAGCACCGTCCTTAAGTAGGGATTATTATTGAACGGTTATGCTTTCAAGACAGGCTTCTGGCATTTTCATTCAATTTCTATATTCAGTGCTCGATTTTCGAAAAATTCGCGCAGTCATCAGTTCAGAAGCTGCAATTTGATAATAGCTATTTAGAATTATTAGTCCGCTCAATTCCTACCCTAGAAGTGTAATCAGTTGAGTAATGCTTTCTATTCATACGGTATGCATTAGTTCCTATCAAAATTAAACTCCTTATAATGCATGTAATAGAATGAAAATAATGCATTTCCTGAATGTACGGCATTCGTTTCAAGTGATTAAAAATTGTCTATTATTGGAGGTTATTAATCACAACTAGGTAGTTGAAGGTACGTAAGCAACAACTTAGCAACTGCTAGAAACGTACTAGAAGTTGAGATTCTCGGCGATTGTTCTGTTTGATACATGATGACAGTTATCAGGCCTCTTATTAATAATAACACATTTACTTTTCAAGTTGAAATGTGATAATTAATTATATTTATATTAGGTCGGAATTTGAAATATTTCTCTTGTTAATTTTGAATGACCACACTTAACCAGCTTAAACCTGTACATAGTAGTCACCTAATGAGGTGTAGGCTAATTGGATACATATACAGGGTGAATCATAACTATTGGGACATAGGCTGAGGATAGGTTATTCGGAACAAATGGAACAAAATATGGCGATTGAACCAAATATGCCTTAATAAAATAATACTGTGGAAAAAAATTTGTTGCCTGTAAAGTCGGTGTACGGGCGAAAGTTTTACGTGACAACGACTTTGAGTGGTAAAATAATTTTAATGTGAATATTCATTCGTATAGTAGGAAGAAGGATGAAATAATAGTAACAATTTAAAACATTTATTTATACAAAGAATTATATTTAAAACATTAATTTATACAAAGAATCTCGCACTGAATTTCATATTAACAAAATTTTATTTATCAATCAGTTGTTATAAGTTATTAATAAATTTAACTTGTTTTACATTGTAATAAATATAAAAACTAAATTTAAAAGTTAGAACATTTATTTAAATCACATTAATTGTTAATATCAATCGATTTTAATTCAAAGTGTATTTTCTAAAAGGAGAAAACTAATTCACATTTGATCTTTGAATTTGTAAATCGCGCGCTTACGACCTTGCGCAGTGATTAGTCGTCTCGGTTTGAATGTTTGAAAGTTTCGATTTGACAGGTTGGAGGTTAAACATTGTTATTTCAATTTTTTACATAGCAAGTCGCGCTCATTTTTTCAAGTTAAACAAATTATTATTGGTTGAGAAACGATTTCTACTACTTTTTTGATTGAAAACTACCACAACATTGTGATTACTACAACATAACCTATTCACTTATGTCTTAGTCATTTATTTCATCATGTTATATTATCAGTCTGAAATTATTTACCTTTGCTGTTTGAATTGTTGCGATGGACGAAACTACCTTCACATTATCACTACACAATCGTTTTACAATTAACTGGCAACGTGTAAACTTATATGCAGGCGCCTAAGCGAAATAGAAGCGCAAGACATGAACCGGTGTGTATGCCTATCTCTCTCACTCTCTCTCTCTCTCGCTCTGTCTCTCTTGCTCTTAGGCGGGCTAACTGTGCTCGAGTGGAAGGGACGCGTGCCTTTCACTTTTTATGTCTGTCTCTCTCGCTCTTAGGCGGGCTAACCATGCCCGAGTGGAAGGGACGCGTGCCTCTCACTCGCTCTCATTGTGAGCGCATAACGTGAGCGGAGCGTAACGCAGTTTCTTGAAGTGTCACCCGGCAAACCAATTTATAAGACGTTGTCACGTCAAAAGTTGAAGGTCGTTGAAATTGAATTTTTTTTTCGTGTTTTGCTGATAATTTAACTGTTTGTTTCTCAATTTTTATCAAAATCAGCATAGAGGTATAATTTTAGACGGAGAATATTACTTTATCTATTACTTCACTTTTTGTTATAGGGGGCGCTACGTGAATCATTGCTGATGATGAATTTAAGTGATAGCTTTTCTTTGACGCAACTCGATAGTGATCTTGATTTGAAAATACTATGTAACAACCATTTTTAAGTTATATTGGTACTTTTGTTTAAACACGATAACTTCACCTGATCTCCAGTAAAACGTTATTGAAGACTTCATTGTCTCAGAAGAGGATTTCAAATATTATTTCATTAATGAAAATTTGCATTTGGGCTGTTTTCGAAATGTTGCTATTAAATGTCATTTCTTCTCAGTGAATTATTTTTCCTGTAATATTATATGTAATACCGAGTGCTTAAAACAATGTTCCAATATTTTAAGAGCTAATTCTAGACCTTAAAATAAGTAAAAATTTTCATATAAACATGGGTCCGCAAATGAGACGTTTTGGAGATATGACCGATTTTCGTTTTCCAAAATATTAACTACGAGCGCAACCAAATAGGATAAATTACAGAAGATATTCGATTTATTTTTGACTTCTAATGTTAGATGTTCCATATGAGCACCATCCATTTCAATGCAGGAATTACATCGTCGCATGAAGGAATTACGTACTCTTTCGAAAAGACCTGGTTAGGATCGTTTGACAGGATAGTTCAATCCTATGTTGCAACTCTTCAATGTTATTCACTGACGTTGCATACACTAAACTTTTCAAATAACTTCAAATACAAAAGTCCAAACGATTCAAATCGGGAGATCCAGCGGGCCATGGCACTGAGCCCATTAGTCCTTTCCATCTTCTGGGAAATGTTTGATCTAAATGTTGCATAGTGTGGGGACACTCCACCTTGCATAATTCAAATATTCATCCACTGATTTAAAGGTACCATGTCTAGAAAATCGGACAAGGTATTTTGAATTGAGTTGAGTTGTGCGTTAAATTCCGTGGTAAAACTACTGGTCCTAACAAATGATCTCCTTAAATACCTAGCCAGATATTTGTACTGAAACGCTGTTGATGTCTGGATTTATGAATAGCGTATGAAATTTCTTCTTCTTCTTCCTTCTTCATTATAGGCATTTTTGCCTGTTCCTTCTTCGTAACTTGTCCGGTGTTCAGTTGGCAGTCAGGTTATTGCTCCACCTTTTTCGCGGTCTTCTTATACTTCTCCTTCCCATTGGAGATTTATCACGTGCGATTCTGACCACTCTCTCATGATCCATTCGGTCTATGTGTGCATTCCACTCGTGCTTTCTCCCCAGGATCCACTCATTCACCTCTTCCACCCCGCACATTTTTCTTATGTTGTCACTGCGCTCTCTATCTAATAGCGTTTTTCCAGCTATTTTCCTTAGGACTTTCATTTCACATGTTTCCAACAACCTCTTAGTTTTTGTTGTGTCTGGTGGTGTTTCTGCTGTGTACGTCATTATTGGTCTTATGGTAGCTTTGTAGATTCTTGCCTTTGTCTCGGTTCGCAAGTGTTTGTTACTCCATAAGGTGTCGTTCATGCATGTAGCTGTTCTCATTGCCTTATTTATCTGTTGTCTCACCTCAGACTCTACATCCCCAAAACCACAAAGCTCTATTCCCAAGTATCTGAACGTCATCTCTTGCTGTATGATTTGGTCATCGACGACGAGTTTACATCTGAAAGGATATTTGGATGTAGTCAAACATTTTGTTTTTGTGACAGATATAACCATATTCAGGGATTTTGCTATGGAATTGAAGAGATATAGAAGCCTCTGCAGGTCGTCCTCGTTTTCTGCAATCAGCACTGCGTCACCAGCGTAACAAAGAATCGATATATTTTTATTGCCCATTTTATACCCCCCGAGACGGCGAACTTTCTTTATTATTTCATCCATGATCAGGTTGAAAAGCAATGGGCTCAAAGAATCACCCTGTCGAATTCCCTTCTCCACTGATATAGGTCTGGTGAGTTCTCCATCGATTTTAGCCTGTATTTTGTTGGAGCTATATATATCTTCAATTACTTTAATTAAGTTGTGCGGTATCTGTCTTTTGTAGAGAAGGTGTACGACATCTTGTATTTGAATTCGATCAAATGCTTTCTGAAGATCTACAAAGCACATATATGCGGGC
This sequence comes from Megalocaria dilatata, assembly GCA_034642435.1. Classification (NCBI taxonomy): domain Eukaryota; kingdom Metazoa; phylum Arthropoda; class Insecta; order Coleoptera; family Coccinellidae; genus Megalocaria; species Megalocaria dilatata. Next base: position 49,768,617 of record CM067859.1, on the reverse strand, counting down.
CGGTTATATTCAATAGATTTCTCAACGATCTGGCTCATAACAAATACTGCATCATTACATGATCTCCCTGATCTGAAGCCTTGTTGCTCATCGGATAGGGAAATAATATTATTGATCTTAATGGTGATTATTTTAGTTATTAATTTTAATGTTGTACTGAGTAGATTTATACCCCTGTAGTTCTCTGGTTTTTTCTTGTCTCCCTTTTTAAACATGAGGATGGCGATACTTGTTCGCCATTGGTCCGGTATTCTGTGGTGGTAGAAGATGGCCTTAGTCAGCAGGGTCATTTGTTACCAGATGCTGCCCCCCATACTTGAGCAATTCATTTGGGATGCCATCTAGTCCGGGGCTTTTTCCATTCCTCAGCTGTCGGAGTGCCAATTCTACGTCTGCATGCTCTACTTCTATATTGTCACTGGTAACTATTGCTGGTGTGTTGTTGCGTTCGATGGTATCTTCTTCTTTTTTATAGAGTGTTTCCAGATATTCGGTCCAGGTCTCCTTTGCTATGTGCTTAGGCTCAATTAATTCATTTATTTTCTTTCTCTGGGATCTTATCAATCGCCACATCTGTTTTTGCAGTCCATAAAAGTCACTCTCCATTCTTTTGGAGAACCTTTCCCAGTAGCTGGTTTTAGCTGATCTTATGATCGAATTTGTTTCGTTACGGATTGTTTTGTACTGTCCATATGATTTTGGAGTGCTCTGTGCTCGATATTTCAGATACACTTGCTTTTTTATTTCGTTTGTAAACCAGATGGTTCGATTAATACCCTTGTCCATATTTATCATGCGTATGCCAAGTACCTCATTCGCAGCTTCTTCAATGTTGGTCTTCGACTTTTGCCAGCAAACATCGACATTGTCTCTCGAATCTATTGGGTTTGTTTCTATTTTTTCGTGTAGTCTTCGCTGGTATAAATCTTTTGTTGAGTCGTGCCATAGGGATTCTACGTTCTATGAAATTTCATCCGCCAAAATTTGCTAAAGCTGGCTTCATCAGTGAAGAGGATATAAGAAGTAAAATGCGGATGTTCAGCAATTTTTGTTAAAACCCATTGACAGAATGTCCTTCTGGCTTGATGATCAGGAGGATTAAGAGCTTGCAGAGTTGAATATGTAATGGATAGAGAAGCTGTTGATGAACAGTTCTCCAGACAAGAAGGTCACTTATTCCTACTTCCTCTGAAATTCTTCTTACACTTGTACCGGGATTTTTAAGCACAATATTTAAAATTTGCTCTTCAACTTCTGGAGTACTTACGGATCTTGGACATCCAGTATCATGAGCGTTTTTTTTTAAGGAACTAGTTTTCCTCAATCGTCTAAAAACTTGATTGAACGTCACATGAGGAAGATAAAATAAGAAGGAACGGTTTTTTACTTGATAGAAGGATTATTACAAAATTTGAATATCAAAACAGATTTAATCTGTTGTCTTCTACAATTTTAATTATAAATAATATAATATATTAATATTAATATAGGATCAGAAAACATTACATTTTGTAACAAACAGGGCTTCGTACGTTTGTCTGAAGAGTTCAGTACGCATGCCTGGAACGAAACAAAAAATGTTTGCTTATTTATATTTTAATTTCAATTGACAATTTATATTCGTTGGTTTTTCTTAATTCCATTTGATATTGTATGATGAATTTTCATTTTATACGTCTATTAAATATGAGCAATGCTTATAAATACATTAATTTAATTCTTAAAATTTCTTCAAAAAATTTTTTGAAATTAAAATTGTAGAAGACAACAGATTAATTCTGTTTTGATATTCAAACATGAGAAAGAAGTTGACGATCGGGATAAGCCTCCGCATAAAGGTGACATGCTTCAGGACCTCTTCCGTTGTCACAGCGACACATGAAAAACTCTCAATTCAATATTAGAATAAGGCATTTTAAATTCAGGAATAATAAATTTTCCTTAACAACTAAGTGAAAGAAAGTAAACAACTCGAATCGGATGCAAAATACTCAATAAAAGAACGTAAATGTCATGACAACCAAATGTTTGATCCAAGCACTGAATTTTTCAATGAACCGACTGAAAAACATTTTAATTGCAAGTGCAGTATACAAGACATCTGAAAGATGAAAATAAATCGAATATCGTATTTGGTTGCGCTAGTAGTTGATTTGAAAACCGAAAATCACTTATATCTCCAAAACTGCTCATTTGCGTACCCATATATGAAATTTTTTACTTATTTTGTGGTCTTTATTCAGCTCTCTAATTATTGAAACTTTGTTTCAATATGGTATTTTGTGAATCTTTTTGAATTGAAATACCTCGTCACAATCATTTTTCGAATGGAGAAATCAGGAATGTGATTTGTCCAAATGCACAAGAAATCTTTCGCGATCGCTATGCAGGTAGAAGGCGTGAACCTTTATATTCAGACAGGAGACGACAAAATCATGAAACTTTCGCAAATTTTTTCAATCGTTTGGGTGGAACGGGATCATTTTGTACTAAAAATTGGGACAGTCGTCCGAAACAAGTAACACCTAATGAAGAAGATGAAATTTTGGTTCGTGTAGATGAAAATACTGAAGTGAGTTCACGTCAACTGGCAGCCGCAGCAAAAATAATTCAGTAGTCAATTATTACAATCCTAAAAAGAGGAACAATTCACCCTTATCGTTTCACTCCTGATAAAAATTTTCTTCCAAGAGATCTGCCAAGACGGTTACAGTTCTGCCAACGTATTCTTAACAAGCATGGTGATTTTATTGAAAGTATTATGTTCACCGATGAAGAGATTTTCACCAGAAGTGGGGTATTTAATTGGAGAAATAATCATTACTGGAAAGAAAACTATCCGCATACTGTTAAAAAAAAGACATTTTCAGCATGAGTTGAAATTGAATATTTTGTGGTGTATTCAAATTCAAATTTATTAGTTACCATAAAAATTTTACAGAAAATGTCAAAGAAATATATGATAATGTACATCATAAAATAAAAAAAGGAAATATGTCATACTAAAATATCTAAACTTTAAAATTTACAACAATCAATAAAAAAAACTCTTACACTAAGATACGAACTGAAACACAGAAAGTAAATGACTAGAATTGGTACTTCATAATCTCATCAATTGAATAAAATGCACATTCAGTTAGAATCCCTAACTTTTCGCTTGAATGTTGTAGAATGCAGTGTTGTTAAGGATTGTGGAAGTATATTATATATCTTCCTTCCATTAAATATATGGGTGTTCTGTGTCCTCTGCAGTCTATGTCTTGGGGAAATAAAGTTGTTCCTATACCTGATGGCATGACTGAATCGTTGAGTGTGTCTGGAAATTATTCCGATTTTTGTGTACATACATTCTGTCAAGAAATTACCGGGAATTATCGATTTAAATCTGGCAGGGCAATGAGGCAGGTAAAATTTTTTTCTCATAGGTTAGTACCACTGTCCTTAATTACTATGCCAAGCTTGAGCGGGATCTGTCAACTAGTGTGTTTGCAACAGCTGATTAAGTCAGTCTATTTTTACTATGGGTGATTACGTTGAGCAAAGAATTTGTTTAAAGTTTTGTGTTGCAAATGAATTTTCGTGTGCCGATGCATTGAAAATGTTGCAAAGGCCTTTGGTGATAATGCTCTATCGAAAACTCGTGCATATCAGTGGTACAAAGCCTCGTGAAGTGGTCGCCCATCGACGGCTTCGATCGAAGATAACGTCGATAAAATTAAGGAAAGGGTGCTGGAAAACCGTCGTACCAGCTTGAGAGAGATAGCACATGATCTTAAGATATCCCACGAGTCCGCACGTACGATTTTGATTGATATTTTGGGCATGAGAAAGGTGGCGGCACGACTTGTACCGAAAGACCTGAATTTTCTTCAAAAACGTCATCGCGAACAGGTTGCTTCAGACATGCTGGATCGCTGTAATTCCGATTCTACATTCATGGAACGCATTATAACTGGTGATGAGACCTGGGTCTACGAGTACGATATGCAAACAAGCCAGCAATCATCGGAATGGGTGGCAAAAAATGAGCCGAAACCGAAAAAACCACGCCAAAGCCGCTCGAAAATGAAGGTGATGCTCATTGTTTTCTTCGGTATCCGTGACGCGGTGCACTACGAATTCGTTCCAGAGGGTCAGAACAAGGAGTATTACCTAGGCGTTATGAAACGTTTGCGTGAGCGTATCCGTAAGAAGCGGCCAAATTTGTGGGCGAACAACTCATGGATTTTGCATGACGATAACGCGCCTTCTCATCGAGCTACGATTGTGACTGAATTTCTCGCCAAAAACTCGACAAACGTGCTTCAGCAACCACCGTATTCGCCGGATTTGGCCCCCTGCGACTTTTTCCTCTTCCCAAAACTAAAATTGCCCCTTCGTGGCACCCGTTTTGAGTCGATTGAAGCCATAAAACAAAATTTTGCGCGAGAGCTAAAGTCCATCCCGGAAAGCGCCTATAAAAAATGTTTCGATAATTGGAAGTGCCGTTGGCATAGATGTATTGGAGCAAATGGAGCCTATTTTGAAGGCGACCCAATAAATTTTGACGATTAAATGTAAAAATGTTGTTTTAATTGAAAATTCCCGGTACTTTCTTGACAGAGTAGACATTCTAGGATACAACAGCATGTTAAAGTAAGTATTCCATATTTCTTAAAGAGGGGTCTACAGCTAGTGACTTGGTTTACTCCCGCTACTAATCTTAAAGCTTTTTTCTGTTTCAGGAACACTCTTTCTGTCTCTGAAGATGCACCCCATAAAATGATGCTGTAGCTCATCCTGCTATGGAAATGTGCGTTATATGTAAGTAACGCTTCATTTTCTGTGAGCAAGTTTTTTATTCTTCTCATTGAAAATAATGCTGTTGAGACTCTTTGGCACAATTCATTTATGTGCTTCAGCCAAATTACATTTCCGCTGATTGAAACCACAATCAGAGAAACACTTTTTGGTTCTTGACGTTTTGTGCTCACAATCAACTCCTGAGTTTTCTCTTCGTTCACTTTGATGTCATTTGAACTAAACCATTTTATTGCATCTTTGATTGATTCGTAACATTTATTTAGGAGTAAATTTCTGTCCTTGTCTCTGTTCAAAAATGTTGTATCGTCAGCGAAGAGGGTCTCATTATCTGCACCAAGGGGCCCAAGCACAGATCCCAGGAGAACTTCTGCTGTAATTTTCATCTTGGAAGACCTTTTACCTTCCAAATCAACAATTTGGTACCTGTCCTTAAGGAACGACTCCAACAAATTCAAAATATTATTGGCGACCAACTGCTAGGACCATGTGTTCTTCATCTAAATTTAAATGAAGATTCTCATTATTTTTTGCAAGATACTTTAAGTGATATTTTGGATGAATATCTACTAGGCGTAAGAAGAAAAATGGGGTTTGTGCAGGATGCAGCTCCACCCCATTTCCTATTAATTGTAAGAAATCATCTAATAACATATTTCCTCATCGATGAATTGACAGTGGAAGTAATTTTGATTGGTCAGCAAGTAGTCCTGATAATATCCCTCTCGATTTTTACGTTTGGGGGCATTTGAAGTCCTTAGTTTATGCTCATAACACTAATTCTCTAGACGAACTCTGGAGAAGTATATAAAATGCGGGTGAGAATAACGTTTTCTTTGATATCCGAAACTCTTTTATTGCAAGAATTAGAAAAGGCATAGAAGTCGAAGAACATTTACTTTAAGTTTCCTTTTTTGTGTTAAATTGTTTTTAATTCTTCTTTATTAAATAAAATAGAAAAAGGCTTTTTACTTGATTGAAGAAATATAACAAAATTTGAATATCAAAACAGATTTAATCTGTCAGTCTTCTACAATTTTCATTTCAAAAAAAAAATTTTATTCAAAAAACTTTTCGAATTAAATTACTGTCTACATAAGCACCGCTCATATTTAATAGACGTATATAATCAAAACTCAATATACAATGTCAAATGGAATAAATAAATCAACAAATATAAATTGTCATTTGAAATTAATAAATAAATATTTGAAGGAGACAAAATTTTGTTTCTGATCTTACCATTATGAACACCAATTCCTTTTCAAAAACATAATACACAACTTAAGGACTTCTCAAAGAATATAATTTATTTGAATCATTTAATATATCTAAATATTCAAATAAGTTAATTGAAGAGATTATCGGAAGTCTAATTGTTTTTTGAAGATATAGTGCATGTTTTGAGAGATTTTTGAATTAACTCATTTGAATAATTGAATATATTAAATATTTTAAATAAATTATATTCCTTGAGTGTTTTATGTTTTTGAAAAGGAATTGGTGTTCATAATGGTAAGATCAGAAAAAAAATTTTGTCTCCTTCAAATATTTATTCATTAATTTCAAATGAAAATTTATATTTGTTGGTTTATTTATTCCATTTGACATTGTATATTGAGTTTTGATTATATATGTCTATTAAATATGAGCGGTGCTAATGTAGACATTAATTTAATTCTAAAAGTTTTTTGAATAAACATTTTTTTTTGATTAAAATTGTAGAAGACTGACAGATTAAATCTGTTTTGATATTCAGATTTTGTTATATTTCTTCTATCAAGTAAAAAGCCTTTTTCTATTTTATTTTATACATAATATATAATTATATTTGAGCTTGAATAAATCTCATTATGGAATGTCAATGGTTTAAAGAAAACCTTATAATACTTAATACTTATAATACAGTTTTCTGTGATTTTGTGACGAACATAGTATATCTTGATTTTTAAAGTTAGTCTGTTTAAACAATTATCCAGTTACCACTTTGAGGTAAGATATACTGATTGTTAGTTGATTTTGATATTCTAAATATGATTTAGTGCCGATGAAGAGATTTTCGGAAGTCTAATTGTTTTTTGAAGATATAGTGCATGTTTTGGGAGATTTTTGAATTGACTTATTTGAATATTCAAATATATTAAATATTTCAAATAAACTATATTCCATGAGAAGTCCTTAAGTTGTGTTTTATGTTTTTGAAAAGGAATTGGTGTTCATAATGGTAAGATCAGAAACAATATTTTGTCTCCTTCAAATATTGATTTATCAATTTTGAATGACAGTTTATATTTATTGGTTTATTTATTCCATTTGACATTGTATATTGAGTTTTGATTATTTATGTTTACTAAATATGAGCGGTGCTTCTGTAGACGTTAATTTAATTCTAAAAGTTTTTTGAATAAATTTTTTTTTTTGAATTAAAATTTTAGAAGACTGACAGATTAAATCTGTTTTGATATTCAAATTTTAATTCTTCTTTACTGTGAAAACAGAAACCCTACGTCATAATTTTCTTCATTGTCTGTTATTTGAAGTTCCTTTCTAAGACAATGAACTCTTTAATTGCGTTTTTATCACAAACGGGTGAAATTATCATACTTAAGCAATATTACCAATATTACGTAAAAATGTTTTTCATGTCGTATTTTCTAATCAAAATCACTATCAAGTTTCGTCAAAAATAAAACCACCACTGAATGTCATCATAAGGAATGGTGCGGGTGGCTTCTCAAACATCTTCAACTTGAAAATTATTTTTGGATTCTTCAAAACTCCTAGGTTCTTGAGTTTGGGCAGTTCAACTGTCTGTTCAACATCACATTTTGACGGTAAGTTCAATATTACAATATTTCGTGAATGGTGAACTGATTTTGAAAATTTCAAATGAGTTCTGCACATAACATAGATAACTTTCAAAACAAACCAACACTCGACGTCACTTCCATATTAAAAAAATGTTGGGAGTTGATGCCACCTTCATGGGGGTGGATGTTCAGGAACAAACTCATTATGGAAATTCGTCCCCCTCAAAACAAAAGTTGACCTACTTTTTTAAAATCTTCGAAAATTCTTCGTTTCTGAGTTCTGGGGGGGTGAAATTTTCGTTGGGACACCCTGTATATGATCACATGTGTATTCAACCAATACATCATCGTTTTATCGGCATTATAAAAATCGATTATCAATCAAGTTAATGTACTTCATAGTTCAAAGTTACTTTTGAATACCGTAAACCAGGATGAGTTTTGGAAAAAATAAAATTATTGATATGATTTTCATGTGGAGGAGTACCATAGAAATTGTTTATAGAGAGTCAAACTTATGCCGCAGAATCAAATTTTCAAAGACTTTTGAACAGATTTTTATAGGCAGGAGATATCAAGTACAAAAAAGAAGTAAGGATAAAATCGGTTACTTACGAAGAAAAGGAGCTTGAGATTTTAGTGAATGCAACACACAACTCAAAGGAAGCTTTGTGTACCTTGCGGTATAAGTGACCGTTCAGTTTGAAGAATCTTCAAAATGCACAAGTTTCACACCTACCACATTCAGATGCACCAGATGCTTATTGCTAATGATTTTGAAAACCATTTTTTAATTTTCAAATAGAACAAAACCGTTCATTTTTCTATTGGGTTATTAGGAAAGTAATTTGGTTTTTTTTTTGGGAAAATGAAAGACAATTTTCGTATAATGAATAGATATTTTATAACATCATATATTTGCCATTCTGGTCCAAAACCTTTTGCCATCTTTTTGGTAGCAGCATGATTTCACGCCCATAAAATTTTTGGTCTTGGCAGGCAAAAAACTGATTCAAGTGATTTTTGACCTCTTAATTTGAAGTAAAGGTCCAAAAAAATTTAGCAATGACCAGAACAAATATTAATCCGAAGGCACCAGATCTTGAAAATATGGTGGATGTGGCAGTGCACACCATTCAAGCTGTAACAGCATTTGTCGAGTGACCAAACTTTATGAGGTCTCGCGTTATCTTGATGGAACACTACACCTCTTCTGTTGCTTAATTCGGCCCATATCTGTTGAAGTGCATCATTCAGTTTGTCCAGCTGATGACAGTAGACTTCCAAATTAATTGTTGTGTTATTCGGTAAAAACTCAAAAAAAAAAGATTTCATTAAAGTCCCACCAAATAGACAGCAACACCTTGTTTGATGAATATTGGCTTTCGGAATGCTTTGAGCCGGTTCATCTTTTTTGCTCCATGATCTCTTGCGTTTGACATTATTATATACAACCAACTTTTCGTCCCCAGTATCGATGTGCTTCAAATATGGATCATTTTTCTGACGGTTGAGAAGCGAATCACAGACGCCAAGGCGACGATACATATTTCTCTCCGTGAGAACATGAGGAACCCCGTATATCACGCCTCGAGGTTAAATCCAGGCCTTTCAAGTGGTCATAAACAATCGAATTCGATAAATTTAACCCCTCACCGATCTAACATGTTGTTATTCGCCGATTTAGCATCAACTAATGCCTTTATTATGTCTATATCAGCTTCAACCGGCCTTCGGAACGTGTATCTTCAACATCAGAATTGCCGGATCTAAATTTTGCAAAACCAGTTCAAGCACTGGCGTACTGTCAACATATCTTCTCCATACACATCGGTTAATTTCTTTCAGGCTTGAACGGCAATTTTACCTTTTCTATAGTAAAAAAGTAAAATATGACGAAATGCTGCTTATTGCTTTCCATATTTTAAAGGGCACCCACCAGAAACTACTGCGTAGAATTAATTGAACTTGTTCACACACAAGCCTGGCTCTATCAGCTCTCGAAACATAAAATGATTATGCGACATAAGTATGAAGTGGGGTTCGAAAAAATACAATAAAATCATCTGTCAGGAAAAAAGGAAATTACTTTCCGAACAACCTCAAAATACCAGGGAGGCACAAGACTTTCGAAAGTTTATATTAGGAATTGTGTGTAATTCAATTTCGATAGCTCATAAGGTATTGAAATTCAGTGGCAGAATTCTTATAGTTAAACTGCCACAGTGCTTATTTTTTTTTTTCAATGAACCAAACAAGTATTTGTTTTACTATTCGAGTGAAAACTGCGACTTAAAAGTTAACGGTAGCGAATGAAGAATATCCATTCCTTTAAGTTTGAATATCGTACCTATTATCACGAATAAATATCGCAGAAATTTCTCATTACAACAAATCCTGCGGAGCGATATCAGCTACACGCAGTTTAACTACCTTGAAATAACGAGTTTGTATTATAATAGATGTAAATTGCTACACATAAATTCAACGTTTCTGAGTATCGAATAAAAGCCAGACAGCGAACATTTTTACGGTAGGTGATCATCGACGATCCACCGTTTATAAAAGTGGTAATTGTTACTTAAACGGTGTAATTGCGTTAAAATGGGCGGATATTGTCAATTTTCTAGGAGTTCATTACATTAGTGTTTATTTGTATGATGGATTATACACATTTCTTCGAATACTGAATAAAACATAATGATATTAGAACCTGTGAAATAACTTCTTCGTCTATTGTCTGAAATTTTGTTTTGGATGTAAAAATGCACCTTCTCATAGAATTACGATCAAAATATAATTGAAACAATTGCTTGGTATGTAGAGATGCCTCTTTGAATTCTTCTTTGTAACTGATCAACGTCAATCAATATAAATTCTAGGATAAGCATACTTCAATGGGGATAAAGAGAGATGTATTAGACTTTAATGGTCTATTTAAAGTCTGAATATATATTTTATTTATTATTATTTATAGTAAGCGGGCGTCTTTCCACCTTACCACTGCGTTCCCCGATAAGATCCAGTTTTTGGATAAAACTGATAATCTAGCAGTGGGCTAAAATAACCTGATCAAAGTCCTCGAATCTGATACGGCTCATCGCTGGGAACGATGTGTATGGCTGTTTCAGTGTCCTCAAGACACAGCCTGCATTCATCGTCTTCAGCCAGACCGATTTTGTGCAAATGCGCTTTCCTGTCATATTCCCGACAAGTATTCTGAGTTTGGTTTTGTCCAGGCCTAGCACTAGGTCTGCAATCTTTTGGTTCGAAGCTGTTCCAAGGAACTCCTTAGAATGTTTCAAGCCAGGACTTGTTTTAAATAATTTTAGCAGATGCGGAATCAACACATCGATGCCTTTTTGAAGTAGGACTGGTAAGATTCCGTCTACCTCCAGTTTTTTGACAGTTTTGAAGGATCTTATTGCGTTCTGACAGCTTGTGCCGTGTCTATGTTTCTGGTTGTTCACCAGTTGCTCTCCCCCGGGCCAGATTGGAGGTTCTGGGTTGGATCTGGCCATAAATATATTGCAGTGTACAATTTTTAGTTGTTTTACCAAAAAGTTGAGCGAATTATTTCGATGTGGTTTTGAACTTGAATTGAGGTGAAAATACTATCTTGTTCGTGAGGAGTATATCTATGAGCTTTTTCACCGTTGTTCACTTTCACTGGGTTCACCTTTACTGGGTTCACTTTTCGATTCACTCTACACATTTACTTTCTAATTACAAACAAATAATGTAGATAATACATTCATATCCAGAGCTTTTATTGCACTATGGTATTACCACGAGAGGTGTTCCTTGACAAGTTAAAAGTGATTGCGAGTTGAGAAAGTTCTTAGGTTTAATGTGTAAATTCGAGAGAGATGAGATTGTGTCTTGATGGAACTTTAACTAGGGAGCGTTTGATAATATGCGTCGTGGGTGAATATTGCGTGACCCTTTTGTCGAAGAACAAGAGAGGAACTGTATATGTGTTTCTTGTCTGAGCGTCAAAAATATGCTGCCGATATGTCTTTTTCGAGTGCTAAAGGAATTCTAGATGTGCGTTTATCACGGGCCCAAGAAGTGGCGGAACTCGAGGCAGGTTGAATTTTGAAACGACATTTGACTATTTTCGTTTCTAGTACTACCTTCGCATTTAGATTTCTAGGAAAAAATAAGAGATTTTTGAGAGGCTTCAATCGCTGGACCCTGTGAACATCGTTGTAATATACCTGCCTAGTAAAGAATAAAATATCTTGTTCAATCTCGTAGAAATCGAACAATAATGTTGGGAGTATGCGGCCCGTTTTCGAAGGATGACTCTAAAATGATTATACTTTTAAACAGTAGCAGCTGATTGCCACGGTTTTAGACAGATTGAACATCTACCCATAACATCCAGTTTGAATGGTTTTGAGTTCCATACCTAACGTTTTTTGTGGCGTTGTTGAAAATGTCAGATTTTTTGATAACTAAGCAGTATTGGCAGGAAGTTTTAATTTTTTGATTTAATTTGAAAAATGCAGCTGATGCTCCAATTAACAAGCTATGTAGAGAATGGTTCCGAAGCTTCAAATGTGACGAATTTACAGTGAAGGCAGACATCGCTCGGTACAGTCAGAGAAATTCGAAGACGATAAATTACAGACATTGCCATATGAAGATCCGAGTCTAACGCAAGACGAAAATGCACTCACAATTGCGATGATGCCACAAGCAGTATATGTACGTTTGAAATCTATGGACTTGATTTACAAGCAAGATAATTGGGTTCCTCATGGACTGAAACCAAGATATCCGTGAAAGCGATTATTTTTTTGTGAGCAGCTGGTCCAAAGGCAAAGGAATAGTTCTTTACACTGGATGGTGACTGATGATAAGAAGAAAATCTTCTACATAAATCCCAAAAAAATATACTACGCTTTGGCCGGCCAATCGATGACTCATCATCAACGCCAAATTTGAACATTCATGGTCTGAAAGTAATGCTGTATTTCTGATGGGACCAAGGACACGTTGGATACTACGAAGTACTAAAACCTGATGATTTCATTACGGATGATCGGTAGAGACTGCAAACACTGCGTTCGAAACGTGAATTACGAGAAAAACGACGGGAATATTAGGACAGCCATGCTAAAATTATTATTTTGCACGACAACGTTCAGTCTTGCCTGGCAAAAGTAATTAAAAAATATCTATAAACAATCATATTCTTCGGAAATTGCTCCTTTTTACTACTGGCTGGTTCAACGGATGCAACACGATTTAGCAGGTCACCACTTCTCTTCTTTCGAAGCAATCAAAACTTGGCTTCAAAATTGGATCGCTTCAAAAGACAAGAAGTTTTTCCGAGACGGGATTCGGAAATTGCCTGACCTGCGGGTAAAAGTAGAAAGCAGTGATGGTCAATATTTTGATTAATTTGTTAATTACCTTCGTATTTAATAGCTAAAAAATTAATTCGTACTCCTAATATTATTATTATTTGAAGTTGAAGTAGAGTTCATGAAAGAAAGCTTCATATTAATTGAGTCAATTTTAGAATATTACAGATAATAGCTAGAATTAATTCTGCAGAACTCCTACAGATTTAAATCTGAATGAATCTCATGGAAAACATTTAGAATAAACTAATGCCGAGTCTAAGTCTTACCTTCTTTCATCGTATATTTCTATGATATAACCTATTTTTGTATAGGCCATTCAAAAATCGGTTAACTGTTGCAGAAATGTCTGGTGAAACAAATGTATTTTTATATATTTTTCAATGATTATTTTGTTCATTCAAATAACTCCTTACTGAAGATATTTGGGTCCGAATTTACCAGGTTTTTCTCTGGAGAAAGTGCTATGTATTTTTTGAATAGGAAAATAAAATGAAGGTTAGTGATGGAACTTGTGATTCTTTTATATCCAATCGAAACATATATGTATAAGGTGATGCGTAAATAATTTGGTAATTACTTCATATTTATCTTGATTCTTTATTCGGTGATTATATATATATATATATATATATATATATATATATATATATATATATATATATATATATATATATATATATATTATCATCACATGTGGTGGAAATCACCAAATAAAGAATCAAGATAAATATGAAGTAATTACCAAATTATTTACGCATCACCTTATACATATATGTTTCGATTGGATATAAAAGAATCACAAGTTCCATCACTAACCTTCATTTTATTTTCCTATTCAAAAAATATATAGCACATTCTCCAGAGAAAAACCTGGTAAATTCGGACCCAAATATCTTCAGTAAGGAGTTATTTGAATGAACAAAATAATCATTGAAAAATATATAAAAATACATTTTTTTCACCAGACATTTCTGCAACAGTTAACCGATTTTTGAATGGCCTATACAAAAATAGGTTATATCATAGAAATATACGATGAAAGAAGGTAAGACTTAGACTCGGCATTAGTTTATATATATATATATATATATATATTTCTTAGACTCTTAGTATATATATATATATATATATCTAACGGTTACTTCCGGGACTTTTTTTATTTTCGTTGTATATAGGTTCATTCGGTCATACATAAGGTACTGTTTTCAATGGTACTTGAATTTTGAAAAATGGGCCGGTTGTTTAGATTTTATTTCGATTTTTTGAATAACCATCAGTTCCAAGACATTTCAGAGTATATATTTAGTTCATTTGTTGATTGTGTTTAATTTTGATTCGATGGGTCATATATAGAAATCTTGTGTCACTGTTTGAATCATTGACCTATTTTCGTTCAATATCGATCATTTCTTATGCAATATTGGGTCACTTCATGTTGATGATCATTGGCATTTTTCCCGCTCGGATCGAATAATACTCAAAACTTGTGGGTAAATTCAACTCTGTACATCCGACCTGATGGTTCAGAAGCTATTAACAATACAAATTAATCTAAAAAATTCGGTAAATTAAAACAATTGTATAAATTACTATGTTTTACTACCAATAAATTGAAATTTTACACATTTTACTGTGACTCGAGTTTCGGGAATTACTATCTCATCTTCAAAGTAATATACCCTTATATCTTTCTGTATGAGCTATGGAATCATTACTTCTGCATCAAATTGATAGTTTCTGTAAAACCTGAAGTTTTTAGATACTGTATTGTTTCAGCCGTTACTATTTGGTAGTTGGTCATAATTAAAACAAGTTGTAGAAATTACTATGTTTTACTACAAATAAATTGACATTTTACACATTTTAATGTGATTCGAGTTTCGGGAATGAATTATCCCATCTTCAGACTGAAAACTTAACAAGCGGTACAGGGTATTTATGTATAGAAGAGGTGATAAAAAACAGGTTAAAAAAGAGAGGGCTCCTAACAATTGTTGGAATGTCGGTACGGCAAATAAGATTGGTAAGATGTTACTTATTTAAGTATTTAGATTGATAAACAGATGTTACTTATTTAAATATCTCAAATATTTTGGATCCGTAGTCATTCATTATTTTTATTGTGAACTTATTTGAAAATTTCAACAGATTCTAAATAATCAAGTTTCTTTCCTTTTGTGTCTTCATGTAAAATTTTAAGATTATCTATTGTCGGAAAAGGATGGCCGTTTTCTAAACAATGAGTGGCAACAGTAGAAGTTTGTTTAATTTTTATGAAATTCATTTTATGTTCGTTGAACCTCGTTTTGAAGGAACGTCCGTTTGTCCTATATATTTATTATAATACTGCACGGCGAACAAGATAACTCATGTGTATGTTTGGACTTGGGTCCTTTGCGTTAAATAATAGGGATGATAATTTGTTTTGCGTTTTGAAAGCAATATTAACATCTAATTTTGAAAAACGATTTGGTTTATAGCTAGTTCAGATTGTTTCTGTCGAATTTATATTATAATTAAATAAATTTATATTGAACGGGGAAGTAAACCGACAAAATTGTAGATATTGGTCAGTGGAGAATCCTCATTGTGTGAGACACATACGCAGTATCCTCAAAAGGTGAACTATTGGGAAGGTATCATAGGTGACCATGTTATTGATCCTATAATTATAGATAGGAATTTGACAACGGAAAAATATTTGAGTTTGGTTAGAGACGAAGTTGTTCTTGTGCTAGTCAACTTATTTCCTCGTACCAACCGAATGAAAATGTCTGGTTCTAGCAGGATGGAGCCTAAGCTTATTATGATTCAATGGTCAGAACTTACTTAATCGCAATCTTCCCCAATAAATGGATTGGACGAAGAGGTAGTATTAAGTGACCAGCTAGATCGTCAGAGCTCACGCCGTTGGACTTTTTTCTGTGGGCTTATCTCAAGAACAAAAATATGCAACACATCCGACGAGCATCGCAGACCTCAAAGTAAGGATAACTACAGAAATGTGGAATATTTTAACTCAAACTTTAAACAACGTTAAGAACGAGTTTCATAGGAAACTGTGTAGCAGGTGGAGAACATTATAAGCATTTATTTTAATGTATAATATTGAAATCAATTACATCATGTATTTTAATGCTTTCGAAATTTCATCCAATATTATTCATAATATACCATACAAGTTCGATGAAATCGGGTTATTGAGAAGCATTAAAAAATATGAAAATATACAGGATGTTCAATTTAAAATAAAAAGGACGGACTAAGCTGGACGTGCGCGAATCGCCCTGTCTATTTAAATTTATGTTTAAAATGTGCACTATTGAATTTAAAAGTTGACGTGTCTCAGTGTTTTTTATAACTTTCCAACATAAGAACACCAAATTATTCCATAAGTGGTTTCTACACTCTATATTCTTACTGCGTAATTGAGAATTATCCCTGTGTTCCCATATGTTAGATATCTGACGTTTTTGCTCTTATTACAGCTTTCTTTATTTAATGTTTGGGGGCTTGACATTTATTTTATTTTCAAATAAGATTCCCAGGTATTTCATAGAGATTGTTGGTGTTTTACTCATTCCGTTTATTGTTACTGTCGGTGAATTTTGTATGATCTCATGGATGTGAATAACGTATTGTCACTCGTTTAGATTTGGTTTTAGGTGCCACTTTGAAAACCATGCGTTTGTTTTGTCCATGAGCCGTAATTCGATAACTCTCGAAGGAAAACACCTAGAAACTTGAAAATTTCGGATAGATTTAAGGCCTAAATATCTGGGCTATGTTCATTAATGGGCGAAATCGGGCGGGAAGCTTAGGATTTATTGACATTGGAGATTTTATTTTACCCATAATTTCTAAAATAATTATCCGATCGAATTGAAATATAATATTTAGTTGTGAAAGGACAGTGGGAAGGCTAATGCATAATTATTTGTCACTTATATTATTATACTTTTTCAAATTTGAAAATTACCGATTTACCGATTGATATCTATAAATATATCAAGCGGTCTTTCCATTACCGCAGTAAATCCCGTCTGGCAGAGTTGGTAGAGGTATTAAAATTTTTGCAGCTAGGGAGGAAGGTTGTTTTTCGTTCTCTTCTTGCGGAATAATTGAGCTACATATCAAGTTGTAACCAAAGATAATTGAGGTTAGTTATTTTCATAATTTTCTGTGCTGTGTTATAATTTGTTGTGCGAGTAGACTGACGAACATGCGCGCAACAGCTCCACACACAACGTTAGTACTCTTCCCTAATTTTTTGACATGAATCCAATTATTCGCGATGGCTAGGATATCTGAATATTAAAAATAATCTCCACTTTTGTTATATTGAATTGAGTGGATCAATTATATTACTACCACATTCGGAATACCAATGCTAAATATGATAGGAATTATTATTTTCTAGAGTTGTCTATTCATCCGTGGAAGGTATGATTGTCCTGGAAGTATTGGTGAAACGAATATATTAATGACTCGGCTGTTTTTTTCGGTAAATCGCAGTAATCTGTTACTGGTCTATTTATAAAAAGAGGATAATTGAATATTTCTCGGAATAAAATGGGAGTCTTCAATAATTTCAGATTATACTTCATTCGTATGGCTGTAAAAATTTTGCTTTATCATATAATTACAAATGAATATTTGATGGATACGGTCTTTATTTGATGGTAATTCATTTGCAACTAGTACTATATAATAATAAATGAAATTTAATTTCCACAAACCTTTTATTGTTGAATGATAATGGTTTCGCCACACTGTGGCTTAATCATATTCTACATTTGAACTGATTCTGTATGAAAACTTACATAGGTTCTTATATATGTATTGGCAGGAATTACAGCAAATGGGACTAAAAATAGAATGGCAATTATTTTGGTATTCCCAGTTAGGCGGACAGATAACGTCAATGGCAATGAAAGTTATTGGGGTTGTCGTTGGTTTTTCCAAATCACATGAAGATATTCCATAGAGGTGCCGTTTCGTGTCCATTTGTTCGTTTAGGAGAATCTTCTGAGAATTATATCGGTTCATTTCAAGCAGTTCTAAGAATGTTAAACTAGACCCTTTACTTTCGATATGTATGTATAATTTCATATTCGTTATTGGATTTATGTTCAAATTCTATTAGATGGTGGGCATATGTGGAATGTGCTGAATTTTAGGTATAGCTCTTTTGATGTTCGTGGATTCTTTTCTTGAACGATCTCCCGTTCTGACCAATAAAAACCATTGGGCAATCCTTATACTCGTAAGTCAACTTACAGACTCCTGATTTATTATCCTTGTTTGATATATCTTTATTATTTTCAATATATTTATTAATGTTATTAATGGTTCTGAAAGCTGCGAGATAATTAAAATTTTTCTTAAAATAATTGGCAGTGTCTTCGGATATTCTATTTATATATAAAATTTATATGAATTCTTTCGGAATGGGGTATTTTGTCGTAGGATAAACATAACTCAATGCTTTTTTTCAGTTCATCGTTTATCATTTTATCTATGAGGGTTGGGACGAAACGATTGTTAAATGCTATTTGTTTGATTATATTAAGTTTTTTGGAAAAATTTTGGAGGTTCGTCGGTACTTCTAATAATCATCTATGGATAAAGCTATTAAAGGAAGACATTTTTTGATTGAAGGGGTGATTGGAAGTTTTGTAATAATAATAATTATTTTATTTCACCAACAACGATCTACACTATGTATTGTTATATCTGTGTGTAGACTAAATTCATATGAGTTATTTAATATTGTGATATTTAAGTCTAGGAAATTGATACTTCGCTTTCTCTTCTTCATAGGTGAATTCGCAAAGACAGGTGTAGATTATTAATGAAAATTGAAAAGGAGTTTAATTGTCTATTTGTTCCTCTGAAGCAACATAGAATGTCATCTACAAATCTGAACCAATGAAGGAAATATTTGTTCATTGGGTTTGAATGAATTTTTGATTCTAAATCATCCATAATCATTTCTGCTAAAATAGAGCTAAGTGGATTTCCCATGATAAGTCCTCCATTGGAAATATAAGTGATACCATTGAATCAGAAGTATTTCTGTTCGAGACATATTTTAAGACAATTCAGAATATCATTAATTTTTATAGGATTAGTATTGTTTTCAATAACAATAAAGTTATTAATAAAAAATAAATTTTCCAAAAGAACTCAATATAATCAAGCAAATAGCATTTAACAATTGTTTCAACTGAGCCCTTACAGATAAAATGATAAGCCATACACAGAAAAAGATGGCATTAAATTATGTTCATCTATAAATAGAATATCCATAGACATTGCCAATTATTTCAAGAAAACTTTCAATATCATAGAAGTATTCAGAACCATTGATATATTAAAAATAATGAAGATAAATCAAAGAAAGATAATAAATCAGGAGTCTATAAGTTGACTTCTTATGATTGACCATTGGTTTATATTGATCAGGCCGGCAGATCGTCCATGAAAAGTATACACGAACATCAAAAGAGCTATATTTAAAATTCAACACATTCCACATATGTCAACCATCTAATAGAATTTGAAAAAAATTTCAATAACGAATATGAAATAATGCATATCGATAGGAAAGGATCTAGATCAGGCATGTCTAACTTGATGTCGGTGGTGGGCCAAAACCCGGGATGGAAGACCCGGCGGGCCGCAAAGCAATGGTGTAGGAGAAGGGGAGTGGTGTTGGCCGAACTACCATTATTTTCTTTTTTGGAGATATATCAGATTGATTTACAGTATTAATGAAATCTTATCAATTTTTTATATAATTATTCATTGATTATCCCTTCCTCAAAAAAAATTGAATCGAAAATCTTAAACGCAAAGAGAACTATTATAGAGTATTTATTAAATTTTCAGAAGGGAAGATTTTACAAAAATTATAACAACGATAACTAAGTTTTCTAACTGAACTCAAGTGTTCGTTCGTCAATCAAGATCTTGTATGAGATTGATGTATGAGATTTATTTCCTTTCATCAAAGAAAATGATTGTTCACACTTGTAGGTACTCCCGAACATTGAAAGCATTTTAAAAGCAAATTTTCTCATTTTAACGAATTGATCAAGTAAGTACTTGTGAAATTCCAATATAACAACTATAGTGAATTTTTCTTTCAAATTTGCTTACACTGTATCTCAATCATTTCCATCTGAAGGTGAGGGTAAAGATCATCGATATTGATAGTAAAAAGACCAATGAATATAGTAAAAGTTTTCGCTTAGAACTTAAAATCCTGAGAACGATTTTCAAAATCTGCTAGAAGACGTGTTATATTTTCTGTGTACATTTTGTTCGATACGGGCACACTTGCAGTTTCTGGATACGCTCTACAAGTCGGAAAATGTGACAAAATATCAACAGCTAACTGTTTTTCTGATTGCATCATATTGCACTTGAAAGCTTTCACATGATTATACATATCTGTTATCACTTGTTTTGCTCCTTGCGATTCTGTATTCATGACCAAAAAGTGTGTATCAACCAGAAATGATAGATCTTGTATGAATGCTGAACGTAGAATAGGCTGACATCTTGTCCTTTCACATTCATGATAGAGCATATTTCGTTTTTCAATTTATAAAATATATCACATGAAAGCCATCGCATCTCTGCGTAATAAGGTAAATCAGTGTATTCACTTTCTATATCACGTAAAAACGCCGAAAACTGCCGCTGTTTCAATCCTTGTGACATTATGACGTTAATAACTTCTTGGTGAATTGTATAATGAACATGAAGAATGTCTGGTTTTTCACAGCCCGTTTCTTTGATCATTGCATTAATTTACTTCAGTCATGGAAGGAGCTCTGTTGCGATGGAAAACGGTTTCGACAAATCTAAATTGTATTTTTGTAGAAGTTCATAGACGGATATGAAAATATCCTCTCTGGTTGTTGTATCATGCAAAGCTTACTAATTCCAATAATTCTTCATAAACTTTGATATTTTTGTCAACAGCACGGAGAAAAACAGAGAGTTGCGCACATACATCCGTAGTTTCGTTCCAGGCAACAGAAAATGCAATGAAAGAATACAATTTTCTTTTAATCTGAATACTTATATTGGCAGACATTTGAGTTACTCTCTTAGGTGCAGTATTCCGGAACAAGAATATATTTTGAAAAAGCTTCACGCCCCTGGGACTTACAATTTCAGCGGCCCCTATAAGACATTATCTCGCTAGAACAGCAAATTAATTTTCTTGCTTTGGAGGAATAAATATTAGCTTTTGATTTTTTAACTGCACTTTTAACTGACTTAACTTTTCGTTTCTGCTCATGCCTCTAAACTGGTCTTACTTCTATGGCAATCATAGTGACATTTAATATTATATAATTTTGGGAAACTAGTTGTACTGTTGCTAATCAAGCAAATAATTTAGTCTTCTACTTCACAACATAAAAACTCCAATTCCCACTTTTCTTGAAAGATACGATACTCATCTGCGAGTTTTCTCTTACTTCCACTAACTTTTTGTTGAAAAAAACATGTTGAAAACAACTACCTCCCCTGTATTCGTGAGAGCGATATTGATGAAGATCTTGGATATATGCTTATGTTAAGCCTACTTTAGAATAAAAGAAGAAAATACTGCGTTCATCCGATAAATAACCTCAGGAAGGCTCGAAGTGAGTTTCATTTACTGGTGAAGGAACAAATTCCATCAATATTTCAGGATGTTTGCTTGATTCGGCCACTAGTGGAAACTCATTTTAATTAAAAAATATATAAGAGACAGTATTTCAATTTCCACAAAAATGTTTATGATACAACAATTGTTTCACCACGACGTCGCTTCTTCAGGTATCTACATTCTACTGGCTGATGGTGTCCAGTGTATCCGAGTGTAAATACAGTGTTAAGTATATTACAAAATGATGGAAAAACAAATCATAAAAAGGTGTTTTTTGGATTTTGCCACTACAAAAAGCCATTAGGAAAGAGATATTCAGTAATGGAGACTTGTGAACAGCTGTTTGTTCATATTAAGGATTTTACGGGCATTGTTATTATTAAGGATTTTACGGGACCTGTTGATTTCAACAAATTCTAAAAGAGTTAATCTAGAACTTTTGCTTTCGACGTGGATAATTTCATAGCTATTGTTGAAATTATGCCTGAATTCTTTAGGATTAGCACTAGATACCTGAAGAAGCCACATCGTGGTGAAACAACTGTTGTATTATAAACATTTTTGTGGAAATTAAAATACTGTCTCGTATATATTTTTTTAAATTTCAGGATGACGAAAATGCTGTTCGAGGAAATCCATTCTATGATCGAAAATGGCATAAAAATGAATTTTAAATTTCGTCGACCTATGGGATGTATTTTGGATAACTTCTGCGTTTAATCCCATACAAATCGCACACACGCGAGTGTCACATCCGAGCACCTCGGATCCTCGAGTGTCTATCCGCGCCCTGTCATGACACGGGGTGTGTGAGTAGTAGTATAATCGCCCGCATTAGAAATATACGTATTCCATAGGCTACTGACGCGAGTCGTCACGGCACGAACTACAAATATAATTCCGCCTTTAGTCATAATTATGATACTAAAAGAGTAGAACACAAGATTTTTTTCATCCGTGTTCATAGGTTAGCATTGAGTGAAAAAGGTCCTCATTTATTAAAATATTAAACTACCTAATATTTTTAAATGCCGTGATCCCAGTAAACAGTAAGAAAGTTAAGAAAATGTTAATTCATTTGGAACCTTACAACTCTTGGGATTGTTTTGGTTCTGAAATTCTATTAATTCATTCTGACGTCATTTCATTTTTATATAGCAAATGTCTATTGCTTCAAATAAAGAAATTTATCTATCTATCTCCGACCCAAGATGAAAGCCTGCCGCGTCTTTTCAAAGAACGCCGGCGCGTGGCTACCATGTTCAGTTTCAGTAGTGGAGCCTCACAAGCGATAAAGTATAGCGTTTTTATTCCTTATATCAAGTTCCTTGGAAAAATGATGTTTTTGTGTTTGTTGCCTTTGATGATTTACTGCTGGCGTAGAAGGAATTGGCCGTGATGTGTCCGGGAACAACAGTGAATTTAAAGTTCATGCAAACTACCGTATCACTTGAAGATGATTTATTTTCCTAAAAACTTCAATCATTTAAGAATTATCCATCAAAATGAGCTGAAATTTTATTTGTACAACAAAGGACAACATAATTGATTTACCCAGAAATATGCTCTAGCATTATCAATTGAATGAAAAAACGGAAATATTGAATCCTGGATTGCCTACTTTTGTTGTAATTTTCTAGAGGAATTTCTCAAAGTTAGAGTTTGCGGCGTAGAGAGGCGATGAACGAGAGTGCCATTTTTCTCTTCAATTTTTTCTCTCGAACTTTCATGTATTCACGAACAGACTGACGGACAGAATGGAATTTTTGGCGTAAATTTCGCACATAACAGGTAGTCAGGCGAAATTGTGAGAGTCTGTTTCCTAGAACAAGCGCTCAGAGCTAATAAAGCTAGTCTAAAAAAATGAAGAAAAGCACTGACGTGGTGTCAGGAGCTTTTGAGCGTTTCTTCATCCATCTCCTAACTCGTTAAAACTACCTC
This sequence comes from Megalocaria dilatata, assembly GCA_034642435.1. Lineage (NCBI taxonomy): Eukaryota > Metazoa > Arthropoda > Insecta > Coleoptera > Coccinellidae > Megalocaria > Megalocaria dilatata. Next base: position 49,745,014 of record CM067859.1, on the reverse strand, counting down.
ACTAGAGAATTCAAACAATGAAATTTAATTTTGTACTCCTAAGCCGGTAGCTCCGGTGTTTGAAACCTCCTTATACCATCCTCACGAATTTTCGCGAGAACATGCGCGTCATTGTTTTGATTCTAATTACCGAATTTGAAATCGATACAATATTAGCACGAAATGGATAACTCGTTATTACCATTTCTTGGTTTTTTTCTATATATAACAGGTTTTCCAACGGGAATGAAACAATTTGAAATGATTGTGAAAGTATATTATTTTTAACATTTTCCATGTCATTTGTGTTCACTAGGCTATGTTATTCAATCATGGGATTATACACGCTTCAACAACGTTTGGAAATTGTTAAATTATTTCATCAAAATCATTGCTCATTTGTGAAAATTGTGGGAAATTTAAGAAGAATTCCTGGGAGACATGGTCCAGTTAGGCAACTCACTATTCATCGTATTGAAATTGAATTTTCTTTACACGATACAAAAGTACCAGTAGGACAAAGAAATGCGCGCGCACATGGGAATATTGAATAAGTTGCAGCAAGTGTACAATCAGATCTTTCTCAAACAACATCTTGAAGAACTTGAAGAAAGGATTTGGGTTTACATCCTTACAAAATTTAACTGGTTCAAGAACTGCCATATGACCACCATAAATGTCGCTTATTTTCTTATTCTTCTCTTGAACAATTTGAAAATTATGAAAAATTTTAGTGAAAAATTTTATTCAGTGATGAAGCTCATTTTTGATTGAATGATTGATTATATAAACAAAAAATGGTCAAAAAATATTAGTTAATAGATAACGAACAATGTTAGATGAATTTTTTTCCTGCTGCTGTTGAGAATAATCTGGACAAATTGCGGTACGTACGGAGAAATTGTGGTGGTAATTGAGTACAATTATTTTCCATACATAATGGTATAATGTAACTTTTCAAATAAAAACAAATTGTGTCTCAGTGAGTGACCTATGTGTTCTTTCAATTTTTAACCTGCATCATCGCTATTGGAAAACCCTTTATCAAGTGATTCAAACGTCACATTTAAAGATTTGCAATTTGAAAAATTATGGCATATACTCGCACGAAGTTACGCGTGAGTGTTCTCGTTCATTTTTCTCCCAAATACAACATTTGTGTTCGATTGGAATTGCTGATACAAAAATATTTGAAGAATTAAATTTCAAATTGACATAACTCACAAACCATTCGGCCGATTTTGACCATTTCACGATACAACGGATACATTCAGACTTCCAACATAATATGAAAATTTCAAGTCTCTAGGTCCTTCAGTTCGGAAGCTTGCAGTTTAACTCAGTCTTCGGATCGGCTAGCTGATCCTTACAAAATTTGACACAATCCTCCGCATCGTTATTATTCACTCAAGAACCAGATTTCATTCTGATCTGATGAGTAGTTTCGGAACTATTGATAAAATAAAAAAAGAGATTCAATTGCGCTCCGGAATCCTTAAATAGATTGTGCCCATTAAAAAACTTAGGCGAGATATTCAGGTCCCAAATCTACCCCAAAAATTTCAAATCTCTATCACTTTTAGTTCGAGACTCAAATCAGTTTTAATATGCGGGCTCCACAGTATTCGACAAGTACGAATAAAATTTTTTTTTAAGTATCTTCCTATTATACGACCTTGTAGAAATTTGGCAAAACATGCATGTCACTGTTCGATTCCTTAATATCAAATTTGATGTTGATCGGATTCGTAGTTTCAAAAGTATTTGGAGAAAAGAAGACAACATTTCAAATCTTAATAAAACTAACCTGAAAATTTAAATATTTCCATTTGATAGTTCAATTCAATTTCAGATTTTCGTACTGCACCGTATCCAAAATGTACGAAAAAAAAATTTAAAAAAGCTTTCTTATCCTACGATCCTCATGAAATTTTGCACAATTTTGCGCGTCATTACCTTCTTTCTGCCTGCCAAAGTTCAGTTCGATCGAAAATATAGTTTGGAAATTATTGGGAAAAATATGAAAAAATTCGAATTGAAATAACTACGAAACCATTAGAGCGGTTTGGCCCATTACGAACTAAGCCAAGATATTTGGAACCCAAATCGCCTCAGAAAATTTCAAGTCTCTAGCTTTATCCGTTAGATAGTTTGCGTGTTCACGGCCGGTCGGACAGAATTACTTTTGACCCCGGATTTTTCATCAGGGTGTTCAACCCTGTTATTTGAGACCATTCTCTGCTCAGAATTAGAAAATTACAGATATTCGGGCAAAACGATAGCACGCTATTCCTTAAAAGAAGTATGCAAAAACAATGAAAAACATGCTCTTGATTAAGTATTTCTGTTCGGTTGAGGATTATTTTTCTGACCCTTGAATGTTTAGAATTGAACTTATTTTGTATTTTTCTTGGAACTTGAATTATCCAGTACACTGTGTAGTGTCTTGAAGGATTAAAAAATTATTATTTAAATAGCAAGACCAGTAAATACTTCTGTTCGAATTCATTTTACCCAGGCGATGATATTGTTATATGCAATCAGTTCTGTTCAGTTTCGTTAAGTTGAGTTCTGTTCATTTCGACTTTTTGTTCTGTTAATCTCTGTTCAGTTCTATTCGGTTCTGTTCAGGCCTGTTCGGTTCTATTTAATTCTGTTCAGTTTCTACTGATTTTGTTCAGTGCCGTACAATGTGTTTCGTTCTCTCTAGTTTCTTTTAATTCTGTTCAGTTAATGTTCTGATACAAATATTAGTAGCTTATGATCCGTTATTCAGTTTCTCTCAGATCTAATCGGTTTCTTTCAGTCTCCGTTCAGTAGTGTTCAGTTGTTCAATCATGTTCCGTTCAGTTCAATTTCTTTCAGTTCTGTTTAGTTTCTTTAACGTTCTGTTACAAATATTTGTACATTCCGGTCATTTATGTTCAGTTCCGTGCCGTTAATTTCAATTAGGTTTCTCTCCGTTCTCTTCAATTCTATCCAGTATCTATCTGCTTCGTTCTGTTATATATAAATATTCATACGTTATGTTCCGCCCTGTTTGATTTCTTCCAGTTCTAATCAGTTTCTTTCAGTTTCTGTTGAGTTTTATACTGTTCTGTTGAACTTCAATTCTGAACATTTCAGTTGTGTTCAGTTCTGTTCTGTAAGTGTGGCTTCAGAAATTTCCTATTTATGTACCTACCTATTGAAAAAATAATAATAATAATACTAATAATGGTCTTAATTAGGAAAGAATTCACAATACAAATTGAATCACACTATTGGGCTGAGATTTAGCTCGCATAAATTAGGTAGAGTATATTATTCTGTACTTGTTATTAATATGAATATTCCATGAAAAATTGGAATGAAGCAGAAAAATTTCACCTAACTGCTGAAATGATCTGAACATTTTTGTACTTCGAGTTTCATACTTTGAGATGAAGGTCTGCTAAAAATTCTTATTTTACCTCAAAATGCCCCTTTTGTTATATCACCAAAGGACGGCAGTATAGATGATAAGACGCAATGGTATTGACTACGATTTAATATTTCAAATCATTAAATTGTTTGAAAATACTTTCAGCTGAAAATTCGATATTTTCATGTTGGTAGGACACCGTAGCGTTCAATCCCCTGATACAAGCTGACATGAAGATTTCAAATGTCCGAGAAGTAATCGAATCACTGTTGAGCAGAATTGTGATAGTTCCAAGACATGATACTTCCAAGACTGTCTTGGAAGTAACCATTAGATATAAAAAACTTCCAAGACTGTCTTGGAACTCAACAATTGTCTCGGAAGTATACAATAGATAACTAAAAATGTCTTGGAAGCAACCCTTAGATATATATATATATATATATATTTATATAATATATATATTTTATATATTTTATATTTTATATTTAATTTTATACGTTTTCATGAGATTTATTTAGATTTTAATGTGTAGAGGTTCTGGAGAATAAATCTCAGCTATTATCTGCAATATGCAAAATACTTCTTCATAGTTATTTTCAGTACATATAAATTTTAGAATAGATCGCATTTTAAGCGTGGTGAATTTCATTTTATTGTCTGATATATTCCTTGTCGAAAACATGAATTGTATTCCACTGAAAAATTCACAGTTAACGGATCCATGTATATCGATTTCAAAGCTCCAATAAAAACTTACTCATCAGTGAATACAGTCTTCATTATCTTACATTTCTCGTATTTCAGTTATAAAGGCTGTTCAATCTAGAGTTTGCATTTTGAAGTAGTGGTTATCTCGAGTCTGGCAACAGAAATGGATCGATTTATGATTGAACAAAATTTGAAAATATTAAAAACTTATTTCCAAAGTGAATATCGATCAACATTCACTAGTCATCGTGCTTAAGAACTGAACATTTTTCGCAGTTCTCTGAAGACAGTTTTGCATAAAAATCTCGGTATGAAGGTTTACAAAGTTCAACTTGTGTAAGAAGTGAAGCATCCATCCGATGGGTGTCCCTTTCGCTCAATGGGCTTCGCCAAGGCTTAAAATGGGCATTTTCATAGAAAAATCATGTTTAGCGATTAAGCTCATTTTCACCTCGGAGGACTATTTTTGGTGGGAACCCTTAAGGATAAGTGTTACGTTTACCATACATAAATGATTGACGCCTTAATTCACGAACTCGAAGTTGCCATTCTTGATATTGAACCACAAACAGTCGATAATGTTCTAAAAAAAGAGGGTTGATTAAATGGGGTTCTGTAGCCAGTTATTTGAATAATATTGTTTTTCATTCGTAAACTTTAACATTCAGTGTCTCTAATAAATTCATAACTTTGAAAAAATATTCATCAGTTTTTATTTGTAGCCGTTCAAAAATGGAAATTTTAAATGGCCGACCCCTCAAACATATAGCAATATATAAAAATGTTTCTAGAGGTTTCAAGTTACTACTTAAAATGATAGAAAAAGGCAATCACAAAAAGTTAACAGTATTCTTCAAATAATATGATCCAAAATGTAAACATTATTGTCATTCGGTATTGAATGGAAATTTGTATAGGCAGAATTGTGATCTAGAAAAACCTACCAATTCTTGATCACCAAGCAAGTCGTTTGCTAGTGCAGGAATATCGAAACAAAGAAGGGACAATCTTTATGGATGATACTGCTTCGCTGCATCATACTACAACTGTACACCAATGCAGGGTATCTACTTTTAAAAGGGTCAAACTTCAATTATACTTCAGTTGTCCTTAAAGCCTCATCAAATTTGATCACATGTCGTGGAAGGCATTAAATTTGCTACAAGATGAGGAGTTCTATGAGTCAAAACTTTCTTATTTCGGGTGTGGTAAGGAGGTGAGTATCCCGATTCTGAAGTGTATAAAATCACATTTCTCCAAAGGTTTTATCGATGAAAATTTATCAATTATGGTCATGTTTTCTTTTCAGCAAAAAATACCTCATTTAGTGTGCTATCGAATGAGCTAGCTGCTTGCCTTTGGTAAGAAGATAACAACTTTTCGTTGTTATCTTCTTTGCCATGATATTGAGGGAGAGGACAAGCAGCTATCATAAAAGTTGATATATCATTCAAAAGAACACTAAATGAAGTATTTCTGGCAGAAAACAAAGCATGTCCATAATTAATAATTTTTCATCGATAAAATCATTTGAGAGGTATGAATGATTTTGTTCACTTCAGAATCGTGATATCCATCTCCTTTTCAAAAAAGTTTTTATTCAATTACTTTTAGAACTAAATTAATGTCTTATGAGCACTGCTTATATTTAATAGAAGTATAAAATCAAAACTCAATATACAATATCAAATAGAATAAATGAACCAACAAATATGAATTATCAATTAAAATTAATAAATAAATAAAAACTATTAAATAAATATTTGAAGAAGACAAAATTTTGTTTCTAATCTTACCATTATGAAAACCAATTCCTTTTCAAAAATACAAAATATAATTTGAGGACTTCTCAGAAAATTTAATTTATTTGAAATATTCAGTATATTCAAATATTTGAATAAGTTAATTCAAAAATCTCTCAAAACATGCATTATATCTTCAAAAATCAATTAGAATTCCGATAATCTCTTCATCGGCCCTAAATCATATTTAAAAAAAATCAACATCAACCAACAATAAATATAACTTACCTAAAAGTTGTCCTGGGATTATCGTTTGAACAACTAACTTTAAAATCAAGATATTCTATGTTCATCACAGAAAGCTGTAAGGTATTATAAGGTTTTCTTTAAACCATTGATATTCCATAATGAGGTTTTTTGTCAAGCCTCAATATAATTATATATTATAAGAAAAATAAAATAGGAAAAGGCTTTTTACTTGATAGAAGGAATATAACAAAATTTTAATATCAAAACAGATTTAAACTGTCAGTCTTCTACAATTTTAATTTCAAAAAAAATTTTATTCAAAAACTTTTACAATTAAATTGATGTCTTATAAGCACTACTTATATTTAATAGACGTATAAAATCAAAACTCAATATACAATGTCAAATGGAATAAATAAACCAACATATATAAATTGTCAATTGAAATTAATAAATAAATATTTGAAGGAGACAAAATTTTGTTTCTGATCTTACCATTACGAAAACCAATTCCTTTTCAAAAATACAAATATTAATTCAAATACTTCTCAGAAAATATAATTCATTTGAAATATTCAATATATTTGAATATTTAAATAAGTTAATTCAAAATAAAAGTTTTTGAATAAAAATTTTTTTGAAATTAAAATTGTTATATTCCTTCTTTCAAGTAAAAAGCATTTTTCTATTTTACTTTTTATCTTGTAGCAAAGTTAATGCCATTTCCAGATATGTGGTCAAATTTAATGAGACGACAAGGATAACTGAAGTATAATTGATTTTATGGAAAAACTTGAAATATTTCGTGAAATCAAGAAAAGTTGAATTGAAGAATAATTATCAACATTTCGTTGAATGAATAAACAGAAAAATTGTACGGTCAGCGTTGTTCCTTCGACTATCACTCACGTTCTTTATCCGATTGTCAGGAGTATGGAAGAAATGGTTGTAATTAAGAATGATTTATGTGTGTGATAATTAGTTATTAAGGTAACGGAAACTTGCGATTGCAGTTCCATATGCAGGTGTATGGTCTATTGTTGCAAAACAGATAGGGAATTGATACAGGAGACAAATTTTCAGGCAAGAACTGCAATTTGTGCGCTTTTCTCGAAATTATGTTCAATAGATTCCTTGTTACTGTTTTATGAAATAAAAGAGCTGCTATCAGGTATTGTATGATTTATGGTGAATGCTGAGTAGTTGTATCGTCTAAAAATTGAAATTACTCATAATGTAGCAGTCAACATTGTATAATTTTTGAGATGTGTGATATTCATACATACGAGTTGCGGCAGAAAAGTAGTGAGAGTGGTTTTTCAGTGACCAAAATTTTTATTTGTTTGAAAAAAAAATGTTATTCCCTTCAAAATAGTTCCTTCGGGCAGCTACACACCAATGGAGATATTGTTCCCACTGTTGGAAGTCTGGAAGTCTTCTACCGGTGTGGTCTTCAGTATATCCGTTACACTCTTTTGGATGTGTTCTGTAGTCCTGAAACGATGTTCTTTGAGGATATTTTTCAGCTTAGGAAAAATAACAAAGACACAGGGACTGAGGTTAGGTGAATAGGGGGCTGAGGAACCGCATGAATAGCTTTTGATGCTAAACAAGTTACGGGGAGGGCAGTGTGACATGAAGCGTTGTCTGGTGGAGCATCCATTTGTCTTCTATATCCAGTCTCAAGCGAATGAACTTTCCAAGGAAGCTGCTGGGATTTTACGTCCAGCAAGGAACTCTTAATTTACTGTGCAGGTATATAACAATTACGTTTCCAGAGTCAAGGATCTAGGCCTCTCAAAATGGTCTCATTTTTTCCTAGAAATCCTTAGGCCTATGAAAGACCGAAAATATTTGTCCTTCACAGTTTTCTTAGAAACCAATTAATAACCGACGCCGTTTCGAGACGGCAACGAGTCTAATGTCATTTCGGAATCTACCTGACCTACCTGACCCTAAGAGAGTCTCTTCTTCTGCGAGTTAGCCAAAAGGTTCTATTGAATACATTCTCTCGACCAGATGGTCACGAAATACTCACTCTCTAGAAACCAGTAAGCTCTGAGCACATTTTTTTCTTTGTATCAACTCCTTAAGTTATATACACATCTCTCTCTACTCTTGAATTATTTTATATTCACATTTCGACTCCTAACAGTTTCCCTCTCATTGGAGTTACCCACGAAGCAGCGTTGAAGATACATTCCCAAAAAGGTTGCATTTTGTTGCTTGCCCAAAAAGCACAAGATTAGCCGCTCGCTAGTTTTACGTTATAATCACACGTCTCATCCTCTCTTAATGACACAGTAAGGCATTTAAAGGCTTGAAAGTGAATGTATTATCTACATTATTCGGTTGTTATTGTTGGTACTGTTATGAATTTATTGAATGATTTTTTTTATTTTTAATTAAATTTTTGAATTGTTATTAATTATTTATTATTTAGCAAACCTACGTTTTGGGAGCCAATTGTTATAAATTTTTTATTTAGTTTTAATTTGAATACTAGTTACATCACCCTTGTATCTAGTTGAATGTATTGAGTGTTGCCAGCTAACTTTCAAGATTATAATTTTGTTGTTGAATAATTGAAATTTTATTGATTTTGATTTGATTTAATAGGGAGGGTTCAATTTTAATTTTTTTATAAGTTGATTCTTAGAATATGTATTGAATCATAGTTATTTGAAATATAAAAATCTGTGACTACTAAACTAACCTATTTTATGTTCTAACCTACTAAACCTTTATTCTAAATATCGTAATTATAACGAAAACAAGATGTTATTTGCTTTGAAATTAAATTTTAAAGAAGTACAGAAATAAACTTATTTCTACCTTTGGTAAGTTTAATCATCCAATCAAAAACGTTGGCTTTGCTCTATTTCAGGAATTCGTTCTGGTTTTTGGAGAATGTTTCCGGAATGTTCTGATATCCCAGCCTACTTCGTTGATTGCTTCTTTAGGATTTAAATTATTGAATACTTGATTTATATGTGGGATATTTTCATTAACAATACTCAGGTAACGTATTTTTTATCACATTTCCATTCATAACAATAATTTCCTTTTTAGGTTTTGGAACTGGATTATTGAAGAGAGCAAAATCTTTAATCACAGCGAGGTGATCGTGCTATGGAATGCTAATACCGAATGATGTTTTCCGTGCTTTCCCCTTTTATAGTTTTTACGAAAAATTGAAGTCTTAAGTTTACTAGCGTCTGTCAAAATTATTGAAAAATGATGCTTTCGATGATTTTACAAAATTTACACTATTCCTAGGTTTGAAATGATTCTAAAAAATTAATCTGTTTCATTATGAAAAATTTGGTACCACTTTTATGAAAATTGGTTGAGTTCAAATGGTGAATTTCATATGAAGAGTTTTCGAAATGTCAAAAAGTTTACAATATTTAACTTATAATGCTATATACTAAATAATTACTGAATACTTCTTATGAAATTAATTAAATTTCCTTAGCATAGATGCTATTACAACTCTATTGATGCCTTAGCATCTTCAAGGATATTTCCTACATTCATATTTCAGAATTTCTGAAGTAGACACTATGTTTCCTTTAATTAACTGAATTTTGATCAATTTCTCCAATTTATATCATTCTGGTAATTTAGATTTGATTTAGCCTATTCTTTGCCAATAATTTCACTAAAGTTTAAATATTAATTCATCATAGTAACAAATCTTTTCAATAATTTCTTCACCAATTTTAAACTAGATATCTAAATTCAAATTATTTTTATTTATTGTAACTTTAGCTTTCTTAATCATTCAAAATTTATCCATTGAATGCTCCCTGTGAGTTCTATTTAAGATTATCAACAAGAGTTTTGTTTTTCGACTATCGTTTAAAGAATTTTCACTCGACTAGTGGTTATGTATCCTAAATATGCTTTTTCTTCAAAATTTGGCTTTTGAGTATTTTTATTAATTGAATTATCCATATTTCTGAATGAATTGATCTAATTCAAATGATTTTGGTCTGACTGCACTCTAACGAGTCAACATATATACAACGGTGAATCTTTTCCGTCAACTTTATTAATTTTCAATATCTGAGTTTTTGAATAATGATTATTTATAACTGTTTTCAAGGTGTAATTCATAGAATCTATGACAGTATATGTATAAAGTGAACCCAGTGAACTCAGTGCAAGTGAAAAACGTGAAAAAGCTCAAAAAACTATTACCACCTATAATAGATAATGATTTTTTTTTAATTCAAAATAATTCACACAGTTCTTATGTTTCACAATTTATTCAGAATCCTGACTCGTGTTTCTGTCTTTCGACTATTTTCAAAGGAATACAAAAAGGAACTTCGAAAGACCGAAACACGTGTCAGGATTCTGAATAAATTGTGAAACATAAAAACTGTGTGAATTATTTTAAATAAAATTGTTATACTGTTTCACCTAGTGCCAACCGCATACTCCATTCATGTTATTACAAGATAATGTTTTCATCGCAATTAGAGTTAAAACTACACCGCAACAACTCCCTTAATTTGGGTAAACAATCCCAAAACTATACATTTATAATATGTATTTAGGCTGAAAATAGACCATTAAAGCCAATTGTACATTCCTCTCTCTACCTCATTTGAAGTATGCTTAACCAATTATTTGCATACTAGTTGGTTAACGTTTAATCAATTACTAGGAATAATTCAGTAAGGTATCTCTACATAACAAGCAATTTTTTACAGACGATCTTCTATCAAAAAATAAATCAGTATTGATTTGATTTTCGATTTGCTCATTCGAAGTTCCTTTAAACCAGGATAGTTTGCAGTGAGCCACTTCTCACTTTTCCTCTTGGTTTCAGGATCGTATTGAAAAATTCATGTTATTACACGACTAAAATAATCTTGCTTATTAGCGATTCTGTTAAAGAGAACAAGACATTTGTTTTTTCGCATATCCTTCTACTCAATATTTAGGTTTTTCGGCACCATTTTGGCACAGACCTTGCGCATATGCAGATATTCAGCCAATAGCTGATGAATGGTAAATCTGTTCGAATTTAATTGATTTGAAGTAAAACACTTTATTTCCGCTTATTTTTATTTTTCAACAATTGTTTCGTCAATTACATATTGACTTCGTCAGGTGAGTATGATAACTAACTACTTTTACAAAATCTTTCTCCTTAAATACAAGTTTCACTAAAAATACGTGATAAAATGAAGTTCACAAGGAATTTATAAAAAAAAGGTTCAACAACGGAGAACGGTTCACATCTGTCTGCCAAAGAGTAGGTTGTAAGAGTTGAGCGAGCAGATTTAAACCCATGCTGGACGTTACCTAGTATATTGAATTCATCAAGATACTTCATCATTCTATTGAATACAATTCTATCGAATACCTTAGAAAATATGTTCAAAATAGAAATAGGTTGTGGTTAATTACATTGTGGATATCATCTTTTTTAAAAATCGACACAACTACTACTTTCTTAAGACGTCAAGTAAATGCGCCCAAACTTATGGATAAGTTAATGTAATGAGCAAATGGTTGACATATGTCATTTACTTCACACTCCAAAACTGAACGGAAGAAAAATGTTCTGTTAAGTATAGATGAAGTGATAAATGAAGTGGATAAAGAGTTCCCATAATAAAGGTTCAGTGAGGTTTCGGTTACCGTGGAAAAGTAATTTGCAAAAATTTCCGCCAACCCACTAGCATCACTATGTAAAACACTATCAACTAAGAGTTCAATGGATCTGCCTCCCCCGACACTTCGGCCTGTCAAAGCATTCACCATCGACCACACTGTTTTATTTTTATTGTCTGATTAAATGATCAGTTCACGATGAAATTTTAGGCTCGTATTTTTGATCTTCGAAATATAAGATAACTTTGCAGACTTGTATATAGTGTAGGTACTCTGACATTTTAAATTAGAATGTAACCAGTGTAGATTTAGCAGCTGTTTAGCAATAATTAATTCTGAAGTGTTCCAGCATTTGTTTCGACGATTGAGATTGGTCAACTTCATTACAGGATAACAGAATTCAAATGTGTTCCGAAATTTGGCAATAAGTACCTCAAAACATTTGTGAACATCAGTATTTTCATTAATAGTCTGAAAATTACAACTAGAAACACCAGAGGGGAAATTATTCAGATTGCCCTGATTTAAGTTTCTAACCAGTTTTGACATAGGTTCAGTACTTACATTAAATTTTGTGTTAAACTCCATCAGAATAGCTCTGTGGTCACTTAGACAAGCTTCAAACATTTCTACATTAGAGTGAGATAGATCAGCGTTAGTTAAAATATAGACCACCTTTAAAACAAATGTATGAGCAGTTATATCAGAAAACACCTTTGTAGGGTATGTGAAGAAATTCTTAGGTCAAAACAATCATGCAGATCAGTAAACAGTTTATGATTAATACATTCCGCTTTCAGAAAGTCAACGTTTAGACGCCACATTCAAAGATATCATCAACCGTTTATAAACAATAACTCTGAATATATGACAATCTATTGAGCAATGTCTCAAAATTACCGAAAGAAGGTCGGTAAACATTTACAATACCTAGCCGAATGCATTTGATTTACATCATATGACATATCAATCACCTGTAAAGATCTTCGGATGATATTTTTCTGAAACAATGTTCCCTTTTTTCTTTCTGAAAGTTTTTGTCCTGCGCAGCTGGAATTTTTAGAAATATGAATATTAATAAAGTAAATAAAAACTCAGAAAAATCATACAATTCTCTCACTTACTATGGAAAATCTGTGAAATAAAAAAGTCCCGAATTGAATTGAAACTTTTTATTGTACCCTTATCTCAAAATAGAAAATATTTAAATAGAGTTTGTTATCAAATTTCAGACTAGTTGTTTATAAGCATTTGAAGAAGTTACTATGTAAACGAAACGCGTCATGTAAGCAACTCACAATAATGAATAGAAATAAACATACACATGTGTATCATTTATATTGACGTTGTTGAAATATATATTTCGGGTATTTAGCCCATTTTCAAAATTAAAGAGAACAAATCTTAAAATCCTATTAATAATGCTAGAGTAGATAACAGGTACAATTTTGAAGAGTGTTAAAATATGGTGATAAATTAAATTGAAGTTGTTCATTTATGATTGGTAGCTTTTTTCCATGTGCTAAACAAATTTCCAAAGTTTCTAAAAGGTCCATTCTTCTGCTTTTATTGCCTACGTGTAAAATCTCAGTTCTACTGAAATCTATAAAATGCTTATTATTTAAAAAATGTTCCGAAAAACCAGATGTTATTTTATTATGTAATATACTTTTTTCGTGTTTTTCTACTCTTATGAATATAGATCGTCCTATCTGACCTATGTCAAATGCAGGGCATTCATTACAATATAATTTGTATATACCGCTTTTTTCACGCCTTTCACGACAGCCTTTGCTATTGTCTAAGAGCGAACCTAAGTTCTTTTTATTTGTACAAATAATATTAATATTATTTTGTTTTAATCTAATTTGTGATATGAAGTTTATGCTATGGATTTTTTCTTTGTTTTCGTCCTGAAGAATAGGATAAAGAGAAACTAGAGCTTTTTTATACTGTTTCTTGAAATTTAATTTATCTATTACATCCGTATTGTAACCATTGTTCGGCGCTAATAACTTCAAAACTTTAATTTCTTTGTTAAAGTTTTCTGTTGAGAGAGAGGTTGATAGTAACCTATATATGTATAAAGGCGTGAAAAGGAGACATTTTTATTTTATGAGGATGCGAATTGTCATTATGTATTAATAAATCTGTTTACGTGAATTTTCTGAATATGTCATATTCAAGAGAATTAATATTTCTTGTGATCTGAATATCTAAAAATTTTATTGATTTTTGGAAATTTTCGATTTCAATAGTGAATTTGACAGAATTGAAAAATGAATTGAACAAATTCAGAAACATTTCTAATTTTCTGATAGAACCTAACCAAAGGCAAAATACATCATCCACATATTTTTTCCAATAAATAAACTTTCTTTATCAAATTATCTTCTGAAGAAAAAGATATGTGGATGATGTATTTTCCATTTTGTTATGTTCTATTAGACAATTAGAAATGTTTCTGAATTTGTTAAATTAATTTCTAAATTCTGTCAAATTCACTAATTCAATAATTTTTTTAGATATTCAGATCAAAAGAAATGTTAGTTCTCTTGAATTTGACATATTTGGAAAATTTAAGTACCTAGATTCATCGATACATAATAACAGTTCCCATCCTCATAAAATAAAAATGTCTCCTTGCCTTTATACATAGGTTACTCTAAACCCCTCTATCAATAGAATACTCCAACAAAGAAATTGAAGTTTTGAAGTCATAAGCGTCGAACAATGGTTACAATACGAACTTGATAGATACATAAATTTTTAAGAAACAGCATAAAAAAGTTCTAGCTTCTCTTAATCCTATTATGCAGGACAAAGAAAAAGAAAAATTTCATAGCATAAACTTCATACCATCATCAAACATTGTAATTGCAATAGACCTAAACAAAATAATATTAATATTATTTGTACAAATAAGAAAAACTTAAGTTCACTCTTAGTCAATAGCCAAGACTGTCGTGAAACGTGTGAAAAAAGCGGTATATACAAATTATATTGTAATGAATGCCCTGCATTTTACATAGGTCATACAGGACGATCTATAAACATAAGGGTAGAAGAATATAAAAAAAGTATATTACATAATAAAATAACATCTGGTTTTTCGGAACATTGTATAAATAACAATCATTTTATAGATTTCAGTAGAACTGAGATTTTACACGTAGGTAATAAAAGCAGAAGAATGGACCTTTTAGAAAGTTTGGAAATTTGTTTAGCACATGGAAAGAATCTTCCAATTTCAAATGAAAAACTTCAATTCAATTTATCACCTCTTATCTTATCTCTTATCTGTAAAAGATTAGGACCGAACTAACATAATATTATAACACTCTTCAAAATTGTACCTGTTATCTACCCTACCATTATATTCAGGATTTTAAGTTTTGTTCTCTTCAATTTCGAAAATAGGCTAAAAACCCGAAACAGATATGTCAACAGATATCAAATAAACAGTTAAACTTAAGCCCAGTTGTTTTTATTTACTTAATTAGTTTCAAAATGTTTCACCAAATGATATGCGAGAAATCAATATCAACTATGAATATAATTGATAAGGAGTATGAACCAGAGTAAAAGAAAGTTCTTCGAATCTGTACAGTGGAAATTTACATCTGTGCAACAAATAATTCAATAATAATAATAATTGAAATAATTTCGAAAAAGTTTTATTGACTGCTGGGACACAAGTAGCAGAAATTCACATGTTTCTAAACTTATTGGCTTTGATCATCAGTGCGCCGTAATGTCTAATGAATAAAAGCCTGCCACGCACTACATAGAAACACTAAAGTTTTATCAATACTAGCGCCATCTAATGTAAGTGAATATACTACACGGTACACACCAGCGAGCTAATTGAAGGAATGAACTGTATTCCCTATTTTTTCTAGTGACGCTAACGAAGAAAACCTTCGTCATGCTCAAGTCATATCTAATGACGCCGTGACGCCTATAATTGGTATTTATATTCAAATGAAATAAGAAAAATATCAAAACAGAAAAAATTTTTGAAAATTTGAAAAACATTTAATTCATGATGTCTTAGAATTGCTGTTGCTATTCAAGTAGATATGCAATAAAAATAAATATTTCCTTTGTATATCCTTGGCAGCTAAAGCCATCCAGACACCTCAAATCATTAATCATTTAACTCTTTCAATTCATTCACACTATTAGACATACACCTATAGGCAATGGTGGGACTCGAACCCACAATCTACCGGTACCGTAGTATATGTAACGCTACACCATCGAAATTTGAACCTTTATCTAGAATTTTCAACACGTTTTTTCCGAAAAATGAAAATCTCTATATTTCATCATATAAAATCTACGTCGAAGTAATGAAAAGCATTTGTCGAACCATAAATTTATCCGAGTGTTAAAGACTGTATGGATATATTATAATAAGCTTTTCTCCTTAGAAAATGTCTTCGTTACTAAAATTAAGTACTCACTATATCATAACAGAATAAAGGTAGATATTAAAGAGTTCCCCAAAAATAATCCAGATTCACTCAAAGAGGCAAGAGGCTATATCTCCATAAAAAATGAGCTGTTCAACTTCCGCTTCCGGGAATACTTTAGTCCAATGAAACTTAATTACTGTTGAAGCTCTTCATAAACTGTACTTCCAGAAACTTTTAATTAAGTGTAGAAAGAAGTTACTTTGAAGGATGAGTATGAGTTGCCGATGCTGTACAGCCAGGGATATCCCCGTTCCGTGAAATATTTCGATTGGTTTTACTTGATAAGTGATGCAAATATATGATCCAGCAAATTTCCTTCGTAGTCAGAAAATTGGGTAGGATCCAATGGAAAAGTTTCAATGAAGATGGTGTACAAAATTTTCCAACTAATTAAATTAAATAATAATGAATATTTTCACAGTTTATTAATTCATAACAATTGTTTCGCCAACTCTCTGGCTTCATGAGGTTATTTCGAACTAACTCTAAAAATTACAACTTCATATCTTATATCGCTACGGTTAAGGAAAGAATTTGAAAAGAGTAAACAACAGTCAATTTTCCGATATACAAATAAGTGAAAATATGCAAAAAAGTCAAAAACTCGAGAAAAAGCGTGACATGAAGTCAAGAGCTTCGCACCATTTACGTATCATCCACGATCCCCACAAAATTTTGGATTTGTCTTCTTGTCGTTATTTTACATCTCGAGGCTAAATTTAAAGTCAATCGTGCCGCTATTGCTATGGTTTCGGTAACGCTCAACGCTGCTCTACTCACAAAATATAATTTTTCATTATTTTAATTAAACGTTGCTCATAAAACTTTGCAAAAATTTTTGTGCCATTCTTTTACATATAAATGCTAAATTTAAACTCGATCGCCTAGTGCTATGGTTTCTTTAGCGCTCAAACCAGCTTCGTCCATGAAGTTTCTGTTTTTGTTTTGAATCTTCTAATTACACGATCATGCACTTGGAATTTGCGCGTTTTCATTTTTCTTCTGAAACTGAAATTTCAGATCCATCGAAAAAAAATTAAAATCTAAATAACTGCAAAACCATTTAACATATTTTGCCCAATTACACACTCAACTGAAAACACCACAAAAGTTGAAGTCTCTATCTCTCTCCGTACAAAAGTTATAGTGTTTAAGGTAGCGCTCAACCCTGATCCGCTCACAAATATTGTTTTTTTCGGAACTTCTAATCATAGAATCCTCACGAAAGTTCGTACCCGCATGCGCTTCATTATTCTACTTCCAAATGTTGAATTTTAAGATCGATTGAATGTGCAGTTCCGAAAATATTGGAGAAAATATGAAAATTTGTCAAACGTGAATAACCGCGAAACTATCGAAACGATTTTGCTCATTAACGAACTCAGCAGAGATATTCAGACCGTAAACTTTTCCTGAAGGTTTCAAGGCTTTAGCTCTTTCTGTTCGAAAGTTAGCGTGTTTACGGACAGACTGGTCGGAAATATTTACTTTTGCCTCTGATTATTCATCAGTGAGTCCAATCTAGTGGTTTAAGATCATTTTCTGATCAAAACTCGAAAATTACATTTGCGCCAAACGACAGCACACTGTTCTAAAAAAAACGCGCAAAAAGGTAAACAAATAACCGAAGAAGCTATACAAATAAGCGTAAAATATAATGAAGCCAATTATCGCAAAACCCTAACCCAGCAAAAATATTCAACAAGGAGATATGTTCACATCTGTTTGTTTGTTCTTTGCTTCTTCTGACTACTGGCTATTTCGATGTATGCAACACGATTATGCAGGCCTCCGCTTCACTCCTTTCGAAGAAATCGGCTTCAAAAGACAGGAATTTTTCCGAGACAGGATTCGGAAATTGCCTCAGAGATGAGGATAAGTAATAAGCAGTGATGGACAATATTTTTATCGATTTGCTACTTCACTATCTTTAGAAATGACGGAATTTTTGGAGCAAAAAAACGAACCGAATTTATTTGTACTCCCAAATTCCATACTCTTTCAAATGATTGGCATATGTTGAGTGAGAGATGTCTGAAGTATAACTCCTCTGATATTCATGAATTATTTTCTTGAGGGATCTAGCTATTTGATCGATATAATAGTTGGAGGAAAAATCCATTATTTTTGAGTAAACTTCAAGACTTTATTTAACATGTTTCGGATTGTCAATTTGGGTCAAAGATGCACCGTTTTGTTCTATAATTTGTAGTCATTTTAAGCTTTTAATGCTTCTCTCATAGTAGTCTTGGCCCTTACTGGCGAAAAACTCTAGCAATCGATTTTCACAATCTTCTCTTGACCCAAATTTATTATAACAAAGAAAGTTTTGCAATGCGAGAAGAAGAGGGTAATCGCTTGTTGCCTGGTCTGTACTAAAGAGTCTTTCATTAACAGAGCCCCATTTTTTTCGTAAGAAAAACATGTTATTTACCCGAAAATTATTGAAATTTTCATTTCAATATAAGTTACAATGGATACCATTAGTCGCTGGCAGGAATGAAGTCGTTGAACCCAATTTCCCATTATTCTCTTACACAAATCAGATCGCATGTTAGCAATTCCTCGTTCAATATTGATCTGTAAATGATCTAACTTTTATGAATAATTGCTGTAAACCAATGACTTAATGTACCCCAAAGAAAGAAGTCCAATGGGGTTAAATCGCAGAAACGAGGCGGATAATTTATCGGTTCATTTCTTGAAATCATCGAATCACCGAATACAGGATGTTTTTAATGATCTGTTGATTTGAGTTCTTGGATGTAAACAATTTTGTATGGATGCAAACCAAGGTCTTTACGTAAAATTCGCCATAAAGACGTTTGGGAGATGTCTAATTCTTGTGAACGTCGAGAAATCGATAAATTTTGGCCTTCATGAACACTTTCACGTACAGTAGCAATATTCCCTTCACTTTTTGCATTTCTTTGTCTCACAGGCACTGTAATATCACGAAGTGTAAAATTTGTTTTTAAACTTTTTCACTAAACTGTTTTTTATCCGGACGATTCTAAGTTATAGCACGCAAAGTTAGAGTAACAGATCACGATTTCTCATAATAAATTTGGATTATATGTAAACATTGTTGGAGTGTGTATCTTTTCATGGTTAAACGGTAGATACTGGCAAATACAATAGTCAATGTCACAAATAAATAATAAATAGTGGCTATCGTGTGTGAGTAATGTCAATTCAAAAATGAGGCGTTCCCATTGCAAAACCCTTCATATGGTGGATGTATTTAAACTTCCCAACCGCGCTTCCGGAATTTCTGGCGAATCATTACAGACGTGTGTGACCTAGCGTTGTCTTGATGAAATACAACACCTCTTCTGTTAGTCAATTCTGACCGTTTCTTGTCAATCGCTAGCTTCAAACGGTCTAGTTGTTGACAATAGAGATACGAATTTAGTGTTTGGCCATATGGAATCAACTCGTAATAAATGCTCCCCTTGCAGTCTCACCAAGTGCACAGTAGAATCTTTCTGGTTCACCTTGCTTCGAGGAAATAGCTTAAAACTGTTTTGTAGTCGATCTTTGGCTCCCAGGCGATGTTACCTAAACTCAAACAAGCCCGATCAGTTTTTAAAAACATGTGACCTGATTCAAAAGCAAGGCAACTAACTGCTGTAATTTCGAATTGAAACTAACATATATAATATAATATAAAGGCCTTATTTTAAAGTTACTTGAAGGTGTGCTGCTCTCTCAGAGATGGAGCAAAGTCCTGTTGGAGCAACAGAGTTCTCATTTGAATTGTATACTTGCTCAAGGTTTAAAGTGAACTTCTAACACTAACTGTGGATTGAAGCATTAATTATTGCTCCTTCTGGTATGTAAATTGATTTGGTAGATCTTAGGGAAGAAAAGGAGAAACTCAGAGATCTCAATGATAGAAATAAAGTTGAATACGCTGAACTTAACAAATGGACAAAAAGAACTATA
This sequence comes from Megalocaria dilatata, assembly GCA_034642435.1. NCBI lineage: Eukaryota > Metazoa > Arthropoda > Insecta > Coleoptera > Coccinellidae > Megalocaria > Megalocaria dilatata. Next base: position 49,724,867 of record CM067859.1, on the reverse strand, counting down.
GGAAATGATTTGAGAAAATAAAATATGGGAATGTTAAAATGATAATGGAATCCTCCAAATCCATATAGAAAATCAGAAAAGACCTTTCACAAGGAACACCATTGCTTCAGAAATAAACATCTACTGGGGGCGAAACAACTGGAAATATAGGAAAAATACTCAATATTGCAAATGAATTTTATCGAAACATTTACAAGAATGATCCAAATACAGAAGACAGGATAGTAGATAACAGTATGGATGAAGTACTACCAATTATAGAAACGGAAGTAAGCATCACACTTAATCTCAGAAACGGAGAATGTCCAGGTGAAAATGGAATATCAATCGAATTGTTGAATTTTATAGCAGAAGGACTCACAATACCACTGACCCACCCACATATTTAATAAAGTCATCTAGAGCCAAAACCTACCTGAAGACTAGACTACTTGCGAAATCGTACTTTTACATAAAAAAGGACAAAAAACAAACACTGAAAATTATCGCCCAATCAGCTTAAATCATCTTAAGAAGAATAATCAATATTTTAGATGAAAATGGACCTCCTGAGCAAGCAGGATTTAGAACTGACTACTGAACTATGAGCCACCTATTCACGATAACCCAGATCATTAAAAAATACAACGAACACAAAAAAATTGTACCTAGCGTTTGTAGATTACAAGGCCTTTGTGGAGTTCTCTCCTAATTTTTGATCATAAACACTTCAGTTGTAACACCGATTTATTTGCTTATATGATACAAATGCAGGTTATGAAAATTTGAGGTTATAACTGTACAAAATGAATGCTGATTGTCGACATGGTCGAGTATCGACCGAACAGGACCAGAGTTGAAGCGAGAGAGAGTGAGAACTGGACGTCTCACTAAGGATGTCAATTTATCATAGAATATTAAACATGTATTCTCCTGTCACTCTATGAGAGTTCTGATGTGGCCTCTGTTCAAAATTCACTTTTTGTATGAGACAATAACAGCCTTTGATATGGTGAATCATACCTATCTTATAAATGCTCTAATCAATTAAGGTATAACAGAACCATACATTTATATCCTACAACAAATTTATCACAATTGCTTAGCAAAAATCAAACTTAAAAATTGAGGAAAGCCCTTTAAAATAGACTACGTCAAGGATACTCCATTTCCCCAAAGCTATTCACAGCATTGTTACAGCAATTATACAGAACCAGTGACTGGGGAAATGAACAAGGCATCAAAATCAATGGGAAGTATTTATCTAATATTAGATTCGCGTATGATATTGTGACCTATTCAGAAAGCTTAGAAGAACTTCCACAAATGCTGAATGACCTTAATACTCGTAGTAGAGAAACTGGACGATAAATGAAACTAAAACTGAAGTGATGACAAACAGAGACGAAAAATAAATAAAAATGAATGATAAAACCATTGACTATGTTCAGGAATATTGTTATCTTGGCCAGGTCCTTTCTTTCACAAATCGTTAGAACAAATAGATTAAGAGAAGAATAGAAAACGCTTGAATTCACTACTGGTCACTTGCGTTTATCCTTAAGGGTGACTTTCCCATGAATATCAAGAGGGAATTGATGAATTTGTGCGTACTGCCTGTTCTATCATATGGCGCTGAAAATATGTCCCTGACTGAAAAACAAACAAAAAAGTTAAAAGTAGGTCAAAGGAGAATGTAAAGAAGATTATAAGGAATCAAATCAAACCAAATAATGAATGTAGATATCAGAAGAAAAACACAAATAAAAGATGTAGGCAAAGAACTGTTCAAGAAAAAGTGGACGTGGGCTTGCCATATAGCAAGGATGTGAACTGAAAAATGGACCAAGTTGGTGCAAGAATGGTATCCAAGAGATGGAAGAAGAAGCCGTGATCATCCAGCAACAGGATGGCAGGATTCTATTAAGAAAAAGAAAGGATTTGAAAATTTGAATATCAAAACAGATTTAATCTGTTAGTCTTCTACAATTTTAATTTCAAAAAATTTACTTAAGAAACTTAAAGAATTAAATTAATGTCTTAATGAGCACTCCTCATATTTAATAGACGTATAAAATCGAAATTCATCATACAATATCAAATGGAATCAAGAAAAACCAACGAATATAAATTGTCTATTAAAATTAAAAAATAAATAAACAAACATTTTTTTGTTTCGTTCCAGGCATGCGTACTGAACTCTTCAGATAAACGTACGAAGCTCTGTTTGTTACAAAATGTATTGTTTTTTGATCCAGGGCTTCGTACGTTTGTCTGAAGAGTTCAGTACGCATGCCTGGAACGAAACAAAAAAATTTTTGTTTATTTATTTTTTAATTTTAATTGACAATTTATATTAGTTGGTTTTTCTTAATTCCATTTGATATTGTATGATGAATTTCGATTTTATACGTCTATTAAATATGAGCAGTGCCTATTAAGACATGAATTTAATTCTTAAAGTTTCTTAAGTAAATTTTTTGAAATTAAAATTGTAGAAGACTAACAGATTAAATCTGTTTTGATATTCAAATTTTGTAATAATCCTTCTATCAAGTAAAAAACCGCTCCTTATTATTTTTATAAAAAGAAAGGAATATTATGGACACAAATCGCTCAAAATAGGGAAAAGTGGAAGAAGTTTGGAGATTGTACGGGCTCATGATGATGAATTCATGTCATTGCTGCCCAGAGAATCACCGAAGTCGACTTTTGCTACCGATATTTTCGAAAATGGTCTCGATTGAAAGAAGAACGGTCATTCAAGTAAACCATCGTTTTGTTTGTTCACAACTTGTTGAACTGTAAACATTTTTACATCTAACTCTCTTACCCTATAAAATCGAACTTTTTTGTATTTATCATGCAAGTCAGGAATTTTATGTATTTTGGAGACCTTAATTTGAAATTTGTTCTTCAATATTCGGCGAATGGATCATTGCGTTATTCAAATATCTTTTATTAATCAATTACCACTTCAACGTGAATTTCGCTTCAATTGTATGTTGAAGTTTCCAGAAGTACAGGCAGTTGTTGGTCCACCACTTCCACCACAACCTTCGATAAGGTCAGTTTCATTATAATGTTTGATGGTAGGCTTAACGAATCTTCTGTTAAAATTTAAATGTTTCAGCTCCGATATCTCACTGGTCAATTTTTTGTTCAAAAATAAAGCGATTACCGCAGACTTTTTTGCTTTTAAACCCATAGCTTCGATTTTTATTGACCGATTCGCATAAGTAGATGCGCGTTTGAGAGGTTACAAAATGACAAACTGTCAAAAGTCTCGCTTCATACCTGGTGTCTGTCAAAAGTGACAACGTAGGGAAGTTTCTGACACATTCCGTCTAACTCCGTATTTATTACAGAAAAAAAAATTGATATCAAAGGAACGAAAACCGGTATAATTTCAACATATCTGAAGCATCACAAAAAAAATAACATCGAATGAATGAGCAATAAAATATTAAAAGAGTAATGAATTATGTCTTCCAAAACTACCCTCATTTGCTTCTGTATACCCTGGCAGTGTTTTCCTACAGAAAATATTATTCCGTTGAAGTTTCGAGTTTCGTTAGGACGGGCTTCAATTTTCGGCCTTGATCTTTAATAGTGGTGGAGTATAGACTTTACGTTTTATCTGTCCCCAAAAAGTGAAATCCATAGGATTGAGGTCTGGTGACCTCGGTGTCATCCCTCTCTCATGTATATATTTTCATATTTTCATTATGAAAGACTTTGGAGATAATAATTCAATACCATTTGGTACTGTATTGTTCTTGGAGGACAATTTAAGGAAAAATTTTACTAGGACTTTTAAAATTTTTTTACTCGATCTACATACTCCCATTTTTTACTAACTACTTTAGAATCACCTTGCATGTTCCCTTTCACTTCTATTCCTTTAGTGTACATCCATGAATATCACTGTGTCGTCTATAATTGTAAATAAATCAAAATTGACGGTAATAACTAGGGATTTCAGCACAAAAATTTCGAAAGTTTTATTCCGGTTACTCTTTGCTCGATATCCAAATCATCATTAATATAGCACAAAAGTAATTTTCTAAAAGCTTCAAAAGAAAAATGCTTTTACATTGACACAGGACAATGAAAGTTATAATAGTCCTACACAAATATTCTACTCAAGCAATCGTCCCCAAACCTCCATTATTTGCACATAAAAGTAATCTTGATCAGATATACCTGCAGTACCAGTACAAATATCGGAGCTCAAAGACTGAAAAGCTGCACTTTCCCTACGCGAATAGCAGCTGGCATCTTCCTTTGTTGTGTATTTGTTGTTTTCTTGCTTGTCGGCTCAGTTAGGACACCGGGTGAAGATGCCAGGATGCGTGCATTTCTCGGAATTGGTGCAAGCTGCAATATCGAAACCCTTCTGTTGTTGCCATTAAGGTCGACAAACTCGCCACATTTCGCATTTCGCTACCTGAAGGCCCGGTCCTTTCATGTTTCATGAACAATGCAAAATTCATGATTATGTTTATTCAACTACACGAGGCATTTATCTGCCTCATCACAAATCAATCACTCTGTTATTATCAGAATGATTTAATTTTTTTTACACCCAGTAGATTTTAGATTTAATTATAATTCTTGCCTTCCCCATTAAACGTACCCTATTCGCAGCTCAAATGCTTATATACAACTTGTTTAAAATATCTTGAATATCAAACAGATTAATTCTACTAACCTTACTACAAATTTAAATTAAAAAAAAAATTTTCACAACAATTTTAAGATTAAATTAAATGAATTTCTTAAGAAACACAGTTTCAACTCAGTAGACATGTCACTCATTATACATTAGCAAAAAGAGTAGAAGAATCCAAAGAAAATATTGAATATTAATTAAAAAAATGTATATGAGACAGTAATTTATTTCCACAAAAATTTTTGTGCTACTACAACAATTGTTTTACCACGATGTGGCTTCTTCAGGTATCACATTGAACAATCTGAAGGTATTCAGTGTAACTGAGTTTAAATACATTGTTAGGTACCTGACCAAATAATAGAAGCACATGTCATAAAACTCTAGGTGTTTATTGGAGTTTGCCGCTTAAAATGCCATTAAGGAAAGATATTCAGTAATGGGGACTTATCAACATCTGTTTGTTCGTTCAAAAGGATTTTACGGGCATTATACCTGTTGATTTCAAGAAATTCTAAAAGTGTTAATCTAGAACTTTTGCTTTCAACGAGGATAATTTCATAATTATTGTTGAAATTAGGCCTGAATTCCTTAAGATGATTAGCATATGTCGAATGTACAGAATTGGATATACTACTCTGTCAAGAAAGTACCGGGAATTTTCAATTAAAACAACATTTTTACATTTAATCGTCAAAATTTATTGGGTGGCCTTCAAAATAGGCTCCATTTGCTCCAATACATCTATGCCAACGGCACTTCCAATTATCGAAACATTTTTTATAGGCGCTTTCCGGGATGGACTTTAGCTCTTGCGCCGAATTTTGTTTTATGGCTTCAATCGACTCAAAACGGGTGCCACGAAGGGGCAATTTTAGTTTTGGGAAGAGGAAAAAGTCGCAGGGAGCCAAATCCGGCGAATACGGTGGTTGCTGAAGCACGTTTGTTGAGTTTTTGGCTAGAAAGTCAGTCACAATCGTAGCTCGGTGAGAAGGCGCGTTATCGTCATGCAAAATCCATGAGTTGTTCGCCCACAAATTTGGCCGCTTCTTACGGATACGCTCACGCAAACGTTTCATAGCGCCTAGGTAATACTCCTTGTTTACCGTCTGACCCTCTGGAACGAATTCGTAGTGCACCACGCCACGGATATCGAAGAAAACAATGAGCATCACCTTCATTTTCGAGCGGCTTTGGCGTGGTTTTTTCGGTTTCGGCTCATTTTTTGCCACCCATTCCGATGATTGCTGGCTTGTTTGCATATCGTACTCGTAGACCCAGATCTCATCACCAGTTATAATGCGTTCCATGAATGTAGAATCGGAATTACAGCGATCCAGCATGTCTGAAGCAACCTGTTCGCGATGACGTTTTTGAAGAAAATTCAGGTCTTTCGGTACGAGTCGTGCGGCCACCTTTCTCATGCCCAAAATATCAATCAAATTCGTACGTGCGGACTCGTGGGATATCTTAAGATCATGTGCTATCTCTCTCAAGCTGGTACGACGGTTTTCCAGCACCCTTTCCTTAATTTTATCGACGCTATCTTCGATCGAAGCCGTCGATGGGCGACCACTTCACGACCGTCCTTGAAGGCTCTGTACCACTGATATGCACGAGTTTTCGATAGAGCATTATCACCAAAGGCCTTTTGCAACATTTTTAATGCATCGGCACACGAAAATTCATTTGCAACACAAAACTTTAAACAAATTCTTTGCTCAACGTAATCACCCATAGTAAAAATCGGCACGCACTCTGACATCGACTGACTTAATCAGCTGTTGCAAACACACTAGTTGACAGATCCCGCTCAAGCTTGGCATAGTTATTAAGGACGGTGGTACTAACCTAGGAAAAAAAATTTTACCTGCCTCATTGCCCCGCCAGCTTTAAATCGATAATTCCCGGTACTTTCTTGACAGAATGTATAACCCCTTTGGTGGTCTTGGACACGTTTCTTGAATTATCTACCAGTCTGGTCAATGTATACTAAAGGGCAATCTTTGCAAGCCAACTTGTAGACTCCGGATTTATTTTCTTTATTTGTTCGAAATTTGTACTACTGCAACAATTGTTTCACCACGATGTGGCTTCTTCAGGTATTACATTGTACTATCTGATGTTATTCAGTGTAACCGAGTTTAAATACATTGTTAAGTACGTGACCAAGTATAACGATAATAATAATAATAATAATAGTGCCTTCATTCATACATTTACAATATATAAACATAGGGCGAAGTCTAGCCTAAGCTACTCCACCCAAACCTGAAAAAAAAATACAAAGAGGAAAGAAAGAAAACCAAAAGGATAGAAACAAAAATAAGCGAAAAAAAATAAAATTAACTTATCAATTACATTGTGTGTAAACAAAACCTATTTCATATTCACAAAATTATCCTAATTTATAATTGGCTCGTCAAGAGACTTCAAAATTTTTCTCAGTGAGCCCAAAAGAATGCTTTCACACGAAACTAAAAATTCATTAAGTAAACACCGAATAAATCAAATATATAGAATATTAATTGAAATTATCAAATAAAACACTTTTATCCTACAATCGTTTGTTTCATAATGGTCGTTTATAAACTAAATTCGTTTTCAAAACGCATTTCTTCGAAAATAACTCTCTTTGAAAAGCCTCGTCAAATAAAACCCTCCGAAAACATTAATCACATCTTCAAAAAGGCTTCTAGCCGATAATCTTCACATCTACTTCGTGTCCAAAAAAATTAAAATAATCTATAAAAAATATTTATTTGAATCAGCATTCACTCAATCCATATTAAATAATAATGAATAAGATTATTCTGATTTTAACGAATTATTATTGTTATTAAAATACAATTATTTCGCTATCACACTAGCATCTTCGGGTAGGTGGTATCTTACATATTAAATAATTGAATTTGTTTTCAAAAAAGTTCATAATTATACAAGAGTAGGTACAAACACTTGAGCACTAACGCCCAAAAAAGGGATTCTCTGTAAATTCCAGATATGCTTAATAAAAATTTTTGTACATACTCTGATACAAATAGAAACCGATTTCGAAAACAAATTAAGTTATTCAAAATGCAAGATACCATCCACCTGAAGATGCTACTGTGATAGCGAAACAATGGTTGTATTATAATAACAATAAAAATTTGTGAAAATCAGAATAACCTTATTTAATATTATTCAATAAAAAGTACCATCATACATAAGGAACCTCATGCCATGAAGGAGCTTTTGAAGAAAGTTATTTTCGAAGAAATTTTTGAGGTTATGTTGTGCATTTTTAGAGAAAATTTTGGTTTTCATAATACCGTTATGGAACAAACGTTTGTATTCTTCAAGTGTTTTAGTTGATAATTTTAATTATATTCTATATTTTCTTAGGATTCTTAGGATAGTGTATTTCGAAAGTTTTATATATTCATTAAAGGCTTTGGCTTGTGCAAAACTTCGAAAAGTGGATTGTGCCAAAGGTCCGTTTGCTCGTTTAATAGTTTTATCATTGAATCGCGGGTATTCTTGAATACCTCTATAGATTCCATGATGTCTATTTTCTTGCCTTCTGTTTCCAGATATAGTATTTCAAGATTGTCTACCCTAGGAACACGATTGGTTTCGAAAAAATGTTTCACAAAATTAGAATTATTTTTCCTGTTCCTAAATTATGCATGATGTCCTTTGACCTTTTTTTGAATGATCATCCAGTTTGTACTACATATATACTACGGCACTGATGATATCCTAATTTATAAATTCCTGAATTATTAAGCTGGTTGTTTTTGTCTTAAGAATTGAAAAAGATGTTGGAAATTTTATGTGATATTGCGGTATATTATCCTGATACTCCTAGATCTTCTGTGAAGATCTCTCAGAAGCTTTTTCATCTTGTACGAGTTAGGAGTTCAGCTGTGTTCTGGGTAGGTTTTGTTACTACGATCTTACGCCACTTTAGGTCACAAGTGGTTACTTTTCGACCCAACAGTGAAATGCTGGCTTTTTACTTGAGGATTTGGAGCCGGGACTTTTCAGTTCCCAGTTCAATACTTTAACAACTGAGCTATCGATATACTCATGTGAATGTTTGAATATCAAAACAGATTTAATCTGTTAGTCTTCTACAATTTTAATTGCAAAAAATTCATTCCAGAATCTATGAGAATTAAATTAATGTCTTTATAAGCACTGCTCATATTTAATAGACGTATAAAATCGAAACTCATTATATAATATCAAATGGAATCAAGAAAACCCAACGACTATAAATTTTCAATTAAAATTAATAAATAAATAAATATTTTTGTTTCCTTCCAGGCATGCGTACTGAACTCTTCAGGCAAACGTACGAATCCCTGTTTGTTACAAAATGTATTTTTTTCTGGTCTTATATTTATGAAGACCAAATCTGTCTTAAAAGTATACAAAATAATTTTAAGAACTTCTCAAAAACCAATTTATTTGAAATCTTTAATATATTTAAATAAATTGCTTCAGAAGCTCTCAAAACATGTAGCTCATCCTCAAAAATAATTAGAATTCAGATAAGACCAGTTCAACTTTACATATAAAAAATAATAATAAAATCAATTAACAATAAATAGAGTTATCAAATGCCGTCTCTGGAAATATGTAATTTGAAGAACATTCAATTAGGTATACTAATATCCAAGGTACTCTATGTTCTATGCTCACAACAAAATCACACAAAGTTTATAAGGCACTTTAATGGTCTTAGTTAAAAACATTCAACACTGTATAATAAATTTCGTTATTTAAAAACCTAATATAATAATACATTATATATGAAATAAAATAATAAGAAACGGTTTTTTACTTGATAGAAGGCATTTGGTAAGAATATTTATTGTTAATTGATTCTATTATTATTTTTTATATGTAAAGTTGAACTGGTCTTATCTCAACTCTAATTATTTTTGAGGATGTGCTACATGTTTTGAGAGTTTTTGAAGCAATTCATTTAAATATATTAAATATTTCAAATAAATTGGTTTTTGAGAAGTTCTTAAAATTATTTTGTATACCTTTGAGACCGATTTGGTCTTCATAAATATAAGATCAGAAAACAATACATTTTGTAACAAACAGGGATTCGTACGTTTGTCTGAAGAGTTCAGTACGCATGCCTGGAACGAAACAAATAATAGTTATTTAAATATTGATTTTAATTGACAATTATAACTCGTTGGGTTTCTTAATTCCATTTGATATTGTATGATGAGTTTCGATTATATACGTCTATTAAATATGAGCAGTGCTTATAAAGACATTAATTTAATTCTTGAAGTTTCTTGAATAAATTTTTTGAAATTAAAATTGTAGAAGACTAACAGATTGAATCTGTTTTGATATTCAAATTTTGTAATAACCCTTCTATCAAGTAAAAAACCGTTTCTCATTATTCAATCCCATGTGAATGTTATTTTGGAAATTTTTTGAGCTATTTACTGTAGAATTCATGCAAAATATGTAAGTTTTACGAATTTTTTGTTATTGTTTTCTATGTTGGAGTTGGATTTTTTTTGATTCAGGAATAATTTGTTCTTTTTTTTTTGTTCATGGGAGAATTCATAGTTTTTGTTTCGAAATGCTTGTTTATGATTATCGGTTTGATTGTATTTAGTTCCGTTTTTAACGCAATATCAATTAAGGGAATTGAAAACACTCTTTATATCATTGCTCTGCGTGTTTTTTAGTTCTGAATGTGTTCCACGGAACCAAATCAACATGTCGTCTACTCATCTGTACCAAAATATGATATGATTTGCGTATGTGGATTTTAGAATTTTTCTTTCGGGGAAGGACATAAAGATGTCAGCGAGGAGTGAGCTGATAGGTGAGCGCTTTGCTTGTCCACCTTTTTGTTTATGAAAATTGTTTTTATATTGAAAACAATTTTCTTCCACGCAAAGTTAAAAGTTTTAACACTTCGTTTTTTATGACAGGATTGATTTAATTTTCAATTATATTCATACATTCTGTATTTGATAAACTCCGGAACACTGTATATTAGCCACCTTCATAAACACTCTAATAACACATCTTTGGAGAGAAATCGATGAAGATACTTCAATAACCTAATCGAAGACATACAGAGGCATTATATGGGTGTAAATGGCGCTCAAACAAGTCATATATAAACTATTAATATTGGGTTTTTGGAGTTTATCAACACGAATTGGATTTTACTGAATACACAATAAATGAACTTTAGTTTTCAACTGATGAATTTTCAGAGAAAGGGGGGTACAAATACAGCACAAACATTTTTTTATTACACTAAACAGGGGGCCATCTAGAGTTTGCATTTAGGAGTAGTGGTTATTTCGAGTATGGCAACACTTCGTATTTTGACTGCAACATAGTTTGATATTTTGAATAAAATAAAATAAATAGAGGTTTATACTTAATAAAAGGTATATAATATTTTTCCAATATTTTAATATTAGCCTTCTACATATTTAATTTAAAAAAATTATATTTAATAATTATAACTTCAGGAATTGAATTGAATTAATGTCATATAAGTACTACTTATATCAAACGACATATAAAATAAAGACTCATTATAAGACATCCAAATGTTATAACAAAATCCAATAAATAAAAACTGTTAACCAAAATCCTATAAATTGAATATTTTGGTAGACAAAATTTTCTGCTCATCAATCTTATGAAAACAGATATTTTTCAAAAATGTTTAACATAATCTTAAGAATTTCATCATAAAACTTTTTTACATAGAATATTCAATATTATTGGATATCTAAGTTACTTTTTACAAAATCTCAAGATATGTAAAAATATTACTAAAAAACAAGTTTTAAGAGAGACTTTGCTTCATCAGTACTCAATCGTATTCAATAAAATATAACATCAATCAACAAAAGTATTTACTTACCTTTCAATTCAAAAAGCTTCTTGGTAAATGAATACTGAACAATTAAATAGAGTCTAATATGGCTGGAAATAAATAATTCTGTGGTTTACCATTGATCTGAAAGATTGAATGGCAACTTCACGGCCTCTGTTATAGCACAAGGTCTATCTGTATGAAGAATGTTAAGGAAACCAAATAATTATTTATATTATGAATATATTACGAATAAAATAAAATAAATAGAGGTTTATACTTGATAGAAGGTATATAAAATTATTTGAATATTTTAATATTAGCTTTCTACATATTTAATTTGAAAAAATTATATTTAATAATTATAACTTCAGGAATTAGATTAAATTAATGTCATATAAGTACCACTTATATCAAACGACATATAAAATAAACATTCATTATAAGACATCCTAAAGATATAACAAAATCCAATAAATAAAACTTGTTAACCAAAACCCTATAAATTAAATATTTTGAGTAGACAAAATTTTGTCTCTGCTCATCAATCTTATGAAAAGAGATATCTTTCAAAAATGTTTAACATAATCTTATCAAGTATAAACCTCTATTTATTTTATTCATAATATATAATTATTTGGTTTCCTCAACATTCTTTATACAGATAGTCCTTGTGTTATAACAGAGGCCGTTAAAGTGCCTTTCAATCTTTTAGTTCAATGGTAAACCAAAGAATTATTCTCTTGAGTTAACATTACACTCAATTTAAATTTTCAGTATTCATTTACCAGCTTTCTGAATTGTTAAAAGCTGAGAAAATATTTTTATTGATTGATGTTATTTTTTATTGAATATAATTAAGTACCGACGGAGCAAAAGTCTTTCTTAAAACTTGTTTTTTAGTGATGTTTTTACATACCTTGAGATTTTATGAAAGTTAACTTATCCAATAATATTGAATATTTTAACTAAGATAGTTTTATGATGAAATTCTTGAAATTATGTTCAACATTTTTGAAGGATATCTGATTTCATAAGATTAATGAGCAGAAACAAAATTTTGTCTACTCAAAATATTTAATTTATAGGATTTTGGTGAACAATTTTTATTTATCGGATTTTGCTATATCATTTGGATGTTTTATAATGAATGTTTATTTTATATGTCGTTTGATATAAGTAGTACTTGTATGACATTGATTTTATTTAATCCAGAAGTTATAATTAATAAATTTAATTTTTTGAAATTGAATATATAGAAGGCTAATATTGAAATATTTAAATAAGTTTGATAATTGACATTAACGAAATGGGTAGATTTGCGATTGTATAAAACTGGGAAATATTAAAAACGTATTTCCAAATTGGTGAATATTCTATTCAAACTGTTAGAAATTTACGTTGAAAGTTCAATGGAAATGGAATGCCCTCAAGGCAATTTGTGGAGCGAATTGTTAAAACTAGATCATTATTCGATAAAACAACCCGTTTATGTTTTCGTCACACCTGAAAATATTGCTGCTGTAGCCCAGAATGTGATAGAACATCCATCAATATCAATTAGTCATTGTGCTCAAAAATTGAACACTTCTCTGTGGAGAATTTTGCATAAAACCCTCGGTACGAAGGCTTAAAAATTTCAACAAGTGCAAGAAGTGAAGCGTTATAATTATAAAGGGTCTTTTAATTGACATTACTCACGCACGGCAGACATTGTTTATTTGTGATATTGAAAGTACTATTCGTCTATCATTTAATCATGGAGAGGTACACACTCCAACAAGGTTTACAAATAATCCAAATTCATTATTTAAAATCGCGATCTGTTACTCTAACTTTACGTGCTTTAACTTTAACCAATATTTGGTCCTTACAATCATCCGGATAAAAGAACAGTTGAACGTTTACTGAAAAAGTTTGAAACAAATTTTACACTTCATGGGGTTACAGTACCAGTAAGAGAAAGAAATGCAATAAATGAGGAGAATATTGCTGCCGTACGTGAAAGTGTTCGTGAAGACCAAAATTTATGGATTTCTCGATCTTCACAAGAACTAGGAATCTCCTAAACGTCTCTGTAGCAAATCTTACGAAAAGACTCGGAAAATCGAAAGAAATGGACCGATAAATTATCCGCCTCGTTCCTGCGATTTAACTTCATTGGACTTCTTCCTTTGGGGTTACATTGAGTCATTGGTTTAAATCAATCAGTTGATAATTGATAACATACGACCTGATTTGTGTGGGAGAGTTATGAAAATTAGGGTTCAACGACTTCATTCCTGCCAGCGTTTCCGTGGTGGATATTCAGATGATGTTTTGTTTCATAACTAATGGCATCTATTGTTCTTTATAATGAAATAAAAATTTTATTATAAAATTTATTTTCAGATAAATAATGTGATTTATTCACAAAACAAAGTGGGGAGCTGTTAATGAAAGACCCTTTACGTCGCGTTTCCACTTCGCTCAATGACCTAATGATCATAGGGCCGAAAATGAGCATTTTCCCAGAAAAATCATCTTTAGTGATGAAGCTCATTTTCACCTCCGACGATTTTTTTTTGAGGGGATCCGTTAAGGATAAATGTTACGCTAATCATTCAGAACCTATTGATATCTTGAAACACGAAATCGAAGTTGCCACTCATGAGATTGAGCCCCAAACAAGCGACAATGTATTGAAAAATTGGGTTAGTCGGATGAGGTATGGTAGCCAGTTGCGGAAGTCCTTCGAATGATCAAGGTTCAACCTTTCTCATAGGCTTTTTGAAAAAATATTCCTTATTTTTTCATTTATAGCCGATCAAAAATGTAAATTTTAAATGGCTCACTCCTTACCAACACATTCAGAAACATAAAATTCGAAAATCCTCTTATATTTCTCTTCAGAATTCCCCAGGTTAATCCATACGTCTGGATCAATTATTCAAAAAGACCTCTAACAGATAGAGTAAATTTTATCAATACTTGGTTTCAATCGTTCAACATTGTTAACTTTTTTATTTGAAAAAAATTCTCACAGTTTTTATGTTTCACAATTTATTCAGAATCCTGACACCTGCTTCGATCTTTCGACTATATTCAAAGGAGTACAAAAAGGAGCTGAACTTAAAATTGAAAGGTTGTTTTATTACATTATTATTTTATGGCGCATGGAAATAACATCATCCAATATAGGGGTATTGCCTTAGAGTATTTGGGAATTTTTTAAATTCTCCTTTCTCTAAATGGGTTTCTGTAATTGAAAGAATCTTCAAATAGTCCATCAATTTACCCTTATTAACAACATTATATAATAAAGTAACATCTTTCTCATTAAAAAAATTATTATTTTTTATAAAATGTTCTGCAGAACCGGTTGATTTTTGGTTTTTCAAAATAGACATGCTATGTTCTTCGATTCCATGTTGTAAACGTCGGTCTGCCTGTCCAGTATATGTAGCATTACAATCATCACAATTAATTTGATAAAGCCCTGATTCGGAAAAGTTGGGCTTCCTTTCTTTATTGTTCACCAAAATAATAGCTAACTTATTTCTAAATTACTTACTGCTAAAGAATTCATTCCCATTTTATGAAGGACCGTTTATATTTATATACATTTTTTTTCAAATATTGTGGTAAGTTTTCTTATTAATCATTTTGTCAATGATTTCAGTTCCATAGCCATCGTTCACCGCTATAGTTTCATTTATATTGACTTCTCCTCGGATATTGACTTCGTTCAACGGGATATTCAAAGGTCTATGAATGAAACTGTGGAATGTTGACATTTTAAGTTGCCATGACTGATTGGATTTTGAATGGATTATGGTATCAGTATGATACTCTTTTGAAGATGGTCGAAAGACTGAAACACGTGTCAGGATTCTGAATAAATTATAAAACATAAAAACTGTGTGAATTTTTTTTGAAATGAAAGTTTTTTTATGTTTCACCTAGAGCCAACCGCATACTCTATTCATGTAATTGTTTACTTTTGCCACATTTTGAACACGATTTTTTCTTGAATAAAAGATATTACACATTATTAGTTTACCTGGTCAATTATGGAAATATCAACCTGCATGAAATCTGTCTTAAATGGTCTTTATAAAGTGGGTAATACTTTTCACCAATTTATCAACATTGTAATTATGTTTAATTACATATAATAAATAGCTGGAATTAATTCTCCAGAACCTCTACAGATTTAAATCTGAATAAATCTTATGAAAACATTTAAAATTAAAGTTTTAGAAACAAGTTTAGTTTATAGACATGTATATCATCATCACATGTGGTGGAAATTAACTAATAAAGAATCAAAAGAAATATAAAAAAATACCAAACATTCGATTAGATGTTGAAGAATCACATCATTGTAAAATGTTCAACAAATAATTCAAAAGGGCCTTTTTTGAATTTTCCCTTTTAAAGAATATATAGCACATTCTACAGAGAAAGGAACTGATGAATTCAGACCCAAATCCCTTCAGTAAGGAGTGAAATAACTTCTTAACAAAATAATCAGTAAAAAATATATAAAAATACCTTTTTTTCACCACACATTTCTGCAACAACTGACCAAAATTTAATTCTAAATGTTTTCATGAGATTTATTCAGATTTAAATGAGTAAAGGTTCTGGACAATAAATTCCAGCTATTATCTGTAATATGCAAATACTTTTTCATAGTAATTTTCAATATATATTATGTTTAATGTTCCATGTCGTTTTGTAATGGCGTAACATACAAAACTGCCAAATCATTTGTCACTCAACATAAAGGGGTTTTCAGTAATTGATTTCATTTTGAAAAGCCCGATATCTGGGCAGCTGTCACATTTGAATCTATCATCTTTTCACACTTGATAAGCAAAAACTACTAAATGGAAGGATACGCGCTTCAAAAATGCACTGAAATTGTTAAAATTCACCAAAAAAATTGTGAAAATTTTTGAAGTCACAGTTCACAAAACTGAAGCACTTCTGGGTCGTCGTGAAGCACCTTCTCGGCCGGAAATAGTGAAACTGATGGAAAAATTTGAGCTGTTGAGACAAATTAGTGATGTGAAGAATCAAAACCGTGTGCGTCGCTTAAAAACCAGTGAGAATATTGCTGCTTGGTGTCGACAAAAATCAAGGTTTGTTAGACATTCCACAAACGACATTACACCGCATTTCGCATAAAAACTTAGGTCTTAAGGCTTTTAAAGTTCAGTTAACATAGGAATTGAAGCCGTATCTTCGCTGATTGGGTCCTTGAAATGCATCAAAATGATCTGAATTTTCCTCGAAAAATCATTTTCAGTGATAAGACCCATTTGCACGTTAATAAGCAGAATTGTCGCATTTGAGACTCGGAAAATCCAAGAATGATTGTTTAAATGCTTCTCCATCCTCAACGTGTCATTGTCTGGGGCGGTTTTTGGTATGGCAGTGTGATTGGATCTTACTTATTCGAAAATGAGACTGGTGCAAGTGTTAAGGTGAATGGATTATGCTACCGAGCTATGATTAATGATGATTTTTCATGGTCGGAAAGAAGATATTAATGTGGACGACGTTTATTTTCAACAAGACGGCACAATGATTTCTCGCAGAGGTGATCACAATAGGCCACCGATATCTTGTGATTTAACACCTTTAGACTTTTTCTTCGAGGCCACGTGCAATATAAGCCCTATGCCAATGCTCCACAAACGATTTAAAACCTTAAAAATGGAATTCATGAAGCCGTGGAGGCCGATAGACTAATATCTTTTTCATTGTTAATGGCATTCATTCTCCTTCACAATCAGATAAACATCCATTGATTTACCTTGAAATACAGTGGGTGATCAAATAATTATAGCCACCTTGAAAATTTGAACACTTCTTTATGAAATTAGGGTACGAAGCATTTCAATCTGCTTTCTCGTTCAATTATGATACTTGAGTATATTTATTCATAGGGGCAAAACCTGCAATACTGTAGATACCAATTAACTCATGCGCCATGATGCATCAGTGTTGTTAGTTCTAGCTAACAAGACTCACTGTGCGGTTGTATATTTTCACGTTATTTATGGTTTTCTAAGACGTTCTGGTTTGTTTTGGTACTTTTTATCGACGTATTATATTGATGTACATTATTTTCTCGTGATTTCAGCAGTCAAGTTTGTATTGTTCTGTGTTTGTTACACCACCTGATTACAAAAAAATATAATTATAATGGGAAAGTTAAAAAACATCATACCCAGAAAAACAGCTGAGATAAAATCTTTGGTATAAAATACAGATTACTCCAACAGAAAAATAGCATCCATTACTAAAGTTTCGAGAGCAACAGTAGACCGAATAAGGAGAAAAGTGGATGAGAACTCAGATATGATCCTACGATGTAAAGGAAAGTGTGATCAAAAACAAATTACAGTACCAAGAGATGAACGAAAAATACGTGATATTGTAATGCCAAACAGAAAACAGCCTCGCAGGATACTCACAAGAATCATGCAAGAGTGGTGAACATTTCACCAATGACAGCTCGAAGACGAATAAAGGATTTGGGGTTGTCAGCATGCAACACTGCAAAAAACCTCTTCTCACCCCAGCCATGATAAAAAAAAGACTCCAAATATCACAAGTACTGGACAGTTGATGATTGGAAACAGGTGATACAAAAATATAATGAAAAATGAACGGTAAACTAACTACTAGGATTACTAAATATTTCAGGTCCGCTTTTCGGATGCATCAACTGTACAAGTTCTTATGGACAGATCTGAACTTGTGAGGAGAAGGCAAGGGGAAAAATTTAATGATGACTGCATCGTTAGAATGGCCAAGGATCCTCTAAGCATCATTGTGTGGTCGATAATCAGCAGTCAGGGTACAGGTCGCCTGTATATTGTTGAAGGAAGAATGAGACAGGACCAGTATATGAATGTACGAAAAATACTTCCCCGGGCCCAGGAGTGTTTCCCAGATGGGCGCAACATATTCATACTTGACTAGGCGACATACCATAAGGCTAAAATAGTTACTAAATTTCTTTCTGACAGCGGAGTAAAGGTTCTAGACTGGCCTGGCAATTCTACTGGTCTTAACCCGATCGAGAACCTTGGGAAGTTGATGAAGAAAGAAATTGCAAACGAAATAATCACTAGTATTAAGTAGTATTAAGCGTCAACTGATGGAGCGTTCAATAGAAATGTGGCACAGGAGCGAAAAAATAAGAGAAAATTATCAAAAAGCGTTGGAAGCATTCTCAGAAGGTGTCAGGCAGTCATAGAAGCAAAAAGGTGTAGTACTAGGTCTGAGGCAAAATTTGGGATGTTATCAGGTTAATTCTTAATTATTATTGAATTGTTCATTTTTTTTCCTGTTTTCAATAAAAAACTGACAAAAATATATAAAAAACTGGTATCATTTTTCTACAATAACCAGTTATTGTTATGTTGTTTCATTCACTATACCACTCAAATACATTTATACCTTTTTTAAATTTCTAGTTGTATGAAGAAAAACGAAACTTCAAAAATATAGTGAATCTTCAGTTCGCACAAAGAATGAAAATTCTCCAAAATTATTTATAAGATGCAGTATTTCTGAAAACTTATTTTCAATTCTTGCATAATAAAATGACTATCAATTAACGAAGAAATTCCCATTCCTCATTCTTCATCTCGTGCAATTGTCACGACAAATCATTCTACTAATCCCCCGAGATCTGTTTCGAGTGACTACAGAGCACCAAGTGATACTTATTCCTGTTTTCGGTTCAACGACTCCATTTTTAATCTCCTTCCAGATACAGTTACAGTCCGAATTGATGAAGCGATGGTCGAATGCACCGCTACATGGGAGAACTATATAGGATGCTAGCCAGGCATTTCTTCGAGATTATACGCAGTGAAAAATGAAATGACCAATAGCCAATTACAAGCGTCGTCTCTGAATTAAATAAGTGCTTGGAGTTGAGAAGTAGACTGCAAATGAGCTGGGAAGTTCCGCTGATTTACCTACTGACTATCCTGCCAAGAACAGAAAGTAACATATTGTTTCACCTTCAGGGACAATTACATTAGTAGTAGTACTCTACTTTATTTTTGGGTAACTGTACCGGGTTTTTCACCCTAATTTGAACCCTCCCCCTTTAAATTTGTTACAAATGGAGATAAAAAAAAGTAATTCAAAAAAGTTGTACGACATTAACTCATTTTTTTCATAAGGATGTCACAAAATATGATATATACAGGTTGGACAAGATATTGAGTTCAACTCAATTTTTTCAAACGGATCACCCTGCATATTCCCTTATTTTTGGCTAGCTATTTTTCTTCTGATTACGAATATATATGCATATGTTGGTCTATCTCTCTTATTTTGAGAACTACAGAGACTCAAATCTGAAGAGCCACAGTAATTGGTTATCAAGTGGTAGGCTGTGATAAATCAACAAACGACATTGGTAACAATATGACTTACGTTAATATTCAATGAAATTATTTATGAAACATGCATTACACAGAAGCGGAAAAAATCTGAATCAAATCAAATATATTTCAACAAATTAATATATGCAAGTATATCACTATTAATACAATAAATCTGTAAAAATAAAACTGTTATTTTTGGGGAAAACAACTTTGTAACTTCTATGTTCTATGTTCTATGATCTATGTTCCATGTCTAAGATTTTAACCTAAAAGTGTCACATGTCATATTTAGTTAGCTGTTAGAAATGTGAATTGAGAAACCCGAAGAAATAGCATTGTTTTTGATTTCTTCCAGTTTAGTAAGCTATTTTTTTATTTCTATTTATTTCTTTGTATTTCTTTGTATGTTATTATTTTATTTTGTGTATATAATTCTGGTATATTTTATACTGGAGAAAATAAATTCTTCCAGAATTATGACATCAAATCGTCTATTTCTTCAATTATAAAAATAAGAATGGATTACATTCTTATAAAAAAAAAAACGTGAGCTATAATGACGACATACATAAAGATTTGCATCGCTTTGGACATATTAATTGATTTAATTGTGACAAGTTTGCCATATGCTTTACAAGATAGCATTGATCGATCGAATGTAACAACTTTCGAGAAATTATTGGGTGAGTTGCAAAAGCTAGAAAGCTCAACAAAATATGACAACGATCGAAATAAAGAAAATCATAGAATGTATAAATCTGCCGAACAAATTCCTTCCTATTCACAAACAAATAGAAAACCAGTTAAGAAGGAACCATGCTCAATTTGTGAGAAGAATGGTTTTTCAGGTAGACTTCATCCGGAGACTTTATGTCGGCTAAGGAATAAATCCAATAATTTTGAACAAAAGGACGTACCCGGTAACATAAAAACTGTAAACAATGTTGGGGTACAGGTTGAATTAAATCAGGCCATTTCAAACCAAAAAAAACTAAGACTGCTGCATTGATAAAATTGAACGTGTTTATAAATAATAATGAATTATGTGGAATTTATGATTCGGGCTCAAATGTTAGTCTTCTGAATTCCAAAGTAGCGGACAAGTTATGTCTACGCATTCAAGATAATAGAAACACATTCAAAACAGTCAGTGGCAGGGCAAAATTTTCAGGAAAAATAATTAAAAAAATGAAAATCAATAATATCAAAAAAGAAGTTGTACTTTTTGTAGTTAATGAGAAAAATTTCGAGTATGATATTCTACTCGGACTAGATTCTATTTCCAATTTTCAATTGAAACAAGATTTTGATTTGAGTATTTATCAAAGATTAGATATGAATGAAGAGAAAAAGATCGATTGTGTCCATAACAATAATAATAATGATAACAATGATTACACCGTCAATTTCAATGAAGGGATACCAACAGAACTTTTCAAAACAAAATTAGACCATTTGGAACCGAATCAGAGAATTAAAATTGAAGTTTTAATAAATAAATATGACCATATTTTAGCAAAACACAAGTTTGATATTGGTCAGGTGCAAAATAATGAGGCACATATAAAACTTTTAGAACACAAATTTATAGCAAAAAAACCATACAGATGCCCAATGGAGGATCAAAAAGAGATAGAATTCCAAATAGGAAGATTATTGAAAGCGAATCTGATTGAGGAGTCCTCCTCACCTTTTGCATCACCAGTCACTATAGCATATAACGGAGATGAAGTCTCTAAAACCAGATTATGTGATTATGTGTCGATTTTCCTGAACTAAATAAATTAATTGTTCCCGAACCACTTCCATTCCCATTAATTGATGAAATCTTAGCTAAGACCCGAAATTCAAAATTCTTTACTACATTAGATGTAAATTCTGCCTTTTGGTCGATTCCTATTCGTATCAAAGATATAAGACTGCTCGTGACACAGAATGATCACTGGCAATGGAAATGTTTACCTTTTGGACTTAAAATATTCCCGCAATATTGAATAATATATATTCAACGCATATTGAATAATATTATCAGAAAATATAACCTGAATTTATTCTGTCTAAATTATATTGATGATATTCAAATATTTTCTTCAACATTTGACCAACATATAGAACAGTTAATGAAATAAAAAACGAAAGGAAAACTAGGGCATGGGCGAAAATAGCCGATGAATGTATTGAAGAATACAATAGAACAGACCATTCTACAACTGGATATAGCCCAGAATATTTACTTTGTGGCAGAACTGATCCAATTGCTCCAGAAGAACTTATTGAAGGGAGAAATTTACCAAAATATAAGGAAATAGCATATAAAAATTCTTTACGCTATCATGAATACAATAAAAGACTGATCGACAAGAATAGAAAACATTATAATTTTTAAATTGGAAACTATGTTTATGTTGAAAATAAATCAAAACTGAATAGAGAAAAACTTGATGAAATAAGAATAGGACCTTTTCCAATAGTGAAAAGAATTTCTAACACTATATATGAGATAGATATTGGAAATAAAAGAAAGGACAATAACTATTCTCATGTAACTAAGTTGCTCCCATGTGAAAACGCAAACATATAATGAGGGGTGCATACTTTGTGTGGGGGAATGTAAAAATAGAACTGTTATTTTTAGGGAAAACAACTTTGTAACTTCTATGTTCTATGTCTAAGATTTTAACCTTAAATTGTCACATATCATATTTAGTTAGTTGTTAGAAATGTGAATTAAGAAACCCGTAGAAAAAGCTATCTTCGCTACACACAGAGACTCCAAGATATTAATAACACACTAGCGCCATCTAGAGTATGCAAAATGCATACACAGAGATTCTGAGATATTAATAATACACTAACGCCATCTAGAGTATGCAAAATACATACAAGACATACCTTTGCGAGTTAAATGAAGTGAAGACATTTATTCTCGATATGAATGGTTATACAGATGTATGTTACACTGTCTCGATTTCTAGAACTTTCTATTGCCATAGCTCATACTCCTTATTAATGATTTTTCGTACAGAACAGCCGAATTAATTTATTCTAACATGAGTATGCTAATTTTCGAGCTTTACGGCAAATTTTGGTCCAATTTGAGCATGTATAACAATTCTATACTCAACAACGCCTTGTCGAGTTTGTTTGAGTATAGAATTGTTATACATATGTATGTTACACTGTCTCGATTTCTAGAACTTTCTATTACCATAGCTCATACTCCCTATTAAAATCTATCCTATATTTTATGTTGAGAACAATGAAACAAGAAAGCTAAAAGGGGATAATATATGGTGTTACATCTAGATCATCCAATTCCAAGTGGAAATACATTTATTTATACTTTCAATAAGAAATTCTAAAAGTTTTAAGAGAAAGGAGGCGTAGCGTCTTACGGAATGAGAATGAAGAACTCGACATTGTTTATGTATGTTTATTGTGTATGGTGGTATGTAACGAATAGTTACAACTGAAAAATTGCTCGAAATGGCCACCATTATTCAATATACATAGTTCATATCCTTTTCTCGAGTTGGTTAGACTATTTAGCATAGCATTATTATGGTTCTGATTGAGTTCATGAGTTAATGCTTCAATTTTATTTTTAATGATCTCCAAACTTTCATTATTATCACAGTAAATTTTTTCCATCAGAAACGGCAATAAAAACGTGTCCAACGGTATTAAATCCGTACTATTCAATGGCCATCAAAAAGATGCAACATAACCGATCCAGCGATCAAATTGACCACTCAAATGTTTTCGAACCTCCAAAACTCTATGCGGGGGTGTTCCGTCCTGTTGCCAAATTATTTGCTCCAATTTTTCAGCAGAAAATAGTTGTTCCAAAAGCTGAGCTAGCCCTGGCAGCATATTTTCTAAATATGCTTCACGTGTTAATGTGTAGTCAAAAAATATATGACCCATAATTTTATTACGAAGAGGGCCACACCAAACGTTAACAGACTTTCTTCCAGATTTTCTAATTTGAAATATTTTGCGTTGTCTTCGATTTCGGTTTTCCCAATACTGTCTTTTTTTCTGTTGAACACGCCTGCTATAGAAAACGATGATTCATCCGTCCACATTATAAAATTTAATAAATTAGGATCATCTTTCAGTCTTTGCAGCATATATTGACAGTATTCTAAGCGTTACAGTTTTTGGTCTTATGTGAGAAGTTTTGCTGGTTAGTAACTAGTATGTTCTATAATTGTTATTTTCACACTCTAGGAATCTTTCAACAGCTTATTCCACGTTCACGAGATGCTTCCTTTCATCCAATTTCTCGATTTTTTAGAACAATTTTTATGAAGTTGTGCTGTTGATTTCAAATTCGATAATATTCGAGTTTCAGCATTTATCAAAAATTAATTATGATAACATTACCTTCAAAATAAAGCAACATGTCGACTCCTTGATTCTCATTATGTAAGACGCTACGCCTTTTTCTCTTGAAAGCTTTAGAATCTCTTACATGGTTGTAAGTATTAAGAAATGTATTTCCACTTGGAATTGGATCATCTGGATGTAATGCCATAATGCTCAAAAAACTGATCCATGTGGTTTTTAACCTCTCCATTTGAAGTAAAGGTTTTACCATCCAAAAAAAAAGGGAATATCCGGAAAAAAAATAACCCGAAAGCGCCAGATCCGGAGAATCTGGTGGGGCAGTATAACCCATACAAGCTATAAAAGCCTTCGGCGAGTGACAAAACTTGTATGAAGTCTCTCATTTTCTTGGGGGAACACTATAAATTGTTTGTTGATTAATTCTGGCCTTTTCTGATGAAGTGCATTATTCAGTTTGCTTAGAGATGACAGAAGACTTCCGAATTAATTGCTGTGTCATCCGGTAGAAGCTCAAAAAAAAAAACGATTCCTTTAAAACCCCACCAAGCAGACAGCATCACCTTTTTTATAGATATTGGCGTTCGAAATGCTTTGAGCCTCTTCATCGATTTTGCTCCATGATCTCTTGCGTTTGACATCATTATATACAACCCATTTGTTGGCCCCAGTAATGATGCGCTTCAAAAATGGATCATTTTCCTGACGTTTGAAAAGCGAACCACAGACGTCAACGCGACGACACAATTTTCTCTCCGTGAAAACATAGGGAACCCATATATCGAGCTTCGAGGTTAAATCCAGGCCTTTTAGGTGAACAGTTGAATTCGATAAATTTAACCTCTCACCGATCTCATATGTTATTATTCGCCAATTTGCATCAACTGATGCCTTTATCATGTCTTTATCAGCTTCAACAGGACTTTCGGAACATGGTGCATTTTCGACATCAAAATTGCCGGATCGAAATTTTGCAAACTAGTTCCGGCACTGGCGTACTGTCAACACATCTTCTCCATACGCATCGATCAATTTCTTTCTGGCTTGAGCAGCATTTTTACCTTTTCTATAGCAGAAAAGTAAAAGACAACGAAAATGCTGCTTATTGCTCTCCATATTTAAGGGCACCAACTAGAAACTACTGTGCAGAATGAATTGAACTTTTTTACTCACGAGCCGTGCTATATCAGCTCTCAAAACACATAATGATTATGCGGCTTAAGTGTGGAATTGGGTTCAAAAAAATACAATTAAATCCCCTGTCGGGAAAAACGAAATTACTTTCCGAACAACCTTATATATCGGAAATTTTGAATTATTTTCATCAATTTTTTCGAAGCTACAGATCTGGTCGATCTGAAATTCGATATTCAGAAGAAGCATGATGCGCAGGTTCCTGCAGAATTTCGTGAGGATCTTATGATTTGAAAATCCAAAAAAAAATTTTGCGAGGAGAATTTCGTTGAGCACAAACGGAAGCACAGTAGTAGCTTCCTGCTATCTAGCTAATTTAGATGTAAAATAACAACACTAAGGTTAATGTCAAAATCAGTGGGGCAGTTGGCCTACGTTTCGAATATTGGAAGGAACGGAGTTTCTTCCCTTCGCCTCTATTTCAATTGTTCACGAGCACGCAAAAACATGGTTGACACCAAGGGAACCGTTTTTGGCACGCTTGTTCCAGGGATCATATTATGCTATCGTTTTTTTCGAAATAGGACGAAGATTTTAAGGAGTAGTGGGCTGAGAGTTGAACCCATGGCAGCAAGTCCATCTTTCTGTTTGTAAAATTTACTATTGCATTGAAAGTAATTTTCTTCCACGCAAAATTCTAAAGGGTTAAAATTTCGTTTTTTAATGACCGGATTGATGTTATTTTTTGTTAGGATATGGGTAGAACTTCAGATTCAGATTTTTCTGAACAGTCTGCTATTTTTTTTGTGAGAAGGAACATGAAAAGGACCTTTTTAAGTTCTATGTGGAACATTTCTTGGTGATAGAATTTGTTATTTCTGAGTATCCAATCGAAACAAGCTTGTCTTGTATTCTTACGGTCAGTGCTTTATTCAATCTTTATTAGTTAACTGCTCATATACTCATATACGTTGATACTCGTAATTCTATGTCTATAAAGTGAAACAGTGTTCCTTACTAAACCTAATTCTTAAAAGTTTTTAAGATATTTTTTTGATTAAATTTGTAGCGATTTCGGGAAATTTATCTAGCTATTATCCGTAATAATTAAAAAACCCAGGAATTGAATTTAAAATTTTTATTTGTTCAGGAATAATATCAGTGGAGACTTATTGCCCCGAAATCGTCAACGTCTGGCAACCCACAATTCACGCAGAACCAAAGTTAATAACCTAGCTGCAAACTGAATGGGGAAATATTTCGTTTCTTAATTATGTTCAATATGCACTCGTACATAGTTATGCTGCTCATCATATTTATATCATCTTTATAATCAGAAGAGGCGTTCTCTAGGGTGAGTCTTTCATATTTCTTCTCATTACAAAATATAAATCTGTTTTCATGTTATTGAGACAATTATATCGATCGATTGTAAGGACAAAAAATCAGTTGAAACAATGATTTGAATATTTATGAGAATATCGATGAAAATCAGAAGTATGGATAATATTATTCAAACAAGTCATGGATATCTCCGGGACATCTCACTCCATTTAACTTTAAATACAGGGTTATCCATTTTGTGCTTCCGAGAGTAAACGACCATAAAATACTCTTTCATTTAGAATATCGATCAAATTTTCATTTCAATATAATGCTTGGACCTTTCCATTATGTGTGAAATACAAAATCATTTAAATGTCCTCCGCGTGATCACTTACAGGACTCGATCCTGTAAGATCCTGAGGTAATTTTCGATCACTCGCTATTTCGGGCAATATCTCACCAATAACTTGACGGATGTTGGTTTTCAGATTGTCAATAGTCTGAGGTGGCAGAAACACGATCCTTCGCATAACTACACAAAAAATTCAAAGGCGATGAATCACATGATCTTGGTGGCCAATTCATATCGCCGAAACGAGAAATTATGCGTCCTGGGAATTTTTCTTGCAATAAAGCATGTTGTGTGGCTTGTTGCACCATCCTGCTGGAGCCAACTCTCTTTCAATTCCATATAATCAATTTCAGGCGCAAAAAAACGGTAATCATTTGGCAATAGGGATGAGAATTGTCGGGTTGAGTGACACGTTCTTCATTATCTAAGAAGTACGGGCCAATCTCTTCATCAGACCAAATTGCACACCACACAAATGTGCTTCACCGCTGAAGAAAACCCGATGCGGATATCGTCATCCAAACGTTGTTGTTCAAGCACCCCATCAGCATATGTTTTACGCATTCTATGGTCTGCTGGCTTCAGTTCATGTGTCAACTGAACCTCGTGAGGATGGAGATGCAAATCCAGATGCAAAAAACGCCAAAGCGTGCCGTAAGAGATGCCCAAATATTGTACGCTTCGATGAATTGATAACATTGGATCTTCTTGAAAACTTTCCCTTACAGTAGAAATATTTTCGGTCAACCGTGCCTTTCGATAATGTATGAGCCTTAAGACATCACTAGTTTCCAAATATTCGAGCAAATCAACTTCGATCTTAAATACCAAGTAACTATTTAAGATATTTTTAAATTTTTAGGCTGAGTAAAACTATGAAGATGTGGAAATCTGGAATATAGGTAGGCTGGGGTAGTGAACCAAAGTCTGGCTTATATTGATGGTGATTCGAATGTCCTCACTGGTTTCGAAAGAGGCGACTTTGATGGGGAAACTGAGGAAAATAAGATGATTCCTATTGCAGAGTTTCTGAAGGCATTAAAACTGGTTTCTCAATGGGCTGAACAAAATACTGAAATAAACATAAGTGAAATAGAAAGCCTACGTATAATTCAGTATAAGGCAGTGAATGCTCAACTATCATCCAAGAAAGTGCAAACAAAAAAACTTCTTATCCAAATGATATTTTTTTTTCAATTGAAGTTAAACATCGAAAGCGTTCTTTTCATATATTATAATTTTTTTAATACTATAAACATTTATTTCATGTCTTTTACACACCTTCTACTCTTGTGGACGGCTCGAAAATAGAACAAGCAAAATTTTTTTGTGTTCACAATAGCGCAAGTGTACTGTATATGATCGATAGAAATTTTTCTTAGTTGAAAGTGTCAGGTTGTAATTAAAATATAGTTCAGTCTTAAGTTTAATGAACGTTTCGGAGAAACCTTCCTCCTTCAGTAAAAAGTAAACAATATGATTGTTCACAAATTCTCGTTATTTATTTTTAGACTGAACCAACTTTTAGTTACAACCTATATATATTTTGTCATGGAATTTACAGTTAAATTAAATAATAACCTAAATATATTAAGGAAAAGACTCACCGTTGTATATGAGTTGAGTCGTTAGAGTGTAACCAGACCAAAATTAATTATAATGAATAATATCAATTTTGATAGAAATATCGATAATTCAATTCATAAAAAGTACTCACAAGCTCATATTATGTAGAAAAAACATATTCACAGTACATAACGACTAGTCGAGCGAAAATTCTTTGAACGGTAATAAAAAAGCAGTAATCCTGTTGACAATTTATAAATAAAATTTGCAGGGAGATTTCATTTCACAATTATTCAATGTAAAGACAGCCAAAGTTGCAATAAATAGAAGTAATTTGAATTTAGATATCTAGTTTGAAATTGATGAAGAAATTGTTGAAAAGATTTGTTATTCACATGAATTATATAAAAACTTCAGTGAAATTATTGACAAAGAACAAGTTAATTGAATATAACACACCAGAATTATGTAAATAGGACAAATTTGATCAAAAATCAATTAATTATATGAAAGATATCATCTACGTCAGATATTCTGAAATGATTAATGTAAGAGATATCCTTCAAGATGTTTAGGCATCAATAGAATTGTAATAGCATCTAAGCCAAAGAAATTTAATCCATTTCTTAAGAAATTTTAAATAATTTATAAGTTATAAACATTAGAAGTTAATCTTTGTTAAATTTTGACACTTGAAATACTGTACGGATGAAAAGCAAGACTTTCACTGTTTTGTTCAACATGAAACATACATCAAAATGTAGTTTAAAAAATAGGCTAATTTTGAATAGTAATTTCAAACCAAGAAATATTGTAAATTTTGTTAAAGCATTGAAAGCATCATTTTTCAATAATTTTGACAGAAGCTAGTAAGCTATAAAATTCAATTTTTCGTGAAAACTATAAATAGGACAGACACAGAAAAATTGAATCAGTCTCCATATATTCAGAGTAGAGTCCTTGTCGGTCCATAATTAAAAAAAGTTCCAAAAAGTATCATCATCTAAAAAGAAGATTATTTGGTTATTGTGAATTGAAATTGAATCCAGAAAATACGTTACATGAGTGTTGTGAATGGAAACATCCCAAATAACAATCAAGAATACATCAAGTTACATCCATAAGAAGCGATCAACTAACTGAGCTGGGAGATCCAAGAGTGTATATATATATATATATATATATATATATATATATATATATATATATATATGTATATATATATATATATATATTCTCTGATATTTATAACCTTCTTCTTTATAGTTGATAGAAATTTTTCTTATTTGAAAACAATACAAAAGCAGTTGGCATGAGAAGACGATAAATCAAAGGTTTCCATCCACTTTACCCCTTCCTGAATTTTTCCCATATCTTTCAAATGAATGGCTTTCTTTTTTTCCAATAAGACTTTAAATTCACTGTTTGCGAATTTTTTAGGTCGTTTCCAGGTCAAAATAATCACATTTGAGTTTTTTTTAACCACTTGAAACACTATGTTTCACCCAGCATATTCATCGTAAACTTCGACAAGCATTCGATACGATGCAGCAGTTTTCTTCCAATACGTGAGTAAACCTTTCCCTCAACCCTGTACACAACAAACGAGGAAATCAGGCAGATCACAGATACCCCGACAATTAAAGACCACATAATGAAATTAGCACACGGATTCAAAAACTTTTAGAAAAAAATTAATGTCTTATAAGCATTGCTTATATTTAGTAGACATATATAATCAAAACTCATTATATAATATCAAATGGTATAAAAAACCCAACAAATATAAATTGTCAATTAAAATTAATAAATAAATATTTGAGGGAGACAAAATTTTGTTTCTGATCTTATATTTATGAAAACTACATCTTTTTCAAAAATGCAAAACATAATTTCAAGAACTTTTCCTAAACAACTTTAAATGTTTGATTGTATCGGTCTCTACATGTCGGAAATACATCTTGATGATTAAAGTAAAACAACTTAATTTCCGCTAATTTATTTAATTTCACAACAATTGTTTCGTCATGACGACATGACTTCGTCAGGTGAGTATGGTACTGCTTTAGTTGAAATATTCAATATATTTGAATATTTGAATAAATTACTTCAAAAATCTTTCAAAACATGTAGCACATCCTCAAAAAACAATTAGAAATCAAATAAGGCCTTCGTCAGTCCAACATCAAATTTAAAAAATAAAATCGATTAACAATAAATAACTTAGCCGTGAGACCTCGTGGTATCCTTGTTGAACAAACATTAAACTTAGAAACCTTCAAAAATCCAACGTATTCTATGTTCATCACAAAAATCACACAAATTTTGTAAGTTATTTTATGGCCTTAGTTAAAACCAAAGGATATTTACATAGTGAGAGTAAAACATAAATTTAATTATATATTATATACAATAAAATAATAAGAAGAGGTTTCTAATGGGTAGAAGGATTATTATAAAATTTAAATATCAACAGATTTATTCTAGAAGAATGAATTAGCAAAAAGAACCTAGAGGAACGGAGAATCTCTAAAACAGTGGAGTTAGAGAAAGTGTCAGCCACGAAGAGAATGAAAAAAGAATGATAATTAGACCAGGTTGAAAGAATACTTGCATGAAATACAGAAGGAATGACTTACATGACCGAGAATAACAAAAATTTAAACCATAAAAATCACAGGAAAAGGAAGTTCACGACAGCAGCAAGAGAACGAAGCTCTAGTCTGCAAAGACACAGACACAGGATACAGAATACTAGAACAGGGCCATCATGCGTCATTGGCAAGTCTCACCCATACAGCCAATCTAAACAGTCCATTGAGTACAGAAAGGGCGGAATGGCGTTCCATAAATAAGAAGTCTGTAAACTCCTTCATCGAAACATCGCATCCTGAAGAGTTCTAGACTAATAAAATAATAAGATGCGGTTTTTTACTTGATAGAAGAATAATTTCAAACTTTGAATATCAAAACAGATTTAATCTGTTAGTCTTCTACAATTTTAATTTCAGAAAATCAAAGAAAAACTTTTAGAATTAAATTAATGTCTCAAATAAGCACTGCTTATATTTAATAGACGAAAAAATCGAAATTTACTATGCAATATCAAATGGAATAAAAAAACCCAAAGAATAAATTATTAATTGAAAAAAAAAAAAATAATATCGAATGTTTCGTACCAAACATACGCACCTGAACTCGTCAGAAAGGCACGTGGTACGAATGTTTTGCCCTTGACAAACATTTCAAAACAGTTTCTGGTCTTATATTTATCAAAACAATCTTTTTCAAAAATACACAACATAATTTCAAGAACTTCTCCAAAACTAATTTATTTGAAATATTTAATATTTTTGAATATTTAAATAAGTTACTTCAAAAACTCTCAAAATCATATAGCACATCCTCAAAAACAATTAAAAATTCAGATAAGGTCAGTTCAAGTTTACATTTATAATATAAATTCAATTAAAAATAAATAAACTTGTAATATAAGACAATTTCTGCAAAATCTGTGTACGCAAATAAACTAGGTAGGTACATCTAATATCCAAGGTAATCTATGTTTTATGCTAAACACAGAAATCACACAAAGGTTGTAAGGCATTTTATGGCCTTCATTAAACCACTGGAAACTGTATCATAAATTCTATTATTCAAAAACCTAATATAATTATAGATTATATATAAAATAAAATAATAAGATGCGGTTTTTTACTCGATAGACGAATAATTTCAAACTTTGAATATCAAGGCCAGAAACTGAACATGTTTTCAAATGTTTGTCAAGGCCAAAACATACGTACCACGTGCCTTTCGGACGAGTTCAGGTGCGTATGTTTGGAACGAAACATTCGATATTACTTATTTTTATTTTTAATCAATAATTTATTTTTTGGGTTTTTTTATTCCATTTGTATAGTATAATGAATTTCGATTTTTATACGTCTATTAAATATAAGCAGTGCTGATTTAAGACATTAATTTAATTCTAAAAGTTTTTTTTTTTAATTTTTTAAATTAAAATTGTAGAACACTAACAGATTAAATCTGTTTTGATATTTAAAGTTCTTGACTAATGAAAGATAAATCAATACCAATCAAAATGATCAATAATGGGTATAACGATCGTTATACACTGGCGAGCATAAAATGTGAGTCATAAGGTCATTTCCATTTATTTTTGAAATCTTTCATTTTTTTTGGTGTAACAATATTGTTTATTCTCTATATGCGATGATGTTATCACGATTACTTAAATAAACTGAGTTGTTGTAGCGATAACTTTTTGACAAAAAACTTCCTGAAAACATCACTACATGTTTTGCTCCACTGGTTTTATATGTCTTGCAAGTTGCTTGATTGAGTTATGTTGTCTTTGTAACTGTTGAAATGGTTCTAAATAATGTTGTTGCGATACGAACTCTAGCAGATATAGAAACAATGGAGGATTGGTAGAGTCGCATAGTGTTTTCCGATGAATAGCGAGTTTGGCTTATGGGCTCAGACAGACGTATAAAAGTGTGACTACTATTTGCATCTGGTGAATGGATATTTAGTTAGTGGCACAGGGAGGTATATCTCTTGAAGTTCTCACGATGTCCACAAGGGAGCTTTGACTACTCATACTTGGCGAAGAGGGCTTCTAGAAGACCCTTTTTTACCAGTCTTGGTTGTTTTTGGAGTGAAAGCACATTGGTCAGATAATTTCTACTCATCTTGTGATTTAATTCTGATAGAAGATGTTTGGGATATGATGGGGAGGCGTTTACCGCTACCAGTCTGTACTGAATAGAAAAATATTCCGAGGTAATGTACCTAAGTTTTCCACAATATGTAATCTAAAATCTAATGCAGTGTATGCCTCGTATTTACAAGCTGTTATCACTGCTAGAGGGAAAAATACCCGGTACTGATTTTCTTGAATTTTTTACATAAGATAATATCGAATTAAATTTTGAGTTATTGCAACTATCGCATAGTATTAGTAAACCATATTACAACCGGAAAATCCCAAGAAATCAAAAATTTCTGAAATGTATTGAAACTACGGACTGATCCTAACTTTGTGCCCGCCAGTATATATATATATATATATATATATATATATATATATATATATATATATATATATATATATGCAATTTTGAACTTCAAATCATATTTATTGAGCATTTTGTGTTGCGTTCTTAAGGCAGTTCAGTATATGATTATCTATTTTTGAATGATTTGGCAATAGTGATTATCAAATTTTGATATATGGAAAATTGTTTAAAAAACAGAATATGCCATTTAATTACGTTTTGTGATCTTAACCTGAAATGATGAAAGAGGTTGAGTTGCAACCGCTACGTTGCATAATACTTAGTAGTGCAGATGAAACTTGAGAATATATACAATATAAAATTAATGCTTACGTGTTGGCGCGAGGTTGCGTGGGAATTTATCGATAACTTTCCTTCAAAGTGGAATAACCGAATATGGTGTAAACCGCATATGGTTCATCAAGCATTCAAACAATGCCACCGAGCATTAGTCAGAATATCCAGGTCTTTACAAACACTCTGCAGTCCGACAGATAAAATGTTTGCTTCAAGAGCGAATGGCTGTCAAACCAACCCATCGCAGCGTCTATCGCCAACTTTTTATTGAAAAAGAACTGTAAATTGTAACAATAAAGGTTTTATCTTATTTTGCGAAGATTGCTTATTGAATTTGAAAACAAAATATTTCAAATACTTTTACTACTTAATCACTGTATTATGATCTATCACTTCATGAATATTGTACATAAGTAAATGAGTATAATTTTTTTCCGATTGGACAGTTCAATACGCGTGGTCTTTGTTTTAGAGTAAAATATTAATAAACTATATCTTAGGATATACAGGCTTGGAAAATCATGTTTTGTAGATACGATGTTCAATGCATAAGAAAGAAAACTCCGACAGTCCAGTCGACCATTAAAATAATCGAAAGATATGCGCGTTATGATAATAAATAATCCAGTATATAATTCTAAGAGAATGCTGTTCTCTCTCACATAGATGTAGCCCTTGTGGAGACTGCAGACACCTCGTTTCGTTTTTGATGATCAGATTCACTTCGCGCATAGAACTCAGGAGTGCTGCTATGTTTCCATAACAGTTGGAAACCATTCGAATTCAGTATCAAATAGACTCATCGTAAAAAGAAGTTTTTATGGTAGAAGGGAAAATTCAAACTAAAAAAATTTGTTGCCTGTAAAGTCGGTATACGGGCGAAAGATTTACGTGACAACGACTTTGAGTGGTAAAATAATTTAAATGTGAATATTCATTCGTATAGTAGGAAGAAGGATGAAATAATAGTAACAATTTAAAACATTTATTTATACAAAGAATTATATTTAAAACATTAATTTATACAAAGAATCTCGCACTGAATTTCATATTAACAAAATTTTATTTATCAATCAGTTGTTATAAGTTATTAATAAATTTAACTTGTTTTACATTGTTATAAATATAAAAACTAAATTTAAAAGTTAGAACATTTATTTAAATCACATTAATTGTTAATATCAATCGATTTTAATTCAAAGTGTATTTTCTAAAAGGAGAAAACTAATTCACATTTGATCTTTGAATTTGTAAATCGCGCGCTTACGACCTTGCGCAGTGATTAGTCGTCTCGGTTTGAATGTTTGAAAGTTTCGATTTGACAGGTTGGAGGTTAAACATTGTTATTTCAATTTTTTACATAGCAAGTCGCGCTCATTTTTTCAAGTTAAACAAATTATTATTGGTTGAGAAACGATTTCTACTACTTTTTTGATTGAAAACTACCACAACATTGTGATTACTACAACATAACCTATTCACTTATGTCTTAGTCATTTATTTCATCATGTTATATTATCAGTCTGAAATTATTTACCTTTGCTGTTTGAATTGTTGCGATGGACGAAACTACCTTCACATTATCACTACACAATCGTTTTACAATTAACTGGCAACGTGTAAACTTGTATGCAGGCGCCTAAGCGAAATAGAAGCGCAAGACATGAACCGGTGTGTATGCCTATCTCTCTCACTCTCTCTCTCTCTCTCGCTCTGTCTCTCTTGCTCTTAGGCGGGCTAACTGTGCTCGAGTGGAAGGGACGCGTGCCTTTCACTTTTTATGTCTGTCTCTCTCGCTCTTAGGCGGGCTAACCATGCCCGAGTGGAAGGGACGCGTGCCTCTCACTCGCTCTCATTGTGAGCGCATAACGTGAGCGGAGCGTAACGCAGTTTCTTGAAGTGTCACCCGGCAAACCAATTTATAAGACGTTGTCACGTCAAAATAGTATCCAGTGTTTTTTTTAGACTGATAGAAATTCTGATAGGGATAACTGTGATTTGACAGAAGGTAGAAGTCAAGTTGTTTTGACATTTCTGTTCAGTAAGCATTGACGAATTATCATGGAAAGACTCACGCCGCAACAACGTTTACAAATTGTTGAAATTTATTTTCAAAATCAGTGTTCTATTCGCCAAACTTATAGAGCACTTCGTGAAATTTATGGTTTACATAATCGTCCATCAGAGCAGCTTATTCGTCGAACTGTCGATAGATTTCGGACAACATTTTTTCTACCCGTTGCAACAACAACAACAAGACAAAGAACTGTGCGTACAGAAGAAAATATCGCTGCTGTAAGTCATAGTGTTAAAGTGTTATGATCCAGATTTGTCTATTCATCCGTTTTCATTTTCTCTTAGATTTTTCTTTAGAATTTACTTTATTTTCAAACCAGTTATAGCAAAAAATAACACAAGTACTGATTTTCAGAGATGTAATTATCTACGTCATTCTTTGTAGCAAATAAAATCCTCATATGCAATATGCAATGAAATAGGAATGTCGTACAGTACTGCATTTGATTTGCAAGCATTATGGACTACATTTCTGAGTTCTAAGCAGTAACTGATTTCGCGGATTACGCGAAACTAAATGAGGTGCCCAACTACCCACTTTCCACATTTGTGTGAGAAAGAAAAGCAATCCTTTCGAGTTATACACTAGATTATTTAGTATCATAACGCGCACATCTTTCAATTATTCCAATATTTGACTGGACGGTCTTTCTAATGCATTGAATATCGTATCTCTAGGACGTGATATTCCAAAATCTGTATCTACCATTACATTGTACCGTTCCGTACTTGGAGGTTCCTACTGGAAACCCCATACCTTTCTATCGTGATCATCTAGTGGCGAGAGAATAGGACGTTACGTTGTATAGATAACCCAAGTTATACTTGAACGAAATCGAGGAAACAGTGACGGGAAGTTCATAATACAAGGCTAAGTAAAAATACAATATTTGGATTTGGAAGGCAAGGTCCCGCAAAGGACTCGATGTATGGAAGCAAGAATGCGCTTTAGAAGAAAAGGAATCAGGGATGAAAACTTTGACCTCTCTTCAGCTCCCAAACATTCTTCAATCCTGTCCTTCCATTTATTTATAAAATTAAGGTTCCAGAGATCGACAACCTTCCTAATATCCTAAAACATAGTCTGCAAGCAAAGGTAAATACAACAGTCAATTGAGTAGATAAACAGATAATTTGACAATAGGAACATGTAATAAAGATTTTCCGATTGGTTCAAGAATGACACTTTGGTCAGGAATTACAGATTCACACCCGATTATCTTATTAAATAATTATAACGCAAAATAACGTTGTTCGGGAATGTTTCGTTGCGACATTCTGAAGACACAGTGGTTGTGATGTCAGTTGTTCAACTATCTTTTCATTATCATATACATATTTAATAATAAAGTTGCTCAAGATCTCCTGTTGCGACATTCTGGAGACACAGAAGTTGTCGTGTCACTTACTCAATTGTGGATCCACATCTCCATCACCCTTAAACACTTTTCGTTCTCGAACAAAGTACCATTATTAACCATCCTGGATTCAAATAAATGTCATGAAGATAAAGGCGCTTACATGTTTGAAATATGTTTAATGGTCAATTCAGATTGAAGTAATCAGGTCGACCTCAAATGGATTATCATCAATGCAGTAAAATTCACCAATGAATAAAGAATACATGATACAAATAATACTCATGTTGACATCAGCTAATTCACTGCAATATGATAACATTACATGTTAGACCAGCTCAATCGACTTCCCTTTGTGTTTATCCGTACTTTTTAATGAAAGATGAACAATAGCATTCTATTTCCAATAAAGGAAAACTGGACGCTCTACAGCACGCGTTCAGCCGTCGAATCACAATCATTATAATGAATGACGCGCCCCTCCGGGTTTATGTTTACACATACGCGCATGTCTACGAAGAGACCATAGACTCCTGGCAGTGACAGTGACAAGTAGGCATAAAATTCCGTGGGTGGTTTTTCCCGCTTTATTTTCTCTTATTTCAATATGTGGATTTCTTCAATATAATTACAAAAACTTAAAAATGAACGAAATGATCATTCAAAGTTGAATGACGATTCAAAGTCAGGAGAAGTCCGTCGTCATATTGGGAGATTTTTCTTCAAGAACGAACTATTCTCAAACCAACCCATCGCAACAATTATTTATATTATGAATAATTGTAAATGTAAGCTTAACAGGTCTTTGCGAACGAACTGTTTTCAAATCTTTTGTTTTGTGAAGAGTGTTTCTAGATCGAACTGATAATCAAAAATATTCGACGAACGTTAACTGATATAAAAAATGAGTACACTTTTTCTTAGGATCTATTAACATGTATCATCATACAAATGAAACTTAGGACATTACCTACTCATCAACCTTGTCAGTTATTCAGTTCAGAAATACATCACCACCGACTCCGGGTATAAAAACCTGGATTGATCGAGCTAGTTGCTGTACAGCTTACCTAAATCATTGTCCAATCGAAAAAAATTGCGAAAAACGTAATATATATATAATATTATGAACGATATCTAGTAAAAAAGTTGTGTCGTGCGAGCCTTTCACAGTTTGGATTCTCGAATGCGCTTGTTGTAAACGGACACGTACAAAGAACATTATAAAATGTATTGTAGTATTTGCGATAGAGTTTTCTATGTGGATTTTTGTAGTATTTGCAATTAAGTTCACCATCCTGGTTGTGCAAATGGAGGTAGTAATTGCTACGATGTTAATTTTTTTTAACATCAACTGATTATAATAGCAGTAGTTTGCCTCCAATGTCCGACAGTTTTAGGAAAACTATTATTCTTCCTAACAAGAATGTTATATAGTGAATGTTATTGTATTGGGAATCTAAAGATATTCTTATGCTTGTACCATATGGTGTACGTATATGTAGATAACATTTTTCCGTTCTTAGGATAGTTCATCTGTAGACTTCAAAGTATTAAAATCTCGAAATAAATTGTAAAATCAAGGTGTATTCAGTGGCGGCTCATGGTACTTAAAACAGGTGAGGCCCGAAGAAAGAATAAATTTCTACGCCACCTTGGTGCTTAGACACCTGAGATATGATTCCTTGACGAGTTGACCTTTTATATGGATGTCATCGCCAATAACCCTACTAAAACCATAAAAAAACTTTTAAACTCTATAATTCATCAACAAGAACTAATAATTAAAAAATATAACATTGTGTAGATATAAAATTAACAAATATAACGTTTTCTGCTTCTTTGAAGTAGAATAAAAAGTTAAAAAACACAAAATAATTTCTTTATTATAAATACATATTATGTAAATATATACAAAAAATAATAAGTAACAAATAAGGAGGCCAAAATGATGAACATATTGCTGCTTATTTGTTATTCACTTGAATAAAATACAAACCGATATAAAAACATGTTTCATTATTTTTTACTTTTTGTACACCAAGTCTATTCGACGGTTTTTTAAAATTGCAAATTTATGTATAATATCTTCATAAAATTGGATATCCTCACAAACACTTTGTACTATTTCTTTTTCTATAGCCAAGATTGACAAACTTGTTAGGCGGTCTTGAGTCGTCGTTTTTGTTAAATACGATTCTATGCGCGAAGACACGAAAAATTTTTTTCGACCGAAATTAAATTAATGTCTTATAAGCGCAGCTTATATTCAATAGACGTATAAAATCAAAACTCAATATACTATATCTAATGGAATAAATAAAACCACAAATATAAATTGTCAATTAAAATTAATAAGTAAATATTAAAAGGAGACACAATTTTGTTTCTGATCTTAAAATTATGAAAACTAATTCCTTTTCAAAAATATGAAACATAATTTGAGGACTTCTCAGAAAATATAATTTATCTGAAACATTTAATATATTTAAATATTCAAATAAGTCTCTTCCAAAATCTCTCAAGACATGTATTATATCTTCAAAAAACAATTAAAATTCTGATGGGGTCATAATCGGACCTACTTCACATTTAGAAAATAAAATTAATTAACAACAAATATAACTCCCCTGACAAACCTAGTGATATCCTTGTATTCTAGGTAATTGAAATTAATAAATAAATATTTGAAGTTGACAAACTTTTATTTCTGATCTTAGAATCATGAAAACTAATTCCTTTTCAAAAATGTGAAACATAATTTAAGGACTTCTCCGAAAATATAATTTATTTGAAATATTTAATATATTCAAATAAGTTACTTCAAAAATCTCTCAAAACATATATTATATCTTCAAAAAATGATTTGAATTCCTATAAGGTCTTCATCGGTCCTACTTCAGATTTAAAAAATAAAATTAATTAACAACAAATATAACTCACCTGAGAAACCTAATGATATCCTTGTTTTGAACACACAAACTTTAAAATCCAAGGTATTGTATGTTCGTCACAAAATCGCAGAAAGCTGTAAGGTATTATATGGTTTTCTTTAAACCACTTGATATTCCATATTGAGATTTATTAAAACCTAGTATAATTATATATTATATGTAAAACAAGGATATCACTAGGTTTGTCAGGTGAGTTATATTTGTTTTTTTTAATGCGTTTTTTGTGTTATTTTTTCGAATCTGCAAGGTGTGGTGTTGTTTATATTATTTATTATTTAAATAGGCACTCTGGGTATGAAATATAGCGATGTATCGTTAGATCAAGGGCGAACACTCCTGCTTCACGCATTAAAATATCTATTGAAAAATTAATTGATTCAATTTTTCGTTTCAGATTTAACATGGCTTCGAAAAAAAATTTAACTTGAATGATGAGAAAGACTCAAAAGAGATACCCAAGCTATTGTTTGACTCAGATGATGGCACCAATGAAAGTGAAGATAACCGTAGAAAATTCAACACCCGTGAAGCCAGTATCCAAGAAGTAGAGGAAGAATATGATCCAGACGCGTCAGAAAGAGTAGAAGATAGGTATGAATATTCTGAAAGTGCGCAGAGCGATGTTGATTCATCTACGAGTGAAGACTAAGAGGATGGTCAGGACTCTTATGTAGCTTATAGAAAGCAAAAAAATAAAGTTATTATATACACTCTTTTTCTTGGAATAAAATCCCATACCCTGCTAACAGAAGAACGGCCAAGCATAACCTTAACAATTATTCCGTATATTCCTCGAAACAAAGGTACAAAAAAAATTAGATTTTGATATCAAGTATTCACAGCGATGGTATAATCGATAAGGCGACCGGAGATAAAAAGAAACCTGAAATCATCACCTTTTATAATCAAACGAAGGGGAGGGTTGATATGATTGACAAAATGTGCTCTGCTAACAGTGTCGCAAGAAATACTGGAAGATGGTCTATGGTTATCTTTATTCCATGCTTAACCT
Source organism: Megalocaria dilatata (assembly GCA_034642435.1). Classification (NCBI taxonomy): domain Eukaryota; kingdom Metazoa; phylum Arthropoda; class Insecta; order Coleoptera; family Coccinellidae; genus Megalocaria; species Megalocaria dilatata. Next base: position 49,683,428 of record CM067859.1, on the reverse strand, counting down.
TTGCAGGAATAAACGATATGATATTATTTTTTGGAAACCAAAATGAACCCCTTCCCAGATATGAATTTTTAAAAAGAATGGGAAAAAATTAGTTCAACAGCATCTACAACGTAGGTCAAAAATAAGCAGTTTACCATTATCAATAAAGTTGAGGATAAAAGAAATGTTACCAAAAATGATCAAGTTAATGAAATCACTGCTGTCGAGGATCCCACCTCCCGTAAACGATGTAAGTCTTGCCACCAAGGCAGGAAAACAAGGTTGACACGATATTCCTGCAAATATTGTGGATCATACCCTTTTTTACAGCACATTGCCTTCATGTGCCGGGAAGGTTGTGAAGAGTACAATAATTCCAATAGCGAGCAAGAAGATTGAACACGAAGTTGAGGTTCTAATTTTATTAGTTTTATTTCAGTGTTCTTGCTTTTTCCTTCTTTTTATGACTAGCGAAAAATGAATATTTTTGCACAATTTGTATTCATGGTGTTTAATTACCCGGCTAGCACTGTTGTTATTACAGAGTGCTAGAGTAGCGGAGTGTTAAATGTGAAGTAGGAACGATGAAGATCTTATCGGAATTCTAATTATTTTTTGAAGATATAATATACGTTTTGGGAGATTTTTTAAGAAACTTATTTAAATATTGAGAAGTCCATAAATTATGATTTGTATTTTTGTTGTTTTCATAATTGTGAGATCAGAAACAAAATTTTGTCGGCTTTAAATCTTTATTTATTAATTTTAATTGACAATTTGAATTTGTTGGGTTATTTATTCCGTTTGATATTGTATATTGAGTTTTGATTTTATACGTCTATTAAATATAAACTGAGCTTATAATAAATGAATTTAATTCTAAAAATTTTTGAATGAAATTTTTTGAAATTAGTGCATAAGTCTTCTATATAGTGCACGTCTTGAGAAATTTTTGAATTAACAAATTTGAATATTTGAATATATTAAATATTTCAAATAAATTATATTTTTTGAGAAGTCCTTGAATTGTGCTTCATGTTTTTGAAAAGGAATTTATGTTCATAATGGCGAGATCAGAAACAAAATTTTGTCTCCTTCAAATATTTATTTATTAATTTTAAATGATAATTCATTGTTGGGCTATTTATTCCGTTTGATATTGTATACAGAGTTTTGATTTTATAAGTCTATTATATATAAGCTGAGCTCATAATTAAGTTCTAAAAATTTTTTAATATAATTATTTGAAATTAAAAGTACAGGAGACTAATAGATAAAATCTGTTTTAATAAAGATATTTTGTAATATTCCTTCTATCAAGTAAAAAATATCTTCTTATTATTTTATTTTATTATTAATATATAATTATACTAGGTTTGAATAAAACTGATTATGGAATATCAAGTGGTTCAGAGAAAACCATATAATACCTTACAGATTTCTGTGATTTTGTGACGAACATAGAATACCTTGGATTTTAAAATTTGTGTGTTAAAAACAAGGATATCAATAGGTTTTTCAGGTGAGTTATATTCGTTTTCAATTAATTTTATATTTTAAATGTGAAGTAGGACAGATGAAGACCTTATCGGAATTCTAATTGTTTTTTAAATATGTTTTGAGAGATTTTTGAAGTCCTTGAATTATGTTTCGTATTTTTAAAAAGAAATCAGTTTTCATAATTGTAAGATCAGAAACAAAATTTTGCCGCCTTTAAATATTTATTTATTAATTTTAATTGACAATTTAAATTTGTTGGGTTATTTTTCCATGTGATATTGTATATTGAGTTTTGATCCTATATGTCTATTAAATATAAACTGAGCTTATAATACATTAATTTAATGCTAAAAATTTTTGAATGAAATGTTTTGAAATTAAAATAATAGGAGACTAATATATTAAATCTATTTTGATATTCAAATTTTGTAATATTCCTTTTATCAAGTAAAAAACCTTTTCTTATTATTTTATTTTATATATAATATATAATTATACTAGGTTTGAATAAAACTCATTATGGAATATCAATTGGTTCAAAGAAAACCATATAATACCTTGAAGATTTCTGTGATTTTGTGACGAACATAGAATACCTTGGATTTTAAAGTTTGTGTGTTCAAAACAAGGATATCAATACGTTTGTCAGGTGAGTAATATTTGTTTTTAATTAATTTTATATTTTGAATGCAAAGTAGAACAGATTAAGACCTTATCGGAATTCTAATTGTGTTTTGAAGATATAATTCATGTTTTCAGAGATTTTTGTAGTAACTTATTTAAAAATATTAATTATTTCAAATAAATTATAGTTTCTGAAAACTCCTTAAATTATGTTTTGTATATTTGAGAAGGAATTAGTTTTCATAATTGTAAGATCATAAACGAAGTTTTGTCGCCTTTAAATATTTATTTATTAATTTTAATTGAAAATTTATATTTGTTGGTTTATTTATTCCATTTGATATTATCCATTTGATATCTGTACGTACATTTCCTTGTCTTGTTGTTGTTGTTGCATCGAGTAGAGAAAATGTTGTCCGAAATTTATCGATAGTTCGACGAATAAGCTGCTTTGATGGATAAGTTTGGTGAATAGAACTCTGATTTTGAAAATAAATTTCAACGATTTGTAAAAGCGGCGTGAGTCTTTCTATGATAATTTGTCAATGCTTACTGAACAGAAATGCCAAAACAACATGGCTTCTACCTTCTGTTAAATCACAGCTATCCTTATCGAAGGTTCTATCAGTCTAAAACAAACACTCGGTATTTATTGCTAAACGTGTCCTTACGATTGTACTGGTGGTCCTAAAGTATCACAATGAAGGTTCAAATAATGTCTTTAAATATACAAAAAAACAATATGATACAACAGTTAACACCAGAAAAGCTGTACTGAATAAATAAGTCGGATAGTAAAGTAAAAGTAAGACAATGTGGAAAATTGGCAACAAAATTAGGGGAAACCACGACATTCTGAAAATTTTAAGAAATCTGTCGAAATGAAAGAAGTTGCTGAGATGTCTAAGGTTCATTTTAATAAGGCAGTTGCAAATGATTTAATTGATATACCTGACACTCCTAGTGACCATAGTTTCATAAACATACATGAAAATCCTCCTACTTAAAATCAACTAGTCCAGAAGAAATAAAATCACTAATTAGAAATATAAAAACTAAAATGAGTTGTTGGATGATGAAATACTAATACAAATAGTATCACTCAGTGCGGCATGCTACATCTTGTCACACATTATCAAAAATTCTTTTAAGCGTAAAGTGTTTCCAAATGCATTGAAGCTTGCTTTGATCAAATCTCTATTCCAGGGAGGCGAACAAGTTCTGGATAACTATAGATCAATTTGTCTATTGCTGAGCTTCTCAAAGATATCTGGACTGCTTATTTGTAACAGAATCTTGAATTTCATTCTATTTAATAATATTTTTATAGGAAACAAACTTGGTGCAGCTGCAAGGATATCAGCACATGCAGCAATGTTTCAGTTCACAAAGGAAATTCTGAATTGAATGCAGCTTAATCGTAGATTTTTTTTAGATTTATCTGAAGCATTTATTCCGTTCAATAGGAAGAATTGTCCTGGATTTTATGAATAAAACCCTGTGCATCAGTTATTGAAAACTCATAACAAAATCAATGAAATTTTAAGGAAAAGTCTTACCCAAGCTTATAAGTAGACTTGTTACATAGAAATTAGATCAAAAATGTTTAAATGAGATCAGTTCTGTTAGAACTATAGATAATTCATCTCATTAAAAACTTACAAGTGAAATTTGGAGAAAATTCATGTTCGGAATACATAACAACTAGCACGTGAAAATTCTTTGAATGTGACTTAGAAATCAGAAATCCTCTTGAAAAATTTAAATAGAACTCACAAGGAGTATTCAGTTTAAAATCATTAAATGTTTAAGACAGCCAAAGTTGCAAGAAATAGAAGTAATTTGAGCTCAGATATCTATGTTGAAATTGGTAAAGAAAACGATGAAAAAATTTGTTATTATCATGAATCCTATATTAACTTCAGTGAAATTATTGACAATGAATAAGCTAAATCAAATCTAACTCATTGAAGTAATGTAAATTGGGCAAAATTAATCAAAATTCAATTAATTTAAGGAAATACAGAGTCTACGTCAGTAATGTTGAAATGTGTATATAAGAAATATCCTCCTAGATACTTAGGCATGGATAAAGTTGTAATAGCATATAAACTGAAGAAATTTAATGAACTTCAGGTAATTTTAAGTAATTTTTGAAGTAGAAGCATAGAAAGTTGTAACTTTGTAAACTTTTGACACTTCGAATACTTCTCTGATAAAAAGTAATACTTTAACTCAACCGATTGACATGAAACAATTATCAAAAGTTAGATAAAAAATTGGGCTAATATTCTAGATTATCTTTAAACCAGGAAATAGTGTAAATTTTGTATAATTATTGAAAGCATAATTTTCAAGAATTTTGACAAATTCTAATAAGCTTCGGAATTGAATTTTTCGTGAAAATACAAAATAAAAGGAAGTGGCACGCAAAACGATTGTATGAAACAATCCAGAGTCGAGATCACGTCCTTCTGTTCACAAAAATTACTCTTCAAGAATCCAGTTCCATAACGTTAAATAAAAAAACATATCAACAGAAGGAATTGGTATCGATAAATACAATACCAGAAGATTGAATGGAAAATTCAACAATTAAATCAAACAGCAAGCAAGAAAATCTGATGGAACAAAATTAACAAGGTTGGCTATGAATTCAAAACCTTCTAGCAGTTGAACTACAAGAATCCAGTGCAAATTCCTGAAACAGAAAAGGGACACTATTAGAAGGAACAATGATAAATTGAAAAACAAACTTACTAAAGATAGAAACAATTTTAATTCTGTAAACTGTCGGTTCAAAATTAATTTCATGTTTGTTAGAAGTAGATCATAGAACTTAGAATAGGATAGTTAAGTTAGACTTTATATTTTAAACTACTTCGTTTCAATATAATTTTTGAAAATCAGAAATTCAAATTGAACTGTTATATTTAATCGACAAAATTTAGATTTTCAATTCACAAAAACAAAATTTAAATACACTTAACTTTATACACGGGTGGTTAGTATTCAAACATAATTTCCTAATGAATTAAAATTATAAATAGAAACAGAATCTATTGAAGAAATTTCAAATAATTGGAATTGGAGAAAATAATCTGAAATGGTTTGAATCATAGCTGACTGATAGGAAAGAGTGGGCATGCTTGAGGAAGGTATTATTTGTAGGTCATTAGTTGATGTTAATCAGGGCAGTGTAATAGGCTTCATACTATTCTTAGTATATAAAAATGATCTATTGAGTGTTTCCGAGAATACATTCTGTCAAGAAAGTACCGGGAATTATCGATTTAAATCTGGCGAGGCAATGAGGCAGGTGAAAATTTTTTTTCCTAGGTTGGTACCACTGTCCTTAATTACTATGCCAAGCTTGAGCGGGATATGTTAACTAGTGTGTTTGCAACAGCTGATTAAGTCAGTCGATGTCAGAGTGCGTGCCGATTTTTACTATGGGTGATTACGTTGAGCAAAGAATTTGTTTAAAATTTTGTGTTGCAAATGAATTTTCGTGTGCCGATGCATTGAAAATGTTGCAAAAGGCCTTTGGTGATAATGCTCTATCGAAAACTCGTGCATATCAGTGGTACAGAGCCTTCAAGGACGGTCGTGAAGTGGTCGCCCATCGACGGCTTCGATCGAAGATAACGTCGATAAAATTAAGGAAAGGGTGCTGGAAAACCGTCGTACCAGCTTGAGAGAGATAGCACCGAATCTTAAGATATCCCACGAGTCCGCACGTACGATTTTGATTGATATTTTGGGCATGAGAAAGGTGGCCGCACGACTCGTACCGAAAGCCCTGAATTTTCTTCGAACACGTCATCGCGAACAGGTTGCTTCAGACATGCTGGATCGCTGTAATTCCGATTCTACATTCATGGAACGCATTACAACTGGTGATGAGACCTTGGTCTACGAGTACGATATGCATACAAGCCAGCAATCATCGGAATGGGTGGCAAAAAATGAGCCGAAACCGAAAAAACCACGCCAAAGCCGCTCGAAAATGAAAGTGATGTTCATTGTTTCCTTCGACATCCGTGGCGTGGTGCACTACGAATTCGTTCCAGAGGGTCAGACGGTAAACAAGGAGTATTACCTAGGCGTTATGAAACGTTTGCGTGAGCGTATCCGTAAGAAGCGGCCAAATTTGTGGGCGAACAACTCATGGATTTTGCATGACCATAACGCGCCTTCTCACCGAGCTACGATTGTGACTGACTTTCTCGCCAAAAACTCAACAAACGTGCTTCAGCAACCACCGTATTCGCCGGATTTGGCCCCCTGCGACTTTTTCCTCTTCCCAAAACTAAAATTGCCCCTTCGTGGCACCCGTTTTGAGTCGATTGAAGCCATAAAACAAAATTCGGCGCGAGAGCTAAAGTCCATCCCGAAAAGTGCCTATAAAAAATGTTTCGATAATTGGAAGTGCCGTTGGCATAGATATATTGGAGCAAATGGAGCCTATTTTGAAGGCGACCCAATAAATTTTGACGATTAAATGTAAAAATGTTGTTTTAATTGAAAATTCCCGGTACTTTCTTGACAGAGTAGTATAGGGTATGTAAACTTCGCTACCAATATAGTGAATAGGAGAAACAGACATTTCTGATAAAAAAACGGTGTGATGTCAGATTTTTCAGGGGGCAAATTTATGATTTGATAAAACCAACTAGCAGAAAACTAAACTTCTGATATTCGATACGAGGAAGTCCGGTAAAGTCTTAATTTTGGAATGATAGATATTGCAGTTTTCAACTGTATTAAATTTCTTGTTACGATTATGTATATTGATGAGTTTCTGAACTGGCAAGAACATACATACATTTTATTGAAGGAATTAATGCGCAAGATTTGCTATGCAATCAGAATGTTGTATAGTGTTATTAAACCATGTTAAAACCGAAAAAATTCCTTGAAACAAAACATTTCTCAAATGAATGGACATTAAGGACTGAGCCTAGTTTTGTGCTCCACAGTGTATATATAAAGTCATATTTTCAGTAGTGATGAATACTACTCATATTTCGTTCATTTTATTTCATCATTCAAGAATATTTCGAAGGAATGAAGTGACATGTACAATAACATGTACTCAGAAATATTAACATTCAATTTTCAACTTCAAGGTCTGTTGTGTATTTTGTTTTGCGTTCTCAAGATAGCTCAAAATATAATTATCCTTTTTTTATTTTCAAATTATTTGACAATAGTGATAATCAAATTTTAATATAACGAAAATCGTTCGAATAACCGAATATGCTATTTAATTACGTTTTGTTTTCTCAACCTGAAATATTAAAAGAGGTTGAGAACCAACAGTTACGTTGGATAATACTCAATGGTGCAGAAGAACATTTCGAATATATATAACCTAAAATTAACTCTAACGTGTTGGCGCGAAGTTGCATGGGTATATATCGATAACTTTCCTTCAAAGTGGAATACACTCAAATTGTGAACCGATACCGGGTCATCAAGAATTCATAAAATGCCCTTGCAGGCATTAGTCAAACTAAAAATGACGTTTAAATCGTCATGGAACGAATCCTACAGACAGAAAGTCTGCTTAAAGACCGAACTGTTGTCAAACCGACCATTGCAGCGTCTATCGCCAACTTTTTTTGTTTGAAATAACTGTAAATCATAACATTACAGATTTTCTTTTGAAATTTGAATATCAAAACAGATTTAATCTGGTAGTCTTCTACAATTTTAATTTCAAAAAAATTTTTATCCAAAAAACTTTTAGAATTAAATTAATGTCTACAATAAGCACCGCTTATATTCAATAGACGATTATAATCAAAACTCAATATACAATGTCAAATAGAATAAATAAACCAACAAATGTAAAAAAAGTCATTTGAAATGAATAAATAAATATTTGAAGGAGACAAAATTTTGTTTCTGATCTTACCATAATGAAACCAATTCCTTTTCAAAAACATAAAACACAACTTGAGGATTTCTCAAAAAATATAATTTATTTGAAATATTCAATACATTTAAATATTCAAATAAGTTAATTCAAAAATCTCTCAAAACATGCACTATATCTTAAAAACAATTAGAATTCGGATAATCTCTTCATCGGCCCTAGATAATATTCAAAATATCAAAATCAACTAACAATCAGTATATCTTACCTTAGAGTGAAACCGGATCTTGTTTAAAACAGACTAACTTTAAAAATCCAGATAGTCTATGACCATTGTCTTCTTCAAATATTTATTTATCGATTTTAAATGACTTTCTTATGTTTGTTGGTTTATTCATTCTATTTGACATTGTATATTGAGTTTTGATTATATACGTCTATTAAATATAAGCGGTGCTTATTGTAGACATTAATTTAATTCTAAAAGTTTTTTGAGTAAAAATTTTTCTGAAATTAAAATTGTAGAAGACAGATAAATCTGTTTTGATATTCAAATTTTGTTATATTAGTTCTATCAAGTAAAAAGCCTTTTTCTATTTTATTTTATTCATAATATATAATAGTCCGGTCTATTTAAGCCTAAAATCAGGAGGAAGGTTACATAAATTCCCATAAAGCTGAATATTGGCATACTTGTTCAAAACATCATTATAAAGAAAATCTCAAAAGTCCTCATCGTTCGGAGGTGTGCTAAAAATTTGGCACGGGGTCAAAGGTCAAAAAAATGAGTTTTTTGCGATTTTTAGCGAAACGGTGAGTTTTTTCGCAAAATTACCCCAGTACAAAATTGTAGATCACTTTTCAAGATGAAATTGAGAAATATTTCGAGTATGAATTAGCTCCTTATCCGTTAACATTATTTGATGACATTGGAATGCGCAAGACCCAGAAGTCGGCTATTTACGATTGTTTTCAGACTATAAATGTTGATATTAATAACACTAATTCAACGTACATAATTGACGGAGGATTCTTATTACATCGAGTGGTGTGGGATAGCGAGGAAACATTTAACGTTATCTTAGATAAATACGTTCAATATGTACGTCGACATTTTGGTTCCAGAGTTACTGTCGTATTTGACGGATATGATGATTATACGAGAAATATTAAAGCAGCAGAGCAACGCCGTCGAAATGCTGCTTCATCAACTTCTTCTGATATTATATTCGATGAATCAATGACAGTTCCTACCAGTCAACAGAAATTCTTTGCAAATAATCACAATAAATCTAGGTTTATTTCGATGTTGAAAGCAAAATTTACTGCTGAGAATATATCCGTTGAACAAGCTAATGATGATGCTGATGTATTGATTATTGAAACAGCGATAAAGAAATTCAGTGTGACAAATACAACTGTTGTTGTTGGTGAGGATGTTGATTTACTCGTCTTGCTTACTGCTCGAACTCCAACTGAAAAAATTATTTATTTTTTTAAACCCGGAAAAGCCCAAAATCGATCGGAAATATATTCATCAAACAGTTTATCCAATTTTCCTAAATGTCAAAATCATGTATTGTTTCTACACGCAATAACTGGCTGCGATACGACATCTGCTTTTTACAGGAGAGGAAAAACAACAGTTTTCAAAATGTTTGAAAAAAAAGATTTACTACAATGTGCTGAAGTTTTTAAAAATAGTAATTCAACTCAACAACATGTTATCACCAACGGAGTTCAATTTCTTCTTGCTATGTACGGAGCCCCCAAAAAAACCACTTGCTTAGATAAGTTGCGATACACATCTTTCGTGAAAAATACGCGTAATAAAAAACAAGTCAACTTAGCTTCTCTTCCTCCAACCTCAGTAGCTGCTCATCAACATCTGTTTCGGGTATATTACCAAGTTCAAGTGTGGCTTGGTAATCAGCTGGACCCTAAAGACTGGGGTTGGAAGTTGATCGACAATACACTAGAGCCAGTTCAAACTTTACTTCCACCAGCACCTGAGAAACTTCTCAACACAATATTTTGCAACTACAAGAAACGTTGTAGTGCAAAATGTGGTTGCAGAAAAGTTGGACTGTTTTGTTCCCTGGCATGCACACACTGTCAAGGCCGATCATGCTCGAATGTTGAGTCACCAACTCTTGAAGATTCGTTTGATACCGATCAGGAATCGCTATTGGGGCAGTTTACGTGTGAAATAGAACAAGAAGAAGAAGAAGAACAAGAGGATGAACAGGAAGAAGAAGGAGAAGAAGATCAAGAAGAAGAAGAAACAGAAATCTTGGACAGTTATGAATCAGACGACTAACTTTTTATTTTAAGTATTTTATTTAATTACACCGCCGTTGTTTTTGCCCACTATAATATATAATATTATTTTGCAATAGTTTTAAAACATATAAAATCTCAGCAGACCCGTGAAATAGGCCTACTGGGGAAACCACGTTAAAAAAAACGCGCTTTGGACACTACCTCATAGGTGGCGTGGAAACGTGTGCAAAATAGAGGGATTACGACTGATCCAACTTTTCGGAACGTTATATCTCCAAAATGGTGGCTTTTAGGAAAAAAATTATTGATATATTTTTTGTAGAGAATTTTGTGATCTACAATTTTGTACTGGGGTAATTTTGCGAAAAAACTCACCGTTTCGCTAAAAATCGCAAAAAACTCATTTTTTTGACCTTTGACCCCGTGCCAAATTTTTAGCACACCTCAGAACGATGAGGACTTTTGAGATTTTCTTTATAATGATGTTTTGAACAACTATGCCAATATTCAGCTTTATGGGAATTTATGTAAACTTGAATGTGTAAATAGACCGGACTAATAATTATATTTAGAATTGGATAAATCTCATTATGGAATGTCAATGGTTTAAAGAAAACCTTATAATACCTTACAGTTTTTTGTGATTTTGTGACGAACATAGACTATCTGGATTTTTAAACTAAGTCTGTTTTAAACAAGCTCCGGTTTCACTCTAAGATAAGATATACTGATTGTTAGTTGATTTTGATATTTTAAATATCATCTAGGGCCGATGAAGAGATTATCCGAATTCTAATTGTCTTTTGAAAATATAGTGCATGTTTTGAGAGATTTTTGAATTAACTTATTTGAATATTTAAATATAATAAATATTTCAAATAAATTATATTTTTTGAGAAATCCTTAAGTTGTGTTTTATGTTTTTGAAAAGGAATTGGTTTCATTATAGTAAGATCAGACACAAAATTTTGTCTCCTTCAAATATTTATTTATTGATTTTAAATGACTTTTTTATTTTTGTTGGTTTATTTATTCTATTTGACATTGTATATTGAGTTTTGATTATATAAGTCTATTAAATATAAGCGGTGCTTATTGTAGACATTAATTTAATTCTAAGAGTTTTTTGAGTAAAAATTATTTTGAAATTGAAATTGTAGAAGACTAACAGATTAAATCTGTTTTGATATTCAAATTTTGTTATATTTCTTCTATCAAGTAAAAAGCCTTTTTCTATTTAATTTTCTTTTATTTTGCGAAGATTATTTATTGAATTTAAAATTATTATAATTATTATTAAATATAATATATCTTTATCTTAGAATATATAAACATTTGCTGTCAAATAATAATGAGACCTTAAAAATGAAAGAAATCATCAGTCAAAGTTAAATGAGGATTAATAGTCCAGGAGGAATCGGAGCATGAGTACCGAAAAATATTCCACCTCAATTTTTTTATGCGATTCTCTTCAAATTACCCTTCTAATGATATAAGTGCGTGTTGCCATGGGGCAACCTGGTGCCATATTGTTTAAACAATTGCAAGGAATTGTTATTTTTCAACCGGAGAAATTTTTTTTGTATTCTTTGTTGAATATAATTAAAAAAAGTCCTATGGCTTATTAGGATAAAGTTATTATTTTTCGAGATATGAATTTTTAAAGGTTGAAGAAATCTTAACTTTGGATACTTTTGACCCATGAGAAATACATTAAAAAAAAATGAAATATAAATTATATTTTTTTAAATTTTTTATACAATAGTTAACAATATCCCTAATTACGATTTCAAGAAATTTAATTGTTTACAACTATTTTTTAATCTTTAATTCCGCGCTCAAAAGTTTACTCCCTTACCTATAAGTATGGCCGTCTCTCTGACTCATACGCTGCGTCGACCTCCCGGTGTCCTGAATCATTATTTATCTTTTAAACTATCAATTTAATCAGAATTTTTTAAGATTGCAATGTTATCAATAATAAAATGCTCTACAATTTGTTCTTTACAAATTATTTTCTAAAGTCAGATTTACAAAAATTATTTAAGGATAAAGGGGAACATATAATTAAAATTACTTCTTATGGGTTTATATTACTTATTTGTTACTATCACAGTAATTAATGCTTTTTTTTGCGAAAAAAATATAATATAATGGTATTTGAATATTTTTAGAAATCCGAATTATATATAAATTATAAAAAAATATTGTTTTGGAGTTTAATGTTCCAAATGAAAAATAATAAAATAAAAAAAAATATGTGTATGTTCTATGGTGTGTATATGATTGTATTGTGTCTAAGTAAGGAAAAGATTCTTTATTTTTGTTTCTTATTTTATCAGTGTCATTCTTTATAAAAAACTTCCAGGATTATGTTTGTTGTTGTGACAAAATTGTTGATTTTAAAGAGCACTTAAAACTGAATTACAAGTTAGTGCGTGTCAATTTTCATTCGATCGTATTTTGGTTTTTGTTCAGAGCTATTCAGCCTTTTTTATTTGGTCACAGTATTAAGATTGTTGAACGTTGTTGCGTCCATGCCAGAGATTTTATGTATAATTAACATTTTTAAATGAATATACTTTCAATTTAAGTAATTTTTCGTTGCAATTATCGTGAGTGTCATGTCATTTTTAGTTCTTCCCAGGAAAAGAAAATATTCTGAACATACTCTACCTTGTATTTTTTGTGATGTTCCAAACAATACAGTGAAGAATCCGAAGCCTGATACATATATAACTGTACAACGTGCAGCTCATCGACGAAACTATGATACCGCTATCCGTTTTGCAAATTTGTTTAATTCTTCTCTCGACAAAAAAAAATTCCTTGTACTTGCATGCACTTAGAGCTTCAGCTCAAACATACGTTTGGGAACAAGCATTAAATTCCCAATGTAAAATATTAGATTTTACTCAGTTCGGTTACAAAACAGAAAATGACACTTTCCTACCTTTATTTATGAATAAAAGCTCGTTTCCAACTGATCTTAAGAAACTGTGCAACTGTAAGAAAGCTTGTAAAACCAAAGCATGTTATTGTAAAAAAAATAATATCAGTTGTATACTTTTATGTGGTTGTGATTCAAAAGAATTTAAGAATATAATATATAAAAATGATATAGACAATAAATAAATACTTGTTTTTAAATCTTGTTACATTATTTTATACTTCTACACGTATAACCTCTGTTTGAAGAAATGTAAGTGCTTTCTGTTTTAATGATAAAAAGGCAATATAAACCCATAAAAAGTAATTTTAATTTTATGTTTCCCTTTACCCTTTAATAACTTTTGTAAATCTAATTTTAGAAAATAATTTGTTGAGAACAAATTATAGAGCATTCAATTATTGATAACATGGCTCTCTTAAGAAATTCTGATTAAATTGATAGTTCAAAAGATAAATGATAAATACTGATTCAGGACACCGAGAGGCCGACACAGCGTATGAGTCAGATAGAGACGGCGATACTTATCGGTAAGCGAGTAAACTTTTGAGCGCGCGGAATTAACGATTAAAAAACAGTTATAAACAATTACATTTCTTGAAATCGTAATTCACGATATTGTTAACTATTGTATAAAGAATAAAAAAAATATAATTTATTTAAAAATTTTTTTTCAATGTTTTTCATTTTCAACTGGAGTATTATCTATTAGCAGTTTATAGTCGTTTGCAAGCTATTTAACAGTTTCATTGTTTTCATCTTCATTAGTATAATCGACTTTTGGAAGAAAACCGCCTAGTTGAAATAATTTTAGTAGTTCTGGAGACAGAAGGTCCTGTAAGTCATTTATAACAGAATCTAGAAGAGGGATGTATACAGCCCTGAGAAAATAATCTTCAACAGATTGAGCGAGATGATTATTGGCTCTGTGTGTTTGTCATGATACTATTCTGGGGCATTTGATTTTAGTATCTAGTTGCTCAGCTACTTCTTTTGCCTCTTTAAAAAGCTGTTGGAAAATTGTGTCAGCCTTTTCCCTTTCATTTCGTAGAACAGTCATTGTATCATTTATGGCGTCCGTGGCCATTTTTAAATCATTTGACCTCGTTTGCGATACTCTGCTTAAGGCTTCTGTTGTACCTGAAAAATTTCAAGTTATATTTAAACTACAGTTTGGCTCTTTACATGATATAAACGGTAGTTTGAACTGCCTTTGCTGAAATGCTCAAAAGTTACTAATCAAATAAATTATTCAGATCTTACGTTCCTACAGTAGTATCTAAGAATAAAAAACAAAATATTTAGGTACCTTAAACATCACTCAAGCAGAAAGATATGATGAAGTCCGAACTGCGCAACGCAATGTGCGTCATTGGCAGTTTTGTGGTCTTGTAAAGTAGAAATCTTTTCCAGAGCGCTACAAATTTTCACTAAGTTGTCTCCTTGAAATTGTAGATGCCCATAATTGTAACTCCAAGTTCTTTTTTAAAAATTTAATGTCTCTTAGCGGATGCATTGCCAAATGCCACAACTTTTCTCATCATGACCGAGGTGTTGCGGCAATTTTGATGTGATTTTTCACTTTTTTTTATTGAGAACTTTTGGAATCTTTGAAGTTTCTCTATTGGAGGTCCACCAGAAAACAAATAAGAAAATAGAGTTACCGGAAAACTCCGAATTGTTTTTTTCATTGTGCATAAATTATTTCCTGGTACAATAAAACAATAAAAATATTTCAAGAGTTATTAATGAAAAACAATGTTAATCATATCAAAATTATTGACATCTTTAAATATGTCTCGAACAAAACGACTTTTAGTTTAGTGGGACCCATTATGTATCCAATGAAGGACTAATCATAGGAAAACCATTTGGCTGTTTTCTTGAGGATATAGAGCTATTTAATTCTGAGGTATGCTTGTGAACTAAATATCCGAATAATATTCGGAGTACAAATAAGTTTCCGCCGTTTTATTGTAGATGGCGCGGCACGGAGTTTCGGTTAGCTTTCGCAGATGATAACCGGCTTAAAAAATAGTTTGGACATTCAAGAATAACATAACCTATTAATATCATTGATTTTATATTGGTAAAATATAAATTTTATAATTCAAGTAAGCTAAGTAAGCGTCATTTACGGGAAATATTAGTTTACTTCTTTAATTTAAAGAAATCTGCTGCTGAGGAGCATCAATTGCTCGTAGAAGCATATGGTGAGGGTGCTTTGAGTGAGAGAACGTGTGGACAGTGGTTTCAAAAGTTTAAAAACGGCGATTACGACGTAGAAGACAAAGATCGCAGTGGAAGGCCAAAAATTTACGAGGATGCAGAATTGGAGGAATTATTGGAGGAAGATTCATCTTAAACACAGAAAGAACTTGCTCTAACATTAGAAGTCACTCAGCAAGCAGTCTCACATGGTTTTAAATTATTAGGAATGATTCATAAACAATTTGTGTTAAAAAACGGCGGAAACTTATTTGTACTCCTACTATTATATGATTTTTAGGTCATAACGCTATAAAATGATACGCAAAATTGATGAAAAAACACCCTTTGTCTCGAAAAAAAACTTATGAGAGCTTAATGTTCTAGGTGCTTTCTAGCTTGATACTTTTCCGTTTTCCAATCATATATGCCGAATAATATAAATATTTTAAAAAATTTTTAAACAATTTTAAAAAATTAGCCTTCTACATATTTAATTCCAAAAGATTATATTCAATGATTATAACTTCTGAAAATAAATTGAAATAATGTCGTATAAGTACCACTTATATCATGACATAAAATAAACATTCATTATAAGACATCCGAATGGTATAACAAAATCCAATAAATAAGTAAGTCTAAGTAAGATAGTTTTGTGATAAAATTCTTAAGATTATGTTGGATATTCTTGAAAGATATTGGTTTTCATAAGATTGATAAGCAGAAACAAAATTTTGTCTATTCAAAATGTTTAATTTATAGGATTTTAGTAAATAATTTTTTAAAATATTTATATTATTTTATATACCTTCTATCAAGAATTGAACTCTATTTATGTTATATATGCCGAAAATTACACCATTGTACTAGTGTTTTTCATACATCTTGAAAAAATATCTTGAGAATTCTACCTTAACATAGATTCAAAAGCAGCGTAAGCTGCAAAAGAATTCATACTCGTACAAACTAAAATTAATAACTTTTGTTTCCAGAAACTTTTCTACAAGACTCATTGCCGACAATATATATATATTCCCAGGAACCATTTCATCCTTCCACCAGACGTAATACGTTATTATCCAGGATGATAAAGTTGTTGACGCTCGCACACTGCCGCAGATGGAAATTGTGGGGACATGCTTTTCGACGACACCGAAAATATTATGTACTTCCGAGTCGAACATGTCGCGTTCGGTAGAATAAATGTACTGACTGACAAAAATGAGAACGCCCGTAAATAATCATTCTGTTTGTTTGATATTTGCTATACTTATGTTGACAAGTGAATTTCGAATAATTTTAAAAAATTTATAGTTTTCATTGCATCGTCTAGAAAATATCAAGGAAAAACGAAACTCAACTGTAATTATTTAGTATATATTTTTAATTCTTGAATTAGAAAATTCTAACTGTTAGAATTTAACTGTAAACACTTGACTGAACGTCGAGGTACATCCAAAACTTGATCACCTCCATAATTTTCGGTGATGTTAGACCAGGACTGTAAAACTGACTGAATTAAATTATCTTTATTTCGTGGCGCTGCTCGTTCAACTTCAATCTTCATTAGTCCCCATAGATTTTAAATGGGACTAAGATCTGATGAAACTGCTGGCCATGAAATGGTAGTTACTTGGTGTTCTTGCATCCATGCTTGAGTATAGGCCGAAGTATGGCATCTTGCATTATCCTGCTTGAAACGCCACGCCCCTGGATATAAAGCATGTGCCGTTTGGAAGAGAAAATGGTTTACATTGCCACAATACTTTCTACTATTAATGGAACCATCAATTATAAAGAGAGGCGTAGCACCACGCTGAGATATTGCTACCAAACCATTATTTTGTTGGGAAATTTGAAAAGTATCAGATATAAAGTCATTACTAAAATTATCTTCTTGAAAACGTTGACAAAATTCTATCCTTCTGTAACGGTGTCATTATAGATTTGTTTGGTTTTCTTGATCTTATCTTTTCAGTAACATACGGACGGTTTCTGGACATACTTTTGTATTTCGTTGATTTACAAATCTGTTAGCGAATTTGCGAAAACGCAGGCACGAATTGTATCGGCCAATAAAGCGTTTAAATTGTTTCCTTTAATCTTACGCGGTCTTTCTGAAACTCACGCCGCAACAACGTTTACAAATTGTTGAAATTTATTTTCAAAATCAGTGTTCTATTCGCCAATATTATAGAGCACTTCGTGAAATTTATGATTTACATAATCGTCCATCAGAGCAACTTATTCTTCGAACTACAGATAGATTCCGGACAACATTTTCTCTACTCGATGCCACAACAACAAGAAAAAGAACTGTACGTACGCTGCTGTAAGTCACAGCGTTAATAATGATTCAGATTTTTCTATTCATCGACGTTCACAACAAGTTGTGACTCTGTGCATTCACCACATGAAAAATTTTGCATAAAAATCTTGGTCCACACCCATACAAGATCCAACTGGTTCAAGAACTAAAGCCACTTGATCATGATAAGCGTCGTTTGTTTGCTGATTGGACCTAGGACAGCTTGAAGTTGATCCATTTTTTTATCGTATAATTGTGTTTAGTGATGAAGCTCATTTCTGGTTGAAAGGCTATATAAACAAGCAAAATCGCCGTATATGAAGTGAAAACAATACTCAAGAAGTTCTGCAGGTTCCATTGCATCCTGAAAAATGCACTCACTGTATGGTGTGCTTTACACGCTGGAGGCATCAGCGTTCCATATTTCTTCAAAAACGATGCTGGAGATAATGTTACAGTGAATGGTTCTCGTTAGAGATCGATGATCAATGATTATTTGTTTCAGAATTTGAATGGTATTGACCCAGAAGTGTTTCGCTTCCAACAAGATGATGCTACACCTCATGATGCTGCCGTAAAAATTGATTTATTGAAAGAAAGATTTGTCGATAACATTATTTCGAAAAATGGTCCAATTAATTGGCCTCCAAGATTGTGCGTCATACCTCCACTGGATTATTTTCTTTGGGATTATGTCGAATCATTGGCTTATGCTGGTAAACCAGAAAAAGTAGATGCTTTGGAAGCCATCAGCGTTATTGATGAAAAAAAGCCTAAATCACTCAAAAAAGTAGTCCAACATTGGTATGGTCGAATGCGGTTCCTCAGAGCTAGTTGTGGTGGACATATGTCGGAAATTATTTTTAAAACAGAAATGTAATAAAATTATTTCTCAAATAAAAAAAAATTTGGCTTCAATCTTAATTTGAATGTGATATATTGAAATTTAAAGTTCTATCACTCTAAAGAAAACAACGGATATATTAATATTATGAAAAATAATAGATTACGGATACGTTCTGGAAGGTTTATAAACGAATTATTGAATTCTGAAACATCAACGCTTTAGTGTCTTGCGTAGTAGACTTTTCTTTTCCTTCATCTATTTCCAGGTGAGAATATAGGCGATAAACATAACTCGTATTATTTTAATGAATTGAAAAAAAATATCGTGGAAGGTTCAAAATATAAATTTGCAAGAAAGACGTTTCTTAATTAGGTGAAAGGTTTCAACAAATTTTAGTCAATATTTTTCATTTTATTAGACCCAATTCCGAATAATATCCTCTTCTGTACATGTCAAACATTAAAAAATTTAGGTATTTTCACCTACATAACATCGTGCTCATTTTGTTGCTTTCCTTGTCTCATGCATATAATTGAATTATGTGATCTTTATTATTCATTCCGACAAATTGTTTCGAATACTTGTTCACTAGTTTATTATAAAATGATTTATCTATTATTATCCATTAGTTTCGATAAAACAACATAAAAAACTATAAGCTTTCAGCTACCGGCCCCTTTAGGACAAAGAAAAAGAAGAATTTTATAGTATCAACTTTGACCCACTGATTAGCATCAAATTTGCAATAGACTGACTCGTAGTCAATGGTAAAAATTGTCTTGAAACTTGTGAAAAAAGCGGTATATTATATTGTAACGAATATCCTGTATTTTACATAAGTCAGGTAGTACGGCCCATAAAAATGAGAGTAGAAGAAAGTAAAAATCTATAATACATAACAAAATAAGAAAAAATTCTTCAGCACATTGTATTCGTATAAAATAAAACCATTTCATACATTTCAACAGAACCAAAATTTTACATGCAACTAACAAAAGTAAAAGATTAGGCCTATTAAAAGTTTTGAAATTTTTTCTGCACATAGAAGACAATGAACGATCAGTAAGTTTAGTTTATTTCCTTTACTTTTATCTGTAGAAGATTAAATCTATTTCATCAGCACAAGATAATATTTATCTCATTTGACGTTCGCCTTAACATCTGGTTGTCAAGTATGAATTATATTGTTCATTACAGGGTGTCCGGATTTAGTGTTAATATATTTCAGGGGGTGATTCTTGAGGTTAAAATATGAAGAAAACTTCATATAAACTTAAGTCCTAAAATGAACCCCATGGACGCTAGAGCTTCTTCAACATGACCTCCAAAATCCAATAAACTAGCGATATCTTTGTCAAAATTTGGTGAATTCGAATTAAATTCAATATCTACAGGTTTTTGAATGAACTGAATCGCCTGGTGATTAAAAAATTACCAATTCTCATTAGCGCCAAAGATAATAGTGGGGTTTTTCATAAAATAACTTCTAATTTTCGACTGAGTGATCAAATTGAAATTTCAATCAAAGAAATAGACTCCTCATATATTTAAAAAGAAAAAAGGTAATTTTTCTATATAATTTTTCTCTATATCGTTCATGTTATAGAGGATTTGATTTTGATTTTGCTCTTTACCCAGTTAAACTCGTTGATTAAAATTATGCTCTAATAAATTTTTTCATCTTCATTTGGTTTGTTTATCTTAAATTTAATTGTTTTTGATAATATTTATTATGGAAGAATTCAATATGATGTTATTGCTGACGAATGCCAAAGTGAAAGACAACTATTATGTTTTTCGAGATAAGCAGTCCGTCGCTCAGAAAACATATCACAAAATCACTTTTTTCTCGATAATGGTGTTCCGTAACTCTTTCAAGGAGGTATGTTTTTCTTCAAAAATGTATGAAGAGTCTATTTCTTCGACTTAAATTTCAATTCGATCACTCAGTCAAAAATTCGAAGTAATTTTATGATAGACTCCCCTGTTATCTCCGCCACTAATGAGAATCGGTAAGGTTTCTGATCACCAGACGATTCAGTTTATCCAAAAAGCTTCATTTACTGACTTCATTTGAATCCACCAAATTTCGACAAAGATGTCGCTAGTTTATTGGATTTTGGTTGTTATGCTGAAGAAGCGCTAGCACCCTTAGGGTGCATTTTTAGGACCTCAGTTGATATGAAGTTTTCTTTATATTTTGACCTCCAGAATCACCCTCTGAAATATATGAACGTTAAATACGGACACCCTGTTTATTCCCTTCAGTTTTCAAGATTGGATGAAGCCCGAAAAATATGTCAACAATATTTTAATTAGGTAGATAATGCTCTTTCCTGTCATTCTTCCTTCATCCTACTGTAAGTTTATTTGAGTTGTAGACTTAAGATATTACGAACGAAAGCTACTCAGTGAATATACATCATCCTGTAGTACACAGGCTTAAAGCTTATGCTGCACCATACATCACAATCGTTAAAAATGTCTGTTATTGTATTCATCCTAAATAAATGTTTATGTTAATTGTAATTGTGAAAAAATTGAAGCACTTTCGCTCATGAAATTTTATTTTCAATGTAAAATTTGAGATAGATTCTCTGTTCGATAATTTATCCATAGCAAAATTTGCAAAACATATTTGAGATGTACTGGCAAATTGGATAAGTTAGTTAGTATAGTTGAGCAAATTCAACAACAAAAAGAATTTCAGCAATACTCCTGAGAAAGCTATCCAATTTTCAATTCTTGGTAGTGAAAAGTCCCTTATTTGGACCGGCTAATAAGTTGGATCATCGCTTTTATTTAAATATTAATTGTATCATCATACAACCTCTGTTAGCTGGAAGTTATATCTTCTATATTGTTTAACTGAAGCATAATCGGGAGGATTGTGTGGTTTAGATAATTCCGGCATACACATGAATTATTTTCATATTGACTCTTATGATTCCGCTCTTAACATTAAGCTTTAACTTTGTCACGTTGAGTAAAATTTCTTCTTCGAAGGTGCATATTTTAAATAAGCTGTTATGTATTACTTCCGTCTAATAGTGTACCTAAATTTTAGAATAACATTCATTCAAAAATGAGTATTTTGGAATATGGTTGTAGTACTTTGAATTGAAACACCTACTATTCTTAGGTTAGGCCTGTCCAAATTGAGCGACTCTTGTTTCCTCCAAGATGAATATATCACGCCATGAAAAATATAGAAATTATGAGGAAGAAAACACGAAAGTAGCCTCAATTATTTACCAAAATATTATTTCCGGTTCAAATAAAACAGCTGAAAGGTAAAAACTTTCAGAAATAAATTTTAAGAAAATTTACGGCAAGAATAAAATATTCATGAAATTGAAAACAAAATTGGACGTACTGTAGATCTTCCACCAAAAAAAGAGAAAAAGTTAAATCATATTCTATAATTTGAGAGAAATATGTTTGAAATCACTAATAGTAATGTAAGGAAACTCGCATATAATGTCGTTGGAGCAAACGAAAATCATCATAGGTTTGAAAATGGACAAGCTGGCAAGAAGTGATATTATTGTTCCATGAATCCACACAAAGAGCTGCCGCACCGGCAACTTGAGAGAACTTCTGCAGCCAGTGCTGAAGCTTTAAGCTGAGAAAAAGCTAAATCTTCCTTCGGTTGCCTCACTTCTTTTTATGACGAACATAGTTTGGTGTCCATCTGAGATATATGTATGATGTCGATAGAACTGGTAGTCCAAACAACGAAGAATAAAGTGATGAGATGAGGGTATCTGAGCTAGCTGTTGACCTAACGTTTCCTGGTAATATTTAAATTGATAATGAAAATTCAGACTCAAGCTAACATCGGGTGTTTTTTTCAGAGTGATAGATCTTTAAATTGAAATAAAACACATTTAAATTAATATTGAAGCCAATTTTTGTTATTTGAAAGATAATTTTATGACATTTATGTTTTAATATAATAATAATTTCGGGCACATCTCCACCACGACTAGCTCTGAGGAACCGCATTCAACCAGACCAATTTTGGACCAGTTTTTCGAGTTATTCAGGCCTTATTTAATCAATACTACGAGTTATGTTGGCTTCCAAAGCGTCTATTGTTTCTGACATAACCCCAAAGAAAATAATCCAGTGGAGTTATGTCGCATAATCCTGGAGGCCAATTAATTGAACCATTTCTCGATTTAATATTATCGCCAAATCTCTCTTTGAATAAATCAATTGTTACGGTAGCAGTATGAGGTGCAGCACCATCTTGTTGCAACCAAAACACTTCTGGGTCGACACCATTCAAATTTTGAAACAAATAATCATTGATCATCGATCTGTAAAGAGTACTATTTACCGTAACATTAGCTGCAGCATCGTTTTTGAAGAAATATGGACCGATGATGCCTCCAGCGTGTAGAGCACACCATACAGTGCATTTTTCATGATGCAATGGAATTGGCAGAACTTCTTGAGTATTTTTTTCACTTCATATATGGCAATTTTGCTTGTTTACATAGCTGTTCAACCAGAAATGAGCTTCATCACTGAACAAAATTTTACCATAAAAAAGTGGATCAACTTCAAGCTGTTAAAGGGCCCAATCAGCAGAGGACGCTTATTATGGTCAAGTGGCTTCAGTTATTGAAGCAGTTGAATCTTGTATGGGTGAAGACCAAGATCTTTAATCAAAATTTTTCATGTGGTAGATGCACAGAGTCCAAGTTGATGTGAACGTCGACGAATAGACAAATCTGGATCATCATTAACACTATGACTTACAGCAGCGTAGTTTTCTTCTGTATGTACAGTTCTTTGTCTTGTTGTTGTTGAATCGAGTAGAAAAAATGTTGTCCGATATCTATCGATAGTTTGACGAATATGCTGCTCTGATGGACGATTATGTAAACCATAAATTTCACGAAGTGCTCTATAAGTTTGGGAAATAGAACACTGATTTTGAAAATAAATTTCAACAATTTGCAAATGTTGTTGCGGCGTGAGTCTTTCCATGATAATTTGTCAGTGGTCACTGAAAAGAAATGTCAAAAAAACATACCTTCTGTCAAATCACAGTTATCCCTTTCTAAAGTTTTATCACTCTAAAAAAAAACTCCCGATATGACCCTGACTATTTCGCATCAATATAAAATTTTACTAAAAATGGTAAGATAGCACCATGACACCTAGACACTGGTAAACAACAACCACTGATATTTTCAGATTCAATTTATAATATGATAGGAATATACGATATATTTTCCCACCGTCAAATTACAAAAATTCAGAAATAAATAGGTCAAAATACCTAAATGAGTAAAGAGATCTTCGCGCAAAGATTTAAAGGACTGTCGACTCAGTAGCGGCACGTATTCCAAGTTGTTGTTAATACAATAATGTTTAATACGTTAAAACCCATTAAAAAAAAAATTATAAGCATGGTAAGCAAGGAAAAATGGAATAATCATGTTATCGCTACTACCGCGAAAATTTGTTTTATAACAATATATTCGTTTCTCTTTCCACAATAAATATGGAGCCCGAAAATGCTTCAGAAGACAAACGAAGTGGCCCAACAGTGACTCAAAATGCACCTACTAACATTTACATCTTCAGACAACTGAAGACTTAACAAACAGGACAGGGTATTTATGTATAAGAGGTAATAAAAACAGAATAAAAAAGGGAGGGCGGCTAACAACATTCTAATATTGCCGACATTCTAATAGTTGTTAGCCGCCCTCTTCTTTTAACCTGTTTTTATCACCTCTTCAACATAAACACCCTGTCCTGCTTGTTAAGTCCTCACTTGTCTGAAAATGGGATAGTTAATTCCCGCAACTCGAATCACAATTCAATGTGTAAAACATCAATTTATTGATAGTAAAACATAGTAATTTCTACAACTTGGCTTTAAGCTGTTTATCGTATACTATAATATCTGTTTTATTATTAGGGGTTGTTTTATCTGTAAGGATAGATCTGTCGAAATTTACTCCATATCTTTCCGATTCCAACACATCCTGAGGTTCATACTTATAGTACGGTTTTTTTTGTCCAAGAGTTTGAAGTTGCTACATATACTACTCTGTCAAGAAAGTACCGGGAATTTTCAATTAAAACAACATTTTTACATTTAATCGTCAAAATTTATTGGGTCGCCTTCAAAATAGGCTCCATTTGCTCCAATACATCTATGCCAACGGCACTTCCAATTATCGAAACATTTTTTATAGGCGCTTTCCGGGATGGACTTTAGCTCTCGCGCCGAATTTTGTTTCATGGCTTCAATCGACTCAAAACGGGTGCCACGAAGGGGCAATTTTAGTTTTGGGAAGAGGAAAAAGTCGCAGGGAGCCAAATCCGGCGAATACGGTGGTTGCTGAAGCACGTTTGTTGAGTTTTTGGCGAGAAAGTCAGTCACAATCGTAGCTCGGTGAGAAGGCGCGTTATCGTCATGCAAAATCCATGAGTTGTTCGCCCACAAATTTGGCCGCTTCTTACGGATACGCTCACGCAAATGTTTCATAACGCCTAGGTAATACTCCTTGTTTACCGTCTGACCCTCTGGAACGAATTCGTTGTGCACCACGCCACGGATATCGAAGAAAACAATGAGCATCACCTTCATTTTCGAGCGGCTTTGGCGTGGTTTTTTCGGTTTCGGCTCATTTTTTGCCACCCATTCCGATGATTGCCGGCTTGTTTGCATATCGTACTCGTAGACCCAGGTCTCATCACCAGTTATAATGCGTTCCATGAATGTAGAATCAGAATTACAGCGATCCAGCATGTCTAAAGCAACCTGTTCGGGATGACGTTTTTGAAGAAAATTCAGGTCTTTCGGTACGAGTCGTGCGGCCACCTTTCTCATGCCCAAAATATCAATCAAAATCATACGTGCGGACTCGTGGGATATCTTAAGATCATGTGCTATCTCTCTCAAGCTGGTACGACGGTTTTCCAGCATCCTTTCCTTAATTTTATCGACGTTATCTTCGATCGAAGCCGTCGATGGGCGACCACTTCACGACCGTCCTTGAAGGCTCTGTACCACTGATATGCACGAGTTTTCGATAGAGCATTATCACCAAAGGCCTTCTGCAACATTTTCAATGCATCGCCACATGAAAATTCATTTGCAACACAAAACTTTAAACAAATTTTTTGCTCAAAGTAATAATAAAAATCGGCACGCACTCTGACATCGACTTACTTAATCAGCTGTTGCAAACACACTAGTTGACAGATCCCGCTCAAGCTTGGCATAGTAATTAAGGACAGTGGTACCAACCTAGGAAAAAAATTTTTTACCTGCCTCATTGCCCCGCCAGATTTAAATCGATAATTCCCGGTACTTTCTTGACAGAATGTATACAGTTATTATTATTATTACAATATATATTATATAATATTGAAATAAGGTTATTCTGATTTTCATAAATTTTTATTGTTAAACTCACAACAATTGTTTCGCTATCACAGTAGCATCATCAGGCAAGATCACATTTTGAATAACTAAGCTTATTTCCGAAATCCGTTGCTATTTATATTACAGTAAGTACAATAAATTTTTATTGAGCACTAAAACCCAAAAAAGGGTCCCTGCAAATTCCAGCTTATCTGAATATATTTAACAGAGGTGAGTTATTTAAATCTATTTGTTCGTTAAGTATTATTCCAATTTTATTATGTTTATTTATCTCTAGGGATTCTAACAGATTTATGGCATAACTTTTGCTTTCTATATGTAGAATTTCAAAGTTATGGTTGAAAGTATGTCCTGTTTCTAAAAAATGGCTGGAATATGTAGAATTGCTTTTATTATTGAGGAAACTCTTCAAATGTTCACACATCCTATGACGAAAAGTTCTTCCAGTCTGACCTATGTAAACTTTAGGGCAATCACCGCAGTTAACTTATAAACCCCAGATTTATCATCTATATGTGTGTAGTCTTTATTATTTTTAATAAATTTACTCAAGTTTGAATTAGTTTTAAATGAAGTTCTCAAATTATATTTATTTTTGAAGTATGTAGCAATTTTCTCAGAAATACCTTTAGTGTATTTTAAGGAAATGTATTTAAAATTTTCTTTTATATTAGGAAACACTATATTTAAAGCTATTTTATTATTTTTATTCATCAATAATGTGTCTATCAACTTTGGATCATAGTCATTATTAATAGCTATTTGTTTAAGTATGTTTAAGTTCTGAAATATAATTTTCTCGATTCCTGGGAATATTAACTAATCTATGGATCATACAATTAAATGCTGATAATTTTTGATTTAGAGGATGATTTGATTTATTGTGTATAATAGAATCCGTATAGGTTGGTTTGTGAAATATTGAAAAATCATGTGAATTATTTATTCGAGTAACAGTTAAATCAAGAAAATTACTAGAATTATTAAGTTCGGTTTCCATAGTGTATTTAATTGAAGGATGTATTTCATTGATGAATAAAAAGAATTTTTTCAAAAGTCTGTCTGTACCTGTGAAGCAACAGAAAATATCGTCTACATATCTATACCAATATAAAAAGTATTTCCTAATCTATATTAGTATAGATATGTAGACGATATTTTCTGTTGCTTCACTGGTACAGACCGACTTTTGAAAAAATTCTTTTTATTCATCAATGAAATACATCCTTCAATTAAATTCACTATGGAAACCGAACTTAATAATTCTAGTAATTTTCTTGATTTAACTGTTACTCGAATAAATAATTCACATGATTTTTCAATATTTCACAAAACAACCTATACGGATTCTATTATACACAATAAATCAAATCATCCACTAAATCAAAAATTATCAGCATTTAATTGTATGATCCATAGATTAGTTAATATTCCCATGAATCGAGAAAATTATATTTCAGAACTTAAATATACTTAAACAAATAGCTCTTAATAATGACTATGATCCAAAGTTGATAGGCAAATTATTGATGAATAAAAATAATAAAATAGTTTTAAATATGGTGTTTCCTAATATAAAAGAAAATTTTAAATACATTTCCTTAAAATACACTAAAGGTATTTCTGAGAAAATTGCTACATACCTCAAAAATAAATATAATTTGAGAACTTCATTTAAAACTAATTCAACTTTGAGTAAATTTATTAAAAATAATAAAGACTACACACATAAAGATGATAAATCGGGTTTATAAGTTAACCTGCGGTGATTGCCCCAAAGTTTACATAGGTCAGACTGGAAGAACTTTCCGTCATAGGATGTGTGAACATTTGAAGAGTTTCCTCAATAATAAAAGCAATTCTACATATTCCAACCATTTGTTAGAAACAGGACATACTTTCAACCATAACTTTGAAATTCTACATATAGAAAGCAAAAGTTATGCCATAAATCTGTTAGAATCCCTAGAGATAAATAAACATAATAAAATTGGAATAATACTTAACGAACAAATAGATTTAAATAACTCACCTCTGTTAAATATATTCAGATAAGCTGGAATTTGCAGGGACCCTTTTTTGGGTTTTAGTGCTCAATAAAAATTTATTGTACTTACTGTAATATAAATAGCAACGGATTTCGGAAATAAGCTTAGTTATTCAAAATGTGATCTTGCCTGATGATGCTACTGTGATAGCGAAACAATTGTTGTGAGTTTAACAATAAAGATTTGTGAAAATCAGAATAACCTTATTTCAATATTATTCAATATGGATTTTCACTAAGTAAGGACTGATACATTCAATATATTATATATTATTACTAAAATATATAAATTGAAAATTCCTATGAAAAAGTAGTTACACATTACAGAATAATAGCTGGAATTTATTCTCCAGAACCTCTTCAGATTTTAATCTCCATAAATCTCCTGCAAACATTTAGAATTAAATTTTGAAAAATATGTCCTAAATACACTGTATCACGTTAGAGACATATATATTATCATCGCATGTGGTGGAAATTGACTAATAAAGAATCATAAGAAATGTAAAATAATAAACAAATTATTTAGATATCACCTCATACATATATATGTTTCGATTGAATGTTAAAGAATCACAAGTTCCATCACCAAAAAATGCTCAACATATTATTCAAATAACTACTCACTGAAGAGATTTTGGGTCCGAATTTATCAGGTTCTTTCTCTGGAGAATGTGCCATATATTCTTTAAAAAAGGAAAATAAAAGAAGGCCTTTTGGAATTAATTATATGTTGAAGATTTTTTGATGATGGAACTTGTGATTTTTTAACATCCAATCAAAGCTCACCAAATGTCTAAAAGAGGGACACTTTCCGGATCAGTTGAAGAAGTCTAAAATAGTACCTGTCCATAAAAGAGGAGATATCGAATTGCCAGAAAACTATGGTCCAGTATCAATACTTCCTGTGTTCTCAAAATTGTTTTAGATGATAATAGAAAAATAGTTTACTGAGTTTCTTCAACATCACAAAATTTTCTGCAAATAACAGAATGAGTTCTTGATGAGCAAATCAGTGGAGACGGCACTGAAGAAGGTGCTTGAAAATATAGAAGAAGCTTTTGATGGGGGACAAAAATCAAGTTTACAGGCATGTGACTTATCCAAGGCTTTCGATAGTATTTCACACTCAGTGTTTTAAAACAAGCTTGAATACTATAGAATCAGGGGTCGGGCTCTTGACCTGATGAAAAAGAAACTGACAAACAGGATGCAGAAAAGAAGCTTGGTAGGCAAGTCTTCTTCTTGGGAGATTGTGAGTCATGGTGTACCGCAGGGTTTTGTGTTGGGTTCTTATGTTTGTGATATACATGGATGATTTACCAGCTACTGTGAAATCAGATCAAACCGTTCTCTTCGCTGATGATACTTCTTTTCTGAATAAAGGGATGAACAACCAGGAATTGGAAGAGAAAGACAAGAAGACACTAAAGGAAGCTCAGGTATGGTTCAGCGCAAACAAAATTAAAATAAATTGGAGAAATTACTATGTTTTACTACCAATAAAAATATATTTCACACATTTTCTTGTGACTCGAGTTTCGGGAAATGAACTATCCCATCATCAGACAACTGAAGACCTAACAGGTGTTACCGAGAATCTGTTGAAATATTCAAAATATTCATCACTTTTGTTTAAATACCACTGTACCACTGTTAGGTTTTCAGTTGTCTGATGATGGGATAGTTCATTTCCCGAAACTCCAGTCACAAGAAAATGTGTAAAATATATTTTAATTGGTAGTAAAACATAGTAATTTCTACAATGTGTTTTAATTATGATCAACTACCAAATAGTAACGGCTGAAACAATTCAGTATCTGCAAACAAAATGATGATGAACAGTGATAAAACATAGAGACTACTGTTTGAACCAAAGATGTCTTCGGACAATCACATGAAGCTACTTGGTGTCTTTTTGCAATTAAATCTCAAGTTTTCTGCCCACATTGATGAAATGAATCGTAAGTTGCAGTTAGGAGAATAAAGCAAATAGCGGGAGTTGAAGCAGCCAAGATTACTTACTTCAGCTACTTTCATAGTGTCCTTAACTTCGGCATTCTTTTCTGGAGGGATTTGTTTGAAAGTAAGAAAGTATTCATAAAACAGAAGCAGGTACTGGGAATACTATGTGGCGTAAGTAGTAGATATAGCTGTAGGGAGCTATTCCCCAGAGAAAAAATTCTCACCGTGACGTCCATTCTTATACTTACCTGTGTAATGTACATTCATGATAATAAGAATATACTATTGAAAAATAATTAACTATAATCACAACTATGATACTAGAAACAAAAATAACTTCATCATACCATACCATCGTATAAAAGTATCACAGTTAAATGAAAGTCATCTAGCTATAAAAATTTTCAACAAACTGCCAAAAAGAATGAAGGAATTAAATCGAATAAAGCTTAAGAATGAACTGAAATGTCTCCTAATGCATAAAGCATACTACTCAATACATGAATACCTGAATGATATTCTTTGAAAAAAATAGATTTTTATGAAATAGGTTGTCTGGTCAAATTTATTTGTTTACTGTTTGTTTGACCAATGTTTTGTTTTATTTTGTTTTATTTTGTTTTATACATTTTTTTAATATTTTCTCTTATGTGTATTTCAGACAAAATTGTACCTCACTCCCCATGAAATTTTTGATGGGTTAGAAACTTATTCATATTCTGCGATATGTACTTTATTGGCAATGAATAAATGAATTATTATTATTATTAGACATATGTATATATATATATATATATATATATATAAATATAAAAAGTGATGTCTAAATAATTTGTTCATTATTTCATATTTCTTTCAATTCTGTATTAGTAAATTTTCATCATATGTTACGATAATATATATATATATATATACTACTCTGTCAAGAAAGTACCGGGAATTTTCAATTAAAACAACATTTTTACATTTAATCGTCAAAATTTATTGGGTCGCCTTCAAAATAGGCTCCATTTGCTCCAATACATCTATGCCAACGGCACTTCCAATTATCGAAACATTTTTTATAGGCGCTTTCCGGGATGGACTTTAGCTCTCACGCCGAATTTTGTTTTATGGCTTCAATCGACTCAAAACGGGTGCCACGAAGGGGCAATTTTAGTTTTGGGAAGAGGAAAAAGTCGCAGGGAGCCAAATCCGGCGAATACGGTGGTTGTTGAAGCACGTTTGTTGAGTTTTTGGCGAGAAAGTCAGTCACAATCGTAGCTCGGCGAGAAGGCGCGTTATCGTCATGCAAAATCCATGAGTTGTTCGTCCACAAATTTGGCCGCTTCTTACGGATACGCTCACGCAATTCGTAGTGCACCACGCCACGGATATCGAAGAAAACAATGAGCATCACCTTCATTTTCGAGCGGCTTTGGCGTGGTTTTTTCGGTTTCGGCTCATTTTTTGCTACCCATTCCGATGATTGCTGGCTTGTTTGCATATCGTACTCGTAGACCCAGGTCTCATCACCAGTTATAATGCGTTCCATGAATGTAGAATCGGAATTACAGCGATCCAGCATGTCTGAAGCAACCTGTTCGCGATGACGTTTTTGAAGAAAATTCAGGTCTTTCGGTACGAGTCGTGCGGCTACCTTTCTCATGCCCAAAATATCAATCAAAATCGTACGTGCGGACTCGTGGGATATCTTAAGATCATGTGCTATCTCTCAAGCTGGTACGACGGTTTTCCAGCACCCTTTCCTTAATTTTATCGACGTTATCTTCGACCACTTCACGACCGTCCTTGAAGGCTCTGTACCACTGATATGCACGAGTTTTCGATAAAGCATTATCACCAAAGGCCTTTTGCAACATTTTCAATGCATCGGCACACGAAAATTCATTTGCAACACAAAACTTTAAACAAATTCTTTGCTCAACGTAATCACCCATAGTAAAAATCGGCACGCACTCTGACATCGACTGACTTAATCAGCTGTTGCAAACACACTAGTTGACAGATCCCGCTCAAGCTTGGCATAGTAATTAAGGACAGTGGTACCAACCTAGGAAAAAAAAATTTTACCTGCCTCATTGCCCCGCCAGATTTAAATCGATAATTCCCGGTACTTTCTTGACAGAATGTATATGTCTATAAAGTGATACAGTGTATTTAGGACATGTTTTTAAAATTTAATTCCAAATGTTTTCATGAGATAGATTTATTTAGATTAAAATCTGTAGAAGTTCTGGAGAATTAATTATTATTATTCTTTGTAACAAGGTGGGGGTCATCTTGAAAAGTTCTAGCTTCATTCGATTCAAAAACTTTCATTTCATATGAGTATTTTCTGGGTCCAATATAAAAGATCTTTTCCCTACTTTTTTGACCGAATATATTCATATAACTTTCTGAATCCTGCTTGCTTTTGAGCTGAAACTGGACATTAGTTAAGAAAAATTTTCCGCTGTATGATGCTTCAGATGTAGTATTTGATAGAATAATAAACTACTATTAGGACATTCAAGTATTCAGCGACATCTGAATATTTGAATGAAATCAAAATTTTAGCATATTATACTCATATATCTATTTGAGAGTACATTTTACTCAACTTGCTCCTGATGATAATTGAGTATTATATTCATTCAAAATTTTCAATCCTGCTCATTCTTGAAGTAGCTGGTCATTTCAAGTAAGAAAAAATTTTTTCGTGTAAAATTACAAAAATTCATTATTTGCTGAGATAAACTAAGAGTGTGTAATCTTTTAATGTCAGTTGTTACTACGAAAGATTTATATGCGACGTTCGCAAACTGGCGTAGATGAAAATTTCGAAGTTCACTCCTCGAAATGGAGAATATCATGTATTTCCGAGTCGAACATGACTGGTGGCATAGGGAAACATATTAAATTGGCAGCTATTTTCCCTCATAATGGAACGGCTCCTCGAATGCCTCAAGTCATTTGTTCAGGCATTTTCACGTCAGTTTTCCATCGCTGCTCGGTTGTCCACTCTCCCTCTATCTGTTAGTGTGATATTTCATCCACCATAATCCCTCTGGCGCGTTTTAGAGGGCCATTGCTTCGTAATCAGATACTTTTGTGTCGGGCAAATTTGGTGGTGAACGACGTTTCCTTTTATGCTCGATAACATGTATCGACGTCGGTGTTTTTCCTGAAAACTTGCATTTCATGAATATTTCGTTCAGCCGTAACAGATATAAATGGACCACGAGAAGTATTCAGATCATTTCACTGGGTAAAATGAAAAAAACGAAGGAATTCATACAAATGCTCACTTACTATCTATTTCTCATACTTTCGCTTCTTACTTTGTTTTTCAGGATGATATCAACCATTGAATTTTAATTGAATTCTGACTGATATTTTTCTGATATTTCTCAAAGATTGTAGCATCTAAATTAAGTAACGTTTTTCAGCAATATGTAAAAAGAGTGAAAATATTAGGTGTTAATGACATGAATACATTATTATTCAACATTTTTATGCTGCCTTTTCTTATGCTTCCATAAATAAATCTCTACTGCCTCTTCAAGGAATACAATTAACTGGGCGATACCAGTTCAAAACAAGTTCTTGTAATCTATATATATATATATATATAAAAATCGATTGCTGTTCGTTAGTCTCGAGAAAACTCGAGAATGGCTAAACGGATTTTTCTTATCTTGGTCTTGAAATTATCGTGGAGGTCTAGGGAAGGTTTAAAAGGTGAGAAAAATTCGAATAATTGCCGGGAAAACCCTTAAAACAGCCCTTTTCTGTTTCCCATACAAACGTTTTCTAATGTAACTAAAGTAATCAAGAAACCATTATACCCCACTTAAGATATGAGCAAAATCCCGAATATTGAAATTTCCAGTATTATTTTATTGAGCATTAATATAGTACTGGGAATTCCAACATTCGGGATTTTGCTCATATCTTAAGTGGGGTATAATGGTATCTTAATTACTTTAGTTGGTAATTGAAGAGATAAGAAACATTTTATAATAAGTTATCAATTACATTTAAATGATAAAGTAATAGTTTTGTAATTTCAAAAATGCAGTACGAAGTCTGCCGGGTCAGCTATAATTATTATATTATACAAAAGCTTAGGTCTTTTATTTATCGATTGATGCAGTACGATGTCTGCCGGGTCAGCCATTATTATTATATTATACAATTATTATATTTTATAAAAGTTTAGGTCTTTCATTTATCGATTGATGCAGTACGAAGTCTGCTGGGTCAGCTAGGATTTATCTTATCTTGGTTTTGAAATGATCGTGGAGGTCTAGGGAAGGTTTAAAGGGTGAGAAAAATTCGATTAATTGCCGGTAAAACTCTAAAAACAGCCCTTTTCTGTTTTCCATATAAAGGTTTTCTAACGTAACTAAAGTAATTAAGATACCGTTATACCCCACTTGAGATATGACCAAAATCCCGAATGTTGAAATTCCCAGTATTATACAAATTCCCAATAAAATAATACTGGGAATAAAATAGAAAAAGGCTTTTTACTTGATAGAAGAAATATAACAAAATTTGAATATCAAAACAGATTTAATCTGTTAGTCTTCTGCAATTTCAATTTTATTTTAGACATCAATTTAATTCTAAAAGATTTTTGAATAAGATTTTTTTTTTTTTAAATTAAAATTGTAGAAGACTAACAGATTAAATCTGTTTTGATATTCAAATACTGGGAATTTCAACATTTGGGATTTTGCTCATATATAATATGGGGTATAATGGTATCTCAATTATTTTAGTTGGTAATTAATGAGATAAGAAACATCTTATAATGAGTTATCAACTACATTTAAATGATAAAGTTATTGTTTTGTAATTTCAAAAATTCTCCCCGTTTTGTTCAAATACTTGATAATTTATCTATCTTATTAAGTTTTATATTACATTATATTTGTTAATAATAAAAAAAAATATTATTATAACTTGAAAAAAATAAAATTTCATTACAATTCCTTCACTAACTAATCGAAAGGAACTTCGTTCCATCCGGGTGTCCCTTGA
This sequence comes from Megalocaria dilatata, assembly GCA_034642435.1. Lineage (NCBI taxonomy): Eukaryota > Metazoa > Arthropoda > Insecta > Coleoptera > Coccinellidae > Megalocaria > Megalocaria dilatata. The sequence goes on along the minus strand of CM067859.1, from coordinate 49,648,379 downwards.
CACCTCTCAATTTATATTTTGATTATTTAGGCACCACAAAAGAAAACAAAAAATACAGTTTATGAGAAAGCATTAAATTGATAAACAGACTGTATCATAGCAGTGTGTTTGTCAATATCAAATTTAAACCTTATAAATAGCCAGTATTTCAGAAAAACTCTGTTTTGTAAGTAAGCAAGATGATGTGTCGAAAATAATAAAACTTCATGCTTCATTCAAATAATGATTTTTTATTAAATACGGATTCGTTTTGTTTGTTTTGAGATTATTTTACACAAAAATTTAGGACTTTTATTCATCGACTGAGGCAGTACGAAGTCTGTCGGGTCAGCTAGTACTGAATAAAGTTACTCTGATTTTCACAAATTTTTATTGTTATTTAATACAAAAATTGTTTCGCTATCACAGTGGCATCTTCAGGTAGGTGGTATCTTACATTTTGAATAATTAAATTTGTTTTCGAAATCAGTTGCTATTTATATTAGAGTAGGTACAGATTTTTTTTGATTAATTTATTGAGCACTTAGACTTAGACTTAGTCTTTGTAAATTCCAGATTATCTGCATATGTTTAACAGGCATGACTTATTTAAATCTAAATGTTCTTTAAGTAATATTCCAATTTTGTTGTGTTTATTTATTTCTAGGGACTCTTAACAGATTGAAGGCATAACTTATATTTTCTATATGTAAAATTTAAAAATAATAGTTGAAAGCATGTCCTATTTCTGAAAAATGATTAGAATATTTGGCATTTCTTTTGTTATTGAGGAAACTCTTCAAATGTTCACGAATTCTAAGTCAGAAAGTTCTTCCAGTCTGTCCAATGTAAATTTTTGGGCAATCACCGCAGGTTAACTTATTAACTCTTGATTTATCATTTTTATGCGTACAGTATTTGTTATTTTTAATGAATTTACTCAGGTTTGAAAGAGTTTTGAATGAAGTTCTTAAATTATATTTATTTTTGAGGTATGTAGCAATTTTCTCAGAAATACCCTTAGTGTATTTTAAAGAAATGTATTCAAAATTTTCATTTATATTGGGATATACCATATTCAAAGCTATTTTATTTAATCAACAATTTATATGGATCAAAGTAGGATCATAGTCATTATTGACAGCTATTTGTTTAATGATGATGAGTTAAGAAATATAATTTTCTCGATTCACGGGAGTATTAACTAATCTGTGGATCATACAATTAAATGCTGATAATTTTTGGTTTAAAGGATGATTTGATTTAATGCGTATAATAGTATCCGTAAACGTTGTTTTGTGAAATATTGAAAATGCATGTGAACTATTTATTTTAGTAATTGTTCGATTAAGAAAATTAATATAGTTATATCTGTGATAGAACTTTCGATAGGGATTACTGTGATTTGACAGAAGGTAGGAGCCATGTTGTTTTAAGATTTCTGTTCAGTAAGCATTGACAAATTATCATGGAAAGACTCACGCCGCAACAACATTTACAAATTGTTGAAATTTATTTTCAAAATGAGTGTGCCAAACTTATAGAGCACAACTATCGATAGATTTAGGACAACATTTTCTCTACTCGATGCAACCACAACAAGACAAAGAACTGTACGTACAGAAGAAAATATCGCTGCTGTAAGTCATAGCGTTAATGATGATCCAGATTTGTCTATTCGTCGACGTTCACAACAAGTTGGACACTGTGCATTCACCGCATGAAAAATTTTCCGTAAGGATCTTGGTCTACACCCATACAAGATCCAACTGGTTCAAGAACTAAAGCCAATTGAACATAATAAGCGTCGTTTGTTTGCTGATTAGGCCCTAGGACAGCTTGAAGTTGATCCACTTTTCTATCGTAAAATTGTTTCTAGTGATGAAGCTCATTCCTGGTTGAACGGCTATGTAAACAAGCAAAATTGCCATATAAGGATTGCATCCTGAAAAATGCAATGATTGTTGTGCCTTACACGCTGGAGGCATGTTACAGTAAATGGTGCTCGTTACAGATATATGATAAAGTTTATTTGTTTCAAAATTTGAATGCTATCGACCCAGAAGTGTTTTGGTTCCAACAATATGGTGCTACACCTCATGCTGCTACCGTAAGAATTGATTTATTGAAAGAAAGATTTGGCGATTACATTATTTCGAGAAATGGTCCAATTAATTGGCCTCCAAGATCATGCCACATAACTCCACTGGATTATTTTCTTTTGGGTTATGTCAAGTCATTGGTTTATGCTGATAAACTAGAAACAATAGACGCTTTGGAAGCCAACATAACTCTTGTTATTGATGAAATGAGGCCTGAATTACTCGAAAGAGTGGCCCAAAAATGGTCTGGTCGAATGAGGTTCCTCAGAGCTAGTCGTGGTGGACATATGCCGTAAATAATTTTTAAAACATAAATGTCATCAAATTATCTTTCAAATAAAAAGAAAATTTGGCATCAATATTGATTTAAATGTGTTTTATTTTAATTTAAAGTTCTATCACTCTAAAAAAAAACACCCGATAGTTGCTTCATTTTCAAAGTGTAAAAACAAAACTGACAATGATACTGCATTTGCCAGGTAGAAATTGTGAGGTTATGATAAACTGATGAGTCCACGCTAGTACATCGCAACGACGTACTGAAAATTCACTATGATAAAAATGGCGTGGTAAAATCAGTTGTTTCGGAATTATTGGGAGAAGTATCCAATTCCATAATTCCAATACACTATGGAAATCAGATAGTTATCGACTAATTACAAAATATAATTTCTAATTTGCCGCACATTCCTGAAATTTTCACCATCATATGGATCATTCAGTATTGATTAGAAAAGGATATAAATAATTATAATTCTCATATATCTTTTTTTAAATTTCCTGTATCATTCAGGATATGAAGATCAATTATTTCGCGAAAGTTTTACTCTGCTCCTTTAGACCCACCGATGCATCGCAGAATGCAATAAACGCTCACTAAACCAATGAGGTAGTTGGCAAATTTATCGGCTATCTGCTACATATATTTACTATCATTTTTGAATTTCAAAAAGGTTGAAAATTATCCTTATGCACTAAAAAATGAGCATCCTGTCTGTTTGAAGTTTTGAGAATTAATTTCTCACGATTCTTATGAAATGTTACATCAGACTTCTTGTAATTCAACTCAATTATACGACTGTTATTAAGGTTTCAGTAGCGCTCAATACTGCTCTGCTCACAATCTTCATTTATTTTTTGTTATCTTCTGATTATGCGATCCTCACAAAATTTATATCCAATGCTGAATTTTAATTTAGTTGTACTACTGTTGCTAAGGTGTGTCTACATCTAAATGGAGAATTTAAACTCGACTGTTGCTATGGTTTCGGTAATGCTCAACGCTGTGTTATTAACAAAATATTTTCTTTTGTTTTGTATCTTATAACCTTACTATCCATAAATTTTGAATCGATCAAATTAGTATTTTGGAAAATATTGAAGAAATGAGAGGAAATTTCAAATGTAGATAACTGCGCAATCATTGGACAGATTCTACCCGTTAACACACTCAACTAGGATATTTTGCCCTCAAATTCGTTCTGAATGTTTCAAGGCGAAACGATAGCAAGACTGGAACAACTGAACAAAAGATATGATAGTCTCTGAGCTTGATAATATTTATAATTATTATTCTTTGTTTTTTTTTCGTTGTGACTTATAGCATTTTTTATTTTTATTATTTGTATTGATTTTCCCCGAATCATTTTTAAAATTAATGAGTTAACTGAAGACATAACATATATTCCTTGAGAAATTCTAACAATTATTGTATTAAGGTGAATGAATCTAAACGTAAAATATGTGGCAATCCAATGTTTCGGTGATGCCCTGTTTTGCAAAATGTTACGAATGATCCATCTATCCTGGTGCATCTGCCTAACTGTACTCTTATCTGCAAGCGGAAATAATAAAACTGAATCGGAACACAACAGTAGAAAAACTCACTGAATCCGGCTCTCGATTCATTGATTACATTATGATATCATTGACGCAGGAAATCAATCGTGAAAACTGAAAGAGTCTCGAAAAATGATTCGATATAGCATCAGACGTTCGATCCAGGGCCTGATAATATTCGGAAAATTGGATTCGGATCTTTCTTCGAGCCATCTAAGTGACATTTTTTGTTTGGAGTAATTTATATTGATGGATTCCGGAATAGAACTTGGATGAGTTTCTAATATTTCGTTGAGTAATTCTCAGAGAATGGACGCGAGGGCCTATGAAGGGAACGCCGAAGGTCAGATGTGATTTGATAAAGAAGAATCGGTGTAATCGAGTTGGAAGAAGAATGGCCTACCCTTGAAATTTCGAAGAAAAGTTATGTTATAAGTTTCAACGTAGCCGATGGGAAAAATTGGATAAGGACTGAAACAGAAAAAATTGGATTTATTTTATCACGAGATTTTGATTGAGATTCTAGTGAAATTCTGGGAAAGTCATAGGGATTTTGTTACGTAAGTGACTGAGCAACGTACATTATCTTCGATCACACTCAATAATACAAGCAGTGGCAGTAAAGATGGACGTTTTCAAATATTTATAAAATTATCATTTTTATTGTTGAAAATTTTTCATTTATATTTTCGGTTACTTCATAGCATTTATGGTACTCAATGCTAAAAACATCTAACATGTGGTAACCACAATCAGTAATGCACTGCCGAATCCGTTCTTGAAAGTTGGCCGCCACAATGTTCAGCATCGCTCTGTGAATTGTAATGGTTTCCACGGAAATTGCTTCCTTCAAATCTTGCAGAATTCGAGGCCTTTGCCTGTATACAATACAATATTATTTCCCCAAAATTTTACAGGTTGCGTTAATCAATAAAACTACTTTAAGATAATCTTTCACAAAAAAGTTTGCTTGAATGCAAAATATATACAATAATACAGCATGTAGAATATATATACATATATACACTCATACATACACATACATGTATATGACTAGAAACGATGAGTCATGAACTCTTCTAAAGAATAAAAATCATTCTTGATGAGCAGATTCCTGACAAACTTCTTGAAGGATGCTTCAACAAGCGACGTTACATGGTCGGGAAGTTCATTGTACATTCTTATTCCATTAAAATCATAAAAAAGTGCGTATTTTGAATCCTCTTTAATCGATGACCTGGGGGAACAAATTTATCCCTGGATCTAGTTTTATGGTCGTGCACGTTTGAGTACTTTGTAAAATTGTGGCTGTTCTCGTGGACGTAGAGAAGACACTCGAGTATGTAGCAGCATGGAACAGTAAGTAATCCAAACTTCTTAAACATGGTCTACAACTGGTCATTTGATCAACTCCGGCCACCAACCGTATTGCATGTTTTTGTTTCAGAAAGAATCCACTAGCATCCGCAGACGAGCCCCTTAGGACTATGCCGTAGGTCATTCGTCCTTGGAACTGAGCATGGTATATAAGAAGTGCTTCTTTTTCAGTAAGTAGATTTTTTATTCGTCTTAAGGCGAATATTGCAGTAGAGAGCTTCTTACATAATCCATTAACATGCTGCGTACAAATTAGATTTCCACTGATTGATACAACGAGTAGAGAAATGGTCTCTATATTATGGAGTTTTGTTGTACTAAGTAGCATTTGAGTTTTTTTCAGATTAACCTTCCTATCATTGCTGTTGTACCAGTCAACAGCGCCCTGAATAGATGTTTCAACTTTTTCCTGGAGAACTATCCCATTTTTTGCCCTATTTAGAGAGGATGTATCATCAGTGAAAATTGTCCTTCCATCTGCGGCAATATTATATACCATATCGTCAATATATATCAAAAATAAAATTGACCCAAGCATAGACCCCTGAGGCACGCCTGAAGTGATTCTTCTCTTGGAAGACTTCTTTCCATTTAGACCTACAATCTGATATCTATTATGTAGATAAATTCTCAGCAGTTTCAATGCTGGGCCTTTTACGCCTATATACTCGAGTTTGAACAAGAGCTTGTTATGATTTACGCAGTCAAAAGCTTTGCTCAAGTCCAAGCAAGTTATTATTGCTTTCTCTGAATCGTCCAATGCCTCCAAGATAAATTCAGTCATCTGCACCAGTGCTGTAGTGGTGGACCTAGCCCTTCTGAAGCCATGCTGCTGATCGTTAAGCAGGGGATAATATCCCAGGAATGAAATCAATCTTAATTATATGAGGGATTCAAAAATTTTTGAAACTGCTGGCAGTATCGATATAGGTCTATAGTTGTCATATACCTCTTGCTCTCCTTTTTTATATACTGGTATAAGTCTTGCCAGCTTTAGCTCATTGGCAAAATAGGCCTCCTAAAAATAGGCATTTATGAGGTCTGAGAGAGGATTGAATAGCAGTGGGCTGATTCTTTCGGAAATCTTACTGAGAAGCCATATATATCTCGTGACGATTTTCCCTTCATTTCATTAACAGTCCTCTTGATTTCCTCAGGTGTTGTTGGAGTCAGAAGGAATGATTTTGGATTTTTAATGATTTTCCTTTTCATGAAGTTCTAACTCATTTTTGGGTTGATGTTTAGTCCACCCAGCAGTCTTGGCGTTCCCTTTTCTGCTTTTTAATGAAGAATTCGTGACCTTCCATATGCTTGATTTTTATTCTCCTACATATTCAATATCTGAGAGTATTTACTTTTGATGGTATTATTGATGATCCCCGAAGAAATAACCACATTTCTACAAGTCAGGGGATCGAGGTGGCCACCGAATGTTCCCAAACCGAGAATTCACACGACCTGGGAAGTGACGGCGACTAACAAGCATTGATGAAATCAAAGTGTGGGCTGTTGCTTCATCTTGCTGGAATCAGACACTTCGAGTTGGGATTCTTCTTCGTTGTAACTCGGGTAAGAAGAAGTTGTTCATCATGTCAACCAAACTGTCACTTTAGGGCTACGCAGCGGTCTTTGGAGTATTTACGGAGCGTTTCAAAAAAACTAATGTTTTCATTGTTCTACCCCCTGTATGTATTCAGGTTTCTGAGTTTTTTTTTAATATTGGCCTCCTCTTAGGCAATGTTGCAAGATGCAGTGAAGGTTTTTTTCATATTCAATTGATTATTAGGAGTATAAATAAATTCATGCGGTTTCTTCCGGAACTTGAAGCTTTATTGTGAAAATTTGGTTATACATTCAAAGTTCAAAGAATTATCCGTCGCTAGTCACTATTTTTCTCATCTTTTAATAATTGGTTCTATCCTATCTCGAAAAAAGACCGGCTTCTTGGTTGCTATCCAGCACCTAATCATTTTTTGACTTTATCATGATTGGAAAAGTGCTGGTGAGAAGCGGGCGGGGTAGGAACTTCCATTTAAGCATTTCTAAGTGAGCTTAAACGGGCGATGCAACATGTGTCATGCTGTGAAAAACCTTTGTCGTGTATCTTTCGGCGTATTGCGGGCGTTTTTCTTGCACTGCTCAGAAAAACGCATCGATTGTCGTTCCCTGTGATCCTTTCTTTCGACTATGGCAGCTCATAATGAACTACACCCAGCCGGTTTCACCAAATACACAGCATGATCTTCTCGCCATGAATATTCTGCTAGACAGTTGATGATGAAGTATCCATACGTTGCTCAACCTTTTGGATTATCCTAATGGGCCCACTTTTCATTGCCAGTCACGATTTGATTCAAAAATTCTTTTTTAGCCGTTGAAGCAGTTGTTCACAAGTCAAAAAACGGCATTTGACGTCTTCTGGCTTCAGTTTATACTGCACTCAATTTCCTTCCTTTCGGATCATTCCCATTGCTTTTAAACGATGGAAAGTAGCTGTTTGAGTGACTGCAAGTGTTTTTGCGAGTTCCTTTTGCGTTTGTGATGGATCTTCATCGAGCCTTGCCTCCAAGTCTCCATCCTTAAACTTTGATGGCGCTTAGGGTCGTTCTTCGTCTTCCAAATCAAAATCGCCACTTTTAAATCGGGCAAACCACTTCTGAGACATTCGTTCTACTAGAGCATGGTCACCACAAATTAAAAAAAACGATGACATGAAGTAAATTTCACCACTAAAAATAATTATTCCGTACAAAAATTTACATTTTCATAGCACATAGAAACTATGTTGTTTGCACTTGGGCGAAATGACAGATTCTGAAAAAAAGCCTTTTAATGACGCTTCAAAATGAACGAGTTGCCAGATGAAACAATGAAATAATTAACTGATAGCAAAATAAATATGTTGTCAAAGCCGCACGAACTTATTTTTAGTCCTAATAAGTATACAACTATGACAGAAAGTACCGTGTATTGATTATTTCAAAATCCAGTTTGGAGGTATTGTCCCATTTCTTGTGCCTTAGTTGGCACAACTGTACTCTAAGCAGAGTATCACGTCACATTTATTTAAGTTTATTTAAAGTTTCTTATTTTTATAAGTTGATTGATTGTTCGTTTTACGACTTTTGCAGTGAATAAAAATATGTATGGAAGGAACTGTCCTAAATTTCTTGTGAGGAAGCGCTGAGAATAACTCTTACGGTGAATTGGCTTCGTAGAAAAATTTGTAAGTTAATGCGGACAGAAGGAAAGTAACGGTGATACTGATAGTTTTCTTTTGTGATCGCGATGTTGTACACTTCGAGTTATTGCCAGAAGGAGCGACAGTTAATATAGAATATCATATGGGAGAGAAAATTCGTTGATAGAACCGTATCTGTGGAAAAAAGTGATGGATTTTAAACCAAAATAACATACCATTCTGAAAAGTTATCACTGTGATTAAAAACTCAATAAAATTTATCGAAAAACTCCGTATTCCCCTGATGTAGCTCCAGCCTACTTTATTCTGTTTCCGGAACTTGAATTACCATCTAAAAGCACTCGGTTACTAATCAATTTGAAACGTGTGCATGTCTGTAATTTGCCTCTGTGATCAACAAAACCTTGTCGAGTTTGTTTGAGTATAGAATTGTTATACAGATGTATGTTACACTGTCTCGATTTCTAGAACTTTCTATTACCATAGCTCATACTTCTTATTGATAATTTTTAGTACAGATCAGTCGAATTGATTTATTTGAATATGAATATGCTAATTATGAGCATTACGGAAAATTATGGTATGATTAGAGCATGAGAAAAGTTTATTCTGCGTGAGTAACGTGAACATATCGAGAATACATTCCTTTACTCGAATTAACTCGCAAAGGTATGTCTTGTATGTATTTTGCATACTCTAGATGGCGCTAGTGTATTATTAATACCTTTGAGCCTCTATGTATAGCGAATTTAGATACTTGAGAGATTTGGAATCAGTAGCATACATTGCATTGACTAAAACCAATAAGTTTGAAACAATTTGCCTCTGTGATCAACAAAACCTTATCGAGTTCGTTTGAGTATAGAATTGTTATACAGATGAAAGTTACACCGTCTCGATTTCTAGAACTTTCTATTACCGTAGCTCATACTCCTTGTTAATAATTTAAAATGAGATTTTAAATAGTTTCATTCTAATTTTCACACATTTATTATAAATATAAAAATTGTTTTGGTGTCATAGTAGCACCGTCAGATCTTTTGCATTTTGAATTATTAAATTCATTTCGGAAATATACCAATTTTATACACTTACAGGTATATGATTCAAATGAAGTGTGTGGTTATTCTAAGGGTGCATATTCTAAAGGTTCATATCTATTTGTTCATTGAGTAAAATTCCAATATTATTGTGTCTATTTATTCATGTTGCTTCTAATAAAATGAGGGTGAAACTTTTACTTTCAACAAGCAAAATTCAGAAATTCTGTTTAAAGTCCACTTCCGTTTTCAGTTTCATTTTTTCTATTGAGAAAACTTTCCAAAAGTTCTTCCTCCTTTTTCGAAAAGTTTTCCCAGTTTTCCTTACGTAAACTTTTTGGCAATAACCACAAACTAACTTATAAACTTCTGATATGTCATCCTTGGGTATAAAAACTTTATTGTTCTTTATGAATTTATTACGGTTTGTATTTATTTCAAATGAGGTTCTTTTCATGTGCTGTTCATGTTCATTTCTGAGATATGAAGCAATATTCTTTGAAATACCTTTTGTATATTTTATTGAATTATACTTGAATTACTCTTTTTTTGAGGTATAATTTATTTAATGAAATCATGCCAAGAAGAAAAATTGTCATGGAATTATTCTTCATTTATTAAACTTGTTCTGAAATTATTTTTGTTGAATATAAATATTAGCGCTTTGTGTTACATATTTGGTATAAAGGTTTTTTCACCGTTTTATATAGATTTCATTCTGCTCTGCCTAACTCATTACACGAGTAGATTCTGTAATTTGAATTTCAACTTTATGGATTATGATTTGATATAAAAGGAAGAGCAATAAATTGAATTCTTTATGTCCCGTTCTGAAATCTAAAATAATTGAAAAGTAATGTAAAATGAAGATAGTAAACGAAATGCTCAAATTGACCGAGATTCTCTGGAAATTCCAGAGAATTCAATCTGAAAATTTTTAATACTGGAGAGTTATTCAGGTCTTATTTTTCGTTGAGCAGTATGCCGGTTTTATTTTACTGATTTATCTCTAGTGACTCTGACAAGCTTAGGGCATAACTTTTACTTTCTACATGTAAAATTTTGAAATTGTGGTTAAAAGTATGTCCGGTTTCTAACAAATTGTTCGAATATAATATATATAATTACTTTTGTTATTGAAGAAACCCTTCAGACATTCTTCAATTCTCTATCGAAAAGTTTTTCCTGTCTGTCCTAGGATCAACTTTTGGCAATAACCGCAGGTTAACTTATAAACTGAAAATTTATCATATTTATATGTACTGTTTTGATCATTTTCAATGAGTTCACTGAGGTTTGAATAAGTTTTGAATGAAGTTCTTTATTCGTATTTATTTTTGAGTTATGTATCAACACACTCAATAATATTATAGAGTATATTTTAAGGAAATGTATTTGAAATTTTCTGAATATCAAAACAGATTTAATCTGTCAATCCTCTACAATTTTAATTTCAAAAAAATTTTCATTCAAAAAACTTTTAGAATTAAATTAATGTCTTATAAGCACCGCTTATATTTAATAGACTTATACAATCAAAACTCAATATACACTATCAAATGGAATGAATAATCCAACAAATATAAATTGTCAATTGGAATTAATAAATAAATATTTGAAGGAGATGAGATTTAGTTTCTGATCTTACAATTATGAACATCAATTTTTTTTCGGAAACATAAAACACAATTTAAGGACTTCTCAAAAGATATAATCTATTTGAAATATTCAATATATTTAAACATTCAAATAAGTTAATTCAAAAATCTCTCAAAACATTCACTATAACTTCAAACAACATTTAGATTTCCGATAATCTCTTCATCGGCTCTAAATCATATTTTGAAATCAAAATCACCTAACAATCAATTTAGCTTACCTAAGTGTGGTAACCGGAACATTGCTTAGACAAACTTACTTTAAAATCAAGATATTCTATGTTCGTGTTTTATGTTTTTAAGAAGGAATTGTTGTTCATAATGGTAAGATCAGAAACAAAATTTTGTCTCCTTCAATTATTTACTTGCTAATTTTAATTGACAATTTATATTTTTTGGTTTATTTATTCCATTTGATATTGTATATTGAGTTTTGATTGTATGCGTCTATAGAATATAAGCGGTGCTTATAAGACATTAATTTAATTCTAAAAGTTTATTGAATAAAAATTGTTTTGAATTTAAAACTGTAGAAGACTGACAGATTAAATCTGTTTCGATATTCAAATCTTCTCATAACCCTTCTATCAAGTAAAAAGAATTTTTCTATTGTATTTAAGTTTGTTTCTGTTCGGATATTTGAAGCTATTTCATTATTTTTATTCACCAACAACGAATCTATGAATATTGGATCATAGTCATTACAAATAGCTATTCGTTTAATGTTGCTGAGCTCTACAACAAAGTTTCATGAATTTATGGGTATGTTAACTAATCTTTGGATCATACATCTCTTATACTATAGCTCAGAATAAAATAGACATTGAATTGTTGAAATATGAATGGGAAATGTGTTTATATAATACATAATTAATAGTTGTACAATTTCTGTTGATCTATGACTGCCTTTTATTCATTCTTATAGTTATCTCAGATTAAGAAACAGAATAAGATTAGTTAATTGTATGGCTAATTCGTTACAGCAATCCCCTGTCACCATTCGTTCTATAGAGGTTTTTTCCACTGTTTTTAGAATCCTCCGTAATTTTTTTTTTCTGATTGTATTCACCAAAAATGAGATGAGACCTACACTATCCCTTTTATGACTATTTTTCTATTTCAATTAATGCTCTTAACTCCTATTATTATGCCTTATTATTTTATTTGAAAAAAAATTTCAGTGTATCAGTGAATTCAGTGGAAATATCTAAATTTTCTTATGAGGAGTAAATGTCAGGTTCACTTCATTATTTATCTATTCTTTTATTAAAATATTAAGAAAGCGGTTTTTCACTTGATAGAAGGAATATTATAAAATTTTAATACCAAAACAGATTTAATCTGTTAGTCTTCTGCAATTTTAATTTCTGAGGATTTTTATTCAAGAAACTTCAAGAATTAAATTAATATCTAATAAGCAATGCTTATATTTAAATTAAATAAATGTTTTTTGTTTCATTCCAAGCATGCGCATTAAACTCATCGGGCAAGCGTACGCAGCTCTGCTTGTTACAAAATGTTTAGTTTTCTGATCTTATATTTATGAAAACTAAATCTTTCTCAAAAATATACAACATAATTTTAAGAACTTCTCAAAAACTATTAGGAGTACAAATAAGTTTCCGCCGTTTTATTGTAGATGGCGCGGCACGGAGTTTCGGTTAGCTTTCGCAGATGATAACCGGCTTAAAAAATAGTTTGGACATTCAAGAACAACATAACCTATTAATATCATTGATTTTATATTGGTAAAATATAATTTTTATAAGTTTAAAATGTCAAAATTTGAGCCAAGTAAGCGTCATTTGCGAGAAATATTAGTTTACTTCTTTAATTTAAAGAAATCTGCTGCTGAGGCGCATCAATTGCTCGTAGAAGCATATGGTGAGGGTGCTTTGAGTGAGAGAACTTGTCGAGAGTGGTTTCAAAAGTTTAAAAACGGTGATTTCGACGTAGAAGACAAAGATCGCAGTGAAAGGCCAAACATTTACGAGGATGCAGAATTGGAGGAATTATTGGAGTAAGATTCATCTCAAACACAAAAAGAACTTGCTCTAACATTAGAAGTCACTCAGTAAGCTATCTCACATCGTTTAAAATCATTAGGAATGATTCATAAACAAGAAAATTGGGTTCCGTACGGTGGAAACTTATTTGTACTCCTAATAAGTTATTTGAAATTTTTAATATATTTAAATAAATTCTTCAAAAACTTTTAAAACATGTATCAAATCCTCAAAAAATAATTAAAATTTAGATAAGACCATTTCAATTTCACATTTAAAAAATAAAATCAAATTAACAATAAATAAACTTACTCAATACCATCTCTAGGAATATAGGGTTGTTTGAATATTAAAACTAGGTATATCTAATATCCAAGATACTCTATGTTCTATACTCACAACAAAATCACACAAATTTTATAAAGCACTTTAATATCATTAAAAAAATGTATATAAAACAGTAATTTATTTCCACAAAAATGTTTGTACTACTACAACAATTGTTTCAACACGATGTGGCTTCTTCAGGTATTACATTTTACTGTCTGCTGAAACAATTGTTGTAGTAGTACAAACATTTTTGTGGAAATAAATTACTGTTTCATATACATTTTTTCAATTAAAATGAGTTTCCACCAAGTAAAGACCGAATCTATCAAATACTTTAATATCAAGTAAAAAACTGCTTTCTTATTTATTTATTTATTTTCTTTTATATATAATATATAATTATATTAGGTTTTTAATTAAAGTAACTCATTATACAGTTTTGAATGTTTTAACTAAGACCATTAAAGTGCGTTATAAAATTTGTGTGATTTCAGTTTGAGCATAGAACATAAAGTAAGTACCTTGGATATAAGATATATCTAGTTTTAATGTTCAAACAAACACATCTTCCTAGAGATGGTATTGAGTAAGTTTAATTATTGTTAATTTGATTTTATTTTTTAAATGTGAAGTTGAAATGGTCTTTTATGAATTCTGATTATTTTTTGAGGATTTGCCACATGTTTTGAAAGTTTTTGAAATATTTTATTTAAATATTTCGAATAAATTAGTTTTTGAGAAGTTCTTAAAATTATGTTGTTTATTTTTGAGATAGACTCAGTTTTCATAAATATGAGATCAGAAAAGTGAACATTTTGTAACAAGCAGAGCTGCGTAAGCTTGTCTGATGAGTTCAGTGCCCATGCTTGGAGTGAAAGAAAAAACATCTATTTATTAATTTTAATTGACAACTTATATTCGTTGTTTTTTTCTTAATTCCATTTGATATTGTATAATAAGTTTCGATTTTATACGTCTATTAAATATAAGCATTGCTTATTATACATTTATTTAAGTCTTAAGGTTTCTTGAATGAAAATTTTTTGAAATTAAAATTGTAGAAGACTAACTTCCTTTTAAAAATTGTTAATAACAAGTAATATTTCAAAGGTTTTATATATCAATAAATAATTGTAAAACTTGGAGAAGTGAGGAATACCAAAGGTTCGTATGGTCGTTCAGTAATTTTATTGTGGGTTCATGATAATTCCAGAAAACCTCTATTGATTCCAAGATACGCTTCTTGCCGTTTAGTTCTAGATATAGTGTTTTAAGCTTATCTAATTTTAGGATATTTGTTTCGTAACATTGGAGTTATTTTGTCAGTGCTTATGATGTTCTTGAAACCTTTCTTGGAAAGTTCTCTCGGTTTGTTCTACATATTTGCATGACAACTATATTTATAAACTCCTGAATTAAGAAGCCAGTCATTTCTCTCTTTAGAATTAGAAAGGTAAAAAGCACTGACTTGCAGTTAAGTGACTGCACGCTAGGTCATATTACCTGCAAACATGCCAAAACGATTTCTTTATGATCTTTTCATACGATCCTCATGAAATTTCACACGAACATGCGCGTAGTTATTCTACTTCCCAATTCTGAATTTCAGATAGATAGAACCTGCAGTTTCGAAAATATTGACAAAAATATGAAACATTTTCAAACGTGAATAACACAATTATTAACCCGATTAGCTCACGTACAAACTAACTCTTGGATCTAAAACAATCCCTGAAAGTTTCAAGGCTCTAGCTCTATTCATTCGAAAGTTGGCGTGTTTACGGACATACGGGCCGGAGAAAATTACTTTTGACCTCTGATTCTTCATCAACGAATTTAACTCATTTAAAACCATTTTTCGATGAAAATTCAAAAATGACAGAAATCTGGCCGAACCGATAGCACGCTTTGTCCTGAAATAAGCACACAAAAACAACCATCTCAATAATTTAGGAGTTTATAAATTGAGTCGTAATGAGCACGGCTGCGTATATGTAGGAAAACTAGGAGAACTCAAAGATAGGTTCAAAGCATCATTTAAGCTCCGAAAAGATGATAAAAGAATAAAATAATTTTCAAATACATCTGGAATCGATAGGCACGACACTAAACATCCTGGAATCAATAGAGACTATCAAGAATAATCACCATCCCGCAGTAAAACTATTTGGCATTCTTCACTACTTGAAGGCTTAGACTAGAGTTTCTCAACCTTTTTTTGCCCATCGCCCCTTTTCAGAGTATGTTTTCTTCTATTGCCCCCACCTCAATTTGACCCACTATTTGATATTATTAGTGGGCAATATTGACTTGCCTCCTTGAGAACCCTTTAAAAATATTTGAAAATGAATAACTAAATTAATTCAATAAACAAACAATATTTTATTTTGTTGGAATTGAAGGTTAATTTATAACAATTTATGAAGTCAGTGATTCCAGATGTGTTGATTAAGTAACAAATAAATATTCCTACGTATATTATACACTCATTAATATAATACATTTGATAAAATAAAAAAAGGCTTTTTACTTGATAGAAGAAAAATAACAAAATTTAATTATCAAAACAGATTTAATCCGTTAGTCTTCTACAATTTCTTCTTCTTCTTCTTCTACTTATATTAGGCACTAGGCCTGTTCTTCACAATTTTTTTTTTCATCCTCTCGTTTAGTTCTGCAGCCGTATTTGTGATGTGGACTGCCAACTGTCTCGCCATCTTTTGAAGGGACGTCCTGGTGGTCTTTTTCCAGTTGGTTTCAAATCCCACGCTATTCGGGCTAATCTTTGAGGGCTCATTCTGCTTACATGCTGATTCCACTCTCTTCTCTTCTGTCTTCCCCATCGCACAACATCCTGAACCTTACATCGCTCTCTTATTTGACTGTTTGGTATTCTGTCCAGTAATGTTTTCCCAGCTATTGCTCTTAACGT
Organism: Megalocaria dilatata; assembly: GCA_034642435.1. NCBI lineage: Eukaryota > Metazoa > Arthropoda > Insecta > Coleoptera > Coccinellidae > Megalocaria > Megalocaria dilatata. The sequence goes on along the minus strand of CM067859.1, from coordinate 49,631,914 downwards.
TTTCATTTCCGTGGTCCTTAGAATCCTCTTCGTCTCCGCTGTATCGGCTCTCGTCTCGATAGAATATGTCATAATAGGCCTAACACATGACTTATATATGCGGATTTTCTCGTTCAATCTCAGATCTTTATTCTTCCAAATGACATCCCGTAAGCATCCCGATATATGAGCTGCTTTGTTGGCTTGTTTGCGTACAGTTGTTTTCAGGTCTCCGCAACTAGAAACTTCCACCCCAAGGTATTCGAACTTCGAAACTTGTTCGATTATTTCATTGTTTATTACAATTTTACATCTTATGGGTTCCCTTGCGACAACTAAAGATTTGGTTTTAGCTGTTGATATGCTCATATTGTACTCTCTTGCTTCTAGTTCGAATGCATGTGCCATTCTCTGTAGGTCGTCTTCGTTGTCCGAAATCAATATTGCGTCGTCTGCATAACACACAATTCTTATCTGTTTCGTAGAAAGCCTATATCCCTGTCCTGCATTTCTTACTTTCTCCACAATTTTGTTCATTATTATGCTAAAAAGTAGAGAGCTTAGACTGTCTCCTTGGCGAATACCAGATGTTATATTCACCTCTGCTGTGAGTTCATTGTTTATCTTGATTTGAGTTTTGTTGTTAGTATTGAGATCTCTAATAAGCTTTACTATACTGCTGGGTTGATTTTGTTTTTTCAGCAGTTTCAACACATCTTTCAGTCGGACGCGATCAAAGGCTTTAACAAGGTCTAAAAAGCACATGTAAACAGGTTTGTTGAACTCAGTAGCCTTTTCTGCGATTTGCCTTACTATGAAAATTGCATCTGTTGTTGACCTATTCTTTCGAAACCCCTGTTGCTCTTCACTAATCGAATATCCTTCACTAATCTTATTGGCCAAAATCATAGTTAGCAGCTTGAGCAATGTGATGGTACGGTAGTTATCAGGATCCTTCTTATTTCTTATGTATTGTACCGTTATACTTGATTTCCATTGGTCTGGTACGCTCTTTGTAGTCAATATCTTTTGGAAAAGAACATGCATATTTTCTACTATCATGTCACCTCCATACTTCAGCAGTTCGTTCGGTATGCCGTCGGGTCCTGGAGCTTTTCTATTTTTTAATTTTGTAATATGAGTCCTTAGTTCTTCCATCGATATTTCTATACTTTGGTCATTATTAGTCTCATCTATGTTTTCTCCCTGCTCTATACTATCACCATCACATCCGTAAAGCTGCCTGACGTAAGTTGTCCATTTCTCTCCTTCTATTTCATTCGCGTTCGGTGGTGAGGCTAGCAACCTGCCCTGGTAGAAGAACATATGCTCATAGACACGATCACAATGCCTCTACAATTTCAATTTCAAAAAAATTTTCATTAAAAAAACTTTTAGAATCAAATTAATTAATATTAATTATATTTAATAGACGTATATAATCAAAACTCAATATGTCAAATGAAATAAGTAAACCAACAGATATAAAAAAGTCATTAAAATTAATAAATAAATATTTGAAAGAGACAAAATTTTGTTTCTGATCTTACCATTATGAACACCAATTCCTTTTAAAAAACATGAACATGACTTCTCAAAAAATATAATTTATTTGAAATATTTAATATATTTGAATATTCAAATAAGTTAATTCGAAAATCTCTTAAAACATGCACTATATCTTCTTTTTGAATTAACTTATTTGAATATTTAAATATATTAAATATTTCAAATAAATTATATTTTTTGAGAACTCCTTAAGTTGTGTTCATGTTTTTGAAAAGGAATTGGTGTTCATAATGGTAAGATCAGAAACAAAATTTTGTCTCCTTTAAATATTTATTTATTAATTTTAATTTTTTTTATATCTGTTGGTTTATTTATTCCATTTGACATTTGATATTGAGTTTTGATTATATACGTCTATTAAATATAAGCGGTGCTCATCGTAGACATTAATTCAACTCTAGAAGTTTTTTGAATAAAATTTTTTTGAAATTAAAATTGTAGAAGACTAACAGATTAAATCTGTTTTGATATTTAAATTTTGTTATATTTCTTCTATCAAGTAAAAAGCCTCTTTCTATTTTATTTTATACATAATATATAATTATATTTAGGCTTGAATAAATCTCGTTATGGAATGTCAATGGTTTAAAAAAACCTTATAATACGTTACACTTTTCTGTGATTTTGTGAAGAACAAAGACGATCTTGAATTTTAAAGTTAGTCTGTTTAAAGCAATTTATCCGGTTACCACGTGGGAGTAAGATATAGTGATTGATATTTGATTTTGATATTTGGAATATTATTAAGGGCCGATGAAGAGATTATCATAATTCAAATTGTCTTTTGAAGATATAGTGCATGTTTTGAGAAATATTTGAATTAACTTATTTGAATATTTAAATGTATTGAATATTTCAAATAAATTATATTTTTTGAGAAGTCCTTAAGTTGTGTTCATGTTTTGAAAAGGAATTGGTGTTCATAATGGTAAGATCAGAAACAAAATTTTGCCTCCTTTAAATATTTATTTATTAATTTCAATGACTTTTTTTATATCTGTTGGTTTATTTATTCCATTTGACACTATATATTGAGTTTTGATTATATACATCTATTAAATATAAGCGGTGCTTATTGTAGACATTAATTTAATTTTAAAAGTTTTTTTAATACAAATTTTTTTGAAATTAAATTTGTAAAAGACTATTCAAATTTTAATACATTTGAGTTTAGAATGAAGAATGAAATAAAAATATTTCAAAGAAAGAAATCAAAACGCAATTTAGTATAAGGTTATAATTTCAGAGATATACAGAAGACGTTATTAAGGAGTTGATTGAACTTGATGCTCCTTAAGGAGCATCATGATATCAGGCTCCATTTTACTCAAAAACAAACAACCGTATGTCGCCGCGTTTAGTAACATGAAGCCTATTTCTCTTTTTTGTTATCAAGGTGTATATAGCACTAAATCCACATTCAGCTAAATATGATGATGAGAATACTGTCAGAAATCGTTGAACGATCGACCATATTCCTTGTTAAAGTTATGAAACACGCTTCTCCAGCTGAAATTCTTGATATATATTCCTGAATTTAGGTTTTAGTTCCTCATTCTTTGTGAGTCTATCAGTTCTTGTTCTAACTGGGATGATCCTGATGTGACGACATTTGAATGAAAAGGTGCCCAAACCCCAATCTGGTATGACCATATTCAAAATATCCTGAAATAGCTCCTTGAATTCAATATCGAGGTTTTCCAAGTGCTGACAGTAAATTAGTAACTCGTGGTCATTCAATTGTACTGCTGATAAATTTGGGAAGTTATTGAAATCCCGTCTGCCGATATTTTTTTCTTGTATAAAAGAAGTTTTGCTACGAAAGCAGCTGTTTTTATTAAGTTCAAATCATCACTTTGTAGTTGGAAGTTGACATCATTGAACAACTTATAAAGGACTGTCACTTGCTTACTTAAGCAATATCGTTCTTTGATGATATGAGGCTTTCACGCAATTCTGGGTCTTTGTTTTCAAGAACGTCCATTACAGATCCAAAAAGATTGAGAAAGCGAGTCAAACAGGTACTTTTTGACAGCCAGCGCACTTCTGTGTGAAGCAGCAATCGATTGAACTCTTCATCATTAGCGAGGCAAAATTGACCAAACAATCTGTCATTCAATGAATAACTTCAGATTTTATTAACTGCTTTAATAACATGTTGCAGTGATGTATGGAGGCGTTCACTGAGATTTTCTGCAACCAAATGCTAGCGATGAATTTAACAATGCACAGCGAGCACGTCAGGAATTTTATTCTTTAGATATGTAATGAAGCCTCTGTGGCGCGCTGTCATAGCCAATGCGCCATCCGTGGCAACGGACATAATATTATTCAAAAGAATTATCTTTTCAGTACAAAACATATGGAACAATAGTTCTCGACATATTTTCTCATTCCATTGAATCTCACGTAGAATAATAATAATGCGTCATTGGTGGATAATGTGGATTCACTCAGCTGAATTGAAAATTGAGAAGTTTGTAGATAATTGCATAAGGATTCTTCAATGTTTTTAGCTATTTTATCGATTCGTCTGTGCACAGAACCATTGCTCAAAGGAATTTTTCTTATAATAACTGCAGATTGGTCTATGGAGCACTGTGGTTATAACCTCTTTTAATGCAGGTAAAATGAAATCTTCTCCAATAGTATTAGTTTTCCAGATTTAGCTATCAATGATGATATATTGAACGAACCTTGAAGTCAATCATCTTCCTGCTTAGAAGATGAAAAAAGTTTCGATATAATAATAATAATTAATAATAATAATTTATTAATTACCCTCAAAATTTTACAGGGAATGTCATGTATATATATACGATAATATACATATATGTATAAATTAAAGCAATATTTATTTATTTATTTATTTATTTAAAGGAATACAAGACGGGACGAACTCAAAATTATGTATTCACTAATAATCCAATCACAATGTTACTTAAAAACCAATAACAACGAAAACAGTAAATTTATTTGAACCATAAATTAAAAAAAATACAAATATGAAACAAAATTCAGTAATTTCCCAGAAATCATTTCAAAGTGCAAGAGAAGGCCAATAAAGAATCAGAAAAAACGTCAACGGCAGCGAGATTAGATAGTGTATTATAAGTTTTGCAGCATCTCATCAATGGTGAATTCAGGTGATAATTGGAAGAACTTTGATCTATATGGAACAAAAACTTATTTCTTGTGCAATATTTAGGTACATTGAAACTAAGCATATTCACAATTTCAGTGGAATCGAGAGAATTAATAATCTTGTAAATAAACTTTGCGTCCCTCAACATTCTCTGGTCAGCCAAAGTAGTTAACCCTAACTCCCTCATAACTCGATCCCGATCATCAGTAATATGTTTATAACATTTTTTGTTGACTATTGATTGTTTTTTGTCGACTATTGAATCAGTAAGCCACGTCTCAGCAAGGCACACAATATCACAACTGCAAGCCAAAGAACTATTGTAAATGTTGTACAATTTTGATCTCAATCCCCGTACATTCTGATACAGAAAAGACAGTATCATCATAAAACACTGCAATTAAACTTTTAAGTGGAGCAAGAAGTAAATTAATTTAGTCTTTCCAAGTCAGATTCAGTGAATATTCTAAAGACTTTGGCTTTATCATCTTTCCTTGCATAAATAGTGCCCTCTCTGACCCATATATATTTGTAGTTATTTTTTCGTGCATACTCCTTCGCCTTATTCAATAAAATTTTAATGTATCTTGTGAGATGTTCGTTTATGAACAGCTGATCAGAAATGTTATCAATCTTGAGTCCGGGAGACGACGTTCTATCTGATTTGCGCTTCATTCTGGCAGCGGACAAGAATTCATCTCTAGCGACTTTTCGATTGAACTTGACGATGATTGGCCTAGACTTACCAATGATGCTAGTGTTTGATCTGAACAAGGCATCAACATCACCTGAAGATATGGGAAACTCAATATTTTCGTAGATCTTCTGCAAAATAACCGGTAATTTCTCATTCGACTTCTCTGGCACACCCAGAATTTCCAAGTTATTTGACTTCAACTGTTGTTCCAATGATTCAACTCTATTAGTTAAATTAATTACCTCCTTCTTCAGACTAATATTTTCCTGTGTTAATCTTTCGATTATATCCAATTTATCATTGACCTTATTGATAATCATCTGAAAAGATGATATTTGATCACTGCAAAAGGAGACGGAATGAATAATTTCCCGCTATTTCTTATTCAAATTTGATATATCATCTTGGGTTTTCTGAACAATTTTCAAGGTGAGCGCCGATGTAGGTGGATCCATATCCTCCTTCACACCAGGAGAAACCACAACGGACGATCGACCTTTGTTTTCGACCAATCTGCATTCAGGACACAGCCATGACGCACCAGGAAGCTGGAGATCCACCACAGACTGCTTACTCATGCCAACACATTTTCCATGGTAAAATAATGAGCAAGAACCTGCACATTTCAACCCTGGAGTCTTGCTTGTCAAGCCTGCGGTGCAAACGTTACATATCACCATGATGCTCCCGTACAGTCCACCTCACTAAACACCAGGGCGCTCCAGATGTGAACTGCGTGCCGTCTCTCCACCTCAAGGCGGAAATTTCTCACGGGAATCGGGATCAAAATGTTGACAGAAATCAGCCGATAAACTTCTCAAATACAAAAACAGAGTCGCGAAAAAAATTTCCCGACACTTTTGGAATGGTTTGATATAAAACTCACTTTTAAAAAGTAACAAAATAATATAATAAAACAACAATTCGTAGAGAGCGATGTAAATACACCTTATCTCCACAACATGCGTTTATAACTTAAATGAATAAAATAAATAAATAAATATATGAATAATATAATAGTTAATTAATAACAATAACTGATATTAATTAATTAATTAATTAATCTTTAATTTATCTCCGAAAAAAATTGGAAGCGCTTAACCAACACGCCTGAGGGCCAATTTTGAGGTTTGTATATATCCTCCAGAAGTGACAAATTCGCACCAACTTTGAACGATACACTATTTGATATATCGCGCTTTGGGAGTTTCTCGACCACAAACTCTTCCCCTGGATAGTCGGCTGACTATCGTATTTCTTCTTAAATCACTGCCCTTTCTACTGAAATAAAACCATGTTAGACAAATTTTCACTTAAATTTTCTCCTTATGTAGTGTGTAATTTCTTGCCTTCATTAGATTTTTTTTGCAATTGGTAATCGCCCACGATGTCATCTCTCTTTAATTGTCTCTGGTTTTTCTATCGCCCCCCTGCAACCGTTGAGAACCGGTGGTATAGACGAACTGAAGCCTTCCATAAATATACCAAACCTCTGAAATATAACTTGTTATTCACCGGTTTGAAAAGGAAGAAAAAACTAGGAAACTCTAATCACTGTATTCTCGATAATGAAAGAGTGATAAGAAACGAATTAATTTCTCGTTTATTCAAATTTTTAAAATTAACTAGGTTCCCCAAATTGGCAATATTCTTCAAATAATATTGTTACATGAGTAAAATTGTACTTACAAATAAGAATTTCAATAGACCAGCTTTTTCTGAGGTTTGCTCTTATTTTAAATCACTATTATAATCCAACACAAATGATCAGGAAAAGAAAATTTTACTTCAGCTTCTTGGTAATGTACATTCCACACTTCTTAGATGATCTAAGTAGTTTTTTGATTAAGTTAATTAATATATCCTTTCGTTTCTAAGTTTCTTCATGTCAAACTTTTATCATGATATTTGTTCATCTTCTGGAAGGTTTTTGACAATCAAGCAATTACTAATTATGCAGTGGTTCTTTCAATAGGTTCATTATATATTTTCGTGAAATTCATTTTAAAAATTTGAGAGAACGGTTTAAGAAATATAAGGGCGCCTTTTCTATGTTCACAAGAAGCAATATGGCTACTCCTGTTCATCAGTATTAAGATCAACCGAATTAATTCTTTATCCATACTTTAGTGTTTGTAAATTACGAATGTAATGGCAATTGTTTTTTATATTATTTGAAATTTGAATATCGATATTGAAATCGTTGGTATCTCAAAATAGGAATTGTTGGCTTGTGAAACAATTGAGTATTCGCCTCAGAACTAAATCGGAAAGAAATCATGTATTACACCTTCTATGTGTATAATCTACTATACTCTAGCATTATAACGTAAAATTATATTTTTCATTGCAGTAATAGTCACTTTGGTGAAGTTGTTCAGATGTTTCATGGTAACTTCGATTAACGGTTTAGTTTTCAGGGAGAGAGAAATCTGAAATATTTCGGTAATGCTCCAGAACCTAGTTAAGTATAGCATAATTTGACACAGTTTCCTTTAGACCTGTTTCCATTACAACGCAGAATACTCCGTCATGTCGAAGTAAATCCAGAATCCACAAATTTCATTTCATTCCGTTTATAGTCCTCAGAGGATCCACACCTTTTATCGCTATTACAGTTGTCTCTTGCGTGACAGGTAAATAAGATTGATCATGTATTCTTGTATGTGGTGCCAAATTTCTGCTATATTATATGGCTAACTGTATTTTAAGGGAGATTTAATCTTAATTACCTAGAAAGGTTAGAGTTCGTATACGATCAGACAGTGAAAAATTATGTGGATTAGTTTAATTCCTTTCAGGAAGGCCTATAGGTATCGAGGTGTGATGTTGATCATATGAAGATATAAAAGAAGTCTTTTTTGTTTTTGCCGTGAATATCTAGTAGTTGAGCCCAATTAAAACAAGATTTAGGGAATAACTATGTTTTACCACCATAAAACTACATTTATTGTGATTGCACTTTCGAGGTTTTACCTTAGCTTCAGATAGCCGAAAATTCAACGGAAGGTACAAAATACTAAGGCAAAGATTACAAAGTGTCGACATATTAAAGCGGAGTGGTCAACATATGGTAATTAAATCCCAAAAAAGTGCACTTAAACCTTGAAATATCTCCGAAGAGTTTCAGAGAGGATTTCCGTTGTTTCGTGAGATACAGATAATAATATAATAATAATAATAATAATAATATTTATTCACCATATGTGTCATATGTCGATCAATGATCACACCCAAATATTTGACTGATTCTGCTTCCAGGATACAAGAAACAGTTCCGGTTGCCAAAGGCCCCATAGACGGCAGTCCACTAGAGTATGAGGAAAAGGGCAAGTACCTCGTTTTTTCCAGGTTTAGGGTGAGCATGTTGTAGCTGAACCAGTTTTCTAGAATTGTAATGTCGGCCTCAGTTTCTGCTTTCAATATTTCCCAATAGTCAGATTCACAAAGTAGTGCAATATCGTCAGCAAAACTAAGAATTTTTTTTGAAAATTTGAATATTAAAACAAATTGATATATGTTTATCTTCTACAATTTTAATTTAAAAAATTTTTATTTAAAAAACTTTTAGAATTGAATTAATGTCTAAAACAAGCACCGTTTGCATTTAATAGACGTATATAATCTAAACTCAATATACAATGTCAAATGGAATAAATAAACCAAAAGATATACGAAAGTCATTAAAATTAATAAATAAATATTTAAAGGAGACAAAATTTGTTTCTGGTCTTGCCTTCAGAGCGCCATTTGCATTTTAAAAACATGAACGCACTTGAAGGACCTCTCAAAGAATATAATTTATTTGAAATATTCAATATATTTAAATATTCGAATAAGCAAATTCAGAAATCTCTCAAAGCATGCACTATATCTTCAAAAAACAAATATAGTTCTAAGCAATTCCGTCTTCAGTCCTGAAATATATTCAAAATATCAAAATCAAAAAACTAACCTACATCAAACAACTCACCACGTGTAAATGAATAATGTTTCGAGACATAGATCATCTTTATAATTCAAGATTGATCTATGCTCTAACAGAATCAAAGAACAGTGTGAGTTATTTTCAAGGCTTACTTAAGTTCATTGACATTGCATAATGAGATTTATCGAAGCCAAAATATAATTATATATTATAAATAAAATAAAATAGAAAGGACTTTTACTTGATAGAATAAATATAACAAAATTTGAATATTAAAACAAATTGATATATGTTTATCTTCTACAATTTTAATTTAAAAAATTTTTATTTAAAAAACTTTTAGAATTAAATTAATGTCTAAAACACAATTAAAATTGTAGAAGATAAACATATATCAATTTGTTTTAATATTCAAATTTTGTTATATTTCTTCTATCAAGTAAAAGGCCTTTCTATTTTACTAAGAATTTTGCCCTTTGTTCTGAGATTCAATAAGCTGTTAATATATAGTGTAAATAACAGTGGTCCGAGTACAGTACCCTGTGGAATACCATAGGTCACATACATGGGCTCACTCAGCTCACCATCGATGTCCACCCTCTGCTCTCGATCAGTCAAATAACTCTTAAGTAAGGCATATACTTTTCCCCTCAAACCATAGTTGTCTAATTTCTTTAGTAGTCTTTCGTGAGAGACAGTATCAAAAGCTTTAGATTAGATTTTTAGATTTAGAGATCAAGAAAAATACATAAGGATGGTCTGCACTTGTCCATTGAACCATAGATGTGAGACGTCAAGTGATAGAGCGCGTCCTCCGTTAACTTCCCTTCCACGAATCCATATTGTCGCTGCGAAGCAATCTTATATTTGTCACAAAATTCTGCTATTCTCTTCTTCAATATTTTTTCCATGATTTTAGCGATATTGGATAATAGAGATATCGGTCTATAGTTCTTCATTTCCAGCTTATTTCCACTTTTGTACAGAGGTTTCACAACTCCAATCTTCAGTCTCTTCGGAATGTATCCTTCCCTAAAACAACAATTTATCAAGTGAGTTAGAGGCATTTTCACCTCATCAGATATTTTTCTTAAAGTCTCTGATCTTATATTGTCATATCCAGGATTTTTTTTGTCCTCGTTGCATTATTGTTTTATTCACTTCTTCGGCGTCCGTAGGCAAGAGACACATGGAGTTCTGTAGATTTTTATCATTCTCTCCACAGTTTTCGGGGATTTTAATTTTTTCTGCGTAATTTTGACCTAGTGAATTATAATATTTATTGAAACTATTCGAAATTTCTCTTTTTGATTCCAATAATGTACCTTCTATCGATCTAATTTTATTAATTTTCGTTTCAGGCCTGGACTGATCACATATATAATCCACGCAACCCCAGAGAGCCTTAGTCTGGTTTATATTGTCTCTTATTAATTTTTGAGCATAAGTTTTTTTCGCGACGCTTATTAATTTAGTCAATCTGTTTTTATATGCCACATATTCCATCCTAAAATGTGAGTTGCTGGGATCACCCTGTGTGGCTTTATATAATCGCTGTTTTTTATTAATGGATGTGAGAAGTGCGTTAGTTATCCATTTTTTTCTCTTAGTATTCTGTTTTTTTTGACCTAACACTTTTTGTTTTTTCGATTATATATTTATTAATCCTATCAATGAAATCATCGGTCATATCGTCTATATTTTGTGTACAATTGAATTTTTCCCATCTCTCAGTACTTAATGCGGTCATAAGTGCTGGATAATTAATATATTGTCTACATCTACCATCTACCCCAGACAAACCTGCCGATTTTCGACTCAAATCCACTGTCAGCGCTATAGGATAGTGGTCTGTAATGAGATAGTGGAAAATATACGACTGAATTTTCCTTTGAGCTTTTGTTCTTACGTAAAAATGGTCAAGGCTAGTAATATATTGGATTCGGAAGCCTGAATACTATTTTTTAATTCTATCTTAAGGTCATTTATCTTCTCCAGTATTTGCTGAACCGATTTTTCATCCATATTAATTTGAGCTAAAAATCGCTTCGGTGGTCAATTGAGTCGTAGTAACGGCCCCCTTTCACAAAGGGAAATCAGGAGGACAAACTTCACTTCCTTGGGCCCTTAAGGAAGACTCAAGACAGACAAGGAAGGCCACGGAACAAGAGGAATCGGGGAATTCGGTGCAATATGAGAGGTCAACAACTTATCGTAATTTCTTTCCGCGAATGAATCACGCTTAAAATATGCACAATCAAGCTACATCTGTGGAACGTACGCCGCCCGCTGATATCGACGAAAAAAAGAAGCGATATCAACGAAAACAAACAACGACTTCTCAATGAAACTGACTGAATGAAATCATCTCAAACACATACCTGCGTACGCAATGGACCTTAACACTTCATCCCTCCAAAATCAAACTCAAAAACAACCCAGAACCCACGGCAATTTCACAATTCAAACGGACCGCCAGACAATACGTATTCACTCATCAACAATCTCTTTATGTATGCAGGAATAATTGTATGTAATGCAGGAATAATTGTAATTTATCTGAATTCGTTCAAGCAAAATGAATATGATGATTATGATGAACCAGTAATTAGACTTCAACAATATCTAAATTGCTGAAGGAAGAACACTGTTGAAATTTGATACCTGAAAATTTTTATAAGAGCACATAAAATGGATTTGAATATAAAAACTGGTATTGTTATATTCAAATGTGTTAGATATCACGTTTTAATCACATTTTTCATGTTGAAATCGTAGAGGTTGATAGAAGTTTAAAATAAACTTATAAATTTGCATCATCGGTAAGATATTGGATAAGATAAACAACGTTTCATCTTTTTGCGCGCTAGCTTCAGGAAACAGCGTGATATCGTATCGTCCAAATGTCTATAATTTTCGAATTTTGAGCTGAAATTGGTCTGAAACAACTAGATTGGACTCAGTGATGAAGAATCCGAGGTCAAAAGTAATTCTGTCTGGCCGGTCCGACCATAAACACTCCAATTTACGAAAGTCAAGCTACAGTTTGGAAAATTTCAGGATTGCTTTGAAGTATAAATATCTCGGTTGGGTTCGTTAATGGAAAAAAATGGTTGAATAGTTTCACAGCCATTCACGTTTGAAAATTTTTCATATTTTCTCCAATATTTTCGTAATTACAGATTCAATCCATTCTAAATTCACCATTCAGAGGAAAAAAATGATGCGCCTGTTCGTGCTGAATTTCGATAAGCATCGTGTGACAAAAAAATGAAAAAAAATTCGTGAGCGTAACAGCATTGAACGCTACCTTAAACACTATAACTTTCGAACGAAAAGAAATAAAGATTTGAAACTTTTTTGGTGAGTTCGGAGCATAAATGTCTCGCTTTGCGGCATAACCATTCGAATGGTTTCATAGTTATCCTATTCGCAATTTTGCCTTATTTTCATTCATATTTTCCAAAGTACTTATCCGTTTGATCCGATATTTGGGATTCGAAAGACTGTTGATAGTGCACAAGTTGTTTTGAAATTTTATGAAGATTTTATGAGTATAAGATTCAAAAGAAAGACGAAAGTTTTATGAGCAGGGAGGGCTGCATTCAGCGTTAAAAAAACCGTAGTAACAGCCGCAATTTCGGCTGTTTTCTAAATTTAAAATTTAGATGCAAAATGACGACAGTTAGACCAATATAATATTCCATGAAGATCAACAAAACTTATTTCATTAGGATGTGGGTGATATGAACAAGCGCGTTAAAGCTTCTGATATTACAGCGGTGTTGTTCACCTTTTATAGATATCTTTCTGTTCGCTTCAGCGAATCACAAAGGTCAAAAATATAGTAAAATATTTGTTTCAACCAATAATATCCAAAATAATACGGCAAAGGAAAGAAAAAAAATATTATCTCATTTAGTGAATTCAACATTATTTTGGAAATACATAGCACATACACCAAAATTGAAACGACAATGAGTTTTATTACATAACCAGTTATAACCCTACCTAATTTGATTCATTATAATTAGAATGTTTCATATTTTTAAATCACAATATTGAAGAGATCAGCATTCTCCAAGTATCATACGAGTGACAGAATCCCTTATAGATTATTTAAATCACGTCACTACACCACGGTATTTACTCCCTTATTTCTATGTCAAATATTTTGTGGCACTGTAACTTGACCTATGTGCTTGATGACAATAACAAAGACGACCTGATGGCGTTCCCATTGTATTTTGAAGCGGCAGAGAGTTGGGTTCTTGGAAATAAACCTCCTGAGTGACTTAAAAACATGCTCAAGATAAAAGTAATTACATAAGTCCCCCTTGGTAACTCTTAGTGAGTAAACTTCTTTCAAATGCTTCTGATTAATTGCATACTTTACGCTTTGAATACCCCCTTAGTTTTAATGTAAGATTCTCAGAGATGGAACGCTCGTTTATTGTACCTCCACTCATCGTTTTTAATTTTTTCATATTTTATATATGGAAATTGGAATGACCTTATTTAAAATATTATTTTGATTGAATTTCCAACAAGTATTGACCGATTCAATGAAATACAGAAAAATTTGGGTTGTAAGCTTATCTTTTTATGAAATTCTAATACATTAGATATTGACTGAAAAATGAGCAATGAAAATAAATAAACCTGTTCATTATTCATTCTCATTAACCCATTCTCGACCTCGCCTGTTTGAATATTTCTCAAATTTTGCAGAAGTAAGTACCCGATTTGTTTTAAATTGTTTCACATTCTTGTACTACAGAGTTCTAGTGATGATGTGCTGTATAGTAATGAAATTCGTGCCACATTTTTAGGCGGAAACACTCTGTATAGCCTGTGCATCTCTTGCCGATTAGAAAATATCCATATTCTAACTCGTCCGGAGAATTTTCCACTCTAATCCAGTTGAAAAGCTAATAACCTGAAACGAGGAAACAGGGATCCATGTAAAATGCAAAGGGAGGCAAATAAATAATGTTATCTTAATAATCTAGCGTGTTACAGACCCAAACAACCATCGTTCGGAGCAATGAAGCCTAATGTAGATCAAAGTATACTTCCGATACATTAACAATCCACTTTTGAGAGCCCTAGCCAGTTATTGCATTAAGTAGAAAGCCATCAGCACATATTAGGGTCAGTAGAGACTAAAGGACCTTTGTGGAAGCGAACGAAATAGATCTAGCATACTTTTTGATGGTCTTCCAGGAGTAGTATTCGTTGTGCTGTGCGTTGATGGGTTTTGATATCATATTTAGGATATTTAGGTCTTTTAAGAACATTGGTCTTCAAAGATAACATGAAATGAAGAATAAAATGATTCTTTATTAAGCAAACTTTGTTCGTTCTTCTATTAATAAGTACAATGATTTTCAACATGAATACTTAAAAGACTTGTATCATATGAAAAAAATGTCTATTAGGAATATTATTTTTTCGGTAACTCAAGCATTGATACTGGAACAATTGGAGATCAAGTATTTGTAGATGTAGAATAACGACTGAAAATTTGGTGAAGATAAAAGTACTGCATGGAAAATGATTAAGTGGAATAAATTTGCGAAATCTCGAAAGAAATTTACTGGATTTAGTTAATCAGCTTAAGCACATAAAGAGACCATAAAATGGGTATTTTTTATACCTATCTCATATTAAAGCAAGATATGGATTTAGTGATTTAGGCATAATTTTTTGCATAAATCAACTTTTCGATGTACAATTTGTACAAAATTGCCAGCTCTAAAAAACCCGTATAATAATAGACTGTTCACCATATTGAAAATTTATTGAAATTGTAGTTATCTATTCTTCTAGTGCTAAGATGGTGAAAAAATTCCGCACACATATATTTAATATACGTATTTGGGAAAAAATAGCTGCTCAATTTGAAGATTAATTGAGAGTGATCTAATAAGTACTCAGGGATATTAAAGTTAAATATATGCAATATAACAATATACTGTATAACTGCAAAGGACAGTTTAACGAAGATCTTCATGGATATATTCAATCTATGGCGGGAAATGATATACATATAATTACAGGCGACATAAATATAGATTTGAAATCTGATTCGGTCTCCTCAGAGGAATACAAAAATATTCTCGGTGCTTCCGGGTATGAATCATATATGAATGAAGTGACTAGACGTCGCAGCCAAACTTGCCTCGATCACTTCTTCGTTAAAACTAATCAAAATAGGGATATTCGATCTTATGTCTTCCAATATGATATAACAGATCATGACCCCATAGCATTGACCGTGAATCTACCCAAAATATCAACGAGGGAGCACATACAGGGTGGACAGTGCAAAAAATATATAAATTATCCCGCACTCAAAGACGCTTTGGGGAGGGAGACTTGGGAAGAGTTTTATTCTTCACAAGATATTGATGCCATGACTGAAGCGTTCATCAGAAAACTCAATGTGCATGTTGGGGATCATACGAGCAGCGTGAGGGTTAGAGGACATAATATAGGGAAGAAGAGGTGGGTTACGTCTGGAATCCTAGCATCGATTGTTAAGAAGCAACAACTGTACCGGGAAGTTTGTAGATATCCAAGCAATTCTATTCTGAAGAAGGAATATCTAGTCTATAAGAACAAGCTGTCCAAGTTGATAAAGGCTGCGAAAAAAACATATGCAGAAAAAATGATTAGAGACAACATAAATCAGTCAAAGGCCCTGTGGAGGACTGTTGATGCCATCTGTAATCGGACCAATCCTCAAATAAAAATAGGTAAAATTATATCAGCAGACGGCGAGACACTGGTGGAGAAGAAGACCATTGCTGAAAGTTTCAATACGTACTATGGTGGGTTGGGCCAAGCATTCGCAGAGAAGATCGAGATTCCAAAAGATTACCTAGAAATTGATAAAGGGTTAGATATCTCCATGTGTCTTTTTTCTACTGATGCGAAAGAAGTTCGTGAGACGATAATGCAATTGAAGGAGGGAAAGTCTCCTGGGTATGATGGCATTCGGGCAGAAACTCTAAAAAACGTATCCGATGAGCTGAAGACGCCTTTAACTCACCTAATCAATTGCTGTTTTAATGAAGGAAATTTTCCTAAATTATTTAAAATTGGAATCGTGAAACCCTTATACAAGAATGGTGACAAATTGAAGATGGAAAGCTATAGACCAATATCGTTGATCTCTAATATTGCAAAAATCATAGAAAAACTATTAAAAACAAGAATAATGAGGTTTTGTGAGAAATATGAGATCATTTCACAGCACCAGTATGGCTTCAGAGAAAATAGGTCAACCGAGGATGCAATCCATCGCTTAACATCTTACATCTATAACTCTCTAGATAAAAGTAAGCCATGCCTATGTGCCTTCATTGACCTTTCCAAAGCTTTTGATACCGTGTCACACAAAAAGTTATTAAACAAATTATATAACTACGGTTTCAGGGGAAAAATTTACGAGTTACTCAAAAGCTACTTAACAGATAGGGAACAGATGGTAAGCATTGATGGGGAGTTGAGCGAGCCAATATATGTGACCTACGGAGTTCCTCAGGGTACTGTGCTCGGGCCAATTTTGTTCACGTTGTACATTAACAGCTTACTGGAGATCAAGGTAAAGGGTAGAATTCTCAGCTTTGCGGATGATACAGCTCTTTTCTGTGAATCAGATACATGGGAGTCTTTGAAATCGGAGGCTCAGATGGACTTTCGATGCTTGGAGGAATGGTTCAGATTCAATACGCTGACTCTCAATCTAGAGAAAACCAAATACTTGCCCTTCTCCTTGTACTCGGGTGGCTTGCCGAATATGGGACCTCTGATTGTGGGGCCACGCTCATGTGTTCCGGAAGTGGAATCAGTTTCATATCTGGGTGTGGTGATTGATCGACATCTTAGATGGGACCTCCAGGTCAAGAATGTTACTAACAAGCTAAGAGGAATATTATATAGAATAAGATATTTACGAGACTACCTTGACCTGAGGCATCTACGGTTGGTGTATTTCGCACTTGTCCAGTCGCAACTGCAATATGGAATTATTGGTTGGGGTGGAGTTGGTGATACACACCTGGAGAAACTGAATGTTGTGCAAAGGTGGATTTTGCGTGTTATATATAAGAAGCCACTTACATACTCTAATGAAAGATTGCACAGGGAATCCGAGGTGTTCGATGTGAGGCAACTCTTTTGCTGGAATATCCTAGTCAACACCAAAAAGTCGAGGATAGCATCTCATCCCATTGTACATTGCTACAACACGAGGGAGAAGAAGAACTCTATGAGGGTACCTTACTGTTGCAAAACAGTAGGACAGAGGCACTGCGACTTCCTCGCCCCCAAGCTTTACAGCCAACTCCCAACCAACATAAAAAGTCTGAATAATATTAGTTTGTTTAAGAGAAGAACGAAGAGATGGATTCTCTTTTTTGGAAGGGGGCGACTGCATGGTTTCGTCAACCAGAGGTAGGAGATCGGGATTGGATGGGGAGGGAGAGGAGATGGAAGAAGGTTTTATGTTGCTTACTGTGTAATAGTAGTTATCATGGATTTTGTTTTTATTTTTGTTCACTTACCACTTAGGAGATAGTCAATGTATGTAGCATCACGTACAAGCGATAGTTTCCAACTAAAGCTTCTGTGATGTATCACCCATTTATTCACCTCATTATGTAACCATCTCAGAGAATAAATATTATTATTATTATTATTACTTGAATGTGAAAAAAAAAATACTTGGCAGTTTTATATAACAGATCATCACACATTAATATGAAATATTTAGTATCAATATTGCGAAACTATCTCAATATACTACTAAAATCAAAGCTCCATAAAGGCAACTTGGTGTGGGTTATGTGGAACTTATCGTCTCATTATTAGCCAAGTACACACTAAATTCATAACAATGTGAATGAATTTGCGAATGGATTCAGAGTGTTGGATAATCCAAGAAAGAATAGTATGAAAAATTTGAGAAATACAGACAATATTGAAACTGTGGGTTACACGCCCGTACAAAATAAGTTCGTTAAATTTTTTTGCTTTTGTAATCTAACTAATAAATGAAAAATTTTTCTTTCATCTTACTATTATGAGACAATGTGGGATTATAGTAGATAAGACTTCGTTTTGCACAAATGTGAAATGTTAATAAATAAATTGCAGGAATTTGAACAAGGACAATTTTCAGTTGTTCGTTCCGGCACAGGTCTAAGGCTGAAAAGTAGACTTTGTGTCTTGTCCTTATTCAAACTAAGCTTATTAGCGAACCACTCAGAGGCCATCGCGGTCGATGGCCTCTGAGTGGTTTCGCACTTGTTGATTCTCGTCAGTGCATTTTAATGTCCAACGATTACAAATCAGCCACGCATCTATATTCGCCCTGCGCAGAAACACTAAAGTATTTATCATATATTAGTACCATCTAGTGCACGCAAATACAGGTACATGGCATACTTTGTAAGCCAATTCAAACATAGAACTGTATTCCTGATTGTTTCAACGTTACAAACGTAGAAAATATTCCTGCTGCTCAAGTCTGTTACGCCGTGACGCTCATAGTTAGCATATTCATATTCAAATAAACAATTTGGAATAGAACGTCAGCTGAATCAATTCATTTGAATATAAATATATTTATTATGAGCATCAAGACATCCCGGTGATCAAAAAAACCTTATCGGGCTTGTTTGAGTCTCGATTTATAGAACTTTCTATTAACATAACTCATACTTCTTATTGATGATATTTGGAACAGATTGCCAGCAGAATTAATTTATTTGATTATAAATGTGCTGATTATGAGCATCATGGAATAACAGTATCTGACTTGAGCATGAAGAAAGTTTCCTGCGTTTGTAAAGTTGAAAAATCAGAAATACAGTTCTATGCTTGAATTCGCTTGCTAAGATATGTGAATATCTTATGTATATTTTCGTGCACTAGATAGTGCTCGAGCATAATGAATACTTTGGTGTTCCTATGCAGAGTGAATATAGATGCGTGGCTAATCTGTAATCATTGGACATTATCAACATTATCAACATAAGTTACTGACATACAGTATAAATAAAAGTGGTCCGGAAACAGATCCCTAGCGACCCCACTTTATATAATTCTGTGGGCTGCAAGGGAACTTTCCACGTGAACGCAAAATCCTAGTCAGACAGAAAAGAGTTAATCTTGGAGAAGTTCAAATAGGTTACGTCTATCGCTGTTTAATGGTCACTCGAAAAATCAAGAATTTTCTGGGTAATGACAGATTCCAGTATTCTGCATACAACCGCTGTAAGACTGATAGGGTGATAGTTGTAAAGCTTATTGCTTCCCTCAAATACCGGTGTGATGCAACACTTTTTTCCAAAAGAAGGCAATGTAGACTGATTGAATGATAAAGTCGATATAATAGTAAGTGGATAGGCCAAGGACTCCGACAAGGACTTTTAAGTTAGTGTCGACATATGATGTCAGTCAAGATGAATTTAACTTCAGTAAATTTAGATGGCATTTTAGGTCATCTGTAGTGAACTCTATCATTTCGAGAAAAAAAACTATTCTAGAACTTTTGGTATCCAGATATTGAATTGGAGTATTCTTAACTGAATAAACCTTTGAGGAAGTATCAGTAACCAGACAATTCAGACACCGTTTATCACCATTCTTCAATAATGGAATGTCTGCCTTGGATATTGAAGTTGTGCACGTTTTTGAGTTTGATGGAAGTAGCAATGGACTCTCCATAACTATCTCGGGAATCATTAAAACACCTTTTCAACATTTTTTGTAGGTGTGGCGACTATTCTCATCTTTAGAGCGTTCATACTTACATTATATTATGATTCAAATCATTTATAGAGAGTATCATATACTCGTAAATTATAAGTCTTATATATTGAAGGTAAAATATCATACACTCACTTTGAAATCCGATTTAGTTTTGCTTCATTGACTACAGCATATTGAGTCCATTACAGAACAGTAGACGAAAGTATACTCACCTGAAAAAAAGTGTTCAAAATTAATCAACATCTTACTTTAATAGTTCATCATTATACATTCAAATATATAGCTAATGACAGTAAAGAATTCTCTAAAATTCCCAAGAAATATTTTATATTATCGGATCAAGCATGAGAGTAAAAATAAGTTCGTGTGGTTGTGATAATATATGTCGCTAGTAATTTATTATTCCATTGTTTAATCTGGCGACACCTTCATTTTGAAATGTCATCATTATGCTTCCTTTTCACTATCTGTCACTTCGCTGAAGTGTAAATAACATAGTTTCTGTGTGCTCTGAAAATGTCAACTTTTGTATAAAATAATGAATTTCAAAATCAAGAAAAAGGGCTGCCGAATGTCAACGCATTATATTGGATGTCCATGGTGACCATGCGCTAGCTGAAAGAACGTCTCAGAAGTGGATTGCCCGATCTGAAAGTGGCAATTTTGATTTGGAAGACGATGAACGATCCAGAGCTCCACCTTAGTGAAAGGATGAATAATTAGTTTGAGGATGGATAGTTAGAGGAAAGGCTAGATGAAGATCCATCACAAACGCAAGAGTAACTCGCAAAAACACTTGGAGTCACTCAAACAACAATTTGCCATCATTTATAAGAAATAGAAATGATCCGAACGTGGCAAACTGAGTAGCTAGCGACGGACAATACTTTGAACTTTGAACGTGTAACCAATTATTATAAGGAAGCTTCAATTTGCGACAGAACACCACACTAATTTATATATTCTCCCAATGATACTTTTTTCTTAAATTTTCCACTAAGCACATTATTGTGCGCTTGTTCTAGGAAACAGTTTGCTATCATTTCGCCCAAATTTCTCTAATTTTCGAATTTTGAGCCGAACATTGTTTCAAACGTATAGAATGAATGCCCGGATAAAGATTCCAGGGTTAAGAATTATTTTTTCGGCTCATCCAGTCCAGTCCGACAGTTAACACTCCAACTTTCGAACAAAAAGTGTTTCGGTCAAGTTAAATCGGTTGAATGTTTTTGCAGTTATTCACATTAAAATTTTCCCCCCATTTTCTCAGTAGTTCCTAAACTGCTGATCTGATTAATATGAAATTTGCAATTTATACGTATAATAACAAGACATTGATTTGAGCTAGATTTTGTGAAAGTCTGCCACCCAAGCGAACGAATGGAGATAACAATGCTATATTCCGAACAGAGACTTAAAACTTCCATGAAAGGTTTGGTTAGGTTAGGAAACTACAATTATGAATTAAGGAAGATAGATTTTCGGAATAAGTAGATTGAAAGGAAATTATTTTTGGGAGATTTCGAATACCACAGTGACTTGGAAACAATTCAAAAATGAATTTTCGAAATTCAAAAACATTTCTCATTGTCTGATTAAACTCATCCAGATGTACAAGGCGACAAGATAAACTTCAGATAAATTTTACCATGTTCTGGAACAAAGGTATTTCCGCGCAGCCAAATAATTTTTACACTTTCTTGTATTAATATGTAAATTTTCTATTTGATATTACTTTATTTTGGGGTGTGTTAAAATGTCAAACAAACGTAGTATAAACCTCAAGCCATACAAGCTCAAAAATGTTCAACTCCTCACGGATGAAAACAGGCATTTGTTTATTAAACTTAAATGAATGTCCGAGGTTTTTATTGTCACCCAGTAGAATACATTATCAACATTTCTTTTCTAATAGAGAATATTTTCAATGAAAATATTTTGCAAAGAAAAGACCATCTTTTAAAGATGAGTCAAGAAAATTTAACTTTTTTCCAGTTCAGTCAATTGCACTAATTTTTTAACGTTTCGAAAACATTTTCTATACAAATATTCTATCTGTTTTATTTTTTCTAGTTATGACATTATTTCATAAATTGTATACCTGTTGACCATCAACAATATTTGACAAATAGTGTTGCCAAGCAACTTTGGGCAAAGCCGACTATCTGCACAACCTATTTTATACATTACTTTTGTCTTAGAATGTTACAAAAAATGTTCAAACTTAAAAAATGATCTGGAACAATGCAGGTCAAACAATCGGATTATACATTTAAGATTCTAGAGTGATTTGGTATGCAAGATTGAACAAATGTATCAACGTACATAATTTAAGAAGACAATCAATTAGGAAGAGAAGATGGGGATATATTGAACAACGCTTTTTCTTATGAAGGCAGTTGGTAGTTTAATGTAATTGATTGTGTCCATTTGGCTGTGGATGTATTAAGAGTACAAAGAAGTTTCCGCCGTTTTATTGTAGATGGCGCGGCACGGAGTTTCGGTCAGCTTTCGCAGATGATAACCGGCTTAAAAAATAGTTGGACATTCAAAAACAACATAACCTATTGATTTTATATTGGTAAAATATAATTTTTATAAGTTGAAAATGTTAAAATTTGAGCCAAGTAAGCGTCATTTGCGGGAAATATTAGTTTACTTCTTTAATTTAAAGAAATCTGCTGCTGAGGCGCATCAATTGCTCGTAGAAGCATACGGTGAGGGTGCTTTGAGTGAGAGAACGTGTCGAGAGTGGTTCCAAAAGTTTAAAAACGGTGACTTCGACGTCGAAGACAAAGATCGCAGTGGAAGGCCAAAAATTTACGAGGATGCAGAATTGGAGGAATTATTGGAGGAAGATTTATCTCAAACACAAAAAGAACTTGCTCTAACATTAGAAGTCACTCAGCAAGCAGTCTCACATCGTTTAAAATTAGCAATGATTCTTAAGCAATTTGTGTTAAAAAACGGCGGAAACTTATTTGTACTCCTAATAGTTTCACGAAAACGTTGAAATCTCTTCAATTCTGAGTGATCAAAAGTGGAAAAGATATTCCACTATTTAAAAAGCACGGTTGAGCTTGGAATTGTTAAAAATAAGGATCCAAAAACCTTCAGTGACACAGATTATGGTGGTTACTACAAATCCATCAATCTCAGGAGTTTTGAAAATGTATGCAGATTGAGCCATATTTTGCTTTTTAAATCTGAAACTTCAGTTGCGATTTTTATAACAGAGATAGGAACGGTAACTGTAAGAAGAATTGTTTAACTTAGACTTCTATTCGAAGAAATTATAGTTTGGAGATCAGTCCCAGCGTTGAGGCTCCATAACGAAGAAGCAATGAAGTTGAAACAGCGCCCAAAACACCCTCACACGAAAAATGTATCATAAGAAGTTAGGAATATGGTAGAAAATGACAACACCATTCTTCAAACCCAAGCTATAAATGTTAAGGAACGTAATAGGGTTGACCAGAATAATCCAATGAGGAAAGGTGTCGAATCTTGAAGACTTTCGAAAGAGCAATAAACATTTGTATGGTCAACACTTATCACGTATTTTGTCATAGTATTTGGCTATTTATATAAAAAAGGTAATTAGATTCAGACAAAAACTGCCTTTAGCAGTCTTATTTTCCTATTTTAAAAGCATAAAAGATCTATGAAAAAGAATTCAGCAAACATGTGTAGCAAAAATTATTTAACTACTTCTTCTTTAATGTCACATGGTAAATATATTCTACCAAATGCATTCCATCCAGAACTCTAAAGCAACTTCTGTTATCATGCGAATATTTCCGTCCATTTTGGCTTTCAAGTCGAGTTCGACGAAACGATTAATCAATTTCAAGTCAATATGATATTTGTATTGCCGAAGAGAGCATCACGTCACGAGGTGTAACATCCCTGAAGAACACTCATAAAAAGCCATTATTGAACGAAACAATACGTGGACGCGAATTCGAACAACAGCAGGCTTTCAGCTGAGTGGAACAATTATCCCTTAACTTGATTCCCATCCGAGGACTCTTCAACTAATTTCCAGACCACTCACAGAACAACGACCTTTTAGCTCAACCTTTTATAGAGCTGAACAGCATAAGCGAATTCGCGGTCAGTTTTGGTTGGAACTGAGTTGAACCGACGTTGAAGTGGAGAAACAATATTGTTCCGCCAAGTTTCAGTAATGAAGTTGATAGTTTGGAGTGTTTTTGGATGTAACAATTTGAAATTCTAAATTTTCCTCATAACCATCACATTAACTTCGTTTCAATGAATCTATCTCATCGAACTGAGTAATTATTACATATTATCGCATGATTTGGTTGCTTTAACAACCGTTTGAATTCAACGATTCAATGAGCAGCTAATGTAAAATATACATTACGTTGAAAATGGAGAAATTAGAATTCATTGAATCAAATTGAGAAAATTGATGTGTTTTTAATTGAATGAATGATGAACTTAAATTTCTCACTTTTTTGTATGAGACAAACTTTTGTCGCTACACTGTAGCTTCGCCGGGTCATATTCTGAACTGATAACAAATGTAAGTAAAAAGTACCTAACGATTCTTATATAGTATGGTAGAGGGACACGAGAAGAAAAGGGGCGCAACATATTGATGAAGGTATATCGCCTTCTGAATTTCGAATTAAATGAAAATATTTAAACAGGCAGATCTATAAACATCTGTTCTTCGTTCGAAAGATTTTTTGAGGATTGTAGCTGTTGATTTGTAAAGATTCTGAGAATGATAATTTGGGCAATAAATCTGACCCATAATGATTCAACTATACTTTATGTCGGTCAAACTTGAAGATCCTTCAAAAAGAAAATACACGAACACACGAGCTATAATCAGATACATTGCACTCATCATAGGAGAACTATTCAGAAAAATTGTAACACACTAGTCACAACTACCATGAAATTCTCTATACAGTGTGATGCACTATCCATATTCGTGATATCAGTGGACCTTATTTCTTTGAGAATGATAAAAAATATAACTTAAGTGTAGCTGAAGTGCATTTTCAGGCAGTGTAGAGCGATTACTCCTTTCAGTTATTACTGAAAATCAATTGGAGAAAACTCATTTACTCTACAACATGAAACGTATCAATACTAATGAACTAATGCATTAACAAAACTATGAGACTATCGTCCCTCTAGACAGTATCCTGAATTTATTATTTTTTATAATTTCTATATAATTCTTTTTTGTAACATTCTAAGACAAAATTAATATATGAAATAGGTCAACGGGTATACAATTTATGAAATAATATCGCAACTATAAAAAAGAAATCAGGTAGAATATTTGTATACAAAAGGTTTTCGAAACGTTAAAACATTAATGCAATTGACTGACCTGGGAAAAAGTGCTGCATATGAGACAATGAAGAGGAAAAAAATGGCATGGATATGAGGCATAGACCAGTTTCAGGTAGACCGCGTTAGATTAAAAGAAACAATTAAAACGCTTTATTTGCCTTAGGAAGACACAATCCGCGCCTGGGGTTTCGCGAATTGGCAAACAGATTTGGAAATCAACGAAGTATAAAAGTATGTCCAGTAACCCTCCATATGTCACTGAAACTACAAAGCTACATATCAAGGAAACCAAAAAATACCCTATAATGACACCTTTACAAAAGGAACGAAGGATATAATTTTGTCAACGTTTTCAAAAAGAATATTTTAATAATGTCTTTATATCTGATGAAAGTTGTTTCCAACTTGGTGGAAATCACTCAAAAATCCCATCAAAACAACCTGTTTCCGTTCAAATTTCCAAATTTCGCACCAAAATAATGATTTGAGGAGCAATATCTCAGCGTGATGCTACGCCTCTGTTTCGCGTCGCATTACAAAACCGCCGGCTCTTTGGCTATCTGAGGATATCAAGGAACAAATGAAGTCTAGAGATAGAGCCAAGGCGGGATTCAGAAAGTCGAAGAAGGCATCAGACTGGGTAAGATATAAAGAGCTACGCAACTTGACTACACTTAAAATACGTAACTCTAAAAGGGAATATTTTTCTTCCTTGTTTCGAACTCATAATAAGAGAGATTTGTGGAAGCAACTGAATTATATGAATATAGGTAGTAAACAACGACCTTCGATTCCTCACGGTTTAGCTGACCCTGATGAACTGAATAACTTTTTTGTCCATTCCATTCCGACTAGTCAAAATAGTTCATCTGATGAGTTTCTCAATTATTACTCTTCTAACACTTTTTGCGGATTCGAGGTGAAAACAACTTTCTCACTGGTTGATGAGGCGTTGGTCAATAAATATTTGCATGATATACAATCGAATGCCGCTGGTTCTGATGATCTGAGCATCTCATTGATTAAATTGTGTGGTCCTTCCGTTCTGAAGTATCTCGTGAATATAATAAACAGCTGCATTCTGAGTGGATACTATCCCTCAGCATGGAAAAATTCTATAGTCTTGCCGATACCAAAAAAACGTAATGTGGAGCAGCTCAGTGACTTACGACCTATCAGCATATTGCCTGCTGCCTCTAAGATATTCGAGAAGATCCTGTATCACCAGATGATTGAACATCTAAATAAGTTTGAAGTGCTTCCGGAGTTTCAATCGGGGTTTCGTAGAGGTTACAGTTGTACGACTGCTCTTCTCAAAATAAGTGATGACATTTTATTGAATTCCGATAGGGGTCTTGTAACAGCGTTGATCTTATTAGATTATACAAAAGCATTTGATACGATCTCACATGATTTGCTGATTGCTGTGCTTTCTTTCGTGGGATTGTCCGAAGATTCAGTTTCATTGCTTACGAGCTATCTTTCTAATAGAACCCAGCGTGTGAAAGTCAATGGTTCACTATCGGGTCCTCTGCCTATATCTGTAGGTGTACCACAGGGATCATTGCTGGGTCCCCTGCTCTTCATAATTTATACCCATATGTTTTGGAAATACCTTAAATTCTGTAACGCCCATTTTTATGCTGATGATGCCCAGCTTTACCTCAGTTTTGTTGCTGGCGATGTTGATGAAGGTGTTCGAAAAATAAATTATGATCTCGCGACCATCCATGAGATATCTGAGCAGCACAATCTTTTGGTTAATCCTGGTAAGTCATGTGCGATACTTTTCGGCAATCAGTCTGTGTGTGATCAGTTGAGTGAACATGTCCATTTTTTCATTGGAGGTAATGAGATTCCCATCGTGAAGAGCGTTCGTAACCTTGGTCTGATAATGGACAATTCTTTTCGTTATAGGTTGCATATTGCGGGTTGTATTAGGCGTTCTCTCTACGCCTTGAGGCTAATTTATCCTCACCGTAATGTTCTGCCTGTTGAGGTCAAGAAAGCTGTCTGCGATTCCCTGGTGCTGTCCAATTTTAATTACTGCTCTCAGGTATTTTTCTCCTGCTTGGATCAGGCTACTTTAAACTCAGTACAAAGGATACAAAATTCTTGCTTAAGGTTCATTTTTGGAATCCGCAAATTTGAGCATATAAGTCATAAATTGGTGGATGTGAATTGGTTGAATATGCGTAACAGATTTTTGGTGGGAGCTCTAGCTTGTTATCATAGGATTTTATTGTCTCGTAAGCCATCTTATCTGTATCGAAAGATAACGTTCAGGTCTGACGTCCATAATCTGAACACACGTAGTAGAGGGCTTATATCTCCCCCTCCTCATAGGTTGTCACTATTTGAGAGATCTTTTAGTTTCTCAATTTATAAATTCTATAACAATTATATAGTTAGTTCTCTTGCGAATCTATCCGTGATGTCCTTCAAAGCTAGGGTCAGGAATTTGATTTATAGAGATCAGTGCGGTCAGAGTGATCAGTAATTTCATTTTCATATATGGCACTTTAATACATTCTTATAATTGTTAAGGTTGGAATATCCGAATACTTTTTCTGTTTTTTTTGTTTGTATTTTCGCCTCGAATTGTATTATTTTTTTTTATATATTTTTGATCAGGGTTTGAGTGGAAGAGCAGGGGTTGCAAAGCAGATTGCTTTATGGCCATCTGAACTCCGCCCTGTGATTGTTCCTTTCAGAATTCATTATATTAATTATAATTATATATATTTTTATTTTTTGCAATAAAGTCATTATTATTATTATTATTATATATTTGATGGTACCATTAATAGTGAATAGTACTATGGCACTCCAAACCATTTTCTCCTTAAAACGGCGCATGCTTTACATCAAGAGGAGGGGGGCGCGTTTTCAGCAGGATAATCCAAGATGCCATACTTCGGCCTATATTCAAGCTTGGATGCAAGAACACTAAGTGATAACCATTTCATGGCCAGCAGCTTCACAAGATCTTAGTCCCATTGCAAATATATGGGGACCAACTAATGAAGATTGAAATTGAATGAGCAGCGGCACCAGATGAAGGTGATTTAATTCAATAAGTTTAACAGTCTTGGACTACCATCACCGAAAATTATGGAGGTGATCTAGTTTCGGGTGTACCTCGATATTGAGTCAAGTGATTACAGTTAAATGAAGGTTGTATAAGTGAATAAGATTCATTTTTAGTTATAATGCTCTTATTCAAGAATTAAAAATACATACTAAATAATTGCAATTGAGCTTTGATTTTAACTTTCTAGATGGAAGATATATAAATATATATATATATATATATATATATATATATATATATATATATATTGCGTAGTATAGGTTATCGACCAGACTAATAATAAATCTATTACCTTGTTTTCGGGAATGTGGTCTGTATATCAAGAAAACTCCAATTTTCTTCAAATATCTCAATATTTCGTTGATATAATTTTCAACATCATCAGGAGATAAACTGAAAACAGCAAACAAAAAAGGGCAACATCATTTACAGGAAACAAACAAAGATTTTTTTATACAGCACTTACAAGATCAGAGCTTCACTTCCAAAACACAGAATCAAACATTACAAAATTCTTTACTCGAAAAATCAAACATCAAAAATCAGCAACTATATTACATTCAAAAGAGAAACTTCTAATATCCCAAATATTCCAGGTGTTTTAAATTGCTCTCCAATAACCGATATGAAAACAAAGAAACAATATGGGAAATATGTGACATCTACAGTATATGTACTAAAGTTTACTTAGAATACTACAGTAAATTGTATTGAGGCCTTCTGTATCTGATTTATAGTTTACTGCATTGTTCTCCTTTTTAATGTGTAGCATCTCGAGAAATAATCGTTTCCTGTAATCATTCTCTTGTTGCAATATACTAACGCTGTCAAAATCAAAATTGTGACCAGTTTTTTTATGATGGTCAACCAACGCACAAGAGTTTTTCCCTATTCGGCAATCACTCTTATGCTGAGTTATTCGATTTTTGAGCCACTGTTGTGATTGGCCAATGTAAGCTCCCGGGCATTCCATACATGGCACCCTATATATAGTATTACTCATGAAATCAGTCGGAGTTTTGTCCTTCAGTTTCGAGAATAACCTTGAGTTATTCATTACATTATATCTCGCGATTTTAACCTGCGGATAATCTTTAAACAAAAAATTACCGCAAATGAACGAACTAACTCATAGGGTAGTCAATTTGTTTAAAGATTATCCGCAGGTTAAAATCGCGAGATATAATGTAATGAATAACTCAAGGTTATTCTCGAAACTGAAGGACAAAACTCCGACTGATTTCATGAGTAATACTATATATAGGGTGCCATGTATGGAATGCCCGGGAGCTTACATTGGCCAATCACAGCAGTGGCTCAAAAATCGAATAACTCAGCATAAGAGTGATTGCCGAATAGGGAAAAACTCTTGTGCGTTGGTTGACCATCATAAAAAAACTGGTCACAATTTTGATTTTGACAGCGTTAGTATATTGCAACAAGAGAATGATTACAGGAAACGATTATTTCTCGAGATGCTACACATTAAAAAGGAGAACAATGCAGTAAACTATAAATCAGATACAGAAGGCCTCAATACAATTTACTGTAGTATTCTAAGTAAACTTTAGTACATATACTGTAGATGTCACATATTTCCCATATTGTTTCTTTGTTTTCATATCGGTTATTGGAGAGCAATTTAAAACACCTGGAATATTTGGGATATTAGAAGTTTCTCTTTTGAATGTAATATAGTTGCTGATTTTTGATGTTTGATTTTTCGAGTAAAGAATTTTGTAATGTTTGATTCTGTGTTTTGGAAGTGAAGCTCTGATCTTGTAAGTGCTGTATAAAAAAATCTTTGTTTGTTTCCTGTAAATGATGTTGCCCTTTTTTGTTTGCTGTTTTCAGTTTATCTCCTGATGATGTTGAAAATTATATCAACGAAATATTGAGATATTTGAAGAAAATTGGAGTTTTCTTGATATACAGACCACATTCCCGAAAACAAGGTAATAGATTTATATATATATATATATATATATATATATATATATATACTACTCTGTCAAGAAAGTACCGGGAATTTTCAATTAAAACAACATTTTTACATTTAATCGTCAAAATTTATTGGGTCGCCTTCAAAATAGGCTCCATTTGCTCCAATACATCTATGCCAACGGCACTTCCAATTATCGAAACATTTTTTATAGGCGCTTTCCGGGATGGACTTTAGGCTCTCGCGCCGACTCAAAACGGGTGCCACGAAGGGGCAATTTTAGTTTTGGGAAGAGGAAAAAGTCGCAGGGAGCCAAATCCGGCGAATGCGGTGGTTGCTGAAGCACGTTTGTTGAGTTTTTGGCGAGAAAGTCAGTCACAATCGTAGCTCGGTGAGAAGGCGCGTTATCGTCATGCAAAATCCATGAGTTGTTCGCCCACAAATTTGGCCGCTTCTTACGGATACGCTCACGCAAACGTTTCATAACGCCTAGGTAATACTCCTTGTTTACTGTCTGACCCTCTGGAACGAATTCGTAGTGCACCACGCCACGGATATCGAAGAAAACAATGAGCATCACCTTCATTTTCGAGCGGCTTTGGCCTTCATTTTCGACCGTCCTTGAAGGCTCTGTACCACTGATATGCACGAGTTTTCGATAGAGCATTATCACCAAAGGCCTTTTGCAACATTTTCAATGCATCGGCACACGAAAATTCATTTGCAACACAAAACTTCAAACAAATTCTTTGCTCAACGTAATCACCCATAGTAAAAATCGGCACGCACTCTGACATCGACTGACTTAATCAGCTGTTGTAAACACACTAGTTGACAGATCCCACTTAAGCTTGGCATAGTGATTAAGGACAGTGGTACCAACCTAGGAAAAAAAAATTTTACCTGCCTCATTGCCCCGCCAGATTTAAATCGATAATTCCCGGTACTTTTTTGACAGAATGTATATATATATATATATATATATATATATATATATATATATATAATATATATATATATATATATTTATATAATATATATATATATATATATATATATATATATATATATATCTGACCAGGTTATACACAGAAATAAATATACTATATACTTATCTAAAGTTGAAGTTCTGGTTAAACTATTTTATCTTCCATTTTGAAAATGGATTTTCCTGTAGATGTGTGTTTAATTTTGATTTTTACTTTCTAGACGGAAGATATATATATATATATATATATATATATATATATATATATACACATATCACCCGTCTAGAAAGCTAAATTCAAATATTTAAATATATATATATATATATATATATATATATATAAACATACATTTACAGGAAAATCCTTTTTCAAAATTGAAGATAAAATAGTTTAACCAGAACTTCAACTTTAGATAAGTATATAGTATATTTATTTCTGTGTATATGACCTGGTCAGAAATGTACTGAATTCAGATTCAGATATACCACATAATCAAATTTCAACTCACCAAAAAGGATAAAACTTGGAACGAATTAAATCAAAGTAAATTTTAATGTATCTAAAATTCTAGAGAAATGCATTGTAAACCATAACTCACGTGTATTTAGAACACAGAAAAAACACAGACACACAGACGCTATTTCTCGCCAACAATGATAAAAAAAATAACCAGAATTTCAAAAACAATACATATTGAGGAAATATCTTGTGGATCTTGGATTCTATATTAACTTAATTCAGAATTTATAAAATAAATTAAAACGTGAGTCCATTCTAAATAAAAGTGATGGAAATAACTTTAAATTCAGAATTATATCTTCGAATTTCTACAATATACTACTCTGTCAAGAAAGTACCGGGAATTTTTAATTAAAACAACATTTTTACATTTAATCGTCAAAATTTATTACGTCGCCTTCAAAATAGGCTCCATTTGCTCCAATACATCTATGCCAACGGCACTTCCAATTATCGAAACATTTTTTATAGGCGCTTTCCGGGATGGACTTTAGCTCTCGCGCCGAATTTTGTTTTATGGCTTCAATCGACTCAAAACGGGTACCACGAAAGGGCAATTTTAGTTTTGGGAAGAGGAAAAAGTCGCAGGGAGCCAAATTCGGCGAATACGGTGGTTGCTGAAGCACGTTTGTTGAGTTTTTGGCGAGAAAGTCAGTCACAATCGTAGCTCGGTGAGAAGGCGCGTTATCGTCATGCAAAATCCATGAGTTGTTCGCCCACAAATTTGGCCGCTTCTTACGGATACGCTCACACAAACGTTTCATAACGCCTAGGTAATACTCCTTGTTTACCGTCTGACCCTCTGGAACGAATTCGTAGTGCACCACGCCACGGATATCGAAGAAAACAATGAGCATCACCTTCATTTTCGAGCGGCTTTGGCGTGGTTTTTTCGGTTTCGGCTCATTTTTTGCCACCCATTCCGATGATTGCTGGCTTGTTTGCATATCGTACTCGTAGACCCAGGTCTCATCAGCAGTTATAATGCGTTCCATGAATGTAGAATCGGAATTACAGCGATCCAGCATGTCTGAAGCAACCTGTTCGCGATGACGTTTTTGAAGAAAATGCAGGTCTTTCGGTACGAGTCGTGCGGCCACCTTTCTCATGCCCAAAATATCAATCAAAATCGTACGTGCGGACTCGAGGGATATCTTAAGATCATGTGCTATCTCTCTCAAGCTGGTACGACGGTTTTCCAGCATCCTTTCCTTAATTTTATCGACATTATCTTCGATCGAAGCCGTCGATGGGCGACCACTTCATGACCTTCCTTGAAGGCTCTGTACCACTGATATGCACGAAAATTCATTTGCAACACAAAACTTTGAACAAATTCTTTGCTCAACGTAATCACCCATAGTAAAAATCGGCACGCACTCTGACATCGACTGACTTAATCAGCTGTTGCAAACACACTAGTTGACAGATCCCGCTCAAGCTTGGCATAGTAATCAAGGACAGTGGTACCAACCTAGGAAAAAAAATTTTTACCTGCCTCATTGCCCCGCCAGATTTAAATCGATACTTCCCGGTACTTTCGTGACAGAATGTATATCGAAAATTATATACGAAAACTATCAAAATGATATATAATGATTGAATTATATATATTTGCATATTTGATTTCTTTTATAGAAATTGAAATTATCATCCAAATCATGTCATGTGTCTATAAAGTAGTTGTTATACAGGTATGGAAAAGATAGTCGGAAATATAGAAAATTCAGTGTTAATCTAGAGCACGACCAGGGTCCATTGGAACAGTGGAATAATCAAAACCTCAGCGCGATGCGATGAGGAATAAATGACTTTCTCAATGGTAATGACGAGTGGGGCGATGCTTCGATCGAAACAAGGTTCTGCACTCTGCTTTCAGCAATCAGAATCATTCGCATTTCAAACATGAGATGCTTTAGTCCATATCGCTTAAAAATAAATACGACAATTTTAGTCTATTGTATGCGAGAAATTTATTTGCCACAATTAATGTCACAAATATTTTCCCTGTGAAAATGAGTACTTGGGTTCTTTTTCACCATAACTATGAATCATAAATGGAATAAATTCTACGAAAATAAGAAATTCGAAAACAAAAACAAACAGCAAAAAAATGCAAAATAGAAAGTCCACAAATTTAAATTACATGTTCGAATAATTCAGCTTGTTGATCCCAACAGTAGCCAAATCTATTTAAGAGGGATAATCCCATATCTTTGAGCAGATTCAGCATAGTTGCTATTCTGGCACAACGTTGGATTATTTTAGTAATCCATTAATTTAATTAATTCATTAATATTCGTCGCTCTATCAATATCATGCCCATGAACCAAATTATTCAGATATCCCCAAAGAAAAGGATCATTGGAAGATAAATCTGGTGATCTGGGAAGCCATTTGTATAAATGACACGGTTTGCTTGGACAGCCATCCTGTTGGAATTATACATTATCGAAATTAAATAGGTGTCGAACTGCCGGAATAATTTCAGTCTCTAAAAGCTCCACATATTTGACAGTGTTTAGGTTACCCTCGATAAAAATGTCCCTATAATGTAATTCCCCAGTATTTCTGTCCAAACATTAAGTTTTTGGGGATAATGGGTACGCACAGGAATACTCAGATGCTTATTCTTCCTAGACCAATATCTTACTACTGATGGATTATGTTTTCTATTCAAGGAAATAGATAACTCATTAGTGAATAAGATATTGTTAAGGAATGAACTACATTCATTAACCATTTCCATCATGGTTTCAAAAAAATCTATATTGATTGCTATGGTCTTCTGGAAAAATTTATTTGGTTTATTATTACCTTATAACATCGGTAACCATTCATTTTCAAAATATTCCGAATACTCCTATCGCTCATATAGACTTGTTCAGCAATTTGTTTAATTGAACAAGGAGCACTGGTTTCAACAGCAGCATACACATCTACTTCTTATTTCAGACAATTTTCACTAATGGTTTTTGGTGGTTTATCAATCTTGCAATATCTGCATATTTGTGAATACCCACATTTCTCGAATTTTTTACCTATTTTAGAAATAGCCTAACATGAAGGAATCAAAGTTTGAAATGGATTCAGAGTTCTTCGAAAAAGACTCCGCAAATGCTTGACCTGGTATAACCCTTGGTCTTTGAGCGAATTTGAATACACACTATTCTCTGCTTCGAGTCAATCTACTTGTTATGGTGAAACCTCAGATTGTGGATCCAGTTTTCGAGTACGCAAAGACAATCTCAAAGTCAAAGTCAAAAGTAGTAGTGACGAAGCAAAGTATCTCTTAAAACTTGTTTTTTAGTGATTTTTTTACATATCTTGAGATTTTCTGAAAAGAAAGTTAGATATCCAATAATACTGAATATTCTAATTAAGATAGTTTTATGATGAAATTCTTAAGATTATGTTAAACATTTTGAAAGATCTGTTTTCATAAGAGGGATGAGCAGAAACAAAATTTTGTCTACTCGAAATATTTAATTTATAGGATTTTTGTTAACAATTTATATTTATTGGATTTTATTGTATCATTTGGATTTCTTATAATGAATGTTTATTTTATATGTCGTTTGATATAAGTGGTACTTATATGACATTAATTTAATTCCTGAAGTTATATTATTAAATAAAATTTTTATAAATGAAATATGTAAAAGGCTAACCGAATATATCTGCAGATATTAAAATATTCAAATAATTACATATACCTTCTATCAAGCATAAACCTCCATTTATTTTATTTTATTCATAATATATAATCATTTGGTTTCCTCAACATTCTTTATACAGATGGTCCTTGTGCTATAACAGAGGCCGTTAAGTTGCCTTTAAATGTTTAAGTTCAATGGTAAAGCACAGAACTATTTATTACGAGACACATTAGACTCCATTCAAATGTTATGTATTCATTTACCAAGAAGCTTTCTGGATTAAAGGTGAGTAAATACTTTTTGTTGATTGATGTTATATTTTATTGAATACGATTGAGTACTGACGAAGCAAAGTCTCTCTTAAAACTTGTTTTTTAGTAATATTTTTACATATCTTGAGATTTTTCAAAGTAACTTAGTTAGATATCCAATAATATTGAATATTCTAAGTAAGACAGTTTTATGACGAAATTCTTAAGATTATGTCAAACATTTTTGAAAGATATTTGATTTCATAAGAAGGATGAGCAGAAACAAAATTTCATCTACTCAAAATATTTAATTTATAGGATTTTTGTTAACAATTTATATTTATTGGATTTTGTTATATCATTTGGATATCTTATAATGAATGTTTATTTTATATGTCGTTTGATATAAGTGGTACATATATAACATTAACTTAATTCCTGGAGTTATAATATTAACTATAATTTTTTGAAATTAAATATGTGGAAGGCTAACAGAATATATCAGTTAATATTGAAATTTTTGATTGTCTCGGTCTTTACTTGACGGAAATTCATCTTCAATATAAGAAAAACAAATGTTAACTTCCGCTATTTATTGATTTTCACAACAATTGTTTCGTCATACCATGACTTCATCAGGTAAGTATTTAAACTGAGGTATACAATGCAAAACATGACCTTAAATACACAGCTCTGGTACAAAAAATAGAGGGGTGGAAAGAGAGGTATACAATTAATGAAAAATATTAAGTACCCCCCTACTTAATATTTTTGGATCCCCCCATCCATTTAAATCTATTTGATCATTCAATTAAATTTGTCTTTTATTATATCTATTGATTTCTAAAGTTTCTAACAGATTTAGTTTCTGACTTTTGTTTTCAATATGTAATATTTCATAGTTCATATTAAAATTATGGCCAGTCTCTAACAAATGGTTGGCATAAGTTGAATTCGGTTTATTATTAATGTAACATTTTTCATGTTCTCGTATCCTTGTCTGGAATGAACGGCCTGTCTGTCCCACATATACACATGGGCAATCACTACATGTTAACTTGTAAACTCCTGATTTTTTGTTTTTAGGAATGACGTCTTTATTATTTTTTATTAAGCTGCCTAAAGAATTAATAGTTTCAAAAGAGATGTTATATTTTTCTTTTTTCTTTAAATATCTAGCAATCTTTTCAGATTTTTGGCCTATGTAAGTTAATGAAATAAATTTGTTTCCGCTTGAATTTTGAAATTTCGGATATACAAGTGATATTGCTCTCTTGTAATTTATTTTATCAAGTAAATTGTCTAAAATTAACGGATTGAAATCATTATTCAAAGCTATTTGTTCAATCGTTTTATACTCTTTGTCAAAATTTTCTTTCGTCATGGGTATGTTAACCAATCTATAAGGCATACTATTATAAGCTGACAATTTTTGTGAAAATGGATGGTTTGAAGTATAATGAATCGTACCATCTGTATGTGTAGGTTTTCTGTATATGGAAAAGTTAAATACTCACCTGATGAAGTCATGGTATGTCGAAACGTTGTGAAAATCAATAAAATAGCAGAAATTAACATTCGTTTTTCTTATATTAAATATTGAAATATTTAAATAATTTTATATACCTCCTATCAAGTATAAACATCCATTTATTTTACCAATGAAAATGATTGATTTATATCCAGAAAGGACATATCCCATCGTATCATATTTGGGAGCGTTTATCAACGTTTCTCAACAGTAACAATCGATGCCGGACATTCCCGAGAAGTAGGAACTGTGGCGCTAGAGGAATCTGTACTCAATTTAATTGAAGTATCTCTTCAACCAAGTATCAGACAAATTTCTCAAGTCTTGACTATAAATCATTCCATTTATAACTATATTCGAGAACTGCCTACTAAACTTTATCAACAGATTATAACATGTGTGAATTCATGTTGCTCATTGAATTAATCGTCTTGAATACGTTCCTTAATTTGAAAAGTGTTAAAACATCAACCCTGACGCAAAATATAGTAGTGGTTGATTTATGCACCGCTTTGTGAGAAAATTCCACAATTGAATCTAATTAGAGTTAGCTTACGTTCAAATTTTCTTCTTTTCCTTTGTTTCTTATTGTTGTTGAAAGTCTGTTCGATTGGTGTTTGATATAAATATTGCACTAGACACTAGACTAAATCTTTTTCAAAAATATACAAAATAATTTTAAGAACTTATATTATTTCGTATATTTTTGAGAAAGATTTAGTCTTCATAAGTATAAGATCAGAAAACAACACATTTTTTAAAAAACAGGGCTTGTACGTTTGTCTGAAGAGTTCAGTACGCATGCCTGGAACGAAACAAAAAAATATTTATTTATTCATTAATTTTAATTGACAATTTATATTCGTTGGGTTTTTCTTAATTCCATATTGTATAATGAGTTTCGATTTTATACGTCTATTAAAAATGAGCAGTGCTTATAAAGACATTAATTTAATTCTTAAAGATTCTTGAATAAAAATTTTTTAAAATTAAAATTGTAGAAGACTAACAGATTGAATCTGTTTTGATATTCAAATTTTGTACTAAACCTTCTATCAAGTAAAAAACCGTTTCCTAGTTTTTTATTTTATATAAATTATATACTCAATCTATAATTCCCATTTTCTTATATACAGTTCATTTTTTCTTTCCACAAGATATAAAAAGGGTCTTTCATTAACAGCGCTCCATTTTGTTTTGTGAATAAGCCACATTATTTAATTGAAATTTTTATTTCATTATAAAGTACAATGAATACTATCAGTTATGAAACTTAACATCATTTAAATGTCCACCACAGAAACGCTAGCAGGAATGACGTCGTTGAACCCAACTTTCCATATAACTCTCACACATATCAGGTCCTTTGTTAGCAATTACTCGTTCAATATTGATCTGTTAATCCCCTAAATTTGCTGGATGATTGCTGTAAACCAGTAACACTATGTAACCTCAAAGAAAGAAGTTTAAAGAAGTTAAATCGCCGGAACAGTGCGTATAGTTTATCGGCCCATTTCTTGAAATAATTGAATCATCGAATTTTGTTCCAAATAAAGTCATTGTGCCATTGACAGTATGACAAGTGGCACCATCCTGTAGAAACCACATGTTTTGCAACTCAACTTCTTCACTAGATTTGCAAGTGTTATTTTATCCGGACGATTATAACGACCAAAAATTTGAGTTAAAGCACTTAAAGTTAGAGTAACAGTTCGCGATTCACATGGTAAATTTGGATTATTTTTAAACGTTGTTGGAGTGTGCACCTTTCCACGATTAAATTGTAGACATTCATAAATAGAACTGTCAATGTCACACATAAACAATGACTGCCATGCGTGAGTAATGCCTATTCAAAAATGGGGCGTATCCATTGAAAGATAATAAATAATAAGATTCTTTCCTCCAGTTTCATTATGCAGTAACAAGGGAAGAGATTTATGTGATTTTATGTGAGATCTCTACAGATTTCTGCTAAAGAACCACCCAATAAAATTGTTCGCATCAATTTAGAAATACCCTGTTAAGGTTAACCTAGCTTACCGTCAGCTCAGTGGTAGGCAATAGGGCCCGTAACCGGAAGGTTGGAGGTTCGAATCCTGTGGGTGGGAAACAAAATTTTCTAGGTGGACGGGTGTCGGCCATCATTTCACTGTTGGGTCGAAAATTAACAGTGCTGTGACCTTAAATGGCACAAGATCGCAGTAACAAAGCCTACCCAGAACACAACTGCACTCCTAACTCGCACAAGATGAAAACGCGTCTGTGGTATCTTCACAGAAGGTCTAAGAGTATCAGGATAATAAAAAAAATACTCATAGATGTATTTTGGTCAAAAAGATGAAGTTTTCGAAAATAGGATAAAATTGCACACATATTCACAGCAACAAAAAATTCGCATAAGGGTAACAGGAGAACATGATATTGGTCAAAATTTCAGAAATATCTCCATGAAAAACAGATTCAGTAGATTAAAACTCCTAGAGTCACTACAAATACACAGGTGAAAGTTTGGGTTCTCTAGAGTTTGCATTTTGAAGAAATTAGGTTATTTCGTGTCTGGCAATATTTCTTTCAGTCGTGTTCCGACAGAAAGTTAGTTGAATATCTGAAATAAACATAATGGATCGATTTAAGTTTGAATAAAACTGAAACTTGAAAAAAAATGAAACGGCAATGAGTGGATCAATATGTGGAGAGAGTTCGTGAAAATGGATATTTATTCGATGAAACAATCCATTCACGTTCTCGTCCAGTGAGCACACCTGACACAATTGCTGCTGCAACCCATACTGTGGAACAGTGGAACATTTCTAGTATAAGAAGTAAAGCCTCGTGACCATCCAATGCGTTTTCACTTAGCTCAATGGCATGGCCGAAGGAGGACTATTTTTCATAGGATCCGTTGAGGATAAGTTTTATGCTAACCATCCAAAACGATTGATGTCTTGAAACATGAAATCGAAGTTGCGCCATTCATGAGACTGAGCCCCAAACAATCGATAATGTACTGAAAAATTGGTTTGATCTGATTGGATACTGTAGCCGAACATTTGGATAATCTTGTTCCCCATTCGTAAATGTCAAGTTTCAACCTTTCCAATTAACTTATAACGCAGAAAAAATGTTCATAAGTTTTTTATTTATAGCCGATCAAAAATACAAATTTTAAGTGGCCCACCCTTACAATAACAAACCCTTTACTGAAAATCTTTCCAATAAAACACTGGAATATTCCAAAAAACACTCAAAATTTGACCAGTTTTTTATTTATAGCCGATCAAAAATACAAATTTTAAGTGGCCCACCCTTACAATAACAAACCCTTTACTGAAAATCTTTCCAATAAAACACTGGAACCCACCGATTCATGAAACCCGATGTGAAAGGAACAGCTGATAGCTATACTCACTTGAAGAAGTCAACAGTATTTGACGAAATAATTCTTACGTAATTCAATAAATATTAACGGAAATCAACTGTTTTACTGTTACATAGGGTGCTCACCCATGTAACTGGCTTGGTTCAACCTGATAGAAAGTACTCTGTCCATAGGGGCGAATACGTCAGAAATAGATATGTGCTAGCTTTAAAGAGAGGGATAGTATAACGTGTTAGTTTCCTCGAGTTCGTGGATTCTGGCATCGAGTAGAACTTTTCTGGGCTACCACGGGGGGAGTATCGGTCTGCAGGAGTAATCGTACTCCTGGCTACCCCATTTTGGTCTTCGACTCGTGAGGGCAGTGGTTGGAAATCTGCATGCTAGGCTAGAAGGGTACTCTGCCATTCAGATTCGTAGTTCTTGTGCTTTGATAACTTGGACTGGCCTGAATGTTGAGAGGTCTCGACCACGCATTGGACTGGGATTGATCCCGGATCGACATGGGTATCTACGGCATGTCTTGGCCTATAGCGGTCAAATCGACGGTGAAGGCGAGAAGCAAACTACTAGAGCACAGGGAATGCATAGCCG
Organism: Megalocaria dilatata; assembly: GCA_034642435.1. NCBI lineage: Eukaryota > Metazoa > Arthropoda > Insecta > Coleoptera > Coccinellidae > Megalocaria > Megalocaria dilatata. Next base: position 49,590,513 of record CM067859.1, on the reverse strand, counting down.
CCCCCATGGTATTATAGCTTGACGCGCTGGGGCGCTTGTCTTGACTAGGACCCTAGTTTCATCCCGGTGAAATGAAGGGTTGAGTCTTGATGCCTCAAATAATGCCATTCTCGCCAGTCACTGGGCCCATGTGCTGGAAGATAGACCGAAAAGTGGAATGGTAGGCGAATCCGCGTTGATCAACTCAGTGACAAGGAAGTCCGTCACAGCACAGGACCTCTTTCTTGAAACTAATGTACTCCACCCTATTATCTCCGGACATTTTTCGGGATTACCTCGGGAGGGTGGAGGCCCTCGGGGAGTATTCGTACGATCTGGCCACTGGTGTTGAACTCGAGGGGGCAGTGGTTGAGAGTCCGCATGCTGGACTAGGAGGGTATTTCTTTTAACTGTTCGCAGCAACTCATATTCAGGATATCTCGAGAAATGATTCATGTTTTAGCGGGACTTGACGGTTCGACTAGCCTCGTACTGAACCAGGATCGATTGCGAGACGTTTCTGGGGTTTGTGGATCTCGACGATATAGCTAGTCCATTGGTTCTTGAAACCAGGATCAATTGAAAGACTTCAAAAGGGTTCGTTTACAGGCTGGATTAACTGTGCTCATACCAGGATCAATCGAGGCACGAATCTTGAGACCATCTTGGTTCATGGGACTGCGTTCGGATGGATGGATAAGAAGCCCCTCCATCGTGTGATTTGCGTCACAAACAACTCGCGTACCAGCCATCAGAGCCAGTAGAGGTTGGATAGTGCTTCTCTGCTACCAGTCATACGGTATAGGTTTTCGAACTGAAGCCAGAACTGAAAGCTGGTGGGTTTAGCTCTGCGAAGCGGTTCTGCTATGCACGATGATAAGGCGTTACCCTTATCACACTATCTGCTTCTAGGGGCAGATTGTGGAGACTGCTAATAGTTACTTTATGAAAGAGATATGCTCACATGCCAATACACTAACTGGTAGAATTCACCTGGCAATGCATAGCCAGTAGAAGTTTGATAGTGCTTAGAAGCTACCAGTCCATATTGGAAGCAAAGGGAAGTCTGTTTCGTTTTGCGTTCTGATTCGGCGTATCCCAATCTCGCGCCTCTATTTTACGTTGACCGACATAGATAAAGGTTATCCAAAGTTGCTATTGAGATTGTCAATATTTTTATAAGGATTTAAATTAATTTCCTTCACGTTATGAATATTATGTATTATAAATTTTTGGAGAAGTAGAGAAAATTGTTAGTCAAACAGCTCCTGCGAGTCAAAATCAATTTGACTTCAGGCACTTTAGCAAATATTTCAGTATACATTCCATCTGCTGTATTGTAACTGAATCACTGAAACGGCCCTGTGAACATTAAAATGAACTCCGAACTCTAATTCTGATTTGTCAACAGTTTTAAGGAAAATCAATAGATTTTATCGCGAACGCCAAACCAGTACAACTTTACCGACTTCACCGAACATTGTATCGTACAACAGCTGTTCTTGAAGTCTAGATTTTCGTTCGTGATGTATGGTGTGTTTCTTATTACTCCGAAAACAAGCAAGTTTTCGATGTATAAATCATTTATTTCTGCGCCGACTGACGCATAGTGAAAAATGTTCCAACCTAAAGATTTGGGTTTTAGATCGAAAAGTTAAGGAGAGAAGTATATACGAGATATGTGCTTGACAAAAAAGTTAAGGAAAAACCATTTCGTTCCGGATATTCCCATTGTTGGAATAGGTGAACTCCCGAATTCATTGAAGTTTTATTGATGGGAATTCAAGTTTTTGTAACATTTTCAACTTCTTTTTGTATTGGTCCATTATTAAATAAATTGTTTCGAGGATGAATCCCTTCTGGGGTAAGACTATTTGGAACGAAAAGGAAAAACTTGTTTAAAATTTTCTCGTGAGACGTTTTTGACTCAGTTGATTTACATTCTGTCAAGAAAGTACCGGGAATTATCGATTTAAATCTGGCGGGGCAATGAGGCAGGTGAAAATTTTTTTCCTAGGTTGGTACCACTGTCCTTAATTACTATGCCAAGCTTGAGCGGGATCTGTCAACTAGTGTGTTTGCAACAGCTGATTAAGTCGGTCGATGTCAGAGTGCGTGCCGATTTTTACTATGGGTGATTACGTTGAGCAAAGAATTTGTTTAAAGTTTTGTGTTGCAAATTAATTTTCGTGTGCCGATGCATTGAAAATGTTGCAGAAGGCCTTTGGTGATAATGCTCTATCGAAAACTCGTGCATATCAGTGGTACAGAGCCTTCAAGGACGGTCGTGAAGTGGTCGAAGACTTGCCTCGTTCCGGACGCCCATCGACGGCTTCGATCGAAGATAACGTCGATAAAATTGAGGAAAGGGTGCCGGAAAACCGTCGTACCAGCTTGAGAGAGATAGCACATGATCTTAAGATATCCCACGAGTCCGCACGTACAATTTTGATTGATATTTTGGGCATGAGAAAGGTGGCCGCACGACTCGTACCGAAAGACCTGAATTTTCTTCAAAAACGTCATCGCGAACAGGTTGCTTCAGACATGCTGGATCGCTGTAATTCCGATTCTACATTCATGGAACGCATTATAACTGGTGATGAGACCTGGGTCTACGAGTACGATATGCAAACAAGCCAGCAATCATCGGAATGGGTGGCAAAAAATGAGCCGAAACCGAAAAAACCACGCCAAAGCCGCTCGAAAATGAAGGTGATGCTCATTGTTTTCTTCGATATCCGTGGCGTGGTGCACTACGAATTCGTTCCAGAGGGTCAGACGGTAAACAAGGAGTATTACCTAGGCGTTATGAAACGTTTGCGTGAGCGTATCCGTAAGAAGCGGCCAAATTTGTGGGCGAACAACTCATGGATTTTGCATGACGATAACGCGCCTTCTCAACGAGCTACGATTGTGACTGACTTTCTCGCCAAAAACTCAACAAACGTGCTTCAGCAACCACCGTATTCGCCGGATTTGGCTCCCTGCGACTTTTTCCTCTTCCCAAAACTAAAATTGCCCCTTCGTGGCACCCGTTTTGAGTCGTTTGAAGCCATAAAACAAAATTCGGCGCGAGAGCTAAAGTCCATCCCGGAAAGCGCCTATAAAAAATGTTTCGATAATTGGAAGTGCCGTTGGCATAGATGTATTGGAGCAAATGGAGCCTATTTTGAAGACGACCCAATAAATTTTGACGATTAAATGTAAAAATGTTGTATTAATTGAAAATTCCCGGTACTTTCTTGACAGAGTAGTATATGTATCAGAATAAGTGTTTTATTAAGCATATTCAAACTGGGCTCGAGCATAACCATGACTGTATTCTGGCAAGTTTTTCGTGAAGGCAAATCGCCGTTTCATTTATTTTTTTAAGAAAAAATAATCTTTCATAATTATTTCTGAAACTGCATGTCGAATATCATATTCACATCGATTAAATCAGGCTGTACCACCACGAGAACGAATGGAAAGCAGAACAGTTATTTAGCGATCACACAAAACTTTTTAGCAATAAAATCAGATGCGCGTTTCAAATCAGATAACTCCAGTTTAGAGGACAATCCAAAAAGAGTAAGACTATGGAAGTTCTATGGGCAAATCGTAGCAGCGCTCATAGAAGAAGACGAAATCCTGATAACTTGAATGATGGCTGAAAACTTTAATGTCTAGATGGATCCCACGCGAACTTGGCTAGATGGATCCCACGTGAACTCTCTGATAAGAACAACATTTTGTCGAATTTTCTTGGAATAATTGCAAAGAAACATCTTTCCTGAAAATATTTGTCAGTGGCGATTAATCGTGATTACTCTTGGCAGCAATATTCTCTTCACTTCTTGCATTTATTTGTCTCACTGGCACATCATGATGTGTAAAATTTGTTTCAATCTTCTCCACTCAACGTTCAACTGTTTTGTTATCCGCACGATTATACTGACCAAAAATTGGAGTTAAAGCAAGTAAAGTTAGAGTAACGGATCGCGATTTTTCATAATACAATTGGATTATTTGTAAACGTTGTTGGAGTGTGCACCTTTCTATGACTAAATGGTGGACATTGACAAATACAATTGTCAATGTCACAAATGAACAATGGCTGCCATGCGAGAGTAATTGCAATTTAAAAATGAGACGTTTCCATTGAAAGACCCTTTATACGTTACACAAGGTCAAACACTTGAAACTCTATCGAAAACAGTTCACTGTGAAAGGAATATATAGTCTATCTGGTGTGATGGAAGCAGAATCATCGCAAATGGAATTTGTTGTTGGAGGAATGACGACTACGAGCGTCAACATTGGTATATTCTATACAAAAACAGCATCTGGCAATTCAACATCATCAGCAATGAAGACTCAACTAGAAAAATATTGTCTTTCACCACGATAATGAACGTCCACATATTGAGTGTTCTGTCATCCAATACATCCCCAAGGAGGGATAGCATCTGCTACTACATCTGCCATATTCGACGACCAAAGACTCCGCAGATTATCACGTCAGTTTATTCCCAAGAATTTGGATGACTTGGTGACAGATGAGCGTTGATAATCTCTAAGAGCATCTTTGCTTAGGGAATCCACTATCTTTCAAGCTTGAATTGTCCGAATCATTCCAGAACTAGCGATCCAATTGGAATAATATTTAGTACTAAGGTGTATTATAATAATGTATGCCAAATTTCGGGATGATTTACTGCCTTACTGAACGATTCGAGGTTGAGAATGCCAATTTTCGATTAATAAAACCTAGAGATTTGAAATTTTAAGGCTGGGTTTGGAGTCAGTTATGTTCAAAAACTGACAAACTAATCTCGGTGGTTCTCTAGTTATTCTCATTTGGAATTTGGTTTTTCAAATATTTTCAGAAGTAGAAATCCGATCGGGTTCAAATTTAGTATTTATATGTATATGAAGTAAGGGCACGAACGCTCGTGCATAATTTAATGAAGATAAATTACGAGTCTTTTTAGAATTTACTGTTATATCACGTAGACGAATGAAATTTGTCTTTCGGAAGACCGAACATAGAATTCTATGTTTTTTGCGAGCTTGCATTTTTGCCAGATGTCTGTAATTGTCGAATTCTGAACCGAAGATGGTCTCAGACGACTAGCACTAATTCTGTTACGAAGAATAGGAAATCTGAAATAATTTTATGCGTCCGTAAATACTCTTACTTTCGATAGGAAAAAAGCTAGATATTTAAAACTTTCAGGGTAGCTATAGACCCTAAATATCTCAATTGAGTTTGTTAATAGACAAAATCGGTTCAATGGCTCTGCACTTATTCAGATTTGAAATTTCCTCCCTTTTCCCCATATTTTCGAAACTAAAAATCCGATCGATCTGAAAGAAGAATAATGATGTACATTAATAAGGAGTATGAGCTATGGTGATATAAAGTTCTAGAGATCGAGAAAGTATAACATACATCTATATAACAATTCTATACTCAAAGAAACTCGACAAGGTTTTGTAGAACACAGAGGCAAATTGCAAACTGATTGGTTTTCGTCAGTGCAATGTATGGTAGCGACTCCAAATCTGTCAAGTATCTTTATTCGCTATACACAGAGACTACAGGACATTAATAATCCACTAGCGCCATCTAGAATATGAAAAATACATACACAGAGACTCTAAGATATTAATAATACACTAACGCCATCTAGAGTATGCAAAATACATACAAGACATACCTTTACGAGTTAACTCAAGTAAAGAAATGTATTCTCGATATTTTCACGTTACCAACGCAGAATAAACTTTCCTCATGCTCAAATCAGATAATTCTTTGCTGTAATGCTCAAAAATTAGCATACTCATATTAAAATAAATTAGCTCATACTTCTTTTTAATGTTTTTCGGTACAGATCAGCCAAATTAATTTATTTTAATATGAATATGCTAATGACGTATAGTTTTCGAAAATATTCATTTTCGGAATATTGCTGTAAATTTTCTTCTGTTGAAAATTTTCTATTTCTGTTCATGTAACATCTCCTTACGTTAATATTAATTGAATTTTCTGTAAACTGATATTTTATAAGATATCGCTATGAAAATATTTTCTTAAATGGATCACCGCATATATTTCTATTCCAAAAATATAGCTTAGTTGATATTTTTCTAAAGTCATGTTCGACATATTGAATTTTCAAATTTTATCCCTTGAATAAGTAGGCTTTGGAGGACACGATGATAAATGAAACCATTCAAATGTTAGTTGTCAAATGTGTATTGGAACAGTAAAAGTTGTGTTTAGTTCTCAACTTCTATTCAACTTTCTGCAATGAAATACGAAAATTACGAGAAGTGGGACATATTAGTCTGTTTTATAGAAACCAGAGAAAATGCAGAAGCAGCAAGTGATTTGTATTTTGGTAAATATCCAGATAACCGTTCAAATATATTTTCGAACGATAACGTCACAACTTAATAAATCAAGGTCATTTTGAAAAAAAAACCGGTAAAACAGGTATTTTAAGAATACAGATTTGAAAGGAGTTGTCGTTTTAGGAGCTGTTGAAATCAATCCTAGAACATCAAGTCGTATTATAGAAGAATTTACAAGAGTACCAAGAACGAATGTCAGAAGGATTCTGGAAAAACATAAAATCAAACCTTACAGAGCCAAAAGCTCATTGTGGAGATTTCGAACACCGCATTAAGTTCTGTCAATGGTTCTTGGATAAATGTAACCAGTAGCCTGATTTCCCACTCAATTGTATTTGGATAGATGAAGCTCTTATGTGTAGTAACGGTATTTCAACCGCTAACTTATACACTTGGGCAGAACAAAATTCCCATTCAGTCATGGAGCAGAAAAATCAAGGAAGATTCGCGTTTAATATATGGGCAGGTATTTATAGGGGCAGAATTAAAGCCCTGTTAATTTATAATAATAACCACACATCACAGAATTATGTACAGATCTTAAGGCAACAAAAAGAACCGATTGTTGAAGAAATGCCACTCTCTCAACTCTGGAATATTTACTTTCTACAAGATGGCACTTCTCCTCATAACATTAGTATCATCAGGAGTTTTTTAATAGCAAACTTTGGCAACAATTGGATTGCTAACCAAGCTCCCAACCGGTGGCCGGCTAGCTTGCCTGACCTAACCCTTTTACCTTTTGGGAAGATTAAAAGTTATAATCTATAAAATGCCGATCAACTCTTAAGAAGAAGTGGAAATGCCGGTAGTTCATGGTTCTCTTTCTCTTACTTCCATTGAACTTATCAGTTCAGCAAGAATTATTCAGAAAAGGTGCCGCATGTGCTTGAACGAGAATGGTCGACACTTTGAACACCTCATTTGATGAAATTCTTCGTTTATTGTTATTTTTAAATAAAGTTCGAACTGTTGTTTTTGAAAAGACTACGGGTTTTCTTCAAACTCTTAACTGTTTCAATCGAACTTTGACAGCCAACAATCAATGTTCGCATTATTTTATTTTCACTGCCGCACAGTCCAAAGCCTACTCATTCAAGAGATAAAATTGGAAAATTTAATATCTCGAATATGACTTCAGAGAAATATCAAGAAAGCAATATGTTTGAAATGGTAATTTGAAAAACAAATTTTCATAGCGATCATGAAATTTCAGTTTGCAGAAAATTCAATTAACGTCATAGAATTCTACATAAGAATGATTTTACAGAAATGAAAAATTGTCAACGGAAGAAAAGGTATAGCGATATTTTTAAATTTAACATTTTTGAGAAACACCTTCAAACAATGTAACGGTGATAAATACCGACATGTGATTTTCACAAATGAGTTTTTCACGAAAATTGGCCTTCGGGCACCGACATCAGTTTTCGTCTATTTAGTACAGAAATATGACTTCCCCTTTAAATGTGTCCAGTTTGGCCCAGCCTGTATATGTTCGTCAAATATTTTCGAAACTATGGATCCAATCAATATGGAATATGTTGTTCAGAAGCAAAAAAGTGATATATTCGAGCAAAATTTACCTACTACTTACTACCGGAACCAAAGCAAGAGGCCTATTATCGAGTTCAAATTTAGCATTTAGATGTCTTAGATGATGCCAAATTTTGTGAGGATCAGGCGGCCGACTGAAAGTAGAGAAGCTAACTCTTGAATGAAAAGATCTATTGACTTTAAATGTTAAGGGTACGTTTGGGGCCTAAATATTATACTCAGGTTTAAATATGGGCGAAAGCGGCTCAATTTTTCCCAATTTTTCTGCGATCTGCGAAACTGCAAGACCAATCTAGTTTGAATATGGTATTTGGATGTAAAGTAACTACATGAAGAGACATGCAATATTTTCGTGAAGTAGAGGTTTCACATCTTCAATTAATATATGTAGAAAAATACCGATAAAGCGACCAACTCCCTGGGTGATATCGGAATTAAAAGCGTAGGTTTGGCTAAAATGTGTAATCTACTATTTTAGTTGAAAGAATGTTACAATCTATATCTATTCTGTTTCATAATTTATACATCTATATTTCCTGGTAATTCGACTATAAAAGACAATATTAATACACTTGTGTTATAATATAGTCATTAGATCTTACAAAGTTCAATGGATGACTTGTAAGCTCACAGATAGTTACTCAATTTTCGCCTTCAGAAATGTTTTCTTATATCTTACAAATTTTTCAGGTTTCGACGAATTTATGATTCGAAAATACTAGCTATTTTACATGATGTTAACTGAAATAGTTCTTAAAAGCAGATGAAAGGAAATAATCATTCACTTTGAATGACACATCCTTCTGCGCACCAATCAAAACGAATTTGATTTTCAACATGCTTCTAATTTCCAAGCAATAACTAGTATCTAAAGATGAAACAACACTTTACAAATGGCGATATTTTTCTAAATGACGGTAGTGAAAAGAGGATCACAAAGAATATTGATGAGAGTTAAAGTAGAATTCACAGTTCGTAAGTACAACTGATATAGCTTTTGGGAGTGAAATCATTCAATATACCGGAGAAAATTCTGTTGGATACTCTCCATTCCTCTTTAAGAAATTGAATTTATCAGTTGTATTCTTTTAGAATTAATCTTGTTTTTACCATTCAGATTTTTTTTAAGGCACTGCAAGTTGAGGGTAGATCTGATCTTGAGGTTTCACCGTCTTAATTTACGGATATTTGTTAATTTTTAATAACTTTATAGCACTTTGTTTCTGAACATTTTTCTTTTAGATTTTTGGATATGAATGATTAACTGTTTTCATATATTATTGTAGTTTATCATAAAATTTAATAATTTCAAATGGGTGTTTTATTTGCTCATTTAAATTTAATTGATATCCCATTTTTCAGGTTTTCGAACATGTATACTTTCTAGAAAGCCAGATATTTTTGGACTGTGTGAAACTTGGTTGACAAAGCAGGTCTCCAGTGAGCGGGTCTCCATTGATGGTTACAACTTTGTTAGGAATGATAGAGATGGTGGTGGCCTAGGTACTTACATCAAGAGAGGTATTTCATATACAATTTTAAAATCCGGGAATGTTATAGAACAACTTTGGCTCAGGTTGGACATTTGAGGGTGGAAATGTGCGATTGGGGTTGTCTACAGACCTCCCGACTTAAGCTACATTGATTTTTTTTGGTGAGTTTGAGACTGTTTTGGCAGACTTGATCATGAAATGAAGTTTTCTGTATGGGTGATTTCAACATAAACCTTCAGAGTGTGGATCGGTCTGATGCTAGGTTTGTGACGAGATTGGAATGTCTAGGGTTTCATCAATTGATTGATCAACCAACTAGAATCACACAGGACTCTTCAATTTTGATTGACTATTTTGTTAACCAATAAAAAAGACATGGTTTCAAGGGTGGAGATCATTCATGAAGGCCTTGGTGATCACGAATTACTTCTAGCACACATAATTGAACACCCGAATGCAAAAGAGATTCTTTTTGAAACGTTCAATTATCAAAGTTTCAGTGATGAACTCAAAACCGTACCATGGGATTCCATTTAGTGCATGGATAATATTGATGAAAAGGTTCAGTTTCCGACCGGGAGTATAAATATTTTTTGTATCGTCATGCTTCTTTTGTCACACATCGTGTAACAAAGAACTGGGATCCATGGCTCACTGATACTATCAGGGCTATGAAGGGGGACAGAGATAGGGCATTAAGCAATTTTAAAAGGCATCCAAGCTTGTCAACTGGAATTATTATAAAACACTCAGAAAATTGGTAACAGTTATAATCAAACGAGAGAAGAAATAATTTCTCAGACAGATATATTGTGACAAGAGCACCAGGGAACTGTGGTCTGCTTTGAGACTGCTCAATTTGGACGCTGGAGTCCTGAGATTTTGGGTGCTTTGGCTAATTCTACTGACATAAACAAGTCTTTCATCAATTCGGTTTCTGTTCTTCAACCGGATCTTGAACATATAAATTTCTATAAAAACAATAGATTGAATGATGCTTGCAGCTTCAATTTTGCCTGTGTTGATGAGATGGGCGTCTTTAACATTATAAGAAGCATTAAATGTAAAGCTACAGGTATAGGCGGTATAAACATCCTTACCATAAATTTATGTGTCCCTTTTTTGTCACCTTACATCACTCACATTTATAATTTCTGCATTAAAAGCTCGGTTTTTCCAACTTTATGGAAAAAAGCTAAAGTAATTCCACTGTCAAAGAATCGTAACTCCACTTGTATTGGGGACATAAGAATTATCAGCATTCTCCTAACTTTCTCGAAGATATTTGAAGAAATTCTTGATAAGCAAATCCGAGAATACCTTAATGTCAATAAGATTATTCCCAGTAAGCAATCTGGATTTAGGAGAGGACATAGCTGCAATACTGCTCTTCTCGGTATCACCGATGATATAATAAATGCGAACGCATAGGGGTTTGGTTACTATTCTGATACTGTTGGACTACTTGAAGGCATTTGATACATTAAATCATAAAATTTTGCTTTCAATTTTGGAATTCATTGGATTTTCTACGGAGGCTGTGGGGCTCCTTGGGAGCTACCTTTGTAGTAGTGCACAGACGGTCTGTTTGAGAGGTGCAATATCATCATTCCTCGAAATAACAAAAGGTGTTACACAGGGATCTGTTTTAGGGCCGAAACTATTTATGATTTATATCCTACGATTGTTAAATATTTTTATTTCATCATGTAGTCATGGTTTTGCTGTCTTTTTACATGTCTTTTCAACCGGATGAAAGCAATCAGGCAATAGCAGCTTTAAATTTTGATTTGCACCAAGTTCTTGAATACTCAAGGAGGCACTGTTTGAGGCTTAACAACTCTGAGACTGTGGAAATGGTTTTTGGTAGTAGGGTCGGAGAGAGCAGTTTCAAACTGATTATATATCTCAGATATGCCTAGCTAGTTCTCCAGTGAGGTTTTTGAGTCCGAAATAAAAAATCTTGGCCTGACTATCGATCAGGATCTACGCTTCTCAACGCATAAAAGTCATTGTTTACAAAGGGCACACATGAGTTTGAGGGTTGTCTATCAAAATCGCCATGTTCTGCCGGTACCTCTCAGAATTCTGCTTTGTGACTCACCGGTGCTTTCCCATGTTAATTGTTGTGACAGCGTTTATGGTCCTTGTCTAACTGTCCTAGATGGTGGCAGGATCCAGAGGGTCCAATACTCCTGCCTACGACTAATTTATGGAGTTAGAAAATTTGAACCCATCAGTCATAAGATCAGGACGTCCAGATGGTTGAACATGAGGTAGAGAGATTCATTCGCTGAGTCTTTTTAATTGAATCCTGCAGAATAAATCACCACAATATCTCTTTAATAAAATAACTTTTAGAACCGATGTTCATAATTTAAATTTAAGACACAAAAGTGTCATCACTATTCCTCGTCATTTCACTTAATTCTTTGAGAGATCATTTTCGTATAACATCGCACATCTGATCATGAGTTTATTGGAGAGTTGTATTTGTCACCAGGAAGATTTAGGAAGCATATTTCAAATATTGTGGCGATTTGATCCAGGAGAAATCACTCTACTAGGTTATTCTTTTTTGCGAAAGTGTATTTTTTTCTCTTTGGAAAATTTGCTTGGTGCCCCTCATAAGTTTGTTACTTTTAATTTCCTTGTTTTTGTTTTATGTTTTACGTAGGTTAGCTGAGCAGATGGCTGTGGTGGTGTTAGTAGCAAGCTATCGTCACCAGGGTAAACTGAATCTCGCCTAGAGATTCATGGAAATATTTTTTCTTTACCTTTATATATATTATATTCTCAATTAAGACATTTAATAATAATAATAATTATATGCATTTTTGAATTCTGCGTTGATCAATTAGTATGCAAATTCAAGGATGAACAAACATACTTCAGGGTAATTATAGAGCTATATTTGAAGATTATAATTCGTTTATTTACACTATAACTATTATATAGTTAGAGATAGTTTATTAAATTTTATCTGTTGACATATGAGTGTGAGTGTGAGCTCCTAAGTAACCGTGAAAGTAAGTGGTAGAAAGTAAATTTAACAAAATGTTTTTGATATCAGAGGGAAGTATAAAGAATGCTCTACCTAAATATAAAATCAAAATTGTGAGGTTCGCATGTTCATAGATTTATCTCGTCTTCAAATAACCTGAAAGGACAAAACATTTTACATAAAAAAGTGGGGGAAGTGCTAAACAACAGGTGCCTGAAGAAGCGAGATATTCCTTATCAGGGAACTCCACCTTCTAAAGGGAAACACACACTACCATGAATATATACCAGAGAACAGGAGTAAATATGTCCATTATTAATGAAAACATCCTAGAGGAGTTAATAAGAAGTAAACAAGAACTTAAAGCCCTAGTGGAAGCTATAGAGGTGAGATTAACTTTGAAAATCGAAGATTTAAATAGGAGAACTAATAAACTAGAAATACAAAATGAGCAAATAATGAATATAATCGAGAATCTAGAGAGGAAATCTAAGGAAAATAACATTATCATTTTCAGACACAGAACCAGAAGAAATTACAGTAGACTACATAAGAAAGGAAATAAAGAAATTGGTTGATGTGAACATCGCTGAAAGTGACATCAACAACTTTTATCCACTTGGAAAACAAACAATCCGCCTGTTAAAATCGAATTCACATCATTTCTAAAAAAAGCCGCATATTGCAATTAACTTGAGAGGCACCAGGATCTCCATTGCTAGTGATCTAACAATCAAACAAAGACACGAGAACAGCATTTTGAGGAAACATCTAAACCTAGCAAAGGGAAACAGAGAGGGTAATTGCTATATAAGTGGAAACCGATTACACGTGGATGGTAGAACATACACAGCGGAGGAGTTGGAGAGTCAAAAGGAAGCTGGAAACAATACCACGGAAAAACCACAGAGTGCTCCAGGTACGCCAATAGCAACAACGAATAGAGAACTTCCAAAACAGACAACAAAACCTCAGCAAACAATCAAAAACATACAGCAAAAACCAACACTCCAACAGAGAGAACTTTTAAAGAGGTAGGTGAAAAACTGAAAATAAAAACACGCAGTTTAGACGGGAAATAGTATTCTTGTTATGGTTGTTTTGTTGTTGTTCCTGCTTGGTTTAATTATACTGTTGTTGTGTCGTATTTAAAAATGGAACAATATCTCAGAGATGTAAATTATATACCAGTAAATACGAGGGAAATATTCTCTGGTGAGCTAGATTTCATTAGCACACATGAATTTGAATTTATGAATGTAATCCATATGAACATTAGAAGCATGGGTAAACATTTTGATGAGTTGAAGGTATTTCTTCAACAATTCAGCACGAAATTTCACTGTATCATACTGTCGGAAACATGGAACATAAGGAACATTGCGTTGTATAATTCAGATGATTTTGATGTATTTTATAATTATGGCTCCGTAAATCAAAATAATGGTTTATTTATTTATATTCGAGATTCACTGAACCATGGGGTAAGGTTATAAACAGAGATGAATGCAAAAAATCATTCTTAATTACATCTTTGTACAGGCCACCCTCGACATCAAAAATAAACTTCCTGAATGGCCTAAGGAACTATATTAACATACAACTCTGTCAAGAAAGTACCGGGAATTTTCAATTAAAACAACATTTTTACATTTAATCGTCAAAATTTATTGGGTCGCCTTCAAAATAGGCTCCATTTGCTCCAATACATCTTGCCAACGGCACTTCCAATTATCGAAACATTTTTTATAGGCGCTTTCCGGGATGGACTTTAGCTCTCGCGCCGAATTTTGTTTTATGGCTTCAATCGACTCAAAACGGGTACCACGAAGGGGCAATTTTAGTTTTGGGAAGAGGAAAAAGTCGCAGGGAGCCAAATCCGGCGAATACGGTGGTTGCTGAAGCACGTTTGTTGAGTTTTTGGCGAGAAAGTCAGTCACAATCGTAGCTCGGTGAGAAGGCGCGTTATCGTCATGCAAAATCCATGAGTTGTTCGCCCACAAATTTGGCCGCTTCTTACGGATACGGTCACGGAAACGTTTCATAACGCCTAGGTTATACTCCTTGTTTACCGTCTGACCCTCTGGAATGAATTCGTAGTGCACCACGCCACGGATATCGAAGAAAACAATGAGCGTCACCTTCATTTTCGAGCGGCTTTGGCGTGGTTTTTTCGGTTTCGGCTCATTTTTTGCCACCCATTCCGATGATTGCTGGCTTGTTTGCATATCGTACTCGTAGACCCAGGTCTCATCACCAGTTATAATGCGTTCCATGAATGTAGAATCGGAATTACAGCGATCCAGCATGTCTGGAGCAACCTGTTCGCGATGACGTTTTTGAAGAAAATTCAGGTCTTTCGGTACGAGTCGTGCGGCCACCTTTCTCATGCCCAAAATATCAATCAAAATCGTACGTGCGGACTCGTGGGATATCTTAAGATCATGTGCTATCTCTCTCAAGCTGGTACGACGGATTTCCAGCACCCTTTCCTTAAGTTTATCGACTTTATCTTCGATCGAAGCCGTCGATGGGCGTCCGGAACGAGGCACGTCTTCGACCACTTCACGACCGTCCTTGAAGGCTCTGTACCACTGATATGCACGAGATTTCGATAGAGCATTATCACCAAAGGCCTTTTGCAACATTTTCAATGCATCGGCACACGAAAATTCATTTGCAACACAAAACTTTAAACAAATTCTTTGCTCAACGTAATCACCCATAGTAAAAATCGGCACGCACTCTGACATCGACTGACTTAATCAGCTGTTGCAAACACACTAGTTGACAGATCCCGCTCAAGCTTGGCATAGTAATTAAGGACAGTGGTACCAACCTAGGAAAAAATTTTTACCTGCCTCATTGCCCCGCCAGATTTAAATCGATAATTCCCGGTACTTTCTTGACAGAATGTATATGGAACAGGAAATTTTGACTATTACCTTTTTGTTAGAGACACTAACATAAACATAAAACTCGACAATGAAATAACCAACGAATACCTTGACCTAATGAGTGAGTTTGATTTCATACCTATGATTAACTCATATACAAAAATATGTAACAATTCAAAATCCTGCATAGACCATATGTTCCTGAAAACGAAACACTGTATTGAAGAATGCCTTCCTATAGTTCTTAGGACTTGAATAACTGATCATTTTCCAATAATAAATACTGAAAATACCCTTCAAGAAAAAATCCTCAGAAGTAACCGATCCTCTTGATTCATTTAAAATACACAGATAATGCAAAATTAAGTGAAAAACTTGAAAACGTTTGCTGGGCACCTATATATGAAGCCCAAAACGTGAGTGTAGGAGTTGATTTTTTGTGAATCAACTGAATGAAGCAATAGAGGAGAGTACTGTAACAAAAAAAGTTCATCATAAAGAATAAAAAAGACAGATGTGGATTTCTAGTGCATTAATAAAGAGTATAAGAGAAAAAAAAGGCTCTATGCACTTTCACAAAGAGATCAGCAAAATGAAGTTTTGAAGTCCAGAGTTATCAGCTACAGGAACAAACTAAGGGTCCTACTCAGGATCGCAAAAAACAGCATTAGAGTAACAGGGTTGTACAAGGTGAAGGTAATTCAGAACAACTATGGGACGTAATAAATGAACTAAGTAATAACGAAAAGAAAAAGACTATAATTAACCAGGTAAAACTAGAAGATATTACGATAGTAACAGATCCCGCCATTATGAGCAATGAATTCAACATACATTATGGAAATGTAGGAGGGAGTCTCGCTAACAAGATAATCAAACCCTCGACGCATCCACTACGGCATATTAATCAAAATACAATGTTCATGGAACTAACTAATAAACATGAAGTAGAGGCAATTATAAAAACATTAAAAAATAATAAAACACCTGGATTCGACGGGCTGAGGGTAGAAACCTTAAAATGCATCTCTTGCCACATCTGTGAACCACTTGCCCACCTCATTAATCAAAGCATCTCAATGGGAGAAAAGCCTAAAAGTCTCAAAGAAGCAATAATAAAGCCCCTATTCAAAAGCGGAGATGAGACTAAAATGGTGAACTATAGACCCGTATCAGTAATTTCAAACGTGGCGAAGATTTTCGAAAAAATTATCAAACAGAGATTAGAGACTTTAGATAGGAGTAAGCCAACTCTGTGCGTTTTTTTAGACTTAGCGAAAGCCTTCGACACTGTAAGCCACCCACAATTATTGGAGGCCTTGGAAGACATTGGTTTAAGAGGCAATGTGCTTAATCTGATAAAGAGCTATATATCTAGCAGACAACAATATGTCAAAATAGGCAACTGTGTAAGTGACGCTTTCGAGGTTAAGTTTGGAGTCTCATAAGGAACCGTACTGGAACCTATATTATTCACTATTTATATGAATGGTCTACTTGAATTGAAAAAGTTTTTATTCAAAAAACTTTTAGAATTAAATTTATGTCTAAAACAAGCACCGCTTATATTTAATAGACGTATATAATCTAAACTCAATATACATATACAATAATTTACTTATTCGAATATTTAAATATATTAAATATTTCAAATAAATTATATTCTTTGAGAGGTCCTTTAAGTGTGTTCATGTTTTTAAGATGCAAATGGCGTTTTGAAGGCAAGACCAGAAACAAATTTTGTCTCCTTTAAATATTTATTAATTAATTTTAGGGACTTTCGTATATCTTTTGGTTTATTTATTTCATTTGACATTGTATATTGAGTTTAGATTATATACGTCTATTAAATATAAGCGGTGCTTGTTTTAGAAATAAATTTAATTCTAAAAGTTTGTTGAATAAAAAATTTTTTAATTAAAATTGTAGAAGATAAACATATATTAATTTGTTTTAGTATTCAAATTTTGTTATATTTCTTCTATCAAGTAAAAGGCCTTTCTATTTTATTTTATATATAATATATAATTATATTTTGGCTTCAATAAATCTCATTATGCAATGTCAATGAATTTAAGTAAGCCTTAAAAATAACTCACACTGTTCTTTGATTCTGTTAGAGCATAGATAAATCTTGAATTATAAAGATGATCTATGTCTCGAAACATTATTCATTTACACGTGGTGAGTTGTTTGGTATAGGTTAGTTTTTTGATTTTGATATTTTGAATATATTTCAGGACTGAAGACGGAATTGCTTAGAACTATATTTGTTTTTTGAAGATATAGTGCATTCTTTGAGAGATTTCTGAATTTACTTATTCGAATATTTAAATATATTAAATATTTCAAATAAATTATATTCTTTGAGAGGTCCTTTAAGTGTGTTCATGTTTTTAAGATGCAAATGGCGTTTTGAAGGCAAGATCAGAATTAAATTTTGTCTCCTTTAAATATTTATTTATTAATTTTAGGGACTTTCGTGTATCTTTTGGTTTATTTATTCCATTTGACATTGTATATTGAGTTTAGATTATACACGTCTATTAAATATAAGCGGTGCTTGTTTTAGACATAAATTTAATTCTAAAAGTTTTTTGAATAAAAAATTTTTTAATTAAAATTGTAGAAGATATATATATTTATATATATATTATATATATATATATATATATATATATATATATATATATATTAATTTGTTTTAATATTCAAATTTTGTTATATTTCTTCTATCAAGTAAAAGGCCTTTCTATTTTATTTTATATATAATATATAATTATATTTTGGCTTCAATAAATCTCATTATGCAATGTCAATGAATTTAAGTAAGCCTTAAAAATAACTCACACTGTTCTTTGATTCTGTTAGAGCATAGATAAATCTTGAATTATAAAGATGATCTATGTCTCGAAACATTATTCATTTACACGTGGTGAGTTGTTTGGTATAGGTTAGTTTTTTGATTTTGATATTTTGAATATATTTCAGGACTGAAGACGGAATTGCTTAGAACTATATTTGTTTTTTGAAGATATAGTGCATGCTTTGAGAGATTTCTGAATTTACTTATTCGAATATTTAAATATATTAAATATTTCAAATAAATTATATTCTTTGAGAGGTCCTTTAAGTGTGTTCATGTTTTTAAGATGCAAATGGCGTTTTGAAGGCAAGACCAGAATTAAATTTTGTCTCCTTTAAATATTTATTTTTTAATTTTAGGGACTTTCGTATATCTTTTGGTTTATTTATTTCATTTGACATTGTATATTGAGTTTAGATTATATACGTCTATTAAATATAAGCGGTGCTTGTTTTAGACATAAATTTAATTCTAAAAGTTTTTTGAATAAAAAATTTTTAAATTAAAATTGTAGAAGATAAACATATATTAATTTGTTATACTATTCAAATTTTGTTATATTTCTTCTATCAAGTAAAAGGCCTTTCTATTTTATTTTATATATAATATATAATTATATTTTGGCTTCAATAAATCTCATTATGCAATGTCAATGAATTTAAGTAAGCCTTAAAAATAACTCACACTGTTCTTTGATTCTGTTAGAGCATAGATAAATCTTGAATTATAAAGATGATCTATGTCTCGAAACATTATTCATTTACACGTGGTGAGTTGTTTGGTATAGGTTAGTTTTTTGATTTTGATATTTTGAATATATTTCAGGACTGAAGACGGAATTGCTTAGAACTATATTTGTTTTTTGAAGATATAGTGCATGCTTTGAGAGATTTCTGAATTTACTTATTCGAATATTTAAATCTATTAAATATTTCAAATAAAATATATTCTTTGAGAGGTCCTTTGAGTGTGTTCAGGTTTTCAAGATGCAAATGGCGTTTTGAAGGCAAGACCAGAAACAAATTTTGTCTCCTTTAAATATTTATTTATTAATTTTAGGGACTTTCGTATATCTTTTGGTTCATTTATTTCATTTGACATTGTATATTGAGTGTAGATTATATACGTCTATTAAATATAAGCGGTGCTTGTTTTAGACATAAATTTAATTCTAAAAGTTTTTTGAATAAAAAATTTTTGAATTAAAATTGTAGAAGATAAACATATATTAATTTGTTTTAATATTCAAATTTTGTTATATTTCTTCTATCAAGTAAAAGGCCTTTCTATTTTATTCTACTTGAATTGAATAGCCATGGGAAGATAATTAGTTTCGCCGAGGATGCAGCCATTTTATATCAAGCTGATAGCTGGGAAGAACTCAGAGACCAAGCTGAAAACGACATGAAATCTATCAAAGATTGGATGGATTATAATTTATTGGCAATTATCTTCGAAAAGACCAAATATATCACATTCACTTGCTTAGATAGGAACTTACCAGAATCTGAGACACTGAAAATTGATGAGAATTGTGTGATCAAAAGAACCGACTATATCAAATATTTGCGTGTTATTGTGGATGAACATTTGAGATGGGATAAATATATAGAAAATCTCAGCAGGAATCTCAGGTGTTTAATCTATAAATTTAAGCTTCTGAGAACCATTCTAGATACAACCAAACTAAAAATGGTTTATCATGCTTTGGTGGATTCACCATTGAACTATGGTATCAAAGGGTGGGGTGGAGCAATGAACACACACCTTAAAAATTAGTATAATACAGAAAAAAATCTTGAAAATAATCTTAAGGAGACCTCATACCTATCCGACAGATAATCTCTACACAGAAACAAAGATCTTCGACATAAATCAGTCGTATTATCGTTCCATTGTGGTATATCAATTCAACAATAAATCAAATCTACGATCTCTAAAACATCAATTTAATACGAGGAAACATAGAACTTGCTACAGAACTCCATTTTCAACGAAGACAGTTGGCCAGCGCAGTTTTACTTATTTAGAACCGAGAATGTATCAGATTCTACCCAAAGATCTAACAGAACTTCATAATCTAAGCCATTTCAAGAAAAGATTGAATGAATTTATTACAAAGTACCCGAGAGATGAACTTGTCAAAATAATAGACATGCAAAAATAAATATTTGTGACACTGAATTATATTACTCCCTTCTTATATTTTATATTATATGCATACCTTCATTAATACACCAGTTCAGCTGTACACTCTCTATCAATATATGATGTTTTATTTATACATTTTATTTGTTTATATAACTAGTATTTGTACATTTTTTATCTATATTTGTCTAAACCTTGTCTTTATTTTATCTATACACTGTTTTTAAAATAAAATTAGTATTAGTATAACAAACCAATATCCTAAATCTTGACAACTCACGCACAGGCAATATGCCTTAGTGAGATTTTGCGGTTTATTGAAACTATATTTCTGAATATGTATTGGCTGATTTTTATAAGAACTGTACTTTTTCAATAAACTATATTATATTATTATAGTACGGTGTACCATTCTGAGTTGTTTCACCCAAAATTATGGGTATGTTGACGTTGTGATCTGCAATTGTGGTAAAAATACTTTCTTGTTCACAGAGGAGTAGATAGCTGAGTTTCTTCACCGTTTTTCACCTTCACTGAGTTCACTCGTTGTGGTATTTTGCTAACAAAAGAGGGTGAAAGAAAATGTTCCTTGATATTGATATAATGGAGTTACGAATGAATTGGAATAGAGTTCTTTCTTCGAATTCGTGTAAATTCTTTAGTGTAGTGAGTGTCTGTGTTGGAAAGGTGACGTGGGACACAGGAAACGTATAAGTCTTTTTCATTAGTGAATGTTATCGGGTTTCTTGGATCATCCAAAGAATAGTATATGGTTCTCTGAATAAAACGCTAATATTTTCCCCGGTGTTTGTAGAATCATACATTTTACTAATTAGTTCAATAACCTCCTATTTTTGTCTGCTAGTTACCAAAGTTGTATTATTTTAGGAAAAAATAAATAAAAACAAAATTCAATCTCCTATTCCGGTCTCATATAACATCATTTTTCCTCTAGATTTCGGCTAATTGCTTGTATCGAGATTAGTCACGATAACAACCCTTACCCTCAGGTAATTAGTTCTCGTTTATTAAATTCTGTATCTTTTTCTTCCCGGCATACAACGCTGTTGGGTTTTCGCAGTAACATGTGTCGGGAAACGTGCTAGGCATTTTTCAGACCTTTATACGTGAAAAGTTTAGCGATATCGGAATAGGATCCAGTCTTTCTCTTTGGGTGATTTGGGATTTAGCCAGGAGCTGCACTATGGACATGAACGGTGGGAAACTGGAGCAGAAATAAGAGAATTTATTATTTTTATGACTCTCCGGGGATATTCAAAATTGGCAGCGTACCTTTTGGTGGGGTTTCATATACACCTCCAGAAAATGGTTATAGCGCAATTGTTTAGAAATCTGAAATTGGGGAATTTCAATTCCACTTTAGCATAATAAATAGTTTTTAAATTTCATCTGATGTCGCTGGGATACTTTGAGAAGGAGGATAATGTTCTATCTTTCAGCCGTACTTTCTAGGTATAATAAATATTAATTTTTGTTTCACCGATAATTCTCATAATACTTCTGAATAATTATTCAGCGTCTAATAACAAAATTACTAATAGTTATAATAAGAATGAAAAAAGCAATAACAATGGTGATAATCTAATTGATAATTTTATGAGTATAATAGTAATAATAATACTAATTTTTTCGAAAGTTTAAGGATAAGCAATACAACAGCAAGTTGCGTCGAAAGTCAGGATATGAAAAATGTACAACAATAAAACTTCACCTTTCTGATCATTCGCACGAATACTTACTTTCCCAGCTTCTATATATGATCCTGAAAATGACGAACAAATTATTGAGAAAAAATATAAAACAGGAGTGAACAATCACCTTCCAAAAGGAATATATCGTGAATTATCCTGGAAGCACTTTTCTGGACTGAAGAATGCAAAAGATGCCTTTTCTGCTTTTCATAGCTATTTTTTGAATGCCAGTGTAAAAAGAAAATAGGAGCACAAAATTGAAATTAAAAACGCAAAAAATAGTAGATATGCCGGTAACACTAGAGACTCTCAATACAATAGCTGAAGTTGTAGCAGATGATTAATCTTTTGGAGCATATGCAGCATACAGTTCCGCTGTTGAGATTGAAGTAGCCTACCTGCCCGTTGGGCCTATGGTCACTCCCATATGGGCGCGGAATTGGGATACGCCCAATCAGCACACAAAACGAGACAGTAGTCTCCCTTTGCTTCCAGTATAGGCCGGTAGCTTCGAAGCACTATCCAACCTCTACTGGCTATGCAGTGTCAGTGCCCGAGTTGATTGGGATGCAACTCACACGCTGAAGGGGCTTCTTTGCATCCACCGTCCTTCGACCGCTCAAGGCCCAGACTCGCCGTGGACACCCCAGTCGATCCAGGTTCAAGCCCAGCATAAAGCTTTGTCGAGACCACTGAACCACCGAGCGAGTCCTGGTTATCCAGGCGCAAGAGCTTCGCCGAAAGGGGCTTCACGGCTCCACAGTCCATTCGACCGCTCTAGGAGTCGCCTTAGACACCCCAGTCGATCTGCGTTCAAGCCCAGCATAAAGCATAAGGCACCAAGTCCATAGCTGACTATTGACTATTGCGAAACCATAAGAAGGTTTTCACGTCAAGTTTGAATTTTTTTTAAATTTTAGGTAGTTTTGAATCTTTGTGGAATGCAATTGTAAGCTTTGATAGATGTATACCTGAATTACTTTTTAAACATTGAGGTTCTAAATCTGGAAAAGGCAAGTGTTTCAGGTAAGCGAATAGTGCGAGGAAGTGCATGAAGTTGTTCTCTAAATAATACTTTATTCTCAATGTAACTCGGTTCACCCGTCTGTAGAACCCTATGAACGAATGACAAACTCTGCAACTTGTATCGGTTACGAAGATTAAGCCAGTTGAGTTCCTTTATCTTATGAGATATCCTGTCGTATTTTCGAAGTCCATATATCGGTCTACAAACATGCAATATGCAATCGACCACAATTACTCAAGCTCAAACAGGGGCCATATATAAAACTACAGTACGAAAGATGTGATAAAATTAAGCATTCACATAGAGTTTTCCTCATTTTTAAGTTTAGAATTTTCTTATTCGAATAAAGTAACTTCAGACTCCAGTAGCACTTTCTCAATTAACTGCTTAACATGTGGTTGAAAGCACATTTTTGAGTCTAAATTGAGTCCAAGATACTTTGCCTCAGTTCTACCCGCCCGATTCTCACCAGTAATAGCAAAGGTAATATTAGTCATCAACAATAAGTTTCTTTCGGTACCAAAAAACATAGTTATAATACATATTTCTTGGGATTTAAAGTTAGGTTGTGCTTTAAGGACATCTCATAAACATCATCTAAACACAACTGCAACCTACGAATGCATTCCGAAGAGTTATCCTTAGAAATTGAAATATAGAGCTTTACATCGTCGGCATGAGCATGAAATTGTGTAGCTATTTTATTTAGGATGTCAGTGGTATAAATTGAAAAAAGCAGAGGTCCCAATATAGAGCCCTGTGGCACTCCTGTGGGAACGAAACAAGTATCCGAAAAAGATCCAATGTGTTTGACGATCTGACAACGATCACTCAGGTAAGATTTCATTAGATCTAACGCAGCCTCACCAAACCTATAGAATTGCAACTTAACTAGGAGCAACTCATTGTAAATCTTGTCAAAAGCTTTCGAAAAATTTAACAGCACCATGGCTATCATCTTGTCATCATCTCAACTTCGGAATATATTATCTGTCACCTGAGCCGAGATGGCGCTATGTGAAGGACGGAAGCCTGACTGTTTTAAATTTAGCATTGAATTATCAACAAGAAATGAATAAACTTGCATATTAAGTATTTTTGACATAACCGGTAACATTGTTATAGGACGCAGGTCACTATAATCAAATGGACTTTGAACTTTAAGTAACGGCTTTACTAAGCCACACTTCCAGCCAACGGGAAAATAAATACGCTCCATACAGACATTGACTATATGAGTAATATATGGTATTATTAAAGGACAACATTCCCTGAGCGTATCTATGTTTATTTGATCGACTCCACATGCATTAGACTTTATTCCAGATATTATCTATGCCACCTGATCTGTGGAGGTCATTGCAAACGAGAAATTTAAAGATTGATTGTATTTATTTTTAGTATAGTAATTTTGAAGATCTGCCGAACTATGGTCAATCGTACCAACTGATAAGAAGTACTCATTTAATTTGTTCACATGACCCAAGCGTGGTATATCCACAAGTTTCTTATTAACCAAATTGACGTCCTTTAGTGTAGACCATATTATCTTAGCATTATTTTTATTTTCGTTCAACATCTAGCTTATAAAGGATTTCTTTCTGTGGTGTATAGCCGCTACAGTACGATATCAATCACGAAGATGATGAGCAATATAGGGCCTAAAATACTACCCTGAAGTATCTCAAACTTTGATTCCAATACGTCTGATTTTGTTTTCTTTCATCTGTAATCGATCGGAAATATCTAAATAGAAAACAAATCAGACAGAACACTGAGGAAAACGATATTGTTTTTAAGGCACTTTTGAAGGATGTTGACCGGTCATATTTATATGAATTACCTGAAAATGATGTCAATGTAATGTTGAATTCATTTTTCAACGATTTCAACGGTAAATCCGAACTGTTGGACTAGTATAGGAAGGTTAAAAGAGAAAATGATTCTGTATTGAGCTCCGAAAAAAAAATTCTTATGACACATTTATTGACAGAGCGAACAACAAGAATAAAGCTGTATGGAACATCCTTAACGAAGTCACAAACAAAAGCACAAAGCCTAACTCTTAACTCCCTCCAAAATATATGATTTAAGGTGACTTGTCTCAGTTAGCTTTCAATTACTTCAACGAGCACTTCTCCAAAGTTACTTCCAAACCAAAATAAATAAGTAAGAAAAATCATCCAAAATCTTTCTACCTATTTGACGTCGATGAAAATAAGGTATTATCGATGGTGAATCGAATGAAGAAGAAATTTTACTCCGGATATGATGTTATTTCTTTTCCCTATAATGAAACACCTTATTTCGATTACACTCAGCACGGATTCACTAAAGGTAAAAGTAGGGAAACAGCAGTATTCGAATTTACAACGAAGGTTTTTTCTTCTCTTGAGTAAGACAAAATACCAGCAGGATTATTCATCGATCTTTCAAAGGCGTTCGACTGTATTGATCACGAAATTCTTTTACAGAAACTGGGGAAGAATGGAATTAGGGTTGTTTCATTGAACTGATTTCAGGTAACCTAAAGGACAGAAAACAGATGATTGTTCTAGATGTTAGGGATGAAAAGACCTTTTCATATGAGTTAACAATATCTGCGGGTATATCACAGGGTACTATTATGGGTTCAGTTTTATTCATCGTCTACGATAACGACCTTCCAGATAGCTTCGATCAAAAACCTTTTACCGACCAAGAAAAGACCTTAAAGGTTTTGGATATTGATACCTCCTTATATGCTGACGTCTCTAACGTAAGGATTTCATCCCACAACGTTGAACAGATGACAGTTGGACGACAAACTGCATTCTCGAAAATTAAGGATTGGTGTTTTGTCAATGCATTGACACTAAATTCTGATAAAACAAATATAGTGTTTTCCTCCAATAGTAGATCCAACACGACTTACCCTGAAAGCATCAGGATGGATGATAATGAGATAACAACAAGCTGAAGTACCAGACTTCTCATAATATCTGTTACTGAACTGAGGGCAACATTGTAAAACAATAGTACCCAAATTGAACTCAATAATTTATACTCTGAAAACTATCAAAAACCATTTTGATATGAATATTTTGAAGACCATTCATTTCGCTTCTTCCAGTCGCTCTTATTCTACGGTGTTATTTTCTGGGGCTCTAGTTCACAAGCTCAACATGTTTTTATAGCTCAAAAACATGCAGTGAGAACTAGTTCAATGTTAAATTCAGGTCACCTTGTAGAAGCCTCTTCAAAGCAAATAATTTTTCAACATTACCAGGTTTGTATATCTATAGAGTATTATTGTTATTTCGTAAATATTAACATTATTTTGAAATGTATAAGAACACAAATACAACAAGAAGAATTCATGAATATTTCTACCCGATTCATAAGTACTCGAATAATGAATGTATCACTCCATATGTGGCTATTAAACAGTACAATTTTCTTCCTAATATCATAAGAAATATACCAGAGTATAACTCGTATCGTAGGCCAATGTATTTGTTTGTATTGAACTGTGAACCATATTCATTCGCAGAATTCAAATATGCATGTAATGTAAATATAAAGGGGTTGAATATTACTTTTGTGACTTGTTTTGTTATCATGAATGATAATGATTCTGAAAATAAAAATTATTATTATCAAGTGATCAATTTCTTCGTACTACCGCTAATTCTAAGATTTTCGAATTCGATCATAAAAAACAACTTGAATAACCAATCATATGCTCTTAGCAAAAGAATCAATAATCTTTATCCAAGCTTTTCTTCATCAAGTTCAATATAGCACATTTTCAAAAACAGTGAATGAAACTCCCGTCCAGAATCGTCAGTGGAATTTTTCAAATGATAAATAAGAACAATAAATATTAGATATCACAAACCTCATTCTCATATACGATCTTGAAGCTAGAAGTAGAATATAAGATAGAATGTTTGTGGTTAACTCAAAATGTTTGTCAATATCCAACTACAGAAATATATAGAACCAGTTCTCAAATTATGCAATGTTTTTAGTGAAAAAAAATTTTTAAACGTTACAACATAGTCGAATCTTGAATAACTTTACAACGAAAGATGATACTTTGAATTTTTTTGCAAACTTCCTGTAGAATACCTTGTGAAATATGACTACAGAAAACTTGGGCACCCAGTTTATAAAATAAAATAAATTTTAAGGATATTTTCCTTAGAGGAGGGTAAGATTTCAAACTCTAAAAATTAACAAAATTTGAATATTAAAACAAATTGAAATATGTTTATCTTCTACAATTTTAATTTCAAAAAAATTTTTATTCAAAAATTTTTAGAATTAAATATATGTCTAAAACAAGCACCGCTTACATTTAATAGACGTATATAATCAAAACTCAATATATAATGTCAAATGGAATAAATAACCCAACAGATATACGAAAGTAATTAAAATTAATAAATGAATATTTAAAGGAGACAAATTTTTGTTTCTGGTCTTACCTTTAAGAACACCAATTGCCTTTTAAAGACATGAACACACCTAAAGGACTTCTCAAAGAATATAAATTATTTGAAATATTTAATATATTTAAATATTCGAATAAGTTAATTCAAAAATCTCTAAAAAAATGCACTATATGTTCAAAAAACAAATATAATTCTAAGCAATCCCGTCTTCAGCCCTCATTAATATTCCAAATATCAATATCAAAAAACTAAATATTTGATAGATTCGGTCTTTACTTGGAGGAAACTTATTTTAATTAAAAAAATCTATATGGGACAGTAATTTATTTCCACAAAAATGTTTGTACTACTACAACAATCGTTTCACCACGATGTGGCTTCTTCAGGTATTACATTGTACTGTCAGACAGTACAATGTAATACCTGAAGAAGCCACATCATGGTGAAACAATTGTTTTAGTAGTACAAACATTTTTGTGGAAATAAATTACTGACCCATATAGATTTTTTTAATCAAAAAACTAACCTATATCTCTCAACACGTGTAAAAAGACTAAAGCTTTGAAACACAGATCAACTATGTAATTCAAGATTGATTTATGTTCTAAGAAAATCAAAGAACAGTGTAAGTTGATCTGTGTTTCGAAGCTTTAGTCTTTTTACACGTGTTGAGAGATATAGGTTAGTTTTTTGATATTGATATTTGGAATATTAATGAGGGCTGAAGACGGGATTGCTTAGAATTATATTTGGTTTTTGAAGATATAGTGCATTTTTTTAGAGATTTTTGAATCAACTTATTCGAATATTTAAATATATTAAATATTTCAAATAAATTATATTCTTTGAGAAGTCCTTTAAGTGTGTTCATGTTTTTAAAAGGCAATTGGTGTTCTTAAAGGTAAGACCAGAAACAAAATTTTGTCTCCTTTAAATATTTATTTATTAATTTTAATTAATTTCGTATATCTGTTGGGTTATTCATTCCATATGACATTATATATTGAGTTTTCATTATATACGTCTATTAAATGTAAGCGGTGCTTGTTTTAGACATAAATTTAATTGTAAAAGTTTTTTGAATAAAATATTTTTTTGAAATTAAAATTGTAGAAGATAAACATATTTCAATTTGTTTTAATATTCAAATTTTATAATATTTCTTCTATCAAGTAAAAGGCCTTTCTATTTTATTCTAAAAATTAAGACAGAATAATTTTTTGAAACCTCTGCATAATTCTGTTTTCAAAAATCTATTCAAAATATTTTGCAAACGTTGTTCCAATTTAAATATAAATGCAGAATTCTCAAATATCACACAACACTCAATGAAGGAATCAATATAAAATATAGAATATTGACCGAAATTAAATAACATTATTGACTGATACATTTTTTCTGGGGCATTTTGATTTATTTTTTTTAAGAATTAGATAATGAAGTTTTTACAGAATTTTTCTGTTTTCATAATTGAATTCTAAAATATCCCCCTCTTTCAAGGAATTAATCCTTTAAACTTTAAGCAAATTTTTATAGGTCGTAGAAACAACCTGCAAATCTGAATTTTGTTTTTCGAAAGTTATCGTGCTAACAAAGATGAATTCGGCTGTGATGACAGAAAGAATTTTACAATGAGCTATGCATCCATAAGTATGAAATAATTTGAAACTTTTTTCTAATGAAAATTTGACTTGATTATAATGTTTGGTAAAATCGCGCAGTAAATTTGTTTCAACTGTTTCTAGTTTGAACGTTTGTCTATCATATGATTTTTATATTTACTTCTGAATTCTGGATACATCATATAAGCTGAACGACTGATGCATACTCTGTCGATACACTTCGTGTATTGACAGTAGGTAAAACTGGAAACATTGGAAAATTGTCAACCTAATTATTCGTTGTAATTTCAATGATTTGTGTATGTTGTTTGGATTGGGAGTTAAGAAGGTTTATTGTCCCATTATTCATGATTACGGTTCCTAATACATACTCCAAGACAAGATGACCTTAACTTAATTTATATTATTTATGTTATGTTTCAGTTACATATATTTTTGTATTTATGGGAAATAAAAATTATCGATGCAATTACCCTTACTATTCCACCAGTTGCGAAAAGTATAAATATATTGTGTTGAAGATCAAGTTTTCATGCAATATGAAGTACTTTGCAATTTTAGCGTTTGCTGTTTTAGTCATCTGCATCCAGGATGGTGAGTTCAGAAAAGTTTATTTTCCGTAAATTTTCACAGTTAGCGTGATTCACATCAATCTGTTATGAATATCAATCCTCTTCCCAATTAATCCGAGAATATCTCTTGGAGGTATATATTAAATCCAAGTATTCGCTTATTCAATATATAAAACAGAAACGTATATTACTATTCACAATAATTCTACTTGAATCAGATTTGCTTTCGGATGATGAGCTTATTTAGCTTTCGGCATGTTGCATATTTCATAAAATATAATATAGAATTCCCTAGGATCAGAGATTCCGGTCGTCTCTGACTGTATATATCCCAACTACCAACTTTCAGATGATTAACGTAAAAAGAGATGCAGCTTTTGAAGGTACTTCACACAATGTTAATCAACTGCACAACATATACTAACATAAGAAAATTAGAAATTATAAGAATACAAAATAGAGTATTTGGAACTAGGACTCATTCTTAGAATCAATAGAAGCATAGCATCTGTCGGGAAATCACAGACTATCTATAATTTAACACATAAGAGTGCTGTAAAAAGTTTTTTAACAATCATCCGCCAAACTACTGGACATTTAACATCATCAATTCTTCACCTTCTTGCTCTAGATTTCCGACGATTCGAGAATTTATTAGTCAGAAAAGTTTTCAAGGAAAACATCAAAGGAAACTTAGAAGAGTGTTATTCGATCTAAATCTTCCAGGTTTGCAAAAAAACCTAAGCCTCAAAAACGCCAAATGCGATTTAGGTTAGCAGAAAATACCTATTACAGATGTTTTGTTGAAGAGGAATAAACTCCTGAACGCTTTGTGCTTCAATGTCTCATCATTGAAACGTAAAGATTGCTAAGGCCTGGAATACATAATAGAATACATGATATTTAGATTGGACAAATCTTTGAAGCCATTTGAATTAGTGAAGTTTATTAGATCTTTTAGACAGGATGGGAAGTTGTATTACGGGAGTCAGCTCAAGAAAGTTGGAAACAAAAAGAATAATAAGCCACAATTAACTCACATCTGTAATTCATAAATTTTTTTGTCAACGTTTAAGAGTTATTCGAATAGCCCTGTACTGGTGTACTTTTCCGGAGACTGGGACTTTTTTCGTGTCAATATGAAACCAAATTATTTCTATTAGAAACTACATTATCTAGGAGAAAGTAATGACAGATGACTCAGGCACGGAATGTAATAACGCTCTAGAAACTACATACTACTACTAAGCTGAGCTTAACATGAGGACAAAGAAATAATCATACAATAGGTAATAGGGAGGGACTATTCCATGAATCACCTTACAAACAGTATTGAAACTACACACTTCACTAAGCTAGACATGGCTGCATGGAAAAACCTTACACCAAGCAATACAGGAGAGACTATTCGATAAATTACCCTGGCCTGACACATTCGATAGCACTCCTCGAAATTATGTGAAGCTACTGCCGGCTGAAAGCGCATTTGCACAAAATAGGTTTGGCTGAAGACGGTGAACGCAGGCTGTGCTTTGGAGACACTAAAACAGCCATGCACATCCTCTGAGAGTGCCAGCGGTGAGTCGCATCAGATTCAAGTTCTTTGGTCAGACTATTATAGCCCACTGTGAACGGAAAAAAAACCCCCGAACAAGATTATCGGTTTTATCCAAAAACTGGAAATAGAAATTAGTAGTGGAATAGTTCGCGCGGACGTAGTGGTAGGGTGGACAGACGCCTGCTCACTATAAATAATACTAATACTAATATTCAGTCGAAGAAATCTCCATTGTGATTGAAGAAAATTAATTCAGTACGTATGAAAATATAGAACGTTTCAGATATAGTATATATCCTAAGCCTTTTCATTTAAACTTGCTGAAAGCATTAAAAAATATGAAAATCAAAACAGATTTAATCTGTTGTCTTCTACAATTTTAATTTCAAAAAATTCTTTGAAGAAACTGAATTAAATTAATGTCTTTATAAGCACTGCTCATATTTAATAGACATCAAAATTCATCATACAATATCAAACGGAATTAAGAAAAACCAACGAATACAAACTGTCAATTAAAATTAAAATATAAATAAGCAAACATTTTTTGTTTCGTTCCAGGCATGCGTAATGAACTCTTCAGACAAACTTACGAAACAAAAAATGTTTGCTTATTTATATTTTAATTTTAATTGACAGTTTGTATTCGTTGGTTTTTCTTAATTCCGTTTGATATTGTATGATGAATTTTGACGTCTATTAAATATGAGCAGTGCTTATAAAGACATTAATTTAATTCTTAAAGTTTCTTCAAAGAATTTTTTGAAATTAAAATTGTAGAAGACAACAGATTAAATCTGTTTTGATTTTCATATTTTGTAATAATCCTTCTATCAAGTAAAAAACCGTTCCTTCTTATGAAAGCATTAATTTTATTTCCACAAACGTTACTGAACAAAAATGTGAAGTACTGTCTTTTCTACCAATGAATTTCATATTAATTTTTTTTCTGTACGTATGAAAATAAGAATGTTTCAGTTATAGTATATATCCTAAGCCTTTTCATTTAAACTTGCTGAAAGCATAAATTTTATTTCCATAAACGTTACTGAACAAAAATGTGAAGTACTGTCTTTTCTACCAATGAATTTCATATTAATTTTTTTTCTGCGTACAGGAGAAGCAAAAAAGAAGAAGGAGGAGGATCCTAAAGCGAAAAGAGTGGAATGTCTTCAATGTTCAACTTCAACTGAGAATAGTGGCTGTAGAAAGGGAGAAGTAACTGAAACATGCCTGGGAAAATACTGTACTTCCTTAGTTTACAAGGAACGTCTAACAAATGCATTGGGAGGAACATTGATTAAAACCTGGTGGATGAGAGGTTGCGCCCAGCACAAGAATGCATGTAACAGTGCCGATGTGAAGAACTGCACAGTGTGTAAAGAAGACAAGTGCAATAAAGCTTCACTTCCCGAAACATATAAACCCCCTATATTCTTTGGTTAGAGACGAAATAAAAATTTCTTGAATTAACTCTTTTTATTTTTGTTGGTCTTCACTTAATAACACGTTAATTTTAGTCACTTTATTTCCAGTTAGATTTGAAAATTTTGTTACTGTACCTGTTTTTGTTCTATTGTTCAATGAAGTCTGTTGGTCAGTTAATACCATTCGATAGGTGAGAAGTGAGTATAAACTCTTTTCATGAACACAAATATCTATGCCTACATCGATCCAAAATACACACCTTGTCAAAATCTTGCAATATCATAAATATGTACTCGGAAATTAACAGTTGGAATTTCAAACAAAACTAAACAGTGTTTCATATAATATAAATACTCGTACTACGTACTATTTACAATTCACGACCATACTATACAAAACAATTTCATCTAGTCTCAATTTTTTTTTTTTTTTTTATAAAGAACAACATAATAATCCAGCAAGAATGCGATTCTTGAAATTAAGCTAAAGATAAAAATGGCATTACCGGTTTGTTATCATAGTGTTCAGCTGTTGTGCTGTTGTGTTTACAAATCGTTATTTAAAATATGTAGGAACCGAAGGAATGCTTGAGGAATGAATGTGTCCTACTGATGTTACCACTGCTTTGGAGACTACTCAAAGCGTTATTTCTCGCTTATGGATTGTTATAGTTGAATTGATAGCGTCGGGGGAGACATTAGAGTCGATCAACTGCCCAATCTGCGTTTAGCGACATATAATCCACAAAAGATTGAGGAGATCGACACCCATGAGGCTGTCAGCCCTCAAACCAAAGACAAACGCTCCACTCGAAAAGTACAGGCTCGTAAGGTAAACAAGTAGTCTTTGATTGTACGAATTTAAGTATACTTTCATCAACTTTGGTTAATGGCCACAAAACGTGTTCAGCGTAATCTGTAATCGAGCGTATGCGTGTTTTGTATAGAAAACTGTTTATGGAGACATTTGAACCATTGAAGGACTTTCAGAAAGAAAATGATCTGTTTGCCTTTCCAACTATATGTTGATCCGACCAGATGTGATCTGAATTAATTGATCAAGTTGACTTGTTATCGATCTGGTGATGATATCCATCGATGTTATAGGATATGCTTGGATTGTATTTGAATATGGAGCATGCCGACTTTGTCAATATTAAGAGGTAAAAGCCCCTTATGACACCAGTTAGAAAGGAGATCTTGGTCCGATTGGAGAAAGTGGGAGAACAGTGAAAAGTTGACAAGCTTGGTATCGTTGGAAAACAAGGAATATTGTTTCTGAGAATGGCTAATAAATCCGATATACACAGTCCCAACACAGAACCTTGCGACAAACCAGATGTGACTTCTCTTTCGGCATTATAATATTAATTTCTCACTCGTATCCGAAATTTTCATTTTTATAGGTAAGATTCAAACCACGCGAACAATAGACTACACCAAGAGGGATTCCATAGTCAAGTGCTCTTGTCCACTCAGCAAGGCATGATAGAAGATTGAATAAGATTGAAGAAGTTGTAGAACGACGAGGAAGGAAGCCATGCTGGGTGTTTGGAATGACATCGTTCGGAAAGCAGAGGTATGTATATAAGACGGTCGCTTATAATCCCTTTCAGAATCTTTGGAACTGACGATAGGATACTTATTTGTCGATTGTTTTCAGGATTGAGTTTGTTATCTTTCTGGAAAATTGGAGTTAATGATGCAAAAAGCTAATAACTCGGAATGAATTATGTATCTTATGACTCCGAAAAGATCATGTTGAGAGGAATGTCAAACGCTTTGGCACATTGCTCTGCAAAACAAGTCTTGACTCAACCACTTCCTGAAGCTGCAAAAACTCGAAGCAGAGGAAGATATATGTCTTTTATCTGTTCATCCAGTTCCACCTCAGAAAACTTTGCACTAACGTGGTCCAAATCAGAAGTAAGTGTAGCTCCAAAAGATTCAACAGCATAAGATAAAGCGAAAATCTCAGTAAATAAGCCGGCCGATTCTTCAGCGTTTGCACCTAAATTTAAACTGGAGTTCTTCACCGTTGAAACACCAATTTCAGAATTCATAAAAGATTTAATATATTTGTTAACTTCTTTTTGGATATTACCAATTACTCCTTGTAGGAAAACTCTGCTTCCAGCACGAATTCTTCTTCTATCTAGACTTAGAAGTTATGGGAATTTCAGTGGGACTTCAGGGAGGATTTACAAAATATTGCTGTTTGCTTTGTCTATGAGACAGTCGTGCAGTAAATCAGCATTACATAACAAAAATTTGGCCAGAAAGAAGTGTATTTCAACCGGGATCTCAAAGTGTTAAGTTTATACCTGTAGACCCTAAAATGTTCTTCTGCCTCACGTACACATTAAACTTGACCTCATGAAAATCTTTGTGAAGGCTATGAATAAAGATGGTGATGGATTCAAATACTTAAGACAAATCTTTCCCAAGTTAAGTGATGCCAAATCGAAGGAAGGCATTTTTATTGGACCAAAAATCAGAAAATTGCTCGACGACGTTAATTTTACGGAGAAGCTTACCAGGCAGGAACTCAGAGCATGGAACTCATTTGTTAGTGTAGTAAGAGGATTTTCGGGCAGCAATATGGATGCAAACTATCAACAGTTAGTAAATGAACTATTAGATGCCTATAAATCGCCTGGCGCCCGAATATCATTAATTTCATTTCCTCCATTCACATCTGTCATTTTCTCCTGAAAATTTGGGAGCTGTCAATGACGATCATAAATAAAGATTCCATCAAGATATTAGGACAATGGAAATTCGCTATCAAGGACGATGGGACCCAGCCATGATGGGTGATTACTGTCAAGGACGATTGGATCAAGCCATGATTACTGCTAGTATTTGAAGAGAGATATGACCCTCATAAAAGGAAACAATAGAATCTAACAAGTATTTTGAGTCAATGTCTTTGATATTTGTGTTTTCCTCAAATGTAAGGTACGTTCAGTAAGTGCAAAACTTAATAAAGTCGATATGTACAGTTAAAAAATTCTGAAATCATTTTTTTCAATACACATCAGATATTGTAACATTATATGTGGTTCTACAAATGTAACAAGAAAACCTTACGTGTTACAACTTTTTTTCTCATTTTTGTATTTTGATACGTCCATTCTACCATAATATGCTATTCAGCTTTATGTTACAATCAAAAAAATTTATATTTTTGTCAGACAGTGTAATCGAACAAGGGCGATCTCTTCTCAATACTGAAGTGAATAATTCTACGTATACAGAATATCTGATAACAGAGAAAATTGATTTTGATAAGTGTTTTAAGATTTTGCATAGAAAGTTTAGAAATGAACGAAAGAAGTCGATAAAAAAATTCCAGGAATTTATTGAATGTCCAGACCGTGTTATTTAGATCACCTTTATTGGGTTTATTGTTCTACGGACCCGGTTTTGTTTCCAAAAGTTTCGAAAACATTATTTTATTTGCATTGATTGAGTACTCAGTATTTCACAAACTCATGTAACAAAAAATAAAGTAAGTAGAGGTTTATACTTGATAGAAGGTATATAAAATTATTTAAATATTTTAATATCAGCCATCTACATATTCAATTTCATTATAACTTCAGGAATTAGATTAAATTGATGTCATATAAGTACCACTTATATCAAACGACATATAAAATAAACATTCATTGTAAGATATCCAAATGATATAACAAAATCCAATAAATGAAAATTGTTAACTAAAATCCTATAAATTAAATATTTTGAGTAGACAAAAATTTGTTTCTGCTCGTCAATCTTATGAAAACAGATATCTTTCAAAAATGTTCAACATAATCTTAAGAATTTCATTATAAACTATCTTACTTACAATATTGAATATTATTGGATATCTAATTAAGTTGAATTAAAGTTAAATTAAATATGTAAAAACATTACTAAAAAAAAAAGTTTCAGGAGAGACTTTGCTTCGTCAGTACTCAATTATATTCATACTAGCTTTTTACCCGCGGCTTCGCCCGCAGTGGAGTCATTAAATAAGTATGAAAGATAAAGGGTAAGGGTATAATAATAGTAAAACTTCATTACTGAAGTAGCTAAATTTGACGATTTTTTGACAAACAATTGTTTTATCTTTCGTAAAAAAATTTTTTTTTTTAAATATAAAGTACCCTATGTTACTTCTAATACCTTCAAGAGTATATGTACAAAGTTTCATGATGATCGGTTCAGTAGTTTTTGCGTGAAAGCGTAACAAACAAACTTACATTCGCATTTATAATATTAGTAGGGATTCAATAAAATATAATATCTATCACCAAAAAACATTTTCTCACCTTTTAACAATTCAGAAAACTTCTGGTAAATGGATACTGAAAATTTAAATGGAGTGTAATGTTAACTCAAATAAATAATTCTGTGGTTTACCCTTGATCTAAAAGATTGAACGTCCTCTGTTATAGCACAAGGACTGTCTGTATAAAGAATGTTAAGGAAACCAAATAATTATATATTATGAATAAAATGAAATAAATAGAGGTTTATACTTGATAGAAGGTTTATAAAATTATTTAAATTTTTAATATTAGACTTCTACATATTTAATTTCAAAAAATTATATTTAATTATTATAGCATCAGAAATTAATTTAAATTAATGTCATATAAGTAATTATATCCAAGACATATAAAATAAACAGAATTATTTATATGAGTTAAGATTACACTCCATTTAAATTTTCAGTATTTATTTACCAGAAGCTTTCTGAATTGTTGAAGGGTGAGAAAATGTTTTTTGTTGATTGATATTATATTTTATTGAATATGAATATAATTGAGTACTGACGAATCAAAGTCTCTCTTGAAACTTGTTTTTTAGTAATGTTCTCCCATATCTTGAGATTTTATAAAAAGTAAATTAGTTATATATCCAATAATATTGAATATTCTAAGTAAGATAGTTTTATGATGAAATTCTTAAGATTATGTTGAACATTTTCGTAAGATATCTGTTTTCATAAGATTGATGAGCAGAAACAAAATTTTGTCTACTCAAAATATTTAATTTATAGAATGTTGGTTAACAATTTATATTTATTGAATTTCGTTATATCACTTGGATGTCTTATCATGAATGTTTATTTTATATGTCGTTTGATATAAGTGGTACTTATATGATATTAATTTAATTTAATTCCTGAAGTGATAATTATTAAATATAATTTTTTGAAATGAGATATGTAGAAGGCTAATATTAAAATATTTAAATAACTAATCTAACGTAGAGGTAGTGTTCTTAATTCACAATTCTTTGACATTATCTTCGAGTTCCTTTCCGGGAACATTTTCAAGCTTGAAAATATCTAACTGTTTGGAGTATAAATAAGTTCGTGCGGTTTTTTTTGAAAATTGAAGCTTTATCGTAGAAAATTGGTTATACATTTAAAGCTAAAAGTATTGTCCGTCACTATTCACTACTTTCCTTATCTTTCTCTCTCTCATTGGTCGCTATTTGTGCATCGATCCAGTTTTTTATTTAATCGTAATTGGAAAATTGCTGATCAGCCAGGCCATGTTGCTTCGATTGGCAGAGATGGTAATCGGAAGGAGCAATGCCTGGGCTGTAGGGCAGGTGGGGGTAGAACTTCTCGTTTGAACGTTTCTAAGTACGTTTTAACAGGCGACGCAATTTCATGCTGCAAAATAACTTTTTCGTTTTTGTCGACTGTTTTTCTCGCAATGGTCAGTTCAAACCCATCAATTGTCGTTGGTCGACCTGTCCTCTGATCCTTTCGTCGTAACCTTCGCCAGTCAGGTTTTTTGCCGTTGGAGCAGTTGTTTACATGTGAAAAAACGGATCGTTCCACGTCTCTTGGCTTCAGGTCATAAGGCACCCAATTATCTACCTTTCGGATCATTCCCATTGCTTTTAAACGATGGAAAATGATTGCTTGAGTTACATCAAAAGTTTTTGCGAGCCTCTCTTGCGTTTGTGATGGATCTCTTATTCTTCATCTTTAAACTTTGGTCTTCGAATCAAAATTGCTACTTTTAAACCCAGAAAACCACCTCTGACACGTTCGTTCAGCTAGAGCATGACCACTTTTAACAACCACAAAAATACGATGACTTTTGACTTATTCATGATGAAATACATTACTCGGTACAAACATTGACATTTTCGGACCACACAGAAACTATGTTGCTTCCATTTCAGAAAGATGAGAGAAAGCCTGATGAGAACACTTCAAACTGAAGGTATTTCCAGATGAAACAATGGAATAATAAAGTTGTAGCGACATATTGTATCAAAATCACACGAACTTATTTTTACTGCTTATAAAGGGTGTATAGGAATACACACATCGTCAAAAGTCTTGGTCTCCCTAGGTTTCTCAAGAAATAAACAATCTATGTTCTGGAAATGAGATGAATTTTTTCCTCTATTTCAACTGCAATATATTTCATAGAAAATATTTGTTTATTACTCTTTGCTTTATGAAGGATGAGACAAAATAGGGAAAATGAGAAAAGATCCAAATTTATCGATCATTTATTTTGGATTAAATATAATTATTCCACAACTGAATCCAAATTCAATAGTCCATATTACCACCTCTTCTTTCAATCAACTACCCAATACGCCTAGGCATTCGACGAATCAAGTCATTAATGAAATTTTCAGGCGTATCGTTCTATTCTTCCTGAGGGGCTAAACTCAATTCCTGAAAAATGGATTTTGGCGATTGGATATTGCTCTCCCTAAGTATTTCCATACGTGCTCAATTGGATTCATGTATGACGAGTTTGCTGGCCAGTTCATTCTCTGGATATTGTTCTCTTGAAGAATGTTTTGAACCCTTCGTGTACGGTTTGGTGATGCGTTATCATCCTAATACGTAGTGCAATTTTGGAGCTGTTTCGTCAAGAAAATCGTCAATGCAAAATTATTCGTTTGCTCAAGGTGCCTCGACAAATCGTGTCTGATGCAATTTGCCCTTTCGAAAAGCTTGGCCATGATGGTCGTCGTCCAGGAAGTGGGAAAAAACGCACTGTCAATACGCCTAGCAATCGCAACATGTCAAGAAGCGAGTCAATCGAAATCCGAAGGTCTTCATGAGGAAAATAGTCCGTGAGACCCGTTCGTCAAATGTCCAAAAAGGAACCCAACATCAAACCATACAAGCTCCAAAGAGTTCAGCTCCTCACTGATAGAAACAAGCGTACGACTCCAAAGGTGTCGCCAACTCCTTCGTCTTGCCGCTAGTCAGCAATGGGGAGCGAATTCTCTTCACAGACAAGAAGCTTTTCGCCGTAGAACAATTCCACAACCACCAAAACGACAGAGTCTGGCCCGCAGAGGCTCGCGGTACGTCGGCCATCATCGAACATCGTCAAAATCCGCAATCCATCATAGTCTAGGGCGGAAGTTGCGCCAGCGGCAAAACACCCTTGATGTTCAAGAAGTCTACCGCTGCGATATTTTTGAGGCGGTAGTACTTCCGTGGGCCCAGCAGCACTTCGGCGACACGCATTGGACCTTTCAACATTACTCTGCTCCGACTCACAAAGCGAAAATGACGCAAGAATGGTGTAAGCCCTATTTTCCGGGTTTCATCACATCTGCAGAATGACCGCCCTACTCGCCGGATCTCAACCCAACAGACTACAGCGTGTGATCGATTCTGGAGTTCAGGGTGTGTGGCTAAACACCATGAAAGTTTGGAGTCACTGAAGCAATTCCTGCACCGTGCATGGGACCGATTAACGCCCGAAGAGCTGCTTCCCAATGCCGAAAATTTCAAGAAGCGACTGAAGCTATGTATCGCCACCAAAGGAAGCCACTTCGAAACCGCTTAAATATATCATTACGAAATGTTTAGGTTATTATTATTCGTTGTTTTTTGTTCAAGTTAAATGAAAAAGTTTGTCCGATGTTTTTCTTGTATAACGTGATATAATTTCTGACATCCATTGCTATGATGATGTTTCTCATAAGCTGCAGAAGCATTTTTGCTTTTTTTGCATAATACATAATAATTTTTGATCCGCTATAGTTTTATTATCATCAGGAAGTATTATAAATCTGCATTAATCTCATTTTTCGCCATATCATAAGGAAAATCTGGTCTAAATTATAACCTCCTTGCATAAACGAGCGAAAAGATTTCCAAAAAACCTCAGAACGAGAATATTTGTATAATAAACCTTCAAAATCACTGGGTAAACACACAGTAATTCTTGGGAATCAATTCCACTATCTATAACAGAAGAGAGTGGTAGGCATAACAATAAATCTACGGTAAATCCAAGATTTACGTTAGCTTCGGACCGAATAATCGCCGATTTTCTTTCAAATATATCTCTTTCTATCGATAAAGAGGTGTGCCCGTATTTTCTTTCTTGCCTTTCTGCCTGAAACGCCCCTCGTCTCGCATTATCCTTGATGAATCACTCTTAAGAATGAGAATCTCTATAGAAATATCAATCATATGGAGAACCAAATAAAATATTATATTTATTGAGCAATCTATCGCAGGAATTTGGACAAAACAAACAATAAAGTATTATTTTGCCCACATTTCGGAACGAATTGTTTCTTTCTCAAGTGTAGAAAAAAAATTAATTATAAACAAAACACCTAATATTATTACCTCATCATAAAATTAACAAAGCATGTAATGAAAATGATCAGACAGAGTCGAGAATAAAAGGATAGTTTAAATGCGTGTTATTCAATGAAATGAAAACAACGAAATGGAGCGGGGGAGCATCCACTGAATTACATGCGTTATAGTGAAAACGATGTTCCGTTGACACATATGTTCATATTCAGTCTCAGATTACTTAGTTCATCTTAACCAGAAAATATACAGCGTGAATCCTTGTACAAGAGAAACATCAATCTGGTCACAAATATAAAACAAACGTCCAGACCAATCTAGAATTTTTGATTGTCTCGGTCTTTACTTGACGGAAATTCATCTTCAATATAAGAAAAACAAATGTTAACTTCCGCTATTTTATTGATTTTCACAACAATTGTTTGGTCATACCATGACTTCATCAGGTGAGTATTTAAACTGAGGTATACAATGCAAAACATGACCTTAAATACACAGCTCTGGTACAAAAAATAGAGGGGTGGAAAGAGAGGTATACAATTAATGAAAAATATTAAGTAGGGGGGATCTATTTAAATCTATTTGATCATTCAATAAAATTTGTCTTTTATTATATCTATTGATTTCTAAAGTTTCTAACAGATTTAGTTTCTGACTTTTGTTTTCAATATGTAATATTTCATAGTTCATATTAAAATTATGGCCAGTCTCTAACAAATGGTTGGCATAAGTTGAATTCGGTTTATTATTAATGTAACATTTTTCATGTTCTCGTATCCTTGTCTGGAATGAACGGGCTGTCTGTCCCACATATACACATGGGCAATCACTACATGTTAACTTGTAAACCCCGGATTTTTTGTTTTTAGAAATGACGTCTCTTTAAATAATGATTTCAATCCGTTAATTGTAGACAATTTACTTGATAAAATAAATTACAAGAAAGCAATATCACTTGTATATCCAAAATTTCGAAATTCAAGTGAAACCATATTTATTTCATTAACTTACATAGGCCAAAAATCTGAAAAGATTGCTAGATATTTAAAGAAAAAAGAAAAATATAACATCTCTTTTAAAACTATTAATTCTTTAGGCAGCTTAATAAAAAATAATAAAGACGTCATTCCTAAAAACAAAAAATCCGGAGTTTACAAGTTAACATGTAGTGAATGCCCATGTGTATATGTGGGACAGACAGGCCGTTCATTTCAAACAAGGATACGAGAACATGAAAAATGTTACATTAATAATAAACCGAATTCAACTTATGCCAACCATTTGTTAGAGACTGGCCATAATTTTAATATGAACTATGAAATATTACATATTGAAAACAAAAGTCAGAAACTGTTAGAAACTTTAGAAATCAATAGATATAATAAAAGACAAATTTTATTGAATGATCAAATAGATTTAAATAGATCCCCCCTACATGATATTTTTCATTAATTGTATACCTCTCTTTCCACCCCTCTATTTTTTGTACCAGAGCTGTGTATTTAAGGTCATGTTTTGCATTGTATGCCTCAGTTTAAATACTCACCTGATGAAGTCAAGGTATGACGAAACAATTGTTGTGAAAATCAATAAAATAGCGGAAGTTAACATTTGTTTTTCTTATATTCAATCTAGAATTGCTATACGTTGGGTAATTTCATTCTGGAAATGGTCATGACCAACAATCAAGTCGTTTGTATATCCTCTGTAATATACTGTGTTGTTTCTTCTTATGTACACAAGAAAGTACCGGGAATTATCGATTTAAATCTGGCGGGGCAATGAGGCAGAGAAAAAATTTTTTTCCTAGGTTGGTACCACTGTCCTTAATTACTATGCCAAGCTTGAGCGGGATCTGTCAACTAGTGTGTTTGCAACAGCTGATTAAGTCAGTCGATGTCAGAGTGCGTGCCGATTTTTACTATGGGTGATTACTATGGGACGATAACGCGCCTTCTCACCGAGCTACGATTGTGACTGACTTTCTCGCCAAAAACTCAACAAACGTGCTTCAGCAACCACCGTATTCGCCGGATTTGGCTCCCTGCGACTTTTGCCTCTTCCCAAAACTAAAATTGCCCCTTCGTGGCACCCGTTTAGAGTCGATTGAAGCCATAAAACAAAATTCGGCGCGAGAGCTAAAGTCCATCCCGGAAAGCGCCTATAAAAAATGTTTCGATAATTGGAAGTGCCGTTGGCATACATGTATTGGAGCAAATGGAGCCTATTTTGAAGGCGACCCAATAAATTTTGACGATTAAATGTAAAAATGTTGTTTTAATTGAAAATTCCCGGTACTTTCTTGACAGAGTAGTATATCATCCCACTTAACAGTCGTCAAAAATAATTTTGTTCTTTATATAGGATGTTTATGTTTTCAAAATCGAATCTATGTCCGTCTCTGTGTGTATGTTGTGTAAGGGCAGTTTTTGTTTTCAGCTTTCAGTTGTCTGGCAACATTCCTATGTTGTTGTACCCTGTCTTTCAAGTATTGTTTTGTTTGACCCACGTACACTTTGTTACAATCTTGGCAAGGATCTTGTACACAAGACTGGACTGCATTGTAGAAAGGGTTTTATCTTTTATGTTGGTGAAAAATTTTTTTGTTGTTATCAATGATGTTAAAGAATGATGTCGTGTAACCAAACTCTTTGAATATGTTATGTATTCAAAATCCAGGAAAAATATGGGACAAACCAGGGAAGAATACGAGTTTGAAATATTTTGATTCGGCAGTTACTTCGGGTTGTGAGTTGATGTTTATGTTTGTTGCATTAGGCGTTGTATTGACGTCTATACTATTGTTAACAAGGCAAAACCAATGTTGCTTAAGTTCATAGTTGTTTATCACCTTTCTGATATAGTAAAGGGGTAGTTGTTGTCCGAGAGTATGTCAGTTACTTTCATCATGTTTTTCTTCTCAAACTTTTCATGACTGAGTGATAGAGCCCTGGGAATTAGAGTGGTTGCAATATTTTTCTTTTGTTGGGCACTATGATTCGAATGAAAGTAGAATATGTAGAATATATGCCGATTGGTTGCTTGAACAAC
Organism: Megalocaria dilatata; assembly: GCA_034642435.1. NCBI lineage: Eukaryota > Metazoa > Arthropoda > Insecta > Coleoptera > Coccinellidae > Megalocaria > Megalocaria dilatata. Next base: position 49,546,151 of record CM067859.1, on the reverse strand, counting down.
AACGTTTGCATGACGATTTTCTTCAGCCACGAAGTACATTTTCCACTCGGTCGCTATGTAAACAAGCAAATTTGTCGCATCTATGGCAGTGAAAATCCTCAGGTAACAGCTGAGATACCATTACATCTACAAAAAGTCACTGTATGGTGTGCAATTTGGTCTGGTGGACTGATTTGCCTGTACTGTTACTGTACAAATGATTACCGATTTATTTTGGAATAAATGATGTAGGATTGGAAGAGATCTAGTTCGAGCAAGATGGTGCAACAAGCCAAACAACAGAATCCGTTTTGGCTTTATTGCACGTCCCAGGACGTGTAATTTCTCGTTTCGGCGATGTGAACTGACCACCACGATCTTGTGTTCTATCACCTTTGGATTTTTTTTGTGGGGTAATACGAAGGATTGTATGTATGCTGACAATCATCAGACTATTGACGACCTGAAAATCACCATCTGTCAAGTTATTTGTGAGATATTGCCCGAAATGTGCCGGCAAGTGATCGAAAATTACCTCAGGAGGATCGAGTCCTGTAAGAGATCACGCGTAGGATATTTGAATGATGTTGTATTCCACACACAATGGCAAGGTTCGAGCTTTATACTGAATTAAAATTTGATCGATATTCTAAATGAAGGAGTATCTTATTCACGTTTACTTTCGGAAGCACAAAATGGATAATCCTGTACGACCCAATCAGAGGTTTTGGAATAGATCAAGATTTCGATTACATCTTAAAGAAAATGAAATGCTCAGGAGATTCAGGTCTACGGCAACTATGAAATGGAGGTCATGAATGAGATAATCAAACGTCTGGATGAAAACAGGATTTATCGAAGGCCTTCGGTAACGTGGACCATGATATCCTGGAGAGTAAGCTTGGATATTACTGTTATGGCTCTAATATGTTCGTTTTCTCCTAATAGAAAACAAGTCCTGTGGAGCAACCTACTATCAAAAGCAGCAGCATAAATTTTAAAGCTCCTCAATGATGGAAAAGGAACCGTTTACTTTTTCTAATATTCATCAATTATCCAAAGTCAACAAAAAAGGAACTTCAGACGATGACAGTTTGAAGATATTGGAGCGATATATTTATCTCACATCCAACTACTGGTTCAGCTGTAACTTTCTGTCATCCAATTTCCAATTAGCTGTTGTGAGCGTTTCCTGATTTCTTTCGTCACATATTTAAAGGTGTGTTTTCGGCTTTTTTCATAAAGAAAAATAGATTTATATGTAAATTCATAGAATGTCCTGTACACCAAATATTGAAAAAATTGAGGAATCTGATATGAATATACCACTAATATAGGTTTTTTGCTCTCAATTTATGGAATATATTCGCATTGAATACAATCTAATAAAGGGTCTTCATTAACAGCGCCCCATTTTGTTTTGTAAATAAAATACATTATCTATATGAAAATTATTGAAATTTTTATTTCATTATAAAGGACAATGGATTCCATTAGTTATGAAACGAAACTTCATTTAAACGTCCACCACGGAAACGCTGGTAGGAATGAAGTCGTTGAACCCAATTTTCAATGACTCCCTCACACAAATCAGGTCATATGTTAGCAATTACTTTTTCAATATTGATCTGTAGATCGTCTAAATTTGCTGGATGATTGCTGTAAACCAATGACTTAATGTAACCCCAAAGAATGAAGTCCAATGGAGTTAAATCTCAGGAACGAGGCGGATAATTTATCGGCCCATTTCCAGAAATAATCGAATCACCGAATTTTGTTTTCAATAAAGTCCTACTGAAAACACATATCCTGCAAATCAAGACCAATTCAGGCCATCAAAAATCAGTCAACTTTGAACGATAACGATTTTCATTGATAGTTACCGCCTCATGAGATTCGTTGAAAATAAAAAGTCCAGTGACTCCTCCAGCATAAAATCCGCACCGAACAGTAAGTTTGTCAGAATGTAATGGTAGTTCTTGATATTCTTCAGGTTCATCACTACTACAGATAAGACAATTCTGCTGTTAACATAACCTAAACGGTTATTTTAACATAACCTTAACGGTTATGTTAACAAGAAATGAGCCTCATCGCTGAGAATGATTTTCTTATGAAAATCTGCATCATCTCCGATTTTTTCTAAGCACCAATTATTGAATACACGACGCTTTAACCGTCTGGGAGATGCTTTGTTCTTGTGAACGTCGAAAAATCGGTAAATTTTGGTCTTCACGAATACTTTCACGTACGGCAGCAATATACTCTTCACTTCTTTCATTTCTTTGTCTCACTGGCACTGTAGCATCATGAAGTGTAAAATTTGTTTCAAACTTCTTCACTAAACGTTCAATTGTTCCCTTATCCGGATGACTATAACGACCAGAAATTGGAGTAAAAGCACGCAAAGTCAGAGTAACACAACGCGATTTTCCATAATGAATTTGGATTATTTGTAAACGTTGTTGGAGTGTGCACCTTTCCATGATTAAATTCTATACATTGACAAATACAACTGTCAATGTCACAAATAAACAGTGGCTGTCATGCGTGACTAATGTCAATTTCAAAATGGAGCGTTCCCATTGAAAGACCATGAGTTCGTTTTTGTATTCCTTGAGTTTCTTGGATTGAAAGCTACTATCAAATAATATATTTCTGTAATTCTGTGATAATATATCGATTGCCTCTGTATATGTAACAGAGGTTGCTTCGTTACTGAGAAATTTCTGATGCAAATTTCATATCCGATGAATAAATATGATATTTCGGTAAATTGATGCAATTTATTTATATTCTGCAGTCTATGAATAACAACGCTGGCCACAGAAAGTTAGTGAATTATGACAATATTTTGCTCCATAGGTTGGAGAAAAAATTCATAATGTTTTCGGTAGGTGGCTGTAGTGATCTATATCTATTTCTATTTTTTTGGTACATTGAAGTCAAAAATAAACCAAATATTTCCATGAAAAAATGCAACCTAACAAAAGGGCTCAGAAGGATGTGGATCACGTTGGGAATAAAGAAATCAAGCAAACATAAAAGAGATCTTCATGCAAAAATGTTGGACGGTTTAATATCACAGGAGTACTACAAGAAAAATCCAAAAAAAAATGCAGAAATGACATTCATGACAAATTCTGAAAATAAGACCAAAACCACTTGGACATTGATAAATAAGACAACAAAAAATGAAGGTGTTAAAGACAAATCATTATTCCAGGCATTTCCACAAAAATCAGATGAACGCTTTCTTTCTGAAGTCTGCTCCAAGTTCTGATAAGAGCTATAAAACGGCCCCAGAGACTATTAGGCCACATGATAGTAGCATTTTTCTGGGTCCAGTAGTGGAAGAGGAAATGATAGGTTATATAATGCGCTTAAAAGACAAGAAAACAGTTGAATATGATGAGATACCTGTTGATTTACTAAAAACCTGTGCATCAATACTTGTGAAATCTTTTTCTCATATAATCAATCGAATATTGCAAGTAGGTGAATATCCACAGGCACTCAACGAAGCTTTGGTTAAACCAATTCACAAGAAGGGAAATAAAAACATCTATGATAACTATCGCCCTATATCAATATTATCTAATATCAACAAGATTTTCCAGAGAATAATTTTTGATAAGGTCTTAAATTTTTTCGAAATGAATAACATCTTGGTTAAGCAGCAATGTGGTTTCAGGCAGGGAAAATCTACAATAAATGCTATGTATCAGGCACTAAATTCCATCATAAAATCGTTCAATAAAAATCAAGTGACAGCAGCTCTTTGTCTAAATTTTACAAAAGCATTTGATAGTGTGAATCATAATATCTTACTGGAAAAAATGGAAAAATATGGAATAAGAGGAGTTGCACTAGATCTCTTCAGATTACATTTAACAAGAAGAACTCAAAAAACCACAGAGCGAGGAAGAAATGGCAAACGAGTAATATCAGATGCCCTACATTTTGAGAGAGGTGTACCACAAGGCTCAATATTGGGTCCTCTACTCTACATAATCTATACCAATGATTTAATTCATGTAACATACATTGATACGGTTATGTTTGCTGATGATGTATTCATGATTTTGTATCGATGATTTTGTCTCGTAAGACTGTGACTGAATGCAAGGATCAGCTTGAATGTGACTTGAAAAATCTTGATAAATGGTTCAAAAGGAATAAATTAGTAATAAACATTGATAAAACAAACAAAACTGCTTGTCCTTAGGGAAAGAAATCAAGATGCCATAAACTTGACATATCATGGTAATATAATCGGGACACTACCTTTCTTGGGGATATCGATAGGGATTTGAGTTGGAAAACACAAATTCACTCATGTTTGGATACCGAGCCATTCAAACTATTTGGGTAGCGAAGAGGCAGGTCGGAGCCACGCTTCCTCTGGTAGGCCCGGAACCATTCCTGGGAATACCACATGATGAGGCTAGGCGGACGATAACAGACAGAATGAACTCAAGGCTAGAATCTTTCTGGCTTAGCCTTCCTGGCCTGAAACATTCGAATTTGTTCCTTGGAATGGCTTCGAACCAAATGATGGCACTGGGTCTGGACAAGGCCAAACTTAGAATACTTGTCGGAAATATGACAGATCACTGCAGACTGAAGAAGCATTTGCACAAAATCGGTCTTGAGGACTGTATAGTACAACGGTTAGTTCACCCCTGCATTTTGCCTATTAATTTCAGTATTTTGAAATAACAGGCAAATTCAAATTAATTAATCCCGCTGATTAATTCCGATTGTTCTAGTGGACTGTATTTTGACGTAGTTTAACAAAAAGTTTTACTTCAACGGTACTTGTATGTAGTTATCTCGATAAGGAACTAGCTTTGTTTATCCAATAAGATAAGCCAAAAAAGATTGTAAGTAATTAAAGTAAAACACTCGTAAAACACTATGATAACAACCAACTATAATTCTTGGTTTACTGTATATAAACGAAGTCAAAAGATATGATTATTACATTAAACACAAATGTAATGAATGTTCCAATACTTTGGCAATCGACTGGATTACTATTGTAACAATAATAGAATAGAATAGAATAGAATAGAATATTTTATTGATCCTTTAAGACAACAAAGTGCATAGGACAGGTCAACTATAATAATAAACAATTAAACAGTGATAAGTGACGGACAATCGTCACATAATTCTACAATGGAATAATAACATTTATTAGTTAACAACTCTTTTATTTTTTTTTTGAAGGATTTCAATTTGAGAGCCTTCAAAGTTTTAGGTAGGCAATTATATAGTTTTATACTCTGATACATGGGGGAATACTCAAATTTTTTTGTTCTAAGCTTAGGTATAAGCAGAGTTTCTGTGTTCCTTGTACTGTATTCATGGTTGTCACATAATTTGGTCCAATTCAATAGATTTTCCTTAGCGTATACCAGACATTTCATTATATATACACAAGGTAGACATAGCAATTTATTTTTAATGAAAACTGGTCTACAAGATGCGCGAGAACCAAGATTAAATATCAAACGAATGATTCGTTTCTGAGCAATGAAAGCTCTGTTGAATTCTACACAGTTCCCCCAGAGTAGGATGTTATAAGAGAGTTGACTATATACGAGGCTGTAGTAGATCTGCATTAGTGAGGTGACAGGTAGCATGTCTTTAACTCTATTGATGGCATAATAAGAGCTATTGAGCTTTTTACAAAGAAAACTGACGTGAGTAGACCAGGTTAAATTCCTGTCAACATAGACTCCCAAGAATTTACATTCTTCGGCAGATATTAAATTGAAGTTGGAATAATTTAGTACATGATTCTCTACAGTGTTTTTCCTTATACCGAACTGAATGTAAACAGTTTTGTTGATATTAACAATAACTCTGTTGGACCGACACCAATTGACGAATTGGCCTACAATTTCTTCGCAAGCGTCGCGAAGCTCCCCACAACTCCGCGCCGAAACCACAACTGATGTATCATCGGCAAATAACACCAAAAGAAATTGTCCCAAGTGAATGGGCAAATCATTAATAAATAATAGAAAAAGTAGTGGTCCCAGCACGGAGCCCTGGGGAACCCCACAACCTATTGGGAACCGAGTGGAATAAGCATCATCAATTTTAACTCGCATACTTCTCAGGTTAAGGTAACTTCGCAACCAGTCCAGAAAAACTCCTCTGAAACCCAAACTATAGCATTTACTCAAAATAAACTCGAAAGAAAGTGTATCGAACGCGCTGGAAAGATCGAAAAATAATCCAGCCACTTGTAAACCCTGATCAATGCCATGATACACCGAATCAACAAACTTGAGTGCAGCCGAAAGAGTAGAACGGCCACTTCTGAAGCCGTGCTGTGCGTTATTGAAAAGATTGTACTTATTCAGAAAATTTGACATCTTAGCGGACACAATTTTTTCAAATACTTTGGACAAAATACTCAAAATTGAAATTGGACGATAGTTCGCAATTTCTTCCGAGTTGCCACATTTGGGTACAGGAATCACAATAGATTCCCTTAGTATATTGGGAAATTTGCCCAACGACACCGACATGTTAATAAGATGGGCGAAATGCTCGCTTATCAGGTGAGCTGTAGTTTTCACGATTTTTGTGGAAATGAAATGGATTCCAATGCTTTTTTTGTTTTTCAAATTATTAATAGCATCCAAGACCTCAAATTTGGTGACAGGATAGAAGAAAAAAGTCCTTTCAGTAATTGGCGCCAAAGTGCAGGAAATAGACAAGTTATCACCATATCGCAATTTTAATTGATCTTTAGCTTTAGTTGAGAAATAATGGGCAAACACATCGACAAGTTCAGATGGTCTTTCGTACCGCACCCCTTCTACATTAACAGTCGGTATGTCATGAGATCGCTTTTTCGCGCATGTGAGTGAATTAACAATCCCCCACAGAGTTTTACCCTTATTATCCGAATTATCGATGGATGAACTATAATACATCAATTTGGAAGTTGTTATCAATGAGTTGTGTTGTGATTTGTGATTGTGATTGTGATTTAATAATAGCGATAGCTTGGACCGAAATGTCACAAGCTACGTACGACAAATTTGACTTTCCGAATGATAGTGCATAATGTAGCAAAGGCTACATGCGACCAGTTTGGCTATTACTATAATAGAATAATGATTTTACAGTCTTCTCAAAGACTGAACCTTAGTTGTGCTCGATACATCCATTCTAACAAAAAAAGGGAAATTAACATAATCGATTGGAAGGTCCATTTGGAGGTGGACTGAATGAACGAAATAAACCTTCTTGTTAGTTACAGAAAAATTATGAGATTAATGCAAGTAACGAAGGAGGATAGAATCAGTTTATAATCCCGAATGCTGTGTCCTGTGAAATTAACAGGCATAAATATATCAAAATATCTAAATGACATTCCATGTGTTCTTAGGCCATATATAATAATTGGGAAACAAATAAGCAGAAGTGTTGAATAACACTTCAGTTTGTTTGGCGCAGCTTAAAAACTGCTAGATTGAAATATCAACATGAAAGACCTAAGTATTGATGACAAAACGACAGGGTGTCTCTAATGAAACGGAACAAGGACATTGAAACGGAACAAGGACTTTGAAACAGCCACGCACATCGTCTCAGGGTGCCCAGTGGTGAGCCGCATCAGATTCGAGGTCTTTCGTCGGGCTGTTATAGCCCACTGCGATCTGAAAAAAATGATCCCCGAACAAGATTATCGGTTTTATCCAAAAACTGAACTACAATAGTCCGCGCAGACGCAGTGGTAGGGTGGACGCACGCCCGCTCACTATAGATAATAATGAAACTTTATGTGAGTGATAAGGAATTGATATCAAGAGAAGATTGTCAAAAAAATTAAGTAGAGTTTTTTGCCAATAAGGTCCAAGATTTCTTTGAGAGAGGCATGTTTTGTCTCATTAGAGACGGCCCTGTCGTTCGAAATTAGTTTGTCATTCGATACTTATGTCTTTTACGTTGATATGCGATCTAGCAGTTTTGAGATTGTTTCAAACTGTTTATTTTTACTCGATAATTCAGATTATTGGTTCTTCAATTATTATATATGGCCTTAGGAAACATGGATAGTCGATTAGAGATTTGGATATATTTATGCCGGTTAATTTCACATGACGCAGCATTCGGAATTACAAACTGACTCTATTCTTCTTTACTTGCCATATTCTCATGATTTTTCTGTAACCAATAAGAAGGTTTATTTCGATCATTCAGTCCACCTCCAAATGGACCTTCCAATCATTTACGTTAATTTCCCTCTTTTGATAGAAGGGTTGCATCGAGCACCTCTAACGTTCAGTCTTTGCAAAGACTGTAAAATCATTATTCGTGATAATCGAAGTGTTCGCATGTAGCCCTAGTTACATCATGCATTATTATTCGAGTAATAGTCAAAGCTGTCGCATGTAGCCGTAGCTACATTATGCATTATTCTCCGGATAGTCAAGTTGTGCATTTGTAATTGTACAAGCTTAACGCGATTGCTGTAAACGTAGCAATCCACCTTGTTTGTAGTGTAATTGTTATCACATTAGCTTGGTATAATATAAAGTGATACCAAAATATATTAGTTCATTTTGTTAAAAGTGTTTTTTAGTTCCTCATCATCGTTGTGGTTTATCATTATTAGATAAAGGAAGATGTAGATCACCGCACATAGAGTGTTCTTTGAAGTCAAAATCACCGCTAATAATCAAAAATACAGTACACTAGAAGCCATCGAAATTAGTCATCGAGATTAATTAATTTGTAATTGTCTATTATTTTAAAATACTGAAATAATAGGCAAATAGGTAAACTAACCGTGGTATGAAACAAGGCATTACGAAACTACCCTTAAAACGCGACAAGTTCTGGCATCTTTCCTACAATTCTGAAAAAAGCCTTAGCAATCTTCAAGAAAAATTATATAAATAGTATCACGAATTATTGACCAATTTCTATTATGAGCATAAATTAGAAAGTATTCGTAAGAAATGTGTTCAACAAAATGATCAAGTATCTTGACAAGTTCAATGTACTCAATAATGTAAAACATGGTTTTAGATCAGGTCACTCCACGGAAACAGCAGTAAATTCCCTTGGTTATTATGTGTATGAATGCCTCGATAATGGCTCGCATGCAGCAGGTTTATTTTTTGACCTCTCGCGAGCACTCGATAGTCTTTCATTTCAATTTATAGTTGACAAGTGACAATTTTCTGGGTGTATTTTTAGGTTGGCTCCGAAGCTACCTCGAGGGTAGATCCGTTTTAGTTAAAGTTGAAGGCTGCTTATCTGACGAGCTCGATCTCATTCTGGGAGTGCTACAAGGATCCATTCTTGGGTCTCTTCTATGTTTGCTTTTTATCAATGATCTCCCCGTTAGTTTAAAAGCAATGTTCTTGAATTCACTCGCGTGTAGACGCTTTTCGTTTATGATAAGGAAGTTTTTGTTGAGTCTGTTCGCATTTCAGGCGCTCTGTGAGCTATTATTACAAAGCATTGTGAACTAGTGTCATAAAAATAATATAACGATCAATATTGATAAAACCAAATGTATCTACTTTACAGTTGGGCATAGTGATTGTAAGGTGGTAATTCGCCATTTGGATAGTGCTATTCTATCTAAGAATGGAACTAAATTACTTGGCATTCATCTCGATAACAATTTGAAATGGGGTGTGCACATTGATTCTGTTTGCAAAAAACTTAATAGTTCTTACTTTGCCATAAGTAGGGTAAAAACCTTACTTCAGATGTTGGATGGACTTTCATAATACAAAAACGTATTTAACATATGATATTCAGAATACCTCCACATTCGTTATGTAAATCCATATTTGTAGAAAATAATATTAGGACTTTACCATCCATTTTAATTTTCAAATGTTTACTATATGTAAAGGAAAATGAGAAAAAATTTGTATAGTTGTCTAGTTTTCATAACTATGGTACTAGAAGTGAGAGAACATTATATGTTCCCAAGCCAATGTCTCCTATGTATCAATGTGTTAACCATTTGTCCCACAATATTCGATCTCTTGTTTTAAATAAATTCAAAAAAATTTTTAATGAGTTAATATTGAGTAGATGTTTTTATACAGTAAACGTTTACCTCTATGATGTTATATGATTAGCTGATTAATATTTTTTTTTCATCTGTATGTCTAACTTACCCTATACATTTATTTTTCTCAGAGGATTAATGAATTATTATTATTAGACAGAACAATATGGTGCATATTAAACTCAAATCGGACAATCCCAAACATATTGAATAAAGTGTTATGCATGCATGCATAAATAATGGATTTTTCCCCAACTTATTATACCAATATAACTAACTATTCATCTCACATCGAACAATCCTAAATATCCCAAATATTAACCAAAAAATGGCAGCATATCACAGTACGATACTATGACGTACCTATAAATATGAATGATTTTCATACAGAATTGAATATTATTGAAGAAATGGCACCAATAGCGGCTAGAATCCAATTTTGATAGAAAAAAAATTTACCAACAAACAATAAAAATTGTACTGAAATTAGATTTGTATTCCTTACGTGAATAGAATATCGGAGAAAGTAATTCAAAGCAAAATTTGACTATTATATAGCTTTCAAAATGACTAATAAATTTATTAATTCACATGAAAACGACAAATATAAAATGAAAGAGATACTAAATATGGAGTTTATAGTACTCTATGGTATTATTGGTCAAACGGGTAGATCCTTTAAGAAAAGAATATACTACTCTGTCAAGAAAGTACCGGGAATTTTCAATTAAAACAACATTTTTACATTTAATCGTCAAAATTTATTGGGTCGCCTTCAAAATAGGCTCCATTTGCTCCAATACATCTATGCCAACGACACTTCCAATTATCGAAACATTTTTTATAGGCGCTTTCCGGGATGGACTTTAGGCTCTCGCGCCGAATTTTGTTTTATGGCTTCAATCGACTCAAAACGGGTGCCACGAAGGGGCAATTTTAGTTTTGGGAAGAGGAAAAAGTCGCAGGGAGCCAAATCCGGCGAATACGGTGGTTACTGAAGCACGTTTGTTGAGTTTTTGGCGAGGAAGTCAGTCACAATCGTAGCTCGGTGAGAAGGCGCGTTATCGTCATGCAAAATCCATGAGTTGTTCGCCCACAAATTTGGCCGCTTCTTACGGATACGCTCACGCAAACGTTTCATAACGCCTAGGTAATACTCCTTGTTTACCGTCTGGCCCTCTGGAACGAATTCGTAGTGCACCACGCCACGGATATCGAAGAAAACAATGAGCATCACCTTCATTTTCGAGCGGCTTTGGCGTGGTTTTTTCGGTTTCGGCTCATTTTTTGCCACCCATTCCGATGATTGCTGGCTTGTTTGCATATCGTACTCGTAGACTCAGGACTCATCCCCAGTTACAATGCGTTCCATGAATGTAGAATCGGAATTACAGCGATCCAGCATGTCTGAAGCAACCTGTTCACGATGACGTTTTTGAAGAAAATTCAGGTCTTTCGGTACGAGTCGTGCGGCCACCTTTCTCATGCCCAAAATATCAATCAAAATCGTACGTGCGGACTCGTGGGATATCTTAAGATCATGTGCTATCTCTCTCAAGCTGGTACGACGGTTTTCCAGCACCCTTTCCTTAATTTTATCGACGTTATCTTCGATCGAAGCCGTCGATGGGCGTCCGGAACGAGGCAAGTCTTCGACCACTTCACGACCGTCCTTGAAGGCTCTCTACCACTGATATGCACGAGTTTTCGATAGAGCATTATCACCAAAGGCCTTTTGCAACATTTTCAATGCATCGGCACACGAAAATTCATTCGCAACACAAAACTTCAAACAAATTCTTTGCTCAACGTAATCACCCATAGTAAAAATCGGCACGCACTCTGACATCGACTGACTTAATCAGCTGTTGCAAACACACTAGTTGACAGATCCCGCTCAAGCTTGGCATAGTAATTAAGGACAGTGGTACCAATCTAGGAAAAAAAATTTTTACCTGCCTCATTGCCCCGCCAGATTTAAATCGATAATTCCCGGTACTTTCTTGACAGAATGTATTATTCGACAAACATTACATATGCCAGTCATTCGAAGGAATTTGGACATAATTACAACAACTACGAAATCATCCATAATGAAATTAAAAGTGCCAGACTCACACTGTTTGAAGCATTCGGAATCAACAGGTATAACACCCCCAAAATCTTCTCAATGGTTGAACAGATCTTCCTTGTTGTATATTTTGGCTTAGTTAGGTATTTACGATAATTGACTACAATATATTTTACGGTTATTTGTATTCGTTCTCTTTGCATATTTTCATTTATCTATATCTCCGAAATTTGATTGTTATTTATTTTTTCCCAAATCATAGCTACATAAGATGTGTAAATTCTAAGATTTAGAGTCCGTTCAAAATATAAATCTGACTAAGCCAAAGTGTTGGCGAAACAATTGTTTTATATCAATAATTCTTGATTGTTTCGGTCTCTACTTGACGGAAATTCATCGTACATGATTTGAAGTAAAACACTATATTTCCGCTTATTTTTATTTTTCAACAGCAATTGTTTCGTCAATTTCATATTGACTTCGTCAGGTGAGTATGGTAACTGGTAATTGACGAAACAATTGTTGTTGAAAAATAAAAATGAGCGGAAATATAGTGTTTTACTTTAAATCATTTATATTAATAAATTTTGAAAATGTTCTTTATTATTTTACTCAATTGAAATGAAGTTCCATTAAGTGCTGATCGATTCAATGAAATTCGGGCTGCCGTGATAAACTTTTTTCCACTCAATTACCGAAGTCAAATCTTTTAAAAACATTTTAATTTTTTGATGAATCCCAAAAAAAACAAAATTAGTGAAACAATCGATTGTTGTTTATTCTTTCGGCTCAGGATCAAAAATTCCGAGAAAATATAATCAGTTAATTAGCTGGCCTCGAAATAACCTCTGGTTTGTTTATTCGAACTTACTTATCTCAATTTAAATTTCAGATACTGTATAATGCAATGGCACTTGTTCTGGTGACTTGAAGCAGCTTCATCATGTAAGTAAAAAAGTATTTTGAACCTTGTTTCAAAAACAAAGAGTCGATAAAAGTATGCTTCAATAATATTTATATAACTTCAATTTCCACACTTTGATAATTTCAGTTCCTTATTGTTAAATATAAAATATTACCTTGATTAGTGTAATGTTATCATGAAAACGATTAAATTGAAATTACTATTGAAAAATCGAGCACAACTCAAGTAAGAAATAATTAAGAAATTCGATATTCAAAGTATCGTAAAAAAATAAAAAGAGGTTTTTTCTTGAGAGCAAGATTAAAACAGAATTTTAAATATCAGATTTATTCTGTTAATATGATTTCAAAAAAAGTTTTATTCGAAAACTTTTGGAATTAAATTCAATAAATATCAGAAACACTGTTTCAATTTAGCAGACATTTCGAATTAACACTCAGCAAAAGGGAATAAAAGAGTTTCAAAGAAATATAAATTATTAACTAGAATTTCTGAATGAATACTTGAAGGATACAAAATTTTGTTTTGTACCTGATTTTATGAAAACCAAATCCCTTTCCAAAAATACAAATTATAACCTCAGGAATTTATTCAAGAACAACTTGCTTCAAAGAAGTCTCTTCAAGTAAATTCCTAAAACATGGAAAACATCTTCAAGAAGCAATTTGGAATTCACACAACGGAAAATTCATCAGTCCTACTTCATATTTAAGAAATTAAAATAATTAACGAAAAATATCTTACCAGGCAAGCTAACTCTTAAAAATCCTACTTATACTATGTTCGTCACAGAAATTATACAAAGTTTGTGAAGTATTTTATGGACTCTGTTAAAACCAAATGATAATATGTATAAGTGTATACCAAAATATATAATTATTATATATACAATAAAATAATAAAAAGAGGTTTATTCTTGATGACAGGATTATTACAAAATTTCAAATTAATTTCAAAAAAACTTTTAGAATTGAATAAAATAAATATCTTAGTAACACTGCTTCAATTTAGCAGACATTGAGAATTAACACTCATTACACAGTACCAAGGGGAATAAAATAATTCAAAGAAATATAAATTATTAATTAAAATTACTAAATAAAAACTTGAGGGAAACAAAATTTTGTTTCGTACCTTGTTTTATGAAAACCAAATTCCTTATGATATTTAAAATTTGAAGGTATCGTATTCTCTAGAATATAAAGTAACTTTGCATGGAAGGAAGTTTTTCTGGCCACCTGAATATTTAAGGATTTTTGTAACTTAGAAGCAATGTGTTCTAATATACATGCTTATGTCTTCAACGATTTCTGTTTCATTCAAAGACCTAATGACCCTAGAAATTAATCCGCCAGTTTTTGAAAGGTGGTTGTTAATGATGTCTCAGCTATGTATCTTAAGAGAACATCTTGGAAGAATGTATTTCTATGCGTAGATTTCCAACGTTGGTGGAATGTGTCTGGCCGTCTCAACTTAGGACTGCGTATTTATTTGGATCAAGTGAAATTTTTCATGATGCACTTTCGGTTCAGCCAGAAATTTTATGTTTACCTTGGCGATTTAAGTGCGAAGCGACTGGATAGAGATAATGACAAATAAGAATTCCGTGTCAGACTCTCTATATATCAAGAGTGCTGCAATTTAACTATGCATACCTATAATGAACTCATTTATTGTTTCTTGGGGTTTATTTCTGCATTTCTGTATTCCAACAACAATAAGATATTGCCTGGCTTCATTGCCCCAACCTGTATTTCCATAGCACATAAATAATAATCTGGTTATACATTCGCCGTGCAGAAAACATCTTGTCTATGTATTGAGATGATATTTCCCTAACATTAATAAAAACAAACAGAACATAATTTGAAGGAAATTGAGGAATGGTTTACGCTGAACTTGAACTAAATTCAGAATAAATGGTAAAAAAATGTAAAACTGAATTAAAATTGTAGAAGATAAACATATTTCAATTTGTTTTGATATTCAAATCTTGTTATATTTCTTCTATCAAGTAAAAAGCCTTTCTATTTTATTTTATATATAATATATAATTATATTTTGGCTTCAATAATTCTCATTATAGAATGTCAATGAATTTAAGTAAACCTTAAAATAACTCACTTTGTTCTTTGATTTTGTTAGAACATAGATCAATCTTGAATATATAGTTGATCTGTAGTTCGAAGCTTAAGTCTTTTAACACGTGAGTGATGTAGGTTATGTTTTTGATTTTGATATTTGGAATATTGAAAAAGGGCTGAAGACGGGATTATCTAGAATTATATTTGTTTTTTGAAGATATAGTGCACATTTTTTAGAGATTTTTGAAATAATTTGTTCGAATATTTAAATATATTAAATATTTCAAATAAATTATATTCTTTGGGAAGTCCTTTAAGTGTGTTCATGTTTTTATAAGGCAAGTATTTAGTATTTCTTAAAGATAAAACCAGAAACAAAATTTTGTCTGCTTTGAATATTTATTTATTAATTTTAATTACTTTCGTATATCTGTTGGGTTATTTATTTCATTTGACATTGTATATTGAGTTTTGATTATATACGTCTATTAAATGTGAGCGGTGCTTGTTTTAGACATTAATTTAATTCTAAAAGTTCTTTGAATAAAAAAAAAATTCTTTTGGAAATTAAAATTGTAGAAGATAAACATATTTCAATTTTTGAATATTGAAACAAATTAATATATGTTTATCTTCTACAATTTTAATTTAAAAAAATTTTTATTTTTATTGAATAAAAATTTTTTTAAATTAAAATTATTAAATTAAATTGTAGAAGATAAACATATATTAATTTGTTTCATTGAATAAAAATTTTTTTAAATTAAAATTGTAGAAGATAAACATATATTAATTTGTTTCAATATTCAAATTTTGTTATATTTCTTCTATCAAGTAAAAGGCCTTTCTATTTTATTTTATATTTCAATTTGTTTTGATATTCAAATCTTGTAAAACTGCGATTTGGAAGTAGAAAGTGTCGAACGAGTGCCAAGTTTTTAGGTTTTGTCTATATATGATTGAATTAAACCTCGCACGTATGGGTGACAAATCCTGGAAAATTCAGTATCTGTTGCGAAACAATTGGAATCGCAAATTTCCACCACTTTATATAAGGAATTGTTTGAAATGTGTGCACCTGATTAGAACCTGAATGGAACTTACCACTTATTTGACCCAACATAAAAGACGTTCAGGTTACTCGGTTACATAGAAAGAAGAATGCCCAGAACTTCTCGAACTACCGAGAAATGTTTAGAAGTTTATCAGCAGAAATAAAAGTGTTAACCGAATGAGTCTGCAAGATGGAAATGAATAATTCATTGATTTCAAATGCTTTTTATTTTATAGAAGAGTTTTTAAGTTTGAATATTCCTTGAAATATTGAATTGTATCAGTCCTTACTTGGTGAAAATCCATATTAAATAATTTGAAATAAGGTTATTCTGATTTTCACAAATTTTTATTGTTAAACTCACAACAATTGTTTCGCTATCACAGTAGCATCATCAGGTAAGATCACATTTTGAATAACTCAGCTTGTTTCCGAAATCCGTGGCTATTTATATTACAGTAACTACAATAAATTTTTATTAGGCACTAAAACCCAAAAAAGGGTCCCTGCAAATTCCAGCTTATCTGAATATATTTAACAGAGGTGAGCTATTTAAATCTATTTGTTCGTTAAGTAATATTCCAATTTTATTATAATTATAATTATTATAATTATAATAAAATTGGAATATTACTTAACGAACAAATTAATTAATTATTATAATTATTATAATTATAATAAAATTGGAATATTACTTAACGAACAAATAGATTTAAATAGCTCACCTCTGTTAAATATATTCAGATAAGCTGGAATTTGCAGGGACCCTTTTTTGGGTTTTAGTGCCTAATAAAAATTTATTGTAGTTACTGTAATATAAATAGCCACGGATTTCGGAAACAAGCTTAGTTATTCAAAATGTGATCTTACCTGATGATGCTACTGTGATAGCGAAACAATTGTTGTGAGTTTAACAATAAAAATTTGTGAAAATCAGAATAACCTTATTTCAAATTATTCCTTGAAATGTTTTCATTGATCTACTACGTTAATATTGATGGCAATAAACCATTTTTATTATTATTATTATCATTAAATGTGATTAACGAACATGATCATGGTTACCATATTGCGTAATAAATATCGGCCGATTCAATCAATTCACTATTACCATTTTTATAATTATTACTCAAAAAGCCCTCTCAAGCAGATTGTCCAAATTCTGTTTAGAGTGGAGATTGGGCGTCATCTGGCATTTAGTTTGTGTGCAATACTCTATTTTGTCAGTTCATTTCGAATGATCTTTGTGATTTTTACAATAGATAAAAATATTATACTAGGTTTATCTCTTGAAGTGAAAATGTAACAAGACTCAGGGTGGATCGACTTCCTAAGAAATATTAACGTATACGTAGTACAATGCGTTCAAAAGCGGTAGAGATGTGTAGAATATTTGCCTCGCTCTGGCCTACCATTAATGTAATTAATATAATCGATAAAGCTAAGCAAACGAAAAATGAAAACAGTAATTCCAGGCTGAGACAGATGAATGCTAAAATTTCTGTCTCACGAATTTATCCGTGAAATTTCAAAGGATAGTTTGGTCACGAAATGTGTTACCGCTATACTAGTGTCAAAATATCTGAGTCACAAGCTCTCATTGTCAACGGATTTGCAGGAAAAAACTGAACAACCTACTGCCTTCAACCTACTTTATTTTCAAGCCTAAATAACCACTTCAATGCACCGTTTTCAGTTCAAAGAAGACAAAAAATTGAATTCGCGACAAGGATTGAAGTCGACACCTGAATATGAAATTGAAGAATTATTATTAGTTTAATTAAATCAACCTTCACTTCATGAAAACCCATTTTAAATATTATTAAATAAGGTTATTCTAAATTAAAAAATTTTCATTGTTATTTAATTCAACAATTGTTCCGCTACCACAGTAGTATCTTCAAGTAGATGGTATCTTACATTTTAAATAACTAAATTTGTTTTCGAAATCGGTTTCTATTTCTATTAGAGTTGGTAAAAATATTTTTATTGAGCAATAAAACCCAAAAAGGGGTCTCTGTAAATTCCAGCTATTTCTGAATATGCTTGAGAGAGGTAAGTTATTTAAGTCTAATTGTTCGTTAAGTACTATTTCACTTTTGTTGTATTTATTTATCTCTAGGGACTCTAACTGGTTGAAGGCATAACTTTTACTTTCGATGTGTAAAATTTCAAAATTATGGTTGAGAGTATGTACTATTTCTAAAAAATAGTTTGAATATGTGGGATTATTTTTGATTTTGAGGAAACTCTTAAAATATTCACAAACTCTTTGGTTTATTTCAAGAAAATGTTAGTATTCTTCAAGGAAATGTATTTAAAATTTCCAACATTTCCTTAAAATATGCTAAAAGTATTTCTGAAAAAATTGCTACATACCTTAAAAAAATATGATTTAAAATCTTAATTCAAAACTTATTCAAAACTGAGTAAATTCATTGAAGATAATAAAAACATTGAACATGGAGATGGAAAAACTGATGTTTATAAGTTAACCTGCTAGAATTGCCCAGAAGTTTACATAGGACAGACTGAAAAAACTTTTCGACATGGAATTTGTGAAAATATGAAGAGTTTCCTCAATAACAAAAGTAATTCCACATACTAGAACCATCTTTTAGAAACCAGACATACTTTCAACCATAATTTTGAAATTTTACATATAGAAAATAAAAGTTATGCCTTTAATCTGTTAGAGTCCTTAGAGACAAATAAATACAACAAAATTGGAAAACTACTTAACGAACAATTAGACTCAAATAATTCACCCCTGTTGAAAATATTAAGATAAACTGGAATTTGCAGAGGCCCCTTTTTGGTTTTATTGCTAAATAACCTACTCTTATATAAATAGCAACCGATTCCGAAAACAAATACAGTTATTTAAAATGTAAGATATCACCTACCTGAAGATGCTACTGTCATAACAAAACAATTGTTGTATTAAATAACAATAAAGATTTGTGAAAATCAAAATAACCTTATTTAATATTATACATGATATAATTATTATTAGATTACTCATTACATGAATGGAGTATGCGGTTGGCTCTGGGTGAAACATTATAACAATTTCATTTTAAAGAATTCACAAAACATGAAAAGTATGTGAATTATATCCAATAAAATTATTAGATATTTCGTGCCGTAAGGGCGAGACTTTCTCTGAAGTAAATATAAAAATTTTGGAAGAATTATACATATTTTGTGTTTCATTGACAGATTCCTGTCATTTTTTTGTAAGTGTGTTAAAACCCATGGTATTGGAATACATGATTATATTTAATTTTAATTTGTTTTAGGACTTTACGTGTTCTGTGGTTCTCCCTTTTCATATCCTGTGGATACACAACCGTCACTCGAGAAGCACCAAATGAGTCCGCCACTTTGATAGAAGACTACAAGGGTCCCTTCCCTGCTAATAGATTATTGAATAATGATCAGGTCTTCATTAAAAATAGTAATATTACATTTGATGGAGATGTTAAGGCTGTAACATTCCCACAGCTCAAAGTATTGAATATTGAAAGTTGTCGACTAGGAAACATACCTAAAGGCGTGTTAGACGCATTTCCTAATTTGAAAAAAATAATTATCACTAAAAGTACAATTGAAAATTTCGAACTGAAAGATATCAACGCCATATCATCACTTGAATTTCTTGAAATCAGTAATATAGACTTGAATATTCTCAAGGATAAATCCTTCAAAAAGTTATCAGCTCTTAAATCTTTAACACTCAACTCTGCCAAGATAAGCCAAATTGAAAATCATGCATTTCAAGGTCTAAATAACCTAGAAGTATTGACCCTCAAAAATGATAATCTCCAAACAATTACCAGTGCAGCTCTTAAACCACTGAAGAAATTGAAAGAGTTGTATTTGCAACATAATAACATGAAGACTTTTGGTCCCGAAAATATTCCAAAATTGCCTGAACTGGTGAAAGTAGACCTAGGTATGAATCCTATTGAAGATGTTGACGTTGAAGGATTGAAGAAAGTTGCCCCAAAATTAGAAGATGTTACAGTGGGGGCTTCAGACTGATATTACTGTTAATATAGAATACAACTTTCTTATAAGACTTTTCATTAAAATCACCCTATTAACCTTACTGTTTCAATGATTAAATGATTAACTATAATAGAGGTAGAAATTTTTTCATGAAATTTAATTCAGTGCAATTTAATAAATATTAATTTCAAAGACACAATAAGAACAGAATTTTATCTTTCACATTTGGCCTTATAGAAGAAAAAAAAGGCTTTCAGTGGAGGTTCTGACGGGGCTAGTAAATTATGCCACAGATTTCGAAACTACTCAACGTGGAACTCTTTTTCAATTGAAATTTTTTCACACCTACTTACCTCAATAATGGGAATACAAATTAATTCCATCCGTTTTCAAAGGATGGTTCTAAAAACATTGGATTATTAAAAGGTAACAGCTGATTGCCGCGCTTTCAGACAGAAGGGACATCTGCCGATAATATTCAGTTAGAATTGTTTTGAGTTTCGTATAAAACGTTTTTTGTTACGCTGTTGAAATTGTAAAATTTTTTGATATTATAATTAAGCAGCATTTGCGATCAGTTTAAATTTTTTTTTTCTACTTGGCAGCTGAATCTTATCTTATGCTAGTGGTATTTTACGGTGACAACGTTCTAGCTAACAAGGAGTGTAAAGAATGGTATCGGCGCTTCAACAGCGGTGATTTCAGCGTTGAAGATAGACTTCACTTGGAGCAGCCAAAAAATTCTAAGACGTTGAATTACAGAAATTAATCGATGAAGATTAACGAGGATATCGGTTAATGCAATTCCTTTGTTGGATGCCATTTTTGTTAGCGATCAGACATTGGTAGCTAACAGCGAGGTAGTTGATTCTGATTTCATTTCGTATCATAAAATGGTTTACTGCACGCTTGAATTACAAAAACATAGAATAGAGCCCAAAATGATAAGATATCGGTGTGTCAAAAATTTCAACTTGGATCAGTTCACTCATGACTTTAATAACGTTCCATGAAATAACATAGTATACGAGGCCAATATTGACAATAAAATACAGATATAAAATGATTTTTTACTTCTTTTTGATAAGCATGCTCCCTTTCGAAATTCAATAGTAACAAAACCCAGGGTACCGTGGATTACCGCTGATGTAAAGGTTCATATCCAGCAAAGAAATTCCGCTTTGCAAATAAAAGAACTAGAGATACACCGGACTGGAATCACTTTAAGTATTACGTAATTTTACACTTTTGATGGTAAGGCGAGAGAAGAAAGTATGTCTTGGGAAGTTACAGAATGAAAATCAGAGTAAAGGATGGACAGGTTTAAAAAACTTGAATATAGGAGCAACCAGAACTAAAACTATTCCTCAAAACCTAATTGATCCAGATGAAATAAATTAATTTTTTTAGTTCTTTCTTACACAGGAGTTCTGACTGTTCTGAAAAGATTGATCAGTTTGAGAATCTAAAATTCAATAAAAATATAGGCTTTTCTATTAAATTAACTCAAGAATCCGAGATAAATGATATAATTCGTAGCCTGAAAACTAATGCTTGAGGAGTTGATGGGATATCGCCCTTGGCGCTTAATAATATAAATATTGTAGTCCAGTTATTGATAGATACGTGGTACATAATAAATGTCTGCATTGAGCAAGTTATTTTCCAAACCTATTGAAAATTTCTATTGGTCGACCTATTTCTAAAATACAAAATCCGAGGGAATTTAATGATTTGAGGATAATAAGCATTCTACCAGGATTGTCTAAAGTAATTGAAAATGTGCTCTATGTCCAAATTTATACATACTTTTGCGTGGAAAATAATATTATTCCAAGTTTTGAATGTGATTTTAGAAAAACTTCAGAACTGTGGTCGCTTTAACTAATGTGATTGATGACAATATTCATGCCTCTGGTGATGGATTCATTACAATTCTGATGCTGTTGGACTTTTCCAGGAAATTTGATACTACTAATCACGAGCTTCTCTTAGCAAAGTTTAAATTTTATGGCCTTGATGGCTCTTGTAACATAATGAAATGATTTCTCTCTCAATCTTATCAAAAAGATTTTTATAACAAAAACTTTTCCAATATGAGTGAAATACTATTTGGCGTACCGCAAGGTTCCATTTTGGGACCGCTCCTCTTTCTTATTTATAGTACGAGCATTCTAAGATCCTTTAATAACTGTAAAGCTCAAGCGTATGCTGATGATACACCATTATACTGAGAAATTTCCCCCAAAATATTTTTAATGATGATTTTCCATATTTTTATTGTGAAGTGTAAATATTCATTTTGTTATATATGTGTTTATTTCAGCTGGCCGGATGATGGCTTAAAGCCGAAATCGATAGCCAATAGATTATTTCAACAAAAAAGTGTGTTTTCTGTATTAATCCTCATTATAACGTTCACACATTTATGGAAGAGTTCACAACCACAATTTTATTTCTTTTTTGATGTAGTGGACCACATTCGAGCACAAAATATTTTTAACGGGGAATTGAATAAGCTGAATGAAGATTGTTCTAAAAACAACCTCAGACTCAATACTCATGAATTTTGCCTTTTTGGTTACAAAAATAAAATCAAAATGCTTGAGAGAATTTTAAACATAAATAATGATGGCATGCCATCGAAGCATATCGAAGTTAACAAAAAGTATTGGGATCATGTTGGACACTGATTTGAGGTTTAGGAGTCATTCAAAGGGCCAGTTTCAGAAAGCCTTCTCATCTTTAAAGCTACTTTATAACTCTTGACATTTCTTGAGTAAACAGATGAGGAAAAATTTATGCGAAACCTTGGTTTTTATTGCGACTCCCCTTATAATTATTGTATAGACGCTGATTGTACAAAAAGTCCAGAATTATTGTGTTCGGTTTATTTATGGCCTCAGGAAATCGTGTTTTCTATTCGTTTCGGGAGCTTGGTTGGGCCAACATGGAGAATAGAAGAACTCTTCGTTTTGGTGCGTTTGATTACCGAGCTCTCAGTGATCGTGACTGTCCTTCTTCAATTAAGAATAGACTTGTTTATGCATTCTTTGAACATTGGACCACAAGGAAAGTTGAACATGCCGGCCCACCGAAGTGCCCTCTTTCAAAGATATTTCAGCTATAATGCCGTAATTTGTTTCAACGCTTTACCTAGTCATATAAAATGCTTGCAATTAAAATCTTTCAAACGTGAATATAAAAAATATTTCTTGAGTTGCCAACACAGTAATGCGTAACTTCAATTCTGCCTAACTATCCATGAGTATTTTAGATTCCATACTCTGAAATTATTTCTTGAGTTATAATTTTTAATTTTACCAATAATGTAATTTTTTTGAAAATTATTTCAGTATTTATTGTCTACGAACACGGAGAGGTTTTTTGTTTTTTACTTTATTGTAGAAGTTTTCCTCTATTACTGAACTGATTCATTATTTTACTTTGCCTGCTTCGCCTTTTTTAAAGAAATTTCTCCGTTTAATTTCTTAAATAGTGTGGTTCAGTAGAGTAGCTTGAAGCTAGACTGCGCCACTCTGTTTTTGCTGTAGGATATTTATCATCATTATGGAATTAATGTAAATATTTTTCTGTAACTGTTGATTTCTTTTTCTTAACAAAGGCATATTATTACTATTATAATTTTTTATTATCATTAAGTTCTGAGTCAAACGCAAAATGAGTTTGCAGTTGGGAGTGAACCCAACAAGCAATGTCTGTAGGTTTGAAATCTATGGACCCGATTCAAAAGCGAGTCAAACGTTCATGGTTTGAAAGTTATGATGAGTCTTGTGGAATCAAGGGGCGTAATGTGTACTACGAGCTCCTAAAACTTGGTGATTCCATTACAGGTGATCGGTACAAACCTCAATCACTTCGTTTGAAACATACATTAGAAGAAAAACGATCGGAATACATTCTGTCAAGAAAGTACCGGGAATTATCGATTTAAATCTGGCGGGGCAATGAGGCAGGTAAAAATTTTTTTTCCTAGGTTGGTACCACTGTCCTTAATTACTATGCCAAGCTTGAGCGGGATCTATCAACTAGTATGTTTGCAACAGCTGATTAAGTCAGTGGATGTCAGAGTGCGTGCCGATTTTTACTATGGGTGATTACGTTGAGCAAAGAATTTGTTTAAAGTTTTGTGTTGCAAATGAATTTTCGTGTGCCAACGCATTGAAAATGTTGCAAAAGGCCTTTGGTGATAATGCTCTATCGAAAACTCGTGCATATCAGTGGTACAGAGCCTTCAAGGACGGTCGTGAAGTGGTCGAAGACAACGTCGATAAAATTAAGGAAAGGGTGCTGGAAAACCGTCGTACCAGCTTGAGAGAGATAGCACATGATCTTAAGATATCCCACGAGTCCGCAGGTACGATTTTGATTGATATTTTGGGCATGAGAAAGGTGGCCGCACGACTCGTACCGAAAGACCTGAATTTTCTTCAAAAACGTCATCGTGAACAGGTTGCTTCAGACATGCTGGATCGCTGTAATTCCGATTCTACATTCATGGAACGCATTATAACTGGTGATGAGACCTGGGTCTACGAGTACGATATGCAAACAAGCCAGCAATCATCGGAATGGGTGGCAAAAAATGAGCCGAAACCGAAAAAACCACGCCAAAGCCGCTCGAAAATGAAGGTGATGCTCATTGTTTTCTTCGATATCCGTGGCGTGGTGCACTACGAATTCGTTCCAGAGGGTCAGACGGTAAACAAGGAGTATTACTTAGGCGTTATGAAACGTTTGCGTGAGCGTATCCGTAAGAAGCGGCCAAATTTGTGGGCGAACAACTCATGGATTTTGCATGACGATAACGCGCCTTCTCACCGAGCTACGATTGTGACTGACTTTCTCGCCAAAAAGTCAACAAACGTGCTTCAGCAACCACCGTATTCACCGGATTTGGCTCCCTGCGACTTTTTCCTCTTCCCAAAACTAAAATTGCCCCTTCGTGGCACCCGTTTTGAGTCGATTGAAGCCATAAAACAAAATTCGGCGCGAGAGCTAAAGTCCATCCCGGAAAGCGCCTATAAAAAATGTTTCGATAATTGGAAGTGCCGTTGGCATAGATGTATTGGAGCAAATGGAGCCTATTTTGAAGGCGACCCAATAAATTTTGACGATTAAATGTAAAAATGTTGTTTTAATTGAAAATTCCCGGTACTTTCTTGACAGAGTAGTATAAGGACAGACACGATAAAGTTATTCTTTTACATAACAACACTCGGCCTAGCGTCACAAAAGTTGCCAAAAAATATTTGGAAATGATAAAATGAGATATCTCACCGCAGCGCAGTATTCTCTCGACATTGTTCCTTCTAACTACTGGCTGTTTCGACGGATGCAACACGATTTGGCAGGCCATCGCTCCTCTTCTTACGAAGAAGTCGAATGGTGGCTTCAAAATTAGATCGCCTCAAAAGACAAGAAGTTTCTCCTAGACGGGTTTAGAAAATTTCCTGAGAGGTGGGAAAGAGTAGTAGGCAGTGATGGATAATATTTCAATTAAATTGTTAATTCAAAATGTTTTAAAATAACATCGAATCAATTTGTACTACTAATACCTAAATAAAGTAGGACTATTCATAAAATTGAGAAAGAATTTCATAGAAAACTCATATTTCAGTATTTAATATTTTTATTTCTATTGAATGAAAATAATAATTGGTTATGACAAATAAGACTCCAAATGAAGTACTCAAAATACATTATGTCAAGAAAGTACCGGGAATTATCGATTTAAATCTGGCGGGGCAATGAGGCAGGTAAATTTTTTTTTTCCTAGGTTGGTACCACTGTCCTTAATTACTATGCCAAGCTTGAGCGGGATCTGTCAACTAGTGTGTTTGCAACAGCTGATTAAGTCAGTCGATGTCAGAGTGCGTGCCGATTTTTACTATGGGTGATTACGTTGAGCAAAGAATTTGTTTAAAGTTTTGTGTTGCAAATGAATTTTCGTGTGCCGATGCATTGAAAATGTTGCAAAAGGCCTTTGGTGATAATGCTCTATCGAAAACTCGTGCATATCAGTGGTACAGAGCCTTCAAGGACGGTCGTGAAGTGGTCGCCCATCGACGGCTTCGATCGAAGATAACGTCGATAAAATTAAGGAAAGGGTGCTGGAAAACCGTCGTGCCAGCTTGAGAGAGATAGCAAATGATCTTAAGATATCCCACGAGTTCGCACGTACGATTTTGATTGATATTTTGGGCATGAGAAAGGTGGCAGCACGACTCGTACCGAAAGACCTGAATTTTCTTCAAAAACGTCATCGTGAACAGGTTGCTTCAGACATGCTGGATCGCTGTAATTCCGATTCTACATTCATGGAACGCATTATAACTGGTGATGAGACCTGGGTCTACGAGTACGATATGCAAACAAGCCAGCAATCATCGGAATGGGTGGCAAAAAATGAGCCGAAACCGAAAAAACCACGCCAAAGCCGCTCGAAAATGAAGGTGATGCTCATTGTTTTCTTCGATATCCGTGGCGTGGTGCACTACGAATTCGTTCCAGAGGGTCAGACGGTAAACAAGGAGTATTACTTAGGCGTTATGAAACGTTTGCGTGAGCGTATCCGTAAGAAGCGGCCAAATTTGTGGGCGAACAACTCATGGATTTTGCATGACGATAACGCGCCTTCTCACCGAGCTACGATTGTGACTGACTTTCTCGCCAAAAAGTCAACAAACGTGCTTCAGCAACCACCGTATTCACCGGATTTGGCTCCCTGCGACTTTTTCCTCTTCCCAAAACTAAAATTGCCCCTTCGTGGCACCCGTTTTGAGTCGATTGAAGCCATAAGACAAAATTCGGCGCGAGAGCTAAAGTCCATCCCGGAAAGCGCCTATAAAAAATGTTTCGATAATTGGAAGTGCCGTTGGCATAGATGTATTGGAGCAAATGGAGCCTATTTTGAAGGCGACCCAATAAATTTTGACGATTAAATGTAAAAATGTTATTTTAATTGAAAATTCCCGGTACTTTCTTGACAGAGTAGTATATAACCAAACTAGTCAACGCTTCGCTTTTATCTGGTGCACGGCCACAGACTTATTATCCTAAGGATATGAAACATCCCTCTGTTGAAATCCTATTTGATTTAATGAAAACTTTCAGATTGTTTAAACCAAAGACATATATAATACTAAAAGTGATGAGGACGATAAAGATGAATAAGTCTGATAGTTCTGGGCTGGCAACGCTATAATGAATTATCCATTCATTAAATTTCTAACATCGTAGGAGTGGGATTTTCTATTTCTGAATTTATCCAAGACAGATCAATATTTCGAACACTAGTGATTAATAACTAATAGTAATTTATTATAATTCAAATATTTTCACAAAAATTCCAAATTTGAAATCCAATGATTGTGTTTTGAACTTGATTGACAAAAAATAGAACTAGGGGATTCAAGAAAGAAAAAGGAAAAATTCCTGTTGATCTCTAGAAAAATAAATGAAAATTTCATCAAGCTTTATGATTTCAGGAATCTAACTCTGTTTGGAAAAACGTCACAGTGAGGTTGTTTTATATAATTTATTACTGAAATTCTTTCATTTTAAACTTCTTAATAACAAAAGGATAAATTTATTTGCACATTACTTCCATACCAAACAACTATAATTCTTCACAAAATTGAATTTTTTAGAATGTGGCATTCGCAACCATTCATGAGATAAAATATTTACAATTGAAAACAGTCATTTAGAATTAAATGTTATCTATAATTCTGAAACACATAAGTGATAACCTGATAACATTCAATCAGGAGAAATGTAAATCAACTTTCCATACAGAACCTTTCTATTTCTCCGGCAACGTTATAATAAGCTTATCATAAATAAAGGCAAACCAACATACAAGCGTATTACTAAATAAGAAAACGATAAATATTCCAAGTTTTAGGATACTTAAATCGTAACATATCACAAATACCTATATTGACTTAAAACTGATCTGGTACAAACACAGAGCATTTTATTGGCATAACAAGTCCATCAGTAGGTTCGATAAGAGGATGATAACATATTTGCCATCATATATGTTGAAAATGCGACAAAAAAAGTGATCTCAATTTATAGTCTGAACAGGGTTATTTTAATTTCTACATAATCATTATAAAATAAAAATCTATTCGCTATAACACTAGCATCGTAAGGTTCTTTACAGTTTTGATAAAATACCTTGTTATTTTGCCAATAAAGTCTTTGCTAATTATAAAATGAGAGTTATTATAAAATTAAGACTTGATATCAACAAAAAATATTCAAAAGCGACGAAATCTTCACATCTGTTTGTTGATTGAGTAAGATTTCGATTTTATCTTGTCTATTTATTTCTAGTACTCCTGGGAAAGTATGGATGATACTTTTATTTTCAACATGCAAAATTTAGAAATTCTGGTTAAAGTCACATCTCGCTTCTAATAAAGGATGTGAATAAGTGAAATTATTTTATCCATTGAGGAATCCTTCTTTGGAAAGTTCTACCAGCTTGTTCTATTCAAACTTTTTGATGAACTAACTTATAAAGTCTGGATGTAATATTTTTTTTGTTTTCAATAAATTCCCCCAACTTAAATTTGTTTTGAATGAAGTTGTTGAATTGTATTGATTTTTAAGATATGTAGTAATCTTTTCAGAAATATCTTATGTATATTTCAATGAAATGTACTTGCATTTCTCTTCTAGGTTGGGATGATATACCATATACACAATATGAATTCTATGATCGAATTGCATGATGAAGATTTCTATTAGACTCGTTGTTTTATTTGTTGTAACTTTTTCGTCTGAACTTTCCAGACAATTGATAAATATTATTAAATTAAATGAAATTTCAAGTAGAATACTTACAAGAAAATTCTTTCCAGTTAATTAACAATTCGTGCCTAATTTCTAGAAAAAAAAATTACTGAAAATTTTTAAAATTTTTCCTACATTCTATTTCTTCAGAAGAGCTAAAAAATTGCATAAAATTAATGTTACTTGAATTTCTGATGACAGAACACAGAGTTCTATGATTTGTGGGATTTTTCTAGGAAACAGCATGCTATCGTATTAAAACTATTATTTAAAACTTTTAAAAGTTTTAAATACTTACCTGATGAAGTCATGGTATGACGAAACAATTGTCGTGTAAATCAATAAAATTGCGGAAGTTAACATTTGTTTTTCTTATATTGAAGATGAATTTCCGTCAATTTGAATTTTTTTCAAGTTTTTTTCTCATAGTATCTTCATTTCACAAGTCATTAAACTGAAGTTTTGCACCGTTATTACAATTTGGAGTTTACACCACGTGACATGCTAATTTTGATTGCAAATCTACAAGGAAATATTTTTTCTAGAACACTGTCCCCTATTTTACCCCAGAACTTTTTTTTGATGAGCCACTGATTTTTTGAAAAATTGTAAAGAAAAGCTTTGTTGTTATACTAAACCTTATGATGTCTTATAGTTTTGTCGTCTCGGCTACCGATTTTGAGAGAAAAAATTTGAACAATCTCGAAATCCTCAGAGAAATTCAAATTGTCATAATAATCTAGTTAGTAGCCGCGTTGGATAAATTCATTATTAGTTTTTATGATTATTTTTCCAGTCTGTAGCCTTGATTTATAAAGAATCGATAAACTCGTATAATTATAATATCACAAAAAATGTATTACTCTACAAGGAACTCATAACTTAATCATAACGGAGAAAGATGGTAAGTTACCTTCCCTTGACACAGTGTTAATTCTATCGGGAAAAATATTGAAAAGTAATTTGTATCACAAGCCCACTTTTTTTGGCAGTGTTAAATTTATATTCTGTGCATCCTCTAACACAGAACGTGAATATAATAAAAAAGCTCAAAGCACTACAATTATCTGATATTTCTTTCCACAGAGAGAACATGGAAAAATGAAAAAAATTACTACTGACCAACAGCTATCTCCCCAAGATCGTTAACCGTATTTTATATAGGCATAGTGGTTAAGATATTGTTGGCTCTACAAAATCAGATGTTAAACCAACATATTTTAAGCTTCGCTGTATTGCAGGTCTTCACAGAACGCTCGTCATATTCTGAAATACGAGGGTGCTGAAATCGCGGTCAAACCTGAAAATACAATTAAATTAAAAAGAAATTGTACAAAATTTGAATATTAAAACAAATTGAAATATGTAAATCTTCTACAATTTTAATTTCAAAAAAATTTTTATTCAAAAAACTTTTAGAATTAAATTTATGTCTACACAAGCACCGCTTACATTTAATAGACGTATATAATCAAAACTCAATATATAATGTCAAATGGAATATATAACCCAAAAGATATACGAAAGTAATTGAAATTAATAGATAAATATTTAAAGGAGACAAAATTGTAGAAGATTAACATATTTCAATTTGTTTTAATATTCAAATTTTGTTATATTTCTTCTATCAAGTAAAAGGCCTTTCTATTTTATTTTATATATAATATATAATTATATTTTGGCTTCAATAAATCTCATTATGGAATGTCAATGAATTTAAATAAACCTTAAAATAACTCACACTGTTCTTTGATTTTGTTAGAACATAGATCAATCTTGAATTATATAGTTGATCTGTATTTCGAAGCTTTAGTCTTTTAACACGTGAGAGATATAGGTTAGGTTTTTGATTTTGATATTTGGAATATTAAATGAGGACTGAAGACGGGATTGTCTAAAATTATATTTGTTTTTTGAAGATATAGTGCACATTTTTTTAGAGATTTTTGAAATAATTTATTCGAATATTCAAATATATTGAATATTTCAAATAAATTATATTCTTTGAGAAGTCCTTTAAGTGTGTTCATGTTTTTAAAAGGCAATTGGTGTTCTTAAAGGTGATACCAGAAACAAAATTTTGTCTCCTTTAAATATTTATTTATTAATTTTAATTACTTTATATATCTGTTGGGTTATTTATTCCATTTGACATTATATATTGAGTTTTGATTATATACGTCTATTAAATGTAAGCGATGCTTGTGTAGACATAAATTTAATTCTAAAAGTTTTTTGAATAAAAATTTTTTTGAAATTAAAATTGTAGAAAATTAACATATTTCAATTCGTTTTAATATTCAAATTTTGTTATATTTCTTCTATCAAGTAAAACGCCTTTCTATTTTATTAAGAAATTGTACGGTAAGTTTAAAACTCCTGTTTCTGGGAAGTCGAGATCGGATACTGTTTACAATATACCGTGTGGTGTATTGTATATATAGGTTACCAGGCAGATATCTAAAGACAAGAATTACGGAGCATAAAAGAGATATAATTAGTATTCTCAATCCTGCCAAAAGAAAAGACAATAACACCGCACTAGTTGAACATTCACTACACTCCGGCCACGTTTTCGATGTCTCTGGGGTCAGAATTTAAACTCAACAAAAAAACTACAAAAAAAGGTTAATAGACGATATGTTTTGCATTAAGAAAAATCCAAAACTATTAATGAAAGATCGGACATAGAGAACCTTAACCAAGCATACTTCAATTTGATATCTAATTTAAAAATATAGGCAGATTGCATGCGTTGACATTATGTCGTTCAACAGATAAACCCTTCAGTTGCACATATTTCACTACCAATGACAATACCATTCGACGGTCTCTGAGCTGTAAAAATTCTAATTCTAAATTAATGATAACTATATCTAATTTTTATCATATATCTGAAAACCGAAACCTTCAATGAATGTGAATATCTCCTCCAAATATAGCTTAAGATTTTATGTATGAATTCTTATATTTATATGTCAAAAAATGTTTGTTTTTTGAATTACTGTTCGTAGATATGTCATTTAATGGTCGTTCTTTCTAGAGCCGTGATGATGACATTAAATATCGGGTGATTTGTTTAAACTGATAGAATTTTAAATTGACATAAAACACATTTAGAATAAAATTGAAGCCAAATTTTTTTTTATATGAAAGATAATTTTATGACATTTATGTTTTAAAAATAATTTCTGGTATATGTCCATCACGACTAGCTCTGAGGAACCGAATTCGACCAGACCAATTTTGGACCACTTTGTCGAGTAATTAAGGCCTTATTTCATCAATAACACGAGTTATGTTAGCTTCCAAAGCATCTATTGTTTCTGGTTTATCAGTAGAAAGCAATGACTTGAAGTAACTCTAAAGAAAATAATCCAGTGGAGCAATGTCGCATATTCTTGGAGGCCAATTAATTGGATCTCGAAATAATGTTATCGCCAAATCTTTCTTTCAAGAAATCAAATGTTATGGTAGCAGCATGAGGTGAAGCACCATCTTGTTGGAACCAAAACACTTCTGGGTCGATACAATTCAGATTTTGAGACAAATTATCATTGATCATCGATCTGTAACGAGCACCATTCACTGTAACATTAGCTCCAGCATTGTTTTTAAATGAATATGGACCGATGATGCCTCCAGCGTGTAAAGCACACCTTACAGTGTATTTTTCAGGATGCAATGGAACCTGCAGAACTTCTTGAGGATTGTTTTCACTCCATATACGGCAATTTTGCTTGTTTACATAGCCGATCAGCCAGAAATGAGCTTCATCACTAAACACAACTTTAAGATAAAAAGGTGGATCAACTGCAAGCAGTTCTAGGGCCCAATCAGCAAACAAACGACGCTTATTAAGGTCAAGTGGCTTTAGTTCTTGAACCAGTTGGATTTTGTATGGGTGTAGACCAAGATCTTTACGCACAGAGCTTGGATGTACATAGTTCAACTTGTTGTGAACGTCGACGAATAGACAAATCTGGATCATCCTTAACTTTATGACTCACAGAAGCGATATTTTCTGCTGTACGTACAGTTCTTTGTCTTGGTTAAACTTTTCAATGAAATTAAATGTTTCTGTGATAGTTCATTAACTCTCAGTGGTGTTCCATTTTTTATCTATTTTAATAGTTTGTACATATTAACTAGGAACGTAAATTCACCTGGCTTTTAACTAATGACAAGCTCAACCGAAATATCCATTCCTCACATACACCCCAAAAATTTTAAGCCTTTATCTCTTTCGTTCGAGAGTTACAGAGTTTAAGTGAGCACTCAACGCTAATACACTCAACAAAAAATTATTTTAGGGCAGCCTAAGAAAACAGTAAATTCAAATTTCAAGTCCCTATTGCCAAAAATCATGATTGTTTCCAGAAAACGGACCGTATCATTTGAAATTTGAGAATACCATTTTTATGAGAGTGAGAGGGGTCCATATGATGTATAATTTATGTCGAATATTTCTTCAAATAATTTCAGAAGATATTATTCGAATTGTTTACATCGTAATTACAAAGATAAATATGATATAATATTGCAAAGTTTAGGCTCAGAAGATAAAAGGATAACCCTTGTGAATCTGAGGAAGGTCATCATTTTTCTATTTAATTCATGAATATAAAAGCCGAAATAATACGGGCCAATGCGTTGTTTTGTTTTACTGTGCCTAAAAAATAGACCCACTAAAATGTGAGTAACCATTTGTAATACATATTTCGAAATGAATATCATATCTAGATTCAGTTCACAGATACTCTCATTCTTATTATTGATCTTCAATATTTTATGGAATTCAACTTGATAAAGCTTTAAGAATATATGTTTTCATATTGGTTTTTGAATATTATATGTTTTCCATTAGGAAAATTCGATAAAAAAGTTACACATTTGTAATACATATATATTAAAATCTTAAACTATGCCCATGTGCCTATAATCTGTCGGATCAAATTTTTCTACTTGGATTGCCAGTTGAGTTTTTACGTCTCGGTATTTTCCTATCACTGGATTTGCTCCAAGGTGGTAAACCGGGATTAAGTGATGCCCTATTTCTATGCAGAGGGTAAGCTTTGCATTACTGAAAATGACCTCCATTATCTGAGATGCCATAACGGAGGTATACTTCATCTAATAAGGTGGTGGCACATTGGGCTGCCGATGGCGTCTTCGGTATGAATAGTTCCAATTATTTCGTCTCTATGTCTTCGATTACCAGTATCCCTCCTCGGTTGCAATTCCAATTGAAATTACCTCGAAACTTTGTATTGTTGCTGGGGTTAGGACTAGAATGGCTGGTTTTTTCTTTGGTATTTTTGGCATGGTACACATTTAAGCTCATACTCTAGAGTGTTTTTCCATATATTTGGCCAGAAGAGGATATAGAGGATCCTTTGTAAGGTTCTCTCGACTCCGTAGTGTCCTGTTTCTTCATGATTTTCCTTCAGGATGTCTTGAGTTGCGCTTTATCGTTATCTCCGTCTTGTGGATAGTACAATATTCCTTGGAAGGTTATATATCCTCGTTGAGTCCAGTTGTGGGCTTTTCTGGGTTGTTACCTTCTTGTGTCTCCATGATTGGTTTTAATTCGGGATCTTCTTGTTGTTGTTGTCTGGTGACCTGGCTACTGATTGTGGGAGAGTCTATGTATATAGCCGCATATTCGTGCATTTCTAGTTCATCTGCAGGTCGTGGAGGACCGGATAAAGTGCCTGCAATTACATGCAATTTTCCGGGAGCATATTTAATTCATAGGTTGTATGGTTACAACTGTAGAGCCTATAGTACCAGACGTTCACCCGTTTTCTTGATACAAAGGAGCCGTTTTAAGGATTGGTGGTCGGTGACAACCATGGTTGTGGAGTCCTCGAGTTTCCCTTGGAATTTGGCCAAGCCAAATATTAGAGCCAATGCTTCTCGTTCTGTCGTGGAGTAGTTTTTTTCCGCACTAATGAGCAGTCGGATGATGTACTCAATAGGTATTTCGCGTATTCCCTCTCCCTGTAGCAGGACAGCTCAAACAATTGACTTGCGTTTGTTCGTAGGTTAAATGATTGTGAGTTGTCAGCCTGTCGTAAGATCGGAGTACTAGTTAGCTTTTCCTTCAGTTCTTGGAAAGCTGTTTGCTGTTCTTAACCCCATATCCAAGGTGCGTTCTTTTCGAATAAAAAGCTCAAAGGTCGTGCTATCGTGGAGAAGTTTTTGATCAATCTCCTAAACCATGAGCGGGTCTACAGAAATGATTGAACCTCTTCAACGTTGCGAGGATTCCAGTGAGAGTCAGCAAGTTTCCTAGGAATTTTACTTGTGCGCATCCGAAGTGGCATTTTTCTCTCTTCGCACGATCTAGGTCCCTTAAGTGGTCTTCAAATCTTTTGGACAAGTTTATTGACTCGTCTAGGTAAGCAATATCATTACTCCCAGTAGGGTTCTCTTTACCATGATAATTAATTTTTAAAAGGATGCAGGAGCATTTTGTAAACTGAACGGCATCCAGTTAAACAAGTTTGTTCCGAATGTTGTAATGAAGGTGGTTTTCTCCCGATCCGCTGGCCGTACCGAAATTTGCCAGTATCCCGCTCGTAGATCCATAGGTTCTCATGTAGGTATATCCTCGAGCGGTATTTACTAGGTCAACGATCTCAGGGTGTGGGTAGCAATTGGGTTTTGCGATAGAAAATATAAACTCTGATTTCTCCCACTGGTTTTGGCACCATTACCACTAGGAAGGACCACGCAGCATCACATTCCTCTAAAATTCCTTCTCTCACCATTTCCTCCACTTCTGCCCGAAGAATCTTGGTTTTCTTCGACGATAGTCAATAAGGAGGAGCGGCTAAGGGCAATTTATATCCTGTATCGATGACGGGATCGGTAGCCGCAATGGGTTACCCCGCTTCAGAAAATACTTCCTGGTGTGTGTGGATCAGTTCAGTTTATCGTTCTCGTGGATTGAGGGCAGATCCTTCCTTTAGAGATAGATCTCTAGTGGGATCCACGGGCGATAGTATGGGGTTTGCTTTCATTTCCTCGACGATTTTTCTGATTTCAGGATCTTCTTGAATTTGGTCTTTCGGCTCTGCTTGCTGAGGGGATCCTATCTGATGCCTATATAGGTGTGCTATCTCAGGTGCTGAGGGATCCCATGAGAATACTTTTCTTGGAGAGTCTTTGAAGTACCAGGCCCTCCGCTTCGGGATCAGAACATATCCTGCGTCCTCCAGAAAGTCTAATCCTAGAAGAGTGTAGTTATCTGTAGATTTCGGTAGCAGGCCAGCGCTTGAAGTGATTCTCTTTGACCTGGGGATTTGTTCTCAGTTGGTAACATCTTGTTCTTCTTCCCTCACACTTCCTTCGAGTGGCCCATATTTCGGCAAGAGTTACACCTTGGTCGATGAGGCTTTTGTGGTGGTACAGGCTGGAGCTTTTGTATTCGGGGTGACGTCTGCTCTTGCAGGTCTCATTCAATCTTTTTAACTTGTACCAGTAAATCATTGAAGGTTTGTATCAACCCTCGGGTTATTTTTGATCGCAGGTTGTGCCTTATTAATCCAAATACCATGTCCAGCTGCATGGTCTTATTCGTGGCGACTTCTGGAAATTCAGCAACTGAAGCTCGCTTTTTGAAGATGAATTCATCTAGAGGCTCCTGGTCTGCTTGTGGGGACTGACATTTCTCTAGATGAAACCTGTATAATGGTCTTCTAGGGAAAAACGTCTTCTTAAGTAGGTCCAGTGCATATTCCCAGGAAGTTACTCTGTTTTGGTATGCCAACCACCATGTCGCTGCTTTTCCTCCCAGTAGCAAGGGTAATCCTTTAAGAGCATTTTCGTCCGGTAACACCTCCATGGATTTGAAGAGGCTCACCTGATTCAGATACTCGGCTACCTTAGATGCATCCATTTCCCCATTGAACCGGACCTTACTCGAGTAAATATTTTTGGTACCCGCGGTACGTGGTACACTATGTACTAAGCGTAACAGTTGTTCGAACTGTTCACGTGTGAGTTGTACTGTTTCCCCATTTTTGATTTTAGTCTTTCATTTCGACGTACTGGGTTCATTAACTGATTTATTCTCCTTAGTTCTCTTTCGCGGATCTTATATGCTCGAGATTTGCACTTTGTAGTTCTATCAAACTCCCAATCTTTTACGTTGCGCGCCACTTATGTTTTAATTAAAACCATTGGTTAAGTTAAGTTTTCTATTTACATTCTTACATCTACACCGTATACATATAGTTCACGTTCAAGTTTCGCGAACTGCCGGAGTATACACGGCACAGCGGTACTTTTCACGCACTAGCGAACAGGTACGGCCTTTCGGGTACTGAGAATCTTCCGAGTTTCTCCACAACGGAAGCGATCCGTTTAGATCCGGGGGTGTTTGGAGTTGGGTTAAGTCTTCTCAGTCTACTAGATTTGTACTGCAGCAGATTAATATTTGACAGTAATGAAATGGATAGATTTACGCATGAACGAAACTAGAAAATATTGGGAACTTATTTCCAAAGTCGTGATTATCTTATTTAAACTATAAAAAATTAATGTTATAACTTCAATATAAATGAAATGTTCTTACGGCAATTTGTAAATCAATATGTTAAGCATTTGTCGTTGTTCAATGAAACAACGCGTTCACGTTCTCTTCCAGTGAGCAGACCTGGAAACATTTCTGCTGTAGCCCAGAATGCGGCTGAACATCCATCAATATCAACTCGTCAAGAACTGATCATTTCTCGCACTACGTTTCCACTTCGCTGAATGGGCTAATGAACGCATGGATGAAGATACATATTTTCCCAGAAAAATCGTTGTAAGCGATGAAGCTGTGATTTGACTCCGTTGGACTATTTTTTATGGGGATCCGTTAAGGATAAGTGTTACGCTTACCATCTAGAAACGATTGATGCCTTGAAATACTAAATCGAAGTTGCCGTTTATGAGATTGAGCCCCAAACATTCGTCAATATATTGAAAGATTAGTTTTCATCGGATGGGGTATTGTATGGCCAGTCGTGGTGGTCATTTGAATGATATTATTTCGCATTCGTAAATGCGAAGATTCAACCTTTATAATAAAGTATTAACTTTGAAGAAATGTACAATAGTTTTTTATTTATAGGCGATCAAAAATAAAAATTTTAAATGAATATCTATCAAGACGTTAGTAATCCTCAAAACTGAAGGAGGCAAGGACATCAACCGAAAAAGCCTCAGATTTGCAGAAAACAATTACAGAACATTTCAAATAGTTTTTAAATTTCTGTTTATTTGTATTTGCAACAGACGTGACAGTGTCGAGAATTCATCTGCAGAGGAATGTTTGTTACCTATATGAAAGTATAGTCTGTTTGTCAATACCCCATAGCGCATGAGCGAAAAGTTTCTTCATAATTTTGATAAAGTTCTCTTTTGTAACATTCTAAGACAAAAGTACTGTATAAGATAGGTTGTGCAGATAGTCGGATATGGTCAAAGTTGCAGTCAATATTTGTCAAGTATTGTTGGTCGTCAACTAGAAAAAAGAAAACAAAATATTTTTTTGTTAATATTAATTTTTTTTTCGTTTTTGAAACGTTAAAAAATTAGTGCAATTGACTGAATTGGGAAAAAGTGCTGAATATGAGAAAACAAAGAGTATAAAAAATGGCATGGATATAAGGCACAGACCAGTTTCAGGAAGACCGCGTAAGATCAAAGGAAACAATTCAAATGCTCTCTATTGGCCTTAGGACGACACAATTTACGTCTGGGATTCCGCAAATTGGCTAACAGATTTGGAAATCAACGAAATATAAAAGAATGTCCAGAAACCGTCCGTCTGTCACTGAAAAGACAAGGCTACATATCAAGTTAACCGAAAAAAGTCCTCATAATGACAACTTCACAAAAGGAACGAAGGAGAGGTATTTTGTCAACGTTTTCAAGAAGATAACTTTAATATTGTCTTCGTATCTAATGAAAGTTGTTTCTTTTACCACCAAAATAATGGTTTTGGGAGCAAAATCTCAGCTTGGTGTTACGCCTCTCTGTATAGTTGATTTATAGTGAAAAGTTTTATGGCATTCTAAACCATTTCCTCCTTGAAATGACGCATGCTTTGTACCCAGAGGGGTGTCGTTATCAGTAGGATAATGCAAGATGCCATACTTCGCCCTATATTCAAGCTTGGATGCAACAGCACCAAGTGACAACCATTTTATAGCCAGCAGCTTCAGCAGATCTTAATCCCATTGAAAACATATGGGGACTTATGAAGATAAAGTGAAATAAAGATGATTTAATTCAGTCAGTTTTACAGTCCTTGACTTTCATCACCGAAAATATGATCTAGTTTCGGGTGTACCTCGACGTTAAGTCAAGTGTTTACAGTTAAATGGAGATTGTATAATTAAATAAGATGAATATTTTGTTATAATTTTCCAATTCAAGAATTTAAAATATTTACTAAATAATTACAATTGAGCCCTGTTTTTCCGTATACTGTATATCTTGTATACTACTCTGTCAAGAAAGTACCGGGAATTTTCAATTAAAACAACATTTTTACATTTAATCGTCAAAATTTATTGGGTCGCCTTCAAAATAGGCTCCATTTGCTCCAATACATCTATGCCAACGGCTCTTCCAATTATCGAAACATTTTTTATAGGCGCTTTCCGGGATGGACTTTAGCTCTCGCGCCGAATTTTGTTTTATGGCTTCAATCGACTCAAACGGGTGCCACGAAGGGGCAATTTTAGTTTTGGGAAGAGGAAAAAGTCGCAGGGAGCCAAATCCGGCGAATACGGTGGTTGCTGAAGCACGTTTGTTGAGTTTTTGGCGAGAAAGTCAGTCACAATCGTAGCTGGGTGAGAAGGCGCGTTATTGTCATGCAAAATCCATGAGTTATTCGGCCACAAATTTGGCCGCTTCTTACGGATACACTCACGCAAACGTTTCATAACGCCTAGGTAATACTCCTTGTTTAACGTCTAACCCTCTGGAACGAATTCGTAGTGCACCACGCCACGGATATCGAAGAAAACAATGAGCATCAACTGCATTTTCGAGCGGCTTTGGCGTGGTCCTTGAAGGCTCTGTACCACTGATATGCACGAGTTTTCGATAGAGCATTATCACCAAAGGCCTTTTGCAACATTTTCAATGATTCTGCACACGAAACTTCATTTGCAACACAAAACTTTAAACAAATTCTTTGCTCAACGTAATCACCCATAGTAAAAATCGGCACGCACTCTGACATCGACTGACTTAATCAGCTGTTTCAAACACACTAGTTGAGAGATCCCGCTCAAGCTTGGCATAGTAATTAAGGACAGTGGTACCAACCTAGGAAAAAAAAATTTACCTGCCTCATTGCCCCGCCAGATTTAAAT
Organism: Megalocaria dilatata; assembly: GCA_034642435.1. Classification (NCBI taxonomy): domain Eukaryota; kingdom Metazoa; phylum Arthropoda; class Insecta; order Coleoptera; family Coccinellidae; genus Megalocaria; species Megalocaria dilatata. The sequence continues at coordinate 49,505,745 of CM067859.1, read as the reverse complement.
CGATAATTCCCGGTACATTCTTGACAGAATGTACAAAGGAGTCCCAAACCTAAGCAGATACAATTTTTTTTCAAATTTCCACCTACTTGAAAGGTCCTTCGAAGGCTGCATAGCTGTGCCATGCTTAGCGCTCGGTATGTTCAAAATGGCGACCGTGATCTATAATTTTAATTTTGTTTATTGTGCTGAAAAATTATTTCACAAAATTCAATGGGTGCGAGAGTTATACGGTTGTAAATTCCCAAAATTCCAAAATTTGAACCAATTATTTAATGACTTTTTGAAATAACGCCGAAATAACAACCAACATGAAAAATTCTAATTGATTTCATTTCAGGAAAACGTATAATTTGATTATACTGAGTGTTTTGGGAGTATGCAACGCTGCTTCCATCTCAACGAAAATACACGAAATTCCCTTATGTAAAGGCGCCACTCTTGTATACCAATACGTAGGTCCTCTTCCTATTGAAAAACTTAGGGATGTTGATCATGTTCACATAATTTCGAGCGAAGTGGTTACAGAAAAGAATGATAAGTCTACATTTCCACAACTTTTGCACTTGGCTGTGGAGAAATCTAAGTTGAAGGGAGAAACAAAGAAATTTTTCGAAGCAATGCCTTCTATCAATAGGCTTGTTCTGGAAGACGATGATATAGAAAACTTCACTATAGAAGACCTCAGCGTACTGAAAAACTTGGAAATTCTCAGTATCAAGAACCAATATATTGGAAATTTGAATGCAGAAACTTTCAGAAAATTTGGGAATTTGCGAGAAATACATCTTATTTCAGGAAAAATTAAACATATTAACGAAAAAGCTTTTGACCATATGAATAACTTGCAGATTCTTGATTTAAGTGGGAACGAGTTGAAGGAAATAAGCAAAGGAGTATTCAATTCCATGAGAAATCTTAAACAACTGATATTGGACAATAATCAACTGGAAGAATTAACTGCAGCGCATATGCCAGAACTACCAGAACTAGAAGAAATTCATGTGAAAGGCAACAAATTTTCTTCGATTGATGTTGAGGATCTCAGAACTAAGTGCCCAAAATTAGGGAAAGTTTTTGTTTGAGCTAATTAATTAGTATATAATGTATTAAGATGAGAGGGCGGAGCTTATAATTCAATATAATAAATTTTTTTATCCTTTGAATAAAATTTAAAACCTACTCTTATTGAGTTTTCAATTGTATCAGGCTCTACTTGATAAAATTCCAGATTAAATTTTTGAATAAGATCATTTTGATTTTCACAAATTTTTATTGTTATTTAATAAAACAATTGTTTCGCTATCACAGTAGCATCTTCATGTAGGCGGTATCTTACATTTGTAAGATATAGCCTTTTTCCAGATTTTTTTAAGGCATTCGATAGCGTGAATCATGAATGCCTTTTGAAGAAACTCTCTTCTATGTGGTAGTCGCGATTGTCAACTGGAGTTGCTCAGGAGCTGCTTGTCTGATCGAGTTCAGAGGGTTTGTATTGATAGCGAGGGACTAGTTTTTATGTCATAGGATAAATATGCGAACGTAGGAATTCCCCAAGGAAGTAACCTGGGACTCTTTTTATTCCTGATATATTATATATATATATATATATATATATATATATATATATATATGTATGTATGTATTGTTGTTTGTTGACTGTGCGAGAGCAAGAATCTTAATTCGAGTAGTGAACAAACTAGATAAGTCTTCTATACAGTACAGCACTGATACACTCAAAATGAATTACTTCCCAATGTCAGTAAGACTGAGTGTGTGATTTTTAGAATGATTCAGTCTACAAATATGTATCCTCAGTCAATAACTCTGGATAATACCCAGGTCAGATTTTTCTTTTCGACAGAAATTCTTGGAGTTTCGTTCGATGGTCACCTGAAATAGAATGATCATGTGAGTCAGGTCAGCAAAAAACTCAATAAAGTTGTATACATGATCAGAGTATTACCACGCAGATTGGACATGGAATTTTCAAAAACAGTTTAACATGCACGTTTTGTTTCACGGACTTGTCATATGGAGTGGAAGCAGTGATTTAAATAGATTATTCATTCTGCAGAAATAAGCCTTAAGGGCAATAATAGGATTGAAATATAAAGAACCATGCAGGAGCCATTTTAGAAATAATTCCATGCTCACACTTCCGGGACTATACAATTTGAAATGTCTGCTATTTGTGAGAAAATATCCCCAATATTTTAATGATCTGTTGAAGAAAAACAACACAAGACGTACTCTTCCATACAATATTCCGAGGCATTCCTTGATACTCACTGAAAGAAACACAAACTATATGTGTATAAGATTGGTCAATGTACTACGTAAGGAGTTCATCAATGTATCTAATTGAAGAAAATTCAAAATCGAAATAACTAAAATTATTGTAGATATAGAACAAATTCGATTAGGGAATTTATGGAATATTCTTTCAGATCTTGTTGAAGTTGTGATATTTTTTGACGGTTTCCACTTTTCATTCGTATGATTGTATTGATTATAAGAATAAAGTTTATGTTATGTTATGTATGTTATTTAATATTATTTACTACTTCTATTGAGTATTCAGTAAATGTAATGTATGTCCAAACTACGAGAAGATATTAAATAATAATAAAATTCTGCTTTATTGAAAAACTAAAAATCCATCGACCTAAGTCCTTCAGCCTGTTTTTCACAAATATGTAGGATGTTACATCAGAAATGTAAAGTCAAAATCTTCATGTTATATTCTAGAAAAAAACACTACACTTCTATGAACCGATTGTGTACTTGGTTTCTTGCTACAGTTTCCAGATGGTTTGTGTGGATATTGTCTGTTTGGTCTAGCTCAGGATGGCTCTGAGAGACGATGTTTCAGCAGTTTGGAGATTTTGCAAACTTGTCTTTTTTGCTGTTGGGTAGATTGGGTGACAGGATTCAAGTGAAGGGCGGCATATTGTCTTGTATAATATATTATAAGTGAGCAGCGGTTTTCGTGTTCATAATAATAATACTTCTTTATTTCAAATAAGGCTTACAGATAAGATGCTCACCTGAAGTGAAATAGTGTCTAAATGAAATTAATGGGTTAGCTCTCTAATGTGACATTAAAAAAATCTCCTAGCTCATAAGGCTCAAGTTTTATAATCAGAGATTTCACTCTGTTTTTGAAGATTCTTAAATTATTTATGTTCTTAATTTTATTTGGCAAATGATTAAATATTCTTATACAACTATATGTCGGGTGTTTTTCACTTAAAGTCAATCTATGAATTGGAAAATTTAAATTTTGTGTTCTTGTGTTGTAACTATTACTGTGATTATATTGAGTGAATTTTTCTTTGTTCTTATGTAAGAATACAGCACATTCGTAAATGTATAACCCATAGACTGTGAAGATGTTATTTTGCTTAAACAATTCTCTACAAGTTTCATTATATTTCAGCTTAAAAATTACCCTTATTGTTCTTTTTTGTATTTTAAACATTTCTTCTAAATTTCTTTTAGTTCCCCAAAAAATAATCCCATATCTGAGTCTAGATTCAAAATTTGCATAATATAAAATTTTCATTGATTTATCATTCAGGTATTTTCTAGATATTCTAATTGCAAAGTTAATCTGAATCAATTTCTGACTTAAATTTTCCACATTGCTCTAAAATTCATGAACGAGTCTATGAATACACCCAAAAATTTAGTACTGTCTACAATATTTATAACCTTATTTTCTAAAGTAATGCTGGTTGGTTTGCTTTTATTAGTTCTGTTAGTACTGAAAACTATAAGGTTGGTTTTTTCCACATTGAGAGTCAATTCGTTCTTCTGTAGCCATTCTTGTGTCCTATCGAAGAAGTTGGTACCTGCACGAATCAATGTAAACTCATCTTTTGCTCCTACCAATAGGTTGGTGTCGTCCACATAGTTGATTAGTTTTTCATCTTCCTCTGCTATATCTTTCAAATCATTCAGGAATATTAGGAATAGAAGCGGTCCCAATACACCTCCTTGTACTATCCCTCTTTAATTTATAAGCTCAGTGGATTCAGCATTTTCTCCTTCCTTGATGTCTCCTTCCAACAGTTCCAATATGTTCTTTGTTAATTCAAATATGGCTGTTGGGGTAGATTTTCCTTTCAGAAATCCGTGTTGTGTGTTACTGAAAAAATCACAACTATTCAGGAATTCTGTGATTCTGGAGCACATTATCAGTTTGAATATTTTTGAAAAACTTGGCAGAATACTGATAGGTCTGTAGTTTCCTAGCTCTTGAGGATTTCCTCAATTCTCCCATTTTAATATGGGTCTGATAATCGCTGTTTTCAATTGTTCCGGGAACTTGCCTTCTTTGAACGACTGGTTTACCAGGTGTGCTAGAACTCCATTTATTCCACTGGTGTGTTTATTCTTGAGTATTTTCCCTATTTCCAAAATCTCTGTAGGATTTGTTATTTTAAGATAGATGGATCTGTTGTTTGGTGTAAGGTTGCATTTTGGTTGATGATGTGTCTGTGAGCTGATGTTATTGAAATAATTATTGAATTTTTGTGCTATTTCCTTGGGATCACCTTCTACACCACATTCCTCTGTGTTCTTCTGCCTTCCCCTGATTTCATTACATATTGACCACATTGTCTTGTTCTTATTATCTGATTTCCTGATTCTCTCTTCAAATGTTTGGGTTTTGTATTTCCAAATTAATTGGTCATAATCCTATTTTGTTTTGTTATAAATTTCTCTATATTTGACGTTACACCTGCTCATCAATAGTAAAATATCTAGCTGACTTTTGCATCTATTTATTTCTGTGTTTAATGGTATTTGCCTATTTCTTTTTGGTTTAAACTTCTTCAGTGGGAAACATTTATTTAGGATAGATTGAAAGGTTCTCAGAAAAGCCTGCCACTTTGAATCAATGTTGCTATCTACCTCCTCTTTGAATATAAATGACCAGTTCTGCTTTCTCAATTTTGTTATGAATTCACTTTTGGCTTCGTTGTTGAAGGATCTACAGTATTTCACCTTGTGTGGCATGTATTAGTAATAATCAATTCCTGTGCTCTGTGATCCGATATATGTAAGTCCAATGTTCTTGATTGCCAGTTTTCGATGTTAGTAAATATGTTGTCGATGCATGATTTTTTCATGCCAGAGCTGTGAAGCTCCTGAAATATTTGGCCCTACTTACATATTTTTTCTACAAGTGGTTCGTCTGTTTTTTTAAATGAAATTTATTGTCTATATCAATTCCCAGATATTTCACACTGTTAACTTTCAGCGTCTTTGTGTTGAGCCAATGTGTTATTGCATCAGTTGGGTGTTGCAAGTCTTCTACCTATCTCTTGTTGTTCGTGTTGTGACTAATCAGGGTCGTGTCATCTGATTACTGCAGCATGTATAGATATTGCTGCTTCGAGTTGCTTTTTTATTATATGTTTCAGCTCTTTCTCCAGGAGTGGTTTGAGAGTGATAGCACGGTAGTTTTTCACGATATGTTGATTTGTATTAGGTTTTGGGGTAGTAACAATGGTTTCTTGCCTCTCTTCCTTTTGTATTATTGTCGTAACCAGGAGCAGTGTTTTCTTTCTTTATTTGAAACTTCAAAATATATTTCCTCTCCTATTTTGTTGCTGCTAGAAAGATGTGTAGTCTGTTGTCGAAGAACGGAGTGGAGAAATGTAGGGCCTTGTTTAACGGTTTGGAGGATCCTCTTTCCGCACTGCACACCAGCACCAAAGTACCACCACGAACATTCGTGTTCACAGTGTTCACGTTTAGTTGTAGAGAATTAAAATTTCTGAATCTCGTATTACTAACCTCTTTTGGTTTAGTTTCGATGAAGAGGGCACAGTTGATTTCAGGTCTCTTGATGATTTTGTAGATGATATGTCTCCGGTATGTGTAGTTGTTGAGGTTGGAGTATATAATTTTATGTGTGGACATGAATTTTAATGTTATCACAATCCTGAGTTGTTGAATGGGTGAAAGATAAGAAGGTGCCTCCACATCGGACACCAGTATATACAGACGGTTTCTAGAGAAATGGGCAACTATGTCAATGGCATATTAGGATACGAATTTCTTCCTGAGCTTGGCAATTAGTTCCTCTCCTTGAGCTGCTGATTTTATTTACTTTGTTAATGTATGTGTCTATGAGCATATTATGTAGAGTAACTGGTTAATGTATTTTGAATTTTTTTTCATATTTTGGGATACATTTCACTAGATTTATTGTTAAGACTTTTGATCTGGCTGTTAGGGATGCTTCGATAAGTTTTGTGGGTCTGCGTGAACACTTCAGGGACCAGGTTGTGTAATCACTGGAGCCACATACCGCACATTTTGGAGGTAATTGGCTGTTGCACTAACCGTAGTGATAGGATGCTTCAACCTTGGTACACTTGATAGGGAGGGTGCAATTTTCGCGTGCATGAAGGCTTGACGGCGGGAGCATGGTTGAGTGGAAGATATTAATCATTATAGATTCTGTAGTGTTCAAGTTTATGTTCCAAATTGAGCAATCTATCGCAGGAATTTGGACAAAACAAACAATCAATTATGATTTTGCCAACATTTCGGAACGAAATGCGCCTTTCTTAAGGCCAGAAAAACATTTATTAATTATAAACAAAACATGAACACCTAATAATTATTAACTCATCATAAAATTAATAAAGCATGTAATGAAAATGATCAGGCAGAGTCCAGAATAAACAGATAATATCAATGCGTGACAGTCAATGAAATATAACAATGAAATGGCGTCGGAGAACATCCACTGAATTACATGCGCTGTGATGGAAACGATGTTCCGTTGACACATATTCATATTAGGTCTCAGTTTATTTAGTTCATCTTAACCAGCAAATATACAGTGCAAATCCATGTACATCAATCTGGTACAAAAATGAAACAAACGTTTACATGAATCTAGACTTGCTATCAGTTACTTTTATTCTGGAAATGATGTGGTCACAAGAAAAGCTTGGATATTCAACAAAAATGTATTTTGAAAGTGATGTATGGAAAGAGAATAACGTTCCCGAGTTATAGAATATACAAAATTTTCAAGGTGCTAGATATAAGACAAATATATGGTCAAAAAATCGTTGTAAATGTATACCAGAAGAAAATATCGATCATACTTAAAGAGCACGTACACAATACTTTAGTATTGTGTGGCAAAGCATAATAATTATGAAAGAGAAAAGGTACAAAAAAAAATTGCTAACGCTGATGTACTTATATTGCATCCAGAATATAGCCGATTGTTCCAACCATAATTAAAGGAATAAAAAACGGAAATAAATTGAAAAAAGAAATTAAGAAATGGCTCACTGAAGAGGATCGATCCACAATCCACAGAATTATCAATTCTGTTTAGGGTTGTTGAAAGAATTCGAATAGTCATTATAAAGTCAAAACTGGACTTAAATCGCCCGAATGAGAAAAATATTACCAAATCGAGACTTTGCGTGGCCCCTCAAACAAGTTGAATACCACCGATGAAAATAATCTAGACTCGATGAAGAGAAATACCAACGATAATGACATATAGAATGTTATTTATATATATATATATATATATATATTTTTTTTTTTTTTTTTGATTAGAATTAGGAGTAAATATGTTCAGTTATTTAGTTTAGTTTTATTAAGTGAATTTTTAGTTGAAATAACTGTACATAGTTATCATGAATAACTTCACAGCTTTTTTTTTGATTTATTTGTAGTTCTTGAACCAATAAACTCCATATTATTATTAGCCGTTGTATTGACGTCTCTTCTATTGTTAACAAGGCAAAACCGATGTTGTTTAAGTTAATAGTTGTTTATCACCTTTCTGTTATAGTAAGGGGGTAGTTGTTGTCCGATAGTATACAAATATTTGAGGTATACAATGAAAATAATGGATGACCGTACGGAGCTATGTAACCCCTAGAAATATTTGAGACATTTCAATAAGTACCATTGTTTTAACAACCTTCTTTGTCGATTGCCGACATTCCGATGTCTGTTAGAAGCCCCCTTTTTTACTCTAGGTTTTATCACTTTTGTTTAAATATCTCTGTACCACTGTTAGGTATTCAGTTGTCTGATGATGGGATAGTTTATTTCCCGAAACTCGAGTCACAAGAAAATGTGTAATATATCTTTTTATTGGTAGTAAAACATACTAATTTCTTCAATTTGTTTCAGTTATTTTCATTACATTTTCTTCTGAAACTTTTTATGAGTGATCGAGCCTTGTGAATTAGATTGGTTGCAACATTTTTCTTTAGTTGGGCGCTATGGTTCGAAAGAAAGTTGAGACATCGACCTGAATTCGACGATTTTTCATACCAATCTGTGATCATTTTATTATTTTCTCTTATCAGTATAACATCCAGAAAAAGTAGTCTGTTATTGTTTTCTATCTCGATGGTTAATTGGACTTTTTCGTGAAATTAATTGAACATATTAAGTGTTGGCTGAATGTGGTCTTCAGGTGCGAATAAAAATGTGTCATCAACACATATTTTCATAAAGAAGATACAAAAACCCAGTTTACCAACAACATACTCAAATACTTCTAACATAATTAATTCGGCAAAATCTGTACTGCAAGGGGATCCCATAGCTGTTCCATCTAACTGTTTATAAAATGTTTTGTTGAATGTAAAGTAGCTGTTGTCAAATATACTTCAATTAATCCTATGAAACTATTTGTATCTAACTCAGTAAAGCAACTCATATAACGCCATTATTTAGTAATGACTTGAACAAGTAATTATTTTGGGATGCTAGTAAATAAGGACACGACGTAGAGAGACACAAGCCTATAATTTGAAAGCATATGAATGTTTTTCAGTTCCTCAACGAAGATGAACGAGCTATCCACTTTAAATAAACTTCGAAGAAGAAAGTAATTTGCTTGAAATATTATGTAGAAAAAAAACGATGTTATAACCAGGTGAACCTATGCAACTTACTATAGGTCTAAAACTGGCAACCTGTTTGTGAGTTTTACTCGAACACTATAATTTTGGAGGAGTACTTTTATGTCCGATAGTTCTTATATTGCATTCCTGTTATCATTTGGTCATCCCTGGGTGTTTTCAGAAATTTGTTGATGTTGTTCTGGGTCTTCTTTATTGGATCTTACTTCAAAATTTTGAATATGGTACTGTCAATTAGTAAATTGTTCACTTCTCGAATGTACTCTTCTGTGTACATAATTACTGTTCGGATTTACCTACCAAAGTGTCAGGATTGAGTCTAACGAAACTCGATGTGATATGGTAGTGTTTTCTAAGGGAGTCTGGAGTTATTGGTTTTTTGAAGAAGTTCTGGATTATTTGTTTACATCTTGATCTGACTCTGTTTTCCTCCAAAGAAAGTGCATAATAAAACTCTCAACATCCTTGATTAGGTCTAGTATTGGAACATTCTTTAGGACTATGACATGTTTTGGTCCCATGCCTTATACACATATATAAAGAATTTGGTTACACGACATCATTCTATAACATCCTTGATAAAAATAAAAAAAATTTCACCAACATAAAAGATAAGACCCTTCCTACTATGCAGTCCAGTCTTGTGTACAAGATTCCCTGCCAAGATTGTAATAGAATGTACGTGGGTCAAACAAAACAATACTTGAAATACAGGGTACCACAACATAAGAATTATGTCAGACAACTGAAAGCTGAAAACAAAATTGCCCTTACCTAACATACACACAGAGAGGGACATAGATTCGATTTTGAGAACGTAAACATCCTAGATAAAGAACATAATTATTTTAGACATCTGTTGAGTGAGATGATACACATAAGAAGAAAGTTGATAACAGAGAAGATAGAAAAAATTTGAGTGTTGTTTATGACCACATCATTTCCAGAATAAAAAGTACCTAACAGATAGCAATTCTAGATTGGTGTACACGTTTGTTTTCTATTTGTGACCAGATTTATGTTTCTTCTATACCTACATGGGTCCACAATGTATATTTGCTGGTTAAGAACTAAGTAAACTGACACCGAATATGAATAATTGTGTCAACAGAAAATCGTTTTCACAACAGCGTTGTAATTCAGTGGATGCTCTCCGACGCCATTTTATTGTTTTATTTCATTGATTTTCGCGTATTAAAATTAACTATTTATTTTCGACTCTGTCTGATCTTTCTCATTACATACTTTGTCAATTTTATGAAGAGGTAATAATATAAGGTGTTAGATGTTTTGTTTATAATTTATAAATGTTTCTGCTAGCTTTGAGAAAGGAACAATTCGTTCCGGAAATTTGGAGAAATCATAATAGATTGTTTGTTTTATTTGTTCAAATTCCTGCGATAGATTGCCCAATTAATCATTATACTTTATTATCATAACTTCAGATCAAATTATTTGGCTAGGTCCGTTGTAGTCGTCGGAAGTTGAATGGATTTTCTGTCAGATTATCGATCAGTGGGTTTGCATGCCCTTCTAGCTTCTATTGCTATTGTCTTCAGTAGGTTTTCAGGTTGGGTAGGTACTAAAGTTTATTTGCAAGTAATAATAATAATTTATTCGGTCTTGTTTTCATATCAACAATGTAATGGCATTTGTGAAATGGTGGTTCCTGAATAAATTAGAGAATAACTCACGAAGCAGAGTATTTCTGCTTGTATGTAAGAAATGCAATAGTTTTCTGGTTTGCATATACAGAGTGATTCAAAACTCGAGGCAAAAAATTAAGGAATGTATATTCGTGATGAAAAATATAGAATAAAATTTTTGGATATGGCTTTATTTCCAAGATATTAGACTTCAAAACCATGTCATCAATTTTCAACTTTAATAATTAATAAGAATACAAAAATATATGTATGAGATGTTCAAAAATACCAATAATAGCATCGATACAGGCTTGGCAACGTAAAGTAAGAGAATTAAATGTTGAATTGCATGTTTTGCCTATTTTGAGTTCATTCGACTACATTAATAATTCGTTCCAATGAGTTTTCTTAATGAATTTACACCTCTTAAGCTTTTTATTTCAAAGGACTTGAATTGGAAGTAATTGTTCGATAAAGACTCCGCTCCAAATATTAACAGAGAATCTTTCTAGAAAACCTCTTCTTTTGAAAGAGTGAGGTTCTTCAAGAGACCATACATGTTTATTATGGTAGTTATTTATGCTATCCCGATTAAAAGTAGTAGTCTCCCTGAAAAAAATTCAATTTTGTTCATGCTGCTGCAGAAACCATTGATAAAAGGCGAGTCTCTGCATGTGATCTCCTGAATGCAAATTATGTACTCTATATAGGTTACTTCGCCATGTAATGAATCTTTCCTTTCAGTTGGGCCTGAAGGTTTCTGTAGTGAAAACTCTGGGATCTCCTCGGGATTTTGACAACTACAGACCGATTAGTTTATTGTCGTCATTTTCTAAGATTTTCGAGAAAGTTATTGCTCATCGGTTAATAAAGTTCTTTCATAAATTTTAAGTTCCTAATGATTGTAAACATGGTTTCATTAAGGACAGAAGTACAGAGGCTGCTTTATATGAGCTCACGTGTGTTTGACACTCTTGAGCGTGGTGAAGTTCCGATGGCCATCGCATTGGATCTAGCAGAAGCCTTCGATAGCGTCAATCATGAACTTTTGCTTATGGACTGAAAGATACACAATTGAAATTGATTGAGAGTTATCTGAAGAATAGAAGACAGAGAGTTCTAGTTTCCACTAAAGAGCATGACTACCTTTCTTCCGAAAAAATGGTTGAGCTGGGCGATCCTCGGGGTAGTATTTTGGGTCCGTTACTTTTTTTAGTTTTCATTAATGATCTTCCAGAAAGTTTTGAGGTGCGTACTAGTAAGATCATTAAAATGTTGATTTTTGATGATGACTCGGATATCTTGATTTTTGCACCTGATGTTACATCTGCGATTGAGATTTTTTATGAGGTTTTGGATGAAGTGAATAAATGGTGCATTGCAAATCAGCTCCTAATTAATAACGAGAAGACCCAGTGCATCATTTACAGAACTGATAGAACGATCAAATGTTATCCGGTGAATTTAACATACCGTAACATCGAGATACCTGTCAGTGTTTCCGTAAGATTTCTTGGCATTCTTGTAGATTGTCATTTAAAGTATTACAACCCTATTGAGCAATTGAATAAGCTGAAATCTGTTAACTATTGTTGAGAGTGTTGAAGGAACAAGTAGTGATGGAAATATTGAAAACAGTTTATTATGCCATGTTCCACTCACTGTTAAGTTATGGCAGAATTTTTTGGTGTAGTAGTGGTGCTCTATATCGTATTTTCCGTACCCAGAAATTGGCTATAAGGATCATGTTTGGATTGAGGTTTAGACAATCATGCCGTGGAAGATTCAGGGATAACAACTTTCCGACAGTTTATGGATTATACATCTTCAAAATCCTTTTGTTCATGTTCAACTATAAAATTTATTTTGTCAAGTACTTAAACTTAAATAATACCAGAAGGAAGCAACCGTATATATTTCCGGCTCATTCATGGTCTTTCAGTGAGAGAGGATCATACTTAATGAGTATAAAATTCTTTAATAGTTCACCCAGCAACATACAGAAGTTAGATGCTCATGGGTCTTTCAGGAAAATGGTTCTCGATTTAGTTTTAAAAATCGAACCTTACAGTATTGAGGGTTTTTTTGATGCCTGTAAAGATCTGAAGTGATTTTATATTTCGTAATTTTGGTCCCTTTTCTTTCTTTTATTAAGTGTTAATAAAAAATCCATAAAATTATTATTATTATAGATATATGAAATATAATGAAAGGTCATATAATCATAATATATATTTCCCATAAATTATTTCATTACATCACATAATTACATCGAACCTTACAGTATTGAGGGTTTTTTTGATGCCTGTAAAGATCTGAAGTGATTTTATATTTCGTAATTTTGGTCCCTTTTCTTTCTTTTATTAAGTGTTAATAAAAAATCCATAAAATTATTATTATTATAGATATATGAAATATAATAAAAGGTCATATAATAATAATATATATTTCCCATAAATTATTTCATTACATCACATAATTACATCAGCTGCAAAATATTTATGAAATATGTGAGGTGGACAATCGTTTTAACATTTGCTCCATGAGAAATATACAAAAGAAAATATGAATGTTAAATTTATGTTTTCAAGCTCTCTCTCCAAGCAGAACTATGAGACACATGAAGGACCCATTAAGAACAATGCATCTAGTACTAATTTACGGATTATCGAGCACACAATCAGTTCCTCTCTGCCGCTTCATATTTTCATTCGCTGAGATTGTGATGCAAATTCCTTCGCGATCACTGAAACATTTTCACGAGGCACGAAGGATTGGTTTGAAGATAGTTCCTTTGAAAGATGGTTCTGTACAATTATTTTCCTCTATTTTTCCAAGTGAAGATGTGTGCTTTTTCAACATTTTTATTAGATTGTGTATTTGTACTATTAGATTTGATTTTTTATCCAATATTATATCACCTACTTTCGATTCTCTATTTCTTTCATTCACATGATCATCATCATTTAATGGCTCCAATTCTCCGTTTACAATTGATATTTGCTGTCGACTTGTCGCACTGGTTTTTCTGATTTTGTATTTCCAGATATTTTTTCTCGCACTGCCACTTTTCCGAGGTTATATTTTTACAACAGATCATTTCTCCATCATCATTCATGTAGATTTCGAAAATTTTCTTATAACATTTGGTACAGGAGATATCATTTTTCACTTCTTTCAAGTATTTATTATATATCGGGTGTTTTCTTAGAGTGATAGAACTTTCGATAGGGATTACTGTGATTTGACCGAAAGTAGAAGCCATGTTGTTTTGACATATCTGTTCAGTAAGCATTGACAAATTATCATGGAAACACTCACGCCACAAGAACGGTCACAAATTGTTGAAATTTATTTTCAAAATCAGTGTTCTATTCGCCAAACTTAAAGAACACTTCGTGAAATTTATGGCAGCTTATTCGACTTTCGATAAATTTAGGACACCATTTTCTCTACTCGATGCCACAACAACAACAAGATAAAGAACTGTACGAATAGAAGAATATTGCTGCTGTAAGTCAGTGTTAATAATGATCCAGATTTGTCTATTCGTCCACGTTCACAACAAGTTGGACTCTGTGCATCCACTATATGGAAAATTTTGCGTAAAGATCTTGGTCTACACCCATATAAGATCTAACTGGTTCAAGAACTAAAGCCACTTAACCATAATAAGCGTCGTTTGTTTGCTGATTGGGCCCTAGAACAGCTTGAAGTTGATCCACTTTTTTATCGTAAAATTGTGTTTAGTGATGAAGATCATTTCTGGTTGAACGGCTATGTTAACAAGCAAAATTTCCGTATATGGAGTGAAAACAATCCTCAAGAAGTTCTGTAGGTTCCATTGCATCCTGAAAAAATGTGGTGTGCTTTATACGCAGAAGGCATCATCGGTTCATATTTCTTTAAAAAGTATGCTGCTCGATACAGATCGATGATCAATTATTATTTGTTTCAAAATTTGAATGGTATCGACCCAGAAGACTTTCGATTCGAACAAGATGGTGCTACACTTCATGCTGCTACCGTAACAATTGATTTATTGAAAGAAAGATTTGACGTTAACATTTTTTCAAGAAATGATCCAATCAATTGTCCTCCAAGATCATGCGACATAACTCCACAGGTTTATTTTATTTGGTTTTACGTCAAGTCATTGGTTTATGCTGATAAACCAGAAATAATAGACGCTTTGGAAGCTAACATAACTCGTTTAATTAATAAAATAAGACCTGAATTACTCAAAAAAAGTGGTCCAAAATTGATCTGGTCGAATGCGGTTCCTTAGAGCTAGTCGTGGTGGACATATGCCGGAAATTATTTTTAAAACATAAATGTCATAAAACTTTCGAATAAAAAAAAATTGGCTTCAATCATAATTTAAATGTGTTCTATTTCAATTTAAAGTTCTATCACTCTAAAAAAAACACCAGCACTACTATTGCTATGTGGCGCTTTCTTTGAAACTCTTAATACTTAAGTGAGTCAGCCAGAAAAAAGTTCAGAGTATCAGAGTCAAAATATGCACTATAAATTTTTGTCATTGAAATATCTGAAAAGCGAAATTTTTTGATAAGCAGCCAAAGAAAAAAAAATGGAAATTTGAACCAGAGAAAATTTGTGACTATTTTTTGAGTACGAAATATTCTATTTCAAATTTGACAATGGAACTCTCAAGAGGAAGTAGTCCAGATGACGTCAGATGTCACTCATCTTGTTTACATCTAAATTATAATAGATATGAATAAAAACTTTTATTTTATTGCTCGGAGGAAAAAAAATAACCCTTGTGAAAGGGTGAAGTTTATATTTCTTTATTTATTTATTTAATCTTTGGGGTACAAACGGTGCTGACCCAAAATAGTATCCACATATTTCAAATATAAATTACAAATACCGTATAGAAAATATCAGAGATACAAGATTAAAATCATCAAAATGGAGCATTACATAAATACAACAGCACAATCATATCTCAGGCGACAACTTTAACGAGCCCAAAGCACGCATTAAACTCCTTGAGCACGAAAATAACCGAACAGAATGGTTCGAAATCTTACATATGTATCAGAAAACACATCTATATTTAAAACCTGAGATAAGCCATCATATGTCCTCATGGATGTATGGAGGGGTGAATACAGATAGTAATAGGTACTAGCCTGCTCCACGAAAAAAAGGTGTTCGTGTGTCGAGTATTATAACGCAGAACGACCAATCCTATATGACGAGAGATGTCCACACAATCAATTTTATTATTGACTAATTTGAAGGCGAATGCAGCATCAGCTATCTTCCTGCGCTGCTCGAGAGATATCAAATTCAATCTTCGGTGCAACTCGGACACATTCACTACAGAGGGGAAGAATCGTGATTGGCAGTGTCTGATGAATCTCCTCTAAACTCTCTCCAGCCTATCGATATATATTCCATAGCGAGGGCTCCATATCACTGAACCAAAACCCAATACACTATTAACATAGGCCAAGTATAGTGTACGCAACACAACGGGGTTTGTGACCTCGGAGTTCTAAGGATAAAACCAAGCATACGAATAGCTTTTTTTTGTAATATGGTAAATATGCTGATCAAAGAGTAGTTTCGAGTCCAAGATAATCCCAAGATCGCGCACTGATTGAACACGGGAGATGGCATGGTTGTGAATCTCGTATATAATCGGCATGGCTGTAGGAGGTTTTCTAACTTACAAAATCGGAAGCACTTAGAGACATCATTAATGTAGAGAAGGAATAGCAATGGGCCAAGATGTGAGCCCTGTGGGATACCCGATGTTACATGTATGTCTCCAGACATGAACTGACCCAATACAACTCGCTGACATCTATTACTGAGGTAAGACTCGAACCACCTGAGAAGACCCCCATGCACACCGATCCCAGTAAGTTTGGAAATCATGATGGAATGGTTAATTTTGTCGAAGGCCTTACTGAAATCAGTATACACGGAGTCAACCGAAAGGCCGGAGTCCATACTACCCAGAATATATTCTATGTATGAAAATAAATTAGTATCTACTGAATGGTTTTTAACGAATCCATGTTGATCGACATTGAGTACATTCTTTACATCAAAAAACAGCATATCAGTTACGATACTCTCGAAAAGTTTACTGATCACGCAAAGTTTAGAGATGGGCCTATATTTCTCTATAACATTTTTATCGCCAGACTTTAAAACTGGAATCAAGCTGGCAAATTTCCACTTCTGGGGAAAACAAACCATCTGTAAGTGATCTATTGAATAAAATATAGAATGGTTCGATCAAATTATTAGAACACTTTTTCAAAAAAGATAGCGGGATTTCATCGGCACCAGCACCAACATTTGGCATTACAATGATCTTTTCTCTAATCTCATCTCGACTTATACTATAACACCCGATATTCAGAGGCGTATCATGATGTTCAGTGATCCTTCTTACTAAGGTTCAAATACTGAACCAAAATATTCACAAAACAGATCACATATCATCTGCTGATCAGTGGTTGGAGTTCTGATGGAATCGGGGATATAGGGAGAGTTTTTTTTTATTGTGAACATAACGCCAGAAAAACTTCGGGTCTTGTTTGATGCTATTCTTCACGCTTTCGATAAATCTTATGTAGTCTTGTGATATTAGGTACTTTGCCCTACCCCTGAGAAGCTTGTAAGTCGAGTAGTCCAATAAATTTCCATATATCTTCCAACACCTACGGAATTTCTGTTTTTGTTTAAGCACTTTCATAGTAGGGAGCGTGTACCAATTAGGGTACCTTCTACAGTATCTGGGAAATGAGGGATCATACCTATCGAAGAGAGAACAGATGATCTCATAGAATCTCTCCGCACAACCATCCAAATCCTGCCCAAAAAGTTCGACACTCCAGTAGACAGCTTGTAACGCCACATTTCACGAGTCATAATCAGCAAGACTGAAATTACGGGATCGTTAATTACCCAAATATCTTCTGAATGATGCCGAAACATCTATGTCAAATTCGATTGAATTGTGTTAACAGTCCTTGGGTACTAGAGGGTGCTCAATAAGTTTCAAATCAGTTATTTTGAAGGTATTATTTAAAATCAAATCAAGTGTGTTACCCGAAACATGAAATTCATTGAACTGAACCATCCCCGACAGAAATATTGAATCTACGCATAAATTGGAATAGAAATTCGCAATATATTTTGATACACAACACGAATTGAGTTGGTCAATTTCCCATGTGTCAAGTTGAAGTCACCACAGATAACAAAAAGTTCCTCCCGGTTATTTTCAACAATATAATTTAACTCATTACAAAACACAACCAGCGCAAAATGATCTCTAGGTGGAACATACACGCATCCAATATATACCTTGCGTCCACTCTCCAAAACGATTGTCACCCATAGGTCTTCACATTCAGAATACCACAGGTTATTAGAGAAGCTGACCAGGTCCACAGAAATCGCTATCAAAACACCCCCACCTTTATTCTTCTGCGAAAGTGCGGAATCTCGTCTCGACGGTAAACCCTATAGGAAGGGTCGAATATTTCCGAATCGAGAACCGAGTCATTTAACCATGTCTCCGTCAGACATACAATGTCAAATTCACAAGAAGATGTATTCTTTTTCACTGTCGCTAATTCAGAGTTTATACCACGGACGTTTTGATAATATGCTGTAAGTCCCAGTAAATAACAACAAAAGATACAAACAATATAAAATCGGCATAAAAAAAAACCTAGACGATTTTGTCCAAATCAGCCTCGCTGGAGATCTTTATGATCTTGGATCTCTCGTCTCTCCTGACAAAGATAGAGCCGTTGCGGATCCATGTGAATTTAAAATTCCTTGATCGAGCAGTATCCTTGGTCTTCCTCAGCAGCGTCTTATTACCTGACCTTGGACACGATATTCAGAATGTTTTCATTTTTCCTTTCTGGAATTCCACAGATCTCCACATTATTGGCTATTTTGCTGTTCGAGTGAATCTACCCGATCCTGGCGATTTCTCACGGAAGTCCTCAGCAGCAAATTCTCCTTTGTGATCTTCTCCACTTCATTCATCTTCCTGCTGATGTTGGAAATAGTTCGTTCGAACGCCGAAACCGAGTCACTACAAAAAGTAACAGACTCTATAAGTGTCTCATACTTCGCTGCCAACGATTTAATTTTTTTTTTTTTTGGATTTCCTGTAGCATTCTAAAATCAAGATCAAACAGTATCGGCATCATTAGCGGGAACAATGACACGTGAATTCTACCAGAATAGTTATTGGCTAATTGTGGATACCTCTTTTCCAAGTGACTACGCAGCAGTCTCCACAGTCCACCCCTAGAGGTAGAAAGTGTGATGAGGATTACGCCATATCATCGCGCGTAGCGAGAACCCCTCCGAAGAGATGGACCCACCAGCTTCCAGTTTGAGCCCCGACTCGAAAGCCAGAACCGTCTGACTGGTAGCAGTGAAGCACTATCCAACCCCTACTGATTCAGCAGGTCAGTACCAGAGTTGGTTTGAGACTCAACTCACCCGCCGGAGGGAATTCTTATCCATCCATCCGAACGCAGTCCCATGAACTAAGATAAACTCAAGATTGACGACTACAATTGATCCTGGTATGAGCACCGTCTAGCGGCCTGTACATCCTGACTCACCGAACCCATGTGAGGTCATTTGATTGATCCTGGCGTCAAACACTAATGGCGGAGCCAGTTCGTCGAGATCCACAAACTCTAAATTGTTACGCATTGATCCAGGGGCCAGGACAGGCCGGTCGAACTGTCAAGTCCGGCTAAACCCCGAGTCGTTTCATGAGAATATCCCGAACAAGGGGTCTGCGAACAGATAAATGAAATACCCCCCTAGTCCAACATGCGGACTTTCAACCACTGCCCCCTCGACTCCAACACCAATGGGGTGGCCAGATTGTACAGGTAACACCTGTGAGCAAACAACCCCCCCGAGGTAACGCAGTATGCTACATAACGCACTCGGCCATTATACAGAATCCGGATATTTATACTGCGATAGGGTAGAGTACGCCAGTTTTAAGGGAGAAGCTCTGTGCTGCGACATACTCCCTTGTCACTGAGTGAATCAACTGGCTCAGACCTCCATTTCACCTGAGCGGCAAATCTAGGGCCCCATTCGGAGATCTTCCACCATACAGGTCCAGTGACTGGCGCGAAATGGCATTACCTTAGACACTAAGACTTAACCCTCCATTTCGCCGGTACGAAACTAGGGTCCTAGTCATGACAAGCGCCCCCATCACGTCAAGATCTAATGCCTGGGGGCGCGGCAACAAGGACAGATCGACGTCCAGGTGCAGCTCCCATACATCTACAGCCTCTACACTTCCATAAGACTCCGGGTAACTGGAATCGGGCCACGTCCGCCTTATTCAGATCAACGCAATTGGCGTGAAAATATTTTTCACATGAACTACCACATTGTAGGCCTGGTGCTCTGCCAGATATGCCATCGTTACAGATATCACAGATTGGCATGTTGGAGACGATATGAAAGGAGAGTAAAAGGAGAGGAATGAGTTATAACGGGGGCACACGCTTCACTCCTCTGTGGCCTGTCAGGGAGACTCGGAAATAGACAAACAGAAAAGGCCAAGGACAGGATAGAGATATTCACAAATGAACTATAACGAAAATAATATCACACTGAAAGTGCGATCATGTATGTGGATCTTTAGCAAGGGAATTCCTTTTATCTATCAGATGTTCACGGGACGATAAAGAACACTGAACATAAACAATGACTCGCCCCGAACAAAATGCGGAAGAAGACTGTCAAAAGCAGGACAATCAAGAAGACATGAGTTAAAGTATACTCACGGTGACTTACACTTTTCACTTATTCAAAAAAATTGTCAACAACGAAATAATTAGGAACAATTCACGGCAGCGATTCGAAATACGTGCAAGAGCTCGAGAATTGACTCAGTGCATATGCACATTTATATAAAAGCCGACCTTCTTCAGCCCAATGTATTTTTTTGTTATACTGTGATTAAAAAATAGACCCACTATGATGTGGGTAATTATAAAGTTGATATTCAATATTCTTAAAATCCATTTTGGTAAAAATTGAACAGAAATAAATAGTTCCATATTGTTCTTTGTAAAACTTATATCAATCTTAAACTATGTCTATGTGCCAAAAATCTTAAGAATCTATTTACTCTAACTGATTTTGTATGAAAAACGCACAATTTAAAACCATACTGTTTTCTGTAATTTCTTTTTTGGGTTTGAGGTAGTAAGTAAGAGATTAAAATGAATAATTATTTTTCTCTGCACTCATTTACAGATTGGTCTTATCGCATTCAATATGTTCTTTCATTTAGTCTATGTTTAAAATTAATTTTTTATGAAAACCCTTCTATATATCGATACAAATGCCTTAACACAGAATTATCCGTAATGTAAAAATTACGCGCCAATCGTAAAAACCATAAGACCGTTTCTACGAAATGCAATTAATGCCTCCATCATATAAATAGACGGTTTTATAAAAATCAGAATCTAAATATTCCAATGATTTCTGAAGATTTCCTCGAGTTTGGCATCCCCTTTGATAATGATAATTTATTTAATACAAATGGTAATAATTTTATTTCACGGATGTTTACAAGCAACTAGTAGTTTATGAAATACAGACCAAAACATAAAATAATAAATAATCATTAACTTAAAAAGTGTTAAATATTTCTTCGTATCTGATGAAAGTTCTTTCCAACTTGGTGGAAATCAAAATAATAAGAAAGCGGTTTTTTACTTGATAGAAGGAATATTACAAAATTTGAATATCAAAACAGATTTAATCTCTTAGTCTTCTACGATTTTAATTTCAAAAAATTTTTGATTCATTTTTTACAAAAAAAAAATTGGTGGAAATCACTTAAATCTGGTATTAAAATAACCTATTACCGTTGAAATTTCCAAATTTACCACAAAAATGATGGTTTTGGGAGCAAAATCTCAACTTGGTGCTACGTCTCTCTGTATAGTTGATGGTACCATTATAGTGAATTCTAAACAAGTTTCTCCTTGAAATGGCGCATTCTTTATATACAGAGGGGTGTAGTTTTCAGTAGGATACTGCAAGATGCCATATTTCGACCTATACTCAAGCTTTGGATGCAAGAGCACCAAGTGACAACCATTTCATAGCCAGCAGCTTCACCCGATCTTAATCTCATTGAAAACATATGGAGACTAATGAGGATAAAATGAAATAGAGATGATTTAATTCAGTGAGTTTCATAGTCCTGGACTACACTCACCGAAAATTATGGAGGTGATCTAGTTTCGGGACGTTAAGTCAAGTTATGGAGTTTTACAACCTCCATTTAAATGGAGGTTGTATAAATAAATAAGATGAATATTTTATTATAATTCTCCAATTCAAGAATTGAAAATATTTACTAAATAATTACAATTGGGCTTTGTTGTTCAGTATACTTATATATATCTTGTATACAAAGAAGTCCCAAAACTCAGCAGATACAATTTTTTTTTTTAATTTCCACCTACTTGAAAGGTTCTTCGAAGACTGCATAGCTGCGCCATGCTAAGCGCTCTGTATGTTCAAAATGGCACCGAGATCTATAATTTTAATTTTGTTTATTATGCTGAAAAATTATTTCACTAAATTCAATGGGTGCGAGAGTTATACGGTTGTAATATTGAAAATCCCAAAGTTTGAACCAATTATTTAATGACTTTTTAAAATAACGCCGAAATAACAACCAACATGAAAAATTCTAATTGATTTCATTTCAGGAAAACGTATAATTTGATTATACTGAGTGTTTTGGGACTATGCAACGCTGCTTCCATCTCAACGAAAATACACGAAATTCCCATATGTAAAGGCGCCACTCTTGTATACCAATACGTAGGTCCTCTTCCTATTGAAAAACTTAGGGATGTTGATCATGTTCACATAATTTCGAGCGAAGTGGTTACAGAAAAGAATGATAAGTCTACATTTCCACAACTTTTGCACTTGGCTGTGGAGAAATCTAAGTTGAAGGGAGAAACAAAGAAATTTTTCGAAGCAATGCCTTCTATCAATAGGCTTGTTCTGGAGGACGATGATATAGAAAACTTCACTATAGAAGACCTCAGCGTACTGAAAGACTTGGAAATTCTCAGTATCAAGAACCAATATATTGGAAATTTGAATGCAGAAACTTTCAGAAAATTTGGGAATTTGCGAGAAATACATCTTATTTCCGGAAAAATTAAACATATTAACGAAAAAGCTTTTGACCATATGAATAACTTGCAGATTCTTGATTTGAGTGGAAACGAGTTGAAAGAAATAAGCAAAGGAGTATTCAATTCCATGAGAAATCTTAAACAACTGATATTGGACAATAATCAACTGGAAGAATTAACTGCAGCGCATATGCCAGAACTGCCAGAATTAGAAGAAATTCATGTAAAAGGCAACAAATTTTCTTCAATTGATGTTGAGGATCTCAGAACTAAATGCCCAAAACTAGGGAAAGTTTTTGTTTGAGCTAATTAATAAATAAGTTTATAATGTATTAAGATGAGAGAGTTTATCATTCAATGTAATAAGTTTTGTTATCATTTTGAAGAAATTTACAACCTACTTCTATTGAGTGTTAAATCAGTCTTCACTTGATAAAATTCCATATTAAATTTTTAAATAAGTTCATTCTGATTTTCACAAAATTTTATTGTTATTTAATAAAACAATTGTTTCGCTATCACAGAAGCATCTTCAAGTAGGTGGTATCTTACATTTGTAAGATATAGGCTTTTTCCAGATTTATCTGAGGCATTCGATAAGATAAATCATTAATGCCTTTTGAAGAAAATCTCTTCTATGTGGTAGTCATGGTTGTCAACTGGAGTTGCTCAGGAGCTACTTGTCTGATCGAGATCAGAGGGTTTGTATTAATAGTGAGGGACTAGTTTTTATGTCAGAGGATAAATATGTGAACGTAGGAGCTCCCCAAAGAAGTAATCTGGGACTCTTTCTATTTCTGATATATATCAATGAACTCGACCTCTTGTTTGTTGACGATGCGAGAGCAAGAATCTTAATTCGAGTGTTGAACAACCTAGATTAGTCTTCGATTCAGTACAGCATTGATGCACTCAATGTCAGTAAGACCGAATGTGTGATTTTTAGAAAGATTCAGTCTGAAAATATGTATCCTCAGACAATAACTCTGGATAATACCGAGGTCAGATTTTTTTCTTCGACAGAATTTCTTGAAGTTTCGTTCGATGATCACCTGAAATGGAATGGTCATGTGAGTCAGGTGAGCAAAAAACTCAATAAAGTTGTATACATGATCAGGGTATTGTCACGGAGATTACACATGGAATTTTCAAAAACAGTTCATCATGCACATTTTGTTTCACAGGCTTGTCATATGGAGTGAAAGCAGTGATTTAAATAAATTCATTCTGCAGAAATACGCCTTGAGGACAATAATAGGATTGAATTATAAAAAAAACAGGCAGGAGCTATTTTAGAAACAATTCCATGCTCACACTTCCGGGACTATACAGTTCGGAATGTCTGTTATTTGTGAGAAAACATCCCCAATATTTTGATGATCTGTTGAATAAAAACAACAGAAGACGCACTGTTACATACCACTTTCCGAGGCATTCCTTGACACTAACTGAAAGAAACACAAACTATTATACTATTATTATACTATTATACTATTATACTATATTTGTTTAAGATATAAGATGTAGATTCGATATTTTATAGGATTTATCATTTTGAGATGTCTCATCTGAAAATATTAGTGAAAATCTAGAGATGATATTGAGATGTGGCACGTCTTCCATGTGTTTACATACATACATAAAATAATGTTATCTTAAGTATTTCTTTTTTATTTATATTTTATTTATCCTGCTTTTGTGAATCATTGATACTAAATTATGATAATGCAAAATAAAGGAGGAAATTTTTATTTTGATGTTTATCAGACTCTAATCGATTCGGACCGTGGATCTAGAATCACCAACATTTTTTTAAATTTTTTCTTTCATTCAAATAATTATGTATAAAAAAACCAAACATGTTGAGCTAAAGGAAGTATTTACGCTTGAGCTGAAAATTTTCAGCCGTTGATGAAAATAAAAACATTTTTAATGAATTCTTAATTTTATTTCAATTTGTCATGAAAAAATTGAAAACACATTTTCTGTTCCATTTATTACATACACAACAAAAGCTAATAGTGAATTCATGTCAAACCACAAATAACAAATTCATATTATCGATAATGCTATATCTCAGAATTTCAATCTAATTGAACTCGGAATGACTTTTGAACTGACTCATTAATTTATTTTCATAAGAAAGGCACCAGGAAAATACAGTTAGAATGGTAGTCAACTATGAACTCTCCGATTGATAAAATGAACACATACAGCAAATCCAAATTTTTTTAATAGAAAGTGGCAATATTATTCGAACGAAATGATAGTGAGCATATAGTCGTATATATAATGTAAGTTTTCTTTCCTTTTATTTTTCGAAAAACGTCTGTTGTTTTGCTCAGAATATAGAACAAAATGAACAATTAAATAGATATGATTGACCAAAGACTACTTGCGTAATCAGTAAAAGCAGCCACTCAAGAAATGATAAGTCACTTCGTTTGTACCCTTTTCCCATTCATAAGTCTCTCTTCCAGTAGGCAAAATATTTTCATAAAAAAGCTAATATCAATACTGATCAATATTTCAAAATGAAAATAATAATTAGAATATGAACCGACTTGAAAGTTATCACCGCCGTGTACCCGAATATTTAAATATTATGGTCAATGAGTGCCGATGACTTAGTGATAAGAGCACAGGCCTCATAACCGAAAGATCGCGGGTTCAAGTACTGTTCGGATGGGAAAAGAAATTTTCTAGTTGGACAGGTTTTGGCCACCATTTCTTTGTTGGATCGAAAATTGACAGTTCTGTGACCTTAAGTGGCGTTAGATCGTAGTAACAAAGACTGCCCAGAACACTCCTAACTCGCACAAGCTGAAAAAGCTTCTGAGTGATCTTCACAGATGATTTGGGAGTACCATAATATATGATAATGAGAAAAATAAACAAAGGCAGAATCATGTAAATATTTGGGTGTTGTTTCAGTCTGTAATAAAAGATGGGATAAACACATGCAGTATGTGTTAGGAAGAACCAGGTATTTAACTTTTATTTTCTATTAACTTTTTAAGTATAAAAGAAAACATAGACTACGGTAAAACCGAAATTTTACATTTAGGTATCAAGAGCAAAAAGTTAGACCTACTCGAAAATGTAGAAATCCACTCGGCTTATAAAAAACATCTGACCATTACAAACGATAAGTTGGAATTCCATTTATCTCTATTGCTGACATCTGTTGATAAAAAGTGCCTCTGAAAATAAGCAAATACCGTCAACAGGTATAACTGCCTGTTAACAACCTAAATAAACATCTCCCGTCATTTCCGTCTGTTGTCCGAAAAATATAAAAATAGCATTGTTAAGTAGATTCTCCTTAGTTTTGATAATGGGGTGAAACCCGAAATATATATGTTGACAACATAATTAAACTTTAGTAAAACTTAAGCCAAGTGTATTTATTTACATGACGATATATTATACATATTAAGTTACATAACTGTCTACAAATTTTACAGAATAATCGAAACAAACTATTGAAAATTATTGTTAAAGACAATTTCACTATTATTGAACCATAAAATTTAAAGCTGCTCTTCTTTTTGGAATCACTGAGATCCAAAAGATATATTTCTGCATTCAAAAAGTACCACTAGTGTTAGAAGTATAGAAGTGCCAAAAAGATATGAAACTGCTAATGTTAAGAATAGTTCAATATGAATATATTTAAATAACTTAATTCAGCTTATCTGTACCAAATATCATTATTAAGAGGTGTGTGATATGGTAATAGAAACTTCTACAAATCGAGACAGTGGTAACATACATCTGTATAACAATTCTATACTCACACAAACTCGATAAGGTTTTGATTGTCTCGATCTTTACTTGACGGAAATTTATGTTCAATATAAAGAAAACAAATATTTTAACTTCCGCTATGTTATTTTATCAATAAAATAGAGGAAGGTTATATTTGTGTTTCCGACAATGAAACTCGATAAGGTTTTGTTGATCACATGGGCAAATTGCAGCCATGCGAACGTTTCATAATTGTTGGTTTTCATAAGTGCAATAAATGCCAGCGACTACAAATCTGTAGAGTATCTATTTTCACTATACATACATACAAGACATATTTTTGCGAGCTGATTGAAAAAAAGAAATGTATTCCCGATATTTTCACGTTACAAATGGAGGAAAACATATGAATATATTTAGTTAGATCCCAGTTGATTTGAGGGTTACACCAAATAAAGCTTTGATGAAAAGGAAATTAAAAAAATTATTTGCATCGAATGTGTAATAGTATATAATTAATATCAGTTAATTAACTATTGCCTGGATGGAAAGATAAAAACATTTCAGTTATGTTGAAATTTCATTTGATATTTCGGTTGGGTTTGTTCATGTGAAATGTTATTTTTACCTAAGTTTTAAGCTTTCATACCCAGCTCACGTAGATGCAAATTGTTTACCCATGTGGGATTTGCGTACAAATATTTTCATGTAAATTAATTGATTGATTGATAAACAAAGTGAAAACTTTATAATTTAAAATCTATATATGAGTATATACCTATCAATTTGAATGGGAGTCAATACTTGATAGAAGTAAAATTTAAATGACTTTAAATTCAGAATTATATATTATAACTTCTGCAATATATATTGAAACTATATACAAAGACTATCAAATTGATATTCTTATGTATATTCAATTCAAAATATTTTTCAATGTCTCAGAAAAAAATAGTTTTTGTATATAGTTTCAATATATATTGAAGAAGTTTGAATATATAATTCTGAATTCAAAGAGTATTTATCTAATTACATAATACACATATACAAGGTGAATCCTTACTATTGAGACATAGGTTATGTACAGGTTATTTGGCCCAAAATATGGCGATTGGATCAAATATATCATACAACATTGTTGTGTAAAAAGATACAGGGCGTTGACGTTGAATTTTTTGTTGTTTTTGGTAATGATTTCACTGTTTATTTTTTAGTTGTTATCAAAATCAACACAGGTGCATAACTTTGACCGAATAATATTATTTTATGCATCACTTCACTTTTCGTTATAGGGGACGCTACATAAATCATTCCCGATGATGAAAGTAAGTGGAAGCCTTTTTGACGAAATTTGATTTTGATTGAAAAATACGATGGAAATATCATTTTGACGTAATATTGATACTCTTTTTTGAATACGATAATTTCACCTGTATTTGAGAAGAATGCAATTGAACAATCCATTGTCTCAGAAGAGGATTTCAAATATTATATCATCTATGAAAAGGCTGTCATTGAAAACGCAGCTGGTCAATGTTAGTTCTTCTCAGTAAAATATAGTTTATTGTTTAATTTTAAAAGCTTTTCCGGTTGAAATGCCTCGCCACAATAATTTTACGAATGAAGAAAAAAGGGCCATGTTTTGTGTAATGCACAAAGCAACTTTTGAGGAAGCAACTTTTGAAGTCGCTCTGAAGCTAGATGTTAATAAAGACAAAATTTCAAATTTAACGCCCTGTATCTTTTTCCACCGCAATATTTCATTATGTGATATATAGTCTAATCATCATATTTTGGTCCAAAAATCTGTTCTCAGCCTATGTCTTAATAGTTATGATTCACCCTATATACATCTTTCTTGGAAGGTTATCGCTTATTGTCACTGTGTTTTCCGCTTAGTGAAGTTCTTCCAGAGATTTTTCGCAAGTCTTTTATTCCGCCGGCTTTCAATAACACTTTGATTTTAGCTATATCTGGCCGGGATTTCACTGTGTATGTCATTATAGGTCTTATGACAGTTTTTCATATTCGAGCCTTAGTCTCAGTATGCAGGTATTTGTTCTTCCATATTTTGTCTTTCAATCACCCAGCCACCCTCAGTTCTTTGTTGTCTCACTTCCGACTAAACGAAATCCGCAGAGCTCTGTGCCTAGATATTTGAATTTCATATTCTACTGTATAATCTGATCTTCGAGAATAAGTTTACATCTGAGAGTTATTTTAGATGCTGTCCAGCTTTCTGTCTTGAAGACAGAAATGTTGAGGACTACACAGTTAAAGTAATACAGCAATCTCAGGAGGTCGCCTCAATTTTCCGCTAAAAGTATAACATCATCGGCGTAACGTAGAATTGTTATATTGCTGTTACCTATTTTATATCCTCTCAACTTTATAATCTCATCTATAATTATATTAAAAAGAAGTCAGAGTTACCCTGACCTATCCGCTTTTCTACAGGAATTGACTCGGTGAGATGTCTGTCTATCGATTCTTGCCTGTATTCTGTTTACACTATATGCAGTCTGCAAACCATTTATGGAATAAAATCATTTGTGTCCTTGTGTTAAAAAATTATAGAAAACACTGGGACACGTCAACTTTCAAATTCAGTAATGCGCTTTTTGAAAATAAATTTAAATATAGAGGGTGATTTGCTCAGGTCCAGTATGGCCCGAATAACACAGTCTCCTATAAAATCGTTCTTAACTGTTTTTAAAGCTTGAGTTGAAATATTCCGCATTTCTGTAGTTATTCTTTCTTTGAGGTCTGCGATGCTATTCGGCTGTGATGCATAAACTTTGTTCTCGAGATAACCCCCATAGAAAAAACATCAACAGTGTTAGGTCTGGCGATCTAGGAACCACTCAATAGTACCTCCTCGTCCAATACACCTATTGTGGAAGATTGCGATCACAATAAGTTCCGACCATTGAATCATAATGTTCATCCTGCTGGAACCAGACATCTTCGTTCGGTAGGCTTGGTTCTACTGCATTAGGAAATAAGTTGATTAACGCAGAAACAACTTTGTCTCTGATCAGACTCAACTATTTTTCGGCTGTCAAAGTCCCATCTATAAATATAGGACCAACAATATGGTCACCTAGGATACCTGCTCAAACGTTCACCTTTTGAGGATACTGCGTATGTGTCTCACGCATCGAATGAGGATTTTCCGCTGACCAATATCTACAATTTGGTCGGTTTACCTCCTCGTTCAATGTAAATGTTGATTCATCAGAAAAAAGGATTTTACCAAGAGCTATTTAATTTCTGTTCGGTTTATTCATCACTATATCGCAGAAACGCATTCTACGATCTCGGTCGTCTTCTGGTAGCTGCACAAAATTTATTTTGTACGGAGGAAGTTTTTCTTTGACATTTGAACATGTCCAAGTTCTCTTAATTATGCATGAATTTTTGGACACAGTACCTTGTGAGATATAAGGCAACTGAGATTAAATAAGAGATATTAGGCAATTCTGATTAAATAAGTGTGGTCCTTCAACTTGACTTCTGCAATTAACCCCGTAACTGACCATTATTAAAATCTTAATTCGGTGAGTTTCCTTTGAACATTCCATTATATCTTCCACAAGAAATAGGTTTTATATAAGGAATTTACTATTTCAATATAAATCTCAACACCGCAACATCTGACTGATAATAATCCACATTATTTGCAACTTTTCCATATCAATCGGCATATGTAGATTGTAGATATGTAGTTTTTTTCGGAATTCAAGAAAAAAAATGTTAACAAAACCAAGATCAATGAGCGATCGATAATTGATTTCAGAAAATTTCCCAACTCCATCAGTTAATAGTTCAGAAATTTCATACGTCTGTATTAAGGTTATTTGAAAAATACCTTTATTTAACGCGTGATAAATTATTAATTTCATTATTCCATCCGGTATTATACATAATAGACCGTGAAATCAGGTTATTGAGGAGCTTTAAAAATATAAAGAATGTTCCATTTAAAATAAAGAGGCTGGACTGAACTGAACTTGCGCGAATCAACCAGTACATTTGAATATATGCTTAAAAAGCGCACCATTGAATTGGAAAGTAGATGTGTCCCAATGTTTTTTATAATCTTCTAACATAAGTACACAAGGAATTTCATTCCAAAAGTGGTTTCCACACTGTATGTTCTCAATGACTTTATTTTGGTTGTAAAATAATTGTTTATTATAAGGCAAATGTACAACATCCTGTAGCTTAACCTGATCGAGTGCTTTCTGGAGGTCTATAAAGCACATGTAGGGAGGTCTATTATACTTTGTATGTTGTACTCAATAATCGATAATTCGATAATTTTTCTCATAATAAGACCACATCTGTGCAAGATCTGCCCGCTCCAAAGCCCTGTTGTTGATTTGAGTGGGAGATTATACTAGTTATCTTTTGGTTATTATTTTAGTTATTAACTTCAGTGTTGAGTTTATGCCTTTGTAATTTCCCTTATTGAACAAGAGGATAGTAATGCTTTTTCGAATTCCTTAGGTATCCGGTGATATCCAAGAATAGTTCAAGCCAATTTAGTCAGATGTTAAACAAGACATCCCCGTATTGAGCGGTTCGCTGTTAATTCGCGGCATTGTGATATCTTTTTATGTAATCCATGTGAGCACGGGTTGTACATCCACCTATAAAATGCTTTCTGCATTGATTCTATATCTTATACTATGGCCTATACTATGGTCTTTGAAAAAATAATTCCTATAATTTCTTATAGCTAAAACATGTTCCTGTATATCCATCATGAAGCCCATTAGCTTTAGACATAATGTCGCGCGGACGTGGTATTAGTTGTTCCAAGTGTAATAATAAAGTTGACAGATATGATGATTCTATTGACTGGAAAAAATGTGAAAATAGTTACCATATAATGTGTGTGCAGTTAACTGTGGAAAATTTTAATAAAATACATGCAGATGCATCAATTAAATGGTTTTGTGATGATTGTTAACATACTGATGAAGCCGATTTCATTGAATTTCCTTTTAATGAGGTCAGTATCACAAAGAATGATTTACACCACATAAAGAATGAAATCGTGAGAGAAATATCTTCTGTATTTATTGAAGAAATCAACAATTCTAAAACACTATCCTACTAAAGAAATCAATACCCTCAAGATGTGTACAAAATCTAACACAATAACAGCTGATGCTGAAATCATAGAAATTCTAGACCGGAAGAGTTCCGCTGAGTTTTTTTTTTAAGTCAACTGATTGCGCCGACATTCCAACCTGTCGAGATTGCGTCGCTGAATCATAAGAACTGAAAGAACCGCATGGAAATGAGGAAATGACTAATTTTAATGACGGGAAATTACAACAAGACTTGAAGGATAATTCGTCAAATTGGACTGTTGTTTCTTCGAAAAGATGAAATAAGATCAAACAAAAATCTTCAGATACTGAAAAATCACGAGTGTCCATAACTTTAAAAAATACTGGTCAACCTGGTAAGTGTCAAAAACCGATTGTAGAAACGTCAAAAATAAATAATCTACAAGCTGTCCCTAAAATACAACTGTCACGTATACATATTTCACGCCGTGGAACAACTACTGATCAGCTGCAATTTTTTTTCAAAGGAAACATACCCAATGTGACATGTGAGAAATTAACATCTAAGAAACCTGAAATATACTCATCATACAAGATTACTTTGCCACAATATTTTTCGAAAAGGTCTTGAGTCCCAACTTTTGGCCTGAGGGCATAGCAGTGAATAAGTTTTTTATGAAGCGTCTTCACCTCCCTCCAGCATCTCTCAATAGAGGATAGGACCAGATCAACATCTCAGGTTTCCGTGAGTACCAGAACTCCTCGTCTTCTTAAAATTGTTCAACTGAATGCTCAAGGTATTTCTAATAAAATTAATGATCTTGAAGTTTTTGTTACTGTCGAAAATCCAGACATTTTAAGTGTCGCTGAACATTGGTGTGCTCCTGATAACATATCGTTTATGAACTTACAAGGTTATACAATAGGTGCTTCATATTGTCGCCCCAACAGACTGCTTGGAGGAACAGCCATGTATATTAAATCTGACTATAAATTTCAGTATGTACAAGCCTCCCCACGGTAGTTTAGAAGTATTTGGCGATACGATGTCACAAGTTTTGGATTATTGTCTCACGGGATCAGGGTGTGTTTTTGTCTGCGGTGATTTAAATGTCAATTATTTTGATTTCCATAGCTGTTTGAATTATTTACTGCTGGAATTTGGTCTGAGTATAACATCTACAGATCCTACTAGAGTTTTCACGAGTAGACACGGTATAACTACTTCCTCAAAATTGGTTTATATTCTGATCAATGTGTGCTGTGATGGTTTGTCTGTCAAGGTGGTTGATTCTCATATCGGGGATCACGGAATGATTAATCTCACCTGTAATTTTTCTGCTCTAGAAATTGTTGAAAAAACTATTTATCGTACATTTCCTTGTCTATCTGAAGGGAATTTACAGAACCTGTCCTTCTTGTCCACTTCTGCTTGCTTTGACGCCATTTATCGCGATGCGGATATTGAACATAGTTTTGAGGTCTTCTACAATATCTTGCAGTCTCTTCTCGACTCTGCTCAGAGGAAAACGTTGTCTGATGCATCATCTGATGAGGTCAAACAAGCTAGTAATGATCTCAAGGGGATACATTGGCTGTTCCGGAGCTTGAAATCGGAGGAAAGTAGAAGCCTTTATTTGTCTGCTAAAAAAGAATATAAAGCCCTACTGAATTCAACTAAATTAAATTATCACAAGAATCTACTAGATACTAATAAAAATAAAACTATATGGAACATAGTAAGGAGTGAAACAGGTTCCACTACATCTACTGGAAGTATCGTGTTGACGGTTCACGGACGAACGATTTCCAGTCAATCAGAGGTGGCTGAGGAATTTAGTAGATATTCCTCTTCGATAGGCGTAATAAGCATTGGGAAACATTTTGGCCTGAACCGATCCAGCTCATGTACAACTCGATCTCTGATTGAGCAATTTCGTTTTCTTTGCAGTCGTGGCTGAGGAAGTTGAATCCGTTATAAAAAATTTGAAAAATAAAAACAATAGTGGACTTTATATGATACTAGTTAAGGTTTTGAAGATTTTAGTACCTTACATCTCCAGGCACCTTGCATATCTCATCAACTTCTCAGTCACTTCAGGGCAGTTTCCTTCTCTTCTCAAAACGGCTGTGGTTATTCCTATTCACAAGAAGTATTCTATAGAAGACATCAATAATCATCGCCCTATCTTTTTGTTAAGTTCTCTATCCAAAGTTATAGAAAGACTAGTCCATGACAGGATGTCTAAGTACTTGGACAAATATTCGTTTGTCACAACCTGTCAGCACGGCTTCCGTATGGGTAGGTCGATGGAGTCTGCGGTATGTGACTCGGTTAGCTTGTGTATAGCTGTTTGGATGATGGCATTCACGTGGCGGGATTGTTTTTTGACCAGTCTTAGGCATTTGATTGCTTGAACGTCAGTTTCATTCTGGATAAATTGTTTAATTTAGGTTTGAGGAGGGTCTTCCTGGAATGGATGAAGAGTTTTATAGCAAATCGTTCATTAATAGTGCGAGTCGGTCAGCACAGCTCGGCCAAATATCCTGTTGCGATGGGTGCTCCTCAAGACTTGGTACTTGGACCCCTTTTATTTATTATATTTATAAATGACTTACCAGACTATATGCTTGCTCATTTCCTTTATATGTTGAATATAAAAATTGTGATGTTTGCCGATGATACATCATTTATCATTTCTACGTACACTTTTAGTGAACTTAAAGCAAGTTGTGAACTATTTGTTCGGTGTTTCTCTGAATGGTGCTTCAGAAATTCTCTAATACTAAATGTGACTAAGACTGACCTAATCTACTTTCAATTACGCGACTCTGACCAACGACTGACTCTGAATCTACAATCCTGTTATTTGAAATCTTCAGATTGGGTAAGGTTTCTGGGCTTACGAGTGCAAAAAAATTTGAGTTGGAGGGAATACGCTGACTCTGTTTGTAAGAGGTTAAGTAGTGCGTTTTTCGCATTGAGGCGCATAAAGCTTGTGTCGCCTCGTGAATCTCTGATAGATTCCTATTATTCACTAGTGTACACTCACCTTAACTATGACATTGTTCTTTGGGGAGATTCCTCATTCAGTAAAGCGTTGTTTATTGCCCAAAAAAATCCCTCTAATGTTTAATTTGAAACCTGGGGAGTCCTGTTTGCCCTTATTTGTCAGGTACAAAATAATGAGTTTTCCTAGTATTTATATTTTGAAACTGCCTTGTACACTCGTAGAAATACTTTGTCACTGCGTAAATGTTCGGAGTTTCATGAGTATAACACAAGCCACAAATAAACTTCCTGTATTCCAAAACATCGAACTTCTAAATTCCAGCAGTCACCTTTGTTTAGTGGCATTCAACAATCTTCCAGATAAATTGAAGGCTTTGGAGTACAGAAGATTCAGGAGTGAGGTTAAGGCCTTGCTGCTCTAGAAGTGCTTTTACAGCAGGGAGGAATATTTCAGTCGGGTAGCGAGTTAGCGCGCAGATGTTTTCTGCACTCTGTAACGTTCCTGTACTTCATTTTATTCGGTGAATTTAATTGTCTGATTTTTTGACTTTTCTAGCATCATTATTTTTTTTCTATTCTGGGTTTTTATCCTATACAAATATACTTTGTCTGAAAGGAGGAATAAAATTATTACTATTATTATTATATTATTATTGTTTCCGCATACAAATATCCTATTTTGAGCCATATGTTCGGGGCTTGTTTATCAATATTCTCTCTGAAGATGCCTCAGAAGAATTAGTGTTGTTTATGAGAATTAGGAAATCAATCTCTGGTTGAGATTTGTTACTACATATTTAATCCTACTCGACCACAATACTGTTTTTATTCAAACCAACAGGTACATTGTGGACAGCTATATGGAGAAAATTTTTTTCCCCCAAAAGATGCGAGCTTCCTCCAAAGAAAATTGTCCGCTCACGAGTTGGGTGTTAGAACCATTACGCCACCTTCGCTTATTGAATGAAATTTTTTGCATTCAATCTTTATCTGTGAGTGATTAGAATAAATTTACAGAAATAATTTTTCCTTCTCTTTTTCAGGGAAACATCAGGTATATTTCTGTGTGCTCTCATATTCGCCTCTCTGAATTACTTTCCATCTACATCTGGAAGTGAGGCACTCAAGCAAAGGAAACCGAAAGAGGACGCTGATGACGATTTTCAACCAGTGAATATAGAGTTCTTAACTCTTAGAGATTTGACGGACTCTTATAACATAAGTGAAGATAACTATTATTCGGAAATCATAGGTCTTTCCATTGAAAACGGCAATTTCTCCCATGTACCAATAAGGCTACTGAACGAATTCATTTCCCTCAAGACGCTCACATTGAAGAACAATACAATCAAAAATTTCAAGATAGAAAGGCTCAATTCAGCTCAAGAAACGATGTCGAAAAACATACAAAATCTACATATAGAAAGACAGGAGTTGGGTGTATTACAGAATAATTCATTCGCAAAATATGAAGATTTAAATGTGCTGTCTTTGATATGTACAGAAATACATACTATTGAAGAAAAAGCATTTAGAGGATTAGACAAGCTGAGATATCTGGATTTAACCGGAAATCTCTTAGAGAATCTAAAAGATCACACATTATCACCACTGATTAGTTTGAACGTATTGATCCTAAAAAATAACGGATTCAAAAGTCTCGCCGATGTTTTTGGCTCCACGAAGTTAATGAATCTCTTCATCCTACATATGGAAAATAATCCCATCAAAGGAATCAATTATGTTGAACTGAAGAAAATACTACCGGAATTACACCGTTACGGATACTGTATTGGTCATAAAAAACCTTGTGGAAACGCTACTAACGTTTGTGACAATCTACGAAAGGAGATTAATTATTATTAACTAGTTAACCGATGAAAATATTAGGACTTATTCAAGTAATGTAGAATATGTTAACAATATCGTCCAGATAGAATATCGTTTAAGAAGTAAATTTAATATGTTTTTGGGGTCAAAAGTTGTACCAAACTGTATATTAGACTGTGTGTCATAAATGTAACTTAGTGCAAAATGTAGAATTTGAGCGACCCACTATTTCAGTTGAACATGTAGTGAGTAAATAATGACAATAATGATATTGACCATTTTAAAACAGGACGGAAAACAAACAAGCGTAGAGGATGTGTGAAACTTGGTGAATACTACAAACAAGATGTTATTAGAAAAATTCTAGTGTATGGAGGATGCGATAAGATCATTCTTAAATATTGTAGACCGAAAATACGGCAGCGTGAAAGAGAGGTTAGAGATTGAAAACTCTTATTTGAGGAAACGTTTGAACAGGAAGAGAGAAAACTGAGAGGCAGTAACCCCATTATATCAAAATAGACGGGAAAAGGTCCACTGATTTGGTGCGTAATGTACCACAGATCACCAACATATTTCCATTGGGAAAAAACGTTCTAGACCTAGAACGGTTTTTCTATCACTGTTATCTAGATAAAAAAGAGGATAATAATAATAATTAATTGATCCTTTAGGTGGAATTAATGTATAGGACATGTAAAAAAAAATACATAATTAATCATTGTCTAATACACCAGAGAGGTAATCATTTACTTTGTATTGGCATTTTTTCAACAATAAACCTTTAACAGCTATCTCAAATGCAGTCAAATTGAGAGAACAAATGCAAGGCGGCCAATGGTTGAAACACTTGATGCTTAATGGTATAAAGGAGACCTCTTAAATTTAGAAGTTTTATGTTTGGGGATATAACGTTCCCTCACTTCTTGTATTGTACCTGTGAAAGCTAGATAACTCAACTATGTTACCTTCATTCTCTTTCGCATATTTTTGACATCTCAAAATGAATATGGACAACAAAGTTAAGATACAATTTTCTACAAACATCCTACAGGATGAGCGCGAAGGTATGTAATCATACGCAAAATGCGTTTTTGTAGTATGAAAGCCCTGCCAACATCTGAGAAGTTTACCCATAGCAGAACGTTATATGACAAGTGGCTATATACCAAACTTTAATAGAATCTTATAAGAGATTCTATGGGAAGTAAACTCTTTATTCTACTTAAGGAATAATAAGAAGTATTAAGTTTTTTGCAGAAGTATTCTACATGTGTACTCCACTTCAAATATTTGTCCAAATAAATGCCAAGAAATTCGGTACTATCCTTAAATGGGATGATAATATCTAAATGGTGAATGACCAACATATGTTCCGTGTGTCCAATTGTCAATTGAATGCAATCTGTTTCATCAAAGTTGATCATCAAATTATTTTCATGACGCCAATATACAAAGCTCCCCAAATGACGCTCGCATAACAAATTGCAGCTCCTTAAAAGTCGGCGCCGCAACTACCACGGAAGCATCGTCAGCGAACAAGCTAATTATACACTTTTCCATCGGCGATGAAAGATCCTTATGGGTATGCACATTAACAAGCATGTTCCGCAAATCACTGGAAGATCGTTAATAGAAATAAGAAATAGAAGTGGCCCAAGGACTGAAACCTGTGGCACTCCCATAATCATATCGTATTCATTAGATAACAAGTTTTTTACTCTTACTGACGTGGATCTATCGTCGAGATAGCTCCGTAGCCAATACAAAAACACACTTCGGAAACCCAGGTTGTAACACTTATCAATTATAAATTGAGGAGACAGACTATCGAATGCTCGAGAGGGGTCGAAAATAAACCCTCAACATACAACCCGTTTTATGCATAAACGAACTGAACAAAGTAGGTTGCCGCTGCAAGGGTTGAGCGACCAGATCTAAACCAATGCGTTTTCTAGTATATTGAATTTATCAAGATACTTCATCAAACCCAGGTTGTAACATTTATCAATTATAAATTGAGGAGACAGACTATCGAATGCTCGAGAGGGGTCGAAAATAAACCCTCAACATACAACCCGTTTTTGCATAAACGAACTGAACAAAGTAGGTTGCCGCTGCAAAGGTTGAGCGACCAGATCTAAACCAATGCGTTTTTTAGTATATTGAATTTATCAAGATACTTCATCATTCTATTTAATACAATTCTCTCGAAGACCTTAAAAAATATATCCAAAATAGAAATAGGTCTATAGTTAATTACACTATGGATATCATTTTTTTTAAAGATACGGCTTTCTTAAAAAGTGAAGGAAACGCGCCCAAACTCATGGATAAGATGATGCAATGAGCAGAATGTTGACAAATGTCATTACTTATCAACTTTAAAATTTTAGGGGAAATTGAATCAGTTTCTATATCTTTATTATTTTTCAGTGATTTCATTATGTTCACACTCCGAAACTTGATGGAACAGAAATGTTGTATTAAGCATAGACGAAGGAATAAAAAGTTTCCATAATAAAGGTTCAGTGAGGTTTCGGTTAACGTGGAAAAGTAGTTTGCAAAAATTTCGGCCAACCCAGTAGCATCACTATGTACAACACCATCAATAACGAGTTCAACGAATCTGCTTCCCCCGACCCTTCGGCCTGTCAAACCATTCACTATGGAGCACACTGTTTCAGTTTTATTGTCTTATTCATTGAACAGTTCAGGATGAAATTTTAGCCTCGTATTTTTGATCTTCGAAATATAAGATAACTTCACAGACTTGTATAAAGTGTAGGTAATCTGGCATTTCAAATAAGAATGTGTAGATTTTGAAGCTCTTGTTTAGCAATAATCAATTCTGCAGTGATCTAACATTTCTTTCGACGATTGAGATAGGTCAACTTCATTACAGGACAACAGAACTCAAATGTGTTCTGAATTTTGTCAAATAGTTTCTCATAATATTTGTGAACATCAGTATTTTCATGAATATATATATATACATATATATATATATATATATATATATTCATGAAAAAAAAAAAATATATATATATATATATATATATATATATATATATATACACATTCTGTCAAGAAAGTACCGGGAATTATCGATTTAAATCTGGCGGGGCAATGAGGCAGGTAAAATTTTTTTTCCTAGGTTGGTACCACTGTCCTTAATTACTATGCCAAGCTTGAGTGGGATCTGTCAACCAGTGTGTTTGCACCAGCTGATTAAGTCAGTCGATGTCAGAGTGCGTGCCGATTTTTACTATGGGTGATTACGTTGAGCAAAGAATTTGTTTAAAGTTTTGTGTTGCAAATGAATTTTCGTGTGCCGATGCATTGAAAATGTTGCAAAAGGCCTTTGGTGATAATGCTCTATGGAAAACTCGTGCATATCAGTGGTACAGAGCCTTCAAGGACGGTCGTGAAGTGGTCGCCCATCGACGGCTTCGATCGAAGATAACGTCGATAAAATTAAGGAAAGGGTGCTGGAAAACCGTCGTACCAGCTTGAGAGAGATAGCACATGATCTTAAGATATCCCACGAGTCCGCACGTACGATTTTGATTGATATTTTGGGCATGAGAAAGGTGGCCGCACGACTCGTACCGAAAGACCTGAATTTTCTCCAAAAACGTCATCGCGAACAGGTTGCTTCAGACATGCTGGATCGCTGTAATTCCGATTCTACATTCATGGAACGCATTATAACTGGTGATGAGACCTGGGTCTACGAGTACGATATGCAAACAAGCCAGTAATCATCGGAATGGGTGGCAAAAAATGAGCCGAAACCGAAAAAACCACGCCAAAGCCGCTCGAAAATGAAGGTGATGCTCATTGTTTTCTTCGATATCCTTGGCGTGGTGCACTACGAATTCGTTCCACAGGGACAGACGGTAAACAAGGAGTATTACCTAGGCGTTATGAAACGTTTGCGTGAGAGTATCCGTAAGAAGCGGCCAAATTTGTGGGCGAACAACTCATGGATTTTTCATGACGATAACGCGCCTTCTCACCGAGCTACGATTGTGACTGACTTTCTCGCCAAAAACTCAACAAGCGTGCTTCAGCAACCACCGTATTCGCCGGATTTGGCTCCCTGCGACTTTTTCCTCTTCCCAAAACTAAAATTGCCCCTTCGTGGCACCCGTTTTGAGTCGACTGAAGCCATAAAACAAAATTCGGCGCGAGAGCTAAAGTCCATCCCGGAAAGCGCCTATAAAAATGTTTCGACAATTGGAAGTTCCGTTGGCATAGATGTATTGGAGCAAATGGAGCCTATTTTGAAGGCGACCCAATAAATTTTGACGATTGAATGTAAAAATGTTGTTTTAATTGAAAATTCCCGGTACTTTCTTGACAGAGTAGTATATATTGTCATGGAATAAATAAATAATTTTTTTTAATTTACTTTACCCCACATTAGAGGAGCCAATTTGATATGGTTTAGATAAATAAAATTTCAGAATGAATACTAGTTAGATCACCCTTGTATCTAGTTGCTTGTATTGAATGTTGCCAGCTAGCTCTTAAGATTATAATTTTGTTGTTGAAATTTGAATATTATTAAATTTGATTTGATTTTTTTGGGAGGGTTCAATTTGAATTTTTAATAGGTTCAATTTTTTTTTAAATATATTATATTAAAGTAATTTGAAATATAATCATCAGTGATTAATAATTTAAATGTTTAATTCTATGTTCTAACCTAACCCTATCTGAATATTGTAACGTTATTCTAACGTAAACAAGCAATGATTTGTTTTTTAATTTTAAATTGGAAAACTTTACATAAATGAACATATTTCTACCTTTGGTAAGTTTAATTGTCCATTAACAATGTTCCTTTGATGTTGACTTTGCTCTATTTCAGGATTTTGTTTCGTTTCCTGAAGAATATTTCCGGAATGTTCGGATCTTCCAGCTCACTTAGTTGATTTCTTCTTATGGATATAAATTATTGAATTCTTGATTGTTATTTGGTATGTTTCCATTCACAATACTCAGATAACAAACTTTTTATTACATTTATATTCACAATGATAATATTCATTTATTTTAAGGTTTTGGAAATGGATTATTGAAGAAAGAAATGTTGTATTTTGAGACAGACCGATATGAATGGTGCCCTCGTAATTTTAAGACTGATTAAATTTTTCTGTGTCTTACCTATTTATAGTTTTCATGAAGAATTGAATTTCAAAGCTTACTAGCTTCTGTCGAAGTTATTGAAAAATGATGCTTCCAATGATTTTACAAAATTTAAAATATTTCTTGATTTGAAATTACTGTCGAAAATTAGCCTATTTTTTAAATTACATTTTGATGTATGTTTTGTGTTAAGCAGAACAGTGAAAGTCTTGCTTTTCATCCGTAAAGTATTTCAAGTGTCAAAATTCAACAAAGTTTAACTTCTAATGCATTATAACTTATAAATTATTTAAAATTACTTATGAAATTGATTAAATTTCCTTAGCTTAGATGCTATTACAATTCTATTGATGCCTTTATATCTTGAAGGATATCTCTTACATTAATCATTTGAAAATATCTGACGTAGACACTATGTTTTCCTTAATTAATTGAATTTTGATTGAATTTGTCCTATTCACATCATTCTGGTGAGTCATATTCAATTTAGCTTGTTTTTTGTCAATAATTTCACTAAACTTCATATATAATTCGTGATAGTAACAAATATTTTCAACAATTTCTTCATCAATTTCACACTAGATATCTAAATTCAAATTACTTCTGTTTATTGCAACTTTGGCTATTTTTACATTGAATAATTGTAAACTGAAATCTCCCTGTGAATTTCATGTATAAATTGTCAACAAGATTACTGATTTTTGATTACCGTTTAAAGAATTTTCACTCAACTAATTGTTATGTACTCTTAATATGTTTTGTCTTCATAATATGAAGTTTTGAGTATTTTTATGAATTTAATTATTAATATTTCTACCAGAATGGATATTATTTAATTAATTTTTGTCTGCTTACACGAGTCAACTTATATACAACGGTGAGTCTTTTCCTTAATATATTTGTATAATTATTTAATTTAACTGTAAATTCCATGACAAGTATATATATATATATATATATATATATATATATATATATATATATATTGTCAT
The DNA here is from genome assembly GCA_034642435.1 of Megalocaria dilatata. NCBI lineage: Eukaryota > Metazoa > Arthropoda > Insecta > Coleoptera > Coccinellidae > Megalocaria > Megalocaria dilatata. Next base: position 49,463,110 of record CM067859.1, on the reverse strand, counting down.
GGAATTTACAAGTATATATATATATATATATATATATAATATATTAAAGAAAAGACTCAATTTACAAGTATATATATATATCTATATATATATATATATATATATATATATATATATATATATATATATATATATATATACATCTGCCGAACTAGCTGGCATCCGTACAAAAAGGGTATCGGCCTGCATCCTCGTGTATACTTCGTGTATATTCGGAGTTTTTTTTCCGCACAAGATGACTTCCGGTATAGATAGCGGTCGAGTTGGCATCCGTATACTTTTTTACCCATAATGGTACAAGTTGGCTGCCGTATAATTTAGTACCAGCCAAGGTGGCACACTGAGATGTTGCCATACTGCCGTATTTGTCTGGTGTAATGAATGGTAATACTCAAACGGTAAATATTACACAGAACGATTGCTGGCATGAAGGGGATTTTTTCAGGGTTCGCTGTTATTCTGTTGCTTCGGATAAGTCATACGGTACGCGAGTTTTGATGGTTCATTATTGTGAATTATTGAATTGATTGATCAGTTGAATTTCTCGTGAATATTATTGAAGAATTAATATTTTTTTAGAATTTTATCACATAGTTTAATCTAATCTTTTTCCTTATATGTTTTTCCATATTCTGATATTCAAAACTCTCTCTGTTTGAATGTATTGATTAGAGGCGGAAAAGTGGAGCCTTTTAAGTGTGGATTCTTTATTTTGTTGAGATTTTATGTTTCATTACAAGAAGAGTTCAAGAATTGCCAAAAATTACGTGTTTTCAAGTTAAATCTACTGATGATAAATTTTTTGTTGATCCTTCTCCAAAATGAACAATATTCCCAATAGGAGATTAGTTTTTAAACACATCTTTCATTATTAAGGAAGTGAAAAGTTTTTTCGTAACGACAAGATGAATGTAACACTGATCAAAAATGAAAGATTTTCCTCAGAATTTAACTTTCTTATTTTCAGTCGACTTCAAAGGTTTTTTGTGCTAGCTTGTGTATAAATCCTGAATATTTCCGTGTTCGACTTGAAATACCGATACCATCCTAATGGAAACTTTAATTTTTCATTGCAGAATTGGAAGCTTAACATCATTCAATGTAGAAAAAGATAAAAGAGAAAAAAGTTAAAGAATATATCAAATTATATTGATATTTTGTTCACAATCCTATTCCGCAATTTTGTTGGGTTTTGTTTAATCGCTCCACATTTGAAAAATATTCCATTTCGAATTCCAATAAAACGGATGTTTCGAAATAACTTTGGATCGCCCGAACAAACATTTTTATTGCAGGAATAAAAAAAATATATAATACCGATCTACAATAATATGAATATTTTTGAGTAATTTGAAAGAACTAATTTTTATTTTGTGAATCCATTATGAAATGATTGTCCTAGTAGCGAATAAGTATCATTCCATACGTGTTAAATATTATCTAGTTTAGCAGGCGCCTTCCAAGGCGCCAAATGTCTATATATCGCGAGTATCGGATAGACGGTCTCAAACGATTAGAAGATTATAAACACAAGACGAAGATGAATAACACGACTCTACAAAAAAATTTTCGTTCTTTGTCCTAAAGTTTATACTATTATTTTTCAGTTAGTTATGCACAAAAACGAAAAGAAAATACCTTTTTTCGGTATAAAGTTTGCTTTTGTGATAGTTATAATAATAATACTCATTTTTCAATTTTTTCATAAATTTTAATTGATTTTAATATTTTTAAAAAGACCGCGCGGTGAGAGTGGGGTATTAACGTTAACACTGTGCCGCTAGATGGCACCCGAGTGATAAACAACCATCAGGTGTTGTTTACAAGCCCAGAATAACTTAAAATGTCGTCACGAAAGTGCAAATACGATGCTGATGCTTTTTTTTTTATATGTGGTCAATTTATTAAAGTTCGAGACGTGAAATATGAACTAAAGACATCTCACGTTCTCTGTGAAGCCTATGAAGCATATTTTGAATGTCCTGTACGGAATCAAGATCAGCCATGGGCTCCACATGTTGCTTGTGGTTATTGTAGAAGGTGTTTGGAAGGTAAGCAATTTTTATTTAATCAAGCGATGAATCCAAAATAATAGACATATTAATTTTTATTTTTATATTTTTAGGTTGGTATCGAGGTGAGAAAAGGTCTATGAAATTTGCAATACCAAGGATTTGGCGAGAACCAAAAGACCATATTACTGACTGCTACTTTTGTATGGTGAATCCGAGTAAAAGACGTAGAGGTAAAAATGCAAAACCTATTGAATATCCTGACCTCGAATCTTCTTCTGCTCCAATTGCTCACGACCTGACACGACCAGTACCTGAGCCACCAAAAAAATTATCGCAGAAAAGTAGCTCATCTTTTAGTTCTTATAAAAGTAATTCCGATAAGGAGTTTTTGCCTACACCTGAACAACCAAAACACTATCTCATTACTTCAGAAGATTTTAACGATCTAACTAGAGATTTAAATTTGCCAAAAAATAAAGCAGAGCTTCTAGGCTCTCGGTTAAAACAGTGGAATTTGATTGATGATGTTAAGATCACGGATCAGCGGACTAGGCATGAAATGTTTGCAACGTTTTTCACGAAGGAGGATGGACTTTGTTTTTGTAATGACATTAAAGGTATGTTTGAAGCAATTGGCATACCCTGTGTCCCTAGCGAATGGCGTTTATTCATTGACAGCTCTACAAAAAGTTTAAAAGCAGTTCTATTGCACAACGGAAATAAATTTCCGTCTCTTCCAATTGCTCACTCAGTACATCTTAAAGAAAATTATGAAAGTGTCAAAATTTTGCTTGAATCTGTAAAGTATCGTGAGTATAACTGGGAGCTGATTGGAGATTTTAAAATGGTGGGATTTTTAATGGGGCTACAGGGTGGATATACAAAGTATCCGTGTTATTTGTGCTTGTGGGATAGCAGAGCGGATTCTAAACACTATATTCAACGGTCATGGCCTGTAAGAACAGAATTGTGTGTCGGAAAACAGAACGTCAAATTTGAGCCGATTGTTGAAGCGAAAAAAGTGTTAATGCCGCCTTTGCACATTAAGTTAGGGTTGATGAAACAATTTGTTAAAAAACTGGATGAAACTTCAGAAGCTTTTGGATACTTAAAAAAATTTTTTCCGAAGTTATCGGAAGCAAAGGTTAAAGCTGGGGTTTTTGTTGGTCCGCAAATAAGACAGATTTTCGCCGATGAAAAATTTCCAACGTTGCTGAATCGTACTCAAAAAGCAAGTTGGAACAGTTTTAAAGCAGTAGTTTCTGGATTTTTAGGAAATAATAAAGCTGAAAACTACGAAAAGTTGGTTGAGGATATGCTTACAAATTTTAAGGCCATGGGCTGCAGGATGTCATTCAAAGTACATATGCTGCATGCTCATTTGGATAAATTTAAAAACAATATGGGAGCCTATTCCGAAGAGCAAGGAGAACGTTTCCATCAGGACATCATGAATTTTGAACAACGCTATCAAGGCCAATACAATGAAAACATGATGGGCGACTATATTTGGGGTTTATTGAGAGAAAGTAGCTATGAACATAAAAGAAAAAGTAAAAGTGTGCACTTTTAAGTTATTTTCCACTTTTCTGTAAGCTAATTTGATAGTAAAACTTAATAAAAATAATAAAAATTTTTATTTCAATAGTTTTATTTTCAATCAAAAATTAAAATCCGAGATTTTTAAAAATTTCGTTCAATTAGACTTCTAAGCACAAAAGCAAAGTTTTTCATGCCATATATTTTTTTCCGTCTTATTACGACCTAAACTACTGAAATTTAATGCTTTGCAATCAAAATCAAATTTCATGTTGACCCGTGTAATCCTTGATCAAATAAAAACCTGTCGTGTTGGTGCACGAGCAATAAAAAACTCGAACGGAATAAATTGAATAGTGGAAATTTTAAGGGTACGTTTTAACGGAAAAGGTTTGTAGGTATATGTAGATACAAATATAAGAGAGAAATACCGATCTGATGAAACTGAGATTTTGAAATCCACTTCCACTTATCAAATGAACGAGTCGTTTATTCTAGCAGAATTTCGGGATCATCATAAAAGTACCTATACCACAGTATGCTATTGTAACTTAGTGTTTCATAGGTTAAATTTTTTGCGTAATGAGGAACCTGTGCGTAGAATATGAAGAAAAATATCATTAATCACGCGATAAAAACGTTCTACTAAAATTTCGAGTATAGGACTTAAAATTAATGTTTTCTTGGAGAAACACTAATACCTCATACTGAAAAATTGGTCATTTTCCTGAAATGTCATATTTCAACTAGTAAACTTTAACCATAGGCATCAAATCGTTATAAATTGAAAAAAAAATTTTTATGTAACTTTTATTAGAATTCAACGATAGGTTAATGTCATTTATATGCTAATGGCTATAAAATCGACCACCTGTAATATGCAAAACACAGATTTCTTCTTATTTTTCTCATTATATCTCATCGAAAGTATCTAATTTCGTTCTTGTGGTCCGATCTTTTCAGTTGCCTCAAAAATGATTTCATTGAGCATGACTACGAGAAATATATGACCCAAAAGCAATTTTAAAATTAGGACTAAGTCTTACTAACATTTCTATCACCGTTATTGCAAATAATAACCGAAAATTCAATTATTAATTGTAATTAGGTTTTGACAGTACCTACCAGAAACATTGAATATGATTTAAAGAAAACACTTTATTTCCTCTAATTTTCATTGTTAATAAGGGGTATGAATAATGGTAATAGAAAGCTCTAGAAATCGAGACAGTGTAACATACATCTGTATAACAATTCTATACTCAAATAAACTCGACAAGGTTTTGTGATCAACAAAACCTTGTAAATTAACTGATTGATTATTACTGATTTTCCTTGTTAAATAAATTTTAAATATGAATGATATAACGAAAAATATTGTTCAGAAAGGCTTCAACCATGGTTAGTAGACTTGATCGATCGCGCACGGGAAAAGCTCACTTTTAGGACTGATAATGAAATATACTATTAATGAGATGAATGGAGTTTGCGGTTGGCTCTAGGTGAAATGGTTAGGAGATCGGTTGTGGTCTGTGTGGGTCCTGTTACTGTTTCCTTACGCCACTTCAGAAACAGCGTTGATTGTTTACCCAAAAGCGAATAATTGCACGGATAACGGTATAGAAAAATCAGAATTGAAACTTCTAATTAGATTTTTTTCGATGAATAACATTTTTGCAAATTTAGAATTGTTTTTCTGAAAAAACGGAGAATCACATGAAAAAAAAAAATACAAGGTTAAGTTTCAATTCGATTCCTTGACATTCCTGTCGACTCAAAGGTTTTTTCACTTTATGATATATTTCAGGTTTCGGATGAGACCAGTTGGTGGGAGATGGCACTGTTAATATGAGCCTTTTTCAAGAAGTTACTGACAGATTTGAAATTGTTAGAGTAGATTTGAAGTGTAAATCGACATATGAATAAGAAAGCGGTCAAAAGCTCCTAAAGTCACATCAGTGCTTATTAGAATTTTTCTCCATAATTCCTGAATACGAGCTAAGTGTAATTCGTCGTTATTTACAATTCACAATATTTCAAATTAGAAATTACGTTTCATTTTAGATTTTTCAGTTAAAATTTAGATGTCTTTTATTTGGGAGGGTCCGAAAATGAATAACCAGCAGTTTTTCTTATTGATTTTCCGCATAAATCTGATGAAGTAATCGAAAACTAGTGAGAATGTTCGATGCGTAACCCCGCACATCAAATCTCAGACTTGGCCGTTGTTGTCGAAAGGAGTCTACTCTGTATGAGATGTCCGGTGCGTGGTTTCGATGTACTTTGAATCGCAGACTAGGCGATATCGATATCGCCAGAAGATTATGATTTCTGATAGATTTCCGAAACCGCTGTTAAGTAATTACAATTTGGAATTTAATTTTTTCGCGGTTTCCAACGTCACAGAACTTGTTACTTTTTCGTTCAAACGTTGTTAAATTTCGAATTCTGACGAAAAAATATTCTCGAAAAAATGTGAATTCAAATAAGTCACATCTGTTGACGAATCTTCGTTGCGTGTTGACATAACAATAGTTGTTAAGGGTTTATTTTCTTTTTAACCTCTTTTCATCATCTGTTTCACCTGTACAAGCATAAATACTCTGTCCTGCTTGTTAAGTTTTCAGTTGTCTGAAGAAGGAATATTTATTTCTATAAACTTGAGTTACAAAAAATGTGTAAAATATCTATTTATTGGTAGTAAAACAGTTATTTCTAATAACTTGTTTTTATGTATTTTATATCCAAATACGAAATTTCAATTCGAAGGCGCTGACGTGCCCTCATCCATGAAGGTTCTGGTAGCATTCGATTTTCTCTACTAACGTTGCTCTACTAACATAATATTTATTTTTTTATTTCATAATTATACGATTCTCACGAAATTTATCTTTACCCCATATCACATCGACCGGATCATTAGTTTTGAAAATACGGGAAAAATTAAGTTTCAAATGTCAATAACTCCTAACCTATTCGACGGGTGTTGCCCAACGAACTCAGCCGAGATACATATTTATGCTTTGAAATTTTAAAAATCTGGGTTTTTTCATTCTTAAGTTGCTGTCTTTACATTCGGCAGGACATAATCACTTAACCACTAATTTTTCATGGGTACGTCCAACCTAGCCGTTTGAGACTCTCTTCAGCTGATCATTCCAAAATTCCAGATATTTGAACACAACATTGTTCCCTGAAACATGCGCGCAAAAACATTTTGAGTAAGCCATTTTAGTTGAGTAAATGTAAAATTTTATGCAGAATTTCATGTGGATCATAACAAAATTTGAAAAAATTTGAAAAAGCTGTCATTCTTTACCTTCTTGTCAAACTTTAATTTGAGTGGATCTCTGTTTTTTGAGATATTGGAAAAATTACACCAGCCGTTTACGAATTTCTTCATGGATGAACAAGCGCATGGAAGCTAGTGATCTCACGTCAGTGCTTTTAAAAAAAAATTATGTTCAGCACTATTTATTTTGACGCCGAATCAGAAAGGACATTCCATGTCATATGTGAAACATTATTGATTGCACAAAGGTTGGATGATTCGTTCAGATTGTACTAGGAATTTTTACAGGAATTAAAAAAATTCAAATCGAAGCATCCATATTCTTGTAGATTTTTATTTTTTTTATGATTGACAATATTTTCCTTCGTGTTAGTTCAATGAAACAGTCGTTGGAAAATGGCAGTGCTTGAAGACGTTTTTATCGAATGTATATAGATAACTAAGTGAATTAATATTATTATTATTAGGAATTAGCTCAGAGATTTCAAATTTTCACGTAGATTTCAAGTCTAAATGAACAATGCAAAATCTGCAAATATTTTTGGAAATTATTCAAACATTTAATAGCAGATATTGAGCGAGTTGAAAATACTTTTTTGATGAAGTGATAGATTATATTATGAGTAGTCAGAAAAAATGATATGATCATTTATCTCCTCTGGTTAACTATTACTTTTCATCATTATCACATTGTATGGAAATGAAATAAATGAAATCGGATAGCAGGAGGGAAATATTACAATGGAAACTTACTACTCTTGTTCTTTCCATTGAATTCATTTTTACTTATTCACTTTTTTTTTTACTAATCTACCAATATTATTTATTATTCGAGGAAATATTTTTTTTTGTATTTTTATTTTTCCATTTGATTGTGCGAGTTAGGAGATAGCGTGTGTTCTATGTTCGTTACTGTTTTCTTTATACCACTTTAGGAACTGCGCTCTTAATTGTTTACCCAATAGCGAATGGTCAGACGGTCCCCCGAAACCAGAAAATTTCTTTCCTGGCCCTGGGTTCGAACTTTCAACATTACGGTATGAGTCCATTAGGCCAGGCGCTGGCAAGAATATTACGGAGAAAAGATATATATGAATTCATTTACTCAAATTTACTCAAACAAAAAGGTCATAGAATTGGGATACACAAAAAAACTATGTGCAAGGATTGGCTATGAGATTCATGGTGACGCATGAAAATTGGAACGAAAAGAGGATTTCTTTGTAGAAATGAATGTTTGTTAAAACTTGAAATATAGCTTTCAAATTTTCGAATCAAATTCTATAGTCGTGGCGAATAATAGTCATTACCAAGTTGGTACTATTCGAGAGGAACTTTTTTCTTCAGAAAAAGATATTAGGAGTCTGCGGAATAAATAAAAATCTCAATATTGAATTGTTGAATAAATAAAGTACCTTTAGTGAAAAATACTCCTTAACTTCGAAGGTGAGACGTAATATAGCATTGATAGAATCAGTTTATTCAATCAAATTCAATCGCCGAGCTGCATGAACGAATAAAACTTTCGATAACAGCGATAATTATCTTCCACTTGACTTAAAGTCATCCGAATCACGTCAAACCACCATTTTACAGAAAAAAATGATGTATTCTATAAAACCGATACAAGACGCTTGTTTTCATTCAAACGATGAATGAGAAAAAAAAACTTCATGAATTTAACGCAATCCAATATATTTCTAATTCGAATACCGCTCCAATCCCAAAAGTTTACGTATCAGCCGAGTGGATTATTCCTAAAGTTTCAATTACTGAGCTGCAAAAACGCATAAACCTTTCAACGACATCAAGGAAAATGTATAATCAGTTACACAAAATCGATATGAAGCGATATGAAATATTAGGGGAAAACCTTGATTTGAATATATTTTTTTGAATTTTCAGATTTTGTGACACGACGAAATTTTTCACAAACGTATGCGTTATAATTTTTCTATTTTATATCACATTCCAATTCGAAAAGATCTGCAGTTTCGAAAATATTGTAAAAAATAAGAAAAAATTTCGAATATCAATAACTTCGAAATCAAGAGAACTAAATTGCCTATTAATGATTCCAGTAAAAATATTTTGACTCCAAACCTACCTTGAAAATTCAAAGATAGCAAGATATTACCTAGAACATGCACGCAAAAAAATCCATAATAAAATAATAATCCTCAACATCAATACGAATTAATGTCCAACGTAGCGCTAAATAACAATTCGCTCTTTCAGAAAGCCACAGCTGTTCACAGTCTGCTTACGTATCGATCGAACGGAAAAAAACCATCTTCACCTTCTACTCTTATGAATTCCAAGAAAGAATGCAAGATAATTGCAAAGTAAACAAATCCACGTTGTCAAATGTACTGGATGCCAAGTGAACCGTTGTTTAGATAGCCCCATGATATACAAAGTATACACGAAATCGACCCGAGCGCCACCATGATAAAACTCAGTGAACCTAAAGTATCCACGGCAGTCGAGATAGGTCCAAAAAGGGTCAAGTTGGCATCCTGCTGAAAATTAGCGCAAACGATAAAGGATGTTCCCTTATATCATTTATCGATGTAACTTCGTGTTGGTAAGTTGGCATCCGTATATTGGATGCCACCTTATCTCGGATGCCATCTATACCGGTAATTTTACATGGGGGGATGCAGCCTTGTACGCTGGATATATATATATATATATATATATATGTTAGTGCAGCATTCAAGTTTCCCTAATTTATTTCTGAAATTGCGCATATATGCACCACGCATCTTTCAGATGACACTGTGCGCATGCGAGAGACTTTTTCTTCGACCAGAATCTTAATGATCACGGATCGACATTACATTACGTTCGATATTTTTCCGGCTTATGAGTTTTTTAATTCTTTCAAAGCAAAAAGTGTTCAGAATTTCTTATTACAAGAACGATAGTTCAACAAGGTGTTGGTGTAAGAGTTCCAGACAAGGGGATCCCCAACTAACCAGGAATTCAGTGGATGAGGGTGAGTGTCCATCTGAGATTTGTGGTGTATTTCTAATCATTATCAAATTTACACATACAGTCTGCTAATTTTCTACCGAAGTGCTAACATTTTGGTCCATTCGAACCGGTTGACTAGTGATTTCTTATTTTCTTTCTTTTCATTTCGAGATTTCCACGTGGGTCACCATCAAATTATTATTAAATTTTCATTCATATCGATTGTAGGAAATCGATAAATCCGTACAAGCAGTATACGCTTATCGCTTCATACAAAAAAACCATATGTTCAACTTAGGTTCACTTCAATCGATATAAACATATTCTTTCATTCCGCATATTTCTTCTTTCAATTCATATTGGAAAATAATTAAAACTCAAATACGATTACAACTTCCAAAGTTTTCGTTGACACCCTTTCTGTTCTAATAAACTTTCTTTATATTATCTTTTCTTCGCATAATTTGGTTCTTTACATATATCACTTTATATTTACATTCATTCAATAAAATATTTCACAAAAAATGAGTAACATCAAAAGATTTGAAAGCAAACGTAAAATATACGTTAGTCGAATTTCGGAATTTTACATTATTGCAAAGCAAAGCTTAACTGATACGTCGAAAAGAGGGCAATTAAAGGCTAGGTATGATGATATTAAAAAATTATTTGAGCGGTTTTCAGAATGTCATAATGAGATTATAATGCTGATTGAGGATGAGGCGGAATTTGATACACATGAGAAAATAAGAAGGGAGACTGAAAACTTTTATTATGAAGGTTTGTCTATTTATCATAACATGAGTAAAAATGATACTTCTAATTCGTCGTCGGTTAGTGTTGAAGCTTCTGTAAAACTCCCACCTCTTAATATACCCACTTTTGACGGTGATCCAAAAATTTGGTCAACTTTTCATGATCTGTTCGAGAAATTAATTCATGATAATTCCAATCTTTCAAATGTTGAAAAGTTCAGATATTTATTTTCCTTCCTAAAAGACGAGCCTTTGAAATTACTAAATGGTATCGCCATAAATAACGACAATTATAACACCGCTTTCAAAAAACTTATTGACAGATATCAAAATAAAAGACTTATAGCTTCGAATGCATTAGATTCAATTTTTTTCATTTCACTAAAAGGCAATACTGCAAAAGATTTTCGTATTCTACTCAATACCTTTTCCGAATCATTGGCAGTTCTTAATGCTTTAAATTTCAATACAGATCGGTGGGATTTTTTGCTTTTCTGTGTACTTCTGGGGAAGCTAGATGTTGAGACTCGAACTAATTTTGAGGTTCAAACTGATTCTGGCAAAATTCCAGAATATAAGGAACTTTATAATTTTGTTGAAATTGAATGCAGGGCCCTAGAATCCGTTCAACATTTGACTACTTCTGAAAATAAAGTATTTGCAGTAAGCAAAGAGAAGTGTAATAATAAATATAATTCCAAGACCAGCAATAGTTTTTCATTACAAACAAAAAATACTCATTATAATTCCAATGTTAAGTGTTACCTTTGCAAAGGTTCACATGGATTATCGAAATGCTCTGATTTCTTGTCAAAATCTCCGAATGATCGTTTTTCTTTCGTCAAACAAAATAAACTGTGTTTGAATTGCTTACATCATTCGCATAATCTAAATAATTGTCTTTCGTCGTACAAATGTCGCACTTGTAATAACCGTCATCACTCTCTGATCCATATTAATAGTTCAACTATCATAGAAAATATTCCACATTCTTCAACTGTATCAGGTAACACCTTTTCCGAACAAAATACAGTATTATTGGCTACTGCGGCGGTAGATATCCGTGATAGATATGGCACATTTCAACGTGTTCGCATTCTTATTGATTCAGGAAGTCAATCAAATTTCATAAGCGAAAAATGTTTTCGTAATCTTGGGTTACAGAGACATCAATTTTCTACAACTATTTTTGGTTTGAACGAAATGACTTCATTTTCTTCAAAAGGTATTACTGCATGCGATATCAAACCTACAAATTCCGACAGCCCTGTACTTTCTTTCGATGCTATTGTTGTTCCAAAATTATGTTCTAATATACCTGCTTTTTCTATTAAAAAGGGACAATGGGACCATTTACAGGGTTTACCTCTCGCAGATGAAAATTATTTTCTCTCAAGTCCAATAGACATTCTGATTGGTGCTGAGCTTTTCACTCATATTTTACTCAATGGACGTATCGTTGGAAAATTAGGCCAGCCTACCGCCCTTGAAACTATTTTCGGTTGGGTTCTTCTGGGTAAAGTTAACAATCCGTCTACAAGTTCAGAAACAAAAACTTTTCTTCTTCAATCCGATGTTCGTGTCGACATCTGTATTCCTAAGTTCTGGGAATTAGAGCAAATTCCTGATAAGCATTTTTACTCCGTCGAAGATGAAAAGTGTGAGACCTTTTTCAAAGAAACGACCACTCGTGATTCCACCGGTCGATTCATAGTTTCGCTTCCTTTCAGAAATTCGAAACCATTTCTAGGAGATACTTATACTCAAGCTTATCGTAGATTTTTCTTACTTGAAAAACGTTTATTAAAAAATCCATCTTTGTATTCTTCTTATTCCGATTTCATGAAAGAATATCTTGACAGTGGACATATGTCTTTAGCCACATCGGAAGCTATACCCAATGATAATTTTTGTTACTTACCCCATCATTGTGTTCTGAAGCCTGAGAGCGTAAGCACAAAACTTCGTGTAGTTTGGGATGGATCGGCAAAAGGCTCGAGAGGTGTGAGCTTAAATGACACTTTACTTCCTGGTCCAAAATTACAAAAGGATATAGTTTCTTTACTTTTACTTTTCCGTTTAGACGCAGTGGTATTCATAGCTGATATAAAGCAAATGTTCAGACAAATTTTAATATCTCCTTCTGATAGAAATTTCCAAAGAATTCTATGGCGTTTTAATCCAAACGATTCACTTTCAGAGTATACCTTAAATACAGTTACTTTCGGACTCAATTGTAGCCCGTATTTGGCAATGCGTACCGTTCGTGAGCTAGCTCTCCTAGAGAGAGAAAACTTTCCAATGGCTAGTAAGATACTAGAGGATCAAACTTATATTGATGATGTGCTGGGTAGTGCATCATCTGATTCTGAAGCTTTGTCTCTTCAAAAGGATTTAATCGATCTGCTTAGTCGCGGAGGTTTTATGTTGAGGAAGTGGGCTAGTAATTCTCCAGCATTGCTTTCTTCCTTAGACCATTCTGACTGTCAGATTCCTTTGTCCTTTGATAAGGATGAACCACCATTTCTGAAGGTTCTAGGTCTTCAGTGGTACCCTTCTCTCGATATATTTTCTTACAAGTGCCAAAATATATCAAAAGACCTCACAAAACGAGGCATCTTGTCCGATATAGGTCGGATTTTCGATCCATTGGGTTTTCTGTGTCCCATTCTTTTGAAAGCAAAATACATTATGCAATGTATTTGGTCCTTGAAAAAGGATTGGGACGAAGAACTTCCCGAGTCCATTAAAAATTCATGGACACAATTGAAGTGTGAACTTTCAGAACTCTCTGGATTACGTCTCCCTAGGCGAATCACCTTTGATCAATATGAGAGATGTGAGTTACATGGATTTTGTGACGCTTCAAGCATAGGTTACGCAGCGGTAATTTACCTCAGATTACAGAGAGGCGATTCTATTCACGTATTTCTAATCTGTTCTAAAGGGAGAGTAGCCCCCTTAAAAACAATTACTCTTCCTAAACTTGAGCTGACTGCTGCAAAGCTTTTGGCTGATTTGGTCAAATTTGTGACTGACACATTTTCTAGTCGACTCTTATTCGATCAAATCACTTGCTGGACTGATTCACAGGTAGTTCTTTCTTGGCTCAATGCTTCACCGAGCCGTTGGAAAACTTTTGTTGCCAGTCGAGTACACCATATTCAGGAACTGGTATCTCCCGATTCATGGATGTATATTCCTTCATCTCTAAATGCTGCCGATTGTGCATCTAGAGGAATGAACCCATTGCAATTGATTCGTTTCGAGATGTGGTGGAATGGACCGGAATTCCTATCCAGCCCAAAAACCGAGTGGCCAAATTTTTCTGCTCAAACTTCAGAACTTAATAATGATGTAGTCTCTGCCGAAGAAAAAAGTATATCTTTATATGTAGATATTCCAATGGACGATTTAGATAACCTTTTAAATAAATTTTCCTCTCTTGAAAAAATAAAAAGAATTTTAAGTTACTGTTTACGATTTTCGAAAATTTCAAAACCCGGTTCCCTTAAACAAACAGGCATTTTAACAATTCATGAGTTGAATGAATCGTTGATGTGTTTAATAAAACATACGCAATATTCGGTATTTTCTGATATCATAGAAATTATTAACAAAAACAAAATTTTACCTAAACCCTTTCGGAAACTTTCACTCTTTCTAGATTCTCTAGGTTTTCTCAGGGTGGGCGGCCGCTTAAAGAAATCCAGTTATATTGAATATGCCGCAAAACACCCTCTTTTGATGCCTAGCTCACATAAATTAACGATTTTGATTGTAGAGTCGGTTCACAAGCAATATTTACATCCCGGTTCAAAAACGTTACATAATTTACTTCTTCAAAAATATTGGATACTATCAGCTCGTCGAACAATAAGAAAAGTTATTTCTAATTGTTTTCAATGTTTTCGTGCCCGTCCAAATACTTACAAACCACCTGAAATGGCTGATCTTCCAAGTTTCAGAATTTCTAAATTAAAGCCATTTTCTCACGTTGCTATTGATTTCTGCGGACCTTTCTTCGTAACTATGCATCGCATAAAGGGTGCAAAATATTTAAAATCTTATATATGCGTTTTTGTGTGCACTACAACCAAAGCTATTCACTTAGAATTAACGCAGGAGCTTTCTACGTGTAGTTTTATCGCGGCATTCCGTCGATTCATTTCTCGACGTGGCATGATTCAGGCGTGCTACTCCGATAACGGTCGGAATTTCATTGGAGCTCAAAATGAATTTTTGAAGTTAGCTCAAGAAACTTCTGGAACTCTAAGTTTCCAGTGGCATTTCAATCCCCCTACGGGTGCACATTTTAATGGCCTTGCCGAAGCGGGTGTAAAAATGGTTAAATCTCATTTACTACGAGTGGTAGGAGATCAGCGACTATCCTATGAAGAATTTACAACTTTGATTTGTCAAATCGAAGCTGTTCTGAATTCGAGGCCATTATGTTCTCAGAGCTCAGATCCTAATGATTTAATTCCGCTCACACCAGGGCATTTTCTCACTTTAGAACCCTTGAATTCAACAATTCCTGATGTTGATGTTTCTCATTTGAAATTAAACAGACTGTCTAGATGGCAGCTTATACAGAAAATGCAGCGAGATTTTTGGAAAAGGTACTTCGCGGAATATGTTAATACACTTCAGCAGCGTTTCAAGTGGGCTGAGCCGGCCAAAGAAATTGAGCTCGACGACTTTGTTTTGATCAAAAGCGATGTCGTTTCGCCTTTTAAATGGCCGGTTGGTCGCATTGTGGAATTATTTCCGGGAGAGGATGGACACAATAGGGTAGCTGCGGTGAAAACAGCTAATGGTATTTTCCGTAGACCCGTTGTGAAGCTTTGTCCACTTCCGAGAAATTGATTTTCAAATTATTTTCCTTTATAAAAATAATGTATTTCTATATTTGTTATTATTTTTCTTTTCTATTATTTAAATTTAATTTTCTGGTGACTTACATGGTGTTCTTTTTAAAAGGAGGAAACTTTTTTTTCTGTTTTCTTTAGAAAAACCCATAGGGGTTTTTGTGGGCGGCTATGTTAGTGCAGCATTCAAGTTTCCCTAATTTATTTCTGAAATTGCGCATATATGCACCACGCATCTTTCAGATGACACTGTGCGCATGCGAGAGACTTTTTCTTCGACCAGAATCTTAATGATCACGGATCGACATTACATTACGTTCGATATTTTTCCGGCTTATGAGTTTTTTAATTCTTTCAAAGCAAAAAGTGTTCAGAATTTCTTATTACAAGAACGATAGTTCAACAAGGTGTTGGTGTCAGAGTTCCAGACAAGGGGATCCCCAACTAACCAGGAATTCAGTGGATGAGGGTGAGTGTCCATCTGAGATTTGTGGTGTATTTCTAATCATTATCAAATTTACACATACAGTCTGCTAATTTTCTACCGAAGTGCTAACAATATATATATATATATATATATATATATATATATATATATATATATATATATACTTGTAAATTCCATGACAATATATATATATATATATATATATATATATATATACTTGTCATGGAATTTACAGTTACTATATATATAATTACTAAGATTTCCCTGACTTAAGTTTCTAACCAGTTTTGACATAAGTTCCGTACTTTTATTAAATTTTGTGTTAAACTTTCGATTGTGAATTTCCGTTGGCTTCTTCCAGGAATATTCATAGTAAGCCATCAATAACACTACCTAGGGAAAGGAATTTTCAGTATTTGCAGAACAGATATCAAAAGAAGAAGAGAAGGAAAATTTTAAACCAGATCCCAGTTTGGAAGAAATAAGAAATTTTGAGCTCGTGGGCCAGACGAGTGGGAAGAAACCGGACGAATCGACGAATTTGCAGAGATAAACTCAAGAAGCAGACATAGATATTGGGAACAGCCTGAAAAATAATTATAATACCACCAAAATATCGGGAGTACAAATTATTTCCTTCCGATCTTTAAGCTCAAAAGCGCATTTGTCTCAAAAGATAATGAATAAACAAATTAATCAATATATTGTCCATCACTCCTTACTACTTTTTCCCACCCTTTCTCGGAAATTGCCTATCAGGCAATTTTCGAA
Source organism: Megalocaria dilatata (assembly GCA_034642435.1). Lineage (NCBI taxonomy): Eukaryota > Metazoa > Arthropoda > Insecta > Coleoptera > Coccinellidae > Megalocaria > Megalocaria dilatata. Next base: position 49,446,440 of record CM067859.1, on the reverse strand, counting down.
TCCCGTCTAGAAAAAACTTCTTGTCATTTGAGATGATCCAATTTTAAGGCCAATTTTGGATTTCTTCAAATGAAGCGGTAACATTCCAAATCGTGTTGCATTCGTCAAAACAGCCAGTAGTCAAAAGGAATAATGTCAGTAGAATACGGTGGGTGCGGTAAGATATCCCATTTGATCGTTTCTAACTATTTTTTCAACTTTTGCTACGTGAAGATAAGCGTTGACATACAAAATAGATTTTTCAAGCCTGTCCTTATATTCCGGCCATTTTCTTTATGATACACGGTGCACGAACTAACTGGAGTCTGTACCGATCACCCGTAATGAAATCAGCAGGTTTTAGCAGCTTGTAGCTTTGGTGTTGATGTTGAGGTCGATGGCAACGATTGGCCAGGCAAAGCGTAGTTTTTCTTCTTAGAGTTCTCGTAAAAAATCTACTATTTTTTTCACTACCCAGTGTAAAACACACTTTATTATCCTACTTTAAATCAACTGCTCACAAGAAATTAATCACTAGTTTCGGTGTTTTCACGTCCTTGATTTAACATGTTGAAGTTCAATTTCAGGGTTAGGATTGAAATCAGGCGACCAATTTGGACCAACGTTTCGTCTATGTATTAAGACTTTATCAAGGCTACAGGGGAAAACAAACAAAATAGGTATAAGTTGAAGTGACACATATGTATAAATAAAAAGTAACAGAGTCAAAGTTTAAAATATTTGCTTATTAAATTCATTTAGTTGAAAAAAGATTATACATTCTGTCAAGAAAGTACCGAGAATTATCGATTTAAATCTGGCGGGGCAATGAGGCAGGTAAATTTTTTTTCCTAGGTTGGTACCACTGTCCTTAATGACTATGCCAAGCTTGAGTGGGATCTGTCAACTAGTGTGTTTGCAACAGCTGATTAAGTCAGTCGATGTCAGAGTGCGTGCCGATTTTTACTATGGGTGATTACGTTGAGCAAAGAATTTGTTTAAAGTTTTGTGTTGCAAATGAATTTTCGTGTGCCGATGCATTGAAAATGTTGCAAAAGGCCTTTGGTGATAATGCTCTATCGAAAACTCGTGCATATCAGTGGTACAGAGCCTTCAAGGACGGTCGTGAAGTGGTCGAAGACTTGCCTCGGAAAGGATGCTGGAAAACCGTCGTACCAGCTTGAGAGAGATAGCACATGATCTTAAGATATCCCACGAGTCCGCACGTACGATTTTGATTGATATTTTGGGCATGAGAAAGGTGGCCGCACGACTCGTACCGAAAGACCTGAATTTTCTCCAAAAACGTCATCGCGAACAGGTTGCTTCAGACATGCTGGATCGCTGTAATTCCGATTCTACATTCATGGAACGCATTATAACTGGTGATGAGACCTGGGTCTACGAGTACGATATGCAAACAAGCCAGCAATCATCGGAATGGGTGGCAAAAAATGAGCCGAAACCCAAAAAACCACGCCAAAGCCGCTCGAAAATGAAGGTGATGCTCATTGTTTTCTTCGATATCCGTGGCGTGGTGCACTACGAATTCATTCCAGAGGGTCAGACGGTAAACAAGGAGTATCACCTAGGCGTTATGAAACGTTTGCGTGAGCGTATCCGTAAGAAGCGGCCAAATTTGTGGGCGAACAACTCATGGATTTTGCATGACGATAACGCACCTTCTCACCGAGCTACGATTGTGACTGACTTTCTCACCAAAAACTCAACAAACGTGCTTCAGCAACCACCGTATTCGCCGGATTTGGCTCCCTGCGACTTTTTCCTCTTCCCAAAACTAAAATTGCCCCTTCGTGGCACCCGTTTTGAGTCGATTGAAGCCATAAAACAAAATTCGGCGCGAGAGCTAAAGTCCATCCCGGAAAGCGCCTATAAAAAATGTTTCGATAATTGGAAGTGCCGTTGGCATAGATGTATTGGAGCAAATGGAGCCTATTTTGAAGGCGACCCAATAAATTTTGACGATTAAATGTAAAAATGTTGTTTTAATTGAAAATTCCCGGTACTTTCTTGACAGAGTAGTAAATCTGAGTACAGTGAATATTGGAAATTGACAGTTACACTTTGTTAAATGTATAAAAACCGAGATATAATGAGATAAACACTAAAAGGTCTATTATAAAACTGTAATCACCTTCAGTTGAATGAGTAATATTTTGATTTTCAATATTTTCATACAGATGTCATGTGTTAACATAATCCACAATCTTGGTGTTTTTGAAGTCGAACGTATGATCTTCTGTGAAATGATGTTCAGCAAGGGCGGTTGTATTTTCCTTATCTCTGAATATCTCATCGCAATCATATTTATGCTGTTTGATTCGAATATTTTAATAGTTTTTCGGATTCCCCTATGTAGCATTTTGAGCATCCCAGGCAAGGTATTTTATATATCACATTAGATTGGATATCTAAAGGTGTTGAATCTCTTAATTCAGAAAATAAACTACGTATGGTTTTTAGATTATAAAATGCCAGTTTTGTTGTTGTTGATTTCTCTTTAAGGGTTCGAGCGATTTTATGACTGAGATCCGGAATAACAGCAAATCGAAAGTATCGCCCTCTCTGGTCTTCTGAGCGAGTTGCCTTAGTGTTAAATTGTTTATACTCATTAACAACTAATTTTATAATCACCGAGCTCATCCGCCAATGTCTGAAGAAGGTGACATTTGCAGTTGCCTTTATCCGGCTGCATATGGATGACGCTATATTCGCAATTCCATCCGACAATACAGGTGAAGTGTTATCAATTCTCAATGCATTCCATCCACGCATCCAGTTCACCATAGAAGAAAAACAAGACAGGGATTGGCTTTTTTGGATCTTAGGGTTATCAGAGGGGAAAGTGGATCTCTTTTAACAATTTGGTATATAAAGCCTTTTAATTCTGGACGTTTAATAATTTGAAGATAAGACACAAGGTCATACGAAGTGAGTACCATTAAAAATATAGTTTATAGATCGGTACACCTCAGTTGCAACCAATTTCACGAAGAAAATTTGACTACTGTTAAAGCAATTTTAAGGATGAATAACTATCCCAAGTCACTCGTGAATAAAGTTGTTAATGAGTATAAACAGTTTAACACTGAGGATACAAATCGCCCAGAAGACCGATACTTTCTATTTCCTTTTATTTCGGATCTCAGTCATAATATCGCTCCAACCCTTAAAGAGAAATCAACAACAATAAAATTGGCATTTTATAATCTGAAAACCACACATAGTCTGTTTTCTAAATTGAAAGATTCATGATTAAAGTAAAACAACTTAATTTCCGCTAATTTATTTGATTTCACAACAATTGTTTCGTCATGACAACATGACTTCGTCAGGTGATTATGGTACTGGTAGCATACCTTCTGTCAAATCACAGTTATTCCTATCGAAATTTCTATCACTCTAAAAAAAACACCCGATATGTTGATCACAGAAATCACATAAAATTTGCAAGGTATTTTGTGGACTCCTCTAAAACCAAAGTATAATATGTACAAAGCGTAAACCAAAATATATATATATATATATATATATATATATATATATATATATATATATTATTATCATATATAAAATAAAAAAATAAAACGAGGTTTTTTCTTGATAGAAGGATTATTACAAAATTTTAAAAGAATTCACTCCATTCTAGTGTTTGTCAAGTAAACAACATTCAGTTGGTTTGGTAAGATGTTTTTTGTTTATTATTTCAATTTTTTAAATATGAAGTGGACCTGGTAAGTTTCCGTTGTAATAATTTTAAAATGCTTTTTGAAGTTGTTCTGCAAGATAAAGGAATTTTTTCAGGAATATTATTTTGAGCAAGTTGTTTTTGAAGAAGTTATGTTTTGCATTTTTGTAAAGGAATCCAGTTTTCATTAAACAAAAAACGAAATAAAATTTTGTACTCTTCAAGTATTCATTTAATAACTTTTAGTTGGCAATTTATATTTCTTTGACTTTCCTTCATTACCTTTTATACTGTGTAATAAGTATTAATCCTATATGTCTACTAAATTTATACAGTGTGTTCTAAAGATATTCATTTAATTAATTCTAAAAGTTTTCGAATAAAATTTTTTTTTAAATTAAAATTGGTAGAAGGTTAACAGAATAAATCTGTTTTATAATCAAACTTTTGTAAAATCTTTCTTCCAGAGAAGAAAATTTCTTTTTACTATCATATAAGAAATAAGTCTCTTCAATTTGCATACAGTATAATCATTTGGATTTCAGAATTGACAAATTGTTTGTTAAATTACATATGAATGTAGTAGCAACCAATGTGAAAATTTAATTTGAAACTTCCGACACTTTGCTATGAAAGGTTGAATCAATTCATTTGCTAGTCATCCCCCTTGCTCAGACTTCAGTATATTTGTTTTTTTATTTCATAGGCTACTACTATATATTGGGGTTACTACTTCTACTTCTACTGCAATCATTAATGATCTGATACATCAATCTTTTTACGCGTGGATCATAATCAGGGAGCGCGTTATGATATTGGTGAACATCGAAGACGATCGGTACATCCTTTTGTATACTACACATAAGATATATTTTCGGGTTTGTTTTGTTTAGGCGGAATTTGCGTAATTCAGTTGATGCATGTCGTGAATATGAATGCACTTTTGTTAAACATGTGTCGAAATATTTATTTATTTTGAATTCAGTAGGAAGTTTTGGATAGCAGAAGTAAATAAAAGTATGGTATTGCATAATATTTTGTTATTCTGATGAATACATTTTTTGTGTCGCCAGAATCTTGGTTCTATTCATATGTATTACATTTGATACATTGTGCTTCAATGAGATTTTTTATTTTAGGTAAAATATGGACCAGAAGTGGTGCAGAAAATATCTTACTGATGAAGAATTGAAGGAAATCATTGCACATTTGTCAGATAGTGAAGATTATTACGATGTGAAAGATAATGAAGGAGGGGAAGATAGTTTACAGGATAATTTGGGAAATTCAATACTTTCTATGCCAACTGAGTTTGAGGATGGGGTTGTCTGCCAAAACTCTGAAAACTCCGATCCATCTGGAACAGAATTTAATTCGAGACATAAAAGAAGGCGGGAAACGTGTTATGAATCAGAAGAGATCCAAAAAAATAAGCAAAGGAAGTGAAACAAAAATATCAAAATATCTTTTGGAGTAAGAAAAATTTAGTTCTCAATAACAATGCCCCTACGTTTCACGGAAACTCTTCTGTTCCACCAGAAATTGAACATCTGAGCTCCCCTTCAACTTTCTTCAAATATTTTTTTGATGACAAGCTTGCAATGCTCATCGTTGATCAGTCCAATTTGTATTCATTAGAGAAGGACCTCAATAAACCTGCTACTATTACTGAACAAGATATCCTCCAATACATTGGAATTTGAATTTATATGTCTATTGTGCACATGGCAGATGTGAGGAGATCAATAATCCCAAACTGTAGACTACCTACTGAGAAAGATTTGGCCTGTAAATTCGTCTGCAATACAGAAGGAGTAGAAATATCATCCGTTGTATGAAAGGACAACAAAATAGTAACCTTTATTTCTTCCTTCGCAGGAGAATTACCATTCTCGGTATTAAAAGATTTGGCAAAAAAGAAGAAAAGCTTATAGTTGTTCAACGTCCCAATTATAATGGAATACAATATGAGCGGATTTGATCTACTTTTCAGCTTAATTGGACGCTACAAAATAACAGTGAGGACAAAATAATGGTACATGCGGTTGTTTTACCATCTTATATCGATATGACCATCAAAACGCATGGATGTTATATAGAAACGGCAGAAAAAAAGGGAAATAAATATCTCCCCCTAGCTAAATTACGTGCCGAAATTGCCTATTGTTTGTGTTAACCCTTATGTTAGTAACCAACTTTACCGACGTCTTTTAGCAACCGGGTACCCGGGTACCCACAGATCTAAATATTAAAAATTTCATTTTGTTTAAAAAAAAAATTCTAAACATTTTTTTCTTTAACTATGAATAGTTAGTGACAATTAAACAAAAAATAAAAATAATAATAATAATTTAGAATTGTGAATGAAATCTAAAACCAGTTTGGGGCACTCCAGGTAGTCGACCCGTTTTTGTTTTCGGAGCTGAACAGATGCTGTTAGAGAGAGAAAAAAATCAAGGTTATTTTTTTTTCTATCTAGAGCAAGCGCCGAGTATTTATTAGTACGTATTAGATTTTTGGTGGGATCAGACGTGTTTTATTTATGGTGTTCTCTTCACAGTGAAAAATAAAGCTATGGAACAACTATCCAGAGCTGAATTTTCTAGGTAAGTAAAGTTTACATATATTTAACATTTGTAAATGTTTTAATTATATTTTTTAGTAATATTATAAAGGAATTGTATAATATAATAATTAATTCATTAGGTTAAGTGCAACCGAAAGAAATGCATATTTAAAAAATTGCTTGGAGAAAATGACAGTGATTCGAGCGGGCCGTCTGACAGTGATGACGAAGACTGGATTCCAGCGAATACAGCTGAACGTCATCAAATTGCAAATCACGAAGATAATTCAGAGCATGATGAACCTGAAGATTCTGAAGATACAGGAGAAATTGCTGGAGGGAATTCAGAAGTAGAAGAAGAGGTTGAGAATAGCGAAAGTGAGGAAGACGACGAAGAAGTAGAAACTGCTGAGCCTGCAGGTACCAAAATATTTGCATAGCTAAGTGAAGAACTAGCATTGCCGATGATTGAACACCGTACGGCGAATCCGCAAATAATGCGTCACTTCTCAACAAAGATTGCTGTTGAAAGTATTTTAGGTCATGCATTAGCAGAAACAATCGAGATAAATCCTGGTCCGGTGGTTGAAAAAGATAAAACCGGAAGAAAAAAAGTGACAGGATCTTGTCATGTGTGCAATGCCTTGCCAATAAAAAGACGGCGAAAGACTCGTAAGAGCTGTGCCAATTGTCACCAGCCAGTATGTGATGAGCACTCAATTAATCTCATACAATGTGTTAAATGTCAGGTTTAATTTCATTAATTATGAAAAAATGTAATATTTCTATATTTTTTCAATAAAATTTAGTTGCAACCATTTATAGAAACCATTTTCAATTTATTTTCTATTCTTTCCATTGTGGGTACCCGGGTATACGGTTGCCTATGGGGCGATAGCTAAAGTTTAAGCTTATTTTAAAAAAAGAATAAAAAAAAGATAAATTAAATACACTCACGACTACCTTTCTTTTGAAATAAAAAACGACGATTCGAGAGCTTAAAATAAAATATTAAATATTCTTTAAGCTATTCATATAAATACACCGCGGTGGGTACCCGGTTACTAACACAAGGGTTAACAAGAAAAGACTGCATACAGAAGAAAGAGACGGAAACACCAAGTGATCTTGAAAGAATTATTCAAGAGGAAAAACAATGCTCCGCCTCTGCATCGTATATACATTCTGTCAAGAAAGTACCGGGAATTATCGATTTAAATCTGGCGGGGCAATGAGGCAGAAAAAATTTTTTTTTCCTAGGTTGATACCACTGTCCTTAATTACTATGCCAAGCTTGAGCGGGATCTGTCAACTAGTGTGTTTGCAACAGCTGATTAAGTCAGTGGATGTCAGAGTGCGTGCCGATTTTTACTATGGGTGATTACGTTGAGCAAAGAATTTGTTTAAAGTTTTGTGTTGCAAATGAATTTTCGTGTGCCAATGCATTGAAAATGTTGCAAAAGGCCTTTGGTGATAATGCTCTATCGAAAACTCGTGCATATCAGTGGTACAGAGCCTTCAAGGACGGTCGTGAAGTGGTCGCCCATCGACGGCTTCAATCGAAGATAACGTCGATAAAATTAAGAAAAGGGTGCTGGAAAACCGTCGTACCAGCTTGAGAGAGATAGCACATGATCTTAAGATATCCCACGAGTCCGCACGTACGATTTTGATTGATATTTTGGGCATGAGAAAGGTGGCCGCACGACTCGTACCGAAAGACCTGAATTTTCTTCAAAAACGTCATCGCGAACAGGTTGCTTCAGACATGCTGGATCGCTGTAATAGTAGTAATTCCGATTCTACATTCATGGAACGCATTATAACTGGTGATGAGACCTGGGTCTACGAGTACGATATGCAAACAATCCAGCAATCATCGGAATGGGTGGCAAAAAATGAGCCGAAACCGAAAAAACCACGCTAAAGCCGCTCGAAAATGAAGGTGATGCTCATTGTTTTCTTCGATATCCGTGGCGTGGTGCACTACGAATTCGTTCCAGAGGGTCAGACGGTAAACAAGGAGTATTACCTAGGCGTTATGAAACGTTTGCGTGAGCGTATCCGTAAGAGGCGGCCAAATTTGTGGGCGAACAACTCATGGATTTTGCATGACGAAAACGCGCTTTCTCACCGAGCTACGATTGTGACTGACTTTCTCGCCAAAAACTCAACAAACGTGCTTCAGCAACCACCGTATTCGCCGGATTTGGCTCCCTGCGACTTTTTTCTCTTCCCAAAACTAAAATTGCCCCTTCGTGGCACCCGTTTTGAGTCGATTGAAGCCATAAAACAAAATTCGGCGCGAGAGCTAAAGTCCATCCCGGAAAGCGCCTATAAAAAATGTTTCGATAATTGGAAGTGCCGTTGGCATAGATGTATTGGAGCAAATGGAGCCTATTTTGATGGCGACCCATCAAATTTTGACGATTAAATGTAAAAATGTTGTTTCAATTGAAAATTCCCGGTACTTTCTTGACAGAGTAGTACCTCCCAAAGATTTTCGTCAAAATGCCTTCAATCACTGGCCACATCATGACGAAAAAAGAAAAAGATGCAAATTACCAAAATGTACATCATTCTCCTTCATAAATGTTCAAAATGTAGATTACATTTCTTTTTAAACAAAAATAACAACTGTTTTGTTAAATTTCATACACAATAGAAACGTGTTATTATAATTTTGTGCATTAGACACAGTGTAGCAGATATGATACATTTGTTTTTTCTTAGATAATTCAATAAATTTGCGATTTTAAATTTTTCAATAATTGATTTCCTATTCTACTTGAAAAAATACATGCCGGAATAGTTTTTTGCCTAAGAAGAAGAAAATTGCGCAGTGTAGGATTAATTTAATTTTTTATGTCCTACAAACAACAATGAATTGGAATTATACTCACCAAATACAGTAATTACTTAACCATGTTATTCTCCTAATCTCAGGCAGAAAATCAGTACTCACCTGAAAAAAAATTGAACTGTACAAAACAATAATAAAAAATTTAAAAATTTTCGAACCAAACTTCAAATATTTTTTTCTGGAAAAACTCTACACAGTCGAAATAAGAAAATGAATAGATTCATATATCAAATTATGTAAGTATAGAAAGAAATAATGATTTCGATAAAATAATTTTGATAATTTATCCTGAAATATTTCAGAATACTTGACTGCTTGATAATTCATCTGATAATTCACTCACTAATAGAATATTTGTTTCCATTTTTACTTCATTTTGATGATACTAACGTTCGTTCTGGACATACCTAAACAATCTACTTCATCAGATTACTAGGAATACATTTGTTTGGGGTTTGAATTTATGATTTTCGAAGAAATATACTTAAGCTTATATTGTTTTGTACTTGGTAGGGGGAATCACGTACAAACTGATGCTTCAAAAATCTTGAAAATAAAATTCAGTTTGTTCGTTCAAGAAAAATTAATAGATTCGTCAAACATATTAAAATGATTATATTTTGATTATCAGTAATTTTCAAACTAACCTGTTCATTCTGCTCACAGATCTATATTGATAAGTTCATTCTGAATTAATGTTTGAATGTAAAAATTATTTAAAATAAGAAGGAACGGTTTTTTACTTGATAGAAGGATTATTACAAAATTTGAAAATCAAAACAGATTTAATCTGTTGTCTTCTACAATTTTAATTTCAAAAAATTCTTTGAAGAAACTTTAAGAATTAAATTAATGTCTTTATAAGCACTGCTCATATTTAATAGACGTCAAAATTCATCATACAATATCAAACGGAATTAAGAAAAACCAACGAACATAAACTGTCAATTAAAATTAAAATACAAATAAGCAAACATTTTTTGTTTCGTTCCAGGCATGCGTAATGAACTCTTTAGACAAACTTACGAAGCCCTGTTTGCATTTTGTAACAAACAGGGCTTCGTAAGTTTGTCTGAAGAGTTCATTACGCATGCCTGGAACGAAACAAAAAATGTTTGCTTATTTGTATTTTAATTTTAATTGCCAGTTTATGTTCGTTGGTTTTTCTTAATTCCGTTTGATATTGTATGATGAATTTTGACGTCTATTAAATATGAGCAGTGCCTATAAAGACATTAATTTAATTCTTAAAGTTTCCTCAAAGAATTTTTTGAAATTAAAATTGTAGAAGACAACAGATTAAATCTGTTTTGATTTTCAAATTTTGTAAAAATTATTTGTTTGCGTATCAAGAGGGTAAGTATTCCTTGCGTTTATACAGGGTGTCTCGAGAAGAATGCGACAAACGGACAACATGAATCAAGGTCATCATGGAGGACTTATAATATATATTTTTTATCAAGATGTTTTAAGCGCCTGAGAGCCTTAGTTTGGGATATACAGTGTGATGATCATCTTATGAGTGAAATTTCAGAGTTCAATAACTTTTGAACTTACCGATCGAATAATTTAAAATTTTGAAGTTTTGTTACTCTTTCTGATCGCTTTCCTTTATTACTTCTGAAATCGAATAAATCAGATCCGGACTAGGAAAATTTATTATTTTTTCTGAAGAAAAAAATATTTCAATTACTTCAATTGGCTTCATTGATATTTCATCCTGTAGAATGTTGCTATAATTCTTCAGTTTATTTTCAGCTGTGACAAAAAATACGTAGGCTCAATTTCCTCATCATATTTCAATTAGGTAATCTATTGATTGAAATTTTCCTGAAAATCAAAAGAACCATTATTTCAATATTGAAATGCTTATGTTATCTCAACAATTCACCTGAATACTAGTTTCTACGTGGAGAGATCAGATTAAAATATCAAATCATAAGAAAGTGTTCATAAATGAAACTCATTTATTGCAGAAAACTTTTAATCAACAAACTGTTAAATGAATAAAACAAAAAACATCAAATGAATAGAAAATATTTGAAATGAAAAACAATGAAACAAAAACAGAATGAATAAAAAGATTTTCAGTTCAGGAATTGTTCAAAATGGTAACCCTCCATTTTCATACACTTTTGAGCACGTTGATATAGTTGTTTAAAATATTTTGCTATCGAATTTGGTTGAGATTTAATAATATCGCATCAATAATTCTTTGAAGTAGATTCCCCCTACTGTTAATCTGTAGATCTCTTGTTTAAGTGCTCCCCATAAAAAATAATCCAAGGGTATCAGATTAGGGGATAGAGGAGACCAATCCACATGTCCACCTCAGCCAACCCATCTGTTTTCAGATGTGTTTCACTTCTCTTGAATAGTGCATGTTTTCTTACAAACCGGACAAAGTATGTTCAAAAAACTCTTATGAATGTCTGCTGTTAAACTATTTTAAAAAATATGAGGGCCAATCAAATTTTATGTAGATACCGCACCAAACATTTTTGAGATTCTAACTTCGAAATTTTTTTGAATTACTGATTTTGGATCATACTGAGCTGATACGTGAATAGGACGGGAATTGTTTATTGCATCTCTAGTTAATTGCGATTTATGGGTGAACAAAATCCGAGAAATCATTCTGATATGGCCTATGATCCATTGAGAAAAAATGAGCCTTGGAATTTCATCATCTGATTCAAATTTTTGCAAAATTTGTTGATGCATTCTGGCTTTTCTTGATTGTTTCATGTACCCTGTTTTTAGGGACCCTCATCCGAGAAATCATTCTGCTATGGCCTATGATCCATTGAGAAAAAATGAGCCTTGGAATTTCATCATCTGATTCAAATTTTTGCAGAATTTGTTGATGCATTCTGGCTTTTCTTGATTGTTTTATGAACCCTGTTTTTAGGGACCCTCATGCTTATTCTGTGCGTACTGGTGGATGAACTTTCTGTCACTAGTTCCAGGATCTTCCTTTACACGTTGTCTTATGTTACGATCAACATTCATTTCAAAATTTCCTTTCTCATGGAAGCTGTCTTTAAATTCTTGTGAAAAGCGCATGATGGGGAATTCTGTGGTTAGGGTAGTTTCTTGAGTTTTCCCTTACTGATTTTCTGGAATCGCAGTCACAAAAATCATACATGAGAATCATATCCATAAATTCTTCTCGGAAGGTATTTCCAAATTCTTTAAAATAACAAATCGCCAAATGGACCAGGTTTGATGTCAAATTTGATTGTTTAGTTGGGTTTTTTCAGTGGATACCATACCATAGAAAAACCATGAATTGCAATTCACTCTCGATGGAATCAACAATTACCTCAATAGTTCACATAAGGAAAAAGTTGAAAACATTTATGTGTTTTTTCAATTTGAGAAAATTTTAAAGAAGGCGTAGGTAGTAAAGTGTGACAAAACTGCAAAATTCGAAATTAATCTACAGATAAGTTCAAGATTTATTGAACTATAAAATTTCACCTTTATTGATCAACCTGTATGACGGTGTCAAGCAGCAATTTAAAATTTTTATTATGAATTAATTCTTTGTGGTTACGAAAACAAAAAAAATCATAATGTTCACATAAAGGGGGATCCAATATTCACGATATCAAAAAAAGTCTGAAATTTTTCTAGCCGGATTTGATTTATTCGATTTTAGAAAAATTGAAGGGGGGCGATTGTAACGGATGATAAAATTTCAAAATTTTAAATCTTTCGGTCGATCAGTTATTGAACTGTGAAATTGCACCCAAAAGATGACATCATATACCAAACTCAAGCCATTGAAACCTCTTGATACGAGTCCAGCCTGATGACTTCAATTAATGGTATCCAGGGACAATATTTGGGGAGTAGCCTTGGGTACCAGACCTCGAACAGGACCAGAACCAAAACGAAACAAAACACCATGGTTCTGTAAAGAAATAAAAAAAATGTAAAACAAAAAAACAACCCCACCTCAAATATTTGAAAACGCATACCCTAAAAGCGTACGAAGAGTATAAGACAATTCGCACTGAGACCCAAACGCTGGTCTGACAAATGATGAACAAACACTGGGAGAATTTTTCAAGGAGATTGGAAGGGCATTTCTATGGGTTGCAAAAACAGATATGGAAAATGAGAAGCCAGAGAAAAGAAGTGAAGGAACTCGTTAGTATAAACTGTATAGAAAAAAACACATGGATGGAGTATTTAAAAGAACTCTACCGAACAGAAGAGCAAGAACAAAGACGAGAAGTAAACATACCCAGAATCATCGTAAACGAGGAAGTAGCGATAGAGACAGAAGACGTGGAGAAGGCTCTTAAAAGTTCGAGAAACAGGAAAAGTGCTAGTCAGGATGATATTTCGAATGAACTGCTCAAGTATGGCGGAGAAAAAAACACCGAACAACAGACCATTCTCATCCGCCGAATATCATATCATAAAATTCCATATGAATGGCGAGAAAGTATCACAATCCTACTTCTCAAAAAAGGGAACAAAAAATTATAGAGGAAGAAACCTACTGACCCTCAAGCTCACCATCAAAATAATAACTAACAAATTAAATTATCATATCTCACTAACCGAAGAACAGCAAGGATTTCAAACTGGCAGATCATACAATGTTGCCATTTTCATCCTAAGGCAAATAAACGAGAAGTCGATCGAATACAACCGACCTACCTTCTTGTGTTTTGTCGAAGGCCTTCGATGATATACGATTGAGCGTTACTCTATAATAAACAAATACCCCACAATATCATCAAGACCATGAGAAACATATATGCACAAAACACAATCTGGGCCAAAATGAACGAAGAACTAACCAAACAAATTCCCATTAATATCGGAATACGATAGAGATATTCTCTTAGTCCATTGCTATTCAATATAGTCATGAGGTGATTAAGCAGGCACATAAACAAAGGGGATACAAAATGGGAGACAGGGAGATGAAAATACAATGTGATGCCGACGACGCAGAGTCCTGTATCAATAATATAAAACAGCAAAAGAACTTGGAATGACAATATATACCACAAAAATAAAGTGCATGACAACTTCAAAAGTGCCGATCAGATGCAACTTGCCATAGACAATAACATCATACAATAGGAAACGAAATTCAAATACCTTGCAATATAAATATCTAGTTATGCACACCGAAGCAGAAGTGAGAAGTCAAGCAATAACTGCAACAAGAACAGAGGCAGGCCTCAATAATATGATATGGAACAATAATTATATAGGATTTGAAACAAAATTGAGAATCTATAAGAAAGTCATAAGACCCATAATAACAAATGCAGCCGAGAGCAGAACAGAAACATCAAAAACAAAGAGAAATCTGGAAACAGCAGAGATTAAAGCGGGCAAGACGTTGGTGAACAAGATCAGAAGCGATGACATCAGTAGAATGTGTGGGATAGATAGTATCAATGACTGGGTACTTCGCAGAAAGATGGAATGGAACGACTATCAGTCGAACGTCAGTAGGCAAAATTGTCAAAATATCAAGGGACAAATGACCATTAGGCAGCCGAAGCACTGGACGGCCAAGAAACGACAATCTGCGAAGCAACGGAACACAGGTTAGAGTACGATGAATAATCAGGCTATGTTATCCTAAGAAAAAAGAAGGAAGAAGAAGGAGAAGAGGATATGTGAATAAGTGAAACTCTTGCATTCGGGGATCAGAGAATCCACACGTTATTGTGGAAGGGCCGATGCACCCGCAACGAGTAACTGTGTGGTGCGGTTTTTGGTCCGGTTCCATCATTGGGCCATTTTTCTTCGAAAATGAGCAAGGGCCCCCCATCATGGTCAATGGGGAATCTTACTGTTCTATGCTCATCCAATTTCTGTTTCCCAAAATTCAAAAACAAGGCGTGGACGACATATGGTTTCAACATTTCTAATGAACTCATGACTTTGAAAATATATCCATTCGTTATTTATTTAAATCCGATCAAAAAAGCGAATTTTGAATGACCCACTCGATAGTTATTTCTGAAAACTACCTTTCATTCAATATTTTCGAAAACATTTTTCTCGTTTTCTTTTTCTAACTTTCCATAAATTGAACAATTTTGTGAATACGCAAACATGCATTGCGTGTATAATAAAATTCAATAAGGTTTAGCCACAGCAACCTCAGAAGCCCTGATTATGAGCGTCTTCAGGGTTCACGGGCTGGAAATTAATTATCCTTAGTTGTTTCCTGAAGGTTTCTATACGCTCTGAATTAGTTATCGTCAACTTAGACCCATTTTCATTTTTGGGGGTCACAAAGATAATTGGGACGAGGTTTGTTACTTAATCGAAAAATGTAAAATCGTTCTCTCGAAATATTAGTTGTAAGGTACGAATTATACTACTCTGTCAAGAAAGTACCGGGAATTTTCAATTAAAACAACATTTTTACATTTAATCGTCAAAATTTATTTGGTCGCCTTCAAAATAGGCTCCATTTGCTCCAATACGTCTATGCCAACAGCACTTCCAATTATCGAAACATTTTTTATAGGCGCTTTCCGGGATGGACTTTAGCTCTCGCGCCGAATTTTGTTTTATGGCTTCAATCGACTCAAAACGGGTGCCACGAAGGGGCAATTTTAGTTTTTGGAAGAGGAAAAAGTCGCAGGGAGCCAAATCCGGCGAATACGGTGGTTGCTGAAGCACGTTTGTTGAGTTTTTGGCGAGAAAGTCAGTCACAATCGTAGCTCGGTGAGAAGGCGCGTTATCGTCATGCAAAATCCATGAGTTGTTCGCCCACAAATTTGGCCGCTTCTTACGGATACGCTCACGCAAACGTTTCATAACGCCTAGGTAATACTCCTTGTTTACCGTCTGACCCTCTGGAACGAATTCGTAGTGCACCACGCCACGGATATCGAAGAAAACAATGAGCATCACCTTCATTTTCGAGCGGCTTTGGCGTGGTTTTTTCGGTTTCGGCTCATTTTTTGCCACCCATTCCGATGATTGCTGGCTTGTTTGCATATCGTACTCGTAGACCCAGGTCTCATCACCAGTTATAATGCGTTCCATGAATGTAGAATCGGAATTACAGCGATCCGGCATGTCTGAAGCAACCTGTTCGCGATGACGTTTTTGAAGAAAATTCAGGTCTTTCGGTACGAGTCGTGCGGCCACCTTTCTCATGCCCAAAATATCAATCAAAATCGTACGTGCGGACTCGTGGGATATCATAAGATCATGTGCTATCTCTCTCAAGCTGGTACGACGGTTTTCCAGCACCCTTTCCTTAATTTTATCGACGTTATCTTCGATCGAAGCCGTCGATGGGCGACCACTTCACGACCGTCCTTGAAGGCTCTGTACCACTGATATGCACGAGTTTTCGATAGAGCATTATCACCAAAGGCCTTTTGCAACATTTTCAATGCATCGGCACACGAAAATTCATTTGCAACACAAAACTTTAAACAAATTCTTTGCTCAACGTAATCACCCATAGTAAATATCGGCACGCACTCTGACATCGACTGACTTAATCAGCTGTTGCAAACACACTAGTTGACAGATCCCGCTCAAGCTTGGCATAGTAATTAAGGACTGTGGTACCAACCTAGGAAAAAAATTTTTACCTGCCTCATTGCCCCGCCAGATTTAAATCGATAATTCCCGGTACTTTCTTGACAGAATGTAAGTCTTTGCATGACGTTCGAAAGGCTTACGCCGTATTGTGAGCATGCAGAATTGTTGAAGGTAAAAACGAGTTAATATTCATATGCAAGATTATACAAAATCAGAGTAAATACACTTTTTGCACGACATTTGTATTCATATTCGCAGGATGTCACTCTGTCTAGATTGTTCTTCTGAAAGGAGTGTTTTCTTCAGAAATACTTCAATATCTTGTATATCATACAGATTTTTCTGGTTAACCTCCTACAAACTTTAATTTCAAGAAATTTTTATTCAAAAACTTTCAGAATTAAATGACATAAATATCTAAAAACACCGTATCAAATTAGTCGACATATAAAATTTAACACTTATCACACAGTACCAAAGGGAATAAAATAAGTCAAAAAATTTAAATTATCAATTAAATCTACTGAAGAAATACAAGAAGGGTGCAAAATTTCGTTTCGTTCTTTGTTTTATTAAAACCAAATTCCTTTTCAAGAACTTCTTCAAAAACAATTTGCTAAAAAAAAAGTTCCTTCAAAAAATTCCTAAAACATGCAGAACATCTTCGAAAAGCAATTTAGAATTATCACAACGGAAACTCATCAGTCCTTATTCACATTTGAAGAATAAAAATAATTAACAAAATACTACTCAGTCAAGAAAGTACCGGGAATTTTCAATTAAAACAACATTTTTACATTTAATCGTCAAAATTTATTGGGTCGCCTTCAAAATAGGCTCCATTTGCTCCAATACATCTATGCCAACGGCACTTCCAATTATCGAAACATTTTTTATAGGCGCTTTCCGGGATGGACTTTAGCTCTCGCGCCGAATTTTGTTTTATGGCTTTAATCGACTCAAAACGGGTGCCACGAAGGGGCAATTTTAGTTTTGGGAAGAGGAAAAAGTCGCAGGGAGCCAAATCCGGCGAATACGGTGGTTGCTGAAGCACGTTTGTTGAGTTTTTGGCGAAAAAGTCAGTCACAATCGTAGCTCGGTTAGAAGGCGCGTTATCGTCATGCAAAACCAATGAGTTGTTCGCCCACAAATTTGGCCGCTTCTTACGGATACGCTCACGCAAACGTTTCATAATGCCTAGGTAATACTCCTTGTTTACCGTCTGACCCTCTGGAACGAATTCGTAGTGCACCACGCCACGGATATCGAAGAAAACAATGAGCATCACCTCCATTTTCGAGCGGCTTTGGCGTGGTTTTTTCGGTTTCGGCTCATTTTTTGCCACCCATTCCGATGATTGCTGGCTTGTTTGCATATCGTACTCGTAGACCCAGGTCTCATCATCAGTTATAATGCGTTTCATGAATGTAGAATCGGAATTACAGCGATCCAGCATGTCTGAAGCAACCTGTTCGCGATGACGTTTTTGAAGAAAATTCAGGTCTTACGGTACGAGTCGTGCGGCCACCTTTCTCATGCCCAAAATATCAATCAAAATCGTACGTGCGGACTCGTGGGATATCATAAGATCATGTGCTATCTCTCTCAAGCTGGTACGACGGTTTTTCAGCACCCTTTCCTTAATTTTATCGACGTTATCTTCGATCGAAGCCGTCGATGGGCGACCACTTCACGACCGTCCTTGAAGGCTCTGTACCACTGATATGCACGAGTTTTCGATAGAGCATTATCACCAAAGGCCTTTTGCAACATTTTCAATGCATCGGCACACGAAAATTCATTTGCAACACAAAACTTTAAACAAATTCTTTGCTCAACGTAATCACCCATAGTAAAAATCGGCACGCACTCTGACATCGACTGACTTAATCAGCTGTTGCAAACACACTAGTTGACAGATCCCGCTCAAGCTTTGCATAGTAATTAAGGACAGTGGTACCAACCTAGGAAAAAAAATTTTTACCTGCCTCATTGCCCCGCCAGATTTAAATCGATACTTCCCGGTACTTCCTTGACAGAATGTTTATCTCACCCAAGAAACTGAATGTGCTATCTGAACAAACACTAGAATGAAGTGAACTTTCAAAAGTCCTACGTATTCTATATTCGCCACAGAAATCACACAAAGTTAGCAAGGTATTTCATGGACTCCTTTGAAACCAAATGATAATATGTTATAAGTGTTGTAACGTTAAAAAACGCTCCACTGTTGTTTTGAATTACAATCGCTAAAAAGTGCTCCAATAATGTGATTTCACTGAGATCATTAAGACGTTTGGAGTTGTATTGTTTTCAAGAAGAGTACAATTTCCCAGATTTCTTTTTTTCGTATTGTGGGTTTACACAAAGACACATATTACGGTATTTTTTATCAAATTATATATATATATATATATATATATATATATATATATATATATTCTGGGCTTAACAATATGGTATATCACATATTAGTAAGATACAGCCTAGTGCCGTCTACCCAGTCCTCTTCTCCAAGCCTCGCGATCCTGTGTCAGTTCCACGTTCAACTGTCTCTGTTCCATAGATTGGTGCACTCCCTCATTCCAAGAGCGTCTCGGTCTTCCTCTTTTCCTCCGTCCTGGTGGGACCAACTCAAATAACCGCCTCGGCCATCGATATTCGGGCATTCTCATTAAGTGTCCAAACCATCTTAGACTTTGGATTTCGATTCGGTATATTACGGTTTCTCTGGCCTGTAACCGATCCCTTATGCTATCATTGGTGACATGTTGTAGCCTTGATGTTCCTGCACTTCGTCTCAGATAGTCCATCTCAACTGCGTTCAGTCGGCGTTTTAGGTCAGCGTTAATGGTCCATATTTCACTGCCATAACACAGAGTCGATTCCACCATCGTTCTTCCTACCCGTATCTTCGTACGATTGGAGATTCCTCTATCCCACCACAAAGAGTTAAGACAACCAATAATCTTTCTTGCCCCTTGAATTCTCTGTTTTATCTCGACTCCACCGATGCCATTTCTGTCAACGACCGCACCTAAGTACTTGAACTGATCTACTTGTTTAATTTTCGTGTCTTCGTCAATGAGCACCTCAAAACTTGCTTCACTGTTTACGACCAGATATTCGGTCTTTTTCAGATTCACGCTCAGGCCCCATTGTTCATATTCCCTGTACAATCTTTTGATCATATATTCAATATCAAAAGAATCCTGTGCTAAGATGACCTGATCGTCTGCAAAGCTCAATGAGTATAATTTGTGGTCCCCCACAGGTATACCCATCTCTCCGCAGCTCCTTTTCCACCTAGCCAACACCACCTCGACATAAAGGTTGAACAACAGAGGTGACAAACTACATCCCTGCCTCAGCCCCTTTGATATATTAATTGGCTTTGATAACTGTTTGCCAATTCTGATAGAGGCAGTATTATCTCTGTACATTTCTTGGACAATCAACAGCATTTGTTTATTGATCTTCAATATTTTCAATGCTTTCCATAGTTTCTGACGGGGAATATTATCATAAGCCTTTATCAAATTAACCTATCTAATCCATGAAAATCGTGGAATATTGAATTTTTATTGTTTCTTATAAGACGTCTAATCAAAAGGCGTCTTTGTACCGGACATCTTATTATCGGAGACCTTAGTACCGAAACTCTTTGTACCAAAGATCCTAATACCGGAGGTTTTAGTACCTGATGTTCTTAGAATTGAACAATCTTACTGGAGTGCCTTTTTGCCTGGATTATCTAAATACCAAACAATCTTCCTTGTGCCGGTTGAGAGTATCTTATTACCGCGCCATCTTGGTTCCGAGCGCTCTATTGGTCATTTGGAACAATTTGAAACTGAACACCAGCTGATTACATGCAGAATAGAAACTTTTCTTGGAGAAAGCACTATCATTCCGACACCTTGAAGGATATGACCTCAAAGATAAGTCCTTACGTCAATCTCGAACCTTAGGCTTATTGTAAAATTGTATTTTATTGTAAATAAGTGCCACTATTTCAATTGTAAAGTTGAAATAAATAGATAGGAAGTAAGAGTTTACATTTTCACTATCAATTTGACAATTTGGGATTCATCCAGGAAAGATATAATAAGTTTAATTTATCTTTTCCTTGGCGCACTATGAGGCATTTTGTGAAGTAGGATTTTTCAAGTGTGGACGGACAAAAATCGCTAACGCAAATTAGAATGTTTTAGTTTAATTTCCTTTCATATTTTTATCATAGCCTTTGCTGTGGTGGGTTAGCGATTTTGGTTTCAGTGTAAACCAGAATGTATAATTATTATATACAATAAAATAATAAAGAGAGGTTTTTTACCTAAAAGGAAGGTTATTCGAAAATTTTTAATATCATACATACTCCTAAAAATTTAAATTCTAACTTTAAGAATTAAATAAAATTTATGTCTTAAAACACACCGTTAAAATTAGTAGACATATAGAATAAAACCTTATCACACAGTACCAAAGGGAATGAGAGAATTCAAAAAAAAAATCATAAATTAAATCTACTTAATGAATAGTTGAAGTGAACAATATTTTTTGTTTCGTACCTTGTTTTATTAAAACCAAATATCTTTCAACACGTGCAAAACAAAATCTCAAAAAGTTCTTCAAGAACATTTTGCTCAAAATAATTTCTTTTCAAAAAATTCCTAGACCATGCAGAACATCTTCAAAAGAATGTAGAATTATGACAACAGAAACTGACCAGTCCCATTTCACATTTTAAAAATTAAAATAATTAACAAAATATATATTACCCAACAAACTGAATGCATCTGAACACTATTATGAAGTGAACTTTTAAAAATCCTACGTATTCTACGTTGGCTTTGGTACTGTATATTCTGTCAAGAAAGTACCGGGAATAATCAATTTAAATCTGGCGGGGCAATGAGGCAGGTAAAATTGAGCGGGATCTGTCAACTAGTGTGTTTGCAACAGCTGATTAAGTCAGTCGATGTCAGAGTGCGTGCCGATTTTTACTATGGGTGATTACGTTGAGCAAAGAATTTGTTTAAAGTTTTGTGTTGCAAATGAATTTTCTTGTGCCGATGCATTGAAAATGTTACAAAAGGCCTTTGGTGATAATGCTCTATCGAAAACTCGTGCATATCAGTGGTACAGAGCCTTCAAGGACGGTCGTGAAGTGGTCGCCCATCGACGGCTTCGATCAAAAATAACGTCGATAAAATTAAGAAATGGGTACTGGAAAACCGTCATACCAGCTTGAGAGAGATAGCACATGTTCTTAAGATATCCCTAAAGTCCGCACGTACGATTTTGATTGATATTTTGGGCATGAGAAAGGTGGCCGCACGACTCGTACCGAAAGACCTGAATTTTCTTCAAAAACGTCATCGCGAACAGGTTGCTTCAGACATGCTGGATCGCTGTAATTCCGATTCTACATTCATGGAACGCACTATAACTGGTGATGAGACCTGGGTCTACGAGTACCATATGCAAACAAGCCAGCAATCATCGGAATGGGTGGCAAAAAATGAGCCGAAACCGAAAAAACCACGCCACAGCCGCTCGAAAATGAAGGTGATGCTCATTGTTTTCTTCGATATCCGTGGCGTGGTGCACTACGAATTCGTTCCAGAGGGTCAGACGGTAAACAAGGAGTATTACCTAGGCGTTATGAAACGTTTGCGTGAGCGTATCCGTAAGAAGCGGCCAAATTTGTGGGCGAACAACTCATGGATTTTGCATGACGATAACGCGCCTTCTCACCGAGCTACGATTGTGACTGACTTTCTCGCCAAAAACTCAACAAACGTGCTTCAGCAACCACCGTATTCGCCGGATTTGGCTCCCTGCGACTTTTTCCTCTTCCCAAAACTAAAATTGCTCCTTCGTGGCACCTGTTTTGAGTCGATTGAAGCCATAAAACAAAATTCGGCGCGAGAGCTAAAGTCCATCCCGGAAAGCGCCTATAAAAAATGTTTCGATAATTGGAAGTGCCGTTGGCATAGATGTATTGGAGCAAATGGAGCCTATTTTGAAGGCGACCCAATAAATTTTGACGATTAAATGTAAAAATGTTGTTTTAATTGAAAATTCCCGGTACTTTCTTGACAGAGTAGTATGTCTAATAATATGACACGGTGTCTTTTCAGACATTTATTTAATTTAATTCTAAAAGCTGTCGAATGAAAATTGTTCGAAATTAAAATTTATAGGAGATTAACGGAATAAATCTGTATGATATTTAAATTTTTAAATAATCCTTCTATCGAGTAAAAATCCTTCCTTTATTTTTATATATAATAATCATATATTTTGGTTTACACTTATCATCATTAACATATTATCATTTGGTTTTAAAAGAGTACATAAAATACCTCGCAAACTTTGTGTAGTTTCTGTGGCGGACAAAGAATACGTAGAATTTTTAAAAGTTTACTTCACTCTAGAGTTTATTAAGATAGCTGCATTCAGTTTGCTGGTTAAAATATATTTTGTTGATTATTTTTATTTTTTGAATTTGAAGTAGGGCTGATAGTCCAGGAGGAATCGGCGCATGAGTACCGAAAACTATTCCACCTCAATTTTTTTATGCGACGCCCTTCAAATTACCCTACTAATTATATAAATGCATGTTGCCATGGGGCAACCCCGTGCCATATTGTTTAAACCGAAATTGTTTAAACAATTACAAGGAATTGTTATTTTTCAACCGGACAAATTTTTTTTGTATTCTTTGTTGAAATACAATTAAAAAAAGTCATATGGCTTATTACGATAAAGTTATTATTTTTCGAGATATGAATTTTGAAAGGTCGATGAAATCTCAAATTTGGATACTTTTGACCCATGAAAAATATATTAAAAAAAAAATAAAATATAAATTATATATTTTTTTTTATTCTTTATATGATAGTTAACAATATCCTTAATTACGATTTCAAGAAATTTAATTGTTTTCAACTGTTTTTTAATCGTTAATTCCGCGCGCTCAAAA
The DNA here is from genome assembly GCA_034642435.1 of Megalocaria dilatata. Lineage (NCBI taxonomy): Eukaryota > Metazoa > Arthropoda > Insecta > Coleoptera > Coccinellidae > Megalocaria > Megalocaria dilatata. The sequence goes on along the minus strand of CM067859.1, from coordinate 49,422,778 downwards.
GTTTACTCGCTTACCTATAAGTATCGCCGTCTCTCTCTGACTCATACGCTGCGTCGGCCTCTCGGTGTCCTGAATTATTATTTATCATTTATCTTTTAAACTATCAATTTTATAAGAATATTTTAAGAGAGCAAAATTATCAATAATTAAATGCTCTACAATTTGTTATTAATAAATTTTTTTCTAAAATCAGATTTTAAAAAGTTATTTAAGGATGAAGGGGAACAGATAATTAAAATTTCTTTTTATGGGTTTATATTGCTTTTTGTCATTTAAATAGAAAGTACTTACCTTCTATAACTTCTTCAAACAAAGGTTATACATGCAGAAGTATAAAATAATGTAAGAAGATTTGAAAACAAGTATTTATTTATTTTCTATATTATATTTTCACATTCTACTGAATCACAACCACATAAAAGTATACAACTAATATTATTTTTTTTACAATAACATGCTTTGGTTTTACAAGCTTTCTTACAATTATACGGTTTCTTAAGATCAGTTGGAAACGAGCTTTTGTTCATAAATAGAGGTAGCAAAGTATCATTTTCTTTTTTGTAACCGAACTGAGTAAAATCTAATAATTCATATTGGGGATTTAAAGCTCGTTTCCAAACGTATGTTTGAGCTGAAGCCCTAAGTGCATGCAAATGCAAGGAATCTGAGGTACAAGGGATTTTTGATAAATTAATATTACTGCCAAAACTACGTGTAAAAATTATTTGTCTGGCTTCATCCGTGGTATTACCTTTTTTACCCAAAATATTTAAATATACAGCTTCTAGATCTTTTAACTGATTAGTACTTAATTCTAAGCCATTGTCAAGAGGGACTAAAGCATCACGATTTTCTTTAATTTTTATTAATTCTAAAGCTTTTTTTTTGTGCCAATCTTACTAGTCGTATCACAACCCGTAAATGCGTGTAAAGCAGGTAAGATTTCACAAACTGGATACGTCAGAGAATCAGCTGCTTTGTGACAGGAAAGAAATCGTGATTTTTTATTATTAATTTCCATCCACAGTCCGGAACAACCACCTTCTTTTAAGCGCGACCAATAATAAATACTTAACACAAACACATCAGTGTCAACACTGTGAATTATTATTTCAGAATTCATCTTAATATTGTAAGCAGCGTGACAAAAAATTCGAGTATCAGCCTCAATGTGATAGTTAAATAATTCCGGGACTTCTACAATTTTTTCACCTTTAATACTGTAACACTTACAAACATCATCAAAGCCGCCAGAAATAATTAATTCTTGATTATCTGTAAGTGAAACGTACTGTATAATATTTTGACAAAGAAATTTGACTAACTCTAACTTATATTTCGCACTAGACAGAAATGTTGAAATATTTTTAGGGATTTTAGTATTAGCTCCTTGAATAACGATTTCACATGTTTTTATATTTTTTGCTCTTAAAGCAGCTTCTAAATACTTGATACTTGGATTATCATACCTATCAAATATAATATTAATTCGTGTGACTCTTGGCTTTTTAAAATATGATGTTATGTAATTAAAAAATACTGTAGCAAATTCACCAAATGTTACATGTTTAGAGAGCTGTAATCTATGTACTACGGTCATTCCATCGAATAAATGTATCTTAGAATTTAACGAAGAAATCACTAATATTGAAAGTATATTCATTTAACACCGAGAGGCCGACGCAGCGTATGAGTCAGAGAGAGACGGCGATACTTATCGGTAAGCGAGTAAACTTTTGAGCGCGCGGAATTAACGATTAAAAAACAGTTGTAAACAATTGAATTTCTTGAAATCGTAATTGAGGATATTGTTAACTATCAGATAAAGAATAAAAAAAAATATAATTTATATTTTATTTTTTTTTTAATATATTTTTCATGGGTCAAAAGTATCCAAATTTGAGATTTCATCGACCTTTAAAAATTCATATCTCGAAAAATAATAACTTTATCGTAATAAGCCATAGGACTTTTTTTTAATAACAATTCCTTGTAATTGTTTAAACAATTTCGGTTTAAACAATATGGCACGAGGTTGCCCCATGGCAACATGCATTTATATAATTAGTAGAGTAATTTGAAGGGCATCGCATAAAAAAATTTAGGTGGAATAGTTTTCGGTACTCATGCGTCGATTCCTCCTGGACTATGATGAGTTTCCGCTGTGGTAATTCTAAATTGTTTTTTGCATGTTTTGAGAATTTTTTTGAAGCAACTTGTGAGCAATCTGTTTTTGAAGGAGTTCTTGAGGTTATGTTTTGCATTGTTGGAAAGGAATTTGGTTTTAATAATACAAGGTACGAAACAAAAAATTTTTCTCCCTTCAAGTATTTGTTTAGAATATTTAATTGATAATTTTTTTTCAATTCTTCAATGCCCTTTGAAACTGTGTGATAAGTGTTTAATTCTATGTGTCTAATAATTTAAGACGTGTATGGAATCCACTCTATCTAGACCATACTGGTAATTTTAATCCAATTCTATTGAAGTAGGTGAATCAACTGAAAACATCGGAGATCGATCTTTCAACGTAAAAAGTATAGACACGATTGACAGAGTAAAACACGACATATGTTAATTCACATTTTTAATGACAAAAATCCCAAACACAAGTGACCAAAATTGTATGGATTAGTGTTTTGATAATCAGTTCAGTTGTGTTTAATTACAGAGTTTTTGAGAAAATGAATTATTTCCTTAGGTGGTTTCAAATTTTCATAACTATGAAAACATTCCACATTATTTCTTTTTTTACATATGCAACCCAGTGAGTGCCAGGACCATAGGAAGTGTCTAAACTCACACCGCATTATATTCTCTTTATAGCGTTTGGTACAGTGTTTCGCATGAAGACTTCTAGAAAATGAGGAAATCTCTTAGCGAATTTCAATATCTCATTATCATATAATGCTCCTTTAGGCCACCTTTTCAATAGGTTTCTGTTATCAAGTTCTAAGCATTTGGTGAAAAACCAAATGTTCTGCGTGGTTCTTCTGCAGCGTAGTATTAATTTTGAGTACCATGAGACCAATGAACTGGTATCAGCTTGAATCAAATTCTTGATTGTTTCGGTCTCTACATTTACATGAATTTCCGTCAAGTAGAGACCGAAACAATCAAGGTTTCTGTTATTTTTACTGCGGAAAATATAATCCATATTCTTCCTTCTTCTTTTCAGAAACAGTTCATGACCAATAGCTTCCATAGCCATATTATGTCGATTTTCTTATTTTATCTTCCTTTTCACTTATCGAGAATTAATAATAGTGTTGGCTAGTAAACCACTTCCATCAAGTAATGACTCGCAAACCATCAAGAATACCCATTGATGATAAAACTCCTCCAAAATCACTTTCGAATGGTATTATTCGTGGAATTCGTATGTAACTTTTGCCACCTGCTTTTTTACCAGCAGCTCTAGCTGCTCTCAGAGCTATGTAAACAGATTTTTTTATATCGCCCATATTAGATTTTCGTAATATCTTCTTTACAGGATTCACCACGGCAAACCAGAAAGATTTTCGAACTCCACATACCCGTTAGGCTTTCATCACACCAGTGACTAAAAGAGCAGCAGTTTTCTCTAACAGTGAAGTATTAAGTTAAGAAACTGATCCGAAACTGTATCCCTCAATTCTTTATCTGCTTTATGTCTTTCTTCTAAATTATCAGATTTGCTATAGCTGATATCTTAAACCTCACACGCAGATCTAAGGGATTAATGCCTGGATTACCTCTTTCTAATCGTTTCTGCAGCTTAGTGCCTAGGCCAATATATGAATATCCTTAACAGAAACAAAAATTATAAGCTTTTTGCAGTCAGCCTCGAACTTTTCTTAAACTGGTGAATGGAGCTCAATAGGTTACTTATTTATGAGCGAGTGAATAGGGCCCTTACTGTAAAAATCCGTATTTTACTGAGGTAAAAATATTGTGATATCTGTTTAGGTATATATAAATTTGGTTTTGCCTCATTTGTTAGTGAAATGGAAATCAAACAACATCCATCTATTTTAACAGTAGATAATTTAGATACTGGAAAATAAAAGATTTTCGAAACATGGTTGTAAAGAATTGCGTGTGGTAGATACCTTTTTGAATTCTTCGGAAGTAGTTAATTAAATATTAACCAATTAGTATGCAAATTCTTGGTTAAGCATACTTCAAATGGGGGTGAAAGAGGGATGTATATTAGACTTTAATAATTTATTTACAGACTAAATACGTATAATACAAGTTTACAGTTTCGAATGTAAAAAATTGTCAGCAGAAGTACATATAGTTCAAATTTGCAAGGTTGAAGATTTGAATTATTTACCCCAATTTAGGTAGTTGTTTCGGTGTGGTTTTCACACTAAATGCGGTGAAAACACTATCTTGATCGTGGAATAGTTCTTCTTTGAGCTCCTTCTATTATTGTTCACGTCACAGACTTCAATTTTATTGGTTTCGCCTCTGAGTTCACTTTCCACAAATTAATATCTAATTACAAATAAATAATCTAGATATCGCTTCCAGCCATTTAGTGCATTTAGTGAGAGAGAGAGTTCCTTGGAAGTTTAAAGTGAATAATTCAAAAATAGAGATAAATGTGTTTCATAAGTTAACAGAACCTACTTCTAGAGAATGTGCGTAGGATCAGAACTTGACTGCGAAGAGAGAATATTGCGTGACCGTTTGGTTGAGGGAATGGCTCCAAGTGTGCCTTTCGGCTAACTGTAATACAAGGTGAGCAATGCGTGACTGTCTGGTCGAGAGAAAGTTTTCAACTGAACCTTTCGGCTAACTGTGGGACTGAGAGAGTGTATTTGGGCGCGAAATGGTAGTCCAAGTAGACTCTGATACGAAAATCGACTGTAGTCGTCTTGAAAGGGCTAAAATGGTTTTAATGGGTCTCTAAGAATAATCTAAGGTTTCTTGAAATTAAATGAGACATATTTGAAAGGCCTAAATTGTTGAACTCTGAGTACGTAATTGTGATGTACCTGCATAGTGAATCAAAAAGTTTTTGTTTATTTGAACAATGGTGGTCTGTTTCCTGATAGTTGTTGAATTTTATTTGCTGGACCAAGTAGGTGTAGGAAATTCAATGCACTTCTGAGTTTGCTGTTATCCTCAAATAAATTGCTATTCGAAACTATTTATATATTTTCCAAAAGTCTCTAGCAACTAGACTATCAGTTGATAGAACAGCTGCTGATAAAAATCTGGAGTCATCCGTGAACAAGCAGGATCTATATATGTGGGCGTTCCATTCTCATGTTCAAGAGCCCAGCGATATTTTACAGCCGGTGCTCCCACTCAATCGCGGGAACCTTGCGGATCTTCTTGCCCTCAAATTGAAACTACTGTGAAATCTATTCCGTATTGTTTGACCGGAAGCTATCCTGCCGGAAGTTTGCCGGAATGAACTATTTTCGGGATGCAATAAAGAAGGGATTTCGTCGTGCAGTTATCCATATTGACCTATCTTGTGCGACGGTTGTAGCTCTGTCTCTTTCACTTCCATGAGTATATATATATAATTATAAATATATATATATATAAATATATATATATATATATATATATATATATATGTATATATAGATATACATAAATATATATATATATATATATATATATATATATATATATAAATATAAATATATATATATATATATATATATATATATATATATAAATATATGTATATATATATATATTAGACTGGGCCAAAAAAACTACTATTTTTTAATGATACTGTGAAAATATCATTATGATGATGAAAAAAATCGTGAAATTATTTTTAATGTATTTAACTAACTCTAATAATACAAAAAATTTGGTTTCTTAATCATAAGTTATTTATTTGTGTAGAGACAGAGTTTTATTTACAGAAAAAAATTGAATAATAAGTTCAAACACATAGAAGTAATAAAAGAGATAAAAAATCATTTTATTTTCACTTATAATTTATATTCAAAAAAAAGCTCATATTGCTTTAATTATTATCAGGTCATGGAGAATGATCAATTGGAAAAATAATTACTCAATGAAATTTCTTTTATTATAATTTGGAAACTTTTTTCGATGTTCACTAAGGGCTAGCAACAAATATTGAAGTTGTTCTTCGTTCTTAGTGAGACACTTATTGTAATCTTCAATTAATGATACACCACGCTCAGCAACATCATTGACGACAGCTAATTTTCCGAAAAATAGCTTACACTCTGAAAACTATCATTATGGGACCAATTGTTTATATCTTCATCAATAAAATCATACGGCAAATCAAATTTTTGAATATGGTGAGCGATTCGACAGAAATTAAATCACTGATATCTTTTTCTAGCAATTGATCTGAATCGCTTGCTACTTCATATTTTCTGGTTTAAGTATTTGAAGGTTTTTTATTTATCAGGTTTTCAGTCATTTTCGTCCTACTAGACACCCGATAGATCAGTCAGGCCCAGAAGGAGGTAATGTTGGCCACTGCGCGTCTGGTTCTAAAGTTCCTAATCAGCTCCTTAGAATAACCTTGGCTCTGAGCCAGCCCGGTTACCTTCCCGTATTTCATTGATTAAATGTATTATTTATATATATATATTATAATTATAATTATAATTATATATGGCGATGGGCATTTTGCATGATTTTTCTTACACTTAATTTTGTGTTGATTTTGTACTTATGATTATGTTCATTTTCACTGGACCTGTCCTATACATTCTTATGTAATGTCAAATGGATTAATAAACAATTATTATTATTATTATTATTATTATTATAATTATAATGTATATAAGATATACATCTTAAAGTTCATATGGACGAAAAAGTTAAGATAAATTTTTCTACAAACCAGGGCCTACAGGATGCAAACCAGGGCGAAGGTATGTTGTGCATTATACGCGAAATGCTTACTTGTAGTATGAGAGCCCTGCTGACATCAGAGGGGTTTTCTTATAGCAGAACATTATATGACAAGTGGCATCAAGATTATCTTAAAACGTGGAAATCAGCAATAACGCCAAATTAATTCTTAGCGGATGAAATTTGTAATTCAAGAATTCAGGAGTCGTACGACTAAATCATAAGTACTGAAAATAAAAATCATAATAATAAACCAGGTGCCATGAAAGAAGTAAAACTATCAGTATCGCATACCATTATCAATTAAACTAGCTGAGTAGCTGTGAACGCGTTAAAAGCCACGATATCCAAGTATAACGCAATTGGACCTCTAAGGAATGGACGACAGTGAAGGAGTCTCGTGGGTATCCAGTTGGCGAGACTGCTTCGGAAATTATAATAGCCTTTATGGGTCTCCGTGGTATCATTCGTGTTTAGAGCAGGATAACTCGGAGGATAATGAATAGGGAAAAGGAAAAAATGCAGGAAGTTCGTGATTGTGTTTAATAATTTCTCAATTGTTTGCTGCCTTAGGTCGAAAAAAAGATAGGGTTCCTTTATAAGAACAGTTGAAACAATTGTAGAACTTATGATTATTGTTATTATTCATAGTGTGCGTGCATCCGTCTGCGCGGACTATTGTGGTTCAATCGTAAGTTATATTTCCCCAATGAGATCCAGTTTTTGGATAAAACCGATAATCTTATTCGGGGGTATTTTTTTCAGTTAGTAGTAGGCTATAACAGCCTCACCAAAGACCTTTAATATGATGCGACACATCGCTGGGCACTCTGAGACGATATGCATGGCTGTTTCAGAGTCCTCAAGAGACACAGCCTGCATTCATCATCTTTAGTCAGACCGATTTTGTGCAAATGCGCTTTCAGCCTGCAGTGACCTGTCATAATCCCGACAACTATTCTAGGTAAAGTTTTGTCCTGACCTAGTGCTAGGTCTGCCTTTTTTTGATTCAAAGCCATTCCTGGATGGCTCAGCCAGAACAACCCTAGTCTAGAGATCATTCCGCCTATTTTTGTCCACCTAACCACGTGATGTAGTATTCCCAGGAATGGTTCCGAGCCTACCAGAGGCTACAATACAGGATTTCAGCTTCTCACCCGACACCTCGATTATAATAATTACTGGAATCCCTATGAGTCCATTTACCTTACCAGATCATATCCAGGATGTCTAAATGAATGCAATGTCTATCTGCTCCTCTGTGAATCTCCTGCCAAAGGTGAACGATGCAGCCTTAGCATGTTGGAGATTGGCCTGCATACAGCGTATGGCCTCTTTTTCTAGACTGGCTGCACTGTATCCTTGGGGGACGATTTTTTGCCACTTTCCCCTTTGCTGCTGGCCAACTTCTTGAGGAAGTGTTAACCAGGGACGGATGTACCTTAACTTTCTAGTTTTTGGACCCTGGAGGTGGGATTAACTGCGCCCTTCTTTGGCTCCCTTTTGATTTTTGATTTTACCGACTTGGGTACTGTCTTTGTGGAAAATGCGGTCCCCCTCGCCATGCTGAGCGGGGTAATTCGTACCCCAGATGAGGATTTTGAGAGACGCCCCGTTTTTCACTCCGCTTGCTTCAAGTCGGTTTTTTATGCCTTACTGATGGTCTCTGTCATCCGAAATTCGACTTTACTGAACACAAAAAGTTTGTAGTCTAGACCCTTCAGAGCTTCTATGGATATGTCATGCATGGTACTGTTCAGACTTTGCCTGGCCCTGACAACTCGCTACATAGAATACTCCACTCACGAGTCCTCAGCGTATGATTAATTTTTCTCAGTCTGTTGAGTATCTCCTCAGACTGAAATCTGTTTTCTGGGTCTCCATCTACAGTGAAAAACGAACAGATGCTAGGTTTGGGTAGGTGATCGCCCTTTATGAGCTTGGTTCTCCTTCCCATGGTTTGAGTCAGTCTCCTCGAGCCACCTTACACTATCCTCGTCGGCACATGTGATTTGTAATCATCCAGGACGATGTGAATAGCCATATAATCTCACCTGTATTCCTTCGTCAGGTGCAGCTCTTAGAATATATATTTATATATATATATATATATAGCTAGAGCATATCAAGTCGACTCTAATCCCCCCGCCACCCCGACGTAGGAGGCCTTAGGTCGCTTTGAGACCTGGCTTGGTGTATTACTCTCAGATCTGAGCCTTTTTCTACCGACCTCTGCTTCCGAGTTTAATTTATCCCCCTCTTCAACGGTCGGCAGCTTGGTCTCTTCACCGAGTATTATTTTCAAGGCGACGTACGACGTTACTCCGTTATTCCGTCGTATCGGATTTCCGGTCTGAGGACTTTGATAGTTCAGAACAGACTGAGGTGGATTGAGTATCCACCTCCATGAGTTCCTCAGTAGCCTGAGAAACTGCGGATTTTCCCCCTTGTCAGGGTTGTTTTTCGTTGTCTTGGTATCCATGTATGGTTCCACGAGTAGATATAAGATGTCTACCCCAGATTATTGAGCTGTTGCTACTCCGCGTAGGGGGATGATCGTAAAGGCACGAATTTGCAATCAGAAGATGTCCCCCTCCAAATTAAAATTGACCTGTATCGGCGTTTTCAGAAAAAAACATATACTTACGGATATATCCGGCTGGATTGTTTCATGTGGACCAACCGGTGAAAGATGTCTATAGAATGAGACGTGAAAACAGTACCGGCTGTTTTTGCACAAAAGTATATAACATTTTTCTGTGTGAGATTGTGTGGTAATGGGTTATGAAAAACATATATAGATAACATTTTGATATTGAAAATTTCGTTCGAAATTGTCAACAAGAAATCCTAATAATAAATATCAGATTTTCACCCAGTAGGGCCCAGCAGTGCTGGGGTAAGGCTAATGGAACCAGAGGGTGGCCAGTGTCTGGACTTCGCCTATAAAAGACTGATCTGCCAATCAGCCATTGAGACCCCTGCATAGGCAGTTCCACCTTGTCTTGGGGGAATTTTTTTTGTGTTTTTCAAGCACTTGATCCACACCATCAAGCCAAGAACCCCCCCAGAAGGGATGTGCGCTAGACATGGCAACTGACAACATCCGATTAGCGGTATGACAATTGAGATATTCAACTGGCATCATTTTCCCTGTGCAATACCCTTGGCCATAACTCTACAGCTGGGTAGGGGCAAAGATTGTTCGCCGCTTCCGTATTCGGACAACGTTATTACGTTGTCCAGGGTGCACCACGTGGAGGTCAATCCAACACACCCCTATTGTAGGACTTTTGAATGTAAAATCGTGAGATAAAATGTAGCTCGTTTGGTTGTTTGAAGTTCACACAAGTTTGGGAGATAAAGCGTCTTTACTCTACTGTAGTTCCGTCCATAGTGCGGTGTGTTAACTCCAATATATAATGATGTATTGAACAATCCTCATTCTATCTTAAATATCATACAGATTTATTCTGCTAACCACAATACAAATTTTGATTTCAATTCTATAAAAAAGAAATTCAAAAACTTTTCCAAATTAAATAATATAAATGCCTTAGAAAACACAGTTTCAATTCAGTAGACATATTGACTTAACAATCATTACAAACCAACAAAAAGGATAAAATAATAAACGTTAAATATGAATTACTAATTGAAAATACCGAATAAATAATTGCAGGACAAAAAATTTCGTTCCATCTCAAAGTACTATGAAAACTAAATTCCTCTCCAAAATTACACAACATAGCTCCAAGAATATCTTCGAAATTAACTCCCTTTATGAAAGATCCTTCAAACAAATTAAAAAAAACATGCAGCTCATCTTCAGAAAGGCCATTTTTGAATCACCACATCTATAGCTCGTCAGTTCAACTTTGAATCCAAGAAAATAAAATTACTCAACAAAAATATATCTTACTCGACTAAAACCACATGTCTTTCTATCAACAAACTAAGAATATAGTGACTTTTTAAATATCAAAACCCTAGTATTCTATGTTCGACACAGAAATTACACAAAGCTTGTGAGGTTTTTTTAAGGTCTCAGTTATATCCAAATGATACCATGTATATGAGTGAGAAAAACCAAAATATTATCATAATATTTATTTATTTATTTATTTATCGCCTTTTGTATAATTTGTTTACGAATATTGTGTAATCCTCCATAGAAGCGAAGTTTAGTCTGCTGACTACTCTTACACTTAACTCCCCTGAAATAATGAACATGTGAAAAAAATATTTTAACACAAACCAAATAACACCCCCAATAACCAATACCAGTTAAAGAAAAATTATATAAAAAAAAGTAAGTAGGAGTACCAATCGAGCAGTATGATTGATTGTGTTATGCAAACTGATCCTCCAGCAGACTTCTTCTAAATCGCAATTTGAAACTAGAAAAGTTCTCCCTATTGGGATTGGCACGCGATGCATTAAATACTTTGACAGCATTATAAGAAAAACTTTTTCTGAATCTAACAGTTCGGTGAACAGGAATTGTCAACACATTAGGATACCTTATGTTGACAGAGTGGATGTCATAGACCTTCAGAGGATGGACGAGTCGAAAATCTAAAAACAGAATAACTGACACAACAATTTAACGCGGTACTCCATACGCAACCATTCCAAAGCATTAATTCTGTCAGACACATGATCATACTTTCTCAAAACGAAAACGAATCTACAACACCAGTTTTGAACATACTGTATTTTACTCTTGAAATAGTAACTGAGGCAAGGAAAATACTCCACATCACAGAAGTTCAATGAAGACATCACCAAGGTCTCAGTGAGAAGCTTTCTCAACGAAAACGTGAAAAACCGTCTAGAAGCATAGATCAGCTTTAAGCGAGAGAATGCGGACCAAACTAGACCTGCAACATGTGCTGAGAAAGTGAGCTGCCTATCAAGCAGCAATCCCAAACTCCTTGCACAGTCAGTCACAGGAACCAATGTGCCATTCCCAGAAACATTAACGCTATTTTTCAGATGTTCGTAATCCCTGTTCTTACAAAAACATATTATTTTACTTTTGGATGGATTAAGAGCCAGGTTGTGGGATGAAGCACGATGATATATAACTGCCAAATCACTTGTTATACGCTTGGATACTAAATCCATATCAGCTGAAGAAAATGTGAATTTCAACTGCCCAACATCTGCATAGCACTCTGGGGTAGAAAAGCGCAAGAAATGAAATATACCGATGATATATATTGTCATTATAAAATAAAACACTTGTTTACATTTTCTACTTTATTTTTGGTATTGACGTACGTTTCGTCTTTGCTTGAAAGACTTCATCAGAATACCAAAAATAATGTAGAAAATGTAAACAAGTGTTTTATTTTATAATGACAATTACAACTGATTTCTACCAAGTAACGGCAGAATCTATCATAAAGATGATATATATTATAAACAGCAATGGCCCTAAAAAAACGCTATGCAACTCTCGACAATATGGCTCTCATCTGAGATACGTTCCCACCCAACCGAACCTCCTGAGACCTCTGCGAAAGAAACGACTCCACCAATGATACCGAAGTACTATCAAATGCATAATCTTAACTTTGAACAAATCAGCCGGTGGTTCATGGTGTCGAATGCCTTTGAAAAATCGAGAAGGAAAAGCACCATTATGTCATCACAGTCCCTGAAAATATCATCAGTCACAGAGGCCAGGGTAGCTGGGGTACTGTGGAATTCCTAAATCCATGCTGATAATTCGAAAACAATTTCCTAGAGTCGAAGCACTCATATACTTGATCATACATTACTGTCTCAAGTACCTTAGGCAGCAGAGTTATTAGTTTTACAGGCAACATCTCTATAAATTGTGTATATCCTAAGTGAAACCTGATTTTAAATGCCCTCTTCTGAGTTATAAAATTGTCATTCATAAATGATGGACAGCCCCAAAAAATCATCCTAAATTGAGACTGAAAGTTAGCATAATAGACCATCACGTAACTAGTCTACTCTTAAAATGTCCTGTATGGGGACCCCATCTAAGGTGTTTATCGAGTACAGTTTCGAAAAGCCTAATAATATTCTCAACAAATACATTATCTGCTAAGATATTTATTGATTTAGAGTTATTCATTTTACATCTGTCGCTACAGAAATATATATATATATATATATATATATATATATATATATATATATAAATATATATAGTCGTAGCTATATGGAGGATGAGATTATAACATAACCAACCACTCTGAATTCATTAATACCAGATGAAATGAATTTCTACTGGATCAAGTAGTTGGTGTAGTCCGCAAATTTTTTCAACGAAAACCGTGTCAAACCTGGCGCTTTGGGTGAAAGAGTACTATTCTGCAATGGGACTCCCAATACTTCCCTGGCAATTTCTCCCCCATTCTAGGTTAATACTTCACCATTCACATCCATACGATTGTTCTTTGTGTTACTACACGTCAAATTGCTGAGCAGTGGTTTGGTGAAGAAGGTAAATTTCACCATTCGAATCGAGCCTCTAGATTTTTTCGTACTCTACACGATTGGTGTTTTTTTTTTGCTGCAAACCACCGTCACCAATGCTGGTTCTGGAAACGGCAGCATAGAAAGGCAGAATGACATCTTCAGCAACGAACAGGCATGACTTACAATCTAAGTAATCCCTTGAGGGGGATATTTTCCATTTTTACTTCTCTTTATTCGAGGCAGTTATTTTGATGTCTCACAAAGAGCATGCTTTAATATCTTGCCGTCCTGGTATCCATCGAACATTTGTGTGATATGGTGGAGATGAGACTTTTCCACTTTGTATAATCCTCCATAAACTCTGATACAATTTATCCATGAAGTTCAAGTTGTTTGAAACGTGGTGCCACAATCAGGCATCGGCGATCTAATTCCTTCAATGCTTACAAGGATGTTACTCATTCGTTTTGCTTTGAATAAAACTCAGATTTATATTCCTAAAATATCTATCTATCTAAATTTGCAGCGTTACCACTGCTTTAATTCTAGGAGGTGAGTATTGAGTACAGTCCTCTGAAAATTAATTTACTGGCCTAACTGAAACGCCATCTATGCTCATTAACGTTCATTAGTGCAGAACCACATAAAAAAGGTAAATCCATTTAACGCCCGCCTAAAGCACTTCACATATCTATATCTGTGCTCGTAAAACCGAATTATCAAAGACCATAAAAATATTTCAATTTGGGGAACTGCGTAACAGTCTGATAAATTTGCTTTTATGATAAACAAAGGGTGACATTTTGTTACATTTATCCAGCTGAAAATGCCGAAAGACATGAAAAAGAGATCGGTCGTGTATGACCCGAAGTAGCTTACAAGCGAATGAAGACGGCGAACGTAAAAGTGCATTATAAAAAGTCATGTGTTTTACGATATGACTCCGGATTATGAGATGAAACGGGACGTTTCATTTACAGCCTGCTTTTATTAAATTTTTTCGAATAGTTAGAATGGAGAACGTGAACAATTTCAGATTGGGCAAGATAATTCACACATTATTATATACTGGACGGAATGGTCCGTTGCTCTGTAATAGTTCATTTCAAATTGGATAAGAATATTACTTTGTGTTTCTTCTATAGTATATCAGGTTCGAGGGTATCTTCAGACTAATAAACGTAGATAGAGTGTATACAATTTGTGGATGTGCCAAAGACATATTAAAAGAGACCCAATTACTCACGTTTTCTACTGAGGCTAACATTATAGCTCATTATTCAACTGGTCCAATGTAAATACTACCAAGTCCTGTGTTGCCGAACTACTCATTTGAGAATATGTTTTCTTTTCAAACCGTCTTTAATATTCAAATCTCACAATATTGATAATCCTTAAACCCTTGCTTTATTCATAAAATTCTCATAGGTATAGCTGCATATTAATATTTCATCAAATAAAATTAGGTTTCTCTTAACCAATAAAAATAATGAACATTTTTCTCCTATGATAATACTATGTGCAAGAAAGTCCTTGTAGAAGATGACAACCCTGCGAATTAAGGGATCCAATCACATGAGTTTGTATCCTCCTCATAAACCACGTTGTCAAGAACGTTTAATTTTTCTTTCTTCAAATATCAGTACATATATAATAATAAAAATCTTCCTTTCCTATAATATCAGCAACAGCAATAGAAATATTGAATGAAATAACGTCAAACAAATTATTTACAATCTACATCTGAAAAATTCCTCCAGGTTATATGGTTCCATTTTCATCAACAACTGTTTTACTTTAGATTTGAATTGTGTAAAATTATCTATGATCTCAATATAATAAGATAAATGATTAAAAACTCTAATACAATTGTAAGCAGGGTGTTTCTCACTTAATGTCAATCTATGAATAAGATAATTAATACTTAAAGTTCTTCTATTGTGTTGATAGGTAGAATTATTTTCCATGAACTGTTCAGCATTTTTATGTAGGAACATCAAGCACACAAACAAATAGAGACCATATGTTGTAAATATATGTCTGAATAGATTTCTACATGATTCTCTATATTTCATGTTGAAAATTATCTTGATATTCTTTCCTGAATTAAGAATATTTCTTCTGAATTTTGTGAGGTGCCCCGAAAAATTACTTCATATCTTATCATATCTTAGTGATGATTCGAAATTTGCATGGTTTAATATTCTGATTGATTTCATATTCAGGTATTTCTTGTAATTCTAAAATTTTCAGATTTTACTTTATTTACTTTCTAGCTGAGATATTCAATATACTTTCTGAAATTCAAAAAAGAACCAAGAAACCCCCAGAAATTTTATATTTTCTGTGACACAAGGATGTCATCATTTAATTCGATTTTTCAGGTTTTATTTTATTACATCTGGCTGTACTAAATTTGCTAAGGTTTTTTCGGTGTTCAATAGCAATTGGTTTGAATCAAACTAGTTTTTAGCTCTACTAAAAAAATCAGAACCTGCCCTAATTAAATTCCTTTTTTTTGCAGCTTCGGTGAGTAAGTTTGTATCATCCACGGAGTTGACTTACCATTCATTTTCATAATCCACAATATCTTACACATCGTTCAGAAATACCAGACATAACAGAGGTCCCAACACGCTTCCTTGTACAATTCCCACTTTGTTTGTTAAAAGTGATGATACCGTAGTTTTACCTCCCTTGATTATTTTCACTTTATATTTCCTATCGCTTATGTTTGATCTTATCCAATTGAGAGCTTGACCCCTTAACCCATGATCTTGTAGTTTTATCAATAGTTCTTGATTTATTAAGTCATAAGCTTTAGAAAGGTCCAAAATTAGTGCTAAAGCCAGCTTGTTTTCTTCGAGTAAATCCATTATTGCCTTTCTAAAATATATAGCTGTTTGTACTGCTGTACCTCTTAAATATCAATGCTGTGTTTTTGGAAAGCAATTACTCTCATTAAGGAAGGTGATGACTCTCGTGCTCATTGCAAGTTCAAATATCTTCGACCAACTAGGAAGTATACCGATAGGTCTATATTTCCCAGTTCTTTTGGACCCCCTTTCTTCAATACTGGCTTATCTTTAGCTGCTCTGGAAATATACCTTGTTTGAAAGACAGGTTGATGGGTATGTCAACTGGCAGTTTATAAATGGTATTGAGATTTTTACGATGTTTATTGGTATCTCATCTACTCCAGTTCCACTATTTGATCCGAGGTGATCGGTCTTAAATACATTGATTTGTTTAGGTTTCTTACTCTATAATTGGTATTTTCTTCTAATGTCTCAGTTGGTTGATTGTTGAAATTCTTGTTGAATTTGTCGGCTATTTCCTCAGGTTCTCCTTCAATATAACATTCCTCATGATGCATTTGATTAACTCCTATTTCTTTGAATATTTTCCCCACTGTTTTGTTTTTATTATCATTTTGTTGTATTCGGCTTTCGAAAATTTCTGATTTGCGTTTGATGATAAGGTTGTCATATTCTTTTTTGGTGTCATTATACATTTTTCTATAAATTGGATTGTGTATGCTTTATACCAATAAAATGTCCAACTGCTTCTTACAAATCTGGATGTTATAGTTCTGTGGTATTTGTTTATTGTTTTTGTCAATTAAATCCTTTATTGGAAAACAATCATCGAATATTGACTGGTCAATTGTCAAGAAGGTCGACCACTTCACATCCACATCATAACCATCGTTGTAGAGGACTGACCAGTCGTGTTTCTGTGTGTCTCTCAATAAAATCTGACTAAGATGTTTCAGTGAAAAGTCTACACTCTTTCTTCTCGGATGCAGGAGGATCTGAATTATCAAAGATATCTTTTGAGTATTATGATCACAGATATGACAGTTGAGCGTTTCAGCTTCCCATTTTAATATATTTGTAAAGATGTTATGAATCCATGATCTTGTCGGTTTGATATTCTGGTATGCTCACTAATTGTTTGGACTAGATTGAAGCAATTTAGCAGAGTTGTTAATTTTGCTTCTATCATTTCTATGTTGAAATCACCAGCTATAATTATTTCTTCATTATCTTCAAATATTTTCAATAGCAAATTCTTCCATTTTATCAAAAAATAAATTCAACAATCTAGGTGGAGTCTGTAAAGAGAGACAACTATAATTTCTTTGGAACCTATCAAACCGCTGCACATTCAAAGTTGCCTTGTACAGATAACTTACCGATTGTATTCCTTTGTTTTGTTTCTGTTTTCACGTCAACAAAGATCCCGTCTCATCCAAATTCATTAGTTCTACAATATTTTGCTACAAGTTTGAAAATAAAAAAACATAGTATTTTGAAATTTTGTGTGGGAATACCTGTCTCTAGCCCATCGAATCTTTTAATACCAGCTCCTACTGCCTAGAAATCTTAATTATACATTTCCTCCTTCTTTTCAAGGGACGCTGATACCATGAATCTCTTCAATATTTTCTTTTACTAATGAATATCTTTCACT
This sequence comes from Megalocaria dilatata, assembly GCA_034642435.1. Lineage (NCBI taxonomy): Eukaryota > Metazoa > Arthropoda > Insecta > Coleoptera > Coccinellidae > Megalocaria > Megalocaria dilatata. The sequence goes on along the minus strand of CM067859.1, from coordinate 49,404,985 downwards.
ACTATGTTGGATTTTTCAAAGCCATTTCTCTTTGATAAATATTCTTGAATCATCGTCTTTTTTGTACTTCTTTTAACGCATTATATATATACAGCCATACTCTTTTTTCGTGACCAGAAAAACCATCATCTTCTTTTTCTGTTCCTATATTTCTCGTTTGCGGTTTGTTTCTTGTTCTTCTCTTGTTCCTAACTTCAATAAAATCCTTTCCAGCTTGATCTTTTTCCTTAAGAGTGGCTTCTGTTGAAATAATTCTACTTCGCGAATTCATTCGAGTTTGATTATTTTGTTTCTTTATGTTTATATTCGGTACAGCGCCATTTCGGTTTGACATTTCTCTTGTAGGATTTTGCACCTTCTCTTGAACTGTCACCTCTCGCTCACTAGATGAACTTGCTGAGTTTGCATATGAAGAAATCTCTGTTAATTCATTTGCTCGTTCTGCTCCGTTGAGTTGTTCTTATCGTTATCGTTTGATTTGTCTACATGTTTTTTTCATAACTGGTATTGATTTTGCTCAAATTTGGAATTTTCTCTGAGGAAGGATCGTTGTTTTTTTCGAAATAGTGTTTTGTCTCCTACTTCGTTCAGCAATTCTTGAAGGTAACTTATTCGAATTACACATTCCAGATATACAATATTTATTCGAAGTTTTCAGCTATTTAGGATAAATTTGATTATTTTTAATGGACAAAATGATTCGTCAATGTGAAATATGTAAACAAAATGAGAATTTCCATCGTAATTCATTGTATTACAGATTAAAAATAATCATTATACAACCGTGATGTTATGAATTTGAAGAATATTGAATTTTTTACAACGTTGTCAGCGCAGATCTATCAGATTTGTTCATTCTTGTCACACTCGTTAGTTCTGCTATATTTATCTTTATCCCAGCAATCTAAATGTTGGCCTGACAACAAAAAAGAATTCACCAGAGGGATGTTTTGTCTTCTTAGGATGAGTCACTGGAGTGTTCGCAACATGCTTTTTCGACGTAGTCAGATTATGATATACTTTGAAATGCGCAAAAGTATTATCTTATTAAAATTTTATTTTGAATTAAATGAAAACTATTCATTTAATTAAGTCTCGGCTGAATATATAAATTTAAACAGTTGGTGTTCGGTACTTTTTTTCTGTTTTGAATTTGTGGTGAGAGGAACACTCACCCTTTTCAGTATCTACCTGGGGGAAATCCCAGCTTTGGCATCGATGACACGTGCTGCCATTCAATTCTTCATCGATTGTTTCGTGAGTACCTTACGTCTTTTTAAATATTTATAATTATCTACTTCAACATTTATTTTATTTATTACCAAATTTAAATTTACTTTGGGATGTAAAAAGTGTGAATCCCGTGAATTGGGTAAAATATTTTATCACAGGTTGGTCTCCACTTTGTTGTGCTGTGCATCGGCGTGCCCCAGGTATTTATGGTTGAAATCTATAGACCTAGGCGAGAAAATGATTGAATTTTACTCTGTGATTTGTTCCGAAGATTCTAATATCGGGTGTTTTTTTAGAGTGATAGAACTTTCGATAGGTATAACTGTGATTTGACAGAAGGTAGAAGACATGTTGTTTTGACATTTCTGTTCAATAAGCATTGACAAATTATCGTGGAAAGACTCACGCAGCAACAACGTTTACAAATTGTTCAAATTTATTTCCAAAATCATTCTATTCTATGTTCTATTCGCCAAACTTATAGAGCACTTCGTGAAATTTACATAATCGTCCATCAAAGCAACTATCGATATATTTCGGACAACATTTTCTCTACTCGATGCAACAACAACAACAACAAGACGAAGAACTGTACATACGGAAGAGAATATCGCTGCTGTAAGTCATAGTGTTACTGATAATCCAGATTTGTCTATTCTTCGACGTTCACAACAAGTTATACTCTGTGCATCCACCACATAGAAAATTTTCCGTAATGATCTTGGTCTTCTACACCCATACACGATCAAACTGGTTCAAGAACTAAATCCACTTGACCATGATAAGCGTCGTTTGTTTGCTGATTGGGCCCTAGAACAGCTTGAAGTTGATCCACTTTTTTATCGTAAAATTGTGCTTAGTGATGAAGCTCATTTCTGGTTGAACGGCTATGTAAACAAGAGAAATTGCCGTATATGGAGTGAAAATAATCCTCAATAAGTTCTGCAGGTTCCATTGCATCCTGAAAAATGCACTCACTATATGGTGTGATTTACACGCTGGAGGTATCATCGGTCCACATTTCTTTAAAAACGTTGCTGGAGCTAATGTTACAGTGAATGGTGCTCGTTACAGATCGATGATCAATGATTATTTGTTTCACAATTTGAATGGTATCGACCCAGAAGTGTTTTGGTTCCAACAAGATGGTGCTACACCTCATGCTGCTACTGTAACAATTGCTTTATTGAAAGAAAGATTTGGCGATAACATTATTTCGAGAAATGGTCCGATTAATTGGCCTCTAAGATCATGCGACATAACTAAGGTGGATGATTTTTTTTTGAGGTTATGTCAAGTCATTGGTTTATGCTGATAAACCAGAAACAATAGACGCTTTGAAAGCTACCATAACTTGTGTGATTGATGAAATAAGGCCTGAATTACTCGAAAAAGTGGTTCAAAACGGGTCTGGTCGAATGCGGTTCCTCAGAGCTAGTCGTGGTGCACATATGCCGGTAATTATTTTTAAAACAAATGTCATGAAATTATGTTTGAAGCAAAAAAAATTCGCTTCAATCCTTATTTTAATGTGTTTTATTTCAATTTGAAGTTCTATCACTCTAAAAAAAAACAGCCGATATAATAAATGTAGACAGAAGACGATCTTTGTCTTCTTATGCAGTACTTGTTCCATATTTAGAGAGAAATTCTCTATAGTTCATGTGAGCAATTCTCAAAAGAAATGGAAATCAACATACATATACATTCTGTCAAGAAAGTACTGGGAATTATCGATTTAAATCTGGCGGGGCAATGAGGCAGGTAAAAATTTTTATTCCTAGGTTGGTACCACTGTCCTTAATTACTATGCCAAGCTTGAGCGAAATCTGTCAACTAGTGTGTTTGCAACAGCTGATTAAGTCAGTCGATGTCAGAGTGCGTGCCGATTTTTACTATGGGTGATTACGTTGAGCAAATAATTTGTTTAAAGTTTTGTGTTGCAAATGAATTTTCGTGTGCCGATGCATTGAAAATGTTGCAAAAGGCTTCTGGTGATAATGCTCTATCGAAAACTCGTGCATATCAGTGGTACAGAGCCTTCAAGGACGGTCGTGAAGTGGTCGCCCATCGACGGCTTCGATCGAAGATAATGTCGATAAAATTAAGGAAAGGGTACTGGAAAACCGTCGTACCAGCTTGAGAGAGATAGCACGTGATCTTAAGATATCCCACGAGTCCGCACGTACGATTTTGATTGATATTTTGGGCATGAGAAAGGTGACCGCACGACTCGTACCGAAAGACCTGAATTTTCTTCAAAAACGTCATCGCGAACAGGTTGCTTCAGACATGCTGGATCTCTGTAATTCCGATTCTACATTCATGGAACGCATTATAACTGGTGATGAGACCTGGGTCTACGAGTACGATATGCAAACAAGCCAGCAATCATCGGAATGGGTGGCAAAAAATGAGCCGAAACCGAAAAAACCACGCCAAAGCCGCTCGAAAATGAAGGTGATGCTCATTGTTTTCTTCGATATCCGTGGCATGGTGCACTACGAATTCGTTCCAGAGGGTCAGACGGTAAACCTAGGCGTTATGAAACGTTTGCTTGAGCGTATCCGTAAGAATTTGTGGGCGAACACCTCATGGATTTTGCATGACGATAACGCGCCTTCTCACCGAGCTACGATTGTGACTGACTTTCTCGCCAAAAACTCAACAAACGTGCTTCAGCAACCACCGTATTCGCCGGATTTGGCTCCCTGCGACTTTTTCCTCTTCCCAAAACTAAAATTGCTCCTTCGTGGCACCCGTTTTGAGTCGATTGAAGCCATAAAACAAAATTCGGCGCGAGAGCTAAAGTCCATCCCGGAAAGCACCTATAAAAAATGTTTCGATAATTGGAAGTGCCGTTGGCATAGATGTATTGGAGCAAATGGAGCCTATTTTGAAGGCGACCCAATAAATTTTGACGATTAAATGTAAAAATGTTGTTTTAATTGAAAATCCCCGGTACTTTCTTGACAGAGTAGTATGTGTATTATTTGGTTAACTATACATCTAAACCAAAAGACATTGAAATGATTATATCAATATGGATTTTTAAGTATATATACAAACCCAATATAAATCATCAAGTCCAACGTATGAATTACAGGTTGAAAATGTAAGGGTTGTTCAATAAGTGGAAAAGATGATGAAATGGAATAAAGCAAGCTTAGTATTTGAGGAATTAGTCATTTGTGGAACAGTGCTTCTGAGACAATAATGATCATCTAAAGATATAAAAATATACTGAGATAGTTATGAAGGTATTGCACAGTAATTCAATTTATTTCAATATTTTAAAAAAGCTTTTTTCAGTAAGATTCACTTTACTTCAATATTGGTAATACTCAATTCAATAAACCCTGCAGTAACCGAACTCGCGTAGATCTGAACTTCAAATAGAATATTTCTGAACTCTTCAGATTATCAGAAAGTATTAGTAGCGAAGTAAAAATTCTCAAAATAAACCTAAATATACGAAAAACCAGAATGGGTAATGTAATATCATTTATATAAATAAAAGTAGTAATTGTAAAATAAATGAAGAAAATACTTTCTATGTTAATTGCATTCTATGGTTTAAGTTAGGTACGCTTGGTAACCTAAAAACTCTTTCTCTTTTTCTGTTGTAACCCGAGTTGTGTAGATTGTTATTTTATTATTAAAGTCTGAGTTAAACATACTTATATTATTTTTCCCACGATATTATAAGTGGCGACGAGGAAAATTGGTATTTGTAAAGTTATTAACAATATTACGAAATGGCACACAAATCAACTTCCCAGAAGAATCAAGACGATTCGGCGGCTGTTAGCCAGTATCCAAATATCATAAGAGGTACGATAGGTGTTTTAAATGAATATCAAATGGGAACAGACTGGTGTACATATCAGGAGAGGATGGAACAATATTTCGAGGCTAGTTATATCGAGGACAACAAGAAAGTAGCAGTTCTTCTAACAATGGTGGGTGAACAGGCATATGAAATACCACGAGGATTGTGTGATCCAGAACTTCCAAAAAAAAAAAAGTTATCACGAACTGTGCAGGATATTGAAGGAACAATTTTCACAGAAGATTTCTGTCTTCAAGGAAAGAATAGAATTCTACAACCTGAGACAATTAGACAATGAAGGTATTAAAGAATTCTTTGTTCGTTTAAAACACAAAGCGATCCAATGTAAATTTGGAAATAACCTGAACGAAATACTTAAGGATAGGTTCGTGTGAGGTTTGAAAAGGAGTGCCATTCTAGACAGAGTTTGTGAAGAGGACCATACCATTTCTTTGGAAGAAATTGTGCAAGTAGCATTGAGGAAAGAAGAAGCAGTAACCAGTTCTTTCACCCAAACGATAAACAAGGTTAGTTTTACCCAAGAATCAAGGAAAAGAGCAGATGGAAGAAAACCATACCCAAGGGAAGAGAAGAGAGAAAACAAGCCGAAGATTCAGGAAGAAAAGAAAGCCAAATGCAGAAGTTGTGGTGAGGAAAATCATAATTTCAGTAAATGTAAGTTCAAAACTCATGAATGTAAAATTTGTAAAAAGTTTGGACATTTGGCAAAGGTTTGTTATTCAAACCGCAATCACTTTTTAAAGGAAGAAATTATAGTAGAGGATCAGAGTAGTCCAACAGATTTCATTGATATGTTTTTTGTGACTAAACGTAGAACTAGTTCTATTGAACCATTTAAAGTTCAAGTGCATATTAATGAAAAACCTTTGACAATGGAATTGGACTCAGGAGCGGGAATTTCTGTTATTCCTGGTAATGTTTTTGGACACATGTTTAAGAATTGTAAATTATTTCCAACGAAAATTAAGTTGAAAACATACGAGGGTAATGTAATTGTTTCAGATGGAGAGATTTATGTGGACATTGAATATAAAAATGTTCTTAAAAGGAATTGCAAACTCATTATAGTCAAAAATGGAATGGTTCCATTATTACGCAGAGATTTTATTAAATTATTCAATATTGCCTTGCAGGGTTCGATGATGTCTAATGTGAACAAACTCGATCATAACGACAATTTAGACAAAATTCTTAAACAATTTGAACAGTTATTCACAAATAAGTTAGGCTTGTATAAATTAGGAAAAGTAAAATTCTCGGTAGATCTTGAAGTTAAACCGATTTTCTGTAAACCAAGACCGGTTCCATTCAAATTCAAAGAACTGATGGATAAAGAATTGGACGAGTTAGAAAAACAAGGTGTTATCACTCGTATTCAAAATTCCAAATGGGGTACTCCCTTAGTTCAAGTATTGAAGCCTAATGGCAAGATTAGAATTTGTGCCGATTATAAGATTACAATAAATAAACATCTTGAAGATTATAAGCATACCCTGCCAAGGATTGAAGAATTGTTCGCAGCTCTTCAAGGAGGGGAGGAATTTACTAAATTGGATTTGCTATGCGCTTATAACCAATTAGAATTAGACAACGAAACAAAAATTCTTTTATCGTGGAGTACCCACAGAGATATATATAATGTAAATAGGTTGCCATATGGTACAAAACCAGTGGTTTCAATTTTTCAAAATACCATGGAGAAAGTTCTCCAAGGGTTGAAAGGTGTAATAATATTCATAGATGATATTGTGGTTACCGGGGAAAATAGGGTAGATCATTTGGAAAATTTAAAAAATGTTTTTGAGAGATTACTAAATGCTGGCTTCACGCTGAACTTAGAAAAATGCAAATTTTTTGGAAAAAGGATATCATATTTAGGTTATATAATAGATAAAAATGGTTTGCACAAAGATCCAGAAAAAAAATAAAGCTATTGCAGAATGCCCAAGACCAAGAAATGTAAGTCAAGTAAAGGCATATGTGGGCATGATTAACTATTATTCTAGATTTATAAAAAATATATCAACGTTATTAGAACCTTTGTACGCATTACTTAGAAATAATGTTGAATTTAAGTGGTCCAAAAATTGTGATACCGCATTCACTGAATCAAAAAGAATTATTTTATCAGACCAAACTTTAGCACATTTTAACCCAAGGCTTCCACTTAAAGTGATTTGTGATGCTTCTAAAGTAGGAATAGGGGCGGTTCTTTTGCAAGTATATGAAGATGGAACAGAAAAACCTATTAGTTTTGTCTCAAGAACATTAAATAAAAGCGAATTGGGCTATTCAGTTGTTCACAAGGAATCTCTTGCTATATACTGGGGGGTACACAAATTTTATCAATATTTGATGGAAAATAAATTTTATTTGTGTTCAGATCATTTACCGTTGAAGGCATTATTTGGAGAACACAAAGGGTTACCACAAATGGCGGCAGGACGCTTGCAGCGATGGGCTGTTTTCTTGAGTGGATTCGATTATGTATTCAAACATATTAAAGGCAGTGAAAATGGCGGGGCTGATGGGTTATCGCGAATACCAATAACCGTGACAGAGGCAGACCCAGACATCGAATATTGTAATATCTTATTAGATCAAATACCGATCAGTGCAAATAAAATAGCGAACGAAACAAGGAAAGATCCAATACTAAGTAAAGTTTATTTGTTTATTAGGAACGGCTGGCCAGATGAAATTAACGACCAATTTGAAATATTCAAAAGAAAATCCTCCGAAATAAGATTTGAGAATAATTTGATAATGTGGGGTTATGGAGTAATAATGCCAACAAAATTAAGAAGTCAGATGTTGGATGGGATTCATGGTGCTCACAATGGCATGAGTAAAATGAAAGTTTTAGCCAGACGGTATGTCTGGTGGCCAAGTTTGGAAAGAGATATTGAAAATTATGTTAAAAATTGTGATGCTTGCGCGACTTTCATGAAAACGCCAGAAAAATCCAAACTAATTAAATTCCAAGAAGGTAAACATGCATATGATAGGATTCATATCGATTTTCTAGGGCCTTACCATAATAAAACATATTTGATCATTATAGATTCATTTTCGAGAGGGCCTGAAATTTATGAAATGCAAAAATTAGATTCTTTACCACTATAAACAAATTACGTGATTGTTTTTCTAGGTTTGGCTCACCGAATACAATTGTATCATAATGGTCCACAATTAGTTTCCGAAAAATTTGAAAAATTTTGTAATTTTAATGATATTGTTCATATTAGATCCCCACCGTATCATCCTTCAACAAACGATCTTGCAGAAAACGGTGTAAAATCATTTAAGAATTCCTTAAATAAATACCTCAAAGATATCAGGACAAAATCAGAGAGTACGGAAATATTAATGAGTAAATATTTATTTTCATATCGCAATACACCACACTGTACCATTGGTGATACACCGTCCAAATTAATGTTTGGAAGACATGTAAAAACTCGATTAGACCTGTTAACAAAAAGTCGGCGTTCAAAAGCTTGGAAAGACAGATTAAATACCATGGTAAAAGAATGGTGGAATTTGAAGAAGGTGAGGTTGTTTATATTAAAGACTATCGAACACCAAATAAAATCACTTGGGAAGAGGCTGTAATTGTACAGATTCTCGGTACTAAAAATTATAATTGTAAAACATTGAAGGAAAAATTAATTTGGAGGAGGCATATTGATCAAATGAGGAAAGTAGGAAGTTTTTATGATGACATTTGTGATATTAATGTGAAAGAATATGTTTCTATAAAAGACTCTAGAAGTAATAACATTGAACCAAAGGAAATTGTTCCTAGGCTGGAAGTTAGACTACCAGATTTTCAGGATCACAATAGGGTTCCGGAATGTGTTGAAAATGAATTACCGTCTAATAATGAAGAGTCAGTTTTAGTGGAGGGAGACAGTGCACAAACAAGTGAATGTGCTTTGTTATCCCCTAATATAAAAAACCGTTTAAAAACAAATATAAGACCTCCTAAAAGATTTAGTGACGGAGGAGTGTAATATCATGTATATAAATAAAAGTAGTAATTGTAAAATAAATGAAGAAAATACTTTCTTTGTTAATTGCATTCTATGGTTTAAGTTAGGTACGCTAACTCTTTCTCTTTTTCTGTTGTAACTCGAGTTGCGTACATTGTTATTTTATTATTAAAGTCTGAATTAAACATACTTATATTATTTTACCCACGATATTACAGGTAATGCTACTAACCCAAAGAATCATATACACTCTTCCCTAATGGAATTACAACCTCCTAAAGGGAATGGAAATAAAGGGAGCGAAAATATGAATTCTTATGGGTTTTGACCCCTGCAAGTTGGATCTGAGAGAGTTGCTATTCAGGATACGCGGAAGCATCGTAAATGATGTATAAAAATAAATATCCACACACGAGATGGGAAAATGGCCATTAGGAACGCTCCGACGGCCGCGGAAAATGAAAAAACCACAGTGGCGTTATGTCGGGACCCAGGAGATGACAATTAACGTGTTTTATCTAATCTACAGATACCATTATATTCCTGATCATACTCACACAATATATATGCAAGATTCATGTACAAGTTGCCAAAGGATTAATTCGGAAGAACATTGTTTAAAAAAATGACTGATAAGAAAAAAATTAAAGTGGATATTCGAGGGAAAAACTTACTTTTTATACTTGGTTCAAATTATCAGGATTGCATATGGAGAGGCGTATGTTTGCGTATTAGACACACACAAAATGTGGTTTTTATTATACTGAATGGCTTAATTGCAAAAAATTATTTTGTAATATGTGCTTAATGCCCTATTGCAATCCATGTGGTGTAATATCAGTTGTGGATTAATTGTCCCGAGTGTAACATGCGGTATATATATATATATATATATATATATATATATATATAAACTAAAGAAAATAAATTCTCTCAGAATCAAGACATCAAATCGTCTATTTCTCCGATTATAAAAATGAGAATTGATAACATTCTTATACATCAAAAACGTAAGCTATAATCACGACATCCATGAAAATTTGCATCGCTTTGGAAGCATCAAATGCTAATAAGAAGAAAAATACATACAAATTTAAATGGATTCAAACTACGGGAACGGAAAATACATATTATGAAATACTAGAGGACAAACAGGATATGTCTGACCACCATGAACTTTTGGCTCTACCGAAGGTGAAGAATATCTTGAAATCGATTAAAGTAAGAGGTTAATTTCGTACGTGTGTCCTTTCATTAACTCCGGAATTGAAAGAAATATATTTTGATGCCGCGGAAGATGTGATGTTTAAGAATGAATATTTACAACTGATTTATCCACCCGCATACGTGACAACAGTATTTGGACAAGAATCACCAAAACCACAGGATACGGTAAAACTTTCAAGAAAAAGCAAGGAGAATAAAAAAGATTTCAAGAGAATAAAAGAAGATTTTGTGCTGAATAATTTTGATGGTGAGAGTGTTTCAGTGAATTTATGGTTAAAAAAATTCGAGACGAAATGCACCCGTTGTGAAGTAGAAGATAGAGACAAAATTTTGATTTTACGGTTGTTTCTGGATAGAATAGTGAAAGAATTGTTTAATTCTTAATTAATTACATTAGGTTTGGACAAAAGTTCTCAAATATGGAAAGATAACTGCTTAGAAAATTTTTGTGAAACGAATTGGCATAAACATAGAGAGGCGTATTCATTTAGGTACATAGGAGGAAGTTTAGTTGACCACGCTTTCAAGAAAGAAAATTTGTTGTTACATATCCGAAATAATTTTCCAACTGACATATTAATTGATTCAATTGTGACAAGTCTGCCAAATATTTCACAAGATAGAATTGATCGATCAAATATAACAACTTTCCAGAAATTATTGGCCGAGTTGCGAAAGCTAGAAAGTTTAAAAAAATATGACAACGATCGAAATAAAGAAAGTCATAAAATGAATAAATCTGCCGAACAAATTCCTTCCTATTCACAATAGAAAACCAGTTAAGAAGGAACCATACTCAATTTGAGAGAAGAATGGTTTCTCAGGACAATTTAATCCGGAGACTAAGGAATAAATCTAATGATTTTGAACAAAAGAATGTACCCGTTAACATAAGAACGGTAAACAATGTTGGGGTAGAGGATGAATTAAATGATGCAATTTCAAACTAAAAAAACTAAGACTGCTACTATTGATAAAATTGAAGGTATTTATAAATAATAATGAATTATGTGGAATTTATGATTCGGGCTCAAGTGTTGGTCTTCTGAATTCCAAAGTAGCAGAAAAGTTATGTCTACAAATTCAAGATAATAGAAACAAATTCGAAACAGTCAGTGGCAGGGCAAGTTTTAAAGGAAAAATAATTACAAAAATGAGAATCAATAATATCAAAAAAGAAGTTGTATTTTTTGTAGTTAATGAGAAAAATTTCGAGCATGACATTCTACTCGAACTAGATTATGTTTTCAATTTTCAATTAAAGCAAGATTTTGATTTGGATTTTTTTCAAAGATTAGATGTGAATGAAGAGAGAAAGATCGATTGTGTCCATAATAATAATGATAACAATGATTACACCATCAATTTCAATAAAGGGATACCAACAGAACTTTTCGAAGCAAAATTGGACCATTTGGAAACAAATCCGAAAAATAAAATTGAAGTTTTAATAAATGAATACGATCATATTTTTGCAAAACACAAGTTTGATATTGGTCAGGTGCAAAATAATGAGGCACATATAAAACTTTTAGAACACAAATTTATAGCAAAAAAACTATACAGATGCTCAATGGAGCATTTGAATATCAAAACAGATTTAATCTGTTAGTCTTCTACAATTTTAATTTCAAAACATTTTCTTAAGAAACTTTAAGAATTGAATTAATGTCTCAATAAGCACTGCCCATATTTAATAGATGTATAAAATCGAAATTTTTCATACAATATCAAATGGAATTAAGAAAAACCAACGAATATTAATTGTCAATTAAAATTAAAAAATAAATAAACAACATTTTTTTAATAATAATAGACTTACCGAATGCAATCTTCAGAAAGTGTTGAATGTTTTTAACTAAGACCATTAAAGTGCCTTATAAGCTTTGTGTGATTTTTTGTGAACATAGAACATATAGTACCTTGGATATTAGATGTACCTATGTGAATGTTTCTGAAGATCACATATTTCTGAAGATTTCATTCGGTAGGTTTATTATTGTTAACTGATTTTATTATTTTTTATATGTAAAGTTGAACTGATCTTATCGTAATTTTAATTATTTTTTGAGGATGTGCTACATGTTTCGAGATTTTTTGAAGTAATTTATTTAAATATATTGAATATTTCAAATAAATTTGTTTTTGAGAAGTTCTTAAATTTATGTTCTGAAGTTTTGAGAAAGAGTTATTTTTCATAAATATAGGATCAGAAAACAATACATTTTGTAACAAACAGGGCATCGTACGTTTGTCTGAAGAGTTAAGTACGCATGCCTGGAACGAAACAAAAAAATGTTTGTTTATTTATTCTTTAATTTTAATTGACAATTTATATTCGTTGGTTCTTCTTAATTCCATTTGATATTGTATGATGAATTTCGATTTTATACCTCTATTAAATATGAGCAGTGCTTATTAAGACATTAATTTAATTCTTAAAGTTTCTTAAGTAAATTTTTTGAAATTAAAATTGTAGAAAACTAACAGATTAAATCTGTTTTGATATTCAAATTTTGTAATAATCCTTCTATCAAGTAAAAACCGTTTCCTTATTATTTTATTAAGAACAGATCAATAGTGAAATAAAACCCGTAGCTTATTTTGCTTAAAAACTGAATAAATATCAAAAGAACAAGAGAGCAATATTCCTAGAATGTCTGGCAATTAAAGAGGCAATTAAATTTTGGAAATATTGGCTAATAGAACATAAATTTATTGTTGTTACAGACCATAAGCTATTAAAAGGGAAAGAATTTTGTACAAGGCCAGATGAAGAGCTGGGTGACATGATGAATTTTCTATCAAATATCGATTCTGAGATTGGATTGAACCAGAAAAAGGAAATGAAGAAGCAGGTTGCCTATCTAGAAACCAAATTCTGGAAGAAACAGAGAATATGGACGAATTTATAAGCACAGTTAATTTGGTGGAATTAAATTAAACGAAAAACGATCAACAGAATAATCTCTAAGAGATAAATGATATGAGAAGAACTGTTGTACAGAAAGAGAAAGAAGAGTTTTTCTGAAACAGAAAAAGGCCATAAGATTGATAGCAGGAGTGGGCCAGACCACTAGCTGTAGAACTCTTTTCAAGCAATATAGTATACTAACCGTTACATGCTGCTATATCCTTAATGCCTTATGTATATACATAAGAATAAGAACACTTTCCAAAAACACTCAGCGGTTCACAATCGTGAAACAAGATCAAGTAATAATTTCATGGCTCCACGTCATAGACTGAAGAGAACACAAAACACAAATATTTCAATGGTGTGAAAATGTATAATAAACTTCCTCAGCACCTGAAGTCGCTGCATCGTACAGCATTCAAACCAAAAGTTAAGGTGATTCTTGCTGATTGTAGTTTTTATTCAATGAATGAATTTATGACGTACCAATTCTAGTCATCAATTAATTTTTGTAACTGTTTATAATCGTGTTTATATAAATGTCTAATAATTTTTATATTTTGACTGTAAGAAATTTAAAATTTGACCTAATATCAGTTATTGTTCTTAATTAACTATTATTTTATTCATATATATTGCCTTTATTTATATAATACATATATGTATATTATCATATAAATGTACATCACATTACCTGTTAAATTTTGAGGGTAATTAATAAATTATTATTATTATTATTTGTATTACAAATTGCACAAAAATAACAAAAAACTAATTTTATCGAATAATTTCGGAAAAGATTTAATCAGAAAAGTGCACAAGCATTATGGCCATATTTATGCTAGTGAGATAAATAATGAAATCAGGAAGTTTTATTACATTCAGAATATGGATTCACTGACAAAAGAAGTTTGTGGATCATGTGACATATGTTGTAAAAATAAAAGAGAGCAGGTCAAAAGTATGGTCTCCTTTCTCAACTGGGCCCAGCAAAAGAACCATTTGAAATAATGTCATTAGAACAATTGTAGATTTTGCTGGAAACCGCTCTTCAAAAACATACCTTCATCTCCTAGTGGATCAAATTAATGGATATGCATTTGCGCGCACTACAAAACACTAAACAACCGAAGATTTCATCAAATTAATCAATAAAATTCAAGATAAACGACCAATGAAAAGACTATTAACAAATCAATACCCAGGAATGAATTCGAAAAAATTCAGACAATATGAAAAGTTTGTATATACAATTGCTTTCACAACAGCAGATTGTCCTTTTTCTAATGGTCTGAATGAACGAGTAAATCAGAAATTAGTGAACAAAATAAGGAGCAAACAAAACGAAAAGAAAACTAGGGCATGGAAGAAAATAACCGATGAATGTGTTGAAGAATACAATAGAACAGACCATTCTACAACTGGATATAACCCAGAATATTTATTTACTTTGTGGCAGAACTGATCCATCCCATTGCTCCAGAAGAACTTATTGAAGGGAGAAATTTACCAAAACATAAGGAAATCGCATATAAAAATTCTTTACGCTATCATGAATACAATAAAAACTGATCGAAAAGAATAGAAAACATTATGATTTTGAAATTGGAGACTATGTTTACGTTGAAAATAAATCAAAATTGAATAGAAAAAAACTTGATGAAATAAGAAAAGGACCTTTTCCAATAGTGAAAAAAATTTCTAACACTTTATATGAGAAAGATATTGGAAGTAAAAGAAAGGAAAATAATTATTTTCATGTAACTAAGTTGCTACCATGTGAAAACGCAAACATGTAATGAGGGGTGCATACTTTGTGTGGGGGGATGTGAAAATAAAACTATCATTTTTAGGGAAAACAACTTTGTAACTTCTATTTTCTATGATCTATATTCCATGTCTAAGATTCTAACCTAAAACTACCTCATGTTATACTTAGTCAGCTGTTAGAAGTGTGAATTGAGAAACCAGAAGACATAGCATTGTTTTTGATTTCAGGTTAGTAAGCTATTTCTTTTTATTTCTTTGTATGTTTTTTTTTTCTGTATGTTATTATATTATATTTGAACTAAAGAAAATGAATTCTTTCAGAATCAAGACATCAAATCGTCTATTTCTTCGATTATAAAAATAAGAATTGATAACGAAAGAGAACTAAGGTAACATTGGTAAGTTATCTAGCTTTCATAGCTACAATACAAGATGTGAGGAAACATTATATATCCCCAAACATGAAATTTCTATCATTAATAAGGAGTATGAGCTATGGTAATAGAAAGTTCTAGAAATCGAGAAAGTGCAACATATATCTGTATAACAATTCCATACTCGAACAAACTCGACACGTTTGTAGAACACTGATGCAAATTGCAGATATGTGCACGTTTCAAACTGATTGGTTTTCGTCAGTGCAATGTATGCTAGTGACTCCAAATCTGTCCAGTATATGTATGCGCTATACACAGAGACTCCAAACATATTATTAATACACTAGCGCCATCTAGAGTATGGAAAATAAATACACAGCGACTCTAAGATATTATTAATACACTAACGCCATCTAGAGTATGCAAAATAAGTACAAGACATACCTTTGCGTGTTAATTCAAGTAAAGAAATGTATTCTCCATATTTTCACGTTACGAACGCAGAATAAACTTTCCTCATGCTCAAATCAGACAATAAATTGCCGCAATGCCCAAAAATTAGCATATTCGTATTAAAATGAATCAATCCGACTGATCTGTACCAAAAATCATGACTGAGGAGTATGAGCTACGGTAATAGAAAGTTCTAGAAATCGAGACAGTGTAACATACATCTGTATAACAATTCTATACTCGAACAAACTGGACAAGGTTTTGTAGATCACAGTGGCAAATTGCAGACATGCGTCCGTCTCAAACTGATTGGTTTGAAAATAGGAGATGGCTCTCCTATGGTATAATTGGATGGGAAGGCATGTTCGACTGTCATAAGAGAGGCCTAGATGTTCTTCAAAAATGTTTCTTAAAAATAATGTATGGAAGAAAATGAGTTTTTCCAGTGATGGTATATACCAGAGATCAAGTGTATCAGATATTCGGCAAATATATGCTATAAAAATAATAATAAATATCCAGCAGAAAAAAATACCCGTCAAGTTAAGAAGAGAACACACCTAATTAACTGAATCTAAACAAGATGATTTCGTAAGACCAAGGGCAGAGAAAATAATAGGCCAGATATGTAGTTCGTATTTGGCGCCGAGATTATACCGAATTGTACCTGTTACAGAAGAAGGTATAAGAAAATTGAAAATTGAACTTGAAAAATAGTTAATTGAAGGAGAAGAAATGATGCTTCATAATTTAATAAATGAATGAAATAATTAGATATTGAAAAATACTTTCCACAACTGCGAATTTAAATTCCCGATCAAGAGACATACTGATTGTTAAGGCGCAAATCTCATGCGCAAAGTGTTTGCGCATGTACATTCTATAGTTCCAATATTGTTGTATGAAGCATAATCTTTACACCGTGGTTGCGCCTAATTTCTCTATGAAAGAAGAACAACCATAGAAACCATAGACGAAATTTCGTGCAAATGTTAATGTACCAAGTCGAAAACAAGCAGTGATCCGATTCGAGAAGAGATCTGAAGACAACCAGACCCCAGCACCAGCATTCCCACAACAGCCGTGTCTACAGCACAGACAGAAGAAGTTCAGTAGGATAAATTTGTATACATTAACATTTATGACACATGTTTCACACTTCAATATATTTTTTATACTTGTAGTATTCCTTTAATCCCTGAAACCAGGTTCAACATTTAATGCAATCAATTAATTCAATTCATTTGATTCATTCATTTAATATAGTCCACTTATCTATCATCTAGTTCGTTGCTCTATATTATTAGTTATATCTAATAATAAATATAATATCAATTCCAAACAGACACCACTTATATTGAGTATATCTTAGGGAATCAAATCCTACGTTGATTCTGAAATACGAAGGCTATTTTGATATACTGCCAATATTTCTACCAGCGACAAATTTCGGGCAATTTCGATTACACAGAAATTCCATTTGCAATAAACTCATTGCAAATTTACACTGATTAAGGCAATATCACATACGACAAATGAGAAATACCACAGATGAAGATACTAACTCCCAAGTGGTATCACCTTGTTTAATTTATGAAGTTAAAGATGTTTATTGATTTTTATGTTGATGTGTTTTGCTGAGAATACATTTTTCAATTTTTTTACCATTAAGGATGGAGTATTTTAATTTTAATAGCTGTACATAGTTGTCACCTCTGTGAGAGTGAATAACTCCACAGTTTTATATGTTGATATATTGAAGTAAAGTATTTTGATGCATATATTCAATAAAATTTTATATTATTATTATCATTGAATGAATAAATAAGTTTTGCTTTCAAACCAGCGCGCTTACGTTTAAGACCTTCCATTATATATTGAAAATTTTAAAGCAAACAATTCGCTGTTTCAATATGAAACTAGGATGATGCAAAGAAGTGTGATTTAAAATTAATAGAGGTACAAGGAACGGACCCTCCTTCAGTTTGTAGAATGTTGTTGGGTTATGCTACGACCACATCTATCCCTACTAGATGCGGTGATGTTGAGGGATTACAGCCGTCTTCTAGTCGCCCAGTTCACTCTTCCTTGTACGTAGTTGCGGAGCTTTGTTTACTCTGCTTGTCATTCTGTAGTCTCGTCTTAGGTTTTCTTGATGAAGTTCTTAAGAAATGATGAAAAATTATTAATATTTGCAATAATTTTAGGTAATACTGCCCGAAGAACCATTTGATGTTTGCGTTTGTATGATGATGCGATTACTGCTTGAAATGGTTCAATGAATACACTTGTATGCTTAAGAATTGAGTTAAATGCTTAAGTTTCAATACAAACTGCAGAGATGCGCTGACTGACTCACTGCCACCCGGGGTGGCGTATGGGTACATGTATGTGACGTCGTCAAATTAAGAAAAAAATGGTGGGTGCGGTATCTTAACATAACATTATGAGCCAATTAATTTATCACCAGATAGAGAGGTGTGAGATCAGTCATGACCTCTATTGCCCTTGGTATTGTCAACTCATCGTCACTTAAGTGCTTCTCTGACATGAGTTGTGTTTTCAAAAGTACTACATATACTACTCTGTCAAGAAAGTACCGGGAATTTTCAATTAAAACAACATTTTTACGTTTAATCGTCAACATTTATTGGGTCGCCTTCAAAATAGGCTCCATTTGCTCCAATACGTCTATGCCAACGGCACTTCCAATTATCGAAACATTTTTTATAGGCGCTTTCCGGAATGGACTTTAGCTCTCGCGCCGAATTTTGTTTTATGGCTTCAATCGACTCAAAACGGGTGCCACGAAGGGGCAATTTTAGTTTTGGGAAGAGGAAAAAGTCGCAGGGAGCCAAATCCGGCGAATACGGTGGTTGCTGAAGCACGTTTGTTGAGTTTTTGGCGAGAAAGTCAGTCACAATCGTAGCTCGGTGAGAAGGCGCGTTATCGTCCCATAGTAAAAATCGGCACGCACTCTGACATCGACTGACTTAATCAGCTTTTGCAAACACACTAGTTGACAGATCCCGCTCAAGCTTGGCATAGTAATTAAGGACAGTGGTACCAACCTAGGAAAAAAAAATTTTACCTGCTTCATTGCCCCGCCAGATTTAAATCGATAATTCCCGGTACTTTCTTGACAGAATGTATATAGAAATGCGCACATTGCGATAATTTGGTGATTTAGAGTTCTCTAGATGGTTCGGTCAATTGATACAAGGCAGTCTCTGTAGATTAACCTGCCTTGTTGATATTCGTAAAATGGTGTTTTCTCCAGATTCTCTGTTCTCAAGTAGTTATCCATTACTTTCTCCATCGTATTAGGTAAAAACGATGTGGAGCCAATAAGACTGAATGATCGTGGTTCAATTCCGTCTGTATCCCCATTTTTGGTAAGGTTATACCCTTCTTCATTTACTAGGTACTTCAACCTGAGCTCAACATGTTCCTACGATCTTAAACAAATGGGGATGTATCTCTTCCTCTTCTTTCTGTAAGAGCGGCAGAAATATCCTTTCCTCTTAGTAGTAGGTGCTTGTTCCACATACTAACCATTGTCTTGTAACTATTTTAATAGGAATATCCCAATCCTCATCTCGGGAATATTTAGTAGAGTTCACTGGTGTCTCAATATTTAATTTGGTCAACTATCTGATAAGGGTGTATCAGAAAAGGAATTGATAGTTTCTGTTCCCCTTTCATATAAACCGTCAGGCTCTTCAAGCGACATTTGGGGTAAGTCTCTCCTTTCACCATGACTTTATGCAGTCTGGTCTCTGCAGAAGTGAAAGTTATCTTTTCACAAAAGGCTTGAAAGTTAGGCATCTTGGTCTTCCCAATCTCCCCGTTATATTGAATAAGCTTCCCAGTGTACACCTGCCAGTTATTGTGTCGTTTAGCCTCATTAAAAAGCCGACAGACATCTTTTCTGAGGTTTGCCAAGTTCTCATTTCACCAGTATCCTTCCTGAACTGACAATTATACCAAAAGGCTTCATTTGCACTTGGTTTGCGTCTAGGCATCATAACGAAACTCAACTCTTAAATCTGCAATACGAGTTGATAGCAGAAACGTGAAACAACAACGAATCTCTTAGAAAACAGAAAAATGAAAATGATGCTCACACTGTTTTCACACGTGAAGCAAAAAAACACTCCGACACAAAAAATTATTTATCATATAACATTTATAAACATTTGTTGAATAACACCAGACATCGTTTGAAATAGATGAAATTGAAATTGTGGGGCGAGTGCAGCATTGTACTTTCACTCATTAGGAATAATATTTGGATTTATTTTTTTTTTTTTTTTTACAATTTTAATTTCCAAAAGAATTTTTTATTCAAGAAACTTTTAGAATTAAATTAATGTCTAAAACAAGCACCGCTCACATTTAATAGACGTTTATAAACAAAACTCAATATACAATGTCAAATGAAATAAATAACCCAATAGATATACGAAAGTAATTAAAATTAATAAATAAATATTCAAAGGAGACAAAATTTTGTTTCTGGTCTTAACTTTAAAAAATACTACTTGCCTTATAAAAACATGAACACACTTAAAGGACTTCCCAAAGAATATAATTTATTTGAAATATTTAATATATTTAAATATTCGAACAAATTATTTCAAAAATCTCTAAAAAATGTGCACTATATCTTCAAAAAACAAATATAGTTCTAGATAATCCCGTCATCAGCCCTTTGTTTTCAATATTACAAATATCAAAATCAAAAACATAACCTACATCACTCACGTGTTAAAAGACTTCAGCTTCGAACTACAGATCAGCTATATATTCAAGATTGATCTATGTTCTAACAAAATCAAAGAACAAAGTGAGTTATTTTAAGTTTACTTAAAATCATTGACATTCTATAATGAGATTTATTGAAGCCAAAATATAGTTATATATTATATATAAAATAAAATAGAAAGGCTTTTTACTTGATAGAAGAAATATAACAAAATTTGAATATCAAAACAAATTGAAATATGTTTATCTTCTACAATTTTAATTTCCAAAAGAATTTTTTATTCAAGAAACTTTTAGAATTAAATTAATGTCTAAAACAAGCACCGCTCACATTTAATAGACGTTTATAAACAAATTTCAATTTGTTTTGATATTCAAATTTTGTTATATTTCTTCTATCAAGTAAAAAGCCTTTCTATTTTATTTTATTTGGATTTATGTTTATATCTATATTTATAATAATGAAAATTATCAAAACAGATTTAATCTGTTGTCTTCTACAATTTTAATTTCAAAAAATTTTTTTGAAGAAACTTTATGAATTAAATCAATGTCTTTATAAGCACTGCTCATATTTAATAGACGTATGAAATCAAAATTCATCATACAATACCAAATGGAATAAAGAAAAACCAACGAATATAAATTGTCAATTGGAATTAAAATATAAATAAGCAAACATTTTTTGTTTCGTTCCAGGCATGCGTACTGAACTCTTCAGACAAACGTACGAAGCCCTGTTTGTTACAAAATGTATTGTTTTCTGATCCTATATTAATGAAAAATAACTCTTTCTCAAAAATATAAAACATAATTTTAAGAACTTCTCAAAAACTAATTTATTTGAAATATTCAATATATTTAAATAAATTACTTCAAAAAATCTCAAAACATGTAGCACATCCTCAAGAAATAATTAAAATTACGATAAGTTTAGTTCAACTTTACATATAAAAAATAATAAAATCAATTAAACAATGTATAGACTTACCGAGTGCATCTTCAGAAATATATGATATATGAACATGCAAATAGGTACATTTATATCCAAGGTACTCTATGTTCCATGTTCACAAAAAATCATACAAAGCTTATAAGGCACTTGGTCTTAGTTAAAACCATTCAACACTGTATAATGAATTTCTTTATTCAAAAACCTTATATAAGTATATATTATTTATAAAATAAAATAAGAAGGAACGGTTTATTAGACGTATAAAATCAAAATTCATCATACAATAATAATTTTATTTAATTTAATTCTTCAAAAAAATTTTTTGAAATTAAAATTGTAGAAGCCAACAGATTAAATCTGTTTTGATATTCAAATTTTGTAATAATCCTTCTATCAAGTAAAAAACCGTTCCTTCTTATTTTATGAAAATTATGTAGGAATATCTAGTCGGAATAAATTGAAATTGAAATTGTGAACTTTCTCAACGTTTGTGTATCAGTTCATTTCGGATATAGGTACTAAACAAGAAGTTTGATAACTAAAATCCAGAAGGATTGATTTATTTTGCTCGTATTTCAATGAATAACGGTCAGATACGAAAACATTTTTCATATATTATTTAAAAAAGAGTAACTTGGACTTTTTGCATAATAATTGCCAACTAATAACACAAAATTCATAACATACTATCAACATTTCAAGAAATAATATGTTAATTGCTCATTTAAAAAGTCGTATATGCAGAACAAATGGATGTACTCAAACTGAAGATAGCAAGTTCGGCATATAAAAACGATCATCCTTCATTTCACCTGCAATAGAAGCGAAAATGAAGACTACATTATTGTGTGTTCTCTTAGTTGCACTTTTCTACTGTGTAGAAGGTATGTTGAATTTCTTAACTTGATCATTTAGAATAATACCATAATTAATACATAATTATTTAAAAAAGAAAAAATGATCTATTTTTTACGGCTTATTCGAATTAATTAGGCCCTCATATGAAAGCATTATTGTGAGTTCTTACTTAGAGTCTAAATTCCGTTTAATTCTTAGTATTTCACGAACTTTCAGCAAAGAGTGCTGTGAAACAATTATATTTTATACATTGACGGATGAATCTTGCTCGAATTGAATTATCTTTTTCGGTTGGGAGTTGGAAAATTTTCGGACAAAATCTGGAAAGATTTGAAATTTTTAGGGGAGGTTTTATGTCCAGATGTGAAGAACAAATGAATACAGTGACAAAATTCGCATGTCCATGCAAGATTTAATATGGGCGATCAGGACAAGAGAAAATGAAATCTGAATTCAGTGTAAAAAACATCCTATATATATATATATATATATAAACACTTTTATATCATCCAAGCTTTCGGTAAACTTTATTATTTTTGTCAAGGATCTGTAATTAAAAGAAACTAACATAAATACAACGAAAGACTTGAGTTACCAGACTAACATACATATGACCTGATTGGTTCCTTGTGTTGTTCAAGTAATTCAGACAGATAAAATGTTCTGATAAGTTTAGTCTCACCCTCACTGAGACAATTGATTATAACTTTCCTACAACCTTAATACACTGATAAATTTCTCCATATAAATTTAAATTCCTTCCACAAATTCATTCACTTCTGTTCAAAAATTACGTCTCAATTCCGATTGGCACGGATGTCATACTCATCGAAAATGACACTGAAGCCAGTTTCACAGGATAGGAATTCTTATTCTTCTCCGATCGCATTATGTGACGTTGAGCCACTAAGTGGTGGATGCGATTTTTTTGTTAGCTCTATCAAATAAGAAAAGATTGTATTTAAATTATTTCTATTTTGTTTTAAATTAATAGCATTGTCAGTTCTTGCTGACATTGCCAAGAAAAGTCTCTTATTGTAGTGGGATTCTTTAAACAACAGCTTTGTGCCCGAGTAATTTATTTCATGATCATTGTTGTTAGCATGTATAGACAGAACACAAGTTCTTAAGTTTCTTTTTGTATCGCTCTTATGGGAAGTAATTCTAGATTTTATTCATCTTGAAGTTTGTCCTATGTAGGTTCTCTCACAACTTCCACAGGGTATGCTGTAGACAACTCCAGATTCATAGTCTTCCCTTTCCTTGTCTTTGAGCCTGCTGAAGACCTGTGTGTGTAACGTGTGTCTCACCACATTTACCAATTTTACGTTTTTATAATCCTTGAAAATTGCAAAAATCTCATTTGATAGGGCTGGTATGTAAGGTAGAGTGGTAAAAAAGTATTTACTGGCTGTTCAATCAAATTAGAATTAACAGGTACTGCATCAGGGACATAGGGAGGTGTCAAATTAAATAGTAAACGATTAGGAAGTTTACTCGGGTATCCACTGAACAAAAACAGCTTCTTTAATTTTAGAATGCATTCCCTTTGGTACATAGGGTGAGTCAGACGCAGCACGCTGCTCCTCATTCCTGCAACTAGATTTAACTTCATGTTGTATGGATGGCAAGACCTTTAATGAAGGTATCTACCAGAACTCATCGGTTTTGTATACCATTCCGTCATCAGCGTTGAAACAGTAATCACAGTAATCACTCTCATGTCCAAGAATGTTAGACTGTTGTTATTTTCCACTTCGTCTGTGAACTGTAACTGGGTGCTGTAACCATTAAAACAGTTAAGAACTAAATCAAGTGATCCCTCAGATATCATGCTATTATCTCATCAACAAAGTTTTTTGAGAAAAGAACGGTAAGTGGTAACATAGGTAGCACTACATCAATCAAATCATCCATCACATGTTGGACTAAAATTGGAGAAATCCTCGCTCCCATTGAAGTTCCTAGGACCTGTTTGTAATACTGATGTTCAAAAGTGAAATATGTGTTATCAAAAAGAAAACCAACTAACTCTATCAATTCGTCCTTTGTCATCGATGTGTGAAGCGAAACCTCATTCCAATGTCTTATAATGCTTCGTGTAACCAGCTCACATGGTATATTGGAGAACAGGGAAACCACGTCCAAACTAACCAACACGTAGCCTGGTGGGTATTCAAAATTACTGACGAATTCTGAAAATGAGAATGAGTCAAGCACATAATATTCATTGTTGCGGTTGTAAGCAACTACCAAAACGTCTGTCACATATTTAGAGATCAGGCTAGTGGGGGCATCAATTGATGGGATGATCGGTCTCAAAGATAGCTGTGGTTTATGAATTTTAGGTAAACCAAAAATATTTAGGACTTTTGAGTTATAAATAGTATGTTTTTTAATCATACCAGAGTCCTCACCTATCTTGTTTTTAATCTTTAGCATCAACTTGTTAGCCTTTAGTTGAATGTGTTCGTAGGATCCTTTGATAAGTGTCGGTAGTGAACCTCGTTTGTTAGTAAAGTTCGGGCGTACTCATCTTTTTTCATCAACACAGTGACGTTACCCTTGTCAGACTTAGTAACGAGCAATTCATGGGGTTCTCTTAAAAATCTTCTACTCTTGTCAAGTATCTTCTAGAAAGGATTATGTATTGTATCAACAGAATGCATGTAATTAGTGACTATATTAACTACTTTAGATGTAAGGATGTTCTTTAGTCACTAATTACATGCATTCTGTTGATACAATACATAATCCTTTCTAGAAGATACTTGACAAGAGTAGAAGATTTTTGAGAGAACAACATGAATTGCTCGTTACTAAGTCTGACAAGGGTAACGTCACTGTGTTGATGAAAAAAGATGAGTACGTTGATCTGAATCGAACTTTACTAACAAACGAGGTTCACTACCGGCACTTATCAACACACATCACACATCGACAAAAATACGCCAATTCTACTTGTTAACCTAACCGTTCAACCAGAAATGAGCCTCATCGCTGAGATTGATTTTCTGATGATAATCTCTATCATTTCCGATTGTTTCTAAGCACCAATGAGTGAATACACGACGCCTTAAATGATCTGCTGGTTTGAGCACTTGTTAAAACAATTTTGTATGAATGTAAACCAAAGTCGTAAAATTCGCCACAATAGCGTCTGGAAGATGCTCAGTTCTTGTGAACGTCGGGAAGTCGATAAATTTTGGTCTTCACGAACACTTCCTACGGCAGCAACATTCTCTTCACTTCTTGCATTTATTCGACTCACTGGCACTGTAACATCATGAAGTGTGAAATTTGTTTCAAACTTCTTCACTAAACGTTCAACTGCAAAAGCACGTAAAACTAGATTAACAGATAGAGATTTTTCATAATAAATTTGGATTATTTGTAAACGTTGTTGGAGTTTGTACCATTCCATGATTAAATGGTAGACATTGGCAAATACTGTATACGTCACAAATAAACAGTGACTGCAATCCCTGAGTAATGTCAGTTTGAAAATGGGGCGTTACCATTGAAAGACCCTTTACCAGAAGTTATTGATACAATGAGTGATAAATATGTTACCTAGTTTGCCGTATAAAATAAAGGGTCTCTTCATTGAAGATAATTGAGTTGAAAATCAAATGGCAAATATACTTCTGACTATTTCTTCGCATATCTGAAATTTATCGAAATTGCCAACAAGCTAGTTACTGAATATTTCAATGAGCTTGAAAATGTGCAGTCTTACTAGTGAAATTCAATAAAATTCTATCATTTTATTACACTGTGATTCCTAGTTCAAATGAAAAGATCATGTTTTAATATTCTGCATTTTTAACGGATTCATAAATAATCAAGTTCAGATAGAACATACATTGTTAGCTTTGTCAATTATTTTTTTATTTGGATGTAACACACTATGTTCATAATTTCAGTGCAGTCCAGGGATGTGGAATGCTTCAATTGTAAGCAGAGTCAGAACGATAATGGTGAATGTAGAAAGGGAAGTGTAAGAGAAAAATGTCATGGAAAAATGTGCTACTCCTTCCATTACGTTGAAATTCAAAAAAATTTCATTGGACAACCATTTGAAAAATCCTGGTGGTACAGAGGATGTACTAACGATGAAAATAGATGCAGAGAAGATGGCGTCAGAGAATGCACTGTGTGCAAAACGGATAATTGTAATAACGAGAGATATCCTTATTTCTAAATGCGAAAATGATTTTGAACATAACTATTTTTTGTTTGGTTTTTCCCATTATTTTTATGTAAAAATATAAGTAATACAAACTTTTTAGTTTTTGAATCATTCTGAATGTTTTCTGGTTCTGAAGAATTCTATAGAAATAGTAGTTGCGCAAACGAGATAGCCTGAAGATCGATATCTGAAGTGGACATGTGTTGTAGATGAAACGGAATATAATAGAATAGAATATATAATAATAATAATAATAAAATAAATACCTTGGATATGAGCATGCCCAAAAATCAAAGAAAATCACATAGAGGAACTCATTAACCGTATGAGGAAAGCATGCTTGAAAGATTGATTTTAGAAAAAATCTGTTCAAAACTCTCAAAACTCTTGCAATACCTGTTTTGACCTATTAATTTGGTGTGATGAAATTGGTCGATTGTGAAGTTGATGAGAAAAGTAAAAGTAGAACTGACCTATCATAGAAAACATCATCCTAAATCAAGTATGCTGCGTCTAACGTTACCCCGAAAAGAAGGGGTCTCATCGATATCAAGAACCTCCACGGTGGACAAATTCAAAGTCTACGAAGATATTTTTTTCTAGAAAAGAATTATCCACTTTGCACTCAGTTGTGTGCGATACAGATTAAAACTTAAGTCCCTTGAACCTGGCTGAAATTGATAGGCAGTATGATGACAACGCGAGGACTAACATCATACTAATGGCGGAGCAGGGCTCTCTACGGACGATATCCCCACGCTCTTTACCAGACATATGTCCATAGTGTAGCGTCGAACGCCTGGTTAATTCGAGGAGAATTGTTTCCCGAAACATAGGGGTTCATGGTAGACATCCAGAATCAGATAGTTAAAACAAAAAACTACCTGCAATACATTATGAAAGACCAGCATGTAACATCGGCCTGCAGTGCCTTGAGCCAAACTGAGTACCTTCGCCGCCAAAACCAAATTACTGCAATCATTCATCAAAATGTATGTAGCAACTTTAAGCTTTTTGACAAAAAAATACCGTACTATAAGTATGAACCTCAGGCTGAGTTGGAATCAGAAAGATATAGAGTATATTTCGACAGATCTATCCTTACAGATAAAATAATTCTTAATAAAAGACCAGATATTGTATTATACGATAAACAGCTTAAAGCTGCCTACGTGATAGATATAGCTATATCTAACACTCATAACGTACAGAGTACAATAGCGGAGAAGAAGGCCTTAGCCTCGCAGAGGAAATCAAAAAAGTAGGGCGGTTAAATACCGTAATAATAGTTCCTATAGTGATATCAGCCACTAGTGTACATACTCCTGCAAAAAACGATCGTGCTGAACACCACTCGCATAGTGCGAAAATTCCTTGCTTAGATGAAGATGAGAATGTTGTGACGCAGCCTGCATCTCATTGAAAACTGAAAACGTGAAGAATAAAGAAGTTATCATGATAATAATAATTTATTGATTCTTCAAGACAAATTAATGTATAGGACAGGTCAAGAAAAAAAATACATAATTAATCTTGATAATATGAATAAAAATAATGTTCTAATTTCCGCTAATATTTTCTATTTCTCTACAATTGTTACGTCATACCATGAGTTAGTACTTCAGGTGAGTATAACTAGATACTGTAGTACTGTAGTATTTAGTAATACTCACCTGAAGTGGTCATTGTATGACGTAACAATTGTAGTGAAATAAAATATATTAGCCGAAACATTGTTTCTATTAATATTTGAATAAAGTTATTCTGACTTTCACAAATTTTTATTGTTATGTTTACAACAATCGTTTCGCTATCACAGTAGCATCACCAGGCAAGATTACTTTTTTAATAACTAAGCTTGTTTCTGAAATCCGTTGTTATTTATATTACAGTAAGTACAATAAATTTTTATTGGGCACTTAACCCCAAAAAAGGGTCCCTGCAAATTCCAGCTTCTCTGTATATTTTTTGAATATCAAAACAAATTGAAATATGTTTATCTTCTACAATTTTAATTTCCAAAAGAATTTTTTTATTCAAAAAACTTTTAGAATTAAATTGATGTCTAAAACAAGCACCGCTTACATTTAATAGACGTATATAATCAAAACTCAATATACAATGTCAAATGAAATAAATAACCCAACAGATATACGAAAGTAATTAAAATTAATAAATAAATATTCAAACGAGACTAAATTTTGTTTCTGGTTTTATCTTAAGAAATACTACTTGCCTTATAAAAACATGAACACACTTGAAGGAGTTCCCAAAGAATATAATTTATTTGAAATATTTAATACATTTAAATATTCGAACAAATTATTTCAAAAATCTCTAAAAAATGTGCACTATATTTCCAAAAAACAAATATAATTCTAGATAATCCCTTCATCAGCCGTTTTTCAATAATCCAAATATCAAAATCAAAAACATAACCTACATCACTCACGTGTTAAATTAAATTGATTTTGATATTTGGATTATTGAAAAACGGCTGATGGAGGGATTATCTAGAATTATATTTGTTTTTTGAAAATATAGTGCACATTTTTTAGAGATTTTTGAAATAATTTGTTCGAATATTTAAATGTATTAAATATTTCAAATAAATTATATTCTTTGGGAACTCCTTCAAGTGTGTTCATGTTTTTATAAGGCAAGTAGTATTTCTTAAGATAAAACCAGAAACAAAATTTTGTCTCGTTTGAATATCTATTTATTAATTTTAATTACTTTCGTATATCTGTTGGGTTATTTATTTCATTTGACATTGTATATTGAGTTTTGATTATATACGTCTATTAAATGTAAGCGGTGCTTGTTTTAGACATTAATTTAATTCTAAAAGTTTTTTGAATAAAAAAATTCTTTTGGAAATTAAAATTGTAGAAGATAAACATATTTCAATTTGTTTTGATATTCAAATTTTGTTATATTTCTTCTATCAAGTAAAAAGCCTTTCTATTTTATCTCTGTATATATTTAACAGAGGTGAGTTGTTCAAATCTATTTGTTCGTTAAGTAATATTCCAATTTTAGTATGTTTATTTATCTCTAGGGATTGTAACAGATTTAAGGCATAACTTTTATTTTCTATATGTAGAATTTCAAATTTATGGTTTAAAGTATGTCCTCTTTCTAACCAATGGTTGGAATATGTAGAATTACTTTTATTATTGAGGAAACCCTTCAAATGTTCGCAAATTCTATGTCGGAAAGTTCTTGCAGTCTGTCCTATGTAAACTTTAGGGCAATCACCGCAGGTTAACTTATAAACCCCCGATTTATCATCTTTATGTGTACAGTCTTTATTATTTCTGATAAATTTACTCAACTTTGAATTGGTTTTAAATGAAGTTCTTAAATTATATTTATTTTTGAGGATATTGGACAGACTGGAAGAACTTTCCGATATAGAATTTGTGAACATTTGAAGAGTTTCCTCACTAATGAAAATAAGTCTATATATTCCAACCATTTGTTAGAAACAGGACATACTTTCAACCATAATTTTGAAATTCTACATATGGAAAGTAAAAGTTATGCCTTAAACCTGTTAGAATCCCTAAAGATAAAAAACATAATAAAATTGTAATATTACTTAACGAACAAATAGATTTGAATAACTCACCTACCTCTGTTAAATATATTCAGATAAGCTGGAATTTGCAGCTTGGGTTTTAGTGCCTAATAAAAATTCATTGTACTTACTGTAAGATAAATAGCAACGGATTTCAGAAACAAGCTTAGTTATTCAAAATGTAAACCTTCCTGATGATGCTACTGTGATAGTGAAAAGATTGTTGTAAACATAACAATAAAAATTTGTGAAAATCAGAATAACCTTATTCAAATATTATTCAAAATGGATTTTCACCATGGACTGGTTCAATTCAATATTGTTTTTATTCATATTATCAATATGAACTTCCGTCAAGTAAAGACCGAAACAATCATAGACATCATTAATCATTGACTAATACATCATAGAGATAATCATTCACTGTGTAATAACATTTTTTCAACAATAAGCCTTTAACAGCTATCTTAAGTGCATTTAAATTGAGAGAGCGAACGCAATGCGGCAAACGGTTGAAGAACTTGATGCCCTCGTATTCAAACGTAGAAATTTTATTAAAATAAATTAATCCGGCTGATCTATGATTCTAGAACTTTCTATTACCCATAGCACATACTCCTTATTAATAATTTTTGGTACAGATCAGCTGGATTAATTTATTTTAATAAAATTTTCAAGTTTGAGATGTCTCAAACACAGCGTCACAACATTCTCATCTTCATCTAAGCAAGGAAATTTCGCACTATGCGAGTGGTGTTCAGCACGATCGTTTTTTGCAGTGGTATGTACACGTTTTTTTAGTGAATTGTGTCGGTATTATTCCAGTGGCTGATATTAATATGGAAACTATTATTAGGGTATTTAACCGCCATACTTTTTTGATTTACTCTGCGAGGCTGAGGTATTTTGCCTTCTTCTATACTATTGTACTTTGTACTTTATATATATATATATATATATATAGATATATATATATATATAAACATATATATATATATATATATGTTTATATATATATATATATATGTTTATATATATATATATGTGTATATATATATATATATATGTATATATATATATTTTTTTTTTTTTTTTTTTTTTTTTTTTTTTTTTTTTTTAATAATCACCATTATGGGAGTTTCCTCTAGAAGGTCCGGGTCTTAACGACCAAGGACCTTCTAGGCAGCTGTAAGGAACATTCTAACAATTCTTGTTGTCCAGAGGATCACCTCCTTCTGAGCTTTACTTATCAACTCCTGATCCAGTTCAAGGAGTTCCGTATTTTCTGCCAGGTGGCTCTCAACCAATCCATTCGTGGAGATTATCAGGGGCAGAATCTTTACCGTTCTTAGCTGGTGTATCTCTTTTATTTCAAAAGCCAGGTCGTGGTACTTTGTTAGTTTCTCCGTGTACGCTCTACTTATGTTATCATCTGCCGGGACGGTTATATCAATGATTGTTGCTTTGCGGTTTCCTTTATCAAAGATCACGATGTCGGGCCTGTTGTGCGGCACCGATCTATCCGTTATTATCGGGTTGTCCCAGTAGAGTTTGAACTGACTGTTTTCAAGTATCGGCTTGGGTAAGTATTCGTGTACCCTTCGAGAGGTAAGTATAAGTCCTACTTTCATGGCAATGGCTTGGTGAAAGATTTTTGCCATAGCATTATGCCGCTGGGTGTACTCCCTGGGTGCAAGAATGGGGCATGAGGATGTCACATGTTGTATAGACTCCAAGGCTTGGCAGCATTTCCGGCATCTGTCAGTCGGTATGTTCTTTTTGGCTATATGTTTCAGGTACGCTCTTGTTGGCACTACCTGATCTTGGATTGCGATGAGACGTCCCTCGGTTTCTGGGAATAAATAACCGGATTTAAGGTAAGTTAGTGACTGCTCTCTATTAACTCTATTTTCTTTCAGTGCCTCCGGATACCTGCCATGTAAGGGTTTGCCGTGCCATTCCTCCAGTAGTTGTTCAGATGATGGCGTCTGTGGTGGGTTATTTCTGCTTGCCAGATTTAAAGCCGTGATGTTGCGGTCTTCCTGGCATATTGATTGAAAGAACGGTAAGTTTTTTGAGTGGAAATATTCTCTGAGTTCAGTTACCGCTTTATTGTGGGCCTTTTCAACATTTCGCAAACCCCTTCCTCCTTGGTGCCTAGGCATGTAAAGTCTGATCACCGATGCATGGGGATGGTGGATGCCGTATTTAGACATTAGGACTCGCACATGTGTGTCAATCGCCTTCAACTCTGTGCTTGACCACCTGATCACGCCGAAAGAGTAGGCTATACTTGGAATTGCCCATGTATTGATTGCCGTAAACATTGCCTTGGAGTTCAGTTTACTGCGGAGGGTTTTTTTTTTTCTAGCAAAAAATTTATTTTTGAAATCTTCTTTCTGTTTTGATGTTCTTATCTCCAATGCTTGTTGTATACCCAGGTACTTATATGATTCTTCTGGGCTTAGTTCTTGTATAGTCACCTCATCTTGAATAAGCATTTCTCCCCCTTGTGTCAACTTTCCTCTCTTGACGTGTAATGAGGCACATTTGTCCAGCCCCATCTCCATTCTGATGGTTTGTGTGAAAGATGTCACTATCCCAAGAAGGCTCCTCAGTTGCTCCTCATTCGCGGCATATAGCTTGAGGTCATCTATATACAGTTGATGAGTAATTTTGATGTTTGACCTGTCGTCCACAAGGTATCCGTATCGGTTGTTGTTGAGCAGCCTACTGAGGAGGTTTAAAGCTAGACAAAACCAGAGGGTGCTGAGTTTATCCCCTTGGAAGATGCCAGTTAAGATTCTTATCTCTGGTGTTATTATTTTGCCGAATGTTAAGTTCGTCCTCCAGGTTGTCATCAGATGTTCTAGTAAGCCTATAATGTTTCCAGATACACCGTAGAGTTTCAGAACTTTAAGAAGCCAGGAGTGCGGGACCGAGTCGAAAGCCTTTTTGTAGTCGACCCATGCGACCGAGATATTCCTTAACTTCTTCCTTGCCTGTTTGGTTATAAGATGATCGATGGTTAACAACTCCTTGCAGCCCTGGGCACCTCTTCTGCAGCCATTCTGCTCTCGTGCAAGGATCTTGTACTTGCTTACATGCTTCCACAGATGTTTGGTGATTATTCCTGTGAGTATCTTATAGACAGTAGGAAGACATGTAATGGGTCGATAAGCCTTGGGGTCAGGACTGGTGTTTCCTTTTGGAAGCATATGGGTGACCCCCAAAGTGAAAAACTCTGGTATGATGGAGGGTTCCGCCAACGCTCTCTGAAAAAATTTGGCCAATTTATGGTGAGTGGCCTTGAAGTTTTTCCACCAGTAATTATGGAGTTTGTCAGATCCTGGAGCAGCCCAGTTATTTGAGTTCTTAAGGACAGATGATATGTCTTCCTCCATAATTTCGAGATCTTCCATGGTGTAGTTTCCTGCCTCCTTCTCAGCGTCTTTTATCCAGAAAGCCTCATCATCATGAGTCTCCCTTCGCTCCCAAATTCCCTTCCAGACTTCAAACATTTCTCTCTCATCTGGGTTCACTCCTTCCGTGTTGTTTGCGTTCTCAAGCTTGCGGAAGAACTCTTTAGGATTTTTGTAGTACAGCTGGTTGTTCCTATACCTCTTTACTCTTTCGTTGTACCTTTGTATGCGGTTTCCTAACGCTTTCACCTTCTGTTTCAGCTTGTCGAGGACCACCATCATCTGCTCTGCGAGAAGTTGGTTCGAGCCATTTGTTCTAATACGTGCTTCTGATGCGATCTGCCGTACTCCCTTCATGATCCTGTTGGACGGTATTTCTGTATTGAGGTAAGTATGTAAGGTGCCAATTCTTTTTCTTATAATCCTAATTTTCTTTTCCAGCCTCATTTTCCATGGTGGTATCATTTCTTGACGGCGAGTTGGTTGGGCCCCGCTTATGCTTATTTTGAGATCTTCGCATACTGTGATTGCTCCAGCGTATACGCAGTCGACCACCTCTCTCAGTGTGGCGGTTACATCGATGTATCTCTCCATTATCCTGTTGATTTTTTGGACACACTCTAGCATTTCTTTGGATTGCTTCATTCTTGGGATGTTTGCCCTTTTACTCGGAGAAAGTCCTGAGTATTTCTGGAGGTTTCGGTAATAATTACGTTCTAGCCTGGATGGTTGTACGCTCATTCGGATATGTGATCTGGTTTCCATTCGTGTTTCTTCATCAGGCTCTGCATTTATAGGGGCACCACGCGGGATATAACTTTGAGCAATGGTGTCAAGTTCAGTGGTGGAGAACTTTTCCCTTTCAAGAAGCCACCTGACTCTATTTGCCAGAAGGTTGGCGTACGATGGTCTCTGCGGGTTGGTGTCATTCCATAATTCTGTAAGTAGCTCTCTGTATGTCTTTCCTGTTCTTGGTTGCATTTCCTTCGCTATAAAATGAACGCGCATTATAAGGATGTTGTCCTCCTCCGTCCATCGCGTTCTCCCATCTCGCCTATTTGAAACTCCCGTGGGACGAGATCCTCTCTCGTCCAAACTTGAGCTTCCTTCCATATTCCGTGAAACGAGATCCTGGCTTACGGTGCCATCTCGGGGGGCTGCGCCGCTTGCACCACAGCTGACCCCATCGGGCTCTGCCTCCAGACGGTTCCGAAGAGGACCAGCCCGCTGTCCCCTACCGCCCTGATTCTGGCTTCTAGTGATAGGAGCGATATATTCTGCAGAGCCTCAGGATGCTGACCTGAGGCTCTGGATGACTCGGGTATGCGGGGTCGTCACGCCCCGATAGCTAATGCTACCCTGCATATATATATATATATATATATATATATATATATATATATATATATATATATATGTATATATATATATATATATATATGTATATATATATATATATATATATATATATATATGTATATATATATATATATATATATATATATATATATATATATATATATATATATATATATATATAATCGTGGACTTCGAAATAGAGGGACACAAATGGAAGTCAGTTCAAGAGTGGTGACCGTGAGATCAGTTCAAGAGGAGCGACCGGGAAGGTCAATGTTAAGGATAATATAGGTAGAATCAGACGCTCTTCGAAAGTTTACGGAACATCCAGGTTTATAACTCTCAGATGTAAATGAAGCGATAGTATAAAGTTTAAGGAGGCTCAGGTAGCATTCGATTTAATTTATCTAATATTCAATTAGAAATTAGATTTCTATAGAGAAATCTATATCTCGTATAGACGAGAAATCCAATTTATAAATTTCTCGGCATTTTCCGAAAAAAATTATACTTACGGAAATATTTGGCTGGACTGAGTTATGCAAGCCTTTCTGTATATAGAAATAGATAACTTGAATGTGGGTTGATGTAATTTAACTGCAGATATACAAATTATGGATAATATTAACTGCAGATATACAAATGAGTGATTATACTATATTAAGGCTATAATTGCTTGAGGTGTTGATAGTAGTTTATGGGTTAATTTCTGATATATAATTATTCGAAAGTGCTCTGCTATTTGACCTAAATTTGCATTTTCGATAGGTACACCAAATTATAGTAATCTATAGTTGGCTCAACTGCGGAAAATAAATTTCATATCCCTATTCGTCAGAAAAAATAGTGGGTTATACTCCTTGGGAGTAAAATAAATTATTTTTTTCATTGAGCTT
The DNA here is from genome assembly GCA_034642435.1 of Megalocaria dilatata. Taxonomy (NCBI): domain Eukaryota; kingdom Metazoa; phylum Arthropoda; class Insecta; order Coleoptera; family Coccinellidae; genus Megalocaria; species Megalocaria dilatata. Next base: position 49,369,128 of record CM067859.1, on the reverse strand, counting down.
TTTTAACTTGGTTTGAATATTAAAACAAATTGAAATATGTTTATCTTCTACATTTTAATTTCAAATAGAAATTTTTTTTTTTTTTTAATTAAAATTGTAGAAGATAAACATATTTCAATTTGTTCTAATATTCAAATTTTGTTATATTTCTTCTATCAAGTAAAAGGCCTTTCTATTTCATTTTCAACTTGAGATTAATAACAAGGGAGCTACAAAGCACGGAGAGAAAAAAGCATTTACTGCTGAAATGTTTGTATTTTTTCTTTTATACGACTCAACAAATTTTATTTCAAAATACGATTCCAATGAGAATAATATGAAATCTCAGTGCAGGTTTGTTGCAAACTTATTATATACACTGTTTCACTTTATGGACGTTTAGAATTATTAACACATATGTGGGGCAGTTAACCAATAAAGAAAATATAAAATATTGATCGTGACCATCCAGCAAATATCATCCAAGATAGCCTGCTTCCATTGAATATTTATTATAGAAATAACAAATTCCATGACCAAAAAATGCTCCACATAGAGTTTAAAGTGATTTCTTCTTTTCATTTTTTGAAAACTATATAACACATTTTCTAGAAAAAGCTTTCACAATTTTTACCCATATTCACATCGGTTATTTGGATGCTAAATGGAAACAATCAATGAAAAATATATCTACATACCTCCATTTACCAAATATTCTGTACATAATTAAAAATAAATGAACGGGTTAAGCTAATTGAGTACCATTTATAGAAATAGGCTCTTCAATAGAAAAATGTTGTTTAAAAGATACGATCTTAGACTCAGTATCTGAAAATTGCCTGGCCCACATGTAATAATAATAATAAGAGAGTTTACTCAGATCAACAAAAACAAACTCTATAATACTGTTGAGATGAATATTCTAAAATATTTACTGTGCAAAGTTTATAAAACAAAGGCTTCATTCTAAAACAAATATAAAATAAAATTTGAATATCACAACAGATTTAATCTGTCAGCCTTCTACAATTTTAATTTCGAAAAAAAAATGTTATTCAAAAAACCTTCTGAATTAAATTAATGTCTTATAAGCACGGCTTATATTTAATAGACGTATGAATCAAAACTCAATATACAATATCTAATGGAATCAATAAACTAACAAATATAAATTAAAATTAATAAATAAATATTTGAAGGAGACAAAATTTAGTTTCTGATCTAACCATTATGAACACCAATTCCTTCATAAAAATATAAAACACAGATTGAGGACTTCTCAAAAAATACAATTTACTTGAAATATTCAATATATTTAAATTTTTGAATGAATTAATTGAAAAATCTCTTAAAACATGCACTAAATCTTCAAAAACCAATTAGACTTCCGATAATCCCTTCATCGGCCTTAAATCGTATTCAAAAATCAAAATCAACTAACAATAAATTTGAGTTACCTAAGAGTAGAATAGAAAGGCCTTTTACTTGATAGAAGAAATATAACAAAATTTGAATATTAAAACAAAATGAAATATGTTTATCTTCTACAATTTGAATTTCAAAAAAATTTTTTATTCAAAAAACTTTTAGAATTAAATTAATGTCTAAAACAAGCACCGCTTACATTTAATAGACATAAATAATCAAACCTCAATATATAATGTCAAATGGAATAAATAAACCAATAGATATACGAAAGTCATTGAAATTAATAAATAAATATTTAAAGGAGACAAAATTTTGTTTCTGGTCTTACCTTCAAGAACACCAATTGCCTTTTAAAAACATGAACACACGTAAAGGACTTCTCAAAGAATATAATTTATTTGAAATATTTAATATATTTAAATATTCGAATAAGTTAATTCATAAATCTCTAAAAATATGCACTATATCTTCAAAAAACAAATATAATTCTAAGCAATTCCCTCTTCAGCCCTGAATAATATTCTAAATATCAAAATCAAAAAACTAACCTATATCAAAACCTCACCACGTGTAAAGAAATAATGCTTCGAAACACAGATCAACTTTATAATTCAAGATTGATCTATGTTCTAACAAAATCAAAGAACAGTGTGAATTATTTTTAAGGCTCATTTAAAATAAAATAGAACGGCCTTTTACTTGATAGAAGAAATATAACAAAATTTGAATATTAAAACAAATTGAAATATGTTTATCTTCTACAATTTTAATTTCAAAAAAATTTTATTCAAAAAACTTTTAGAAATAAATTTATGTCTAACAAGCACCGCTTACATTTAATAGACGTATATAATCAAAACTCAATATATATATATAGGCTTATTTAAATTCCATTGACGTTCCATAATGAGATTTATTGAAGCCAAAATATAATTATATATTATATATGAAATAAAATAGAAGGGCCTTTTACTTGATAGAAAAAATATAACAAAATTTGAATTTTAAAACAAATTTTTATTTTTATTCGAAAAACTTTTAGAATTAAATAAATGTCTGAAACAAGCACCGCTTACATTTAATAGACGTATATAATCAAACCTCAATATATAACGTCAAATGGAATAAATAAACCAATAGATATATGGAAGTCATTGAAATTAATAAATAAATATTTAAAGGAGACAAAATTTGCCTTTTAAAAACATGAACACACTTAAAGGACTTCTCAAAGAATATATTTCTAAAATAAGCATATATTCTTTGAGAAGTCCTTAAAATTGTAGAAGATAAACATATTTCAATTTGTTTTAATATTCAAATTTTGTTACCTAAAAGTGGTGACTGGATCATTGCTTAAACTACTAAGGTTCTCTTTAAACCATTGATATTCCATAATGACATTTTATTCAAGCCTAAATATAATTATATATTATGTATAAAATAAAATAGAAAAAGGCTTTTTACTTCATAGAAGGGATATAACAAAATTTGAATATCAAAACAGATTAAGCTGTCAGACTTGTCAAAAAACTTGTAGATTTAAATTAATGTCTTATAAGCACGGCTTATATTTAATAGACGTTCATTATAATATTATAATAAGTAGTTGTCGGTCAGTGCCTTTGAAACAAAGAATATTATCCACATATCTAGGCCAATATCTGGGAAATATTTGCTTATCGGATGTAGGTGTATTTTTTTAAAATTTCAGCTAAAATTGAACCGAGTGGATTTCCTATCATTAAACTCTTGTTAGAAATATAGATTGTTCGGTTAAATTGAAAATAGTTTCGTTCAAGACATATTTCGAGGCAATTGATAATATACTATGTAATTAATTGTAAGGTATTCTGATGAAGTCTTTCTAGCAAAGACGAAACGTACGTCAATACCAAAAATAAAGTAGAAAATGTAAACAAGTGTTTTATTTTATAATGACAATTACAACTGATTTCTACCAAGCAACGGTCCAATCTATCATATACTATGTATATAATTCATTTTGATGGGGTTGATGTTATTTTGAATGAATAACTTTTTTACGATTTGTATTGTTTATGTTAAAGGAATACTAGGGAATAAATTTTATACATCAAAAGAAATTAATGTACAATTTTAGGTAATTGGACAGATTCAATATTTTCTATGAGTTGGATACTATTTTTAATAGCGTATTTAGCTAAAAAGTTTGCTTCACTTTTAATGATAGAAAATAAAACACTGATGTGATAAATGAAGCAACCGATCTGATCGGATAATTTTCTTTATGAAGTTTCGTTAATGAATATAATTTTGGGTGTTCGGTGGGGTCTTAATAGTATTATATTTATCTGGGGTTAAAGTAGTAGCAGTATTTTTGTTAATATATTCATGTGTAGGAATGGCAACGATACTGTTTCCTTTATGGTCCCGCGTGAAGATTAAATCATTGGTGTTTATTTTTTCGATAATTTCTTCAACCAAATTCTGTTTTATTGAGGAAGGGTGAATTTCAGTTTTATTTTTTTCTTTAATTATGTCAGCAATAATATAATTATTGTGATATGAATTTGATTGATTTTTAAGTGATTGAATAGACTTAAAGGCGAGTTCTGAATCTATTGCTAAATAGTCTAGGGCTTTTTTGAACTATTATTTTCTTGGTTGAATTTAAATCCCTTTACTGAAAGGTAAGATACTCTACTGTTGAATTTTACTTCAGATAACTTGACGAATATAGGGTAAAATTGGTTTTAAGAGAGTGTTAAGAGTTTAATTTTTTTGGTAGTTGATCATAATTAAAACCAATTGTAGAAATTACTAAGTTTTACTACCAATAAAAAGATATATTACACATTTTCTTGTGACTGTAGTTTCAGGAAATGAACTATCCCATCATCTGACAACTGGAGACCTAACAATATGAGAAAAACAAATGTTAACTTCCGCTATTTTATTGATTTACACGACAATTGTTTCGTCATACCATGACTTCATCAGGTGAGTATTTAAACTGAGGTATACAATGCAAAACATGACCTTAAATACACAGCTCTGGTACAAAAAATAGAGGGGTGGAAAGAGATGGTATACAATTAATGAAAAATAATAAGTAGGGGGGATCTATTTAAATCTATTTGATCATTCAATAAAATTTGTCTTTTATTATATCTATTGACCTCTAAAGTTTCTAACAGATTTAGTTTCTGACTTTTGTTTTCAATATGTAATATTTCATAGTTCATATTAAAATTATGGCCAGTCTCTAACAAATTGTTGGTATAAATTGAATTCGGTTTATTATTAATGTAACTTTTTTCATCTTCTCGTATCCTTGTTTGGAATGGACGGCCTGTCTGTCCCACATATACACATGGGCAATCACTACATGTTAACTTGTAAACTCCTGATTTTTTGTTTTTAGGAATGACGTCTTTATTATTTTTTATTAAGCTGCCTAAAGAATTAATAGTTTTAAAAGGGATGTTACATTTTTCTTTTTTCTTTAAATATCTAGCAATCTTCCCAGATTTTTGGTCTATGTAAGTTAATGAAATAAATTTGGTTTCGTTTGAATTTTGAAATTTTGGATATACAAGTGATATTGCTTTCTTGTAATTCATTTTATCAAGTAAATTGTCTACAATTAACGGATTCAAATCATTATTGAAAGCTATTTGTTTAATCGTTTTATACTCTTCGTCAAAATTTTCTTTCGTCATGGGTATGTTAACCAATCTATAAAGCACACTATTATAAGCTGACAATTTTTGTGAAAATGGTTGGTTTGAAGTATAATGAATCGTACCATCTGTATGTGTAGGTTTTCTGCATATGGAAAAGTCATGTCTATTATTAATTTCAGTGATTTTTATATCTAAGAAATTGATGCTTTTATTTACTTCATCTTCCTGTGTGAATTCAATTGTTGGATATAATTTATTGATAGATTCCAAAAATGAACCAAGTTGTCTATTTGTGCCATTAAATAAACAAATTATGTCATCTACATAGCGGTACCAATAAACGAAATCTTTAAAATATGGGAGTTTTTGGATATTGGTTTCGACGTGATCCATGAATATTTCTGATAACAAGGGGTTTAATGGGTTCCCCATTGTTAGACTTTCTTCGTCTAGATAAAACGTGCCGTTGAACATAAAATAATTTAGATCTAGGCAAACGTTTAAGGCGTCTAATATTTTTGACAAGAATAAGATGAGTTCGTTTTTGGAGTAACAAATCATCAACTAATTTCATATATAATATAAGTTAATTGATGATTTATTACTCCAAAAACGAACTAATCTTGTTGTAAAAACAGAAATATTAGACGCCTTAAACGTTTGCCTAGATCAAAATTCAATAATTGTATACCATCTCTTTCCACCCCTCTATTATTTGTACCAGAGCTGTGTATTTAAGGTCATGTTTTGCATTGTATACCTCAGTTTAAATACTCACCTGATGAAGTCATGGTATGACGTAACAATTGTCGTGTAAATCAATAAAATAGCGGAAGTTAACATTTGTTTTTCTCATATTGAAAATGAATTTCCGTCAAGTAAAGACCGAGAAAATCCAAAATTTGAAGACCTAACTGTAGTACAGAGATATTCAAACAAAAATAATAAAACCTAGAGTAAAAAAGGGGGGAGGAATCTTCTAACAGATATATAATGTCTGCAATCGACTGTTTTAACAATCTTTTTTGTCGATTGCAGACATTCTGATATCTGTTAGGAGGCTCCTCTCCCCTTTTTCACTTTAGGTTTTATCATTTTTGTTTAAATACCTCTGTACCACTGTTAGGTCTTCAGTTGTCTGATGATGGGATAGTTCATTTCCCGAAACTCGAGTCACAAGAAAATGTGTAATATACATTCTGTCAAGAAAGTACCGGGAATTATCGATTTAAATCTGGCGGGGCAATGAGGCAGGTGAAAATTTTTTTTCCTAGGTTGGTACCACTGTCCTTAATTACTATGCCAAGCTTGAGCGGGATCTGTCAACTAGTGTGTTTGCAACAGCTGATTAAGTCAGTCGATGTCAGAGTGCGTGCCGATTTTTACTATGGGTGATTACGTTGAGCAAAGAATTTGTTTAAAGTTTTGTGTTGCAAATGAATTTTCGTGTGCCGATGCATTGAAAATGTTGCAAAAGGCCTTTGGTGATAATGCTCTATCGAAAACTCGTGCATATCAGTGGTACAGAGCCTTCAAGGACGGTCGTGAAGTGGTCGCCCATCGACGGCTTCGACCGAAGATAACGTCGATAAAATTTAGGAAAGTGTGCTGGAAAACCGTCGTACCAGCTTGAGAGAGATAGCACATGATCTTAAGATATCCCACGAGTCCGCACGTACGATTTTGATTGATATTTTGGGCATGAGAAAGGTGGCCGCACGACTCGTACCGAAAGACCTGAATTTTCTTCGAAAACGTCATCGCGAACAGGTTGCTTCAGACATGCTGGATCGCTGTAATTCCGATTCTACATTCATGGAACGCATTATAACTAGTGATGAGACCTGGGTCTACGAGTACGATATGCAAACAAGCCAGCAATCATCGGAATGGGTGGCAAAAAATGCGCCGAAACCGAAAAAACCACGCCAAAGCCGCTCGAAAATGAAGGTGATGCTCATTGTTTTCTTCGATATCCGTGGCGTGGTGCACTACGAATTCGTTCCAGAGGGTCAGACGGTAAACAAGGAGATCACCTAGGCGTTATGAAACGTTTGCGTGAGCGTATCCGTAAGAAGCGGCCAAATTTGTGGACGAACAACTCATGGATTTTGCATGACGATAACGCGCCTTCTCACCGAGCTACGATTGTGACTGACTTTCTCGCCAAGAACTCAACAAACGTGCTTCAGCAACCACCGTATTCGCCGGATTTGGCTCCCTGCGACTTTTTCCTCTTCCCAAAACTAAAATTGCCCCTTCCTGGCACCCGTTTTGAGTCGATTGAAGCCATAAAACAAAATTCGGCGCGAGAGCAAAAGTCCATCCCGGAAAGCGCCTATAAAAAATGTTTCGATAATTGGAAGTGCCGTTGGCATAGATGTATCGGAGCAAATGGAGCCTATTTTGAAGGCGACCCAATAAATTTTGACGATTAAATGTAAAAATGTTGTTTTAATTGAAAATTCCCGGTACTTTCTTGACAGAGTAGTATATTTTTATTGGAAGTAAAACATGAAATTTCTGCAATTTGTTTCAATTAATTTTTTTGAATTTCGGAATTTTCTTTTTATTTTTATAAATTAAATTCCTTAGTTTTTTAGTTTAAGTTGAGAATTAGTATTGAATAAGTTTTTTTTTAAGGAGATTCCACTAAGTAAAGACCGAATTAACCAAACATTTATAACAATCAATTCTCACAATAGGAAATCGTAGTTCTATTAGGCACAGTGTAAGACAGCTGTAATTTCTTGACATGTTTTTTTGAACTGTCAATTACACATACAATCATTTTGTCTAATTTTTCTGATTGTTCACGTTTTGTAGAAATAGAAAATAATATTCAAACTTGTCTGGCATGGTTGACAACAAATATCATTGAATAATTTTGAAACTCTTACAAATCATGATATTCGAACCTGACTGGAGCGAAAAAACTTTGAACAGAGCTGATCTGAAGCCTAAAAAGCGACTAGATGATTTAATGGAAAGAAGTAAGACTACCCACATAGATAATCACATACCGATCAAAAATTACATTCAAATTGGTGATGCACTTCTTTATGCCGCAAAACGTACACAAACGAAATCAAACTATGAAGCGTCACTGATGAATTATCTTCGCTATCAATCGTTAGTCAAGAAACTGAAAACGCACGTTAAATACAAGAAACTTCCAATTGGTGAAAGATCTGCTTTCGAGTACAAATTGAAAAATGTGACGAAAAACGTGAAGATATTGAGTGAAGCGGTATTTGAACAGTACAAGAGATTCTACCACATGTCAAAATTTGATACGCAAGATCAGAATCTGGAAGGGTAAGAATTTAAAATTGTAGGCAGTGAGTCTGAAACTATCCCAGATTAACGAACATGATATATCTACCATAGTGTCAAAAACACCAATGAACAATCTAGTCATCGAAACATTTGTTAAACGTTGGATTCATTCAATAATAATAATAATAATTCTGTCTTTACTTGGCGGAAACGAATTTGAACTGAAAAAATATAAAAGAGACAGTATTTCACTTTCCACAAAAATGTTTACAATAAATCAATTGTTTCCCTACGATGTGGCTTCTTCAGTTCATAAAAACTAAGGGGATTTATTGGAGTTTGCCACTAAAAAATGGCATTACGAAAAGATATTCAGTGATGGGAATCTGTCAACATTATTTTTTCATTCAAAAGGATATTACAAGCATTGTACCAGTTGATTTCTAAATATTCTGAAAGTGTTGATCTAGAGCTTTTGCTTTCGACGTGAATAATTACATAGCTATTGTTGAAATTATGCCTGAATTCCATAAGATGATTAGCATACTACTCTGTCAAGAAAGTACCGGGAATTTTCAATTAAAACAACATTTTTACATTTAATCGTCAAAATTTATTGGGTCACCTTCAAAATAGGCTCCATTTGCTCCAATACATCTATGCCAACGGCACTTCCAATTATCGAAACATTTTTAATAGGCGCTTTCCGGGATGGACTTTAGATCTCGCGCTGAATTTTGTTTTATGGCTTCAATCGACTCAAAACGGGTGCCACGAAGGGGCAATTTTAGTTTTGGGAAGAGGAAAAAGTCGCAGGGAGCCAAATCCGGCGAATACGGTGGTTGCTGAAGCACGTTTGTTGAGTTTTTGGCGAGAAAGTCAGTCACAATGGTAGCTCGGTGAGAAGGCGCGTTATCGTCATGCAAATTCCATGAGTTGTTCGCCCACAAATTTGGCCGCTTCTTACGGATACGCTCACGCAAACGTTTCATAACGCCTAGGTAATACTCCTTGTTTACCGTCTGACCCTCTGGAACGAATTCGTAGTGCACCACGCCACGGATATCGAAGAAAACAATGAGCATCACCTTCATTTTCGAGCGGCTTTGGCGTGGTTTTTTCGGTTTCGGCTCATTTTTTGCCACCCATTCCGATGACTGCTGGCTTGTTTGCATATCGTACTCGTAGACCCAGGTCCCATCACCAGTTATAATGCGTTCCATGAATGTAGAATCGGAATTACAGCGATCCAGCATGTCTGAAGCAACCTGTTCGCGATGACGTTTTTGAAGTAAATTCAGGTCTTTCGGTACGAGTCGTGCGGCCACCTTTCTCATGCCCAAAATATCAATCAAAACCGTACGTGCGGACTCGTGGGATATCTTAAGATCATGTGCTATCTCTCTCAAGCTGGTACGACGATTTTCCAGCACCCTTTCCTTAATTTTATCGACGTTATCTTCGATCGAAGCCGTCGATGGGCGACCACTTCACGACCGTCCTTGAAGGCTCTGTGCCACTGATATGCACGAGTTTTCGATAGAGCATTATCACCAAAGGCCTTTTGCAACATTTTCAATGCATCGGCACACGAAAATTCATTTACAACACAAAACTTTGAACAAATTCTTTGCTCAACGTAATCACCCATAGTAAAAATCGGCACGCACTCGGACATCGACTGACTTCATCAGCTGTTGCAAACAAACTAGATGACAGATCCCGCTCAAGCTTGGCATAGTAATTAAGGACAGTGGTACCAACCTAGGAAAAAATATTTTACCTGCCTCATTGCCCCGCCAAATTTAAATCGATATCTCCTGGTACTTTCTTGACAGAATGTACATCGTTGAATACTTAACTGTTTCAGCCGTTACTATTTAGTAGTTGATCAAAACTAAAAAAAGTTGTAGAAATTACTATGTTCTACTACCAATAAATTGATATTTTACACATTTAATTGTACTCGAAGCAAAAGAAGAAAAACGTGAGAAGAAAAGATTCTGAGTCGGAAGATGAAGCTCTGGAATCTCATGAATTAACTTCCAGTGTAGATAAAAGTTGGGATGATATAATTGCAAGAGAGACAGAACAACTGAATGAAAAGAAATTGGAACTAATTGGTCACACACACATAATAAATAAAGGAGCCTTTGTGTTAGTGAAAATAGGAGCGTGAAGATTTTTTTTTACTATGTTGCGAAAGTTATAGATATAGAAGAAAATCATGAAATCAAATACTTACGAAGAATTGAAAAATCTAATAAGTTTATTAAGGATTCTACGCAAACATATGCTTTCTATTTAGATGACGTTGTGGGTAAGTTGCCTACAGCACATACTGTTCGAGGAACAGCAAGGCATTTCTCAATCTTACAATTTGATGTAAGTTTTAGTGGCTACTATGCCCAATAATTAAGTTTTGAAGTTTATTTCTTTCAATCCTTTATATTTTGTTTATAAGTTGTTACCAACGTGCATTATTCAAGTGGTAATAGCTAGGTATCTACATGATGGTAGTTGTACCTTGGACCAGTTTTTGTAACTGCAAAAAGTTAATTTTCATACTTGATGATCAAAACTGTTTATAGCCTGAGAGTTCAGCAAATCGAATGGAGTAACAAATTTTATTTCAACTCCTTACAAATATACAGAAGAGATAAAAATAAAAAAAGTGTCCCAAAGTACATCTTCCCCTATATTTGTGGAATTATGAGATGTTCAGAAGTGGAGAATGTTCGCTATAGTGGAGTGTTGCACCTGAAAACCATTGCTTGTGCAGTATTTCTCAAAGGATAATTTCAAACACCTATGCAAGATTCATACATTTAAGAACTCTAAAAACTGCAAGAATGAGAAATCAAAGCGTTCTACCTTAAAGCGTGAGAAATTTTCAGTTCAAATAGAATAATAAAAATGGTAGCTCATCCAGAATTTTACACGCAATTTCCACAAGTAAATAAGATAATTATGTGAGCAGAACCGACTTCTTCAAAGAGAATTTTTCAGAAGTATTCAGTTCTCATTGAATATTTGTAGAATGTCGGGAGAAAAGAGAAGAAGAATTGATTTCGTTAAAAAAAAATTCCGTAAACGCAGAAGGACTAATTAAATAAGTTCTTGAAAATTTTCTCATTTTCAGATAATAATTTTTCATAAAGTTGTTCTTTTAATAGTAGATATCTTCTTTCTGATATGGATCTACTAACAAAATATTTCAATTTTAATTTAAAGAGAAACGCAGGAATATATTGTCATTCGTTTCATGAAACTTTTCATCACGTTTTCGCGCAGTTAGGTCTCAATTCGCGGACACCAGTTCTTTCAGCGCTTGAATTATTACTGGAGAATTAGTTTATATCTTATTTATTTATTTATTTATTTATTTAAAGGAATACAAGACAGGACGAATCCAAAATTATGTATTCACTAATAATCCAATCACAATGTTACTTAAAAACCAATAACAACGAAAACAGTAAATTCATTTGAACCATAAATTAAAAAAATACAAATATGAAACAAAATTCAGTAATTTCCCAGAAATCGTTTCAAAGTGCAAGAGAAGGCCAATGAAGAATCAGAAAAAACGTCAACGGCAGCGAGATTAGATAGTGTATTATAAGTTTTGCAGCATCTCATCAATGGTGAATTCAGGTGATAATTGGAAGAACTTTGATCTATATGGAACAAAAACTTATTTCTTGTGCAATATTTAGGTACATTGAGACTGAATATATTCACAATTTCAGTGGAATCGAGAGAATTAATAATCTTGTAAATAAACTTTGCGTCCCTCAACATTCTCTGGTCAGCCAAAGTAGTTAGCCCTAACTCCCTCATAACTCGATCCCGATCATCAGTAATATGTTTATAACATTTTTTGTTGACTATTGATTGTTTTTTGTCGACCATTGAATCAGTAAGCCACGTCTCTGCAAGGCACACAATATCACAACTGCAAGCCAAAGAACTATTGTAAATGTTGGACAATTTTGATCTCAATCCCCGTACATTCCGATACAGAAAAGACAGTATCATCATAAAACACTGCAATTAAACTTTCAAGTGGAGCAAGAAGTAAATTAAGTTAGTCTTTCCAAGTCAGATTCGGTGAATATTCTAAAGACTTTGGCTTTATCATCTTTCCTTGCATAAATAGTGCCCTCTCTGACCCATATATATTTGTAGTTATTTTTTCGTGCATATTCCTTCGCCTTATTCAATAAAATTTTATTGTATCTTGTGAGATGTTCGTTTATGAACAGCTGATCAGAAATGTTATCAATCTTGAGTCCGGGAGACGACGTTCTATTTGATTTGCGCTTCATTCTGGCAGCGGACAAGAATTCATCTCTAGCGACTTTTCGATTGAACTTGACGATGATTGGCCTAGGCTTACCAATGATGCTAGTGTTTGATCTGAACAAGGCATCAACATCACCTGAAGATATGGGAAACTCAATATTTTCGGAGATCTTCTGCAAAATAACCGGTAATTTCTCATTCGACTTCTCTGGCACACCCAGAATTTCCAAGTTATTTGACTTCAACTGTTGTTCCATTGATTCAACTCTATTAGTTAAATTAATTACCTCCTTCTTCAGACTAATATTTTCCTGTGTTAATCTTTCGATTATATATATTTGACATAACTCCATAGTAATAAATCAGAAAAAATATCAGGATCAAATAGAATAGCTTGTAACATTATCATAATTTCTTTTCAATAAGTACTAGAAATATTTAACCTTAAGGTTGGTGAAGGGTCAACCGTCATTATCAACATTAATTTTCAGATTTCAAGAACAAAGACCTACCCTATCTACCGTGAGAACCTTCATCAGCGGAAACCGTGAAGAAGCCTTCTACAGCCAAGTATCTTTATCGAACAAGCGTTCAGTTGTCAGCAGATCGAGGTCAAGAGCAATTGCAGAATCCTCATCGTCCATCAATCTTCCGTTGTATCGAAGTTACTCCTCAAACCTTGACGCCAATTATGGTCTCAGACGTTCAATCTTCCCTACAAAACAATGTAAGGAATTTGATGTTATCTACAGTCAGAGGCGAATAGTCAGGAGTCACAAAACTGTTATTGTTCCAAGTAGAATAACAACAGAGTTCTCCTACTTATCATATAGGAACACGAAGAAAAATATTGAAACTGTTGGATATTTAGCTGGTAGAGAACTGAATGAAACTCAAGTCATCGTGTCACATTTAATTTTACCAGAACAGGTCGGATATTCAGATTATTTCAAGGTCAGAGATTCGAATGATCTCGTTACATACCTAGATGAGCATGATCTTCTCACTTTAGGGTGGATCCATTCTCATCCAGTAGAATCCAACTATCTCTCCAGTAGTGATATGCACTACCACAGCGTCTTCCAGAGTGTACTTCCTGAGGCTATAGCTGTGGTTTATAGTCCTAAGTACATGAGCAGCTCTATTTTCAACCTGACTCCCAATCACGGATTGAATTTCATCTTGAACTGTAGGAAAAAAGGATTTCACACTCATCCAACCAACCCGCCTCTGAGCATGATTTCTCAACATGCTATAACAGATCTGTATGCTGATCTGGTAGTTAAGGACTTTAGAGATGATCGAAAACTCTACGAAGATGAAGAAGGAGCACGGTTTTCATTCACTACCAATCTGTTCGACAGAATGGTGAGGAATAAGAGTAGTAGTGAACGAAACAAAATTAGGAAAAGTGAAGTAACTTTTGTACATCTTCGCCGAAAATAAATAATCCAAATAAAAGTGTAGTCATTTGGAATCCGGGCATTATTAGTTTTTTCTTCTAAATACTAAGACATCCAGACACCCTGTCGCTGAGTACACTTCTGAAAACGTATGAATGACGAAATGGGAGGTCGACGTCTGGTAGTGACGCCTTATTTCAAGTAACTTGAACATTGTGGGTTAACTGTCAAAGTCTGAAGGATGATTTAAAATTGACAGTTGTCCTTTCATATACTATACATGTTCGATGAGATATAAATCCGGCAAACGGAATTACTAAGGCAAAACATTAATAACTGCTTTATGGAAAATTTTCGTAAATCGACGTGAAATATTCTATAAAAAGCGATAGAATAAGAAATATACATTCTGTCAAGAAAGTACCGGGAATTATCGATTTAAATCTGGCGGGGCAATGACGCAGGTAAAAATTTTTTTTCCTAGGTTGGTACCACTGTCCTTAATTACTATGCCAAGCTTGAGCGGGATCTGTCAACTAGTGTGTTTGCAACAGCTGATTAAGTCAGTCGATGTCAGAGTGCGTGCCGATTTTTACTATGGGTGATTACGCTGAACAAAGAATTTGTTTAAAGTTTTGTGTTGCAAATGAATTTTTGTGTGCCGATGCATTGAAAATGTTGCAAAAGGCCTTTGGTGATAATGCTCTATCGAAAACTCGTGCATATCAGTGGTACAGAGCCTTCAAGGACGGTCGTGAAGTGATCGCCCATCGACGGCTTCGATCGAAGATAACGTCGATAAAATTAAGGAAAGGGTGCTGGAAAACCGTCGTACCAGCTTGAGAGAGATAGCACATGATCTTAAGATATCCCACGAGTCCGCACGTACGCTTTTGATTGATATTTTGGGCATGAGAAAGGTGGCCACACGACTCGTACCGAAAGACCTGAATTTTCTTCAAAAACGTTATCACAAACAGGTTGCTTCAGACATGCTGGATCGCTGTAATTCCGATTCTAAATTCATGGAACGCATTATAACTGGTGATGAGACCTGGGTCTACGATATGCAAACAAGCCAGCAATCATCGGAATGGGTGGCAAAAAATGAGCCGAAACCGAAAAAACCACGCCAAAGCTGCTCGAAAATGAAGGTGATGCTCATTGTTTTCTTCGATATCCGTGGCGTGGTGCACTACGAATTCGTTCCAGAGGGTCAGACGGTAAACAAGGAGTATTACCTAGGCGTTATGAAACGTTTGCGTGAGCGTATCCGTAAGAAGCGGCCAAATTTGTGGGCGAACAACTCATGGATTTTGCATGACGATAACGCGCCTTCTCACCGAGCTACGCTTGTGACTGACTTTCTCGCCAAAAACTCAACAAACGTGCTTCAGCAACCACCGTATTCACCGGATTTGCCTCCCTGCGACTTTTTCCTCTTCCCATAACTAAAATTGCCCCTTCGTGGCACCCGTTTTGAGTCGATTGAAGCCATAAAACAAAATTCGGCGCGAGAGCTAAAGTCCATCCCGGAAAGCGCCTATAAAAAAATGTTTCGATAATTGGAAGTGCCGTTGGCATAGATGTATTGGAGCAAATGGAGCCTATTTTGAAGGCGACCCAATAAATTTTGACGATTAAATGTAAAAATGTTGTTTTAATTGAAAATTCCCGGTACTTTCTTGACAGAGTAGTATAAAAGAGGCAAAGTATAATGGAACGACTATTTCATACTGAAATATAGGAAATTAACAGCAGGTGAGCAATGTCGAATCAAAAATCATTTTCATTCATTTCATTTCACTTTTTCAATCACCTTACTTTAGGCTGTGGAAACCTCACAAAACAGGCAAGTTGGAATAGGTGGGTTTTTCCACTCCATAGGGTGTGTTACATAAATCTACATATATCGTTCGAATATATAAAAACTGTTCTATTATATATAATTTTCAATTTTCAAATTTTCAATAATTAATTTCATAATATATAACGTCAAGTAAGAAAATTAACAAAATAATATTTTATAGCAGTGGAGAAAACTTAATTTCATACTGTTATTCATATTTATTTTTCATGAAATTCAATAATAGCATTTCCTGTCAAGCCTGCACCGAAATTCTTTGCATGTATGACAACAAAATGATACCCATCAGATTATTCATTGTGGGGGACGTGAAGTATCTGAAACTCGATCTAGGATTATTTTGCTAAAAGCACATCGTCATTATATGAGGATACAGGAATAACTGTCTCTTATAAGTACTAAAACTTTGAATGCCATTACAGCAAATAGAAAAAATATGTACTGTAAAAATCACTCTTCTCTCATAAATTATTCTCTTGTTCTTGTGCGTGAAATGATCAATAAAAGGGTACCCATAATACAAGATGGGGAATTATAGGTTGTCTATTATTTTCCAACATCATTTTAATACAAAAATGAAAGATAACGGCCAAATTGTTTCTGGGTTATTCTCATTTGAAATGTTATTTTTGTTATATTTTATGGATCACAAATTCGCCGGAGTTTAAATTGAGCAATATAATATAACGACAACAATGTTAACGTAAAATGTCCTAAGCTTCGTAGGTAATATGAGCAAGCGCATCAGAGCTTCTGATTTCACCTCAGATTTCTCTCGAATTTTTTTGTTTTCAGTATAATATTTCACACTGGCCTGCCTTTATTTCGTGTTCAAAATTCATAGGAACTTGCACAAACTTTCGAATATGAGGGATGAAATAATATTATTTTTAACTTTTTTTAACCATTGAAGTGTCCGATTAAATCCGATGTCATATAAACCATAGATCAATGTTAGTATATGAAAATTTAAAAATTTCTGACGTCGAATAAATGCTTCTATAATTATTTTTCGAAATTTTATGTCATATTGAGTGACTGCTCAAAGTTTATATAATTTCTGCTCTATTTCCTAATATTGAAGTATTGTTGCTGTTGCATTAAAATCAATCATGGTAGATTGGAGTATCACAACATTGAATACAGCGGATCTTTCTCCAAAAAAGAGACTGGAAATTTTATACGAGAAAGCAAAATACACTCATGTTGATGACGGCGTTGATGTCAAAAGATACTCGGATATTGCAAACGAAATTTTGAATTCCGCCAAGAAACTCCAGAATGAAAACAAGTGTGAAGACTCTCTTCTCAACTTCCTCAAATATCAGACCTTGGTAAAAAAGTTAAAATTACATGCAAGATACAAAAAACTTCATCTTGGAAAAAGAGCTGCTTTCGATTATACATTGAAAGAAGTTGCCAAAAATGTGAAAAATTTGACTGAAAACGTTCTTGCAGTGTATAAAAATATAAATATTATGTCCCGTTTCAGTATGGACAATAACTATGAAGGGTAAGTGTTTCTTTAAAAAAAGGGTTTGAAAACGAATTCATTATTTATACAGTTTCATGACACTCATATCATCCGTTGATAATCCATGTTTTCTATCACTCGGTGTACGTTTCACAGATTGAAAACTTTACTTTTCGCGTTTTTTCGAAATAATAAATCACATTTATTTAAGGGAACAAAATTCCTTTTGCAATTCAAGTGACATGTGGTGAAAATAATAAATAATAAAATAACATGCATCATTTCAATCTGGACTATTGATCCCAATCATTCGAAAAAGGATTATTAGAAATATTTTTCAGTTTGTTCTAAAATAATTCATGCTAACGTTGTATAATATTTAGAAGTCTGCTTTCTTTACATTTTTTCATAAATTCTTTTCAGTTTATTCGTCTGAATTATTTTGTTTCGACAGATAAATTCATGATTTCCATGAGAATTACTATTCATAAATCATAAAGAGCTTCGAGATATCGCAAATTAGGGATTGGAATATTCCAACTTTTCGTTGTTATCTTCTTAGCCATGATATTATGGTAGATGACAAGCGGTTAGCACAAAAGTTGATGTCATTCCAAAGCTCACAACATTTTTTGCTGAAAAGAAAACATGTCCATAATTGATAATTTTTCATCGACAAAACCATTGGAGGAATATGACTGCTTTTTTTCACTTCAAAATCGTCATACTCATCTCCTTATCACGCCCACAATAAGAATTTTTTTGCTCACAAAACTTCCTATCTTGTAGCAAATTTAATGCTGTTTCCATATTTGATGAGGCTACGCGGATAACTGAAGTAGAGTTGATTTTATGGAAAAACTTTGAATATTTCGTGAAATCAAGAAATGTTAAATTGAAGAATAACCATCAATATTTCGACCATGTGTTATATGACATTTTTGTTGCAAATATTTTGCATGATCTCCCCTTGAAATTTGGCCCTTTTAAAAGTAGACACAAAAGTTAATCTAATATAAGGACAAATTGTATGCAAATTTTTGATTCCATTAATCTTGATTTATATTTAAGAGTTAGTATTTGGCAAATTTAATTGAGCGACAAAGTTGTTCGGAAAGCCCTTTCGTTTTTTTCCAATAGGGGATTTAATTGCATTTTTTCGAACCCAACTTCATACTTAAGCTGCATAATCATTATATGTTTTGGGAGCTAATATAGCAATGCTTTTGTGTGAAAAAGTTAATTCTACGCATTAGTTTTTGTTTGGTGCCCTTTTAAATATGGGGAGCAAAGTAAAATTGCTGTTCAAGCCGGAGAGAAAGTAACCAATGTATATGGAGAAGATATGTTGACAGAACTCCAAATTTCAGAACTGGTTTTCAGAATTTTGATCCGGAAATTTTGATTTAGAAGATGCAGCACGTTCCGGAAGGCCGTTAGAAGCTGCTAAAGACATGATACAGGCATTAGTTGAGGTAAATCGACGAATAGCAACGTGATATCGGTGAGAGGAATTCAACGGTTTATGACCATGAAAGGCCAGGGTGAAACCTGGAAGCTCCATGCATATTCCTCCATGTTCTCACGGAGATAAATTTGTGTCGTCACCTTGACGTCTGCCATTCGCTTCTCAAACGTCATTAACATGATCCATTTTTGAGGCACATCATTACCGGAGACGAAAAATGGGTTGTATATAATAATGTCAAACGCAAAAGATCATTGAGCAAAAAGATGAACCGGCTCAGAGTATTTCGAAAGGCAATATCCATCAAAAAAAAGGATTTGATGTCTGATGGAATTTTAAAGGAATAGGTTATCTTCTGCTTTTATCGGATAATACAACAAATCATTCGGAAGTCTACCATCATCGGTGGGATAAAGTAGATGATGCATTTCAACAGAAAAGGCCAGAATTAATCAACAGAAAATGTGTAGTGTTCCACCGAGACCATGCCAGACCTCATACAAGCGCCCCTCCATGGCATTATAGTTCGGCGCGCTGCGTTTGGGTGGGTGGATAAGGGCGTGTGAGTTGCGTCCCAAATAACTCGGGTACTGACCATTCAGAGCCAGTAGAGGTTAGATAGTGCTTCGTTGCTACCAGTCAGACGATTATAGGTATTCGACCTGAAGCCCAAAGTGGAAGCCGGTGGGTTTCTTCGGGGCGGTTTTCGCTTCGCGCGATGATATGGCGTAACCCTTATCACACTTTCTGCCTCTGGGGGCAGACTGTGGAGACTGCTAACTAATCACTTGGTGAAAGAGCTACGCTCACATGGCAATACACTAACTGGTAGAATTCACCTCATACAAGCGCGCCTCATGGAATTATAGCTTGATGCGTTGCGATCGGGTGGGTGGATAAGAAGTCCTTCGGCGTGTAAGTGGCGTCCCAAACAACTCGGGTACTGACCATTCAGAGCAAGTAGAGGTTGGATAGTGCTTCCTTGCTACCACTCACGGTGTATATTTTCAAACTGATGCCGAAACTCGAAGCTGCTGGGTTAAACTTTTCGAAATGGTTCTCGTCATGCGTGATGATAAGACGTAAGTGAGTGAGAAGTCTCTTGGTGAAAGAGCTATGCTCACATGCCAATAACCTAACCGGTAGAATTCACCTCATATAAGTTTGATCACTCGCCAAGTACTCTTAGAGCTTAAATGGGATACACAGCCACACCCACCATATTCTCCAGATTTGGCGCCTTCGGATTAGTATTTTTTCCAGCCAATGTAAAATTTTGTGGACTGTAAAACCTTTACTTCAAATGAAGAGGTCAAAAATCACCTGGATCAGTTTTTTTCTAGTAAAGATCAAAAATTTTGAGAGCCTGAAATCATGCTACTAACAGAAAGATCGCAATAGGTGTTGGACCAGAATGCCTAATATATAATTTAATAATATGTTTTACATTTTACAAATATTGTCTCTCAATTTCCCAAAAAAATACCGAAATTACTTTCCGAACAACAATATATTAACCCACAATAATATTAAATAAAACCCTACCTTTATCCAAAGGAGAAAAGATATTATTGCTATTAACACGCTTTTATTTTTTTTCGAGAATACTGCTAAATCAGCTTGCCACAGATCATTTAACCCTTTAATTATTGTTCTTCTGCGAGGGAAGTTTTTTCGAATTGGTTTGTGTAGCTCTTGAATCACTTGTATTTTCTCCTTCGTATGCATGATAGGAATAGTTGCTATCTAATAGCTTGATTTTAATATTCAATATATTTAATGCTTCTTTTACTTTATCTTGAAGTGTTATCAATTTATCTTCCTGGGACTTTATATATTCATCTAGTTCTAGTTTGCTATAGTAGTCCCTCGAAAGTGAAGTCCTTATGTCATTACTTCCTTGTCTCAAATTCTCAAACGTTTCATATTTTTTTTTATTAATTTTATCTTGTTTTATATGAGACTTATCTAACCTTTCTTCAACTTTATCCTTGAATTCATAGAAACCTTACCCCAACTTTCCAAATTCTGCAGTATTTAATTTGATCTAATTATGTATATCATTGATTTGAATATCTACATATTCCTTATTAGCACAGTCAGAATCAGATAAAAGTTTACCCACATTACATAATTTTAGATTATAGAAATCAAAGTCGCCATCTACGGTTCATGGGAAGATAGGAGTAGTTGATTGAATTTTTCTTAATTTACTTCTATTAGAAGAACGACCAAACTTATCAAGAGACATGTTGAATTTAACATTTTTCTCTCACTACAACTCAATATATAACTTTTTCTTCCCGAAGCTCATCGACTATTGACTCCATTTCATTATCAGCAGACGTATTTCCAGCAACTTTGGAAGCATAGAGTAATCGAAGTCTATTAACAATTTCATTGACATCATTCCAATAAATATATTCAATGGGTTTTTCATTGAATGTCATTAATCCTTGAGCACTTGATGGATTTATGATTTTGAGATATTTAAATCCTTTGTTCGATTTTATTTGGTTATTAGAATTGAATTTTCTCCTGTGAACGTTAGTCATTTTCAATATTTTATGATAATTTTCCAAATCTAATTTACTATACTCTCGTGGTGAGTAAATTATAAAGTCCATCTTTACCACTAAACCTTTCATTGCCAATCAATAAGTCGCCATTTTTATGTTGAAAGTCTAAAGTTGTTTTACCTAAGGTCCATTTTAAGAGTTTATGATTATATTTAGGTCCGTAAGCATGATCATAGTTATCTCGTTGCGTTAACGCTGAATAAACATAATCTCTGACTCTTTCTGGATATTTTTCTTAATACGTTTCGGCATTATGATAGTCTTTCAATTCATTGACAAACTGTTCAGATTCATTATTATCACCATCAATAAAAATTGAATCATTTCCACTATCATCATCATCATCATTTTTTGATGTAGCAACATCTGCTGTAGGCAAAAATTTTACAAATTGACGTTTCAAAACAGATTTTTGAGGTTTATGGAATTCAATATCGGTGAAAATTGTTAGGGTCGTTTTTCTTCTTCTTCTTCTTTTTCTTCGTCTTCTTCTTTTTCTTCTTCTTCTTATTTTTCAGGTCTCCTAATGCTACTTATTCTCTGTTGACTTTCTGGAAAAATTCTATTATCCGGTTTTGATGAAAATTGAGGTTTTGAAATATTTTCAGGTAGATTCTTCAAATCAACAGTTTTGTGATTCATATCCCTTTTACCAAGTTCATCTTCTATACGTTTGAGTTGTTTTGTTACTGATGTATATAGTCTTTCCAATGTTTCATTACCTTCCAGTTTCCCAAGTTCGAGTCTAGCATATTTCTTCTTGATATTCTGAATAATAATTTTCCTATTTCGAGCTGATTTGATCTTCATATAACCATATATTACATTCAAATGATCATTAATCGTCTAATGCTATATATTTATCAAAACCTAATCGATAACGTCCCTTGTTCAAATCAAAGTCTTTAACAATTACCAAAAATCCAAAATTATCATTCCAACATATTCCACAAATTTTTTTAAATGTTTCATAAGTCATGTCAGGTGATACATGCTCATCGAATATATGTTTAAGATTCACATCATCTTGTTTGAATATGACTAATATATTAGCATTATCTCTAATGATATACATTCTGTCAAGAAAGTACCGGGAATTATCGATTTAAATCTGGCCGGGCAATGAAGCAGGTAATTTTTTTTTTCCTAGGTTGGTACCACTGTCCTTAATTACTATGCCAAGTTTGAGCGGGATCTGTCAACTAGTGTGTTTGCAACCGCTGTCAGAGTGCGTGCCAATTTTTACTATGGGTGATTACGTTGAGCAAAGAATTTGTTTAAAGTTTTGTGTTGCAAATGAATTTTCGTGTGCCGATGCATTGAAAATGTTGCAAAAGGCCTTTGGTGATAATGCTCTATCGAAAACTCGTGCATATCAGTGGTACAGAGCCTTCAAGGACGGTCGTGAAGTGGTCGCCCATCGACGGCTTCGATCGAAGATAACGTCGATAAAATTAAGGAAAGGGTGCTGGGAAACCGTCGTTCACGCTTGAGAGAGATAGCACATGATCTTAAGATATCCCACGAGTCCGCACGTACGATTTTGATTGATATTTTGGGCATGAGAAAGGTGGCCGCATGACTCGTACCGAAAGACCTGAATTTTCTTCAAAAACGTCATCGCGAACAGTTTGCTTCAGACATGCTGGATCGCTGTAATTCCGATTCTACATTCATGGAACGCATTATAACTGGTGATGAGACCTGGGTCTACGAGTACGATATGCAAACAAGCCAGCAATCATCGGAATGGGTGGCAAAAAATGAGCCGAAACCGAAAAAACCACGCCAAAGCCGCTCGAAAATGAAGGTGATGCTCATTGTTTTCTTCGATATCCGTGGCGTGGTGCACTACGAATTCGTTCCAGAGGGTCAGACGGTAAACAAGGAGTATTACCTAGGCGTTATGAAACGTTTGCGTGAGCGTATCCGTAAGAAGCGGCTAAATTTGTGGGCGAACAACTCATGGATTTTGCATGACGATAACGCGCCTTCTCACCGAGCTACGATTGTGACTGACTTTCTCGCCAAAAACTCAAAAAACGTGCTTCAGCAACCACCGTATTCGCCGGATTTGGCTCCCTGCGACTTTTTTCTCTTCCCAAAACTAAAATTGCCCCTTCGTGGCACCCATTTTGAGTCGATTGAAGCCATAAAACAAAATTCGACGCGAGAGCTAAAGTCCATCCCGGAAAGCGCCTATAAAAAATGTTTCGATAATACGAAGTGCCGTTGGCATAGATGTATTGGAGCAAATGGAGCCTATTTTGAAGGCGACCCAATAAATTTTGACGATTAAATGTAAAAATGTTGTTTTAATTGAAAATTCCCGGTACTTTCTTGACAGAGTAGTAAATTGCAGCTAAGAAATACTACTCTGTCAAGAAAGTACCGGGAATTTTAAATTAAAACAACATTTTTACATTTAATCGTCAAAATTTATTGGGTCGCCTTCAAAATAGGCTCCATTTGCTCCAATACATCTATGCCAACGGCACTTCCAATTATCGAAACATTGTTTATAGGCGCCTTCCAGGATTGACTTTAGCTCTCGCGCCGAATTTTGTTTTATGGCTTCAATCGACTCAAAACGGGTGCCACAAAGGGGCAATTTTAGTTTTGAGAAGAGGAAAAAGTCGCAGAGAGCCAAATCCGGTGAATACGGTGGTTGCTGAAGCACGTTTGTTGAGTTTTTGGCGAGAAAGTCAGTCACAATCGTAGCTCGGTGAGAAGGCGCGTTATGGTCATGCAGAATCCATGAGTTGTTCGCCCACAAACTTGGCCGCTTCTTACGGATACGCTCACGCAAACGTTTCATAACGCCTAGGTAATAATCCTTGTTTACCGTCTGACCCTCTGGAACGAATTCGTAGTGCACCACGCCACGGATATCGAAGAAAACAATGAGCATCACCTTCATTTTCGAGCGGCTTTGGCGTGGTTTTTTCGGTTTCGGTTCATTTTTTGCCGCCCATTCCGATGATTGCTGGCTTATTTGCATATCGTACTCGTAGACCCAGGTCTCATCACCAGTTATAATGCGTTCCATGAATGTAGAATCGGAATTACAGCGATCCAGCATGTCTGAAGCAAACTGTTCGCGATGACGTTTTTGAAGAAAATTCAGGTCTTTCGGTACGAGTCATGCGGCCACCTTTCTCATGCCCAAAATATCAATCAAAATCGTACGTGCGATTTCGTGGGATATCTTAAGATCATGTGCTATCTCTCTCAAGCTGGTACGACGGTTTTTCAGCACCCTTTCCTTAATTTTATCGACGTTATCTTCGATCGAAGCCGTCGATGGGCGACCACTTCACGACCGTCCTTGAAGGCTCTGTACCACTGATTTGCACGAGTTTTCGATAGAGCATTATCACCAAAGGCCTTTTGCAACATTTTCAATGCATCGGCACACGAAAATTCATTTGCAACACAAAACTTTAAACAAATTCTTTGCTCAACGTAATCACCCATAGTAAAAATCGGCACGCACTCTGACATCAACTGACTTAATCAGCTGTTGCAAACACACTAGTTGACAGATCCCGCTCAAACTTGGCATAGTAATTAAGGACAGTGGTACCAACCTAGGAAAAAAAATTTTACCTGCCTCATTGCCCCGCCAGATTTAAATCGATAATTCCCGGTACTTTCTTGACAGAATGTATGTCTGACATAAAAATGCTACATCAATCGATTTATGTCTGCCCATAGCATGATATGATTTAATTTTATCTCGATTTTCACCTATGACGTCATCAAAAATAAAGATTGAATTGGATTTCGCGTAGTTTGGTTCATCAATTTCAGCATTCTCCTTGAATGGAAATATCCAATCCTTGTTGGAAATATCCAACACCATCCACTTTACTCAAAATATGTTCTAGAATTTGATATTTTGGTTGGTATAGACTCTTTGAGTAAATGTAAACATTTTCAAAGTGTAATCCGTTTAAATTGAAAATTAAACTCAATAATGCAGACTTCCCACAACCACTTGGTCCAGCAAATATGAATATACAACTGTGTGGAAACAGATCACCATGTTTTCTACTTTTTTCAAAATCACGTTTATCATCTAGATAATCTAAATTTACAACTGGCAACACCGCATGATGTTCGATTCGTATATTCTTCATTACTAAACTTAAATTCCTATAAATAGATTATAAATACTCATCTCTCCATGGAATATCATCATTATTATGTTATCATTCGAAGGAGTAGGTTTAGTGAATTCAATAATCAATAAATTACCGTTCGAGTTACATTTACCTGGATATCAGTATTGTGGACCTGGAACAAGACTTTCAGAACGACTTGCTTGAAACGATCCTGGAATAAATAGACTTGACGAAGCCTGCAAAGAGCATGATATTGCTTATTCCAAACATAAGGAATTGACTGACAGACACGCTGTAGATCAGATATTAGAAGATAAAGCTTGGGAACGTATAAATTCCGAAGACGCCACATTTAAGGAGAAAAGTGCTGCATTGTTAGCTGCTAGGAGTTCGATTTTGAAACCGACTCATAAAACTTTACTTGAATCGGGAGTCAACAATTTGAGAAAATCAACGATGGTGTCTCTCAAAACAGCTCGAGCGGGAGTTAGGAAAGCAGGTGGAAAGAAAAACATTAGAATTCCTCGAATCATACCATTCGAATCAAAATCCGATGGAATTCTACCACTTATACCCATATTCACTGGACTCTATGCTTTGGGGATGTTGTTAGGTGGGGGAAGTTCTGTTGCTAAAACTATAATTGATGCTAATAATGCCAAAAAGAAGCTAGAAGAAGATCATCGACACAACAAAGCGATGGAGTCTATAGGCCATGGCCTTTTCGTTAGGAAAACCAAGCGAGGATTTGGTCTATATATTAGAAAACAGTCAAAAAACTAGATAAGTTACGCAAACGTGCCCTTTATGATTATGAAATTGAATCTTGTGCAAGAAAAATGAGAATAAAAAATTTCAGAGGTGTTTTCATGAGAAATACATTACCACAAGCTCCAAAGAAGAATGAAAGTGCCATACTCAATTTAGATTCAATTGGAGGTCCTGGGACACATTGGGTTGCATAAAAAAAGTATGGAAATGAGGTTGAATACTTTAAAATAGAAAGGCCTTTTACTTGATAGAAGAAATATAACAAAATTTGAATATTAAAACAAATTAATATATGTTTATCTTCTACAATTTTAATTTAAAAAATTTTTATTCAAAAAACTTTTAGAATTAAATTAATGTCTAAAACAAGCACCGCTTATATTTAATAGACGTATATAATCTAAACTCAATATACAATGTCAAATGGAATAAATAAACCAAAAGATATACGAAAGTCCCTAAAATTAATAAATAAATATTTAAAGGAGACAAAATTTGTTTCTGGTCTTGCCTTCAAAACGCCTTTGCATCTTAAAAACATGAACACACTTAAAGGACCTCTCAAAGAATATAATTTATTTGAAATATTTAATATATTTAAATATTCGAATAAGTAAATTCAGAAATCTCTCAAAGCATGCACTATATCTTCAAAAAACAAATATAGTTTTAAGCAATTCCGTCTTCAGTCCTTCAGTTTCTATCAAGTAAAAGGCCTTTCTATTTTATTTTATATATAATATATAATTATATTTTGGCTTCAATAAATCTCATTATGCAATGTCAATGAATTTAAGTAAGCCTTAAAAATAACTCACACTGTTCTTTGATTCTGTTAGAGCATAGATAAATCTTGAATTATAAAGATGATCTATGTCTCGAAACATTATTCATTTACACGTGGTGAGTGGTTTGGTATAGGTTAGTTTTTTGATTTTGATATTTTGAATATATTTCAGGACTGAAGACGGAATTGCTTAAAACTATATTTGTTTTTTGAAGATATAGTGCATGCTTTGAGAGATTTCTGAATTTACTTATTCGAATATTTAAATATATTAAATATTTCAAATAAATTCTGTCTAATTCTTTTTCACAAGCATAATTACCTAGGTGATTCTGATAAATAATTTGAGAAAGTTCTTATAATTATTTTGCGGTTACATTTCCTGTTTACTGTGTTCTTATCTACTTTCTTATCAACATCCTGTTTATGAGTTATTACATTTCCTGTTTACGAGGAGGTTATCACATTCTGTGGTTACATTTCCTGTTTACGAAGTTCTATGGTTCCGCCTGTTTACTATGTTCTTATCTATGAGGTTACATTTCCTGTTTACGAAATTCTATGGTTCCGCCTGTTTACAAAAATTGTTGAGGTTATGTTAAATTTTCGGTCTTATCTTACGTCACCTCCGTAAGAACAACAATTCTTCACCTTTTTCCAAACACTTGAATAGTCTAGCGGTGAAGATACTGGACTCATAATACAAAGGTCTCAGGTTCGAATCCTGATAGAACTGCAAAAATTTAAAAACTAGCACTTCACCCTCCTACTCCTCACCCTACAACCCTTCATCCTCCGAAAACCGATAACACTAATTAACACTCCAACAACAGCATCCAAAACACATCATCTCTGGACCTTGAAAACCCTACCTTACACGTATACACCTCAGCCTCCAACCCCTCATCCTCAAACCCTCCAACCCAGCATCTCTGGACCTTGAAAACCCTTCTCTACACGTATACATCCTAATGATCTTGAAAAAACCTGACCTACACGTCTGCACCCTCCAACCCCCGTGGGACTTAAAAAAAATTTAAAAATTGACCAAAAATGCCAAAATCGATGCTAGATTTCCTTATGGGAATTTACATGTAAAAATGACCGGAAGTCCCTTGGATCCCTTGTTGCATATCTACTTACTGAATACATACTGTTACAACGTCAAAAATTTGATCTTAACCTTCAAAGATTTGACTACAATTTTGAGAACATTATGTAGTTTTACTCTGTTCAACCATTTAAAATCCGTCGGAAATACATTTCGTGTTTTGAATATCACCTGAATTATCAATAGAAGTCGTTGGCTTAACATGAAA
The DNA here is from genome assembly GCA_034642435.1 of Megalocaria dilatata. Classification (NCBI taxonomy): domain Eukaryota; kingdom Metazoa; phylum Arthropoda; class Insecta; order Coleoptera; family Coccinellidae; genus Megalocaria; species Megalocaria dilatata. The sequence continues at coordinate 49,340,671 of CM067859.1, read as the reverse complement.
TGACACACAATAAGTTTATTTTTGTCAGTATTCTTTTCCAGGTATCAAGAGCAAAGACCAACAATTTCCACGGTGAGAACGTTCGTCAGTAGTCAAGCCTCCCTAGGTTCTAAACGGTTGGCCTCCAATGGATTGATCCCTCAAACGAGAGGAAGGAGTAAATCCATCTCAACTCGGAGAATATCTTCCGCTATCAGCATATCTATCATAAGGAGCTCTTCTTCGTTAAATCTGGATGCAAACTATGGAATTCGAAAATCTATTTTTCCACCGAAGCAAGTAAAGGAATTTGACGAGATATACAAACAAAGAAGGACTGTTAGAAGTCACAGAACAGTTGTAATACCTAGCAGAGTCACTACTGCATTCTCCTATCTTTCATTGAAAAACACCAAGAATAACGTGGAGACTGTCGCATATCTTGCTGGGAAAGAACTAAACTCGACTATGCTGATTATAACACATTTGCTACTTCCACCGCAGCAAGGATTTTCCGACTTCTTTAAGGTGACGGAGTCAACTTCTCTCATCAAGTATTTGGATATCAATGATCTGATGACCATCGGGTGGATACATTCGCACCCTGTAGAGACGCCCTTTCTGTCTAGCAGTGACATGCACTACCATAGTATTTTCCAGAATGTTTTGCCAGAAGCTATAGCGATTGTTTATAGCCCAAAAGAAATGAGAAGTGTGGCATTCAATCTAACGCCAGATTATGGTCTTGCAACGATATCAAAATGTAGTCAGAAAGGATTTCATGCGCACCCTACAAAACAACCACTGACAATGGTGTCTCACCACACCATAACCGATCTTTGCGCTGACCTTATCATAAAAGATTTAAGAAATGAGGTGGGGAATTTGGAAACACAATGTACATTAACGGGTAACAGTCGACACAAAAACTTGCTACAACGATTGTTACAAGTGGAAACAAGCGTAGGAAGGGTTGATCCCATGAAGATGAAACGGAGTGAAGTGAATTTTGTTCGTATGCCTAGTAAAACATAAGTTCACAAAATTGTTGATATGGTGTGTTATTCAGGAATAATTTCAAAATATTCATTAATGCTTATTGCTATTTCAATTTAGTTTAAATATAAATTTTATTCGTATTCGACTTGAGAGTCAAATTCAATTAAAGGTTGGGCCATCTAGCGTCTGCATTTTGAAGTTATTTCGAGTCTGGCAACACTTCTGTCATTCGTGTTTTGACAGAAAGTTAGTTTAATATTTAGCATTCGAAATGGGTCGATTTAAGCTCAAACAAAAGTGGCAAATATTAAAAACTTGTTTCCAATTTGGCGAATCTTCTATCCAAACTGTTAAAAATTTACGCGGAAAACTCGATAGCAATGAAATGCTCTTTGGGCAATTTTTGGATCATTTTGTGAAGCGTGAAACTGGATCGTGATTTGATAAAACAACCCTTCTACGTTTTCATCCAGTGATCATACCTGAAAACATTGCTGCTATTGTCCAGAATGTGACTGAACATCCATCAACTTCAACTCGTTATCGTGCACTTATTTGAGGAGAATTATGGATAAAAACCTCGAAATGGAGGCTTGCAAAATTCAAGTTGTGCAAGAATTGAAGCCTTGTGACCATCCGATTCGTTTCCACTCAGCTCAATGAACTAATGATCGCATGACCGAAGATGAGTATTTTCCCAGAAAAATCATTTTCACCTCAGAGGATATGTGAATAATTAGAACTAACGCAATGAGTTACTGTTTGGTGCAGTCGCATCTGTTCTGAATTTACATCGAACAAAGAATTTTTAATTTATTATGCAGGCAGGTATAACAATTCCCAGTGTTCAACAATTTAGGACTTTCAAATATGTCTCATTTTTTCTAGAAACCCAAACGGGCCCAAACACCAGTTAAGAAACGAAAATATTTGTCCTTCACATTTTTCGTAAGAACCCGTTAAAAACCGACGCCGTCTCGAGACGAAAGGATCGATTTCTCGCTACCTGAGCCCAAACCCAGTCTCTCATTTTTTGAACGATTAGCCGCAATGCACCCTTGAAGAAACATGCCCAAAAAGTCCCTTTTTGTCGCTTGATCCAAAATGAACCACCCACTAGTTTTATGTTTTCTCAAGTTAAAATCACACGTTTCTCTGTTTTAATAACCCATAACGCACTAAAGGCTTGGAAGGGGAGGTATTATCTACATTATTTATCTGTAATTAGATAGTAATTTGTGAAAAATGAACCTAACAGTGAAACCAATAAAAGTGAATTCGGCGATAGTGAACAACAAATAAAATAGAAAGGCCTTTTACTTGATAGAAGAAATATAACAAAATTTGAATATTAAAACAAATTGAAATATGTTCATCTTCTACAATTTTAATTTCAAAAAAATTTTTTATTCATTTTTTTTCATTTTTTAAAAGGCAATTGGTGTTCTTAAAGGTAAGACCAGAAACAAAATTTGGTCTCCTTTAAATATTTATTTATTAATTTTAATGACTTTCGTATATCTGTTGCTTTATTTATTCCATTTGACATTATATATTGAGTTTTGATTATATACGTCTATTAAATGTAAGCGGTGCTTGTTTTAGACATTAATTTAATTCTAAAAGTTTTTTGAATAAAAAATTTTTTTGAAATTAAAACTGTAGAAGATAAACATATTTCAATTTGTTTTAATATTCAAATTTAGATAGTGAACAACGGTCAAAAAGCTCAAATAAGAACTACTCCACGAACAAGATAGTATTTCCACCTCAATTAGAATTGAAACTACACCGAAATACCTCCCTCAATTTGGGTAAGCATTTTAAACTTTAATATATGTATTTAGGTAATAAATAAATCAGTTAAAGTCTGATATACATTCCTGTAAAACCCTATTTGAAGAAAACTCAACCAAGAATTTGCATACTAATTGTTGAACGTTTAATCAATTACAAGGAAGAATTCAGAAAGGTATCTATCTATACATACCAAGCAATTATTTACAGCATAATAGCTGTGATTTGAATAAGTGTTACGCTAATCAACCAGAAGCGATTGATGCCTTGTAACGCGAAATCCAAGTTGCCATTCATAAAATTGAGCACCAAACAATTGAGGATGTACTAAAAAATTGGGTTTATTGGATTGGGTACTACATGGCCAGTGCTGGCAGTCATTTGAATAATATTTTTCTTCACTCGTAAGTGCAGCCTTCCTTATTTACTTAATACTTTGAAAATGTATTGAGTAGTTTGTCATTTACAGCTGATCAAAATGCAAATTTTAAATGGGCCACCCCCTACAAGAGCAAGCAAATAAACAGGGTACCCCATTACCCGTTACAATTCAAAATGTTGATATTTATACAGGATGTTTCAAAATGAATGGATAATCCTGAAACAATGTATAGAAGAGCTATCAGATTCCTGATGGTAAATTATTTTACATTAAAATAATAATAGTTATGCGGATAACCGTATAAATAACTGTTGCCGTTTTTTGAAAAAAAATATCCAACTTCAAATTTCATCATGAAATGTGATGAATATTTCATTATGTGAAATTTTAATCGTTCATGGTGGAAAAAAATGAAGCAAAGCCAGACTCATCTACAGAAGAAAATATGCGCTTTTCATGCAGATTCCAAATTGTAGAATGCATCTTCATAACTTATGTGAATGGGAAGTTATTGCTTTAAGTATACAGAAGAAGCAAATTCGACCGAATGAAAAATAATGAAAGATTCAATAATTTCTCTTCTGAATGGTATCTGATGATAAGAGCGTCCTGGAAAAAAACAGAATTCTGGATTAATTCTCAACTTTGATCATGCCACGAAATAATTACACATCAAAGGAATACGAAACTACGCATATGATTTATGGTGAGTGCAGAGATAATGCCAGTGAAGCTGCAACCCTTTATAGGGAAATATATCCTACCATGCGTTACCCGAACTACCGCGTATTCATCGGAGGCAATGGGTGTTACATGAAAGGGCGAATTCCTGGCAGTGGTGTTGGTAGCTCAACCACTGAACGAATCTTTAACACCGTTATGGTTATGGAGGATGCAGTTCTTGATGAAATTGAGCGAAATCCATCTGCCTCGTCAAGAGAAATCACAGTCCGTAAATCAAAAAAAAATAATTTTCATCCCTCTCACTTAACACGAGTACAATTATTGCAACCAAGAGACTACCAGGCAAGATTCCTTTCCTGCCGACAGATGCTTGCGAAAATGGAAGAAGATCCACAATACTTCGATGGTATCCTGTGGAGTGATGAATCAACACTGAAGCTAGATACTGCAACATACACAACCTGCACAGCTGGCAATCTTCGAATCCTCATTTGATGAGAGAATACAGGTCGCAGCACCAATTCAAAATATATTATTGGAGTGGAGTGTTAAACTGAAGGACAATTTGCCCTTCCGAACCAACAGGAAACTGGTAAAAATTATTTACAATTATTTTAGGAGGAATTGGACTTTGTTGGAAGAGCTGCCCAAATAAGTGAAAGAATCTCATTGGTTGCAAATCGATGGGTGTCCAGCGCACTATGCCAGTGAACGTCCATGCTGACTTGAACGCCACCTAACCAGGTAAATGGATTGGCCGTCTGGGTCCCATTTTATGGCCTACTAGTTTCTCGACCCCAAATTCGTTGGATTTTTTACTGGGTTTGCCTAATGGACGAGGTCTCACCGTGCCATTCAGAAAGTTACGTAGCCGTGTCCAGCAACCTGCTTCGAAGATTTCCGATCAGTGACATGCGCGACTTCTGAAGAAAGCGTTCATTCGTAGATGTTACGCATGTATCATAATAGGTGGCAGACAGTTCGAACATTTAAAAATGTGGACAATGTACATACCAAATAGCACATAAAAGTTGTAAAAATTTGCCTGGTATGTAGACTTTTTTGAATTCTTCGAAAGTAATTGATTAAACGTTAACCAATTTGTATGCAAATTCTTGGTTGAGCATACTTCAAATGGGGGTGAAAGAGGGATGTAAATTAGACTTTAATGCTTTATTCACAGCCTTAAATACATATAATAAAAGTCCAGAGAGTTGAATTATTTTACCCAAATTGAGAGAGTTGTTTCGTAACCAGATGTGGAATGTAATCCGGCTCGTAGGGACCATGTAGTCAGCAGAAGTACATATAGTACAAGTGTACAATTCTGAGATTTAGAGTTGTTGACCCAGATTGAGGTGGATACACTATCTTGATCCTGGAATAGTTCCTCTTTAAGTGTTTTCTATTGTTGTTCATGACACAGTCTTCAATTTTATTGGTTTCACTTTTGAGTTCACCTTTCACAACTTAATATCTAATTACAAATGAATTATGTAGATAATACATCACTTCCAGACCTTTAGTGCGTTATGGGTAAAAAATTTTCACAAGTTAGTTTCTAGAGAATGGGCGTGTTCAACTGAACTTTCTTAACTGATTATTTTAATATTTTAATATTAGCCTTCTACATATTTAATTTCAAAAAATTATATTTAATGATTATAACTTCTGAAAATAAATTAAAATAATGTCAAACAAGTACCACTTATATCAATTGACATATAAAATAAACATTCATTATAAGACATCCGAATGGTATAACAAAATCCAATAAATAGAAATTATTAACCCAAATCCTATAAATTAAATAATTTGAATAGACAAAAATTTGTTTCGGCTGATCAATCTTATGAAAACCAGTATCTTTCAAAAATATCCAACATAATCTTAAGAATTTCATCATAAAACTATCTTACTTAGACTATTCAATATTATTGGATATCTAACTAAGGTACTTTATATAAAAACTCAAGATATGTAAAACATTACTGAAAAACAAGTTTTAAGAGAGACTTAACTGACTTCTTATACAGGGTGAGTATCGCGTGACATATCTGGTGTAGGGAATGTGTTCAACTCTACCTTTCTGCTAACTGGCAAATGAGAGAGTGGGTTTGGCTCCAAAAGGTAGCCCAGGTAATTCCGATACGACAATCGTCTTGAAACGGCTAAAACGGTTCTAATGGGTTTCTAGGAATAATCTAAGGGCGAAATATCTTCGTTTCCTAATTGGTGTTCAGGCCCGTTTAGGTTTCTAGGAATTGAATGATTCATATTTGAACTCTGGGTACCTAATTGTTACATAACTGCAAGGTGAATTAACAATTCTTTGTTCAAAGTAAATTTGAACAAAAGTATTACCCTCTCCTTACGAATTCCTGTTAACTTACTACTCAAAACAGTATAAAAAATTTATTTGATTTCAACTACGATTTCCTGAGTAAGTGGAATAAATGTATTCTAATCACTATGTAACATTATTTTTTATGAAGCCCTTATTATCGAGTAAAAATTGAGAGAAGAAATTATTGAATCTTCAATATTTTGTTAATCAGTCGAGTTTGCTCCTTCTGTATAATAATAGCAATAACGTCGCATTTAAATATGCTATGAAGATGCATTGCATCTTTTTGAAACCTGCATGAAAGATGCGTATTTTTTAAGGCTTAGGCTTTTATACAGTTTTTTTCAACATAAAGTTCAAACTTTCACATAATGAAATATTTTCATCACAGTTTATGATTAAATCTGAAATTGGATATTTTTTCCAAAAAAATGACAACAGTTATTCCTACGGTTTTCCGTGTAACTATTAGCATTTTTATGAAGAATATTACACCTAGAAGAAACTACTGGATTTGATTTATTTGTGTATACAGAATCACAACGTGGTTAAGAAGAAATAATTATTTAAAAAAAAGATATTTCTATCGGATATATTTATTTTTTTCAGAGCACTTAATGGCTCCTTCTACACATTGTTTCAGAATTATCCATTCATTATGGGACACCTGTATATTTAACATGAGGGATTCTATAAAAAATTTTCACTTAACGCGTTGGGACAAAAATATTGGGTTTTTCGGAAAGTAATTCCGTTATTTTTTTGGAAAAATGAAAGACAATTTTCATATAATTAATGAATATATTATTCAATTATATTTTGACTATTCCAGTCCAACCCTTTTTGCCATCTTTCTCGTAGCAGTGTGATTTCACACTTATAAAATTTTTGGTATTTGCTGGCAAAAAACTGATCCAGGTTATTTTTGACATCTTTATTCAATGTAAACATTAGTACTTTCAAAAATTTTTGCAATGACCGGAACAAATAATAATCCGAAGGCGCCAGATCTAGATAATATGGTGGGTTTATCCCATATTCAAGCTGTAAAAGCTTTGGGCGAGCAAGCCTTTTTTACTGATTAATTCTGGCCTTTTCTATTGAAGTGCATCATTCAGTTTGTTCAGATGATGACAGTAGATTTCCAAATTTATTGTTGTCTTATCCGGTAAAAGCGCCAAAAAAAATCATTCCTTTAAAGTCCCACCCAACAGACAGCATCACTTTTTTTTATGGATATTGGCTTTCGGAATGCTTTGAGACGGTTCATCTTTTTTGCTCTATGATCTCTAGCATTTTACATTGTTATATTAAACTCACTCGCCGGTAATGATCCGCTTCACAAATGGATCATTTTCGTGACTTTTGAGAAGCGAATCACAGACCTCAATGTGATGACACAAATTTCTCTCCGTGGGAATCTGGGGAACCCTTTTATCGAGCTTCCAGTTTAAACCCAGGCGTTTTAAGTGGTCACGAACAGTTGAATTCGACAAATTTATCCTCTTACTGAACTGACGTGTTGTTATTCGCCGATTTGCATCAACTAATACCTTTATCGTGTCTTTATCAGCTTCAACCGGTCCTCCGGAACGTGGTGCATCTTCGACATCAAACTTGCCGGATCCAAATTTCGCAAACCAGTTCTAGCAGTGGCCTTCTGTCAACACATATTCTCCATACACATTGGTTAATTTCTTGCTGATTAAAACTGCATTTTTACTATTCTGTAGTAGAAAAGTTAAATATGACGAAAATGCTGTTTATTGATCTCCATATTTAAAATGGCACCAATCAAAATCTACTGAAGTAAAATTAATCGAACTATTCCACATACAAGCCTTGCTATAGCAGCCTTCGAAACATATAATGATTATGCGGCTTAAGCGTGAAGTTGGGTTCGAAAAAATACAATTAAATCTTCTGTCGGGAAAAAGCGGAATTACTTCTCGAACAACCTTATATATAAAGTTAATCCCATAATAGCATATTTATTATATTAATATAAATCCTCATTTTTATGCTTATTTGTATTGGTATGGTAAGTTGATGAAACTTAACAAAGCGCCTCTCGAATACCCTAGAAAAAATTTGTTTCCATTATAACATTGAAATTCTGTTGCCGAAGAGACACAACGTTCCGATACCGATGTCGATGTAAGCATCCTCAGGGACCCTGAGATTGCAGAAATTCGGAACAGCGCGCAAGGATACTGACAAATCGGTCCCTAGCACAGTTACAGTTATCGACAAACTTGGTAACAGTCCTGATCCCGTGAGGAGTGAAGGGACTGACCTTCGATCCCCTTCAATATAATTTAGGTCTGTTTCGATTAGGGACAACTCAGCTGTCTCAACTTGTTTATTGGCCGGCATCTCACAGCTTTATTTGCGACGAAAATATAGTGACAACTTATACGGCGTTGAATTGAGTTGGGAAAGTTCAAAAGGAATAATATTTATATCGGCAATGGCCCTGCGACCCCAGAAAGGTTATCAGTATTTGAATTATGGATTTTGTTCTTGTTTATAAAATCCTATGCTCAGCTACGTAGCCAGGATTTTCTTTGGGGGGTGGGGGGTGGTGGGCTCACAATAAAGAAACATTGCAAAATTTTTCCTAATATATTTTTAAAATTCAACTAATAATATAATAAGAAAAACAACATTTGTATTCAAGAGGAAGCTCAGTCAAAATGTAAAATATCAAAAAATAATAACATTTTTACTATATAAAGTGTATGTTCGTTACAACAACAATCTTCTAGACATTTTTGCAGCCATGATGTCGATAACTTTATCTGGATTCTCAATTATTTCCCACTTGATTGAAATCATGGCCAATTAACTTAGCCTTTCATCTTCCATTACGCTACAAGATAAAGTTTTTACTCTTTTCATTGTAGAAAATTATCGTTCAACACTGGCCGTTTTTACTAGCAACGTGGCTAATACGGTTAAAAGGTGTTTAATTATGGGAAAATAGGTTTCGTTACAAATCTCAAAAACTTTTGCGACCTCAGTTCCAGGAATCATAATATTAGTAGAAAGTTCTTTACACGAAATTTCGTAGTCGAACCGAAGAGCAGAGAGCGATATATAGGGTGTTTTGAAGAGTGATAGAACTTTCAATAGAGATAACTGTGATTCGACAGAAGTTATTGTTTCGACATTTCTGTTCAGTGAGCATTGACGAATTATCATGGAAAGATTCACGGCGCAACAACGTTTACAAATTGTTGAAACTTATTTTCAAAATCATGTTCTATTCGCCAAAATTATAGAGCACTCCGTGAAATTTATGGTTCACATAATCGTCCATCAGAGCAGCTTATTCGTGGAACTGTCGATAGATTTCGGACAACATTTTCTCTACTCGATGCAACAACAACAACAAGACAAAGAACTGTACGTACAGAAAAAATATCGCTGCTATAAGTAATAGTGTTAATGATGATCCAGATTTGTCTATTCGTAGACGTTCACAAGTTGGACTCTGTGCATCCACAACATGGAAAATTTTGCGTGAAGATCTTGGTCTACACCCATACAAGATCCAATTGATTCAAGAACTAAAGCCACTTGACCATAATTAGCGTCGTTATTTTACCGATTGGGCCCTAGAACAGCTTGAAGTGTTGTGATGAAGCTTATTTCTGGTTGAACGGCTATGTAAACAAGCAAAATTGCCGTATATGGAGTGAAAACAATCCTCAAGAAGTTCTGCAGGTTCTATTGCATCCTGAAAAATGCACTGTATGGTGTGCTTTACAAGCTGGAGGCATCATCGGTCCATATTTCTTCAAGAACGATGCTGGAGCTAATGTTACAGTGAGTGGTGCTCGTTACAGATCGATGATCAATGATTATTTGTTTCAAAATTTGAATGGTTTGGACACAGAAGTTTTTTGGTTCCAATAAGATGGTGCTACATGTCATGCTGCTACCGTAACAATTGATTTATTGAAAGAAAGATTTGGCGATAACATAATTACGAGAAATGGTTCAATTAATTGGCCTCCAAGATCATGCGACATAACTCCACTGGATTATTTTCTCTGGGGTTATGTCAATTTATTGGTTTATTCTCTTAAACCACAAACAGTAGGAAGCCAAAATAACTCGTTTTATTGATGAAATAAGGCCTGAATTACTCGAAAAAGTAGTCCAAAATTGGTCTGATCGAATGCGTTTCCTCAGAGCTAGTCGTGGTGGATATATACCAATTATTTTTAAAACATAAACGTCATAAAATTATCTTTCAAATAAAAATAAATTTGTCTTCAATCTTAATTTAAATGTGTTTTATTCCAATTTAAAGTTCTACCACTATAAAAAATACACCCGATTTTAACATCGAAATACGGAGTTATATTTTCAAACTTTTTCATTATTTGAGGAGAAGTAAAGCCTGGTAGGAGCATCTGAAAACAAGATAAGATATCTTCATTTGAAATAAATCTATCCAATTTTAATGTGAGTCTATACTTGATAGAAGTAAAAGTTAAATGACTTTAAATTCAGAATTAAATATTCTAACTCCTACATTATATATTGAAACTATATACAAAAACTATCAGATTGATATCCTTATATATAATCAATATAAAATATTTTTCAATGTCTCGGAAAAAACCTTTTTACATCCCGACTTGAAATGTATTAATACAAATGTATTAACAACAACTATATAAGTATGTATTTTAAAATACAAATACAAGAAAATCCACTATTCCAAAATTATCTAAAATTATCAAAATAAAGGATCAAATAAAAATAATTGAACGAGAACTCGGAACATTTGATAGCTATTTCGGCCTATATGACCTCCTCAGAAATGTATTGAATTCAGATTCAAATATATAACAAGATCAAAATTTAACTTACCAAAATAAGATAAAACATGGAACGAATAAACTTGAAGTAAGCTTTAAAGTATCCAAAATAAAACAAAAATGATTTGGGGTGAAGTTTTGTTATTGTTTTTCTGTGTTCCGAGTATAAATAGTTATAGGTTATACGTAACAATACGTTGATCATTTCTGTTTTATTTTGGATACTTTAAAGCTTACTTCAAGTTTATTCGTTCCATGTTTTATCTTATTTTGGTAAGTTAAATTTTGATCTTGTTATATATTTGAATCTGAATTCAATACATTTCTGAGGAGGCCATATAGGCCGAAATAGCTATCAAATGTTCCGAGTTCTCGTTCAATTATTTTTATTTGATCCTTTATTTTGATAATTTTAGATAATTTTGGAATAGTGGATTTTCTTGTATTTGTATGTTAATATACATACTTATATAGTTGTTGTTAATACATTTGTATTAATACATTTCAAGTCGGGATGTAAAAAGGTTTTTTTCGAGACATTGAAAAATATTTTATATGGATTATATATAAGTTGTTATGCCTTTCAATGAATCTGGTTTCACAAAGGCGAAAGAGTCTCTTTTTCTTGCTTTCTAGTACATGTTTTTGCTTTCTAGTACATGTTTTGCAATTTCATTTACCACATTGAGACAATTTCTTATCATAGGAATCGCCATAGTATTTGACAATGCAACATTTAGGCGATGACTCGCACAGTTAACATACCGCGCTTCTGGATATTGCTGCCGTATTCTAGATTAGACTGCGCTGTAGTGTCCAGACATACTGGCTGCATCATCATATCCTTGACCAACACACTTAGATATGTCAAGCTCTAATTCATGGCACTTGGGTTGAGTTTTCTGCAGATTGATCATAAATTGGAATAAATCCCAAAAAATCCTAACGTATAACTAAGATTTTTGAGGTTTCCGAAATACTTCTGTCAAGAACGTACCGGGAATTATCGATTTAAATCTGGCGGGGCAATGAGGCAGGTGAAATTTTTTTCCTAGGTTGGTACCACTGTCCTTAATTACTATGCCAAGCTTGAGCGGGATCTGTCAACTAGTGTGTTTGCAACAGCTGATTAAGTCAGTCGATGTCAGAGTGCGTGCCGATTTTTACTATGGGTGATTACGTTGAGCAAAGAATTTATTTAAAGTTTTGTGTTGCAAATGAATTTTCGTATGCCGATGCATTGAAAATGTTGCAAAAGGCCTTGGGTGATAATGCTCTATCGAAAACTCGTGCATATCAGTGGTACAGAGCCTTCAAGGACGGTCGTGAAGTGGTCGCCCATCGACGGCTTCGATCGAAGATAACGTCGATAAAATTAAGGAAAGGGTGCTGGAAAACCGTCGTACCAGCTTGAGAGAGATAGCACATGATCTTGAATTTTCTTCAAAAACGTCATCGCGAACAGGTTGCTTCAGACATGCTGGATCGCTGTAATTCCGATTCTACATTCATGGAACGCATTATAACTGGTGATGAGACCTGGGTCTACGAGTACGATATGCAAACAAGCCAGCAATCAGCGGAATGGGTGGCAAAAAATGAGCCGAAACCGAAAAAACCACGCCAAAGCCGCTCGAAAATGAAGGTGATGCTCATTGTTTTCTTCGATATCCGTGGCGTGGTGCACTACGAATTCTTTCCAGAGGGTCAGACGGTAAACAAGGAGTATTACCTAGGCGTTATGAAACGTTTGCGTCAGCGTATCCGTAAGAAGCGGCCAAATTTGTGGGCGAACAACTCATGGATTCTCACCGAGCTACGATTGTGACTGACTTTCTCGCCAAAAACTCAACAAACGTGCTTCAGCAACATCCGTATTCGCAGGATTTGGCTCCCTGCGACTTTTTCCTCTTCTCAAAACTAAAATTGCCCCTTCGTGGCACCCGTTTTGAGTCGATTGAAGCCATAAAACAAAATTCGGCGCGAGAGCTAAAGTCCATCCCGGAAAGCGCCTATAAAAAATGTTTCGATAATTGGAAGCGCCGTTAGCTTAGATGTATTGGAGCAAATGGAGCCTATTTTGAAGGCGACCCAATAAATTTTGACGATTAAATGTAAAAATGTTGTTTTAATTGAAAATTCCCGGTACTTTCTTGACAGAGTAGTAAATTGGAACAAATTCAGAAAAATCCTCACGTATAACTAAGATTTTTGAGGTTTCTGAAATATTATCCACATATCTAATACAAAAAGAAAGTTGCTCAGTATTGTGAGAAAGGAGCATAATGTTGCGTCCTCATCCAGTGATGCCAGATACTATATATAGTATAGTTATATAATTCATATTCTATGAATTCACAAAATAGCTATTTAATCGTTTTTTTTTTGGGTAAGCGCACCCCCCCTCCCCTGGCTACGTGCCTGCCTATGCTGATGATTCAAGAATTCAAATGTTCATAAAAATGAGATTCATATTTGTAATCACGTCCTTAACAAAGTTGGAGCTTATAAGAGCTAGTATAAGAAACAGGATTAGAAAGTAGACTTATCGCTTAGTTCGATATTTCGTCTAAATTCTCAAACTTCATACGGACTACAAAGAAAATAAAAATATATACAGGTTGAATCATAATTATTGGTACATAGGCTAAGAATAGATTATTTATACCAAAATATGGCGATTGGACTAAATATGCGTGAAAAAATATTGATGTGGAAAAATATACAATTCGTTGAATTTGAATTTTTTTCATTTTGTTGGTTATAATTTCACTGTTTATTTCTCAAATGTTATCAAAATTGGCATAGAGACATAACTTTGGTGGAGGAATATTATTTCATGTGTAACTTCAATTTTTGTTCTATGGGCCACCCCGTCAATCATCTCTGATGATAAAATTAAGTGCTAGCTTCATGAAAATTGATAGTGATCTTGATTAGAAAACAAGATCTAAAAACCATTTTAACGTTTTATTGGTATTCTTGTTTAAATGCGATTATTTCACCCGTTTTCTAGAAAAACGCATTTGAAAATTTCATTGTCTTGGAAGCGGAATTCAAATATTGTTTCATTTATGAAAAGTAGGCTTTCGACTGTCATAAAAATATTGATAGTAAATGTAAAATGTTTATTGTTATATTTTCAAAACCTTTCTGATGGATGATTGGTCACGATTATTTCACGAATGAAGAAATAAGGTGCATGATTTGTGTATATGCACAAGAAAACTTTTGCAGTCGCTGCGCAGCTAAAAGATATGAATTTTTATATCCAGGCAGTAGACGAACAAATCATAAAACTTTTGCAAATTAATTTTATTGTTCCGGTGAAACTGGGTCAATTAGTTGTAGAAATCTGGGTAGTCATCCGAAACAAATGAAACCTAATGAAGAAGAATATTGTTTCGAGTGGATGAAAATCCTGAAGCTTGCTCACGTCAACTGGCAGCTGCAACAGGAGTAAGTCAGTCGTCAATTATTAGAATTTTAAAAAAAGAAAAGTTTCACCCTTATCATTTCTATCCTCTTCAAAATTTGCTTTCAAGAGATCTACTGCGACGGTTACAGTTCATAAACTTTTGAGCATCCCGTTGAACGAAGTCAGTTTCCGAAACAAAGTCAATATAATTGAAACTATGGCGGTGAATAATTTATCCCTACTATCCCTACTATATATATATATATATATATATATATATATATATATATATATATTATATATATATATATATATATTATATATATTATATTATCATCCCTACTAATATTATAAATGCGAATGTAAGTTTGTTTGTTACGCTTTCACGCAAAAACTACTGAACCGATCATCATGAAACTTTGTACATATACTCTTGGAGGTATAAGAAGTAACATAGGGTACTTTATATTTAAAAAAAAAAAATTTTTTTACGAAAGATAAAACAATTGTTTGTCAAAAAATCGTCAAATTTAGCTACTTCAGTAATGAAGTTTTACTATTATTATACCCTTACCCTTTATCTTTCATACTTATTTAATGACTCCACTGCGGGCGAAGCCGCAGGTAAAAAGCTAGTCCCTACTAATATTATAAATGCGAATGTAAGTTTGTTTGTTACGCTTTCACGCAAAAACTACTGAACCGATCATCATGTAACTTTGTACATATACTCTTGAAGGTATTAGAAGTAACATAGGGTACTTTATATTTAAAAAAAAAATTTTTTTTACGAAAGATAAAACAATTGTTTGTCAAAAAATCGTCAAATTTAGCTACTTCAGTAATGAAGTTTTACTATTATTATACCCTTACCCTTTATCTTTCATACTTATTTAATGACTCCACTGCGGGCGAAGCCGCAGGTAAAAAGCTAGTCCCTACTATAATATTATAAATGCGAATGTAAGTTTGTTTGTTACGCTTTCACGCAAAAACTACTGAACCGATCATCATGTAACTTTGTACATATACTCTTGAAGGTATTAGAAGTAACATAGGGTACTTTATATTTAAAAAAAAAAATTTTTTTACGAAAGATAAAACAATTGTTTGTCAAAAAATCGTCAAATTTAGCTACTTCAGTAATGAAGTTTTACTATTATTATACCCTTACCCTTTATCTTTTATACTTATTTAATGACTCCACTGCGGGCGAAGCCGCGGGTAAAAAGCTAGTTAATATTATAAATGCGAATGTAAGTTTGTTTGTTACGCTTTCACGCAAAAACTACTGAACCGATCATCATGAAACTTTGTACATATACTCTTGAAAGTATTAGAAGTAACATAGGGTACTTTATATTTTAAAAAAAAAATTTTTTTACGAAATTATGTAGCCTGTTCACGTGTATCTAATGCCAGGAATTTACACATATTTGCACGCGACAGGAAAACTTATAACATTGTCTACAAAAATATCTTAAATTAATACTTTGTATTTTATTTTTTTAAATTGTTAGAATTCAGAATTATTTATTTGTGTTACGGTGAAATATATTTTAACATTTGTTGCATTTCAATAAGCATATATTAAAGTGTTGAAACTTCTGTCTGTAGTAGATTTTAAAAATTGTTGATCTCAGCCAAACAATGAAATTTAGTTATCATATTGACTCATTACTATTATTATACCCTTACCCTTTATCTTTCATACTTATTTAATGACTCCACTGCGGGCGAAGCCGCGGGTAAAAAGCTATTGTACATATACTCTTGAAGGTATTAGAAGTAACATAGGGTACTTTATATTTAAAAAAAAAAAATTTTTTTACGAAAGATAAAACAATTGTTTGTCAAAAAATCGTCAAATTTAGCTACTTCAGTAATGAAGTTTTACTATTATTATACCCTTACCCTTTATCTTTCATACTTATTTAATGACTCCACTGCGGGTGAAGCCGCGGGTAAAAAGCTAGTATCAATATAAATGAACCTTATGAAGAAAATAAAATATGGTTTTCAATGACTTATATGAAAGTTTTCAGCAGTAGGATCCCTAATGGTTTTCATAAAATGGGAATTAACTCTTTAGGAGTAAATAGAAATAATTTAGTTAAGATGTTGGTGAAAAATAAAGGAAGGAACCCAACGTTCATCAAATTTAATGTGATGATTGTAGCATATATAGGACAGACAGGCCGATGTTCACAACATAGAATCAAGGAACATAGAATGTCTATTTTAGAAAACCCAGAAATCGATCAGTTTTGCAGAACATTCTATAGAAATTTTTTTTTAATATTTCAATAGATTCTAGATACCTAATAGTGGTACAGAGGTTTACAAGCGGAACGTGATAAAAAACCGGGTTAAAAAAGAGAGGTCTTCTAACAGATATCGGAATGTCGGCAATCGACAAAGAAGGTTGTTAAACAGATGGTACCCATTTAAATAACTGTACGGAGCTATGGTACCCCAAAAATTATTTGAGATATTCAAATGGGTACCATCTGTTTAACAACCTTCTTTGTCGATTGCCGACATTCGGATATCTGTTAGAAGGCCCCTCTTTTTTAACCCGGTTTTTTATCACGTTCCGCTTGTAAACCTCTGTACCACTATTAGGTGTTATCTGGAATCTATTGAACTACTCAAAATATTTATCACTTTTGTTCAAATACCTCTGTACCAGTGTTAGGTCATCAGTTGTCTGATGATGGGATAAATGTGTAATATATCTTTTTTGGTAGTTAAACATAGTAATTTCTACAATTTGTTTTAATTGTATACCTCAGTTTAAATACTCACCTGATGAAGTCATGGTATGACGAAACAATTGTCGTGTAAATCAATAAAATAGCGGAAGTTAACATTTGTTTTTCTTCTTATATTGAACATGAATTTTCGCCAAATAAAGACCGAGACAATCAAAAAAAGGATCAAGTCCTGTAGGAGATCACGCGGAGGACATTTAAATGATGTTGTATTCGACACATAACGGCAACGTCCAAGCATTTTATCGAAATAACATTTGGGGATATTCTAAATGAAAGAGTGTTTTATTTACGTACTTTCCGAAGCTTAAAATGGATAATCCTGTATAGGTGTATTATTTAATTAAAGTGTAAAATAGATTTCTATCAAGTGAAGGCCAACACGATTCGACATCAGTAAATGTTATTTAGATATAGGCTGCTATGCGCGTCATCCATTTCCATTCATCCAACACTGTCCAACCGATAGCAGAAAGATGAAATGATACCCCTTTAGCAATGCTGATGAACGTGAAAGAGTAATCATTATCGTCAGATGGCACCTACCCAACACGGATGTTGCCTGAAGAAAAACTGTTGAAATAACTCAACCTTGATTTTATGAGGTTTTTTGAGACCCGGAGACAGGTGTATTTGGGTAAATAATAGATTGCGATATATCATAATACCTACACGCTGGCCCGTATGTAAGATACGCCCAACTCAATTTGAAAACCTTTGCCGTTACTTGCCTCGCACGCATAAATCTTCTTTAGGTCTGACAACCCCTGTGATATATAAGGAACATACCTCGCATGTAATATTTCCCGTGACTTTTCGCATTATTTCATAAATGAAAAATACGAGATCGTGTTTCACGCTCCGGAATATACTTATATCGCATTTTCTGGGAAGTATGAGATTTCAAATTCTTCGAAGGGATGCTTCTAGGTGTCTTATGAATAATTCGACAAGAAGCACCAAATTTTGAATCTAACTGTAATTCAGAATCATCCTAATGAAGCGATCAGTTCCGATTTTTCATTATTTAATGATAAATCGCACCTTTGCTCAAATAGGGTCACAACTCAAAAAATAAAAAAAACCATTGTGTTCCGTCTCATTAGAGACGGCCCTGTCATTCGAAATTAGTTTTTCATTCGATACTTATGTTTTTTAAGTTGATATTTCGAGCTAGCAGTTTCGTTTATACTTCAAATTATTTGTTTTCTAATGATTATATATGGCATTAGAAAACATGGAAAGTCATTTGGAGATTTTGATATATTTATGCCTGTTAATTTCACATGACGCAGCATTCGGAATTACAAACTGACTCTATCCTTCTTTACTTGCATTATTCTCATAATTTTTCTGTAACCAATAAGAAGATTTATTTCGTTGATTCAGTCCACCTCCAAATGGATCTTCCAGTCAATTTCGTTAATTTCCCTCTTTTTGCATTATAAGGGATGCATCGAGCACCTCTAACATTCAGTCTTCGAAAAGACTGTTAAATCTTTATTATTCGTAATCGTCAAAGTGGTCGCATGTAGCCTTTGCTACATCATGCATTATTATTCCTAATAGTCAAAGTGTTCTCATGTAGCCCTTGCTACATCATGCATTATTATTCGAGTAACAGTCAAAGTTGTCGCATGTAGCAGTAGCTACGTTATGCACTATCATTCGGATAGTCAAATTTGTTGTACGTAGCTTGTGACATTTGGGTCCAAGCTATCGCGGTTATTACTGGTAATATAGTAAACCAGTGGGTTGCCAAAATGTTGGCAAATTCATTAAATTTGTTGTTAGTGTAATAATCATTCCTTTAACTTGGTTTATATACAGTAAATCAAGAATTAAAGTTCGCTGTTAACATAGTGTAATACGAGTGTTTCACTTTAATTCCTTAACATATTCGTTGGTTTATCTCATTGAATAAACAAAGCTAGTTCATCATCGAGATAACTACATACAAGTAAAACTATTCGCTGTACATCAAAAATACAGTCCACTTAACCTTTCGAAATTAATCATCGAGATCAATTAATTTGCAATTGTCTTTTATTTCAAAATACTGAAATAATAGGCAAATACTGTGGTACACTAACCGTGGTATGAAACATTTTGATCCTTACGAGCCGAATATAGGAAACATTATGGTCCTTACGAGCCGGATATAGGAAATATTCTGGTCCGTACGAGCCGGACATACGAAACAGTTTGGTCCAATCGATCCTGATTTTCAACTTTCAACTGTGGAAAACATTCAAATATTGAATCATCACCTGTCACGGTCATTGGTACCTGGTTCCTGGAGACAGCAGCGAATGCAGATCCAACCGTTGGAGCTCAACATAGGGTGCCTATTAGTGCAAACGTGAGAGTTCATGTAAATAAGTGAAAGTGCGCTGAAATAGTGTCGTTTCACGTGCATTCAGTTAGTCAATTGTACCATCAATAAAAAGTGGTTAGTCAATTGTACCATCAATTAATTTGTATTCATATCATATGCACATATTTTTCCCTACATTTCGAAGATTGTGTCTATTTCAATATTGATTTATCGATCCATTAATAAAATGTCGGCATCAGAAATCAGGCTATAGAAATTAAGCAAAAACATGCTGTAAGGAAGCTCAGCTCTTTTGAAAATTATTTGGAAACAGACGACATCTGTTTTCCATTTTTGGAACAATTACTCTGTGAAGTAGACCGAGCGTACGATACCTTTATGGAAATTCAGTCCGAGTTGGAAGTACTCGACCATAAACCTGAAGTTATCAAAAAATTGAATAATGAATTTGCTGAGAGGTATTGGGTAGCCTTTCGCAAAGCAAGACATTTGTTGAAATATCGCGAGTCGAACAGGACTCCGGTATCGCCTCTGCAGGATTTACGACCCTGTACTGCGAATAGTTGACCCAAAATCAGCAACTCGCCAAACATGGTCGTCAAACGAAGGATATGAAATTATATCCCTATTTAGTGAACACAGATTTCACGGTGTCCAATACACCACATATACCTGCGATCAAATCCTTTCAAAATTCCTTTTCCAATTTAGCTTTAAAATCGGCAGAGAACGCATCTAATAAAACCAATAATGAATCAGTCAACAATTCACTTGACGCGACGCATACAGGTCGTAAAATCTTCAAGGGAACGTTTGCCCATAAGGATCTCTGGTCAAAATACCGTACTTCGACACTCCTGTGTTTTAAAGTACCAGTAAAGTACCACTGCATGTTGCAGTGGAATTGCGAAATCTTTTGTCATGGAATATTCAGGACGATTTGTTATCGAAACAAAATAAGATTGAATGTTATCTCTTGAACTTACCTACGGATATAGAAATGCACTTTCACATCCGTAGAAATTTTGACTATGTATATACAGGGCACATATCGTCTGTGGAAAATTACGACGATCTTGCTATACGGGGCCAAACGCCCCACCAGTGTTTACAAACACAGATTTTGCATCCTAGCCCACTACGTCTAATGCAAAATACAGCAAAGTGGCCTCCGAAAAGGTGTGCAGGCACTGATTTACGAAAAGTATGGTTATTTCTTCCTTATAAAATTTCTAAGAGGAAACATATCTATCAATCTATACTTAGTTTTGTAATTCGCATAGAGCAATTGCGATTTGAATATGGGGGTATATATCCAAGGCGGTTCTGGCATCGCCATAAAGTAAAAGTGAACGTGAAGTTAACCTGTACAGTCAAAGAAATTCTGATAAATCATTAATTTAGATATTTATCCAAACATTCACCGTTTCCGTTAAATTTCCCGAAAGGAAAAATACTTCCTGTTTTTTTTTTTATAATTCTACAAACTTTGTACTTGTCATGAATTACATATTTTATTCGATTTTGCACAATCATCAACCCAACATTAATTTATTTAGATTCGTTAGTGTTGCAATGCAAATATTCAATTCGCCTCCTGATTACCTATGTTTTTTGAATAAATGAGCCCATTATAATCATTGTTATTTTCTTATCGGTGGTTCATTGACATATTTTTCCACAAAAGTAGCTTGTATACATATCCTCGAATTATTGTCGGGTTTGTAACTGTACCAGGAATTCTTAGTGACAATGGTACAGAAGATCAATCATTGTTTCACTGCCACCCACTTATGTATTTCAGCTATTGATTTACTTTGTTGTTGGTACTTGTTTTATTTCACTGCCATTTATGTAATTCAATGTAGTTTTATGCAATTTTATGTAGCATGTGTGTATCTACATTTCATGTATTGATCATTTCGTTTTTTGCAATTGTTTTAATTTAGTTTAAGCAATCGTTACCTCTTTTTTTGAACGTGATCGTTCAAGGGGGGCCCGGTCGTTCAAAATTAGTTTGTCATTCGATACTAATGTCTTTTAAGTTAATACTTCAATCAAGCAGTTTCGTTTACACTTCAGATTATTTGTTTTCTTATAATTATATATGGCATTAGAAATTATGGAAAGTCATTTGGAAATTTGTATATATTTATGAGTGTTAATATCACATGACGCAGCATTCGGAATTAGAAACTCACTCTATCCTTCTTTACTCGCATTATTCTCATAATTTTTCTGTAACCAATAAGAAGATTTGTTTCGTTCATTCAGTCCACCTCCAAATGGACCTTCCAATCAATTTCGTTAATTTCCCTCTTTTTGTGTTAGAGGTGCACCGAGCATCACGTTCAGTCTTTGAAAAGACTGTTAAATCATTATTATTCGTAATAGTCAAAGTGGTCGCATGTAGCCTTTGATACATCATGCATTATTATTCCTTATAGTCAAAGTGTTCGCATATAACCCTTGCTACATCATGCATTATTATTCGAGTAAGTCAAAGTTGTCGCATGTAGCATTTACTACATCATGCAATATCATTCGGATAGTCAAATTTGTTGTACGGAGCTTGTGACTTTTGGGTAAAAGCTATCGCGGTTATTACTGGTAATATAGTAATCCAGTCGATTGCCAAAGTATTGGCAAACTCATTACATTTGTTGTTATTGTAAAATAAAATAGAAAGGCCTTTTACTTGATAGAAGAAATATAACAAAATTTGAATATTAAAATGTTTTTAAAAGGCAAGTGGTGTTTCTTAAAGGTAAGACCAGAAACAAAATTTTGTCTCCTTTAAATATTTATTTATTAATTTTAATTACTTTCGTATATCTGTTGGGTTATTTATTCCATTTGACATTATATATTGAGTTTTGATTATATACGTCTATTAAATGTAAGCGGTTTTTTTGAAATTAAAATTGTAGAAGATAAAAATATTTCAATTTGTTTTAATATTCAAATTTTGTTATATTTCTTCTATCAAGTAAAAGGCCTTTCTATTTTATTTCATATATAATATATAATTATATTTTGGCTTCAATAAATCTCATTATGGAATGTCAATGAATTTAAATAAACCTTAAAATAACTCACACTGTTCTTTGATTTTGTTAGAACATAGATCAATCTTGAATTATATAGTTGATCTGTATTTCGAAGCTTTAGTCTTTTAACACGTGAGAGATATAGAATAGTTTTTTGATTTTGATATTTGGAATATTAAATGAGGACTGAAGACGGAATTGTCTAGAATTATATTTATTTTTTGAAGATTTAGTGCACATTTTTAGAGGTTTTTGAAATAATTTATTCGAATATTTAAATATATTAAATATTTCAAATAAATTATATTCTTCGAGAAGTCCTTAAAGTGTGTTCATGTTTTTAAAAGGCAATTGGTGTTCTTAAAGGTAAGACCAGAAACAAAATTTTGTCTCCTTTAAATATTTATTTATTAATTTTTATTACATTCGTATATCTGTTGGGTTATTTATTCCATTTGACATTATATATTGAGTTTTGATTATATACGTCTATTAAATGTAAACAGTGCTTGTGTAGACATAAATTTAATTCTAAAAGTATTTTGAATAAGAAAAAATTTTTGAAATTAAAATTGTAGAAGATAAACATATTTCAATTTGTTTCAATATTCAAATTTTGTTGTTATTGTAATAATCATTCGTTTTACTTGGTTTATATACAGTATATAAAGAATTGTTGTTGGCTGTTATCATAGTGTACTACGAATGTTTTACTTTAATTCCTCAACATTTTTGTTGGTTTATCTTATTGGATAAACAAAGCTAGTTCATCATCCAGATAACTACATGCAAGTGCCCTCGAAGAAAAACTATTTGCTGTACTTCAAAAATACAGTCCACTTAACCTTTCGAAATTAATCAACAAGATTAATTAATTTGCATTTGCCTGTTATTTCGAAATGCTGAAATTAATAGGCAGAATACTGCGGTAAGGTAACCGTGGTACGAAACACATTGCATCATTGGAATCACAATCTTCCAAAATTCTATCACAAAAAGGTCACGTATGTGGTTCATTTATTCGGCCCTAGGGAGATTACTTAAGCCCTCTCCTACTCAACATAATAATGGATGATATTATATGAAAGGTACGCAGACTCTAGGGATACAGGATGGGAGGAGAGGAAACCAAAACCAGAATCTACAAAAAGGCCTATTAGGACATACTAAGCGGAAATAAGACCAGATACTGCAAAAACCAAACGATTGCTAGAGAGAGCAGAAATTAGGGTGCTTAGAAGGATTACCGGAAAAACACTTCTCGACTGAGAAACAAGTGAAAACAAACGAAGAACCTGTAAAGCGAAAAATATGAATGAATGAACACTAAAAAGAAAGATTGAATGGAACTCCCACATAGAGAGAATGAGCGATTCAAGAATTGTCAGAATAGCACGAGACAAATTCCCACTGCCACAGAGATCAAGGTAGGCCTAGGAAAAGATGGAGCGACAACCTGAGCGCACAGTAGGCAAGGGGACGAAGAATGAGCAGGCGACCTTG
This sequence comes from Megalocaria dilatata, assembly GCA_034642435.1. Lineage (NCBI taxonomy): Eukaryota > Metazoa > Arthropoda > Insecta > Coleoptera > Coccinellidae > Megalocaria > Megalocaria dilatata. The sequence continues at coordinate 49,316,565 of CM067859.1, read as the reverse complement.
CCTAATATGGAGACGGAAGAAGGAGAAGTTTAATTTAGGTTCCTTTGTGCCAAAAAAAACAGATGTGAAACAAATATAGCATTAGAAACTCCAACCTTGAAGATAAAGCAAAATATAAAAATGAATATGAAAAACACATAGTGGAGAAACATTTATCTGGGGAAGAAATGAAAAAATATAAAGAAGCTCTCGAGCAGAAATCTCATAGTGGCATTATATGATTTACAGGCTGTTCTGCAATAACCCCGTGCTGATATCGTATTTTACTACAAAAGTAAACTAGATAACATGAATTTCACAGGGAGTAAATTGGAGAAGAAAGATAAAGGGGAAATAATCGACCAAGAAAGAGTGACAATAACAACAGTGCCAGTATAACCGACTGCTAATTTTGGCTTGAAATTGATGGAAATAGAGGTGCAGATGAAATCGGTAGTGGGTTTCTGTTCACTTTACACGATTACTGTCTAGTTAAAGACAAATAATGTAGATAATACATTCACTTCCTGGCCTTTTAGTACGTTATGGGTTATTGAGAGAAGGTGTTTCTTGGAAAGTTGAAGTGATTTCGAATTGAGACAGTTTTTTCGCTTGAATGTGTGAACTGAACTGTTGAACAGAGAACTTGATTTGTACTTTGTGGTTTCTAGATATAAACCAGAATCATTAAATGTCTATAATGAACTGAAAAGATCTTATGATACCGCTAGAGCCTACAAAAAAGAAATCATAAATCTATTATTGACAAAGCAGATAATAAAACAAGGGCAGTGTAGGATATTATAGGGGAGGTTACAAACCGAAGTACAAAGCCTGTTACTAAACTTTGAGAATGCAGACCGAAGAGACTCTAGAACAATGTCTGAATTAGCCAATAACTTTAATATTTACTTTTTAGAGGTTTCATCACACGCCAGGTCAAGCCCCAAGTAAAATTACAAAATTCACAAAATCATTACCAGATCGTTTTACTTGTTTGAGTTGACGAGAACGAGATTTTATCTACAGTAAAGAGGATGCCGAAAAAGTTTTCTTCAGTGCAATAAAACACCATATATCACCATATATTGAGTCCACTGTGTTTCATCATTAATTCTGCCTTCAAAGCAGGAATTTTTCCCGATGCATTGAAGATATCACTTGTGAAGCCTTGTCACAAAAAATGAAACTCTAATGACTTATCCAATTACAAACCCATAAGTTCACCCACATATTTTCAAACATTTTTGAGAAAATTCTTGTTAACCGTTCAGTAAAATTCCTTCAGAAATTCAAAATTCTATATACTAAATCAGAATGGCTACACGAGGAGCAAAAGCACTGAGACGGCAATATTCGAATTTAAAAAGAAAATATATATATTCTTGCCTCGAAGAAGACAAAATACCAGCGCGGTTGTATCTGGATCTTTCCAAAGCGTTCGATTGCGTCTATCACAAAGTTCTTTTGCAGAAACTTACAGTGAAAGGTATTAGAGGCGTACCACTCAAGCTTGTACAAGAAAATTTGAAGAACAGAAAACAAATAGTCGTATTGAATGTAAATGAGAAAAAATATTCCCCAACGGAAATTACTATAACTTCTGGCGTACCACAAGGCACTAATTTAGGACCTATTTGTCTATGATGACGATCTCCCAGAGGCTTTGGAAGGTGAGCCTGATACATTTCAAAGAAACGGTATCACCAGCATTGGAAACGAGTTCTTACACTTTTGCTGATGATACTAATATAATAGTGTCTTCCCAAAATCTACAATCAGTGACTCTTATTTCTAATAAAACAAACATTATGTTTTTTCCAGTATCGGGACGAATGTTAGTTTTCCAGCGTGCATCAACTTTAGGAACCGGCGAATACCAACAAGCTCAAGTACAAGACTTTTGGAAATCACAGTAGGCAAACACCTAAACTGGGAACAACACTGTAACTCCCTGATATCTAGGTTAAATTCGGTAGTTTACACATTGAAGGCTATTCGATATCAAGTTGATATAACTACAATGAAAACCATCTATTTTGCAAATTTTCAGTCACTTCTATTTTACGGCATTGTATGTTGGGGTTACAGTTCATCAGCAGTACATATTTTTGTAACACAAAAATTAACAATCAGGACCATGTTCAATTTGAAATTTAGGTAATCTTTAAGGCTAACAATATTTTAACTCTTCCAGGTCTTTACTGCTACAGAGTTTTGCTATTTTTACGAAAACATCATTATTACTTTGAGTGTTATAAAAATAACAATTTCACCAGAAGAGTTCAAGAATACATTTTCCTAATCCATAAATATTCCTATACTGAAAAAAGAACACTTTATATGAGTATTAAATTGTATAATCTCCTACCGAAAGATATTCCGGACATATCAGATTACAATCGATTTCGTAAGGCTGTTTTTTTGTTTATATTGAATTGTGAACCATACTCTCTTGCAGATTTCAAAGACTTCTGTCTCAGTATATGAATGACTGTGTTGTTCTGATTTTTATATTGATTTGTTTCGACATGTTTCTACTTCATTGTCCACCTGTGTGATAATGATTTTGGAAATAAATATTATTATTATTATAAAACAGGTGATTACATGCAATTTTGATTTCGTTCATTCCGTTCAAGTATATTTTATGTTGAAGTTGCATCTCGTCTGTGGTCGAAAATGTCGATACAATCACTGAGACAATTAAAGTTGACAGGTATAAAGCAGTTCTAAACCATTTTTGCAAAGAGGATTGAAAAACAAGCTCCATATTTGGGTACCACACCCATTTAGACCAAATAACAGGATTGATGAAGTTTCCATCTGCGAAGTCTTGGCCAAACGGAATTAAATGGACTCATTTCTTAAAGTGGTGACTAGAAATGAGTAATGGGTCACATACGACAATATTGTGTGATACAGATTGTGGTGAAAGTGCGGTGAAGCTGCTTAAACGGTGGTCAATTCGAGACTAACAGCTAGGAACTTTCTACTGTGCATTTGGTAGAAGTGGAAAAAAAAATTAATTATGGGTTGCTTCCGCATAGCTGAACACTGAATTTGTCTCTACTGTCAACAACTGAACCGTTTAAAGCTAGCGATTGACCAGAAATGGCCTGAATTGACCAACAGAAGAGATATTGTGTTCCATCATGACAACGTCAGGCCATACACGTCTTTAGTGACTCGCCAGAAAGTCCGGGAGCTTTATGTATCCACCATATAATCTGGACCTAGGACCAAGCGATTACAATCTTTTTCTTGCATTTCAAAATTTCTTGAGTGATAAGAAATTGGCATGCAAGAGAAGATTGTGAAAATCTATTACTAGAGTTTTTCACCATTGATGTTGAAGACTTCTATGAGAGAGGCATTATGAAGTCACCTTTAAAATGGAATCAAATTATAAAACTAAACAGAGCATAACTGATCCAAATCGGATAATTCGAAAAATGTTTGTTTAAAGTTTTGTGTTGCAAATGAATTTTCGTGTGCTGATGCATTGAAAATGTTGCAAAAGGCCTTTGGTGATAATGCTCTATCGAAAACTCGTGCATATCAGTGGTACAGAGCCTTCAAGGACGGTCGTGAAGTGGTCGCCCATCGACGGCTTCGATCGAAGATAACGTCGATAAAATTAAGGAAAGGGTGCTGGAAAACCGTCGTACCAGCTTGAGAGAGATAGCACATGATCTTAAGATACCCCACGAGTCCGCACGTACTATTTTGATTGATATTTTGGGCATGAGAAAGGTGGCCGCACGACTCGTACCGAAAGACCTGAATTTTCTTCAAAAACGTCATCGCGAACAGGTTGCTTCAGACATGCTGGATCGCTGTAATTCCGATTCTACATTCATGGAACGCATTATAACTGGTGATGAGACCTGGGTCTACGAGTACGATATGCAAACAAGCCAGCAATCATCGGAATGGGTGGCAAAAAATTAGCCGAAACCGAAAAAACCACGCCAAAGCCGCTCGAAAATGAAGGTGATGCTCATTGTTTTCTTCGATATCCGTGGCGTGGTGCACTACGAATTCGTTCCAGAGGGTCAGACGGTAAACAAGGAGTATTACCTAGGCGTTATGAAACGTTTGCGTGAGCGTATCCGTAAGAAGCGGCCAAATTTGTGGGCGAACAACTCATGGATTTTGCATGACGATAACGCGCCTTCTCACCGAGCTACGATTGTGACTGACTTTCTCGCCAAAAACTCAACAAACGTGCTTCAGCAACCACCGTATTCGCCGGATTTGGCTCCCTGCGACTTTTTCCTCTTCCCAAAACTAAAATTGGCCCTTCGTGGAACCCGTTTTGAGTCGATTGAAGCCATAAAACAAAATTCGGCGCGAGAGCTAAAGTCCATCCCGGAAAGCGCCTATAAAAAATGTTTCGATAATTGGAAGTGCCGTTGGCATAGATGTATTGGAGCAAATCGAGCCTATTTTGAAGGCGACCCAATAAATTTTGACGATTAAATGTAAAAATGTTGTTTTAATTGAAAATTCCCGGTACTTTCTTGAGAGAGTAGTATATTATTTTGATGGTTGGCGAGTATCTGATAATTTGTGACAAATAATTCCCTTAGTATCTCAAAGTTGTATAACTTACTATACTGCAATATATAGACTCTATAATACCCCTTCATTCTCCTCGAAATATGTTTATTCTTTAATTTGTATACTTATTGTTTTAACGTTCAGTTACTCATGAAATTTGAAAAGGCATATCAACATACCAGGAAATTCTTCAAAAATTGTTCCAACAGGAGCTATGATTCGCGACACCACTATGCAGCCCAAAAGCGTGATTTTCTGGATGCCTATTCTGCCAAAAATTGGAGATTTGAAGTAGAGGCTCTATTAGATGTCTTTCAAGAACTTTTATTTGGACACCTCTAGACTTTTTTTGTCCGACCATTTAAAGAGTGTTGCATTCTAAACAGTACCTACTTCTTCAGAAGATCTTCCCCAGAGAATAGTGTTAGCATGTAATGCAATAACACTTGAAATGTTACAAAATATGAGAGGAAATATTGAATTGTATCAGTCCTTACTTGGTGAAAATCCATATTAAATAATATTTAAATAAGGTTATTCTGATTTTCACAAATTTTTATTGTTATGTTCACAACAATTGTTTCGCTATCACAGTAGCATCATCAGGCAAGATCACATTTTGAATAACTAAGCTTGTTTCTGAAATCCGTTGCTATTTATATTACAGTAAGTACAATAAATTTTTATTGAGCACTAAAAAACCCAAAAGAGGGTCTCTGCAAATTCCAGCTTATCTGAATATATTTAACAGAGGTGAGTTATTTAAATCTATTTGTTCGTTAAGTAATATTTCAATTTTATTATGTTTATTTATCTCTAGGGATTCTAACAGATTTAAGACATAACTTTTGCTTTCTATATGTAGAATTTCAAAGTTATGGTTGAAAGTATGTCCTATTTCTAACAAATGGTTGGAATATCTAGAATTACTTTTATTATTGAGGAAACTCTACAAATGTTCACAAATTCTATGATGGAAAGTTCTTACAGTCTGTCCTATGTAAACTTTAGGGCAATCACCGCAGGTTAACTTATAAGCCCCCGATTTATCATCTTTATGTGTACAGTCTTTATTATTTTTAATAAATTTACTCAAGTTTGAATTCGTTTTGAATGAAGTCCTCGAATTATATTTATTTTTGAGGTATGTAGCAATTTTTTCAGAAATACCTTTAGTGTATTTTAAGGAAATGTATTCAAATTTTTCTTTTATATTAGGAAACACCATATTTAAAGCTATTTTATTGTTTTTATTTATTTGTATTATTTTTAACAATTTGTCTATCAACTTAGGGTCATAGTCATTATTAATAGCTATTCGTTTAATTATGTTAAGTTCTGAAATATAATGTTCTTGATTCATGGGAATATTAACTAATCAAGTAAAAAACCGTTCCTTCTTATCTTATTAACTAATCTATGGATCATACAATTAAATGCTGATAATTTAAATATTATTATGAGAGAAAATGTTGACTGGCAATTTAAACATCAATTAAAATCCCTTTAGAAACTCGACTAAAGAGGTACTTCATCCTTTACTTCTAATGAGTTTTTTTACACCGAAAAGAACCCCAAACAGAAGTGTTTGAGCATATCCCTCAATAAAATTGCAAAAACTCCAAAATGATGTGTCATTCGAGCCTTTTATCTTCAAGATTCTTGGGAGGGTTGCTTCCGCGCTTAGGCTGACGTACGTACACCCACCAACTTGCAGTCAGAAGATATCCCCCTCCAAATGAAAATTGACCTGTCTCGGCGTTTTTCGGAAAATCTCATACTTACGGAATATTCCTGCTGGAATTTTGTATGTGGTTTATCCTGTATATTTCAACTAACATTTTTTACATGTTTTCGCTATAAATAGGATATTTCAATATTTCATATTTATTTCGAATATCAGTGTTTTTATATGAAAACGTTTGAGTGATACATCATTAGAGTGGCTCCAAATACAGTGTATTTTTATCGAGTACAATAATGTGTAATTTATACATATCTTGAATTATAATTATAAGAGTAATCCTTATTTAACAGCTTTGTTTCATAAAACTTTTGAAAAAAGAATTTATATTAATTCTGAGCTTAGAGAATCGAAAGTTTCTTTGAAATCAAGAACATGCAACGATTTACTTTTGTAATGTAAAAGAATGTTAAAGGAGACGAATAAATTATTGTTGAGTACAATAATGTGTTATTTATATTTATCTTGAATTAGAATTATGAGGGTAATCCTTAGTTGAAACCTTGTTTCATAAAACTTTTGAAAAAGGAATTTATATTAATTCTGAGCTTAGAGAATCGAAAGTTTCTTTGAAATCAAGAACATGCAACGATTTACTTGAATTATTTCTTTGAAATCAAGAACATGCAACGATTTACTTTTGAATGTTGAAGGAGAAAAAGAAATTATTCTTGACTTCACTTGAATTGTGAGCATCTTGAGTATACTGGGTCCTGCAATAATGCATTGCGCTTCGAAGGTAGGCAAGCTCCTTGTACTTTCATCACTGAATCTCAGGAAATCATTTTCTTAAATACAGGTTGTCCCCAAAAAAATATAAAGTATTTACATATTTTTAATGACCTTTAATATCTCTGTCATTACACAAAATATTAGAGGTATTTTTCCAACGGAACAGATATTCAGAAAAAACTGCAAAAAGTTTGAGGCATAGCAGTTCACTAAAAGACTTCTACCGATTACCAGAAGCAATCGTAAGAAGAATTTGATCAGAAATTCTCTAAGCTGGTAGATTTTCCTAGTCATCATCCATAAATGATCAACCCGTCATATACAGGATGTCCAATATTAGTGGCCAAATATAAAGAATTGTTTTTTCTCGATTTTTTCAAACGTAACATCCTGTATTCTTTTTTCGAGATAATGTAAAAAATTTAATGCTCCAGATTTTCTCAGAAGTAACCTTAGGGCTATTTTCACTCCTGTATTTAGCAGACACGGAAAATGACATCACAACTGAAAATTTCATTTGAATAATGAAAATTATAACTAACGGATATTAAGATTAGTTGAAACAATAAAGCCTAGGTAGAAATAATTCAGGTAATATTCCGTACTGCATTACTCGGTCTATGAATGATTTCTCGGAATTTCCGTTATTTATTCTAATAAAATCTACTGAAATATCTAAAGAAAACGACTCCAAATAATTGAATCATTCTCACTGAGCTATTGAGAAAACTTTAGAACATTCTCAAAATCATAATCCTGAGCGTCATCATAAAAATAATACTGACTTTCCGAATAAGCATCACCTATTCATCACATGTGTATTCAAACAATATATCAGTGTTTTATTGGCATTCCAAAAATCGATTATAAATCAAATTATTATTTGTTAAAGCTAAAGTTAAGTGTTCGGTCTCATTTAGAGATGGCCCTGTCTCAGTTAGACATAATTCATTATTTTCTTAAGGGTCGAGCGATGCGTAAATCTTTCCATGTTGTTAATCTCAACCTAGCTGTTTTTCAGCTTTTTCATTCGAACTTGGGATTGTTATTGGCTTTCGACACTTCAGCTTATTTATTCTCACATGGGTATATGCCCCCTTAGAAAACATGGAAAGTCTTTAGAGCTCTTCATATATTTATTTTCCTACGAATTATATTCAACGACATAGCTTTATTCATGACACAGAATTCGGAACTATAAACTGTTTCATTCTATTCTTATCTACTAGCGTTGGTTTAATAATTTTTTGTTTAACCAACGAGGAAGTTCATTTCATTCATTCAGTCCAGCCAGCAATAGATTTTTCAATCGGTTTCGTTAATTTCCCCTCTTTTTGTTAGAAGAAATGCATTCTGCTTTTGAATAAACTGTAAAGTCATTTATTATCTTTCCGATAGTCAATTTCCTCGCTTGGGATCTTTTATTCCAAGCTATCGTATCAATACTCTCATAGTATTAATACTGTTCGCTTGTAGCGTTTTAGTCCAAGCTATCGCATTATTACTCCAGTAATAATCACCTTTGTCATTTGCTGCTTCTACCCTAAAGACAAACTTTCTTTGGGCTACCCTCCCGACGCTTAAGGTCACACCCGTCACAGCACATAGATCCTTCCTTTCCTCCATATTACCATACGCGCTAGCCCCTTCTCTGTTTGTATAGGGCATTCAATTTTTTTGAGAAAACGATAATATTGAAAAAACTTTGATTTAAAACAAATTCTTTACAACTGCAGAAAAAAAATGATCTGAAACAATAATAATACCACAACTTTTTTTAAATCACTTGATAGAATACGTAACGAGTATCTTCATTCAAAATGTTTTAACCTAACAGCATTTGGGGCTGAAAAAAAAAAACACTTTCTGAATGTCGATTGCTCTGGCAACATCATTTTCCACTCTTTAAACACTTAGTCCGCTAAGTCCATCTTGAGACATTCTGCTTCGCAGATAATGCTCCATCAGATTAAGTTTAGAGAAACATCTCTCTCCTGCAGCCACAGTGACAAGAACAGTTAAAAACAATAAGTATGCAGTGCAGAAGTATAGTATGTTAGAAGCCATTGAGTAGTTATCAAGAAACAAAAAGTCAGCCATTTCCTTCATTGACTTCTTTGTCTTTATTTCGGCGTTGAAGTTTCTTCTAGAGCTCAAAATTTCATTAGGAAAGTGTGGAGTACGGTCGTCACTATATTTCACGGCAAGTTTAGTTGCCTTCAACTGAAGCTGACGACAGGAAGTCTGGAGAAAGAACGGTGAACATTCTTGCAACATTTGCCATACCTTCAAATCTGAACTTAATTCGACTGATTATAACATCCAAATTACTAAAAAATACCACAGTTTTGAAATGAAGATTTGGGCAGCAAGTCGCTCGTCTTCAGCCAGCTCATCAAAATGTTTTTGCTCTTTCTACGTCTTTTGTTTTTGAACAATGTTTTAATACCTCAGTGTTTAGCAATGGCTGTTGCCGTCACAACTAATGTGTCATAATCATTTCTCAAATCAATCAACTCACTTTGTGAATTCTTCAACAGCTCGGTTGCTTTGCAAAGATCGTTGTCTAGTTTTTGAAGCTGTTTTGATACTAAATTAGTAGACAATTTAATAATTCTTTAACAGGTTCTAGGTCCAGGGTTATAATGATACCAAATTTTTTTTAAAAAGGCCAACTAGTTTCAATTTTATTACAAAATCTTCATCAGGGCTCTGAAATGAAAAACATGAACTACAGTTACAAAATTCTTTTGAGTTGCCTGAAGTTACGATATAACAATACAATTTTAAAACCAATACTAAAAAATTTTATCAGGAAAATTTTCTGTTGTTTAGTTGAGGGATCAAATAGACTTTTTCAACTTACATTTCTACCTCGTTTGGTTTTTGTCTTATGGAAAATTTAAAATTGTGTAAATGACAACTACTGGCCGCACGGGAGACTGTCGAAAGACTGACGTGGAATAATCAGCGGCTTTCGGAGGAAGCGTGTATCACCATGGCACGATGGAGTTGGAGAATAATGGGTTTAAAATTTGTTTGGAAAATTGTTTTATTTTTTTATATTTATTTTATCTACGTCCTATATTTTCTATTAAATAACAATATGCCTTATTTATACTTTCAATGTCGGTTCTCTTATTGAAGTCGGTTCCCTTAAACTGTTTAAATACGGCATATTGTTATTTTATAGAAAAAATTCAAAATTTAAACCAATTATTCTCCAACTCCATCGTGCCATAGTGATCCACGCTTCCTCTGAAAGCCGCAGATTATTCCACCTCAGTCTTTCGACAGTCTCCCATGCGGCCAGTAGTTATCATTTACAAAATTTTACATTTTCCATACGGCAAAAACCAAACGAGGTAGAAATGTAAGTTGAAAAAGTCTATTTAATCCATCAACAAGTAACAGAAAATTTTCCTCCCTTAATAAAATTTTATATTTGTTTTGTATTGATTTTGAAATTGTATTGTTATAACGTTACTTCAGGCAACTCAAAAGGATTTTGTAACTGTAGTTCGTGTTTTTCATTTCAGAGCCCTGATGAAGATTTTGTAATAAAATCGAAATTAGTTGGCCTTTTTCTTAAGAAATTGATATTATTATAACCCTGGACCTAGAACCTGTTGAAGAATGATTGAATTGTTTTATACAAAGGTTTCATCATTAATTATATCAAGTATTAACGTATGGAATACTACCTGAATAACAAATTCAAAGCTGTCCATGTGACCTTTTCATGAGTTTACTTATGTATTCTCGTCTGATTTGGTTTAATTTAAAATTATTGCGGTCGGAACTTTCAATCTTTTTAAGTAATTGTACCTTGAAACTATCGAGTAATCAATTTTGGAAGACGTGTAGGACAAAGCCTTTTCAAAGTAAGTGTATCTGAACTCAACAACTCCAGTTTTATGCTGAGGGGAAAAAAGTACATCTTTTCGACATCATAAAAAAATTTGTTCTCTTGAATATTGGAAATTGCATCACTCAAAACTAAGTTTAAGTTATGACGTAATTGGATGTTTTATGTTTCATTTCAATTCGGGATTTTACTCCTTGATAATAACTGCTCCATCGTACCTCTGTGCAACATGAAATTTTTCTCCTAGATACTCTTTATGATTCGTTCTTCTACACTTTTATCAGTTTGATCGTTGACCTCTCTGAAACCTAAAAATCTTTCCCTTATATTCAAACAGTTTGGCCTTCCACTTTCATCGTGGGAAATTGATATATATTTGATAATCTGGTTCAGTTGATACATTTGGCAATTTCTTGAGTAGTGTCCATAATGATGAAAAAAACTGAGCTGTTTTAATTTCTTTCAATATAGTATTTTCAACTGTTTTTGACAAGAGCTGCCTCAGTTCATTTTGGATTGCTGGGCTCATATACTCATGCTATAATTGGGTGAATCAACTATTTCTTTCAGTACAGGATCGTATTTACTCAACAGATCAATTACCGCCAAAAAGTTGCCTTTGTTGGTTTGGCCTATACTTTCATTTTGACCTCTTAAGGCCAAGTTACCTGCTTGTATGAAAATAACATCCACTCTGATTTTATATTAACATCAATTCTATGGTTTTTTCTCCAAAGGTCCCCAACACGATATGAGTTTATGTGAATGCCACTTTCCCAATGTTTATAATTTTTTTTTGAAAACCCTTGCCTATCTCGAATACTACTCAACCTATGGAGATGGGGATTAACTTTTGCTTTCGGCAAACAGCCAACAAACTTCGCATTGAACTGCCCCTTGTTTTATGGAGTAGCAATGCCACTCACGCGATATTTTCAATCCTGTTTTCGTAATTTTGTGATAATGGTTTGCAGAAAAGGATCTATTGTTTTGATTCTTGTCTTTAGGGAAAAGTCCGGGGGGTTTGCAAGGGCCATTCCGAATAATAAACTGTTTCAATTCATCGTTAATTTCACCAGAAAAGTTTCTCTGGTTTCTTCGATTGTCTAATCTCCAACAAAGCTTATTGTATGATTTGAATCATTAACGGTACTAAGCGTGGTTGATAGATAGCCCTTCAGGTTTACTCACATCACAAGTAAGCTGGATAATCACTTCTTCATCTTCATTCGTGGGCGGAACATCACTGACACGATTAAAAGAAAAGATACTATTTTGAGCAGATTTTGCGCTTGTGCGGCTTCGGCTTCTTGTTTGTGGGCTTTTCTCTTTCTTTTCTCCGCCCCACTTGATTCGTAACGTTTCATAACTAGGTATACTAGTTCATTACTATACTTATATACGCAGTGCAGCCGCCAACTCCACCACCAGCAGTTGACTACCTACTATGTGGTGGTGTACACTACTTTACATTAATCATAATACAACGAAGTACCCAATCTGATCAAGTAGTACTTACTGAATGTTACTTACTTCAATGACATTGACAGAAAGTTAAAACAATTTCATCAATTCTTTGGGGTCCCCCCGCACCATAGCCCCTGCAGGCCCGGCAGTAACGCCACTGGCGTCTACCCACATTATTCCATTATTCCCGTGATAGTCAAGTGTTCGAGTTTTACTTCAATTCCTCATCGTTTCGTTGATCTGTGTTATTAAATAAAAAAAGCTAGTTCGTCATCAAGTTTATGACATAAAAGTGATCTTGAATTAAAAATCGCTGCTACACTATGTTAAATACAGTCCACTAAACCTATCGTAATTAATAATAGCGATCAATTTATTTTCAATAGATATTTCAAACTACAGAAATTAAAAGCAAAATACGGCGATAAATTGACCGTAGTACGATACAGTTACTTTTGAATACAAAAAAGGAGTGAATCTTGGCAACTATAAAATGATTGATATGATTTCTGGTACGTGTAGTGCTCTAGCAACTGTTGATAAATAATTTAAACTTATGGTGCAGAAGATCCCGAGAGGAGAATCGAGATTTGTGGAGACACGGGATATCAAGTACAAAAAAGAAGAAAGTATAAAATCGGTCAGTAACGAAGACCAGGAGACTGAGATTTTACTGAATGTAACAGAACATCTACTCACAAGCTTAGTAAATCTTGCGGTATAAGTGAGCGTTTCGTTCAAAGTATCTTCAAAAAACAAGTTTTATGCCTACCACATTCAAAAACATCAGGAGCTTGCCAATAAGTATTTTGAAAACCGTTTTAATATTTGTTCTCAAATTGAATAGAATAGTACGTTTTTCGATTCTATTTCATTCAGCGAATTTTTGCAATTCTAGTTTTGTCAATTTACATTATAATTCTTTCGAAAATTCAAGAAAAATAAGGAAAGTCGACCATCAAGACAAGTAGTCATTAAATGTCTGGAGAACAATTCTGCAATCATGTACATGTATACCAATTTCCAAATAGATGGATTGGTAGAGACGGACCTGCTAGATCACCAGATCTCATCAAATCAGATTTTTTGTGGGGTTACATAAAGGAAATTGGGTATGCTGAAGATTCCTAAACAGCTCTTATTATATGGGAAATAATAGTGAATGTTTTTCACAGCATTATTTCAACCATGACGACGAGCATAATATATATCAATAGATTTTACATTCTGTCAAGAAAGTACCGGGAATTATCGATTTAAATCTGGCGGGGCGATGAGACAGGTAAAACTTTTTTTCCTAGGTTGGTTCCACTGTCCTTAATTACTATGCCAAGCTTGAGCGGGATCTGTCAACTAGTGTGTTTGCAACAGCTGATTAAGTCAGTCGATGTCAGAGTGCGTGCCGATTTTTACTATGGGTGATTACGTTGAGCAAAGAATTTGTTTAAAGTTTTGTGTTGTAAATGAATTTTCGTGTGCCGATGCATTGAAAATGTTGCAAAAGGCCTTTGGTGATAATGCTCTATCGAAAACTCGTGCATATCAGTGGTACAGAGCCTTCAAGGACGGTCGTGAAGTGGTCGCCCATCGACGGCTTCGATCGAAGATAACGTCGATAAAATTAAGGAAAGGGTGCTGGAAAACCGTCGTACTAGCTTGAGAGAGATAGCACATGATCCTAAGATATCCTACGAGTCCGCACGTACGATTTTGATTGATATTTTGGGCATGAGAAAGGTGGCCGCACGACTCGTACCGAAAGACCTGAATTTTCTTCAAAAACGTCATCGCGAACAGGTTGCTTCAGACATGCTGGATCGCTGTAATTCCGATTCTACATTCATGGAACGCATTATACCTGGTGATGAGACCTGGGTCTACGAGTACGATATGCAAACAAGCCAGCAATCATCGGAATGGGTGGCAAAAAATGAGCCGAAACCGAAAAAACTACGCCAAAGCCGCTCGAAAATGAAGGTGATGCTCATTGTTTTCTTCGATATCCGTGGCGTGGTGCACTACGAATTCGTTCCAGAGGGTCAGACGGTAAACAAGGAGTATTACCTAGCCGTTATGAAACGTTTGCGTGAGCGTATCCGTAAGAAGCGGCCAAATTTGTGGGCGAACAACTCATGGATTTTGCATGAAGATAACGCGCCTTCTCACCGAGCTACGATTGTGACTGACTTTCTCGCCAAAAACTCAAGAAACGTTCTTCAGCAACCACCGTATTCGCCGGATTTGGCTTCCTGCGACTTTTTCCTCTTCTCAAAACTAAAATTTCCCCTTCGTGGCACCCGTTTTGAGTCGATTGAAGCCATAAAACAAAATTCGGCGCGAGAGCTAAAGTCCATCCAGGAAAGCGCCTATAAAAAATGTTTCGATAATTGGAAGTGCCGTTGGCATAGATGTATTGGAGCAAATGGAGCCTATTTTGAAGGCGACCCAATAAATTTTGACGATTAAATGTAAAAATGTTGTTTTAATTGAAAATTCCCGGTACTTTCTTGACAGAGTAGTACATGAGTCGATAATACTTCAATTATTGGCAGTTCAATTCTAATAATTTTACACATTTGTAGATAAATTTAAAATTATTATACCGCTCTGTAATAACAAGGTGTACCTTCCCAGTTCCTATTAAATGATGAGTATTAGGAAGAGCGTTGTGAAACCAAAAACTTGTTGGTATTCCTTGTAGCTCACTTAGGGACTTTTTTCAAGGAACAGTTTCTTCATTTCATAGAAGTTTGTTCGTTATACAATTAACTTACCACAGTTTTTTGAGAGCTAGATTACTCTGCCGTGTATAGTGTGCGTAGAATGTCAGCTACTCACCTGAAACAAAATACACAGTTAAGAAATGAACGACACAATTTTATTGTATTTGTAACGTTAAGAAATGCTCCACTGTTGATTTGAATTTAATTCGCTGAAAAATGCTCCAATAATGTGATTAAAGTAAGGCCATCAAGAGTTTCGAACCATGCAATGAAAGTCGACGCTGTTATCGCATGCGCTGTAGAGTTACATGGTTTTCAAGCAGCGTAGAATTTCCCAGATTTCGTATTGTGAGGTTACACGAAGGCACACATTATGATATTTTTATCGAATTAACATACTTAATCCATTGAAATCGTGATATGTTGAACTTTTAATGTTTCCTATAAGACGTATTATCAGAAGGCGGTAAATAATACGTAGATCTCGATAAATATTTCCTGCTTTTAGGAATGCCAATTATTATTTTTCATATTTCATCTCATGTTTATTACCTTGTAAATAATTTTAATAATAGCTTCAGTCACTAGGAGTGAGATCACGTGACGCAGGCACTATCCTTTAGATTTGAAATTTACAGTCTTAGTACCGGAGATCTTAGTATCGGAGATCTTGGTTCTGAACCATCTTGGTTCCGGACGCTCTATTGGTCATTTGGAATAATTTGTAACGGAACACTTGCTGATTATATGCAGAATAGGGGATTATTTTTATGGAAAGCACAATCATTCCAACACCTTGGAGAACAATATTCCAGGAGAACCTCAAAGATAAGTCCTTACGTAAATCTCGGCCCTCAAGCTAACTGTAAAATTGTATTATATTGTAAATAAGAATCACTATTTTAATTGTGAAGTTGAAATAAATAGATAGGAAGTAAGAGTTTGCATTTTCACTATCTGGTTGACAATTTGGGATTCATTGAGGAAGGACAAGTTTTATTTATCTTTTCATTGAGGCATTTTATGAAGTAGGATGTTTCATGTACGGACGGACAAAATCGCTAGCGCAAATTAAAGAGTTTTAGTTTGATTTCCTTCATCTTTTTATCATAGCCTTCGCTGTGGTGGGTTAGCGATTTTGGTTTCATATTAACAGAGAACATTGAAAACTAACCTGGGGAAAATAGGGTTTCCTGGAAAATGTCCAAATCGAATTTAAGTTAAGTGAATCTATATACATATAAATACCATACATTATTTTTGCGCTCTGGTTCTAGGGAATAGCATGTTATAGTTTTCGTGAGACGTCTGTTATTTTCGAATTTTTAGCCGAAAATGGTCTCAAACAACTAGATTGAAGTCGCTGATGAAGAATCGGAGTTCAAAAGTAATTCTGACTGGCCAGTCCATCCGTAAACACTATAAAAGGGAATAACAAGGGATTTGTTTGAAACAAGAATGAAAGGATAATGGACATAGCCCTCATATAGAGTCAACCGTCAACACGTGTTTCAGGCTTTCGGCCTCATCACTCAGTAGTGATGAGACAGCTTCTTTTACCGTAGAATGAAGTGTAAAAATGGGCAACACTTGCTATTGACTCCGTTAATTTGTTGTTTTTCCAGCAAATGGTGACCATCACAGGTTAACTTACAAATTCCCGATTTATCATCTTTATGTGTATGGTCTTTATTATTTTTAATGAATTGAATTTTAATTAAATTTAAATTTCATTCATTGAAAATATTGAAGACATTACAAATAAAGAAAAAAAAAACAAAAGTTATGCCTGAAACCTGTTGAGCTTTTAGAGATAAATAAACAAACCAAAATTAGAATATTACTTAACGAACAATTAGATTTAAATAACTCAACCCTGTTAAGCATATTCAGATAAACCAGAATTTACAGAGATTCTTTTTCTGATTTTAGTGCTCAACAAAAAATGTTTATGTCTACTCTAATATAAATAGCAATTGTTGTATTGAAAAACACTAAAAATTTGAGAACATCAAAATAACCTTATCTAATATGGATTTTCATCAAGTAAAGACTGATTCAATTAAACAGCAGCAGCTAACTTTCGGATTAACAGAATGAGAGACTTGACACTTGTGAGTTTGGGGCCTATATATCCCATTTGAGTTTGTTAATGGGCAGAATCAGACCAATAGTTTTACAGTCATTCACATTTGAAATTTTCTTTCATTTTTCACAATATTTTCGAAACTACACATACGATAGATCCAAAATTCGGTATTTATAAGTAGAATAGTAACACACATGTTCGTACGAAATTAAGTGACGATCGTATGATTGAAAGATTCAAACCAAAAATAAAAAATGAAAAATTTCGACGCAGCGTTGAGCGCTACTGACTTTCAGATAATTCTGTACTTGCATTCATCATATGCAGCTTCTTTTAGAAATAATTCACAAATTTAAAACTTTCATGGAAACTATTCATACCCAAAGCTTTAGTTGCAGAAGAACCACAAAGAAATTTTACCCAAGTCGATTCTTTACATGGTGCATACGAGCCGGATTACGTTGCACATCTGATCACAGTAGCAGGTTATTACATTCCGCACCTGATCCAGATATTTTCACAGAGGTCCTTCGAATTTCTCAAGAAAGAAAAAATAAGCTCTTGAAAGTTGCAGACATATATCTCCAGTGCAGCCCGTGACGAATCAACTGATAAGAAATACACAGGTATTTTTCGTTTGCAAAATATCTCTGCATATTTTAGAACCCTGTATGATATCCGATTTTCACAATTTTATTATTTAGTTCTATTTATTCATATCGCATAAATAATATCCCTTTATATTTATATTCTCATTCAACTTATTTTCTTAAAAACAACCGTTGAATTTATAATTATAGTTATATATATATATATATATATATATATATATATATATATATATATATATATATATATATATATATATATATAAATATGTATATATATATATATATATATACATATATTTAAAAAAATGTATATGTATATAAATACCAAGTAAGGACCGAATCAATCAAATATATACTTATATATATATATATATATATATATATATATATATATATATATTGCTATGGAATTAATTAATGAAAATTTTTTGAATGAATACTATTTAGATCACCCCTGTATCTAGTTGATGTATTCTATGTTTCCGGCTAGGTCTTAAGATTATAATTTTGAATAATTGAAATTAAAATATTATTAAATCTGATTTGATATTTGAGGGAGGGTTCAATTTGGATTTTTAAAAGGTTGAATTTTGAAAATTATATTCTATGAAAGTAATTTGAAATATTATAATCAGTGATCAATAACCTAAATTCTAATTCTATGTTAACCTTACCCTATTACCCAATGTCCTAACGTAATTCTAATGCAAACAATGATTATTATTTCTAAACTTCCTTGTGAAAGATTAACAGTATTGAATTTTTTACTACCTTTGGTAAGTTTGTTCTTCAATTTATGATTGTTCCTTTTTATTGTCCCTTCTTCGTTTTAGGAATAACACTGGTTCCGTTGGAAACAACACTTCTAGAACGCTCTGAAATTCACAGGCTACTTTGTTGATTTTCTTCAATATATCCCATTCGTGTGAAACTTGATTTCTATATGGGATTTTTCCATTCACATTCAGGTAATGTATTTTCTGGATTCAATTCCATTCACAATAACCAAAAAATTTTCTTTTTTTAGATGATGATACTTTTTTGGCACTTTTTTAATTATGGACCGACAAGGATTCTACTCTGCATATAATTGGAGACTGCCGACTTTTTCTGTGTCTGCCCTATTTATAGTTTTCAAGAAAAATTGAATTTCAAAGCCTACTAGCTTCTGTCAAAATTATATAAAAATGATGCTTTTGATGATTTTACAAAATTTACAATATTTCTTGGTTTGAAATTACTTTTAAAAATTAGCTTATTTTTTAAACTACATTTTGATGTTTGTTTCATATTAAGCAGAACAGTGAAAGTCTTGCTTTTCCTTCGTAAAGTATTTCAAGTGTCCAAATTTAACAAATTTTAACTTCTAATGCTATAACTTATAAATTACTTAATATTACTTATGAAATTAATTAAATTTCTTTAGCTTAGATGATATTACAATTTTATTGATGCCTAAACATTTTCAAGGATATCTCTTACATTAATCATTTGAAAATATCTGACGTAGATGCTATCTTTCATTGAATTAAGTGAATTTTGATCAAATTTGTCCTATATACATAATTCTGGTAAGTTATATTTAATTTAGCTTGATCTTTGTCAACAATTTCACTAATGTTTATATGTGATTCATTATAATAACAAATCTTTTCAACAAATTCTTCATCAATTTCAAATTGGATATCTAAACTCAAATTACTTCTAATTATTGCAACTTTGGCTGTTTTTACATTGAATAATTGTGAATTGAAATCTCCCTGTGAATTCTATTTATTAACTGTCAACAAGATTACTGTTTTTTGATTAGCGTTCAAAGAATTTTAATTTGAGTAGTCGTTATGTATCCTGAATATGCTTTTTCTTCATAATTTTAGATTGTGAGTATTTTTATAAATTGAATTATTAATATTTCTATCAGAATGGATATTATTCAATTAATTTTGGTTTGATTATACTCTAACGAGTCAACTTATATACATCGGTGAGTCTTCTCCTTAATATATTTATGTAATTATTTAATTTAAGTGTAAATTCCATGACAATATATATATATATATATATATATATATATATATATATATATATATATATATTTAAATATATAAATATATATAACTATAACTAAAAATTCATTAGTTGTTTTTAAGAACACAAGTAAAATGAGGACATAAATATAAAGAGATATACTTATAATTCACACAACTATAATATTGTTGTTTTAAACGATCATTATTCGTCAATTTTATTTTAATTGAACTCTATATTTCATTCCCATTTCACTTATTTTCATAAACATAAATGTTGAACTTATATCAGTTTTTATATATTCACTCATTTACCTCACACCGCTCTTGAATAGTTGTTCAAAAATAATCACTAATTAATTTTTTCAATTTCATCAATTTTCATTTCATCACAATTGTTATTTGTCTCTCTACTGTAAATTATCCCAATGGAAGGTTTCAAGGCTTACAGAAAAAATGCCAAGTCCGTATTCACAAGAACCATTTCATGGTTAGACAAATATTTAGAAACTTGCTCAGAAGAATTCAACTTAGATTATCGCAAAAAAACACTCATTGATACCTACGAAAAGTATGAAAAAGCTTATTTTAACATTGAAAATATGATGGAAGAACAAGGACTTGACATTGAGTCTGAAACAGCAGAATATGATACCTTATTTAATCGATCCCGAGATTATGCAGCTATGGTTGAAAAGAAAATACATTCACTTTGAAGCACACACCCAAAGTCAAAATATCAAACGGCTGGAATAAACTCACCGGTCAACAACAAATAATGTCAAATTGCCCCAGCTTACAGTGCCAAACTTCAGCGGAGAGATGAGCAAAGTGTACAGTGTTCTATGATATTGTCAATTCTCTAATCGTCAACAAATTTTCACTTTCAGATGTTGAAAAGTTAATGTACTTAAAAACCCGCCTCTTTCTTGAGCACTCGAGCCTTAAATCCCAAACGATTTTGCAGGACATTCTTTGGCGTAACGCCTACTCTGACCCTGCACGATGTATCGAAACCCCCCCCACTACGACATATGGAATAAAATCCTTTCCTTTCTTAAGCCCTCAAGCCTCATAAGAATTAAAATAATAAGGAACGGTTTCTTACTTGATAGAAGGATTATTACAAAATTTGAATATCAAAAAAGATTTAATATGTTAGTCTTCTACAATTTTAATTTCAAAAAATCTAGTTAAGAAACTTTAAAAATTAAATTAATGTCTTTATAAGCACTGCTTATATTTAATAGACGTATAAAATCGAAATTCATCATACAATATCAAATGGAATTTAAGAAGAACCAACGAATATAAATTGTCAATTAAAATTAATAAATAAATAAACAAACATTTTTTGTTTCGTTCCAGGCATGCGTACTGAACTCTTCAGACAAATGTACGAAGCCCTGTTTGTTACAAAATGTATTGTTTTCTGATCCTATATTCATGAAAAATCCTATATTCTAAAAAATATTAAACATAATCTTAAGAACTTCTCAAAAACTAATTTATTGGAAATATTTAATATATTTAAATGAATTACTTCAAAAAATCTCAAAACATGTAGCACATCCTCATAAAATAATTAAAATTCAGATAAGACCAGTTCAACTTTACATATAAAAAAAATAAAATCAATTAACAATAAATAAAATAGAAAAAGGCTTTTTACTTGATAGAAGAAATATAACAAAATTTGAATATCAAAACAGATTCAATCTGTTAGTCTTCTACAATTTTGATTTCAAAAAAATTTTTATTCAAAAAACTTTTAGAATTAAATTAATGTCTACAATAAGCACCGCTTATATTTAATAGACGTATATATTCAAAAACTCAATATACGAATTTATTCCATTCGACATTGTATATTGAGTTTTTGAATATATGTCTATTAAATATAAGCGGTGCTTATTGTAGACATTGATTTAATTCTAAAAGTTTTTGGAATAAAAATTTTTTTTTAAATTAAAATTGTAGAAGACTAACAGATTAAATCTGTTTTGATAACAATAAATAGACTTACCGAATGAAATCTTCAGAAACATTCACATAGGTACATCTAATATCTTATGTTCTATGTCTAATATCTAATACTTTATGTTCTATGCTCACAAAAGGTTGGTTTTTTTTAATTCCATTTGATATTGTATGATGAATTTCGATATTATACGTCTATTAAATATGAACAGTGCTTATAAAGACACTAATTTAATTCTTAAAGTTTCTTAACAAAATTTTTTGAAATTAAAATTGTAGAAGACTAACAGATTGAATCTGTTTTGATATTCAAATCTTCTTATAAGAATTTGTGCTCTCACGTGGAATAAAACTTCCATACTCTTCTGACGCCATCCTCAAGTAAACCCCTGTTAATGATATTTTCGATGGAAATCGTACATGTCTCCGCCACCAAACTTTCCCCCTAACCACAGGATTTTTAAATCGAGGATCCCACCTCTAGTTTTTGTCTTTTTTTATTTTTCACACCAGGATTCCACCACTGATTGTTGTTTTCATTTTCACACTTCCTTTTTATGAAACTGCAAATCGCCCTAAGTCATCATTTAATGTTATCTGGCGGGGCACCTATGTTCAAATTTACTTTGAACAAAGAATATTCAATTCACTATGCAGGTACATAATAATTATGATCCCCAGAGTTCAACAATCTGGGCTTTACAAATATGTCTCATTTGATTCCTAGAAACCTAAACGGACCTAAACACCAGTTAGGAAACGAACATATTTGTCCCTTAGATTTTTCCTAGAAACCCATTAGAACCGTAATAGCCGTTTCAAGACAACAGTCGAATGACGTATCGGAATCTACCTGGGCTACCCTTTCGAGCTCAGATCCACTCTTTCATTCGGCTAATTAGTCAGAAAGGTACAGTTGAAAACATTATCTCGACCAGACGGTCACGCATTACTCACCCTATGCTACAGTTAGCCGAAAGGCACAGTTGAAAACATTCTCTCGGCCAGATTTTCACTCGATACTGACCCTGTATATACAGTTAGTTAAGAAAGTTCAGTTGAAGCCATTCAGTCGTCCAAACGGTCACGCAATATTCACTCTCTGCAGTTAGGTTCTGATCCCACGCACATTCTCTAGGAGAAAGTTCCCTTTACTTATGAAACACATTTATCCCTACTCTTGAATTATTTTATATTCACATTTCACTTTAACCTCCCAAGGAACTCTTTCTCTAGTTACCTATAGCGCATTAAAGGCCTGTAAGTGAATGTATTATCTACATTATTTATTTGTAATTCGATATTCATTTGTGAAAAGTGAACCCAAAGGTGAAACCAATAAAATTGAAGTCTGTGATGTGAACAACAATAGAAAAAGCTCAAAGAACTATTCCACGATCAAGATAGTGTTTCAGCGCATTTAGTGTTACAACCACATATAAACAACTCCCTCAATTTGGGTAAATAATTTAAATCTGTTAACTTGTAATATATGTATGTAGGCTGTAAATAAATCATTAAGGTCTAATATACATCCCCCTTTCAACCGCATTTGAAATATGCTCAACCAAGAATTTGCATACTAATTGGTTAACGTTTAATCAATTACTTCCGAAGAATTCAAAAAGGTATCTCTACAGACCAAGCAATTCTTTACAAAGCGTACCGAGTATTTGTTTTGGCGCTACATTTGAAATTAAGCGACGAAGGTAAATAGAAAGGGTGTCGTGGTGTCCGCCGTTTTATGAAATTTTAGTCGCCATGGAGCAGTATCCGAGAACACATCGTGCTTTTCGCGTAGGGAAGTATTATCGCAACGGTGATTCAATAGTAGCTCCTCAACGTTTGTATCATGCCGAATATCATACACGCCATGCAGCATTAAAAAATGGATCTGGATGTTGGAGAATATAGGTGCGACGGTAAAGATTCGACACTCTGGTCGCCCTTGTTCAGTTCGCGACAACGAAACGATTCAAAAAGTGGAGGCGTCAGTTCGTCAAAATGCGTCTTTATCCATTCGAAAGCGAGGCCAATCATTTAAACATAATGAAATAGTCCTTGCATTTGATTTTAAAGAAAGATTTATTTTTAGAAGCCTATAAAAGTCAATTTGTTCAAGAATTGAAAGAAGCAGACCATGCTAATCGATTGAATTTTGCTAGCGAAATGTTAAGGCGGTTCAACACGTTTGATAACTTACTTTTCTGTGATGAAGCAGACTTTCATCTGAATGGTCATGTCAATAAACAGTACTGGCCAGAGAAAAATCCAAGACGAAAGCATGAACGACCACTGTACAGCCCAGAGGTCGTTGTTTGGGTCGCTTGTCTACTAGAGGCATAATCGGTCCTTTTTACATGAAGATCGACGAGGCCGACCACTCAATGTGAATAGTGACCGTTATTGCGATATGCTGCGAAACTTTTTGGGTCCAGAGTTACAGAATTTTCAAGGTTTCGACTCAAGAACGTGGTTTCAACAAGATGGGGTGGATCACTTGGCATGCATCAAATCCAAGTAATGAAAGATTGAAACGAATTATTTCCTAATTAGGTCATTTCGCGTAGCGGTGGCATCGATTGGCCTTCCAGAAGCCACCACGACCTTAGTCCACTTGACTATTTTGCATGGGGATACCTTAAAAGTAAGGTCTACGAGAATAATCGAACAAACCTGATGCAATTGAAGCAAAACATCAGGTAAAAAATGGCAGCAATATCGAGAGCTATGTGTTAGCGTATAATCTCCATTCTTTGTTTCCGATCAGAAAAATAGCAGTTGCGTAACGGTCACCATTTAGATAACATTATTTTTTTCAAATAATTTTTCACTTTATTTTGTAACGTTTAACAGTAACTTTTCTTTTAATTTTAAGTAGTTTTTGTTTAATCGAAGTAACAAATACTTGATAAACTTTTTGGACACCTTGTATGTACAGAAATTATGCATTTGAATTTTTGAGCAGTGTACATTGCTTTAACAATTAACATAAACGGCAACATTAATCAGATCCGTTATCTTTAAGCGACAGTTTGGGTTTTTCTCCAAGAAAATTCATTAGGCGAGCTCTGGAGAGGGAGCACCAGCTTGATTCGTATTTTTTCGCAAATTGAACTGCAAATAATGAACAATCGGACCAACATCTATCTCATAAATATCTCGATATCGAGAACACGATTAGAAAATTATCGTACAAAATCCAATAAATTTTGTAAACTCTCAAGCCATAAATGAAACGCAGACTAAAAGGTCAATGAAGAACTTTCTTACTTCAAATTGAAAAAATATCGAGCTGAAATGGTATGTCAATAAATCTTTCAAGATCTTCCCGAAAAACGTGCATCGCAGTCGGCTACCTCGCATGAACCAAATGGACCGTAATATCATTTAGAGCAGTATTTCAGTTTGAAGGAATGAATAAATTTTATCGGACATGGATCTTTAGAAGCCGCCCTACAAGGAAGGCTTCACGAAAGACGAACGCACGAGCGAACCTCGATTTACACCTGAAGAATACACTAAGCTGGAACAAAACGGAAATGAAGGATCCTCTGGCTGTCTGGACTTAGCCAAGATATTAAATAGTTGAAAATACCCCAGTAATTCTTCTTTCACCGAAGATTTAATGACTCCAGCGTAAATCCTCTTCGCTTTTATAAAGTTTGGAATTGAAGAAAGAAAACTTTTTATGCGCTCTCCTTGATCTCGTAGCGGTATTGATTGTGGATGAACAAAATAATGACGAACAATTTCCACAAAACAGGGTGCCAGAGCAACACCTTGGAGAAATTTTTTTTTGCATTTAACTTCATTAAAAAAAGGAAATTAAACAAAACAACAACGAAAAATAATAACAGAAACATTTGGTAACAATATATTTGAGCGGTTACGAAGTGGCTTTCTTCGGCGGCGATACATAGCTTCAGACGCTTCTTGAAATTTTCGGCAATATGCCGCAGCTCTTCGGGCGCTAATCGGTCCCATTCCCGGCGCAAGGATTGCTTCAGCAACTTTGTGGTGTTTAGCATACGCACTGAGCTCCAAAATCGACCACGTGTTATACTCCATTGGGTTGTGATCCAGCGGGTAGAGCGGCCATTCTGCAGATGTGATGAAACCCCCATTGGTCTTACACCATTCTTGCGTCATTTTCGTTTTGTGAGCCGGAGCGGAGTCCTGTTGCTCGACCCACGGAAGTATTACGGCCTCGAGAATGTCGCAGCGGTAGACTTCTTGATTGAGACCCCTTGATCCATGAAAACCGACGGTGTTTTGCCGCTGGCGCAAATTCTACCCCATACCAATACGGACTGTGGATTTTGACGATGGTCGACGTACCGAGAGCTTCTCAGGACCAGACTGTCGTTTTGGTGGTTGTGGGATTGTTCTACGGTAAAAAGATTCGCGTCTGTGAAGAGAATGCTCTCCCATTGGTGACCGGCGGCGATACGAAGGAGTTGGCACTACGTTTGTTTGACATTCTAACACTATGCAAAATAAATTAATATCAAACTGAAAATTCATATATAAGTACATGAAAGTATAGAGAATATAATAGAATGAAAATTATTTGGCTGCGCTGAAATACTTTTGTTCCAGACACAGTAAAAATTGTCCAAAGGCTGTATATTATTAACAATTGTTTCACCAGCATTGTGCCTTCGTCTGAATTACATTTTGAACCAGCTCTTAAATGATACAATGAAATCTCATATAGGGAAAATATAATAAACAGGTTTAGGCAGAACTTAAAAAACAAACTAAGATATATCAGTAAACTATGTTGGCTCAATTATTGAGAATTCCTAAATTGAGTGAAATTTTTCACAAAGGAGATCTGCCAAAGTTTTCAGCATGTCGTACCTCCGCTCAAATAGTATCACAAGTCAAAAAAGTTCACAAAAGTTATCTTCAAATTTATTTTCAGTTTTTAACCCTTAAATTGAAAACTAATGGATAACATAAATAGAGGTTGATACTCGATAGAAGGTATATGAAATTTTTTTAATATTTTAATATTAACCTTCTACATATTTAATTTCAAAAAATTATATTTAATAATTATAACTTCAGGAATTAAAATATAAATATAAAAATAATTCTATATACCTTCTATCAAGTATTAACCTCTATTTATGTTAATTTATCCTTAATATATAATTATTTGGTTTCCTTGACATTATTTATACAGATAATCCTTGTGCTAAAACAGAGGCCGTTAAATTGCCTTTCAATCTTTTAGATCAATGGTAAACCACAGAATTATTTATTTGTAGTAAACAATACCCTCCATTTAAATTTTTCAGTATTCATTTACCAGAAGCTTTCTGAATTGTTGAATGGTGAGCAAATATAAATGATTTTATATTTAATTGAACATGAATTAATTGAGTACTGACGAAGCAAAGTCTCTCTTGTTTATCAGTAATGTTTTTACATATATTGAGATTTTATAAAAAGTAACTTAGTTAGATATCCAATAATATTGACTATTCTAAGAAAGATAGTTTTATGATGAAATTCTTAAGATTATGTTAAACACTTTTGAAACATATCTGTTTTCATAAGATTGATCAGCAGAAACAAAATTTTGTCTACTCAAAATGTTTAATTTATAGGATTTTGATTACAAATTTTTATTTATTGGATTTTGTTATATTATTTGGATGTCTTATAATGAATTTTTATTTTATATGTCGTTTGATATAAATAGTACTTATATGACATTAATTTAATTTAATTCCTGAAGTTATAATAATTAAATATAATTTTTTGAAATTAAATATGTAGAAGGCTAATATTAAAATATTTAAATGAAACTAATGGAGTTAGACGAATGAATGTTTCAGTAATTTGATTTGGTTTTCGAAGCTCTACAATTTAGTGTATTGAGTATGATGAAAGTATGAAAAAAAAATATATTTTTTAGAGTTGTGGCATTTAAATGATTAAAAACACGATTTGGTTTCAAACAATTGGGATTTTATTCACACTAAAATATTTTTTTTAGAAATACAGTAGAAAAATCAATATTATATGACACTAATCAACTTAATTTTATTCAATAGAAGTGAACCGGTTCAATAATAATCTAAATAAAACATAACATTATTCAACGTAATGAAATGAACTCAAATTAACTCAAATCTATAACGAAAAAATTCTTAGGAACTTGCATAACATAATACATAATATAAACTTTGTATCAACTCACAAATTGTTGTAAAAGTCGTAATGAAAATTTGGAATATGATTGTTTTGAAGCAGTCATTTTATTTTCTTTGATCTGCAATATAGCAGTATATGCTTGCTTTAATTCAGGAATGATGATTTTCATAATTCGGTTGAGTAAATTACTTTCAGACCATTGGTTTTCCGTTTAACTATTTGTACTTCAAAATATTTGGTCTATCTTTCGTAATAGTCATCATCTTCATATCAGACGCCTTTATTCTATTCAGAGTCGAAATACCCAAATCACTGCTTAAACTTTGAAATAAAATGAAATCTTTGTGTTACAGTTCATTAACTCTCAGCAGTTACCCATTTTTTATCCTCTTTAAGAATTTTTACATATTTACTAGGAACGGAAATTGCACCTGACTTCAATAAACGCTGTATTTGTTTCTCAATAAGCGAATGTACTGAGTCGCCTTCATTTTTAGTATGTCCTGTTATCAGAAATTTATAGCTAATTGAATTAAGTTTTGTATATTTCATTACCGCATACATATGAGCACCCATAACATACATATCAGGTGTTTTTTTTTTAGAGTGATAGAACTTTTGATGGGGATAACTGTGATTTGACAGAAGGTAGAAGCCATGTTGTTTTGACATTGCTGTTCAGTAAGCATTGACAAGTTATCATGGAAAGACTCACGCCGCAACAACGTTCGCAAATTGTTGAAATTTATTTTCAACATCAGTGTTCTATTGGCCAAACTCATAGAGCACTTCGTCAAAATTATGGTTTACATAATCGTCTATCAGAGCAGCTTAGCGTCGAACTATCGATAGATTTCGGACAACATTTTCTCTACTCTATGCAATAACAACAATACGAAGAACATTACGTATAGAAGAAAATATCGCTGCTGTAAGGAATAGTGTTAATAATGATACACCCATACAAGATCCAACTGGTTCAAGAACTAAAGCCACTTGAACATAATAAGTGTCGTTCGTTTTCTGATTGGGCCCTAGAGCAGTTTGAAGTTGATCCACTTTTTATCGTAAAATTGTGTTTTAGAGATGAAGCTCATCTCAACAGCTGTGTAAACAAGCAAAATTACCGTATATGGAGTGAAATTAATCCTCAAGAAGTTCGGCAGGTTCCATTGCATCCTGAAAAATGCACTATATGGTGTGCTTTACACGCTGGACGCTTCATCGATCTATATTTCTTTGAAAACGATGCTGTAGCTATTGTTACAGTGAATGGTGGTCGTTACAGATCGATGATCAATGATTATTTGTTTCAAATATTTGAATGGTATCGATCCAGAAGTGTTTTGGTTCCAACAAGATGGTGGTTCACCTCATGCTGCTACCGTAGCAATTGATTTATTGAAAGAAAGATTTGGCGATTACATTATTTCCAGAAATGGTCCAGTTAATATGACTCCAATATCATGCGATATACCTCCATTGGATTATTTCCTTGGGGTTATGACAAGATTGATTTATGCTGATAAACCAGAAGCAATAGACGCTTTGGAAGCCAACATAACTCGTGTTATTGATTAAATAAGACCTGAATTACTCGAAAGAGTAGTCCAAAATTGGTCTGGTCGAATGCGGTTCCCAATAGCTAGTCGTGGTGGACATATGCCCGAAATTATTATCAAAATATAAATGCAATAAAATTATCTTTCAAATAAAAAAAAAATTGGCTTCAATTAAAATGTGTTTTATTCCAATTTAAGGTTCTATCACTTTAAAAAAACACCCGATATTTTGTTTTTTCCGCAACAGTTGTCCGAGTAGAAAGTAAAATCAAGGGGCTCGTTACTCGTCTGATTGTATAATTCTTTGTCGGTGAATTTAAATAAACAGCTACCGATTTCATCTGCACCCCTATTTCCTTCACCTTCATGCCAAAAATAGCAGTCGGTTATACTGTCACTGTTGTTATTGTCACTCTTTCTTGGTCGATTATTTCCCCCATTGTCTTCCTTCTTCAATTTACTCACTGTGAAATTCATGATATATAGTTCACTTTGATAGTAAAATAGCGAGACATTGTCACGGGGTAACTACAGAACAGCCTGTAAATCATATTCTGCCACTAGAAGATTTCTGTTAAGCTCGAGAGCTTCTTTATCTTTTTTCTCTTCTTCCCTAGATAAATTTTTCTCCACTATGTGTTCTTCATATTTATTTTTAGATTTAGCTTTATCTTCAAGGTTAGAATTTTCATATGCTATACATATTTCGCGTCTGTCTTTTTTTGGCATAAAGACACCGAAATTAAACTCACCATTATTTTGTTTTATACAGGGGTACGCTCTTTTAGAGACACTCCGCTATCTGGAAGTAGTGTGGGACTCCACATTTCTCCTGAATGGGTTACCTCACTAAATCTAACATGTATGTTTCGGGTATTTAGCCTATTGACCAGTCAATTCTTGACTTCTAGGGTTTTCTCACACGGTTTCTTCATGTTTTTGTACTTTAGTTGATCAAGGTTGGTTTATCCTCTTCTCCCGTTTGGGAATTTAGTTGTTCTATTTTTATTAGAGATTCTTGATTTTTTAACTACATCTCTCTTAGGAGTTGATTCCTTGGTCTCCTATGGTATGGTTTTATTCTCTTCGAGTATTCTCTAGGGTGATATGACTTTCACTGCAAAACCCCAAGCTACCGATCCTTAAGTGAGCTGTGATCTTGCGATTGTCTTAATCATAGTCAGCTTCGTATTTCTGTTCACGTGACTCTTTCTGCCTATTAGTGCATAAAGTCTACTCTCATTGCCGAGTTTGTTTTATCTACTGCATACTCATTGTTGCTTCCCCTAGTCTTTTTGTATGACGTTTCTGTCTCATGGCTATGCCTGTGTCGTCTGCGTAGAGGGTTAGTAACGTCCTCGGGTTTGTTGGTATATCGTGCATGTAGATATTGTAGAGTAAAATGCCTAGGCCTGATCCTTGGGAGACACCTACTTCTAAGTATCTCAGTGTGAAAATTACATCGTTTGGTTTTACGTAAAATAAAAGAGATTTTTGAATTAATTTATTTGATTATTTAAATATATCAAATATTTCAAATATATTATATTTTTTGAGAAAACCTTAAGTTGTGTTTAATGCTTTTGAAAGGGAATTGGTGTTCATAATAATAAGATCAGAAACAAAATTTTGTCTCCTTTAAATATTTATTTATTAATTTTAATGACTTTTTTATATCTGTTGGTTTATTCATTCCATTTGACATTATATATCGAGTTTTGATTATATACGTCTATTAACTATAAGCGGTGCTCATTGTAGACATCAATTTAATTCTAAAAGTTTTTTGAATAAGAATTTTTTTGAAATTAAAATTGTAGAAGACGTTTTGTTATATTTCTTCTATCAAGTAAAAAGCCTTTTTCTATTTCGTTTTGTGAAATAATTGATATTCTTTTTTATTTTTTGTTCACATCGATTCATTATTGAGGACTTTTCCAAACAATGAAATAAAGGTGCACTTAAATATACCTAGAAATAAATACAGTTTGATTTTTAATTTCAAGTTAGAGCTGTTGTGTATTTAACGTTGCCCTCTTAATGTAGTTCAGTAATAGAAATATTAATATGTTGTTTCTGATTAATCTAACAATATAATTTATTAAGTTAAAATAGGAGCAAAGAGAAAAATTTGAAAATCTGGAATTCTCAAATGGTTAGGGAATATCAGATGAGACCGGACGCATTATGAAGGTATAACAGACGAAACAACCCTAAACCTGTAACAAATGTTGAGTTCAGAATACAAACAATACATAGGTGAAGCACAGAATAATTACGACGTTGGACTCTTAAACAGATCGGACAATAAAAACAAAACCATACATGATTGGAGGTCAATTAATTGGACCAATTCTCGAAATAATGTTATCGCCAAATCTTTCTTTCAATAAATCAATTGTTACGGTAGCAGCATGAGGTGTAGCACCATCTTGTTGGAACCAAAACACTTCTGGGTCGATACCATTCGAATTTTGAAACAAATAATCATTGGATCATCGATCTGTAACGAGCACCATTCACTGTAACGTTAGTTCCAGCATCGTTTTTAAGGAAATATGGATCGATAATGCCCCCAACGTGTAAAGCACACCATACAGTGCATTTTTCAGGATGCAGTGGAACCTACAGAACTTCTTGAGTAAAAAAGTGGATCAACTTCAAGCTGTTTTAGGGCCTAATCAGCAAATAAACGACGCTTATTATGGTCAATTGGCTTTAGTTCTTGAAACAGTTGGATTTTGTATAGGTGTAGACCAAGATCATAACGCAAAATTTTCCATGTGGTGGATGTACAGAGTACAACTTGTTGTGAACGTCGACGAATAGACAAATCTGGAACATCATTAACACTACGACTTACAGCAGCGATATTTTCTTCTGTATGTTCAGTTCTTTGTCTCGTTGTTGTTGCATCGAGTAGAAAAAATGTTGTCTAAAATATATCGATAGGCCGACGAATAAGCTGCTCTGATGGACGATTATGTGAACCATAAATTTCACGAAATACTCTACAAGTTTGGCGAATAGAACACTGATTTTGAAAATAAATTAAACAATTTGTAAACGTTGTCGCGGCGTGAGTCTTTCCACAATAATTTGTCAATGCTTACTGAACAGAAATGTCAAAATAACATGGCTTCTACCTTCTGTCAAATCACAGTTCTCCTTATCGAAAGTTCTAGCACTCTCAAAAAAACATCTGATATAACGCGGTCGCATCTTTGGAGATGGAAAACCACAGAGAAGGGGGCGAGGATAATTGTGGAATTTGATAGAGAATGATGGGTATTACTTTCGGCCACTACGAAAAGTTTCTCCATTCAAGATATCGTTATTTGGTACTAAATTATTTTTTGATCATACTTAAAATCTTCCGTTTCCCGATTATTTTGTTATTTAGGATCCCGGCAGAGTCATATCTTTTGCGCCCTGGACATTGTATATACATTCTGACAGAAAGTATATACATTCTGTCAAGTAATTCTGTCGGGAATTATCGATTTAAATCTGGCGGGGCAATGAGGCAGCTGATTTGGTCTTCATATTACCATGTATTACATTCAAATGATCATTAATCGTCTAATGCTATATATTTATCAAAACCTAATCGATAACGTCCCTTGTTCAAATCAAAGTCTTTAACAATTACCAAAAATCCAAAATTATCATTCCAACATATTCCACAAATTTTTTTAAATGTTTCATAAGTCATGTCAGGTGATACATTCTGTCAAGAAAGTACCGGGAATTATCGATTTAAATCTGGCGGGGCAATGAGGCAGGTAAAAATTTGTTTTCCTAGGTTGGTACCACTGTCCTTGATTACTATGCCAATCTTGAGCGGGATATGTCAACTAGTGTGTTGGCAACAGCTGATTAAGTCAGTCGATGTCAGAGTGCGTGCCGATTTTTACTATGGGTGATTACGTTGAGCAAAGAATTTGTTTAAAATTTTGTGTTGCAAATGAATTTTCGTGTGCCGATGCATTGAAAATGTTGCAAACGGCCTTTGGTGATAATGCTCTATCGAAAACTCGTGCATATCAGTGGTACAGAGCCTTCAAGGACGGTCGTGAAGTGGTCGCCCATCGACGGCTTCGATCGAAGATAACGTCGATAAAATTAAGGAAAGGGTGCTGGAAAACCGTCGTACCAGCTTGAGAAAGATAGCACATGCTCTTAAGATATCCCACGAGTCCGCACGTTCGATTTTGATTGATATTTTGGGCATGAGAAAGGTGGCCGCACGACTCGTACCAAAAGACCTGAATTTTCTTCAAAAACGTCATCGCGAACAGGTTGCTTCAGACATGCTGGATCGCTGTAATTCCGATTCTACATTCATGGAACGCATTATAACTGGTGATGAGACCTGGGTCTACGAGTACGATATGCAAACAAGCCAGCAATCATCGGAATGGGTGGCAAAAAATGAGCCGAAACCGAAAAAACCACGCCAAAGCCGCTCGAAAATGAAGGTGATGCTCATTGTTTTCTTCGATATCCGTGGCGTGGTGCACTACGAATTCGTTCCAGAGGGTCAGACGGTAAACAAGGAGTATTACCTAGGCGTTATGAAATGTTTGCGTGAGCGTTGCCCCTTCGTGGCACCCGTTTTGAGTCGATTGAAGCCATAAAACAAAATTCAGCGCGAGAGCTAAAGTCCATCCCGGAAAGCGCCTATAAAAAATGTTTAGATAATTGGAAGTGCCGTTGGCATAGATGTATTGGAGCAAATAGAGCCTATTTTGAAGGCGACCCAATAAATTTTGACGATTAAATGTAAAAATGTTGTTTTAATTGAAAATTCCCGGTACTTTCTTGACAGAGTAGTACCTCTGTTTGTAACGAACTAGGAACAATAATATCAATTCAATCATAAGCAACAAAACCTTCATTCAACTGGAAAACTACATGAAATAGCAGTGGCAAATTTCGAAGTGACTCAGTTTTAAATATCATACTAATGAGTTTAAAAACTAACCTTAGTGGACTATACTGTCATAACTTGAAACAAAATGACGCTATTTCGAAAAGAAGTTGGTATAACTTGTAGCTCTAGCACATATAGAGTAACAAATCGAAACAATGCCTTTTATTGTATGAAGATATTGCATTTTTGACTACTTGAATTCAAGTATAGTGTCATAACCCAATACAGATCGTTTCAGTGTATAAGATAAAGTGAATTTGACTAACCTTAATCACAAAAACTGTCCTAGATCTACACAAAACACTTTTATTGAAGACGGCCACAGATCGTTTTTAATTAACTTGTCACTTATCACGTCATAAATCGACATATTACGTTTTTGAAAATCAATTATAGAAGACCTCCTTGCGCAAGTCCTGACGTGACACTATGCAAGTTTGGTCTACCGCTACTTTCAGTAAACATAATAACGTCAGAAGTACCATCTAGGGGCGAGTAAATGAACCACATACGTGACCCTCTTTGTGGATTTTGAAAGATTCTGATTCCAATAATGCAATAAATATTTTTTAAATTTTCTAAGTTTGACACTATTTGAGCAAAGCTGCGATGTAATAAAGAAATTATAATTATTGTTTTTAAAATAGAAAAAAGAGGAGAGTATATGTCATGGGAGAGTATTTTCTAAATACTCAAGATATTAAACAGACTATTTCTGTGAAACCTTCACAAAATTCAATCTCGAACAATTATCTGAAAACTTTTCAAAAATCAAATCAAAATGTTTCAGAAAACTTTTTTTTGAGATCAACACCTAATGTCATAAAAGAATATATATAAAATATAGAATATTGACAGAAATTACTTAGCAATCCTTAGCCGGTACAGCTGTTTGAACTGGACATAAAAAAACAAATATATTCCAATAAATGCTGCATGCAAATTTAAAAAATCAAAAAGAAATAAAGCACAAAATGAGTTTGCTTAATATTTTGAATATTCTAAAAAAAATTTTCCATGTAATGCAACCTTTCACTTTATTTTTATATTATATGTAATGATTATTCTGTGTTTCTTCCTCAACACTTCTATTATAAAGGATCTTTCAATAAGTGCCCAAGATTTCAGTGTTCAATGAAACATGATTTTCTGTAGCAAGTATTGAAATATTTATTAATTAAGAAAATATTCATTTTGGAATTAGGTATGAAACAAAATATGTTCCAAAAAATGCTGCATGCAAATTTAAAGAATTTTGCCTTTTTCTTAATTTTTTTTTATATAAATGATTATAATGTGTTTTTTTCCTAACACCTCTATTATATGATTGAATCCGGACCATGAATTTAGGTATATTACGTGCACAAACATAGTATCGCACAATTGTTTTAGGTTAACCCTAAACATATTGTTTTCTGGTTGAAACACGCGAGTGTTTTTGAAAGCAAGATATATGATATATATTTTTTGTAATTCTTTTTATGTATCATTCCAAAAAGTTCTACTGTTCTACAGAATGCACTGTATTTCTTTCATAACTTTCATTGAGCATTTTTGGAATGGAATTTTCTAATCATGAGATCTATTTGAAGCAGTTGGCTTAAGTTTGCTAGGTAATTTTGGTCGATTTTCTATATTTTCTTTATATAATTTTATGTCCTTAGGATGTGTAAGAATTTTATATGTCTACTTAAAAATAAGCAGTGTTTCCAAGAAATTTTGATTGAAGTTTTGAAAGTTTCTCAAAAAATTTTGTATAATTTTAACAGAATTATTCTTTTCAATATTTTGAATATGTCAAATATTCTCTTTCAAGTAATATACCCTCTCATTTTATATGTTTTCACGGGTACTGGATAGAGGTTCTGGAAGACTATGTTTTAAAATCTTTTATGGTTATTCTCAAAAAATACACAACTTGTACGAATAATAATGCACGGCCCTATGCTCGGATAGTTAGTGTTAATATTGGCCTGCTCGAACTCCAGATTAACTCCGATAGAACAAATTAAGGATGTCGCTTTTGTGGGGATATGTGCCAGTTCCAAAAAATCATAAGGGTTTCGCGACATAGTGGTCTAGAAATGGAAAAATATTACTTACAACATGGTTCTAAATCTGATCCTGAGTATGCCCTGTTATTTCCAAGTTTGTCACTACTAGAGAGGGAAATACTTGCTAGTGCAGCTCTAAATTCTTTTGTTGTAAAAACTCATCAAAATGAATGTTTGTTTTCGTCATATTTAAGAAAAAAAATAACAAAATCCTTTTTCACTTCAAATAGAAATATATTTCATTTCAGCTTAATAAATCATAAATACATAGATTAACCTTCAATAATATTCAAGTTCAAGGTGCGTCAGCGGTAAATACGATTATATAATCCAACATGTTAAAGTCACACTAAACATGAAATAGGTAAGTATATAGATTGCTAGTAATGCCAAATTTTGTATTGAGCGAATAGATCCTTGCAGTTTTTTCTCTGTGATACACCGGCTGTAGCTCTTACTGCTCTCTTCTAGTGCAGGAATAATACTGAAGCATCTGGTGCGGTTCTCCAGAGTATAACGCCATAAGTAAAAACGCTACAGAATAGTGTAAAATAGGTAAGTATTGTTACTATTTCATTTAAAAAACTTTTAATTGTTCTCACATTGTACTCCGCTCATGATAATCGTGTTATCAGCTTCTGTATGTAGGGCTTTCAGCAAAGTGAACCATCCAAAGTAATACTCAAAAGAATTTCGGTCGCGTCAATTGAACTTTGTTTGCTACTGAAGATTAATCTTTGAATCTTATCGCTATTTCACTCCATTCCGTTTGACCGAAACCATGTTTATGCCTGCTCTTAACACCTCTATGTTCTATTTCCTACGTCCGTCACACTCAAATACCTCACACTTAAACTCGAATCATCAGCATAATATTATACCAAAATTTGCATTTTCAAAAAGATCATCATATATGAAATAGAAGGAAATGGTCCCAGAACAGATCCCTGCGATACTTTTATTGATATGCTGTCTTTTTCAGATGTAACATCGTTCAGCTCTACAACCTGAATTCTTTATATTTCGTTTAATCTAGCAAAGTGAGTACTGGCCCATCGAAGCCATAAAATTCTAGCTTTTCGAGCTAAAGTTCATGCAAAACACTGTCGAATGCTTTGATCAGATCTAAGTTCAATCATTTCTTTGCCATCAAAAGCTTGTATTATATTTACTATTATATATGAAAGAGCAGCGTGATGGTTGATTTACCTCTTCGGAATCCGAATTGATGATGAACAGAGATTATATTCTCAGATTTAATGAAGTTTGGCATTATTTATTTCAACAATGATTCGAAAACCTTAGAGATGATGGTCAATATAGACATTGGTCTATTATTCCTGCAGTCGTTGACGTCACCTCCCTAATGAACCAAAATAACCTTAACCAATTTGAGTTTTCGCGGAAAAATGCCTTCCTCAACTTGGACTTGACTTTGGACAGTTTCATCAGTAGCGGTGCCATAAAGTAGCATCGAATGCCCTACACGACGGTATGTCTTTCGCATCCAATATTTGCCAAGAGAGACAGTTACAGAACCCTGACGTCTACCAACATTCACAACAAAGGTGTTAAACTCTTCCGGAGTAAAAGAGGTTTTGGCTGTCTTTCGTCTGTGCTTGTAGTTTTCTGTTAATCCCCTCATGTATGGTTTTGTTTTTATTGTCCGATCTGTTTCTAAGTCCAACGTCGTAATTCTTTTGTTTTTCAACTAAGTATTGTTTGTATTCGGAACTCAATATTTGTTGTTTCATCTATTTTACCTTCATAATGGTGCATATGGTGTTCAGTCTCATCTGAGATTATCTAATCATTTTAGAATTCCAGATTTTCAAATTTTTCTTGTTGGGGCAACGTTAACTCTTCTTTCGAGGAAATATGATTCGAAATGTGCCTGCCGGATAAAGTGAAACATAACATACCCTTCTCAAGCCTACTTTTGAGGAGAATTTCTGTTAATTAGTTGTTTTCAGCTTTCTCCTGAAGATATTAATGTTTACGTTGTTTATTATTCTGTTTTTTCATTTCAATTTTCTTTTAGGTTTCGGTATCATGATAGTAACTTCCTGCGCCATATAATAGGAAATATAGACATTCACGTCGACTTGAAATTGTTAAAAACATTGTCAATGCATGTTCTTTCATTCAGTGTAGAGTAAGCTTTGGTCTATGAAGACCAAAACTCTCAAAAATAGGTTCTGTTTTCGATACGAGGTTCTCTATAAACTTCAAATTTCTAATATAAATAGCACTCATTCATATGGCTCCTTCCACAGAGA
Organism: Megalocaria dilatata; assembly: GCA_034642435.1. Lineage (NCBI taxonomy): Eukaryota > Metazoa > Arthropoda > Insecta > Coleoptera > Coccinellidae > Megalocaria > Megalocaria dilatata. Next base: position 49,277,777 of record CM067859.1, on the reverse strand, counting down.
GATACTTCACAGAAATTATCCCAGTGGTGTCAAGGTTATGCCCTTCCAAAATCAAGGAGCCCCCATGTGAATGCTGCTTCATAATAAAGCTGCTAGCAACTCTGTAATTCGGAATTACGATACCGGCTCCATTTCTTTCATTCAACCAGTGCTCTGTTAGACGAATAATTACACAAATTTGTTTGAGTTCAAAATATTTATACTGCTATGTTTATTCAGAACAACTCCCGAAGAAACAAAATATTTCTTAAATAAATTCAAGTAACTGGATGACCCCGATTTTATATTCGGCCTTGTATTACATGACTTTAATTGTATCGTATCAAAATGTTGTGTAATCCAAATCTATCAAAGTAGATAAACCATATTTTCAATAGTATACAACATTAAAATGTTTTGAGGACAATAAAGAAAATATTAAAAAGTTGACGAAAGACGCTGCAATGGGTTGGTTTGACAATGGTTCGCTCTTGAAGCAAACTTCCCGGTATGTCTGACCTCTTTATGACTGTACGTCATCACTCACACACTCCACTGCATATGACCTGATATGATCAGACATATTTACCCTTCACCTTCTATAATTCCACTTTAAAGGAAAATTTTCGATATATTCCCATGCAACTTCATGTCAACCCATCATAACGTAATTTTAAGTTGTATATAATTTCAGTGTTTGAATGCACTACTGAATATTACGCAACGTAGCTATTGCCACTTATCTTTTTTAAATATTTCCTTCTCAGATGACAAGAACTGATTATATAGCATATTTTGTTATATAAATTATTTTCCCAATATTGAAACTTGATAAATTATATTGTTAGATTAATCAGAAACAGCATATTAATATTTCTATTACTGAGCTACATTAAGACGGCAACTTTAAATACACTACAGCTCCAATTTGAAATTAAAAATGTTTCAAACTATCGATGACGCCCTGCAAAAAAATGTTGAAGGAAGACACGAACATTAAAGTCTAATATATTTATCGAAGTCCAACTGAATATCTGCAGAAGGTATGGGGAAAAGATTTTGAAAAGATTCAAACTTGCTTATGAGACTTTTATTCTGGATATCATTCAATTAATTACCCATTTTCGTTTAAAACGTTAATTAATAAACACTCCGTATAGCTGTGTATTTTTTGCGCTTGTTGCGGGAAAAAGCTGTCATTTAGTCCAAATATCTGCTTCGAACTTTAAGCCAAAAATGGTCCTAAGCGACTAGGTTGGACTCACTGCTGAAAAATCCCAGGTAAAAGGGAATTCTCTCCGGCCAACTGGTCCGACTGTAAGCATTCTAACTTTCGAATGGATAAAACTAAACACTTGAAACTCTCAGGGAAGGTTTGGAATATAAATCTCAGCCAACCTTTTTAAGAGGAAACTCATAAACACACATCGGTGTCGTTTTAATAGCTGAGATATTTGAATGTAAAATAAACAGATAATTTATAGAACATAAAAATCCCTACATATAACACGGCTGCATCTATTATACCATTGCAGATGGAAATCCACAGAGAAAGGGGACGAGGACAATTGTGAAATTTGTTAGAGAAATTTTCTCGGTGGTACTTTCGGAGTTGGGGAGAAAGCGAACGACTAGATTGTACCAGGACATTGCAGAGGCATTGCGGATGGTATAGTAAACAGGAAATTTTATAAAGATGAGCAGAAAGCTAACATAACAAGGAGAGGTAATGGTCAAACTTCTATACGGTAACACAAAACGAGGTGAACAATGAGAAAAGAGAACTAGAGTAACGCATGGGAACTTCTAGGAATGAATTTTGGAAAGCTTTGTTAGTGGAATTAGAAAACTATATTTGGGAGATGGTCACAAAAAAATGAGTACTGACAGACTTCTGTATAAATTATTCAATAAAAGGAGACGAGAGATACCTAAATATCTGATCCCAGAAAAGAAGGAAAGGTGGGCTGGAACTGAAGGGCCTATTGAAAGAGTCAGCATGAAAGAATTAAAAGATGCCATGAACGCAATAACATCAGGATAGGGTCCAGCCTCTGTTAACTTGACGGCGTGTGAACAAAACATGGTTTTCCAAATCGTACCTGAAGATCTTTTGGTATATATGATGACCCCCTAGAAAAGCAGAAATAGTTCCCAAAGAGTTGAAGACAGCAAGGGCAGCACTGATTCTAAAACGATGAAGGATAAAGGCTTAATTGTATCAAGTTCCTATAAACCAATCTGTCTATTGAGCGAAGCTGGGAAGATATATGAGAGATTGATGGTTAACAGACTGACGGAGTTTAAAAGTATAAATCTCTATTTTTTTCATTTTATTCATAATATATAATTATTTGGTTTCCTTAACATTCTTTATACAGATAGTCCTTGTGCTATAACAAAGGCCGTTAAATTACCTTTCAATCTTTTAGATCAATGGTAAACCACAGAATTATTTATTTGGGTTAACATAGCACTCCATTTAAATTTTCAGTATTCATTTACCAGAAACATTCTGAATTGTTGAAAGGTGAGAAAATATTTTTATTGATTGATGTTATATTTTATTGAATATGAATATAATGGAGTACTGACGAAGAAAGTCTCTCCTAAAACTTGTTTTTTAGTTATGTTTTTACAAATCTTGAGATTTTATAAAAAATAACTTAGTTATATATCCAAGAATATTGAATATACTAAGTAAGATAGTTTTATGATGAAATTCTTAAGATTATGTTAAACATTTTTGAAAGATATCTGTTTTCATAAGATTGATCAAAACAGATATAATCTGTTAGTCTTCTACAATTTTAATAAAAAAAAAAATTTTTTTTTCAATTTTAGAATTAAATTAATGTCTTATGATAAGCACTGCTTCTATTAAATAGACGTATAAAATCAAAATTCACTATACAATATCAAATGGAATAAAAAACCCAACAAAAATAAATTGTTAATTCAAATTAGAAATAAGTAATATCGTTCCAAACATACGCACCTGAACTCGTCAGATAGGCGTGGAACGTATGAGTTGGCTATTACAAACATTTGACAAAATGTTTAGTTTCTGATATTTATTAAAACTAAATCTTTTTCAAAATTACACAACATAATTTCAAGAATTTCTGCAAAACTAATTTATTTGAAGTATTTAATGTGTTTAAATATTTAAATCAGTTACTTCAAAATTTTTCGAAAACATGTAGCACATCCTCAAAAACAATTAGAATTTAGATAAGGTCAGTTCAACTTCACATTTATAAAATAAATTCATTTAAATTTAAATAAACTTTTAATTTTACCAAACAATTTAATTGCATTTACAGAGTTTCCAGAAATTGTTCGGTAAGATTACAAGTTATTTAAATTTAATTGAATTTATTTTATAAATGTAAAGTTGAACAGACCTTATCCAAATTCTACTTGTTTTTGAGGATAAGCTACATGTTTTTAAGAAATTTTGAAGTAACTTATTTAAATATTTGAACATATTTAATATTTCAAATAAATTAGTTTTGGAGAAGTTCTTAGTATTATGTTGTGTATTTTTGAAAAATATTCAGTTTTTATAAATATAAAACCAGAAACTGAACATTTTGTCAAATGTTTGTTATAGGCAAAACATACGTACCACGCCTATCTGACGAGTTCAGGTGCGTATGTTTGAAATGAAATATTTGATATTTACTTATTTTTAATTTTAATCAAAAAGTTATTTTTGTTGGTTTTTTATTCCATTTGATATTACATAGTGAACTTTGATTTTATACGTCCATAAAATATAAGCGGTGTTTATTATAAGACATCAATTTAATTCTAAAAGTTTTCTTAAAAAAACTTGATGAGCAGAAAAAAAATTTTATCTACTCAAAATATTTTTCATAGAATTTTGGTTAACAATTTTTATTTATTGGATTTTGTTATATCATTTCAATGCCATATAATGAAAGTTCATTTTATATGTCGTTTGATATAAGTGGTACTGATATGGCATTAATTTAATTTAATTCCTGAAGTTACAATTATTTAATATAATTTTTTGAAATGAAATATGTAGAAGGCTAATATTACAATATTTAAATAACTGTATATACCTCCTATCAAGTATAAACCTCTATTCATTTTATTTTATTCATAAAATGTGATTATTTGGTTTCCTTAACATTCTTTTCACAGATTGTCCTTGTGTTATAACAGAGGCCGTTAAATTGCCTTTCAATCTTTTAGATCAATGGTAAACCACAGAATCATTTATTTGAGTTAATATAACACTCCATTTAAATTTTCAGTATTCATTTACCAGAAGCTTTCTGAATTGTTAAAAAGTGAGAATAGATATTTTTGTTGATTGATGTTATATTTTATTGAATATGAATATAATTGAGTACTCACGAAGCAATGTCTCTCTTAAAACATGTTTTTTAGTTATGTTTTTACATATCTTGAGATTTTATAAAAAGTAACTTAGATATATATCCGATAATATTGAATATACTAAGTAAGATAGTTTTATGATGAAATTCTTAAGATTATGTTAAACATTTTTTAAAGATATATGTTTTCATAAGATTGATGAGCAGATCAAAACAGATATAATCTGTTAGTCTTCTACAATTTTAATTGAAAAAAAAATTTTTTTTTTAATTTCAGAATTAAATTAATGTCTTATGATTAGCACTGCTTATTATCAATAGACGTATAAAAACAAAATTCACTATACAATATCAAATGGAATAAAAAACCCAACAAAAATAAATTGTTAATTCAAATTAAAAATAAGTAATATCGAATGTTTCGTTCCAAACATACGCACCTGAACTCGTCAAATAGGCGTGGTACGTATGTTTTGGCTATAACAAACATTTGACAAAATGTTTAGTTTCTGGTCTTATATTTATGAAAACTAAATCTTTTTCAAAAATACACAACATTATTTCAAGAACTTCTCCAAAACTAATTTATTTGAAATATTTAAGGATTTAAATCAGTTACTTCAAAATTTTTCAAAAACATGTAGCACATCCTCAAAAACAATTAGAATTCAGATAAGGTCAGCTCACCTTCACATTCATAAAATAAATTCATTTAAATTTGAATGAACTTTTTATTTTACCAAACAATTTAATTGCATTTTCTTTTTTTTCAGAATAAATTTATTAGTTACCCTCAAAATTTTACAGGGATTGTCAAAGAAATATATGATAATGTACATCATGAAATACAAAATTGTAAATATGTCATACTAAAATATTTCAACTTTAAAACCTATAACAATCAATAAAAAACAAACTATTACACCAAGATACGAACTAAAACACAGCAAGTAGATGACTAGAACTGGTACTTCATAAACTCATCCATTGAATGAAATGCACATTCAGTTAGAATCGCTTTAACTTTTCACTTGAATGTTGTAGAATGCAGTGTTGTTAGGGATTGTGGAAGTCGGTTATAGATTTTCATTCCATTAAATATATGGGTGTTCTGTCTCCTCTGCAGTCTGTCTTGGGGCAACAAAGTTGTTCCTATACCGGGTGTCATGACTGAATCGTCGAGTGTGTCTGGAAATTATCCGGATTTTTGTGCACATACATGAGACACTCTAGAATATAACAGCATGTTAAAGTAAGTATTCCATATTTCTCAAAAAGTGGTCTACAGCTAGTGACCTGGTTTACTCCCGCTACTAATCTTAAAGCTTTTTTCTGTTTCAGGAACACTCTTTCTGCCTCTGAAGATGAACCCCATAAAATGATGCTGTAGCTCATCCTGCTGTGGAAATGTGCGTGATATGTAAGTAACGCTTCTTTTTCTGTGAGCAAGTTTTTTATTCTTCTCATTGAAAATAATGCTGCTGAGACTCTTTGGTACAATTCATTTATGTGCTTCAGCCAAGTTAAATTTTCGCTGATTGAAACCCCAAGCAGAGAAATACTTTTTGGTTCTTGATGTTTTGTGCTCACAATCAACTCCTGAGTTTTCTCTTCGTTCACTCTCATGTCATTTGAACTAAACCATTCTATCGCATCTTTGACTGTTTCATGAGATTTATTTAGGAGTAGATTTCTGCCCTTGGCTCTATTCAAAAATGTATCGTCAGCGAAGAGGGTTTCATCATCAGCACCAACGTTATATATCAGGTCATCGATATATGGGAGGAAAAGAATAGGCCCGAGCACAGATCCCTGGGGAACTCCCGCAGTAATTTTCATCTTGGAGGACCTTTTACCTTCCAAATCTACAATTTGGTACCTATCTTTAAGGAACGACTCCAACAAATTCAAAACTGGCCCTCTTATGTCAATGTATTCCAACTTATGCAGAAGCTTTTCATGGTTGACACAATCAAACGCTCGACTTAGATCCAAGCAGGTCAGCATCACATCATGTGCATCATCCAATGCCTTCATGATGTACTCAACAATGTGGACCAAAGCTGTGGTAGTAGATTTTCCCTCTCTGAAACCATTCTGGAAACTGCCAAGCAACGAATTTTTTTCCAGAAATGCGACAATTCTAGTTTTGAGGAGATTCTCATAGATTTTTGAGACAACTGGCAGGATAGATATTGGCCTATAGTTCTCGTTTAGCTCTTGATTACCTTTTTTGTGGACCAGTATCACCCTCGCAATCTTCAGTTCTTCCGGAAAGTAGCCCTGCTGGAAGCAATCGTTAATGAGGTAAGAGATAGGATCAGCAAGACAATAGATGACCTCTTTCAACATTTTCACGGAGAAGCCATATACATCTTGGGAAGTTTTATTTCTCATTTCTGATACAACCCTCAAAATTTCCTCTGGTGTTGTGGGGGTCAAAAAAAAATGAGCGTGAAGTTTTACTTTGATTTTTATTTTTCAACATTTTTACACTCGATTCTGGATTGGTGTTAGCTCCAGTTAACTTTTCCGCAACCGTTGAAAAATACCGGTTGAATGTTTCTTCTGATAGTGATGAGGGGTATACTTTTTCTGTCTCTGATTTTAATTTTGAATTTATTACCTGCCATATCGCACGACTCTTATTTTCTGCTTCATTGACGAATTTCGAACTTTTATCTTTGACGGTATCATTTAACAGCTGTTTATATTCATTTTTTAATCTCATGTTTAATTTCCTTGAACCCTCATCTCTTTTTACCTCACATATTGTGTATGCTGCATCTAATTTGTTTTTAATGTCAATCATTTCTGGTGTTTTTAAGCATTTTTTCTCACAAGAATCAAAAACTTTCTTTTTTCTTTCAGGAAAGCACTGATTGAAATGGTGCGTTATTGTTTGATGAAAGATCCTGAAAGAATATTGGGCTGAGCTCATACAAATACATCCCAAATCTACGTTCCGCAGCTGTTCACGAAAGCGGCTAATATTATCCTCATTTATAATGCGCACCATCTTATATTTTTGTTTTTTAGGGATGTTTGCCTGCAGTATGTCCAGTCTCTGCGCCAGATGATCCGACAAGTGATAATTAATTGTTGCGGCTTTGTAGAAGGAACGATTCAAATTAGTGAAAATGTTGTCAATGCAATTACTTGACGTCTGTGTAACACGTGATGCCTGATTAAAAATGACATGTACACCGTATGAGACGAGTAGTCTAAGAGCCCGTGAACCCCAGACCTTCGTTATTTTATAAAAGCTGAAAGTTTGTCAGCGCATGCTCCCAACACAGGTAAGAACGAAGGCCCATTATGAAATTCGGGTTGTAGTGGCTTTGGCAGGTAAACGGTACTAAAGGTGTGTAAAATACTAATATAGTTTCGTCAAATTATAAAGAGCGATTTTTTGGTATTACCTTTAGAATACTATTAAAAATCACATTATCCATTGCCAGACACTTAACATCGTGGTAACCCCTTGCCAGACACCCTTAATGTTCAGGTCATAATAATACTACTTACGTTATAGTATAAAGGCTGGTTTTTATACATGATACTTGGGTAATGAGTAGATGATGTTTTCTCAATAGCCAGACATTTTTGATAGTTCCAACCCCTTGCCAGACAAGCATATAGGGTAGCTGTAGAAACGAGCCCGAGGTACTATACGTATGTGAGTGCGAGTGAGATGGCGAGTTAGGTCTATTGCGATCCCTTAACGCGCAGCTGTTATTTCTACTGCGCATGTATTGTTTAGTGCTCAGTATATGTTTTCATCAACAAAAATAACATTATATGTTATCTTGAAGTTTTATTAATTTAATGTTTATTATTAATTAATAACATTGGATATTCCGAATATATCAAAAGAATTAAGTGAATTCAATATTATTAGTAGATGATACGTAGTGTATGATAAGTAAAATATATGTTTACGATTTGTTTATGTGACTAATTAAATAAAAGTAAATTTGTATTAAAAAAAAAATCATGGGTGATACATTAATGTGTGTTTTTTGCAACAAAAGTAGCGAAAAAATAATATTATTTTCTGACGAGACATTGAAAAAATGTGAATTAATTTTAAAATTGCGAAAAAAACATAACCTGAAATATAATAATATCATTCTTCCACGTGAATATACAGAGGATGGCTATCATAGGGAATGTTACAAATCATTTACAGGGTTAATGAAAAAATATTTTACCGCAGAACCAAAAGAATCTGAAAAGAATGTGAAAACAAACCAGGAAAAAGAAACATCTGCAGTCGCAGTAAATCCATCAACAGATGATTCAATACTAGGTTCATCGCATTTGTCGGAGTTACTTGTGTCACACGTACCTTTAGCTTCTCAATCAACAGAACTTGAAGCTTCCCATGTAGCTGCGGATAGTTGTGAACTTGAAGAAGTGACTGAAAATGTTAATGCATCCACTGAAATAAATAGTTCATTTCAAACTGATACAACCAGAGTTGATATAAGTAAAAATAAAAAACCATTCAACATTTTTTTTTTACTTTTAATCCAATAAAATTTTTCAAATTTTCTCAGAAACTGACGAAGAAGATGAAGACCACAATATCGAATGGACCAACAGTGACGAAGAAAATGATGACAATGATGATTATTATGATTATCAATAAATTAATAGTATTTCTTATACATTATGATACTATGTCATATTACCGATCTATTTTTTTACCCTTCATTATAACTTATAGTGTCACTAATCTATTTTTAATAAAATTTTTGAAAAATATTTCTATTTGGCTTTTCTATTTAACCAGTTACTGACAGATTAAATTGAACTTTTTAACAATTTCGAGTACTTGTAGCAAGGAATGTCATTTGTGCAGATATTTTTAAAATTTACATCAATTATTAGTCACATAAATTGGCCAAAAAGTTTATTTGGATAAGTCATTCTAATCACGAATCTCTTTTTAACATTTACATAGATTGTGCGGCAAAAAGGTTGAAAATAGCAAAAAAATATCTGACTATGGAGAAAACATCATCTGATAACTACCTTAGTATCATATAAAAAATCAACGATTTCATTATAACGTAAGTAATAGTATTATTAATATTTTTCTTATAATTAATAATGAATACTAAATTTATCGTTAAAAATAGCATATATTATTTTTACTGATATACGCATGTACAAAGTACTAAACAATACAAGCGCATCTCACTCGCACTCACATACGTATAGTACCTCGGGCTCGTTTCTACAGCTACCCTATATGCTTGTCTGGCAAGGGGTTGGAACTATCAAAAATGTCTGGCTATTGAGAAAACATCATCTACTCATTACCCAAGTATCATGTATAAAAACCAGCCTTTATACTATAACGTAAGTAGTATTATTATGACCTGAACATTAAGGGTGTCTGGCAAGGGGTTACCACGATGTTAAGTGTCTGGCAATGGATAATGTGATTTTTAATAGTATTCTAAAGGTAATACCAAAAAATCGCTCTTTATAATTTGACGAAACTATATTAGTATTTTACACACCTTTAGTACCGTTTACCTGCCAAAGCCACTACAACCCGAATTTCATAATGGGCCTTCGTTCTTACCTGTGTTGGGAGCATGCGCTGACAAACTTTCAGCTTTTATAAAAGAACGAAGGTCTGGGGTTCACGGGCTCTTGCTCTAGAGTGTTTCTTTTACCTTCAGCTCCTCACTGTTTGTTCCATTGAAATTTATATTAAAATCGCCTGCTATCAGTATATTATGATTCGGCTTATCGGCCATGATATTCAGGGCTCCATCTAACCGATCAACAAACAATTCGATATTTCCCTGAGGGGACCTGTAAACACATAAATAATATGTTTTTGTGGTCTTCTCAAATATCGCACACATTTCAATTTCTTTTTCAATTGATAAATCATTTATCGATTCCACAGGTTCAAACTGAATGTTCTCTCTTGGAAGAATTACGCAACCGCCGTGTTTGAATTTACTACGATTAAAGGCATTTGCCACTTTATAATTACGAATATTTACGCCTTTCATTTGATCTTGGTTCATCCAATGTTCAGTTATACATGCCACTTTGTAGTTGTTGTCAGTGTTCAATACATTCTCCACTACGTCAAGTTTATTGCCTAAGCACTATATTGATATTCAATATTGCGTCATATCTTAATTTAGTTATTTTTGTAGCTATTTTCACATCGTCCACTTTCCTACTTGGTTGTTCTTCGAAAGAATTGAAATCGCTTAACTACCACGCCCATAGGCCAATTTTGGGGCTTATAAAGTTCTTCCACGAGTGATAAATTCGCACCAATTTTGAAACACACACTATGCGTCGAGTCACGCTTTGAGAGTTTTTCGATAGAAAACTCTTCCCCTGGGTATTTTCCTTTCAGGTGGTTCTCGATTAGGGACTCATGGACATTTTTATTTACACGCCCTACACACATCCAAGCACGTCTGGGTGCACCAACAAAATCCGACGAACCAGCACCAGCCCCCGTCACCTTTATGACCTTTTTCTTTATAACATGACTGTCCACATTGAACTTATCTTTTTGCGAATTCATATCTCTTCTAATTGGAACAAGCCTGTTAATAGAGATTTCTACTTTAATAGTACTCCTATCTGCCGCTTTATCCTTTTCATCATTGGAGGTTGAAACTACAGAATTCTTCGTGATGACAGGAGTAAGGTCATCAGCCACAAAAGCTTGTTCTGCAGATTGTTCCTTCGGGATTATTTTCATAGATGGTTCTGTCAAATTGCTTCTTTCTATTTTCTCAAGGAGAGATATGTGTTTCTTCAAAATATTAATTTTGTCATGCAATTCTGTTATTAGGTTTGATTTTTCATTCAATATCACATTCAAATAATTTACCTCTGATTGTGTGTTCACTGCAATCAAAGGAATATCATGCTCTTAATCTCCATTTTCCATTGATGTTAACTGTTGACCTATTGACTGTTCGAAACACACTTTATTCAGCTCGGAAAGACGACATTTTAGTTTCTGAATTGCCAAATCCTTCAACTCGCACTGCGTCTTCAGACTCTGTATTTCCTGATCTCTTTCATCGCAATTGCACTTTTTTGAGGTTATATTCTCGCAACAAACCATCTCTCCGTCATCGTTCACATATATTCCACAAACTTTTAGTACACAGCTAGGATGAAATGTCTTACTACATTTAAAGCAGGAGATAAAATTTTTCACTTCTTTGAGGCATTTACTGCACGTAAACTCAACAGCGTTGTTGAATCTCCTCATTCACAGAGTTTCCAGAAATTATTTGGTAAGATTACGAGTTATTTAAATTTAATTGAATTTATTCCATAAATTTAAAGTTGAACTGACCTTATCCGAATTCTAATTGTTTTTGAGGATGTGCTACATGTTTTCGAAAAAATTTTGAAGTAACCTATTTAAATATTTTAACATATTAAATATTTTAAATAAATAAGTTCTGGAGAAGTTCTTAAAATTATGTTGTGTGTTTTGAAAAAGATTTAGATTTTATAAATATAATACCAGAAACTAAACATTTTGTCAGATGCTAGTTATAGGCAAAACATACCACACCTATCTGACGAGTTCAGGTGCGTATGTTTGGAACGAAACATTCGATATTACTTATTTTTAATTTTAATTAACGATTTATTTTTGTTCGTTTTTTATTCCATTTGATATTGTATATTGACTTTTGATTTTATACGCCCATTAATTATAAGTGGTGCTTGTTATAAGACAGTAATTCAATTCTAAACGTTCTTTAAAAAAAAATTGATGAGCAGAAACAAAATTTCATCTACTCAAAATATTCAATTTATAGGATTTTGGTTAACAATTTATCTATTGGATTTTGTTATATCATTTGGATGTCTAATAATGAATGTTTATTCCATATGTCGTTTGATATAATTGGTAATTATATGACATTAATTTAATTTAATTCCTGAAGTTATAATTATTAAATATAATTTTCTGAAATGAAATATGTAGAAGGCTAATATTACAATATCTAAATAATTTTATATACCTTCTATTAAGTATAAACCTCTATTTATTTTATTTTATTCATAATATATAATTATTCGGTTTCCTTAACATTCTTTATACAGATTGTCCTTGTGCTATAACAGAGGCCATAAAATTGCCTTTCAATCTTTTAGATCAATGGTAATGAATATAATTGAGTACTGACGAAGCAAAGTCGCTCTTAAAACTTGTTTTTTAGTCATGTTATTACATATCTTGAGATTTTATAAAAAGTACCTTAGTTAGATTTCGAATAATTCTAAGTAAGATAGTTTTATGATGAAATTCCTAAGATTATGTTAAACAATTTTGAAAGATACCTGTTTTCATAAGATTGATGAGCAGAAACAAAATTTTGTCTACTTAATATATTTAATTTATAGGATTTTGGTTGACAATTTTAATTTATTGGAATTTTTTATATCATTTGGATGTCTTATAATGAATGTATTATATATGTCGTTTGATATAAGTGGTACTTATATGACATTAATTTCATTTAATTCCTGAAGTTATAATTATTAAAATTTGAATATCAAAACAAATTAAAATATGTTTATCTTCTACAATTTTAATTTCAAAAAAAATGTTTCATTAAAAAAACTTTTAGAATTGAATTTATGTCTAAAACAAGCACCGCTTACATTTAATAGACGTATATAATCAAAACTCAATATATAATGTCAAATGGAATAAATAAACCAACAGATATACGAAAGTCATTAAAATTAATAAATAAATATTTAAAGGAGTCAAAATTTTGTTGTTGGTCTTACCTTCAAGAACACCAATTGCCTTTTAAAAAACATGAACACACTTAAAGGACTTCTCAAAGAATATAATTTATTTGAAATATTTAATATATCTAAATATTCGAATAAGTTAATTCAGAAATCTCTAAAAATATGCACTATATCTTCAAAAAACAAATATAATTCTAAGCAATTCCTTCATCGGTCCTGAATAATATTCCAAATATCAAAATCAAAAAACTAACCTATATCAACAACGCATGTGTAAAGAAATGAATGTTTCGAAACACAGATCAACTTTATAATTCAAGATTGATCTATGGTCTAACAAAATCAAAGAACAATTTTTTGTAAATTAAAATTGTAGACGATAAACATATTTTAATTTGTTTTGATATTCAAATTTTGTTATATTTCTTCTATGAAGTAAAAGGCCTTTCTATTTTGTTTTATAATTATCAAATATAATTTTTTGAAATGAAATATGTAGAAGGCTAATATTAAAATATTTAAATAATTTTACATACCTTCTATCAAGTATACACCTCTATTTATTTTAGGAAAGAATGGTTATCGGAAACGCAGCATGGAAATTAATAAAGTATCTGAGAGCGATAATAAGGCGAGGTCTGTTGAGGTGAAATAAACAATTGTTAATCGATGAATATAAAAATTCCAAATATCAAACAACGAATATTCAAAACATTACAAAAATTCTGTCGAAAATTAAGCTTCATTTTTAAACATCTTGATTGATTATTTTCCGGTTCTCTTCCTAAGCAATAATGAATGAAGAATCACCCCTATTTAGGGTGCTCTTCAATCAATTCTTAGCCAAGTCATTTTATAAAGTCAGCACGAGTATGTTTTTTGTCTGAATCGGCTTCTTTGAATAAAATGCGACCCTTGACTGTAGCAATATCGACGATAGCAAACCATATAGCTAACGGCCACTGACAGCAACGTTTTTCTGTTCTATAAAGAGCACATTCTTGGTTGAGAACACCGTTTTTGTTGTATTGTAGAATAGAATCACTTCAGGTTTTCCAGAACCACTATCTGCGCTGCTGTCATGGTTCATTGATGATAAAAGTATCACAGAGTGGCTTTTCTTCAGTACATATGACGTTATCGTCATATCACTTGTGGAACCGAAATTTATGGTTTCTACCGGATACATTAGTTTTGGAAAGAATTAATTTGGTATTTCTCTCTTCTTCTTTCACAGTGTGCCAACGTATGTGAGCGCAACTTTCATCAATTCTCTTAATAGTTCGACAGAAATGAACCAGTTATCACCTGTTATATTTCTATTCGAGTTCATAACAGGCCTAACTGAACGAAGTACGAACTAAGTTGAAATAGTCAATTTCTGAGGGTTAGTATTATATTTTTTTTTTCGCCAGTGTATTTAAATCCGAATCATGAGTAAAGAATTACTTGGTATGTAGAGATACCTTTTCGAATTCTTCCTTGTAATTGATCAAACGTTTACCAATTAGTGTGCAAATTCTTTGTTAAGCATACTTCAAAAGGGGTTGAAAGAGGGATGTATATTAGAGTTAAATGGTTTATTTATAGCCTAAATACATGTATTACATGTATACAACTTTACAAGCTTGAATTGTTTATGCAAATTCAGGGAGTTGTTTCGGTGTAGTATTGAACTCTAAATGCGGTTAAAACACTACCTCGTTCGTGGATTAGCAGTTCTTCTTTGAGCTTTTTCACCGTCGTTCACTTTCACCGAATGCACGTTTATTGGTTTTCACTGTTTGGTTCACTTTTCACAAATTAATATCTAATTACAAATAAATAATGCAGATTATACATGCAATTCCAAGCCTTTAGTGTGTTACTGTGTTAGTGGGAGAGAGACCTAAAACTAGCGAGTCGTTTATTTTGTGCTTTTTGGGCAAGCGATAAAATTCGACTTTTTTGGGCATGTTTCTTCGGGGGTGCTTCTTTACTAATTGTTTGTACAGGGTGAGTATCGCGTGACCGTCTGGTCGAGGAAATATCTTCAACTGAACCTTTCTGATTGACCCTATGAATGAGTTGGGGCTCGAAAATGCAGCCCAGGTAGATACCAGTACGACATTCGACTGTTATTCCGTCAATTATAGATTATTCACTTAATAAAATAAATTACAAGCAATCTTATATCACTTGTACATCCTGAATTTCAAAATTCAAACGAAACAGTATTTATTTAATTAACTTACATAGACCAAAAAAATTAGAAGATTTCTAGATATATAAAGGAAACAGAAAATTATAACATCTCTTTTAGAACCATTAATTCAATAAAAACTATTGGATACTTCATTCCTAAAAACAAGAAATCAGGAGTTTACAAGTTAACATGTAGTGATTGGCTATGTGTATATGTAGCCATCATCCAAATAATCATCATTCCAAATAAGGATACGAGAACATGAAAAATGTGACATTAATAATAAATCAAATTCAACATATGCCAACCCTTAGTTAGAGACTAGTCATAATTTTAATAGGAACTATGAAATATTACATATCGAAAACAAAAGCCATAGACTAAATATGTTAGAAACTTCAGAGATTAATAGATATAATAAAAGACAATTTTTTATTATTCATCGAATAGATTTAAACATATCACCCTACTTAACATTTTTCATTGATTGTGAACGACCTCTTGTCACACCTCTATTTTTTATAACAGAGCTGTGTATTTAAGGTCATGTTTTGCATTGTATACCTCAGTTTTAATACTCACCTGATGAAGTGATGGTATGACGAAACAATTGTCGTGTCAATTAGTAAAATAGCGGAAGTTAATATTTGTTTTTCTTTTAATTTTTATAGAGAAACGATAGACATCAGTCGTAACATTTCCAATTATAGACGAATTAAGTTATGCTCATAGTTGTCCCTATTACCATGGAATCTTTAAACAATGTGATTCAAAATATCCAATACCTTTGCCCAAATTCTCGCCCCGATTTCTACTCGATTCAAACTACCGTGGTGCCAGGTCTATCGACCATAAAATCCCCTAGCTTCATCACCACGAACCGTAAGCTCTATTAGTGAACCCCGAGATATGTAAATGACCGTCGACGATTAAATTGGACCTGAGTGTACGTTTATACTGGTCCCAAATTGTTATTATCAGTCTAGTCGAACTTTCTAATATCGGGAACGTGGAATATTATGAATCGAAGGTAATGAGAACAGGAGTATTAACCATTGTTACACCGTAGCGAACTAGCAAACATTCTTGTCATCAAATGGTTTAAAATAACGTTATTCGTTCCAAGTTTGATTGCTTCATCTCTCGAATATTTGAATTTGAAATCTCAAAGGAAAATAACATTTCGACCTTTTCTGTATTCCTTATTTTTAAATTTCGAGCTACATTGCACGCTCGTTTATATGAATCTAATCATTACAGAAGATTTATAAAAGTTTGAAAAGAAAGAAATCCACTAATTTTTCAGTAGATGGCTGTAGTGATCGATATGTCGTAAAGTATCGATCAAACAATTTCATATTTATGCTCGTTCTCAAGGTGAGATTTCACACTGAAAAAAATTTATATGCTGTTTTTTGTTTGATACATTCAGTTGTGAGTAACAGAGTGTTAAAAAAGGAGGTCAATTTTCGGTAGATTTAACAGTGGTGATACTGTATTAGCTAATCACGTGAAATAAAGGTTTCGTCGATTCCGTTAAGGTATTTTTGATATTAAGGATGCACCTCGTACAGGTCGTCGGAAATATAGATAAAATCACAGAAATAATAAAAGTTGACCGGCCTTTTAGTCGCACTTCAAATCACACACATCGTAGTGATTCGCCAGAAACTCCGAGGGCTTGGTTGAGAAGTTTTATTGCATCCACCATATAGTCCGGACCTTGCACCAAGCGATTATCATCTTTGTCTCGCATTACAAAATTCCTGAGTGATAAGGACTGAAAAGAAGATTGTGAAAATCGATTACTAAAGTTTTTCGCCAGTAAGTACCAACACTTCTATGAGGAAAGCATTTGAGGCTACTGTTATGAATTTTGTTGATGAGTTTTTCAATTGTTATTGTAATTCACTCAAAAAAAATTTGGTTTAAATACATTTTCGATCACCTGTGTATAAAGTTTAATGTATCGTGTGCTGCCGGCTAACTGGTTACATTTAAATTTTGTAATTGTAAATTGAAAATTTAAATATTACTAATTTTGATTTACTGTAATAGGAAAGGTTCAGTTTGAATTTCTAATTTCTTTTGAAGTAGTTGGAAATAGAAAGTTTAACTGAACTATCTTAATCTAAGATCTACGTTCTATTTATTCTAACCCTATCTCTCTATTCAGTAATCCTAGTAAACATTGAATTAACTTCAAATACAATTATTTACAGAGTTTAAATTATTTCTGCTTTTGGTAAGTTGGTCAATCACTTTCAATGTTCCTTTTAATAGTGCCTTTTTTCTATTTGAGAATTTCACTGGGTCCTAGAAGTTCAACTGAATTATCTAGAAGGTTTTGAATTCATAGCCAACCTAATTGTCTTCTATTGAATTTTCTTGGTTGATACTTAATTCCATTATTGAGTTTTCCATTCAATCTTCAGGTAATTTATTTCTTGATACCAATTGCTTCTTTATTGATATGGTTTTTTCGATTTAGGTTATGGAACTGGATTCTTGAAGAGTAATTTATTTTAAACAGAGGTACGTGATCTCGACCCTAGAGTATTTTATACTGAATGACGGTTTGTGTGCCACTTTTTTTATAGTTTTCAGGAAAAATTGTATTTCAAAGCTTACTAGCATTTGTCAAAATTCTTTAAAAAGTATGCTTTCAATGATTATACAAAATTTACACTACTTCCTGGTTTGAAAAATTTTAGAAAATTAGCCTGAAGTTTTGACACCTCTTTCATGTCAATCACAATAGTGAAAGTATTCTTTTTTTATCACAAAGTATTTCAAGTGTCAAAAGTTTACAGAGTTTTACTTAAAATTCTTCTAACTTAAATATTACTTAAAATTACCTATGAAATTGATTACATTTCTTTCGCTAATATGCTATTACAACTTCATACATGCTTAAGCATCTTCGAGAATATTTCTTATATACACATTTTCAACATTACTGACGTAAATTAATTGAATTTTGATAAATTTTGTTCAATTAACATTACTTTGGTGGGTTAGATTTTATTCAGCTTGTTCATTGTCAATAATTTCACTAAAGTTAATATAGGATTCATGATAATAACAATTTTTTAGCCAATTTAAAAAAGATATCTAAATTCACATTACTTCTATTTCTTGCCATTTTGGCTGTTTGAAACATTACACATAATTGTGAACTGAATACTTTCTATGAGTTCCATTTCAATTCTTCAAAATTCTTTCTGATATTTGAGTAACATTTAAAGAATTTTCACTCTACTAGTTGTTATGTACTCGGAACATGCTTTTTCTCCAAATTTTGGTTTGTAAATTATTTATATGAGTTGAATTATTAATATTACTGTCAGTATTGATCTCATTCAAATGATTTTGATATGATTACTTTGTAATGAGTCGACTTAGATGCTTGGGTAAGACTTTTCCTTCAACTTTCATTGAGTTTTATTGTACAACTTCTTAATAATGAGTCATTATAACTGACTTGGAGTGTTTTATTCATGAAATCCATGACAATTCTCCCAAAATTTGTTGAGATTTAAATAAATTGCCAAAATTTATGCAATTGAAAAAAAATTACGTTTTCTTTCATTCAATTATATATGTTTGTGAAAATTGTACGGATGAAATCAGAATTTTGAAATGTATTGATGTACGAGTATTTCTGAATTCTAATAATGAAATTTCAAAATGTAATTTTGACATTTATTCTGTTATTTACTGATTCTTCATATTACGTATACCAATTTTAATCTTATTTGTTTTGTTTTAATTCGAATCAAATTAATTACTGTTATTTAAACTGTTTGTATTCTCTATTTCACAAGTTCTGTCAAATGGAGGTTTCATCTTTGTGCATTGTTTTTCATCTTTTTGTAACCGTATATGTGATTGTGTTCGGATCATGTCACTTTCTTTCAATATCACATATTTCCTTCCTATTTTTCTGCCAATTTTCATGATATAATTTTTTTATTTTTCCCCTCATTTTATCTTTAGTTCTTGTATGAAGTGGTCATATTTTAATTCTGCTCTACTATAGCAATGCCTGTTTGATTTTTCCTTTTAATAAAATGCATGAAATATTTTTTTTTTACTTGTATTTTGTTTAATTTCAATAAAAATTTTCCCCATACTTAATATTAAGTTTTCATTTTTCTGTTTTTTATTCATTCGTAGTAATTTCATCGGTTCTTGTATACCTTGGTCTATTAGATCACCTTGTACTTTTCTTATATCGGTATAATTCAATTTAATCTATCTATTCTTATAATATTGCCTTAAATCATCATTCTGTAAACATATATCATTGTGTTTCATTGTAATTCTCTTATTTTTATCTGCGTAATATTTAGAGTCATTTCGATTTTTCGAATCGTTGTTGTCTAATATTAATTCTTCAGTTGCAATTTAATTGCGGAAATTAATTCAAAACGTAAAAACTTGGGCTTTTTTGTTTCAATTCTCACACAAGGTGAGTTCACCTTCGAGAATATTTGTAATCTGTTTGTTTCGTTAATGACACGATTTTCATTCAATATTACATTTTCCATAATATGAAAGAATTTTTTATCTGTACAGTATTTACTAATAAAATAAACATTTCTAATAATATTATTATTATTTTATTTTCATTATTATTTTTATTATTAATCATGTCAGCAATATTGGTTTGTATTTTAATTCCTTTAATATTACTATACATTAGAACTTTGAATATCAAAGCAGATTTAATCTTCTTCAATTTTAATTTTTGCAATTTTAATTTTTGGAGTAACTTATTTAAATATTCAAACATATTGAATATTTCAGATAAATTAGTTTTGGAGAAGTTCTTAAAATTATGTTGTGTATTTTTGAAAGAGATTTGGTTTTCTTAAATATAAGACCAGAAACTAAACATTTTGTCAAATGTTTGTTATAGGCAAAACATACGTACCACGCCTGTCTGACGAGTTCAGGTGCGCATGTTTGGAACGAAATATTCATTATTACTTATTCTGTAATTTTGATTAACATTTCATTTTTGTTGGGTTTTTTATTTCATTTGATGTTGTATAATGAATTTTGATTTTATACGTCTATTAAATATAAGCAGTGCTTATTATAAGATATGAATTTAATTCTAAAAGTTTTTTAAGAAATTTTTCTGATATTAAAATTGTAGAAGACTAACAGATTCAATCTGTTTTGATATTCAAAGTTTGTAATAATCCTTCTATCAAGTGAAAAAACCACTTCTTATTATTTTACTATACATTTGTTTATCATTTTTTATTTCATTTTTCTTTGTAGTATTGTTTTTCAACATTAATATTCCATATGATTTTCATTTATAGCATTATTATTATTCATCAACGATATTTCATTTTTATATTCATTAATAATATAATTATTTTCATTCATCATTTCTGTTTCATTTTCTACAACTTCTCTGTCAATATCAATATCATTTTTATTCTATTCGTTTGTTTCATTATTTTGTTCATCATTTAAAAAATTAAATTCGTATTTTTTCTGCTTCTCTGTTATATCTTCATGTTTGCTTTCCAATTTCTCATTCTCCTCTCTCCATTCATTTATATTTGCTTCTAATATTTTATTAAATCTTTCTGAAAAAACCCTAATTTCTATTGAATTATCTGCTATTTTATTTTTCATTCTTTCTGTGCTATCTTTTACTTCCTCGCTCATTTGCATCATATCCTGTTTCATTTCCAATAATATAATATATTTCTTATATTTGGCTCTAACTTCTTTCGTTCTGTTTTATTTTCTCCATCCCCTTTCTCCACAAAGAAGGTTTTCCGTCTGGGTTCCATTTTTGTTTAATTTCAGTTAATATGAAATAAAGATATTCTTAAAATCAAAAGTTTCGAGCCCCACCTTTGGCGCCAATTGTTATGAATTTTGTTGATGAGTTTTTTAATTATAATAATAATTAATCAGGCAAACTTTTGTAAGATACTTTTTGTGAGTTATATTTTTTAAAAGTTAATTCTGTGAAAAAATATAACTCACTAAAAATATCTTAACGAAAGGTTTATTAAGAGTATAATTATAATTAAAGAACTCATTAGCAAAATTCATTACACAACTTTGAAAATGGCAACAAATCATAGAACGGTGCATTTTCGACCCAAATCGGACAATCGGAAACATGTTTAATAAAGTCTTGAAGTTTACGCAAAAGTAATGGTTTTTTTCCCCAATCAATTAACAGTGACTCTCAGAAATAAACAAGAATTTACTTATTATAAGAAGTTATATATTTCAAAAAGGACATGAATCAATAAAATGAGTAATCTTTCTTGAAAAAAAAAAAAGTTATTTTTGGTCTTTTTCGAAGCAAATTTCGCTAACATGTATTCGATTGCTTTGTTTAAAGCTTGAACTGCTTTCGCATGTGAAACTTTGACTGAGGGCAGAAATTTCACAGTCAATTCATAGGGATTCCTTGCACTCCAATAGATTTGTATCTTGAATCACAAATTCATAATTGCTCCATTTATCTACGTTTTGTGCTTGCATTCTACAGATTTTGGAGCTTGAATAGGAAACATTTGTGACCCTAAAACATAATCCATATCTCAGTGAGCTGTTTCTGCAAAACTGAAAGTAACAAATCCTTTTCATCTATCAAATATTGCTTATTTCTAGCCTTTTTGTCCATAAAGTTCTTATTCAACCATGTTTTAAAAACCTAGAGTTATAACTTGTTCTTATCATGGGTGTCACTGAAATCAAAAGTACAAAAAGGATAAAGAATTACAAGAAAAAGATTCAAATACAAAAAACTCATTCTCAGTTTGGAGAAAACAAAATATCTACCATTCACTTCCTGTTCTAGTTGACTGCCAAATCTAGGACCATTGTTTATTCCACACAACCTTTGTATTCGTGAATCAATTATAAATCCTTCAAATATCTGAGAATTATAATTGATCATCACTTGAAATGGCACCTTCAAGTGGAAAATATAGATAATAAATTGGGAGGCATGATTTACGAATTGAGATACCTAAAACAACAAGATAACAGGTATCTGGTAACATTATATCATACTCTTCTTCGATCACATTTAAACAATGGAATAATTAATTGGGGCAGCGTAATTGATATTCATTAGAAAACTTGAATGTCATACATAGATGGCTCCTGAGAATAATTTATAGGTGACCACTCCTATACCCGACTGAGAAATTATATGAACCATACTTCATTTTTTTATCTCCATGTTGATTCATATGAGGCAAAATACTAAAACTCCTGAACCAGTTACCCACTGTTATTTAACTAAATGTAGGTTAGTTCTGCTTTCTGCACCAATACGTCAAAAGAAAATAAGACAATGCCATTGTGAACATGTAGCAACCAGGCTCTATTACAGAATTACTATTATTACTGTTAATTCCAATTTTTTAGAATAATAGCTGGAATTATTTCACCAGAACCTCTACAGATTTAAATTTAAATGAATCTCATGAAAACATTTGGAATTTAATTTTAAAACATGTCCTAAATACACTTTATCACTTTATAGACATATATATTATTATCACATGTGGTTGAAATTACCTAACAAAAAATTAAAATAAATATAAAACAATGAACAAATTATTTAGACAAAAGGAGAAAAAGAAGGCATTTTTCAATTATATGTTGAACATTTTTTGGTGATGGAACTTGTGATTCTTTAACATCCAATCGAAACATATTGGATGCCTTCTTTTATTTTCCTTTTTTAAAGAAGATATAGCACATTCTCCGAAGAAAGAACCTGATAGTTTCAAACCCAAAATCTCTTCAGTATAGAGTTATTTGAATAAACAAAATAATCATTTAAAACATAAAAATAACTTCTTCAATACAAGACATTTCTGCAACAACTAACCAATTTTGGGATAAGCATGGCCTATACGAGAGATGGGTTATTTCACAGAAATACAAAAATTAAAGATGATACGATTTAGACTCTGCATCAGATATGAGCCACGTGCATGTGATGTAATACAAAGAAATTTCCCAATTATTGGGATATATAAATTGAAAGTGACTATAAAGAAGTATTTGCATTTTACAGAATAATAGCTGGAATTATTTTATCAGAACCTCAAAAGATTTTAATCTATATAAATCTCATGAAAACATTTAGAATTAAATTTTAAAACATGTCCTAAATACACTGTATCACTCTATAGACATATATATTATCATCACATGTGGTGTAAATTACCTAATAAAAAACCAAAAGAAATATTAAATAATGAACAAATTATTTAGACCTCACCTTATACATATATATGTTCCGATTGGATGTTAAATAATCACAAGTTTCATCACCACAAAATGTTCAACATATTATTCAAAAAGGCCTTTTCTATTTTCCTTTTTTAAAGAATATATAACACATTCTCCAGAGAAATAACCTGATAGATTCGGACCCAAAATCTCTTCAGTATGGAGTTATTTGAATAAACAAAATAATCATTTCAAAATATATAAAAATACCTCCATTAACACAAAATATTTCGGCAACAATTGACCAATTTTGGGATAAGCATGGCTTATACGAAAGTTAGGTTATACCACAGAAATATTAAAATTAAAGAAGTTACGATTTAAACTCTGCATTAGATATCCGCCACGTGCATGTGATGTAATACAATGAAATTTCTCAATTATTGAAATATATAAATTGAAAGTTACTATGAAGGAGTATTTGCATTTTGCAGAATAAAAGCTGGAATTAATTCGCCAGAACGTCTACAGATTTTAATCTAAAAAAATCTCATAAAAACATTCAGAATTAAATTTTAAAACATGTCCTAAATACACTGTATCACTTTATAGACATAGATATTATCATCACAAGTGGTGTGAATTACCTAATAAAGAATCGAAAGAAATATAAAATAATATAATTATATATATATATATATATATATATATATATATATATATATATATATATATATATATATAAAATTTGAATATCAAAACAGATTTAATCTGTTATCTTCTACAATTTTAATTTCAAAAAATTCTTTGAAGAAACTTTAAGAATTAAATTACTGTCTTTATAAGCACTGCTCATATTTAAGAGACGTATAAAATTAAAATTCATCATACAATATCAAATGGAATTAAGAAAAACCAACGAATATGAATTGACAATTGAAATTAAAATATAAATAAGCAAACATTTTTTGTTTCGTTCCAGGCATGCGTACTGAACTCTTCAGACAAACGTACGAAGCCCTGTTTGTTACAAAATGTATTGTTTTCTGATCCTTTATTAATGAAAAATAGTTCTTTCTCAAAAATATAGAATATAATTTCAAGAACTTCTCAAAAACTAATTTATTTGAAATATTCAATATATTTAAATAAATTACTTCAAAAAATCTCAAAACATGTATCACATCCTCAAGAAATAATTAAAGTTACGATAAGATCAGTTCAACTTTACATATAAAAAAATAATAAAATCAATTAAACAATGTATAGACTTACCCAGTGCCATCTTAGAAATACATGATCCTCAACAAACATGTAAGTAGGTACCTTTATATATTATTATATAGGTACTCTATGTTCCATGTTCACAGAAAATCATACAAAGCTTATAAGGCACTTGGCCTTAGTTAAAACCATTCAACACTGTATAATGAATTTCTTTATTTCTTGAAGTTTCTTCAAAGGATTTTTTGAAATTAAAATTGTAGAAGACAACAGATTAAATCTGTTTTGATATTCAAATTTTGTAAAAATCCTTCTATCAAGTGAAAAACCGTTCCTTCTTATTTTATTTTATATATATATATATAAATATATATATGTGTGTGTGTGTAATGATTATATTGTTTATTCAAATAACTCCTCAGTGAAGAGATTTTGGGTCCGAATCTATCAGGCTTTTTCTCTGGAAAATTTGCTATATATGCTTTAAAAAGGAAAATAAAAAAGGCGTTTTCGAATTATATGTTGAACATTTTTTGGTGATGGAACTTGTGATTCTTTAACATCCAATCGAAACATATATGTGTATAAGGTGATGTCTAAATAATTTGTTCATTATTTTATATTTCTTTTGATTTTTTATTAGGTAATTTCCACCACATAAGATGATATGTGGTGTTATATATATATATATATATATATATATATATATATATATATATATATATATATATATATATATATATTTTCATCTTATGTGATGGAAATTACCTAATAAAAAATCAAAAGAAATATAAAATAATGAACAAATTTTTTAGACATGTCCAAAAAGTGAAACAGTGTATTTAGGACATGCTTTAAAATTTAATTTTAAATGTTTTCATAAGATTTAGTTAGATCAAAATCTGTAGAGTTTCTGGCGAATTAATTCCAGCTATTACTCTTTAATATTCATATTCTTAGTTTCCACTATTCGAATAGTATTGTTGGCGACTTTGATTTCTTATCATTGAGATCGTCGATATTCTTTCTATACATCGTGCGTCCAGGATCGTTTTACTGCTTCCGGAGGCTACACGGTTAACCCATGCCCAGAAATTGTCGATGACGGTGTTATCGGCACATGGTCAGATGATCCAAAAGAGAATATAACATTTGACATTGGATATTAAGTTTTGATTATTATCTATTAAATTAGAGCGTATATGTAGACATTAATTTAATTCTAAAAGTTTTTTGAATAAAAATTTTTTTAAATCAAAATTGTAGAAAACTGACAGATTAAATTTATTTTGATATTCAAATTTTGTTATATTTCTTTTATCAAGTAAAAAGCCTTTGTCTATTTTATTTTATACATAATATATAATTATATTTAGGCTTGAATAAATCTCATTATGGAATGTCAATGGTTTAAAGAAAACCTTATAATACCTTACAGTTTTCTGTGATTTTGTGACGAATATAGACTATCTGGATTTTTAAAGTTTGTTTAAGCAATTTCTGGTTACCACTTTGAGGTAATACATTCTGTCAAGAAAGTACCGGGAATTATCGATTTAAATCAATGAGGCAGGTAAAATTTTTTTTCCTAGGTTGGTACCACTGTCCTTAATTACTATGCTAAGCTTGAGCGGGATCTGTCAACTAGTGTGTTTGCAACAGCTGATTAAGTTAGTCGATGTCAGAGTGCGTGCCGATTTTTACTATGGGTGATTACGTTGAGCAAAGAATTTGTTTAAAGTTTTGTGTTGCAAATGAATTTTCGTGTGCCGATGCATTGAAAATGTTGCAAAAGGCCTTTGGTGATAATGCTCTTTCGAAAACTCGTGCATATCAGTGATACAGAGCCTTCAAGGACGGTCGTGAAGTGGTCGCCCATCGACGGCTTCGATCGAAGATAACGTCGATAAAATTAAGGAAAGGGTGCTGGAAAACCGTCGTACTAGCTTCAGAGAGATAGCACATGATCTTAAGATATCCCACGAGTCCGCACGTACGATTTTGATTGATATTTTGGGCATGAGAAAGGTGGCCGCACGACTCGTACCGAAAGACCTGAATTTTCTTCAAAAACGTCATCGCGAACAGGTTGCTTCAGACATGCTGGATCGCTGTAATTCTGATTCTACATTCATGGAACGCATTATAACTGGTGATGAGACCTGGGTCTACGAGTACGATATGCAAACAAGCCAGCAATCATCGGAATGGGTGGCAAAAAATGAGCCGAAACCGAAAAAACCACGCCAAAGCCGCTCGAAAATGAAGGTGATGCTCATTGTTTTCTTCGATATCCGTGGCGTGGTGCACTACGAATTCATTCCAGAGGGTCAGACTGTAAACAAGGAGTATTACCTAGGCGTTATGAAACGTTTGCGTGAGCGTATCCGTAAGAAGCGGCCAAATTTGTGGGCGAACAAATCATGGATTTTGCATGACGATAACGCGCCTTCTCACCGAGCTACGATTGTGACTGACTTTCTCGCCAAAAACTGAACAAAAGAGCTTCAGCAACCACCGTATTCGCCGGATTTGGCTCCCTGCGACTTTTTTCTCTTCCCAAAACTAAAATTGCCCCTTCGTGGCACCCGTTTTGAGTCGATTAAAGCCATAAAACAAAATTCGGCGCGAGAGCTAAAGTCCATCCCGGAAAGCGCCTATAAAAAATGTTTCGATAATTGGAAGTGCCGTTGGCATAGATGTATTGGAGCAAATGGAGTTTGAAGGCGACCCAATAAATTTTGACGATTAAATGTAAAAATGTTGTTTTAATTGAAAAGTCCCGGTACTTTCTTGACAGAGTAGTATATACTGATTGTTAGTTGATTTTGATATTTTAAATATTATTTAGGGCCGATGAAGAAATTATCGGAATTCTAATTGTTTTTTGAAGATATATGCATGTTTTGAGAGATTTTTGAATTAACTTATTTGACTATTCAAATAAATTGAATATTTCAAATAAGTTATATTTTTTGAGAAGTCCTTAAGTTCTGTTTTATGTTTTTGAAAAGGAATTGGTGTTCATAATGGTAAGATCAGAAACAAAATTTTGTCTCCTTCAAATATTTATTCATTAATTTTAAATGACTATTTTAATTTGTTGGTTTATTTATTCCATTTGACATTGTATATTGAGTTTCTATTATATTCTTCTATTATATATGAGCGGTGCTTATGTGGACATTAATTTAATTCTAAAAGTTTTTTGAGAAAATTTTTTTTTTAAATTGAAATTGTAGAAGACCGACAGATTAAATCTGCTTTGATATTTTCAATGAACTTGTTCACGTTCAACTTCTTGCAATCTTCACTATTATAATGAATTATTTAACTCAAGAATTTTATTTTTTCCATTCGCTGGCTCCAATAGTTGAGTCAAAAAATTAATTTTTGTTTCCAATATTCGTGTTTCAATCGTACTTACTGTCGATTCATCAGTTCTCGGTACTGATTTTAGTATACTTTTCGGGATCTGGCAGCAGTTTTGTGAAATCTATCAATGAATTTCACATTTTCAATCATTTTTGCACAGGATTTATGAAAATATTTTCACAAAAGGAACATAGTACCATATTGCGCTTTCCCGAGCAGCATGAAAAACGTTTACTTTCAATAACATTATTGCCACTCTGTTTTAGAAAGCCCCACTCAAGATACTTCGTCACTCTCGTCCGCCATCACAGTATCCCTTCTAATTCAATGTATAAATTTTGTGAAGGTTAAAGAATATATTGTTTTGCAATAAATATATATAATTTACAAATAGATTAAGAAACTCTGAAGGAAGCTATGCGAATCAAACTGTTTCACGTTCTAATGAAATTGCACGATATGGATGAAATTCCATATATGCTTTTCAATATATTTTCTCAATTCTTATTTTACTTCCATTGCCACAAAGACAGAAATCATAACAGCAGCAAACTTCATCTGTTTCAGATACTTCTTTCGTTACAATTTACTTGCGCTTTCAGATATCATCCACATTAAATTCGTTAGCAACCGGAATATCCATAACAAGCCAAGTTTTCTCATTGAAAGTAAACAGAAGTACCCGGAGCTTCTTCTTTCAGGAAAACATTATACCTTTTTTCCCCGCACAAAGGACTTTTCTCCTAATTAAGGAAATCCAGAGCTAGCAATTATTCAGTTGAAATGAAAAAATAATGATTTTCCGCCTGGACTTAATTCTATTGTTTTACTTCGAGAAAACGAAGAGGTATAAAAGAAAGATAATTATAGAATTGCAAGGCCTGCCTTTATAAGATTGCAATGGGGGTTCGTGAATTTTATCTGCTGGATAAGACACCAAGAGCAAAAAGAAGAAGCAAAAGTATTGCGAAATGATTTCTATGACAATAGTTTCATTACATATTAACAATAAAATTTCAACTGAGTATGAATAACAAAAATGCATAATTTTTCAAAATATTTGGAAAATCAAATTCTAACTCTCTGTATAGATAGGTTCATTATAATTTTTTAATGGAAAACTTCATATGGGGTTTTTCATTTGAAATCGAAAGGAAAGAGATTCGGTCTTCACGAAGAAACTGGTACAATGTTCAAATGATTCCGATTGAAACGACATTCGAACAAGAGCGAATGTAACTCAATTTCTAAAACCATATGTTATTTCTCTACCAGTATATTAAAGTTAGACATTTTTATAGCCCTTTTGTGACACTCTTTCAGCTTTGATATCAATGTGTCATATGTATTATCCTGGCTATATGAAAAGCATTAGTCTAGAAACACTCAAATTATGTTATATCATTTTTTTGTTGTATATTCAAGATACAGGTAACGAAACTAATTATCGGAATATACGATTCACCATACATTTACAAAGAGAGCTATTAAGCCAGTCGCCAACCACACAAATAACTTCATTCTACGTTGCAAACGGTGACGAATATTCAACAGGATGTCTGTTTGCAGCCTTCCCCATTCTTTTGCACTACTTAGCATTCAATTGCAAGCTTAACTTGGACTCTACACGTCAGTTCGAAAATGTTAGGGAGAGTGTATGCATTTGTCTTATTGGCTGAGAGGCGATTTACAACCTTCCTTAGTATTCGAGAAATTTGTTGCAACAAATGATTTCAAAATAAAATAAATTAATTCGGCTGATCTGTACCAAAAAATCATTAATAAGGAGTATTAGTTATGGCAATAGAATGTTCTAGAAATCGGGACTGTGTAACATACATCTGTATAACAATTCTATACTCGAACAAACTCGACAAGGTTTTGTAGGTCACAGAGGCAGATTGCAGACATGCGCACGTTTCGAACTGATTGGTTTTCGTCCGTGCAATGTATGCTAGTGATTCAAAATCTGTCAAGTATCTGTATTCGCTATACACAGAGTCTCCAAACATATTACTAATACACTAGCGCCATCTTGTGACTTGGACAAACATCCTGTTGCAAAACAAATGTCTTCAAAATTGATAGGAAGTTGACAAACTGTCGGAATAATTCGAGTTTGTTTTGTTTGAGTTCGTTCTGAACATTTGCCAGCATTTTGGTTTCTATCGATAAAAAAGAGAGCAATAAAGAAATATCCTTAAATGCCTATCCAAATATTGAGTTTATTAGGATGTTGAATATTGATGGAAATACTGTGGTGCTGTTTCTCTCGTACAATAGATGTATTATGTTTCTTTTTCAAATAAAATGATGACTTATCTATGAGAAGCACATTTTTCAAGAAATAACTACTTTCATTTTGCCTTTCCATCATCGTCATTGAACTACGTAATCAACACAATACATGGATCTGAATGATGTCGCCGCGTCGGTGAAAAGCGATGAATTTTCCCACACTTTGGGCAATCGGAAAGAGTGGGGAGAAATTCAAAGAGTAGTCCAGTTGAATATTCGTCATCATTTGTATCACATAATGGAGTTATTCTTGTGTGGAGAGACTGACATAATAGCTCCACTTGTCAATGCATTATGAATCCTATATTCCAGGAATGATTTTCGTAACCTGCATATGATCATTTTTTCATTAAGCCTACTGAAGAAGCTGCCAATAATATGTTCAATGTATTTGTTTCAGTTGAGTGTTTCGTCAATATATCCTATATTCCCAAGTATTTGTAATATGTAACACGATTAAGTGAAGTCTCCACAAACGTCTCCTGTATGTCAAAAATTATGTTCTTTGTTTGATATGCATGTGTACAGCTTTGTTTGAATTTTTTCCTAATTGCATGCTTAACAGTTTATGAGTTATATATTTCGTAATTGTAGATAACGTTATATACTAAGAAATTATTTTGAGTTGTGAATCTTTTAGTTCATTAATTAGCTGTGAATGCCATACTATGTAAAATGTTTAATTTCATAGAAATATAGAGTATACTGAACTGTTTCAGCCGGTACTATTGGGTAGTTGGTTTTTTTGATCTTAAAAATAAAGTAGTTCGTCGTAAGTCATATTACAATTTTTTTATCTTTTTGTTTTTTGGAAGATTCGAAATAGCAGAATTTCAGTGATAAAGACTAAACTGATTGTAATATTTTCAAGAAGAGTTAGATTAATGAAGTCCTAAAGCTTGATGAAATTTTTCACTCATTTTTCTAGACAGTACCTACGAACTTCTTTCCTAAAATTCAATTGAATCGGTCCCCACTTCATAGAAATTCATTTTAATTGAATAAAATAATACATAATATTTTTACACTTTATCAATTTACAACAATAGTTTTGCCAACACTTGCTTCTCTAGTTTTACATTCTGAACTCCAGTGAAACTACAATCGGGAATTTAACAAATTCCCAAATAATCTTTGGGAACACCCTTGCATTGGATTCTGGTATTTCGATGCACCATAAAAATAAAAAGATGTCCTAAGTGTAATAAAAGAACCTTTTTTCAATTTTAAGTTTAGGTACATTATGTATAAAATAAAACACTTGTTTACATTTTCTACTTTATTTTTGGTATTGACGTACGTTTCGTCTTTGCTTGAAAGACTTCATCAGAATACGAAGTAACAGTTGTTGTACAATGAATTTATAAGATTTTTTACAGAAGGTGTACATTTGTTTTCAAATTGTTCGTCGGGTTGGTTTTCTCAAAGAATATTCCCTTCAGAATCATGTTCACTCGATCCCTTGTAAATATTGAATAGAGGGGTGTAATAAAAATCTATTTGTTCATTTACTAGGTTATTGCTGTTTTTATGTTTATTTATTTCGTAAATTTCCCATAAGTTCAATTTTAGACCTCTATTTTCAACATGTAGAATTTCTATTTCTTTTGTGAAAGAATGGTTATTTTCAAGAAGGTGTTTAGCATAATGTGAATCTTTTTTATTTTTATCGAAACTTCTTTTATGTTCTGTTAGGCGTGTACCGAAATTTCTACCTGTTCTACCAATATAAATCTTTGGGCAATCTGGGCAAGTGAGTTTGTATACACCTGATAACAATCCTATTAGCAAATACATCAAAAACAATAAAAACAGTATGGATAAACTTCAATTATCAGGTGTATACAAACTCACTTGCCCAGATTGCCCAAAGATTTATATCTTGAGATATAAGAAAAACAAATGTTAACTTCCGCTTTTTTATTGATTTTCACAACATTTGTTTCGTCATACCATGACTTCATCAGGTGAGTATTTAAACTGTGAGATTAAATACTCACCTGATGAAGTCATGGTATGACGAAACAATTGTTGTGAAAATCAATAAAAAAGCGGAAGTTAACATTTGTTTTTCTTATATTGAAGATGAATTTCCGTCAAGTAAAGACCGAGACAATCAAAAAAATATATCTTGAGATTTTCTAAAAAGTAACTTAGATATCGAATAATATTGTATATTCTAGGTAAGATAGTTTTATGATGACATTCTTAAGATTATGTTAAACATTTTTGAAAGATATTTGTTTTCATAAGAGGGATGAGCAGAAACAAAATTTTGTCTACTCAAAATATTATTATTTATAGGATTTTTGTTAACAATTTATATTTATTGGATTTTGTTATGTCATTTGGATGTGCTATAATGAATGTTTATTTTATATGTCGTTTGATATAAGTGGTACTTATATGACATTAATTTAATTTCTGGAGTTATAATATTAAATATAATTATTTGATATTAAATAAATAATGGGCTAGCATAATCTGTCTGTAAATATTAAAATATTTAAATAATAAATAAATACAACAAAATTGCAATAGAACTTAACAAATAATTATACCTAAATGACTCACCCCTGTTGAACATATTGAGATAAGCTAAAATTTACATAGACCCCCTTTTTGGGATTTAGTGCTAAATAAAAACTTTTATACCTACTCTTTAAATAAATAGAAACCGATTTCGAAAACAAATTTAGTTATTCAAAATTTAAGATACCACCTAAAATCATTAATAAGGAGTATGGGATATGTCTAGAAATCAAGACAGTGTAACATATATCTGTATAGTAATTCTATACTCAAACACTCGAACAAACTCGACAAGGTTCTGTAGATCACAGAGGCAAATTGCAGACAATCGCACGTTTCAAACTGATTGGTTTTCATCAGTGCAATGTACACTAATGACTGAAAATCTGTCAAGTATCTATATTCGCTCTACACAGCCCATCTAGAGTATGCAAAATACATACACAGAGACTCTAATATATTAGTAATACACCAGCGGTGTACTTTGCATACTCTAGATGGCACTGGTGTATTATTAATATCTTAGAGTCTCTGTGTATGTATTTTGCATACTCTAGATGGCGCTAATGTATTAGTGATATCTTGAAGTCTCTGTGTCTAGAGAATATAGATACTTAACAGATTTTCAGTCATTATCATACATTGCACTGATGAAAACCAATCAGTTTGAAACGTGAGCATGTCTACAATTTGCCTCTGTGATCTATAAAACCTTGTCGAGTTTGTTTGAGTATAGAATTGTTATGCAGATATATGTTACACTGTCTCGATTTCTATAACTTTCTAGTACCATAGCCCATACTCCTTATTAATAATATAATCTGAGTACGTTCGACTGTCTGGACGTCTATGAAGTAAATCAAAAAAAAAAAACACGATGTATAACTCCTCCGTGCAAAGTTCTTGGGATAATAGATTTATGTTCATACCACCTCTAATGATGTTCTTGATACAGTGTTTTTTCTCTAAGTAAACCAACGATTCTTCATCGAACTCCGTAATGCAATATTGTGGCAATTTATATACTGCAGTTAATTTGAGTTCTCATTCAGTTTGAATGTTTATGTCCATGTCCAATATTATGTCAAATATTAAATCACTGTATTGTTGAACTTGGATCATCATTGGACAATTTGTCCAATGATGATACCTCTCCAAGTTTAACAATACAGTGATTGAATTTAATATTTTTTTACATAACTATTGTTTCGTCGTTTTTATTATATTTTCCTTTTTTATTATAGACTAGCTCGTATCCATTTAAAATGAAGCTCACATTATCCACTCGAAAAGTCTCCATTAGTATAATTATGTCAAAATCAATAAAAGTTGTGTCAAGAAATAGTTCAGTCAGTGAAATTCATTTGCATGCTTCAATAATTCATTTGTATAATTTTAAATTCCTCAATCAATTTTAATGTATTTGAATCCTTGATATCCTCAATAACAACAGTTTTCTTAAATTTTCTGTTTATTAATTCTTTTTTCCATCTTATATATACTGCAAATGTATTATCTGAATAAATTGGTGGTTATTTGGAGTTGAAAATATATTTTTTTGCTTATTTAGAGTTTAAATTATTTTTATCTGTTGCAGATTCATACCGGAATTTAGTAACATCCTCCCTAGGGTCTACATTCTTTTTATTCGTTTAAACTATCTGGTGTTTTACCACATGTGTAATTTTTTTGTTCCGACTGTTTTTTCCGATGGCCCTGGCTCTGGTTTCAACATAACAGCGTCATGCTTATTTTATGTGGCAGAACCACCGCCATCCGTGATTGTGGGATTATTTGGATTATTATTTGATTCAATTTCTTCTTCTGAGCCCTCCAGAACTTCTATGCACATGTTTTGTTCTACTACCACACTATTTGCTCTAATGTAGTTGCTATGGCTTTTACTGCTAATGGTTATAGATAACAAAACATATACATACATACATAAACGGGAAAATCCATCATTCCAAAATTATCTTTACTTCACGAAATGAAAATAAAATAAAAATAGTTAAATCAGAGCTGCAACATCTGATAAATCAATCTATTTCGGTCTGTATGATCATCGTCAGAAATGTACTGAATTCAGATTCAGCTATATCACATAATCGAAATTCAACTTAACAAAAAGAATAAAACTTGAAACGAATCAACTCAAAATAAATTTTTAAGGTATCTGAAGTACTAGAAAATTGTAAACCATAACCCACTTGTACTTAGAACATGCAAAAACAGAACAGATATTTATTATTCCTCCAATGTCCCATTATAAGAAAAAGAACCAGGAATTCAGAGAATATACAAAATTAAGGAATATTCTGTGAATCTTTGATTCGATATGAATTTAATTCATAATTTTAAAAATAAATTTAAATGTGATTCAAAACTAGATAGAAGTAATTAAAATAATTCTAAATTATGTCTTCTACAATATTTATTGAAAATTCAATGCAAAAGCTATCAAAATGATATCCCAATATATAATTACTATAAAATATTTTTCAATATCTTGAAAAAACTTTTTTGCTTCACGACATAAAATGTCAATACAAATATATCAACAAAACAATAAAAGTATGTATATAAACATACATAAACAGGAAAATCTACTATTCCAAAATTATCTAAAATTCTCAAGTTAAATCTTTTTTGCTAAGTTAAAGTTTGATTATGTGATATATTCTAATCTGAATTCAGTTCATTTCTGATGATGGTCATATAGACCGAAAAAGATTAATTTATATCATTTATCATTTATATTTTATCATTCATTTTGAGAATCATAGATGATTTTGGAATTGTGGGTTTTCCTGTATAAATGAGTTTTTTAAACATACCTACAAAGTTATGTTGATACATTTTTATACGTATACGTTTCATTTCGTGAAGTGAAAAAGTTCTCATCCAACGCATATTTTATATTGATTATAGACATATTGGGATATCTTTTTGATAGTTTTTGTGCATAATTTTTAACATATATTGTAGATTTTGAATTGAATCAGTCCTTACTGGTGAAAATCCATATTAAATAATATTTAAATGAGGTTATTCTGATTATCACAAATTTGTGAAAATCAGAATAACCTTATTTAAATATTATTATTAATATTGTAGAAGTTCGAAGATATAATTCTGAAGTTATGAATTTAGTTTGCTCTTCTCGTGGCAGTGCTGTAGTGTTAAATCATTTTCAGTTGATATATCGGTACCTTTGAATTTTTTGAGGTCTTCAAAAATGAGTTTTATACTTCGGTTTAGAACAAATATAACCTTCACTGAACTATTTTCCTCTTTGGCTCAAGTTTAGTGGTCATTAATTTTTGATACCTCGAAAAAAAGTGCTTTAGGTTTGCAAACTGTTACTTCAAAATTTCCGCCATTTTTGTATTGAATTTGAACAATTTTAATGCGTTGTTGAAGAGTGCAACTTTGCATTTGGGGAGTCATTTTTACTTGTCAAATATCAAACGATAACAGCTTCAAAGATAACAGCTGCCCAGATAGAAGGCTATGCAAAATGAAACCTCTTATTGGAAAACACTTAACATAAATTTTCATTACAACATTTTTCTGCTTGAGTATTTTTTGAGTCAATGAATTATGAAACAGTTTTTCAATAAGACAATAACAGAATTAGAATTTCTAAGACTCCTAGGAATTTATACCTGCAGAATATATTGTCTTATTATTTTAAAATTCTAAATTTCATTATTAAGTCCCATTAACATTGAAAACATTCTGTCGTAAAACTCAAGTGATTTTGAACGCTGATGTTTCATACTGTAGATATGAAAGAAGGCCAAGAATATCAGTACGGAAACAAATAGGAATGAACTCAAAATTAATGTGACTTCATCCTTTAAATTCTTATAATGAATAAACGCAATCGTGAAATCAGGTTGGAAGTTTGGAATAGCACTGGAATTTTTAGATAATTTACTCAAATAGGAAGAGTAATCAAATAAAAGCTCGAAAAACTTTATGGTTGCTCCGGTCCACCCAGCAACCCTCTTGAGATTTTAAGTGTTTAATATATACGTTCAGCAAGAAATCAAGTAGGTTGTTAATGGCTCGCACTGATGTAATTTTTATGATCACCACTTTGTTTTCGTGCATTTGTATGGAAATGCTTTCTTTTAGCAATAAAGTGTTTTGAAATTGAATAAAATCAATATTCTACTTCCGCTTATATTTTATTCCACTACAATCGTTTCGTCATACCATGACTTCTTCAGGTGAGTACTAATGGATACTGATTTTAGAATGTTCGAGAATTTCTATATATAGTGCAGGCTCATAACAAAAAATAGAGGAGATTAAGAAAGTTTCACAATTCTTTGGGCATTCCGAAAAATAATTCAAAAAAGATTCAATAAGGGGAAGCTACTCAATTCTGTTTGGTTGTTTAATAATATATGTTTTATATGATATTTATTAATTTCAAATGTTTCTAATAGATACTGAATTGTTTCAGCCGTTACTATTTGGTAGTTGATCATAATTAAAACAAATTGTAGAAATTACTACCAATAAAAATATATTTTACACATTTTCTTGTGACTCGAGTTTCGGGAAATGAACTATCCCATCATCAGACAACTGAAGACCTAACAGTGGTACAGAGGTATTTAAACAAAAGTGATAAATATTTTGAATATTTCAATAGATAACACCTAATAGTGGTACAGAGGTTTACAAGCGGAACGTGATAAAAACCCGGTTAAAAAAGAGGGGCCTTCTAACAGATATCGGAATGTCAGCAATCGACAAAGAAGGCTATTAAACAGATGATACCCAAATATCTCAAATAATTTTTCGGGGTTACATAGCTCCGTACAGTTATTCATTATTTTTACGTTATGTTGTACATCTCAAATATTTAGATTTACATAGCTCCATACAGTCATTCATTATTTTTTAAATTATCTTTATTGTGAACGAATTTGAAAATTTTTTAATAATCATGTTTCTTTTCATTTGAATCTTCATGTAAAATTTTCTTAAGATTTTCTTTTGTCGAAAGGAATCACTAATTTCTAAAGAATGAGTAGCAAAACTTGAATTTTTGTTTACTTTTCATTAAATTAATTTTATGTTCGTTGAAAAAGGTTTTAAACAGATGTTACTTTTTGAATATCTCAAATATTTTCGATTTACATAGCTCCGCACAGTCATTCATTATTTTTACATTATTGTTATTGTGAACTAATTTGAAAATCTAGAAATTATCTAGAATCTGTTGAAATTTTCAAATTAGTTCACAATAACAATAATGTGAAAATAATGAATGACTGTACGGAGCTGTGTAAATCGAAAATATTTAAGATATTCAAAAAGTAACATCTGTTTAAAACCTTTTTCAACGAACCTAAAAGTAATTTAATGAAAAGTAAACAAAAATTCAACTTTTGCTACTCATTCTTTAGAAATTAGTTATTCCTTTCGACAAAAGAAAATCATAAGAAAATTTTACATATAGATTGAAATGAAAAGAAACTTGATTATTAAAAAATTTTCAAATTCGTTCACAATAAAATTAATTTAAAAAATAATGAATGACTGTATGGAGCTATGTAAATCCAAATATTTGAGATGTACAACAAAATAACGTAAAAATAATAAATAACTGTACGGAGCTATGTAACCCCAAAAAATTATTTGGGTACCATCTGTTTAATAACCTTCTTTGTCGATTGCTGACATTCCGATATCTGCTAGAAGGCCCCTCTTTTTTAACCGGATTTTTATCACGTTCCGCTTGTAAACCTCTGTACCACTATTAGGTATTATCTATTGAAATATTCAAGATATTTATCACTTTTGTTTAAATACCTCTGTACCACTGTTAGGTCTTCAGTTGTCTGATGATGGGATAGTTCATTTCCCGAAACTCGAGTCACAAGAAAATGTGTAAAATATATTTTTATTGGTAGTAAAACATAGTAGTTTCTAATAGGTTAAATCTGAAACTTGTATTTTCTATGTGTAAAATTTCAAAATTACTATTAAAAATATGTCCTGTGTCCAATAAATGTTCTGCATAGTATCATCTGGAAAGGTCTTCCTGTTTGACCAACATATACAAAATGTCAAGTACCGCAAGTTAGCTTATAAACACCTGATTTCTTATTCTCAGATAATTCATCTTTAATATTTTCTATTAATTTTCTTAAAAAATTATTATATTTATTTTGAAAGAAATTTTAAATTTGTGATCCATCTAAGTAGCTCCCCCCTATTGAAGCTTTTTTGAATTATTTTTCGGAATTCCTTAAGAATTCTAAAACTTTCTTCATCCCCTCTATTTTTTATTATGAACCCACACTATATATTCTGGAACATTGTAAAATCAGTATCCAATAGTACTCATCTAAAGAAGTCATAGTATGAGGAAACGATTGTAGTGATATAAAATATTAGCAGAAATAGAATATTGTTTTTTATTCATAATTTCAAGATAAATTTCCGTCAAATAAAGACCGAATCAATCATATATTTAAAGTGCTTTAATCAAGTATATTGTTAAGGCACAAGATGCAACCACAATATGTAATCTAATGCGCAAAACGCTTTGCGCATATACATTCTATAACATTTCAATATTGCTGTATAATGCATAATATGTGTACTGTAGTTGCCTCCAAATTAACTAAGTTTTTCTATGATAGAAGAATAACCACAGAAACTATAGACGAAATTTCATGTAATTCTTGATGTACCAAGTCAAATCTATCTTGAAAATCGATTGGAACTTTTCATTCGCTATTCTATGTACTATTCCATTCTATTCACCATTCAACCTATTCGGTATTGTATTCCA
The DNA here is from genome assembly GCA_034642435.1 of Megalocaria dilatata. Lineage (NCBI taxonomy): Eukaryota > Metazoa > Arthropoda > Insecta > Coleoptera > Coccinellidae > Megalocaria > Megalocaria dilatata. The sequence continues at coordinate 49,237,960 of CM067859.1, read as the reverse complement.
AAACTGATCCACTACACCAGTGGCTTCCAACACACATAGTCAGAAACTTTGGGACATAGCACACACAGAAGAAGTACAGTAAGTTAATTTTGTATACATTATCATTTTATGATACAGATTTTATCCTTCGGCATATTTTATACTTCAATATATTTTCTATACTTGTAGTATTCTTTCAATCCCTGAAACCAGGTCAAAACATTTAATACAATAATTTAATACAGTCCACATAACTCTTATTTAGTTTTTTACTCTATATTATTAGTTATATCTAACAGTAATTCCAACACCAAGTCTACACACAGACAACTTATATATTGATTATATCTTAGGGATTCAAATCCTACGTTGATTCCTAAATACATAGGCTATTTTTATATATTGGCAATATTTCTAACCAGCTACAAATTCTTAGGCAATTTCGATCACAGAGAAATTCCATTTGCAATAAACTCACTGCAAATTTACATATATACTGAAGTACTTAAATATCTGAAGGAGTTGCATTAGCTTGCAACCTCTTATACTATGGGACGTGGTATCAATTAATATTTCAAACGAAAAAAAAGGTAAACTATGGTCAGGAGCTTCATTACATCATTAGATCTAGAGTTATAATTTGTATGAGTCTTACTTGATGAAGATTAAAAAATAGTTATTATAATATTCTGGAAACTACTACTGAATAATGGATTTATGTTATTTCTCAACAATAAATTTAAAAAATTGAACAATAAAAATATCAGAACGGCTTCAACTAAATTTAAATTTATAGGTAGGTACGTATTATACTTCAGCTACTCGTATTATTCGCATTATAACTAATCAGCTAGTATAAGAGAAAATTGTTCAAATCGGAACAGTGTACCTTACATCTGTGTAAAAGTTCACAACTCAAATTCACTCGAACAGGTATCGGTTTTCTTCAGCACAAAAGAAGCATGTTTCGATACACATTGTCAGTGAAATGCTCGAAATCTAAAGAATGCAACGTAACAAGATTTACCTCGTATAGAAACGCCAAAGCTTTGATCAAACAATATCATCCAAGCACGTAAATATACACCACAGCATACTCCATCATTCGATGCATTCTTTGGGCATCAAAAAATTACATTGACGCGATACCAACAAGCATCGAAATATGGATATCTGCTTTATGTATCAACGATCGACGAATTCTGTTCGAAAGGATTCCAGTTATTGACTATTACATAGATGTAACTTGCACTGCCTCGATTCGAAGAACTTTCTATTACCATAATTTATACTCGCTATATAGTTGGATTAAAAAACTTGATAATCTATAGACTTCACATTCTGAGTATAGTAGACAGTAAGTTTATTGAAATATCCAGAATATAAATCAATTTGCCGAAGATTCAAAGAAATAGATACAACTTTATATTCACATTGTATCTGTTTCTGTACTTTTATTCATCAATTATTTGAACTGATTGTTTCGGTTTCTACTTGACGGAAATTCATCGTATATGATTTAAAGTAAAACACTTTGTTTCCGCTAATATTTATTACCATACTCAACTGAAGAAGTCAAAATATAATTGACGAAACAAATTGTGTGCGAACAATAAACATTAGCGGAAATAAAGTGTTTTACTTTAAATCATATATTTGAATTCCAATGATGATATATAAGTTCATATAATTCTCAATGTCATTAACAGAATGTGACTTGATATTATCGCAATAAGTTCCTAAAAATTTTCAGTATGATTCTTGTGTTAAATTCATCAGTACCCTTTACCAGGTAAAACTCATGGGATTCATAATTACCAGGTACTTTGTCAATAAAAATGATCCTTTAGAGATAGATAAAACATACCAAAGAGCACAACGTATTAAGCCCAAATATACGATATCAAAAAATCATGCACGACACGTATTTAGATAAAATCCACGTGTACCTAATCTTCATTCATTTTCAACTTATCTCCCATGAAGACATGTAAAAAAAGGATAAAAAGTTATTACTGCTTTTGTATTCTTTATATCAGAACCCCGAGAATATGGAAATATATCTTCATTCATACCCCGAAGTTCATTATTTTACCTATAATCGTGAAGAGATTCATATCCCGTGTTGAGCTTCATTACAGAAATGGGCCCCTGTTCGTTAGATATTTCATGCGTTAAGCATTTGATGAATAGCTTTGTTAAACGAACAGAGCTGTCGCATTTGTATTAACGAAGAGATATTGGATATTCCACACTGTATTCAACTTAGAAAGAACCAGATTATGACTTCCAGTTTGTCTTATAGTTTTCAGAAACTAAAATAACGAAGAAAATTAGTTAAACAATACTCTTTTGTTTCGATATATGCATCTTTCGAAACAGAGTGATTAGTATATATTGTAAAAAGTTTGGGATGGGACATGTATATTTTACACAGTTTCAAATTTGTTACACTATCCGTTAGCATAACTATAAAGAATATTTCAATGTAAGAATCAAATATAAGAATTGAATGAAACAGTGAACCAATAAAACAAATAAGCCTTCAAATTGATGTATTATGTTGGTATGGTATATGGAATGGAATATCCTACAGAATACAGGATGTTATGGAGTAAGCCTTTTTAATCTGAGTTGAATACTCTAGAAACAACTCTCTTCGAAAACCAACCGCTCATTTGAAAGTTCGATGACAGTGGATTAAAAAAACTACTACTGCTATTGCAGTAGTAGTTTTTTCCAACCTTGATCAACCATTTCAAGGGATTCAAAGCAATCTCCTAGACGTATTTTCTACTGTTACAACTATCCCGTGTTTTTTTTAGAGTGATATAAGTTTCGATAGGGATAACTGTGGTTTGACAGAAGGTAAAAGCCATGTTCTTTTGACATTTCTGTTCAATAAGTATTAAAAAATTATCATGGAAAGACTCACGCCGCAACAACGCTTACAAATTGTGGAAATTTATTTTGAAAATCGCCAAACTTTTAAAGCACTTCGTGAAATTTACGGTTTACATAATCGTCCATCAGAGCAGCTTATTCGTCGAACTATCGATAGATTTCGGACATTTTCTCTACTCGATGCAACAACAACAAGACAAAGAACTGTACGTAAAGAAGAAAATATCGCTGCGTAAAGATCTTGGTCTACACCCATACAAGATCCAACTGGTTCAAGAACTGAAGCCACTTGACTATAATAAGCGCCGTTTGTTTGCTGCTTGGGCCTTAGAACAGCTTGAAGTTGATCCACTTTTTTATCGTAAAATTGTGTTTAGTGATGGAGCTCATTTCTAGTTGAATGGCTATGCAAACAAGCAAAATTGCCGTATATGAAGTGAAACAATCCTCAAGGAGTTCTGCAGATTCCATTGCATCCTAAAAAATGGACTGTATGGTGTAATTTACACACTGGAGGCATCATCGGTCCATATTTCTTTAAAAACGATGCTGGAGCTAATGTTACAGTGAATGGTGCTCGTTGAAGATCGATGATCAATAATTATTTCATTATTTTCAAAATTTGAATGGTATCGACAAGTGTTTTGGCTCCAACAAAATGGTGCTACACCTCATGCTGCTACCGTAACAATTGATTTATTGAAAGAAAGATTTGGCGATAACATTATTTCAAGAATTGGTCCAATTAACTGGCCTTCAATTATCGATCATGCGACATAACTCCACTGGATTATTTTATTTGGAGTTATGTCAAGTCATTGGTTTATGTTGATAAACCAGAAACAATAGACGCTTTGGAAGCCAAATTATTGATGAAATAAGGCCTGAATTACTCAAAAAAGTGGTCCAAAATTGGCCTTAGAACTAGTCGTGGTGGACATATGCCGGAAATTATTTTTAAAATATGAATGTCCTAAAATTATCCTTCAAATAAAAAAAAAACTCTGGCTTCAATCTTAATTTAAATGTGTTTTATTTCAAGTTATATTTCTATCACTCTGAAAAAAACACCCGATATAGAATTGAACTAAGATCCACGCTTATTTCAGAATACGGTTTGTTAAGAACTAAGATCAACAAAAAATATTTAAATGCATCTAACGTTGAATTTTCAAATTATCGGTAAAATAATTTCCGGCAAAGTATATTTCATTAAAATTACAAAAGTTATTACTGAGAATATTGTTACGTATCTTGAGTGTACATATAATTTGAAAACTTAATTTAAAATGTTAAACACCAGTCAATTTTTTTAAAGCAAAAAACATGTTACATGCGAAGATGTTAAAATAGTGGATTGTATAGTAAGTTGATTTGTGAGGATAGGTAATGATTAAAAACCGACGGGCTGATATATCTTTCCAAATCAAGATTCAAAAATATTGAAAAAAATTAAACATATTAGTGTTGAGAGAGTTTTCTCAAAGAAAAACTAATTTCACCCACTCAAACTACTTACCAGAAGTAAAACATGATTTAAAACATTATTTAAATATTCATCTAGTTTGAATTCAACCTTCAATCACTTTCAAAAACAAATAATCTAACGAACAGCTCAAAACAAAAAATATATAGTCCGTCTAGAAAGTATCCGGAAAAAACAAAGCTCAGTTGTAATTATTTAGTATATATTTTCAATTCTTGAATTAGAAAATTATAACAAAATATTCATCTTATTTACTTATAGAACATTTCACTGTAAACAATTGACTAAACGCCGAGGTACACCCGAAAAGAGATCACCTCCACCATTTTCGGTCACGGTAGTTCAGGACTGTAAAACTGAATTAAATCAATTTATTTCGTGGCGCTGATTGTTCAACTTCAATCTTCATTAGTCCCCATATGTTCCCAATGGGATTAAGATCTCGTGAAGTTGCTGGCCATAAAATTGTTGTCACTTTGGGTTCTTGCATTCATGCTTGATTATAGGCCGAAAAATGATATCTTGCATTATCCTGCTGAAAACGCCACACCTCTGGATATAAAGCATACGCCGTTTCAAGGAGAAAATGGTTAAGAATGCCACAATACATTTCACTATTAATGGTACCATCAACTATACAGAGAGGCGTAGCACCACGCTGAGATTTTGCTCCCCAAACCAATATTTTGGTGGGAAATTTGAACGGTAACAGGTTGTTTTGATAGGACTTTTATGTGATCTCCACTAAGTTGGAAACAACTTTCATCATAAGGACGGTTTCTGGACATACTTTTATATTTCTTGGTTTCCAAATCTATTAGTCAATTTGCGAAACCCCAGATATGGATTTTGTTGTCCTAAGGCCAAAAAAACGTTCAAATTGTTTCATTTAATCTCACGCGGTTTTCCTAAAACTGGTCTATGCCTCATATCCATGCCATTTTTTATTCTCTTTATTGTCTTATATACAGCACATTTTTTCCAGATTAGTCATTTGCACGAATTTTTTAACGTTTCGAAAAACTCTTTCTATACAAATATTCTACCTGTTTTCTCTTTTCTAGTTGGGAGATTATTTCATAAATTGTTTACCTGTTTACAATCAACAATATATAACAAATAGTGTTGCCATGCAACTTTGGCCATAGCCAAATCTATCTGCACAACCTATTTTATACATTACTTTTATCTTAGAGTGTTACAAATCTTAAGATTATGAAAAATAATGAATTCCTGATACTTTCTAGATGGAAAAAATTACTCCACTCATTCAAACTACTTACCCGAAGTAAAACATGATTTAAAACATTATTTCAATTTTCATCTTGTTGAAATTCAGCCTTCAAACACTTTCGAGGACAAAAAATCAAACGAACAGCTCAAAACAACAAATATAGTATAAAAAAATCAATATAATTTCGTACTCTTCATTCCTAAAATGTGCGTAAGTCTCCACGAGCTATCCACATTGTCCACAGTTCAAGGTATGCTTTTTATTTTATAGGTAACAGTGTAAGAATAGCTTTGTAGTTCACCTAATAAGGACGTTTATTATTATTATTAGTATTTCGAATGATATTGAAGAATATTACTAGAGATTCATCTACATGTTGGAACATGTCAATAACATGAAAGTTACAATGTTAACAATACACAGAATCATCAAGATTATGCTGGCTAAATTTTTTTACAATCTTACGAACATTTTGTTTTTTAACACTTAAGTTGAAGTTAATAGGCAAAACAAATGAAAGAATTCATATGAGTTTTGTTGAGAAAACATCATTCAAAATCATGAAGAAGAAGAATTGACATTTGTGTTGTATCAATTAATGTAACTTAAGTTGAGATTTTCAAAGAGAATAAAAAAGAAAGTTCCTGCTGATGCAAATACTTGTAAGGATTGTAAGGGACTGAGTTAATTATAAAGTTTTTCAAGGATTAAATGAATGAGTTTACCAGTCATAAAGGAGTTAGTATTATCCATCATCAATAAAAAGTTTCATATATCATCGCATTTTCTTAATTCTGCGTTAGTCAGAATGTATCCCACTTTCGAATTATGACCTGTTGCATCTGAAAATAATCTAGTAGATTCATTCGATGATACTTTCAGATTGAAATATTCCAGTAAATTTAAAAGTAACATACGATTTTTACGCCTGATTTCCAAGAAATCTATGTTCAAGTCATCACAGAGAAAGACAATGTCAGCTGAACCGTAATGATGATTTAAAGCTGTGATATTTTTTCCAGAAAATTTTCAACATTACCAGAACAAGGTCGAGAAACACTTATAATATAAATATATACTAACTGACAAAGAAACTGCAACACCCAGAAGGAGCTGTTTAAAATTTAATTTTTTTTTGGTAAAACATAGATAGTATAGTAAGGAGTGGTGAATGATTGAAATTTGAAGAAAAAAAACGAAGGGTTTACAATTTTTTTCAATAAATTTGTTAATCATGTGTTTGTCCACCGCGTTTATCTATACACTCCCCAACACGTCTTGGCATTAATGCAATAAGATGCTCTATTTCTTTTTGAGGGATACTATCCCAACCTACCTGTAGTTCATGTCACAGAGCCGCCTAAGTCCGTGGGGGCTGGGGTAAATTTCCAAGTCTTCTACCCATGATGTCCCAAACATGCTCTATGGGCGAAAGATCAGGGGATCTGGGCGGCCATGACAAAAGATTCACATGGGTCGCTCCAGAAAAGTTTAAACTAACTTTGGCAACATGAGGTCGAGCATTATCTTGCTGAAATATTGGATTCTCGAGCCGGTTAAAGTAAGGGAGAACATATGGCTCCACTATTTCTTGAAGGTAACGCAGCGTTGTCATGTTACCTAGAATAAAGACAAAAGGTGACCTACTTGCATGTCCAATATCACCCCATACCATAACGCCTACTGTCCGGTGTACATGATGCTCAATATGAAACCGAGGTTCACGTCTTTCTACCCGACGTCGTTTAACCCTTCTTCGGCCATCATGTGCACCCAAGGGGAATCGAGATTCATCAGAAAAGACGACCTGATGCCATTCCACATTCCAACGCTGACGTTCTCTGCTCCACTATAATCGTTGCCGGCGATGCTCAACTATCAGAGGTAACACAAGATAGGGTCGATAATGCTGCAGTCCAAAAGATCTTATCCGGCGGTAAACCGTTCGGACAGTTACAGGATGTCCGCCCCCCAGGTATTAGATCCCGGCGAAATGTAGGGTTAAGTCTTGGTGCCTGACGTAATGCCAATCGCGCCAGTTACTGGACCTGCATGGTGGAAGATCTCCGAATGGGACCCTAGTTTTGCCGTTCTGGTTAAATGGAGGACTGAGCCGGTTGATTAACTCAGTGACAGGGAGTCTGTCGCAGCACAGGGCTTCTCCCTTAAAACTGACGTACTCTACCCTATCGCAGTTTGAATCTCCGATTTTTGAGTGTAATGGCCCAGTACGTTATGTAGCATACTGCGTTACCTCGAGGGGGTGGTTTGCCCACAGATGTTACTTGTATCACCTGGCCACCCCTTTGGTGTTGGACTCGAAGGGGCAGTGGTTGAAAGTCCGCATGCTGGACTAGGAGGGTATTTCGTTCATCTGTTCGCAGACCCCAATGTTCGGGATATTCTCATGAAATGACTCAGAGTTTAGCTGGACTTGACGGTTCGACCGGCCTGTCCTGGCCCCGGATCAATGCGTAACAATTTAGGGTTTGTGGATCTCGACGAAATGGCTATGCCATTAGTGCTTGACGCCAGGATCAATCAAATGACTTCACATGGTTTCGGTGAGTCAGGACGTACAGGCCGCTTGTACCAGGATCAATAGTAGTCATCAATCTTGGGACTATCTTAGTTCATGGGACTGCGTTCGAATGGATGCATAAGAATTCCCTTCGGCGGGTGAGTTGCGTCTCAAACAACTCGGGTACTGACCTGCAGAGACAGCAGAGGTTGAATAGTACTTCGCTTCTACCAGTCAGACGGTTCTAGCTTTCGAGTCGGGGTCCAAACTGGAAGCTGGTGGGTTCACCTCTTCGGAGGGGTTCTCGCTTCGCGCGATGATATGACGTAATCCTTATCACACTTTCTACCTCTTGGGGTGAACTGTGGAGACTGCTGAGTAGTCACTTGGATAAGAGCTATGCTCAATATGCCAATAACATTACCTGGTAAAATTCACGTTACAGGATGGCCTTGTTCTCCTAACCAATCATCAGCCAAAGATCGAGTTGTCACAAATCGGTCTCTAATAGTCAAAAGTCTTGGACGTCGATCTTGAACTTTATTTGTGCCCCTTCGACGTGCGGTGCCTACTCTTCTTCGATTTTGGGAAATATCAAACCACGCTTGACAACATCTCATAACAGTAGTTGGATTTCTGTTAGTATGGTTAGCGATTTCTCGAAATGACAACCCCGCCTCCCGTAGACCAATAATTCGACCTCTTTCAAATTCACTTAGCTGGCGATAAATTCTGCGTAAACGTGCTCTAGACATTTTAACAACAACTAAAAATCATATTTTGGATCTCCTCGAACAGCTGGTTTGTTGTAAAATTGAAAAAAATCCCAAAAAACCACTACATATTTAAGTAACAAAAAATGTTCACATGAAAAGACCTTCACGATTTTTTTCTCCAAATTTTAATCATTTACTCCTTGCTTTACTATCTATGTTTTACCAAAAAAAATTTTAAATTTAAACAGCTCCTTCTGGGTGTTGCAGTTTCTTTGTCATTTAGTATAATATTATAAGCTACATAACTTTTCCAAACTCGTAGCTACAACTTTCGATAAGCCGGAGGCTGAATGCTACACTTATGCAATTCAACGTATTATAATCAGGGAAATTATGTTCCTCTTGGCTCTCTTAGTTTCACCTCCTCCACCAAGTGATTTATGAGAACGGAACTGCTTACTCTCAGTTATACTAGCCAAGCCCGGACGCTGATGAAAATTTATCTAAGTTTAGTCGGAAAGTTGTGATTAAATTTGTGGAGCAGTATATTACGTTACGTATTCATTAATGAATTCGAAAGACTAGTAGTTTTGTGGGAATTTAGCGAACGATGAAACTTGATGTTAATTGTGCCGGTATAAGTTAACTTTACCATTTCGTATTCCGGATTTTGTGCAGCTATATTCGTGTATTTCCCATGGTACTTGCGAATTCCATTTGCTCGGCATCATATCGAATTAGGAATTGAATAAATCTGCACAATGGACCTCGTCGGTGAATTAGTCGGTCGGAACTCTTTGTAACACCGGAGGTTGCTTACTATGTCGCTGCTCATGTGCATGTGTCGAAAGAAGTTAAATTTTCGACAGATCTAGAACTAGCCGATGCACATAATCCTATTTTCATTGAACTGAAAGAAATTGGAAAAAACCTGAAAGGTAAAGCTTCAATTTATAGAAGAAACCTTCTTATTGCAATGTGATATCATAACTCATATTTGGAGGTTAACGGATTGGCGCGAAATTGACGAAAAAACAATCAAGCTTTATTAGAAGAATATTAAAATTATCACTGCCAGAGAATAGTGGTAAAAAGAGAATCAATTGAAGGAATTTACACGAACAGGACTGCAATGCAGAAAATGTCCGTCTATGAAGTAGCCGGAATGTATTATTTTTCATGATTCTAATATACTTTTTTTTTTGTAACATTCTAAGGTACAGGTAATGTATAAAATAGATTGTGCAGAAAGTATGCTATGGCAAAAGTTGTATGGCAACACTATTTTTCAGATATTGTTGATTGTAAGCTGGTATACAATTTATGAAATAATGTAGCAACACGAAAAAAGAAAACAGGTAGAATATTTGCACTGAAAAAGTTTTCGAAACGTTAAAAAATTAGTGCAATTTACTGAACTGGAAAAAAGTGCTGTACATGAGTCAATAAATAAGATGAAAAATGGCATGGATATGAGGCAAATACTAGTTTCAGCAAGACCGCGTAAGATTAAAGGAAACAATTCAAACACTTCATTGGCCTTAGGCCGACACAATCCGCGCCTGGGGATTCGCAGATTGGCTAACAGATTTGGAAATCAACGAAATATAAAAGTATGTCCTGAAACCGTCCGTATGTCACTTAAAAGACAAGGCATATCAAGGAAACCAAAAAAAATCTCTTTAATGTCACCTTTATAAAAGGAACGAAGGATATAATTTTGTCAACATTTTCAAGAAGATAATTTCAATAATGTCTTCATATCTGATGAAAATTATTTCCAACTTGGTGGAAATCACTTAAAAGTCCTATCAAAACAACCTTTTACTGTTCAAATTTCCCACCAAAATAATGGTTTGGGGAGCAATATCTCAGCGTGGTACTACGCCTCTCTATATAGTTGATGGTACCATGAATAGTGAAAAGTATTGTCGCATTCTAAACGATTGAAACAGCGCATGGTTTATATCCAGAGGGGTGGCGTTTTCTGCAGGATAATGCAAGATGTGATAATTCGGCCTATACTCAAGCTTGAACGCAAGAACACCAAGTGACAACCATGTCATGGCCGGCATCTTCACCAGATCGTAGTCCTATTGAAAATATAAGGGGACTATTGAAGTTGATCGAGCAACCTCACGAAATAAAGATGATTTAATTCAGTCAGTTCTACAGTCCTAGACTTCCATCACCCAAAATTATGGAGATGATCTAGTTTCGGGTGTTCCTAGACGTTTAGTTAAGTGTTTACAGTTAAATGGGGGTTGTATAAGTAAATAAGATGAATATTTTGTTATTATTTTCTAATTCAAGAATCAAGAATATATATTAAATAATTAAAATGGAGTTTGGTTTTCCCGGATACTTTCTACACGCACTATAGAAAAGAATTAACGTATTCATTAGTTCTCTAATGTACTTATTTCATTATAAGAGTTGTAACAATCAATCAATTAGATGAATCGATGTTGAACATTCTTTGTTTGTGTTTGTTTCTGTAACCAATCAGCAAATGTAAAATGCTTTATATAGTCTTTTAGCTCAAGTTTTTGCATGACTTTAAATTCAAAATTATATATTTTATCTTCTACATTATATATTGAAACTATATACAAAAACTATCAAATTGATATCCTTATGTATAATCAATTTAAAATATTTTTCAATGTCTCGGAAAAAACCTTTGTACATCCCGACTTGAAATGTATTAATACAAATGTATTAACAACAACTATATAAGTATGTATATTAACATACAAATACAAGAAAATCCACTATTCCAAAATTATCTGAAATTATCAAAATAATGGATCAAATAAAAATAATTGAACGAGAACTCGGAACATTTGATAGCTATTTCGGCCTATATGGCCTCCTCAGAAATGAATTGAATTCTGATTCAAATATATAACAAGATCAAAATTCAACTTACCAGAATAAGATAAAACATGGAAAGAAAAACTTGAAGTAAGCTTTAAAGTATCCAAAATAAAACAGAAATGATCAACGTATTGTTACGTATAACCTATAACTATTTGTACTCAGAACGCATAAAAACAATAACAAAACTTATTCACCCCAAATAATATCCCGTGATAAGAAAAATAACCAGAATTTCAAAAATAATAAATAATTGAGGAATATATTATGGATAAAAAGACTCTATATGAAATTATTCCATAATTTAAGAAACCAATTTTAATGTGAGTGAATACTTGATAGAAGTAAAATTTAAATGACTTAAATTCAGAATTATTTATTCTAACTTCTACATTATATATTGAAACTATATACAAAAACTATCAAATTGATATCCTTATATATAATCAATATTAAATATTTTTCAATGTCTCGGAAAAAACCATTTTACATCCCGAATTGAAATGTATTAATACAAATGTATTAACAACAACTATATAAGTATGTATATTAACATACAAATACAAGAAAATCCACTATTCCAAAATTATCTAAAATTATCAAAATAATGGATCAAATAAAAATAATTGAACGAGAACTCGGAACATTTGATAGCTATTTCGGCCTATATGGCCTCCTCAGAAATGTATTGAATTCTGATTCAAATATATAACAAGATCAAAATTCAACTTACCAAAATAAGATAAAACATGGAAAAAAAAACTTGAAGTAAGCTTTAAAGTATCCAAAATAAAACAGAAATGATCAACGTATTGTTACGTATAACCTATAACTATTTGTACTCAGAGCGCAGAAAAACAATAACAAAACTTATTCACCCCAAATAATGTCCCATGATAAGAAAAATAACCAGAATTTCAAAAATAATAAATAATTGAGGAATATATTGTGGATAAAAAGACTCTATATGAAATTATTCCACAATTTAAAAAACAAATTTTATTGTGAGTCAATACTTGATAGAAGTAAAATTTAAATGACTTTAAATTCAGAATTATTTATTCTAACTTCTACATTATATGTTGAAACTATATACAAAAACTATCAAATTGATATCCTTATATATAATCAATATTAAATATTTTTCAATGTCTCGGAAAAAACCATTTTACATCCCGAATTGAAATGTATTAATACAAATGTATTAACAACAACTATATAAGTATGTATATTAACATACAAATACAAGAAAATCCACTATTCCAAAATTATCTAAAATTATCAAAATAATGGATCAAATAAAAATAATTGAACGAGAACTCGGAACATTTGATAGCTATTTCGGCCTATATGGCCTCCTCAGAAATGTATTGAATTCTGATTCAAATATATAACAAGATCAAAATTCAACTTACCAAAATAAGATAAAACATGGAAAGAAAAACTTGAAGTAAGCTTTAAAGTATCCAAAATAAAACAGAAATGATCAACGTATTGTTACGTATAACCTATAACTATTTGTACTCAGAACGCAGAAAAACAATAACAAAACTTATTCACCCCAAATAATGTCCCATGATAAGGAAAATAACCAGAATTTCAAAAATAATAAATAATTGAGGAATATATTGTGGATAAAAAGACTCTATATGAAATTATTCCATAATTTAAAAAACCATTTTTAATGTGAGTGAATACTTGATAGAAGTAAAATTTAAATGACTTTAAATTCAGAATTATTTATTCTAACTTCTACATTATATATTGAAACTATATACAAAAACTATCAAATTGATATCCTTATATATAATCAATATTAAATATTTTTCAATGTCTCGGAAAAAACCATTTTACATCCCGAATTGAAATGTATTAATACAAATGTATTAACAACAACTATATAAGTATGTATATTAACATACAAATACAAGAAAATCCACTATTCCAAAATTATCTAAAATTATCAAAATAATGGATCAAATAAAAATAATTGAACGAGAACTCGGAACATTTGATAGCTATTTCGGCCTATATGGCCTCCTCAGAAATGTATTGAATTCTGATTCAAATATATAACAAGATCAAAATTCAACTTACCAAAATAAGATAAAACATGGAACGAATAAACTTGAAGTAAAGTATCCAAAATAAAACAGAAATGATCAACGTATTGTTCGTACTCGGAACACAGATATTATTCACTGTTTGAAAAACATCTATTGGTTTTTTTCTATAGATGTTTTGATTAAATATATTTCTCGATATTTGTTCTTTGAATTAATTTTTTGTCATGACTTTCAGTGAATAATTTCATTCAAGCTGAAACGCCATTATATTTTTTATTTATTCGTTCATTGCGTTCGTTCGTTCGAAACAAGAAATCAAAATTCTTTTTAGTTATCGAAAAATCTGGCATTTTCAAAAGCGTAATAAAAATGGTTTTGTATGAAACATTTCAAACTGGATTACCGGCATGTCCAATCTATATAAATCCATGGCAATCAGCTGTTACTATTCAAAAATTTAATGTTTATAGAGTCATATTTTGAACTCTATATCACCTCATATTGGACTACAGTATTGTTACATCTATCAGCTTTATATAAAAATTTATACATCAATTGATATCCTACTTGAATTTTTTTTATCATAAAAATGCGTTGTTTTCATTGTGATCAACTGGACCTTGTAACTAAATCCTTACCTTCTTGTTCAACCCTCGTACAACAGTAAACAATAGCTGACCCTCTTTCAGCTGCTTCGCAGAGGTTCTCAGCGGTTCTGTATCCTCTTTTTCTCTGGACAAGTCACATGCGAGCCATATAACTTAATTGAGAATAAACTCACAAAGGTAAAGGTATTTTAATAAATCTAAAAAAGCAGTGACAAGAAGTTAAGAGTTTTTGCGTGCTTGTTTACTTCACCTATGATCCTAACGAAAGTCTGAATTAGCCTTTGTGCGGTTATTTAACATCTAACTGCTCAAAGTCGATCGTAAGAATCTAGCTATGTTTTCGGTTGCGCTCAACACTGTAATCTTCTAGCATACAGACCTCACGAAATTTCGCATGAAATTTATTTACTCTTAAATATTAAATTTGATATCTACCGGAATTATAGTTCGGAAAATATCGTGAAAAAAACTTTCAAATATAAATAACTGCGAAACCATAAGACTGATTTTTTCCATTAACGAACTCGACCGAGGTATCAGTAATCCAAACCTGATAGTTTAAAGTCCACATCACCTTCTGTTCGAAAGTTACAGCGCTCACGAAAATTTTTTTTGAAACTTCAAATTACACGATCCTTAAGAAATTTGACACGAAAATGCGTGTGTTATTATTCTTCTTACAAATGTCAAATTTCAGCTCGATTGGATTCGTAGTTTACAAAATATTGACAAAATGAGTACAAACTTCATATGTGAATAACTTCAAAACCACCCTGACCGATTTTGCTCATTGACGAACTCAACCAAGATATTTAGACCGCAAATTTACCCTATCAGTTTCAAGCCTCTAGCTCTTTCCCTTCAACAGTTATCATGTTCAAGGACGGCCGGATATCATATTTTTAACTTCGGATTCTTCACCGGTGAGTGAGAGAAATCCAGTTGGGGACGATTTTCGGCCTAACATTCGAAAATAACAGAGATTTGGGCCAAAATACAGTACGCTGTTTTCTGGAGTAACAAGCGCGCAAAAAGACTAATTAATGAAACTTGGTTGACCTTCAAATATAAGAAAATTCTGAAAATTGCTTCATGGTATAATACTTATATAAATAGAATCTTCTGCCAAATAACACAAATGAACACATCACTGAATTCGTGTAGGATTCAAATGAACACATTGATCAACATACTTAGACGGTACTGAATTCTTTCAGCCGTTACTATTTGGTAGTTGATCATAATTAAAACAAATTGTAGAAATTACTATGTTTTACTACCAATAAAAACATATTTTACACATTTTCTTGTGACTCGAGTTTCAGGAAATGAACTATCCCATCATCAGACAACTGAAGACCTAACAGTGGTACAGAGGTATTTAAACAAAAGTGATAAATATTTTGAATATTTCAATAGATAACACCTAATAGTGGTACAGGGATTTATAAGCGGAACGTGATAAAAACCCGGTTAAAAAACAGGGGCCTTCTAACAAATATCGGAATGTCGGCAATCGACAAAGAAGGTTATTAAACAGATGGTAACCAAATATCTTATATAATTTTTTGGGGTTACATAGCTCCGTACAGTTATTCATTATTTTTACGTTCTTTTGTTGTACATCTCAAATATTTGGATTTACATAGCTCCATACAGTCATTCATTATTTTTTAAATTATTTTTATTGTGAACGAATTTGAGAATTTTAATAATCAAGTTTCTTTTCATTTGAATCTACATGTAAAATTTTCTTAAGATTTTTTTTTGTCGAAAGAAATTACTAATTTCTAAAGAATGAGTGGCAAAAGTTTAATTTCTGTTTACTTTTCATTAAATTAATTTTATGTTGGTTTAAAAAGGTTTTAAACAGATGTTACTTTTTGAATATCTCAAATATTTTCGATTTACATAGCTCCATACAGTCATTCATTATTTTTACATTATTGTTATTTTGAACTAATTTGAAAATCTAGAAATTATCTAGAATCTGTTGAAATTTTCCAATTAGTTAGACTGTACGGAGCTATGTATGTCGAAAATATTTGAGATATTCAAAAAGTAACATCTGTTTAAAACCTTTTTCAACGAACATAAAATTAATTTAATGAAAAGTAAACAAAAACTCAACTTTTGCCACTCATTCTTTAGAAATTCCTTTCGACAAAAGAAAATCTTAAGAAAATTTTTCATGTAGATTCAAATGAAAAGAAACTTATTTATTAAAATTTTCATTTTCTTTCACAATAAAAATAATTTAAAAAATAATGAATAACTGTATGGAGGTATGTAAATCCAAATATTTGAGATGTACAACAAAAGAACGTAAAAATAATGAATAACTGTACGGAGCTATGTAACCCCAAAAAATTATTTGAGTTATCTGTTTAATAACCTTCTTTGTCGATTGCCGACATTCCGATATCTGTTAAAAGGCCCCTCTTTTTTAACCGGGTTTTTATCACGTTCCGCTTGTAAACCTCTGTACCACTATTAGGTGTTATCTATTGAAATATTCAAAATATTTATCACTTTTGTTTAAATACCTCTGTACCACTCTTAGGTCTTCAGTTGTCTGATGATGGGATAGTTCATTTCCCGAAACTCGAGTCACAAGAAAATGTGTAAAATATATTTTTATTGGTAGTAAAACATAGTAATTTCTACAATTTGTTTTAATACTTAGAAGGATTAATTCCTATCTTTTCATTCTTAAGTTTCTTATATTATTGGAATTATGTTTTTCGTACAATAAAACATACACATTTGCACCAACTAATTTAAGAATTAAACTCATTTCCTTTTCATGACAAAAAAATTAAATCAACAAAATGTCTAAAAGATTGGCTACAGTCGCTGCGAGAGGTAGTTTTGTCTGCTTTAGGCAACCATTTATGGGAGTTCATTACTTTGTAGATTAATATTCTTTGAATAAATCCAGATTGTTTCCCCCGCAACTTCGCGCCAACCCATACGGATTACTTTCATAGCTATATATAATGTGACTTCCGGACCGCATTGTAGAGTGATGTTCAAGGAAATTACTGGCATTTCCTGAATATTTTGAAGCTGACAAACGGATGTAATTTCTGATTTTCATATATAAAATTGAAAACTTTGTCAAATGTTCTGCCAACTTTAAATAATTCGTCAACTACTGCCCAGTAATTCAAGAATATTTATATTTATACCAAGGAGTATAAGACAGGCAACACAAAATACGGCGAACCCAAGCTACCAGGTAATACACCGAGACGCCCGGATCTTTAGAAGTTTGAAATCGAGTAATTTTCCTTATATGATACGAGTTTCTCATAACTATCTCATGGTTTCTCCAATATTCAGTTACGAATTTATAATAAAAATTGATAATTGTGAATTAAACTGTCTTAGGTAACCATGTAAACATTTCAATATATCGTAATGAAACATGATAATTTTTCATTGACAGAGAACATTGTCCTATCAAAAACTGCAGATGAATTTATATTCTGAGTTAAAACAATTGGAACTGAATTATCAAACATAATTTTTGGTAGAGTGCCATCTTTTGTCGAAATGTTCTAACTTTACTGATGTTTCTTAGAAGGCTAGGTTGAGTAAAAGAGATACAGAGTTTTGAATAACTCTCCCAATTATACCATCTGTTAGAAACTTCAGCGAGTTCTCAAATTAATATTTAAATACATTCTATTATTACGCTTTCAACACAATATTTAAGATTTATCGAATTATTCAGAATCTGAAGTCTAATTCTTTTTGAGGATGTGATACATGTTTTGAAAGATTTTTGAAGTATCTTATTTAAATATTTAATTGAAAAATTATTTATTTGAATATTTCAAATAAATTATTTTATTGAGAAGTTCTTAAAATTATGTTTTGTATTTTTTAAGAGGATTTAGTTTTTATAAATATAAAATAAGAAAAAAAATTGTCTCCTTCCAATAATTATTTATTAATTTTAGTTGACAATTTATAGTTGTTGCGTTTTTCATTCCTTTTCATATTGTACAATGAGTTTCGATTTTATATGTCTATTAAATATAAGCTGTGTTTATGAGACAATTAAATTCTAAAAGTTTTTGAATTAAAATTTTTTGAAATTTAAATTATAGGAGACTAACAGTTTAAATCTGTTTTTATATTCAAAGTTTGATAAATATGTTTCATTTATTTTACATTTAGTGTTTTTTCCCAATGAATTATTGGTAATGAAGGAAAACTGGGGGAATTGAATGTGTTTTCGGTTTCTAACTTAGGGCTTATTTCGTAAATAATATTTTTATAATGATTTCTGGATATTACTGTAGTTATTCTTTATGGCAAAAACCGTAATCAGTTATTAATACTATTATTAAATATAATTCATGATGAAAAATTTTCGCAGATAAAGGAATTTTTAATAGTCTAGGTGTCATGGTATGATATGTTGATAATATTGAAATGGATGAAACGAGTTCTAGAAAATTCTCATATCTGTAGAAGGGTTATGGAAAATGATAAAATATTGCTTTTTATCGACTCCACTTTTTTTTTAATTCAAAATATTCAAGCAGTCTTCATTTTCTACTTGCATTGTGAACTCAATACTTTCAAGCAATGTACATTCTGTCAAGAAAGTACCGGGAATTATCGATTTAAATCTGGCGGGGCAATGAGGCAGGTAAACATTTTTTTTCCTAGGTTGGTACCACTGTCCTTAATTACAATGCCAAGCTTGAGCGGGATCTGTCAACTAGTGTGTTTGCAACAGCTGATTAAGTCAGTCGATGTCAGAGTGCGTGCCGATTTTTATTATGATTATGATTATGATTATGATTACGTTGAGCCAAGAATTTGTTTAAAGTTTTGTGTTGCAAATGAATTTTCGTGTGCCGATGCATTGAAAATGTTGCAAAAGGCCTTTGGTGATAATGCTCTATCGAAAACTCGTCCATATCAGTGGTACAGAGCCTTCAAGGACGGTCGTGAGGTGGTCGCCCATCGACGGCTTCGATCGAAGATAACGTCGATAAAATTAAGGAAAGGGTGCTGGAAAACCGTCGTACCAGCTTGAGAGAGATAGCACATGATCTTAAGATATCCCACGAGTCCGCACGTACGATTTTGATTGATATTTTGGGCATGAGAAAGGTGGCCGCACGACTCGTACCGAAAGACCTGAATTTTCTTCAAAAACGTCATCGCGAACAGGTTGCTTCAGACATGCTGGATCGCTGTAATTCCGATTCTACATTCATGGAACGCATTATAACTGGTGATGAGACCTGGGTCTACGAGTACGATATGCAAACAAGCCAGCAATCATCGGAATGGGTGGCAAAAAATGAGCCGAAACCGAAAAAACCACGCCAAAGCCACTCGAAAATGAAGGTGATGCTCATTGTTTTCTTCGATATCCGTGGCGTGGTGCACTACGAATTCGTTCCAGAGGGTCAGACGGTAAACAAGGAGTATTACCTAGACGTTATGAAACGTTTGCGTGAGCGTATCCGTAAGAAGCGGCCAAATTTGTGGGCGAACAACTCATGGATTTTGCATGACGATAACGCGCCTTCTCACCGAGCTACGATTGTGACTGATTTTCTCGCCAAAAACTCAACAAATGTGCTTCAGCAACCACCGTATTCGCCGGATTTGGCTCCCTACGACTTTTTCCTCTTCCCAAAACTAAAATTGCCCCTTCGTGGCACCCGTTTTGAGTCGATTGAAGCCATAAAACAAAATTCGGCGTGAGAGCTAAAGTCCATCCCGGAAAGCGCCTATAAAAAATGTTTCGATAATTGGAAGTGCCGTTGGCATAGATGTATTGGAGCGAATGGACCCTATTTTGAAGGCGACCCAATAAATTTTGACGATTAAATGTAAAAATGTTGTTTTAATTGAAAATTCCCGGTACTTGCTTGACAGAGTAGTATAGGGTTATCCATTTGGTGCTTGCTTAAGTAAACGTAAATAAAACACTCTTTTATTTAGAGTGTCGATCAAATTTTTATTTCAATATTATGCTTGACCTTGCCATTATGTATGGAATACAACAGTCCTTCCTTGTCCTGATTACAGGTACACTTGAGGTAATTTTCGACGACTCGCCGGCACATTCAGGCAATATCTCACCAATAATTGGACGGATGTTGGTTTTCAGATTTTCAATAGTCTGAGGAT
Organism: Megalocaria dilatata; assembly: GCA_034642435.1. Taxonomy (NCBI): domain Eukaryota; kingdom Metazoa; phylum Arthropoda; class Insecta; order Coleoptera; family Coccinellidae; genus Megalocaria; species Megalocaria dilatata. The sequence continues at coordinate 49,217,398 of CM067859.1, read as the reverse complement.
TATCGGCATAAATACGATCCTTTGCATAACTCTACAAAAAAAATTTAAAGGCGATAAATCTCAAGGCCAATTCACATCGCCGAAACGAGAAATTACGCGTCCTGAAAAATTGTTCTTGCAATAAAATCAAAATGAGTCGTGTGTTGTAGCTTATTGCTCCATCTTGCTGAAACAACATCTCTTCCATTCCATTTCATTAATTTCGGTCAAAAAAAATCGGTAATCAGCTGGCTATAGTAATTGACGGTTTTAGTGACACCTTTTTCATTTTCATAGAAGTACGGTTCAATCACTCCACTAGACCAAATTGCACACCATACAGTGACTTTTTATGGATATAATGAAAAAATTTTTAATGAAATTTTTTCAAATTAAAATTATAAGAGTTTAACAGATTAAATCTGTTTTCATATTCAAATTTTGTAATATTCCTTCTATCAAGTAAAAAAACCTCTTATTATTTTATTCTAAATTGCTTTTCAAAGATACTCTACATGTTTTTAGGAATGTTTTTAAAAGAATTTATTTTGAGAAAGTTGCATTTGGAGAAGTTCATGAGGTTATATTTTGCATTTTTGGGAAGGAATTTAGTTTTCATAAAACAAGAAAGGACGCAAAAGTTTGAACTCTTCAAGTATTTAATTAATAATTTTCAGTTGTTAATTATATTTCTTTGAATTTTTTTCATTCCTTATTATGCAATATATAATTCTATATGCCTACTAAAGAGACACAATGTGTTTAAAAGACATTTTATTCAATTCAATTCTGAAAACTTTTGAATAAAAATTTTTTTTTTAATTAAAATTTGCAGGAGGTAAATATAATAAATCTGTATGATATTTAAACTTATTTGCAGGTTTGCAGTTTTGAAGAAAACAACTCATTTCTGTTATTTCTGTATCTTATTGTTCGACTGTAGGGCTCAGTTTTAAAGCATCCTGTTGCCTATGTTGAGCCATCCTGTATCCACTATAGCACGCGATATATGATCGAACTTTCGTAACCCAAAAACCAAACGACAACAGCTGTTCTGAACTTTTTGAACACGATTTTTTTCCGTTTGCCGCAAACATGAACCATACAAAAATTCGCAATAAGTGGAATGCGAAAGGACTAAGGTCTCGCATAGCATTTTTCTCAATCCCCGACTCAACAGAAGTCTACTGCAATAGAGCAGTTTCAGATTGCTATAAGATCTCATCATTAGGATATGTTCACTGAACTTCAAATCATTACCCACATGAAATCACAAATTTTTTACTACACTACTGACAGAATGTTTGGTATCACCAATATGAATATTCAATTCTCGATTGAGATTGCCCCTGACCATTTTTGATGAAAAACATATTATTTTATTATTATTATTATTATTATTATCCTGATACTCCTAGATCTTCTGTGAAGATCCCTCAGAAGCTTTTTCAGCTTGTACGAGTACTGCGATCTTGCGCCACTTTAGGTCACAGCACTGTTAATTTTTGACCCAACAGTGAAATGGTGGCAGATACCCGTCCAACTAGAAAATTTCTTTTCTACCTGAATAGGATTCGAACCCTGGACCTCCCGGTCACGAGTCCGATGCTCTCCCGCTGAGCTATCCACACTCATATAAGTTTTGATTTTTCAGCGTTAAGTTTGAGGGCATGGTGTCTAGAGATTCGTGATAGGTTCACAAGTTCAGCGTTAAGGCGATCATTGGCAATGTTGACATTACTAGAATCAAAACTATCATCAGCATATGCTTGGACGCTACAATAATCAACCGAATTGAGGATATCTGCAGTATAAATAGAACAACGGACCTAAAATCGAACCCTGGGGTACACCTTTGATTACCAAATTCTATTCACTGATGAAGCCTGTTACTCAAGAACTTCAATTATGAATTTTCACAATGTTTACATATGGGCTGAAGAGAATCCACATGAAATTGTAGAAACTCATTTTCAAGAGCAATTTTCATTAAGTGTGTGTGGTGGTATTATTGGCGGTTATTTGATATGTCCTTTCTGCTTGCCAGGTCAACTTACTGCCCAATCATACAGATATTTTTTAGAAAACGATTTGCCCTTGTTATTGGATGGTTCATCTCTTATGCTACCAAGTGAAATGTGGTTCATGCACGACGGTGCTCCTGCCCATTTTTCAGATTTGGCTAGGGAGTATTTGAAGTAAAATTATGAAAACAGGTGGATTTTAGACGGGGTGGACATCAGTAATGGCTCGCCAGATCCCCAGACTTAAATAGTTAAGATTTTTTTATGAGGCCACCTGTAATCTCCAGTGTACTTAACGCCAGTGAACACTGTAGACGAACTGAGAAATCATAAAATAGTCGCGTTTGATACAGTTAGGAATATTCCGGAGTATTCGAAAAATTCCATCGTTTTTGAGAAGAAGAACAGAAGATTCAATAAGGATTGGGAAAGGACATTTTTAACAATTGCTGTTGTTCAGTTCCTTTGTTGTTATTCAGTTTTTTTGTTATGATTAATTTTTGAGTTTTTCGTTTCTTGTAGTAATATATTTTTTGTGATGATTATACGAATCTTTATGAATCATGGCTACTTATCAGGAAAATAACTATAAAAACTAACAAGGAATTTATTTACCACAGCTTACCAACTGAATTTTTATGACAATTTGGATTTTTCTGAGTATTTTGGGAGAATCGTTCGAAATTTTTTTTTCCAATCGGTAGCAGATACGACAAAACCACAAGCGACCATGAAGTTAAGTATAACAAAAAAACTGTTTCTCACGATTTTTCAAACTAAAAGAGGCTCACCAGAAAAAAGTTCTGCAGTAAAACAGAAGACAGTGTTCCAGAAAAATATCACCCTGTAGATTTGCAATCAAAATTGGCATGTTACGTGGTGTGAACTCTAAATTGTAACACTCACGCCAAATTTCCATTGAATATCTTGTGAAATGCAGATACTATGAGAAAAAAACTTGAAAAAAATCCAAGTTTATTTAAAGTGTATCTCGAAAACAAAACGTTTACGATCCCATGTTCATGGGACATTTTTTTTTAAGTGATTCAAGAAATCTGCCCTCTCCGTTTGTACCTCCATTTAAGGAACCCCCTAAATAGCTGAAAACTTTAAAAAAGTGGCCGTACAACTATCTAACAATTTTCGGCAACAAAGATAAGAAAAATATTGTAAAAAGGAGGTACAAATCACCATCAATTCACAGAAATACAGAAAAAGAAGAATATGCGAAAAAAGGAGTATAAATAACCATAAAATATATTGGGGTCAATTAATCGATAATCGCTATATAAAAAGTGTAATGTTTAGAGTTAGCTCAAAATGTAAACTTGACAAAGTAACAGTGTTAACGAAACAATTGTCGTTAATGATAAATTGTGGAAATAATCTATTTTATTTTATTTAATTAAAATGAATTTCCATCAATTAAGGATCGATTGAATTAAATTTTTAATGTTTATTATTTTATTCAATTTGAATTGTCGAAAGTTTCTTACGTCCTGTAAGAGTATTCCTGTATATTTTGAAGTATTTTCTACTTCATTGATGTACCTCATTGTGTCAAAAGTGATCAAGAATTCAGAACGAAGAATTTTCTCCCAAACTCCTCATGAATGGATTTCGAGAAGTTTTCATTTCTCGCTTTCTAGGTGCGACACTGAATCTCCATTATCCTAGAATTAAAACTTGGGACAATCTCTCATAACTAGCAGCAACAAATAACAGTAGTTCTGAAAGTTCCTGAGCGTCAGTTAACGCCTTGTTCGATAGCGGATAAACTTTCCAAAATATGCTCGGAATTTACAATTTCTCAGCGAGATTATTTAAAGTTTAAGTGAAGAGCCATAATTCACATCAATTACCAGTAAAGTTGTTACTACCTTCTTGAAATCCTATCAAGGAAATAGTTGGATTTGTTGTGACGGTTGGCGAATGGTGTAACTGGACTTTGAGAGTTATCTGACATTTGGTTTACTACCCTGTCAAGAAAGTACCGGGAATTTTCAACTAAAACAACATTTTTACATTTAATCGTCAAAATTTATTGGGTCGCCTTCAAAATAGGCTCCATTTGCTTCAATACATCTATGCCAACGGCACTTCCAATTATCGAAACATTTTTTATAGGCGCTTTCCGGGATGGACTTTAGCTCTCGCGCCGAATTTTGTTTTATGGCTTCAATCGACTCAAAACGGGTGCCACGAAGGGGCAATTTTAGTTTTGGGAAGAGGAGAAAGTTGCAGGGAGCCAAATCCGGCGAATACGGTGATTGCTGAAGCACGTTTGTTGAGTTTTTGGCGATAAAGTCAGCACAATCGTAGCTCGGTGAGAAGGCGCGTTATCGCCATGCAAAATCCATGAGTTGTTCGCCCACAAATTTGGCCGCTTCTTACGGATACGCTCACGCAAACGTTTCATAACGCCTAGGTAATACTCCTTGTTTACCGTCTGACCCTCTGGAACGAATTCGTAGTGCACCACGCCACGGATATCGAAGAAAACAATGAGCATCACCTTCATTTTCGTGCGGCTTTGGCGTGGTTTTTTCGGTTTCGGCTCATTTTTTGCCACCCACTCCGATGATTGCTGGCTTGTTTGCATATCGTACTCGTAGACCCAGGTCTCATCACCAGTTATAATGCGTTCCATGAATGTAGAATCGGAATTACAGCGATCCAGCATGTCTGAAACAACCTGTTCGCGATAACGTTTTTGAAGAAAATTCAGGTCTTTCGGTACGAGTCGTACGGCCACCTTTCTCATGCCCAAAATATCAATCAAAATCGTACGTGCGGACTCGTGGGATATCTTAAGATCATGTGCTATCTCTCTCAACCTGGTACGACAGTTTTCCAGCACCCTTTCCTTAATTTTATCGACGTTATCTTCGATCGAAGCCGTCGATGGGCGACCACTTCACGACCATCCTTGAAGGCTCTGTACCACTGATATGCACGAGTTTTCGATAGAGCATTATCACCAAAGGCCTTTTGAAACATTTTCAATGCATCGGCACACGAATATTCATTTGCAACACAAAACTTTAAACAAATTCTTTGCTCAACGTAATCACCCATAGTAAAAATCGGCAGGCACTCTGACATCGACTGACTTAATCAGCTGTTGCAAACGCACTAGTTGACAGATCCCGCTCAAGCTTGGCATAGTAATTAAGGACAGTGGTACCAAACTAGGAAAAAAAATTTCTACCTGCCTCATTGCCCCGCCAGATTTAAATCGATAATTCCCGGTACTTTCTTGACAGAATGTATTTACAGTGCTGCATTCTGTCAGTTCAGCTTAAGTGTATTTTGCAATATTATTAATGGATGAAAATATCAAACAAGATAAATTTGGTATTGCTATTTTTCATGCGTGGAGGTGCCGAAAATGTATATAAGGCTTACGGTTAATTTCCTTCATCAAAAATCGTTCATCTTAATGAGAAAAAGGTACATTAATATCGCCCAAAAGTGAGCGCGATGTTGATAGTTTCTTTTTATCGCAAATTTGTGCACACAGAATTCTAGCCAGAGGTGATATACGGCCAGAGCGTTATGCGGCCTTTGAGAGAGTGGAGATTTTTGAAAGATCAAAGAATACTCGTGGATCTTGCACTCTGATAACTTTCAAAACTAAAATTACTATTTTGAGGTTTCGATCGATAAAAGACATCAGAGAGTCTTAAGTACTGAAGTTCTGTGAATGTGTTCAAAAAAAGTTTTCATGATTTGATTCTTCATTGGCGTAAGTGAATTGTTTCGAAAGAAGAGCTACTTTGAGGGCGAAAAAAGTAGTAGTTATCTAATTTTGTTGTCTCTTCAATGAAAAAATCAGTTTATTTGGAAAGTAATTTCGTTTTTTCCCGACAGAGAATTTAATATTATTATTTCCAACCCAACTTCACGTTAAGCCGCATATCATTATACATTCTGTCAAGAAAGTACCAGGAATTATCGATTTAAATCTGGCGGGGCAATGAGGCAGGTAAAATTTTTTTTTTTAGGTTGGTACCACAGTCCTTAATTACTATGCCTACTATTTGCTTGAGCGGGATCTGTCAACTAGTGTGTTTGCAACAGTTGATTAAGTCAGTCGATGTCAGAATGCGTGCCGATTTTTACTATGGGTGATTACGTTGAGCAAAGAATTTGTTTAAAGTTTTGTGTTGCAAATGAATATTCGTGTGCCGATGCATTGAAAATGTTTCAAAAGGCCTTTGGTGATAATGCTCTATCGAAAACTCGTGCATATCAGTGGTACAGAGCCTTCAAGGATGGTCGTGAAGTGGTCGCCCATCGACGGCTTCGATCGAAGATAACGTCGATAAAATTAAGGAAAGGGTGCTGGAAAACTGTCGTACCAGGTTGAGAGAGATAGCACATGATCTTAAGATATCCCACGAGTCCGCACGTACGATTTTGATTGATATTTTGGGCATGAGAAAGGTGGCCGTACGACTCGTACCGAAAGACCTGAATTTTCTTCAAAAACGTTATCGCGAACAGGTTGTTTCAGACATGCTGGATCGCTGTAATTCCGATTCTACATTCATGGAACGCATTATAACTGGTGATGAGACCTGGGTCTACGAGTACGATATGCAAACAAGCCAGCAATCATCGGAGTGGGTGGCAAAAAATGAGCCGAAACCGAAAAAACCACGCCAAAGCCGCACGAAAATGAAGGTGATGCTCATTGTTTTCTTCGATATCCGTGGCGTGGTGCACTACGAATTCGTTCCAGAGGGTCAGACGGTAAACACGGAGTATTACCTAGGCGTTATGAAACGTTTGCGTGAGCGTATCCGTAAGAAGCGGCCAAATTTGTGGGCGAACAACTCATGGATTTTGCATGACGATAAGGCGCCTTCTCACCGAGCTACGATTGTGACTGACTTTCTAGCCAAAAACTCAACAAACGTGCTTTAGCAACCACCGTATTCGCCGGATTTGGCTCTCTGCGACTTTTTCCTCTTCCCAAAACTAAAATTGCCCCTTCGTGGCACCCGTTTTGAGTCGATTGAAGCCACAAAACAAAATTCAGCGCGAGAGCTGAAGTCCATCCCGGAAAACGCCTATAAAAAATGTTTCGATAATTGGAAGTGCCGTTGGCATAGATGTATTGGAGCAAATGGAGCCTATTTTGAAGGCGACCCAATAAATTTTGACGATTAAATGTAAAAATGTTGTTTTAATTGAAAATTCCCGGTACTTTCTTGACAGAGTAGTATGTTTTGAGAGCTGATATAACAAGCCTTGTGTGTGAAAAAGTTCTATGAATTCTACGCAGTAGTTTCTGGTTATTGCTCTCCATTTGAATATGGAGAGCAATAAGCAGTATTTTTGTTATATTCTACTTTTTTACTGAAGAAAAGGTAAATATACTGTTCAAGGCAGTAAGAAATTAACCGATATTGGTGGAGAAGAAGTGCTGACAGTACGCCAGGTCCCGAACTGGTTTGAAAAATTTCGATCCAGCAATTTTGGTGTCGAAGATACACCACGTTCCGGAAAACCGGTTGAAGCTGATAAAGACACGATAAAGGCATCAGTTGATGCAAATTGGTGAATAACAACACGTGAGATAGGTGACAGGTTAAATTTATCGAATTCAACCTTTTATGACCACTTGAAAGGCCTGAGTTTAACCTCGAAGCTCGATATATGGGTTCCCCATTTTCTCACGGACAGAAACTTTTGTCGTCGCATTGACGTCTGTGATTCGTTTCTCTAACGTCACGAAAATGATTCATTGTTGAAGCGCATCATTACTGGGGACGAAAACTGGGTTGTTCATAACAATCTTAAACGCAAGGATTCATGCAGCAAAAAATATGAACTGACTCAAAGCATTCAGAACGCCAATATCCATACAAAAAGGTGATGCTGTCTGTTCTGTGGAATTTCAAAGGAATCGTTTTTTTTTAGCACCGGATAACATAACAATTAATTAGGAAGTCTACTATCATCAGCTGGATAAACTGAATGATGCACTTCAACAGAAAACCCAGAATTAAATAACAGAGGATAATGCGGGACCTCATATATAAGTTTGGTCACTCGTCAAAAGCTTTTACAAATTGAATGGGATACACTGCCACACCCACCATATTCTCCATATCTAGCGCCCTCGAATTGTTATTTGTATCGGTCATCGCAAAATTTTCAGACGGTCAAACCTTTACTTCAAATGAAGATATCAAAAATTACCTGTATCAGTTTTTTTCCAGCAAAGACCAAAAATTTTATGAGCGTGAAATCATGCTACAACCAGAAAGAAGGGAAAAGGTGTTGGACCAGAATGGCCGATATATAATTCAATAAAATATTGATTCATTTTATGAAACAGATATATTCTCTTAGCCTCCTATAAATTTTAATTTCAAAAAATTTTAGTCAAAAACTTTTAGAATTGAATAAATGTTTTAAATTTAGTAGACATATAAAATCAAAACTCATTATATAATATAAAATGACATAAAAAACCCAACAAGTATAAATTGTCAATTAAAATTGCTAAATAAATACTAGAATGAGACAAAATTATGTTTCTGATCTGATATTTATGAAAACTAAATTTTTTTCCAAAATACAAAACATAATCTCAAGAATTTCTCCAAAACTAATCTATTTGAAGTACTTAATATATTCAAATAAGTTAATTCAAAAATGTCTCAAAACATGTAGCATATCCTCAAAAAACAATTTGAAACTGAATAAGATCTTCGTCATTCAAACTTCACATTTAAAAAACAAAATCAATTAACAAGAGATAACTTACCAGACAGACCTCTTGGTATCATTGTTGAACAAGCACTTAAATTAGAGAACTTTAAAAATCCATTCCATTCAATGTTCATCACAAAAATCAGCTTTAGTTGAAACTAAATGACATTTATATAATGAATTAAGGAAACCAATATATAATTTTATATTATATATACGATAAATTAATAAGAAGATGTTTTTTACTTGATAGAAGGATTATTTCAAAATTTAAATATCGAAACAGATTTATTCTGTTAGCCTCCAATATCTTTTGATTTCAAAAAATTTTATTCAAAAACTTTTAGAATTAAATTAATATCTCATAAGCACTGCTTGAATTTAGCCGACATTGATATTAAAACTCATTATATAATATCAAATGGAATAAAAACACCCAACAAATATAAATTGTCAATTAAAATTACTAAATAAATATTTTTTTATTGTATATATAATACATGATTATATTTTGGTTTCCTTTATTCATTATATAAAATTCATTTGGTTTTAACTAAGGTCATAAAAAACGTTACAAGATTTGTGTGATTTTTTTGATGAACATTGAATACGTTGGATTTTTAAGGTTCTCCAATTTTAGTGTTTGTTTAACAAGGGTTCCACGAGGTCTGTCTGGTAAGTTATTTCCTGTTAATTGATTCTATTTTTTAAATGCGAAGTCAGACTGACGAAGATCTTATTTAATTTCGAATTGTTTTTTGACGATGTGCTACATGTTTTAAAAGATTTTTGAAGTTACTTATTTAAATATAAATATATATTGAATATTTCAAATAAATAATTTTTGGAGGAGTGTTTAAAATTATGTTTTGCATTGTTGAAAAAGATTTGGATTTCGTAAATATAAAATCAGAAACAAAATTTTGTCTCCTTAGAATATTTATTTAGCAATTTTGATTGACCTTTTATATTTGTTGGATTTTTTAATTCCATTTTATATCATATAATGAGTTTTGATTTTATATGTATACTAAATTTAATCAGTGCTTATAAGACATTCTAAAGTTTTTGAATAAAATTTTTTGAAATATAAATTTATAGGAGGCTAACGGAACTAATCTGCTCTGATATTTAAATTTTGAAATGTTTATATGAGTGACCGCTTAGTCGACAAAAAAAAGTCCAATCAGATCATCGCCAATATTACCACCCCAGACATTGAATGAAAACTTCTCTTGTGAATTTCATGTGGATTTGCTTCAGCACAAGTTTTATCATTGTAAAATCAGTGATTGCTGTTCTTGAAACAGGTGTCATCACTGAAAGTCTATTGAGGTACCACCGACAAAATGAAGTCTTGGATCAAAATCACGACCTGCACCCTCTGGATATAGGGATATACGAACGAATCACGCAAGATACGCTAACAATTTGATGACTGATTTCAATAGTTCTCTAAATTTTTAAACATTATTTCGAACATGAACATGACACAAATTTTTATCTGAATGTCGCTCAAATTTCCGCAGTTATCCTCTAGGTACAATTATTTTGTGCATCATAAATGAAAATCATTTCAATTTCTTCTGTACTTCACGCAATTAAACTAAAACGTAATAGAGAATATGTTAAGAAATTTAATTGTTTCACAAATCCCATATCTAATGTTGGCCTTCACTTGATAGAAATCCATTTAACTCTCAATTAAATACGAATAACACACATATATGTAGATTTCTATATATTTTTGAGAAATGCACAGAACGTGTTTCATTATATGGCAACTTCTTCAAATGTTTTCGAACAACTGATAAAAAATTTGATATCATACAAACGTTGAATGGATTATGTTTTGAGGTAAGGGTGAGATAAATTATTAGTTTTGGAAAAACCACCGAGTCACTTCCATAATGAATTCAATGGACCTGAACTAGATGGCTCGCATAATTTCTCAATCAGTTTATTTTTAAACTTTATTTAAGCTTCAGACCTTTATTTATCTTATGAAAAATCTCGAAACGTTCATCGAAATCATGTTCTTCTGACGTTCTGCATACTTAAACCCAACTTATAATATAAAAAAGATCGACTATGTTTTAGTAGCCTAGTATTGAAGGACTTTTCGGTTTATCCAAGATAAGTAAGTTTTCAGGCAGATACCACATGAAAATCGGAAACTCTTATTTACTTATGGTAAGTTCAGAGTTTTTGAAAATTTTTCTAATAAATTATTGGTTTTTGAAGGTTATGTCTATGATATTCAGAAATATTTTCATTTGTAAAGGTGGCTCACCGTACTAGTAGAGGGTTGAATGATTTTTCATCTCTCAATTCAGGATTTATTTCGTAAATAGAGATTTTTCGTCGAAGTAGATAACAATTCAAAATTGATCTCATTGGACGTAGTTTATTTCCGAGTACATCAGCTGATGATGTAATAACCCTTACAGAACAAATACCATTCAAAAATTAAATGAATTATGTGATTAGTCCAGATATTAATAAATCACTAAAGATATGCTCAGATCGAAATTTTTTCTGTTTTAATATTACTGATAACAGCTGGATAAATTTTAAAAAACCCCTGTAGATTCAATCAAAATAATCTCTTGAAAACAGGTTCCATTATTTAATTATTTTAATATTAGCCTTCTACATATTTAATTTCGAAAAATTATATTTAATAATTATAACTTTCAGGAATTAAATTAAATTAATGTCATATAAGTACCACTTATATCAAACGACATATAAAATAAACATTCATCATAAGACATCCAAATGATACAACAAAATTCAATAAATAAAAATTGTTAACCAAGAATCCTATAAATTAAATATTTTGAGTAGACAAACATTTGTTTCTTCTGATCAATCTTATGAAAACAAATATCTTTCAAAAATGTTTAACATAATCTTAAGAATTTCATCATGAAACTATTTTACTTAGAAAATTCAATATTATTGGATATCTAACTAAATTACTTTCTATAAAATCTCAAGATGTGTAAAAACTTTGCTGAAAAACAAGTTTTAAGAACGACTTCGCTTCGTCAGTACTCAATTAATTCATATTCAATAAAATATAACATCAATCACCAACAAATATTTACTCACCTTTCAACAATTCAGAAAGATTCTGGTAAATGAATACTGAAAAATTTAAATGTAATATTAACTCAAATAAATAAATCTGTGGTTTACCATTGATCTAAGATATTGAAAGGCAATTTAACGGCCTCTGTTATAGCACAAGGACTATCTGTATAAATAATGTTAAGGAAACCAAATAATTATATATTATGAATAAAATAAAATAAATAGGATTTAACACTTCATTGAAGGTATTATATATAAAATTATTTAAATATTTTAATATTAGCCTTCTACATATTTAATTTCAAAAAATTATATTTAATAATTATTAATTTAATTTAATTCCTGAAGTTATAATTATTAAATATAATTTTTTGAAATTAAATATATAGAAGGCTAATATTAAAATATTTAAATAATTTTATATATAAAACCTTCAATGAAGTGTTAAATCCTATTTATTTTATTTTATTCATAATATATAATTATTTGGTTTCCTTAACATTATTTATACAGATAGTCCTTGTGCTATAACAGAGGCCGTTAAATTGCCTTTCAATATCTTAGATCAATGGTAAACCACAGATTTATTTATTTGAGTTAATATTACATTTAAATTTTTCAGTATTCATTTACCAGAATCTTTCTGAATTGTTGAAAGGTGAGTAAATATTTGTTGGTGATTGATGTTATATTTTATTGAATATGAATTAATTGAGTACTGACGAAGCGAAGTCGCTCTTAAAACTTGTTTTTCAGTAAAGTTTTTACACATCTTGAGATTTTATAGAAAGTAATTCAGTTAGATATCCAATAATATTGAATTTCCTAAGTAAAATAGTTTTATGATGAAGTTCTAAAGATTATGTTAAACATTTTTGAAAGATATTTGTTTTCATAAGATTGATCAGAAGAAACAAAATTTTGTCTACTCAAAATATTTAATTTATAGGATTTTGGTTAACAATTTTTATTTATTGGATTTTGTTATATCATTTGGATGTCTTTCAATAAATGTTTACTTTATATGTCGGTTGATATGTGGTACTTATATGACATTAAGTAAATTCCTAAAAGTTATAATTATTAAATATAATTTTTTGAAATTAAATATGTAAAAGGCTAATATTGAGAAATCTGAATAATTTTTTATACCTTCTATCAAGTATATACCTCTATTTATTTTATTAACAGATTCCATTACCAAAAATTGCTCCACAGAGAATTCAAAAAGATTTTTTTTTATTTTCCCCTTCAAAAAATAGATAGCACCTTCTTCAGGAAAAGAATCTTAAATTCTTAACCATATTCTCATCAGTTGGAAGTTATTTGGATGCTAAATAAAAACAATCAATAAGATATATCTACATACCTTCATTCACCCAATATTCTGTTCGAAAGCAAAATTTGAAATAACGTGGTTGAGCACCATGCAGAAATTATGCTCAAGACTTAACATTTGAAAGTGTGTCATGAGAATTTTATTCAATTTAATTCTAAAAAGTTTTAGAGAGATTATTTGGCTTAAATCTGTAGAGGGTTCGGAGAAATATTTCAACTCTTATGTGTTATATTTCAACAAACTACAAGTATTAATGAAAATTAGAGTATAATAATTAACAACATTGTTAATTGGTCAAGATATGGGTATGCTTCAAAAGTAGTAGTAGAGAGCTTGATGGTTTTTTTCATTACTTAAATTAATTACATTCAGTTCAAAGTGCAAGAAGAAACTGACGACTAATTTAATTATTTGGATTTGATAATTAGTAGAGTCGGTAAAATACATATTTTTTTCCGTTGTTCATGAACCTTCCCATACATATATAACAATCTCTCTAAAAACTTGTTTCATCCAATTCAACATAAGTTATCAGCTAATCACAGTATGACACAGATTATTACCTATTCTTTTATCTCCGAAAAATTTCAATTAAATTGCATCAAACAAAAGGCAACTAATAACGGTTACACCACATCAATACTAGAGAAAATGATTTCCAGAAAACAGTATAATAAAGCTATTTATTTATTGGACCAATTGGAATGTCCTTTAATACTAGAATAAAGGAACATTGCCATTGAGTGTTTTCGGTGGAAAACAGAACATAGAAAATTATGATATTTGAAAAATCAGTTTATATAGTAAAAATAAAGGGAAACCATATATTTCGAATAAGATCTAATAAAAATATTCATGCTGAGTAATCCATTTTAGTATTGTCAATAAAATATGTAATAGTATTATATATTTGAGCCATATTTTTTAAATAAGCGACTACTAAATTTTCCTACCTGCTTTTATGAAAAAATGTTCGCATTTTCATATCTGGAATATCGTTAGCTGTCCCAGAAAACAACCTTCAATGTATTTTTATTCATAAAAATTTTGGTTTTGTCATATCATCCTTCATGAATGGAATATGAAAGAATTAATGATAGCAGCCTTTCGAAAAATTTCAGCCGCAAATCCAATAATCGAAATAAATTTAGTAGGAATGCACAGTAACTATAAAATAGAAAAGGGGTCTTTACTTGATAGAAGAAATAAAACAAAATTTTTGAATATCAAGACAGATTTAAACTGTCAGTCTCCTACAATTTTAATTTCAAAAAAATTTTCCTACAAAAAAATTTTAGAATTAAATTAATGTCTACATAAGCACCATTCTATTTTATTTTATATATAATATATAATTATATTAAGGCTTGAATAAATCTCATTATGAATACCTTACATTTTTCTGTGATTTTGTGACGAACATAGAATATCTTGATTTTTAAAGTTAGTCTGCTTGAGCAATTATCCAGTTACCAGTTTGAGGTAAGATGTACTGATTGGCAGTTGATTTCGATATTTTAAATATGATTTAGGGCCGAAGAGATAATCGGAAGTCTAAATGTTTTTTGAAGATATAGTGCATGTTTGAGAGATTTTTTAATTAACTTATTTGAATATTTAAATACAATGAATATTTCAAATAAATTATAATTTTTGAGAAGTCCTTAAGTTGTATTTTGTTTTTTTGAAATGGAATTTGTGTTCATAATGGTAAGATCAGAAACAAAATGTTGTATCCTTCGAATATTTATTTATTAATTTTAATTGACAATTTATATTTGTTGGTTTATTTATTACATTTGAAATTGTACATTCTGTCAAGAAAGTACCAGGAATTATCGATTTAAATCTGACAGGGCAATGAGGCAGGTAAATTTTTTTCCTAGGTTGGAACCACTGTCCTTAATTACTATGCCAAGCTTGAGCGGGATCTGTCAACTAGTGTGTTTGCAACAGCTGATTAAGTCAGTCGATGTCAGAGTGCGTGCCGATTTTTACTATGGGTGATTACGTTGAGCAAAGAATTTGTTTAAAGTTTTGTGTTGCAAATGAATTTTCGTGTGCCGATGCATTGAAAATGTTGCAAAAGGCCTTTGGTGATAATGCTCTATCGAAAACTAGTGCTATCAGTGGTACAGAGCCTTCAAGGACGGTCGTGAAGTGGTCGAAGACTTGCCTCGTTCCGGACAACCATCGACGGCTTCGATCGAAGATAACGTTGATAAAATTAAGGAAAGGGTGCTGGAAAACCGTCGTACCAGCTTGAGAGAGATAGCACATGATCTTAAGATATCCCACGAGTCCGCACGTACGATTTTGATTGATATTTTGGGCAAATAAAGGTGGCCGCACGACTCGTTCCGAAAGACCTGAATTTTCTTTAAAAACGTCATCGCGAACAGGTTGCTTCAGACATGCTGGATCGCTGTAATTCCGATTCTACATTCATGGAACGCATTATAACTGGTGATGAGACCTGGGTCTACGAGTACGATATGCAAACAAGCCAGCAATCATCGGAATGGGTGGCAAAAAATGAGCCGAAACCGAAAAAACCACGCCAAAGCCGCTCGAAAATGAAGGTGATGCTCATTGTTTTCTTCGATATCCGTGGCGTGGTGCACTACGAATTCGTTCCAGAGGGTCAGACGGTAAACAAGGAGTATTACCTAGGCGTTATGAAACGTTTGCGTGAGCGTATCCGTAAGAAGCGGCCAAATTTGTGGGCGAACAACTCATGGATTTTGCATGACGATAACGCGCCTTCTCACCGAGCTACGATTGTGACTGACTTTCTCGCCAAAAACTCAACAAACGTGCTTCAGCAACCACCGTATTCGCCGGATTTGGCTCCCTGCGACTTTTTCCTCTTCCCAAAACTAAAATTGCCCCTTCGTGGTACCCGTTTTGAGTCGATTGAAGCCATAAAACAAAATTCGGCGCGAGAGCTAAAGTCCATCCCGGAAAGCGCCTATAAAAAATGTTTCGATAATTGGAAGTGCCGTTGGTATAGATGTATTGGAGCAAATGGAGCCTATTCTGAAGGCGACCCAATAAATTTTGACGATTAAATGTAAAATGTTGTTTTAATTGAAATTTCCCGGTACTTTCTTGACCGAGTAGTATATTGAGTTTTGATTGTATACGTCTATTAAATATGAGCGGTGCTTATGTAGACATTAATTTAATTCTAAAAGTTTTTTTAGTACAAAATTTTTATGAATTTGAAATTGACTGACAGATTAAATATGTTTTGATATACAAAAATCACAGTAACTTTAACGAAAAAATATAAGATGTTCTCTGCATTTCATTTGAAGTCCAATATTATTTTTCTATTCTTTAGGCTTTGTTTTTCAGAGAACAGAAATATAAAATAATGAATTCTTTTCTGCGAATTGTCCACTGAAGCGTCTTTATCAAAGGTTTAAAACTCAAAATAAAACGGAATTGGCAAAAAAATGACATTACTGTAAATTGATCCGTTGAAAATAATTATAAATTGAAAAAACAAAACTTACTGTAGAATTTGATAGTTTGTATAGAAATTTTCTTCTTAGGTGATAATATATCCAAAGAAAGGACACAATGTTTATTCGAAAGTAGGAACTATGATTCTAAACTATCCCATTTAAACAGGCAAATCCAGATGACATTTTTTTTGTCAAGACGATCGGTTCTTCATAACAAAGGTGATGAAAAGAAAACAAATATACTGAATTCAAATGCTATAAGTGGATGATACTACAATCTGAAGAATTGACCCAGGCAACCAAAAATACTCCGTCTCCATAAACCTTGTTGCGAACGTTTTCATGTAATACAGTTTTAAAATTTCTTTCAGAAGTAGTACAAAATTACCGCAGGAGGTTGGTTATTTTATAGCTGTAATGAACAGGAAATATTGTTGTTTAATTTATTGTATTTTCCAAGAATGCCTTTCAAGAATTCAATTAAATCGGTCCTTGATGGAAATTCATTCTAATTGGATAAAACCATAAATTAATAAAAATTAATATCAGAAAATCGAAAAAATTTCGATCAATATAAAATTAATATTTGAAAAACTTTTTTTTATTTATTTTTTGTCATTTAATACAACATGTATACATTAATTAATCCATTGGCATGAAAATCCAAAGCATACTACAGAAATGATGAAATACTTGATTCAAAATATTATCCAGGCTTCATATTTCAAAGTTTTCATCAGGCATAGACATAGGCATATGTTTTGATTCAGAATTTTTCTTGAGATGGTATGTTTTTATTCTTGTTACTATATTTAGTTTTAAATATTCGAAGATTGGTTGTTAACATCAAATAAAATAGCTTATATTTTTAATTAAGTATTTTATCGTTTTTGTAGTTTCTTTTGGATTTTTACACTAATGGAAGAATTTACTTATACATGTTGTATACTATGTCATGAAAAAAACGAATGTTTTCCTAGACAAGTATAAATTTCATAATAATTTGATATATATCACAATTTTCATCACCAAAAAATGTTCAACATATAATTCAAAAAAGGCCCTTTTTTATTTTACTTTTTAAAGGATATACATTCTGTCAAGAAAGTACCGGGAATTATCGATTTAAATCTGGCGGGGCAATGAGGCAGGTAAAATTTTTTTTTCCTAGGTTGGTACCACTGTCCTTAATTACTATGCCAAGCTTGAGCGGGATCTCAGAGTGCGTGCCGATTTTTACTATGGGTGATTACTATGGGACGATAACGCGCCTTCTCACCGAGCTACGATTGTGACTGACTTTCTCGCCAAAAACTCAACAAACGTGCTTCAGCAACCACCGTATTCGCCGGATTTGGCTCCCTGCGACTTTTTCCTCTTCCAAAAACTAAAATTGCCCCTTCGTGGCACCCGTTTTGAGTCGATTGAAGCCATAGAACAAAATTCGGCGCGAGAGCTAAAGTCCATCCCGGAAAGCGCCAATAAAAAATGTTTCGATAATTGGAAGTGCCGTTGGCATAGATGTATTGGAGCAAATGGAGCCTATTTTGAAGGCGACCCAATAAATTTTGACGATTAAATGTAAAAATGTTGTTTTGATTGAAAATTCCTGGTACTTTCTCGACAGAGTAGTATAGCACATTCTTCAGAGAAAGAACCTGATACATTCGGACCCAAAATCTCATCAGTAAGGAGTTATTTGAATGAACAAAATAATCATTTAAAAAATTATAACCATACCTTCTTTAACACAACACATTTCTGCAACAACTAACTAATTTTGGGGTAGGCATGGCCTACACGGAAATTAGATAATATCACAGAAATATACAATGAAAGAAGATACGACTTAAACTCTACATTAGAGAACCGCCACGTGCATGTTATGTAGTAAAAAGAAATTTTTCAATTATTAATGTATATAAATTGAAAATTACTACGAGGAAGTTTTTCAATATTACAGAATAATAGCTGGAATTATATTAATCTAAATACATCTCATTGAAAACATTTATAATTAAATTTTAAAACATGTCCTATATACACTGTATCATTTTATACATATATATACTTGGCGTTTATCTAATGTAGAGTATAAGTCGTATCTTCTTTCATTGAATATTTCTGTGATATAACTTAATTTTCCTTTAGGCCATGCCTACCCCAAAATTGGTTAGCTGTTGCAGAAATGTGTTATGTTAAAGAAAGTATTGTTATATATTTTTAAATGATTATATTGTTTATTCAAATAAATCCTTATAGATGAAATTTCTGGTCCGAATGTATCAGGTTCTTTCTCTGAAGACTGTGCTATATATTCTTTGAAAAGGAAAATAAAAAAGGCCTTTTTTGAATTATATGTTGAACATATTTTGGTGATAGAACTTGTGATTCTTTAATATCCTATCGAAACATATATATATATATATATATATATATATATATATATATATATATATATATATATATATATATATGTTTCGATAGGATATTAAAGAATCACATCCTATCGAAACACATATATATATATATATATATATATATATATATATATATATATATATATATATATATATATATATATATTTATGTATAAGGTGATGTCTAAATACTTTGTTCATTATTTATTTTTCCTTCGATTCTTTATTAGTTAGTTTCCACCACATGTGATGCTAATATATATGTCTTTAACAAGGAGGTGTATTGGGACCGCTTCTATTCCTAATATTCCTGAATGATTTGGAAGATGTAGCAGAGGAAGATGAAAAACTAATCAACTATGTGGACGACACCAACCTATTGGTAGGAGCAAAAGATGAGTTTACATTGATTCGTGCAAGTACTAACTTCTTCGATAGGACACATGAATGGCTACAGAAGAACGAATTGACTCTTAATGTGGAAAAAACTAACCTTATAGTTTTCAGTACTAACAGAACTAATAAAAGCAAACCAACCAGCATTACTTTAGAAAATAAGGTTATAAATATTGTAGACAGTACTAAATTTTTGGGTGTATTCATAGACTCGTTCATGAATTTTAGAGCACATGTGGAAAATTTAAGTCAGAAACTGATTCAGATTAACTTTGCAATTAGAATATCTAGAAAATACCTGAATGATAAATTAATGAAAATTTTGAATCTAGACTCAGATATGGGATTATTTTTTGGGGAACTGAAAGAAATTTAGAAGAAATGTTTAAAATACAAAAAAGAACAATAAGGGTAATTTTTAAGCTGAAATATAATGAAACTTGTAGAGAATTGTTTAAGCAAAATAACATCTTCACAGTCTATGGGTTATACATTTACGAATGTGCTGTATTCTTACATAAGAAGAAAGAAAAATTCACTCAATATAATCACAGTAATAGTTACAACACGAGAACAAAAAATTTAAATTTTCCAATTCATAGATTGACTTTAAGTGAAAAACACCCGACATATAGTTGTATAAGAATATTTAATCATTTGCCAAATAAAATTAAGAACATAAATAATTTAAGAATCTTCAACAACAGAGTGAAATCTTTGATTATAAAACTTGAGCCTTATGAGCTAGGAGATTTTTTTAATGTCACATTAGAGAGCTAACCTATTTATTTTATTTAGACACTATTTCACTTCAGGTGAGCATCTTATCTGTAAGCCTTATTTGAAATAAAGAAGTATTATTATTATTATTATAAAGTGATACAGTGTATTTAGGACATGTTTTGAAATTTAATTCTAAACGTTTTCATGGGATTTATTTAGATTAAAATCTGTAGAGGTGAATTAATTCCAGCTATTATTAGGCAGGCACATAATTGCTTCATGAAGATTCCTTAATATACTCGTATAGCCTAGGACTGGAGAAATGAGAAGACATATTATATTCGCATATAAGCCACATCAAAGTTTGAGTCTCAGTCAAACAAGTTTGCATTAGGTATCAATTAAATATTCTAATATGGAATTAATGGAACATTATTGCATTCCCTTGAGTGTTTCATTTCGCAGAATTTGAGTTATTCGCTTATAATTTCTTTCGGTTGGCGAGAAGGCAAAATACCAATTCAATGAAGAAGTTCGAAAATATAGAAACTCAGGTTATCTACTCAATAAAAAATTCTAGAAAGTAGAATACTCTTCTTAGTCCATTTAAAAGTTTTATTTCGTTTCTAGAATAAATCTGGGAACATTTGAATGTTTCAGTTTTGGAATGAACATATTTAAAACGATGATATAATATATAACCAGAATAATAGATGTTCAACTTCATCCACAAATACTGAAATCATAATTAATTAACTGTTTATTCCCTAGCAGTAATTAGTCATTGCTTGTACTGAGGTATCCGTGTTAACATCTCAGCAAATATGATCTCGCAAGTCCGCAAATACATTGCTTACACAGAATTATGCAGGTATAACTATTTCGACAAGGCTATGTCGAAGTTTTTCAAGCGGAGTCAAAACGAATACCTTTAACTCCTTCCTAATAGTGACAAATAAATCAAACTTTTCTTATATTGATTTAATTAGAAATAAATAGCATACCATATAGTATAAGATAGATTGATTCCAATTGTAGGCACATATTGGGTTGTTCGTAAAGTATTTCACTTTTTTTTTAGGAAATGAAAGACAATTTTCGTGTAATGAATAAATATTTTATTAAATTACTCCTCTGTCAAGAAAGTACCGGGAATTTTCAATTAAAACAACATTTTTACATTTAATCGTCAAAATTTATTGGGTCGCCTTCAAAATAGGCTCCATTTGCTCCAATACATCTATGCCAACGGCACTTCCAATTATCGAAACATTTTTTATAGGCGCTTTCCGGGATGGACTTTAGCTCTCGCGCCGGATTTTGTTTTATTGCTTCAATCGACTCAAAACGGGTGCCACGAAGGGGCAATTTTAGTTTTGGAAAGAGGAAAAAGTCGCAGGGAGCCAAATTCGGCGAATACGGTGGTTGCTGAAGCACGTTTGTTGAGTTTTTGGCGAGAAAGTCAGTCACAATCGTAGCTCGGTGAGAAGGCGCGTTATCGTCATGCAAAATCCATGAGTTGTTCGCCCACAAATTTGGCCGCTTCTTACGGATACGTAAACGTTTCATAACGCCTAGGTAATACTCCTTGTTTACCGTCTGACCCTCTGGAACGAATTCGTAGTGCACCACGCCACGGATATCGAAGAAAACAATGAGCATCTCCTTCATTTTCGAGCGGCTTTGGCGTGGTTTTTTCTTAAGATCATGTGCTATCTCTCTCAAGCTGGTACGACGGTTTTCCAGCACCCTTTCCTTAATTTTATCGACGTTATCTTCGATCGAAGCCGTCGATGGGCGTCCGGAACGAGACAAGTCTTCGACCACTTCACGACCGTCCTTGAAGGCTTTGTACCACTGATATGCACGAGTTTTCGAAAGAGCATTATCAACAAAGGCTTTTTGCAACATTTTCAATGCATCGGCACACGAAAGTTCATTTGCAACACTAAACTTCAAACAAATTCTTTGCTCAACGTAATCACCCATAGTAAAAATCGGCACGCACTCTGACATCGACTGACTTAATCAGCTGTTGCAAACACACTAGTTGACAGATCCCGCTCAAGCTTGGCATAGTAATTAAGGACAGTGGTACCAACCTAGGAAAAAAAAAATTTACCTGCCTCATTGCCCCGCCAGATTCAAATCGATAATTCCCGGTACTTTCTTGACAGAATGTATATATAGGCCATTCCGGTCCAACACCTTTTGCCATTTTTCAGGTAATAGCATGATTCCACGCGTATGAATTTTTTTTTCTGGCAAAAAACTGATCCAGGTGATTTTGGACCTCTTCATTTGAAAACAAAGGTTTTACTATCCAAAACACTTTACAATGACCGAAATAAATAATGATCTGAAGGCGGCAGACTGGAGAATATGTTGGCTGTGGCGTGTATCCCATTCAAGCTGTAAAAGCTTTTGGCGAGCGACCCAACTTGTATGAAATTTAAATATCGAAACAGATTATTCTGTTAGCCTCCCATAAATTTTAATTTCAGAATATTTTATTCGAAAACTTTCAGAGTTAAGTAAATATCTTATAAGCACTGCTTCAATTTAGTAGACATACAAAAACAAATCTCATTAAAAAATATCAGATGGAATAGAAAAATCCAACGAAATATAAATTCAAATATTTTTTTAGTAATTTTAATTGACAATTTATTAGGAGTACAAATAAGTTTCCGCCGTACGGAACTCAATTTCCTTGTTTATGAATCATTCCTAATGATTTTTAACGATGTGAGACTACTTGCTGAGTGACTTCTAATGTTAGAGCAAGTTCTTTTTGTGTTTGAGATGAATCTTCCTCCAATAATTCCTCCAATTCTGCATCCTCATAAATTTTTGGCCTTCCACTGCGATCTTTGTCTTCTACGTCGAAATCACCGTTTTTAAACTTTTGAAACCACTTTCGACACGTTCTCTCACTCAAAACACCCTCACCATATGCTTCTACGAGCAATTGATGCGCCTCTGCAGCAGATTTCTTTAAATTAAAGAAGTAAACTAATATTTCCCGCAAATGACGCTTACTTGGCTCAAATTTTGACATTTTCAACTTATGAAAATTATATTTTACCAATATAAAATCAATGATATTAATAGGTTATGTTGTTCTTGAATGTCCAAACTATTTTTTTAGCCGGTTATCATCTGCGAAATCTAACCGAAACTCCGTGCCGCGCCATCTACAATAAAACGGCGGAAACTTATTTGTACTCCTAATATATTTCGTTGTGTTTTTGTATTCCATTTGATATTATCTAATGAGTTTTGATTTTATTTGCAGGTTGGCAGAATGAATCTGTTTTGATATTTAAATTTTGTAATAATCCTTCTATCAAGAAAAACCTCCTCTTATTATTTTGAACTCGTATTAGGTCTCGCATTGTCTTGGTGGAACACTTCAACTTTTCTGTTGATTAATTATGGCCTTTTCTGTTGGTTAATTATGTTGTACAGCCGATGACAGTAGACTTCCGAATTAATTATTTTATCCGAAAAAAGCTAAAAAATCCTTTATAATCCAACCAAATAGACAGTATCAACTTTTTTTATGGATATTGGATTTCGAAATACTTTCAGCCGGTTCATCTTTTTTGCTCCATGATCTCATGCGTTTAACATTGCTATATACAACCCAATTTTCGTCCCCAGTAATGATGCACTTCAAAAATGGGTCATTTTCGTTACGTTTGAGAAGCGAAACACAGACGTCAACGCGACGACACAAATAACACTCCGTGAGAACATGGAGAACACATACACAAACAAGTATCGAAAAGATAGTCAGAAACCTAGGAAATTCAATGTTAATCTATCAGCAACGTTTCAGTGGAACATTGGTAGGATCAAAACCTCAGCGCGATGTGATGACGAATAAACGAGTGTTCTGTATTAATGGCAGTGACGGGTGGGGGGAAACTTCGATCGAAACGAGGCTCTGCACTGCTTTCAGTTCAGTGAACAGAATCATTCGCACTTCAAACGTGGAAAACGTGGATATTGGTTGGAAATAAATACGACACATTGTATGCAAGGAATTTATTTGGCATGATAAATGACACAAATAATTTCCTCTGTGAAAATGAGTTACTTAGGTTCTTTTTCGCCATAACTGTCTTGAAAATAAAATAAATTCTACGAAAATGAGAAATTCAAAAACAAAAATAAATTCTAAAAAATGCGAAATCGAAGGTCACAAATTTAAATTAAATGTTTAAATAATCCACCTCGTTGAGCCAAACAGTGAAATCTGTTATAAAGAGATAATCTCATATCTCTAAGCAGTCTCGGCATAGTTGCTATTTTGTTACAAAGCAGGATTATTTTGAACCTTAATTCATTAATATTCCTTGTTCTATCAACGTCATGCCCATAAACCAAATTTTTCAGTATCACCAAAGAGAAAACAATCATTGGGGAATGAATCTGGTGATCTGGGGGGCCATTTGATGTTGCCATTTGTCGAAATGACACGGTCTGGAAGAGTTGTCCTGAGATATTGTGTGACTACTCTTGCGTTGGACTTGGACAGCCATCCTTTTGAAACTAGACATCATCGAAATCAATTGGTAGCTGTCGAACTGTCGGAATAGTTTGATTCTCTAAAAGCTCGAAATATTTGGCAGTGTTTAGGTTATCATCGATAATAAATGGCCCTATGATATAATTCCACATCCCCAGCCTAAACATTAAGTTTTTGTAGATACTGGGTACGCACAGGAATTATTCTTTCTAGACCAATATCTTACTACTAATGTGTTATATTTTCAGTTCACGGAAAACGATGACTCATTTGTGAATAAGATATTGTTACGGAATGAAATATTTTCATTTACTTTTTTCATCATAGATTCACAAAATTCCATTCGTTTTATATTATAAATTTCTTGGTTTGTTTCAACCTTATAACATTCAAAATATTCCGAACTCCTATCACTCAGATCGACTTGTTCAGCAATTTTTTCAGTCGAAGATTAACTGGTTTCATCAACATCAGACACATCTACTTTTTTTTCCACACGATTTTCACTAATGTTTTTTGTGGTTTATCCGTCCTTCAAAGCCTGCATGTTCGTAAACACCCACATTTCTCGAATTTTTTTATTGTTTCAGAAATAGCAGAACAATAAATGAATTTATTGTCTCTTGAATTGATTGACCACTAAGGCCCTTTTATGATCTGAATTTTTTCTTCTACACTGAGCATTTGGATTCACTTTATTTTCAACCTATATGGACAAACGAATCTCGCGTTTGAGGTGAGAATGATTCGCAGACTGCGGATCCTTTCGATCGAAGCATTCCTCATCAGGCAATAACATTGAGAGAGAACACTCGTTTATTCGTCATCACATCGCGCTGAGGTTTTGATTCTTCCACTGCTCCGCTGAAACCGACGTTGCTTATAGATTAACATTGAATTTCTTATGTTTCCGACTGTCTTTTCCATACCTCTATATCGAGCTTCGAGATAAAACCCAGGCCTTTGAAAAAGTCATAAACACTTGAATTTGATAACCTTTCTCTGATTTCACGTGTTGTTATTCGCCGATTTGCATGAACTTATGCTTTTATCATGTCTTTATCGGGTTCAACTGGCTTTCCGGAACGTGGTGCATCTCCGACATCAATATTGCCGGATCGAAATTTTGCAAACCAGTTTTGGCACTGGCATACTGTCCACGCATCTTCCCAATAAACATCGGTTATTTTCTTTCTGATTTGAACAGCATTATTACATTTTCTGTAGTAAAAAAGTAAAATACGACGAAAATGCTGCTTGTTGCTCTCCAAATTTAAACTAAAAGCTACTGCGTAGAATTTATTGAACTTTTTCACACATAAACCTTGCTATATCAGCTCTCGAAACATATAATGATTGAGCAGAATTTGATTATCAAAACAGATTTAATCTCTTAATCTTCTACAATTTTAATTTCAAAGAAATTTTTATTCGAAAAACTTAGATTAATGTCTACAATAAGCACCGCTTATATTTAATAGACGTATATAATCAAAACTCAATATATAATGTCAAATGGAATAAATAAACCAACAGATATGAAAAAGTCATTAAAATTAAGAAATAAATATTTAGAGAAGACAAAATTTTGTTTCTGATCTCACCTTTAAGAACACCAATTGCCTTTCAAAAACATGAACACAGCTTGAGGACTTCTCAAAAAATATAATTCATTTGAAATATTTAATATATTTAAATATTCGAATGAGTTAATTCAGAAATCTCCCAAAACATGCACTATATCTTCAAAAAACAAATATAATTCTAGGTAATCCCTTCATCGGTCCAAAATAATATTCCAAATATCAAAATCAAATAACTATCACTTTATCTCAACTTACACGTGTTTGCAGGATGATTGCTTCAAACACACTAACTTTAAAATTCAAGATGGTCTATGTTCTAACAAAATCACAGAAAATGTGTAAGGTATTTTTAAGGTTATATTTAAATCATTGACATTCCATAATGAAATTTATTGAAGCCTAAATATAATTATATATTATATATATATATATATATATATATATATATATATATATATATATATAATCTATAATTATATTTAAGCTTTAATAAATCTCATATATATATATATATATATATATATATATATATATATATATAATATATAATTATATTATATATATATATATATATATATATATATATAATCTATAATTATATTTAAGCTTTAATAAATCTCATATATATATATATATATATACATATATATATATATATATACAGTCGACTCTCGTTAATTCAAACCTGCGATAATTCGAACCTCTCTATAATTAAAAGTTATCACGAGTTCCCTACTAAATCTCTTCATATTTCGAACTAAATCAATACATTTTCATACACTTGGTAATTCGAACGAAAAAATCATTGCTATTTAACAAAACGACGCGTTAATTCGAACTCATCAGCGTCCAACACTCGACAATTCAAAGTTGCAGAGGGAAGAGGCGGAAAGATTGTAAGTACATTTTGCGACAAGTTCAAACTTGTATCAAGATACACGAGCCTTTGTTTTTGTTATGATTAGTTTGACTATTTGACGCACACACTTCTTACGAATTGGTTTGTTTAGTTATTCAGTTACTGTTACTCTTTCGTTGGTATGCAGATTAAAAGTTAGTGTTAGTTATGAGCCCTAGAAAGTATAGATGTTTGACGATTGCTGAAAAGAAAAAGTTAATCGAAAAAGTAGAAGAAGGTGAGAAGAAGAGTGATGTTGCAAAAGAATTTAAGATTCCTCTGAGTACTCTCTCAACAATAATAAAGCACAAGGAGAAAATTAATGCTGCTCAAACTGCTGGAGTACTGAAAAGAACTACTAAAGGTGAATTTTCTCGTCTGGAAGAAAGCCTGGTCATTTGGCTAAGACAGTGTAGAGGACAAAAAGTGTCTATTAGAACTTGTTGAAGGAAAAAGCAAAAGAGTTCGCGTCTACTCTAAGCATCAAAAACTTTGTGGATAGTGAAGGGTGGCTTACAAATTGGCAGAGGTGTCAGTTAAGGAGGCAAGACTCTCATTTGATACCTTACAAAGCTTCTGTCTACAAAACGAAAGTGATGAAAAAGCATTTCAGGCACTTTTTCTCTTAAAAAAAGTTATTGAGCAGCAGAATTGTGCTTTAAAGCAAACCAGTATAACAAAGTTCTTTCAAAATATTAATTAATTCACATTACGAATACATGTATGTACACGAATGTACCTCTTAATTCTTGTCATTTTTATATTAATAAATAAAAATTAACCAACACTTAATAATTCGAAGTTTTATTTATTTTCTCTCACAAATTTCAAACCATTTGATATTTCAAACACTCGATAATTCGTAATATTTCAAGAGTCCCTCGAGTTTCGAATTAACGATAGTCGACTGTATATATATAATATATAATTATATTTAAGCTTTAATAAATCTCATTATGGAATGTCAATGATTAAAATATAACCTTAAAAATACCTTACACATTTTTCTGTGATTTTGTTAGAACATAGACCATCTTGAATTTTAAAGTTAGTCTGTTTGAAGCAATTATCCTGCAAACACGTGTAATTCGAGATATAGTGATAGTTATTTGATTTTGATATTTGGAATATTATTTTGGACCGATGAAGGGATTACCTAGAATTATATTTGTTTTTTGAAGATATAGTGCATTTTTTGAGAGATTTCTGAATCAAATTATTCGAATATATAAAAATATATTAAATATATCAAATAAATTATATTTTTTGAGAAGTCCTTAAGTTGTGTTCATGTTTTTAAAAGGCAATTGGTGTTCTTAAAGGTAAGATTAGAAACAAAATTTTGTCTCCTTTTAATATTTATGCATTAATTTGAATAACTTTTTTATATCTGTTGGTTTATTTATTCCATTTGACATTATATATTGAGTTTTGATTATATAAGTCCATTAAATATAAGCGGTGCTTATTGTAGACATTAATTTAATTCTAAAAGTTTTTTGAATAAAAATTTTTTTTTTAAATTAAAATTGTAGAAGACTAACAGATTAAATCTGTGTTGATACTCAAATTTTGTTATATTTCTTCTATCAAGTAAAAAGCCTTTTCCTATTTTATTTTATATAAAATTTATAATTATATTTAGGCTTCAATAAATCTCATTATGGAATGTCAATGATTTAAATATAACCTTAAAAATACCTTACACATTTTTCTGTGATTTTGTTAGAATATAGACCATCTTGAATTTTAAAGTAAGTCTGTTTGAAGCAATCATCCTGCAAACACGTGCAAGTTGAGATATAGTAATAGTTATTTGATTTTGATACTTGGAATTTTATTTTGGACCGATAAGGAGATTACCTAGAATTATATTTGTTTTTTGAAGATATAGTGCATGTATTGAGTGATTTCTGAATTAACTTATTCGAATATTGAAATATATTGAATATTTCAAATAAATTATATTTTTTCTTAAAGGTAAGATCAGAAACAAAATTTTGTCTCCTTCAAATATTTATTTATTAATTTTAATGACTTTTTTATATCTGTTGGTTCATTTATTCCATTTAACATTATATATTCAGTTTTGATTATATACGTCTATTTAATATAAGCGGTGCTCATTGTGAACATTAATTTAATTGTAAAAGTTTTTTGAATACAAATTTTTTTGAAATTTAAATTGTAGAATATTAACAGATTAAATCTGTTTTTATATTAAAATTTTGTTATATTTCTACTATCAAGTAAAAAGCCTTTTTCTATTTAATTTATGATTAATCAGCACAAGTGTGAAGCTGCGTTCGAAAAACTTCAATTAAATCCTTTGTCGGGAAAAAACGAAATTAATTTCTGAACAATCTTACAATTGCCTCATGAGTATTCCTCAATATATAGTCTAGAGCTAGTAAAATTAGGACGGACGCCTGTGTTATGTTCGCATATAAGCCACATCAATGTTTGAGCATCAGCCAAATGAGTGATTTCATTAAGTATTAATTGAATATTCCGATTTGAAATTAATTAAACATTATTGCATTTTCGAGAATGGTTTCATTTAGCAGAATTTAAGATACTTGTTATTTGCGTATAATTTCATTGAGGTGGTGAAAAATCAAAATGCCAATTATGCAAACAACTTAATTGTGTTGACGAAACTTCTTAAAGAATATAATTTATTAGAAATATTTAATATATTTAAATATTCGAATAAGTTATTTCAGAAATCTCTCTAAACATGCACTTTATCTTCAAAAAACAAATATATTTCTAAGTAATCTCTTCTTCGGTCCTAGATAATATTCCAAATATCAAAATCAAAAAACTACAACTATATCACAACAAACACGTAATAAGAATGGATGCTTCGAAACAGACCAACTTTAAAATTCAAGATTGATCTATGTTCTAACAAAATCACAGAACAGTGTAAATTATTTTTAAGGTTATTTAATTTCATTGACATTCCATAATGAGATTTATTGAAGCCAAAATATAATTATATATTATATATAAAATAAATAGAAAAAGGCTTTTCACTTGATAGAAGAAATATAACAAAATTTGAATATCGAAACAGATTAAATCTGTTAGTCTCTACAATTTTAATTTCAAAAAAATTTTATTCAAAACACTTTTAGAATTAAATTAATGTCTAAAATAAGCACCGCTTACGTTTAATAGACGTAAATAATCAAAACTCAATTGTAGAAGACTAACAGCCTTAATCTGTTTTGATTTGAATATTTCAAATAAATTATATTCTTTGAGAAGTTCTTAAGTTGTGTTCATATTTTTAAAAGGCAATTGGTGTTCTTAAGGGTAAGATCAGAAACAAAATTTGGTCTTCAAATATTTATTTATTAATTTTAATGACTTTCTTACATCTGTTGGTTAATTTATTCCATTTGACATTATATATTGAATTTTGATTATATACGTCTATAAAACGTAAGCGGTGCTTATTTTAGACATTAATTTAATTCTAAAAGTTTTTTGAATAAAATTTTTTGAAATTAAATTTGTGGAAGACTAACAGATTTAATCTGTTTTGATATTCAAATTTTTTTATATTTCTTCTATCAAGTAAAAAGCCTTTTTCTATTGTATTTTTAAGGATACGAGAACAAGAAAAAAGTTATATTAATAATAAACAAAATTCAACTTATGCCAGCCATTTGTTAGAGATTGGTTATAATTTTAATATGAACTATGAAGTATTACATATCGAAAACAAAAGTCAGACAATAAATCTGTCAGAAACTTCAGAGATCAATAGATAAAATAAAAGACAAATTTTATTGAATGATCAAATAGATTTAAATAGATCCTCCCTACTTAATATTTTTTATTTATTGTAAACCATCTCTTGCCACTCCTCAATTTTTTGTACCAGAGCTATGTACATTCTGTCAAGAAAGTACCAGGAATTATCGATTTAAATCTGGCGGGGCAATGAGGCAGGTAAATTTTTTTTTCCTAGGTTGGTACCACTGTCCTTAATTACTATGCCAAGCTTAAGCAGGATCTGTCAACTAGTGTGTTTGCAACAGCTGATTAAGTCAGTCGATGTCAGAGTGCGTGCCGATTTTTACTATGGGTGATTACGTTGAGCAAAGAATTTGTTTAAAGTTTTGTGTTGCAAATGAATTTTCGTGTGCCGATGCATTGCAAATGTTGCAAAAGGCCTTTGGTGATAATGCTCTATCGAAAACTCGTGCATATCAGTGGTACAGAGCCTTCAAGGACGGTCGTGAAGTGGTCGCCCATCGACGGCTTCGATCGAAGATAACGTCGATAAAATAAAGGAAAGGGTGCTGGAAAACCGTCGTACCAGCTTGAGAGAGATAGCACATGATCTTAAGATATCTCACGAGTCCGCACGTACGATTTTGATTGATATTTTGGGCATGAGAAAGGTGGCCGCACGACTCGTACCGAAAGACCTGAATTTTCTTCAAAAACGTCATCGCGAACAGGTTGCTTCAGACATGCTGGATCGCTGTAATTCCGATTCTACATTCATGGAACGCATTATAACTGGTGATGAGACCTGGGTCTACGAGTACGATATGCAAACAAGCCAGCAATCATCGGAATGGGTGGCAAAAAATGAGCCGAAACCGAAAAACCCACGCCAAAGCCGCTCGAAAATGAAGGTGATGCTCATTGTTTTCTTCGATATCCGTGGCGTGGTGCACTACGAATTCGTTCCAGAGGGTCAGACGGTAAACAAGGAGTATTACCTAAGCGTTATGAAACGTTTGCGTGAGCGTATCCGTAAGAAGCGGCCAAATTTGTGGGCGAACAACTCATGGATTTTGCATGACGATAACGCGCCTCCTCAGCGAGCTACGATTGTGACTGACTTTCTCACCAAAAACTCGACAAACGTGCTTCAGCAACCACCGTATTCGCCGGATTTGGCTCCCTGCGACTTTTTCCTCTTCCCAAAACTAAAATTGCCCCTTCGTAGCACCCGCTTTGAGTCGATTGAAGCCATAAAACAAAATTCGGCGCGAGAGCTAAAGTCCATCCCGGAAAGCGCCTATAAAAAATGTTTCGATAATTGGAAGTGCCGTTGGCATAGATGTATTGGAGCAAATGGAGCCTATTTTGAAGGCGACCCAATAAATTTTGACGATTAAATGTAAAAATGTTGTTTTAATTGAAAATTCCCGGTACTTTCTTGACAGAGTAGTATTTAACATGTTTTGAATTGTATACCTCAGTTTTAATACTCACCTGATGAAATCATGGTATGATGAAACAATTGTTGTGTAAATCAATAAAATAGCGGAAGTTAACAATTGTTTTTCTTATCTTATTTAATATTTCAAAAAACCCTTCGTATTAAATTTTTGATTAATAGATATAAACAATTCATAATATATATTTACAATTTATCCCCAATAAAATTCTCGAAGTCTTAAATGTCTGATAGTCACAAAGATAAACCATGCCTTGACTAATGAGGGTTTCCAAAACTATTCCGAAGGACTAACATTTGGCATTCAACATAACCTCAAAGAAAGCGAGGGGTACTGCAGCTATCTGAAAACGAACAGCCATGAATGATGAAAGTGAAAAGTTAGGCGTTCTCCTTTCAGGGGAAGACTGAAAAGGCAAGTAAGGCATCGGATGTTGTTGTTGGACCGGAAATTTAATGGCCTTTGCATACTAGTGCGAACTTGTTGAGCGGCCTCAGGGTTATAAGTTGCCTGGGGATGGCCAGCGACCCTGAGATTAATGGTCGCTGGACGGAGTGATAGATTCAACTTTGGTAAACTCCAGCCATTGTTGACGGTTTATTTATTATAATGCTTTCGTAAAATTTACTTATGATTTATACGGTCCCCGTTGCGTGGTAGCAATTTCTGAGGGGAAAAATGTCGTTGATATATTCGGCAGCGCAGGGTGGACTCCTGGCAATTCGTTTCGGTTGTTGCCGAAATTAGCTTTTCCGCTTTCTTCCGCAATTTTACATCATGTGATAACGTTGTGCGAAATTGGGCTTGGTATGAAGTCTATTATTCAAATAAACCTCCATGAGAGGTATGTATAAATATTATTTCATATAATCTCGGGAAATATTACTGTGAAAGAGGATCAAATTTTATCTTAACTCGTTTTTCAACACCTTTACGTATCTGGTAAATTTACGCACAAGTGGTTCAAGGGTTCACCCTCCAGGGTGTTTTGTTTTCGTTCATTGTTTCATATAGTTAATGAATAAAAGAAATCTCGTAAAAAGATGGATGATATATTGTACATATTCAGACCTGTTATCATAAAGGTGCGGTTGTACCGGGTGTTTCACTATAATTTGATTCCCTCTATAACTTAGATACAAATGGAGGTACAAAAAATTGTTATTCACAAAAGTTTCAGGAAATCATCTGAATTTTTTCAAAATAATTCAACAAAATGGAATATATACAGTGTGGACAAGATATTGAGTACAATTTATTTTTCCAAATGAATCACCCTATATATTTTCTTATTTTTGACTAGCTCTCTTTCTCCTGATTACGAATATACAAGTACAATGTTAATCTATAAGAAACGTCGGTTTCAGCGGAGCAGTGGAAAAATCAAAACCTGAACGCGATGCGATGACGAATGAACGAGTGTTCTCTCTGGTAGTGGCTTATGAGGGGAAAACTACGATCGAAACGAAGCTCTGCACTGGTTTCAATTACGTAAATAGAATCATTCGCATTGGAAACGTGGAAAACGTGGACATCGGTTGAAAATCATTACGACAATATTATTCCATTTTATGATTAATTGTGTACAAATAATTTTCTCTGTGAAAATGATTACTTATGTTGTTTCTCACCATAACTGGCTTGAAAATAAAATAAATTTTACAAAAATAAGAAATTCGAATACAAAAACAAATTCTGAAAAATGCGAAATCGAAGGTTGACAAATTAAAATTAAATGTTCAAATAATCCATCTTGTTGAACCAAACGGTAGCCAAATCTATTATAAAGAGATAATCGCATATATCTGGGCAGATTCGGCATAGTTGCTATTTTGACACAAAGTTGGACCATCGATAAAAACGGCCTTATGATATAATTCCCCAGTATTCCTGTCCAAACTTTAAGTTTTTGTGGATACTGGGTACGACCAGGATTACTCAGATGCTTATTCTTCCTAGACCAATATCTTATTACTGATGGTTATGTTTTCATGATTCATTAGTTAATAAGATATTGTTCAGGAATGAACAATTTTCATTTACTTTTTCCATCATAGTTTCACAAAATTCCATTCGTTTGATATGGTCTTCCAGGAAAATTTCTTGGTTTGTTTGAACCTTATAACATCGGTAACCATTCCTTTTCAAAATAT
Organism: Megalocaria dilatata; assembly: GCA_034642435.1. NCBI lineage: Eukaryota > Metazoa > Arthropoda > Insecta > Coleoptera > Coccinellidae > Megalocaria > Megalocaria dilatata. Next base: position 49,182,829 of record CM067859.1, on the reverse strand, counting down.
TCCGAACACTTCTTACGCTCAGATCGACTTGTTCAGCAATTTGTTTATTCGAACAAGGTGCACTGGTTTCAACAGCAGCTCACACATATACTTCTTTTTTCAGACGATTTTCACTAATGTTTTTTGGTGGTTTATAAGTTCTGTAATGCCTGGATGTTCGTGAACAACCACATTTCTCTATCTTAATTATTTAAGAAATAACCGAATTTAGGAATCAGCTTATCTTCAAAGATAACAATAAATGAATTTATTGTCTCTTGAATTGATTGACCACCAAAGTGGCTTTTTATGATGTGATTTTCTTGCTTCTACACTGATCATTTGGACTTACTTTATTCTCAACCGATATGGACAAACGAATGTCACATTTGAGGTGCGAATCATTCGCAGACTGCGGATCTTTCCATCGAAGCATTCCTCACCAGCCACTACCATTGAGAGAGGACACTCATTTATTCGTCATCGCATCGCGCTGAGGTTTTGTTTCTTCCACTGTTCCACTGGAACCGACTTTGGCTATAGATTAGCATTGAATTTCCTCTCGTTCCGACTGTCTTTTCCTTACCGGTTATGCTATCTCTCTCATTTTGAGAATTATAGAGACATTCGAAGAACCACCTGGTAGGCTCAGTAATCGGTTGTCATGTGGTAGGTTGTGATAAATTAACAAACGACATTGGTAACAATATGACACACGTTGATATTCAATAAAATAGTTTTTGAAACATGCATTACGCAGCAGCGGAAAAAATCTAATTCAAATCAAATATATTTCAACATATTAATACAAACAAAGATATCATTACTGATGAAATAAATCTATTCTATATATTTTATCTGAAAAACCATAAAAACATGAAACATGAAAGGGGAGAATATATGAACATAAATAGAGGTTACTACTTGATAGAAGGTATATAAAATCATTTAAATATTTTAATAACAGAATTATTTATTTGTATTTATGATAGATTGGGCCGTTGCTTGGTAGAAATCAGTTGCAATTGTCATTATAAAATAAAACACTTGTTTACATTTTCTACTTTATTTTGGTATTGACGTACGTTTCGTCTTTGCTTGAAAGACTTCATCAGAAAACGAAGTAACAGTTGTTGTACAATGAATTTATAAGATTTTTACAGAAGGTGTACATGTGTTTTTAATAATAATAATAAATTATAATAAGCTCTTTACTCGCAGAAATCTTCATGGATTTCCTAGAAAACAAAATTCATAAACATCCGTTCAAAAAATACATCCTTTATTGGTATAGGTATGTGGATGATAAAGTTGCATGTTTCGTAGGTACTAACAGACAAATATCAACATTTGAGAATTTTATAAATAACCTCCACCCAAAAATAGTTTTCACTTCAGAAATAGAACATAATGAATCCATCAACTTTCTTGACCTCACGATAACTAGAGAAAACAATAAACATAACTTCGCAATTTATCATAAACCATCACAAACAGATACCATTATACACCGTAATAAACTAGCAGCTCTCCATAGTATGATATACCGTTTATTGAACATTCCACTAAACCAAGTCAATTTCCAAAAAGAAAAATGTATAATTAAACAAATAGCTTACAACAATGGATATAATAGATCTCTAATAGATAATTTAATTAACCAACGTATACACAAAAACACATTAAAAGAAATTTATCCAGTAACATCTGATCGATAACAGTCGATGTCAGAGTGCGTGCCGATTTTTACTATGGGTTATGATTACGTTGAGCAAAGAATTTGTTTAAAGTTTTGTGTTGCAAATGAATTTTCGTGTGCCGATGCATAGAAAATGTTGCAAAAGGCTTTTGGTGATAATGCTCTATCGAAACTCGTGCATATCAGTGGTACAGAGCCTTCAAGGACGGTCGTGAAGTGGTCGCCCATCGACGGCTTCGATCGAAGATAACGTCGATAAAATTAAGGAAAGGGTGCTGGAAAACCGTCGTACCAGCTTGAGAGAGATAGCACATGATCTTAAGATATCCCACGAGTCAGCACGTACGATTTTGATTGATATTTTGGACATGAGAAAGGTGGCCGCATGACTCGTACCGAAAGACCTGAATTTTCTTCAAAAACGTCATCGCGAACAGGTTGCTTCAGACATGCTGGATCGCTGTAATTCCGATTCTACATTTATGGAACGCATTATAACTGGTGATGAGACCTGGGTCTACGAGTACGATATGCAAACAAGCCAGCAATCATCGGAATGGGTGGCAAAAAATGAGCCGAAACCGAAAAAACCACGCCAAAGCCGCTCGAAAATGAAGGTGATGCTCATTGTTTTCTTCGATATCCGTGGCGTGGTTCACTACGAATTCGTTCCAGAGGGTCAGACGGTAAACAAGGAGTATTACCTAGGCGTTATGAAACGTTTGCGTGAGCGTATCCGTAAGAAGCGGCCAAATTTCTGGGCGAATAACTCAAGGATTTTGCATGACGATAACGCGCCTTTTCACCGAGATACGATTGTGACTCACTTTCTCGCCAAAAACTCAACAAACGTGCTTCAGCAACCACCGTATTCGCCGGATTTGGCTCCCTGCAACTTTTTCCTCTTCCCAAAACTAAAATTGCCCCTTCGTGGCACCCGTTTTGAGTCGATTGAAGCCATAAAACAAAATTCGGCGCGAGAGCTAAAGTCCATCCCGGAAAGCGCCTATAAAAAATGTTTCGATAATTGGAAGTGCCGTTGGCATAGATGTATTGAAGCAAATGGAGCCTATTTTGAAGGCGAGCCAATAATTTTGACGATTAAATGTAAAAATTTTGTTTTAATTGAAACTTCCCGGTACTTTCTTGACAGAGTAGTATAATCAACAGATATACGCTCCACAATTTTATTATAAACAAAGCCACACCAAAAGTCAACAGACTTTCTTTCAGATTTTCAAATTTGAAATACTTCTCGATATCTTCGATTTTTTTTCACAAGAATGTCTAGTGTTTCGGTTGAACACGCCTGCTGTGGAAAACGATGATTCATCCGTCCACATTATCAAATTTAATAAATTAGAATCTTCCTCCAGTCTTTGCAGCATATGTTGGCAGTCTTCTAAGCGTTTCCGCTTTTGGTCTTCTGTGAGTTGTGCTGGTAGTAACTTGTTTGGCCTACAATTGTTTTTTTGTAACACTCTATGAATATTCGAACAGCTTAATCAAAGTTCACGCGATGCTTCCTTAAATCTTTTTTCTGGATTTTCTAAAATAATCTTTATGAATTTGTGCGGTTGATTTCAAATTTAATAATATTCAAGTTTCAGCATTTATTAACAATAAGTTATAGTAACATTATTTTATTATTTTCAAAATTAAGTAATATGTCGAGTTCTTGATTCTCATTCCGTAAGACTGTGCGCTGTGTCTTTTTCTGCTAAAGCATTTAGAATATCTTACACATGAAAAGGCTCAATTTAACATTGAAAATATGATGGACGAACAAGGACTTCACGTTGAGTCTGAAACAGCAGAACATGGTACCTTATTTAATCGATCCCGAAATTATGCAGCTATGGTTTAAGAGAAAATACATTCACTTTCAAGCACGCACCCAAAGTCAAAATATCAAACGGCTGGAATAAACTCACCGGTCAACAACAAATAATGTCAAATTGCCCCAGCTTACAGTGCCAAATTTCAGTGGAGATATGAACAAGTGGACAGCGTTCTATGATATGTCCAATTCCTTAATCGTCAACAATTTTTCACTTTCAGATGTTGAAAAGTTAATGTACTTAAAAACCGCGCTTCAAGAAGAACCCTTATCAGTAATAAATTCACTTGAACTCACAAACGAGAACTTTTCAATCCCTCTGAACATTTTGCGCAGCAGATATAATGATGGATTGTCACTTATCAACTCATACCTCAATCCCATCATAGCTTTTTCCTCTATCACTAAAGGTAACTCCCAGACTTTAAGTAATTTACTAACGGAAGTGAGGCAAAAATTGGATTGCTTGAAAAATTTGAAAGTTGATACAGAATATTTGGATATACTACTCTGTCAAGACAGTACCGGGAATTTTCAATTAAAACATTTTTACATTTAATCGTCAAAATTTATTGGGTCGCCTTCAAAATAGGCTCCATTTGCTCCAATACATCTATGCCAACGGCACTTCCAATTATCGAAACATTTTTTATAGGCGCTTTCCGGGATGGACTTTAGCTCTCGCGCCGAATTTTGTTTTATGGCTTCAATCGACTCAAAACGGGTGCCACGAAGAAGCAATTTTAGTTTTGGGAAGAGGAAAAAGTCGCAGGGAGCCAAATCCGGCGAATACGGTGGTTGCTGAAGCACGTTTGTTGAGTTTTTGGAGAGAAAGTCAGTCACAATCGTAGCTCGGTGAGAAGGCGCGTTATCGTCATGCAAAATCCATGAGTTGTTCACCCACAAATTTGGCCGCTTCTTACGGATACGCTCACGCAAACGTTTCATAACGCCTAGGTAATACTCCTTGTTTACCGTCTGACCCTCTGGAACGAATTCGTAGTGCACCACGTCACGGATATCGAAGAAAACAATGAGCATCACCTTCATTTTCGAGCGGCTTTGGCGTGGTTTTTTCGGTTTCGGCTCATTTTTTGTCACCCATTCCGATGATTGCTGGCTTGTTTGCATATCGTACTCGTAGACCCAGGTCTCATCACCAGTTATAATGCGTTCCATGAATGTAGAATCGGAATTACAGTGATCCAGCATGTCTGAAGCAACCTGTTCGCGATGACGTTTTTGAAGAAAATTCAGGTCTTCCGGTACGAGTCGTGCGGCCACCTTTCTCATGCCCAAAATATCAATCAAAATCGTATGTGCGGACTCGTGGGATATCTTAAGATCATGTGCTATCTCTCTCAAGCTGGTACGACGGTTTTCCAGCACCCTTTCCTTAATTTTATCGACGTTATCTTCGATCGAAGCCGTCGATGGGCGACCACTTCACGATCGTCCTTGAAGGCTATGTACCACTGATATGCACGAGTTTTCGATAGAGCATTATCACCAAAGGCTTTTTGCAACATTTTCAATGCATCGGCACACGAAAATTCATTTGCAACACAAAACTTTAAACAAATTCTTTGCTCAACGTAATCATCCATAGTAAAAATCGGCACGCACTCTGACATCGACTGACTTAATCAGCTGTTGCAAACACACTAGTTGACAGATCCCGCTCAAGCTTGGCATAGTAATTAAGGACAGTAGTACCAACCTAGGAAAAAAATGTTTACCTGTCTCATTGCCCCGCCAGATTTAAATCGATAATTCCCGGTACTTTCTTGACAGAATGTACTTAACATACTTTGTAGAAAGTTGGATTTCGCAACAGAACGTGATTACGAGTCCATGAGAGATATATCTAAACTCCCCACTATTGCCGAGTTCTCTGAAATTTTAAAAGAACGATGCAGAATTCTCGCAGCATCATCACCCGCTATTAACAAATCAGAAAATTATCCATCAAAAAAGTTTGTTTCTCATCATACGAAAACTATGAAAGACGACGTTCAGTCTCCAAATACTCGTAACACTCGAACGTTCTCGAAGTGTTCATGTTGCAAATCGACATCCCACAGAATATATCAGTGTCCCAAGTTTTCAGCATTCTCCCACGCTAAAAGGATCGAATACGTGAAAGCTTACGGCTACAACTGTTTAGGCACACACCATACTGTCAACACTTATACTTCTCGAGGATGCAAAAATTGTCCCGTTTCGCTAGGCTGGATAATCGCAGGAAATATACCCCACAGGTAGGTAAACAACACACCTCATTCCTTGCTCACTCTTCGGCAGTATCCACAGAAGCTGAACATTTAGATTCACCCCTCGCGAAAGTTTGGGAACTAGAGCGTTTGCCAAAACCAAGAACTCTAAATCCATATGAAAAACGTTTCGACCAGAACTTCAAAACGAATGTAAATGCACCCGACGATGAAATCGTGCAAGCTGATCCACCTCCATGATCTCCGCAAGAGCCGTCAAGATTAGTTAATGCAGTTCACTCAGCCAAAAGTCGCTCCCTTTGTTCCTTGCCTAATGACTCGAGCAGTTAAATATTCTTTGCAGATTCAGACAGTTTCTGTTTGCGTTCACGGTGGACATATTCAAAATTTACAGCCAGATTAAAGTTTATTCTACCCAAACGATTTGGTAGGACATTCTTTGGCGTAACACCTCCTCTGGCCCTGCACGATGTATCCAACCACCCACTACGACATATATACATATATATATATATATATATATATATATATATATATATATATATATATATATGTATATATATATATATATATTTCCGGGTTCATAGCGTTAACCGCCTTCCGGTTCCTAGTTTCCATCGGCCTCTGTCCAACCAGTCTCCTGGTACCAAATTTCTTTCTGACATGGCCTTTTGTATTCCCTGTATCCAAGTTGTTTTTGGTCTGCCTCTTTTTAGTCGTTCAGGGGGTATCCAGTTCAACATTTGTTTGGGAATACGTTCGTCCTCCATCCTCTGTACATGTCCATACCAAGTAAGTTGTGTCTTTTTGATGTCATCTATTATTGTTGTTTTGGCACCCATAATCTCTCTTATACGTTCATTGCGTATTCTCTGTATTCTAGAGATTCCAGCTGACCTTCTCCACAAATCCATTTTTAAGGCCAGAAGACGATTCTGTTGTAATACACTCAACTGCCAGGCCTCGCAACCGTACAACACAACACTCCTTAGGGTAACGTTGTAAATATCTCGTTTATGTTGTTTAGAGATTTCTTTTGACCACAATATTGAATTCAATGCTCCGATTATTTTCCTACCCTTATTTATTCTTTGTTGAATTTCTTTATCAGTCCTTCCATTTTGGTTAATTACAGTTCCAAGTTATACGTAGTCTTCGCAAGATTTGATCTTCAATCCTCCTTCCAACATCAGATCTTCATTCTCTCCTCCAACGCACATGTACTGGGTTTTTGACATATTCACTGTGAGTCCCCACTTGTCGTATTCTTCCATAAGCTTTCGGGTCATGAACTCAATATCGTCTTTGTCCTGAACAAATATGACCTGGTCATCTGCAAAATGCAGTGTGTATAACGTATTTCCGTCGCTAATAGGAATACCCATATCTTTGCATGATTTACGCCAGGTTTTGAGTGCTCGGTCTAGGTTGATTTTAAATAGAGTTGGAGAGAGACTATCGCCTTGTCGCAATCCTTTCGTGACAGGGAAGCCATCGGAGATTTCATTTCCCCCTTTGACTTTGGATGTTCAATCCTTATAGAACGCTTGTACGGCCTCTATGAGTGTGCTGTTTATTGAAGTTTGTTCCAACACATTCCAGAGCCTACTTATGGGCACATTATCATAAGCTTTAGTAAGGTCCACAAACACCAGATGTACGTCTCGCCCACGAGCCACTTTTTTTTCATTCAGTTGTGTTAATGTGTATATGTGGTCTGTGCAGGAACGTCCTGCTCTAAAGCCAGCCTGTTCCTCAAGTTCCTAGGGGCCATATTCTTCCTCAATTAATGTTTTCAGCACTTTTCCATAAAGCCGACTCATAGTACTAGTGACTGATATGCACCTGTAATTATTGCAGTTGTCCTTTGGGCCTTTTTTGTGTATTGGAGTAATCCACGCTTCTTTCCAGCTTTCGGGAATTTCATCACCATTGATGTACCTGTCGAATAGCTTCGCCAGCATAGACATTAATTTTTGGGTGCCATTCTTCAGAAGTTCCGCCGGAATTCTTTCCGGACCGCTCGCCTTGTTATTCTTCATCGTCTTTGCCAACTTTGCTACGAACCCACTACGACATATGGAATAAAATCCGCCCCTTTATTAAGCTCTCAAGCCTCATTAGAATTTGTGCTCACACGTGGAATGAAACTTCCATATACCTCTAACGCCCTCCTCACGCAAATACATGTTCATGATATTCTCAAAGGAAATCGTACAAATCGCATAACCAAACTTTGCCCCTGCCACAGGATTCTTAAATCGGGGATCCCACCACTAGTTGTTGTTCTCAATTTCACACCTTCTTCTCATAAAATCCCAAATCGCCCATAGTCATCATTTTGTATTTTCGAGCGAAGCGTCCGACTCGCGGGACTCATGTTCAAATTTACTTTGAACAAGGAATTTTCAATTCACTATGCGGATACATAATAATTATGATCCCCAGAGTTCAACAATTTGATCCTTTCAAATATGTCCCATTTAATTCCTAGAAACCTAAACGGGCGTAAACACCGTTAAGAAAACGAAAATATTTGTCTCTCATATTTTTCCCAGAAATCCATTAGAACATAGTTTTAGCCGTTTCAACATGACAACAGTCGAATGGCGTATCGGAATCGACTTGGGCTACCCTTTTGAGTCCAAATCCACTTTCTCATTCGGCCAGTTAGTCAGAAAGCTACAGTTGAATCTATTTCCTCGACCAGACGGTCACGCGGTACTCCCCTATATAAACGGGTTAGCAGAAAGGGATAGTTGAAAACATTCTTTCGACCAGACAGTCACGCATTACTTACCCTGTACTGGAGTTAGCCGAAAGCATAGTAGAATATATTTCTTCGATCAGACGGTTACGCAATACTCACCCTGTATAAACAGTTATTTAAGAAAGTTCAGTTGAAGAAATACCCCCTACCAAACGGTCACGCAACATTCTCTCTTCGAAGTTAAGTTCTGATCCCACGCACATTCTGTAGAAGTAAGTTCTCTTAATTTGTGAAACACATTTATCTCTACTCTTGAATTATCTAATATTCGTATTTCACTTTAACCTTCCAAGGAACTGTCTCTCTTAATTACCCATAACGCACTAAAGGCCTGGAAGTGAATGTGTTATCTACATTATTTATTTGTAATTAGATATTACTTTGTAAAAAGTGAACTCATAAGTGAAACCAAACAAAATGGAAGTCTGTGACAAGGACAACAATAGAAACAGCTCAAATAAGAACTATTCCACGATCAAGATAGTGTTTTCACCGCATTTAGTGTTAAAACAACACCGAAATAACTCCCTCAATTTGGGTGAATATTACAAATCTGTAAACTTGCATTATATGTATTTAGGCTGTGAATAAAGCATTAAAGTCTGATATACATCCCTTCTTCACCCCCATTTGAGGTATGCTTAACCAAGAATTTGCATACTAATTGGTTAACGTTTAATCAATTACTTCCGAAGAATTCAAAAAGTTATCTCTACATACCAAGCAATTCTTTACAATGAATAAATCTTTTCTATTACTTATATTCATATAATTTTATTAATTTTCATTTGTTGGATTTATTTATGGATGTTTGAAATATTTAAAGAAACGAACAAATTCTAATAGCTCGGGTAACCAGATGACAAACGCGTCGTACTTCAAAACTGCGAAACATTCTTCAACTCTGGATGCAGCGTGATTTTCATTGATCTCAGTTTGTTCAAGAAGTTACTCAAAAATTTCAGATTTTAAGGGGAAATGGATTGTTGAATAACCGTGCAAGAGCTTCACATCAGCAATTTTCATCATTTTCCAAATAAATAAACCCCAATAGAATTTATTCCTGAAATTTTTGGTTGGATTATTAGAATAATGAATTACTTCAGTCAGTAAATATTATACGAACTGAAATAAATATAATTCAAAAACTGACATAATACTCTGTTTACTGTTTGAAGGTAATTATAAAACAAACTTTGTGTAAATTTGGTGCGTATTTTTGGTTCCAATCAAATAAATGCTAGTTAAGATAAAAAAGCAGTGAGCAGCATAACGCAGAATATACATAGGTACATATATCTCCGCAGCTGGCAGATGGACATCAAAACTGAATATTCATTAAAGTGAAATTGTGTCAGGCATACGTTTTGAGTAATGGTTCGTTCTATCCGTGTTTGAAGTTTGTTCGACGTAGGCTATAACCTGGCAGTTGTTTCACCACGAATATAAAACTTTTCGATTTACCTAATTTGTTTTTCTATCCAGACAATCGATATCTGAGTTTTTGTGGTGGAAAATAATTATGGCGACTTTTGAAAAACATGCTTGGTATGTTGATATACATTCTGTCAAGAAAGTACCGGGAATTATCGATTTAAATCTGGCGGGGCAATGAGACAGGTAAACATTTTTTTTCCTAGGTTGGTACCACTGTCCTTAATTACTATATCAAGTTCGAGCAGGATCTGTCAACTAGTGTGTTTGCAACAGCTGATTAAGTCAGTCGATGTCAGAGTGCGTGCCGATTTTTACTATGGGCGATTACGTTGAGCAAAGAATTTGTTTAAAGTTTTGTGTTGCAAATGAATTTTCGTGTGCCGATGCATTGAAAATGTTGCAAAAGGCCTTTGGGGATAATGCTCTATCGAAAACTCGTGCATATCAGTGGTACAGAGCCTTCAAGGACGGTCGTGAAGTGGTCGCCCATCGACGGCTTCGATCGAAGATAACGTCGATAAAATTAAGGAAAGGGTGCTGGAGAGAGCTTGAGAGAGATAGTACATGATCTTAAGATATCCCACGAGTCCGCACGTACGATTTTGATTGATATTTTGGGCATGAGAAAGGTAGCCGCACGACTCGTACCGAAAGACCTGAATTTTCTTCAAAAACGTCATCGCGAACAGGTTGCTTCAGACATGCTGGATCGCTGTAATTCCGATTCTACATTCATGGAACGCATTATAACTGGTGATGAGACCTGGGTCTACGAGTACGATATGCAAACAAGCCAGCAATCATCGGAATGGGTGGCAAAAAATGAGCCGAAACCGAAAAAACCACGCCAAAGCCGCTCGAAAATTAAGGTGATGCTCATTGTTTTCTTCGTTATCCGTGGCGTGGTGCAGAATTCGTTCCAGAGGGTCAGACGGTAAACAAGGAGTATTACCTAGGCGTTATGAAACGTTTGCGTGAGCGTATCCGTAAGAAGCGGCCAAATTTGTCGGCGAACAACTCATGGATTTTGCATGACGATAAGGCGCCTTCTCACCGAGCTACGATTGTGACTGACTTTCTCGCCAAAAACTCAACAAACGTGCTTCAGCAACCACCGTATTCGCCGGATTTGGCTCCCTGCGACTTTTTCCTCTTCCCAAAACTAAACTTGCCCCTTCGTGGCACCCGTTTTGAGTCGATTGAAGCCATAAAACAAAATTCGGCGCGAGAGCTAAAGTCCATCTCGGAAAGCGCCTATAAAAAATGTTTCGATAATTGGAAGTGCCGTTGGCATAGATGTATTGGACCCAATAAATTTTGACGATTAAATGTAAAAATGTTGTTTTAATTGAAAATTCCCGGTACTTTCTTGACAGAGTAGTACCTTTCGAATTCTTCTGTAGTGGTTGATTAAACGTTAATCAATTATATGCAAGTTTTAGGATGCGCATAATTCATGAGGATTGTAGAGATAATAATTGACCTCAATTCGTTTATTAACAGTTTAAATATTATATAGTACAATGTAAAATTTTGTGTTGTTTCACCAAAAATTAATGGAAGTGGTGCAGTAGAGTTTTTCTCCGCTGTTGTGGTGAAAACAATATCTTGCTCGTAGATGAGTAAATCGATGGGTTCTTTTACCTGTGTTTACTTTCACTGATTTCTCTGGGGTTCACTTTACAATTTTCCTAAATGTAATTACAAATAAAAGTATTATAGACAACACATTCACTTACATGCATTTTATTGCGGTATTGTATTATCGCGAGAGGATGACCGAAAATGTTTTTTCAGATTGAGATTGTGAAGTTACAAATAAGAGTTCTTTCTGTGATTACGTGTAAACTGTTAACTGTAGCGAGAGAGATGAGACGTGTGCTACGGGAAGCGAGTTATTTCTTCACTGCGAGTTGAATGAATGGAAGCGAGACTGCGGTGACTGTGACTTAGTGAATGTAAGAGGGTGACTGAGACTTGAGTGAATGTAAACGGGATTCTGCAGTGACTGCCTTGATTAACTTGTTCCACGAGCAGAGAGATACTGCAGGGGCTTCAAGACTCAATCGGAGTTATATTAGAGAGACAGGTAAAAATTCTACTACGACTAATGTCGAAGTCACATTTGTTAGTGGAATAGAAGTAATCCAAAAACAGTTTCTTTTGAATGACTTCTATCCCACTAACACTTCTAAAAAGAATGAGGGTTTTTTGAGAAGTTTGGTTTAGAGAGTTTAAGATGCTTTAGTCATTAGGACCGGAGAAAGTGCAGGTCCAACTGCTTGCCAGTTAAATTTCCTTGCTCGGTTTTGAAGAAATGAAACAACTTCCTCTATTTGAAATATGCATCAAAAGGAATTGGTACTATCTGAATATAGTAACGTATTCTAACGTAAACAAGCAATGATTGATTTTGAATTTAAATTGGAAAACTTGACATAAATATACTTATTGCTACCTTTGGTTAGTTTAATCATCTATTAACAATGTTCCTTTGATGTTGGCTTTGCTCTATTTTAGGATTTTGTTTTGGTTCTTGAAGAATGTTTCTGGAACGTTCGGATCTCCCAGCCCACTTCGTTGATTGCTTCTTTTGGATTTGAATTATTTTATTCCTGATATATATGCGGGGTTTTTTCATTCACAACACTCAGGTAACGTATTTTTCATCACATTTCCATTTACAATAATCCTTTCAATTTCTTGTTTAGTTTTTGGAACTAGATTATTCAGGAGAAATTCTACAATCGGAGAGATGTGTATATATTTTCGTCCTGGTTATATCTCGACTGTCTTGACCTTATATGGTTTTCTCGAAAAATTGAATTTCAAAGCTTACTAGCTTCTGTCAAAATTATTGAAAAATTATCTTTTCGATGCTTTTACCAAATTTACATTATTTCTTGTTTGAAATTATTCTAAATAAAAAATCTATTTTTCTGTGAATAATTTGGTATCAATTTTATGAAAATTGGTTGATTTCTAATACTTTTTATTATACGAAGGGGTTTCCAAATGTCAAAAAGTTTACATGATTTATCTTCTAACATCTTGAAGGATGTCTCTTACATTAATAATTTCAAAATGTCTGACGTAGACACTATGTTTTCCCTAATTAATTGAATTTTGATCAAATTTGTTCTACTTAAATTTTTCTGGTAAGTTATATTCAATTAAGATTGCTCTTTGCCAATAATATTATTGAATAATATTTAAATAAGGTTATTCTGATTTTCACCAATTTTTATTGTTATGTTCACGACAATTGTTTCGCTATCATCAGGCAAGATCATATTTTGAATAACTAAGCTTGTTTCCGAAATCCGTTGCTATTTATATTACAGTAAGTACAATAAATTTTTATTGAGCACTTAAACCCAAAAGAGGGTCCCTGCAAATTCCAGCTTATCCGAATATATTTAACAGAGGTGAGTTATTTAAATCTATTTATTCGTTAAGTAATATTCCAATTTTATTATGTTTATTTATCTCTATGGATTCTAACAGATTTAAGGCATAACTTTTGCTTTCTATATGTAGAATTTCAAAGTTAACATATATCACTTAACGAACAAATAGATTTAAATAACTCATCTCTGTTAAATATATTCAGATAAGCTGGAATTTGCAGAGACCCTCTTTTGGGTTTTAGTGCTCAATAAAAATTTATTGTACTTACTGTAATATAAATAGCAACGGATTTCGGAAACAAGCTAAATTATTCAAAATGTGATCTTGCCTGATGATACTACTGTGATAGCGAAACAATTGTTGTGAACATAACAATAAAAATTTGTGAAAATCAGAATAACCTCATTTAAATATTATTTAATATGGATTTTCACCAAGTAAGGACTGATACAATTCAATAATTTTATTAATGTTTATATATAATTCATGATAGTAACAAATCTTTTCAATTTTCTCCATAAGTTCAAACTGGATATTTAAATTCAGATAACTTCTACTTATTGCAACTTTGCCTTTCTTAAACATTTTCTATTTATCAATTGAATGCTCTCTGTGAGTTCTTTAAGATTTTCAAAGGGATTTTTTATTTTTGAATTTTCACTCGACTAGTGGTTATGTATTCAAAATATACTTTTTCTTGAAAATTTGCTTTTGAGTATGTTAATGAGTTGAATTATTGGTATTTCTACCTGAATTGATCTAATGATCTAATTTAATTAATTTAATTGATTTTCATATGATTACACCCCAACGTCAACATATATACAACGGTGAGTCATTTCCTTGGGATTTATTGATTTTCATTATCTGAGCTTTTAAATAATAGCATGTTTATAAGGCGTTATTCATAATCCATATATATATATATATATAAATCCTTTAAGACCGAATATCTTAAAACCTTCTTCTTGTAGAGTTATTTGCGGTCCATAACCTTTTAGGCAGTTTGAAACTGGAATTTTTTGAGGACATCAAGAATACCTATGGAATGTTAACCATAAAGAACTTTAAACGATGACTTCACTACATAACAGACGGAACTTCCTACTTAGATGCCGATCCACTGGCATCAAACCCAACCACCTTACTAATAACATCAAAGAAATGGAATGTTCAATAAACGGTATATCATACTATGGAGAGCTGCTAGTTTGTGTTGGAATGGATGAAAAGAATTACGGTGTATAATGGTATCTGTTTGTGATGGTTTATGATAAATTGCGAAGTTATGTTTATTGTTTTCTCTAGTTATCGTGAGGTCAAGAAAGTTGATGGATTGATTATGTTCTATTTCTGAGGTGAAAACTATTTTTGGGTGGAGGTTATTTATAAAATTCTCAAATGTTGATATTTGTCTGTTAGTACCTACGAAACATGCAATTATATCATCCACATACCTATACCTATAAAGGATGTATTTTGGTATAGGTATGTGGATGATATAATTGCATGTTTCGTAGGTACTAACAGACAAATATCAACATTTGAGAATTTTATAAATAACCTCCACCCAAAAATAGTTTTCACCTCAGAAATAGAACATAATGAATCCATCAACTTTCTTGACCTCACGATAACTAGAGAAAACAATAAACATAACTTCGCAATTTATCATAAACCATCACAAACAGATACCATTATACACCGTAATTCTTTTCATCCATTCCAACACAAACTAGCAGCTATCCACAGTATGATATACCGTTTATTGAACATTCCACTAAACCAAGTCAATTTCCAAAAAGAAAAATGTATAATTAAACAAATAGCTTACAACAATGGATATAATACATCTCTAATAGATACTTTAATTAACCAACGTATACACAAAAACACATTAAAAGAAATTTATCCAGTAACATCTGATCTATCTGAACACAAATACGTTAGCCTCACATATCTCGGAAAATATTTAGTATTCAACTAAAAAACCTACTCAAAAAAGAAAATATTAAAGTCTCTTTCAAGACAAACAATCCTATTAGCAAATACATCAAAAACAATAAAAACAGTATGGATAAACTTCAATTATCAGGTGTATACAAACTCACTTGCCCAGATTGCCCAAAGATTTATATTGGTAGAACAGGTAGAAATTTCGGTACACGCCTAACAGAACATAAAAGAAGTTTCGATAAAAATAAAAAAGATTCACATTATGCTAAACACCTTCTTGAAAATAACCATTCTTTCACAAAAGAACTAGAAATTCTACCTGTTGAAAATAGAGGTCTAAAATTGAACTTATGGGAAATTTACGAAATAAATAAACATAAAAACAGCAATAACCTAGTAAATGAACAAATAGATTTTTATTACACCCCTCTATTCAATATTTACAAGGGATCGAGTGAACACGATTCTGAAGGGAATATTCTTTGAGAAAACCAACCCGACGAACAATTAAAAACACATGTACACCTTCTGTAAAAAATCTTATAAATTCATTGTACAACAACTGTTACTTCGTATTCTGATGAAGTCTTTCAAGCAAAGACGAAACGTACGTCAATACCAAAAATAAAGTAGAAAATGTAAACAAGTGTTTTATTTTATAATGACAATTACAACTGATTTCTACCAAGCAACGGCCCAATCTATCATAAAAATGAATATTATGTGCTTGATTCATTCTCATTTTCAGAATTCGTCAATAATTTTAAGTACCCACCTGGCTATGTGTTGGTTAGTTTGGACGTGGTTTCCCTGTTTTCCAATATACCATGTGAACTGGTTACACGAAGCATTATAAGGCATTTGAATGAAGTTTCGCTTCACACTCAGATGACACAGGATGACTTGATAGAGTTAGTTGGTTTTCTTTTTGATAACACATATTTCACATTTTAACATGTGTATTACGAACAGGTCCTAGGCACTCCAATGGTGGCGAAAATTTCTCCAATTTTAGCCCAGTATGTGATGGATGATTTGATTGATGCAGTGCTACCTATGTTACCATTTACTGTTCCTTTCTTAAAAAAGTTTGTTGATGACATATCTGCATGATACCTGAGGGATCACTTGGTTTAGTTCTTAACTGTTTTAATGGTTACAGCACCCACTTACAGTTCACAGAGGAAGTGAAAAACAACAACAGTCTACCATTCTTGGACATGAGTGTGATGAGATCTGATTCAACGTTGATGACGGAATGGTATAAAAAGCCGATAAATTCTGGTAGATACCTTCATTACAGATCTTGCCATCCATATAACATGAAGTTAAACCTGTTTGCAGGAATGAAGAGCAGAGTGCTGCGTCTGACTCACCCTATGTATCATCATCATCATGCATCAGAGGGAATGCATTCTTAAATTGAAGACGCTGTTTGTGTTCAGTGGATACCCGAGTAAACTTCTAAATCGTTTGCTATTTAATTTGACACCTCTCCATGTCCCTGATGTACCTGTGAATTCTAATATGATTGAACAGCCAGTAAACACTGTTTATATCACTCTATCTTACATACCAGCCCTATAAAATAAGATTTTTGCCATTTTCAGGGATTATAAAAACGTAAAATTGGTTAATGTGATGAGACACACACTGGTCTTCAGCAGGCAGTTGTCTACAGCATACCCTGTGGAAATTGTGAGAGAACCTACATAGGACAGACTTTAAGATGGATAAAATCTAGAATTACTTCCCATAAGAGCGATACAAAAAAAACTTGAGAACTTATTCTCTGTCTATACATGCTAATAAAAATGATCATGTAATAAATTACTCAGGCATAAAGCTGTTGTTTAAAGAATCCCACTACAATGAGAGACTTTTCTTGGAGATGTGATCTATAGCAAGAACTGATAATGCAGTAAATTTAAAACAAGATACAAACAATTTGAATACAATCTATTCTTATTTAATCGTGCTAACGAAAAGATCGCATCCACCACTTCGTGGCTCAACGTCACACAATGTGATCGGAGAAGAATAAGAATTCCAATTCTGTGAAGCTGACACTTCAATGGTCATTTTCGATGAGTTTGACATCCATGTCAAAGTCATCAGAATCAAGATGTAATTTTTCAGCTGAATTGAATGAATTTGTGGAAGGAAGTGAAATTTATATGGAGACATTTATCAGTGTTTTAAGGTGTAGGAGAGTTACAATCAATTGTCTTAGTGAGATTGAGACTAAACTCAACAGAACATTTTATCCGTCTGTATTACTCGAACAGCACTAAGAACTAATCGCGTCATATGTATGTTAGTCTGGTAACTCAAGTCTTTCGTTGTATTAATGTTAATTTCTTTTAATTACAGATCCTTGATAAAGTTAACCGAAAGATTAAAAAAAAGGGGGGTATAAAAGTGTTTTACTAATCCTTTAAGACCGAATATCCTAAAACCTTTTTCTTGTAGAGTTTTTTGGGGTCAATAACTAATATAGATATATATACATACATATTTTGTTGTTGTTGTGAGTGTGGGCAGTTCAGTGGGAGAGCATCGGGCTTGTGACCGGGAGGTCCGGGTTCGAATCCTGTTCAGGTGGAAAAGAAATTTTCTAGTTGGATGGGTGTCTGCCACCATTTCATTGTTGGGTCAAAAATTAACAGTACTGTGACCTAAAGTGGCGCAAGATCGCAGTAACAAAGCCTACCCAGAACACAACTGAACTCCTAACTCGTACAAGCTTTTAAGGGAGGTGAACTGAGATACTATTATTCTAGCCTTCTAGCCACTGCGTTCCGATGGGTATTTTATCTCAATGCTATGAAGAAACTTGTTTGCTATTTAATCGTTCTAATTTCTAAACTTAATTGTACATATATTCCAATCGACAATTTGATGGTCTGTAGTATTTATTCTGGAAGCTTTTACAAATGTGTACAACTATGCCAGCTATGTGCAAACATTTGTGAAATATGAATCAGCTAATGAGAAAATACGGAATAATAAATATATGTCATACCATTGTTCAATATTTGTAGAGCTCCTCATTCAACTCCTGGTTTCTAATCAACTGCAGCTACAGCATACTAAATATTGATATACCAAGAACTTTTCATTGATACTCCAATAGCAAGTACGATGTAAATTTTCAAGACTGTTGATATACCCATAACTTTCCTTAAATCGTACTCCGTCTAACCAAAATTGTGGCGAAGAACTACATGAACGCATCTTCAAGAATACTAGAATAGACAACGCTCAAGTTACAGCAATTCATTCAAGACCTGAGGGTATTTAAACATTCATTAGATGAGATATTAGACCTGGTTTAAGTGAAGCTAACCGATGTTTCTGGCCTCATTCCTCTTAATTCTATTCTATGCCGGTAAAACGGCGGCCATATTGCGCATTCCGAGAGGGGTTCGTAACTTTCCGCAAACTCGATTTGTGTGTGCAAGCATATTTACATAGGTTTGTAATAGATAAAGGATTTCGGAATATTACGAGTCGGCAATATCGTTCTGAATTTAGGAAGTCATGCAGAAATTGTAAATTAATTATTGATGATTTGATTGGACTACCCGGAGTCAGCCTTCATGCCACTGAACTTTTATGATGTTGCAAATACGTACGTGGTGTTTACCATTTACTTCAATGAGAGGCAAGTGGTATTAGTTATAGTGCCAGTTTGTATCTACGATCAAAATGGACAGAAAATATAAGAAACAAAGGACAAAATCAAAGTGCTAGGACAACCCTTCTTTGCTGTCAGTAGACAAAACTGAAATTAACTAATTCCGATTGAAAGAATTAATCGTGATCTGATCCTAGAAAACGGTATCAGCATATTTTTATATGCTTAATACAGTAATATCATATGCGACCCAGAAATAAAGAGAACAAATACATAAACTTCGATAAAGTAAATAAAAACAACTTGGTTTAAGCTTCACTGTTAGACAGTGAAACTTAAGCCAAATTGTTTTTATTCACATTATTAATTTAAAAATGTTTCACCAAGTGATATGCCAGAAATCAATATCATACATAAACTTTATGTTTATATTTTTTCAATAGGAATGTTTTGATTCGAAAAGAGCAACGTTTTAAACAAAAATTTGAAAAACAATTTCAAAGGCTGCGTGGAGCACAGATGGGTTTTCTGTGTTCAGCACAAATATTATTCAGTCACCGAACACATATGTCCCGACATTTTGTTAGGCAGTTATGGATATGCATCGATTTTGAGTAGCTGTAATGTTCCTATGGTTAGGAACTGAAACCTCTTCCTTTTCGCTCAAAACATCAAGGATTAGAAACTGTTGACGTCTGGATAAAGTTAGCACATTTAGTCTATTTCTCCTTTGAAGAGTGATCGACTGAATGGATGGGCAATTTTTGAAGAAATTGCCTTCTTGCACCCTACTTGAAATTTTGGTATTTTTTTCTCATTTTCAATCAAAATCGCGCAATAATTAAGATATTGAGTAGGTAGAGGGTTACTACTTTTTCAAATAAATTAATTCGGCAGATCTGTACCAAAAATTATTAATAAGTAGTATGAGCTATGGTAATATATAGTTCTAGAAATCGATTAAGTGATATACATCTGTATAACAATTCTATTATGCGTTAGTAACGTGAAAATATCCAGAATACATTTCCTTATTTGAATTAACTCGCAAAGGTATGTTTTGTATATATTTTGCATACTCTAGATGACGCTAGTGTATTATTAATACCTTAGAGCCTCTGTGTATGGCGAATATAGATACTTGAGAGATTTGGAGTCACTAGCATACCACTGACGAGAACGAATCAGTTTGAAATGTGAGCATGTCTGCAATTTGCCCCTGTGATCAAAAAAACCTTGTCGAGTTTGTTTAAGTATTGAATTGTTATACAGATGTATGTTACACTGTTTCGATTTCTATAAGTTTCTATTACCATAGCTTATATTCCTTATTAATAATTACTACTTTTTCTAGATTCTTCGATACATAAAAGAGCCCATAACATAAAATATTCTGGTATCTAAAATCATCTTTGTTTTTATTCCATATTCGTCTGGCTAACCTGAAGAATAAATTTTGAACTAACACTTTTTCTTGAAACTAAATACCTGTTCATAAATTGGAGTATATCCACCTGGAATTTATAGTCCTTCTAGAAAGTATCCGGAATTTATAATTTTTCTTAATTCTAATATACTTATTTTTTGTAACATTTTAAGACAAAAGTAATGAATTAAATAGGTTGTGCAGATTTACGGCTAAGGCAAAAGTTGCATTATTATTGTTGATTTTCAACAGGTATATAATTTATGAAATTATTTATTGATGACGAAGAAGGCGTTATGTTCGAAGATGAGTATCTACAAATGACCTATTCATCTGGATATGTAAAAATAAAATTTGGACCAGAACTGGCAAAACTATCACAAAAGATTGACGAAACTAACATTTTTAAAAACAAGAAAAATTTCAAGAAGATAACGGATGATTTTGTGCTGAATAATTTTAATGGAAAGAATGAATCGGGTGTTTTTTTTTAAGTGATAGAACTTTATGAATGTGAAGTTTTATCACTTACATCATTTGAATAAATAAAACACATTTAAATTAAGATTGAAGCCAAATTATTTTTCATTCGAAAGATAATTTTATGACATTTATGTTTTAAAGATAACTTCCGGCATATGTCCACCACGACTATCTCTGAGGAACCGCATTCGACCAGAACAATTTTGGACCACTTTTTCGAGTAATTCAGGCCTTATCATCAATAACACGAGTTATGTTGGCTTCCAAAGAGTCTATTGTTTCTGGTTTATCAGCATAAACTAATGACTTGACATAACCCCAAAGAAAATAATCCAGTGGAGTTATGTCGCATGATCTTGGAGGACAATTAATTTGACCATTTCTCGGAATAATGTTATCGCCAAACCTTTCTTTCAATAAATCAATTGTTACGGTAGCAGCATGAGGTGTAGCACCACCTTGTTGAAAACAAAACACTTCTGGGTCGATACCATTAAAATTTTGTAACAAATAATCATTGATCATCGATCTGTAACGAGCACCATTCACTGTAACATTAGCTCCAGCATCGTTTTTGAAGAAATATGGACCAATGATGTGTAAAGCACACCATACAGTGCATTTTTCAGGCTGCAATGGAACCTGCAGAACTTCTTGAGGATTGTTTTCACTCCATATACGCTATTTTTGTTTGTTTACACATCCGTTCAACCACAAATGAGCTTCAACACTAAACACAATTTTACGATAAAAAGTGGATGAACTTCCAGCTTGTCTAGGGCCCAATCAGCAAACAAACGACGCTCATTATGGTGAAGTGGCTTTAGTTCTTGAACCAATTGGATCTAGTATGGGTGTGCACCAAGATCTTCACGCAAAATTTTCCATATGGTGGATGCACATAGTCCAACTTGTTCTGAACGTAGACGAATAGACAAATCTGGATCATAATTAACGGAATGACTTACAGCAGCGATATTTTCTTCTGTACCAACATGTTGTCCAAAATATATCGATAGTTTGACGAATAAGCTGCTCTGATGGACGATTATGTAAACCATAAATTTCACGAAGTGCTCTATAAGTTTGGTGAATAGAACACTTATTTTGAAAATAAATTTCAACAATTTGTTAACGTTGTTACGGAGTGAGTCTTTCCATGATAATTTGTCAATGCTTACTGAATGGAAATGTCAAAACAACGTGGCTTCTACGTTCTGTCAAATCACAGTTATTCCTATCGAAAGTTCTATCACTCTAGAAAAACACCCGATACCAGTCACTTCATGGTTCAAGACATTTGAGACAGTGTGTACCGAGTATGAAGTAGAAGCCGATATCGACAAAATTTTGATTCTACGTTTGTTTCTCGATGGAACGGCGAAAGAATGGTTTGATTCTAAATTAATTATAGTAGGAGAAGAGAAAATTTTCGAAACATAGTAAAATAACTGTTTAGATAGTTTTTGTGAAGCTTGTTGGCAAAAGTATAGAGAGGCACATTCATTCAGGTATATAGGAGAAAGTTTAGTTGACTACGCTTTTCCGAAAAAAGATTTATTGTTGAATCTTAAGCATAGTTTGCCAACAGATATACTGATTGACATAATAATGATGAATTTGCCAATATTTATACAGGATAAAATTAGTCGATCAGACGTATCGAATTTTCAGAAATTATTGGTTGAGTTAGATGGCTTAATCAAAAATGACTCGAATAAGCAAAATGTAAAAATGAATCAAACTACTGAACAAATTCCTTTAGAAAAAACTAAGGCGATTAAAACACTAGATGATAGGAAACCATGCCCATTTTGTGAAAGCAATAGTTTTTCAGGAATATTTCATCCAGAGGCTTTATGCCGCCCAAAGAAAAGAAATAATTAAAAAATATATAGGAGAAAATAGTTTATTTCCACAAAAATGTTTGTACTACAACAATTGTTCCACCACGATGTGTTTCATCAGATATCTACATTCTACTGGCCGATGGTGTTCAGTGTAACCGAGTTTAAATACATTGTTAGGTACGTGACCAAATAAAGGAAGAACAAGTCATAAAAACTCAAGGTGTTTATTGGAGTTTGCCGCTAAAAAATGCCATAAGGGAAAGATATTCAGTAATGGAGACTTGTCAACATCTGTTTGTTCGTTCAAAAGGATTTTAAGGGCATTATATCTGTTGATGTCAAGGAATTCTAAAAGTGTTAATCTGAAACTTTTGCTTACGATGTGGATAATTTCATAGTTATTGTTGGAATTAAGCCTGAATTCTGCTGATGAAATATTCAGCAATATTTTCAGATAATTCATTAACATAAGATAACGAAAGATATTTCTGTGTATTGTCCTCTTTTATGATTGGGTTCATGAGATTTAATGCCATTTTCTTTTATTCATTGGATAACATTTTGTCTATAAGAAAGGGGTTGTAACCGTTGTTTGACGATATTTGTTTAATAATATTTAATTCTTTCAAAAAGTTATCTGAATTCAAAGGGATATTCAATAGTCTATGATTAAAACTATTATATGCTGACATTTTTGGTTGGTGAGGGTGATTTGAAGTTTTATGTATTGTGATGCCTGTATGTGTATTGAATTCCTTCAGAGTAACATTATTATTTGAAAAAGTTCTTTTCAAATGAAATTTTGTGATAAAACTAAGAAGAGGTTTTCTACTTGATATAAAGAATATTACAAAATTTGAATATCAAAACAGATTTAATCTGATAATCTCCTGTAACTTTAATTTCAAAAAATTTTTATTCAAACATTTTTGGAATTAAATTAATGTCCTATAAGCACAGTTATTATTCAAACGAGAATAACAAGAAATCTGTAGGTAATTTGTATTTATTGTTGATTGATTTTATATTTTTTTAAATGTGGAATTTGGCTGATGAAGACCTTATCGTAATTCTTGTTTTTGAAGATATAGTACATGTTTTGAGAGATTTTTGAAGTAACTTATTTAAATATATCAAATATTTTGAATAAATTATATTTTCTGAGAAGTCCTTAAATTATTTTTTATATTTCTCGAAAGGAATCAGTTTTCATAATTGTAGAATCAGAAACAAAATTTTGTCTCATTTAAATATTCATTTAATTAATTTTAATTGACAATTATATTTGTTGGTTCATTCATTCCATTCGATATTGTATATTGAGTTTTGATTTTATACATCTATTAATTTAATTTATCTAAAAATTTTAAAATTTTTTTCAAATTAAAATTTTAGGAAATTCACAGATTGAATCTGTTTTGGTATTCAAATTTTGAGAGTTTGTGCTATTGACTGCACTTTCCCATGGTCCACCGTGATAAGGTGTATATGGTGGAATTAATTTCCATTTTATATTGAAATTAAATGTTGAATCAACGATAGTTTTTTGTGCTTTGAACTGAAAATTACCTATAATAATTGACGCCATTCTTTGCTAGCTCCAAAAAGTACTACCGTTATCCGAGTAAATAATAGCCTGGAGGTAAATCGTCGTAAACATGCTAAAGAACTTTCTGTTATTAAATCAGTTATGCATTCAATGTAAATAGATTTAGTACAAAAACACACGAAAAGTGATGAATAGCACGTTGACAATTTAGATCCTTTCCCCTTCCTATTCAAAATCAAAAATGGGCATGCATAGTCTATACCAATTATATCGATAACTTTCCTTCAAAGTGGAATAACCCCTCAAGGTATGTGAACCGATATGGTCCATCAAGCATTATACAATGCCATCGAGCATTAGTCAAGATATACCAATTACGAGGGTAGTTCAAATACGATCGAGACAAATACTCTAACACGTTTATTTATTATCGAAAAATTCACAAAAAAATCACATTTTTTCTAGGTAGTTCCCCTCACTATTTATATATTTTGTCCACCTTTCTGGAAGTTTTTTTATGCCGGTATTGAAAAATTTCTGGGGAACTCGGACAGCCATGTGCGCACAAACTCCTTTACTTCGTCGACTATATTGAACTTTCCACCTCCGAGGGCCTCTTTCAGTGGTCCAAACATGTGGTAGTCGCAGGGCGATAAATCCGGTCTGTAGGGGGGTGTTTCAGTACCTTATACCCCAATTCCGATATTGTATCGAGCGTGAGATGTGTAGTATGAGGGCGCGCGTTATCCTGAGAGAGAATTGGACTTCGAGCTGGAATGCTCCTCCGTTTCGAGCGATAAGCGGGTTTCACGTGTGTTTTCAGAAGGTTAGAGTAGTATGCAGCATTGATGGTACGTTGAGTGCGCAGGAAATAGACGTACAGCACGCCCTGTCGGTCCCAGAATACAGTACACATTATCTTACCCACGGACCAGGTTGTCTTCGCTTTGACTGGTGCCCCTTCCTCCTTCTTCCACCACTCTTTACTTGACACCTTGGTTTCGGGAGTGTACTAGTGTACCCATGTTTCGTCTGTAGTGAAGATTAGCGTTAAAAAACAGTCCCCCTCTTCCTCGCGTATCGCGTCAGTAAGTGGCGACAAACTTCCAACCGCGTTGATTTTTCCCCAAAATTCAACAGTTTAGGAAGCCATCGCGGATATCGTGGATGATAAACTCTACACTACCAATACTGATGCTGACTTCAGCCGGAATGTCTCGAACATTCATCCTACGGCCCTCCAAAATGAATTGTTCTACGATGTCTGGTGTGACGCTGGTTCGCAGTCGACGATCATGCGGCTCATTCTCGATGGTTTCGCGGCCATCCTTGAATGTTTTGGCCCATTTAAACACGGCAGCTCTACTCGGGCACTCACTACCGAACTGCTTTTGCAAACGCACAAAAATATCCGTGTTTTTAACGTCTTCTCGCACTAGAAAACGAATGATAATGCATTGCGCAACGGCAGTCGGCACTTGACGTTCGCTCATGGTCGTAACACACGCGTGAAACACGTGCTCCAACGAAAACAAATGCCAAACTGTTCGTAAGAGACCCAGCAAGCACATACTCAAACCACGACCTTCGAAACTTACATGCGCGCCATCTACAGAGTTTGTCTCGATCATATTTGAACCACCCTCGTATTTCAAATGGCAAACGAGGCCTAACTCTTTCGTTAGGCAGACTAGACATTGGACATGATAGTGGAGCAAGATTAAATCTCAAACAACTCGAACAATTTAAAAAATTTTTTTAGCCAATTTTAAACCACCTATTTGCCAATAAAATTGTCTTATTGAAAGAATAAAGATTTAAGACCTGGATGTAAGAGTTGGCGGTGTTTTTATTCAAACAGCAATTTTGAACTTAATAAAATAGGATGTTTCACGTGAAAAGGTAAATCAGTTGCTTTAAGTCTACCCCTAACCCGTAGAAGATCATTTTCATCTAGAAAGGGTGTCAATGATCACAACCCATTTTTTGATTCTTAAAATTAACCACCTTTTTGCCAATAAAATTGTCTTATTGAAAAAATAAAGATTTAAGACCTGGATGTAAATTGTGTTTTTTGTATAAGAAAAACAATAAGTAAAATTTTGTTTTAATACTCACCTCATGGAGTATGATGAAACAATTTTTGTGTAAATCAATAAAATAGCGGAAGTTAAAATTTTTTTTTTATTTGGTTTTCTTATACTGCAGATAAATTTCGAATAAGTGAAGACCAAGACAATCAAAAAACTGCTAATGATAATAACTTTGAGCATAATATTCTACTTGTCTTAGATTCTATTTTAAATTTTCAATTGAAACAAGATATTGATTTGAATATTTATCAGAATGAAGAGAATAAAATTGATTTGTATAAACATAACATCGATAACCAAGACTACTCAATGAGTTTCAATGAGGGGATATCAACAGAGCTTTTTGAGGCAAAATTAGAACATTTGACAACAAATCAGAAGAATAAAATAGAAATATTACTGAATAAATATGACAATATTTTTGTAAAACATAACTTTGACATGGGTCAAGTTAAGAATAATGAAGCACATATAAAACTTTTACAACATAAATTTGTTGCTAAATAACCTTACAGATGCTCAGTGGATAATCAAAGAGAGATAAGGTTCCAACTAAGGCAATTGTTGAAGGCAAATCAAAGAATCATCTCCACCGTTCGCAGCACCAGTCACGCTGGCATAGAAACGAGATGAAGGTTCCAAAACTAGATTATGTGTTGACTTCCGGGAACTGAATAAATTAATAATTCCTGAAACATGGATCGATAAATATTGGCCAGGATACGGAATGAAAAGTATTTCACTACTTTAGATATAAATTCTGCGTTCTGGTCAATTCCAGTTCGTTTCAAAGATAGATATCAGACTGCTTTTGTGACACAAAATGATCACTGGCAATGAAAATGTTTACCTTTTAGTCTTAAAATATCACCAGCGATATTTCAACGTATCGGGTGTTTTTTTTTAGAGTGATAGAACTTTAAATTGAAATAAAACACATTTAAATCAATATTGAAGCCAAAATTTGTATTTATTTGAAAGATAAATTCATGACATTTTTTTCGAAAATAATTTCCGGCATATATCAACCACGACTAGCTCTGAGGAACCGCATTCGAACAGACCAATTTTGGACCACTTTTTCGAGTATTTCAGGCCTTATTTCATCAATAACACGAGTTCGTTGGTTTTCAAAGCGTCTATTGTTTCTGGTTTATCAGCATAAACCAATGATTTGACAGCCCCAAAGAAATGATCCAGTGGAGTTATGTCGCATGATCTTTGAGGCATATTAATTGGACCATTCCTTGAAATAATGTTATAGCCAAATCTTTCTTTCAACGAATCAATTGTTACGGTAGCAGCATGAGGTGTAGCACCATCTTGTTGGAACCAGAACATCTGGTATCTGGGTAGATACCATTCAAATTTTGAAACAAATGATCATTAATCCTCGATCTGTAACGGGCACCATTCACTGTTACATTAGCTCCAGCTTCTTTTTTAAAGAAATATGGCCGATGATGCCTCCAGCACACCATACATTGCATTTTTCAGGATGCAATAGAACCTACTGAATTTCCTGAGGATACGGCAATTTTGCTGGTTTACACAGCCGTTCAACCAGAAATGAACTTCATCGCTAAACACAATTTTACGATAAAAAAGTGGATCAATTTCAAGCTGTTCTAGGGCCCAATCAGCAAACAAACGACGCTTTTTATGGTCAAGTGGCTCTAGTTCTTGAATCAGTTGGATCTAGTATGGGTGTAGACCAAGATCTTCACGCAAAATTTTCCATGTGGTGGATGCACAGAGTCCAAATTGTTGTGAACGTCGAAGAATGACAAATCTGGATCATCATTAACACTATGACTTACAGCAGCGATATTTTCTTCTGTACGTACAGTTCTTGTTGATGTTTTTGCATCGAGTAGAGAAAATGTTGTCCGAAATCTATCGATAGTTCGACGACTAAGCTGCTCTGATGGACGATTATGTGAACTATAAATTTCACGAAGTGTTCTATAAGTTTGACGAATAGAACACTGATTTTAAAAATAAATTTCAACAATTTGTAAACGTTGTTGCGGCGTGAATCTTTCCAAGATAATTTGTCACTGCTTACCGAACAGAAATGTCAAAACAACATGGCTTCTACCTTCTGTCAAATCACAGTTATCCCTATCGAAAGTTCTATCACTTTCAAAAAAATACCCGATATTTTGAGCAATGTTATCAGAAAATATAACTCAAATTCATTTTGTTTGAACTATATAGATGATATTCTAATATTTTCTTCAATCTTTGCACAACATATAGACCATTTAGAGAAACTCATGAAAGCAATATGTGACAAAGGATTTAGACTAAAATTTATTAAATGTAATTTAGCCAGAAAAGGAGTGAGATATTTAGGACATATTGTAGGAAATATTACAGTCCGACCCCTGAAACAATTTGATTTCAATAAGGAATTTTCTGCCTCCAGACACGCGGAAAAATATAAATCAATTTTTGGGTAAAATTAATTTTTCACAAATGTATAAAAAGATGTGAAATTTAACTGGTACCTGGATTGTCTGGAGGCTTTCAATAAAGATAAGGACATCCTTTGCTCCGAGCCAGTGCTTGCATTTTTCGACCCAAGTGCTCGTATAACTATATATACTGCTGCCAGTATTCAAGCTGTTCTCAAACAAAAACAGATGAATGGTGAAATAAAACCAGTAGCATATTTTTCGAAGACATTGAACAAATACCAGAAGAATAAAACAGCCATTTTCTTAGAATGTCTTGCTATCAAGAAAGCAATAGAATTTTGGAAATATTGCCTCTTGGGACATAAGTTCTTAGTTACTATTGACCATAAGCCTTTAGAAGGAACAGAATTTCGCACAAGATCAGATGAGGAGTTGGTAGGCATAATTCATTTCCTTTCGCAATTTGATTTTGAAATTAGACATAAACCGGGAAAGTGAAATGTGGAAGCAAATTGTCTTTCTTGGAACACAGTTCTGAAAGATACTGAAAATGTAGACGAATGTATAAGAATTTAGTGAATTTTAGTGAATATAGTGACATTGAATGAGATAAAAATGATCAATACAATAATCGTGAAATTATAGATAACATGAGAAGAACTGTTATGTTAAAACATATATTCTTCAAATTTCAGAAGAAAAACAAAAAATAATTTTATCAAATGATATTGGAACAAAAAGATAATGATTATTTTCATATCACACAGTTCTTCCATGTAAGAAATCCAACATGTAGTAGTTTTGACCCACCCTTGAGATCTAAATAAATAGTATTATTTTTATTCGAAACAACTATGAATTTTTAGTTTTTATGTTCTTCGTTATATAGACTTATAGAGTGCTTTGAATTGACAGTATTAATTATAAATTTGTTATTTTGTATCAAACAATATTTCTAATATTGAAATAAAGACTAAGTGGTAGATATAGCATTGATTTTGATTTCATTTCAGGTTAGAAATTAATTTAGAATTTTTATATAAGTTTGTAAATATCATTTCCAATATTGGAACTAAATGAAATAAATCATTTCAGATTTGATTACATCAAACACTAATGAAATAGGAATTAATAACCATTTTATACCTTTTTCGAGACGTGTTATATTATTTTGAAGGATTTTCTGAAATAAATTTTTTCGAAAGAGGTTGTTTCGTAGAATTTCTTAATTTTATGTTAGACATTTTCGGGGTGGAATTTTTTTGTTCATAATACCGATATGAAACAATGTTGTCTCCACTTAATTTATGTTGAGTTCGATCATTTTTTTTTTCTTTGGATTATTTCATCTCCTTTTGATACTGTGAGATTTAGTGTTAATTTTATATGCCCATTAAAAAGTGAACAATGGGTGTTCTGTAAGGCTTTTATTTAATTTAATTCCAAAAGTTTCTAGGAAATTTTATAAAATTAAGATTTGTAGTAAGGTAGTTCAGGATTTCTCTGATTGATATTTAAGATAAGTCATTAATATTGAATATTTGATTATATTGTTCTTGAAGGAGAACGTGTTGGTGAATAAGGTTGAAATTGATAAAACATTTATGTTTTCAGGATTACAGCGGTAAATTTTGATTCCATGTGTTATATATTCGATTCGATCAGTTCTTGCTTCGCGAAATCAAAAGCATTGAGTAAAATGATTGACCCAAGACACCCGAAGATTTCGCGGATAAACTCACGGTATACCACATACCATAACCGACCTTTATAGCGGTCAGTACATACTACTGCCCTACAGTACTAAGTAGCCCGCGAATTTCGGTCTTCATTATCTGGAGCACCGTGTCAACCGATCATTTCAAAACATCTACATCTTATATATTGTAGTCCGAACGCTTTTATCGAGTATTATTTTCAGACTATATTCTACCGAAATGACGATGAAAACAATACAATATTCTTAAAATGTAAACAATAATAATTTTTAACTAAAGTAGAAGTTTTTAGTGAAGATTGACTAGAAGATATTTTAAAGTTGCAGGTAGGCTCCCATTTTTACGTGAATTCCACCGAAAAACAAGATTTGTTGATAAAAATGATAACATTTTCAGGCAATTCGAATGATTTGAAGTTTTATAAATATGCGATATTTCATCGGCCTTATTTTGTTTCATCGTATTCATGTGAATATTCTCTCTGAATCCGGAATGGATTTTTTGAGAATACGGCCTTTTTTGTTCTAGAAAATAATTTGAAGTTATGATACTTTTTTTTTTAATTTGAATATTAAAACAAATTGAAATATGTTTATCTTCTACAATTTTAATTTCAAAAAAAATTTTATTCAAAAAACTTTTAGAATTAAATTTATGTCTACACAAGCACCGCTTACATTCAATAGACGTATATAATCAAAACTCGATATATAATGTCAAATGGAATAAATAACCCAACAGATATACGAAAGTAATTAAAATTAATAAATAAATATTTAAAGGAGACAAAATTTTGTTTCTGGTCTTACCTTTAAGAACACCAATTGTCTTTTAAAAACATGAACACACTTAAAGGACTTCTCAAAGAATATAATTTATTTGAAATATTTAATATATTTAAATATTCGAATAAATTATTTCAAAAATCTCTAAAAAATGTGCACTACATCTTCAAAAAACAAATATAATTCTAGACAATCCCGTCTTCAGTCCTCATTTAATATTTTTTGGTTTTGATATTTGGAATATTAAATGAGGACTGAAGACGGGATTGTCTAGAATTATATTTGTTTTTTGAAGATATAGTGCACATTTTTTAGAGATTTTTGAAATAATTTATTCGAATATTTAAATATATTAAATATTTCAAATAAATTATATTCTTTGAAAAGTCCTTTAAGTGTGTTCATGTTTTTAAAAGGCAATTGGTGTTCTAAAAGGTAAGACCAGAAACAAAATTTTGTCTCCTTTAAATATTTATTTATTAATTTTAATTACTTTCGTATAACTGTTGGTTTATTTATTCTATTCGACATTATATATTGAGTTTTGATTATATACGTCTATTAAATGTAAGCGGTGCTTGTTTTAGACATAAATTTAATTCTAAAAGTTTTTTGAATAAAAAAATTTTTTTGAAATTAAAATTGTAGCAGATAAACATATTTCAATTTGTTTTAATATTAAAATTTTATTATATTTCTTCTATCAAGTAAAAGGCCTTTCTATTTTATTTTATATATAATATATAATTATATTTTGGCTTCAATAAATCTCATTATGGAATGTCAATAAATTTAAATAAACATTAAAATAACTCACACTGTTCTTTGATTTTGTAAGAACATAGATCAATCTTGAATTATAAAGTTGATCTGTGTTTCTAAGCATTAATCCTTTTACACGTGTTGAGAGATATAGGTTAGTTTTTTGATTTTGATATTTGAAATATTATTGAGGGCTGAAGACGGAATTGCTTAGAATTATATTTGTTTTTTGAAGATATAGTGCATATTTTTTAGAGATTTTTGAAATAATTTATTCGAATATTCAAATATATTAAATATTTCAAATAAATTATATTCTTTGAGAAGTCCTTTAAGTGTGTTCATGTTTTTAAAAGGCAATTGGTGTTCTTAAAGGTAAGACAGAAGGTAAATATTTATTTATTAATTTTAATTACTTTCGTATATCTGTTGGGTTATTCATTCCATTTGACATTATATATTGAGTTTTGATTATAAACGTCTATTAAATGTAAGCGGTGCTTGTGTAGACATAAATTTAATTCTAAAAGTTTTTTGAATAAAATTTTTTTTTGAAATTAAAATTGTAGAAGATAAACATATTTCAATTTGTTTTAATATTCAAATTTTGTTATATTTCTTCTATCAAGTAAAAGACCTTTCTATATTATTTTATATTATTTTATGATACTTTCATTCAAACGCAAGTAACATATGATATTATACTGGGAATACAAATTAATTGGGTTCGTTGTCAAATGATGACTCTAAAAATAATAAATTTTTGAATGACATTAGATGATTACCGCGGCTTCATACATACAATTGCGGCCGATAACATACAATTTGAATTGTGTTGATTGTCATACAAAATGTTTTTTGCTACGCTGTTGAAAATGAAAAATGTTTTGATAACTAGCATTCGGGAAAAATTTTAATTTTTTGTTTTAATTGGCAAAAATTGCAGCTGAAGCTCATCGTATCCTTGTGGAAGATTACGGTGATAATTATTCAACTTGCAAATCATGTGGAGAATCGTTTCGGAGCTTCAAAAGTGGTGATAAAATATCGATATATCGAAATATCGATATTATTATTCAGAAATATCCATACTTATTACCAATACATTTTTGGACGATATAATGAAATATAGATATCGACTATCAATATTTTTTGACATAAGTTTTTCACTTGTCACTGTTAATAGCTTTAGCATCCCTTCTTCTACTTAGTCTGTGTATAATCTATGGTCTGTGATTAACAACGAGCGAAGTTAAAAGAAGAGGTAATGAATTTCATCATATCATAACCATAGGCAAACTATTAATAGGTGTATAATTTAACGCAGAAGCACATGTTCATTCAAATTAATTTATTTCAAGTCTAGTAACATAGAAATAGTGAAGTGCCAAAATATGTCGTCTGAAAAATTCTTCTATTGTGTGACGTATTTTGAGAAATTATTTTGAGAATTTGCAAGAAGTATTTCTTGCAATTTGTTCGGGAAAAATTACAAAAACAGCTGAAATACAACTTTAGCAACTTAAAAAGTAAACACCATCATGCATATGCTCAACTATATTCAAAAAAGGACAAGTATTAAGAAAGTCAGTTTTAAAAAACAATACAAATTTTTCAAACTACGCTGATCAAATAAAATGTATTGTGATCTATTTTAAACACTCAGTTAGTGCTTCTGATCAATAAAGATTCGAGCAATTAGCAGAAGGAAAGGAAGAAGGCCAAATATTTATGCTCATTCAAGCAGTTAGTACTCGTTGGAATTCTTGTATGGACATGATGGAAAGATTCCTGAAATCATCTTCAAGATCTTTCTTTGTAGCAGGGGTGTTAGCATTAAAAATGATAATAATGTACCTGATATGGTAGCTATCGAGTGTTTTTTTAAAGTGATAGAACTTTCGATAGGGACAACTGTTATTTGACAGAAGGTAGAAGCCATGTTGTTTTGACATTTCTGTTCAGTAAGCAATGACAAACTATAATGAAAAGACTCACGCCGTAACAACTTTCACAAACTGTTGAAATTTATTCTCAAAATCAGTGATCTTTTCGCCAAAATTATAGAGCACTTCGTGAAATTTATGGTTTACATAATCGTCCATCAGAGCAGCTTATTCGTCGAATTATTGATAGATTTTGGACAACATTTTCTCTACTCGATGCAACAATAAGAAGAAGACAAAGAACTGTACGTACAGAAGAAGATATCACTGCTGTTAGTGCTAATGATGATCCAGATTTGTCTATTCGTCGACGTTCACAAGTTGTACTCTGTGCATCCACCACATGGAAAATTTTGCGTAAAAATCTTGGTCTACACTCATACAAGATTCAACTGGTTCAAGAACTAAAGCCACTTGATCATAATAAGCGTCGTTTGTTTGCTGATTGGGCCCTAGAAAAGCTTGAATCTGATCCACTTTTTTATCGTAAAATTGTGTTTAGTGATGAAGCTCATTTCTGGTTGAACGGCTACGTAAACAAGCAAAATTGCCGTATATGGAGTGAAAACAATCCTCAAGAAGTTCTGCAGGTTCCATTACATCTTGAAAAATGCACTGTATGGTGTGCTTTAAACGCTGGAGGCACCATTGGTCCATATTTCTTTGAAAACGATGCTGTAGCTAATGTTACAGTGAATAGTGAGTGCTCATTACAGATCGATGATCAATGATTATTTGTTTCAAAATTTGAATGATATCGACGCAGAAGTGTTTTGGTTCCAACATTATGGTCCTACACCTCATGCTGCCACCGTAACAATTGATTTATTGAAAGAAATATTTGACGAAAACATTATTTCAAGAAATGGTCCAATTAATTGGCCATCGGCCTCTAAGATCATGTGACATAACTCCACTGGATTATTTTCTTTGGGGTCATGTCAAGTCATTGATTTATGTTGGAAGCCAACGTAACTCGTGTTATAGATAAAATAATGCCTGAATTACTCGAAAAAGTGGTCGAAAATTAGTCTGGTAGAATGCGGTTTCTCAGAGCTAGTCATGGTGGACATACGCGGGAAATTATTTAAAAACAATATATGTCATGAAATAAAAAAAATTGGCTTCAACCTTAATTAAAATGTGTTTTATTTCAATTTAGAGTTATTTCACTCTGAAAAAACACCCGATACTTCGCAGTTAATTATTTTGCGCGATTTAGTTACGCGTTTGGCCCATTTAAAATAGTAACAGAAGAATTGAGTGCCGAGAAATATGTCAGAGCTAATTTAGTTATACCATTAACAAGTTTATTAAAACAACAAACTAAAACATGAACAGCTATTGAAGTGTCTGTACAAAATGATTTTTTGAAAGGTATTGAAGACAGATTAGTTCCTTTATAAGAAAACCTTTTCTTGGCCAAGCAACTATCTTAGATCCCCGTTTCAAAAAGTTACATTCCATGTCAGCTTTGGCTGCTGTTAATTCAAAAACAGATCTATCAAAAAAAATTATTGCAGAACACAAAATAAGAGGAAATCATTCATCCATCGTAGGTGCTTCTTCACGTAGAATGAAAGAAACAACTTCTCCATTATGGAACAGACCTGAAGATATGCAAATGAAGTTTTTGGCAGAAGATTTTCTGAATTAAAGCAGTATTTAGATCAGCCAAATATTTCAATGTCATCAAATGCACTAAAATGTTGTATCTATAGTAGAATTTATTCCTGTACTTTCAGAAATAGCTGTTAAATATTTGATTTCTTTTACTAAATCTGTAGCATCTGAACGAATTGCTTCTATAATCAATCCTTTAGTGATTTATAATCGTACTAGTCAAACAGCTGAATATATTATAAAAGAACGAGTATTTTTAAAAACTCACTGAGAAATATTGATACGCATAACTGTTTTATTGAGAATAAGCAATAATTGCTAAGAACCTAACATTTTCATACATTTTAAATTTAGCTTGTTTAATATTTATTTATATTTTCAAAACAAAGCCGATAAAATAAAATCGCAAAAAAATAATGGTATATCGAAATATTAATATTTTTTTTCGATATATCTAACTGCGATGTTGATATATTTGAGAATAACGATATATCCAGAATCCTATATTTAAAAAAATATCAACAGCCCTTTCTAAGATAGCCAAAAAAATTCGAAGACGTTGAAAAATAGATATTAATCGATGAAGATCTTAGTCTTACGCAAGACAAGTTTGCAATTAGTTAGGGGTGATTCAACAAGCAGTGTCTGTACGTTTGTAATCTCTGACCCTGATTCATAAGCCAGGCAGATGGGTTCCTTATGAATTGGACCAAGAGATCTGGAAGGTGATTATTTTCTTGCGAGCAGCTGCTTCAAAGGCAAAAAGAATGTTTTTTTACACCGTGTAGTGACTGGTGACGAAAAATGGAAATTCCGCAACAACCACTAGAAAAAAAATACTACGCTTTGCCCGGCCAATTGTTGCAATCGACTTGAATATCAACCAAACCTGAACATTCATGGTTCGAATGTTATGTATCTGTTGGAACCAAGAGGGCGTTGTATACTAAGAGATGCTGAAACTTCCATAGATTAACAATAATATATAGATTGGACACTTCCCTACCCCCACCTAAAACTAAGTTTTTAGTTGATGCACCAGTCAATAGCGCTAACCATCAACTTATACTTTTGGATTTCGCCGCTAGGTACCGCTACCATCAGCCGTTAGCCATAGTTGTAGTAATAATGCTCCTATATTTTGAAAATAAGTGATGGTTTTGTTTAAGTTTTGTTACGGCCCAACCTTGGGTACATCTCATATTTCCTTTTGATTAAATTTCGTGAATTAAGTTCAAAACAGTTTAGTGCATCTGAACTAATGTATTTTCAAATATTGAGTTCAATACAGTTCTTGAAAATGGGATATACAGTCGACTCTCGTTAATTCTAAACTCGAGGGACTCTTGAAATATTACGAATTATCGAGTGTTTGAAATATCAAATGATTTGAAATTTGTGAGAGAAAATAAATAAAACTTCGAATTATTAAGTGTTGGTTAATTTTTATTTATTAATATAAAAATGACAAGAATTAAGAGGTACATTCGTGTACATACATGTATTCGTAATGTGAAGTAATTAATCTTTCGAAAGAACTTTGTTATACTGGTTTGCTTTAAAGCACAATTCTGCTGCTCACACTGCTCAATAACTTTTTTTAAGAGAAAAAGTGCCTGAAATGATTTTTCATCACTTTCGTTTTGTAGACAGAAGCTTTGTAAGGTATCAAATGAGGATCTTGCTTCCTTAACTGACACCTCTGCCAAAGGTTCCGATGGATCGTCCTCATCTTCATCGTTACTTTGCGTATCTGTCGCAGATAAAATTTCGCCATCGGTTAGTGAATCTGAGACAGCAACATTTTCATCCACTTGAACAAAATCAGAAAAACTCACACCGCTGATGTCAACTAATGGTTCTATTGCTGGTTCTTCATCATCTATAAGTATTGGAAGATTTTCTTGATTTTCTTTCAAGAAACCGGATTTTTTGAAGCAGTTGAGAATCGTTAGGGGTGTTACAGCTCTCCATGCTTTGTCAATTAGTAAAATAGCTGTCAGAACCGTGATATTTGCAGTTAGCTGTTTGTCGAGAGATTCTAAAACGATCTTAACAATTTCTTTGCGATAGAACGTCTTAAAATTATGGATAATCCCTTGGTCCAATGGTTGCAATTTGGAAGTTGTATTTGGCGGAAAGAAGTAGAGTTCCACGTTAGACAATGTAGGAGGACTGTTGTGAACAGTGCAGTTGTCTAAAAATAGTAAAATTTTCCGCTTTTGTCGTTTCATGTCCCCATTAACTGTTAAAAGCCAATTGTTAAAAAGTTCTGTCGTCATCCAAGCTTTTTTGCTAGTACGATAATCAGTTTGGAAACGATTTCACTCCTTTGAAACATCGGTGTTTCATTGCTTTTCCTGTAACTAAGGGTTTAAGTTTTTCCGATCCATCCATATTTACTGCAAGTAAAACTGTCAACTTCCCTTTACTATGTTTTCCTCCGTGACATTTTTCATCTTTAAAAGTCAGCGTCTTGTCCGGTAAACATTTAAAAAATAGGCCAGTTTCATCAGTATTAAAAATGTCTCGGGCATCATAGTTTTCAATCAAGGTCTTCAATTTACCGTGCCAATCTAAACAAACTGCATCATCAACACTTCCACTTTCCCCACAAACTTTTTTAAAAACAACTCCATTTCTCTTTTTGAAATTTGTAAGCCACCCTTCACTTGCCGCAAAGTTTTTGATGCTTAGAGTAGACGCGAATTCTTTTGCTCTTTTCCTTCAACAAGTTCCCGCTACTAGACACTTTTTGTCCTCTACACTGTCTTAGCCAAATGACCAGGCTCTCTGCCAGACGAGGAAATTCACCTTTAGTAGTTCTTTTCCGTACTCGAGCAGTTTGAGCAGCATTAATTTTCTCCTTGTGCTTTATTATTGTTGAGAGAGTACTCAAAGGAATCTTAAATTCTTTTGCAACATCACTCTTCTTCTCACGTTCTTCTACTTTTTCGATTAACTTTTTCTTTTCAGCAATCGTCAAACATCTATACTTTCTAGGGCTCATAACTAACACTAACTTTTAATCTGCATACCAACGAAAGAGTAACAGTAACTGAATAACTAAACAAACCAATTCTTAAGAAGTGTGTGAGTCAAACTAATCATAACAAAAACAAAGGCTCGTGTATCTTGATACAAGTTTGAACTTGTCGCAAAATGTACTTACAATCTTTCCGCCTCTTCTCTCTGCAACTTTGAATTGTCGAGTGTTGGACGCTGATGAGTTCGAATTAACGCGTCGTTTTGTTAAATAGCAATGATTTTTTCGTTCGAATTACCAAGTGTATGAAAATATATTGATTTAGTTCGAAATATAAAGAGATTTAGTAGGGAACTCGTGATAACTTTGAATTATAGAGAGGTTCGAATTATCGCAGGTTTGAATTAACGAGAGTCGACTGTACTAAAAATGTTGTGTACATGGGTGTCAAGATCTAACCAGCCCTAGACATCGTTGTTCCAAGAGAGATCCCAAGTTATTTAAGAGGTGCATTGAAATTATACAGCCAACTGATTGGCACAAATTATCAGATGATCAAATATTGAGGAAATAAAATTTCTTCAGGTTGGTTAATTTTCATTTAATATTTAGTCTAGACTATTTTTGTGTTTAGTTTGTTAGTTTAGAATATAAATCAATGCTATGTAACACACCAACAAAATGCTCTGGATGATCTAAAAATATTATTTTTTTTCTAGTTGATTTTCCTGCGGTAACAGATATTGAAATGGTATGGGCCAGTTTCTGGATCAGTGCCAAATGTTGATAGGAAAAGGACTTCTTCAGGTTGAGTGGTGCAATTTGTAAAATTATATCAAACGATTTATCTATTAGAAACTGTGCAATCTGTAGGATTAATTTACTTGGTCATAGTGAGTTGTTGAAATATCTAGATTTTATTCAGTGTAGGAAATACTGAATTATATAATACTGAATTATATAATACTGAATTATATAATACTGAAATATATAATTTGATGAAACCGGGGCATTTCACTTAATTTTTATTTAATCAGTGTTTCAATTATTTCTTTCATTTCATTCCAAGACTTTGTGAGAGGAGAAAAATCTCAAAATGTCTTGAAAAAATTTAAATTTTCAAATTATGAAGTGTGCATCACATAATCTTTATCAAATATTATGCTTGACTAGTCAGGTTTTCTTTATTCTGGTGGTGTTCCAGAGAAGAAATTTATTGACCCGATTGAGGTCCAAGCTGAAAGACATTTTAAATCTTAAAGAAGATCTCATAAATTAATGTTCTCAAAGTTCAATTTTTGTCTTAACATCAAAAATACTGTAAATATGTTAATTGTATCTCTTTCTTTGTTTAATAGTTTTTATTTTTTATAACCAATAAATAATTATTGTTCAAACAAATTTCTGTTATTCAAAGCATCGAGAATACTCCCTATTGTACCAAGGGAAGTCAAGGACATAAAAAACGTGAATAAATTCAAGAAAGAAGTCAAAAGATGGCTCTTATACGAGGACCGTACAAAGATCCATAGGATCATAAATTCTATATGAGAAAAAATATATGAAAGTTGATATACTAATAGATAAAATATAAAAGGAACATCCTCCGGAAAATTATCATTGTACAATTAACACCGATGTAGACATATATAACCCGATGATGACATATATAACCCGATGATGACATGTGTAACCCGATGAGGGCGTGTATAACTCGATGGAGACCTAATATTACATAACCCGATGGAGACATATATAGCCCGATGAAGACTTGGTATTACATAACCCGATGAAGACATATATAACCCAATGAACAGGCGAAGAAGAGGACACAAAAGTGAGATATTCCATGGGGTGGTTTTAGGAGTGGAAGAGTTCATGTTATTTTCAGTTCATTAAAAAAAAATATTTTAAGTTGAAAAGACTGTAAACAGTTATCTTTTTATAACTCACAGTCTTCTATCCAGACTTTATTTGTAGTTTTCGAACCAATAAAGCTCTATTTAAAAAAAAAAAAAAAAAATAGTGAGTTTGAACATTGAAACAAGTTTTTGGGAATTACTATGTTGTACTACAAAAAAATTAAATGTAAATATTGTGAATTCATATGTTAATTTAATTTCTTTTTCTATTTAATAGTTTCTATTTTTTATAATGAATAAAACATTATAGTTCAAACATGTATCTGTTATTCAAATAATGAGTTTGAAGATTGGAACGAATATTTGAATCTTCTTTCAGTATTTCCTAGGGCTAAAATTAAAACAAGTGTTCAGAAATTACTATGTTGTACTACCAAAAAATTGAAATGTATTTGTAATAAAGTTGTGAATGTAAACATTTCAATGTCTTGGTAGTAAAACATTGTAATTTTTGAACACTTATTTGATTTTAGCCCTAGGAAAAACTTAAAGAAGATTCAAATATTCCCGCCAAGCGTCGATAATGCAGTATTCTAAAAGCAGAGGTAATGCAGTTTTCTTGAGAGTTGGTACAGTTTTCTCTAGTTGAATTTGTTTCATGCATCATTCGCTACAAAAAAGCGACAAACTTGATTCAGTGAGTGTCCCATCTATATAGTCTTGTTGATCTATGGTGATTTCATCACCTGTGATCGGTACAGTCTGCAATTACTTCGAAATAAGGTTATTCTGATTTTCACAAATTTTTATTGTTAAACTCACAACAATTGTTTCGTTATCACAGTAGCATCATCAGGCAAGATCACATTTTGAATAACTTCAAAATGTGATCTTGTGATAGCGAAACAATTGTTGTGAGTTTAACAATAAAAATTTGTGAAAATCAGAATAACCTTATTTCAAATTATTTAATATGGATTTTCACCAAGTAAGGACTGATACAATTCAATATGCAATTACTTCGTTCGGACCGAACGAGAATTACGAGTTAATACTCGTAATTCTCGTAATCGAAAACAACAGCCGAAATATAAGAACAGACATGAAATTGTTATTTTTTGCATGATAACGTCGCAAAAGGTGTCAAAAAATATTTAGAAACGATCAAATGGGATATATAAAGGCACTTGCAGTAATCCTAACATTGCTCTTTTTGACTGCTGGCTGTTTTGTAGGATGCAACATGATTTGGAAGATCACCATTTCACTTCTTGCGAAAAAATCGAAATTGGCCTAAAATTGGAATACTTTAAATGGCAAGACATTTTTCCGCGACAAGATTCGGAAATTGCCCATGGTGTTCAAGAGAGACAGTGAGATAGTTTATTGGTACTTTTTAGAATTATAAGAATTGCTTTCACAGATCATATTTATAAATTGAAAAAAATAAATACACAAAAGCACTTACATAAAGAATAAAGATGAAATAATATTTGCACTTAAGAATTAAAAATCTAGAGGTAATCATATAACATATTAGTATTTAATTGAAGTGTATAGATGAAAATGACATTTTCAAACTAAAATAAATAGATATCAAAGTATACATTGAGTGTAAAGATGAAATGAAGTCTATTCTGAGATTAATTTATTTTTCCCAATATATTCGAATTCATCCATTGAATAACAGACATTATCGGTCAGTTTCCCTTTTTTTTTCACTTTAAAACTAGTAGAGTCCTGAGTATAATTGGCAGTCTATTATACAGAGACATCACAGCAAATTTCGGACTGTTCTGATATTTTTGCAGCATTTTTTCTCCTCAAAACTGATTTTTGCTGTTATACTCGTGTATGTCAGATTGACAACGATAACTTTCACTATTATTCTGTATACGTTATATATTTTCAAGTATAAATATGGATGGAAAGCTGAGTAAACCAAATCTCTCAAAAAAATGTTTGCAACATACCCTATATCTAAGTTCACCCTAAATTCTGATTGCACGTCATTGTTGTGTATAAACTGTTTCCTGTTGGGCAGAGTTCGCCCACAATCTTATTATTATTATCCTCATACCCCTAGATCTTCTGTGAAGATCTCTCAGAAGCTTTTTCAGCTTGTGCGAGTTTGGAGTTCAGTTGTGTTCTGGGTAGTCTTTGTTACTGCGATCTTGCGTCACTTTACGTCATAGCAATGTTAATTTTTGACCCAACAGTGAAATGGTGGCCGACACTCGTCTAACTAGAACATTTCTTTTCCACCTGAACAGGATTCGAACCCGGACCTTCCGGTCACGAGCCCGATGCTCTACCACTGAGCTGTCCACACTCATGAATATGACACCATACCTTAGTTTACACTCCACCAGAGCAAACAAAACTGATCTCAGTGTTGTCCCGGATAGTGAGTATGAAAGAAAATATAGACAGTGACTATAAAAGCAAATATATTTCAGTTGAGAACTGTTGTTAGCCCATTCACATGTGCACCCCAGGTAAGTAAAGCATCTAGATGCACAACTAGAAATCTAACTGTAGCATCTCTACCCCACTCTAATCTTTGACTGGTGAACGTCCTTGTCTTAATTTCATTCCTATTAACACCATTAGCCATAAACAACTCATGAAGCCCTGAAGGAGTCACCCTTGCCAGCTTATTCAAACCTAAACGCTCATCTCATCTGACCCAACCTCAAACGT
The DNA here is from genome assembly GCA_034642435.1 of Megalocaria dilatata. Classification (NCBI taxonomy): domain Eukaryota; kingdom Metazoa; phylum Arthropoda; class Insecta; order Coleoptera; family Coccinellidae; genus Megalocaria; species Megalocaria dilatata. The sequence continues at coordinate 49,139,654 of CM067859.1, read as the reverse complement.
TGTGTCATCCACAAATTGGGTAGTTTCTACTTCACGAACATATTCAGGCAGATCGTTAATGAAAACTAAAACAACACTGGTTCTATATCAAACCCCTATGGCATTCCGATGCTACAATCTAACGTAGCCAAATAATCCCATCAGCAAAAACCAACTGTTTTCTATCACTCAAAAATGCGTTAATGAGTTTGATTATGTGATATCTAAACAGTTCCTTTTCAGCTAACAGACCAGCCTGTCGCGAGCAACGCAGTCGAAAAAGTCAACGAACGTTGAAAAATATATAAAATGGATAATGGTTTCCACTGTATTTCTATCTTTTCTTTATCCATATCAACTGCTTGAAAATAAGTTATTTTCCACACAGTAATCTATTACCTGTTTAACTATTATTTATTCAGTAATCTCAGAAAGTAGTGAACCAATCGAAAACGGTAATTATTCTTTTCATTGCCCTTCTTTATGAATTGATATTACTACAGATATTTTCAAACGATTTGGAAAACTTTCTGTTATCAAACATTTGTTAATTAAGTTGATAAGACGTAGAATTAATTCAGAATTATAGTAAAGGGGCTTTTATTTTGTTTTGTGAATGAAACACATTATATATTTGAAAATTATTGAAACTTTCATTTCATTATGAAGTACAATAGATGTACAAAACATCAATTTAATGTCTAGCACAGAAAGGAATGAAGTTGTTGAACCCAATTTTCCATGACTCCCTCACAGAAATCAGATCGTATGTTAGCATTTACTCGTTCAATATTGATCCGTAAATCGTCTAAATTTGCTGACTGATTGCTGTAAACCAATGACCTAATGTAACCCAAAAGAATGAAGTCCAATTGAGTTAAATCTCAGAAATGAGGTGGATAATTTATCGTTCCATTTCTTGAAATAATGGAATCACCGAATTTTGTTTTTAATAACTTTATTGTGTCATTGGAAGTACGACAAGTGGCACCGTCCTGTCGAAAGCACATGTTCTGCAAATCACGATGTACCAATTCAGGCCACAAAAAATCAGTCAACATTGAACGATAACCAATATCATTGGCAGTTACCGCATCATGAGCTTCGTTGAAGAAAAATAAGGTCCAATGATTCCTCCATCATAAAATCCGCACCAAACAGTTAGTTTGCCCGAATATAATGGCAGTTCTTGATATTCCTCAGATTTATTACCACTCCAGATACGACAATTCAGCTTCATCGCTGAGAACGATTTTCTTATGAAGATCTTCAACATTTCCGATTTCTTCTAAGCACCAATTACTTAATACACGATGCTTTAAATGATCTATTGGTTTGAGTTCTTAGGTTGAGACAATTTTGTATGGGTGCAAACCAAGGTCTTTTCGTAAAATTCATCTGACTTCTAAGAGATGCCTTGTTCTTGTTAACGTCGAGAAATCGATTATTTTTGGTCTTCACGAACACTTTCACGTACGGCACCAATATTCTCTTTACTTCTTGATTTCTTTGTCTCACAGGCACTGTGAAATCATGAAGTGTAAAATTTGGTTCAAACTTCTTCACTAAACATTCAACTGTTTTTTTTTTATCTGGGATTATAACTACCAAAAATTGGAGTTAAAGCATGTAAAGTTAGAGTAACAGATCACGATTTTTCATGATGAATTTGGATTCTTTGTGAAAGTTGTTGGAGTGTGTGTTCCTCCAGGATTAAATGGTAGACACTGACAAATACAACCGTCAAGGTCATAAATGAACAGTGGCTGCCATGCGTAAGTAATATTAATTCAAAAATGGGGCGTTCTCGTTCATTTGTATTCCATTTAATTATTTGCACTGAGAGATCGTCGTAATCAGTTCACTTACTATTCTTCAGACTTATTATCGTTTCACGTACCTCAATAAATTTCACCTAACACAATTTAAATTGTAGACTGATTGGAATCTGTATGATTAATTAAAAGCCACATTAGATATGGGCAGCTCTGCCAGGATCTCTCCGCTATCGTGGGGAAATGTTATTTAATTCATCAGAAGCACTACCTAGAGGAGGTGATACTTTGTCTTTTTGTCATTTATTAACCGCCAAGTTGTCTTACATTTATTATTGGACGCTTTGAATTTCTCTCATCTTTCTATATTTTATCGTTTAATTATTCCTAATATCGTTTAATTATTCATTATATTGAGAAGATTGTTTGTTTTCTATCTTATCAATGGGATTTCTACCCCTATCAATGGGATTTCTACCCCTATAGGTCCAAGTATTTTTTGCATGAAACTATATGACGTCAAAAGATCATTAAGCGCCTTAGCTTTTCCATCTGAAACAGTTTCTTCGTCACAACTTACACAAAACTCAACATTAATATTGACATTAATACCTATTATCACTCTGTTAATATCGGAAAAATTTGATTATCGATTCAAGGTTGGAAATGAATATATCAATTTCAAGATGGTGAATGGATGCATATGATGAAAAAACACCATTCTGGAGAGGCTAAACACCTGCTAACTCACAGTGCACTATCAGAGATTTCCCTCGAAAATCCTTCATAATTGAACACTCTGAACACTCCACTCCAGAGTTTACCAGTATCATTGTTCCCCCATGTCTAGCCATTCGCCTTGTCTGAGCACTACACGTCCTACATATCAATCCTTAAGCCAATGCTCAGTTTGGCATATCCTGTCATATTTTGTGGTTGAGCGTAAATTATAAAATCCAAATATAATAGAGTCTTCAGATTTGTTTTGAAAATTTCTGGATACACAGAAAAAATTGTTCAACTCGAAAACGGTAATAGACGAAAAAATTTCTTTCCTAAGGAGTATGAGCTATGGTAATAGAAATTTCTATAAATCGAGACAGTGCAACATACATCTGTATAACAATTCTAACCGCAAACAATCCCATTTAGGTTTTGTTGATCGCTGGGACATAAGTAGCAGACGCACTTTTCGAAACTTGTTGGTTTTCCGTCAGTGGCCCATAATATCGAACGACTACAAATCTGCCACGTACCTAAATTCGTTCTATCTCGATTTTTACAGATTTTACAGATTATCAGTCGAATTACTGGTTTTGAATATGAATATGCGAATTATGAACATCACGGTGTAACAGGATCTGATTTGAGCATGATGAAAGTTTTCTGCGTTTGTAAAGTTAGAAATAATCGGGAATACAGTTCTTTACTTGAATCGACTCGCTAGGGCAGGGTAGGCGAACCAATGGCATGCGTGCCATTGATGGCACGCGACACAATATTTTGGGCACGTCGCAGAATTAGGTATTTTAAGACGATCGAACGCGATGCTCCTACGCTGCGGAGTTTTTGAAGGAAGCCTGGTTAGTATGCGCGCCCTCTCTTTTTGAAGATTTCAACAATAAAGATAAGATAATTCAGCGCATCAAAGATACTCCTCTATCACGAAACACAATAAAAGAAAGAATCTCAAAACTGGCCGAAAATATAACAGATCAACAAAAAATTGACATTAAAGATGCTTCTTTTATATCGCTATGTCTTGACGAAAGCACTGACGTCACTAAATTTGCACGTTTAGCTGTTTTTGCTCGGTATTGCGTAGAAAACGTCATTAAGGAAGAATTAATTGCAATAAAATCGTTGCTAACAACTACAAAGGGTACAGATATAAGTACGGCAGTTAAAAATTCGCTTGCTGAAAAAGAAATTGATATAAAAAAAGTGTTTCTGTAACAACTGATGGTGCTCCAAGTATGGTGGGTAAAAAAAAAACGGTTTCATAAGTTTATTTCAAGCTGACGTAGGACATTCGATTCTTGAATTCCACTGCATCATTCACCAACAAGTCTTGTGTGCTAAGAGTGGTTTAATATCCCTTGATAATGTAATGGCGGTAGTTACAAAAATAGTCAACCTTATCTCGTCCCAGGCTTTAAACAAGCGAAAATTCGATGCTTTGTTGGACGAAGTCAACTCAGTGTATAATGGCTAACTGATGTATAATAGTGTTCGCTGGTTGAGTCGCGGGAATGTACTTGAAAGATTTGTTGATTGCTTGGAAGAAATCAGACTGTTTTTGCAAAATGAGGGAAAAATTGCACAATACCCACAGTTATTGGACGTTATGTGGCTTTCAAAATTGATGTTTTTTACAGACATATGCCAACATTTAAACACATTAAATGTAAAGCTTCAAGGGACAAACAAAACAATTATTGCCATGATAGATCTGGTTCGCGCTTTTGAGGCAAAACTGCAAGTTTCTAGAAACGATATTATCACAAGAAACTACAAGTATTTTCCAAACTTGAAAAAATATATGAATGATTAAGATATTCACGAGACAGCAGACAAAGAAAAAATGACTGAAGAATTTATTTCTGTGATCGATTCTTTAATCAAGGAATTTTTAGGGAGATTTTCTCAGTTCAAAGAATTGTCGGAAATACTCAAGTTCATTATGTACCCAGATGTGACGTCATTTCATAAACTGAACTTCTCTCAATTTGATTGGTTGGAAATTGAAGAATTTGAAATGTAGCTGATTGATTTCCAATCTAGTTCAATATGGATTCAAAAATTTATTGAAACAAGGAAAGAGTTGGAATTAATTGAAACTGAAAGATCGACAAGTAATTTAAGTAAAAATGCTAATAATAAACTTCTGGAAACATGGAATGCGTTACCAGACACATTTAACTGTTTGAAGAAGCTGGCTCATGCTATTTTAACCATGTTTTCATCTACATATGCCTGCGAGTCATTATTTTCAGAGATGAATAACAATAAAAACTCGGTTAGAAACCGTTTGACAGATGAATCTAGTTCAGCATGCATTTTGCTAAAAGTAACATCTTACAACCCTAACATAAATTATTTGTCATCTAACCTGCAGCAACAGAAGTCACACTAATTTTACTGAAATTTAATATAAACATACCAAAATGTACCTCTTTTGCTTACTTTATTTAATAAAGAGTTTCGATAGTATTTATAATTATTATTTTCCAAATAATCAGAAAGTCAAAATTATTTGATGGCACGCGAATGACCCCATTAAACTTTTTTTTAGAAAAAATGGCACGTTGATGCATAAAGGTTCGCCTACCCTGCGCTAGGGTATGTCGTATATGTATCTATACGTGAACTAGATGACGCTAGGGTATAATAAATATCGAGTGTTTTTTTTAGAGTGGTAGAAATTTAAATAAATGAAATAAAACACATTTAAATTAAGATTGAAGCCAATTCTTTTTTAATTTGAAAGATAATTTTATGACATTTATGTTTTAAAAATAATTTCCAGCATATGTCAACCACGACTAGCTCTTAGGAACCGCATTCGGCCAGACCAACTTTGGACCAATTTTTCGAGTAATTCAGACCCTGCTTCATCAATAACACGGGTTATGTTGGCTTCCAAAGTGTCTATTGTTTCTGGTTTATCAGCATAAACCACGGATTTGACATAACCCCAAAGAAAATAATCCAGTGGAGTTATGTTGCATGATCTTGGAGGCCAATTAATTGGAACAGTTTTCGAAATAATGTTATCCCCAAATCTTTCTTTCAATAAATCAATTGTTACGGTAGCGGCATGAGGTCTAAACACCATATTGTTGGAACCAAAACACATCTGGATCGAGACCATTCAAATATTTGAAACAAATAATCATTGATCATCGATCTGTAACGAGCACCATTAACTGTAACATTAGCTCCAACATCGTTTCGAAGAAATGTGGACCGATGATGCCTCCAGCGAGTGAAGCACGCCATACAGTGCATTTTTCAGGATTCAATGGAACCTGCAGAACTTCTGACGGATTGTTTTCACTCCTTATACGGAAATTTTGCTTGTTTGCATAGCCGTTCAACCAGAAATGAACTTCATCACTAAACACAATTTTTTGATAAAAAAGTGGATAAACTTCAAGCTGTTCTAGAGTCCAATCAGCAGAAAAACGACGCTTATTATGGCCAAGTGACTTTAGTTCTTGAACCAGTTGGTTCTTGTATGGGTGTAGACCAAGATATTTACGCAAAATTTTCCATCTGGATCATCATTAACACTATGACTTAGAGCAGCGATATTTTCTTCTGTACGTACAACTCTTTGTCTTTATATTGTTGTTGCAGTGAGTATGAAAATGTTGTGCGAAATCTATCGATAATTCGACGACTAAGCTGCTCAGATGGACGATTATGTGAACCATAAATTTCAAGAAGTTCTCTACAAGTTTGGCAAACAGAACACTGATTTTGAAAATAAATTTTAACAATTTGTAAACGTTGTTGCGGCCTGAGTCATTCCATGAAAATTCAACAATGCTTACTGACCAGAAATGTCAAAACAACACGGCTTCGACCTTCTGCCAAATCACAGTTATCCCTATTAAAAATTCTGTCACTCTAAAAAAAACACCCGATATATCTGTATAACAATTTTAACCGCAAACAAGCCCTTTTAGGTTTTGTTGATCGCTGGGACATAAGTAGCAGACGCACGTTTCGAAACTTGTTGGTCTCTCGTCAGTACCCTATAATGTCCATCGACTACAAATCTGCCACGTACCTATTTAACTTTCTATAACCATAGCTACTCCTCATTGATGATATTTGGTACAGATTATCAGTCGAATTAATAGATTTGAATATAAATTTGCTAATTATGAGCATCACGGGGTAACAGGATTTGATTTGAGCATGATGAAAGTTTTCTGCGTTTGCAACATTAGAAAAAACCGGGAATACAGTTCTTTACTTGAATTGGCTCGCTAGGTTATGTCGTATATGTATCTTTGCGTGAACTAGATGACGCTTGGGTATGACAAATACATTGTTTCTATGCAGAGCGCACAGGTGTGTGACAGGTTTGAGGCGGTTGCAAATTACAGGGCACTGACGAAAAACCAAAAAGTTCATCATATTTTTTGAACTATCAATGGCACATTACAAAAAAGTTTCGGAAAAAAGGAACAGTGATCTAGAAAATTATCACTCTGTAGATTTTTACAGTTGACATGTCATATGTCAAGGTGTAACATCTTTGTCAAATTCCTGCTGAATACCTCGAGGAATGCAGATAATATAATTAAAAACATGTATCTCCAAAAATAAATGTTTGCCATCCAAGTTATCATCTCTCATCGTTTGTACTTCCAATTCAGGAGCATCCTGTATTTATGAAATGTCAAACTAACAACAATTATTTGATAGAGCATTATCGCGATGGTTTAAACTGATAGCAATTTTCACTATAATTGTTTTTGTTTGGCTAAAATAATAATGCAAATGTTATCTTTTAATAGGTGGTAGTAATGGATTTGGTAAATAATTTTTCAGGAAATAACTCAAATATCATTGGTTAAAATGAATTACTCAATTCAATATTGAATCCGTTTATTGATAATAATGAGTTGGTTATAATAATGTGATATCTTTAACTGGTCCAATACATAAGTAACCAGATCCCGCATTCAATGAATTGTTCTCGAATAGTTCTGTAATTCTCTTTCGACCTTTAAATATCAAATGAAAATTTCGCAGATAAATATCAATCCTTTTCGAATCTGATTAAAAATTACATGAGCCGATTATCAAATTCGTCGACATGCTGAATCAAGATTTTTATGTAGTATTATTCATTAGATAATACCAAGTAGAGACAAAGGTATGTCAGTATATAAGCAACTTATTCAGTGAGCATACATGTTAACACGAATTCTTCAGATAGACATATCTCAGAGTCAGAGATACCGGGTAAATCAGAAGGAAACTGTGGCTAACATTTTGAGTTATAGCATATTTTTTGTCCGCTAATTATAGGAAGGAGGATAATTTTGTGTTGCCTAAATACCTGTGATTTTCAAATTTTGAGTAGAATTTGATCTCCTACTACTAATTTGGACCTGATGATGAAGAATCCTAGATCAAAAGTAATTTTGTTCGATCGATCCAATCCGTCCGGGCGGACGACTAATAATGCTAATTTCCGAACAGAAAGTCCTACAATTTTACAAACGCAAAAGTTATGTTCAAAAATGTATAGAATCCGCTCAACGGTTCCTGAGGTACTTCCATTCAACATTTTTTATTTTCTGATAATTTGAAAGTTACAAATCAACAAGTTCATATTTAGTATTAGAATATGAAATAAGGGCGCAAGTGTTCAGGCATAATTTCGTGAAGATATGTCAGGATATTATTCTAAAATTGAATTATTTAATAGTTCTAAAATTGCAGAAATGACGTTTGACTAATTAATTCTGGTTGACAGAACACTGAATTTTATATTTTTATTCATCATATGTAGCTTCAAAATGGAATAAAATAAGGAATTGCTTATTTTGCTATCATTTTTCATTACTTAGTAAACAGTGACTCGAATTTTGTAGTTTTTGCTACATTTTCAAACTGAATAGAACAAATTGTATCTCAACATTTATGTATATTCGTTGAAGGCTTCGTGTAAAACTTCGAGAAGTGAGGTGTGCCATAGTCCATCGGTTCATTTAATAGTTTTATTTTGAAAACGTGCTTTCGCTTAAATATTTCCATAGATTTCAGATATGTAGTTTTAAACCTTTCGCTTCCAGGTGTAATATTTCAATTAAAACAAGTTGTAGAAATTACTATATTTGACTACCAATAAATTGATATTTTACACATTTAATTGTGACTCCAGTTTCGGGAATCAACTATCCCATCTTCAGACAACTGAAGACTCAACAAGCAGAACAGGGTATTTATGAATATACAGAGGTAGAAGAGGTAATAAAAACAGGATAAAAAATGGTTGTAAATGAGAGGAGGCTTAACAACTATCAGAACGTCGGCACGTCAAAGAAGATTGGTAAACAGATGTTACAGATGAACAGATGATTTTCATTATTTTCACATTATTTTATTGTGAACTAATAATTTAGAAATTTCAACGGTTTCTAAATAATCAAGTATTTTTCCTTTTGATTTTACATGTAAAATTTAGACGAGTATCAACCTCTATTTATGTTATTTTATTCATAATATATAATTATTTGGTTTCCTTAACATTCTTTATCCAAATAGTCCTTGTGCTATAACAGAGGGCGTTAAATTGTCTTCCAATCTTTTAGATCAAGGGTAAACCACAGAATTATTTATTTGTAGTTTACCTTACTCCATTTAAAATTTTTCAGTATTCATTTAACAGAAGTTTTCTAAATTGTTGAAGGGTGAGTAAAAATTTGTTGTTGATTGATGTTATAGTTTATTGAATATGAATTATTTGAATACTGACGAAGCAAAGTCTTTCTTAAAACTTGTTTTTCAGTAATGTTTTTACATATCTTGAGATTTTATTGAAAGTAACTTAGTTAGATATCCAATAATATTGAATATTCTAAGTAAGATAGTTTTATGATGAAATTCTTAAGGTTATGTTACATATTTTTGGAATATATTTGTTTTCATAAGATGGATCAGCAGAAACAAAATTTTGTTTATTCAAAATATTTAATTTATTGGATTTTGGTCAAAACTTTTTATTTATTGGATTTTGTTATATCATTTGGATATCTTATAATGAATGTTTATTTTATATGTCGTTTGATATAAGTGGTACTTATATGACATTATTTTAATTTAATTCCTGAAGTTATAATTATAAAATATAATTTTTTGAAATTAAATTTGTAGAAGGCTAAGATTAAAATATTTTAATAATTTTATATACCTATACAGTTACAGTTGTTATTTGTCAAACGTTGGTTCGATGGTTATTTCGTTAAGAGCACCATGCTCATAAATCAATCCGAACTGCTGGTGTTTTCGCGATATATAGGGTTTTCCAGTAGGAGGTTAATTTTGGTATTGAAAAAAAAACGAGTATAACGAGAGATCAATGTTTGTTTATTTAATTGTGAAGAGGAAGGTATATCATTAAAAATGGAAAATGATATCAGCCAAATTGCCACCACGGCTACAGTTTCAGCACCATATGTTTTTCATGAAATTTTCCATGAACAGTTCGTGCATTCGCGGCTGTATGTTCTCGATAACTTCACGATTTCCATCTTCAAGGTCTTGAATGGATTGAAGAGCATTGACATAGACCATATCTTTCACGTTGTCACAAATAAAAAAGTCTTAAGATATTAAATCATCAGATCTCGGTGGCCAATTTTGATATTCGTTTTGAGAAATAACACCAGTCCAGGAAAATTTTATAGAAAATTGCGATTTTCCCCTTCCTTGTGTGGCACCTAGAGCCATAATGTTGAGAATAAACGTCGTCCACATAATATCTTCCAATTGCGGCCATAAAAAATCATTCAGCATAGCTCATTTTCGAATTAGTAAGTCCAATCACACTGATAGACCAAAAACCGCATCAAACAGTAACACGTTGATGATGTAGAGGCTTTTGAACAATCATTCTTGGATTTTCTGAGCCCCAAATGCGACAGTTATGCTTATTAACGTAGCCTCACTATGACTGCCAAATTCTCACCATATTTGTAGTAAATTTTAACAATTTCAGCGCGTTGTTGAAGCGTGTATCGTTCCATTTTTAGTTATAGCGTAGTTTTTTCTTGTTGAATTACAAAAGATTACAGCTGCCCAGATAGCGGGCTGTAAAGAATTGCTTGGTACGTAGAGATATCTTTTTGAATTCTTCGGAAGTAATTGATTAAACTTTAACCAATTAGTATGGAAGTTCTTGGTTAAGCACACTTCAAATGGGGGTAAAAGAAGGATGTATATTAGACTTTAATGCTTTATTTACAGCCTAAATACATATAATAAAATTTTACAGATTTGAATTATTCACCCAAATTGAGGGAGTTGTTTCGGTGTTGTTTTAACACTCAATGCGGTGAAAACATTATCTTGATCGTGGGATAGTTCTTGTTTGAGTTTTTTCGATTGTTGTTCACGTCACAGACTTCAATTTTATTGGGTCCAATTTTCACAAATTAATATCTAATTACAAATAAATAATGTGGAAAATACATTCACTTCCAGGCCTTTAATGCGTTATGGGTAACTAAGAAGGAGAGAAAGTTCTTTGGAAGGTTAAAGTGAAATGCAAATATAAAATAATTCAAGAGTAGAGATAAATGTGTTTGATGAGTTAGGACAACTTACTTCTGGAGAATGTGCGTGGGATCGGAACTTGATGTTCGAAGAGAGAATATAGCGTGACCGTTTGGTCGAGAGTATGTCCTTAAGGAAACTTTCTTGACTGACTAATTTATACAAGATGACTAACGCGTGACCGTCTGGTCGAGGAAATGTCTTCAACTGTTACTTTCGGCTAATTCGCCGACTGAGAGAGTGGATTTGAGCTCTAAAAGGTAGCCCAGGTAGATTCCAATACGACATTCAACTGTTGTCGTCCTGGAACAGCTAAAACTGTTCTAATGGGTTTCTAGAAAAAATCTAAGGGACAAATATTTTCGTTTCCTAACTGGCGTTTGGCCCGTTTAGTTTTCTAAGAATTAAATGAGACATATTTGAAAGGCCTAAATTGTTGATCTCTGGGGACGTTATTCTTATATCTACCTGCATAGTCGCCCCCAATGGCATATACCTTGTCACGCTGGGGGCGCTTGTCTTAACTAGGACCCTAGTTTCATCCCGGCGAAATGGAGGGTTGAGTTTCGATTCCTTGAGTAATGCCATTTGCGTCAGTCACTGGACCTGTATGGTGGAAGATCTCCCGAATGGGGCCTTAGTTTTGCCGTTATGGTGGAATGGAGGACTGAGCCGGTTGATTAATTCAGTGACAGGAAGTCGGTCGTCACACACGGCTTCCCTCTTAAAACTAGCGTACTCTATTGCAGTAAATCTCCGGATTTTTCTGTCCAATGGCCGAGTGCGTTATGTAGCATACTGCGTTACCTCGGGAGGGTGAATGCCCACAAGTGATACTCATATCACCTGGCCATCCGATTGGTGTTGGACTCGAGGGGGTGGTGGTTGAAAGTCCGCATGCTGGACTAGGGAGGTATTTCATTTATCTGTTCGCAGACCCCCTATGTTCTGGATATTCTCCTGAAATGACTCAGGTTTTAGCGGGACTTGACGGTTCGACCGGCCTTGTCCTGAACCTGGATTTAATGCGTAACGTTACAGCGTTTGTGGATCTCGATGAAACGGCCAAACCGTTGGTGCCATCATACAATATGGGGTGGTGGCAAACGAGCTAGGGTCCTTTTTTTGGAACATGCTCTTAGATGATCTATTGGCTCTACTCCCCATCGAGAATGGGGAGAGTCTAGCATACGCTGACGACCTGGCTATTCTAGTCAGTGCAGACAGCAGGAAAGGTTTAGAAGAAAACCTTCAAAAATATATAGACACAACACTGGCATGGCTAAGCGAAAACAAATTATCGCTTTCACTAAAGAAAACACATTGTGTCCTTCTCCAAGGCAAATTAGATCGAAATCGTCCCCCCACGGTTCGTGTCAACGGGAACACACTCCGGTGGGAACCCCAGACTACTTACCTAGGGGTCGTACTCGACACAGGCCTCACGTTCTTGCCGCACATCAAATAACTAAGGAGCAAGGTAGATGGGCTGAACATGAAATTTAGAAGACTGAGCAAGATACTCGGAGGCGCCGGAAAAACGTCCATGAGAGTATACTATAGTGCTATATTCATTCGGTGGTTCTCTACTGCTCGTCAGTGTGGATCCACCGAACGAATAATAAATCATTCTGCCGACATCTGTCGGCATGCCAAAGGTCTATATTACTCACTATGAGTAACGCATGCCGTACTGTTTCTACCCCAGCATTGGAGGTAATAACAGGTAAAATTCCTCTAAGGCTAATGGTGGAATATGTTTCTGCCAAATACCATTTCCAGCGCTCCAAAGAATACACCTACAAGAGTAGGATATTCAGAGCACAACCGGATCTAGAGACAAACACTATAGAGAATCTATGGGAAATGCTCATTCATTCCAGGCAAAAGAGGTGAGATTAATGTACAACCGGTAGAACCACTCATAAATGGCTGCCCAAGGTAGACTTTGCGATCGAAAATGCATTTTTCCGACCTAACTACCCACTAATATGCTTTATAACTGGACATGGTCCATTCCGAGCAAATTTAAACCGATTAAATCTCTCGCCAACCGCATCTTGTGAATGCGGAGAAGAGAATCAAACGTCAGAGCACACGCTATACTTTTGTACACTGCATAGCTCAATAAGGCCCCCAGGTTCGGCTGGGCTAGCAGAGAAAGATCTTATCAGATCAAAAGATTCATATGGCGTCATATCTAACACTGCTTACTTGATGCTAAGTTCCATCTACAGAGGTCGATGCACTTAGTATCAATACAACTCAGAAACCGTAAGACTGCAATGTCAATATGTAATCCTGCTACAAATCTGTTAGCTCTCTAAGTAAATCAAATTTCAGCAACGAAATATTTAAAGTCAGCAAATCCAATACAAATATATGCATAAGTAAAGATCATAATGACCGTCAATGATCAATGAAATTATGTTGCGATTCCCCGCTACACTTCAGTGCTCGTATTCCTTTTCAAGTTTACACGTTAGACTTAAAAGGATAAACTACGATGATAATATAGTTACCAAAAGTGACTAGGAGCTCTGCTCGCGAGACAAATGTAACATTTTTCTGAGTCCGTTGGTGCTTGACGCCAGGATCAATAGAAAGACTTCACATATGTTTGTGCAGGTCGTTTGGACGGTGCTCGTACCGGGATCAATTGAGTCATCAATCTTGGGATTATCTTATTTCATGAGACTGCGTTCGGTTGCTTGGATAAGAAGCCCTCCCGGCGAGTGAGTTGCGTCCGAAAACTCGGGTACTGACCATGCAGAGCCAGTACAGCTTAGATGGTGCTTTGCTGCGACCAGTCAGATGGTTTTAGGCTGTCGAGCTGAAGCCCACACTGTAAGCTGGTGGGTTCAACTCTTTGGAGGGATCCTCGCTTCGCGCGATGATATGGCGTAATCCTTTTCACACTTTCTACCTCTGGGAGCATACTGTGGAGACTGCTGAGTAGTCACATGGTGAAAGAGCCACGCTTATATGCCAATTCAACTACTGGTAGAATTCACATCTACCTGCATAGTAAATTAAAAATTCTTTGTTCAAAATTAAATTGAACGCGGTATTTTCAAAAAGAAACCTCTTATTGGAAAACACTTTACAAGCTGTCTTTGGCTTGTGATGTTATGTTATGTGAAACTTTGGAGATCAGTAAAATATTCAGGAAAATTTCATCCGCTCATAAGGGGTTAATCAATTCAACACTCAACTAAATGTTTTGTTATTTTCATTTTATAATATTGTTCCAAATATGTGAGAAATTTTTTTAAATTTGAAACACAAGCAACATTGCTCTCACATATGCGTTATATCAATAAATTCTTGACTGAATGCGCAAATGATTAATTGAATAATTCCCAAATCATTCTGTGGTATCTTTATCGTCTCGAATTTAAAAGTACCTTTATATTTTTCCCAATTGTTATTAGTCCTATCCCTTATCCCCCTAATGATCATTGAACTTACTATTAAATTCTCAGATACATCGAATCAAGAATATTTCGGAGTATTATTCAATACATTGTACCAAGTAAAATCAATCGCGTATCAGGATATAAGCTATATATCTAAAGCATTATAACAGTTGACACGAATTCCCCCGAAATAAAGTCTCCGAGCAAGAGATTCCGGGAAATTCGGGAGGAGACTGCGGTCAACCTTTTGATTGCAACATAAAATTTTTTTTTGTATTGAGTTAGATTTTACGTGATGGAAAATCATTCAAGGCTAAACTACAGTACCAAGGATATGTCACTGGAAAACAAAATACGTATCATTAATCGAAATTTTTCTCATCGTTTTTTAGGTAGGCTTATTTCATAGTAATATTAAATAAGGTTATTCTGATTTTCAACAATTTTTTGTTTTTATAATACAATAACAAACTAAAAATTTGAATAACTATATATGTTTTCGGAATCGGCTTCTATGTATATTCGAGTAGCTACAAAATTTTTTATTGATCACTAAAACACAAAAAAGTGGGGTCCCTTTAAATTCCAGCTCATCTATCATTCCAGAATATGTTTGAAAGAGGTGAATTGTTTAGGTCTAATTGCTCGGTGAGTACTATCCTAATTTTGTGGTATTTATTCATCTCTACCGACTCTAACAGGTTCAAGGCATAACTTTTTACTTGTACAGGGTTATACATTTTGTGCTTCCGAAAGTAAACGTAAATAAAACACTTTCTCATTTAGAATTTAGATCAAATTTTCATTTCACTATAATGATAAGACCTTGCCATTATGTGTGGAATACAACATCATTCGAATATCGTCCGCGTGATCTCTTACAGGACTCGATTCTTTTGAGGTAATTTTAATGATCCGCCGGCGCATTTTGGGCAATATCTTATCAATAACTTGACGGATATTTGTTTTCAGAACGTCAATAGTTTGAGGATTATCGGCATGAACAAGATTTTTCGCATAACCTCACAAAAAATATCCAAAGGCGATAAATCACAAGATCTTGTTGGCCAAGTCACATCGCTGAAACGAGAATTACGCGTCCTGGGAATTTTTCTTGCAACGAAGCCTAAACCGGTACTGTTGTGTTGTTTGTCGCATCATTTTGCTGGAATCACATCTTTTCCAATTCTATATCATTCATATCAGGCCAAAAAAATCGATAATCATTTGGCTATAGCGCTGAGAATTGGCGGTCTGAGTGAGACAAATAAGTACGCACCATACAGTACCATACAGTGACTTTTTGTGGATATAATGTTCTCTCAGCAGTTACATGAGAATTTTCACTGTCCCAGATGCGACAATTTTACCTGTTTACGTAGTCACCGAGTGAAAAATGTGCTTCGTCGCTTAAGAAAATTCGATGCGAAAAATCGCACCTAAACGTTTTTGTTCAAGCACCCAACCGACATGTTCTACGCATTCTATGATCAGCCGGCGTTAGTTCTTGTGTCAACTGAATCTTTTAAATACAAAGGCAAAATACGCCAAAGCGTGCCGCTAGAGTGGCCCAAATATGCGCGCCGATGAATTGATAAATTTCGATCTTCTTCAACATTTTCACTTACAGTGGAAACATTTTCGGTCAAACGTGCATTTCGATGATGTATGGGCCTTGAGAAATCAGTAATAGATTTAGCCTGTTCCTATTTTTTCACTGTTGTACGCTCAAATGGACGATTATGTCGACCATAAGCTGCCCGTAATGCACGAAACGTATTTACTACAGAATCATTGCTTTTGTAGTGTTTTTACAATTTTCTCACTTTCAGCAGTAGATAAACGATCCATACTGTTAAATGACTAACCTTCAACTAAACATATGAGGGATCAGATCAGAGATCTGTTCGACATGTGTCATTGAAACAGGGCTGTGAAATGCGGACCACGAAATGAATAACTCGTTATATATGTAAAATTTCAAAATTACGATTGAAATTATGTCCTGTTTTCAACAAATGGTTCGAATATGTGAAATACTTCAAGTGTTCACAAATTCTAGGTAGAAAAGTTCTTCCAGTCTGTCCTATGCAAACTTTTGGGCAATCATCGCAGATTAACTTATAAACTCCCGATTCATCTGGGTGTAATATGTTTTTTATTATTTATTATTATCCAGATAAGCGCGAATTTACAGAGACCCCCTTTGTTGGGTTTAAGTACTCAATAAAAATTTTTGCACCTACTCTATAATATAAATAGAAACCTATTTCGAAAACAAATTTAGTTATTCAAAATGTAAGATACCACCTACCTGAAGATGCTACTGTGACAGCGAAACAATTATTGTTATATTCTCATTACAATGAAAATTTTGTAAAAATCAGAATAACCTTATTCAATATGAATTTTCATCAAGTAAAGACAGATTCAATTAAACATTTACTTAGATTTCTATCACTTTTTATGAAGTAAAGTGTCTCGAGTTTCATAGTGCTCGCCAGATTTTCAATCTGATTGAAATAAATTTTATCTCAACTATAAGATATATTCGTATAAGGCTTCGGCTCGTGCAAAACTTCGAGTAATGGGGTTTCATTTCTAAAACGTGCTTGTGCTTGAATATTTCCATGGATTCCATGCAATATTTCAATATTGTCCAAATCTGGGAAGATATGATTGGGTTCGAAAAAATGCTTCGCAACATAAAAGTTATCTTTTCGATACCTGAATGAAGATTGATGTTCTTTGAACCATTTTTGGAAAGATCCCCCAGTTTGTCCCATATATACGCTACTACACTCTTGTTCGATTTCTTCGAAATTGAACAGATTATGGCATTACAAACGGAATATGCACCTCCATGTATAGGTGCTAGGGATTGAAAATGTTTATCCTTGATATTTTTCGTAGAATCCTTAAAACCCTAACCCTGAAATGCATTCAGACCGACGCCGTTTCGAGATTTGGGATAGATTACTTCCTGCCTGCCATACATGTTGACCCCTAAGGCAGTCTTTTTTTGCCATTATTCCACGACGCATATCATAAAAACGCTCTCTATTTAACGTTCAGTCAAGACACAATCTCACCTCTCTCGATAATTTACACATTTAACGAAAGAACTATCTCCATTCTCAATCACTTTAAACTTGTGATACTACCATAACACAATAGAAGCCCTGGAACTGAATATATTATCTACATTATTTGCTTGTAATTAGGTAGTAAAAGTGTAAAGTGAAGCGAAGAGTGAACCTAGTAAAAGGGAAGCCAATGAAAGTGAATAACGGTGAGAAAGCTCCTCCTTTACTAGAAAGATAGTGTTTTCACCTCAATTCAGGTTCGAAAGTACAAGTACACCGCATCAGTTCCTTGAAGTTTTTGATAAAACAACTGAAAATTGTACACTATGATATATGTATTTAGGCTGTGAATAAACCAATTGAAGTCTAATATATCTCTCTTAAACCCCATTGAAGGGCTCATTCTTGAATTTGCATGCTAATTGATTAACGTTAATCAATTACAAAGAAGAGTTCGAAAATGTATTTACCATACCAATTATTTCAACTTTGACAACTAGATTTGTAAACTTCTGCATTCAAAAAAGTTGAAAAGTCTATGAAGACGAAGTAGAGGTACACAAATTGTCCTTACTAGGAAAGTCACAAACTTTCCAACTAGAAATCGATCCTTCACATTTTACCCAGGTGAACTGTGCAGAGTTTTGGTTTGAAGGTATAATAAGAAGATGCCACTTCAAATTCAAGAAAATGGAGAAGAGGCTTTTCTGAACCAAAATTTTTTATCAAATAGCAAAGGAACAGCAACAGAATCAAAATAAGTGGGAAGAAATTCAAGAAAAAAGTGTCTATGACAATTTTACATCAGAATTTATGCTTCATACGTAATAGACAGGCTGAAGCAGAAAAGGACGACGTTTTATGTGTTACTGAGCACTGGAAGGATTCTGATCAATTGAGAGAATACAAACTATCTAACGATAATCTCGCTAGTAGTTAATATCGATCTCAAGTTAAGCACGGTGGCAGCTCAATGTTTGTTGAAGACAGCATTCAGTTTGAGTGTCGCGATGACATTGTGCAGCTTTCAGCGATAAATATTATAGAGTGCTCGGCGGCATAGGTTTCGCTAAACAAACACAGGTTTATAGTGCTGACTATTACCCTCAAAAAATTTCAACCAATCATATTAACGCCTATGATAAAATCACTTACGAACGAACCAATATTTTTGAATATCAAGGCAGTGTGAATTTATCCGGGTATTTGCACGTGTGCTTTAGGTCAATATTTTTGTGACATTTTAAACCATTGAAAACATTCGGAATGATTGTCAAAAAGATTTTATTTATTCAAATAACAGTTAGTTGACCCTAATGTTGCACAACCATTGACACTTATTGGTATGACAGAACTATTCATCCAAATATATTAGTTTTTCCTTCTGTATTATTTCTGCCCTACAATTAAAATTAAGTGGAATTTTTTTCGAGAAATGGTCCTTCATATACCTACCCCTCGTGCTTGCCATATTATCGAATTTTGGAGTATTTGCCAAGCACTTGGGATATAACAACTGAGTATATATCGCCTAGATGAAGAAACAACAATTTTTTCGACATCTTGGATGTAATAAAGTTTCAGCTCGCACAAAAAAAGTATCTAATCTTTCTTGCGGGGGATTTTAATATTGACCTAACTATCAGAAATAAACATGCAGTTTTTATCTTTATTGAGTTCATTAAACTTAGAACCTCTTATATAGAATTGAATCAGCCCTTACTTGGTGAAAATCCATATTGAATAATATTTGAATAAGATTATTCACAAATTTTTAATGTTATGTTCGTTCACAACAGTAGTTTCGCTATCACAGTAGCATCATCAGGCAGGTTTGCATTTTGAATAACTCAGCTTGTTTCCGAAATCCGTTGCTATTTATATCACAGTAAGTACAATAAATTTTTATTGAGCACTAAAATCCAAAAAAGGGTCTCTGCAAATTCCACCTCATCTGAATATATTTAGCAGACGTGAGTTATTTAAATCTAATTGTTCATTAAGTATTTTATTGTGTTTATTTATCTCTAGAGATTCTAACATAACTTTTACTTTCTATATGTAGAATTTCAAAATTATGCTTGAAAGTTTGTCCTGTTTCTAACATGTGGAATTACTTTTATTATTGAGGAAACTCTTCAAATATTCACCAATTCTATGTCGGAAAGTTCTTCCAGTCTGTTCTATGTAAACCTTAGGGCAATCATCGCAGGTTAACTTATAAACCCCCGATTTCTGTTGCTGTTCACAGGTACAGACAGTCTTTTAAAAAAAATCTTTTTATTTATCAATGAAATACATCCTACAATAACAATGATTATGAAAACCGAGCATAATAATTCTATTAATTTTATTGATTTAACTGTTACTCGAATAAATAATTCACATGATTTCGCAATATTTCACAAACCAACCTATACGGATTCTATTATACGCAATAAATCAAACCAACCTTTATATCAAAAATTATCAGCATTCAATTATATGATCCATAGATTAGTTAATATCTCCATGAATCGGGAATATATACTTAACATAACTTAACATAATTTAACAAATAGCTATTAATAATGACTATGATCCTAAGTAGATAGACAAATTGTTGATGAATAAAAATAATAAAATAGCTTTAAATATGGTATATCGTAATATAAAAAAAAAATTTAAATACATTTCCTTAAAATGCACTAAATATATTTCTGAGAAAATTGCTACATACCTCAAAATAAATATAATTTAAGAACTTCATTTAAAACCAATTCAAACTTGAGTAAATTCATTAAAAATAATAAAGACTGTACACATAAAGATGATAAATCGGGGGTTTATAAGTTAACCTGCGGTGATTGCCCTGAAGTTTACATAGGAGAGACTGGAAGAACTTTCTCGACATGGAATTTGTGAGCATTTGAAGAGTTTCCTCAAAAATAAAAGTAATTCCACATATTCTAACCATTTGTTAGAAACAGGACATACTTTAAACCATAAATTTGAAATTCTATATATAGAAAGGAAATGTTATGCTTTAAACCGGAAGAATCCCTAGCGATAAATAAACACAATAAAATTGGAATAACACTTAACGAACATTCAGATTTAAATATATTCAGATAAGCTGGAATTTGCAGAGACCTGTTTGGGTTTTAGTGCTCAATAAAAATTTACTGCACTTACTGTAATATAAATAGCAACGGATTTCGGAAACAAGCTCAGTTATTCAAAATGTAAACCTACCTGATGATGCTACTGTGATAGCGAAACGATTGTTGTACACATAACGATAAAAATTTGTGAAAATTAGAATAACCAGCCACCTGGAAATCCCTTTGGTCAAAAGGTGTTCTTTTAGGCGAATCTTCAAATGTACCAATATGCTCAATTTCAGAGGACTTCTAGCTTCATAAAACTGGCATGATATTTATGACTGTCTCAATTTTGATGTTGAAGAATAATGGCAAACGTCTATAAACTTGTTTACGCCAATATTCAATGAGTGCTTTCCTAAGCAATATGTAGCAGCAAAAGCTCCTGTAAGAGTAAGTAGAATATATGTTACCTAACGCTCAGCGGATCTGAAAAGGTATCTAGATACCATCACTTTCAAAACCACATTACGCAAAGTATGAAATAATGTACGACCAGGCTACGAAAGAATATAATTCATTTAGATATAGAGACGTTATAGATAATTACGAGGGAAGGTTGATACAATCTGACATTACAACTAAATGAGCATGGAACATTGATTTGAGAGGTAAACGCAAAGCGGAAAATGAGATTAATATACAAGATGAACCAAAACAAACGCCTAGAATTTTAATACCTATTTGTCACAATCTTCTGTAACAGCTAAAATAAACGCAACGTTAAGCACCAATACAATATTGATTTCTACGGTAAATCGTTTTACTTAAGACCTCTAGATGCTATAGAATTAATTGATATTGTACGAAGGTTAAAAAATAAATCAACAAGTGGATATGATGACATTCCAGTCTCAGTACAGAAGGTATATATTGACCTGATAACTGAGCCTCTGTGTTATGGTGTGAATAATTCCTTTTTTCATAATATCTTTGCAGAGCAGCTGAAAACAGCTCTTATAAGTCCGATATTCAAGAAAGGAGATGACGAATTAATGGAAAACTACAGACCATTAAGCATACTTACAGCTTTCTCAAAAAAATTCAAAATGGCCATGTGCTCGAGACTTGTTGAATTTTCAAACATGTGCTCCTTGTTTACCCACATACAGCACGGTTATTTAAAAGGAAAAGGAATTAAGACCATTATATATACAGCTCTATTCAGCAATGCTATAGCATCCTTGAATCTGGCAGAATACCAATGACGAAGCTAGAGAGGTTAGGTATAAGAAAAATTCCCCTACTATGGTTGACTTCAAATTTATCAAATCCAGATTATAAAAATCAAAAATCAAAACGAGAAGAATGCAGATATTTGTCCGATCCTCTGGGTGTGAATATTGGAGTTCCTCGGTATGCTTATACTTGGGCTTTTGTTATTTGTGATTTACACCAATGTTGATGTCCTTATGCTTGAAGAGTCCATTAGTAATACGAAGGTCCCTTAGCTCGCATAATTCTGTTATTATCAATTTGTTGTCGTTAAAAGCCTCCTCTCCGAAGCCTTCCACAGTCCTATAATCATTTCTAACACCTACCTTACCGTTGAAGTGTCCGGCACTAATCAATTCCTGATGGCTTTTTACCTTTTCAATCTCCCATTGAAGGGTTTCAATAGATAGTTACTACGGATAAAATAAATGTATTCAAGATTATGACTCAGACGATCTTACTCTATATGTTCAGGTACTTCAGCAGAATGGGTCATTCTCAGATAGTTTATTCGGCTTTAGTAGAATCAGGCATCTGATATGAAATTTTGGCGTAAGGTAAGGTAAGCCTCAGATGTAGATCTTCTCGAGCTTGAAAATTCCCAAATATTATTTTTAATAATAATCCTTAGAAAGGACAATATGTATTTTACTGATTTGCTCTATGATGAGTCTGTCCAGCAGGACTGCACAAGCCGAAGGCTCATTCATAGGATAGTAACAATATTCATTCCCGGGATTGTGCAGAGACAAGCGCGTGCAGCGTTAACCACCCGAACCACATAAAAGACCGGCACCGAAGCATAAAAAGGTAGAATTGCACAAGGTTTCGGATGTTTGCCCACAGGTGTTACTTGTAGCACCTGGCCACTCCTTTGAACTCGAGGGGGCAGTGGTTGAAAGTCCGCATGCTGGACTAAGAAAGTATTTCATTTATCTGTTCGCAGACCCCCATGTTCGCGATATTCTCATGAAATGACTCGGGGTTTAACGGAACTTGACGGTTCGACCGGCTTGTGCTGGCCCCGGATCAATGCGTAACGATTTAGTGATAGTGGATCTCGACGAAATGGCTTTGCCATTAGTGCTTGACGCCAGGATCAATCAAATGACTTCACATTAGTTTGGTGAGTCAGGACGTACAAGCCGTTAGACGGTGAACGTACCAGGATCAATAGTAGTCATCAATCTTGAGATCATCTTAGTTCATGGGACTGCGTTCGGATAGATGGATAAGAATTCCTTCCAGCGGGTGAGTTGCGTCTCAAACCAACTCGTATACTGACCTGCAGAGCCAGTAGAGCTTGAAAAGTGCTTTACTGCTACCAGTCAGACGGTTCTAGCTCTCGAGTCGCGGCCCAAACTGGAAGCTTGTGGGTTCTTCTCTTCGGAGGGGTTCTTGCTTCGCAAGATGATATGGCGTAATCCTTATCATACTTTGTACCTCTTGGGGTGGACTGTAGAGACTGCTTAGCTTAGTAGTCACTTGGTGAAAGAGCTATACTCGTATGCCAATACGAAAACCTGGTAGAATTTACAAGTATGTATATGCGCCAGAGCTCTCTCCTTAAAACTGGCGTACTCTACCCTATGGCAGTATGAATCTCCGGATTCCGTATAATGGCCGAGTGCGTTATGTAGCATACTGCGTTACCTCGGGGGGTGGATTGCCCTCAGGTGTTACTTGTACCACCTGGCCACCCCATTGGTATTGGACTCGATGGGGCAGTGATTGAAAGTCCGCATGCTGGACTAGGGAGGTTCGAAACCTGTTCAGGTGGAAAAAAAATTATAGTTGTACGGGTGTCGGCCACTATTTCACTGTTGGGTCAAAAATTAACAGTGTTGTGACCTAAAGTGGCGCAAGATCGCAGTAACAAAGCCTACCCAGAATACAAATGAACTCCTAACTCGCACAAGCTGAAAAAAACTTCTGAGGTATCTTCACAGAAGATCTAGGATTATCAGGATAATAATAATAATTTGCTCTAACAGTCTAGCTTGACAATATTCCAGGTATTTGTATGTTTCTTCCTCCTTCATTGATTGTATAATACTTCCATTTGGGTGTTGTGTTTCACCAGCTATGACATTTCCTCTTTGGATGTTCAAGATCTTACATTTTTCAGCACCATATATCATATGAATATCGGTGGAGAACCTAGTGACAGTTTTGAGGTTGTTATTCAGTTGTTTATTGTGCAAAGCATAAAATTTGACGTCATCCTTAAATAGCAAATGGTCGATTTAAGCTGCTATCTTGAAACCACATCGGATTTTGTTGAGAATTGAAGACAACACGTTCATGGGCAAACAGAACCAGAGGGTCTTTGATTAACACCGCCCCATTTTTTTTTGGAAATAAAACACATTATCTATTCGAAAATAATTGAAATTTTTATTTCATTATAAAAGAAATGTGTACTATTAGTTATGAAATAAAACATCATTTAAACTTCCACCACGGAAACGCTGGCAGAAATGAAGTTGCTGAACCCAATTTTCCATGACTCTGACACAAATCAGGTGGTATGTAAGCAATTGCTTACATATTGCTGTATTTGATGAGTAATTGCTGTAAATCAGTGAATTAATGTAACCCCAAAGAAAGAAGTCCAATGGAGTTAAATCGCAGGAACGAGGCGGATAATTTATCTGTCCGTCATTTCCTTTTATTTTAAGCACCAATTAATGAATATACGACGCTTTAAATGATCTGTTGGTTTGAGTTCTTGGGTAAAAACAATTTTGTTTGTTTC
This sequence comes from Megalocaria dilatata, assembly GCA_034642435.1. Taxonomy (NCBI): domain Eukaryota; kingdom Metazoa; phylum Arthropoda; class Insecta; order Coleoptera; family Coccinellidae; genus Megalocaria; species Megalocaria dilatata. The sequence continues at coordinate 49,114,976 of CM067859.1, read as the reverse complement.
AAAGTGTTTTCGTAAAATTCGCCACAAAGACGTCTGGTAGCTGCCTAGTTCTGGTGAACGTCGAGAAATCGATAAATTTTGGTCTTCACGAACACTTTCACGTTCGGCGATAATATTCTCTTCACTTATTGCATTTTTTTGTCTCGCTGGCAGTGTTATATCATAAAATGCAAATTTGTTTCAAACTTCTTCACTTCTTCAAACGTTCAACAGTTTTTTTATCCGAACGATTATAACGACCAAAAATTGCACGTGAAATTAGAGTAACAGATCGCGATTTTTCATAATAAATTTGGATTATTTATAAACGTTGTTAGAGTGTGTACGTGTCCATGATTAAATGGTAGACATTGACAAATACAATGTCACAAATAAACAATGGCTGCCATGCGTGAGTAATGTACACTTGAAAATGGGACGTTTCAATTGAAAGACCCTTTATAACGGGCTTAAGGAGTGATTCTGCATGAAAAATTTCGCGACCTATGGAGTTTTTTCCGATTTTAGTCGAATATTTGCTCATGTTGATCTCCAATGTGTGATTGTTGTCTCCAGGAATTCCACCAAAACTGGATGGATCCTATATGTTTTCATTGTCCAGGTGGATTAGAGTATGTTTTGATCTGATTTTTGTTCTTGTGTGACTCTTTGTGGAATAAGTTTCACAAAACATTTGAACAGGTATTCGACAGATCTGTTGCTTATATTCTCATTGACAAACATGACAAGGTCAGGATTCCTTTAACACCTCATGTTCAACAAACTACGGAATTGTTTGGACGCTTTCTTTGTCTTTTTTAGGCATAGTTCTGATTGTACCGATTTATATAAGAAAGTGAAATTTTTGTATGACAAGGCATTACAAAAGATCTACCAAGATCACTTCAGAAAACTAATCTCCACCAGTAAGAATAAGTGCAAAACATTTTGGAATATATTGAATGAATTAACTGAGAAACATGCGACTAAGGGAAATTTTTTCGATCATGTATTACAAATCCTGGAGTTCTTGCAAACAATTTTAATCCATATTTCGCTAATGTAGATGCAACAACAAATTGCGAATTGGAAATATTGCAATGTGGTCCATGTTATAACTTCCGAGATGGTAAATCTTTCTATTATTTTCCTGTTTCTAAGAACCAGCTAATAAATATGAAAAATAAGAACTCCTGTAGTTTTGATGACATACCTTTATCTCTAATCAAAAAATCGATTCATATTATTGCTGGACCTCTAATGCATATCATCAGCCGAGCATTTACTGAGGGTACATTTCCATCGGACATTAAGAGTTATCGTTTGATAAGCCTCCTCACTTCATTTTCAAAAAAATTTGAAGAAATTTTGGTGGACAGACTGCTCAACTCCTTCCATAAATTTGGAGTATTTTCGAAAAATCAACATGGATACAGCACTGCTCTTCATGAATTGACTTCTGAAATTCTAGAAGCACTCGTCTAACGCCTTCGACATTGTGAACCATGAAAGACTTCTCAAAAATTAAATACATATGGTATTTGAGCTGTTAAACTGAAATTGTTGTTCAGTTACCTCAAGAATAGAATTCAGAGAGTTTCTATTGAAACTGGAGAAAAGAAAAACTATCCCAAGTATGAAACGGTAGTTATGGGTGTATCTCAGGGTAATATTCACCTCTACTGTTTGTGATATACATAAACAATTTACCTGAGTCTTTGTTTTCTTCTATCTCAAGAAGAATAAAAATGCTTTCGTTTGCTGATGACGCAAACGCTTTAGTGCGTACTAAAGAATTAAAATCCACCATGGAGCAAACTCACATAGTTTTCGATTCGATAAGTGTCTGGTGTGCTCAAAACAGGCTGCTTCTAAATGTTGATGAAACTGAGTGTATTATTTTCAGGACTACTCAGTTCAAGGAAAGTATTCCAGCAATTATCGACCTCAACAATACAAAAGTCGGCATAGCAGAATCAACCAAGTTTTTGGGAATATATCTGGACTGCTTTTCAAACTGGCATCAACATATATGTGAGCTGAGTAAAAAACTAAATAGAGTTCTACATATGATGAGAGTATTGTCTCGCCGAGTAGATAGGGAGCTTTTAAGATCAGTTTACTTCGCAAATTTCGATTCTTTGATGAGATATGGTGTTGTTCTTCGGGGTGGCACTTTTAGAGCCGAAAGGATATTCATTCTTCAGAAATCTGCTATGAAGTCAAGGTATGGGCTTAAGTATCAAGAATAATGTAGAGCAATATTTCGACAAAATAACATTCCGACATTTATTGGGATATATATCATAGAATGAGCTCTATTTTTGAGAAAAAATCCACATTATGTCGAAGATCTGCGTAATATGAATAACACGACGAAAATTTTCTCACTATTTTTCTAAACATGGTCTTACATTGACAGAAAATACACCAAGTATATGTGTATCAAAATTTATGATATATTACCAAATTCTATGAGAGATATTATAAATTATAAAAAGTTCAACCATCAAATTACCAATTTAATTATAGATATTGAACCATATTCTATTTTGGAAATTTTCAAACCATTGTCTTGGAATTTCCAGAATGTAGTTCTTTTTCCATATATGTATTTTCTTTTGACGATTTCTCATTTCCTTGTGAACAATTATTCTGAGAATGATGTAGGTGTTTATTGTTTATATAATAATAATAATATTAATTCTGCATAAACATAATAACAACATTTCTTGACAAATATATGATATCTTGCAGCGTAAACTATCGGGTGTTTTTTTACAGTAATAGAACTTTAAATTGAAATAAAACATATTTAAATTAAGATTGGAGCCAACTTTTTTTTAATTGAAAGATAATTTATGACATTTATATTTTAAAAATAATTTCCAGCATATGTTCACCATGACTAGCTCTGAGGAACCGCGTTCGACCAGACCAATTTCGGACCACTTTTTCGAGTAATTCAGGCCTTATTTCATCGATAACACGAGTTATGTTGGCTTCCAAAGCATCTATTGTTTCTGGTTTATCAGCATAAACCGATGACTTGACATAACCACAAAGAAAATAATCCAGTGGAGTTATGTCGCATGATCTCCAATTAATTGGACCATTTCTCGAAATAATGTTATCGCCAAATCTTTCTTTCAATGAATCAATTGTTAGGATAGCAGTATTAGGTGTAGCACCATCTTGTTAGAACCAAAACACTTCTGGGTCGATACCATTCAAATTTTGAAACAAATAATCATTGATCATCGATCTGTAATGAGCACAATTCACTGTAATATTAGCTCCAGCATCGTTTTGAAAAAATATGGACCGATGATGCCTCCAGCGTGTAAAGCACACTATACAGTGCATTTTTCAGGATGCAATGGAACCTGTAGAACTTCTTGAGGATTGTTTCCACTCCATATACGGCAATTTTGCTTGTTTACATAGCCGTTCAACCAAAAATGAGCTTCATCATTAAACACAATTTTTCGATGAAAAAAAAGTTCAACTTCAAGTTGTTCTAGGACCCAATCAGCAAACTAACGACGCCTATTATAGTCAAGTGGCTTTAGTTCTTGAACCAGTTAGATCAGGTATGGGTGTTGACCAAGGTTTTACGCAAAATTTTCCATGTGGTGGATCTACAGAGTCCAACTCGTTGTGAACATCGACGAATAGACAGATCTGGATCATCATTAACACTATGACTTACAGCAGCGATATTTTCTTCTGTACGTACAGTTTCTAGAGAAAATATTGCCCGAAATCTATCGATAGTTCGACGAATAAGCTGCTCTGATGGACGATTATGTAAACTATAAATTTCACGAAGTGTTCTACAAGTTTGGCGAACAGAACATGGATTTTGAAAATAAATTTCAACAATTTGTAAACGTTGTTGCGGCGTGAGTCTTTCCATGATAATTTGTCAATGCTTACTGAACAGAAATGTCAAAACAACATGACTTCTACCTTCTATTAAATAACAGTTATCCCAATCGTGTCTGTACCTTGCCGTGGTGGGGAAGCTTGTCATAACGAGTGTCCTAGTTTCATTTATGAAATGCAGGATATGCTTATGATGCCTAAAGCAGATGACTCGCAATCCATACTTCCTTACTTTGTTTCTTTCTTGCATACCATTCCATCACGTTGTCATACTTCTATCTTTTTCCTACCGCAAGGCTTGGAATCGTACACGGGGTTGTGGCTTTGACCTGTGACAGATTCACGCGACTCTGCGATCGATTACAGTTTTGTAATCCTTTCATTGGCGAAGGCGATACCCTCCTGAATCTCAGCGTGGGTTTTTCCAACCTTTGTCCTCTTATCCGCTGAAGGATCTCAAATGGTAGCTGAAGGAAAAAGGGAGACTACGACGTTTCGAATAAGTTGGTTGGGCATAATAGATTCGCTCTGCTCGTTTTCAAATTTGGGTCCATTTTATTAGATCCTGAAGCTCCCGCTGCGGGGTCCAGATTGGTCCGTTGGAGGACAAAGGGAGACTATGACGTTTTGAACAAGTTGGTTGGCCTTGGGAAATTCACTCTGCTCGCCCCTAACAAAATGCCCCATTAGTGGATCCTTAAGCTTATCTTATCCTCTGCGGGGTCGGAAGTGATTCGCTGGAGGAAGAAGGGAGACTACGACGTTTCGACCGGGAATAGGGACCCGGAAGACTCGTTCTCCTCGCCCCCAACTCTAGCCCCATTTTTGATCCTAAAGCCCATCCTCTTCGATGCTTCGGAGCCTCGCTTTTAGCAGTCGAACAGCAACATCGGTTCTTTGTGCGGGGGATCCATGCTAGGAAGCTATTATTTGTGTTGATTCGTTGTTTCAATCTTTCATAACCATAGAGACATTAGGCTCAAATGACTGAGTGTTGGGATCGACACGGCGATTCTTTTGCTTGGGACGAGGGACGTGACTTGTGGGGGTCCCTCACCTAGTTGTGCTGGCGCAAAGTTCTCTATAAACTTGCTTCAAAATTCCTATCTTTCTCTTTCAGCTTATCGAGAGTCTGCTGGAGTGTCAAAACTTGAGCAGAAACCCGTGACAATAGTGATGACAATGGTACTTTAATGTTATCCTAGAGCTCTGCTCACATGTTAACTTGTACAATTCTGAGTATGTATCCCTATCGAAATTTCTATCACTCTAAAGAAAACACCCGATATAAGCCTGTGTGCTACCCAATACCACGATGAGAATGGACGAATGCTTTCTGATAATCAAAGAAAGTAGAGAGTATATTAGGATTTTCCTTCTGAGCTTGGCTCATGAGTATAGAACCGATAATTAGCTGTTCCTTGCATACTTAATATTTTCTTCTATAACATTTCTGCTCTTCAGCTAATTTGTTGTTGCCATCTAGATGTTGGTACATTCAATTTGGTATGTATGAGGTATTATTATTATTATGATTATCATTATTAGCACGTAATTATCATGCTTATTAACTCCTAAAATGTTAAAAATGTAGAGTAAAACATTGAATAAAGAAACACTATAACTGCACTATAAATTGTAAATAAAAATTGACTTGTATTGGCGTCGTCCGAATAAGATCATACTTACTATTCATCTGGACTATTTTATGTGGGCTACATAAATCATTGAGAATATTTCCCATTTAGATTTATTCGATGACAAATCCCCTTTGATATTACAGTATAATATTATTTATGTCGTATATCGTGCGCATAGTTGTTAGTTTGGGCCATCCATGTAGGCAAGGGCGGATGCAGCGTTCAATTCAGGGGGAGTCATAAACATATATTAAATATATATATATATATATATATATATATATATATATATATATATATATATATATACATTAACTGGGAGTGTAGCAAGAATACATAAAAATTCTGCTACATTAAAATACATTTCAGTATCACAATTTTCTATAAGATGGGAAATCGACTGCGGGGTACTCTGTTTCCGTTGGCATTCTACCTTCTATAGCCGATATTCGTTTATAATCACTGAAACTGGAGTATTGTCTATTAGCAGTTTATACTCGTTTGCAAGCTGTTTAACAGTCTCATTGTTTTCACCTTCTTAGTATAATCGACTTTTGGAATAAAAACGCCTATTTGAATTAATTTTAGTACTCCTGAGACAGACGGCCCTCAAAAGTTATTTATGTCAGAATCTAGAAGAGGGATGTATACATCCCTGCGGAAATACTCTTCAGCAGATTGAGCAAGATGGTTTTTGTCACTGTGTGGGTGTCGTGTTACTATTCTGGGACATTTAATTTTTGCTAGTCTGCTACTTCTTTTGCCTCTTCAAAAAGCTGTAGGAAAATTGGGTCAGCCTTTTTCCTTTTATTTCGTAAGACAGTCATTGTATATCATTTATGGCATCCGTAGGCCTTTTTAAATCAATTGACCTCGTTTACATTACTCTGCTTAAGGCTACTGTTGTACCTGAAAAATATTAAGTTTTATTCAAACTACAGTTTGGCTCTTTACGTGATATAAACGGTTATTTGAACTGCCTTTGCTGAAATGCTCAAAAGTTACTAATAAAATAAATTATTCAGATCTCACGTTCATTATTCTAAGAATAGAAAACAAAATATTTTATACCTAGAACATCACTCAAACAGATAGATGCGCAACGTTTGCAATATGCAATGCGTGTCATTGGCAGTTTTGTGGTCGTGCCAAGTAGAAATCTTTTCTAGAGCGCTACAAATTTTCACTAGGTTCTTTAAATTCTGGATGCCCATCATTCCTTTCGACCTAGCGCGTCTCACGGATACTTTGCATTGTAACTCCTAGTTCTTTTTTAAAAATTTGATGTCTCTTAGAGGATACATTGGCAAATGCCACAACTTTTCTCATCGAGTCTGAGGTGTTGCGACAAGAAATAAATTTGGAGGACGTAGCAATGTTTGGCATATACAGCTCTTTTTGACAATTTCTGTACAGCAACCCTTGTATCTGAGACCATAACCAAGCAGCTATCAGTCCCTATACCCACAAACCATGTTAAATATATATTAAATTTGAGACAAAGATTTGCAATGATTTTTGCCAGTGCTACACTTGTCAACCGAGGATCTATAAAACCTTTATTTTTATAACATAAATAGAGGTTAATTCTTGAAGGAAGGTATATGAAGTTATTCAAATATTTTAATATTAGCCTTCTACATATTTAATTTTAAATAATTATATTTAATGATTATAACTTCTGAAAATAAATTAAAATAATGTCATATATTATATCAAATGACATATAAAATAAATATTCATTATAAGACATCCAAATGGTATAACATAATCCAATAAATACGAATTATTAACCAAAATCCTATAAATTAAATATTTTGAATAGACAAAATTTTGTTTCTAAAAACTCAAGATATGTAAAAACATTACTGAAAAACATGTTTTAAGAGAGAATTTGCTTCGTAAGTATTCAAATAATTCATATTCAATAAATATAACATCAACCAACAACAAATATTTACTCACCCTTCAACCATTTAGAAAACTTCTGGTAAACTGAAAAATCTTTAAATGTAGTGTAACGGTTAACTATATATATATATATATATATATATATATATATATATAAACCACAGAAATATTTATATATATAAATATTTATATATATACAGAAATATTTATATATATATATATATATATATATATATATATATTTATATATATATATATATATATATATATATATAAATATTTCTGTGGTTTACCCGTGATCTAAAAGTTAAATTGAAAAATCTTTAAATGTAGTGTAACGGTTAACTATATATAAATATTTCTGTGGTTTACCCTTGATCTAGAAGATTGAAAGACAATTTAACTTTTAGATCGAGGGTAAACCACAGATATATTTATATATATATAGTTAACCGTTACACTACATTCAAAGATTTTTCAGTTTACCAGAAGTTTTCTAAATGGTTGAAGGGTAAGTAAATATTCGTTGTTGATTGATGTTATATTTATTGAATATGAATTATTTGAATACTGACGAAAAGTCTCTCTTAAAACTTGTTTTTCAGTAATGTTTTCACATATCTTGAGTTTTTATATAAAGTAACTTAGTTAGATATCCAATAATATCGAATATTCTAAGTAAGATAGTTTTACGATGAAATTCTTAAGATTATGTTAGACATTTTTGAAAGATATTTGTTTTCATAAGATTGATCAGCAGAAACAAAATTTTGTCTATTCAAAATATTCAATTTATAGGATTTTGGTTAACAATTCTTATTTATTGGATTTTGTTATACCATTTGGATGTCTTATAATCAATGTTTATTTTTTATGTCATTTGATATAAGTGGTACTTATATAAGATTATTTTAATTTATTTTCAGAATTTATAATCATGGAATATAGTTTTCTGAAATTAAATATGTAGAAGGCTAATATTAAAATATTTAAATAGCCTCTATTTTTATCCACTTCATCACATCTTTGAATATCGTTTGTATCACAGAAAGTCACAAAACCTTCCTTTTCGATATCATTGTGAAGATATCTAAATGATAGGCCCAGCTGTGAGATATGTGACCTATCTGTTGTTTCATCGAATAAAATTGAAAAGTATTTAGCATTCTTCACTTTCTGTAATATTGTTTCTTGAATGATCCTTGCAAACATCAATTTACTCATTTTGCACAGTTTTGCTGACGTATGTTGCGTTAGATTTAGAAGTTTAATCAATAAGGATAGAAAAATTATCACTAGTCAACCTAGACTCAGTCCAGGGGGGGGCATGACCCCCAAGACCCCCCCCCTTGATTTGCGCTTGTATAAAGGTAGCAAATCTGGTGCTTTCTTATAATTGTTGACTTATATTCGACTAGAATAATGACAAGTGTACTCACGGTTTGTAAAACAGAAGGTCCACAGTCCGGATATGGTGAATTTCGACAGATACTCCTTTTCTCCCGTTCCGTTGTAAGCCGGGTTATTCATTTTTTCCTCCGTGTGCAGCCATTGATTCGTCACCATACTTAAGAACACCACAAGCACAGACACTGTAGCCACGAGAGGTGTCAACACCCATAGACATGACAACGTCGCTTCGATTGGTGCGCGCACATTTTGATTTTCCTCGTCTAATGAGATATTACTATTTCTCGATATATCTCTTCTCATTTTTTCAGATCATTACCGAACAAAGAAGACAATCATACCTTCGCCCGATTTTCATGACGTTCCAATCACAATCAACTATGAACGCGCCCTATTGAATGGTATATAATGAATTCACTGGAACTCATTTGATGCTTAATTGATATCGCGAGCTATGAATGGAAAATAATGGAAAGGATTATCTAAAATGAATTCAAGTACACTGAGTTTTGAATTTTCAGAATATTTTTCGTTTTCTCTTCGACGCACTGCATAGCGGATTATATTCGGAAGCGGATTTTGTCAACTGAATCTTTCACTTGTTTCCTGCGGTGAATTGGATCTGAAACAAAAAAAATGTTCATTAGAGGATTATTTTTCCCTTCGAAATCGATGTGAATTGGAGTTGGACTGGGGATTATGAGGCTTTTGTAAAATCGATGAATTATTCGTTTTTATCGCTACACGATTCAAGTTTCAATGGACGTTTTCATTGGGATACGCAGGATGTCATATGATGCAAGTACAGTTGAAAAATAAAATGAAATGAAAATACAATATACTTAAAATTTTTTATTTTTTTCATCTTCAGTTATTTAATGATTCCATTTAAATGGCGTCCAGCACTTTGGCGGAATTTCCCATAGAACACTGACGTTGAATGCAGTTTCTGCCGTCATATTTTCTGTTGATATAACTTTTTGAATTCTTCGCTAGTAATGATTGAACGTTAATCAATTTGCATGCAAGGACAGCCATACTTCGAGGAGAATATAGAGATATAATAATAGAGAAAAACTTGTTTATTCATAGTCTAAATATTACATAGTACATTGTGCAATCATTAAGGGAATTGGTGCGTTGTTAATCTGCAGTTGTGATGAAAATATTACCCTATTCGAGGAGGATAAGATCAATGGGCTTTGTCACCATTGTTCACTTGAATTTACTGAGTTAACTTCACAGATTCACTAACCTCAATTAAAAGTGTTAATATCAAAAGTGACCCATTCACTTTCAGGCGTTTAAGCTTATACTTCTATCTCAGTTCATATCTGCGCGTTGGTGCCATTCTTCGTTATCAGCGCCATGGCATCTTTCGAAGTAGTCCCCATTTGATTGAACCCCACGCTCCCAGCACGCTTCCAAATCTTAAAAGAGTTCTTGAACGCAGATTTTGGAATGGTCTTCAGGTCGCGCGACACATTTCTCTGAATCACGATCCTTTGAGCACCATTTTCAATTTTGAGCCCTTCGAAAAGTCGCAGGAAATTATGTCAGGATTATACGGAAGCTGGCTAAGCTGCAAAAATTGCTGCACAAGATTCGATGAATGAGCTGGCACGTTATCCTGGCGAAGAAGTCAGTCATCGCTTGACTAGAAACACGGTCGTTTTATTCACACGGCTGCACACAATCTTTTCAGAACTTCAACGTAATCTTCTTTGTTGATCGTCTGATGATTTGGAGTTAATTCGTGGTGCACTTTTTTCTTAGAGTCGAAAAAAATAATCACCATTGACTCGACATGCATCCCTTGACGTGCCTTTTTCGGTCGTGGCTCGTCTGAATGCTTCCACTGTGAAGAGTATTGTTTAATTTCAGGATGGTAACCATAAACTCATTTTTAATCATCAGCAAGTGCCTTCTTGATGACAAATGCGACGAACGGAAAAACACATTGGAAAAACCACACCCAGCGCTTGACCCAAGGCATCTGGTCAGTAACTACAACACTCAAGAAGTTCGTAAGAGTTTTTTTGGTTACACTCATACTTCTCAGGAATGTGCTCTGGCACGAAGATATCGACTCAGGTCGGATACTTTTCAGACTCACCTTGTATAACTGATATAAAATATTTTTCCACTTCAAGACACAAAACGTTTCAGTACAAATGTCTCGACACAACATATCGGGTGTTTTTTTTAGAGTGATAGAACTTTCGATAGGGATAACTGTGATTTGACAGAAGGTAGAAGCCATGTTGTTTTGACATTTCTGTTCAGTAAGCATTGACAAATTATCATGGAAAAACTCGCGCCGCAGCAACGTTTAAAAATTGTTGAAATTTATTTTCAAAATCAGTGTTCTATTCGCCACACCTATAGAGCACTTCCTGAAATTTATGGTTTACATAATCTTCCATCAGAGCAGCTTATTCGTCGAACTATCGGTAGATTTCGGACAACATTTTCTCTACTCGACGCAACAACAACAAGACAAAGAACTCTACGTACAGGAGAAAATATCGCTGCTGTAAGTCAAAGTGTTAACGATAATCCAGATTTGTCTATTCATCGACGTTCACAATAAGTTGGACTCTGTGCATCCACCACATGGAAAATTTTGCGTAAATATCTTGGTCTTCACCCATACAAGATCCAACTGGTTCAAAAACTTGAGCCACTTGACCATAATTAGCGTAGTTTGTTTGCTGATTGGGCCCTAGAACAGCTTTAAGTTGTATCGTAAAATTGTGTTTCATGATGAAGCTCATTTCTGATTGAACAGCTATGTGAAGAAGCAAAATTGCCGTATATGGAGTGAAAACAATCCTGAATAAATTCTGCAGGTTTCATTGCATCCTGAAAAATGTGCTGTATGGTGGGCTTCACACGTTGTAGGCATCATCCGTCCATATTTTTTTGAAAATGATGCTGGAGCTTATGTTACAGTTAATGGTGATCGTTACAGATCGATGATCAAAGATTATTTGTTTCAAAATTTGAATGGTATCGACCCAGAGGTGTTTTGGTTCCAACAAGATGGTGCTACACCTCATGCTGCTACGGTAACAATTGATTCATGGAAAGAAAGATTGGGCGATAGCATCATTTCGAGAAATGGTCCAATTAATTGACCTCCAAGATCATACGACATAACTCCACTGAATTATTTTCTTAGGGGTTACGTCAAGTCATTGGATTATGCTGATAAACCAGAAACAATAGACGCTTTGGAAGCTAACATAACTCCTGTTATTGATGGAATAAGGCCTGAATTACTCGAAAAAGTGGTCCAAAATTTGTCTGCGGTTCCTCAGAGCTACTCGTGGAGGACATATGCCGGAAATTATTTTCAAAACATAAATGTCATAAAAGTATCTTTCAAATAAAAAAAAATTTTGCTTCAATCTTAATTTATATGTGTTTTATTTCAATTTAAAAAAAAAACTGGATACATGTAAACATACATGTGTACATAAATATGCTTATACAGAAAAATCTACTATCTTATTATATAAAGTTCTCAAGATAAGGGAAAGAATAAAAAATAGGTGAACCAGAACTTTAACGTGACAAATATTTGTTTCGACATAGTTTGTTTATTCAGATATATCCTGAATTCAGATTCGAATAAATCACAAAAATTAATTTCAATTTACCAGAAAGATAAAACTTTGAAATGAAAAAATCCAAAAAAGTTCAATGTATTGTAGACGTGTACCCCCACCACAGAAAATCATAACAAAATAATGTTTCGTGATATGACCAAAAATAACCAGAATTTCAAATATTTCTAAGTATCGACTCACTTTTTAGTTTATTTTGTGAATTATACAGGGTGTATACTTTCAAAAAGGCCAAACTTCAAGGGGAGATCATACAAGTTATTTACAACAAAAAATGCCGTAAAACACATGGTCGAACTTTTGACAGTTTTTCTTCAATTCAACATTTCTTGATTTCACGAAATATTTTAAGTTTTTCCTTAAAATCAATTATAATTCCGTTATCCTTGTAGCCTCATCAAATTTGACCACATATCTGGAAACGGTATTGAGTTTGCTAAAAGATAAGAAGTTCTATGTGCCAAAAAATTTTCATTGCGGGCGTGGTAAGGTGATGAATATCATGATTCTTGAATGAACAAAATCAGTCATTTCTCCAATGGTTTTATCGATGAAAAATTATTGATTACGGACATGTTTTCTTTGCAGCAAAAAATAACTCATCTAGTGTGCTTTTGAATGACACATCGGCTTTTGTGCTAGCTGCTTGTGCTCTGCCATAATATCATGGCTAAGAAGATAATAACGAAAACTTCAAATATTCCAAACCTAAATTTGCTCTATTTTGAAGCTCTTTATGATTGTATATTGAAGTAATTCTTATGGAAATAATTCATCTGTCGAATCATAATAGTTCAGACGAATAAACAAATTTTTAATAATACAGATTTTATGAAAAAATGTGAAGAAGACTACTAAGTAGTAGTTATCTGTCTTCTTTACATTTTGAACAAGGCTGTGGACATTCTGAACAATTGTTATAAGTATAACAATTCTTCAGAATGTCCACAGCCTTGTTCAATACATGTCACACATCGTTTCCGCACTGAAACTACAACACTGCGAAGTTCACAACATTTCTGACGCATTTCAGCACAAGACAATTTTATTCTTTCAATCAGATCCTCTCGAGTCTGAACGCGAATTTGATATACTTTTTCTTTCAAGGTGTTCCAGACATAAAAATCCAAAGATTTTAAATTCAATGTTTACTTTGATATCATATCACAAGGAGCTTCAAGAAAGAATAAATTTAGGTTTTGAATATTTCAACTTTTCGTTGTTATATTATTAGCCATGATATTATGGCAGAGAACAAACAGCTAGTACAAAAGTTGGTACATCATTCTAAAGCCCACTGAATGAGGTGCTGAAAATAAAACATGTCCATAATTATTAATTTTTCATCGCTAAAACCATTGGAAAAATATGACTGATTTTGTTCACTTCAGAATCGTGATATTCATCTCCTTACTACGTCCGCAATAAGAATTTTTTGGCACACAGAACTTTTTATCCTGTAGCAAATTTCATACCGTTTCCAGATATGTGATCAAATTTGAGGCTACGAGGATAACTGAAGTATAATTGATTTTATTGAAAAACTTGAAATATTTTGTGAAATCAAGAAATGTTAAATTGAAGACTAACCATCAACATTTCAACCATTTGTTATAGGACATTTTTTGTTGCGCATAACTTATTTGAAGTCCCATTGAAGTTTGGCCCTTTTAAAAGTAGACACTCTGTATATCGTCAGCATTTCATGATTAATACTGCGTTCAACTGCTGCTATTTTTGGCCATTTCTTGTCAGGTAATCCTGGTACTCGCTCTTTTTGAGTAATTTTTACAGACCTCTTGTTTACCGAAAGTACACGTTTGGTCTCCGCTCACATCCAGAGACTATTCAGATCGGGATTAGGTGTAAGCCTGTCAGTGACACCTGTTGCCTTGTTCTATTGTAAACTACGGCTGCCTGAACAACTTGGAGAGTGAACACGTTCTTGGTGGAAAAACCGAGAATTGCGATGAAGCAGATTTGATTTTTGGGATATGCTTGACACTTACTCATATGTTAGACGTAATAGAGAGTTGGATCATACTACTCTGTCAAGAAAGTACCGGGAATTTTCAATCAAACCAACATTTTTACATTTAATCGTCAAAATTTATTGGGTCGTCTTCAAAATAGGCTCCATTTGCTCCAATACATCTATGCCAACGGCACTTCCAATTATCGAAACATTTTTTATAGGCGCTTTCCGGGATGGACTTTAGCTCTCGCGCCGAATTTTGTTTTATGGCTTCAATCGACTCAAAACGGGTGCCACGAAGGGGCAATTTTAGTTTTGGGAAGAGGAAAAAGTCGCAGGGAGCCAAATCCGGCGAATACGGTGGTTGCTGAAGCACGTTTGTTGAGTTTTTGGCGAGAAAGTCAGTCACAATCGTAGCTCGGTGAGAAGGCGCGTTATCGTCATGCAAAATCCATGAGTTATTCGCCCACAAATTTGGCCGCTTCTTACGGATACGCTCACGCAAACGTTTCATAACGCCTAGGTAATACTCCTTGTTTACCGTCTGACCCTCTGGAACGAATTCGTAGTGCACCACGCGACGGATATCGAAGAAAACAATGAGCATCACCTTCATTTTCGAGCGGCTTTGGCGTTGTTTTTTCGGTTTCGGCTCATTTTTTGCCACCCATTCCGATGATTGCTGGCTTGTTTGCATATCGTACTCGTAGACCCAGGTCTCATCACCAGTTATAATGCGTTCCATGAATGTAGAATCGGAATTACAGCGATCCAGCATGTCTGAAGCAACCTGTTCGCGATGACGTTTTTGAAGAAAATTCAGGTCTTTCGGTACAAGTCGTGCGGCCACGTTTCTCATGCCCAAAATATCAATCAACATCGTACGTGCGGACTCGTGGGATATCTTAAGATTATGTGCTATCTCTCTCAAGCTGGTACGACGGTTTTCCAGCACCCTTTCCTTAATTTTATCGACGTTATCTTCGATCGAAGCCGTCGATGGGTGACCACTTCACGACCGTCCTTGAAGGCTCTGTACCACTGATATGCACGAGTTTTCGATAGAGCATTATCACCAGAGGCCTTTTGCAACATTTTCAATGCATCGGCACACGAAAATTCATTTGCAACACAAAACTTTAAATAAATTCTTTGCTCAACGTAATCACCCATAGTAAAAATCGGCACGCACTCTGACATCGACTGACTTAATCAGCTGTTGCAAACACACTAGTTGACAGATCCCGCTCAAGCTTGGCATAGTAATAAAGGACAGTGGTACCAACCTAGGAAAAAAAATTTTTACTTGCCTCATTGCCCCGCCAGATTTAAATCGATAATTCCCGGTACTTTCTTGACAGAATGTATGTTAGACGTAGTAAAAAGTTTCATCCTATGTCGCCACAGAAGCAAGTATGTACAAAGAGGTGAGTGTAAGAATTTTCTCTAATTGAAAGTAATTGATGATCCGTGTGATGATTGATTTGATCAAAATCGTGAGGACAGTTTTCCCAAAACAAGAATCCATTAGATGGAAGTATCATAAATATGCAAGACTTCGTTACCTAACTCCCTTCGTCTAGTCATGTATCGGGTGTATTTTAGAGTGATAGAATTTCAAATTGAAATAAAACACATTTAAATTAAGATTGAAGCCAAATTTTTTTTTTAAAGATAATTTTATGACATTTATGTTTTAAAAATAATTTCTGGCATATGTCCACTACGACTAGCTCTGAAGAACCGCATTCGACTAGACCAATTTAGGACCACTTTTTCTACTAATTCAAGCCTTATTTCATCAATAACGCGAGTTATGTTGGCTTCCAAAGCGTCTATTGTTTCTGGTTTATCAACATAAACCAATGACTTGACATAACCTCAAAGAAAATAATCCAGTGGAGTTATGTCACATGATCTTGGAGGCCAATTAATTAGACAATTTCTCGAAATAATGTTATCGCCAAATCTTTCTTTCAATAAATCAATTGTTACGGTAGCAGCATGAGGTGTAGCACCATCTTGTTGGAACCAAAACACTTCTGGGTCCATACCATTCAAATTTTGAAACAAATAACCATTGCTCATCGATCTGTAACGAGCACCATTCACAGTTACATTAGCTCCAGCATCGTTTTTAAAGAAATATGGACCGATTATGCCTCCAGCGTCTGAAGCACATCATACAGTGTATTTTTCAGGATGCAAATGGAACCTGTAGAACTTCTTGAGGATTGTTTTCACTCCATATACGGCAATTTTGCTTGTTTACATAGCCGTTAAACCAGAACTTAGCCTTACCACTAAACACAATTTTACGATAAAAAAGTGGATCAACTTCAAGCTGTTCTAGGGCCCAAGCAGCAAACAAACGCGCTTATTATAGTCAAGTGGCTTCAGTTCTTGAACCAGTTGGATCTTGTACGGGTGTAGACCAAGATCTTTACTTAAAATTTTCCATGTGGAAGATGCACAGAGTCTAACTTGTTGTGAACTCCGACGAATAGATAAATCTGGATCATTAACACTATGACTTCCAGCAGCGATATTTTCTTCTGTACGTATAGTTCTTTGTCTTGTTGTTGTTGTTGCAACGAGTAGAGAAAATGTTGTCCGAAATTTATCGATAGTTCGACGAATAAGCTGATCTGATGAACGATTATGTAAACCATAGATTTCACGACGTTCTCTATAAGTTTGGCGATTTTGAAAATAAATTTCAGTTATTTGTAAACGTTGTTGCGGCGTGAGTCTTTCCATGATAATTTGTCAATGCTTACTGAATAGAAATGTCAAAACATTATGGCTTCTACCTTCTGTCAAATCACAGTTATATATACCTATCGAATGTTCTATCACTTCAAAAAAAAAACACCCGATACGTTGATACTGACAACTTTCTGACAATGTCTTCTGTGTGCTGTCTGAACTATATATTTGGCTGCTGGAGCCAACCCAAAAATTTGAGGATAGAATTTGTATTCTGTGTATCGAATGTAAGGTGTTGATTTAATTCCTTATTCATTTCGAATTTATTTGCACGAACCATATCTCAGCCTATTCTAAGGTGAACTGTGGGGTAGTCATAATGTAGATAGATCGTAGATGGCTCGGTAGTAAGAAATAAGGGTGAAATAAATAGTACATAACTGAAATACGCTTTCGTTTGGGAGATCTTGAGAAAACCTATCATTTGGAATGAATACTGAAACGCTGGATTGAATTTATCGGACTGGAAGAAGCCTATGTAGGAAAAAACGCTATTTTGAAGAAAAAGAATACTCTTGATTTGAAAAGTGACTGATTCATCACACTACTTCATATTTTTCGAATCCGTTGGAGTTATTTCAAAATAAGAATGAAGCGTAACATTATACGTTGATCTGATAAAATGATATTCTACCTCCTCAAACCCGTTCAGCCGACATGAAAATATCATTACACGCGGGGTTGGTAACAATTTTCTAATTTCTTAACACTCCCTCACAAAACGGAACGGAAATAGATACGATAGGATGGTCCATTATTGCGACAAAACTGAAAGAACAGAGGGCCACGTGAAGAGTGGAAGAGATAAAATTGCACACTTATCTATCTGATTCGCGCAATTTTCCAAGGATTGGAAATTACCTTCGGAGCAACATTAGGATTCATAAAGTTGGATAATAGAAGCCCCTAATGGCACATTACAGGAAATAAAATTGGAGTGCAATAATAGATTTTCATCTGTTCCTTGAGACCTGAATGCTAAGAAGAAAGGAGAATCAAATTGGAATTTTTTCAAATAGAGAACAGTCAGAGAATTAGATGTGAACTGTTGGCCATTTGAGAATTCAGTTGGACAGTTTTCCAACTTGAGAAGATAAATCGTCCGAATAAGTGGATAAAACTGATTCTATGACTATACTGATCTATTCTTAATCGATGTCAATATCGAATATTTCTAGAAAGCATCCGAAAAAAACACAGCTCAATTGTAATTATTCAGTATATATTTTTAATTCTTGAATTAGAAATAAATATGAAAATCAAAACAGATTTAATCTGTTGTCTTCTACAATTTTAATTTCAAAAAATTCTTTGAAGAGACTTTAAGAATTAAATTAATGTCTTTATAAGCACTGCTCATATTTAATAGACGTCAAAATTCATCATACAATATCAAACGGAATTAAGAAAAACCAACGAATACAAACTGTCAATTAAAATTAAAATATAAATAAGCAAATATTTTTTTGTTTCGTTCCAGGCATGCGTAATGAACTCTTCAGACAAACTTTACGAAGCCCTGTTTGTTACAAAATAATACAAAATGTATTGTTTTCTGATCCCATATGAATGAAAAATAACTCTTTCTCAAGAATATAAAACATAATTTCAAGAACTTCTCAAAAACTAATTTATTTGAAATATTCAATATATTTAAATAAATTACTTCAAAAAATCTCAAAACATGTAGCACATTCTCAAGAAATAATTAAAGTTACGATAAGATCAGTTCAACATTACATATAAAAAATATAATAAAATCAAATAAACAATGTATAGACTTACTCGGTGAATCTTAGGAATACACTGCCCTCAATAGAAAATAAAAGTAAACACTTTCATAGATCCAAGGTGCTTATGTTCACGTTCACAGAATCATACAAAGCTTATAAGGCACTTGGCCTCAGTTAAAACCGTGCAACACTGTATAATGAATTTCTTTATTTAAAAACCTAATATAATTATATATTATATATAAAATAAAATAAGAAGGAATGGTTTTTTACTTGGTAGAAGGATTATTATAAATATGAAAATCAAAACAGATTTAATCTGTTGTCTTCTACAATTTTAATTTCAAAAAATTCTTTGAAGAGACTTTAAGAATTAAATTAATGTCTTTATAAGCACTGCTCATATTTAATAGACGTCAAAATTCATCATACAATATCAAACGGAATTAAGAAAAACCAACGAATACAAACTGTCAATTAAAATTAAAATATAAATAAGCAAATATTTTTTTGTTTCGTTCCAGGCATGCGTAATGAACTCTTCAGACAAACTTTACGAAGCCCTGTTTGTTACAAAATAATACAAAATGTATTGTTTTCTGATCCCATATGAATGAAAAATAACTCTTTCTCAAGAATATAAAACATAATTTCAAGAACTTCTCAAAAACTAATTTATTTGAAATATTCAATATATTTAAATAAATTACTTCAAAAAATCTCAAAACATGTAGCACATTCTCAAGAAATAATTAAAGTTACGATAAGATCAGTTCAACATTACATATAAAAAATATAATAAAATCAAATAAACAATGTATAGACTTACTCGGTGAATCTTAGGAATACACTGCCCTCAATAGAAAATAAAAGTAAACACTTTCATAGATCCAAGGTGCTTATGTTCACGTTCACAGAATCATACAAAGCTTATAAGGCACTTGGCCTCAGTTAAAACCGTGCAACACTGTATAATGAATTTCTTTATTTAAAAACCTAATATAATTATATATTATATATAAAATAAAATAAGAAGGAATGGTTTTTTACTTGGTAGAAGGATTATTATAAATATGAAAATCAAAACAGATTTAATCTGTTGTCTTCTACAATTTTAATTTCAAAAAATTCTTTGAAGAGACTTTAAGAATTAAATTAATGTCTTTATAAGCACTGCTCATATTTAATAGACGTCAAAATTCATCATACAATATCAAACGGAATTAAGAAAAACCAACGAATACAAACTGTCAATTAAAATTAAAATATAAATAAGCAAATATTTTTTTGTTTCGTTCCAGGCATGCGTAATGAACTCTTCAGACAAACTTTACGAAGCCCTGCTTGTTACAAAATAATACAAAATGTATTGTTTTCTGATCCCATATGAATGAAAAATAACTCTTTCTCAAGAATATAAAACATAATTTCAAGAACTTCTCAAAAACTAATTTATTTGAAATATTCAATATATTTAAATAAATTACTTCAAAAAATCTCAAAACATGTAGCACATTCTCAAGAAATAATTAAAGTTACGATAAGATCAGTTCAACATTACATATAAAAAATATAATAAAATCAAATAAACAATGTATAGACTTACTCGGTGAATCTTAGGAATACACTGCCCTCAATAGAAAATAAAAGTAAACACTTTCATAGATCCAAGGTGCTTATGTTCACGTTCACAGAATCATACAAAGCTTATAAGGCACTTGGCCTCAGTTAAAACCGTGCAACACTGTATAATGAATTTCTTTATTTAAAAACCTAATATAATTATATATTATATATAAAATAAAATAAGAAGGAATGGTTTTTTACTTGGTAGAAGGATTATTATAAATATGAAAATCAAAACAGATTTAATCTGTTGTCTTCTACAATTTTAATTTCAAAAAATTCTTTGAAGAGACTTTAAGAATTAAATTAATGTCTTTATAAGCACTGCTCATATTTAATAGACGTCAAAATTCATCATACAATATCAAACGGAATTAAGAAAAACCAACGAATACAAACTGTCAATTAAAATTAAAATATAAATAAGCAAATATTTTTTTGTTTCGTTCCAGGCATGCGTAATGAACTCTTCAGACAAACTTTACGAAGCCCTGTTTGTTACAAAATAATACAAAATGTATTGTTTTCTGATCCCATATGAATGAAAAATAACTCTTTCTCAAGAATATAAAACATAATTTCAAGAACTTCTCAAAAACTAATTTATTTGAAATATTCAATATATTTAAATAAATTACTTCAAAAAATCTCAAAACATGTAGCACATTCTCAAGAAATAATTAAAGTTACGATAAGATCAGTTCAACATTACATATAAAAAATATAATAAAATCAAATAAACAATGTATAGACTTACTCGGTGAATCTTAGGAATACACTGCCCTCAATAGAAAATAAAAGTAAACACTTTCATAGATCCAAGGTGCTTATGTTCACGTTCACAGAATCATACAAAGCTTATAAGGCACTTGGCCTCAGTTAAAACCGTGCAACACTGTATAATGAATTTCTTTATTTAAAAACCTAATATAATTATATATTATATATAAAATAAAATAAGAAGGAATGGTTTTTTACTTGGTAGAAGGATTATTATAAATATGAAAATCAAAACAGATTTAATCTGTTGTCTTCTACAATTTTAATTTCAAAAAATTCTTTGAAGAGACTTTAAGAATTAAATTAATGTCTTTATAAGCACTGCTCATATTTAATAGACGTCAAAATTCATCATACAATATCAAACGGAATTAAGAAAAACCAACGAATACAAACTGTCAATTAAAATTAAAATATAAATAAGCAAATATTTTTTTGTTTCGTTCCAGGCATGCGTAATGAACTCTTCAGACAAACTTTACGAAGCCCTGTTTGTTACAAAATAATACAAAATGTATTGTTTTCTGATCCCATATGAATGAAAAATAACTCTTTCTCAAGAATATAAAACATAATTTCAAGAACTTCTCAAAAACTAATTTATTTGAAATATTCAATATATTTAAATAAATTACTTCAAAAAATCTCAAAACATGTAGCACATTCTCAAGAAATAATTAAAGTTACGATAAGATCAGTTCAACATTACATATAAAAAATATAATAAAATCAAATAAACAATGTATAGACTTACTCGGTGAATCTTAGGAATACACTGCCCTCAATAGAAAATAAAAGTAAACACTTTCATAGATCCAAGGTGCTTATGTTCACGTTCACAGAATCATACAAAGCTTATAAGGCACTTGGCCTCAGTTAAAACCGTGCAACACTGTATAATGAATTTCTTTATTTAAAAACCTAATATAATTATATATTATATATAAAATAAAATAAGAAGGAATGGTTTTTTACTTGGTAGAAGGATTATTATAAATATGAAAATCAAAACAGATTTAATCTGTTGTCTTCTACAATTTTAATTTCAAAAAATTCTTTGAAGAGACTTTAAGAATTAAATTAATGTCTTTATAAGCACTGCTCATATTTAATAGACGTCAAAATTCATCATACAATATCAAACGGAATTAAGAAAAACCAACGAATACAAACTGTCAATTAAAATTAAAATATAAATAAGCAAATATTTTTTTGTTTCGTTCCAGGCATGCGTAATGAACTCTTCAGACAAACTTTACGAAGCCCTGTTTGTTACAAAATAATACAAAATGTATTGTTTTCTGATCCCATATGAATGAAAAATAACTCTTTCTCAAGAATATAAAACATAATTTCAAGAACTTCTCAAAAACTAATTTATTTGAAATATTCAATATATTTAAATAAATTACTTCAAAAAATCTCAAAACATGTAGCACATTCTCAAGAAATAATTAAAGTTACGATAAGATCAGTTCAACATTACATATAAAAAATATAATAAAATCAAATAAACAATGTATAGACTTACTCGGTGAATCTTAGGAATACACTGCCCTCAATAGAAAATAAAAGTAAACACTTTCATAGATCCAAGGTGCTTATGTTCACGTTCACAGAATCATACAAAGCTTATAAGGCACTTGGCCTCAGTTAAAACCGTGCAACACTGTATAATGAATTTCTTTATTTAAAAACCTAATATAATTATATATTATATATAAAATAAAATAAGAAGGAATGGTTTTTTACTTGGTAGAAGGATTATTATAAATATGAAAATCAAAACAGATTTAATCTGTTGTCTTCTACAATTTTAATTTCAAAAAATTCTTTGAAGAGACTTTAAGAATTAAATTAATGTCTTTATAAGCACTGCTCATATTTAATAGACGTCAAAATTCATCATACAATATCAAACGGAATTAAGAAAAACCAACGAATACAAACTGTCAATTAAAATTAAAATATAAATAAGCAAATATTTTTTTGTTTCGTTCCAGGCATGCGTAATGAACTCTTCAGACAAACTTTACGAAGCCCTGTTTGTTACAAAATAATACAAAATGTATTGTTTTCTGATCCCATATGAATGAAAAATAACTCTTTCTCAAGAATATAAAACATAATTTCAAGAACTTCTCAAAAACTAATTTATTTGAAATATTCAATATATTTAAATAAATTACTTCAAAAAATCTCAAAACATGTAGCACATTCTCAAGAAATAATTAAAGTTACGATAAGATCAGTTCAACATTACATATAAAAAATATAATAAAATCAAATAAACAATGTATAGACTTACTCGGTGAATCTTAGGAATACACTGCCCTCAATAGAAAATAAAAGTAAACACTTTCATAGATCCAAGGTGCTTATGTTCACGTTCACAGAATCATACAAAGCTTATAAGGCACTTGGCCTCAGTTAAAACCGTGCAACACTGTATAATGAATTTCTTTATTTAAAAACCTAATATAATTATATATTATATATAAAATAAAATAAGAAGGAATGGTTTTTTACTTGGTAGAAGGATTATTATAAATATGAAAATCAAAACAGATTTAATCTGTTGTCTTCTACAATTTTAATTTCAAAAAATTCTTTGAAGAGACTTTAAGAATTAAATTAATGTCTTTATAAGCACTGCTCATATTTAATAGACGTCAAAATTCATCATACAATATCAAACGGAATTAAGAAAAACCAACGAATACAAACTGTCAATTAAAATTAAAATATAAATAAGCAAATATTTTTTTGTTTCGTTCCAGGCATGCGTAATGAACTCTTCAGACAAACTTTACGAAGCCCTGTTTGTTACAAAATAATACAAAATGTATTGTTTTCTGATCCCATATGAATGAAAAATAACTCTTTCTCAAGAATATAAAACATAATTTCAAGAACTTCTCAAAAACTAATTTATTTGAAATATTCAATATATTTAAATAAATTACTTCAAAAAATCTCAAAACATGTAGCACATTCTCAAGAAATAATTAAAGTTACGATAAGATCAGTTCAACATTACATATAAAAAATATAATAAAATCAAATAAACAATGTATAGACTTACTCGGTGAATCTTAGGAATACACTGCCCTCAATAGAAAATAAAAGTAAACACTTTCATAGATCCAAGGTGCTTATGTTCACGTTCACAGAATCATACAAAGCTTATAAGGCACTTGGCCTCAGTTAAAACCGTGCAACACTGTATAATGAATTTCTTTATTTAAAAACCTAATATAATTATATATTATATATAAAATAAAATAAGAAGGAATGGTTTTTTACTTGGTAGAAGGATTATTATAAATATGAAAATCAAAACAGATTTAATCTGTTGTCTTCTACAATTTTAATTTCAAAAAATTCTTTGAAGAGACTTTAAGAATTAAATTAATGTCTTTATAAGCACTGCTCATATTTAATAGACGTCAAAATTCATCATACAATATCAAACGGAATTAAGAAAAACCAACGAATACAAACTGTCAATTAAAATTAAAATATAAATAAGCAAATATTTTTTTGTTTCGTTCCAGGCATGCGTAATGAACTCTTCAGACAAACTTTACGAAGCCCTGTTTGTTACAAAATAATACAAAATGTATTGTTTTCTGATCCCATATGAATGAAAAATAACTCTTTCTCAAGAATATAAAACATAATTTCAAGAACTTCTCAAAAACTAATTTATTTGAAATATTCAATATATTTAAATAAATTACTTCAAAAAATCTCAAAACATGTAGCACATTCTCAAGAAATAATTAAAGTTACGATAAGATCAGTTCAACATTACATATAAAAAATATAATAAAATCAAATAAACAATGTATAGACTTACTCGGTGAATCTTAGGAATACACTGCCCTCAATAGAAAATAAAAGTAAACACTTTCATAGATCCAAGGTGCTTATGTTCACGTTCACAGAATCATACAAAGCTTATAAGGCACTTGGCCTCAGTTAAAACCGTGCAACACTGTATAATGAATTTCTTTATTTAAATAAAGAAATTCATTATACAGTGTTGCACGGTTTTAACTGAGGCCAAGTGCCTTATAAGCTTTGTATGATTCTGTGAACGTGAACATAAGCACCTTGGATCTATGAAAGTGTTTACTTTTATTTTCTATTGAGGGCAGTGTATTCCTAAGATTCACCGAGTAAGTCTATACATTGTTTATTTGATTTTATTATATTTTTTATATGTAATGTTGAACTGATCTTATCGTAACTTTAATTATTTCTTGAGAATGTGCTACATGTTTTGAGATTTTTTGAAGTAATTTATTTAAATATATTGAATATTTCAAATAAATTAGTTTTTGAGAAGTTCTTGAAATTATGTTTTATATTCTTGAGAAAGAGTTATTTTTCATTCATATGGGATCAGAAAACAATACATTTTGTATTATTTTGTAACAAACAGGGCTTCGTAAAGTTTGTCTGAAGAGTTCATTACGCATGCCTGGAACGAAACAAAAAAATATTTGCTTATTTATATTTTAATTTTAATTGACAGTTTGTATTCGTTGGTTTTTCTTAATTCCGTTTGATATTGTATGATGAATTTTGACGTCTATTAAATATGAGCAGTGCTTATAAAGACATTAATTTAATTCTTAAAGTCTCTTCAAAGAATTTTTTGAAATTAAAATTGTAGAAGACAACAGATTAAATCTGTTTTGATTTTCATATTTATAATAATCCTTCTACCAAGTAAAAAACCATTCCTTCTTATTTTATTTTATATATAATATATAATTATATTAGGTTTTTAAATAAAGAAATTCATTATACAGTGTTGCACGGTTTTAACTGAGGCCAAGTGCCTTATAAGCTTTGTATGATTCTGTGAACGTGAACATAAGCACCTTGGATCTATGAAAGTGTTTACTTTTATTTTCTATTGAGGGCAGTGTATTCCTAAGATTCACCGAGTAAGTCTATACATTGTTTATTTGATTTTATTATATTTTTTATATGTAATGTTGAACTGATCTTATCGTAACTTTAATTATTTCTTGAGAATGTGCTACATGTTTTGAGATTTTTTGAAGTAATTTATTTAAATATATTGAATATTTCAAATAAATTAGTTTTTGAGAAGTTCTTGAAATTATGTTTTATATTCTTGAGAAAGAGTTATTTTTCATTCATATGGGATCAGAAAACAATACATTTTGTATTATTTTGTAACAAACAGGGCTTCGTAAAGTTTGTCTGAAGAGTTCATTACGCATGCCTGGAACGAAACAAAAAAATATTTGCTTATTTATATTTTAATTTTAATTGACAGTTTGTATTCGTTGGTTTTTCTTAATTCCGTTTGATATTGTATGATGAATTTTGACGTCTATTAAATATGAGCAGTGCTTATAAAGACATTAATTTAATTCTTAAAGTCTCTTCAAAGAATTTTTTGAAATTAAAATTGTAGAAGACAACAGATTAAATCTGTTTTGATTTTCATATTTATAATAATCCTTCTACCAAGTAAAAAACCATTCCTTCTTATTTTATTTTATATATAATATATAATTATATTAGGTTTTTAAATAAAGAAATTCATTATACAGTGTTGCACGGTTTTAACTGAGGCCAAGTGCCTTATAAGCTTTGTATGATTCTGTGAACGTGAACATAAGCACCTTGGATCTATGAAAGTGTTTACTTTTATTTTCTATTGAGGGCAGTGTATTCCTAAGATTCACCGAGTAAGTCTATACATTGTTTATTTGATTTTATTATATTTTTTATATGTAATGTTGAACTGATCTTATCGTAACTTTAATTATTTCTTGAGAATGTGCTACATGTTTTGAGATTTTTTGAAGTAATTTATTTAAATATATTGAATATTTCAAATAAATTAGTTTTTGAGAAGTTCTTGAAATTATGTTTTATATTCTTGAGAAAGAGTTATTTTTCATTCATATGGGATCAGAAAACAATACATTTTGTATTATTTTGTAACAAACAGGGCTTCGTAAAGTTTGTCTGAAGAGTTCATTACGCATGCCTGGAACGAAACAAAAAAATATTTGCTTATTTATATTTTAATTTTAATTGACAGTTTGTATTCGTTGGTTTTTCTTAATTCCGTTTGATATTGTATGATGAATTTTGACGTCTATTAAATATGAGCAGTGCTTATAAAGACATTAATTTAATTCTTAAAGTCTCTTCAAAGAATTTTTTGAAATTAAAATTGTAGAAGACAACAGATTAAATCTGTTTTGATTTTCATATTTATAATAATCCTTCTACCAAGTAAAAAACCATTCCTTCTTATTTTATTTTATATATAATATATAATTATATTAGGTTTTTAAATAAAGAAATTCATTATACAGTGTTGCACGGTTTTAACTGAGGCCAAGTGCCTTATAAGCTTTGTATGATTCTGTGAACGTGAACATAAGCACCTTGGATCTATGAAAGTGTTTACTTTTATTTTCTATTGAGGGCAGTGTATTCCTAAGATTCACCGAGTAAGTCTATACATTGTTTATTTGATTTTATTATATTTTTTATATGTAATGTTGAACTGATCTTATCGTAACTTTAATTATTTCTTGAGAATGTGCTACATGTTTTGAGATTTTTTGAAGTAATTTATTTAAATATATTGAATATTTCAAATAAATTAGTTTTTGAGAAGTTCTTGAAATTATGTTTTATATTCTTGAGAAAGAGTTATTTTTCATTCATATGGGATCAGAAAACAATACATTTTGTATTATTTTGTAACAAACAGGGCTTCGTAAAGTTTGTCTGAAGAGTTCATTACGCATGCCTGGAACGAAACAAAAAAATATTTGCTTATTTATATTTTAATTTTAATTGACAGTTTGTATTCGTTGGTTTTTCTTAATTCCGTTTGATATTGTATGATGAATTTTGACGTCTATTAAATATGAGCAGTGCTTATAAAGACATTAATTTAATTCTTAAAGTCTCTTCAAAGAATTTTTTGAAATTAAAATTGTAGAAGACAACAGATTAAATCTGTTTTGATTTTCATATTTATAATAATCCTTCTACCAAGTAAAAAACCATTCCTTCTTATTTTATTTTATATATAATATATAATTATATTAGGTTTTTAAATAAAGAAATTCATTATACAGTGTTGCACGGTTTTAACTGAGGCCAAGTGCCTTATAAGCTTTGTATGATTCTGTGAACGTGAACATAAGCACCTTGGATCTATGAAAGTGTTTACTTTTATTTTCTATTGAGGGCAGTGTATTCCTAAGATTCACCGAGTAAGTCTATACATTGTTTATTTGATTTTATTATATTTTTTATATGTAATGTTGAACTGATCTTATCGTAACTTTAATTATTTCTTGAGAATGTGCTACATGTTTTGAGATTTTTTGAAGTAATTTATTTAAATATATTGAATATTTCAAATAAATTAGTTTTTGAGAAGTTCTTGAAATTATGTTTTATATTCTTGAGAAAGAGTTATTTTTCATTCATATGGGATCAGAAAACAATACATTTTGTATTATTTTGTAACAAACAGGGCTTCGTAAAGTTTGTCTGAAGAGTTCATTACGCATGCCTGGAACGAAACAAAAAAATATTTGCTTATTTATATTTTAATTTTAATTGACAGTTTGTATTCGTTGGTTTTTCTTAATTCCGTTTGATATTGTATGATGAATTTTGACGTCTATTAAATATGAGCAGTGCTTATAAAGACATTAATTTAATTCTTAAAGTCTCTTCAAAGAATTTTTTGAAATTAAAATTGTAGAAGACAACAGATTAAATCTGTTTTGATTTTCATATTTATAATAATCCTTCTACCAAGTAAAAAACCATTCCTTCTTATTTTATTTTATATATAATATATAATTATATTAGGTTTTTAAATAAAGAAATTCATTATACAGTGTTGCACGGTTTTAACTGAGGCCAAGTGCCTTATAAGCTTTGTATGATTCTGTGAACGTGAACATAAGCACCTTGGATCTATGAAAGTGTTTACTTTTATTTTCTATTGAGGGCAGTGTATTCCTAAGATTCACCGAGTAAGTCTATACATTGTTTATTTGATTTTATTATATTTTTTATATGTAATGTTGAACTGATCTTATCGTAACTTTAATTATTTCTTGAGAATGTGCTACATGTTTTGAGATTTTTTGAAGTAATTTATTTAAATATATTGAATATTTCAAATAAATTAGTTTTTGAGAAGTTCTTGAAATTATGTTTTATATTCTTGAGAAAGAGTTATTTTTCATTCATATGGGATCAGAAAACAATACATTTTGTATTATTTTGTAACAAACAGGGCTTCGTAAAGTTTGTCTGAAGAGTTCATTACGCATGCCTGGAACGAAACAAAAAAATATTTGCTTATTTATATTTTAATTTTAATTGACAGTTTGTATTCGTTGGTTTTTCTTAATTCCGTTTGATATTGTATGATGAATTTTGACGTCTATTAAATATGAGCAGTGCTTATAAAGACATTAATTTAATTCTTAAAGTCTCTTCAAAGAATTTTTTGAAATTAAAATTGTAGAAGACAACAGATTAAATCTGTTTTGATTTTCATATTTATAATAATCCTTCTACCAAGTAAAAAACCATTCCTTCTTATTTTATTTTATATATAATATATAATTATATTAGGTTTTTAAATAAAGAAATTCATTATACAGTGTTGCACGGTTTTAACTGAGGCCAAGTGCCTTATAAGCTTTGTATGATTCTGTGAACGTGAACATAAGCACCTTGGATCTATGAAAGTGTTTACTTTTATTTTCTATTGAGGGCAGTGTATTCCTAAGATTCACCGAGTAAGTCTATACATTGTTTATTTGATTTTATTATATTTTTTATATGTAATGTTGAACTGATCTTATCGTAACTTTAATTATTTCTTGAGAATGTGCTACATGTTTTGAGATTTTTTGAAGTAATTTATTTAAATATATTGAATATTTCAAATAAATTAGTTTTTGAGAAGTTCTTGAAATTATGTTTTATATTCTTGAGAAAGAGTTATTTTTCATTCATATGGGATCAGAAAACAATACATTTTGTATTATTTTGTAACAAACAGGGCTTCGTAAAGTTTGTCTGAAGAGTTCATTACGCATGCCTGGAACGAAACAAAAAAATATTTGCTTATTTATATTTTAATTTTAATTGACAGTTTGTATTCGTTGGTTTTTCTTAATTCCGTTTGATATTGTATGATGAATTTTGACGTCTATTAAATATGAGCAGTGCTTATAAAGACATTAATTTAATTCTTAAAGTCTCTTCAAAGAATTTTTTGAAATTAAAATTGTAGAAGACAACAGATTAAATCTGTTTTGATTTTCATATTTATAATAATCCTTCTACCAAGTAAAAAACCATTCCTTCTTATTTTATTTTATATATAATATATAATTATATTAGGTTTTTAAATAAAGAAATTCATTATACAGTGTTGCACGGTTTTAACTGAGGCCAAGTGCCTTATAAGCTTTGTATGATTCTGTGAACGTGAACATAAGCACCTTGGATCTATGAAAGTGTTTACTTTTATTTTCTATTGAGGGCAGTGTATTCCTAAGATTCACCGAGTAAGTCTATACATTGTTTATTTGATTTTATTATATTTTTTATATGTAATGTTGAACTGATCTTATCGTAACTTTAATTATTTCTTGAGAATGTGCTACATGTTTTGAGATTTTTTGAAGTAATTTATTTAAATATATTGAATATTTCAAATAAATTAGTTTTTGAGAAGTTCTTGAAATTATGTTTTATATTCTTGAGAAAGAGTTATTTTTCATTCATATGGGATCAGAAAACAATACATTTTGTATTATTTTGTAACAAACAGGGCTTCGTAAAGTTTGTCTGAAGAGTTCATTACGCATGCCTGGAACGAAACAAAAAAATATTTGCTTATTTATATTTTAATTTTAATTGACAGTTTGTATTCGTTGGTTTTTCTTAATTCCGTTTGATATTGTATGATGAATTTTGACGTCTATTAAATATGAGCAGTGCTTATAAAGACATTAATTTAATTCTTAAAGTCTCTTCAAAGAATTTTTTGAAATTAAAATTGTAGAAGACAACAGATTAAATCTGTTTTGATTTTCATATTTATAATAATCCTTCTACCAAGTAAAAAACCATTCCTTCTTATTTTATTGAATTAGAAAGTTATAACAAAATATTCATCTTATTTACTTATACAACCCCTATTTAACTTTAAACACTTGACTAAATTTTCGGTGATGGTAGTCCAGGAGTGTAAAACTGACTGAATTAAATCATCTTTATTTCGTGGCACTGCTCGTTCAACTGTCAATGAAACTAAGAACTAGTGAAGCTGACCGACCATGAAATGATTGTCACTTGGTGTTCTTGCATCCAGGCTTGAGTATAGGCCGAAGTATGGCATCTTGAATTATCCTTCTGAAAACGCAACCCCTCTGGATATAAAGCATGCACCGTTTCAAGGAGAAAATCTTTCATAATGCCACAATACGTTTCACTATTAATGGTACCATCAACTCTACAGAGAGGCCTTGCTGAGATATTGCTCCCCAAACCATTATTTTGGTGTGAAATTTGGAAATTTCAACGGTAAAAGTTTATTTTGATAGGATTTTTAAGTGATTTCTACCAAGATGGAAACAACTTTCATCAGATATGAAGACATTATTAAAATTATCTTCTTAAAAACGTTGACAAAATTCTATCCTTCTTTCCTGTTGTAAAGGTATCAGTATAGAGATTTTTTGTTTGTTTTCTTGATATGTAGCCTTGTCTTTTCAGTGACATATAGACGGTGTCTGGACATACTTTTATATTTCGTTGATTTCCAAATCAGTTTGCGAAACCCCTGACGGGGATTGTGCCGTCATAAGTGCAATAATGCGTTAAAATTGTTTCCTTTAATCTTACGCGTTCTTCTTGAAATTGATCTCAGCCTCATATCCATGCCAATTTTTATCCCCTTTATTGTCTCATATAAAGCACTTTTTCCTAGTTCAGTAAATTGCACTATTTTTTTAACGTTTGAAAACCTTTTCTGATTTCTTTTTTCTAGTTGCGATATTACCTGTTGACACTCAACGATATTTGACAAAGAGTGTTGCCATGCAACTTTGGCTATAGCCGACTATCTGCCCAACCTATTTTATGCATCACTTTATTATTAAAATGTTACAAAAAAGAAGTATGTTAAAATTACGAAAAATAATAAATTCCGGATACTTTCTAGACAGACTAAATATGTGTTAAAGTAAATCTATAGGACTCAATCAAAAGTTTTCGAAGTTTATTCATTAGAGGTGTTCTAGTCAATTATGGAATGTTGTTCCACATATTTCAAGTAATTATTGAAAGAGATCGATTTTCTTTGAAAAGTATGTCTCCTGAGACTATTTCGAAACACTACATTGAAGAAAACCTGTAATAGGTAAATGAAACATAAGATATGTAAACTTTGAATATCTAAACAGATTTCTGTTAGTCTTCCACAATTTTAATTTCAAAAAAAGTTTTTGAAAAACTTTTATAATTAATTTAATGTCTTATGAGTACTGCTTATATTTAATAGACGTATAAAATCAAAATTCATTATGAAATATCAAATTGAATAAAAAAACCCAACGAATATAAATTGTTAATTAAAATTAAAAATAAGTAATATGTTGGACTGTTTCGCTCTAAGCATGCGCACCTGAACTAGTCAGACAGGCATGGTACGCATGTTTTGTCTGTTACAAAATATTTTGTTTCTAATCTTATATTTATGAAAACTAAATATCTTTCAAAAATACACAACATAATTTTAAGAACTTCTGCAAACTAATTTGAAATATTTAATAGGTTTAAATATTTGAACAAGTTACTTCAAAAACTCTCAAAAACATCCTCAAAAACAATTAGTATTCTGATAAGGTCAGTTCAATTTTACATTCAAAAGATAAAATCAAATAACAATAAATTAACTTGTAAACTTACCATACAATTTTTGGAATCTAATGTTTGATGCAAATTCAAACTAGGTACATCTAATATCCAAGGTACTCTATGTTCTATGCTAAACAAAAAATCACACAAAGTTTGTAAGGCATTTTATGGCCTTCCTTAAACCACTGAAAACTGTATAATGAATTTCTCTATTCAAAACCTCAATATAATTATATATAAAATATTTTTTACTTGATAGAAGGATTATTAAAATTCCTTACAAACTTTGTGTGATTTTTTTGTGTAGCATAGAACAAAGAGTACCTTGGATATTAGATGTACCTAGTTTGAATTTGCATCAAACAAAGATTTCAAAAATTGTATGGTAAGTTTACAAGTTTATTTATTGTTATTTGATTTTATCTTTTAAATGTAGAGTTGAACTGACCTTATCTGAATTCTAATTGTTTTTGAGGATGTGTTACATGTTTTTGAGAGTTTTTGAAGTAACTTATTTGAATATTTGAACATATTAAATATTTCGAATAAATAAGTTTTGGAGAAGTTCTTGAAATTATGTCGTGTATTTCTGAACGAGATTTAGTTTTCATAAATATAAGATCAGAAATAAAACATTTTGTAACATGCAAAACATGCATACAAGGCCTGTCTGACGAGTTCATGTGCGCATGCTTGGAACGAAACATTCAATATTACTTATTTTTTTAATTTAATTAGCAATTTATATGTGTTTTTTATTCCATTTGATATTGTAGAAGAATTTTGATTTTATACGTCTATTAAATATAAGCAGTGCTTATAAGACATTCATTTAATTCTAAAAGTTTAAAAAAAATGTATTTGAAATTGAAATTGTAGGAGACTAACAGATTAAATCTGTTTTGATATTCAAAGTTTGTAATAATCCTTCTATCGAGTAAAAAAGCGCTTCTTATTATTTTATCATAAGATATGTATTTTTCATTTAAATTCATGGAATCGCCGTCAAAGTGAGCCATTCCTCCAATGATTCACCTCACCAACGAATAATTCAGTACTCAAAATATATTTTGAGCACATTCTCAGGATTTGCGTTCTATACTCACTGCATATTATTTTTTATATTTTCGATCGACTGAAAACAGGTGTCTCGATTAAGTAATTTAAGTTTTGCAAAAACGAAAAATCTAACGGAGCCAGATCAGAAAATACCATAGTTTTTCGATAAGATTGTTGAGCTTCTGGTCTGAAATTCGTTCATAACGCTATTTTAGGCGCTTGTTTCAGTAAACAGTGTGCTAGTATTTCGCCCAAATGTCTGTTATTTAATCATTTTTATCCGAAAACGTTCTCAAAGGACAACGTTGTACTTAATGATAAAGAACCCGAGGTCAAAAGTAATTCTGTCCGGCCGGCTGGCAGGTCGCCCGTAAACACGCTAACTTTCCAACGAGAAGAGTTAGGGCCCCCAAAACGTCAGGGAAACTTCAGGGTCTGAATATCTCGGCCAAGTTCCTCAATGCTACAAATCAGTTCAATAGTTCTGTAGTTATTCACGCTTAAACAATTCTTGTTCTTATTTTCGAAACAGCTGATT
Organism: Megalocaria dilatata; assembly: GCA_034642435.1. Taxonomy (NCBI): domain Eukaryota; kingdom Metazoa; phylum Arthropoda; class Insecta; order Coleoptera; family Coccinellidae; genus Megalocaria; species Megalocaria dilatata. The sequence continues at coordinate 49,080,057 of CM067859.1, read as the reverse complement.
GTATCGATCTGAAATTCGATTCAGAAAAAAAAAATAACGCGCATGTTCGCGATGAAATTTTCGAGGATCGTAAGATTAAAATTTGAAAAAATATTTTGTGAGTAGATCAGAATTGAGCGCCATCTTGAACACTATAACTTTCGAACGGAAAGAGATAGAGACTTTAAGCTTTCAGGGTGAGTTTATGGCCTAAATGTTTCAGCCGCTTTTGTTACTGCGCAAAATCAGTCTAAAGTTTCCATAGTTATTCACATTTGAAATTTTCTCTTATTATCATCAGTATTATCCGAATTAAGATTCAGAGTGATCTGAATTTCAGTTTTTTGAAGGGCAATAAAAAGAAACATATTACTGAAAAATATCATGACGATCGTATGATCAGAAGATTGAACACAAAAACCTAAATTTTTTGAGCAGAGCAGCGTTGACCGCTTAAGAAACCATAGAAACAGTCTCACGATCTAGTTTGAATTTTACATTCAAATAGATGTATTGGGTTGTTCGGAAAGTAATTTTGTTTTTTCATTTGGGAAAATGAAGGACAAATTTCGTATAATGAATGAATATTTTATGAAATTATATAATGGCCATAGTGTTTCAACACTTTTGCCATCTTTCTGATAGTAACATGACCACACGCTCATAAAATTATTGGTCTTTGCTGGCAAAAGACTGATCGAGGTGATTTTTGACCTCTTCATTCGAAGTAAAGGTTCTACCATGCAAAAAATTTTGCAATGACCGGAACAAGTAATAATCCGAAGGCGCCAGACCTAGAGAATATGGCGGGTGTGGTAGTGTATCCCATTCAAGCAGTAAAAGCTTTTGGCGACTAACCAAACCAGTCTCGCATTATCTTACTGTAACACTTCACCTTTCCTGTTGAAGTGAATCATTTAGTTTGTCCACCTGATGGCAGTAAACTTCCGAATTATTTGTTATATACTCCGGCAAAAGCTCAAAGAAAACGATTCCTCTAAAATCCCATCAAATAGACATCATTCCCTTTTTTTGATGGATATTGGTTATCGAAATGCTTTGAGCCGGTTCATCTTTTCTGCTGCATGATCTCTTGCATTTGACATTGTTATATACAACCCATTTTTAGTCGCTATTCATGATGCGCTACAAAAAGAATGATTTTCAAGACGTTTCAGAAGCGAATAGAAGACGTCAACGCGACTTCTCAAATTTCTCTCCGTGAGAACATGAGGAACCCATATATCCAGCTTCGAGATTAAACACATGCCTTTCAAGTAGTCATAAAAAGTTGAAATCGATAAATTTGACCTTACAACGATTTAACGTGTGGTTATTCGCCGACTTGCATCAACCTTTGTCATGTATTTATCAGTTTCAGTCGACCTTCCGGAACGTGGTTCATCTTCGATATCAAAATTGCCGGATCGAAATTTTGCAAACCAGTTCTGGCACTGGCGTAGCGTCAACAAAGCTTCTCCATACACATCCCTTAATTGTTTTCTGGCTTGAACAACATTTTTACCTTTTCTATAGTGAAAAAGTAAAATATGACGAAAACGCTGCTTATTGCTCTCAATATTTGAAAGGGCACCAACCAAAAACTAATGCGTAGAATCAATTGAACTTTTTCACACACAAACCTTGCTATATCAGCTCTCAGAACATATAATGATTATGCTGCTTAAGTATGAAGTTGGGTTAGAAATTAGATCCTCGGGAAAAAGGAAATTACTTTCCGAACAATCTTATCAAATAACGATAAATAAGGCTATTGCAAAAAATTTTATTCATCATAAATGTAGCCTCATTGAAAAGCTTTTCAGAGTTTCAAAATTTTCAGGGTATACTACTCTGTCAAGAAAATACCGGGAATTTTCAATTAAAACAACATTTTTACATTTAATCGTCAAAATTTATTGGGTCGCCTTCAAAATAGGCTCCATTTGCTCCAATACATCTATGCCAAGGGCACTTCCAATTATCGAAACATTTTTTATAGGCGCTTTCCGGGATGGACTTTAGCTCTCGCGCCGAATTTTGTTTTATGGCTTCAATCGACTCAAAACGGGTGCCACGAAGGGGCAATTTTAGTTTTGGGAAGAGGAAAAAGTCGCAGGGAGCCAAATCCGGCGAATACGGTGGTTGCTGAAGCACGTTTGTTGAGTTTTTGGCGAGAAAGTCAGTCACAATCGTAGCTCGGTGAGAAGGCGCGTTATCGTCATGCAAAATCCATGAGTTGTTCGCCCACAAATTTGGCCGCTTCTTACGGATACGCTCACGCAAACGTTTCATAACGCCTAGGTAATACTCCTTGTTTACCGTCTGACCCTCTGGAACGAATTCGTAGTGCACCACGCCACGGATATCGAAGAAAACAATGAGCATCACCTTCATTTTCGAGCGGCTTTGGCGTGGTTTTTTCGGTTTCGGCTCATTTTTTGCCACCCATTCCGATGATTGCTGGCTTGTTTGCATATCGTACTCGTAGACCCAGGTCTCATCACCAGTTATAATGCGTTCCATGAATGTAGAATCGGAATTACAGCGATCCAACATGTCTGAAGCAACCTGTTCGCGATGACGTCTTTGAAGAAAATTCAGGTCTTTCAGTACGAGTCGTGCGGCCACCTTTCTCATGCCCAAAATATCAATCAAAATCGTACGTGCGGACTCGTGGGATATCTTAAGATCATGTGCTATCTTTCTCAAGCTGGTACGACGGTTTTCCAGCACCCTTTCCTCAATTTTATCGACGTTATCTTCGATCGAAGCCGTCGATGGGCGTCCGGCACGAGGCAAGTCTTCGACCACTTCACGACCGCCCTTGAAGACTCTGTACCACTGATATGCACGAGTTTTCGATAGAGCATTATCACTAAAGGCCTTTTGCAACATTTTCAATGCATCGGCACACGAAAATTCATTTGCAACACAAAACTTTAAACAAATTCTTTGCTCAACGTAATCACCCATAGTAAAAATCGGCACGCACTCTGACATCGACTGACTTAATCAGCTGTTGCAAACACACTAGTTGACAGATCCCGCTCAAGCTTGGCATAGTAATTAAGGACAGTGGTACCAACCTAGGAAAAATAGTTTTAACTGCCTCATTGCCCCGCCAGATTTAAATCGATAATTCTCGGTACTTTCTTGACAGAATGTATTTTCCACACATTTGTTCTTAATCAAGAAATTTGGTTTTAAAGACAACGCAGAACTTTTAAACTTTTTCTTAGCTTCCTACCGGGTGCGTCATTACAATATTGTTCTGTTTTGGGTCAGTTCAAAGTTGCTTATAACAGTTTTCGGAATTTTGCGTTGCCGACGAGAAAGCATATTGATTTGCCTTATGGCTATCCAAACAAAGACGAAACCCATCACCCTTATTGATGCGGAGTAATTGCCTTTCAGTCTTTGGGAATAACGATCCCAATGTTTCCTATTATCTTAATCATGAATTTAGTATAACTGTGGGGTATATTTTAACCTAGGGTTGATGAAGTCAACACAATCCTGTTCGAACCTTTTAAGAAAAGTTTATTCTGTTAAGATTTTTCTACCTTTCTACTTTTTCTTCTATTCCACATTCACGTCATGATATCGCAAAATCGGCAGTCTGATAGGATCTGATTCAAACAGATCCCCCTACTTAACATTCTTCAATGTTTGTAAACCACCTCTTGCCACCCCTCTATCTTTTGTACCAGAGCTGTGTATTTAAGGTCATGTTTTGCATTGTATATCTCAGTTTTAATGCTCACTTGATGAAGTCATGGTATGACGAAACAATTATCGTGTAAATCAATAAAATAGCGGAAGTTAATATTTGTTTTTCTTATATTGATCAAGTCTTGGTTCTTCCTTTACTGAATTCATATGAGTTCAAACAAGTAGAATCAATAACGTCATAAGTGTTTTTTTTCAAATAAAATGACTTAAATACGTCAATAGTAGAGAATAATCCTTAGAGAATTGTTTCTAACGACCTAAAAAACTTTGCTGAAATTTTGTAATATAGACAGCTCTTGTAAGTGCAAAATTGATCTAGTTCAATACATTCAATACTTTTCGCAACAAAAAAAATGAAAGGGCTTGATTCGGTGAAATTAATCACATTAAAATAGATATTTCAAAAATCAAACTGTGATACAATTCCTCCTTCAACTTGTGTAAGAATTCATCTGAGATACTGCCCAGATGACGTTCATGAATACCAAATGCATCTTTCAGGAAAAATTTATTTGTAATAATTTCTCATAAACGTGAGGGTATAAGTTTTCGCTCTGATATATAGATGGTATCACATATAAAAAATTATATTCATATTATGAAAAGTGCACATGTCTGCAATTTGCCCTCGTGATCAACAAAACCTTATCGAACTCGTTTGAGTATGGAATTGTTATACAGATGTATGTTACACTGTCTCGATTTGTAGAACTTAATTACCATATCTCACACTCCTTATAAATGATATTTGGTACAGATCAGCCGAATTAATTTATTTGAAATACAACAATGTAATAATTAACAGAGGTTGTCAAAAAAGGAATTGTGTGTTTCACGACGTTTCGGTCAGTCAGCAATCTCTGACTGTTTTCAACTGAATAACGTTTTTGTCAACATTAAGGAACATTGTATACCGAAATAATTCAGGTAATGCAAGTCCGAAATCGTTATAATCAGAAGAGCCTCATTTATCGTGAAAAAATGTTTTCGTTGATCAGAAATCATTGCGAAACGATTTGAAGAGAATATTCCTTTAATAATATTTCCAGCTGAGATTGTTTTAACTTGAAAATAACATTCTCATATCTGACAATTTCATGTTCGTTTTTGAAACCAACTGATGTTCATATAACGTTTTTATATTCAATTCCTAGTTTTGGAATAACATGGTCGACTTTTTAATTAACTTGCGAATCGATTCACCAAATAGAAATAAACTAATGAATTAATATCTCTTTGAAATGTCATTTTCTAAATATACGAGAGGACGTAACAAAGAGCTCTGTTTATTTGGAACTAGCTTTCAGGAAACTTTTCAGAGATGAAAGGGTTGAATTGGACAACGTACAATATTTGATATCATTTCGAAACGAGAGTATACTAGACGTTCCTATAGATGTGGAATCAATTCGTTCCCTGCATTGGTCAAAGAAAACTAATATAGATTTGAATATTTTTCCGACATGTGTAGAAGATTTTGAAATTCATAAATTGTGCGTATCGAGTTATTTTTGGAACGCACTTGCATCATGTTCTTAAAATTCGTATCTGCGAAGTCGACTTCATGGAAAATATTGGAATTGAACAGTTTCAAGTAACAATTAACTATCCGTTAATTGATCAAACAGAAGTAAGTTCTCATATATTTGATTATTTCGGTCTTTATTTGATGGAAATTGATCTTGAGTTAGAAAACTACAACAATTGTTTCGTCCTATCATGACTTCGTCAGGTGAGTATTACTACTGACTCTATAATTCAAAAATATGTTTTTATACACTAAACACTATGCAATAAGAATGGTGGAATGAAAGGTATGTCACAAATATAACAGCAGATAGCAAATAATAAAGCAATTACATACAAAAATGATAAATCGGGAGTTTATAAGTTAACCTACGGTGATTGCCAAAAAGTTTACATAGGACAGACAGAACGAACTCTCCGACAGAGAATTGGATAACATCTGATGAGTTTCTTCAATAACAAAAGTAATTCCACATATTCGAACCAATTGTTAGAAACGAGATATACTTTCGATCATGATTTTTAAAGTTTACATATAGAAAGTAAAAGTTATGCCTTACACCTGTTAGAGTCACTACAGAAGTTTCCTCTTTTCGGTTTTTCCCCAATAGAATGTTTTACCTACTCTAATATAAATAGAAGTCGATTTCGAAAACAAATTTAGTTATTCAGAAATGTATGATACACCACCTACGTGACGATGCTACTGTGTTCGGGAAACGATCGTTGTATTATATTGATAATAAAATTTGTGAAAATCGGAATAACCTTATTTAATATTATTCTCCACCCGACCTTTTTGTATAATTTTCAAGAATTCCCTAATAATTGCCAAAATATCTTTCACCTCACTTTTCCATTTGAACAGAGTTCAGTTTACAAAAATTTCTCAACAAAAATTTGAACCCCCCACAACTCAGAAACGAAGAATTTTCAAAGATTTAAAAACAATAGATCAACTTCTGTTTTGAAGAGGGACGAATTTCCATAATGAGTTTGTTCCAAAAAAACCACCCCCATGAAGGTGTCATAAACCATTACAATTCAAATTGTAATGAATCTATCTATTATCTTTTGAAGACTATTTCTCCAATGTATTTCAGCCTTTCATTTCTACATCATAATTGGGTTTGAGACTTACTTACGTGGGCGTATCTGGTCTATTATATTGAAAAAAGGATAGAAATTCTCGAATTGTGCTAATAAAATAATAAAATGCGGATTTTGGCTTGATAGAAGGATAATTACAAACTTTGAATATTAAAACAGATTTAGTCTGTTAGTCTTCTTCAATTTTAATTTCAAAAACATTTTTTTGAATTTTTTAGAATTAAATTAATGTCTAATAATAAGTACTGCTCATATTTAATAGACGTATGAAAATCAAAATTCACTATACAATATCAAATGAAATAAAAAAACGCAAAAAAAATAAATTATTAATTAAAATTAAAAATAAGTATTATATTATAATATCGAATGTTTCGTTCCAAACATACGCACCTGAGCTCGTCAGAAAGGTCGTGGTACGTATGTTTTGACAAACATCTGAAAACCTGCTCAGTTTCTGGTCTTATATTTATGTAAATAAAATCTTTCTCAATATACACAACATAATTTTAAGAACATCTCCAAATCTAATTTATTTGAAGTATTCAGTATGTTTAAATATTCAAATAAATTACTTCAAAAACTCTCAAAATCATGTAGCACATCCTCAAAAACAATTAAAAATTCAGACAAGGTCAGTTCAACTTTACATTTATGATATAAATTATATTAAAAATAAATAAACTTGTAATCTTAGCGAACAATTTCTGGAAAATCTGTGAATGCAATTAAGCTAGGTAGGTACATCTAATATCCAAGGTAGTCTATGTTCTATGCTAAACACAGAAATCATACAAAGTTTGTAAGGCATTTTATAGCCTTCAGTAAACGACTGGAAACTGTATAATAAATTTCATTATTCAAAAACCTAATATAATTATATATTATTAATAAAATAAAATAATAAGATACGGTTTTTTACTTGATAGAGACACAATTATAAACTTTGAATATCAAAACAGATTCAATCTTTTAGTCTTCTTCAATTTTAATTTTAAAAAAATGTTTTGAAAAACTTTAAGAATTAAATTAATGTCTAATAATAAGCACTGCTCATATTTAATAGACGTTTAAAAATCAAAATTCACTATACAATATCAAATGGAATAAAAAAATCCAAAAAAATAAATTATTAACTAAAATTAAAAATAAGTAATATCGAATGTTTCGTTCTAAACATACGCACCTGAACTCGACAAAAAGGCCGTGGTACGTATGTTTCGCCTTTGACAAACATTTGAAAATATGTTCAGTTTCTGGTCTTGTTTTTATGAAAATTAAATCTTTTTCAAAAATACACATCATTATTTCAAGAACTTCTCCAAAACTAATTTATTTGAAATATTTAATGTTTAAATATTTAAATAAGTCACTTCAAAACTCTCAAAAACATGTAGCACATCCTCAAAAACAATTATAAATTCAGATAAGGTCCGTTCAACTCTACATTTATAATATGAATTCAATTACAAATAAATAAACTTGTAATCTTACCAAGATAATACGTACCACGGCCTTTCTGGTTCAGGTGCCTATGTTAGGAAAAATTCGATATTACTTATTTTTAGTTTTAATTAATAATTATTTTTTTCGGTTTTTTTTATTCCATTTGATATTGTATAGTAAATTTTGATTTTCATACGTTTATTAAATATGAGCAGTACTTATTATTAGACATTAATAACATTCTAAAAATAAAAAAAAAAAATTTTTTTGAAATTAAAATTTTAGAAGACTAACAGGTTAAATCTGTTTTGATATTCAAAGTTTCAAATTATACTATTGAAATGACGAAAATTCTAGATTAACTGCAAGGTATTTTAATAACAATCATCCAAAAAGAAATGTAAGTCACCAATATGTTAAGCATTTGATGAATAATTTGGCAACTACTCGTTCCATTCAGAATAAGAAACACGAAGTTGAGCGTCTTGTCCGGAATGGAGCTATTAAAATAGCAGTTTTGGGACATTTACAGATAGATAATCGACAATCTATAAGAACTTTAGCACGAGCATCTAATCTTCCGAAATTCAGCATTAATCGAATTGTGAAAGCTCATAAATTTCACCCTTACAAGATAAGGCTGATGCAACAGTTGAATGAAGATGATACTGACCGTCGGACTGAATAATAACCCACATCGACTCTATAATACAATCTTTTCTGACAATTGTACCATTATGTGTAATGGGGAAGTCAATAGACATAATTGTCGGTACTGGAGTGATAGTAGTCTTCATTTATTCATGGAGACACATACACAAATTCCCCAAAAATTATATGTTTGGTTAGGAATAATAGGAAACAATATTGTTTTATTTTTATCGATGGTAATCGTGACGGAACAACTTATTTGAATTCATTAGACGACTTTATTGAACAATGATTACCGATATTCTGGAAAACGACGAAAACCTATTAGAAAATGAACTCATGAGGATGGTGCACCACTCTATTTCGATATCCGTGTTTGACAATTTTTGAACGTTATCCAGGACGTTTGATTGTCATGAGTTGTCCCATAGGGTGGCCAGCAAAATCACCCGACCTATCGCCATTGAATTTGTTTTGTGGGGACATTTGAAGTCCAAGCTCTATGCAACTCCACCTGAAAATATTGCAGAACTGCGACAAATAATCATGATGGAATGCCAATTACTGACACCAGACATTTTAGAAAATGTTAGAGAAGAATTTGAAAGTAGACTATATCATTGCATGGAGGTTGGTGGTGATCATTTCAACAATACATAAGTTTGTTCTTCAACTCATTTTTTTCTGGATGTTTCCTATCATTACTTACAGATCTGGTGTGTTTCAATGTATTGGGTTTCTATTTGAGGTACCTTTCTGATGATGTTCAATATAAAATTGCTTAAAAAAATCACCGAATTTGAAAATTTCAACCAGCATGTTTAGAGGACAAAAAACTTTTCTAACTGAAACACATTCGCCATCTCTTTCCTACTAAATAAAATATTGGTGGGTGTTGCTACCTCCAGATGGTTTTTTCGGAACATTGTCGTCATAGGAATTTCTCCCTAATATAAAACTTGAAAATAATTTTTAGATTCTTCAAAACTCTCAGGTTCTTGAGTTTGGGCAATTATTTCGTCACGTACCTAACAATGTATTTAAACTCGGTTACATTGAATACCATCAGACAGTACAATGTAATACCTATAGAAGCCACATCGTGGTGATACAATTGTTGTAGTAGTAAAAACATTTTTGTGGAAATAAATTACTGTCTCATATATTTTTTTAATTGAAATGAGTTTCCACCAAGTAAAGACCGAATCAATCAAATAATTTTAACGGAGTTGTACATAGAACATAAAAAACTTTCAAACTAACCAACACTCGGCATTCACCTATTCAAAAAATGTTGGGGGTTGATGTCCCCTCAAGGGTTTTTTTTTCGGAACAAACACATGGTATGAAATATTCCGGAATATTTCTCTAGCTTCAGGCAAGTGATAACTCAACAAACGTTATAGAGTATTTATGCAGTTTCAAGTGCAAAAGAATATTAGCAACAATATCAATGAGTGTTATAAAATACCGGCATAATAGAGAACTGAGTAACAGATTTCGGTTAGATAGATAAATTATTTAGTATTTGCAGATTATTCCCAGTTTCTATCATTTTGTAAACTTTAACAATATCTTAAGTATACTGCTTTTTGATTCTATATGTGAAATTACATATATTAACGTTTTAAGAATCATAGAAACCGCCTCAAGTAATAACATGTTTATAAAATCCACAATGTTTCTCCATAGGGAAATCCATAAACAAACATGAGTCTCAAATGATAATGTCGCTCGAAAGCGAACAGATCACATAATATAAGAAAATAGATTCCTCGCTCAACACTTGGTGGAACATATTGATTAACATAAAATACAAAAATAACACTGGACTAAGTTCGCACGAATTTATTAAAATAAAACAAAACATTCAGTTTACATGCATGTTTCGGTATTTATCCCATTCTCAAAACTGACAAGAAAACACACAATACTACATAATTATAATCAAATGACAGCTGTTAAAATTGGAGATAAGCGGAACTCCAGCTGATCGTTCACAATCGGTAATTGGCGTTTATGTGCTGAGGATATTTCCAAAAATTCTAAAAAGTCTAATCGTTTACTTTTTTCCCCCTCGTGTAAAATTTTTGTTTTACCGAAATCTATAAAGTGATTGCAATTGATACAATGAGCAGAAAATCCAGTAGTCGCTTTGTTCTGTAATATCGACTTTCTATGTTCATCAACCCTAACCTTTAGAGAACGACCAGTCTGGCCTATGTAGAATGCAGGACATTCATCACAGTACAGTTTATAAACCCCACTCTTTTCCGAATCAGTTAATCGGTCCTTGCCGTTTAGAAACATTGATCTTAAGTTCTTCTTATTTGTGCATATTACTTCAATTTTGTTCTGTCTTAATCTACTACAAATTTTATCGCTTAATTTTGGGATGTAGTTAATGTAGACAAATTTTTTCTGATCTTTAGGTTGAGGTGGATAGATACATGTTAACAGTTTAGAATATTGCTTTTTGAAAATCAACCTATCTATCATGTCAGGAGAGTAGCCGTTGTTATTGGATAGTAATTTTAACATTTCAATTTCTTTTTTGAAGTTATTTTCTGACAGTGGAATTGAAATTGATCGTTGTACAAGAGAGTGGAACGCTGACATTTTAATTTTATATGGGTGGGAACTGCTGTTATGAATAAGAACGTCCGAAAAAGTGGGTTTTCTGAATATATCGAATTCAAGATGGTCATTTACCCTCTTTATCTGAATATCCAGAAAATTGAGTGAATGGTTTACATTCTCTACTTCCAAAGTGAACTGAACGGATTCGTAAAATGAATTAATTAGTTTCAAAAACGATTCTAGTTCTAAATTTGAGCCAGTCCAAACACAAAATACGTCATCTACATAGCGTTTCCAATATAGTACATATACAGTCAGATTAATGTTTACTGGCGAGAATATTTTCTTCTCCAAATGTGTCATGAAAATTTCACTGAAAAGGGTGGAGGATGGGGAACCCATTGGCAGGCCTTCTAGTTGTTGATAAAATTTACCATTAAACTTAAAATAACTCTGTCCGAGACATATTTCTAGCAGTTTCAATGTTTCCTCTATTATATCCGTAGGGAGTGAAAGATTGTCTTGTCTTCGGACGTTCTTATTCATAACAGCAGTTCCCACCCATATAAAATTAAAATGTCAGCGTTCCACTCTCTTGTACAACGATCAATTTCAATTCCACTGTCAGAAAATAACTTCAAAAAAGAAATTGAAATGTTAAAATTACTATCCAATAACAACGGCTACTCTCCTGACATGATAGATAGGTTGATTTTCAAAAAGCAATATTCTAAACTGTTAACATGTATCTATCCACCTCAACCTAAAGATCAGAAAAAATTTGTCTACATTAACTACATCCCAAAATTAAGCGATAAAATTTGTAGTAGATTAAGACAGAATAAAATTGAAGTAATATGCACAAATAAGAAGAACTTAAGATCAATGTTTCTAAACGGCAAGGACCGATTAACTGATTCGGAAAAGAGTGGGGTTTATAAACTGTACTGTGATGAATGTCCTGCATTCTACATAGGCCAGACTGGTCGTTCTCTAAAGGTTAGGGTTGATGAACATAGAAAGTCGATATTACAGAACAAAGCGACTACTGGATTTTCTGCTCATTGTATCAATTGCAATCACTTTATAGATTTCGGTAAAACAAAAATTTTACACGAGGGGGAAAAAAGTAAACGATTAGACTTTTTAGAATTTTTGGAAATATCCTCAGCACATAAACGCCAATTACCGATTGTGAACGATCAGCTGGAGTTCCGCTTATCTCCAATTTTAACAGCTGTCATTTGATTATAATTATGTAGTATTGTGTGTTTTCTTGTCAGTTTTGAGAATGGGATAAATACCGAAACATGCATGTAAACTGAATGTTTTGTTTTATTTTAATAAATTCGTGCGAACTTAGTCCAGTGTTATTTTTGTATTTTATGTTAAACATAATATAAGATTGTTCGGAAAGTACTTTAGTTTTTTCCCGACAGAGGATTCAATTGTATTTTTTCGAAACTATTATAACTCCACAACAAAACCACATAATATGAGTATATGTTTTCTGAGCTAATATAACAAGGCTAGCGTGTGAAAAAGTTCAATTAATTCTACCCTGTAGTTTTTGGTTAGTGCCCTTTGAAATATGGAGAGCAATAAGCAGCACTTTCGTCATATTTTAATGTTTTACTATAGAAAAGAAAAAATGTAGTTCAAGTCAGAAGAAATTAACCGATGTGTCTGCAGAAGATGTGTTAACAGTACGCCAGTGCCAGAACTGGTTTGCAAAATTTCGATCTGCCCGTTTTGATGTCGAAGATGCACCACATTCCGGAAGGCTGGTTGAAGCTGATAAAGACATGATAAAGGCATAAGTTGATGCAAATCAGCGAATAACAACCCGTGAGGTTGGTAAGAGGTTGAATTCAATTGTTCATGACCACTTGAAAAGCTTGGGTTTAACTTCGAAGCTCGATACATGTTCCAATTGTTCTCACAGAGAGACATTTGGGTCATCGCGTTGACGTCTGTCTTGCTTCCAAAAGTCACGAGAAACATCCATTTTTGAAGTGCTTCATTACTGAAGACGAAAAATGGTTTATATGTAACAATGTCAAATGCAAGAGATCATGGAGCAAAAAGGATGAACCGGCTCAAAGCTCTTCGAAATCCAATATCCATTAAAAAAAGGCGATGCTATCTGTTTGGTGGGATTTTAAAGGAATCGTATTGAGCTTTTACCGGATATAACACAACAATTAATTCGGAATTCTACTGTCATCAGTTGGACATACTGCACTTCAATAGAAAAGGCCAGAATTAATCAACAGAAACAGTGTAGTGTTCCACCAAGATAATCCGAGACCTCATAAAAGTTTGGTCACTCGCTAAAAACTCTTACAGCTTGAATGGGATACACTGCCACACCCACCATATTCTTCAGATCTGGCTCCTTCGGATTATTATTTGTTCCGGTCATCGCAAAATTTTTTTGACGGTAAAATCTCCACTTCAAATGAAGAGGTCAAAAATTACCTGGATCAGTTTTTTTTTAGAAAAGACCAAACATTTGATGAGCCTGGAAACATGCTACTACCAGAAAGATGGCAAAAGGTGTTGAAACAAAATGGCCAATTCATAATTTAATAAAATGTTAAATCATTATACGAAAATTGTTTTTCATTTCCCCCCCAAACAACCGAACAACCCAATAGTAGATGCTAGACTGGATGTGAGGAGTTGTAGGGGTGGGGCGGAGACACAAACACCTCTCGGGTGAGAGCAAAGATCAAATGTAGATTAGCTTCACCAAAAGTGATGACCAAAAAGCGACAGAGAAGTGGGATTTAAATTAATTGGGAAATCTGGAGGAGCAATAGAAATATGAACAAGCCTTGGAACAGTGAATCTTGGAAAATGAAACATGTGAAGACAATCTGACATCTGATGTGGAAAGCCCCTGGAACAGACTTGAAGAAGCAGTTGAAGATTCCGTAAAAACATTAATTGGAAATTAGGAATTGTATAATTTTATTCAATAAAAAGTGATTAAAAATAAAGTAATTTTCTCATTACTTGTACCACCAAGTAATTGATACCATCCAATACTTGACAGATTGAATCTATAAATATTTCTGTTTTTCAGTGGCACCCCTACGCCATCATAGAATATATATCACGGCGTGTTCAATCGGAAAATTGGCAGATATTTCCACCCAGAAGAGAAGTCTCTTCTAATAGAATAGGGCAACGTCCAGAAAACGTGCGACATAGATTTTATCTGACTCAAATGCATCTGAATCTCCTGCAAACCATTGTGTGTTCGATAATTTGTAGGGGCTGTAGACACAATCTGGCGAAGGATTTCCGAATTCGTGGGAAGTCACGTTCGACGTTCAACTCTTTCTACCCATCTGAAGGCGAAGCTGGCCTCCTGAGCGGTCGTATATTTGAATTGAATGGTTTATTGTGCGATTCCTTATTGTGCTCGTCTATACCGAGTCTTGAACAAACTGTGGTTTAAGCCTTGAGCCTCGGTTTCCTTTTATGATGCCAACAAATTAGTCGAAGCGAGAATCGCCGTAAAATAAGGCCCACGACCTGTCATTCAACTCGTTTTTCTTCGTTTGCTCGGGATTACCTCTGAGTTCAAGATGGTTTAGGAGTTGCATTTATTGCGGTGCAGTTTCGAATATTTTCTGCTACACGAAGATGTTGGGATTAAGGAGAAGACATTGGGGAACTAAATTGGTTGATGGGATTATCGCAAATTCTACTGTAAAAACTGAACCCATTGTTTCTGTGAAATTGCTTATTCAAATTTTTTTACATCAAATAATATGCGCTATAGGTACATTCTTTTCAACGTCTTTCTTCACTTGAAGTATTTGATGGATTCGGTCTTTACTTCATGGCAATTCATTTTCAACGAGTGGTAAATAAAATTCAATTTATACAAACTTTAACCGATGAAAGACAATTGTTTCTCCACACTTAGACTTAATCATGTTTTACATTTGAACAGATACTGTATGAAAACTTACATAGGTTCTCAAATATGTATTTACAGGTATTAAAGCAAATAGGACTAAAATTAGAATGACAGATATTTGGTAATTCCCAATTAGGTGGAGAGAAACCGACAATGGCAATAAAAATTATTGAGATTTCCAAACTAAATGAAAGTGACCTCTTAGTATCTGTTTGTTTGTTCAGAACAAAAGCCCTGCAGCCATCAACGGACGAATACAAGGAATTAAGACATGGTTAAAAAATGACATGAAGATACAATATTATCGAATAGACATAAACAATGCAGCTTCTAGAACTACTAACAACGTAGACAAATACATTACAAATAATGAAGATAAATCAAATAAAGATAATAAATCAGAAAGAAGACTATAGGTTGACTTGCAGGGATTTCCCATTAGTTTATATTGGTCAGACCACCAGATTGTTCAAGAAGAGAATCCACGAACATCAAATAATTACACCTCAAATTCCACACATTTAACATACGCCAACCATTCGAGTTAATTTGAACATAATTTCAATAATGAATACGAAATTCTACATATCGAGAGTAAAGGGTCTAGATTGACATTCTAAGAATCACTTGAAATAAACCGATATAATTCCTAGAAGATTTTGCTCAACGAACAAATAGATACCAATAGGACACCTCTATTGAATATCATCATTTAGTTTAAATATACCAGCAACAACTCCAATAACTTTTATTGCCATTTTCAGTTTCTTTCCATCTAATTGAGAATACCGAAATATCTGTCATCACGATTTTAGTCCCATTTTCTGTAATACCTGTCAATACATATATAATAACCTATGTAAGTTTTCACACAGTATAAGATCAAATGTAGAATATGATTAAGCCAGAGCGTGGCGAAAGAATTGTCGTACACCAATAAAACGTTTGTGGAAATGGAATTTTTTACTACTCGTTCACTTGAAGTTATGTCATTTGAAGAATATTTCATGTTTGCTTCCATTGGAAGATGCTACAAGCAGTAATAAAATCATAAGAGCATAGACAATATTCCATTATACACCGCGATCGAGAGGTAGTTCGCAAAACATCACGAGAGCGCAGCTCGAGTGGTGTATCGCGAAATACGTCGAGTTAATAGGTTTGTATAATAATCCAAATATCGGGTGTTCTTTTTAAAGTGATAGAATTTTCGATAGAAATAACTGTGATTTGACAGAAGGTAGTTGTTTTGATATTTCTGTTCAGAAGGCATTGACAAATTATCATGGAAAGACTCACACCGCAACAACGTTTACAAATAGTTGAAATTTATTTTCAAAATTAGTGTTCTCTTCGCCAAACTTATAGAGTACTTCGTGAAATTTATGGTCCATCAGAGCAGCTTATTCGTCGAACTATCGATAGATTTCGAACAACATTTTCTCTACTCGAAGCAACAACAACAACAAGACAAAGAACTGTATGTACAGAAGAAAATATAGCTGCTGTGAGTCATATTGTTGATGATGATCCAGATTTGTCTATTCGTCGACGTTCGCAACAAGTTGGACACTGTGCCACATTGAAAATTTTGCGTAAAGATCTTGGTTTAAACCCAAACAAGATCCAATTGGTTCAAGAAATAAAGCCACTTGACCATAATAAGCGTCGTTTGTTTGCTGATTGGGCCCTAGAACAGCTTGAAGTTGAACCACTTTTTCATCGTGAAATTGTGTTTAGTGATGAAGCTCATTTCTGATTGAACGGCTATGTAAACAAGCAAAATTGCCGTATAAGGAGTGAAAACAATACTTAAGAAATTCTGCAGGTTCCATTTCGCGCAATACGTCGAGTGAAGAAGTTCATATGATCGAAATATATTATCTATGGTCCAGTTGGTATTCGTTACGGTTATATAACAAATGATATCTCAAATTTTTTATTGATTAATATTGAAGGTACAATTAATAAAATAAATATTTAATATATTGTCGTTTTGGGAACTTGTTCGGTGGGTACTGTTGGGGATGGATGGATTATGTATGTTTCTCATTTAGAATCAGTGGTGCGTTTTTCACCACCTTGCACTGTTGTTGAAAACATGAGTTTGTACTCGATACGTCCCGTATTTTGACCGTAATTGTAGGAATGCAACAGTCAATTAAACAAAAGACTGCTTCATTTCCACGCCATGTCAATTCCACAGCACAAATTTGATAATTTTCTTTGTGGACCGTCTGGTGCATTTGCATGAAAACTTGAAATAATTTTGGTTATTTATTTCTCGTTAAGAACGACTGAGATTTTTTTCTGTCCGGAATTGCTTGTAATTTCTTTCTTTCAGCTGCATGAGCCTTTCTTGCACTTTCAAAAATTATATCTTTAAATGGACTTATTTCTCTGTTGAATTCTTTTTCTGTAAGAGCTCAGCAGAAATACTTCAAATGGTTTTTACTGCACTTTCTCTATATTCTCTGCAGTCTGCACGTTTCATGTTGAATGCCCGATCTTTCAGTATATCTGCTAGTTTTTCATATCAGCACAAAGTTTGTGGTTCCGATGTTCACAAAATACCGTAAACTGTTTCCAAACATAATTATTTGTTTTTGTGGTATTTTCTGGTGTCAAATTTTCAATTTCTTGATCTATTTCAACACAAACCAAAGCGCTGCATTCTGAAAAATTCCATGTCATTTTTTTTGAGCTCGCCTTTTATTTTATTTGGCGAACGTCCAAGAACTATACTGTGGAAATGATCATTATATTGCAGGAGGCGAAACACCAAAACGATTATACGACGTCGTCAAGGTTATATTCACTTATCCATACGCCATAACTATAGGAAATCACAAACTTTATTGATTCTTTTAAACATGAGCTATATAATCAGTTATAATATCATAAAAGCATAGGCAATATTCGATTATACACCGTGTCACGAGACGTAGTTCGCGAAACATTACGAGAGCGCAGCTCGAGTGGTGTTTCGCGAAATACGTCGAGTGAAGAGGTTCGTATAATCGAAATATATTGTCTATGGTCGAGTAGGTATTCGTTAAGATTATATAACGAAAACTTTTTGTACTTTTTCATCGATTTATATCAACATTGCATTTTGACAATTTAGATGACATTTATTTGAGCTCGACTTTTATTTTATTTGGCGAACGTCCAAGAACGTTACTATGGAAATTATCACAATATGGCAGAAGGCGAAACACCATAACGATTATACCACATCGTCAAGGGTATATTCACTTATCAATACGCCGTAACTATGGGTAATTCACAGATTTCATTGATTCTTTAGAACATGAGTTATATAATCAGCATAATTATCTGATGGTGATCGTGTCCCAACAAAAATTTGACCCCCCAAGAACTCAGAAACGAAGAATTTTCGAAGATTTTAAAAAAACAGGTCAACTCCTGATTTGAGGGGGACCACTATCCATCAAGAGTTTGTTCCGAAAAAACTACCCCCATGAAGGCATCAACCCCCAACATTTTTTGAATAGAGGAGAGATGCCCAGTGTTAGTTATTTTGAAAGCTATTTATGTTCTGTACACAACCCAGTTAAAATTTTCAGAATCAGTTCATTATTCACGAAATAATGTAATATTGAACTCACCGTCATAGGGTGATGTTGAACAAACAGTTGAAACGCCCAAACTCAAGAACCAAAGAAATTTTAAGAATCCAAAAATAATTTTCAAGTTCTGTATTAGGGAGAATTCCTATGATGACATTGTTCCGAAAAAAACCACCTGAGTGTGGCAACAACGCCTAAAATTTTTTTTAGTGGGGACATTTGAGGTCCAAAGTCTATGCAACTCCACCTGAAAATCTTCGAAACTGCGACAAAGAATCATCATGAAATGCCAATTACTGACACCAGACATTTTCGAAAATGTTAGAGAAGGATTTGAAAATAGACTATATCATTGTATGGAGATTGGTGGTGGTAATTTTGAACAATACATAGTGTTATGAATTTTTAAATGTAAATTTTTCAATTTTATTAATTATTATTACTTATTAGGATTAATTAGAAAAATTTAATTTTGAATGGGTTAATTTAGTATGGATTATTTATTATGAGTTTTCAGTATGAATACTTGTTAGATCACTCTTGTATATGGTTGCGTGTATTGAGTGTAGCTAGCTAACTCTTAATATTATAATTTTGTTATTGTCATTTGAAATTTTGTTGATTTTGACTCACTTTGTATAGGGGGGCTTTCATTTGAATTCAAGTACATAATTGAATTTTAAAAATCTATATTTAATCATAGTAACATGAAATATAAATCTGTGACTACTAAACTAATCTAATGTCTATGTTCCTAATCTCACCTACTAATTATAATTAATAATAATAAAAATCATATATTTATTTCATAACAATACATTAGTTGTTTGAATAGTGCACAATTTTTTTCTTAATGCTCCCTGTCATTACTTACGGATCTCGTGTATTTGAATGTATTGGATTTCTGTTTGAGTTACCCTTCTGATAATGTTCAATATCAAATTGCAAATGATCACCGAATTGAAAATTTCCAACTAGGATGTTTAAAGAACAAAAAAAACTTTTTAACTAAAACACATCCGCCATCTCTTTCCTATTAAAATGAAAATGGGGGTTGTTGCCACCCTCAGGTCGTTTTTTCGAAATAATGTCATCAAAAATAATTTTTGGATTCTTCAAAACTCATAGGTTCTTGACCTTGGGCTGTTCAAATGTCTATTCAACATCACCTTTTTGTCGGTAAGTTCAATATTACATTATTTCGTGAATAGTGAACCGATTTTGAAAATTTTAACTGTGTTATGGACAGAACATAAACAACTTCCAATTAACTAACACTCGACATCTGTTCCCTATTCAAAAAATGTTGGGGGTTGATGCCACCTTCATGTAGATGGTTTTTTCGGAACAAACTCAAATTCGTTCCCCTCAAACCTGAAGTTGACCTATTTTTTTTAAATCTTTGAAAATTCTTCATTTCTGAGTTATGGGGAGGGCCAAATTTTCGGAGGGACACCCTGTATATTTATTTGAGAAGATAGGAATACGCGAAGGAATTGATCCGCACAATAGATATTGAATTGATTCAGTCCTGATGAAAATCGATATTAAATAATATTAAATATAATGATGATTTTCACAATTTTTATTGTTATGTTTACAACAATGTTTTGTTATCACAGTAACATCATCAGGCAGGTTCACATTTTGAATAATTCCATTTTTTACTTTATTGTTATTGGAGAAGTGCTGGTCAGTCAGGCCGTGTTGCATAGATCGAAAGAGATGTTGATCGGAAGTAGCAATGTCTGGGATGTATGGCTGGTGGGGTAGGACTTCATATTTGAGCGTTTCTTAGTACATTTTAACGAGTGACGCAACATGTGTCATGCTGCAAAATGAATTTGTTGGGCCTGTTGGTGTATTACGGCCATTTTTCTCGCAATACTCGGCTAAAACGCATCGATTGTCATCAGTAGATCCTTTCGTATGATTAAAGTAGCGCATAATACACCACACCCATTAATATTGGGCTCAACAGTTAATCATACGTTGCCTGACGTTTTAAATTATCGAAATGGACAAATGGACAGTCACAATTCGATATAAAACTCCTTCTTTTTTGCTGTTGGGGCAATTGTTCACAGGTGAAAGAACGCCGATCAACGTCTCTTGGCTTCAGTTCATACATCTAATTTCCACCTAACTTTCGGATCATTCCGTTTGATTTTAAAAATGGAAAATGATTTGTTGAGTGACTCTAAGAGTTTTTTGAATTTTTCTTGCATTTGTGATGGATCTTCATCGAGCCTTGCCTCTAATTCTTCATCCTCGAACTTTGGTGGCCTTCCCGGTCGTTCTTTATCTTCCAATTCAAAATTACCATCTTTAAATTGAGAAAAACACTTCTGACACGTTCATTCATCTATAGCATGGTCACCATAAACATCCACTAAAATACGATGACTTTAGGCAGCCTTTTTCTTTATCTTGAAGTGATGAAGTAAAACTCCCCGCAAGAAGACATTATTCGTTACAAAAGTTAATATTTTCAGAGTATAATGAATCTGTGTTGTTTACACTTAAGCGAAATGACAACTGAAAGAAGGCCTGATGATGCCACCTCAAAATGAAGGTGTTGTTGGATGAAACAATGGAATAATAAACAAGTGGTGACATATGTAATCGAAACCACACGAACTTATTTTTACTCCCAATAGTTAAATTATTTCTGTAGGCCAAATATCGTATGAATCTTTTTTATTGGGTGGTGTACTAGGTAACTTTGTAATAGTTCATTCTGAGTAGGGGAGGGATAATAAATGACGTCGTTTTATATCAGTATTTTATTATTGAGAATACAGTGACCCAAGTTTTGTAGTCAGAGTATGTTTTCAAACTGGTGTTTAGCAAGTTGTTTTTCATAGGTTTTATATATCTAAGAAAGACTCTAGTTGTGTTATGTGGAACTTCGAGAAGAGGGGAACACCAGAGGTCTGTCTCCAACTATTAACCTATTTTAATATTAGGAGTACAAATAAGTTTCCGCCGTTTTTTAACACAAATTAAATATTTATTATAGAAGAACGGTAATATAAATTTATTTAAAATATTGCCCATCACTTGCAACCACTTTTTCCCATCTCTCAGGCAGCATTGGAATCCCACGTCTGAAGAACTCCTTGTCTTTTGAGGCTATCCACGAATCAACCCAATTTTTGGTATCCTCATAAGATGTGAACCGCTGCGCCATCAGAGCATGTGCCATAGACCGGAACAGGTGATAATCGGACGGTGCAATGTCTGTTGAATACGGCGGGTGGGGTAACACTTCCCAATCAAGTGTTTCAAAGTACTTTTTCACGGGAGCCGCAACATGTGGACGAACATTGTCATGCAGAAGAATAATTTTTTCGATTGAGACGATGTGAGACTGCTTGCTGAGTGACTTCTAATGTAAGAGCAAGTTCTTTTTGTGTTTGAGATGAATCTTCCTCCAATAATTCCTCCAATTCTGCATCCTCGTAAATTTTTGACCCTCCACTGCGATCTTTGTCTTCTACGTCGAAAACACCGTTTTTAAACTTTTGAAACCACTCTCGACACGTTCTCTCACTCAAAGGACCCTCATCATATGCTTCTACGAGCAATTGATGCGCCTCAGCAGATTTCTTTAAATTAAAGAAGTAAACTAATATTTCCCGCAAATGACGCTTACTTGGCTCAAATTTTGACATTTTCAACTTATGAAAATTATATTTTACCAATACAAAATCAATGATATTAATAGGTTATGTTGTTCTTGAATGTCCAAACTATTTTTTAAGCCGGTTATCATCTGCGAAAGCTAACCGAAACTCCGTGCCACGCCATCTACAATAAAACGGCGGAAACTTATTTGTACTCCTAATAGTTTTACTGCTGGATCGTGATAATTTTCATGAACTTCCATTGATTCCAGTATCTCTAGTTTCTTGCCTTTCGGTTTTAGATGTAGTCTATATCTAATTCTAGGAAAACTTATGGCTTGCTTCGAAAAAATGTTTCGCAAAATAAGAGTTATCTTTCTTGTTCTCAAATGATGCTTATGTTCTTTTCGCCATTTTTGAGAAAATTCTCCTGGTTTGTCCTACATATATGCAACTACACTCATGACAACTTAATTCATAAACTCCTAAATTATTAAGCCGGTTGTTTTTGTCATTAGCATTAAAAAAGAAGTTGGAAATGCTATATGAGGGTGTGCCTTTTAAAGTTAGTTCTTGAAATTTCTTTAAATATCTTTTGAAATTAGCCCAAAATGTAGTTTCACTAATATTTTAAATTGTTTTCTTCTTTGGAGGTGAATATATTTGTTTCAAAATGAGTCTTCTTCAAGTCTTATTTATGATTGATGTTAACATCAGTAGAGCTATATGAATAGAGAGAATAGATTAATCATGTAAAACGGTATATTGTGATGTTTGACCCTTTTGACAACTTATTTTGAAGACAACTTTCAGAACGCCAACATAAAAGTGTACACGAGTTTTCAGCTCATTGTGTCTTATTCTGAGGTGGAACCCTGAAATGACTGGACAATAGCAGGAAACTGAAGTAAAGCAAAGTAACCGGGATCGTGCGAAAATAACACCTGTGTACGGCACATTCGAACGAAAATTCGGACGGTCGATAACCCTGAGGGTGTGAAAGAGGCTTAAGAGATTCCGCATATGTATGTTATATTAAAACCTACCTCCACATTGAGTCTCACAATTGCTTGGTATGTAGGGATACCTTTATGAATTCTTCATAATAATTGATTAACGTCAATCACTTAGTATGCAAATTCTAGGATAAGCATACTTCAAATGGGAGATTCAGAGAGAAATATATTAGTCTTTAACTGGTTTATTTGCAGCCTAAATACATATGTTACAAATGTACAATTTGGTATGGTTTTACCCAAAAGTTGAGGGAATTCTTTCGGTGTAGTATTGAACCCTTATTGCGGCGAAAACACTATATTGTTCGTAAAGTAGTAGTTCTTGGAGCTTTTTCACTGTTGTCTACTTTCACTGGGCTCACTGTTCGCTTTACTTTTCGATTCACTTAACACAATTACTATCTAATTACAAACAAATAATGTAGATATACATTCAGTTCCAGGCCTTTAGTGCGTTATGGGTCATTGATAAAGGGTGTTCCTTGGAAACATAAAGTGATTTAAAATTAACAGAGTTTTTTCGTTTATGTATAAATTCCAGAGACGTGAGATTGTATTATGACTGAACGTAAAAACTAGCGAGCATTTTGTCTGGTATTTAGCGAGTAAGTGACAAAAAGAGACTGTGTGAGGGGTCGAAACTAAATGATACCTTGGGGCGATTTGGAATTTCAAGGGAAGGAAATATGAAGAAAAAAACCAGTGGTGGGACCCTGAATTTAAGAGTCCTGTGACAAAGGGCAAAGTTTGGTGATGGAACGTGTACGATTCCCATCGAGAATATTCAAACAAGTGTTTGCGTTAGGAGGATGTCAGAGGTGTATGGAAATTTGATTCCTTGTGCAAGGATAAATTCTCTTAAGGCTCGAAGGCTTAGGAAAAGAGCGGACTTTTCCCCATATGTCGCAGTGGGTTTGATACATCGTAAAGGGCCAAAGAGTGTTCTGCAAAATCGTTTGGTTGGGATTCACTTCAATCTGGCGGTACATTTCGTATATGTTCGCCGTGAACGCAAATAGAAACTGCCTGAATCGGCATAGAATATTGAACAGGTCGTGTTATTAGACAAAGAACAAAGGGGGCGACTTTTGGCTGTGTGAACTGCATTAACTAATATTGACGGTTCTTGCGGAGAGCATATAGGTAGATTAATTTACACTATTTCGTCATCTGAGGCATTTATATTCGTCGTTCTGTCCCGATGAATTGCAAGAGTTGAGGTGCTGCTGGGTCACTGGACCGTTATCTTGACTATGGTGGCTTGTCTGACGCTTCTTAGAGCATGTTGAGTATCCTCGAGAAGTACGAGTGTTAACGGTATGCCGTGTACCTAAACAGTTGTAACACATGCCGTTAGTTTTCACTTATTCAATCCTTTCAACGTGAGAGAACGCTGAAAATGTGGGACATTGACATATTCTGTGCGATGTCGATTTGCAACACAAACACCTTGAGAACGTTTGAGTGTTACTGGAATTTACAGATTGAACAGTGATCGTATAATAAGAAACAAACTTTTCTGAGGGATGATTTTCCGATTTGTTAACAGTGGGTGCTACTGTTGCTACTACATCGTTCTTCTAAAATTTCAAAAAATTCGGCAATAGTTGGGAGGGAGCTTAGATAAATCTCCCTTGGACTCGTCATCACTTTTACTTGCAACATCCAACTTTCTACACATTTTGAGTATAACCAAGTGTTCTATATCAACTCTCAAATTTTTCAAACAATTCAATTTTTGTCTCATTTCTGTTAATAAGTATCTTAAAGTCTGGGAGTTACCTTAAGTGATAGGGGAAAAATCAATGATAACATTAAGGTGTCAGTTGGTAAGCGAAGTTCATCATTATATCTACTGGGAAAAATGTTAAGAGTGATTGAAAAGTTCTCGTTTGTGAGTTTAACCTTAAGTATATTAACTCTTTATTATCTGAAAGTGAACAATTGTTAACGATTAGAGAACAGAACATATCATAGAACGCTGTCCACTTACTCATCTCTCCGCTGAAGTTTCGCTCTGTAAGCTGGGACAATTTGACATTATTTGTATTAATGTTGTTGACTGTTGAGTTTAATTTCAGCCGTTTGAGATTTTGACTTTGGGCGTACGCTTGAGACTGAATGTATTTATTTTTCAACCATAGCTACATAATCTAGATATAGATTAAATAAGGCATCATGTTTCATTGTTTCAGACTCAATGTCAAGTGCTTGTTTTTCCAGGATATTTTCAATGTTGAATTGGGGCTTCTCATACTTTTCTGTAACATTGAGTGATTTTTTACGATAACCTAATTTGAATTCTTCTGAACAAGTTTCTGAATATTTATCTAGCTATGAAAGGTTTCGAGTAAATACGGACTTGGCATTATTTATTTCAGTTTTGAAACCTTCCATTTAGAGAATTTATACTGAAAGTACAAATGAATATATCTTAGTGATGGAATAAAAATGATAGATAAGGTCGAATTAAAAGAATATTAATCAGTAAAACAACTGTTACAGCGATATGAATATATATAAAACCTTATATAAATTCAGTTGTGTTTAAGAAAATAAGTGAAATGAGAATATCAACATATAAAGATATTATTAGGAAAATATATTGACAATAGAGCTGAATAATAAAAATATTATAATTGAGAATACTACAGAGTATTGAAAAATTCAGAGGTATTTTCGAAACAACAAATACTTATGTAATTCTGATCAGTTAATTCGTCACGGGAGGAACTGGAGATAGATGTCTGCAATTTGAACTACTGTATTTCGGATGGCTTGTTTTTTTTCTTTAGATCTCGAAGGTCCGTGATGTGAAAAGATCCAGCTGGTATGGATCAGATGTGGTATGTAAATATGATCAGATATGGAATGTGAATTCGGCTCGTAAGGACCAATGAAAGAATTGATTGGTATTGAAGAGATCTACATATTTTTATAAAGGAAAATTAGGCGGGAAGAACCACCTAGGAAATTTTATGCCTACTTGTCACTGTCGATGTCAGGAGTAAGAGTCTATGGTCGCTTCGTAGACTCGCACGCGTGTAACATAACCCCGAGAGAGAAGCGTCTGTGCTCTCTAGATTAGTTGAGGTGATCTTCGGCGACTGAACGCCGGCTTAAGAGCGTCAAATTTTTCTTTGTTAGAAATAGAACGCCATTGTCCATTGTTCATTGAAAGTTAAGGATAGACACAAAAGGAAGTTGACTAAGCAGCTCTCACATGTAAAGTTATTGTATTGTATTGAATTACCTGAGGTCCACGTGAGTGTTATTTGTATCATGTATTATTTATTCCTTGGTGGATTTTACCGCATTGATGCTCCAGCTAAAGGAGATCTGTTTACTTTAATCTGAATTCACTTTTTAACATGTAAGCGTCTTTATCTTCATTTCATTTATTGAAATCTAAGCAGTGATTAACAATGGTACTTTGTTCAAGAATTAAAGTGTTTAAAGTAAATTACATGTGGATGCACAATGAGATACTAACACAAAAACCCTGTGTCTTCAGAATGTCGCAACAATACATTCCTGAACAACTATGTTATTAGATATGAAGATTATAATAAATAGGTACTTCAATAACAGACACCAAAACCTTTGTGTCGACAGAGTTCCGCAACAAGACATTCCTGAACATTTATATTATTAGATATAGAGATTATAATGAATAAATAGTTAACTAACAGACACCACAACCTTTGTATCCTCAGAATGCCCCAACAAGACTTTCCTGAACAACGATATTATGCGTCCACATTATAATAATCTGATTAGATAGTAAGTGTATGAAGGGGGAATTCCTGAGCAAAGGGTCATCGTTAAACTAATTCGAAGATCTTTGTTACATTACATATTCCTATTGCCATGTTATCTGTGTGTTCACTCAATTGATAGCGGTATTTACCTTTACTTGCACACTAATTATGTTTTAGGATATTAGAAAGGTTGTCGATCTCTGGACCTTGATTTTATGAATAACGGCAAAGACAGGGTTGAAGAATGTATGTGAGCTGAAGAGAGGTCAAGGTTTTTATCCCTGACTCTTTTAATCTTTAGGTATAACCTTGCTCTCGTACATCGAGTCAGGTGCGGGACCCTGTCTTCTGCAACCAATTATTGTATTTTTTACCTAACCTTAGATTCTAAGCTTCCCGTCACTGTTTCCTTGTTCTCGTTCAAGTGTAACTTGGGTTGTCTACACATCGTAATGTCCTTTTCTCCCGCCACTAGATGATAACGATTAAAGATATCTTAGAGTACTCCGTATAATCCCGGATATTTTAGAGTACTCTGTATAGTACGAGAAGGCTTAGTATGTAGAAATACCTTGTTGAATTCTTGCTAAGAAATTAATTAACGTCAATCAATTAGTATGCTGATTATAAGATCAGCATACTTCAAATAAGGTTGAGAATGGCTATGTGTGTATTAAGAGCGCAAAATGATATATTGTCTCCTTCGTCGCTCAGTAATCTCTTGAAATCAACAAAGAATTTTCACTGAAATTACACACAAGATTTATTCAACAATCGAGGAGTTCACATATTTCCAAAAATGTACTTAATTTAATGAATGAAACTTGAAAAAACAGTTTTCACTCAAATGAAAGATGTCATCTAATCGTAGTCATTGGATATTCTGAGCGAGGCATATTTGATTTATAGCTAATAATTGGGAGTGCAAATGCCTGCTTTGGATTGGCGATTGTAGAAAAAGATGTATATCAAGACTTCAACTGGTTGATTTGCTGCCTAAATACATATGTTACATATGGGTTTCTCAACGAGGGAGTTCTTTGAAAAGTAAGAGTGATTTCGAATTGAGAGAGTTCTTTCGTTTACCTACAAATTCAAGAGACGTGAGATTGTGTCTTGACCTAACGTAAAAACTAGCGAGCGTTTTATCTTATTTTTCGTGGGTAAGTGACAAAAAAACTGTATTAGGGTTTGAAATGTGGCGCATGTAGAGTCCCTTGTCTCGAGATGGCATCGGTTTTAATGGCTTTCAAGGGTTCTACGAAAACTATGAAGGATAAATATTTTCGGTCCTTAACTGATGTGCAGGCCCGAATTCCATTTGTAATACCATTCCTTGTTAAATTTCGAAGAAATCGAACAAAAGGGTTTTCCAATAGGAACGTTACAGTTCAAAATGGTTATAATGGCAAAACTGTATATTATTTTCGACATTTTCTATGTCATTTGTATTAATTAGGTTATACCATTTGATCATGAAATGATACACGCTTCAACAAAGGTTTAGAAATTGTTAAATTATTTCATAAAAATCAATGCTCATTTCAATCAGTTAATCGCCTCACTATTCGTCGTATTGAAGATTAATTTGAAGGTGAATATTTTCACACGATACAAGAGTACCAGTACGAAAAATTAATGCACGCATATAATGGAATATAGGCTTGATTTCAGCAAGTATAAGAGAAAATCCAAATTTATCGGTTCCGTGTCGTTCTTAATACCTGAATTATTTCTCAACAATAACTTAGAGAGAATTTTGAGCAAATATTTGGGTTCACATCCCTACGAAAATCAACTGATTCAAGAACCGAATCCATTTTACTACCATAAACGTCGCTTAGTTTTTGATTTTGCTCTTAAATAACTTGAAAATGATGAATAATTTCATCGAAAAACTTTATTCAATGATGAAGCTCCTTTTTGGTTGAACGGTTATGTAAACAAACAGAATGGTAGAATTCGGAGTGATGATAATCCACACGAAACTGTTTAGACACCGTTACATACAGATCAAGTCACACTATCTTGTGAATTCTACCAGTTAGGTTACTGTCATGTTCTTTCACCAGGTGATTATTTAGCAGTCAGCACAATCTACCCAGGAAGCAAAATGTGTGATAAGGGTACGCTGCATCATCAAGCATAAGCGAGAACCACTCCGAAGAGTTGAACCCACCAGTTTCGGCTTCAGTTCGAAAACCTACAACGTGACTGGTAGCAGCGAAGCACTATCTATTCTCTACTGGCTCTGCAGTGTCAATATCCGAGTTGTTTTGTGACGCAACTCATTCATCGAAGGGGCTTCTTATCCACACATCTGAACGCAGTCTCATAAACCAAGATAGTATCAAGATTTAATGCTAAATTGATCCTGGTACGAGCACCGTCAATCCGACCTGTACGTCAAGAACAACGAACCCTTGTGATGTCCTTCAATTGATCTTCAAGCACCAACGATCTAGCCGTATCGTCGAGATCCACAAACCCCAAAAACGTCATGCAAATGATCCTGGTTAGGACGAGACTGGTCGAACCGTCAGGTCCCGCTAAACCTTGAAGCATTCCTCGAGATATCCTGAACTTGAGTTTCTGCGATAAGATAGATGGAATACCCTTTTAGTCCACCATGCGGACTTTCAACCACTGCCCCCTCGAGTCCAACATCAATTGGGCAGTATGCTACATAACGCACTCGGCCATTGGACAGAAAAGTCCGGCGATTTACTACAATAGGGTAGAGTACGTTAGTTTTAAGGGTGAAAATGTTGAAAGAGTAACAATTAATAGAGAACGATACAGAATAATGTAGAATGAATATTTTTCGGCTCATGTTGAGTATAATTTAGAGAATATGTAGTTTCAACAAGATGATGCTACCTACCAAACAGCCACCTCAACAATCGATTTATTGAATAAAAAATTTGGTCATAAAATTACACAAGAAAAGGCCTAGTAAATTATTCTCCAGGTCATGTGATTTAACACCTTGTGATTTCTGAGACAACTGAGCAATTGTGAAATAAACATTGAACGTACCATTGTTGAAATACAGCCAAAATGTGAGAGTGATGAACAATTGCGTTGATACAATGCTGTACGTACGGAGAAGTCATGGTGGTCATTGAAATGATGTTATTTTCCATACATGTAATGTAACTTTTCAAATAAAAAAATAAATTATGTCTCACATAATGACTTCTATGTTTTTTCGATTTTAAACTTGAATAATTTCCATGGGAAAACCATTAATAAATTCATATAAAATAAATGTTTCGTCTTACATCTACTTAAAATCATTGCATAAGAAAAACATACAACTATTAATTTATGGAGGCTGATCCCGCTTTGTATTAAGCCATGAATGTACCAGATACAACATCTTTCTAGCTTCGCGTTATCTCAGATGAAATGGTCAGCCAATATTGCAGTGAATCACTTTTTTTTTGCCTATACATTCTGTCAAGAAAGTACCGGGAATTATCGATTTAAATCTGGCGGGGCAATGAGGCAGGTAAAATTTTTTTACTGCCCTTAATTACTATGCCAAGCTTGAGCAGGATCTGTCAACTAGTGTGTTTGCAACAGCTGATTAAGTCAGTCGATGTCAGAGTGCGTGCCGATTTTTACTATGGGTGATTACGTTGAGCAAAGAATTTGTTTAAAGTTTTGTGTTGCAAATGAATTTTCGTGTGCCGATGCATTGAAAATGATGCAAAAGACCTTTGGTGATAATGCTCTATCGAAAACTCGTGCATATCAGTGGTACAGAGCCTTCAAGGACGGTCGTGAAGTGGTCGCCCATCGACGGCTTCGATCGAAGATAACGTCGACAAAATTAAGGAAAGGGTGCTGGAAAACCGTCGTACCAGCTTGAGAGAGATAGCACATGATCTTAAGATATCCCACGAGTCCGCACGTACGATTTTGATTGATATTTTGGGCATGAGAAAGGTGGCCGCACGACTCGTACCGAAAGACCTGAATTTTCTTCAAAAACGTCATCGCGAACAGGTTGCTTCAGACATGCTGGATCGCTGTAATTCCGATTCTACATTCATGGAACGCATTATAACTGGTGATGAGACCTGGGTCTACGAGTACGATATGCAAACAAGCCAGCAATCATCGGAATGGGTGGCAAAAAATGAGCCGAAACCGAAAAAACCACGCCAAAGCCGCTCGAAAATGAAGGTGATGCTCATTGTTTTCTTCGATATCCGTGGCGTGGTGCACTACGAATTCGTTCCAGAGGGTCAGACGGTAAACAAGGAGTATTACCTAGGCGTTATGAAACGTTTGCGTGAGCGTATCCGTAAGAAGCGGCCAAATTTGTGGGCGAATAACTCATGGATTTTGCATGACGATAACGCGCCTTCTCACCGAGCTACGATTGTGACTGACTTTCTCGCCAAAAACTCAACAAGCGTGCTTCAGCAACCACCGTATTCGCCGGATTTGGCTCCCTGCGACTTTTTCCTCTTCCCAAAACTAAAATTGCCCCTTCGTGGCACCCGTTTTGAGTCGATTGAAGCCATAAAACAAAATTCGGCGCGAGAGCTAAAGTCCATCCCGGAAAGCGCCTATAAAAAATGTTTCGATAATTGGAACTGCCGTTGGCATAGATGTATTGGAGCAAATGGAGCCTATTTTGAAGGCGACCCAATAAATTTTGACAATTAAATGTAAAAATGTTGTTTTAATTGAAAATTCCCGGTACTTTCTTGACAGAGTAGTATATGTGATTCTTATTAATTAATTGGCTTACCCATATCAGCCTGCATAACACATTAATAGCGGTTAAGAGCCATTGTTTATGCAAATAATTATTTTGCTACGCAGTTTCTTCTTCGGATATTATGTTCGATGAAACTACTCGTCGTTTCCTTAAATATTCATTTAGTGTTCATGGGTCGAATAAGCCCATCGGGAATCGGTCAAGGAAACTCAAAAATGTATTAATCCTCATTATTGCCCTTTCCGAAATAATACATTCATTTCAACAAAATACTCTAACAATCGCAATATTTTTGATCGAATTTTCAGAAATCTTATTTAGCGCTGTTTATGCATTGAATGTACTGGGAACGATTACCACAAAGTGATAGTTTACAGTTTTCAAAGAGAAAAAAGGCAAACGTCTCTGAATCTGCCAAAGACGGTGGTCGTTCGATAAGATTTGTTGAGTTTCTGGCCAGAAATTGTTTCACCTTGTCAGATGGTGGAAAATCTACGATCATTCTAAAAGGTATGAGTTGATTTATGATACACAGAAATTTTAACCGCTATCTCCCTCAGATTTGAATGAGGATTTTCAGTTGCTATTTCCTTCATTGAATCGATTGTTTGATTGCAGAGATTGATGACCGGACAGAACCAGGCATATCTTTCACCGCATCTCGAGCGCTTTTGAACGGAAGCTATAAATTTTATTCACCCTTAGCACTGTACTACTGTGATTTTCATAATATTGATTTATTCTGTAACATTTTCTGCAGTACAGGAAGTTCAATTTGTTTTCAAAATTCAATGCCAGTTTTTTGTTCGATATTTTATTCCTTGTATGAATAGCAACACACACTTGTAATGAACAGACAAAATTGAACAATGTTAACAAACTAAATGATAGATTTTTCAAATATTTTAATATTTACAGATATATTCGCTTAGCCTTCTACATATTTAATTACAAAAAATTATATTTAATATTATAACTTCAGGAATTGAATTAATGTCATATAAGTACCACTTATATCAAACGACATATAAAATAAACATTCATTATAAGACATCCAAATGATATAACAACTTCCAGTAAATATAAAATGTTAATAAAAATCCTATAAATTGAATATTTTGAGTAGATAAAATTTTGTTTCTGCTCATCTCTCTTATGAAAACAAATATCTTTAAAAAATGTTCAACATAATCTTAAGAATTTCATCATGAAATTATCTTACTTAGAATATTCAATATCATCGGATATCTAAATAAGTTACTTTTTAGAAAATCTCAAGATATGTAAAAACATTACTAAAAAACAAGTTTTAATAGAGACTTTGTCCTTGTGCTATAACAGAGGCCGTTAAATTGCCTTTAAATCTTTAAGATCAATGGTAAGCCACAGAACTATTTACTTCGAGCCACATAAGACTCCATTTTAAATGTTCAGTATTCATTTACCAAGAAGCTTTATGAATTAAGTAAACACTTTTTGTTGATTGATGTTATATTTTATTGAATACGTTTGAGTAATGACGAAGCAAAGTCTCTCTTAAAACTTGTTTTTTAGTAATGTTTTTACATATCTTGAGATTTCCTGAAAAGTAACTTAGATATCCAATAATATTGAATATTCTAAGTAAGATAGTTTTATGATGAAATTCTTAAGATTATGTTGAACATTTTTGAAAGATATTTGTTTTCATAAGAGGGATGAGCAGAAACAAAATTTTGTCTACTCAAAATATTTAATTTATAGGATTTTTATTAACAATTTATATTTATTGGATTTTGTTATATCATTTGGATGTCTTATAAAGACTATTTATTTTATATGTCGTTTGATACGGTACTAGTATGACATTAATTTAATTCCTGAAGTTATAATATTAAATATAATTTTTGGAAATTAAATATGTAGAAGGCTAACAGAATATATCTATAAATATTAAAATATTTGAATAATTTTATATACCTTCTATAAAGTATAAACCTTCATTTATTTCAAATGATAGATGGCGCTCAAACTTCACTGGAGTATAAAGCACTGTTGCCAATTTAGCTACAGAAGGAATTTCAAAAATCCCTTTAGGCAGGAATTTTATGTGATCAGTTCAATTATTGATCTAAGTAAAATTCGACAATTTATGGTCGATTATATTTTGTAATTTCATTTAACCAGCATTGAGCCTTATGACTTAATGTATAGCCACAAGCTACCAATGTATTTGGTTCTTAAGCAAAGTAAGTATCAACAAAAATATGGAATCAACTGTATGGTGGCACAATAGTCAGTTCTGGAGTATGATAAGTATAATGAACTTTGCTATAATATACACATCTAAATCAAAATAGATCAACGGCTAAAATAACAATTTAACTTTGATAAATTATACAGCGAAAAAGAATTTAAGAAGAACGGTACGAACGTCTGAAACAGGCATTATTAAAGTTTGCAATATGTAAGATATAACAGGGCATTTTCTGAATCAATAAGATCAGTTAAAGTTTCTCGTGGTAGGAGGAATATCTTAATTCAAGTTTTTCTTTTTAAAAAGCTGAAGCTTTGATTCTTCTTTTTTCTGGTAGAATATTATAAGTTAGTGGGAACAAGAATGTCTAACACATTTGTTCGATTTTTTCAAACCTTCTGGGTATTGAGTGTCCCTTGAGGGCATATTTTATCTGAAATTTGCAATTAATCGTCGTTTTCTCACATGTATGAAACAATAGAAATCTGACAGAAAAGTTGTGTAGGGCTGCAAACTCTAGCCTCTTCAAATATCATTTGTATTTTTTTTTATAAAAAACCTTCAGAATTTTTTTCTGAAAAATTTCCAACTAGTGGACTACATCAACCCCTCCTCATGCAAGAATAATACATAACAACAACGATTGCACTAACGAAAAATAAAGTATTTTGAGATCAACCAAAGTACAAAATCCATTAACATGTTTGAGTGAGCCCAGATGCCGCCTAAATGGTGACTCTCTTCCTGACTCTCTCATCCCCTAACGCGTGAGGTCACATCAAATGCCTGCTATACCTTTATCGCGCTCTTCTGCGACTTCAACACTATCCTCATAGATGGCGCAAGCAGAATACGGTCCCTCAATAAACACGATCCCTTTCGGTCGTAAATAGAGCAGCATTTATAATTTATCTATCTTTCTGTACTGCGAAGAAGTTACCCTCTCACAAGGCAGGATTTTTAAAAACAATTTTTCGGCCAATATTTTACCTTTTGAGATTTTACTGAATTCGTCGTAAAATAAAACACTCCTGAAAACACACATGGTTAATAACCAGATGTGAAACGCGTAGCATATAATTGTAGGAATAACTATAATTTATTACAGGATTGAATATTATGCAAGTGTGTTGTAACGAATGTATGAAATTCGAAATTAATAATGATGTCTTACTTTGACCATCCTTTCACACATGCTCAATTGGCAGGCTTCATCCATAATGAGCTATCTGATAATATGTGATATATTGATGTCGATAATATCCTGATACTCCTAAGGGCCTACAGACATTCAACATTCAACATTGTTCCTGAAGGGCAACATTGGAGATGAGGTTGTACGTTTGTGGGCAACTCACTATGCCGAGATAATTCTAACAATGGAGTAAGATTTCTTCAGAATGCATAAATCCTTGCTTGGAGGGTTCGTTCTGAAACATACAGAGACGGGAAAAATTTGTGAGAAGCACCGACGTGAAGACGGATGCTTTTGAGCGCTTGTTCAACAGTCCATTTATCCGGAAGATTTAAAATCTTCGAATAACTTAAAGAAATGTGATGTATAAAAATAAAGAAATAAAGCCAAAAACGTCTCAGCAACTCCGAATTCTTTTGCCATAACTTCGGAAAAAATTGGAGGACGATATTCTCAATAACTTGTCGGAAAACATGCAAAAAAGATGCCAAGCAATTATTGTTGCATGTGGTGGTTATACCTTGTATTGAGGTTGAATACAAGATGAATATTTGAAATTTTCATAGTTTCAGTTTTTCGTAAAATTGTAAATTTTCGATATATTGTATTTTTGTTATTATGAATACATCATTCCTTTGAAATCTAATTTTCTAACTTACAACACTTTACAAATACGTATTTCAAAAGGAAATAGGATTTTCCGAAAAGAAAACACAAAATAATTCAATATCTTTAACTTTTGACAAGCAGTTTACATTTGACCTCGGCATTTTCTGTTCAACATTCAGAAAATTACAGACATTTACTGTTTCCTAAAATAAGCGCGTAAAAATGATAGCTTGGCATAAACTAGTGGCCAGAAAACTAGAAATCGAAATGCTTCAAAGAATATTTCTAATATAAGAATTTGTTAAAGGTGAAAACTGAAGAAATGTTCGTTAAAAACTTCAGAACTTTGTCCATTGGCCAGAAATCTTTGAGTTTGTAATTCTGTGGAATATCAAAAATATCTAATAAGTGACTGTTCGAATTGATGAAGGACTTCCGAAAAATACTCTGTAAGTACAATACATATTTTATGCAGTTGAGTTTGTGTTGAAATCTTATCAATTTTTTCATAAAAATCGTACTTTTGGGAATTATAAGAGTAAATTTTTTTGGAATATTCTTTTGAGTTATTGAATTGTTTCAGCCGTTACTATTTGGTAGTTGATCATAATTAAAACAAATTGTATAAATTACTATGTTTTACTACCAACAAAAATGTATATTACACATTTTCTTGTGACTCGAGTTTCGGGAAATGAACTATCTCATCATCAGACAACTGAAGACCTAAAAGTGGTACAGAGGTATTTAAGCAAAAGTGATAAAAATCTTGAATATTTCGATAGATTCTAGGTAATACCTTATAGTGGTACAGAGGTTTACAAGCGGAACGTGATAAAAAACCGGATTAAAAAAGCGGGGCCTTCTAACAGATATCGGAATGTCGGCAATCGACAAAGAAGGTTGTTAAACAGATGGTACCCATTTAAATATCTCAAATAATTTTTGGGGGTTACATACCTCCGTACAGTCATTCATTATTTTTACATTTTTTTGTTGTATATCTCAAATATTTGGATTTACATAGCTCCGTACAGTCATTCATTATTTGTAACATTATTTTTATTGTGAACGAATTGGAAAATTTCGATAATCAAGTTTCTTATCTTTTGAATCTACATGTAAAATTTTCTTAAGATTTTCTTTTGTCGAAAGGAATTACTGTTTTTAAAAAAATGAGTGGCAAAAGTCGAATTGTTGTTTACTTTTCATTAAATTCATTTTATGTTCGTTGAAAAAGATTTTAAACAGATGTTACTTTTTAAATATCTCAAATATTTTCGATTTACATAGCTCCGTACAGTCGTTCATTATTTTTACATTATTGTTATCGTGAACTAATTTGAAAACTTCAACAGATTCTAGATAATCGAGTTTCTTCCCTTTTGATTCTATATGTAAAATTTTAAGATTATCTATTGTGGGAAAGGAATGACCGTTTTCTAGACAATGAGTGGCAAAAGGAGAATTTTGTTTATTTTGCATGAAACACATTTTATAATCGTTGAACCTCGTCTTGAAGGAACGTCCTGTTTGTCCTATATATTTATTACTGCACGTAGAACAAGATAACTCATAAACTCCTGATTTGTGTATGTTTGGAGTAGGGTCCTTTGCGTTAAATAATACCGGAGGCAAGAAAAATTATTTATAAAGACCACTTTATGAGTATCTGCGGAATGTAAAGGCATTCAGCAATATTTATCATATTATTTAAGATTAATTGAGTAGTTCTTATTAGAGAAACGAAGCAGCGGAAATCTGTTTTTGTCATTAGTTTCTTCTCTTTCATGAATAATTTTCATTTCCTTTTACATCAGTTATTTCCAATAAATTCAGTACTATTCTGAGAAATCTCCTGTTGCTGGTAAGTTTTGCAATTGCTCACGTATTTCTAATTTTCATGATTTTCTGAATCTTAATTGGAATCCAATGAGCTATCAAATAATTTAACTCAGAGTAACAAGCTCGCTCAAGTATGTGTTTGTTAACGGGTCTCCAAAGATAAATAGGAAAAACATTCATCATGTGGGACGAGATTTGCAAATAAATTTATTTCAATATTTCCCACGTGGATGAGATTATGTAAATCATCCATATTCTTTGCCACATAGGAGGAATTAACGTTATCATCTAGAAATATATATCTTACATTGTGATTAAATACATCATCTATCAGTAATGTAAATATTATACATATTTAGATTCTAATATTAATATTTGCACTGCTGAATTCTCAGTGGTTGATATAATCTTGTGTGCAAACACTAATCCATATGTATTTGGTTCAACATGATGAGGATATTGTAGCTAACTAATACTGCTTTGTTGTAGTTGACTTCAAAGGGTTATCTCCATACATCGATTTGGTGATGCTCTTATATCAATGCATTAATAGTGAATAATTTCCCTTTAGTGAATGGTTTAAATTATACAGGATGTTTCAACAAAAAAGAAATGGAGCAAATAAGGACAGCACTGTATTAATATAAAACCCGAAACACATGTAGATATGTTCGAGAGGAAACACAATAATCGCTAGACCATTGCAACCTCTACTCATCCTCAAAGTTTTGTTCCTTAATGGTAATGGTTCCTTAATCTTAAAAAGTATTGTGGTCTACACCTTATTAGGAGTTTAACGCAGTGTTTCATTTTGTTCTAGATGAAATTTAAATGTAACTGATATGAATAACGTATCTTTGCGTTAATGAGAATGACTTTCAGCTCGGATGCAACTCCTTTGGTCCCCATGGAACATTTGAATCCCAACTTATGCTCCAAAGCATACGCTGCGCCCTATTCATTTCGTGTTACACAGAAGAAAAATGGGATTTTGAACTGGTAGTAACGCTTTTCACAAGATTATTCCTAATTTCCGGTTCTAACGTGGAATGAACTGTTGAATTCTTTCGTTGTTTTTCGTTATAATTTTCATGCCTCGAGCTTTGAGTGTGGATTTTTCTTCCGCAAATGGAAGTGAATTGTGTACAATGACATTTTTGTTGAATACTCCCACGCAACTTGTGTTTTTTGTATCCTCGGTAAGTTGTTCAATTTCTCATTTTGTGTTCTTTGTTTTCTTGTTACATAATTTTTCGTAGATGAACAATGTCCGTGGTGGATCTCTTCGATGAATGCGTTTAGCTTGTTTTTTTTTTGGAACGATTCCGTACCTATAAACATAGATGAGATTTATATTTTTGTATATTGTAAAGGTCTTCGACACGGTGTCACATAAAATATTGTAAAGAGGTAAGGGGAAACCCCTGACAACCACTGAAGAGCAGAGTGCACAAACATGTAATTAATATCGATTGATTCTCAGATAATGAGCACATTTTACTATATTAATACCGGTTTCTCTTCTTATTCAAATCAATCAGATATCTCCATATAACATGTAAACCTCTTATTGTATCCTATGCGGAAGACGGAATATTATTATTGAAGATAGTGGTACTTGGGAAGAAATTCATCAAGAGGCGGTGGAGGGACTGAAGTTGATACAGTTATGGCTGCCTGTTCTTGATTTTCTCTTAGATGAAAAATAAACAACCATATTTTTTAACAGTTTCAGTGCACGCTCATCCTCTCGTGTCTAGAAATAAGAAATTTTGTGTCGGTACCAAAAGCTGAGGTGGGACAACTATACAGAATCTTTGAAGAATCGTCTCAAGAATCTGGTGTATATATATATTGTACAATCTACGTAAAATTATACAAGTTTTGTCTATATGCTTAAATTTTTTTTAAAATCCCAATGACGCCTCGGAATCAAAATCCGCAACAAACAGTAACTTTTTGTGAACGCATAGCCACCTGTTGAATCTCAAATTAGTTGATGTCTTCCCATATACTGGGCTGGTTAACAAAGAGAATCATACTGAAATGCGTCTCATAAAAAACATGATTTCTCTGTCAAAATTGACGTCCTATTCCAAACGTTCTAAATCCCATACAGTGAACAAACAGCATTATCTATGTTTGGTATCCTGGGTCAGTATGATCTTGAACGAGTGTAGACCCAATCCAGGCGCAATCTTCGGAACGTTCAATTCTCCGAAAGACCGAGTTCTTGTACACGTTTGCTTCCTCTACACACTTTCACGCAGCTTGGCAAGGTTCTTTTCGATTTCATTTGTTTTATGTTCTTATGTTTTCCTTTTATAGGTTTCTTCTGTATTTAGCTAGATAAATCTGGGTATAATTCTCCACTGTTTATACACTTCATTGGGGTTGACTTCCATATTTCACCATATTTGAGGCTGTTTCTATAAACGTGTCTATATCCTTGCATCTGTTACATAATGCTCTTTTTCGGAGTCTTTCCATCCGAATATTTATGTTGCTTATTTTTTATGATGATTTGTAGTTTTTCAACATGCCAATAAAACCGATTAGTAGTTGTCCATATTTTCTAGTCAATGAGGATAATAAGAACTGTGCGCCACCGAAAAGAGTTGTTGGCGTCATAAAATATTCATTATACTATTAACTCCGTTCTCGTCACACCGAAATCGCCTGTCAGACTGATACGGCGAGATCTGGACTCATCCGTGAACAGACGGGATATCCATCTGTGTGCTTATCTGTTCTCATGTTTAAGAGCCCAATGATATCTTACAGTCCGGTGCTCCCTACTCAATCGCAGGGCCTGGCGGATCATTTTGGCTTCAAATTTAAAGTGTGCAACATATTCCGAATTGTTTGAACTGAAACTATCTTACCGATAGCTTTCTGGAATGAGTTATTTATTCGGGATGCTGAAAAGAACGGATTTCGTCTTGTAGTTAACCGTAATAACTGATCTTGCGCGACGGTTGTAGCTCTTGCTCTTCCATCCCTATCAGTATATGCAACACTTTCATTGACACGATAGCGATTTCACGCTCTACTAACCAAACTTTGCGAAATCTGTAGACGGTTAGTAACTTCTTGTTGAGTTAAACCTTCGTCTAACCAACACAGTAAATGTTCAAGTTGGACGGCTTCTAAACACGTGTTAAACTCGTGATAGTTAATTCACAAGTGATATTATATGACACCAGATCGATTACAGTAGCACATTATCGCACCACAAAAACGAAGATCAACACCTGCAGGAAAAGACTGTTTTGTAATTAACCCCTTCGACGTCAAGAGGACCATTTTTGGTGTGTGTAATAGGAAAACATACGCTGCTCCATATAATATGTACAGCAATCCTGAAAATTAGATTCAAGTGCAAAGAGTAGTTTTCTCTCGAATAGCCACTTCAAATTTTGAGCAGTGTACAATAAATGTATATGAAATGTCGATAAATAATTAATGGATGAAATAATAAGATGCGGTTTTTTACATGATAAAAGGATAATTACAAACTTTGAATATCAAAACAGATATTAGTCTTTTACAAATTTAATTTAAAAAAATTTTTTTTTAAAACTTTAAGAACTAAAATAATGTCTGATAATAATCACTGGTCATATTTAATAGGCGCATAAAAATGAAAATTCTTTATACAATATCAAATGAAATGAAAAACCCAAAAAAAATTATTAATTAAAATTAAAAATAAGTAATCGAAGTTTCGTTCCAAACATACACACCTGAACTCGTCAGAAAGGCCATGGTACGTATGTTTGGCCATTGACAAACATTCGTTTAGTAATTGCATTCACAGATTTTCCAGAAATTGTTTGGTAAGATTACAGGTTTATTTAATTTTAATTGAATTTTTATTATAAATGTTGAGTTGAACTGACCTTATCTGAATTCTAATTGTTTTTGAGGATGTGCTACATGTTTTTGAGAGTTTTTGAAGTAACTTATTTAAATATTCAAACATATTAAATATTT
Source organism: Megalocaria dilatata (assembly GCA_034642435.1). Taxonomy (NCBI): domain Eukaryota; kingdom Metazoa; phylum Arthropoda; class Insecta; order Coleoptera; family Coccinellidae; genus Megalocaria; species Megalocaria dilatata. The sequence continues at coordinate 49,038,474 of CM067859.1, read as the reverse complement.
CAAACAAATTAGTTTCGGAGAAGTTATTAAAATTATGTTGTATATTTTTGAAAAAGATTTAGTTTTTATAAATATAAGACCAGAAACTGAACATGTTTTCAAATGTTTGTCAAAGGCAAAACATACGTACCACGGCCTTTCTGACGAGTTCAGGTGCGTATGTTTGGAACGAAACATTCGATATTACTTATTTTTAATTTTAATTAATGATTTTTTTTTTGGGTTTTTTATTCGATTTGATATTGTATAGGGAATTTTGATTTTTATACGTCTATTAAGTATAAGCAGTGCTTATTATTAGACATTAATTTAATTCTAAAAGTTTTTTTAGAAATTAAAATTGTAGAAGACTTGCAGATTAAATCTGTTTTAATATTCAAAGTTTGTAATTGATGGATGATTTTTTTAATGATGTTCATTTGACTATAATTCCAACAAATATTTATTATCTTTATATGAATTAAATTTATATAATATTAAACTTTGTACTTTAGCTTCGGTTTCAATGCTTTTTATTTCAATACATGTGTAATAGTATTTTAATATTGACCATTTTAATTCTCTTTCCACTCTACTAAAATAAAGAATTTTCGCACACGTGATAAAAATGACTATCATACGTACGATGATGGCAATTAAACAATAATATTTACTTTCATGTGCGATGAGCGCGTATTTTCTTTCTTTCATCAAATAATATATTCACACCAACACCCTCTTGGCGCGAACTCAATGCCCTTATTTTCTCTAGGTCTTCTTTTGCCCCCTGAAAGTCTCTTAGGCCCCCGAGGGGGCGTTATCTCCAACGTTAAAATCTTTGGACCTAAACAATTGCAATCCAGATTGAGATTTCATAATCATTTGTAGTTTGATTAATATAAGTCGGAACAAGATCGAATAGGGATCTAACATATTAAATCCTACCGTTTGCCGAAACTCAGTTTCACATTCAATGTCTGACAGATGGGTGATAAAGTTGTTTAGCGAATGACCATTAATTTATCTGATGGAACTGCCGGTTAGGAAATCTAGGATTATGTACCACGTTAATCTACGATTCGATCAAATTGCTTCCTGATCCCTTGCAACATTCACGTTATTTGAGGTGTTCATTAGGATACTGAAGATGGCGTTACGAGCAGTTGTGAAGCTTCTAGATGAATTGAAATATCAAGAAACGACAGAATATTCTGTCTACAAGAAATTTGCATCTCTTCGTTTCAAATGAACCTCCGAATACGAAAATTCCTCTAATTTTTTTATGCCATTCTTGCAAAGGTATGATCGTCCGACGAACGTAATTGTAAATCAATTGTCTCGCGCTTGTTCTAGGAAACATCATGCTACCGTTTCTCCAAAATATCTGCAATTTTCTAATTTTGAGCAGCACGAGGTCACGTTCACAAATTAGCATTTTTAATTCCAACTGCGAAACCACTAAACCGATTTTGATCACTGACGAAACTGACCGAGATATTTCGGTTCAAAACCTATCATGGAAACTTCAAGTCTATCCGTTCGTAAGTTAGAGTGTTTACGTACGAACCAGTGGACAGAATTACATTTGACATCTGATTCTTAATCAGTGAGTCCAGCGTAGTCGTTTGAGACCATTTTCGGCTCAAAATTTTAACATTATAGACATTTGGGCAACAATCTAGCACACTGTTTCCTAGAACAAGCACGCAAACCTGAAAGGTTTTTGGAATATATCTTGACAAGAAACAATTATTTTGGATCAAATCTTAAGCCAGAAAATATAAGAAATAATTGAGGTAGTATTAAGGTATATTCTGTAGTAGCCATTGTCAAAAACAAATTTTACTATGTGATTGATGACGTTTCATTTGGTCAGATACCTATGAACGTTTTCAAGGGAACAATGATGATCGTTTCGTCACTACCTGTTTTACATATCCGTTGGTGAAGACGAGGGTTCAGTCCAGTAAGGGCGCCACATTTGTAACATTTCTGTGCTTGGGTGTCTGTAGACGTGTGGATTTCGTTTTATAAAGACAAGCTCTTTGAACTCGTTCTTTTTCCGGTATTGTTTTTTATGAATATTATTTGGCTGGTTTCACTGGATGTTTCGATCCTCGGATCAGGTATATCATGCTATTCCTGAGTTGGTAGTTTCTCCTTTGATGATGTGGTTTTCGTGCACATTGAATTTGAATTCAAGAGACTGTTTCGTTTCCTTTACATGGCTTATTGTATTGAATGTATGGTTTAAATAGATGTGGATCTTGTTTAACTGAATCTTCCGGTAAGTGTTGCAAAAAAAACTTCCCGAGATATTTTCCCACTTGAATGTCGTCTGGATATTGTGTCACTCTCTATTCCATGGATATTCTCTGACAGATCTTCTACATAAGATATGAATATTCACATATCGTTCTCTAAAGACCAATTTGCTGGTCGTACTTCTTTATAGTAGCTCTTATTAGTTTAAGACTGTAGCAATTTAATCATAACATCTAGAAAAGGTAATTTGGCATCTTTTTTTTCCATGGTGTATTTGACCGATGGTAGGATATTATTTATATGGTGAAAAAAAAATCCACTCTTCCGTGTTATGCCATAGGATGAAAAGATCATTCGCAATATTATCATTGTATACAATACAATATCAGGCATCCATAATATTTCTTTTTGTTTCAGGATACGTTCCAACATGTTTTAATTTCATTCAGTAATTTTTATCCTAATCCTTTATTTTCTTTGAAGTTCCTGTCTCAGGTTTCATTCATATTGAGGCATATTTTCTAAGAAGAAAAACAGCCGATAGACGTGCCAAATCAAAATAATCACATAAAATAGAAAAAGGCTTTTCATTTGATAGAAGAAATATAACAAAATTTGAATATCAAAACAGATTTAATATGTTAGTCTTCTACAATTTTAATTTCAATGAAATTTTTATTCAAAAAACTTTTAGAATTAAATTAATGTCTACAATAAGCACCGCTTATATTTAATAGACTTATATATTCAAAACTCAATATACAATGTCAAATGGAATAAATAAAACAACCAATATAAAAAAGGCAATTAAAATTAATAAATAAATATTTGAAGGAGATAAAATTTTTTTTCTGATCTTACCATAGTGAAACCAATTCCTTTTCAAAAACATAAAACACAACTTAACGATTTCTCAAAAAATATAATTTATTTGAAATATTCAGTATATTTAAATATTCAAATAAGTTAATTCAAAAATCTCTCAAAACATGTAATATATCTTCAAAAAACAATTAGAATACGGATAATCTCTTCATCGGCCCTAGATAACATTTAAATATCAAAATCAACTAACCATCACTATATCATACCTTAGAATTTAACACGTGACTTGTTCGAAACAGACTAACTTTAAAAATCCAGGTAGTCAGTTCGTCTCAAAATCACAGAAAACTGTAAGGCATTCTATGGTCTCCTTCACACCATTGACATTCCATAATGAGAATTATTAAAGCCTAAATATAATTATATATTTTGTATAAAATAAAATAGAAAAAGGCTTTTTACTTGATAGAAGAAATATAATAAAATTTGAATATCAAAACTGATTTAACCTGTTAGTCTTCTACAATTTTAATGTCAAAAAAATTTCTATTCAAAAAACTTTTAGAATTGAATTAATGTTTACAATAAGCACCGCTTATATTTAATAGTCTTATATATTCAAAACTCAATACACAATGTCAAATGGAATAAATAAACAAACCAATATAAAAAAGGCAATTAAAATTGATAAATGAATATTTGAAGGAGACAAAATTTTGTTTCTGATCTTACCATAGTGAAACCTATTTATTGTAGACATTAATTCAATTCTAAAAGTTTTTTGAATAAAAATTGTTAGTCTCATTTGAATATTTAAATATATAAATATTTCGAATAAATTATATTTTTTGAGGAATCCTTAAGTTGTGTTTTATGTTTTTGAAAAGAAATTGGTTTCACTATGGTAAGATCAGAAACAAAATTTTGTCTCCTGCAAATATTTATTTATTAATTTTGGGGGGTGAAGAGAGTTTTACAATTCTTTTGGGAAACTGAAAAATGATACAAAAAAGATTCAACAATTAATTTCTATTGCCTTTTTTATATTGGTTGGTTTATTTATTCCATTTGACATTGTATATTGAGTTTTGAATATATAATTCTATTAAATATAAGCGGTGCTTATTGTAGACATTAATTTAATTCTAAAAGTTTTTTGAATAAAAATTTTTTTGAAATTAAAATTGTAGAAGACTAACAGATTAAATCTGTTTTGATATTCAAATTTTCAAAATAATCACGTAACTTTGCCAGTAACATTCGAATAAAATTATTTTACATAATTCCCTGTAAAAATACATCATTTTAAATTTGAATAAAGTACTTCGTTCATTTGATTACTTATTTGTGCCCAACAATTTGAAATGTTTCAATATTCAGAAAAGACATGGACTGGTCAGTATTTTATGAAAAAGATAACTACAGTTTTTGAAAATCAAAACAGATTTAATCTGTTGTCTTCTACAATTTTAATTTCGAAAAATTCTTTGAAGAAACTTTAAGAATTAAATTAATGTCTTTATAAGCACTGCTCATATTTAATAGACGTCAAAATTCATCATACAATATCAAACGGAATTAAGAAAAACCAACGAACATAAACTTTCAATTAAAATTAAAATACAAATAAGCAAACATTTTTTGTTTCGTTCCAAGCATGCGTAATGAACTCTTCAGACAAACTTACGAAGCCCTGTTTGTTACAAAATGTTACAAAATGTATTGTTTTCCGATCCCATATGAGTGAAAAATAACTCTTTCTCAAAAATATAAAACATAATTTCAAGAACTTCTCAAAAACTAATTTATTTGAAATATTCAATATATTTAAATAAATTACTTCAAAAAATCTCAAAACATGTAGCACATTCTCAAGAAATAATTGAAGTTACGATAAGATCAGTTCAACTTTACATATAAAAAATAATAAAATCGATTAAACAATGTATAGACTTACTCAGTGAATCTTAGGAATACACGGTCCTCAATAGAAATAAAAGTGAACACCTTTATATATCCAAGGTACTTATGTTCCAAGTTCACAGAAAATCATACAAAGCTCATAAGGCACTTGGCCTCAGTTAAAACCGTTCAACACTGTATAATGACGCATGCCTGGAACGAAACAAAAAATGTTTGCTTATTTATATTTTGATTTTAATTGACAGTTTATGTTCGTTGGTTTTTCTTAATTCCGTTTGATATTGTATGATGAATTTTGACGTCTATTAAATATGAGCAGTGCTTATAAAGACATTAATTTAATTCTTAAAGTTTCTTCAAAGAATTTTTCGAAATTAAAATTGTAGAAGACAACAGATTAAATCTGTTTTGATTTTCAAATTTTGTAATAATCCTTCTATCAAGTAAAAAACCGTTCCTTCTTATTTTATTTTATATATAATATATAATTATATTAGGTTTTTTAAATAAAGAAATTCATTATACAGTGTTGAACGGTTTTAACTGAGGCTAAGTGCCTTATGAGCTTTGTATGATTTTCTGTGAACTTGGAACATAAGTACCTTGGATATATAAAGGTGTTCACTTTTATTTCTATTGAGGACCGTGTATTCCTAAGATTCACTGAGTAAGTCTATACATTGTTTAATCGATTTTATTATTTTTTATATGTAAAGTTGAACTGATCTTATCGTAACTTTAATTATTTCTTGAGAATGCCCCGCCAGATTTAAATCAATAATTCCCGGTACTTTCTTGACAGAATGTATTATACAATAGCGCATATCATATATTTTCCTATGCTCCTCCAAAGTAAGCATATTGTATCATTGTGGAGCCTCCGAATAATCATGGTCAAGAATTCGAAAATTATTCCAGTAAGACAAATATTTCAGAAACTTATTCTGAACACCCTCCAACCGCTTGATTCGACAGCTATAATAAGGGTTTCAAACCGACTACGCAAAACTCAGTTTGCTGAAAACAAAGGATGAGTCCATCATCTTCAACATGGCCTCATTTGTTCAAAACAATTTATCATGTCTAAGGATAAAACCAAGCATTCTATTTGATGATGAGGGTGTATTGCCTACATGCTGAATGAAATTCAACTAAGCGTCGAAAGTTCCCCTCAAATAGCGAAACTTATCTACTCTCCGCCTTCGTGTCTGATCTAATGCATATTGAAATTAATGAGATTGTGTGTAGCATTTACTGAAATTTAGAAAAAGAAAATGTTTTTGCAGTATTCATAAAATCTATCCAGATCTTCCAATATCACAATACAGTCCTCAGTGTTTCTTATCATCCAAAATATTTCGAGATCATCTGTGTACATTAAAAATCTCGCAGAACAGGCACAAGAATTTATTAACATAAATTGTAAATAAAGGGTGACCCAAGTAAGAGCTTTGAGATACATCCGATGAGTTTAAGAACTCTCTAGATCTTTCATCGTTAATACTTGCAAATTGTGATCTATTAGAAATGAAAGATTCTATCGTAAATTTTATGAAAACACAACAATCTACCACTTGCGTATTTCTATATTTCAATAATTACCCGAAAATGGTTTGAAATGTCAAAATTCTCAGCGTGAGCCATTTGATTTTGAAATGGGTGGAATTCAGAATAAACGAATTTTTTTTGTGATCTTTCACATAGCATTGAAAATAAATGATATCTTAAGCTTCAGATCGATTCAAGCAGCATGTGAGAAGATAAATAGTGGACCAGAAAGAAAGGCTAATGAAAACTGCAGAACATTTAATACAAGAGCTAGCAAGTGTCAAAATAAAATAGGGAAATTTTCGAGTTCAAATTACATAGAAAATTGATGGGGGAAGGGGTATAAAAGAATATTTTTGCGAAAGTGTAAATAAGATGTCGAAAAGTATTTCGTTTTGTATGCGTGTGCCTGATTTCAGTCAGTTATTATTTTTTTCAAATATCTAAAACATGGTGACCACAGACTTTTCAAAATAAAATTCCCTGACTTTTCCAGGTTTTCCAGAGATCTAATTTTAAAATTCCCTGACTAAGTTTAAAAATATTCGATTATATCTGTATGATTAATAATAGACAACTGTATTTAAAGAATATTCCTTAGGAAAAGTGTAGTAAAAAAGAAATAACCATAACACTTTTGTTTTATATCTGCATGTATCGTTGCGATTAGACGCTAATACAACGCTCCGATAAGTTAAGTTTAAGTTTCGAGCTCAGTCATTAGAAATCATCGAAAAATGGGTTTAACTCGTGAAAATAAGGCTGAAATAAAAGAAATTGTCAGGGAAACTGTTATTGCAGTACTCGATAGTTACCTGGATAAGTTGACTGATCAGATTATGCTGAAAATCAAGGACAGAATGGAGGATGTGTATGATCAACACACATCTAGACTACAAGATACTGAATTCATACACATTCAAGACAATTTTGAATAATTAAATTTGAAACTGCAAGAGACTGAATCAAAATTAGAACAATTACAACAGGAATTTGAAAAACAAATGTAGTTATATTTGGAATTCCCGAATGTGATAACACGGAACTGAGGGAGAATCTTATCGCCATCTGTCAAGATAAGAATGTAAACATCAATGCACAGTCAATAAGAGCCTGTTACCGTTTAGGAAGAAGAATTCAAAATAAAGCACGTCCGATCATCGTCAGATTCACAGACGAATATCATCGGAATAATTTTTTTTCAGCGAGAAAACTTTTTCTGGGATGCAAGATTTTTGTGAAAGATGATTTAACAAAGAAGCGAATCGAACTGTTCAAATATGCTAGAGAAAGATTTCATAAAAATGTGTGGACTATCGACGGTGTCATTAAGGTTAGAACTGAAAAGGGAATAGTTTCCGTTAAGGACAAACAGCACGTAGATTCCATATTTCTATCAGTAGGTAATTAGATATTATGATGTACTACTCTGTCAAGAAAGTACCGGGAATTTTCAATTAAAACAACATTTTTACATTTAATCGTCAAAATTTATTGGGTCGCCTTCAAAATAGGCTCCATTTGCTCCAATACATCTATGCCAACGGCACTTCCAATTATCGAAACATTTTTTATAGGCGCTTTCCGGGATGGACTTTAGCTCTCGCTGTTTTATGGCTTCAATCGACTCAAAACGGGTGCCACGAAGGGGCAATTTTAGTTTTGGGAAGAGGAAAAAGTCGCAGGGAGCCAAATCCGGCGAATACGGTGGTTGCTGAAGCACGTTTGTTGAATTTTTGGCGAGAAAGTCAGTCACAATCGTAGCTCGGTAAGAAGGCGCGTTATCGTCATGCAAAATCCATGAGTTGTTCGCCCACAAATTTGGCCGCTTCTTACGGATACGCTCACGCGAACGTTTCATAACGCCTAGGTAATACTCCTTGTTTACCGTCTGACCCTCTGGAACGAATTCGTAGTGCACCACGCCACGGATATCGAAGAAAACAATGAGCGGCTTTGGCGTGGTTTTTTCGGTTTCGGCTCATTTTTTGCCACCCATTCCGATGATTGCTAGCTTGTTTGCATATCGTACTCGTAGACCCAGGTCTCATCACCAGTTATAATGCGTTCCATGAATGTAGAATCGGAATTACAGCGATCCAGCATGTCTGAAGCAACCTGTTCGCGATGACGTTTTTGAAGAAAATTCAGGTCTTTCGGTACGAGTCGTGCGGCCACCTTTCTCATGCCCAAAATATCAATCAAAATCGTACGTGAGGACTCCTGGGATATCTTAAGATCATGTGCTATCTCTCTCAAGCTGGTACGACGGTTTTCTAGCACCCTTTCCTTAATTTTATCGACGTTATCTTCGATCGAAGCCGTCGATGGGCGACCACTTCACGACCGTACTTGAAGGCTCTGTACCACTGACATGCACGAGTTTTCGATAGAGCATTATCACCAAAGGCCTTTTGCAACATTTTCAATGCATCGGCATACGAAAATTCATTTGCAACACAAAACTTTAAACAAATTCTTTGCTCAACGTAATCACCCATAGTAAAAATCGGCACGCACTCTGACATCGACTGACTCAATCTCAAGCTTGGCATAGTAATTAAGGACAGTGGTGTCAACCTAGGAAAAAAAATTTTTACCTGCCTCATTGCCCCGCCAGATTTAAATCGATAATTCCCGGTACTTTCTTGACAGAATGTATACTGGATTGATAATTTCTGGTTATGTTAATTATTGTACAACTTGTCGGGGGTATATACATTTATTTTGCATACAAACGCTACAGTAGGTTGTAAAATTATATTTTCTGTTTCCCTTTATTTTTACAAATATAGAATGGAATGTTTCGAATCAGAATTGAACGAAGAAACGAACGCGTATTTTGATGTTGATGGTGCTAAGGAGGAGATTAAATTTGATAAACTGTTGAACATGGTACATTTTAACATACGGAGTATACGAAAAAATTATAATAATTTATTGTTATAGTTGAATGCTTTGAACTTGGATAATTTGGATGTAACTGTTCTGTCTGAGTTTTGAGATTTGCATGAGGAATCAAATTATGTTATTCCTGGTTTCGATATATTTTATAATGAGTCGAAATACAATAAAAATGATGGCTTATTAGTTTATGTGAAGTTGTCAATAAATGTGAGTGTTCAAGTTGTTCAGCTTTCGGAGACGAATTTGTTGCTTTTATCTTTCAACATGAGCGGTAAAAGCTATGGCTTAACTGCATCGTATAGACCACCATCTACAAACATGAGCGTTTATGTTGAGGAATTGAATGAATATTTAACGAACTTGAGCTATGGGGATGTTGAGGTGTTTTTGGGTGATATAAACATTAATATTGGTGATATAGGCAGTATGAATGTTTTGGAATATCAGTCTTGTATGGGGCAGAATGGATTCGTTGCTGAAATGAATGATTTCACTAGGGTAACAAATGATTCGTCCACTATCATTGACTACATTTATGCGAAGCTCAAGGTTAATTCTCGACAAGACATTTTCTTGTGTACTGGTATTATAAAAACTTCAATAACGGTTTTTCTGTCGGTCAAATCAAGGTCTAGCGAGGAACATATTTTGCATGCCTCTCCATCAAAACACACTTTTCTGAATAAGGATAGATTTGCCTCCTTCTTGTGGAGTGAAGATTGGCGCCAAGTCTTAGATGAGTCAAATCCCCAGATGGCGTATACCGCCTTTTTGAAATGTTTGAAGAAACATATGCGGAAATCATCGTATACAAAAAGTATTAAGGTGAAAATATATAAAAAGAAACAACCTTGGATTACGTTTAGGCTGATAACATCTATAAAACGGCAAGATAAAATGAAAGTTTGGTTAAGAAGGAATTTCAATCCGAAGAACAATCGGAAATACACTAAATATAGGAATTTACTATATAGTATGATAAGAAAAACTAAAGAATCTCATTTCATAAAACAGTTTGAACTTGCTGGTAATAATGCTAGGAAATTTTGGAACACGCTGAATCAGATTAATAATAATTGTAAAATTAAATCCAATATCCCTGGTGAAATAGTTGATAAGGATGGTTGTTCTGTCACGGAAATAAAAGAGAAAGCAGATAAATTCAATTTTTTTTTTTGTAAATATCGGTAAACGTTTAGCACAGGGTATAAATAGATCGACCATTGTTGATGCTTTGAATGTCCCTGCGAGTGTGTCCTCCATATTCCTCGAGCCTGTTGATGAGGATGAGATTGTAAGTACCATTGTTTCATTGAAGGATGGTGCTAGCCCTGGACCTGATGGTATTGCTTCATCCCTTATTAAGCACATTCATTCATGTTGAAACCTCTAGTTCATATCTTCAATTTAAGTTTTTCAAATGGTATAGTTCCAACAGAATGGAAAGAGTCGCATGTAAGTTGCGTTTTTGAGGGTGGAAATAGATCTGAAATGACAAATTGTTTTTTTGTTAATATCGGTAAACGTTTAGCACAGGGTATAAATAGATCGACCATTGTTGATGCTTTGAATGTCCCTGCGAGTGTGTCCTCTATATTCCTCGAGCCTGTTGATGAGAATGAGATTGTGAGTACTATTGTTTCATTGAAGGATGGTGCTAGCCCTGGACCTGATGGTATTGCTTCATCCCTTATTAAGCACATTCATTCATGTTGAAACCTCTAGTTCATATCTTTAATTTAAGTTTTTCAAATGGTATAGTTCCAACAGAATGGTAAGAGTCGCATGTAAGTTGCGTTTTTGAGGGTGGAAATAGATCTGAAATGACAAATTATCGCCCAATCTCTGTAATCAATAATTTTGCGAAGATCTTCGAAAAGTGTCTCAAGAGGAGACTGATCTTATTCCTCGAAAAAAATAATTCCTTAAGTGGCAGACAATTTGGGTTTAGGGATAATACTTCTACCACGGCTGCGATTCAGGAACTTGTTGATGGCGTCGTCAACTCTATGGACGAAAATAAAACGGTAATAGCAGTATTTTTGGATTTGGCTAAGGCCTTTGATACCGTTGACCATATTCTACTTCTTGATAGACTGGAAAAGGTTGGTGTCAGAGGAGTTAGTTTGAAGTTGTTTCACTAACTTTTAGTTTACTGGAGACCGTTCAAGTATTATAATTTTTTGGTCAAAGCAGTATATGCTTGACGACAATCTTTTTTGAATTCTGAACACCACGCTCTTTAATATTTTTGCATTCTTTGATAGCTCTCTTGGTCGCACAACCAATGTTTATGTCATTATAAAAAATCAGATTTTTGAATTTTTTTAAATCTACAGATTTTGTATTCGTAGATTCAAGAACATTCGCTGATACAAAGTTTTGCATGACATCTTGTAATAAAGACGCAATACTTTCATAAAGAAAAGGTGCTAATCAGTCATCTGATTGAAATTGAACCAAGAATGTTCAACAAACGAAGCAAAAAATTGAGAAAAAGTTAGCTTGGCTTCCAAAAACTTGTCTTCTATTGCACTAGCAACTGTTATAAAACTAGTTTGCTATCGGGTTTTCTATTGGACATTTGATGAGGTATGTTTGCTGCTGAGGCAACAAATTTTGTTAATTTTAGGGTTTATGGGTTCGCCCCTCCCTTTGTTTGTGTATTAATAATAATAATAATAATATTACATTTGGGCTCTTTTTTATCCTTCTTTACTCCTTGAACATATTTTATGAAAAAATGTAAAATTTCAACCGCTCTAGCACTCACCGCTATATTCTCAACCCATCGAATATCACAAAATTTTTTCGGGAATACTTTTGAATTTGGGTAGCGGGTGTAATCAGCTCGACGTGCAGGTACATGTTTAAATAAATTATATAATGATCTGAGAAAAGGAACAACATTCCATTTCGTTGCTTTTATTCCCGCTCTAAAAGCATTATGTATTGTGTGAAGTCCACAACCACCGAGATCTATGATCACAGGAGAATTAGCATCCCCATTATCTTTCAAATATGACTTCAAATTGTTAAAAAACTTTTTATTAACGTTAGGACCATCCATGGATATCTGTAAAATTTTTGTAACATCTAATCCATCGATACCAGTCAGGAAAGCTGTAAAAATATCATCCGCAGTAGAATGTCCCATGAACACAGAATTGTAATAATTCGTAATTATTTCATTTTTGGTTGAGTCCCAAAAACGAACATTAATATCCATTTGTCCGCTTTGAGAAACTTTGTTTAGATATTCGTCAAATCGAACAGCAAACTAATTACATTTTTGTATGGTCTGTAACAATTCAGATTTGAAAATAGGTGCTATTCCGCATGTTACAACGTATGAAATTTTCGTGCGTTGTAGCTGCATCGATGAAGCAATGTTGGAATCCGGAAACATTATTTTGAATAAAGAAACACTGGAAGCACCTGCACGAAATGACTGATGAGAAAGAATTTGTTGTAAGCACCAAGGGATTTCAGCTTTAATTGTTTCAGTCTTCAGAACAACATTTCCTAAAATCGATTTGTTACTTTTTTGTGTAGCACTTCTGCTATTGTCATTTGTATTAGTGTTATTAGGGCAAATAGTATTATTGTTATTGTCGATATTGATATTGTTATTATTATTGTTACTGATCTTCTGAGAAATTGGTTGTTGAGATTGTGATAAATTTTCTGTAGAATTAATTTCGACTTTCTGTAATGTTTTCTTTAGCGGCTGAAATATTCAAATTAATAGTACTATTCTGATAATTTTCTTTGGACTTGTGTTTATTTCCATTTGCATGACTGAGAAGAGCTTGTCGACCGATGGTACTCAGAGAAAAAGATTTCATACAACATTTACAGCAAGCAGCATTGGTATTGTTATCAACTTTCTTTAACCAAGATGAAAAATTTTCATCTTGAAGCCATGCTGAATTAAAGAGTGTCTTTTTTTGTGGTGCCATATTCTACAAAATAAATGATTATAAGTAATTGATATATAATACATATTAAGATACGACAACAGAATTATAATTTAAATATTTTAATGAATATTTATTTAAGAATGTATATATATATATATATATATATATATATATATAACGTATATACCTAAACAGGATGTTTCAAAGTATTTATCGAAGCATGTTTAAACCTTTTTCAACCAACAATCCAAAAACTTGAACATCCAAGACGTTATAAGCATAATATTTGTTCTCACTTTTGTAGGGTTGAGTTGCTCAATGATCAGCTGGTATTTTTTACTCCATTACGCACACATTTCCGAAAGCTAAAACAGATGCTACTGAACAGTACAATAAAAAGTACGCTAGATGGTATTACAATCGCATGCGCGCCAATTTTTCAATCTCATTCAAAGAAAACAAAAAAATTCTAGCAGTTAAATATTTTTAAATGATCCTAATTGAAAAATTCCGTTTTTTCCAGATTTTCAGAAAAATGCCCTGACTTCTCCCTGATTTTTCCAGTAGATTGAAAATTCCCTGACATTTCCAGGTTTTCCAGTTTTGTGGCCACCATGAAAAATGTTTCCCTTCGGTAAGCTCGCACCCCCATAGAGGGCACCCCCACAGGTAAGTCATGATACTGAGAAATAAAATTAATTCAATACGAATTAAAGCAATATTCGGAGAAACACAAGTCCGCGTTTACTATGAAACGAAAATTCCAGATATTCAATAGCTCATAAGATATTGATGTCAAGTGTGCCATTATTTCAAATAAGCTTGTTTGAGGGAGTATTCATTGTAGAATCGGAGGAGAATTTCACTTTTCGATAATTCGATGTACAGGGTGTTTTACAAGATGTGAGATAAATAATATAATTTTCTCAGACTAGACCTGCGCTATCGACAAGTATTTAGGTGCAAGTATTAGGCATTGGCCTAAACTCATTCCCTCAAATTTTCATGAAGATGCGTGCAGGCGTTCAAGAGTTATGCCGATTGAAAGTTTTTGATAAAATACATAAAACATCCTGAATCTCTTAAACTAATATAGTTAGATACTGAATTGTTTTAGCCGTTACTATTTGGTAGTTGATCATAATTAAAACAAATTGTAGAAATTACTATGTTTTACTACTAGTAAAAATATATATTACAAATTTTCTTGTGACTCGAGTTTCGGGAAATGAACTATCCCATCATCAGACATTTCCCGAAAGTCGAGTCACAAGAAAATGTGTAATATATATTTTTATTGGTAGTAAAACATAGTAATTTCTACAATTTGTTTTAATTAATATAGTTAGGACATATTTCGTGCACTAATTCAGACTCACCAAAATGTCCTGCATCGGCCCTGAAAGCCTGTACAATCATTCGTGAAACACTCTGTATGAAAATCTAAAAATAAATAACTCAAAGAAATTGAGATAAGAGATACGGTAAGCGAAACAACTACCCATGGGGATTTACAAAGATATTTCTCAAGATATTATTCACGATATTTCCAATTTGGTAGACTACATAAATTTGATCTTTGAACTGGTTACACTGATTAAGCATTCTGTTGATCAGAGGGTTTTTAGAGATGTAAGTATACCTAAGCGACAAATCAAATATATCTTTTTGTATAAATTTCCTTACTGGAACATAAAAGTTGTTTAGTGGCATTATTTTCAGTGGGTCTATGTGATTGTTGAATAATTTCCGAATAAGAAGGATATTATCGCGTTACTCTGCGATTTTGGAGACTAATCAAGTTTACAAATATCTCCTGGATTAAGATATAAATTGAATCTCACACTCAAAGAGTGAAGGAATATTTGTTGTCGACTTCTCGAGTTGATGTATGTATACATCATATTGAGAGTTCCAGATCACAGACCACAAATAATGGTTGTTTCTTGTGAATAATATTACTGTCACTGAGATTTTTAATTCTTGAAGAAATTTAGTAATCATTAGCGAATAGTAGAAATTAACAAATTTTCAATTTTTTTTTTATATCAAAACAGACTTGATCGGTCAGTCTTCTACAATTTTAATTTCAAAAAATTTTTTATTCAAAAAACTTTTAGAATTAAATTTATGTCTAAAACAAGCACCGCTTACATTTAATGGACGTATATAATCAAAACTCAATATATAATGTCAAATGGAATAAATAACCCAACAGATATACGAAAATAATTAAAATTAATAAATAAATATTTAAAGGAGACAAAATTTTGATTCTGGTCTTACCTTTAAGAACACCAATTGCCTTTTAAAAACATGAACACACTAAAAGGACTTCTCAAAGAATATAATTTATTTGAAATATTTAATATATTCAAATATTCGAATAAGTTGATTCAGAAATCTCTAAAAAATGCTCTATATCTTCAAAAAAAAAATATAATTCTAAGCAATCCCGTCTTCAGCCCTCAGTAATACTCAAAATATCAAGATCAAAAAACATAACCTACATCACAAACAACTCAACACGTGCACAAGGACTAGGCAATTGGTGTTCTTAAAGGTAAGACCAGAAACAAAATTTTGTCTCCTTTAAATATTTATTTATTAATTTTAATAACTTTCGTATATCTGTGGGTTTATTTATTTCCATTTGACATTATATATTGAGTTTTGATTATATACGTCTATTGAATGTAAGCGGTGCTTGTTGTAGACATAAATTTTATTCTAAAAGTTTTTTCAATAAAAAATTTTTTGAAATTAAAATTGTAGAAGATAAACATATTTCAATTTGTTTTAATATTCAAAAAATTTCAAACTAAATGAAAAAAATTGTATCTCAGCTAATATCTATATATATATATATATATATATATATATATATATATATATATATATATATATATAGATATATATTTTTTTTTTTTTTTTTTTAATAATCACCATTATGGGAGTTTCCTCTAGAAGGTTCGGGTCTTAACGACCAAGGACCTTCTAGGCAGCTGTAAGGAACATTCTAACAATTCTTGTTGTCCAGAGGATCACCTCCTTCTGAGCTTTACTTATCAACTCCTGATCCAGTTCAAGGAGTTCCGTATTTTCTGCCAGGTGGCTCTCAACCAATCCATTCGTGGAGATTATCAGGGGCAGAATCTTTACCGTTCTTAGCTGGTGTATCTCTTTTATTTCAAAAGCCAGGTCGTGGTACTTTGTTAGTTTCTCCGTGTACGCTCTACTTATGTTATCATCTGCCGGGACGGTTATATCAATGATTGTTGCTTTGCGGTTTCCTTTATCAAAGATCACGATGTCGGGCCTGTTGTGCGGCACCGATCTATCCGTTATTATTGGGTTGTCCCAGTAGAGTTTGAACTGACTGTTCTCAAGTATCGGCTTGGGTAAGTATTCGTGTACCCTTCGAGAGGTAAGTATAAGTCCTACTTTCATGGCAATGGCTTGGTGAAAGATTTTTGCCATAGCATTATGCCGCTGGGTGTACCCCCCTGGTGCAAGAATGGGGCATGAGGATGTCACATGTTGTATAGACTCCAAGGCTTGGCAGCATTTCCGGCATCTGTCAGTCGGTATGTTCTTTTTGGCTATATGTTTCAGGTACGCTCTTGTTGGCACTACCTGATCTTGGATTGCGATGAGACGTCCCTCGGTTTCTGGGAATAATATATATATATATATTTATATATATATATATATATATATATATATATATATATATATATATTCGTTGAAGGCTTTGGCACCTCGAATAGTAGAGTGTGCCACAGGTTCCTCTGCTTATTTAATAGTTTTATTGGAACAAGCTTTTTGTGTTTAAATATTTCGATGGATTCCAGGATGTCTAGTTGTTTTTCTTTCGCTTTCAGCTGAAATATCTCAAGATTGTCCAATTCTAGGAAGATATGATTGATTTCGAAAAATTTGAGTTATCTTTCCGGTTCCTAAATGAAGATTGATGTTCTGTTTACCTTTTGTAGAAAGATCTCACAGTCTTTACAATGTTATATATATATATATATATATATATATATATATATATATATATATATATATATATATATATATACATATATATATATACATACATATATATATATATATATATATATATATATATATATATATATTCGTTGAAGGCTTTGGCACCTCGAATAGTAGAGTGTGCCACAGGTTCCTCTGCTTATTTAATAGTTTTATTGGAACAAGCTTTTTGTGTTTAAATATTTCGATGGATTCCAGGATGTCTAGTTTTTTTTCTTTCGCTTCCAGCTGAAATATCTCAAGATTGTCCAATTCTAGGAAGATATGATTGATTTCGAAAAATTTGAGTTATCTTTCCGGTTCCTAAATGAAGATTGATGTTCTGTTTACCTTTTGTAGAAAGATCTCACAGTCTTTACAATGTTTCAGGATTATAAATTCATTCTGGGACACCTGTATACGCTTCTGAACTGGTGACACCTTCATTCATATGCTCCTGATTTATTATGCCTGTTGTTTTTGTACAATCATTGAAAAAACTTTCGAAATGATGTCACTCTTTCACTACTATTTAAGATTCTCAAGGTGATTACCCCCTCTCTTAGAGGAATAATAGTACAGCCACGACTTTGTAACCTATGTTCCACTCCGATCAAAAATTGGCTTGGAAATATCCGGCTGGAGTGTTTTATGAGGGTCACCTAGTATGCGTACACCAAATTTCGATAATTTCAACCTTATGTTGCTCTTATATCGTGCATTTTTTTAGAGTGATAGAACTTTCGACAGGGATAACTGTGATGTGAAGTTATGTTGTTCTGACATTTCTGTTCAGCAAGCATTTACAAATTATCATGTAATGACTCCTGCCGCAAAAACGTTCACAAATTGTTGAAATTTATTTTCAAAATCAGTGTTTTATTCGCCAAACTTATAGAAGAGCACTTCGTGAAATTTATGGTCTACATAATCGTCCATCGAAGCAGTTTATTTGTCGAACTAACGAGAGATTTCGGACATTTTCTCTACTCCATGCAACAACAACAAGACAAAAAACTGTACGTTCGGAAGAAAATATCGCTGCTGTAAGTCATAGTGTAAATGCTGATCCAGATTTGTCTATTGGTCGACGTTCACAACAAGGTGGACTCTGTGCATCCACTACATGACAAATTTTGCGTGAATCTCTTGGTCTACACCCATACAAGATCCAACTAGTTCAAGAATTAAAGTCACTTGACCATAATAAGCATCGTTTGTTTGCTGATTGGCCCCTAGAATAGCTTGAAGTTGATCCACTTTTTTATCGTAAAATTCTGTTTAGTGATGAAGATCATTTCTGATTGAACGGCTATGAAAAACAAGCAAAATTGCCGCATATGGAGTGAAAACAATCCTCAGGAAGTTCTGCAGGTTCCACTGCATCCTGAAAAATGCACTGTATGGTGTGCTTTACACGCTGGAGGTATCATCGGTCCATATTTCTTTAAAAACGATGCTGGAGCTAATGTTACTGTGAATGGTGCTCGTTACAGATCAATGATCAATGATTATTTGTTTCAAAATTTGAATGGTATCGACCCAGAAGTGTTTTGGTCCCAACAAGATGGTACTATACATCATGCTGCTACCGTAACAATTGCTTTATTGAAAGAAAGATTTGGCGATAACATTATTTCGAGAAATGGTTCAATTAACTAGCTAAGTTCATGCGACATAACTCCACTGAATTATTTTCTTTGGGGTTATGTCAGGTCATTCGTTTACGCTGATATTGCAGAAATAATAGACGCTTTGGAAGTCAACATAACTCGTGTTATTGATGAAATAAGACCTGAATTACTCGAAAAAGTGGTCCAATTGATCTGGTCGAATGCGGTTCCTCAGAGCTAGTCGTGGTGGACATATGCCGAAAATTATTTTTAAAACATAAATGTCATCATACAATTATCTTTCAAATTAAAAAAAATTGACTTCAATATTAATTTAAATGTGTTTTATTTCAGTCTAAAGTTCTATTACTCTAAAAAAACACCTGATACTTGCTTTATAACACTTGTTATTTGTGAATACGCCGCCAAAAGGAAAACAACAGAAATTTATGTTTAATAACATAATGTCTTCATTTTCTTAATTATGAGTCAGAAATGGTGTTTAATGATAACATTGGACCTAGGGATGAATAATTTATACTCAAGCCAACTCTGTCCTTAACCTGGTCGTCTGGTAAGCAACATAACCTTCAAATTAAACCATTGTTTGATCTCTAGTGGTATGAATTATTAGAATTCTTGATTATCTTCATGAACTTAGAGGTGCATTAATTTATGATAATGAAGTAGACTGTGGACTTCATGACAGAAAAATATGTCCGAGAAAACAATCTGACAAACCGCACCTTCTTAAATTTGACCGCTAGACCACATATATAGAAAAAAGGAAAATAAGAATGTCTATATTTCTGTGGTAGCTGTTACTGTAGGGTAAGAATTTAGAAACGGATTTTTATTGTTTATATGCTTGTCATACCATACTATAGGGTTGTTCGAGAAGTAATTTCGTTTTCGACCGACAGAGGATTTAATTATATTCTTTCTAACACAACTTCAAACCTAACCTGCATAATCATTATATATTTTTAGAGCTGGTATAGCACCTGTGTGTGAAAAAGTTCAATTAGTTCTACTCAGTAGTTTTTGGTTGGTGCCCTTTTGAATATGGACAGCAATAAGCAGAATTTTCGTCAAATTTTACTATTTTACTATAGAAAAGATGAAATAAATTAACCGATGTTTATGAAGAAGTTGTTTTGACTGTACGTCAGTGCGAGAACTGGTTTGCAAAATCTCGATCCGGTAATTTTGATGTCGAAGATGCACCACGTTCCGGAAGGCTGGTTGAAGCTGATAAAGGCATTAGTTGATGAAAAGTGGCGGATAGCAACACGTGAGATCGGTGAGAGGTTAAATTGATCGAATTCAACCGTTTATGAACACTTGAGAGGCCTGGGTTTAACCTCGAAGCACGATATATGCGTTCCCCATGTTTTTCGGAGAGAAATTTTTGTCGTCGCATTGACGCCTGTGATTCGCTTCTCAAACGTCACAAAAATGATCCAGATTTGAAGCACATCATTACTGAGGACGAAAAATGGGTTGTAGATAACAATGTTAAACGCAAGAGATCATCGAGCAAAAAAGATGAACCGGCTCAAAGCATTTCGAAAGCCAATATTCATCAAAAAAAGGTGATGCTGTCTGTTTGGTCGGATTTTAAAAGAATCGTGTTCTTTAGCTTTTATCGTATAACAATTAATTCGGAAGTCTACTGTCATCAGCTGGACCAACTGAATGATGCACTTCAACAGAAACGGCCAGAATTAATCAATATAGAAGGTGAATTGTTCCACTAAGATAATGCGTGACCTCTTACAAGTTTGGTCACTCTCCAAAAGCTTCCACAACTTGAATGGAATACACTGCCACACCCATATTCTCCAGATCTGGCGCCTTCGAATTATTATTTGTTTCGGACATAGCAATATTTTTGGAGGGTTAAACCTTTACTTCAAATGAAGAGGTCAAAAATCAGCTGGATCAATTTTTTTTCCAGCAAAGACCAAAAATTTTATGAGCGTGAAATCATTCTACTACCAGAAAGATGGCCAAAGATGTTGGTCCAGAATGGCCAATATATATTTTAATAAATTATTTATTCATTACACGAAAATTGTCTATTATTTCCCCCCCCCCAAAAAAAACGAAATTATTATAATTCCCGAAGAACCCAATAATATGAACTACGTTATTAGTATTACATGTGTATGTGCAAAATGAAAGGCAGTTTCAAACGAGCAATTTCAACTGATATCCTTTTAACAATTCTACATACCGATGATTTTGCAATGTTGATATAATCTCCCCATCATTTGGAAACCATTAGTTGCGTAAAATCGTAGTTAAACTAAAATTTGTAATCTCGCATCTATCGATTTATTCCTTCCACTGCCTGGTTGCATTCCTAGCCCCATTTTGTGTAATAATTTCATCATTTTCGTTGAAACGAAAACATATTTTAAAATCGAGATCATCAGGATCACTTCTGTCCCTAATAATTCAAGGCTTTGAATTTCACTTAAATGTTCTTCTGATGATGATGATGAACTGATTTCGAAAAGCATTCTACAATTATAGCACTTGGAAAAACAAACAATACACTTCACTTCAACTATTAAACGAAGAATAGGAACGTCTTGATTCACTAAAATCGACAAATCAATTTGATCTCTGATTGAGCAGCGATTCTACGTTAGATCAGAGCAAGCTCTTATTCCTCCTGATCATCAAGCCAGAAGAACATTCTGTCTATGGGTTTTAACAGAGATTGCTGGATAACCGCTTTTTACCTCTAATATCCTTTTCACTGATGAAGCCGCGTATAAAAAAATGGAATTTTAAACTTTTATAATAGCCACATTTAGGCGGATGAAAATCCACACGCCATTCATGAATCTAGGCATCGACAGCGTTTCAGTAATTTGGGAGATTATTTGTTAAGACCAGTAGTTTTACCACAGACTTTAACAGGATCCGCATTCCTTAATTTTCTTCAAAATACCTTGCCCGATTTTGTAGACATGGTACCTTTGAATCAGTGGGTGAATATTTAGTTTGTGCAAGATGGAGTATCCCCACATTATACACTTGCTGTTAGGGAACATTTAGAGCAAACATTTCCCAGAAAATGGATAGGACGAGAAGGCCCAGTGCCATGACCCGCTATACCTCCCGATTTGAATCCTTTGGATTTTTGTATTTGAGGTTATTGGAAAAGCTTAGTTTATGTAACGTCAGTGAATAACATCGAAGAGTTGCAATATCGGATTGATCTATACTGTCAAATGATCCGAACATGACATGGTCTTTTCGAAAAAATGCGTAATTCCTCCATGGGACAATGTACTTCCTGCATTGGAATTGAATGTGGTTATAATAATGATAATAATAATTTTATTTAATCCATTAAGACATTAAATAGCGTATAGGATAAGTCATAAGAGATAAATAAAAAAATTGGAAAACTAAACCGCCAAGGGATCACAAAGAAATTAATCAACTGAAAAGAATCCCTTTCCCAAGAGAAGTTCCTTGACTTCCCTCTTAAACCCTCTTAATTCAAGGATTTCAAAGTTGAAGGCAAGTGGTTGAAAAACTTAATGCCTCGATATAAAGGAGAGCATTCGAATTTAAAAGTTTTATGCTTAGGGAGCATCATTATTTGTGTATTCCTAGTAGCATATTCATGGTGACTTGATAATTTCAACCATTCGCCTTCATTTTCCTTGGCATACACTACACATTTCAAAATATATATACATGGTAAAGTAAGAATACGGTTTTCAACAAAAACTTCTGTGCTACAAATACTCTGTGAAAATCAGGGCTACTTCCCCACAGCAAGATATTGTACGATATATGGCTATACTACTCTGTCAAGAAAGTACCGGGAATTTTCAATTAAAACAACATTTTTACATTTAATCGTCAAAATTTATTGGGTCGCCTTCAAAATAGGCTCCATTTGCTCCAATACATCTATGCCAACGGCACTTCCAATTATCGAAACATTTTTTATAGGCGCTTTCCGGGATGGACTTTAGCTCTCGCGCCGAATTTTGTTTTATGGCTTCAATCGATTCAAAACGGGTGCCACGAAGGGGCAATTTTAGTTTTGGGAAGAGGAAAAAGTCGCAGGGAGCCAAATCCGGCGAATACGGTGGTTGCTGAAGCACGTTTGTTGAGTTTTTGGCGAGAAAGTCAGTCACAATCGTAGCTCGGTAAGAAGGCGCGTTATCGTCATGCAAAATCCATGAGTTGTTCGCCCACAAATTTGGCCGCTTCTTAGGGATACGCTCACGCGAACGTTTCATAACGCCTAGGTAATACTCCTTGTTTACCGTCTGACCCTCTGGAACGAATTCGTAGTGCACCACGCCACGGATATCGAAGAAAACAATGAGCATCACCTTCATTTTCGAGCGGCTTTGGCGTGGTTTTTTCGGTTTCGGCTCATTTTTTGCCACCCATTCCGATGATTGCTGGCTTGTTTGCATATCGTACTCGTAGACCCAGGTCTCATCACCAGTTATAATGCGTTCCATGAATGTAGAATCGGAATTACAGCGATCCAGCATGTCTGAAGCAACCTGTTCGCGATGACGTTTTTGAAGAAAATTCAGGTCTTTTGGTACGAGTCGTGCGGCCACCTTTCTCATGCCCAAAATATCAATCAAAATCGTACGTGTGGACTCGTGGGATATCTTAAGATCATGTGCTATCTCTCTCAAGCTGGTACGACGGTTTTCCAGCACCCTTTCCTTAATTCTATCGACGTTATCTTCGTTATCTTCACGACCGTCCTTGAAGGCTCTGTACCACTGATATGCACGAGTTTTTGATAGAGCATTATCACCAAAGGCCTTTTTCAATGCATCGGCACACGAAAATTCATTTGCAACACAAAACTTTAAATAAATTCTTTGCTCAACGTAATCACCCATAGTAAAAATCGGCACGCACTCTGACATCGACTGACTTAATCAGCTGTTGCAAATACACTAGTTGCCAGATCCCGCTCAAGCTTGGCATAGTAATTAAGGACAGTGGTACCAACCTAGGAAAAAAAAATTTTACCTGCCTCATTGCCCCGCCAGATTTAAATCGATAATTCCCGGTACTTTCTTGACAAAATGTATACTAGGCTATAATAAATATTGGACACACAGCTCCTTGGTAAATTCATTTTGAGCCTGACAATGGCGAAAATGACTGAATTAATTTTTTACACAAAGCATCGACATGGGATGTCCACCTTGAATATCTGCCCACATAAATTCCCCAAAATTTAATCGCCTCAGAAGATGTGATCTCATCTAAACCACATCTCACAGTAAACGAACTGATCCCCTTATTTTTAAGAGCAAAATAAACATATACAGTCTTCTCAATATTCACCACCAAATTGTTAGCTCGACACCAACTCACAAATTCACGTACAATATACTCACAAGTCTCCTGGAGTTTCCCAAGACTCCCGCCAGAAACCACTACCGAAGTGTCGTCAGCAAAAAGTGTTATCAAAAAACGGCTGAAATAGGCAGGAAGATCATTAATAAATAAGAGAAACTACAACGGTTCCAGCACGGACCCCTGAGAAACTCCAAGGCCAATACCTTGACTCTTAGAATAACTCTCACCAATTTTAACTGACATAGTTCTTTCATTAAGGTAACTACGTCACCAATCCAGGAAAACGCTATTTTTCACAAACCAACACATACAGACATCACAATACATAAAACTTCAAACCACCCCACTAACCAAAAGATGTCAGCATATAATAGTTTTATTCATAGGTTATTGAATGTCCCTTTAAATTCAGAAAACTTTATGAAAGAATTAAATATTATTAAACAAATAGCATCAAACAACGGTAACAATCCCTTTCTTATAGACAAAATGGTATCCAATAAACAAAAGAAAATGGCATTAAATCTCGTGTACACAATCATAAAAGAGGACAATACACAGAAATATTTTTCGTTGTCTTATGTCAATGGATTATCTGAAAATATTGCTAAATATTTCAAAAGTTGTTTCAATTATAACGCGGCTTTTAAGACAATTAATAACCTTAGTACCTACATAAAAAACAATAAAGATCGTACAAATAAAGAAAATAAATCCGGAGTCTACAAGTTAACTTGCAAAGATTGCCCTTTAGTATACATTGGCCAGACTGGTAGACCATTCAAGAAACGTATCCAAGAACACCAAAGGGGTTATATATACAATTCTGTACATTCGACATATGCTAATCATCTTAAGGAATTTAGGCATAATTTCAACAATAATTATGAAATTATCCACGTTGAAAGCAAAAGTTCTAGATTAACACTTTTAGAATTTCTTGAATTCAACAGGTATAATGCCCGTAAAATCCTTTTGAACGAACAAGCAGATGTTGATCATTCTCCATTACTGAATATTTTTCCTTAATGGCATTTTTAGCGGCAAACTCCAATAAACACCTAGAGTTTTTATGACTTGTGGTTCTATTATTTGGTCACGTACCTAAAAATGTATATAAACTCGGTTACACTCAATACCATCAGACAGTACAATGTAATACCTGAAGAAGCCACATCGTGGTGAAACAATTGTTGTATTAGTACAAACATTTTTGTGGAAATAAATTACTGTCATATATACATTTTTTTAATATTTCAAAAACTGAAAATCGCTCATATTTCCAACACGACTAATTTGCGGACCCATGTTTATTTAAAATTTTTTACTTATTTTGAGTTCTGAAATTCGCTTCCAAAATATTGAAACGTTGTTTTTCAACACCCGATATACGCTGAAGGAAAACAGAAAATCTGTTACTGAGTCTAAAAAGAGAGTTTATCTCGAAAATTTATTGTTAACATAGTAACATTATCTCCGTTATTAACTCTAGTTATTGTTAAATCAAAATAATTTAACGAGTTTTCAGTTTCTACTCTCATTATAAACTTTCTTGTATTAAATTCAAATAATGGAGAAAACCTTCAAGTTGTCTATTGGTACCTTTAAAGCATAGGATGATGTCATCTACACATCTGTACCAATAAACTATCTTGTTAACGATTCTTTTTTCAATTTCATTATTTTTCTGAACTATCCATGAAACTATCAGCTGAAAGTGAGCTCAAGGGACTCCCCATAATTAAACCTTCTTTCTGTACGTCTGTGGATTTTACCATTAAACTGAAATAATTTTGATTTTAACAGACTTTTAGTAAATGGTTAATATCTGATTTCATTAGCCAATTTACTTCATTTCAGAATAGTATTTCTTGAATAAGGGTTATTACATCTTTAGGTAATTGATTAGGAAAAAATTTGCTACACCAGATGAGACTAATTTTGTATTGTGTGTTATTTCTATGCTCTTAATTTTGTCAATGAGTGTTAATGAATTTTTAATTGAAAATTGAGGTTCAAATTAAGTTCTGATGATATTTATATTGAATTTAGGAAGTCTTTATGCCGGTGCTTTGTAATATGAAACAACTGATTTTATATTATATTCTATTTTGTGAATTTTTACTAAAGAATAGAGTTGCGGTTCCTGAAGGTTCATTGTAATAAATTTATTTATATGCTTTTGTGTGATAGTATTAGTTCGTTTTGATATTGATGTGATTTCCTTGTTGAATACTTCTGTTGGGTCTTTTTCCAGTGTTTCAAATAGTCTTTTTTCAAATAATTTCATTGTTTTATCGGTACAAAGTATTTGTTTATTGCCACTGTCGTATTAGCTTTATCTGATTTTGAAGAAATAGTACTCTTCAATCTGCATTTTCTTCAGAGCTTTCGACAAAAGTAATTATCAATATATATGTGAATAGCTTTAAATATTTTAACTGATAAATGTTAATTTCTTCCATGCATGTACTACTCTGTCAAGAAAGTACCGGGAATTTTCAATTAAAACAACATTTTTACATTTAATCGTCAAAATTTATTGGGTCGCCTTCAAAATAGGCTCCATTTGCTCCAATACATCTATGCCAACGGCACTTCCAATTATCGAAACACTTTTTATAGGTGCTTTTCGGGATGGACTTCAGCTCTCGCGCCGAATTTTGTTTTATGGCTTCAATCGACTCAAAACGGGTGCCACGAAGGGGCAATTTTAGTTTTGGAAAGAGGAAAAAGTCGCAGGGAGCCAAATCCGGCGAATACGGTGGTTGCTGAAGCACCTTTGTTGTGTTTTTGGCGAGAAAGTCAGTCACAATCGTAGCTCGATGAGAAGGCGCGTTATCGTCATGCAAAATCCATGAGTTGTTCGCCCACAAATTTGGCCGCTTCTTACGGATACGCTCACGCAAACGTTTCATAACGCCTAGGTAATACTCCTTGTTTACCGTCTGACCCTCTGGAACGAATTCGTAGTGCACCACGCCACGGATATCGAAGAAAACAATGAGCATCACCTTCATTTTCGAGCGGCTTTGGCGTGGTTTTTTCGGTTTCGGCTCATTTTTTGCCACCCATTCCAATGATTGCTGGCTTGTTTGCATATCGTACTCGTAGACCCAGGTCTCATCACCAGTTATAATGCGTTCCATGAATGTAGAATCGGAATTACAGCGATCCAGCATATCTGAAGCAACCTGTTCGCGATGACGTTTTTGAAGAAAATTCAGGTCTTTCGGTACGAGTCGTGCGGCCACCTTTCCCATGCCCAAAATATCAATCAGAATCGTACCTGCGGACTCGTGGGATATCTTAAGATCATGTGCTATCTCTCTCAAGCTGGTACGACGGTTTTCCAGCACCCTTTCCTTAATTTTATCGACGTTATCTTCGATCGAAGCCGTCGATGAGTGACCACTTCACGAACGTCCTTGAAGGCTCTGTACCACTGATATGCACGAGTTTTCGATAGAGCATTATCACCAAAGGCCTTTTGCAACATTTTCAATGCATCGGCACACGAAAATTCATTTACAACACAAAACTTTAAACAAATTCTGTGCTCAACGTAATCACCCATAGTAAAAATCGGCACGCACTCTGACATCGACTGACTTAATCAGCTGTTGCAAACACACTAGTTGACAGATCCCGCTCAAGCTTGGCATAGTAATTAAGGACAGTGGTACCAACCTAGAAAAAAAATTTTTACCTGCCTCATTGCCCCGCCAGATTTAAATCGATAATTCCTGGTACTTTCTTGACAGAATGTATATTAAAGGATAAATTAAGGATACTCTATGGAATCACATTTGATGGTTAGCGACCATGGAGCCCCGAACGGAGTGCTGATATCACTTCCATTTACTCGTGTCTCACTTCTTCTCTTTTAATCTTTCCTCTCGGTCTTCCTTGGTCAACTCTTGTTGTTAGTAACTCTTGATATACATTGTGCTTTCTTTTTTCACTTACCTGTCCTCTATTTTCCCTAGCCGGATTGAAAACCTGTGGGAATTATTTTCAACCCTCCACATCTCACTTCTATTGTGCCCTATTTCGTAAACCAAATATGGATAGTTGAGTTATGCCCAGCCTCGAACGCCCTCAGTGCCCTGCAAACGAGGGCGATATAATGACAGGGGATCCAAGTACTTGCGACGGAAGGAGTGCTGATGGTCATGCTACTTCCGCCATACAGCACACACACTGAACATCAAAATCTGCAGTTTGAATGTAAGAACTTTAAAATCTGATGAAAAACTGGAAGTTACTTTATAACAAATAAATTGGGAATTAATGGAGAAATAATGCACACATTCTGTATTACATTGGACAAACAAAAGATTTGTGTGGTCTAGGATTCTTAGTCAACAGGAAATTAAAGGATAAGATCTTGTGTTTTGAAGGTATATCAGAGAAAATGCGTGTTGTAAAACTAGAAATTATGAAGAAAGAAATAACCATAGCTCAAGTATATGCTCCAACTGGTCTATCAATGGATGAGCATATAAAAAACTTTTACGATCAACTAGACAACATTCTTGAAAATAGAAATCAGAAATTAACTCTGTCATGGGTGATTCAGTAGTAGAGTGGGGAATAAAGAAGATGATGAAGACTCTGTTCTGGATAAATTTGGATATGGGACTCGAAATGAAAGAGAAGTGACAGACATCTTCAGTTTATATTCGGAAAGCAGTTGAAGATTATTAACACCTTCGTTAAGAAACGCTCTAACAAAAGGTGGACATGGAGATCTCTAATGGAAAAACTAAAACTGAAATGGATAGCATGATCACCAATAACCTAGGGTCTTTATGAAATATAGAGGTTTTAAACCAATTTAATTTTGATAGTGACCACACACTCCTGAGGTCGATCATTGGAATAACTGGACAAAGGAATAGAAAGAAATAGTTCGAGAAAAATAAAGTCTTGCTAATCAAAAACATAGATAAACACAAGTTTAAAATTGAAATAACAACATTTCTACATCATCTAAAAAAGGAAATAACAACGCGATAACTACGCAATATTTACAAAACAACTAGAACAAGAAACTTGAAAATGTGAGATAAATAAAATCAGAAATAATAAACTAAGTGAAGAAACAATTGATTTGGTAGATTTAAGGGAAGAAAAGAAGAAATTCAGAGACCTTAATGATAGAAATAAAGTTGAATACTCCGAACTCAACAAATTGACAAAAAGAACTATAAGAAATGATTTGAGAAAAAGTAAATATGAGTATGTTAAAATGATAATGCAATCCTTCCAAGTCCATAAAGAAAATCAGAAAAGACCTTTCACCAGAAAAACCATGGCTTCAGAAATCAACAATAGTGGGGGCGGAACCACCAGAAATAGAGGAAAAGTACTCAATATTACACTTTGTAGACAGTTTACATCAAGCTGATTGGGCGATAATTTTCAATGTTTGTTTTTTGCCCTTTTTTATAAGAATACGATTTCGTAAGTAGTTCACTCTTCTGGTAGAATGTGGCCCTGGATGACTTTATTAAATATACAAGTCAATGGTATTGTGAGTTCTTCTGTTATAAACTTCAACAATTCGTTTTATATTCCATCTTCACCGGGACATTTTCCGTTTCTGAGATCTTTAAGTTTGATGCTTAATTCCGATTCTATAATTGGTGGTACTCCATCCATACTGTGATCTAATATTCTCTCTTATATATTCTTGTGAAGGTTTATATAAAATTCAGTTACAATATTGAGTACAATATTACTGCTCCAATCTGTTACGTTCTCTTCTCATTGAAAGGAAATTTAGAGTCAGAGTGAACGACAATACGACGAATTATCTTATTGTCACGTCTGGAGTCCTGCAAAGAACTGTTTTAGGTCTTCTGTTGTATTTGTTATACACAGGCGATCGACACATAGAGATACAACAACTGATACATTCGCTGATGACACCGCTATACTGGCAAGCCATGAAGATCAAGTGGTGCCTTCTCAAATGCTCCAGAACCATCTTCTTGAAATTCAAAAATTGTGTTACAGTTCAAGTCAACTTATCACTTCGTAAGGGACAGTGTCCTCGAATAGAATTCAGCAACATCCAACTACCCGAATTTTCATCGGCAAAATATCTGGGCAAGCATCTTGATAAACAAATCTCCTGGAAAGGACACATTACAAAAAAAAAACAAGTTGAACTAAAAGTTAATGAGCTTTATTGGCTGATTGGTAGAAAGTCAAAATTATCACTTGAAAACAAGCTCCTAATATACAACACAATCATCAAGCCCATCTGGACCTATGGATTTGCGGTCTGGGGATGTAAATCCAACGTTTCCATAATACAGATAAGCCAATCCAAAATTTCAAGGATGAAACCTAACGTGTTTTGGCATGTTTCAAATGAAACACTACATACAGACCTAAAAGTTCCTTATGTGAAGGAAGTTATCCAGAACAGAAGTAACAGATATCATACAAAACTAGAGAGTCTTCCAAACACCCTAATCCAACCACTGATTGAAACCCAAATGAACAGGCAACTGAAGCGAAATTGGATAGCGGATCTAAGATTCACTGGAGAAGACCTCACAACATCACTTGAGAGCTCCAAGCTCTGAACCAGCAAACAAGCCCATAGAATATATAAAATTCTGATTGCTTGTGATATATTTCCAAATAAAAAAAGGACTTTCCGAATCAGCACTTTGTATTAAGGTTAGCGGATGGGCTATTCGCAATTTCCATCATTGACCGGCTACGAATAAAAAAATATTGAATAATTTTTGATGTTATGAATTCATTAGCAAGGTAAAACCTTGAAATTTACGAATGAGAAACAATATCCTCAAAATGAAAGCCACGACTGATCATGCAGTACCCTATCCGATCAACCAAATTTTACAGTATATTGTAGATTGTTTGGGACTCTCTGTCATGAATGGAAATTAAGATTTCGTATTTCAAGATATCAGCCATTTGTGAATGGTCAGCATAAAACTTAGCCTCACAAAAAATAGTCTAACGGAGTCAAAACACAACTATGAGGCGGCCAATTGACATCACCTTTTCGGCGTTTCATCCTATTCATAAAAAACGCTTTGAAAATGAAGCAAATAGAAAGCGAAACTTGTCTTTACTTACATCGATGATCTATTTGGTTCTAAAAACCAATATTATCTACCATAGAGAAGCTCCTACCTTCATTTCGCGCATATCCTCTTTATATTGAACAACAAAACAACAACTTACCGGTAAACACTTTTGTAGGTATAATTTCGAGCGTATATGAATAAGGATCATCTTTCCCTTTCAGCTGGAACTACATTCTGTCAAGAAAGTACCAAGAATTATCGATTTAAATCTGGCGGGGCAATGAGGCAGGTATAAAATTTTTTCCTAGGTTGCTACCACTGTCCTTAATTACTATGCCAAGCTTGAGCGGGATCTGTCAACTAGTGTGTTTGCAGCAGCTGATTAAGTCAGTCGATGTCAGAGTGCGTGCCGATTTTTACTATGGGTGATTACGTTGAGCAAAGAATTTGTTTAAAGTTTTGTGTTGCAAATGAATTTTCGTGTGCCCATGCATTGAAAATGTTGCAAAAGGCCTTTGGTGATAATACTCTATCGAAAACTCGTGCATATCAGTGGTACAGAGCCTTCAAGGACGGTCGTGAAGATAACGTCGATAGAATTAGGGAAAGGGTGCTGGAAAACCGTCGTACCAGCTTGAGAGAGATAGCACATGATCTTAAGATATCCCACGAGTCCGCACGTACGATTTTGATTGATATTTTGGGCATGAGAAAGGTGGCCGCACGACTCGTACCGAAAGACCTGAATTTTCTTCAAAAATGTCATCGCGAACAGGTTGCTTCAGACATTCTGGATCGCTGTAATTCCGATTCTACATTCATGGAACACATTATAGCTGGTGATGAGACCTGGGTGTACGAGTACGATATGCAAACAAGCCAGCAATCATCGGAATGGGTGGCAAAAAATGAGCCGAAACCGAAAAAACCACGCCAAAACCGCTCGAAAATGAAGGTGAAGCTCATTGTTTTCTTCGATATCCGTGGCGTGGTGCACTACGAATTCGTTCCAGAGGTTCAGACGGTAAACAAGGAGTATTACCTGGGCGTTATGAAACGTTTGCGTGAGCGTATCCGTAAGAAGCGGCCAAAAACTCAACAAACGTGCTTCATCAACCACCGTATTCGCCGGATTTGGCTCCCTGCGACTTTTTCCTCTTCCCAAAACTAAAATTGCCCCTTCGTGGCACCCGTTTTGAGTCGATTGAAGCCATAAAACAAAATTCGACGCGAGAGCTAAAGTCCATCCCAGAAAGCGCCTATAAAAAATGTTTCGATAATTGGAAGTGCCGTTGGCATAGATGTATTGGAGCAAATGGAGCCTATTTTGAAGGCGACCCAATAAATTTTGACGATTAAATGTAAAAATGTTGTTTTAATTGAAAATTCCCGGTACTTTCTTGACAGAGTAGTATATCCCAAACAGACATCAGAGGGAATTATATATTTTAGATTTATGGCTTTGGTTTTCCTTTTGAAAATTCTACATTCTGCTCTGTTCGCCAACATGCTCCGCCTAAAAACATCGAAATTTTTCTTGCCGATATAAAGTTATCAGAAAAAATAAAGAAACTAACGAAGATATGGTATATCCAAGCTTCATTTGAACGAGTAATAGTATTTGGTCTCAAAAAGATTTGTAAATTTAAGTGAAACAAACCATCATTGATCATCGATCTGTAACTAGCACTATTCACTGTAACATTAGCTCCAGCATCGTTTTTAAAGAAATATGGACCGATGATGCTTCCAGCGTGTAAAGTACACCATACAGTGAATTTTTCAGGATGCAATGGAACCTGCAGAACTTCTTGAGGATTGTTTTCACTCCATATATGGCAATTTTGCTTGTTCACAAAGCCATATATTACTTCTTCCCCTTTTTTGGTATAGGCTGCAATTGTGCACTCTTCCATGAATCAGAGAAAGTTCCTTCTCTCTATGATATAGTGAACATTTTACAGAGAACAGGTGTAAGCTCTTATGAACACTGTTTGAATACAATGGCAGGAATTTCGTATATGCTATATAATTCAAATTTTTATCAAAATAACTGACAATATCTTCAGATATCCTATTCATATAGGTGAATCGGGTGTATTTTTTTCAGGAAAGGTCTTTTATAAAGGGATAACCATGAGTTAACGCCAGTTTTTCCCTATTTGTTAACTATGATTTTATCTATGGATGTTGGGTTGAAACCATTGTAGAGGATATATCTTCAATAATATTCAGTTCATTCGAAAAATTCTGTAGATCTATAGATATTTTCAATAATTTATGGATTAAACTATTATAAGCTGATATTTTTTGTTCCAAGGAATAGCTTTATGTATCGAGTGTGTTTTTTAGAGTGATAGAACTTTAAATTGAAATCAAACACATTTAAATTAAGATTGAAGCAAAATTTGTATTTTACTTGAAAGATAATTTTACGGCATTTATTTTTTGAAAATAATTTCCGGCATATGTCCACCACGACTAGCTCTGGGGAACCGCATTCGACCAGACCAATTTTGGACCACTTTTTCGAGTAATTCAGGTCTCATTTCATCAATAACACGAGTTACGTTGGCTTCCAAAGCGTCGAATGTTTCGGGTTTATCAGCATAAACCAATAAATTGACATAACCCCAAAGAAACTAATCCAGTGGAGTTATGTCGCATGATCTTGGAGGCCAATTAATTGAACCATTTCTCGAAATAACATTATCGCCAAATCGTTCTTTCAATAAATCAATTGTTACGGTAGCAGCATGAGGTGTAGCACTATGTTGTTTGAACCAAAACACTTCTGGGTCGATACCATTCAAATTTTGAAACAAATATTCATGGATCATCGATCTGTAACGAGTAACATTCAATGTAGCATTAGTTACAGCATAGTTTTTAAAAAAATATGGACCGATGATGCATCCAGCGTGTAAAACACCCTATACAGTGCATTTTTCAGGATGCAATGGAACTTGCAAAACTTCTTGAGGATTGTTTTCACTCCACATACGGCAATTCTGCTTGTGCACATAGCCGTTCAACCAGAAATGAGCTTCATCACTAAACACGATTTTACGATCAAAAAGTGGATCAACTTCAAGCTGTTCTAGGGCCCAACCAGCAAACAAACGACGCTTATTATGGTCAAGTGGCTTTAGTTCTTGAACCGGTTGGATCTTGTATGGGTGTAGACCAAGATCTCTACACAAAATTTTCCATGCGGTTGATGCACAGAGTCCAACTTGTTGTGAACGTCGACGAATAGACAAATCTAGATCATCATCAACACCATGATTTACAGCAGCGATATTTTCTTCTGCACTTACAGTTCTTTGTTTTGTTGTTGGTGTTGCATCGAGTAGAGAAAATGTTGTCCCAAATCTATCAATAGTTTGACGAATAAGCTGCTCTTATGGACGATTATGTAAACCATAAATTTCACGAAGTGCTCTATAGGTTTGGAAATAGAACACTGATTTCTAAAACAAATTTCAACAATTTGTAAACGTTGTTGCGGCGTGAGTATTTCAATAATAATTTGTCAATGCTTACTGTACAGAAATGTTAAAACAACATGGCTTCTACCTTCTGTCGAATCACAGTTATCCCTATCGAAAGCGCCCCCCAGGCATTAGATCTTGACGTGATGGGGGCGCTCTCCTGACTAGGACCCTAAATTCGTTCCGGCGAATTGGAGGGTTAAGTCTTGGTGTCTAACGTAATGCCACTTCGCGCCAGTCACTGGACCTGTATGGTGGAAGATCTCCGAATGGGGCCCTAGTTTTACTCAGGTGGAATGGAGGGCTGAGCCGGTTGATTAACTCAGTGACAAGGGAGTCTGTCGCAGCACAGGGCTTCTCCCTTAAAACTGGCGTACTCTACCCTATCGCAGTATAAATCTCCGGATTCTGTGTAATGGCCGAGTGCGTTATGTAGCATACTGCGTTACCTCGGGGGGGTGGACTTGCCCTCAGGTGTTACTTGTACCACCTGGCCACCCCACTTGGTGTTGGACTCGAGGGGGCAGTGGTTGAAAGTCCGCATGCTGGACTAGGGGGGTATTTCACTTATCTGTTCGCAGACCCCCATTTTCGGGATATTCTCATGAAACGACTCGGGGTTTAACGGGACTTGACGGTTCGACCGGCCTGTCCTGGCCCCTGGATCTGTGCGTAACAATTTAGGGTTTGTGGATCTCGACGAAATGGCTCCGCCATTAGTGCTTGACGCCAGGATCAATCAAATGACTTCACATGGGTTCGGTGGGTCAGGACGTATAGTCCGCTAGACGGTGCTCGTACCAGGATCAATTGTAGTCGTCAATCTTGAGTTTATCTTAGTTCTTGGGACTGCGTTCGGGTGGATGGATAAGAATTCCCTCCGGCGGGTGAGTTGCGTCTCAAACAACTCGGGTACTGACCTGCAGAGCCAGTAGAGGTTGGATAGTGCTTTCGCTGCTACCAGTCAGACGGTTCTGGCTTTCGAGTCGGGGCCCAAACTGGAAGCTGGTGGGTTCATCTCTTCGGAGGGGTTCTCGCCACGCGCGATGATATGGCGTAATCCTTATCACACTTTCTACCTCTGGGTGGACTGTGGAGACTGCTTGGTAGTCACTTGGAAAAGAGGCCATGCCTCAAATAGCCAATAACTATTCTGGTAGAATTCACCTATCCCTATCGAAAGTTCTATCACTCTAAAAAAAACACCTGATACTTTGAAATGTCGAACCATTGTGGGAATCCAGGCACAGAATGATTTTTATTCATCATATGAATTTTCTGTTAGAATTTATTTACAGATTTCAAACTTTCAGTGAAAATGCACTATTGAACAAGCGCGCAAAAGCTTGCAACTTTATTTCAGTGTTCTGAGCCATTTTTTCACTAGTTTCAAGATGAATTCACCATGTTTATGCATTTAGAGAGAACTTTACCAAACAATTCTCCCAACAAATAAAAGACGGATGGGTGAAATACAAATAAAAAAGCCAACTCTGCGAAAACGCATTACAATAGAAAGTGGGGTGGATCACAAAGTTTGCATAGCGGCTAGGTCTATTTCGTCGTTGAAACTGACATGTGAGATGCTGCTGCTAGATGTCTGCCCCATTCTTCGCCATTATTATATGAAAGCTGAGAACCGTACGTGGTTTCGGCATAGACTCGGATTTACACATATCAAAGGATATTGAAACGTGAAATATTTCCTGGAATTTTCTATTCTAGCGGCATCTGAAGAAGAGTTGCGAAATCTACGTCGGAAATGTATGATAAAATGAGCTCGACGTTTCTTTTAGGCTGTTGAGTTTAGTCGTCCGTATCCTGTATATACATGAAATAATTTGGCACTATACATAGTGAACTTAATAACAATCAGAAAATCAAATTTGTGCATAATTCATAACTCAGGAATAGAAAAATAGAACACATATTCATTTATGATATTACAAATTATATTCTTTCAAGTGACACCTCATCAGAAAAGCCGAAGATGATGAGCCGTTGCAAAAACTTTCCTTGCTGTAGTTTTCCTTTCAATCAAAGTATTAAAAAATTTAATTCTCACAATAATTGCGTAACTAAATTAAAATTAAAATTAGATTGTGGACTTGCATAAATTTGCATGTATTTTGTGTTATAAAGATAGTCATGTATAAATAATTTTTATCGGGTGTTGTTTTTAGAGTGATAGAACTTTCGATAGGGATAACTGTGATTTGACAGAAGGTAGAAGCCATGCTGTTTTAAAATTTCTGTACAGTAAGCATCGACAAATTATTATTGAAATACTCACGCCGCAACAACGTTTACAAATTGTTGAAATTTATTTTAGAAATCAGTGTTCTATTCACCAAACTTATAGAGCACTTCGTGAAATTTATGGTTTACATGATCGTCCATAAGAGCAGCTTATTCGTCGAACTATTGATAGATTTGGGACAACATTTTCTGTACTCGACGCAACACCAACAACAAAACAAAGAACTGCAAGTGATCATAGTGTTGATAATGATCTAGATTTGTCTATTCGCCGACGTTCACAACAACTTGGACTCTGTACATCCACCACATGGAAAATTTTGAGTGAAGCTCTTGGTCTACACCCATACAAGATCCAACTGGTTCAAGAACTAAATTCACTTGACCATAATAAGCGTCGTTTGTTTGCTGATTGGGCCCTAAAACAGCTTGAAGTTGATTCGCATTTTCATCGTAAAATTGTGTTTAGTGATGAAGCCCATTTCTGATTGAACGGCTCTGAAAACAAGCAAAATTGCTGTATATGGAGTGGAAACAATCCTCAAGAAGTTGCATCCATTGCATCCTGAAAAATGCACTGTATAGTCAAAGTGACCATACGTCCCGTTTTGAACGGGACTGTCCCTTTTCTCGGTCACCTGTCCCGTTGTCCCCAAACAAAGCGCCGGGACGCGAAATTGTCCCGTTTTGTGAAACAGCGCGAAAATTTAAATCATGTAGCTCACGAAACAAATATTTTGAACAGTGGACTTGCTTTCTTACTAAAGAAATGGAGATATTTAAATGGGCAGATTTAAGAAAAGTACTTGCATGGGAAGATATTCAAAACGCAGTGGATGTGTTGATTGAAAAGGGATATATTCGCTGTAATAAAGATACAGAAGTATTTGACGAATTTACATTAATTTCTAGCTATGTCACTTGCCAAAAAATTACCGAATGGAATAATTTAAAAGTCTCAACAGAAACTCGTTGGGTGGAAGTATTTAAACACTTTCGTACCAAAAATCTTAAACATGCAAATTTTTGTATTTTAATTGAATACATTTTATGTCTACCTGGAACAAATGCCCCAGTAGAAAGAGTCTTTTCTCTCATGAACAAACTGTGGACATCCGAAAAAAATCATTTACAGGTTCCAGTTTTGAAAGCGATGTTGATAACTAAGGTTAATGTAAAAAAACGTGCCAAGAATTTTATTCTTATTTAAAGTCATCACAAACTTTATTAAAGCAAATTTGTTCCTCTGAAAAGTACAAAAACAATTTAAAAAAATGCGTTGCATAATATTTTAATAATTATTAACAGATCAAAGTTCCTTGATTTAATAAAGCTGGTGATTGATTTTTATTTTTCACTACTTTTTATTATAAACATAATTATACTTAATTAATATGAAAATAATTATAGTGAATACTAATTCCATTAAGTTACACTCAATCTAAATAAAGAAAATTAAAAGTTGTGTTTATTTCTACCTGAAGGCTAAATGTAAAGGTCTGGCAGGAAATTTAAATTTTAAACAGTTTTTTTAGAATTGTAGCCAAACTAGGCAAAACTTAGAGAGGATTTTTGATTTCGCGATAATAAAAAATATTTATTTACGTAATTTTAAATCGATATTTACATACATTCTTAAAAAAACTGTTTAAAATTTGAATTACCCGCCAGACCCTTACGTTTAATCTGAAGCTTAAAATTTTTTGTCCCGTTTTGAGTTAAA
Organism: Megalocaria dilatata; assembly: GCA_034642435.1. Taxonomy (NCBI): domain Eukaryota; kingdom Metazoa; phylum Arthropoda; class Insecta; order Coleoptera; family Coccinellidae; genus Megalocaria; species Megalocaria dilatata. The sequence continues at coordinate 48,999,525 of CM067859.1, read as the reverse complement.
AAAAAAAATGGTCACTTTATGTATAGTGTGCTTTACAAGCTGGAAGCAACGTGTCCATATTTCTTTAAAAACGATGCTAGAGCTAATGTTACAGTGAATAGTGCTCATTACAGATCGATGATAAATTATTATTTGTTTCAAAATTTGAATGGTATCGACCCAAAAGTGTTTTGGTTCCAACAAGTTGGTGTTACAACTCATGCTGCCACCGTGACAATGGATTTATTGAAAGAAAGATTTGGCGATAACATTATTTCGAGAAATGGTCCAATTAATTGCCTCCAAGATCATACGACATAACTCCACTGAATTATTTTCTTTGGGGTCATGTAAGGTCATTCGTTTATGCTGATAAAGCAGAAATAATAGACGCTCTGGAAGCCAACATAACTCATGTTATTGATGAAATAAGGCCTGAATTAGTCGAAAAAGTGGTCCAAAATTGATCTGGTCGAATGCGATTCCTCAGAGCTAGTTGTGGTGGACATATGCCGAAAATTATTTTTAAAACATAAATGTCATCATACAATTATCTTTCAAATGAAAAAAATTGGCTTCAATCTTAATTTAAATGTATTTCATTTCAATCTAAACTTCTATCACTCTAAAAAAACACCTGATAACTTGCTTTATGACACTTGTTATTCGTGAATACGCCGCCAAAAGGAAAACAACAGAAATTTATGTTTAACAACATAATGTCCTCATTTTCTTAATTATGAGTCAGAAATGGTGTTTAATGATAACATTAGACCTACGGATGAATAATTTATAGTCAAGCCAACTCTGTCCGTTAACCTGGTCGTCTGGTAAGCAACATAACCTTCAAATAAAACAACTGTATGATCTCTCGTGGTATGAATTATTAGAATTCTTGATTATCTTCATGAACTTAGAGGTGCATTAATTTATGATAATGAAGAAGACTGTGGACTTCATGACAGAAAAATATGCCCGAGAAAACAATCTGACAATGCCGCACCTTCTTAAATTCGACCGCTAGACCACATATATAGAAAAAAGAAAAATAAGAATATCTTTATTTCTGTGGTAGCTGTTACTGTAGGGTAAGAATTTAGAAACTGATTGTTATTGTTTATAGGATTGTCATACCATACTATAGGGTTGTTCGAAAAGTAATTTCGTTTTTGACCGACAGAGGATTTAATTATATTTTTTTAAACACAACTTCAAACATAAACTGCATAATCATTATATATTTTGAGAGCTGGTATAGCAAGACCTGTGTGTGAGAAAGTTCAATTAGTTCTACTCAGTAGTTTTTGGTTGGTGCCCTTTTTAATATGGAGAACAATAAGCAGAATTTTCGTCAAATTTTACTCTTTTACTATAGAAAAGATGAAAATGCTGTTCAAGCCAGAAATAAATTAACCTATGTTTATGGAGAAATTGTTTTGACCGTACGTCAGTGCGAGAACTGGTTTGCAAAATCTCCATCCGGTAATTTTGATGTCGAAGATGCACCACGTTCCGGAAGGCTGGTTGAAGCTGATAAAGGCATTAGTTGATGAAAAGTGGCGGATAGGAACACGCAAGATCGGTGAGAGATTAAATTGATCGAATTCAACCGTTTATGAACACTTGAGAATGCGAATGCAGTTCCTCAGAGCTAGTCGTGGTGGACATACGCCTGAAATTATTTTTAAAACAAATTTTTCATAAAATTATCTTTCCTTCAAAAAAATTTGGCTTCAATCTTAATTTAAATGTGTTTTATTTCAATTTAAAGTTTTATCACTATAAAAGAAACACACGATATTTGTGAAGCGAATTCGTGAAATGAATGCTCATTTGATAATAACGGTCTCGTCCTTCAAGAACACCTGAAAATATTGCTGTAGTAGCCCAGAATGTGACTGAACATCCATCAGTATCCACTCGTCATCATGCTCAAGAACTCAAGATTTCTGGCACTTCTCTGAGGAGAATTTTGCATAAAGACTTCAGTATGAAAGTTTATAGAGGTAAAGTAGTACAAAAATAAAAGCTTCGTGATCATCCGATGCGTTTACACTTCGCTCAAGGAGCTAATGCTCAACATTATTCCAGAAAACTCATCTTAAACTATGAAGCTCATTTTCACAGGTTTTATATATAGGAAGCTAAAGTACTACTCTGACAAGAAAGTACCAGGAATTCTCAATTAAAACAACATTTTTAAATTTAATCGTCAAAATTTATTGGGTCGCCTTCAAAATAGACTCCATTTGCTCCAATACATCTATGCCAACGGCACTTCCAATTATCGAAACATTTTTTATAGGCGCTTTCCGGGATGCACTTTAGCTCTCGCGCCGAATTTTATTTTATGGCTTCAATCGACTCAAAACGGGTGCCACAAAGGGGCAATTTTAGTTTTGGAAAGAGGAAAAAGTCGCAGGGAGCCAAATCCGGCGAATACGGTGGTTGCTGAAGCACGTTTGTTGAGTTTTTGGCGAGAAAGTAATTCACAATCGTAGCTCGTTGAGAAGGCGCGTTATCGTCATGCAAAATCCATGAGTTGTTCGCCCACAAATTTGGCCGCTTCTTACGGATACGCTCACGCAAACGTTTCATAACGCCTAGGTAATACTCCTTGTTTACCGTCTGACCCTCTGGAACGAATTCGTAGTGCACCACGCCACGGATATCGAAGAAAACAATGAGCATCACCTTCATTTTCGAGCGGCTTTGGCGTGGTTTTTTCGGTTTCGGCTCATTTTTTGCCACCCATTCCGATCATTGCTAGCTTGTTTGCATATCGTACTCGTAGACCCGGGTCTCATCACCAGTTATAATGCATTCCATGAATGTAGAATCGGAATTACAGCGATCCAGCATGTCTGAAGCAACCTGTTCGCGATGACGTTTTTGAAGAAAATTCAGGTCTTTCGGTACGAGTCGTGCGGCCACCTTTCTCATGCCCAAAATATCAATCAAAATCGTACGTGCGGACTCGTGGGATATCTTAAGATCATGTGCTATCTCTTTCAAGCTGGTACGACGGTTTTCCAGCACCCTTTTCTTAATTTTATCGACGTTATCTTCGATCGAAGCCGTCGATGGGCGACCACTTCACGACCGTCCTTGAAGGCTCTGTACCACTGATATGCACGAGTTTTGGATAGAGCATTATCACCAAAGGCCTTTTGCAACATTTTCAATGCATCGGCACACGAAAAAAATAATTGTAAATATTTTTACACTATCTTTTCCTTGATCAACAAAAAGAAAGAAATATACACAAAAAGATAGTGGATGGTTCTCTCAGGAATATCGAGTAATGAGGAAATCGCTCATTTTTGTACGGGAATTATATGCAAAATGTAATACAATCTTCTCAATATAAGGAATAATTTAACGAGGAAATATAGAAGAGTAATAAAGATGGCTAAAATTTCATACTATGATGAGAAAATCAAAGCGTCGAATAATAAATGTAAGATGGCTTGGCGGTTAGTAAATGAGCATTTACAGAAAAACAAGATTTTACCTCCTCTAGATATTGCTCCTGATGAATTGAATGAACATTTCTCCACGATATCGGAGAAAATCCTAACAGAGCTGCCCATAACGAATGTACCTTCCAATTTATCATTTATCAAAAAACAGATTCCTCTCAATCTACAATTCAAATTGCGTGAGGTAGGATTTATTGAGGTACGAGAAATAATGAAAAGTCTTAGGAATAGGAAGTGTACAGATTACTTTGATCTTTCAGTGCAAATAATTAAATTGAATATAAACACTATCATTCTACCTCCTACTTAATTAATTAACAGATGGTTGATAACAGGAAATTTTCCAAATTGTTTGAAAATATCTGAAGTAATCCCAATTCATAAAAAAGGGGATCCTAAAGATAAAAATAATTACAGAATCATTTCACTTGTTCCAATTTTCTCTAAGATTATTGAAAAAATAATAGCTGAACAAATAGTAAATAACTTTGAGTAAAATGCATTTTTTCAATCAGTCGAACTTGCGCTTTCTCGTTTACTTACTGACGGAAAGTGCCCAGTTTCACGAAGTGAGCGATTAACATGTTCGAATGTTTGGTGGTTAGGAATTCGATAATCCGGATATTGGACTTACAAAATTCCTAAACTAACAACATATGAGTATTCAGTGTTCGTAAATGGCGGCATTTCGATAATTCTCTTAATCAAAATTTTATGAAAACACAACTATCTACCACTTGCGTATTTTTCTATTTCGATAATTACCCGACAATGGTTTGAAATGTCAAAATTCTTAGCATGATCCACTCAGGTTTTGAAATGGGTTGAATTAAGAGTAAACGGATTTCTTGTGTGATCTTCCACATAGCATTGAAAATAAAAAATATCTTAAGCTTCGGATCTATTCAAGCAGCATGTGAGAAGATAAATAGTGGACCAGAAAGAAAGGCTAATGAAAGCTGCAGAACATTCAATACAAGAGCTGGCAGGTGTCAAAAAGAAAAAGGGAAATTTTCAAGAACCAATCACATACGAAAATTGATGGGAAAAGGGGTATAAAAGAACTTATTTGCGAAAGTGTAAATAAGATGTCGAAAATAATAATGGTGCTGAATACAGACGTGGAAACAGCAGGAAACATCTTAATATATATAAATCTCGTGTCACAATGTTTGTCCTCAATGGACTCCTAAACCACTTAACCGATTATAATAAAATTCGCACACCATGTGCAGTTCGATCCAACTTGAGAGATAGGATAGTTTAAATCTCAAATTATAGTCGCAATTTTAATTTATTGCTAATTATTTGTCTGTTATTATTTGACAGTCACAATTATCTGTTAACTCCAAATGATTCTAACAGATGTCGATACCTTTCGACTGGGTTGAGTAAGTAATCAGTAGATGGCGCTGCTATGGTAAATCTACGAACGTGTCATATAAGCTACATTTTAACAGCATAATTACCACGTGTTGTTGACGCTATAAAATTAATTAAATTTATTTTGTAGTGCACGAAATACCGTATAATTCAATTATTTCCACTTTTTAAATTTTTGGTGTTAGCATAGCCGGTCACGTGTTACTTAGACTGAAGTGTAAATTGAATTCATAATATAATGAAGATAATACAGTGAAATTAATCCTGTTTTCTACTTATTAAACAAAATAAGGAGATCACCATATTTTTTTACAAATGCCATCCGTGTGAAAAAGCATAGTAGACTCCGTGACTGATGCTCTCTTATTGTTCCTCTTAGATTGTTTACTATAATGTAATATAACAAAAACTTTAGCCACAGCAACGCGTGGCCGGGTCAGCTAGTCGCTATATAAATACTAAAAAGTAGAGAAGATAAAATGAACCCTTGCGGTACACCAGTGATTACATTACCACAGTTTGAGACCTGGATGCCATAAAATCCGACAAAATATCTCGTGCAGAGTCCGACAAGCCTCCAGAACCTCATGACTCAGGGAGTCAAAGGCTTTAAAATAATCAAGCAGAACAGTCAGCTGATCCTTGTCTGTAGCCCTAAAAATATCATCAGTAATTAATAGAAGGCCCTTGCTACAACCATGCCTTCACCTGAAACCTGACTGAAACGTGGGGAAAATACTTTTGGCCTCCACGTGCTCACGAAGTTGTTTTCCCATTATTTTCTCGAATATTTTCGAACAGGTTGGTAAGATACTAATGGTTCTAATTAAAATATATACAGGAGAGAGTATTTTATTTCCACAAAAATGTTTGAACTACAACAATTGTTTTACCACGATGTGGCTTCATCAGGTATCTACATTCTACTGGCTGATGGTGTTCAGTGTAACCGAGTTTAAATAAATTGTTAGGTACGTGACAAAATAATGGAAGAACAAGTCATAAAAACTCAAGATGTGTATTGGGGTTTTTCTCTAAAAATGCCATTAGGAAAAGATATTCGGTAATGGAGACATGTTTGTTCGTTCAAAAGGATTTTACGGGCATTGTACCTGTTGATTTCAAGGCATTCTGAAAGTGATTTCATAGTTTTTCTGAAACTCTGCCTGAATTCCTCGAGGTAATTAGCGAATTTCGATATATAACTCCTTTGGTGTTTTTGGATTCTTTTCTTGAATGATCTACCTGTGTGGCCGATGTATATTCTGTCAAGAAAGTACCGGGAACTATCGATTTAAATCTGGCGGGGCAATGAGGCAGGTAAATTTTTTTTTTCATAGGTTGGTACCACTGTCCTTAATTACTATGCCAAGCTTGAGCGGGATCTGTCAACTAGTGTGTTTGCAACAGCTGATTAAGTCAGTCGATGTCAGAGTGCGTGCCGATTTTTACTATGGGTGATTACGTTGAGCCAAGAATTTGTTTGAAGTTTTGTGTTGCAAATGAATTTTCGTGTGCCGATGCATTGAAAATGTTGCAAAAGGCCTTTGGTGATAATGCTCTATCGAAAACTCGTGCATATCAGTGGTACAGAGCCTTCAAGGACGGTCGTGAAGTGGTCGCCCATCGACGGCTTCGATCGAAGATAACGTCGATAAAATTAAGGAAAGGGTGCTGGAAAACCGTCGTACCAGCTTGAGAGAGATAGCACACGATCTTAAGAGTTCCCACGAGTCCGCACGTACGATTTTGATTGATATTTTGGGCATGAGAAAGGTGGCCACACGACTCGTACCGAAAGACCTGAATTTTCTCCAAAAACGTCATCGCAAACAGGTTGCTTCAGACATGCTGGATCGCTGTAATTCCGATTCTACATTCATGGAATGCATTATAACTGGTGATGAGACCTGGATCTACGAGTACGATATGCAAACAAGCCAGCAATCATCGGAATGGGTGGCAAAAAATGAGCCGAAACCGAAAAAACCACGCCAAAGCCGCTCGAAAATGAAGGTGATGCGCATTGTTTTCTTCGATATCCGTAGCGTGGTGCACTACGAATTCGTTCCAGAGGGTCAGACGGTAAACAAGGAGTATTCCCTAGGCGTTATGAAACGTTTGCGTGAGCGCATCCGTAAGAAGCGGCCAAATTTGTGGGCGAACAACTCATGGATTTTGCATGACGATAACGCGCCTTCTCACCGAGCTACGATTGTGACTGACTTTCTCGCCAAAAACTCAACAAACGTGCTTCAGCAACCACCGTATTCGCCGGATTTGGCTCCCTGCGACTTTTTCCTCTTCCCAAAACTAAAATTGCCCCTTCGTGGCACCCGTTTTGAGTCGATTGAAGCCATAAAACAAAATTCAGCGCGAGAGCTAAAGTCCATCCCGGAAAGCGCCTATAAAAAATGTTTCGATAATTGGAAGTGCCGTTGGCATAGATGTATTGGAGCAAATGGAGCCTATTTTGAAGGCGACCCAATAAATTTTGACGATTAAATGTAAAAATGTTGTTTTAATTGAAAATTCCTGGTACTTTCTTGACAGAGTAGTATACTAAAGAGCAAGCGTTTGCAAGTCAGCTTGTAGACGCCAGATTTATTTTCTTTATTTGTTCGATCCTTATTGTTTTTGTAGGTACTAAGGTTATTAACGGTTTTAAAAGCTGCGTTGTAATTGAAATTTTTCTGAAATATTTAGCGATATTTTCAGATAATCCATTAACATAAGATAATGAAAAATATTTCTATTATCCTCTTTTATGATTGGGTACACGAGATTTCCTTTTTCAAATAGTGATGACTCATCAGTGAAAAGTACATTATTCAAGAAACAACTATTTTTAGCACCATCAAATAGGTTTGAAGGATTCTCCGTTATGTAGTTGTGGTGAGATGGGATCCATAATTCACATACTGTTTTTCTGTGGTAATTCACAATTGTATTGACCCTCATTCAAAAATAAGTCTTATCACTAAATTTACCCAACCATTCAATTTGGAGTTTTCATTGTCTCTTGGAGACATAAAACTTCACGAATTATTACTCGAATACATCAATCAGCTAAACTCGAAAGTCTAAAATTTGCGTTGCTATTTCTTATGTACCCTTCCTATTTTAATTTCCTTCCTTAGCGTTGCTTAGTTTTGTTTGTGTATGAAGATAAAAGACGCCTTGAAGAGTACGTGGTTGCATAGTGTCCTTGTCAATCTCTTGAGAATGGTTTATTTCAGCGTTGTGCTTTGAATGATAATTTAGAAAATGATTCCGGTTATGTAACTTACCGTGGGAATAAAAGTTTAGATGTTTAACTTATCACTTGATGGCTAATGACACAAGTCGAAGCCTCAAGAGCCTGTCACATCATATTTAGGTAATAGGTCCCATAAAATTATAAGAAATAGATAAAAAAAAACCATTTTAATTTTGTCTCTCCGTCATCGTCGTGTACTTACGTAATCAATACTTGACGTGCATCTGAATGATTTCGCAAAGCGAATGAAATGTCCCCTATTCTGCGCAGATGGAAAGATTAGGGAAAGATTAAAAGAGCAGGCCAGTTGAATACTCCTCATTATTTATAACACATAATGAAGTTACTCTTGTGCTGAGCGACTGGCACAATAGCTTCACTTGTTAATGCATGGTAAATCCTATATTCCGTAAATGATTTTCGTAATCTGTATTATCTGAATTTATTTTCTAAGAGAGAAAAAAGAGGAAAATATGATGAATGTCCTGAATCTACCATCTGACTTGGTTAAATGAAAGTATATTCATCTGAAAACAAGTTTTCAGAAATAACTATGAAGTAAAATAAATTTGGTGTCACTGCAGTTTTGAAGCATTACTTCAACTTCGAAACTGTAATAAAAAAAATGTGCAAATATTTTTGGATGCATAATTATTTCAAAACCTCAAATATTCTAACAAAAAAATATTCATAATGAAATCTATGACTGTTTCGGTCTTTACTTGATGGAAATTCATCTTGAAATTATGAAAATAACAAATGTTGCTCTTTCACAGTAACATTGTCATATTCTTTCATTTGGAATAAGTGTGAAGAATATATATAATAATTATAAAGGGTACCCCGGAAAAAATGCGGCAAAAAAGAAACCACGAATCAAGGTCATCATGGAGGACTTATATCGAGAGGTTTTAATCGCCTGAGAACCTAAGTTTGAGATATACGGAGTGATGTTCGTCTTATAGTTGAAATTTTAAACTAAAAAATTTTGGAATTATTTTTGCGGAAATTGGATCACCCTGTACAAAAAAATTATGCTTTTTTTCGTTTTCATAACCACAAAGATTTGATGCATAATAAAAATTTTAAATCTCTGCTTGGCATCCTCATACAGGGTGATCAATTAACATTCTTTTATGAGTGAAATTTCATAGTTCAATAAATCTTGAACTTATCAGTATAACTATTTCAAATTTTACAGTTTTTTCCCCCTTTTTTATCGCATTCCTTCAATATTTCCGTAATTAAATAAACTAGATCCGGACTAGAAAAATTTTAGACCTATTATATTTCTGTGAATATTGGATCACCTGGTACGCAAACATTAAGAAATTTTTTTGGTTTCGTGACCACAAAGAAGTAGTTCATAAAAGAATCAAAGCCCTTCTTGGCACCATAATACAGGGTGATCAATAAATATTATTTTTGAAGAAAAAATATTTTAATTTTTTTATTTGGCTTGATTGATATTTCACCATGTAGAATGTGGCTATAATTATTCAGTCAATTTTCAGCTGTGACAAAACATAGGTGGGCTCAATTTTCTAATCATAATTCAATTAGATAATTTATAGATTGAAATATTGAAATTTTCCTGAAAATCAAAAGACCTAGTATTATTTCCATATTAAAAGGCTTATGTAACCTGAACAGTTCACTTGAATACTAGTGTTTGAGAAGGGAGTTCAGAATAAGATATCAAATCATAAAAAAGTGTTCACGAATGAAACGAATTCATTTGAGAAAATTGTTAATCAACGAACTGGATAATGATTAGACCAAAAACAGCAAATAAATTGAAAATATTCGAACTCAAAATTGATAAAACAAACACAAAATGAATGAAAAAATTTTCCATTCAGGAATTGTTCAAAATGGTATGCCTCCATCTCAATACACTTTTGAGCTCGTTCATATAGTTGTTTCACAGATGTCGCTATCGAATTCAGTTCAGATTTAATAATATCGTAAGCATCAATAATTCTTTGTAGCAGTTGTTCCCTACTGTTAATCTGTAACGCATATACCTCTTGTTTAAGCGCTCGCCATAAAACATAATCCAAGGGTGTCAGATCAGGGGATCGAGGAGGCCTAGGCACATGTCCACTTCTGCCAATACATCTGTTTTCAAAAGTGTTGGTGAAATATTCGCTCACTTTCTTGAATAATGCTCAGAAGCTCCATCATGTTGCAACCACAATGTTTCCATTAGAATGTTCTCTAACAAACCAGGCACAGTATTATACGAAAAATACTAATAACTTTCTCCTGTCAACTTATATTCATTATGAGGGCCAATCAAACGATTGGCAACCAAACATTTATCGAGAATCTAACTTAGGAATTTTTTTGAATCACTGATTTTGTATTGTCCTGAGCCCATACGTGAGAATAACGGGACTTGTTGATTCCATTCCTAGTGAATTCGATTCATCGGTGATCAAAATCCGATAAAAACATTCTTCTGTGGCCTTTAATCCATTGAGAAAAAATGAGCCTTGGAATTTTCTCACTTTGTTCAAATTTTTGCACAATTTGTTGAATTTGTTGATGATAGGGATGCACTAACTCTTTTGATTCTTTTAGGTACCCTGTTTCCAAGAACCTTCATCTATTTGCTTATTCTGCGCGTACTGATAGATGGATTTTCTGTCACTAGTTCCAGGATGGAATCAACAATTACCCTAATTTTTGACCTATGGGGTCTAGAAAATTTGAATACCATCATTTGTTTTTTCCATTTGAGGAAAATTTGAGGAAAGCAGTCGTAAAGGGTGAAAAAACTGCAAAATTCGAATAATTCTACCAGTAAGTTCAAGATTGATTGAACTATGAAATTTCACTTATAGGGGAACGTTTACTGATCACCTGTATGACGGTGCCAAGCAGAGATTTTAAATTTTTATTATGAATTAATTCTTTGTGGTTACGAAAAAAAATCATAATGATCACATACAGGGTAATCCGATATTTACGAAAATAGAAAAGGTCTAAAGTTTTTCTATTCCGGATCTGATTTATTCCATTTCAGAAATATTGAAGGAAGGCGATAGTAAAGGCTGACAAGATTTGCAATCATTCAGTCGATTAGTTCAAGTTTAATTGAACTGTGAAGTGTCACCCATAAGTTGAACATCACCAAACTAAGGCTCTCAGGCGATTAAAACCTTTTGATATAAAAAGTCCTTCTCAACGACCTTGATTCATCGTATTCGTTCGTCGCATTCTTTTCGGGACACCTCTATATTACTATTATATTAATGTTCGTATGAGCTTAAGGTAATGAGATCTTAACATTCGAAGAAATATTGAAACTAAAATATTGAGTCAGTTAATTTTGAATTTGATATGAGGAGAATTATGATGTTGTATCTATTCTGCTTATTTTAATATAAACATGTATGAAATAATGATAACATATGTTATCATCGTGTTTTTCATTTTGCAGTATTACTCTGACTGGTCAGTCGTTTTCTTTCTTCTCACTGGTGACAGTTTAATATTAAATTAAATTGAGAAATGGCCTATAAAAAGTTCTTACTCATTACAATTTTTGGATTGCTTTTATGTTTGGTTTCATCGGCGCCACAACTAGGAGGTATTTATCATAAAACTTTATTCAATCATAGGAATTAACAACTCTAATCAAAAAGTCTGTATTTTGTTCATAGTCTAAATTGGAGTGATTTTCCATTCAAATAAATTCCTTTCTTAGCATAAGTTGCTTAAAAACTAATTGAATAATTTCTTCAACCAAAAGAAAGAAATATAAGTTTTTCAGATTTTAAGGCTACGTACTATTAGCGTCATGAATCATCTATAAAATAGATTTTTAGTGAATAAAAGAATTACATCACTAATAGATTATTATAACCCGTTTGCGAATTCAAAATAATTTTTAATCTTAAAATTGTTCCATGATATTAAACATAAAAAAATCAATGCAAAGAAATTTAAAGAACCCACCATTTGGAAAGATATTTAATATACAGAGTGTTTCAAAAAAAGGTGACCCCGTCTCTAGGAAAGGTAGAAAATTGAAAAATAATTGGGGTGTCTTGGTAAAAAATTTTCGTAACGTCATCCGTATTCAAAAAAAAGGGTGTGAAGAAAAAAAATTATACACATTTCCCACGATTCTGCCGAAACTACTAGCAACATTGTAATGAAATTTTATACGAATATGGTTTGGAAGCTGATACATCACATGAATTTGTTTCTATATTAGGCTCTAATAGAAGCCACTAATAACACGGTTCATACCAAGTAGTATTGAACATAACTTTTTTTAAATAAGAAGAAGAGGTTTTTAATTACTAGAAAAATTATTACGAAATTTGAATATCAAAGCAGATTTAATCTGTTATTCTCCTATAATTTTAGTTTCAAAAAAATTTATAAGTCTTATAAGCACAGATTGTATTCAATAGAAATATGAAATCAAAACTCATTATATAATATCAAATGGAATAAATAACCCAACAAATACAAATTGTCAATTAAAATCAATAAATAAATATTTGAAGGAGACAAAATTTTGTTTCTGATCTCACAATTGTCAAAACTAAATTCTTTTCAAATATACAAAACATAATTTTAAGAACTTCTCAAAAAAAATAGTTCATTTGAAATATTTAATATATTTAAATAAGTTACTTCAAATATCTTTCAAAACATGTATCACATCCTCCAAAAACAATTAGAATTCAGATGAGGTCTTCATCGGTTCACATTTGAACTAACTTTAAAATCCAAGATATTCTATGTTCGTCACAAAGATCACAGAAAGCTGTAAGGCTTGAATACAAATCTCATTATGGAACGTCTATGGTTTAAAAAAGACCTTATAATACCTTACAACTTTCTGTGATCTTTGTGACGAACATAGAATATCTTGGATTTTAAAGTGAGTTGTTCCAAGCTATGATCCCAAGACTACTTTGAGGTAAGTTATATTTATTGTTGGTTGATTTCATTTTTTTAAATATAACTTAGGGTCGATGAAGATATTATCGGAATTCGAATTATTTTTTGAAGATTTAATACATGTCTTGGGAGATTTTAGAATTAACTTATTCAAATATTTAAATATATTAAATATTTCAAATTTGCCTTCTCTTATAGAAACAATATCGAAATGCTCAAAATTGTCTGTAGGCAGAATAGGATTAGGTGATAAAAACTAAAAAAAACTGAACACTTCAACCGTGCCAGTATATGTTACCATTCTGATTGTTGATAACAAAAATCTTTAAACAAAACTTGGACATAAAAGTTCGGACTCGAATAAAACGTATATCCATTCAGTATCAGACATCTTTAGAACATAGTGAATACTTTCAGTTGTACTTCAAGTATATCAATTAGTGATACTGATAATGAATTGTATCCAATAACGATCACACTAGTTCAAATTTTTACAATTGCATTTATACCATGAGAATAATTATTTTATACCATAAGAATAATTATTATGGCCAAGAATAATATATTCAGTAACTACTTATTATTAAAATTAATGAATAATAATTAAAATTAATTTTTTATAATTAAGGAAACTATTCAATGATAATAAGTTATTTTGATTCACTTAAAATAAAAGCAGATTTGAAAGATTTAGATTACTTTCATCATTATGTAATTTATTCTTCACATTATACTGAACATGTTTTCAAATAACTCAGTTCCATTTGGAAATAAATCGACAGATTCATCGCGAAAATTCAATCAATAGTGATATTATCACTAGAAACAAAACTTGTGCATGGGGAGCTGAATAAGCTGTACAAGAGATGATAATTTATGATTTAAGTATAAAGTATTTCCAATAAACTTCATAATTATTTCAAGTAGGTAAAATTAATACAAACATTTGCATTATATATCATATAGTCGAGATATTTATCTCGTTCGTATTCTGGTACATAATCAAGACTCTAGTTGAGACCATGAAATTGGAACTTTGCTGACATAACCTGTACTTGACCTTTTATTGAACTGATTGGTGAAATCACGAAGTTTTGATATAATTTATCGCGTAAGTACATAAAATATCATCTTCTATAGTTTTTTGGTGTACTAAAATAATTTCAAAACGTCAAAGTGGGTTTCTTATTCATTAGATTATGATTATAATATATGCTTTATTTATTTAAAAAGTAACATATAACGGTAATTCAATACCAAGATGAGAGCTCACTACACAAAAAAAAGATGAAAAAGTGTTTCAGTATATACTTGAACAAAACATGCGTAAAATTCAATCCCGAGAAATATAATACATGATTTCAAATGAAACCCTTTATTTCCGCCAATATTTATTGTTTACACAATTACTGTTTCCTCAGTTATATTTTGCCTTCAACAACTGATTATGGTAACTAAATAATCTTAAAAAATCGGTCCCCTTAAATAAAATTTTGAGCAAAAAAAATGTTATAACATGAAGGTTTATTTTTGGAATTTTCAGAGTTTATTCAAAAAGTGTAACATGAAAAAACGCTTCACTGTTGATTTGAATTACAATCGCTAAACAATGCTCCAATGATCTTATTTCACTAAGGCCATTAAGAAGTTTGGAGTTTCCGCAATGAAAGTCGACGTTGGGATCGCATGCGCTGTAGAGTAGCATTGTTTTCAAGAATAGAATTTCCCAGATTTCTTTCTTTCGAATTGTGGGTTTACCCGAGGACACACATAGTGTGTGAATTAACCTACCTTATTCATGAAAATTGTGGAATATCGAAATTTTATTGTTTTATAAGACGTCTAATCAAAAGGCCTCTTAGTACCGGAGATCTTGGTGCCGGAGATCTTTGCGGGAGATCCTTGTACCGGAGATTTTATACCTGATGTTCTTAGAGCTGAACAATCTTACTGGATTGCCTTTTTACTTGGATTATCTAAATACCAGACAGTCTTCCTTGTGCCGGTTTAGAGTATCTTATTACCTTATAATTATTTTGGTTCCGGGTGCTCTAATGGTTATTTGGAACAATTTGAGACTGAACACCTGCTGATTATATACAGAATAGGAACAATTCTTGGAGAAAGCACGATCATTCCGACACCTTGGAGGATATAACCTCAAAGATAAGTCCTTACGTAAATCTCGTATCTCAAGCTTATTGTAACACTGTATATTACATGGCAATTAGTTGAATTCAAGATAAGACCACTTGGTTCACAAAATAGCAGATGGTTTTTCTTCTTCTTCGGCTCAGTAGACATATAGAATCAATACTCATTACACAGCACCAAGAAAGAATCCCACTAAAATATAGATATTAATTATTAAATGAATACTTGGAGAATAAAACGTTTATTTCATAACAATGTGTCTACTTGTCGGAAATACATCTCGATGATTAAAGTAAAACAACTTAATTTCCGCTAATTTATTTAATTTCACAACAATTGTTTCGTCGTGACAACATGACTTCGTCAGGTGAGTGTGGTACTAATTACATAATTGAGATTGAGTTCTTCAACGTACATAAACAAAAAGTCCGAAAAAATAGCAAGATATTTAAAGAAAAAGAGGCACTGCAACATATCATTTAAAACAAGAAACACGTTAGGAAATTTAATAAAAAATAATAAAGATTTGATCCATAAAAACAAAAAGTCTGGAGTCTATAGGTTAAACTGCGGTACTTGCCATATGTATATGTGGGTCAGACAGGTAGATCTCTCGGCACTAGGATACGCGAGCACGAGAAAGCTTATCTTGGAAAAAACGGAAATTCAACATATGCTGACCATCTTTTGGAGACAGGACATGATTTTGACATTAACTTCCAAATCTTACACCTGGAAAAAAAGAACCTCAGGTTGAACTACCTAGAAGCCCTCGAAATCCACAGATACAATAAAAAACATATTCTCCTAAACGATCAGACGGCCCTCAATAAATCCCCCTTACTTAACCTTTTCTGAAACTTTGTGTAATAATAAAAAAACAAATTACTGTAAATTCCCACTACCTTCTTTTCTGTACAATTTGAATATTTAAAGAACTCAATCTCAATTATGTAGTTAGTACCATACTCACCTGACGAAGTCATGTTGTCGTGACGAAACAATTGTTGTGAAATTAAATAAATTAGCGGAAATTAAGTTGTTTTATTTTAATCATCATAACGATGTATTATGAAAACCAAATTTCTCTCCAAAAATGCACAACAAGAACTCAAGAATTTCTGCGAGAATAACTCTCTCTAAAAAGTTCCTTAAAAAAAATTCCAAAAACATGCAACATATCTTCAGAAAGACTATTTGGAATACCACGCAGATACTCTTCAGTCACACTTATCCACGTATCCAAAAAATAAAAATCATCAATAAAAGCACATATCCCCTGACCAACCTCATGACGATTTTTCTAAATAGTTAACCATTCTATGTTCATCGATATTCAAATGATGCCGTGTGTATGGAATCAAAATATAATCATTATACATAAGATGAAATAATAAGAAGGTGGTTTTTACTTGATATAAGGCTTAACAATAACTTAAATATTACTCAGTCTGCTGAACTCATTACAAATTTTAATTTAAAAACATTTTCTCTCAAAAGCTTCTTAAAATTAAATTAAATGAATGTTTTAGAATACACAGTTTCAATTTGGTAAGATTATAGAATTTACTTACATTACACAGTATCAAGATGAATGAAAGAATCTGAAGAAAATATAGAATATCAACTGAAATTATGAAATAAACACTTAAAGAATACGAACGTTTGTTTCATAACGATGTATTATGCAAATCAAATTCCTCTCCAAAAATGCACAACATAAACTGAAGAATTCCTTCGAACATAAATCTATTTACAAAATTTCTTCAAAAAAATTGATGTGTGTTTCTATCAAATAAAAATCCTCTTTTCACTATTTTAACTTTAGCAGTGTTCTTCTGAATAAGAATCTCATTAAAATGAAAAACATCAAGTTAAAACGTACACTTCTTCCTTCGATTTGCATCGTAACATGTTGACAGGAAAAAGAAAAAAAAATTAAATGAATTTCCAAATGGAAATACCTGTCCAGCCATCCGTAAACATGCTGACTTGCTGTTGAAGAATGTAAACTCTGGGAAGGTTTGGAATCCAAATGTCACGGCTAATTTCATTAATCGACAAAATGAATTCGACAGTTTGAAAAATTTTTAAGATTTAAACAACAGCCTGCATGCTCGTGCGAAATTTTGTGAGGATCGTGTAATTAGAAGACCAATACAAAAAATTGGGTAAGGATCGTGGTTGATATGAACTATTGCGAATTTCCTGACTTTATATTGGTAATTTTCACATTTCCAAAAAATAACTGGTACATTTAGACTTGGAACCTAACCGAAAATTTCAAATCTTTGGTTCTTTTTGTCTCAAAATTATCGTTTTCATCTACAGTCGTTCGATCGGACGGCCGACCCTCACGAAATTTGGCACAAAGCTTGATGTTATTATTATTCACCGAAATATCACATTTCATTTTGATAAAATCAGTAATTTCTGGCCAATTGACAAAAATAAGAAAAAGATTGAAATCAATAACTAAGGAACCATTTGACCCAATTTTCCTATTAACGAACTTAATCGAAATTTTCAAAAACCTACCCTGAAAGTTTCAGCAATTTCTTTCGAATATTAGGGTGGTTACGTACGAACAGAATTACTTTTGACCTTGGATTTTTCATCCATGGGTCCAACCTAGTCATTTGAGATCATTGTCGGCCCAGAATTCGAAAACTAGACATTTGAGCAAAACGATAGCACGCTGTTTTCTAGAACAAACTCGCAATGGGGAGTTCAAATTATGGTAATTCTGATTGATATTTAAATATTCTTTCAATATCAGGCGACAAGATATTGGAGGAAATTTACTAATCAATAAAATTGTCCAGCGTAAAGTGACAGACATTATTCACTTTCAAATTAAAATGCTTGATTAAAAAGATCGTAATTATAATTTTAAAATCTTCCTTATTCCTTATTATTTAAATGAGCATGTCTCATTTTACAATGAGGGACATTTCTTTATTCTGTACCATAAATATGAAAATATATGCCGGATATATTGAAATGATATTTCCTTTTGCAGGGGAAACTACGACATGTTATGACCAAACATGTCCACCAAGAACAACAGGCTGTAAAAAAATTACGAAAACATCGGAGGACAAGCAAACACTTGACGAAACAATCATTTGTTTGGATGTACAAGGTAAGTTCTCTTATTATACATGCAGCAGAACTGTGCGACATATTTAGATAAAAATAGTTCACTGTGTATTTACGATATTTGAATCAGATATGACAATAGAGTAAAAATTGTGCTTCTGGCCGTTTCATTTGAAATGTTTCACAGTAAATTTGTGTCCAATATTATTGCCTGGTATATTCTCAATTTAATCCATCTTCCATAAACATTGGTGGACCTTCAGTTTAAGAATAATATATACTGGGATACTCCATCTTGGGAGGAAATCGACCGCCTCATTAATATACTCAAATAGGTGAATGTTTAGACTGAGAAATATGTAAACTGAAATGATTAAATTAGTTCAACTACTATTACTATTCCCATTTTGATATCACAATGAATACAAAAACTTTGAATTCGTTCAAATAAAAAGATGCTGAAGTGGATGAAATGCATTAATAGAACAGTAAAATGTGAAACGAATCATTAAAATGATCCCATATAATCAAAGAATGTAAAATAACTGACTGCATAGAATTATTGATAATGATCTAATTGTGTTCATTTTCCAGTCAGTGAAGCTTCAATATCTTTTTCATTATTAACATTTTATTCTTCTCCCATACGTTTGAACCTTTGCAGTGTATATCAGCTTCATCTAGAAAACTGCTAATATTTTCTTTATTCATTTGTCCCAGGGATACAGACAGCTAGAACTCCACTATAGTATCCACATCGGGTTTGTGTTCTGTGTAGGCTGATGAATGTCGTTAGTAAAGCTTTTATTCCTGTGTACACAAAGCAGTTCGTTGAACCTTTAGGCTAGGCAAACTGTCAAAAGTGCACTAATCTAATTGCACGATAAATGCAACGTAATCGTAAACCTATAACTATTTCACATGGAAAAATTAGGTTTTGACATAAATAATATTTACAGTTTCTAAAGCATGATAAAATTCAGAACCAGATTTCCTGCGAAATTTTCACTCCTTCAGCTGATGAAATTCAGTGATTGTTGCATATAACAATTTTTGAATTACAGAAAATTATTTAATGGTTCTGTATTTACTTGATGGATAAGTATTTAAAATATAATATATTTTTAATACTATATTATAGTAAATGAAATTAAGTTTAAAGAGACTTTTTACTAGAGAACAGCAATTGTTTCACATACTATGGTTGATCTAGTTCTACATTTGAACTGCTCAGGTGTGAGAACTTACATAGCATCTTATATATGAATAGGTACTGTCATGGGTTTTATTTAATAAAACCGTTCACACCACATTTTCCGAATCGTTAAAAAAACTTACGCTACACATATCACTGAAATCTCAAGTTAAAGTCTTAACATTGAATATTAGTTGACTCGTTAGAATGTAATTAGATCAAAATAATTCAAATAAGATCAATTCAGATCGAACCATTTATAATTTATTATACGAAAACATTTACAACCCAAAATTTCGAAGAAAAAGCCTGTTCGGAATACATAACAACTAGTAGATTGAAAATTCTTCAGTTATTTGATCCAAATCGAAAAAACTCCTCAGAAATTAAAGTTGAAATAAAACGGAGTATTCAATTTATCAATTTTAAATTTTGAAAATAGTCAAAATTGTAGGAAATCAAAGTAATTTGAATTTTAATTCCTATTCTGAAATAATCAAAGAAACCTTCGTTATTATGTTAATTTCAATAAAAAAAATTTGACAATATCCAAGCTAAATCAAATAAAATTTAAAGAAGCAATATACTTTAGTTGAAAGTAAAAAACATTCAATGAATTTAAGGACAAAAAGTGTCTACTGTAGATAATGGTGAAAATTTGTATACAAGTAATATGAATTAGATGAATGGCGTATGCGGTTTGCTCTAGGTGAAACATTATAACAATTTTATTGAAAAAAAAATTCACACAGTTCCTATGTTTCACAAATTATTCATAATCCTGATATGTGTTTCGGTCTTTCGACCATCTTCAAAGGAGTACAAAAGGGAACTAAACTTAAAACTGAAAAGGTTCTTAAACCGCACTGTGTTTTTTATGGCGCATGGAAAGAACAGCATCCAATATAGGGGTGTTGCCCAATAGTATTTGGGAATTTGTTGAATTCTCCTTTTTTTCAATTGCTTTTTTTGATTGAAAGAATCTCCAACTGGTACATCAATTTACCCTTATTAACATTATATAGTAAAGTGACATCTTTCTCATTAAAGAAATTATTATTTTCAAGTAATATGATCTAAGGTGATTTTGGGTTTGATAGATATGTACTGAAATATAAGCTGAAGAAATGTAATCATTTGTTTACATAACTGTAAGTAACTTTCACTTGATAGTTAGAGCATTAGAATTTAAAAACTTGGGAGACTTGTGACACCTAGATGAATCTTGGATAAATATTGTAATTAAATAAAAACTGAACCGAATGAAATGAAACTAGTACAAAAATTCAGATAAAAATCAGGCCGATTTTTAAGAGTATTTTCAGTAAGTAAGTTTTATGTAAATGGCATAAGAATCCTTCTTGAAGAATTTTGACAAATTCAAGTGAGCTTTGAAAATTCACTATCAAATTCATGAGAGAAATTGGTTCCCATAACCTAAAATGAAGTTCATATTATTTATGTGAATGAATGTGAACAACTATATTTACTGAACCTATGGGAGAAAAATTTAATATTTAAGTCAAGTATAAGTCAAGAAAAACAATAAAGTGAATTAACCTGGTTGGTGAGATATAATCAAAAATATTCTAGAAGAAAACATTTCAACTAGTGACGAGTTGGAGAATCTACAATGAACAGAAAATCCCATGAAATAAAATGCGGAGACTATTAAAGAGGAACATTATTTTAGTAAAATTGATACTAACCAGAAAGGTATAGAATATTTGTATATTTTTCGAGGTTATTAGTACATTTTTTTAGAATTTATAATATTATAACTCAGATTAATTAGAACATGAGAACAGGTTTATTTTGTTCGCATTTTTAAAATCACAAATTACTTTCTTTTTAATGTAGTTTTCGGAAAAAAGGTACAAATTGAAGTTAGAATCCTCCCAATTCACTTTTATGATGTTCATGTGATTTTTTTCAATGATCTTCCGCTCGACCAATATGAAATAATAACCACTCATTGAAACCTAATTTGTTAACTCCTGATTTGTTCTTCTTGTTGGATTTGTCTTTATTATTTTTATTTGAAGGGGTAATTGGAAAATTCATTATTTTCTCTATTTCCTAAATTTACACAGATAACACTGTATTTCATAAACCTACTTACACAGATATCACTATACATGATATCATGCTTTAATAGCACGAAGAGACAATTGAATACTTTTAACAATACTATTAGCGATCTACAGTCTTGAATTGAAATTCTTTTTGAAGAAGGAAAGAACTGAAATATTAACCTACTTAAAAAATATATAAGAGACAGTATTTTAATTTTTCACGAAAGTGATAAAATACTGTCTCTTATATATTTTTTGATTAAAATGAGTTTTCGCCAAGTAAAGACCGAATCAATCAAACATTTATTAACTTTCTTGATATAACTATCAGAAAATAAAATTGTTCACATGAGTTTAGTATCTGTCATTAACCCACCCACACAGATATCTATATATATTTAGAATGATAGAACTTTCGACAGGGATAACTGTGATTTGACAGAAGGTTGAAAACCATGTTGTTTTGACATTTCTGTTCAGTAAGCATTGACAAATTATCATGGAAAGACTCACGCCGCAACAACGTTTACAAATTGTTGAAATTTATTTTCAAAATCAGTGTTCTATTCGCCAAACTTATAGAGCACTTCGTGAAATTTATGGTTTACATAATCGTCCATCAGAGCAGCTTATTCGTCGATTTATCGATAGAATTTTGGCAACATTTTCTCTACTCGATGCAACCAACAACAACAAGACAAAAAATTGTACGTACAGAAGAAAATATCGCTGGTGTCATAGTGTAAGTCATAGTGTTAATGATAATCCAGATTTATCTATTCGTCGACGTTCACAACAAGTTGGACTCTGTGCATCCACTACATGGAAAATTTTGCGCAAAAGATCTTGGTCTACACCCATACAAGATCCAACAGGTTCAAGAACTAAAGCCACTTGACCATAATAAGCGTCGTTTGTTTGCTGATTGGGTCCTAGAACAGCTTGAAGTTGATCCACTTTTTTATCGTAAAATTGTATTTAGTAATGAAGCTCATTTCTGGTTGAACGGCTATGTGAACAAGCAATATTGCCATATATGGAGTGGAAACAATCCTCAAGAAGTTCTGCAGGTTCCATTGCATCCTGAAAAATGCGCTGTGTGGTGTTTTACACGCTGGAGTCATCATCGGTCCATATTCCTTCAAAAACGATGCTGGAGCTAATGTTACAATCAATGGTGCTCGTTACAGATCGATGATCAATGATTATTTGTTTCAAAATTTGAATGGTATCGACCCAGAAGTGTTTCGGTTTCCACAAGCTGCTACCGTAACAATTGCTTTATTGAAAGAAAGATTTGGCGACAATATTATTTCGAGAAATGGTCCAAGATCATGCGACATAACTCCACTGGATTATTTTCTTTGGAGTTATGTCAAGTTATTGGTTTATGCTCATAAACCAGAAACAATAGACGCTTTGGAAGCCAATATAACTCCTGTTATTGATGATATAAGACCAAAATTGGTCTGGTCGAATGGGGTTCCTCAGAGCTAGTCGTGATGGACATATGGCGGAAATTAATTTTAACACATAAATGTCATGAAATTATCTTTCAAATGAAAAGTATTTGGCTTCAATCTTAATTTAAATGTGTTTTATTTCAATTTAATGTTCTATCACTCTTAAAAAAACACTCGATACATATATCACTGAACTGTCAAGGAAAAGTCTTAACATTGAATAGGAATCGACTCGTTAGAATGTAATTAGATCAAAATAATAAATAATCAATTATAGTTCAATATACGAAAACAATTACAACCCAAAATTTCGAAGAAAAAGCCTGTTCGGAATACATACCGACTAGTAGATTGGAAATTCTTCAGTTAGTTGATCAAAATCAAAAAAAACTCCTCAGAAATTGGAGTTGAAATAAAACGGAGTATTCATTTTACCAATTTTGAATTTTGAAAATAGTTAAACTTGTAAGGGATCAAAGTTATTTGAATTTTACTACCTATTCTGAAATAATCAAAGAAAACAATTGGAACCTTCGTTATTATTATGTTACTTTCGATTTAAAAAATATTGACAATATCTGAGCTGAATCAAATAAAATTTGTGGAAGCAATATACTTTCGCTGAAAACAAACAAAATGTAATGAATTTAAGGACAAAAAGTGTTTACTTTGGATAATAGTGAACATTATAACAATTTTATAAAAAAAATTCACATAGTTTTTATGTTTCATAAATTATTCAGAATCCTGATACGTGTTTCGGTCTTTCGAACATCTTCAAAGGAGTACTAAACAGAAGAAAACTTAAAATTGAAAAGGTTCTTTAATTAAACTTAGAATATCTGTGTATTTTGACGCATCGAAATAACATCATCGAATATAGGGTTGTTGCCGAATAGTATTTGAGAATTTGTTAAATCCTCCTTTTGTCAATGACTTTTTTGATTGACAGAATCTCAAAATAGTACATCAATTTACCCTTATTAACATTATATGGTGAAGTAACATATTTCTGATCAAAAAATTATTATTTTCAAGTAATATGATCTAGGGTGATTTTGGGTTGGATAGATATGTAATGAGATATAAGCTGAAGAAATATAAACATTTGTAAAGGTAACCGTAAGTAATTATCAAGTTAGAAGCATTAGAATTTAAAAATTTTGGAAACTTGTGACACCTTGATGAATCTTGGATAAATATTGTAATTAAAACTGCACCGAATGAAATGAAACTAGTACAAAAATTCAGGCCGATTTTTTAGAGTATTTTGAGATCAGAAAAAGGTTGTAAGTTTTATGTGAATAGCATAAGAATCATTTTTGAAGAATTTTGACAAATTCAAGTAAGCTTTGGAAATTCGTTTTTTTCGTGAATATATGAAAAGAAGTGGCTTGGTCAACGTCAGGCAGTATCAAAATCATGAGAGAAATTGGTTCCCATAACCTAAAATGAAGATCATATTATTTAAGTGAATGAATGTGAATATTACCTTAACATCAGAGATCAGAAAAAGGTTGTAAGTTTTATGTAAATAGCATAAGAATCATTTTTGAAGAATTTCGACAAATTCAAGTAAGCTTTGGAAATTCGTTTTTTTCGTGAATATATAAATAGGAGTGGTTTGGTCAACGTCAGGAAGTATCAAAATCATGAGACAAATTGGTTCCCATAACCTAAAATGAAGATCATATTATTTAAGTGAATGAATGTGAATATTACCTTAACATATGGGAGAAAAATTTAATATTTAAGTCAAATATAAGACAAGAAAAGTCTATTGACATGGTTAGTGAGATATAATCTAAAATATTCTGAAAGAAAACATTTGAACTAGTAAAGAGTTGGAGAATCTTCAATTAGCAGAAAATCCCATGAAATGAAATGGGGAAAGGTACATAATATTTGTGTTATCTTCGAAGTAATTAGTACATTTTTTTTAGAATTTAGGTAAGATTAATTAGAACATAAGTACAGGTTTATTTGTTCAAATTTTCAAAAAAATCTCTACTTTCTTTTCAATATAGTTTTCAGAAAAAAGGTTCAAATTGAAATTAGAATCTCCCCAATTCACTTTTATGATGTTCGTGTAATTTTTTTTGAATGATCTTCCGCTCGACCAATATGAAGTAATAACCACTCATTGCAACCTAATTTGTATAATCCTGATTATTTCTTCTTGTTCGATTTGTGTGCATTATTTTTTATTTGAAGGGATAGTTGGAAGTTTCATTTTTTTCTCTATTTCATAAATTTACACAGATAACACTGTATTTCATAAACCTTCCCACACATATATTACTATAAATGATATCATGCTTTAATGGCACCATGAGACAATTGAATACTTTTGCAAATATTGTTAGCGATCTGCAGTCTTCAATTGAATTTTTTTTTGAAAAATAAAAAACTGGAATATTAACTTTCATAAAAAATATATAAGAGACAGTATTTTTATTTTCCACAAAATACTGTCTCTTATATATTTCTCAATTAAAATGAGTTTTCGCAAAGTAAAGACCGAATTAATCCAACATTTATCAACTTTCTTCATATAGCTATCAGAAAATAAAATTGTTTACATGAGTTTAGTATCTGTTATTAACCTACCCACATAGATATCAATATATATAGAACCTACAGAATTTTTCGAATGAACTGAATATTATTGAACATATATCCTCTAACAATGGTTTCAACTCAACATTCATAGATAAAATCATAGTTAACAAATAGGAAAAAGTATATAAATTGAAAATTACTACGAAGAAGTATTTGAATATTATAGAATAATAGCTGGAATTAATTCACCAGAACCTCTACAGATTTTAATCTGAATAAATCTCATGGAAACATTCAGAATTAAATTTTAAAACATGTCCTAAATACACTGTCTTACTTTATAGACATATATTATCATCACATGTAGTGGAATCTAACTAATAAAGAATCAGAAGAAATATAAAATAATGATAAAATTATTTAGACAAGGTATTGTCTGAATAATTTTATCATTATTTCATATTTCTTTTGATTATTTATCAGTTAATTTCCACCACATGTGATGATAATATATACATATGTATATAAAGTTATACAGTGTTTTCTAAATGATTTCATGAGATTATTAACATTGAAATCTGTATAGGTTCTGGTGAATTAATTCCAGCTATTTTTCTGTTATATTCAAATGCTTCTCCGTAGTAATGTTCAATTTATATATTTTAATAATTGAGAAATTTCGTTGTATTACATCAGATGAGCGTGGCGATTATCTAATGTAGAGTCAAAGTCGTATCTTCTTTCATTGTATATTTCTGTGATATAACCTAATTTTCGTTTAGGCCAAGCCTACCCTGAAATTGGTTAGTTGTTGCAGGAATGTGTTATGTTTAAGAAGGTATTGTTATTGTCATTATAAAATAAACACTTGTTTAAATTTTCTACTTTATTTTTGGTATTGACGTACGTTTCGTCTTTGTTTGAAAGACTTCATCAAATCCACATCAAATCCACTAAGCTCTTTACTCGCAGAAATCTTCATGGATTTCCTAGAAAACAAAATTCATAAACATCCGTTCAAAAAATACATCCTTTATTGGTATAGGTACTACTCTGTCAAGAAAGTACCGGGAATTTTCAATTAAAACAACATTTTTACATTTAATCGTCAAAATTTATTGGGTAGCCTTCAAAATAGGCTCCATTTGGTCCAATACATCTATGCCAACGGCAATTCCAATTATCGAAACATTTTTTATAGGCGCTTTCCGGGATGGACTTTAGCTCTCGCGCCGAATTTTGTTTTATGGCTTCAATCGACTCAAAACGGGTGCCACGAAGGGGCAATTTTAGTTTTGGGAAGAGGAAAAAGTCGCAGGTAGCCAAATCCGGCGAATACGGTGGTTGCTGAAGCACGTTTGTTGAGTTTTTGGCGAGAAAGTCAGTCACAATCGTAGCTCGGTGAGAAGGCGCGTTATCGTCATTCAAAATCCATGAGTTGTTCGCCCACAAATTTGGCCGCTTCTTACGGATACGCTCACGCAAACGTTTCATAACGCCTAGGTAATACTCCTTGTTTACCGTCTGACCCTCTGGAACGAATTCGTAGTGCACCACGCCACGGATATCGAAGAAAACAATGAGCATCACCTTCATTTTCGAGCGGCTTTGGCGTGGTTTTTTCGGTTTCGGCTCATTTTTTGCCACCCATTCCGATGATTGCTGGCTTGTTTGCATATCGTACTCGTAGACCCAGGTCTCATCACCAGTTATAATGCGTTCCATGAATGTAGAATCGGAATTACAGCGATCCAGCATGTCTGAAGCATCCTGTTCGCGATGACGTTTTTGAAGAAAATTCAGGTCTTTCGGTACGAGTCGTGCGGCCACCTTTCTCATGCCCAAAATATCAATCAAAATCGTACGTGCGGACTCGTGGGATATCTTAAGATCATGTGTTATCTCTCTCAAGCTGGTACGACGGTTTTCCAGCACCCTTTCCTTAATTTTATCGACGTTATCTTCGATCGAAGCCGTCGATGGGCGACCACTTCACGACCGTCCTTGAAGGCTCTGTACCACTGATATGTACGAGTTTTCGATAGAGCATTATCACCAAAGCCCTTTTGCAACATTTTCAATGCATCGGCACACGAAAATTCATTTGCAACACAAAACTTTAAACAAATTCTTTGCTCAACGTAATCACCCATAGTAAAAATCGGCACGCAGTCTGACATCGACTGACTTAATCAGCTGTTGCAAACACACTAGTTGACAGATCCCGCTCAAGCTTGGCATAGTAATTAAGGACAGTGGTACCAACCTAGGAAAAAAAATGTTTACCTGCCTCATTGCCCCGCCAGATTTAAATCGATAATTCCCGGTACTTTCTTGACAGAATGTATGTGGATGATATAATTGCATGTTTCGTAGGTACTAACAGACAAATATCAACATTTGAGAATTTTATAAATAACCTCCACCCAAAAATAGTTTTCACTTCAGAAATAGAACATAATGAATCCATCAACTTTCTTGACCTCACGATAACTAGAGAAAACAATAAACATAACTTCGAAATTTATCATAAACCATCACAAACAGATACCATTATACACCGTAATTCTTTTCATCCATTCCAACACAAACTAGCACCTCTCCATAGTATGATATACCGTTTATTGAACATTCCACTAAACCAAGTCAATTTCTAAAAAGAAAAAAAATGTATAATCAAACAAATAGCTTACAACAATGGATATAATACATCTCTAATAGATCATTTAATTAACCAACGTATACACAAAAACACATTAAAAGAAATTTATCCAGTAACATCTGATCTATCTGAACACAAATACGTTAGCCTCACATATCTCGGAAACATTAGTATTCAACTAAAAAACCTAATTAAAAAAGAAGATATTAAAGTCTCTTTCAAGACAAACAATCCTATTAGCAAATACATCAAAAACAATAAAAACAGTATGGATAAACTTCAATTATCAGGTGTATACAAACTCACTTGCCCAGATTGCCCAAAGATTTATATTGGTAGAACAGGTAGAAATTTCGGTACACGCCTAACAAAACATAAAAGAAGTTTCGATAAAAATAAAAAAGATTCACATTATGCTAAACACCTTCTTGAAAATAACCATTCTTTCACAAAAGAAATAGAAATACTACATGTTGAAAATAGAGGTCTAAAATTGAACTTACGGGAAATTTACGAAATAAATAAACATAAAGACAGCAATAACCTAGTAAATGAACAAATAGATTTTTATTACACCCCTCTATTCAATATTTACAAGGGATCGAGTGAGCATGATTCTGAAGGGAATATTCTTTGAGAAAACCAACCCGACGAACAATTTGAAAACACATGTACACCTTCTGTAAAAAATCTTATAAATTCATTGTACAACAACTGTTACTTCGTATTCTGATGAAGTCTTTCAAACAAAGACGAAACGTACGTCAATACCAAAAATGAAGTAGAAAATGTAAACAAGTGTTTATTTTATAATGATAATTACAACTGATTTCTACCAAGCAACGGCCCAATCTATCATAAAAAAGGTATTGTTATATATTTTCAAATGGTTATTTTGTTTATTCAAATAACTCCTTACTGATGAGATTTTAGGTCCGAATGTATAAGGTTCTTTATCTGGAGGATATGCTATATATTCTTGAAAAATGAAAAACAAAAAAGACCCTCTTTTGAATTATATGTTGACCATTTTTTGATGATGGAACTTGTTATTCTTTAATATCCAATCCAAACGTATATATGTATAAGGTAATGTCTTAATAATTTTATCATTAAGCTATACTTCTTTTGATTCTTCATTAGTTAATTTCCACCACATGTGGTGATAATATATATGTCTATAAAGTGATAAAGTGTATTTAAGACATTTCTCAAAATTCAATTCTAATTTTTTTCATGAGATTCATTTAGATCGGAATCTGTAGAGGTTCTGGTGAATTAATTCCAGATGTTATTGTGTAACAGAAAAAAAATGGCGTTTACTCATGTTTATCCCATTATGAAAGACCCCACCTGACAAAAATACATCCGATTCACCTATATTAATAGTATATCTGAAGATATTGTATAAAATTTTGAATTATACAGCATATACGGGATTCCTGCCATTGTCTTCAAACAGTTTTCACAAGAGTTTACACCTGTTCTCTGTAAGATGTTCACTGTATCACACAGGGAAGGAATTTTCCGTGATTCATGGAAGAGTGCACGACTACAGCCTATATCAAAGAAGGGGAGGAAGTAATATGTTTCTATCAAACTTGTTGATTTCGAAATGCTAGATACCATCTCGAAATTGTAAAGGAGTAAAGATCTGATCAGAAGCAAACAATATGGTTTACCTGAACACTCATGAATAAGTTAACTCCCTAGATATATCACACAAGTGTGAGCAAGGGCTATTGAGCCCTCTGGAGAATCTAGGTCAGTTGCTCTGGACATATCCAAGGCTTTAAATTGTTTCTGGAATAAGGCTCTTCTGGATAAGCTATCTTCGTATGATTATCTCGGGAGTCTCTGCGATTAGATGAAGAGCTTCCTACTCATGTGGTCATGGATGGTGTCATTTCCTGTGGTTTCAACGCAAACGGTGGAGTACCAAGAGGCTCAGTTTTGTCGACCACCCTCTTCCTGATCTACATAAACGATCTTCGTAGTACGACCGGAAACAACATTGTGAGCTTCAAGGATGGTAGCACACCGATGTCTTCTTTCGCCAGTGACAAACCTTCAAGCACCATTGAGTCTCACCTCCTTAGATCACCAATCAATTCCCCGAACGAAAATTTCGAAAAGTTAAACGAATGGGGTCAACGTAATCTGGTGCAATTCAATGCCTGAAGGACGTAAACAACAAATTTCTCTTGAAAAACTCAGTTCCATACTTCTCTGCATATCCCTCAGAAGCTTTTTCAGCTGATGCGAGAGAGGAGTTCAGTTGAGTTCTGGGTAGGCTGCGATTTAACGCTATTTTCAGGTTACAGCAAGAAAAAGAAGGTGCTTCAGCCAACTGATTCCATGCATCTTCTTGGTGTGTATTTCAACTTTTCGATCTCTTGGGGGAATATTTGACTGATATTGCAAAGTCTGCTGCAACTAAGCTGGGATATTTGTTCAAGGCTAGGAAATAGTACACCACATATTAGGTTATTATACTATATAAAGCCTAGATCAGATCAGGACTCGAATACTGCTCTGTTTGGAGCTCAGCACCCAAGCATTCGTTACAACATTTGAACTCCATCCAGAAGAGAGCAGTACGACAGATACTCAACTATAACAGCCAGTTTGCAGTCGTTGGAACATAGAAGGAGAGTTGCCAACTTATGCTTAATCTAAAAATATTATCACGTGTCGATTCTTCACGCAACTGAAGGAAATTATGCTAGCTGCCGCCATATTTGCACGAGGCACATGCCTATAAAGTTGAGCATATGAAAAAATTTTATCATAATTTCAACAATGACGATGAAATTATACACTACTAGGGTGAAGGATATCGACTGACACTTTCAGTAAATAATTTATGTCTTGATTTTCCAAGAAAAAATTAAAAGGGTGTTAACAGATGGCCGTCACTAAATATCTTCCAATAATTCAGAAAAACCAACCCTAATTAATAACTGTCTTCACCAAAGTCAATTCGTTCAATCTTTTTCACGTAGGTTGGAATACCAGTGACAAACCCTAATTAAGCCACCTGCCATATTTACCTATTCATATATAGGAGCTATGTAATTTCTCACACCTAAACGGTGCAGATATAAAGCCTGACAAAGCTACAGGATAGCAAAATAATTGTTGTTTTTTAATGAAAAGTTCGCGGAAACTAAATTTAATTTACTTTGCACAAAAGGAAATTATGAAAATGTTAATCCTTCGAGAACACAAAAAGTCGAATGTCGGCCCAATGTTCAACAATCGATGATAACATATTGAGGTTTAACTAATGAGTCGTATCTTCACCATCTTCATTAGGTTGTCTATCTACTCTGTATCTAAAAAATATAATGCAAAGAACTTAAGAGATGATAATTTTTTTTTTTTTGTTTTCAGACTATGAACTTCAACGGTTCACTCAAAAATCACCAAATACTTACGGACCGAACACCCACTACGAGAGTACCTCATTCACGGGTTCCTACAGCTTCTCTAGTGGCGGAAATTTGCAGCCTATCCATATTAACCACAACAATCGCATTGGAAATACTAACAATGATGTTGAACTCATATAGTATATATTTATCATGAAAACTTGATGTTTTTGACGAATATTTGTGTAATAAATAAAATATGTTGAATAAACTTAATTGATCGAAACTATTATGCTCCACTATAAAATGAGAAAGTTTATCTTGCAGGGCATTTTTCAGGCTTGGTCAGTTAATTATTGTATTCCTCAATAAACCCGATATATTTTCGGAATTGAAGGGAATTGAAGAAAATACAAAATGTGCCTACCGTACGAGGACTGTATTTTGAAATTCGTTGACTTTCTACGATAAATGATATTATTTCATATGACACTGATACCTTCAGATCTCCTGTGAAGATTATTCAGAAGCTGAAGTGCAGCTTGTCCGGTTTCGAAGATCAGTTGTATTCTAGTTAGACTGTGGCCTTACGTCACAGTAACAGTTCTTCACGATAAATGCATCGTTTATCAGTTGCGTTCAACATTGGTAATTAAGAAGTTTGTTTTCCACTCTCCGAAAGAAACAATTTCATAGTTTACCAATTGAAGATTTTGCGAGAATAGTCGCATTAATGAGAATGGGCTATCTACAGTCCAAAGAATATTGACAAGGCATCAGCAGACAGGCAGGCTGACCAGAAGACCTGTATCTGGAAGAAGACGGTGCACATAAGGGATAACAGCTTCGTGGTTTGCACAAGTCTTCGAAATCGTCATCTTACTTCTGTTGAAGTTGGAAATCAATTGATGGAGGTACGTTAGGTAAACGTAAGTGAATGGACCGTGAAACGACGTCTCTCAGAATATAATTTACAACCAAAAAGACCGGCAACAGGTCCAGAAATTTTCAGAGAGCATTGAATTGTACGCCTTCAATTTTCACGAGATCACATAAACTGGTTAGAAGCTGAGTGGACACAGATACTTTTCTCTGATGAATCCAGATTCAGTATTCGAGGAGCTGATGATCGTAGACGGGTTTATAGACGCCCAGGAGAAATATACGCCGATGCCTGTATAGAGGAGCGAGTTCTATTCGGTGGAGGATCTGTTATGGTCTGGGGAGGTGTGTCTTTAGATGGCCGCACAGAGTTGGTTTTCATAAATGGATCTTTAACAGCAGTAAGATACATAGAAGAAATTCTTATGGACCATGTTGTACCTTGCATACATACCATTTCTGGGAGAGCACTAAATTTTTATGAATGACAATGTACGCCCACATACTGCTCGAACAGTGACAGCGTAGTTGGATGAGGTTGGAATTTCAAGGTTCAACTAGCCAGCACGAAGTCCTGACCTGGATCCCATCGAATATCTATGGGAATAACTGGGAAGGCACGTTAGAACTATGGTTTCATCTTCCAATAATTTACAAGAGCTCAATGAAGCCCTTCGTCATGAATGGGAGAATATTTCACGAGAGAATATTCTAAGGCTCATCACGAGCATGTGAAGACGTTTAGAACCTGTAATCAGAGCTAGGGGAGGTCATACTGAGACTGAACAAAGTTAAGATACTTTTTTTAATTTCGAAGTTCTTGATTTGAAAAAAAGCTCATTATTTTTATACAAATCGAAGGAAAAGTTTGTAGAAGGTTAACAGAACTAAAGTGAAACAGTGTTCTTCTAAGACATTTATTTCATTTAATTCTAAATGGTTTCGAATGAAATTTTTTTTAAATTCAAATTTGTAGGAGGTCAACAGAACTGAATTGAAACAGTGTTTCTCTAAGACATTTATTTGATTTAATTCTGAAAGTTTTCAAATTAAAATTTGCAGGAGGTTAACAGAATAAATCTGTACGATATTTGAAATTTTATGGTGGGAAAGCGTGTATCACATTCTTACTGAATGAATTATGAAAATGTTGATGGAATATAATGTTTTATTCTCCAATATACAATGAATTTTCATGAAATGGGAAAGTCATCAATATTATACATTAATATCTCGATTTGATGAAGAATATGTGAAATTTTGGCAGTGTATCCGTAGAAATATTTTTGAGTTAATTTTATCCTATTTATGCTATTCTGCTTGACTGAAAACGAAAAATTCTGCACCTAATTTCCTAGCTGAAATGCATATAATATTCCATTCTACGAACAAAATTAATATATAATATATTTCATAAAATTATGAAATAAAAACAATATACTTCATGAAAACATACTATTCACATGTATCCATATTGAAAGGTATTCACACAATGGTACCCAAAATTGTATTACATCCTCACTTGCTGTATGCTGAATTATGTACATTCCAGGATAATAGCTGGACTAATGACTGATCGTCCTATGGGATATCAATTCGTTTAGATCCTGGGGCTCCATTTCATTAATTCATTAGCTTTCGTCTATGGTCTGATTAACTTTTGTAACGTGTTGAACTTCTGACGAGACATAGTTGCTGTGAAATATTGAATTGTTATATGGAAAATGTGTTAAGATATATATTATGTGTATAATCTTGTTAGTTTCGTATAACAGACTTGAATTACAGATATTTTATTCATCAGGAAGAATATGAAAATTCTTGATTGTTTCGGTCTCTACTTGACGGAAATTCATCGTAAATGATTTGAAGTAAAACACTTTATTTCCGCTCATTTTTATTTTTCAACGACAATTGTTTCGTCAATTGCATATTGACTTCGTCAGGTGAGTATGGTAACTAACTACTTTCACAAAATCTTTCTCCTTAAAAACAAGAATTGTATTTTGTGACAATCTAAGACACCGCTAATGATTCGATATGAGAGTTGGGATTGTCTCAGTGCGTCATAATGTATTTGGAGATTAATTCTATAAGTTTTTTGAATAATAATTTTTTTGAAATTAAAATTGTAGAAGACTGACAGATTCAATCTGTTTTGATATTCAAATTTTGTTATATTCATTCTATCAAGTAAACGTGTTTTCCTATTGTTTATTTATACATAACAAATAATTAAATTAAGGACTGAATAAAAATCTCATTATGGAATGTCTATGGTTTAAAGAAGACCTTATAATACCTTACAGCTTTCTGTGATTTTTGCGACCAACATAGAATATCTTGGATATTAAATGTTCCAAGCTATGACCCAGGAAGACTTTTAGGTAAGTTATATTTATTGTTGGTTGATTTTATTTTTATAAATATGATTTAGGACCGATGAAGATATACTAACTGACAATGAAACTGCAACACCCAGAAGGAGCTGTTTAAATTTTGAATTCTTTTTGGTAAAACATAGATAGTATAGCAAGGAGTAAATGATTGAAATTGGAAGTAAAAAACGAAGGGTTTACAATTTTTGTTAATAAATTTGTTAATAATGTGTTTGTCCACCGCTATTATCTATACACTCCACAACACGTCTTGGCATTGATGCAATAAGATGGTCTATTTCTTCTTGAGTGATACTATCCTAAGCTACCTGTAGTTCATGTCTCAAAGCCGCCAAAGTCCGTGAGGCCTTGGATAAATTTTGAAGCCTTCTACACGTGATGTCCCAAACATGCTCTATGGGCGAAAGATTGGGGGATCTGGGCGGCCATGGCAAAATATTCACATGGGTCGCTTCAAAAACGTCTAAACTAACTCTGGCAACATGAGGTCGAGCATTATCTTGCTGAAATATCGGATTCTCGAGCCGGTTAAGGTAAGGAAGAACATATGGCTCCACTATTTCTTGAAGGTAACGCAGCGCTGTCATGTTTCCTAGAATAAAGACGAAAGGTGACTTGGTACTTGCATGTGAAATAGCACCCCATACCATAATGCCTACTGTCCGGTATACATGACGCTGAATATCAAACTGATGTTCACGTCTTTCTCCCCGACGTCGTCTAACCGTTCTTCGACCATCATGTGCACCCAAGGAGAATCTAGATTCATCAGAAAAGACGACCTGATGCCATTCGACATTCCAATGCTGACGTTCTCTGCACCACTGTAATCGTTGCCGGCGATGCTCAACCGTCAGAGGTAACACAAGATGGGGTCGATAATGCTGCAGTCCAAAAGACCTTAACCGGTGATAAACCGTTCGGACAGTTACAGGATGGCCTTGTTCTCCTAACCATTCATCAGCCAAAGATTGAGTTGTCGCAAATAAGTCTCTGATAGCCATAAGACTTATACGTCGATCATGAACTTCATTTGTGCCCCTTCAACGTCAGGTGCCTAATCTTCTTCGATTTTGGGCATCATCAAACCGCGCTTGACAACCTCTCATAACAGTGGATTTGGATTTCTGTTCGTATGGCTAGCAATTTCTCGAAATTACAACCCCGCCTCCCGTAGACCAATAATTCGACCTCTTTCAAATTCACTCGGCTGGCGATGAATTCCGCGTACAGGTGCTCTATGGATTTTAACAACAACTGAACATCGACTTTGGATCTCCTCGAACAGTTGGTTTGTTGTAAAATTTAAAAAATTCGCAAAAAACGACTACATATTTAAGTAACAAAAAATGTTTACATGAAAAGACCTTCACCATTTTTCCTCCAAATTTTAGTCATTTACTTCTTGCTATACTATCTATGTTTTACTAAAAAAATTTAAAATTCAAACAGCTCCTTCTGCGTGTTGCAGTTTCTTCGTCAGTATATTATCGTAATTCTAATTGTTTTTTGAAGATATAATTAATGTTTTGAGAGTATTTTAAATTAAATTATTTAAGTATATAAAATATTTCAAATAAATTATATTTTCTGAGATGTCCTTAAATTATATTTTGTATTTTCGAAAATAATTAGGTTTCCTAACAGTAAGATCAGAAACAAAATTTTGTCTCCTTCAAATATTTATTAATTAATTTCAATTGACAATTTATGTTTATTGGTTTATTTATTTCATTTGACATCGTATATTGAGTTTTGATTTTATACGTCTGCCATGATTATAAGACATTAATTTAATTCTAAAATTCATTTTGAAATTAAAATTGTAGGAGACTGAAAGATTTAATCTGTTCTGATATTCAAATTTTGTTATATTCCTTCTATCAAGTAAAAGCCTTTTCATGTATTATTTGAAGATGATTTTATCATTTAATACTCTTTCGTTTGAATTTCAATCTATACGCGGTATCTCTCAGTTTTTTAACCTAAAAATTTATATGTTCATCCCATCTTAAATATTGATCTATTATAATACCAAGATATTTGGTTGAACATGTCTTTGGAATATTTAATTTATCGCCCACTCGAAGTATTTCCAAATTTGGAAGTCCAACTTTACTTGATGAGAAGGTCAAGTACATAGTTTTCTGATGATTGAACGTGAGTTCATTAGGTTGAAACCATTTATCCAAAAACATCAAATCCAGTATCACTTTTTGTTTCAAATCTTCCCAAGATGTATTTTTGTACAAAACCTACATATCGTCATCAAAACAAATAATTTCACATATGATTTGAAGTAAAACACTTTATTTCCGCTTATATCGGAAGAATTAGAATTAGAAATAATTTCACCACTATTTTTCAATTCAAATATGCTATTCGAATAAATGAGAAAAAATAATAAGTCCGAGTACATTTCCTTGTGGAACCCCATAAGTAAGTCTTACTAAATTCACCACTTAATGATACATTCTTCCTGGAAGAAAGCTGTGAATGAGTGTATTTATTTTTTTTTTCTGAATGCGTAATTTGAAAGTTTCCCTAATAATCTTTGATGGTTGACGGTATAAAATGCTTTTACCAAATCGATGCAAATTGCCCAAACATGGAATTTTTCATCAATGTTCTCATATCTAATTTCCGTTACCTTTCTCATAGCGTCATCTGTCAACATACCCGCACGAAATTGATTTTTTGAAAGAGTATTATATTTATCCATAAACGCAACCATACGCACCTTGATTACTTTCTCAAAAATCTTAGCTATATTGGACAATAGGGTAACAGGTCTATAGTTGGTAACCTGTGATTTATCTCATCACTTGCATAATCATCTTACCCCTAATTTCAAAATTTCTGAAAACAAGTTTTCTCGAAGCAATTATTAAGGAATCTGATATCTCTTGTTTTATTTCTTTCAATATTTCCGAGCGAATTCCATCACATACAGTTGATCTTTTCGATTTGAGACTATCTATAATTTGTCCAATTTCATCTGGATCTGTAGGGAATAAAAAATGACTCACTGTTTGGAATATTTTCTTCCTTGAAGTCCTCTTGTTCATTTATATCATTGGCATATCTTTCACCTGGTTCACTAAAATAATCATTGACAGTATCAAACATTTTCTGATCTTCAATCACCGTGTTATCCTCGATCTTATATATTTCATTCATGTTCCTTTTCTGGAGATATTCTGCACACACTTCCATAGGGCTAGGTTTGGTTCTGATTCCTTTCGATGCATTTCCTAAATTATTCTTGTTTATCCTGCAATATTGAATTATGTAATTTTTTCTTGTATTTAGAATATTTATTTTTTAGTTTATCATTGTCCGGATCATTTTTGAGTTTTTCATGCATATTCTGATTTTTATTTATACCCTTTAATATTTTTGAAGTAATCTATTCTATATGCATCTATAAAGTATTCAGTTCCAACATTTACATCCTCATTTCCATATAATTAATTCATGACAATAACAAATTTTTTATCGTTTTTGTCATTAATTACAAAATAGATGTCTGAATTCAAATTAATTCTATTTCTTGCAACTTTAGCTGTCTTAAACATTCAACAATTGTGAAATGAATACTCCTTATGCGTTCCATTCAAATTTTTCGAAAGGATTTCTGATATTTCAGTAACATTTAAAAAATTATCACTCGACTAGTTGTTATGCACTCCTAACAGGCTTTTTCTCAAAATTTTGGCTTGTAAGAATTTTAATGAGTTGGATGATCTATAGTTCTAACAGAATTGATCTTATCTAAACAATTTCGATCTAATTATTTTGTAACGAGTGGACTTATATGCTTGGGTAACACTTTTCCTTGAAGTTTTATCGATTTTTTTGTATGAGTTTGTGATAATTGGTCATTATATCTAATTTGCAAGGTTTCATTCATAAAATCCATAACAGTACTTTCATTGAATTTAGTTGACTGGCCCAGCTCCGTTCTACTATCAGTATGAAAAATCGAACGAAAAATATTTCGCATCTCGATTTTCTTTATTTGCTCCCACCAAGATTGCCACTTCAGTACAAGCCAGACAACTTTTGCGCTTCGGATATTCAAATGGCTGCCGAAACTTTCTGTAGTTTTGTACAATAAGGAAAGCTTTTAACCCCTAACAAATCTCCAGTGGATTCCTCGTTTTGTATTTTAGTATTTCTACTTTGTTGCATTACGACTCCTCCCATGTTGAAGATAACGCTCGTCCAATAAACGAATACATTGTTCAATTCTGCCGGTTCCGAGGATGAAGCCAATAGTACAATGAAGCTTGTCCGAAATAAAATACGTTCAAATATAATACGGATAAACTTGTCACCTGTATTTCTAGCATAATATAGTCCGTCTATAAAGTATGCGGAATACATTATTTTTTATAATTTTGATATACTTCTTTGCAGACAAAGTAATGTATAAAATAGGCAGATAGTCGGCTATGGCCAAAGTTGGCAACACTATTTGTCAAATAATGGATATGAGGAATAGATGAGGCATGGAAGTGAGGCATAGACCTGTTTCAGGAAGACCGCGTAAGATTAAAGGAAACAATTAAAATGCTTTATTGGCCTTAGGACGATACAATCTGCTCCTGGGGTTTCACAAATTGGCAAACAGATATGGCAATCAACGAAATATGAAAGTATGTCCAGAAACCGTCCGTATGTCACTGTAAAGACAAGGCTACATATCAAGAAAACCAAAAAGTCCATGTAATGACGAAAGGAAAGGAGGATAGAATTTTGTCAACATTTTCAAGAAGATAATTTCAATAATGTCTTTATATCGGATGGAAGTTGTTTCCAACTTAGTGGAAATCACTTAAAAATTCTGTCAAAACAACCTGTTACCGCTCAAACTTCCAAATTTCCCACCAAAATAATAGTTTGGGGAGCAATATCTAAGCGTGGTGCTACGTGTCTCTGTACAGCTGATGGTACCATGAATAGTGAAAAGTATTGTGACATTATGAACGATTTTCCCCTTGAAACGGCGCATGCTTTATATCCAGAGGGCTGGCGTTTTCATCAGGATAATGCAAGATGCCATTTTTCGACCTATACTCAAGCTTGGATACAAGAACACCAAGTAACAACCATTTCATGGCCAGCAGCTTCACCAGATCTTAGTCCCATTGCCAAAAATGGAGACTAATGAAGATTGTAGTTGCACGAGCATCGCCACGATATAAAGATGATTTAATTCACTCAGTTTTACAGTCCTGGACTACTATCACCAAAAATTATGGAGATGATCTAGTTTCGGGTGTACCTCGACGTTAAGTCAAGTGTTTACAGTTACATGAAAGTTGAATACGTAAATAAGATTAATATTTTGCCACAATTCTCCAATTCAAGAATTAAAAATTTATATTAAACAATTACAATTGAGCTTTGCTTTTTCTGGATACTTTCTAGACGGGCTATATATTCTATTCCTGAAAATGTGTTGAAAATTTATTAAACTATATTGAAATAAAGCACTTATTAACGTTAAAAGCTTCAGCTGGATCTTACATTATACTCAGATATAAATAAAGCATCATTTGCTGTCAACTGTCATGCGTTTTTTCTCGGAGTTTTCTTGTTAGTCGAAAACATGGAGAATTGAATAGTGTGAACTCAAGGGTATGAAAGTTTGTCTATAGAGGTCACTAAATCTTTCGTTGAAAAAGTTCCACGTTAAATATTGATTTTGATTATTCGAATGAAAACAACAGTATAACAATATACAAAGTGTTCCAAAAAAAGGTGACTTCGTCTCTAGGATAGATAGAAAACTGAAAAATACTTGGGGTTTGGTAAAAATTTATCGATTTTTTCGGATAACCTTAAAAATGTGTTCAATACTACTTGGTACGAACCGTGTAACTAACCCTCTGTGAGAGTCAGATATAAAAACAAATTCATGGAATGTATCAGCATCCAAAACATATTCGTATAAAATTTTATTACAATGTTGGCAGTAGCTTCAGTAAAATCGTAAAAAATGTGAATAATTTTTTTTTCAACGCCTTTTATCTTTAACACGGATGGCGTAACGAAAAGTCTTTACTGGGTAAACCCCAATTATTCTTCAGTTTTCTACCTATTCTAGAGATCGCGGTCACCTTTTTTGAAACACCCTGTACAAAGATATAGGGTGCTTTTTTAGAATGATAGAACTTTCGATAGGGATAAATGTGATTTTACAGAAGGTAGAAATCATGTTGTTTTGACATTTCTGTTCAGTAAGAATTGACATTATCATGAAAAGACTCACGCCGCAACAACGTTTACAAATTGTTGAAATTTATTTTCAAAATCAGTGTTCTATTCGCCAAACTTATAGAGCACTTCGTGAAATTTATGGTTTACATAATCGTCCATCAGAGCAGCTTATTCGTCGAACTATCGATAGATTTCGGACAACATTTTCTCTACTCGATGCAAGACAAATAACTGTACGTATAGAAGAAAACATCGCTGCTGTAAGTCATAGTGTTAATGATGTCCAGAGTTGTCTATTCGCCGACGTTCACAACAAGGTGGACCCTGTGCATCCACTACATGGAAAATTTTGCGTAAAGATTTTAGTCTCTAGAACAGCTTGAAGTTGATCCACTTTTTTGTCGTAAAATTGTGTTTAGTGATGAAGCTCATTTCTGGTGGAACGGCTATGAAAACAAACAAAATTGCCTTATATGTAGTGAAAACAATCCTCAAGAAGTTTTGCAGTTGCCATTGCATCCTGAAAAATTCACTTTATGGTGTAAACGCTGGAGGCATCATCAGTCCATATTTCTTTAAAAACGATGCTGGAGCTAATGTTACAGTGAATGGTGCTCGTTACAGATCGATGATCAATGATTATTTGTTTCAAAATTTGATTGGTATCGACCCAGAAGTGTTTTGGTTCCAACAATATGGTTCTACATGCTGCTACCGTAATAATGGATTTATTGAAAGAAATATTTGGCGATAACATAATAATGAGAAAGGTTCCAATTAATTGACCTCCAATATCATGTGACATAACTCCACTGGATTTTTTTTTTTTTTTGAGTTATGTCAAGTCATTGGTTTATGCTGATGAATCAGAAATAATAGACGCTTTGGAAGCCAACATAACTAGTGTTATTGATGAAATAAGGCATGAATTACTCGAAAACGTGATCCAATATTGGTCTGGTCGAATGCGGTTCCTCAGAGCTAGTCGTGGTGGAAATATGCCGGAAATTATTTTTAAAACATGAATGTCATAAAATTATCCTTAAAAAAAATTAACTTCAGTCTCGATTTGAATGTGTTTCATTTCAATTTAAAGTTCTATCTATCACTCTAAATAATACACCCGATAGAATCTGCACTAAATTATACTACTTTAAAGAGATCACAAAAATTATTTTTTTTCTGTTGAGACGTGTGGCATAAGCTGCTATGATCATTACCCATAACCCAATACCTAACGTACAAAAATACACCCATGGGCGCAGAGTGACTCGGACCCGTAATACCACATGAAGTCAAAAACTGGATCGCTGCATGGATAGCGACCAAAGCTTTTTTGGCGATGGGATTCGTCAATTATCAGAAAGATGGGAAACAGTAGAGGCTAGTTATGAACAATATTCTGAACTTTGAATGCATAACAATTCTGTACAATAAAGCTTCAATTTTCGAAAAAAAAACGCACGAGCTACTAATTCTAAAAAAGTGACGAAGAATCTAGACAGTTCTTTCCCTAAATTATTACGAAATTCTACAGTGCTGCATAATAAAGAAAATAAATATATAATTATAATTTTTTCCATTTTTACTTAGTTTTAGAAGTGCATTTTTTCTAAATAATTGGAAATTGACTCTTGTTTTGGTTGGATAGAGCGCCAATGACGGATGAACCAAAAAGCCTATAAATAATTTTAAAGAATTATTGGACACAATTCGATTTGCATACTTAACAACTTGATTGAGAATTTGGATGAGCGTTTAGTTCATTCCAATACAAAAACAATTTGAGTGACGAAGAGCCTTGAGAATTTTTTTCGTGAATGATATCAGTCGGGTTATCTGAATTCAACATTTTTTCATTATACAACGAAATAACTAACACAGTTATAACCATTTTGGCTCTATCCTTGAAGTTCATTAATTCAAAATAGTTCGAAATGGACTCTTGATTTGACTGGATACAGTGCCATAACGAATAGGCCAAATAGACCTATTAAAAATGGAAACTATGAAGAGTTATTAAACGCAATGCGGTAGAATTGTACGTTCACATTCTCTTTCAGTGACTTTTCAAACCCTTCCGTACCGAATTTTGTTTTCGATTGTTTTTATTCAATTTCACATACATACCCTTCGCTCGTTGCGAAATAGAGGCCGACAAATTATATGGTGGAATACATCACGTAAACAAACGTATGGAAATACCTTTTCATTTTTGTTTTTCCAGGTGAGATTGCCGGCAGATTCAAAACAGATTTCCATTTGGAAATTCGCCTGGCCATTCATTCACGAAGATCTGTTCAAAATAAAGCGTTGGAGTTCATTTGTTCAAAACAAAAGAGATCGAACGGGTAGATGGACTCTATATGTAGATTTGCTGGTACTGGCAAATATACATAGGTAGCTTGGGATCATCAATAAATAGAGAAGCAAACAAGTGAGCGCGGGATCAATTGTACGCTTCATCTTCGGACAATTCCTTGTTGTATATAGCTCTAGGCTATTTATTCAGTTTCGCCCCACTTCTCTTGTTACTGATTAAATATCAGGTGTTTTCGTTAGAGTGATAGAACTTCAAATTGAAATGAAACACATTTAAATTAGGATTGATGCCATTTTTTTTTATTTGAAAGATAATTTTATGACATTTATGTTTTAAAAATAATTTCCTGCATATGTGCACCACGACTAGCTCTGAGGAACCGCATTCGACCAGACCAAATGTGGACCACTTTTTCGAGTAATTCAGGTCTTTTTTCATCAAAAACACGAGTTATGTTGGCTTCCGAAACGTCTATTGTTTCTGATTTATCAGCATAAACCAATGACTTGGCATAACCCCAAATAAAATAATTCAGTGGAGTTATGTCGCATGATCTTGGAGGCCAATTAATTGGACCATTTCTCGAAATAATTATCGCCAAATCTTTCTTTCAATAAATCAATCGTTACGGTAGCACCATCTTGTTGGAACCAAAACACTTCTGGCTCGATACCATTCAAATTTTGAACCAAATAATCATTCATCATCGATCTGTAACGAGGACCATTTATTTCACTGCAACATCAGCTCCAGCATCGTTTTTATAGAAATATGGACCGATGATGCCTCCAGCGTATAAAGTACACCACACGTATGTTTCAGGATGCAATAGAACCTGCAGACTTTCTTGAGGATTGTTTTCACTCCATATACGGCAATTTTGCTTGTTTACATATCCGTTCATCCAGAAATAAGCTTCATCACTAAACACAATTATACGATAAAAAAGTGGATCAACTTAGAGCTGTTCTAGGGCCCAATCAGCAAACAAACAACGCTTATTATGGTCGAGTGGCTTTAGTTCTTGAACCAGTTGGATCTTGTATGGCTGTAGACC
Organism: Megalocaria dilatata; assembly: GCA_034642435.1. Lineage (NCBI taxonomy): Eukaryota > Metazoa > Arthropoda > Insecta > Coleoptera > Coccinellidae > Megalocaria > Megalocaria dilatata. Next base: position 48,955,020 of record CM067859.1, on the reverse strand, counting down.
AAGATCTTTATGCAAAATTTTCCATGTGGTGGTTGCACAGAGTTCAATTTGTTGTGGACGTCGACGAATAGACAAATCTGGATCATCATTAACACTATGACTTACAGCAGGGATATTTTCTTCTATTCGTACAGTTCATTGTCTTTTTGTTGTTGTTGATTCGAGTAGAGAAAATGTTGTCCGAAATCTATCGATAGTTCGACGAATAAGCTGCTCTGATGGACGATTCTGTAAACCATAAATTTCACGAAGTGCTCTATAAGTTTGACGAATAGAACACTGATTTTGAAAATGAATATCAACAATTGGTAAACGTTGTTGCGGCGTGACTCTCTCCATGATAATTTGTCAATGCTTACTGAACAGAAACGTCACAACAACATGGCTTCTACCTTTTGTCAAATCATAGTTATTTCTATCGAAAGTTCTATCACTCTGAAAAAAACTAATTGAGATATGGGCTAATTTCATTTCAGGTTAATTTCTGTTTTTTCATCTCAATTTGGAGCTTTTGTAATTTGATTCATATTTATGGTAAAAAATTCTTGTTTGACGTTCGGTGAAAAAAACTTGCTGGAAATCAAAGGTGAAGTTCATTACATGGTCGAGTTCCTGAACCAATTTCAATCAATAAGATGTTAATATTGAAAACTTTTCATTTCTTAACAGTAATATTGTCATTGTTCAACATTTTCTTCTACATTCTACAACCTTCTTTCCTGGAAGATCTTCACTGGAGAATAGTGTAAGCCTGTGATGAAATAACACCTGAAAGTGTTATGTATGAGAAAATGTTGAATGTAAGAGAAAATGTTGAACAAAGGCACTATTACTGCTCAGAAATCTGTTGTTTCACCTATTGTTACTCCATGTGAGGAATGCAACGGGTAATAAGCAGAATATGTTATTCAAATTTATTTTATCAATGAGCGTGATGGAATAACTGAAAATGAAATAAATCTCCCCTTCTTTTTCGTGTGATCGTTGACCTAACATTTTGTGAAAATATTTTATTGATGACTATCTGAATCTATTGATCTACCTTTTCGATTGATCAATTTTCTTCGGATACTTCTATAACTATCGAACGATGTTCTCATAATTGAAAATAGCACTCAAAGCAGTTCAACGACATCGATTCAGAGTGATGCGGCGCACGAGCTGAAGTTCAAAATGTGCATTCGAGGTCTGCTTTAAAATGTGAAGGCTCCGCTAGGGGCTGTGGTTCAATGAAATCTGGACTACTTCGAAGGATGCCACGGCACGGATGACGAAGAATAGTACCAACGCGTAGATAAGAACCTAGTTCGGGTACTTTTCGGACATCCTCGTATTAAGCTTTTGACAAGGAAATTGCAGCTATGTGTGATTTTGTTGATCTAGCAAACCTCTTCACTTCGGTTAGTCAAAAGGTTCAGTTGAAGGCCTTCCCTCGACCAGACGGTTACGCAATACTCACTCTGTAGAAACATGTAAGCTCTGAACACATTTTTTTCTTTGTCTCAACTCCATATCTACTATGACTATATTCCCATTTCACTTATTTTCTTGAACATGTAAAGAATTTTTTGGTATGCAGAGATACCTTTTTGAATTTTCTCTAGTAATTATTGAAGGATAACCACTTAATATGCAGATTCTTGGTTGAGCATACTTCAAATTGGATTGAGGGAGGGATGTATATTAGACTTTAACTGGTTTATTTGAAGCCTAAATACATATATTACAAATGTACAATTTTGGGATTGTTAACCCAACTTAAGGGAGTTGTTTCGGTGTAGTTTTTACTTTAATTGCGGTGAAAGCACAATCTTGTTCGTGAAATAGTTCGTTGAGCTTTTTCACCGTTGTTCACTTGTACCAAGTTCACTATTTCTGGGTTCACTTTTGGGTTCACCTTTCACAAATTACTATCGAATCACAAATAAATTATGTAGATAATTTATTCGTTACAGGCCTTCAGTGCGTTATGGGTTACTAAGAGAAAGTATTCGTTGGAAGGTTAAAGTGAAATGCGAATATAAAATAATTCAAGAGTAGAGATAAATGTCTGTTATAACTAAGGAGTTGAGATAAAGAGAAAAAAATGTTCAGAGCTTACTTTTTTCTACAGAGTTCGTATTGAGTGACCGTCTGGTCAAGGAAATGTCTTACCGAACCTTTTGACTAACTGGCAGAATGAGAGACTCTCTAATGTACTCTCAGGTAAATTCCGGAACGACATTCGACCTTTTGTCATCTCGAAACGCGTCAGTTTCTAAGAAAACTGAAGGACAAATATTTTCGGTACTTAACAGGTCCAAATTCCATTTGTACTAATATTCTCTGTTCAATTTCTGAAAAATTTGAACATAAGTCCCCGGGTTAGACGTTTCATCTAATAAATAAAACAAAATGATAACTTGGAAAGTTTTGGCGTGCGAGCAAAGGCGTTGTAAGAAGAAAACAAGAGAGAGTGTAAATACTTGAAGGGAATCATTATGGAGGCAGAGCAGTACGTATCGTGCACGACCATGAGTGATATACTCATCAATAAATTTCTGATATTCAAAAAATTGGGATGGGTCATGTTTGAATTAATTTTGACGGTACAGTGAGCGACTTTTGGCTGTGGGAACTGCATTAACTAATCTTGAGGAGTCAAGCGGAGAGCATAGAGGGGGATCAATTTGCACGATTTCATCATAAGTAGACTTTACATTCTCTTTGAAGTCCTGCTCAAAACGGTTTTTGTATGGACTGAGGATTCCTTGTATTGGCAAGTCCTCTAGTTCCCAAACATTGGCAAGGGGTGAATCTAAATGTTCAGAATTTGTAGAGACTGTTGAAGAGTGCGCAAGGAATGAGAGTTTGTTTATCTGATTTTTGGGGCAGTTTGTAGATACTGAATTTTACCATTTCGTTGGACAATAGTGAGTCTTAATTATTGCCTGAGCTTTGCGTAGTCAATAACACCTCAATGGTTTTTAGAGAAAGAGACGACATACTGATAGGGGTGATAAGATCGGAGCTCTGAGGGGACAGTGATACTCCGACACGTCGATGGGAATTGAATATTATTCCCATTGTTGTTGTGATTTTCAAATATTTTGATGCCAGTTATGTTCAAATTTGACCGTGTGAGTTCGCTTGGAAATGAATATGTTTTCTTCACAATAAAGGATCGATAATCTAGACAAAAATAAAAATATGAATTGGGCACTTCATACTTTTCGTATGTCTCAGCGAGTAATTTTTTGTGAACAGTCAATATGATTGCATCTGAACAAGTTTCTAAATTTTCATCTAGCCATGAAGTGAGTACGGACTTGGCACTGTTTCTTTCAACTATGAAACCTTCCATTGTGGGATTATAGATACAAATAACAATGTTTTTAATGATTAGTAAAATAGAAGATGGAGTTAAATTGAACTTAAATCAATGAGTAATGATTTCTAAAACAACTACGTAAAAGCTTTGCGAGTTATGCGTGAATATATATAACACCTAATATAATATAAGTTTATTTAAGAAAACAAGTTAAATGAAAATATAAACATAAAGATCTATGATTGTTTCGGTCTTTACTTGACGGAAATTCATACTCACAAAAATTAGCAGCATACAATAGCATGTTATATAGATTAGCCAACATACCCATGTCACGTGAGAATTTTGACAAAGAATATAACATTATCAAACAGATTGCGTTGAACAACGGTTTCAACGTCCCGATTATTGAGAATCTTTTCTTAAAAATACAATTAAAGCTGGCCTTGAAATTAGTATATCCCATTAATAATGATCCAATTGAAAGTAAATACATTTCGTTGACATACTTGGGACCAAAAACAGAAAAGGAAGCTAGATATTTAAAGAAGAATCACAATTTTAGAATTTCTTATAAAACGAATTACTCCCTAGGAAAACTAATAATAAATAATAAAGATAAAACATCTAAGAACAAGAAATCAGGTGTTTATAAGTTAACTTGCGGTACTTGCCATTTTCTATATGTTGGTCAGACAGGAAGATCGTTCCAGGCGAGACTCAGGGAACATGAAAAATGCTATTGTAACAAAAAGGTAAATTCAACCTACGCAGAGCACCTTCTAGACACAGGACATAGTTTTAATAGTAACTTAGAAATTTTACACTTAGAAAACAAAAGTTTTAGATTAAACTTATTAGAAACTTTAGAAATTAATAGATATCATAAAAGAAAAATATTATTGAATAACCAAACAGAATTAAGTAACTCCCCTTTGTTGAATCTTTTTTGAACCATTTTACAGTTTCCCAAAAGTATTGTAAAACTCTCTTCACCCCCTCTTCTATTTTTGTTATATCCATGTACTATAAAATGAAGTTCTTGTTCACAGTATACTCAGTATCTTGTAATACTCACCTGAAGAAGTCATGGTATGACGTAATGATCGTAGTGTCAATAAAATATTAGCGGAAATTAGAAGATTGTTTTTATTCATATTTTTAAACATAAAGAGATATGATTATGAGATGTAGAGATATTATTAGGAAAATTAATTGTCCATAGAGTTCAAAAATGAAAATATGGTAATCGATAAAGATACAAAGTTTTAATATATGCAGAGATAACAACGAATACCTGCGTATTTCTTCTTATGAGTCTTATCGTGACGGGATGTACTGGAGCTTTATGTCTGCAATTTCCAAGGGCTTGTTTCAAAGATTTTCTTTCTTGAGATTTCGAAAGACCGTTTGTGAAAATATCTGGATCAGGTGTGGGAATGTAATGTCCTGCTGGTGCGGATCAATGAAAGAATTGTAAATATCCGGCTCGTATGGACTATGTAAAAAATCGCTTGGTATGTAGAGATACCTTTTTTAAATCTTGGTAAGAAATTTATTAAACGTTAACCAATTAGAATGCAAATTCTAGGTTCTACTTCAAATACAAATTAAGAGAGGAAGGGGTGTATAATTGGCTTTAATGGTTTATTTACTGCCTAAATACATATATTGCAAATGTATAGTTTTGGAATTATATACTCAAATTGAGGAAGGTGTTCCGGTGTAGTATCGAACTTTAATTGCGGTGAAAACACTATCTTGTTCGTGAAATAATAGTTCTTTGAGATTTTTCACCGATGTTCATTTGCACTGAGTTCACTGGGTTCACTTTTACTGGTTTCACTTTTCACAAATTACTATCTGATTACAAATAACTTCTATGTCTTTAGTGTATTTGAACGTTTAGGAGAGGGTGTTCCTTGGAAGGTTAAAGTGAATAAGCGAATATAAGCTTATTGAAGAGCAGAGAGAGATGTGTGTTATTACTTGGGGATTGAGACAAAAAAAAATGTGATTAGAGAATTCTTGTTTCTTTATTATACAGAGTGTGTGTGTATTGCGTGACCTTCTGGTCGAAAATATAGCGGGAGGAAAAATCGATGTGTTTGTAGGCCGAGTGCTAACAAAAAAGTTTATAGGGAATGTATCTTCAACGGTGCTTTATGGGTAAGTCAAACGAGAGAACGGATAGGTATCAAAATGTGGTCAGGTAGAATTCCCAAACGATATTCGGCTAATATCGTCTCGAAACGGCGGCGGTATCAAAGGGTTTCTTACTGTCACATTTAGGTTTCTAGGAAAAAATGAGACCTTTCCGGGATACCTAGATTCCAGACTTGGGGAACGTTATTGTTATGTACCTACATAATGAATTAAAAATTTCTTCTTCGATGTAAATACGAACATGGTATGACTTGGCTTTGGAGAGCGATTGACGAGTATTGGTGTCATCATTCAATAGTAAATTAGTCACTGTAAAAAAGGAAAAACCAACTTCATGATGCTCACATGTTTGGTTCAAAAACTCTCAGAATTCACAACACTAAAAATGAATCTAGAATTTCACTCAAAAATGAAGATCACTGATTCCGGAAATTACGATGTGCGGATTCTTTTGTGTTAACCACCTGATGAAGGTATATATAATGCACTCGTGCGGTATATATATATATATATATATATATATATATATATATATATATTGTTATGGAATTAATAATTAATGAAATTTTTGAATGAATACTAATTAGATTACTCCTGTATCTAGTTGCTGTATTCTATGTTTCCGGCTAGCTCTTAAGATTATAATTTTGAATAATTGAAATCAAAATATTATTAAATCTGATTTGATATTTGAGGGAGGGTTCAATTTGAATTTTTAAAAGATTGAATTTTTTAAAATTATATTTCATGAAAGTAATTTGAAATATTATAATCAGTGATCAATAACCTAAATCTAATTCTATGTTAACCTAACCCTATCTAAATATCCTAACGTAATTCTAATGTAAACAGTGATTATTATTTCTGAACTTCTTTGGGGAAAAATTAACAGTATTGAATTTTTACTACCTTTGGTAAGTTTGTTCTTCAATTTATGATTGTTCCTTTTTACTGTCCCTTCTTCGTTTCAGGAACACTGGTTTCGTTGGAAACAACACTTCTAGAACTTCTGAAATTCACAGGCTACTTTGTTGATTTTCTTCAATATGTCCAATTCGTTTGAAACTTGATTTTTATATGGGATTTTTCCATTCACATTCAGGTGATGTATTTTCTGGTTTCAATTTCCATTCACAATAACCAAATAATCTTCTTTTTTTTTTTAGATGATGATACTTTTTTGAACTTTAATTGATTATGGACCGACAAGGATTCTACTCTGCACATAATTGGAGACTGCCGACTTTTTCTGTGTCTGCCCTATTTATAGTTTTCAAGAAAAGTTGAATTTCAAAGCTTACTAGCTTCTGTCAAAATTATATAAAAATGATGCTTTTGATGATTTTACAAAATTTACAATATTTCTTGGTTTGAAATTACTTTTGAAAATTAGCTTATTTTTTAAACTACATTTTGATGTATGTTTCATGTTAAACAAAACAGTGAAAGTCTTGCTTTTCGTTCGTAAAGTATTTCAAGTGTCAAATTTTAACAAAGTTTAACTTCTAATGCTTATAACTTATAAAATACTTAATATTACTTATGAAATTGATTGAATTTCTTTAGCTTAGATGCTATTACAATTCTATTGATGCCTAAACATTTTCAAGAATATCTCTTACATTAATCATTTGAAAATATCTGACGTAGATGCTATCTTTCATTGAATTAAGTGAATTTTGATCAAATTTGTCCTACTTACATAATTCTGGTAAGTTATATTTAATTTAGCTTGTTCTTTGTCAACAATTTCACTAAAGTTTATATGTGATTCATTATAATAACAAATCTTTTCAACAAATACTTCATCAATTTCAAATTGGATATCTAAATTCAAATTACTTCTATTTATTGCAACTTTGGTTGGTTTTATATTGAATAATTGTAAATTGAAATCTCCCTGTAAATTCTCTTTATAAACTGTCAACAAGATTACTGTTTTGTGATTACCGTTCAAAGAATTTTAATTTGAGTAGTTGTTATGTATCCTGAATATTCTTTTTCTTCATAATTTTAGCTTGTGAGTGTTTTTACGAATTGAAATATTCATATTTCTGTCAGAATGGATATTATTTAATTAAATGTGCTCTGGTTATACTCTAACGAGTCAACTTATATACAACGGTGAGTCTTTTCCATATATATATATATATATATATATATATAGTATATATATAGTATATATATATATATATTTATATATAGTATATGTAATATGAGCTATGGTAAACAGGAAGTTCTTCAAACCAGGACAGTGCAACACTCATACAGTTCAATAATCAAATACAGTCGTCTAGGTTATGTTTACTGCTGGGCATAAGCAGCAAATATCCGTCATATCTTCAATGAAATTCTTCAATGCAGGTGAACGCAATATAACCACGCACCTATATTTGCACTGCATAGAGAGGCTAATATTTCATCAAAAATTAGCGCTATCTAATGCACGTGGAGACACATATTGCTATATACTACATCCAGCTGATTCAGTTATTGAACTGCAGTCCCAATTACTTCAAGAAACACAGACGAAGATAATTTCCTCATATCTGATTGAGACGCTATGCCAATAATTAACATTTCATTACAAATGAATTGATTGATTAGGCGGATAATTATTCCTAAATATGAGTTTAAGCTATTGAAAATAGGAATTTTTTCTGATTACTACCTGCATTTGTGTTACAGTTCAAAATTCAAATACCGTCGAAAAGGTTTTTGCTGATCGTCGATCATAGGCAGCAGTCACCTATATTCGCCCTACATATTGTTTAACCAAACAATATACATAGCAGTGTTCCTAAATTAAAGATTTAAATGGAGAGGATAGATTCCTTGAATTATTTAAAAAAATTCCCATAAACATGGGACCGCAAATGTTTCGTTTTCGAGATACAGGGTATTGAAGAATTTTTTTCAAGTTTATTTCCCCTAGTATCTGCATTCCAAAAGATATGCAACTGAAATTTGGCATAGTTATTACAATTTGGAGTTTACACCATATGAGATGCCAACTTCGATTTCAAATCTACAGGGTGACATTTTTTATGGAACACAGTCCCCTGTTTTACTCCAGAACTCGAATCTTTTTCTACGACAAATATTAACGCAGGTAGACCACGAAGTGTGAGTACATCACGGCTCGAAAAGGAAGTTCTGAACGAAATTGAAGAACATCCAGGAACCACCACAAGAAAAATTAGTGTTACTTTAATTCACGTCATCAATATGATACAATTAATTAAAATAAGACCTATGTATACAACAATTCAATAATTCTTCAACAGGTTCTAGGTCCAGGGTTCTAATAATACCAACGTTTTAAGAAAAAGGCCAACTAATTTCGATTTTATTACAAAATCTTCATCAGGGCTACATCTACCTCGTTTGGTTTTTGTCGTAAAAAAATGTAAAATTTTGGAAATGACAACTACTGGCCGCATGGGAGACTGCCGAAAGACATTTTCAACCAATTGCTGTAGTTTCTCTGTTGTTATTTAGGTTTTTTGTAATAATTAATTTTTGAGTTTTAGGTTTCTTGTAGTAATACATTTTTTGTGATGATTATATGCGTTCATCAAATCTTTCTGAGTACTGGCTACAGATTGGGAAAATATCCATAAAAACCAATGATTCCTACACACACAATCACCTACACACTTTCAGTAAAAATAAAACATATATATTATATGTAAATGAAGCAATGGGAGGGCGAAAAATCGAAAATATTTTAACGAAAAAAGTCAAGTCAAACAATCTGCCTTCTACCTTTGATAAAAGAAATTCGACATTCTTAGATATTCCATCAATTCTTCGACATTTTCTGTACATAACAACCATATTATATGGAACAGATGACAACTGATAACGACACCAAAATTTTGAAAAAATTATTTTTTTCAAATATTGGATGGAGTAGTCCGTTACTTTGTGATAGTTCAGTCTAATGGAATGAAATAAGGAATTACTTTGTTTTCTATCACTTTTTATTATAACTGATATACAGTGACTCGAGTTTCGTAGTGTTTACTACATTTTCAAACTGAACGAACAAATTAGATCTCAACTAACATATTTTGGACCAATTTCACAAAAAATAGCTCGAATTTCATCAAAAATTAACATAGTAACAGCTTTCACACCCTCCCATAAAATTTCTAATCTCTTTTTCAATCCGAAAGACAAAGAGAACCGACTGAATAATTCTAGAGTCTATAAATTAAGTTGTCAATAGTGTAATAGTGTGTATATAGGTCAAACGGGCGGACCTTTCCATAAAAGGTACAAAGAGCATGAATCTGCTTTTAGGAACCGGAAGAATAATTCCAATTTTGCGAACCATTTCTTCACTACAGATCACACCTTACCAGAATTGAACAACCTTGTTATCTTGCACGTGGAAGCGAAAGGGAAAAAACTTGACATCCTGGAATCCATAGAAGTTGAAAAATATAAAAAGCACGTACCAATAATAAAACTACTTAACGAACAGACGGAACTTTGGAAAACCCCTCTCTTCGAAGCTCTGCCGAAGCCTACAATCCCCATATATAATAGTTGAGATCTAATTTGTTCATTCAGTTTGAAAATGTAGTAAACACTACGAAACTCGAGTCACTGTATATCAGTTATAATAAAAAGTGATAGTAATTCCTTATTTCATTCCAATTATATTTTTGTTCAAAATTTTTGAAGTTTCTTTTATACTTCTTTTTTGTAAATAAGGTATGCACAGGTGCTGTAATTATTAATCAGATGTTGCCATCCTAGAATCCAATATTTCTTAGACCAAGTCATCAAGACCTGACCTAATAATAGTTAAATAGACCCCATCCTACTTAAAATTTCACTAAGAATCCGATTCGGGGCGAATTTACAGAACGTAAGCCCCAATAAACCTTTGACTTTCAAACCCATCCGATAATTCCAGGAACTAATCTGGCCGAGAAAAGAGCAGGTCGGGGCAATCGCTAAGATGCACTTCGACGACGCAGCTGGGGATAAATCATATTTCAGGCAAGCTCCTTTAGGAAGGCGGACTAAATCGTATTTAGTTCAGCGGAAGCCTTATTTCTCTTATTCTCTGAAATAGCGTACAAGGTATCTGGTAAAAGTCTTCCCATCGCATCATGTCGCGCTTCCTTTGAAACATATTTCTATGCCACTGGAACGACGGAATTTGCTGGACTGGAAGCAATAGCCTAAATAAGAGACTGAAACTAGAAATATCGGACCATGAAGTTGACGGAATGCTTTCAAAAACTGGAAGAATAGTTGGTTAGTGGTAGATATAGAAAAAAAAACAACTGAAACCCTATCGGAACAACAATAAATCCACTTATTTAATATAATAAGCGGTAAAACACTGTAACATTGCAGATAAAAGCTGGAATTAAGCTCGCAGAACCTCAACAGATTCAAATTTAAATATATCTCATGAAAACATTTAGAATTAAATTTTTAAAAAACATGTCCTAGATACACAGTATCTATATATCTATATATATATATATATATATATTTTTTTTTTAACCACCGTGTCTTTTACGGGTCCTATGCTATGCACGCCGGATTATTTACCAAGGCGTGCACCGCCGCTACGGGCCTTGGAGAAATTTTCTTACTATTCTTGTCGTACTCAGAATTATTTGTTTTTGCGAACCGGAAATCACGCGCTGATCCAGGCAGAGTCTCCGAGTATTCTCAGGTAAGTGCTTTTCTATCAACTCATTCACCGATATAATCAGCGGGAGCACGTTTACAGTTTTCAACCGGTGCATTTCACGGAGTTGGAAGGCGAGATCAGAGTATTTTGTTATCTTCTCCGAGTATGCCCTCGCCATACTATCATCTGCGGGTATAGTGAAGTCCAGCAGCAAACATGTTTCCTTTTCACTGTCGAAGATGGCAATATCTGGTTTGTTGTGAGCCACTCTTCTGTCGGTCACCAGCGTTGCGTCCCAATACACCTTATAGCGCTGATTCTCCAGGAGGACTTTAGGTGAGTATAAATGTTGTTCCACCTCATTCTGAAGCAATCCTAACTTCAGGGCAATCTGCTGGTGGTATATCTTTCCCATCGCGTTGTGCCTATCAAGATATTCCCTAGGAGCGAGTATGGGGCACGAGGAGGTGACATGCTGTATAGACTCCGCGCCCTGGGCGCACCTCCGACACCGATCTGATTGAATCGCTTGTTTGGCGATATGCTTCATGTACATCCTGGTGGGCATCACTTGATCTTGAATCGCCAAAAGCCTTCCTTCCGTTTCCGGGTATAGATAGCCCGCACGCAGGTAAGTTATCGACTCTGTTTTTTCTACCTCTCTACTTTGCAGGTGAGTAGGGCATCTGCCGTGCAAGGCCTTGGCGCTCCACTCTTGGATACGTTCCTCCACAGAGGGCCAGGAGAGCTGATATGTCGGTTCAGCGAGCTTTAGCGCGGACATTTTATCATCAGCCTCACAGATCGCTCTGAAGAAAGGTGAGTTGTTCCTCAGGAAGTGTTCTCTTAGATCACTGACGTTTTTTCCATGAGCCTTCCTCTAAGCTCGTTAGTCCTCTTCCTCCTTGATGTCGCGGAAGGTAAAGCCTGATTGTAGAGGAGTGGGGATGGTGAACTCCATATTTTGTCAGCATTGACCTGATATCTTTATCCAGCGCGCGGAGGTCAGTTGTTGACTAACTGAGGATTCCGAACGAATACGTCATGCTTGGGATTGCCCAGATGTTAATGGCCGTAAAGAGGGACTTTGAGTTAAGCTTTGCCTTAAGGAGCAGGGAAACTCTGGTCAGCAGCTTTTCTTTGAAGCATTGTTTCATTTCAGGGGTTTTTATTTCCAATGCCTGCTTGATTCCCAAGTATTTATATGGGACTTCCTTAGTCAGAGCTGGTATGGTTATGTTATTGCTCAGTGTTGTCCCCTCCTTATTGTCCTCGATAAATATTGAATTTCAATATTTACAAGGGATCGAGTGAACAGGATTCTGAAGGGAATATTCTTTGAGAAAACCAACCCGACAAACAATTAAAAACACATGTACACCTTCTGTAAAAAATCTTATAAATTCATTGTACAACAACTGTTACTTCGTATTCTGATGAAGTCTTTCTAGCAAAGACGAAACGTACGTCAATACCAAAAATAAAGTAGAAAATGTAAACAAGTGTTTTATTTTATAATGACAATTACAACTGATTTCTACCAAGCAACGGCCCAATCTATCATGCCATTGTAATTATTGAAATAGCTATAAATATTGTTGCTAAGGAATTCATTGAGGTGGATGTCGAAGAAGGCTGCGTACAGCGCGAAACTGCGAGAAATGTTGGTGTAAGCCCTCCAGTGTTTAATGAATATTTAATCATTACGAAAAGACTGGGTCAACTACCGAGGAAGGACTTTAACCGCTAGAGCGACCACTCATAATAGATGTTTTGATAAACTGTATGGACACGGCAATTTTCCTTCGAAACCATTTGCAAAAAGTGATAAATGTAAACTGAGGTGAGTAGACAGTTAAGACGCGATTTGATGTCTCTGGATTTTCTTCTCGAACTTGAACTATTGAAGATGACTGCAGTCAGCATGAAACTTCAAAAGCTTTAGTGTAGGTTTATCCAGTGTATGTATAACGAGTATTTCAACGTTACGAAGAGACTGCTCTACTCACTACAAAACTTGGTTTGGTACGCCGAAGGACTACAACAACTAGATAGGATCCCTTTCTCGCTTCTAGTGCTTTGAAAAACCGAAGTCATCTGCACGAAGTGACAAATTAAACGTGAGTAAGTGGACAGCATGAGACTTCATGCTCCTGGAGTATCTTCTCGAACTAAGGCTACTGGACCGCCAGTTCTACGTGAACGCCGAATTGAAACTTTGGATTTAGAGAACACTTGAGTCGGACCATAGAGTTTTTTGATAAATCGTGATTTCGTATTATGGACTCAGACAGACTTGTGAAAGTATGGCGAGACAAGGCGAGATATATGGTCAAGCGTGTATTGCCGAGCGACTTCCATTTGGTGGATGCTCAGTTATGGCATAGGAAGTCATATTTTCTGAAGCACATACGGAATTTTTCTTTATATCAACGGGGACATTGGCTACATACAGATAAGACGCAACCTTTATATATGATAATGCACGGTCCCACAGTTTTTGAATAGTTAGTGCTTATCAAATCACGAGATTTGCGTGGCCTGCTCGAAGTCCATATTAGAATCGAATTGAATATCTTTGTTATGAGGATGAAAACATTGACTGAGGTATCTGCCGGCTTACAGAAATTCAAGAGAGCTTCGGAGTATACTGCTTTAGAAATGGAAACATATTCCATCACAGTATGGAATTCAAAAATTGATCCAAAGCTTACCTTGTCGTTTTCAAATTGTTACCATCACTAGAGAAGGGTCTACACATTACTAAACTCCTATTTTTTTCTGTTTGTTTGAAAGCATATCAAATTAAATTTGTAGTTTTGTGGTAATCTACAAGATATAGAATTCATGAAAGGGAGGAAACGATACAGGGGTTAATCCAGTGGACAATGGCAATTTCAACGCGAAGTTAAATGCCCCTGAATTTATTGGTTCATTTTTATCTTCAGACTGGTTACTGTTAAACTTAGGAATACGCTTTCGAGGCATGAACGAATGAATGACTTCATGAAAGGAAATTATTTTACTCAGGTCTATACATTCTGTCAAGAAAGTAGTTTCCTAGGTTGGTACCACTGTCCTTAATTACTATGCCAAGCTTGAGCGGGATCTGTCAACTAGTGTGTTTGCAACAGCTGATTAAGTCAGTCGATGTCAGAGTGCGTGCCGATTTTTACTATGGGTGATTACGTTGAGCAAAGAATTTGTTTAAAGTTTTGTGTTGCAAATGAATTTTCGTGTGCCGATGCATTGAAAATGTTGCAAAAGGCCTTTGGTGATAATGCTCTATCGAAAACTCGTGCATATCAGTGGTACAGAGGCTTCAAAGACGGTCGTGAAGTGGTCGCTCATCGACGGCTTCGATCGAAGATAACGTCGATAACATTAAGGAAAGGGTGCTGGAAAACCGTCGTACTAGCTTGAAAGAGATAGCACATGATCTTAAGATATCCCACGAGTCCGCACGTACGATTTTGATTGATATTTTGGGCATGAGAAAGGTGGCCGCACGACTCGTACCGAAAGACCTGAATTTTCTTCAAAAACGTCATCGCGAACAGGTTGCTTCAGACATGCTGGATCGCTGTAATTCCGATTCTACATTCATGGAACGCATTATAACTGGGGATGAGACCTGGGTCTACGAGTACGATATGCAAACAAGCCAGCAATCATCGGAATGGGTGGCAAAAAATGAGCCGAAACCGAAAAAAACACGCAAAAGCCGCTCGAAAATGAAGGTGATGCTCATTGTTTTCTTCGATATCCGTGGCGTGGTGCACTACGAATTCGTTCCAGAGGGTCAGACGGTAAACAAGGAGTATTACCTAGACGTTATGAAACGTTTGCGTGAGCGTATCCGTAAGAAGCGGCCAAATTTGTGGGCGAACAACTCATGGATTTTGCATAACGATAACGCGCCTTCTCACCGAGCTACGATTGTGACTGACTTTCTCGCCAAAAACTCAACAAACGTGCTTCAGCAACCACCGTATTCGCCGGATTTGGCTCCCTGCGACTTTTTCCTCTTCCCAAAACTAAAATTGCCCCTTCGTGGCACCCGTTTTGAGTCGATTGAAGCCATAAAACAAAATTCGGCGCGAGAGCTAAAGTCCATTCCGGAAAGCGCCTATAAAAAATGTTTCGATAATTGGAAGTGCCGTTGGCATAGATGTATTGGAGCAAATGGAGCCTATTTTGAAGGCGACCCAATAAATTTTGACGATTAAATGTAAAAATGTTGTTTTAATTGAAAATTCCCGGTACTTTCTTGACAGAGTAGTATATTGTAATAGTAAGCTACAGATTAGAAACGTTAACAAGATCTGATTGCGCAAAACAATAACAACAAACAATAAATATATTTCTTCAGATGAATATTGTAATAGTGAGCTACAGTTCAGAAAAGTTAACAAGATCTGATTCTGATTTCTCCGGATGAACGGAAAATTTGGTTTGAGTGAGAGAACGCTGACGTTACGGAATTGAAACGCGTGTTTGGATAAAGAACCGAAGCTTCCGAAAATTGCCAAGTAGGATTTTTGAGCGTGTGAATGAACTTAAAATTTTGGAAGTACAAAACCAACTTGTACGAGGTAATGAAAGGATTAAAAAGGAGTTTGTCGAGGAGACTTGACACGCCGGAAAAACTAAGAAGATCGTCGAGAAAATATCGTGATGGAAGGCTCTAATTGGTCACATTCTCATGATTGTATTCAGAAATATTAATAATTTTTTTTTGTAAATCTAAGAACTGAGTCAGAAAAATTAGAGAATTTGAACAAATAGTGCAAAGTTCCGGTACCAAGGAATTTAGAGTTCTGGTAGTGAAATAGGCTGTTTCTCGTAGAAAATTACATGTGTCTAGTTCTGGTTTAAATGTATGGTCTTGAAGTCTAGGGGTAAGAAGTATCTAGGAATTTTTTATATTATTCAGGTTGAAACTATAAAACTAAGACTTAGTTAAAAATTGAGGACTAGGTGATAGGTTGACATATCTCTTCGTAATTTCTGTGTTTGAAGAATTTGGAAATGATTATTTAAATGATTCTTAGTGCTTAAGGGGTCTGCATCGCCCTCACCTTAATTATTCAGTGTGTCATCTTTATTGAGATTTTATTGAGTTAAGGATTGATATTGGTAAGACCATATTGCATTTTGGCACAATTTATCATTATACTTCTAAAAATCAATAATAGAGTTTCATTACCATGTTCATTTTCACAGAAAAAAGTTATTAACATCAAAGACCTTACATTTTCGCGAAGGCTGTACTTCTAGGACCACTCGACTAGTATTGGTAAATAAGTCAATCTAGTAATATTTTCCATCCAACTACCTCCGACAGAGAGGTGGCTTATTACAGTTTTATTCATTTTCAATATACATTGAAAAAAACAACAACTTTTTTCGTTCAAGCAATCACGGCAAAATTGTCGCAGTAATTAGTAACAGCCGACAAAACAAGCGATTTCAAAAATGAATCCAAATTTGATAATAAATATTATCCTGATACTCCTCGATGGTCCTAATTTTATTTTCGGCATTATCTTATTAAAAAAACATATTCATAAATAAAAAATAATGAATTGAGTTCATACCTAATAAATAAATATTCAAATTAAATATAAAACAATAAAAGCGGAAAGAATGGGAAACCGGTGTGTTACATTCGATGTGTTCTTGTTCAGTAAAAGTGTCCAAAAATTGTTATTATAAATCAGCGAACACGTATCTAAGCAGAAAACGATATGTTACGAGACTTAGGAATGATTGAGGCAGAAATGCATCAAATTGAAGTACAACTACTTTGGATATCACTTAAAGCGTTATTTTTTGCCTTTGAAATTGATATAGTGAAAGTGGTAGCATAAGAGCAAACCACAAAGGATTAAAGTTGCGATTGCATCTCAGTGCTAAGGGTTTATGGTGTGCGTGTTCCACGAGATTCCAGGATATTGAGAAAAGCCGATTCAATTACAAGGATTATACCATGGCGGTATCAGTCTCTAAATCGAGACAATCACGTTTTTCGACTAGCGTGAACTCGAGAAGTCTAATTGGGGCCATGAGGTAACATTTTATATGCGACGAATCATGGTAAGGAAGCAGATACCAATGAACGGGTTCAGTATGTACATACCATCATTACTAGATCGTTTTTTAACAGCCAACTATTGAATCTCGAATCTGTATTGTTTCCATACAAGCATTTTGTTGGGCCAGACATTTGTCTCATGCATGATATTATCACTGCACACACATGATTGATTGACCTCACTCTTAAAGTGTATTTTATCATGAACTTACTTGAGCGTCTTATCTAGGCTTACCTGGGTGAGTTTTATATTTTTCTAGATATTGAACAGAGAAAAAAGATAATTGATATTCGGTTCCAAATATATTCACTAGAAACAAATAATTACAAATGTCAGGATTTTATTACTCAATAAACTAGAATTCAGTATAGTCCTCCATGTTTTGTTTGAATGTGAAGAAGGGGCAGCAGACACGCGTATCTGAACAATGTTAAATTCACAAAATTTCCCAGATCAGCTTCTAGGAGATAAATGATAAACCTAATTCTCCTGAAAATAACTCCTGAAGAATTGAGGCAATTGATATTGAGGTGGTTCTAATACCTTATTGAATCTTATATATAGAAGACACTTCTTACGACTAGTCTTAAATAAAATTGCAATAAACCTTCACAAGAGCCGATCGACATCTCATAAAAGACCCATTCAAACGATCATTAAATTTCAATATCATTTTGAATCAAATATTCAGAAGTTTGAGATGATACGAAATAAAGCCACACTTAGATCGTTATTACTACTAGGATGAGGATCTTGAAGTGTCCAGCAAATTATTCCAGCCAGACATCATTCCGCTCAGTGAAAAACGTAAAATAACTACTCAAATCATAGTCATTCTCTGTCATATCCATTAAGACGTGAACAGATCAAGTCCGTCCACATAGTACATAACTTCCAATTTTGGAGTCAGATGAATATTTCTTCAGGCACTTCTTTTGAATGTCGGATGAAATCAGAAATATTAGGATCATTTACTGTCAACTGAGAGCTATACCTAAATGACAATTGAAACTCAATTTTGCAAACATTCTGATACTCTGAAGACGTAATTAATAAACTGAAGAGGAGCACAAACTTCATCGGTAAATGATTGGACAAAGAGGAAACGCTACAATCTGCATTCATTTCAGTGAACTATGAAAACATATAAGCGTCAAAGTCAGTTCAAGTACAAATCAATATTGAAAATAATTTATATTCTGATCTGAAGTCACTGCGGTAGTTAATATAAAATAATTTCAATTTTATTTAAAATAATTCTCACAGTTTTTGTTTCACAATTTATTTAGAATCCTGACAAGTGTTCCGGTCTTTGAACCATCTTCAAAGCAGTACAAAAAGAAACTAAACTTGAAATTGGAAAAGGTTATTTTATTACACTTAGCACATCTGTGCATTTTTATGGCGCATGGAAATAACAGCATCAAATAAAGAAGTGTTGCCAAATAGTATTTGGGAATTTGTTAAATTCTCCTTTTTCGCAACGGCTTTTTTAATTGAAAGAATCTCAATCAAATTTACCCTTATTGACATTATATAGTAAAGTGATATCTTTCTCATTAATTTTCTATACAATGTTCTGCAAAACTGGTTGATTTATTGTTTTTCAAAATAGACATCCTATGTTCTTTGATTCTATGCTGTTGACATCGGCTTGTCTGTCCTATATATATAGCACTACAATCATCACAATTAATTTGATATGCGCTTCTGTATTCGATTCATCATACGCTTCTTAGTGTGATTATCTTTACCAAAGAGGGAAAGCGCAAGCTGTGATATTTTTGTAAAATATAATGAAAGATTCTGATTTTGAAGACTGTTATATAATAAATTGTATGAACTTAAATATACCGAAGAGTGCACTGAGAATATCAAACGATTAAAAATTTGTGCAAACCCGAATAGTGTATTCCAGTTTGATTACATGATGTACGTTCTGAGTTCTGAGATGTAAAGTAAAATCACAATTGATATTTTTATTGTTATAAATTGAATATTATATCGAAGGATTATTTCAAATTTTTAAAACATTAACTAGATCAATTATCTGAAACCTCTACAAATTTCAGTCTGTAAAATCTCTCAGAAAATTCTCAGAATTAATTTGAATAAAATGTCTACGAAGCAATTTCATTTATATACATACACGTAAAGAAAATCATTTACGGAATATAGAAATTAACATACAATAACAAGTGGACCTCTTGTATTAGTTATTCAGCACCAGAATGACTTCATTATGTGTTATAAATGATGACTAATATTCAACTGGATTGCTTTTTGAATCTTTCCCTATTTTAAAAAGAAACATAATCCATTTGTTGTATGATATTAGTACCGAGAGAATCAGCACCGCAGTCTTTCCATTAAAACTCAACTGCCAAATATTTAGAGCTTTTACAAACTCGAATTTTTCCGAAAGTTCGTCAATTTTGAGGATATTTGGTTTCAAAAGAACGATTTGCCTAAGTCATAGCTCACCAGAAGTGACACAATTTCTCCAAAACACGTTTTCGTATCGAGTAATATCTACGAATAGAACAATTCCCGAAATAATTTTTTTCTATAGGGATATCTGAAAGCATCTACCTATTGACGTGACTTCGGCAGAGCTTCAAATCTTGATGAATTAAGGTTTTTTATTTCTTTTCTGAAAGCATTCTCCAGAAGAAACTTTTAAATTTCTACCCATTTTTCTCATCAGTAGGAAGTTACTTGAATGATAAATGAAACAAATCGATAAAAAATATACCTACGAGCCCTATAGTCAACGAATATCTTAATTGAAGACAACTGAAAGAAAAACGTATACAACTAAATGTACACTATTTATTAAAATAAGCAGATGAAAATTGAGAAGAATATACGATTCTATGTGTCTATATTTTATTTAATTGAATTTCAAAAAGTTTCATGAGAATTTTTAGATTGAAATTTGTGAATTTTTCTGAGTATTGATCTAGTTAATGTTTATTTTGACAAAATCCTTCGAATTGGTATTCAATTTATGTTATTCAAATAATTACAATTTTCTTTTGAAGCATGAGTGTGGCAGTTTTCAGATATTGAGTCTACGATCGTATCTTTTTTTCAGGATTTTTCTGTGGACGGGCTTGGTTTTATAACTGCTGTGCAGTTAGCTGCACACGTTTCTTTCAGTTCGCTTCAAGCAGGGTATTTGTTGAATAGAGGGTGTGTAGAAATCTTTGTTACTGATTGTTTAAATTTAAAACCGGAATAAAAATCAAAACTGGCCGAGAATTTCAAATCTCTTTTTTGGAGAATGTGCTATATATTTAAAAAATGGAAAAGACTTTTTTAAATCCATGATCCGCATTTTTTGGCAATGGAATTTGTTATTCATGGAACGCATAGTGATTTGTGAAGTACATTTTTGCTCTCCGTACAGTTTGAATATGGTATCAGATTTCTGGCCTCTCCGTCAAAGAGAAACAGTAATTAAGAAGTTTTCGCATTGCATAAACCGCCATGCCGCATGTCACATATTGCTACAATAAACCGCTAATTTTCCTGCTACACGTATAGCTTTGCCCTTATTTGAATTATTGATAGTGACAATTTAGACATAACCTACTTTAGACACAGTGAATGTGAATGTGAGTGTAGTTCCAATTCTTCTGCAAGGATCATTACTAGACGATCGATCTACCCAAGATCAAAGGTGAGTTTTCTGATACTATGGCAATGCTATTACCTATGTTACTTCAGTCCATTTAATCTCTACTGAATCTGAGCTATCGTTTCCCGTACAACGAATATCCAATCAAAACAGACTGTCTCGGATGATCTTTGCTAGATGATCACGGTCAAGATTTTATATTTTCTTTGGATTCTTTATTGGTTAAGGCTTATGTGCTGGTAATTTTATGCGTCAATAGACATTTAATTTCATTTGAAGGGATTTGAAATTTGTAGGGGTTTTCACAATTTATGTTACTAATGTTTGAAATATTTTCAAGGTTATTGAATAGTTTAGGAATTATTTGAATTTATAAGTATAAAGAGTTTAATATTGAATTTCATTACAGATAATAGCTGGAATTAATTCTCCGGAACCTCTACAGATTTAAATCTATATGAATATCATGAAAAAATTTGGACTTAAAGTTTTAAAATACATGTTCCACTTCATTGAAATATATATTATCATCACATGTGGTGGAAATTAACTAATAAAGAATCAAAAAAAATAATGACCAAATTATTTAGACATCACCTTATACATACATACATGTTTCGATCGCATTTTAAAGAATCACAAGTACCACGACCAAAAGTATTCCACATATAATTCAGAAATGCCTTTTTTATTTCCCTTTTTAAAGAATATATAGCACATCCTACAGAGAAAGAACCTGATAAGTTCGGACTCAAATCTTCAGTAAGGAGTTATTTGAATAAACAAATAAGCATTAAAAATATATGAAAATACCTATTTTGAGCGGACCTTTCTTCAGCAACTAACCAATTTTTGGATAAGCATGGCCTGTACGAAAAATTAGAAATATGCAATAAAGGAAGATTCATTTTAGACTCAGCATTAGATAACTGCCACCTGCATATGTAATAATACCAGGAAATTTCTCAATTATTGATATATAAATCGAAAATTCACTATGAAGAAGTATTTGAACATTACAGCTAATGGCTGGAATAAATTTTCCGTAACCTCTACAGATTTGAATCTGAATGAAACCCATGAAAACATTCAGAATGAAATTTAATTCTGAATGTTTTCATGAGATTTATTCAGATTCAAATCTGAAAAAACATATTTTTCGAACATTTCGTTCTAACTGTTTTCATGAGATTTAAATCTGTAGACAATTCATTCCAGCTTCCAGCTACATATATATATATATATATATATATATATATATATATAGATATATATATATATATATATATATATATATATTTATATATATATATATATATATATATTCAATTTTATTTTCTTATTGTATACTTTCTTTTGTATTTATGCTAGCCTCTGGCTGTACGTCCATCGGGGTCGGTAAAGGATTGAATTGAATCAATAATTATATTTCATAGTATGAGAATATTCATAGAAATCATTTAAATTCATTTATAATAATTGTTCCGTCTCATTAGAGATGGCCTTTCTATTTGAAATTATTTTGTCATCGATACTTAGGTCTCTCACGTTGATATAGCAGTTTTGAGAATTATCGTTCGAACTGTTTACACTTTAGATTATTCGTTTTCTAATGATTAAATATGGCCTTAGAAAATATGGAAAGTTCTTAAGAGATTTTGTTATATTTATGCCTGTTAATTTGACATGCCACAATATTCGGAATTGTAAACTATTCTATCCTTCTTTTCGTTCATTTAGTCCACCTCCAAATGGACCTTTCAATCAATTACGATAATTTCTTTCTTTTTGTTGGAAGGGATGCATCGAGCACCTCTAACCTTCAGTCTTTGAAAAGACTGTAAAATTATTATTCTCGTAATAGTCAAACTTGTCGCATATACTACCTATTTTGTTTGGTAGCCTTTGCTACACCATGCACTATCATTCAGATAGTCAAATTTGTTGTACGTAGCTTGTGACATTTCGGTCCAAGTTATCCCGGTTATTATTGATAACATAGTAATCCAGTCGATTGCCAAAGTATTGGCAAATTCCCTACATGTGTTTTTAGTATAATAATCATATCTTTTAACTTGGTTTATATGCCTTAAACAAAGAATTATAGTTCGTTGTTATCATGGTGTATTACGAGTGTTTTACTTTAATTCCTTATCATTTTCGTTGGTTTATCTTATTGAATAAACAAAGCTACATACAAGTTCTCTTGAACCTCCTCGTTAAACTACGTCAAAATACAGTCCACTAAAACAGCCGAAATAAATCAACGAGATTAATTAATTTGCCATTGCCTGTTATTTCAAAATACTGAAATAATAGGCAAAATATTTCGGTAAATTAACACGTGGTACGTTACATATGGTCCATTCGAGCGCGATATACGAAAAATTTTGATCCATACAAGCCGAAGATACGATACATTTTCGTCCTGTCGATCAGGATTTTCTACTATCACCTGTGGAAAACATTCGAACATTGGAGCATCATCTGTCACGGACATTGGTAACTGGTTCCTGGAGAAAGTCCAACCGTTGGAGCTTAACATCAAGTGCCTATAAGTGCAAACGTGAGAGTTCATCGAAATTAGTGTAAGTGCGCTGAAATTTTGTCGTTTTCCGTACATTCAGGATTATTCCAGGATAAAAAGTGGTAAGTCAATGGTACCATCAATGAATTTGTAATCATATCATATGCTCATATCTTTACCTACATTTAGAAGATTGTGTCTATTTCAATATTGATTTATCGATCCATTAAGAAAATGTCGGCATCAGAAATCAGGCTCTTAAAACATAGGCGAAAACATGCTACACGAAACCTCACTCCTT
The DNA here is from genome assembly GCA_034642435.1 of Megalocaria dilatata. Taxonomy (NCBI): domain Eukaryota; kingdom Metazoa; phylum Arthropoda; class Insecta; order Coleoptera; family Coccinellidae; genus Megalocaria; species Megalocaria dilatata. Next base: position 48,931,310 of record CM067859.1, on the reverse strand, counting down.
TCGAGAATTATTTGCAAACAGTAGACATCTGTTTTATATTTTTGCAGTAATTACTCGGCGAAGTACATCGAGAGTACTCGTAGATGAACCTAAAATTATCAAAAAATTGGATGATGAATTTGCTGAAAGGAATTGTGTACCCTTTCGCAAAGCAAGACATTGAAATATCGAGAGTCGAACAGGAGGACTCCGGTATCGCCTCTGCAGGATTTACGACCCAAAATTAGCAACTCGCCAAACATGGCCCATCAAACGAAGGATATAAAATTATATCCCTTAACAGATTTGACGGTTTCCAACACACCACATATACACAACATATACCTGCGATCAAATCCTTTCAAAATTCCATTTCCAATACAAAATTGCAATCGGCAGAGAACGCATCTGACAAGACTAATAAATCAGTCGACAATTCACTTGACGCGACGCATACAGGTCGTAAAAACTTCAATGGAACGTTTGTCCATAAGGGTCTTTGGTCAAAATACCGTACTTCGAAACTCGCATGATGTTTTAAAGTACCAGATGTTGCAGCGGAATTACGAAATCTTTTTTTATTATCTCTTGAGCTTACCTACGGATATAGAAGAAATCCCTAGAAATGTTGATTATATGTATATTATAATACAAGACACATATCGTTTGAAGAAAATTACGGCAATATTGTTATACGGGGCCAAACGTCCCACGAGTGTTTACAAACACACATTTTGCATCCTAGCCCACAATGGCTAATGCAAAATACAGCAAAGTGGCCTCCGAAAAGATGTGCAGGCATTGATTTACGAGAGGTTCCTTTCTTTTAAAATTTAAAGAAGAAACGGAAGAAACATATCGATCGCGAGGTACTTCGTCATTCGCATAAAGCAACTGCGATTTGAAGATACAGGTATATAACCAAAGCGGTTGTGGCACCGTCATAAGATGAAAGTAAACATGAATTTATGCCTGTACAATTATAGATCTTCTGATGAATTATTAATTAAGAAATTTATCCAAAGATTCCCCATTTTTGTCGATCGACTATTTATTCGAAAGGTAAAACACTACCTATTTTGTATTGATAATTGTACCAAACTTTGTACTAGTCATGAATTATATATTTTATTCACTTTTTCGGAATCATATAAATCACAAGAAATTCTCTTGTCATATTTATATATTCTATATCTCCTCATTTTGGAGGAATTGAAGAAGATACGTTAGAATCATTCACAGCATTAATTAGTTAGATTCGTTGGCGTTCAAATACAAATATTCGTTCAATTGAAATAGATCCAATGTTCTAATTTGCGTTCTTATACCTATGTTTTTTAATCAACTGAGCAACATTATATTTATTGTAATCTTTTTATCGGTGGTACATTGATACCTTTTTCCACAAAAAGATCTTATATAGATATCCTCAAAGACTTGTAGATTTTGTAACTATTTCAGCATTTCTTAGTGACAATGGTACCGAAAATATGTAAACCAATTTTGTTTTAAACCACTCCACCTTGTATAATCAGCCATTGTCTCACTGTTATTTAATTAATTCAATGAAAATTTATGCCCTTTTATGTATCATGGATGTATCGACAGTTATGAATTTCAGGTATTGAATTTCTTTCTTGTTTGTAATTGTTTTATTTCACTGCCATTTATGCAATTCAATGTAATTTTATGCAATTTTATGTAGCATGTAGCATTTCATGAATTGATTTTTTCGTTTTTCGCAATTCTTCATTTAGTTATTGTGTTCGAGTAATCTGCACCCATTTAATTTTCTGAACATGAGCGTTCGAGGGGAACAGTATGTTCCGTCTCATTAGAGACGGCCCTGTCGTTCTAAATTTTTTGTCATCAATACTTAGGTCTCTCACGTTGATACAGCAGTTTTGAGAATTGTCGTTCGAACTGTTTACACTTCAGATATTCGTTTTCTTATGATTAGAAAACATGGAAAGTCAGTTAGAGAGTTTGTTATATTTATTCCCATTTAATTTGACATGACACAGCATTCGGAATTGTGAACTATTCTATCCTTCTTTATTTGCATTAATCTCATAATTTTTCTGTAACCAATAAGAACGTTTATTTCGTTTCTTTAGTCCACCTCCAAATGGACCTTCCAATGAATTACGTTAATTTACCCCTTTTTGTTAAAAGGGATGCATCAAGCACCTCTTAACTGCAGTCTTTGAAAAGACTGTAAAATTATTATTCTCGTAATAGTCAAACTTGTCGCATGTAGCCTTTGCTACATCATGCACTATCATTCGGATAGTCAAATTTGTAGTACGTAGCTTGTGACATTTCGGTCCAAGTTATCGCGGTTATTTTTGTTAATATAGTAATCCAGTCGATTGCCAAAGTATTGGCAAATTCATTAAATTTTATTTCATTGTAATAATCATATCTTTTATTAAACTTGGTTTATATACAGTAAACCTATAATTATAGTTCGTTGTTATCATAGTGTATTACGAGTGTTTTAATTTTGATTCCTTATCATTTTCGTTAGTTTATCCTATTGTATAAACAAACCTAGTTCATTGCCAAAGTATTGGCAAATTCATTACATTTATTTTTAGTATAACAATCATATCTTTTAACTTGGTTTATAAACAGTAAACCAAGAATTATAGTTCGTTGTTATCATAGTGTATTACGAGTGTTTTATTTTAATTCCTTATCATTTTCGTTGCTTTATCTAATTGGATAAACAAAGCTAGTTCATCGTCGAGATAACTACATACAAGTGCCCTTGAAGTAAAACCTTTTCGTTAAACTACGTCAAAATACAGTCCACTAAAACAGTCGAAATTAATATTAAATTGCAATTGCCTGTTATTTCAAAATATTGAAATAATAGACAGAATAATGCGGTCAACTAACCGTGGTTAATATAAATAATAACTCTATTCGGTTCTTATGTTAAATTCATTTCATAAGAATAGTGAATACCCACGATAATTTGTGCCCTTTTTGATTGAATTTTTCGTCTTTAGCTTCCTGATCTCTCGTAGTTGAAATCAATATATTCAATTTGAGAAGGAAATTCTAATATTTTTAGTTAACTACCTGGCACCTTAAATTGAAACCTCACTTGACCCAATCAACTATTCGACTGATGGGCTTCACTGTTGGTTATCACCAACAAAGTATCAAAACAATAAATATAAGTTAACAGGAAGAATTAGAGTACATATGCTAGGCAATCCAGGTTTTCCCATTAGTATTTTCTATTCTTTCCCAAGTCATTTCTGTATTCTAAAGTCACACTCTGCACAATCTATTCTGATGATGACAAGGAGAATGAACTATGGTAAACAGGAAGGTTTTCGAATCGAAAGAGTTCAACTTGCGTCTATGTTGAAGTTAAAAACGCAAACACAGCCGAATAGGGTTTATTTATATCCAGACATAAGAAGCAGCCATGAATAATCAATGCTCATATACATATTTTGATTGCAATGCTGCAATACCAACGAATCCATCACACCTATATTCGCCCTGCACAAGAACACTAATAGCGCAATATCTAATGCACGCAAACACACATACATAGAATAAAACATCAAGATAATTCTAGAATTACTTCAAACTTTACAAACAAAGCAATCTTTCTTATGCTCAAGTAAATTCACATTGAGCCGCGATGCCAATAATAAAAATTTCTATGGAGATGAATTGAAATAAAATCTATTCGACTATATTTGAGTTTTGAACTGTAACACAGATGCAATTTGCACTGTCCTGATTCGAAAAAATTTCTGTTTACCATAGCCATGAGTTTTTCTACCTTTGTCCTTCCGAAAATAAAAAAGGTTATTTGATGTAACTTGTGAATAATTTTTTTTTTGTTTTCTGTTGTATTTTGTTGACTGGAATAATTATTTTCAACTCAAAATTTCATACTTGAACTTGTATTCGTTCATTTGTATCTGATGTTAAAATATTCTGAATTTTTGTAATACAACTGTATTGAATGTTTCTATCTTTTCATTTTTATTGACATAAAAATATGAAATAAAATTACACTCACCTAATTTCCATTTCAATATATTTCTTTCATATCCGTGACAAAATTTAGGCACTCACCTGAAAAAAGATATAATATTCAATAATAAGAAAAAAAGGCCACATTTATTTTCACAGGATACAATGACTTCATACGTAAAGCACAAATTTCAACGAAACTGAAAGTTCGTTAAGTGAACTTTTAGAACAACCCAGAATAGAGGTAGTAGCATTCATCTCTCCTATTTAACTATCCTCTTTTTATCATCATAGTATTAGCAAGCTCTTTCGAATATTCTAGAACTTGAAACAAATTTTAACGTTGTGTTTCATATTTAAATAGTTCCTAAAAATCTAAATTTATGGAAGGCATAATGAATAAACATTAGAAGTTTGTGTGGAAAAAGTTGATAATATAATTTATTCCTGGGATGAAATTATGATTATGAGTCTTGAACATACTTTCTTCAACCTCTGCGAATAAGAGTCTGCTGTTTATCAGCTGGGAGATCATTTGTGGACTGTCGGATTCCTAATATTACATAACGCGTAGTCGAAAAGTACGAAGACATTTTTTATTGATCGTTCCTATTTAACTTGCAGGAAAGTGAACTGATGATTATCGGTGAGAGTCTCAAACGCTCTTTTAAAGATGTTATTCATATTTTTGAAGAGTTTATTGAAAGTGCTCCTAAAAGAGAGATTTTTTCAAACGATTTCTTAAGTTAAGGTTGGGCATTTTTTAAAGTAGAATTGGCTTTTCAGAACGGTGTGAGACAGTGCTGTCTCCATTTGAAGTTTGTTCAGAAACTTCGATCAATATTTTATATTTTATTTAGATTCTCTTTATTTCTTTTCAATACTGTACGATGAATGTTAATTCTATATGTTCACCTCATAAAACATTTTTCTCATAAATTTATTTTTATTTAATGTTTTTTCAAATATTAAGAAGCTTTTGTGAAATTCAAATTTGTAGCGAGGTGTTACATAATCATCCTGTTTGATATTGAAGATAATACCGAAATCTGAAGCAATAACATTTTAAGGAGCACGAAACTTTTTAGTTCTTGGAGAACCAGAGTGTCTTCATTCCATCGTCTGCTGCTTTGTTTCTGGATCGTAGAAATGTACCTAATTTTCATGCATAGTAACAACGCGGTTTAAGAAACTTGCAAACCAAGTACATATCGAACGTCTTTAGCCCTGCAGCGTTCTCGTCAACTTTTAGACATTTACAAGAATCGACTTCCCGATCGGTTTTCATCTTTAATTTACCTCTCTTGAAGGTTGCAACAAAATTTTTCATGGTCACATATGAAGGACAGTCATCGTCAAGGACATTCAGTGTACCTTCGTAAATCTGTTTACTTTTTAACCCTTTCAGATACCTCTGAATGATGGCTCCATACTCGAATTTTTCGATTTTATAAGTTCGGCCGACATACATTTTTTAAAATTTTATTGCGCGGCTTTATATGACTATTGGACTTGAAACTTCACACAAGCTCTTCTATAAGTTATTATTAGTATCGCAATATTTTCCTCAAATATTGAACCGATCAGAGCTAACTAGATATCAATATAACCTCGTTAGTTCGACAGTGCAGTAAATGTTATGGATTTTATATAATAAAATCTTTCACATTGAATAATATGATTAACCAGTTAGAAAATTCATACTGAAAAACAATAATTATTTGAAGATAACTCATCGTTTAATATTTGATGACTCCTTAAAAAACGAATTTTACAAATATTATTGAAATGAAACTGATTTAGAGTAGACAATTCAGATACAACTGGAAAAAACCATTTAAACTTGAATTCTCATAACTTGAATCTCTCGATAAGCAGTCGAGAACATGGGAAACAATATTTTTTCAATGAACAACAAAATTTTGCAAGAAAACTTCAGTAAAATTAGAGAAAATGAGTATTAAATTTCCATGAATTAGATTTAAAAAAAACACATTAAAGGATAAATGATTAAAAAATGAAATGAATATAACTGTCAAATACTATATTTACAAAATTTCTCAAAATAATAATATACTTGATAATACTCGATTTCTGTATTTTCATTAATTCTAGTATTTATTTCACTTTATTTGTTTCTGTAATATAGGTATATATGAAAAGTATCATGTCTCAATTCAAACGCACTCGCATGTAAATAAATTAAGTTAAAAAGAATTGATATATGATATTGTTTTTCATGTACATATCCCACAAAGTAGGATTCCGAGGTTTCTCTTGCGCTTAGCGACCCCAGTTAAGTTGATACACCAGTGAGTTCGATACCTGAAAATTGTTATAAAAGTATTAAAAATATTATTTGAATGTAACAAGTTGAAGGATCGTATTCAGTTATAATGATACAATGCTTTAATACATTTCTTATGTTAAAATCGTGGAATTAGAAATTCAAATTACCTAGAAACTTGTATCATCGGTAAGATTTTTGATGAGAAAAACATATTATGTTAATCTTGTATCTGAAGGAAAATTTTGCTTCGCAATATCAGAGGAAAACTCGGAAGGAAAGCCTGGTAAAAAAAATTAAAGTCATCATTTGAAATTAATAAAGGATAAAATTTCAATGAGACTGATAGAACCTAACACTATTTGAAAATGCGAATCGTAAGTTTGCACCGTTTGGATTGAAAGGCATATGGAAGGATATAAAAAAATTCCGAGGGCAAAGTTTGACGAAAAACCGCTTGGGAAATATCCCAATTGAAGGAAATCATTGAAACCATGTTCCTAGAGAAATATCAAAATTCCATGGCTAGGCTAACATTTTTTGAAAAAAAGGTAACATATAACTAAATCTGCCGGAAAAAAACACAGTTAGCATCGAATTGATCTCGGTACAGAACTCATCTCTCCTGCTTCAAACATTCCAATCCAAGTATAATATAAAAAAGTCTAAATTAGTGAACATCATTAAAAACGAGCATATTGCAACTTAAGCGAGTAAATAACAAGAAAGTATTATCATTAGTGAGGAGTTCGAGCTCAAACAAGCCCGATAACGTACTGTTGATCACTGGGCTATAAGTACAGACATACGCACGTATCGAACTTGTTGGTTCTCTCTAGTGAACTGCACTGCAAATGACTATAAAGCTCCCAAGTATCTATATTAGCTATACACAGGAACACTAAGGTACTGATCATACACTAACGCCATCTAGTGCACGCAGATATACATACGCAGATATACATACCTTAGCGAGCCAATTCGAGTAAAGAAATGTATTGCCGATATGTTCAATGTACAAGTATGTATTGTTATTTTTAGAAATAAATTCTTCCATAGTATGTCCTATGATTAAATAGAGGGATGTAATTAAAACACACTATTTTTGTAAATAAATTTTTATAATCTTTGGCGATCGATTTCGGTAATTACCATCTTCAGGCCAGCTGAAAATATACAATGATATATACGTATTCTGTTCTGGTTTTGTTTTGATAAAATAAATTGATGTTTACAAACTTTTGAGGTTAACTAAGAGTGTGCAACTTACTGTCTACTGAATTAAAATGGATATGAATGCATTATATATTCGTGTACTTCTCAACTTTATTAATGTTCTATTTTTTTATTATTTAGTCGATATATTATATTGTAATTAAGTGGAGAGTCTTGGTGTGTTTACTTGTTGGAATGTCATCCAATTGTGGGAGAGGTGAAAAGCGAATGTGAGTACTGTCAAATTTTGATATTATTTCGGTGGCAGGAAAGATTGTGAATTTCTGTTCTTTTTATGTATCAATGAGCTTGAAAATGTTCCTTCCATTAAATTCTATGTTATCATTTAATAGAAATGGATCATCTCTATTTTTGTGTATCTCAAGTTGTTCGAGTAATACCATTTTATAATAATTATCCTCTTTGTGTAGTATTTTTAAGTTGTCAAATGTAATATTATGCTTAGTGTCGTCTATATGTGATCCTAGAGCAGATCGGGGTTGATTTTTCTTGTGTTCCTTAAATCTCTTTTCTACATTTCGAGTGGTCATTCCTATGTAATATGAAGGGCAATTCGTACAAGTTATTTCATAAATTCCACTGAGCTGTTCCTGTTTGTATTTTGTTTTATTATTGACTAATATATCTGCTAGAGTTTTATGTCGTTTATTTGTTAAAGTATAATTGTAGTCTTTCAAAGTTGTATCCATTTTTTCATTGAGTTCTTTATAATATGGCGTCGATACAAAATGTTTTTCAACTGATGTGTGGGGGTAGATTTTATTCATTATCATCTTTCTTTTCATTGAAACAAAAATTTCATCTATGAATTGTTTCGGATATGTATTGTTAGTATAACTGGGTGCACTTGATGGCACTAGTGTATGATTAATAAGTTAGTGTTCCTATAGATAGCGAATATAGATAATTGATAGTTTTTCAGTCGTTGGCATTAAGGTCTACTGAAGTTCGGAACGTGCACAAGTTCGTACAAAGTGTCCAAAAAGATTTTCGGGTATTCTAAAAAAAAAAGTACTTCAAATTAATAAAAAAGTTAATTGTTAATGATTGCAATATAAACTTGAAAATTATTTGAAAAAGATGAGCCTATCTAAATGGTGACCGCTACGCTGCTGGCAGTTTTCTAATTGCGAACGAAGATTGGCGATCAAACGCTGACACATAGCTCCCGATATTGCTGACATTTCTGTCCGGATGTTTCGCTTCAATTCCGTCAGCTTCGTCCTATTATTCTCATAAATGTTACTTTTAAGGTTTCCCCATGCAAAATAATAAAGTGAACTAAGGTCAGGGCTTCTGGGGGGCCAGTTAATGTTACCTCTACTCGAAATGATCTCATGAGGGAAGAATTCGTTAACAGCTTCCATTGCTTGATTTGATGTGTGTCAAGTTCTTATTGAAACCACGTTCTTGAGTTGAAACCTTGAAATTTCTGTTACTTTGGTCTGAAGAAGTTTCGCAACATATCGCAATAGTATACATAAACGACTTACCAGCGAATGTCCAGTCAGACGGTAACGTACTCTTTGTAGATGACACATCCTTCCTTATTTTTGGTAAAGATGAAGAGGACAGGTTTCGAGTAATTCATTATGCAACTATTCATTATACAAGCAGAGGAATGGTTTCATGCTAACAAGTTCAAAATGAATAAATGAAAGTCTCAGTATTTAACATTTGAGACCCACCCAAACAATGATTCGAGAATAAAATTTTTAGCTCTCCACATCCAACCAAATCTCGATTTTCGAATTCATATAGATGATCTTATAAGAAAATTATGAATAGCAACCTACACCATAAGAACAACAAAACAAATTGCAGGAAAACAAGCAGCCAAGCATGCCTATAACACACAGCCTTATAAGTTATGGAGTATTATTCTGGGTTTGGAACAGATAAAAATGACGGAATATTCATCAAACAAAAGAGGGCCGTACGTATCATCTCTGATCTAAAATATAATGAAAGTTGTAGAACCCACTTCAAACAAGAAAATATTTTAACTTTCACATCACTATACATACTTGCCTGCATAGTATATGTGCACAACACTAAAAAAAACTACAGAAGAAAATACTAGACATCATAATTAAACTACGAGAGGCGTAAATAAATTCAGAACACCACAACATAGAATATCTGCTGCTCATCTCGGTGTTAAACATGTGACCATAAAAATCTATAATCAAATTACAGAAAAATTCAAAGAAATGAACACATCAAATGAAACAAGAAATAGGAAAAATACTTTACCAGAAAGAGTACTTCACATCGGAAGAATTCTGAAATGACCGTCTTAAATAGTTTTTCTAAATATATTATATACAATATGTAATATAATATATTATATACAATATGTATATAATATATGATTTTTTGAGCTTATAGTTGTTTTACAGATGTACGTAACATTGTCTTGATTTGTAGATCTTCCTATTGCCATAGCTCATAATCCTTATGATGATATTTGGTACAGATCAGCCGATTTAAATTATTTGAATATGAATATGCTAATTATGAGCATTACAGCGTAATGCGATCTGACTGGAGTATGAGAAAAGATTTTTTCTGGGTTTGTAACGTGAACATATCGGTAATACATTTCTCTACTCGAAATGGCTCGCTAAGGTATGTCTTGCATGTATATTTGCGTGCACTAGATGGCACTAGTATATGATTAATAAGTTAGTGTCCCTGTGTATAATGAATGTAGGCACTTGGCAGTTTTGCAGTTCCAAATATTGGATGGAGTAATCCTTTACTTTGTGATAGTTCATTTTAATGGAATGAAATAAGGAATTACTTTGTTTTCTATCACTTTTTATTATAACTGATATACAGTGACTCGAGTTTCGTAGTGTTTACTACATTTTCAAACTGAACGAACAAATTAGATCTCAACTATTATATATGGGGATTGTAGGCTTCGGCAGAGCTTCGAAGAGAGGGGTTTTCCAAAGTTCCGTCTGTTCGTTAAGTAGTTTTATTATTGGTACGTGCTTTTTATATTTTTCAATTTCTATGGATTCCAGGATGTCAAGTTTTTTCCCTTTCGCTTCCACGTGCAAGATAACAAGGTTGTTCAATTCTGGGAAGGTGTGATCTGTAGTGAACCATCCGATCAATCATAAACTAGCTGCTTATAGATCAATGGTACATAGAGCATTCTCAATTCCTTTAGATAATATTACGTTAAAGAGGGAATTGAATACAATCAGACAAATAGCCACAAAAAATCAGTTCGAAACCAAAACTATAAATTCCATCATAAACATAAAACAGAAGCAACTTATTCGTAAACAAATTTACCCCATCTCCAAATCAGATCATAATAACAATAAATTTATAAAACTAACATATTTTGGACCAATTTCACAAAAAATAGCTCGAATTTTATCAAAAATTAACATAGTAACAGCTTTCACACCCTCCCATAAAATTTCTAATCTCTTTTTTAATCCGAAAGACAAAGAGAACCGACTGAATAATTCTGGAGTCTATAAATTAAGTTGTCAAGAGTGTAATAGTGTGTATATAGGTCAAACGGGCCGACCTTTCCATAAAAGGTACAAAGAGCATGAATCTGCTTTTAGGAACCGGAAGAATAATTCCAATTTTGCGAACCATTTCTTCACTACAGATCACACCTTCCCAGAATTGAACAACCTTGTTATCTTGCACGTGGAAGCGAAAGGGAAAAAACTTGACATCCTGGAATCCATAGAAATTGAAAAATATAAAAAGCACGTACCAATAATAAAACTACTTAACGAACAGACGGAACTTTGGAAAACCCCTCTCTTCGAAGCTCTGCCGAAGCCTACAATCCCCATATATAATAGTTGAGATCTAATTTGTTCGTTCAGTTTGAAAATGTAGTAAACACTACGAAACTCGAGTCACTGTATATCAGTTATAATAAAAAGTGATAGAAAACTAAGTAATTCCTTATTTCATTCCAGTTTTGCAGTTTTTGGCATTTCAGTCCATTGAAGAGTATCACCAAGTTCGAAAAGAGCGCATGTCTATAGTAATCCCCTAGTGATCAACAAAACCTTATCGGGTTTGTTTAAGTTACACTGTCTCGAGACAGTAGATCATTCTGTTGTCATAGCTCACACTCCTCATTAATGATATCTAGTGAAAATTAATTAATTAATCGCTTAATTCAGTTGAAGAAGTATTATCTCTAATAATAATCATAAAATTCAAGATTTTTGGTAAATAAAAACATGAAGTAACCTGGTTAATCCAAGTAAATATCAAGTCATCTGCTAAATCTAATCCATCTAAAACAGAAGATCGGGGAATGAGTGAAATGAGTTTAAATAATCACGATCATTCAAAATATCCTTCAATAAAAAAAGTAAACAAAACTTGTTAGATCTCTATTCAGGTAGAAGAGAAAGCAATTGGTAAATTTCTAGTTCATAATTTCTGTTAGTTATTTTTAATAAAACTTGTTGGGAATTATATTCAAAATTAGTTATCATATCACAAGATCGAACGGTAGGGAATAATCAAGGGAAATTTAAATAACGTAAATAGAGGTCATTCTTGATAGAAGGTATATAAAATAATATAAATATTTTAAAAAATTTTAAACAATTTTAAAAAATTAGCCTTCTACATATTTAACTCCAAAAGATTATATTCAATGATTATAACTTCTGGAAATTTAAATTCCTTATTTAAAATGAATTCAAATTATTGAATAATTGAAAGTCCTTCCTACTCCAAAGTATCTCAGCAGTACAAAAATAACCGGAAAATTCAAATTACAAATTTCATATCTTAATTCACATTTTCAAAATCATTTGATGATATGATTCCATTAAAATTTTCTCGTATTTCTTGTTATTCATATTCATAGATGTGCGATTTTTAGGATGTAATAATGTGGTGAAATATTACACAGGGATAACCAATCTTTATATCTGGTAAAATATTATCCAGATTCACTGGAGACTATATCCACGTTTCCCTTGAAGCTGCACCAATTTATAGGTCTTCTGCGAAATCGTTCACATATGAACTATTCATATTTCAGCGGAAAAGGCTGCACTATTCCAGATTTATAAAATCTCGATATAACGGCTATAATCGAAGTGAAATAAACCATCCACGAAAATGGAAAGGTGAAGATTTACTGCTAGGACTGAACATTCTATAATTTCGAGTTTGAAATACCATACTGAATCTGAATCCTGTCGTTCTTCCTTCTCTGGGGCGATATTTCTACTTGATATGGATTGACAAATCATTTTTTTCTCCTTTAGAGTCACTAGCCGTTGGCGTCCTGGATCTACACTCTTTCTTTCCTTTCGAACATTTAGAAGTATTTCTGAATCCTTAATGATGTTTCTTTGAAAGAGGACGCTTCCTTTGTGAAGATAAGTGGGCCTACTAGAGTTTGTATTTCGAAGTTGTGACTATTTCAAGTCTGGCAATACTTCTGCCAGTCGTGTGTTGACAAAAAGTTTGTTTAATATTTGCCATTAACGTGAGTCGATTCACGCTGGAACAAAACTGGGAAATATCAAAAACTTATTTACAAAAAAGTGAATCTTCTATTCAAACTGTTAGAAATTTACGTGGAAACTTCAATAGAAATGGAACGTCCTCACGGCAATTTAAATCAGTTTGTTCATATAAACTGGATAGTTATTTGATAAAGAACCCGTTCATGGTCTCATCCAGTGAGCACACCTAAAAACATTGCTAATGTAGCCTAGACTGTGACTGAACATCCAACAATATCAACTCGTCATCGTGCTCAAGAAATGGACATTTCTGACACTTCACTGAGAATAATTTTTTATAAAGACCTCGGTACAAAGGCTTACAAAGTTTAACTTGTGCAAGCAGTTAAGCCTCGTGATCATCCGATGCGTTTTCACTCCGCCAATGAACCCATGGGGAAAGATGGGCATTTTCCATAAAATCCTATAGCGATGAAATTCATTTTCACCTCGGAGTATCTCATTTGTGGAGTTCTTGATTGTTTCGGTCTCTACTTGACGGAAATTCATCGTAAATGATTTGAAGTTGAACACTTTATTTCCGCTTATTCCAGTAACCATACTCACCTGACGAAGTCAATATGTAGTTGACGAAACAATTGTCGTTGAAAAATAAAAACAAGCGGAAATAAAGTGTTTAACTTCAAATCATTTTTCATTTGTGGAGGATGAGTATTATTCTAACCATAGAAAAACCGTTCACGCTCTGAAACTCAAAATCGAAGTTATCATTTATAAGATGGGCTGCAAACAATCGACAATGTACTGAAAATACATGATTAGATTGATCAGATGGGGTACTGTGGGCAGTCGTGTCAGCCAGAACAGACCAAACAGATCATTCGAAAGTACATTTAATAAATATGAAATAAGTTTCATCGAAAAGAAGCAAACTTCCACATTTTTAACTCATTACATCTCTTCCTTTTTCCACCATAGACAATCTAAAAGTTTGACACGTAACATCAAAAGGCTAGACGCGTAACTACTTAGAATTCGTTAAAATTTTCAAATTAGTTCATAATAAAAATGGCCTGAATTTAATCAATAACTGTTAGTAAATCTAAAATATTCAATATAACATTGAAATTATATCTTTTTACCACTTCTCTCTATTTTGTCGACATAATATAGCATTTGTATTTCTTGTTATGGTTCTTTCTATTTACTTGAAATTCCATAAATACCATGTACCGTCTGTTAAGTATTCAGTTCTCTGATAAAAAAGTAAAACTTCTAAACTATTATACAATCACAAAAATCTATAAACTTTTAAATTTTCTGGTTCTAAGATGGTAATTTTTGAAAACTTATTCTGATTAGGTTAAACTTTCAAGTAACAATGGAAAAAATAGTTCAATCTCTGAATTCGTATTTTTATGTTTATTTCATAAATAAACAAGATTAAGATGAATTGTTCAACAATGTAAGGGGTGAGCAATCTTGTGATTGCTGAAACGTCAATCCAATTAGTATACAAATTCTTTGTTAAGCATACTTCAAATGGGGTTGAAAGAGGGATGTATATTAGACTTCGGTAGTCTGTTTATAGCCTAAATACATATATTACAAGTTACAAGTTAGATTTGCTTACCCAAATTGAGTGATGTGTTTCGGTGTAGTATCGAACCCTAATTGCAGTGAAAACACTATCTCGTTCTTGTAGTAGCAGTTCTTTGAGCTTTTTCCCCGTTGTTCACTTCCACCGAATTAACTTTTATTGTTTCCACTGTTAGGTTCACTTTTCACGAATTACTCTCTGATTACAAATAAATAATGTAGATAATATATTCACTCCCAAGCCTTTAGTACGTTATGGGTTACTATGAGAGAGACAGTTTTTTGGAAGACTGAAGTGAAATGCGTATATAAAATAATTCAAGAGTAGAGAGGGATTCGTGATTACAACTTAAGAGACAAAGAAAAATGTGAATAAAACTTGGGTTCAGAACTTAATGATCGAAGAGTAGGTAATACTGCGTGACCATTTGGTCTAAGCACGAAGAAAGGGCCAATGAGCGAGTTCAAGGGATGTCTCCAACTGAATCGTTTTTCTAACTGGTTTATTTTGTGCTTTTTGGGCAAGCGACAAAATGCGACCATTTTGGGGATGTTTTTTCAAGGGTGTTTTGTGGCTAACTCGCCGCATGAGAGACTGTCTTATGGCTTGAAATGTGGTTAGATAAATTCCGATACGACATTCGACTTTTGTCGTCTGTAAACGGCTTCGGTTCCAACGGGTTTCTAAGAAAGCTGTGAAGGACAAATGTTTTCATTTCTTAACTGGTGTTTAGGCCTGTTTAGGTTTCTAGGAAAAAATGAGACATATGTGAAAGACCTATATTATGGATCACATATTGTTCATATCTGTATTCAGCACCATTGTTTTATCGGCATTTCAAAAATTGATTATCAATGAAGTAATTGTTCTTTAGAGCTAAAAATTACTTCGAAATAAGAATAAAAGTCTTTCTTCACTCAATTTGAATACAAAAGAAACAATTAAACTTAATTTTTGCACTGTGAAAAAGGACGAGATCCAGCACACTTTGTAAGTGTACTGCTCAATCTTTCCCTAGATTCATTGAGAAAGACATAATCAAAATTCCAGCTTAAATAGTAACAACACTATTATTTAAAAAGTAAAAGAACAACAGACACATCAAAATATCAACTTGGTCATCACCCAGTCAAAGCTCCTCTTTGCTCATCTTCAAGCTTTCTGAAAAATATATTTTACACATTTTCTTGTCACTCGAGTTTCGAGAAATGAACTATCCCATCATCAGACAACTGAAGACCTAACGTTAGGTTTTCAGTTGTCTGATGTCCGAAACTTGAGTCACAAGAAAATGTGTAAAATAATTTTTATTGGTAGTAAAATATAGTAATTTCTACAATTTGTTTGAATTTTTTAAAGAATTTTTAAGTTTTCATATTCGCCGCCTGTCAGAAAAATTCAAACAAGGACCATAAACAAAATCAGCAGAGTTCATATGTGGAAACACCGAAGATTCACAAAGCAGCACCCTTACCCTTTTGGTCAAAAACTTCCTACTCCTATAAATTATCCTCAACATTGATCCCGTCATTCTTTCTGCCAAACAGGATAGCGGCCATCTTTATAGTATTAACATGTAGACAATGCTCCGCGGTGACCTTCCTAATGATATTTAAATCCAAATTTAAAGCTGCAACCGCTTGGTCAATTTCATCCCGATTAAAGGAGATATATAGTTGGCTATCATCCGCATAATAATGCAACAAACACGAAATAATGAATTCATTGAACTGCGAGATACAAATTATAAAAAGGATCCAAGGTCCCAAGTTGGAACCCTAAGGTACACCATCGCATATTTACAAGAAGAATGATATATTACTACCACGAAGAACCGCCTGAAACAGATTAGCCAATACGAGGGCTGGAGCGCAACCGCAGAGCCACAAAAACTGTTAATCAGCAAATCGAACTTATGCAGCAGAATATCCCGAGGGAAGACATACAAAAGAATAGAGTTTTCGAAGGCTTTTAAACTGATTTGTAGAGACAAGAAATATCAAATACAAAAATAAGAAAGGATAAAATCGGTCATAAACGAAGACAACGAACTTGAGTTTTTGCTGAAGTAAGAGAAAATCCACATACAAGCCAAAACAAGCTTAGTGTAGCCTGTGGTATAAGTGGAATCCAATGCTTCACGTCTACAACATTCGAATGCATCAGGCGCTTGCCGATAGTGATTATGAAAACTGTCCGAATTTTTTCAAATTGAACAGTACCGTACATTTTTTGATTTTGTGTCATTCAGCGATTAACTCACTTTTTAGCATTCTGATTTTGTCAATAGGCACAACTTCCATTCTTACTCTTTCGAAAATACAAGAATAATAAGAGAAATCGACCATCAATGCCAGTGATCATTAAATGTCTCGGTAGCAGTCATCGGCAATCTATGATAGGTCCTAAATTTTTCGACGCTACTGCATATTTGAATTTCTTTCAGAATATTCTTCTGGATTATTAACAGTGTCACCTATGCAAATAAGAAACAAAATATGGTTTCAGCATGATGAAACACCCACCCGCACATTATTTTCGTCCTATGAGAAATTTTCTGTATCACACATTTTCTATATCAATGTGTGTATGATGAAGTTCCAATAATAGCCATCAATAGTCATCAATAGAACAAAGGACTACAGTAACTAGACTAACATACATATAGCGTGATTGCTTCCTTATGTTGTTGAAAGCTTGGATGATATAAAAGTGTTTTACTAATCCTTTTAGACCGAACATCCTAATAACTTTTTCTGTAGAGTTAATTTCGGTCAACAACCTTTTAAGCAGTTTGAAAATGGGATTCCTTGAGAACATCATGAATACTTATGGAATAATAGCCACGAAAAACTTTAAACGATGGGCTAGAGCTAGCACACGACTGGCCTCTCTGCATAACAGACGGATCTTCCTACTTAGATACCGAACAACTGGTGTCAAACCTTACCTTACTGATAAAATCGAATATATTGAATTACTACTAGCTGATAATCAAGGAGCTGTCAGAGATGGGGTGAATAGATACAATACTGGGCTGGTAAATGCTTGTTAAATTTTGAGATGACCATAACGTGACCGATTTCTATCAAATTATCTATCCAAGAGATCGCATCCTCCACTTTGTGGTTTATTTATTTATTTATTTATTTATTTATTCATAACAGGAACATGTACAGGTAGGTTAATACCCAAAAGGATGTCCACAAGTAGAAAATAAAAAATTACAGAAGTACAATGTGGTACATAATTTGAAAAAAACAAACAGAACAAAAAATCTTTTGAATTCTGAAAAACAATCACTTAAAAAGAAATATTTTAAATGATTTATACCATCTTATATATATTATTAATATGTGAAACAAAAGTGCTCCAGAAGAAAAGAAAAATTCAGTAAAATAACAGAATATACCCAATCAAGTAGAGCAACCCCTGAAATGGTTACCCAAACATATTTTGACACTATTATGGCTCTGATCAATTACATCAATTAAATCAATAAAATTCTAAGGAGGGGTGATAACCATCCTCGGGAACAACTGGTAAATCACATCTATGAACATTACTTATTAATTGTGAGCTACACAAAATCAAGCCTAATATTCTAACACTGGAATTAGTTATCGAATTGAACTGAAGTAATCCCAAAAATGAAAAAGTATCAACAAGTTCTTCCTGACTGCTGGAAACATTTGTAGCTTCGCAAACACCGTTTATGCTGTTTTTAACCCAATCGATACCCGACAAATTGAAATCACCCAGAATGAGAACAAGATGGTTCTTTAATCTTAGTATAACCTGAGATAATTTTTTTCGAAAAAATGATATAGCATCCGAATCGGATGGTGGAATATACACACAGCACAGCAAAATTTTTATATCTTTTTTTTTTATATCGTTCATGATGATTCTCACCCAAACATCCTCTGCATCACTTTCAAACTCCTCAACTCGCGAGGGCTTCAGTTCACTTTTGACCGCCACAAAAACACCACCCCCGTCCCTACGAGTGCTGGAGGTAGTCTCCCTATCTCTACGGAAGATCGAATGCTCCTTGAGGTCAACCACTTCACCGTCAAATATTTTCGAGTTCAGCCAAGATTCAGAGATGAATAATAAATCATGATCATTGGAACTAACATTTAGTTTGAAATCACTTAACTTAGTTCTTAGCCCGCGAACATTTTGGTAATAAGCGTTCAACGATTTCATGAATCAAGAATCAAGAATCAAGAACCCTCTAAGATGCGTGATAAAAACATAAATCACTTAAATTACTTAAAGTCGACTCAAGTCGGCCTCCGAAGAAACATGGATAATCCTCGAAGCATCATCCCTCCGGATAAGAACGTTTCCACTCTGGGTCCACACGTACTTGTATCCTTTTTCTCTAGCCAATGTTCGAGCATTCTTAAAAATGATCTTGTTTGCCAATGTGAGGTGCTCGCTAATGAAAATTTTTTTTTTCGGCCACGCCGGCCACAGCCAGACCAAAATGTGTGACTCCCATGGCAAGACGTTTCCTACGGTAGGCAGCAAGGAAATCATCGCGTTTATTTTTCGAGGAGAATCTGACCACAATATTTTTATGCTTATCTTTAAGTGTTGTTGGAACCCTAGTGACATAATCAATAGAGCGGGAATCGACTTCGACTCCCAAGGACGAGCCAATGGTAGACACCATATCGACCAAGTTCTCCCCTGACTTATATGGAACATTTTGCACCTCGACATTATTCTGCCTACTATGACGTTCCATGTTGCTAATTCTGCTATTGAGAATGGTTACTTCTTTCTTGAGGGCAACGTTTTCCTTCTCCAATCTTGAAACTGCCGCTATGGCTTCACTAAATTGGCTAAGCTTAACATCAAAATCCGTGATTTTATAGGAAAAGAAATTAACCGATCTCTTAAAGCCTTTCATTTCCTCCGTGAGTCGACCAACAAGAGAAGATAAATCAGCTGGAGTTGGTTCCCCGGACTCGAAGGTATCGGGCGCGAAGAGACGGCTCTCGCGCCGTTCTCGCGAGATATCAGGCCGGGAAAGACTCGGACGCGACAAAGGTGGAGGAGATCCAGCCGCCACAGAACGTGAGTCACCACCAGTGACAGGGGAACTCCCTCTGCACGATGTACACTCCCATCCAGCACCAGGTAGTTCATTGATAACAGCCAGCTGGCCCCGTTTTATATCGGAACATGTACCGTTCGCATGATAGCCACCACCACAAAAACCTGCACATGAGACGGCAGGATTTCTTTTCGTGATTGATTGATTACATTTTCTACATAAACGCATTGTTTATCCCGTAAATAACAGCACAGAAGAACTCAAAAATAAGTGATAATGGGCTAATTCACTAGAAAACACTCAGGTTCAGACTGAGTTGTAAAACTTTCCCGAAAAAAAAAACTATATACTGTACTTCCGCAAAATACTGATGGAGCTCTCTTAAACACGTCCGTTCGGATCGAGTTCAATCTTACAATAACGACGTATGTGATTAATCAACAATAAGAAAAAGAATTCTATGAAAAATGACAGTTCAACTGTCATTTTCGGTAAACATGACATCAGTGTCACATTATTTTTGATTACGACTCAATATTTGCAATAAGTGATACTGCAAAATTTGTTGTATTGTTTGGTTTTGTATCAATTTTGAGCATTTATCTTTATAGAATGGTGTGGTAAATCTGGCACAGGTTCCTTATATCGGTTCTATCATCGTTTTTGTTTCTCTTTGTATATATGATCTCTTTTATGTTCCTTTTGTCACTATTAGTCTCCTATGCAAGAATCTTCGTATTTTTTAAGTCTGGATTGTGGTTGTCTGTTTATTATATGTGTATTTAGTGCAGTGCTAAAGTTTTTCATATATTTGTACCAATTTCATCTGTTCTTTAAGAGTTGTGATGTCATTTCTATATATACCTCACAATCGTTGCATGGTATACCGTATATCAAGTTCGATTTTTTCATGAGTGGTATTTCACTTTTCAATGACGTAATAAATGTGTTTAGCGTATTATGTGTTTTATGGCATATTTGTAAATTATTTGCTTTCAGAATTTTACCTATATTTTCTGATAAGTTTTGTACGTAAGGAATCGAGATGTATTTTTGTTCTTGAATTTCTTTCCTGTTTCTCATCTTGTTGTAAAACCTGTCCGTTCTTTGTTTAATGATTTTTTTTTTGACTAGATCTATCGGGCAGTTGTTGTTGGTTAAGATTCCCCTAACTTTGTTTAGTATTTCTATTTATAAACATGGGCTAGTTAGGATAATTGCACGGTCTGTTATGCCTACTATGACACTTCGTTTTTGGCAGAAAGAATGATCTGATAAAAAGTTCAAATATCTTCCTGACCAGGTTGTCTTTGTTGTGTGAGTATGATATTATCACTTCTAATCTAGGAAATTTATCTTGTTATTATTTTCTCTTTCTATTGTAAATTGTATCTTATTGTGAAAACTATTGAGCTCACTCAAAAATTCATCCGTTTTGTCTTGGGGAACAGCCATGATGCAATCGTCTACGTATCTTCTGTAGAATAATATTTCAACTTTTGATTTCTCGATTGTAAGTTCCTCCACTAATTCCATCACCAGTTGTGCAATAGGGCTTGAGATGGGTGAGCCCATGGCACATCCATATATTTAATAAAATAGAAAAAGGCTTCCTACTTGATAGAAGAAATATAACAAAATTTGGATATCAAAATAAATTGAATATAATATGTTGTCTTCTACAATTTTAATTTCAGAAAAATTTTATTCAAAAAACTTTTAGAATTAAATTAATGTCTAAAATAAGCACCGCTTACGTTCAATAGACGTATATAATCAAAAACTCAATATATAATGTCAAATGGAATAAATAAACCAACAGATATACGAAAGTCATTGAAATTAATAAATAAATATTTAAAGGAGACAAAATTTTGTTTCTGGTCTTACCTTTAAGAACACCAATTGCCTTTTAAAAACATGAACACACCTTAAGGACTCAAAGAATATAATTTATTTGAAGTATTTAATATATTTAAATATTCGAATAAGTTAATTCAGAAATCTCTCAAAACATGCACTATATCTTCAAAAAACAAATATAATTCTAAGTTAGTTCTTCATCGGTCCTAGATAATATTCCAAATATCAAAATCAGAAACTAACCTATAATATATCACAACGCACACGTGTTAACAATGAATGCTTAGAAAGCAAACCAACTTTAGAATTCAAGATTGATCTATGTTCTAACAAAATCACTGAACAGTGTAAGTTATTTTAAAGTTCATTAAATGCATTGACATTCCATAATGAGATTTATTGATTTATTAGAACATAGATCAATCTTGAATTCTAAAGTTGGTTTGTTTTCGAAGCATGCACTGTTAACACGTGTACGTTATGATATAGGTTAGTTTTTGATTTTGATATTTGGAATATTATCTAGGACCGACGAAGGAATTACTTAGAATTATATTTGTTTTTTGAAGATATAGTGCATGTTTTGAGAGATTTCTGAATTAACTTATTCGAATATTTAAATATATTAAATACTTCAAATAAATTATATTCTTCGAGAAGTCCTTAAGGTGTGTTCATGTTTTTAAAAGGCAATTGGTGTCCTTAAAGGTAAGACCAGAAACAAAATTTTGTCTGCTTTAAATATTTATTTATTAATTTTAATGACTTCCGTTTATCTGTTGGTATTTTTATTCCATTTGACATTATATATTGAGTTTTGATTATATACGTCTATTAAACGTAAGCGGTGCTTATTTTAGACATTCATTCAATTCTAAAAGTTTTTTGAATAAAATTTTTCTGAAATTAAAATTGTATAAGACAACATATTATATTTAATTTGTTTTGATATTCAAATTTTATCCATATATTTGTTGATTTGGTAAAAATCACTTTTGTACTGAAATTAATTTGTTGACTGTGTTAGTTTAACCGCACTGATAAATACTCCACAAGGTAAAGAAGTGTATTCCTGTGGTTCAGTCCACTTCCTGTTCAATGCATCCTTTACAAGATGGTTAGGGATCTTGATATACAGGAAAACTACATCTAAGGAAATTAATATAGAAATATCGGATATCGTAATTGTGTTGACAAATTCTTTGAATCAAAAACTATCTTTTATGTAAAACCCGTTTTTTCCTACTACCCTAGATATGCTGTCGGCAAAATGCTTAGATGAATTATAGAATGGGGACTGAATACAGAAAACTATTGGTCTCCTTCCCTTCATGGAGTTTAAGTAAACCGTAAATTCTGGAAGATGTAGCATTATTTATCTCTAACAGTTTTTCTGCATCAATTGATACATAATTTTTTTCCTGCCACTTTTTTATTAGTTGTTTTGTAATTGGTATTTGTAAGTGGATCTTGTTAAAGATTTTTGTTGACATTGTCATCCTGTAAGAGTTGTAACATTTTATCTTCATAATCAATCCTAGTCATAATAACGGTTTTATTGCTTTTATTCAGTTTTAAAACTACGAGCTGAGGATTAGCTTTAAGAAATCTTCTTTAGATTTTCAACCATTACTTTTTGAGTATTATTCATTTGGTGTCTTTTTACAGAATCTTATGTCAAACGAGATTGCTTATCTTTTGCAAACCGATATTCCAGATGAGGTTGAAAATGTTTTGGCCTATGGTGAAAATTTTTCTCTACCAATCACAAAAGTGGAGAGAATTCCTGTAACTGATATAATCGCCAACATTGAAGTCAATTCAAAAAATTCATGTGAAGATGACAAAAATGAAATTAGAAATAAAATAATAGAAGCTGTAAATAGACATAAAGAAAAAATAAAAATTAATAAACACAAAATTGATAACACTTAAAAAGTAATGGTAAAAAATATCAATAAGACCATAACATTTCTCAAAAGCTAATCATCAGCTCCTTGTTTTAAAACCGGTAACAAGTGCTAATTATTTCTTTTAAAAGACATATTGAGATATCTGACAAAATAGACGTACGATGGGCGATGTAATTATGTTGAGGAAAATTGTAAGTGGTGAGTTGCAAGTACCGGATTTATTACAGGAAGTACAGATTAATGTCCCTAATTTCAATTTAAGATCTTTCGAAATTTTTCATGTACCTTTTAGAAGGACAAATGCTTCCAAGAACTCTCCATTAATTAGAATGTTCCGAACCTGCAATGAACTACGTATTGTCGATGTATTTCATTGTGCTAACATCAAGGTACAACTCAAGAAATATTTTTTGATGCAGTGAGGCATTTTTGTTTTTTGTCTGGTGTAGAGATTTTAGTTGATTTTTGATTTTTTTTTTTTTCTGTTTTCATCTCATTGTACCTAATTAGTGGATACTGTTCATGGGTCTTCGACCTGTTTGTGTTCCCAATGCTTAAATAAATAAATAAATAAATAAATGTTAAAAACACCAATATTTCACGTTGGACTGCCGCATTCATGCAGTGAAAGATAAATCATTGTTCTTATATTTAACTTCGAGTTAATAATTATTTTCTGCTTAGGTACATCACCTCTTATTTCTATTTTATATGTTTATTAGTGTAATATTTTTTTACAGACTAATCAAGTGACTGGAAAGTTTGTTGCTGACAAAATTTAAAATGTCCTCAACCGAGGCCGAAACGTCTTTTATATATAAATAGTACTTTTCTGTTTTTGTTTATGAACTCCAATATCCCAGGAAACTCCAACATTATTATTATTATAATATAAATATTTTAAAAAATTTTTTAAACAATTTAAAAAAATTAGCCTTCTACATATTTAATTCCAAAAGATTATATTCAATGATTATAACTTCTGAAAATAAATTAAAATAATGTCGTATAAGTACCACTTATATCATGACATAAAATAAACATTCATTATAAGACATCCAAATGGTATAACAAATTCCAATAAATAAAAATTATTAACTAAAATCCTATAAATTAAACATTTTGAATAGACAAAATTTTGTTTCTGCTTATCAATCCTATGAAAACCAATATCTTTCAAGAATATCCAACATAATCCTAAGAATTTTATCACAAAACTATCTTACTTAGACTATTCAATATTATTGGATATCTAACCAAGGTACTTTATATAAAAACTCAAGATATGCAAAACATTACTGAAAAACAAGTTTTAAAATCGACTTTGCTCATCAGTATTCAAATATTCATATTCAATAAATATAACATCAATTAATAATATATATTCAAACTCACCCTTCGCTCTCAAGAAAAAGTTCTACTTAAATGAGAACCTAAAATAGGTATTCACTACACACAGAAATATCTCTGTGGTTTAACCTGATCTAGAAGATTGAAAGACAAATTTAACGGCCTCTGCTATAGCACATGGACTATCTGTATGAATGTTTGAGGAAACCAAATAATTATATATTATGAATAAAATAACGTAAATAGAGGTCATTCTTGATAGAAGGTATATAAAATAATATAAATATTTTAAAAAATTTTTAAACAATTTTAAAAAATTAGCCTTCTACATATTTAATTCCAAAAGATTATATTCAATGATTGAAACTTCTGAAAATAAATTAAAATAATGTCGTATAAGTACCACTTATACGTCTTGAGTTTTTATATAAAGTACCTTGGTTAGATATCCAATAATATTGAATAGTCTAAGTAAGATAGTTTTGTGATAAAATTCTTAGGATTATGTTGGATATTCTTGAAAGATATTGGTTTTCATAGGATTGATAAGCAGAAACAAAATTTTGTCTATTCAAATTGTTTAATTTATAGGATTTTAGTTAATAATTTTTATTTATTGGATTTTGTTATACCATTTGGATGTCTTATAATGAATGTTTATTTTATGTCATGATATAAGTGGTACTTATACGACATTATTTTAATTTATTTTCAGAAGTTATAATCATTGAATATAATCTTTTGGAATTAAATATGTAGAAGGCTAATTTTTTAAAATTGTTTAAAAAATTTTTTAAAATATTTATATTATTTTATATACCTTCTATCAAGAATGACCTCTATTTACGTTATTATTATTATATATATATATATATATATATATATATATATATATAAACTTCCTAAAAGGTTATTGACAGCAAATAACTCTACAAGAAAGAGGTTTTAGGATATTCGGTCTTAAAGGATTAGGATTTATATCGTCCAAGCTTTCGGTAAACTTTATTACCATTGTCAGGGTCTGTAATTAAAAGAAATTAACATAAATACAAAGAAAGACTTGAGCTACCAGACTAACATACATATGACGTGATTGGTTCCTTGTGTTGTTCAAGTAATTCAGACAGATAAAATGTTCTGATAAGTTAAGTCTCACTCTCACTAAGACCATTGAATATAACTTTCCTACACCTTAATACTTTGATAAATTTCTCCATATAAATTTAAATTCCTTCCACAAATTCATTAACTTCTGTTCAAAAATTACGTCTTAATTCCGATGACATTGACATGGATGTCATACTCATCGAAAATGCCACTGAAGTGTCACCTTCACGGAATTGGAATTCTTATTCTTCTCCGATTGCATTATGTGACGTTGAGACGCGAAGTGGTGGATGCGATTCTTTTGTTAGCTCAATCAAATAAGAATAGATTGTATTTAAATTATTTATATCTTGTTTTAAATTAAAAGTATTGTCAGTTCTTGCTATAGATAACATTTCCAAGAAAAGTCTCTTATTGTACTGGGATTCTTTAAACAACAGCTTTGTGCCAGAGTAATTTATTACATGATCATTGTTGTAAGCATGTATAGACAGAGCACAAGTTCTTAAGTTTCTTTTTGTATCGGTCTTATGGAAAGTAATTCTGGATTTTATCCATCTTGAAGTTTGGAGGCTATGGAGATTCTCTCACAAACTTCCATAGGGTATGCTATAGACAAGTACAGATTCATAGTCTTCCCCTTCCTTATCTTTAGCCTGCTGAAGACCAGTGTGTGTAACAAGTGTCTCATCACATTTACCAATTTTACGTTTTTATAATCCCTGAAACTTGCAAATATCATATTTGATAGGGCTGGTATGTAAGTTAGAGTGGTATAAACAGTATTTACTGGCTGTTCAATCAAATTAGAATTAACAGGTACTGCATCAGGGACATAGGGAGATGTCAAATTAAATAGTAAATGATTTAGAAGTTTACTCGGGTATCCACTGAACAAAAACGGCTTCTTTAATTTAAGAATGCATTCCTTTTGATACATAGGGTGAGTCAGACGCAGCACTCTGCTCCTCATTCCTGCAACTAGATTTAACTTCATGTTGTATGGATGGCAAGACCTATAATGAAGGTATCTACCAGAACTTATCGGTTTTGTATACCATTCCGTCATCAACGTTGAAATGATAATCACAGTAATCACTCTCATGTCCAAGAATGTTAGACTGTTGTTGTTTTCCACTTCCTCTGTGAACTGTAAGTGGGTGTAATCATTAAAACAGTTAACAACTGAATAAAATGATCCTTCAGGTATCATGCAGATTATGTCATCAACAAACTTTTTTAAGAAAGGAACAGTAAATGGTAACATAGGTAGCACTGCATCAATCAGATCATCCATCACATACTGGGTTGAAATTGGAGATATCCTCGCTCCCATTGGAGTGCCTAGGACCTGTTTATAATACTGATGTTCAAAAGTGAAATATGTGTTATCAAAAAGAAAACCAACTAACCCTATCAATTCGTCCTGTGTTATCTGAGTGTGAGGCGAAACGTCATTCCAATGTTTTTGATTGTCTCAGTCTTTACTTGACGGAAATTCATCTTCAATAAAAGAAGTATACTTATATATATATATACTTATACTCATTCCAATGCCCTATAATGCTTCGTGTAACCAGCTCACATGGTATATTGGAGAACAGAGAAACCACGTCCAAACTAAACAACACGTAGCCTGGTGGGTATTCAAAATTATTGACGAATTCTGAAAATGAGAATGAGTCAAGCGCATAATATTCATTGTTGCGGTTGTAAGCAACTGTCAGAACGTCTGTCACATATTTAGAGATCATCTCATCAATTGATGAGATGATCGGTCTCAAAGATAGTTGTGGTTTATGTATTTTAGGTAAACCATAAAATTTTGGGACTTTTGAGTTATAAATAGTATGTTTTTTAATCATACCTGAGTCCTCACCTATACTGTTTTTAATCTTCAACATCAACTTGTTAGCCTTTAGTTGAATTGTGTTCGTAGGATCCCTTGATAAGTGTCGGTAGTGAACTTCGTTTGTTAGTAAAGTTCGGGCCAGATCAGCGTACTCATCTTTTTTCATCAACACAGTGACGTTATGTTAAACATCATGTCATGTTAAACTTAGGGTCCAGTGACAGTAGGGTCACAACCTCTGTTGGTGTATCTACCCCCGAGATGTTTTTGAACCATTTTTCTTATACTGTAACCTGCTCAGCCTGTATCATCTCACTCTAGCAAATTTTCTCCTATTAACTACCTTGATTTATGAAACTTTCTATCATAAGCTATCTTCAATTTATGCTGAAAATTCAAAACGACAATCTCATTAACAACCTGACTAATTTGTTCTTTGACAGTAACTATTTCTTTATTACATCTATTAATGCTATCAATGGTTATGGACACCTCAAAATTCATTAAATCGTTTACCAGTTTATTATTAAATCTGTTTATTTTATTTCTGACAGCTCCTTGAATATCAGCTAGTAGTAATTCAATCCCTTTGATGTTATTAATAAGGTGGTTGGGTTTGATGCCAGTTGATGGGCATCTAAGTAGGAAGTTCCGTCTGTTATTTAGTGAAGCCAGTCGTGTGTTAGCTCTAGCCCATCATGTAAAGTTCTTCATGGTTAACATTCCATGAGTATTCTTGATGTCCTCAAAAAATCCCATTTTCAAACTGCCTAAAAGGTTATTGACCGCAAAAAGCTCTACAAGAAAAAGGTTTTAGGAATTCGAGAGTCCTGTTGGGTGTCTGTGGATATAGCTGGGTATCAGGAAATTGAGTATTGTGATTGGTGTAGTATATAGACCTCCAAGTCGAGGAAAGCGTGAATGAAGGCCCAATTCATTTGTGAATGACATTGATTCGATGTTGAATTATGTGTGTCCTATGGCTGATTGGGTTTTTGTATTGGTGACGTCAACGTCAACCTGTTGAATTCATCGAATGCATTGTCTGAATGTATTTTTCCTCCCATGGATTTGATCAAATCATCCAGGAGGCCACAAGGGTTACTGAAAGATCGAGTTCGCTATTGGATCCAATTTTTGTGAGGTGTCCCGCCGACTTCATTGGAGCGAGTGGCGTGAAGAACGTCTGTCATATGAGTGATCATTGCTTGGTGTTCTGTAAGTGCAACGTACCTAGTCCAAAGAGTATGCAAAGGTATATAAATTATAGGGATTTTGAAAATTTTGATAGTGGCGCTTTTCTTTCCGACTTGAGGTCGGAGCGAAGGCACTTACTCAACCGTGAACCTAATATCGATAAAAAAGTGTAAATTTTCAATGACATCTTACTGAGTATTTATGACCGTCATGCTCCTGTCAGACGAAGGAGAATCTCTAAACCGAAAGCGCTCTGGTTGACTGATCGGCTCAGGGGGTTGATGAGAAGGCGTGACTGCGCTTTTGCTGCATTCAGGCGGTTTGGTTCTGCGGAGGATTTGAGTGAATATAAAAGGATGAGAAATGGTAGTCTAGCTGAGGTAAGGCGTAGCAAAAAGTCATATATGTTGGCTGCTAGTTCTGATGGAAGGGAAGCTGCCTGGAGGGCTTTAAAATCTCTGAGGGTTACCAAGGTGAATGCAAAGGCTATACCAGATGGTTTAAAGGATGAGGAATCTATTAGTGATTTTTCTCAGCATTCAATGGTACAGCAAATGATGGTGTGTGTACTGATAAGATTTCGTATTATAACAACAATGTTTATAGAAGTGAGTTATCATTCCACTTCAGAATTGCTTCGCTTGAACAGATAGGGACCCTCATGACTGGTATTCGTACTAGGGCCGTAGGTGACGATGGTGTGACGCTGGATATGCTCGTTCATGCGTTTCCAGTTATAGAGTCATATGTCCTGCATATGGCCATGTATGGTGGCCAATGTATTCCCTGTGCAGTGGAAGTGCGCTGTTGGTATTCCGCTCCCGAAGACAATGGAGCCTGCATCTTTTTCAGATTTGAGGATCATCAGTATTCTCCCACTTTTATCTAAGGTGTTGGAGAAAGTTTTGTCAAACCAGATTTCGCAGTACTTCAATGATTTCAGCTTACTACCATCGTACCAGTCTGGCTTTCGGAGGGATCACAGTTCTGCTACTACTCTTTCATCGGTCACTGATAGAATATTCCATGATCTAGATCGGGGTTATTCTGTCCTTCATGTTTTGCTTGATTTTTCGAAGGCATTCGACACGATTAATCATTCCCTCCTGTGTACCAAGCCGAAGTATTTTGATCTCTGTCTCGGCTGTTTCTATGATAAGATCGTTCCTAGCATTCCGTAGTTTGAAGGCAGGCGTTCCGCAGGGCTCCATATTGGGGCCATTGTTGTTCATTATTTATACAGCGGATCTTTTTTCTCACTTAAATTACTGCATTGCTGAGGCATTTGCTGAAGATGTTCAGGTGTTGTTCCGGTTTAGCACGTGCGAGTTGAACTTGATTTCGGATAGAGTGAACCGGGATCTTGAGACGATTCTGCAAATGTGTCAATCTCATAATCTTTCGATAAACACAGTTAAAACCAAATGTATTGTATATTGTAGAAAAAAAAGATAGAGATATAATCACAACTAGCTTAGATCTCAGTCTCAACGGGGATAGGTTGGATATATGTGATGGTGCCAGGAATCTGGGAGTCTTTTTTGATGAGTATTTGAGAGTTAGCAAGCATGTTTCAACTTTAGTTAGGTCGGCATTTTATAAGCTTAGAATTCTTTATTCGCACGTAAATATTTTACCTTTCAGATGAGAAAAAATCTTTCAAAGGTGTTAGTTTTGTCAACCTTCAACTACTGCGACATAATTTATGGACCTCGTTTGGACGGTTTTCATAAAAGACGGATTTAGCTTGTGCAGAATTGGTGTTCTAGATTTGTGTTCGGTCTGCGTAAGTTTGATCATGTGTCTGGAGGAATCTGGGATCTGGGTTGGCTGAGGATGGAAAATAGGGTCAAGCTGCACATGGGATGTTTTGAGTTCAAACTCATGAAGAGTCCCATAGATAGTAGGATCATAGATCATGTGGTTCCTAGGTCTAGTGTTCACTCCGTCAACATCAGATACCCGTACAGGTTAACAGTTCCCGCTCATCGATCGGCTGGGTTTCAAAGGTGTTTTTCCTTTAATGCTGCAAGGGTGGTGAATACATCTGATTTCGATGTTAGAAATTTCACATCATTTTTGGCGTTTAAGTCTCAGCTGAAGTCGTTTCTATTTACTAAAGAGTGAATTTTTTTCTGATTATTTTTCCGTCAAATGTGATATTTTTCATTATATTTAACTAAAACAGACTGTTTTTTCTTGCATCGAGCTAAATTGTTTTTTTTTCTTGGGGCTATTGGTTGTCTATTCTACTGTAGTATCAACCTATTGTGCACTCTGTGTATATGCAATTTTTATTTTTATTATTATATAGGAATTTTTTGTTGTTATATTATTTTATACAATATCATAGGGGAGTCGGCGGAGTTAAGTGTAAGAATAATCTCTGCGAGTAAACTTCGCTCCAACGATTCTTCTCGATTCCTTGAAGTTGTATGTTTAATTTTTCTTACTTGTTAAATTGGATTAATAAAGTCGATTTTATTATTATTATTATATTCGGTCTTGAAGGATAAGTAAAACACTTTTATATCATCCAAGCTTTCGGTAAACTTTATTACCTTTGTCAAGGATCTGTAATTAAAAGAAATTAACAAAAATACAACGAAAGACTTGAGTAACCAGAGTAACATAAAAAAAAAATTGGAATGTACAGAATGTACAGAATGTACATATGACGTGATTGGTCCTTGTGTTGTTCAGACAGATAAAATGTTCTGATGAGTTTAGTCTCACTCTCACTAAGATAATTGATTATAACTTTCCTACACCTTAATACACTGATAAATTTCTCCATATAAATTTAAAAGGTTACATTTATTACAAAGGTAATAAAGATTACCGAAAGCTTGGATGATATAAAAGTGTTTTACTAATCCTTTAAGACCGAATATCCTAAAACCTTTTTCTTGTATATATATATATATATATATATATATATATATATATATATATATATATATATATATATATATATATATATATATATATATATATATATATATATAATATAATTATATTATATTCTATTCAAATATATATATATATATATATATATATATATATATATATGTATATCAATCATATTTTCTTTGAGTATTTGAAAAATCTCTTGTACTTTTGTACAGATTTAATTATTCATAAACTCTGGTGAATTCATTAATGATGAAACGGCCCCGCTGAGCACAAATCACTGTGTATTTCGAATAAATAAAAATAATTATGACTGTCATCAACTGTCAAATACTGGAAATAAAATTTTAGGGAGCAATTTATCTGAAAAGTGGCTGCTACTTTAAGCAATTTTGCTCCATAACATTCATAAAAAGGCTGTAAACGTCTAGAAAAATATCAGTTTCAATTTAGAATCCGGATGGTCTAAAGTGACTCACTCGGTTTATTATGCGAAAGTTTTTCAACGCGTAATGGCCCCAAAGTTGATCGTGATTTGTGCCTCTCTGAAACCAGCCGACGACGAATATACTCGGTGAAACTCATTTTGAACAACATCCATCTTGTATGGTGGCCTGGAGATGCAAAAATAAGGTCTATAATTCAAACACACTAGGGTAGTTCGCCTTATTCTTGTGGCTTTTCGGCTGTTTCCACCCTTCTCTCCTTTCTCTTTTCATCTGCCGTATTCGGATGGAGCAAACGCTACTTTGCATATTATAAACAGCTTGCATTGATGAAAGACTGCGTTTATTCTCAAGAAAAAAATATTACGGAAGTACGTGAAATTGAAAATGAAGTGGGAGCATGTAGAAGAGGCGAGTAAATGGAATATTTGATTCCGAGTAATCGATCTTGCTGCAGTCTTTCCATTTCCAGGAAATATTAAATTCGAGCGAATATCTTATATTGAAAATTTTAGATGTTTCTTACCAGTTCGAACGTCTGCTGACAATAACTCGATTCTGTGTTTATTGAACTGAAATATATAACAGAAATTTCATAGCATACTTGCGATGAATTTTGTAATTTAACTCCTACTGGAACTTGACGCAACTGATTTTTTAGTTTCTTGAAATCTCGTCTCCAAAGAAATCTAATGGATGAATTAATAAATGTGGCGGATATTCATTCCGAAATGTAATAAAATGAATGAGCTACGCCAAAGAGAAAGTTTTTCGATTCAGGCAGTGCAACTTGTATCTGTGTAACAGTTCAAAACTCAAATACAGCCAAATAGGTTGTTATTCGCCAGGTATGAACAGTGGGCATGAATATTTCAATGCTTTGTGCCATATATTCAGTTATGTAATGCCGAGAATGCAACAGCCATGCACCTTTTTTCGCCCTGCATAGGAACACCAATATTTAACCGAACAATATCGCTATCTAATGCGCCTAAATACACATTCGCAGCATACCCCATTAAGCTTATTCAAGAAGTGAACTGCATTATCGATTACTTCAAGCGTTACAAATGAAGAAATCTTCTGCATGCTCAAGTAATATCCTATTAAACTGAGATGAGATAATTACCATTTTTCTCCAAATGAATAAATTATGAGGATATGACTTGAGCATGAGGAAGATTTCTCCTTTTTTAACGCTTTAACGCTAAGTTATCGAGAACGCAGTTCAGTTCTTGAATTAACTTGACGAGGTATGCTGCATATGTAGATTCGCGTGCTATTGTTTCGTTAAACATTAGTATTTCTATGTCGGATGAATATAGCTATTTCGGGAGGTAAGACGTTTCGTTCCAACTTACAGCCCCTGAATACTTCAGATTGGCGATGGGGTGCAAGTCTGTCAATGTGAAAGTTGCCTGACGTTTCCAGAGCATTTATAACATTGAAAAAAATCCTGGGTGCAATATTTAACCTTAATCTATTGGCATCTTGTCTATCAATTTTATTTAAGAAAATAATGAAGGATCTCTTTATTTATTTGAAAATTATTGAAATTTTTATTTCATTATAAAGTAAATTGGATACCACTAATTATGAAAGAAAACATCATATAATGGTCCACCACGGAGGAAACGCTGGCAGGAATTATGTCGCTGAACCCAATTTTTCATCACTCTCTCACACAAATCAGATCGTATGTTAGCAATTACTCGTTCAATATTGATCTGAGAATCGTCTTAATTCTCAGGATGATTGCTATAAACCAATGACTTAATGTAACCCCAAAGAGAGAAGTCCAGTGGAGTTAAATCGCAGGAATGAGGCGAATAATTTATCGGTCCATTTCTTGAAATAATCGAATCACCGAATTTTGTTTTCAAAAAAGTCATTGTGTCATTGGCAGTATGACAAGTGACACCGATCTTTTGAAACTACATTTTCTGCAAATCAATTCAGGCTATAAAAAATCAGTCAACATTGAGCGATAACGATTTTCATTGACAGTTACCGCCTCATGAGCTTCGTTGAAACAAAAATAAGGTCCAATGACACTTTCCCCATAAATTCCGCACCAAACATTTAGATTTTTATAACGTTTTTCAGAATGTAATGACAGTTCTTGATATTTTTCGAGCTTATCACCACTCGAGATACGGCAATTTTGCTTGTTAACATAACCGTTTAACCAGAATTGAGCCTCATTGCTGAGAATGATTTTCTTCTGAAATTCTGAATCATTTCCGATTTTTTTAAGCACCAATTACTGAATACACGGCGCTTTGAATGATCTGTTGGATTCTTGGGTTAAAACAATTTTGTATGGATGTAAACCAAGGTCTCTCCGTAAAATTCGACACAAAGACGTCTGGGAGATGCCTAGTTCTTGAACGTCGATAAATTGATAAATTTTGGTCTTCACGAACACTTTCACGTACGGCAGCAATATTCTCTTCACTTCTTGCATTTCTTTGTCTCACTGACACTGTAACATCATGAAGTGTGAAATTTGTTCCAAACTTCTTCAGTAAACGTCCAACTGTTCTTTTATCCGGACGATTATAACTACCAAAAATAGGAGTTAAAGGACGTAAAGTTAGTGTAACAGATCGTGATTTTTCATAATAAATCTAGATTATTTGTAAACGTTGTTGGAGTGTGTACCTTTCAATGATTAAATGGTAGACATTGACAAATACAACTGTCAATGTCACAAATAAACAGTGGCTGCCATGGGTGAGTAATGTCGATTTAAAAATGCGGCCTTCCCATTGAAAGACCTTTATTACTTTTTATGAACATTTTTTTAATGTAGGCTACACCCTAAGGAAAATGAGGATAAATCATTAAAATTATCATATCACCTCAATTATGAACAAAGGAAGTTACAAACACCGTTATTACTTAAGCTTGAAGTTGAGTACTTCTTCCGTAATTTTTTAGTGTCAAAGCTTGTCTTGTACACCATGTGGTATCCAAGAGGATGAAGTGAATTAGTTGTATTGCATTATTATTATAATTATTATTATTGTTGTCTAGTAATTTTTTTGTCTTCCGCACCTAGAACTGATTGGTTTATTTGAATATATTGTCCCGATGTTGTCTTACTCTATTCTATCGAAACTTGTATGATATAATTATTTTTCCTATTATCATTATTACCTAGTAATTATTTCTGTAATATTTCGCACCTGGGATGGACTAATTGGTTTTTCCCAACAATTTTTCCTTTAAATTTACATACTCAATTATTTACTCTGGATTGAATTAACCACAGAATTCAAAATTAATATCGAAAATCTGATAAACTTTCACTATTTATATTAAAAATTCATATCAAATAAATGGGAAATTATTCTTTGCTTCTGTAATGGATAATTAATATTTTTTAAATTTTCAATTTTTCTTAACTTTCTGAAGCAAATGTACTGAAATTATTGAAGATAATAGCTGGAATTGATTCTAATCTCTACAGATTTAAATCTAAATAAATTTTCTGAAAACATGGAGTTTTCAAAAGTATATATATATATATATATATATATATATATATATATATATATATATATATATATATATATATATATATTGTCATGGTATTTAGAGTTAAAATAAATAATTACATAAATATATTAAGGAAAAGACTCACCTTTGTATATAAGTTGACTCGTTAGAGTATAACCAGAGCACATTTAATTAAATAATAACCATTCTGACAGAAATATTAATAATTCAATTCGTAAAAACACTCACAAGCTAAAATTATGAAGAAAAAGCATATTCAGGATACATAACGAATACTCAAATGAAAATTATTTGAACGTTAATCAAAACACAGTAATCTTGTTGACAATTTATGAATAGAATTCACAGGGAGATTTCAATTTACAATTATTCAATATAAAACCAGCCAAAGTTGTAATAAATAGAAGTAATTTGAATTTAGATATCCGATTTGAAATTGATGAAGAATTTGTTGAAAAAAATTTTTATTATAATGAATCACATATGAACTTTAGAGAAATTGTTGACAAAGAACAAGCTAAATTAAATATAACTCACCAGAATTATGTAAATAGGACAAATTTGATCAAAATTCACTTAATTCAATGAAAGATAGCATCTACGTCAGATATTTTCAAATGATTAATGTAAGAGAGATCCTTGAAAATGTTTAGGCATCAATAGTATTGTAATAGCATCTAAGCTAAAGAAATTTAATCAATTTCATAAGTAATATTAAGTATTTTATAAGTTATAAGCATTAGAAGTTAAAATTTGTTAAATTTTGACACTTGAAATACTGTACGAACGAAAAGCAAGACTTTTACTGTTCTGTTCAACATGAAACATACATCAAAATGTAGTTTAAAAAAATAAGCTAATTTTCAAAAGTAATTTCAAACCAGGAAATATTGTAAATTTTGTAAAATCATCAAAAGCATCATTTTTATATAATTTTGACAGAAGCTAGTAAGCTTTGATATTCAACTTTTCTTGAAAACTATAAATAGGGCAGACACAGAAAAAGTCGGCAGTCTCCAATTATATGCAGAGTAGAATCCTTGTCGGTTCATAATTAAAAAAGTGCCAAAAAAGTAACATCATCTAAAAAAAGAAGATTATTTGGTTATTGTGAATGGAAATTGAATCCAGAAAATACATTACCTGAATGTGAATGCAAAAATATCACATAGAAATCAAGTTTTAAACGAATTGGATATATCGAAGAAAATCAACAAAGTAGCCTGTGAATTTCAGAACATTCTAGAAGTGTTGTTTCCAACGAAACCAGTTTTATTCCTGAAACTTAGAAAGACAGTAAAAGAAACAATCATAAATTGATGAACAAACTTACCAAAGGTATTAAAATGCAATACTGTTAATCTTTCCACAAAGAAGTTGAGAAATGAGCAATCATTGTTTACATTGGAATTACGTTAGGTTATTTAGATGAGGTTAGGTTAACATAGAATTAGATTTAGGTTATTGTTCACTGATTATAATATTTCAAATTACTTCCATAAAATATAATTTAAAAATTCAATCTTTTTAGAAAATTCAAATTGAACCCTCCCTCAAATATCAAATCAGATTTAATAATATTTTAATTTCAATTATTCAAAATTATAATATTAAGAGCTAGCCGGAAACATAGAATACATCACTTACATACAAGGGTGATCTAATAAGTATTCATATACTAAAATTACATTAATATAATACCATAACAATGAATATATATATATATATATATATATATATATATATATATATTATCATCACATGTGATGGAATTTAACTGATAAAAAATCAAAAGAATTATAAAATAATGACCCTATTATTTAGACATCATCTTACACATATATGTTTCAATTGAATGTGATAGAATCACAAGTTCATCACTAAAAAATTATCAATATATGATTAAAAAGGCTTTTTCTGATTTTTCTTTTTGAATAATATATAACACATTCTCCAAAAAAAGAACCTGATAAATTCCGACCCAAACCTCTTCAGTAAGGAGTTATTTGAATAAACAAAATAATCTTTAAAAAATATATGAAAATACTATTTTTTAAGCAGACATTTCTGCAACAACTAACAAATTTTTGGATAAGCATCGTCAATACGAAAATTAAGTTATATTACTGAAATATAATTAAATTTAATTCTGAATGTTCATGAGAGAGATTTATTTAGATTTCAATCTGTAGATGTTCTGGAGAATTGGTTCCAGCTTTTATCTGCAAATACTTCTTCATAGTGATTCTCAATATATACACTGAAATTACTTTTCAATTCTATTCACTGAAATAACAAAAAGACCTTAATAAATTTTTAAACGAACATTTATTTGATAACACACATTAAATGAAATTGATGGAGATTCTGAAAAATTTCAGATGCAAGTTATTCTATTCGATATATCAAAACTTTGACTACTGTATTTCAGTTGTGGATACACTGCATCGTTAAAATTTTCCATTATCTAATTAATCAAAAATGTCTACTGAAAGTTACGCTGGCAATGAGTCATCTTGTATATAGAACTATTGCGTTTGATTGATAGTCTCTGCAGATAACGAGAAGACCTAAATTTAAATGTCTCTTGTTCAAGAATTTCTCCAGTTTTTGATACATTTTGTCATGAAATATCTTACATGATACTTTTTTATACAGTTATATACAACTGGACTCATTTCCAATCCAACTCACTTTCTGTATAACTGAATAGATGTTATGCAAATGAGGTGTTTTTATTGAATCAATTTACATATTTCACGTATTATTGACTAGATTTGGTAGTAGTGATGATAATAAAAATATGGTATTGATTGGAGACATTCTCTCATCTACAAAATGTGTTATAAATACTCATAAATGGTGGATCATCGTCATTCAACGATCATTCGCCAAAATGTTTAGTGCTCTGAAAATATTGGTAAGCAGGTTTATTTAGTTGAGGTTATCATTCTCTTATTATAGAGAGATGATTCTAAAGTGACATACAGTTCTCGATTTTTTAATATCTATTTTTTGTAACATGGATGATTTCAAATTATAATATCTGATTCAGATTTCCAACTAATTGTATCGTTGTTATAAGTAGGTACTCCTATTTAGTGCTTCTTGGGAGTGGAACGTTTAATTGCATTAACAGACCCAGCTTTTGAAAAGAATTTTATATTTAACAGAAGGTAGAACAAATCATTTATATGAAAGTTTTCAAATAATGCCCATTTTTCAATTATAAGGTCTAGTTACTTGAATAACAATGTGAACACTTACCCGGAACCACTATGTGCAATAAATAAACGAAACTGAAATTCAGTTCCGTTAGATCAGTCACAGCGGAGAATCTATTTTATATATTCATATTTATTATTATATTGGGCTTTCTTACTGTATTGAATGATCATTAAATAAATTCACTGAGGGATTTTTTCATACTATATGATGGTTTTTGCGCCTTTGTTCGAGGAAACGGGATGCTATCGTTTTGCCTGAGACTTAACTTATCTTCGTACTTGTTACTCAATAAGGAAGTACCTCTGAAACACTCTGTATATCTTAACTAGATACTTTCTGATTTTTCTCATATCCTTCATTATTTCCAGGTTTGTGTTGCCTCTGTTTATGCTACAACTGCATCCACAGATGGAAGGTACGAAAGATCTGATCTGTCAAATCTAAGACCATCTTTGCCCTATCAATGGCAGTTGTCAAATAGCTGGGAAAATCGTAGGATACCCAGTGATTTAGGTTCGAATTTGAATATATTGGGGGTTGACAGTTATAATCAGAACTTGAATGGACGAAACTATCAGGGTGGTCAACTCGATAGTGCTCCTCAATCTGTCAGGGAATACAACATACAGCAATCCCCACTCAGAGGTTCACCTCAAGGTGAAAACTCTGGAAAACAGCCTACAAATGAAAGATATATAGAAGGTCAACAGAGGGGCAATGGATATTCAGGTCTAGGTACATACAGCATCGTTTCCTCATCAGATGTTGGAGAAGGCAGTTGGGGCAGACAAAATGGGCAAAGACAATCACAATTTTCAGAGGGACTAAGGAATTATCAAAATCTTCAAATCGCTAGAAACAACCTATTTATACCATCACTTAGCGCAAAACAAGTTCCATTTTTGGGAATTAATGCTGATGATAACCAAGAACAAATACCTGAAATTCTCGGTCAGACCAGGAATACTTTCAACAATGAAGATCTGAATTCAGAACGTGTAGGAATAATCGGATCGGGCCAACTGATTGGATATAATAAGAATCTCCTTGCCCAAAGACAATCTCAGAGTGAGGATATTCAGGCAAATCCATCAGTACCTCAATTTATTCAGTTGAACAATGGAATTAACTCTGGTTTTCTAAAGAATCAATGGTTAGGACAAACTTCCAGGGGAAATATTTTGCAAGGTTTACCAAACAATTTTGAAGTAGGACAGCAGGTAGAAGCTACACAAAATAATATTAAGGGTAGATATCCTTCACAAACTTCTCCCTCTGAAGGTAACAGAGATTCTCCTCTACAATTGCAATCATGGAGAAATTCTAATCAGGTTGGACTGAATCAGTTACGAGATATCCAAAGAGGAATAGCTGGAAATGATGTTGGAAATCAACAATTTCTTTACTCAGAAGAGAATCAGAAAGGGCTGTTACCTACCAGAAACGAACCTGGAATTAATACCGCATCTCTTCAAGAGGTAGAAGAAGGAAAAAATCAAGATCTGAGAAATAATTTTGGAACATCCTTGAATTCTCAAGGAGAGAGAAACCAAAATAATGTTGCTCAACTGCAACCAAATATATATACTTATAGTGAATTGAGTGCAAAAATTTTGAAAGTGATCCAGTCAAATCCCTCAATGATATCCAACATGAATGGTCTTATGGAACAACTATCTAGTAATGAAGATTCAGGAAACCAGCAAGTCAGACAGCTGAAATCTTTATTGCAGGAAATTGGCAAATACAATAGAAATCCATGGTCTTCCGGCACTAGGTTGGACGGACAAAAACAACAAAACCCACTGATAAGAAACCTCATGGAAGTCATGGATAGAAACGCAATCAAACAAAATGAGTCAAATATTCCAATTTCGTATCAAAGTTTTAGCACT
The DNA here is from genome assembly GCA_034642435.1 of Megalocaria dilatata. Classification (NCBI taxonomy): domain Eukaryota; kingdom Metazoa; phylum Arthropoda; class Insecta; order Coleoptera; family Coccinellidae; genus Megalocaria; species Megalocaria dilatata. The sequence goes on along the minus strand of CM067859.1, from coordinate 48,890,354 downwards.
TGGAGTTCTTGAAGATAGTATGCAAGTGAAACGTTGAATTTATAAAATTAATTGTTATTGTTGCTATTTTTATTTTTGAATTAAATTTTTATTTTACTATGCTGTTTTTGATAATTTTTTATTTAACCTTCATTATCGCAGATGAATTTCTGAAAATAGTTGAATATATTTCAGAATAACAAACGTACTAGCCTCTCTCAATAACATGATCGATACAAATTGCATCTTTTGAAACGAAACAATAAAGTGTGCCAAAATACCATAAACAATATATGTTTTGAGTTCAATTATGATTTGAAAACGGACTTCCTTAAGAGCACAAATCTCTTGTAAAGAAGAAACCTCCTGGAATATTTGGCTATTTTTTGTGAATTATGACTAAAAAAGTTAGCTCATATTGTATCCCATTTGAAAAACTATAGTAGTACTCTCTTATCCGCATGACTGCATGCAGTTCGGTAGGAACATAAAACACTCAGAGAAATTTTTCAGGTTCGAATGACTTCTTGAAAAATTTCATGAAAAATGGTAAAAATATCGAACATCCAAATCCAAACATGACTAGATTGAAACATTCGTAGATCTTATCATTTTATGCGATACTAGATTTTACTCCACTACTAATCGCTCCTCCAAATCTTCGAGAGAATGAGGAGGAGTTGTACCATTTGTTCTTTTCATCGGATTCCCAAAATCACAGAGGCTAGCCGCCATTTAATGCTTTGCTACTCCACAAAATATTTATACTTGTAGAGATATTTCTCTGCGGTCCAAAAATTACCTTCCTAAGTATTTCCCTACAAAATGAATAAATTTTTTCCATAATAAATATAAGTATAGTGATTTTACAAGAAAATGTATCTAGTGATTTTACAAGAAGATGTATCTTCTCTGTTCAAAATAATGAAGAGATAATAACCCATTTCAAGAAATTGCTAATACACGAGATGTTTGGACTATAAAAAATTCAGCGTTTCCTCAGAACATTTCAGGAGGTTTCTATAAAGGCTATCTTGTTTTGAAAAGACTCTATACTTTGTTTTTGATGAATTAGAATTAGTAATGTTTGATTCGCAAAAATATTTTCAGCTGTTTCTTTGTCAATTATTTTACTGAAATTATTATGTGATTCATAATAGTAACAAATCTTTTCAACAATTTCTACACCAATTTCAAATTAGATATCTAAATTCAAATTACTTCTATTTATTGCAACTTTGGCAGTCTTTACATTGAATAACTGTGAATTGAATACTCCATATGAATTCTATTTATAAATTGTCAACAAGATTACTGATTCTTGATCACCGTTCAAAGAATTTTCACTCGACTAGTGGTTATGTACTCCAAATATGCTTTTTTTTCATAATTTTGTCTTGTGAGTATTCTTATGAATTAAAATATTAATATTTCTATCTGAATTGATCTAATTTAATTTATTTTGGCCTTTTTAAACTCTAACGAGTCAACTTGTACACAACGGTGAGTGTTTTCTTCAATATATTTGTGTAATTATTTATTTTAACTGCAAATTCCATGACAATATATATATATATATATATATATATATATATATATATATATACATTGGAAATTATATACCAAAAAATCAAAATGACAACACAATATAAAATAGTTATCAATGTCCAGGAAGAAATTTTTCGCCTTCGCGTTATAAAACGTATTAATACAAATGTTTTGACAGAACATAAATAAATAGGTATGTATATAAACATACATATGCCTGAAATTCACCATTTCAAATTGACCCATATGATATTGTCGAAATAAAAGATAAAATAAAAATAGTTGAATCAGCACTGCAACATTTGATGAGTATATATAATTATTTCGGTCTATATGACTCAGCGCTCCTCAGGTACTTTTTACGCATTGCTGCGCTCATAAACTAAATTTAATTTTATGTTAAGCTTGCATCTAAACTGTGAAAAAATGTAAAAATTTATCTAGGAATTTTTTTCAGAGAACGAAAAATCTCAATTCAGTGAGGACAAATCGTTTACCGTCAAATGCGGCGACAAGGTAGAATTTTACGTCTAGTATTATTTTAAAAAAGGGATAAATTATTAGGAGTACAAATAAGTTTCCGCCGTTTTATTGTAGATGGCGCGGCACGGAGTTTCGGTTAGCTTTCGCAGATGATAACCGGCTTAAAAAATAGTTTGGACATTCAAGAACAACATAACCTATTAATATCATTGATTTTATATTGGTAAAATATAATTTTTATAAGTTGAAAATGTCAAAATTTGAGCCAAGTAAGCGTCATTTGCGGGAAATATTAGTTTACTTCTTTAATTTAAAGAAATCTTCTGCTGAGGCGCATCAATTGCTCGTAGAAGCATATGGTGAGGGTGCTTTGAGTGAGAGAACGTGTCGAGAGTGGTTTTAAAAGTTTAAAAACGGTGATTTCGACGTAGAAGACAAAGATCGCAGTGGAAGGCCAAAAATTTACGAGGATGCAGAATTGGAGGAATTATTGGAGGAAGATTCATCTCAAACACAAAAAGAACTTGCTCTAACATTAGAAGTCACTCAGCAAGCAGTCTCACATCGTTTAAAATCATTAGGAATGATTCATAAACAAGGAAATTGGATTCCGTACGGCGGAAACTTATTTGTACTCCTAATAGTACAATGCCTTGAGCATTTTCTAAGTCACTAAGATTTCAAACATGATCAGCAAACTTTATTTTTATTTTTCTTTTACATACACTTGAATTAATTTTTGAACATACATAAATAAGTATTTTCAATTCTACAGAACGAAGCTACTGATATTTCCCATGCGAAATAACGTTTGATCACATTGATGAACTGTTTACAATATTAAATAAATGATGAAATTCATTCATCATCAGATTTATAAAAGAATTTTTGAAGAAATCGAAAGCGCCGAAAAGCTATCAAATGGGAGAAAAACGACCTTCAATCTCCCCAACTTAAAATGAATTCATCGACAAATATTTAATGAAATATAAAATAAAATTAACACTCAAATTCAGATATGGTTTTCAGATGTGGATAAACAAGAATTTTTTGATATAATAAGACGATACAAATTTCATTCCTATTCTAAGGAATTTCCGGAATCTTATATGACTCGCTTCTGAAACATTACTCTTTCTTTAATAGAATAGCACTGCAAAATGAGTTGATTACTGGATATGCTGATAGTGAATTATATGAAAATTGTGAATCCTCTGCGGAAATGATTTCATTTATCTTCAACAATGATTCAATTTCTTGCTTGCCAGAATTTCACAAACTTCTTTGTTTGATAGTGAAGATTCCAGTTACATCTGCGTCAGTGAAGAGAAGTTTTTCTGCTCTCAAACGTATCAAAAATTTTTCAAGAAACACTATTGGTCAAGAGAGATTAAGAAATAGGTCACTTATTTTTATTGAAAAACGGTTCTTTAAACAGCTTGCTCAACAAACTGATTTTCACGATGGAGTAATCGGTGTCTTTGCCAGACAAAAATTACTCAATTTATATGAAACATAGTCAATCTGCTGATAAAGTTAAATTTGGGAGTATTTTTATGTCTCTATTTTGATTTTGAAGAAATGTTTTTTTTGTTTCATTTATAAAGAGTTTTATACCTGTTGATATTTTTTCATCGTTTCATTGGAATTTATTTTTATTTCTGCAGTTCTCACCTCCTGTTTTCCTAGCCTTATTACATTTCCTTAATACCACCCTGTCAGCAAGAGTATTCTACACCTCCACGTTGGTTCTTGCTGGGCAACAGTGACATAAATAAGATTCATACAATTTTACACATTCATATCTTACTACTTACTAATTTAACATTGAATTGTATCAGTCCTTACTTGGTGAAAATCAATATTAAATAATTTGATTTAACCTGCGGTGATTGCCCTAAAATTCACATAGGTCAAACTGGAAGAACTTTCCGTCATAGGATGTGTGAACATTTGAAGAGTTTCCTCAATAATAAAAGCAATTCTACATATTCCAACCATTTGTTAGAAACAGGACATACTTTCAACCATAACTTTGAAATTCTACATATAGAAAGCAAAAGTTATGCCTTAAATCTGTTAGAATCCCTAGAGATAAATAAACATAATAAAATTGGAATATTACTTAACGAACAAATAGATTCAAATAGCTCACCTCTGTTAAATATATTCAGATAAGCTGGAATTTGCAGGGACCCCCTTTTTTGGGTTTTAGTGCTCAATAAGAATTTATTGTAGTTACTGTAATATAAATAGCCACGGATTTCGGAAACAAGCTTAGTTATTCAAACTGTGATCTTGTCTGATGATGCTACTGTGATAGCGAAACAATTGTTGTGAGTTTAACAATAAAAATTTGTGAAAATCAGAATAACCTTATTTCAAATTACTAATTTAACTTCAAAATATTACTTTTATTAGGCCATATATGTATATTTGAACTAGGATATGCATATCGGGGGCTAAGCAGTTAGGGATGCCTAAATGATTAGTGTTTGGGTGGCCTCTGGATTCCCCTAAATGAGAACCGACGAGCCGCCACTGATATGACCTCTTCAGAAATGTACTAAATTCAGAATCAAATATGTCGGAAAAACTAATTTCTAACTCACCAAAAAGAAAATACTTGAAACGAATCAACTCAAACAGTAGAGAAATTAGTTATAAATCATAACCTATCATTATTTTTGTATCTTTTACTATGTGTCTGGTCGTCACTTTCTTTACACGAACCAATTCTTAATCATCAAACTCTTTCAATTCATTCCATTCACACAAACTGAAATCAACATTGAATATTTTTCATTTTACACAAACACCAGTAGGCAGGGGTGGGACTCGAACCCACAATCTCCGACATATATTCTACCACTATACCATCGCACACACATAAACCACAACTAACGTGTACCCTGAGCACAAAAAGCCACAACAGATGTTATTCCTCTCAAACAATATTCTAATATAAGAAAAATAACTAGAATTTCAAAAATAATAATCAGTTAAAGAATATTTTGTAAATTTTTGACTCTATATGAAATAAATCCATAATTTACGAAATTAATTAAAATGCGAGTCGATATTGAATAGAAGGAATTGAAATAACTTCAAAATTATAATTATATTAAAAATATGTATGTAAACATACATATATGAAAAAATCCACCGTCCCAAAATTATATAAAATTCTCAAAATAAAGGATGAAGTAAAAATACTTGAACCAGAACTCTAACATTACATAAGTATATATAATTTTTCGGTCCATTTGACCTCAATATAAATGTATCGGGTGTTCTTCTTAGAGTAATAGAAGATCACTGTGATTTCACAGAAGATAGAGGCCATGTTGTTTTGACATTTCTAATCAGTAAGCATTGATGAATTAGCATGGAAAGACTCATGCCGCAACAACGTTTACAAATTGTTGAAATTTATTTTCAAAATCAGTCTTCTATTCACCAAACTTACAGAGCACTTCGTGAAATTTATGTTTTACATAAGCGTCCATCATGGCAGCTTATTCGTCGAACTACCGATTGATTTCGGACAACATTTTCTCTACTCGATGCAGCAACAAAAAGACAAAGAACTGTACGTACAGAACAAAATATGGCTGCTATAAATTATAGTGTTAATGATGATCCAGATATTGTCTATTCGTCGACGTTCACAACAAGTTGGACTCTGGGCATCCACCACATGGAAAATTTTGCGTGAACATCTTGGTCTACACCCATACAAGGTCCAACTGGTTCAAGAACTAAATCTACTTGACCATAATAAGCGTCGTTATTTTGCTGATTGGGCCCTAGGACAGCTTGAAGTTGATCCACTTTTTTATCATAAAATTGTGTTTAGTGATTAAGCTCATTTCTGGTTGAACGGTTATGTAAACAAGCAAAATTGCCGTATATGGAGTGGAAACAATCCTCAAGAAGTTCTGCAGGTTTCATTGCATCTTGAAAAATGCACTGTATGGTGTGCTTTACACGCTGGAGGCATCATCGATCCATATTTCTTTAAAAACGATGCTAATGCTAATTTTACAGTAAATGGTGCTCGTTACAGATCGATGATCAACGATTATTTGTTTCAAAATTTAAATGACCCAGAATTGATTTATTGAAAGAAAGATTTGGCGATAACATTATTTCGAGAAATGGTCCAATTAATTGGCCTCTAAGATCATAGGACATAACTCCACTGGATTATTATCTTTGGGGTTATGTCAAGTCATTGGTTTATGCTGATAAACCAGAAACAATAGACGCTTTGGAGCCAACGTAACTTGAATTATTGATTAAACAAGTCCTGAATTACTCGAAAAAGTGGTCCAAAATTGGTCTGGTCGAATGCGGTTCCTCGGAGCTAGTCGAGGTTGACGTATGCCGGGAAATATTTTAAAAACATAAATGTCATAAAATTATCTTTCAACCAAAAAAAATTGGCTTCAATCTTATTAAAATGTGTTTTATTTCAATTTAAAGTTCTATCACTCTAAAAGAAACACCCGATACTTTGCAACAGTCTTTTCTTAAACTCCATTCATGCATGATCTATTCTTATCGAGAGCTTCTACAAACTGCTTCATCAGGCCCAGCTGGGAAAAATGATTTTCTTTCATCCATCTAATGGAATGGATGTTTCTTTGTGCAATGACCATGTTTTCCTTCTTACGCCACTCTTTTCTTACCTAGTGGTTCATTCCGATCCTGATGTCTCAGAGGCATAAGAAAGGAAGATATTTTATGTAGCCACAGTACTGCACAAGGAGAAAGTTGGCCATTTTTAAATCTATACATAAGTCTTCACAAAACTTCATCTCCTTTAGGACCAAAGCCATGGTGTCATCTTCTCCTTTCATTTTTGTTAAGTGACCAATAGGTATTGACCCTTTTCTGCTATAAATCTGTATAAGAACACATTTTGAAATGATTTCAGCGTCAATAAAATCAATATCTTATAAGACTAACCATTGTTTCTTGTCATAATTCATGTTTGTCGTTCAACCTGGAAGCCAATAATTCAGAAACTTCTTCTGACAATTCGAGATCTCTGCTGTGCTCGTTTAATTCACTCTGGTAAAAACGTTAGAGAAGTGATGTCATTCCCTCTTGACCATTTCGTTAGTATTGAAGAAGTATGTAGAGAACCAATATTCGTCAATAGACGCCAAAAAGCGCTAGCACCTGATGAAATGTTGAAATCGGTATTTCCTCTGAGTATAGGACGGACATATCGCAGATACTAAAACAGAATGGGTCCACCAACAACGATTATCTGAACTTATTTCTTCAATATTTACTAGGCAAAAATAATCACTGAAATGGTTTTAAGGTTCTCTCCAATCCATCGGTACGCTGAAACTCAGACCTTTCCTCTTTACGCTAGTCTACTGACGTAACTGTTCTATACCTATACTATCTTTAACAGACCATATGCGGCGCACGGGTTTTACTCGTATCCTGATGACCAAAATATTCGAGATAAGTACTCTTTATAGAGTCAGTAACAGATTTTCCGTTTTCCTTCAATATATATCCTACACATATGTGAGACAAACACATCAGGGCTATTGCCATAACTTCTTGTACTTGAACTGGGCCTTTAACTAATTTTAGGTTTCCTTAAAACACAACTCTTTCTAAACACAAATATCAAGCTCAACTGGTTCGACGATATCTTAGTAGCTGACTTTTTTCGTGGAATTCGTCGAGTAAACACGGTTCTGTTCTGTACATACGGAACCGACTTAGGGGTTGAGCGGCCATTTCGCTAATTTATTAAGTGTCTCACTCTAGGAATAACCTAGCTTATATCACGCTAACAATAAACTCGTTTTAGCTGGTTAATAACAGAGTATTGTTCTGAGACCAACATGCAAAAAAGTGCCACTGTTACGAGTCTAGGTATCCTGGCTAGTGAGGCCAGTCTACCTCTGTGTTATCTTTTTTTAGTCTTTCGCCTTTGCTCTGGTATTTTGAATTACGTGTTTTACTACTCTGTCAAGAAAGTACCGGGAATTTTCAATTGAAACAACATTTTTACATTTAATCGTAAATATTTATTGGGTCGCCTTCAAAATAGGCTCCATTTGCTCCAATACATCTATGCCAACGGCACTTCCAATTATCGAAACATTTTTTATAGGCGCTTTCCGGGATTCGGCGCTCTCGCGCCGAATTTTGTTTTATGGCTTCAATCGACTCAAAACGGGTGCCACGAAGGGGCAATTTTAGTTTTGGGAAGAGGAAAAAGTCGCAGGGAGCCAAATCCGGCGAATGCGGTGGTTGCTGAAGCACGTTTGTTGAGTTTTTGGCGAGAAAGTCAGTCACAATCGTAGCTCGGTGAGAAGGCGCATTATCGTAATGCAAAATCCATGAGTTGTTCGCCCACCAATTTGGCCGCTTCTTACGGATACGCTCACGCAAACGTTTCATAACGCCTAGGTAATACTCCTTGTTTACCGTCTGACCCTCTGGAACGAATTCGTAGTGCACCACGCTACGGATATCGAAGAAAACAATGAGCATCACTTTCATTTTCGAGCGGCTTTGGCGTGGTTTTTTCGGTTTCAGCTCATTTTTTGCCACCCATTCCGATGATTGCTGGCTTGTTTGGATATCGTACTCGTAGACCCAGGTCTCATCACCAGTTATAATTCGTTCCATGAATGTAGATTCGGAATTACAGCGATCCAGCATGTCTGAAGCAACCTGTTCGCGATGACGTTTTTGAAGAAAATTCAAGTCTTTCGGTACGAGTCGTGCGGCCACCTTTCTCATGCCCAAAATATCAATCAAAATCATACGTGCGGACTCGTGGGATATCTTAAGATCATGTGCTATCTCTCTCAAGCTGGTACGACGGTTTTCCAGCACCCTTTCCTTAATTTTATCGACGTTATCTTCGATGGAAGCCGTCGATGGGCGACCACTTCACGACCGTCCTTGAAGGCTCTGTACCACTGATATGCACGAGTTTTCGATAGAGCATTATCACCAAAGGCCTTTTGCAACATTTTCAATGCATCGGCACACGAAAATTCATTTGCAACACAAAACTTTAAACAAATTCATTGCTCAACGTAATCACCCATAGTAAAAATCGGCACGCACTCTGACATCGACTGACTTAATCAGCTGTTGCAAACACACTAGTTGACAGATCCCGCTCAAGCTTGGCATAGTTATTAAGGACAGTGGTACCAACCTAGGAAAAAAAAATGTTACCTGCCTCATTGCCCCGCCAGATTTAAATCGATAATTCTCGGTACTTTCTTGACAGAATGTACGATGTAAAGGCTCAAATGTTAGGCTCACCTAAACTTATATTGTTGTGAATAAAGGTTAAAGTGATTTCGTCTGTTCAATTTTTGCGTATTACAACAATTATATACTGACAGTTAAATAGTCTAATATTCCTTATGTATATTCAGTGAATGGGGCAATTCTCTAAATACGTGAAATAGTTAAAAAGTGTTTCCATGTCGTTTTATTAAGGAATCAGGAACACAGGATTCAGGTTCATCATTTCCAAGAAAATAACTACAAGTAACTCGATCCCAAGTACCACATTTTTTGACACAATCAGATCGATTATGCCATTTCGGTAGGGCTGATAGAGAAAAATTGGTTCAGTATTAAAATTTAGTTCATCAAATATAACCCAAGTCTGTTGAAGAATCCTGTGTGTCCAGAAAAGAATTTTTGGAAACTTGTGTTATTCGCCAAATTATCAATTTTCTTTTTTTTTTATCTAAAAGATGTAATTAGATGATACACATATTTGTTGATTTCTATTTATTCTGAAGAATTGCTTCCATCACGTATTTTGTTACATAGTAACTTCTTCATATCTTCATAAGAAACTAGAATATCTAACAAATCGTGTCATAAGGGCAACTCTTGAAAATAAATAAAAATCGGCATTTATATGCTATCTAATTGAGTGTACAATGGATTTCTATGAATTAAAGGCCAACAAAAGTTGAAATCTAAGGCATTATTCAGCCGTTTCATAAGAATGAAGCAAAAGCATAAGCTCGTACCTATTTTGCAACAGACAAAAGCTTTCTTACCCGAATATAGTAGGCAGATATCCAATACTCGACTCTTTTTATATATTGACACAATATTTATTAAGAGAGGACTTTTTGAATAAATTTTGAATATTAGGCTGAATAATTATGTGAAACCTGTAGAAATTTTGTAGTTTCAAAGACTAAATCCAACTGTCTCAGCAACCCTGTTTATATTGAAGTAGATAAGAGTATATAAAATCTTCAAACATCACACAAGAATTGAAAACTTGAAAGAATCCATAGAAAATATAGAATATTCACCGTAATGACCTAGCAAACATTAGCCATTACAGCTGTTTCAAATGAAGCTTATGAATGAAAAGTTGCCAAAACCTGCTTCATATAAATTTTAAAATAGCTTGCAAAAAATGTAGCAGATTCCCCTGAACGGTTTGAAAATTACGCCCATTATCATCAGTCGGACTTGAATTATAAATAGAAACAATCAATAAAAATATTATCACGTATAATCATGAAGTAAAACATTTATCAGATTCTATGTCCTTCCACAGATTATAAGGAAAGGTTGGGTAAACGATTCATTTGTATCAGAGAAGTGTTTTGCGCATGTGCGAAAATGCTATTTGTAATTATAACTATTATATAAAGAATAAAAACAAATTGAAATGGTTTATTCACTGAAAGATAATTTTTGAAAATTAGAGGTTCCACAGAACAATTCTGTGGAACCTCTACAAAATTCAATTTCCTAAAAACTTTCTGCATTCATTGAAATGAAATCTTTTATTGATAAGGTTCATTTGAAATAGTGTTATCAGCTAATGTGTGCTTGGTAATTTGGGTCAATATTCTCTATTTCCTACAGATTCCTTCATGTTTCTGAAAGTTGTGTGATGTTTGAGAATTTTATATATCTACTCAAATAGAAGCAGTGTTTTTAAGATATATTGGTTCAACAAAAAACATTTTCTCAAGAAATTATTTTAAGAAGGTTTCAGAGAATAATTTTTTTAGAGTTAAAATTTTTGTTAGAGTAAATCCGAAGAGTATATACGTATAATAATTGCCCGAAAAAGACTACGTAACTGGAAACAAAATTTTTTTGATATATTTTTTTTTAATAATGTTGGGTAATATTCAGTACTTCATTGAAATATTGGATTTGTTAACACAATTTTTTAATTTTAAAGATCAAATTTGATTTTTTCCAGAAGAAAATGTATATGAATATACTATCAAAAATTCTGTTGAAGTGTTCGCAAAAAGATCTGTTTTTTTATTTAAAAAAAATATTCAAAACATAATGGCCACTCTACATACGAGTTATAAGATTGTTTTAGTACCAACGATTATTGTACTATTTAGAGGTAATTTTTTTGAAAGAAAAAAGCTATGATGTTTTATCCGTTTGGTTTTGTTTTCAATAAAATCCTAATTTTGTCAAAACTTTTTTTCCACCTTATTACAAAACACTTTTTGCTCTGACTGCCAGTTAAATGAAACAACAAAGTACAATTTTAAGCATCTATTTCAAAATAGTATGGGATATTTTCTCACGAGCACAAGAGTAGTAAATCCTTATCTCATACACTATTAGCTGATTAAGGCTTTGAGAAGTTTGAATCTTCATCCAACTTCGATGTTTCCCTATCATCAATACTCACAATGGATCGAAAATGTATTTCTTCAGAATATGGTACATGTCCTGTAACTGAATTCCGATGAGGATTTGTCTCATTTTTTCTGTATGTCCAATTTTTTCTATTAAAATCAAGAACTTCCGTTGATTGGAATTTTCTGTTACTCAAGCCCATCACTCTGGACATGAACAATTTTTTTATCTAACCGAATAATCAGAAGTATTTCAATTCTCATTTTGAATTGTGCAATATGTCCTTATCCAAGATTTCTCTATTCCGTAGTACATTCTTTCGGATGTTTTTTTCCTGAAACATCTTACATGATGCTTTTTATGCAGAAACAACTAAATAAACAACTGAATCATTCTCAATCGAATTCACTTTCTGTATAAATGAATAGATGCGATCTAAATCAAGTGTTTTTATTGAATAAATTTACATATTTTGAGTATATTATTAACGAGATTCGGTAGTAGTGATGATGAAAAATGAAGGCGTCGACTGGAGCCATACTATCACCGAGTGCGTTATAAATACTCGAAAATCTTTGATCTTAATCATTCAACTACCGTTAGCCAATATGTCCAGAGCTTCTAAAATATTGGTGAGAGATTTCATTTCATAAAGTTAATTATTCGTTAATACGACATCCATTTCAATAAAAACTGAATGACTTTTCCGATATAATATAGTATATAATCTGGAATGAAAAGTTTCAATTAGATTTTTCAAAACTACAACTATCGTACTCTGATACCGAGTTACTTCGAGTGCAATTTTATTTTATTATTAGATATCTTGAATTAAAAATAGATTGAAGTTTTCTAAGATCTTCATTATTTCCAGGTTTGTGTTGCTTTGGTTTGTGCCACCACTACATCTACAGATGAAAGGTATAGAAGAGTTGATCTGACTGATATTGGAACATCTTTCCCGCACCAGTGGCAGTTAACAAACAGTTTGAACGATCGTAGATTAACTAATGATGTCGGTACACGAAATTTCAATATATTGAGAATTGACAGTAATAATCGAAACTTAAATGGAAGACACGATCAAAATGATCAACTTGACAATGCTCAATCTGGCAGAAAATTCAACATACAGCAGTTGCCACTTCAAGGTAGTGTCAATCTAGGTTCACTTCTAGATGCCAGACCTGGAAGGCAGCTCACGAATGAGAGGTATATAGGAGGGCTGCAAAGAGGAAATGGATATTCAGGTCAAGGAAAATATATCTTCGGTTTGTCATCACAAGGTAGACAACGCAGTTGGGGCAGACAAAATGGGCAAAGACAAGCACAATTTTCAGAAGGGCTCAGGAACTCTCAAAATCTTCAAATAACTACAGGTAACGTTATCAAACCATCAGTTGGCGCAAATCAAATTCCATTTTTGGGAGGCACGTTTAATTATAACCAAGAACAAGCACCTGAAATTCGCGGTGAATCGGTTAATTCTTATGGAGGTCTGAATGCACAACCTGAGGGAATAGTTGGTTCCAGTCAATTTATTGGATACAATAAAAACCTTATCGGGCAAAGGCCAACATTGAGTGGAAATATACAGCAGAACCCATCACTATCCCAATGGAACAATAATGGAATTTACACAGGTTTGGTTAAGAATCAGGGGCTAGCACCGATTTCCACAGGAAGTATTTTCCAAGGTATAGATAATGCTTCACAGGAGGAAGTAGGACAAGATGCACAAATAAACACGCAGAACAATAATCAGGGTGGATATTATTCACAAAATTCAGCATTTGAAGGCAATAGAGAATCGTCTTTACAATTGCAGACAGGAAGAAATTTTAATCACCTTGGACTAAATAAGTTGCGTGGTATTCAAAGTGGGCTTCTTGGTAATAACGCTGGAAGACAACAATATGTCTTCTCAAATTCACAAATAAGAGACGAATCTGGAATTGATACCGCATCACGCCCAGAAGAAGAAGGAACCAACCAAAATCTAAGGAGCAATTTAGAAACATCGTTGGATTCATATCAACCTCAAAGAGATATAAATCAAAATAATATCGCTCAACAACAAACAAATTCATATACTTACAGTGAATTGAATGGCAAAATTTGGAAAGTGATCCAGTCAAATCCTTCAATAATATCTAATATGAATGGACTTGCGGAACAGTTGCTCAGTAATGAAGACTCAGGAAATCAGCAAATCAGGCAGCTGAAATCTTTACTGCAGGAAATGGGCAAATACAGTAGAAATCCATCGTCTTCCGGCATCAGCGTGAATGGTTCAGGACAGCAGAATACAATTATAAGGAACCTCCTTGAGGTTATGAATGATCATAATAGGTCAAATTTTCCAGTTTCTTATCAGGGTCTTAACGGATGGAGGTCTTGAATATAATCTTCTTAAAAAAATGATTGCTTGAAATGTTATGTTATTATTCATATTGAAAAAATTCTCGTTGATGTTGTGTTAATTTTGAATTATATTTTTAACATAAAAGTCTGACTTTTGATTATTCAACAATTATAATTACCTATTGGAGTATTAGACATAAAGTTCTGCTTTTAGTACCTTTAGCAATATTCATATGTTAATTTTGATCCATAAGCAATTCTAAATTTATTTCAAAAAATAAGTTAAACGCTATTTATAGGTAAAAATGGCGAATTTCGTATCGCTCACGTATTTCAATACAAACAAAATAATAAAAATCTTACATAAATGGAAGATAGTTTGACCTCAACACTGTCAGAGTTATCTGCAATGTATATTAAACTTGCACACAGATTCGAAGCTAAAATTATTTCCACACAGTGGTTGTATCATGGCACTTACAGATAGCTTCATTATAAGTTTAGGTATGAAGTTTCCATTTTTATCTTTATTACTTTATTTTCATTACATAACTTATGCTTATTAAGGCAATTCCTTTAGTTGTTGCTTATTCTAGTACAGCTGCTCTGAAATTATTATGTTCGGTACGATCCAGGTAGACCATTGATCAGAGGACGCAATAAAACCCTCATTATCCCTCTAGCCATGAAATATCCCAAATTTATTCTCTCTACAGGCAGAAATGAAATAAAATGGCAATAGAATCCTAATTAAACAATTTTGAAGGTATAAATTCAATAAAAATGTATATTTTCAGTTAACTCTTCATCAGTTTATTCTTTATCTGCCATTAAAATCGGTAATAGTTTTTAGGGTGATTTGAAAGACACTTAATAAATTAGTGAAGCCGTAGCCCGATCGCACACCCGGTTCGATATGTACGGAATAGTACCGTGTTGACTAGACGAAGATCACGTAAAAAGTTTTTTAATGAGATATTACCGCGAAGATTGAATCAAAGTTTAGCTTAATATTTACAAAAGGAGTGTTTTTAAATAGACATAAAATGAGTTCAAGGCTCTGTTTAAGTGCACAGAGTTGTATAAATAGTCTTGATGTGTTCAGTTACATTTGTGAAAATATACACTTAACGAAAACTTTGTGATCAGGATAAAATCTTAGCTCAAACTGTGATCTGCAAAACTTGTACGAAAATTATGAGAAGTGGGGCATGTTAGTCTGTTTTATACAAATCGTAGAAAATGCAGAGGAAGCAAGTGATTTGTATCGTGAAAAATATCCAGAAAGACGACAACCGTCAAAAGATATTTTTGCACGATTGCGTCACAACTTAATTAATGGAGGTCATTTTGAAAAGAAAGATATCTTAAGAATACAGATTTAAAAGAGTTGTCATTTTAGGAGCTGTTGAAATCCACCCCAGAAAATCAACTCGTATTATAGAAGAATGTACAGAAGTTCCAAAAACGAATGTCAAAAGGATTCTGAAAAAACATAAATTCAAACCTTCTAGAGCCAAATGATTTCATCACCTGATGCCTGGAGATTTCGAACGCCGTACTGAGTTGTGTCAATGGTTTTGGAGGAATGTGAGCAGACGCCTGATTTTCCACTCAATTGTATTTGCACAGATGAAGCTCATGTATGTAGTAGCGGTATTTTTAACCACTATAACTCCTATACTTGGACACAACAAAGTCCCCATTCAGTTATGGAGCAGACGAATCAAGGAAGATTCGAGTTCAGTATATGGACAGGCATTTATAGGGTCAGAATTACAGGCCCGTTAATTTATAATGATAACCTCACATTACAGAATTATCTACAGATCAAATGGCAACCTATAGAATCAATTTTTGAAAAGATGCCGCTCTGTCAACTTCAGAATATTTACTTCCAACATGATGGCGCTCCTCCTCGTAATGATCATCATAAGGAATTTTTTAATAGCAAATTTTGGCAACACTTGGATTGCCAACCAATGTCCCAACCACTGGCCGACTAGGTCCACCCCCCAGGCATTAGATCTTGACGTGATTGGGGCGCTCTCTTGACTAGGACCCTAGATTCGTCCCGGCGAATTGGAGGGTTAAGTCTTGGTGTCTAACGTAATGCCATTTCGCGCCAGTCACTGGACCTGTATGATGGAAGATCTCCGAATGGGGCCCTAGTTTTACTCTGGTGAAATGGAGGGCTGAGCCGGTTGATTAACTCAGTGACAAGGGAGTCTGTCGCAGCACAGGGCTTCTCCCTTAAAACTGGCGTACTCTACCCTATCGCAGTAAAAATCTCCGGATTCTGTGTAATGGCCGAGTGCGTTATGTAGCATACTGCGTTACCTCGGGGGGGTGGTCTTGCCCTCAGGTGTTACTTGTACCACCTGGCCACCCCAATTGGTGTTGGACTCGAGGGGGCAGTGGTTGAAAGTCCGCATGCTGGACTAGGGGGGTATTTCATTTATCTGTTCGCAGACCCCCATTTTCGGGATATTCTCATGAAACGACTCGGGGTTTAACGGGACTTGACGGTTCGACCGGCCTGTCCTGGCCCCTGGATCTGTGCGTAACAATTTAGGGTTTGTGGATCTCGACGAAATGGCTCCGCCATTAGTGCTTGACGCCAGGATCAATCAAATGACTTCACATGGGTTCGGTGGGTCAGGACGTATAGTCCGCTAGACGGTGCTCGTACCAGGATCAATTGTAGTCGTCAATCTTGAGTTTATCTTAGTTTATGGGACTGCGTTCGGGTGGATGGATAAGAATTCCCTCCGGCGGGTGAGTTGCGTCTCAAACCAACTCGGGTACTGACCTGCTGAGCCAGTAGAGGTTGGATAGTGCTTCGCTGCTACCAGTCAGACGGTTCTGGCTTTCGAGTCGGGGCCCAAACTGGAAGCTGGTGGGTTCATCTCTTCGGAGGGGTTCTCGCCGAGCGCGATGATATGGCGTAATCCTTATCACACTTTCTACCTCTAGGGGTGGACTGTGGAGACTGCTTGGTAGTCACTTGGAAAAGAGGCCTTCCTCAAATAGCCAATAACTATTCTGGTAGAATTCACCTGGCCGGCTAGGTCGCCTGACCTAACGTCTGTGGACTTTTACCTTTGATAAAGATAAAAAGATATAATCTATAAAAGGCCGATCAACTCTAGAGAAGAACTGGAAACGGCGGTAGTTCATAGTTTTGCTTCTACTACTTCTATCGAACTTATCAATTCAGCAATAAATATTCAGAAAAGGTGCCGCATGTGTTTGAACGAAAATGGTCGACACAGCTCATTGATGAAATTCTTAGTTTGTTGTTATTTTCAAATGATGTTCAATTTTTTATGGTTTTTAAAAAGACAACGGCTTTTCTTCAGAGTATTAACTGTTTGAATCGAACTTTCATAACCAACAATCAATGTATGCATTATTTTATTTTCACCGCCGCAAAGTCCAAAGACTACTTATCTGAGAGATAAACTTTGAAAATTCAATATCTGGAACATGACTCCAGAAAAATCTCAAGTATGCTATAATTTTGGAATGGTAATTTTCACTTTGCAGAAAATTCAATTAACGTCATAGAATTCTCCGTAAGAAGTTGCTACAGGAATGTTTTTACAGAAATAGAAAATTTTCAACAGAAGAAAGGTAACAGCAATATTCTAAAAATGAACATTTTTGAGAAAGACCTTGTTACAACGTAACGGTTATAGATACCGACATACGGTTCTCACCAATGAGTTTCTCATAAAAATTGATCCCAAGGCACTGATATCAGTTTTCGTTCATCTATTTCTATAACCCATACTCCTTATTAATGAGATTTGATGTGGATCAGCCGAATTTATTCATGTTTTATTAAATTGACAAGAATTAGTTTTGTCCATTACAGTCATAATTTCATTACACTAAAAACGCTCTGAACTTTTTGAGCGTGTTTCAAATTTTATTCCATATTTTCTTCGTCACAAATCCAAAAATTATTGAATAAAACAAAAGAACAAACTTCTTATTATCCTTTCCAATAGCCGAAGCATATTATGCATAACACCCGGTCAACTTCATTATTTCAATTTTTATTTTCACATTGATACCTTACATCGGGCATTTTCAAAATTTCTGAGTATTATGAATAGTGTTCTAGTAATCTTTTGGTCCAAAACACATATTTTCTTAGTATATTCATTTCATTTATCATTATAAATTATACTATCAGATATAAATGTGTTGAGTGCTAAAAGTTACTTGTGTGGTTATGTCTAAAATTACCGGAAATTATTTTGTATGCTTACATTGAAAATACAGGTCATCAATAGATAAAGCAACAAATTTTTAGATTTTCTATATAAATATATAAAAAAAGTTTGCGGATCTACAAAGCGTGGCAGTCAAACTATATTTGAACATACAAAATTTCGAATTGATGTAGTATCTTCCTTTGTAAAGAATACTCTATTCTCTATTATCAGTTGAAATTTTCGTTCGAAGAAATTCTTTCACAAGTACATATATCAATGAAGAATTCAATGTTCTATCGATGTGTATACTCAAAATCTAATTTTTATTATGGGAATCTTTACTGCTCAAACGCAGGATTGTCATGATCCGATCCAATAATCTAACGTTTTCTTATTGAACATATAAGGAAATATATGTATGAAATATACAAATTGAAAATAACTATAAAGAAGTATTTGCATAATGCAGAATAATAGGTGGAATTAATTCTTCAGGGCATCTACAGATTCAAATCTAAATAAATCTCAAGAAAACATTTAGAATTAAATTTTAAAATATGTGGTGAATACACTGTATCACTTTATAGACCTATATAATATCATCAAATGTGGGGAAAATTAACTAATAAAGAAACAGAAGAAATATAAAATAATGACAAATTATTTAGACATCACCTTATATATATATATATATATAATATATATATTAATTTATTAATTAATTATTAATAATAATTGAGAAATTTCTTTGTATTACAGCACATGCACATGGCGGTTATATGATGCAGTCTAAGTCGTATCTTCTTTCATTGTATTGTGATATAACATAATTTGCGTATTTTATCCCAAAATTGGTTAGTTGTTGCTGAAATATCTAGTGATAAAAAACGCATTTTTATTTAAAAATTTGAGGATCAAAACAGATTTAATCTGTCAGTCTTCTACAATTTCAATTTAAAAAAAATTTTTATTCAAAAAACTCAGAATTAAATTAATGTCTACATAATCACCGCTCATATTTAATAGACGAATATAATCAAAACTCAATAAACTATGTCAAATGGAATAAATAAACCAACAAATATTAAATGTCATTTAATATTAATGAATAAATATTTGAAGGAGACAAAACTTTGTTTCTGATCATACCATTATGAATACCAATTCTTTTTCAAAAACATGAAACACAACTTAAGGACTTCTCAAAAAATATAATTTATTTGAAATATTCAATATATTCAAATATTCAAATAAGTTAATTAAAAAATCTCTCAAAACATGCACTATATCTTCAAAAAACAATTAGAATTCCGATAATCTCTTCATCGGCCCTAGATAATATTTGAAATATCAAAATCAACTAACAATCAGTATATCTTACCTTAAAGTGTAGCCGGAAATAGCTTAAACAGGCTATTTTTAAAATTCCAGATAGTCTATGTTCGTCACAAAATCACAGAAAACTGTAAAGTATTATAAGGTTTCCTTTAAACCATTGACATTCCATAATGAGATTTATTCAAGCCTAAATATAATTATATTATATATTATGTATAAAATAAAAAAGGAAAAGGCTTTTTACTTGATATCAAGTAAAAAGCCTTTTTCTCTTGTATTTTCATGTATTTTCAAAAGATATTTTGTTTATACAAATAACTCCTTACTGAAGGGAGTTTGGGTCCGAATTTATTAGCTTCTTTCTCTGCAGAATGTGCAACATATTCTTTAAAAAATTAAAATAAAAAAGGGCTTTTTGAATTATATGTTAAACATTTTTTAGTGATGGAACTTGTGATTCTTCAACGTCCAATCAAAACATATATGTAGAAGGTGATGTCTAAATAATTTGGTTATCATTTTATATTTCTTTTGATTCTTTAATATTTAATTTTCACCACTTGTGATGATAATATATATGCCTATAAATTGATACAGTGTATTTAGGACATGTTTTAAAGTTTAGTTCTAAATATTTTCATGATATTTATTCAGATTGCATTCTGTATAGTGCCTGAAGAAATAATTCCAGATATTGTTCTGTAATATTATATAAGAAAATCTTCATCGTTATTCTGAATCATGCAATACTTCCATTGTTTAAGATTCCTCTATTTTGTGGCACATTTTTTTGATTCATTTTTTCCTGAAACGTTTTCGCACGATTTCAAAGAGTTATAGGTAACCCAAATCTTTCCTAATTGAATAGAAATCATCCAAATCAAGTTTTTTCACTGAATAAATTAACATATTTCAAGTAGATTATTAACGAGATTCCGAAGCGGTGATAACGGAAAAAAAGTATCGATTGAAAGCATTCTCTCATTTACAGAATAGGTTATAAACACTGAAAAATATTTGACGTTCGTCATTCAACTACCATTCACCAAAATGTGGAGTGCTCCGAAAATTTTGGTAAGATGCTTTATTCAGTAATACATTCATTAAAAAAAAAAGCTTTTCGGATGGAAATTCGAGATTATGTTGACTACTTTGAATGTTCGAATTCTACAGCTGTTTTGTTAAGTACTACTTCGATTGCAATTTTGTTTGATTCTCAGATAACTTGAACTAAAAACAAACTATTATTTCTAATATCTTTCATTATTTAAGGTTTGTGTTGCCTTCGTTTGTCTTACAACGGCCTCTACACATGAGAGATATGGAAGATCTGAAGTGACAGGTTTACTGCCCTATCAGTGGAGGTTAGCAAATGGTTGGGAAAATCGTAGAATACCGAAGAATGTTGGTAGCTCTATTCATAACTTGAATGGAAGAAACGATGTGGGTGGTCAACTTGGCAATGCTCTTCAATCTGTCGGAGAATACAACATAAAGCAATTGCCATTTCGAGGTTCATTTGTAGGTGAAAATTCTGGAAGAGAGCTAACGAATGAAGGGGGCCTACCTAGAGGCAATAGGTATTCAGATCTAGATGTAAACAACTTCGGCACCTCATCAGAAAGTGGACAACGCAGTTGGAGCAGAAAAAATGCGCAAAGACGACCACAATTTTCAGAGGGACTCAGGAACTCCCAAAATCTTATCAGACCATCAGTTGGCGCAAAGCAAATTCAATTGTTAGTTGGCATTCCTCTTAGTAATGACCAAAAAAAAACACTTTTCGCTAATGAAGATCTGAATGCACAACGTACAGGAATTATCAGTTCGGCTCAACCACATGGATACAATCAAAACTTTATCGGAGAAAGACAAGTTTTAAGCGAAAATATTCAGCAAAATCCCTCAGTACCTCAATGGAATAATAACGGAATTAACACAGAGTCTCTAAATAATCAGAAGTTAGGATTGATTTCTAGAAATAGTTTTTTGCGATGTATAGATGACAGTTCGCAGAATAATAACGAGGAAGGACAAGAAGCAGAAATTAATACAGAAAAAAATAATCAGGGTGAATATTCTTCAGAAAATGTACCTTCTGAAGGCAATGCAGAAACTTCCTCAAAGTCACAGGTAGTTACAAATTTTAATCAGCTAAAACTTAATCAGTTCCGGGATATTCAAAGGGAAACTGCAGGAAATAACATTGAAGGTCAACAATTTATTTACTCAGAAACGAATCCAGAAAGGCAGTCACCAACAAGAGATGGCTCTGGAATCAACACATCATTACTTCAAGAAGTAGAAGAAGGAAAGAGTCAAAATATAGAAAATAATTTAGAAGCATCCTCGAAAAAATCTCAAAGCGAGATAGAACAAAATAATATTGTTCAACAACATCCAAATATATACACTTACGGTGAATTGTATGGCAAAATTTGGAAAGTCATCCAATCAAATCCTTCAATTTCATCCAACATGGAGGGTCTCACGGAACGACTACTCAGTAATGAAGATTCAGGAAATCAGCAAATTGGACAACTGAAACCTTTACTGCGAGAAATGGGTAAATACAGGGGAAATCCATCTTCCGGTACCAGCCTGGATGGACAGCAAAATCCACTTATAAGGAACCTTATTGAAGTCGTGAACAGAAACGTGAATAATCAAAATTGGCCAAGTATTCCAATTTCCTTTCAAGGCCTTAGCAGTGGGAGATCTTGAATGTAATCTGCGTGAAAATTAGTGATACTTTGAAATTTTATGTTTTTCAAATTTCGAAACAATTGTTGAATGAGTTATAATAAATTTTAAATTACATTTTTTATATCTTTATTCTGACACTTGATGATTTATTCCTATCGTTCATAAGAAAACCTGGTTGAATATATTTTAAATTATTTTACGTACTGCTCAGTTTTAATATAATTACCTATATCAATTCTGATCTATTAGTGACCGAGAAATCTCATTCCTAATATTCAGTGAAGGCTTTTTTATATGAATGAGAGGTGAATTTTAGATAGCTTCCAATTTCATATTCTATAATATTATAAACATTATAATAATAAAAATTAAGTTGGTCTCGACAAAACATCAGTTACAGTTTACAGTAAACAGCACATAGATTAGAGATTGTTATGTCCATTTTTCACCGAACAAACTATTTGGTAGAATTTCCCAGATGGTAACATAAGTTCGCATCATTACTGGGGACGAAAAATGGGTTGTATCTAACAATTCAAAACGCAAGAGATCATGGAGCAAAAAATATGATTCACTTGGCCCAGCATTGAATTATTTTATTGAAAATAATACTGTTCTCGCGACAAACAGAAAAATTCAACCAATCTTCATTTTATAATTTTTTCTATTATCTTGGAGATTGTTGAATTCAAGGCAATTGGCCGATAGTTCTCCACTTCTTCTTTCCGTCCTTTCTTAAAAGCAGGTATAATTTTTTCAAATTTTACATTTCTTGGGAAAAACGCCAGTTCTGGGAGCTTAGGTAATGGTGTTCAATAATATACCCTCCAGAATATTGTAGACTGCTGAGATGTCTCTTGCTGTTAAGTCATCATCTCCACAAGCAGATGAGTTACTGGGAAAGTCCCCCACTTTTTTCAGCGTTCCTTTAGTATATAAGTGTAAATATATGGATCTTTCGCTTGTTATTTCTTCAAAAGTATAAAAAAAACTTTGAGTTGAAGGAGTTTCAGTGAAATATTCATTCAATTGTTCAGCAATTTCCACATCCCCTGTTATAGTTATATTATCTTTATTAATTTTATTATTTTGCTTCTTATATTCTACATTGAGTATTTCATTGATAATGGACCATAAGTGTTAACTATAAGTACCTATTTTGTTTATTCTATTTCTTATGTACTTTTTCTAATTTGTTCTTATTTAGTATTATGTTCCTTTTTTGATAGCTCTAAAATAATCTCTTAATTTGATTAAATGTGGATATTTTTTCATTTTCCGATAAAGATTTCTTTTTTTTTTCATTAGTTTTTGAATTTCCTTCTTGAACTGAAAATATTTATTCAACACCTTCTTAATATAATTCACGCTAGAGTTTTTTCTGTTAATGTTAAAGCATCAATTGGATCATCTTTTGTTTGAATGTTTTCTCTATATTTCTTCTACATATTATATTATTATTATTCATTTCATTCTGAATTCAAAAAAGTATTCTGCGTTTGACGTTCAATGTTGCTCTGTGATCCTCTTGTAGAGGATACAGAATAAATTACTTACACTAGCACGCATATATATCCTGAAATAAAATAAATTTTAATTAACATTTAAAAAGTGTCCAATGTGAACTTAAATGAATAGTTCTGTAGTTTACCATAGATCTTAAAGATTGACCGGCAATTTAACGGCCTCAGTTATAGCACAAGGATATCTGTATACATAATGTTAGGGAAACCAAATAATTATATATTATTATTATGAATGAAATAAAATCAATGGAGATTTATACTTGATAGAAGATATATAACATTATTTAAATATTTTAATAATTACAGACTGGATTTTGTTATCTCTTTTGGATGTCATATAATGAATGTATATTTTTTATGTCGTTTGATATGAGGGGTGCTTATGTGACATTAATTTAATTCCTGAAGTTATAATATTAAATATAATTTATATAATATATCTGTAAATATTAAAATATTTAAATAATTATCCTGAAATGCCTTGTTTATGTAAAGGAGAATGTGTTAGTGTAAAACTATCTTTCATTCTTTTAATACTAGAAATAAGGAAATATCTATTCCTAGAAATAAAACTACTAAGTTCCAAATGTCACCTAGATATCAGAGTCTTTCAATCATCTCCCTCGTTATACTCAGTCACTCAATATCTTTAAGTTTACGAAAATAGTTAAGGCTTCACTTACACAGGAGTGTTTCTATAGTGTTAATGAGTATTTTTTCGTTAATTTGGAAAATGTCTGAGTTAAATAATCATTTTTTGTGACTTGTCCTATACATACATTTTTATGTCTCAAAGACTGAATAAATTATTATTATTATATGTATATGAAAATTCTTGCAATTGGGAAGATACTGAACAACCTCGTTTACTAAATTTAATTCCACTAGATATTTTTCTGCACAGACATTTGAAGTCACGTGTGTATCATATAAGGTTAATTTTAAATCTATAAAATCATCGTTTCACGTTTTTTGAGTCGGGTCAACAAAGTTAGTGTGTGTTCGTTATTTATATTTTCATTACAAAAACATATGGAACGAAAACATTTCCGAATAAGAGAAAGAAAGATTTGTAAAACTAGGTCAAAACAAGTTTTGTTTATATTATATCTTTGCACAGTTTATTGTTAAAAATTAATTCATCAAAATGTTGTATTTTTTGTTCAGGAACAGAACAATCACATTAATATTAACATGCGATAGTATCATTAACTCTGTTTTTTTTTGGGTACTATTTAATATGATAATAGTCCAATCGAACTATTTGTTTATTTTAGTGTGAATTGTTTTCAACCTGCGTTCGTTTTGATCGGTTTCTATTCAATAGATCAAATATTGGTAGATGAACATGACCTGTCATTATCAGTTCCGTAGAAACACCTCAGTGAGATGAGGGTAAAGGATTGTGTTATTGGACAATTTCCATTCTTTAAGCCTTAACACCTATGGAATACACAACAAGACATAGATGAATGGAACAAAGATGAAATTAGCATGTGAAATGTAAAACTTCTGATGAGAATCACTGTCAAATTTCTGTTGAACAAGACATACACGAATGGAACAAAGATGAAGTTAAGACTTGAAATGTAAACATTTTGAGGTGCATCGAATCTGACGAAAGTCACTCTAAAATTTCTGTTGAATCAGTTGAAGTTTGACACTACAGATTCAAGAACTTGTCTTGGTTTCAAATAGTTTGGCTTGATTTTCAAGCGAAGCCTGAAATAATCCAAATTAAGTTTAAATTATTCTGCCTCAGGCCAAGATTTATCTGAATGTAGCTTGATATTGCGAGCTTTGTTCAATCAATGTATAAATTTCCACTTTCTTGAAGAATGGATATTGTTTCTGATTTTTAGATTTAATTAGCTTATGAATATGGAATATGCTAATGGATATTTTAGTTTACGTTCTTTCATAAATTATCCTCAACCAGAGGATTCTACTTTTGAACATATAGATACTCGTACTTTCACAATAGTGTTTCCTGAATTCAATACCTACCTCACAATAAACTTTGAATATCAAAACAGATTCAATCTGTTAGTCTCCTACCATTTTAATTTCCAAAAATTTGATGGTTTTGGTTTTGATTTCTGATGTTGTTTGAACAACATTAGTGTTGTGCAAACAAGAACACCACGAGGTCATAGGGGTGAGTAATTTATTGTTAATTGATTTTATCTTTTGAATGCAAAGTTTAACTGACCTTATCTGAATTCTATTTGTTTTTGAGGATGTGCTACATGTTTTGAGAGTGTTTGAAGTAACTCATTTACATTTTTCAATATATTTAATATTTCAAATAAATTAGTTTTGGAGAAGTTCTTAAAATTATGTTATGTATTTTTGAAAAAAAAATTTAGTTTTCAAAAATATAACATCAGAAACAAAACATTTTGTCACAGGCAGACATGCGCACCACGCCTGCCTGAAGAAATCAGATGTGCATGCTCTGAACGAAACGCTGCTCATTTAAATATTTATTTATTGATTTTTGTACGTCTATTAAATATAAGCAGTAATTTTGATAATAATATTAATGTTTATTCACTGAATGATACAATTTGAGCAAAATCAATACAACATGTAAATAAACGGTTCAATTCCACAGAAGCTGATATTTTGGTATCAGCTTTTATGTGGCGTTGCATGAACTTCTCAATAAACTATCTTCAATCTATATCTATAAGTATAATACCAATATAATATCACACATTGAAATTTATATCTAAAATATCAAATAAAATTATGGCAAAAATAAAATAGCAGAACGAATGTAAACGTGACAAAGATTCCAGAAAAATAACAACCTCATCCAACCAATCACACTTACATGATCAGAAACCAAACACAAATACAATGCAACAAGGCATGTAAAAATATTATACTAACTATTATTGACAACTTGACCTATATTTATTTGATAATGCTTCTAAACAATTATTATATCCTTGTAATTATTAGTATCTTCAAAATCTCATGCATTTATTAACTATGTCATGAAAGACCCTTCGGCCTTCCGTAAATGACAATTCTTTAATTTTTCTCCTGTATAAAGTGCAATTTTTAATGGTTTTTGAATATTTCGGAATGTAATTATATAACTTCGAGCTTATGTACTAGCAACTATATTGCCCTATTGTTTTTCCATTTTTAAGGAAAACCGTTCTATACTCTTTATCCCCTGGTTGATCCCCTGAATCCATATTCTTCCCTTATGGATACCCAGTAGAGTATTCCTTGCAAACAACTGTCTTGCGTCATATATATGATTTTTCCCATATAATGCTTCGCTTGGTTATTTAAAATGCTTGCTAAAAATTATCTTCAGTATCCAATGTTGACTTTACCCAAATGATTATGCCCAACTCCACCCCATCCTATGATACCATAAGACAGTAAACTTTGTACCAATGCATAGTAGAAAATTCTTAAGTGATCAATGTCCAGGGCCTCCTTCAAAACTTTAAATCTAGTGAGTAAACCTCTTATTTTGGTAACTAAGCTCTTCATGTGAGCATCCCAGCGAATATGTCTGTCGATTATAGTGCCCAAGTCCTTTAATCGACTCACATTCTGGAATAGTTTCTGTATCACTAAAGACTAATGGTCCTAGGTTCGGTAAGTTTGCGATATATGAGAAGAAAGGGAGATAATTGGTCTTCTCTACATTTAACGTGAGTAGATTGTATTCAAACTATTTTTTTATCTTCCTCATACCACACTCAGCTTCATCTTTCAGGATTTTCCATGATTTACCTTTGTGAAATATCGCTGTATCGTCTGCAAAACTGAGAACACTACTCTAGGTATTCAATTGGAGCAGGTCATTCATATAAATTGTGAAAAGAATAGCACCCAGGACTGTTTCTTGTGGAACCCCGTAATTGACATTTCTCCATTCGCTGACGAAACCCCCAATATCCACTATTTGCCTTCTATTAGTAAAGTAACGTTCAAGGAGCTCAAATGCACGTCCTCTAATTCCGTATGACCATATTTTGATGAAAAATGTTCGTGAAAGACAGAATCGAAGGCCTTGGAGAAATCGACGAATACACAGATTGCCAGAGCTTTCTTGTCTAATGCATTGTAGACTTCAGAAGTCAATTTCAAAATAGCATCCTCTGAAACCGTACTGTTTATCACACAACACTCAATTTTTTTTAGGAATCTAAATAGTCTATGTCTTATTACCCTTTTGATAATTTTTGAGATGTTGTATATGAGTGACACGGGCCTATAGCTCGAAATTTCGTTTTTTTCAAGACTTATATAACGGTTTCACCAATCCTGTTTTGAAAACATCTGGGATTATTCCTGTTTCAAATATTTCATTTATTATGTCAGTAAGGGCACTTTTTATTTCGTCTGTGATTCGCTTGACTGTTTCTGACCTTATTTTATCTTCGCCAGGAGCTTTTTAATTTTTGAGGGGGTTTAAGATGTTATATAATTCATTTTCTGTTGTTGGAAACACGTACGTTTTACCTTAAACAATTTTTATATTTTCTTCGTAATCTTACGGGATATTTATTCCCTTCAAGCTTACAGCTTACGGACGAAAAATATACAGGAGGTTTGCAAAAAGGAAATACAGGTCTAGGTGTATACAGCTGTGGTTCTTCATCAGAAGGTGAACGACTCAGTTGGGGCAGGCCAAATGGGCAAAGACAACAAAAATTTTCAGAAGGACTCAGGAACTCCGAAAATCTTCAAAGTGCTAGAAGCAACATTGGCAGGCAATCAGTTGCCGCAAAACAAATTCCATTTTTGGTAGGTATTCCCCTCAATAATAACCAAGGACAAACAGCTTCCAATAATGAAGTTCTGAATGTACAAGCTACAGTTAATACGTTCCGGTCAACTACTTGGATATAATCAAAACATTATCGGACAAAGACAACCTTTGAGCGAAAATTTCGAGCAGAATCCCTCAGTACCTCAATGGAGTTATAACAGAATTAACACAGAGTTTCTTAATAAACAGAGGTTAGGATCGATTTGAAGAGAAAATATTTTGCAAGGTATAGATGACGTTTCACAGAATAATAATGAGGCCGGACAAAAAGCAGAAATTAATACATTTTTACAGTCGCAGGCAAAGAACAATTCTAACCAGCCAAGACTCAATCAGTTACAGGGTTTCCAAAGGAGACCTGCTGGTAATAACCTTGGAAGTCAACAATTTTTTTACTCAGCCGGCTCTCCAATCAATACATTATCACGTCAGGAAGTAGAAGAAGGAACGGGTCAAAATTTGGAAAATAATTTGGAAGCATCCTTGAATCCGAATCAACCTCAAAGCGAGAGAAACCAAAATAATATTGCTCAACAACACCCAAATATATACACTTACGGTGAATTGAATGGAAAAATTTGGAAAGTGATTCAGTCAAATCCTTCAATTATATCCAACATGGAGGGTCTCACGGAACAACTACTCAGTAATGAAGATACAGGAAATCAGCAAATCAAGCAGCTGAAATCTTTACTGCGAAAAATGGGCAAATACAAAGGAAATCCATCTTCCGGTGCTAACCTAGATGGACAGCAAGATCCACTTAAAAGGAACCTCATTGAAGTAGTGGACAGAAACGTAAATAATCAAAATAGGGCAAGTTTTCTAATTTCTTTCCATAGCCTCAGCAGTGGGAGATATTAAATATTATCTTCGAGAAAATGAGTGATACCAAGAAATGTTATGTTTTTCAAATTCTAAAACAATTGTTGAATATGTTTTGTGTGATTTCAAATAATTTACATTTTATTTCTATATTCTGATGTTTGATGAATTTTTCCTAACATTTATAAGATAACCTGGTTGAATTCATTTTGAAGTATTTGACCTACTCTTAGGCTTCAATATCATAACGGATATTCACATGTTAATTTTGTTTTTACAAACGAAAAATATCATTCCGAAAAATTAGTTAACTCTGTTTTATAAAAATAAGAGGCGAATTTGGGATGACTTCCAATCACTTATTTCAATTAGACCTCTAACAATATAAAAATTATAATAATACAAGTTAGTTTGGTCTTAACAATATTTCACTGATGCAGTTCACAGTAGACTTGCACATAGTTTAGAGATTGTTACGCGAAATTTTCATTGAATAATTTATTTTTTAGACTTTTCTGGATGATAACATTCATCAAGGAATACTCGCGGCAATGCCCTAGTTGAGAAGGGGTGGGTAATTTATTTTACATTACTGCTTGCTTTTATGAAATGGTGGGACGCCAGACAGTTTTAATCAATGTTCACTCTTTCCATAATCTCACCCAAAACTACCAAATTAACTCTGAGAGAGTTAAAACCTATGATCAAAAAATGATAAGATCTGAAATATTCACCCAAACTATACCTGTATGCACGACAGAAATTTCAAAGTGTTTTTCTAGTAATTGCATACATGTCTTTCTTTGAAAATGAATAATAATAATAACCTTTTTCTGACATAAATCACTACTAGAAATGAAGTGTCGACAAAGAAGAAACAATTTCACAGACAAAACTAAAAAACATTTGATATGATCCCTGAAGGATCTGTTCTTTACCATGAATTTCATAAAAATTATCATATATGCTTTATATGCTTTTATGCTTATATGGAAAAGCTGACTAGATATCATGATCTCGCATTCGAGCATAGGGAGATCTATAGCCTAGAGCGAACTTCAATACTCCCCCTCATAATCTCGGTGAAGGGCTTGGTTGAGGCCCATCTCATATGAAAATACCAAACGCTTACAGTTACATATGATGTGATTGAAAAAAAAATATATATGTGTAAAAATAAAACTTTTATTTTTAGGGAAAAAAAACTTTGTAACTTCTATGTTCTGTGTTCCATGATCTATGTTCTATGTCTAAGATCTTAACCTAAAAAGTATCACATGTTTATTTAGTTAGTTGATAGAAATGTGAATTGAGAAACCCGAAGAAATAGCATTGTTTTTGATTTCTTCCAGGTTAGTAAGATATTTTTTTTATTTATTTCTTTGTATTTCTTTGTATGTTATTATTTTATTTTGTGTATGTTATTCTGTTATATTTTAAACTAAAGAAAATAAAATCTTCCAGAATCGTGACATCAAATCGTCTATTCCTTCAATTATAAAAATGAGAATTTATGATTGTTTTTGTCTTTACTTGACGGAAATTCATCTTGAAAATATGAATAAAAACAATATTGTAATTTCCGCTAATATTTTCTTAACACTACGATCGTTACGTCATACCATGACTTCTTCAGTATCTTGTAATACTCTCCTGAAGAAGTCATGTTATGACGTAACGATCGTAGTGTTAATAAAATATTAACGGAAGTCAGAATATTGTTTTTATTCATTTTCAAAATGAGAATTTATTACATTCTTATAAATCAAAAACGTAAGCTACAATGACGACATCCATGAAGATTTGCATCGCTTTGGAAGCATCCAAGACTGATAAGAAGAAAAATACATACAAATTCAAATGGATCCAAAGTGCGGGAACGGAAAATACATATTATGAAATACCAGAGGACAAACAGGATATATCTGACTATCATGAACTTTTGGCTCTACCGAAGGTGAAGAATATCTTGAAATCGATTAAAGTAAGAGGTTCATTTCGTACGTGTGTAATTTCATTAACTCCGGAATTGAAAGAAATATATTTTGATGCCGAAGAAGATGTGATGTTTAAGAATGAATATTTACAACTGATTTATTCACTGGCATACGTGAGAACAGTATTTGGACAAGAATCACCAAAACCACAGGATACGTTAGAACTTTCAAGAAAAAGCAAGGATTTCAGGAGGATAAAGGAGGATTTTGTGCTGAATAATTTTGATGGTAAGAGTGTTTCAGTGAATTTCTGGTTCGAAAAATTCGAGACGAAATGCACGCGTTGTGAAGTAGAAGAAGATAGAGGCAAAATTTTGATTTTACGGTTGTTTCTGGATGGAATAGCGGAAGAATGGTTTGATACTAAATGGATTACATTAGGTTTAGACAAAAGTTTTCAAATATGGAAAGATAACTGCTTAGAGAGTTTTTATGAAACGACTTGGCATAAATATAGAGGGGTCTATTCATTTAGGTACATAGGAGGAAGTTTAGTTGACTACGCTTTTAGGAAAGAAAATTTGTTGTTGAATCTCCGAAATAATTTTCCAACTGACATATTAGTTAATTTAATTGTGACAAGTTTTCCAAATATTTTACAAGATAGAATTGATCGATCAAATGTAACAACTTTCGAGAAATTATTGGGTGAGTTGCGAAAGCTAGAAAGTTCAACAAAATATGACAACGATCGAAATAAAGAAAACCATAGAATGAATAAATCTGCCGAACAAATTCCTTCCTTTTCACAAATAAATAGAAATCCAGTTAAGAAGGAATCATGCTCAATTTGTGAGAAGACTGGTTTTTCAGGTAGATTTCATCCGGAGACTTTATGTCGGCTAAGGAATAAATCCAATATAATGAAGCACATATAAAACTTTCAGAACACAAATTTATAGAAAAAAACCATACAGAATTTCAATGGAGGATCAAAAGGAGATAGAATTCCAAATAGGAAGATTGTTGAAAGAGAATCTGATTGAGGAGTCCTCCTCACCTTTTTCTTCACTAGTCACTTTAGCATATAAGAGAGATGAAGGGTCTAAAACCAGATTATGTGTCGATTTTCGTGAACTCAGTGAATTAATTTTTCCCGAACCACAGCCTTTTCCATTAATTGAAGAAATCTTAGCCAAGACCCGAAATGCAAAATTCTTCACTACATTAGATGTAAATTCTGCCTTTTGGTCGATTCCTATTCGTATCAAATATATATATATATATATATATATATATATATATATATATATATATATATATATATATATATATATATATATAAGACTGCTTTTGTGACACAGAATGGTCACTGGCAATTGAAATGTTTACCTTTTGGACTTAAAACATCCCCGGCCATATTTCAATGTATATGGAATAATATAATCAGAAAATATAACCTGAATTTATTCTGCCTAAATTATATAGATGATATTCTAATATTTTCTTGAACATTTGACCAACATATAGAACATTTGGAGAGTCCCTTGAAAGCAATATGTAATGAAGGATTCAGACTTAAATTTATCAAGTGTTATTTTGCA
Organism: Megalocaria dilatata; assembly: GCA_034642435.1. Taxonomy (NCBI): domain Eukaryota; kingdom Metazoa; phylum Arthropoda; class Insecta; order Coleoptera; family Coccinellidae; genus Megalocaria; species Megalocaria dilatata. Next base: position 48,857,354 of record CM067859.1, on the reverse strand, counting down.
GAAGAAGAAGTCAAATATTCAGAACATATTGTAGGAAACCATACAGTACGACCTATAAATGACAATTTAATTTCCATCAGGAATTTTTCTCCACCCTATACTCGGAAGAAGATAAGGCAATTTTTGGGTAAAGTTAATTTTTATCACAAATATACAAAAGATTCAGCTAGATTATTAGAACCGTTGCATAATTTACTGAGAAAAGATGTAAAATTCAATTGGTCAGGAAGCTTTTAATAAGGGCATCCTTTGTTCTGAGCCAATTCTTGCAATTTTCGACCCAAGTGCCCATACTTCTATATATACTGATGCCAGTATTCAAGGAGTAGGAGCTGTTCTTAAACAAAAACAGATTAATGGTGAAATGAAAACCAAAGCGTATTTTTCTAAAAAACTAAATAAATATCAAAAGAACAAGAAAGCAATATTCCTAGAATATCTGGCAATTAAAGAGGCAATTAAATTTTGGAAATATTGGCTAATGGGACATAAATTTATTGTTGTTACTGACCATAAGCCATTAGAAGGGAAAGAATTTCGTACAAGACCAGATGAAGAGCTGGGTGACATGATGAATTTTCTATCACAATTCGATTTTGAGAAAAGATATGAACCAGGAAAAGATAGAAGCAGATTGCCTTTCTAGAAACCCAGTTCTGGAAGAAACGGAAAATATGGATGAATGTATAAGAACAGTTAATTTGCTGGAATTAAATGAAAAAAAACGAAAAGAAAACTAGGGCATGGACGAAAATAGCCGATGAATGTCTTGAAGAATACAACAACTGGATATAGCCCAGAATATTTACTTTGAGGCAGAACTGATCCCATTGCTCCAGAAGAACTTATTGAAGAGAGAAATTTACCGAAAGATAAGGAAATAGCATATAAAAATTCTTTACGCAATCATGAATACAATAAAAGACTGATCGACAAGAATAGGAAACATTATGATTTTAAAATTGGAGACTATGTTTACGTTGAAAATAAATCAAAATTGAATAGAAAAAAACTTGATGAAATAAGAATAGGATCTTTTCCAAGAGTGAAAAAAATTTCTAACACTATATATGAGATAGATATTGGACATAAAAGAAAAGACAATAACTATTTTCATGTAACTAAGTTGCTCCCATGTGAACACGCAAACATGTAATGAGGGGTGCATCCATTAATAATAATAATAATAATAAATAATAATAATAATGTTTATTCAAAGCAATCATATAAATAAACATAATAAGTTACAGAGGTCTCCATTTCAGAGAATGGATGCCTGTGCGTAACATAAAACTTAACAATTTTCTTAACTGTGGTGATTATAACTAAGGTTTAATTCATGTATAAGAAAAACTAATTAACAACAATTTTCAATCATTGTACAGTCTGAGTCATAAGTCGAATTTGGGAAAAAATGTCGATTCTGAGGAAGTTGTCGAGGTCGGTAAAATGTCAAAATTGGGTAAGCTGTCAGAATCAGGTAGGTTGTCAAAATCGAGATATTAGTATTGAATATTCATTTATCTTCTTCTTGATTTACTATGATTTTAATAAATTTACGACCTTGTTCTAGAATCCAAAATTTGATTTTATTTTTGAAACGCTTAAAATTTTTTATTTTCTTCAGGTATTCAGAAATCTTAGCATATAGGCTTGGTGCAATGTAGTTACAGGTTCTTTGTCCTCTTCTTTTTTTTGATCTCTGGGTCTGGTAGGTATTATCTCTATTTCTTGTGTTGAATGGGTGATCAATTTTAGCCAGTTTTAACTTTCCTTTGAAAATATTTGTCATTATTTTGAGGCTATATAGTTGTCTAGCATCCAACACTTTTGAAATTTCGTAGAGCTGTTCACTTGGATACCTGATTTTTTTTCCGAATATTATTCTTAAAATCCATCTTTGAGTAACGTTCAGATTTTCCAAGTGTTGATCGTATATACCTCCCCAACCCAAGATCCCATAGTTGATTTGGGATTGGACCAAGGCGTTGAACAGAATCATCAAATATTTAGAACTTCTAAAATACTTTTTCATTGTTCTAAATTTGTATAGCAGACCTCTTAGTTTTTTGACTACATGGTGAATGTGGTGATCCCATTTTAAATTTGAATCTATTATCACGCCAAGATATCGAATAGCTGCTGTTTCGGGAATTGTTATATCTGAGTTAACCTCAATATTTCCTATAGATGGCAGGCCAGTAGAATATGACGAAAAAGGCATGTATTTTGTTTTACTGCAATTTAAAGTAAGTTTGTTTGCTTGAAACAAGAGTTGCAAATTGGTAAAATCATTTTCAACTTTTTTTTAAGATTGTCCCATGTATCTGCTCGATAGTGTATAGCGGTGTCGTCAGCAAAACTAATTATATGACCAGTGGTATTGCATTTTAACAAGCTATTTATGTAAATTAAAAACAGAAGTGGACCGAGAACAGTCCCCTGTGGAACCCCACAAGTAACTGCTCTCAAAGAACTTACGCTTCCATTAATTTCTACCATCTGTCGACGATCGGTCAAATAACTTTCCAGCAGTCCGTGACTGACTCCACGGAAACCACAACTCCAAAGTTTATTTAGTAATTTCTTGTGACTGACAGTATCGAATGCTTTCGCAAGGTCCACGAATACACATAAGCTAGGAATTTTTTCATCTAAGCATTCATAAATTTTATCAGTAAGCTCACGTATAGCGTCTTCGGTGGATCTGCCTCGTCTAAATCCAAATTGACCTTTATCCAGAATATTATTTTGGTCAAGGAAAGAAATCATTCTATGCTTTAGGATTTTTTCTATTATTTTAGAAATATTCGAAATTAATGAAATCGGTCTGTAATTGCATATTTTAGTTTTATCTCCACTTTTGTAGAGTGGTTTTATTCTACCAATCTTCAATACATTTGGAAAAATACCACTTTCAAAACAATAATTTATCAGGTCAGAGAGGGGTGCGGAAATTTCTGCTTTTATTTGTTTTAATGTTTCTGCTCGTAAGCCGTCATTTCCGGGAGATTTTCCATTTTTCAATTTTTCGATTGTTGCTTCTATTTCTTGAAGATTTGTTGGAGTTAGGAAGAATGTTTCACCTACAGAAATATTTTTCTCTTGATAGTTCTCTATGTTTGGAATATTTTCTGCATATTCCTCTCCTAAGGTACTATAATGTTTGTTGAAAGCTTCGGTGATTTCTTTCGGATTATCTAAAGTGCCATTTTCTGTTTCGATTGTTTTAATTTCCGTTGTCGGTTTTTTTTCATTACAAATGTTTTTTACATAATCCCATATGCCTTTTGTTTCTGATCCGTTTTTTGAAATAAATTTCTCAAAGTTATCTTTCTTTGCCTCGTCAATAAGTTGCTGTATCTGATTTTTTAAGTTGAGATAAGTGTTCTTTAGCTCGAGATTATCCGGTTCCTCTTTAAGTTCCATGTATATATCATTTTTTTTGTTTATTAATTTTAATAGAGATGGTGTTATCCAGGGTTTTCGCTTAACATTTTTGCTCTTAAGCTTCACACTATGAGTGTTTTTGTTAATATGACTCGTCAGAATATTGAGGAATGTCTCAGTTGCGGAGTGTGCGCCGACTTCTGAGTACATTTTTTGCCAGGTCTCATTTATTAGATCTTTTTTCAGTTGCTCATAATTTACATAAATCTTCTCTCTGCTTTTATTTTTTGATACTTTATGCTCACTTGTTTTATTACAAGACAACATAATCGGATAGTGGTCGGTAATTAAGTATTGTATAATACAGCCGTTTTTGTCATTTGAATTAAATTTTGTATTCCACCCTTTAATATAAAAATGATCCAGACAAGATCCGCTCTCTGGTCTTGTGCATTTGTTTATCACAGATGTGAATCCAAAACTCTGCATAATATTCTTGTACTCCTCTACAAAATCTTCATTTGAGGGGGTGTTAATATTAATATCACCTACTATTACATGTTCTGAGGATAAGGAACTTTCTAGATAGTTATATAAACTTTGATTGAAGAGTTTTGTACATTGTTGTGGAGATCTGTAGATTGCCGTCACTTTCCTGCTATTGCGACTATTATTTTTGAGAGAGATTTCTACCGCCTTGGTTTCTCCAATTTCAACAACTTCATAATCAAAGTTCAAGTATTTTCTAACATAGACCACAACCCCGTCGTTTTTATTGTAATTCCCTTTATTATAAACAGTGTCGAACCCGTTCAGATGAAACAGATTCAGGTTTTCAATTTGAAATGTTTCCGTCAGTACAATTATTTCGAACTCTAAAGACAAATATTCTAAAAATGCGACAAACTCCGGAAAATTCAAATTAATATTACGTACATTCATATGCAATATGTTAAACTTATCATTAAAATTATGACTTTTTAGATTTACAATATTTTCCATAGGAGTATCATATGTTTCACATTCATAGTCTCGGGTATACTGATTCATGGTAAGGAATGCCAAAGATATGACTACATGTGATGTTCAACAAAGCGGTGTAATTTAAATTGTTTAAAGAGTTAACTTACTTGGTATGATTAATGTATTTTTCAGTCTCTCGAAAGTTTTTTAACACTGCGTTGATCCATGTCTTGGTCTCAATCTTGGTTGATCGTTTTTCTTCGGCGAAATTTTCTTCTTGAATACTTTATAGTGAAGCGTTGACTTCGGTGTTGTTTTTGCTATTTGGTGATCTTTTTTTTCTAAATTTGATTTCGATGAACTTGTATCTTCTAGAGTTTCCGTATCCTCCCAGATTGACTCGTTCGTGTTTTCGTCTTCTTTGCTTGTTGCGCTTCCTCCGTGTTTGTTTGTTGATGGGGTTGGTGGTGCACTGCTTGCTTTGTTTTCAACTTGTTTATTGATAAGATCTTGCACAGTGTATATGGCGCTTCCAACTATGAGACGGTTTCCTCTTATGAAGGATTTTTTTTGTGGTGCACTGGCTTTGGCTTTCAGTAAATTGCTCTTGAGAATTTTATATTCCTCGCGTTGCTGCTCTGTCTGATCATTGAGGACACTCAGATTAGTTTGCTTTAGAATTTTTGCATTCGATAGTATCTCTCTCTTCTTCAGATAAGAAATTAACTCTATCTTGATTGTGTGGGGGGATGTAAAAATAAAACTTTTATTTTTAGGGAGAACAACTTTGTAACTTCTATGTTCTATGTTCTATGATCTATGTTCTATGTCTAAGATCTTAACCTAAAAAGTGTCACATGTTTATTTAGTTAGTTGTTAGAGATGTGAATTGAGAAACCCGGAGAAATAGCATTGTTTTTCATATCTTCTAGGTTACTAAGCTATTTTTTTATTTATTTCTTGTTATTTCTTTGAATTTCTTTGTATGTTTTTATTTTATTTTGTGTATGTTATTCTGTTATATTTTGAACTAAAGAAAATAAAATCGTTTAGAGTCATGACATCAAATCGTCTATTTCTTCAATTATAAAAATAAGAATTGATAACATTCTTATATATATATATACATATATATATATATATATATATATATATATATATACACATATATATATATATATATATATATATATATATATATATATATGAGATACTGAATAAAAAGATATTGATATCGTGAAATATGATACATAAAAAAATTATATGAATTAATATTATTTTATATAGTAAAGAATAATTAAGATACTGCATTTGATGTTGGTTTTGTTGAAAAGTAAACAAAAGATTTACTGATCTAGATTTGGAAATATTCATAATTTCGTAAATATTCATTGTAAGATGGTGGTCGCCGTGTTCAATAATTTTCCACAAGAGAGTGCTGATTAATCCTGTATGAATCAGAAATTTCACTGTAACCAAAGAAATCGAAATACTTAGCACAACAAACCATAAAAACACAAATCCAACAATAGAAGAAAAGTGTCACAGCTTTTTCGAGAAGAAACTAATATAATGTTTTTATTTACACCTCATATGGGCTTAGGACCAGTTTTTTTGCTCCGTTCTAAAAAAAGGGAGCATGTTTTGTTGATGCTTCAACCGAATGAATTCAATAGAATAGAAAGGCCTTTTACTTGATAGAAGAAATATAACAAAATTTGAATATTGAAACATATTGAAATATGTTTATCTTCTACATTTTAATTTCAAAAAATTTTTATTCAAAAAACTTTTAGAATGAATTCATACCCTATTTTAAAAACATATTTTAAAAATATGGTGAGACTAATTGAATATAACCATTCAGAAGAAATAAATACAACACAGCACTAAAATTTAGACATTTTCAGAATAAAAAGGAATGAGTTTAAAACAATGCAAAAGAGGAAAACTTATTGATTGATAAATATTGAAAGATGAAAAGCCCTAACGTGAAGTCAGGAATTTTTGAGTGCTAGTTCATATCACCCACGATCCTCACAAAATACAGGAATATCCACCATCCCAAAATCATCTAAAAGTCTCAAAATAATGAATTAATTGAAAATAATTGAACCAGAACTCCAACGTTTGATAAATAAATTTTTTTTTGGTCTCTCTGACCATTATTAGAGATGTGCTGAATTCAGATTGAAATATATCACAAAATCGAAATTTAATTCACCAAAAGAGATAAAACTTGGAACGAATCAACTCAAAGTAAATTCCAAAGTATTTGAACTACTAGAAAAATTATTGTCAACCATTTCCCATTTATACTTAGAGCACGGAAAAACATAACAGATATTATTCCTCCCAAACAATGTCCCATGAAAAGAAAATACCCAGAATTTCAAAAATAATAAATAATTACAGAATATTTTGTGGATCTTTGACTCTATATGAATTTAATTTATCATTTAAACAATATATTGACATGTGAGTTGATACTAGACAAAGTAATTGAAATAATTTTATATTCAGAATTATATCTTCGACCTTCTACGATATATACTGAAACTTATATACAGAAACTATAAAAATGATATCCAAATATATAATCAATATAAAATATTTTTCAATGTCTCGAAACAAACTATTTTACTTCACTACATGAAACGTTTTAATACAAATGTATTAAGAAACTATATAAGTATATATATAAACATACAAATACAGTAAAATTCACAATTCCAAAGTCAACTAAAATTCTCGAAATGAAGGATTAAATAAGAGTAATTGAACTGGAAATACAACATTTGGTGAATTAATTAATTTCGGTCTGTCTGACCATCATCTAAAAAGTACTGAATTCAGATTCAATAAATTGAAATGAAATATTTGAAGGTGAAATAGCTGTGAGAAGATGTGAAGTCAGGAGTTTTTGGGCGCTAGTTCATGTCATCTATGTTTTTTTGAAGGAACTTTTTGAAAGAAAGTTATTTTCAGAGAAATTCTTGAGATTATGTTGTGCAGTTCTGGAAAGGAATTTTATTTTCATAATATATCGTTACAAAAGAAAGTTTGTATCCTTCAAGTATTTATTTAATATTACCAAGTAATATTCTATATTTTCTCTGGATTCTTTTGTTTTTTCTGGTGCTGTATAATGAGTGTTTATTCCATGTATATAGTAAATTGAAACTGTTTCATCAGACATTTATTTAATTTAATTTTAAATTGTTTCTGAGAAAACTAAATTTTCAGAAAATTGAAATTTGTTATGAGTTCAGCAGAATTAATCTGTGTGATATTCAGGATAAAGATTATTTAGCTTGTAATAAGTAAAATTCAATCTCCACAAACTTTCATTGTTGAATGACAATTGTCCCACCACACTGTGGCTTAACCATATACTACATTTGAACTGATACTATATGTATCAGTTCAAATGTGCCTTCATTCAGATTTTTTGCAACCAAATCAAGGCTATGAATCAAGCAATGCACAGCACGCAAGTCAGGAACTTTATTTTTTAAGCACTCTGTGAAGCCTTTTAGGTCCATGTCATAGCCGGTGCGCCATCCAAAGTAACTAAAAAATTATTCTCCAAAGGAATTTCCTTTTCGGCACAAAACTTTTTCAGAGTGTTGGAAATGGTGAATTTTTTTGTATCTGTGTACTAGGTTGTTGTTCCGAACATATATCCCTCTTCCTAATGAGCTCATGTACGACCATAATAATGCTTCATTGGTAACTGAAGCGGACTCATTCAGCTGAATTGAAAATTGACAAGTCTGCAGATAATTGCATTATGATTCGATGTTTTCTGTCATTTCATCAATTCATCTTTGCACAGAATCATTGCTCAAGGGAATTTTTGGGATAATATCTGTAGTTGGTTCACGGAGCACAGTGGTTATATTTGCTTTTACTGCTGGTTAAATTAAATCTTTCTCAATAGTGTGTGGTTCTACTGTTCTTGCATAGAAGCTGGAAGCTTATGAAAACTGTTTATATGCAATTGATTGAATTTCGTAATTCCTCTTCATGTATTGGATGGAGTAGTCCGTTACTTTATGATAGTTCATTTTAATGTAATGAAATAATAAATTACTCTGTTTTCTATCACTTTTTATTATAACTGATATACAGTGACTCGAGTTTCGTAGTGTTTACTACATTTTCAAACTGAATGAACAAATTGGATCTCAACTATTATATATGCTGATTGTAGGCTTCGGCAGAGCTCCTTGGACGTGGAAGCGAAAGAGAAAAAACTGGACATCCTGGAATCCATATAAATTGAAAAATATAAGAGGCACGTACCACTAATAAAGCTACTAAACGAACAGACGGAACTTTGGAAAACCCCTCTCTTCGAAGCTCTGTCGAAGCCTACAATCAGCATATATAATAGTTGAGATCTAATTTGTTCATTCAGTTTGAAAATGTAGTAAACACTACGAAACTCGAGTCACTATATATCAGTTATAATAAAAACTGATAGAAAATAAAGTAATTTTTTATTTCATTCCATTAAAATGAACTATCATAAAGGAACGGACTACTCTATCCAATACATGAAGAGGAATTACGAAATTCAATCAATTGCATATAAACAATTTTCATAAGCGTCCAGCTTCTATGCAAGAACAGGAGAACCACACACTATTGAGAAAGATTTAATTTAACCAGCAGTAAAAGCAAATATAACTCGAGTCACTGTATATCAGTAATAATAAAAAGTGATAGAAAACAAAGTAATTTCTTATTTCATTCCTCTTCATGTCTTGAAAAAACGTCATATATTTGCGTTTTTTATACGGGACTACTTTATTGAGATGATCTTTAATCTCAGGAAGCTTCATCGCCTCATTTAAGAACTTTTTTTTTACAAATGAGACAATAGCGATGATGAATTTCTAGAATTTTCGATGAATCTGTAATCAATATATTCCACATATACTGCCACCTTTTTTTTTCTTACAACAATGATTGTTAACTTACAAATATGTGAGTAAAAGATCAATTGCTGAAGCACTGATAATGCTTGTGAAAAAATAATGAACAATCATTGCTTCTATATACGCTGCAGACATTAAACACGTAGCGACAGGAATAAGATACCTGTGAGATATAGCGATAGTTATTTGATTTTGATATTTGGAATATTCTCTAGGACCGAAGAAGAGATTACCTAGAATTATAATTGTGTTTTGAAGATATAGTGCATGTTTTGAGAGATTTATGAATTAACCTATTCGAATATTTCAAATAAATTTTATTCTTTGAGAAGTCCTTAAGTTGTGTTCATGTTTTGAAAAGGCAATTGGTGTTCTTGAAGGTAAGATCAGAAACAAAAGTTGGTCTCCTTTAAATATTTATTTATTAATTTTAATGACTTTCTTATATGTGTTGGTTTATTTATTCCATTTAACATTGTATATTGAGCTTTGATTATATACGTCTATTAAACGTAAGCGGTGCCTATTTTAGACATTAATTTAATTCTAAAAGCTTTTTCGAATAAAAATTTTTTTGAAATTAAAATTGTAGAAGACTAACAGATTTAATCTGTTTTGATATTCAAATTTTGTTATATTTCTTCTATCAAGTAAAAAGCCTTTTTCTATTTTATTTTATATATAATATATAATTATATTTAGGCTTCAATAAATCTCATTATGGAATGTCAATGATTTTAAATATAACCTTAAAAATAACTTACATTGTTCTGTGATTTTGTTAGAACATAGACCAATCTTGAATTTTAAAGTTAGTTTGTTTGAAGCATCCATCCTTAACACGCGTGAGTTGTGATATAGTTATAGTTATTTGATTTTGATATTTGGAATATTATCTAGGACCGAAGAAGAGATTACCTAGAATTATAATTGTTTTTTGAAGATATAGTGCATGTTTTGAGAAATTAACTCATTCGAATATTTAAATATATTAAATATTTCAAATAAATTATATTCTTTGAGAAGTCCTTAAGTTGTGTTCATGTTTTTAAAAGGCAATTGGTGTTCTTAAGGGTAAGATCAGAAACAAAATTTTGTCTCCTTTAAATATTTATTTATTAATTTCAATGACTTCCTTATATCTGTTGGTTTATTTATTCCATTTGACATTGTATATTGAGTTTTGATTATATACGTCAATTAAACGTAAGCGGTGCTTATTTTAGACATTAATTTAATTCTAAAAGTTTTTTTGAATAAAATTTTTTTGAAACTAAAATTGTAGAAGACTAACAGATTTATTCTGTTTCGATATTCAAAAAATGGTATCCAATAAACAAAAGAAAATGGCATTAAATATCGTGTACCCATTCATAAAAGAGGACAATGCACGGAAATATCTTTGGTTATCTTATGTCAATGGGTTATCTGAAAATATTGCTAAATATTGCAAAAGTTGTTTCATTTATATAGCAGCTTTTAAGACAATTATATAATGTTAGTACCTACATAAAAACAATAAAGATCTAACACATAAAGAAAATAAATCCAGAGTCTACAAGTTGACTTGCGATGATTGCCCTTTAATATACATTGGCCAGACTGTTAGATCATTCAAGAAACGTGTCCAAGAACACCAAAGGGGTTATATATCCGATTCTGTACATTCGACATATGCTTATCATCTTAAGGAATTCAGGCATAATTTCAACAATAATTATGAAATTATCCATGTTGAAAGCGAAAGTTCTAGATTAACACTTTTAGAATTTCTTGAAATCAACAGGTATAATGCCCGTAAAATCCTTTTGAACGAAAGAACAAATGTTGATAAGTCTCCATTACTGAATACCTTTCCTAAATGGCATTTTTAGCGGCAAACTCCAATAAACACCTATATATATACATAATTTTATGACGTTCATGGTAAAGAACAGATCCTTCAGGGATCATATCAAATGTTGTTTAGTTTTGTCTTTGAAATTGTTTCTTCTTCTTCGACACTTCATTTCAAGTACTGATTTATGTCAAAAACAGGTTACTATTATTATTCATTCTCAAAGAAAGACATGTATGCAATTACTAGAAAAACATATTGAAATTTCTGTCATGCATACAGGTATAGTTTGGGTGAATATTTCTGATCTTATGTCACTTTTTGATTATAGGTTTTCAACTCCCTCAGGGTTATTTTGATAGTTTTGGGTGAGATTATAGAAAGAGTGAACGTTGATTAAAACTGTCTGGCGTCCCACCATTTCATAAAAGCCATTAGTAATGGAAAATAAATTACCCACCCCTTCGCAACTAGGGCCTAGCCGCGAGTATTCAATGAATGTTACCACCCAGAAATGTCTAAAAAATAATTTATTCAGTGAAAACTTTGCGTAACAATCTCTAAACTATGTGCAAGTCTACTGTAAACTGTATCAGCGAAATATTGTTAAGACCAAACTATCTAGTATTATTATAATTTTTATATTGTTATAGGTGTAATTGAATAACGTGGTTGGAAGTCATCCCAAATTTTAATTTCTATAAAACAGCGTTAACTAAACATTCGGAATGATATTTTTCATTTGTAAAAACATGAGTAACATATAAATATCCGTAATGTTATTGAAGCCTGACAGTAGCTCAAATATTTCGAAATGTATTCAACCAGGTTTTCTTATAAATGTTAGGAAAAAATGATTAAACGTCAGAATATAGAAATAAAAATGTAATTGGAAATCACACAAAACATATTCAACAATTGCTTTAAAATTTGAAAAACATAACATTTCATGATATCACTCATTTTCTCGAAGATAATATTCAATATCTCCCACGGCTATGGATCTAAATTGGAAAACTTGCCCTATTTTGATTATTTACGTTTCTGTCCACTACTTCAATGAGGTTCCTTATAAGTGGATTTTGCTGTCCGTCGAGGCTAGCACCGGAAAATGGATTTCCGTTGTATTTGCCCATTTCTCGCAGTAATGATTTCAGCTGCCTGATTTGCTGATTTCCTGAATCCTTATTACTGAGTAGTTGTTCCGTGAGACCCTCCAAGTTGGATATAATTGAAGGATTTGACTGAATCACTTTCCAAATTTTTCCATTCAATTCACCGTAAGTGTATATATTTGGGTGTTGTTGAGCAATATTATTTTGGTTTCTCTCGCTTTGAGGTTGATTCGGATGCAGGACTGCTTCGAAATTATTTTCGAAATTTGGACTCGTTCCTTCTTCTACTTCCTGACGTGATGATGTATTGATTGGAGAGCCGACTCTTGTTGGTGACAACCTTTTTCGATACATTTCTGAGTTAAGAAATTGTTGACGTTCAAGGTTATTACCAGCAGGTCTGATTTGGAAACCCTGTAACTGGTTGAGTCTTAGCTGGTTAGAATTTATTCTATTAGTATTCTCAGAATACTAATTGGTTTTTGAAGATATAGTGCATGTTTTGAGAGATTTTTGAATTAACTTATTTGAATTTTTAAATATATTGAATATTTCAAATAAAAAATATTTTTTTTGAGAAGTCCTTAAGTTGTGTTTCATGTTTTCGAGAAGGAATTGGTGTTCATAATGGTAAGATCAGAAACAAAATTTTGTCTCCTTTAAATATTTATTTATTAATTTTAATGACTCTGTATATCTGTTGGTTTATTTATTCCATTTGACATTATATATTGAATTTTGATTATATCTATTACATATGAGGGGTGCTTATTGTAGACATTAATTTGAATCTAAAATTTTTTTGAATAAAATTTTTTTTGAAATTTGAAATTGTAGAAGACTAAGAGATTAAATCTGTTTTGATATTCAAATTTTCTTATATTTCTTCTATCAAGTAAAAAGCCTTTTTCTATTTTATTTTATACATGATATTTCTAGCTTTTTTCAATCAAGTTTCCGCTTTGTTGAAGAATGGATATTTTTCTGATTTTGTAAATTTAATTATCTGAAAATGTTAATGGATATTTTAGTTTACGTTTTTTTATAAATGACACAACCAGAGGATTCTACTTTTGAACATATAGATACTCGTTCCGCTACAATAGTGCTTCTTGAATTCAACCTCGCAATAATTCCAAAAGTGATACTGCAGTTCTAGTACGAAGAGTTTTTCCGAAATTGCATTCAAATATGTAAAACTGAACACGACTAAAATATTAACCTTCACTTGCTTTGAAAAAGACGCAGTTCAAAATAACATCATTTCTCTCCACAAAAAATGGTCATTAGAATTACCTTTTATTCATCTTCAAAGACATAAATTCTTTTCTGATTGTAATATATGTTTCTATGGCCTGTTGTGCTGAGTATTTTGGTTTCTTTAGATTGAGTGAAATTTCTGTTTTATACCGGATTAATCAGCACACTCTAGTGAAAAATTCTACAACAAGCCGACCACCATCTTACGATTTTCATAAATTTTCACAAAATTATGAATATTTTCAAATCTGGATCACTATATCTTTTGTTTAGTTCCCAACAAAACCAACATCAAGTGTTTAATTATCCTTATTTTAGTATTTTATACTTACTACATAGTTAATATTATTATTTCATATAATTATATATATATATATATATATATATATATATATATATATATATATATATATATATATATATATATATTTAAGAATAGATCCTTCAGCGATTATATAAGGTTTCGCTCAGTTTTGTAAATAAAAGCCAACATTCATTCTCAAGAAAAGATTCGTGTGCAATTACTAAAAAAATACTATAAATTACTATCTTATACACACGTATTATTTGGGTGAATATTTTATATTTTATGTCACTTTTTCATTATAGGTTTACAACTCTCTCAGAGTTAGTTGGTAGTTTTGGGTGAGATTATAGAAATAGAGAAAGTGTGAAATAGAGGTAAATTAAAACTGTCTGTCGCCCCACTCATTTCATATAAGCAAGTACTTATATAAAAAAATTACCCACCCAGAAATGTCTAAAAAATAAATTATTCCATGAAATATTTGCGTAACAATCTCAAAACCATGTGTAAGTTTACTGCAAACTATATCTGTGAAATAAAATTAATACCAAACTAACTTGTATTATTATAATTTTCATATTATTATAGGTGTAATTTAAATAAGTGATTCGCCTCTTATTTATATGAAACAACGTTAACTGAATTTCAGGAATGATATTTTTCAGTAGCAAAAAAAATAATTAACATAATATCCGTAATGATATTGAGGTCGAATACTTTGAAATTAATTCAACCAGGTTTTGTTATAGATGTAAGGAATAAATCATCAAACGTCAGAGTATAGAAATAAAAATGTAATTTAAAATCACACAAAACATATTCAACAATTGTTTTAAAATCTGAAAAACATAACATTTCTTGGTATGACTCATTATCTCGAACATAATATTCAATATCTCCCGCTGCTATGGATCGAAATTGGAAATCTTGCTCCATTTTGATTATTTACGTTTCTGTCCACTACTTCAATGAGGTTCCTAATAAGTGGATCTTGCTGTCCATCCAGGCTAGCACTGGAAGATGGATTTCCGTTGTATTTGCCCATTTCTCGCAGTAAAGATTTCAGCTGCCTGATTTGCTGATTTCCTGAATCTTCATTACTGAGTAGCTGTTCCGTAAGACCCTCCATATTGGATATAATTGAAGGATTTGACTGGATCACTTTCCAAATTTTACCATTCAATTCTCCGTAAGTGTATATATTTGGTTGTTGTTGAGCAATATTATTTGGGTTTCTGCCGCTTTGGGGTAGATTCGGATTCACGGATGCTTCGAAATTATTTTCCAAATTTTGACTCGTTCCTTCTTCTACTTCCTGACGTGATGATGTATTAATTCGAGAGCCGGCTCTTGTTGGTGACAGCCTTTTTCGATACGTTTCTGAGTAAACAAATTGTTGACTTCCAAGGTTATTACCAGCAGGTCTCCTTTGGAAACCCTGTAACTGATTGAGTCTTGGCTGGTTAGAATCTGTTTTTGCCTGCGACTGTAAAAATGTATTAATTTCTGCTTTTTGTCCTGCCTCATTGTTGTTCTGTGAACTCTCATCTACAGCTTTCAGAATATTTCCTCTAGAAATCGATCCTAATATCTGATTATTATTAAAGTCTGTGTTAATTCTGTTATTACTCCATTGAGGTGCTAGGGGATTTTGCTGGAAATTTTCGCTCAAAGTTTGTCTTTGTCCAATAATATTTTTATTAGATCCAAGTAGTTGACCAGATCGTATTGCTCCTGTACGTTGTGCATTCAGAAGTTCATTTTTGGAAGCTGCTTGTTCTTGGTTATTATTGAGAGGAATACCTACCAAAAATGGAATTTGTTTTGTGCTAACTGATGGTCTGCTAATGTTGCTTCTTTGCCCATTTGGCCTGCCCCAACTCAGGCGTCCACCTTCTGATGAAGAATCAAAATTGTATACACCTAAACCTGTATTTCCTCTTTGCAGACCTCCTGTATATTTTTCGTCCGTAAGCTGTCCTCCAGAATTTTCACCTAGAAGTGGCGACTGCTGTATGTTGTATTCTCTGACATATTGAGGAGCATTGCTTAGTTGCCCACTTAGATCGCTTCTTCCATTCAAGTTCTGATTAGAACTCTCATCCGGAAATATATTAAGATTTCGTATATCAACATCATTTGGTATTTTACGATTCTCCCAACTATTTGCCAACTGCCACTGATAGGGCAAAGAATTTGATAAACCTGTTAGATCAGATCTTCCATACCTTTCATAACTGGATGCAGTTGTAGCAGAAATCAACGCAACACAAACCTTAAATAATAAAGGATATTAGAAAAAATTAATTTGTTTTCAGTTTGAGCGGTCTCGCTATCAAACAAAATGGAGTATTGGAAAATTTAAATCAGTAAATTTCTTCTCGAATTATCTATGTCGAAAAAGTTATTTTTATTAATAAATGTAATATAGATAAGAAATGAACTTTACGAAATATAAAACCTCTTACCAATATTTTCGGAGCACTCCACTTTTTAGCGAATGGTAGGTAGGTGAATGAGGAATGTCAAAGATTTTTGACTATTTATAACGCATTCTATAAATGAGATATCTCTTTTCGCTATCACTGCTACGGAATCCCCTTAATGATACACTTGACATATGCTAATTTATTCAATGAAAATACTTGATTTGGATGACATCTTTTTAATTGGGAAATATCTATAACTCCATCAAAATCATCTATGAAATGTTTCAGGAAAAAAAGCAATCAAAAAAATGCACCAGACTTACATAAAAGTAGTTTTGCATAATTAAGAATGACGACGGAGGCTTTCTTAGGTGTTCAATGAAAAACCACTGATTATTGGATCGGATCATAACAATCCCGAATCTTTTGTTGATAGTAGCAACGATCTTTTTGAGCAATCAGAATTCCCAATTACAAGAATTCATTTTTGTATAAACAGAAAACGAGGTTTTTCGATAGTACATTGGAGTCTTCTTTGATATATTCACTTGGGAACAAATTTCTTCGAATGAAGAAATCAACTGATTATATGGAATAGAATGTCATTCAGAAACATTCAGAAAATCATCATTTTGTTTTTTTTTTTTTGTTTCGATAGAGTTTGACTGCAACGTTTTGCTGATGAACAAACCAAATTCCTTTCCAAAAATGGACAACATAACCTCAAGAATTCCTTCCAAAATAACTTTCTTTAAAGAAGTTCCTTCAAAAAAATACAAAAACATGCAGTACATCTTCAAAAGGGTCATTTGGAGTTTTTTTGAAGGAACTTTTTTAAAGAAAGTTATTTTCGAAGAGATTCTGGAGATTATCTGTGCATTTTTGAAACGGAATTTGGTTTTCATAATAATCGTCGTTACGAAACAAAGTTTGCATCCTTCAAGTATTTATTTTATATTCAATATTTTCTTAGAATTCTTCTACTATTATTAGTTCTGTGTAATGAGTGTTAATATTATACATTCTGTTAAGAAAGTACCGGGAATTATCGATTTAAATCTGGCGGGGCAATGAGGCAGGTAAAATTTTTTTTCCTAGGTTGGTACCACTGTCCTTAATTACTATGCCAAGCTTGAGCGGGATCTGTCAACTAGTGTGTTTGCAACAGCTGATTAAGTCAGTCGATGTCAGAGTGCGTGCCGATTTTTACTATGGGTGATTACGTTGAGCAAAGAATTTGTTTAAAGTTTTGTGTTGCAAATGAATTTTCGTGTGCCGATGCATTGATAATGTTGCAAAAGGCCTTTGGTGATAATGATCTATCGAAAACTCGTGCATATCAGTGGTACAGAGCCTTCAGGGACGGACGCCCATCGACGGCTTCGATCGAAGATAACGTCGATAAAATTAAGGAAAGAGTGCTAGAAAACCGTCGTACCAGCTTGAGAGAGATAGCACATGATCTTAAGATATCCCACGAGTCCGCACGTACGATTTTGATTGATATTTTGGGCATGAGAAAGGTGGCCGCACGACTCGTACCGAAAGACCTGAATTTTCTTTAAAAACGTCATCGCGAACAGGTTGCTTCAGACATGCTGGATCGCTGTAATTCCGATTCTACATTCATGGAACGCATTATAACTGGTGATGAGACCTGAGTCTACGAGTACGATATGCAAACAAGCCAGCAATCATCGGAATGGGTGGCAAAAAATGAGCCGAAACCGAAAAAACCACGCCAAAGCCGCTCGAAAATGAAGGTGATGCTCATTGTTTTCTTCGATATCCGTGGCGTGGTGAACTACGAATTCGTTCCAGAGGGTCAGACGGTAAACAAGGAGTATTACCTAGGCGTTATGAAACGTTTGCGTGAGCGTATCCGTAAGAAGCGGCCAAATTTGTGGGCGAACAACTCATGGATTTTGCATGATGATAACGCGCCTTCTCACCGAGCTACGATTGTGACTGACTTTCTCGCCAAAAACTCAACAAACGTGCTTCAGCAACCACCGTATTCGCCGGGTTTGGCTACCTGCGACTTCTTCCTCTTCCCGTTTCGAGTCGATTGAAGCCATAAAACAAAATTCGGCGCGAGAGCTAAAGTTCAAGCGCCTATAAAAAATGTTTCGATAATTGGAAGTGCCGTTGGCATAGATGTATTGGAGCAAATGGAGCCTATTTTGAAGGCGACCCAATAAATTTTGACGATTAAATGTAAAAATGTTGTTTTAATTGAAAATTCCCGGTACTTTCTTGACAGAGTAGTATGTCTACTTAATAGAAACTGTGTTTCTTAAGACATTTATATTATTCAATTTAAAAAATCTCTTCGGAAATTATTTTTTATAAAATTAAAATTTGGAGTGAGGCTATCAGAATTAATCTGCGCGATATTTAAATTAAAGCCTTCTATCAAGTAAAAAACCCCTTTCTTTTAAATAATTTTTAGTCATTCTGTGTTATGAATAGGTTATGTGCCAAGCAATGAAATTGGGCATTATTCCTTATACAGTGTTGAATATGAATGAAGATCATTCCAACGATAAAATGATTAGTAATCTTCTTAATTCCATTATTCGTCACAGCGTGCGGGCATTATGAATTTTACTAAAAGATATTTCGGCATTTTGATAATTTTGACATAAACAACAAGAAAAGATGTACATTAACAGTCATGTGTAAGTCTGATTCAACTTTGAACTGTGATCAATAAATTTGTTTAAATTTTTTGAGTCGTTTTTTTCATAATGCTTGTATTTATTCATTGACAAGAATTAACTTTGCTCATTACAGTCATGGTTTGTTATACGTGTTTTAAAGTATTTAAAAGTAGTTTTCATACTTTCTTCGTCACATATCAATAAAATAATAGAGTTGAACAAACAAACAAACTTCTCATTATCCTTTCCAGTAGCGCAATAGCGGTCAATTTGATTATTTCAATAGTTATTTTCAAGTTGACCCCTTATTGTGGTAAATTTTAAAATGCCCGGGTTTTATGAATAGTGTTCTAGTAATCACTTGGTCCTGAAGATTTATATTTGGAGTAATTTTATCTCATTTATCAGCATGTATTATAATATCAGATATAAAAGAGCTAAGTGCTAAAGTGCTAAAAGTCACAAAAAGTATGACTATGACTAGAAGACAACAGATTAAATCTGTTTTCTTCTACAATTTTAATTTCAAAAAATTCTTTGAAGAAACTTCAAGAATTAAATTAATGTCTTTATAAGCACTGCTCATATTTAATAGACGTCAAAATTCATCATACAATATCAAACGGAATTAAGAAAAACCAACGAACATAAACTGTCAATTAAAATTAAAATATAAATGAGCAAAAATTTTTTGTTTCGTTCCAGGCATGCGTAATGAACTCTTCAGACAAACTTACGAAGCCCTGTTTGTTACAAAATGTATTGTTTTCCGATCCCATATGAATGAAAAATAACTCTTTCTCAGAAATATAAAACATAATTTCAAGAACTTCTCAAAAACTAATTTATTTGAAATATTCAATATATTTAAATAAATTACTTCAAAAAATCTCAAAACATGTAGCACATTCTCAAGAAATAATTAAAGTTGCGATAAGATCAGTTCAACTTTACATATAAAAAATAATAAAATCAATTGAACAATGTATAGACTTACTCAGTGAATCTTAGGAATACACGTCCTCAACAGAAATAAAAGTGAATCTTTATATATCCAAGGTACTTATGTTCCAAGTTCACAGAAAATCATACAAAGCTCATAAGGCACTTGGCCTCAGTTAAAACCGTTCAACACTGTATAATGAATTTCTTTATTTAAAAAAAAACCTAATATAATTATATATTATATATAAAATAAAATAAGAAGGAACGGTTTTTTTTTACTTGATAGAAGGATTATTACAAAATTTGAAAATCAAAACAGATTTAATCTGTTGTCTTCTACAATTTTAATTTCAAAAAATTCCTCAACAGAAATAAAAGTGAATCTTTATATATCCAAGGTACTTATGTTCCAAGTTCACAGAAAATCATACAAAGCTCATAAGGCACTTGGCCTCAGTTAAAACCGTTCAACACTGTATAATGAATTTCTTTATTTAAAAAAAAACCTAATATAATTATATATTATATATAAAATAAAATAAGAAGGAACGGTTTTTTTTTACTTGATAGAAGGATTATTACAAAATTTGAAAATCAAAACAGATTTAATCTGTTTTCTTCTACAATTTTAATTTCAAAAAATTCTTTGAAGAAACTTTAAGAATTAAATTAATGTCTTTATAAGCACTGCTCATATTTAATAGACGTCAAAATTCATCATACAATATCAAACGGAATTAAGAAAAACCAACGAACATAAACTGTCAATTAAAATTAAAATATAAATAAGCAAACATTTTTCGTTTCGTTCCAGGCATGCATGGTTTTTCCATTGAACACCTAAGAAAGCGTCGGTCGTCATTAATAATTATGCAAAACTTCTTTTATGTCAGTAAGTGTGGTCAATTTTTTTGATTACTCCATTTGCTGGAACATTTCGCAGATGATTTTCGTGGTGTTATGGATGACTGGAATCGTTCCCAATTAAATCGAAATAATAAATCAAGTATTTTCATTGAATAAATTAACTTATATTATGTATATCATCAACGACATTCCGCAGCAGTGATGGCGAAAATAGGTATCTCATTTATAGAATCCGTTATAAATACCAAAAAATCTTTGACGTTCGTCATTCACCTAACATTCGCTGAAATGTGGAGTGCTCCGAAAATATTGGTGAGAGGTTCTATATTTCGTGAAGTTAATTTTTTATCTGAACTATATATATTTAAAAAAATTATTTTTTCGATAAATATAATTCGAGAAGAAATTTGCTGATTTAAATTTGCCAATACAAATGCAGAATAAAGAACTACATTAGTTGCAATTTTGTTTGATTGTCAGATGACTCAAACTGAAAACAAATCAATTTTTTCTAATAACCTTTTTTATTTAAGGTTTGTGTTGCCTTGGTTTCTGCTACAACTGCATCCAGTTATGAAAGGTATGGAAGATCTGATCTAACAGGTTTATCAAATTCTTTGCCCTATCAGTGGCAGTTGGCAAATAGTTGGGAGAATCGTAAAATACCAAATGATGTTGATATACGAAATCTTAATATATTTCCGGATGAGAGTTCTAATCAGAACTTGAATGGAAGAAGCGATCTAAGTGGGCAACTAAGCAATGCTCCTCAATATGTCAGAGAATACAACATACAGCAGTCGCCACTTCTAGGTGAAAATTCTGGAGGACAGCTTACTGACGAAAAATATACAGGAGGTATGCAAAGAGAAAATACAGGTTTAGGTGTATACAATTTTGGTTCTTCATCAGAAGGTGGACGCCTGAGTTGGGGCAGGCCAAATGGGCAAAGACAACTACAATATTCAGAGGGACTCAGGAACTCAAAAAATTTTCAAAATGTTAGAAGCAACATTGGCAGACCTTCAGTTGGCACAAAACAAATTCCATTTTTGGTAGGTATTCCTCTCAATAATAACCAAGAACAAGCAGCTTCCAATAATGAACTTCTAAATGCACAACGTACAGGAGCAATACGATCTGGTCAACTACTTGGATCTAATAAAAATATTATTGGACAAAGACAAACTTTGAGCGAAAATTTCCAGCAAAATCCCCTAGCACCTCAATGGAGTAATAACAGAATTAACACAGACTTTAATAATAATCAGATATTAGGATCGATTTCTAGAGGAAATATTCTGAAAGCTGTAGATGAGAGTTCACAGAACAACAATGAGGCAGGACAAAAAGCAGAAATTAATACATTTTTACAGTCGCAGGCAAAAACAGATTCTAACCAGCCAAGACTCAATCAGTTACAGGGTTTCCAAAGGAGACCTGCTGGTAATAACCTTGGAAGTCAACAATTTGTTTACTCAGAAACGGATCGAAAAAGGCTGTCACCAACAAGAGCCGGCTCTCGAATCAATACATCATCACGTCAGGAAGTAGAAGAAGGAACGAGTCAAAATTTGGAAAATAATTTCGAAGCATCCGTGAATCCGAATCTACACCAAAGCGGCAGAAACCCAAATAATATTGTTCAACAACAACCAAATATATACACGTACGGAGAATTGAATGGTAAAATTTGGAAAGTGATCCAGTCAAATCCTTCAATTATATCCAATATGGAGGGTCTTACGGAACAGCTACTCAGTAATGAAGATTCAGGAAATCAGCAAATCAGGCAGCTGAAATCTTTACTGCGAGAAATGGGCAAATACAACGGAAATCCATCTTCCAGTGCTAGCCTGGATGGACAGCAAGATCCACTTATTAGGAACCTCATTGAAGTAGTGGGCAGAAACGTAAATAATCAAAATGGAGCAAGATTTCCAATTTCGATCCATAGCAGCGGGAGATATTGAATATTATGTCCGAGATAATGAGTCATACCAAGAAATGTTATGTTTTTCAGATTTTAAAACAATTGTTGAATATGTTTTGTGTGATTTTAAATTACATTTTTATTTCTATACTCTGACGTTTGATGATTTATTCCTTACATCTATAACAAAACCTGGTTGAATTAATTTCAAAGTATTCGACCTCAATATCATTACGGATGTTATGTTAATTATTTTTTTTGCTACTGAAAAATATCATTCCTGAAATTCAGTTAACGTTGTTTCATATAAATAAGAGGCGAATCACTTATTTAAATTACACCTATAATAATATGAAAATTATAATAATACAAGTTAGTTTGGTATTAATTTTATTTCACAGATACAGTTCGCAGTAAACTTACACATGGTTTTGACATTGTTACGCAAATATTTCATGGAATAAATTATTTTTTAGACATTTCTGGGTGGGTAATTTTTTTTACATAAGTACTTGCTAATATGAAATGAGTGGAGCGCCAGGCAGTTTAAATTTACTCTATTTCACTCTTTCTATAATCTCACCTAAAACTACCAACTAACTCTGAGAGAGTTGTAAACCTATAATGAAGTGACATAAGATATAAGATATTCACCCAAATAATACGTGTGTATAAGATAGTAATTTATAGTATTTTTTTAGTAATTGCACACAAATCTTTTCTTGAGAATGAATGTTGGCTTTTATTTACAAAACAGAGCAAAACCTTATATAATCGCTGAAGGATCTATTCTTAACCATAGAGATCATAAAAATTATCTACTCCACAATAATTTAAGATAGATAAAATTAATTGAACACTTGATGTTGGTTTTATTGGAAACTAAACAAAAGATATAGTGATCCAGATTTGAAAATATTCATAATTTTGTAAAAATTTATGAAAATCTTAAGATGGTGGTCGGCTTGTTCTAGAATTTTCCCGTACAAAACAGAAATTTCACTCAATCTAAAGAAACAAAAAATACTCAACACAACAGGCTATAGAAACAGAAAAGAAAATGTATATTACAATCAGAAAAGAATTTATGTCTTTGAAAATGAATAAAAAGTAATTGTAATGACCATTTTTTGTGGAGAGAAATTATGTTATTGTGAACTGCGTCTTTTTCAAAGCAAGTTAAGGTAAATATTTTAGTCGTGTTCAGTTTTACATATTTGAATGCAATTTCGGAAAAACTCTTCGTACTAGAACTGGAGTATCACTTTTGGATTTATGTAGAGGTTGAATTCAAGAAGCACTATTGTAGCGGAAGGAGTATCTATATGATCAAAAGTAGAATCCTCTGGTTGTGTCATTTATAAAAAAACGTAAACTAAAATATCCATGAACATTTTCAGATAATTAAATCTACAAAATCAGAAAAAATATCCATTCTTCAACAAAGCGGAAACTTGATTGAAAAATCTTGATTGAACAAAGCTAGAAATATCATGTATAAAATAAAATAGAAAAAGGCTTTTTACTTGATAGAAGAAATATAAGAAAATTTGAATATCAAAACAGATTTTATCTCTTAGTCTTCTACAATTTCAAATTTCAAAAAAATTTTTATTCAAAAAAATTTTAGATTCAAATTAATGTCTACAATAAGCACCCCTCATATGTAATAGATATAATCAAAATTCAATATATAATGTCAAACGGAATAAATAAACCAACAGATATACAAAGAGTCATTAAAATTAATAAATAAATATTTAAAGGAGACAAAATTTTGTTTCTGATCTTACCATTATGAACACCAATTCCTTTTCGAAAACATGAAACACAACTTAAGGACTTCTCAAAAAAATATTTTTTATTTGAAATATTTAATATATTTAAAAATTCAAATAAGTTAATTCAAAAATCTCTTAAAACATGCACTATATCTTCAAAAAACAATTAGTATTCCGATAATCTCTTCATCGGCCCTAAATAATATTCCAAATATCAAAATCAAATAAGTCACTATATCTTACCTCCACGTGGTAACCGGATAAATTGGTTTGAACAGACTAACTTTAAAATTCAAGATAGATATATATTCTTCACAAAATCACAGAAAAGTGTAAGGTATTATAAGGTTTTCTTCAAACCATTGACATTCCATAATGAGATTTATTCAAGCCTAAATAAAAAACCTTACACTTTACAAGCCTAAATAGAATACCTTACAGTTTTCTGTGATTTTGTGAAGAACATAGACTATCTTGAATTTTAAAGTTAGTCTGTTTAAAGCAATTTATCCGGTTACCACGTGGAGGTAAGATGTAGTGATTATTATTTGATTTTGATATTTGGAATATTATTTAGGGCCGATGAAGATATTATCCGAATTCTAATTGTTTTTTGAAGATATAGTGCATGTTTTGAGATATTTTTGAATTAACTTATTTGAATATTCAAATATATTAAATATTTCAAATAAATTATATTTTTTGAGAAGTCCTTAAATTGTGTATCATGTTTTTGAAAAGGAATTGGTGTTCATAATGGTAAGATCAGAAACAAAATTTTGTCTCCTTCAAATATTTATTTATTGATTTTAATGACTCTTTTCATATCTGTTGGTTTATTTATTCCCTTCGACATTATATATTGAGTAAAATAGAAAGGCCTTTTACTTTACATTATTTTATATATAATATATAATTATATTTTGGCTTCAATAAATCTCATTATAGAATGTCAATAAATTTAAATAAACCTTAAAATAACTCACACTGTTCTTTGATTTTGTTAGAACATAGATCAATCTTGAATTATATAGTTGATCTGTAGTTCGAAGCTTAAGTCTTTTAACACGTGAGTGATATAGGTTATGTTTTTATTTTGATATTTGGAATGTTAAAAGAGGACTGAAGACGGGATTGTCTAGAATTATATTTGTATTTTGAAGATATAGTGCACATTTTTTAGAGATTTTTGAAATAATTTGTTCGAATATTTAAATATATTAAATATTTCAAATAAATTATATTCTTTGAGAAGTGTCTTCATGTTTTTAAAAGGCAAGTGGTATTTCTTAAAGGTAAAACCAGAAACAAAATTTTGTCTCCTTTAAATATTTATTTATTAATTTTAATTACTTTCGTATATCTGTTGGGTTATTTATTTCATTTGACAATATATATTGAGTTTTGATTATATACGTCTATTAAATGTAAGCGGTGCTTGTTAGACATAAATTTATTTCTAAAAGTTTTTTGAATGAAATTTTTTTGAAATTGAAATTGTAGAAGATAAACATATTTCAATTTGTTTTAATATTCAAATTTTGTTATATATTGAGTTTTGATTATAGAGGTCTATTAAATATAAGGGGTGCTTATTGTAGACTTTAATTTAATTCTTGAAATTTTTTGAATAAAAATTTTTTTGAAATAAAAATTGTAGAAGACTAACAGGCTAAATCGGTTTTGATATTCACACTTTGCTAGAAATATTAAGCTACATTTCGATAAATCTTAGCCTGAGGCAGAATTATTGAAGCTTAACTTGGATTTTTTCAGGCTTTGTTTGAAAATCAAGCGAAGCTATTTGAAACTAATACTAAGTTCTTGAATCTGTAGATTGAAACTTCAACTGAATCAACAGAAATTTGACAGTGACTCTCGTCAGAAGTTTTACATTTCAAATGCTAACTTCATCTTTGTTCTATTCATCTATGTCTTGTTTATATTTCATAGGTTTTAAAGCTTAAACAATGGAAATTGTCCAATAACAAAATCCTTTACCCTCATCTCACTGAGCTGTTTCTACGGAACCGATAGTGACAGGTTATGTTCATCTACCAATATTTCATCTATCGAACAGAAACCGATTAAAGCGAACGCACGGTGAACACAACTAGAAAATTCACACTAAAATAAAGAAATGGTCAGATTGGACTATGCTCATTAAATAATACTCAACAAAAACATATCTGTGTTCTCATAACAGATTCATTGATACTATCGCATGTTAATATTAATGTAATTATTCGGTACCTACACAACTACAACATTTTGATGAATTAATTTTGAACAATAAACCGTGAAAAGATTCAATATAAACAAAATTTGTTTTGACCTAGTTTTTCAAATTCTTCTTGCTCTTATTCGGGAATGTTTTCGTTTCATATGTTATTTTTATGAAAATATAAATGATAATGATTTCTTGCATATCACTTGTTGCAAAACTTTTAAAGTAATAAAATAAATGAGAGCAACTTGGCTGAGTTTCACTAATTATTTGACGTTTCCGATTTTGAGCCCATTTCCGAAACTGCAGAAGACAAAATCCTATTTATATGTTAGGGTAGGTCACAAGTACAGTTTTGAAGAGTGTAAAAATATGGTGTTACTTCGGTCCTTATCTATTACTTTTACCATGTGCTAAACAAATTTCCAAAGTTTGAACATCAAATAAACAGTGAAACTTAAGCCAAGTTATTTTTATTTACTTTATAAATTGAGAATAAAAATAAAGAACACACGCTTACTTTGTTGACCCAACTCAAAAATAGTGAAACGATTGTTTCATAGATTTAAAATTAACCAAAATAAGAAAAGGCTTTTTACTTGATAGAAGGAATATAACAAAATTTGAATATCAAAACAGATTTAATCTGCCAGTCTTCTACAATTTTAATTTCAAAAAAAATTTTATTCAGAAAACTTTTAGAATTAAATTAATGTCTACAATAAGCACCGCTTATATTTAATAGACGTATATATTCAAAACTCAATATACAATGTCGAATGGAATAAATAAACCAACCAATATAAAAAAGGCAATTAAAATTAATAAATAAATATTTGAAGGAGACAAAATTTTGTTTCTGATCTTACCATAATGAAACCAATTCCTTTTCAAAAACATAAAACACAACTTAAGGATTTCTCAAAAAAATTAATTCTTTTGAAATATTCAATATATTTAAATATTCAAATAAGTTAATTCAAGAATCTCTCAAAACATGCAATATATCTTCAAAAAACAATTAGAATACGGATAATCTCTTCATCGGCCCTAGATAACATTTAAATATCAAAATCAACTAACCACCAGTATATCATACCTTATAATGTAACACGGGATTTGTTTGAAACAGACTGACTTTAAAAAAACAGGTAGTCAGTTCGTCACAAAATCACAGAAAACTGTAAGGCTTTCTATGGTTTTCTTCACACCATTGACATTGACCATTAACTAACAGATTAAATCTGTTTTAATATTCAAATTTTGTTATATTTCTTCTATCAAGTAAAAAGTCTTTTTCTATTTCATTTTATATTTAATAGACTTATGAAATTAAATCTCAATATACAATATCAAATGGAATAATAAACCAACAAATATAAATTGTCAATTAAAATTAATAAATAAATATTTGAAGGAAAATTTTGTTTCTGATCTTAGAATTATGAAAACTTTTTCTTTTTCAAAAATACAAAACATAATTTAAGGACTTCTCAGAAAATATAATTCATTTGAAATATTTAATTATTTAATATATTTTAATATTCAAATAAATTAATTCAAAAATCTCTCAAAATATGCATTATATCTTCAAAAAACAATTGGAATTCTGGTAATATCTTCATCGGTACTGAATGATATTTAAAAATAAAATCAACCAACAATAAATATAACTCATCTAAAAGACGTCCTGGGATCATTGCTTTGAACAACTAACTTTAAAATCAAAAATATTCTATCAATCACAGAGAGCTGTAAGGTAATATAAGGTCTTCTTTAAACTATTGATATTGCATAATAAGATTTTTATTCAAGCCTAAATATAATTATATATTATGAATAAAATAAAATAGGAAAAGGCTTTTTACTTGATAGAAGGAATACAACAAAATTTGAATATCAAAACAGATTTAATCTGTTAGTCTTGTATTATACAATATTGAATTTAAACAAATTTGTATTCAAAAAACTTAATATATATATATATATATATATATATATATATATATATATATATATATATATATATATATATATTTAATAGCCGTTTAAAATAAAATCTCAATGTACAATATCGAATGGAATAAATAAACCAACAATTATAAATTAGTAAACAAATATTTGAAGGATATTGAAAAAAAGCCATGCTTAGGCATTAATTTAATTTTAAAAGTTTTTTTAATGAAAATTCTTTTGAAATTAAAATTGTAGATAACTGACTGGTTAAATCTGTTTTGATATTCCTTTTTTTTTAATTGACCTAATTTGATACACTCGTGATTTGATATGTCTGTACGGAAAAATATCTAGTGGAGTTAAATCTAGTAAACGAGGTTGTTCAGTATCTTTCCAATTGCAAGAATTTTTATATGCATATAATAAAAACAAATTATTGATCCTTTGAGACATAACAAAGTATGTATAGGACAAGTCATAAAAATGATTAATTAATTCATACATTTTTCCAATTAACGAAAAAATACTCATTCACACCATACAAGTGAAGCCTTCACTAATTTCCTAAACTTAAAAATATTGAGTGACTTTATATAACGGGGAAGATGATTGAAAATGTTTATACTCTAATATCTAGGTGATGACATTTGGAATTTGGTAGTTTTATTTTTAGGAATAGATAATATTTCGTTATTTCTATTATTAAAAGAATGAAAGCTCGAAACTTTTACAATACTACATTATTCTTTACATAAACAAGGCATCTCAGGATAAAAATGCATCCTAGTGTTAGTAGATTATTTTTTATCCTCTACAAGGGGATCGCGGAGCAACGTCAAACCCAGAATTCTTCTTTGAATTCACAATGAAATAAATAACAATAATATAATATAAAAACTCTACCAGCATTGGGGGAATTTCCCCTCAGCCACATGTTGTAAAAAGGTGACGGTACACTAAACTATAGTCTACATTTATAAGAGAACGCAGAAAGTTTTTGACTCATCTCAATTCATAAAAAGAACTATAAAGTTTTTTCACATACCGCATCCACGTAGTATTCTGTCATTAAATACTAAATATTGAAAACGTCGACTTATAAATTCATTACATCATTCGATAATGATCATAACTGCATTAAAATTGCATTATTCAATAACACATTGAATTTAGAGACCACTTCTGCAATTCCTGCATTGTATTCGCTGTAACAGCTAATGAGAAATTATCAGCTGTATTTTGGAACCGTCTCTTCTGGGTTGATTTTTATATGCACCATTTTCTATTTTACCCAAAAAAAAATTTTTTTCATTCATTTGATCAGTGTCTTCAAAGTACGAAAATTTTCTATCATAAATCACATCCAATTTATTTTACAGGTAAGTATAACACATTCATACCTTGTTGAGTTTCTTTATTCATTAGAGAATATTTTGCAACTCAGGATCTTAACTTGCATAAATTAATAGTCAGTCGCATAAAACTGGTGGGTAGACTGGTTCAAGAAGTAAGAAAAAATTCGGTCTGAAAAGACTCCTCCGATTTCTATTTTGCACTATAAATACTCGAAATTTGATAATCATTTCCATTCAACTTGTTTCTTCCGAAGCAAACAGAATGTTTATTTACATGAAATTATTGGTAAGAAAAAGTAAATAATTAGCAAAATGATTTCACTGTCATTTCGATGTATATCATTTTAATGAGTTAGATATCCGAATATATTTTCTCTATGAAAAATGTTTATATTGAATTCCGGATAATATAGTAGATGTCAATTTCTTTGCCTAGACTTTATTAATGAGCTTATACTACTCTGTCAAGAAAGTACCGGGAATTTTCGATTAAAACAACATTTTTACATTTAATCGTCAAAATTTATTGGGTCGCCTTCAAAATAGGCTCCATTTGTTCCAATACATCTATGCCAACGGCACTTCCAATTATCGAAACATTTTTTATAGGCGCTTTACGGGATGGACTTTAGCTCTCGCGCCGAATTTTGTTTTATGGCTTCAATCGACTCAAAACGGGTGCCACGAAGGGGCAATTTTAGTTTTGGGAAGAGGAAAAAGTCGCAGGGAGCCAAATCCGGCGAATACGGTGGTTGCTGAAGCACGTTTGTTGAGTTTTTGGCGAGAAAGTCAGTCACAATCGTAGCTCGGTGAGAAGGCGCGTTATCGTCATACAAAATCCATGAGTTGTTCACCCACAAATTTGGCCGCTTCTTACGGATACGCTCACGTAAACGTTTCATAACGCCTAGGTAATACTCCTTGTTTACCGTCTGACCCTCTGGAACGAATTCATAGTACACCACGCCACGGATATCGAAGAAAATAATGAGCATCACCTTCATTTTCGAGCGGCTTTGGCGTGGTTTTTTCGGTTTCGGCTCATATTTTGCCACCCATTCCCATGATTGCTGGCTTGTTTGCATATCGTACTCGTAGACCCAGGTCTCATCACCAGTTATAATGCGTTCCATGAATGTAGAATCGGAATTACAGCGATCCAGCATGTCTGAAGCAACCTGTTCGCGATGACGTTTTTGAAGAAAATTAAGGTCTTTCGGTACGAGTCATGCGGCCACCTTTCTCATGCCCAAAATATCAATCAAAATCGTACGTGCGGACTCGTGGGATATCTTAAGATCATGTGCTATCTCTCTCAAGATGGTACGACGGTTTTCCAGCACCCTTTCCTTAATTTTATCGACGTTATCTTCGATCGAAGCCGTCGATGGGCGACCACTTCACGACCGTCCTTGAAGGCTCTGTACCACTGATATGCACGAGTTTTCGATAGAGCATTATCACCAAAGGCCTTTTGCAACATTTTCAATGCATCGGCACACAATGCATTGCAACACAAAACTTTAAACAAATTCTTTGCTCAACGTAATCACCCATAGTAAAAATCGGCACGCACTCTGACATCGACTGACTAATCAGCTGTTGAAAACACACTATATGACAGATCCCGCTCAAGCTGGGCATAGTAATTAAGGAAGTGGTACCAACCTAGGAAAAAAAAATTTTACCTGCCTCATTGCCCCGCCAGATTTAAATCGATAATTCCCGGTACTTTCTTGACAGAATGTATGCTGCATAATCTAGAAGAAATTACTTCATGGGCAATGATTCAAGTATATATTCCATTCAGAATTTTTTAGATAAATTATTATTATTATTATTTTTACATTTAATAAAGGCTCATGACAGATTCCTATGCAAGCAGGAATACAGAGAAAAAAAAAATATTAATATATGCATAGAAACAATTGAGCAAACAAGCAAATGACTATTTTGTTTTCAAAACTATTCACAGAGTCAGAATTCAGGACATCGCTGGACAGGTTATTCCATGTTTCGAAAATACGATTCGCTAAAAAATATCTCCAAATTTCTCCTTTTTTAATAATGAATGATTATCAGAATTAGGGTGTCTGTAATATAGTCTAAAATAATTCAATTATCATGAAATATCAACAAATATTCAACAAAAAATACTTATATTAATTTCGTTTCAAATTTTCAGTTAAGTTTTGCTGTGATTTTCACCGCAACAGTAACAGCAAACCGGAGGAAAAAGAGAGACAGTTTGATTGATCTGGGTGCTTCACTGGTCACTGCATGGCACTCTCTGATCAATTGGGAACCACCAACTGATTATGGTGTTGTACCTAACTTTAGAGCTAACTATAAGGAGAAGCTGAATGGAGGAGATTATCAAGAGAGTCAATTGAGGGATTCATTGGAACCTATCAGTGAAAATCGAAATATCGAACATATTCCAATTCGAAACACTGTTGTACTAAATATTAATCAGGATGAACAATCCAGAAGGCAGAGCTGGGATGATGGAAAAATAATAAATGAACTACAGGGCGGAAATATTCATACTGGTCTTAGTAAATACAACTTGATATGCTCTGGTTTATCATCAAATATTGCTTTCAATGGAAACATTGAGCAAAGACAACCAATAATTCCAGAAGAAGTCACAAACGGACAAACCTACAAAGCTTTAGGAGTAAATCTAGTAAATGGTATTACGTCCAATAGTAACGGAGATCAAAATCTAGGGCTTTCGAGTGTATCGTCTAATCTATTTGGGACAGGATTGGATAAATCTGAGGGTATCATCAACTCCCATCAAGTGAATAGATACAACTAAAATTCAAATTCATACCAGCAAGCAGCGGACCAGAATAACTTTGGACAGCAACATCCCAATACTATGATGAATTGAATGCCAATATTCTGAAACTGGTCAATCCAATTCTTTAAAAATTAAGTAATTAATTTATTTGAACAATGTTACAGAAAAAGTAAATTATAAAAAAAATATTTTGAGAAATTTTAATATTCGTTGGAGAAAACTCTTTAAATTAACGTCTTTGGAAAACAACATTGAAAATCAACATCAGTCGAAACTTATTGGGGACAAGAAAAATCCACATAAACTCTGATTTAACCTATATAAGTGTATATTTAAGAAGCACTAGTAACAATTATCAAGCAACAACTATTATTTAACAATCATAGATTAAAAATCAGTGCGAATTTCATGCAAACTCGCGCAAACGCAATTAACAATAAGGTGGAAATAGTGGGCTAGATTTCAGCCAATTGTATTCGAATTACTAAACGTGATCAATGATAATAACATTTTTTTTTATAATAATATTCAGCAACAGAAAAACGAAAAGCTACTTCTTTAATGGAAAAATGTCAGGTTGTTATTTTCTATCTGAAAAACAATCTTTTATCATCTGCATACTAAATAAACGCAGCGGAGAGTGTGTCAACTTTTCATCTGTTGATTGAATGTTTGCATAGACACACTTAACTCATACTTTAAAAATCAGTCGATGTATACGCCTCCATTTTTCTATATTGTCCTTGTTAAATGTGATAATTTTGTAAATTACTTTTCGTGTGAAACAATAATTTCTGTTGTATTTTGATTTCAGATTTTTTTTTAATTATATTTCAATATTAAACCTATTGGTTACTTCCAATATGTTTTATTACTTCTTATGCGTATCCTATTATATTAAAATATTTAGATATGTGATTTAATGAAGAGAACTCGTGATATGAGACTGAGATTAATTTGAATTTGAAACGATAAATTGAAAGATACAGATCAGTATCTTGTTCAAGTTCAATAGCAACAAGTTTAATAGTAACAGCAATAATCACAGATAAGGTTTCAATAGTAGTTTGTCATTTCATGGAATTTGAAAGCTTCAGTTGTATACTGACTGATGTATTATCCGATTTAAATAATTATTGGCAAACATAATAAGTTGCCCTCACTTAATAAATTATTATAATTTGGGCCTCATTAGAGAACATTTTGGGAAAATTGATTCTATGTTGTGTTGCTCTAAAGTCAACAGCCTGCGATCAATCACGTTCCAGACATGTTCAATCGTAGATAGATCAGGTGTTCTTGGATGTCAAGATTAATGTCGATGTCGATCAATAAATTTATAATTTTTCTAGCAATAAGCAGTCTGGTATTATTACGCTAATTATTTGAACGTAGCATTTTAGAGAGTGGGGAATCACAAATGATTCGATTACGTACTGAATGCAATGCTGCGTTATCATGTTCCTTCTAATGGAAACTATAGGTAATATGCTATCATATTCAATAATATTCCTCAACATAACGCTCACCATGTGATGGGTATGATGATCTCTGTCTACTTTTGTATCACGTCTTTCACCAAGTCACCCTTGAACAACCGTGATGCATCCCAAGACAGAAGCTACACTCTTCACTAAAAATAACCTGATTCCATTCCTGGTGTCACTCAATTGCCTTTCTGCACCACAAAAGACGGTTATGTCTATATACAGTTTTGAGAGGTAGCACTCAATGTAATAAAAGGACTTATATTGAGTTATACATTGTATGTAAACCTACCATGCTCTTCAAACCAATGACTTATGATGGCGCGAATGTTGCTAAATCTCTATTTAGGATTAAAATAAATTAATCCGGCTGATCTGTACGAAAAATCATTAATAAGAATTATGAGCTATGGTAATAGAAAGTTCTACAAATCGAGACAGTGTAACAAACATCTGTATAATAACTCTATACTCGAACAAATTCGACAAGGTTTTGTAAATTGCAGACATGCGCGCGTTTCCGTTTCCGTGGTTTTCGTCAGTGCAATGTACGCTAGTAACTCCAAATCTTCTCTGTATCTATATTCGCTATTCACAGAGACTCCAAAGATATTACTAATACACTAGCGCCATCTAGGGTATGCAAAATACATACACAGAGACTATAAGATATTAATAATACACTAACGCCATCTAGAGTATGCAAAATACATACAAGACATACTTTTGCGTGTTAATTCAAGTAAAGAAATGTATTCTCGTTACGAACGCAGAGTAAACTTTTTTCAGGCTCAAATTAGACCATGAATTGCCGTAATGCTCAAAAATTAGCATATTCATATTGAAAAAAATTAGTCCGGCTTCATGTTACTTTAGATGGTATATTCTCCTTTTTCTCAATGGCTTTTTAGATTGAAATAATCGCCAAATAGTCAATCGATTTACTCCTATTAACATTATTTAGTAAAGTGCTATCTTTATTTCCGCTTATTTTTATTTTTCAACGACAATAGCCTGTATGATACACATCTAAAAGGATTACAGGTTCTACAGAATTACTTCTTGAGAATCATGCTACGTAGGGAGAGATTGTATCCAACAGATAATCTTTTTTTGGAAGCAAAAGTTCTTGATATGAGAGGGATGTACTTCCACACCCTACTTATGCAAAACTTTAAAAATCGAAATTCGATGGAGTACCTCAATCACGGATATAATACTCGTAGAACAGAAAAGCCGAAAGTACAGACCCATAGAACTAAGAAGACTGTAGGACAACGTACATATACTTACATCATGCCACGTATTTTCAACTTGCTGGAGGGTGAACTGAGAACTAAATTTTATTCACTAAACTCCTGCAAATTATTCAGCAAGTATATTAAAAACTATTTGGTACAAATTGGTGGAGCTAAAGTAGCAGAAATGATCAATCAGAGATAGCGATGTCCAACGTCTAAAGTCGTACCTTGCTCATAAAACTGCTTCAATGCCATGGTCACAAAACAGATGCATATATTGAGAAGAGATTTATCCTCCGTGCAACCTTCGGTTTTTGGAGGAAATCTATGTTTATTCAGCAACAGTCTTTTTTTGTGTTGTATTGGCTTATTATTTTGTTCAGTTTTCCAGTATGTACATTACTTTTTTGTCAAAAGCTATCAATGTAAACTTAATTGTGAATAAACCATATTATTATTATTATTATTAATTGTGAATTGTGAGACAAGGTGAGTACTCACCTGACGAAGTCAAGATGTAATTGACGAAACAATTGTCGTTGAAAAATAAAAATAAGCGGAAATAAAGTGTTTTACTTCAAATCATTTACGATGAATTTCCGTCAAGTAGAGACCGAAACAATCAAGAAAGTGCCATCTTTCTTATTAAAAAATTATTATTTTCTTTACAATGATTTGCAAAACTGGTTCATTTCTGGTTTTTCTGAATAGAGATAAAATATTCTTTGATTCTATGTTGTAAACATCAGCCCTAATGTCCTATATATGTAGCATTACAATCATCACATTTACCAGAAACCTATCGATTTTTCAAAACATCGTGTAAAAACTAATCATTTTTGTAATGAGAAAGATGTCACTTTACTATATAATGTTAATAAGGGTGAATTGAAGGACTATTTGGAAATTATTTCAATCAAAAACGCCATTGAGAAAAGGGAGAATTTAACAAATTTCCAAATACTCTTTAACACCCCTATATTGGATGCTGTTATTTCCATGCGCCATAAAATACACATATTTCCTGAGTGTAATAAAAGAACCTTTTCAATTTTAAGTTTAGTTCTTTCTTGTACTCCTTTCAAGATGGTCGAAAGACCGGAACACGTGTCAGGATTCTGAATAAATTGTGAAACATAAAAACTGTGTGAATTTTATTTCAAACAAAACCGTATTCGTTATTCGTAAAAATCTTAAGGTGACACAAGTCATGCCAGAAGCAATTTGAAAAATGTTGCTCCGAGTTAGTTAGTAACGCGTACCTACGGCATTAATCTGGAACAATTGCTGAAGGAGTTGGAAAGATATGTACGTGATGGCAAATTACTACTAGAGGTCAAAATGAGACTGCTCCACAACACATTGAAGAACGACACGAAAAAAAGCATCCAAAGTTTTCTTCTTCTTCTTCTTTACGAAAGCTTGCTAGCTTGTTTCACCCATTTTCTTCCTCTCGTTCTTGAGATGTTGAGGTCCAACTGTCCTTCCACCTCTTTGGCGGTCTTCCTACGGGTCGTTTGGATGCTGGTCTTCCGTTTCTAGCGATTTTTGCCATTCTGTCGCCTGTCATACGTGAGACATGTTCATTCCAGAACCTTCTCCTCGCGCGGGTCCATCTAACTACGTCCTCCGTCTGGCATTCCCTTCTGATCTCGTCGCTCCTTCTCTGGTCTCTCAATGTGTTCCCCGTTATTGCCCTCAAAACTCGCATCTCGTTTGTCCGTGCCATTCTTTTAGTTTCAGCTGTATCTGCTCTTGTTTCCGCCGCGTATGTCATCACGGGTCTGACGCACGCTTTTCAATAAATATTTAGTTTTACCGATGAGCTCTTCATCTGAGTTCTTTAGTTTTTTGCGTATGTTAAGGTTCCTATAATTCAATATCAGAAGTTTTGACTGATATTTTCATTTAAACTTATCTAATAATAGTATAACGTATACTTCAGTTAGTAACATATCTTTGAAATTTGAACTAGACATGAACTCGTGCCGTATTTGATTTGGGGCATCAAATTTATATAAAATCAGTTTTGACTACCCTGGCAACAAATCATGTGTGAATTTATCATTATATAACATTATTTATAATTATATTAGACCCCAGGTCTGGGAACTAAAAGGTACTGGATTCAGGGCTTCTAGATAGGGAAGAAATTTTCTAGTTAGGAGTAGACATGTCTCGGCCAACATTTCACTATTGGTTCGAAAATTAATAGTGCTGTGTCTGCAAGTGGCGTAAAGACGCAGTTACAAAGCGTACCCAGAGTACTGAACTCATAACTAGTACAAGCTGAAAAGCTTCTGAGGAATCCTCCCAGAAGATCTAAGAGTATCAGGATAATATCTTATTATATCGAGGTTTAGTAAGCGTTTTCACTTCTTGAAGCTAATTTATAAAAATACTCAATTGCTATTAATTTCAATTTTTTTGAGTATTCGAAAATATAACATAAAAAATGGAGATGGATCAGTGGTTCTTTTCCATTTTCAATTATTTTGGGGACAATTTCTCAACACTCTTTGTCATTGTCTATTAATTTATAGCGTATCCTTCTCTTAAAATATGGTTTTTTTCTCAAAGGAGAGCTATAATGCAATATACCGAAACAGTTCATATCATTTCAGCTGGAAAATCGTCCGAATAAGAAAAGAACATTATGTTTATCAACATAAGGTTCCTACATGCTGATTCCTCTAAAACTATTGTCGAGTTATTACCAAGAATAAGGGTGGGGTCGTTTAACGTGCATTGTTATAAACGTTTTCAAAACCTTATATCATTCACCCTTCATTTAAAAGTAATTTTCCTAGTAATCAGTAAAAGCGGTACCTCATCCTTCATTTAATAATATTTATTTGAATCTTATAAACTGAAATATAAGAATCAAAATAAAAAGTCAGCGCAGTAATTCAATATAACACATATATAATCTAAATACAAAATTTTATATGTCCATAATTGAAACTCTTCGGAAATATCCAATCTTATCTATGATAATTACATCAAAATTTTACACACATTATCCATATTAAGAACAAATTAGAAATGATTTTCGACTTCTTCGTCAGAGTCAAATTTTCCTTGGGAACATTAACACAATATCAGTTCAAATGCAGAATATGATAAAGCCACACAACAAAATAATATAATGATATTATTTTATTCCTATCAACAAACGTATCTTATGTGATCATTTCAGCTCGAACCTGCCGATTTCCAGATTACAAAATTCGTAAACGACAGGTGCAAAGTTAATGTAAATGAAAGGTAATAAAAAGGTGATTCTATATGCTACCAAAATGTTACGCACACATCCTAATTTAAATATGCTCATCATATGCATGATTTATATGAATCGGAATTTAAAATTCATATCACTTTTACTTAACTATATCGTTGATTTAATCAATTTCTTCTCCAATCCATTATTGTTTTGAAATATAAAATATGTTGAGTGGTCATTTTCCCATCTGAATTCATTTCGATCGAGTTTACTTTCCGTTTCCAATACCTGAATAATTCACATATACGGTCTTCATTCTGAATAAATTAATACTAATTGTGTATTATTGATGAAATTGGTAAGAGAATATGATAAAAAATGGTTGAAAAATCTTCACGTTTCCAGATTAATTATAAAGGCTTGTAAAATCTTGATTTACTCCATTCATCTACCATTCTTCATATCAGATAGAAATGTTCAGTGATTTGAAAATATTGGTAAGCCAAATATTTAGGGAGTTCTAATAATAGTATTAAAAGTTCACTAAAATACTGATTTAATTACTCCTATTTGGAATAACATATTATTAATATATTTATCACTTGAATGGTTAATTATCTTGTTCGAAGACCAGTTTTTTATCACAGATTTAGTTATTCATTATCTCAAATTTCAGAACTGCAATTGGAATATCTCAGAAATGAAAAAATGCGGCAAATTTAACGAATTATTGATTGTTTCGATCTCTAATGAACGGAAATTCATCGTATAGGATTTAAGGTAAAACACTTTATTTCTGCTACTATTTATTGTTTACGCAACAATTATTACACAGTTACTATACTCACCTGCTGAAGTCAGAATGTAATTGACGAAAAAATTGTTGTGTAAACAGTGAATATTAGCAGAAATAAAATGTTTTACTTCAAATCATATTTAACGCGAAAGTTTAAACATATTCCCCCCATAAATATGATTCAAATTTTTTTAATTTTTATAAATCAGGCAGTGAATTTACTGCCTTTTTCTCTCTTCTGAAAATGTCTCACATCGCATTTTTGAGTAGGTGGGCACAATTCAAATAACACATTGAAAACAATTTGTCCCTACGACCTCTTCTATTGAATGGAAATTCAAGAAAGTTAATCAAATAAGCTATTACCATGCACCGTTTTCACAACATTTCACGTCTGATCGATTTGGTTCAAAATGGTATCATTAAATGACCAGAATATTCCGTCGCTAATAATCAACACTGTGACATGAAATAAAGAAATTTGGTTAGTTTTTATCCAAAATGCTTCACTCAAGTACTCTTTAGTTGACTATTTGTCAGTTATAAGAATTTAAATAAATTGAACTTCTGCCTTATAAACTCCAATAAAATATATGATGATGAACACTGACCGAGGAAGTCCAAGTACTAATTTGAGCTCATTTGATAATTATTTTGTATCATTTATTGCTTATTGGTTTAAAAAATACGTAAAGAAATAATTTGTACATACTCGCAGGAAAACTAATCCTCCTATATGAAATCTGTACAGAAAAACCTAGAAAAAACACATGTACATTGAAACTTTCCCATAAATCAATGTTTATACTATTGTGTTGTATGAAATATTGTGTTTGAATGGAATATTCATTGTTTTTAAAAAGGGATAATATATTATATTCTTGATATTGATATGTTTTTAAAATTAAATAAAATGTATATTAGTTGAGTTAAAGTTGAGATTTCTTATTCAACAGAAAAAGTTCATTATAATTTGAATATCTTATTGTCCAAATGGCTACTTTAATTCCATTTTTAAGATTCGATGAACTAAATATTTGGTGACTTTTAGTGATAAATTAGTTGTTATTTCATCAATACACCGTGCGATGCATAAGTTTTAAGTTTATCGAGAAAAAAGTTTGCTAGCAAAAGAAACTTAAATGTGTTGAACAGTTAACTTCATTAGGCTCATCGACAGTTCTATTCATGAAGATTCTATACTGAAAAGTATTATTGATGAAAAACGTCTAATGTTTCATAATCTGGGTCTTTTGAATGAATTTCATTATTGATTCAATCAAAATTCTAGCTTCATTTACGATTTCCGAAAACTAGGAATCGGTAATACCATACCATAAATCACAGCAAAGACTAAAACAGTAACTTTATTTAAATTTAACAGCTCCTTATGAATCTGTTATGGATTATTTTCATGCCTAAAATAATTTGTATTCGCAATAAAATCAATATAGACCACAAAAATATCACAGAAATTTTGAACCAGAGAACGATTATTTTTTTAAAATTGTTTTAACATGTTTGAAATTTATTTTAAACAAATGTTGTTGAAGTATATATTTTGCTCAACGGCATTGAACACAAAGGATACTTTATTACTTTTTTTACATAATCAAAGAAGCAGCTATGAGATCTCAAAACAAATTAACTAAGAGTCCTGAAGCATTGTTGGTGCTAATTTAAATATATATATATATATATATATATATATATATATATATATTCATTTCAAAATTTAATTTTAAATGTTTTCATGAGATTTATTGAGATTAAAAGCTTTAGAGGTTCTGAAGAATTAATGTTATTCTGTAGAGGTAATCATACTAACAACCGAGAAAAAATTTACTGACTTGAAATTTACAAAATTTCGAAAGTAAACTGCTTCATGCTTCCTGAGTTCTCATTTGAAATTTAAATTTTCGAATATTTTCGAAAGTAAAAATTCGACAGCATTAAAATTTAGTATCAGGAAGTAAAATTACAACACAAAGATAGGCTATTGTGTAATTTCATGAAGAAAAATTAGAATAATTTTACGTATTTTTCATCTCATTTCGGAAAAACTTATAAAATGTATATGAAGTTTTTTCAATATATTACTTTTTAACTCATTCTTGCCAATATGTTAAGATACAGATCGAAGGTAGAACGATAGAACCTTTCAACCATGTACGTCTTATTTTCATGAGATTTTCCAATTATTCAGAAGGTCAGTTCTAAACATCCAAAAAAATTGAGTCTCTTCAACTTTTCAATGCGTTTTTATTCATTTTACTTGGCTTTTTGAAGAATTGACTCAAGGATTTGAAATTTTCTGGGAAAATAGACAAAAGCAAAAGATTCTGACATCACGAAATTGCTTTCCACCATTTTTTTTTCGAGTAAAATTGTAAACTGTCCCAATAATATGAGCAAATGTTACCCGCTTTGAATCTATTTTGTTCAAATATAAATGCATACTCTAG
Source organism: Megalocaria dilatata (assembly GCA_034642435.1). NCBI lineage: Eukaryota > Metazoa > Arthropoda > Insecta > Coleoptera > Coccinellidae > Megalocaria > Megalocaria dilatata. Next base: position 48,815,359 of record CM067859.1, on the reverse strand, counting down.
TTTTAAGCAATCGATTCATCGTTCGTGAGTTGGAAAACCCAATATTTCATTTAAATATCATGTTATTGTAAAGAATCTCTGTTTAGGTAAACATTTTCATTTTAAACAACATTGAATTTCACAAAACTACAACTACAATTTCTTTGTAGTGGGACAAATTATGACACGGATACTACATAATACGAAACATTCAGACGTAAGTTGCACCTGATTCGAAGAAGTTCCTGTTATCATAATTTATAATCCTCATCAATTACATTTGGAGATAAACTTTCATTGAATATTAATTCGACAGTATTTGGAAAAACTTGATTCATCAATATTTATATGGATTTTAATTTGCCGTTCTCTTAAATATATAATCAGCCTTTGAAATCGATTTGCGAAAAAATACTTCTCAGTGGAAAAGATGTTATCAACTATAATCGATGAAAGCTAAGATACCTGAAAGACAAGAACTCTATTCTGAACATTATTGCCCATTCCATTAGATTATTATGGCGATAGTCAAGCTTTATTTTGCCTAATGTTTTCGCTTAATTGAGAATTATTGAATTAGAAAGGGTTTCATTTTGGACAGCTGTCAAATGTTGAAGCTGTGTTTTTTGACATTTCACAAGTAAAAACGACGCCATTACTGAAAATATACACGCTTCAACAACGCACTCAGATAGTAAAAGTTAACGATAAAAATGGGGAAAATTTTGCAGTCAGAGTTCGCAAAACGAAAGCACTTATGGGTCGACTTGAAGCACCTTATCGGCCGGAAATAGTGAAACTGGTGGAAAATTTTGAGCTGTTAGGACAAGAAAGTGATGTGAATAATCGAAACCATGTGCGTCGCTCAAGAACAACTGAGAAGATTGCTGCTGTAGCCCATAGTATTGACAAAAATCCAGGTTTGTCGATTCCTCATCTTTGGAATTGGGCATTCCACAAATGATAATACACTGTATTTGGCATAAATTCTTAGATATTAAAGCTCAAGCCAGTCGATCACCAGCAACGTCGTATCTTCGCTCATTGGGTCCTTGAAATGCATCAAAATGATCCGAATTTTCATCAAAAAATCATTTTCAGTGATGAGGCCCAAATTCACCTCCGAGGCCACATTAATGAGCAGAATTGTGACTTTTGGGACTCGGAAAAATCCAAGAATGATTATTGAAATCTTACTTATTCGAAAATGAGGCTGGTGCAACTGCTCCGGTGCACAGATTGCGCAACGGAGAAATAATAAATATAAGTAATGATAATTAATAATTTTTTAGTGCCAGTGTTGAAAGATATTGAATTGGACGACGTTTATTTTGAAACAACGTGCCACACAAGCAACGAAACAATCGGAATTTTGCAAGGAAAGTTTTCTGGCCGTGTTATTCCTAAAAGAGGTGATCCCAATTGGCCACCGAAATCTTGTTATTTAGAACCTTTGGACTTTTTTCTTTGGAGCCACATGGAAGATGAGATCTAAGCCAATGCTCCAGAATCGATTCATGGCCTTAAAGATGGAATTCGTCAAGTTATCTAGGATATACAGTCGAAAATGTGCGAATTGGTCTTGCAAAATTTCAGGAAAATGATATGCTGCTGCAACCTTATCCATGGCTGGATACCTTCCTCTTTGCAATTAAATAAACATCTAATGATTTCTCCAAACAATCAATATAAATATCAAAATTAAACCTCTTATTGGAAAACCCTTTATACTTAATGAGTTGTTTCTTATCAAGAATTAACGTAAATAGAGGTCATTCTTGATAGAAGGTATATAAAATAATATAAATATTTTAAAAAATTTTAAACAATTTTAAAAAATTAGCCTTCTACATATTTAATTCCAAAAGATTATATTCAATGATTATTACTTCTGAAAATAAATTAAAATAATGTCGTATAAGTACTACTTATATCATGACATAAAATAAACATTCATTATAAGACATCCAAATGGTATAACAAAATCCAATAAATAAAAATTATTAACTAAAATCCTATAAATTAAACATTTTGAATAGACAAAATTTTGTTTCTGCTTATCAATCCTATGAAAACCAATATCTTTCAAGAATATCCAACATAATCTTAAGAATTTTATCACAAAACTATCTTACTTAGACTATTCAATATTATTGGATATCTAACCAAGGTACTTTATATAAAAACTCAAGATATGCAAAACATTACTGAAAAACAAGTTTTAAAATAGACTTTGCTCATCAGTATTCAAATATTCATATTCAATAAATATAAAATCAATTAATATGAGTTTGAATATATGTTATTAATTGATTTTATATTTATTGAATATGAATATTTGAATACTGATGAGCAAAGTCGATTTTAAAACTTGTTTTTCAGTAATGTTTTGCATATCTTGAGTTTTTATATAAAGTACCTTGGTTAGATATCCAATAATATTGAATAGTCTAAGTAAGATAGTTTTGTGATAAAATTCTTAAGATTATGTTGGATATTCTTGAAAGATATTGGTTTTCATAGGATTGATAAGCAGAAACAAAATTTTGTCTATTCAAAATGTTTAATTTATAGGATTTTAGTTAATAATTTTTATTTATTGGATTTTGTTATACCATTTGGATGTCTTATAATGAATGTTTATTTTATGTCATGATATAAGTAGTACTTATACGACATTATTTTAATTTATTTTCAGAAGTAATAATCATTGAATATAATCTTTTGGAATTAAATATGTAGAAGGCTAATTTTTTAAAATTGTTTAAAATTTTTTTAAATATTTATATTATCAAGAATTCTCACTTCTTATTTCATTATGTATTTTCCTACGAAAATATTTTGCATTGATGTTTCTTACTTATTCTTATAACCATTTCCAGGTTAGTGTTATTTTGGTCCTTGCCTCAACTGTTTCTACGAATGAAAGGAGAAAGAGAGATGATTTGATAGCTTTGAGAGCCCCTCTTCTCGTTCCATGGCAGTATTCAAACGACTGGCAACTCCGTCCAATCGTCAATGATGTCTTAACTTTAGATGTATTGGAAATTGACAGTAATAATGCAGATCTGCGTGGAAGAAATTATCAACAGAATCAAGTGGGGAATTGGGTACAAGTTACTGATGCATACAACAGCATAGAACAATATCCTGTTCACTACATTATCGACCCATATTCCATTCAGAATGGAGAATCCCAATTGGTACATTCGGTTGGAGAATTACCACAAAATTATCTGCAGACAGAAAAAAGATATTCAGGTTTTAGCGGATTTGGACCAATAAGATCAAGCATTCTATCAAATGGATTTCTCAGTGGAGGATCAGAGCAAAGACAACCACAATTTTCAGGAGACACCACAAACTATCAATCTCCTGCTGCATCAAGAGGACAATTTGATGACCAATCTACTCATTCAAATCAGATTCAAGAAGAAGGAAATACTTCTTTTGTTAATCACGGGCAAAATTCGGCCCTTCCCAAAGAAGGGTTAAATCCAATCAATTCGGATAGAGCGATCGGGTACAATCAGAATTCTTTAGGTCAAGGGCCAACTGTGAGACGGGAGCCTCAACTAGAACAAAAGATTAACGAAAATTACAAACAAGAAGATTCAATAAGGATCTCGCAAGAAAACATTCAGAAAGTTACTGAAGACTTCAAACAAAATTTCATAAAAAATAATGAAAATTTGCTAAAACAGAAAATAAATGGTAATAATATGTTGAGGGACTCTCCAGTTCAGAAAAATTTCGGTAGGCCAGAGGAAGCTTTTTCGCAGAGCTTTAGGACGACAAATTCCAAACAAGATGAACTCAGTCAATTTCTCGGTCGCCAAGAAAAATTCGAAGATAATTTCAGACCACAGCGATTCCTGAAACAACAACCTAATGGAAAACGATCGACAATTGCCGCGAATGAACCTCAAAATAATGATTTATCCCGTCAAAAAGAAACGGTAGCGAAATCCAACACTAAAAGCAATTTTTTAATTAACGTGACATAACAAAATTGTTTGCAAGACTTGATAAAGTATTGAAACAACTCTTGAGCAATTCAGAAAATATTGTTTGTGCATCAATAAATTATTAAATAGAAAGTACTACGTTCGCGGTCCCCATCGATTCAATTTAGAACCGACTTCGAAACAGTTCTGGAGCTATTTAAAAACTATTGTTCAAACTTGTTCTGAATTATCTTTCCTGAAAAAATGCCTTATTCATAGAACACATAGATATTCTAACAATATTATTGTCCTAATTTAATTATGAAGTAAATATACATATGTAATTTTTGGAGCATAGCATAAAAGAAGTAACAGAAATTTCTAAATACGATGGACGAAACGTAGAGTTAATTCAATAGCCTAGGAAATTACAGAAAACTAAACCAAATGATTTTTCGATTATATGTGACAAAATGGAATTCAAAATTATTTCACCAGAATTAAATCATTCGCTGAAAACAGTGCTCAGAATTTATTCACAACTAGGAGATCTTGAATTGGATCGGGTATCATCAATACAATACAGTGTCTAACTGTTTAATCTGTGTATATTCCTATCTTCTTGGATGAATAAAATGAATAATCTCCAGATGAGACAATTTAAAGGATTTGTTATTTTTAAGGATAATATTTTCAATGAAAACATTATGAGTAGGACACAAAAACTTGAACTCTTAGTTTTAAACACTTCTTTGTTTTGATGTGATATTTGTTTTTTATTGTTTATCATAAATTTCAGTTTTATATTACATTTATTTATTTTCTTTATTACGTTCTTCATTTTTTTTCATATTTATATCCTCTCTACTTTATGAAGTGTTCGGAGAATAATTATATTAAACAAAATGTAAAATTAATTTGAATATTAAAACATATTGAAATATTAGCTAAAAAATTAGCGTTTAAAAATTTTTTAAAATATTTATATAATATTGAAATATGTTTGTCTTCTACAATTTTAATTTCAACAAATTTTTATTCAAACACTTTTAGAATTAAATTTATGTCTACAACAAGCACTGCTTACATTTAATAGACGTATATAATCAAAACTCAATATATAATGTCAAATGGAATAAATAACCCAGCAGATATACGAAAGTAATTAAAATTAATAAATAAATATTTAAAGGAGACAAAATTTTGTTTCTGGTCTTACCTTTAAGAACACCAATTGCCTTTTAAAAACATGAACACACTTAAAGGATTTCTCAAAGAATATAATTTATTTGAAATATTCAATATATTTAAATATTCGAACAAGTTATTCCAAAAATCTCTAAAAAATGTGCACTATATCTTCAAAAAACAAATATAATTCTAAGCAATCCCGTCTTCACTCCTGATTTAATATTCCAAATATCAAAATCAAAAAACTAACCTATATCTCTCACGTGTTAAAAGACTAAAGCTTCGAAACACTGATCAACTATATAATTCAAGATTGATCTATGTTCTAACAAAATCAAAGAACAGTGTGAGTTATTTTAAAGTTTATCTAAATTCATTGACATTCCATATTGAGATTTATTGAAGACAAAATATAATTATATATTATATGTAAAATAAAATAGAATAGAAAGGCCTTTTACTTGATAGAAGAAATATAACAAAATTTGAACATTAAAACATATTGAAATATGTTTGTCTTCTACAATTTTAATTTAAAAAAATTTTCATTCAAAAACTTTTAGAATTGAATTTATGTCTACAACAAGCACTGCTTACATTTAATAGACGTATATAATCAAAACTCAATATATAATGTCAAATGGAATAAATAACCCAACAGATATACGACAGTAATTGAAATTAATAAATAAATATTTAAAGAAGACAAAATTTTGTTTCTGGTCTTACCTTTAAGAACACCAATTGCCTTTCAAAAACATAAACACACTTAAAGAACTTCTCAAAGAATATAATTTATTTGAAATATTCAATATATTTAAATATTCGAACAAGTTATTCCAAAAATCTCTAAAAAATGTGCACTATATCTTCAAAAAACAAATATAATTCTAAGCAATCCCGTCTTCACTCCTGATTTAATATTCCAAATATCAAAATCAAAAAACTAACCTATATCTCTCACGTGTTAAAAGACTAAAGCTTCGAAACACAGATCAACTATATAATTCAAGATTGATCTATGTTCTAAGAAAATCAAAGAACAGTGTGAGTTATTTTAAAGTTTATTTGAATTCATTGACATTCCATATTGAGATTTATTGAAGACAAAATATAATTATATATTATATGTAAAATAAAATAGAATAGAAAGGCCTTTTACTTGATAGAAGAAATATAACAAAATTTGAATATTAACACATATTGAAATATGTTTGTCTTCTACAATTTTAATTTCAAGAAGTTTTTATTCAAAAACTTTTAGAATTAAATTTATGTCTACAACAAGCACTGCTTACATTTAATAGACGTATATAATCAAAACTCAATATATAATGTCAAATTGAATAAATAACGCAACAGATATACGAACGTAATTAAAATTAATAAATAAATATTTAAAGGAGACAAAATTTTGTTTCTGGTCTTACCTTTAAGAACACCAAAAAAAAAAAATTTTTTTTGAAATTAAAATTGTAGAAGACAAACAGACAAACATATTTCAACATGTTTTAATATTCAAATTTTGTTATATTTCTTCTATCAAGTAAAAGGGCCTTTCTATTCTATTTTAAATGTAAAATTCGTTCAAATATCATGTAAAAAAAATCATCTTATAACCTCTCAGTTTAATTGAATAGTGATATATATCGTGTAACTCTTCCATATTTGTGTGCTGGTGTTTCTCTCTTGTGAGAGTCTAATGAGAACAGAAAAATTGTCATGGAATTTTATGAAGTATAAAAAAAGTGGAGAGTTACGGCAAAGTATGTTTGGAGAAAAATAGTTGAAATTGGGAAAGTTTTGGATATGATACAAAAGGCAACAAGAAAAATAAGTACAAAATTATTTTATCCTTAATTTCATTACTCACGATGAAAATTTTGTCTTTATTAAGAAGGGAGAAATTAATTGTATTGGGTTGTTCCAAAAGTAATTTCGTTTTTTTTGGGGGAGAAAATGAAATAAAATTTTCATATAATGAATGAATAATAATAATAGTAAGTTTATTTGGTGAATAAACACATTACATCACTGAGGTACATAATAGGATATTATAACCTATATGTGACATTAAACACAATATAATATTCCGAAAAACCAGTTCTATAAAGAGAAAGCAAAATATAGATTAATTCTTATATACAAACAAAATATATGAAACATGTGAGAAACCAAAGCATTCCAGAACAATGTAATTGAAATAATCTAGGAAAATATCTCCTTTTCCATAATCTCGTCTCGAACCGGTCTAGTGTTTGTCTTCATCAGGCAAAAAAAAAAACAGATATCTCAAATCGGGTAAGTTTATATCATAATCGGCAGTACGTGTCTCAAATCAGGTAAGTATATGATTGATTTTTATTCAGATTTTTGTTGTTTACTTAAAATATACTGTGTATTCACTCAAGATAATGGCGGTTAGTAATGTTTTCAATTGTGATTTATCAAATCATTGATAATTAGCCCCGTGTCACTATTCAGTCAGGTTTCATTTTTTGTAACGTTTTTATATTTTTTATATTTTTCAGATGTTCGCGAACAATGTTTAAAATTTTTTGCTGCAAAATAAGTGTAACATCTTTGTCCTATTCGCTTGTGACATCTGGGTAGTTGGTAAGTATTCCCTCCTCCTCTGATTGCATATTCATGTTTTAATGTATCCACACGTATTTTCCTCGAAGCGAAGGTTAAAAGAATTTTCCCAGCATATAATTGTCTCACATCTTGCACATTTGCTACTTCAAATAACTGCTGACTCGAAAAATTACGGTCATTTTGATGAATTATCTTTAAGAGCCATTTTTGTATGACCTCCAAGGGTTTTATGTGGGTTTGATAAGCACCACCCCCATCCAACTATCCCATAGCCGATCTGTGATTCAACAAGGCTTGGTAGAATATTGTCAAATATTTTGTTATGTTTAGATGTTTACGTTAGTATCTGAATTTGAAAAGTAAGCCTCTCATTTTGTTCACAAGAATTTTTATGTGCTTATCCCATTTTAACTGCTGGTCAATCGTAATTCCCAAATATTCAATATCTCTTGTTTCTGCTATCAACGTCTGATTGTCTATTATTAGGTTTCCTAAAGTTAGTATTAGGAGTGTACGAACTGAAAGCCATTTATTTTGTCTTATTTGGATTCAGGCTGAGTTTATTATGTTTCAGCCACTTTTCAATTTCTGAAAATTTTATTTGCACCTTGAAAATATGAGTAAAAACAATATTCTAATTTCCGCTAATATTTTATGAACAATACGATCGTTACGTCATACCATGACTTCTTCAGGTGAGTATTACAAGATACTGAGTATACCATGAACAAGAACTTCATTTTATAGTACATGGATATAACAGAAATAGAGGGGGTGAAAAGAGTTTTACAATTCTTTTGGGAATCTGAAAAATGATTCAAAAAAGATTCAACAAAGGGGAGTTACTTAATTCTGTTTGGTTATTCAATAATATTTTTCTTTTATGATGTCTATTAATTTCTAAAGTTTCTAACAAGTTTAATCTAAAACTTTTGTTTTCTGAGTGTACAATTTCAAAGTTATTATTAAAACTATGTCCTGTGTCTAGAAGGTGCTCTGCGTAGGTTGAATTTCCCTTTTTGTTACAATAACATTTTTCATGTTCCCTTAGTCTTGTCTGGAACGATCTTCCTGTCTGACCAACATATACAAAATGGCAAGTACCGCAAGTTAACTTATAAACACATGATTTCTTGTTCTTAGATGTTTTATCTTTATTATTTTTTATTAATTTTCCTAGGGAGTTATTCGTTTTATAAGAAATTCTAAAATTGTGATTCTTCTTTAAATATCTAGCTACCTTTTCTGTTTTTGGTCCCAAGTATGTCAACGAAATGTATTTACTTTAAATTGGATCATTATTTATGGGATATACTAAATTCATATATAATACTTGCCATTTTGTATATGTTGGTCAGACAGGAAGATCGTTCCAGACAAGACTAAGAGAACATGAAAAATGTTATTGTAACAAAAAGGGAAATTCAACCTACGCAGAGCACCTTCTAGACACAGGACATAGTTTTAATAATAACTTTGAAATTGTACACTCAGAAAACAAAAGTTTCAGATTAAACTTGTTAGAAACTTTAGAAATTAATAGACATCTTCACCCCGTCTATTTTTGTTATATCCATGTACTATAAAATGAAGTTCTTGTTCATGGTATACTCAGTATCTTGTAATACTCACCTGAAGAATTCATGGTATGACGTAACGATCGTAGTGTTAATAAAATATTAGCGGAAATTAGAATATTGCTTTCATTCATATTTTCAAGATGAATTTCTGTCAAGTAAAGACCGAAACAATCATAGATTATTGGCACCTGTTCCTTTAATTCTTCCCAAGTATTTCCTCTATATTGAATCACCACATCGTCTGCAAAACAAATGGCGTCTTCTGTTCCTTTCAGTTTTAGCAGACTGTTTACATAAGTAAGAAACATAATCGGTCCGACCACGGTACCCTGTGGTGCTCCATATGTAATAACACGCTCTGAGTTTCTGGATTCTCGGATTTCCACAACCTGTTTCTTATTAGATGGATAGCTCTTTAGTAATTTACATATGGGTCCTTTCAATCCATAATTTTTCAACTTTTTCAGTAGACGAATATGATACACTGTATCAAATGCCTTCCGTGAGTCTACAAATATACAGAGGGGGAATTTTTTCAAACACTCATATAATTTTCCTGCCAGTTCTCTTATTGCATCCTCTGTAGATTTACCTTCAATAAATCCATATTGTTTTTTGTCGATAAGGTGATATTTTTTCAGGTAGTCAACTATACGTGTTTTCATAGCCTTTTCAATTATTTTTACCAAGTTCGAAATCGGAGAGATAGGTCTATAATTCGTTACCTCTTGTAAAGTGGTTTAATAATGCCTAGGTTCAATTTATCCGGAAAACCCCGGTTTTGGAAACAGTTGTTTATCAAATATGCTAGTGATCTGATTTCTTTTAATGTTTCAGATTTTATGGAATCGTGACCTGTTGAAGTTCCAGATTTGAGCTGCCCTATGATTTCCTGTATTTCTGAAAAGTCAACAGTTACCAAGTAGAAAGAATTATGTTGGATAATATCAACATCTTTATATTCTCGTGAAAACTCTATTTTATCGGCATAAGTTTTTCCTATAATACTGTAGTGTTTATTAAATATATTTGCTATTTCCTGCTCATCTTCGAATTTAATTCCTTCATATCTTACTCGCCTTATTTCCGTTTGTGTCGGTGCATTCTCGCAAATTTTTTTCTTGCATTTCCATACTGTTTTTGATTCGCATTGACTAATATTTTGAATTTAACTTTTCTTTGAATTCTTTATTAATATTTGAATTGGATTTCTATAATTAGTATACTCAGCTTTCCAAATTTCGTTCTTGGGATCTTTTTCCAACTGCAGGTAAAGGTGAATTTTTCTATTGATTGCTTTAAGGAGAGAAGGAGTAATCCATTTTTTACGAATAATTACATTTTTGTAAAGCTCAACAGAGTGAGTATTATCGTTTATATAGTTTGTTAATACTTCAATAAAAGAATCAGTCATACTATTGAGGTCATTCTGTCTGTACATTTGCGACCATGATTCGTTTTACAAATCTTCCCTTAGTTTATTAAAGTTTATATAAGTCTTTTACTTCCTTTCCTTATATTTATGGTAGGCTACTATATCCTCTGATTCTATAGAAAGTTTGATAGGAAAATGTTCACTTATAAGATACTGTAATATACTACTCTGTCAAGAAAGTACCGGGAATTTTCAATTAAAACAACATTTTTACATTTAATCGTCAAAATTTATTGGGTCGCCTTCAAAATAGGCTCCATTTGCTCCAATACATCTATGCCAACGGCACTTCCAATTATCGAAACATTTTTTATAGGCGCTTTCCGGGATGGACTTTAGCTCTCGCGCCGAATTTTGTTTTATGGCTTCAGTCGACTCAAAACGGGTGCCACGAAGGGGCAATTTTAGTTTTGGGAAGAGGAAAAAGTCGCAGGGAGCCAAATCCGGCGAATACGGTGGCTGCTGAAGCACGTTTGTTGAGTTTTTGGCGAGAAAGTCAGTCACAATCGTAGCTCGGTGAGAAGGCGCGTTATCGTCATGCAAAATCCATGAGTTGTTCGCCCACAAATTTGGCCGCTTCTTACGGATACGCTCACGCAAACGTTTCATAACGCCTAGGTAATACTCCTTGTTTACCGTCTGACCCTCTGGAACGAATTCGTAGTGCACCACGCCACAGATATCGAAGAAAACAATGAGCATCACCTTCATTTTCGAGCGGCTTTGGCGTGGTTTTTTCGGTTTCGGCTCATTTTTTGCCACCCATTCCGATGATTGCTGGCTTGTTTGCATATCGTACTCGTAGACCCAGGTCTCATCACCAGGTATAATGCGTTCCATGAATGTAGAATCGGAATTACAGGGATCCAGCATGTCTGAAGCAACCTGTTCGCGATGACGTTTTTGAAGAAAATTCAGGTCTTTCGGTACGAGTCGTGCGGCCACCTTTCTCATGCCCAAAATATCAATCAAAATCGTACGTGCGGACTCGTGGGATATCTTAAGATCATGTGCTATCTCTCTCAAGCTGGTACGACGGTTTTCCAGCACCCTTTCCTTAATTTTATCGACGTTATCTTCGATCGAAGCCGTCGATGGGCGACCACTTCACGACCGTCCTTGAAGGCTCTGTACCACTGATATGCACGAGTTTTCGATAGAGCATTATCACCAAAGGCCTTTTGCAACATTTTCAATGCATCGGCACACGAAAATTCATTTGCAACACAAAACTTTAAACAAATTCTTTGCTCAACGTAATCACCCATAGTAAAAATCGGCACGCACTCTGACATCGACTGACTTAATCAGCTGTTGCAAACACACTAGTTGACAGATCCCGCTCAAGCTTGGCATAGTAATTAAGGACAGTGGTATCAACCTAGGAAAAAAAATTTACCCGCCTCATCGCTCCGCCAGATTTAAATCGATAATTCCCTGTACTTTCTTGACAGAATGTATAACTCTTTATACTCTCTAGTTGGTTCTCGGGATTTAATTTTTTAAGGAAACTATGGTCTATACAACTGTTTCCCGCAGGTTTTGTGCATTCATTTATGATAGACATGAATCTGAAAGAATTTAAAATATTTTTATATTGATCAACAAAGTCTTCATCCGCCAACAGATTAATGTTTATATCTCCGATTAACACGTGTATTTTAAGCTGGCTCATACTGTCCAAGTAAGTGAAGATATCCTCATTAAAGGTATCCACACATGTCTGGGGAGATCTATAAATCACTGTCACTGTCAGATCATCTTCACGAACAGTATTTATCCCACGGACTTAACTTCCCTTAAAATTATTATTTTATAGGTACATTTTATACCTTCTCTTACATAAACTAAAACACCATCATTTTTGTTTAAAGTGCCTTCATTATAAATTTTTTTTATCCACTTATGATGACTTTTTCAATATTATCTATCGGGTATTTTTTTAGAGTGGTAGAACTTTCGATAGGGACAACTGCACAAGGTAGAAGTCATGTTATTTTGACATTTCTGTTCAGCAAGCAATGAAAAATTATCATGAAAAGACTCACGCCGCAAAAACGTTTACAAATTGTTGAAATATATTTTCAAAATCAGTGTACTATTCGCCAAACTTATAGAGCACTTTGTGAAATTTATGGTTTACATAATCGTTCATCAGAGCAGCTTATTCGTTGAACTATCGATATAATTCGGATAACATTTTCTCTACACGATGCATCAACAATAACAAGACAATGAACTGTACGTACCGAAGGAAAATATCGCTGCTGTAAGTCACAGTTTTAATGATGATCCAGATTTGTTTATTTATCGACGTTCACAACAGGTTGGCCTCCGTGCATCCATCACATGGAAAATTTTGCGTGAAGATCTTGGTCCACACCCATACTAGATCCAACTGGTTCAAGAACTAAAGCCACTTGACCATAATAAGCGTCGTTTGTTTGTTGATTGGGCCCTAGAACAGCTGGAAGTTGATCCACATTTTATCGTAAAATTATGTTTAGTGTTGAAGCTCATTTCTGGTTGAACGGCTGTGTAAACAAGCAGAAATGCCGTATATGGAGTGAAAACAATCCTCAAGAAGTTCTGCAGGTTCCATTGCATCCTGAAAAAGGCACTGTATGGTGTGCTTCACACGTTGGAGTTATCATGGGCCCATATTTCTTTAAAAACGATGCTGGAGCTAATGTTACAGTGAGTGGTGCTCGTTACAGATCGATGATCAATGATTATTTTTTTCAAAGTTTGAATGGTATCGACCCAGAAGTGTTTTGGTTCCAACAAGATGCTGCTACCGTAATAATTGATTTATTGAAAGAATAATTTGGCGATAACATTATTTCGAGAAATGGTGCAATTAGTTGGCCTCCAAGATCGTGCGACGTAACTCCACTGGATTATTTTCTATGAGTTTATGTCAAGTCATCGGTTTATGCTGATAACCAGAAACGCTTTAAAAGCCAATATAACTCGTGTTACTGATTAAATAAGGCCTGAATTACTCGAAAATATGGTCCAAAATTGTTCTGGTCGAATGCGGTTCCTCAGAGCTAATCGTGGTGGACATCTGCCGAAAATTAATTTCAAACCATAAATGGCATAAAATTATCTTTCCAATAGAAAAAAATTAGCTTCAATCCTGATGTAAATGTGTTTTATTTAAATTTAAAGTTCTATCACTCTAAAAAAAACACCCGATAATTGAAATGTTTCGGATAGAACTATAATGTCAAACTTCAGTGAATATTTTTAGTGAAGCTTCATATATTTTTATGGAATATTTTCAGCCCCCTGTCCTTAATATTGTGCGCAAAAGTATCGATATTTTCTATTATTTTGATTTCATATTTAATCTCTTGATATTTCCGGATATACTGATTCACTGTCTTTAAAGTAACAGAACAGTACAAAAAAAAGTGAACTTGATTAACATACGTTTAAGATTTCGTTTATGCAGCTCAGAGTTTCATGCCCAGTTTGAATTCCTTTTTATGGGCTGATGTTTTCTTCTGGGGTTTCGGAATTTTGCAGCTTTCGTTGATATTTGGAAACCGATGGATTCTGAACCTGGTGCCTTTGCCGTTGGAGTTGATGGCCTCAGGAACACTTCTTTGTCTACCAATCTGCTTCGCTATTTTTTCATCTTCATTTACCTCGTATTCAGGTGCTTTTCTAGTAATTGCTTTGCTAGAGATCGATGGTATCGAAGGCGCACTATGATGTTTTTGTTCCTGGGGGTTGTTGACCAGATCTTCGGCTTTTTTAATAAATTATATATTGGCCATTCTGGTCCAACTCATTTTGCTATATTTCTGGTAGTAGCATGATTCCACGCTCATAAAATTTTTGGACTTTGGTGACAAAAAATTGATCCTGGTGATTTTTGACCTCTTCATGTGAAGTAAAGGTTTTACTGTTCAAAAAGTTTTGCAATGATCGGAACAAATAATAATCCGAAGGCGCCAGATCTGGAGAATATGGTGGGTGTGGAAGTGTATCCCATTCGAGCTGTAAAATCTTTTGGCGAGTGACGAAACTTATATGAGGTCTTGCATTATCTTGGTGGAATACTACACCTTTTCTGTTGATTAATTCTGTCCAAATTTATGATAGATTGGGCCGTTGCTTGGTAGAAATCAGTTGTAATTGTCATTATAAAATGAAACACTTTTTTACATTTTCTACTTTATTTTTGGTATTGACGTACGTTTCGTCTTTGCTTGAAAGACTTCATCAGAATACGAAGTAACAGTTGTTGTACAATGAATTTATAAGATTTTGTACAGAAGGTGTACATGTGTTTTTAAATTGTTCGTCGAGTTGGTTTTCTCAAAGAATATTCCCTTCAGAATCATGTTCACTCGATCCCTTGTAAATATTGAATAGAGCGGTGTAATAAAAATCTATTTGTTCATTTACTAGGTTATTGCTGTTTTTATGTTTATTTATTTCTTAAATTTCCCATAAGTTCAATTTTAGACCGCTATTTTCAACATGTAGAATTTCTATTTCTTTTGTGAAAGAATGGTTATTTTCAAGAAGGTGTTTAGCATAATGTGAATCTTTTTTTATTTTTATCGAAACTTCTTTTATGTTCTGTTAGGCGTGTACCGAAATTTCTACCTGTTCTACCAATATAAATCTTTGGGCAATCTGGGCAAGTGAGTTTGTATACACCTGATAATTGAAGTTTATCCATACTGTTTTTATTTTTTCTGATGTATTTGCTAATAGGATTGTTTGTCTTGAAAGAGACTTTAATATTTTCTTTTTTAAGTAGGTTTTTTAGTTGAATACTAATGTTTCCGAGATATGTAAGGCTAACGTATTTGTGTTCAGATAGATCAGATGTTACTGGATAAATTTCTTTTAATGTGTTTAAATTATCTATTAGAGATGTATTACATCCATTGTTGTAAGCTATTTATTTAATTATACATTTTTCTTTTTGGAAATTGACTTGGTTTAGTGGAATGTTTCAATAAACGGTATATCATACTATGGAGAGCTGCTAGTTTGTGTTGGAATGGATGAAAAGAATTATGGTGTATAATGGTATCTGTTTGTGATGGTTTATGATAAATTGCGAAGTTATGTTTATTGTTTTCTCTAGTTATTGTGAGGTCAAGAAACATAGAACATAAAGAATCCATCAACTTTCTTGACCTCACAATAACTAGAGAAAACAATAAACATAACTTCGCAATTTATCATAAACCATCACAAACAGATACCATTATACACCGTAATTCTTTTCATCCATTCCAACACAAACTAGCAGCTCTCCATAGTATGATATACCGTTTATTGAACATTCCACTAAACCAAGTCAATTTCCAAAAAGAAAAATGTATAATTAAACAAATAGCTTACAACAATGGATATAATACATCTCTAATAGATAA
This sequence comes from Megalocaria dilatata, assembly GCA_034642435.1. Lineage (NCBI taxonomy): Eukaryota > Metazoa > Arthropoda > Insecta > Coleoptera > Coccinellidae > Megalocaria > Megalocaria dilatata. The sequence continues at coordinate 48,799,221 of CM067859.1, read as the reverse complement.
TTTAATTAACCAACGTATACACAAAAACACATTAAAAGAAATTTATCCAGTAACATCTGATCTATCTGAACACAAATACGTTAGCCTCACATATCTCGGAAACATTAGTATTCAACTAAAAAACCTACTTAAAAAAAAATATATTAAAGTCTCTTTCAAGACAAACAATCCTATTAGCAAATACATCAGAAACAATAAAAACAGTATGGATAAACTTCAATTATCAGGTGTATACAAACTCACTTGCCCAGATTGCCCAAAGATTTATATTAGTAGAACAGGTAGAAATTTCGGTACACGCCTAACAGAACATAAAAGAAGTTTCGATAAAAATAAAAAAGATTCACATTATGCTAAACACCTTCTTGAAAATAACCATTCTTTCAAAAAAGAAATAGAAATTCTACATGTTGAAAATAGAGGTCTAAAATTGAACTTATGGGAAATTTACGAAATAAATAAACATAAAAACAGCAATAACCTAGTAAATGAACAAATAGATTTTTATTACACCCCTCTATTCAATATTAACAAGGGATCGAGTGAACATGATTCTGAAGGGAATATTCTTTGAGAAAACCAACCCGACGAACAATTTAAAAACACATGTACACCTTCTGTAAAAAATCTTATAAATTCATTGTACAACAACTGTTACTTCGTATTCTGATGAAGTCTTTCAAGCAAAGACGAAACGTACGTCAATACCAAAAATAAAGTAGAAAATGTAAACAAGTGTTTTATTTTATAATGACAATTAATTCTGTCCTTTTCTGTCGAAGTGCATCAGTTTGTCCAGCTGATGACAGTAGACTTTCGAATTAATTGTTGTGTTATCCGGTAAAAACTCCAAAAACTATTCTTTCAAAATACAACTGAACAGACATTTTCTGATGGATATTGGCTTTCTAAATGCTTTGAGCCGAATAAATTTGACCTTTCACCGATCTCACATGTTTTTATTCGCTGATTTGCATCAACTAATACATTTATCGTGTCTTTATCAGCTTCAACCGGCCTTCCGCAACATGGAGAATCTTCGACATCAAATTTGCCGGATCGAAATCTTGTGAATCAGTTGTGCCACTGGCGTACTGTCAACACATCTTCTCCGTACACATCGGTTAATTTCTTTCTGGCTTGAACACCAATTTTACCTTTTATAAAGTAAAAAAAGTAAAATATGAATAAAATGCTGCTTATTGCTCTCTCCCTTTGGAAAGGGCGCCAACCAAAAACTTTTTCACACACAAGCTCTGCAAACATATAATGATTATGTGGCCTAAATATGAAGTTGGGTTTAAAAAAATTAAATTAAATGTTCTGTTGGGTAAAACGAAATAACTTTTCAAACAACTTTATGAAATAACGACAAAAATTTTTATGCAAAATTTCGTGGGGATCGTGGATTCTATGAACAAGCGCGTAAATGTTCCCGACGTTATGTCAGTGCCTTTCTAAAATTTTCAGTTGACTTATTCCGAAAGCATCGGAAATGAATCTCGGAAAAAAATTAATATTCGTCTAAACCGTCATTCGGGACGATGACACCCGTTCCGGAAGGATTCAAAAGAGTCCTGAAAATGACGAGATGTTCAATCATCCTGACAGTTCCGATGGTGCTAGGGATCGGGCTATCCTGCTACTCCCTGCAGCTTCGCCGCCACCGCAACTGGATTGTCCTGATTGTGACACGGTTGACTTGTAATTCCCTTGTGACGCACTGGTCCGCATCATCAATCATCCTCCTAGCGTTGTCCTTACACGTGTTTATCATTCTATCTGGCCTTTAAATGAGCCCTCCTTGATTGGAAATCCCCGACAAAGGCCCGGCTTGTTTGCAGGAAACTAATTGGGTTATGTTTTTGTTAGTTGCATTATCGAGAGTGTTCATTTCACTTTATTTGTTAGGCAGATTGGACGAGTTCGGTGCTGAAAGAAATTCGCTGTTCTATATTTTCTTTGACGTCTCAACTTTTAAGAAATGTAAGTTAATTGAATTCGTGGTCGAAGAGAAACCTTTCATCGGGGGTCCGTTGGGTGTGAAGAAATTCGCAGCAATGACTCGGCGTTGGTTCCCTGTGATGTGAATATTCATCAAAATTCTAAGAAAATTCCAATATTAAATAGTTGAACTTCCTTATATATTACAGATAATATGGATGGATTGATTCTCCGAAACCTCTACATATTTAATCTGAATAATCACTTGAAAACTTTTTGGAACTAAATTGAATAAGATGCCTTAGAAAACATTGTTTCACTTTACAGACATTTGTTGAAGATAACAAAAAGAGGCTTTTCCTTGATAGAAGAATAAATTAATTGATTAATTTTAAATATCATACAGATTTATTCTGTTAACCTCCTACAAATTTTAATTAAAAAAAATTTTTATTCGAAAACTTTTAGAATTAAATTAAATAAATGTCTTGAAACACACTATGAATTTAGTAGACATACAGAATTAACACTTATCACACAGTACCAAAAGGAAATGAAAAAATTCATAGAAATACAAATTATTGATTAAAATTACTAAATTTTAAATAAATATTTGCAGGGTACAAAATTTTGTTTTGTACGATGTTTCACGAAAACAAATTTCTTTCCAAAAATGTAAAACATAACCTCAAGAACTTCTTCAAAAACAACTTGCTCAAAAAATTTCTTAAGCGTGCAGAACATCTGCAAAAAGCAATTTAGAATTTTCGCAATGGAAAACTCATGAGCCCTACATGTGAAGCCTTATTTCACATTTAGAAAACGAAATAATTAACAGAAAATTTCTTACGAGACAATCTGAATGTATTTATCTGAACAAACACTAGAATGAAGTCAACTTTTTTGTAAATTAAAATTTGTAGGAGGTTAACAGAATAAATCTGTATGATATTTGAAATATAATAATTAATTAATCCTTCCATCAAGAAAACACCTCTTTTTTTATTTTATTGTATATATAAAAAATATATATAATTTGGTTTACATTTATATATAGTATTATTTGGTTCTGAAGGTGTCCATAAATACCTTACAAACTTGTGTAAGTTCTGTGACGAACATAGAATACGTAGGATTTTTAAAAGTTGACTTCATTCTAGTGTTTGTTCAGATAAATACATTCAGTGTGTCTGGTAAGATATTTTCTGTGAATTATTTTCGTTTTTTAACTGTGAAGTGAGGCTTCACATGTAGGGCTCATGAGTTTTCCATTGTGAGAATTCTAAATTGCTTTTATTATACGTAAGATTTTCGAAGCTTTTGTGACCTTTTTTTTCAATTTATTGTATATAAAATAATTATATATTTCCGTTTTTTTAATATTTTTACCCTGATACTCCTAGATATCCTGTGAAGATCCCTCAGAATCTTTTTCAGCTTGTGCGAGTTAGGAGTTCAGTTGTGTTCTGGTAGGCTTTGTTACTGCGACCTTGCGCCACTTTAGCTCACACCACTGTTAATTTTTAACCCAACAGTGAAATGGCGGCAGACACCTGTCCAACTTGAAAGTTTTCACATGAACAGGATTCGAACCCGGACCTCCCGGTCACGAGCCCGATGCTTTCCCACTGAGCTGTCCACACTTTTTGGTTTTAAAGAAGACCATAAAATATCTTACAAACTTTGTGTAATTTCTGTCATGAACATAGAATACGTAGGATATTCAAAAGCTCACTTCATTCAAGTGTTTGTTCAGATAAATATCGGTTGTTTTTTCTAGAGTGATAGAACTTTCGATAGGGATAACTGTGATTTGACACAAAGTAGAAGCCGTGTTGTTTTGACATTTCTGTTCAGTAAGCATTGACAAATTATCCTTGAAATACTCACGCCGCCACAACGTTTACAACTTGTTGAAATTTATTTTCAAAATCAGTGTTCCATTCGCCAAACTCATAGAGCAATTTGTGAAATTTATGGTTTGCATAATCGTCCATCAGAGCAGCTTATTCATAGAACTATCGAAATATTTCAGACAACATTTTCTCTACTCGATGCAACCAAAACAAGACAAAGAACTGTACGTACAGAAGAAAATATCGCTGCTGTAAGTCATAGTGTTAATAATGATCCAGATTATCTATTCGTCGACGTTCACAACAAGTTGGACTCTAGGCATCCACCACATGGAAAATTTTGCGAAAGATCTTGGTCTACACCCAAAGAAGATCCAACTGGTTCAAGAACTAAAGCCATTTGATCATAATAAGCGTCGTTTGTTTGCTGATTGGGCCCTAGAACAGCTTGAAGTTGATCCACCTTTTTATCATAAAATTGTGTCTCATGATTAAGCTCATGTCTGGTTGAACAGCTATGTAAACAAGCAAAATTGGCATCTATGGAGTGAAAACATTCCTCAGGAAGTTCTAAAGGTTCTATTGAACCCTGAAAAATGCACTGTATGGTGTGCTTTACACGCTGGAGGCATCATCGATCCATATTTCTTTAAAAACGATGCTGGAGCTAATGTTACAGTGAATGGTGCTCGTTATAGATCGATGATCAATGATTATTTGTTTCAAACTTTGATGGTATCGACCCAGAAGTGTTTTGGTTTCAACAAGATGGTGCTACACCTCATGCTGCTACCGTAACAATTGATTTATTGAAGGAAAGATTTGGCGATAACTATATTTCGAGAAATGGTCCAATTGGCGCCCATGATCATGCGACATAACTCCACTGGATTATTTTCGTTGGGGTTAAGTCGAGTCGTTGGTTTATACTGAAAAATCAGAAACAACAGACGCTTTGGAAGTCAACATTTCGTGTTATCGATGAAATAAGGCCTAAATTACCGGAAAAAATTCGTCCAATATTGATATGGTCGAATGCGGTTCCTCATGACTAGTCGTGGAGGACATATGCCGGAAATTATCTTTAAAAAATCAATTTCCTAAAATTATCTTTCAAATAAAAGAGCATTTGGCCTCAATCTTAATTTAAATGTGTTTTATTTCAATTTAAAGTTCTATCACTCTGAAAAAAACAGCCGATACATTCAATTTCTCTAGTAAGATATTTTTTATCAATTATTTAATTTTTTAAATGTGGAGTAGTACTGACAAGTTTTCAATGTGGGAATTCTAAATTGCTTTTTGAAGATGCTCTGCATGTTTTAGGATTTTTTTTTTTGAGCAGGTTGGTTTTGAAGAAGTTCTTGAGGTTTTGTTTTGCATTTTTGGAAAGGAATTTGGTTTTCATAAAACAATGTACGAAATAAAACTGTGCACCGTTCAAGTATTTAGTTAGTAATTTTAATTAATAATTTGTATTTCTTAGGATTCCTTTATTCCCTTTTGTTACTGTGTAATAGTTTCTAATTAGATATGTGCACTAAATTGAAACAGTGTTTTTATAAGACGTTCCTTCAATTTTTTGAAATTAAAATTTGTAGCAGGTTAACAGAATAAATCTGTATGACATTCAAAATTTAAAAAAATTTGTATAATTGTTTATAGGCCTTGCTCAGAAGACATTGATCTGTTCTTTGACAAAACATTCTGTTCTTCAGAAAACTGCATTTTGAATGTTTACTTTATATTCTCATGTGGTGATCTAAACAGCGACTCGTTAAAGTCAAATTGCAATTAAACTAAACGATTTTCTAGATTGCTTTGATCTCATAAAATCGTCCGAATTTGCAATTAGAGTCTACACTTATTTAAATGGTGTTACTTTCATTTTTGAGGTTGAAGGTATCGCCTCCAGTTCAAATCTCACTAACTATAACTCTGTTATGATTGAGCGTTATATAAGACCATAAGACAATATTGTTAAGTCTATATCTACAGCCTAAATCTACTCCAAAATGTCAAATACGTATTGAAAATGTTAATTTAAACAACACTGTTAAACTGGTTCACTGTTTATCAAAGAGTAATTTTGAATAGCTCTACTTGAAGAGTGATGTTGATCTGTGCTTTGAAGCATTCGGTAATAAAATCCTGTACTACTTAGATATGTGTTGCCCTCTAAAAAATACTCTTGAAAGTGTTCGTAAAGGCTCGTTAACGGACAAAATAAAGCAGAACAAACAAAATTCACACAATATATATCAAATTCATTCGATTGTAGGATTCTCATCTACTTCAATCGATTAAAAGAGTGCAAAACTACAGATATTTGATGGATTCGGTCTTTACTTGACGGAAATTCATTTTCAACTAGTAAAAAATGAAATTTAATTTCCACAAACTTTTTATTGTTGAATGACAATTGTTTCGCCACACTGTGACTTAATCATATTTTTCATTTGAACTGATACTGTATGAAAACTTACATATGTTCTTATATATGTATTGATAGGTATTACAGGTAGTAGGACTGAAAACAGAATGATTTATTAGGCTATTCTCAATTAGGTGGAGAGATAACGTCGATGGTATTAAAAGTTATTGAGCCAGTTGTTGGTTTTCCCAAATTATATGAAGATATTCAATGAAAGTGACCTACTCGTGTCCGTTTGTTCATTTAGGAGAATTTTCTGAGAATTATATCGGTTTATTTTAAGTGATTCTAAGGAACTTTACTCTCGATATATAATTTCATATTCGTTATTGAAATTATGTTCAAATTCTATTAGATGGTGGGCATATGGACAATGTGTTGAATTCGAAGTGTACCTCTTCTGATGTTCGTGTATTTTTTTCTTGAACGATCTACTGGTCTGACCAATATAAACCATTGCGCAATCCTTACAAGTCAACTTATATACTTCTGAATTATTATCTTTGTTTGATTTATCTTTATTATTTTAAATATATTCATCAATGCTATTAATGGTTCTGAAAGCTATGTAATTACAATTTTTCTTAAAATGATTGGCAATGTCTTCGGATATTCTATCTATATTAATAGAAATGAAATTTGTATGAATTTTTTCGGAATGATGTCTTTAGTGATAGGATGAACATAAGTCAATGCTATCTGAACTAATAAAGGAACTATTTATTCATTAGGTTTGAATGAATTTTTAATTCAAAATCATCCATGCACATTTCAGCTAAAATAGAGCTAAGTGGATTTCTCATGATAAGTCCTTCATCCAATCATCCATGCACATTTCTGCTAAAATTGAGTTGAGTCGGTTTCTCATGATAAGTCCTTCATTGTAAATATAAGTATTTTAATTGAATTGGAGGTAATTCTGTTCGAGACATATTTTAAGACAATTCAAAATATCACTAATTCTGATAGGATTAGTATTTTTTTATCAATAATTTTTTAACGATTTGTACTGTTTCAATTGGGGGATGCTAGGGAATAAATTATGGATATCAAACGAAATTGATTTGAAACTTGCAGGTAAATGAATTGATTTGATGTTGTTTGTAAGTTGGAAACTATTTCTTATTGCATATTTGGCTTTGAAGTTTGTTTCAGTTTGAATTATTGATATTAAAGCTTTTGATATTTTTATACTTAGGGATATCATGAACGAAGCAGCTGGTCTAATTGGGTTATTCACTTTATGTAGTTTTATCAGTGAATAAAGTGTCGCTATTTGTGGATTCATAATTAAATTAAATAATAAGAACCGGTTTTATATTTCATAGAAAGATTATTACAAAATTTGAATATCAAAACAGATTTAATCTGTTAGTCTTCTACAATTTTAATTTCAAAAATTTATTCAAGAAACTTTAAAAATTAAATTAATATCTTTATAAGCACTGCTTATATTTAATAGACGTATAAACTCTAAAGTCATTATACAATATCAAATGGAATTAAGAAAAACCCAACGAATATAAATTGTAAATTACAATTAATGAATAAATAAATATTTTTTTGTTTCGTTCCAGGCATGCGTACTGAACTCATCAGACAAGCGTACGAGCCCTGCTTGTTACAAAAATTTACAACATAATTTTAAGAACTTCTCAAAAATTACTTCAAAACCTCTCAAAACATGTAGCACATCCAAAAAAAAATAATAAGAATTCAAATAAGACTAGTTCAACTTTACATACAAAAAATATAAAATCAATTAACAATAAATAGACTTACCGAATGCGACCTTTAGGAATATGTGACGGGAGGTCGCGCTGAAAGGATATGTAAGTAAATACAAACCAATCCATGATGATGTTACTCAGGGTTCTACGTTCAGACTGCTGTTCTTTCTGGTGAAAATGAACCGCATGCTTCACCTAGGTATGCCAGCTAAATTGTATCAATCATTTTGCGAATGATGGTATTGTCGTCAAAAACTGGCATCATTTGTTCACTGAGATTGAACTCGATGTGAATCTCATTAATGACAGACTTCAAGACATTTCAACACTTAACATCAGAAAATCTGAATAAATAGTTGTTTCGAGCTCAAGGAATTCTGAACTTCTGGACGATATGGATCTAAAGATCAACACGAATATATGCTGTAGAGGGCCCTACTCACATAGTTCTCTTCAGCGCGTAACGGAGTTTAAGTAACTCGGAATCATCATTAACGACTCTTTAAACTGATAACATAATATCAGCAATGTCCGCAGCAGTCGAAGCTCACTTGAATTTTTTATCCGCTTCGATCAGGCTTTCAACATATCAAAACTGTATATTATGTCCTAGTATAGGTATGCCTGCAACATGATATTTATGTGTAGGCGGAGCTCGTATAGAAAAGCTGCTTGTCCTGCAAAAGATCAAAATAAGTGGTTAATGTACTACTCTGTCAAGAAAGTACCGGGAACTTTCAATTAAAACAACATTTTCACATTTAATCGTCAAAATTTATTGGGTCGCCTTCAAAAGAGACTCCATTTGCTCCAATACATCTATGCCAACGGCACTTCCAATTATCGAAACATTTTTTATAGGCGCTTTCCGGGATGGACTTTAGCTCTCGCGCCGAATTTTGTTTTATGGCTTCAATCGACTCAAAACGGGTGCCACGAAGGGGCAATTTTAGTTTTGGGAAGAGGAAAAAGTCGCAGGGAGCCAAATCCGGCGAATACGGTGGTTGCTGAAGCACGTTTGTTGAGTTTTTGGCGAGAAAGTCAGTCACAATCGTAGCTCGGTGAGAAGGCGCGTCATCGTCATGCAAAATCCATGAGTTGTTCGCCCACAAATTTGGCCGCTTCTTACGGATACGCTCACGAAAACGTTTCATAACGCCTAGGTAATACTCCTTGTTTACCGTCTGACCCTCTGGAACGAATTCGTAGTGCACCACGCCACGGATATCGAAGAAAACAATGAGCATCACCTTCATTTTCGAGCGGCTTTGGCGTGGTTTTTTCGGTTTCGGCTCATTTTTTGCCACCCATTCCGATGATTGCTGGCTTGTTTGCATATCGTACTCGTAGACCCAGGTCTCATCACCAGTAATAATGCGTTCCATGAATGTAGAATCGGAATTACAGCGATCCAGCATGTCTGAAGCAACCTGTTCGCGATGACGTTTTTGAAGAAAATTCAGGTCTTTCGGTACGAGTCGTGCGGACACCTTTCTCATGCCCAAAATATCAATTAAAATCGTACGTGCGGACTCGTGGGATATCTTAAGATATGTCCTATCTCTCTCAAGCTGGTACGACGGTTTTCCAGCATCCTTTCCTTAATTTTATCGACGTTATCTTCGAATTCTTCGACCACTTCACGACCGTCCTTGAAGGCTCTGTACCACTGATATGCACGAGTTTTCGATAGACCATTATCACCAAAGGCCTTTTGCAACATTTTCAATGCATCAGCACACGAAAATTCATTTGCAACACAAAACTTTAAACAAATTCTTTGCTCAACGTAATCACCCATAGTAAAAATCGGCACGCACTCTGACATCGACTGACTTAATCAGCTGTTGCAAACACACTAGTTGACAGATCGCGCTCAAGCTTGGCATAGTAATTAAGGACAGTAGTACCAACCTAGGAAAAAAAATTTTTACCTGCCTCATTGCCCCGCCAGATTTAAATCGATAATTCCCGGTTCTTTCTTGACAGAATGTCAATCCAAAACCCCGTTTAACTCTCATCAGAAGGAGTACACTTTATATAATTTATATACTGCTTATGACTGTGACTAAGGAAATTTGATCTCAGGAGCGCTCACATAAGGAGAGTTTTGTCTGGAGGGGCACTGAGACGGGTAACTTTGACTAATGCTTCAGAAGCATTTTCAAATGAGCTGCGTGTTATTTGTTCATTAAGTTTTTTTTTTAGTTTTATTGTGAAAATATTGGGAAATGGAGTATTTTCATGGTAGGAAGGAATCGAATCTTATCCAACACCACAGGTCTAGGCCCACGGTTGGAGAATATTATTCATAAGGAAATATTAAGTTGTAGAAATTTGTAGATTTTATGAATAAACATCATTTTTATTTATTCAGTTTTGCTCTAATTAGACTTTGTGCTTAATGAAACATAAGAACATGTTATAGAGTTATTTTATTTTTTTATATTGTGAAAACAGCTGTTCTATTCTCAAAACTCCTAGATTTTGGTCACATATGTATATGCAATCATATTTCCATATATTATTGAATACTGGGACGTTAGACAAAGCAGAATGAAATTCAACAAAGAAGTTCATACGAGTTTTCAAATTTCAACATTCTGGTTTCGCTTGGCCAGCATTGAAATTGTGGATCGAAAATAGAGTGGGAAGATTCGATAGGTCTTCATCTGTCAGTATGAATTGAAATTATTGTTTACTTTGAATAAATCAAATATTTGAATTTCTCGATGAAAATGTAATATTCGCGATGAATATAAGCTAAATTTATTCGATCTTCCGTGAAATTATATTTTCGAATTTATATTTCGTTGCCCTGAATTGATATTATTTATTCAATTGATCCGATCATTTTCTGCATGGATCTTTCCTCCAATTTCAATTTTCAGTTATAATAATAATCACATAATATAATAATCGAACTCTCCGAACGTATTCAAGTTAACGTGATTTTCAACAGTGAACAGGAATAAAACTGTGGTTGACCACAATCGAAGTGCAGAGAATTAATTCTAAGAATGCTGCAAAAGTTACATGGCCCAATGGAATTTTCCTTTCGGAAATTAAACTGAGTTAGTAAGGAACATACGCGTATATAGAATTAATAATGACCATACAAGCGTATGATTCAAGCAGTCAGCTAACTCATTAAAATGTGCAATCTAATATATCATAAATGAAATTAATGAATTGGATAATTTACCACACCCAAAATGTGCTTTTTTGAATAACTGATCCCTGGAAATCCGAAGATCAGATTTCACCAAAATTAAAGAAGCAATATCTTGAAAATATTCTCAAAAATATAATGATGATTATATAATTCGTTTGCGCAATTGCATAAGAAAAAGCCTACGATGAATACCATGCAATAAATAACAATACATACCTATTTTCTATCTCCCGTTACTCTTTTGGAATTGAAGTGGTCACGTTGCTTTTATCCAGACATAAAGATGTATTTATAACAAATATTTTGAATTTAGAAGAGACTTAAATGAAAAATTTTCATCAGAAACTTGAATTCGGAATCATTTATATATATATATATATATATATATATATATATATATATATATATATATATATATATATATACATATATTGTTATGGAATAAATAAATAAAAATTTTGTAATTTTACTTTTTACCACTATTTAGTGCATTTAATTTTATATGATTTAAAAATATAATTTCTGAATAAATACTAGTTAGATCACCCTTGTATGTAGTTGCTTCTATTCAATGTTGCCAGCTAGCTCTCAATATTATAATTTAGTTGTTGAATAATTGAAATTTAAATATTATTAAATTTGATTTTATCTTTTAGGGAGGGTTCAATTTGAATTTTCAATAAGTCGAATTTCTTAAAAAATATATTATAAAAAGTAATTTGAAATATTATAATCGGTGATTAATAATCTAAATTCTAATTCTATGTTCTAACCTAACCCTATCTAAATATCGTAAGGTAATTCTAACGTAAACAAGCAATGATTTGTTTTTGTATTTTAAATTGGAAAAGTTTACATAACTAAATCTTTTTTCTACCTTTGGTAAGTTCAGTTGTCCATTAACAATGTTCCTTTGATGTTGGCTTTGCTCTATTTCAGGATTTTGTGTTATTTCCTGTAGAATATTTCCGGCATGTTTGAATCTCCCCAGCTCACTTAATTGATTGTTTCTTATGGATATAAATTGTTATTGGATGTTTCCATTCAAAGTTTTTTTGTGGATTCCATTTCAATTGACAATAACCATATATTTTTTTTTTTAATGAAGTAATTTGAAATATTATAATCAGTGATTAATAATCTAAATTCTAATTCTATGTTCTAACCTAACCCATCTGAATATCGTAACGTAATTCTAACGTTAACAAGCAATAATTTGTTTTGAATTTTAAATTGGAAAACTTTACATAAATAAATCTTTTTTCTACCTTTGGTAAGTTTAATTGTCCATTAGCAATATTCCTTTGATGTTGGCTTTGCTATATTTCAGGATTTTGTTTTATTACCTGTAGAATATTTCCGGCATGTTTGGCTCTCAGCTTACTTAGTTTATTGTTTCCTATGGATATAAATTGATGAATTTCTGATTGTTATTAGATGTTTCCATTCACAACACTTATGTAACGTATTTTCTGAGTTCAATTTCAATTCACAATAACCAAATAATCTTCTTTTCTTTAGATGATGATACTTTTTGAAACTTGTTTAATTATGGAACGACATGGACACTAATCTAAATATTTGGAGACTGATTCAATTTTTCTGTGTCTGTCCTATTTATAGTTTTCACGAAAAATTGAATTTCAAAGCTCACTTGCTTCTGTCAAGATTATTGAAAAATTATGCTTTCGATGATTTTACAAAATTTACAATATTGCTTGGTTTGAAATTACTGTTGAAAATTAGCCTATTTTTTAAACTACATTTTGATGTATGTTTAATGTTGAACAAAACAGTGAAAGTCTTGCTTTTTATCCGTACAGTATTTCAAGTGTCAAAATTCAACAAAGTTTGACTTCTAATGCTTATAACTTAATAATTACTTAATATTACTTATGAAATTTCTTTAGCTTAGATGCTATTACAATTCTATTGATTCCTTAACATATTGAAGGATATCTCTTACATTAATCATTTCAGAATATCTGACGTAGATGCTATCTTTCATTGAATTAAGTGATATTTGATCAAATTTGTCCTATTTACATAATTCTGGTGAGTTATATTTAATTAAGCTTGTTCTTTGCCAATAATTTCACTGAAGTTTATATATCATGATAATAACAAATCTTTTCAACAATTTCTTCATCAATTTCAAATTAGATATCTAAATTCAAATTACTTCTATTTCTTGCTACTTGGCAGTTTTAACATTGAATAATTGTGAATTGAAATCTCCCTGTTAATTCTGTTCATAAACGTTCAACAATGTTACTGATTTTTAATTGCCGTTCAAAGAATTTTCACTCGACTAGTCGTTATGTACTCTGAATATGCTTTTTCTTCATAATTTTAGCTTGTGAGTATTTTTGTGAATTGAATTATTAATATTTATTCTATTAGAATGGATACTATGTAATTAATTTTAGTCTGGTTACACTCTAACGAGTCAACTTATATACAACGGTGAGTCTTCTCCTTAATATATTTAGGTAATTATTTAATTTGACTGTAAATTCCATGACAATATATATATATATATATATATATATGTATATATATATATATATATATATATCTACATATATATATATATATATATATATATATATATATATATTGTTATGGAATTATATTGAAGTAATTTTGTGAATGAATACTAATTTAAATATTTATTAGATCACCCTTGTATATAAGTGATGTATTCTATGGTTCCGGCTAGCTCTTAATATTATAATTTTGAATAATTGAAATTAAATATTATTAAATCTGATTTGATATTTGAGGGAGGGTTCAATTTGAATTTTCTAAAAAGATTGAATTTTTAAATTATATTTTATGAAAGTAATTTGAAATATTATAATCAGTGATCAATAACCTAAATCTAATTCTATGTTAACCTAACCTTATCTAAATAACCTAACGTAATTCTAATGTAAACAGCGATTATTATTTCTAAACTTCTTTGGGAAAAGATTAACAGGATTGAATTTTAATACCTTTGGTAAGTTTGTTCATCAATTTATGATTGTCCTTTTAACTGTCCCTTTTTCTTTGTTTCAGGAGAATAAAACTGGTTTCGTTGGAAACAACACTTCTAGAATGTTCTGAAATTCACAGGCTACTTTGTTGATTTTCTTCGATATATCCAATTCGTTTGAAACTTGATTTCTATGTGATATTTTTCCATTCATAATGTATTTTCTGGATTCAATTTCCATTCACAATAACCAGATAATCTTCTTTTTTCAGATGATGATACTTTTTTGGCACTTTTTTAATTATGGACCGACAAGGATTCTGCTCTGCATATAATTGGTGACTGCCGACTTTTTCTGTGTCTGCCCTATTTATAGTTTTCAAGAAAAGTTGAATTTCTAAGCTTACTAGCTTCTGTCAAAATTATATAAAAATGATGCTTTTGATGATTTTACAAAATTTACAATATCTCCTGGTTTGAAATTACTTTTGAAAATTAGCTTATTTTTTAAACTACAATTTGATGTATGTTTCATGTTAAACAGAACAGTAAAAGTCTTGCTTTTTGTTCGTACAGTATTTCAAGTGTCAAAATTTAACAAATTTTAACTTCTAATGCTTATAACTTATAAAATACTTAATATTACTTATGAAATTGATTAAATTTCTTTAGCTTAGATGCTATTACAATACTATTGATGCCTAAACATTTTCAAGGATCTCTCTTACATTAATCATTTGAAAATATCTGACGTAGATGCTATCTTTCATTGAATTAAGTGAATTTTGATCAAATTTGTCCTATTTACATCATTCTGGTGAGTTATATTTATTTAAGCTTGTTCTTTGTCAATAATTTCACTAAAGTTTATATGTGATTCATTATAATAACAAATCTTTTCAACAAATTCTTCATCAATTTCAAATTACTTCTATTTATTGCAACTTTGGCTGGTTTTATATTGAATAATTGTAAATTGAAATCTCCCTGTGAATTCTATTTATAAACTGTCGACAAGAGTACTGTTTTTTGATTACCGTTCAAAGAATTTTAATTTGACTAGTCGTTATGTATCCTGAATATGTTTTTCTTCATAATTTTTAGCTTGTGAGTATTTTTACGAATTGAATTATTAATATTTCTGTCAGAATGGATATTATTTAATTAAATGTGTTCTGGTTATACTCTAACGAGTCAACTTATATACAAAGGTGAGTCTTTTCCTTAATATATTTATGTAATTATTTATTTTAACTGTAAATACCATGACAAAATATATATATATATAGATATATATATATATATATATAGATATATATATATATATATATATAGATATATATATATATATATATATATATATATATATATATATATATATATATATATATATATATATATATATATATATATAAATTAAGGAGGTTCCACGAATGATTTTACAGGCTTTCAGGGCAGATGCAGAACATTTTGGTGAGTCTGAATCAGTGCTCGAAATATGTCCTAACTATATTCGTTTAAGAGTTACAGGATGTTTTATGTATTTTATCAAAAATAGTCTTTCAAACAAGCCTATTAGGATCAATGGCACACTTCGCATCATCATTTTATGAACCATCGAATATTAGGAATTTTCAAGTTATAGTAAACACGGACCTGTGAATCTCCGAATAATGCGTTCTCATGTTGAATCGATTGAAATTCTCACTAACATGACGAAGTTATTGTACTGCATCTTATTTCATCCAAAACATGAATGTAGGGGCAACATCCAATACTTTTTGCAAAACTAAATTCAATCGAAAACTCGAATTAACATTGAACATTTAATTGGACTATTATAAAATGGACTTAATAATAAGAATATATAATGTATCTTATAAACATGTGTGGGACAGAAAAAAATTGACAATGAATGAGAGAAAAAATTATAAATTGTTTTCGAAAATATCCGCTCTCTCTTTTAAACATTTTCTAGCTCTTGTGATCAAATGAGCTACATCTTTCTTCAAAATTTCCGGTCGATTTCGTATTGCTTCATGTGCAGCTTGAACACGATTAATCAGATGCTCTGTGTCTATGATTTCTTCAGAGTATACTTCATTCTTTATATGCCCCCAGAGAAAATAATCCAAGCATGTAAGATCTGGGGATCTTGCAGGCCATCATGAGGTCCCCCTCTAACAAACCAATGATCTGGATACACTTCATTCAAATGCGCTATAATTTCACCGGTAAATTGTGCTGGAGCTCCATCATGTTGGAAGTACATTCCTCTTGGAATATTGCTTCCATCATTCAAGAGCCCTGGCAAATGTTCGTTTAAAAATTGTAGATATGTCACTCCATTCAGCCTGTGTGGAAGAATATATTGTCCAATTACCAAATATTGACTGAAAAACGATGTTGTGAACTGAGTTTCCTAGTCACTTTCGGATTTACTCTGGACCAAATATGTGCATTGTGAACATTCAAAATGCCATATTTTGTGAAGGTCGTTTTATCAGTAAAAAGAGTTCTGAAGATAGCTCGCTGGTTCCGCAAAACCCATCTGCAAAATCGCATCCTCGGTAGTTCATCGCCTGGCTCCAAGGTTTGGACGGATTGTAAATTAATTCGATGCCTTTTTTCACGGTGCAGAACACGCCAGACCTAACAAAGTGGCAAACCTAAAACTGAACCAAGACGCAGAGTGCTGGTTGAGGGATTTTCTTGGACAGCTTCTATTATCTCTCTTTCTCGTTTACTTACTGACGGAAAGTATCCAGTTTCACGAAGTGAGCGATTAATATGTTTGAATGTTTGGTGGTTAGGAATTCGACGATCCGGATATAGCCTTCGATATTCCCTAGCAGCTTCACGACCATTGCACTTACAAAATCCATAAGCTAACAACATATCAGTATACTCAGTATTCGTAAATGACAGCATTTCGATAATTCTCTCAATGAAGATTTTATGAAAACACAACAATCTACCAGTTGCGTATTTTACTATTTCAATAATTACCCTACAATGGTTTGAAATGTCAGAATTCTTCGCATGAGCCACTTACATTTTGAAATGGGTTAAATTCAGAGTAAACGAATTTCTTCTGTTATCTTTCATATACCATGATATCTTGAGCTTCAGACCGATTCAAGCAGCATGTGAGAAGGTAAATAATGGACCAGAAGAAAGGCTAATGAAAGCTGAAGAACATTCAATACAAGAGCTAGCAGGTGTCAAAAAGAAATAGGGAATTTTCGAGAACCAATCACATACGAAAATTGATGGGGAAAGGGGTAAAAAAGAATTCATTTGCGAAAGTGTAGATAAGATGTCGAAAAGTATTTCGTTTTGTATGCGTGTGTCTGATTTCGGTCAGTTATTAATTTTTTTAAATATCTAAAATATTTCCCTTAGGCGACCCTCACACGTTAGAAATGCTGCCTTAAGTTATGATACTGAGAAATTAAATTCATTCAATATGAATTAACGAATTATTCGGAGAAACACAGGTCCGCGTTTACGAATCGAAAATTCCAGATATTCAATAGCTCATGAAATATTGATGCGAAGTGTGCCATTATTTCAAATGAGCTTTTTTCATTGTAGATACTGAGGAGAATTTCTTTTTTTGAAATATATATAAATACATGAATAAAGCACATTACACATATATAAAAATACACTGGCGAGCAGAAAAAACGGGTCACTTGATCGTTACTGTTCAAAACCTTTCACAGAATCATAAAATTTCTGAAATGGTAGGGAAAAGGGAATTACCCAAAAAAAATTAAACTTTGTATTCGTCTTATATAAAAATAATGAGTTTCTTTTGAAAAATCAAAAACTTCAAAATAGAAAAAAAATTTTTTGCGATAATTTAATTATCAGTATGACGTATGACCTCCCCTAGCTCTTCGGATGCTCGTGATGAGCCTTCGAATATTCTCTTGTTAAATATTCTCCCATTCATGACTACGGGCTTCACGGACCTCTTGTAAATTAGTGGGCGATGGAACCATAGTTTTGACTAGCCTCCACAGTTGGTCCCATAGATGTTCAATGGGATTGAAGTCAGGACTTCGTGCTGGCCAGTTCAACCTTGAAATTCCTAACTCATTCAAGTACGCTGTCACTATTCGATTAGTATGTGGGCGTGAATTATCATGTATAAAAATTCTCTGCTCTCCCAGAAATGGTATATAAGTTACAGCATAGCCCATAAAAATTTCCTCTATGTATCTTACTGCTGTTGAAGATCCACTTCTGAAAACCAACTCTGTGCGGCACCTCCTCAAGCCATAACAGATCCTCAACCGAATGGAAGTCGCTCCTTTATACAGGCATCGGCGTATCTTTCTCCTGGAAATCTATAAACACATCTACCACCATCAGCTCCTCGAATGCTGAATCTGGATTCATCAGAGAAAGGTACGTGGGCCTACTGAGCTTCTAACCAGTTTATGTGATCTCGTGCGAGTCGAGGACGCGCAATTCGATGCTCTCTGAGTAGTCGCAGGTCTGTATGGTTGTAAATTCGATTCTGAGAGACGTCGTCCATTCACTTAGGTTTACCTGACGTACCTCCATCGATCGATTCCGAACTTTAATAGCAGTAAGATGGCGAGTTCGAAGACTTGTGGAAACTATGAATCTGTTATCCCTCAACGATGTGCGCCGTCTTTTTCTAGATCCAGGTCTTCCGGTCAGCCTGCCTGTCTCCTGATATCTTGTCAATATTCTTTGAACTGTAGATAGAGTAACACTCATTCTTCTAGCAGCAGATCTCTGGCTCAGCTCATTTTCAATAAGTGTCACTATTCTCGCACAGTCTTTAATTGGTAAACTCATTTTATGAAATTGTTTCTTTCAGAGAGTGGAAAACAAACTTATAAAACGAATCAATTTATCGTGAAGAATTATTCGAATATGATTTCTTTTATCAAGTTTTTTAGCCCATATGTCTACATTTTGCGCATATTCAGTTGATTTTTCAATGAAAGATAGATGATGAACAAAATATTATTGAATTAATTTGAACACTTGAGTCTATTGGCAAAAAGAAGCCCAGATCAACAAATATCTAAAAAAAGTTTTTATTATTATTCGAATCGAAAATGTTTTATGATTCACATTCATTTCGTATAATATGACACAGCTGCAATACTAAGCCAACATAGAAGATGGCGCTGTGAGATTAAAGTGAAGGCAATGAAAAGATGAAGAAGCTCAAAGCGGTCGAAAACTTGATGCGGTTCAAATGGGGTGTCGACGAAACGAGCATCGCAGGAAATGGAATGTTACTCTTATTCATTTCCTGAACGTATTTCAATGATGTTACTCTATCTCGGAGTTCCGGTAGTTTGTTAACATGACCCAATTGACATTTCATACGTTCAGTCTTGGAAGCTCCAATTTCGTCCTTATAGCGATATCCTCAAATCTTCTTCAATTTTTCTCATTTTGAATGATTCTTTGAACATAGTAAAAGTTGTAGATGTTACGACATGTTGTTTCATCTTCAGTTACTTCTCATTAATCAACAATGCAACTCGTAATGAACATCATATTCAATTCAAATTAGTTTTATCAATGTGCAAAAATGATACGTCATAAAATATCTGCAAATAAAAAAATAGAAAGGGGGCTTTACTTGATAGAAGGTTTTTACAAAATCTCAAATATTAAATAGATTTATCCTGTAACCTCACGACAAATTTTAATCTCATGAATGCATGTCTTAAAAAACACAGTTTCACTTTTGTAAACATATAGAGTTATTAAGCATTATACAGCAACAAAAGTAATAAAAGAATCGAAAGAAAATATAGAATATTAATTAAAATTAGTAAATAAATACTTGAAGTATACAAATGTTTATTTCATAATGGTATTATGAAAACAAAAATCCTCTCCAAATATGGACAACATAACTTCAGGAATTTCCCGAAACTAACCCCCTTTAAAAAGTTTCTTCAAAAAAAAATTTACAAAAACATTCATATCTTCAAAAAGGCCATTTCCAATTCCAACCGATAATCTCCCACTTTGTATCAAAAAAATTAAGATAGTCAATAAAAATTCATCACACCTGACGAACCTCATGTCCTTCACAAACCAACATAGAATAGTAATGATTTTCTGAAAGGCAAACCATAAGCGTTCCATGTTCGTCCCTAGGAAATACACGTTTGTGGAGTATAAAATAGAAAGGCCTTTTACTATTTACTTTTTTACTGAATTTGTATATCAAAACAAATTAAAATATGTTTATCTTCTACAATTAAAAGGCAATTGATGTTCTTAAAGGGTAAGACCAGAAACAAAATTCTGTCTCCTTTAAATATTTATTTCTTAATTTTAATGACATTATATATTGAGTTTTTTTGAATAAAAAATTTTTTTGAAATTAAAATTGTAGAAGATAAACATATTTTAATTTGTTTTGATATTCAAATTTTGTGGAGTATTTTTAAGGACTCAGTCCAAATGATAGCGTTTGTATGAGCGAACAACCTAAATATAATTATTATATATAAAATAATAACAAAGGGGTTTTTACCCGATAGAAGGTTTTTACAATATCTGAAATATCGGAAAGATTGGAAACCTAAATATAATATTATATATAAAATAAATAAAAAGGGGTTTTTACATGATAGAAGGTTTTTACAATATCTTAAATATCGGAAAGATTAATTCTGGTAACCTCTCTACAGATTTTAATTTCATAAAAAATTTTTCTCAAAAACTTTTTGAAATTAAATTTAATGAATGTTTCAAAAACACAGTTTTAATTTAGTAGACATACAGAATTTATATTCATCACGAAGTGGGACTGAAGATTATCGGCTGGAATTTCAAATGGCATTTTTGAAGATGAGCTGCATGTTTTTGGAGAGTTTTTTTCAAGGAACAAGTAACTTTTCAAAGAGAAATATTTCCAAAGAGATTTTTGAGCTTATATTGTGCATTTTTTTAAAGGAATTTGGTTTTCAGAATACCGTTATAAAACAAACTTTTGTATCCTTCAAGCATTAATTCAATTATTTTAATTAATATTTTATATTTTCCTTGAATTATTTTATTCCTTTTGATGTTGTGTAATAAGTGTTAATTCGATGATATGTCTACTTAATTGAAATCATGTTTTCTGAGACATTTATTAAAGTAATTTCAAAAAGCTTACAAGAAAATTTTTTTATGGAATTTCAAATTATACTGAGGATAGCAGAATCGATCTGTTCGATATTTTAGATAATATCTGGAAATAAAATGAATCTTGTTCGTTCCTTATCTATTAGAGATAACATCTTATGTTAGCTTTCCTCCTAGTTTTCAATAATCAATTTGGTTTAATCTGGAAATGTTCAATATATCTGAAACGTTTTTCAAGGCGTTTTTAACCTGGACAAATTCGTCGTGTGAGAGGTTTCCTGGAGCTAGAGGAAAATTTTCTGGCAACTCATTCCTTGAATGCGAGAGCTGCTTGAATTCCCAGAGCTGCACATCGCTGTTCCCGCGGGATCAAGACATTGGACAGACTATGAATATAGTCAATTTATTTATAGCTACGTTGATTTATTATCTATTCATCATACAACTGCTCCCACATTTGTACTATTGTAATTGTGATATATCATCCTGATACTTCTAGATCTCCTGTGAAGGTCCCGCAGAAGCTTTTTCAGCTTAAACGAGTTAGAATTTCAGTTTTGTTCTGGTTAGGCTTTCTTACTGCGTCTTTACGTCATTTTAGGACACAGCACTATTAATTTTTGACCCAACAGTGAAATAGTAGCCGAAATCTGTCCAATTCAAAATATTCTTTTCAACCTGGATGGGATTTGAAACCGAGACGTTTCGGTCCCCAGCCCAATGCTCTGACCACTGAGTTATCGGCAGTCATAGTAACCTGTAAGATCTAGTGAACATATAATACTTCTAGGTTTTCAATATTTTTTGTTATTGTCGGATCACCAAGAAAAATAAAATATAAGTCACAAAACAAATGAAGCTAGCTGGTTACAACTTTTGAATAAGGAGTAGGTTACAATATTTGGGCGAAACCATATAAATTTTTAAGTATTGGACTCGATAAATATCTTAAATAAAGTAACGGCAGATATACTATCTAAATATATAGCAATTATGAGATATGGTGGTGAAAAGTTCTACGAATCGGGATTATGCAATATGCATCTGCGTTACACCTCACAAATGAAATGCACTAGAATAGGTTTCATCAATCATCAGGACATAAGCAGCAGACATGCGCATGTTTCAATGCTTGTTGGTATATCATCATTAATGTCCAATGAATGCTACATAGTTGTTAACTTTTATCAATCACATATAGAAATGCCAGAGCTTAGATCAAATACCTGCGTGGAAGATATCAATATATACATTGCAAAAGATTTAAGAGTATATCAACGCCAGGAAAACACGAAATTAAGATCATTTGTAGTGAAAGCCAATCACATACGTCGAAAAAATCGTATGTTCGAGGTAATAGACTAGTGGTGGTACATTGGAAGTCCCGGAGAGCTCAGAGCGGTGGTGTTGTCACCGAAATTGATCCTGAAGTTGTCATGTTGAAGTCAGAACCTGGAACGTCAAACAAAAACAGTCGGAACAAGAAGTTGTTCACGCCACATTTGGTAACGAATAAGAACAATCCGGACCCAGGGGACAGTGTTACTGGTTTCAGACTCAGGCATAAATCTACCTTAGTCGCAAATAATTAAAACATCCAAATCGAAGCAAAGATATTCCCAACCCTAAATAATCACAGTTTAAACAGAAAATACACTTACAATCTTTATTATATGGAAAAAAAATCACTAATTACGGACGTGGCGTTCGGAAAATGTAAACATGGTATTATCTCGCAAAATTTTACCACTGACCATTACTGGTGTGAACCGATCCGAAAATAAGAAATGTTCTCAATAGAAAAGGCTATAGGGAACAATAAATGAATATTCTCGTAAATTAATGAACTCATTGAGAAATGAGAAATCGAAAGAAATTTTTTATGATACAAATAAAATAATAGTGAAATCATAGTGAAAGGTAAATCGGAGGTGACGATATCGGCCGTCCTTCAAGAGATACTGAACACTATTGAGAAATGGTGTATAAGAGAAGACATGTCTCTTAACCCGCAAAAGGTAGTTATAGTACCATTCACTAAAAAACGGAAGTTGAATGGTTTAGAACCGCCGACTATCTGTGGTGAAATAATACAATTCTCATTTGAGGCAAAATACCTGGGAATAGTCCTGGACAAGACCCTCACCTGGAATGCACACCTGGTTAAAGTGTGTCATGAAGCCAGAATGGGTTTCTGGACTTGCAGGCGGATCTGTGGTAAAACCTGGGGCCTAAAGCCAAGGCAGATGTACTGGCTATACACTATGGTAATTAGACTACGGATAGTGCATGGCGCTGTAGCGTGGTGGAAGAAAGGCCCACAAACGGTTGGCGAACAAAAGCTCACCCGACTACAGAGACAGGCTTGCCTTGCAATTACAGGTGCGTTTCGCACCACACCCACGGCAGCCATGGAGGTCCTACTTAATCTACCACCCCTGCACGTGCAGAGGGAGGCGGAACGGACCACATACAAACTATATCAACTGGCGATTGACAGGCCAGAGGCAATAGTGATGGGAGGCTCAAGACTGCTGGACGAGCTTTTAACGAACAGTCTCCTATCGATGCCCTCGGATCTAATGTCAAAAATCACGAGTCAGGAACGGAATTTAAATGTAATCGTCCCCAGCCGGGACGAGTGGACCCAGCATGCTGAGGTTCTATTGAGAACCGACCTTGGCTTGTTCACAGACGGCTCGCGAACGACGAACGGAACAGGAGCGGGAGTCTATGGAAGTAAACCGAGAATTAACATCTCATTGAGTCTCGGTCAAAACGCAACCATATTCCAGGCAGAAATATTTGCCATTGAGACCGCGGCGGAACTGCTGATAAAACGGCAAATCCACCACGGTAAAATCAAAATATTTACTGATAGTCAGTCAGCACTAAAAGCTCCGGAATCCAGCTGTTTTACATCCAAAACAGTCTGGAGTTGCCGCACGGCTTTAAACAGGTTCGGTATATATAACGGAGTCACTCTGGTTTGGATACCGAGCCACTCAAACTATTTGGGTAACGAGGATGCGGATCGGCTGGCATTTGCTGGAGCTGCGCTGCCTCTGGTAGGACCGAAACCATTCCTGGGAATACCATATGACGTGGCTAACGAGGCGATAACAGGCAGATTGAACTCAAGGCTAGAGTCTTTCTGGCGGAGCCATTCTGGCCCGAAACAATCGAAGTTGTTCCTTGGAACAGATTCGAACAAAAATATGGCGAACCTAACGCTAGGTCTGGCAAGGGCCAAACTAAGAACACTTGTCGGAATTATGACAGGTCACTGCAGACTGAAAGCGCATTTACACAAAATCGGTCTAGCTGAAGACAATGAATGCAGGCTGTGTCTTGAGGACACTGAAACAGCCATGCACATCGTCTCAGAGAGCCCAGCGGTGAGTCACATCAGATTCGAGGTCTTTGGCCAGGCTTTCATAGCGCACAGTGAACTAAAAAAATTACCCCTGAACAAGATTATCGGTTTTATCCAAAAACTGGATCTCGTCGGGGAGATATAAATTAGGAGTGAACCACAATAGTCCGGGCGGACGCAGTGGTAGGGTGGACAGACGCCCGCTCGCCATAAATAATAATAATAATAATAATTGCTGGTGTGAACCGATCCGAAAATAAGAAATGTTTTCAATAGAAAAGGACATAGGGAACAATAAATGAATATACTCGTAAATTAATGAACTCATTGAGAAATGAGAAATCGAAAGAAATTTTTTATGATACAAATAAAATAACTGAAAACTTTATTACAAGTTGGAAATAAATACATAGAAGGCAGTTCAACAACATTATGCATAAGTAAAAGAAAGGATCAGAAAAGAATGGATTACTCCAGCTATATTGTATGAAATAAATAAAAACCAGAATATATACAATAAAGTCAAAAAGGAAATCGAAAAGACAAAAATGAGAAGCGAAAATTTTTAATGTATTATTTGCAGATGTGCGTAACAAGAATGCAGGATGAATCTGGAATTATGTGAATACCTGAACAAATAATTATAAACCGGAAACTAATATCAAATATATTGAAAATAAGGACAACCTGACAATTCAATCAAGAAATTTGTGGTTGTTTAATGACTGTTATAGTCAATTAGGTGGAATTTATGCAAATGAGATGATTTCACAGAAAAATATATAAGGCCAGATATGTCATTTTTTCTATTTCTTAATGACTCAGGTGAAGTGGAATAGATCATTAGTAGTCTCGAGTCAAAAAATCAGCTGGGTATGAGAGAATACGTTCTGAAAGATAAGAGGAAATAAAGAAAGAAATATCATAACTTCTTGCTTATATAATGAACCATTGTTTCGAAAAAGTTTGTTTCCCGGAAATACTCAAATTAAGAATAGTGATTCTTCACTGAATGGGCAACTAGTTTAAAGGATTTGAAATTTTTTTATGTAATAACGCAGTTTTTAAACTTTATTGAGACGAATCTATAAATAGACGCCACTCAATGGAGGAATACTCAATATCAAGTTCCTGCATTAAACCATCAATATCAATACATGCACACAACGAATTTTCCAAGGGAGCATTTCTTTTTCTGAAATACGTCATTTTGGTTTCGTTGCTTAATAAGTTTCCTTCCTTGAGACGGGAACCAAGAAGTTCTGTCTGATCGATAATACCAAATATCCCAGATTGTTAATAATATTGTGAGACAATAAGATGGATAATGGGTACTGTATATCTACATCAGAATATTTTAGTTTATTTTGCCGTTTAGAATTTGACTTTAATTTGTATGAACAGCTGTAAAAACAGTTTTCACCTTCACCAGAGTGAATAACTCCACAGTTTTTTGAGTGTATTTATACTGGTTGTAATTAACTGTTCAAAAAACTCTATTATTATTATTTTTATTATTATGTAGATAGCTCAGCGGTAGAGCATCAAACTCTTGACCGGGAGGTCCGGGTTCGAATTCTGTTCAGGTGGAAAATTTTCTAGGTACCGAATTGTTTCAGCCGTTACTATTTGGTAGTTGATCATAATTAAAACAAATTGTACAGAATACTATGTTTTACTATCAATAAAAATATATTTTACACATTTTCTTGTGACTCGAGTTTCGGGAAATGAACTATCCCATCATCAGACAACTGAAGACCTAACAGGGGAACAGAGGTATTTAAGCAAAAGTGATAAATATTTTGAATATTTCAATAGATTCTAACACCTAATAGTGGTACAGAGGTTTCCAAGCGGAACGTGATAAAAACCCGGTTAAAAAAGAGGGGCCTTCTAACAGATATCGGAATGTCGGCAATCGACAAAGAAGGTTATTAAACAGATGGTACCCATTTAAAAATCTCCAATAATTTTTGGGGTTACATAGCTCCGTACAGTCATTCATTATTTTTACGTTATTTTGTTGTACATCTCAAATATTTGGATTAACATAGCTTCATACAATCATTCATTATTTTTTAAATTATTTATTTTACGTTCACAATAAAAATAATTCATAAAATAATGAATGACTGTATGAAGCTATGTAAATCCAAATATTTGAGATGTTCAACAAAATAACGTAAAAATAATGAATGACTGTACGGAGCTATGTAACCCCAAAAATTATTTGAGATATTTAAATGGGTACCATCTGTTTGATAACCTTCTTTGTCGATTGCCGATATTCCGATATCTGTTAGAAGGCCCCTCTTTTTTAACCGAGTTTTTATCACGTTCCGCTTGTAAACCTCTGTACCACTATTAGGTGTTAGAATCTCTGTACCACTATTAGGTGTTAGAATCTATTGAAATATTCAAAATATTTATCACTTTTGCTTAAATACCTCTGTACCATTGTTAGGTCTGATGATGGGATAGTTCATTTCCCAAAACTCGAGTCACAAGAAAATGTGTAAATAAAAAAAAATAAAATGTGTATTTTTATTGATAGTAAAACATAGTATTTTCTAAATTTTGTTTTAAATAAATTTTCTAGTTGGACGGGTGTCTGCCACCATTTCATTGTTGGGTCAAAAATTAACAGTGCTGTGACCTTAAGTGGCGCAAGATCGCACTAACAAAGTCTACCCAGAACACAACTGAACTTTTAACTCGCACAAGCTTCTGAGGGATTTCCACAGAAGATCTAGGAGTATCAGGATAATAATAAAATAAAAGTTATCTACGCACGTTTATATACATTACAGCTGAGATGTATGTAATATGGGTTCAACTATAGAAGTACGTTGTGAATTGAGGTTTTAATCCAGAGCTCTAATATTCTAAAAAATTAGGCCTTGATTGAAATGAATTCATAACTAACAATTAATCATTATATAAATAATGAGGACTTGTTTCATAAAGTATATATTTGATAAAGGTTAATCTTTTATTTGAATAAAATAGAAGAAAATTCTGTGAACTTGATAAAAATAATCAATATAAAATGAATAACAACGATGTTCTAGAAACACGAAAAACATAGAAATAAAATATTGATAAAAACATAATTCGAATTGCGGCGGGACAACGTTGCTTTGATTAATTTTACATCTACAGCTGTCCTTGAAACAAACCATAAAAATTTTAAATTTGAAACACAAAATATTGGCATCGCCCTAAGCAAGGATTTTCAAACAAAATTCACTTTATGATGATAGAGTAAATTCGACACAGACCAAATCATGTTCAACAATGCAAATACGTTGTGATTTGATGTAATGTTCCAAAGCTTCAACTTGCTCAAAATGTGTTCGGAACTTTGTACGATGTTGTATTTAAATTTGTCTCTAACTAAGAACTATGTTTATAAGACAATTCTTATTATTTTATTATTGATTCTCCTTATGAATGTTACAGAATATTTTGTTTTTCATTTAAATCAAATAATAACCTCAGTCACACATTTGAGAATACTTCTTCAGAACGATGCGAATATTTTGTGCTTAAGGTGACTTGATGTGAAATTTTATAGTTCATAAAATAAAATAGAAAGGCTTTTTACTTGATAGAAGAAATATAACAAAATTTGAATATCAAAACAAATTGAAATATGTTTATCTTCTACAATTTTAATTTCCAAAAGAATTTTTTTATTCAAAAACTTTTAGAATTAAATTAATGTCTAAAACAAGCAACGCTTACATTTAATAGACGTATATAATCAAAACTCAATATACAATGTCAAATGAAATAAATAACCCAACAGATATACGAAAGTAATTAAAATTTTTATAAGGCAAGTAGTATTTCTTAAGATAAAACCAGAAACAAAATTTTGTCTCGTTTGAATATTTATTTATTAATTTTAATTACTTTCGTATATCTGTTGGGTTATTTATTTCATTTGACATTGTATATTGAGTTTTGATTATATACGTCTATTAAATGTAAGCGGTGCTTGTTTTAGACATTAATTTAATTCTAAAAGTTTTTGAATAAAAAAATTCTTTTGGAAATTAAAATTGTAGAAGATAAACATATTTCAATTTGTTTTGATATTCAAATTTTGTTATATTTCTTCTATCAAGTAAAAAGCCTTTCTATTTTATTTTATATATAATATATAATTATATTTTGGCTTCAATAAATCTCATTATAGGGTGTCAATGAATTTAGGTAAACCTTAAAATAACTCACTTTGTTCTTTGATTTTGTTAGAACATAGATCAATCTTGAATATATAGTTGATCTGTAGTTCGAAGCTTAAGTCTTTTAACACGTGAGTGATGTAGGTTATGTTTTTGATTTTGATATTTGGATTATTGAAAAACGGCTGATGAAGGGATTATCTAGAATTATATTTGTTTTTTGAAAATAAAGTGCACATTTTTTAGAGATTTTTGAAATAATTTGTTCGAATATTTAAATGTATTAAATATTTCAAATAAATTATATTCTTTGGGAAGTCCTTCAAGTGTGTTCATGTTTTTATAAGGCAAGTAGTATTTCTTAAGATAAAACCAGAAACAAAATTTTGTCTCGTTTGAATATTTATTTATTAATTTTAATTACTTTCGTATATCTGTTGGGTTATTTATTTCATTTGACATTGTATATTGAGTTTTGATTATATACGTCTATTAAATGTAAGCGGTGCTTGTTTTAGACATTAATTTAATTCTAAAAGTTTTTGAATAAAAAAATTCTTTTGGAAATTAAAATTGTAGAAGATAAACATATTTCAATTTGTTTTGATATTCAAATTTTGTTATATTTCTTCTATCAAGTAAAAAGCCTTTCTATTTTATTTTATATATAATATATAATTATATTTTGGCTTCAATAAATCTCATTATAGGGTGTCAATGAATTTAGGTAAACCTTAAAATAACTCACTTTGTTCTTTGATTTTGTTAGAACATAGATCAATCTTGAATATATAGTTGATCTGTAGTTCGAAGCTTAAGTCTTTTAACACGTGAGTGATGTAGGTTATGTTTTTGATTTTGATATTTGGATTATTGAAAAACGGCTGATGAAGGGATTATCTAGAATTATATTTGTTTTTTGAAAATATAGTGCACATTTTTTAGAGATTTTTGAAATAATTTGTTCGAATATTTAAATGTATTAAATATTTCAAATAAATTATATTCTTTGGGAAGTCCTTCAAGTGTGTTCATGTTTTTATAAGGCAAGTA
Source organism: Megalocaria dilatata (assembly GCA_034642435.1). Classification (NCBI taxonomy): domain Eukaryota; kingdom Metazoa; phylum Arthropoda; class Insecta; order Coleoptera; family Coccinellidae; genus Megalocaria; species Megalocaria dilatata. Next base: position 48,769,331 of record CM067859.1, on the reverse strand, counting down.
GTATTTCTTAAGATAAAACCAGAAACAAAATTTTGTCTCGTTTGAATATTTATTTATTAATTTTAATTACTTTCGTATATCTGTTGGGTTATTTATTTCATTTGACATTGTATATTGAGTTTTGATTATATACGTCTATTAAATGTAAGCGTTGCTTGTTTTAGACATTAATTTAATTCTAAAAGTTTTTGAATAAAAAAATTCTTTTGGAAATTAAAATTGTAGAAGATAAACATATTTCAATTTGTTTTGATATTCAAATTTTATAGTTCATTTCAAGAAAGGCTGACGAGAAGTAAAATTATTCGAAACAATGTTCCGTCCAAACTTGAGTTATATTCTTATCAATTCTCCATTTATATAGTGTTTTTTTGTTCCGAACATTCCAGGATAGTTGAATATTGATGTCTATAATTAAAAACTACCTAGAACAGCTAAATCTTCCTTTTTGCGCGCTTGTTCCAGGGAAGCGCGTGCTATCTTTGCTATATCGAACTATTTTTAATTTCTTTAATTTTGAGCCGAAAAGGTCTTCAACGACTAGGCAAAATCGTTTTTCAGTTATTCAGATTTGAATGAACACGTCCGTGCAAAACTGTGAGGTTTGTATGATTAGGAGTTCAGAAAAAAATTTTGTTAACGAAGCAGCGTTAGGCGCTTTGACTTTCTGAAGAGATAAAGACTTCAAGCTTTATATTGATAGTTGAATTAGACTATAACTAAGAACTTCAGACTGTGTTTCATCATCATTTATAATTTGGTATTAACTATTTTGTAAGGTAACAGAATATTTTGTTTCCATATTTCAATTCAGAAGAAGAGAAATATTGTTGATTAATCTTGACAATCTTAAAAACTAAATCACAAATTTTCTATCACCAACCAAATAAAGAAACAGGTTTCTGGTATTTGGTTATTTCTAAAACACTTTGAATAAAATAGGTAATCACACAAATTTCGCATATAAGGTGAATATGTAGACTGCCGATTCACTGTATTGAATACCTCATTTATAAATCCGCATTTAAATTGCTCAGTAAATCCCAAATATTACATTATCGAAATTTTCTCTCATTTATCATCTCTAAAACTGACATCTTTGTGGATTTTATCAGTTCTAAAAATCGCGAACGAATTTAATGTACCCAATGTCCATTCCAATTAAGTCCTGACTACGTCTTTTGCTCTTCTATCCTATAAATGAACTCCAGGCTACTACTGCGATAAACATTATCTGCAGTCCCAGTTTCGGCATTGAAAATAAATCTTCAGGCCTAACTTTTCGGGAAATTTATGACATGAATAATAATCCAGAAGGAAATTTCTGTTTTGCTTTTTCCGTAGTATCTGCAATGCATTCATAAAAGAATAGTGACCACTTGATATTGATATGAATCTCTTCTTATCAAGATAATTCTTCATCGAATTGATTTTTGTGGAAAAAATTTCGTTTTCGAGATAAGTCATAAAAATTTCACTTAACAGTGGTACTGGAATCGAACCTATATAAGGACCATCTAGTTGATGGTACATTTTGTTGCTAAATTTGAAATAACTTTGTTTCAGGTCTTCCTATAGATTCGCCCTTATCACCATTGTTGAATGAACTTTTTATGACTTATTTCGAAAAGGAAAATTCTTCCACAAAAAAAAATTGGATTGTGAAACTATTTTATCGGTAAAGATATGTCTATGATGTTTTTTGTATCTGGTTAGGCTCTATCAGAAACTAAAAAAAATTTTAAACTTTCTGTATTCACCTATTAATACAATTCAATATACCATGGAAAAAATCCCGACAATTAACTGAATTTCGTAGATTTCAAAAATATAAGAAATAATAACCTCTTCGAATTCGACATATTTCGAAATACCCACCTTCACAGATACCTTAATCCCTAATAGTAGCTTTCATTCACGTAATCACGTAATATCAAAATCTCGGCTTTCTACTCAGTTGTCAACAAGCTACTTTTCAGCCCACTCTCAATTGATAATTTTAAAAAAGAAATTGAAGGTCTAAGACCATTAGCATCAACTAACGGTTATAACGAAAATATAATAGATAAATTAATTTTCAGAACAGAATAAAAAATCACTAGTAACAAGTAGTAACTATATATATATATATATATATATATATATATGCCTCTTCAAGAAAAAGGTAAAGAAAAATTCTACAGTATCGACTATATTCCAAAAATAACTACCCAAATTTGCAATAGACTCAAATAAAAGAACATCAACACCAATGAAAATGGATTGAAACCGGAACCTATATGTCAACAACATAAATTAAATTTTTGTGAAATTTAAGCCTAGTGTCAATTTATTTGTTTACCTTATTAATATCCGGAATGTTTCATCGATTGACTTGCGAGGAATCAATATATTCAATCTAGAACGAAAATTATTAAAGAGTGCCTTTTTTAGAGGCAAAGAATCTTGAATCACCAACACTGTTTTGTATGACAGTATATTTCACAGTTCATGAAATAGACTGATTAATTAATTGACCAGTTCAGTCAACTTCGATTTGACGCCCTAAGAATATTTTCTCAGGGGATCAATGAAATCGTATGTCTTTGCCTATAAACCGAAAATAATTGAGTAGATGAAAGCGAATTTGAACGTGAATAATGTATAAACTACATTTCGATTGATCGATATAATCGATTGATAAATTTTTTATTGTATAAAATGGAGTTGGGAAACTTACAAGTGCAACTGACACAATTATATTCACAAATTGAACTTTCGTAGATATGGAAGATTTCTCAACTACACGAGAACTTGATACTTACTCTTGATCGCACAATAAATTCTGCCATACTATACTATATACATTCTGTCAAGAAAATACCGGGAATTATCGATTTAAATCTGGCGGGGCAATGAGGCAGATAAAATTTTTTTTCCTAGGTTGGTACTACTGTCCTCAATTACTATGCCAAGCTTGAGCGGGATCTGTCAACTAGTGTGTTTGCAACATCTGATTAAGTCAGTCGATGTCAGAGTGCGTGCCGATTTTTACTATGGGTGATTACGTTGAGCAAAGAATTTCTTTAAAGTTTTGTGTTGCAAATGAATTTTCGTGTGCCGATGCATTGAAAATGTTGCAAAAGGCCTTTGGTGATAATGCTCTATCGAAAACTCGTGCATATCAGTGGTACAGAGCCTTCAAGGACGGTCGTGAAGCGATCGAAGATAACGTCGATAAAATTAAGGAAAGGGTGCTGGAAAACCGTCGTACCAGCTTGAGAAAGATAGCACATGATCTTAAGATATCCCACGAGTCCGCACGTACGATTTTGATTGATATTTTGGGCATGAGAAAGGTGGCCGCACGACTCGTACCGAAAGACCTGAATTTTCTTCAAAAACGTCATCGCGAACAGGTTGCTTCAGACATGCTGGATCGCTGTAATTCCGATTCTACATTCATGGAACGCATTATAACTGGTGATGAGACCTGGGTCTACGAGTACGATATGCAAACAAGCCAGCAATCATCGGAATGGGTGGCAAAAAATGAGCCGAAACCGAAAAAACCACGCCAAAGCCGCTCGAAAATGAGGGTGATGCTCATTGTTTTCTTCGATATCCGTGGCGTGGTGCACTACGAATTCATTCCAGAGGGTCAGACGGTAAACAAGGAGTATTACCTAGGCGTTATGAAACGTTTGCCTGAGCGTATCCGTAAGAAGCGGCCAAATTTGTGGGCGAACAACTCATGGATTTTGCATGACGATAACGCGCCTTCTCACCGAACTACGATTGTGACTGACTTTCTCGCCAAAAACTCAACAAACGTTCTTCAGCAACGACCGTATTCGCCGGATTTGGCTTCCTGCAACTTTTTCCTCTTCCCAAAACTAAAATTGCCCCTTCGTGGCACCCGTTTTGAGTCGATTGAAGCCATAAAACAAAATTCGGCGCGAGAGCTAAAGTCCATCCCGGAAAGCGCCTTTAAAAAATGTTTCGATAATTGGAAGTGCCGTTGGCATAGATGTATTGGAGCAAATGGAGCCTATTTTGAAGGCGACCCAATCAATTTTGACGATTAAATGTAAAAATGTTGTTTTAATTGAAAATTCCCGGTACTTTCTTGACAGAGTAGTACATCTCAGTGAAAATGCGATTAAAATTTTCGAGAACTATCTTGAAACCAGATCCCAAACAGTAAAAATAGATATTTTTCTTCGAAGAATAACTTTTATCAGAATACTGCAGGGACCAATTTTGGGACTTTCCCTTAACACAATTTATGCATCTACTCAAAGACAGATATTTTGACATTGCACAGTTCATCCGAGTAGATGATATTCAGATATTGTCATCTTTCGATAGAGAAAAAGTTTTAGGCTCTTATCAGGATATGAATAAGAAACTGTAGAAGCTTAGAGAATATGCATTAAGAGATAGAATGTCCAAAGTATCTGGATTCCGAGGTACGCTTTACTTTTATGATGTTCTTTGAACCTTTTTTGAAAAAATCTCCCGTTTGTTCTATATATACCTTACTGTAATATTGACAACTTAACTCATGAACTCCAAGAATTATTCAGCCGGTTGCTTTTCTTCTTAGCATAAAAAATAGGTTGAAAATTTTATGTGAGGGTGTAAAAGCTATTTTTATGTTAGTTTTTGGAAATATTTGGGCCATTCTTTGCGAGATTGGTCCAAAATATGTTGGTTTTACAAATTTTTTCTCATAATTCTCTGCAATTGAAGTGATATTGGTATATTGGTTTCAGAATTAGTTGTTATTTGTACCTATAGCTCAGTGGTTAGAGCACTGGGCTGGGAAACCAAAGGTCGTGGCTTCAAATTTCGTTCAGGTACTATGTCACTGTTGAGTCAACAATTAACAGTGCTAACCATAATACAACTGAGCTCCTAACTTTCATCATTATTCATAATTAAATTTATCTCCAGAAAATTTATTTCACTATCATAGTAGCATAGTGAATTTAACCTTATTGTGCAAACCATGAAGATAATTCAGAATGTTTTTTAGTTCTATTTCAATGATTTGCACTGTAAGTTCGAATTCACTATGGAACCACAATGTGATAATAAAATAAATTTTCTGGACATAACTTCAATTAAGAATAATGATAAAATTTCCTTTTATATATTAAGAAAACCCAAAACGATAGATACAACCATACCCAACTTTTCAAACCATTCGAACACTCATGAGTTCGTTACTTACATATCAATGATACAAAGAGCAATTTCAATTGTCTTAAATAATATATCGTTGGAAAGAAAACTGAATACAATCAAACAAATAGCCATAAGTAATCAACTCGAAACAAAAACTATGAATTCTCTCATAAACGAAAACTGAAAACAACTCATTCTGAAACAAATAACCCCACTTCTATAATAGAAAAAATTAAAATACTATTATGAAACTAACATATTTCGGACCATTTTCGGAAAAAATAGCTCAAATTAGAGCATAAGAACTGCTTTCTCAACCTCACATGGACGTTCCAACCTCTTTTTCAATGCAAAAAACAAAAACAACCGGAGTTTATAAATTGAGTTTTCAATAGTGCAGTATATATAGAAGGAACCGGAAGATCTTTCTAAAAAAAATTATCCTAATTGTGCGAAACATTTTTTGAAACCAATTATATCTTCACAGAATTGGACCAACTGGAAATAATTCACATGAAATCCATAAAAAAATTTTAAGTACAAGCACGTGTTAGACATTAAGCTACTAAATGAGCAGACAGACTTTTGGCACACCCCTCTTCTCGAAATTTTGCACAAGCCAAAGCTCAATTTGTTTTTTTTCGGTTTGAAAATGTAGTAAACGCTACGAAATTCGAGTTGCTGTATATTCAGTTAATAGAAAGTAATGAAAAATTACGTAATTTTTATTAAATCATTGCTTTTTGATGTAAATAGTACTTTTTTGGTTTGTTTGTGGAATCCAACATCGTAAATACAGCGAAAATTCATGGTGCTTAAACATTAGGGTTATATCAAGAAGTTCAATATTTAAATGAACATGTGGCAGCTTTCAACCAATCCAAAAAAGAATAACGGACAAATTGAAACACCACTGTATACATTGAAGTGTATGCGGAACTCGTAAATATGCTTTATTTGCTTAAATTTTTTACATGTGGCCTTCACATCAAAAAGTATATAACAGAACCGCACTTGAAATTTTACTGCATTAAATTCGACTTTAATTGCTCATATCTTTGTTTCCTTGAATTTTTAATGGAGGCGATTCTAGGTAAAATGTTTATTTTTATGAGCTCTACCTTTTATTAAAAAAATTTCACCTTGAAAAATACACTATACACTGTATTTATTGGGATGCTGCGAATTGGTCCCATAACAAAATTTTCAAAATGAAAATCTATTCATTTCAACAACTCCTATTACTTCAACGAATTCACTTTGCCGATATGTTGGATATTCGATGAGTTTGCTATACTTTTTTATCGTTTTCTAACAGTGTATTGGAAAAGCGTGAATCGGGGAAAACTATCGGTTTTTCTAACTTTCCGTTCTTTACTTGTTCGATTGCAACCGAAATTTAAACACAAATGGAAATTTAATTAACAGCACGACGCGACGTCCTTTTCCAATCACGATTCTGTTGACCGTTAGGCAAACTTCCGCAAATTGATTTGCACCAATTGATCTCAATTGTTGAGGGAAGTTGCCGAAAGCTTTTCTTCGAGATTGGTGTACCTTTAAAAAGAATCCTCAAGAGGACTGTCAAATCTTTCTGAATGTAGCAGTCTATTACTCAGTAATGGAATGATGTGAAAAACTGATATTTTGCATTTTTGCGTCTTGTATTTCACAGTGTGATTTTTTCATTACGTTACGATAATATCTAAAGGATAAATTAATTTTAAATCAGATCGGCAAATATTGAACTATCTCATCCGTTTCTATTATGTAGTTGATCATGATTAAAAAAGTTCTTAAAAATCGCTGTTATACTATGGGAAAATTTAACACGTTCTTATGAATGCAGTTTCGTGGTATCATCTCATCATCGAATAAATTAAAACTGGATAATAGGTACAGGTAAAAAAAATGGCAATAATATTTCGAGACATTGAAGTTAAATTGTCGAAAGATATTATCCAAATATATTGAATATTTCAGATTTATATGGATCCTCATACTCATCTATTAAATTAAGATTTTTTCTATCATGCACTAATTGAAAAGTTTCAATAGATTTCGAATTGTTAAGCTTCCTGATTTTTCATTTTTCATTTGAAATTTTTAGGTTGTCTATTTTAGAAAAATATTGATATGATATTATGCATCAAGGTGCATAATTCTATGCACCTTGATCCAAATGTTAAAGTTTTCTTATTTCCAATCAAATTCTTTTTATACTCGTTGAATTTTGTATTGAGTGTACATCAGGTCTGATATATACATTTGCTACTGCAAGTTTACTCATAAACTGCCAATTTATGTATATTTGGTATATATTTGGTTTTGGATAATAAAATTTCATAATTATTAATTAATTACTATGCCCACGTTGTGGGCGCTAATTTATTATGAAATTAATGAAGAAATTTTCATTATTATAAGGATTGAGAAATTTTGTTTGATTGTGTATTCTTCCTGTCAATTGACACGTCGAATCTTATTCTATTAAATGAAATGTTGAATGGAGCTACATGCGAAAGGCTTTCATTCGAATTAAAATCGAAAAAACAGAAGAATTCTATGTACTCCAGCATTATGAAATTTGAAGTATCTTTTTTTATACTCAGAAAAGAGTTTCAACAAAGCAGAAAGGAATCAATTATTTAAAATTCGACTAACATACACTTTTCAAACCACAAATTCACGAAAATGCTAAAAACAGCAAATATAATATAAAAAATTATATAGTATGTACGTTTCAATGTGGGAATATGCAATTGTTCAGGTGAAATTTATAAAATGATTACTGTAAAAAACTTCGTACTCAAATTGCATCTTCGCATAATCAGATGACCTAAATCTATAAACAGTTCAGCTTAATCAAAGCAGATGATAATTGGTGACCATGTATATAAGTTTTAATACTTCCGGTTTTCAGATTTCTGATAGTAGTTTTCAATTCTCAATGAGAAAGAATTCTTACCGAAAATTCTCAAAATCCATAATTTACTCGATGAAAATTATTTATGCTTTGAAGAAAAGATCTGAAATTTAGGCAGAAATTGTTGAGAAGAAGATTAAAGATACTTCTGTGATAGGTGACATATCAATTGTTAACCTTAAAATAAAATTTTATAAATTATTGTAGGAATCACTCTTCGATGGTGAATAAAAATAGTAGTGCACTAAGTATCTAATATTTCTCGGTTGGGAGTGCATGATTACTAGTCCAAATGGCTTATATTATATTACGACCTGTGCGAAAGATCCTACAGGCGTCAGACAGTTGACTGATATGAGTTTGCTCATAAATTTTAACATCTCATAAATTTTAACATCTGTACTTTGTATAAATTCCCAAAGACGCATAGCTGGTACCCTCTTAGGGAGAAACAGTGTTCAACTGTCATACAAATCTCACATGTGTTTATTGTCTAAGCCCGGATGAAGAATGAGTACTCGCCATCATTGAAATAAAGATTGGAACCGGCCAATCCGTGGTAACTAGGGTAGTTATAAGTTTTGAGAGAAGGGATGTTAAGCCCGCTTAAGAGTCGCGAAGGGATGGAATTTTCAAACCCTGGTGAAGGGGTAGTTCTAAGAGCACCAGGGGTACCAAGATAGATCCCAGCGGGGACAGTTCGAGAGAGTTCCAAGATAGATCTCAGCGGGGATAGTTCGAGAGTTGTATTTTAAAGACGTTAAAGACGAAGATGAAAGACGGTAATCGAACATTCTAGACGAAGTACAAAGTAGTAAAGTTCCGAAAGTACAGTAGTTGCACCGCTAATTGTAATTTGAAGTGAAGACGTTTAGTTAATTGTGTATATAACTGTAATTATTATACTTGTACATAATAAATTACGTGTTTTATTGAGTACAAGGCGAAATGCTAGGTATGAGAATCAATCAACCTCTAGACGATTGATAGAAAAAACCTACATTATTATCAATTAACTTAAAAATTATTATCATAACACTCTGGCCGCCCTCGTTCAGTCCGGAACGAAGAAACGGTTCGAGAACTGGAGGCGTGTGTTCGTCAAAATCCTTCTTTATCCATCCGAAAGCGAGGCCAATGATTAAACATAAAAAAATCGTCGTGCGTTTGGTTTTAAAAAAAATTTGCATTTAAAAGCTTATAAAACTCAATTGATTCAAGAATTGGAGGATACAGACAATGCTAATCGATTGAATTCTGCCTGAGATATGTTACGGCGTTTGAAAAATTTTGATAACATACTCTTCAGTGATGAATCAAACTTTCATCTGAATGGCCATGTCAATAAACAGAATTGTCGGTCCTGGACAGATGAAAATCCGAGACGAAAGCATGAAGGACCCCTGCACAGCCCAAAGGTCGTGGTTTGGCCTACTATGTCTGCTAGAGGCATAATCGGTCCTTATTATCATGAAGATCGATAAGGCCGACCCCTCAATGTGAATAGTGACCGTTATTACGATATGCTGCGAAACTTTTTGAGTCCACAGTTACAGGAATTTTAAGGTTTTGATTCAAGAACGTGGTTTCAACAAGTTGAGGCCATTTGCCATACATAAAATCAAGCAATGGCAGCTGTTAATGAATTATTTCTTTGTTTATCTAATAAGATAAATCAACGTTGATTATAAAAAATTGAAGTAAATGCTTGAACACTCATGAAAACAATAATTATAATTTCTGTATAAACACCAAGTCAAAAGGTATGATTATTATACTAAAAACAAATGTTATGAATATGCAAATACTTTGGCAGTCAACTGGACTACTATATTAACAATAATAATCGCAATAACTTGGACCGAAATGTCACAAGCGACGCGACACGTTTGCTTAGTAGAATGATAATTCATAATGTAGCAGAAGGTACATAGCTTGACTACCCGAATGATAATGATTCCATAGTCTGTTCAAAGACTGAACATTAGGTGCCTCAATGCATCCCTTATGACAAACAGTGGGAAAAGAACGGAATTGATTGAAAAGACTGTTTCTGAGTGGACCGAATGAATAAAATATACTTTCTTATTGGTTATGGAAAAATTATGAGATCAATGCTAGTAGGTAAAGATAGAAACAGATTATAATTCCGAAAGCCGTGTCATGTGAACTCATAAGCAATAAATATATCAAAATGGTCCAAAAACTTTCCATATTTTCTAAAGCCATATATAATCATTAGAAAGCAAATAATCTGAAGAGTCGAATAACACTCAACATTTCGAATGACACAACTGAAAACTTTTAGATCGAAATATCAACATGAAAGACCTGAGTATCGATAACAAAATAATGAATTATGGCCGTCTCTAATGAGACGGAGCAACTTTATATTAATCATATACATCTTTTTTATGTATAAATCAAAGTTTTCCAGATTTCTGATATTAATTTTTGATTCTAAAGTAGAACTCTCACCAAATAGACTCAAAATTCGTGATTTATGTAAGGGTTAATTTACTTCGTGAGTTCATTTATCCGGTGAAGATTGTTTATACCTTGAAGAAAAGATCTTAAATTCAGGTGGAAATTGTTGAGAAGAAGAATTAGGATGCTTCAGTGATAGGTGACATATCTATTGATATCCTCAAAATAAAATTCTATGTTTTAAATTCAAAATTATATAATAATTATATAATAATAGCACTTTCCAACATTTCTTTTTGCACATTCTGTAACATATTAGGTGTTATTTCATAACATGCTAACGGTTTTCTCTGGCGAATATATTCTAGAGGAATAGGTTCTGCCTTAAACATGAAAAAGTCTAGAGATGTCAGATCAGCAGATCTTGAAGGCCATCCAATAGAACCTCTATTTCCTATCCAGTTCTCGGAAAAATGATGACAGAAGTTCTCGTACTGAGGCTGCATAATGTAGCGGAGCACCATCTTGTTGGAAAAATATATTTTCATCCGATCCTCATTTTCTTAAATCTCCACAAAGCGTGGGTGGATGAAATATTGTGAAAGATTGAGATGACATTCACCTGTTAAATTGTCAGAAAAGAAAAGAGGACCCACGATACTCTTTACTGAAATTCCAGTCGTGGTATTCAATATTTTTGGAAAGTGTGTGTGCTGTTCTCTCAGAATTCTAGGATTTGAATCACTCCAATATCTACAGTTATGTCTGTTGATATAATCATTCAGAAAAAATGAGCAATCAGCAGAGAAATAGTGTCAATAAAAAATTGAAATTTCTTCTTTTATCTCTTCACAATATTGTAATCGTCAATCAGCAGTCTTCATTAAGTTCTTGGACATGGTGAATCTTATAGTTATTATAAAAGTATCACAACTTTTTAATGTTAATTTATGTGAGATGACGATGATAATGATGAAAAATCCAGGTAATTTACAAAATACTCCAGTACCCGATGATTCAATCGAAGACAGTGATAAATCCTTCTACTTAAGACAAACGAACCCAGAAGAGAGTGATCACTAACAAAATCATTAAAATAAATAGAAGTTTATACTTGATAGAAGGTATATAGAATTATTTAAATATTTTAATATTAGCCTTCTACATATTTAATTTCAAAAAATTATAACTACATATTCAATTTCAAAAAATTATAATTTTTTGAGAAATCTTTAGGAGCAATAAATAATATTCTTTCATATATAACTCCATCAAGCTTGGAATATTTCTTGATTCATCAGAGCTGGCTCTGATAAAACACATCTTCAAGAATGGTGAACCAGAGTTATTAGAAAACTATAGACTTGCTTATCTGAAGCTTCTCAAAAATCTTGGAATATCTAATGTGTCGCAGAATCCTAAAATATTTCAACTTATTTAATATCTTCTCAGCAAGTCAACATGCCTATTTGCAAGGTCGCTCCACACAGACAGCCAGTTCTCTTAGATCTATCAAAAGCCTATAACTCATTAAATAGAAGGGAGTCATGAAAAGAAAGTGGGTCTAAGAGGAAATGCTCTGCAATGGTTTGAAAGTTATTTCAGAAATAGAAAACAAAGAGTTATTGTGCAGAACCATGGGGTGATTGGTAAGTGCTCGATGATTGAGAATTGTCTAGGGGATCAAGGAAGGATTTCAAATTCTTTGGTATTTCTATTTTATGTTATAATTTACCAAAAATCGCTGAGTATATAGTGGTAAATTTGCTGACGATACAAATATAATGATAGGAGGATCAAATCAGGAAGAAAAAAACAGTAGGGGACAACACATGTTTCTGAGAGCAAAATATTGGTTACTTGAAAATAAACTGAGATTAAACGAAGAGAAAATAAAATTGTTAATTTTAACAAAAACTAATGAAATGAGTTTTGGTGATTATTATTTCTGATATACATTAATGAACTTAACCTCTTGTTGTTTGTTGACGATGCGACTGCTTTGCTGCGTAGCAGGAATCTTAATTCGAGAATTGAATAAGCTAGATCAGCCTTCGCTTCAGTGCAGCATTGGTGCACTCAAAATGAGTTACTTCTCTATGTCGGTAAGACTGAGTGTGTGATTTTTAGAACGATTCAGTCTAAAAATATGTATCCTCATCGATTACTCTGGATAACATAGGTCAGATTTTTGTCGTCGACCGAATTTCTTGCGGTTTATTACGCAAATTTTGTTTCACTTCTGAGATACGGGCTTGTTGTATGGGGTGGAAGCAGTGATATAAATAGATTATTCATTCTGCAGAAATACGCCTTGAAGACAATAATAGAATTGAAATATAAAGAATCATGCAGGTCATTCCATAAATAATTCCATGCTCACACTTCTGGGACTATATGTTTTGGAATGTCTGCTATTTGTGATTAAACATCCCCAATATTTTAATGATCTGTTGAATAAAAACAACACAAGACGTACTTAAAAAAATGTATATGAGACAGTAATTTATTTCACAAAAATGTTCGTACTACTACAACAATTGTTTCACCACGATGTGGCTTCTTCAGGTATTACATTGTACTGTTACATACCACTTTCCGAGGCATTCCTTGACACTTACTGAAAGAAACACAAAGTATATGTGTATAAGATTGTTCAATGTACTACCTAACGAGCTCATCAATGTATCTAATAGAGAAAATTCAAAATAGAAACAACTAAGATTATTATGGATATAGAACCATATTCGATTAGGGAATTTATGGAATATTCTTTCAGGTCTTGTTGAAGTTGTAATATTTTTTGACGGTTTCATCTTTTCATTTGTATGATTGCATTGATAATGAGAATAAATTTTATGTTATGTTATAGGTAAGAATTTCAAATTCTTTTTCTAGAGGATGTGCTATCTTTTTTTTTTGAGAAGGGAAATAAAAAAGCTTGTTAAATTCTATGTGTATCATTTTTTGTGATGAAATGTGTTATTTCTGAATATCCAATCGAAACAAGCTTGTCTTTGAAAATGGTTTCAAGATTATTACGCTCAGTACTTTATGTTTGCTTTGATCCTTCATTAGTTAACTGTCGCTCATATATAATGATAATTTTATGCCTATAAAAAGTGTTTCTGAGACGTTTTGTTCAATTAAATTTAAAAAATATAAAATAAATGGAGGTTTATACTTGATAAAAGGTATATAAAATTATTTACATATTTTAATAATTACAGATATACTACTCTGTCAAGACAGTACCGGGAATTTTCAATTAAAAGAACATTTTTACATTTAATCGTTAAAATTTATTGGGTCGCCTTCAACATTAGCTCCATTTGCTCCAATACATCTATGCCAACGGCACTTCCAATTATCGAAACATGTTTTATAGGCGCTTTCCGGGATGGACTTTAGCTCTCGCGCCGAATTTTGTTTTATGGCTTCAATCGACTCAAAACGGGTGCCACGAAGGGGCACTTTTAGTTTTGGGAAGATGAAAAAGTCGCAGGGAGCCAAATCCGGCGAATACGGTGGTTGCTGAAGCACGTTTGTTGAGTTTTTGGCGAGAAAGTCAGTCACAATCGTAGCTCGGTGAGAAGGCGCGTTATCGTCATGCAAAATCCATGAGTTGTTCGCCCACAAATTTGGCCGCTTCTTACGGATACGCTCACGCAAACGTTTCATAACGCCTAGGTAATACTCCTTGTTTACCGTCTGACCCTCTGGAACGAATTCGTAGTGCACCACGCCACGGATATCGAAGAAAACAATGAGCATCACCTTCATTTTCGAGCGGCTTTGGCGTGGTTTTTTCGGTTTCGGCTCATTTTTTGCCACCCATTCCGATGATTGCTGGCTTGTTTGCATATCGTACTCGTAGACCCAGGTCTCGTCACCAGTTATAATGCGTTCCATGAATGTACATTCGGAATTACAGCGATCCAGCATGTCTGAAGCAACCTGTTCGCGATGACGTTTTTGAAGAAAATTCAGGTCTTTCGGTACGAGTCGTGCGGCCACCTTTCTCATGCCCAAAATATCAATCAAAATCGTACGTGCGGACTCGTGGGATATCTTAAGATCATGTGCTATCTCTCTCAAGCTGGTACGACGGTTTTCCAGCACCCTTTCCTTAATTTTATCGACGTTATCTTCGATCGAAGCCGTCGATGGTCGACCACTTCACGACCGTCCTTGAAGGCTCTGTACCACTGATATGCACGAGTTTTTGATAGAGCATTATCACCAAAGGCCTTCTGCAACATTTTTAATGCATCGGCACACGAAAATTCATTTGCAACACAAAACTTTAAACAAGTTCTTTGCTCAACGTAATCACCCATAGTAAAAATCGGCACTCACTCTGACATCGACTGACTTAATCAGCTGTTGCAAACACACTAGTTGACAGATCCCGCTCAAGCTTGGCATAGTAATTAAGGACAGTGGTACCAACCTAGGAAAAACCTGCCTCATTGCCCCGCCAGATTTAAATCGATAATTCCCGGTACTTTCTTGACAGAATGTATTCTGTTAGCCTTCTACATATTTAATTTCAAAAAATTATATTCGATATTATAACTTCAGGAATTGAATTAATGTCATATAAGTACCACTTATATCAAAAGACATATAAAATAAACATTCATTATAAGACATCCAAATGATATAACAAAATCCCATAAATATAAATTGTTAACAAAAATCTTATAAATGAAATATTTTGAGCAGACAAAATTTTGTTTCTGCTGAACCTCTTATTAAAACAAATATCTTTCAGAATTGTTTAACATAATCTTAAGAATTTCATCATAAAACATCCTACTTAAAATATTCAATTTTATTGGATATCTAACTGATTTACTTTTTAGAAAATCTCAAGAAATGTAAATACATCACCTAAAAAAACAAGTTTTAAGAGAGACTTTGCTTCGTCAGTACTCAATCGTATTTAATAAAATATCAATCAATCATCAAAAGTATTTACTTACTTTTAAATTCAGAAAGCTTTTTGGTAAATGAATACTGAACATCTAAATGGAGTCTAATATGACTCGAATTAAATAATTCTGTGGTTTGATCTTAGAGTGAAAGGCAATTTAACGGCCTCTGTTATAGCACAAAGACCATTTGTACAAAGAATGTTGAGGAAACCAAATAATTATGTATTATGAATAAAATGAAACGATTGTCATCTTTCAAGAGTTTTTGTAGATTAAATTTGTAGAGGTTTCGAAGGGTTAATCCAGCTATTATCTGTAATATTAAAAAAAAATGTGAAGTATATTTTTAATTCATATTATATTTAAAATTTGTGTTTTCTTACATGGAAGTTTTCAGATATTGAGTCTTTGATCGTATATTATTTTCAATATTTTTGTGTGGAATAACCTAGTTCTTTAAATAGTCCACAACTATTTGAGAACATTTATTCAAGTTCACTTGCAAACGGGATATTTGGTGAGTGAGAGTATGTAGATATATCATATTGATTATTTTATTTAGCATCCAAATAACTTTCAACTAAAAGAAAATATGAGAAAGAAATTCAGATTAATCTTCTGGAAAATGTGCTAGGAAATGTGAAGGGAAATGAAAAAGATCCTTTTAAATTATACTTATTTCAAAGACATTTTATTTAGTTCAATTCTAAAAAGTTTTTCAGACATTTTTCAGCTTGAATTTGTTGAGGTTTCGGAAAATAAATCGAGGTATTATCTGTACTATTTCACAATCAAAATCGTAAAACCTTCAAAATAATACTATTCATATCAACATTTAAGATTCTTACCTCACTTCGGTGGATGAACACGAATTTGCAATCAAAAGATGTCTCCCTCCAAATAAAAGTTGATCTGTCTCCACGTTTTCGCGAGAAATTTTATATGGAACGTTCTGTATAAAGTATAATAGATGGACTTTCAGCATACGCATAAAACAAATACTCTGAGAGTCGGTAAAGTTTGCAACCAATTACATGAAGGAAAATATGCTGAAACAATTATGAATTTAAAACATGGAAAAACTTTTTTGCTTTTTATGCATGCATTTATGCCTGCATGGCGGTTTCTATTCGATAGAAAATATTGGTCCGAGTTCCAAACAAAAGTTATTAAAAATAATAAAAGGTTTCAAGCAAATATGGAATTTATAATTAAAGCAAGGAATGCATGAAACATGTCTGAAACGAATAGTTGTATCAGTTTAAAAGTAAATATTTCCACAGTATCAAATTCCATGAAATAACACGAAATATTCAATAATTAACAAGCTCTATTAACCTTTGCCCTATCGTATAATTTTATCCAAAAGTCTGTATTTTGCAAAACGCTCTCCAACGATTACAGAAAAAGAGTTTCAGGTCGCCTGTTAATTCGTAAATATGATTAACATTCGAAATGAACAACGTAAATACTCCTAACATTCAGGTATATATAATAACGAAAGAAAAATATATGTCGAATTTCCTGTAGATCGGCGATCCGTAGGAACAGCTAAAGCTAAAAATGTTAATTTTCGAACGAAAAGACCCAGAGACTTGAAATTTTGAGGGTGGTATGGACTTAAAATATATATGTTGTATTCAATAACGGACTAAAACGACATTTGAGTTCATATTTGGTTCATTTCGGTGAGTTTTCTGTTAAAGAAAGATTCATCTGTGGAAAAAGCCTGTGCATAATAACAATAATAATGCTAGCTCTCGAATCTTTTTTTTTAATGTTGCAGAAATGATTGATTATGTTTACATCCCAAATTATATTCATTTAGTTTGCATTTGACCCAAAATGAAGTAGATGATTAGATTGAGTGGTAGTCATTAAATAAGAATTAGACTTTAGTTTCGTTTTCTTCATTTCAGTAATATTGATCTGAAATTGTAAATTTGAAATGCCCTATTATTTTGTATTGTGGAGAGTTTCTGAAGTAAGGAGGATTGATTGCTCCATATTTTCAATTTATTTGATAAAATTTTGTTGAATATTTTTTGCTTACTCTCGTATACATAAGTTTTATTTCAGGCTCTCCGCTAATTTGATAATTTTTGTTATTGAAAATTGAATTTTTGAATTTAAATAATTTTGATTTGCTATAATATATATAAGATATAAAATATTCGCATAATTTAACCAACTTCTATGTTTTACTGGAACATAACTTAATTCCAATTATAATGGATTACAAAAAATAAGGAAATTGACTTTTTAAATTACATAAATAACCTGTTTCTTTCTGGTTAGTATCACTTTCACTTGAATAATGTTTCTCTTTAATTGTCTCCGTTTTCTGTTTCTGGAGATTTTCCGCTTTTTCAGGATTCTCCAATTCGTCACTAATTTAACTGTTTTCTTCTAGATATTGTATATATGAATAAAGTTTATTATTATCATGATTTAGCCAACCATTTGTTGATTGTCTTGGTTTTTACTTAATTCAAATATTAAATGACACACCAATTGACAGTGCTTTTATTAACTCCTTGTTTCTCTATTATTGAATGATTACAATTGTTACCCAACCTGCAAGTTTAATGCATATTTCCTTATCTCTTTTATAAAATTTAAGTGCCAAATCTTATAGGAAACTTAAGTCAGTAATCAGCTCATGAGCAAGGAGTAGTATAATACTGAATATTCGATGGAAAAAATGGAGATATTTTTGGCACAGTTAGAGGCGTGAAAATATGTTTTCCAATTTTTCTTCGACATAGTTTTGTTACTATTGATGGGGAAAATCACTATCTATTTATTATCATATCATCAGGATCATATAATGATTGTATTATATCACCATTGAACATGCATCAGCATAAAGAAAGCGGAAAAAGTTGCTTCGCAATATAATTAGAAGAGATGACCAAAATAAGAATCTGCTATTTTATCTCATGAAAGGAAACAATATTATCGTTTTCATGCGTCGCTATTCAGAAAACAGCATATAAATTGTGGAAAACATTATGTTCTCTCTCACATTGAAGGACTCACAGTACGTTTGGATTTATTCAATCTGTACGTGATACGTTTATTTTTAGTTTCTTATGATTAACCCTGCATGTTCCGCTCAACCAGTGGCGAAACAATAGGGTCGCAAAGCTGGAAAATTGCCAGAACTCAACTTAAAATCAAATAAAGTGAGACGCAACTAAAAACAAGATACAAATTTAAACTAATCATTCAAATTCAAACAAATCAAAAAGATTTTAGAACTCATCCATTGGTTGCTTAATTTTTTGTCGCGGAACATTGGTGGCGCGAACGAGCTAGTGACGGGCGGGGAATTTCTTGATTTTAGTAACCAAGAAAGCACTTTTCCAAGCGCTACCGCTGCGTAAGGGTGAGCTAGCGACGCTCTCAGTGATAGGGAAATCCCGGAATTATATTTTCATTGAGAAAGGGGTTTTATGCGCATTCTTTGTTTGATTGTCGTAACAATTGGTCATTTATGTCTTTCATTTTTCGAATTTTTTGTTTTTTTGAACGTGCAAGTAAAGGCAAAGTAAAATTAATTGTGAAAGTTAGAGATCAACATGTCTATCTCTAGGAAATATCTAAGTGGGAGCGAAAAACGAAAGAGAAGGAAGGAGACTGAAGAAAAAAAATTAAAAATTACCTAAAATTATTCAGTACTTCAATAATGATAACTTTATTCGGCAAAGTGTTTCGAAAGTGAAGAATCGGACCAAACTAAAAGTGACAGTATAGCAGATGCAGCACCCGACACCAGAACACAGATATGGAAAAGACAGTAGGAAACATAGAAAATTCAATGTAAATCGATAACCAACGTTAGTTCAGTGGAGCAGTGGAAGAATCAAAACCTCAGCGCGATGCGATGACGAATAAACAACTGTTCTCTCTCAATGCCATTGTGATGTGGGGGATTTGTCGATCGAAAGGCTGTGGAGTCTGATTTCAGCACCACCGAATCTTTCGCACTTTCGATCGATGTATCCCCACTTCACAATGGCATTCAGGGAGAACATTCGTTTATTGGTCTTCGCATCGCGCTGAGGTTTTGATTCTTGCACAGCTTCACTGGACTGATATCGTCCTACAGATTAAAACTGAATTTCCTGTGTTTCCAACTGTCTTTTCCATACCTGTATATCTAGATCCAAAACTATCACAACAAAGAAGTAGCAAAAATTAAAGTGAATCAATTTTTAGTGTCAACAATATTGCATCTTTACCATATATTACTGATAAGTGTAACTTTAAAAAACTAACTGATCAAGTGAAACGGTTCGTAGTCGAAAAAGGACATTGTAAAGCTAAGTGATCTTTCCTAGAAAAACATTACTATATTGTTTCTAAGTCTGGCGTGAAACTTAGACGTATTATTATTATTATTACATAAGTGATAAGAGTAAAGGTAAACCTATAAACTCAAAAAACAAAAATGAAATGAAACTGAGAAAGTACTCTAGAAGTGAAACAATTGAGTGGTGAATGCAATGTAATGGAATTAATTATTGAACGCGTGTAGACCATCCATCCAGAGCGTTCTTGAAAGAATTCACCGATGGCGATGACACAACTTCAGCAGGAAGTCGATTCCACGCCTCGAACACTCTGTTGGGAAGAAACTGGCTCCTCGGTGTCGTCCTGAAGTTCTCCTTGGCAAGCTTTAAACGGTGTCCTCTTAAGGCTCGATAATGGTTAAGTGGAAAGAGGTAAGACATATCCGTACCGAAAAGGGAGTGAAGTGCTCGATAGGTGGTTATCAGATCTCCCCTTCTTCTACGATCCGAGAAGGAGGGCAACTCAAACAACCGCAGCCTCGATTGGCAATCAGGGCGGATTGTGCCAAATAGAAGACGGGTGTTCCACCGCTGGACAGATTCCAAAAGATCCCGATCACCCCTCAGATTGGCCCACCAAACAGGGCCCGCATATTCCAGAATAGGACGCACATAGGTTGTGTAGAGAGTCCTGCTTGTGGCTACATCGCATCTTGCAAATGTTTTAGACAGTATGTACTCTATCTTATTCTTTAATACTTCAGAAGTCATATTGTTATCTATGTTGGTTATTCGCAAAATACAAAATATTTTGATGGACAGCTATGGCGACTGAAAACATATTGTAGACGCCACAGAAAGACACGAGACATCGAAAATTCACCTGGATTCTTGTCTTACGTATCAGTGGACGCTCCATGGAATACTAGATAAGGAGCAAGAGTCCATGATCAAGAAAGAAAAACATTTTTGGCACAAATACTTTCTAGACTCCTTGATGTTATTCTGACATTTTCAACTTGTAATTAAGCTTTTCGTGGCTACAGAGAAAAGGAAGATAGCAATGATCCAAGCTCCCGAGGAAACTTTTTGGGTATTGCTGAGTTATTACGAAACTACGATTTGATTTTACAAGAATTGTTGAGTAAACCAAAGGCCAGATAAAATACTTAATACCAAAAATACAGAATGACCTAATTTCTGTTTTGGTTCTTAAAATAGAAAATGCACTCATGAATGAAATAAATGCCGCTTCATTTTACTCTATCATATTCGATACAACTGAAGACGTTTTAAAAACTGATCAAATGTGTAAACATTACCCTCATTGTGTGATCGAAAAAGATGATAATATAATCCTAAAGGCGCTCGTCATTGAATAATCATTTTTATGATTTAATGAAGTTTATTTAACTGCCTTAGCAATATCCAACCAAAATTATTAAATCCATAAATGACAAACATATTTCTCTACATAAGTGTCGAGGATGAGGATATGATGGTTCTAACAAAATTAAATGCATTCATGGAGGAGTTCAAAAATTCATAAAGGATATCGAGCCTAAAGCGGTTTATGTTCACTGTACTGCCCATAACTTAAATATTTCACTTAATGAAGCAGTAAGAGATGTATGCAAAATTTTTTGGACATAGTCCATTTAATTCATATTTTTTTTGGGCATAGTATCAAAGGATGGAAAATTTCATCAAGTTTTATAACCAATTAAGTAGGTGATTTTTAACTTCGATAACACTAAATATCGGATGTTTTTTTTTAAATGATAGAACTTTCCATAGAAATAACTGTGATTTGACAGAAGGTAGAACCCATGTTGTTTTGAATTTCTGTTCAGTAAGCATTAACAAATTTTCATGAAAAGACTCACGCCGCAACAACGTTCACAAATTGTTGAAATTTGTTTTCAAAATCAGTGTTCTATTCGCCAAACTTATAGAGAACTTCGTGAAATTTATGGTTTACCTAATTGTCCATCATAGCAGCTTATTCATCGAACTATTGATAGATTTCGGACCATATTTTCTCTAATCGATGCAACAACCACAACAAGACAAGGAACTGTATGTACAGAAGAAAATATCGCTGCTGTAAGTCATAGTGTTAATGGTTATCCAGATTTGTCTATTCGTCGACGTTCAAAACCAGTTCGACTCTGCGCATTCATCACATGGAAAATTTTTCGTGAAAATCTTGGTCTACACCCATACAAAATTTGAATATTAAAACAAATTGAAATATGTTTATCTTCTACAATTTTAATTTAAAAAAATTTTTATTCAAAAATTTTTTAGAAATAAATTTATGTCTAACAAGCACCGCTTACATTTAATAGACGTATATAATCAAAACTCAATATATAATGTCAAATGGAATAAATAACCCAACAGATATACGAAAGTAATTAAAATTAATAAATAAATATCTAAAGGAGACAAAATTTTGTTTCTGGTCTTACCGTTAAGAACACCAACTGCATTTTAAAAACATAAACACACTTAAAGGACTTCTCAAAGAATATAATTCATTTGAAATATTTAATATATTCAAATATTCGAATAAATTATTTCAAAAATCTCAAAAAAAATGTGCACTATATCTTCAAAAAACAATTTTGATATTTGGAATGTTAAAAGAGGACTGAAGACGGGATTGTCTAGAATTATATTTGTTTTTTGAAGATATAGTGCACATTTTTTTAGAGATTTTTGAAATAATTTATTCGAATATTTAAATATATTAAATATTTCAAATAAATTATATTCTTTGAGAAGTCCTTTAAGTGTGTTTATGTTTTCAAAATGCAATTGGTGTTCTTAACGGTAAGACCAGAAACAAAATTTTGTCTCCTTTAGATATTTATTTATTAATTTTAATTACTTTCGTATATCTGTTGGGTTATTTATTCCATTTGACATTATATATTGAGTTTTGATTATATACGTCTATCAAATGTAAGCGGTGCTTGTTAGACATAAATTTATTTCTAAAAGTTTTTTGAATAAAAAAATTTTTTGAAATTAAAATTGTAAAAGATAAACATATTTCAATTTGTTTTAATATTTAAATTTTGTTATATTTCTTCTATCAAGTAAAAGGCCTTTCTATTTTACACCCATACAAGATCCAACCGATTCAAGAACTAAAGGCACTTGACGAAAATAAGTGTAATTTGTTTGATAATTGGGCACTAGAATAGCTTGAAGTTGATCCACTTTTTTAACGTAAAATTTTGTTCAGTAATGGAGCTAATTTCTGGTTGAGCGGCTATGTAAACAAGCAAAATTGCCATATATGGAGTGAAAACAATGCTTAAGAAGTTCTGCAGGTTCTATTGCATCCTGCAAAATGCAACGTGTGCTTTACACGCTGGAGGCATCATCGGTCCATATTCCTCTAAAAACGATGCTGGAGCTTATGTTACAATGAATGGTGCTCGTTACAGATCGATGATCAAAAATTATTTGTTTCAAAATTTGAATGGTATCGACCCAGAAGTGTTTTGGTTTCAACAAGATGGTGCTACACCTCATGCTGCTACCGTAACAATTGATTTTTTTAAAGAAAGATTGTCGATTACATTATTTCGAGAAATGGTCCAGATAAATGGCCTCCAAGATCATGCGACATAACTCCACTGGATTATTTTCTTTGGGTTTATGTCGGAAATCATTTTTAAAACATAAATGTCATAAAATCATTTTTCAAATAAAAAAAAAAGGCTTCAATCTTAATCTAAATGTGTTTTATTGCAATTTGAATTTCTATCACTCTGAAACAAAACCCGATACTTATGTAGTAAATTAAATTTAAAATATAAGTTAACGATTTTTACTGAGAGGGGCCAATCCAATGAATTTGCCAAGGGCCTCAGATGGTATAATATAAAATAAAATAGAAAGGCTTTTTACTTGATAGAAGAAATATAACAAAATTTGAATATCAAAACAAATTGAAATATGTTTATCTTCTACAATTTTAATTTCCAAAAGAATTTTTTATTCAAAAACTTTTAGAATTAAATTAATGTCTAAAACAAGCACCGCTTACATTTAATAGACGTATATAATCAAAACTCAATATATAATGTCAAATGGAATAAATAACCCAACAGATATACGAAAGTAATTAAAATTAATAAATAAATATCTAAAGGAGACAAAATTTTGTTTCTGGTCTTACCGTTAAGAACACCAATTGCATTTTGAAAACATAAACACACTTAAAGGACTTCTCAAAGAATATAATTTATTTGAAATATTTAATATATTTAAATATTCGAATAAATTATTTCAAAAATCTCTAAAAAAATGTGCACTATATCTTCAAAAAACAAATATAATTCTAGACAATCCCGTCTTCAGTCCTCTTTTAACATTCCAAATATCAAAATTGTTTTTTGAAGATATAGTGCACATTTTTTTTGAGATTTTTGAAATAATTTATTCGAATATTTGAATATATTAAATATTTCAAATGAATTATATTCTTTGAGAAGTCCTTTAAGTGTGTTTATGTTTTTAAAATGCAGTTGGTGTTCTTAACGGTAAGACCAGAAACAAAATTTTGTCTCCTTTAGATATTTATTTATTAATTTTAATTACTTTCGTATATCTGTTGGGTTATTTATTCCATTTGACATTATATATTGAGTTTTGATTATATACGTCTATCAAATGTAAGCGGTGCTTGTTAGACATAAATTTATTTCTAAAAGTTTTTTGAATAAAAAAATTTTTTGAAATTAAAATTGTAAAAGATAAACATATTTCAATTTGTTTTAATATTTAAATTTTGTTATATTTCTTCTATCAAGTAAAAGGCCTTTCTATTTTACACCCATACAAGATCCAACCGATTCAAGAACTAAAGGCACTTGACGAAAATAAGTGTAATTTGTTTGATAATTGGGCACTAGAATAGCTTGAAGTTGATCCACTTTTTAACGTAAAATTTTGTTCAGTAATGGAGCTAATTTCTGGTTGAGCGGCTATGTAAACAAGCAAAATTGCTATATATGGAGTGAAAACAATGCTTAAGAAGTTCTGCAGGTTCTATTGCATCCTGCAAAATGCAACGTGTGCTTTACACGCTGGAGGCATCATCGGTCCATATTCCTCTAAAAACGATGCTGGAGCTTATGTTACAATGAATGGTGCTCGTTACAGATTGATGATCAAAAATTATTTGTTTCAAAATTTGAATGGTATCAACTCAGAAGTATTTTGGTTTCAACGAGATGGTACTACACCTCATGCTGCTACCGTAACAATTGATTTATTGAAAGAAAGATTGTCGATTACATTATTTCGAGAAATGGTCCAATTAATTGGCCTCCAAGATCATGCGACATAACTCCACTGGATTATTTTCTTTGGGCTTATGTCGGAAATCATTTTTAAAACATAAATGTCATAAAATTATCTTTCAAATAAAAAAAAAATTGGCTTCAATCTTAATCTGAATGTGTTTTATTGCAATTTGAATTTCTATCACTCTAAAACAAAACCCGATACTTATGTAGTAAATTAATATTAAAATATAAGTTAACGATTTTTACTGAGAGGGGCCAATCCAACGAATTTGCCACGGGCCTCAGATGGTATAATATAAAATAAAATAGAAAGGCTTTTTACTTGATAGAAGAAATATAACAAAATTTGAATATCAAAACAAATTGAAATATGTTTATCTTCTACAATTTTAATTTCCAAAAGAATTTTTTATTCAAAAACTTTTAGAATTAAATTAATGTCTAAAACAAGCACCGCTTACATTTAATAGACGTATATAATCAAAACTCAATATACAATGTCAAATGAAATAAATAACCCAGCAGATATACGAAAGTAATTAAAATTAATAAATAAATATTCAAACGAGACAAAATTTTGTTTCTGGTCTTATCTTAAGAAATACTACTTGCCTTATAAAAACATGAACACACTTGAAGGACTTCCCAAAGAATATAATTTATTTGAAATATTTAATACATTTAAATATTCGAACAAATTATTTCAAAAAACTCTAAAAAATGTGCACTATATTTTCAAAAAAACAAATATACTTCTAGATAATCCCTTCATCAGCCGTTATTAATACTCCAAATATCAAAATCAAAAACATAACCTACATCACTCACGTGTTAAAAGACTTAAGCTTCGAACTACAGATCAACTATATATTCAAGATTGATCTATGTTCTAACAAAATCAAAGAAACAAAGTGAGTTATTTTAAGGTCTACCTAAATCCATTGACACCGTATAAAGAAATTTATTGAAGCCAAAATATAATTATATATTATATATAAAATAAAATAGAAAGGCTTTTTACTTGATAGAAGAAATATAACAAAATTTGAATATCAAAACAAATTGAAATATGTTTATCTTCTACAATTTTAATTTCCAAAAGAATTTTTTATTCAAAAACTTTTAGAATTAAATTAATGTCTAAAACAAGCACCGCTTACATTTAATAGACGTATATAATCAAAACTCAATATACAATGTCAAATGAAATAAGATAAGACCAGAAACAAAATTTTGTCTCGTTTGAATATTTATTTATTAATTTTAATTACTTTCGTATATCTGCTGGGTTATTTATTTCATTTGACATTGTATATTGAGTTTTGATTATATACGTCTATTAAATGGTATAATAGTTACGTCATTGCGCTCAACATATAACATGAACTAAAGATAAGAGTACTTACATTGAAAATAAAGACAACCATTCGTCGAACAACTTGTATCACATCTACACCTTGATAGTCTTTTCAAATGGAGTTTTTTCTGAAAATAAATATTTGAAATTAATACACTGTAACTTACACCAGAGTAATTTCGAGATCAAATTTGTAACTATACTTTGAGAATAATTCATACTT
Organism: Megalocaria dilatata; assembly: GCA_034642435.1. Lineage (NCBI taxonomy): Eukaryota > Metazoa > Arthropoda > Insecta > Coleoptera > Coccinellidae > Megalocaria > Megalocaria dilatata. The sequence goes on along the minus strand of CM067859.1, from coordinate 48,742,658 downwards.
CAATTGTTTAACATTGATAAATAGCATGGTGGCTTCATCTGATTATATATCTGAATTAATTATATGTAGATCCTGATTAAGGCACAGTGTGATGAAATAACAATTATTTATTGATGAAAGTTTATGAAAATTGAATTTTATTTAATTTTATGGAAAACAATCTTTCATCCAGTAAAACTAATCCATCAAATATCACCTATTTTTTGCAGATAGTTCACTCGAATGCTTCAGGTCGACATAATGCCATAAACTCAACTCGATTTCTATCGGAAAAACTCTTATGTCAACAAACATGATGGTTCCTTCAGCGAGTATTCCACTTGAATGTTTGATACTGATAAACTACCGTACCTGGGACCCGTATTTCAGCAGCCAAAGTAAGGGTTCTTACAGACCATCATGTTGGATTTATCGAGGAAAGAGGTCTTAGAGTTGAGAGACATTTTGTCAATATCTATAACAAGAGCCATTTGTGAGTTTCGAAATATGCAATGGATATTTCGAACGAATATCTTTTTCGCTATTAGATAATAATAATAAATGGTCTTTATTTACCAATCCAAAATATACAAATCAAAAAAATTACTTATCTGAGGGCGAGATTTAGTTCGCATGACTCCAGGCCAGAAAATAATACAGTAACTTGTTGAAAACCACCTGGAGTCATACGTCTATTCTTCCATCTAACCCTCTACAATTTAAAACACAAACGAAAATTAAAGAAATCCGAGCATACCCAACTAAGAAATAACAACTTCAACAATGCCACAGATTATATAATTTAATGTTTATGTTTGCCTCACCTCAAACAGAGCCCAGAAATAGTCAGTCACACAACATCTTTATTAGACTCTTCAGTAAACAGAACTGCAGAAGCCAAAAAAGTGACATGAACAGTTCAGCCGTACAGGGGATCGTTGCGAAAATTGTCGAGCAAACGTAATTTGAACTTATCGAGTGAGATATTTCTATACTCAAATTTTAATTCGTTCATAATTTTTGCCACTTCGTAGGAAAATGATCTCGTGAACAAGTCAGTTGAATGTTTTGGTATAGAAATACTACATTTAGAGCGAATATTCACAGAATGCACACCAGATCGGAACAAAACTTTGTTGAAAAGTGTTATCGGTACTCCCTTCTTGATTATCTTGAAAAACAAAACCGAAGAATGAAATTTCCGCCTATCTTCCATGTTGAGCCATCCTGTTTTCTTGTGGGAATATGTTATTGGATCTCGTTTTCGAATTCCGTGAATGAATCTCAAACAACGATTCTGAAGCATCTGTATTCGATTCTTATCAAAGACTGTTAAACAAGGACTGTAGACAACATCACAAAAATTCATATGTGACAGTACTAAAGATTCACAAAGCAATATCTTGTCCGATCTATTGAGGTAGTTTCTGTATTGATATAAGAGTCTTAGGTTCAAGTAAGCTCTGCTCAGCGAATTGGATATATGCCTCGTAAATCGTAAGTCAGTATCAATTGTCAAACCCAAATTCTTGGCACTATCCACAAAACAAACAACGTTTCCATTCATTATAATGCTCTGACCATAATTTTGCAAGAACATTTTTCTTTGATTTTTTCTCCCAAAGAGTTGGCACATGGATTTATTAGAATTCAAACGAAGGCAATGTTTCACTGATATCTCGTATATGACGTTCAAATCGAAATTAAGGGCCGCCACTGCCTGTTGACATTCATCAGGTTTGAAGGAAGGTTTTAGCTGACCATCATCAGCGTAAAAAAAAAAGAAGTGGCTGAAAGGCAGACATTAGCGAAGCACGATATATATATTATAAAAAGTAGCGGATCCAAGATAGATCCCTGTGGAAGTCCACAGCTCAGTCTCAAGTATGTTGACATTTTATCATCAATGACTACTGCCTGAGATCTACACTCAACATAATCAGCCAATAGTGCCGTAGCTTTCCGTGAAACACCAATGTAATGCAATATAGCAACTAAAAGTTCATGATCTACAGAGTCGAAAGCTTTCGAATAGTCGAGTAAAGTTAAGATGGTAAGGTCTCCTTGATCAATAGAACTGAAAACTTCATCTGGTACATTGAGCAGAGCAGTACAACAGCCATGGTCAGGTCTAAAACCAAATTGTGAGGCAAGATGATTTTATTTTTCTCTAGATGATCCTGCAGTTGCCCATGCATTACCCTTTCAATTATTTTAGACCAAGTTGGTAACAAACTAATAGGTCGAATATCATCTAAAGATGATGGGTTGGAGTGTTTTGGCAAGGGAACGACCAAAGCTTTTTTCCAAGAGCTGGGATAAACAGAGATAATTTGTATCTGACAATATTTCAATACCGGTAAGTCAAAAAATTCCAATTCCTTTTACACTTTTTCAAGGTGAGGAATTATTTCTTTGAGAAAAGTATCATCGGCCTGAAAAGTCCTGAAAATTTATTTCGACTTGGGAATTAATTCTTTCAGGGTATCTGAAAAGTCGCGATGGATATATCAAAATTAGCCAAAAAGAACAGTAAGTTCCGACTGATTATATAGTCCGTCTTGAAAGTATCCGGAATTTATTATTTTTCATAATTTTAATATATTTCTTTTTTGTAACATTCTAAGACAAAAGTAATGTAGAAAAAAGGTTGTGTAGATAGTCGGCTATGGCCACAGTTGCATGGCAACACTCTTTGTCAAATATTATTGGTTGTCAACAGGTATACGGTTTATGAAATAATGTCGCAACTAGAAAAAACAGGTAGAATATTTGTATAGAAAAGGTTTTCGAAACGTTGAAAAATTAGTGTGATTTACTGAATTGGAAAAAAAGTGCTGCATATGAGAAAATAAAGAGGATAAAAATGGCAGGGATATAAGGCTAGACCAGTTTCAGGAAAACAGCGTTAGATTAAAGGAAACAATTTAAACGCTTTATTGGCCTTAGGATGACACAATCCGCGCCTGAAGTTTCGCAAATTGGCTAACAAATTTGGAAATCAAGGAAATATTGAAGTATGTCCAGAAACAGTCCGAATGTCACTGAAAAGACCACATATAAAGGACACCAATAAAATTTCTATAATGACTCCTTTACAGAAGAAACGTTTTCGAAAAGATTATTTCAATAATGTCTTTATATCTGATGAAAGTTCTTTCAAACTTGGTGGAAATCACTTAGAAATCCTATCAAAACAACCTGTTATTGTTCAAATTTCCAAATTCCCCACCAAAATAATGATTTGGGGAACAATATCTCAGCGTGGTGCTACGCCTCTCTGCATAGTTGATGGTACAATTAATAGTGAAAAGTATTGTGGCATTGTTAACGATTGTTTCCTTAAAACGGCGCATGCCCCATATCCAGAGGGATGGCGTTTTCAGCAGGATTATGCAAGATGCCATAGTTCGGCCTATACTCAAGCTTGGATAAAAGAACACCAAGTAACAACGATTTCATGGCCCACCAGATCTTAGTCCCATTGAAAACTTATGGCGACTAATGAAAATTAAAGCGCCACGAAATAAAGATGATTTAATTCAGTCAGTTTTGCAGTCCTGGACTATCATCACCGAACATTATGGAGGTGATATAATTTAGGGTGTGCCTCGACGTTAAGTCAAGTATTCACAGTTAAATGGAGGTTATATAAGTAAAATAAACGAATATTTCGTTATAATTCTATGATTCAAGAGTCAAAAATACATACTAAATAAGTACAATTGAGCTTTGTGTTTTCCGGATACTTTCTAGACGGACTATATAACTCTATTTTACTAAGAACCATTCGAAAATTTTTTAGAGGTATAATGTATGAACGAATTACTTTTAGAAATGAACAAATTCGAATGTAAAACATCTACCAGTCATTTGAGCATACTCAGAATTGTACAAGTTAAAATGTGAGCAGAGCTCTCTAATAACATTAAAGTACCATTGTCATCACCGTTGTCCCGGGTTTCTGCTCAAGTTTTGACACTCCAGCAGACCCCAGATAAGCTGAAAGAGAAAGATAGGAATTTTGAAGAAAGTTTCATAGAGAACTTTGCGCCAGCATAACTAGGTGAGGGACCCCCACAAGTCACCTCCGCCCTCCCAAGAGAAGGATCGCCGTGCCGATACCAACACTCAGTCATTTGAGCAGAGTGTCTCTATGGTTATTATTATTATTATTATTATTATTATTATTATTATAATTATTATTATACCATGATGAGAGTTGAGGAAACGCCTATAAACTCACAAAAAATATACAAGATATTGAAAAACAAAAAGTGCTTCGAAGAGAAAAAAAAACATAGAAAAGGTGTTATTCACATGTGGTAAAAAAGTGACAGACTGACTCAGAGATCCATCGTAGAAGTTTTTGAACGCGTTCACCGAACCGGAACAAACAAGACTCTCAGGCAAACCATTCCAGGAACCAAACACACGGTTAGAGAGAAAATGTTGCCTACGAACCGTCGAAAAATTCTCTTTCTTGAGTTTGAAAGTGTGACCACGTAAACGTTCGTCCCGTTTGATCACGAACAGGTGACGCATGTCAAAACCGAACATTCCACGAAGGGCCCGGAATGTAACAATAAGATCCCCGCGCACTCTACGGTCAGCAAACGACGTTAGGTCTATTATCGCAAGCCTCGCGTCGTAATCGGTTCGACGTATACCGTAGGGCAACCGCGTAACCTGCCTCTGTAATCTCTCAAGTACCGCAGCGTCGCGACACAACACTGAACTCCAAACTGGTCCGGCGAACTCCAAGATAGGACGAATATAAGTCTTATAAAGAGCACTACAAGTAGTTGGATCGCACCCACTAAATGCCTTCTGTATTAAAAAGAGAGACCTTCTGGCCTTACCCACAATAGACAGTATGTGCTCCGACCAGGACAAATCGTCTGTTATAACAACACCGAGATCACAATGGCTACTTGTAGAGGAAATTCCTTGGCCACAGAGATTGTACCGGAGACGAGGGTTATTGGCACCCATTTGCAAAACTACACACTTCTCGATATTGAGAGGAAGCTGCTAGTCCTCGCACAAGAGTGCTATAGAGTCCAAGTCACGCTGCAATGTTTGATCCCCAGGAAGAAGAAATGCTGCAATCCACGCAAGAAGGTCACCTCGAAAGCCTAGATGATCAAGCACGTGCAAAAGTTGTTTGTGGGGTACACGATCAAAAGCACGGGAAAATTCCAAGTATATCACGTCCACAGGATCTTTCTTATCGAGTGCTTTCGACCAATAATTGACGCACTCCAGAAGATTTGTTATCACTGAACGACCAGGAAGAAAACCATGTTAGCAATCGGGAATGATCTTGTTGTCTGAAGCAAATTTGAGGACGCAATCTAGGATCATCCTCTCAAAAATTTTGGCTGCAATAGGAACTAAGCTGATGGGACGATAGTTTGACGCATCAAGCTTGTCACCTTTTTTGAATATTAGAGTTACAAGAGCATTCCGCCAGGATGTAGGTAGCGACGATGTTTCGAAAGATCTTGTGAAAATTCTAGATAGGCTAGGGACTGAGCACACTCCTTAAGTACTTTCGATGGAAGACCGTCACCTCCAGGGGCAGAATGTGCGTCGAAAGCTGAGAGATGCTTTTCCACAATGGCAGGGGGAAAAGTTATACTCCTTAAGTCAGAGTTGACGCGATTTATGCGCATTTGGGGAGGTAAACCAGTCTCGACGGTGAAATCTGCAGCGAAACTGTCTGCCAAAACTTTTGCAGACGCTTCAGGGTTTCCGCAAGGTTGGTTGTTAGAGTCAGAAACCAGTGGCGTATCAACTTTAGAATTTAGCGACGATCTAACGTACTTGAAAAGACGTTTATGAAAGATTCAAGCAACGAATCAACACAAATAACAGCTCCCAGCATGGACCTCCCGCTCAACAGGGCCGTTGTTGCTGTTTACTGCTGAAAGCGAGGCTCCGAAGCATCAAAAGGTTGGGCTCTAGGATCAAAAGGGCGTCAGAGTTTGGGGGAGAGCAGAGCATATCTTCCAGGACCCTCAAACCTCGTCGACACGTTGTAGTCTCCCTTTCTCTCTAACAGACCACTTCCGACCCCGCAGCGGATAAGATAAGCTTAAGGATCCACGAATGGGGCCGAAGTTAGGGGCGAGCAGAGCGAATTTTCCAAGGCCACCAACTTCAAAATGTCGTAATCTCCCTTTGTCCTCCAACGGGCCAATCAGGACCCTGCAGCGGCAGCTGCAGGATCTAAAAATGGAGCCAAATTTGGGGGCAAGCAGACCGAATCTCCCAAGTCCAGCAACTTGTTCGAGACGTTGTAGTTCCCTTTTTCCTTCAGCAACCATTTAAGATCCTCCAGCGGATAAGAGGACGAAGGTTGGAAAACCTACGCTGAGATTCAGCAGGGTATCGCTTTCGCCAGTGAAAGGATTACAAAATTCTAATCGATCGTAGGGTCGCAGATTCTGGTCGTTAATCAGAGCCAGCTTCCCAGTACGATTCCAAGCCTTGCGGTAGGAAAAGGATGGAGTGGGATAACATGATGGAATGGTATTATGCAAGAAAGAAAGAAAGTAAGGAAGTTTGGATTGCGAGTCATCTGCTTTAGGCATCATAACCATATCCTCCATTTCATAAATTAAACTAGTACACTTGTTATGACAAGTTCCCCCACCACGACAAGGTACAGAGCAGCTGAATTAATAACTCCCAGAACTTCAGTTTATTAGAAGTCAAGTATTTCACCGAACTGGGCGTTCTAGAATACGCTTCCATTTGATGTGTTTCATCTTCAGCACTTCAAGACAACAGGACACATCCTTTCGATCGGGGCACCGATACTGCCTAATGGGATATGACTTGAGAGTGGGGAATGATTTCTTCATTTGTGACGCTTAAAATAATCGGTTATACAGTTCACTTTTGGAATGAGCTTGATAAGGTATGCTGGAAATGTGTATTCGCGTGAATTAGATGGCACTTTTGTTTCGTAAATCATAAGTGTTCATATGCAGAGCGATAATAGGTGTGTGGCTGTTTTGCATCAGTGGGAATTATATTATTTTACTGCAAATATGGCAAAAAGCATGCATGATGTCTACTGCTTTCACCCGGTAATCAGCAATACCTGTAGTTGAGTTTTGAATTGTTACACAGCTGCAAGATACAATGTCCCGATTCGAAAAACTTTCTGTTTACTCTAGCTCAAACTCCGTATCATATTTAGGAATAAATATTCGCCGCACCAATCAATTCATTTGCAGAATTTTCATTATATTTCTTATCTAGGTAAAGGCGGTATAGGCATGGAAAAAAACTCAGAAAATTAAGGAAAAATTCTATTTTTCAATGTAGTCGCCTAGAACTCCAATACATTTATTGGATCGAGAAATAAGCTTATCTAAACCTTGTAAAATATATTCTTCCGGCTTCTTCTCAAAATGATTATCAATTGCTACCTTCAGTTTTTCATCGTCAGAAAATCGCCTTTCACAAAGATATTTTTTCCCATTTGGGAAGAGGAGGTAGTCATTGGGAGACAACTCTGGACTGTAGGGAAGACGAGTAATTTCTTCTAAGCCATAATGTCGCACAGTCACCAAAATTGGTTGCGTATAATGCTGCTGTGATTCTTTCAGCCTTTTCAGTGTATTCTATCAATAAAATAACTTAATAATCCCAAAAGAACCTTTTCATTATTTTTCAGCGGACTTTAAACTTGTTTGGGGGCTGTGCACCCTTTTCAATGCACTGCTTGGATTCTTGTTTACTCTCAGGTTTATAATGATGAACCCACGTCTCATTCCCAATAACCAGCCTATTGAAAAGAGTCAATGGGTCTTCTCTAGTGCTCTAAAAACTCCTTACATCACTCGACTCGCACTTGCTTCTGAGGTGCGGTAAGCATTTCCGGTACCCATCTTGCACTGATTTTTGAGAGGTTAAGATAGTAATATAGTAGAAGTATATTTATTCGCCACCAAATTTAAGTTTTACATTCAAATATAATTACATGGCACATCAAAAGGGCAAAGTAAATATATAATGATAACAATCTTTACAAATACACACACATACATTTACGGTCGTCTGTAAAATATCTCGAAATTTATACACTAAAGTACATTTTGAGCTACCGAGATGTTCAGGTGAAATCTGCACACCGTAAAAGGTTGTTCTAACAGCAACTTCCTACTTGCCTGTTGAAACCGTGACACTGGTAAGTCCTTGAGTCTTTGAGGTATTTTGTTATAAAACTTAAAGCACCAATAATTTATAGAAGTTTTTATGGTCTTCAATCAGTGACAGTTTATTACTAGGTCGTCTTTGTGTCTGGTGTAATACGAGTGGAGATCACTATTACCCGTGAACACATGTGGCTATCGTGCGCGAACTTCAGGCATGCCAAGATGTATACTGATACGATGGTAAGTATACCCTGTCTTTTAAAAATTTCGCCACAACTTGATCTCCTTGATATACCCGCAATAATACTGATGGCTTGCTTTTGTTTCAGCAGGACTCTGTCGATGTCAGTACTACTGCCCCACAGGATAATCCCATATCTAGCGATGGAGTGAAAGTTTGAGTAATAAACAACCTTACATATTTCCTCTTAAGCAACATCTTTCATCCTTATCATCATGTATAAAGCTTTAGACAACTTTTCATTCAACCTTTCATTTGAGATCTTTTGAAATGGTAATTCCTAATAGATTTAAGGTTGACCTATGGTTCGTGTTATTTGCAAATTTCATATTCTGTGTTTCATTAACATTGAGCTATAAACCATTGACAGTAAACTATTTTGTAGCATACTGTTAGCACTTCGGTAGAAAATTAGCAGACTGTATGTGTAAATTTGATAATGATTAGAAATACACCACAAATCTCAGATGGACACTCACCCTCATCCACTGAATTCCTGGTTAGTTGGGGATCCCCTTGTCTGGAACTCTGACACCAACACCTTGTTGAACTATCGTTCTTGTAATAAGAAATTCTGAACACTTTTTGCTTTGAAAGAATTTAAAAACTCATAAGCCGGAAAAATATCGAACGTAATGTCGATCCGTGATCATTAAGATTCTGGTCGAAGAAAAAAGTCTCTCGCATGCGCACAGTGTCATCTGAAAGATGAGTGGTGCATATATGCGCAATTTCAGAAATAAATTAGGGAAACTTGAATGCTGCACTAACATAGCCGCCCACAAAAACCCCTATGGGTTTTTCTAAAGAAAACAGAAAAAAAAGTTTCCTCCTTTTAAAAAGAACACCATGTAAGTCACCAGAAAATTAAATTTAAATAATAGAAAAGAAAAATAATAACAAATATAGAAATACATTATTTTTATAAAGGAAAATAATTTGAAAATCAATTTCTCGGAAGTGGACAAAGCTTCACAACGGGTCTACGGAAAATACCATTAGCTGTTTTCACCGCAGCTACCCTATTGTGTCCATCCTCTCCCGGAAATAATTCCACAATGCGACCAACCGGCCATTTAAAAGGCGAAACGACATCGCTTTTGATCAAAACAAGGTCGTCGAGCTCAATTTCTTTGGCCGGCTCAGCCCACTTGAAACGCTGCTGAAGTGTATTAACATATTCCGCGAAGTACCTTTTCCAAAAATCTCGCTGCATTTTCTGTATAAGCTGCCATCTAGACAGTCTGTTTAATTTCAAATGAGAAACATCAACATCAGGAATTGTTGAATTCAAGGGTTCTAAAGTGAGAAAATGCCCTGGTGTGAGCGGAATTAAATCATTAGGATCTGAGCTCTGAGAACATAATGGCCTCGAATTCAGAACAGCTTCGATTTGACAAATCAAAGTTGTAAATTCTTCATAGGATAGTCGCTGATCTCCTACCACTCGTAGTAAATGAGATTTAACCATTTTTACACCCGCTTCGGCAAGGCCATTAAAATGTGCACCCGTAGGGGGATTGAAATGCCACTGGAAACTTAGAGTTCCAGAAGTTTCTTGAGCTAACTTCAAAAATTCATTTTGAGCTCCAATGAAATTCCGACCGTTATCGGAGTAGCACGCATGAATCATGCCACGTCGAGAAATGAATCGACGGAATGCCGCGATAAAACTACACGTAGAAAGCTCCTGCGTTAATTCTAAGTGAATAGCTTTGGTTGTAGTGCACACAAAAACGCATATATAAGATTTTAAATATTTTGCACCCTTTATGCGATGCATAGTTACGAAGAAAGGTCCGCAGAAATCAATAGCAACGTGAGAAAATGGCTTTAATTTAGAAATTCTGAAACTTGGAAGATCAGCCATTTCAGGTGGTTTGTAAGTATTTGGACGGGCACGAAAACATTGAAAACAATTAGAAATAACTTTTCTTATTGTTCGACGAGCTGATAGTATCCAATATTTTTGAAGAAGTAAATTATGTAACGTTTTTGAACCGGGATGTAAATATTGCTTGTGAACCGACTCTACAATCAAAATCGTTAATTTATGTGAGCTAGGCATCAAAAGAGGGTGTTTTGCGGCATATTCAATATAACTGGATTTCTTTAAGCGGCCGCCCACCCTGAGAAAACCTAGAGAATCTAGAAAGAGTGAAAGTTTCCGAAAGGGTTTAGGTAAAATTTTGTTTTTGTTAATAATTTCTATGATATCAGAAAATACCGAATATTGCGTATGTTTTATTAAACACATCAACGATTCATTCAACTCATGAATTGTTAAAATGCCTGTTTGTTTAAGGGAACCGGGTTTTGAAATTTTCGAAAATCGTAAACAGTAACTTAAAATTCTTTTTATTTTTTCAAGAGAGGAAAATTTATTTAAAAGGTTATCTAAATCGTCCATTGGAATATCTACATATAAAGATATACTTTTTTCTTCGGCAGAGACTACATCATTATTAAGTTCTGAAGTTTGAGCAAAAAAATTTGGCCACTCGGTTTTTGGGCTGGATAGGAATTCCGGTCCATTCCACCACATTTCGAAACGAATCAATTGCAATGGGTTCATTCCTCTAGATGCACAATCGGCAGCATTTAGAGATGAAGGAATATACATCCATGAATCGGGAGATACCAGTTCCTGAATATGGTGTACTCGATTGGCAACAAAAGTTTTCCAACGGCTCGGTGAAGCATTGAGCCAAGAAAGAACTACCTGTGAATCAGTCCAGCAAGTGATTTGATCGAATAAGAGTCGACTAGAAAATGTGTCAGTCACAAATTTGACCAAATCAGCCAAAAGCTTTGCAGCAGTCAGCTCAAGTTTAGGAAGAGTAATTGTTTTTAAGGGGGCAACTCTCCCTTTAGAACAGATTAGAAATACGTGAATAGAATCGCCTCTCTGTAATCTGAGGTAAATTACCGCTGCGTAACCTATGCTTGAAGCGTCACAAAATCCATGTAACTGACATCTCTCATATTGATCAAAGGTGATTCGCCTAGGGAGACGTAATCCAGAGAGTTCTGAAAGTTCACACTTCAATTGTGTCCACGAATTTTTAATGGACTCGGGAAGTTCTTCGTCCCAATCCCTTTTCAAGGACCAAATACATTGCATAATGTATTTTGCCTTTAAAAGAATGGGACACAGAAAACCCAATGGATCGAAAATCCGACCTATATCGGACAAGATGCCTCGTTTTGTGAGGTCTTTTGATATATTTTGGCACTTGTAAGAAAATATATCGAGAGAAGGGTACCACTGAAGACCTAGAACCTTCAGAAATGGTGGTTCATCCTTATCAAAGGACAAAGGAATCTGACAGTCAGAATGGTCTAAGGAAGAAAGCAATGCTGGAGAATTACTAGCCCACTTCCTCAACATAAAACCTCCGCGACTAAGCAGATCGATTAAATCCTTTTGAAGAGACAAAGCTTCAGAATCAGATGATGCACTACCCAGCACATCATCAATATAAGTTTGATCCTCTAGTATCTTACTAGCCATTGGAAAGTTTTCTCTCTCTAGGAGAGCTAGCTCACGAACGGTACGCATTGCCAAATACGGGCTACAATTGAGTCCGAAAGTAACTGTATTTAAGGTATACTCTGAAAGTGAATCGTTTGGATTAAAACGCCATAGAATTCTTTGGAAATTTCTATCAGAAGGAGATATTAAAATTTGTCTGAACATTTGCTTTATATCAGCTATGAATACCACTGCGTCTAAACGGAAAAGTGAAAGTAAAGAAACTATATCCTTTTGTAATTTTGGACCAGGAAGTAAAGTGTCATTTAAGCTCACACCTCTCGAGCCTTTTGCCGATCCATCCCAAACTACACGAAGTTTTGTGCTTACGCTCTCAGGCTTCAGAACACAATGATGGGGTAAGTAACAAAAATTATCATTGGGTATAGCTTCCGATGTGGCTAAAGACATATGTCCACTGTCAAGATATTCTTTCATGAAATCGGAATAAGAAGAATACAAAGATGGATTTTTTAATAAACGTTTTTCAAGTAAGAAAAATCTACGATAAGCTTGAGTATAAGTATCTCCTAGAAATGGTTTCGAATTTCTGAAAGGAAGCGAAACTATGAATCGACCGGTGGAATCACGAGTGGTCGTTTCTTTGAAAAAGGTCTCACACTTTTCATCTTCGACGGAGTAAAAATGCTTATCAGGAATTTGCTCTAATTCCCAGAACTTAGGAATACAGATGTCGACACGAACATCGGATTGAAGAAGAAAAGTTTTTGTTTCTGAACTTGTAGACGGATTGTTAACTTTACCCAAAAGAACCCAACCGAAAATAGTTTCAAGGGCGGTAGGCTGGCCTAATTTTCCAACGATACGTCCATTGAGTAAAATATGAGTGAAAAGCTCAGCACCAATCAGAATGTCTATTGGACTTGAGAGAAAATAATTTTCATCTGCGAGAGGTAAACCCTGTAAATGGTCCCATTGTCCCTTTTTAATAGAAAAAGCAGGTATATTAGAACATAATTTTGGAACAACAATAGCATCGAAAGAAAGTACAGGGCTGTCGGAATTTGTAGGTTTGATATCGCATGCAGTAATACCTTTTGAAGAAAATGAAGTCATTTCGTTCAAACCAAAAATAGTTGTAGAAAATTGATGTCTCTGTAACCCAAGATTACGAAAACATTTTTCGCTTATGAAATTTGATTGACTTCCTGAATCAATAAGAATGCGAACACGTTGAAATGTGCCATATCTATCACGGATATCTACCGCCGCAGTAGCCAATAATACTGTATTTTGTTCGGAAAAGGTGTTACCTGATACAGTTGAAGAATGTGGAATATTTTCTATGATAGTTGAACTATTAATATGGATCAGAGAGTGATGACGGTTATTACAAGTGCGACATTTGTACGACGAAAGACAATTATTTAGATTATGCGAATGATGTAAGCAATTCAAACACAGTTTATTTTGTTTGACGAAAGAAAAACGATCATTCGGAGATTTTGATAAGAAATCAGAGCATTTCGATAATCCATGTGAACCTTTGCAAAGGTAACACTTAACATTGGAATTATAATGAGTATTTTTTGTTTGTAATGAAAAACTATTGCTGGTCTTGGAATTATATTTATTATTACACTTCTCTTTGCTTACTGCAAATACTTTATTTTTAGAAGTAGTCAAATGTTGAACGGATTCTAGGGCCTTGCATTTAATTTCAACAAAATTATAAAGTTCCTTATATTCTGGAATTTTGCTAGAATCAGTTTGAATTTCAAAATTAGTTCGAGTCTCAATATCTAGTTTCCCTAGAAGTATATAGAAAAGTAAAAAATCCCACTGATCTGTATTGAAATTTAAAGCATTAAGAACTGCCAATGATTCGGAAAAGGTATTGAGTAGAATACGAAAATCTTTTGCAGTATTGCCTTTTAGTGAAATGAAAAAAATTGAATCTAATGCATTCGAAGCTATAAGTCTTTTATTTTGATATCTGTCAATAAGTTTTTTGAAAGCGGTGTTATAATTGTCGTTATTTATGGCGATACCATTTAGTAATTTCAAAGGCTCGTCTTTTAGGAAGGAAAATAAATATCTGAACTTTTCAACATTTGAAAGATTGGAATTATCATGAATTAATTTCTCGAACAGATCATGAAAAGTTGACCAAATTTTTGGATCACCGTCAAAAGTGGGTATATTAAGAGGTGGGAGTTTTGCAGAAGCTTCAACACTAACCGACGACGAATTAGAAGTATCATTTTTACTCATGTTATGATAAATAGACAAACCTTCATAATAAAAGTTTTCAGTCTCCCTTCTTATTTTCTCATGTGTATCAAATTCCGCCTCATCCTCAATCAGCATTATAATCTCATTATGACATTCTGAAAACCGCTCAAATAATTTTTTAATATCATCATACCCAGCCTTTAATTGCCCTCTTTTCGACGTATCAGTTAAGCTTTGCTTTGCAATAATGTAAAATTCCGAAATTCGACTAACGTATATTTTACGTTTGCTTTCAAATCTTTTGATGTTACTCATTTTTTGTGAAATATTTTATTGAATGAATGTAAATATAAAGTGATATATGTAAAGAACCAAATTATGCGAAGAAAAGATAATATAAAGAAAGTTTATTAGAACAGAAAGGGTGTCAACGAAAACTTTGGAAGTTGTAATCGTATTTGAGTTTTAATTATTTTCCAATATGAATTGAAAGAAGAAATATGCGGAATGAAAGAATATGTTTATATCGATTGAAGTGAACCTAAGTTGAACATATGGTTTTTTTGTATGAAGCGATAAGCGTATACTGTTTGTACGGATTTATCGATTTCCTACAATCGATATGAATGAAAATTAATAATAATTTGATGGTGACCCACGTGGAAATCTCGAAATGAAAAGAAAGAAAATAAGAAATCACTAGTCAACCGGTTCGAATGGACCAAAATGTTAGCACTTCGGTAGAAAATTAGCAGACTGTATGTGTAAATTTGATAATGATTAGAAATACACCACAAATCTCAGATGGACACTCACCCTCATCCACTGAATTCCTGGTTAGTTGGGGATCCCCTTGTCTGGAACTCTGACACCAACACCTTGTTGAACTATCGTTCTTGTAATAAGAAATTCTGAACACTTTTTGCTTTGAAAGAATTTAAAAACTCATAAGCCGGAAAAATATCGAACGTAATGTCGATCCGTGATCATTAAGATTCTGGTCGAAGAAAAAAGTCTCTCGCATGCGCACAGTGTCATCTGAAAGATGAGTGGTGCATATATGCGCAATTTCAGAAATAAATTAGGGAAACTTGAATGCTGCACTAACACATACTTTATTGCGTTTTCAGACAGGTGGTCCAGCTGGTCTCGTGATTGGGACTGATTCAAGAAACTGGCGTCATCTGCGTATAGACAGGCCATACTACAAGGATACATTCTCCGGCAGGTCATTAAGTTATAATACAAATAGTATGGGTCCAAGTATTGATCCCTGCGGGACTCCAACTTTGATTTTGCTGACTTCAAATGTTTTATTCTTCCAAGTTACAACTTTCTCCCTGTCTGTAAGATAGGACTTGAAGATGTTCAACGCGGCACCTCTAATACCATAGTATTGTATCTTATTCAATAATATTTCCCTTATGATGCAATCGAAAGCTTTACTCAAGTCTAGTGCAAGAACCTTCGGAAATTGATGCGCATCCTTTGCCTCTGTAATCCCTTCAATGACATCTATTAAGGCAGTTGTAGATCTTTTTCCTCGAAAACCATGTGGCGCTTCATTAAGGGTATCGTATTTCATTAAAAAACAAACCAGTCTATTCTTCAATATCATTTCCATTAGCTTAGATATAGTCGGCAGAATTGAAATTGGCCGGTAATTTTTGGTTAAATTGATATCGTCCTTTTTTCCGGAAATGTTCCCTGCACCAAACACAAGTTAAACACATCACACAGAGTGGCGGAGACAAATGGAAATATTTTCTTAAATAATTTAGCATTCAATCCGTATATAACTGCAGTCTCTTTGTTTTTTATTCTTTACACAATTATTATCATTTCTTTTTCTGTTATGGGGGTGAGAGACATTGATTTATACTCGGTTGATATTTTACCTTTGTAGTTTTTCATCTTTTTTATAGCTTTCTCGTTTGACCGATCACATTGTTTTGTAATTTTTTCTCCTATTTCTGAAAAGTAATCATTTAATTCATTTGTTTCTAGTGTACTGGTACGTTCGGTATTTTTTTTATTTTTTCTGTTTCCTTATTGATGACATTCCAGATTGCTTTCGATTCATTGTCGGCTCCCTCAATACTTTTTGTGTTTTCAAGTTTCATCTGCTCTATGTATGATTTCCTCAACCGCTGCTTGAGTGCAGCTAGTATCGCTTCGATTGATTTTATGATTTTCATATTTTTCTTACATATGTGAGTTGTTCTATTGATTTTTATTTTTGGAAAACAATTTTCAAAATTGCGTTGAAACGTAGTATTTATTGGCATTTTCACTTTTCAGGTGGTCCCAGTTCATGGTGCCTCAAAATTTTGGATTTATTCTTCTTTTAGGTTATATTTGATTTTAGTGTCCTTGTTTTTGTTTTCAGGTATATTTAAGTCCAGTGCTACCAGTTGTGCCAGATGATGAGGCAGATATGGTTCTATGCTTTTCTTATAATAAGTATTCTTTTCCAGGTTAACGAAAACATTATCAATACAAGTTTATGTCTCACTCGCCACGCAGTAGGTTCCTCAAAAACGTGATAGAAGCCGTGTGGCATGAAGAGTTCTATGAGTTCATTTTTATCACGACTTTCAGATAAAAAGTCAACGTTAAAATCACCAGCCACGCAGATATTTCACATCCCATACTGAATATCGCCTCCATTACCGCGTAAAGCTGACTTATGAAGTCAACAAAATTTTCTTTTGGAGGCCTGTAAATTGCCATTAATATTAAATTGATAATGAGGATTTTTATCGTCATATTTATGGTCATGAAGGATAGAATGTATGGTACCCACAGATAGGTTTGTCACCCCTGCTAACATCTTGATTTTTATTCTGCCATTTTCAAGTACCTATCAGCTTGTCCACTTTTTTCACATTTTCTTCAGTGGTGCCGCTAATGAGCCCGCCCGAGCGAGGGTCGTCTCAATACTTTCTTTGCCTCTTTTGAATTAACTTGATCACAGAACGGTGGATAACGATGGGGCATAGTCTTTGTAAACAGCAACCATCTCTTCATGAATGATTTTTTGACTTTTTCCCTTCTCAGAGAGGAACTTTATACGAGTACGTTCCACTCAGGAAAGATTCTTAGTCCGTTCTCATACATAAGGATATCGTGACGTCGTGACGTTTGGTTAACTGTTATTGATCTCTATTTTTAGCTTAAGAGAAGCTTCCGGAAGGGAGAATCCTGTGAATATTTTGAAGGAAATAATGATCTTTAAGGGGAGATTATTCCAGTGTTCTTTGTCTGGAATTTCATTCAGATATGTGAAATATTTTCAATAAGGCGTGGGCCATTTGGAATTTGTATTTTTTCCGCTGTAAATAAAAACTAACGAATTGTTCTTCTATGTTATAAACCTCCTCGAACGGTTGAACTCATTAAAACAATTTGTCTGTACATGGTCGGTTGTTTGTGGCTCAACCTCATAAATGGCAACTTTTATTTCGTGAAATCAAGAAATATTAAATTGAAGAATAACCATCAACATTTCAACCATGTGTTATATGGCACCCTTTATATAACAAATGTAGACGGTTAATTTTTCTATCGAAATTACATAGATTTTCAAAGAAGTGGCATAGAAAAATATCAGTATAAAAACCGTACGACCTCAGGTCATCATCTTTTACTCCCCAGTATCGACTATACATTTTTTCACTGGATTATGTTACAATTGAAAAACGTTCTCGAATATTCATAAAAGACGATTGCAACTACTTCAATAATTCATCCTTATCTAACTTTCCACCAATTAACACCCACTACGAAAACTATTTATAATTATAAGATAATGGCTTTGATAGTAGGTGAAGCTCAATATCTCCCGAAGTAATCTTCGTCCGAAGACATTTGATCCCCCTTTCGCTGACCGGTAATGCTGCTGGTGTCGGTCCTTGAAGATTATGTAGGACTCCTTTATCAGGAATCCTTGGCCGGTGTAAGTCCTGCTCAAGGCCTCTCAGATAGGACGGCAGGATTAGACGTAGCCGATGATGAACGTATCAACGTATTCTCGAGAATCCTGGGTTGGGATACTTTGAAGAGGTATTGATCTAACCATCAAGTTGGTTTGTTTTGGTCGATTTTCTTCTACATAAAGTAGCTATTATATCTGTATTTAGTTATACGCAGTTCATTTCGGTGTATTGTAACTTTTTGAATTAAATTGAAATATCAGAGTTTTTTCCTGAAATCCTATACGATATAACTATTGCTTTTAATAGTAGATACGCAAATTCAGGAGAAACATCTAACTCGACGACAAATATGAACAAATAATTACTATTATATCAACGGAACAATTCATAAAATGGCAGAAATGAAAAATATTTCGTAGACAATTTTGTTTCAAATTCGTCAATTAATATCATTCCTAAAATTCATTTTTCATATGAAATATTCAATCAGACTTACAGCTTTCATTGCGAGTTTCTGATCGTTTATGTAAATGATAAATTACAGTGATCATAAAAATAAATTTCAGTGATGATAATCAACGAATTTTAGCGATGATAATCAACGTATTTTGAACTGAATATTATCTGAGATTTCATTTGGACAAGTGGAATATTTTCAAATTTCCTCAATTTTATGAATCACCTTTTTCATTGATATGGTAATAAATATTTGTAAATCTCACATAAGAGGTGATCCATTTAAAATTTTAATTTTTTATTGGCTCTTATAAGAAAAAACTGATGCATATTTTTCAAAGTTATGAGTTTATTATAATAGAAAACTCAAACCTTGATATTTATGAATGTGACACAATATTCATATCCATTTCGTGTTACGAGGTATGAATCGTTTCTGGATGGTGAAAAAAAAGTTCTCCGATGTGGAAATGAGCTTCATCCCTAAGGAGGATTTTTCCGGGAAGATGAACGAATTGATCCAAAAATTAACGTAAGGGCATTTCATTCCTTTTGAATTTTCTACATTAATCTTTCTGTGAGAACACGAATAACAGAATTGTTGCCAGATTCAAAATAACCGCTACTTTGAAATGCAAACTCTAGGTGGCCCACTCCTTATTTGTTGATTAATATTCATTTTGAAGTGTTGGAAATATTATTAATAAGGAATGCGAGCTATGGTAATAGAAAATTCTTCGAATCAAGCCAATATAACATACATTCTGTCAAGAAAGTACCGGGAATTATCGATTTAAATCTGGCGGGGCAATGAGGCAGGTAAAAATTTTTTTTCCTAGGTTGGTACCACTGTCCTTAATTACTGTGCCAAGCTTGAGCGGGATCTGTCAACTAGTGTGTTTGCAACAGCTGATTAAGTCAGTCGATGTCAGAGTGCGTGCCGATTTTTACTATGGGTGATTACGTTGAGCAAAGAATTTGTTTAAAGTTTTGTGTTGCAAATGAATTTTCGTGTGCCGATGCATTGAAAATGTTGTAAAGGGCCTTTGGTGATTATGCTCTATCGAAAACTCGTGCATATCAGTGGTACAGAGCCTTCAAGGACGGTCGTGAAGTGGTCGAAGACTTGCCTCGTTCCGGACGCCCATCGACGGCTTCGATCGAAGATAACGTCGATAAAATTAAGGAAAGGGTGCTGGAAAACCGTCGTACCAGCTTGAGAGAGATAGCATATGATCTTAAGATATCCCACGAGTCCGCACGTACGATTTTGATTGATATTTTGGGCATGAGAAAGGCGGCCGCACGACTCGTACCGAAAGACCTGAATTTTCTTCAAAAACGTCATCGCGAACAGGTTGCTTCAGACATGCTGGATCGCTGTAATTCCGATTCTACATTCATGGAACGCATTATAACTGGTGATGAGACCTGGGTCTACGAGTACGATATGCAAACAAGCCAGCAATCATCGGAATGGGTGGCAAAAAATGAGCCGAAACCGAAAAAACCACGCCAAAGCCGATCGAAAATGAAGGTGATGCTCATTGTTTTCTTCGATATCCGTGGCGTGGTGCACTACGAATTCGTTCCAGAGGGTCAGACGGTAAACAAGGAGTATTACCTAGGCGTTATGAAACGTTTGCGTGAGCGTATCCGTAAGAAGCGGCCAAATTTGTGGGCGAACAACTCATGGATTTTGCATGACGATAACTCGCCTTCTCACCGAGCTACGATTGTGACTGACTTTCTCGCCAAAAACTCAACAAACGTGCTTCAACAACCACCGTATTCGCCGGATTTGGCTCCCTGCGACTTTTTCCTCTTCCCAAAACTAAAATTGCCCCTTCGTGGCACCCGTTTTGAGTCGATTGAAGCCATAAAACAAAATTCGGCGCGAGAGCTAAAGTCCATCCCGGAAAGCGCCTATAAAAAATGTTTCGATAATTGGAAGTGCCGTTGGCATAGATGTATTGGAGCAAATGGAGCCTATTTTGAAGGCGACCCAAAAAATTTTGACGATTAAATGTAAAAATGTTGTTTTTATTGAAAATTCCCGGTACTTTCTTGACAGAGTAGTACATATGTACAACAATTCCATACTCAAACAAACTCGATGAGGTTTTGTTGATCACTGTGGCAAATTGTACACATACGCTCGTTTCGAACTTGGTATTTCTCGTCAGTGCAATGAATGCCAGCGACTACAAATCTGTCAAGTACCTTTATTCGTTATATGCAGCAACATTAAGGTATTAATCATGCACTAGCGCTATCTAGAGTACACTCTAGCGCCATCTAGAGTCCTTTGCGAGCTAATTCAAGTAAAGGAACGTATTCTCGATATTTTCTTGTTACAAATCAAATAGTAATAGAAAATTGTAATATACATCTGTAAAACACTTTTATACTCAAACAAACTCGATTATCTATTAAGAGTTAAACAAAATTTATATGAGCTTTTCAAGATTTTGCACAAAGAAAATAACACACTGAAGCTGAACTTGTTGAAAAGTTCGCAAATGAACGGATTAAAGGATTTAATTGGTATTTTATTGAATGACTAGGTCGAGTTATCCAGTTCTTCACTTTTAGATTTATTATTGTAGGGACACGGTGATTTTATAAATAGTTATAAACACTTTGTTATTTCCTTATCCCCCCAAAAAAAAAACCTTTATTTACCGCATGTTTACAAATTTTTGAGTGGTTATTTGGAAGCATTTGAAGAATTTACAATAAATGTGTTATTGTGTAACGTTAAAAAACGCTACAGTATTGATTTGAATTATAATCGCTGAAAAATGCTCCAATGATGTGATTTCACAAAGACCATTAAGAAGTTTGGAGCTGCCGCAAGGAAAGTTGACGTTGTTATCGCATGCGCTGTAGATTAGCATTGTTTTCAAGAAGCGTAGAATTTCTCAGATTTCTTTCTTTCGTATTGTGGGGTTACACGAATACACACATTGTGAAATTTCCATCATATTAACCTACCTAATCCATGAAAATCGTGGAATATTAAATTTTAATTGTTTCTCATAAGACGCCTAATCAAAAGGCGGTAAGTAATACGTAGATCATGATAAAATATTTTCTGCTTTTGTGAATGGCATTTATTATTTTTGATTTATTTCATTCTCTGCAGGTTACACAGGTTAACATGTTGCTTTATATGATATATTTAATGCATTTAATTTTCCTTCTCATGGTCGAATAACGTGATCTCATTCCTGAGTTTTAGATATTTCCTCTCATGTTTATTGAATTGTAAATAATTTTAATAATATCTAGAGTCACTGGGTTTGAAGTCACATGTTGCACAGGGACTCTCCTATATATTTGAAATTTGTAGTCCTTGTACCGAAGATCTTTGTATCGGAGATCTTTGTACCGGAGATCCTAATCCGAAGATTTTAGTACCTGATGTTCTTAGAACTGAACAACTTTACTAGAGTGTTTTTTTTTCCTTGGATTATCTAAATACCAGACAATCTTCCTTGTGCCGGTTTAGAGTATCTTATTACCACACCATCTTGGTTGCGCACGCTCTAATGATCATTTGTAACAATTTGAGACTGAACACCTGCTGATTATATCCAGAATGAGAAGGCACTATCATTTCGATACCGTGGAGAACAATATTCCAGGATAACCTCTAAAATGAGTCCTTACGTAAATCTCTGACCTCAGGCTTATTGTAAAACTATATTATATTGTAAATAAGAGCTACTATTTTAATTGTGAAGTTGAAATAAATAGATAGAAAGTAAGAGTTTGCATTTTCACTATCAGGTTGACAATTTGGGCTCAATTCAGGGAAACAAGTTTAATTCATCTTCTCCTTGGCGCACTATGAGGCATTTTTCGAAGTAGGATGTTTCAATGCGAACGGACAAAAATCGCTAGCCCAAATTAGAGTGTTTTAGTTTAATTTTCTTTTATCTTTTCATCATAGCCTTCACTGTGGTGGGTTAGCGATTCTTGGTTTCAATATCTTCTACTCTTGTATAACAAATCGAAATCAACATATACATTCTGTCAAGAAAGTACCGGGAATTATCGATTTGAATCTGGCGGGGCAATGAGGCAGGTAAACATTTTTTTTCCTAGGTTGGTACCACTGTCCTTAATTACTATGCCAAGCGTGAGCGGGATCTGTCAACTAGTGTGTTTGCAACAGCGGAAACAGCAGCAAATTCTCTTGGTGATTATGTGTATGAATGCCTCGATAATGGCTCGCATGCAGCAGGTTTATTTTTTGACCTCTCGCGAGCACTCGATAGTCTTTCATTTCAATTTATAGTTGACAAGTGACAATTTTCTGGGTGTATTTTTAGGTTGGCTCCGAAGCTACCTCGAGGGTAGATCCGTTTTAGTGAAAGTTGAAGGCTGCTTATCTGACGAGCACGATCTCAGTCTGGGAGTGCTACAAGGGTCCATTCTTGGGTCTCTTCTATGTTTGCTTTTTATCAATGATCTCCCCGTTAGTTTAAAAGCAATCTTCTTGAATTTACTCGCGTGTAGACGCTTTTCGTTTTCGATAAGGAAGTTTTTGTTGAGTCTGTTCGCATTTCAGGTGCTCTGTGAGCTACTATTACAAAGCATTGTGAACTAGTGTCATACAAATAATTTAACGATCAATATTGATAAAACCGAATGTATCTACTTTACAGTTGGGCATAGTGATTGTAAGCTGGTGATTCGCCATTTGGATAGTGCTATTCTATCTAAGAATGGTACTAAATTACTTGGCATTCATCACGATAACAATTTGAAATGGGGTGTGCACATTGATTCTATTTGCAAAAAACTGAAGAGTTCTTACTTTGCCATAAGTAGGGTAAAAACCTTACTTCAGATGTTGGATGGACTTTCATAATACAAAAACGTATTTAACGTATGATATTCAGAAAACCTCCACATTCGTTATGTAAATCCATATTTGTAGAAAATAATATTATGACTTTACCATCCATTTTAATTTTCAAATGTTTACTATATGTAAAGGAAAATGAGAAAAAATTTGTATAGTTGTCTAGTTTTCATAACTATGGTACTAGAAGTGAGAGAACATTATACATTCTGTCAAGAAAGTACCGGGAATTATCGATTTAAATCTGGCGGGGCAATGAGGCAGGTAAATTTTTTTTTCCTAGGTTGGTACCACTGTCCTTAATTACTATGCCAAGCTTGAGCGGGATCTGTCAACTAGTGTGTTTGCAACAGCTGATTAAGTCAGTCGATGTCAGAGTGCGTGCCGATTTTTACTATGGGTGATTACGTTGAGCAAAGAATTTGTTTAAAGTTTTGTGTTGCAAATGAATTTTCGTGTGCCGATGCATTGAAAATGTTGCAAAAGGCCTTTGGTGATAATGCTCTATCGAAAACTCGTGCATATCAGTGGAAAAAACCAAAGCCGCTCGAAAATGAAGGTGATGCTCATTGTTTTCTTCGATATCCGTGGCGTGGTGCACTACGAATTCGTTCCAGAGGGTCAGACGGTAAACAAGGAGTATTACCTAGGCGTTATGAAACGTTTGCGTGAGCGTATCCGTAAGAAGCGGCCAAATTTGTGGGCGAACAACTCATGGATTTTGCATGACGATAACGCGCCTTCTCACCGAGCTACGATTGTGACTGACTTTCTCGCCAAAAACTCAACAAACGTGCTTCAGCAACCACCGTATTGGCCGGATTTGGCTCCCTGCGACTTTTTTCTCTTCCCAAAACTAAAATTGCCCCTTCGTGGCACCCGTTTTGAGTCGATTGAAGCCATAAAACAAAATTCGGCGCGAGAGCTAAAGTCCATCCCGGAAAGCGCCTATAAAAAATGTTTCGATAATTGGAAGTGCCGTTGGTATAGATGTATTGGAGCAAATGGAGCCTATTCTGAAGGCGACCCAATAAATTTTGACGATTAAATGTAAAAATGTTGTTTTAATTGAAAATTCCCGGTACTTTCTTGACAGAGTAGTATGTGTTTTATTTTATTAATTATGTATTATTACAATTTATTTATTTTATACCCTATTTAACTATTCCTTCATTTCCACAAATTATTGTTTTGTGATTCAATTTGTTTTAATCTCATTAATTATACTTCATTGAAAATATTCCGTACGTATAATAAATCCACCTCAGTCAGTTCAGTCTAGATGCACCACTTATGTCTTACCATGTATTGTTCATCTTTATTGGATGGATTCGGTCTTGATGGAAATCTATTTTCATCTAGTAATAAATAAAATCCAATTTCCACGAACTTTTTGTTGTTGAATGACAATTGTTTCGCCACACTGATACTGTGTGAAAACATACATAGGTTATTATAGATGTATTGACAGGAATTGAAGGCAGTGGAACTACAAGTAGAATGGTATTTATTAGGGTATTCTCAATCAGGTGGAGAGATAACGTCAATGGTGGTAAAAGTTATTGGGGTAGTCATTGGTTTTCCCAAATTACATGAAGATATTCAATAAAGGTGACTTATTCGTGTCCGTTTGTTCGTTTAGGAGAATTTTCTGAGAAT
Source organism: Megalocaria dilatata (assembly GCA_034642435.1). Lineage (NCBI taxonomy): Eukaryota > Metazoa > Arthropoda > Insecta > Coleoptera > Coccinellidae > Megalocaria > Megalocaria dilatata. The sequence goes on along the minus strand of CM067859.1, from coordinate 48,717,604 downwards.
CATATCGGTTTATTTCATGTGATTCTAAGAATGTTAGTCTAAAACCCTTACTCTTGATATGCATAATTTCATATTCGTTATTGAAATCATGTTCAATTTCTACTAGATGGTTAGCATATGTGGAATGTGTTGAATTTGAACTATACCTCTTTTTATGTTCGTGTATTCTTTTCTTAAACGATCTACCGGTCAATATAAACCATTGGGCAATCCTTACAAGTCAACTTATAGACTCCTGAATTTTTATCTTTGTTTGATTTATCTTTATTATTTTTAATATATTTATCAATGTTATTAATTGCTCTGAAAGCTGTAATGTAATTAAAATTTTTCTTAAAATAATTGGCAATGCCTTCGAATATTCTATTCATACATGATATTTGTATGAATTTTTTCGGAGTGTTGTCTTTTGTGGAATTATAAACATAAGTTAATGCTATCTTTTTCTGTTTATTTTTTATCATTTTATCTAGAAGAGATGGGTTGATACCATTGGTGAAAGCTATATGTTTGATTTAATCTGTTAGTCTTCTACAATTTTAATTTTAAAAAATTTCTTTTTCAAAAACTTTGAGAATTAAATTAATGTCTTATGAGCACTGATTATATTTGATAGACGTATAAAATCAAAATTCATTGTAAAATATCAAATGGAATAAAAAAACCCAACAAATATAAATTGTTTATTATAATTAAAAAATTAGAAAATAAGTAATATTGAATGTTTCGTTCCAAGCATGCGCACCTGAACTCGTCAGACAGGCGTAGTATGCATGTTTGTCTGTAACAAAATGTTTTGTTTCTGGTCTTATATTTATGAAAACTGAATCTTTCTCAAAAATACACAACAAAATTTCAAGAACTTCTCCAAAACTAATTTATTCGAAATATTCAATATTTAAATAGGTTACTTCAAAAACTCTCAAAAACACATTCTCAAAAACAATTAGAATTCAGATAAGGTCAGTTCAACTATACATTTAAAAAATAAAATCACATAACAATATAATCTGTTGGTCTTCTACAATTTTAATTTCAAAAAAAAAATTTTCAAAAAAATTTTAGAATTAAATTAATGTCTTATAAGCACTGATTATATTTGATAGACGTATAAAATCAAAATTCATTATACAATATCAAATGGGATAAAAACCCAATGAATATAAATTGTTAATTAAAAGTAAAAAATTAAAAATTAAGTTATGTTGGATGTTTCGTTCCAAGCAAACAATCAAACATTCAATATCACTTATTCTTAAATTTTTCAATTTTAATTAACAATTTATATTTGTAGGGTTTCTTTATTCTATTCGATATTGTATAATGAATTTTGATTTTATACGTCTATCAAATATAAGCAGTTCTTATAAGACATTAATTCAATTCTAAAAGTTTTTTGAAAAAAAAAATTTTTTTTTAATTAAAATTGTAGAAGACTGACAACATATTAAATCTGTTTTGATAGTCAAAGTTTGATGTATTGCACAATATTGATCCCTCGGTTAAAGTATTAGTTTACGCTGATGATCTAGTAATATACATCATAGGAAATGACTTGGATATTTTACATTCTTTAATGCAGAATGCTCTGAATCAACTAGAAAATGGTTAAATTCATCTGGACATTTATTCAATCCAAGTAAAGTAAAAAGTATTATATTTTTGACGAAACTTAATCTACTGTCCACCACATTGGAAATATACGGCGAGCCCATTGAACAACATATAAAAGTTCACCGAACCAGTCCAATAGAAAGCTTGCATGTTTTATCTGGGAAACTTCCCTTAGAAAAAAGAAGACAATACCTAGACTTAACTTATGCATCCTCTCTCAATGCGAACAAATCAAATCCAGCTCACAATTATACCCACGTGGAACGCTTCAATAACTTGTCCAATGAACAAAAAAGAATATCTCTCTCCTTTTATCAACGAATAAAAATGCATAAGAACTAATTAAACCGGGAGTTCCCCCAACCATTGACGATAAACAAATGAAAACTCCTCCTTGGATAATTGAAGCTCCATGTTGCAATTGGTATTTATTAGTTCACTACAAAGAACGACACCAGATGGCACAATTTTGAATGCTTTCTATGAAACATCCAGAATTTCAGCGAATATACACTGATGCGACCAAGAGTGAATGTGGAGTGGCTACAGCATTGAAGAAGTTCTAACAATCAAACACCTCTTAATGGATTGCCCCGGATATCAGGAGTCTCGTGACCGACACAACATAGGAACAATCAAAAACAATTTACGTTATATGTGTGACATAGAACTAGTTAAAAATTATTTGCTGGATATAAACTTATTGTACAAAATGTAATTTCTTAAAGTGGTCTCTAATAACCCAAGGTTTTGATGAGACCTAAAACTTTCAAATAAAAAATAACATTTTTTATTGGTCGCTGACAGTTTAAATGAGGATTGTTCCGAGATGATATCGCATTACACAGGTGCAACTTGTAATTATTATTATTATTATCCTGATACTCCTAGATCTTCTGTGAAGATCCCTCAGAAGCTTTTTCAGCTTGTGCGAGTTAGGAGTTCAGTTGTGTTCTATCTAGGCTTTGTTACTGCGATCTTGCGCCACGTTAGGTCACAGCACTGTTAATATTTGACCCAACAGTGAAATGGTGGCAGACACCCGTCCAACTGGAAAATTTCTTTTCCACCTGAACAGGATTCGAACCCGGACCTTCCGGTCACGAGTCTGATGTTGTCCCACTGAGCTATCCACACTGTATTGCGAGTCACCTTTCCAATTTCGCCTTCCAAGTCCTGAGGATATAATTTCCGGGTTGAGGTCTGATGCTCTTTGTGACGATGGTATTCCGGGAGTCATGATTCGGTTGTGTATGCCGGAGCTTCTGTTACTTATCACTAATATCATAAATACTTATTTAGAGCTTGGCTATCACCCCGCTTCTTACAAAACTGCTGTAACTTTTCCTTTGGCAAGGGTGAAGCAACCAAAACTCATTGATGATCTAGAACCGATCAGTATTCTCCCGTTCTTGTCCAAAATTCTAGAGAAGTGGGTGTATAAAGAGCTCTATGATTATTGTATGTCTAACAATACTTTATCAGCATATCAATCAGTTTTCAGAGGTGGACATGATCTGTCCGCGCCTCGGGCTAATATACTGGGCGACATTGTGGGTAACTGAAATAAGCGTCTAGCAACTGATCAGATTTTTTTAGATTTTACTGAAGCCTTTAGTACTATCAGTCATAACCTACTTTTCCAAGCTTAAATACTATGGACTTTCAGGAATACCCCTTAGATTTTTTAAATTCGTTTTGAACTGTAGGTGTTCGAAAAAAGAAATCCTCTCGTATTTTTTTTAGCAATGGGGTACCTCAGGGATCCATTCTTGGGACACTTCTCTTTTCAATTCATATGACCGATCTGCCTCGTGAAGTAAAACATTGTCAATATATTTTTTTTTGCTTATGACAGTCGAATTTATCATGATTTATTATTATGTTCTCTGATAAACAGTGATCTGATTTCGATCTTTGAGCTTGCGAGACGTCATAACTTGCATATCAATCGGAAGAAATCATGTCCCATTCTCTTTGGCGAGAATTCTGCACTTTCCAGAACTAATTTACCACCTATTGCTATTAGGGTGCAGTTTTGTCGCCGCAAGAAGAGGTAAAAAATCTTGGTCTGCTTGTTAACGGTCGACTGAAATTCTCCAACTACGTATCTAACTGTGTTCGGAGAGCATACATGTCCCTTGAACTCCTGTTCAACAGAAGTATAAGAGCGACGCTGTGCAACAAACTTGTTTTATCGTGTTTTGATTACTGTAATGTAGTGATCCATCAAGGATCCAGTCTGTGCAATATCGTTGTTGACGTTTTGTTCTCGGTTTAAGAAGGGTCCGTTCCAACAACGAGGTATATTAACTCTAGGAGTTAATATACGAAGAACCGTAGGAATATGCATTTCACGTCCTTCATTCGTAAAATAATAGAACTGTCACAGTCTTCTTACTTACACCGCAAAATTAACTACAAACGTGACGTCCACTCGGTGAATACAAGGGAACAAATGAGAGTCAATATTCCTCGTCATCGAATCACTAAGTTGAAATGTTCTTTCTCATACCAAACACCCTTAAATTATAATTCCCCTCCAAATAGTGTAGAGGTCAAGTCAATAACTAGTTTTCGGGCTTACTTGAAAAAGTCAATTTTGTTGAGCCAATTTTCTGAATTTTCATAAAATGTATAAGTATAGCATCGGGTGTTTTTTTAAAATGATAGAACTTTCGATAGGGATAATTGTTATTTGACAGAAGGTAGAAGCCATGCAGTTTCGAAATTTATGTCACAAATTCTTGAAATTTATTTTCAAAATCAATGTTCTATTCGCCAAACTTATAGAACACTTCGTGAAATTTATGGTGTACATAATCGTCCCTCAGAGCAGCTTATTCGTCGAACTATCGATAGATTTCGGACAACATTTTCTCTACTCGATGCAGCAACAACAACAAGACAAAGAACTGAACGTAAAGAAAAAAATATCGCTGCTGTAAGTCATAGTGTTAATGATGATTAAATTTTTCTACTCGTGGACTTTCACAACAAGTTGGACTCTGTGCATCCACCACATGGAAAATTTTGCGTAAAGGTCTTGGTCTACATCCATACAAGATCCAACTTGTTCAAGAACTAAAGCCATTTGACCATAATAAGCGTCGTTTGTTTGCTGATTGGGCCCTAGAACAGCTTGAAGTTGATCCACTTTTGTATCGTAAAATTGTGTTTAGTGATGTGTGATTCTGGTTGAAAAGCTATGTAAACAGGCAAAATTGCCGCATATGGAGTGAAAACAATCCTCAAGAAATTCTAGTGGTTCCATTGCATTCTGAAAAATGCACTGTATGGTGTGCTTTACACGCTGGAGGCATCATCGGTCCATATTTATTTAAAAACGATGCTGGAGCTAAAGTTACAGTGAATGGTGCTCGTTACAATTCGATGATCAATAATCATTTGTTTCGAAATTTGAATAGTATCGACCCATAAGTGTTTTTGTTTCAACAAGGTGGTGCTACAACTTATGCTGCTACCTTAACAATTGTTTTATTGAAAGAAAGATTTGGCGATAACATTATTTCGAGAAATGGTCCAATTAAATGACCTCCAAGATCATGCGACATAACTCCAGTGGATTATTTTCTTTCGGGTTATGTCAAGTCATACATGATATTATGACCATAAACCAAAAACAATGATGCTTTGGAAGCCAACATGACTCGTGTTATTAATGAAATAAGGCCTGAATTACTCGAACAAGTTGTCCAGAATTGGTCTGGTCGAATGCGGTTCCTCAGAGCTAGTCGTGGTGGACATATGCCGGAAATTATTTTCCAGGCATAAATATCATAAAATTATCTTACAAATAAAAAGGAATTTGGCTTCAATCTTGATTTAAATGTGTTTTATTTCAATTTAAAGTTCAATCGCTCTAAAAAAACACCCGATATATCCTTTATATCTAAATTGTAATATAAGAATTCTGTATAAGATGACATTTAGATGATTATTCAGAATTGATTTGAAAAAAATTACTTCTGATCTGTTTTTATTTTATTGTCATAACACAGAAATGGGAATAAATAAATGATTCTTTCATATTTTCCTTACTGAAAATACCTTTTACACATAGTTTGAGTTAGTTCGTAAATTGAGTGTTCATTATCTATTAACTCAATTTTGCATGGCTAGAACAAAAAGCGGGAGACGTCATCCTGTTGAACATCAACAGGATATTATTTAAATTCCGCGCCACACTGGCAGTAGTACAGATTTCAAACACAAGCGTCGCTAATGATGCAACACGTCCTCGGTAGGGACGTTAGCCATCTAGAGAATATAGATTTTCTACGTTAGGTACCGTTTGTATCGCTCACAAAATGAATATAAAAATATGAACGACTAAAATAAATTGTGAAATATATATCCTTAGTATTTTTTCGAGTTAAATTTTTATCATGTTTCACCTAGAATCAACTACAAATTCCATTTATATTTTCAATAATGTGCTATTAATGACTTGGTCAACAACAAATCCATTTGTAGAACAAAGTATCAAAAAACTAGAGTTGAAAAACAAATGCTCGGATAGGATGTTGAAAAAATTAATGTCCCCGAAATACGGCGAATAAACCCTCACAGATTTTTTCGATTTGGGAGCCACAGATAGGGATCCTATTTATTTTCGGAGCACCATTTGGGTCTGAGCTTGCCTGCGAAACGTATTTTAATGAGTTTATTCAAATTGTTTGTTGAAATTAATCGTTGCGGCCATTCGTAAAATTGTTTATTTATGGTAATGTTTTTCGTGGTTAACGGTGAGAAAGCTTTACATTCTGTTGAATAAACGACCGGTGCACGAACTGAATGTCTTCATGTGTGGTTAGCCGTGTGGAATCACGTAAAATGACAGTTGATGTTTCATTGCGATTCCTTGGTTCCTAAGTGTGTTTTAACAACACAAAAGGAGGAAACTTGCGATATAAAGGTAGATCACACTAAACGGGGATCAAATTTAGAGCAATTAGGACTGCTGTTATTCCGGTGGACATTCTTGAAGGAAAAATTATATAACAATCAAAAAAATAATGAAATTACTTCGTTTTTATAATTTTTTTGCCACTGAGAATAGTGGTCTGAGCTTCGTAGTATTACTAGTGTGTTGTTTCGAAACTAATTTCGTTTTCCTTTGAAAAATGAAAGACCATTTTCGTATGATGAATAAATATTTCATTAAATTATATATTGGCCATTTTGGTCCAACACCTTTTGTCATCTTTCTAGTAGTAGCATGATTCCACGCTCATAAAATTCTTGGTCTTTGCTGTCAAAAAACTGATCCAGATGATTTTTGACCTGTTCATTTGAAGTAAAGGTTTTATCGTCCAACTGATATGGTGGATGTGGCAGTGTATCAAATTCAAGCTATAAAAGCTTTTGGCGCATGACCAAACTTGTATGAGGTCTCGCATTTTCTTGGTGGAACACTATACCTTTTCTGTTCATTAATTCTGGCATTTTCTGTAGGAGTGCGTCATTCAGTTTATCCAGCTGATGACAGAAGACTTCCGAATTAATAATTGTGTTACACGGTAAAAGCTTAAAAAACAACTCCTTCAAAATCCCACCAAACAAATAGCATCAATTTTTTGTCGATGGATATTGGACGGTTCATCTTTTTTGCTCCATAATCTCTTGCATTTGACATTATTATATACTACCCATTCTTCGTCACCAGTAATATTCAAATTGCTTCAAAAATGTATCATTTTCGTGAGAAGCGAATCACAGACGTGAACGCGACGATACAAATTTCTCTCCATGAGAACAAGGGGAACCCATATATCGAGCTTCGAGGTTGAACCCAAGCCTTTCAAGTTGTCATAAACAGTGTAATTCGATAACTTCATCCTCTCACCGATCTCACGTGTTGTTATTCGACGATTTGCATCAGCTATTGCCCTTATTGTGTCTTTATAAGCTTCAACCGGCCTTCCGAAACGTAGTGCATCTTCGATATCACAATTGCCGGATCTACATTTTGCAAACCAGTTCTGGAACCAGAATACTGTCAACACATCTTTTTCATAAAATCGGTTAATTTTTTTCTGGCTTGAACAGCATTTTTACCTTTCCTGTAGTAAAAAAGTAAAATATGACGAAAATGCTTCTTGCTATATCAGCTCTCAAAATATAAAATGATTATGCGGCTTAAGTGTGAAGTTGGGTTCGAAAAAATACACTCAAATCATGTGTTGGAAAAAAACGAAATTACTTTCCGAAGAACCTCATGGAATAATTTTTTAGAATTAAATTGTATACAATGTCTTGAAAACACTGTTTTTTTATAGTTATGAATTCATATATTCCGTTTATTTTCTATTTAATATTTAATGAAAAATTTATATTGTATGTTGGCGATATTTTTCATAGTGTGCCTAAAGATATAATGATCTCTTTTGCTGATGACGTTGCCAGTGTCCACTGGCAAAAGTTGGAGAGAACTAGGCGAAAATTTAAATAATTATCTAAACGTGTGGTTAACTTTAAACAAATTCTCTCCAAATAATGATAAGTAAGTCTACATAACTTCTGGTAATTACTGTGATAGCGTTCCAGAGTGTTTAAATACATGGAAAATTAATAAATAGGATTAACTCTGTTAAGTACTTGGGAATAATTTTGTATTATAACATGAAAACATTGAATATTTGCTGGATAAGTTTGTTTATTCATCACAAACTTTTTTTTTCAAGAATCAACAAGAAAGAATCTTAATATAGTCAATAAGAGTACGGTTGATCAAAGCTGTCGTTGGGTTCGAAAAAATACAATCAAATCCTCTGTCGGGAAAAAACGGAATTACTTTCGGAACAACCTCATACATTTTCAAACTGATGATACGCGACCGCACTCAATACAACATGATTTACAAACTCCCGAATTATTGAGAAGGTTGTTACTGTCTTTATCATGAAAAAGTAGGGTTAGAAATTTCATATGAGGTTGTGAAAGCTTCCTTGATATTAGTTGTTGAAATTATTCGCGCTTTCTTTCGTGAAATTGGTCCAAAATATGATAGATTTAGAAATATTGTTTTATTGTTTTCTGTATTGGAAGTAGAGTATATTTGTTTCCGAAAATGTTGTTTCTGTCAATGAGAGAAATCATAATTTTTTCTTCAAAGTTGTCATGAAACCTACTAAATGTGCGGACGAGCATACTCGTATAATACTTCCCACCTTTCGAAGTTCTAGATAAACCGGAACCTTCATAAAATACATTAAAGCCTCCCAGATACAGTTTATTATATAAGAAGTACAAATAACTTCGGTCTGTTTTCAAAAGATGGTTCTGAAAACATTGATTTTTGAATAGTAGTCTGATTGCAAAGATTCCGACAAATTGGACATCTGCCGATAACATCCAGTTTAAATTGTTTTGAGTTTCATACAAAACGCTATTTGTTACGCTGTTGAAAATGTCACATTTTTTCTATAATTAAACAGCTTTTCCGGTAAGTTCCACCTTTTATTTTAATTGGAAAAAAGTACAGCTGAAGCTCATCGTATAGTTGTGAAAGTTTACAGTGACAAGTCATGTAGAGAATGGTTTGGATGCTTCAAATGTAGTGATTTTGCTTGAGACAGTCAAAAAATTCGAAAGCGATGAATTACAGACATTATTCGATGAAGATTTGAGTCTAACAAAAGTCGAGTTTGCACTTACGTTAAGATGACCCAACAAGCAGTAATGGAGAATGATCGACATCTGCTTGTTCGTTCAAAAGGATTTTACGGGCATTATACCTGTTGATTTCAAGAAATTCTAAAAGTGTTAATCTAGAACTTTTGCTTTCAATCATTGACAGAAATACTAGAGAACGTGTAGGCAAAATTATTCACTCCAAATTCTTAACTCAAACTAAAAAACTAAAAAATTTAACTCATAAAAATAAAAAGAATATTCCGAAATTTAATAAAAGTGAAAAACATCTTTTCTCTGAACATCAATTTTACCCTAGATTTGTCAACTTATCTGATGTAAAATTCAACAGTAGAGAATCCAACCTTTTAGAAAAGGGATTTAAATTCAACCTAGAAAATAATAATTCACAAAAATCCCTAGACTATTTAGCAATAGATTCAGAACTCGCCATTAAATCTATTCAATCACTCAAAAATCAATCAAATTCAAATTACAATAAATATATTATTGCTGACATAATTAAAGACAAAAATAAAACTGAAATCCACTCTTCCTCAATAAAACAGAATTTAGTTAAATCAATCATCGAAAAAAGAAACACCAATAATTTAATATTCACTCGAGCCGATAAAGGAAACAGTATCGTTGCTATACCAAAACATGAATATTTCAACAAAACTATTACTTTTTTAACCCCAGATAAATATAAAACCGTTACTAAAGATCCCACTGAACATTTCCAAAAACAAATAAAAAATATAATAGACCAATCTGTTAGCCTTTTCAATAACTTCCCAAAAAAACATTTGCTCACTTTAATGAATCCACAAATCCCAAAATTATATTCATTAATAAAACTTCATAAAGAAAATAATCCAATTAGACCAGTAGTTTCATTCGTCACATCACCAAGTATAAAATTATCTAGAGTTTTAATTTCTATTATTCAAACCGAAACAAACTTTTTAGCTAAATACGCTATTAAAAATAGCACCCAACTTATAGACAATATTAAATCCATCCAATTACCCAACAATTGTAAATTAATTTCTTTTGATGTACAAAATTTATTCCCTAGTATACCTCCAATTGAAACAGTACAAATTGTAAAAAAACTATTAATTAAAAATAATACCAATCCCATCAAAATGAATGATATACTTAATTGCCTGGAAATATGTCTCGAACAAAACTACTTTCAATTTAACGGAACCGTCTATATTTCTGACAATGGTTTAATAATGGGAAATCCACTCAGTTCAATTTTAGCTGAAATATTCATGGATGATCTGGAATCAAAAATACACCTGAATCCTATAAGCAAATATTTTCTTTATTGGTACAGATATGTAGATGACATTTTTTGTTGTTTCAAAGGCACCGACCGACAACTACATATCTTCACGAATTTCATTAATAAACTCCACCCAAAAATCAAATTCACAATCGAAGAAGAAAAGAATCAAAGTATTAATTTTCTTGACCTCACTATAACAAGATTAAATAATTTACATGATTTTAGTATTTTTCACAAACCAACACATACAGACATCACAATACATAAAACTTCAAATCACCCCACTAACCAAAAGATGTCAGCATATAATAGTTTTATTCATAGATTATTGAATGTCCCTTTAAATTCAGAAAACTTTATGAAAGAATTAAATATTATTAAACAAATAGCATCAAACAACGGTTACAATCCCTTTCTTATAGACAAAATGGTATCCAATAAACAAAAGAAAATGGCATTAAATCTCGTGTACCCAATCATAAAAGAGGACAATACACAGAAATATTTTTCGTTGTCTTATGTCAATGGATTATCTGAAAATATTGCTAAATATTTCAAAAGTTGTTTCAATTATAACGCGGCTTTTAAGACAATTAATAACCTTAGTACCTACATAAAAAACAATAAAGATCGTACAAATAAAGAAAATAAATCCGGAGTCTACAAGTTAACTTGCAAAGATTGCCCTTTAGTATACATTGGCCAGACTGGTAGACCATTCAAGAAACGTATCCAAGAACACCAAAGGGGTTATATATACAATTCTGTACATTCGACATATGCTAATCATCTTAAGGAATTTAGGCATAATTTCAACAATAATTATGAAATTATCCACGTTGAAAGCAAAAGTTCTAGATTAACACTTTTAGAATTTCTTGAAATCAACAGGTATAATGCCCGTAAAATCCTTTTGAACGAACAAGCAGATGTTGATCATTCTCCATTACTGAATATTTTTCCTTAATGGCATTTTTAGCGGCAAACTCAAATAAACACCTAGAGTTTTTATGACTTGTGGTTCTATTATTTGGTCACGTACCTAAAAATGTATATAAACTCGGTTACACTCAATACCTTCAGACAGTACAATGTAATACCTGAAGAAGCCACATCGTGGTGAAACAATTGTTGTATTAGTACAAACATTTTTGTGGAAATAAATTACTGTCATATATACATTTTTTTAATCAATTATAATTATTTAGTCTATATTTTTAATTCTTGAATTAGAAAATTATAACAAAAAATTCATCTCAGTTACTTAGACAACTTCCATTTAACTGTAAACATTTCACTAAACGTCGAGGTACACCCGAAACTAGATCACCTCCATAATTTTCGGTGATTGTAGTCCAGGACTTCAAAACTGACTGAATTATATCATCTTTATTTCGTGACGCTGCTCGTTCATTAGTCCCCATATGTTTTCAATGGTACGAAGATCTGGTGAAGCTGTTGGCCATGAAATGGTTGTCACTTATTTTACTTTTAACTATTAATATTACCATCAACTATACAGAAGGGCATAGAACCACGCTGAGATATTGCTCCCCAAAACCAGTATTTTGGTGAGAAATTTGGAAATTTGAACGGTAACAGATCGCATAAGCAGATATTGGAGACAAATAAGACAACTATACTGTTGTTTTTTGTTCCATTCAGATTTTACAAACCTTTAATATCTATACTTGCCTATGGAATCTTTTTTTTTTTTGGAGCACCATACATTCCAAGAAGAAAACGAATTTTGTAACGATGTCCTATAGGCAGGAGTCAATACTTTTGAGCAATCTATTAAATCATTACGTTTTTGGAATTTAAATACTGCTATTTTACCTGTTAAATTTCTGATGTTATATCGCAATCAGTTATTGCATGTAAAAATAAAATATGAGATTGGCATTTTAGATATGCAGTTAGACTATGTGATGAATACATTGTTGATTGTACTCGAGCTTTTCCAGGTTTCAAAGAGTGAATAATTTTATCGACTGCAGTCCGTGCAGTTAGTGGTACCAACAAATCAACATTTTCACCAACAACGAACGTTGTAATTGGTCTTTTGAATTGTTTTATTGCTGTTTTAATTATAAGGTCATCAGCATCCTTATCAGCTTATTTCATTGAAATACCAATACTTGTAAATTCGTCAAATAGGTAATGTGTTGAAGTTTGAACTGTCTGCACGTCTTTTTTTTCATTCAAACAAGTTTGTGTTTGTTGTGGACTGGAATAACCTGGAATCTCTTCTACCATGTTTGAAAATTCTTACATGACAGTTCTTAAGGCACCTGTGATAACTGACACTGGCCTTTTGCACATCCCACATCCTAAATATCTATATTTCCAGAACTGTATCATTGTTAATCTTTCAATTTTCTCTGTCTTCTACTTATTATAATCATTTTCACTATTATTATAATTCTTATTTTTATTATCATTATGTAAAGTCTATCAAACGATCAGAAAGACACAATTATTAATGGAGAGTTTAATGTCAAATTTTGGATCTTCAGAATGAGTTCATTTTTACACACTTGTTCTAGGAAACACCATGCTATCATTTTACCCAAATACCCTCATTGAACAATCTATTTTTTAATGGGAAAAAGCTAGAATCCTAAAACTTTCACGGAGAGTTTGGGGCCTAAATATCTGAGTTCGTTAATGCGCGAAATTGGTTCCGTATTGCCGCAGTCTTTCACACATTTTCGATCTTCCCAATAGTTCCTAAACTAAACCGATCGGAATGAAATTTGGTTTTCATGTATATAATAACGACCTAAAGATTCTTGCCAAATTTCGTTAGGATTGACCGTCCATAAATATAAAAAATGCTAATTTGTGAACGAAACGACCTAGAGACTTGAAATTTTCACGATTTGAAGTCCAATCAGTTATTCAAAAGTTATATTCGGAAGTGAACAGATTCGGCCGAACGGTTACTGAAATATTTCCATTTGAAATGTAAGTTTTTTCAATCAGCGTACAAATCGCAAATAAACGAAATAACGATACGAAGACTCATGCATAATTTCATAAAGATTACAATTTTGTTTTTAATTCTCAGATCTTTAAAAAAAAGGACGTTTGAAACCTGCAAATATTTTCATAGAGTTAGCGATAATTTCGAATATCTCTGGGAACCAGATATAGTGCGTGGTACTAGTAAATTTCGACTCAATGTAAAAATTCAGGCACTGCATGATTTTTATTCATCATATGTAGCTTCTTCAAGAAGTAATTCATATCTTCTTAATTTTCAGGCGAAATGGACTGTTGAACAACCACGCTGAAGCTTTGTGTGCATATAAAATTTGTATGTTTGATCGGCTATAAATAAAAAACAGAGGAAGATTTTCTCGAAGTTATGAGTTTATTAGAAAGGTTCAACCTTACCATTCACGTGTGAAAAAAATATCATTCAAATGACTGCCATGATGGGCTACAGTATCTCATCGATATTTCAGTACATTGTCGATTGTTTGAGGCTCAATCTCATGATTGCCAAATTCGATTTCGTGTTTCAAGGCATCAATTTTTTTGGGTGGTTAGCGTAACACTTATCCTTAACGGATCCTCACTAAAAACAGTCCAACGGAGTCAAATCACAGTTTCATCGCTTTTTCTGGGAAAATGCTCATCTTTGGTCAAGTGATCATAAGCCCATTGAGCGAAGTGAAAACACATCAGAGGGTTACAAGGCTTCACTTCTTGAAATAGCTGAACTTTGTGAGCTTTCATACCGAGGTATTTATGCGAAATTCTCCTCAGAGAAGGGCGAGAGCACGATGACGACTTGATGTTGATGATATTCAGTAACATTCTGGGCTGAAACAGCAATGTTTTCAGGTGTGATCACTGGACGAGAACGTGAACGAGTTGTTTTATCAAATAACGATCGAGTTTCGCGAACTCAGAAATTGCAGTGAGGATATTTCAATTCTATTGAATTTTCCACGTAAATTTCTAATAGTTTGGATAAAGAATTATTTTATTTCCTTTTCGGAAATGAGTTTTTAATATTTCCCAAGTTTGTTCAATCAAGTTTGTTAAATCGACCTATTTTGTAAATGTCAAGCATTAAACTAACTTTCTGTGCAATCACGAATGACAACTGCTGTCAGACTCGAAATAACCACTATCTTAAAATGCAAACTCTACATGGCTCAACATTTATATACTCGAGGTTGGTATATGGAAGATCAAGATAGAAACATATTTCCTGCGATATACCGCATAAACACTGAATTGGAAAATTAAGGTGATTATGAAAGAGGATGGAATATCGAATAATCGAAGCAAAGCTAGTTTTGAATGATACAAAAAATATATGTTCCAAGAATGTTAGCAACATTCATCATGTACTTAATTCTCCATATCCTCAAGAAATTGTAAACGGTAAATCGTCAGTAGATAAATTCCGAAAAACATGATAACCATGAAAACTATCCACAGTAGTCAGTTATAATGTGCCAAACCACGAATGAAAGCTGTTCGTGAAATAAAACAAAACTCCAAAGAATAATATTCATCAAATAACAATAACGTAAGAGTGAATTTGGACTCCACTCTTTCCGTTGTCGTTACTACGAAAGAATGAAAATGGAGCATTAATTTTGTCCGCATCTGACCAATCTCGATTCCTGAGAGTTAATGGGGCATTAACTGAAATTTGGCCAGGGGCCAGCTTCCCAAAGGAAACCCCGAACACAATTTTACTAGTTCGATATTGTTTTGTACAGACTGATAAATTACTCTGAAACTACTGATATATATCCAGGAAAATATGTCTCACAGAAGGCTCTTTTATCATGAGAAGGGAACATTCAAATAATATAATCGTTTCAGTGTGGTTCAGCCGTAGGATAAAAAACAATTTGAGAAACTAGTGGATTTCTTTCTTATCTTGATCCCAAGTTTCGACTGGGTTCCATTTATGAAATTACTTTTTGATGAACAGAAAGGGGAAAACACTTGATAATGTTAAAGAAGTAACTATTCTTGTCAACTTTGTTCTCCTGTCTGATAATTCATTCACAAATTGAAAATATACAGACTACCAACATATTTATAGCAATGGGATAAATTTGGGAATTAAATGCTCTTTTTCTTTGCGAACTTCACGTGCACGAAGCTTTCTTCTTTTATCTGTTCTGTCATAACTGGAATTTCGTTCCCAAGACCAGATCCCGCAGATATTTCTTCTGTAGGAAAACAAGAATTTCCTCTAGAACACATATCAGTCTCATCTTCATTATCAGTTATCGTTTTCTTCTCTGGCTTAGTAGTTATATCTGAATCTGACAGCAAATGTATGGCGCGTTTCATTTCCTTGGCTCTTTGTTCTCTTTCTTGCTCTTGCTATTTAGCCTCATTTGTTTTTTCTATTTCTTCCATTCTATTTTTTTCTGAAGTATCTTGATTTCCAGGCCCCCTTCTTATTCTTTTTGAGCGCATTTTTATTCGTTCGAGGATAAGGTCGTATAATTTCCGGTGTAGATGGAGAATAAAGTGATTGCGAGAGTAAAGAGGGTGATGTTGACGGTATCTGTGGTAGATCTGGAGTATGGTTTATTTCTTCAGGTATAGTTGTGTATCAGAGCCTGCTATAACATCTGATTGGTAAACTTGTACGGGTGAAAATTATCATCACTGAATATCAGTTTCTTGAAAGGCCAAATCCTAGTTTTTTCAAAAGCACTTGAAATGTTTTTGCAATGAAATAGTGGAATTGATCCAACCACTCTTAGTAGCAACTCCCGAACTACCTTCCGGAGCACCCGCCGTAAAATGATCTTTGAAATGCACCCTCGGAGAAATAAATAGGGGCGGAATTGTATTACCAGTAGCCGATATAATGCCTCCGAAAGCAACAAGCTCGCCTCTTTCTGCTGAAACAAGTTGCACTACTTGTTTTTGGCATTTTTCAGCTAACACTTTCGACGTGCTGAGCACTCTTGATATTCGCGAATCATCAAAATGATGAATGCGATCAGCTGTGAGCTTATATTTTGTCAGGACTTTTTCTACGTTTTCATAGAAATTATTAACAGCCGTCTTGTTGAAGCCAAAGCTGCTTGCTGCGCTGGTAGTCTCTAGTTTTCGGAGACTTAAATTTGTGTTCCGCCTACGAAACCTATCCAACCATTCTCTTTCTGTCACTTTGTTGTGGTTTCAGCTAGGTGGATGACGCAACTTATTTGCTTTTGCAATTAATATGCCAGTTTTCGCGTTTGTTCTATTGTCAATCTATAGTATCTTTTAGAGCATATAATTAAGTATCGGATATTTTTTTAGAGTGATAGAATTTTCGATAGGGATAACTGTGAGGTGACAGAAGATAGAAGCCATGTCGTTTTGACATTTCGGTTCAGTAAGCATTAACAAATTATCGTAGAAAGACTCACGCCGCAACAATTTGTAAACAACGTTTACAAATTGTTGAACTTTATTTTCAAAATCACTGTTCTATTAGCCAAACTTATAAAGCACTATATATAACACTATAAAACACACATATAACACCATAAAGCACACTTTATGGTTTACATAATCGTCCATCACAGCAGCTTATTCATCGAACTATCGATAGATTTCGGACCACATTTTCTCTACTCGATGCAACAACAACAAGACAAAGAACTGTACGTACAGAAGAAAATATCGCTGCTTTGAGTCAAAGTGTTAATGTTGATCGAGATTTGTCTATTCGTCGACGTTCACAACAAGTTGGACTTTTGCGAAAAGATCTTGGTCTACACCCATACAAGATCCAACTGGTTCAAAAACTAAAGCCACTTGACCATAAAAAGCGTCGTTTGTTTGCTGATTGGGTCCTAGAACAGCTTGAAATTGAGCCACTTTTTTATCGTAGAATTGTGTTTAGTTATTAAGCTCATTTCTGGTTGAATGGCTATGTAAACAAGCAAAATTTCCGTATATGGAGTGGAAACAATCCTCAAGAAGTTCTGCAGATTCCATTGCATCCTGAAAAATGCACTGTATGGTGTGCTTTACACGCTGGAGGCATCATCGATCCATATTTCTTTAAAAGCGATGCTGGAGCTAATGTTACAGTGAATGGTGCCCGTTACAGATCGATTATCAATGATTATTTGTTTCAAACTTTTAATGGTATCGACCTAGAAGTGTTTTGGTTCCAATGAGATGGTGCTACACCTCATGCTGCTACCATAACAATTGATTTATTGGAAGAAATATTTGGCCATAACATTATTTCGAGAAATGGTCCAATTAATTGGTCTCCAAGATCATGCGACATAACTCTACTTGATTATTTTCTTTGAGGTTATGTCAAGTCATTGGTTTATGCTGATAAACTAGAAACAATAGACGCTTTAGAAGCCAACATAACTCGTGTTATTGATGAAAGGCCTGAATTACTCGAAAAAGTCGTCCAAAAATGTGGTTCCTCAGAACTAGTCGTGGTGGATATATGCCGGAAATTATTTTTAAAACACAAATGCCTTAAAACAATCTTTCAAATAAAAAAAATTTGGCTTCAATCTCAAATTAAATGTGTTCTATTTCAATTTAAAGATCTATCACTCGATACTTCTCTAAGAGAGAACCATCGTCGTTATTGATTCGCCGTGAACTTCTTACTGAAGTCACGCACTGGGATAATATCTTCTTTTTCGGCAACAGCTGTTCTACGCCTCTTTACTGAGCGACTCTGCAGAGTTGGTTTGACGTCGTATTTTTGAGCGGCTTTCCTAAAAGATGGGGTTTTATCTAAAACCCCATTGCATCTTCTTTTGACCCTCCCGTTCTAGTTTCCCTTTTTATGTATATTCGCGGCATGATTTTGTATTGAAAATATTTTTGGTATTAAAAAAATCCTGAACATTATTGATGTGGTGGATTCGTTCAATGTACGAGTCTACCTCACTCATAATTGTACGAAGGTACCCTAACCGAAACACTCAAATAAAATTAAAAATAAAATTAATTGAGGTTATTCTGAAACAAACAGTTGCATAATAATTTAAGGGATCAATGCATAAATGATGATAATAAATTGTTATTACAATTTGGACAAAACTTATAGGAGCTGAACGTGTTCAAAGATGTCATTAAAAATTACTTACGCAGAGCAAATACACGACTTGACGTGTTCCAAGGAAACCAACTGTCATACAGTCGCGCCACTGCGCGGTTAAGCTATGCTTAAAAGTGAGAGTCACTCCTACAAATACAAGCGCTTCAATGTGTTCAGATCTGTCAACTAGTGTGTTTGCAACAGCTGATTAAGTCAGTCGATGTCAGAGTGCGTGCCGATTTTTACTATGGGTGATTACGTTGAGCAAAGAATTTCTTTAAAGTTTCGTGTTGCAAATGAATTTTCGTGTGCCGATGCATTGAAAATATTGCAAAAGGCCTTTGGTGATAATGCTCTATCCAAAACTCGTGCATATCAGTGGTACAGAGCCTTCAAGGACGGTCGTGAAGTGGACGCCCATCGACGGCTTCGATCGAAGATAACGTCGATAAAATTAAGGAAAGGGTGCTGCAAAACCGTCGTACCAGCTTGAGAGAGATAGCACATGATCTTAAGATATCCCACTAGTCCGCACGTACGATTTTGATTGATATTTTGGGCATGAGAAAGGTGGCCGCACGACTCGTACCGAAAGACCTGAATTTTCTTCAAAAACGTCATCGCGAACAAGTTGCTTCAGATATGCTGGATCGCTGTAATTCCGATTCTACATTCATGGAACGCATTATAACTGGTGATGAGACCTGGGTCTATGAGTACGATATGCAAACAAGCCAGCAATCATCGGAATGGGTGGCAAAAAATGAGCCGAAACCGAAAAAACCACGCCAAAGCTGCTCGAAAATGAAGGTGATGCTCATTGTTTTCTTCGATATCCGTGGCGTGGTGCACTACGAATTCGTGCCAGAGGGACAGACGGTAAACAAGGAGTATTACCTAGGCGTTATGAAACGTTTGCGTGAGCGTATCCGTAAGAAGCGGCCAAATTTGTGGGCGAACAACTCATGGATTTTGCATGACGATAACGCGCCTTCTCACCGAGCTACGATTGTGACTGACTTTCTCGCCAAAAACTCAACAAACGTGCTTCAGCAACCACCGTATTCGCCGGATTTGGCTCCCTGCGACTTTTTCCTCTTCCCAAAACTAAAATTGCCCCTTCGTGGCATCCGTTTTGAGTCGATTGAAGCCATAAAACAAAATTCGGCGCGAGAGCTAAAGTCCATCCCGGAAAGCGCCTATAAAAAATGTTTCGATAATTGGAAGTGCCGTTGGCATAGATGTATTGGAGCAAATGGAGCCTATTTTGAAGGCGACCCAATAAATTTTGACGATTAAATGTAAAAATGTTATTTTAATTGAAAATTCCCGGTACTTTCTTGACAGAGTAGTATATCAAAGACAAACAAACACAGGATACTATAGTGAGAAGTATTGTAACATATGGAAGTGAGGTATGGTAGCTGGAAGCTACAACAGAGAGAAATTCCTCAAGCCACAGAAATGGATTTCTGGAGACGTGCATCAGGAAGCCCAAGACTGGAAAGAGTTAAAAATAATAGAATAAGGGAAATTATGGGGGTTACACAATAACAGAGGATACAAAGATCAATCAGCTCAGATGGTATGGACATGTGCGAAAAATTGGAAATGAAAAGACTACCAAAACAGATTCTTATTTTGACAACACATGGAAGAAGAAGAAATGGCGCCAAAGCAAAACCATGGTGAAGGAATAGACTGAAAGATAAGGGAAAGAAAGTTGGGGGATGATCTGTGGATAGAGAAAGGAATCGGAAAATGTCGGAGGATGTTTTTACACGGACGTATATACAGGTTCTGGAAATACGATATTCGATGCATAAAAAAACTCCAACCATCCAGTGGAATATTGGAATAATCGAAAGATATGAGTATTATGATAATGAATAATCCAGTGTACAATTCGAAAAGAATGCCTTTTCTCTATCACAAAGATGAAGCCCTTGTGGAGAATGGGAAGTTGGACACCTACTTCATTTTGTTTCGGATGATACAGTTGGCGCATAAAACTCGGGAGTGTTGGTGTGTACATAACAATTTAAAATCAAGTTGACTCTTCGTAAATTGAAATGTTTACTGTAGGAGAAAAAGTTCAAATTATAAAATGATACTTTAGTGGTCACTCAATTGAAGAAACAATACATTTATTTATTATTGCATTTAAATATCGGCCAATTTTTTCAAGTTTCACTATTTCTTATGTATATTGTCTATAAGTTGGATACTATTTTTAATAGCGTATTTAGCTAAAAAGTTAGTTTCGGTTTGAATAATATAAATTAAAACTCTAGATAATTTTATGCTTGGTGATGTGATGAATGAAACTGCTGGTCTAATTGGATTATTTTCTTTATGAAGTCTTATTAATGAATATAAATTTGAGATTTGTGGGTTCATTAAAGTGAGCGAATGTTTTTTTGGGATGTTATTGAAAAGGCTAACAGATTGGTGTATTATATTTTTTATTTGTTTTTGGAAATGTTCAGTAGGGTCTCTAGTAACGGTTTTATATTTATCTGGGGTTAAAAAGCAGTAGTTCTGTTGAAATACTCATGTTTTGGAATAGCAACGATACTGTTTCCTTTATCGGCTCGAGTGAATATTAAATTATTGGTGTTTCTTTTATCAATGATTGATTCAAGTAAATTCTCTTTTACCGAGGAAGAGTGAATTTCAGTTTTATTATTGTCTTCAATTATGTCAGCAATGATATATTTATTGTAATTTGAATTCGATTGATTGTTGAGTGAATGTATAGACTTAATGGCGAGTTCTGAATCCATTGCTAAATAATCTAGGGATTTTTGTGAATTATTATTTTCTAGGTTGAATTTGAATCCCTTTTCTATAAGCGAGTTTAAATACATTGCTAGGTATGTGACCAAATAATAGTACATTAGTATACATTGGAGAGACTGGTAAATCATTCAAATGCTAATCATCTTAAGAAATTCAGGCATAATTTTAACAATAATCATGAAATTATCCACGTTGAAAGCAAATGTTCTAGATTAAGACTCTTAGAATTTCTTTAAATCAACAGGTATAATGCCTCTTAAATCCTTTTGAACGAACAAACAGATGTTGATAAGTCTCCATTACTGAATATCTTTCCTTAATGGCATTTTAGCGCCAAACTCAAATAAACACCTAGAGTTTTCATGAATTTTGCTTCCATTATTTGGTCACGTACCAATGTATTTAAACTCGGTTACACTGAATACCATTAGACAGTACAATGTAATACCTGAAGAAGCCACATCGAGGTGAAACAATTGTTGTAGTAGTACAAACATTTTTGTGGGAATAAATATCTGTCTCATACTACCCTGTCAAGAAAGTACCGGGAATTTTCAATTAAAACAACATTTTTACATTTAATCGTCAAAATTTATTGGGTCGCCTTCAAAATAGGCTCCATTTGCTCCAATACATCTATGCCAACGGCACTTCCAATTATCGAAACATTTTTTATAGGCGCTTTCCGGGATGGACTTCAGCTCTCGCGCCGAATTTTGTTTTATGGCTTCAATCGACTCAAAACGGGTGCCACGAAGGGGCAATTTTAGTTTTGGGAAGAGGAAAATGTCGCAGGGAGCCAAATCAGGCGAATAAGGTGGTTACTGAAGCACGTTTGTTGAGTTTTTGGCGAGAAAGTCAGTAACAATCGTAGCTCGGTGAGAAGGCGCGTTATCGTCATGCAAAATCCATGACTTGTTTTCCCACAAATTTGGCCGCTTCTTACGGATAAGCTCACGCAAACGTTTCATAACGCCTAGGTAATACCCCTTGTTTACCGTCTGACCCTCTGGAACGAATTCGTAGTGCACCACGCCACGGATATCGAAGAAAACAATGAGCATCACCTTCATTTTCGAGCGGCTTTGGCGCGGTTTTTTCGGTTTCGGCTCATTTTTTGCCACCCATTCCGATGGTTGCTGGCTTGTTTGCATATCGTACTCGTAGACCCAGGTCTCATCACCAGTTATAATGCGTTCCATGAATGTAGAATCGGAATTACAGGGATCCAGCATGTCTGAAGCAACCTGTTCGCGATGACGTTTTTGAAGAAAATTCAGGTCTTTCGGTACGAGTCGTGCGGATACCTTTCTCATGCCCAAAATATCAATCAAAATCGTACGTGCGGACTCGTGGGATATCTTAAGATCATGTGCGATCTCTCTCAAGCTGGTACGACGGTTTTCCAGCATCCTTTCCTTAATTTTATCGACGTTATCTTCGATCGAAGCCGTCGATGGGCGTCCGGAACGAGGCAAGTCTTCGACCACTTCACGACCGTCCTTGAAGGCTCTGTACCACTGATATGCACGAGTTTTCGATAGAGCATTATCACCAAAGGCCTTTTGCAACATTTTCAATGCATCGGCACACGAAAATTTATTTGCAACACAAAACTTTAAACAAATTCTTTGCTCAACGTAATCACCCATAGTAAAAATCGGCACGCACTCTGACATCGACTGACTTAATCAGCTGTTGCAAACACACTAGTTGACAGATCCCGCTCAAGCTTGGCATAGTAATTAAGGACGGTGGTAGCAACCTAGGAAAAAAATATTTACCTGCCTCATTGCCCTGCCAGATTTAAATCGATAATTCCCGGTACTTTCTTGACAGAATTTATATATATTTTTTTACTTAGTTGTTTCTTTATCTTAGTATCCCTGCCATTCTTGTGATGATATTACTTTCGGGACCATATTTAGTTTTTTTTTTAAACAAAAGTAAAATATCACCTCTTGACATCTACAGATCTCTATGAAGAGAGGATGACGCCTGTACCGTACCACGGTTAGTTTACCGTAGAATTTGCCTATTATTTCAGTATTTTAAAATAATAGACAATTGCAAATTGATTAATATCGATGATTAATTTCGATGGTTTATAGTGGACTGTATTTTTGATTATTAGCGGTGATTTTGACTTTAAAGAACACTCTATGTGTGGTGGTCCACAGCTTCCTTTATCTAATAATGATAAACCAGAACGATGATGAGTAACTAAAGTAAAACACTTATAACAAAACAAACTTATAATTTTTTGGCATCACTGTATATGATACCAAGCTAATGTCAAATCACTAAATTACTTTTCATGTTTTCTAAGGCCATACATTCTGTCCAGAAAGTACCGGGAATTATCGATTTAAATCTGGCGGGGCAATGAGGCAGGTAAAAAATTTTTTTCCTAGGTTGGTACCACTGTCCTTAATTACTATGCCAAGCTTGAGCGGGATCTGTCGACTAGTGTGTTTGCAACAG
The DNA here is from genome assembly GCA_034642435.1 of Megalocaria dilatata. Taxonomy (NCBI): domain Eukaryota; kingdom Metazoa; phylum Arthropoda; class Insecta; order Coleoptera; family Coccinellidae; genus Megalocaria; species Megalocaria dilatata. Next base: position 48,693,680 of record CM067859.1, on the reverse strand, counting down.
CTGATTAAGTCAGTCGATGTCAGAGTGCGTGCCGATTTTTACTATGGGTGATTACGTTGAGCAAAGAATTTGTTTAAAGTTTTGTGTTGAAAATAAATTTTCGTGTGCCGATGCATTGAAAATGTTGCAAAAGGCCTTTGGTGATAATGCTCTATCGAAAACTCGTGCATATCAGTGGTACAGAGCCTTCAAGGACGGTCGTGAAGTGGTCGCCCATCGACGGCTTCGATCGAAGATAACGTCGATAAAATTAAGGAAAGGGTGCTGGAAAACCGTCGTACCAGCTTGAGAGAGATAGCATATGATCTTAAGATATCCCACGAGTCCGCACGTATGATTTTGATTGATATTTTGGGCATGAGAAAGGTGGCCGCACAACTCGTACCGAAAGACCTGAATTTTCTTCAAAAACGTCATCGCGAACAGGTTGCTTCAGACATGCTGGATCGCTGTAATTCCGATTCTACATTTATGGAACGCATTATAACTAGTGATGAGATCTGGGTCTACGAGTACGATATGCAAACAAGCCAGCAATCATCGGAATGGGTGGCAAAAAATGAGCCGAAACCGAAAAAACCACGCCAAAGCCGCTCGAAAATGAAGGTGATGCTCATTGTTTTCTTCGATATCCGTGGCGTGGTGCACTACGAATTCGTTCCAGAGGGTCAGACGGTAAACAAGGAGTATTACCTAGGCGTTATGAAACGTTTGCGTGAGCGTATCCGTAAGAAGCGGCCAAATTTGTGAGCGAACAACTCATGGATTTTGCATGACGATAACGCGCCTTCTCACCGAGCTACGATTGTGACTGACTTTCTCGCCAAAAACTCAACAAACGTGCTTCAGCAACCACCGTATTCGCCGGATTTGGCTCCCTGCGACTTTTTCCTCTTCCCAAAACTAAAATTGCCCCTTCGTGACACCCGTTTTGAGTCGATTGAAGCCATAAAACAAAATTCGGCGCGAGAGCTAAAGTCCATCCCGGAAAGCGCCTATAAAAAATGTTTCGATAAAGTGCCGTTGGCATAGATGTATTGGAGCAAATGGAGCCTATTTTGAAGACGACCCAAAAAATTTTGACGATTAAATGTAAAAATGTTGTTTTAATTGAAAATTCCCGGTACTTTCTTGACAGAGTAGTATATAATAATTATAAAACAAATAAACAGAAGTGTCAAATAACACTTCAGTTCGTCTGGTGCAGCTGAATAAATGCTAGATCGAAATATTAATATAAAAAAGCCTAAATATCGATGACACAATGAACTCGAAGGACAGGGCCGTCTCCAATGAGACGGAACAACGCCCTTATGAAATCAGCAGGGGACCAATCGCTAGACAGATAGATCTGATATGCTGATGGGTTGAGGTCAACAAATAATATTCCCATTACCCCGCAGAACAAGTATAAATCCTAGGTGATCGTAATCTGAGATATACGCCCCAATTTTCCACCTACAATTCATTTTCTGCCATATCATAAAAACGACAGACATCACGTACGTAACAGCGGCAGCATCCTACTATCAGGCATACAGCGTAAGTCAGATCTCCATCATAAATCCTAATCTCAATATTCCGCTCTAACCGCCTGTCAAAAGCGGAATCGCAAATCAATCACGCAAATACAACAGACCGCTTCAGGATACGCGTGGGGTCATCGCGTACGCACATATTTCCTTTGATTAGCCCGGCTGCTCCGCGACCTCCGCTCACGTAGACTCGTTATTCAGGATAATTGCCCCCCATTTCTGGACCATATTCATTGGCGAACATTAATTTCGCGTTGGTGGGACTGTTGTTTCGTTGCTGAAGTATTCTGTAGCCGCAAATTTGTCGAATGAAACGGGCAGATTGAAACATGGCCGAACTTAAATGATTTACAGATCGGGGTGAGGATATGTCGCGCTGTTGTTGATCATTTTCGATTTGAAAGTTTCTTTGCGGTTCAATAGCTTCACAGTTTTCAAAGCATGAATGATTCCAATTAGATACCTGTTGTGATCAAGGGTTGTACTTCTGCCATCCAAATTATCTATCTCAGTACAGATCATTGCAAAGGACTACATGCATGTATGAGCTTATAATCTTGTGCATTACCCAGCATATTGATTCCATTAATTAACAACAGAACCGTTCAACCTGCACATTAAATAGCTTTCATAATGAAACATACACAACATAACCGTAGGTAAATTCAGGTCTTGGACCCACAAACTCTGGCAATGCGCCCAGATTCTCATCTAACTACGCAACCGACGTCTCCTAAGAGGCTACACTACTATACTACTACATAGTGAGTCAAAACAGTACCATGAATCACAAAATGGGTATTATTCAAAAAAATTCATTTTATCGCCTTCAAAGTGAGCTTCTCCCGAAATAATACAATTATGTTAAGGAATAATCCATTCATCAAAACGTCAACGAAATTTGTGAACGAATTTCTTGGAATCGACTTCAGTACTCGCCGCGAATGTTTTTGTCTTCTCTTAACTGAATACATTGAAGTGTTTCGTAGAGTAGGGCGGGGCTACAAATTCGACGGCTAAAAATTCCCAACCTACATACCACAATGTAGAAGCGGCATAGGAACAAGCGAACTAAGTAATTGCAATCAGGGTGATAAGCTAAACTAAATACCGTAGATGCTCAACTTCCCTGCCTAGCATGTGTTCCAAATCAGCCCCGCCTGTAACAGTCCCCTCGAACTAATTCTATGTGGCGCGAAATATTCAAACTCAAATGGTATCCTTATGATGACAGAATAGTTATCGTGGCGAAGTCTAGCGCAGCTATTCTTAATCAACCACGACATAGCAGAAGCAAATAAAACTGCAATTGTTTTCAATTATGTTCCTTGAGAGAAAAAACGAGAAAAATTAAATGCATACCGAAAACCCTCAATATCAGGTACAGTGGGGCTCGCTCACTCACAACTATCATCCACTCACACAATCATTGAGTTCTGTTCCCTTAGCAAATATGATCTATATTCAAATTTGAATTTATTTATATTCATCTTCCTAAACTCGTCCAGAAGCGGATTGTAAAGCGATACTGCACAATAAATGAACTACCTGCAGAACATGGCCGTCCGATGACGTGGAATAAGAAATCGACCTGCGAACCTTGAATCTCTGCCGTATCTAGAATCCGCAGGGATGAACTCTGAGATAGCAGGATGAATTAGTAGACACCGCATGTGAGTGAGGTTCGCCAGATGAAATTTTCTCCTGTTGCCCATGTTGAGCCATCCTGTATCCACCATAGCCGCAATATATGATCGACCTTTCGCAACCCAAAAACCAAACCACAACAGCTATTCTGAACATTTTGGATATGAATTTTTTTTCGTTTGCCTCAAACATGAGCCATACAAACAATCTCAACAAGTGAATTGCGAAAGGACTAAGGTCTCGCATAGCATTTTTCCCAATCCTTGGGTCAACAGAAGTCTACTGCAATAGAGCAGTTTCAGATTGCTGTAAAATCGCATCATTAAGTTTTTTATATATTCACTGAACATCAAATCATTATCCAAATAAAAACCCAAAACTTTTACTACGCTGCTGACAGAAAGTTTGGTATCACCAATATGAATATTCAATTCTCGATTGAGATCGTCCCTAGACATTTTAGATGAAAAACATATAAGTTTTGATTTTTGAGCGTTAAGTTTGAGTGCATGCTATCTAGAGATTCGTGATATGTTCACAAGTTCAGCGTTAAGACTCATTTACAATGTTGACATTACTAGAATTAAAACAACCATAAAGTCGGATGTCATCAGTATATGCTTGCAAGCTACAATAATCAACCGATTTGAGGATATCTGCAGTATAAACTATAAACAGCAACGGACCTAAAATCGAACCCTGGGGTACACGTGTCTGAATACTCATGCCAGATGAGTATTCCCCATCATTATAAATTATTTGGGTTCTATCGCGGATGTAAGAATCTATAAGAGTCATGAAATATTATAATAATATTTCAATTTAGAAATGAGGAGTGTATGATCTAAGGTATCGAAAGCCTTAGAATAGTCCAACACAACTAACAGGCTAGCTGAAAGCCTCTATCATGAGCCCCTATTATATCGTCCATTACGGTCGTCAATGCCGTACCCCTTCCTAAAGCCGCATTGACTTTGAGGCAAAATATTATTTTTTTTTAATATTCAAATACTCGAACATACAACACACGTTCGAATATTTCAGAAATGGAAGGCAAAATACTTATCAACCGCAGGTCGTCATAATGCTTACAACTTGCTTTTTTAGGAATAGGTCGACCAATAGAAATCTTCCAAAAATCGGGAAAATATTCTTGTTCAATACAGCTATTGACAATATTGATAATTACCTCATGTTAAAACGGGCTGCTGTATTTCAACATAGTAGCACTAATATTGTCAATACCATACGCATCAGACCCTAAACCGTTCAGAATGGAATTGATGTCATTGAAATTGAAAAAGTAGTGTTAGAATGAAACCTTGCGTTATCATAAAAGTTTATTGTACTAGCTGTTTCCTTTGATACATTACTGAGTAGAGACGAGAAGTAACTGTCTAAATTTTCTGGGTCGGAGATATTAGATGGAATAGCGTGGTCTTTTCTAGAACGAACACTTAGATCCTTCAGAGTTCTTTAATTCACACGATGGGTGTTTCTCAGCATAGATGGAATTGAGATAAGCCGCTTTTTCGTTTCTGGTAGTAGTGACTGCAAAATCTCTTATAGGATAACCAATCTACCTCTAAGCGAGTATGCCTAAATTTTTGCAGAGTTTTGTCGCGCTGTCTAATAATTGATTGTAAATTTTTCGTTAACCAATGTGCTTTTGATTTAGAATCATTTGTTTCTTTTAAAGGCGCATGTTTACTGAAAATTTTTGCTATGAAGTTGTTAAACATTGCTATTTTAGCTTCCGAATTCCAACGAGATGCTGGCTTTTTACTCCTTAGTATCAGCTCGACATATACCATCTTATGATCCGAAATACCATCTAATGGAAGAGTCCCCACTGCCTTAACCATATCATCATTGGAAATAAAAATTTGGGTCGATCAGAGAACTTGAAGAGCAAGCTATCCTAAGGCTCACTAAGGAGGTGATAAACCGTAAGACTCGAACCAATTTAGGGCAGGACTATTCAAGTTCAGGAGATCTTCATTTAAATCAACCAAACATATCAAATCACCATCAGTTATGGAAATATTCGATCCAGTTTGAAAATTGAGTAAATAGCTCTATTTGAACTCGATCGAACTCTCACCATGTATGAAGAGTATTTTAAGAAAAAAAATTAAATGAAAATCACTTATTTGCATTTCAGTATTTATTACAATAAAATAAAAACAGGCCAAATTATTTTACTCAAAAATATTTGTGAGCTTTAAATATTTTATGTATATACAAGGTATATAAACAATCCACAAATGGTATAAATTCAACAAACATTATTAATTATTATTAATTATTTCATTTGAATTCATAAGCTGATGATATAAAATGAATATGCTAATAATTTATAACATTAAATGAATATTATAATGATAATATAGATAAAATAAATAATATAATAAATTTGTCAAATGAGGAATGTAGAAAATATGCAAAAAATTTTCTTGCCGCTTTCCATCCTTTTTTCTTGCATCATAAATTATTTTTGCCGCAATTTCAACAGGATCAGTGCCCCCATGTAAGGCCTTCTATCTTTCCCACTCAAAAACCTTTCAATAGTTCTGCACCATGCATGCACAATAGTCCTAACTGAACAAATTTTTTTTATATGTTCTATAGTTTTATTTGTATAAATGGTATCGGGTGTTTTTTCAGAGTGATAGAACTTTCGATAGAGATAACTGTGATTTGACAGAAGGTAGAAGCCATGTTGTTTCGACATTTCTGTTCAGTAAGCATTGACAAATAACATGGAAAGACTCACACCGCAACAACGCTTAAAAATTGTTGAAATTTATTTTCAAAATCAGTGTTCTGATCGCCAAACTAGAAAGCACTTCGTGAAATTAATGGTTTACATAATCGTCCATCAGAGCAGCTTATTCGTCGAACTATCGATTGATTTCGGACCACATTTTCTCTACTCGATGCAACAACAACAATAAGACAAATAACTGTACGTACAGAAGAAAATATCGCTGCTGTAAGTCATAGTGTTAATGATGATCCAGATTTGTCTATTCGTCGACGTTCACAACAAGTTGGACTCTGTGCATCCACCACATGGAAAATTTTGCGAAGAGATCTTGGTCTACACCCATACAAGATCCAACTGGTTCAAGAACTAAAGCCATTTGACCATAATAAGCGTCGTTTGTTTGCTGATTGGGCCCTAGAACAGGTTGAAGTTGATCCACTTTTTTATCGTAAAATTGTGTTTAGTGATGAAGCTCATTTTTGGTTGAACGGCTATATAAAAAATCCTCAAGAAGTTCCTGAAAAATGCAATGTATGGAGTGCTTTACACGCTGGAGGCATCATCGGTCCATATTTCTTCAAAAACGATACTGGAGCTAATGTTGCAGTGAATGGTGCTCATCACAGATCGATGATCAATGAATATTTGTTTCAAAATTTAAATGGTATCGACCCAGAAGTGTTTTGGTTCCAACAAGATGGTGCTACACCTCATGCTGCTACCTTAACAATTGATTTATTGAAGGAAATATTTGGCGATAACATTATTTCGAGGAATGGTCCAATTAATTGGCCTCGAAGATCATGCGACATAACTTCACTGGATAATTTTTTGTTGGGTTATGTCCAGTCATTGGTTTATGCTGATAAACCAGAAACAATAGATGCTTTGGAAGCCAACATTACTCGTGTTATTAATCAAATAAGGCCTGAATTACTCCAAAAGTGGTCCAAAATTGGTCTAGTCGCATGCGGTTCCTCTGAGCTAGTCGTGATGGGTAAATGCCGGAAATTATTTTTAAAACATGTCATAAAATTATCTCTCAAATAAAAAAATTGGCTTCACTTTTAATTTAAATGTGTTTCATTTCAATGTATAGTTCAATCACTCGTAAAAAAACACCCAATACAACCAAAGAAGTCCGTTGGAGTGTTTTGCAAAGTTGAGATTCAAATCTTTCAAGAAAGTTTCTGTCTCTATTAATTTTTCAAATCTTGAATAGTTTAGAAGAGGATCTTGAAATAAAGGGCAAACCCATCACTAGGATATTCAAGTCTCTTTTCTCACCCATTACAATACTCCCTACATTTAATTAGCACGTTATTTTCAGATTCCTCATTTGCGAATAAATATTCCGTACATTTTTTACAGGTAACAGACAATCTTAGTTTCCTCAAAATATATCCAGCTACACAATTATTAGACAATTGAGAAAGTTTTAATTCCAGCATTCAACTGGATAAAACCCCTTCATAACCATGCTCTATATATGAAAGGCTACCTAATCTTGCTACACAGGCATCTAAAGTACAGGAACTTTCAACAGTCTTCAAGGTTTTCAAATATACAAATAGAAAATTGAATGTAGATTGATGAAATGGCGTATTGGAATTGATAATCATCGTCGTTGATTGCTTACATTGCTCTTTGTATAATTTATTAGAATAAGATGGCATTGGTGTTTGTGTGTTTGTGCGGGAGCGTTATAAAGTTAAAATAGTTGATTTTGACTTCGAATTCGAGAGTCCTGTTGAGTGTCTATGGATCCAGCTGGGTATCAGGAAATTGAGTATTGTGATTGGTGTAGTATATAGACCTCCAAGTCGAGGAAAGCTTGAATCAAGGCTCAATTCATTTGTGAATGACATTGATTCGATGTTGAATTATGTGTGTCCTATGGCTGATTGTGTTTTTTGTATTGGTGACGTCAACGTCAACCTGTTGAATTCATCGAACCCATTGTCTGAATGTTTTTCCTCCTATGGATTTGATCAAATCATTCAGGAGGCCACAAGGGTTACTGAAAGATCGAGTTCGCTATTGGATCCAATTTTTGTGAGGTGTCCAGCCGACTTCATTGAAGCGGGTGGCGTGAAGAACGTCTGTCATATGAGTGATCATTGCTTGGTGTTCTGTAAGTGCAACATACCTAGTCCAAAGAGTGTGCAAAGGTATATAAATTGTAGGGATTTTGAAAATTTTGATAGTGACGCTTTTCTTTCCGACTTGAGGTCGGAGCGGTGGCACTTACTCACCCGTAAACCTAATATCGATAAAAAAGTGCAAATTTTCAATGACATCTTACTGAGTAATTATGACCGTCATGCTCCTGTCAGACGAAGGAGAATCTCTAAACCGAAAGCGCCGTGGTTGACTGATCGGCTCAGGGGGTTGATGAGAAGGCGTGACTGCGCTTTTGCTGCATTCAGGCGGTCTGGTTCTGCGGAGGATTGGAGTGAATATAAGAGGATGAGAAATGGTACTCTGGCTGAGGTTAGGCGTAGCAAAAAGTCATATCTGTTGGCTGCTAGTTCTGATGGAAGGGAGGCTGCCTGGAGGGCTTTAAAATCTCTGAGGGTTGCTGGGGTGAATGCAAAGGCTATACCAGATGGTTTAAAGGACGCGGAATCTATTAGTGATTTTTTCTCAGCATTCAATGGTACAGCAAATGATGGTGTGTGTACTGATAAGATTTCGTATTATAACAACAATGTTTATAGAAGTGAGTTATCATTCCACTTCAGAATTGCTTCGCTTGAACAGATAGGGACGCACATGACTGGTATTCGAACTAGGGCCGTAGGTGACGATGGTGTGACGCTGGATATGCTCGTTCATGCGTTTCCAGTTATAGAGTCATATGTTCTGCATCTTGTGAACAGCTGTATAGTGGCCAATGTATTCCCTGTGCAGTGGAAGTGCGCTGTTGGTATTCCGCTCCCGAAGACAATGGAGCCTGCATCTTTTTCAGATTTAAGGATCATCAGTATTCTGCCTCTTTTATCTAAGCTGTTGGAGAAAGTTTTGTCAGACCATATTTCGCAGTACTTCAATGATTTCAGCTTACTACCATCGTACCAGTCTGGCTTTCGGAGGAATCACAGTTCTGCTACTACTCTTGCATCGGTCACTGATAGAATATTCCATGATCTAGATCGGGATTATTCTGTCCTTCATTTTTTGCTTGATTTTTCGAAGGCATTCGACACGATTAATCATTCCCTCCTGTGTGCCAAGCTGAAGTATTTTGGTCTCTCCGTCTCGGCTGTTTCTATGATAAGATCGTTCCTAGCATTCCGTAGTTTGAAGGTATGGGTGGACGGCAGATGTGCGGCACCGAAATCCGGGCAGGCGTTCCGCAGGGCTCCATATTGGGGCCATTGTTGTTTATTATTTATGTGGCGGATCTTTTTTCTCACTTAGATTACTGCATTGCTGAGGCATTTGCTGACGATGTTCAGTTGTTGTTCCGGTTTAGCACGTGCGAGTTGAACTTGATTTCGGTTAGAGTGAACCGAGATCTTGAGACGATTCTGCAAATGTGTAAATCTCATAATCTTTCGATAAACACGGCTAAAACCAAATGTATTGTATACTGTAAAAAAAAAGATAGGAATATAATCACAACTAGCTTAGATCTTAGTCTCAGAGAGTAGAGTTTTGATTATATACGTCTATTAAATATAAGCGGTGCTTATTGTTGACATTAATTTAATTCTAAAAGTTTTTTGAATAAAAATTTTTTTGGAATTAAAATTGTAGAAGACTAACAGATTAAATCTGATTTGATATTCAAATTTTCTTACATTGGGTGAATTGTGAACGATGTTAACTGATATTTTTTGTCCGAAGTTAATGCCATTGCTACGGATAATTATTCTCAGGAAGTTAACTCAACATGCCATATTACTAATGAAACAATGACTGTAATAGATAGAAAACTCCCTAGATTAATTTTCGAAATGAAAATATCAATTGGTCGCCAAAATGGTGCGATATAACACCATTTGATATTTATTTCAAATTAAAGATAAGGTCCACGCTAATAGTCCAGCAATGATTTTAACGCTGAAAAACATCATAACAGCTGTTAAGCACGAAATAGAGCATTTTGTGATAACGTTATGGGAAATTTGATCAAACAAATGTCTATAAGACAACAGTGGTAAGTATTTGGCAGTTCTCTTTACTATTGAAAAAAATTGGGGCTTACTGCCACAATCAGATTGTCGGAACAATGTCGTCATAGGAATTCTTTCTCCCTAATACAGAATTTGAAAATTATTTTTGGATTCTTAAAAACTCTTAGGTTCTTGAGTTTGGGCGGTTCAACTGTCTGTTCAACATCACCTTTTGACGGTAAGTTCAAATTACATTTATTTTGTGAATAGAGAACCAATTTTGAATATTGTAACTGGGTTGTGCGTAGAACATCAATAACATTCGAACTAACCAACACTAGACATCTCTTCCCTATCAAAAAAATGTTGAGGGTTGAAGCCACCTTCATGGGGGTGGTTTTTTCGGAACAAACTCATGATGGAAATACGTCTCCCTCAAAACAGAAGATAACCTGTTTTTTTGAAATCTTCGAAAATTCTTCTTTTCTGACTTCTGACGGGGAGTCAAATTTCTGTTGGGACACCCTGTAAGGAGTATTTAAATATTTTAGCCTCTCGAGTCGAGTCCTTAAATATATTAACGTTAAATCCAGACTCTCTGTATAAATTGTGAAAACTTCGGAGAAAAAACTTTGTGAGCAAAATCCTCCTAGGACTTTAATTTCAACTTCAATCCGGCGATCTGAAAACGTTTTTTAGTATGTTCTCATTCACCTTCAAGAACCATTATGTATCGGGTGTTTATTTTAGAGTGCTAGAACTTCAAATTGAAATAAAACACATCTAAATTAAGATTGAAGCCAAATTTCTTTTTTATTTGAAAGATAATTTTATGACATTTATGTTTTAAAAATAATTGCCGGGATATCTCCACCACGACTAGCTCTGAGAAACCGCATTGAACCAGACTAATTTCGGACCACTTTTTCGAGTAATCAAGCCTTAATTCATCAATAACACGAGTTATGTTGGCTTCCAAAGCGCTATTGTTTCTGGTTTATCAGCATAAACCAATGACTTGACATAATCCTAAGTGGATTTATGTCACATGATCTTAGAGGCCAATTAATTGGGCCATTTCTGGAAATAATGTTATCGCTAAATCTTTCTTCCAATAAATCAATTGTTACGGTAGCAGCTTGAGGTGTATCACTATCTTTTTGGGAACAAAACACTTCTGGGTCGATACCATTCAAATTTTGAAACAAATAATCATTGATCATCGATCTGTAACGAGCACCATTCACTGTAACATTAGCTCAAGCATCGTTTTTAAGGAAATATAGACCGATGATATCTACAGCGTGTAAAGCAAACCATACAGTGCATTTTTCAGGATGCAATGGAACCTGCAGAACTTCTTGAGGATGGTTTTCACTCTATATACGGCAATTTTGCTTTTTTACATATCCGTTCAACCAGAAATGAGCTTCATCACTAAACACAATTTTACGATAAAAAAGTGGATCAACTTCAAGCAGTTCAAGGCATCAGCAAACGAACGACTCCTATTATGGTCAAGTGCCTTTAGTTCTTGAACCAGTTGGATCTTATATGGGTGTGGACCAAGATCTTTACGCAAAATTTTTCATGTGGTGGATGCACAGGGTCCAACTTATTGTGAACGTCGACGAATAGATAGATCTGGATCATCATTAACACTGACTTACAGCTGCGATATTTTCGTCTGTACTTAAAGTTCTTTGTCTTGTTGTTGTTGCATCGAGTAGAGAAAATGTTGTCCGAAATATATCGATAGTTGGACGCATAAGCTGCTCTGATGGATGATTATGTAAACCATAAATTTCACGAAGTTCTATAAGTTTGGCGAATAGAACACTGATTTTGAAAATAAATTTCAACAATTTGTAAACGTTGTTGCGGCGTGAGTCTTTCCATGATAATTTGTCAATGCTTACTGAACAGAAATGCCAAAACAACATGGCTTCTACATTCTGTCAAATCACTGTTATCCCTATCGAAAGTTCTATCGCTCCAAAAAAAACACCCGATATTAACGTTAAATCCAGACTCTGTATAAATTGTAAAAATTTTTAAGAGACTGAGAACTTTTTCCAGTATTATTCCAAGGATTCATTTTGGATTGAGAAAAATAAAGCAAACAAAACTTCAAATTTATTTATCAAACTTTATGAGCGGAATCCTCCTAGGACTTTAATTTCAACTTCAATCCGCTCTTTAGTATGTTCTTATACTGCTTCAAAAAACATTATGTACAACGTAAATCTTTCAAACAGAACAGCGCCATCTTCAAACTAAGTCCGACATTTTCCAGAAATCCGAAATGAAGTTGTCACATAAATAGTCATGTGTGAAGAACAAAATCTCACTGCGAAAAATAACCGTAGCTATAAATTTGTCAGAATGTCCATCCGAAATTCAATATCCACCTTCCCCCAACTTTATTTTCTCAGAAAAGTGTAGACAGGCTTGGAATAATATTAATTTATGTTCTTAATCTCACGGCAACTAGCAACCGTAATATGGAATACTGAAAACTTGGGGAAAGCGGTGGATATTTGTTAAATACACTCAAACTTTTTAATACAACTTTTTTATCACGTTGTTCATTTCTGTTAGGAAAACGGAGATTTCTTGCGAAGATTCCTTCTTGGAGTTCAAAAATAAATAGATATTTATGTTGCCACCGTATATTCATTTTCATTTATAATATTTGCGCCTCTCCGAGAAAGGAAATGAAGTCTGGAGAAAGGAGGAAGTCGTTGGTGTTTGCTATTTTTCAAATTACTCGCCTTTCCTGTTTTCTGAAATGAAAGCAGACTGGGAAGAGAGGAAAATAATATTGCGCCAAGATTCTGGCAGTAGTCATTTGACAAGTTCCTTGTTTGATTTATTATGATTTGATGGAAATATCGTTCCGTCAACTATTTGTTTCTTGAAATAAAAAAAACAGTTTCATAAATGTGTTCATATATGTATATTGAACCAGAAATTTGGATTTTCAGTTGGAAAAATTATAGCAAAATTTGAATATTAAAACAGATTTAATCTGTCCGTTTTTTATTTTTTAATTTTCAAAAAAAAATTTTATTTAAAAAGATTTTAGAATGAAATTAATATCTACATAGTTAATAGACGTATATAATCAAAACTCCATATACAATGTCAAATAGAATAAATAATCCAACAATTGTCATTTAAAATTAATAAATAAATATTTGAAGGAGACAAAATTTGTTTCTGATCTTAGCATTATGAACACCAGTTCCTTTTCAAAAACATAACACACAACTTAAGGACTTCTCAAAAAATATAATTCGTTTATTTAATATATTTGAATATTTGAATGAGTTAATTCAAAAATCTCTCAAAACATGCACTATATCTTCTAAAAACAATTAGACTTCCGATAATCCCTTCATCGGCCCTAAATCATATTTAAAATATCAATATCAAATAACAATCAGTATATCTCACCTCAAAGTCTCTAATTGTTTTTTGAAGATATAGTGCATGTTTTGGGAGATTGTTGAATTAACTTATTTGAATATTTAAACATATGAAATATTTCAAATAAATTATATTTTTTGAGAAGTCCTTAAGTTGTGTTTTAAGTTTTTGAAAAGGATCTGCTGTTAATAATGGTAAGATCAGAAACAAATTTTGTATCCTTCAAATATTTATTTATTAATTTATTTTAAATGACAATTTATATTTGTTGGTTTATTAACTCCATTTTACATTGTATATTGAGTTTTGATTATATATGTCTATCAAATATGAGCGTTGCTTATGTAGACTTTAATTTAATTCTAAAGGTTTTTTAAATGAAAAATATTTTGAAATTAAAATTGTAGAAGACTAACAGATAAATCTGTTTTAGTATTAAAATTTTGTTATATTTTTTCTATCAAGTAAAAAGTCTTTTTCTATTTTAAAAATATATACTTTCAAATTCTTGATTGTTTCGGTCTCTACTTGAGGGAAATTCATCGTATATGATATGAAGTATGATATAAGCGGAAATAAAGTGTTTTACTTCAAATCATATATATTGTTTCAGAAAATTTTTCAGATGCGTCAATTGTTCTACTGAGGTTAGCATTTTTTTGAATGAAAAGTGTCACTATTTTATTTCACTCTCAAGACTTAAAAGCTCTTGGAATTTTAATACAGAATGAGATATCCTTGATTGTTTCGATTTTCACATGACGAAAATTCATCTTGATATTAAAAAATAAAAAACAATCTCTACTTATGCTTGTTGCTTACACAACAATTGTTTCGTCGTAACATGACTGAACCAAATGAGTATTTAAATTGAGAATGCAAATACAAGAATGTTTCTTAAGTACTAAACTCTATTGAAAAAGGTAACAGAAATACAGAAATGATTCTTAAACTCTATTGAGAAAAGTATAGAGGGGAGAGAAGAAAATAAATGGGTGGAAGAAAAAACGTTCACAATCATCAAGGGTATTTCGAAATGTTGATCAAAAATATTGAGTAGTGGGTATTTGTTCAAGTTTGTATCTATTGTTATTTATTGTATCTATTCATTACCGCGATTCCCAAGAGACTAACTCGGTGACTTTCATTTTTAATGTGCAATATTCTGTAGTCACTAATAAAATTTTATTTTAATTTTTTCTTAATATAACATTTTTTATGTTCCCAAGTTCTTGTTTGGAATGAACGTGCAGCCTGTTCAATATTTAGATACTGGTAAATACCACGATAGTTCAGTCAACTTAGTCCTAAAAATCGAGATGAGGTTACCAAAATTCCCATAGATCTGAAAATTTTTATGAATTTTCAAAATATTATTAATTTATAATTAATTGTGAAATGTTTTCATCGTTCCTCTTTATGCAACAAATTTTATTGATGTTAAAGTTTGAAAAAATGGTTTTTTTGCTTTTTCCAGCTGAACGGTGAGTTTCACAGCAAAATAGTTCAGACAAAATTGAATATCATTAAATTCTCTATAAAAAATGTTTCCCACATCTTTCCGTTAGAATCGCCATTTTTGTGATATGGTGATTTAAAGAATTCAAAAAATCATTTCCATCGTAATATGCATGTTAATGTATCAGGTGTTTTTTTTTTAGGGTGATAGAACTTTAAATTGAAATAAAACACATTTAAATTAAGACTGAATCCAAATTTTTTTTTTATTTGAAAGATAATTTTAGGACATTTATATTTTGAAAATAATTTCCGGCGTATGTCCACCACGACTAGCTCTGAGGAACCGCATTAGACCAGACCATTTTTGGACCACTTTTTCGAGTAATTCAGGCCTTATTTCATCAATAACACGAGTTATGTTGGCCTCAAAGAAAATAAAAAATAAAAAAATAATCCAGAGGAGTTATGTCGCATCATCTTGGAGGCCAATTAATTGAACCATTTCTCGAAATATTGTTATCGCCAAATCTTTCTTTTAATAAATCAATTGCTACGGTAGCAGCATGATGTGTAGCACCATCTTGTTGGTACCAAAATACTTCTGGGTTGATACCATTTAAATTTTGAAACAAACAATCAATGATCATCAATTTGTAACGAGCAGCATTCACTGTAACATTAGCTCCAGCATCCTTTTCAAAGAAATATAGGCCGATGATTCCTCTAGCGTGTAAAGCACACCATACAGGTGAATTCTACCAGAATAGTTATTGGCTATTTGAGGAAGGCCTCTTTTCCAAGTGACTACCAAGCAGTCTCCACAGTCCACCCAGAGGTAGAAAGTGTGATAAGGATTACGCCATGTCATCGCGCTCGGCGAGAACCCCTCCGAAGAGATGAACCCACCAGCTTCCAGTTTGGGCCCCGACTCGAAAGCCAGAACCGTCTGACTGGTAGCAGCGAAGCACTATCCAACCTCTACTGGCTCAGCAGGTCAGTACCCGAGTTGGTTTGAGACGCAACTCACCCGCCGGAGGGAATTCTTATCCATCCACCCGAACGCAGTCCCATAAACTAAGATAAACTCAAGATTGACGACTACAATTGATCCTGGTACGAGCACCGTCTAGCGGACTATACGTCCTGACCCACCGAACCCATGTGAAGTCATTTGATTGATCCTGGCGTCAAGCACTAATGGCGGAGCCATTTCGTCGAGATCCACAAACCCTAAATAGTTACGCACAGATCCAGGGGCCAGGACAGGCCGGTCGAACCGTCAAGTCCCGTTAAACCCCGAGTCGTTTCATGAGAATATCCCGAAAATGGGGGTCTGCGAACAGATAAATGAAATACCCCCCTAGTCCAGCATGCGGACTTTCAACCACTGCCCCTTCGAGTCCAACACCAATTGGGGTGGCCAGGTGGTACAAGTAACACCTGAGGGCAAGCCCACCCCCCCGAGGTAACGCAGTATGCTACATAACGCACTCGGCCATTACACAGAATCCGGAGATTTATACTGCGATAGGGTAGAGTACGCCAGTTTTAAGGGAGAAGCCCTGTGCTGCGACAGACTCCCTTGTCACTGAGTTAATCAACCGGCTCAGCCCTCCATTTCACCTGAGTAAAACTAGGGCCCCATTCGGAGATCTTCCACCATACAGGTCCAGTGACTGGCGCGAAATGGCATTACGTTAGACACCAAGACTTAACCCTCCAATTCGCCGGGACGAATCTAGGGTCCTAGTCAAGAGAGCGCCCCCATCACGTCAAGATCTAATGCCTGGGGGGCGAGCACACCATACAGTGCATTTTTCAGGATGCAATGGAACCTGCAGAACTTCTTGAGGATTGTTTTCACTCCATATACGGCATTTTTTCTTTTCACATAGCCGCTCAAACAAAAATGAGCTTCATCACTAAACACAATTTCACAATAAGAAAGTAGATCAACGTTAAGCTGTTCTAGGGCCCAATTAGCAAACAAACGACGCTTATTATTGTCATGAGGCTTTAGTTTTTGAACCAGTTGCATCTTGTATGGCTGTAGACCAAGATCTTACATCGAATAGAGAAAATGTTGTCCGAAATCTATTGATATTTCGACGGATAAGCTGCTCTGATGGACGATTATGTAAACGATAAATTTCACGAAGTGCTTTATAAGTTTGCGAATAGAACACAAATTTTGAAAATAAATTTCAACAATTCGTAAACGTTGTTGCGGCGTGAGTCTTTCCATGGTACTTTGTCAATGCTTACTGAACAGAAATGTCAAAACAACATGGCTTCTTCCTTCTGAAAAATCACAGTTAGCCCTATCGAAAGTTCTATCACTCTAAAAAAAACACCCATTACTTTAATATACATTTATGAACCATTATACGAGTAGAAATATTAGTCACTGTGACTTATACATACACACTGTAGAATTCTTAGAATATTGTTATTGGGAAAGTAACTTCGTTTTTTCTGGACAGAGAATTTAATTGTATTTTTTCGAACCCAACTTCACACATAATCATTATATTTGAGGGTTGATATAGCAAGGAACGTGTGTGAATAATTCCATTAATTCTACGCAGCAGTTTTGTGTTGGTGTCCTTTTGAATAAGAAAAGCCATAAGCAGCATTTTCTTCATATTTTGCTTTTTTAGTATAGAAAAAGTACAACACCTGAGATCAGTGTGAGATTAAATTTACCGAATTCAACTATTTATGACCACTTGAAAGGCCTAGGCTTAACCTCGAAGCTCGATATTTGGGTTCCCCACGTTCTCACGGAGAGAAATTTGTGTCTTCGCGTTCACGTCTGTAATTCGCTTCTCAAACGTCACGAAAATTATCTATTTTTGTTGTGCATCATTACTCAGAACGATAAATAGGTTGTACATAACAATGTCCAATGCAAGAGATCATGGAGCAAAAACGATGAACCGACTCAGAGCAGTTCGAAAACCACTATCCATAAAAAAAAGGATGTCTGTTTGGTGGGATTTTGAAGGAATTGTTTTTTTTCGAGCTTATATCGGATAACACAATAACTAATTCGGAAGTCTACTGTAATCAGCTGGACAAACTGAATAATGCAATTCAACAGAAAAGAGCCATAGTTAATCAACAGAATAGATTTAGTGTTCCACTAAGCTAATAAGAGAAGATAGTTCAATCACCAAAAACTTTTACAGATTGAATGGCATATAAACTAACCATATTATCCAGATCTGGCACCTTCGCATTATTATTTGTTCCGGTTATTGCAAATTTTTTTGGACGGTAAAACCTTTACTTAAATGAAGAGGTTAAAAATCACCTGGATGAGTTTTTTGCCAGCAAAGACCAAAAATTTTATGAGCGTGGAATCATGCTACTATCAAAAAGATGTCAAAAAGTGTTGAACCAACATTATCAACATATAATTTTATGAAGTATTTATTCATTATACGAAAATTGTCTCCCATTTTACCCAAAAAAAAACGAGATTACTTTCCGAAGAACCCATTAAATGAACGTCGAAAACTCGGTCACTAATTTTCTTTGTCGTATGGCCCTGAGAAACATCTGTCTTCCATTCAATTGTCAAGGTCACGATCTTCGTATACTTGCTCCGTTTAAAAGGCGTCATATTCAATAGAATACTGTTAGTCTTAAGTATTCCTTGGTAGCGAAAACTCGTGGCTATCTCTTATATTTTGTAACTGAGTTTGTGCAATTGGCAGTTTATTAAAAAAATATCGCAATTCTTTATTTATTTATTTGTAGTCATCCTTTGACTGAAAGTAGTTGTTACTCTGATCGTGGCATGCAGACATTAATTTATACAAGTGTTGAAAGAGGTGATGAGTTGTCAGAGTACCTGAAAGGACAGATATCTAAATAAAATAGAAAGGCCTTTTACTTGATAGAAGAAATATAACAAAATTTGAATATTAAAACAAATTAATATATGTTTATCTTCTACGATTTTAATTTAAAAAATTTTATTCAAAAAACTTTTAGAATTAAATTAATGTCTAAAACAAGCACCGCTTATATTTAATAGACGTATATAATCTAAACTCAATATACAATGTCAAATGGAATAAATAAACCAAAAGATACACGAAAGTCCCTAAAATTAATAAATAAATATTTAAAGGAGACAAAATTTGTTTCTGGTCTTGCCCTAAGATGCAAGTGGCGTTTTGAGGGCAAGACCAGAAACAAGTTTTGTCTCCTTTAAATATTTATTTATTAATTTTAGGGACTTTCGTGTATCTTTTGGTTTATTTATTCCATTTGACATTGTATATTGAGTTTAGATTATATACGTCTATTAAATATAAGCGGTGCTTGTTTTAGACATTAATTTAATTCTAAAAGTTTTTTGAATAAAATTTTTTAAATTAAAATCGTAGAAGATAAACATATATTAATTTGTTTTAATATTCAAATTTTGTTATATTTCTTCTATCAAGTAAAAGGCCTTTCTATTTTATTTTATATATAATATATAATTATATCTTGGCTTCAATAAATCTCATTATACAATGTCAGTGAATTTAGGTTAACCTTAAAAATAGCTCACACTGTTCTTTGATTCTGTTAGAGCATAGATAAATCTTGAATTATAAAGATGATCTATGTCTCGAAACATTATTCATTTAAACGTGGTGAGTGCTTTGGTACAGGTTAGTTTTATGATTTTAATATTTTGAATATATTTCAGGACTGAAGACGGAATTGCTTTGAACTATATTTGTTTTTTGAAGATATAGTGCATGCTTTGAGAGATTTCTGAATTTACTTATTCGAATATTTAAATATATTAAATATTTCAAATAAATTATATTCTTTGAGAGGTCCTTTAAGTGTGTTCATGTTTTTAAGATGCAAGTGGCGTTTTGAGGGCAAGACCAGAAACAAATTTTGTCTCCTTTAAATATTTATTTATTAATTTTAGGGACTTTCGTGTATCTTTTGGTTTATTTATTCCATTTGACATTGTATATTGAGTTTAGATTATATACGTCTATTAAATATAAGCGGTGCTTGTTTTAGACATTAATTTAATTCTAAAAGTTTTTTGAATAAAATTTTTTAAATTAAAATCGTAGAAGATAAACATATATTAATTTGTTTTAATATTCAAATTTTGGACAGATATCTGTTCAAATTAATATGCAGTGTCAAAAAAACGACACTCCAGAGAGTAGCGTTGCTACCGTTAAAAGACAGCGCCTAAGAAGAAGCTGGTTCATCAAAAATAAGTCCTCGTACTAGAACACGAGTAGGTAAATCTGCTTTTTGTTTCAATCAGTGCTGTTTATTTTGCAGCAATGAATTAAATGAAGAGTTGGAGAAGAAAAAAGGACTGCAATATCGGCGTACAATTTTTGAACTGGCATTACTTTCGTTCGAAGAAAGTATCCTGAAAATATCTAAGACTCGTTGTGATGATAAAGCCAAAGCTTATCTGCAATAAGCTTGTATTCCCATCTCTGCTGCTCAATAACATTAACTCTTGGTATATTATCAAGTTCAAGTGTGGCTTGGTAATAAATGGGATCCAGAAGACTGGGGTTGGAGGCTAGTTGACAATACATTGGAACCAACTGATTAGTTAATCCCACCTGTACTAGACAAACTCCTCCATACTTTCTTTTGCAATTGCAAAAAAGGGTGCAATGCTAAATGCGGTTGTAAAAAGGTTGGACTGTTTTGCTCATCAGCATGTACTAATTGTCAAGACCAATTGTGCTGCAATGGTGAATCGATACTAGATGAGGATTGTTATGATATAAGTGATGAAATTATTATAGTTTTCATAATTATAAGATCAGAAACAAAATTTTGTCTCCTTCAAACATTTATTTATTAATTTTAATTGACAATTTATATTTGTAGGGTTATTTATTTCATTTGATATTGTATTATACATTGAGTTTCGATTTTATAAGTCTATTGAATATAAGCTGTGCTTATAAGACATTAATTTAATTCTAAAAATTTTTCAATAAAATCTTTTTGAAATTAAAATTATAGGAGACTAACAGATTAAATCTGTTATGATATTCAAATTTTGAAATATTATATATAAATATTTATTCATATGGTTTATGAGTTAACTGAAATCAAATGTATCTCACCTTCAATTTCTCGTTATTTATGTCAATGTCAGTTTTTCTGATATGTGTCATGTAATAGGTTTTGTCTTCTCATTTTCATTGTTGGTTTTGTTAAGGGTGGTTCATAAAATTGATTTAATTATTTCGCGTCTTGTCTATAATTAAATTTTTAGGTTCTATGGTCAGTATTTTTTCTTCGTAGTTGAATTCATGTTTCCTTGATTTTTTATGTTGATTAAGCGCCTTTGTCGCGTTTTTTTGGATTTGTTAGCGTTCAGTCTATCGTGTAATCTTTGTGAAGTCTGTCCGATATATTGTTCGTCACATTTTTTGCAGAGGATACTAAATTAGAGTTCTTGGACTTTGGTGTTCAAGCTTTTAGTCTGCTGAAAATATCCTTTATTTGATTTTGAGCTTTGTGGACTGTTTCTATATTATGATGCTTCAATATTTCTGTGATTTTATGGAATGAGTTTTTTTGTGTATGGTATTGGTATTCGTGATTTATTTTCTTATTTCCTTTTGTTATTCTTGTATTGTAAAGTCTTTGTATTTTTTGGTTTATTAGAGGCGCGTCGAGAAGTTACTCTAGCCTAAGTGAACGGCTCTCCATTTAATTCAACGATACACCTAAGTGAGCGTCTATCTTAAGGGGGGTTGAATAAATGTTTAATTTTTTCGCAAAATAACAATGTGTAATGGTTTATACTTTTTAAATATGTAAATGCTTTTTTTTGCGGAATGCTTCGACCAATATGTTGTTAAATATATGTTATGTTAAAAACTCATGTTCAGTTAATTAAATAATTTATTCATATGATTGGGTGCTGAAATTTTATTATTATTTGTTACGAAAAATTCAGAATATCAGTACATACACACGACGCTTTGAGATTAAAATTAATTCTTCCAGTGAACGGAGTGATGTTGATTTTCGAAGTAAAATTGATTTCTCCTTCCTTGCAACACTCAATTTATCGTACCCTCATCCTTTCCCTGACTGTTATCATTAAGTCATCAGCATAAGTCTGAACGTTGAAGCCGTTTACCGTAAGCCTCTCCAGGAGGCCATCCATGATCAAGCTCCACAGCCCACCTTGCGGGCACCCCCTGAGGGGGCTGGTCAGTTAATTCAGACTCTTCATGGTAGGCTGAGAGTTAACATCCTCTCAGCATTGCGATCCACCATAATGGAGTGTTCTAGCCCTTTGCATCTTCCTGGCTTCCTCTAACAATAGACAGATACAGATAATGATAAGAAAAGTCTAGTCTTCTTCAATTAAGTACATCTTTTATTTCACTGTCTAGTCAAAAATTCACAGTGCTGTGACCAAAAGTGACGCAAGATTGCAGTAACAAAGCCTACCCAGAACACAACTGAACTCCTAATTAGCACAAGCTGAAAAAGCTTCTGAGGGATCTTCACAGAAGATCTAGGAGTATCAGGATAATAATAATAATATCAGTAGATCGTTCAAGCACTAGCGCAGCCAAGGGACAGAGGCTTAGGAGCTTGAAAGGGGATTTAACTACTGTGGTGATAAAAGCAGCTCTACTATCAGAGCTGACACAATAAACTTAAAGATCGAAAGGTTTCGTTGCTCGTTGAACAATCTATCAGCCTTCAAATAGTCGTTTGAAATTCTATGAAGTCGCCCGAACAATTAGGTGTGGATCTCAAGATGGTAGATGGTAGATGGATCTCAAGGCATATAAAAATTTAATCTTGGTATGATTATGTTAAACTTCTTCGAAAAGTACGAGAAGTCGTGTATTAAGTAATATTCACAACAAAACTGAATGAAAATACAACACTCTTATGAAGAAACACCAGAAAATTTTTTTCCAGTGTCCTCAAATAGTTACATAGCAAAAAATTTACATATGGCCAAACGGATCGAATTATATGACTCTGAATCAACATGCGAAATTAACTATGTCATTATATTTGACATAGAAAAAATATATGAAAATTCCCCAAAAAGATATATATATATATATATACAAATATGTATTAAATTATATATATATATATATATATATATATATATATATATATATTTAATTATATACATATAATATATATATATATATAATTAAATATATATATATATAATTTTATACATATATATATATATTGAATTATATATATATATATATATATATAATATAAAATGGGGGGGCCTTTTACTTGATAGAAGAAATATAACAAAATTTGAATATTGAAACAAATTGAAATATGTTTATCTTCTACAATTTTAATTTCAAAAAAATTTTTATTCAAAAAACTTTTAGAAATAAATTTATGTCTAACAAGCACCGCTTACATTTAATAGACGTATATAATCAAAACTCAATATATAATGTCAAATGGAATAAATAAACCCAATAGGTATACGAAAGTAATTAAAATTAATAAATAAATATCCAAAGGAGACAAAATTTTGTTTCTGGTCTTACCGTTAAGAACACCCATTTGCCTTTTAAAAACATGAACACACTTAAAGGACTTCTCAAAGAATATAATTTATTTGAAATATTTAATATATTTAAATATTCGAATAAATTATTTCAAAAATCTCTAAAAAAAATGTGCACTATATCTTCAAAAAACAAATATAATTCTAGACAATCCCGTCTTCAGTCCTCTTTTAACATTCCAAATATCAAAATCAAAAACATAACCTATATCACTCACGTGTTAAAAGACTTAAGCTTCGAAATACAGATCAACTATATAATTCAAGATTGATCTATGTTCTAACAAAATCAAAGAACAGTGTGAGTTATTTTAAGGTTTATTTAAATTCAAAATATATAATATATAATTATATTTTGGCTTCAATAAATCTCATTATAGAATGTCAATGAATTTAAATAAACCTTAAAATAGCTCACACTGTTCTTTGATTTTGTTAAAACATAGATCAATCTTGAATTATATAGTTGATCTGTATTTCGAAGCTTAAGTCTTTTAACACGTGAGTGATATAGGTTATGTTTTTGATTTTGATATTTGGAATGTTAAAAGAGGACTGAAGACGGGATTGTTTAGAATTATATTTGTTTTTTGAAGATATAGTGCACATTTTTTTAGAGATTTTTGAAATAATTTATTCGAATATTTAAATATATTAAATATTTCAAATTTGTGTGAGTTCAAGGGGATTCGAGGATGGTTTAGATTCACAATTTGGTCCACTGGAAAATGTTTATTTAATTAATTTTTCATTTATAAGCAGTTTTTAATTTGGAAATGTTTTACTTTCGATCCGATAGACTGCGCTGTCATCGCAGCATTATTGTATATTAATTTCAGTTAGTCCCGATAGTTTGTGCTGCGATCAAATTGAGAAAAATATCTGAAATTTTGTTAGTATTATTGTGTTTGTTCAAGTCGTGTGCTAATTAAAATATTAACTACGAATAGAAATTGATGTTTGAAGAGTTTTTGGAAATGTTTTACTTTCGATCCGATAGACTGCGCTGTCATCGCAGCATTATTCTATATTAATTTCAGTTAGTCCCGATAGTTTGTGCTGCGATCAAATTGAGAAAAATATCTGAAATTTTGTTAGTATTATTTTGTTTGTTCAAGTCGTGTGCTAATTAAAATATTAACTACGAATAGAAATTGATGTTTGAAGAGAATTTGAAAATGTTTTACTTTCGATCCGATAGACTGCGCTGTCATCGCAGCATTATTCTATATTAATTTCAGTTAGTCCCGATAGTTTGTGCTGCGATCAAATTGAGAAAAATATCTCAAATTTTGTTGTTATTATTGTGTTTGTTCAAGTCGTGTGCTAATTAAAATATTAGCTACGAATAGAAATATGTTTGAAGAATTTTTGAGTGTGCCTAAAAAACTATACTTTTTGCGAATTTAGAGTGGAATCGAAGTAAGTATATTTTGTATGAATTTTTTATCAAATTTACACGTGAGTTATAGAACAACCAACCTATTCTATAAATTTATTTCTGTAGGTCGTAAATTTTTTAAATTGTTTTTATTATTCATGTTTTCAATAAAAAAAAATATTAAAAAATTAGAGAAAAATTCTATTAAAAATTATATACTTTGAACGAATTATTCATTTTCAAAACTAGGACATAAGAAAATAAAAATACACGTTTTTCATCTAAAATTTGTTACAATAAATCGTTTTCGGTGATAATTAAAAATTTTATTTTCAATAAATAACTCATATCCATTGTGGTTTATTTAAGTATATTTCGTATAAATTTTTCATCAAATTTACACGTGTTTTTGTTATTAACCATCCTAATCTCAAAATTATTTGTTAGCTTATTGACTTCATAACATATTTTTCAATTGTTTTCAATAAAAATTATTTATTTTTTAAATAAAACAATTATTCAAAAGAAAACTATCAAAAAATTTTAAGAAAAATTCTATTTAAAATTATTTACTTTGGAAAAAATTATTCATTTTACAAATTATCAAGCAAAAAAATATATATGTATATATATATATATATATATATATATATATATTATATATGTATATACTAGCAGACCCGACAGACGTTGTCCTGTGCACACGTCGTTAATTCGAAAATTTCAAAGATTCTTTAATAAACTGTAACAATCTGGAGTGTTTTGATGAAAATTATTATATATATATATATATATATATTTATTAATTTATTAATTATTATATATATATATATATATATATATACATACTACTCTGTCAAGAAAGTACCGGGAATTTTCAATTAAAAGAACATTTTTACATTTAATCGTCAAATTTTATTAGGTCGCCTTCAAAATAGGCTCCATTTGCTCCAATACATCTATGCCAACGGCACTTCCAATTATCGAAACATTTTTTATAGGCGCTTTCCGGGATGGACTTTAGCTCTCACGCCGAATTTTGTTTTATGGCTTCAATCGACTCAAAACGGGTGCCACGAACGGGCAATTTAAGTTTTGGGAAGAGGAAAAAGTCGCAGGGAGCCAAATCCGGCGAATACGGTGGTTGCTGAAGCACGTTTGTTGAGTTTTTGGCGAGAAAGTCAGTCACAATCGTAGCTCGGTGAGAAGGCGCGTTATCGTCATGCAAAATCCATGAGTTGTTCGCCCACAAATTTGGCCGCTTCTTACGGATACGCTCACGCAAACGTTTCATAACGCCTAGGTAATACTCCTTGTTTACCGTCTGACCCTCTGGAACGAATTCGTAGTGCACCACGCCACGGATATCGAAGAAAACAATGAGCATCACCTTCATTTTCGAGTGGCTTTGGCGTGGTTTTTTCGGTTTCGGCTCATTTTTTGCCACCCATTCCGATGATTGCTGGCTTGTTTGCATATCGTACTCGTAGATTCAGGTCTCATCACCAGTTATAATGCGTTCCATGAATGTAGAATCGGAATTACAGCGATCCAGCATGTCTGAAGCAAATTCAGGTCTTTCGGTACGAGTCGTGCGGCCACCTTTCTCATGCCCAAAATATCAATCAAAATCGTACGTGCGGACTCGTGGGATATTTTAAGATCATGTGCTATCTCTCACAAGCTGGTACGACGGTTTTCCAGCACCCTTTCCTTAATTTTATCGACGTTATCTTCGATCGAAGCCGTCGATGGGCGACCACTTCACGACCGTCCTTGAAGGCTCTGTACCACTGATATGCACAAGTTTTCGATAAAGCATTATCACCAAAGGCCTTTTGCAGCATTTTCAATGCATCGGCACACGAAAATTCATTTGCAACACAAAACTTTAAACAAATTCTTTGCTCAACATAATCACCCATAGTAAAAATCAGCACGCACTCTGACATCGACTGACTTAATCAGCTGTTGCAAACACACTAGTTGACAGATCCCGCTCAAGCTTGGCATAGTAATTAAGGACAGTGATACCAACTGAGGCATCGTTCAAAAAAAAACAAGAGAGATGCTACATTATTTGGAATTCCATAATAAATTGGATGTTTTTATATTGACACTCCTTTTTTATGGAGTTCGACTCGAAAATCGACCTAATCGTCATTTATTCATAAATTTTGTCAGATATCATTATTTTATTGTACATTACAGATTAGTTGTGGTAGTATTACCATTCGCTGTATTACCTCATCTCTGAAAAAGGTTTTGCAGAGCCACTTGTTATTCCGCTACATACAGCTGAATCTGATTATTGGTAATTTTCTTAAAGAGCGGATATTGAGAATGCTTCGAGCGTCAACTCGGTTGAAGGAGGAAATTCGCTTAGGTACATTCATCTTCGGTTTCTATATTTATATTGCAGAGAACAGGAACTTCGTCCTATACGGTTTCTAGGAGAGATTATCTTGTTGATATTTCATGCAATTTCACGATTAATAACTGACTTCGAATGAATGTTATTTTCAGAATGATGCTTTCGAGAACTCATTCGACTAGAACTGCCCTTTCTATATAAACGAATGAAAAAAATATTGACCTTATGTTCAAAAAAGATTGATACTCTTTCTAAATATAAAATCCAATTTGTTTATGAAATAGAAACTCTGATTTAAATTATATCAGCAAAGAAATTAGATAATTTTGATTTCAGACTTCCATTGCCTGGCGTTTTGTGCACAATATTCCTTAATTTGAAAGAAACCTTAATCAAAACTTCAAATAATATAAAGAATCAGGATAACAAATTTTGAATTGGAATGCAGGACCGTTGTAAAAAAAGTTTAAAAGCACTGTTTGTAGAGTTTTTCGTTTTTCTCTTTATCACATATAGAAAGTTGTTTTTTCTCGTGAATCCTTTGGATGTATTAGAGAATAAATCTAAATACAAGATATGTGCGCTTGATACTAAAATGTTGTGTAAGTGTACCTTCGAGAATACTATTGATGTTTATCGAACTTATTATTTTGTTTTGTATACATAGGCTGAAGATGTTTTGAATGAGTTTTGTAGTTGCTTTTGTTTTTCTGTAATCTTTATTGAGTTAATAAACATTATTAGTATTAGCATGAAGTCAGGAGTTTTTGCACGCTTGTTCATATCACCCACAATCCTCACAAAATATTTTTATTTTGGCTTTCTAATTATACAATACTCATAAAATTTCGAAAGAACATGCAGGTTATTATTCTTGTTCTGACTGTTGAATTTCAGTTCGACTAAATGTTTAGTTTCGAAAATATTGAAAAAAATATGAATAATTTTCAAACTTGGATAACTGCAAAACCATTGATGTGATATTGCTCATTAACGAACTGAGCTGCAAAATTGATACTTCAAATTTTCTCTAGAAGTTTCAAGGCTCCAGCTTTTTCCGTTTAATTTAACGGGTTTGCCGCCAGACAATATTACACTTGACCTCGGATTCTTCATCGGTGAATCCAGCCTACCATTTTCTGCTCAAAATTCGAAAATAACAGACATTTGGGCAAACGATAGCATTCTGTTCTCCTGAACTAGTGCGCAAAAAAGAAATTATAATGTATGTTTCACGAAGTTTCGGTCAGTAAGGCATTTGTGACCGTTATTCAAGCATTCATTTGAGATGCCTTACTGTGTTATAATTAGGAGACAGTATTCCATATCTGAAATATAAAGGAATGATTGCTAGTATCGAAATTGTTTCGTCTCGCTCACACTTTTCTAAGGGACAGAAATATGAAAACATGTCCATGTTCAAAGACTTTTGAATAAAATACAAAAATAAATTTTGTGCCGAAAACTTTTATCGAAAAAGGGGAAATTAGAAAATAAAAATTAGACTAGAAATAGAGTGAAATTGAAAACAGATAACAAAATTGGAACATACAGAAATATTTTTCTCAACTTGCATGAATTGATAATATATAAGGTTGTTCAGAAAGTAATTTCGTTTTTTCTGACAGCAGATTTATTGTATTTTTGCGAACCCAACTTCACAGTTGAGCCGCATAATCATTATACGTTTTGGGAGCTGATATGGAAAGGCTTGTGTGTGAATAAAAATTTAATTAATTCTGAGTAGTAGTTTTTGGCTGGTGCCTTTTTGAATATGGAGGGCAATGAGCAGCATTTTAGTCATATTTTACTTTTTTAATATAGAAAAGGTGAAAATGCTGTTCAAGCAAGAACGAAATGAACCGATGTGTATGAAGAAGATGTGTTGACAGTACGCTAGTGCCAGAACTGGTTTTCAAAATTTCGATCCGGCAATTTTGATGCCGAAGATGCATTACGTTCCGGAAGGCCCGTTGAAGCTGATAAAGACACGATAAAAGTATTAGTTGATGCAAATCAGCGAATAACTACACGTGAGTTCAGTGAAGGTTAAATTTATTGAATTCAACTCTTTATGACCACTTGAAAGGCCTAGATTTAACCTCGAAGCTCGATATATGGATTCCCCAAGTTCTCACGAAGAGGAGTTTGTGTCGTTGCGTTGAGGTCTGTGATTTTTTTCTCAAACGTCACTAAAATGATTCTCATTTTTGAAGCGCATTATTACTGGGGACGAAAAATTGTATATAAAAATGTCAAACGCATGAAATCATGGAGCAAAAAATATGAACCGGCTCAAAGCCTTTTGCAAGCCGATATTCATCAAAATAAGGTGATGCTGTCTGTTTGGTGAGGTTTTAAAAGAATCTTTTTTTCAGCTCTCATTGAATAATAAAACAATTAATTCGGAAGTCTTCTGTCATCGACTAGACAAACTGAATGATACACTTCAACAGAAAAGGCCAGAATTAATCAACAAAAATAGTAGTGTTCCACCAAGATAATGCGAGGTCTTTCAATGCGAATGCACCATTTTTAAATTGACATTATACACGCATGGCCGCCACTGTTTATTTGTGGCATTGACAGTTGTATTTGTCAATGTATACCATTTGGTCATGGGAAGGTACACACTCTAACAACGTTTACGAATAATCCAAATTTATTATGAAAAATCGCGATCTGTTACTCTAACTTTACTTGCTTCAACTCCAATTTGTTTGAATGTTTAGTGAAGAAGTTTGAAACTATTTTTACACTTCAATATGTTACAGTGCCAGGCATACAAAGAAATGCAAGAAGTGGAGAGAATATTGCTGCCATACGTGAAAGTGTTCGTGAAGGCCAAAATTTATCGATTTCTCGACGTTCACAAGAACTAGGATCTCCCAGACGTCTTTGAGTCGAATTTTACGGAAAGGGTTTACATCCATATAAAATTCAATCCAAGAACTCAAACCAACAGATCATTTAAAGCGTCGTGTATTCAGTAATTGGTGCTAAGAGAAAATCGGAAGAAACGGACCGATAAATTATCCGCCTCGTTCCAGCGATTTAACTCCATTGGATTTCTCTCTTTGGGGTTACATTGGTTTACAGCAATCATCCATCAAATTTAGATGATGTATAGATCCATATTTAACGAGTAATTGCTAACATACTACCTGATTTGTGTAAGAGAGTTATGGAAAAATTGTGTTCAACGACTTCATTCCTGCGTTTCCATGGTTGACATTTAAATAATGTTTTCTTTTTTAACTAATGTAATTGTAATTTTCGAATAGATTATGTGTTTTATTCACAAAACAAAATGGGGCGCTGTTAATGAAAAAACCTTTACAAGTTTGGTCGATCGCCAAAAGCTTCCACAGCGTGAATGCCACACTGCCACACCCACCATATTCTCCAGGTCTGACACCTTCGGATTATTATTTGTTCTGGTCATTGCAAAAATTTTTGGACGATAAAACCATTACTTCAAGTGAAGAGGTCAAAAATCACCTTGGTCAGTTTTTTGCCAGCAAAATCAACAATTTTATGAGCTTGCAATCATACTATTTCCAGAAAGATGGCAAAAAGTTTTGACCAGAAAAAATATTTATTAATTATACGAAAATTGTCTTTCATTTTCCCGAAAAAAATCAAAGTTATTACAAGTACAAATAAGTTTTCGCCGTACGGAACCCAATTTCCTTGTTTATGAATCATTCCTAATCATTTTGAACGATGTGAGACTGCTTGCTGAGTGACTTCTAATGTTAGAGCAAGTTCCTTTTGTGTTTAAGATGAATCTTCCTCCAATAATTCCTCCAATTCTGCATCCTTGTAAATTTTCAGCCTTCCACTGCGATCTTTGTATTCTACGTCGAAATCACCGTTTTTAAACTTTTGAAACCACTCTCGACACGTTCTCTCACTCAAAGCACCCTCACCATATGCTTATACGAGCAATTGATGCACCTCAGCAACAGATTTCTTTAAATTAAAGAAGTAATCTAAAATTTCCCGCAAATGACGCTTATTTGGCTCTAATTTTGACATTTTCAACTTATAAAAATTATATTTTACCAATATAAAATTAATGATATTAATAGGTTATGTTGTTCTTGAATGTCCAAACTATTTTTTAAGCCGGTTATCATCTGCGAAAGCTAACTCCGTGCCGCGCCATCTACAATAAAACGGCGGAAACTTATTTGTACTCCTAATACTTTCCGTGTATAAAAATTTTGAATATTTAAAGCCATAAAACTACAAAAAATGGAGAAAATCAAGAAATCATGATAAAGGGTAAATCAATAAAAACGTGAGGAAAAAACCATTTGATATCTTCAAATAGTTGTGTAACATAATATAAGTTTATATTTGAATTATGTTACAAAAAATAGGCCTTATGACCTGTGATCCACATTTTGGAATAATCGATAGAAAGTTTAATTTCAAAACAAAAATGTACTGTTAACTATGTCCGCAAATGCTTCATAACAATATTATAGGGTATTCAAATTTACAGATTTTTTTGTTTTTCTCAATATCTCTTATAGTTTCCGAGATATTCATGGACTGCTTTTTGCAGTTTAGATAGAAGGATAATCAGAATTGTTATGGTAATATTCAGCAGATATTTTTTCAAGGTAAGTCTCCCCTTTAACCACAAAACTTGGTTATATTACACCACTGATCATTTTTCATAATTTTATTTAATATTGCGTTTCTTTCTTGAACTTTTCTTGCTTTTTATTTATCTTCTACAATTTTAATTTCAAAAAAATTTTATTCAAAAAACTTTTAGAAATAAATTTATGTCTAACAAGCACCGCTTACATTTAGTAGACGTATATAATCAAAACTCAATATATAATGTCAAATGGAATAAATAACCCAACAGATATACGAAAGTAATTAAAATTAATAAATAAATATTTAAAGGAGACAAAATTTTGTTTCTGGTCTTACCTTTAAGAAACACCACTTGCCTTTTAAAAACATGAACACACTTAAAGGACTTCTCAAAGAATATAATTTATTTGAAATATTTAATATATTTAAATATTCGAATAAATTATTTCAAAAATCTCTAAAAAATGTGCACTATATCTTCAAAAAACAAATATAATTCTAGACAATCCCGTCTTCAGTCCTTTTTTAATATTCCAAATATCAAAATCAAAAACATAACCTATATTACTCACGTGTTAAAAGACTTAAGCTTCGAAATACAGATCAACTATATAATTCAAGATTGATCTATGTTCTAACAAAATCAAAGAACAGTGTGAGTTATTTTAAGGTTTATTTAAATTTATTGACATTCTATAATGAGATTTATTGAAGCCAAATTATAATTATATATTATATATAAAATAAAATAGAAAGGCTTTTTACTTGATAGAAGAAATATAACAAAATTTGAATATTAAAAGAAATTGAAATATGTTTATCTTCTACAATTTTAATTTCAAAAAAATTTTATTCAAAAAACTTTTAGAAATAAATTTATGTTTAACAAGCACCGCTTACATTTAGTAGACGTATATAATCAAAACTCAATATATAATGTCAAATGGAATAAATAACCCAACAGATATACGAAAGTAATTAAAATTAATAAATAAATATTTAAAGGAGACAAAATTTTGTTTCTGGTCTTACCTTTAAGAAACACCACTTGCCTTTTAAAAACACGAACACACTT
The DNA here is from genome assembly GCA_034642435.1 of Megalocaria dilatata. Taxonomy (NCBI): domain Eukaryota; kingdom Metazoa; phylum Arthropoda; class Insecta; order Coleoptera; family Coccinellidae; genus Megalocaria; species Megalocaria dilatata. The sequence continues at coordinate 48,660,674 of CM067859.1, read as the reverse complement.
AAAGGACTTCTCAAAAAATATAATTTATTTGAAATATTTAATATATTCAGATATTCGAATAAATTATTTCAAAAATCTCTAAAAAATTGTGCACTATATCTTCAAAGAACAAATATAATTCTAGACAAGTTTGTTTTTTATAAATTGAGTTTTGATTATATACGTCTATTAAATGTAAGCGGTGCTTGTTAGACATAAATTTATTTCTAAAAGTTTTTTGAATAAAATTTTTCTGAAATTAAAATTGTAGAAGATAAACATATTTCAATTTGTTTTAATATTCAAATTTTGTTATATTTCTTCTATCAAGTAAAAGGCGTTTCTATTTTATTTTTTTGCTTTATTTACGTACTTCCACATATGAGAAAAATTGGAAAATAATGCAGAATTATTTGGAATATTTAAGAACACCCAATAACTTTTTTATTTACATATATCAAAAAAGCTTTTCTCTAAAGTTTCATCGAAAACATAAAAGTGAATGTTCGAAATGTGAACCATTGTGCGGATGGAATAATATTGTTGTTTCTTCAGTTTGCACATCCATTCTGAATGTTATTCCCTTGATTATGGTAATTCACTACTTCCTGACGAGTAAAACATACTTCGTAATATGTTTATTTATTTATTTGCATAAACAGGATCCCAGCTTGAAACCCAATTATATGGATTCATCAAATAATACAAAAATTCAAACATGATGTGAACCTAACACTTTCACTACATTTTTCTACACGGCATAAAGACACATAGTAGCCACAAATCGCAGGTCCCTGGTAGGACTGTATTTGGTACATTTAAAACATTCTATAATACAGGCGCTAGTAAGTGGATGATGATGAACCCTGGCAACTCCTTACCATTTTTCAGATTCCATCTAATATAAAAAAAGGATTTGAGGTATCCGGACTATATCCCGTAAACTAAAATATATTTCATGAGCACGAGTACGTGTCATCGTATGTGACGGATCGTCCTTTGGATACACAGGTTGAACGCATTGCTGCGACTGTAGAAGATCAAATTGTTGAAGAACTTATCATGACAGTTTCCACCAACCACGCTCTCCCTAGCTCATCTGCTACTCCTAGTATAGTCCGTCTAGAAAGTATCCGGAATTTATTATTTTTTGTAATTCTAACATACTTCTTTTTTGTAACATTATAAGAGAAAAGTAATGTATAAAATAGTTTGTGCAAATAATCCGCCATGCCTAAAAATGCATGGCAACACTATTTGTTAAATATAATATTGTTGATTGTCAACAGGCATACAATTTATGAAATAATCTCGCAACTAGAAAACAGAAAACAGGTAGAATATTTGTGTAGAAAAGGTTTTCCAAACGTTAAAAAATTAGTGCATTTGACTGAACTGGGAAGAAATGTTGTATATGAGACAATTAGGAGGATGAAAAATAGCATGGATATGAGGCATAGACCAGTTTCAGGAGGACCGCGTGAGATTAAAGAAAAAAATTCAAACGATTTATTGGCTTTAGGACGACACAATCCGCGCCTGGGGTTTCACAAATTGGCTAACAGGTTTGGAAATCAACGAAATATAAAAGTATGTCACTGAAAAGGCAAGGTTACATATCAAGAAAACCAAAAAAATCCCTATAATGGGGTGGCGTTTTCAGCAGGATAATGCAAGATGCCATACTTCGGCGTATACTCAAGCTTGGATGCAGGAAAACTAAGTCACAATCATTTCATGGCCAGCAGCTTCACCAGATCTTTGTCCCATTGAAAACATATGGGGACTAATGAAGATTGAAGTTGAACAAGCAGCGCCACGAAATAAAGATGATTTAATGCAGTCAGTTTTACAGTCCTGGACTACCATCACCGAAAATTGTGGAGGGGATCTAGTTTCGACTGTACCTCGACATTTATTCAAGTGTTTACAGTTAAATGGAGGTTGTATAAGTAAATAAGATGAATATTCTGTTATAATTTTCTAATTTAAGTATTAAAAATACCTACTACATAATTACAATTGCTCTTTGTTTTTTCCGGATACTTTCTAGACGGACTGTACATCTTATGCTACTGCTACTCCAAGTATATCTTATGCTAATGCTGTAACATTAAAAAACATTCCACTGTTGATTTGAATAACGATCGCTAAAAAATGCTCCAATGATGTGATTTCTCTAAGACCATTAAAAAGTTTGGAGTTGCCGCAATGAAAGTCGACGTTGTTATTGCATGCGCTGTAGAGTAGCATTGTTTTCAAGAAGGGTAGAATTTCCCAGATTTCTTTCTTTAGTATTGTATGGTTACACGAAGACACGCATAGTTTTATTTTCATCGAATTAACGTACCTTATCCATGAAAATTTTGGAATATTGAAGTTTTAGTGTTTCTAAATAAAATAAGAAGGATTATTACAAAATTTGAATATCAAAACAGATTTGATCGGTTAGTCTTCTACAATTTAAATTTCAAAAAAATTAGTTAAGAAACTTAAAGAATTAAATTTATGTCTTTATAAGTACTGCGCATATTTAATAGACGTATAAAATCGAAATTCATCATACAATATCAAATGGAATTAAGAAAAACCAAGGAATATAAATTGTCAATTAAAATTAATAAATAAGTAAACAAACATTTTTTCGTTCCAGGCATGCTTACTGAACTATTCAGACAAACGTACGAAGCCCTGTTTGTTACAAAATGTATTGTTTTCTGATCCTATATTTATGAAAAATAACTCTCTCTCAAAAATATAAAACATAATTTTAAGAATTTCTCAAAAACTAATTTGGCTCACAGATAATTTGAAGGAAATGATGGTTTTGAGGGATAAAACTCTGGCTCGTTATAAAAAATTCAAAAATGAAAACGACTGGCTCTTGTACAAACAGATTAGAAATGCAGTTTCACTGGCGGTTAAAAATGAGAAAAAAGCTTACTTTCGTTCTGTCTTGAACAACAAGGAAACTAAAAACTTCTGGTCGAGTCTGAAAAACCTCAATATTATCAAGAGGAAATCAAATGAACTACACGAAGAGTTGAAAGATGCTAATAAAATAAATAAATATTTTATTGGCTTCATTCCAAAAGTTCTTAGGGACCATGATCTTCTTGAATTCTACAACAAAAACACTAGGGATTCAAATATGGTCAGTTTTACATTTCGGGAGGTAGAAGAAACCGAGATCTTCAAGGTAATCAATGGTATCAGAAGTGGGGCTACGGGTCATGATGGCATCAATATATCTACAATAATTAAACTATGCATTCCTTTCATTCTTCCTTATTTGACGCATGTTGTCAATTTTTGTCTGAAAAACTCTGTTTATCCCAGCTCTTGGAAAAAAGCTTTGGTCGTTCCCTTGCCAAAACAGTCCAACCCATCATCTTTAGATGATATTCGACCTACTAATTTGTTACCAACTTGGTCTAAAATAATTGAAAGGGTAATGCATGGACAACTGCAGGATCATCTAGAGAAAAATAAAATCATTCCTGCCTCACAATGTGGTTTTAGACCTGACCATGGCTGTTGTACTGCTCTGCTCAATGTAACAGATGAAGTTTTCAATTCTATTGATCAAGGAGACCTTACCATCTTAACTTCACTGGACTATTCGAAAGCTTTCGACTCTGTAGATCATGAACTTTTAGTTGCTATATTGCATTACATTGGTGTTTCACGGAAAGCTACGGCACTATTGGCTGATTATGTTGAGTGTAGATCTCAGGCAGTAGTCATTGATGATAAAACGTCAACATACTTGAGACTGAGCTGTGGAATTCCACAGGGATCTATCTTGGGTCCGCTACTTTTTATAATATATATATCGTGCTTCGCTAATGTCTGCCTTTCAGCCACTTTTTTTTACGCTGATGATGGTCAGCTAAAACTTTCCTTCAAACCTGATGTACGTCGACAGGCAGTGGCGGTCCTTAATTTCGATTTGAACGTCATATACGAGATATCAGTGAAACATTGCCTTCGTTTGAATTCTAATAAATCCATGTGCCAACTCTTTGGGAGAAAAAATCAAAGAAAAATGTTCTTGCAAGATTATGGTCAGAGCATTATAATGAATGGAAACGTTGTTTGTTTTGTGGATACTGCCAAGAATTTGGTTTTGACAATTGATACTGACTTACGATTTACGAGGCATATATCCAATTCACTGAGCAGAGCTTACTTGAACCTAAGACTCTTATATCAATACAGAAACTACCTCAATAGATCGGACAAGATATTGCTTTGTGAATCCTTAGTACTGTCACATATGAATTTTTGTGATGTTGTCTACAGTCCTTGTTTAACAGTCTTTGATAAGAATCGAATACAGATGCTTCAGAATCATTGTTTGAGATTCATTCACGAAATTCGAAAACGAGATCCAATAACATATACCCTCAAGGCTCAACATGGAAGATAGGCGGAAATTTCATTCTTCGGTTTTGGTTTTCAAGATAATCAAGAAGGGAGTACCGATAACACTTTTCAACAAAGTTTTGTTCCGATCTGGTGTGCATTTTGTGAATATTCGCTCTAAATGTAGTATTTCTATACCGAAACATTCAACTGACTTGTTCACGAGATCATTTTCCTACCAAGTGGCAAAAATTATGAACGAATTAAAATTTGAGTATAGAAATATCTCACTCGATAACTTCAAATTACGTTTGCTCGACAATTTTCGCAACGATCCCCTGTACGGCTGAACTGTTCATCTCACTTTTTTGGCTTCTGCAGTTCTGTTTACTGAAGAGTCTAATAAAGATGTGTGACTGACTATTTCTGGGCTCTGTTTGAGGTGAGGCAAACATAAACATTTAATTATATAATCTGCGGCATTGTTGAAGTTGTTATATCTTAGTTGGGTATGCTCGGATTTTTTTAATTTTCGTTTGTGTTTTAAATTGTAGAGGGTTAGATGGAAGAATAGACGTATGACTTCAGGTGGTTTTCAACAAGTTACTGTATTATTTTCTGGCCTGGGGTCATGCGAACTAAATCTCGCCCTCAGATAAGTAATTTTTTTGATTTGTATATTTTGGATTGGTAAATAAAGACCATTTATTATTATTTTAAATATTTAATATATTTAAATAAATTACTTCAAAAAATCTCAAAACATGTAGCACATCCACAAAAAATAATTAAAATTCGGATAAGACCAGTTCAACTTTTTATATAAAAATTATAAAATCAATTAACAATAAATAGACTCACCGAATTCAATCTTCAGAAATATTTGATTTTCAGGAACATTCACATAGGTACATCTAATATCCAAGGTACTCTATGTTCTATGCTCACAAAAAAAATCACACATAGTTTATGTGGTCTTAGTTAAAAACATTCAACACTGTATAATAAATTTCTTTATATTGCATTCGGTAAGTCTATTTATTGTTAATTGATTTTATAATTTTTATATGTAAAGTTGAACTGGTCTTATCTGAATTTTAATTATTTTTTGTAATATGTTTTATATATGTTTGTAAACAAAACTATTCGTAGCCTGGTAGTTAAGCCATCGAATGGAGTAAGAAATTTTAGTTCAACCCTTTACAAATATACGGAAGCGATCAAAATATAAAACTGTCCCAAAGTAGAACACCTTCCCCTATTACTACTATTCCAAAATTGATTAAAAATATTTGTACGATACTAATTCGTGGAAGTCAAACTTGGATGTTTCCCGATGTGATATTTTTAAATTCCAGAAAGTACTCGATTCAATCTATTACTATAGAAATCTCGTTATGAGTTGGAAAAAAGAAGATGTTGAAATGATGTCTAGTTACTGTTTGTTGCTAGGGAATAGACCCTTACACAATGATGAGAACTTCAAATTCACGGCACGAAAAAAGAAGAATCTTCACTTCGGACTTTAATATCCAAACCTTCTAGGGCCTATCATAAAGAATATTCGGAAAAGCTGTTCTGATTACGAGCAGTGAAAGAGGGATAATGGAAAATAATGAAGTCGATGCAGAGGCGGAGCTCAAAACTAAATGGCTGGAAAAATTTCGTTGCTCATAGTCTTAACAAGTCGACGTTGCGTTTTTACTTTCGTGGAAATATTGATGAAATTTTTTGTCACTCTGCCTGTAAGGTACCATTTTCGTTTACATATCTCTCGATTCTTATCACTCGTACGGACGTTACCTTTTATTGTTTACACAATAGTTAAACTATATTTTGACTTCTTAAGGTGGGTATGGGAATTAACTACTTTTACAAAATCGTTCAACTCAAATACAAGTTTTAGTAAAAAAAAAACGTGATAAAATGAAGGTTTTTGGGCATTTTCAGAGTTTATTATATTGAAAAAGGTTCCAAAATGGGGATCGATTCACATCTGTTTGGTTGTTAAGTACCTAAAATAGGTGTTTTATGATGCCGGTTTAGTTCTGGTGCTTCTAAAAGTTCCAGTCTATTGCATTTATTCTCGATATGGAGAACTTGGAAATTATGGTCAAAATCATGTCCTGATTCTTGAAGATGCTTGGCATAAGTAGAATTCGATTTATTCTTAACGAATGAGTTCTGATATTCATTAATCCTATTCTTGAAAATTCTGCCAGTTTGGCTTGGACATGTACCGCAGGTTAACCTATTTATATCTCTTGTTCCTATAGACGATATCTTTATTATTTTTTATCGATTTACCTAAAGAACTTATAGTTTTATATGATATATTAAGATTTCGATTTTTCTACAGATTTCTAGCTATCGATTCAGATTCTGTGACATAGGAACGTTATCCAGTCTATACAACATAATATCGTGTGCTGCTAATTTATGTGATATGTGGTTATTTAAAGAGGAATGTTTCGCAGTCTGTTTGTATTTGTTTGCGGTAAATCGAAAAATCATGTTTATTGTTAGTTTTAGTTATTTTTAAGTCTAAAAAATGTATGCTGTCATTTTGTTCTTCTTCGTGGGTAAATTTAATTGTAGGTGTTGATAAATTCTAAGAATAACGAAAGTTGCCTGGACGTACCAATCAACAGGCAAATAATATCGTCAACGCATCGTTCCAATAAATGCATTATTTGAAAAGAGGATGTTCTTGTATTCCGTTTTCTAGGACATGCATCAATATTTCAGCTAATATTCGACTGAGTGGATGTCCCATCGTAAGGCTTTCGTTATCCAAATAAAATATTCCATTGAACAATAAATAGTTTTGTGCAATGCATACGTCGAGAATATCCATTATTTCTTGTTTAATTACCGGATTTGTATGATTTTTCGAAAATAACATTTCTACGAATTTTATTGTTTGCTCTGCAGGTACGCCAGGAAACAGGTTTTGTACGTCAAAAGAGATAAAATAGATATAAGATAAAATAAAAAATATACATATTTCAAACAATGCCAAATTTATCTCTTTTGACGTACAAAACCTGTTTCCTAGCGTCCCTGTAAAACGAATACTAAAATTAGTAGAAATGTTACTATCGAAGAATCATACAAACGCGGTAATTGAACAATAAATATGGATATTCCCAGCTTATGATTCGCACAAAATTATTTCTTGTTTGATGGGATATTTTATGAGTATAACGAAAACCTTACTTTTTTGATTGTCTCGGTCTTTACTTGACGGCAATTCATCTTCAATATAAGAAAAACAAATGTTAACTTCCGCTATTTTATTGACTTACACGACAATTGTTTCGTCATACCATGACTTCATCAGGTGAGTATTTAAACTGAGGTATACAATGCAAAACATGACCTTAAATACACAGCTCTGGTACAAAAAATAGAGGGGTGAAAAGAGATGGTATACAATGAATGAAAAATATTATGTAGGGGGGATCTGTTTAAATCTATTTGATCATTCAATAAAATTTGTCTTTTATTATATCTATTGATCTCTAAAGTTTCTAACAGATTTAATTTCTGACTTTTGTTTTCGATATGTAATATTTCATAGCTCATATTAAAATTATGGCCAGTCTCTAACAAATGGTTGGCATAAGTTGAATTCTGTTTATTATTAATGTAACATTTTTCCTGCTCTCGATTCCTTGTATGGAATGAACGGCCTGTCTGTCTCACATATACACATGGGCCATCACTACATGTTAACTTGTAAACTCCTGATTTTCTGTTTTTAGGAATGACGTCTTTATTATTTTTTATTAAGCTACCTAAAGAATTAATGGTTCTAAAAGAGATGTTATAATTTTCTTTTTTCTTTGAATATCTAGCAATCTTCTTAGATTTTTAGCCTATGTAAGTTAATGAAATAAATTATAACCACCTGGGTTTAACCTCGAAGCTGGATATACGGGCTCCCAATGTTTTCATGGAGATAAATTATTGTCGTCACGAAAATTATCCATTTTTGAAGCGCATCATTACTGGGGACGAAAAATGAGTTGTGTATAACAATTTCAAATGCAGGAGATCATGGATAAAAAATATGAACCAGCTTAAAGCATTTCGAAAACCAATGTCCATCAGAAAAAGGTGATAGTGAGCTTCACAGTATGGCGAAACAATTGTCGTTCAACAATAAAAAGTTTGTGGAAATTCAAAAAAACAGTGTGGTCTATGGTGACCACAAACCAGTGACCAAAACGGTGGGTTTACATAGTGGAGCTGATAATAATAATAATAATAATAAGCTGATTTAATATCCACTGGAATTTTGAAGCTACTAGGTATCGACATATGTTATTTTAATAAACTAAAGAAAAACAACTTGGCTTAAGTTTCACTGTTTATTTCTTTTTTGTTGGAATATATTTTTCGGGTTTTTAGCCCATTTTCAGAACATATATGTCAATAGACATGAAATAAACAGTGAAACTTAAGCCGAGTTATTTTTATTCACTTTATTAATTTGAAAATATTACACCAAATGATATCCGAGAAATCAATATCATATGTCATTTTGTTCATTTTATCAACTTATCCTTGATTACTTTCCTCTTATGGAAGTCTTAGTTATTCTTGTCTTCAAGAATGATAACATAAAAAATAATATCAAATTAAGTTATTCAATAGGGATTTTCATCAAGTAAAGAGTGACTAAATTAACCTTATGTTATTGTACACGATATCACAAATTACGGACCGATTTCTCTACTGAGTGTCTTTTTTTAGAGTTTCTGAGATATTGTGCTCAATCCAATGATGAAGTATCTTGACGAACTCATTATTTTAGATAGTGCACAACACGGTTGTTCAACCCAAACAGCAGCTGTTCATTTTGTTGAGTTCATTTATGAATGTCTTGACAATGGCTCATATGTTGCGGGTTTAGTTTTCGACTTATCTCGAGCATTTGGTAGTCTTACTTTTCAGTTTATACTCTAGTGCTACAAACTAGGTTTCAGAGTATTATGAATGAAGCAACAGACAGACTATTAAAAACAAACTACATCCTTCAATATTATTCATTATGTGAAGGAAACATTATAACTGTATTGTTTTTATTTAATTAATAGTTACCAAAATCAATTACCTTACTTTTTCAATATTTCAAAAACCAACATATACAGATGCTATCACAAAAATGAATCGAATCATACTATTAACCACAAATTATCAGCATTTAATTGTAGAAGAAGAAGAAATCATTTATTAAATCATTTACCATACAGGTGTTGATCCAGTCGATGATACAAATGTAAATGTATAACAAAAAAAAATAAAGTAAATAATTCATTTCACAAACTCTCGAAATTATTATCCTGTAAAAACTCTCCTATGCCATAATAACATTTGTTGATCAAGAAACATTTGAGTTTTCGCTTTTGAACTTTCATAGTTGATGTCTTGAACCTTTCGGGTAACTTATTCCACACAGTCAACAAGCTATATGTCATATTTTTCTGAATATATGTACAATTTGGCCTATCATCTTGAAGAATATTTTTTCCTCTTGTATTATAGGGATGTTGAAGTTGTAGGTCTTTGAATGCATCATAGTTATTTAAAATGAACATCACTGACTCATATATATATAGACTATGCAGTGTTAAGATGTTGAAATTTTTGAATATGTTCTTGCATGTTTCTTGTTGTTTCATACCGAAGATGATTCTTAGGCATCTTTTTTGTAGAATAAATATCCGCTCTGCTTCGGTAGATCTTCCCCAGAACACAATTCCATATCCAATCCTAGACTGAACATAAGCATGATAGGCAGTCAGAGCAGCATCCAGCCCTATTTCCCGTATAGTCCTCAATGCGTAGCCATAGCGTGCTATCATTGGTGAAATTTTCTCAACGTGACTGCTCCAGTTGAGATTCCGATCAAAGACCACTCCCAGGAATGGCAGGCTTTCAACTACCTCAACTGCAATGTCTTGGTATCTCAGATTTAGTTGTTCATTTTTTTCTCTGAATATTGAAAGTTTTGTCTTTTTCAAATTTGGCATCAGGTTATTACTAAGGAACCATTCACTCATATTCTCAATATCAACTCCAAGGCTTTTCATACACTCATTCTGATTCTCAGCTTTACATATTATTGAGGCATCATCTGCAAACATTATGACATCGTTGTTAGTAGTCTGAACTAGATCGTTGGTATATATTATGTAAAGTAATGGTCCCAATATGGAACCCTGTGGTACACCATTTAATACTAGGTTGGAATCAGATAGTATGGTATTTCCATTTCTTCCCCTACTTATTACCCTTTGAGTTCTCTTGGATAGATAGGATTCAATAAGCTTCAATGCTACCCCTCTTACACCATATTTTTCCATCTTTGCCAGCAATCTCATATGATTGACCCTATCAAAGGCTTTTGACAGGTCCAAACAAAGGGCCACTGTAGTATTATTGTTATTTAGTGACTTGATGATAGAAGAAAGTGCTTGATATATTGCATTCAGAGTTGACAGTTCCTGTCTGAAGCCAAATTGTTGTTTCACAAGTATGTTGTTTTTCTCAAGGAACTGCATTAATTTATCAAAAATGATACGTTCAAAAATTTTATTCACATTGGATAATAATGATATTGGCCTATAATTATCCATATTTCCTTTATTTCCCTTTTTATAAATAGGTTTTACCATTGCTTCCTTCAATCTTTGTGGATATTTCCCTGTTTGTAGAATTTGGTTAATAATGTGTGTTAGTGGTGTTTTTATGATGAATGCACACTTCTTAAGCAGTCCAACTGGTATACCGTCACTTCCTACTGAACTTTTATTTTTTAATTGGAGGATATATCGGTATGTTTCTTGTTCCACAAGTGGAGTGAAATATATGCTATTGTCGCATGATTTGAAGTTGATGTTCTTGAGATCAATACTGCAGTTGCTCACATTTGAATTAAGAAAATGTTTGTTGATTTCATTAAGTAGTTTCTTTTGATCTTGATGGGGAAATGAATTAAAAATTGAATCGTTGCTACCATTTTTTTTGTTTGTGATGGTATTGACTAAATTCCATGTAGCTTTTGTTTTGTTCTCAGATTGAGATATGTAGTTCCTATGGCTCATCAGTTTTGCCTGTTTTACAACCTGTTTGAGTATACTGCAGTAGCTTCTATAATAGTCTAGTGATATGGCTCCGACTTGTATTTTTTCCCACATTGATCGTTTTCTGCTACTTGAAGTCTTTATTCCAGTTGTTATCCATGTGTGTTTCGTTCTAGACGTTGAGCACTTTCTTTCTGGAAAAATCAGATTCAAATATATTAGCATTATTTCAGAGAAACAGTTGTATGCCTCGTCTGGATCTGATCGCTCTAATACGCCCTGCCAGGATATACCCTCCAAGATTTCCAAAAACTGTTGCATCTTAGAATCGGTGAAAATTCTCTTTTTGATAATAGTATTTTCATTGGAAACATTAGTACTTCCAATTGATATAAACTGGGCCATATGATCTGACAAAAGTGAATTTATATTATAATTATTTTTATATGTTAAAGTGTTGGTAAATATATTATCTATTAACGTTTTTGTTGTTCGTGAAACTCTTGTTGGTTGGAATATTGTTTGCTGTAGATCATATGCGCAAAGGATATCAAAAAAATTACTTTTAACTGGGCTATCTTCCAATAAGTTCATATTAAAATCACCACAGAGTACCACATCATATTTTTTATATTTATTGCCTATTTCATTGAGAATTTCGTCCAGTTTTCGAAGAAATACCTGAACATTGCCCAGACAGGTTCTATAAACTGATAAAATGATCAATTTTCTGTTGTAACTGATTGCACATGATAGCTCTATCTCCTTTTCCACACTCATGTCATTGAGCCACTGTAAGTCCACAAAGTCAGTAATAATTTCACGTATTAAGATAGTTGTTCCTCCATGTATATAATTCTCTCTTGTATGATACATAGAATAGTTAAGATAGTCATGAATCGAGAAAATTATATTTTATAGCTCAACACCATCAATTAAATAGCTTTTAATAATGACTACGATCCAACATTGATAGATAAGTTGTTGATGAATAAAACTAAGAAAAAAACTTATAATATGGTATATTCGAATACAATAGAAAATTTTTTATATATTGATAATTTAAACATACCTCCAAAATAAATATGATTCAGGAACTTCATTCATAATTTATTCAAAACTCAGTGAATTAATTGGAAATAATAAAGAATTTACCCTGAAAGATGAAAAATAGGTTTATAAAAAGTAGCTAGCATTGTTTGTCGCGGGTTATCAGAACAGACAGGAAGTACGTTCCGACAGAGAATTGACAAATATCCTAAGAGTTTCGTCAGTAACAAAAGTAATTTCATATATCCGAACCATTTGTTAGAAACATGAAATACTTTCAACCATAATTTTGAAATTTTACATATGGAAAATAAAAATTATTTATGATAGATTGGGCCGTTGCTTGGTAGAAATCAGTTGTAATTGTCATTATAAAATAAAACTCTAGCAAAGACGAAACGTACATCAATACCAAAAATAAAGTAGAAAATGTAAACAAGTGTTTTATTTTATAATGACAATAAAAATTATACCTCAAAGCGGTTAGAGTCACCAGAGATGAATAAATATTGTAGAATAAAATCCGAATAGCACTCAAGGAAAAACTGAACCTAAATAACTCTTCACTGTTTAATATTTTCCGATGAACTGGAATTTTCAGAGATTTCCCCATTTTGCATTTTTATCTACAATAGAATTTTGTACCTGCTCTAATATAAATAGAAGTCGATTTCGTAAACAAATTTGATTATTCAAAATGTAAGATATACCTGACGATGCTACTGCGTTAGCAAAACGATTGTTGGATAATAGAATATGTCTAACTGTTTCAATCTTTTAAAAAACAAAAACGAATCTTGAAAAAAGTTCAAAAGAGTACTGTTGCACAAAACTGCCCTCTGAATATTGAACAATTCTTTTCACTTGAATCGCAGAAATATAATTATGACAAACTTAAGAATGAATTCTCAACAAGTATCACTAGTAACAATAGTAGTGTTATAAGAGCAATAAGTGTTCACAACTCACTCCCAAACGAACTTATAATTTTGAATAATGGACATTAAAAAAAAATAGATTAAAAAGGTGGATAACAGTTAATTTATGACAAGAATTGTGTATTCATTATTACACAGAAATATTGTATTTAATAATTTCTATCAATTTTGTATTCGATGGATTTTCTCTTTTTGTTTTAATTATTTTCTATTTTGATTATTGCATACATATGTGGTTGACTTATAAGAGTAACTCACAATCAGGTAACTTGATTGCCTCGGTGAGATGCCGTATGTTGTATCTGTATATATTTTCGGTTATAAATAAATAACAGAATAGCCATATTTGATGTTATTTTGAATAGATTTTCATGAAGTAAAGACTGATTCACTTAAAAATTTGTAAAGTTCTTTCTTCTTCAAAGTGTGCTTTGAGTTTAATTTCCCTCGTGTTATTGATTGATATTAATGTTTTTAAGACATTAATATTATTCCTTGATATTAATAGTTCAACAAAAGGCTTCATAATAATTTTCTATGAAATTTCAAATTCTTTATCAACTTTTATGTAGTGGGTATATACAATCATTTTAGCCCACATTCGAATATAGAAAAGCTTTTTCATGCTAATTTTAATGATATCTATGCACAATTGTTTAATACATATGTTTCCCAGGACTCCGCATTACGGCTGAAAATTAAGCATAAACAACAAGAGTAATAACAAATTACTATATTCAAGTATAAACAACAAGAAGAATAACGAATTAATATATTCAATATATAAGCAGTATAATCCGGCACATTATTCATGAATAAGAGGAATAACAAAGGACCCAATACTGATCCCTGTGAAGCACCCATTTTGGCCGACAAAAAAATTTTTGTGGTTGTAACATAAAGCTCAACAGCATATTATGGTAGAATGGACCTATCCAAATACGAAAATGAGGAAAAAAGTTGTAACACGTAAGGTTTTCTTGTTACATTTATAAAACCACATGTATTGAAGAAAAAATTTCAAAATTTTTTAACCTCATATATCGACTTTATTCAGCTTTACACCTACTTAACGTACTTTACATAAAAGAAAAACACAAAGATTAAAAACATTGACTTGATTAGGAAAAAAGTTGTAACACGTAAGGTTTTCTTGTTACATTTATAGAACCGCATTTAGTGTTATAATATCTGATGTGTAAGCAAAAAAAATGATTTCAGAATTTTTTAACCCCATATATCGACATCATTTAGCTAATAACCTATCTAAAGTACCTTACATTTAAGGAAAACCAAGGATGAAAATTATTGTTTTAAAATACTAATTAAATTCGATTTTATTAGGGGACATATCTTCTCTCTTCAAAAATCAGCAGTAATCATTCATCAAATCTGGATCCCATCCTCCTTGATAGCGAATTTTTATTGAACTAATATCTTGATGGAATCTTGCAATCTGCTCTTCACTGACAGGTCCCAAATTTTCAGAAAACAATGACAGATGTGAATGGAGGCAATGAATTTTTAATGACATTTGGGCACCAAGCGACGTATGAACATCTTATGGTTCATTAACTATCTGTTGGTAGTTTGCATCTATATTGTTGCCCAAAATTCCTCTTACTACACTAACAAATGAGTTCCATGCTTTGAGTTCTTGTCTGGTAAGCTTTTCTGTGAAATTAACGTCGTCCAGCAATTTTCTGATTTGTGTTTCAATAAAAATATCTTCCTTTAATTTGGCATTACTGAACTTGGAAAAGACTTATTTTAAATATTTGCATCCATCACCATCTTAATTCATACTCTTCACAAAGATTTTCATCAGCCCAAGTTTAATGTGAAGAGAAGACAGATGGACATTTTTGGAGTCTACAAGAGGTCTAAACATTTCGAGATACCAGTTGAAATACACTTCTTTCTTTCATTGTCACTGAATGAGCGAATCGTATAGAAGGTTTTGATTTTCCATTATGCAATAACACAGCTTTTAAACTGTAATTAAAACAAATTGTAGAAATTACTATGTTTTACTACCAAAAAAAACATATTACACATTTTCTTGTGACTCGAGTTTCGGGAAATGAACTATCCCATCACCAGACAACCGAAGAACTAACAGTGGTAGAGAGGTATTTAAACAAAAGTGATGAATATTTTGAATATTTCAATAGATTCTAGATAACACCTTATAGTAGTACAGAGGTTTACAAGCGGAACGTGATAAAACACCGGGTTAAAAAATAAGGGGCCTTCTAACAGATATCGGAATGTCGGCAATCGACAAAGAAGGTTGTTAAACAGATGGTACCCATTTGAATATCTCAAATAATTTTTGGGGTTACATAGCTCCGTACAGTCATTCATTATTTTTACATTATTTTGTTGTATATCTCAAACATTTGGATTTACATAGCTCCATACAGTCATTCATTATTTTCTAAATTATTTTTATTGTGAACGAATTTGAAAATTTCAATAATCAAGTTTCTTACCTTTTGAATCTTCATGTAGAATTTTCTTAAGATTTTCGTTTGTCTGAAGGAATTACTGTTTTCAAATTAATGGGTGGCAAAAGTTGGATTTTTGTTTACTTTTCATTAAATTCATTTTATGTTCGTTGAAAAAGGTTTTAAACAGATGTTACTTTTTAAATATGTCAAATATTTTCGATTAACATAGCTCCGTACAGTTATTCATTATTTTTACATTATTGTTATTGTGGACTAACTTGAAAATTTCAACAGATTCTAGATAATCTAGTTTCTTCCCTTTTGAATCTACATGTGAAATTTTAAGATTATCTATTGTGGGAAAGAAATGACCGTTTTGTAGACAATGAGTGGCAAAAGTGGAATTTTGTTTATTTTTCATGAAACTCATTTTATGTTCATTGAACCCCTTCTTGAAGGAACGTCCTGTTTGTCCTATATATTTATTACTGCACGTAGAACAAGATAACTCATAAACTCCTGATTTGTGTATATTTGGAGTAGGGTCCTTTGCGTTAAATAATACCGATGATAATTTGTTTTGCGTATTGAAGGCAATATTGACTGATTTTGAAAAACTATTGTTCTACGTGCAGTAATAAATATATAGGACAAACAGGACGTTCCTTCAAGACGAGGTTCAACGAACATAAAATGAGTTTCATGAAAAATAAACAAAATTCTACGTTTGCCACTCATTGTCTAGAAAACGGTCATTCCTTTCCCACAATAGATAATCTTGAAATTTTACATGTAGAATCAAGAGGGAAGAAACTCGATTATTTAGAAGCTGTTGAAATTTTCAAATTAGTTCACAATAACAATAATGTAAAAATAATGAATGATTGTACAGAGCTATGTAAATCGAAAATATTTGACATATTTAAAAAGTAAAATCTGTTTAAAACCTTTTTCAACGAACATAAAATGAATTTAATGAAGAGTAAACAAAATTTCAACTTTTGTCACTCATTTAGAAAACAGTAATTCCTTTCGACAAAAGAAAATCTTAAGAAAATTCTACATGTAGATTCAAAAGAAAAGAAACTTGATTATTGAAATTTTCAAATTCGTTCACGTTAAAAATAAGTAAAAAAATAATGAATGACTGTATGGAGCTATGTCAATCCAAATATTTGAGATATATAACAAAATAATGCAAAAATAATGAATGACTGTACGGAGCTATGTGACCCCAAAAATTATTTGAGATATTTAAATGGGCATCTGTTTAACAACCTTCTTTGTCGATTGCCGACATTCCGATATCTGTTAGAAGGCCCTCCTTTTTTAAACCGGTTTTTTATCACGTTCCGCTTGTAAACCTATGTATCACTATTAGGTGTTATCTAGAATCTATGGAAATATTCAAAATATTTATCACTTTTGTTTAAATACCTCTGTACCACTGTTAGGTCCTCAGTTGTCTGATGATGGGATAGTTCATTTCCCGAAACTCGAGTCACAAGAAAATGTGTAATATATCTTTTTTGGTAGTAAAACATAGTAATTTCTACAATTTGTTTTAATTATGTATGAGCAACTACCAAATAGTAACGGCTGAAACAATTCAGTATTTTAAACTGTATTTAGATGAATCTATAAATAAACGCTACTAAGAGGGGGAATGCTCAATATCAAGTTCCTGCATTAAACCATCAAATCGGTTCACGCACACAACGAATATTCCATACTGTAGAAGGCAGAAAACGGAGCATTTATTTTTCTGAAATTCATAATTTTCATTTCGTTTTCTAATAAGTTCCATTCTTTGAAACGGGAACCTTAAAGTTCTAACTTTGATAATCCCAAATCACGTCCTAAATCATTTAACTCACTTTGAATAATTAAATGTGGCTCGGAACTGGGACGTGGATTAAAAGTAGGGTTGGTGCACTGTTCTTCGGAGATGCTTGCTGATGCGCTGTATTCAATATCTTCCAAAACAACATTTTGCGGCTCTAAAGGTGCGATCGGCACTGCTAATTCTGCATTATTAGGAACAGGTCGTATTGCAGAATGCAAATTTGGATAGTCGATCTTGAGCTTCCCCTTTTTTTTGGAATAACCTTCAGTTTTTGTCAGGAAAAAATAGCAATCGTTTTAATGATAAGTGGGTTTTCGCCATACCATAGGAACTGCAGAAGGCATGCTTTTTCTCTTCCCATTCATCCACTGCACCAATGATACGATACAACTAACACGCTATACTTGGGGAGCCCACTGCTTCTCTTGATATCCAATTAAAACACCAAAATATTGGATGTGGGCTTTTTTAACATTTTGAGAAAAAGTGGCTTGTGATTTCACCATAAATTCTACACAAATATAATATAACAAAATTTATCAGGGGAGATTTTGCAACTTCAAAATCTCGACATTTTCTTCCTTAAAACACTTTCTTATCTACACGCAGGGAATCACTCACTTCGAATCTCAACAAAAGACTGCTTTTTAATCTTATTATTATGTCGAATACTGTAAACAACACAGTTTCGGTACTTTTTCTGTTATAAAATGCATCCATTTTGAACGTCCCCTCATAAAATTGACTATCTGCTAATGAAAAATGGTCTTATTGATCTTTTGTAAAATGGTACGTGTTAGGGTTTCAGGAATATTTTCCTATTATAAGAAGGGCATTTCTGTCAATAAAATAGAGCTTTGTGTTACAAAAATCTTGTCGACCAGTTTTAGAGTTTTTTGAGTGTAGCTCTTACCGTTAACTCTAAAATGTATTTTTGAATATTAAAACAAATTGAAATATGTTCATCTTCTACAATTTTAATTTCAAACAAATTTTTTATTCAAAAAACTTTTAGAATTAAATTTATGTCTAAAACAAGCACCGCTTACATTTAATAGACGTATATAATCAAAACTCAATATATAATGTCAAATGGAATAAATAACCCAACAGATATACGAAAGTAATTAAAATTAATAAATAAATATTTAAAGGAGACAGAATTTTGTTTCTGGTCTTACCTTTAAGAATACCAATTGCCTTTTAAAAACATGAACACACTTAAAGAACTTCTCAAAGAATATAATTTATTTGAAATATTTAATATATTTAAATATTCGAATAATTTAGTTCAAAAATCTCTAGAAAAATGCACTATATCTTCAAAAAACCAAATATAATTCTAAGCAATCCCGTCTTCAGCCCTCATTTAATATTCCAAATATCAAAATCAAGAAAACTAACCTATATCTCTCAACACGTGTTAAAAGATTTAAGCTTCGAAACACAGATCAACTATATAATTCAAGATTGATCTATGTTCTAACAAAATCAAAGAACAGTGTGAGTTATGTTCTGATCAAGGTTATCATCCATTTTCATGAGTTGAATAAAACAGTTATCAGGAATCGGACTATATATTTTATTCTCTTCTACAGCTTTTTTCGGCCAACGTTTCAAGACAACACTGTCTCTTTCTCAAGGCTACAATTAATAAAAGATGATGAACACACGTTCTAATAGATCTCCACTTAACCTTACCTTCAAAAACCACTTTTACAGAGACATCCAAATAAGTTTACAAAACATCAAGGTGGTGAACAAAACAGTCAAAGACATATTAAAATAGCTATAGCAAATTGAATAAATTAGTTAAAATTGGATAATAATTCTTAATGTATAGATAAAATTAAATGTGTGACAGGAACAATTACAGTCTAAAATCTAAATCAGGACAAAGTGACAATTAATCTGTCAATGTCACCCACACCGGAAACAAAGTACCAACTGTAGTAACAAAACTGGTTAAAATGGACATTCACATAGTATGTAAAATAGAAAGTCAAAACTAGAAGAAAATGGGTTTCAAGTTAAACCCAGTAAACAATCATAAAAACCACTTAAACTCTTAACATCTTCTCTGAAATTGACACTTAATGAGCTTCTAATGTGTATCATCTCACTAATGTTTCTCTTATACAGGTGTTTTTCTCTGTCTAAAATAGATGTGTCTGAAAAGTTGAAAGAATGGATTTGGGTGTGCGCATGTGCCGTGAGTGCAGTCTTATTCTGGTTGTTAATGTTCTTTATATCATATTTGTGTTGTTTAATCCTCTCTTTGAGGTGTTGTCTGGTTTGACCAATGTACGATTTATTACAATCATTGCAAGGAATTTTATAAACTAATTCCGACTGCCACTCATTGGGAATCTTATCTTTAATTTTAGTGAAAAACTTATTCGTAGTACAGACATTATAAGAAGCACAGGCACACTCAACTTGATTGAAAATTTTATTAATCCTGTACGACAGATCAGGTATAAACGGGAACTTGAAAAATTTCTTCTCAGGGACGGTCAATTCATCTGAGACACTTGTGTTAGATCTACTATTGAGAAATCTGTTTATGGTTTTATCAATAAATTTACAAGGGTAGTTGTTTTCTATTAATATGTTCCTAACCTTGAGGAGGTTTTTTTCTTTATATCTTTCATTACTTAGTACAGTGACCCTGTTGACTAAATTCTTTACAACATTGATCTTCTGAGTAATGCTGTGATTACTATAATAGTTAATAATTCTATCTGAGCTGATATTCTTCGTGTACCAATCTGACTCCAAATCCTGACCCACCCTAATAACCAACAAATCTAAAAATGGTATGGTGTAATCAACTTCAACCTCCATTGTAAATCGCAAATTACCATTATAGGAATTGAATAAATTCAAGATGTATTCGGTCTTATCATCAGGTATCAAAAGAATAGTATCATCTACATAAACCTTCATAAGTGGAATTCAAAATCCACACTCGCTCTCACATACTCAAATAAATCATTCATAACTAAGGACGCAAAACTTGGACTCGTGGGAGCTCCCATTGGGGTGCCAAATATTTGTTTGTAGTATCTAGAGTTAAACAACAAATAACTTCTTTCGAAGCAAATGTTAACGAACAAAATGAATGTACTTTTGTCTAAGTCCGTAAAGTTACTGATATATTGCCAACGTCTGTTAATGATGGAAATGACAAGTTCTCTTGGTATGTTTGAAAACAAGGACACAACGTCTAATGACACCAAAATGTAACCATCTGGTACAACCACACGGTTAAGTGTTTCGACCAATTTCAATGAGTTCTTAATGTCAAAAATTGAAGTAGAAAGGACATCAAAGAGAACACTATGTAAGAATTTCCCAATATTATATGTGGGGGCATTTGTGTTGTCAACAATAGGCCTCAAACTTAAATTAATCTTATGTGTTTTCCTCAAACAATAAAGCCTGGGAGGTAAACTGTTAGATCTTGTTAAGGTTTTATACTGACTTTCTGTGATAAGTCCATTGTTCTTGAGCCGTTTTAAAAGCTGTAGAAGAGAATAAAATATATAGTCCGATTCCTGATAACTGTTTTATTCAGTGTGAGTTATTTTAAGGTTTATTTAAATTCATTGACATTCCATAATGAGATTTATTGAAGCCAAAATATAATTATATATTATATATAAAATAAATATAGTTGATCTGTGTTTCGAAGCTTTAGTCTTTTAACACGTGTTGAGAGATATAGCTTAGTTTTTTGATTTTGATATTTGGAATATTAAATGAGGACTGAAGACGGGATTGCTTAGAATTATATTTATTTTTTGGAAAAATAGTGCATTTTTTAGAGATTTTTTAATTAACTTATTCGAATATTTAAATATATTAAATATTTCAAATAAATTATATTCTTTGAGAAGTCCTTTCAGTGTGTTCATGTTTTTAAAAGGCAATTGGTGTTCTTAAAGTTAAGACCAGAAACAAAATTTTGTCTCCTTTAAATATTTATTTATTAATTTTAATTACTTTCGTATATCTGTTGGGTTATTCATTCCATTTGTCATTATGTATTGAGTTTTGATTATATACGTCTATCAAATGTAAGCGGTGCTTGTTTTAGACATAAATTCAATTCTAAAAGTTTTTTAAACAAAAAATTTTTTTGACATTGAAATTGTAGAAGATAAACATATTTCAATTTGTTTTAATATTCAAATTTTGTTATATTTCTTCTATCAAGTGAAAGGCCTTTCTATTTTATTCTAAAATGTATGTCTAAAAAACATCTAGCATAACCGAAACGTAGGCTGTTAGTTTCCCTAATGACTTTTCACCTATAACTGAAACTGAGTAGATGTGTTAATAATAAAGAGAGGCCATGGAAGAGGACTCATCATTCAAATTTATTTTGAAATTCTAAAAACCTCGCATGTAGAACTGATCGTTTGGAGTTTTCAAACATAGCAGCCAGTTTCCAATATGTCCAATTAATAGGATCATTCTATGAACCAAATTCTCACATTATTCAATAGTCGGTTGTCCCGTGTATAACATTCACCTCATTATTTCCAATTTATAAGTTAATATCTGCGCTTTTCAACCTCGTTTCCACACATATCTTTTGATGCTTTCAGTAGCGAAGAGTCTATGACATAATTACTAAATCTCGCTTTGCCAGATAGATTTCTATTCATGGTATACAGAACCATCTCCATTTCCATTTGATATAAGATGTGACTCGTTGCTATTGATATACAACCATATTCTTCATGAGCGTGGCAATATATACTCAGAAATATTGCTAACGAAGCTCTATTCATATACGATGTTCGAATTATAATTTTCGACCTAACTGGAAAACGAAAATAATGATTTATTCTTGATCTTATAGAGGAGGATGAAATGAATATTCAGAAAAATTATATTGACCTGATAAATTTCCAAGTCTTTTCAATCAACTAGCTCAAAACAGAAACAATAAAGATTTATTTTATGTGATTCCCCCTGTTTTAGATTGTTAATTTGCAAAGTCATATTTTGTAAAATATTTCAGTAAGTTTTTAATCGACATAATATTTCTTTGTAATGTATTGAAAGTATTGTTTTGCTTGATTTTCCTTCTATCAAAAAATAAATATTAAAACAATAATGAACACTTTCACCCGTTACTATTTGATCATAATTAAAACATGTTTTTAGAATTCACTAGCCAAATATTAAAATTTTACACATTTCTTTACCTTGATTTGAATTTGAATATCAAAACAAATTTAATCTGTTAGTCTTCTACAATTTCAATAAAAAAAAATTTTTATTCAAAAAACTTTTAGAATTAAATTTATGTCTATAATAAGCACTGCTTATATTTAATAGACGTATATAATCAAAACTCAATATATAATGCCAAAGGGAATGAATAAACCAACCGATATAAAAAAGTCATTAAAATTAATAAATAAATATTTGAAGGAGACAAAATTATGTTTCTGATCTTACCTTTAAGAACACCAATTGCCGTTTAAAAACATGAACACAACTTAAGGACTTCTCAAAAAAAAAGATTTATTTGAAATATTCAATATATTTAAATATTCGAATAAGTTAATTCAGAAATCTCTCAAAACATGCACTATATCTTCAAAAAACAAATATAATTCTAGGTAATCATTTCATCGGTCCAAAATAATATAATATCAAAATCAAATAACTATCACTATTTCTCAACTTACACGTGTTTGCAGGATGATTGCTTCAAACAGACTAATTTTAAAATTCAAGATGGTCTATGTTCTAACAAAATCACAGAAAAATGTGTAAGGTATTTTTAAGGTTATATTTGAATCATTGACATTCCATAATGAGATTTATTGAAGCCTAAATATAATTGTATATTATATATAAAATAAAATAGAAAAAAGGCTTTTTACTTGAAAGAAGAAATATGACAAAATTTGAATATCAAAACAGATTTAATCTGTTAGTCTTCTACAATTTCAATTTGAAAAAAATTTTATTCAAAAAACTTTTAGAATTAAATTAATATCTAAAATAAGCACCGCTTACGTTTAATAGACGTATATAATCAAAACTCAATATATAATACCAAAGGGAATGAATAAACCAACCGATATAAAAAAGTCATTAAAATTAATAAATAAATATTTGAAGGAGACAAAATTATGTTTCTGATCTTACCTTTAAGAACACCAATTGCCGTTTAAAAACATGAACACAACTTAAGGACTTCTCAAAAAATATGATTCATTTGAAATATTTAATATATTTAAATATTCGAATAAATTATTTCAAAAATCTCTAAAAAATGTGCACTATATCTTCAAAAAACAAATATAATTCTAGACAATCCCGTCTTCAGTTCATTCCGAAATCTCTCAAAACATGCACTATATCTTCAAAAAACAAATATAATTCTAGGTAATCACTTCATCGGTCCAAAATAATATTCCAAATATCAAAATCAAATAACTATCACTATATCTCAACTTACACGTGTTTGCAGGATGATTGCTTCAAACAGACTAATTTTAAAATTCAAGATGGTCTATGTTCTAACAAAATCACAGAAAATGTGTAAGGTATTTTTAAGGTTATATTTGAATCATTGACATTCCATAATGAGATTTATTAAAACGTAAATATAATTATATATTACATAAAAAATAAAATAGAAGAAGGCTTTTTACTTGATAGAAGAAATATAACGAAATTTGAATATCAAAACAGATTTAAACTGTTAGTCATCTACAATTTCAATTAAAACAAAAATTTTATTCAAAAAACTTTTAGAATTGAATTAATGTCTACAATAAGCACCACTCATATTAAGTAGACGTATCTAATCAAAACTCAATATATAATGTCGAAGGGAATAAATAAACCAACAGATATAAAAAAGTCATTAAAATTAATAAATATATATTGGAAGGAGATAAAATTTTCTTTCTGATCTTACCTTCAAGAACACCAATTGCCTTTTAAAAACATGAACACAACTTAAGAACTTCTCAAAAAATATAATTTATTTGAAATATTCAATATATTTAAATATTTGAATAAGTTAATTCAGAAATCTCTCAAAACATGCACTATATCTTCAAAAAAACAAATATAATTCTAGGTAATCACTTCATCGGTCCAAAATAATATTCCAAATATCAAAACCAAATAACTATCACTATATATATATATATATATATATATATATATATATAGTGATAGTTATTTAATTTTGATATTTGGATATTTGGAATATTATTTTGGACCGATGAATATATATATATATATATAAATATATATATATATATAGTGATAGTTATTTGATTTTGATATTTGGAATATTATTTTGGACCGATGAAGTGATTACCTAGAATTATATTTGTTTTTTTGAAGATATAGTGCATGTTTTGAGAGATTTCTGAATTAACTTATTCAAATATTTAAATATATTGATATATTATATATTAAATATATTGATTATGAATTTTATTTTTAAATTGAAAATAATTTCGTTTAGTACAAATATCAACTATTTCAGAATGTCTAGATATTTGCACTGAACAAAATTAAGATTTATAAATCTGAAAACGGTTTGATTATGGGAAATCCCTTAAGTCCTTTATTAGCAGAAATATTCAGGGATAATATTGAAACTAAAATTCACCAAAATCCCCTTAAGAAATACTTTTTACTAATCTGTAAACAGATTGTTGTAACCATATATTCATATATATATATATATATATATATATGAATATATGTATATATATTCATATATATATATATATATATATATATATATATATATATATATGAATATATGGTTACAAAAATCGTTTCGCTATCACAGAGTAGCATCATCAGGCAGGTTTAGATTTTGAATGTGTACAGATTAGTAAAAAGTATTTCTTAAGGGGATTTTGGTGAATTTTAGTTTCAATATTATCCCTGAATATTTCTGCTAATAAAGGACTTAAGGGATTTCCCATAATCAAACCGTTTTCAGATTTATAAATCTTAATTTTGTTCAGTGCAAATATCTAGACATTCTGAAATAGTTGATATTTGTACTAAACGAAATTTTTTTCAATTCAAAAATAAAATTCATAAATCTGAAAACGGTTTGATTATGGGAAATCCCTTAAGTCCTTTATTAGCAGAAATATTCATGGATAATATTGAAACTAAAATTCACCAAAATCCCCTTAAGAAATACTTTTTATATTGGTATAGATATGTAGACGATATTTTCTGTTGTTTCACAGGTCCAGACAGACTAAAA
Source organism: Megalocaria dilatata (assembly GCA_034642435.1). Taxonomy (NCBI): domain Eukaryota; kingdom Metazoa; phylum Arthropoda; class Insecta; order Coleoptera; family Coccinellidae; genus Megalocaria; species Megalocaria dilatata. The sequence continues at coordinate 48,634,665 of CM067859.1, read as the reverse complement.
AATTATTTTTATTTATCAATGAAATACATCCTTCAATAACATTCACTATGGAAACCGAACATAATAATTCACATGATTTTTCAATATTTCACAAACCAACCTATACGGATTCTATTATTTACAATAAATGAAACCATCCTTTAAATCAAAAATTATCAGCATTCAATTGTATAATCCATAGATTAGTTAATATTTCCATGAATTGAGAAAATTATATTTCAGAACTTAATATAATTAAACAAATAGCTATTAATAATGACTATAATCCTACGTTGATAGACAAATTTTTGATCAATAAAAATAATAAAATAGCTTTAAGTATGGTATATCCAAATATAAAAGAAAATTTTAAATACATTTCCTTGCTACTTACCTCAAAAACAAATATAATTTAAGAACTTCAATTAGAACCAATTCAAAGTTGAGTAAATTCATCAAAAATAATAAAGACTGTACACATAAAGATGATAAATCGGAGGTTTATAAGTTAACCTACGGTGATTGCCCTGAAGTTTACATGGGACAGACTGGAAGGACTTTCCGACATAGAAGAATTTGTGAACATTTGAGGAGTTTCCTCAATAATAACAGTAATTCTACATATTCTAACCATTTGTTAGAAACAGGACATACTTTTAACAATAATTTTGAAATTCTACATATAGAAAGTAAAAGTTATGCCTTAAACCTGTTAAAACACCTGGAGATAAATAAACATAATAAAATTGGAATATTACTTAACGAATAATTAGATTTAAATAACTCACCTCTGTAAAATATATTCCGATTAGCTGGAGTTTGCAGAGACCCTTTTTTGGGTTTTAGTGCTCAATAAAAATTTATTGTACTTACTTTAATATAATCAGTAACGGATTTCGGAAACAAGCTTAGTTATTCAAAATGTAAATCTACCTGATGATGCTACTGTGTCATCGAAACGATTGTTGTAAATATAACAATAAAAATTTGTGAAAATTGGAAGAACCTCATTTAAATATTACTTAATATGGATTTTCACCAAGTAAGGGCTGATTCAATTCAATATGCAAAACAATATTGTCTAACAGAAATCCTTGAAGTTAATTAATTTTCCCTATCCAAAATCTCAACTAAATCCTTATCTAATTCCTAACTTTTTTCCTAATGACAATGGCTTTTCACTTTAAAATTTTCTTAAAAAACTCGCAATATTAGCCCTTGCAGAAATATTTTTGTGCAAATAAAAATACTGTCTCTTATATATTTTTCAATTTTTCTCAAGATTTTTACAAGAATTTAAACATTTTTGATATAGTACTTCTTTATTTTATAATCATAATTAATTTTTTCTTCAGTCCAATTGTTCAAAGAGTTGTGCGATCAGTATACTGAGGAGCTGATTCCTACAATTTCAGGTCCGATTGGCTTCACGAATCGCTTGGAAGAATATAGATTCCTTCTTGAGAAAGTAAATTCTCAGTTGGGACAATGTTTTCAACCTCGGCCTTCTTGTCGTGGTAGATATAGGCGAAGAATTGATCAGTGGGAATGGTGCACTCCATATCTAGTCAGCCAAGATCTTAATATGTTGGCCATTTCTTGTACTTCAGTTATCAACCATGTCAAAAAGCCGAAGGGCTAAATTATTGTTGGTATGGCCAAAATATTGATCGCAAGAAAATTCAGTTTAGATTTCAATAGAATTCTACTATCTTGAGTAGTTCTTTGCTGTATAGCTTGTTTATATCTGAGGTTTCCATATCCGACGCCTGCTTTATGCCTAATTACTTATTTGTATGAATCACTCAGTCTTAAAGTTGGTATCGTAATCCGCTTTATTAAGGTTGTTACCAAGCCTGCACCTTGAATATTTTCACGCTTCACATCAAGGGTTGCACATTTTTCCACCCTAAAGCTCATCCGAAGTCGCTAAATAGAAATAATATCTCCAGTAATTTCTTCAACTAGTCCGAATTGGTTCCTTATAGTTTAAGATCATCTATATAGAGACAGTGGTTTGCTCTGATGTGTCCCAGCTTGTGAATTATTTATCCATATTCCGCATTTTTGAGTAACATACTAAGGAGAATTAATGCCATGCAAAACCAAATTGCACTGAGTGTATTGCGTCTATTGAATTTTCAGCGCGGATTAAAAGTGAAGTCCTCCAAATTTGCATGAGGAAATCTAAAATACTGGATATCTTGTTATGAATTCTGTGTATTTATGATAACATACATTTGGGACTTTCGGAAACCAGGAGAGAGGTACCGAATGGAAAGTCCTTCTGTAGTCGATCCAGGCCACAGAGATCTTCCTCAGTTTCTAATGGACTTGTTTGAACACGATGTAGCCAGTTACCAAAAGTTTTTTACATCCTTTTTGTTCTATTACGTCTATTACCCTGTTCTGGGCTTATAAGCTCATGTTCTCGTAGCTGTTTCTTTAGGTGTTTAGTGACAACCGATGTTAAATTCTATACATCCTAGGGAGGCATTTTATCGGACGATAGTTGTTAGTTGGGGTCTCCACCTTAAGGAATTAGATATGTTAGGCCGCATGTGGAGTAGCATGACATTAAAATAGAATCCATCATCTTCAATTATTTCTACTACGTCCATTTCAGCACTTTCTAACTCCTCAGCAATATATGCTCTACCATTTAAATATAATTTACTTGCTCTTATATAGGATCTGACTGATGTGTCCTGTCTCAACTTATTCAGGTGACCCCTGACAACTCTATTCTCGCATCTGTTATTGTAATTCCAGTCCCCTTGAGTCTACTACAGCGTATAAAAATATCTAATTTTTTCAGATTACTAATAAATTCCAACTACAGCGGAGCTCCATAGAAACCCAGACTATATGTGTTGTTTAAATCAGATAGCTCCACCTCTATGTCCAATAGCATAGTTAATACTATCAAGGTAGAGGAGCTATCGGAATCTTTCAGGCCAAATATAATCACATTATTTTTCCTCGATGTAATGTCCAAACCTCAGACCTGTTGGATAGAAGTGAGTTTTCCACTTCCAACTGATGCACTCAGTGGCTAAGCTCTTTGATTTTCAGTAGTAACTTAGTTTCTGAAGCCTCAATAGCATTTGATCTCCTTCCTATTTATTTAAGTCTCTTCCTTCAACGTATCGACCACTTTCATCAGCTCGCTTGACATAACGGAAGTTAGTATACAGCTCACAACTCGCATTATGTGTATGGTCACATTTATCACTGCTTTAATCAATCAATAGGATACTCTACATCAATTGTCACGATCCTTCAAATTCAAAACTGAATCAATCATATAAGGACTAACCAGGACTTTGATGCAAACTTTTTCTTTCCCAATATTATAGATCTTTGCTTCAAAATAATAACATTTCTGATCAAGGTTATCATCCATTTTCATGAGTTGAATAAAACAGTTATCAGGAATCGGACTATATATTTTATTCTCTTCTACAGCTTTTTTCGGCCAACGTTTCAAGACAACACTGTCTCTTTCTCAAGGCTACAATTATTAAAAGATGATGAACACACGTTCTAATAGATCTCTACTTAACCTTACCTTCAAAAAAAAATAATAACATTATCGACCTTTCAGTTTACGCAACTGCTTCGTTCATCATACGACAAACTACTGCGAAAATGTTACTTGAGATTGAAGTTGTAAAGCTACAAATGAGTGTGAATAGAGTTCTTTCTGTGAATGTGTGTAAACTCTTTAGTGTAACGAGAGAAATGCGACAGTGGGTCACGGAAAGCGGGTTATTCCTTCGCTGCGAGTTAAGTCTAAGGAAGCAGATTAATTCGTTTACTGTGAATGTAGACTTGTTCCGTTCGAAAAGCAGAGACAGACTGTGAATTGAACTTACTTGTTCAAAAAGCAAAGGGTGACTGTTTTAGTAATGTGACTTGGGCGGATGGTAAAGAGTGACTGTGGGCTTCAAGAATACTAGATTTATATTAGTGAGACAGGTAAAAATTGTACTGAAGTGACATTTGTCTAATTGCTTTCTGAGAGAATACTATCCCATTAAATATTCTATGAAGAATGTTGGATTTTTTAGAGGTTCAGATTAGATAACCGCACCCTGGTGACCTTCTTGTAATGGACCAAGGCAGGAGAAAGTGAAACTGGAACTACCTGGAAGATACAGAGTCGACAAACTTTGTTCAATTTCGAAAAAATCGAACATCTGTTTTAGACCTAATTGAAAGTATAAAATCTTCCATCTGTGTTTGTCGAGTCATTATTTTTATACAGATATAAAGATATCTTATATTGATACAGTCGCTTCAAATGTCGATAGATGAAAATCTTTAAATTCAGAATTATATCTTGGAATTTCTAACAATATATATATTGAAAATTATATATTAAAATATCAGAATGATATCACCATAAATAATCAGTATGAAATATTTCTCAAATTCTAGGAAAATTTGTTTCCTTTACGAAATGAAACCTATTAATACAAATGTTTGATTGTATCGGTCTCTACTTGTCGGAAATACATCTTGATGATTAAAGTAATACAACTTAATTTCTGCTAATTTATTTACTTTTACAACAATTGTTTCATCATGACAATATGACTTCGTCAGGTGAGTATGGGATTAATAATACAAATGTATTTACAAATCATATATAGATATACATATGAACCTACAGAAAAAGAAAAATCCACCATTTCAGAATTGAATAAAAAAGGACCAAATAAAAATATTTGAATCAGAACTTCAACATTTGACGTGTATATATGATTTTGGCCTACTTAGCCTCTTCAGAAATGTACTGAATTCAAATTCACATATATCACAGAATAAATCTTCAACTTACCAGAAAGGTGAAACTTGAAATGAATCAACTCAAAGTAAATTTGATGTATCGAAGGGAAGGAGTTCTAGTTCAACTTTTTTCATTTTGTCCTTTCATTTGAGAGTCTTATATAATTTTGGAGTGGTGTATTTTTCTGTATATGTATGTTTATATACGTACCTGCCCAAATATGTTTCATACATACCTATATATGTTGTAAATACATTTGTATTGATACGTTTCATGTCGTGAAGAAAAAAAGAAGTTTTTTCCTAGACATTGCAAAATATTTTCTATTGATTATATATTGTCATATTATTTTGATACTCTAGTAAATATATATTAATGTTATCCTGATACTCCTAGATCTTCTGTGGAGATCCCTCAGAAGCTTTTTTTTATTTGGAGAATTTAATATAATTTTCGAATGGTTTTTCCGTATATGGCTGATTCTCAAAAAAAATCGAAATTGATGTCCTTAATGACTTTTACAAACCAGAATCGTTAATCACGAAAAGTCTTTTTTATCATCAAAACTATTTTATTAGATGTACAAATTTATGAAACAAATTTTTTTTTTATATGATAAACAAAAAAGATATATCCTAGAAAGTATCCTAAAAGTAATTCCCTCACTGTGTCCCAACTGCTAAATTCAAATAGAATCATCAACTTAAATTGTTAAATTCTTGATCTATCATCTGTTATCTTATTTTCTACTCATTCAGGATAGTATTTACTGTACCTATATGAATTTATAGTTCAAAAAATGCGATTGGAAATAATTGTAAATATATTTCAAAAATCGGTCCGTTAAAAATTGATTATTCCCTCACCAGTTTAAGACAGTGTAATTGGAGCGAAATAGAAAGGTCTATCAAGCGCCACTCAAATTTTTTTTGTAGTTGGCAACATTGGTTTTGACAACATACACTATAGCGGACGGTTGATGAATGAAAGGATGATTTGTGCAAACTAATTTAATTTCAACTTTTTTAGAAATTACATTTTTTGATGTCATTCCCTCATATCATGTCATCAAAAGGTAAGTATTTTTTTATTTGGTAATTATAGCATATATATACTATATATGTATATATGTTTTCGGTAGTAATAAAATACTATGCACCGTTCGTAAGAAAGTAAGGTTATATTTATAAGCTTGTGTACATTTTGTTTCATTTTGTCATTCCCTCATCATCATTCCCTCATAGAATTTTTTGATGAGGGAATAATTCTTGTGAGGGAATGTTGTATTTTCTAATATATATAAGATATTTATGTTTGTTTAATTGGTTTCAGTACGCTGGAAGTCTATAATGTCGAGAAGTAGAAAATTAACCGTTACAGAAGCAAAAATGAAGAAAAAAGAGTATGATAGGAAGCGGCGAGAAAAATTGAAAAGCTGTCCTGAAAGCTTGGAGAAACTCAGAGATCAAGAAAGACTCAAGCATTTAAAAAAAAAAGAAAAAGGTCAAATCAAGCCTGTCAGTGCTATGAGTTCACGAGAAAAAAGGCGAAAACGGAAACAATGGCGATTAAACAGTTTACAGTACCGGAAGAAGAACCATAATTTGCGTAGAAGTCTAGCAAGGTTAATGGATCAGACACCATCTTCTAGCCCAGTTTCACTGGCAGAACTTGGTTCAAGAGTAAATGTTGGTCAAAACGAGACTGTTGCTTCAGGAAGAAGGCGACAACTAAGAAATCGGCGAGCAATATTGTATGGAAGAATAGCTAAATTAAAAGCTTAAAAAAAGAGGTTAGGAAGAGTGAAAGGTATCGAAAGAAGTACACGTGGTTAAATGAAAAAATGAAAACATCACCTGAAAAAAAGATCAAAACCCTAATAAAGAATACTAAGTTACCCGATCCAATCAAAAAGAAACTACTATTTCCTGAAATTATCAGTAAAAGAAAAAATCTTAAAACAGAAAACGACGTGAATATTTCGAAAACTATTCCTTCTGAAAATGGTACCTATGAATATAAAGTTGGTGATCATGTCCTTATAACATGGAACAACGAGATCTATCCAGGAAAAATTCTTTCATTATCTGATGATGGGGCTTTGGTACGGTGCATGAAGAAAGGATCAAAATGCTGGAAATGGCCGACAGTTAAAGATGAAGAATTGTATGCTTGGCCGGATGTTCTTCGAGCGATTCAACCCCCTAAATTACTCAGTATTACTCAGTGTTATTTTGTTGAAGAACTCGATGAGAAACAAGAATAACTTCAAGCAGATAAAAATAACTAGAGTCAGTTGTAATTAGATTGCTTAAAGATTAATGAATAACATTAGGTTAATGAAATTGCAATTTATGCTTTTTTGTTCTTGTCATTATTTTTTTATATATTACATTAAGGATTTAATTATTATAGTTTTGCAATAAAATTGTTAAATTATTATAGTTTTGCAATAAAAAGAAAATTTGTGCATTATGGAGTTTTTAATTATTGTAAAATCATATTTTGAATCATTCCCGCACGAATCTATCATTCCCTCATTTTTCAGTTTTTTTTTACCATTACATTTAATTCAAGCTCAATAAAGTTGGGGACCACTATATTCTTTTTGTCAAACAAGCTGTAAGCTTAGAATTAAGCAAAAAAAAATTTGATATTAAGTTAAAAAAAAAATTATCAAGTCGATAAAGGTAAATTCCACTTTTTTCGAGAATCAGCCATATATATGTTTATTGACATACTCGTATATATTTTCTTAATACATTTGTATTGATAGGTTTCATGTCTTAAATGAGGAAAAAATTTCCTAGACATTGAAAAATATTTTATATTGATTTTAAAGGATCTTTGAATGCAGACGCCGCATTTTTAAATTGGCAAATTGACTCACGCATGGCAGCCACTGTTTATTTGTGACACTAACAGTTGTATTTGTCAATGTCTACCATTTAGTCAGGGAAAAGTATACAGCGTTTCCAAATAACCCAGATTTATTATGAAAAATCGCGATCTGCTACTATTACTTTACGTTACAGTGCCACTGAGACAAAGAAATGCAAGAAGTGAAGAGAATATTGCTGCCGTACGGAAAAGTGTTCGTGAAGATCAAAATTTATCGATTTCTCGACGTTCACAGGGATATCTTTCAGACGTCTTTGGCGAATTTCACGAAAAATCTTGGTTTACATCCAAACAAAATTGTTTTAACCCAAGAACTCAAACCAACAGGTCATTTAAAGCGTCATGTATTCAGTAATTGGTGCTCAGAAAAAATCGGAAATGATGCAGATTTTCGGGAGAAAACCATTCTCCACCTCGTTCCTGCGATTTAACTCCATTGGACTTCTTTCTTTGAGGTTACATTAGTTCATTGATTTACAGCAATTATCCGGCAAATTTAGACGATTTACAGATCAATATTGAACGAGTAATTGCTAACATACGACCTGATTTATGTGAGAGAGTCATGGAAAATTGGGTTCAACCACTTCATTCCTGCCAGCGTTTCAGTGGTGGACATTTAAATGATGTTTTATTTCTTAACTGATGGTTTCCATTGTACTTTATAATAAAATAAAAATTTCAATGATTTTCAAATAAATGATGTTTTTTCTTTACAAAACAAAATGGGGCGATGTTAATGAAAGATACTCGATATTGTGATATCATTTTGATATTTCAGTAAATCATTTTTGATATACTACTCTGTCAAAAAAGTACCGGGAATTTTCAATTAAAACAACATTTTTACATTTAATCGTCAAAATTTATTGGGTCGCCTTCAAAATAGGCTCCATTTGCTCCAATACATCTTTGCCAACGGCACTTCCAATTATCGAAACATTTTTTATAGGCGCTTTCCGGGATGGACTTTAGCTCTCGCGCCGAATTTTGTTTTATGGCTTCAATCGACTCAAAACGGGTGCCACGAAGGGGCAATTTTAGTTTTGGGAAGAGGAAAAAGTCGCAGGGAGCCAAATCCGGCGAATACGGTGGTTGCTGAAGCACGTTTGTTGAGTTTTTGGCGAGAAAGTCAGTCACAATCGTAGCTCGGTGAGAAGGCGCGTTATCGTCATGCAAAATCCATGAGTTGTTCGCCCACAAATTTGGCCGCTTCTTACGGATACGCTCACGCAAACGTTTCATAACGCCTAGGTAATACTCCTTGTTTACCGTCTGACCCTCTGGAACGAATTCGTAGTGCACCACGCCACGCATATCGAAGAAAACAGTGAGCATCACCTTCATTTTCGAGCGGCTTTGGCGTGGTTTTTTCGGTTTCGGCTCATTTTTTGCCACCCATTCCGATGATTTCTGGCTTGTTTGCATATCGTACTCGTAGACCCAGGTCTCATCACCAGTTATAATGCGTTCCATGAATGTAGAATCGGAATTACAGCGATCCAGCATGTCTGAAGCAACCTGTTGGCGATGACGTTTTTGAAGAAAATTCAGGTCTTTCGGTACGAGTCGTGCGGCCGCCTTTCTCATGCCCAAAATATCAATCAAAATCGTACGTGCGGACTCGTGGGATATCTTAAGATCTGTGCTATCTCTCTCAAGCTGGTACGACGGTTTTCCAGCACCCTTTCCTTAATTTTATCGACGTTATCTTCGATCGAAGCCGTCGATGGGCGATCACTTCACGACCGTTCTTGAAGGCTCTGTACCACTGATATGCACGAGTTTTCGATAGAGCATTATCACCAAAGGCCTTTTGTAACATTTTCAATGCATCGGCACACGAAAATTCATTTGCAACATAAAACTTTAAACAAAGTCTTTGCTCAACGTAATCACCCATAGTAAAAATCGGCACGCACTCTGACATCGACTGACTTAATCAGCTGTTGCAAACACACTAGTTGACAGATCCCGCTCAAGCTTGGCATAGTAATTAAGGACAGTGGTGCCAACCTAGGAAAAAAAATTTTTACCTGCCTCATTGCCCCGCCAGATTTAAATCGATAATTCCCGGTACTTTCTTGACAGAATGTATATTGAAGCAGTTCGGAGATATAATTCTGAATTTGAAGTTATTTCAATTACTTCTATCGACTATCGACTCGCACTTTTAACTTTATAAATGCATAATTATATTATATAAGGTAGAGTTGTTGCATGGCTGCTTCCATAAATACAAACCAAATGGTTTCAAAGTTTTGCGGCGGTGGGATTGCATTCCGGGCTTGGAATTTTTTCATGTTTTTGAATGAAAATAATTGGATGCTTATAATATCAGGAGAACTTTAAGCTATTCGTGATAGTATCTCACTCAAGTCAGAATTCTTAATTTTATGATCCTTCATCTCTTAGATAAGACCGTTGGATATCTACCTTTCCGAATGATCAATATTTATTTAGAACTCATCCCCGTGTAAATTCAAACTTCGTCTTCGCTCCACTTGAAAAAAAAACCATCGAAGTAATTTGGAATATACGTCGGTAGCAACGCATGTTATAGTATCGCTTACACACATAAATTCCGATGTGCACCCCAAAGGGAATTTCCTAACATGTTTAATGTGATGTTTTGCGATAACATTGAACGAGTTCCGACTCGCATAGCCGGCATCGGATGGCGCAAGGGGTGAAATGAGACGGAGCGGAATTCATTCCTTTAGATGTAATCGAAAAGTTCTTTGTGAATTTGCATAAACGATGTCATGTAATCGGAGAATCCCAGAATTGATTGCTACGGGAAAAGGCCGCGCAAGGACTTTGAAGGAAACTGTGAAACCCTTCCTCAAATATTTCACGGTCTGTCTTCGAATGGGAAATATGATCATAGAAGTCAAACAATATTGAAAACATAGTTAATGCATTTGGTGATCTTCTTTCGGAACCGATATATCTGCGTTGGTTTATTTACATTATTAACTAGTAGTTTTTACCTTACTTGAAAAGTACATTTTATTACATTTCTATTTTCTAGTTATTTGTTCCGTTACTCGAGCTCCTTGTTTCCTGCTATATTTGCGTACTTGTTCTAGAAAACAACGTGCTTTTGTTTTTCCTGTGAAAGAATTGCTTAGTATCTTGATATACCTTTCCGAATACTTCTTTTGTTATTGATAGAAAGTAAATCAATTCGTATGCAAATTCTAAGATAAGCATACTTCGAGAAAAAAACAGAGAGATGATAAAATACGTTTATTCACAGTCTAAATATTACTTAGTACATTGAACAATTTTGAATTGCTACACCCAAAATTAAGGAAGTATTGCGCTAGAGTTTCTACTGTTGTGGTGAAAACTCTATCTTGCTCGTAGAAGAGAAGATTGATGGGTGTTTTTACCACTATTCACTTTCACTTGGGTTCACCGAGTTCACTTCATAAATTTGCGAACCATAATTACAGTATGAATATTATAGATAATACATTCAGAATCAGGATTTTCAATAGCAATATTATAATATCACGAGAAAAAGAACGAAAATATTCCTTCAAATTGAATTTGTGAAGTTACAAATGAGTACGAATAGTCTTCTTTTTTCGAGTTCGTAATAAAACTATTTTGTTTCATGAAGGGAGAATACTTCTTCAACTTACCGGACCGGATTGAAAAATGCGAGTGATTAGAGATGTGACTCTGGACAGGTAAAGCGAGTTGATACGAGACTTGGGCCAAGAGAAGTGACACAAGATGCTAGAGAGCAAACGGAAGCGAGTTAATGCGTGCTTCACTGCGAACTCGGAATTATATTAGTGAGACAGGTATAAATTCAATTATGTCCAAGCAATATTTGGCTAATTACTTTTCTGGTGAATACTGCCCTATTGAGGTTTTTGCGAAAAATTACAGATTTTCCAAGAGGTTAATTTAGAGATCCGTTCCTCAAACGTTACGTCATTAGGAGGGCCAGAGAAAGTGCAATGGATCATACGATCTGACAGGTAAAAGTCGATAATACTTTGTTTCAAATTTTGGGTCGAAAATGGTCTCAAACAATTAGGTTTGCTTCACTGATGGGAAATCCGAGGTCAAAAGTTATCTGTCTGGCCAGTTAGGTCCGTACGTGAACACCTTAACTTTTAAATGGAAATAGCTAGAAACTTAAAATCTCATTTCGTTAATGAATCCATTGGTTCCAGAATAAGTGCTATTTGAAATGTTTCTTCATTTTTTTCAATATTTCCGAAATTCTAGATCCGATCGATTTGAAATTTGGTACTTTGAATAAGAACAATACAGTGCACGTTCGCATAAAATGTCATGAAAATGGTGTAAAAAAAGATGACAAAATATATATTGTGTGCAGAGCAGCGTTGAGCGCTACCGAAACCATAGCGAGAGTTTTACCTCTGAAATAACGGAAAGAAATCAGGACAGTGTAAAATACATCTGTATAATAATTCTATACTCAAACAAACTCGACAAGGTTTTGTAGATCACAGAGACTTATTGCAGACATGCGCACGTTTCGAACTGATTGGCTTTCGTCAGGGCAATGTATGCTAGTGACTCCAAATCTGTCAAGTATCTATATTCGCTATACACAGAGGCTCCAAGATATTAATAATACACTAGCGCCATCTAGAATATGCAAAATACATACAAGACATACCTTTGCGAGTTCATTCAAGTAAAGAAATGTATTCTCGATATTTTCACGTTACCAACGCAGAGTAAACTTTCCTCATACTCAAATGAGACCATAATTTGCCGTAATGCTCAAATATTAGCATATTCATATTAAAATAAATTAAGTCTGCTGATCTGTACCAAAAATCATTAATAACTATTCTGCGTTGGTAACGTGAAAATATCGAGAATACATTTCTTTACTTGAATTAACTCGCAAAGGTATGTCTTGTATGTATTTTGCATACTCTAGATGGCGCTAGTGTATTATTAATTATCTCGGAGCGAATAAAGTTACTTGACAGATTTGGAGTCACTAGCATACATTGCACTGATGAAAGCCAATCAGTTTGAAACGTGCGCATGTCTGCAATTTGCCTCTGTGATCTACAAAACCTTGTCGAGTTTGTTTGAGTATTATTATTATTATTAATAGAATTATTATACAGATGTATGTTACACTGTCTCGATTTCTAGAACTTTCTATTACCATAACTCATATACCTTATGAATAATTTTTGGTACAGATTAGCCGAATTAATTTATTTCAATTATTAATATTTCTATCAGAATTGATCTCATTTAATTTTGGTCTGATTACACTCTAACTAGTGAACTTATATACAACGGTGAGTTTTTTACTTAATATTTTTGTTTAAGTATTCATTTTTACTGTAGATTCCATAACTATACATACTTATATATTTTTCTTAATACGTTTGTATTAATACGTTTCATGTCGTGGAGTAAAAAAGTTTTTTCCGAGACATTGAAAAATATTTTATATTGATTATAGTATATAAGGGTACGATTTTGATAGTTTTTGTATATGATTTAAATATATATTGTAGTAGTTGAAAGATATAAATCTTAATTTAAAGTTAACATTCTTACAGTCTGACATATCAAATTAATTTTTGTTTTATTTTAAAGCTTGAACAAAGCGGTTGTGTTCGAAACACGATATCATTCAAATGTGCACTTTTTCTTTAGCAGTAACGCAGCCAATCACTAAAATTTTTGATCAATTTGTGCCATAATTACGGCTGTATTTCGCCAATAACTTTAGGAATATACTATTCCAAGTGATCTAAATTCTTCGAAATTCTTCGAAAAAAAAAAGTGCACATATCATTGAAATGTGCACTTTTTCTTTGGCAGTAACGCAGCCAATCACTCAAATTTTTGATCAATTTGTGCCATAATTACGGCTGTATTTCGCCAATAACTTGAGAAATATACTATTCCAAGTGATCTAAATTCTGTGACCTGTTAGCCTGTGCTTTCAAATATCACGAAAGAAAATAATCCGGAAGTGCCAAATAAACTGACTAGCAATAAATAATATTCAATTTCAACTTTTTATTGTTGAACGACAAGTGTTTCGCTACACTGTCGCTTAATCATGTTCTAAATTTGAACTGATACTGTGTGAAAACTTACATACGTTCTTATATATGTATTGACAGGTATTACAGCAAATGGGACTAAAAGTAGGATGAAAATTATTCTGGTATTTCCAATTAGGTGGAGACAAACTGACAATAGTAATAAAGGTTATTGGGATTTTCGTTTTCCAAACTACATGAAGATATTCAATAGATGTGATCTATTGGTATTCGCAAATGAGATTGGCGGCCAATTCATAATTCTTAGTCTTAGTCACAAATTAGTGAAAATCAGAATAACCTTATTTGAATATTATTTAATATTCTCCAAGTTGACATCTGAGAAAGCCCCAGTTTTTTCTATCGTCGTGAAATCAACAAATTTGGCTCATCGATATTACTGGCCGTTGCAGTTGTCTTTTCTTGGTGTCTTATTGTATTGTTATATTAACTGACGTTCAAACTTTTCCACAGTGCGGCGTATCACCTGCGCATTACTTTGATAATATATTTTAATTATTATTAACCGATTGACAGCATTCAAACGCTGCATCATGGAACTGCACTCTATACTTAAAATAGTAACATCGGGAAATAAGAAAAAATATATAAGTAACCCAGTTATATATTTTTTAAATCTATCACCTATGTTGAAAGATTTTCTGAGAGAATTCGTCATTGTGATATCTTCCATAAAGCAACATCCATTTAAAACATGTTTTCATTTTACCCCTGCCTGTCAAGTGTTCATTTTCCGTTTGTTGTGCTTGTTGAAATATATCAAAGAAAAGGTGATTCTTTAAAAATCACTACTTTAATTCAGATCATTCGTGAAAAGAAATTTGTACGTCAAGTTCGGCACAAGTGTTAACATATTCCCATTAGTTAAACTTTTGCCAGAAAACGTGAATATCTCTTTATATTTGTATAAACTAGGTTGTTACGAAAAAGCTCGATTGAATAAAGATTTTTATTTTCATCAAAAAACGCCCAAGAAAATGGTGGATAAAAGCTACTAGGGGATATTTTTGTCGGTTGATGTATATATGCCGTCACCGCAAAACAAATAACTCGCAAATCCCATCCTAATCGTGAAATTTCATTTATGAATATGAATAAAAACCAAGCCCAAAACCATCATTCTCAATAGAAATCAAATCGTGAATATCCAGCTATTAATCCGATACCAAACAACAACCCCCTCCCAGATCCAATTCATAAAGAACAAGCGCGCTCGATCCCAAAAATATTAATTAATTGCTACGACAAGTACAACGCGTAATCCAGATATTCCAAAGATATCCCCGTTCGGCTTTATTACTCCCGACGTAAAACCGATCGAGTTGATGATAGAAAAAAAACGACATCGCTTTTTCGATCCACTCCCCGATGCTTAACCTCCCTATCGGCAAACATCCCTCGATTTTTGTTTTCAATAAATCCTGTCGGATAGTTTTCCGGTGCTCGAATCGTTTTTATACGTATAAGGGATTGGATGCACAGAGGTAAATAAAAAAATACAAAAATTAGCTGAGAAGAATCTCGATAAACACCAAACTAAAAGATTGAACGGAATTATCTGAAAAGACAAAAGTCAAAATTAGTATACCTAGAATTCAAAATGTTAATTACTTATTAAAACGGTGAACATTCATTTGCTTGTTCAATAATCCATTTTCTCTCAAACTTTGAAATTTCTTTATTGCATCTCTAAGAAGCTGCATGTGATGAATAAAAACACAGAATCAAGTATTATAACTCCGGAAAGTCAAATAATAATAATAATATATTTTATTCGGAGAAACTATCTAAAACGAAAATCACGGAGGCGTGAAAACATTGTTACATAGCCAGTACTATTACATTACATAAATCAATTTAAAATATTTACTCTCTCTTCCAATTATCCAATTTTTCAACCTATTTCTTATACTGAGTCCTCCCCCACTTTTTAGATCCTTCGGTAATAAGAGGGGCGTTCAATGTATTCTGGATATAAGCATCAAAGAAAACTTTTCCCTCAAACGCCTCATAACGCTCAGATAATATTCTCTATTCATTTTCACAACTCCGAAAAAATTTCCGGATGCAAAACAACACGATAAACGAAAAAATCTATGAACATCACATTTTGATCGACATTAACGTGCTTTTTCCTCTTTCATTAGCACGTGTTTTTAATAAAGTCGATTCAGCGTGAATAAAATTTCAGCGATCCCGCACATTGAATTCCTTCTGCGAAGCAACATTAAAACAAACTGCTTCTGTAATATTTTCATACATTGTTAAAATCGCAAAGAACACTTGAGACGAACTGACAATATAGGGGAATAGTAAAGCACGGTATAAAAATATAGCTTTGCGCTTTCCCAGAAGAACGTTTTTTATGTTTGAGGTAAAACAGCCATGCGGTAATTGAATTAAATCTTAATAACATTAATAACACAAAGAGTCCATCGGAATATTTTTGTGGGTAAAATTTTTTCCGGAAAACGCCAGAATTGATCAATTTTCATGTGATTGTGAAGCATCTTTCGACTGCTGATTCGGTCACTCTCTTAAGCGGGGTAGCAACCTTCTGAAACTTCAAAAATGGCAATAGAAGCCCCGCGACACTTTATTTTTAATGTTTTGAAATTTCATTCATTAAAATGATAAGAACTTTTTGTTTACGATCGTTTCGGTTCAAAAAAATCGTTGGAACCTGTAAAATCTCAAGCATTTGATTGTGAAAAAATTTTACTGCAATTGATGAGTTTGTTGTGATTGTTGAAATTTTTATCACAACTGCAGGGCCAAAAAATTTCGATAAAAACATTGAATAGAAATTTAAGTAGCCTAGATGCAAATGATAATCTATTTCAACATCTAAAAATGTGTTCGTTCAGAAATTCGACCTCTTAATGCACTTAACCAATCGGGTGGTTAGATATCAAGAAAGTAATATGCTTGTGCAATCAATTTCAAAATGAATCAATCTGTCTATTTAATATAATTATAAAAAATAATTGAGTACTTGAGTATTGAACCATTATTCTGTCTTATTGCATAAAACATGTCACGTTTGGTGAATAAAATTCATGTTTAACATTTTTTGATTGAGTCTTCAAACGATAGTAGAAAAATTTTATCGTTAACTTATGCGGAAACTGAATCTTTGGTAGTTAGAAAAAAAGAACTATTCATATACCGGCGCATTCGCCATTTTGCATAAATGTTGTGAGGCAATATACGGGAGATGAAAGTATCTACAGAATTCGGTTTCCGAAAATAAAATATGAAATGGCCAGAACTGCATATGTTAGAAAACGTAACATATGTTATAATATTAGGCATAAGCCTCATAAAATTAATAAATTACAAATATGCTAATTTTTGACAGAATTTATAATAGAGAGAGAATAAAATATGTTATACACAGAGTAATAGTCGGTTTGACATTCTTTACGTTCCAGTAACATATTACATCTTTGTATATTGAATTAGTCAAACGGTTTATTTCCTCCTAACTCATCTGTAGTCGAAGATGTGTGGATATCATTGGGAATGGTTGTAGCAATATGATGTCACATATTTTTAAAAATATTTATATCAGGCAAGTTGACTGGCCGAGTCAATTAATGTTAATATTTTTTAAATGTATCCTGAACATTTTTGCGCCATGTGGTTGGGTTTTGCCTACCATAAAAAAATTCTCGCCTTCACGTAACATATGATATACTACTCTGTCAAGAAAGTACCGGGAATTTTCAATTAAAACAACATTTTTACATTTAATCGTCAAAATTTATTGAGTCGCCTTCAAAATAGGCGCCATTTGCTCCAATACATCTATGCCAACGGCACTTCCAATTATCGAAACATTTTTTATAGGCGCTTTCCGGGATGGACTTTAGCTCTCGCGCCGAATTTTGTTTTATGGCCTCAATCGACTCAAAACGGGTGCCACGAAGGGGCAATTTTAGTTTTGGGAAGAGAAAAAAGTCGCAGGGAGCCAAATCCGGCGAATACGGTGGTTGCTGAAGCACGTTTGTTGAGTTTTTGGCGAGAAAGTCAGTTACAATCGTAGCTCGGTGAGAAGGCGCGTTATCGTCATGCAAAATCCATGAGTTGTTCGCCCACAAATTTGGCCGCTTCTTACGGATACGCTCAAGCAAACGTTTCATAACGCCTAGGTAATACTCCTTGTTTACCGTCTGACCCTATGGAACGAATTCGTAGTGCACCACGCCACGGATATCGAAGAAAACAATGAGCATCACCTTCATTTTCGAGCGGCTTTGGCGTGGTTTTTTCGATTTCGGCTCATTTTTTGCCACCCATTCCGATGATTGCTGGCTTGTTTGCATATCGTACTCGTAAACCCAGGTCTCATCACCAGTTATAATGCGTTCCATGAATGTAGAATCGGAATTACAGCGATCCAGCATGTCTGAAGCAACCTGTTTGCGATGACGTTTTTGAAGAAAATTCAGGTCTTTCGGTACGAGTCGTGCGGCCACCTTTCTCATGCCCAAAATATCAATCAAAATCGTACGTGCGGACTCGTGGGATATCTTAAGATCATGTGCTATCTCTCTCAAGCTGGTACGACGGTTTTCCAGCACCCTTTTCTTAATTTTATCGACGTTATCTTCGATCGAAGCCGTCGATGGGCGACCACTTCACGACCGTCCTTGAAGGCTCTGTACCACTGATATGCACGAGTTTTCGATAGAGCATTATCACCAAAGGCCTTTTGCAACATTTTTAATGCATCGGCACACGAAAATTCATTTGCAACACAAAACTTTAAACAAATTCTTTGCTCAACGTAATCACCCACAGAAAAAATCGGCACGCACTCTGACATCGACTGACTTAATCAGCTGTTGCAAACACACTAGTTGACAAATCCCGCTCAAGCTTGGCATAGTAATTAAGGACAGTGGTACCAACCTAGGAAAAAAAAATTTTTACCTGCCTCATTGCCCCGCCAGATTTAAATCGATAATTCCCGGTACTTTCTTGACAGAATGTAGATTGTGAGCGTAGTTGTTCAATGTAATTTGAGTTGTAATATGCGGTGGTATGCGAATTAATGGAGTGCAGTGGTGAAACTTCATTAATCCTCACAGGAGACAATAGTACCCCTTTGATAAAAAACAACTTCACAAAGATGATTAAGTAGCTGATTCTCTTTAATTAGAAAAATTTTACAGTATCAACTTTAATCCAAAAATTAGTATCAAAATTTGCAATAGACTAAAGAAAAACAACATTAACACCATATGTATGGAAAAGAAACATCTAAGGTCAATTTTGGTTAAAAACAAAAATTGGAGAATAAAAGTGGCATATACAAATTGCATTGTAGTGAGTGCCTGCCTTTTACATAGGTCAAACTGGTCGTTCAATCAACATTCGAATAGACGAGCATACGAAATCCATAATCCAAATTAAAGAACTATTGGTTTTTCTTCCCATTGTATTAAAGAAAACCACTTCATAGACTTCGGTAACACCGAAATTCGGGATTCAGGTAACAAAGGCAAAAAGTTGGACCTACTCGAATATCTGGAGATTCCTTCGGACCATAAAAACATTTGACGATAACATACGATCAGTTGGATTTAATCTATCTCCTTTACTGGCATCTGTTAATAACTAGTTCCTTTGAAAAATAAGCAAATATCGTCAACAGGTATAACTTACTCTTAACAATCTTAAATAAAAAAACCCTGTCACAATCTGTTGTCCTAACTATATAAATTGTAGCGTTAAGTAAATTCTCCCAAGATATTCCTTAATTATTCTTGATATTTGTCACTTTTTCTTCTAAGTCGTCCTTTTTATTATAAATAATATGTTGGCATTAATTTCCTGTAGATCGTGGTGGAGATTATGTTGTGCTCCCTCTTAACCATTATATCTAGAAAGGGTTATGTCGTATCTTCTTTTGTCGTCCGTATCAAATAACTTTGACATTAACATTCTAACTAACATAATAGTGCTCCTATACATACAGCAAAAACCTTCGGAAGAACTCAATGTCCTGAATCTAGACTGGCATCATAAATCGCTTGATCTAAATGCAAACGAATATGTCTATGATTTGCTTCAGAAATATATATCGGCTGTTTTTTTTTTAGAGTGAACTTTCGATAGGGATAACTGTGATTTGACAGAAGGTAGAAGCCATGTTGTTTGACATTTCTGTTCAGTAAGTATTGACAAATTATCATGGAAAGACTCACGGCGCAACAACGTTTACAAATTGTTGAAATTTATTTTCAAAATCAGTGTCCTATTCGCCAAACTTATAGAGCACTTCGTGAAATTTATGGTTTACATAATCGTCCATCAGAGCAGCTTATTTGTGGAACTATCGATAGATTTCGGACAACATTTTCTCTACTCGATGCAACAACAACGCGACAAGGAACAGTACGTACAGAAGAAAATATCGCTGCTGTAAGTCATAGTGTTAATGATTATCCAGATTTGTCTATTCGTCGACGTTCACAACAAGTTGGACTCTGTTCATCCAACACATGGAAAATTTCGCGTAAAGATCTTGGTCTACACCCATACAAGATCCAACTGGTTCAAGACCTAAAGCCACTTGACCAAAATAAGCGTCGTTTGTTTGCTGATTGGGTCCTAGAACAGCTTGAAGTTTTTATCGTAAAATTGTGTTTAGTGATGAAGCCCATTTCTGGTTTAACGGCTATGTAAACAAGCAAAATTGCCGTATATGGAGTGGAAACAATCCTCAAGAAGTTCTGCAGGTTTGATTGCATCCTGAAAAATGCACTGTATGGTGTGATTTATATGCTGGAGGCATCATTGGTCCATATTTCTTTGATAGCGATCCTGGAGCTAATGTTACAGTAAATGGTGCTCGTTACAGATGAATGATCAATGATTACTTGTTTCAAAATTTTGTGTTGGTATCGATCCAGAAGCGTTTTGGTTCCAACAAGATTGTGCTACACCTCATGCTGCTACCGTAACAATTGATTTATTGAAAGAAAGATTTGGCGATAACATTATTTCGAGAAATGGTCCAATTAAATAGCCTCCAAGATCATGCGACATAAGTCCACTGGATTTTTTTCTTTTGGGTTATGTCAAGTCATTAGTTTATGCTGATAAACTAGAAACAATAGACGCTTTGGAAGCCAACATAACTCGTGTTATTGATGAAATAAAGCCTGAATTACTAAAATTGCCAACATTGGTCGATTGCGGTTTCTCAGAGCTAGTCGTGGTGGACACATGCCGGAAATTATTTTCAAAACAGAAATGTCATAAAATTATTTTTAAAATAAATTAATTGGCTCAATCTTAATTTAAATGTGTTTTATTTCAATTTAAATTTTATCATTCTTGAAAAGACACCCGATACTTATGGATAAAATTCACTTGCATGAACAACTTTTTCAATTACTTCAACACTTCTGAAAAAACAGCTGGATAATTTCGTTCTTGGCATGGAAGGTCCTTGCATGTTTTCATGAAAGATTCGTGAAAAGTTGAACTGCACATAAGCTAACTACTAACTGAAAACACACCGCTTTTACAAATTTTCACATTTTACTTCATTTCAATAATGACATTATTTCTGCAGTATCATGTTTTTTTCAATAAAACAAGTTGGTGGTTAGGGGAAGGCTTCTTCTGTATACCACGAACATGAATTGAAAATAATATATATGAATTAATGCTCAACTGAGGAATTCAATCTATTCATTCAAGGGTATTCATAATATATTTAGAATTTGAGAACGTGTGTTAAGGAATTACATTTATGTATTTATTAAAGGTTTATGAGTTTTGAGCCTCGCATTAGAAACCAATTTTGTTATGGTATGCTTCATGACTATTTTTGTTCTTAATGTATTTTGAAGTTTCAGTAACTCGTTGGGTTTAAATTCGTTTTTGAATTAATTAACTGAATAAAAATTTTAGTCCTGCATTCGACTGCTTACCCTTGAAAGTAGCTTTAATTTTGTATTGTGCTAAGTACGTAAGTTGGATTAACTCTGACCTTGATTCTCTTTAGAACTTCTGTATGTTGTACCAAAAAAACTTCCAGTTTATTATGTAGGTTAAGCTTTCCTTTCTTACCTTCTAGGAAATTTGTATTCCCGTCTTGGCGTTTGAGAAAAATTTGTTGATTTGCTTCGTTAATTTTTGATTAAGATATTGTGTGTGTGTGTGGATAGCTGAGCGGGAGAGCATCGGACTCGTGACCGGGAGGTCCGGGTTCGAATCCAGTTCAGGTGGAAAATAAATTTTTCAGTTGGACGGGTGTCCGCCACCAATTCACTGTTGGGTCAAAAATTAACAGTGCTGTGACTTAAAGTGGCGCAAGATCACAGTAACAAAGCCTATACAGAACACAACTGAACTCCTAACTCGCACAAGCTGAAAAAGCTTCTGAGGGATCTTCATAGAAGGTCTAGGAGTATCAGGATAATAATAATAATAAAAATTATCCATCATATATTCAAAGTAAGGTTTTCGTAGAAAATTAATCACTTCAGTTATTCTATCTTGTTTTATGTTACTAACATAATATTATGGAGAAAGATTAATATTCGAAGCTATATTAATCTAACTCTTGTGACTTTTATACCAAATGACTCAAGCTGACAACTATTATTTATAGTTTAGAAAAATGGATATTCCACAGCTCACTTAGAAATGCAAAAATTCTCTGAAATAATGTTTCTGCTATTCCCATGAAAGTAACAGCTTTTCATGTTTTAAAACTATTTTTAAAAATCATCCTGAAATTTTAACTACATTTTGAGGCCACTTTTTTCGAATTTCATCAGGCTTCAAATACCATATTCATAAAAATTCTAAATGTACCTCAGAGTACCTTAACTGGATGATTTCTAGTTATTTCTTTTGGAAATTATCATACGAGTATTTTCATTAATTTGAGCTTCTAACAATTTTATCTATGACAAAAGCATCTTAGATCATAAATCATGTATACAATTTTCAACGTCGTTGATCCTGGTAACATTTCTTCTTTAATCAATGATCTTGATTCAAATTTCTTTCCTTTCTTGAATCTTGGTTTATTTTAAATGTCAAATTATTGTGAATTCAGTATTCTCTTTTCTAGTTCTCAATATATGTCTGAAAGATTTTCTGGTTTTGACCAACGTTTTCGGAATTTCCAATAGACTGGTTGATGTTTATTCCAAGCAGGCTTTTCTTCAGAATTTTGTCTTGTAAGTGCTTTCATGAGTCAAATTATGAATAACTCTGTCAGAATGAAACCGTTTTCGTGATTTAAACAAAATAACTCTCACTAGTTAACTTATGTTCAACGATATAACCTTTCCTTGTCATTTTAGTATTATTGTTTTTTTTTCATAATATATTCTATAACAATACACTCTGAAGTTCTCGACGTTCAGTCAGTACTATTACTTTTATGGTTTTATAGCCATAACACGCACCTAATTAGATCATGGGAGGATGAGAGGAAATTGCTAACATGAATGAAGAATATTGTGTTCAATTGAAAGAAAGTTTTGTATAAAATCTCTATTATGACATATTTCTACACAACTTCACCAAGTGTGATATGAACACCAGCTATTTTCCGTCGAAAAACGTATGCACCTCAAATTCGAAACTAAAAACAAACGTGTGTTTATCCCGGACTTTGTTTCGGTTGTGAAAAAGACGGACGTTGAAAAAAAACACGCAGCTCTACCGGTGTATCGGAGAAACAACAACTTAACTTGATAATGAGCATTGCATTGTATCAAGCTGCAATAGGTTCCTCCGAAAACAATTCAGTCGGAATACTTTCACAATGAAATAAAACTTCGATGTCATCCCTTATGATGAAGGTTTCATGATCATACCTCAGTTAATTCTTGGGTATGATCCTAGCTGTTTCAATTGCTTCATCTTCCAACCATTTCAGGTATATGAGATTACAATAACCATCTTCTTCGGAATGGTATTTGCCGTGGAGATGTAACTAGAAATTATGTACAAAACAATCCAACAATTCTATGATTCTGTTAATCAGTAATTGATCAAAGAATGAAATGTTTTTTCAAGTCTGCTTCTGATGACTGAAAGTACTCCATTCACATTGATGTAGAGGTTTTTAAAATCGAAACTAATGAGGTTGTCCTCTAAAATCAAACATATCAAATTACTTTGCCATTAACATTTCATCCAAAATGATGGTGTTCCTAGACATACAGCAAGAATCCCGAGAACCTATTGGAAGAACTTAATGTCCTGAATCTAGATTGGCCCCTAAAAGACGGAACTGAATGCAAACCAACTGGCATATAATATGATATAAAAACATTTATTCAGTGATAAAATACATTTTCAGAATCGTGAATAACTTTTTCAAGTTCTTCAGCAATCCTGGAAAAAAATGATTGATGAACAGCTAGATACTTTCGTTCTTAGCATGCAACGTCTCTGCATGTTTAAAAGTTTAACTGAACGTCGGCTGAATACCAACTGAAAACACACGAATCTTACAATTTCTTAGATTTCATTATTTTTCATTTCAGAAATCTGCGTTTCTGCAGTAACCTGTTTTTCTCCATAAAAACAATTTGGTGACCAGGTGAAAGTGTTTTTTATACCATGAACATGAATTATAAATAATGTATACGTAGTATTGCTCAACTAAGGAATTCAAACTATTTATTCGTGCGTATTCATAATATCCCTAGAATTTGAGCACGTGTGTGTACACTGCTATGGAAGTACTTTTATGTATTTATTAATTCTAATGAATTTTTAGCCTCGCGTTGGAACCCTTTATGATTTAACTTTCGCTGATGTATTTTGAAGTTTTAGTTACACGTTGGGTTACAATTTATTATGAAATTTGGCGGATATGAAGCAAGAAGTAAAACAGTGCTGTGTAATGACAGTGGACAAATATTGGCGAAAAATGAATATCAATGTAATGAGAGGCACGGGACATTAAAGAGCTGTTTGATGATGAGACTAGCAAGGCACTAGACATGAGAATAGCGGGGCGGATAACATTAGTCGACAAGATGTTTGTAACACAAAGCAGATTTTTATTTTTTTGATGTAAGTACCCTTTCAATAATGGGGAAAAAATTCTTAAAACCCTAACATGTACCACCTTTCAATAGTTCAATAAGACCCTTTTGGATGCATTTTATAACATGAAAATTACCTAAACTGTGTTGTTTACAATATGAGACATAAAAGTAAGATTAAAAATCAGTCTTCTGTTGAGTTTCGAAGTGAGTGGCTACCTGTGTGTAGATAAGAAAGTGTTTTAAAGACGAAAATGTCGAGACAGACGCGCCGCGAATACAAAATCTCTCCTGACAAATTTGGAGAATTTATGGTGAAATCACAAGCCAGGCTATTTCCTGAAAATGTTAAAAATGCCTACTTCCAATATTTTGGTGTTTTATTTGAAGATCAAGACAAGCAGTGGGCTCCTCATATGTACTGTGTTAGTTGTAGCGTATCATTGGTGCAGTGGATGAATGGGAAGAGAAAAAGCATGGCTTTTGCAGTCCCTAAGGTATGGGGAGAACCCACTAATTGTTTAGACGATTGCTATTTTTGCCTGACAAAGACTGGAGATTAATCCCAAAAAGGAAAGCACAAGATCGACTACCCAAATTTGCAGTCTGCAATAGGACCTGTTCCTCATAATGCAGATTTACCAGTGCCGATCGCACATCTTTTAAAATTGACCCCAACAGAACTTTTAAGTTGATATCAATGAATCCTTTTAAAATTGACCCCAACAGAACTTTTAAGTTGATATCAATGAATCCTCAGCTACCACGAATGTACGCCTTCATCAAATTACATTAAGAAAATCACCCCATTAGACCTGTATTATCTTTCATCACAGCTCCAGCATTCAAACTATCAAAAGAATTGATAAATATCATAATACAAGAAACCAAATTCAAACCAAAATTCGCAATCAAGAATTCATATGGCCTCATAGATAAAATTCAAAACGTGCAAATTCCAGATAATGCAAAATTCATATCCTTTGATGTAAAAAATCTTTTTCCTAGCGTCCCAGTGAAGGAAGCAATAAAAATAGTAGAAGAGTCATTAGACCGAAATAAAACGAACCCGGTTTTGAAAGATGAAATTTTACAATGCCTGAATACGTGCCTTAAGCAAAATTATTTCACATTTAACAACACGTTTTATATGAATACAGAGTCAGACACACGCAACTCTTCTAGTGTTTGGAGTCTTGTAACCTCGACAACTACGATGTCCGCCTTCTAAAAAATCTGTACTGCAATCAGACTGCAGTTGTGAAGACAGTTAACAGAGGACACATCGATCAGGCGCGGTGTAAGACAGGGGTGTGTTGTATCGCCTCTGTTATTCAACCTCTACTCAGAGAATATATTGCGAGAGGCTGTCTCTGGTAGAAAGGAAGAAGTCAAAATAGAGGCGTAATTATTAATAACATACGATACGCCGATGATACCACAATATTGGTAGAGAGTTTGGAGGAATTGCAGACACTCGTTAACAATATATAAGGCTAGTCGAAGTGGGCGATAAACATAAACTTAAAGAAAACAGAATGGATGACTGTGAGAAAAATATATGTGAATCCAACCCCACTGAATATCAGTAGTCACAATATCTAACGTGTTTCGCATTTCAAATATTTGGGAAGCTGGCTGAGTGACGAGACTAACAGCGAAGAGGAAGTGCAGAAAAGAATCGAAATGGCACGTAGGTCATTCGGCAAATGGAACTCTACATTTGCTGACAGAAAGAGGCTCAAAGGGAACGCGACTGAGAACACTCCGCTGTTATGTGTGGTTCGTTCTGTCCGGATGTGAGAACTGGGCACTTAAAACAACAACCATGAACAGGGCAGAAAACCTTTGAGATGTGGGCTACCGACGAATGATGAAGATTTTATGAATCCCACATACCATTAACGAGGAGTTTCTTAGACTGTTGTTAAATCAAGACCGAGAACTTTTTAACACTATAAAGATGAGGAAGATCAGCTACTTCGGGCACATAATGCAAGGCAGCAAATATTCTCATCTCCTGATTAATCACACAAGGGAAAGTTGAGAGCAGAAGATGGATTGGCACTAAAAAACTCTCGTGGCTCAGAAATATAAGAGAGTGGACGGGCCTGGGTGGGAACAGCTGTTCCGAACAGCGAAAGATAGAAAGCTGTTCAGCGACGTTGTCATTGAGGTAGCCAACGCTTGAAAACAGGCACGGCACTGCAAGAAGAAGAAGAAGAATAAATTCTGCAAATTTATACTTCTACTATTTTCTTCTAGGAAATGGGTGTTCCTTTCCTGCCATCCAGGAAAAATTTGTTGGTTTAGTTCTTCATTTAGATGTTGAAATTATCAATCATGGGTTCAAGGTAACCTTTCCATGAAACTATACATTCTGTCAAGAAAGTACCGGGAATTATCGATTTAAATCTGGCGGGGCAATGAGGCAGGTAAAAATTTTTTTTCCTAGGTTGGTACCACTGTCCTTAATTACTATGCCAAGCTTGAGCGGGATCTGTCAACTAGTGTGTTTGCAACAGCTGATTAAGTCAATCGATGTCAGAGTGCGTGCCGATTTTTACTATGGGTGATTACGTTGAGCAAAGAATTTGTTTAAAGTTTTGTGTTGCAAATGAATTTTCGTGTGCCGATGCATTGAAAATGTTGCAAAAGAACTTTGGTGATAATGCTCTATCGAAAACTCGTGCATATCAGTGGTACAGAGCCTTCAAGGACGGTCGTGAAGTGGACGCCCATCGACGGCTTCGATCGAAGGTAACGTCAATAAAATTAAGGAAAGGGTGCTGGAAAACCGTCGTACCAGCTTGAGAGAGATAGCACATGATCTTAAGATATCCCACGAGTCCGCACGTACGATTTTGATTGATATTTTGGGCATGAGAAAGGTGGCCGCACGACTCGTACCGAAAGACCTGAATTTTCTTCAAAAACGTCATCGCGAACAGGTTGCTTCAGACATGCTGGATCGCTGTAATTCCGATTCTACATTCATGGAACGCATTATAACTGGTGATGAGACCTGGGTCTACGAGTACGATATGCAAACAAGCCAGCAATCATCGGAATGGGTGGCAAAAAATGAGCCGAAACCGAAAAAACCACGCCAAAGCCGCTCGAAAATGAAGGTGATGCTCATTGTTTTCTTCGATATCCGTGGCGTGGTGCACTACGAATTCATTCCAGAGGGTCAGACGGTAAACAAGGAGTATTACCTAGGCGTTATGAAACGTTTGCGTGAGCGTATCCGTAAGAAGCGGCCAAATTTGTGGGCGAACAACTCATGGATTTTGCATGACGATAACGCGCCTTCTCACCGAGCTACGATTGTGACTGACTTTCTCGTCAAAAACTCAACAAACGTGCTTCAGCAACCACCGTATTCGCCGGATTTGGCTCCCTGCGACTTTTTCCTCTTCCCAAAACTAAAATTGCCCCTTCGTGGCACCCGTTTTGAGTCGATTGAAGCCATAAAACAAAATTCGGCGCGAGAGCTAAAGTCCATCCCGGAAAGCGCCTATAAAAAATGTTTCGATAATTGGAAGTGCCGTTGGCATAGATGTATTGGAGCAAATGGAGCCTATTTTGAAGGCGACCCAATAAATTTTGACGATTAAATGTAAAAATGTTGTTTTAATTGAAAATTCCCGACACTTTCTTGACAGAGTCGTATATTACTTCACTCATATATATAAATTGTAAAACATAAAAACTGTGTGAATTATTTTGAATAAAATTGTTACAATGTTTGACCTAGTGCCAACCGCATACTCCATTCATGTTACATATACCTTCCTTTATGTTACGGTAGTAACATTTTGGAGAAAGATTAATAACGGTGCGAGATGTCTCTGACTTTTGTGACAGATACTTAATGATGCAGACTAAGCCTCTACAGTTTGATACCATCTTTTCCTTTTCATCAGGTTTAAGATTTTGCTTTTGTTTACTTTTTTTTGTTCATGATTTTATAGGTAATGCCTCGACTCTTGTTTTTATTCAAATAAATAAGTGACTAAATAAGATACAATATTAATAAAAATTCATCTAAGTATTAGGAATTTCAAAATGTTCTTACTTCTTAGTATTCTGACTCAATGATTACTACTCGTTCATTATGGAAATAATTACAGTTTTCCTGCTCAGTTCTTATAACAATAGTTTTCATGCCAAAAGCATCTTAGATCTTGTATACATTGTTCAACGTCGTTGATCGTGGTAACATTCCTTCCTCAATTTCATTAAATTTTGGTTTTCGTCAAAATTGAATTGACAGGTTCCAGGTGATTTTGTCTACATATTGACAATATTTTCTTCAAATGATAATTACACTGTTTCCAATAATTTTTTTCAAAAGCTTCAGAATAGGATATTAAATTCAAATTTCGTTCCTTTTTTAAATCGATGGCTCTGTCAAATATTAAATTATTGTGAACTGAATACCCCTCTTTCAGTTCTAGATAATTTTCAAAAAGATTTTCTAATTTTTACAAACGACCTCAGATTTTCCAATCGATTAACTTATCGATTGGAAAATCTGAGATCGTTAGTAAAAATTTGAAAATCAAACATCAACTGATGTTCATTCCAAACCGGCTTCTCTCCAATATTTTGGCTTGTAAGTGGTTTCATGAGTTGAATTATAAATAATTCTATCAAAATTAATCTCGTTTGAATGATTTAGACAAAATTAGTTTCTAACGAGTTAATTTATATTCAACGGTAAAAACTTTTCCTGTAATTTCGGTATTATTGTTTATTACTTGTAATACATTGCATAACAAAATTGAAACACAATAGATTGGAGTTACTAAGTATTTACTACCAAGGTTTTTTATTATTTTTGGTTCACATGTTACCGCGGTTTCGAACGATGACCGTTCATCTTCAGACGTAACAGAGGACTAAAGCACTAGTTACAGATTCAGTTTTGAAGTAATGTTCCATTTGGTACAAAAACTGTATAACAGATGTTACAAATTATTCAGAATAAATATTTCCAGTGAAAAGCAATAACAAGGATTACAGAGGTGTTATGGGTTTTTATGATGGTACATGAACAATTCCTTTTTCAACAGGTAGCAAGTAAGAAATAGCAGAAAATAATTATGTGCAAATGTCGGTACCTTTTGAAGCTATTTCGGTTACTTAAAAACATTAAATATTTTTGATTTACACAGATCAGTCTGGTCGTTCATTATATCGATATCATCATTATGCAGCGCTTTGAATATTTCAATTGATTCTAGATAATTTAATTTTCTCCCTTTTGATGCAAGATGGAGGATTTTCAGATTTTCAATTGATGGGAATGAATGACCATTGTCAATACAATGTGTTGCAAATGTTGATGATTTTTTATTCTTTTTAAAGTCAGTTTGGTGTTCTCTGAATCTAGTTTTAAAAGACCGTCCAGTCTGACCTATGTAAATACTATTGCAATCTGAACAGGTTAACTCATAAACTCCCGATTTTTCTATTTTTGGGGTGGTGTCTTTCGCGTTGAATAAAATTGAGGATAATTTGCTAACAGATTTGTAGGCTACATTCAAATTCAATTTTGTGTCAATATTAGCGATTTTTTCACTTACGTCTCCAAAATATGACAATGAAATAATTTTTTCTTCATTATATAATTTTGTATGGGGGTATATTTGATATGATACTACTTGGGAATATTTTTTGGCTGATAATTCATTTATTATATTTTCACTGAAACCGTTGTTCTTAGCTATTGTTTTTATGGTTTTTATTTCATTTTCGAAATTAGATTTTGAGAGAGGTAAGGAATATGCTCTGTGTATCATGGATCTGTAGGCTGCAATTTTTTGATGATATGGATGATTAGAGTCTATGGGAATGCAAATATCCGTGTAGGTAGGTTTTCTATATATATTTAATTCAATTTTGTTTTTTGAATGTGTTATAGAAAGGTCCAAGAATGAAATATTTCTGTTTTTCTCTTTTTCTAACTTGAATTTTATGGTCGGATGAATGCTATTGATTATTTTTAGAAATTGATCTAGTTGTCTAGCTGTTCCATTGATGCACGCAAGTATGTCGTCTACGTATCTATACCAGAAATGAATTTTCAGTGGTAAATCTAAGTGAAATATTTTGTTTTCCATAGATGACATAAAAATATCCGCAAGAAGTGGGTTTAGTGGAGAGCCCATAGATAGACCATTCGGTTGTTCATATAATTCATTATTAAACTGAAAATAGTTTCTTTGGAGACATAGTTCCAAAAGAATTATGAATTCGCAGTGCAATAATGGATTAACATGTGAACGCTCTAGGATTTCAGATACTTTATTTATTGTATCAGTTTTTGGAATATTTGGGAACATATTATCTACATCTAGACTTAATAGATATGAGTTATTTGGTATTGTGAAGTTTTTCAGTTTTTTAGCTAATTCAATGGAATTTTTTATGGAATGTTTTGAAGTGAAATTTGTCAGTGATTTGAACACTTGATTTAGTTCTTTTTCTAATTTATATGTGGGATGACTAGTGAAACAGACAACTGGACGTATTGGACAGTTTTCTTTGTGGGTTTTCATCAGATCATAAAGTTTCGGTGGGCTAGGGTTCATATTGATGAAAAAGTTTGGCGATTTTGTAAGGATGGGACCATATATTCCTTAACTCTCTCAAAATACCTCTGTAATCCTTGTTATTGCTTTTCACTGGAAATATTTATTCTGAATAATTTGTAACATCTGTTATACAGTTTTTGTACCAAATGGAACATTACTTCAAAACTGAATCTGTAACTAGTGCTTTAGTCCTCTGTTACGTCTGAAGATGAACGGCCATCGTTCGAAACCGCGGTAACATGTGAACCAAAAATAATAAAAAACCTTGGTAGTAAATACATAGTAACTCCAATCTATTGTGTTTCAATTATGATCAACTACCAAATAGTAACGGCTGAAGCAATTCACTATTTGCATAACAAAATTTGAATATCGAAACAGATTAAATCTGTTAGTCTTCTACAATTTTAATTTCAAACAAATTTTATTCAAAAAACTTTTAGATTTATTTTTATTTGAAATATATTATTTCAAATAAATTATATTCTTTGAGAAGTCCTTAAGTTGTGTTCATATTCTTAAAAGGTAATTGGTGTTCTTAAAGGTAAGATCAGAAACAAAATTTTGTCTCCTTCAAATATTTATTTATTAATTTTAATGACTTTCTTATATCTGTTGGTTTATTTATTCCATTTGACTTTATATATTGAGTTTTGATTATATACGTCTATTAAACGTAAGCGGTGCTTATTTTAGACATTAATTTAATGCTAAAAGTTTTTTGGATAAAATTTTTTTGAAATTAAAATTGTAGAAGACTAACAGATTTAATCTGTTTTGATACTCAAATTTTGTTATATTTTTTCAATCAAGTAAAAAACCTTTTTCTATTTTACATTGCATAACAGTTCACCTTGGAGTTCACGACATTCGGTCAGTAATTTAATTTTGATGATTTAATAACCAAAACAAACACTTCATTGGGTTATGGGAGAATGAAAGGAAATTGCTGACATGAATTGAAAATATTGTGTTCAATCGGAAAAATCTCTATTATGATATATTTCTACACAATTCCACCAAGTGTGATATCAACATCAACTTTTCTCCACCGGAAAACCTATCTAACTCCAGTGCGAAACTGGAAACAAACGGGTGTTTATCTCGGACGAATATCTTTGTTTCGGCTGTAGAAAAGACGGAGGGTGAGCAAAAAGTATTACACGCAGCTCTACCGGTGTTCACAGAAACAACAACGTATTCACTTGATAATGAGCGTTGCATTGTCTCGAGCCGCGAAAGATTCCTCCGAAAACAACTCAGTCGGAATAACTTTCACAATGAAACGAAACTTTGGACAATTCAAACGCCCGGAAAAGGGCGGACCTTGCCGGTTCGCCGCTGATTAAAAATTCAGCTGAATATTTTCAATTGCGAGTTCGTGCGCGGGTACCCATCCGAGCGGGGTTAGCCAGATTATATCGCTTCTAATGTCTTACGGAGGACATATTCCGTTAAATATTCATGAGATAGAGGTCTGCATTTTTAACGGGTCCTCGTTACTTGTGTAAATTGAGGGGTATAAACGTCTCGATATCTGGAAGGAAGTTGAGACGTCAGCCGGGGTAATGACGGCAAAAGTCGGAAGGAATTTCTTATATCTACTTTCTGGATTTGATTGTCGTGTACTTCTGACTTAATGGAAATGGAAGATCTTCGAGTGAGGCGTATCCAGGTCGCAGTGAATCTCTTTCTCGGAATATTCTGGACTGATATTGAACTATTTCAGCAGTTACTATCATGTTATATAAGTTTTCTGAAATTGTCATGTTTTAAGATGGCGGGTGAAGACTAAGGTAGCGAGAGCTCTTAGTTAAATAATGGTGAAATAAATCAAAATGTATTTAACTACTGTAACTAAATGTTGTTGAATATTTGAATTGTGTAAAATGTAAGGCAAGATTACATTAGCCAGAGTATTTAAGTATTGTGAACATGAAAGTAATAAGCCACCGACTCCGGGTATAAAAACCCGGATTGATCGAGCTGATTGTTAAGTTTAAGTTGTCTCAGGCAAGCCAATGTGTATTCGAAACATCGGCTACGTTGGATGATAACGCAGGTTATCAAATGATCTCAAAAAAGAAATGAAAGAAAAAAGTACGAGACAGCTCCATCTTCCACAAAAGTTGACGACAAAGCATCACCTGAAATTAAATTAGAACAACCCATTCTAACAGCGAACCTGAATAAAGATATACACCGACTAATTCTTAATTATCGATCACATAAATATCTGGAAGCGTGTAAAGAGATTAAAGAAAAGAAATGACGTACTTACTGAAACACTATAGAAAAACTTTTTTTTTTTTTTTGAATATAGGTTAGTTTTTTGATTTTGATATTTTGAATATATTTCAGGACTGAAGACGGAATTGCTTAGAACTATATTTGTTTTTTGAAGATATAGTGCATGCTTTGAGAGATTTCTGAATTTACTTATTCGAATATTCAAATATATTAAATATTTCAAATAAATTATATTCTTTGAGAGGTCCTTTAAGTGTGTTCATGTTTTTAAGATGCAAATGGCATTCTGAAGGCAAGACCAGAAACAAATTTTGTCTCCTTTAAATATTTATTTATTAATTTTAGGGACTTTCGTATATCTTTTGGTTTATTTATTCCATTTGACATTGTATATTGAGTTTAGATTATATACGTCTATTAAATGTAAGCGGTGCTTGTTTTAGACATTAATTTAATTCTAAAAGTTTTTTGAATAAAAATGTTTTAAATTAAAATCTTAGAAGATAAACATATATCAATTTGTTTTAATATTCAAATTTTGTTATATTTCTTCTATCAAGTAAAAGGCCTTTCCATTTTATTTTATATATAATATATAATTATATTTTGGCTTCAATAAATCTCATTATGCAATGTCAATGAATTTAAGTAAGCCTTAAAAATAGCTCACGCTGTTCTTTGATTCTGTTAGAGCATAGATCAATCTTGAATTATAAAGATGATCTATGTCTCGAAACATTATTCATTTACACGTGGTGAGTTGTTTGATATAGGTTAGTTTTTTGATTTTGATATTTTGAATATATTTCAGGACTGAAGACGGAATTGCTTAGAACTATATTTGTTTTTTGAAGATATAGTGCATGCTTTGAGAGATTTCTGAATTTACTTATTCGAATATTAAAATATATTAAATATTTCAAATAAATTATATTCTTTGAGAGGTCCTTTAAGTGTGTTCATGTTTTTAAGATGCAAATGGCGTTCTGAAGGCAAGACCAGAAACAAATTTTGTCTCCTTTAAATATTTATTTATTAATTTTAGGGACTTTCGTATATCTTTTGGTTTATTTATTCCATTTGACATTGTATATTGAGTTTAGATTATATACGTCTATTAAATGTAAGCGGTGCTTGTTTTGGACATTAATTTAATTCTAAAAGTTTTTTGAATAAAAATTTTTCAAATTAAAATTGTAGAAGATAAACATATATCAATTTGTTTTAATATTCAAATTTTGTTATATTTCTTCTATCAAGTAAAAGGCCTTTCTATTTTATTTTAATTTACTATAGAAAAACCTTCAAAATATAAAACCCATAATTTAACAGAACCAATACAGGTAAATGAAAAAACTTTTACCTCCGCTGAGAGCATCTCTAGTGCATTTGCCAAGCATTTCAAAAAAACCTTTCAACATAGTAATAGTGGTAAGTTTGACTCCGACCACAGAAAATATGTAGAACACTGATACCAAAATGAATTTAAAATATCCGAAGAAACACATACGATTGAGCCAATAACAGAAAAAGAATATTTTGATGTACTCAACCTCGGAAAAAACCAAAATAATATACCAAGACAAATCTTGAGAAAACTACAACATTCAATCCACCTGGAGATACTAAGGATATATAACTTTTGTATATTGAATTCATATTTCCCTGTAAGTTTTAAAAAAGGGACTATTATAATTAATCCGAAAGCAAGGACAGATCATAGAAAGATAGATAATCATAGACCCATAACCTTACTACCAGTGATAGGGAAAAATTTCGAAAAACTATTGAAAAACAGACTAATCAGATATATCGGAGGAGTTATCCTACCATACCAATTTAGTTTTAAAGACAGAACATCCACCATTCATCCACTTGTTATCTTGACTTTTAATATTCGAACCAATAAGAAACATGGTAATAGTTCAGCCGCCCTATTCATGGACATACAAAAAGCCTTCGACGGTGTTTGTCATGCAGATCTTGTAAACAAACTTTTCCAATTACAATGCCCAATCTACCTATTAAAGCTGATAGATCAATTTTTATCAATTACAACTAACAAAGTGAAAGAAGAATACTCAGAAGCTTTTACCCCTCAACAAGGACTTCCTCAGGGTTCACTTCTTTATCCAGTGCCCTTCAATCTCTATTGTATTGATGTATACAGTCATGATCCAAAAAATAATAAATTAATTAACCAAAAAGCCTACATTCTACAGTTCGCAGATGACACGATGCTCATATCACATGGCAGTTCACTGAAACATGCATGGACCAACTCCAGGAACTTAAAAACGATACTGCTTCATGGATGCAAAAGTGGAGAATTCATCCTAACCCTTCAAAATCTAAATTGATCATCTTTCGCACGAACCTATACGCATAAATTCTTTTTCCCCGAAAAGATCTTAAATTCTACTCGAGCGTCTAACGAGTATCTAGGAACGGGAAAAGTCGAGGTGCCTTGAATTTTATGCGGACCTCATATGCGTTAATTGTTCTCGACCGGAAAGATGTTAAATTAAAATCGAGTTAATCGATGCTTTTATTAAGTATCTACGCGTGAAAGAAATCGCGAAAGTTTTATATTCCGCAGATAGGATAATGTTATCTGTAGTTCTTTCACCGTTTTCATGTTTATAAATGAAGTAAATAAAGGAGCGAAATTGATGGTGAGACCGAATTAAGGAATTCTTTCGAACGCGTTCTGGAAAAATCTGACGTCAAGTTCCACCAATCAGAATTTCGGCCCCTATTAAAAGGTGACGCGAATTTTTCATTACGTGGGTCCGCCACTTTCTACCGAGGGTTTAAATGGACCTGCCAGACGGAAAAAGGGCATCTTTTCGGTAGCATTCAGACAGTTGAGTTTTATAATCTTCCCGGTAGCATTCAGACAGTTAAGTTTGAGAACCTTTTGTGTTGTATTCAGATCGTTTGTAATTTTTCCAAGTATTCAAACGTAAAATTTTCAATTTGCAATTGAGTTTTTGAGAGAGTAAATTCATCCGGTGAATTTGCTGAAACAGACAGAAGTTAAATTTCGAGAAATAATTGAGATAGCAATTTTATTTTAAAAAAATCACACAGTTTTTATGTTTCACAGTTTATTCAGAATCCTGACACGTATTTCGGTCTTTTGACCATTTCCAAAGGTGTACAAAAAGTAACTAAACTTGAAATTGAAAATGTTCTTCTATTACATTTAGGACATCTGTGTATTTTTATGGCGTATGGAAATAACAGCATCCAATATAATGGTATTTTCAGAGAGTATAAGGGAATTTGTTAAATTCTTCTTTTTCTCAATGGCGTTTTTTATTTGAAAGAATCTCCAACTAGTCCATCAAATTACCGTTTTCAACATAATAGAGGTGTCCCAGAAATCGACGTCAAGCCGGAATCGGGTAACAGGCTGAGACATAATAGTCATCAGAAAAATATTTAAAAAATTTTTTGTCGTGTTCTTTTCAAATTATATTGCATTTTTTATTATTCGAGAAAATGCACACTCTGTGATGATTATTGAACTTCTATTGCTAGAATTTTTTTCTTTCTTGAAATTTTATTGTTCCTATGTTATCCCGAATAGTGCTTCTGTAACCTGTGATCTTCAATTCTAAGCCAATTACTCCAGCTTGGAAAATAATGTCACTTTTTGCTGAACCAAGGATTCAAAATTAATCTTTCGCACAACTTTAACTGACTACTAAAAAAAACTGTACTACATCAGTTTGGCAAATTACTTTAAAAGTTAGCGCATTTTTTAGGAATTCTAAAATGGTATAGCACTTACTACATTATTTCTTAGATCGGTCAAAAAAAACGGTCTTTCTTAAAGAAACACACTTTCGAACTTTCTAAAAATGATTCTAGTGCATCCAATACTTCATGAATCTGGTTTGAATGAGATGGGGTGAGTCCTTCCATAAAGTGTGAGTGAGACAGATAGTGACGCCACTATTTGATATTGGCACACGTAAACGCAATACAGATCAGTACGCTACGTATCTTGGTCTTCTGCGCATCTTTCCGTATTTGATCGTGTTATTTGTGTACTTATGACTTTTGGCTTCGTTTATTAGATCTGTTTGCTTGTACTTTGGATAGTTTTGATCTCTTCACCACGAAGTTTGATTTTACCTAGACTAACCTGTGATAGTGTACTGCTATCATGTCTGTGTATACCATGCACCTTATTTATGGAAAACATGCACCTTATTTATAGGAAATGCATATGTAACGCTAGTGCAGCTCCGAGAATGTATCGCGAGAGATACCCTAATGCGGATCGTTATCCAGTTCATCGAGTTTTTACGAATGTGCACTTGTCTCCTCTTCACAGCGGGCCGACTTCCAAACAAAGTGCAGGGTGAAGGAAGAATTTCCTTATTTTACGACGATATTGTGCTTCAAGCAGTTGAGGAAGATCACTACGTGAAATTCAGCGAAGCACAGGAGGGCGCAAAAGTACAGCTCACCGACTATTGAAAAAACATAAGCTCCACCCATATCATGTACAGCGAGTACAAGCTCTGTTATGAACTTCGGGTTGCGTTTTGCCACACCATGCTACAAAAAAGCCGGAAAGACCCAAAATTCTCAGAAAAAAGTTTGTGGTCGGATGAATCAAAATTTAGAAAAGATGGTTACATGAACCTACACAATCTACACGAGTGGCACGTAGAAAATCTGAATTAAATGAGACAAGATAGATATCAATATCGTTTTGCAGTGAACATGTGGACTGAAATTTTGAACGGAAGAGTCATAGGATCTTTTGAGTTGCCAGAGGTTTTGAATGCTGAAATTTATTTAGATTTCTTACGAAATCAGTTGCCAAATTTACTTGAAGAAGTGCCACCTAGTATTTTCAAGTATGCTCAGCACACTTTGCCCTCTCAGGTAGAGATTATCTAAATGGAGAATATCCACGCAGATGGATAGGTTGATCTGGTACAATCTCGTAGCCAGCCCTTTCACCTGATTGAATCCCTTAGATTTTTTTTACTGGGGCGCTTCGAAGGAAAAAAATTATTCAAAACAAATTGAAAATGTAGCTGAGCTTCGGGCGAGAATTAGGAAAGCAATGCAATTCGTCAATAACGGAAGATTCGTCAACTTGATACCCGATCTTTTTTAAAAAGATGTCGTGCATGTATTGCAACTGAAGAAGGGCAGTTTCAGCATCTTTTGTGAATTTATTAAATCTTGTAAAACAAAACTGAATTTCTTTAAGAAAAACCTTTTTTTGTCCAATCTAAAAAAATAAAGTTAGTGTTATAGCATTGTTGAATCCTTATTAAATATGCTAACTTTTGAAGTAACTTCCCAAACTGATGTTGTACAGTTTTTTTTTAGTACAGTCAATTGAAGTTGGCCGAAATTTTAATTTTGAATACTTGGTTCGGCACAAAGTGACATTATTTTCCAAGCTGCAGCAATTGGCTTAGAATTTAATATAACAGGTTATAGAAGCACTATTCGGGATAACATATAATAGAAAAAGTAAATTTGAAAAAAGTGAAAAGTTGTATCAACAGGAGTTCAAAAATCATCATAGGGTGTGCATTTTATTGAATAAAAGAAAGTGCAATATAATTTTAAAAATACAGAACTTCGATTTTCTTCAATTTTTTTCTGATGGTTATTATGACTCAACCTTTTATCTGATTCAGGCTTGACGTCAACTTCTGGGAGACCTGTATAGTAAAGTACATTTTTCTCATCAAAACAATTATTACTTTCTATACATTGTTCTTACATAGGCCTGTATGTCCTGTATGTGTAGCATTACAACCATCACATTTAATTTGATGAATCCCGATTCGAAAAAGTTGAGGTTCTTTTCTTTATTGTTCACCTACATCTTTGCTAAATTATTTACTGCTTAAGTAAATTTTTCATTTTAGCATTTGAAAAAATTACTTTGTAAACGAAACGCGACATGTAGGTAACTCACAATAATAAATTGAAATCACATATATGTGTATTATTTAATTACAGTATACAATAGATTTCTGTCAAGTAAAGGACACCACGATTCTTCACTTGTGTACTTTTTCTGATCAAAATTGATTATTCAAGCACCTTTTTTGCATTCTATTTTCAGTTAAAATACTCACCTAACGGAGTCATGGTATAACGAAACAATTGTTGTATAAAATTAAACAATTAGGAGAAGTTGAAATTGTTTTTATTTAATTGATTATATTTAACCTATGAAATATGATAAACAAAAATATGTATGAGCAAAATTTTTGAATATCAATTTTCAACTTCCATAAGAATGAAAGCTTCTGAAGAGAAAATATCAGAAAACTTAAGTTACACGCCGTTATCAGCAATAAACACTATTCAATTCTAATTCAGCCATTCAAAAGCTTGAACTCAATTTCATGTCTAATAATTTCTCGCTTTGTTGGTAGTCACCACTATCAAGAGTTGTTCGTTTGTATCTATACTTCCACAAACGAATACTCCCTTTGCAAGAACGAAGTTCCATAAAAATCTAGAAGTAACTTTTCTATTACTGATAATTCCGCCAGTCTGGAACCATAATCTGATAAGGTGTTTATGTGTTCGAGAGAAGGTGAAATATTTGACGACAGGCGTAATTGATGCCCTTTCAGTTCCCGGCTGCCTTGCTGTAGATGACGCGTCAGGAACGTCAAGCCAAATAAAATTCCACCCTTTGTCAGCGGGGCTTAAGGTTGATTGATCGGCGAAAGGGCGTGGTGTCAACGCCTCTAAAAGGAAAGTAAATAAGAATTTGATACAAAACTGTACTTCTACAAATGTGTACTTTAGAAACTTCATTCGTATACCAATAGCCGTGTCATTTGGTGGAGAATCGTCCCCATTTTTCTATACGATTGGTGGAATTTTCAGTGAGTTGAATTGAGGCCTGCTACTTTGTTGATTGACTTGAATATTTCGTTTTCAAGATACAGACTGTGTCTTTAGCTTTTATCCTTTATAATAATTATTTTGTAATTATTTCGTGTTCTGAACAAAAGAATACTATAAAAAATTGAAAGGTTGAAAAAATATAGATAAAATATGAGCGAACGTGTTTTCGTTTAAATTCATAAATAATTAGGTATTCTTGAGATGAATGGTACAAATTTAAAAACTACTGACACAAAATGTTCTTACTGATCTAAACGAAGAGTTTAAAATGTGCACTCTATTCACTCCATGATGAAATGAGCAAATTCCACAGAGATGAAATTTATGGTCAACAATATAGACAAAATGACAGTTGAGAATCATTTCGAAAACTGTAACGAACTTTTCCACTAAAGAAATTAATAACAAGTTCAAAATGTAAATATGAAGAAGCCACATTGTTGATGAAATAATTTTCATTGATTTATGAATGTGGCAAAAGTCTTTATTATTTTATCAATTAAAGTAAATTTACATCAGGTAAGAACCGATTCAAGTCAAATTTTTTCATATCACAATATGTTAATTCAATATAAATACTTTTAAATTTCTAAGAAAAAACATTCTTCGCTTTAAGATATAAAAGGTTATATTATAAATGTATTGAAACAACATTTATAAATAGTTACATAAACTTAAACATAAATACAGAAAAATCTACTTCTTCAAAATCATATGACATCCTCAAAATATTAAAAGAAAAGAATAAGAAGTAGTTGAATGAGAATTGTAACATATAATAAAGATTTGTTTCGACATTATTTGCCTCTTCAGATATATACTGAATTAAGATTCAAATGAATTACAGAAACAATTTTTAACTTACCAGAAAAAGAAAATTAATCCTAATGTAAACAAAAAATTATTTGCTTCGAAATTAAATTGAAATTCTTTACTGAAATAAACTTATTTCTACCTGTGGTAAGTCTGTTCATCAATTAACAATGTTCCTTTTATGTTGGCTTTGCTCTATTTCAGGTTTTTGTTCTGGTTCTTGGAGAATGCTCTTGAAATATTTCGATTTCCCAGCCACTTCGTTCATTTCTTCTTTTGAATTTGAGTTATTGAATATTTTATTTATATGTGGGATATTTCCATTTGAAATCACTCAGGTAACGTATTTCTTGATCACATTTCCATTCACATTAATAATGTTGATTTTTTCTTAGGTTTTGGAACTGGATTATTTTGGAGAGAAAATCTTTAATCATTGCATGTGCTCTCGAGTATTTTGATACTGAATGATGTTTTTCCCTTTTTCCTTTTTCTATATTATAGCTTTCACGAAAAGTTAAATTCCAAAGTTTAGTAGCTTTGGTCAAAATTATTGAAAAATGATACAGTCGATGATTGTACAGAATTTATATTATTTCCTGGCTTGAAACTATTCTGGAAAATTAACCTATTATTTTATGAATAATTTGGTATCAATTTCATGAAAACTGGTTGAGTTTCAATACTTATTTTCTAATGAAGAGTTTTCCAAATGTCAAAAAGTTCACTAATTTTAAATTCTGATGCTTTTTACTGAATAATTACCGAATACTACTTTGGAATTGATTGAATTCCTTTCATATTAAAATTTTATATATGCATAAACATCGTCTATATCTCTTACATTCATAATTTCAGAATTTCTGACGTAGACACTATGTTACCTCTGATTAACTGAATTTTGATCAAATTTGTTATTTAAATCGTTCTGGTAAGTTAGATTTAATTAAGCTTGTTAATTGTTAATAATTTCAATACAGTTTTTCTTCATAAGTTCAAATTAGATATCTTAATTCAAATTACTTCTATTAATTGTAACTTTGGCTGTCTTAAACATTCAATATTTATGAATTGAATGCTTCCTGTGAATTCTATTTAAGATTTTCAAATTTTTTTTTTATTTTTTCACTATCATTTAAAAAATTTTCACTCGACTAGTAGTTATATATTCTAAATATTTTTTCCTGAAAATCTTGGCTGGTGAGTATAATTATGATTTGAGTTATCAATATTTCTCTTTGCATGGATCTAATTCAATTAATTTTTATTTGATTACACTCTAACGATTCAACATATATACACAGGTGAATCTTTTCCTTGAATTTTATTGATTTTCATTATCTGAGTTTTTTAATGATGAGTATTTATAACTCGTTTACAAAATGTAATTCACAAAATCCATGACAATTTCCCATATAATTTGTTGGGATTTGAATGAATTGCCAAAATTTATGCAAATGGAAATAAATTTTACCTTTTCTTGCATTTTATATATTGGTGAATATCGTAGTATAATTTTTAATTTTGAAATGTTTTAATGAATTTTAAATGTAATCATGTGATTTTTTTATTGTGATAATAAAACTTTTAAATGTAATTTTTGAAATTTATTCTATCATTTACTGATTTGATACTTCTAGGTACAATTCGTTAATTTGCGTATCCACCATTTTTAATCTTTCTTTGTTTGAATTGAAAGTGGAATAAATTCAGATATGTTATCTAAACTGTTTGCATTTTCTGTTGTATAAGTTGTATTCAATTGAGCTTTAATTTTTGTGCTTTGATTTTTATCCTTTAGTAGCCTTCTATGTGGTTGTGTTGGGATCATGTCTCCTTTCGATCTCACATATTTCCTTCTGATCTTTCTACCCATATTTTTGATATTATTTTTCCATTTTGGCTGCATTTTCTCGTCACCTTCTGTTATTATTATGGTATTTTGTTTCTGCTATTGTATGGCAGTGCCATTTTGATTTTTCCCTTTTCATCAAATGCTTGAAATATTTCTTCTTACTTGTATTTAGTTCAATTTCATGAGATTCTTCCCCATACTTAACATAAAATTTTCATTTTCCCCTTTTTTAATTATACTTAGTAATTTCAGTAATTCAGATGATAATTTAGATATTCTCAAATTTTTGTCATATCAATATCATTTAATTCCAACTTTTTATTCTTGTAATATTGTCTTAAATCATCATTTTGTAAACATATGTCACTCTTTTTCGTTCTAATTCTTATTCTTATATGTATCTCGATAATATTTGAAGTCATTTCGATTCTTCATATCATCATTGTGCGATATTAATTCTTCAATTATATTTTCGTTTTTATTATTTGTTTCATTTATCATCATATCATCAATAGTCATTTGTATTTCATTTCCATATATAT
Organism: Megalocaria dilatata; assembly: GCA_034642435.1. Taxonomy (NCBI): domain Eukaryota; kingdom Metazoa; phylum Arthropoda; class Insecta; order Coleoptera; family Coccinellidae; genus Megalocaria; species Megalocaria dilatata. The sequence continues at coordinate 48,590,876 of CM067859.1, read as the reverse complement.
TATTATCAATTTGTTCATCATTTTTCATTTCATATTCTACTGCAGTATTATTAGTCATCATTGGGATTTCATATTCATTTTTACTTATAGCATTATTATTCATAATCATTATTTCATATTCATTCATATTATGATTTTTATTTATCATTTCATTTTCTGTTTACCATTTACTCTTTTTAATCCTGTATTTTTTTTAATATCTCTTCATCTTTGCTTTGCCTTTTCTCATTTGCCTCTCTCAACTTGTTTTTATTTGCATCTAATTTTTTTTGTCATTATAAAATAAAACACTTGTTTACATTTTCTACTTTATTTTTGGTATTGACGTACGTTTCGTCTTTGCTAGAAAGACTTCGTATTCTGATGAAGTCTTTCTAGCAAAGACGAAACGTACGTCAATACCAAAAATAAAGTAGAAAATGTAAACAAGTGTTTTATTTTATAATGACAATTACAACTGATTTCTACCAAGCAACGGCCCAATCTATCATAATTTTTTTTTATTTCTTCTCTTGTTTCTTTTATTTCCTTGGAATTTTCTTCTCTTGTTTTCCAGTTTTTCTGAATTGAATTTTATTTCTTGTTTCAAATGCTGTTACAAACTTTCTGAGTTATCTTTCATTTCTTGTTTCATATTTTTTTCCAAACATTCTGAATAATCAGTTCATTTCTTTTCCATTTATTTCATATAATTTTCCATTGTTTTCATATCTTGTCTTATTTTTGTTTCATTGGCATCACATACATTCTGTCAAGAAAGTACCGGGAATTATCGATTTAAATCTGGCGGGGCAATGAGGCAGGTAAAAATTTTTTTTCCTAGGTTGGTACCACTGTCCTTAATTACTATGCCAAGCTTGAGCGGGATCTGTCAACTAGTGTGTTTGCAACAGCTGATTAAGTCAGTCGATGTCAGAGTGCGTGCCGATTTTTACTATGGGTGATTACGTTGAGCAAAGAATTTATTTAAAGTTTTGTGTTGCAAATGAATTTTCGTATGCCGATGCATTGAAAATGTTGCAAAAGGCCTTGGGTGATAATGCTCTATCGAAAACTCGTGCATATCAGTGGTACAGAGCCTTCAAGGACGGTCGTGAAGTGGTCGCCCATCGACGGCTTCGATCGAAGATAACGTCGATAAAATTAAGGAAAGGGTGCTGGAAAACCGTCGTACCAGCTTGAGAGAGATAGCACATGATCTTAAGATATCCCACGAGTCCGCACGTACGATTTTGATTGATATTTTGGGCATGAGAAAGGTGGCCGCACGACTCGTACCGAAAGACCTGAATTTTCTTCAAAAACGTCATCGCGAACAGGTTGCTTCAGACATGCTGGATCGCTGTAATTCCGATTCTACATTCATGAAACGCATTATAACTGGTGATGAGACCTGGGTCTACGAGTACGATATGTAAACAAGCCAGCAATCATCGGAATGGGTGGCAAAAAATGAGCCGAAACCGAAAAAACCACGCCAAGGCCGCTCGAAAATGAAGGTGCTCATTGTTTTCTTCGATATCCGTGGCGTGGTGCACTACGAATTCGTTCCAGAGGGTCAGACGGTAAACAAGGAGTATTACCTAGGCGTTATGAAACGTTTGCGTGAGCGTATCCGTAAGAAGTGGCCAAATTTGTGGGCGAACAACTCATGGATTTTGCATGACGATAACGCGCCTTCTCACCGAGCTACTATTGTGACTGACTTTCTCGCCAAAAACTCAACAAACGTGCTTCAGCAACCACCGTATTCGCCGGATTTGGCTCCCTGCGACTTATTCCTCTTCCCAAAACTAAAATTGCCCCATCGTGGCACCCGTTTTGAGTCGATTGAAGCCATAAAACAAAATTCGGCGCGAGAGCTAAAGTCCATCCCGGAAAGCGCCTATAAAAAATGTTTCGATAATTGGAAGTGCCGTTGGCATAGATGTATTGGAGCAAATGGAGCCTATTTTGAAGGCGACCCAATAAATGTTGACGATTAAATGTAAACATGTTGTTTTAATTGAAAATTCCCGGTACTTTCTTGACAGAGTAGTATTTCATAAGTTCACTCTTCTGATCTATTAAAATATTCTTGAGCCTTTTCCTCATCCCCTTTTTCGCCAATCAAGGTTAAGCTTCTAGTTTCCATTTTGTAATTAATGGATATCACTTGGTGCAATTTCAGTTAATATAAAATTTATGCTGAAAATTAAAATTTTGGAGCAATGTGATTGCGCGCCAATTGTTATGAATGTACTTTTTAAATTTTCAATATGAATAAGCAATCCCACGTTTTTGGGTGCTAATTGATTATGGAATTCACTTGTATTAGTTTTCAGTACGAAAACTTGTTAGATCACCTGTGTATATAGTTGCATGTATTGTGTGTTGTTTCGCTGGCTAACTCTCAAAATTAATAATATTTGAATTTCAATTTTCAATAATAAAATTATGATACTAAGAGTTAGCCGGCAAAACAACTCACAATACATGCAAATATATACACGGGTGATCTAACAAGTTTTCATACTAAAAACTAGTAACATTCATAAAAGTACTTAAATGAATTGTTTTGATAAGTTTTATGTCGTAAAGTGAAAAAAGTTTAAAGCGATCTATTTATGGATCAGCACAAAAGTCACGTGATATAAGCAGGTTGGGACTACTTACTCATGGCACTACACACTTATTATTAGTTGAAATTTGTTGACATGACAGAGAATTTCGTTTGTTTTTGAATTTGTCGAATCTTACAGTGCGTAAACAAGAAGATCGGTCAAAGAAGAATATAAGGTATCTCAGCATCCAGTTTTCATCGAGATGTTCTGGATAGTATGAGACTAGATGAAAAAAGAAATTTTGTTGAAAAGACATCAAAATATCAAAATGTGATATAACTTTATGTGTTGCTTGTTTAAGTGAATTTCATCGCAAACATCAGAACAAATGTTACTTTTCATTTAACTTAATTTTCATTTGTTTACTGCGAATATATAGTTCCAAAACCATCGATCTATTTGAAGATAAGTATTCTATCACAAAACCCATACTAAAATATATTTTTAAATATTGATAAATAGATCAAGAGGTCTAGTTAAAATGCGAAATTTTTTTCGGTATTAATTTTTTCACAAAAAAAAATTGAGCGTTAATGGGTTAAAGAAGACTATTTCGCGTTAATGGGTTAAAGGAGACTATTCCATGTTAATGGGTTAAAAGAAACTATTCCGATGAATAAAGTTAAAATTGACCGAAAAAGTTATGTTTTCTTCTTCAAGTCGAGAACCAATCGACCTATGTGTCATAACAAAAGTTATTGAAATATTAACCTGTGCTCTTATTTCAATATCGACTACTTTATTAGGGAACATATAGTCCTTATTAAGAATGGTGTTGTCAAACTGTTTAATTTATTTTTCTAAAACTTTCCACCGTCGAAACATCTATCGGCCATACCCCATAAACCCGAATCGATTATAAAACGAGGCATCTGCGGCGAGATTCCAAAAGACAATTTTCACATCAGCCGCGAATCTCGCGGAATGGAAAATTAACCATAACAATAAGTTTCTCCCCTAGCGGGCGTGAGAAGTGCATATTTTATGGGACACGGAGAGGAGATCCAAAGAGGCTATGAACCGGCGAGCCTTGACGTTCTTCACACATTCATCAGCTGAATATTTTACGGCAACCTTATAAAACTCCGAAAGAACTCCCATCTTCTGCTCCATAACCGAGTTCCTTTTCGTGATTGAAGAATTCTGTCTGGAGTAATTCAATTTGAAGGTGATAAGCGACGTGATGTCGTTCATTTACATTCGCGTGTAATTAATTTGGTGAAATTTTATTATTGAATTATTTATTCGTTCTTTCTAATATCAAAATAGATTTTAGATTGTAATGTTACATATTTTCTTCAGATCAAAGGATGACTTTTCAAATAGTATCTCATCTATTCCTTCAACCAATCTCACCTACTCAAAAAAAAAAATGATCTGTACTTTTGTGAGAGGATGAACTACATAAAATAAGCATCCTTCGAGTATTAAAATACCTGGAAAAAAATCAAGTCCTCACAGACATTTCTGGTAATCTGACAACTGAAATTAAAAATCTTTCGAAGCTTTTTCCCAGTGTTTTTATGCTTTTCTAACATAAGGACACAAAGAATTTCATTTCATAAGTGGTTTCCACAATGTACTATTCTGTCAAGAAAGTACCGGGAATTTTCAATTAAAACAACATTTTTACATTTAATCGCCAAAATTTATTGAGTCGCCTTCAAAATAGGCTCCATTTGCTCCAATACATCTATGCCAACGGCACTTCCAATTATCGAAACATTTTTTATAGGCGCTTTCCGGGATGGACTTTAGCTCTCGCGCCGAATTTTGTTTTATGGCTTCAATCGACTCAAAACGGATGCCACGAAGGGGCAATTTTAGTTTTGGGAAGAGAAAAAAGTCGCAGGGAGCCAAATCCGGCGAATACGGTGGTTGCTGAAGCACGTTTGTTGAGTTTTTGACGAGAAAGTCAGTCACAATCGTAGCTCGGTGAGAAGGCGCGTTATCGTCATGCAAAATCCATGAGTTGTTCGCCCACAAATTTGGCCGCTTCTTACGGATACGCTCACGCAAACGTTTCATTACACCTAGGTAATACTCCTTGTTTACCGTCTGACCCTCTGGAACGAATTCGTAGTGCACCACGCCACGGATATCGAAGAAAACAATGAGCATCACCTTCATTTTCGAGCGGCTTTGGCGTGGTTTTTTCGGTTTCGGCTCATTTTTTGCCACCCATTCCGATGATTGCTGGCTTGTTTGCATATCGTACTCGTGGACCCAGGTCTCATCACCAGTTATAATGCGTTCCATGAATGTAGAATGGGAATTACAGCGATCCAGCATGTCTGAAGCAACCTGTTCGCGATGACGTTTTTGAAGAAAATTCAGGTCTTTCGGTACGAGTCGAGCGGCCACCTTTCTCATGCCCAAAATATTAATCAAAATCGTACGTGCGGACTCGTGTGATATCTTAAGATCATGTGCTATCTCTCTAAAGCTGGTACGACGGTTTTCCAGCACCCTTTCCTTAATTTTATCGACGTTATCTTCGATCGAAGCCGTCGATGGACGACCACTTCACGACCGTCCTTGAAGGCTCTGTACCACTGATATGCACGAGTTTTCGATAGAGCATTATCACCAAAGGCCTTTTGCAACATTTTCAATGCATCGGCACACGAAAATTCATTTGCAACACAAAACTTTAAACAAATTCTTTGCTCAACGTAATCACCCATAGTGAAAATCGGCACGCACTCTGACATCGACTGACTTAATCAGCTGTTGCAAACACACTAGTTGACAGATCCCGCTCAAGCTTGGCATAGTAATTAAGGACAGTGGTACCAACCTAGGAAAAAAAAAATTACCTGCCTCATTGCCCCGCCAGATTCAAATCGATAATTCCCGGAACTTTCTTGACAGAATGTATACTAGATTGGGCCAAAAAAATACTATTTTTTTAACGATACTTTGAAAATATCATTCATGATGATAAAAAAAATTATCGTGAAAGTTTGAGCCCTTAATAATAGTATTAGGGGGTGTATCGTTACGATTATTGGTTTTTTAACTGTAACCGCATTTTTTTACTCAAAACTGGTCAATTATTAATCTGAAAAATTCTAGCGATGCGTATTCTTGAAGAAAATTAAATTCCCTAGAGAAAAGCTATCTTTGTGAATTTATGTAAAATAAGTATTTTAAGCCATAAAAATATGTATATTTCTTGTAGTTACAAAAATGCAAAATCGAAACGCAAAATTGAAAAAATAAATCAATGTTTAAGGCACGATTACAAGCAAACGGCTACTTTTACATAAATTCACAAAGATAGCTTTTTTAGGGAATTTGATTTCCTTTAAGAATACACATCGCTCGAATATTTCAGATTAATAATTGACGAGTTGCAGTGAAAAAATGCAATTACTGTTAAAAAACCAATAATCACGATACACCCCTTTATATTATTATTAAGGGCTCAAACTTTTACGATAATTTTTTTTATCATCATGAATGATATTTTCAAACTATCGTTAAAAAATTGTCTTTTTTTTGCACAGTCTAGTATACATTGTGGAAACCACTTATGAAATGAAATTCTTTGTGTCCTTATGTTAGAAAAGTATAAAAACACTGGGACACGTCAACTATCAAAATCAATGATCCGCTTTTATGGCACTGATTTAAATTTCGCGCAAGTCCAACACAGTCCATCCTCTTGATTCTAAATGGAACAGCCTGTATATTTTAATATTTTTGAAGCTCCTGAAGAACCTGATTTCAACGAACTATATCATGTATAGTCTATTATGAATACTACCGGGTGAAATAATGAAATTAATAATTTTTTACGCGTTATGTAATGGTATTTCTCAAATAACCTAATTGAAAACTTATTTCTTGTGGGAGAAATAATTGAATATTTAAATGACACTCACCGAGGTGAGATTTTAATGATGATCGGTTAAAGGGATAATTGCGCAAGTCAAGTTGAAGTGGCAAACTCATTCAATCAGAGGTATCTTAAGTTGCGTAGTATTTAACAAGGTAATGTATCTAAATAATGCACAATTCAGAGAACTTGGGGATGTATTAAAACGAAAACCGCAATTCTTTCAAGATACAGTGAAATTGGATAATTTGTTAGGAGTTGCAGAAGATCCAACGACAAGTACACGTCAAATTGCCCATGAAAAGAATTTAGGTCATACAACTTTCATAAGGTGTCTCCACAAAGAAAAACTTCATCCATTTGAAATTACTTTTATGCAGGAGCAAACTGAAGACGATCCAGATCGTAGAATGCATTCCTGCGATAAATAGAACAGAAAAGAAAAAGCTGTTGGTATTACCTTTTTTCTGATGAATTAACATTTACATTGAAGGGGGAGGTAAACCGACTAAATTGTAGATAGTGGTTAGCGGAGCATCCTCATTGGATGAATGGGTCACATACGCAGTATCCTCAAAAGGTGAACGTTTGGACAGGTATCATAGTTGATATATTATTGATCCTATATTTATAGATGGGACTTTGACAGCCGAAATATATTCGAGTTTGAGGTGAAGTTGTTCCTGCTTTAGTCAACTTATTTCCTTATGCAATAGATCCAAGGCTACCGAATGAAAATGTCTGGTTCCAGCAGGTTGAGGTCCCGCCCCATTATGCTTCAATGGTGATAACTTACTTAATCTGGTTCCAGAAGGATGAAACCGACTTCACTTACTTAGATTTCTCAATACGGGAAATCCAATTTCTAAATAAATAATAAATAATTTCAAATAATAAACAAACAAATTCCAAGGTTTTATGTAACCTTTTATGTAATTCATGCTTAATGTATATTTATGTAGAATTATTCCGAGAAGTGTCGACATCAATTCAGCTTCCGAGATTCTAGAATGATAACACATGAATACACTGTAATTTTATAACACACTACTTGTATTTCCACACGTGAACTATTTCCAGTTAAATAATGAAATATATGCAGAAGTTTTTGGCCTAGCTATGGCTAGAAATTTCAATTTGAATTAAATGGTGAAAATACACTTTAGGAACGATTACCCAGATTGATTATTTGTTGGCAATTCAGGGACATCCAGAGACATACTAAATTACGGAAATATTTGAACACTTAAATGGAATTCAAATCCAAAAAACAATCAAAAATACTACAAATTTATAATAATGACGTCACTTTCTGCAAAAAGCCGGTCGCCCAAGAAACTTTCTAAAAATCCCCCATTTTTCGTAGAAATATCAAGGCAACTTTAGTCATCACAAAAGTAGTAAGCCAATAAATGTCTCCCGACCCAGCCACCCCAAGACAGCCTCCACGCTAACGTAAAAATAATTTCTCCGAAATAACAGAAAACAAACTCCAGTACAGTTGCGCCTCACTAAAAGAATACACTTTTGCCATCAAAAAGGGTCTCTATCTTGCACTAATTTCTGACTTCTCAAATTCAATCTCAAGGAACATTTTCGTTCGCCCTCTCATAATAGTACAAACGTCGCAACAAAAAACTGGGAGTGAACGTATTATCTACGATTCTTACACTTGTAATAAATGTTAGTGATTTTGTGAAGTGAACTGAGTGAACCCCAGTAAACAACAGTGAAAAAGCCGATCGATCTACTTTTCTATGAAAAGTATAGTGTTTTCACTACAACGATCACAATAATTCTCCCAATTTTGGTGAAACAAACCAACATTAAATACTGTGGTATCTAATACAAAGACTGCAAATAAACGAGTTCTAGTCTTTTATTACCTCTCTTCTCTCCTCGCTCATACAATAATCTACATACAAATTGATTATTGTTCAATAACTATTGAAGAATTTGAAAAGGTACATCAGCATACCGGTGAATTATCTAGCTTTGCAATACTATTTGTAAAATAGTAAAAGAATTTTGTTTGGCGTTCGTTTGGGCGTGAAAACTGGGAGGGAGCTAGTAGCATCGAACAAAAGGTTCACACGGAAGGTCCTTCGACGACAAGTGATGCGTTTGAGTCGAGCATAGCGATAAAAACCCCCGCAATATGCCAACAGACACGACAAAGTTATTTTGCAGCATGACATATGTTGTGTCGCCCGTAGAAACGCCCAAATGGAAAGTCCTACTCTACCCGCCGTACAGCCCAAACATTGCTCCTTCCAATTACCTTCTCTTCCGATCGATGCAGCATGATCTGACAGAACAGCACTTCTCCAATTAATGCGAAGTCAAAATATGGATCGGTGAATGGATAGCGGCAAAAGAGCCAGCCTCCTTTCGCGATAGGATCAGTCATTTGCCGTCTGACGGTGGGACGAAAGAGTGGGTAGCGATGGACAATAATTTAAACTTTGAACGTATTATCAATTTAAAAGCTTCGATTTCCGAAAATACCGCACGAACTTATTTATTTTCGAAAATAATAAAAAGATGTTTTTCCTTGATAGCAGGATTATTACAAAATTTTGAATATCATACAGATTCATTTTGTTAATCTCCTACGACTTCTAATTTTAAAAAAGTTTTTATTAGGAAACTTTTAGAATTAAATTAAATAAACAGAAAAAACTGTTTCAATTCAGTAGACATACAGACCTCAGAAACGAGGAATATTCCAAGATTAAAAAAAAAAGGTCAACTTCTGTTTTGAGGGAGACGAATTTCCATCATGAGTTTATTGGAAAAAGCCACTCTCATAAAGGTGGCATCAACCCCCAACATTTTTTAAATAGAGAAAAGATGTCGAGAGTTGGTTACTTTGAAAGTTATTTATGTTATATAGATAACCCAGTTTCAAAATTAGTTCAATATGCACGAAATAATGTAATATTAAACTTACCGTCAAAAGGTGATGTTAAACAGACGGTTGAACCGCTCAAACTCAAGAACCTAAGATTTTTGAAGAATCTAAAAATAATTTTCAAGTTTTGTATTAAGGAGTTAAAATTCCCATGACGACATTGTTCCGAAAAAAACACCTGAGGATGGCAAAAACTCAGTTGAGAAGTTTTTTCTGTTCTCTAAACATCGCAGTTGAATTTTTCAGATTTGTTTATTTGATGGCAGAACAATTTGAGTTATTGAATATTTTCACTTTGAAAACATTCGATTTTCTTATCGTTCATGATGGGAAAATGTGTGAAACGCATGAGTTTTATTACAATGTATACTATTTTCTTGAAGATTCTTTCACAAATGTGTTTCAGTCTTTCGTTTCTGCATCATAATTGGGTTTGATACTTATTTAAGTGGGGGGAAATGGTCCATTATATGAAAGAAAGAATAGAAATTCTCAAATTATACTATCGGAATGACGAAAATTCTAGATTAACTGCTAGTTATTTCAATAACAATTATCCAGAAAGAAATGTAGATCACCAATATGTTTAGCATTTGATGAGTAAATTGAAACTGCTGGTTCCATTCAAAATAAGAAACACGAAATTGAGCATCCAATCCAAAATTAAGCTATTGAAATAGCAGTACATTTACGGATGGATAATCGATCAATAAGAACCTTAGCATGAGCATCTAGTCTTCCAAACTCTAGCGTTCATCGAATTGTAAAAGCTCATCAAATACAACATTTTCCGACTAGTGTTCCTTTATGTTGAGTGGAGAAGTCAATAGACATAATTGTCGGTACTGAAGTGATAGTAATCCTCATTTATTCATGGAGACACATACACAAATTCTCCAAAAATTAAATGTTTGGGTAGGAATATTAGGAAACCATATTGTTAGACCAATTTTTATCGATGGAAATCTTGACGGAATAAATTTTTGATTGTCTCGGTCTTTACTTGACGGAAATTCATCTTCAATATAAGAAAAATAAATGCCAAATTTGTTTCCTTTGATGTAAAAAACTTATTTCCTAGTATACCGGTCAGTGAAACCATAAAATTAGTTGATGATTTATTATTCCAAAAACGAACTAATCTTGTTGTAAAAACAGATATACTAGACGCCTTAAAGGTTTGCCTAGATCAAAATTACTTTATGTTCAACGGCACGTTTTATCTAGACGAAGAAAGTCTAACAATGGGGAACCCATTAAGCCCCTTGTTATCAGAAATATTTATGGATCACGTAGAAACCAATATCCAAAAACTCCCATATTTTAAAGATTTCGTTTATTGGTACCGCTATGAAGATGACATAATTTGTTCATTTAATGGCACAAATAGACAACTTCGTTCATTTTTGGAATCTATCAATAAATTATATCCAACAATTGAATTCACACAGGAAGATGAAGTAAATAATAGCATCAATTTCTTAGATTCAAAAATCACCAAAATTTATAATATACACGACTTTTCCATATACAGAAAACCTACACATACAGATGGTTCGATTCATTATACCTCAAACCATTCATTTTCACCAAAATTGTCAGCTTATAATACTATGCTTTATAGATTGGTTAACATACCCATGACGAAAGAAAATTTTGACAAAGAGTATAAAACCATTAAACAAATAGCTTTCAATAATGATTTTAATCCGTTAATTGTAGACAATTTACTTGATAAAATAAATTACAAGAAAGCAATATCACTTGTATATCCAAAATTTCAAAATTCAAACGAAACCAAATTTAATTGAAAAAATGTGTATGAGACAGTAATTTATTTCCACAAAAATTAATAAAATGAGTTTCCACCAAGTAAAAACCGAATATATTAAATAGAAACCAAATTTATTTCATTAACTTACATAGGCCAAAGATCTGAAAAGATTGCTAGATATTTAAAGAAAAAGAAAAATATAACATCTCTTTTAAAACCATTGATTCTTCAGGCAGCTTAATAAAAAATAATAAAGACGTCATTCCTAAAAACAAAAACTCAGGAGTTTACAAGTTAACGTGTAGTGATTGCCCATGTGTGTATGTGGGGCAGACAGGCCGTTCATTCCAAACAAGGATACAAGAACATGAAAAAAGTTACATTAATAATAAACCGAATTTAACTTATGTCAACCATTTGTTAGAGACTGGCCATAAATTTAATATGAACTATCAAATATTACACATCGAAAACAAAAGTCAGAAACTAAATCTGTTAGAAACTTTAGAGATCAATAGATATAATAAAAGAAAAATTTTATTGAATGATCAAAGATTTTAAACAGATCCCCCCTACTTAATATTTTTCATTAATTGTATACCATCTCTTTCCACCCCTCTATTTTTTGTACCAGAGCTGTGTATTTAAGGTCATGTTTTGCATTGTATACCTCAGTTTAAATACTCACCTGATGAAGTCATGGTATGACGAAACAATTGTCGTGTAAATCAATAAAATAGCGGAAGTTAGCATTTGTTTTTCTTATATTGACCAACTTACTTGAATTCATTAGACGACATTATTGATCCAATGATTACTGACATCCTGGAAAACGACGGTTACCTATTAGAAAATGAACTTATATTTCAGGATGGTGCACTGCCACATTTCGATATCCGTGTTCGACAATTTTGGAACGAACGTTATCCAGGACTTTTGATTGACAGAAGGGATCCTATAGAGTGGCCAGATCACCTGATCTATCGCCATTGGTTTTTTTTTGTGAGGACATTTGTCCAAAGTCTATGCAACTCCACCTGAAAATCTTGCAGAACTGCGACTAAGAATCGTCACGGAATGCCAATTACTGACACCAGACATTTTCGAAAATGTTAGAGGATTTGAAAGTAGACTATATCATTGTATTTCATTTTGAACAATACGTACGTTAGTTCTTGAAATAGTTTACATTTTTTTCTGGATGTTCCCTATCATTACTTACAGATCTGCTGCATTTCAAAGTATTGAACTTCATTTTGAGTTATCCTTCTGATAATATTCAATATAAAATTGCTTAAAAAAAATCACCGAATTTGAAAATTTTAACAAGGATACTAAGAGAGCAAAAAGGCTTTTTAACTAAAATACATCCGCCATCTCTTTCCTATTAAAAAAATGGATTTTTTTGCCAACCTCAGGTGGTTTTTTTGGAACAAAGTAGTCATAGGAATTCTTTTCCCCTAATACAAAACTTGAAAATTATTTTTGGAGTCTTCAAAACTCTTGGATTTATGAGTTTGGGCGTTTCAACAACAAACTCATGATGGAAATTCGTCCCCCTCAAGATAGAAGTTGACTTGTTTTTCTAAAATCTTCGATTATTTTTCGTTTCTGAGTTCTGAGGGGGGGTCATATTTTCGTTGGGACACATTGTATAGAATTAGCACTCATTAAATAATACCAAAAAGAAGTAAAAGAATTCAAAGAAATATAAATTATTAATTAAAATTACTAAATAAATACTTAAACGATCCAAAAATTTTGTTTCATACCTTGTATTATGAAAACCAAATCTCATAACGAAATTTTGTATCCTTTAAATATTTATTTATTAATTTGAATTAATAATTTATATTTCTTTAGAACTGTTTATTGCCTTTCGGTATTCTGAAATGAGAGTTAATTATATATGTATACTAAATCGAAAGAGTGTTTTTCTAAGACATTTATTCAATTCAATTTTAAAAGTTTTGAATGAATTTTTTTTTTAAATAAAGTTTGTAGGAGGTTTACAGAATAACTCTGTATGATATTTAAAATTTTTACATAATAATTGCTAATTCAACATAATAATGTATAAAATGAGAGCATCCTGTTACCAATGCGCCAAAAGCTCACCGTTCAAAGAACCCTGTACAATCAAATTGTGATCAGATATATTAATATCCGTTAGGCTGCAGCCATCAAATCCTGAATTCATAAACGATTATAATGGCAAAGTTTCATCTGCAGTGGACACGTGAACAGATAGGTACTCATCCAAAGCATTGGCTACGTGTATATTGGCATCCATTGAATCGGACATCGTACGAGGATATCCATAGGACTAATAACTGATCATTTATGCGAATTTCAATTAACGTTCGACCGACAAACGATCAAGCTCTAATCAAATTCCCATTCGAGCTTGATTTCTGGCAATGACTGATATTGCTTCGTTCCAAAACAATTAAAACGGTATAGATATACCGGAATCCTGACGATATTTTGCCGAAATAGTTTCATCATGCGAACGATCATCTTTCATTATTAGCATTCATTTAATTGGAGATATCTATTTTTCAATGAAATATTTTGTTTTCGACGGTTTTTCGTGGTTCATTATTTCCGTTGTTGAAAGTCCGAAATCAAACACCATGATTATTATATTCGAGATATTCAACTGTAACCATATAGTATAAATTCCACTATTCTGAGCGGTCAATCAGCTTCGTGTTAACAACGACGTAACCATCAATATAGATTGTTTCATTAAGCGCCAATCGTGATCTTTACAGCAAAGATCCAATTGTCAACTCTAATCTAGGTCTCACCGCCTCTTTAAATCAACAACAAAATTGTCGGTTAAATTGGGTTTCTCCTAACTGTGACATCAATGGAAACAAGAAAGTAGACCTTGTAGCGAAAGAAACTATAATGGATGGACAAGAAATGATGATATTAACCAGTTATGAGCTAAGTTACAAACTGAGAAACCAAATAAAAATCAAATGGAATATTATATGGCAACTTCAAAGAATGAAACCAACTTCAATCAACTCTACAATATTTTGTGTATCATCCATTACTACACAGAGGAGAGATATATTCACCCTAACGCAACATCGAATTGGACATAGTTTCACAACTCACCATTATCTTCTAGAGAAAGAGAGCCCGCCAACATATGCTGAGTGTAACACCAATTTAACAGTTAAACATATTATAATGGAATGTCAATTGTATGAAAAGCCCCTAAGATCATCACACTAGCCTGTCTCAACACCTTAGCATTCATTAAATCTATAAGTATGACAATTTAATGAAACGATTATCAGTTTGTTCACAATAATCAAAGAGTATTGTTAAACGTAAAAAACTCCATTACCGCTATTGACTTGGATATTCGGTTCTAAAGGATTAGTAAAACACTTTTATATTATCCAAGCTTTCGGTAAACTTTATTACCTTTTTCAAAGATCTATAATTAAAAGAAATTAACATTAATATAACGAAAGACTTAAGTTGCCAGACTAACATACATATGACGATATTGGTTCCTTGTGTTGTTCAAGTAATACAGACAGATAAAATGTTTTGTTAAGTTTAGTCTCTTTCTCGCTAAGACAATTGATTGTAACTTTCCTACGCCTTAATTCACAGGATAGGTAAGGACACAGGTATGAAAAACAGAATTTATAACTCAAAAGTCCCAAAATTTTATGGTTTACCTAAAATACATAAACCACAACTATCTTTGAGACCGATCATCTCATCAATTGAAGCCCCCACTAGCCTGATCTCTAAATATGTGACAGACTTTTTGACAGTTGCTTACAACCGCAATAATGAATATTATGTGCTTGCGTCATTCTCATTTTCAGAATTCGTCAATAATTTTAAGTACCCATGTGGCTATGTGTTGGTTAGTTTGGACGTGGTTTCCCTGTTCTCCAATATACATGTGAGCTGGTTGCACGAAGCATTATAAGGCATTGGAATGAGGTTTCGCTTCACACTCAGATGACACAGGACGAATTGATAGAGTTATTTGGTTTTCTTTTTGTTAACACATATTTCACATTAGAACATCAGGATTACAAACAGGTCCTAGGCACTCCAATGGGAGCGAGGATTGAAGCAGTGCTACCTATGTTGCCATTTACTGTTCCTTTCTTAAAAAGTTCGTTGATGACATAATCTGCATGATATCTGAGAGATCAATTGATTTAGTTCTTAATTGTTTTAATGGTTACAGCATCTATTTACAGTTCTCAGAGGAAGTGGAAAACAACAACAGTCTACCATTCTTGGACATGAGAGTAATGAGATTTGATACAGCGTTGATGGCGGAATGGTAAACAAAACGGATGAGTTCTGGTAGATACCTTCATTACAGATCTTGCCATCCATACAACATAAAGTTAAATCTAGTTGAAGGAATGAGGAGCAGAGTGATACGTCTGACTCAACCTATGTATCAAATGAAACGCATTCTTAAATTAAAGAAGCTGTTTTTGTTCAGTGGATACCCCAGTAAAGTTTTAAATCGTTTGCTATTTAATTTGACACCTCCCCATGTCCCTGACGAAGTACCTGTGAATGCTAATATGATTAAACAGTCAGTAAATACCGTTTATACCTCTATCTTACATTTACAATTTTCAGTGAATATAAAAACATAAAATTGGCAAATGTGATGAGACACACGCTACACACATTGGTCTTCAGCAGGCTCAAAAATAAGGAAAGGGAAGACTCTGAATCTGGAGTTGTCTACAGCATACAGTGTAGAAGTTGTGAGAGAACCTACATAGGACAAACTTCGAGATGGATAAAATCTGGAATTACTTCCCATGAGAGCGATACAAAAAGAAATTTAAGAACTTGTGCTCTGTCTATATATGCTAATAACAATGATCATGTAATAAACTACTCAGACACAAAGCTGTTGTTTAAAGAATCCCACTACAATAAGAGACTTTTTTTGGAGATGTTATCTATAGCAAAAACTGATAATACAATAAATTTGAAACAAGATACAAATAATTTTAATACCATCTATTCTTATTTAATCGACCTATCAAAAAGATCGCATCCACCACTTCGTGGCTCAACGTCACACGATGTGATCGGAGAAGAGTAAGAATGTCAATTCTGTGAAACTGATACTTCAGTGGTTCATCCATGTCAAAATTATTTTTAAGCTGAAGTGAATGAATTTGTGGAAGGAAATAAAATTTTATATCAATAACTTTTATCAGTAAATTAAAGTGTAGGAAAGTTACAATCAATTGTCTTAGTGAAAGTGAGACTAAACTTAACAGAACATTTTATTTCTCTGTATTACTTGAACAACACAAGGAACCAATCACGTCATATGTATGATATTTGAAAAATTTGAATATCAAAACAAATTAAATATAATATGTTGTCTTCGACAATATTAATTTCAGAAAAATTTTATTCCAAAAACTTTTAGAATTAAATTAATGTCTAAAATAAGCACCGCTTACGTTCAATAGACGTATATAATCAAAACTCAATATATAATGTCAAATGGAATAAATAAACCAACAGATATACGAAAGTCATTAAAATTAATAAATAAATATATAAAGGAGACAAAATTTTGTTTCTGGTCTTACCTTTAAGAACACCAATTGCCTTTTAAAAACATGAACACACCTTAAGGACTTCTCAAAGAATATAATTTATTTCATGTATTTAATCTATTTAAATATTCGAATAAGTTAATTCAGAAATCTCTCAAAACATGCACTATATCTTCAAAAAACAAACATAATTCTAAGTAATTCCTTCGTCGGTCCTAGATAATATTCCAAATATCAAAATCAAAAACTAACCTATAATATATCATAACGCACACGTGTTAACAATGAATGCTTCGAAAACGAACCAACTTTAGAATTCAAGATTGATCTATGTTCTAAATCACTGAACAGTGTAAGTTATTTTAAAGCTTATTTAAATTCATTGACATTCCATAATGAGATTTATTGAAGCCAAAATATAATTATATATTATATATTAAATAAAATAGAAAAAGGCTTTTTACTTGATAGAAGAAATATAACAAAATTTGAATATCAAAACTAATTAAATATAATATGTTGTCTTCTACAATTTTAATTTCAGAAAAATTTTATTCAAAAAACTTTTAGAATTAAATTAATGTCTAAAATTAGCACCGCTTACGTTTAATAGACGTGTAATAGACTTTCGTATATCTGTTGGTTTATTTATTCCATTTGACATTATATATTGAGTTTTGATTATATACGTCTATTAAACGTAAGCAGTGCTTATTTTAGACATTAATTTAATTCTAAAAGTTTTTTGAATAAAATTCTTCTGAAGTTAAAATTGTAGAAGACAACATACTATATTTAATTTGTTTTGATATTCAAATTTTGTTATATTTCTTCTATCAAGTAAAAACCCTTTTTCTATTTTATTTTATATGTATGATAGTCTGGTAACTTGAGTTTTTCGTTATATTAATGTTAATTTCTTTTAATTACAGATCTTTGACAAAGGTAATAAAGTTTATCGAAAGCTTGGATGGTATAAAAGTGTTTTACTAATCCTTTAAGAACGAATATCCTAAAACCTCTTTCTTGTAGAGTTATTTGCGGTCAATAATCGTTTAGGCAGTATATATATATATATATATATATATATATATATATGAATATGGATCGCAAAATTTCACCGTTTTACGAAAAGTGACTGAAGCCAAAATGAGTCGCTTCGGTGCTATTTCGAATTGAGATATAAATTTATATTACAGATGTTGATAAAAATATATCCAGGACCACAGAAAAACGACAGTCCTATATATTGAGACAATTCAAGATGTTTGACATAAAACAACTATAATTAGATGAATTAGATTAGGTGAATCCCCCATCGGGCGCCCCCCCAGGTAGCGGATAGGGCAACGGCTCCCAGATATCGGGGGTACCGACAAAATAAAATAGTCGGGATGGACCAAACTTCAACAAAGTGGGTGAAAGGCATCAGCTTCATCAAAACCTAAGTCTTGGCATGAGAAGAATGATTTCGTAGTGGCAGACTTTGGAAACTCGAGAGCTGAGCTACAGTAGAGGAATGTTCTCTACACTGCGGTACAAAAAAGGAACGGAACCCTTATTGTACTATTTTTTTCCCAACTAATCTGAATGGTTAACGAAAATACACTGAAGGTCCTCAGTCCAAGGTACCCCCTAGATGGGAAGAGGCTGCTAAGAATCCCTCCGTATAAACAAAATCACATACATGACAAAATTGAGCTATAAAACAAACAGTACGCATTGCAACATGGAGCGTACGCAGCTTGTATGGTTGGCAAACTTGCAAACGTTGAAAGAGAAATGAGCAGACTCAACATGGATATTCTAGGTCTCAGTGAGGTTAGATGACCTGGTAGAGGTAAGACTATTATTTATTATTATTATTATCCTGATACTCCCACATCTCTCAGAAGCTTTTTCAGGTTGCGCGAGTTAGGAGATCAGTTGTGTTCTGGGTGAGCTTTGTTACTGCGATCTTGCGCCACTTTAGGTCACAGCACTGTTAAATATTGACCCAACACCCAACGGTGAAATGGTGGCAGATACCCGTCCAACTAGAGAATTCCTTCTCCACCTGAACAGGATTCGAACCCGGACCTTCCGGTCACGAGCCCTATGCTCTACCACTGAGCTGTCCGCACTCATGAAAAATGAAGACCAACAACGAATATATATATATATATATATATATATATATATATATATATATAAATATATATATATATATATATATATATAAATATATATATATATATATATATATATATATATATATGCTATTCTGGCGGAGTCAATAGCAATCATAGGTATGGCATGGCCGCTCTTGTGACAAATGAAGTGGAGAAAGCGTTTTTAGACTATGTGCCACTTAGTGGTCAGGCGATACTGTTCAAGCTTCAGACAACGCATCGCATAATGAATATTTTACAAGTGTATGCACCCACCAACGACAAATCAGAAGCGGAAATTAAGAACTTCCATAACAGGGTGGGTGAACTGATGAAACTTACTAAAAAGAGAGATTTAACAGTAGTTATGGAAATTAAAAAGCCAGAATCGAAATTGGTGTGAAAGGCGAGTCTGTTGGAGCATATGACCTTGGCGAGAGAACCATATAGACTATATAACTCGCCTCGAAATGAATAGGTTTATGAAATCTCTAAAAACCTATCCTGGAGCAGACATCAACAATGACCATGATCCGGTGGTCATGGATTTCAGAATGACACGTTTCAAGAAGATAGAAAACAAGGACACAAATAAATGAATTGATACAGAGAAACTGGACAATTCTGAAGTCAAAAGAGGAATAAGAACTGGAAAAGATTGATACAACAGAGCAGCTGGAAACAGAAACTGTTAGTTCAGCATGAAAAATGCAATAATTAAGATTCAACATCAGGCGATTGGTTTCAAAGAAAACGAAAAGAAGAAGGAATGGTTGGCGAACGAAATTTTGGACCTCATGAAGGAGCGCAGGATGGCCAAGTTCTCACAATTCAGATATAAACAAATTAATAAGGTTATACGGAGGAAGAGTAGTGAGGCAAAGAAGAACTGGTTATCCGAAAAATGTAGTGAGATTGAGTCATTGCAGGAAAAACCTGATTTATTTAATATGCATAAAAAAGTGAAGAAAGTAGCAGGAGGAGCAAGAAATCGCCAAATGATAATTCTGGGAGATGCCAACAATGATATCATGACTGCTATCAAAGAAAATTGAAATGATGGAAGGACTATGTGGAAGAACTTTACGATTATGACCGGCCTGTTACTCCCAAAGTAACAGCTGATAACAGAGAAGACCGACTATTACAGAGACAGAAGTTATTCATGCCATACAATCTCAGAAAATAGAAGAGCTACTGGAAAAGATAATGTACATATTGAGGTTCTGAAAAGTATCGTCCATCAAGAAGAAAAGGGCTTGATCTCATAGTAGAACTGTTTTATACTATAATAGAACCGGTAAGATCCCTGCCAGTTGGCTCATATCCACCTTTGTACCGATTCCGAAGAAATCGAGTGCGTCTCATTGCGATGATTATCGTTTAATTAGCTTGATTTCACATATCCTGAAAGTTTTTCTGAGAATAATACAAACACGGATCAATGAGAAATGTGAACTGTAATTGAGTGGAACCCAGTTTTTATTACAGAACGGTCTTGGCTCTCGAGAGGCCCTCTTTTTGTTAAATGTTTTGGCGCAGAGGTGCAAAACTCTGCAAAATTCATGTCTGTGAATTTAGTTATCTATACCTGTTTTAAAGACTACCGAAAGGCATTCGACCGTGTGAAACATCAGAAGATGATAGAGATACTGTCTGCAATAGGAATCGACAAGTACCTTTGTCGATACTATACTGATAGCAAATCTCCACTGAAACCCAACTGCAGAAGTAAGATTAGACGGCGGTACATCGGATGCAGTGACCATTTGAAGAGGCGTAAGGCAGGGATGTATACTGTCTCCACTTCTTTTTAATATCTATTCGGAGGCAGTTTTAAGGAGACTCTAAATGAAAACATAGGAAGTATCAGAATAAACGGAGTTTACATCGATAACTTCAGATATGCAGATGATAACGTTGTTTTAGGCGACAATATCTCAGACCTAAAAAAGATGATGGATCGGGTAACTGAGAGCAGTGGTTGGTATGGATTGGACATAGATATCTCTAAGACTAAATTGCTTGTCTTCTCCAAGGCTCCTAGAACTGAGACAATTTTTGTTAACGACATGCGTATTGAGCATATCTCAAGCTTCAAGTACTTGGGTACACTTATCAACTCGTGGTGTGACCCGAAGCGTGCTAGAATCGAACAAGCTAGGAAGAACTTCATCAATATAAGGAGGTTTTTCCCAAGCCTTGATCTGAGTTTGGAGCTCAAGGTACGCATGATCAGGTGTTATATCTTCAGCGTGCTGCTATATGGTTGTGAATGTTGGACTCTGGACCCAGCAACTGAGAAAAGAATAAAGGCATTCGAAATGTATGCTTCGTATCTCGTGGGTACAACAAATTTCTAACGGGAAAGTGCTCAGACGAATGAAGAAGCCGAAAGAACTATTGGCAACCATAAAAGAGAGGAAAACTATGGCCAATCATGATATTGGCCATATCATGAGAGGTGGCAGGTTTAACCTGCTTAGTCTGATAATAAAGGTGAAATGGCAACGAAATACTAATCGTCGCATACATTCTAAAAGACTAGGCATTCAGTATGCGGAAAATTGATGGAAGTAATAACAATGACAAAGTTATTAAAACTATATGGAAAACTAAATCACAACAAAATTATTATAGTATAATAAAAATACTTTTTTGAGTGTTGGGACATATCGATTCATTCAAATATATTATCTCTGGAGATAATATCGGCAGTTGACAGTAAGATGCAATGTTGCAAGCTCTACCCGAAAAAAAAGAGGTCTGTAGTAACTTCAGACGAATATAGTTATTTTAAATATAAAAACCATATTATTCTGTAAAACCTTTTCTTAATAATTTATGCAATCCAAAATCTCTAAGAAAAACTGAATTTCTATTCCAAAAGGTAAATGCAATTCTCAATTGACGTATAACATTCCAAAGCATGAAGGAATCTAGATAAAATAAAGAAAATTGATAAGAAATATAATACAAACATGACCAATACAATTGTGTCAATCGTTCGACTGATAAACCTCGGATCATTCTTTAAATCATCTAAATCTAGTTTTAATTAATAATTATTTCAATTCGAGTGAATCATGCTGAGATTTTCCAGAACAATTACGCACGTCTAAAAAATTGTCTCACAACTTGAGTTCTGCCAAAGTTTTGGCGAAAAAATTGTTGTGAATTCACTATATTGTGTAAATATTCTCTATTATTTGATTCAATCTATTTTCTCATTCGATTCAAAATTATTCTTTCAGACTTCGGAAATTACACTTAACAATGAACAGTGGCTTCTTTAAAAATTTTCGGATGAATTCCAGAATAGATTGAATCATTTACAAGATGATCAAAGTGATTCTTCATATATATTATTAACTCAATTTCATGAATCTGATACAAAAAGTCTTTTTTAGAGTTCTTTTTATTTTTCAGAGAAACAATATTATCTTAGACTCACAACCATCGAATGGATGAAAAAAAAATATTTTACTGGGTGAATTTGTACATAATTTCATTTATGTATTTTATCTATTTTATGAAGCTCGCTCAACAACATCGAAGAATCACTGAGCAAATCATCAGCTATTTCGGTAGGTTTATACTTATAAATTCCGGCCGAATCCAATACAATTTGACAATTTTTGTTAATGATCCTAGCAGTTTCCCGGTTGACAATTCGCCATATTGTTTTACTTTTGGTGTCTTACAGTTTATGATGACTTTGCAGATTTTATCAATAAATTATAATTCCCTTCTTTTCAAATTTCTAACAGATTAATGGACTTTATGTTGTGTTGAAGCAGGAAAAAATTTTTCAGTTCATCACTTGAGCTTTTTATTCCAGTTTTGCACCATCCTTTTGATTTATTCGCTATACTTTGACCTTCCAGATGGCCATATTCATAAACTAAAGATCTGATACTGTTCACGAAATATTCCACTTTCGGCTACTGAAAAAGAGGTTTTTGAAATGGAATGAAATTTGATTACGAATTATGATATATCAGAGAGAATAATATTAAATAAGATTATTCTGATTTTCACAAATTTTTGGTGTTATTTAATACAAAATAGTTTCGCTATTACAGTAACATCTTCAGATACGTGGTATCTTACATTTTGAATAACTTAATTTGTTTTCGAAATCGGTTTCTCTTTATATTAGAGATGGTACAAAAAATTTTTTATACACGACAAAATTGGAATAGTACGAACAATAAGATTTAAATAACTCACCCCAAATAAACAGATTCAGATAAACTGGAATTTACAGAGAGTTTTTTGGATTTTAGTGCTGAATAAATATTTTTGTACCTACTCTAAAATAAATAGCAACCGATTTCGAAAACAAATTTAGTTGTTATAATGTAAGATACCAGCTACCGAAGATAATGCTGTGATATCGAAACAATTATATTAAATAACAATAAGAATTTGTGAAAAGCAAAAGTGACCTTATTTAATATGGGTTTTAATCAAGTGAAGACTAATCAATTAAACATATAAGAGAGAAGTTACGTATTATATTAAAAGTTTGGAAATTTATTCGAAAAATTCATAACGAACATACCCAGTAGGTCAGTGTTAATTTTCAAAAATCATTTTGGTCTCGAAATTCGAAGGAAAGACATTGTAACAAAATTATACGGCATGGAAAAAACGCGTTGAAATTTTCTGATATTCTTTTCGATTCAGAACCCAACACACATTTTATTACCATTCCCAATGTATGTGACCAAACGTTCAATGTTCACCATAATAATTACGTAAACAGTTAAAAATAATAACTGTAATCTCATCATAAACATTAATTTATTCATAGGATTTGTCCAGATTTTCATCTCAGTCTATCGATAGAATGTAGCGGGTATTCCAGATCTTTCAGTACGGTCAATTCTTATTATGGTGTTTATATATTATATTTCTGTCTCTTTGAATTACTTCGGAGAAACTACCACAACTTCAAACAATCAGAAGCACAATAAATATTTTTCTTCTGACTTGTCAAATGCATTGATTTCTCTCTTTAGCGATGTATCACATTTGACACCAACACCGATCGAATAAGAAAATTTAAACAATTTATAAAATTCGTCGAAAAAACTATAAAAGATACTCAAAAGATTTCACATTTCCACTACAGCACTACATGACTAAGTTGAACTGAGGAAATTATCTGTAGATAAAATTACAAAGGCACATATTCATTTTGTTTCTAAAATAAATAATCATTATGACCTTCATCTTGATGTTTTTGAAAGTAGCTATAATTTCATTTCAGGTATTGAAGGAGTGACTGAAGATAATCGAAATGTTTGAATATTAAAACAAATTGAAATATGTTTATCTTCTACAATTTTAATTTCAAAAAAATTTTTATTCAAAAAACTTTTAGAATTAAATTTATGTCTACAACAAGCACCGCTCACATTTAATAGACGTATATGATAAAAACTCAATATATAATGTCAAATGGAATAAATAACCCAACAGATAGACGAGAGTAATTAAAATTAATAAATAAATATTTAAAGGAGACAAAATTTTGTTTCTGGTCTTACCTTTAAGAACACCACTTGCCTTTTAAAAACATGAACACACTTGAAGGACTTCTCAAAGAATATAATTTATTTGAAATATTTAATATAATTAAATATTCGAATAAGTTGATTCAAAAATCTCTAAAAAAATGCACTATATCTTCAAAAAACAAATATAATTCTAAGCAATCCCGTCTTCAGCCCTCATTTAATATTCCAAATATCAAAATCAAAAAACTAACCTATATCTCTCCACGTATTAAAAGACTAAAGCTTCGAAACACAGATCAACTATATAATTCAAGATTGATCTATGTTCTAACAAAATCAAAGAACAGTGTGAGTTATTTTAAGGTTTATTTAAATTCATTGACATTCCATAATGAGATTTATTGACGCCAAAATATAATTATATATTATATATAAAATAAAATAGAAAGGCCTTTTACTTGATAGAAGAAATATAACAAAATTTGAATATTAAAACAAATTGAAATATATTTCAATTTGTTTTAATATTCAAATTTTGTTAAATTTCTTCTATCAAGTAAAAGGCCTTTCTATTTTAATCAAGATGTGTTAGGTTGAGTTATGTCAGGTCAGTAATCGAAATTTCATTCAACTAAAATTGACACAACATGCTTTTTTGGTCACGTAAGCAGAGAACTATATACGTTTGAAATAAAATAACGGAGAAATTATTAGGAAATGTTGTACAAGGAAAGTAATGAGGCTGTATGAATAACAATTACACATATTTTGCTCTTAAAAGTTATATCTCATGAATTTCTTCTAGGAGTTTGTATATTGTGGAAAATTTTGTATTATGTCAGTTTGAAGTATCGAAATATTGAGTGTGGAAGATATATCCTATTTAGAACTCAACATATTTTATGTAAAAAAAAATTAGATTAGTTTTCCAGGTGTAATTTGACTGTAGTTATTCTTAACAAAATATTCTATTTATACAAATTACAAATAAGTACACAATTTTTTGAAACAGTCTCTATAAAATCTATAATATATAAGATATCTACTTCATCAATAAAACGTCGCAACCTCTGTAATTGCTTTTCTACTTAGAACAGCAGATGATAATGAGATTTCTATATTTTACAAAAAAATCCTTTCTCCAAACGACCACTGGTGTTTTCAAAACCTATTATAATAACACTCACCTCACTTCAACATGTCATCAGTGTTTCTGTAACTAGTCCAAAACGTCTTATCGCACTGAACATCACCCCGAAAACAACTCAAATCGAGCAACTCATCACCACAACACCCTTTTACACGTAACGCGAAT
Source organism: Megalocaria dilatata (assembly GCA_034642435.1). NCBI lineage: Eukaryota > Metazoa > Arthropoda > Insecta > Coleoptera > Coccinellidae > Megalocaria > Megalocaria dilatata. Next base: position 48,565,154 of record CM067859.1, on the reverse strand, counting down.
GGGGAACAACACGACGTAAACAGGAAGTCACGTGGCTAAGCGCGAGCCAGCGGGCGTTCTCTGACGGTTCGTCTCCTGAAACTGACGGGAAACAAGGATTCTGCCAGATCGGGACGCCACCCTGAAAGCATCCAGAGGAGACGCAGGCGCTAGCGCTGTAAAGGATCAAAATCGCTCCCGTTTGAAGTTTTAAGATATCGCGAGATTATGAGCTTCCTTATCAGAAGGGTTGCGTGGGTCGTGCATGTGCATGATTTGTTCTGAAGGAATAAGCCAGGAGGAAGAGGCTACGACAAAGGGGTCGTTGTTTGGGATCATTCATCGCGGTATATTGGGTTCACTAGGTTGCTTGAGTGCTGACCGCGGTTAACGCTCTCGATTTTGAGTGTTTAGATCGATATGTTCCTTACAGCGGACATTCCATTAAAGGACTGAAGTGCTGTGTGATTTATGACGAAAAAACGTTACAGATTTCAAAAAATTAAAAGCCCAGAAAATATCGCCATATTATACCAGTGGCATTAATTGGTGATTCGACTTACCAAGGAGACACATGTTTCTAACTCAACTCCATTTAAATATATATTCTGTCCATTCCTTAAAGAACTTTATCGGCGTATAAGGTATACAGTTTTGTATACTTGAATTTATAGTTTTGAATATAAAAACAGACTCATTCTATAGTACCTCTATATAATTCATTAGTACAAATAGATTCGATCCGTTCTCAGACGATGGCTCTGAAAACAATAAATTTTTAAAAAGCAACAACTTATTGTCCAGACAGATTAGACATCTACCGATAATATCCAGTTTAAAATGCTCTGAGTTTTGGACAAAACATTCTTTTACGCTGTTGAAAATGTAAGATTTTTGGAAAACTAAACAGCCTTCGCGGGAGGTTTTAATTTTTTGTTTGAATTGGATTTAATTCAATGAGCTGACGCCATCGTATACTGATGGAAGTTTACGGTGACACTGGTCATGTAGAAAATGGTTTCAGCGCCTCAAAAGTGGTTTTCAGCGGTGAAAGTGTACTTCGCTCGAGACAGCCGAAAAAATTTGAAGACAATGAGAAACAGACTTAACTCGATAAAGAACCAAGTCTAACGCAAGATGCGTTTACACTTGTATTTAAACAAAGAGTGTCCTGTACGTTTGAAATATATGGGACTGATTCAAAAGCAAGAAATCTGAGTTTCTCATCAATTGATATATTAATATTGATATATTGTTCTGATACTCCTAGATCTTCTATGACGATCTCTCAGAAGCTTTTTCAATTTGTACGAGTTAGGAGTTCAATTGTGTTCTGGTTAGACTTAGTTACTTTCTCCTTACGCCATTTTAGGTAACAGCATCGTTAATTTATTACCCAACTGTGAAATGGTTGCCTAAACCTGTCCATCTAGAAAAATTTTTTTCCTACATAACCAGGACTTGAACCCGGGATCTTTGGTTAACAGTTCAAGGCTCTAATTACTTAGCTATCGGCATTGAGACCAAGATATCTCAAAGGCGATTATTTTCTTGTGAACAGCTGCTTCAAACTCAAAGAAAAAAATATTTTTTTCACAAGGGGTAGTAACTGGTGACGAGAAGTGGATCTACGATAACCCTAAGAAAAAAATACTACACTTTGCCCGGCCAATTGTTACCATCACTCTAAAAATCAATATCCATAGTTCGAAAGTTATGCCGTGTATCTGGTGGTACCAGGGAACTACAAGCTGCTAAAAACCTGGTAATTCCACTACGGGTGAACTGCACAGACTGCAAATACTTTGTCTGAATCTTACAGAAAAACGGCCAGAATATAGGGAAATACATAATAAAGTTATTCATATACATGAAAATGGTTGGCCTCACGTCACAAAATTTGTCAGAAAATATTGTTCCGTCTTATTAGAGACGGCGGAGAGTTTTGTCATTCGAACTTGAAGTGTTATTTGAAACTTCGAATTATTTGTTTTCTAATGATTATATATGGCCTTAGAAAATATGGAAAATCTTTTAGATCATTTGAAATATTTATTGCTATCTGAATTTCGTCGTTGAAAATTGTATATTATTAATACTAATAATATATAGTTTATTGAAAAAGTACAGTTTGTATAAAAATTAATCAATACAAATTCAGAAATATAGTTCCAATAAACCGCAAAAACTCATTAAGGCATATTGCCTGTGCGTGAGTTGTTAAGGTCTAGGATATTGGTTTGTTATACTAATACTAATTTTATTTTAAAAACAGTGTATAGATAAAATGAAGACAAGGTATAGACAAACGTAGATAAAAAATGCACAAATACTATAATAGTTATATAAACAAATAAAATGTGTAGATAAAACATCATATATTGATAGAGTGTGTACAGATAAAATGGTGTATTAATGAAGGTATGTATATAATATAAAATATAAGATATAAGAAGGGAGTAATATAATTCAGTGTCACAAATATTTATTTTCACATGTCTATTATTTCGACAAGTTCATCTCTCGGGTACTTTGTAATAAATTCATTCAATCTTTTCTTTAAATGGCGTAGATTATGAAGTTCTGTTAGATCTTTGGGTAGAATCTGATACATTCTCGGTGCCAAATAAGTAAAACTGCGCTGGCCAACTGTCTTCGTTCAAAATGGAATTCTGTAGCAAGTTCTTTGTTTTCTCGTATTATATTGATGTGTTAGAGATCGTAGATTTGATTTATTTTTGAATTGATATACCACAATGGAACGATAAAACGATTGCTTTATGTCCACGATCTTTGCTTCTGTGTAGAGATTATCTGTCGGATAGGTATGAGGTCTCCTTAAAATTATTTTCAAGATTTTTTCTGTATTATACTATTTTTTTTTAGGTGTTTGGTCATTGCTTCACCCCACCCTATGATACCATAGTTTAATCGTGAACCCACCAAAGCATGATAAACCATTTTGAGCTTGGTTGTGTCTGGCATGGTTCTCAGAAGTTTAAATTTATAGATTAAACACCTGAGATTCCTGCTGAGGTTTTCTATATGTTTCTCCCATCTCAAATGTTTATCCACAATAACACGCAAATATTTGATATAGTCGGTTCTTTTGATCACACAATTCTCATCAATTTTCAGTGTCTCATAGTCCAGTAAGTTCCTATTTAAGCAAGTGAATGTGATATATTTGGTATTTTCAAAGTTAATTGTCAATAAATTATAATCCATTCAATCTTTGATGGATTTCATGTCGTTTTCAGCTTGGTCTTTGAGTTCTTTCCAGCTATCAGCCTAATATAAAATGGCTGTACCGTCTGCGAAACTAATTATCTTCCCACGGCTATCCAATTTTAATCCATTCATATAAATAGTGAATAGTATAGGTTCCAGTACGGTTCCTTGTGGGACTCCAAGCTTAACCTCGAAAGCTTCACTTATACAGTTCCCTATTTCGATATATTGTTGTCTGCTAGAAATGTAGCTCTTTATCAGATTAAACACATTACCCCTTAAACCAATGTCTTCCAACCCTGTCATAAACATTGGTACCTGGTTCCTGGAGAAAACAGCGAATGAAGAACCAACCGTTGGAGCTCAACATTAAATGTCTCTTATTGCAAACCTGAGAGTTTATCCAAATAAATGTTAGTGCGCTGAAATTGTTTCTTTTGACTGCCATTCAGGATTATTCCAGGATTAAAAGTGATAAGACAATTGTACCACCAATTAATTTGTATTCATATCATAAGATCGTGTCTATTTCAATACTGATTTATCGATCCATCAATAAAATGTCGGTATCAGAAATCAAGCTCTTAGAAATTAGGCGAAAACATGCTATAAGGAAGCTCACGTTTTTCGAAAATTATTTGAAAACAGCAGACATCTGTTTTACTTTTCTGGAACCATTTCGCAGCGAGAAAGACCAAGCGTACGATACCTTTATGGAAATTAAATCCGATTTGGAAGTACTCGTACATGAACCTGAAGTTATCAAAAAAGACATTTGTTGAAATATCGCGAGTCGAACAGGACTTCGATATCGCCTCTACAGGATTCACGACCCTGTTCTGCGAATAATCGACCCAAAATTAGCAGATCGCCAAAAGTGGACCGCCAAACGAGGATATAAAAGTATATCCCTATTTAGTGAAAACAGATTCCATAGTGTCTAATATACCACATATACCCGCGGTCAAAACTCTACAAAATTTCATTTCCAATGCAAAAATTGAATAATCCGAGAACACATCTGGGCAGACTAATAAATCAGTCAACAATTAACTTGATGCGACGCATACAGATCGTAAAAACTTCAAGGGAACGTTTACTCATAAGGGTCTTTGGTCAAAATACCGTACTTCGAAACTCCCATTGTGTTCTGAAGTGCAGCGGAATTACGAAATCTCTTGTTATGGAATATTCAGGAAGATTTGTTATCCAAAGCAAAATAAGATTAAATATTATCTCTTGACCCTACCTACGGATATATAAATGCACTTTCAAATACGTAGAAATTTAGATTATGATTTACAAAACACATATCTCTGTGAGGAAACTTACGGCGATCTTGTTATATGGAGTCGAACGCTCCACAAGTGTTTACAAACACACATTTTGCATCCTAGCCCACTACAGCTAATGCAAAATTCAGCAAAGTGGCCTCCGAAAAGATGTGCAGGCACTGATTCACGTGGGGCATGGATATTCCTCCCTTTCAAAATTTGTAAGAAGAAACGGAAGAAACATATCGATCAGCTGAGTAAACCGGATTTTGATCATGCTCACGAAATAGTTTTAAGGCTGGCTCAATCAATATGCAGCATTCCATGAAGAAATCGATTCGTTGTAACCCAACGAAAATATCCATAATACATCTCGTCTAGCTTCCCCCGACCCCTTCAAGAATGAGTAGGTTTAAACGTAAAATAGACGGATGATTATTTCACACATTGTTAGCTGAGGGACTGCGATAACCCACTGTGTTGCCTCCTGATCGCACTGTACAACTTCGTTTTGTCATTCACATGGAGCAATTGCGATTTGAATATACAGATATACTACTCGGTCAAGAAAGTACCGGGAATTTTCAATTTAAACAACATTTTTACATTTAATCGTCAAAATTTATTGGGTCGCCTTCAAAATAGGCTCCATTTGCTCCAATACATCTATGCCAACGGCACTTCCAATTATCGAAACATTTTTTATAGGCGCTTTCCGAAATGGACTTTAGCTCTCGCGCCGAATTTTGTTTTATGGCTTCAATCGACTCAAAACGGGTGCCACGAAGGGGCAATTTTAGTTTTGGGAAGAGGAAAAAGTCGCAGGGAGCCAAATCCGGCGAATACGGTGGTTGCTGAAGCACGTTTGTTGAGTTTTTGGCGAGAAAGTCAGTCACAATCGTAGCTCGGTGAGAAGGCGCGTTATCGTCATGCAAAATCCATGAGTTGTTCGCCCACAAATTTGGCCGCTTCTTACGGATACGCTCACGCAAACGTTTCATAACGCCTAGGTAATACTCCTTGTTTACCGTCTGACCCTCTGGAACGAATTCGTAGTGCACCACGCCACGGATATCGAAGAAAACAATGAGCATCACCTTCATTTTCGAGCGACTTTGGCGTGGTTTTTTCGGTTTCGGCTCATTTTTTGCGACCCATTCCGATGATTGCTGGCTTGTTTGCATATCGTACTCGTAGACCCAGGTCTCATCCCATGGAACGCAGTTATAATGCGTTCCATGAATGTAGAATCGGAATTACAGCGATCCAGCATGTCTGAAGCAACCTGTTCGCGATGACGTTTCTGAAGAAAATTCAGGTCTTTCGGTACGAGTCGTGCGGCCACCTTTCTCATGCCCAAAATATCAATCAAAATCGTACGTGCGGACTCGTGGGATATCTTAAGATCATGTGCTATCTCTCTCAAGCTGGTACGATGGTTTTCCAGCACCCTTTCCTTAATTTTATCGACGTTATCTTCGATCGAAGCCGTCGATGGGCGACCACTTCACGACCGTCCTTGAAGGCTCTGTACCACTGATATGCACGAGTTTTCGATAGAGCATTATCACCAAAGGCCTTTTGCAACATTTTCAATGCATCGGCATACGAAAATTCATTTGCAACACAAAACTTTAAACAAATTCTTTGCTCAACGTAATCACCCATAGTAAAAATCGGCACGCTCTCTGACATCGACTGACTTAATCAGCTGTTGCAAACACACTAGTTGACAGATCCCGCTCAAGCTTGGCATAGTAATTAAGGACAGTGGTACCAACCTAGGAAAAAAAATTTTTACCTGCCTCATTGCCCCGCCAGATTTAAATCGATAATTCCCGGTACTTTCTTGACAGAATGTATATCCAAAGCGTCTCCAGCATCGCCATAAATTTAAAGTAAACGTGAAGTTATACCAGTAAAGTTAAAGAAATTCTGCTATGTTATTAATTTAGAAATTTATCCAAACATATCCATTCTTCGTTGATCGACTATTCATTCGAAAGGTAAATATTTTGTTTCGATAATCCTGCCAACTTCGTACTTGTCAATGAATTACATATTTTAATTACCTTCCGTAATCGCATGAATCACAACATTAATAAGTTAGTCGTTAGTATCGCAATACAAATATTCGTGCACTTGAAATTACTTACAATTTAAATAGACGCAATGTTCCATTCTCGTTTTTTGAAACCTGTGTTTTTTGAATCAACTGAGCACCATTATATTCGTTATTATTTTCTTATCGGTGGTACATCGACATATTTTTTCACAAAAGCATCTTGTATACATATCCCAAAATCGTTGTCGATTTTGAAACTATACCAGTATTTCTTAGTGGCAATGGTACAAAAAAAGTGTAAACATATTTAGTTCTCTTTACCTTGTATAATCAACCCTTGTCTCACTGCCACTTATGTATTTCAGCTATTTATTTACTTTGTTGTTTGTAATTGTTTTATTTCACTGTCATTTATGTAATTCAATATTATTTTATGCAATTTTATGTATTTCTTGTATTGCTTAATTTAGTTTTTTGTAACTGTTTTATTTAGCTAGTGTTTCCTAGCTAAATCGTCACCCCTTTAGTTTTTTAATGTAATCGTTCAAGGCGTAGAGTATGTTCCGTCTCATTACAGACAACCCTGTTCGATATAGTTCATTCTCTTTGTTATTGATACTTAGATGTTTCCATATTGACAATTTCAGTCTAGCAGTTTTGTCATTAGAACTTGAAATGTTATTCGACACTTCAACTTATTTGTTTTCTAATGATTGTATATGGCCTTGGAAAATATGGAAAGTTTTTTAGAACATTTGATATCTTTATTGCTATGAGAATTTCGTCGTTGAGATATTCAGAATTATAAACTGATTTTATCCTTATTCTACCAGTATTGATCTCAAAATTTTTCTGTAGCCAATGAGAAACTTTATTTCTTTCATTTAGTTCACCTCCCTTCTAATCAATTTCGTTAATTTCCCTCTTTTGGTTAGAAGGGATGCATGGAGCACCTCTAACGTTCAGTCTTTGAGAAGACTTTAAAATCATTATTGTAGTAATAGTCAAACTTGTCGTATATAGCTACATAATGCATTATCATTCGGATAATCAAACTTGTCGCATCTAGCCTTCGCTACATTAGGCAATATCATTCCGATAGTCAAATTGGTCATTTGTATATTGCACAATACTATGGCGATTGCTACAAACTTAGTGATCTACATTATATTTCTTTTTATTGTAATACTTATAGTGGTAAACGAAGTCATACAGTAAACCAAGAATTATAGTTCGTTGTTATTTCAGTATAGTACGAGTGTTTTACTTTAATTCCTTATCATTTTTGTTGGTTGAGATCAGATAAACAAAACTAGTTCACTATCGAGATAACTACATACAAGGGCACTTGAAATAAAACTCTTTACTAAACCACGTCAAAATACAGTCCACTAAACTCGTCGAAATTAATTGTCGAGATTAATTAGTTTGCAATTGCCTGTTATATAAAAATCTGAAATTAGACAGAATACTGCGGTAAACTAACCGTGGTACGAAACAAATATTTAGAAGTGATCAAATGGGATATCTACTGCACCTGCCGTCTTCTTCTTCTGACTACTGAGTGTTTTGACGGATGCAACACGATTTGTCACTGATTAAATAATAAATAATAATAATAAATAAACTATATATTTGATTGATTCGGTCTTTACTTGGTGGAAACTCCTTTTAATTAAAAAATATATATAAGACAATAATTTATTTCCACAAAAATTTTTTTACTACTACAACAATTGTTTTACCACGATGTGGCTTCTTCAGGTATTACATTGTACTGTCTGATTCAGTGTAACCGAGTTTAAATACATTGCTAGGTACGTGACCAAATAATGGAATTACAAGTCATAAAAACTCTAGGTGCTTATTGGAGTTTGCCGCTAAATATGCCATTACTGAAAGATATTCAGTAATAGAGACTCGTGAACATCTGTTTGTTTATTCAAAAGAATTTTACGGACATTATATCTGTTGATTTCAAAAAATTCTAGAAGTGCTAATCTAGAACTTTTGCTTTCAACGTGGATAATTTCATAATTATTGTTGAAATTATGCCTGAATTCCTTAAGATGATTAGCATATGTGGAATGTTCAAAATCGGATATATAACCCCTTTGGTGTTCTTGGACACGTTTCTTAAATGATCTACCAGTCTGGCCAATGTATACTAAAGGGCAATCTTTGCAAGTCAACTTGTAGACTCCGGATTTAGTTTCTTTATTTGTTGTAGTAGTACAAACATTTTTGTGGAAATAAATTTCTGTCTCATATATATTTTTTTAATAAAAACTATTTCTACAATTCATCAATTAACAACAATTGTTTCGCCAACATTGTGGCTTCGTCTAGTTTACTCGTACATTTTGAACTAACTCTGAAAATTACATATTCACTTCTTATATACTAAGAAAGGGGAGGTACAAATGACTACCAAGTTTCGGAAACAAAAAAAACTTTGCACAAATAGATACAAATAACCATGAATTTACAGACATGCCGGTAAAGCAAAATAGAGGGACTTGAGGCTCCTGGAAAGTAATGTATTGTTCAAAAAATCGAAAGTAAAAATGTTGTCTGAGTTGTTGAATCTTTTGACTACAAAACAAGCTGCATACCTTGGAGCCAGATTTGCTTTTCATTCAAGAACTTTAAAAACTTGTTATTAAGATCTATAAAATGTCTTATACGGAAAGTCTTTTTTGAGAGAAATATAATCATTTTTTAATTGACCATCCACGAGCCTAATCTTTTGATTTTGGCTTAAAATCTATTCTGCTCTTTCCCTAGAATGTTATTGGGCTCGTAATTACGTAATTGAGACATAGACACATAAAATTGAAATTTCCACAAATAATTCATTTTTAGATACAATGCAATCATTCTAGTTGACTCTCAATTTTAAGTCAACAAATACATCATTGCCACGAAAAGATAAATGGAACGAGCGCGTAATAAGCATAGAAAATAAAAATGTTGCATTCCGAAAACAAGAAATGAAACTGAGAGTGAAGTAAATGTGAATTAATTATCCCTCAACATTTGAAAACAAAATCTTCATAATTCCATGATGTTCCACGGAAATATTTCTTGCTATCTTTCCGATTCAGTCGATCGTGGGCAGTGTTATTTTGGCTAATCTAAGAGGAAAAAAACTGTTTCTTCATTGATATTTTCGCTAATGATCTCTATCTCAAGAGATCAAGTTGATTTCTATTACAATATTATGGAAAAACTTGGCATTAAGTTGAGCAACATTAACTCGTTGCAAAATGGCGAATGCGCTTTCGCAAAAATTTTCTGGTTCTTATGTTTATGTGGTGCTTGCCTATCGGCACGAAATAGCACTTATTCTTAGTAGGATTAATATATTGTCAAAAGAATATCTCAATGAAAATTTGATGATCTATGAAAGAAATGAAAAGATTTTTCCTATAATATTTGGATCTTTCATTTTCCACCTTGAATGGACTCGATTATCAAAATATTAGGAAATTACCAATGTCGCCCCATAGGTTGTCAAGCGAGCGTAGTACAATTTTCAATGATAACCTTCAAAAAGAGGAGAAATGAAGAACATCAACAATCATATAAATTTATGTAAAGCTGAAATTCAAGAAGATTCTTTACTTAGGCGTATTGAAAAAATTAAATTGTTTTCATTTGATTGTGACGCCAATATTAGATCCTTCATTATTCAACTGCTTGATTTCAGTTAATTCTGAACCATAACTAAAGCCTGTGTCACCAGACACTAATTTCAGATTATATTGTAGTTTAAAACTATCCTTACCATTTAAGTCTCAGAATATCACTCTCTAGGAGATAAATTTCGGGAATTTTGAGGAGCTCAATAATTCTTTCTATCAATTTAATATCTGAACTAGCGATTATCGATGGAGAAAGTATATCGATCCTGATAGATTCCATTTATAAATATTTTTCTCGCCGTGTTACAAAATGGCGAATGCGCACATATGTATCGACTTCTCAACAGCACATATGGGGGAATAATGATATTCTGTCATCTGTATTTGTGTTTATTTTAATAATAAAATTAACCTGCTAATAAAACACAAATAATTATATCATGAACTTCTCACGATAGTTTTCCTGTTAGTTAATTATAAATTACGGTTCTCCTTGAAACTAGAATGAATATGGACAGCTTATAGCTGTATAAGGGACCTTTGACAATAGTTCACCAAATCTTTGTCTGAAATTTAAATTTCAATATGAAGCTGAAAAATTAAACTCTGTTACAAACATCTTAACGGAGTTTAATTTCATAATACTTCGAAAACCAGTTAATCCATTTCCTACTCGAAAATTATATAAATTAATTACCTTAGTCTCGATATAATGAAATTGCGAATAAAATTTCGAATATTCTAGTTTTCAGTAGAATGAATTTTTTTGACACATAAATACTTTAACGTTAAAATTTTGATCAAACAGAATTATATCTAATAAGTGTAAGATTGATAAGGACTAATCCAAAATAAGCTTCGAATATATCAAATATCTATTTTATCTATTTTATTGAAGAAATTAATGAATTCCAGAGTAAATCACATTTCGATATTAATTGATGATTCACTCACTTTTGTTATAAAAATTCACTTCCAATTGTGTGAAATTTGAATAACAAAGAAAACTATACTATTCTACAATTTGAGAAATAACGTACACCATTTTGAATTTCCAATATTTAAATGGAACTCTTCATCGAGAAAGCACCAAAGGAAATGATTAAAATACTTTACTAAAGATAGCTCAGTGAGTAAAGCGCTGAAGTTCTGTACCATCTGGGAAGGCGATAAATTTTCTAGTCACAAGGTTTCGGCTACCATTTCAATGTGGGGTCAAAAATCAACAGCGCTGTGCCTAAGATTTCGTGAGAACGCAGAAACATTGTCTAACTAGAATACAACTGAACTCCTAACTCGCACAAGCTATATAAGGCTTCTGAGAAATCTTCACGGGAAGTCTAGGAGTATCAGGATAATATAATAATATCGAATAATATAGGTTTGTGTCACTCAGTGAAGTGAGAAAAATTCCCACCTAAGGAAATTTCAATTAATAATTTTTATCAGAATTTTTCGATTTAATAAAAATAATATTGGTTATTTAAATAAGTAACATAATTTCTCATTGTTGAATTATATACCCAAAAATTTTCAAGATTAATTAATTTCTTCAAACATAAAGTTCTGGATGAACGATATCAGAATATTCTCGAATTCTGAAATATACCCAATTAGATACCAAGAATCAATGTTAACACGAATTTGAATATGGTAAATATGAAGTTTCTCGAATTGGGACAGTGCAACTTACATCTGTATTACAGTTCGAAACTTAAATAAAACCGAAAAGGTTTTGTTGATCGCTAGGCATAAGCATCAGATATGCATGTTTCATAGTTTTTTGGCTACTCATCAATGCAATGATCTAATGCAAATGAATGCAACATAGCTGCGCTTCTATTTTCGCGCTTGGCGACCCTACTGTTTTTCCAAAAAACAGCGCCATCTAATGCACGCGAATACAAGTACGTAGCAGATATAAGTTTCGCTGTCCTTATTCGAAAAACTTCCTATTTATCATACTCAAATTCGTATTAACATTCGTAATAAATATCCACCGATTCAATAACTTCATTTGGAGAGAAATGATAATATTACTACAGCGGCTCAATTGGATATTCCTTGAGTATGTTGAGGATTTCTTCGTCTGTGGCGTTAGATATAATTAGGAATACAGTTCGCTTCTTGTTTGAGCCTAGGTTACTTGTATTAGCAATTCAATCGATTATTCGGATCAAGAAGAAAATTGGGGTGAACAATTCGAAAGAATTTAGTATTTAAACGCACTGTATATTAACATTGAAAAGTAGTATAATTTGAGGTTAGATTTAAGGTTACGCAGTTTTTACTTTCAATTAATTGAAGTCTTTTTTCAATCCAAAGTTTCATACTGTCAATTATTAAATTGAAATCACAATTTGAACACCGAACATATCTGAAACAGTTTCATGTGTTAGTATGAAATTTCACAATAAGCAAAATTAAACTCAGATTTTCTCTAGGAAGTATTTTACACAAGGGTTTGCTATTCTTATCTCGTCCTCTGAAGAGTCACATTTATCCGTTTGCTGGTCGCACTTCATCTCTATAGTGGCCTCAATTAGTTTAGGTACTGCCCCATGTGTATTGGTTTCCTGAAGACCGCAGTGAAGACTGTGTTTTATTTTCTTTTGAATATGACATCCAGGAAGAGTTAAAAAGCAACTTTTTTTAGCCATAGTGAATTTGGTAGATAATAGGATGTTATATATGTTTGATTGATTCGGTGTTTACTTCTAATTTCAATTAAAAAAATATAAGAGAGTATTTTTTCATAGGCACCGACCGACAACTACATATCTTTACGAATTATATTAATGAAGTCCACCCAGAAATCAAATTAACAATCGAAGGAGGAAAGAACCACAGCATTAACTTTCTTGACTATTTTTGAATATTAAAACAAATTGAAATATGTCTATCTTCTACAATTTTAATTTCAAAAAAATTTTTATTCAAAAAACTTTTAGAAATAAATTTATGTCTACACAAGCACCGCTTACATTAAATAGACGTATATAATCAAAACTCAATATATAATGTCAAATGGAATAAATAACCCAACAGATATACGAAAGTAATTAAAATTAATAAATAAATATTTAAAGGAGACAAAATTTTGTTTCTAGTCTTACCTTTAAGAACACCAATTGCCTTTCAAAAACATGAACACACTTAAAGGACTTCTCAAAGAATATAATTTATTTGAAATATTTAATATATTTAAATATTCGAATAAATTATTTCAAAAATCTCTAAAAAATGTGCTCTATATCTTCAAAAAACAATTATAATTCTAGACAATCCCGTCTTTAGTCCTCATTTAATATTCCAAATATCAAAATCAAGGTTAGGTTTTTGATTTTGATATTTGGAATATCAAATGAGGACTAAAGACGGGATTGTCTAGAATTATATTTGTTTTTTGAAGATATAGTGCACATTTTTTAGAGATTTTTGAAATAATTTATTCGAACTGAAGACGGGATTGTCTAGAATTATATTTGTTTTGTTGGGTTATTTATTCCATTTGACATTATATATTGAGTTTTGATTATATACGTCTATTTAATGTAAGCGGTGCTTGTGTAGACATAAATTTATTTCTAAAAGTTTTTTGAATAAGAATTTTTTTTAAATTAAAATTGTAGAAGATAAACATATTTCAATTTGTTTTAATATTCAAATATTGTTATATTTCTTCTATCAAGTAAAAGGCCTTTCTATTTTATTTCTTGACTATGATAAGACTAGATAATTCACATGATTTTACTATTTTTCACAAACCCACACAACCAAATATTACAATACATAAAACATCAAAGCATCCCAACAACCAAAAGATATCAGCATATAATAGTTTTATTCATAGACTATTGAATGTCCCCCTGAATTTAGATAACTTTTCCAAAGAATTAAATATTATTAAACAGATAGCTTCAAACAACGGTTACAACCCCCTTCTTATAGTCGAAATAGTATCCTATAAACAAAACAACATGGCATTACATCTCGTGTACCCAATCATAGAAGATAAAAATACACAGAAATAGTTTTCGTTATTTTATGTTAATGGATTATCTGAAAATATTGCTAATTATTTTAAAAATAGTTCACAATGCAGATTTTAAAGCCATAAATAACCTCAGTACTTATATAAAAAACAATAAGGGTGGAATAAAAAATGAAAATAAATCTGGAATCTACGAGTTCATTTGCAACGATTGCCTTTAAGTTGACGTTGGCCAGATAGGTAGATCATTCAAGAAAAGAATCCAAGAACAACAAAGAAGTTACATATCGATAGATGCTAATGTACATTCGATAGATGCTAATCATCTCGAGGAATTCAGGCATAATTTCAACGATAACCGAAAAGAATTCCTTGGTATGTAGAGATACCTTTTTGAATTCTTCCTAGTAATTGATTAAACGTTAACCAATTAGTATGCAAATTTTTGGTTAAGCCTACTTCAAATGGGGTTGAAAGAGGGATGTATATTAGACTTTAATGGTTTATTTATAGCATAAATACATATATTACATGTTGACAAGGTACATTTGTTTACCCAAATTGAGAGAAGTGTAGTATCGAACTCTAATTGCGGTAAAACCAAAATCTCATCAATTTCACCGTTGTTCACGTTGTTATTGTATAATATATAATTACATTAGGTTTTTAAATAATTAAATTTATCATACAGTTTCCAGTGGTTTAAGGAAGACCATAAAATGCCTTACAAACTTTGTGTAATTTTTGTGTTAAGCATAGAACATAGAGTAACCTAGATATTAGATGTACCTAGTTTGAATTTGCATTAAACATAGATTCTAAAAATTGTATGGTAAGTTTAAAAGTTATTTATTCTTATTTGATTTTATCTTTTAAATGTTAAATTGAACTGACCTTATTTGAATTCTAATTTTTTTTTGAGGATGTGCTACATGTTTTTGTAGTAACTTATTTAAATATTCAAACATATTTAATATTTCAAATAAATTAGTTTTGGTGAAGTTCTTAAAACAATGTTATGTATTTTTGAAAGAGATTTAGTTTTCATAAATTTAAGATCAGAAAGAAAACATTTTGTCACAGGCAAAACATGCGTACCACGCCTGTCTGAGGTCAGGTGCGCATGCTTGGAACTAAACATTCAATATTACTCATTTTTTAATTTTAATTTACAATTTATATTTCATGGGTTTTTTTATTCCGTTTGATATTGTATAATGAATTTTGATTTTATACGTCTATTAAATAGGAGCAGTACTTATAAGACATTAATTTAATTCTAAAAGTTCAAAAAAAAAATTTTTTAAATAAAATTGTAGAAGACTAACAGATTAGGTCTGTTTTGATATTCAAAGTTTATAATAAACCTTCTATCAAGAAAAACCGCTTCTTATTATTTTATATTCGTTAACGGCAACAATTTAAGATCTATTATTGAAATATGAAGATAACCAACGTAGCAAGTCTCCATGTACACCTATCTTAGACACTTTTTTCATCAATATGTTATGATCAACCTAACCTTATCGAAGGCCTTCGAAAAATCGGTATTGTAACAATTCAGCTATAATTTTATTTTAATATGCCCGAGCACAGTCGGTTTAACTGGGTCGTGAGCCTGATCTCACAATTCCACAAAATGAAAAGACACAACTCCCTGACAAACAAGTCACTCGTTTTTTTTACCACAAGTAATTTTTCTTACAAATTACATGTATACATTTAGAAGAAAGATAAAATTTACTATCTAGCACTAGAGTAAGTTTCAATAATATTATTACCGATAAAAGTAGAAAAATATATAGAAAATGGTAATGTTATTATTAATATATACAAAATTTAAAGTTCCTTAATGTGATATGAATATATACAAAATTTCTCAATGTTACTTCCCTGGTTGGTTTGAAATACAGGCTGATGTTTTGCCAATCAAAACAGGTGGTGGTTTTGTAGGTCGTCTCAAGCAGGCTGTTATGTAGTTCTTTGAACTTAATAGCTTCAACGTCCTCGGGCAACCAGTATACGTGTAACTATTCCTCACCAAGAAAACTTCCAAACTCCAGGAACAAATAACAGGAAAATAATCCAAGAGAAATCCAGGAAAAATATTTCAAAGGAATAATCCAGAAAAAGATAATCCTAAAAAAATCCAGGAAAAGATAGTCCAAAAAAACTGTCAAAAAGAGAACAAAAATAAGAAATAGGTTACATTAAAATTCTGAACACTTCTGTCCCTGGAACTATTCTTCAAAATGGGAAAAAACACTTGTGTATTTGTTTCGCCATTTCTGATAAAAAAAACAGAAACTTTCAAGGCAATCATATGCAAAATTTTCCAGGACAGAAGTGTGTTTTAAAAATGAAGAAATAAATAATAAAGTTAAAATAATGTAACATTTGAAACGTGCATCAAGCAAAAAGTTTCACACAATCAATATAAAAAAATTGACAGAGGCATTCCAAAAAGAAAAATATATGATAAAAATAACATGCTTTAAATGCAGCTCAATCACAAAAACGAATTATACTTACCCCTTCTTTCAGGCGTTTTTACTTCTAATCTTTAAGAAAATAAATTAACGAGAAAATAAATTTTATGACATTCAGATTGTAAACAACTGTACTCTGCAATCGTGAACCGGAAAAGAAATGATTCTTTCGTATCAACGCGCACATGACGACACATTGACGGACAGATATCCCAATTTCTTCATTTACCTGTCTTCTCGATAAAGATGAGATACCAGCGAATAAATTCGACATGTAGATCGCTACAGTATCAACCTGCATCTGTCCATTGCTTCAAGAATATACTCTGAATAAATGACCAGATTGGAAACAGTAGATATTTTAGGAACAAATCATCGAATTAATAAGAGACCTCTCTGAATTCATCATCCTATCAGGAACGAAAAACTCGAGAATTCTACTTAGAATACTTAATTTGCTTATGGCCCTATAATTTCCAATATTATGTTTATCGTCCATTTTCGGAATTGGAACCACGTAAGCAGTTTTCCATTTTCTGGTAAATTCACACTGCATGAACGATCGGTTGAGCAGAGTAAGGGGAATGTATAACGATTCAGCACACCGCTTGATAAATAAGGATGGTAATCCATCCGGACTTGCAACCATATTCTCATCCAGCCCAGAAAGAACATCAAGAACCTGATCTTCGGTTATTCTGATCTCATGTATCGAATCATAATTGCTGACACACGAGGACACATTGGAAAACTTCTGTTCATATGGTTGAAAAACACTACTGATGTAATTTGAAAACAGGTTGGGTACATACGAACCTTCAGCTGACTCATTTTCATATATCATTTTATTAGGAAACGAGGTAAGACAATTCTTTAGGTGCTGCCAGAAACGTTTTGAATTACCCGGCAGTTCATCCTCAACTGAAGATATGTAACAAGTGTAGTCAGACCGAACAGCTTTTTGGTTTTACGTCTTAACTCAGAGACAACATGGTAATCGAAACTTCTAGAGTTCAACCTCCACCTTTTATGAACCTTATTCTTTTTTTTAATAAGGTTTATAGTGCTCCTACTAAGATGAGCCGAAAAAATAGTATGAATCTTAATTTTGGGAACATACTTGTCAACGAACTTGTAAACTTTTTCATAAAATCTATCCAAGCAGCTGTCCACACAGTTACCGTTAAACACTTCCACCCAGACAACATTTCCTAATCCAGAATTTATGGCTACAAAATCCGCGTTTCTTAAACTATAGGAAACTGTTCTACCGAAACTTTTGTGATAAGAATCCTCCAATATTTGAGGGTGGTTAGATTCCGCAAGTCTAATAATTGAAAATTCAGTACAAAAAATCAAATCCAATATTTTTTGGTTGCTAGTCTTCAAATGATTAAACTGCTTGCGGTTTAGAAAACTGAGTAGATCCTTCAATACAGTAAATCTTTGGTCTTTTTCCGTTGGGATCAGATATGAACAATGAGGCTTATAATCCCATGTTATATTCGGCATATTGAAATCACCACAGATTAATATTGTATCAAAACCTACTATACATGAAATATAATATAATTTGTTTCTTAAACTAAGTATATAATCATCGCCAGGAGGCAAATACACACATCAAATATATATCCTCTTACCTATCGTCATGGTCAACGTAATCCAAATGTCTTCTGCCTCACTGTGCCACTCCCTCCGCACAACAACCGGAAGATGCCCCCTAAACGCCTTCAACACTCCACCATCATCACTTTTACTACTCGCAGGACTTTTTGGATCTCGCCTAAACACAGAGTATTCGACGTCAATCACCTAAAAAACGCCAATGTTGCCATAGAGTCATGTCTACGTCAAACAAATGATGTCGCTTCTATTACTAAGAACATTTGACTTGAAGTCCCTCAACTTTGACCTCAGATCACGTACATTTTGGTAACAGAACGAAGTAGTGATTGAAAGAAAAAAACAGATATTCAGTCAAACAAAATGGTACGGTAGCAAGTAGCAATCGCAGAGTCACCAGTTGCCGCTCGTCCAAGATCCGAGTAACTGGACTAGTTTCATCCTTCCTCATCAATATAGAACCATTTTCCACCGAAACGAATTTATAGCCACTGGTCCTAGCATGAGCACGAGCCTTCTTGATTAAACGTTTGTTTCCAGGAGAAAGATGTTCGTTTACATAGACCCTCGCCTCAGAGTAGTAATCCACTACATTTGCCCTTAACAAAGAACTCCTCTTAGATTCTTATTGAATGTTGGAACTCTATGCGCAACCTCAACCATGCTCTCATAAAATTCAGCTCCCAATGACAGGTGTACAGATTTTATATTGAATGTCAAATTTTCATTATTCCTCTATGGAATACCCGATATCTCGATATTGCTAGCCCTGGAGACTTACATTCAATCTTATGGTCAAATTCTGAACATTCTCACTCAAATTATTAGTTTCCTTCTTCAGAGATTCTATAACTTTGACATGTTCCACTAATTTGGATACACTGATGTCGAAATCAGACACCTAATCCGAGCAAAAATTGACCGACTCTCCCAGTGTGTCTCGATTCCTACGGAATTCCTTCATCTCGGACTTAATTTCACGCATAAATTCAAGAATAGCATCATACACTTTAGAATCCGAAGGTAACTTCTCACTTTCGGATGACCCTTATACGGAAACTTCATCAACACACGTTGAACATTTTCATTTAACATTATTGAACTTCAACAAGAAATTCAGCTGACTCGCCTTGAGATTAACACATTTAGAATGATAATTACCAGCACAAAAACCAGTGCATTTCAATCCGGGTGATCCACGGTTCAAGTGTAACGAACATACTTTACACATATCTGCCATTCTGGTCGGTTCAAGTTCGTAGTCTTGTGAATTGAAACTACTGAACTCCGAAACTTGTATTCACTGTTAAAAAAACAATAAGGGAAGAGAAAGATCAACTTGAAAATTATCAATTATGCGAAAACGTACAGAATGATGTGGATCCACCAAATGCATACATGCTTAATTCCATCTTGCTACTCTATTGTACTTAAGCATCTGAATCAGTTGCCAAAGAAATACAGTTCATTTCCTCAATAATGATGCATTATGATCTCACCTTAGTATTCGCTTTTTTCTTCATTAAACGTTTACTGGTTTCGTTTGTTGTAAAACAGAGATATTTACCCAACTGTAATCGAAAGAATACACTCCCGAATTCTATTTAAATAAGAATAAAATATCCATTTGTCGTTCAAGTTTTATTACACTACTGAAAAAATGGAAACATTTCTCTTGAACTATAAAACTACCGGATTCAGCAATAACTATGAGTATTATCATCTTCATCTAATACGATATTGCTAGTATTCCTTCTTCAAAAATATGATAAAGAATTTATACGTCAGAATCTTAACATAAACTGGAGTGATATACCTACTCGTGACATATCGCAGAAGGAAATTTCCATTCAAAGCAGCGATGAAAACTCGAATATATGTAGCTAAATGTTGAGACTTCAGAGATGATTATCTGTCTCCTTTTCCGCCCTAAAAATAATTTCAGGTCGTAAACTCTGAAATTCATGAGCCACTCAACGCAGATAAGGAAGAATCATGAGGCGAATCTTCACGCTTCAATTCTCCGAATGTCTAAACAGGATATCAGAGCTCTAACGGCTAATTGATCACGGGACGTAGATATTTTCTGAATCTGAAGACCGGGTCTTCCAGAAGTGTAGCTGTCAATTTGTTGCAGGAGTAATAAAGAATTATCGCAATGTTTCGGGGCTACCATAAATCTGCTCCCTTTTAATATTTCATAAAACTTTACATTGCTGCTTCATAAAATTTCGTGGAGATATTCAGCCAGTCCTAAACTCGTTCAGTTTACTTCTCCCGAGAATTCTCACGTTTATGTTGACATCAAATTCATGTACTAATAAAAGTTTTCTTCATTTTGAGTTTTGTGGTATCAACTCTTGAGATGAAACTTCGTGGATGATAGATATGATTATGTGCTCCGAATTCTGTTAATTCATAATTTCTGATGAAGTAGAGACTTTTGAAACTGGTGAATCAGTAACTGCTTTCTTCACACGTAAATTGTCATCTTACAATAAAGAGTGTGAGCTATTAATAGAAAGTTTTACAAATCGACACAGTGTAACATGCATCTGTATAAAAACTCTTTACGCAAACAAATCCGATAAGGTATATAATAAGGTGAGGAAAGTTTTTTCCGCGTTTGTAATGTGCAAATATCGAGAATACATTTCTTCACTTGAATCAACTCGCAAAGATATGTCTTCTATGAATATTTGCATGCTCTAGAAGGCGCTAGTGTATGATGAATACCTTAGTATTTTTGTGTATAGTGAATAGATTTGTTGTCACTGGCATTCATTGCACTGATGAAAACCAACAAGTTCGAACGTGCGCATGTCTGCAATTATGCCCCAGTGATCAATAAAACCTTATATTGTTTGTTTGAGTATAGAATTGTTATACAGATGTATGTTACACTGTCTCGATTTGTAGAACATTCTATTACCAAAGCTTACACTGCTTATTGATGATATTTGGGACAGATCAGCCGAATTAATTTATGTATTTGAATATGCATATTCTAATTATAACGATTACGACATATTATGGTCTGACTTGAACATGAGGAAAGTTTTTTCTGCGTTTGTAATGTGAAATTATCCAGAATACATTTCTCTGCTTGAATTAACTCGCAAAGGTATGTCTTGTTTGTACATTTGCATGCACTAACTGGCGCTAGTGTACATTCTGTCAAGAAAGTACCGGGAATTATCGATTTAAATCTGGCGGGGCAATGAGGCAGGTAAAAATTTTTTTTCCTAGGTTGGTACCACTGTCCTTAATTACTATGCCAAGCTTGCGGGATCTGTCAACTAGTGTGTTTGCAACAGCTGATTAAGTCAGTCGATGTCAGAGTGCGTGCCGATTTTTACTATGGGTGATTACGTTGAGCGATAACGCGCCTTCTCACCGAGCTACGATTGTGACTGACTTTCTCGCGAAAAACTCAACAAACGTGCTTCAGCAACCACCGTATTCGCCGGATTTGGCTCCCTGCGACTTTTTCCTCTTCCCAAAACTAAAATTGCCCCTTCGTGGCACCCGTTTTGAGTCGATTGAAGCCATAAAACAAAATTCTGCGCGAGAGCTAAAGTCCATCCCGGAAAGCGCCTATAAAAAATGTTTCGATAATTGGAAGTGCCGTTGGCATAGATGTATTGGAGCAAATGGAGCCTATTTTGAAGGCGACCCAATAAATTTTGACGATTAAATGTAAAAATGTTGTTTTAATTGAAAATTCCCGGTACTTTCTTGACAGAATAGTATGATTAATACCTGAGCATAGCGAATATAACTACTTGACAGATTTGTAGCCGCCGACATTCATTGCACTGACGAGATCCAACAAGTTCGAAACGTACGTATGTCTGCAATTATGGCCCGGTAATCAACAAAACCTAAACGGCTTTGTTCGAATTTAGAATTGTTATACAGAGATCTGTTTTGATATTCAAATTTTGTTATATTTCTTCTATCAAGTAAAAAGCCTTTTTCTATTTTATTTTATACAGATGTATGTAGCACTGTCTCCATTTGTAGAACTTTCTATTACTACAGCTCACACTCCTCAATGATAATATTTGGTACAGATCAGCCAAAATAATTAATTTGAATTAAATTTTAAAAAATTGAAAACAATGGAACTTTGCTCATTCGCTGCTGAAGAGAAGACCTTAGATCCTGCAATTTTCTATTGTTTCAAGTACTATGTTGGATTCAATTAAAACTGAGGTACCGTTTCAGTGTATCTTTTCCAGTTGTTTTTATTTTTTTCGGTGTATTGCAGATTTCTTTGTTAATTTTCATCATATTTTTATCCGAGAATCGACGTTTGTTGTCTTTCATAATCAAAAAGAAAAAACAACTCATTCTGAAACCTATATACCCCACTCCCAAAACAGAAAATAACAAAAAATCTGTAAAACTAACATGTTTCCAAGCAATTAAAAAAATAGCTCAATTAATTTCAGAAACTAACATATCGGGTGTTATTTAGAGTGATAGAAATTTTAATTGAAATAGAACACATTCAAATTAAGATTGAAGACACATTTCTTTTTATTTGAAAGATAATTTTATGACATTTATGTTTCAAAAATAATTTCCAGCATATGTACACCACGAATAGCTCTGAGGAACCACATTCGACCAGACCAATTTTGGAGCCCTTTTTCGAGAAATTCAGTCCTTATTTAATCAATAAAATGAGTTATGTTGGCTTCCGAAGCGTTTATTGTTTCTGGTTCATGAGCATAAATCAATGACTTGACATAACCCCAAAGAAAATAATCCAGTGGAGTTATGTCACATGATCTTGGAGGCCAATTACTTGGACCATTTCTCGAAATTATGTTATTGCCAAATCTTTCCTTCAATAAATCAATTGTTACGGTAGCAGCATGAGTGGTAGCACTATCTTGTTGGAACCAAAACACTTCTGGGTCGATACCATTCAAACTTTGAAACAAATAATCATTGATCATCGATCAGTAATGAGCACCATTCACTGTAACATTATCTCCAGCATCGTTTTTAAAGAAATGTGGACCGATGATGCCTCCAGCGTATAAAGCACACCCTACAGTGCATTTTTCTGGATGCTGTGGAACCTGCAGAAATTCTTGAGGATTGTTTTCACTCCATATGCGGCAATTTTGCTTGTTTACATAGCCGTTCAACGAAAAATGCGTTTCATCACTAAACACAATTTTAGGATAAAAAAGTAGATCAACTAAGAGCTGTTCTAGGGCCCAATCAGCAAACAAACGACGCTTATTATGGTCAAGTGGCCTTAGTTCTTGAACCAGTTGGATCTTGTTTGGGTGTAGACCAAGATCTTTATGCAGAATTTTCCATGTGGTGGATGCACAGAGTCCAACTTATTGTGAACGTCGACGAATAGACAAATCTGGATCATAATTAACACTATGACTCACAGCAGCGATAATTTCTTCTGTACTTACAGTTCTTTGTCTTGTTGTAGAGAAAATATGGTCTGAAATCTATCGATAGTTCGACGAATAAGCTGCTCTGATGGACGATTATGTAAATCATGAATTTCACGAAGTATAAATTTCACTTTGAAAATAAATTTCAACAATTTGTAAACGTCGTTTTGGCGTGAGTCTTTCCATGATAATTTGTCAATGCTTACTGAACAGAAATGTCAAAACAACATGACTTCTACCTTCTGTCAAATCACAGTTATCCCTATCAGAATTTCTATCAATCCAAAAAAAAATACCCGATACTATTTTATAGTTTGAGTTTTCCCTTCTACCCTAAAAATTTCCATTCACGATGAGTCAATTTGATACTAAATTCAAAACAGTTTACAACTGTTATGGACTTATATACCAGCACTCCTGAGTTCTATGCCCCAACTGAATCTGATCATCAGAAACAAAATGAGGTGTCTGCAGTGTCCACAAGGGCTACATCTGTGTGAGAGAGAACAGCATTCTTTTAGAGTTATACACTTGATTATTCATTGGCATAACGAGCATATCTTTCGATTATTTTAATGTTCGACTGGGCTGTCGGAGTTTTCTTTCTTATGCATTGAACATCGTATCTCCAAAACGTGATTTTCCAAACCTGTATATCCTAAGATATAGTTTATTATTATTTGACTCTTAATCAAGGACCACGCGTATTGAACTGTGTCTAATCGGAAAAAAATTGCGGATAGATTTTACACTCATTCACTTATGTACAATATTCAATAAGTGATAGATCTTAATATATTGATGAACTAGTAAAACTATTTGAAATATCTCTGTTTTTAAATTCAATAAGCAATCTCCGCAAAATAAGACAAAACCTGTATTGTTAAAATTCACAGTTCTTTTTCAATATAAAAAAGTTGGCGATAGACGCTGCGATGGGTTGGTTTGACAGCCATTCGCTCTTGAAGCAAACATTCCATCTGTCGGACTCGTTACGGAGGGTTTGTAAAGACCTGTATATTCTGACTAATGCTCGCGTTGGCATTGTTTGAATGATTGATGAGAACCATATGCGGTTTACATCATATTCGGTTATTCCACTTTGAAGGAAAGTTATCGATAAATTCCCACGCAACCTCGCGCCAACACGTAAGCATTAATTTTATATTGTATATATTCTCAAGTTTCATCTGCACTACTAAGTATTATGCAACGTAGCTGTTGCAACTCAACTTCTTTCATCATTTCAGGCTAACATCACAAAACGTAATTAAATAGCATATTATGTTTTTTAAACAATTTTCCATATATCAAAATTTGATTGCCTCATTAAAAAATCAAAAATAGACAATCATATACTGAGCTGTCTTAAGAACGCAACACAAAATACTCAACAGATATAATTTGAAATTAAAAATTGATTTTATATTTGGAGGAATATTTTACTGCACATTTTTCACTTTATTCTTTCGGTCTATAAGTTTGGCGAATAGAACACTGATTTTGAAAATAAATGTCAACAATTTGTAAACGTTGTTGCGGCATGAGTCTTTCCATGATAATTTGTCAATGCTTTCTGAACAGAAATGTCAAAACAACATGATTTCTACCTTCTGTCAAATCATAGGTATCCCTATCGAAAGTTCTATTACTCTAAAAAAAAAACTCGATATACTACTCTGTCAAGAAAGTACCGGGAATTTTCAATTGAAACAACATTTTTACATTTAATCGTCAAAATTTATTGGGTCGCCTTCCAAATAGGCTCCATTTGTTCCAATACATCTATGCCAACGGCACTTCCAATTATCCAAACATTTTTTATAGGCGCTTTCCGGGATGGACTTTAGCTCTCGCGCCGAATTTTGTTTTATGGCTTCAATCGACTCAAAACGGGTGCCACGAAGGGGCAATTTTAGTTTTGGGAAGAGGAAAAAGTCGCAGGGAGCTAAATCCGGCGAATACGGTGGTTGCTGAAGCACGTTTGTTAAGTTTTTGGCGAGAAAGTCAGTCACAATCGTAGCTCGGTGAGAAGGCGCGTTATCGTCATGCAAAATCCATGAGTTGTTCGCCCACAAATTTGGCCGCTTCTTACGGATACGCTCACGCAAACGTTTCATAACGCATAGGTAATACTCCTTGTTTACCGTCTGACCCTCTGGAACGAATTCGTAGTGCACCACGCCACGGATATCGAAAAAAACAATGAGCATCACCTTCATTTTCGAGCGGCTTTGGCGTGGTTTTTTCGGTTTCGGCTCATTTTTTGCCACCCATTCCGATGATTGCTGGCTTGTTTGCATATCGTACTCGTAGACCCAGGTCTCATCACCAGTTATAATGCGTTCCATGAATGTAGAATCGGAATTACAGCGATCCAGCATGTCTGAAGCAACCTGTTCGCGATGACGTTTTTGAAGAAAATTCAAGTCTTTCGGTACGAGTCGTGCGGCCACCTTTCTCATGCCCAAAATATCAATCAAAATCGTACGTGCGGACTTATGGGATATCTTAAGATCAAGAGTTTTCGATAGAGCATTATCACCAAAGGCCTTTTGCAACATTTTCAATGCATCGGCACACGAAAATTCATTTGCAACACAAAACTTTAAACAAATTCTTTGCTCAACGTAATCACCCATAGTAAAAATCGGCACGCACTCTGACATCGACTGACTTAATCAGCTGTTGCAAACACACTAGTTGACAGATCCCGCTCAAGCTTGGCATAGTAATTAAGGACAGTGGTACCAACCTAGGAAAAAAAATTTTTACCTGCCTCAGTGCCCCGCCAGATTTAAATAGATAATTCCCGGTACTTTCTTGACAGAATGTAGGTCTACAAGATTAATCAGGATTTGGCAATAAATCTATTGAAAAAGCAGATAATAATAATAATAATAATATGGTTTATTCTCAATTAAGTTTACATTGATAGCTTTTGACAAAAAAGTGATGTACATACAGATGGATCTGTATCCTCAGTAATGATATAAAATTAGTGGATAGAAAACTAATATAGGTAATTTCTTATTTTTATCCAATATTCCATTCTTATTGTCAAAAATTATATTCAAATATATTTTCATATTATTAAAGGGTGAGCCATTTAAAATTTGCATTATTGATCGGCAAACCGGATTAATATTTTTTCGAAGGTATGAGTTCATTAGAAAGGTTGAACCTTGAAATTTTCGAATGAAAAACAATGGCATTCAAATAACCATCACGACTGGCTACAGTACACCATCCGATCAACCTTAATATTTCAGTACATTATCCATTGTTTGGGGCTCTATCTCATGAAGCAACTTCGATTTCGTGTGTAAAGGCATCAATCGTATCTAGATGGTTAGCGTAACACTTATTCTTAACGGATCATTACAAAAAAAGACCTCCAAGGTAAAAACGAACTTCATCTCTAAAGAAGATTTTTCTGGAATAATGCTCATCTTCGGCCATGCAATCATTAGTCCATTGAGCGAAGTAAAAACGCATCGGATGGTCACGAGACTTCACTTCTTGCACTAATTGAACTTTGTGAGCCTTCATACGGAGATCTTCAAGCAAAATTCTCCTCAGAAAAATGCGGGAAATGTTCATTTCTTGAGCATGATGAAGAGTTGATGTTGATGGATGTTTAGCCACATTCTGGGCTTCAGCAGCAATATCTTCAGGTGTGCTGACTGGACAAGAACGCGAATAGGTTATTTTATCAAATCATGATCCAGTTTTCACGAACAAAATGATCCACAAATTAATATAAGTGCATTTCATTTCTATTGATTTTCTACCTAAATTTTTAACAGTTTGGATAGAAGATTTACCACTTTAGAAATAAGTTTTAGATTTTATTCAAAAGAACTTCACACAGTTTTTATATTTCACAATTTATTCAGAATCCTGACACGTAATTCGGTCTTTCGACTATCTTCAAAGGAGCACGAAAAGGAACTGAACTAAAATAGAAAAGATTCTTTTATTACACAGATTACACGGAAATCAGTGTATTTTTATGGCGCATGGACATAAATGCATCCAATATAGGAGTGTTGCCGAACAGTATTTAACTTGTTAATTTCTCCTTTTTCTCAATGGATTTTTTGATTGAAATAATCTCAAAATAGTCCATTAATTTACCTAAAAAAAACATTATATAGTAAAGTGACATCTTTCTCATTCAAGAAATGATTATTTTCTAGAAAGTGTCCTTCAAAACCGGTTGATTTCTGGTTTTTCGAAATTGACATGCTATCTATGTTCTTTGATTCTATTGGTCTGTCTGTTCTATATATGTAATATTACAATCATCACAATTAATTTGATAGATCCCCGACTCGGAAAAGTTGGGTTTCCCTTCTTCACCAAAACCTTAGCTGAATTGTTTCTATCTACTGCTAAAGAATAAATTCCCATTTTATGAAGACCATTAGATATCCTACTGCTGAAACCTTTCATATAAGCCATTGAAAACTATATTTTCTTTTCTCCATAATGATCATTTATATTGATATAAAATTGTTTCAAAATATTGTGGTAAGTTTTGCTTATTGATCATTTTGTCAATGATTTCAGTTCTATAGCCATTGTTCACCGGAATAGTTTCAATTATATCGACTTCTTTTCGAAAATTGACTTCGTTCAACGAGATGCTCAAAAGTGCATGAATGAAACTATGGAACGTTAACATTTTCATTCGCTATGACTGATTGGATTTTGAATGGATCATGGTATCAGTAGTATTAGGTTTCAGCATTAGGATCTCTGATGGTCTTCATAAAATGGGGATTACATCTTTAGCAGTAAATAGAAATAATTTAGCTAAGATTTTGATGAACAATAAAGAAAGGTGTCCCAACTTTTCCGAATCACAAATTGTGATATAAAATAAAATAGGAAGGCCTTTTACTTGATAGAAGAAATATAACAAAATTGAATATTAAAACAAATTGAAATATGTTTATCTTCTACAATTTTAATTTCAAAAAAATTTTTATTCAAAAAACTTTTAGAATTAAATTTTTGTCTACAACAAGCACCGCTTACATTTAATAGACGTATATAATCAAAACTCAATATATAATGTCAAATGGAATAAATAACCCAACAGATATACGAAAGTAATTAGAATTAATAAATAAATATTTAAAGGAGACAAAATTTTGTTTCTGGTCTTACCTTTAAGAACACCAATTGCCTTTTAAAAACATGAACACACTTAAAGGATTTCTCAAAGAATATAATTTATTTGAAATATTCAATATATTTAAATATTCGAATAAGTTATTTCAAAAATCCCAAAAAAATGTGTACTATATCTTCAAAAAACAAAAATAATTCTAGACAATCCCGTCTTCAGTCCTCATTTAATATTCCAAATATCAAAATCAAAAAACTAACCTATATCTCTCCACGTGTTGAAAGACTAAAGCTTCGAAATACAGATCAACTATATAATTCAAGATTGATCTATGTTCTAACAAAATCAAAGAACAGTGTGAGTTATTTTAAGGTTTATTTAAATTCATTGACATTCCATAATGAGATCTATTGAAGCCAAAATATAATTATATATTATATATAAAATAAAATAGAAAGGCCTTTTACTTGATAGAAGAAATATAACAAAATTGAATATTAAAACAAATTGAAATATGTTTATCTTCTACAATTTTAATTTCAAAAAAATTTTTATTCGAAAAACTTTTAGAATTGAATTTTTGTCTACAACAAGCACCGCTTACATTTAATAGACGTATATAATCAAAACTCAATATATAATGTCAAATGGAATAGATAACCCAACAGATATACGAAAGTAATTAGAATTAATAAATAAATATTTAAAGGAGACAAAATTTTGTTCCTGGTCTTACCTTTAAGAACACCAATTGCCTTTTAAAAACATGAACACACTTAAAGGACTTCTCAAAGAATATAATTTATTTGAAATATTTAATATATTCAAATATTCGAATAAGTTATTTCAAAAACCTCTAAAAAATGTGTACTATATCTTCAAAAAACAAATATAATTCTAGACAATCCCGTCTTCAGTCTCATTTAATATTCCAAATATCAAAATCCATCAATCAATCTTGAATTATATAGTTGATCTGTATTTCGAAGCTTTAGTCTTTTAACACGTGGAGAGTTAGTTTTTGATTTTGATACTTGGAATATTAAATGAGGACTGAAGACGGGATTGTCTAGAATTATATTTGTTTTTTGAAGATATAGTACACATTTTTTAGAGATTTTTGAAATAACTTATTCGAATATTTCAATATATTAAATATTTCAAATAAATTATATTCTTTGAGAAGTCCTTTAAGTGTGTTCATGTTTTTAAAAAGCAATTGGTGTTCTCAAAGGTGAGACCAGAAACAAAATTTTGTCTCCTTTAAATATTTATTTATTAATTTTAATTACTTTCGTATATCTGTTGGGTTATTTATTCCATTTTACATTATATATTGAGTTTTGATTATATACGTCTATTAAATGTAAGCGGTGCTTGTTGTAGAGAAAAATTTAATTCTAAAAGTTTTTTGAATAAAAATTTTTTTGAAATTAAAATTGTAGAAGATAAACATATTTCAAATTGTTTTAATATTCAAATTGTGATAGTTGTAATACTAAATATATAGAAAAGACAGGCCGATTTTTACAACAGAGAATCAAAGAACACAGGTATCTATTTTGAAAAACCAGAAATCAACCGGTTTTGCAGAACATTGTATAGAAAATAATCATTTTTTCAATGAGAAAGATGTCACTTTACTATATGATGTTAACAAGGGTAAATTAATGGACTATTTGGAGATTATTTCGATCAAAAAAGATATTGAGAAATGGAATTAAATAAATTCTCAAATACTATTCGGCAACATGCCTATATTGGATGCTGTTATTTCCATGCGCCATAAAAATAGACAGATATCCTAAGTGTAATAAAAGAACCTTTTCTATTTTAAGTTCAGTTCCTTTTTGTTCTCCTTTGAAGATGGTTGAAAGACCAAAACACGTGACATGATTCTGAAAAAATTGTGAACCATAAAAACTGTGTGAATTTTTTTTGAATAAAATTGTTATAATGTTTCACCTAGAGCCAATCGTATACTCCATTCATGTAATTATGTTTTAAATATTTTCAAATTTTGTATAAGCGTTCATCGACCCTATTAGTTAATGTCAAATATTAGACTAACTTTCTGTCAAAACACAAATAACGGAAGTGTTGCCAAACTCGAAATACTACTTCAAAATGCAAACTCTAGATGGCTCACCATTCGAATCAAGTTTCAGGAAATAGTTGATCAAAATTTCAATTTTTTTCATCAAATGAATGAGAAATTTATTCAGTAATCAAGAATCCTTCCTTATCTCTTTCCGTATAAAATTATCAAAATTTGTTTCATTAAAAACCACAAGAGTACTTATAAATAAATAAAAAAGCTCTACTGCCTGGTCAAGGATGGCATGGATCATCAACTGAAGATTGAGTGGTAACGATATTGAAGAAATTTGCATAGAAATGAAACGAAATCATACCAAAGCGGCAGATGCCTTCTTTAATAGCAACTGAAAACCTCAGAAAACAGAAATGAAATTGTGACTAATTAAACAACACCACCGCTCTTTAACCCTGCCGGAAGATTCAGCCGGCACAATCCGCCACAACCGTTAATTTCCCAACTTCTTCCTGTTTCTATACGGAAATAATAATAAACTAAAAATGATAATAAACGAGTAAACTCCCTAATAATCTGAAACTTACGAAACTGCAATATTATGATGTTATTTAAACCCTCCAGGTGCTAGCGAAAACCAAGTAGCCAATTTCAAAGCGCTGTTATCGAATATTTATTAAAGCTGCAGATTATTTTAACACCTGCAATTTGATGTTAGGCGCTGCTGTTGCTTATGCTCTCATCAATTATGCTTTTACTCTGTTTACGGAAGGAGTTGTTTATATGTCTAATTTAATACGAAACCGAGTATTCATTAGGAGCCAAGGGAATTTTATAGGAAAAGAGGCTGCTCACTCCGCCTTGGGGGATTGTTTTCTGACCCCGTTTTTCGAGGTCAGAAGATGGATGGATTTGATATTTCAGTGATAGATAAGGTTGAATTGAGGCTCATACTTTGCAGACCATTGGGTTGTTCGGAAAGTAATTTATTATTTTTTTTTTTTTGAAAAACCGAAGACAATATTCATATAATGAATTAATATTTCATTGGATTATATGTTGGCCATTCTGGTCCCATACCTTTGGCCCTTTTTCTGGCAGTAGCATGATTCCACGCTCATAAATGTTTGTTTTTTGCTAGCAAAAAACTGATCCAGATGATTTTTGACCTCTTCATTTGATGTAAAGGTTTTACCGTACAAAATATAGTCCATCTTGAAAATATTCGGAAAAAACGAAGCTCAATTGTAGTTAGTCAGTATACATTCTGTCAAGAAAGTACCGGGAATTATCGATTTAAATCTGGTGGGGCAATGAGGCAGGTAAAATTTTTTTTTTCCTAGGTTGGTACCACTGTCCTTAATTACTATGCCAAGCCTGAGCGGGATCTGTCAACTAGTGTGTTTGCAACAGCTGATTAAGTCAGTCGATGTCAGAGTGCGTGCCGATTTTTACTATGGGTGATTACGTTGAGCGAAGAATATGTTTAAAGTTTTGTGTTGCAAATGAATTTTCGTGTGCCGATGCATTGAAAATGTTGCAAAAGGCCTTTGGTGATAATGCTCTATCGAAAACTCGTGCATATCAGTGGTACAGAGCCTTCAAGGACGGTCGTGAAGTGTTGCCGCCCATCGACGGCTTCGATCGAAGATAACGTCGATAAAATTAAGGAAAGGGTGCTGGAAAACCGTCGTACCAGCTTGAGAGAGATAGCACATGATCTTAAGATATCCCACGAGTCCGCACGTACGATTTTGATTGATATTTTGGGCATGAGAAAAGTGGCCGCACGACTCGTACCGAAAGACCTGAATTTTCTTCAAAAACGTCATCGCGAACAGGTTGCTTCAGACATGCTGGATCGCTGTAATTCCGATTCTACATTCATGGAACGCATTATAACTGGTCATGAGACCTGGGTCTACGAGTACGATATGCAAACAAGCCAGCAATCATCGGAATGGGTGGCAAAAAATGAGCCGAAACCGAAAAAACCACGCCAAAGCCGCTCGAAAATGAAGGTGATGCTTATTGTTTTCTTCGATATCCGTGGCGTGGTGCACTACGAATTCGTTCCAGAGGGTCAGACGGTAAACAAGGAGTATTACCTAGGCGTTATGAAACGTTTGCGTGAGCGTATCCGTAAGAAGCGGCCAAATTTGTGGGCGAACAACTCATGGATTTTGCATGACGATAACGCGCCTTCTCACCGAGCTACGATTGTGACTGACTTTCTCGCCAATAACTCAACAAACGTGCTTCAGCAACCACCGTATTCGCCGGATTTGGCTCCCTGCGATTTTCTCCTCTTCCCAAAACTAAAATTGCCCCTTCGTGGCACCCGTTTTGAGTCGATTGAAGCCATAAAACAAAATTCGGCGCGAGAGCTAAAATCCATCCCGAAAAGCGCCTATAAAAAATGTTTCGATAATTGGAAGTGCCGTTGGCATAGATGTATTGGAGCAAATGGAGCTTATTTTGAAGGCGACCCAATAAAGTTTGACGATTAAATGTAAAAATGTTGTTTTAATTGAAAATTCCCGTTACTTTCTTGACAGAGTAGTATATTTGTAAAAATACAACTGTTATTTTTAGGGAAAACAACTTTATAACTTCTATGTTCTAAGTTCTATGATCTGTGTTCTATGTCTAAGATTCTTACCTGAAACTACCTCATGTTATATTCAGTCAGCTGTTAGAAATGTGAATTGAGAAACACGAAGAAATAGCATCGTTTTTTATTTCTTTCAGGTTAGTAGGCTGTGTCTCTTTATTTTCTTTTTTTTTCCTTTGTATTTCTTTGTATGTTATTATTTTTTTGTGTATGTTATGATGTTATATTTTAAACTAAAGAAAATTAATTCTTTCAGAATCAAGACATCAAATCGTCTATTTCTTCGATTATACAAATAAGAATTGATAACATTCTTATATATTTTCAATTCTTGAATTAGAAAATTAGAACAATATATTCATCTTATTTACTTATACAAACCCCATGTAACTGTAAACACTTGACTAAACGTCGAGGTACACCCGAAACTAGACCACCTCCATAATTTTCGGTTATGGTACTCCAGGCCTGTAAAATTGACTGAATTAAATCATCTTCATTTCCTGGAGCGGCTTCTTCAACTTCAATCTTCATTAGTCTCCATATGCTTTTAATCGGTCTAAGATCTGGTGAAGCTGCTGGCCATGAAATAGTTGTCACTTAGTGTTCTTCCATCCAAGCTTAAGTATGGGCCGAAGTATGACATCTTTGATTATACTGCTGAAAACGCCATCCCTCTGGATATAAAGCATGCGCCGTTTCAAGGAGAAAATCGTTTAGAATGCCACAACACTTTCCACTAATTATGGTACCATCGACTATACAGAGAGACGTAGCACCCTGCTGAGATATTGCATCCCAAACCATTATTTTGGTGGGAAATTTGGAAATTTGAACGATAACAGGTTGTTTTGATAGGATTTTTAAGTGATTTGCACCAAGTTGGAAACAACTTTCTTCAGATATAAGGACATTATTAAAATTATCTTTTTGAAAACGTTGACAAAATTATATCCTTCGTTCCTTTTGTAAAAGTGTCATTATAAGGATTTTTGGTTTCCTTGATATGTAGCCTTGTCTTTTCAGAGACATACGGACGGTTTCTCGACATACTTTTATATTTCGTTGATTTCCATATCTTTTGAAAATCAAAACAGATTTAATCTGTTGTCTTCTACAATTTTAATTTCAAAAAGACATTAATTTAATTCTTAAAGTTTCTTCAAAGAATTTTTTGAAATTAAAATTGTAGAAGACAACAGATTAAATCTGTTTTGATTTTCAAATTTTGTAATAATCCTTCTATCAAGTAAAAAAACCGTTCCTTCTTATTTGATTTCCATATCTATTAGCCAATTTGCGAAACCCCTGGCGCGGATTGTGTAATCCTAAGACCAATAAAGCGTGTAAATTGTTTCCTTTTTTTTTACGCGGCCTTCCTGAAACTGGTCTATCCCTCATGTCCATGCCATTTTCATCCTCGTTAATGTTTCATATACAGCACCTTTTGCCAGTTCAGTCAATTGCAATATTTTAACGTTTCGAAAACCTTTTCCATACAAGTATTCTACCTGTTTTCTTTTTTCTAGTTGCGACAGTATTCGATAAATTGTATACAATATTTGACAAATAGTGTTGCCATGCAACTTTGGCCATAGCCGACTATCTGCACAATCTAATTTATACGAGGGTGGTTCATATATGATCGAAACAAATATTCTAACATGTTTATTTATTATCGAAAAATTTACAAAAAATCACATTTTCTCTACATAATTCCCCTCACTGTTTACACATTTTGTCCACCTTTCCGGAAGTTTTTGATGCCGGTATCGAAAAATTCCTTGGGCAACTCGGACATCCATGTGCGCACGAACCCCTCTACCTCGCCGTCGGTGTTGAACTTTTGACCTCCGAGGGGTCTTTCAGTGGTCCAAACATGTCGTAGTCGCAAGGCGATGAATCCGGACTGTAGGGGGGGTGTTCCAGTACCTTCAACCCCAAATCCGTTATTGTATCGAGCGTGAAACGCGCGGTATGAGGTCGCGCGTTATCCTGGAGGAGAATCGCACTTCGTGGTGGAATGCTCCTCCGTTTCGAGCGATAAGTGGGCTTCACGTGTGTTTTCAGAAGGTTAGAGTAGTATGCAGCATTTACGTTACGTTGAGTGCTCAGGAAATATACGTACAGCACGCCCTGCCCGCCCCAGAACACAGTACACATTACCTTACCCGGGGACCAGGTTGTCTTCACTTTGACTGGCGCCTCTTTACTTGACACCTTGATTTCGGGAGTGTAATAGTGTACCCATGTTTTGTCTGTAGTGAAGATTCGCGTTAAAAAATGGTCACTCTCTGCTTCGTATCGCGTCAGTTTAGGAACCCATCGCGCCGTTATTTTGCGATATTGAAGGTGTTCGTGGATGATAGACTACACCCTACCAAATTGATGCCGACTTCAGCCGAAATGTCTCGAACATTCATCCTACGGTTCTCCAAAATGCGTTGTTCTACGCGGCGAATGTTGTCTGGTGTGACGCTGGTTCGCAGTCGACGATCATTCGACGGTTTCGCGGCCATCCTTGAATGGCCCATTTAAATACGGCGGCCCTACTTAGGCACTCACTACCGAACTGCTTTTGTAAACGCACAAAAATATCCGTATTTTTAACATCTTCTCCCAGTAAAAGAAGAATGATAATACGTTGCGCAATGGCAGTCGGCACTTGACGTTCACCCATGGTCGTAGCACACGTGTGAAACACGTGCTCCGAGGAAAACAAATGCCACACTGTTCGTAAGAGACCCAGCTACACATACTCAAGCGACGACCTTCGAAACATGCGCGCCATCTACAGAGTTTGTCTCGATCATATTTGAACCACCCTCGTGTATTACTTTTGTCTTAGAATATTACAAAAAAGATGTATATTAAAATTATGAAGACCAATAAATTCCGGATACTTTCTGGGCTGACCATATTCTATAATGACTGAAAAAATAATAATCTAAAGGCACCAGATCTGGAGAATATGGTGGGTGTGGAAGTGTATCCCATTCAAACTGCAAAAGCTTTTGACGAGTGACCAAACTTTTATGAGGTCTAGCATTATCTTGGTGGAATACTGTGATAAAGGGCCCATGTTTTACTTAGGAATAGAGTAATAAATTTTGATCTAAAGAAATCTATTGAATAAAACTTGAAGATTTAGTATCGAAGCAGACAAGCGGCGTTAATGATTGAAGTTGAAAGTTAGC
Organism: Megalocaria dilatata; assembly: GCA_034642435.1. Taxonomy (NCBI): domain Eukaryota; kingdom Metazoa; phylum Arthropoda; class Insecta; order Coleoptera; family Coccinellidae; genus Megalocaria; species Megalocaria dilatata. Next base: position 48,528,410 of record CM067859.1, on the reverse strand, counting down.
AAAAACAAAGAGGCAAGAATTTTAAAGCAACAGTGTATTATCAATCAATGAATCGATTCATTTAAATTTAACAGGAGGTCTTGGGAATGGAGTTCGCGATTATGATTTCAGTGCAGACGACACAAAGGAATTCGAGGCAAAGATATGGAACTCTCAGTAAAATCGAGATAAGAATCCGACAAGCAAAAAAACCTGGATGGTCTATACGTGTGAAGGCGTTGAAGTGATAGGAACTTCGAAAAAGTCGACGTAGGAAAATTTTAAGTAGGATTAAAGAAGCCGCCGTTTTGAAAGTTCGGAAAAAAAAGGGGAGTCGACGAATATTCCTGTTATCGTCCCATGACAGTGTAACTTGACACGCTGGGGGCGCTTGTCTTGGCTAGGATCCTAGTTACATCTCGATGAAACGGTTTATTAAGCCTTGATGCGTAAAGTAACGTCACTCGCGCCAGCCACTGGACGCGAGTGGTGGAAGTTCAACCAAATGGGGCCTTAGTTTTACCCTAAAGGTGAAATGGAAGGCTGAACCGCGTTGTTCAACTCAGTGACAAAGGTGTCTGTCGCAGCAAAAAGCGTCACGGTTAAAACTAACATACTCTACCCTATTGCAGTAAATCTCCGGATTTTTCTTTCCAATGGTCGAGTGCGTTATCTAGAATACTGCGTTACCTCGGGTGAAGGCCCTCGGGAAGTATTGGTACGACCTGACCACCCAGTTGGTGTTGTACTCGAGGAGGAAGTGGTTGAAAGTCCTCATGCTGGACTAGAAGGGTATTCCATCTATCTGTTCACAGAAATGCATGTTCAGGATATCTCGAGAAATGCTACAGGGTTAAGCGGGAATTGACGGTTCGACCGCCCTCGTTCTGAACCATGATCGATTACGAGGCATTTTTGGGGTTTTTGGATCTCGACGATATGACTAGACCGTTGGTGCTTGAAACCAGGATCCATTGAAAGACTTCACAAGGGTTCGTGGGTCTTGACGGTGCTCGTACCAGGATCAATTGAGGCATCAATCAGACTATCTTGTTTCATGGGACTGCGTTCGGGTGGATGGATAAGAAGCCCTCTCGGAGTGGGAGTTTCATACTTAACAACTCGGGTACTTACACTGCAGAGCCAGTAGAGGTTGGATAGTGCTTCGCTGCTACCAGTCACGGTGTAGCTTCTCGGACTGAAGCCGAAACTGAAAACTTGGTTGGTTCAACTCTTCGGATTGGTTCGCGCTAATGCCCGATGATAAGGCTTATCCTTATCATACTATCTGCTTCCTGGGAAGATTGTGAAGACATCTGAGTAGTCATCTGGTGAAAGAGCCATGCTCACATGCCAGTTACCTAACCGGTAAAATTTACGATCCCTGTTATCATATTAATATAAGTTTATACCATCGAATTCGTTAACAAATATGTATACCTTGACCATAATATCGCTAGGATAGTACAATCTATGCAGAGATAACAAGGCGCATAAGATTGGCATGAGCAGCTTTCGATAAAGTAGGACACATTCTAATAAAAAATATGATTCCTATAAAGCAAAGAATATTAACTTTTGTAAAGGTGTCATAATAAAGATTTTTTGGTTTCCTTGATATGTAGCCTTGTTTTCTCAGTGGCATACGGACGATTTTTGGGCATATTTCGTTAATTTCCAAACCATTTAAATATTTTAATATTCACAGATATATTCTCTTAGCCTTCTACATTTTTAATTTCAAAAAATTATATTTAATATTATAACTTCAGGAATTAAATTATTGTCATATAAGCACTACTCATATCAAATGACATATAAAAAAAACATTCATTATAAGACATTCAAATGAGATAACAAAATCCAATAAGTATAAATTGTTAACAAAAATGCTATAAATTAGATATTTTTAGGAGACAAAATATTGTTTCTGCTCATCCCTCTTATGAAAACAGATATCTTCAAAAAATGTTTAACATAATCTTAAGAATTTCATCATAAAACTATCTTAATTAGAATATTTAATATTATTGGATATCTAACTAAGTAATTTTTTAGAAAATGACAAGATATGTAAAAATATCACTAAAAAACCAGTTTTAAGAGAGACTTTGCTTCGTCAGTGCTGAATCATATTCAATAAAATATAACATCAATCAACAAAAAATATTTACTTACCTTTAACAATGACTCGAAATGAATATAGTTCAGTGGTTTACCATTGATCTTAAAGATTGAAAGGCAATTCAACTGCCTCTGTTATATCACTAGGACGATCTGTATAAAGAATGTTAAGGAAACCAAATAATTATATATTATGAATAAAATAAAATAAATGGAGGTTTATACTTCATAGAAGGTATATAAAATTATTTAAATATTTTAATATTTACAAATATATTTTGTTAGCCCTCTACATATTTAATTTCAAAAAATCATATTGAATATTATAACTTCAGGAATTAAATTAATATCATATAAGCACTGCTTCCTATCAAACGACATATAAAATAAACATTCATTAGAAGGCCAACACAATATATCTGTAAATATTAAAATATTTAAATAATTTTATATACCTTCTATCAAGTATGAACCTCAATTTATTTTATTTTGATTTCCAAATCTGTTAGCTATTTTACGAAACCCCAGGTGCGGATTGTGTCAACCTGAGGCCAATAAATTAATTTAAACAATTTAAATGCATTTTTTATCTTCTTTATTGTCTCATATACAACAGTTTTTCCCAGTTCAGTAAATTGCACAAATTTTTTTATAGTTCGGAAACTTCTTTTATACAAATATTCAACCTGTTTTCCTTTTTTAAGTTGCGACATCATTTCATAAATTGCATTACTGTTGACAATCAACAATATTTGATAAATAGTATTGCCATGCATCTTCGGCCATAACCGACTATCTGCACAACCTATTTTATACATTTCTTTTGTCTTAGAATATTATAAAGAAGAAGTATAGTAAAATTATAAATTCTAGATACATTTTAGACGGACTATATTTTAAAATAAAATAAGAAGGAACGGTTTTTTACTTGATAGAAGGATTATTACAAAATTTGAAAATCAAAACAGATTTAATCTGTTGTCTTCTACAATTTTAATTTCAAAAAATTCTTTGAAGAAACTTTAAGAATTAAATTAATGTCTTTATAAGCACTGCTCATATTTAATAGTTTGAAGAAACTTTAAGAATTAAATTAATGTCTTTATAAATATGAGCAGTGCTTATAAAGACATTAATTTAATTCTTAAAGTTTCTTCAAAGAATTTTTTGAAATTAAAATTGTAGAAGACAACAGATTAAATCTGTTTTGATTTTCAAATTTTGGACTATATTTTAGTTAATATTTGAAAAACCTCTTCGAAGTAATATATTAAAGTTATATTTTGGATAAAAGAAAAAAAATGTTAACTTCCGCTATTTTATTGATTTGCACGACAATTTTTTCGTCATACCATGACTTCATTATGAGTATTTAAATACTTACCTGATGAAGTCATGGTAAGACGAGACAATTGTCGTGTAAATCAATAAAATAGCGGAAGTTAACATTTTGTAGTATGTGAGTATTTAAATACTCACCTGATGAAGTCATGGTATGACGAAACAATTGTCGTGTAAATCAATAAAATAGCGGAAGTTAACATTTTCTTCTTATCAGTATAAATACTCACCTGATGAAGTCATGGTATGACGAAACAATTGTCGTGTAAATCAATAAAAAGGGGAAGTTAACATTTTTTCCTTATATTGAAGATGAATTTCCGTCAAGTAAAGACCGAGACAATCAAAAATAGATTGAGGATATTGATAATTTCAAAAATATATATTTTTCATATCATTTTACAATTTTTTTTTCATTTACATAAACTCATAACGATTATAGGAACGTCTTCTGGGTCACTGTTATGCAGGTTTTCATCATCTCTAATCATTTTTTATTACAGGTATGTCTAAAGTGCACGTTTTAATGATCCCTCTCCAGTCTTTCATTTTAAATAGGATTTTCATACAAGTTTCATTCGATCACGATGCGAATAGAGCTCTTGGATGCTACAAGCTGGTCGAACACAAATACAAGTGACCATAGTCTTCAGTGTCAGCCAAAGTGTGTTATCGCGTTTACTGGCATAGTACTTTACCACTGTAGCTGTTAATCAAAAACCCTAAAATGATGAGCCATGTGCTACAAAGCCAGTAGAAGACCGTTTCTTAACTCTTCTAGTCAGAAAACGGACTCACAGCTCTTACATTATGGCAAGTCAACAACTCTGAGATATCACAGGTACTTCAGATTGCCTAGGCATAATCAGAGGATGTCTCCATGAAGTTAATCCAATATCAAGACGCTTGTTAAGAAGAATTCCACTCACTCGCAAACAGAACGTCAAAGACTGGAGTGGGAATTGGGGCGTTTACACTGGCTAGATGAATAACGATACGTATTCTTTATTGACGGATCCAGATATGGATGGTCTTCTGATAGTCAACGAGTATAGGTATGAACACGTCCACTCATACGAAGGAACCGTCACTATGTTCAAGAAGTATATCCTTCTCGGATAGGCACCATTTTGATTAGGAGTGGAGTTTGTTTCGATGGCAGAACTTACTTAGTAGTACTTCCAAGAACCATGACGTCTCAGACATATGTATATAAAGTTATCAACGAAGTAGTTCCACACTTTCTTGCCCATATTGGCAAAAATTTAGTTTTTCTGGAGATTAATGCACTGCAACATAGATCCCACCAGGTAATTACTGCTAGAAAAAACTAGGGTATTCCATATCTAGAGCATTACCTCCAAAATTCCCTGACCTAAATCGAATCGAACACGCTTGGGATCAATTACAAAGAATAACCCACAGACTACAAACGGAAACACTTCAACGGCTCCAAGATGTTTTTCCACTACTTTGGCAAACAAATTGAGCAGAATATTCTCAATAACTTGGTGGAAAGCATGCAGAAAGGATGCCAAGCAGTTATTGATGTACGTGGGGGTAAACATTGAGAAAACAAAAATATATTCAATATTTTTATTTTTTGATGAGCAATTCATTAGAATTGAATAAGCTTCAGACTTCTCTTTACTACAACCAACATTACATCGACTATGTGCAGACAACGTCTCTTTATCGCAAAAATCAATAACTTTGATCGAATTTCTTTGGCGCAGGAGAGATGAAACTCGCGCTGCAAGCGCATCCACCAAATTGAATACGGGAAATTTCAAATGAACTCTCGAAATGAGCACATATTAGCTGAATAGGATCCATATAAAATGTAGAAACTCATTTCCAAGATCAGTTCTCATTGAATGTTTGAGGTGGTATTATAACATTGGCGATCATTTGACTGGTCCTTTTTTTTTACCAGGTCGAATTATGGCTACTCATACATATATTTTTTGGAAAAGGATTGGCTCTTAATACTTGAAGATTTACCTCTTTTGCTACGGCAAAAAAGGAGGTTCATGCACCATAATGCTCTTACTCATTTTTCAGTTTTTACTCGGAAGTATTTGAACGGTAACTATGAAAACAACTAGATCGGACTCGATGGACTTCAGTCATGGCTCGCCAAATACCCAGATTTAAATAAATTAGATTTTTAAATGGAACCATTTGAAACATCCAATGTACATAACATCCGTCAATACTAATTTAGAAATTGTATAATCGGCGCGTTTGAAACACTTAACCACTCTCCTCTTTTCCCGGGTATCGTCGCAACCTAGAAATAGGCTGTATGCCTTTACATCAGGTGCGTAACCTGGTTTGATCTCCCTATACACCATGTTCTCCCATGGCACCTTCCGCCGTTCTCTTCTACCATTCCATATCCTCTCGCTCCTTCCGCTGCATGACCGAAATAATAAACCCGTACATTTCCTTCCATACCTCAGTATTCTCTATCATTCTCTCCACATCTTGTTCGGTGTCGGGAAAGAAACCCAAACTACCTATTACCTCCTCCCTCTCTCGTTTCCATCTGGCACACGTGGAGAACACATGTTCTGGGTCATCTCGCACCCCGCACGGTCTACAGAGGTCATCTGTCGTTTTGCCGATGCGTTTTGTAAACGTACCCATGGAACCATGTCCAGACAGGAATTGGGGGGAGTAGTAGTTTTTTGGTGCTCACACTCTAGCTATAATCCGATGTGTCTCACGAGGTGCTTGATGCATGATGCCTTGCCTGTGTCAATCTCTCACCTCTCCTGCCATTTTTTTAATGTTCGCATACGCGCTATGCGTCTATTACCCCTTAGTCTACCTCCGACGGTATACAGAAAGCTTTTTTCCGCCACCATGAGGTCTAGAGGAGGGAAACTCGCTATCACCTGGGCCACCTCCACCGACATCGTGCAGTACGCGGACGCCACCCTCAGCAGGCAGCTTCTCTGAAGAGAAATAAGCTGTCCAAGTTGCTTTTTCTGGCGTAGCACATCTCTCCACACCGGAGCCGCATACAGTGTGCGCTGTGTGTCACTTCACTTAATATCCTTCTCTTCTGGTAACTTGGTCTGCCAATATTCGGCATCAGCCTTGAAATAGCTGCCAGCTTCTTCGACCCTTTTCTGATGGCAAACTCCACATGTCAACAGGTTTCGCCGGAGCATCACTCCAAGATATTTCATCTCTTTTGAAATACTGATCTTCTGACCCATAATCTCTAGCCCGAACGTTTTTGGGGACCCTCACCACGAGCACCTCCGTATTCTGTAAACTTCTGCAAACTTCTCGCCTCTAACCAATCAACCAAGAATGTTCTCTGGAGCCACCTCACATACCGTCTTAACTGCCTCAACTATGAGTCCATCAGGCACAGGTTCCCCTCTCATTCTTCATGGACGCTACTGCCACATCTAATTATTGTCTAGTGAATTTTTCCGGCTCCTCATTCATCCTGGGATGTGTGCCTATACCAACGGTCGTTGTTGGGAACAATTCTTTCATTATTTTCTTCTCATTTTTGTTGGCACTTGGTTAACCAGTCTTCACGTCGACAAATGTCTTGTGGCTATTTGATAACTCTCTCCCCAAATATCCTCGTCCAGTTCGGCGATCAACCCATCCTAATGGTCTCTCTTTGATTTTCTGATGCTCCTCTTCAATTCTCTACGCGCTGCTATCATTCCATCACTTATGGTTTTCGCAACTCCGGTCTCCTTGTCCTGAAGACGGGAGTATCGTCTCCGCAGGAGATTATATTTCCCCATGTGGTTCTCTATCTCCTTATTCCAGAAATAGGACTGCTTTTTGTATATTCCTTTCTTCCCTCTAGAAGAATCATTGAAGAGGCCTAGAATGCACATATATATCCGTGCTGTGATCCCAGTCATGATTTTGTAAGGAGCTCTTGAGTTGATCCTTATTTATTGTTTTCCTGTACTGCTCTTTCGTTCTTTTTTTAATCTTCACTATCTCAACCTCAAACAGGATGCTACCATGATATGTATACGGATTAGTGTGTTTGACATTCCAGTCTTTTATCGTCTTCACTAGTGTTTCTGATGCTAGGGTCACGTCTATACGACTTACATTTAAGCCTCTCTCAAAGGTATGTTGCCCATTGTTAGCGACACCCCATCTCAGCTGCGATAGCCTTTCCTTCACATATTCTCCTCTTTTATCAGTACGGGGGAAACCCCACAAGCAGGATTTAGAGTTGATGTCACCCACAACGATGGAATTCATTGGGTTTCCCATAAAATCCTCGAAGATCTCGTCTACTTTCTTCCTGAAATTCTCATAGCTGATATTCGGGGAAATATACGCTGCATATACCGTATATACAGATACGTATATAGCTATTTCGCTGTGTGATCTATTTTACCTGTATTTATCTGTTACAGATTTTGACAGCAACATCGGCTCTTTTGTCCCTTAGCCATCCTTCCGTGGAGCTGATCCTCATAATATAAACCATAATATCAACCTCATGTGAGACTGAATACTTCCATGCCTTGTCATGTGCTGATCTGGCCCTTCCCAAGTTCAATTGGAGTATTTTCATATTTGAGCCTAGTTCTTTTTTTTATTCAACTGCTACCTGTATTTCGGATATCAAAGCGAATTTACTCCATATCTGCAAGATATAAAACATTACAGGTATATATATATATATATATATATATATATATTTTTTTTTTTTTTTTTTTTTTTTTTTTTTTTTTAATAATCACCATTATGGGAGTTTCCTCTAGAAGGTCCGGGTCTTAACGACCAAGGACCTTCTAGGCAGCTGTAAGGAACATTCTAACAATTCTTGTTGTCCAGAGGATCACCTCCTTCTGAGCTTTACTTATCAACTCCTGATCCAGTTCAAGGAGTTCCGTATTTTCTGCCAGGTGGCTCTCAACCAATCCATTCGTGGAGATTATCAGGGGCAGAATCTTTACCGTTCTTAGCTGGTGTATCTCTTTTATTTCAAAAGCCAGGTCGTGGTACTTTGTTAGTTTCTCCGTGTACGCTCTATTATGTTATCATCTGCCGGGACGGTTATATCAATGATTGTTGCTTTGCGGTTTCCTTTATCAAAGATCACAATGTCGGGCCTGTTGTGCGGCACCGATCTATCCGTTATTATCGGGTTGTCCCAGTAGAGTTTGAACTGACTGTTTTCAAGTATCGGCTTGGGTAAGTATTCGTGTACCCTTCGAGAGGTAAGTATAAGTCCTACTTTCATGGCAATGGCTTGGTGAAAGATTTTTGCCATAGCATTATGCCGCTGGGTGTACTCCCTGGGTGCAAGAATGGGGCATGAGGATGTCACATGTTGTATAGACTCCAAGGCTTGGCAGCATTTCCGGCATCTGTCAGTCGGTATGTTCTTTTTGGCTATATGTTTCAGGTACGCTCTTGTTGGCACTACCTGATCTTGGATTGCGATGAGACGTCCCTCGGTTTCTGGGAATAAATAACCGGATTTAAGGTAAGTTAGTGACTGCTCTCTATTAACTCTATTTTCTTTCAGTGCCTCCGGATACCTGCCATGTAAGGGTTTGCCGTGCCATTCCTCCAGTAGTTGTTCAGATGATGGCGTCTGTGGTGGGTTATTTCTGCTTGCCAGATTTAAAGCCGTGATGTTGCGGTCTTCCTGGCATATTGATTGAAAGAACGGTAAGTTTTTTGAGTGGAAATATTCTCTGAGTTCAGTTACCGCTTTATTGTGGGCCTTTTCAACATTTCGCAAACCCCTTCCTCCTTGGTGCCTAGGCATGTAAAGTCTGATCACCGATGCATGGGGATGGTGGATGCCGTATTTAGACATTAGGACTCGCACATGTGTGTCAATCGCCTTCAACTCTGTGCTTGACCACCTGATCACGCCGAAAGAGTAGGCTATACTTGGAATTGCCCATGTATTGATTGCCGTAAACATTGCCTTGGAGTTCAGTTTACTGCGGAGGGTTTTTTTTATTCTAGCAAAAAATTTATTTTTGAAATCTTCTTTCTGTTTTGATGTTCTTATCTCCAATGCTTGTTGTATACCCAGGTACTTATATGATTCTTCTGGGCTTAGTTCTTGTATAGTCACCTCATCTTGAATAAGCATTTCTCCCCCTTGTGTTAACTTTCCTCTCTTGACGTGTAATGAGGCACATTTGTCCAGCCCCATCTCCATTCTGATGGTTTGTGTGAAAGATGTCACTATCCCAAGAAGGCTCCTCAGTTGCTCCTCATTCGCGGCATATAGCTTGAGGTCATCTATATACAGTTGATGAGTAATTTTGATGTTTGACCTGTCGTCCACAAGGTATCCGTATCGGTTGTTGTTGAGCAGCCTACTGAGGAGGTTTAAAGCTAATATATATATATATATATATATATATATATATATATATATATATATATATATATATATATATATATAAAATAAATTAGATACTCTAATAAAGAATGTATAAGATGTATGAATAAATAAATAAAATATGAAAATAAATATGTAAAATTTATGTACAGAATTAATAAATTAGTTTTATGTATGAATAAAATCTCTGACCTTTGCAAGAGAGAATATGTACAGTGTATACTATCGTTCTTTGAAGACAGCATATTGTGGTGGGGACGTATTGTTGGTCCCGATTTAATTCTTTGGCCCTCCCTTTCTTACAGATCTCACTGGCTATTCGGTGTCCTTGTATTCTGCAGGTTAGACAGAACGGTTTTTTGTTTGCGGTCTTTAAACAAGTGTTCTTTACTACCGCAGTGTCTACATAATTTACTTCTACCTTCGTTTTTATACTCCCTCTGCCTGCCAACACCTGTTACATCTAGTAACCGTTTTCCTTTCTTTGACGTCCACAGTCGAGAATCCTATTCTAGTTCTTCTGATTTTCAGTAGCTGTTCTATTATTTCTTCATTTGCCACGATAGTGACAGCTTGCCTACTTCCTATTAATGGTCTTAGAGCTTTTATTTCTATGCCTTCATCTCTTGCTTTTATTTCCAGCACCTCCTTTAACCTTTCCGTGATCTGTTTTTTCTCTATATCTGCATTAATTCCATAGATATTCGCAGATACTTTCTGCTGCCCCCTGTGAATTTCTTAATTTTTTAATCTTTCATATTCCCTTTTATCTGCTTGTAAATCCGTTCTGTCTCCTTACTACCCTTTTTCATTTCCAGCAGTAAGTGGCCTTCCCTTATTTGATGAAGTCCGTTAATTTCTTCCCCCAGCTCGTTATCTCCTCCCATATGTGACTAAAATTCGTCATCATTTGGGCACTGCCTCTGTTTCATAGATCTTTTTCTTTATTTTGTCTTTGTATATTGTTGTCTTCTCATGTAATATGACTTCTCCCTGGTAATTATAAAATACACATTCAAGCACCTTCTTTTTCACCTTTATATCCATTCCATTGATCACAGCTATATGTACACTCTTCATTTCCCCTTCAGGTATCGAGTACCTTATCTTGCTGCTCATCTGATAGAGGCTTTTTCTAAGCCTGATCGCTCCAAATAAAATAAAATTCACATAAAATCATACAATAGGGATATCAGCACTTAAACTGATTTTTTTGTCCTAACTAAAACGAATCATTTACTTCCAAAATATATTCTTTCAAACGAGAAGCAATTTTGTATTGTATATTTTTAAACATGTCGCCTAATGGACTAAAAAGCTAGGACGGGCTACTAATTACACGGATGCTGTATTGCAGGATTAACCTAGATCGCTTCATACTTGCTGTCACGTTTGAGACAAAGAGATTATATGCTTCCTATAATATGGTTTGAAGTTCGTGGTCTCCATTTTACTTTTCGCTTACGGGATAATCTTATTAATGAGAAAGTGAGTTAGTATAGAAGAGAATGTCAAGTTTTACGTGGATCGTGCTGTTACATCTAAATTCCTCATTTACCATGCATTGAATGATCAACCCTAAGGCAAACTATGACTGTTTCAAAAATGAATACTGAAAGCTTTTTTTTGAAAAAGCACTTCAATTTCACATTTTTCTGAAAAATTATGACTTTTGATAAATTCATAATGATGAGAGTTATCTTTTAGTGAAGTTTTTTTCTAACTTGAGAGAGAAATCAGTCTCGTTGCTAACACTGTTGAACAACTAGAAATCTGACATATTTGCAGTCAGCTTGAAACTTTCGGAAATAAATAGAATAATAACTTCATTATTCATGCTCCCCATCGTGTAAAACCAGTGGGATAACTTTGGAAACTGAAACATTGCTTAATTCATAATTATACGAATTTGATGTTAATTTATTTTCTTGATCATTTGTCCCCGATGCGTGTAATATGTTAAGTTATTTCAGATATCCAAAGTAGGGGTACATCTTTTGATGCGTTAAACTTCATTTCCACTGGAAATCAAGCTATTAGTATATTTTTACGACTAAAATACTTCGTAATATTGAGCACTGATCTAACCTATATATCCTTATTTGGTCGTGCATGTGCTTCTGTTAATGAATGTACTATGAATGTATGTTATTAATTGCTATCAGAGGCGGTTTCTTCCCATGTGGTGCGGAGCTGTAGAACCACCATTTTTCAACAAAATGGTTTTTTTTTGGGAAACTGTAAAAAATTAAACCTCGTTGAAATTATTGATATATTTGAAGAGAAGCCTGAAATCTTTTGTTTGCGGGTCTTCAGACCCTTTAGCAGTCGTGGAAGACTGAACTGCACGTTCGGTAAACCAATACGTTATTCTGTGGCGAAGTGCTCAGACCTCGTCCAGAATTCTACTCTGCTCTGCTGCTGCTTCAAGGCATAGCATATAGAGAACGCTACTGCTTTTCGCACATCGAACTCACCGTCCTCGCCCGGTTGAAGTAGAGCAGAGTACAAGCGTTCGACGACCGTTCCGACATGGAACGCAAGGTCACTGGTATCATAGGCAGACTTTCGCATCACGTCTTTGTGAAGAGTTCAGGTGCGCAAGTTCGGAACGAAACGCCGCCTCCGAATTGAGAGGTAGAAGCTCCTTCATAAGAACCCCATTTACTTTAGACCTTCATTGGTGAACCCAGACGATCCGATCGCTTTCATCATTCCGATGTACCTTTCCTATTTTCGTTACACAGTAACCCCGCTGGAGATGGCAGCGCGTCCATCCCAGCGGCGTAGTATTTCCTGCCCAGATCCTAACGCCCATTTCCGTAATACTATCAAGGCTCGCTGGAAGGTGAGGGTGTGGCGACGTAGGATCAATTTAGGCATCAAATCTTGAGTCTGTCCTGGTTCATGGGACTGCGTTCAGGAGGGGGAGGAATTTTGTGGTTGGACAGATTTAGGCCACCATTTCACTGTTGAATAACATAAATAGAGGTTAATTCTTGATAGAAGGCATATAGAATTATATAAATATTTTAATATTAGCCTTCTACATATTTGATTTCACTGTTGGGTCGAAAATTAACAGTGTTGTAACCTAAAGCGGCGTTAGATCGCAGGTACAAAGCCTACCCAGAACAGAACTGAACTTCTAACATGCACAAGCTGAAAAAGCTCCTGAGAGATCTTCTGTGAAGATCTAGGAGTATCAGGATAGGATAAAAAAATATTATATTGTATTGTATTGTATTGTATTTATTGTATTGTATTGTATTGTATTTTATTGTATTGTGTTGTATGGTATGGTATTTTATTGTATTGTATTGTAGTGTATGGTATGGTATGGTATGGTATTGTATTGTATTGTATTGTAGTGTATGGTATGGTATGGTATGGTATTGTATTGTATTGTATTGTATTGTATCGTATCGTATTGTATTGTATTGTATTGTATTGTATTGTATTGTATTGTATTGTATTGTATTGTATTGTATTGTATTGTATTATATTATATTATATTATATTATATTATATTATATTATATTATATTATATTATATTATATTATATTATATTATATTATATTATATTATATTATATTATATTATATTATATTATATTATATTATATTATATTATATTATATTATATTATATTATATTATATTATATTATATTATATTATATTATATCATATTATATTATATTATATTATATTATATTATATTATATTATATTATATTATATTATATTATATTATATTATATTATATTATATTATATTATATTATATTGTATTGTATTCTATTATATTATATTGTATTGTATTATGTGTAGTCATACAGGCAACCCTAATCAACTCTGGAAAATATTTCATGAGCGATTTTCAGAGACATTTGAACGATGCTTTCCTAAAGTCAACATCAATCTCCCGTCATCAAATAGAAATTTTGAACTTACAGCTGAATTAATTAACTTTAGGACACGGCTTGACATTCTCCATATTATATCATTATCTAGACCTGAATTCCAGGCCACATATAGCTCTCTTAAGAAACAATATGACCTCCTTTTGTCCAAAGCAAAGAAAGAACATTTTAGTTGCATCATAAGGAATTCTGAAAACAAGTCTAAGTTTTCCTGCAAGATGATAAATTCTCTGAGGAAGAGCAAGATTTCATCAGGCATCCAACCCATTGCCTATCTGATGAAACGAAACGTCGCCTTCCGAACTAAGTGGTTGAAGCTCCTTCATAACATCCCATTCACTCCAGAGCTTCATATTGAAGAATAAATACAAGCCATTCCATGAGATATAGATCAAGTTTCAGGATACCTCTCTGAATTTTGTCACATATTACAAATACATGATATATATCGACGAAAAAGTGAACTAGCACAAACACATAGAGCATGACTCAGTAGGTTCAATGAGAAAATCATCATGTTTGATGAAAACGTCAAGAAAATGATCTTCTAGGCTAAGGTATCTCAAATAAAATAGAAAAAGGCTTTTTACTTAATAGAAGAAATATAACAAAATTTGAATATCGAAACAGATTTAATCTGTTAGTCTTCTACAATTTTAATTTAAAAAAAAATTTATGCAAAAAACTTTTAGAATTAAATTAATGTCTACATAAGCATCGCTTATATTTAATAGACGTATACAATCAAAATTCAATATACAATATTAAATGGAATAAATAAACCAACAAATTTCCATTTGATATTGTATATTCAGTTTTGATTGTATACGTCTATTAAATATAAGCGGTGCTTATGTAGACATTAATTTAATTCTGAAAGTTTTTTTAAATTAAAATTGTAGAAGACTGACAGATCAAATCTGTTTTGATATTCAAATTTTGTTATATTCCTTCTATTAAGTAAAAAGCTCTTTTTGTGTTGAAGATTTTAAAAACATGGAGTTTTGTTGCGTGGTATCTTTAAGAAATTGCCTAGGTAAGTTTTCACTTTTTTCACGTTTTTTGCAATTTCAGTTCCAATATTGGTGAAGTAATTGTTAAAACTGTTAAATTAACTTTTTTCATTCAAGATTGGCTCTCCTCATATTTTTTAGTGTTATGTTATATATATATATACTATGTATACTATGTATATTCATTATTTCTGTAGTGTTTTTTCCCGCTGTATCATTTATGAGTTCCCAAGTCTTTTGCAATTTTCCTGCGATATATTTAATTATTCTGTGTAATATTGATTTTTCCTTAGCTTTATTGTATTATTTAATCGATTTCTGAATGATTTATAATCGTTTTCTCTTTCTTGAGTGTATCTATTCAATAATTTTTTTCAGGTGATCTCTATGTCGCATACAGTTAATCCGACCAGTAGTAATTCATGATTTAATGTTTTTTATTTTTTATATCGGATATTATAGGAATATGACACTGCTTTCAAATGGCACTTCAATTTTTCAATGAATTTATCCTAACAAAGTTGCGTTTCTTCGTTGATCAATGCCTCATCCCACGTTTCCGCTTTTAATTATATATTTATTTCATTAAAATCTATTAAATTCTTCTAGAATGAGTTTGGCTTACTTTCAGGATGTGTTCTCATTATTCCCGATAATTTCAAATATACCGAGCAGTGGTCAGTGAGATCCGTTAGAAACAATGCTGAGATCAAAGAATGTTTGATTCACATTGTATTTACGAACGAATATATGATCTATCAAACTTTGTGAATTTGATATAACCCTGGTTGGCTTATTAAAATAGGAGATTATAAACCATTTTCAGCAAGGATATTGAAGTATTCATCGACACAGCCAGAAAATGCATCCATTAAATCTATATTTATATCACCCATGAGTATATCGATATTATATTTTTCTGAATCAGATATGTATTTTTTTAAGTATTTCAAATAAGTTTTGGTGTCAATAGAGGGTAGTCTATAAGAGGCAGTTATTCCAATTTCAACGTCATCAACGGTCATTGAAATTTGAAATAATTTTGTTTCTGTTATTGAAACAATTTCGATATAAGCTAGAATATGATCCGCTATGTACACCAATAGAGCATCATTTTTATTTACCTTAGATTGATTATAATATTGGGTGTTTTTTTTTTTGGAGTGATAGATTTTTCGATAGGGATAACTGTGATTTGACAGAAGGTAGAAGCCATGTTGTTTTGACATTTCAGTTCAGTGAGCATTGATAAATTATCATGGAAAGACTCACGCCGCAACAACGTTTACAAGTTCTTGAAATTTATCTACAAAATCAGTGTTCTATTCGCCAAACTTATAGAACACTTCGTGAAATTTATGGTTTACATAATCGTCCATCAGAGCAGCATATTCGTCGAACTATCGATAGATATCGGACAACCTTTTTTGTACTCGATTCAACAACAACAACAAGACAAAGGACTGTACGTACAGAAGAAAACTACGCTGCTGTGAGTCAAAATGTTAATGATGATCAAGATTTGTCTATTCGTCGACGTTCACAACAAGTTGGACTCTGTGCATTCACCACATGGAAAATTTTGCGTAAAGATCTTGTTCTACACCCATACAAGATCCAACTGGTTCAAGAACTAAAGCTACTTGACCATAATAAGCGTCGTTTGTTTGCTGATTGGGTCCTAGAACAGCTTTAAGTTGATTCACTTTTTTATTGTAAAATTGTATTTAGTGATGGAGCTCATTTTTGGTTGAATGGCTATGTGAACAAGCAAAATTGCCGTATATGGAGTGAAAACAGTCCTCAAGAAGTTCTGCAGGTTCCATTACACCCTGAAAAATGCACTGTATGTGCTTTACACGCTGGAAGCATCATCGGTCCATATTTCTTTGAAAACGATGCTGGAGCTAATGTTACAGTGAATGGTGCTCGTTACAGATGGATGATCAATGATTTGTTTCAAAATTTGAATGGTATTGACCCAGAAGTGTTTTTGTTCCAACAAGATGGAGCTACACCTCATGCTGCTACCGTAACAATTGATTTATTGGAAGAAAGATTTGGCGATAACATTATTTCGAGAAATGGTTCAATTAATTAGCCTCCAAGATCATGCGACTTAACTCCAATGGATCATTTTCTTTGGGGTTATGTCAAGTCATTGATTTATGCTGGTAAACCAAATAAAACAATATACGCTTTAGAAGCCAACATAACTCGTGTTATTGATGAAATAAGGTCTGAATTACTCGAAAAAGTGGTCCAAAATTGGTCTGGTCGAATGCGGTTCCTCAGAGCTAGTCGTGGTGGACATATGCCGAAAATTATTTTTAAAACATGAATGTCATAAAATTATCTATTAAATAAAAAAAATTGGCTTCAATTTTAATTTAAATGTGTTTTATTTCAATTTCACTCTGAAAAAACCACCCGATATGTAGAGTAACCTGGTATTGAATAGTCACTTACCCACTCAATCTTCCAAGTTTCCGATAGAATTATTACTTCCACATGATTTTTTATCTCTTCTAAATAGAGAAGATGAGGGACGGCCAAAGGACTCCTGGCGTTCCCCTCCCTCTCAAGATACGCCCGAAAATCACAGTATTCTCCACTTTGAAATTCTTTCTAATCATTCAACAAGTCCTAAAACTCATTCGTTTTTATTTTTTAAGTATGTATCTGCTACAAAGTAGAATGTATAATGCACACAAAATCAAGATCTGATATCCCAAAATCAAGAAATGAACCAACCTCAAAAGTAATGTTTACAAAACAACTGTGTGGTCTCTCGATGTACTATCGAAAAGAGACAGAATGTGTTCGAAGTATCCCTAGTTCGTATCAGTGAATTGTAAATACGCAATCATTCAGAAAGGAAAAATATAAGAACGGTTTGTTGAAATGAAAAACGAGTAATATGAACCCCACAAACCACGGTAGTACAATGGTTTTATTTAGTTCCCTTCACCGAAAAATGCATCTAAATCTTCACTGGATCTTAAGATACTAATTTTATTATTATAATTAACAAAGAGTTTTCCTTCGTACACCCAGACACTTTGTAATGATGTTTTATCAATAGCTTTATTAAAATGTTCAACCTAACACTTGTCAAATCCTGCCTTATAACGACTATAGTTCCCTTCAACAATCTTTTCTTGTGGTAAATGATTTGCTTCATCTCGTAGGTTGCAAGTTTCTTAAAAATTTCTCTTGTTTTACTTCGGCCCTTGATCTTCTTTCCGACTCTGCAGCACAATTCAACATCAGTACTCTTTATATCGATTACCATCCTTACATTAAAAAATTTGATTAAGTCCTCTGTTAAATTTTCCCCATTAGTTTCCTTACAATTGAAAATCCGTAAGTTGTTCTTCTTCGTCGCCTGTTCCATAGTGTCAACTGTCTCATGCATCAGAGAAGTTTCACTCATTAATGGCTTTATTGAGACCTCGAAATCAATTATTTGGTACTCGTAGTTTTGTTTTGCCTGTTTCATCTCTGCCTTGAGGTCATTAATCTTTTCTTCTAGCCATGAAAGTTTTTTTTTCGACAACCATCAGTGATTGTTTTTATAAAAGTCTGATCTCTTAGGAATTTTGACATTGCAGAATTTACTACAAAATTTATTTCATCGGTAACATCCCGTGTTGAAACCATCTCCGTTAATATCTCCTCACGGCAAAATCAGATACTTTTACTCAAGTGAATAAATTTCCGGATTTATCAAATCCATTGAAGATACTGTGAAATCGGATATTTTGTTAGGTATTGCAGAGGATCCAACGAAAAATTGCCCGTGAAAATAACTGTAACTGTACAACTGTAGTAAGTTGTTAATAAGGTTACGAGGATAATTGCAGAAGTCAAGTTGAAGTGGCAAACTTATTTAATCAGAGGTATCATCAGATGCCTAATACTTCACAAAGTATTGTGTCTAAAATTCATGCACAATTCGGAGAATTTAGACACGTCAAATCAATTTTGAAAATAGTGCAATTCGTTGAAGATACTGGAAAATTGGATATTTTGTTAGGTGTTGCAGAGGATCTAAAGACAAGTACATGTCAAATTGTGAAAATAATGTCAGGCAACTGTCATAAGGTGTCTCCACAAAAAAAAAGCTTCATCCATATAAAATTACTTTTGTGCAGGACCTAACAGAAGACGATATAGATCGTAAAATTCACTTCTTGGGAAATAATGATAAATAAACTGAATAGAAATGAAATAGCTGTTAGTGCAATCCTTTTTTTTTATGAATCAACATTTACATTGAACGGGGAGGTAAACCAACAAAATCGTACAAATTGGTCAGCGGAGAATCCTCATTGGATGCGTGAGATACATACGTAGTACCCTCGAAAGGTGAGCGTTTGGGGTATCATAAGTGCTCTATAGTTGGTCCTATGTTTATAGATGGGACTTTGACAGCCAAAAAATATTCAAGTTTAACTAGAGACAAAGTTGTTCCTGCGTTGGGCAACTCATTTCCTAATGCAATAGATCCAAGCCTACCGAATGAAAATGTCTGGTTCCAGCAGGGTGGAGCCCCACTCCATTATGCTTCAATGGTCAGTCACTTGAACGCAATGTTCCCCAATAAATGGATTGGACGAAGAGGTACTATTGAGTGGCCAGCTAGATCACCGGACCTGATGCCTTAGGATTTTTTTCTGTGGAGTTATCTCAAGAACAAAGTTAATGCAACATAGTGAGCGAGCATCGCAGACCTCAAAGAAAGGATAACTACAGAAATGCGGAATATTTCAACTCAAACTTTAAATAAAGTTAGTAACGAGTTATATAGGAGACTGTGTTATTGCCAAGAACGAGGAGGAGAACATTTTGAGCATCTACTTCAATGTGTAAAAATCAATTACATCATGTGATTCAAGTGTTCAGTTTCTTGTAACGAATTATAATGCTTTCTAATTTTTATCCGGTATTATTCATAACAGACATGATAGTTCATTGAAATCAAGTTATTAAGGAGCTTCAAAAAATATAAAAAATAAACAAGGTATTCCATTTAATATTAAGAGGGCGGACTATGCTGAACTTGCGTGATTCACTCTGTATATTTAAATTTATGTTAAAAAGCACACTATTGCATTTAAAAGTTGACGTGTCCCAGCCTTTTTTATAATTTCTAACACAAGGACACAAATAATTTTATAACATAAATGGTTTTACACACTGTTGACTCATACAAAACTGGATATATTCTTTATGTGAATAAATGAAAATCAAATTCCTAGACAAAATATTAATATCGAAATTATTCATTTTTTAAAAGTTCTAGCAATATTTAGATATTTTAATTCTTCTACGTATTTGATTTCAAAAAAATATATTTAATAATTATAACTTCAGAAATTAAATTAAATATATTTCGTAGTTATATGTCGTTTGATATAAGTGGTACTTATATGACATTAATTTAATTTAATTCCTATAATTATTGAATATAGTTTTTTGAAATTAAATATGTAGAAGGCTAATATTAAAATATTCAAATTATTTTATATACCTTCTATCAAGTATTAACCTCTATTTATGTTATTATATTCATAATATATAATTATTTGGTTTGCTTAGCATTCTTTATACAGATAGTCCTTGTGCTATAACAGAGGCACTTAAATTGTCTTTCAATCGTTTAGATCAAGGGTAAACCACAGAATTATTTATTTGTATTTAACATCATACTCCATTTGAATTTTTCAGTATTCATTTACCAGAAGTTTTCTAAATTGTTGAAGGGATAGTAAATATTTGTTGTTGATTGATGTTATATTTTATTGAATATGAATTAATTGAGCACTGACGAAGAAAGTCTCTCTTAAAACTTGTTTTTCAGTAATGTTTTTACATATCTTGGGATTTTATAGAAAGTAACTTAGTTAGATATACAATAATATTGAATATTCTAAGTAAGATAGTTTTATGATGAAATTCTTAAGAATATGTTAAACATTTTTGAAAGATATTTGTTTTCATAAGATTGATCAGCAAAAACAAAATTTTGTCTATTGAAAATATTTGATTTATAGGATTTTGGTTAACAATTTTTATTTATTGGATTTTGTTATATCATTTGGATGTCTCATAATGAATTTTTTTTTCTATATGTCGTTTGATATAAGTGGTAGTTATATGACATTACTTTAATTTAATACCTGAAGTTATAATTATTGAATATAATTTTTTGAAATTAAATATGTAGAAGGCTAATATTAAAATATTTAAATAATTTTATATACCTTCTATCAAGTATAAACCTCTATTTATTTTATTCATAATATATAATTATTTGGTTTCCTTAACATTCTTTATACAGTTAGTCCTTGTGCTATAACAGAGGCCGTTAAATTGCCTTTCAATCTTTTAGATCAATGGTAAACCACAGAATTATTTATTTGAGTTTACATTACATTACACTCCGTTTAAGTTTTCAGTATTCATTTACCAGAAGCTTTCTGAATTGTTAAAAGGTGAGAAAATATTTTTGTTGATTGATGTTATATATTATTGAATATGAATATAATTGAGTACTGACGAAGCAAAGTCTCTCTTAAAACTTGTTTTTTGGTAATGTTTTCACATATCTAGATAGATCTACATAGATTTTATAAAAAGTAACTTAGTTAGATATCCAATAATATTGAATATTTTAGGTAAGATAGTTTTATGATGAAATTCTTAAGATAAAATAGAATAGAAAGGCCTTTTACTTGATAGAAGAAATATAACAAAATTTGAATATTAAAACATATTGAAATATGTCTTTTACAATTTTAATTTCAAAAAATTTTTTTTCAAAAACTTTTAGAATTAAATTTATGTCTACAACAAGCACTGCTTACATTTAATAGACGTACTATATATAATCTGTATCTAATCAAAACTCAGTATGTTGGGTTATGTATTCCATTTGACATTATATATTGAGTTTTGATTATATACGTCTATTAAATGTAAGCAGTGCTTGTTGTAGACATAAATTTAATTCTAAAAGTTTTTGAATAAAAATTTTTTGAAATTAAAATTGTAGAAGACAAACATATTTCAATATGTTTTAATATTCAAATCCTTAAGATTATGTTAAACATTTTTGAAAGATATCTGTTTTCATAAGATTGATGAGCAGAAACAAAATTTTGTCTACTCAAAATATTTAATTTATATTATTATATTTATTGGATTTTTTTATATCATTTGGATGTCTTATAATAAATGTTCATTTCATATGTCGTTTGATATAAGTGGTACTTATATGACATTAATTTAAGTAAAATTTTGAAGTTATAATCATTAAATATAAATTTTGAAATTAAATATGTGGAAGGCTAATATTAAAATATTTAAATAATTTTATATACCTTTTATCAAGTATAAACCTCTATTTATTTTATTCTAGAAATACATATTTAATTATCTCATTAATTTTAATATCGTAATTTTGTTCTACTGTGTACTATAAATAAATAAAATTCGAACACAAGGTTTCCTATTGACTCTTCAATATCTGTGCTTGAATTTCCATAAATATGATATGATGTCGAGACGAATATGGATGCCCGACATAATGTGTCATCTTTCATGAATACTGAAGATTTTCCATTTTCTGAACTGCCTCCGGCCCTATCCAGAGTGGTCACTCGTCTCCTACATATCATGAACCGAATCTATTTTTAGGACCAGTTTTTCCTGATGGACATCACCTCATTTTTATGCGACATCTTCTCCACGTTCATTTCGAATGCAAGCTGGAGATTTTTTCACACTATAAAAAGATTTCCATGGGAAAATATATTCTCCATATGTCATATCGCTCCCTTATGTTAGATGCAGCCACAGTCAGAGAAAATCTGTATTTTTATTCGAATCGATGTCGTACTGCCGGAAATCTGAAATTTCGCGAATTTCATATGGAGATTCTACGACATGAATAAGTCACTGTAAAAAATGATTTTTCTTGCTTTTCAGAATATTTAAAGAAAGCTCGTGTGTGGTATACTATCAGGTAAGGAAACGTTAGAGTTCATTCTAATAATCCATGGAGCAACACAAAAAAATCAAATTCAATATTATAAAATAATAAGATGCGGTTTTTTACTTGATAGAAGGATAATTACAAACTTTGAATATCAAAACAGATTTAGTCTGTTAGTCTTCTACAATTTTAATTTCGAAAAAAATT
This sequence comes from Megalocaria dilatata, assembly GCA_034642435.1. NCBI lineage: Eukaryota > Metazoa > Arthropoda > Insecta > Coleoptera > Coccinellidae > Megalocaria > Megalocaria dilatata. The sequence goes on along the minus strand of CM067859.1, from coordinate 48,505,446 downwards.
TTTTTTTAAACTTTTAGAATTTAATTAATGTCTAATTATAAGCACTGCTCATATTTAATAGACGTATAAAAATTAAATTCACTATACAATATCAAATGGAATAAAAAAACCGAAAAAAATAAATTATTAATTAAAATTAAAAATAAGTAATGTTTCGTTTCAAACATACGCACCTGAACTCGTCAGAAAGGCCGTGGTAGGTATGTTTTGCCTTTGACAAAAATTTGAAAACATATTCAGTTTCTGGTCTTATATTTATGAGTACTAAATCTTTTTCAAAAATACACAACATAATTTTAAGAATTTCTCCAAAACTAATTTGCTTGATATATTTAATATGTATTATGTAATATGTAATATTATGTAATATGTTATATTTGAATAAGTTACTTCAAAAACTCTCAAAAACATGTAGCACATCCTCCAAAACAATTAAAAATTCAGATAAGGTCAGTTCAACTTTACATTCCTTATATGAATTCAATGAAAAATAAATAAACTTGTAATCTTACTAAACAATTTCTGGAAAATCTGTGAATGCAATTAAACTAGGTAGGTACATCTACTATCTATCTAATATAAATTATTTTTAATTTTAATTAATAATTTATTTTTTTAGGTTCTTTTATTCCATTTGATATTGTATAGTGAATTTTGATTTTTATACGTCTATTAAATATAAGCAGTGCTTATTATTAGACATTAATTTAATTCCAAGAGCTTTTTGAAAAAATTTTTTCGAAATTAAAATTATAGAAGACTATCAGATTAAATCTGTTTTGATATTCAAAGTTTGTAATTATCCTTCTATCAAGTAAAAAACCGCATCTTATTATTTTATTTTATATATAATATGAAATAATAAGATGCGGTTTTTTACTTGATAGAAGAATAATTACAAACTTTGAATATCAAAATAGATTTTATCTGTTAGTCTTCTACAATTTTTATTCCAAAAAATGTTTCAAAAAAACTTTCAGAATTAAATTAATGTCTTAAATAAGCACTGCTTATATTTAATAGATGTATAAAAATCTATTTGAATTATTAAATCTATGAAATATAAGCAGTGCATATTTAAGACATTAATTTATTATAATATTTTATATATACTGTCTGACAGTACAATGTGATACCTGAAGAAGCCACATCGTGGTGAAACAATTGTTGTAGTAGTACAAACATTTTCGTGGAAATAAATTACTGTCTCATATACATTTTTTTTATTGCATTGGATATTATTATATTTATTTTTATTTTTAATTAATAATTTATTTTTTGGGTTTTTTTATTCCATTTGATGTTGTATAGTGAATTTCGATTTTTATACGCCTATTAAATATAAGCAATGCTCATTTGAGACATCAATTCAATTCTAAAAGTAATTTTTTAAATTTTTTGAAATTAAAATTATAGAAGACTAACAGATGAAATCTGTTTTGATATTCAAAGTTTGTAATTATTCTTCTATCAAGTAAAAAACCATCTTATTATTCTTTTCTATATATAATATATAATTATATTAGGTTTTTGAATAATGAAATTTATTATGCAGTTTTCAGTGGTTTAATGAAGGCCATAAAATGCCTTTCAATCTTTGTGTGATTTCTGTGTTTAGCATAAAATATAGATTACCTTGGATATTAGATGTTCCTACCTAGTTCATTCGCGTTCACAGATTTTGCAGAAATTGTCTGGTAAGATTGTTTATTTATTTTTAATTGAATTCATATTATAAATGTAAAGTTGAACTGAGCTTATCTGAATTTTTAATTGTTTTTGAGGATGTGCTACATATTTTGGAAGTAACTTATTTGAATATTTGAACATATCAAATATTTAAAATAATTTAGTTATGGAGAAGTTCTCAAAATTATGTTGTGTATTTTTGAAAAAGATTTAGTTTTCATAAATATAAGACCAGAAATTGAACATGTTTTCAAATGTTTGTCAAAGGCAAAACATACCTACCACGGCCTTTCTGACGAGTTCAGGTGCGTATGTTTGGAACGAAACATTCAATATTACTTATTTTTAATTTTAATTAATGATTTATTTTTTTGGGTTTTTTTATTCCATTTGATATTGTATAGTGAATTTTGATTTTTATACGTCTATTAAATATAAGCAGTTATTAGACATTAATTCAATTCAAACAGTTCTTTAGGAAAATTTTTTTTAAATTAAAATTGTAGAAGATTAACAGATTAAATCTGATTCGATATTCAAAGTTTGTCAATATGATGAATTCAAGGAAGTAAGTAATCGAAGCAAAAAACGAGTTAAACATCAAGGAAAAACCTCACTACGGGACAAAAATCTAAGAGAATTGAAAGAGAGAAAAAAGTGTGTCTATATAGGATGTTATCTCTGGCCAAATTTCAATTCTGCAGGCAATTCACTACACAAAAGTTCCTATCGAATATGGTATATTATTTTTCGTTGTAAAGTTATTCAAGATTCTACTATTTTGTGACGTTTCATAATTTCTTCACTGAACCATAGAACAACTTGAAAACTATCATATTAATCAAAATTCAGTGTACGTTATTGGAAAGAGCGGAAAATTCTCCTAAGACTAGGATGGGTTTCTGAATGATTTTATAAAAGACTCACAATAGGATGGTTAAGACAAAAATGATTATAAAATTTTCTTCAGTCATAATCTTTGATCAAAGTTCACAAAAAGTTTGCAGAAACTGGCGAATTTATGAAATTTTTCAACGCCGTATAATCCATTGAAGAAAAACTTTATTTCTATTCAAAAATTGATAAAATAATGCCAGAAACTTTTTCACGCTTCGGAATATTCAATTTCCACAATTCCCATGTTGGGCATTATCAGAAGGTCCCCCAGATCACCAGATTTATCTTCCTGTGATTTTCTATTTGGGGATATTTGAAAAATTTGGTTTATGTGTATGAAATTGATAGCTCGACGAATATTAATGAATTAAGGTTCAAAATAATCCAACTTTGTGCCAAAATAGCACTCATGCCGAATCTGCTCAGAGATACGAGATAATCTCTTTATAATAGATTTGGCTACTGTTTGACTCAACAAGGTGGATTATTCGAACATTTAAGTTAAATTGGTCAACCTTCGCTTCCGAATTTTTTAAAATTTGTTTTCATTTTCGAATTTCTTATTTTAGTAGAAATTATTTTATTTTCAAGTAACAGCCCTCCACTAGCCACTGCCATTGAGAAAGAACTGTCTTTTATTCGTCATCGCAACTCGCAGAGGTTTTGTGGTTTTGATTCTTCCACTGCTCCACTGGACATTCGTACTCTAAATTAACAATGAATTACTTATATTTCCGACTGTCTTCTCCATACCTGTATATCTATGTGGTCATAATGTTCAGGAATTATAAGTTACCAATTCTAATCTGACAATCCCAATATGCAGATCCAAATAGATTTTAAATGAAGGCTGGGAAAACAATATTGCTCATTGATATAAAATGATGATAGTAACCCAAACAACGTTCAATCAAAATGCAGGATTTTACAGCGGAATTCCAATCTATATTCGGCGAATATTTTTCAAAGAGATGACGATAAACTCCTACAAAAAAAAAATTATCTGGTGTAAAAATCACCTGTATATTTTGTTCATCCGATAGAAATGAGGACAAAGCCATTTATAAATAAACAAAAACTAAAGCCAAGAAAAAGTATGACAAAATGATCTGGAAGGACAAGATACGATGTGAATGAAGAATTCGAAAATTAGACAACAAAAATAAAATAATATGCACAATATATGGGTGAGCCATTTAAAATTTGCATTTTTGATCGGCTATAAATAAAAACTGAAGAATACTTTTGCAATGTTAAGAGTTTATTGACAGTTTGAATATTGACATTAACGAATGGAATAAAAAAACGGCATCGATCATTTCTGGGTGGTTAGCACTACATTTGTTCTGAAAGGATCCCCACAATAAGAAGTTCAAATCACAGCTTCATCACTAAAGAGGATTTTTCGGCATTATTTTCATTTCCAGCCATGCGTACATTAACCCATTGAGCGAAGTGGAAACACGTCGGCTGGTCACAAAGTTTCACGTCTTCAGACAAAATTGTCCTCAGAGAAATGCCAGAAATGTTCAGTTCTTGAAGACGATGACTAGCAGATGTTAATGGACCACAGCAGAAATTTTTTCAGGCATGCCCACTGGACGAGAACGTGAACGGGTTTTTTTTATCAAATAACCATCCAACTTCACGAATTCGCTTCACAAATTGATCCACAGATTACTGTGAGGGTATTTCATTTCTATTGAATTTTCTACGTAAATTTCCAACCGTTTGGATAAAAGATCCACCACTTTGGAAATAAGTTTTTAATATTTCCCAAACGTAAATCGACTCATTTCGACAATGTCACATACTAAACTAACTTTCTGTCGAAACAAGAATAACAGAAGTTTTGCCAGACTGGAAATAACCACTACTTCAAAATGCAAACGCTAGATGGCCCACCCTTTAGAACGCAATCATAAGAAGGTGGAATAATATTGAGGAATGTGGTACAGAATGACAACCGCAAGAAAAAGCATAAAAAAATCAATAGTTACTTCAATAAAGTCTGCCTGAATAAATTGACACACCCACAATTTCACCTAAAACCTAACGTTAGGACTATCTATCTAAAACCAACCAAGCCTACAGACAATTAAGAAATGAGGAAATACCAAGCTGTTTAATCAAACTCTTCATTCTGTCTTTAAAACCAGGGAAATTTTCAAAAAAACTAAATACAGCAATTTTTCAACTAATTCTGAAAGAAGGAGAATCCTAAAGAAGAATTTTTTGCCAAGTTTTCCAAAAATATTCTATATCAAAATATTTGTTATTTCTGAGGAAATGGGATGCTCAGACAATTTTTTTAACCACATTTTTGAAGCATTATTTAATCTTTATCAACTGCCAGATAGTAGCGCCTGTAACAATTAAACATTGAATTATTCCATTGAAGAACCTTAGCAACAATTGTACCTATTGGTATGGTGTACTTTTGCTCAGGTTTGAATATCTTTTCTAATTCGTATCAATAAATTTGCATACATTGCGCACACGTAAAAGTTTATTGTTAGAAAGATATCCGGATATCCATACATAAGTTATTTCAGTTATAAAAATCTATAGGTGCCCACTAATAAATTTCTTCTCTAGAATCTTGTGTTCTTAGTGAAACATGTCTTTAGCTGCCAACTAATGGATTTCTTCTCTAGAATCATGTGTTATTAGTGACAGTGATAACCCAACATTTTTCATCCTTTATCAGATTCACATCAAATTTATATTTCTGTCCAGCTGCTTTCATTAAATAACATCAATTCATCAAGAATCACTCTTCTATGATTTATTATAATAAAACTTTTCTCTGAAAATAATATATAAATAGCGTGAATTTAATTCTTGGGAAATTCAACACGCCCATCTATTTATTTCTAAAATTCCGTATTTAAAGAGCCATTATTGAAATCCATGACGAATTCAACAAATATATTGTGAATTTTTCATTATTACATTTGTTCTGACTGAAATCTCACATATTTCTTCTAATTACCTTTGAAGTAAGAAAGGCCATTTTATGCGAAAAATTAATTGGTCCCTAGTTGATGGCAATTCATTTTAATTCAATCAACTAGGGAAAGCCAAATTAGACAACAATTATTTCACCAACACTGTAGCTCCTTCAGATTTACATTTTAAGGTTTGTAAACCTTAGAAAGACACAGTATTGGTGAAAAATTTGTTGTCCAGTAATTAATTTGTGGAATTTATTTTTCAGTTTCCAAATGAGTCTATATCTACCTACAATATTTCAATACAAGGATTTCATGTTCCAACAAACGGATACTATAAATACTAGGATCATTTTAGGTCGGATCTATAGGTACAAATGGACTTGAAGTAAAAAAGTACATTATTTCATCCTGGGAAAACGTGGAATTTTATCTGGAATTCCAGTTACGTCGATTTGTAGCAACCCCTGCAAACACGATTACTGAAAGTTCTCCATTTGGAGGCATTGAACCCAGCGAGATAAATCTCAACCTGATTAAAGGTTATAATATCTTTTAATTTATTCTTTTTAAGTCATGTTCCTGCTCACGCAACAATAACATTGCTCTGACTGATTATTATCAGCGAAAATTTTCCGTAGTATGATACTGAAGTTATCATCTATTATTAAGTTTAAAAAAACAGTATTTTTTTTTAATTTTCCAGTAACAACTGTTTTCAGGATGTGTTGTCAGCTGAATTCTACCTTTTTCTTTGCTTCTAAAGGAGATGGGCTCCTCTACTATAATCTGTTTAAAGTAATGATTCAGATTAATTCAGGTCAAAATATTAATATCAATTGCTTCTTTTTTGAAGCACGTGGAAAGGGTACTTTCACCAAATTTCAATGTCCAAGATTATTTTAATGTTTAGGTTGTACTAAATGTTTGATTAGTCAACTGAGTTCTCAATATTAATTAGTCAATAGCACTGCTCAAACATTAGACCAACCCAATTTAGCTATTGCGAATTTGTAAATTTAGGTACTTTTATTCTGACATATCAGACAACTGTTGTCTGATGATGGGATAGTTCATTTCCCAAAACTCGAGTGACAAGAAAATATGTAATATATATTTTTTGGTAGTAAAACATAGTAATTTCTACAATTTGTTTTAATTAGGTTATATTAGGCTAGGTTAGCTAAGGTTAGCCTGATTATTTGATTGAAAGGTATCCACATCAAACCATCATCTATATAAGATTTTCAGTAATATAAAAAAAAACAAAACGAAAATTATATTATACCAATATATCAATGTAGACATTTATACGAGTATCTATGTAAAAATAAAACTGTTATTTTTAGGGAAAACAACTTTATAATTTATATGTTCTATGTTATATGAACCATGTTCTATGTATAAAATTCTAACCTAAAGCTACCTCATGTTATATTTAGTCAGCTGTTAGAAATGTGAATTGAGAAACCGGAAGGAATAGAATTATTTTTCATTTCTTTCAGGTTAGTAAGCTATTTATTTTTATTTTTTTTTTTTTTTGATTTTATTTCTTTTTATTTCTTTGTATGTTATTATTTTTTGTGTATGTTATTCTGTTATATTTTAAACTAAAGAAGATCAATTCTTTCAGAATCAAGACATCAAATCGTCTATTTCTTCGATTATAAAATCCAGAATTGATAACATTCTCATAAATCAACAACTTAAGCTATAATGACGACATCCATGAAAATTTGCATCGCTTTGGAAGCATCAAATACTGATAAGAAGAAAATACATACAAATTCAAAAGAATCCAAATGATGGGAACGGAAAATACATATTATGAAATACCAGAGGACAAACAGGATATATCTGACCATCATGAACTTTTGGCTCTACCGAAGGAGAAAAATATCTTGAAATCGATTAAAGTAAGATATTCATTTCGTACGAGTGTCATTTCATTAACTCCGAAATTGAAAATATATTTTGATGCCGAAGAAGATGTGATGTTTAAGAAAGAATATTTACAACTGATTTATTTACCCGCATACGTGAGAACAGAATTTGGACAAGAATCATCAGAACCACAGGATACGGTAGAACTTTCAAGAAAAAGCAAGGAGAATAAATTGGGTTTTCAAGAGGATAAAGGATTTTGTGCTGAATAAAATTGATGGTAAGAGTGTTTCAGTGAATTTATGGTTAAAAAAATTCGGGATGGAATGCACGAGTTGTGAAGTAGAAGAAGATAGAGACAAGATTTTGATTTTAGGTTGTTTTTGGATGGAATAGCGAAAGAATGGTTTGATTCTAAATTAATTACAGTAGGTTTAGACAACAGTTTTCAAATATGGAAAGATAACTGCTAAGAGAGTTTTTGTGAAACGAGTTAGCATAAAAATAGAGAGGCCTATTCATTTAGGTACATAGGAGGAAGTTTAGTTGACTACGCTTTTAGGAAAGAAAATTTGTTTTTAAATCTCCGAAATAATTTTCCAACTGACATATTAATTGATTTCATTGTGATTAGTTTGCCAAATATTCAACAAGATAGAATTGATCGATCAAATGTACAACTTTCGAGCAATTATTGGTTGAGTTGCGAAAGCTAGAAAGTTCAAAAAACTATGACAACAATCGAAATAAAGAAAATCATAGAATGAATATTTCAGCCGAACAAATTCCTTCCTATTCAGAAACAAATAGAAAACCAGTTAAGAAGAGACCATGCTCAATTTGTGAGAAGAATGCTTTCTCAGGTAGATTTCATCCGGAGACTTTATGTCGGCTAAGGAATAAATCCAATAATTTTGAACAAAAGGAAGTACCCGGTAACATAAGAACGGTAAACAATGTTAGGGTATAGGATGAATTAAATGGGGCCATTTCAAACCAAAGAAACTAAGACTGCTGCCGTTGATAAAATTGAAGGTGTTTATGAATAATAATGAATTATGTGGAATTTATGATTCGGGCTCAAACGTTAGTCTTCTGAATTCCAAAGTAGCAGAAAAGTTATATCTACACATTCAAGATAATAGAAACACATTCAAAGCAGTCAGTGGCAGGGAAAATTTTTCAGGAAAAATAATCTAATCTTTACCAATGATTAGATATGAATGAAGAGAGAAAGATCGATTGTGTCCATAATAATAAAAATGATAACAATGATTACACCATCAATTTCAATGAAGGGATACCAACTGAGCTTTTCGAAACAAAATTAGACCATTTGGAAACAAATCAGATAAATAAAATTGACGTGTTAATAAATAAATATGACCATATTTTTGCAAAACACAATTTGATATTGGTCAGGTGCAAAATAGTGAAGCACATATAAAACATTGAGTACAGAAATTTATAGCAAAAATACCATGCAGATGCTCAATGGAGGATCAAAAAGAGATAGAATTCCAAATAGGAAGATTGTTGAAAGTGAATCTGATTGAGGAGTCCTCCTCACCTTTTGCATCATCAGTCACTTTAGCATATAAGAGAGATGAAGGGTCTTAAACCAGATTGTGTGTCGATTTTCGTGAACTCAATAAATTAATTGTTCCCGAACCACAGCCTTTCCCATAAATTGATGAAATCTCAGCAAAGACTCGAAATGCAAAATTCTTCACTTCATTAGATGTAAATTCTGCCTTTTGGTCGATTCCTATTCGTATCAAAGATAGATATAAGACTGCTTTTGTGACACAGAATGGTCACTGGCAATGGAAATGTTTACCTTCTGGACTTAAAACATCGCCGGCCATATTTCAACGTATATTGAATAATATTATCAAAAAATATACCCTGAATTCATTCTGACTAAATTATATAGATGATATTCTAATATTTTCTTCAACATTTGACCAACATATAGAACATTTGGAGAGTCTCTTGAAAGCAATATGTATTGAAGGATTCAGACTTAAATTTATCAAGTGTAATTTTGCAGAAGAAGAAGTACAATATTTAGTACATATTGTCGGAAACAATACAGTGCGACCTATAAATGACAATTTAATTTGCATTAGGATTTTTTCTCCACCAGACACTCGGAAGAAGATAAGGCAATTTTTGGGTAAAGTTGATTTTTTCACAAATATATGAAAGATTCAGCTAGATTATTGGAACCGTTGCAAGATTTACTGAGAAAAGATGTAAAATTCAAGTGGTCATTGGCTTATCAGAAAGCTTTCAATAAGGTCAAGGACATCCTTTGTTCTGAGCCAATTCTTGCAATTTTGGACCCAAATGCCTATACTACTATATATACTGATGCCAGTATTCAAGGAGTGGGAGCTGTTCTTAAACAAAAACTGATTAATGGTGAAATGAAACCCGTAGCGTATTTTTCTAAAAAACTAAATAAATATCAAAAGAACAATAAAGCAATATTCCTAGAATGTCTGGCAATTAAAGAGGCAATTAAATTTTGGAAATATTGGCTAATAGGACATAAATTTGTTGTTACTGACCATAAGCCATTAGAAGGAAAGAATTTCGTACAAGACCAGATGAAGAACTGGGTGACATGATGAATTTTCTATCACAATTCGATTTTGAGATTAGATATGAACCAGGATAAAGAAATGTAGAAGCAGATTGCCTTTCTAGAAACCCAGTTCTGGAAGAAACTGAGAATATGGACGAATGTATAAGGACAGTTAATTTGGAGGAACTAAATGAAATAAAAACGATCAACAGAATAATCTCTCAAAGATAAATAATATGAGAAGAACTGTTGTACAGAAAGAGATACATTACAAATTGCACAAAAATAACAAAAAAATAGTTTTATCCAATGATTTCGGAAAAGATTCAATCAGAAAAGTGCACAAGCATTATGTCCATATTTGTGCTAGTAAGATAAATAATAAAATCAGGAAGTTTATTTCATTCCAAATATGGATTCACTGGCAAAAGAAGTTTGTGGATCATGTGACATATGTTGTGAAAATAAAACGAGAGTAGGCCAAAAGTATGGTCTCCTTTCTCAACTGAGCCCAGCAAAGGAACCATTTGAAATAATGTCTTTAGATACAATTGGAGGTTTTGCTGGAAACCGCTCTTCAAAAAGATACCTTCATCTCCTAGTGGATCATTTTACTCGATATGCACTTGCGAGCACTTCAAAACAGCAAACAACCGAAGATTTCATCGAGTTAACTAATAAAATTCAAGATAAACGACCAATGAAAACACTATTAACAGATCAATACCCAGGAATAAATTCGGAAAAATTCAGACAACATATGAGAAGTCTGAATATATAATTGATTGTCACAACAGTAGATTGTCCTTTTTCTAATAGTCTGGATGAACGACTAAATCAGATAGTGAACAGAATAAGATGCAAACAAAACGAAAAGGAAACTAGGGCATTGACGAAAATAACCGGTGAATGTATTGAAGAATACAATAGAACAGACCATTCTACAACTGGATATGGCCCAGAATATTTAATTTGTGACAGAACTAATCTCATTGCTCCAGAAGAACTTATTGAACAGAGAAATTTACCAAAAGATAAGGAAATAGCATATACAAATTCTTCACGCTATCATGAATGCAATAAAAAACTGATCGACAAGAATAGGAAACATTATGATTTTAAAATTGGAGACTATGTTTACGTTGAAAATAAATCAAAATTGAATAGAAAAAAACTTGATGAAATGAGTTTAGGATCTTTTCAAATAGGGAAAAAAATTTCTAACGCTATATATGAGATAGATATTGGAAATAAAAGAATGGACAATAATTATTTTCATGTAACTAAGTTGCTCTCATGTGAAAACGCCAACATGCAATGAGGGATGCCTACTTTTTGTGGGGGGATGTGAAAATAAACTGTTATTTTTAGAGAAAACAACTTTGTAACTTCTATGTTCTATATTCTATGATATATGTTCTATGTCTAAGATTCTAACCTAAAACTGCCTCGTGTTATATTTAGTCAACTGTTAGAAATGTGAATTGAGAAACCCGAAGAAATAGCATCGTTTTTGATTTCTTTCAGTTTAGTAAGCTATTTCTTTTTTTTATTTCTTAATATGTTATTATTTTTGTGTATGTTATTATATTATATTTTAAACTAAAGAAGATAAACTCTTTCAGAATCAAGACATCAAATCGTCTATTTCTTCGATTATAAAAATAAGAATTGATAACATTCTTATATATATATATATATATTCTTCAACCGAAATTCCCATGAATTTTCTTTCATTGGTTTCCATTGCCCTTAACTTGCTAACGGCACATTTCTGCCAACTTCGAATGCAATAATGAGATTCGTCTGATAGAATACAATATCGAATCATCTCAATATTAGATTGTCAGATATTCGAAGTGACCAACTTGGCAATAGCGCATTTCTCAAAACAAAAATAGTTTCGTTAAAATCGGATCAAAAACGCGGCATACTCCTGGTAGTAACTTCCAGTTAGTCAAACTTCAACACTGTTTCTCCCTACCCAGTGCATTAAAAAATTTTCATTCATTCATTTAAGAATAATCCGTGAAATGTGAATTGATACACCATCTAACTGCAAATACACATATGTCGACATATCTTAATGTCGACATAAGGAGGAAGATTTTCCTAATATCTGACACCATAAGTTAACTTTCTGGGAATATTGAGTTTATAACCCAATGGGTTCAGTATCTATAGTTATGTGACGATACCACCTCATCAATGGTGAATGTGACCTAATCAATAAACATAATTTCCTTCAGAAAAAGTGATTCAGAAAATTATCTTCAACCGAATAAACCTTGTTACAATATGGTAAGGTTGATTTTCTGACGTACAAAACATTTTCGACTGTATCCTTGCTCATATCAGTTGAGATTAGAATTCTCGAATACTCATGCGTGGATTTGCTTCACTTGATGCTAATATCTCGTTGTCTTTAGGATGCCGGTGTATTCGAAGGGGTTGACCATTCTGATATATTTTAAGAATATCGTGAATTCAACCGGTTTCGGCTTCAGTCAAAAAACCAACACCGTGACTGGTAGCAGTAAAGCACTATCCAGCCTCTACTGGCTCCGTATGGTCAGTGCCCGAGTTTTTGGGACGCAACTCACTGCCCGAAGGGGCTTCTTATCCACCCACACGAACGCAGTTCGTGAACCAAGAAGAAAATCTCAAGATTGATGCCTCAATTGATCCGGCCTCTACGTCAACACCAACGAACCCTTGTATTTCAATTGATCCTGGCTTCAAGCACCAACGGTCTAACCATATCATCTAGATCTACAAACTCCAGAAACGTCTCACAATTGATCCTGGTTCAGGACGAGGCCGGTCGAACCATCAAGTCTCGCTAAACCCTGAAGCATTTCTCGAAATATCCTGAACATGAGTTGCTGCGAAAAGATACATGGAGTACCTTTCTAGTCCAGCATGCGGACTTTCAACCATTGCCCCTCGAGTTCAACACCAATTGGGTGGCCAGGTCGTACACATGCTTCCCGAAGGCGTCCACCCTCTCGAGATAACGCAGTATGCTACATAACGCACTTGGACATTGGGCAGAAAAATCCGAAGATTTACAACAATAGGGTAGAGTACGTCAGTCTTAAGGGTAAAACTCTGTGATGCGATAGACCCTTGTCACTGAGTTGATCAACGCGGCTCAGCCCTCCACCTTTACGGTGGAACTAGGGCCCCATTTGGTCGATCTTCCACCACAGAGGTCCAGTGATTGGCGCAAGTGAACTTGCTTTAGGCATCAGGACTCAATCCTCCAATTTGCCGGGATGAAACTAGGATCCTAGTCAAGACAAGCGCCCCCCAGCGCGTCAAGCTACAATATCGTTGGGAGCGTCTATTTCAAGAACATTGCGAATGTACTTTTAGAGATTTCAGTGACCTACTTACTCATTAGGTCCAAGATCAGTGCTTCCATGTGCGCAGAATTTGGATATGCCAAATAAGTGCGCAAATGAAGTTGCTCCATTTTTTTCCCAGTAAAGACTCGTAGTTTAGAAGCTCTATCCTGCCTGTACTGTCCCTGCAGTGTAAGTGCCCGAGTTTGGTTGGACGTAACTCACACGCCGAAGGGGTTCTTTCTTTTACCATCCAGTCGCAGCTCGAGTCATGAACACCCCAGCCGAACCAGTCTCAAGCCCACCACCAAATACCCTTTTAGTATATCATGCAGGCTTTCAACTACTGCCACCACGAATCCAACCTCAGTTGAGTGGCGAGGAATATAAGTACTTCTGTGGGCTACCACCCTCCTGTGGTAGCCTTGTTTCCAAAAGGAGCCTTTGAAGGCTTACGGTCCTCAAAAAGAGTTCTACTCGGTGCCATAAACCACGAACACGAAGAATCTAATACGTCGCCGTATTCCTTCTCTTGAGGCTAGCACAGATATATTACTGACGTAGAGAGTACCTGCAATCGGGTAGAACCACGCTAGTTTTATGGTTGAGTGCCCTGCATTGCGATGCCCAGTCCGCTACTTCAAAAACAATGTCAGTTTCAATGAGAGAAGCATTTAGAGCAGTTACTGTACCATGAGTAATAGGAGCGCGTTCAAATTATACGAGATGAATCACCAAACAACCGATATTATTCTCCAAAGTTTGTCGCATTATGTTGGACTTGTCCAAAGAGATATCAAACACAAATATAAAGAAAATAAAAGTCAGCCAGGTATACTTCAATTAAGAATGGCACAAGTGAAACAAGATAAGAGAGAAACGGTTGACTATGTCCCGAACAAGCACTGGAGGGGAGAAAATAAAAATGAAAAAAACAAAAACAAGAATAACCTCTTCAGTAACCATTTAAAATAAATAGAGGTTTATACTTGATAGAAGGTACTACTCTGTCAAGAAAGTACCGGAAATTTTCAATTAAAACAATATTTTTACATTTGATCGTCAAAATTTATTGGGTCGCCTTCAAAATAGGCTCCATTTGCTCCAATACATCTATGCCAACGGCACTTCCAATTATCAAAACATTTTTTATAGGCGCTTTCCGGGATGGACTTTAGCTCTCGCGCCGAATTTTGTTGTATGGCTTCAATCGACTCAAAACGGGTGCCACAAAGGGGCAATTTTAGTTTTGGGAAGAGGAAAAAGTCGCAGGAAGCCAAATCCGGCGAATACGGTGGTTGCTGAAGCACGTTTGTTGAGTTTTTGGCGAGAAAGTCAGTCACAATCGTAGCTCCGTGAGAAGGCGTGTTATCGTCATGCAAAATCCATGAGTTGTTCGCCCACAAATTTGGCCGCTTCTTACGGATACGCTCACGCAAACTTTTCATAACGCCTAGGTAATACTCCTTGTTTACCGTCTGACCCTCTGGAACGAATTCGTAATGCACCACGCCACGGATATCGAAGAAAACAATGAGCATCACCTTCATTTTTGAGCGGCTTTGGCGTGGTTTTTTCGGTTTCGGCTCATTTTTTGCCACCCATTCCGATGATTGCTGGCTTGTTTGCATATCGTACTCGTAGACTCAGGTCTCATCACCAGTTATAATGCGTTCCATGAATGTAGAATCGGAATTACAGCGATCCAGCATGTCTGAATCAACCTGTTCGCGATGACGTTTTTGAAGAAAATTCAGGTCTTTCGGTACGAGTCGTGCGGCCACATTTCTCATGCCCAAAATATCAATCAAAATCGTACGTGCGGACTCGTGGGATATCTTAAGATCATGTGCTATCTCTCTCAAGCTGGTACGACGGTTTTCCAGCACCCTTTCCTTAATTTTATCGACGTTATCTTCGATCGAAGCCGTCGATGGGCGACCACTTCACGACCGTCCTTGAAGGCTCTCTACCACTGATATGCACGAGTTTTCGATATAGCATCATCACCAAAGACCTTTTGCAACATTTTCAATGCATCGGCACATGAAAATTCATTTGCAACACAAAACTTTAAACAAATTCTTTGCTCAACGTGATCACCCATAGTAAAAATCGGCACGCACTCTGACATCGACTGACTTAATCAGCTGTTGCAAACACACTAGTTGACAGATCCCGCTCAAGCTTGGCATAGTAATTAAGGACAGTGGTACCAACCTAGGAAAAAAAATTTTTACCTGCCTCATTTCCCCACCAGATTTAAATCGATAAGTCGGTACTTTCTTGACCGAATGTATAACTTAGATATCCAATAATATTGAATATTCTAAGTAAGATAGTTTTATGATGAGATTCTTAAGATTATGTTAAACATTTTTGAAAAATATCTGTTTTAAACATAAGATTGATGAGCATAAACAAAATTTTGTCTACTCAAAATATTTAATTTTTGTTTGTTTAATTTTGTTCAACAATTTTTATTTATTGGATTTTGTTATATCATTTGGGTGTCTTATAATGAATGTTTATTTTATATGTCGTTAGATATAAGTGGTACTTCTATGACATTAATTTAAATTAATTCCTGAAGTTATAATTATTGAATATAATTTTTTGAAATTAAATATGTAGAAGACAAATATTAAAAAATTTGAATAACAGTAACTTTCTAATATACATAGTGTATTTGAATTAGAGAATCGTATATTTTCATGAATACAGTGATTCCATCAAATTATCGTTTACGCGCTTGTACAAGTATTAAATAACAGCGGGCCATCGTGGTGCTCATATGTCACTTATTTTCTAATTTTAAGCCGAAAATGGTCTCAAATGGCTAGGTTGGACTAAAAGAGCAAGAGACGAAACTTCCAGGGTAGGTTTAGAGCCTGAAGATTTCAGTTGATTTCGTTAATGGGCAAAATTGGTTCAATGATTATTGCCAATTGATTTTTTTTTCAAATGTTTCAATAGTTTAGAAATATCTGATCCGATCGAAATGAAATTTGGTATTTAGGTGTTTTATAACCAAGGGCAAGTTCGTGCGGAATTTCGTGAGCATCTAATCAAAAAGAAATATTGTGTTAGCAAAGCAGCGTTGAGTTCTACCGAAACCATATTAACAGTCCTAGGAACAAGTTTTGAATTTAGCCTTTCATATAATTTTTTTGTATTACTAGATTATAGTTTGAGAAATATCATCAAGGATAACGGTTTTTATTCAATTTTTTTAAAATAATTGTAGTTCAAATGGAAAATAACTTATATTCAGAATCAAAGAATAACGATTCTTTCAGAATATCAATTCTAGGTCATTAGACCTTCTACATTAGAAGAAAAGCTCATTTTCGCAACAAAGCTCGCTGCTTTCATATCTACTCAACTCTTCGCTTCTACAAGGCATAACAAACTTTTGCGTTTTGGTTACTGGAATCGAATCAGTTCCTCTCACATGGATGACTAGTGAAAATACACTCCATAACGAATGTTCTGTTGATCCTACATTCGGTTTGCAGGTGTACTCTATTCCAACGTATAACGACGTGATTGTGTACCTTTACATTGTTGTCAGAAGTTTATAATACTATATTATGTATATTGCATCGACGTTAATTTGCGAATATTGCAATTATCTGCCGACT
Organism: Megalocaria dilatata; assembly: GCA_034642435.1. Lineage (NCBI taxonomy): Eukaryota > Metazoa > Arthropoda > Insecta > Coleoptera > Coccinellidae > Megalocaria > Megalocaria dilatata. Next base: position 48,488,438 of record CM067859.1, on the reverse strand, counting down.
AATGTTTTTCGGGGTGATAGTCTGTCGACTATGCAATTAAGCTAATGGGATTATAATTATAACCAAATAAGTCCAGTTGGCTGCACAATATGTAATTGATTTAATTCTAAATCTAATGTTACACTATTAGAACTGAATTAGTGAAAACATTACACTCATTTTGTTCGTATCGATATTTTCTCTAACATTAAACTTGAAACTGGGCATAATAAAGGGTTTTTCCATAAGAGGTTTCACTTTGAATAGCCCGCTATCTGGGCAGCTGTCATTCCTGAAGCTGTCATATCTTAACATTTGACAAGTAAAAACTACCTCATTACTAAAAATGAAACGATACACGCTCCAACAAAGCACTGAAACTGTTAAATACAAAAATGGTGGAAATTTCGCATTAACAGTGTGCAAACCTGAAGTACATCTGGGTCGTCGTGAAGCACGTTCTCGGCCAGCAATAATGAAACTGGTGAAAAAAATTTGAGCTGTGAGGACAAGTGAGTGATGTGAAGAATCGGAACAGTGTGCCTCGCTTAAGAAAAACTGAGAATATTGTTATTGTAACGCGTAGTGTTGACGAAAACCCAGTTTTGTCAATTCCTCATCGATCTTTGGAATCAGGCATTCCACAAACGATATTGCATCGTATTTTGTATGAAGACTAAGGTCTTAAAGCTTTTAAAGTTCAGTTTACACCAGAACTCAAGCTGGCCGATCAACAGCAAATCCGTATCTTCACTGATCGGATCCTGATGGAAATACATCAACATTTTCCGGATTTTCATCGAAAAATCATCTTCAGTGATGAGGTTCAGTTTCACCTCTTAGGCTCTGTTAATAAGCAGAATTGTCGCATGTAGGGCTCAGAAAATCCAACACTTATTGTTGAAAGGCTAATGTTGTTATCATTATCATAGTGCGGACGTATTTGAGATCGCTTTTGTCTTATTACAATATTTTGGTGGTCTGTGTGAATATATTTTTTTTAGATTTGCCAGAAGGGGTGGCAAGTATATAGCCGTTCTATTTAATCCTTACCTTGTATAGAATTCTTTCCTTATTTTTATATTATTCTCGCTGGTATTTTGTTTAGTTTTCAGGTTTATAATTACAGTTCAGGGGATAGTCTGCATATATTTTATATGCTATATCCCATACGTGAATCACCGGAAGATAAGAGTGAATATATCTAGTCGTGCACATGAGGGGTTCATTCGTTCTGAGGTGACTCTATCAATTGATCCTCTGGTGTACTGGTTACTCCTATCCGACATTTTTTTCTATTTTCCTGCGGCTCTCCTGTGTGTCTGTCACCGGCTATCGGCCCGGCCGTTGTAAAGTGTGACCCAGAGTTTTTCCTTTTCACACCAGTACACTGACACAATTTTGAAAAAAAATGTCATGCATTAAATGCGGTGTAGCAGTGAGGGAGAACGTTGACAGGTTGCTTAGTTGTGATGGATGCAGTAGACCTATACATGTTTAGTGTTCGGAGCTAATTCCTGCAGAGTTAAAGTGCTTCGAGTGGCGCTCCAGTTCGAAGCGTAGAGTAAAGTACATATGTATCGAATGTGAACAGGGTCTCCATCAGATTCCGAAGATCCTGAAACTGATCAGTGATCTGAGGGATGAGGTGAGGGAACTGAAGCAGGTCAGGGTTGGTGACGCCGGTGCTGTTTCTTGTCCTGTTGGATCTTCACAGAAAATGATGGTGAATAAGTAAGTGTGATGATAAGAACTAAACGCTCTCAGAACTTAATTCTACACGGCAGCACTGAGATGGGCAATAGCAGGCAGGATCAGGCTCGGGAGATACAGTTCAGGCTCTGCTGAAGGAATATAACATCAGTGGTCAGGATGTTAGGCAATTTGGGCTTGGAAAATTCGACCCTACGAACGAACAACAGACGCGTCCTATTAGGGTTCGCTTATCATCCTCAGAGTATATCCCTACCATTCTGCGCAGGTTTAGGAAAGCTAAATCCCAGGAATATTTGTGTATTTGTCACGTTCCCTTGATAGAACACCTCAACAGGTTTCCGTATTCAATCTTGTGAAAGCCAAGTTGGACTAAGTTTCCGCCGCTGGAGAAACAAATTACCGGTATATTTAAAATCTGTATGTGATTACAGTTATGACATCGTTTGTATAAGCGAGACGTGGCTTGGAGAATCTGTTTTCAATGGAGAAGTTGCACCACCTGGTTGTAGTACAGTGCGTTGTGATAGGCGATTTCGTGATATTGGAAGGTCCCGTGGCGGTGCGTCTTCTTTGCCTTTTCTGACACCATCAGCTTCAAGGTCCTGGATAACCAGTTTTTGAGCAACCGTAGTCTTATGTAGCTGTACTGAGCCGATCGCCCCCCAGGCGTTAGATCTTGACGTGATGGGGGCGCTCTCTTGACTAGGACCCTAGATTCGTCCCGGCGAATTGGAGGGTTAAGTCTTGGTGTCTAACGTAATGCCATTTCGCGCCAGTCACTGGACCTGCATGGTGGAAGATCTCCGAATGGGGCCCTAGTTTAACTCAGGTGAAATGGAGGGCTGAGCCGGTTGATTAACTCAGTGACAAGGGAGTCTGTCGCAGCACAGGGCTTCTCCCTTAAAACTGGCGTACTCTACCCTATCGCAGTATAAATCTCCGGATTCTGTGTAATGGCCGAGTGCGTTATGTAGCATACTGCGTTACCTCGGGGGGGTGGTCGTGCCCACAGGTGTTACTTGTACCACCTGGCCACCCCAATTGGTGTTGGACTCGAGGGGGCAGTGGCTGAAAGTCCGCATGCTGGACTAGGGGGGTATTTCATTTATCTGTTCGCAGACCCCCATTTTCGGGATATTCTCATGAAACGACTCGGGGTTTAACGGGACTTGACGGTTCGACCGGCCTGTCCTGGCCCCTGGATCTGTGCGTAACAATTTAGGGTTTGTGAATATCGACGAAATCGCTCCGCCATTAGTGCTTGACGCCAGGATCAATCAAATGACTTCACATGGGTTCGGTGAGTCAGGACGTATAGTCCGCTAGACAGTGCTCGTACCAGGATCAATTGTAGTCGTCAATCTTGAGTTTATCTTAGTTCATGGGACTGCGTTCGGGTGGATGGATAAGAATTCCCTCCGGCGGGTGAGTTGCGTCTCAAACCAACTCGGGTACTGACCTGCTGAGCCAGTAGATGTTGGATAGTGCTTCGCTGCTACCAGTCAGACGGTTCTGGCTTTCGAGTCGGGGCCCAAACTGGAAGCTGGTGGGTTCATCTCTTCGGAGGGATTCTCGCCACGCGCGATGATATGGCGTAATCCTTATCACACTTTCTACCTCTAGGGGTCGACTGTGGAGACTGCTTGGTAGTCACTTGGAAAAGAGGCCTTCCTCAAATAGCCAATAACTATTCTGGTAGAATTCACCTGTACTGAGCCGATTCACTTTATCATTTGTTTGGTCTACATACCACCTGACGTATCTGCCTTCCAGCTTAAGACTTTCACCTCTGCCCTTGAGGTAGAATTAATTAATAAGAAGGTTTCAATCTTAGGTGATTGTAATGCTCGAAGTTTCAATGTTGGTTCATCGGAATGTCCTAAGGCAATACTTCTGCATACTTTCTGTAGTCTCCTTGAATTACAGCAGTATAACACGGTATATAATGGACATGATATAATTCTGGATTTTATATTCGGGGGTGATACTATGATGTCTCTGTTGCCCACTCTGATGAGTCCTTTATTCCTGAGGACTCATATCACCCAGCGCTTTCTGTTGTACTGCGGAAATCATCGTGTAACCATCAGGTTGATTTTCCAACGGCTGGAAATTTGTTTTACAGTTTCAAGAAAACAAACTTCAAAGAATTGTTCTGGTCTGTAAGTAACTTCAACTGGAATAATTCTAAGAATTTCGATAGAACTGATGATACCTTGAGTTATTTCTATGACAAACTGTTCAATAAGATTAGTCAACATGTTCCTGGTAGGGCATATGCGTACACTGCTTGTCGGTTTCCTGTGTGGTTTACTTCCAACATCAAACGTAACAAACGTATATAGAATTTCGAGCGTTCGAGATGGCTGCTAACCCGAAATCTTAAATATCATATAGAGTTTGTTCGCTTGCATGCACTCATCAAGTCAGAGATATCTTCGGCATATGATAGTTACTTGGCTGATATTCAAGAAAGAATATCTTCTATATTTTGGAAGTTCATCCGTCAGAAGAAGAAAAATACCAGGATACCTGGCGTAATGTGCAGTTCTCCCCATGAGAATCCTCAGGATGTTGTCAACTTGTTCGCAAAGCATTTTTCTTGTACGGGGGTTGATGGAGTTGATGCCCCATCGGAATATAAGAGTAATTCAACAACTTTTACTCGGCTCCCGCCGGTTCTTGTGCCTGTTATCTCTGAGGATGAAATAAGGTCAATTATGTCCAAATTTCCAAACAAGGCAACAGCTGGTGATGATGGCATTCCATCATATGTCATAAGGGATTATAGTTTTGTGCTTGCTAATTATTATATTATTAGTTTGAGTCATCTTCCCTAAGAAATGGAAGAGAGCTCGTGTGGTCCCTGTATTCAAGAAGGGAGATGTCTCCCAGATTGAAAATTATAGACCAATTTCGATATTATTCGAAGGTTTATGAGGAGCTGTTATATGGATATATGTATTTCGAAGCCAGTTCATATTTTTCCACAGAGCAGCACGATTTTGTTAAAGCAAGATCTACTGTGACTTACTTGACAACGATCACACAGTATATTACTGAATGTTTGGATTATTGAGTTTAGGTTGATGTGGTGTATACTGACTTATCGCGAGCCTTCGACTCTGTCGATCACGATATTCTGCTGAAGAAGATCTCGTCCTTCGGCTTCAGTCCGGCATATGTGGAGCTCACCCGATCATACTTGGAGGATATAATAAATTAGGTCTTCTACAATGGGTATAGAATACTTGAGTATGTTTCATGTGGAGTGCCTCATTGTCTAATTTGGGACAATTATTTTTTTATCATGTATATAAATGATCTTAATTCTCTTAAATTTCCTGCTTTAGCGTTTGCCGATGACTTGAAAGTTTACTTGAGAATACGCAGTCCTGGTGATTTGGTGCTGCTCCAGTCAAGCTTCGAGTATATTTATAGTTGGTGTTTATGCAACAAACTCATGCTGATTATAGAGAAGTGTTTTAAAGTTACATTCAGTAGAAGGTCACGTCGGTATATATACTACTATGTATCTTTTTTGGTAGTAAAATATAGTAATTTCTACAATTTGTTTTAATTATGATCAACTACCAAATAGTAGCAGCTGAAATAATTCAGTATCAAGCTTCTTTTTGAATCCAGCTTCAAATGATTTGAAACTGTTTCATGATCGAAATTTAGCTTCTGGGCGGTACCATGACTGCTAACAGGCTAGTCAACCTAGATTATTCTTGTGATTTTATCGACATTTTGGACGACAAGACTGCCTGTGCGAGGAGCATCTTTAACATCAAAAATATCTGAACAGAATCGATGAAACCAAAATGGCACGTGATTGGATGTTGCAGTATTGGGATCATGAACATCATTCATAATTCCAGCAGCCTGGCTTGCATTTTCGTCTTTATCAAAGAAAAACTGTAAAATGTACTGAATAATCTCTTTATTGACTTCCATTTTTAACACCCTGTAACTCACAACTGAATGAACCAAACAAAAAACAGCAAAAGTATTTTTTCAGAGTGAAATGTCATCTTGACAACGAGCATATATCTGAATTTGTTTGATTCGTAGTTTACCAGATATCGATTGCTACAGCCATTTACCGAAAAAATAATAACTTTTTTTTCCCAAACTATTATTTGCAAGCATTCATCAACGTCTTCAAAAACAAGGAAACTTCTCAGGAACCATCGATAGTGGACACCCTCGAGAGTAAGGAGTGTGGCGCTAGAAGAACCTGTTCTCAATTTAGTCGAATAACCTCTTCAAAAAGGTTCCAGGAAAATTTTTCAAGTTTTAAATGTAAGCCTTTCCTTGGGTATTTAAAATTTTGAAAGGACAAGTATTGTATCCCCAGCACATCTAACGTGTTCAGGGATTTTCTATCTCGCTTAGTATTTTGTCAGTGGTTACATCAAATGATCACCCAAGTTCCGTAATTCTCATCTTTTATTTTGTTTACTGATGGACCCTACTTTTCAAGGCAATATTTTAGGAATTTCCCTTATAATCATATATGGGCTGGGGAAAATCCTTACCCAATTGTTGGATTTAGCTTTCAATAACAATTTTTGATAAATGTGTGACTTGGTGTTATTGATGATCATTCAATTGTACCAAATTTTCTTTCAATAAAATTAAAGGGACATGCATACTACTATCAACTACAAAAATTGCCAAAAGTTTTTGAAGAAATCCATATACAAATCAGGCAAAAACTATAGTTTATACATGATGGAGCTCAGACACATTTTACTATTGGGGCTAGTGGTCACCTAGACGAAGTTTCTCCAAACTATTGAATAGGACAGGGGGACCCGCAAAATTGGTCTACCCGACCTTCTGACTTCAATCCCTTGGATTTTTGAATTTGGCGTTTTCTTAAAACGCTGATGTATTTAGCTCCCGTATAAAATATCGATGATTTTACGCATAGCATTCTGTGAGGTTTTAAGACTACACCCGGACTATTTTATTTCAAAGAGAAGAGTTATGCATTATTTCATAGGGAAGCGGTTTTCAACATTTATAATGATTTTTACTTTTAGTGTTTTGTTGCTATTTCATATTATTTTCATTGTTTGTTAGGCATAATTTTTTTGCACAGTATAAAATAATAAAATAGAAAGGCCTTTTACTTGATAGAAGAAATATAACAAAATTTGAATATCAAAACAAATTATCTTCTATAATTTAAATTTCAAAAAAATTTTTTTATTCAAAAAACTTTTAGAATTAAATTAATGTCTAAAACAAGCACCGCTTACATTTCATAGACGTATATAATCAGAACTCAATATATAATGTCAAATGGAATAAATAAACCAACAAATATACGAAAGTCATTAAAATTAATAAATAAATAATTGAAGGAGACAAAATTTTGTTTCTGGTCTTACCTTCAAGAACACCAATTGCCTTTTAAAAACATGAACACACTTAAAGGACTTCTCAAAGAATATAATTCATTTGAAATATTTAATATATTTAAATATTCGAATAAGTTAATTCAGAAATCACTAAAAACATGCACTATATCTTCAAAAAACAAATATAATTCTTTGCAATTCCTTCTTCAGTTCTGAGTAATATTCCAAATATTAAAATCAAAAAAAAAATTTAATTCTGAAAGTTTTTTGAATAAAAAAATTTTTTTGAAATTAAAATTGTAGAAGATAAACATATTTTAATTTGTTTTGATATTCAAATTTTGTTATATTTCTTCTATCAAGTAAAAGGCCTTTGTATTTTATTTTATATGTATAGCTATCATATAGCTGACAACTATGTTAGCGATAAAGATCAAATATATGACCTTGGAGTCCTCTCCGATTCCATGTTCAGTTTCATCCCACATGTTGAAGAGTTGTGTGCGTCTGCTATGAGCACTTTGAGCTTTGTGTTGAGGTGTGGCAGGGACTTCACAGGTATTTCACGCTGGTCATCAGTAAGTTGCAGTTTGCATACTTGATATGGTTTCCTATTTGCGACTGTCATTTGGTATCACTAGAGCACATTCACAGAAAGTTTTTCTAGTTTGTGTTGATTTGGCGGACCGGCATGTATCCCGAGCGTGGTACTGATCTATCTTCTATCATAAATGAGATGAAGCTATCACCGTTGCTTACTAGGCATGAGAATCAATGTGCAAAGTTTTCTCAGAGACTGTTGACCGGAAGGATCGACTCACCTTACCTCTTATTAGAAAACCCTTCATAAGAACGTAGACATCACATTGAATCTACAACGAGTGCAGAAATATTATACGGAATCATTTATGAAGTGTACCCATGAATATGCCTATTATACAAATACTGAATTGTTTCAGCCGTTACTATTTGGTAGTTGATCATAATTAAAATAAATTGTAGAAATTGTCGAAACTCGAGTCACAAGAAAATGTGTAATATATATTTTTTGGTAGTAAAACATAGTAATTTCTACAATTTGTTTTTTTACCTATTATACAAGTTGAATCCAACGTGAATTTTTTTGCGCACTTATTCTTGGAAAAAGCGAGCTATCAATTTACCTATATGTCTGCAATTTACCAATTTTGAGCCAAAAATAGTCTCAATCGACTTGGATGGACTCACTGATAAACAATTCGGGGTCAAAAGTATTTATGTGCGGACAGTCCGTCTGTAAGTACTCCTATTTTCGAACGAAAAATGCTACAGCTTTAAACTTTCAGGAAAGTATTCAGATATAGATATCTCGGTGAACTCTGTGAATTAAAAAAATCGGACCAATTTATTCGCAATTATTCACATTTGAGTGTATAATGGTGACCCAAAGATTTTTGCCAAATTTTGTGACGATCGGCCGTCCGAGCTTATAACTAACTATTAGAAAAATAGTAACTTCCGAACGAAATTTAAATTTTGTAATAATAATAATAATTCTATCAAGTAGAACTGTTTCAATTATTTTATTTATATATAAATTATATTATATATGATATATAATTAAATTTTAGTTTTCCTCACTCATTATATAAACTTCATTTGGTTTTAACTAAGGGTCATAAAATACCTTACAAACTTTGTGTGATTTTTTTGGCGAACATAAAATACGTAGGATTTTTGAAGTTCTCTAATTTTAGTATTTGTTCAACAAGCATACCACGAGGTCTGTCTGAAAAGATATTTTTTATTGATTTTATTATTTGAATGTGAAGTAGGACTAAGATCTTATTTAATTCCAAATTGTTTTTTTAAGGATGTACTACATGTTTTGACAGATTTTTTGAGGTAATTTATTTGAATATTTAAATATATTATATTATTATTTGGAATGAGTCACTTTTTGGACAAGTTCCTAAGATTATGTTTTGCATTATTGAAAAAAAAATTGATTTTCATAAATATAAGATTAGAAACAAAATTTCGCCTCCTTCAAGTATTTATTCAGTGATTTTAATTGACAATTTATCTTTCGTTGGATTTTTTGTTCCATTTTATATTATATAATGAGTGTTGATTTTATATGTTTACTAAATTGAAGCAGTGCTTGTAAGACATTAATTAATTTAATTCAAAAAGTTTTTGGATAAATTTTTTTTAGATTGAAATTTGTAGGAGGCTAGCAGAATGAATCTGTTTTGATATTTAAATTTTGTAATAATCCTTCTATCAAGTAAAAACTTCTTTTAATTATCTTTCTGTAACTTTTATAAATACAAGGAGGTCATCATTCTGGTTATTTTTTGAATAAATATAGAAAATGTTATAGTCTGGGATCACAAAATCACTCACCGAGTACCTACAAATTCCATGTTTTAGAGAGTACAACTATGTCTACTCCCCTCCCTTCCTGATGAACAAGATGTTCATCTTCTTTCAAGACTCCGATGTTAAAATGGGCCACAGTGACCTTCTCTTTAATCTCCCCTCCGCACAGAGACAGACATTCATCTATTGTAGTACAAACATTTGTTTTAATTCCTCTTGGCCATCCAAGATGTCTAAAGAATCTAACATGTAATTGTGTCAAAATCAAATGGATAAAAAACCTAAATAGCCGTGGAGAACCAACAAAACAATCAAGTAAAATGCTCATGTAGTTTAAATTTATGAAATTATACAATCCTCACGAAATTTGGCACAAACATGTGCCCTATTATTCTACTTCTGAATGCTTGTTTTGAGATCGATCGAATTTATAGTTTCGAAAATATTGGGAAAATTTTTCAAACGTTAACTGCGAAACTATTGAACCGATTGTGTTCAATCACAAATTAAGCTGTTGCATTCAGACTCCAGAAATTATCTGAAAAGTTAGAGCTACAGTCTTGACTCTTTCCGTTCAAAAGTTAGCATGTTTGCGGACGGACGGCCGGACCGACCAAACAAAATTATTTTTGACCTTGGATTCTTCATCAGTGGGTCCAATATGTCGTTAAGATCATTGACGACTCCCAATTCAAAGATTATATCCATTTGCGCAAAAAGTTCTGTTCGCAAATACAAGATTAATAATAATAATATTAACCTTCAAAAGATAGCTATAAGAATTTTTCATTAGTCTGGGTTTTGTTTCGAATTTTACATTGTTTTTGGTGAAACAATTTTTGCGATTCTCAAAACCATGGCAAAAAAATTGTGTTTTGATAAAACATTGCTTCTCGGTTGGAAAAAATACTACTTGGTTGGAACGAAAGCTTGATTTGATAAGTGTTATTCATACATAAGAAAAGTCAAAATTCTTTTGGCAAACCATAAAGATAAGATGGAGGAGATAGCTGACAGTTTAAACATATCCAAAGAACATAGACAAACTACTTACTGTAGACCCTCAATGAAGGCAAAATATTCTTGCACGAGTCTTTAGTTCAGTTGACAACCGCTAGGCTAAAATTTAAAATTTGTCATAGTAGACTTTTTGAGTTAGGTGAATAAGTTTGAAACATCTATTAATAATCTATGGGAAATCGAATGGATGTTGAGCAGCTTTTTTCCAATCAGTATTTTCAAATTGCTTCTTATACCAATATACTTCGAGTATTCGCAAACTCAAAGAATGGGCGTTACTAGTTGTTAGTTATCTGTTGTGAGGTCAACTCCCAGGCATCATTTTCCTAATTACAAGGGCGACTTCCTCAGATTCCAGAAGTGGTTGGAAATTTTGAAAAATAAAAGTCTTAACGCAATGCTGTCAGGTGATATATGATATATGTATAAAGGAAAAAAGTAAACTAATAATAAAAAGTGGTTTTTTCTTGATAGAAGGATCATCACAAAATTTCAAATATCATGATTTATTATGTTGAATCTTAATTAAAAAAAATTTTTATTCAAAAACTTTTAGAATTAAATTAAATAAATTACTTAGAACATAATTAAAACAAATTGTGACAATTACTATATTTTACTACCAAAAAATATATATTACACATTTTCTTTGGACTCGAGTTTCGGGAAATGAACTATCCCATCATCAGACATTTGAAGACCTAACAATGGTACAGTGGTATTTGAACAAAAGTGATGAATATTTTGAATATTTCAACAGATTCTCGGTAACACCTAATAGTGGTACAGAGGTTTACAATCGGAACGTGATAAAAAACCGGGTTAAAAAAAGAGGGGCCTTCTAACAGATATCGGAATTTCGGCAATCGGCAAAGAAGGTTGTTGAACAGATGGTACTACCCATTTAAATATCTCAAATAATTTTTTTATCACGTTCCGATTGTAAACCTCTCTACCACTATAAGGTGTTACCGAGAAGCTGTTGAAATATCAAAATATTTATCACTTTTGTCTAAATACCACTGTACCACTGTTAGGTCTTCAGTTGTCTGATGATGGGATAGTTCATTTCCCGAAACTCGAGAAAATGTGTAATATATATTTTTTGGTAGTAAAACCTAGTAATTTCTACAATTTGTTTTAATTATGATCAACTACCAAACAGTAACGGCTAAAACAATTCAGTACTTAGAACATACTCAATTTAGTAGACATATAGAATTAACACTTATTACACAGTATCAAGGGGAATAAAATAATTCAAAGAAATATTAATTATCAATTAAAATTACTAAATATATACTTGAAGGGTACAAACTTTTGTTTCGTACCTTGTTTTATGAAAACAAAATTCCTTCTCAGAAATGCGAAACATAATCACAAGTACTTCTTCAAAAACAACTTGCTCAAAATAAGTTCCTTCAAAAAAATTCCTAAAACATTCAGAACATCTTCAAAAAGCAATTTAGAATTCTCACAACGGAAACTCATCAACCCTACTTCACATTTAAAAAATAAAAATAATCAACAACAAATATCTTACCAGACAAACTGAATGAAGAATGAAGAATGAAGTGAACTTTTAAACAATCCTACGTATTTTATGGACTCCTTCAAAACTAAATGATAATATGTTGTGTAAACAACAATATATAATTATTATATATACAATAAAATAATAGAAAGAGATTTTTTCTGTGTAATAAGTTTCAATTCTATAGGACTACTAAATTGACACAGTGTGTTCTAAGACATTTATTTTATTTAATTCTAAAAGTTTCTGAATATAAATTTTTTGGAATTAAAATTTCTGAGTGGTTAACAGAATAAATATGTATGATATTTAAAATGGAAAAAAAAGTAGACTGCCATCGTCATTTCGAGGAAACATATATATTGCCAGAGACAAAAAGGCAAGTGCAGTATCAACTCTAATGGATCAGAATCAAGTTTTTGTTTCTATTTCCATGCTGGGTACTTACGAGCAAAATCTCTCTCAAAATTTGTTTTTTAGTAATATTTTTACATATCTTAACTCATATAAATATCCAATAATATTGAATATTCTAAGTAAGATAGTTTTACGGTAAAATTCTTAGGATTATGTTAAACATTTTTGAAAGATATTTGTTTTCATAAGAGGGATGAGCAGAAACAAAATTTTGTCTACTCAAAATATTTAATTTATAGGTTTTTTGTTAACAATTTATATTTATTGGATTTTGTTATATCATTTGGATGTCTTATAATGAATGTTTATTTTATATGTCGTTTGATATAAGTGGTTCTTATATGACATTAATTCAATTCCTGAAGTTATAATTATTAAATATAATTTTTTTAAATCAAATATGTAGAAGGCTAACAGAATATATCTGTGAATATTCAAATAATTCTGTTTCCCTAAATAAATGTGTCGAAAACTTCTTTAGAATTATAAAGAATTCAAGAGAATGTTATTGTTCAATGAAAATACTGTGTTTTATACTTCCATAAAATATTGTGCATGGTTTTTCGTGCAGTTATTTCGGATCCAACTCCCAAATTTGAACTAAATTTCATTTTTACTGGTAGTTTATGAAATATTTGAAAAGTATATTTTTAAATGATTATAACTCGGTAAAATTGGGCTGCTTTCGCACTCATTTAAAACTAAGTAGTATATTTAGGTACCAAACGTACCCTCCGAATTTATAGTCTTCCGTTCGAAAGATAGCTTCTTTAACTCCAGTCAGCCGCCTGATTCGAACAAAATTTGGCATCATCCTTCGTGTCGTTATTTGACATGTAAATGCTTCATTTAAACTGGATAACAGGTTTATTGCTATGGTTCTAATAGCGCCTAACGCAGCGCTCTTCACAAAAAATTTTTTTTAATATTTTAATTATTGAATCCTAACGTAATTTTTCAAGAACATGTGCATCATTATTCATCTTCTGAATTACAAATTCCATATCCATCAGAATTGTAGTTTCGCAAGTAATAACAATGAAAATATTTATTGTCTGTATCACCTAAAAATACAATTATAATAAATTGAATAATATTCAACTCTGAGTGATCAACAAACGGCCTACGGTTATCAAAATTCCACACTGGATTCTTCTCTGCCGGTATACTGGTTTTCCATTTCTATGAAATGATAAACATAGAAAACAATACAAAAATATACAGAATCAGTAATCGTAAACAATCCTGAAAGCAAAATGAAGCAGCATACTAAGACTTCAGGCTAGACAAGGGATGAAAGGCAGCATTTTCGAAAAGAAAAAATAACAATCAAACTGGTTGACATTGGTCAAGAAGCATCGCAGATCTTTATTTTTGAAATAGGAGAGAAACCGATCCAAGTCCAGTGTATCCAAAGCAATCATGCAGTAAACAATATTACAGGAACATGTTCTTTCAAATAATTCTCTTTTATGTTTAGGAATGCTCAATCGGGCCATAAGGCTCCTTCTTAAATTGGGCGTGTGACCATCCGTGCAAAATCTTATTCTATTGTATAAGTAGTGACGGGTCTTAAACCAACGCGATCTTTTTAATGAAGGGAATATGTGCTCTCTTCTTTTTACGCCATAAAGAAGTCGAAGATAAGAATTTAGAACCTTCTGGACCCGATATATGCAAGTTGGAATCCAAGCAAGGAATATATACCGAGCAACAGAAATTAAAATAAGAAAGCACGAGAGCCTCAAGGAGAACCTTTTTAGTTTTCATCGGCAAATAATGCCTTTGAGCATAAATACTCTTCAGTCCTTCATATACTAATCTGAGCTTTGATGTAACATGCTCCCTGAATCGCAACTTCGAATCCAATATAAGCCCCAAACTTTTACCGTCAGAAAATGCGAGGGAAAATCCACGGAGCTTTACTGTTGCTGAATTTTTAACATTATCTATTTGTGAATCATTTGAGTGAATGGTCATCCGCCACCCACAAAATGACTCTAATTCGCCTTTGAGAACCCCCACAGCATCCTCAGTGAAAGAATAATAAATTTGAGTGTCGTTAGTATAGCAGGTGTACCGAAATCAACTCAGAGAACAAGGAGATCTGAAAGCATATATTGTGTACATCATCGATACCAATGTACTTCCCTGGACAACTCCGGCAAACAAATTCATCCAATCAGAAAATTCTTCCCCATAAACTATCCTCTGCACACGATTGCTGGAAAAAAGACACCATTATTCCACATGCCTCAACACTGAATCCAATATGATGTAAAACGGACAACATAGTTCAATAGCTTATTAGGTCAAAGGCCTTCCTAAAATCAAGAAGTACCAGTATTGATATTTCATTACGATCTCGAGCAGCAAAAATGTCATCTACACCTGCTAAAGCAGTGTCACAACTATTCCTCTTCTAAACCCTGACTGATTCTGTGGTAGAATAATATTCAGTTTGAGATACTCTTTTATTTGTACTGCCATTATTAGTTGTAAGACCTTTGAAAAAGTGGGAAGTACATTAATTGATCCTAACTGACTCATATCCGTTAGATTGGCAACTTTAGGAAGAGGATTAACAAGGACTTGCTTCCACAGATCTGGAGAGTAAGACATAGGGAACCATATGAAGGCATCATAACTGAACAAAGGTCGAATTGAGTAGACCAAGGCCGAAAGCTTTTGTCGTTATGCCCAAGATAGCCTCAACCATTTCATCAACGAGCTTGAAGTGAAACCTATTGTTTATTTGTGGTCATTCATTATTTTTGTAAGTCTATGATTTCCGGTTTTGGCGGATATGTTTGGCGGAAGCGCTAACTAAATGTTTGTTCATCTCATTCACATTATTCAAATATGGTGGAATTTCATGCTGTCTCTTTTTTATTGAATTAAGTTTCCTCACTTCAGATCATCCTTGAGCTGCGTTCCACTTGTCGAATTTTTGAGCCATATAGGCTCTTTTCTCTCTTCTTAGGGCATTGGTTGCAAAGTTCCACAGTTATCTATACTATTCGTACGCGCTTGGACTTTTAGTTTCCCTGAAAGCATCCAGTGCTTCCCAACGCAGTTTTTTCAACAATCTAATATTATCGGTTATCCACGAAGCATATGGACGGTGTCTTCTGCTTTTTTACTTCTTCACTGGAGTATGCTTATCAAAGATACTAAATATACAAGAATTTAAGAAGTTTACTTTGTCATCTATACTGGCCAAATATAAATTATCATTCAGTGGAGATCTCTCTGAAACGCCACAAAGTCGATCTTCTTGGAGTGCTATAGAAAAATGTTCTAGGTTTCGGCATTAAATCGCCAATGAGACATCTGAAATTGACTGTAAAATGATCTGAAATTCCACCATCCAACACCTCCACATCACCCAAATCATTCGAATTTGTAAAAATCAAATCCAACAGTGACATATAAAACGACCAAAAAAGACCTTAGAGTATTTGGAAATAGATTGTTATTATTTTATTATTATTATAATCCTGATACTCCTAGATCTTCTGTGAAGATCCCCCATCAGAAGCTTTTTCAGCTTGTGCGAGTTAGGAGTTCAGTTGTGTTATTATTATTCTTCCAAATAACAAATTTCAGATTGATTGAATCTGTAATAAAAGAAAAAACTGGTAGAAGGAAAGACAAAACCATTGAATCGATTTTGTCTATTAATTCAAACCTAACCTAAAAGTTTTAAAACTCTAGCTCTTTCTGTTCGAAAATTAGAGTGTTAACGGATGGACTGGCCTCACAGATCACTTCTCACCTCGGATTCTGCATCACTGAGTCGAACCTAGTCGTTTGAGAACATCCTCGGCTAGGAATTCGAAAATTTAAAACATACTAACAAAAGGATAGGACACGAAGCATAGAATTCTGTGTCAATGTCAAAGCAATTTTAGAGCTTCTCTTCTAAACAAAAAGGCAAGTGCAATATAAATTCTATTGGATTAAAATCAAGTTGGTTTTCTTTCAAAAACTTCTTCAAAATTGGTAATTATGCAAGAGGACGTCATTTTTAAATATAAATAATATGTTCTATACTCCTATAAAAAGCCATGTTGTATACGTTGTTTTTTCTGTTAATAATAAAATACAATACATAAATACAAATACACCCATGGGCACAACGGGAATCGAACCCGCAATCCCTGGCACCGAAGCATCTCTGCTCACTATGCAACCGAAATGCAACCACACAAACGTGTAAACTTGAATTTTGCTGGCTACATCGTTATACCTGAAAACTTGTTTTCGTTGAAGCATTTCAGACACTAGATTTAAGACAATCATAATATTTTCCTCTTCGGAAAATTATTTTATAGATTTTCTATCAAATGTTGAATACTTCTGCTAAGCATATTCAATTTTACATTTACTTTTAAAATTTTTCTTATAGATATGAAGAAGTTTTTTGGTACAGGTGCCAGTGTTCTTCTTCAACAAAGTATACAATTCAGAAGAGAAAAACCAAAGTAATTCTTTAATATAATCTTTATATGTGGAATTACAAATTCGAGTTCGCACATAGAATTCTGGAAAGAAAAGGTAAGAACACTGAAGTCGATTCTGTCCAATGCAACGTTGTGATCAAAGTAATCACCAAGTTTGAATAACTGGGTCTTCACCTTGGCAAATTTAATGACTATTTCGGAATACTGGAAGGGTTAAAGGTATTGGAACGAAGTTCAATTGAGATCCATTGTCCATTGTCAGAATCCTGGATTTTTTCGAAGGATTATTGTAAATTCCAGTACGTCCAACTGAATTTTCTGTTTGTGGATTTGAAGAGCTGAAGTCTCTTCAAACTTTTTAGGCAAGAGATGCAGGAGTAGCAAAATTAGCTAGTCTTTCAAATATAACACATCATTATGAAGGAGTTTTATCAGCCACATCCTAAAATTAGAACTGATTCAAGGATCCAATAATTACATGGCTAGATTTCTTTTAACCTGCAAAAAATGTACGGAATATTCATTTGCAAATGAGGAATCAGATTAATTTGCTAATTCAATATAGGAAGTATTGCAATGGGTGGAAAAATAAACTTCCTCATTGATGGGATGGCCTTTTATTTCACAGTCTCTTCAAAATCATTCTTCCGGCTTCTCCTCAAAATAGTTATTAGTTGCTACCTTCATTCTTCATCGTCGGAAAATCGCTTTCCACGAAGACATTTTTCCACATTTCGGAATAGGTAGTAGTCACTGGAACCAAGTCTGGACTGGGTAATGAGTACTTTCTTCGAAACAGAATTACCTCCGCTGTCAGTTTTCTTCGCCTTTTTCCATTAAAGTCTTCTCTTCCGTGATGATTTGACCCTTTTCAGTGTATTCTATCAATAAAATAGCTTTAGGATCCCAAAAGACCGTAGCTATTAATTTTTTCAGCAGAGGGGGTGATTTTAATCTTCTTTGAGGGCTGTGCATCCTTTTCAAACCACTACTTTACTCTCAGGGTCATATGAACTCACATCTCATCACTAGTAACTAGCCTGTTGAAAATAGTCGATAGGTCCAAAGAGCTCTAAAAACTCCTTACAGCACTCGACTTGCACTTACTTCTGAGGTGCGGTGGGCATTCTCGGTACTCATCTTGCACTGACCTTTGAGAGGTCCATATACTCATGAAGGATAGCATGTATGGCACCCACGGATAGGTTTGTGATCTCTACTAACATCTTGATTTTTATTCTGGCATCTTCAAGTACCCGTTTTTGTACCTTTTTCACATTTTCTTCAGTGGTGCCGCTGACGGGTCCGTTCGATTGAGAGTCGTCTTCAATGCTTTCTCTGCCTCATTTGAATTCACTTGACCACTTTTGAACAGTGGATAACGACGGGACACAGTTTTGGTAAACAGCAGCCATCCCTTCTTGAATGATTTTTGACTTTTTCCCTCCTTAACGAGGAACTTTATAACATAACGGTTTTATAACGACTTTCTTCATCATTGTGGCGTCAGTCATTTACTGAGGATACCTAGAAAACTATAATAATAATAGTAAATTAGTGGAATTTTATATTTATATCCTCAGATAGTGTCATTATTGGATGAAATAATTAGATTACTCACATTATAAGCAAATCACCCTAGAATACATTGAACGGCCCTCGTATGAACCCAGTAAAAATTGCGGCAAAAAAATTTTAACCAAAAAAAAAGAATGAAGAGTAGTGCAAAAATTCATTACTATACTTTTCCTCATTCCTCAAAAACAGGTTGTTTACAAATTCGTCATATTTGTTTTCAATATAATCTCATTAAAATATAAATGAATTTTGCATTATATATTAGTATTTATTTTATTCTCTCAAATGATTGTTTAGTCAATCAATTATTTTTACTCTCATTGATATTATATCATAAGTATATGTCATTGAATATATCTAGTGCATATTTCAATAAAATAAATAAAAATAAATCGAATAAAATATTTGAAGCTTAAAAGCATAATATAAGAACTCGATATGAGATCAATTTTCGATCTCATTCACAAATTACGCGGGAAAATAACTTTTGAACTGTTTTTATTTGATTTTTATAATTTCAGAAATGTGAATAAATTATAAAAAAATTTGAATATTAACACAGATTTATTTAATCTGTTAGTCTTCTACAATTTTTATTTCGAAAAATTTATATTCAAGAAACTTTAAGAATTAAATTAATGTCTAATAAGCAATGCTTATATGTAATAGACGTATAAAATCAAAACTTATTAAACAATATCAAATGGAATTAAGAAAAAACCAACGAATATAAATTGTCAATTAAAATAAATAAATAAATGTTTTTTATTTCGTTCCAAACATGCGCACTGAACTTTTCAGACAAGCGTACGCAGCTCTGCTTGTTACAAAATGTTTAGTTTCTAATCTTATATTTATAAAAACTGAATCTTATTCAAGAATATACAACATATTTTTAAGAACTTCTCGAAAACTAATTTATTTGAAATATTTAATATAGTTAAATAAATTATTTCAAAAACTGGCAAAACATGTAGAAATACTCAAAAACTAATTAGAATTCTGATAAAACCATTTCAACTTCACATTTAAAAAATTAAATCAAATGAACAATAAATAAACTAACCCACCACCATCTTTAGGAATATGTGTTTGTTTGAACAATAAAACTAGGTATATCTAATATCCAAGGTACTCTATGTTCTCTGCTCACAACAAAATCACACAAAATTTATAAGGCACTTTAATGGTCTTAGTTAAAACATTCAACACTGTATAATAAATTTCTTTATGAATGGGAAGTTGAAATGGTTTTATCTGAATTCTAATTATTTTTGAGGATGTGCTACATGTCTTGAGAGTTTTTGAAGTAATTTATTCAAATATATTGAATATTTCAAATAAATTAGTTTTTGAGAAGTTCTTAAAATTTTGTTGTATATTTTTGAAGACGATTTAGTTTTCATAAATATAAGATCAGAAAACTAAACATTTTGTATGAATGTGAAGTTGAAATGGTCTTATCTGAATTCTAATTATTTTTTGAGGATTTGCTACATGTGTTGAGAGTATTTGAAGTAATTTATTTAAATATATTAAATATTTCAAATAAATAAGTTTTTGAGAGGTTCTTAAAAACATGTTGTATATTTTTGAGTAAGATTTAGTTTTCATAAATATAAGATTAGAGAACTAAACATTCTGTAACAAGCAAAGCTACGTACGCTTGTCTGAAGAGTTCAGTGCGCATGCTTGGAACGAAACAAAAAACATTTATTTATTAATTTTAATTGACGATTTATATTCGTTGGTTTTTCTTGATTCCATTTGATATTGTATAAGTAGTTTCGATTTTATACGTCTATTGAATATAAGCATTGCTTATCAGACATTAATTTAATTCTTAAAGTTTCTTGAATATAATTCTCTTTAAATTAAACTTGTAGAAGACTAACAGATTAAATCTGTGTTGATATTCAAATGTTGTAATATCCTTTTAATCAAGTAAAAAACCGCTTTCCTATTATTTTATTTTGTGAATAAATTATTATTTTCATTTATATTTTTAAGCATTCAAAATACCCTTCATATGTAGTTCGAGTTTGAAATAGTTCAAAAATGTATATATATTCTTTCAATTCAAACTGGCTCGAACTGATAACCGGAGACGGCGATATGTCAACTATCATTTGCAGATTATTTGGCTTCCCCGCCTTGTAGTTCAGATTTCAAGCTTCAGTAGTGTATCAATGTCCAATAAACGTGTAGATTTTGTTTTACCTGAAACATTTGTCTATGAGAAAGTTGGTAAAGCGTCTTGTAATAGTAGACCAAATACAAAAACGAGTGCATGATTCCGAGCACTGTATTGGAGCTGCTCAAGCGAAATAAACAAGATTTTTGCGGCGATATGTGAGAATGAATAAAACACAGATCCATTATCATATTCCTGAATCAAAACTAACGAAAACTGGGAGAGAGCAGGCGCTGAACCTCGCCCAGAGCGGTCAAAAGCGCAACAAACTGTCGGCAAGGTAATGGCGTCCGTATTATGGAATTCGTACTGCATTTTATTCTTTAACATCTTGAAAAGGGCAAGACAGTCAACATCTACCGCTACATTGCCCGACTGGATCGACAGAACAGGAAAAATTCCGAAGAAACGGTCCTATATGCAAAAAAAAAGTTATATTTCATCCAGAATAGCACAATTGTATAAATTACAGTTCGAATTGCTTTCGCACCCAACCTGTTCTCCTGATTTAAGCCCCAGTGACTTTTACTCTTCACAGATCTGAAAAACATGCTTACTGAAAAAAGATTTGGCTCGAATGAGGAAATGATCGCCGAAACAATAGCCTATTTTGAAGCCACAGAGAAATCGTTCTTCAAGAAAGTTTAAAGAAGCGCTAAAATGAATATGTAGCTCTTGAACAAGATTATGTTTATAAATAGGATCAAATTTGATCATAAAAGTTGTTTTTTCTTCATTAAACGGAGAGTTGTCGGTGAATTATGTACATAATCAGTTGACTCATGGGAATGGAAGTTCAATTCAATTTCTTGTTACGCCGCTGTTTTTCTGATTCATAGAATAATCGTGATCGGATTCTGTCGAACTATCTTTGTTCGTAGAGATCAATTCAGTCTGGAAATAAGACAATAATAATAAATATTATTCCAAAAGAGTTCGAGAGAAGGTCGCGTGCATGGTCGTAGTTATGACGTCACGACGATTAACAATAATTCTTTTCATTGGGACTCGCCTCAGTTCCAAGTCGTAGTTTCAACGGCAAGGACGTATAAAGTGCGAGGGAAAAGTTGGTGCGTCAGTAATTCTGTGTGCGGGATTTACGATTAGTAAAGAAGGTATTTATATCCTATTCAATCCATGAAACACCGTGCTTATTGAATCGTTGTAACAAAGGTCCATTTCAATGTTGTTCTTCCGTATGTTAATTTTGCATTTCTGGCACTCCTCCAAGGATATCGATTCTCTATAGTCTAGTCTCATTCTGATGTTGTTTACTTTCGGAAAGAAGTCTACCACCTAGATTCATAACCTTACATCCATTGGCGTAGCATATAATTCGACTTTTCTGTAAAGGATCTTCATAGGCATTACGTAATAGAAGTTATAACATTATTTGCAATTTTAAAAAATTCAGATACGTGTTTAGCGACCGCTGTGACCTTGAATATAATATAAGGGCACCTCTCAGACTAGTTCTTTAAAAATTTATAGACGGCAGTATTTCGTAAACCCGTTTCAGTCGAATTACTTTCACGTTTTTGCAACTTCCGTTTACATAGGAAGTATGTGAATTTCAATAACTCAAATAGAACAACCCAGGAACCATAAAGTAATTGGAATTTTCGATTAATATTATCATAAATACTATAACTTGACATATTTACAACGCGCAATTTTTACTGTTTCATGGTAGTCCAAGTTTTTGGCAGCTTCCATGAATATGAATTATTCAGACCTTGAAAAACAAACTTCAGTTCTCTCAGAATTCACTCGAATAAATCCTAAGACTTCCTACACCTTCGGAAAATTAATTCGGAATGTATAGGATTTATCGGAACTGATGCAAAAATTTTTAAGAGGAGTTTCTTAAGCAAACACTTATCGTTCAAATAATATGTTTTTTTATGCCTCTTCCGCTTCAAGTTACTGCTCTATGAAATTGGGCGAAATTCGCCGTATAGTTGCTAATTTAATATCGTTTGTTGATTGTTTTCGTAATTCCGCAATGTAATCACGTAGGAGCGACAAATCAATCCCTATAATCATCAGAATTCTTAATACTCCATTTAGCAAATTGAAAAATTAATTGAAAAAGAAAACATCAATACGCAACTTTTTTATATCTTAATTTTTTCTCCTAAAATTGTTACTTTACTGAAAAAATATAAATATTCCTAAGACTCTTCGCACATAAATTCAGATAAAGTATTGTTGACGAATATTTTTATTTTTAAAATTTTCAGGATGTCTAAAGGGTAATACATTGAAAAAATGACATTATTTTATACTGTTCAAAAAAAATTATGCCTAACAAACAATGAAAATAATATGAAATAGCAACAAAACACTAAAAGCAAAAATCATTATAAATGTTGAAAATCGCTTCTCTATGATATAATGCATAACTCTTCTCTTTGAAATAAAATAGTCCGGGTGTAGTCTTAAAACCTCACAGAATGCTATGCGTAAAATCATCGATATTTTATACGGGAGCTAAATACATCAGTGTTTTAAGAAAACGCCAAATTCAAAAATCCAAGGGATTGAAGTCAGAAGGTCGGGTAGACCAATTTTGCGGGTCCCCCTGTCCTATTCCATAGTTTGGAGAAACTTCGTCTAGGTGACCACTAGCCCCAATAGTAAAATGTGTCTGAGCTCCATCATGTAAAAACTATAGTTTTTGCCTGATTTGTATATGGATTTCTTCAAAAACTTTTGTCAATTTTTGTAGTTGATAGTAGTATGCATGTCCCTTTAATTTTATTGAAAGAAAATTTGGTACAATTGAATGATCATCAATAACACCAAGTCACACATTTATCGAAAATTGTTATTGAAAGCTAAATCCAACAATTGGGTAAGGATTTTCCCCAGCCCATATATGATTATAAGGGAAATTCCTAAAATATTGCCTTGAAAAGTAGGATCCATCAGTAAACAAAATAAAAGATGAGAATTACGGAACTTGAGTGATCATTTGAAGTAACCACTGACAAAAAACTAAGCGAGATAGAAAATCCCTGAGTAAAAGTATTTGAACACGTTAGATGTGATGGGGATACAATACTTGTCCTTTCAAAATTTTAAATACCCAAGGAAAGGCTTACATTTAAAACTTGAAAAATTTTTCTGGAACCTTTTTGAAGAGGTTATTCGACTAAATTGAGAACAGGTTCTTCTAGCGCCACACTTCTTACTCTCGAGGGTGTCCACTATCGATGGTTCCTGAGAAGTTTCCTTGTTTTTGAAGACGTTGATGAATGCTTGCAAATAATAGTTTGGGAAAAAAAAAGTTATTATTTTTTCGGTAAATGGGTGTAGCAATCCATATCTGGTAAAGTACGAATCAAACAAATTCAGATATATGCTCGTTGTCAAGATGACATTTCACTCTGAAAAAATACTTTTGCTCTTTTTGTTTGGTTCATTCAGTTGTGAGTTACAGGGTGTTAAAATGGAATTCAATAAAGAGAATATTCAGTACATTTTACAGTTTTTCTTTGATAAAGACGAAAATGCAAGCCAGGCTGCTGGAATTATGAATGATGTTCATGATCCCAATACTGCAACATCCAATCACGTACCATTTTGGTTTCATCGATTCTGTTCAGATATTTTTGATGTTAAAGATGCTCCTCGCACAGGCAGTCTTGTCGTCCAAAATGTCGATAAAATCACAAGAATAATCTGGGTTGACTAGCCTGTTAGCAGTCATGGTACCGCCCAGAAGCTAAATTTCGATCATGAAACAGTTTCAAATCATTTGAAGCTGGATTTAAAAAGAAGCTAGATACTGAATTGTTTCAGCCGTTACTATTTGGTAGTTGATCATAATTAAAACAAATTGTAGAAATTACTATGTTTTACTACCAAAAAAGATATATTACACGTTTTCTTGTGACTCGAGTTTCGGGAAATGAACTATCTCATCATCAGACAACGTTAAAAGGTTTCAGCAAAAGAATCTCTAATACTCTTCATAAAATGCGAATTAATTCTCTAGCAGTAAATAGAAATAATTTAGTTGGGATGTTGGTGAACAATAAAGAAAGGAACTCCAACTTGTCTGAATCGGGGATTTATCAAATTAAAAGGTATTATTGTAATGCTACATATATAGGACTATCAGGCCGATGTTTACAACATAGAATCAAAGAACATAGGATGTCTATTTTGAAAAACCAGAAATCAACCAGTTTTGCAGAACATTGAATACAAAATAATAATTTTTTTAATGAGAAAGATGTCACTTTACAATATACTGTTAAAAAGGGTAAATTGATGGAATATTTGGAGATTCTTTCAGTCAAAAAAGCCATTGAGAAAAAGGAGAATTCAACAAATTCACAAATACTCTCTGGAACTCTCCTATATTGGATGCTGCTATTTCAAATCACAACAATAAAATAATTTGTTATTACGACTATATTTGACAACTGCCTCCTATCCAATTTTATCAACAAATAATATTGTCTGTGAATTTATGCGGAAAGAGTATAAAGTTTAAAGACACAAAAAAGTTGCTTACTGCATTTATATGCTTGTATCAATGTTCTCCAAACTGTCCAAAACATTCAATTAGCGTTAACTAATTAAAAAAAAAAAAATCGTCTAGTTTCAAAAGATAGTTACTTGGAAAGGAAGAAGCTTAGAACAGAAAATTATATGAAAGAGACCCAATAATTTCAGCTAAAAAAACACCTCTTAAAATTTTTCGCACCAATTTATAAATATTTTGTCATTATTAATTGAAATATTTAGCGACGGTCAATCAGTACTAAAAGCTCTATAATCCAGCTGTTGTACATCGAAAACAGTTTGGAGTTGCAACACGGCTCTAAACAGACTCGGTATGTATAACAGTGTCACTCTTGTTTGGATATCGAACCACTCAAAGTGTTTTGGTAACGAAGAGGCAGATCGGCTGGCGTTTGCTGGAGCCACGCTGCCTCTGGAAGGCCCGGAACCATTCCTGGGAATACCACATGACGTGGCTTAGCGGACGATGACAGGCAGAATGAACTCTAGACTAGAGTCTTTCTGGCTGAGCCTTCCAGGCCTGAAACATTCGGAAGCGTTCCTTGGAACGGCTTGGAACCAAAAGCTTAGCAGGCCTAGCGCTAGGTGTGGACAATGCCAAAACTTAGAATAATTGTCGGAATTATGACAGGTTACTGCAGGCTGAAAGCACATTTGTACAAAATCGATCTAGCTGAAGACGATGAATGCAGGCTGTGTCTTTAGGACACCCAAACAGCCAGCCACATCTTCTCAGAGTGCCCAGCGGTGAGTCGCATCAGATTCGAGGTCTTTGGTCAGGCTATTATAGCCCACTGCTAACTGGAAAACATACACCCGAATAAAATTATCGGTTTTATGCAAGAACTGGATCTCATCTCCCGTTCACTATAAATAATAATAATGTATCTTCAGTGAAAACTCTACAATAATATCACAAAAAATTCTGGCTAGTGCATACTTCAGGTACTGTTCATATTTGTGAAAGTCGACAGATGGATATGAATTTAATGGAAAATATTTTTCAGAAACACAGAATTAATATTATCATTAATCAAATAATTTTTATAAGAATTCTCTGATTCTTTCTTCTTTCTTCTGTATTCATTTTTGAATTCAAGAGCCAAAAAGGCTCAAAACTTATATAAGAATTATGTGTTTCTTTGTTAATGAATAAATATACACTATGTTCATATTGCAGAGTATTCAAAACAAAAAATTCTGTGTTCGGTATTGTATTATATTGTTCTGTATAATAGTACGAGTTGCGTTTGCCTGAACCTTAACTTTTCTACCGCTATGAACAGTCATTTCCAAGTTGAAAAACCGAAAATTTCGATTTCTCTTTTGAGTAACCCCTATATAACTAGAAACTCTGTACAAAATCCTTACTCGCCTGTTATTTATATTGCTCTGGATCGGGTGATTATAGATAAAAATTCTTCAGAAATCATGCATTTTCAATATAGAAATGATATCACTATGTCGTTCTAATTTTCTACGTAGAATCCATTTTTTTGGAGAAAAATATGAGTTGCTTTATAATAGAATTAAAACACAAGATTTGCTAAAAGGAAAAATCCAGTGCCAAAGTCTGAGCACTCTGTATTTCTATGAAATGCTTTTTCAAATAGCAGCTATCAATATAAAAAATTATTGTCCCCCCTAGTTAAGATTTAGAAGAATTATACGTTTTGTGAAAGAACGCAAATACCAAAAGCTCCAACAAAAATCAAATGACTCAGAAATAGTATTCTAGATATATTCCTCATTCATCTTGAATTTTAATCATTCCTCAATATATATAATGTTTCATTTCTGGTTAGAAAATGTCGGTTTATTTTGAGTAAAACCGGAAATTACCGAAGAAACAAACTTCTACCAGAAGGTTCCAATATCTCAACTCAGCTTATCGCAAAATACCCTGTAGATATTAACAGTTCCATTGAATTATTCATAGGCGCTTTGGCACTTCAATGAAATAATTATTTAATTATCTATTAGTCAGAATACAAATTATTATTATTCACAAAGAGAAGTTTTCGAAATTCATTACTAGACAGAAAATGAACTCAACATTCCTTATTTATTATTTATCACGATTAAGTATTTACCAAGTATCCTATTTCTTTGTCGTTATCGCTAATTAGACCGAATAATAATATTCAATACAGTTTTGAATTGTTTTTCCTGTCGTTGTTTTCGTATTTTGTCAATCAAACGCACAAATAGTTAAATTAAAATATAACACATTCTCCGCGAGACAACGTTTGAGAATTTATATCCCAGTGTTAATCAATCATTAAAATTAAAAATAAAGTCAACCAAAAAACATTGTTGCATTACCTTAAAAAATTTCTTCTGGAACATTGAAAAACTGAATAAATGTAAGCAGGTAACTGAAAGCAAATCATCATCTCTATGTTCAGAAATACAGAATCATGTACTCAAAATCATAGACGTACCATAAATCAAGGATGCGTATCAGAAAATCCAAATTATTAAAAAGTAATAACTTTGAATTTCTGTGTTTTCTTAGTTGATTATTTTTTTACTATTTTGAATTTTCTGAATCCTTGATTTATGATATGTTTGTGGTTTTGAGGATATTAATATATGTTTCAAACATAAAATTGTGGATTTTCTTTGAGTTAACCCTTCACATTATTCAGTTTTTCAAAACTACAAATGTTACATTTTGAAGTATTGTAATATTTTTCTTGGTTCACTCTATTTTTCATTCGTAAGATTGATTGATGAGCATTGAGATGTAGATTTTCAAACGTTTTTCCGTTATATTTTAATTTGTATAAGGCATTTTTGGCCTTAAGGTTGTCAGTTGAATTTTCCTATTGAAATAATATTACATCAACCACGTGTGATATATTCTATTAATTTTTTCTTTTCTATAGATTCCCTTACATTTTGGAATGTTGTACGATATCTAGGAATCCCATATGTCTACTGAAATATAAACTCAAGCATAATTTTTTTATAATTGAAGGAAGTATGTAGAGTGTAATGTTTCTGTGCTTTTTTTTTAATTGAATATAAACTTCTATCAAGAATAAACTAAATTAGTTCAAGTCATTAGTCACTTTTATTCATATCCACGTTTGATCGTCGAGAGAAATAGGAAATATTTAAGAATATTCAATACTATCACGACTTAAACAGGAAGAGTATCTTCTTCTGCAACATATGAACGTAAATTCAATTACATCAGTAGTCAAATTTAACATGAAACACTTAAAATACGTAATAGTTGCATTCCATCCATGATTCATAATGTTCCTTATTAACAAGCGATAGCCTTTCGAATTTAATGGGCATGATTCTCATACATTTCCAATGATAATGAGTCAAGGGTAGAGAATGTTTATGGCATTTGCTCTAATAGTTCGGCAGAATACGGGTTTTCAGCACATTGACAATTCCCAATTTTACATAGGTATTAGAGAGCCTTTTATTCCGTCCTAAAATTCGTATTCCTCCAGTATCCATCATCGGATATGGTGTTCAAAGACTACACCGAACCCACAGACAAAAAGTTGTGATCGAATTCGTCATTAAAACTCTCAAGATTAACAACTTCAAGACTTCTTTAGGATCAAACTGGAAGATTAAACTCGTCCGATACGACAAAATTTCGTGAGGTTCCTATAATTACAAGATTCAAAAAAACATGTTATTATCAGAGCAGCAATTAGCGCTACCTAACCATAGCTACGATAGAGTATACATTCAACATTTAGATGTAAAATAACGACAAAAAAGCTAACACAGAATGTCGTCTGGATCGTCGGTGACAAAAACAAGCGCGCAGAAGCTCCTGAAAAGTGCGTCACAGCTTTTCACCATTTTTTTCTCCAAAAATAATCCTAAGGATGTACTGAAAAGAATACCGGAAACTGAATATAAACGTTTAACTTCTCGTCCTCGCTAATCTTCATTTGATTCATTTGAAAAAATATAATTTTCCAGTTACGCCAATCTTTTGTAATGACAGCATAAACACATTATTTCAGCGGTCGAATTGGTATAATGTTGGCCTCTTAATTGAGAAGTTGCATGTACATATCCTGGAAATAATCAATTTTTTTTATTTTGAGTTTTTTCTTTATGGAAAAATTTTGACAAACGTTAGACATCGAAGCATAAAGATCTTCCAGTGAAAGGTTTCATTTTGAATTAAGGGAAAAACGCAACATTTGTATGAAAGGTAGAGAAATTTTTCTTTCATTCTAAAGAACAAAGTCTGTGGCTAATAATAGAGAACAATAACCGCCCAATGTTCGCCCTGACTATTCTCACTAGAGGTATTTTTTTTATGAAATTTTTGCTAAAAAACGGGCAATAATTCCAAAGTAACTTTCCGCTATCATTCTCGATACTTGCCATCTTTCAATCTCCAAGAATAACGCATTGTCATCCGAAAATGAAACAACCACGACCTTCTTCACAAGTCTGAATAAGGAATCTGCGTAACGCATAAAGGTGGGCCAAGTGTAGCTCTTTGAGGTATTCCAGTAGAAACTGCTGTGAATGAGCTTGTAATACACGCACTCCTTCCAAACAAAAACTTCTGAACCAATGAGCGTTAGAAGACAAAGATCGCAGTGGAAGGCCAAAAATTTACGAGGATGTAGAATTGGAGGAATTATTGGAGGAAGATTCATCTCAAACACAAAAAGAACTTGCTCTAATATTAGAAGTCACTCAGCAAGCAGTCTCACAAAAAAATTATTGAAAAATTATTCTTCTGCATGACAATGCTCGTCCACATGTTGCGGCTCCCGTGAAAAAGTACTTGGAAACACTTGATTGGGAAGTGTTACCCCACCCGCCGTATTCACCAGACATTGCACCGTCCGATTATCACCTGTTCCGGTCCATGGCACATGCTCTGACGGCGCAGCGGTTCACATCTTATGAGGATACCAAAAATTGGGTTGGTTCGTGGATAGCCTCAAAAGACGAGGAGTTCTTCAGACGTGGGATTCGAATGCTGCCTGAGAGATGGGAAAAAGTGGTTGCAAGTGATGGGCAATATTTTAAATAAATTTATATTACCGTTCTTCTATAATAAATATTTAATTTGTGTTAAAAAACGGCGGAAACTTATTTGTACTCTTAGCTTGATTTTAAATTAGTGCAAAATAAGTTTCCATCAATGCGAACAATGTGCCTGACCATCTTTAGTAAGTTTCTCGTAGTTAGGCGTGTAGTTCGAAATTGCCAACCTCAAAGTATGTAAAGCGAGAACGGTGCTTACTCTTCAACTGTTTTAAATACTAAAACGCAGATTCGCATAAATATGTCGAACCAAAACACAACTCTCAACTCTCAACACATTCCTTCAAATTAGGAGAATTCTTCTTGTGAACCAAAGCTCAGAAATGCAAATCTAAAGAGCACCTTGCTCTCGGGCATAAATCGCATCGCAGAGTTATAATTTCATTTTGAAGGATCGGATGGCCAATGTGAAAAGTTTCTGCAAACTTTTTCGACAACACATATATGTCATTTTCATTGAGAGTGCTATGGAATGATTAACTTATGAATTAAACCAGTTTTTCTATTTTTTTTTAAATCCATAAATCGAATTTCGAAATCTGAAACAACTTCCTTGATTTCGGCCATACACTTGTCAAGAGTGAAATCGTAAGTCGGATGTTTCTCAATATGGTCCTTGATGTTAATAAATTCCTCAAGTTTTTTTGTCTCAATGTCGACTATCGTAGACGGTGTTTTATTAATGAATGCCGCCAAATAACTCATCATTTCTATAATTGTTCTATTTTTACCGTGTAATTTCCAATGTGCTAAGTTTGCCTGTGAAATCTACTAAAAATGCCAGATCACATTGCCAGTTTAAATTACGCAGCTGTTGATATCCCCTGTTTCAAGAAGTTTTGTTATTTCCAACAGATCTTGAAATCTTTGTAAAAATCAACTATGGCCCAACCACCTCACATCAGTGTGCACTGTTAATTCTAGTTCATTCTCATTCAACTGATGTTGGAAAAGCGGCCTCTGGAGAGATTTTCCTTTTATGGAATTAACAATTTTTAAACAAATATCCATTACATCCTTTGTGTTTAGTCTCTTACTAGCTAGTACTTGTTGATGAATATTGCAATGGTAGCTGATGTACTCAGGAAAATCTTCATCTTTATGGCAAAAAACAATAAAACCATTATGTTTACCTGTCATAGCAGGAGTCCCATCAGATGTTATTGAAATGAGTTTGAACAAAGGCAGCTTGATATTATTAATATAAGTTTTGAATGCCGTGAATATGTGGAGGCCACGGATTTTGCTTTTCAAGGAAATCATGCTCCATTTTTCTTCTCTTGATGAAAAATCTTCGAGGAACATTCTAATAAAAATTAGTAATTGTGCCGTATCAGTAATATCCGTTGATTCATCCAGTTGAAGAGAAAAAGCAACACAATGGACGATATCTTTCTGAAGTTGTTCTTTTATGTTTTCACTCATTGTTTCTATACGGCGCATCACAGTGTTTCTAGATATTTGTAGCTATCTAGAAACACTGTGATGCGCCGTGTAGAAACAATGAGTGAAAACATAAACGAACAACTTCAAATGAATACTTTTTTATCACATTTTCCGTCTTCAAAAATTTCCTATATTCTCTATCAGAAAAACGCTGGAACTTTTGCGCAATACGGTAGCTCACTTGAAAAGAAGCTTTAGTTGCTGCTTTACTTTTACAAGAAGTTGAGAAAACATATTAGTTTGAATTGTCAATCGCGATTTTAACGCTGGCAACTTGTTCTTTCTCAGTTTCCCTTCTTCGGTAATGCTACAGATGCATTGCATGTCAAACAAAAACAGTTCTCTTTAACCATTGTGAAAAAAGAGTCCTCATTCTTTATGAAAGTGATATATATATATATATATATATATATTTTTTTTTTTTTCTTTGCACTATTTTCGAGAGCCTGCAAAAATTCATTCCGAATGTCAATAAAAAAACTTGATTGATTTGATAATGAAAAAAATATCGACAACTCAATGTGAATTTAATGACGAATTCGTTTTTTAATAGTAGCCATAACGAAAATATCTTACTTTATTGCATGAAGCTTCAGAAACGTTGGGTTCTTCATTGGAAGTTCCTTCAGTGCATCCCTTCTTCTTCTTCTTCTTCTACTTATATTAAGCCCTAGGCCTGTTCTTCACGATTTTTTTTTCATCCTCTCGTTTAGTTCTGCAGCCGTATTCGTGATGTGGACTGCCAACTGTCTCGCCATCTTTTGAAGGGACGTCCTGGTGGTCTTTTTCCAGTTGGTTTCAAATCCCTCGCTATTCGGGCTAATCTTTGAGGGCTCATTCTGCTTACATGCTGATTCCACTCTCTTCTCTTCTGTCTTCCCCATCGCACAACATCCTGAACCTTACATCGCTCTCTTATTTGACTGTTTGGTATTCTGTCCAGTAATGTTTTCCCAGCTATTGCTCTCAACGTTTTCATTTCCGTGGTCCTTAGAATCCTCTTCGTCTCCGCTGTATCGGCTCTCGTCTCGATAGAATACGTCATAATAGGCCTAACACATGACTTATATATGCGGATTTTCCCGTCCAATCTCAGATCTTTATTCTTCCAAATGACATCCCGTAAGCATCCCGATATATGAGCTGCTTTGGCTGCTCTGCCTATGCTGCTTTTGGGTGGATCGAGTAGCTCAGCAGTAGCATAGCCGGTCCCAAGCCCGGGTAAAAGAGGAGGGTTCGGTGGTGAGGCTAGCAACCTGCCCTGGTAGAAGAACATATGCTCATAGACACGATCATAATGCCTCGGATACAGGACGGAAAATATACAGTGCATCCCTTCAACCATTTATCCATTGCGTACGAGAATAAAATTAACCTTATTTACGAATATATTCGGTTGTTGACATCGTCCTCACATCGCTAGCTCTGGTTTATAACTGATCACGATTTAGGGGATGAGGGAGTGCAACAATAAACTGTGTTTATTGCTCTGAGTAATAAAATATATTTTTCTACTCTGTAGACCCAACAAGTGTTTCGCATGTTATCATTTCGTGGCAAAAACAAGAGGGTAAATAAGGTGATAGGGGGGTGATACAGAAATGATTCGACAGGCATTTGACTGTTTTGCATATTACTTGTAATCATTGCCGCGATCGACCGGATCTATAGCTCGGTCAGTTGGCCACCCCTGATCTAGATAGACATATAATATCAAATGTTGAAGCTCCCTGGCGAAATCCGAAGATTTTCTGTAGAAATTTCGTACTTTTCTCGTGAAGTGATCTATGATTGATATGTTGTGAACCGACCTAACAAAATCAATTTTATAGAAGAGATGTATTACTCGTTATTTTATAACTTTAAGGTAAGTGACTTTCGCGAAATAGTTCACTTTGGTCTGTTCTCTTAACTACAAAAAACCCACCTCTCAAAGCACGAAATGAACTGAATTCCGATGTGTTTTATTTCCGCTTCCGTTAATTTAATGAAGCACTCGCACAAACGTTCATACAAAATAACAGACTTGATGCAGTCAGTGGAGATGATAATTCACAGCAATCTCTCATTCTTCTGACTGAATTGATGCGTTTGAGATAGATCTTCGTGATTTTCTATATTGAGCACTGAAGGTTCACGATGGTTTTCATGATCTATTCTTTGAGAGATAGAGAGAAAGAGAGAAGATATTTATTGCCTCTCAAATGATTAATGACTCCCATCTTTCTGAAATTATAAAATACATTTTTATATAGATAGTTTCTTCTTGAAAAGGAAGTGTACATAATTATTGAAAAATTGAAAGTGTGAAGTCGATGGTGTTATATATCGCCTCCTCCGGAAAGGTTTCATATTGCATTCCTTAGGGATTTGATTGGGTATTTTCTTTTGATTTGTTCTTGATTCAGATCTTGTATAACAACAGGCTGGAGGATTTAAAGGTTGTGTAGTCTACTCACAAATTTTCTTACTAATGTTTAAATTGTACTCAATCGGGTCTATCCTCATTTTTTTCATAGAGGTCATTTGGTGGGTTATGGAGTGGAGTTCCTGGATGGCGTATCTTACTCAAAGTCCTCAAACTATTGCGTTCTGCTATTTCGTTTTCATTAAGGGAGGGTCTTCTACAGTTATTCTATATTAGATGTCCATATTCTAATATCGGTCTGCATATAGTCTGTAGATTCATGAAGCTGTTGTGTAGAAGCGGTTTCTCTAGATGAGGAATCGAAAGTGTTTTGATCCAGCAATTATTTCTCTTTTTCTTATTATTGGAATGTATTTTAGAATTGATCTTATTATTCACTATGTGTGTGCGTGTTGGATTAGTTTAATATTATGTTGTAGCATTCTGATGGTTGGTACATTGTCTGATAATTTATGGCCAAATATCATTAATTTGGATTTGTCTGGGTTTGAGAGAATACTTTATTTTTTATCCATGTCATGATTTTGTTACAGGAAAAGTTACAAGATATAATTTTTCAGTTCTTCTGTTATTCTGTTGATATCGTGTACGGTATAAAAGTGGTGACAATGGAGAACCTTGCGGTACACCTTGTTGACGAGAAAACGATGACGAGAAATGTTTGTTGATTTTTACCCTCATGCTTTTGTTCCTTAAGAAGTTTCCTATAAGATTTTGTAGGTGCACTAGAGTTTGTGCAGAAGACCATCTTGCCATATACTATCAAATGCTTTCCTGATGTTCATGAATATGGCTGCTAACTTTTTTCATTGAGGTTTGTACGTTCGATATTAGAACTACTAATGGGTGGATGATTAAATGATTTTTCTTGAGTCCAAACTGTTAGAGAGAGATTTTTTGTCCAATTGAATTTCCGAGACGAATTTCCACGATTTTTTCAAATGTTTTCATTCATGTTACTGAACCGATAGCTAGATACTTGGTTATACTCTGTGCCGTGTTTATGGCTTGTTATTTTTTGTCCTCTGCTGTGAAATATCCGGCATTCAATCATTCAATCAATGACTGTAAGTCCTCCTTACTGCATCATGAACTTCGAAACTTAATTAGCGTAATATTTTCCTCTCTTTCTTGATTTGAGATATGATTCAACATTTGATCTACAGTCTTGAAATGGAATTATCAAAGTTTCATCAACTCGCTGTTATTTCTGTGGATCTACATCAAAATTCTACAGTGGCATTACAAACAAACAAATTGCACTCCATTATCCAATATTTCAACTGCTTCAAGTGCAAAATCATAATACTTCCTGATCTACTTAGAACATAAGTGTGAAAACCACTTAGGAAATAAAAGTACTCGGGGCATTATTTTGCATATTTCAATGAAAGGCTAAATCAGGTTGATTTCATTTGAAAAAGTACATCTTCTGAGACTATTCCTATATATACAAGTTGTTTCATGTGGACGTACTGCCCCCAAGAAAGGTTTTTTCGGATTAGATGCCACGTATGGGGTGTAATACTTCTTTAAGAGCTTATTGCAACGAAATATAACATTTTGAAGAAATTTTGCAGTGTAGTGAGTGATTCTTGTAACATTCATAAATATTATTAAGTATCCATTAACTAAATATGTAGAAAAACGCTCTCATGAAAAAGCTTTTCGTACTTGCTCAAAATTTCATTCTCTCTGAAAATTTGGAATCTTTTAATTACCTCTCACAGAAACTATAATACATATGATGAATAAATACACATAATTCATTGTTTTGTCATACTAATCTTAAATACACATCATTTTTTTGCAATTTTACAACTTTTTTCTTGATGAAATGGCCAATCTCATGAAAATGACAAATATATGATGTGGTACGTTAGAACGCAGAGTGAACACCACAGGTATAAAAACTATCTATATAACAGTGCGGGCAGTTCAATGGTAGAGCATTGGGCTCGTGACCGGAAGGATGTCGGCCACCATTTCACTGTTGGGTCAAAAATTATCTGTGCTGGGACCTAAAGTGGCGCAAAATCGTAGTAACAAAGCCTACTTAGCACACAACTGAACTCCTAGCTTCTTAGGGATCTTCACAGAAGATCTAAGAGTATCAGGATAATAATTGAATAATAATAATATAGCTTCGAAAAAATATGTTTCACAAAACTTCATATACTTTTCATACTTTTTAACGAAAACAGACAGGAATAATATTCCAAAAAATCTCATGATATGTTCATGAAATTATGCATGAGCTTTGTGTCGTCATTTTACATGTAAATACTAAATTTAAACACAGATTAAAGTCAGATTTGTACTTTCAAAGAAGGATAACTCAGGAACAATTTAGCCAATTCTGTCCACTTTTGAACATGACATTTCGACTCAAAACCTATCCTAAAAATTTCAAGACTCCAGATCGTTTGGAAATTAGCATTTCAACCTTCAGTCTTCCGCCCAGACAACCGATCTTCACCTAATTTGGCGCAAATTTTCACGTCTTCATTATACACTTACATACCAAATTTGCGTTCGATCAGATCGGTAGTTTCGGAACTATTGCGAAAATAAGAAGAAGTTTAAAATGTGAATAACTGTTAAACCATTGAACCGATTTTACCCATTAAGAGATATTTAGATCCAAAACCTTTGAATTCTCGTTCAAAATGTGGTTGAAGTCGTTACAAAAGTCGATCTGATCAGTTAAATTTGTAGAAGGTGTCCCTCCTTCCACGTTGCCTCGCATGCGGCAAGGTGTTCGGCTGTTTTGTATGAATGATGTCAAAGTAAATACTTGGTCACAGCAGTTAGACACTGACATAAGTTCTGCTTGTTTCAGGAGTATACCTACATTCTTTTAATAGTATTAAAGCTCTTGAGAAAATGCGGTATGTTGTGATGGAGCTTCCACCTCTTAACTAGGGAGACGGCATTTCGTTCTGAGCATGCGCACCTGAAACTCTTCAGGGGTGGTGCGTATGTCTGCCTGTGATGCCGGTCACCATGCGATCCACTTTGGAACGGTCGTCGAAAGCTGTGTGCCTTGTCCTATTTGAACTCGGTGGGGACGGACACTCAGGAATTTGAAGACTAGTCGTGTCGTCTATATGATACGTCGGTCAAGCTGCAACAGAGCAAGGCAGGTTTCTGCACCAGAAACGAAGAAGGTAGTTGCTACACACTCCTCCTCCAGTGAGCGTCGATAAGGTCACGGAATAGGGCGTTTGGATCAGGCAAGGAGACAGTCCGCGCTGGGCTGGTCGCGGTGCCATCGCCCGCTGGGATCTGTGGAACGAAAGGAAAAGCTGCCTGGGAATGATGGATAGGGGACACTTATGGCCTCCATGTCTTGCAGTTGCCTTGTTCTTGTGAACGTCGAGAAATTGATAAAGTTTGGTCTTCACGAACACTTTCACATACGGCAGCAATATTCTCTTCACTTCTTGCTTCATTGGCTGCCATGCCTGAGTAATGTCAATTTAAAAATAGGGCGTTTCCATTGAAATACCCTTTATTATCAGCACATGTGACCAGCAACTAACTATTAAAAAGAATCAAAAGTAAACATGAAATATTAACCAGAACTATCTTAATATATTTGAATTTGAATATCAAAACAGATTCAATCTGTTAGTCTTCTACAATTTTAATTACAAAAAATTTATACAAGAAACTTTAAGAATTAAATTAATGTCTTCATGAGCACTGCTTATATTTAATAGACGTATAAAATCGAAACTCATTATACAATATCGAATGGAATCAAGAAAATCCCAACGAATATAAATTGTCAATTGAAATTAATAAATAAATGTTTTTTTGTTTCGTTCCAGCATGCGTACTGAACTCATCAGATAAGCGTACGAGCCCTTCTTGTAGCGAAATTTTTTGTTTTCTGATCTTATATTTATCAAAATTAAATCTTTCTCAAAATTATACAACATAATTTCAGGAACTTATCAAAAACCAATTCATTTGAAATATTTAATATATTAAATTACTGCAAAAACTCTCAAAACATGTAGCACATCCTCAAAAAATAATTATAGTTCAGATAAAACCAGTTCAACTTCACATTAAAAAGATAAAAACCATTAACAATAAATAAACTTACCGAATTCGATCTCTAGGAATATGTGTTTGTTGAACATTCAACTAGGTACATCTAATATGCAAGGTACTCTATGTTCTATGCTCACAACAAAATTATACAAAGTTTATAAGGCACTTGAATGGTCTTTGTTAAAACATCCAACACTGCATAATAAATTTCTTTATTTAAAAACCTAATATAATTATATATTATATATAAAATAAAATAATGAGGAACGATTTTTTACTTGATTGAAGGATTATTACAAAATTTGAATATCAAAACAGATTCAACCTGTTAGTCTTCTACAATCTTAATTTCAAAAAATGTGTTCAAGAAACTTTAAGAATTAAATTTATGTCTTTATAAGCACTGCTTATATTTAATGCAGTGTTCGATGTTTTAACTAAGACCATTCAAGTGCCTTATAAACTTTGTGTGATTTTGTTGTGAGCATAAAACATAGTTTTATGGATATTAGATGTACCTAGTTTAATGTTCAACAAACACATATTCCTAGAGATTGTATTCGGTAAGTGTATTTTGTTAATTGATTTTATCCTTTAAATGTGAAGTTGGACTGGTCTTTTTTTAGGATGTGCCACATGTTTTGAGAGTTTTTGAAGTAATTTAATTAAATATATTAAATATTTCAAATAAATTGGTTTTTGAGAAGTTCTTAAAATTATTTTGTATATTTTTGAGAAGTTCTTAAAATAATGTTGTATATTTTCAAGAAAGATTTAGTTTTCATAAATATAAGATCAGAAAACAAAACATTTTGTTACAAGCAGGGCTTGTACGCTTGTCTGATGAGTTCAGTACGCATGCCTGGAGCGAAACAAAAAACATTTATTTTTTTATTAATTTTTATTGACAATTTATATTTGTTGGGATTTTTTTAATTCCATTTGATAATGAGTTTCGATATTATACGTCTATTAAATATAAGCATTGCTCATAAAGACATTCATTTAATTCTTGAAGTTTCTTAAAATTGTAGAATACTAGCAGATTAAATCTGTTTTGATCTTCAAATTTTGTAATAATCCTATCAATGAAAAACCGTTTCTTATTATTTTATCTATAATAAATATATTGATTTCCTGCAAATCACTCGTTTAAACGAGTTGGATATTAATAAGGTAGTAAAATAAACTTGCCTTAAGTTTCACAAAAATTTAACTTATCTTAATATATATAAATCTCGTGTCACAATGTTTGTCCTCAATGGACTCCTAAACCACTTAACCGATTATAATAAAATTCGCACACCATGTGCAGTTCGATCCAACTTGAGAGATAGGATAGTTTAAATCTCAAATTATAGTCGCAATTTTAATTTATTGCTAATTATTTGTCTGTTATTATTTGACAGTCACAATTATCTGTTAACTCCAAATGATTCTAACAGATGTCGATACCTTTCGACTGGGTTGAGTAAGTAATCAATAGATGGCGCTGCTATGGTAAATCTACGAACGTGTCTTATAAGCTACATTTTAACAGCATAATTACCACCTGGTGTTGACGCTATAAAATTAATTAAATTTATTTTGTAGTGAACGAAATACCGTATAATTCAATTATTATACTAAAGGGTTATAGTAATAGAAAGTGAAATAAGGAGATCACCATATTTTTTTACAAATACCATCCGTGTGAAAAAGCATAGTGGACTCCGTGACTGATGTTCTCTTATTGTTCCTCTTAGATTGTTTACTATAATGTAATATAACAAAAAATTTAGCCACAGCAACGCGTGGGTGGGTCAGCTAGTGTTGACATATATAATATGTTTCGGGTTTTAACCCATTTTCAAAACTAAGATGAATTTACTTAACGTTGACAATATCTGCTTATTTTTCGAAGCTATTAACAGATATCAGTAATGGGGATAGATGAAATTTCAACTGATCGTTCGTTATCGCCAAATACTTTTTATCGCCAAATGTTTTTTATGCGCCGAAGAGATCTCCAGATATTCGAGTAGGTCCAACTTTTTGCATTTGTTACCTGAATGTAGAATTTCGGTTTTACCGATGTCTATGAAGTGGTCTTATTTGTGCAATACTGGTCAGAAAAAGCAGCTGTTGTTATATTTTGGAGTATAGATTTTTCATGTTCGTCTACTCTAATGTTGATTGATCGACCAGTTTGACCTATGTAAAAGGCAAGGCACTCACTACAATGCAATTTCATATGACGCTTTTTTCAACAATTTTTAGGCAATCTTTGTTTTTAACCAAAATTGTCCCTAGTTTTTTTTTATTTGTACGGAAGGTGTTCATATTGTTTTTTTTAGTCTATTGAAAATTTAGGTACTAAGTTTCGGAATATAGATGATACTGTAAAATATTTCTTTTTCCTGAAGAGGCGGATATGCTAGTGATTTTTACATTCTGTCAAGAAAGTACCGGGAATTATCGATTTAAATCTGGCGGGGCAATGAGGCAGGTAAAATTTTTTTTTCCTAGGTTGGTACCACTGTCCTTAATTACTCTGCCAAGCTTGAGCAGGATCTGTCAACTAGTGTGTTTGCAACAGCTGATTAAGTCAGTCGATGTCAGAGTGCAGGCCGATTTTTACTATGGGTGATTACGTTGAGCAAAGAATTTGTTTAAAGTTTTGTGTTGCAAATGAATTTTCGTGTGCCGATGCATTGAAAATGTTGCAAAAGGCCTTTGGTGATAATGCTCTATCGAAAACTCGTGCATATCAGTGGTACAGACCCTTCAAGGACGGTCGTGAAGTGGTCGCCCATCGACGGCTTCGATCGAAGATAACGTCGATAAAATTAAGGAAAGAGTGCTGGAAAACCGTCGTACCAGCTTGAGAGAGATAGCACATGATCTTAAGATATCCCACGAGTCCGCACGTACGATTTTGATTGATATTTTGGGCATGAGAAAGGTGGCCGCACGACTCGTACCGAAAGACCTGAATTTTCTTCAAAAACGTCATCGCGAACAGGTTGCTTCAGACATGCTGTATCGCTGTAATTCCGATTTTACATTCATGGAACGCATTATAACTGGTGATGAGACCTGGGTCTACGAGTACGATATGCAAACAAGCCAGCAATCATCGGAATGGGTGGCAAAAAATGAGCCGAAACCGAAAAAACCACGTCAAAGCCGCTCGAAAATGAAGGTGATGCTCATTGTTTTCTTCGATATCCGTGGCGTGGTGCACTACGAATTCGTTCCAAAGGGTCAGACGGTAAACAAGGAGTATTACCTAGGCGTTATGAAACGTTTGCGTGAGCGTATCCGTAAGAAGCGGCCAAATTTGTGGGCGAACAACTCATGGATTTTGCATGACGATAACGCGCCTTCTCACCGAGCTACGATTGTGACTGACTTTCTCGCCAAAAACT
The DNA here is from genome assembly GCA_034642435.1 of Megalocaria dilatata. Classification (NCBI taxonomy): domain Eukaryota; kingdom Metazoa; phylum Arthropoda; class Insecta; order Coleoptera; family Coccinellidae; genus Megalocaria; species Megalocaria dilatata. The sequence goes on along the minus strand of CM067859.1, from coordinate 48,446,852 downwards.
CAACAAACGTGCTTCAGCAACCACCGTATTCGCCGGATTTGGCTCCCTGCGACTTTTTCCTCTTCCCAAAACTAAAATTGCCCCTTCGTGGCACCCGTTTTGAGTCGATTGAAACCATAAAACAAAATTCGGCGCGAGAGCTAAAGTCCATCCCGGAAAGCGCCTATAAAAAATGTTTCGATAATTGGAAGTGCCGTTGGCATAGATGTATTGGAGCAAATGGAGCCTATTTTGAAGGCGGCCCAATAAATTTTGAGGATTAAATGTAAAAATGTTGTTTTAATTGAAAATTCCCGGTACTTTCTTGACAGAGTAGTATGCTGTTTTTTGGAAATTAATTTATCTATTATATTTTCGTTGGAACCGTTAGTTGACGCTCATGTTTTTAGAACTTAATTCTTTTTTTAATTATCAATTGAAAGTGGGTGGTAGGCAGCCTGTGCACCAATGAGTGGAAAGCGGACATTTTGATATTACGTGGATGGGAGCTACTATTATGAATTCAGGTACCTGTGAAGGTGGACTTTCGGAATACGTTGAAGTCCAGAAAGTTATTATCTCTTATAATTTTAATATTTAGGAAATTTAGTGAATAAGTTGGTATGGAACAAATTCAGAACTACAAAACACAGTTCAAATTAAAAACTGTTTGAAATCTATTCAAAGAAACCATACTCGATTACTTATGCCATTCAAATGTTTGGAGGTGATTCTTACTCTCACTTGGAAGTGAGAATAGAAGAGTCAAAAATACCGGAAAATATTATCCCCGTCAATCAGAAATCGACAGGTTTGAGCTGTCTTTAAATGTTGACGTAATTCGTTGTCAAACAATCTCGTGTAGCAAAAATTTTGGAATTTTCAAAATATTTCAATTATATTATACTTCAATATGCTGTGAGCATATGAACTTTTGGGAGTACGAATAAATTCGGTCTGTTTTCAAAAAATGGCTCTGAAAACGTTAAATTTTTGAATAGGTACATCTGATTGCCGCAGTTTTTGACAGATTGGACATCTGCCAATAACATCCAGTTTGAATTTTATTGAGTTTCATACAATAGGTTTTTTGTTCCGTTGTGGAAAATGTCAGATATTTTTATAACTTCGTGGCCTTCGTGGAATGTTTTGATTTTTTGTTTTTATTAGAAAAAGGTGCAGCTGAAGCTTATCGTATGCTTGTGGCAGTTTACAGTGATAATGCTATAACTGACTGAAGTTATGTAGAGATTGGTTTCGGCACTTCAAAAGTGGTGATTTTAGCCTTGAAGATGGACTTCGCTCCGAACAGCCAAAAACATTCGAAGACCATGAGTTATAGATATTTGTCGACGAAGAACCGAGTCTAGCGCAAGATGAGTTTCTACTTACGTTGGGGCTGACCCAACAAACAGTGTCTGTGAGTTTGAAATTTAAAGGCCTGGTTCAAAAGAAGCGCAATTGTGTTCCTAATTATTTGAAACGAAGAGATCTGAAAAAGCTATTATTTTGTTGTGAGTAGCTTCTTCGAAGACAAAAGAAGGTTTTTGATACCAGGTACTGACTGGTAATGAAAAGTGGATCTTCTACGTCAACCCCAACAAAAACTACTACGCTTTATCTGGCTCAACGTCGACACCAAAGCTGAACATTAATGATTCGAAAATTGTACTGTGTATCTGGTGAGACCATTACTGGTAATCGGTACAGACTGCAATCACTTCGTCAGAAGCGTGCATCACGAGAAAAACGGCCGGAAAGAAGGACAGAAATGCTACACGTGAATTCTACCAGGTTTCCATATTGGCATGTGAGCATGGCTCTTCACCAAGTGACTACTCAGCAGTCTACACAGTCCACCCCTAGAGGTAGAAAGTGTGATAAAGATTATGCCATATCATCGCGCGAAGCGAGAACCCCTCCGGAGAGATGAACGCACCAGCTTCCAGTTTGGGCCCTGGCTCGAAAGCCAGAATCGTCTGACTGGTAGCAGCGAAGCACTATTCAACCTCTACTGGCTCTGCAGGCCAGTACCCGAGTTGGTTTGTGACGCAACTCACCCCCCGGAAGGAATTTTTACACCCGAACGCAGTCCCATGAACTTAGATAATCTCAAGATTGATGATCCTGGCGTCAAGCACTAACAGCTAAGCTATTTCGTCGAGATCCACATACCCTAAATAGTTACGCATTGATCCGGGGCAAGGACAAGCCGGTCGAACCATCAAGTCCCGTTAAACCCCGAGTCATTTCATGAAAATATCCCGAACATGGGGGTCTGCGAACAGATAAATGAAATACCTTCCTAGTCTAGCATGCGGAATTTCAACTACTGCCCCTTCGAGTCCAACACCAATGGGGTGGTTAGGTGGTACAAGTAACACCTGAGGGCAATCTACCCCGACCAGGTAACGCAGTATGCGCACTCGACCATTACACAGAATCCGTAGATTTATACTGCGATAGGGTAAAGTACGCCAGTTTTAAGGAAGAAGCCCTGTGCTGCGACAGACTCCCTGTCACTGAGTTAATCAACCGGCTCAGTCCTCCATTTCATCAGAACGGCTAAACTAGGGCCCCATTCGGAGATCTTCCAACACACAGGTCCAGTGACTGGCGCGAATGGCATTACGTTAGGCACCACTGCTTAACCCTCCATTTCGCCGGGACCAAACTAGCGCCCCCATCTCGTCAAGATCTAATGCTTGGGGGGCGACAGAAATGGTACAGTTTGCATGACACCGTTCAGCCTCACGTGTCAAAAAAATTTTTAAAACGACCGAGTAGGATATCTTACCACACCAGCTGCTCATTGTTTCTGTTCTTTCTGTCTACTGGCGGTTTCGACGGATGCAACACGATTTGGCAGGTCCCCCTTCTCATTTTCCAAAGAAATCGAAAGTTGGGTTCAAAATTGGATCACCTCAAAAGGTTTCTCCGAGATGGAATTCGGAAATTGCCTGAGAGATGGGGAAAAGCAGTAATCAGTGATGGACAATATTTTGATTGAAAAAACGAAACGAATCAATTGTACTCCCAATACGTGTTTGAAGTGAGCCTCAGAGAAAAAATGTTTGATTGATTCGTTCTTCACTTTTAATGAAAAAATAAATATGTGACAGTATTTTAATTTCCACAAGAATGTTTATAATACAACAATTGTTTTACCAAGATGTCGCTTCTTCAGGTATCTACATTCTACTGGCTGATGGTGTCCAGTGTAACAGAGTTTAAATACAGTGTGAAATATTGTGAAAAAATAATGGAAAAACAAGTCATGAAAACTTATGGTGTTTATTGGAGTTTGCCGCTAAAAAATGTCATTAGGGAAAAATATTCTGTAATGGGGATTTGTCAACATCTGTTTGTTCATTCAAAAGGATTTTACGGGCATTGTAGCTGTTTATTTCAAGAAATTCTGAAAGTGTTAATCTAGAACTTTTGATTTCTACGTCGATAATTTCATAGTTATTGTTGAAATTATACTTGAATTCCTTAAGATGATAAGCATATGTCGAATGTACAGAATCTGATATGTAACTTCTTTGGAGCTCTTGGATTCTTTTCTTGAAGGATCTACCTGTATGGCCAATATATACTTAAGGGCAATCCTTGCAATTCAACTTGTAGACTCAAGATTTATTTTCTTTATTGTTCGATTCTTATTGTTTTTTATATTAGTTCTAAGGTTATTATGATTTCAAAAACTGTGTTGTAATTGAAACTATTTTTGTAATATTAAGCAATATTTTCCGATAATCCATTAACACAAGATAACGAAGAGTATTTATGTGTATTGTCCTCTTTTATGATTGGGTACACTAGATTTAATGCCATGTTGTGCTTTAGTATATATTGGCCAGACAGGTAGATCATTCAAGAAAAGCAGTTACATATCGGATTGCGTAAATTCGACATATGCTAATAATCTTAAGGAATTCAGGCATAATTTCAACAATAACAATGAAATTATCCACGTCAGAAGCAAAAGTTCGATATTAAAGCTTTTAGAATTTCTTGAAATCAACAGCTACAATGCCCGTAAATCCTTTTGAATGAACAAACAGATGTTGACAAATCTCCATTATTGAATATCTTTCCCTAGTGGCATTTTTTAGCGGAAAACTCCAATAAACACCTTAAGTTTTTATGACTTATTAGGAGTACAAATAAGTTTCCGCCGTTTTTTAACACAAATTAAATATTTATTATAGAAGAATGATTTTAAACGATGTGAGACTGCTTGCTGAGTGACTTCTAATGTTAGAGGAAGTTCTTTTTGTGTTTGAGATGAATGTTCCTCCAATAAATCCTCCAATTCTGCATCCTCGTAAATTTTTGGCCTTCCACTGCGATCTTTGTCTTCTACGTCGAAATCATCGTTTTTAAACTTTTGAAACAAGTCTCGACACGTTCTCTCACTCAAAGCACCCTCACCATATGCTTCTACGAGCAATTGATGCGCCTCAGCAGCAGATTTCTTTAAATTAAAGAAGTAAACTGCTATTTCCCGCAAATGACGCTTACTTGGCTCAAATTTTGACACTTTCAACTTATAAAAATTATATTTTACCAATATAAAATCAATGATATTAATAAGTTATGTTGTTCTTGAATGTCCAAACTATTTTTTAAGCCGGTTATCATCTGCGAAAGCTAACCGAAACTCCGTGCCACGCCATCTACAAGAAAACGGCGGAAACTTATTTGTACTCCTAAGATTTTTTCAATATTTTGTCACGTACTTAACACTGTATTTAAACTCTGTTACACTAGACACCATCAGCCAGTAGAATGTAGTTACCTGAAGAAGCCACATTGTGGTGAAACAATTGTTGTATTATAAACATTTTTGTGCGAATTAAAATGCTGTGTCTTATATATTTTTTAATAAGAGAAAAAAGTATTTGGTACTATGAGTTCATTTTCATTTTTATTTCCTCCTCGAGAAAGTTTCTGGAATTATTTGTGCCTTTTGAAATAATTCTCAATACAAAATTAAATCAGAGATAACGATGACTTTTGCGATGAATGTACGTCTCCTTCATTCGGTAGCAAAGACTTCCAGAGCTTTTCTGTAATCTTATCCCGTATAGCTCGAAGGATTACGACTCCCTGTCCCGGATAATAAAGCAGCGTACATAGTTAGAAATGTCAAACTGTTTCGTTGTTCCAGGGTTATTGTCGTCGTTTGGATGAGAAAGAGTTCCTTTGATTTATGTGCTGTGTGTCTGAATTTTTATGGATCAGGTGGATCTGAGTTTATTCTTCCATTATAGGAGATCCTGAAGATATAAAATGGACGCGTATGTGGAGGAGAATTCAATTTTGATAATCGGCAAATTCAAATTGCAGACATACAATCCATGGCAACAGCATTTGATATTGACGTTCATTATCATTAATAAGGGGTAAGAGCTATGATAATAGAAAGTTCTAGAAATCGAGAAAGTGTAACATTCATCTGTATAACAATTATATACTCAAAACAAACTCGACAAGGTTTGTTGATCACAGAGGCGAATTGCGCTAGTAACATGAAAATATCGAGAATACAATTCTTGACTTGAATTAACTTGAAAAGGTATGTCTTGTATGTATTTTTCATACTCTAGATGGCGCGAGTGTTTCATTAATACCTTAGTGTCTCTGTGTATAGCGAATATAGATACGTGAGAGATTTGGAGTCACTAGCATACATTGTGCAATGACGAAAACCAATCATTTGAAACGCGCGCATGTCTATGCATGTCAATTTGCCTCTGCGATGAACAAAACCTTGTCGAGTTTGTTTGAGTATAGAATTATTATACAGATGTATTTTACAGTTTCGATTTGTAGAACTTTCTACTACCATAGCTCATACTCGTTATTAATAATTTTTGGTACAGATCACCCGAATTAATTTATTTAAATATAAATATTCTAATTATTAGCATTACGGTAAATTATGGTCGGATTTTTGCACGAGGAAAGTTTTTTCTGCGTTAGTACAACAATTAATTCGGATGTCTATTGTCATTAGCTGGAAAAACTTATTGATGCACTTCAAAAGAAAGAGCCAGAATTAATCAACAAAAAAGGTGTAGTGTTCCACCGAGATAATGCGAGACCTTATACAAGTGTGGGTACCCACCAAAAGCTTCTACAGCTTGAATGGGATACGCTGCCACACCTAACATATTCTCTAGATCTGGCGCCTTCGAACTATTATTTGTTCTGGTCATTGCAAAATTTTTTGGTCGGTACAAACTGTACTTCAAATGAAAAGGCCAAAAATCACTTCGATCAGTTTTTTGCCAGCAAACACCAAAAATTTTAAAATTTGATTAGCGTGCAATCATGCTACTACCAGAAAGGTGGCAAAAAGTGTTGGCCAGAATGCCCAATATATAATTTAAGAAAATATTCATTCATTTGACAAAAATTGTCTTTCATTTTCCCAAAAAAAAACTAAATTACTTTCCGAACAACCCAATATGATCTGTTTGGATCGCTGATAGAGTTCCTAAAAACCCAGAATTGCGAATATCCTCATCTTATCAAAGAACGATATTGCGTACTATTTCTTTACAGAAGAAATATCGACAGACGGGAATTTAATAACTTCCTAAATCTAATAGCAGTATGGTTGCTTGTTTACTGTCAATACTTTAAAAACCTTCAGAAAGATTTCAAGGTCATATTGAGCATAGTCATACTAGACTGGGTTTTCGATGCCTTTTTTAAATATCAACACAGCAGGATTATCCCAGTAAGAAGAAGAACAGATAGAACATACGACCGACCACGGAGGACTAAAATATTGAATTCAAGAATGGCTACCAAGAATTTTAAAATATTCTATTTTATTTTACATATAATAATTATATTTTGGCTTCAATAAATCTCATTATGGAATGTCAATGAATTTAAATAAACCTTAAAATAACTCACACTGTTCTTTGATTTTGTTAGAACATAGATCAATCTTGAATTATATAGTTGATCTGTGTTTCAAAGCTTTAGTCTTTTAACACGTGAGAGATATAGGTTAGTTTTTTGATTTTGATATTTGGAATATTAAATGAGAACTGAAGACGGGATTGCTTAGAATTATATTTGTTTTTTGAAGATATAGTGCACATTTTTTAGAGATTTTTGAAATAACTTATTCGAATATTTAAATATATTAAATATTTCAAATAAATTATATTCTTTGAGAAGTCCTTTAAGTGTGTTCATGTTTTTAAAAGGCGATTGGTGTTCTTAAAGGTGAGACCAGAAACAGAATTTTGTCTCCTTCAAATATTTATTTATTAATTTTAATTACTTTCGTATATCTGTTGGGTTATTTATTCCATTTGACATTATATATTGAGTTTTGATTATATACGTCTATTAAATGTAAGCAGTGCTTGTTGTAGACATAAATTTAATTCTAAAAGTTTTTGAATAAAAATTTTTTGAAATTAAAATTGTAAAGGACAAACATATTTCAATATGTTTTAATATTCAAACCAAGAATTTTGTCTGCAGAAGGCGATTTCACATTTGTACCAAGGATTATGGTCGATTGTTCAACGATTTTTGATAGCATTTCCATCTTCACATTTAGCTGAACGTTGATTAAGTGCTGTAGCAACGTAAAACTGATAACAGAAAGCTGTTTCATGTTACTGAACGTACCGTTATTTTTGAGTAAAATTGAGCCTGATAATAACAAAATTATCTTCAGAAGCATCAAATTCATAACGTCATGATTACTGAATGTTGATAAAAAATATCCCTCAAAACTAAGTATGCGTTTCAATTGCTTCCATTGAAGCATTCTTCTTTTTAAACTCAGAAAAAGGACAGGGATGATTAAAGTAAAACAACTTAAAATCCCCTAATTTATTTAATTTCACAACAATTGTTTCGTCATGACAACATGACTTCGTCAGCTAATTCCTTTCCAAATATGCAAAACATAACCTCAAGAGCTTCTTCAAAACAAATTGCTCAAAAAAGTTACTTCAAAAAAATTCCTAAAACATGCAGAACATCTTCAAAAAGCAATTTGATATTATTACAACGAAAATTCATCAGCCCTACTTCACATTTAAAAAATAAAAATAATTAACAAAATATATCGTACCATACCAACTGAATGCCGACATCTGAACAAACCACTAGTGTAAAGAATCACTTGGTATGTACCTTTTTGAATTCTTCTTTGTAATTGATTAAACGTCAACCAATTAGTGTGCAAATTCTTGGTTAAGCATACTTCAAATGGGGTTGAAAAAGAAACGTATAATTGGCTTTATTGGTTTATGTTCAGTCCAAATGCATATATTACAAATTAAAAGTTTGAATTGTAATTGTGTTATGTTGGGAGTTGTTTCGGTATAGTTTTCACTCTAATTGCGGTGAATACTCTATCTTGTTCGTGGAGTATTTCTTCTTTGAGCTTTTTCACCATTGTTGACTTTCTCTACCGAATTACTTTTATTGGTTTTACTATTAGGTTCACTTTTCACAAATTACTATCTAATTATGAATAATGTATAATACATTCACTTCTAGGCCTTTGGTGCGCTATGGGTTACTTAGAGAGAGAGTTCCTTGGAAGATTGAAGTGAAATGCGAAAATGAAATATTTCAAGAGTAGGGAGAGATGTGTGTCATTACTTGAAAGAACAAAAGGAAATGTGATTAGAACTTACTTTTAGAGAATAGTGAGTGACCGTTTGGTCGAAGTACGAAAGAAGGGTCAACGAGCGACTTCGAGGGATGTTTTTGACTCAACCTTTTTGACTAACTGGCCGAATGAGAGACTCCCTTAGGGCTCGAAATGTGGTCAGGTAAATTCCGATACGACATCCGACTGTTGTCGTTCTTAAACGGCTTCGGTTCTAATGGGTTTCTGAGAAAACTGTAAGAGACAAATATTTTCTGTTCTTACAGGCCCAAAGGTTTTCATATTGGAAAGGCCTAGATTCCTGACTCGGGCATTATAATTTTCATGTACCTGCATAGTAAATTAAAAATTTCTTGTTCGATATAAATTCGAATAACTAGAATGAAGTGAACTTTCAAAAATTCTACGTATTCTATGTTCGCCGCAGAACTATACAAAGTTGCATTTTTGAAAGGAATTTGGTTTTAATTAAACAAGGGATGAAACAAAATTTTATCCTTTTCAAGATTGAATCGATGATTTATATTTCTTTGGATTCTTTTATTTCCCTTGGTGATAAGTGATAAGTGTTTAATTCTATATGTCTACTTTATTGATTCAGTGTGTTCTTAAACATTTATTTTATTTAATTTTAACAGTTTTTGATTAAATTTTTTTTAATTAAACTTTGTAGGAGCTTAACAGAATGAATCTACATGATATCAGAATTTTCAAATAATCCTTCTATCAAGTAAAATACTTTTGCTTTATAAATAAGGCAGTTTTGCACATGTATTAATAAGGTAAATAAATTCACTTGGCTAAGTTTCACAAATATTGAATTTTTGTTGTTGACATATATGTTTCGAGTTTCAACCCATTTTCGGAACTAAGGAGAATTAACTCAACATTACGATTTATATATTTTTGGGAATTATTTTTATTTGAGGTTGTTAACAGTAAATTATACCTGTTGACGGTATTTGCTTATTTTCAAAGGAACTTGTTATTAACAGATGCCAGCGATGGGAATAAATGAAATTCCAACTTACCATTTGAAATCACCAGATGTTTTTTATGAGCCGAAGAGATCTCCAGATATTCGAGTAGGTCTAACTTTTTGCTTTTGTTACCTAAGTGTGAAATTTTGGTTTGACCTAAGTCTATGAAACGGTTTTCGTTTATGCGATGAGCAGAAGTACTAGATTTTTTATGTTCGTCTACTCTAATGGTGATTGAACGACCAGTTTGTCCTATGTAAAAATCAGGGCACTCACTACAATGCTATTTGTATATGCTACATTTTTCTCCAATATTCAGAAAGTCTTTGTTTTTAACCAAAATTTATCCTAAATTTTTCTTATTTGTACATATGGTGTTGATGTTGTTTTTTCTACGTCTATTGCAAATTTGGGTACTAATTTTTAGAATATTTTATTCTAATGTTGATACTGTAAAATATTTCTTTATCGTTTTCTTGAAGGGGCGGATATATAGATGCTAGTGGTGAAAAAATCGCATCACTTCCATTTGTTGTCCGAAAAATATATAAATTGTAATGTTAAGTAAATTCTCCTTAGTTTTGAAAATGGGTTGAAACCCGAAACATATATGTCAACAACAAAAATTAAACTATTGTGGAAACTAAGCCAAGTGATTTTTTTTACCTTATTAATATACAAAATGTTACAGCGAGTGGTTTTCGAGAAATCCATATATTTCCATGGGGGTTTACAGCGCGGAATTTAGAATAAACTTTGACCAAAGATTATGGCTGAAGAAAATTTCATGAATATCTCCCTGAAACCTCCCTAGTCTGAGGGGAAATTTCTAATGGTCTACGCTGAATTTTGATTAAGCTGATAGTTGTCAAGTTATGCTATGTTTTCAGTGAAAAAATTGTGAAACGTTACAAAATAGTAAAATCTCAAATAACAATAACAACGAAAGATAATTGGACAAAACTCTATAGGAACTTTTTTGTTGCAAATTATCTGCAGAATTACATTGTGAAATTTGGCCAGAGATAACTTTGGTACCCTGTATAATGTTTTAAATTCATGTCAGTATGTTAAATTCAGATAGGTGGCGCTAGGCAAAAAATGTTCAGAACCCACTTTCATCGAGTACACTATGTAACGTCTGTTGCTAGGACATAAGCAGCAAACATACATATTTCGAAGTTTGTTGGCTTTATCATCAATGAAATTCTCTAATGCCCACTGAAGAATCTTCTGTTACGATAAGCACCGATACTTAAATTCATTTGATTATAAACAAACGTCTGAATTTTTATGGTAAAACATACTAATCTCTAAAAACTTGTTAGTTATTAAAAACCACCAAATACACTGACGAGCAGAAAGAGCGGGTCACTTGATTACTGTTCAAATACCTTTCTTAGTAAATATTTTTACGAGAATCATGAGATTTCTGAAATGGTAGGGAAAAGAAAAATTAAACTTTTTATCCGATTTGTATAAAAATAAAAAGCTTTTTTTGAAGAAATCAAAAACTTCGAAGTTGAAAGAAGTATCGTAACTGTGAAAATGTCAATATCAGTTTGACGTGAGACCTCCCTTAGCTTTGAGAACAGCTTCCAAACGTCTTGACATGCTCGTGATGAGCCCTCGAATATTCTTTTGTTTGTGGAATATTATCCCATTCAAGGCGAAGAGCTTCACGGAGCTCTTTTAATTTATTGGGCGATGGAATCATAGTTCTGACTCGCCATTCCAGTTGGTCCCATAGATGTTCGATGAGATTCAAGTCAGGATTTCGTACTGACCAGTTGAACTTTGAAATTCCAACCTCATTCAAGTAGGCCGTAACTATTCGAGCAGTATGTGGGCGTGCATAAAAGTTCCCTGCTCTCCCAGAAATGGTTTATTAGGTACAATATGATTCATAAGAATTTCCTCTATGTACCTTACTGCTGTTAAGGATCCATTTATAAAAACCCTCTAAAGACCCTCCTTCCCAGACCATAACAGATCATCCACCGAATGGAGCTCACTTCTCTTCAGGCATCGGCGTATCTTTCTCCTGGAAGTCTATAAACGCTTCTACGACCATCAGCTCCTCGAATGCTGAATCTGGATTTATCGAAGAAAAGTACCTGGACCCACTGAGCTTCTAAGCAGTTTATGTGATCTCGTGAAAATTGAAGACGCGCAATTCGATGCTCTCTGAGAAGTTCTGAGCCTATCGCAGGTCTGTATGGTTGTAAATTCGATTCTGAGAGACGTCGTTTCACGGTCTATTCACTTACCTTTACCTGACGTACCGCCATCAATCGACTTCGAACTTCAACAAGCAGTAAGATGGCGATTTCGAAGATTTGTGGAACCATGAATCTGTTATCCCTAAACGATGTCCACCGTCTTCTTCTAGATCCAGGTCTTCAGGTCAGCCTGCCTGTCTCCTGATGCCTTATCAATATTCTTTGGACTGTTGATAGCGTAACATTCATTCTTCTACCAACAGATCTCTGGCTCAACCCATTTTCACTAAGTGCCACTATTCTCGCACAATCTTCAATTGGTAAACTCTTTTTATGAAATTGTTTCTTTCGGAGAGTGGAAAACAAACTTTTCAATGACCAATGTTGAACGCAGCTGACAAACGATGAGCTTATCATGAAGAATTATTCGAAGACGGTTTCTTTTATCAAGTTCTCTATATATGTCTATATTCCGCATATATTTAGTTGATTATATAAATATTTTTAAAAATTTGGAAAATTTTTTTTAAAAAATTAGCCTTTTACATATTTAATTCCAAAAGATTATATTTAATGATTATAACTTCTGAAAATAAATTAAAATAATGTCGTATAAGTACCACTTATATCATGACATAAAATAAACATTCGTTATAAGACATCCGAATGGTATAACAAAATCCAATAAATAAAAATTATTAACCAAAATCCTATAAATTAAACATTTTGAATAAACAAAATTTTGTTTCTGCTTATCAATCCTATGAAATCCAATATCTTTCAAGAATATCCAACATAATCTTAAGATTTATGATGTATGATGTAAACAAGTGTTTTATTTTATAATGACAATAATCTTAAGAATTTCATCACAAAACTATCTTACTTAGACTATTCAATATTATTGGATATCTAACCAAGGTACTTTATATAAAAACTCAAGATATGCAAAACATTACTGAAAAACAAGTTTTAAGATCGACTTTGCTCATCAGTATTCAAATATTCATATTCAATAAATATAACATCAATCAATAATGAATATTCAACTCACCTTTCATCCTCTAGAAAAAGTTCTACTAAAATGAGACCTTTAAATATAGTATTCACTACACACAGAAATATATCTGTGGTTTACCCTTGATCTAGAAGATTAAAAGACAAATTTAACGGCCTCTGCTATAGCACAAGGACTATCTGTATAAAGAATGTTAAGGAAACCAAATAATTATATATTATGAATAAAATAACATAAATAGAGGTTAATTCTTGATAGAAGGTATATAAAATTATATAAATATTTCAAAAAATTTTTAAAAATTTTTAAAAATTAGCCTTCTACATATTTAATTCCAAAAGATTATATTTAATAATTATAACTTCTGAAAATAAATAAAAATAATGTCGTATAAGTACCACTGATATCATGACATAAAATAAACATTCATTATAAGACATCCGAATGGTATAACAAAATCCAATAAATAAAAATTATTAACCAAAATCCTATAAATTAAACATTTTGAATAGACAAAATTTTGTTTCTGCTTATCAATCCTATGAATACCAATATCTTTCAAGAATATCCAATATAATCTTAAGAATTTCATCACAAAACTATCTTACTTAGACTATTCAATATTATTGGATATCTAACCAAGGTACTTTATATAAACTATGTTTTTCAGTAATGTTTTGCATATCTTGAGTTTTTATATAAAGTACCTTGGTTAGATAGATATCCAATAATATTGAATAGTCTAAGTAAGATAGTTTTGTGATGAAATTCTTAAGATTATGTTGGATATTCTTGAAAGATATTGGTTTTCATAGGATTGATAAGCAGAAACAAAATTTTGTCTATTCAAAATGTTTAATTTATAGGATTTTGGTTAATAATTTTTATTTATTGGATTTTGTTATACCATTCGGATGTCTTATAATGAATGTTTATTTTATGTCATGATATAAGTGGTACTTATACGACATTATTTTAATTTATTTTCAGAAGTTATAATCATTGAATATAATCTTTTGGAATTAAATATGTAGAAGGCTAATTTTTTAAAATTTTTTAAAATATTTATATAATTTTATATACCTTCTATCAAGAATTAACCTCTATTTATGTTATTTTATTCATAATATATAATTATTTGGTTTCCTTAACATTCTTTATACAGATAGTCCTTGTGCTATAGCAGAGGCCGTTAAATTTGTCTTTCAATCTTCTAGATCAATGGTAAACCACAGATATATTTCTGTGTGTATTGAATACTATATTTAAAGGTCTCATTTTAGTAGAACTTTTTCTAGAGGATGAACGGTGAGTTGAATAATTATTATTGATTGATGTTATGTTTATTGAATATGAATATTTGAATACTGATGAGCAAAGTCGATCTTAAAACTTGTTTTTCAGTAATGTTTTGCATATCTTGAGTTTTTATATAAAGTACCTTGGTTAGATATCCAATAATATTGAATAGTCTAAGTAAGATAGTTTTGTGATGAAATTCTTAAGATTATGTTGGATATTCTTGAAAGATATTGGTTTTCATAGAATTGATAAGCAGAAACAAAATTTTGTCTATTCAAAATGTTTAATTTATAGGATTTTGGTTAATAATTTTTATTTATTGGATTTTGTTATACCATTCGGATGTCTTATAATGAATGTTTATTTCATGTCATGATAAGTGGTACTTATACGACATTATTTTAATTTATTTTCAGAAGTTATAATCATTAAATATAATCTTTTGGAATTAAATATGTAGAAGGCTAATTTTTTTAAATTTTTTAAAATATTTATATAATTTTATATACCTTCTATCAAGAATTAACCTCTATTTATGTTATTTAGTTGATTTTCTAATGAAAGAGAATTGATGAAAAAAATATTATTGAATCAATTTGAACACGTGAGTCTATTGGTAAAAACAGTGTAAAATCTTAGTGACTCGTTTTTTTTTGCTCGCCAGTGTAGTAAAGCTGAAACAGTTCAATATGTTTCTACTTATTATTTTCAACAGATACAACGAATATTCAGTGGATTCCCATTTTAACCATGACGTCCCTGTATTTTCGATTTCGGCAACCAAACAGAGCTGCTGTGGAAACTGGTGCGCAATAAACGTTTTAGATGTTCAGAGAAGAAACATCATTATTGAAATTGAAGATTCGAATGAAATTCAAGATTATTATTCTCACATATCAATTTCTCTTTCGAACTCCATGTACATATTGAAACATTTCTGAGTATCTCCGAACGACATCAAATCTATCATATCCTATAGCTGTCATATCTCACATATGTTTATGTGAAAATTTCAGAGCTCTCCCCTTATCCACTTTCCAGTAAAGCATCGAGGGAGTTTTACTACGTGTAATATATTTCGGTATTATCATTCCCGAAGCCGTCCCCATTAGCGGGATATAGGTGTAAAAACACCATACCCACATTTTATACGGGAAAAATGTTCTGGAATGGGTATGAAAGTGTTATTATGATTCATATAACGGATTTAAACTTTCACGTTAGTTAGTTCAGTTTTTTTACATGTTCGTGATTCGATATACCCCGTTTTGTAATGTTTTGTTTATTGTTATTTTGAATATCAAACAAGAAAATTCTTCTAACCTCGCTACAAATTTTAATTTCATGAAAATCTTTTTAAAATTAACTGAATAAATGCCTTAGAAAACACTGTTTCAATTTCAGTAGACAAATAGAATTAACACTCATTATACAGTTTCTGAAAGAAATAAAAGAATCCGAAGAAAATATATAATATTCACTGAATTTACTCAACAAACGTTTAGTGGAAACAGTGCTATTTTATAACGGTATTATGAAAACCAAATTTCACCCCAAAAATGCCCAACATAACTTCACGAAATTCTAAAATAATAAAAAGAGGTTTTCAACTTTATGGAAGGGATATTTAAAAATTTCAAATAATATACAGATTTATTCTGTTAATCTCCTGCAAATTTTCATTTCAAAAAAAATTTTATTCAAAAACTTTTAGAATTAAATTGAATAAATGAAGGAACTTATTTTGAGCAAGTTGTTCCGAAGAAATTCTTAAGGTTATGTTTAGCAGTTTTGGAAAGGAATTTGGTTTCAAGAAAACAAGGAACGAAACAAAATTTTGTACCCTTCAAATATTTATGTGGTGATCATTTATATTTCTTTGAATTCTTTGTCAACTTAATTGACACGCTGTGTTCTTAGACATTTATTCAATTTAATTCTGAAAAAAATGTTTTTTTAATTAAATTTTATAGGAGGTTAACAGAATAAATCTGTATAATATTTAAAATTTTTAAATAATCCTTCTATCAAGTAAAAAACTTCCTTTCATTATTTTATTGTATATATAATACTTATATATTTTGGTTTACATTTATAACATACTAGCTTTTTACCCGCGGCTTCGCCCGCAGTGGAGTCATTAAATAAGTATGAAAGATAAAGGGTAAGGGTATAATAATAGTAAAACTTCATTACTGAAGTAGCTAAATTTGACGATTTTTTGACAAACAATTGTTTTATCTTTCGTAAAAAAAATTTTTTTTTTAAATATAAAGTACCCTATGTTACTTCTAATACCTTCAAGAGTATATGTACAAAGTTTCATGATGATCGGTTCAGTAGTTTTTGCGTGAAAGCGTAACAAACAAACTTACATTCGCATTTATAAAATTAGTAGGGATTATAATATTAGTAGGGATTATAGTAGGGATTATCATTTGGTTTTAAAGGAGCCCATAAAATACCTGGCAAATTCTGTGTAATTTTGTGGTGAACATAAAATACGTAGGATTTTTAAAAGTTCACTTCATTTTATTGTTTGTTCAGATAGCTATATTCAGTAGTCTGGTAAGATATATTTTGTTAATTATTTTTATTTTTTGAAGATGAACTAGTTGTTGTTATAATTCTTAATTGCTTTTTTAAGATGTTCTGCATGTTTTAGGAATTTTTTTGAAGGAACTTATTTTGAGTTAGTTGTTTTCGAAGAAGTTCTTGGGGTTATGTTTTGCATTTTTGGAAAGGAATTTGGTTTCAATAAAATAAGGAACGAAACAAAATATTGTACCCTTCAAGTATTTATGTGGTGATTATTTATATTTCTTTGAATTCTCTGTCAACTTAATTGACACGGTGTGTTTCAAGACATTCATTTAATTTAATTGTAAAAGTTTTTGAATTAAAATTTGTAGGAGGTTCACAGAATGAATTCTTATAATCCTCCAAATAACTCTTCAAAAAGGCAAAGATTCTAACCGATAATCTTCAGTCCACCGTCCACAAAATAAAGACAATCAATAGAAAATATATATCATACTCGACGACCTCGTGGTTTTTCTCAAAACTATGATTGAATTCAAATGGTTCCTTGACCATTCGCATTCTATGTTCGTCCACAAAAAATACACAAGCTTGATTACTTTTTGAAATTAGAGGATAAATTTTTGTTTTATTGAATATCATCGTATTTAAAATCATTGAAAGCAATGAAATTTGAAAATTATCTGACGCTAATTGAATGTCTTTTTGACAGTTTTTTAATTCCGAAATCTTATCACAAAAAAGTGGAAAAAAAATCAAAAATTATCAGCATTCAATTCTATGATCCATAAATTAGTCAATATTCCCATGAATCGAGAAAATTATATTTCAGAACTTAACATAATTAAACAAATAGCTATTAATAATGACTATGATTCTAAGTTGATAGACAAATTGTTGATGAATAAAAATAATAAAATAGCTTTAAATATGGTGTATCCTAATAAAAAGAAACTTTTAAATACATTTCCCTAATATACACTGAAGGTATTTCTGAGAAAATTGCTACATATCTCAAAAATAAATATAATTTAAAAACTTCATTTAAAACCAATTCAAATTTGAGTAAATTTATTAAAAATAATTAAGACTTTACACATAAAGATGATAAATCGGGGGTTTATAAGTTAACCTGCGGTTATTGCCCTAAAGTTTACAAAGGACAGACTGGAAGAACTTTCCGACATAGAATTTGTGAACATTTGAGGGGTTTCCTCAATAATAAAAGTAATTCTACATATTCTAACCATTTGTTAGAAACAGGACATACTTTCAACCATAATTTTGAAATTCTACATATAAAAAGTAAAAGTTATGCCTTGAATCAATTAAAATCCCTAGAGATAAAAAACATAATTGAATCGGAATATAACTTAACGAACAAATAGATTTAAATAATTCACTCCTGTTAAATATATTCAGATAAGCTTAAATTTGCAGAGACCCGTCTTTGGGTTTTAGTGCTCAATAAAAATTTGTTGTACTTACTGTAATATAAATAGCAACGGATTTCGGAAACAAGTTTATTTATTCGAAATGTAAACATGTTGTAAACATAACAATAAAAATTTGTCAAAATCGTTATTTGAATATTATTTGTTATGTAGTCATAGAATCAATATCAAGTAGTTTGCCGTCAAATAATGACAAATATTTGACAAATGTGTGTATTGTTCAAATTTTTATAAAAACTAGAATATTCTGTTAAAACCTAGATTCATTACCTTGGCCAGAATTTTCTTCAAACTATTTGTGATTATTATGGAAATTTCTAATAAATTCCCGTGAAAAGTTAGCCGTATCAGTAAACAAAATACGAGTTAAGAATTGCGGAATATAGGTGATTCTTTGAAGTATTCACTGACAAAAAAATTAATAGGAAAATAGGAAATCCCATGTAAGAGCACTTGGACTCATCGGATGTGATAGGGACACAACAATTATTCTTTCAAAATTCTCAATATCAAGTACTGCATACATTCAAGAATTGAGTATTGTTTCTGGTACTTGTTTGTGATGAGGTAATGTCCTGTCTGGATATAACTCAGGGTAGAGCCTACAAGCTTTTAACCCATTTTCGTTAGCGCGACCATACACGAAATGCGTAACTGCTATTTCAACATTTGTATAATTTGCCATTTTATTCACTGCATTTTCATTAGTACATTAGGAAGATGAAATCACAATAATTAAAATATTTGTCTTTATAACTACTACATTACTACTTAATTTCATAAACAAATTAAATATGTGTGAAATTATATAGAAAGAGACTGAGCTTTTCTTTATTATTTTTTCTTATCGAACTAAAAAAATTTTAAGAGAAAAAGTCAAGACACAAAAAACTGCTCATCGAAGTTATCTTTTTGAATCAATTTTTTTAATATAAAAAAAGCTAATGCATCAATAAGTGCTGATGTGAAATATTGTAGAGGTTGATTGTTTCATCCCTTTCTGGTAATATTTCAGAATTGAAAACATTAATTCAAAACGATAACGGTTTACCGGTTCAATAATCAGTAGAAAATGAGTTTGATTATGAAGATAAGGTTCCTTTATCTTCGTGAATATGAGAATGTGGGACGATTATGTTGACATCGATATCTCCTTCCTCAGATTCGAACAACACCAATAAAAATATCGTCCAGAATATTACAGCTAATGAGCAATACGTAAGTAATAAGGAAATGTAAGTCAAGGAAGAATCACTACCAAAAATTGAGGAGGCTTTAAATGCAGCAAATTCATTATCACGATTTGTTCATAGTAATTTTGAGAGTGTTATTATGATAATAAAAAGCGAAAGCATTCAACAAAATGTATTTCTTTTCTTTGAAAAAAGAGAAAATAAATACCTATTGTATGTTATTATTATTCTTAGTCTACATTTTTGATAATATTTCAGTTCTATTTCTTTTTTTATTGTTAAATACATTAAAATTTTAGTTCTTCTATCTTTTAAACTGAACACCTTACCTCATAAACCAGGAAGTTGCTCATTTTCTAAGATTAGACTAGCCCTTTTGCCTCAAATTCCATACCGGTTCATATGACCTACCAGCTCATAGAACTAAGCGAAAAAATTTTATCAATCAATTATATTGATCAATCGACTTGGCTAGTACCAAATGCAAGCCCGAAAATTCGAAAACGGTAGATCGGCTTTGCAAAAAACATGGTCATTCACTGTAAAGATTACCACCCTATTTTTTTATTTTTAATGCAGCCAAACTAGTTAAGGGAGCGATTAAGTACCGTTTTGGGAGAATATAATAATCTATCACTGCTGAAAGATGCTACACTATTTCAGAAAATAAAGGAAGTTTTTAATGATCTGGGCAGTGACATTCGACGAAATTCTGTGTCTCATATTATAAAAAATGAGGATAAATATTTTACAGTGAAATTTATTCCTCTAGTTCCTTTATAATTATTAATAGTACCTCAAGTTTGGAATATGATGATTTCGAATATTAATGACTTGAAAGGTATACGTCAAAAATATTTCGAAATATCTGGATAACTCTTTCCTGAATTTTTGATTGTATATTTCAGAACGATCATTGATAAAAGCTATTAATGTTTTATGCGACCATTTTACTGGTCTCAAATTTAGAATGATCAAGTTATAACACAGTAAAATTGAACATTATATAGGGTGTTTTTTTAGAGTGATAGAACTTTCGATAGGGATAACTGTGATTTGACAGAAGGTAGAAGCCATGTTGTTTTGACATTTCGGACAACATTTTCTCTACTCGATGCAACAACAACAACAAAACAAAGAACTGTACGTACAGAAGAAAATATCGCTGCTGTAAGTCATAGTGTTAATGATGATTCAGATTTGTCTATTCGTCGACGTTCACAATAAGTTGGACTCTGTGCGTCCATCACATGGAATATTTTGCGTAAAGATCTTGGTCTACATCAATACAAGATCCAATTGGTTCAAGAACTAAAGCCACTTGACCATAATAACCGTCGTTTGTTTTCTTATTGGGCTTGAAGTTGATTTACTTTTTTATCGTAAAATTGTGTTTAGTGATGAAGCTCATTTCTGGTAGAACGGCTATGTAAACAAGCAGAATTGCCGTATAAGGAATAAAAACAATCTTCAAGAAGTTCTACAGGTTCCATTGGATCCTGAAAATGTACTGTATGGTGTGCTTTACACGCTGGGGGCATCATCGGTTCATATTTCTTTAAAAACGATGGTGGAGCTAATGTTACAGTGAATGGTGCTCGTTACAGATCAATGATCAATGATTATTTGTTTCAAAATTTGAATGGTATCGACCCAGAAGTGTTTTGGTTCCGACAAGAAGCTACACCTTATGCTGCTACCGTAACAATTGGTTTATTAAAAGAAAGATTTGGCCATAACATTATTTCGTAAAATGGTCCAATTAATTGGCTTTCAAGATCATGCGACATAACACAATTTTCTTTGGGGTTATGTCAAGTCATTGGTTTATGGTGATGAACCAAAAACAATAGATGCTTTGGAAGCCAACATAACTCGTGTAATTGATTAAATAAGACCTGAATTACTCGAAAAAGTGGTCCAAAATTGGTCTGCTTGAATGCGGTTCCTCAGAGCTAGTCGTGGTGGACATATGCCGGATATTATTTCTAAAACATAAATGTCATGAAATTACCTGTCAAATATGAAAAAATGGCTTCAATCTTAATTTAAATGTGTTTTATTTCAATTTAAAGTTCTATCACTTAAAAAAAAACACCCGATATTATCAGTGTGAGTACTATGACAAGAAAACACATTCATATTGCGAATTATCTGAAAAAATGTATAGTAGAAATCAATACATTCACGTCGGTGTGACTTTTCAACTCTAGTCCTTCAATGCGTACGTATACCCATGGAAACGGCATGATATAAAAAAACTGTTAGTTTTTTGACTTTGTCAAGTGAGATTATATGGATTGTACTAATAAAATATAGTGAAAAACAAAAACGTGTATTTCATTTATAATGTCAATATCAGTCCCAGCGCATATGGAAAATGCTCAGAGCCGCGAAAAAGGAAGTAAACGAGACAGTACAAATACATAACATCACCGCGGATAAATGGAAAGAGAACTTCACAGGTTTGCACCAGAATAACGACCAGAAAGGAGAAAAATCGGCGGCGAGAATATGCACTAAGCTTGGAAGAGGACAAGCGGGTTACAACAGAAGAAGTGATGAACGAAATGAAACATCTCAAAAACGGGAAAACTCCCGGTTCAGACAACATTCCTAATGAACTGTTGAAACAAGGAGTAAGATTGGCCGAACAGCTCACCAAACTCTTCAATAAGATCCTAGGGAGCGCAGTAATACCAGACGAATGGAAACAGAGCATAACAATACCTCTATTCAAAAAGGGAAAAACATCATATCCAGCAAACTACAGAGGAATATCATTATTGAACACCTCCATGAAACTGTTCACTCGCATACTGGGACAACATATATTGCAACACACCACGTTAAGTGAAGAACAACAGGGTTTCCGCAAAAATCGTTCCACGGTCGACGCTGTATTCGTTGTCAGACAAGTAATGAAGAAAGCCATTGAATATGACAAACCTGCGTACATGTGCTTCATAGACTTGAGTATGGCATTCGACAGAATACAACTGACGGATGTTGTGGACGAACTGATGCACAGAGGAATACACCCAAACATTGTAGAGACGATCAAACAACTAAACACAGGCAACCACAGTCAAGACAAGAGCAACCACAACCGATAAAGTAAAGATCAACCTAGGGGTGAGACAGGGAGATAGTCTTAGCCCACTGTTATTTAATCTGATAATGGACAGGATAATACATAACGTACGAAAAGTGAACCAAGGATACAGAATGGGGAACGAACTGTTGAAGATCTTGTGTTATTCAGATGACACAACATTATTTGCGGATAGCGAAGACGGGCTGCAATGGTTGATGCAGGCATTTCACAAGGAGGCTCTGAAACTCAACATGGTAATATCGATCCCCAAAACTAAGAGCATGGTAATTGCCAGGGAACCCCGCCGATGTAAGCTGGAGATAAATAGCAACATCATCGAACAAGTATTCTCCTTTAACTATCTAGGCATAACGATATCGCCATATGGGAGCTTAAAAGATAGTGTAAGACATCAGATGAATAAGGCAGCCAGAATAGCGGGAGCCCTAAGGAATATCATCTGGAAGAAGAACTACATGACAACAGCCAGTAAAATGAGAATTTACAAAGCGTGCGTCAGACCCGTGATGACATACGCGGCGGAAACAAGAGCAGATACAGCTGAAACTAAAAGAATGGCACGGACAAACGAGATGCGAGTTTTGAGGGCAATAACGGGGAACACATTGAGAGACCAGAGAAGGAGCGACGAGATCAGAAGAGAATGCCAGACGGAGGACGTAGTTAGATGGACCCGCGCGAGGAGAAGGTTCTGGAATGAACATGTCTCACGTATGACAGGCGACAGAATAGCAAAAATCGCTAGAAACGGAAGACCAGCATCCAAACGACCCATAGGAAGACCGCCAAAGAGGTGGAAGGACAGCTGGACCTCAACATCTCAAGAACGAGAGGAGGAAAATGGGTGAAACAAGCTAGCAAGCTTTCGTAAAGAAGAAGAAGAAGAAGTCCCAGTGAAGGCATCATTAAAAAATTTACCTCCTCGCCCTTTAAAATTCTTGAAAATAAATAGATGTATTAAAATTGACGTTCATATTATTGAATAAAAAATATATGTGAACTTTAACTCACTCTTGAAAATGTAGCGTTAAGTGGAATTTCACCTGAAGATTTTGTTATCAAAAATATCATATGATTAGAGCTGCTACAATTTTAGCAAAAAAACTGGTAATATTCAAAATATGTATATGAAAATTTCAATTTTTCTTGTAATATGCATTATATCAATTAAAAAAATGTATATGAGACAGTAATTTATTTCCACCAAGTAAAGACCGAATCTATCAAATATCCATTATATCAAATTTCTATAAAAAATTTTGAATAATCCTGACGTGAAGTCAGGATCTTTCACGCGCTAGTTCATATCGCCCACGATCCAAACAAAAATTTTTTTTAAAAAAATGTATATATGACAGTAATTTATTTCCACAAAAATGTGAAATTACTGTCATATATACATTTCTTTAATTAAAATGAGTTTCCACCAAGTGAAGACCGAATCTATCAAATAAAAATTTTTTTGTCTTCTATTTATACGATCTTCACGAAATTTTGTATCAGCCTTTCTGTCGTTATTTCATATGTTAATGCTAAACACAAACGCTCAACGTTGCTGGATCTACAAAATTTTTGTCTTCGTTTTGAATCTTTTAATCATATGATCCTCATGACATTTTGCCGAGACATGTGTTATCCTTGTAAACCTGGAATTTCATCAATTCGATGTGAAGTTTGAAAAATATCAATTAAAAATGGGAGAAAATTTCGAATATGAATAACTGCGAAACCATTCAACTGTTTTCACCTTATAACAAAAAAACATCCGAGATATTCAGGTACCGAAGTTACTTAAAAACTTCAAGTCTCCATCTCTTTCCTTTCGAAAGTTATAGGTATTGAATTGAATCAGTCCTTACTTGGTGACAATCCATATTAATTTATATTTAAATAAGGTTATTCTGATTTTAACTAATTTTTATTGTTATGTTATTCAAAATGTAAACCTGCCTGATGATGCTACAGTGATTGTTGTAAACATAACAAAAAAATTTGTGAAAATCAGAATAACCTTATTTAAATATAAAAAAAGGAAGTTATAGGGTTTAAGGTAACGCTCAACGCTGATCCGCTCACAAATAGTTTTTTTTTAACGACTAATTATACGTTCCCCACGAAATTTCGTACGAACATGCGTGTTCTTATTATACTTATACTTTAAAATCTGAATTTCAGTGGGATCGAATCTGAAGTTTCGAAAATATTGGGGAAAAAATGAAAAATTTTCAAACGTGAATAATTGCGAAACAATTCAACCCACTTTGTTCATCAGTGAATTAAATCGCGGCATTTAGACCCCAAACCTTTGCTGAAAGTTTCAAGGCTCTAGCTCTTTCCGTTCGAAAGTTCACGTGTTTATGGCCGGTCAGAAAGAATTACTTTTAACGTCGGATTCTCCATCAGTGAGTCCAACTTAATCATTTAAGACCATTTTTGGCTTAAAGTTTTGACATTTGGACGAAATGATCCATGCTGTGGCCTGGAACTAGCGCGGAAAAGAGTTCGATTCAATCAAATATGTAAAAACTCCAAACCCCATCTGGATCTACCAAACAGCTTGTATATTGATAATATATGATATAGGAAGTTCTCGTGACTAATGGATTTTATCGAAACTTGGACAGAATATGTTAAAAATTCGGATCCCTAATAAGAACCAGAACTGGTTATCGATAAAAATTTATCATTTCCTCTTGCTTAAAATAATAAAAACCGCAAATATAAAAACGATGAAGCATGTAAGCGTCAGTCCAATTGGAATATTCATCTAGTTTTCATCGCTATTCACGTTCTTCGTAACACTCAAATTAATTTTCAGGTGCAGCAGAAATGAACGCTATATACGCTGCCATTCTAGTCATCGTTTTGTTCGAGGAGGTGCATTCATACAGCAGTAAGTAAAATTTCCATGTTCTTCACATTCTTCCGCAAAATTATTGAATATGCAGTTGGAAAATATAGAATTTATAAAAACACTGACATATCGTCAATCGCTTTAGCGCGATTGTACATTAATACTTATGTAAATTTCATTCATATATTATGCTTGAAAATAGTAACTAATGGATCGATTACGAAATTAAGCCATGAACCAAAAATAGCTCAGGATATAAACTGAGAATAACAAAACACTATACAATAATGTATTATTAATCGTGCTCCGGGGGCATAATCGAAAAATTGTGTCTGATAGTCCTTCAAAATTAAATTTGAACTTAATTTTTGAAGCACAAAGCAAAATAAATTATCTTTATTATTGCAAGAACCAATCCCCATACATTTGAATCGCGATTAAATGATTCTACGAAAAAATCAGCAAACTTTCACCTTTGCAATTTATGGCTTGAAAATCTCGAAAAATAGAGTCAGATCCTTTGCACGCTCAATTAATAAATGGTTCCTTAAAAATTTGAAATCTTTCAATTTCCTCTTAAAGAAAAGCTACATATGATAAATAATAAATCTAGAAAAGCACTGGGATACAGCCAGAAATTTTGCGTCCTTGTTCAACAGTCCCATTTCCCCTGAAAATTTCAAATCTTTGAATAACTTTTGCAGAAGCCACATATGAGAAATTAATATTTAGACTCCAAATCTACTCCGAAAGTTTCAAGTCTATCTTTTTCCGTTCGAAAGTTTTGTGTTTAAGGAAGCGCTCAACGCTGCTACGCTCACATGCTTTCTCATTCTGATCTTACGATTCCCAGTTAGGTCTGCACGTGCTTTTTTATTACTCATGTGGGGAAAGTACTATCTTTGCGCTTGCTTTTGGGGTCGAAAAGACGCTAATTGCCCACTTCACAATTACCACACGAGTTTTGAGTATAGTATATTGTGCAACTAGTGCGAGAAGTTGTCGATTGCCCACGAGAGTGAAGTTGCTCATTCGCTCGAGTGGGTCATCGACAACCTCGCACGAATTGCACAATATACTATTATTATTGTACTTCTAAATACAAAAAAAGGTGCTCAACGGCACGTTTATTTCAAAAATCGATTTGAAAATCCAGGACCTCCTCCATATTGGGTGCTTGATTTCTGATTGAATACTGTACAGATGTTATGAAGATAAAAGAGTATTCCTAGAAGGTATTGGTTCCTCGGGTTCTCTGGAATTATGGCCAGGTGGTTCACGAATGAGAGGGGAGGGTTCTGGTTTTTCTGGTATTTTCTCTGTGTTGATTAACCACGCTGGCAGGTTTTGGGTTGTGTGCAGTGGGGTTCCAGTTCTGGTTACCAATTAGCAATTGGATCTGTCTAATTGTTCAAAGATGCTTCTGTTCTCCAGATGAGTGATTTGCTGCATGTCGGGTGGCCACGTTCTGATTTCCGCGTTAATTAGTTCTTGGGAGTCCAAGTATTCCGGGCAGTTCAGGATTCGATGTATCGGGTCGTCTGTCTCGTTGGGGTAAGCATCGCAGCAATCAGATTCGGATTTTCCGATTCTTTTTAGGTGACAGCCGAATTCGCCGTGCCCTGACAATACTTGAGATTTGAGCAAGTCTACTTGAGGGGTGTTTCTTGTATGACTTCAGGTATGAGCTTAAAATTTATTCTGCCTTTAGTCTTTCCTGCCATATGTCTTCTGCCTTCATCTGGATGTACAGTTTCGCATGGTGGATGGAGTCGAACTGGTGATGCCAGATAAGAATTTTATCAATCGTGTTCTGCATTTTCTGAAGAAGTTCTCCTCGTTTCTAAGTTTCTATGGTGATGACCAGGTCGTCTGCGTAGGCAATGGCTGTGACTCCTTCTGGCCAAGTAGTTTCTAGGAGTTCATCAAGGATGAAGTTCCATAGGTCTAGCCCTAGAACCGAGCTTTGAGGGCATCCTTTGGTGATGTGCTTCTTGAAAACAAAACCGTTTTGTTCGTACGCAACGGTTCTGTTCGTTAGGTAGTTTTTCATCATCTTCAGAATGTTGCAGGGAGCTTTTATTTTCTTCAGAATCCGCATGAGGGAAGGCCATCAAACATTGTCGAAGGCTCTCTTTATATCGACGAACAGCGTGTTCAGATACTTGGCGTTTCTGTTCTTCACCTTACTCTTGTATTTCAACAACGCGTCCCTTGTGGATTAGCCTGGAATAAAGCCGAACTGGGACTCGTGATGTCGATATATGGGGTCTCTTCGCATTTTGTTTCTGATGACTTTCTCCAAGATTTTCCCGTGTTCTGGCAGGAGGACTATCGGTCCGTAATTCTTCATACTTTCCGTATCTCCAGTTGGATCCTTGAGAAGTACTGCTAGTTTGCTTTTTTCCATATCTTTGGGAAGTAGCTTTCTCTCCAACAGGCGTTGTAGATTCTGTGCATGGAGGTTCTAATAAAAGGATGGACAAAATTTACGACTTTTCCTTTGATTTGGTCCGTTTCTGGAGCTTTGTTAGGTTCGAGGTTTTGGACGATTGCGTCTATTTCCCCAATTCCTATGTTCTCCGTGTCGGCAGCAGTGCAGTTATTTCTCCCCGGGTTGAAGGAGTCGAAATCTCTTTGTTCCATATTGTGAACGTTGTCGTTTTTCACTTGGTCATCGTCTGGTAGGAGGGACCGTACTAGGTAGCTCACGATCTCTTCTGGAGAGAGGGTTATTGTGTTGTCCTCTCTTCTGAGGGAGTTGAATGCTCCTGTACGGTGAAACTTCTCAGCTTCCAGCTTAGATACTAGTCCCCAGGGGTTCTTTCTCATGTCTTCTTTTTTCCGGGGCTTAATGGAGTTTTTCCTTAAATTTCTCCCTTGCTGCAGTCATTTTAGAGTGTATGTGAGCTGAGTAGACATTGTATCTATTTTTATAAAATAGATCCTCTGTCTTGAGGTAGACTTTTCGGTGTCTTTCTACCTCGTCTGCCCGCCAGTCTGGGCAGTTCATGTACCTTTTCCTCCTTGCAGCGTTTCAATTACGGTGTCGATTTCTTCCGAGTTACCCAATTTCAAGAGAGTCGTTGGTTCAATTTCTTCATGCTTTCTCTAACGAATTCCTCGTCTATATTCGAGACATTCAGAATGTAGTTCAGTTGTCTTTTAGGTTGAGACTTGTTATCCCTCACGATGTAGTTGATTGCGTTATGATCAGAGGTGATCATGTCTCTGTTAACGGTCTATCCTTGGATGTTCTCGGCGATATTTAGGGAGGTTAGAGAAGTGTCGATATGGCTGGATCCATTTACCGTCTCAAAAGTTGGTGCAGTGTTGGCTCTGTTAATGATCTCAATATCATTATTTAGGAAGAGTTCTTCCAGAGACGGGGATTGTGCGTCGGCCACTGTGTCAAACCATAGTGTGGATCTGACATCTCCGCCAATCAGGATTCTCTGGTTGTTCAGTTCATTAAGGATCCTTTGTAGCGATTGAGATCGACTTGAAGCTCATTTGTGGTGGGCGGTACACGCTTGTCTAGAAAGTTTGTGCGTTGTTGCTGGAGGTTGAGATAACTGCAATGTGATGTGCATGGACTGCATCTCTATTGTAGAGTATGGCAGCTGATAAATTGCTGGCTGTACTGTGGGCAGAAGAGATTTCCTGTAGGCCAGGAATGTAGTGAGAGTTGTTCCGTTTTATAGTATACGGTTCCTGTACTAGCGCTATGTCGATTTTATTTTGCAACAGTAGTCCAATCAGCTCGTTTGTTGCTGTTTTTGAGCCTTGCAGGTTTATTTGGATGACGTTAATGTACTTATACATGAACGTCGTAGGTAGTTGAATTTATCTGCTACTGAAATCTTTGTTAGTAGATGGGACAGCTTGTGTCTGCTGCGTGATGGTCAGTGTCCTTCACACCAATGCGGACGCAGTTCGCACATTTGTGTTTTGCTGGTAAGTTCTTCTGAGGTCAGTCCCTGCTCTCATGGTCCGGTGAAGTGCAGTAGCCGCAAGTTTGCTCTGATATACCGTATTTCGAGACGTGTACAAAACGCTGGTATTTGGAGCACCTGGAAACAGCGAGGAAGTCCCTAGTGTGGTGTGACCTCCATGTGGAGTACACTCTGCCTGTTTTAACGTAGTGGTTTCTTGCTGATGGGCGGAGTTCTACTATCCACGAGGTAGTTCCGCTGCTGTGTCCTCTGGAGCCATATCTGAACATTTTTCTCGTGAACTTTTTTGGCAAGGCTTCTGGTATACTTTCATCATTCTCCAATTTTTCTCTGACCTCTTCTTCCTTCATAGATTCAAAGATGTCCAGAATCTGTATTCGGGGCCACTGCAAAACTGGTTTTGCAATCAGATTCATCTTTTCGAGAGTGGCTGATTGATCCAGTTTCAGGATGGAGGGACATGTTGATTCTAGGAGTACAGAGTTGTCTCTCATCGGTAACTTCTAAATAAAATGTTATATCAATCGGATCTGTAGGTCACAAAATATTGAAAAAAAATAAGGAAAAATATTAACTGTGAATAACAGCGAAATCATTGAACCCATTCTACCCAATAAAGAACTCAACCAAGATATTCGCCTCTCAAACTTAACCTTGAAAATTTCAAGTCTCTAGCTCTTTTCGTTTAAATGTTATCCCGTTTACCAAGGGCCGTACAAAATTGCATTAAAACACTTTTGATTTCAAATGTGAATAATTGAAAGAACCATCGAACCGATTTTGCCCATTACCGAACTCAGCTGAGGCAAATAGGGCCGAAACCTGCTCTAAAAGTTTCAAGTCTCTAGCTTTTCTCGTCCGAAAGTAAGAGTGTTTACTGCTGGACCTTACTGGCCAGCTGGACCCATCTTATTTTTTCGAATGGGTAAAAACAACCATTATTTTCATTAAAAATTTTCACATCCAAAATCAAAGATCAGTAGACTTGGTTATTTGCATAACACTGAAGTATTCAAATTATTTCATGAAAATAGTCTGAAAATTATGAATAACTAAAGTGATCTAATTCGATTCAATTTCTTTGACAATACTTAATAATGATAATAAGGGTTCCATAACAAAAAAAATATTTGGAACAAGTGGAGATTTGTGGCAACAGGATTAAAAAAACCATCACAGAGTGTAGAATTTTTAGAATTTTTTTCAAATGCCTGTCATTTTGAAAGCATGCCACATAAATTTTTTGAATATTTTTCTGATAACTAGTACGACTTACCTCGTCACCCAGGCTTAACGTTGATTTCTGGGACTTAGTACCTGTTCCTGTGAAATACTTGATACAAATTCTGAATTTTGCAAATAATTGAATATGAAACAGAGTTCTAAGTTGGAATGACGCAAAAATTTAAACTTTTCAAATTTCGTAGTAAAACAGTAATTTCCAAGTACTTATATAATTTCTTTTTGTTGCGAAGGATTCAAATGGGATCGAAAAGCAGTTCAAGAAATTCTAATACGTCTTCAAGATATACGATTCATTTTTTGAGAAAAATTCATTCCTTGAAAGAATTGGTTTGATTTAATTGAAATTATTTATAGAAATTACTGTTTTACTGCCAATAAATTGATTTTTTACACATTTAATTGTGACTCGAGTTTCGGGAATTAACTATCCCATCTTCGGAAAATTATGGCCGTTTTCTAAACAATGAGTGGCAAAAGTAGAAGTTTGTTTATTTTTCATGAAATTCATTTTATGTTGGTTGAACTTCGTCTGGAAGGAAAGTCTGTCCTACACATTTATTACTGCACGTTGAACAAGATAACTCATAAACTCCTGATTTGTTAATGTTTGGAGTCGAGTCCTTTGCGTTAAATAATAGGGATAATAAATTGTTTTTCGCAAAAGTAATAAATATATAGGACAGACGAGACGTTCCTTCAAGCCGAGGTTCAACGAATATAAAATGAATTTCATGAAAAATAAAAAAATTTCTACTTTTGCCACCCATTGTTTAGAAAACGGCCAGCCTTTTCCGACAATGGATAATCTTGAAATTTTACATGTAGAATAAAAAGGAAAGAAACTTGATTATTCAGAATCTGTTGAAATTTTCAAAGTAAAATGATGAGAAGAAGTTTTTCACTTGATGGAAGGAATCTTACAAAATTTGAATATCAAAACAGATTTCAATATGTTGGTCTCCTACAATTTTAATTTCAAATAATTTTATCCAAAAATTTTTAGAATTAAATTAATGTCTTATAAGCACAGCTTATATATAATAGACGTATAAAATCAAAACTCAATATAAAATATCAAATGGAAGAAATAATCTAGCAAATATAAATTGTCAATTAAAATCAAAAAATAAATATTTGAAGGAGACAAAATGTTGTTTCTGATCATACAATTTTGAAAACTAATTCCTTTTCAAAAATCAAGACATTATTTCAAGGACTTCTCAGAAAATATAATTTATTTGAAATATTTAATATATTTAAATAAGTTACTTCAAAAATCTCTCAAAACATGTATTATATCTTCAAAAGACACTTAGAATTCCGATAAGGTCTTCATCGGTCCTACTTCACATTTAAAAAATAAATTCACCTATAGACTTCGTGTTATCCTCGTTTTGAACAGACCAACTTTAAAATACAAGATACTCTATGTTCGTCACAAAAATCACAGAAAGCTGTAGGGTATTATATGGTTTTCCGAACAAAAGTTTTTTAAATTAAAATTGTAGGAGACTAGCAGATTAAAAATTCCATTATCAAATAACCATTATCAGGACATGTTTTGTTTCCGCGAATTTGTGTCTATTCTAAATTGTTTGAGTTTTGATGCCATTGTATTGGGTTGTTCGAAAAGTAATTTCGTTTTATATAAAATAAAATAGAAAGGCCTTTTACTTGATAGAAGAAATATAACAAAATTTGAATATTATTAATATTTCAATTTGTTTTAATATAAAAAAAAATAATTTCGTTTTTTTTTGGAGAAAATGAAAGACAATTTTATTAAATTATATATCGGCCATTCTGGTCCAACACTTGTCGCCATCTTTCTGGTGATAGCATGATTCCACGCTCATAAAATTTTTGGTCTTTGCTGGCAAAAAACTGATCCAGGTGATTTCTGACCTCTTCATTTGAAGTAAAGGTTGTACCGTACAAGAAATTAAGCAATAATCCGAAGGCGCCAGATCTGGACAATATGGTGAGTGTAGCAGTGTATCCCCTTCAAGATGTGAAAGCTTTTGGTAAGTGACCAAACTTGTATGAGGTCTCGCATTATCTTGGTGAAACACTATACCATTTCTGTTGATTAATTCTGGCCTTTTTTGGTTGAGTGCATAATTCAGTTTGTCCAGCTGATGGCAGTAGACTTCCGAATTGTTGTGTTATCCGGTAAAAGATCAAAAAATCGATTCCTTTAAAATCCCACCAAACAGAGAACCTCGCCTCTTTTTGATGGATATTGGCTTTCGAAATGCCTTGAACCAGTTCATCTTTTTTGCTCCATGATGTCTTGCATTTGACATTATTATATACAACACATTTTTCTTCCTCAATTATGATGGGCTTCAAAAGTGGATCATTTTCATGACATTTGAGAAGCGAATCATAGACGTCAACGTGACGACACAAATTTCTCTGCATGAGAACATTGGGAACCCATATAGCGAGCTTCGAGGTTGAACCCAGGCCTTTCAAGTGGTCATAAACAGTTGTATTCGATAAATTCAACCCCTCACCGACCTTACGTGTTATTATTCGTCGATTTGCATCAACTAATGACTTCATCATGTTTTTATCAGCTTCAACCGGCCTTCCGGAACGTGGTGTATCGACATCAAAATTGCCGGATTTAAATTTTGCAAACCAGTTCTGGCACTGGCGTACTGTCTCCATCTTCTCCATACACATCGATTAGTTTATTTCTTGCTTGAACTGCTTCTTTAACTTTTCTATAGTAAAAAAGTAAAATATGACGAAAATGCTGCTTATTGCTGTCCTTGTTTAAAAGGAAACCAACCAAAAACTACTGCGTAGAATTAATTGAACTTCCTCACACACAAGACTTGCTATATCAGCTCTCAAAACATATATTGATTATGCGGCTTAAGTGTGAAATTGTATTCGAAAAAATATTGTAATAATCCTTTTATCAAGTAAAAACTCCTTTTTATTATCTTATTGGGAATATTTAAGCTTTTTTCAACAATTTTCCCACTGTGAAGTAATCGAGAACTCTGAAAAATAAGTTTGTTGACAACAGGCTTAGTCTATCAAAAATCCGTGAAATTAATTATTACCACCTGAAACTTCGCTCATTTTTTCACTCAGTTCTTCAGTGTTATAATAATTATATTCCATTTTATTTGCAGAATTCGGTAGAAAATGTGATGATATAGGATGTGCTTCCAACGAAGAATGTGTTATGGCAAGCAAACCATGTTCCTATCTTGATAGGAAGGATGAATGTGGAGAGTGAGTATCATTTAAATATTTACCATTTAAAATAATTTCAAATTAAAATTTTTAAAATCTTCACGAAATGATTAATATTGAAATCAATACCGTCTAGGAAAAACCTTTCGTATTTAAAGACATAAATATACTACTGCATAATGAGTGATGATCAACATAATTCAAGAAACTCAAAATTTTAAATCAACAGGGAAGTTGGGACAAAATCATTTGGTCCTGGCTGTTCAGTTACTTAGAAATATAAATATTCCAAATGCGGAAACTCACCAGACACGTTTTGCAATGGAAAAGAATTAACGCTTAATGTAATATGTTTATTACATCTGAGTTAAGTTAAATTAAAACAAGTTTTTAAAAATGACTGTAGTTTACTAGAAGGAAAATCAAAAGTTTACACATTATTAAGACTGGAATTTCGAAGTTTTACCTCATCATCCAACAACTGAAAACTTAACAATAAGTATAAGGATATTTATGAAGGATCAGGTACAAAGGATGATAATAAGATTGCAAGTCTTATAAAATCTCGGAACAGTAAAAAGAATTGGTCAACAGGTGTTACTCGAATATATTGAATATAAATTTACATACATCCAGATTATTTTCATTATGAACTGATTTGAATATTGCAACAGAAACCAAATGGTTCAGCTTTTTGCCCTTTGATTGTACATAATATTATAATTACCTTTTGTAGAGAAAGGGTGACCATTTCTTATGCGCTGGGTTTCTAATGTAAATGTTTGCTTGCTTGGAGATATTCATTTTATGTTCATTGAACCTTGTTTTGAATGAACGTCCAGTCAACTAGATTCAATGAATGTAAAATGAACTTCACTGAAATCAAGCAAACTTCCACGTTTGCAACCCATTTCACGGAAAATGGACATTTTTACGCTACAAAAGACAATCTGAAAATTTTATATGTAGAAACTAGCTTCCTAGTTTCTGATTATATTATACAAGGTGTCCAGAAAAAATATCGGGTATTTGTTACTTCGATAAAACAAAAACTACTTAAAATCAAAATGAAAGTTTATTGTTAATTATTATAATATACAGTGGAAAATTATTTGGAAAAGACGATGTTATCTACATGGTGACCGTTACGCTGCTGGCACCGTTCTAATAGGGAACGAAGATTGGCGATCACACGCTGACACAGCTCTCGATATGGCTGCATTTTCTAACCTAATGTTTTGCTTCAATTGCATCAGGTTTGTCGGATTATACTCACAAACCTTACTTTTAAGGTATTCCCATGAAAAATATTCCAATGAACTAAAGTCGCGGCTTCTGGGAGACCATTTGATGTTACCTCTACGCGAAATGACCTTATTTGGGTCGTTAACAGCTTCCATTGCTTGATTTGATGTATTGCAAGTGGCCATACTACGTTGTTGAAACTACGTTCTTGAGTTGAAACCTTGAAATTCCTGTAATTCTGGACCCAAAACGTTTCGCAAGATATCGCAATAATGGTCACTATTCACACTGAAGGGTCGGCATCCTCGATCTTCTTTAAAATAAGGACCGATTATGCCTCTAGCAGACATAGCGGTCCAAACAACGACCTTTGGGTTGTGCAGGTGTTGTTCAAGCTTTCGTCTCGGATATTCCTCTACCCAGCACCGACAATTCTGTTTATTGACATGACCATTCAGGTGAGAGTTTGCTTCATCACGGAGGAATATGTTATCAAAATTTTTGAACCGCCGTAACATTTCGTTGGCAAAATTCAATCGATTGACATGGTCTGTATCCTTAAATTCTTGAACCAATTGAATTTTATAGGCTTTTAAATGCAAATCTTTCTTCAAAATAAAATGTAAGGTCGATTTTTTGATGTTTAATGATTGGCGTCGCTGTCGGATGAATAAAGACGGATTTTGAATCTAGTTTTGAATTTCACCAAAAACAAGCACAATTCCGCATTTTCAACCTCTTGCATGGGAAATGGTCACTCTGCAACAGAAACTTTGAAAATATTATATGAAGAACCCAACTTCCTATATTTGATAATAATAAATAAGGTTATTCTGATTTTAACAAATTTTTGTTGTGATTATAATACAACAATTGTTTTTGAATAACAGTTAATCATAAATGTAAAATGCCACCTACCTGAAGATGCTACTGTGATAGGGAAACAACTGTTGTATTATAATAACAATAAAAATTTGGGAATAACGGTTATTCAAAAATGTTACATGTAAAACAATCGTTTTATATTATAACAAGAAAAATTTGTGAAAATAAGAAAAACCTTATTTAATAATCTTAAATTTTGATTTTCGTCAAGCCAAGACTGATTCAATTAAGCATTCCTGTTTGGTTCTAGATGTAAAATTTTTAGATTGACTAAAAGTTGAAAAAAGGAAGAGGAAAAGTAAGACCAGTTTCTATGCGCTGAGTTTGCTTGTTTCTTGTGAAATTAATGAACAAATAAAATGAAGTAATTTAATTTCACGTTCATTGAACCTAGGTTTGAATAAACCTCCTCTCAACTAAATTCAATAAACATATTATAAAATTACTTTTACCAAAAGCAAACAAGCTTCGACATTTGCAATCCACTGCATCGAAAATGGTCACTCTTTGCCAACAATAGACAATACAAAAATTCTAGAAGTAGAATTTAGCTTCCTACCTTTTGATTATACATGTGGAATTTGTTTGAAAATGGAAACACAAAATGTTCAGATTTTCTCTTGTAGGGAAAATGTGACCATTTTATAGATTCAATGAACACTGAATACATTTCACATTTACAACCCAGCGCATAGAAAATGGTGTGACTTTTCCTTTTTCTGTTTTCAACTTTTAGACAGTCTGAAAGTTTTAGATGTATAACAACCAAACATAGAAGTATATATATATATATATATATATATATATATATATATATATATATATATTTTCATTTGGTCGTTGTTTTATATTTATTTTGATTCTTTATTAGTTAATTTCCAGCACATATGACCATAATATATATGTCTATAAAGTGATAAAGTGTATCTAGGACATGTTTCTTAAAAAATAAATTCTAAATGTTTTCATGAGATTCATTTAAATTTAAATCTTAAGAGGTTCTGGAGAATTGATTCCAGATATTATCGGTAATAAAACAGTAATAAACGTAGGAAGCTAGATTCTACATATAAAATTTTCAGATTGTCTATTGTAAAGAGTCTTCCATTAAAAGTGCCTCATTTTGTTTTCTAAATAAAACACATTATTTATTTGAGAATTATTGAAATTTTTATTTCATTATGAAACAAAACATCATTTAAATGTCCCCACGCTGGCAGGAATAAAGTCGTTGAACCTAATTTTTCATTACTCTCTCACACAAATCAGGTCGTATGTTAGCCATTACTCGTTCAATATTGATCTGTAAATCGTCTAAATTTGCTGGATGATTGCTGTAAACCAACGACTTAATGTAACCCCAAAGAAAGAAGCCCAACGGAGTTAAATCGCAGGAACGAGGCGCATAATTTATCTGTCCATTTCTTTAAATAATCGAAACACCGAATTTTGTATTCAATAACGATCTGTTGGTTTTAATTCTTGGGTTAAAACAATTTTGTATGAATTTAACCAAAGTATTTTCGTAAATTTTGCCACAAAGATGTCTGGGAGAGGCCTAGTTCTTGTGAACGTCGAGAAATCGATGAATTTTGGTCTTCACGAACACTTTCACGTACTTTCATTTTTTTGTCTCACTGGCACTGTAACATCATGAAGTGTAAAATTTGTTTCAAACTTCTTCTTTTACTCAGACGATTATATTGACCAGAAATTGGAGTAACAGATCGCGATTTTTCATAGTGAATTTGGATTATTTGTGAACGTTGAAGTGTGTACCTTTCCATGATTAAATGGTAGACATTGACAAATACAACTGTCAATGCCACAAATAAACAATGGCTGCCATGCGTGAGTAATGTCAATTTAAAAATGGGGCGTTCCATTTGAAAGACTCTTCAGAATGACCATTTTCGATGAAAGGGGTTGAAAATACCGAATTTTGCTTTTTTTTGATGAAATTCATTTTATGTTCATAACATCTTCGTTGATCAAAGGTTGTTCAAAACTAGGTTCAATGAACATTAATGAGTTTAACCAAAAACGAACGAACTTTTAATTTGTCTGTTGTAGGGAAAGGGGTGACAATTTTTCCGTGTAATGGGTTGCAAATAAGAAAGTTTGCTGTTTTTTGCTGAAATTTATTTCATGCACATTCAATCTTTTTCACTCGACTCTAGTTCTAAACTAGATTCAATGAACATGAAATTGGTTTCACCAGAAACAAGCAAACTTCAAAATTTATTTTATTTTCAGTGCATCTAGTTTTTAATGAATATAATTCAACGAACATAAAATGAATTTCACCGTAAGCAAGTGAACTTCGATTTTTGCAGCCAATTCCATAGAGTCACCATTTTCTTACAATAGACAATCTAAAAATTTTGCATGAAAGTCTGCTTGTTTTTGGTGAAATTCGTTGTACTACTCTGTCAAGAAAGTACCGGGAATTTTCAATTGAAACAACATTTTTACATTTAATCGTCAAAATTTATTGGGTCGCCTTCAAAATAGGCTCCATTTGCTCCAATACATCTATGCCAACGGCACTTCCAATTATCGAAACATTTTTTATAGGCGCTTTCCGGGATGGACTTTAGCTCTCGCGCCGAATTTTGTTTTATGGCTTCAATCGACTCAAAACGGGTGCCACGAAGGGGCAATTTTAGTTTTGGGAAGAAGAAAAAGTCGCAGGGAGCCAAATCCGGCGAATACGGTGGTTGCTGAAGCACGTTTGTTGAGTTTTTGGCGAGAAAGTCAGTCACAATCGTAGCTCGGTGAGAAGGCACGTTATCGTCATGCAGAATCCATGAGTTGTTCGCCCACAAATTTGGCTGCTTCTTACGGATACGCTCACGCAAACGTTTCATAACGCCTAGGTAATACTCCTTGTTTACCGTCTGACCCTCTGGAACGAATTCGTAGTGCACCACGCCACGGATATCGAAGAAAACAATGAGCATCACCTTCATTTTCGAGCGGCTTTGGCGTGGTTTTTTCGGTTTCGGCTCATTTTTTGCCACCCATTCCGATGATTGCTGGCTTGTTTGCATATCGTACTCGTAGACCCAGGTCTCATCACCAGTTATAATGCGTTCCATGAATGTAGAATCGGAATTACAGAGATCCAGCATGTCTGACGCAACCTGTTCGCGATGACGTTTTTGAAAAAAATTCAGGTCTTTTGGTACGAGTCGTGCGGCCACCTTTCTCATGCCCAAAATATCAATCAAAATCGTACGTACGGACTCGTGGGATATCTTAAGACCATGTGCTATCTCTCTCAAGCTGGTACGACGGTTTTCCAGCACCCTTTCCTTAATTTTATCGACGTTATCTTCGATCGAAGCCGTCGATGGGCGACCACTTGACGACCGTCCTTGAAGGCTCTGTACCACTGATATGCACGAGTTTTCGATAGAGCATTATCACCAAAGGCCTTTTGCAACATTTTCAATGCATCGGCACACGAAAATTCATTTGCAACACAAAACTTTAAACAAATTCTTTGCTCAACGTAATCACCCATAGTAAAAATCGGCACGCACTCTGACATCGACTGACTTAATCAGCTGTTGCAAACACACTAGTTGACAGATCCCTTTCAAGCTTGGCATAGTAATTAAGAACAGTGGTACCAACCTAGAAAAAAAAATTTGTACCTGCCTCATTGCCCCGCCAGATTTAAATCGATAATTCCCGGTACTTTCTTGACAGAATGTATGTAAAATGAATTTCAACAAAAACGAGCAAACTTCAGCATCTGCAACCGACTGCATCGAAAATGGTCACTCTTTTCCTACAAAGAACAATCTAAAAATTCTATATGTATAATCTAGCTTCCTACTTTTGATTATACATGTTAGTATATTCAGATTGTCCAAAAGTGGAAACATTGAAAAGGAAAAATCTGACCGAAGAGTTGCAAATGTGGAAGTTTGTTTGTTTTTGGTGAAATTCGTTCAATATTCATCGAATCTAGAAAAAAGTCATACTTTTCCTACAAAAAACAGTCTTAAAATTTTTTGTGGAAGGTTGCTTGTCATTTTAGGTTCAATAAACCTAGTTTTATAAAAAACCATATTCACTTAAACTCATGTCGTGTTGCGGACCTTTGGAAAAAAACTAGATAATTGACGCTAATATGAAATCAGAGTTAAAAAGAGAAACAAACAAATGGGTGAGTATGTTAAATCGCATAGTGAATGTCACTCTTACAGGAGCAGTTTCTAACTTGGCCTTTAGAGGTCATAATGAAAGTATAGGCCAACCCAACGGCGGCAACTTTTTGGTAGTTATCGATCTGTTGAGTAAATACGATCCTGTACTAATAGAAATAGTTGATTCACCAAAATATAGCAATAAGTATATGAGCCCAGCAATCCAAAATTAACTGATACAGGTCTTGTCAAAAACAGTTGAAAATACTTTACTGAACGAAATTAAAATATCTCAGTTGGTTTCTATCATTATGGACAATACTCAAGACATTACCAAAAAGGATCAACTGAGCCAGATCTCCCACGATGAAAGTGGAAGGCTAACTATTTTAAACATAAATGCAAGATTTTTGGGTTTTAGAGAGGTCAACGAGCGAACTGGTGAAGGTTTAGAAGAAGAAATCATAAACAATATTGAGGAGAAAAATTTGATGTAGTCAAAATGCAGAGGACAGAGGTAGGATGGAGCAGGGAATATGGCGGGTGGAGTAAAATCCTGAATTGAAATGAAACTGAAAACAGCAAAGTACGTTCATTGTGCAGCCCATAACTTAATTCAGTTTTGAATGAAGCAATTTCCAATATTCAAGATAACATTTTTTTATGATGTTGTCGAAAATATGTACGTTTTTTTTTTCCTCAGCATAAAACGGTGGAAGTTGTTGAGTTCTGTTACACTTGCTTTGAAAAAGCTTTGCCCTACATGCTGGTCATCAAGAATTGATTCCTTAAACGCATAAAAAATATTGAAAGCTATGACCACAAAAATTTTAAATTCTACCAAAGCAGATGAGGAAACACAAGCAAACTCATTAATAGACCACATAGAGTGCTTTGAATTTATTTCTCAAGTATATACATTCTGTCAAGAAAGTATCGGGAATTATCGATTTAAATCTGGCGGGGCAATGAGGCAGGTAAATTTTTTTTTCCTAGGTTGGTACCACTGTCCTTAATTACTATGCCAAGCTTGAGCGGGATCTGTCAACTAGTGTGTTTGAAACAGCTGATTAAGTCAGTCGATGTCAGAGTGCTTGCCGATTTTTACTATGGGTGATTACGTTGAGTAAAGAATTTGTTTAAAGTTTTGTGTTGCAAATGAATTTTCGTGTGCCGATGCATTGAAAATGTTGCAAAAGGCCTTTGGTGATAATGCTCTATCGAAAACTCGTGCATATCAGTGGTACAGAGCCTTCAAGGACGGCTCGAAAATGAAGGTGATGCTCATTGTTTTCTTCGATATCCGTGGCGTGGTGCACTACGAATTCGTTCCAGAGGGTCAGGCGGTAAACAATGAGTATTACCTAGGCGTTATGAAACGTTTGCGTGAGCGTATCCGTAAGAAGCGGCCAAATTTGTGGTCGATTGAAGCCATAAAACAAAATTCGCCGCGAGAGCTAAAGTCCATCCCGGAAAGCGCCTATAAAAAATGTTTCGATAATTGGAAGTGCCGTTGGCATAGATGTATTGGAGCAAATGGAGCCTATTTTGAAGGAGACCCAATAAATTTTGACGTTTAAATGTAAAAATGTTGTTTTAATTGAAAATTCCCGGTACTTTCTTGACAGAGTAGTAAGTTAATACTTGAATCTACTAAGTATCAATATATCTTCAAAAACTAGACATGCATCTTTGCAAAGCAACCGAGCTATTGAAAAATTCACACAGTGAGTTGATTGATTTGTGAAATAATTATGACACATTGGTTGTGACGGCAACAGCCATTGCTCAACAAACTGTGTTCAGAAACAAAAGATGTAGAAAGAGCATAAAACATTTTGACGAGATGACCCAAATCTTTATTTCAAAACGTGTGGTATTTTTTGGTACTTTAGATGTTATAATCAGTTAAATTACGTTCATATTTCCAAGAATGTTCACAGACTTCCAATAGGAAGTCTGTAAATCATAATCTGAAGCTGACAATAGTTAGCTTCGCCAACTGAAAGTTAGAATTCGCCAACTGAATTGTCTTCTTCTACTTAAAACTAACACTTAACTCAAACCTAAATACTAAAGTTTCTTGTACAGAACTTGAAAGTCTATTGTGAATTTTCGATGAATATCGTGCGAATTTTTCGCGTGAGAAAGCGATGAGCCGTTAAAAATTTTATGTTCTCCTCGAGATGCGAAGACCAAGTGTGGTAAGAAGGTGGAGGGGTGAGGAACAGAAGGAATCCAGAAGAGATGGAAATATTGCCGCAAATCCTCTCAAATCCTTATCTCGAGATTCGAAATCAAATATACCCCCCACCCAAAATAATTATTTTGCAATCGAACCGAGGTATACACTCTTCAATACAATTGAAATTTTTTTCTTCCCTTTATTCAGAAAAATAAAGCAAAAAAAAAGAATAAACGAGAAAAATTTAATGAACATTGTGTGATACTATCAATTATTGAACGGCAGTAAAACCACCTTGTTAGTAGGCCTCATAACGATACCTTTACGGGTACGAATTTTAAGAACTCTTACTACTTCATCTGGGCCCTTACACAATTCCTGGATAATTCCAAGCGGCCATTCGGCCGGAGAAACTCCAGGCTCGTACCACAAAACGACGTCACCCACCTTTATTGGCGGTATCGTTTTAGTCCACTTTGTCCGTTTGAGATTCTGATCAATGCATTCGCGACTCTATTGCTTCCAGAAGACTTGAACTATTTGTTGGGTTAATTGCCATCTATCTAACACTCCCATGGGAATTTCCATAAT
This sequence comes from Megalocaria dilatata, assembly GCA_034642435.1. Lineage (NCBI taxonomy): Eukaryota > Metazoa > Arthropoda > Insecta > Coleoptera > Coccinellidae > Megalocaria > Megalocaria dilatata. The sequence continues at coordinate 48,404,043 of CM067859.1, read as the reverse complement.
ATCAGCCTCTGGACGACAAAGAAGCTCCGAACCAATCAAAAAATGACCCGGAGTAATCGCTGGAAAATCGTTTGGTGAGTTAGATAGAACACCAATTGGGCGAGAATTCAAAATGGCCTCAATCCGGATGCACACCGTTTGGAATTCTTCCATCGTTAAGACCTGAGATCCAATCAACCTCTTCAAATGATACTTGACACTCTTTATACCGGCCTCCCAAATCCCACCCTAGGTGGTATAGGGTGCATAGGGTAGGTTAAAATTCCATTGAATTTCCCGAGCTGCTAAATATCCTCGTTCTGAGCCTGAAGGAAGCTACTAATGCCTGAAATTTCACGAGCTGCGCCTCGGAAGTTTCTACCTTGATCCGAATATATATGTGATGGCATTCCCCTACGAGCTATAAAACGTATATAACTGCCTAATAGGATGATACTTGAGCATGAGGAAGATTTCTTCGTCTGTGACGCTTGAACTAATCGGGCAGTAGATGGCGCTGGTGTTTGACAAAACTTTGGTGTCCCTATGCATGGCGAATATAGTATTGCTGTGTTACATTCGTTGGCATTACTGCATTGCAATGAAGATTAGCCAAACGACTATGAAACATGCATGTCGGCTGCCTATGCCCGATGATCTACAAAGCCTATCCGGCTGTATTTGAGTTTTTGAAATGTAACACAAATGCAAGTTGCAAGTCTTAATTCGAAAAACTTCCTGTTTACCATGCTCATACTAGTTATCATATATCTGAATAAAAATTCGCCGATTCAATTAATTCATTTAAAGAAAATGGTTTTGCTTTCATCTTAAATGTTTTGTATTTTATTCAAATGCAACACGTTGTCTTTGGAATGAAAATAGTTTTTCTTTCATTTTAAATATTTTTTTATTTAATTCAAGTGCAATAATACATCGTCGTTGTAAAAAAGTAATTGTTTACAAATTGGTTATCTCAACTGGCGCAAGTAAGAAGTTGAAAACTGAAAAAACTCGAATCAGTTGACATTCATTCTCATTTTGTCGTTTCTCCACAGATATCCTACTTGCAAAAGGATTAGCAGCGGAGCAAGGACATGTGCCACTTATGTTTGCCCTCCCTCAAAGGTCTGCAAAATGGACGGTGGAATACCGAAATGTTTTGACGATTCCAGTCAAGGTAAGTACATATTCTAGATTTTATGAATTTCTTATAGATCTTCATTCAAATAGAGTATCGAAAAATATATGGTATACAGAAATGGAGAATGCTATTTCTTTTTGAAATTACTGAGTGTGATAATTTTGGGGGCCTCAAGTACTAAGCAGCTCGATTTTGGAAATTCAGTTCAGCGGTATATTTTTTTATGACATTTTATCAGAACAATAATTCATTCGTCTCTGCATGGCATTTGTCTTTTACTCATTATGAGGTTCAAACTTCTCCACACAGGAATATCATCTGTAAAACAATTCGAAACTCAGACAAGCCCGATCTGGTTTTGCTGATCGCTGAGACATAAGTTGCAGACTTGCGCACGTTTTGGAATTGTTGGCCCTCTTCAGTGCAATTCAATGTCTAACCACCACAAGTCTGTCAAGTACCCACATCCGCTATGCACCGGAACACTTAGGTATTAATCATACACCAGCGTCATCGAGAACTCTCTATTACCATAAGTCACACTCCTTGCTTACGATATTTGGTATAGATCAACCGAATTAGTTTATTTGAATATGAATATCCTAATTATGAGCATAACGGCATATTAAAATCTGAATTGAGCATAAGAAAGTTTTTCTGCGTTTGTAATGTGAAGGAATCGAGATTATATTTCTTTAATTGAATTGGCTCGATGAGATATATCGTGTTTGTATGTTTGCGTAGACTAGATGGCGCTGGTGTATGATTAATACCTTGGTGTTCCTTTACATAGCAGATGTGGGTACTTGACAGATTTATAATCATTAGACATTCCACTGCACTGAAGAGAGCCAATGAGGTTATCAATGAAAGCTATTGCCAAATATCCGTCAAAGCATAGGCGAGCTATTGTAATGCCTGAGGTGGGTCAGGTAAGCGATCTAATTGCTATGACATTGCAATCCAGACATGTTCAGTTTGGTCTGAGAGACAGTGGTCCAATCCATTCGGTTAATGCCATTCATTTCTATGCGGTCGATGATAATTCTTGCCCGGAGTACACGAGCATTATCATGGATTAACGTGAAATTGTCACAAAGAAAGCAATAATTGGTTTTACAATCAAATCACGATACCTTGCCGCTATCATGATTGCGTTAATAAGGATAATAAGATCTGTGCGCCCATTAAATTAAATACCTCCCCAAACTCACACTGGGCCGCCACTGAAAAGTTGTTGGCATCTTGAAATGTTCATTATACCGTTGACCTCGTTCTCCCGACACCAATATTTCCCCATTAGACTGATTCAGACGAAATCTAGACTCATCCGTGAACAGGCAGGATCTCCATCTGTACTCGTTTCAGTTCTCATGTTTTATAGCCCAACGATATCCCGGTGTTCCCTACTCAATCGCGAATGCCTGGCGGATCTTCTTGCCTTCAAATTGAAACTGTGCAACCTATTCCGGATTGTTTGACCAGAAACTATCCTACCGGTAGCTTGCCGGTATGAGCTTTTAATTCCGGATGCTGTGAAGAAGGGATTTCGTCCAGCACTTCCACTAATACGATAATGATTCCACGCTCTACTAATTACACTTTGCAATACCCGGAGACTTCAACTGCTTCTTGAGTTAAACGTTCGTTTAATCAACACACTAATTGTTGGACTGCTTCTAAACGCATGTTAAACTCGTAATAATTAATCCACAACTGATACTACACAACAACAGATCGAATGCAATAACATATTATCGAAAATACATACCATAAAAAGGGAAGATCATACACTTATAAGCAATAAGTTTTCTGTAATTCTTTGTAATACGCAAACATACGCCTCTCCACAGGGTATGTAAAGACATCCTGAAATTTTGATTCAAGTGCAAAAAGTCTGTTTTCCCTCGAATATCCACTTCAATTTTTGAGCGGTGTATACATTTTCCCATCTCTCGGGCAGATTAAGAATGGCACGCCAAAAAAAAACGGTTCTTCTCTTAAAGCGAACCAGTTTCATACGAATTAGAATTTGTTCAGCGAATGCTGTCCAAAGGATGCGAATAGCTTAATGATAATCGGCTGGAGCCAAGTTTTGAGAATAAGCTGCATGCGCTAGTATTTCCTAACTGAACACCCCGATCATTTTTCGCTGTGTGTATTGAGACATTATCGTGAATAAAAATGGCTTTGTTTAGTTTTTACCATATTTCGTTAATTTTTCACGTAATACTCGATTTAAATCGGTAATATGCTACTAGTAACGAACAGTATTGACGGTTTCACCAAGTTTTAGCAGCTCATAATAGTTTACCAAACACAGAGTATTGTCTTTTTTCCAACGCGATTTGGTGATACAGTGGATATCGATGATTCATCTGTATTCATTCATGATTCACGACGCTTAGGATTCTCAAAATATAGCCATTTTTATCACCTGTAACGATTCGACGGAAAAAAAGCCTCAATCAGGCGGGATTTCACAAGTGGTTTTTTATTTTGTTGCTGCCTTCTTCCAGCTAAGACGGGACACATTTTCTTACTTTTTGAATCATATTGATAGTTAAAATGAATGGAGACAGCTTTCTGCGTCACATTCCATGGAGTTCTTGTTGAGTTTGAGTATTATCTTCATTCATTAAGGTTTGCAATTCGTTATTTTCGAACTTTTTCGATGGTTTCCACGATCTCCGTTTTTCACGTCAAAATCACCACTTTTGAATTTTTTGAATCACTTGAAGCATTGTGTTTTACCAAGAGCATGTTTACCGTAAGCTTCGACAAACATTCGATGCAATTTTGCAACAGCTCTCATCAAATGATAACAGAAAGCCAACGCTGTCCGCAAATCGTGTTTCATAGGCATAAAATTCAAAATATTAAAGGTTATATAAAAATATACTGGTGTATGTAACTCGGATTGTTGTGTGTTGAAAATCTTCGTCAGCTGTTATAGAGATATGATCGCGCTACAGACATAACGGTTCGTAAATCTATAGGGAAATTCCGGTTTCATACTTCTACGTTTAGTGGAGGTGAGATGTAAAAAATTGAGCCGAGTAGATTTACTCAATTAGATGAAAATACCGCGACAGGACATGCATTGGTATCGGAAGCTTTTTATCAACGTGTACTGAGAAAATTTCTCTCATGATTTTTAGAGTGCCAGAACCGTAGCGGGGTCACTAAGTAAATAATGATTGGGTAATGGCTATATAAGTTTTCAATTGTTGTAGATTAAAAATGAAAACATAACTTTCATTGTTCATTTTATATTCAATACAAGTAAACCTGTAAAGAAGTATTGAAATCAACTTTTATCAATGAATTTTAAACCTTATTTTGCAACTTTCATGTACGACACTTTTTACGAAATCTACTTTCATTTTAAAAGGGATTTTTTTTCAAAATGTCCCATATTTTCCAAAGTTTGTTTCACCTACAATACCAATACCAAAAATAAAACACTAATGGTTGGTAATAATACTAGAAATCGGTCTGTTTAAGGTGTCGATAAATACAGAGCACTTCATGTCTCAAACCTCAAGCCGGAGACCACAGTAGGAGAATTGCAGAATTTTCTGGGACAAAATTTCTCGCAATGTTAAATGTGGAAAGATCACATCAAGATACCCGGAGAGCTATTCATTATTCAAGGTGCTTATACCTAGCTCTGAATACGAAAAAGCTCTTGATGGGTCCAATTGGCCGAACAGGGCTAGCATTCATCGGTTTTTTCAGCCAAAATCGGTAAACCGTCCAGCAGATTGAATACCTCTATGGATAACAATTTTCTCACGACCAAACGTGGAAAATTGAAGCTCCTAGAGCTAAATATTCAATGTATCTCTAACAAGATGGATATCCTAAAGTTCCTTTTATCTGAGAAAAATCCTTATGTTGTGAGCGTTGTTGAGCACTGGTGCACTCCTGATAGCGTGAAGTTCATGGTGATACCTGGTTATTTGCAAACTAACTACTACTGTCGTCCTAACCGTGCACACGGTGGATCGATGATTTACGTCAAAACCGGTGTCGCTGTGAAAAATTCGTGCGTTTCTTCATTTTCCGATGAAATGGAGTGCGAAATATATGGAACTATGGTTAGTGTGAATAACTTACGTCTGGGCATTCTTAGTAAACACTAAGTCGGTAAACATCGACCCTGTTCCGCTAATTTTGAGATTTTTCTTAACAGATTATCATACGCACTAGATTATTATTTTACTAAAGGGGATATAATAATAATAAATGTCCTTTATTTAATGAGAACATGCATACAAACAAACGAGCGAAGTTTAGCCAAAGCTACTCTTACACTTAACCCATCAGTTCTTTGCTGAATTTCAATTATAGTTTCAAATAAATGACAATAAAATGGCACCATCGAAATGCAATCGAAAAAAATTATATAAAAGAAGTAACTACAATATTAACCAATGTGAGTAATTCTGAGTAATTGGGCAAATTAAGGGCACAGAAACAAGAGAACAAAAGGATATGCAGCATTCCAAGTCAACACCCGACTATTGATTATTGCGAGGCACATAAGAAGGTTTTCACGTCTAGTTTAAACTTATTTATTTAAATTTTTAGTAGTTTTGAAGTGGAAGGCAATTGTAAGCTTTAATAGATGTATAACTGAATGACTTTTTAAACATTGAAGTTCTAAATCTGGGAAGGGCAAGTATTTCAGGAAAGCGAATAGTGTGAGGAATTGCATGAAGTTGTTCTCTAAATAATAATTTACTCTTACTATAACTCGGTTCACCCGTCTGTACAACCCTATGCATAAATACCAAACTCTGCAACCTGTATCGGTTAGGAAGATTAAGCCAGTTGAGTTCCTTTATCTTATGAGATATCCTGTCGTATTTTCGAAGTCCATATATCAGTCTTCAACATGAATTCTGTATTCTCTACAATCGACTACAATTACTCAAGCTAAAACAGGGGCTATATATAAAACTACAGTACGAAAGATGTGATAAAACTAAGCATTCACATAGAGTTTTCCTCATTTTGAACTTTAGAATTTTTCTATTCGAATAAAGTAACTTCAGATTCCAGTAGCATTTTTTATTAACTGGTTAACATGTGGTTGAAAGCTCATTTTTGAGTCCAGATTGAGTCCAAGATACCCTGCCTGCCAGATTCTCACCATTAATAGCAAAAGTAATATTATTCAGCAACAATAAGTTTCTTTCGGCACCAAAAAACATAGTTACACATTTCTTGGGATTTAAACTTAGGTTGTGCTGTAAGGATAACTCATAAACATCATATAAACACAACTACAACCTACGAATGCATTCCGAAGAGTTATCCTTAGAAACTGAAATATAAAGCCCTACATCATCACCATAAGCATGAAATTGTGTAGTTACTTTATTTAGGATATCAGTGGTTTAAATTTAAAAAAAAGCAGAGGTCTCAATATAGAGCCCTGTGGCACTTCTGTGGGAACGAAACAACAATCCGATAAATATCCATTGTGTTTGACCATCTGACAATGATCACCCAGGTAAGATCTCATCAGATCCAACGCAGGCTCACCAAACCCATAGAATTTCAACTTAACTAGGAGCAACTCATGGCAAATCTTATCAAAAGTCTTCGAGAAATCTAACAGCACCATAGCAATCATCCAAACTTCGGAATATGTCATCTGTCACCTGTGCTAGTGCCGAGATGGCGCTAAGTGAAGTGACTATTTTGAATTTAGAATTGAATTATCAACAAGAAATGAATAAACTTGCACATAAAGGGTTTTTGACATAACCGGTAACATTGTTATGGGACGCAGGTCACTATAATCAACTGGACTTTGAACTTTAGGCAACGGCTTTACTAAGCCACACTTCCAGCCAAAGGGGAAATAACTACGCTCAATACAGACATTGACTATATAAGTCAATCATTTTCATATGCGGAGCTCTTAATGTTGATCTCTTGAAAATTAACTGTACTAAACGTAAATTGTTTGTCGATATGCTGGAATGTCACGGTTTGAGTGTGACATCTAAAGATCCCACCATGATATTTACTAATAATATTGGCCATACATCAATCTCGAAAGTTGATGATATACGTAAACTCATCGGATTGCTATGCGGAGGTTATGAGGCTCATGAGAATATATATGAATATACAAATGTTGATGATTACTTTGAAGCATTTATAGGTATAATACGAAACATATTTGAATCTTTTCCTCTCGTTAAATTCACCTGTTAACCAAATCGAAGAAAAACTTGGGTCACATCAGAAATAGTTGTTGCTAAGCGTAATTTAATGCATCTTCACTGGCTACAATCTAACTTAAAATGTCAGTCAACTCAGGAAATGTACAGAAAAGCTAAACTCTCCTATTATTCGCTCATTCGAAATACAAAATAAAAGTTTTATGGCGACCTTATTGATCAATCTGAAAATAAAAATAAAACGGTATGGACTGTAGTGAATGCTCAGACTGGCCGGAAGAGTGGAAAGCATGAACCCATTACACTTGTGGTAGATGGGGTTTCACTTGTTGAGGATAGTGAATTGGCTGAAACCTTCGCCGATTATTTCTCCACCATAACTGAGACCTCATTAAATCTTTATTGTAGAGGCTCTTCATCTTGCTCGTGTACTACTTGTGGTATATTAAATATTAATTTTTTCTTTTATCCTGTTATTGAGAATGAAGTAATGGAGAGTATAAAACTACTCAAAAATAATGAGACCACTGGAACTGATTTCTGAATCTCTTCCAAAATTTTAAAGTTAATAGGTGCCGAAATTGCTCAGCCTCTCGCGCAATGTATGAACTTATCTATTAGCTTAGGTGTGTTGCCTTCTGTACTCAAAAGGGCTTTAGTTGCTCCTATACGTAAAAAAGATAATGTACATAGCATAATTAACTATAAACCCATTTCTATAAGTTCCTTCTCTAAGGTGTTTGAGAGAATTGTTTTCAATAGAATAAAAAACTAGCTTGACAAGTTCAACATTCTGGAACCTTCGCAGCATGGCTTCAGATCAAGTCGCTCGACTCAAAAGGCAGCTAATAGTTTTGTAGAGTTCATATATGATTCTCTCGATAACGGCACATATATCGCCGGTTTATTTTTCGACCTGTCACGGGCATTCGATTTTCAGTTTTTTATCGAAAAGTCTTATAACCTGGGTTTCAGGGGTGTATTTTCAGACTGGTTGCTTGGTTATCTGGAAGGTAGTTCTATGACTGTCAAGGTCCAGAGCTCCTTCTCTGCTGAGTGTGATATAGATTTGGGAGTGCCTCAGGTTTCGGTTCTGGGAATTTGCGGAAGATACTCATCAATTTTAGCACTGGCTTGGACTTTCAGTCTCTGTCACTGAAATGTAAAATAGTTTTGTTTGCTGATGACACCTCAGTGGCGATTGCGGTTCGATGAGCTTCAAATGCGTTGTGAACTTCTGGTGCAAAGCTTTGCGAAGTGGTGTCATGTAAATAGGCTAATGCTGAATGCTGATAAGACTACTAGACTACTTGCATCCGCTTCTCAATTGGGAATAATGATCGCAAACTGATCATTCGACATTTGGATATTGTCACCGCATCCATAGATGGTGCTAGAATTCTTGGCATTCACATTGATAAGAATTTGAAATGGAATACACATATTGACGTTTTTTGCAAGTAATTGAATTCCTCATATTATGCTTATTATCAGTAGAGTGAAACATACACTTCCCATGAAATCCCTCATAAAAATTTAATATAATTTGGTGTATAGTCACTTATCGTACAATATAATGTTATGGGCTAACTCAACCTATGTTGGTAGAGTTTTTGTTTTGCAGAAGCGAATTCTGTGGATGATGTTCAACATATCTCCTCGATCTTCATGTAAACCACTATTTTTAGAACATGCTATTCTTACAGTAGCATCCATTTTCATATTGAGATATTTAATTTATATTAAAGAGAATGAACAAAATATACAAAAATTATCCAGTTTTCATGCTTACAAAACTAAAAATGAGAGTATATTAAACATTCCGATACATAGAACATCTAGATTTGATATGTCCCCAATGAATCCAAGTATTGTTTTATATAATTATTATATTTATATAAGGTCTCTTAGTACTAAAGACTTTAAAAAATCTGTTGAATCTTTGTTACTGGAGAGATGTTACTATAATGTGCATGAATATCTCTCTGACTTATTGTAACCTGTTATTTTGGCCTGTCCTATACATGTATTTGTCTAAACGGATCAATAGACTATTATTTAATATTTTTCCATCAATTCTAAATTTCATGATTGTTTCAGTTGGAAAAGTATCAATTTACGATACAAGCAACATAAATAATAGATATGACAACCCTAGTGGTCAGGCACAACCAAGTGCTCCCGTTGGAAACTACAATCCAAGTGCTCCATCTGGAAACTACAATCCCAGCGCTCCTGCAAACAACCCAGGCGCTTCTAATCCATCTGGAGGTTCCCTCTATCCAAATATCAACAACCATCAAGGAGGCTATAATAACCCCGGTTATCAACAACCAGGTGGAGGTTATCAACGACCCGCTGGTAATTATGGAGGTTATCAACAACCTCAGAACAACTATGGGGGATATCCTGGTTACAACAACCGACCTGCTGGAGGATATGGACAACAAAACGTAGGATCTGGTGGATATAACCAAGGGGGATATTACAGACCCCAACAGCAACCAGGAGGTAAGTGTCCTGTGTTCATTAGATAAACCTTAGTATGTACAATAGAATTTTAAAATGATTACTGGTTCAAAAGAGGTAGGTACAAATGATACAAATTGGTTTATTATTTTTTTAAGAATATGAGGTCTAAAAGGTTGTATAAATAGCAATGATATGTTTTTAAGATGTTACAACACCTGAACTTATGAAATTGACTATCGGCGAAATGAAACTAACAAGACACGTTGAAAATATGGTACTATTAACTCGAAATGGATTCACACAGCCAGATGAAATGTTATTTTCCGATTCTGTTGAAATAACTTGAAATAATAAGATGAGGAAAAAAATCAATTGTTTCTGCTGGGACTTCATGACTTTATTCAACATGTTTCGGATTGTCCGATTTGGGTTAAAAATGCACCGTTTTGTTCTATAATTCGTTGGCATTTTTAAGGTAGCTTCATAATGCCTATCCCATTTGGTCCTTATTGGCACAAAACTCTAGTAATCGATTTTCACAAATCTTCTCTTGATGCAAAATTCTTACCAGTCAGGATGTTTTACAATGCGAGAAAAAGAGGGTAACGCTTGGTGCCAGCTCCTGACTAAATGGTGGGTGCATTAAAACTTCCCAACCAAGCTCCCGGGGGTTCTGGCGAATCACTACAAACTAGTGTGGCCTGACGTAGTCTTGATGGAACACAACACCTCCTCAGTTGTTACATTCTGGCCGTTTCTGGTCAGTAGCTGGCTTCAAATGAGCCAATTGTTGACAGTAGAGATACGAATTTAGTGTTTGGCCATATAGGAGCAACTCATAATAAATTATTTCTTTCCAGTCCCACCAAATGCGTAAAAGAATCTTCCTGGCCGTTAGTCCTGATTTGGCCATTGATTTGAGCTTCTTCACCACACTTTGACCACATTGGTTTTCGCACAATATTGTTGTATGTGACCTAGTTCTCATCCTCACCATCCGTTCATGAAATGGGTCGATTTCATTTGGTGTTAATTGACGTGGCACCCAAACATGTAGCTTCTTTTTGAACCCTGCTATGCACAAATAGTTTAAAACTATTTTATGCCGGTCAACTTCGATTATTTCTGCCATTTTATCTATATTTTCGACCACGGGCCTTCCTATGCTAGTTGGATCTTTAACATAAAAAATATCTTAACGGAATCAACGAAACCAAAATTACACGTAATTAGCTGTTACAGTGTCGGGACTGTAAACACCATTCACAATTTCAGGCAAAGAATAACTGTAAAATGTATCGAATTTTATCTTTGTTGACTTCCATTTTTCACACTCTATAACTCACAACTGAGTGAACCAAACAAAAAACAATAAAAGATTTTTTGTGTGAAATGTCTGCTTGATAAACGAGTATTAATCTGAAATTGTTTGATCAATACTTCACGAGATATCGATCGATACAGCAATCTACCGAAAAAATAATGGATATTCAGACAAGGAGACAGCCTCAGTCCGATCCTCTTCAATATGATCATGGATGAGATAATAGAAGGCGTAAAAGAAACCAACATTGGCTATAAAATGGGAAATCGATCTTTGGGAATTCTCTGCTATGCGGATGATGCGGTTCTTATGGCAGAAAGAGAAGAGGACCTGCAACGCCTACTCTATAGATTCAATACAATAGTACAGAAACTAAATATGGTAATATCTCACAAGAAAACCAAATCAATGGTGATATACAAGAACCCCGTCAGATGTAAACTAATGGTTAATGAACACATAATAAACCAAGTATCGAATTTCAACTACCTCGGGATACATACCACTCTGTCAAGAAAGTACCGGGAATTTTCAATTAAAACAACATTTTTACATTTAATTGTCAAAATTTATTGGGTCGCCTTCAAAATAGGCTCCATTTGCTCCAATACATCTATGCCAACGGCACTTCCAATTATCGAAACATTTTTTATATGCGCTTTCCGGGATGGACTTTAGCTCTCGCGCCGAATTCTGTTTCATGGCTTCAATCGACTCAAAACGGGTGCCACGAAGGGGCAATTTCAGTTTTGGGAAGAGGAAAAAGTCGCAGGGAGCCAAATCCGGCGAATACGGTGGTTGCTGAAGCACGTTTGTTGAGTTTTTGGCGAGAAAGTCAGTCACAATCGTAGCTCGGTGAGAAGGCACGTTATCGTCATGCAAAATCCATGAGTTGTTCGCCCACAAATTTGGCCGCTTCTTACGGATACGCTCACGCAAATGTTTCATAACGCCTAGGTAATACTCCTTGTTTACCGTCTGACCCTCTGGAACGAATTCGTAGTGCACCACGCCACGGATATCGAAGAAAACAATGAGCATCACCTTCATTTTCGAGCGGCTTTGGCGTGGTTTTTTCGGTTTCGGCTCATTTTTTGCCACCCATTCCGATGATTGCTGGCTTGTTTGCATATCGTACTCGTAGACCCAGGTCTCATCACCAGTTATAATGCGTTCCATGAATGTAGAATCGGAATTACAGCGATCCAGCATGTCTGAAGCAACCTGTTCGCGATGACGTTTTTGAAGAAAATTCAGGTCTTTCGGTACGAGTCGTGCGGCCACCTTTCTCATGCCCAAAATATCAATCAAAATCGTACGTGCGGACTCGTGGGATATCTTAAGATCATGTGATATCTCTCTCAAGCTGGTACGACGGTTTTCCAGCACCCTTTCCTTAATTTTATCGACGTTATCTTCGATCGAAGCCGTCGATGGGTGACCACTTCACGACCGTCCTTGACGGCTCTGTACCACTGATATGCACGAGTTTTCGATAGAGTATTATCACCAAAGGCCTTTTGCAACATTTTCAATGCATCGGCACACGAAAATTCATTCGCAACACAAAACTTTAAACAAACTCTTTGCTCAACGTAATCATCCATAGTAAAAATCGGCACGCACTCTGACATCAACTGACTTAATCAGCTGTTGCAAACACACTAGTTGACAGATCCCGCTCAAGCTTGGCATAGTAATTAAGGACAGTGGTACCAACCTAGGAAAACAAATTTTACTTGCCTCATTGCCCCGCCAGATTTAAATCGATAATTCCCGGTACTTTCTTGACTGAATGTATATCGTACAGCAGAAATGCCACAGAGGAAGTACGGACACAAGCCAACTAGGCAGCCAGAATATCGGAATACTTAAGGGATATAATATGGAGAAACAATAGATCGATAGAATGGACACAGGAATGGGAAAAAACAAAGAAACCCAATGCAAAGAAGAAGAAAGACCACCGAAAAAATGGTACCACAGTTGGGCGTCCAAGTCACAAGAGCTAAAAAGACAGATCAAACAGGACTTGGTCCTACGGAAAGAAGTAGGAAGAAAAAGCATGTTTTATAATGATGAGGTTTGGATTTGTTACTTCTTCAGCAGCTGAAGACTTTACTGCAGATGATAACTGATTTTCTTTTAGAACTGAATCACTAATTTCACTCACGTAACTTGTGATTTTGTGTATAGTTATGAATTGCCTATATAACTTTTGAACATATGAATAATTTTAAGAAGCACAATTCAGTAAAAATCTTGAGGTTTGGACAAGTATTACGACTGACTTCGAAGGAAGAAATGTACATTTTTCCGCACATGCAATTATATTTCACGATGAATTCTACAACACTCGAAAACTACCCAGATGCTATTGATGAAATCAGATAAGTGGCATATGAGAGTAGAACAGGAGGTTTGATGCCAACGAACTCTTACCTTGACGGTGAATCGACTGTCCCCTGGTTGGTAGGGGTGAGTGCAACATTGGGCGCACACCCATGAAACTGGCGTGGTTCTACCCGACTGCAAGTATTCTGTTCATAAGGGCGAATACGTCAGTAATAGATCGTTGCTAGTCTTGAGGGAGGGATACGATGAGGTGTTAGATTTCTCGGGTTCGTGGTTTCTGGCATCGAGTAGAACTCTTATTCGCGACTATTAGCCTTCAAAGGCTGTCACGGCGTAAAGTATTCACTTAATCTTCGTTAATTGCTACATAAATTAATAAATAGTCCGGAAAAAACAAAGGTCAATTGTAATTATTTAGTACATATTTTTTATTCTTAAATTAGAAAATTCTAGCAAAATATTCATCTTATTTACTTATGCAACCTCCATTTAACTTTAAGCACTTGACTGAACGTCGAGCCCGAAATTAGATCACCCCCATAATTTTCGGTGATCATATTCCAGGACTGTAAAACTGACTGAATTAAATCATCTTTATTTCGTGGCGCTGCTCGTTCAACTTCAATCTTCATTAGTCCCCATTTGTTTTCAATGGGACTAAGATCTGGTGAAGCTGCGGGCCATGAAATGGTTGTCACTTGGTATTCTTGCATCCAAGCATTAGTATAGGCCGAAATATGGCATCTTGCATTATCCTGCTGAAAACGCCACCCCTCTGGATATGAAGCATGCGCCGTTTCAGGCGCATAATACTTTTCATTATTAATGGTACCATCAATTATACAGAGAGACCCTGCTGAAATGTTGCTCCCCAAACCATTATTTTGGTGGAAAATTTATAGATTTGAACGGTAACAGGTTATTTTGATAGGATTTTTAAGTGATTTCCACCAAGTTAGAAACAACTTTCGTCCGTTATAAAGACATCATTAAAATTATCTTTCTGAAAACGTTGACAAAATTCTATCTTTCATTCCTTCTGTGAAGGTGTTATTATAATGATTTTTTTTTGGTTTCCTTGATATATAGCCTTGTCTTTTCAGTGACATACGGGCGATTTCTGGACATATACTAACTGACAAAGAAACTGCAACACCCAGAAGGAGCTGTTTCAATTTTAAATTTTTTTTGCAAAACATAGATAGTATAGCAAGGAGTAAATGATTAAAATTTGGAGAAAAAAATCGTGAAGGTCTTTTCATGTAAAGTCGATGTTTAGTTGTTGTTAAAATGCCTAGAGCACGTATACGCGGAATTTATCGTCAGCTAAGTGAATTTGAAAGAGGTCGAATTATTGGTCTACGAGAGGCGGGGTTGTCATTTTGAGAAATCGCTAACCGTACGAACAGAAATCCAACTACTGTGTGGTTTGATAATGCCCAAAATCGGAGAAGAGTAGGCACCGGACGTCGAAGTTGACAAATGAAGTTCAAGATCGACGTCTTAGACTTATGGCTATTAGAAACCGATTTGCGACAACTCGATCTTTGGCTGATGAGTGGTTAGGAGAACAAGGCCATCCTGTAACGTGAATTCTTCCAGGTTTTCGTATTGGCATGACGAGCATAGCTCTTTCACCAAGTGACTACTCAGCAGTCTCCACCCCAAGAGGTAGAAAGTGTGATAAGGATTACGCCATATCATCGCGCGAAGCGAGAACCCCTCCGAAGAAATGAACCCACCAGCGTCCAGTTTGGGCCCCGACTCGAAAGCCAGAACCGTCTGACTGGTAAAAGCGAAGCACTATTCATCCACTACTGACTCTGCAGGTCAGTACCCGAGTTGGTTTGAGACGCAACTCACCCGCCGGAAGGAATTCTTATCCAAGCATCCGAACGCAGTTTCATGAACTAAGATAATCTCAAGATTGATGACTACTATTGATCCTGGTACGAGCACCATCTAACGGCTTGTACGTCCTGACTCACCGAATCCATGTGAAGTCATTTGATTGATCCTGGCGTCAAGCACTAATGGCAAAGCCATTTCGTCTAGATCCACAAACCATAAATCGTTACGCATTGATCCGGGGCCAGGACTAGCCGGTCGAACCGTCAAGTCCCGTTAAACCCCGAGTCATTTCATGAAAATATCCCGAACATGCGGACTTTCAACCACTGCCCCCTCGAGTCTAATATCAATGGGGTGGCCAGGTGGTACAAGTAACACCTGAGGGCAAACCACCCCCCCGAGGTAACGCAATATGCTACATAACTCACTCGGCCATTACACAGAAAAATGCGGAGAATAACTGCGATAGGGTAGAATACGCCAATTTTAAGGGAAAAGCTCTGTGCTGCGACAGACTCCCTGTCACTGAGTTAATCAACCGGATCAGCCCTCCATTTCACCAGAACGGCCAAACTAGGGCCGGAGATCTTCCACCATACAGGTCCAGTGACTGGTGCGGATGGGCATTACGTTAGACACCAAGACTTAACCCTCCATTTCGCCGGGACGAAATTAGGGTCCTAGTCAAGGCAAGAACCCCCATCACGACAAGATCTAATGCCTGGGAGGCTCCATCCTGTAACTGTCCGAACGGTTTACCGCCGGATAAGGTCTTTTGGACTGCAGCATTATCGACCCAATCTTGTGTTACCTCTGACGGTTGAGCATCGCCGGCAACGATTACAATGGTGCAAAGAACGTCAACATTGGAATGTGGAATGGCATCAGGTCGTCTTTTCTGATGAATCTCGATTCTCCTTGGGTGCACATGATGGCCGAAGAAGGATAAGACGATGTCGGGGAGAAAGACGTGAACCTCAGTTTGATATTAAGCGTCATGTACACCGGACAGTAGGCGTTATGGTATGGGCTGCTATTGCACATGCAAATAGGTCACCTTTAGTCTTTATTCGAGGTAACACGACAGAGCTGCGTTACATTCAAGAAATAGTGGAGCCATATGTTCTCCATTACCTTAACCGGCTCGAGAATCCAATATGTCAGCACAATAATGCTCGACCTCATGTTGCCAGAGTTAGTTTAAACTTTTTTGAAGCGACCCATGTGAATCTTTTGCCATGGCCGTCCAGATCCCACGATTTTTCGCCCATAAAGCATAGAGCATGGCTTGGAAATTTACCCCAGCCCCCTCGGACTTTGGCGACTCTGAGACATGAACTACGGGTAGCTTGGTATAGTATCCCTCAAGAAGAAATAGACCATCTTATTGCATCAATGCCAAGACATGTTGGGGAGTGTATAGATAATCGCGGTGGACAAACACATTATTAAGAAATTTATTGAAAAAAATTGTAAACACTTTTTTTCTTCAAATTTCAATCATGTACTCCTTGCTATACTATCTATGTTTTACCAAAAAAAATTTAAAATTTAAACAGCTCCTTCTGGGTGTTGCAGTTTCTTTGACAGTTAGTATACTTCTATATTTCGTTGATTTCCAAACCTGTTAGCCAATTTGTGAAACCTCAAGCGCGGATTGTGTCGTCCCTTAATCTTAGGCGGTCTTATTGAAACTGGTCTATGCCTCATATCCATGCCATTTTTATCCTCTTCATTGTCTTATATACAGCACTTTTTCCCAGTTCAGTCAATTGCGCTAATTTTTTAACGTTTCAAAAACTTTTTCATACAAATATTCTATCTGTTTTCATTTTTCTATTTGCGACATTATTTCTTAAATTATATACCTGTTGACAATCAACAATATTTGGGAAATAGTGTTGCCATGCAACTTTGGCCATAGCCGACTATCTGCAAAACCTATTTTATACATTACTTTTGTCTTAGAATGTTGCAAGAGAGAAGTATATTAAATTATGAAAAATAATAAATTCCGGATACTTTCTGGAGAGACTATAATTAGAACTTAGATACCGAATCGAGTGTAGGTGTGACTCTAATATTGGTCAAGACGGACAGAAGCTCCTCTCGGTATAACTGTAGCTTAAAGTGAGAATATTATTTAAATATTGAAATGAAGCTGTTTCGACTTCTGAAGGTATAAAATATTTTTCTATCGTATCTTACAGTGCCATCTGGATACTATGTAGCTGGAGCAGGTTACCAACAACCAGGAACAAATACTGGGTACGGCTCGAATAATAGACCCCAGAATACTGGTTACGGGTATAATCAAGGTGGGAGTCAATTATTTGAAATTGTTAAGCATGACGCACTGCAAACTATATGCATGTAGCTCATTAAGTGTTAATTGTGTGTAATTGAAAAATGGGGCATTATGCATGAAACATCGTACAAAATGTAATATTGAAATATTATGTTTTTTGAAGTAATATTCACGTGAAAAATATGAATGCATGTTCTTTTTGCTGCTAGTAGAAAATTTGGTTTCATACGAACACAATTAGTTTTTTAAGCGCGAATATGAAATCAAACAAAATCCTTTGTCGTAGTTTGAAAGTTATAGACCTCCAAAGTTTAAGAAAGTTTCATTTTCAAGTCAGTTTTTTCCAGCATGAAAACAATCACTTCAAACTTTCATGTAGTTCACAAATAATCTTTAGACTTTTTTCTCATCGACTCGCGTTGTTCTGTTTCAAAATATCTCATTTCGAAATTAAAGTTTGGCGATAACGCCAATTTAATCGCTATTCATTTCGCATCTCCCTTCATAAATAGATCGTCTCTTATGAAGTGATTGAACTGGCGCTATGGGCGAACTTTGTTTTGAGAACAGTTGAAATACTGCAGATTAAGAAGTTATATATTTATCCGATAATTTCAATTTTGTGCATTAGAAATGAGATATTTTGAAAGAAAGCAACGCGAGTCGTTGAGAAAAAGGTTGAATTTTTACATTAAATCAAGATAATTCTGCGAAATCTCTATATAATTAATTTTTTTAATTTAATTGTATTTTACAAATACAGATCTAAGTAGATATAAAGAATTCTCAAATATCATACAATACTCAAAAATATAAAGGAAGCAATAGTTAATATACTACATCAAAACATCCAGTGTATAAGAAATAAAATCTTGGAACTAGAAATATTCGTAACATCTTTAGAAAATAGTCCAGATATGCTGTGTCTCACCGAGCATTGACTTAAGAAAGGGGGGTTGATCTAATAAAAATCGAAAATTACAAGTTAATATCATGTTACACTCGAGAAAAGTCCATTCATGGAGGGTCATGTATTTTAATAAAAGACACCTTACAAGAATTTGAAAATGTACCAATTATAGAACACATCAGTATTGAGTGTGAGGCTGAAATATCATGTACGGTGAGTAGATCTAGAAAACTAGTAGTATTCTCTATATATCGAACATGTTTGGGAAATATGCAGATTTTTTTAGCCACTCTTGAGGGTGTTCTCAGTGTAGTTCAAGGTCATTTTGTTGATTTCGATGTTATCATATGTGGCGACTTCAATATAAATTTTATGAATGAAGATAATTCCAAATACTTGTTCATAGATTTGTTCAATTATACACAGACAATATTTAATCCCACTAGGGTTACAAAAACTACAAGTTCCCTTATAGATAATATATTCGTGAATACATTTAAGATAAGTATTAATAAAAACATAATTTCCGCACTCTCCGATCATATGGCGCAGTTCATTTCAGTAGAGAGCACATTTCCTATAGGACCGAAAACTGTTGAAGTTATTGAAAAAAGATTTTTTACAAAGACCAAACTAGAAGTTTTTTTGTTTGTTTGAAGGATTTAAACTGAGATGAATTGATATCAGAGACAGATCCAGGTGTAGCCTACGAACTGTTCCACAACACAATGATGGCAAATATGAATCAGATCATTCCACGGAAAAAAATTAAATTGAGAAGGAAGAGGAATCGAATATGGCGTACTCTGGGTATAAGAATATCGAGTAAATACAAACGGGAGTTTCACGAAAAAATGTTGAAAGGAATGGTGACTGAAGTATACTATAAAAAATATTCAGCCATATTGAAACGCGTTGTGGAATTATCTAAGAAAATCTCTGATCAGGACTTTATAAATAAATCGGAAAAAAAGACCAAAGCAACTTGGACTTTAATTAATAACGGGACGAAAAATAGAAGTGCTACTAATGATACATTGTTTGAATCCTTTCCTGGAAAAAATGAAAAAAAACTATTAGCTGAAATCAATAAATTCCCTCTGAAATCTAATGTTTCAAACAACAATAAGAACACTGATGTTGCAGAAACCATAAATCAATGTGATTCAAGCATTTTTCTGAATCCAGTTATTGAGCAAGAAATGTATCATTACATAATTCAACTTAAAAATAAAAAATCTACAGGATATGACGAGATACCTGTAGATTTACTGAAAAAATGTGCACCGATGTTGACGTTACCCCTACCACATATAATAAATCACATGTTTCAATACGGAAAATATCCACAAGCCCTCAAAGAAACTTGGATTGAACCTATTCACAAGAAAGGAGAAAAAGACAATTTCAATAACTACCGTCCAATATCTCTACTCTCAAATGTTAATAAAATATTTGAAAGAATAATTTTTGATACAGAAATGAAGTTTTTTGAGAAAAATAACATATTAGTGGAACAACAATGTGGATTTAGAAAAGGCAAATCGACCGTAGATGCATTATATCGAGTTCTTAACTCTGTAATAAATTCATTGAATAAAAATCAGATAACAGCGACACTTTTCTTAGACTTGACCAAAGAGTTTGATACAGTGAATCATGACATCTTTCTGCAAAAATTGGAAAGATATGACATAAGAGGTATAACGTCAAAATTATTTCGATCATACTTAACAGGAAGGATTCAGAGGACAGCTGAAAAAGGAAAAATGGCAAGCAAATAATATCAAATGCCTTGCATGTAGATAGAGAGATTCGCCAAGGATCAATATTAGATCCCCTACTTTATATAATCTACACAAACGATTTGAGTAAAGTAACATAAAATGATACTGTAATGTATGCCGATGACGTATCAGTAATCTGCGTTGGTTCCACTCCAGATGAATGCAAAGCCGCAGTTGAAAAAGATTTGTAAAACCCCGAAAAATGTTT
This sequence comes from Megalocaria dilatata, assembly GCA_034642435.1. Classification (NCBI taxonomy): domain Eukaryota; kingdom Metazoa; phylum Arthropoda; class Insecta; order Coleoptera; family Coccinellidae; genus Megalocaria; species Megalocaria dilatata. The sequence continues at coordinate 48,383,502 of CM067859.1, read as the reverse complement.
CGGGAAGAATAATCTCATCTTCTGGGCAAATTCTGTTGATGCTGAAAGAGTCTTCATCATACAAAAAAAATATTTGAGAAGTGTCTTCAAACTAGAATATAGCATCAGGTAGAGATATCTTTAGGAATGATAATATATCAACACTATACTGCTTGTATATATCTGAGCGCATTATGTATGTAATCAATAATTTCACAAATTTTGAAATGTTAATGATCATGATTATAATACCAGAGGAAAATCTCATCTTGGTTTAGAAAAACCAAATTATGCGTCCATACAGAAGAATGTTGTTCATATTTTAGTGAAAATTTGGAACAAATTACCACTAACATTCAAAACAAGACCTAAAATTATACAAAAGAAAACTGAAAAAATTTTTATATGAAAAGGCTACTACAATGTGAAAGAGTTTATGGCTGAGAAAGACTTTAATGAGATTTAATATTTAAGTTATGATTCTTGTGACGTGATTTACATCATTTTGTGATATTTTCAGATCAAATAAAGGTCTATTATTATTATTATTATTATTGTAACGCTCAAGCCCTCTACACTACTGCTTGTTTCCTGATTAGAGGATCAAAGAAATAGTTCGTTACATGTTGGAGGAACTTCAATTCAAAGATCAACGCTTGAAATGACCTAGGTATTCGAAATGTGGTGGATTAGGATATATTCGCCGACGTGGTAAGAAGCCAGCTAAAGAAAATTAACCCAATAAGAAATGATATTTCAGTGTTGAACATCGTGCAGGGAAAATCCATACAAATGCTGACGCAATGTCTAGGAGATCAGGACTTTTAGATAGCAAAAATTGCACCAGGATGGATGAAAAGGTGCAGTGATTTAGAACAACTATCGTGACTTCCGATTGGCAGCCGGAAAGCTATTAATATTGAGGCCCATTCCCAGAAACTGAGGACGGAAACAAATACATATTAGTGGCGATAGATAACTTCGCTAAATGGGTCGAAGCCTGTGCCATCCAAAATCAGGAAGCCACACAGCTGCAGATGTGCTGATAAAAGGGATGTTAGCCGTTTTGGAGTCCCACTAAAGCTACACTTTGACCAGGGATGAAACTCCGAATTCAATCTATTCCAAAGTGTGTGAAAATTATTAAAGGTTCGTAAGATAAGGACAACAGCTCTCCGTCCACAGTCAGATGACATGACTGTGAGAATGAATAGAACTTTGGGAAAATATCTGACTAAGTTAGTCTCTGACCACCAAAGAGATAGGGACAAATACCTCCATCTGTTCACACTGACTTACAAATCATCAGTATAGGAACTGAAAGGAGAAAATCCAGCAAGTATAATGTTCGGCCGGGAAATACGGTTGCCATGCGATCTCGAGTTTGGGTGCAAACCAGTTGAGGAGATAGCTGGTGAAGAATATGTAAGCTGCCTGAAGGAAAGATTACATTATATTGAGGAGAGTCAAACAGAATCTCCAGATGGCGAATGAAAACCCGATACTACACCAAAGCATCCGAGGTTTTAACACTGGTGACTAAGTTTGGTTTTATTACATCCAGAAAAAGCGTGGACTATCATCCAGTTGCAAGTATAAGGCGGTCAAGAGAATAAAGAGTGTCGTGTATGGTATTCAGAAACTTCCCAGCGGTAAGAGCAGGGTGGTCCATGTACCGCTTAGCGAATATGACATCCAAGACGACTTTCGAATATAGGTGAGCGATTAGTGAGAAAGCGAACCACGAAAACATAAATTTCGATACCTTTATGTCTAATTATGCTGGTACTGGCTAAGAAAGATTTGGTATTACCGTGGGGGAGCAGCAAGACCTTTTTTTAGTGCCAGTAGATTATTCACTAGCTCATTGTGTAGCAGAAGATTTGAGAATGACCATAGTGATGGTTGTGTGAACCAGCTAATCAGACAGCAACCTCAACTTGGGAAAACATTGAAGCTAACCGATCATCAACAGTACTTATCTTATCTGATAACGATGAAACTTTCCCATGAGAAGACGAGTTATCAAGACCTATGGACATCTTTGTTAAATTTAAGGGAAGAGATAATGAAGTACCGAGTCAAGAAATTGGCTATCCCTATGTCGTGTTGGGGGTTGGATCAACTCAACTGGAGAATTGTCCGTAATATGCTTGAAGTTTTCTTTCAGGAGACCGGGCTGCACATTCTTCTATGAAGTTATAATCCAAGAATAGTTTCAAATCGGGAAAATACTCTTGAGTGCTATTTGTATCAGCGAAGAAATTGTAGGAACGGAGAATCCTGTAGATTTATCCACGATACCAAATATGTTCAGGGACTGAACAGCCCAGGGAGGGGGCATCGTGAATTCTACCAGTTAAGTTAGTGGCATGTGAGCGTGGCTCTTTAACCAGGAGACTACTCAGCAGTCTCCATAATCTGCCCAAGAATAAAATAGTGTGATAAGGATACGCCTTATCATCGAGCATTAGCGAGAACCACTCCGAAAAGTTGAACCCACCAAGCTTCTAGTTTCGGCTTCAGTTCGCACATGTACACCGTTATTAGTAGAAGCGAAGCACTATCCAACTTCTACTGGCTCTGCAGTGTCAGTACCCGAGTTGTTTTGGTGCGCAGCTCACACGCCGAAGGGGCTTCTTATCGACTCACCCGAACGCAGTCCCATGAACCAAGATAACCTCAAGAATTGATGCTTCAATCGATACTTCAATCGATACTGGTACGAGCGCATCTTTCGGCCCTACCATCAAGACCCACAAACCCTTGCGATGTTATTCAATTGATCCTGTCCCGAGCACCAACGGTCTAACAGTATCGTCAAGGTCCACAAACCCCAGAAATGTCTCGCAATCGGCCCTAGTTCAGGACGAGGCCGGTCGAACCGTCAAGTCCGGCTAAACCCCGAAATATTTCTCCAGATACCCTGAACATGAGATTCTGGAAACAGATAGATGGAATATGCCTGTAATCCAGCATGCGAACTTTCAACCACTGCCCCCTCGAGTCCAACACCAATTGGGCGGACAGGTTGTGTGAATACCTCCCGAGGGCATCCACCCTCCCAAGGGGAGGGCAGTATGCTGCTCGCACTCGCACTCGGTCAGTAGACAGAAGAATCCGGAGATTTACTGCAATAGGGTAGACAGATCAATCCTTTGAAAATCAACTTCTATTTCGTGTTTCAAGGCATCTCCGTGAATTATACCGGCTACTCAACAGTCTCCACAATCTGCCCAGGAAGCACATAGAGTGATAAGGATACGCCCTATCATCGCGTATTAGCGAGAACCACTCCGAAGAGTTGAACCCATCAAGCTCCAGTTTCGGCTTCAGTCCGAAAACCTACACTGTGACTGGTAGCAGCGAAGCACTATCCAACTCTACTACTCTACTGGCTCTGCAGTGTTAGTACCCGAGTTGTTTTGTGACGCAACTCACTCATCGAAGGGGTTGCTTATCCACCCACACGAACACAGTCCCATGAACTAATATAGTCTCAAAATTGTTTCCTCAATTGAATCTGGTACAAGCACCGTCAATCCGGTCTGTATGTAAAGACCCACGAATCCTTGAGAAGTCTTTCAATTGATCCTGGCTTCAAGCACCAACGGTCTAAACCGTACCGTCGAAATCCACAAATCCCAGAAACGCCTCGCGACGATCCTGGTTCAGGACGAGGCCAGTCGAACCGTCAAGTCCCGCTAAACCCTGAAGCATTCCTCGTGATATCCTGAACATGAGTTACTGTAAACAGATAGAAGGAATACCCTCCTTGTCCAGCAAGGACAAGGGAGGGCCTCCACCCTCCCGAGATAACGCAGTATGCTACATAACGCACTCGGTCATTGGACAGAAAAATCCAGAGATTTACTGCAATAGAGTAGAGTTACGTTAGGTTAAAGGGAGAGGCCCTATGCCCTCTACCATTCCACATTTACAGTGAAACTAGGGCCCCATTCGTTCGATCTTCCACCACACGGGTCCAGTGACAGGCGCAAATGGCATTACTCTAGGCATCAAGATTTAACCGATTTAACCCTCCATTTCTCCGGGATGATGAAACTAAGTTCACCAATTGACTAGTTAGCAGTCTCCACAGTCTGCCCCAAGAGGCAGAAAGTGTGATACGCCTTGTCATCGCACATGGCAAGAACGCCTCCGAAGAGATGAACCCACCAGCTTCCAGTTTGGGCTTCACTTCGAAAACTTACGACCGTATGACTGGTAGCAGCGAATCACTATCCAACCTCTACTGGCTCTGCATGGTCACTACCCGAGTTGTTTGGAACTTCTTATCTATCCGAACGCAGTCCCATGAACTAAGATAGTCCCAAGTTTGATGCCTCAATTGATCCTGGTACGAGCTCCGTCAATCCGGCCAGTTGAAGTCCCATCTCGTACAAGCTAACAATCTTCTGAGGTATCTTCACAGAAGATCTAGGAGCACCAGTATCAATATCCATTTAAAAAAAAATTAAATTATAAAGAGGTTTCACAGAATTCTTCTGTTTTAATATTAAAAATTTGAAATGTTACCTCTTCCAAGGAATATACCTATTAAATTTAGTTCAAAGATGGTGAACTTCAATATAACGTGCAGTGAATGTTTTCATTGTGGAAAAATTGACCTGAGGAGAGAGCATTTCTAAGCTTTGAAGACCCATTCTTTCCAGGATAAGACAAAGTATCCTGTTTCAACTTCAGATAATCAGTTTCGTATGGAACTAAATTTTCCGCAAATTTGGGGGACTTCGAAATGATAAAATTTCCCTTTTATCTTGATGTTTCTAACAGTGTTTAGCCTGCATTAACTTGCATTGACCTAAAGTTCTGGTCAATAAACGGGATATTATAATATGAGTTTCAAGAATAACGAATTCATCTGTCTGCTCTTTTGCTCTATAATTACCAATTCTATTCTTAACGTGAAATTGATGCCTGCCCTTACCTTAACTTATCCTCGACCTAAAAAGATAATTTCCACGATGTCACACTGATTAGTGAAAGTCTGTAATTCCTTTTTCGTCAGTCGTTAGCAATGAGAGTAAAAAGAACCATCACTGAAAAATAAATTCCAAAACCCAAACCCAAAAGTGGTTTGCAAGCGCTCTTAGAAATAGGCAATAAATCTTGATGCCATTTTTAAAGGAACAAATTGTGCTAGAAATAATTTTAAATAACTTTAAATTCAGAATTATATATTCTTACTCATATAATATTTATTGAAACTACTATATACAAAAACTATCAAAATGATGTCCTTATATATAATCAATATAAAATATTCCTCAATGTTGATTGAAAAATATATTATATTGATTATATATAAGGATATTATTTTGATAGTTTTTGTACATAGTTTCAATATATATTGTAGAAGTTAGAATATATAATTCTGAAGTTAAAGTCTTTTAAAATTATGTCATAACATTCTTTTATCTCAACTGTATCTGTGTGTATCTCAACTTATTTATACATTATGTGAAATTAATAATGCTTACAGATAATTATGTAGTAGTCAGAAAATATCTGCCTTGAAGTATTGATGATCTGATAGCCTCAAAAGACTTTCCTACTTGTAGTTATTATTTATCCACAATCTTAGCCCTACTTTCCACTTTATAGCATAATTGATCATAATATTGTGTGCTATACTGTTCGACTAATTATCGACAGGAATATGATAAAGCGATAATTGATTTGAATCTGGCTACATGCTTCTCCATAAAGAGTCTGCACGGCATATTCTTATTCTGCTAGATAGATTTCGTTGCTTACAATTATCCTTATTTGAAATAAAGTAATAAAAAAAATAAGTTGCGATGATCAAGAGATGATAAATGATAAATAACATTCTTCCAGTTTTCCTCTACAAAACAACGCAAGGTCCTCATTATTGAATCTTGATTTTCTTTCATTAGAGACCGACAAAATCTGCAAAAATTCTCAAATTTTTCCATTAAACTGCTTATTTTTCTATCCCCTACAACTTTCGATTCGAAAGTTTTTGAAGATAATTTACACAATGTCAAGAACGTACCGAGAATCGGTCGATCTAACACAAAATACTAGTATGTATTACTCCTTCAAATTTACTATATAGCCTTCAAAGTAGGTTTCTGCCTTAATAATACTCTAACGAAAAATGCTACCATCAGAACGTTTTTAAACGCTTTTCTAATAATCGACTTCAGTTGTCGTTGGAAATTTTTTTTTGTGTCTTTTATCGACATTGAAAACCGGTGTCTCGAAATAGTAATTTGAGTTTTGGAAAGAACAAGTCATACGCACGCGTTTCTTATAGGTACTATTCGCCCTAAATATTTTTAAGAATCAATTTTAATGTGGGTCAATACTTGATATAAATAATTTTGAATGACTTTAAATTGAGAATTATATATTATGACTTCTACAATACATATTGAAACTATATACAAAAACTATCAAAATAATATCCTTATATATAATCAATATAATATATTTTTCCATCAACATTGAAAAATATTTTATATTGATTATATATAAGGATATCATTTTGATAGTTTTTGTATATAGTAGTTTCAATATATATTATATAAGTGAGGATATATAATTCTGAATTCAAAGTCATTTAAAATTATTCCTAGCACAATTTGTTCCTTTAAAAATGGCATCAAGATTTATTTCCTATTTCTAAGAGCGCTTACAAACCACTTTTGGGTTTCAATATTTTTCATTGATGGTTCTTTTTACTCTCATTGCTAACGACTGACGAATAAGGAATTACAGACTTCCACTAATCAGTGTGACATCGTGGAAATTATCTTTTTAGGTCGAGGATAAGTTAAGGTAAGGGCAGGCATCAATTTGACGTTAAGAATAGAATTGGTAATTATAGAGCATAAGAGCAGATAGATGAATTCGTTATTCTTGAAACTCATATTATAATATCCCGTTTATTGACCAGAACTTTAGGTCAATGCAAATTAATGCAAGGCTAAACACTGTTAGAACCGTCAAGATAAAAGGGAAATTTTTTCATTTCGAAGTCCACCAAATTTGCGGAAAATTTAGTTCCATACGAAACTGATTATCTGAAGTTGAAACAGGATACTTTGTCTTATCCTGGAAATAAGGGTTCCCAATATCTTGAAAATGTTCTCTTCGAGTCAATTTTTCCATAATGAAAACATTCACTGCACGCTTTATTGAAGTTCACCAACACCATTGAACCAAATTTAATAGTTATATTCCTTGGAAGAGGTAACATTTCAAATTTTTAATATTAAAATAGGAGAATTCTGTGCAACCCCTTTATAATTTAATTTTTTTTTAATGGATATTGATACTGGTGCTCTTAGATTTTCTGTGAAGATACCTCAGAAAATTGTAGCTTGTACGAGATGGGACTTCAACTGGGATTGACGGAGCTCGCACCAGGATCAATTGAGGCATCAAACTTGGGACTATCTTAGTTCATGGGACTGCGTTCGGATAGATAAGAAGTCCCAAACAACTCGGGTAGTGACCATGCAGAGCCAGTAGAGGTTGGATAGTGCTTCGCTGGTACCAGTCATACGGTCGTAAACTTTCGAAGTGAAGCCCAAACTGGAAGCTGGTGGGTTCATCTCTTCGGATGCGTTCTCACCACGCGCGACGATAAGGCGTAACCCTTATCACACTTTCTGCCTTTTGGGGCAGACTGTGGAGACTGCTAACTAGTCACTTGGTGAAAGAGCTACGCTCACATGCCAATACACTAACAGGTAGAATTCACGTGCGGCCTTCCTGGCGCCCATCATGGCATTATGGCTTTACGCGCTGGGGGCGCTCGTCTTGACTGGGACCCTAGTTTCATCATCCCGGAGAAATGGAGGGATAAATCTTGATGCCATTCACGCCTGTCATTGGGCCCGTGTGGTGGAAGATCGAACGAATGGGGCCCTAGTTTCACTGTAAAGGTGGAATTGTGGAGGGCTGAGCCGCATTGATCAACTCAGTGATAAGGGAGTCCGTCGCAGCACAGGGCCTCTCGCCTAAAACTAACGTACTCTTCCCTATTGCAGTAAATCTCTGGATTTTTCTGTCCAATGACCTAGTGCGTTATGTAGCATATTGCACATTACTTCAAATGAAGAGGTCAAAAACCACCTGGATCGATTTTTTGTCTGCAAAGAGCAAAAATTTTATTAGCGTAGAAACATGCAACTACCCAATATATAATTTATAAACTAATAACATTCAATCCTGAAAATTTTCAATCAACTTTCTATATATACCTTCTCTATTGCTCTAACAACGTTATAACAAGCTGAGCAAAAATGTAGGCAAAACTATATACATAACAGTTTAACAAAAAATATAATTAATTCAATGATATACAGATCAAGTGAATCTTGTCATATATAACAAGAGTGTATATCGTCGAAAAGGTGAACTGGTGCAGACACACAGAGTATATTATTAGCATAACAGTTCCTTCAGTATGTTCAATGCGAAGATGATCATATATGTTTAAAACGTTACAAAAAATGACCTATCATAGTTTGATAGCTCAAACTGATTCATGAAAATGTCGAATAAATAATAAGCAAGACTAAGCTATTCACGCACTTTCGGACATTCACAAATTGAAAAAACACAAAAATAAATGAATACATAAGATGATTAATAAATAAATCAAATTAAATTATAAATTTACCTGACTGCATGCTACACACGAAATACAGATCAGAAATTATCTGAAAGCCCAGGCTTTTGTTTATCGAGCTATTGAAACCATCAATTAAATCTGCCACAGATAAAAAGTTTTTTTGGAATTATAAATCACTTTTTGTTTTTTCAACGAAAAACTTTTCATCTTCCTCTAAATTCTTATTATACCATTTTTCGTCAATTGAATTTTAGATCAAGATCCACATGTTAGAATTGTGATTACCTCCAAATTAATCGCATTTTCAGAATTAAAAGGAGCAATGTCGCAGTAATCTTTTATAAGATGCTTCAAATTGCCTTGCTGTCGGATTATTGCTGTAACTAGTTCCTAGTGATCTTGGAAAAGTTTGTGTCTGAAAATATGTTTAATATATTTTTTTCCACTAAATATATGCAAAACATTTTTGCTAATCTATCCAGGGTATTCCTACTCGTATGTTAGGGATACAAACGAAGAGGCGCATTTACTTGGATATCAAGAATCAAAGTGGCAAACGATTCGTTTTTGAGGTACAGGGTGTTAAAGTTAGTTTTTTCAAAAATTTTTCCACGCAACATCTGTATTCTATTCCTTAAGATATTCATTTCAAGTTTTACATCATATGACATATCAATTTCCTGTGAAAATCTACAAAGTGATATTTTTTCTAGAGCAATATCCCCTTTTCCTCTTCAGATGTTTTTTGTGCTACGCCATTGGTATTTTAGAAAATATGAAAAAGAATCTTTACTTTAATCAAAAAGGTTTTGAGTTCTTCAAAGTTTTTCGAATTTACTACTATTTTTGAGAAAAAATGTTAAACAATTCTCTGTATAATTTGAATATCAAAACAGATTTAATCTATTAGTTTCTTATATTTTAAATTTCAAAAAAAAAATATTCAAAACTTTCAGAATTATATGAATGTCTTATAAGCACAGCTTATATTTAATAGACAAATAAAATCAAAACTCATTATATAATATCAAATGGAATAAATAACCCAACAAATATAAAATGTCAATTAAAATTAATAAATAAATATTTGAAAGAGACAAAATTTTGTTTCATCTTACAATTATGAAAAGTTCTGTTTTCATAATTGAAATATGAAAAAGTTCACAAATGAAGAAGCAAATATTCTTCTTCATATTTTTCTACCAGTGGCATACCACAAAATATTTCTGTCGGGAAAAATGAGACATTGCTTCAGAAAAAATATCACGGTGTAGATTTTCATAGACAATTGACTCATAAGATGTAAACATTAAAGCCAAACATCAACTGAAGATCTTGAGGAAACAATTTCGAACAAACTCAAACTTTGACACCCTTTATCATGAAAACGAAGCGTTTGCGGACCCATATTTATGGAACTTTTATTCTTAATATCAACCAAGTAATCACCCTTATTCGTTTGTATCTGACTGTTACAATTAAGGAACATTCTGTAGAAGATTTAAGAGATGACATAAATTCTTTTGCGCCTTTGTTTCTCAGAATATAAATAACTTTGTCCATAAATTCCTAAAAAACCTCTATCGAAAATAACTATTAAGTATTTTAACTGATAATCATTATAAAACATTCGTATGTATGTATGTTCTGTAAAAAGGAAGGACTTTTTTTGTCATTTTAATTGAAGAAGTTTTTTTCGGAACCATAACATTTCAGGAGTTCCCTACAGCTTATCGATTATGGTAGTGAAAACTGTATTTCAATTAACAGTGCTATCAACGTGACATAAATTTTTTTCTCGAACGATAAATCGACTGTTAAAAAATTGTGAAAAATGAAAATAATAAACAGTCCTATTCTGACCAATACTAAATTGTTTCAATGTTTAATTGTCCCTTTTCTATATTAATTATGGGCAAATAAACTGTTATTACTATTAGAAAAATCCGTGTCAAACTAGATCTAAATGCACAATTCTGAATTGACAGGCTGTTTTATTTTCCCTTGTATTTATTTAGCATCGGCGTATAATCGATTTATTTTTTTCTTTTACAAAGTTGGTTAATTTTTTGAAGAAAAATTTTGAATTATTGGAGAAGATATTTATAATGAATATAATACTGATTAGTTCATTATCCATACATCTTTTTTATCCCGTTAGCATATCACGTTCATTTTCATTATTTTTTTTAGGAGGATATGGTGGATACGGAACCAATAACGGTTACGGAAGCAATTATGGACAAGGACAAACTGGAGCAAAATACAATTCGGGCTCTTCATTCACAGACTCCCTGAAGGACGCTTTGAAAAAAATAGGTTCGGATTTCCTTCAAAAAGCGGTTTCTGGTGCACTGAAGACACATTAAGTTATCGCTTAGTTTAACAAATAATATGTAATTCTCTATTTCTTTTCAGGAGTATTGATCCTAGTATCCCATTATATCGGCCAAAACTATTGGAGGTAGAACAGGAAAGAAACAATGGCGTGAAAACAAAGAGCTGTGATTGTAACATTAAAGGAAAAATGTTAGTTTACCTGTTTGTTTGATATCAGATAGATTTCATATAAAAATGATACAAGAATAAATTTATTTCGTAATTTTTCTAGTCATTATGATCAAATATACATAGTTTCCATCTTGTGTAGTTATAGCTCTTCATATATTTTCTTCCTCTAAATGCATGGGAAATAGTCAATTATCCATATATGATCAATATCTAAAAAAAAACTAGTGTAAGCATCTACCGTAAACAAATAGTTCCATATAAAAATTTATTTCGTCGCTAAATTCCTTAGGATTCAATTTCTGGAAAATTCTAATTTGCCACTGTCCAAATTATTTCCACTTTGGACCTTTGGCTAGATCTTCATCCAACTGCAAAGGAATACATTAAGGTGAAAACTCAGAAATTTGTTTACCTTTTTCCATGAGGATTTTTATTCATTTGATTATTGAAAGTATATCGAAGAAAATACAAGTCTTTTTGTCTTGTATACCGAATCATAAAAAAATTAAAAACAAAAACCCATAACTGACTGCTACAAACCCATTTCCAGCAAAGATTTTCCTAGCCACTGATGGTAGAGCTATTTTTTTCCTCCTTGAATGTCAAGTAGAAGTTTCTTACATGTCTTCATTAAAATTCGCAATTTTAAAATATTATGTACAAAGTGATCTTTAAAATAATACCAGTGCTGCAGAATCCATATTCTCTGTGATTTTTGTAAGACTGCTCACTTAAAACATTTTTAAGAGTGATTTTTCATTAAATAATTTATTTTAGTATTATACCTGCTGTTAAAAACGACTCCTTTAAAGTAACATTGTACATTTTTCCGATGATTTGCACTGTATCTAGTACGAAATAAATGTGAAAGTATGAGAACTGAAAAAACGCATTTACAGAAATATTTCTCAAATGTTAAAAACATTTTCACATCGGACATTTTTGAATGCTAGGTATAAAAGTAAAAAATCCGATATTTACTGTTAATAAATTGACTATTTCCAAGTTGCTATCTTTGTACCATTAACATATGCATGCTCTCTAATACCGTATAATGTTTAATTGGGATCTACTTGGTTTCAAATCTCTAGATTTTTCTGTTTTATCACTAATGAGCCGTTGGTTTCTTTATTGTTCTTGTTATTATTTTTTTTTGTGTTATGATTAACGTTTTTAAGTTGCTTTTTGTGTGAACTTGCTAGTAGAAGTATTGCATTGAATTATTGATGTAGAAAATATGTTTTAATTCCATTCTTCTATTTTATTTGTGCTATGACACTTCTGAATTGCTTTTCTGTAATACTGCTAGTAGAAGTGTACCGCATTAAATTAACGAGGAAAATGTTTTTTCTTTTTCTCCAGTTAGCACATTCACTTGAACACAATTAACAATTATTCAATGGTACAAGGGTGTTTGGTCCTGTTATAGTTTCAGCGAGGGAGTCTACGATAAAAATCAAGACTTTTATTTTCTGCAGAGGTATGGTTCAACTTCTACCCCTCCTCGTATAAAGTTAAGGATAAAAGTTTACAGTTTATATTTTTCACAAAACAAAAAATAGCATGGCAGCAAAACTTGATGTAATATCATTGGCAAAATAAGATGTTGCATTTTATTGTTGAAAAAATATGTTTTGGAAATTTCATTCAATTTTGACCACTAAATATCTATAACACATTTATACTCACTGTTACTGCATCTAATTACCATTTATAAAAAAATTTAAAAAAAGGTCAACAATGCCTCAGTGCCATAAACCATGTCAAACAATAACTTTGTCTGAATGCAAAGGCTTCTCAGGAATCTATAGTGGATCATTTTCATTTCAAATACAGTAATTTGGTTTGTTAACAAAGTCTACAATGCTCTTTTGTGTGTATCCAAATCTAAGAACGGTTTAGTTGAATATCGTGCAGGTTGATAATGAATAATTTACTTTCGATTGTTTTAGTTTGTTCATTGTAAAGTTCAAAGCAGCATAGTGGTACACTTGTACTTTCACAAAAAAAGTTTTTTTATAGATGTAACTTTCAATTATTGCTCAAATATCCAAAAAAATTGGATTCGAAAAAAGTTTTGTGGATATTTTTATTCTGTAGATCATATGCTTCAAAGAGTAAACTAAAACGAGCTTCATCTGAAGAGATAATCTTTTTTAAAAAAAATGGGATCAGTTGAAAGCAGCTCAAAAGCAAAATGATATTCCAGTGCCTTCAGATTTTCAGTTAATACAATCTTTTTTGGAAGCAAACATATATTTTTTCAAAATGCGCCAAGTTGTCATTCTTGAAAATGTAGGCTAAGTTCTTGAAAACGTATATTATTCGACCAATTAGCATCTTCTGTAACTCTTATAGTAAATTCGTCAATATTCCCCTGATTTCTTGAGTTTTATTATTTTATTGGTGTAGAGGAGTTATATGAAGTGGGATTTCTTTCAGTTTTCAACAATTTGATGAATAGTAAGTACAGAAAGATATAAGCTACTGACTTTTCTACTATTTTGAAAAAGTCTGCCATGAAAATGTACAGGGAAATAATAAATTTTGGTACCAAATTTCATCCAAATGCGTTCGTAAGTTTCTGAAACTTGTAATTCAAGCAGCCTGAATGGCTCTATCGAAGGATTAATTTCGAGAAATAACCATGTGGTTTATCAATTGAGGAAATAATAAAATTGTGATTGAAGTATCGAAAAAAATTTCGATTTTACAATATTTGAAAAAGGATCCGAAGGTGTTGGTTTACCAGATTTTTTAAAATAGTTTCCCAGTAAGTATAATAATAAACCTCTTCATTAAATAGATGGATGACACAGATCAGCCCTGAAGTAGGCGAAAGCTATTCTTACATTTAACCTATTCAGATAGATCGGAAAATAAAAATAATCATGCAAGTGAACAAAAAATACAAAAATAAAATTAAAGCGAAAAATATATAAATATAGAATTAATTTCCCAAAAACAAGTATCCAGTGAACAAATAATTGGATTTCAAATTGAGGAACATTCTTATGCAAAGAAATGTAGTGCAAGGAATCATACAAGTGTACAACGTTGTGTGAAACATCTACTGAGCATTGCAGTACTATGAATGGCATAGTCGAAACATATTTAGATGACAACAGACGAATGTGGTGACGAGATATCAATTTATTCTTTAAATAGATAGGTATTGAAGTAAATATTCCCTCATGTACCATCGTCAGAAATTCCAATGCACTGTCACCATCACCTGTTTCGGGCTTGACATTGATTGCTAAAATATCCATATAGCTGTATCTAACCGTTCTCTCCTAACTAATCCCTCAGATATATTTACGTTAGTTACTCCTACAGTTAAGACAGGACTATTTATACTATTCTGTGTTCTATCCAAGTTGGCATTATAACATACTCGACTGATATGAAATCTTCAGGGCATGATAGGAATTCCTCATTGAGTCCATTCACATGAAGTCATATGACAGGAGTTCATGAGAAATTATACATGTACGGTAATTTTTCTAATCGAAAATTTATTGGGAATATTAGAAACTGTGAAATAATTGTACAAAAATTATTGGATATACTGAAAATACATAAACTGGAGACGATTAGAGTAAAATTCTTAAAAAATTCTAATATCACCCGTATTTTTCAAAAGAGAAAAATTTTGTTCATATTCTAGTCATTTTCTTCTAATTCTACAATGAATGGAGTTCTCTCCACCATTAGACACGCGCCTAAATCCTTCATTTAGCAAATTTTGAGCTGAAAATATTCCCAACTGATTTCATTACACCTAGTGATGAAAAATTCATAGTCAAAGTTAACTCTGTTAGTGAGCAAGCTGAATAACTTTAGGAATAAATAACTCAGAGGGTTCATATTTACTAAGGGTTGGTTTAAAGCTCCAATACAAAAGTCAGTTTTGTAAATGAGCATAAATCACCTAGTAGGTTTTGGATACAGCAGAGAAGATACATATTTAACCGTTCAAGTTTAATCTAATAGTTAGATGTAAAATAAACTGCTTATTATAGCAATGATTACACCAACAGACTTGGAGAAAACCAAACTGAACAAATTTTCATTAAATCAAGAACAACTTACTAGATTTAGTATAAAATTGTTATATACATGAGGTACCATGAAATCAAGTTCTCCAAAAATTCAGTGTTCAAATCTGTTCAGTCATGAAGATAAAAAGGTTTGTCTATGAACTGCAGTACTTGTAAGTTTCCAAAATATGTATAAAAACAAAGTTTATTCATCCAACTCATTACTGAAAATAACTTATAATTAAATGAATTTGCTTATTTATCCAAGTACATAATTTTTTGAATATTTAATGTGTATTCTTATTTGATTCAACTTGAGTGTGTAATGAGTCTTCGAATAAATTTAGATATATATAATTTTGATGGAATCTATAAAGTTCCTTAGAAGTGAAAATTCTGGTATAAAATTTTATAAGTAATCACATATTCTCTGTTCATGTGTCATTTATTTGATAATGTTCAAAATACAAATAATTCTTCGAGTAGTGAGGTAACTAAGACATTCAATAATATCTACAATCAGTATGTTTCGGCAACAAATTAAATTCTCATTTCCATTGATATTTCCTATTGCATACTTCTAAATCCCATAAATATCAAGTAAAAGTTTCAATATGTGAATGAAATAAAGAGCAAAATCATCAATGATTATAAAAAATGAAGTTATTTCACGGAAATTATTTTATGGAAAATTCTTCAATCTTGCACTATCAATTTTTGCCCAATTGATGGTAGAATTTGGGTAAAAATCATGACTTTCTTTGATTACCCAAAATGAATCAATAACTGCACCTTCTTTGTCATCTGAGATTTGTTCAAAATACAAATGTGTACTGTTAAAAGCTTTCATCTTTGTATAGCCATAATCACTACTACTGAAGGCCGACCATTCAGGTCTTGGCTCGATAAATTTATCTCTGCCTTCTTTACATCCTGCTGAACCTGTCGTAAAATGTACAGGTGCTCTAGGATTCTTATATGGCTCATTATAACTTCCGTTATATATTTTATGGTTGAAAATAGGCCAAAGTCTCTCATAAGAATGTTCATGGGCCCAGATTTCAACATCAACACCATAATCGTAAAATAATTTTTCCAGTCCAAAGAACTTAAAAAATGGCAATCCAACTCTTGTCAATGTCTCATTCTTTGTACAGTCATCATTATCATTATTACTGCAATACATTGGTCTGTGTCCCATCACTATAATCCACGGCTGTTTTTCTCTATTTTCTGGCAAATTTGCTTTTGCAAGATCGTCTTCCAGCCATTGGTATTGAAATACCAAAGGCTTTATACCATAATTCAAAAAATAATACACTTCTGTTGATATGGATATGATATGTAGGGGACCCATATTAAAACTATAAGCTGGAAAATCAAAATTAGGCATATTAAATCTCTCTCTATAGTTACTAAAATTATATGCCTCCTCATGATTCCCTGCACAAGTCATATAAGGTACATATGCAGCAACAGATTCAATTTGCCGCATAAATTCATCTCCAACCTTTCCATTCTCAGAATTCATATCATATGCAAAGTCACCAACGTGTAAAATAGCATCATACACTCCTCTTTGTGTTTCCTCTTGAAGTCTAGCTAAAGATTGAGCATTCTCATTTCCCATATCACCATAAATTGCTATATGAGGTTGCCAATTCTCTTCTAAGGGTGGAGTTTTGAACCAAAACAAATTAGACCAACCAAGACTACTTCCACAATGATAGACATATTTGCTATTTGGTGTTAAATTATTCAGTGTTACCTTATGAATATATTGAGAATGATGTTCATTTCCACCATCAACAAATAGTTTAGATATCCCTGTTTCTTGAAGAATTAAACCTCCTATACCGTATTCTACTATAGATTCTTGTGTATCATTAAACGTAGACCATGTTATGACTATATCACTTAGATTTTGCCCAAAAGATATATGAATTTGTTCAGGTCTAAACCATACAATTTCAGATTCACTCGCTGAAACACTCAAAAAACATATTACTAGAATATATTTCACTTTGACATCCATTTTACAATACTGAATAACGTGAAATCAGAGTATTTGTTCAAATATCCCTATTGTTCAATAGGCTTACTCATTTCAGATAACTCAAAATATTAGATAAACAGAATTAGCCAAGGCTAAATAGTGATTAAAAACTTGTAAACAAAAACAAAAGGTGTCAAATGCTGCACAAATACATAGAATTCCGTTCATATAATCCTATTTCCACTTTTAAAATTGTTACATTTTTATATTACATAGTTGGATATTAATCCGTAAAAACTTTTATTGCTTTGATGAGTAAATATATGCAATTCATTCATAAGATTCAAAATATTTATTCAAAATTAGTGAATGGTGAGGCTAATTTTCTGCCAAAATGCAACCGGCTTTAAGTTAGAGAGGTTATATTTTCTGTCTAAGCTCACGTACATAAGATATGTCTATGCTCAAATTCAATTAAATAGAGATAACACTATGAAAAATGGATTAAAATTTGAAGTTGCGTCTAAAATAACACATTAGAATAATAAAGGCTCATAAGAAGGATCTAAATTTTTAATCGACATTCAATGTCTATGCCAGTGGCGTAGCAATGAAGAATTGAATGGGGTTCGCCCTACCCTTGAATAAAAAAACAAAACAATGGCCATTTAGATAACTAGTTTTTCTTGGTTTTTTATTTCTGACTTTTTTAATGTTACATGAAAATTCAGAGTACTGAACCTAGTATTTCCATTAAAACCAAAATGGACTCTTTTACAAGCATCGACTTTAACAAATAGTTTCACGTACATTACATGACGATTTTGTTTGGCGGAGTGGTAGAGTTGATATGCAGGGCGAGTATAGTTGCACTCGTTGGCATTAGAGCAATGCACTGATGAGAAGCCAAAAAGCTGTGAAACATGCTTGTCTTCTGCTTAAGCCCGGCGATTATCAAAACATATTCGGCTTTATTTAAGTTTCGAACTATAACATAGCTGTAAGATGCACTGTCCCGATTCGGAAAACTTTTATTTTATTTGTATTTTGTATTTACCATTCTTATATTTGTTATCATATAACTTTGCTTCTCATGAGATAACTTGTTATTTGTTAAATTTTGTAGTTTGCATAGTCAACTAGATTCAACCTCTTCTCAAATGCAGATTGCTGTCGACTTATTTTTGTATACGACCAAACTTTTCCTGAAGACAGAAACTGGAAATATGCAGATCTTTTGGTCTAGTGAATAGTTGGTACAAAAAATACGTTGCTGTCCTTCGAGGGTGCTTTCAATTTTAGCTTTACCAGTATTATCGTACTTAGACAAAGAGTTATTTCGTTGTCGTCTTCTTTTAGTGTAACCATCTTTGTATGGCGCCAAACGATTTACATGTACTATTTTCTTTTATCTGTGGCGATTTTCTTGATACAATACACAACATTGTTTATTACCTTGTCAATATCATAAAGGCCTTCCTAATCTCTCTCCAGCATAGGGTGTAATCTTCTTTATTTCTAAGAATTCAATAATCATTTCTTTTCATACTCTTTGGTGTCGTAATGAGTTCAAACCATCACTCGTCATCCGAAGATTCTAGCTGACTTTCATCGATATAATGAAGTCTTCCCTATTAGTAACTGATATATTCTTCACAGGCAAGCTACCTTCTCAAATGATTTATATCCAAACTGGACATCGTATTTCAATCATATTTCTGGGACGAACATTATACAAACTGTTCTTTGTCCGGTCTATTTCTAAATTCATAATTTATGGGCCATCGTAAACAGATATGGGTATTCATCCAAATCTCTTTATTGCCTCCTCCGCCTCCTTCTCTATCTATATGATAGGATCATGTCCCTTTTCTTGAGCGAATTACGTCTTCTGACATTTTTTACCCATTTAGCAATTCGGTCGGGATATATGCGCTCCACCTGCTCATTCCGGTACCTCCATCTTGACCTCGACCATTTAACGACGTCCTGGACTTCCAATTCTTGTCTGATTCCTTATCCTATCGTATAAGGTAATTCCTTTAATTGCTCTCAATCTTCTCATCATTTGCTTTGTTTTGCTGGTTTCTGCTCATCTGCGTTTTTTTCTGGGGAGATGTTCATATTGAGCGATTTCGCTGTTCTAGTGTAACGACGTGCTTCTCTTTCTGCGCCCAGAATTCTACTCTGCTTTGCTACAGCTTCCCGACGTGGCATAAAGAGGACGCGAGCGGTTTCAGATAATGCCTAATTCACCGTCCTCGCCGGGCTCAAGTAGAGCAGAGTACAAGTTTTCCAAGATTTACGTCCCAACGTGGAACAAGGTCACTGGCGTCATAGACTGGCGCCCCATTGCCTACCTGAAGAGCTCAGGTAGTGCCAATCAGAACGAAACGCCAACTACCGAATTAAGAGGCTGAACCTCCCTCACAAGACCCCATTCACTTCAGAGCTTGACTAGAAAATCTGTGTAGGAGTCGTTGCAGGTCATCTTCATTATCGGAAATGAGGAGTGCGTCATTAACATATCAGTTTATGTTTAAAATTTTAATACCGAGTCGATACCCAACCCTCATAGACGTTACGTCCGTTATAATTTCGTCCATTAGTATATTGAAAAGGAGGGAACTCAAACTGTCTTCTTGTCTTATTCCGTCTGTTATAGGTATTTTAATTGAAAAATATATAAGAGACAGTATTTTAATTTCGACAAAAATGTTTATAATACAACAAATGCTTCACCACGATGTGGCTGCTTCAGGTATCTACATTCTACTGGATGATGGTGCCCAGTGTAACAGAGTTTAAATACATTTAAGTACGTGACAAATAACGGAAAAAACAAGTCATAAAAACTTAGGGTATTTATTGGAGTTTGCCGCTAAAAAATGCCATTAAAGAAAGATATTCAGTAATGGGGATTTGTCAACATCTATTTGTTCATTCAAAAGGATTTTACGGGCATTCTACCTGTCACGCAACTGACTATGTGTGGTTGAGAGAGGCGCTTGAAGAAAGAGTCAAGAAGAAAACCTCAATCTCTCAACCCCCAACACATTGTTAAACTCTGTAGTTTTATTTATTGATAAAATTAAGGTTGCAGAGATCGACAACCTTCTAATATCATAAAACATAGTGTGCAAACAAATGTAAATACGGCAGTCAACTGATTGGATACACGGATAACTTGACAATAGAGACGCGTACAGAACATCTTTGAGGTAGTTAAAACAATGACTCCTTGGTCGGGAATCCCGCATTTATACACCTACTATCTAATTAGCTTAATATAATCCTGGTGCATAATATCGCCGGTCAGAAATATCTTGTTGTGGCATAGTCTGCTGCACTTAGTTGTAGTGCGAATTTAACTATTTGTAATCATATCTATACCTATTATAATAATTTTTTTATTCGTGAATATCTTGTTGCGACATAGCCCGAGGCACGTATTTGTTGTGTCGATTTAACTGCCTATTTGTGGGTTCATGAAGATTTTGATTCTTATAGTTTTCCGCTTAGTTCTGTCAGGCTCCTGCGACAAAAACAAGCTTCTAGAAATCTACTCAGGTTTCTGGAAGCTCGCAATGTTTCCAGATCCAGATAGGTTTGATTTTTACAATATATGTATATATGAATGTCATAGAAGCGGCATGGTATTTAGTTTTCGTTAAGAGGAATATACACAAGACAGTCGTAGTATTGGTTTCAGAGATTATTTTCTACGGCAGCAGATCATCCCTTCTATTTATTAGAGACGGTTAGGTTGATGATGTCCCACATACCACTTTAATGCCTTATTTTGAAGGCGATCCACAAGGCTATTTTTACCGAAATAACGTACGTTGAACTATAGATATTTTCAAACAGCTGACACTGGACCACTGGATTTAAATCACACCTGATATGTGTAATATATGATGGAGATGAAACTGTCCACAGACAGCTGATACAGTTAATCCAATTGAAAATTGCTCGCAAGGAGGTGCAAAAAGTAAAGAATAGAGTGTACTCAGCTATTGGATCGCCAAACACATAACCTATTTTTTTTTAATTGTGTGTTAACAGAATTTCTTGAGAATGTTATCGTTTCCTTCTAGATTTGCATCGAGAAAGACTACGACATCGCAAAAAAATCCCGTTTAAGAAATTATACTTTCTGATAATAACACATCTAATGTCACTGAATGTTCGGTTTCTTCGAAAACGAACAAAATATTGTCTACCTTTACTGGGGAGGTACATAATCCCGTGTAGGTCCACTTTCTCCGGACTTTTGTCTGTAACAATGACATCACTTTTCGCACAAAGAAGTCACTTTTCGCTAAAACGCAACTTTCTAAAATGCCTCCAGTTTTCGTAGAAATTTTAATTAGTCACCCCAAAAGCAGTTTATTCAATGAATTTCGCCTCGACAGAGTATTATAGATCCAGTAGAATACTAACTTCTTTTACATTTACTGTCTCTTGATCGCCCAAGTCACTTTAAAACCCGTTTCTTTAGCCCATTAACCAAAAAGACTTCCTTCCAGTAAGTTGAAAACCCGTATATCTAGCGGATTGGTATTCTTCACTTCGGCCCAGTAAGATGAAAAGTAGTTGTCGCAATAACAAGAAACAGTTTTATTACGCACTCAAAGACAGAACTCTACTCGTACTTATTTATAACTTCTCATATTCAATCTCAAGGAATATTTTCATTCGCCCTTTCTCATGATAATACAAACATTGCAATTAAAAAGCCTGAAAGTGAATGTATTGTCAATGATATTTACAGTTGTAATTAAGGTTAGTGAATTTGTGAACTCAGTGAACCCATGTCAACAACAGTGGCAAAGCCCAGCCATCTACCCTTTTACGATCAATATAGTGTTTTCACCACAACGATCGATAAAAACTCAATTGCAATAGTCCTCGTAATTTTGGGTAAAACAAACCAAATATTATTATGTACTATGAACTATATAGAGTTCAAATAAACAAGTTCTAGTATATTACATCTCTATATTGCCTTGGAAGTATGCTTATCTGGAATTTCATACTAATTAATTAACATTCAATCACTACTAAAGAATTCGAAAATGTTTATCCACATACAAGATAACAATTCAGCTACAACTACATTTTAAAATGCGCGAGCCCAGTCGGTTTAACTGGGTAGTGAGCCTGATCTCACAATTCCACAAAATGAAAAGACACAACTCCCTGACAAACAAGTCACTCGTTTAATTTACCACAAGTAATTTTTCTTACAAATTACATATATACATTTAGAAGAAATATACAATTTACTATCTTACACTAGAGTAAGTTTCAATAATATTATTACCGATAAAAGTAGAAAAACATATATATAAAATGGGAATATTATTATTAATATATAGAAAAATTTGAAGTTCCTTAATGTGATATGAATATATACAAAATTTCTCAATGTTACTTCCCTGGTTGGTTTAGAATACAGGCTGATGTTTTGCCAATCAAAACAGGTGGTGGTTTTGTAGGTCGTCTCAAGCAGGCTGTCATGTAGTTCTTTGAACTTAATAGCTTCAACGTCTTCGGGCAACCAGTGTACGTGTAACTATTCCTCACCAAGAAAACTTCCAAACTCCAGGAACAAATCACAGGAAAATAATCCAAGAGAAATCCAGGGAAATATTTCAAAGAAAAAATCCAGAAAAAGATAATCCAAAAAAATTCCAGGAAAAGATAGTCCAAAAAAAACCCTTCTTTGAGGGTTTTTGCTTCTAATCGTCAAGAAAAATTAATTAACGAGAAAATAAATTTTATAATATTCAAATTGTAAAGAACTTTACTCTGCAATCGTGAACCGTAAAAGAAATAATTCTTTCGTATCAACGCGCACATGACGACATATTGACGGACAGATATCCCAGTTTCTTCATTCACTGGTCTTCTCGATAAAGGTGAGATACCAGCGAATAAATTCGATGTGTAGATCGCTACACTACCCTCCATTCCCCAAAAAAAAAAAAAATCTTGTCACAAAGAGATTTTTTTTCTTTGCAAAAAGTTAAAGTTACCCAGGAAAAGTTGGGCGCCAGTGATTTATGAATCACAAGGTAAATAAAGGTGAATGACTTCAAATAGACATAAAACTGCATCTGAAAGACACAAAAGATTTATGAATTCCAGACCAACTAAACAGCCACACGAAAGAGACATGTCAGCACATCATACAGATGCCGTATAACTAACTGTATGTTGATCCGAAAAGAGGTAGAAGTCTACATTAGGGGTTAAGGGAGAAATTTAACCAGAGCAGAAGATAAAGATAACCGTAATGTCAAGACAAGAGAAATAGAGACTGTCTCTCCACTTAGGGAAAGGTAAGTGCTCTCAGCTAAAAAGAGAAAAGGAAAGGAAACGAAAGATAATTACCCCAAAATACTTCAAATAAAAATTATGTCAAAAAAAGTCAATGAATTTGTAAAATATATATATATGAGGAATGAGGACGGTGCAATGAATAGTGGGGATATAAGACTATTAACAAGGACACGTGAAAGAACAGTATTTTGAGTCACTGAGATTCGACATTTAAATCATCATCGGGGTCATCTTCGGTTAAATCAGGTTTTATATCTTTGATATGAAAATTTCCCAAATTCCTTCCAGATAAGTCGACTAAATTATAGACAAGTGAAGATATTATCTTATTTACTATGCAAGGGGCGAATTTTGGAGCAAGCTTTGAGGTGAAATTTTTCGAAGCATCGGACAGAACAAAGTTTTTTTTCCAAACCCTATCACCAATGTTCAAACGAACATCACGTCTTCTAAAATTGTATCTACGAGCGTTGATCTCATAAGAATGCTTCAAACGTTTTCGAACATCTTCATAAAGCTCTGGCAGCTGTTGAACCAAATTGGAATCCAAAACTCTATTCCCTATAGTGACGACGTTATTAGCATTTTCCGAAATAAGACCATAAAATGATCCATCAGTAGCGACATTCCTAAGAAAAACTAAAAAGGAAGGACTATATTTCAAGCCCTCACTCCTAGCTAGTCTTATAGCCTGAACTATTTGGTGAATGTGCTGGTCCCAAAGTTTGTGATGACCATCGATGTATGATCTGATGGCAGTGACGATTGTCTTGTTTACACGCTCCGTTGGATTTATTTGGGATGGAATCGAGCCTTATAAAAGATTTTTTGGACACCATATTTTTTCATCAGATTCTTGAATTCAGCAGAAACAAATTGTGATCCATTATCCACGGCAAAAATTTGAGGAACTCCGAAAATCAAGAAAATCTGATTCTCGATAAATTTCACAATGGCCCTACTAGTAGCCTTAGAAAGTGGCTGTACGAAAACAAATTTGGTGAACCAGTCAGTCACCACTAAAAGATACTGGTTACCTGTTTTGGACCGTGTATAAGGTCCCAGCAAATCAGCACTCAAGAATTGAAATGGGAAGTTAATATTTCGATACTTGCCCATTAAAACAGCCTGGGGTAGGTTTCCTGGTTTACAAGAAGCACATACCTTACAAAATCTTACATACTTAATAATTGAGTTCTTCATCCTAGGCCAGTAATATAAAGAGGAGATACGGTGCAAGGTCTTGTAGACACCAAAATGTCCAGCAACTGGCTCATCATGGAACTCCTTCATAACTTCCAGCCTGTGAGGAGTGGGCACAACAATTTTCCATTCCGGAGAATCATTTATTAGTCGGTACCTGGGCAAAATATGTTTATATAAAACACCATTGCTTACTCTAAATTCTGGATATAGATCTGGACGGTCGCTTACTTTAGTTCGCAAATTGATATACCATTTATCAACTCTTAACTGAGGGAGATTCAATACTGAAACTTGTAAGGTGTCAGTTGACAAACGAGAGAGTGAATGTGAATCAGCCACAATATTGAGGGATCCGCTTCGAAGAACAATTTTGAAACGATATGAAGCTAATCTCATAATCCATCTAGATATCCGTTGATTGGGATTCTTCATCGAGTTGAGCCATACTAGAGAAGAGTGATCCGTTATGACGGTGAACTCAGTACCTTCGATATATGGTCTAAATTTTTCAATAGACATCACTATAGCTAGAAGTTCTTTTTCTGTAGTAGAATAGTTGCGTTGGCTTTTATTCAAAATCCTACTGTAATAGGCAACCGGATGTTCCAAGCCATCCTCCTCCTGAAACAAAACCGCTCCAATACCATTATCACTAGCATCGCATGCAAGACAAAATGGTTTAGAAAAATCCGGACTTGCCAAAATGGGAGCTGTATTTATATACAGTGTGGAAACCACTTATTTGTGTACTTATATTAGAAAATTATAAAAAACACTGCGACACGTCAACTTTCAAATTTAATAGTGCGCTTTTTAAACATAAATTTCAATATTCATGGTGATTCACACAAGTCTACCATAGTCCGTCCTCTTTATTTTGAATGAAACAGCCTGTATATTTTTATATTTTTTAGAGCCCCTTAATAAGCTTATTCCAACGAACTATATCATGTATGGTCTATTATGAATAATACCGGATGAAATTTCGGAAGTACTTATAATTGGTTTCAAAAAACTGAATACTTGAATTACATGATTACTGATTTTAATACATTAAAATAAATGCTCAAAATGTTCTCCACCTCATTAACAGTCTCCTATAAAACTCGTTCTTAGCTTTATTTAAAGTTTGAGTTGAAATATTCCGCATTTCTCTAGTTATCCCTTTTTTGGGCTCTGCGATGCTTGTCGGCTGAGTTGCATAAACTTTGTTCTTGACATAACTTCATAAAAAAAATCCAACGGCGTAAGGTCTGGCGATCTAGCTGGCTATTCAATAGTACCTCTTCGTCCAACTCATTTATTGAGGAAGATTGCGTTTAAGTAAGTTCTGACCATTGAAGCATGATGGGGTGAAGCTCCATCCTGCTGGAACCAGATATTTTCATTAGGTAGACTTGGATTTATTGCATTAGGAACAACTTCGTCTCTAATCAAAGTCAAATATTTTTCGGCTGTTTAAGTCCCATCTATATTTATAGGATCAATAACATGGTCACTTATGATACCTGCCCAAACGTTCACCTTTTGAGGATACTGCGTATGTGCCTCACGCATCCAATGAGAATTCTCCGCTTACCAATATCTACAATTTGCCGGTTTACCTCCCCGTTAAATGTAATTCTTGATTCATCAGAAATTATTGTAGCAACAGCTATTTCATTTCTGTTCAGTTTATGCATCATTATTTCGCAGAAATGCATTCTTCGAACTAGATTGTCTTCTCTTAGCTCCTGCACAAAAGTCATTATGTATGGATGAAGTTTTTCTTTGTGGAGACACCTTATGACAGTTGTATGACATTATTTTCACAATTTGACATGTACTTGTCGTTGGATACTCTGCAACACCTAACAAAATATCCAATTTCACAGTATCTTCAACGAATTGCGGTTTTCTTTTTAATGGTTTGATGTGTCTGAATTCTTTGAATTGTGCATGAATTTTAGACACAACACTTGTGAAGTATTAGACAACTGAGGATATCTCTGATTAAATAAGTTGGCCACTTCAACTTGACTTCTGCAATTTCCTTGTAACCGATCGTCATTAAAATCTCATTTCGGTGAGTCTCAGTTAAATATTTCATTAAAACTTCTACAAGAAATACGTTTCCAATTAGGAATTAATTATTTCAATGTGAATCTCAACACTGCAACATCTGACCGATAACAATCCACATTATTTGCGGATTTTCTTTATTTATCGGCATATGTAGATGGTTTTTTGGGTATTTATGACAAAAAATGTTAACAAAATTAAGATACATGAGCATAATTTTCTAACATAAGGACACAAAGAATTTTATTCCATAAGTGGGTTCTAGACTGTGTAGTGTAACGAATTAAATGTTTATTTCTAGTTGATAATTTTAATAGAGTCCACGTTCTCGTATGATTAACCATTTTTATAGACATTTTAATGTTTCAAGTCCGATTATGGTCAATACACATGAAATTTGTATCATTGTGTAACGTGATTTCTTTCCAATAATTTAAATAGCTTCATTTTATGATTTCGTCCGTTATGGATAGATAGAATTATGGTCCGTCTAGAAAGTATTCGGAATGTATTATTTTTCATAATTTTAATATACTTTTTTTCTGTAATATTCTAAGATAAAAGTAATGTATGAAATAGGTTGTGATAGTCTGCTATGGCCACACCATTTGTCAAAAATTGTTGATTATCAACAAGTATACAATTTATGTAATAATGTCGCAACTAGAAAAAAGAAAACAGGTAAAATATTTGTATAGAAAAGGTTTTCGAAACGTTAAAGAACTAGTGCGATTGACTGAATTGTGAAAAAGTGCTGTATATGAGACAATACAAAAATGGCATGGATATGAAGCATAGACCAGTTTCAGGAAGAATTACAGGAAACATTTTAAACGCTTTATTGGCCTTAGGACGACACAATCCTCGCCCGAGGTTTCACAAATTGGCCAATAGATTTGGAAATCAACGGAATATAAAAGTATGTCAAGAAACCGTCTGTATATTACTGAAAAGGCAAGGCTACATATCAAAGAAACCAAAAAATCCCTATAATGACACCTTTACAAAAGGAACGAAGGATAGAATTTTGTCAACGTTTTCCAGAACAACCTGTTACCTTTCAAATTTCCCACCAAAATAATGGTTTGGGAAACAATATATCAGCGTGGTGCTACGCCTCTCTGTATAGTTGGTGGTACTATTAATAGTGAAAAGTATTATGGCATTCTAAACGATTTACTCCTTGTAACGATGCATGCTTTATATCTAGAGGGGTGGCGTTTTCAGCAGGATAATGCAAGATGCCATACTTCGGCTTCAAGCTTGGCATGGCCAACAGCTTCACCAGATCTTAGTCCCATTGAAAAAATATAGGGATTAATGAGGATTGAAGTTGAATGAGCAGCGCCACGAAATGAAGATGATTTAATTCAGTCAGTTTCACAGTCCTGGACTACCATCAACGAAAATTATAGAGATGATCTAGTTTCGGGTGCACCTTGACGTTTATTCAAGTGTTTGCAGTTAAATGAGGGTTGTATAAGTAAATAAGATTAATATTTTGTTTTAATTTTCTAATTCAAGAATTAAAAATATATACTGATTAATTGCAATTGAGCTTTGTTTTTTCCGGATACTTTTTAGACGGACTATAAATAAAGGGTCTTTCCTTAATAGCGCCACATTTTATTCTGTGAATAAAACATATTATTTATTGGAAAATTAATGAAATTTTTATTTAATTATGAAGTACAATGGAAACCATCAATTATGAAACAAAACATCATTTAAATGTCTACCACGGAAACGCTGGTGGAAATGAAGTCGTTGAACCCAGTTTTCCAGGACTCTCTTACACAAATCAGGTCGTATGTTAGCAATTCAATATTGTTCAGTTCAATAATAAATAAATCGTCTGAATTTGCTGGATGTTCGCTGTAAACCAATGATTTAATATAGCCCCAAAAAAAGAAGTCCAACGGAGTTAAATCGCAGGAACGAGGCGGATAATTTATCGGTCCATTTGTTGAAATAATCGAATCACCGAATTTTGTTTTGAATGAAATCATTGTGTCATTGGCAGTATGACAAGTGGTTTGAGTTCTTGGTTTAAACAATTTTGTATGGATGTAAACCAAGGTTTTTCGTAAAATTCGCCATAAAGACGTCTGAGAGATGCCTAGTTCTTGTGAACGTGGAGAAATCGATAAATTTTGGTCTTCACTTTCACATTTTCACGTACGGCAGCAATAATCTCTTCACTTCTTGCATTTCTTTGTCTCACTGGCACTGTAACATGATGAAATGTAAAATTTGTTTCAAAAAAATTCTTCACTAAACGTTCAACTGTTTTTATCCGAATGATAATAACGATCAAAAATTGGAATCAAAGAACATAAAGTTAGAGTAACAGATCGTGATTTTTCATAATAAATTTGGATTATTTGTAAACGTTGTTGAAGTGTGTATCTTTTCATGATTAAATGCGAGACATTGACAAATACAAATACAACTGTCAATTGTCAATGTACAAATAAAGAATGTCACAAATAAGCAATGGCTGTCATGCGTGAGTATTGTCAATTTAAAAATGGGGCGTTTCCATTGAAGGACATTTATAATCACAAACAATTTATATTTAGGTACAATGTAACTGTTTAAGAAAATTTTTGACTCAAAACGCGGACAAGACAGAAATCATAAGCCCTCTGGTAGGGACGAATAAAAATAATAGCATTTATTAGAAATAGAAGAATTAGAAATAAGTTGCCGCCGTTTTTTAACACAAATTAAATATTTATTATAGAAGAACGATGTGAGACTGCTTGCTGAGTGACTTCTAATGTTATAGCAAGTTCTTTTTGTGTTTGAGATGAATCTTCCTCCAATTCTGCATCCTCGTAAATTTTTGGCCTTCCACTGCGATCTTTGTCTTCTACGTCGAAATCACCGTTTCAAACTTTTAAAACCACTCTCGACACGTTCTCTCACTCAAAGCACCCTCACCATATGCTTCTACGAACAATTGATGCGCCTCAGCAGCAGATTTCTTTAAATTAAAGAAGTAAACTAATATTTCCCGCAAATGACGCTTACTTTGCTCAAATTTTGACATTTTCAACTTATAAAAATTATATTTTACCAATAAAATCAATGCTATCAATAGGTTATATTGTTCTTGAATGTCCAAACTATTTTTTAAGCCGGTTATCATCTGCGAAAGCTCACCGAAACTCCGTGCCGCGCCATCTACAATAAAACGGCGGAAACTTATTTGTACTCCTAATACATAATCTTTCAAACATTCCAGCTTGTTTGTTGGTGTTAAATGGTGTGGTATCCAATCATAGAGCTTTTTTTGAATTCAACTTTGCGGAAATGATTTTAAACTGTTTTATGCTCGATGTCTAGCTCCTAAGCAAAGCTACGACTACTACATGCTGGGTTCACTTTCGATTCATTTTAAACAATTACTATCTAATTACAAACAAATAATGTAGATAACGCATTCACTTCGAAGCCTTTTAATGTGTTGTAATGTTATCACGAGAGGGTGCTCCGTGGAAAGTTAAAGTTAATGCGAATATAAACTTATTCAAGAGAAGAGAGAGAGAAAGTGTGATTAGAACTTATTTGCCCTGAGAGATAGAGAAAAGGTATGTTTTTAGGGCCGAGTGCCAACGATATACTATCGCTGTGTCTTCAACGAGTATTAAAAGGATACTGTTATTAGATACTTAGCGCGGACCCAAAAGGAGGCCGAATTCGAGGACAGGTAGCATTCTTCCCCGAATTTCGATAAGTCGTTTGGCTATTTTCGGTTCTAGTACTATCGTTCCATTTAGATTTCTAGGAAAAAACAAGAGATTTTTGGGAGGTTCAGATTGCTGGACCTTATGAAAGTCATTGTAGTGTACCTGCCTAGTAAAAATCAAAAATACCTTGTTGTGTTGTTAAGGACTGAATGGAAGTACTGTGACGGTGTTTAACATTAAGAAGCACTTTATATATAGTTGAAGCTCTGAAGTGAATGAAGGGGTGTTATAAGGAAGCTTCTACCTCTTAATTCGGAGGTGGCGTTTTGTCCGAACTTGTTCACACTATAGTGTACTGCTAAATATCTACTGGTTTTTCTGGAAACTTCTATCGATAGATCAGCCTCTCGTAACCCTTCAGCTCGATCCCTTTGAAAGCCCCTAAGCTAGGAAATCTGGCGTATTCTATACACTCATTACGACATTCAGAGAAGGCTTAGCGATAAGTTAAACACAGAAAATCTGAAAATCTATTTATTTATTATAATTATAATTGGATAAACAAAATATGGGTATTTATTCATCATTCAGTATCGTTTTAACTCATATTGAACTTTGCATTAAACTAAAAACATAATAAAAATTATAACTTAAATACTTATTCTCTGGTGCACAAGAATAATATTTGTTATCATTGCGAGCAATGAAATAAATATCCCCAGCAGGTTATTAGTAGTAGTGTTCAGGATACGCATAAAGATTTGAGAATATTTGGTTTCAGCGCAGTTTTGAATATGGTATCAGAATTCTCGTCCCTCCATCGAAGAGGAACAGAAGGAAAGAAGTCTCCGAATTGAAAACATTTCGCATATT
The DNA here is from genome assembly GCA_034642435.1 of Megalocaria dilatata. Classification (NCBI taxonomy): domain Eukaryota; kingdom Metazoa; phylum Arthropoda; class Insecta; order Coleoptera; family Coccinellidae; genus Megalocaria; species Megalocaria dilatata. The sequence continues at coordinate 48,352,152 of CM067859.1, read as the reverse complement.
GCTGCAAAAACCAGCTAATTATCCCCCTATAAACCGTTATTAGTTCGCTGAATGTGAATTCCTGCTATGGTATAACTTTTCCTCTTATTTGAAGTATTGATATTGACAATTTAGACATAACTCGCTTAAACACAGTGAATATAAGAGAAGTGCCAATTCTTCTGCCATAATAATTTCTCATCTTCACCAGCTGATAGATCTACCCTGGTTAAATTCGCTATTGACCTTTGGAAATATAGTCCATTTATACCTTCTTAATCTGAGCTAACGTTTCCCGAACAAGAAGCAAATGCTAAAAAATGTTATACAAAAGTACAGCCGACGAAACCAATACACCAAATTTCTATAGATTCTGTTTTAGTACCACCGGCGTTGAAATAACTTAATTATAATTAAAACAAATTGTAGAAATTACTATGTTGGGTCTGATGATAGGATAGTTCATTTCTCGAAACTCGAGTCACAAGAAAATGTGTAATATATATTTTTTTGGTAGTAAAACATAGTAATTTCTACAATTTGTTTTAATTATGATCAACCAAATAGTAACGACTGAAACAATTCAGTAACTTAATTATATTGTGTCTTTACACGATGCTTTTTGTTGGAGTAAAATAAAAAAAATTCAGTGGCAGCTTGCATACGATTTTAATGAACTATTTTATTTCCGATGTCTACATTTGTCCCGGTCTACATTTTCCCTGATTGACTTTAAGTGCTAATATATAACCAGTTTTATACTTATCAAGATGCATCGAATACCTGTGCATCTTGATATCAAGATCTTGATAATTAACACTGATTAAGCCTTAGTATATTGGTACTGGATTGAACAGATATCGATCGCCTTAATTGGTGATTTTCCCACATTCTCAAAATTCTTCAAGGTCTTCTCGTGAACTCTATTGATAATTCTAATCATATCCTTTTAATTTGATCATTTCGTTACCATTCTCACTATTGGAACTTTCCGCGAACCTGAAAATTAAGTAATGTTAAATCCATTCATTTCAATATATAATATATACTGAATATTATTTTTATACGTCCGCACAGAAACAAAATATCTTACTCTTGAAGTATCAACTTCTGAAAATATTTTATTCACCTATATTCTGGCCAATAAGAATTTTACGAACCGCCACTGGTTAGCGCAAGATAGTGATTATCCGATAAAAGGTCAAACTTGGTTAGTTGAATGCGCGAAAATTGCATGCAATCTTCTATGTTTTGAAGTTGTGAAGCGGTTAGGAAATTTAAATTGCTGATAATTGTGCAATTTTATTGATCTCCTGTACACTGGAGAGTTGTGGAAACTATACCTTTCATGTTAAAATCTCTATTAAATTTTATGCGAAAACTTTGCAATATATTGCTGTCCAAATATTTCTGCAACAAAAAGTTTATACTTTCTGAAATGTGCAATAGAATAGAACATTTTATATTAACACTACCTCATCAACCCCAGATCAATCTCTACATGCGTGATTGAGTCATTCAGTGATACTACTTTTAAGAAGAATATTGAGAATATTGACAGCCAATAATTTAGATGGTGTAACCTCACTATTCTCGTATACATACCATGCCACATTTTATTGAAAGTGAAATCTAGGAAGGATGTCTGAAGGCCGACTTTCTTCAGTTGTGTTTTGAGGTAGACAGGAGCATTATAGTAGTTACATTCATGGGGAGAAAGTCGTGGTTCATGTATTGAAAGCAGTGATCAGGTTTGAGCCATCTATACAAGTTTTTAGTTCAATTTCATCTTAGTGAAAAATTAAGAGCATGGATATTGAAGGAAAGAATAATTTTCAGTTCGTCGCAAAAAATTTATTGGCTGGCGGTGAGTAATAATAGTCAAGATTTGCAATTTTTTTTATTTACTATCGATAACCTATTACCCTGTTATTATTTTTATTTGTGTTGCATAATGCAAGGTTTTTAAAATCAAAAGAATGGAGTGATCAATTATTCGTAATTGAAAAACTCGTTCTCAAAAAATTCTAATTCCTTTTGTCAGAGATCATACAAACTTTCTACTAATTATTCAGTTATTAATAATTGATGTACAAGGATGAACATTTGAGAAATCTTGTTGGTTTTACAATTATAATTTCAGTATCTTATCAATAATTCATTGTGTGAAGATGTTTCTAACTTTCCAATGAGTTTAATGTTCTGTTACAAATTTTCTGGCAAATTTTGAATTAAATGTTTTGGTGATAGGATTTACAGGATGTATTTCTCTATAATAAAAATATTTTTTGTTTCATATTCTTTGAATATTATTTTTCAATTTACAATAAGTCTAACATATCATCAGTGTACTGTCTGAATGTTGCAATCCATGATTTATTCACAAAGTGGTTGAAAGTTGGGGGATGTTACATTATTTTCTATGAGTATGAGATCTTGAAATAACACATTTTTCTTCTATTTTATTTCAATTGATTATTAGTACAAGACAATTGTCAATATAATTGAACTTAACATGCAGGATGTTTCTAAATAGATGCAAAATATTTTAAAGGATTTCAATAAAAACTAAGGGAGTCTTGCATGTTACACTACTTTATTGTTTAAAAAATGATCACCTCTCAGTAGAAATTTTTGTGAAAATATTCTATGGATTGTTATATTTTTTAAGATCACACTAACAATTTTATGAGAAAGATTAAGCATATTAAATTCCTCTTTCCAAAGAATGTTTTGAGTATAAAAATGTGAACATATCAAAATATGCTCATGCAAATTTTATGGAGGTTGATTTTTGCACCTCTTTTAATAACATTTCAAGGTTACAAAAACTGTCATTTTATTACATCAGTTATTTGCCAAATTTTATTGCAGTAATGTTATTCTGTATCTAAGAAATTAAATGAAAACTATTTTTCCATAACTTCAAAGGGCTGTTACTTTGGGATATATTTTGAAAAAAAATTGAATAAAAAGGTCTCAGTTGTTTTTGCTAAAAATTAATAACTTAAAATATTTTGCATCAATTTATTAACATTCTGCATATTGAAATAATTTTTAACTTGCTTCTGAAAAAGAGCAGCATATCTTTTTGTTGAGATGTGCAATATCTCAAAGAAATTATTTGATGATGACATCCAAACGATTGTTTCCAAATAATTATCATTGCATTCATCATAATACAACAATAGAATAATTTGGAACAGGATGAAGTAGAGCATGGAACTTATCAATAGAACTAATAAGATCACACAATATCACATATCATAATGTCACATGTTGGAAAATATCTTTAAAGTATTACAAAGCACACAGAACATTATGCAATGCATTGATTAAACATTGTATAAAATTTGGAACTGGTAATGGATCATGTCAAAACTGTTCAGAATATCAGAATTTACTACCGATAAACCCTCATGGTTTCCAAAATAATGATCATTTTTTGAATTTCTTTGAAATCGCTTTTCTACTTGGCTTTTTTGGGTGCCATATCTACAAACTCAAACAAATTCATATACCTTTCTTACTGAAGATTATTATTGATTTTTCAAAAATTATGTTGAAGTGCCAGATTTGTATTTACACAATTTTGACAATGTTGTCTGCAAGAACTACAACTGTGCTGTTGTCTAGATTCCAAAATTATGTAAAGAAGTATATCTTCTGTGAAAGGAGTGATATAACAATTAAATTATATCAGCATAAACTCTTTCAGCTTGATTTAAAATATAGTTTTGTCATTATCGTTGCCATTAAATAATTAATTTATTAGGAATAACAGTAGCTTAAGAGCATTTAAGAAAATGTAAAAAAGTAAATACCAAATCAATCTTTCCTTTTATAGTGTTAGTCTGAGTATTGATTCAGACATCCTACTGTATAATATCTCTGATTGTTTTTCCCACAACCTTTATATATTAATAACATCTTCTCAAGAATGATCTTTTCAAATGTATTATAGTCCTTGAATAAACGATTCTCTGAACAACAGTGTGAATAACAGGTGGCAATTATTTAATGTTAGTTATAGCTTGAATTAGTTCTTTAAAATAGCCTCAATCGAAAAAATCCATCAAATTGAAGTCAATCTATCTTGACCTCAGCAAAAACATGCTACATCTTCTCACAGGCTTTCTTATAGGATATTATCAACTCAGAAAGCATCTAGTGCGATTTGGTTTAGCTGAAAATGATGAACGCAGATTCTGTGGAAAGTATAAAGAAATTTCTAAATAACTTGTATGTGACTAAATACTTCGCCGTTGAAAACTAGTGCAAGAAGTGCTTAGGCAATTAAATAATGACTGATGGAGAATACCCTCGTTGAAGCCATATCAGCTAGCGGAGTGCATAAAAACCCTACACCCAAATAAGGATGTGAGTTCGAGATGTAACTCAGTCACCTCAGGAAAGGGGGGCACAATAGATCATTAGGTTGAGGTGTATCGATACTTCTTACCCTTAATAATGATCATGAAATAAAATATAAATAATGTGTACTAAAAATTGAAACTGGAATCTCGCATTTTATCCTAATTTTTCAAAGAATTGAATAATTTCTTAAACACTCTTGCATATTCCTACCCACATACCAGTTATTTTCACCAGAAAAGAATATTTAATTTGTAGACATGGTACTGAAATGAACAGGGTAAAGTAGCGATTTTTCAGAAATTTTGAGAATACGCATTCTCTCAAAAAGATGAGATTTCCACTGAGGTGAAATTTTAATATTCTGAATAATCTTGACTAATCGTCAGGTTCAAAATTGTCTCAACTGCACTGGGCACCTGTGGTGATAAATATGATGTTATTTACTCAGAAAGTATAAGAAACTAGTAACAGCCTTATTTAAAATGGAATAAAAAATTAAATAAACACTGTAACTTCACCAGAATATATTATATTGTTTTTCCAAATTTATTATGAAAAATTGGTGAAAAGCACAGATATAAAGTCAGGACCTTTGCCCACTTATTCATATCACCCATGATCCTCACGAAATTATGCATTAACCTTTGTGTCGTTATGTCTAAATGCTCAATATAAACTCGATCGCAGAACTGTTGCTATTATTTAGATAGCGCTTAACGCTGTTCTGCTCACAAAATACAATTTTTTGGATCTTCTAATCATACGATTCTCACGAAATTTTGCAAGAATATGAGTGCCATTATTCTACTTGTGAATACCATATTTGAGATCGATCGGTTTCGCAGTTTCGAAAATATTGGGACAAATAAGAGCAAATTATAAATTCGAAGGAAACTACGGAACCTTTGTACCGCTTTTGCCCATTAACTAACTCAACTGAGATATTTAGACCCCAAACTTAACCTGAAAGTTTCAGGTTTTTAGCTCTTTCCGTTCGAAAGTTAGTGTTCAGGAAAGGACAGAATTATTTTTGACCTTGGATTCTTCATTAGTGAATCCAATCTAGTCATTTGAGACAATTTTAGGTTCAAAACTCAAAAATCGCAGACGTTTAGGCAAAACGATAGGACGCTATTCCCTAGAATAAACGCACTGAAAGAAACATACAAATTCAATAGAAACCTCCAGTTCACTCTACTCTAATTAATCTTGGTATTTATCAAATATCAGAAACCAACAAAAAGAATTGTGAACCAGTGTGTAGTTGTTCATTTTATTCTCATCAGAAACATATATGGGGATCTGTTCCCTGGGAATGAGAAAGGATTCAACAGGAACGTAAACAAATGTATTTTTCAAATATAAATTTGACAGTATTTATCGATTCAAAATGCAGTGGAGAATTATCGATTCCAGGACCTCACCAGCAGATGTCTTCGCTGCCTCAATGGTGAAATTCGAGTACAGGATAAGGTAGATCGGCACTGGGACGTCTGGAGCACTTGACGGCAAGCGATATTTATGGTCTTGACCGAAATCTGTACAGTGCTTTCTTGATATATAGACTTATCTGAAGCGGGTAGTGTTGAACATATGACTATCAATGGCTTGTGTCTGTGTCGAAGGTTATATGGAAGTCAGGGACTGAGAACTGTGTCTTGTTTTTTTTTTTTTTATACAGGTCGAATCCTCCTTATGGACGAATCCACCTCACTGATAAGGAGTGGAAACAGTGCTGGGTTCACTACATCTCAGTTTCCTGGGCTCTCCCAAACTAGCCCAGTGAGCTAGGTTGCAAAAGCTCAGCAAAAAGAGGGAGTCTACCAGCTAAAAGTCCTGTTTCGAGCTATACGAGTCATAGACTCCTTTAACTCTATCGGGATATGAGAGTGGCAATGATGATGGCTTGGACGTCTACCTCCTCTAGAGCGATTACCCAGAGTAGGTTTTCAGACTGTTGGGGCTGTGGAAGGTGTGTCAACCTTCCAACGATTGGTTGTTTATCGGGCTTTTCTTGGAAGTATTTGCACTAGGTGCTGATTTGGGAGAAACACTGGTTTAGTGATTGTCATTGGGGTTGAGATGGAGTACAAGCTTGGGACGCCTGTATCTGGACGATGAGTTATCATAGTCGACTGCTTGTCTGACTAGTGGATTGGTATGGCTCGCTGCTTTAGCGAGTGTTTTCAGGGCGGTTTCATGGAGAAATTCTTTTAACGGTGGTAGGTTCGCCTCGCGGTGGAGTTGGGAAGTGCGAACACACCAGGGTACGTTGAATATGGTCCTGAGTATTTTATTTTGGAAAACTTGTAACTGTTGGAGCTTCGACGCAGAGGGTCCGTGGATCCAGCATGCGGAAGCGTAAGTTACTGCGGGTCGGATTATGGTTTTATAGAGGGTCAGTTTATTGGGGATGGACATTTTGCTGCGACGGCAAAGCAGCTGAGAAAGTTTTGATAGCACCATTTTTCCCTTTCGGACGACGTGGTCCAGGTGCTGATTGAATGAGAGTCGTTTGTCAAGAATGACACCTAAGTATTTGACTTGCGACTCCCAGGGGATATTTTCGCCGAACATTTCGACGTGTCCTGACGGTGGTGCTGTTCTGCGTGCCATGAGCATAGCGGAACTTTTTTCGGGGTTGACTTTGATAAGCCATTTACAGCACCATTCTTCCAGTTTGTCAACGACTTCCTGGAGATATTTGGTAGCTAGCTCTGGCTTTTTGGATCGAACAAGTATTGCTGTGTCGGCTGCGAAGACCGGTCAGTTTTGGGAATATCCGCTGTGTAAAGAGCGTATAGAAGTGGGGAGAGAACACTGCCCTGGGGCACCCCGGCTTCGAGATCTCTAGGTTGTGAGATCGCGTTGGAAATTTTCGCTTGGAAGGAGCGATTTTGTAGATAAGAATGGATGAGTTGACACAGCTGATTTGGTACTTTCGCTTCGTGGAGTTTGAAGACGAGGCCGTCGTGCCAAACTGTGTCGAACGCTTTCGAGATATCGAGAAATACTGCACCGGTTACTTGTTTCCATTCGAAACTAGTTTGGGCATGTTCTACGACTCTGAGTAGCTGTAAGGTGGTGGAATGTCGAGGTCGAAACCCGAATTGTTCATCGGGAAGAATATTGTTACTGATGGCGAAGTCAGATAAGCGGGAATGGATGAGTCTTTCGACAATTTTCCCTATAGACGACAGTAGACTAATGGGTCGATGATTTTGGGGGAATTTTAGATCTTTACCTGGTTTCGGAATGAGGATCACGGTCGCTTGCTTCCATCTGGCAGGGAAATGGCGTAGTTTAAATACTGCATTACAGATGTCTGTCAGGGCGGATACTGCGTTTTCCGGTAAATTCTTCAGCATCTTGTTAGAGACACAATCAGGTCCTGGGACCTTCCTCAACTTGAAGCTGGAAATTATCTGGTAGATTTCCGACGATGTAATCGTCTCGGTGGACTCTACATCTGTTGGTTCGGATTCGATAATTTCGCTCACAGCTTCTTCGACTCTTTCCATATGGTCCAAATCGGCGTCACTTATGTTGTATCTACATTGGAGTTGTAGGTTGTTGGAAAATTCTTCGGCTTTTTCCTCTTCCGTATACTCTATTTGACCAGCTGAACCGTGTATGGGTGGGATTGGCTTTCGTTCGGATTTCAGGACTTTTGACATCTTCCACAATGAGTTGTCCACAGTGTGGAGATTCTGAAGTTTTAGCTGCCATTGTTCTTCCCTGAACGTTTGCAGTGCTTTTCGTACTTCCCATTGGAGTTTTTTTGCAATCGTTTTGTCGGACTGGAGACCATACCGGTGGAACTTTCTTCTCGCTCGGTTTTTCTCCCTGATTAGATTCACGATCTCTTGTGGTATCGTGCGTCTTCTGAACGGTTTGTTCTGGTTCAGTTTCTTAGTTGCGTCCGCAACTGAGTCCCTGAGTTTCTCCTCGAATCTTGCGACTGCTCGTTCGAGTTCGTCTTCGTTGTTGATGTCAACAGTCCTTTGGAATTTTTTCTCAACAATGCTTGAGAATTTGTTCCAGTTTATGTGGTCCTGTCGCTTTGCTTCTATATTCAAAGCGTTGTCTCCTTCTTACATAAGTACAGGTTGATGGTCTGAACTTAGTGCGTTGATTGTCGTTAATCGAACATCTCGATTGATGTTCTTCATGATGGCGATGTCCAGAGTATCGGGACAGCCGGTCGAGTAGTTGTGGTAGGTTGGCTCGACCGGAGCCATAACTACTACGTCTGGATTTTGATGGGTGAAAGCCTCCAGTATACGGCCGTTTTGGTTCCTCCTTCTACTGTTCCATTCAGTGCTTTTTGCATTGAAATCGCCGGCCGCGATTGTGGGAACAGAGTCGGTGAAAATTGCTTGAAGATCCGTTTCAAGCGGTGATCTGTTGCTAGGTTTATTGTAGCACGAGAAGATCCTAAGAGGTCCGTTCGTCGTGGAAACAATTATTCCGCTAGCTTCAAGCTGTTGGAGAGTCGGTGTTGGGATGGCGTGGTGACTGATTGTATCTCGGATATAGATAGCTGTTCCTCCGCCAGTGTCTTGTTTCAACTTAGGCTCTGTATTTATTCGGATGGGAGATATTTTCCATGATGAAATAGACTCCACCTCTTATCCGCCCTGAAAGGTGTTTTTTATCTGGGCGATTTTGAAACACATATTTAATTGTGTATTCACCTGAGAAAAATAAGTTATTTCATCGTCTGAGGCATTCACAATCTACTTCAGTTACTCCTTCCCTTTTGCTTGCCAGACATTTGATTCTATCTGCATAAAAGTTGGTGTTCTTAGAAGCAATCGGTTATCAACTGTCACAAATCGTCGTAAATTTTATTCGTCTGCAACTTTTTCTGCAAGATATTGACGTGGTAGTATGGAAACTTGTCGGTGAATATGATAGATGTGGCTCATTCTTTACTGGCGATGAATGGTTGATGATTTCGCTTCTGTCCCATCAAACACAATTTCACAATTTTTTATAGTGAACTTCTTTCGGTATTTCGCGTAGTGAAACGCAAACCTACTTTCTTCTGATGTTTTTGAAGAACTATCATGATTCGTCGCCAGTGACAAGATTCTTCAGGAAAGTTGTTTGCTTGTTTCTTTGATGAGGGACTCATCTAGTCAATTTCCATATTTTTCCTAGTTTGTTGAAACGACCTACGATCGTTGAATGGTCGAAATTGAAGTTTCCAGCGAGTTGTCAGACTTTGTTCTCTTCCAGTTCTACCGCCAGTAGGGCCTGGTTGTCAAAATCCGGTAGTCGACCTCATCCTAGATTGTCTGGAAGCTGATATTACCCGAATTAAAACGTGCAATTCACACACAATATAGAATTCTTTGTTCAAATTATGAAATAATTTCTTGATCATGTGATTCCAGTGCCCCTGGATCCACCAGACACTTCAATCTTTCTGTTTATAGGAACCATGCCATTTTTCACCTTTTTTCTGTCGAACCTCTTGTTCAACTTATGTTAATTTTTTGGTCCTGGATACTTAGCTTATCATATTTTATTAACCACATGTGCATGCAGAAAACGTGTAAACTTGATTGAAGCGCAGATACCTTTTGCGAGATTTTTACTGCCAAAGCGCTTAAAAAGAGTCAAATATAACGGCGTTCATTTTCTCGGTAAGGGTCGATCATCTCAAAATTCCTACTATAGAAAAGATACATTCTGTCAAGAAAGTACCGGGAATTATCGATTTAAATCTGGCGGGGCAATGAGGCAGGTAAAAATTTTTTTTCCTAGGTTGGTACCACTGTCCTTAATTACTATGCCAAGCTTGAGCGGGATCTGTCAACTAGTGTGTTTGCAACAGCTGATTAAGTCAGTCGATGTCAGAGTGCGTGCCGATTTTTACTATGGGTGATTACGTTGAGCAAAGAATTTGTTTAAAGTTTTGTGTTGCAAATGAATTTTCGTGTGCCGATGCATTGAAAATGTTGCAAAAGGCCTTTGGTGATAATGCTCTATCGAAAACTCGTGCATATCAGTGGTACAGAGCCTTCACACCATCGACGGCTTCGATCGAAGATAACGTCGATAAAATTAAGGAAAGGGTGCTGGAAAACCGTCGTACCAGCTTGAGAGAGATAGCACATGATCTTAAGATATCCCACGAGTCGGCACGTACGATTTTGATTGATATTTTGGGCATGAGAAAGGTGGCCGCACGACTCGTACCGAAAGACCTGAATTTTCTTCAAAAATGTCATCGCGAACAGGTTGCTTCAGACATGCTGGATCGCTGTAATTCCGATTCTACATTCATGGAACGCATTATAACTGGTGATGAGACCTGGGTCTACGAGTACGATATGCAAACAAGTCAGCAATCATCGGAATGGGTGGCAAAAAATGAGCCGAAACCGAAAAAACCACGCCAAAGCCGCTCGAAAATGGAGGTGATGCTCATTGTTTTCTTCGATATCCGTAGCGTGGTGCACTATGAATTCATTCCAGAGGGTCAGACGGTAAACAAGGAGTATTACCTAGGCGTTATGAAACGTTTGCGTGAGCGTATCCGTAAGAAGCAGCCAAATTTGTGGGTGAACAACTCATGGATTTTGCATGACGATAACGCGCCTTCTCACCGAGCTACGATTGTGACTGACTTTCTCGCCAAAAACTCAACAAACGTGCTTCAGCAACCAGCGTATTCGCCGGATTTGGCTCCCTGCGACTTTTTCCTCTTCCCAAAACTAAAATTGCCCCTTCGTGGCACCCGTTTTGAGTCGATTGAAGCCATAAAACAAAATTCGGCGCGAGAGCTAAAGTCCATTCCGGAAAGCGCCTATAAAAAATGTTTCGATAATTGGAAGTGCCGTTGGCATAGATGTATTGGAGCAAATGGAGTCTATTTTGAAGGCGACCCAATAAATTTTGACGATTAAATGTAAAAATGTTGTTTTAATTGAAAATTCCCGGTAATTTCTTGACAGAGTAGTATAATCAATGAGAAATTCATTTCACTTGTTTAGTTAACTCACAAATTACGTTTCCATTCAATTTCGCTATTTTTCCTCTTTTTTTAGAAGGACATCCAGACACACATATTTCTAAGTTTTTAAATAGCATGTTACACATGTAATATCATTAATATTTTTTAGTAATCACCTTTGTCGCTTGTGGCCACTGCGGAGCAAGAATTATCGCGATTATTATTAACATGATTATCCACGTATAGTCGATTGCCTAAGTGTTGGCAAATACATTACCTCTATTCTCAACGTAATAATTGTAGTGCTAGCTTAATTTATATACAGTAAACCAATAATTATACTTTGTTCTTGTTGAAATGTTCGAAATGTCTTCACTTCCTCATCGTCGTTCTAGTTTATCTTATTCCCAAATAAACAAAGTTAGTTCATCATCCAAATAACTACATCAAGGTGCTTCTTAAAGTTAAACACCATCACTGTACTTCGATTCATTCCACAACAACCCATTATAATGAATCATTGCGATTAACTTATTTGTTCTTGTTTGTTGTTCGAAAATACCGGTAAACCAACCGCGGTATAATACAGTTACTTTTATTTAAAAAAAAATCAAGCAAAAGCTCACTATCACACTAACTAAACGCGAGCCAACATAAACGACCGATAATTATTCATCAGCTCAAGTATGCTATTAGCATAATAGCTGTAAGCATAATAGAATTGAGTATTGGAATGATTATATCGAAACTAATGGTGAATCAACCTGCGTTAATTCGATTTAATATGGATTTGTTTCAAGTAAAAGCCATTAGCATTAAAAAATGCTGAAAAGCTTTTGCGCGCCTTGTTCCCTGAAATTTTTTTTGTGTGTGAAATACTTCAAAGAAGCCAAATATTTATGATTAATAAAGACTAAGAAATCTGTGTTCTGTCATACGAAAATCGAATAAATCTCATTTTGTGCAATTTTAGAACTGTTCTCCTGAAGAAACGGAAAATGTCATGAAAATCGAAAATGCATGGTTAAAAGACTCCATCCTTCAATCTGCATCGTTCCATATGGACAAGAAAAAGTGGAAAAAGGATTTATAGAACAAAATTTCATGTAATTTTTGCCGAAATCAGATAAAAAATGTCTGAAAATTGTCGTAATTTATCTAAACGAAATTATACATGGGCCATTTGTGTCGTTATTTCACATCGAAATACCAAATATGAAATATTTGGATGGAATAGTCCCTTACTTTGTGATAGTCCATTTTAAAACTAGAATACATGGGAAATTACTTCGTTCTCAATTACTTTTTTTACAGAAAAGGAAGTAATTTATAAATTCATTTTCGAAAATATTTGGAAAATAAAATTCGAATGAGAATAATTCAGGAACCCGATTCTGTCCATTTTTTGATATAACATGTCCTGCAATTTTCAAGTATCAAGGTCTTTTCGTTACGAAAAAAGAATTTTCAGCTCTAGTAAAACGGCTAATCCTCATGAAATTTGCCTGTGCAAATACCAAATAGGATTTCGTTTCGGAACTATCGGGAAAAGAGGAAAAAGATTCAAATTAGAATTACTGCGGAACCATTGCAACTATTTTTCTCTCATTAACGAAATTAACCGAGATATTTAAGCACCGAGCCTACTCTAGCTCTTTCCCTTCGAAAGTAACGAGTGCTTACAGACGAACCTACCGGATAGAATTACTTTTGACCTCGGATTCTTCATCATTGAGTCGCCCGAGACTATTTTCGGCTTAAAATTCGAAAATTACAGATTAGGCAAAACGATAGTCCATCGTTTTTTCTAAATGTCGGCCCGTCCGTCTGTAAACACCCTTACTTTTTTTTCCAACAGAAAGGGCTAAAGACTTGAAACTTTTATAGTAGGTTTGAGGCCTAAATATCTCGGTCAAGTTCATTAATCAGTAAAACCGAATGAATTATTCCGCAGTTACTCACATCCAAACCTTTTTCTTCTATTCCAAAAGTTCCGAAACTACTGATCCGATGAAGGTCAAATTTGGCATGCAAGTGTATTAGTCTGGGCCAAAAAAACGGCAATTTTTTATCGATACTTTGAAAATATCATTCATGATGATAAAAAAAAATTATCGTGAAAGTTTGAGCCCTTAAAAATAGTATTAAGGGGTGTATCGTTACGACTATTGGTTTTTTAACAGTAATTGCATGTTTTCACTCAAAACTCGTCAATTATTAATCTGAAAAATTCGAGCGATACGTATTCTTAAAGGAAATTAAATTCCCTAGCAAAAAACTATCTTTGTGAATTTATGTAAAACTAGCCGTTTCCTTGTACTCGTGCCTTAAACATTGATTGAAGATTACAATAAGTGTCTCACTAAAAACGAAGAACAACTTCAATATTTGTTGCTAGCCGTTAGTGAACATCTAAAAAAAGTTTCCAAATTTTAATAAAAGTAATTTGATTGAATAATTATTTTTTCGATTGATCATTCTTAATTCTTTAATAATAATTAAAGCAATATAACCTTTTTTTTTTTAAATATAAATTATAAGTGAAAATAAAATGATTTTTTATCTCTTTTATAACTTCTATTTGTTTTGACTTATTATTAAATTTTTTTCTAGAAATGAAACTCTGTCTCTACACAAATAAATAACTTATGATTAAGAAACCAATTTTTTTTATTATTGGAGTTGCTTAATACATTAAAAATGTATTTAAGCAATACAATAACAATACAATGATAAATTATGATTTTATAAAAAAAAGTTTAGGAGTCCAACAAAATGAAGTTATTCTCAATATTTAAGTGATAAATTTTTCGATCAAGTGGAAAAAATCATGTGTAACGCGAAAAAAAAACGATAAATTACTTTTGAGTTTACCTTCAACGTGGAATAACTTTGGAAGGAGTGAACTTAATTAAAATGTTAAGAAACTTTTTTTGTAGAGTATTAAATTTACTTTAAAAATAAGTATTTTGAACCACAAAAATATTGATATTTCTGGTAGTTACAAAAATGCAAAATCGAAACGCAAAATTGAAAAAATAAATCAATGTTTAAGGCACGATTACAAGCAAACGGCTAGTTTTCCATAAATTCACAAAGATAGCTTTTTCAAGGGAATTTAATTTCCTTTAAGAATACGCATCGCTCGAATTTTTCAGATTAATAATTGACGAGTTTTGAGTAAAAAAATGCGATTACTGTTAAAAAACCAATAATCGTAACGATACACCCCTTAATACTATTATTAAGGGCTCAAACTTTCACGATAATTTTTTTTTATCATCACGAATGATATTTTCACAGTATCCTTAAAAAAATGGACGTTTTTTTTTGGCCCAGTCTAAAGTGTATAATAACACACAAATATTTATGATATATTTCGTGAGAATCGGCTGTTCGGGCGAATTTTTATCTATTCAGATAAAAATGCTAATTTTCGAACAAAATGGTCTAGATACTTGAAATTTTTAGGGTAGGTTTGGAATCCAAGTATATCAGTTTTGTTCAAAAATTTAAAGAATTGACCCAATAGCTCCTGAGTTATTGCCATTTGAAATTTATCTTTAAAATTTTTTGAAAGTACAAATCTGATCGAGTGTAAATTTAATATTTAGATGTGAAATAACAACACATTCGTGAAGATAAATTACCTGAATTCTTTGTTTTACCTTTGATACCAGCAAATATATAATCTTTAAAGATACACACTAAGAATATCATAATTGAGCATCAACAAGGTTTTTACAAGGGAAGAAATCTTGAAACTAATCTTCAGAATTTTTCCGAGTACCTTCAGGAATGTATGAACCAAATGAATCAAATAACATAAATAGAGGTTAATTTTTGATAGAAGGTATATAAAATTATTTAAATAGGCTAATATTGAAATATTTAAACAACTGAATCAAGTTGATGTAATCTGTACTGACTATTAAGAAAGCCTTTGATAAATCACAAAATATTGATTCGGAAGCTCGCAGAAGTGGATATATGCGGTGATCTTTTAAGATGGTTCTGCTCTTACACAGGGTTATCCATTTTGTGCTTCCGAAATTAAACGCGAATAAACACTCGTTTCATTTAGAATATCAATCATTTAAATATAATGCTTCGACCTTGCCATTATGTGTGGAATACAACATCATTTAAATGTCCTCCGGGTGATCTTTTACAGAACTCGATCCTTGTGGTTTTCAGATCGTCAATTGCCAATAGGATTATCGTCATAATCGCAAGATCTTGGTCAATTCCCATCGCCGATACGAGAAATTACGCGTCCTGGGAATTTTTCTTACAATAAAGCCAAAACGAGTCGTGTTGTGTGGCTTGTTGCACCATCTTGCTGTAACCACATCTCTTTCAATTCCATATCATTAATTTCAGTCCAAAAAAAATCGATAATCATTCGGCTGCAGCGATGAGAATTAACGGTTTGAGTGACACCTTCATTTTCAAAGAAGTACAAATATTGGTTGAGCATGGCACGGTAACGTTCCTCATTGATTATGACGTCAGCTTCGTGCTCATATTCGTAGAAAAATGGCCCAATGATGCCACTGGATCAAAAACCGCACCAAACAGTTGATCGTTGTGAAAATGAGCTTCATCGCTAAAGATTATTTTTATTATCTTATTGAGCGAAGTGGAAACGCATCGGAGGGTCACGAGCCTCACTTCTTGCACTTCAGCATTCGAGGAGCTGATGGTCGTGCGGTGTGTCTTTAGAGGGCCGCATAGAGTTGGTTTTTATAAATGGATCTTTAACAGCAGTAAGGTACATAGATGAAATTCTTATGGACCATGTTGTAGCTTATATGCCATTTCTGGGAGAGCAGGGAATTTTTATGCATAACAATGCACGCCCACATACTGCTCGAATAGTGACAGCGTAATTGAATGAGGTTGGAATTTCAAGGTTTAACTGGCCCGCATGAAGTCCTGACTTGAATCCCATCGAATATCTATGGGACTAACTGGGAAAGCGAGTCAGAACTATGGTTCCATCGCCCGATAATTTAAAAGAGCTCCATGAAGCCCTTCATCATGAATCGAAGAATATTCCACAAGAGAATATTCGAAGGCTTATCACGAGCATGCTAAGACGTTTGAAAGCTGTAATCAGAGCTAGGGGAGCTCTCACGTCATATTGATACTGAAATTTTCACGGTTACGATACATTTGTCAATTCAGAAGTATTTGATTTTTCAAAAAAAAAAGCTCATTATTTTTATATTAGGAGTACAAATAAGTTTCCGCCGTTTTATTGTAGATGGCGCGGCACGGAGTTTCGGTTAGCTTTCGCAGATGATAACCGGCTTAAAAAATAGTTTGAACATTCAAGAACAACATAACCTATTAATATCATTGATTTTATATTGGTAAAATATAATTTTTATAAGTTGAAAATGTCAAAATTTGAGCCAAGTAAGCGTCATTTGCGGAAAATATTAGTTTACTTCTTTAATTTAAAGAAATCTGCTGCTGAGGCGCATCAATTGCTCGTAGAAGCATATGGTGAGGGTGCTTTGAGTAAGAGAACGTGTCGAGAGTGGTTTCAAAAGTTTAAAAACGGTGATTTCGACGTAGAAGACAAAGATCGCAGTGGAAGGCCTAAAATTTACGAGGATGCAGAATTGGAGGAATTATTGGAGGAAGATTAATCTCAAACACAAAAAGAACTTGCTCTAACATTAGAAGTCACTCAGCAAGCAGTCTCGCATCGTTTAAAATCAATAGGAATGATTCATAAACAAAGAAATTGGGTTCCGTACGGCTTAAACTTATTTGTACTCCTAATACAAATCGAATAAAAAGTTTCATTTTTCTTTGGGCAATTCTCTTGTCTCTACCATTTCAGAATTTTCATGATTCTCGTAAAAATTTCAACTAAGAAAGGTATTTGAACAGTAATGATCAAGTGACCGTTTTTTCTGCTCGCCAGTGTATATAGATGTAAAAACTATGGACATGAATGCCAAATTTCGTGAGTATCATGAGCAATTGAACAATCTCCCTATTTCACGTCGGTGCTTTTATTGATTTTTTGCTATAGCTATTTATTTTTATATCAATTGATGTGACATCACGTATGGGATATAAATCAAGAACAAATTGGTGATATTTAATTGTTCTCGTATATTGCTTAGAAATTTTCATATAAATTGCTGTCACATTCACAGTGTATTTCTAGATTTAATATGTTCAGTAATTTCAAATTTGGAATATTATTTATAGTTTCAATTTCTGAAATTAAATGTAATTGATGTATCATTTATTGAAAACAGTTTTCACAGTTTGTTTTTGAGATTGGATTTTATTAAGTAAAGGATAATCAATATAGCCCTTAATACGTTTGTAAAGAAATATTCAATATTTTCATGATAATTGTAAAACCACAAGAAATCTTGAACTAATCAGTATAATAGTGATATATTTTTCAGGCATAGCTGGTATGGTATCTAAGAGCACAGTTGCTCCTTTAGATCGAGTCAAAATTTTAATGCAAGCACACAGTAGACATCATTCGTCTCATGGTGTGATAAATGGCATAAAACATATTGTAAATTCTGAGTCACTCATTGCACTATATAAAGGTAATGGAGCTCAAATGGTTAGGATATTCCCATATGCAGCAACACAATTCACATCATTCGAAATTTACAAAAGACACTTGGTTGGCGTATTTGGTTCCAAATCTCATATCGACAAGTTTTTGGCTGGAGCAGCAGCTGGTTTAACAGCTGTTACATTGACTTATCCCCTGGATACGATAAGAGCAAGATTAGCCTTCCAAGTAAGTATAAACTATCTGAAATATTTGGTGGATTTTTGCAACTTCGTTATTACTGGAAAACATCAGTACTTAATGATTTCGAAATTTTTATATACATTCTGTCAAGAAAGTACCGGGAATTATCGATTTAAATCTGGCGGGGCAATGAGGCAGGTAAAAATTTTTTTTCCTAGGTTGGTACCACTGTCTGTAATTACTATGCCAAGCTTGAGCGGGATCTGTCAACTTGTGTGTTTGCAACAGCTGATTAAGTCAGTCGATGTCAGAGTGCGTGCCGATTTTTACTATGGGTGATTACGTTGAGCAAAGAATTTGTTTAAAGTTTTGTGTTGCAAATGAATTTTCGTGTGCCGATGCATTGAAAATGTTGCAAAAGGCCTTTGGTGATAATGCTCTATCGAAAACTCGTGCATATCAGTGGTACAGAGCCTTCAAGGACGGTCGTGAAGTGGTCGAAGACTTGCCTCGGAAAGGGTGCTGGAAAACCGTCGTACCAGCTTGAGAGAGATAGCACATGATCTTAAGATATCCCACGAGTCCGCACGTACGATTTTGATTGATATTTTGGGCATGAGAAAGGTGGCCGCACGACTCGTACCGAAAGACCTGAATTTTCTTCAAAAACGTCATCGCGAACAGGTTGCTTCAGACATGCTGGATCGCTGTAATTCCGATTCTACATTCATGGAACGCATTATAACTGGTGATGAGACCTGGGTCTACGAGTACGATATGCAAACAAACCAGCAATCATCGGAATGGGTGGCAAAAAATGAGCCGAAACCGAAAAAACCACGCCAAAGCCGCTCGAAAATGAAGGTGATGCTCATTGTTTTCTTCGATATCCGTGGCGTGGTGCACTACGAATTCGTTCCAGAGGGTCAGACGGTAAACAAGGAGCATTACCTAGGCGTTATGAAACGTTTGCGTGAGCGTATCCGTAAGAAGCGGCCAAATTTGTGGGCGAACAACTCATGGATTTTGCATGACGATAACGCGCCTTCTCACCGAGCTACGATTGTGACTGACTTTCTCGCCAAAAACTCAACAAACGTGCTTCAGCAACCACCGTATTCGCCGGATTTGGCTCCCTGCGGCTTTTTCCTCTTCCCAAAACTAAAATTGCCTCTTCGTGGCACCCGTTTTGAGTCGATTGAAGCCATAAAACAAAATTCGACGCGAGAGCTAAAGTCCATCCCGGAAAGCGCCTATAAAAAATGTTTCGATAATTGGAAGTGCCGTTGGCATAGATGTATTGGAGCAAATGGAGCCTATTTTGAAGGCGACCCAATAAATTTTGACGATTAAATGTAAAAATGTTGTTTTAATTGAAAATTCCCGGTACTTTCTTGACAGAGTAGTATACTATTTGGAGTAAAAATCTTTTTTATTCTTTTGTATATTTACGGAAAAGGTTTAAGTTTCAGTTTAAGTAAATAAATTTATTTTTAGTTTATAATTTTCCCAAATATGAAACATTTTAAAGTACATATAACTAACTGATAAGTGAATGTATGTTTGATAATTTTCCATGAAACTATTGAATGAAGATTCATAAAACTTTGAAATATTATCCATATAAGATCGTTAGAGGTCTTCAGTGGCTTTTACCACAACGTTCTACAGTTATTTCTTCCTGAGTTCAAATAAAATTTAAATATTCAGACCTGAACAAAACAGAAAGAATTTTAATAATATGAAGAGAAAATAATGAATATTTTATAAGCTTTGCAACATTTCTTCTACTTATTGAACCATATTAAGAATTCATCGCAAATTTATTTAAAAAAAAATGGTGAAAGCAAGTGACTTGAAATTGAAAGCTTTTTTGTGCTTGGTTTTAAAAATTTTCGAATTACTTCTTAAAGGTACATATGATAATAAAAACTCAACACTGGTTTGAAATTTCGAAGAACGACACGTTAACCATCTGGCTACATCTGAGCTGTTAGAATTTGTCAGTTCCTTTAAGGATTTATTTAGAGGTTTAAAAAGTCCATTTTTGAAGATTTGAAAGTTAAAGAAATTTTCGTATTTTTTCTTCTTCGTGAAATTATGCATGAGCCTTCATATCGTTATTTCACGTTTCAATTTGAACTCGATCTGATTAGAACTTATGAAAATATTTTTGAATAGCACGCTGTTCCCTGGAACAAGCGCGTAAAACGAAGAAAATCATTTCTCTTTATCTCTTAACTGGAAAAAAATCCCTCTGTATCAGTGCTCCTTCGTTCAAAATTTGAAAATAAGAATATGAAATATTCCGATCTCTATTCCTCATTTGATTAAAACCTGTAGGACTAGAATTGCTTTTTTATTCCATAAAACTATATTACATGAAATCGCCTTTGTCTTCCAGGAATTTTAAACCATTGTAAATGTTTATTGTGCAGTTAAGGTAGTCATTTTACCTGGCAAGGTCACTTAACATTTAGTTTTATTCAGTAGAGCATATATTGTAGGAAATATATTTTAACCTGTATCCTTGACTCCTTCTAAGTTTACAACTGATACTTATCAACAAATTCATCTGCATTAGCAAGTCAACTTTTTTGCATGCTTCATTAAAATAACAAACAAAAATACCCTTAGAAGATCAATCTTCAAAATTTCCTGAAGAAAATTGAAGAGCAAAAAATACAAAACTGATTAATCATGAGAGAAAATTATATAGGTGTCCTGTAAATACTGTGCAAACATACATGGTGATAGCTTGATACTGAAAGGTATATTCAGTAAAAGTGTTATTTTCGAGCAATTCAGACTTATAAATATGAAGACCTAGAGACTTGAAATTTATTTTTATCTAAAATTTAATTTTTTAGAATAATTTCGAAAGTACAAATTCGTTCAAATTTGGTATTTAGATGTGGAATAACGACATGCATAATTTCGTGAAGGTATATTACGAGAATGTTTTTAACTTTCGAATCTTTAAAAATGAACGTTTGTAACCTGGTCATATATCTATAAAGCAATGGACAAATTCTAATACCTCAGTTTTTCAAAATTCTTTCTGATTTATCTGAATTTAGAAACTGGTAAGAAAAGAATATGAAGTTTTTTCTTTTTTCCCAATGTATAATTATGCAGACCAAAGTGAGCCATTCAACCTTTACCATGTATTTTTAATTTTCATGAGGTTTTCCGTTTCTTCAGGAGAACAGTTCTGAAATTGCCAAAAATGAGGTTTATTTGACTTTCAGATGACAACACAGAATTATGTATAATTTATAATACAACAATTTTTGTACTATAAACATTTTTGTGGAAATAAAATACTGTCTCTTATATATTTTTTAATTAAAATTTTAACAATTGTTGTATTATAAACATTTTTGTGGAAATTATAATACTGTCTCTTATATATTTTTTAATTAAAATGAGTTTCCACCAAGTAAAGACCGAATTAATCAAACAATAATGTAAATATAAAAAAAAATAATGTTTTGTAAGAAAAAATGTGCTTTACTTCATAAATGAACATGGGGCGCGAAATATATGATGAAATTTTCAACACTAAATTACAAAATTTGAACTGTTTCTGCCATTACTATCTAAGTCAGTCTATTGAAATTTTCAAATTATTGCATGATAAAAATAATCTGAATATAATTAATGACCATACAGATCTATGTAAATTTAAAATTTTTAATATATCTAAATAACTTCTTTTTTTTTAATATCAAAACAAATTGAATATAATATGTTGTCTTCTACAATTTTAATTTCAAAAAATTTTATTCAAAAAACTTTTAGAATTGAATTAATGTCTAAAATAAGCACCGCTTACGTGTAATAGACGTATATAATAAAAACTCAATATATATTATATACGTCTATTACACGTAAGCGGTGCTTATTTTAGATATGAATTTAATTCTAAAAGTTTTTTGAATAAAATTTTTTGAAATTAAAATTGTAGAAGACAACATATTATATTTAATTTGTTTTGATATTCAAATTTTGTTATATTTCTTCTATCAAGTAAAAAGCTTTTTTCTATTTTAAATAACTTCTGTTGACCACTTCTCTGTGCCGACATTAAACATATGTCTACCGTAAATACTCTGTATCTTCTGTTAAGTTTTCAGTCGTGTAGATGGGGTAATACCTCGAAACTGCAGTCCCAAAAAGTGTAAGTTTTTTAATTTGATAGTATTGAAACGAAAATAATTTCTAAAAACCTTGTTTACCTACAAAATTCACTGATAAAATTTCATTTTAGGAAACAATTTTGACAATGCATTATTCCTGGGAGTTCTCTAATTATTTTGGAAAAAATGTTGGATGTGTTGGGTGCTGCAACTAATGTAGAATATCTTCCAATAAAAAAATTACAAATTTGTTGAAATTAGAGCAAATCATTTATAGCATTGGATAGTGATCCAGGCAAATTGTTCTGAAGAAAATATAAGAAACCTTTACCTGTCTTTTGAAGTGGAAAAAAAATACCTCAAACAAGAATCCTTATTGATACTGAAAATTGTTTAATTTGAATATTTATTATTTTTATGCTAAGTCGGGAGCCATAATTTCTGTTCGGCAGAGAAGTTGGTTTTAATGGTTTTAATACTTGGCTCTTTGGTAATGGCATGAATAAATTTATTCCTGTGTTACTGATTCAACTTGGTCTTGGCTCCTTTATCATTTCAATGTCCTCAATTCCAGCCATTTAGGATGTTTTAGTCCTTCAAGTGATAAGATTAAATCTATTAACAGTGATTTCTCTACACAGATCAAAGGTGAACATATGTATAATGGAATTACACATGCTGCCGTAACTATATTCAAAGAAGAGGGAGGCACAAGGGCATTGTATCGAGGTTTCATACCGACTTTGATGGGTATGGTACCCTATGCTGGTTTGTCTTTCTACTGCTTCGATTATTTCAAGTATGGTTGCATGAAATATTTACCTTGGCTCACATGTAATCCTTGTCAGAAGAATACCGGGGGATTGGTTCTTTCGGTGCCTGCTAAACTGATATGTGGAGGTGAGAAATTAATAATTATTTAGATAAGCTTACTGTTTAGGATTTAGTGGTATGTAATTAATAAATTGTTCAAGTTGCATTCCTACTACATTTTTGAATCAAGACATGGTTGAACTCTAATATAAAAATTCACAAAAGTACTTAATCAACAAGACGAGCTTTAGCGTTTTCATTAATATCCATTTTTGGGTGTCATTTTATTTCTCAGTATTTTTTTATTGTGCGAAAAATCAATCATGAGATGTTATACTTTGATCAGCAAGACACATCAGCTGAAAGAGTGCTTCACAACAGTTGGAGACTCTTCTTCTAAGTTCTAACGACTTCAAACTAGCTGTTATAGTCTGGCAGTTAATCAATAGTACTGCAGTTTTCTGGATGCAGTCCAAAAGTAATGCTTGGGTGTTAAGCTCCAAACATGAGGGTCCTAGTCTGATCTGGGCTTCATAGGTAAAGGAACCTGATCTGCAAACAAATAAGGAATTAGACTAAGGCCTTGAACAAATATCCCAACTTGTTTGCAGTAGGCTTTGCAATGTCAATCATATGTTCCCTCAACAGACCGAAGATTTGACCTGGATACCGAGACTGAAACATTTATTTCAATAATCTAATAACAAATGAAATAATTTTTTTTTTCAGAGAAATTCTAATTAGTGAAAGCATAATCTGCAAAAAATGAAAATGAAAGATTATTTCCATTTATTTTCTGATCTGTAATTATGTTTGTTGTTTGATGTTTTGAAAACAAACTCTGATGGGCATATTTCCATTGTCCGTGAACATGTTTTATCGTGGCCTCTTCACTAGGTGTAGAAGTATATAACCGAAATTTCTTTGTAAAAATTACAGGTGTATTGCTTGAAAATAATAAAAAATAACTCTCCAGCAGTATGAATGCTACCCTAAAAAACAGTTCATCTTTTGAAGCGAACCAGTTATCGAGTCACGTACAATTTCATAGGAATTGAAACGCTGTTCAGCGAGAGCGAGTCTCGGTGATGCGAATAGATGATAATCAGACGGAGTTAATTCTGCAGTATGCGCTTGAATTTCCCAACTGGAACGCCTTGATCATTTCTCTGATCCATTTGGCTATATGATGGGGCATTATCATGGAGCAAAATGACTTTGTGTTGCCTTTTTCCGTATTCCGATCGATTTTTGCGTAATGCTTGGTTCAAATCAATCATTTGCTGTTGGTAACAATCAGTGTTAAGGGTTTCACACGGTTTCAGCAGCTCGTAATAGATTACACTTTTCTGATACCACCAAACTCAGAGCATTGTCTTTTTTCCAAAGTGATCTTGATCTTACGGTGGATGTCCATGTCCAGCTATCACGATTTGATGGAGATAATGACTTTCTTTTGTATCTGTCAAGCAGAATTTCACAAGTGGTTTTTCGATTTTCTTGCTGCCTGCGTCACAGTCAATTGACTCGGGAGTCCTTGTTGAGTTTCAGTATCATCTTCATCTGATAAGACTTGCAATTCGTTGTCTGAGACTTTTTCTGTGTTTTCCCACGCTCTTTGTTCCTCACGTCAAAATCACCACTTTTAAATTTTTTGAACCGCTTTATTCTGCTGTGCCAAAAGCATGTTCATCGTAAGTTTTGACAAACATTTGATGCTATTCTTCAGCAGTTTCCTTCAAATGATAACAGAAAATCAATGTATTACGCTAATCGTAGTTCACAGTGTTGAAAATCTTTGTCAACTGTTGGAGTTAGGTGATAGCGCTGCAGAAGCGGACTTACAGTTTATAAACTCATATATAGGTAAATTCCGGTTTATACTTCTATACCTGGTTAACACAAGCTATGCACACAGAAAGGCAATGCCCCATATGGTTCTTATAGGAGTACTCTGTTTATTTAACACATACTTCCTATGCTAGAGTCCCTATTGCAAATAATCGTTTTGGATTACACATAATATTTGGAAAAGTGGGATTTTTTCGGAGAAAATTACAAAATTATATATGTATTTGTGATTTTTTCATTTATATTCGGATGCATTATGCACACAAGGATTAATACATATATTGCAGAAAATAGTACATGTCAAAATTTCGATTGAAAATTTATGTTCCGTTTTGAATGATAACAAAAAGTAGTTTAACACCCAGGAGGTTCTACCATAAAGCGTTACTTTTTTATGTGTAGTTCAACATTAAGCCTATTTTTCCAAAAACAAGTGGTCATTTTTCCAAGAATGTACTTTTGATGGAAAAAATTTTTATTCAAAATGACTTTTGAAAATAGCACACATATGGTGAAAAATTATTGTTACATGAACAGTTAAAACTGAGAGACTCTAAATTATAGAAATATTCACTATCTATAAAACAACCCTTTCTTCAATAACCAAGGACAAGCAAATACTAGTATTTGATTTTTGGAAGCATTATGTGATCCATATCTTGCAATATAAATTTCAGCAGATTCATTAAAGGTAAAATTGGTTCGATAATTCAAATTTAAAATATCACCACGGTAATGAGGCATTTCAACTGTTTGCTAGAAGGATGGGGCAGCAAGTAACTTTCTAATCACACCTAGACACACTTATTCACCAAATTTACACTGTATAAATAAATAACACTTAAAAACTGAGCACTTTTAAACTCTAAAAACTCATTAGCACTTCTTTAACATCATACAGTACACAGTAAACTGAACGAAAATTCTTAACCTATTGTATTGTACTGTCGTATTACAGTAGGACTCCTTCACATTGTTGCCAAATCTCTTATACACAACTTGTGTTTAAGAAGGCCGTGGTTATAGATATGAATCTAACAATTCTGTTATTTACTGAATTAAACATCAGCTATTGTTGAGAATGACAAGTACTTTTATAATTTTTTAAATAACTCTTTTCCATTTTGACACAATTTCAGGTTTGGCTGGAGCTGTGGCACAAAGTGTGAGCTATCCATTAGATGTTACCAGAAGACGAATGCAATTGGCAATGTTGAATCCTCAAACGGAGAAATTTGGACAGAGCATGTTCTTGACACTTAAACTGATATATCAAAATAATGGAATAGTGAATGGATTATATCGCGGCATGTCTATTAATTACATGAGGGCAATTCCAATGGTTGCTGTATCTTTCTCAACTTATGAATTGTGTAAACAGTTACTCAGTTTAGATACGGGTTTGAAAATTTAAAATAAAATTCCGCATGTACAAAAGGGGGGGACAACTGGATGGGGTATTTATATTTTGATGAATATTTCTGAACTGTATATAAAAATCAGAAATGATTGGGAAAATAATTTATATGAACACTGTACATAGCAATGTAGATTTTACTAAATTGCATATAGTATTATCACATTTTGACGACGAAAATTTTATAGTACCAGTGCAATTTATTTTGAAACTAATTTATTATTAATTGACATGTTATTTTACCTCATTTAATTGATATATAAATTTGTTACAATTTTTATAAATTTAAGATGAGGATAGAAGTGATCATAACATTCCAAATCAGAAATACTTAATTACCAGTGAATTAACACTGTAAGTGTTATTTCTATTACTTTATAAATATAGTTTTTCTTCAACTTTCAGTTTTCTGTAAGTTGATTGAGAAAAAACACTGTTTCTTGTCAGACATTCAGGGATTTAGACATTTTACTTCCATTAGACAGGGAAACCATTTTAATCTTTATTACTTTCAAATACGTGATTAGCAAAGAAACATGGTGCATTGTTTCAGACAAAACATAAAGTTAAAATATTGGCGACGTTGAAATCAATCCTCGAGGTCATCTGTGACTTTTAATTACAAATTAATATCTGAAGGTTTGTACAAAATATTTTTTTTAATTCTCACTATTATCATTAGAGGATCTAACACTTTTAAAGATCCATTTTAATATCAACATGTCAATGTTTCCAAATCTAAACAAAATTGACTTACCATAATGTTATATTAAACAAAACACTATTCTTGAATAACAGAAATTTCCATTTATAACGTTGATGTTTGACATGAGAAGGCATAACGACTCTTGAACCCAAACTCTAGAGTAGTCAGTAACAGCATTTATAGATCTGCATTTCGATTGACAATATTGTTATCATGTTGAAAGTTCAAATAATCTTATCTTCAGTAGCTTTCTCTTCATAATGTCTACTGAAGTTTCCTGTGCTGTGGATTTGAAGCGGAACGAAAAGCGTTATACTTTCTGATTGCTGAACAAAAGAGGTGGTCTGTATTTTCCTTACCACAGTATCAAAAAATTACACACTTAACTTTGCAAATGTGTAGAGATCATTTGTCTTTCTTCAAAAAAATTCAAGTTTTGTTTGAAACTGTTACCCTACCTTCCTAACAAGAAAACAACAATTGAAAGATTAAAGTAGTTCACTTTGTATATTATTTGTAAACGCAAAGAGTATAAAGGTCTATTTACTCATTTCTCGAATTAACTGGTGCTAAATTGAAAATCTAATCTATTATGAAAATTGTAGTTAAATATAGATGTTTAATTCAATGAAACAGAAAGCAATCTTTCTTGTTAATTTATTTCTGTTTTATTTATTATTGGTTTTATATTCAAGGTTGTTGATTTTTAATAAATGTTATTTATATTATTATCATAGATTTTCACCCAAGTACCCTTATTGATCGTTAAAAATTTAGGAAAGAGCTTTTTTTTATTCATAGGGTTTATTTCAGCTTGATTCACTTGTCCCAACGATTCTCAGTAGCTTAAATACCCTGTATACAGAGAATTATCAAACTCCCCAAAATAACCATGATTCACAAAATCCTCCTATAATGTTTGGAAACAAAAATTATCCAAGCAGGCTAAAATGGCGAATAAAAGATCTGTGAAAAAGCAATTATACCTTGAAGTTTTTTTATTTTGAACATAGTGATGACATATGTTAATTGCTTGTTGCTTTCATGAAAGAAAACTTTCTTCTTCACTAAATTTGGCCGTTTTGATTAATTTCATTACTTAAAGTTTTATATAGCTTGTGTAAACTAGAAATTAAGCTGCGTTCTGGTTAGGCTTTATTATTGTGTTCTTATGCCACCTTAGGTACAGCACCTAGAGAGAAAATTTCTTCTCCTGTCAAGACGTAAACCCGCACGGAAGAGGCATCTCCGCTTACGACTCAAGATTTGAACCACTAAACCACAGACGCTCAATAATGTTTCAATAAATATACTCAATACTCATTATTTGAATATTAAAACAAATTGAAATATGTTTATCTTCTACAATTTTAATTTCAAAAAAAAAAAATTTGTTGCCTGTAAAGTCGGTATACGGGCGAAAGTTTTACGTGACAACGACTTTGAGTGGTAAAATAATTTTAATGTGAATATTCATTCGTATAGTAGGAAGAAGGATGAAATAATAGTAACAATTTAAAACATTTATTTATACAAAGAATTATATTTAAAACATTAATTTATACAAAGAATCTCGCACTGAATTTCATATTAACAAAATTTTATTTATCAATCAGTTGTTATAAGTTATTAATAAATTTAACTTGTTTTACATTGTTATAAATATAAAAACTAAATTTAAAAGTTAGAACATTTATTTAAATCACATTAATTGTTAATATCAATCGATTTTAATTCAAAGTGTATTTTCTAAAAGGAGAAAACTAATTCACATTTGATCTTTGAATTTGTAAATCGCGCGCTTACGACCTTGCGCAGTGATTAGTCGTCTCGGTTTGAATGTTTCGATTTGACAGGTTGGAGGTTAAACATTGTTATTTCAATTTTTTACATAGCAAGTCGCGCTCATTTTTTCAAGTTAAACAAATTATTATTGGTTGAGAAACGATTTCTACTACTTTTTTGATTGAAAACTACCACAACATTGTGATTACTACAACATAACCTATTCACTTATGTCTTAGTCATTTATTTCATCATGTTATATTATCAGTGAAATTATTTACCTTTGCTGTTTGAATTGTTGCGATGGACGAAACTACCTTCACATTATCACTACACAATCGTTTTACAATTAACTGGCAACGTGTAAACTTGTATGCAGGCGCCTAAGCGAAATAGAAGCGCAAGACATGAACCGGTGTGTATGCCTATCTCTCTCACTCTCGCTCTGTCTCTCTTGCTCTTAGGCGGGCTAACTGTGCTCGAGTGGAAGGGACGCGTGCCTTTCACTTTTTATGTCTGTCTCTCTCGCTCTTAGGCGGGCTAACCATGCCCGAGTGGAAGGGACGCGTGCCTCTCACTCGCTCTCATTGTGAGCGCATAACGTGAGCGGAGCGTAACGCAGTTTCTTGAAGTGTCACCCGGCAAACCAATTTATAAGACGTTGTCACGTCAAAAATTTTTATTCAAAAAACTTTTAGAAATAAATTTATGTCTAACAAGCACCGCTTACATTTAATAGACGTATATAATCAAAACTCAATATATAATGTCAAATGAAATAAGTAACCCAACAGATATACGAAAGTAATTAAAATTAATAAATAAATATTCAAAGGAGACAAAAATTTTTTTGAAATTAAAATTGTAGAAGATAAACATATTTCAATTTGTTTTAATATTAAAATTTTGTTATATTTCTTCTATCAAGTAAAAAGCCTTTCTATTTTACTCAATACTCATCTTCAAACAATTGAAAAATTGAACTAAAAATGCAAAAGAATAATAAAAATACAAAATGTAGCTCTTTACAGGAATCAATTCTTTACTTGTAAATTATTTTCTTTACACTAGACCAAACAAAGAAATCTAGAGGTCAAAATCTAGACTTCTAGGTGGCCAAGGAAATTCTCTTCCATGATGAAACTGTTCAGACACTCATGCACAGGTAGAGAAAAATGTGGGGAGGCTCCATTGTGCATAAACCACATCTTTCGTCTTAGTTTAAGTGATCTAGCAGCCCATTTGAAATTTATCAAAGAAAATGTAATTGAAGTTGACTGTTTAGATTCGGTGAAAGTACAAAGGAACTGATGAGAAAATCAGATATCGCATACAAAATGTTTATTTTGAATTCTTGCTAGAAATATCTTTCCCTTAATGCATGTGGATTCTCAAAATCACACAAATGACTATTCCTTCAGCCAAAAACTGCACATCTAGTAAACGTTATTTCATTGAAGAGAATTTTGTCACGAAAACGAGTCTTTATTTTGTTTCATCTGTCAAACTACGAAAATCATGAAGTTGGATTCCTGAGATAATAAATTCTGCACAGGAGTGAAGTGATAAGGATAGAGTTTTCCCTTTCCTAAGATTATATTGATAGACGTTTGATTTATTTCTGTCTCTGTACTCAAATGGCTTATACTTATGCCTTGATTTTCGGTGACACGAACTAGAACTTCCTCCTCTTTTCTACTGAAATTATTTTTGGAGCACCATAAAGACGATTAAGACGAAAACACCCTGTGTTTTCCTTGCGATTATAAAGATTTATAAAAAATATGATTTGGTTGTCTTTGGATAGAGGTGTAGTAAATATCTCTGGGCTGCAGTAAGTCCATTAAAATCTTTTTCAGCAAAAACAGAAATTATATCTTGCATTTCACTATTTGAAAAGTCTTTATGCCATAGCATTTTTTATTACTACTTATTCTGTACAAATAAGACAGAAAAGGATATGGCACTTTTTGACACAAGCATAAATAACAATTTTTTTATATGCATAAGCCAACTTTGTATATTAAAAATTACAGTTGCAGCATGAAATGCATTGAAACTTTCCCAGGTAAATATCTAAAAAACAGATCAGGATATCAAACTTAAATAAGTATGCATTTTTCATGTGGAAATAGTTCTTTCAAATTTTCTATTCGGTTTGTGTGATTCTGCACACACAAAAATAAGCTCCGATTTACCTATTCAGCAGATTCCTCTATGAGTATCTGATGACAAATTCCTGTTCATTGTGTTGGAAAACATGTAATAACAATTTGACGTCCATTCAAAGAAAACTTGCTGAATTATTGGGAAATTTAAAAATAAACTTATTAACTAATTTTTAGTATCTCTTAAGCGCTTCTAAATAAGCTATTTTCGTATGGTTTTCCTGGGAGTCTGTGCGATTGGATGAAGAATTTCTTCACCAACAGGAGCATTCATGTGATCATGGATTGTATCGGTTTCAACGTGAACGCTGGAGTGTCACAAGGCTCAGCTTTATCGCCCACCCTCATCCTGATCCACAAAACTATCTTCTTAGTAGGACAGAAAACCACATTGTAAGTTTCGCGGATTGTGAAACACTCGCCGAAGATCAACTCACCGGTTGATTCTAGCTGAGTTTGTTCGTTTTCACAACTTGGTTCTATTAAAACTCAAAACTTTAATAAAACTTTATTGTCAGCTTTTCCTTCACTAGTATAAGCGGAAATAAATTAACAAAAATGTACAAAAACAGGATAACAAAAATTGACGCTAATACTTCGGGTTCAAAAACCACCATTCAATTACATTGCATTATTTCTTTCGTTACAGAAGAAGTTCTGTCACTTCTGTTGATCTGTCATTTGTCTGCGACAGAACTCAGTCTATGATCCCACATTCAATAAAATAGATCTACCGCAATTACAGGAAATACAACTCAATAAGATACTGTGATTCAACTATTCTCCGCTAGATGGAGCCACCTAGTAAAAACTGAAACATCACAGTACCGAAATCTGCAATCTAGAACTCGGAGCGGGAGTTTCAACACGGATGATCGCTGATATCCTCTTGTACCAGTGACAAACCTTTGAGCACTGCCGAGTCTTATCTCCATAGATGCCAGCAAATCGATTTCCTGAATGTAGATTTAAAAAATATAAACGGATAGGATCAAAAGAATCTGGTGCAATTCAATGCCTCCAAGACCCAAACAACAACTTTTTCTCGAAAAACTCAGTTTGGGACTTCTAACTTAATGATGGAAAATCAGGTGCCTCAGCCAAAGGATTCCATGAATCTTCTTGGTATGACTGTCAGTCATTCGGTCTGTTGGGGGGAATATTTGCCTGACAATTAGGTGGGAAATTTGTTCAAGGTTAGATTCGTAATAGGGCTGTGCACATCAACTTTCGGTTTGGGGCACAAACTAGGTAACATCAATTTGGCCAAACATAAAAAAAAACTGGTTTAAGGCGTGTTGGGGTCAATCTTCTAATTTTAGGCTCTACTATTCTCAATTGCATCTGATTCTTAATGAGTCATCCTGTATATTGGCCAAACAGATAGATATTTCAAAAAAAGAATACATGAACGCCAGAACTTATGCGCCAGACACCTCACACTCAAGATACTCCCGTCATTTGAGAGAATTTCGACACATTTTTAATATTTCTCGTAACTGTGATATTATCAATAATGAAAAGAGTAGTACCAGACCGACAAGTTAGGATCACTCGAAATTAACAGGAACAAATCCCTTTAAATTCTTTTGAACGAACAAAATGATGTCGACAGATTTCCTTTCTTGAATATTTTTACTCCATTTGGAAATTCCAATGAATGACCAAATATATTTTACTGTTCTATTTGCCTTGTTTTTTCAAGTTCTGTCCAAATCCAAATATGAGTGTGGACAGCTCAGCGGGAGAGCATCGGGCTCGTGACCGGGAGCTCCGGATTCAAATCCTGTTAAAGTGGAAAAGAAATTTTCTAGTTGGACGGGTGTCTGCCACCATTTCACTGTTGGGACAAAAATTAACAGTGCTGTGACCTAAAGTGGCGCAAGATCGCAGTAACAAAGCCTACCCAGAACACAACTGAACTCGTAACTCACACAAGCTTAAAAAAGCTTCTGAGGGATCTTCACAGAAGATCTAGGAGTATCAGGATAATAATAATAATCATACCTATTTAAGATATGTTCCTTTTTTAGAGTTAGTTCAAAATGTAATGCCAATGTTGGTAACACAAATGTTGTTCATTATAATAATAATATTATATTAACTGGATCCATTCACTGAAGGCTCTACAAATTTAATTTAAAAATCCCTTAAAAATTAAATAAAATGCCTTTTAGAAACACTGTTTCGGCCAGTATTTTATTATAGTGATTCTTTTAAAAGAAGAAACAGTGTCCTAAGACATTTTATTCTATTCAATTTCAATAGATTTTTTATATTTAATTTGTAAAGATTTCGAAGAATTGATCCAGTTAATATCTGAAATATTTGGAAAACCCCTTCCAATCCACTACAATTTGTATAGGTACAAATTAATTATTATCCATAACATCTAAGGGATCAGAAATAAAATCCTTAACTGAGTCAGTATGGTTATTGGGTGGATGGTGAAACTTCCCGAATCGGAATTGATAATTCAGAATTTTATGACTGATTTCCTTTCCCACCTATTTGATTAAGATTTGTTCCAGTTGTTTTTCTAATACTGGTAATAGCGTGATCGGGCGGTAATTTTGTATTATATTTTATAAAGTTTTATGATGTATTCATGTACAGGTTGGTTTAGTTTGCGTAAGATTTCTCTGGATATGTTGTCATGTCCAGGTGCTGTGCTTTTCTATTTATATAATGTTTCATAATAGAATTCCTCTTCCAAACATATCGATTCTGTTATTGTCTCTCTACTGAAACAATCTGTGTACCACTTGCTAATTTCGTTAAAATTTTGTTGGTTATATTGGGGGTTTCAGTAGTCTGGAGGTATTTTTGTAATATGTTGCGAAGAGTTCTGCTTTTCCTTCATTTGTTGTATATATTATCATTTTCTTCCATTGGGCAAAATTTGTTTCCTTGTACCGAGTTGATTTCTTTATTTGTTTCCAATAGGTACTCCCTCTGCTGTCATTAAGTTCATTACAAATTGAGATCCATTTGTGCTCTTTATATTGTCGTATGAGTGATTGGATATTCTTCTTGAATTGATTAATCTCCCTTTTGGCTTCATTACTGGGGCATTTTAAATACTCTCTGTGCATTTTCCTCGTTTTGTAAATTAATTTGATTATGTATGAAGGTAATTCATGTACATACTACATACTGTAGTATTATGTTTGGCAATCTGAATTTTGGAGGTGTATTAGCCATTTCAAATGGCGCTTTCTTCAAAAATTCACTTATCTGCTTGATTTTTCTTGGATTGGAATTGAAATCACCGACAATTATTGAATACTCTGGCAGGCTTTGTTGCAGATTGTTTGCTCAATGAGAGATTCGGATAACAATATATCAGGAAGATGTGAGGTTTCTCTTCAAGGAAGGGAATGGAGAAGTGAGTTGCTTCATTAAGTGGTTTGTCAATTTTTGGGGGATTATCTCTACTCATTTTCAGGTATCTGGCATAAATTCCACCACGTATATTCTTATTTACAACTGCTCCATTTCATTGTACTATATCCCAGTTCCTATATTTCGTGTTACTATTCTCCTTTGTTTTGGTTTCAACAAAAAAAGGGGAATATATATCACGGTTCTCAATCATATTGTTTATGAGGTGTTTCATTGGTGTATAGCGAACTTCCTTGGATGGATTGTGTGGGTGAAATTGATGAAGGATTTTCCAAATCGAACATTAACAAATAAAGTCTTTTTCCTGAAAAATGGACCACTGCGTCAATTGAGTATTGGTTTATAAATCTCTCCTTAAGTTTCGCAATTAATTCTTCTCTGTTTGCATTTGTATTCTTATTTAATTTGTGAATATATGTATCAATAATCATGTCGTGTATTGTAACGGCTGAATGTAGTTGTTCGTTATTCCACTGTCGATTTCTCTAGATTTCTTATTGAGGGGTACAATTTGAGTGTTTGGTATGCCGTCTATGAGTCTTGTTGGTGTACGAGGGCATTTTAGAGACCAAGTTGCATTGTCCTCTGAGCGACAAGAAACGCATTTTGGAGGAAGTTGACTATTGCACATACTGAAATGATGGGAACCTTCACATTTGGTGCATTTGATGGAACTAGTGCAATTTTCACGAGTGTGGGTGAATGCTTGACATCGAGAGCGAGGTTGAGGTATAGGTGCAGGAGGATTACTTGGATATACTGGATAATAACTATGCTTATAGAATAATCCTTTGTTAAGTAATCTCTCCGATGAGTTTAAACATGATGTTATGATTCGAATCATCAATGTTGGTTTGTTTGTCACTCTTGCTATGATTCGCTTACAATATCGATGCTCTACTTTGATGCGATCAAGGTATTCGCTGATTTCATTATCTGAGATATCTTGTTCAAGATCCTACGACAACACTATATGTAGCTTTGGAGTCTCTAGTCTGTGAGTTCGCCATAGTCTGGGAAGGGTGTGTTTCCTTGTAATTTTTAATTTATTTTCTGCAACGAGTTTCTTGAGGGTATCCACGATGATATTTTTTTTTATTAGTTTCTAGCAGAAAACCTTACTTTGTTGTCAGAATAGAATTGTCTTAGTTTGGATATTCTTCTTCCCATATGTTAGAAAGATCTTTTCGCAGTAGAGATTCATTAGTTTTTATGTAGAATAGGAATTTATATTGTTTACTAGTGTAGCAATCACCTTCGTCGCTCCTCATTCAGAACTCTGCCGTGCTCTGTTTCCGCTTGACCGACGTATCACATAGAGGACAATTTTTTGTCATCTACCCAGCCATATTTGGTTATACTACTCTGTCAAGAAAGTACCGGGAATTTTCAATTAAAACAACATTTTTACATTTAATCGTCAAAATTTATTGGGTCGCCTTCAAAATAGGCTCCATTTGCTCCAATACATCTATGCCAACGGCACTTCCAATTATCGAAACATTTTTTATAGGCGCTTTCCGGGATGGACTTTAGCTCTCGCGCCGAATTTTGTTTTATGGCTTCAATCGACTCAAAACGGGTGCCACGAAGGGGCAATTTTAGTTTTGGGAAGAGGAAAAAGTCGCAGGGAGCCAAATCCGTAGAATACGGTGGTTGCTGAAGCACGTTTGTTGAGTTTTTGGCGAGAAAGTCAGTCACAATCGTAGCTCGGTGAGAAGGCGCGTTATCGTCATGCAAAATCCATGAGTTGTCCGCCCACAAATTTGGCCGCTTCTTACGGATACGCTCACGCAAACGTTTCATAACGCATAGGTAATACTCCTTGTTTACCGTCTGACCCTCTGGAACGAATTCGTAGTGCACCACGCCACGGATATCGAAGAAAACAATGAGCATCACCTTCATTTTCGAGCGGCTTTGGCGTGGTTTTTTCGGTTTCGGCTCATTTTTTGCCACCCATTCCGATGATTGCTGGCTTGTTTGCATATCGTACTCGTAGACCCAGGTCTCATCACCAGTTATAATGCGTTCCATGAATGTAGAATCGGAATTACAGCGATCCAGCATGTCTGAAGCAACCTGTTCGCGATGACGTTTTTGAAGAAAATTCAGGTCTTTCGATACGAGTCGTGCGGCCACCTTTCTCATGCCCAAAATATCAATCAAAATCGTACGTGCGGACTCGTGGGATATCTTAAGATCATGTGCTATCTCTCTCAAGCTGGTACGACGGTTTTCCAGCACCCTTTCCTTAATTTTATCGACGTTATTTTCGATCGAAGCCGTCAATGGGCGACCACTTCACGACCGTCCTTGAAGGCTCTGTACCACTGATATGCACGAGTTTTCGATAGAGCATTATCACCAAAGGCCTTTTGCAACTTTTTCAATGCATCGGCACACGAAAATTCATTTGCAACACAAAACTTTAAACAAATTCTTTGCTCAACGTAATCACCCATAGTAAAAATCGGCACGCACTCTGACATCGACTGACTTAATCAGCTGTTGCAAACACACTAGTTGACAGATCCCGCTCAAGCTTGGCATAGTAATTAAGGACAGTGGTACCAAACTAGGAAAAAAAATTTTTACCTGCCTCATTGCCCCGCCAGATTTAAATCGATAATTCCCGGTACTTTCTTGACAGAATGTATTATGAGTATCGAACCAAATATATTATATTTCTTTTTGGCATCTGGTATTCTTTTGACACAAATATTTTTGCCGAAGCGCAATAGTAGATGAAATTCCATAATCATCATAATCTACAGTCAAATTTTTTATGCCTAAAATCACATTAAAACACTTCGTAGCATCTGTAAAGATATATTGATATTCGGATGAATAGTCCTCTTTCCATTTATCGCAAATAAATTGAAGCTTTGGCTTGCATTGTCTCTATATAAATCTTACACTATCTGTCTGATGTCTTGCATATTCGTCAAGTATTTTATGTTTTTGATCTATACATTTTTATATAACAGAAGTC
The DNA here is from genome assembly GCA_034642435.1 of Megalocaria dilatata. Classification (NCBI taxonomy): domain Eukaryota; kingdom Metazoa; phylum Arthropoda; class Insecta; order Coleoptera; family Coccinellidae; genus Megalocaria; species Megalocaria dilatata. The sequence continues at coordinate 48,314,799 of CM067859.1, read as the reverse complement.
TCCATGATACGTTACATTGTTGAATACCTCATTTTTGTTATTTCATAAATCCTATTCATTATATCTCGTGCAGAGGGAGGCGGAACGGACCACATACAAACTATATCAACTTGTAATACACCCCTTTAATCTAATACCCCCTCATGGTCGTTTCCCTTAAAATATAAGTGTGTTTATCTAATTATAAAAAAGGGCAATTTGTGTGAAACTTTTTATATTTCCTACTTTCAATAAAAATAAAGTTAATTCCAATTTTCAAATAATGAAACAAGCAAAAAAACGAAATAATACCTAGTATAAAACTTTTCTGACTATTAACCCTTACCACCGTCACCATTTACTATCTACATTCTACTTATAATTCCTGAATCTAGTTCCCAACTCGAAAATATATCAAATCATATACTTACTTTACTAAACTCTCTTTTTGAAAAGAACTTGGGTTCGTGCTTCGCACGAAGGACAAGTCTTTTGTTTTAAAAGTATTTTCTGAGGAGATGGATAGAACAAAAATAACACATTTAAATGAGATATCACATATAATGAAATATTATGGTGTCAATTAATAGAAATTTCAATATTTACAATTTTTCACAGTCTTTTGACAAGTAATTGATGTAAAACGATATTCTAAAATTAAATCATAGTAATTATTTAAATAAATTTTTGGAAGACTTCAGGACCCTGGATTGTCAATTTTAATAAGTCATATTTTCATTTTCGCTTATAAACAATTTATATTGAAAACCAATAAAGAAATTTTAGTGAAGTTACAAAAAATCCTACCTTTTTCGGGACACCGATCCACAAAACCCGATACCATTTTCAATAGCTGAACCCTCTACACGGGGGTGTTGGCCTCAGCCCAAAGACACAACACCCCTTCAAGAACAAACACTATAATTTAGCCCTTTATTTTTCAACCCGAATTAAACTAAACTATCCCGACCACGAACCGATTAGTGACTGTCCGTCACCAATGCCTAACGCCGACTACCCTCTTTTTTTTCGAACTTCCAAAACGTTGGCTTCTATCCTCCTACCGAAATTTTTACTGAGTCGGCTTTTTCTAAGTTCCCATCGTTTCAACGCCTACACACGTCTAGACCATCCAGATCTTTTGACTTGTCGATTTCTTATCTCGACTTTACTGAGAATTCCCAATCTTAGCCTTGAAGTCCTTTGTGTCGTCTGCACTAAAATCATAATCGCGAACTTCCGTTCCCAAGAACTCCTCGTTGGAATTTAAATGAATCGATCTATTGATTAATACATTGTTGCTTTTAGAATTATCACCCGTTGTTTAGGCTACATTTCTATCTCAAATAATTAACACCGCTTGTCGGTCCTCGAGCTTTATTATAATAGAATTCTTTGGATCAAAATTTATTTCCCTATTTCTAAGTAAAACATAAGGCGATTGACAGGCCAGAGGCAATAGTGATGGGAGGCTCAGGACTGCTGGACGAGCCTTTAACGAACAGTATCCTATCGATGCCCTCGGATCTAATGTCAAAAATCACGAGCCAGGAACGGAATTTCAATGTAATGGTCCCCAGCCGGGACGAATGGACCCAGCATGCTGAGGTTCTATTGAGAACCGACCTTGGCTTGTTCACAGACGGGTCGCGAACGACGAACGGAACAGGAGCGGGAGTCTATGGGAGTAAACCGAGAATTAACATCTCATTGAGTCTCGGTCAAAACGCAACCATATTCCAGGCAGAAATATTTGCCATTGAGACTGCGGTGGAACTGCTGATAAAACGGCAAATCCACCACGGTAAAATCAAAATATTTACTGATAATCAGTCAGTACTAAAAGCTCTGGAATCTAGCTGTTTTACATCCAAAACAGTCTGGAGTTGCCGCACGGCTTTAAACAGGCTCGGTATGTATAACGGAGTCTCTCTGGTTTGGATACCGAGCCACTCAAACTATTTGGGTAACGAAGAAGCGGATCGGCTGGCATTTGCTGAAGCTGCGCTGCCTCTGGTAGGACTGGAACCATTCCTGAGAATACCACATGACGTGGCTAACGAGGCGATAACAGGCGGAATGAACTCAAGGCTAGAGTCTTTCTGGCGGAGCCATTCTGGCCTGAAACATTCGAAGTGGTTCTTGGAACAGCTTGGAACAAAAAGATGGCGAACCTAGCGCTAGGTCTGGATAGGGCCAAACTAAGAACACTTGTCGGAATTATAACAGGTCACTGCAGACTAAAAGCGCATTTGCACAAAATCGGTCTGGCTGAAGACAATGAATGCAGGCTGTGTCTTGAGGACACTGAAACAGCCATGCACATCGACTCAAAGTGCCCAGCGGTGAGTCGCATCAGATTCGAGGTCTTTGGCCAGGCTTTTATAGCCCACAGTGAACTGAAAAAATTACCCCTGAACAAGATTATCGGTTTTATCAAAAAACTGGATCTCGTCGGGGAGATATAAATTAGGGGTGAACCACAATAGTACGTGCGGATGCAGTGGTATGGTGGACAGACGCCCGCTCGCCATAAATAACATAACATATTCATTATATAATTTTGACATTTATCATTATTCTCATTTGACACTGCAGATGTACTTGTGTCCGAATCAACTAAATCCTAAAGAATATTTGTTGTATATTCAACAAGTTCTGAAAATAGTCTCCACACAGCCATAATCAAAACTCAAAAGACAAATTATTCCCACAACCAACTCAATTTATTCAAGTAAAAACTAAAAACGCTCCTGTTATTACACTATGTACGGACTCCACTGCCTATGAACTGAAAATTCGGAACCCACAGTTGTGCAAGTTGTTAAGTAAAAATAACAGGAACGAAAAAAATTCTCTGTTCGCTATTGAATTGCTGGAAACCTAAAAAAACCTTGATATTTGATATATTTCGGAGTTTGTCAAGTGAGATTGCAGACTAAACCAACAAATGATTTTACAAGCATTTAACCCAAACTGATGCACTAAATTGAAATATTACTCAAAAACTAATCAAGAAACTTTCAGTGATGAAACAGTCTTTTCAAGTTAAATCTGACTTTCTTCAACGTTCTAAGAAAGAAAAGATGAATGAAGAAATTACACTGACTATTTCTTTTTCTAATTGATTCAAAATATTTGACCTAATAAACAATTTTCATTGAATAAATGGGGTTAAAATGTGAGAAATAGTTTAAATAAATTTTTGAACAGAAAATGCGTATTAGAAAATAATAACAATGGTAAAAGAAAGTTTATTTCAATCAAGCACAAAGCAAAAATAGTATACTCATTTTCTAAAAATAGATTTGAACTTATTAAAAAAACTTTTTTTCTTCATATTTGAATCGTCGTGTTCTGCAGATTTTTTCAGAGAACACTCCGCCTTGGTATCCGAGGAAACAAAATTATTTGAAACGATTTGAGAATCATCGCAACTCATATTTTTTTTCTCTTCTGAAGAACTTTTCTCATTCAAATAACTTGTTTCAATATGAAACAGTTTATCTTCACCCTTTGGCGGTACTTGTTGGGTAAAGACACTAAATTCCTATTCGTTTTTGATTTTCACCTCGCCACTTTTTTTCTTTGAAGCTGCCGTCTTTCTAGCAGTAGCAGGTCTGTTTTCTTCAAGAGTTTTGGATCTAACTAGATCTGTATGACCTTCTTCTATCATTAGCAACTCCCAGTTTTTCAGATCTTCCTTATATTTTTCCATGAGTATATGTGCCTTCTCAATATAAGGTGATTTTTCAGATTCTTCTAAATTGGACCATACTCCTTTCTTTTCTAACATTATTTCACCCAATTTTCGACCTTGTATTTTACGCTGGTCTAATAAATACAAAAGGAATGGACCCAGAGGTTTCTTTGGTTTATTCATATTCTTGAGTTTCTGAAACAAAATTTATGATTTTGAATGGACACAAATACTTCTTCAGCTATTTATTACATTTTGTAGAAGTGGAAATCTTTATCGAGGATAACAAAAATTACAAAACAGTCACAGGCCCAATCCTAAAACTCCAACAACTCTTTGTAGACTATACAAAGACCTCTGTTCAAGGAACTGTTGACCATACAAGTTAATAATAATGATAAATTTACTGAAAGACAGCTCACTTTATGGTATGAGTATGAGATATACATAAAAAATAGTACGAAAAACTATGTACAGGAAACTTCTGATAAGCAGACCTCACGGTTCTGCAGATTTTGTCTGCTTATTAGATGTGTCTGCTCAGTGGAGTGGTCCTCCTTAAATGGTGGGTAAAAAAAATATGAAATTTTAACACATACATTCTGTCAAGAAAGTACCGGGAATTATCGATTTAAATCTGGCGGGGCAATGAGGCAGGTAAAATTTTTTTTTCCTAGGTTGGTACCACTGTCCTTAATTACTATGCCAAGCTTGAGCGGGATCTGTCAACTAGTGTGTTTGCAACAGCTGATTAAGTCAGTCGATGTCAGAGCGCGTGCCGATTTTTACTATGGGTGATTACGTTGAGCAAAGAATTTGTTTAAAGTTTTGTGTTGCAAATGAGTTTTCGTGTGCCGATGCATTGAAAATGTTGCAGAAGGCCTTTGGTGATAATGCTCTATCGAAAACTCGTGCATATCAGTGGTACAGAGCCTTCAAGGACGGTCGTGAAGTGGTCGCCCATCGACGGCTTCGATCGAAGATAACGTCGATAAAATTAAGGAAAGGGTGCTGGAAAACCGTCGTACCAGCTTGAAAGAGATAGCGCATGATCTTAAGATATCCCACGAGTCCGCACGTACGATTTTGATTGATATTTTGGGTATGAGAAAGGTGGCCGCACGACTCGTACCGAAAGACCTGAATTTTCTTCAAAAACGTCATCGCGAACAGGTTGCTTCAGACATGCTGGATCGCTGTAATTCCGATTCTACATTCATGGAACGCATTATAACTGGTGATGAGACCTGGGTCTACGAGTACGATATGCAAACAAGCCAGCAATCATCGGAATGGGTGGCAAAAAATGAGCCGAAACCGAAAAAACCACGCCAAAGCCGCTCGAAACTGAAGGTGATGCTCATTGTTTTCTTCGATATCCGTGGCGTGGTGCACTACGAATTCGTTCCAGAGGGTCAGACGGTAAACAAGAAGTATTACCTAGGCGTTATGAAACGTTTGCGTGAGCGTATCCGTAAGAAGCGGCCAAATTTGTGGGCGAACAACTCATGGATTTTGCATGACGATAACGCGCCTTCTCACCGAGCTACGATTGTGACTGACTTTCTCGCCAAAAAGTCAACAAACGTGCTTCAGCAACCACCGTATTCGCCGGATTTGGCTCCCTGTGACTTTTTCCTCTTCCCAAAACTAAAATTGCCCCTTCGTGGCACCCGTTTTGAGTCGATTGAAGCCATAAAACAAATTTCTGCGCGAGAGCTAAAGTCCATCCTGGAAAGCGCCTATAAAAAATGTTTCGATAATTGGAAGTGCCGTTGGCGTAGATGTATTGGAGCAAATGGAGCCTATTTTGAAGGCGACCCAATAAATTTTGACGATTAAATGTAAAAATGTTGTTTTAATTGAAAATTCCTGGTACTTTCTTGACAGAGTAGTACGTACATTTATTAGAATTGCAAATACCAACATATTGTATACATATTTTGTATCGAATTTACTTATTTATGAATTCAAAAATGCTCTGTTGACCCATATTCTCCATTTTATGTTTTAAAAGACTACATTGGTAATAATCTTCTAAAATTTTTAAGCGTTGAAATGCAATTAATTAGTCATTCGCAAAAGTTTTCAAATCATTCAACAGAGTCAAGTTCGAGTTCGCTGTCTTCTTTTTCTTTTGGTGAATTATATTCCTGGTCAATCATATTTTCAATCGCCTCGTCAAAGTTGAAACTCATTTCTTTCATTGCAGCTATATTGTCGATTTCAACATAACTCTTCTAGTGTAATTTTCATTTCTTTAGCACACTCTTCCATTTGAGCAATCGTAGATAATCTTCTGAATCCTATTAGACTGACTGATGCAGAATTGCCATTATTTTTGTGAAATCCAGCGCTTCTTAAACAATTCTATATCGTTGCCATCACACAGAATTGCCAAAATACGAATATGATCATTTAAAAGCCACTGTTATAAAAGTTCAAACACTCTCATATGATCTGATTGTTGCAACTGTATATTGCCCACCCCGGCATATTAAAAAAGAAATCGAAATTAATTCCTCGCTAATCACTTGGTGAAACGTAATTTAAAATTTAATGCAAGGGGGAAATAAAAACACTTGACTATACAAAATAAAATAGAAAGGCTTTTTACTTGATAGAAGAAATATAACAAAATTTGAATACCAAAACATATTTTAATTTGTTTTGATATTCAAATTTTGTTATATTTCTATCAAGTAAAAAGCCTTTCTGTTTTATTCTATATATAATATATAATTATATTTTGGCTTCAATAAATCTCATTATGGAATGTAAATGAATTTAAATAAGCCTTAAAAATAACTTACACTGTTCTTTGATTTTGTTAGAACATAGATCAATCTAGAATTATAAAGTTGATCTGGTTTCGAAACATTCATTTCTTTGCACGTGTGCGTTGTTGATATAGGTTAGTTTTTTGATTTTGATATTTGGAATATTATCTAGGAGCGAAGTTTTTTGAAGATATAGTGCATGTTTTGAGAGATTTCTGAATTAACTTATTCGAATATTCAAATATATTAAATATTTCAAATAAATTATATTCTTTGAGAAGTCCTTAAGGTGTGTTCATGTTTTTAAAAGGCAATTGATGTTCTTAAAGGTAAGACCAGAAACAAAATTTTGTCTCCTTTAAATATTTATTTATTAATTTTAATGACTTTCGTATATCTGTTGGTTTATTTATTCCATTTAACATTATATATTGAGTTTTGATTATATACGTCTATTAAACGTAAGCGGTGCTTATTTTAGACATTAATTTAATTCTAAAAGTTTTTTGAATAAAAATTTTTTCTGAAATTAAAATTGTAGAAGACAAACATATTTTAATTTGTTTTGATGTTCAAAAACTTGACTATACGTTTTACAATTTATAAAAATAACATTGTTGACATGCATGTTTTGGGTTTTATCCCATTTTCAAAACTGAATATAAAATACATACGGTCACACAAGTACGCATACATATATTATTAAGTAAAAGAGGTTAAAACCGGAGACAGGCGGAAATCTAATTGATCATTCACAATTGGGAGATTTTGTCGATATGCCGAGGATATCTCCAGGAACTCCAGGAGGTCCAAACGTTTACCTTTATCACCTTTGTGTAAAATTAGTGTTTTATTAAAATCTATAAAATGGTTGGGTGTGATACAATGATTGTAGATGCCAGTTGATTTATTTTGAATCATTGTATCACATCCAACCATTTTATAGATTTAAATAAAACACAAATAAACATATGGACCTCTTGGAGTTCCTGGAGATATCCCCGGCATATCGACAAAAACTCCCAATTACGGATGACCCATACACCCATATATTTAAAATAATAAAATGAGTTTTTTTCTTAATAGAAGGATTATCACAAAATTTTAAATATCATACAGATTTATTCTGCTAACCTCTTACAAATTTTAAAATTGAAAAATTTTTTCTCAAAAACTTTTAGATTTAAATTAAATGAGTGTCTTTAGAACACACTGTGTCAATTTAGTTGACATATAGAATTAACACTTATTACACAGTACCAAAGAGAACAAAAGAATTGAAGGAAATATAAATTGTGAATTAAAAAATTATTAAATAAAAACTTGAAGAGTAGAAAATTTTCTTTCGTTCCTTGTTTTATGACAACCAAATTCCCTTCCAAAAATGCAAAATATAATTTCAAGAACTTCTTGAAAAACAACTTGCTCATTTTTTATGAATTTTTTTAAAGGAACTTTGCTTTGCTCTGCATATAGACGCAGCATATAGAGGACATGACTAGTCTTGAACAATACCCGACTATCCGATCCAATATTCCAAGGTACCTTTCCTATTTCGTTCCACAGTAACCCCGCTGGAGATTGCACCGCGTCTAGCCCAGCGGCGGACTGTTTTCTGCCATATTCCAACGCCCAATTCCGAAATCCTATCGACACTCGCTGGAAAGGAAGTGTGTGGCGACGTGCCCTCTCCTGGACCAGAATTCTGCCCTGCTCTACTGTGGCTTCCCGGCGTAGCATATAGAGGGCGCTACCGCTTTTCGCAAGCCTAGCTCACCGTCCTCGCCTGGTTCAAGTAGGGCTGAGTCCAAGCATCCGACGACCGTTCCGACATGGTACACAAGGTCACTGGCGTCATAGACAGACTTGCGCACCACGCCTATCTCATGAGTTCAAGTGCGCAAGTTCGGAACGAAACGCCGCCTCCGAATTAAGAGGGAGAAACTCCCCCATAAGAACCTCATTCATTTCAGAGTTTCATTGGTGACCCCGACGTGATCCGGTCCTAATTGTCCCATCCTATTCCGACGCAGCCTTCCTGTCGTTCCACAGTTACCCCGCTGGAGATGGCACCACGTCCAAATCAGCGGAGGTAACCGCCACATTGTAACTTTCAAAGCCCTATTCCGTGACTCTATCGACGCTCACTGGAGGGGGAGTGTGAGCGACCACCTTCTTTGCTCCTCGCCCAGAATTCAGCTTTTTACTCTGTGCTGAAGCTTGCCGGCGCAGCATATATAGGACACCACTAGTCTTATACAATGCAATACACGACTGACCGTCCTAGCCGAGTTCAGTAGGACAAGGCACACAGCGTTCGACGACCGTTCCGACGTGGAACACAAGGTCACTGGCGTCACAAGTAGACATGCGCACCACACCTATCTGAAGAGTTCAGGTACGCATGCTTAGGACGAAACGCCGCCTCCCAAAATAAGAGGTAGAAGTTCCCTCATAACACCTGCATTCCTTAAGAGCTTCACATTCATTTGTTTTAATTCTAAAAGTTTTTGTATAAAAATTTGTGGGAGGTTGACAGAATAAATCTGTATGATATTTAAAATCCCATATATTTTTCTTTAAACTTAAACATATCGAATTTTGAACCTACGAACTACGATTTGCGGACAGCACTAGTTTTCTGTTATCATTTGAAGAAAACTGCTGCAGAATCGCATTGAATGCTTGGTAAAACAGTGTTTCAAAAATTCAAAAGAGGTAATTTTGACGTGAGACTCGACCGAAAAAGATGATACTTAAACTCGGCAAGAACCAGCGGATCAATTGAATGTGACGCAGAAAGCTGTCTCCATTAGTTTCAAAGCTATGGGAAAGATTCAGGAAGTAGAAAAATAGGCATGATCTGAATGAAAGGCAGCAAAAATCGAAAAACCACTTGTGAAATGCTGGTCAACATCTATAAAAAAAAGTCATTTCTCCATTGAATCGTGACAGGTGATGAAAAATGGATATATTTCGAGAATCCTACACATTTTGAGTGAATCCAGGTGAACCATCGACATTCACGGCAAGACCAAATCGCTTTGGAAAGGAAATAATGCTGTGTTTTATAGGATCAGAAGGGTGTAATCTATTATGAGCTGCTAAAACCTGGTGAAACCTTTAACAACAGCAAATGACGCATTAAATCTAGCATTACGTGAAAAACGAACGGAATATGGAAAAAGGCAACACGAAGGCATTTTGCTCTATGATAATGCCCCATCACACACAGTAAAACGGGTGATGAAAGCGATCGAGGCGCATGCTGCTCAATCTCCAGGCTTTGCTCCGTCTGATTATCATCTATTCGCATCGCTGGGACACTCTGGCTGACAACGCTTCAATTCGTATGAAAATGTACGAAAATGGCTCGATAACGGGTTCACTTCAAAAGAAGAATTGTTTTTTTCAGAGTGGCATTCATAACAAATGTATAAATAGCAATAGAGATCATTTTGAATACAATATTTTGCATCCTTTTCCAATAGACGTATAATTTTACCAAAAAAATTCAGTTTCATACTTCTGTACCTGATAAGTAGTACCTATTTCATGAGTTTTATTCGTTTTGGAGAAAAGCTGTAGATAGAGGACAGACGTATTTTCATTTTTTCAGTAAGGTGTTAAATTTTTCCCGCGTTGTCCAAATTGCCTTGATTAGTTCAAGGGAAATACCAGCTCAGTGGGCGGAAGAAGTTATTGTCCCTAAACACAAAAAATTGGACAAAAGTGACTGCGGCAATTACCTCGGAATAACACTCCTGAACACCTGGATAAGGTGTTAGCAAATGTCATCTTGGAAAGACTTAAGCCATATGCCGAAGAGACGATCGGGGACTACCATGTGGCTTTAGACACGATCCATTTTTAGTCGTAAATTCTACCGGGTTAAGTTACTGGCATGTGAGTTACGGCCAGTTTCATAAACGAAATTAAAGCCTCCTTTTTCCCAAACAGCCTCCTTTAATAATAAAACGTGTTTCATAAGCAAATTTTAAGGTTAAAGGGAACTTAAAAGGGTCCTTTATCTTAAAGTGAGAAAATCGGCCCTTTACGGCTGGAAAAGGATCCTTTAACAAGAAGCTCGACACTGCGTAGGTGGTCGATAAACACGAAAACAGTGGACATAACCTTCCTCTGTCACATTAGCCCATTTTGTTTGATTTTAGCGTACTACGAGATATGTTGACGTTCAAACCGTGTGTGATTCAGACTTGAGAATCAGAATTATTGTAACTAGATGACCTGGCTCAACTCATGATCAAACCATCTTTAATAAAGGTGTGTTGAAGAGACAATTTGAGAGTGGTAAATTAGGACGGTATTTGTTACTTGGTGATAGTGGTTATTGCAGACTTATCTTATGACAAAGTTACCGGAAGCTATAACTGCAGCTGAAAATTTATATAAGCAGTCAATTATACGACCTAGAAATGTGGTGGAGAGAAAGTATGGAGTTTGGAAACGTCGTTTTCCTATCCGTTCTAAAGGAATGAGTGTTATTTTAATGACCATAAGGGCAATTATTGTTGCTACCGCTGTTTTGCTCAATATAGCCGTAGATATGAACGAAATATTTCCAAATGAATGATTGCAGGAGGAAGACGACTTTAAAGCAAATTCAACTAATGTTAATGCAGCTCGTCAAGTAAGAGTCTATTATTAATGAACATTTTGCTAATGTACAATTTATATTTGTGTGATAATTGAAAATAAATTTGCTTGTCTCTTGTGAAACTATTATTCATATTAAATTTGTATCTTCAACATGACAAGATTTCATATAATATTTATAAGATTTTACAAGGTATGTATTTATATGGGCTTCTATGTTTGTATTTCTGATTTATTGTCTTACTTAAGGTAATATCAGAAAAAGTTTCAAGTGAGAATAAAGAAATAAAAATATTATGTGTTATTGAAATTTCTGTTTTTAATTCAAATTTGAGGGGATTTCATGGTCTGCAGCAATGCTGATAGAATTCTAATACCGCTCTTCCCAGAAAGTGCATTCAATATAAAAAAGATTCAATTATTATTATTTAATTTTCTCTTCTCTCCATGATTTGGAAATCTAATATTTTAAGCTTCGAATGCTCCTCTTCTTTTGAAGCCACTATCTGAGCTTCTACTAGAGCTGTTTTTTTTATAATACATCTCTTTCGCTTCGGCAAGTGGGTTCGTAACAGTTGGGCTCAACTGTTACGACTCAACTGTGTTACAAACACAGCTCTAGTAGAAGCTCAGATGGGGCTCAACTGTTTGGAAATTGGCTACCTCAATTTCAATGGAGCCCCACCACCAGTCCCTTTAATATGACCATGTTGAGCAGCTACCACCTTTCTAATTTAAGTTTTTATACTGTCATATTTTGATTTGAGCTGGTTCCCATCTCTCAAATGGAGAACTGTTGCATTGAAAGCAGTTGCTATTCTCTGCCAGACTTTATCCTATAACATTAAAATTCTCTTTTTAAATCAATTCCAAGAGACGTAGTTCCTCCTAAGGTTTGAAAGTAATACTTTTTTTCTCTTTTCTTCCATATTCATTTATATAACTCACGTTTACTAAAATATAGCAATTCGCACGTAATAATGACACAAATTCCAATAAACTGTCTTCTGCACATAACCATGTTTATGCAAAGACTGATTTATACTTATTTTCTTCTTCTTTTTACAAGTTCGGACGCATAACTCACAATTTTTACGGAATATCCCCAACTATATTCGTAAAATCACTAGTTCTCAGGATAGCCAACAGTCGGAAACATATGGCCGGCGCATTAAAGGAAGCTTTAAGTAAAGGACGGTCGATGTGCATTTATTAAACTGATGGTCCTATTTAAAGGATCCTTTTTCATAAAGGGACTTTATCATAAAGGAGCCTTTTGATGTTGTTTATGAAATTGGCCGTTACTGCTGCCAGATAGATGGACTACCCCTTTAGTCCAGAATGCAGACTTCCAAGCACTGTCCCCTCGTGTCCAACGCCCAATTGGGTGACCAGGTCGTACGAATACTTTCCGAGGGCCTCCACCCTCCCGAGGTAACGCAGTATCATATATAAGGCACTCGGTCATTGGACAATCCGGAGATTTGCTGCAATAGGGTAGAGTGACACCTTTGTCACTGCTTTGGACAACGCAACTCAGCCCTCCATTTCACCTCCGCGGTGACATTAGGGCCCAGGTCGGTTGAACTTCCCTACCACACTGGTCCAGTGACACGGAGATCCGTGCCTTTCGCCTTTTACGAAACCTCAATGTCGGATAGGTCTATTCTAGAGCCGGGCCTACACGGCGAACGGTCGATCTACAGTGGACCAGATCTATCACTAGCAGATCATGGAGAAATGCTGGAAGTTCGATCGAGAGCTGCATCAACTGTTTTTGGACTTCCGTCAGGCCTACGACAGCGTGCAAATAGCACTGTGGAGAGCGATGGAGGACCTAGGTTTCCTAAAGAAACTTGCAGAAATTACCCAATTATGCATCTAAGGGTCAAAAAGTAAATTCAGAATTCAGCAAACCTTCTCAGAGACATTCCATATCAATAGCAGGCTTAAACAGGGTGATGCCCTCTCTCCATTACTATTTAATATTGCATTGGAGTACACCATTAGAAAAGCAGTCATGGAAAAACCTACAGCCATAAATCTTTGATTGATTCGGTCTTTACTTGGTGGAAACTTATTGTAATTAAAAAATATAAATGTTTGTACTACAACAATTGTTTCACTACGATGTGGCTTTATCAGGTATCTATATTCTACTGGCTGATAGTGTTCAGTGTAACCGAGTTTAAATACGAGTTTAAGTACGTGACAAAATAATGGAAGAACTCAAGGTTTATTGGAATTTTCCGCTAAAAAATGCCATTAGGGAAAGAGTAATGGAGACTTGTCAACATCGTTCAAAAGGATTTTAAACAGAACAAACAGATGTTGACATGAACCATGAGGCGTATTGTAAAATCAGCTAAGACACACCCAGGGTTGTAATGCTACTGTGTGTGTGCGTGTTTGTATGTAGGTGTTAAATTTTTGTTTCATTCATAAATATTTATTATTTGAGAAAACAAAGCTGTCTATAACTATGAGGGCAGACGAAGCGATAAAAAACAGTTGCCAATAATGAGGCAAGCTCCTCAATTTGCTGATAGTCTGGTTGTACAGGGATTAACCAGAACTTTTAATCCTGCACTATCTCTCAGAACTAATCTGTATGGTTTAATGCTTTTCATTATTAGGAATTTAGCCAAGACATTTTTCATTTACAATTAACCTTTAAGTATGGACGTGGAGTCTCACAGACTCCGCGCGATGTTCACGTTCTTGGTTTCATACACTTACGACCAAATCAGGAATAGCAGAGCATACCTGGGACGAGCATCATAATATCCAATGGAATCAAGCGAAGATTATCCACCGGGAACAACACTGGAGAAGCTACGAGTTCATAGAATCAAACAAAATCGCAATGTCTACAGCCACCCAAGCGTAGAAGTCCCTCCCAAATGGCTCCCTCTACTCGATCGAATGCAGAACGTGATAATACTCCCACCCCCTCCATCATCATACTAGGGATATATAAAGACGCGTAGCCACGACCATTTTCAGTTGACACTTGATAACGGTCAGAGATACTTTACTGACCAAAACGTCGTGTTATACACAACATAATTTTTTTTAACTTTATTTTTTGACGAGATTTGTAATTGTATATATATTTTTTAAATTTAATTTAACTTGATTTTTAAAAGAGACAAGTATTCATTTCGTGAAGTTTTCTGTTTTTTTTAAATCACTTCATGTTAGAATATATTGTGTATATGAAGAAATTGTGAATTCAGATTCAATCCATGATTATTGTCTCTGTTTCAAAGTATATGGTAGACATTTGTTACAATTATTTTTGTATTAATTTTCAGGAAGTTTTCTGTTTTTCAGGTTAGAATATATTGTGTATGTAAAGAATTCAGGCAATGGATGTCCGAAATCAAAATTATCTCAACACAATATTATATCGGTTCAAACAGCTTCTTTGAATTTGACGGCTGGCTTTCAGAAAAATCCAGTCAGCATATGGAATGCGTTATTTGATGATGATATTCTCCAATAAATTGTGACCTAAACTAATTCAAGAATTCATGTTTGCAAAACCAATTTCGTACGTCACAATCGACCTGAACTGAATGTTTTGGACCTAGTTGAGCTCGAAACGTTCATTGGTATACTATTTTATTCAGCAATTCTTTAAATCAAACCATGAAGACACAAGTTTCTTATTTGCTTTAGATGGTACAGGCTGTGAGATATTTAGGTGTGGAAGGTCGGAAACAAGATTTCTTGTTTTGCTACTGTGTCTTCGTTTTGATAATCCGAATGATCGGGATGAGAAGAAAAAGACTGACCAGTTGGCCGTTATATCCCCTATTTTCAACAAGTTTGTGAGTAGCTTCCAACAATTGTACGAATTAGGTGAATGTGTAACTATAGACGAGATGCTAGTCAAGAAGAAATCACCTGATATCATCAAGTTGACAAAAATAATAATAAGCACGAAATTATACTCTATTACAACTCTACTAAAGGTGGTGGCGTTGATGAAACCGATAAGAAATGTTCTATTTTTTATGGTATTACTGTATCGAGTGCTGGATCTAAATGGAATGAATGCGTATATTCTCTATAAAAGACACCAATCAAAAAAGGTTGAAAGAGATTTCGTAAAACAATTGACTGGATCGCTTGTAGTGCCCCATATTCAAAGACTTATAATAAACACAAAATTTCTTAGAGGACCGAAGTCAACTATATCTCGAATTTTGGGTGAAGATATGGTAACTGAAGATGTCCAGACATCACCAATCAAAGAAGAGCTTGCAGAATAAATCCTGCAAAAAAGCACAGAATGATCACTTATGTTTGTGTGGGGTGCAGCAAGCCGGTATGCCTGGAATCTTCTCGTCCTTTGTGTGCTAACTCTCAATAATTTACATGTACTTTCACTGTTGTCAGAATTTTTTTTTTTTAATGCCAGGAAGAGTTGTTATGTTTTCTTTCATGTACATACAACAAATTAAAGGGTTACAATTTTTGTTTTGAAGTTAGATTTTGTTCAATTGAATGGGTTTGAATGATAACCCTACGAGAAGTCTGAAAAAGAGCCAAAGTTGTTAATTTTTTTATATTTCTTTAGGTTTAACAGAGAGAGTTAATTCCAATACCTGTTTTATTCTTACAAGAGATCTATATTAAAATATAGGAAGCGATTCGAAATCAGTTTCTAGAAAAAAAATTGCATGTGAATATAGTAGCCTGAGAGACTCCACGTCAGCACTAATGTTGAAATTGTCTATGCTTAAAGGTTAAGTTCTTTTTTAATGGTGACAGACCTATAAAGAATTTTTCTTTCCTTAGTGTCAAGGATTTTAGAACTGATTTACGGCTATACTTGAAGAGCTAAATTCGAATACAGTCCGGTCCACTAAAAACGAGTACATCATAAAGCGAGCGCTCGGTTTTAAGGATCACTTTTCTTTGTAACGAACAGTCACTCATTTGATTCAATGTATTTCTAGCTCGGATACAACGAGGTCTGTTATCATTTATTACAAGCATATTACCTGTGAAACAGCAGAATTGTTTTATATACAACGAGCAACTATTTTTCATGGATCTCTCAATCGCGTACATAACGAGGGGTAAACAAATTCTAGAGCTGCTGAATAGTCTATAACTCCGGTGCTATTCGAACTAACTTGTCGTAACTTCGGCAGTGGCTTCGGAAGTTAAATGTTTCCTTATTGTTGTTCCGATAGCTTGTTGCTGATAGACGTATAAAAATTGGCAACAAATAAAAATCACTTACGTTAGAACAAAAGGTTGATGATGATATTCTCCAATAAATTGTGGCCTAAACTAATTCAAGAATTCATGAAATTGATGAAATCAACATTGGGAACTCGAATGCAGATATTTATAGGAAGTATAACTTGTCATCTTGGACTGTTTTCACAATTTCGAAGGACAGGGAAAAAATGAAAGGAACATTGGATTCTGGTATTCCTAAATTGAAGAGAATTCAAAAGCCAGTTGACAAGGAAGCCGATCAAGCATTTCTTCAGTGGTTAAAACAGAAAATAATTCAGAGTGTACCAATAAGTGGACCAATATTGCAGGAAAAACCAGAGGAGTTTTCAAAGATAGTGTTGAAGAGATCCACATATTTGCCTACTTGTCACTGTCGATGCCAGAAGTAATAGTCTATGGTAGCTTCATAGACTTGCGCGCGTGTGTAAATGTAAACATTACCCCGGGAGATGATCGTTTGTTCTCTCAAGAATGACGGTGCTAATCTTCCGCGACTGAGCGCCGGCTTCAGAGAGTGCAGTTTTCCTTTGTTAGAAATAGAACGCCATTATCCATCCAGAAACAAAGGGAAGTCAACTGAGCTGCCCTAACATGTAAATTTATATTATTGTATTGAATTACCTGAGGTCAACGTGAGTATTATTTGTATCATGTATTCTTTATTCATTGATGGATTTTACTGTATTGATGCTCCAGCTAAGGGGCGACCTGTTTACTTAAATCTGAATTGGCCATTTAACATATTTCATACATGTAAACGTCTTTATCTTAATAAATTATTTGAATTTAGAGGTGGTTAACAAAGGTACTTTGTTTGAGAATTCAGAGTGTTTAGAGTGAATGAAATGTGGATCCACAATTAGATACTGACACAACAACCCTGTATCGTCAGAAGGCCGCAACAAGGCCTTCCTGAACAACTATTATTAGATATACATAATATAATGAATAGGAAGTTAAATAACAGACACCACAACCTGTGTCTTCAGAATGCCGCAACAAGACATTCCTGAACAACGATATTATGCATCCAGGATATAATAATCTAATTAGATGGTAGGTGTATGGATGAGGGATTTCTGACCAAAGGGTTGTTACACGTTCCTATTGCTAGGTTATCTGTGTGTTCACTCAATTGATTGCTGTATTCACCTTTGCTTGCACACTTACCATGTTTTAGGATATTAAAAAGGTTGTCGATCTCTGGAACCTTAATTTTATGAGGAGCTGAAGAAAGGTCAAGGTTCTTATCCCTGACTCTTTTTTTTAATCCTCTTTAGGATATATATATATATATATATATATATATATATATATATATATATATATATATATCCTAAAGAGGATAAAATGTATATATATATATATATATATATATATATATATATATATATATATATATATATATACTTTTATAACCTCGCTCTCATACCTGCGGGACCTTGCCTTCCGCAAACAAATATTGTATTTTTACTTAACCTTGTATTCTGAACTTCCCGTCACTGTTTCCTCGTTCTCGTTCAAGTGTAATTTGGGTTATCTACACAACTCAACATCCTTTTCTCCCGCCATTAGATGATCACGATAAAAAGGTTAGCGTTCTTTAGAGTACTCCATATAATCCCAGATATCTTAAGAGTACTCCGTATAATCCCGGATATTTTAGAGTACTCCGTAAAGTACGGGATAGCCCAGTGTCCTCTAATAACGAACTAACTCCTTATTAGAAAAGCTGGATAGACCAATTCAAGAAGAAGTACCATATTTCAACCAGTAAAATTCATGGAGAAGGTGCAAGTGTATTTACTGCATAAAATATGGATTGGCTTGACGAAGTTTGGCCAACAATAAGAAGAGGTTATTCAAATAGCAATATTTTCAATAGAGATGAAACAGGGTCTTTTTATAGAATGATGCCAAACAAACGCTCCAATTCCAGAATGAAAAATGTCAGAGAGGTAAAAAAAGCAAGAAACGAATCAGTTTTTTTTTGTGCCAACATGACAGGTACTGAAAAGTGAAATTTACTGGTGATTGGGAAATCGAAAACTCCTGGTTGCTTTAGGAATTCTCAGGTGTTACCAGTTACTTATACTGCTAATAAAAGAGCGTGGATAACGTCGAAGATCTTTGAAAGAGAAATAAGAAACTAGGACCAGGAGCTTCGGATCAAAAACATAAAAATATTTTTGATGATCAACAATCACATTACAGCACATCCTACAATTGCAAACTTAACATCCATAAAATTAGTTTTTCTACCACCTAATACAACGACCCAGTGGACATTGAAACATGCAAATCCCGAACCTACTGCTGAGGAAGATTCTGTCAGTTTACTTGATTGGGCCATAAGAAACAATAATTTCAAAGGTCCTTTGAACCCTGTTGTTATCAGTCTCAGAAGTAGACAAGAACCACTCAAAGATACATATCAGAAGAAGAAGAAGTGGAATTGCCAGAAAGCATATCTGAGCCACCAACAGGAAGTATTTGATGCTTAAAAATAATATCGACCAATATATTTAGAATATAATGAATTTGAAAATGAATTAGAATAAAAATTTGATTCGTTTCAGAGAACAATAGAAAATTCAATATTGTTAAAACGTGTAAACAAAAAAAAAATTTCCATTTATTTCAAACGAATACAATATACGTTTGGGTATAATATTTTTAATATAGCTATATTATATGAAATAAATATTTAGTGTTCTATAAGAAGTATTATTGAATTCTGATAAGTACTTTGACAGGTTTGAAGTACATATTATGTTAATCATGTGCACACTATGCAACTCGCTTATAGAGAGAGTTCGCTTGCAGGGGATACTTAAGTTTGGCACTTCCGCGATCATTATAAGTGGACCCGACTGTACTTGATATACACCACTTAACATCTTATGGTATCATTCAAACAATATTCCAACCCACAAGAGTCACTCACTTAACATCAACATGCTTGGATGGAATATTTGTTAAGACAGACTATCCATTTGATGCAGAGGTAATACAGACACACATATCCGATCACACAGCACAAAAAATATCCATCAACATCAGCAAAATAAACAGCTACACCAAAAGGAGAATTACCACCAAAGAAAACAACAGAAATTTGAAAATAGCCTTATCATTATAGGACTGGTCAGCTGTGTATAAATGTAATAAAAATAATGTGGCTGAACAATACAACATATTCCAAAACATATATCTAGATCACTTCAATATAAACTGTCCTCTCAGAAGAAAACCATATAACACCAAAAAACACTTATTAGCATTAGAAGATCCATCCATTAAAAGGATAAAAAACCAAATGGATGTAGTACTTGTTATGAGCAACGTAGATCCAAAGTTAAAAAATGAATACATAAGCCCAAAAAAATTATGATAAACTCCTTCTAGAAAGTAAGAGAGATTATTTAGGAAAATTTATTGTAGACTATGATAATAAAAACAAGACCATCTGGGCAATAGTAAATTCTTTGCAGAACAAGACTGAAGATAGCAACATCCTACCAAAAACTGACATGCAAAAATTAGCAAATGATTTCAATGACTACATTGTAAATGCAAACAAACAAAATCAACAATAACACTCCCAAAATCGACACACAACAGAAACAATTAGTGTGGAACATCTGAAGGAACTGGCAAAGAAACTGAAAAACAAGAGCTCAAGTGGTATTGATGAGCGCACACAGTTGGTGAAAATACGTATAAATGGTGTAGATATAAGATCAGAAGAGAGAGGACTAAAACTGAGAATACCACAAGGCAGTATAGCAGGAATAATAATGTTTCTGATATATATATAAATAACTTTGGATTGGGAATACGATGGAAAGACAAGAAGGCCACTAAGATACATTATATCGATGACACAAATCTGCTGGCAAAAGAATCCTTATGGCCAGATCTCAAAATCCCGGTTCATGACATGATGCAGTACACTGAAGAATGGTTCCAAAATAACAATTTGAATCTGAATAAAACAAAAACCAAAATGATTTTATTCCATCCAGTACAATCCAGTATAGAAAAACCAGAAAAAATTAACATCAGAAATGAAGAATACAACCTAACAGAGAATAAAAAGTTTCTTGGTATCTATGCTGACACAGATATGAAGTGGAACACGCACATAACACAATTAGAAGGCAAAATAGCATCGTCAATATACTTTTTCAGAATAACAGCATCATACCTAAATTCTTAAGTACTAAACACTATTTATCATGCCATGATTGAATCGAAGTTGCGATATGGATTGGTTTTCTATGGTTCCAGTAATTTATCTTCACTGTTTATTCTTCGAAAAAAAGCAATTAGCATATTATGTAATTTGAAATACTATCAGACATCCAGAGGAGCTTTTCGACAGAAGAAGATTCTAACAAAATATATGCGATCTACATACAAGAATGCTTACTTTTTTCACAAGAACAACCACCTATTTGAAAATCACAAAAATATGAAAAGTAGATATGAAACAAGAACACAAAACTATAACTACCCTAGATGCAGACTAACAACAACACAAGTGCAATTAGAATACAGGTGCCTCTGGCTCTATAATAAACTACCAACAAGAATACAAAATATTCAGAACTATAAAATATTTAAAAGAAATATTTGGGCCGTTAGTGGAAAATGAACCATACCGCTTGGAGGAATATAGGATGGACCGCTGAGCATTATTACTGTAAAAACCTTTGACACTGTTTCATTTCATATCTTGTGACATACTGTACATTGGAATGATTTCTACTATTATTATTATTATTTGATATCCTGATCCTGTGAAGATCCCTCAGAAGCTTTATATAAGCTTGTATGAGTTGGGGGTCATTCATATTCTGGCTAGGCTTTGTTACTGTGTCCTTACGCCACCTTAGGGCAGCGTTATTTATTTTTGACCCAATGGTTAGAAATTTTTAGAAAACTTTATAGAGGTTCTTAATACTGTATGTTGGAGCAAGAAAACAGTTATTATTGGAGGAGATTTTAACATAGACCTGTTAAACCTGGATAACCAAGACACATTATCCTTTCACGATTTACTACACTCTCATGATATCCATCCAACCATAATGGAACCCACAAGAACAACACCTACCACGAAAAATAGATAATATTTTAACCAATGAAAAACAGTATGATGCATCAGAAACTATATAAACAAGAATGTCGGACCATGAAACAGTACAAATTTTAACAATACCCATACAAAAAACAGAAACTACAAAATATCAATATAAAAGAATGATGTCAAAACAGAAAACTGACAACTTAGTAGAACGACTGAAATGTTCTACAGAAAGTTCCAAAATTTCAGATAAACAATCAGTAGAATACCTTCTTGGGGCTATTCATGTTCGAATTCGAGAATACATGCCCATTTAAGAGGATTCCTATTGTCAGATCAAAGCACATAAGGGCAGACAATGAAAATATAAAAAAGTGCAAGATGCAACTTGATGTCCTACATCTATACAAAACAAGAAACCCTATATTTCATGAGGCATATAGGGAGACAAAAACAGAATACGACAACCTGTTAAGAGGAGAGAAGCGTAAATTATTCAAAACATGAATGGTAAAGTCAGACAGTAAAACTAAAAGTTTGTGGAATATAATTAAAACCATCAAAGGACAAGCTAGCAGAACTTCCCCCATTTTAGAAAACCTTGATGAGATGGCAGAGAGATTCAATTCTTATTTTTCAACATGGGCTAAAAACATAAAGCAGACAATACCTCAATCTTCTCCAAATATTCTACAAAATCCAAATACATTTGAATTTCAAAAAAAGTCATTAAAAAGAAAATACTGAACATCATAATGATGAATAAAAGTAGCTGTGGAATAGATGGTGTGCCAATGAACATTATCAAAAAATGCAAAGAACAACTTGCTCTCTCCCTAACATACTTGATCAATAATTCGCTGAAACTAGGTGTTTTCCCCAAACAATTAAAACAAGCACTTGTGAAACCGCTGTTCAAAAAAGGAAATGAAGATGCTCCAGAAAACTATAGGTCAATAAGCCGACTTCCAACTTTCTCAAAAATATTTGAGCTTGTGGTAAGTAGACAACTGATGGCTTCTCTTATGAATCAGGATATTCTTTCCTCCTGGATTTATAAAATATATAAAATCCTTCCTGGATTTATAAAAGGAAAATCAACCCAGACTGCAATTTTTGAGAAAAGCATTAAGTGGTCTAGAAGATTCAGAATTTGTAATGGCTGTCTTTCTGGATCTCTCAAAGGCTTTTGATATTCTGAATCACGAACACATATTACAAAAAATTAATTCCTATGGAAAAAGAGAAATCCCACTTGAATGGTTTAGATCAAATCAATTCGTCTCAGACACAACGAGCTTTAATCACCAATGAGAAAACACAAGTTGTCTCAGAACCACTTCCAGTTGAATTAGGTGTACCCCAGGGAAGCATTTTAGGACCAATCATCTTCTTTATTTTCATGAATGATCTATTTGCTGAAACAGCCTGAATCATTGATTGCTCACTAATAAATTATGCGGATGACACCAAGGTTTTATAGAAAGCCACAACTCTAAACGTTATAAAATGCCTTGTAGAAACTACTATCACGAAAGTAAATGATTGGTTTCTTAAAAATCAATTATACTTAAACACACAGAAAACAAGTGCTGTTATGTTTCATACCAGCCGCGCGAATGTTGAAATTCCTGAATACATCAGAACAGTTGATTTTGAGCTCCCACTGGATAGAAATTGTAATTTCTTGGGTCTGACCATAGACAAGTGTCTGAACGGGGGTGATAATGTCTCCAACTTATGTGGAAAACTCGGCTCGTATCTGTTACTCTCTGTGTGTTTTGAGAAGATATTTTGATGCAATATCTTTGAAAACAATCTATCAAGCTGTTTTTGAATCTAAGATAAGATACGGTATCGTTTTCTATGGAGCCTCTTCTGGAATGGAAGGGATTTTGAAACTTCAAAAGAGAGCTACTCGCACCATCTTCAAAATGGGAATCACAGAATCATGTAGAGGAAAATTTCGTGAAAATAAATTACCGACAGCATTCGCCATCTACATCCCATCCAGGAATGTCTGTTATTTGTCTACAGAAATCGAAAATACTTTGAAGGGAAAACCATCACTACATATAATACAAGAACAACCAAATTGAAATATCCAAGACATATATTAACCTTAGCTGAGCGCAATGCTGGGTACTGCTGCATAAAGTTTTTCGACCCAATTAAGAACAGAGACGACTCTGAACGGTCTCAAGAAAATTTTTCAACTGCTGCTGAAAATGGAGCCATACTCGGTGAATGAGTTTTTAAATACTGAATGAGCTTCAAATTTTGAATCTGTTTCATTTCGAGTTATCTACTTCCTCTATTTGAAATGAAGACTATTCTATTCTATCTAATGATGCTTATTCAAGTATGGATGTTCTAAAATTATTATATACATTATGACCAAGATATGCGGTGACCTTGGGACAGCATTAAAACCTTAATTATCCATCTAGCTATAAAACACCTCAAATTTACCCTCTTTGCAGGCTGAGCTAAAATAAAAATGGCCCTAATTAAACAATTTTAAATATATAAATCGAATGTGAAGATATATTTTTAGCCGACCCTTTATCAATTATTTATTGTTAGACTGCTATTAACTAGGTAGTTCTCAGGGTGATTTTAAAGCGCCTTAATAAATTAGTGAATCCAACACTTGATCGCCGACCTGGTGCCATATGTAGGAAATAGAACCATTTTTACTCAATGAAAACCAAGCGAAAAAGTAGTTACTGAGTTATTGCCTCACAAAGCAGATCAAAGTTGACCTTGATATTTGTGTTTTGGAAAGAGTTGTCTTTTAAATGGACATAAAATGAGTTTAAGGTCCTATTCAAGTAGAAGAAGTTGTGTAAATAGGCCTGATGTTTTTGTTATATATGTGGTGAATATACTCTGTCAAGAAAGTACCGGGAATTTTCAATTAAAACAACATTTTTACATTTAATCGTCAAAATTTATTGGGTCGCCTTCAAAATAGGCTCCATTTGCTCCAATACATCTATGCCAACGGCACTTCCAATTATCGAAACATTTTTTATAGGCGCTTTCCGGGATGGACTTTAGCTCTCGCGCCGAATTTTGTTTTATGGCTTCAATCGACTCAAAACGGGTGCCACGAAGGGGCAATTTTAGTTTTGGGGAGAGGAAAAAGTCGCAGGGAGCCAAATTCGGCGAATACGGTGGTTGCTGAAGCAAGTTTGTTGAGTTTTTGGCGAGAAAGTCAGTCACAATCGTAGCTCGGTGAGAAGGCGCGTTATCGTCATGCAAAATCCATGAGTTGTTCGCCCACAAATTTGGCCGCTTCTTACGGATACGCTCACGCAAACGTTTCATAACGCCTATGTAATACTCCTTGTTTACCGTCTGACCCTCTGGAACGAATTCGTAGTGCACCACGCCACGGATATCGAAGAAAACAATGAGCATCACCTTCATTTACGAGCGGCTTTGGCGTGGTTTTTTCGGTTTCGGCTCATTTTTTGCCACCCATTTCGATGATTGCTGGCTTGTTTGCATATCGTACTCGTAGACCCAGGTCTCATCACCAGTTATAATGCGTTCCATGAATGTAGAATCGGAATTACAGCAATCCAGCATGTCTGAAGCAACCTGTTCGCGATGACGTTTTTGAAGAAAATTCAGGTCTTTCGGTACGAGTCGTGCGGACACCTTTCTCATGCCCAAAATATCAATCAAAATCGTACGTGCGGACTTGTGGGATATCTTAAGATCATGTGCTATCTCTCTCAAGCTGGTACGACGGTTTTCCAGCACCCTTTCCTTAATTTTATCGACGTTATCTTCGATCGAAGCCGTCGAAGGGCGACCACTTCACGACCGTCCTTGAAGGCTCTGTACCACTGATATGCACGAGTTTTCAATAGAGCATTATCACCAAAGGCCTTTTGCAACATTTCCAATGCATCGGCACACGAAAATTCATTTGCAACACAAAACTTTAAACAAATTCTTTGCTCAACGTAATCACCCATAGTAAAAATCGGCACGCACTCTGACATCGACTGACTTAATCACCTGTTGCAAACACACTAGTTGACAGATCCCGCTCAAGCTTGGCATAGTAATTAAGGACAGTGGTACCAACCTAGGAAAAAAAATTTTTACCTGCCTCATTGCCCCGCCAGATTTAAATCGATAATTCCCGGTACTTTCTTGACAGAATGTATGTTAAAGGAAGATAAAAAAACATGTTACAGACTCTATAAAGAAAGCTCAGATATTTTTGGTTATTAAATAACTTGGTTATCAGGATAAAACATAGGCTTTGTGAAACTTGTACAGAACAGTTACAGCAGTGAACTACAGGAAAGAGAAAAGGATTAATTTTCAGCGTACCAATGGTTTGGAGAGAACCCCAAAAACCACTTCAAACCTTGGACTGGGTTGAAAATTAACTATATCTTAGGTGGCCTAAAGATGCAGTAACAAAGTCTAACCAGAACACAACTGGACCTTTATCTCACACAAGCTGAAACTTCTGAGGATCTTCATAGAAGATCTAGGAGTTTCAGGATAATATCATATCACCTACTGATAGTGTGATGTATATTTCATTAAAATGTCATAACATTGAATTTTGCACTCCTAGACAAAAACTAATGCCATATTCTAATTCAGGGTATCAAATTCAAATACCTCGGCATCAAATCATGTGGTGGCCTGTAGAATATTTCAATGTAAGTTGGAAACATAAAAGTCTATATGAAAACTAAAAAAAATATAGGAGACAGTATTTCTGGTAGAATGTAGAGACCTGATGAAGCCACATCATGGTGAAACAATTATTGTAGTATAAACATTTTTGTGGAAATAAAATACTGCCTCCTATTTATTTTTTAATTAAAATGAGTTTCCACCAAGTAAAGATAGAATCAATCAAATATATATGAAAACCTCTAAAACATATTAGGAGTACAAATAAGTTTCCGCCGTTTTATTGTAGATGGCGCGGCACGAAGTTTCGGTTAGCTTTCGCAGATGATAACCGTCTTAAAAAATAGTTTGGACATTCAAGAACAACATAACCTATTAATATCATTGATTTTATATTGGTAAAATATAATTTTTATGAGTTGTAAATGTCAAAATTTGAGCCAAGTAAGCGTCATTTGCGGGAAATATTAGTTTACTTCTTTAATTTAAAGAAATCTGCTGCCAGGCGCATCAATTGCTCTTAGAAGCATATGGTGAGGGTGCTTTGATTGAGAGTACGTGTCGAGAGTGGTTTCAAAAGTTTAAAAACGGTGATTTCGACGTAGAAGACAAAGATCGCAGTGGAACGCCAAAAATTTACGAGGATGCAAAATTGGAGGAATTATTGGAGGAAGATTCATCTCAAACACAAAAAGAACTTGCTCTAATATTAGAAGTCACTCAGCAAGCAGTCTCACATCGTTTAAAATCCTTAGGAATGATTCATAAACAAGGAAATTGGGTTCCGTACGGCGGAAACTTATTTGTACTCCTAATATTATTCTGAGTGTATATAAAACATATATATTTTATAATAAACAGAACTTTTTGGTTCAAGGGTCCTCGAGAAACTATGATAAATCAATTTCTTGAACCTCGAAATGATTGGTGATAATAAGGATTATTTTTTTTAGTCAAGAAATCCTATGATTCAACAAAATTACGACTCTTCAGATGAAACTCAATGAACCTTACAATTTGTATGAAAATAGTGAAAAATCGCCAACCTTTTTGTTCCTCTTTTTGAATAAACTCTCTTTCCTTTCCATATTCATCGCCTTTATCCATTCTCGCTGTTCGTCTGTCAACTTCAGGGTATAATCTAAATGTTGTTTGGCATAAATTTCCATGTCTCTCTTATATTCATTATCATACCTCTCTCTGGTAGTTGGATGGATAACTTTCCAATCATCTGCACATTTTTTAACGATTTCCGTAACCTTTAGTTCTGGATGTTCCTTATTTAGAACTAATTTATGTTCTTGCATAAATCTGAAGAACGAAGACAAAGGTTTTTTTGGTTTTTCAGGTAACTGAATGGGTTCTATCGTTTTAACCCCCGCCAATGGAATATAAAAATAGTTATGTGGAATTATTAATCTGAAAAAATGTATATATGAGGTTTAAGATGAGATATTACAGTTACAGTGTACAGTGTACCTTCCTAAACTAAATGTTTTTGATATCAAATTATTAGAAAACATTATTCCTCCTAATAAATTTCTGGCAAATGCTTTGAATTTTCTTTCAAATATTGTTGGTTAATTCAATAGAATCTATGAAATAAAGATGACTGACCATAGAATTATTCTTTCATTTTACCTAGCTTTCATCATTGTTTAATATACCATAGACATTATAACAATATGTTATTACGTCTGTGATAAATACTTTTATGGTGAAAATCATTTTCAGTAAAAATTATTTTCACTCACTTGGCCAACTATAACCACATAATAAAATCTTGGATCTAGTAAATTACTGGTGGACATAGACCAGCATGCCGTTAATCTGTGATATAATCATATCCTTGATATTACTCAATAGGTAATATAATCACATCTGTGATATCAGAGATTAACTCTGAGGAGATTAACTTTTATTCTGTGTGGTAGTACCTAGTTGCACAGATATAAAAATAGTACATCTGTGTTAGCCATAGATCAACAAGACTTAATATTGTTAATCTATGGTATTAGCACAGATTCATCTAAGATAATTACTCACGTCTGTCGAGAATGTCAAAAATTCATCTCCAAAAAAATCTCAACGTTTCAAAGATGTGGACATTTTGCAAATTTCTCAAACATCGCAGCCTCCTTCGTCTTTTGAATGCCATGTCTACAAAATAAAAGTGATTCAAATACCTTTGCTGTTGAAGAAAGAAGGTAGTGCTTTCAGAGATACTACAAAGTACGTTTTTCATAGATTGATACAATTTTCGAAAAATAGAGATGAAATAGTCACTTGACTTTCACTTCCACCAAACTTTCAGTTTCACAGTAACGTTATTGTCTGAAAAATTGTAGGTAGCCATTTAGAGGTGAACATTTGTTACAAAAATATTTTTAATAGCAGGAGCTTTAGCAAATAAATTAAAAATTATATTTATGGTTGTTGTATCAATGATTGTAGTTTTATTTCTCCCGATGTTTTCCTGCTGGTTGAAAGAAATTAAAATGACAAAATCTCCGATCTTGGGACTATAATCTACAGACTTTCAATCCGGTTACTGAACTTGTTGGTACTTACACTTGTTGTTTCAAACTAATTGATGTAACCGGAAATCATTTTTTTGGAACAAATTCTGACGAATGCTGTATGTAAAAATAATTTCAACTTCCAAAAATAGAAAAGGTTACAAACACTCACGAGAAGTCCGGATATTTTGCGCGCTTGTTCATACCACCCATAATTATACGATTCTTACAAATTTTGCACGAACAAGCGCCTTATTATTCTACTTCTAAAAGCTGAATTTTATATTGATCGAATGTAGTATCGAAAATATTGGGAAAAATATGAAAAATTTTCAAACGTGAATAACTAAGAAACTATAAACACCGATTTTATCCGTTAACGCACTTCGTCGTGCCATTTAGACCTCTTTCCTTCGCTTAAAGTTTCTAGCTCATTCCGTTCGAATGTGATTACGATTAGCCCGTATTAAAAAACACTGGTTTTTACGAAATATTTTTGAGATTTTCCGCAGTTTATCTAGTGTTTGTGAACTAAATAAACATTTTTTATTTTGCCTTCTTCATGTATATAGTGTAGTTAGGTTCAAAAAAAAAAATATATATATATATATATATATACGACATATTTTGATATAAGTAGTACTTATATGGTGCCACTTATATGGCATTAATTTAATTCCTGAAGTTATAATATCAAATATAATTTTTTGAAATTAAATAGGTAGAAGGCTAACAGAATATATCTGTAAATATTAAAATATTTAAATAATTCTATGGCTATCATCTTGTAACATATAAAAGGTTTTTCAATAAGAGGTCTCATTTTGAATAGCCCGCTATTTGGGCAGCTGTCACTTTTGAAGCTGTCATCTTTTGACATTTGACAAGTAAAAACTACGCCATTACTAAAAATGAAACAATATACGCTTCAACAACGCAATGAGATTGTTAAAATTCACTACAAAAATGGTGAAAATCTTGCAGTCACAGTTCGCAAAACTAAAGCATTTTTGGGTCGTCGTGAAGCACCTTCTCGGCCGGCAATAGTGACACTGGTGGAAAAATTTGAGATGTTAGAACGAGTAAGTGATGTGAAGAATCGAAACCGTGTGCGTGGCTCAAAAACAACTGAGAATATTGCTGCTGTAGCTCGCAGTATTGATAAAAACCACCTAGGTTTTTCGATTCCTTGTCGATCTTTGGAATTAGGCATTCCACAAACGACATTATACCGTATTTTGCATAGAAACTTAGGTCTTAAGACTTTTTAAGTTCAATTAACACAAGAACTCAAGCCGGTCGATCACCACCAACGTCATATCTTCGCTGATTAGGTTCTTTAAATGCATCAAAATGATTCGGATATTCATCGAAAAATCATCTTCAGTGATGAGGCACATTTTCATCTCGTAGGCTACGTTAATAAGCAATAAGTCGTATTTGGGGTTCAGAAAATCCAAGAATGATTGTTGAAAAGCATCTCCATCCCCAACATGTCAACTGTTTGGTACGGTTTTTATGCAGGCAGTATGGTCCTTACATATTCGAAAATAAGGCTGGTGCAACTGTTACGTGAATTAATTGCGCTACCGAGCCATGATTAATGATTTTTATGGTCAGAATCGAAAGATTTTGATGTGCGCGACGTTTATGTTCAACAAGATGGCGCTATGTGCCACACAAGCAACGAGACAATCGCAATTCTGCAAGAAAGTTTCTTCGCCATGTTATTTCTTGAAGAGGTGATCACAGTTGGCCACTGAGATCTTGTGATTCAACACCTTTAGACTTTTTTCTTTGGGGCCACATGAAAGATAAGGTCTATGCCAATGCTCCACAATCGATTCAAGAACTTAAAGATTAAATTCCTGAAGTTATCGAGGACATACAAATGAAGTTATTGAGGACACGCAAATTGAAATTTGGCTGATATCGTTTTCCATTGTTGATGGCATACGTAATATCAAAATGAAACCTCTTATTGGAAAAACCCTATTATGTGAACAATACAGGAAGCCGACGTTTCGCCTTTATTTACTCTATCCTTCACAACATCTCTCTGACATGTTTGCCGCATCGAAAATTATACGTCTATGCATATAGACTTTTTCCTTTATATGTCCTTGGAAACTCAGGCAATCTAGAGAGCTCAAATTATCAATCAACAAACCCCCTCAATTCATTAACTCGTTTAATCAAAATAAGACATTTTCATTATTAAATATACACAAACAGGCAATGGTGGGACTCGATCCCACAATCTCGGGTACCATAGTATATATCTTCTATCGTTACGCCACCGTAGATCTTCATGGACATAGATAAACAACATTCTATAATAGTTTATCTATTGAAATTACTGATTCGATCGATCTGAAATTCAGCATTTAGAAGTAGAATAATTGAAGTTCTCGTGTGAATGCGATGTTGCGAGGGAGCTTCCACCTCTTAATTTGGGAGACGGCGTTTCGTTCTCAGCATGCGCACCTGAAACTCTTCAGACAGGCGTGGTGCGCATGTCTGCCTGTGATGCCAGTGACCATGTGTTCCACTTTGGAACGGTTGAACGCTGTGTGCTTTGCCTTACTTAAACTCGGCGGAGACCGTCAGTCAGGAATTTTAAGACTACTCGTGTCCTCTTATGATACGCCGGCAAGCTGCAGCAGAACAAAGCATAATTCTGGACAAGGAGTGAAGAAGGTGAACGCTACATAATAAAGCGCAAGTTCGTACCAAATTTCAAGAAAATCGTGTATATAAAGACCAAAAAAAATATTTTGTGAGGATTTTATCAACTAGCGCGCAATAGCTTCTAACTTCACGTCAGTACTTTTTCAAATATTTTGTAAACACAAATATCGAAAAGTTTTATTTCCATACCACATTGAATATTTTGCCCATTTGTGAACAATATCCTCTCTTTCAGGCTCAAAAAATAGACTGCTAAGTGTGTAAGTTATTTCTTTTGAGGTTTATAGTACTTATAAAAGAACGGACGACCAGCCGGATTTTATAAGATGTTTTTGAAATAGTTCAACGCTGGCATACGTCTCAGAACACAATTCATAGCTCAGTTATCCAACAATTATTGAAAACGTAAAAAGTGAATTAGCTTTAACATGTTGGAATTTTATTCAATCATTTCTAATATGCTTAGTCTAAAAGGTAAGAAATTAAAAAAAAAGCTTTAAATTCAAATTTCAAGGGCATTTTATTTTATTCAAAGGATCTAAACATATGCGTAGTAATGTTTAAGCATTTTTGTAATTAAAATTTAAAAATGTTTCATTTGTTTTTGAAATAGATTTTTAAAGAACGTTGCTGCAACTGATTAAATTTGTGAAATTCGAAATTCTAACCACTTGGTTTCCGATTTTTTATGTAGAAATAATATTTGTTCAAAATTTTCATTGCACTAAGACGACTTAAAACCTTTGATTCTCTTTATAAGTGTTATTTTTCTCACCTAATGATGAATATTGCATTGTGAGAAAAATATATGAATTTTGGACGCTGATAATGAATGCCAAGTTGCGAAATGAATTGATAATTTTTGGGAGATAGTGCACGTGTTTTATTGTTAGTGAAGTAAGAGGCAGGTGTTAGCTTTTATAGATGAGTATGACAACTTGGAATTATTTTTATATAGTCATCCATTCAAAGGTAGGAATTAAATCGTTACGTAATATTGAATTTTATGACTTTTATACTCATGTAAGTTATCGAATTTATTCGCATCGTAATGATGCTTTTGTGGTAACCTAACCAATAACTTTTTAATAGATCAAAATTATAGTTGTGACGATATCCCCTAGATGACACTATGATAGTATGAAGTTTTCTCTTTTCTTCGATGCTATTACACATCTATGATACCTTGTATAACTATTACCATTATTTAAACAATGTTACAATTAACATCACCGTTAATAGACAGAGTCGTCACAAAGTGTTATCCTCTACTTGAGAACACAGATTACAGATTATTTGTAGTAATATGTAACCATCTGTACTTAACGATAGAAGTACCTACGTGTATCTGGTAGAACTAAACAAGAAATCTGTCAATACGGAGAGTTTGATAGATATTTTCTATGCATTTTTGAATGTTATTTAAAAACTGACAACTCCTTATGTCATCTTTGTTGACATTTCCTAAGGTTATCTTTTGTTGATAAAAGAATTATTATAGTTTGCATACGTTTTTATCACAGATTTAAGATAAAGTAATGTCTGTAATATGTGAGTAGAATTCAACAGTCAACACTCAAATAAAGTGTTATTTCACGCCAGGTACCTAAAGTGAAATATTCTACTAATTAAATTAAAATGCCCTTAAAAGGTATTAAAGTTCTTGAATTTGCTGGCTTAGCTCCAGCTCCTTTTTGTGGAATGATTTTATCCGACTTTGGTGCTTCAGTTTTAAGAGTTGATAGGGTAATTTACTTAATTAATCGCTACGTGTTCGATATTTTCATTGTGAATTTGCAGGTTCATTCCAACACCGATTTAGATTGCCTAGGACATGGAAAGCAATCAATAGCTTTGAATTTAAAAGATAAGAGAGCAGTTGCAATAGTCCGTAAACTCTGTAACTCCTATGATGTAGTCTTAGAGCCTTTCAGAAAAGGTGTTATGGAATCTCTGGGCCTGGGACCTAAAGTTTTAATGGAAGAAAATTCTAGATTAATTTATGCCAGACTAACTGGTTTTGGTCAGTTTGGACCATACAGTAACAGAGCGGGACATGATATAAACTTCTTGGCATTATCAGGTTTACTGTCTTTATTCGGTCGTAAAGATCAGAAACCCACATTTCCTCTTAATGTAGTCGCAGATTTTGGTGGAGGGGGTTTGATGTGTGCTCTTGGAATTCTTTTGGCTCTCATTGAAAGGGGAAAATCGGGAAAAGGACAAATAGTTGATAATAATATGGTAAATGGAACTGCATATCTTGGAAGTTGGTTGTATAGGTCTCAATCTATGCCTCTGTGGGGCCAAAAGAGGGGAGAAAATATATTAGATACTGGATCTCACTTTTATGAAGTATATGAAACGAAGGATGGGAAATATTTATCGGTGGGATCTCTTGAACCACAATTTTATGATTCTTTATTAAAGGGCTTGGGTCTAAATTTGGAAGAAGCTCCTCAATTTGATCCAAAGATGAAAGAAATCTTTACCAATATTTTCAAAGAGAAAGAATTAGATGAATGGCTGAAAATATTTGAAAATTTGGATGCATGTGTTGCACCTGTTCTTTCTATTGATGAAGCTCCTTTGCACCCGCACAATGTTGAACAGGAAGCATTTTTTGAATCGGACGGAAAATTTTTTCCTTCGCCTGCTCCAAAACTAAGTAGAACCCCAGGTTCTTCAAGAAAAAAAAAAGTACCACAAATAGGTGAACATACGGGTAATATTCTTAGAAACTTGAATTACTCGGAGAAAGACATCTCAAATTTGGAGGAAAGTGGTGCCATAGCAATTTATCGATCAAGTAAACTTTAATGAAAAGTTGTCAGGTTGTTGGTTAAGCTTAACTCTCAATATGAAACATTGATCTGAATATTTAGCATAGCTCAAATGAAAATGGTCTTTGAAAGGATAAGGATTTCTAACAGATTATGTTAAGAGAAACAAATGGATATCATGTTGCCTGTTTGGGGGTTAAAATATACTGGAAAAAACAGGCTCTGGTGGTAGGAGGATTGATCTTTAAGCTTTTTGTTCCTATTATATTGAATCTTGCTTAAATTTGCTTTTATTTTAAATGCTTCTTTCCTTCCTTCATTCCATTTATTTTATTTTCATTTTGACTGAGGCAAAATTAAAAATTTCAAGCTCAATCTAGATCTACATCTCATTTAATGCTTGAGTAATTAGATCTATAGCGAGAGAATATACACATCACTCTTTTTTTTGTATTGTAAAGTTTCTGGTTCAATAAAAGTATAACAATAAAATGGTAACTATTACATAATTTACAAGGGTTCATTTAGTAGTTTTGAAAAATTTTGATTTTATTAGGATTTATTATGACCTGGAATTAGTTCTTGCTGTTTCTTAGCAGACGATATTATTATACGGACTATGTGCATACAATTCCAAAATGGTAAGGCATCTGCAAGGGAATGTTTGAACTTCAGTCTGTTAGTTCACTATTGCTTTTTTTTATTTCTATATGTGCCAAGTGAAGAGTGTTTCCAGAACTTTATTGCTTCATTTTATTCCTTGCACATGGCTATGCTTATATTTTTATGACATGTGTTTTACCACATACTTTAATTTTCACAAAAAAACAGCGAGAATTTGTTCAACACCTTAATATACATTCTGTCAAGAAAGTACCGGGAATTATCGATTTAAATCTGGCAGGGCAATGAGGGAGGTAAAATTTTTTTTCCTAGGTTGGTACCACTGTCCTTAATTACTATGCCAAGCTTGAGCGGGATCTGTCAACTAGTGTGTTTGCAACAGCTGATTAAGTCAGTCGATGTCAGAGTGCGTGCCGATTTTTACTATGGGTGATTACGTTGAGCAAAGAATTTGTTTAAAGTTTTGTGTTGCAAATGAATTTTCGTGTGCCGATGCATTGAAAATGTTGCAAAAGGCCTTTGGTGATAATGCTCTATCGAAAACTCGTGCATATCAGTGGTACAGAGCCTTCAAGGACGGTCGTGAAGTGGTCGCCCATCGACGGCTTCGATCGAAGATAACGTCGATAAAATTAAGGAAAGGGTGCTGGAAAACCGTCGTACCAGCTTGGGAGAGATAGCACATGATCTTAAGATATCCCACGAGTCCGCATGTACGATTTTGATTGATATTTTGGACATGACTCGCACGACTCGTACCGAAAGACCTGAATTTTCTTCAAAAACTTCATCGCGAACAGGTTGCTTCAGACATGCTGGATCGCTGTAATTCCGATTCTACATTCATGGAACGCATTATAACTGGTGATGAGACCTGGGTCTACGAGTACGATATGCAAACAAGCCAGCAATCATCGGAATGGGTGGCAAAAAATGAGCCGAAATCGAAAAAACCACGCCAAAGCCGCTCGAAAATGAAGGTGATGCTCATTGTTTTCTTCGATATACGTGGCGTGGTGCACTACGAATTCGTTCCAGAGGGTCAGACGGTAAACAAGGAGTATTACCTAGGCGTTATGAAACGTTTGCGTGAGCGTATCCGTAAGAAGCGGCCAAATTTGTGGGCGAACAACTCATGGATTTTGCATGACGATAACGCGCCTTTTCACCGAGCTACGATTGTGACTGACTTTCTCGCCAAAAACTCAACAAACGTGCTTCAGCAACCACCGTATTCGCCGGATTTGGCTCCCTGCGACTTTTTCCTCTTCCCAAAACTAAAATTGCCCCTTCGTGGCACCCGTTTTGAGTCGATTGAAGCCATAAAACAAAATTCGGCGCGAGAGCTAAAGTCCATCCCGGAAAGCGCCTATAAAAAATGTTTCGATAATTGGAAGTGCCGTTGGCATAGATGTATTGGAGCAAATGGAGCCTATTTTGAAGGCGACCCAATAAATTTTGAGGATTAAATGTAAAAATGTTGTTTTAATTGAAAATTCCCGGTACTTTCTTGACAGAGTAGTATGTTATATGAATAAATATAATTCTCTTTTACCTTGATTTCAGTCTGAAATAGACAAGTTATTTGATAACCTTTATCATTTGAAAAAATTTCTTGGTCAATGTTTACTTTGTCCATTTATTATGATTTTTGGAAGAATTATCTATATTTGCAAGGTAGGTTTGAAAATGAAATAATAATATTGTAAATTATTATTACTAGTCCAGCAATATACTAATTAAAAGTTTTGTTTTCTTAACATTTCAAAATACTTTAAATTTAGTAGATAGATTAAGAATAAAGCTTTGATCGTGAGGATCATATAATTTATTTGCCTTGTGTGTCTGTATGTTTCAAATGTGAAGGATCATCAAGGCTATCTTGATATTATTGGTTGTTATCTGAAACAATTCTGCTCTTGTCAAACAAGGTTTGTTAACAAGGGCATTCTTCTGTCAGGTAGTCACTTTTCTTGGATTTTTTCTTCGGCTTATACACTGGAGCAATTGATACCTATCTAGACACATAATGGGTCCAGTTTAAAAAAAAATTTCTAACTATAGTGACTAATTCACTAGATTGAGCTGATTCTTGGTGTATACATTTATGTGGGATTACTAGGATGAGATCTAAAAAACATTGCGTTATAAGAGAATTTATGTTTTTGAATAAGTAACCAAAAAATAATAGCTTGCTTACATACGCCGCTTAAATAGTTATCATAGTTTAAAGTATTCATTACTGCTCAAAAACTACATATAGTAGAGCACTGCGGTAAGAAAAATTTCGTGATTTTATATTTCATTCAAACTATGACAGAACATATTAATAACTAGGCAACCTCTGTAAAGCTTGGAAAAAATTAGGGCACTTCCACATAATGGATTATCACCTATCTGCTGTGCAGTTAACAAAATGTCAGTAGTTGAAAAAATTTAAAAATCAAAAAATTAAAATATAACGGAAAATAGTAGATTAAAATCAATGTGAGCCAAAGGCTGTATGAAAATGCATGAAGAGTATGTGCATTATAGCATTCCATTGAAGTAGTCAAAAAGCTATTAAACATGCATGTCTGCTGCTTATGCCCGACCATAAACAAAATCTAATCGTCTGTATGTAAGTGTTCGTGTGTATAATTCTGCTACACCTCTCTATAAATTTAAATTTCAGAGAATTTTTTTGAAATAAAAAAAATAAGTTGAAGTGATGCCATAGAAAAACTGTTTTTTTAGTAGACATATTGAATTGACCCACATCGTACAACCATTAGTCTTTAGATTCTTTCTATCACTTTTCAATGCTGTACGATGTGTGTTAATTCTATATGTCTATGAAAAGAAAACAGTGTTTCTAAGACATTTATTCATTTAATTTTTAGAAAAAATTCTAGAAATTTTTCAAAATTAAAACTTGTTAAGAGGTGGAACAGAATTACTCTGTTTAATATTTAAGATATTGAAATATTAAGTATCTTTCGAAAAATAAAATTTATATAATCTTATACTTTGTGCTTTAACCTCGGTTTCGCTACATTTTATTTCAATTCACGTGTTAAAGTTTTTTAGCATTGATCATTTTAATTCACCGCCTTTCTACGGAAGTCAATTTCTTGCACACGTGATAAAGATGATTACAATACCTAACATGACGAAACTTAAACGATAATAACTTTTATTTAACATTTAACAAAAATTTTTGTACTACAACAATTGTTTCATCACAATGTGGCTTCTTTAGGTATTTACATTGTACTGGCTGATGGTGTTCACTGTAACCGAGTTTAAATATTTTGTTAGGTACGTGACCAAATAATGGAAGAACAAGTCATAAAAACTCGAGGTGTTTATTGAAGTAAAAAATGCCATTAGGGAAAGATCTTCAGTAATGGAGACTTGTCAACATCTGTTAGTTCGTCCAAAAGTATTTTACGGGCATTGTTCCTGTTGATTTCAAGAAATTCTAAAAGTGTTAATCTAGAACTTTTGCCTTCAACGTGGATAATTTCATAATTAATGTTGAAATTATGCCTGAATTCCTTAAGATGATTAGCATATGTCGAATGTACGGAATCGGATATATAACTCCTTTGGTGTTTTTGGACTCTTTTCTTGAATGATCTACCTGTCTGGACAATGTATACTAAAAGGCAATCGTTGCAAGTCCATTTGTAGATTCCAGATTTATTTTCTTTATTTGTTCGATCCTTATTGTTTTTATGTAGGTACTGAGGTTATTAATGGTTTTAAAAGCTGCGTTATAATTGAAAATAATTTTGAAATATTTAGCAATATTTTCAGAAAATTCCTTAACATAAGATAAAGAAAAATATTTCTTTGTATGGTCCTCTTATATGATTCGGTACTGGAGATTTAATTCCATTTTCTTTTATTTATTGGATGCGATTTTGTCTATAAGAAAGGGGTTGTAATCGTTGTTTGACGCTATTTGTTTAATAATATCTAATTCTTTCAAAAATTTATCTGAATTCAAAGGGACATTCAATAGTCTATGAATAAAACTATTATATGCTGACATCTTTTGGTTGGTGGGGTGATTTGAAGTTCAAACCCATACATACAGACATCACAATGCATAAAATTTTTCACTTTGGTGAACTTTTGTGAGTGTGTACAGCGCAGTGGAAGAGCATCGGGCTCGTGACCGGGAGGTCCGGGTTCAAATCCTGTTCAGGCGGAAAAGACATTTTCTAATTGGACGGGTGTCTGCCACCTTTTCATTGTTGAGTAAAAAATTAACAGTGCTGTGACCTAAAGTGGCGCAAGATCGCAGTAACAAAGCCTACCCAGAGCACAACTGAACTCCTAACTCACAGCACAAACTGAAAAAGCTCACTCAGAGTGATCTTCACAGAAGATCTAGGAGTATCAGGATAATAATAATATAATTGTTTTATTCATAGACTATTGAATGTCCCTATGAATTCAGATAACTATTGAAAGAATTAAATATTATTAAACAAATAGCGTCAAACAACGGTTACAACCCCTTTCTTATAGACAAAATGGTATCCAATAAACAAAAGAAAATGGTATTAAATCTCGTGTACCAAAATTTTTATGACTTGTTCTTTCATTATTTGGTCACGTACCTAAAAGTGTATTTAAACTCGGTTACACTGAACACTATCAGCCAGTACAATGTAAATACCTGAAGAAGCCACATCGTGGGGAAACAATTGTTATAGTACAAACATTTTTGTGGAAATAAAATACTGTCTCCTATATATTCTTTAATTAAAATGAGTTTCCACCAAGTAAAAACAGTATTAATCAAACATTTAACAATTTTTACTTAACTTTCGTACGTAATTAGCGTGCATTTTCTAGCCTTTATTAGAATTTCAACAATTTTTTTAATCTGTCGACTACTCCCCTGGCGTCATCTCAATGCTCCCTAGAGGGGTATTCTAGAGCGCCCCCCATGGCATTGTAGCTTGTCGCGCTGGGGGCGCTTGTTTTGACTAGGACCCTAGTTTCGTCCCTGCGAAATGGAGGGTTAAGTCTCGATACCTAAAGTAATGCCATTCGCGCCAGTCACTGGATCTGTGTGGTGGAAGATCTCCCGAATGGAGCCTTAGTTTTGGCGTTATGATGCAATGCAGGGCTGAGCCGGTTGATTAACTCAGTGACAGGGATCCTGTCGCAGCCACAGGGCTTCTCCTTTAAAACTAGCGTACTCTACACTATTGCAGTAAATCTCCGTATTTTTCTGTCCGAAGGTCGAGTGCGTTATGTAACATACTGCGTTACCTTGGGAGGATGGATGCCCACAGGTGATACTTGTATCACCTGGCCACCTGATTGGTGTTTGACTCGAGGCCACCTGATTGGTGTTGGACTCGAGGGGGTGGTAGTTGAAAGTCCGCATACTGGACTAGGGAGGTATTTCATTTATTAACTTGCAGACCCCCATGTTCGGGATATTCTCATGAAATGACTCAGGGTTTAGCAGGACTTGACGGTTCGACCGACCTTGTCCTGAAACCGGATATATTGCGTAACATTTTAGAGTTTCTGGATCTCGACGAAATGAGTAGCCCATAGGTGCTTGACGCCAGGATCAATCAAAAGACTTTATGGGTTCGTGGGTCATGACGTACAGGGCGTTTTGACGGTGCTCGTACCAGGATCAATTGAACTCATCAATCTTGGGATTATCTTAGTTCAGGGGACTGCGTCCGGGTGCTTGTATAAGAAGTCCTTCCTGCGAGTGAGTTGCGTCCCAGAGCACTCAGGTACTGACCTGCAGAGCCAGTAGAGGTAAGATAGTGTTTCGCTGCTACCAGTCAGACGGTTGTAGGCTTTCGAGCTGAAGCCCAAACTGGAAGCTGGTGGGTTCATCTCTTCGGAGGGGTTTTCGCTTCGCGCGATGATATGACATAACCCTTATCACACTTTCTGCCTCTGGGGGCAGACTGTGAAGGATGAGTAGTCACTTGGCGGAAGAGCCACGCTCATATGCCAATTCGAAAAACTGGTAGAATTCACATGTTTTCTTGAAAGGTCTCCTAACGTCTCCACGAAAGTCTCAAAAGTCCCCAAGGGGGCGTTATCGCTCACATTGATAACCTGTTCGTATGCTATAAAAAACTTTTCTCCTACAATAAAATTCACCTATGAAGAAGAACAAGACGACAGTATTAATTTCTTGTACTTAAAAATCACCAAAATTAATAGCCAATGATAATTGGACGGATGGATTGACGGATAAATAAAAGGTTTTCCAACAAGAGGTTTCATTTTGATATTAAAAAAAACGAGTATAAAAAAAAACAATGGACATTTATTTCATTAACAATGGAAAACGATATCATCCAAATGATGGATCCAAAGAAATAAGTTTAGAGGTGTTAAATCACAAGAACTCGGTGGTCAATTGTGATCATGTCTTCGAGAAATAATACGGTAAGGACACTTTTCTTGCAAAATTACGATTGTCTCATTGCTTGTGTGACACGTAGCACCGTCTTGTTGGAAATAAACGTTGCACACCTCAATATTTTTCAATTCCATAAAAATAATTAATCATAGCTCAAGTAACAATTGCACCAGCCTTATTTTAGAATGAGTAAGGTCCAATCACACCGCTAGCCCAAAAACTGTACCAAATAGTGTCACGTTGAGGATGGGGAGGCTTTTCAACAATCATTCTTGGATTCTCGAGCCCCAAATACGACAGTTGACAGTTCTGCTTATTGATGTCGCCCACGAAATGAAAATGGGCCTCAGCATTTAGCTATCCCCTGTTATACGCGTTATCCCAGATCTAAGAGATCTAGGAGTTTACGGAGTACTCTAAAAGATCTGGAATTGTACGGAGTATTCTGAAGGGCGCTAACCTTTTTATCGTGATCGTCTAGTGGTGGGAGAATAGGACGTTACGTTGTGTAGATAACCCGAGAGCAAGGAAAGAGTGACGGGAGGTTCAAATATTCAAAACACAGTAACACCTGAAGAATATATTCATATTAGTAATATTGAAAAGCAACAACCCTCAATGAATGGAAACAAACATTTATCAGCCAGTGGTTAAATCTTCTCTAGGCAGTGGTTCACAAAGCTCCACAGTGAACCTAATAGCGCCCCGGATCTAAATGACTTATTTCTACATATCGTTAGGTTGGTAACTCGCTCAAATCGGATATCATTCTTATGCAGCGGAAGGGATCAGAAGGGA
This sequence comes from Megalocaria dilatata, assembly GCA_034642435.1. Lineage (NCBI taxonomy): Eukaryota > Metazoa > Arthropoda > Insecta > Coleoptera > Coccinellidae > Megalocaria > Megalocaria dilatata. Next base: position 48,272,877 of record CM067859.1, on the reverse strand, counting down.
CAGGATACAGCCAGCATGCGCACCTACAACAGCATTTCCGGTATGTGGTATGCCCAGGAGATCTCCTTGAAGAGGTGATATAACATAATTCGAGTCGACCAGAAAAATTACTATCAAATGGACCTTATATGGCCTCTTCGAGGTGGCCAAGGCCCAGGTAGGCTCAGATATTATTGAAGAAAGAACCGAACACTACCTGAAGTGTCACGCAAACTAATCCCTGGGGATATCACAATACCTCGGAACAATGATCTAGCAATCACTCACACATTCTCACAATAGCGTTGGATATCCGGAGCTATTTACTGTCTCTATATGTCGTCCTCTACGAGGCCTCAGCGATTTGCCCTAAAGAACGCCACTGGTTCACAAGGAATACAATCTCTCAAAGTAAGCGGGCACGTGCATATGGCAAATATGTAACACAAACTGACTAGGACATTATAAAATAGATAAGGTACCCCATCACCTAGGCGTGTTAATGAACGTTACAAAGAACAAACAAAGAAATAGGCAACCGGGGATCACACAAAAGTACATGCAAATCAGTTGCATATCAAGTACCGCAATTAGTAAGAACAGATAATAAAAATCCCTATTAGCAATTAAAACGCAGATAAAGAACCACTATCTACAAATACAGCAAACAGGCACCGAGAGAAAGTTTACAATACAAATATATAGGTAACTTGTGAGGTGCCGCTTTAGTTATATACAAAGGAGTGTATTTTAGTTAAAACATTCCGGTCGGATTAAATAACACTGAAGCAAAAATACAAGAATGAAAAGCGATGAATGGAAGTACAATGAACGAGCGCGCAACGTTAAGGTGGTATTCAAAAATGTAAAGCATGCAATTAATCAGAAGAAAAGTTTACTTACTAAGAGTTACCCAGGGGGGACTGTTATGGGTACCTGCTATTATATCGAGTATGTTTCTAAGTCGCTCAGGAGGTTTAGTTCCAAGAACCTTTCTCTCGGCCGCTTCAAAATACAATCCAAATGCTATAAGGACATTATTTTCTTTGTTATTGTCACTAATCGCCTACGTGGCAAGTTACAGTGCCACAAAGTATTTGACACATAAATAACGCGGGTAAATATAATGACATAATGGTGGAATTTATATAATCTATGAGGGATTCTGTGACTCATATGATCCTTAGAGGACACGGATCTCTTCAACACTGAATAAAATTTTTCGATGAATATCCAGATCATTTTGATGTATTTCAAGAACCTTATCAGCGAAGATATGATGTTGCTGGTGATCGACCGGCTTGAGTTCTTGTGTTAACCGAACTTTAAAAGCCTTAAGACCCAAGTCTTTATGCAAAATACGGTATAATGTCGTTTGTGGGATGCCTAATTCAAAAGATCGACAAGGAATCGACAAACCTACGGTTCAACACTAGGGCTACAGCAGCAGTATTCTCAGTTGTTCCTGAGCGACTTCACTAACTTGTTCCAACTGCTCAAATTTTTCCACCAGTTTCACTATTGCCGGCCAAGGAGGTGCTTCACGAAGACCCAAAAGTGCTTTAGTTTTGTGAATAGCGATTGCAAAATTTTCACCATTTTTGCAGAGAATTTTAACAATTTTGGTGCGTTGTTGAAGCGTGTATTGTTCCATTTTTAGTAATGGTGAAGTTTTTACTTGTCAAATGTCAAAGAATGACTGCTTCAAAAGTGACAGCTGTCCAGATAGCAGGCTATTCAAAAGGAAACCCTCTTATTGAAAAACCCTTTACAATTAAGATAGACCACAAATTTTTCATCTCAAGTTCCTTGAGATGAAATCAGAAATAATCAGACAAATTCCTCTCTAATTCAGCGCAGAGAAGACCAGATCAAATGGCCAAAGATGTCGAAATATCATTATGCAATTACTTAAAAACTTGCAAATTCTCTATCCAACTACATGAATCAAGTTTACCCAATAACGAAGAATACGATTTTGAAAAAAAGAAAAAATTCAATAAGAGTTCTATATGTTTTGCCGATGATGCTATTATTCTAAAGCTCTTTTAGGAATGCGGTGTTGCGAGGGAGCTTCCACCTCTTAATTTGGGAGACGGCGTTTCGTTCTGACTCTGCGCACCTGAAACTCTTCAGACAGGCATGGTGCCCAGCTCTGTTCGTGACGCCAGAGTGACCTCGTTCCTCATGGGAACGTTAGTCATCGAACGCTGGTACTCTGTTCTACTTAACCCCGGCGAGGGCGAATCTTTGAGGTATTGTTTGCTCCTTGTCGCTCTCCCTCATATGCTACATCGGAAACTGTAGCAGAGCAGAGTAGAATTATTCGAGAGGAGCTAGCACGCCACGTACTGAGCAGGCACGCTACATACACTCCTCCCCAGTGAGCGTCGGTAAGGTCACGGAATAGGGCGTTGGGATTCAGGCAAGGAAACAGTCCGCCGCAGGTCTGGTCGCGGTGTCATCTACAGCGGGGATCTGTGGAACGAAAAGAAAGTCTGCCTCGAAATGATGGATGGGGCCAATTAGGCCTCCGAATGACTGGGTTGGTTCGTCGGGGTCACCAATAAAGCTTTTTACGAATGCAGTGTTGTGAGGGAGGTTCCACCTCTAAATTTGGGAGACAGCGTTTCGTTCTGAGTCTGCGCACCTGAAACTCTTCAGACAGGCGTGGTGCGGAGCTCTGCCTGTGATGTCAGAGTGACCCCGTTCCTCATGGGCACGGTAGTCATCGATTACTGGTACTCTGCCCTACTTGACCCCGGTGATGGCGGATCTTTGAGGTAGTGTTTGCTACCTGTCGCGCCCCCTCATATGCTATATCGGAAACTGTAGCAGAGCAGAGTAGAATTCTCCAAGAGGAGCTGGCACGCCACGTAAAACACGGGCACCATACTAGTGAAATTCATGGCAACAATTGAGGGAGAAAGTACAAACAGAGTTTCCTGAAATCATGAAGTAATTCCAAAACAACAAATTTACCCTAAATATCGATAAGACAAAATGAAATTAATGATCTTCAGCTTCTACACTACTGGGCTTCCAAATTTGACAATTTGAAATTGGCGGTGAGACATCGATAGCCGAGACAAAAGATATTAAATATTTGGTAATATTTATTTTCATTTTTTATTAATTTAATGGTCAAATAGGATATCAACAGGCATAAGCCCAAAATGACATCCACGGCAAAATAAAGAAACTTTTATAATATGTCACTCCCAAATCTGCACATTCCACCAATTCAAGAAAATAAGGAATTAAAATGTGATAAACACATAAAAAAGCTTGTGAATAAGATTACAAGGCTACTTTTAAAATTTAACTACATACGAAAATATGTAGTTGTTTGTTGATGTTTTTTTAAAAGGAGATAATTTATAATTTGGATATTTTGTCCGCTCTCACTGATGGTGCCCAAGCTATGAGAAATCCACATAAAGCTTTTATTGTAACTATGCGGAAAAACACTTTTCACCTATTAAAAATCAGTAAGAATAAGAACAGAAAGTTCCCTCAAAGAAGCTGAAAGTTGGTTCGACTGTAACGGCCTTAATTTAAATAAATATGAAGCTCTGAGGTGAATGGGGTGTTATGTGAGGGAGCTTCAGTGTCTTGATTCGTGAGATGGCGTTTCGTTCTGACTCGTCCACTGAACTCATCAGATAGGCGTGAGGTGCAAGTCTGCCTATGACGCCAGTGAGCTTGTTCCACGTTGGAACTCGGCTATCGGGACGCTGGCACTCTACTCTACTTGAACCGGGTGAGGACGGTGAATTCGGTATTCGGAAAGCGGTAGCGTCCTCCATGTGCTACGCCGGGAAGCTGCAGCAGAGCAGAGTAGAATTCTGGACTCGTAGTGAAAAACACTGACGTGGAGTGAAAGTTTTGCATACTTGTTCAACAGTTCATTTCCCATTTCAAAGCAGTAAATTATTTCTTGAAGAACTTATATTCGATGTATAAAAACAAAAATCCTTATTCTGTCATCCGAAAGTTAAATAAACGTAATTTTTTCTGCAGGGGGTTACCTACTTCGTAAAATGTTCTTATCTTCTTATCACCGAAAGTGACGAATTCCATCAGCATGCCACACGTATGCCATATCACTGAGTAAAAAGCTATCCCAGAAAGCCATTTAATTATATAACCATCTTCCAGGGGAAATTGAATTATACCATTGTTATAAAAAACGTCTGAGTGGTCTAAATGTTACTAATTAGTTGACGAATATTTGTCAGATGTGTTTTCGTAAAATTATTATTTTTTTGTTGCAATTGTTGTATCTTGTATTTTTGATGACTTTTAATTGTTACCAGTTTTTCGGTAAAAATTTGTTCATTAAATTTGATTTGATTTCGTATTTGGAACAAACAGTTGATCGTCAGAATTTGGTTGCAAAAAGCCTAAATGAAAGTCTGCATATTTTGTTTCATTACGTTATAAAATTAATCAATAAGATTAGATAGAAGTGATGGATTGAATGATTTATATTTTCGTCGCATTTGTATTGAAAATTAGAGGATTACATCAGATTGCTATACAGAAGCTCTTAAGTTATCTCAGTTGTGTTTTTGCCATAAACTTATTATCCTAATACGTCCATGGTTTTTGCACCGTTTGATTCAGTCCTAGCTTGCTACGATAATAAAGACAAGAAATTGCGCGAAGGCCTGATATTATCAAAAGATGATATCGCATATTTGACAGACTTGTCTAATACATTCAATGAAGTTAATTTAAAAATGCAAGATTTTGAGTTGAATTTAATTGAAAAAAAAATCATAGCTGCTTTGGCAGGAAGACATCTTCTCTTCAAAAGGAACCTCGTGCAAAAACTGACCAGAATTAGCATATCTGCAAAAAAAGATTTGTTTACTTATCGTCAACACTTGGCAATGAATATTTTACCGACCTTCCAAAACCGCAGTCAATAGCTTTTCAAACTTGAATATTTTTGAAACTGAATATCCCCAGTTGCGTTATAGATCCTTACTTTTATAATTATGAAGTATCATCAAATTTAAAAGGTGACGACCAAAAATCTCAAGAATTTAAATATGCTTGATGTATAACCGTTTCGCAGATTCTCCCTCTACGGATCTTAAACTTCATACATTTGATAAATCGTTAATCCTGCTGATTCTGGTCTGGATAATGGATTTTTATTAAATATTTATTGTATTTTGGCGATGTGCCCCCGCTCCTTCCGCAGAACTCTGGATTGCTCTGGTACAACTCAGCGGCGGACCAACGGCCCATTCCGGGGCCCCTATCGACGCTCACTAGAGGGGGAATGTGTAGCGACCTGTCTCGCTCCTAGCCCAGATTTATACTCTGCTCTGCTACAGCTTCCCGGCGTATCCCATAGAGGACGCTACCGTTTTTCGAATACCGAGCTCACCGTCCTCGCCAGATTCAAGTAGAGGATAGTGCGAACGTTCCGACAGCCGAGTTCCAACGTGGAACAAGGTCACTTGCGTCATAGGTAGACTTGCACCCCATGCCTATCTGTTGAGTTCGGGGTAGCAAGTTGGGAAGAAACGCCTACCTCCCGAAATTAAGAGTTTAGAAGCTCCCTCATAACACCAGTACCCTACGGAGCTTCAGCATTATCATTAATACATGATAAATCTGCAAAGTTTCAATTGAATTTGACGATTTAAAGTAGGTGAAATTCAAATATTTCATCCGTTACATTTAAGCATACATAGAGGTGAAGCTAACAAATGAGTGTTGAAAAAAACAACTACACATCAATGAGCGTGTGGTGCTGCGATCGATGCTACCTAAAATGGAAACTGATATTAACAAATGGTCAAAACTTCATCAGCCTCAACTATATTATTAGATTAGATATCAGATTAAATAAAATAATATAGATTAATTCCAAAAATATATTAGTAACGACAATTGTTTCGCCAACACTGTTTACATCTTGACAATTGTGGTTAATAGTAAATTGTGGAAATAATCTATATTATTTTATTTAATTATAATGAATTTTCATCAAGTAAAGACCGACTCAATTGAATTTTTATATCAATAGATGCTTATCCTATAATTTTTTCCTCATGGAGACTATATTCCTTCTTTAGAATTATTGAACAGATAGAACTTTTTCTTCTTTATAGTACATTAATCGTTTCAGAACAAAAGAAAAACAAGAACCGGTATGAAGCACATTAGGTTTTTGAAGTTATCAAAATCTTTGATTGTGCGCATATATTGAAACTTAAAATTATTTTCTAATGCAAGAATATACATCTTTATCAGATGCACTGATGTGATATTTTCCTGCAATATCGCAAGTCATTAATAAAATGATAATTGATTGCCATGTTTTCAACTTTCTGTAGATTGTAAGATAGCCCATTATTGATTTTGTATCTAGATTCACACCTTTGAATAATCACCCCTCATTTAAAAACAACCATATTATCTTTCCATTACTTTTGAGGGAACGTTAAAAGTTCCAAACAAAATTGAATCACTCTACACACCAGGGTTACAGTCATCTTACATTGTTTACTTTATACAATGGCTACAAATATTCAGAAATAGATTGACAGAGTGTTAAGATATGAAGAGAATTTATTTTCGATTAAATTTTTTCATTATAGGAAAGAAAAAAGGAAAAACTTGAGGTTTTGAATGTATCCATATATCCACAGAAATAAAGGGTGTTACCATAAGAGCGCCATATTTCAGTGTTGAATAAAACATGGTTTTCTGTAGATAACTATGGAAATATTTATTGATTTAAAAAATATACATTTGGGATATATGTATGAAACAAAATATCTTGTAAATGGGCGTAACGGCTTTGCTGGCACATGCGTATCCTTTTGACGAAATGTTCAATAACGTTATTGAATACATGTAGTGATATTTTATTGATACAGCGTCTAATTTCGGTTTTCAATTCTTCGATGGTTGCAGGCTTATTGGCATAAACCTGTGTCTTCGGAGAACCCCACAGCCAGAAGTCTAAAGGCGTTAAATCGCAAGAGCGTAGAGGTCATTTCTGATCACCAAATCGGGAATCACATGATTAGGAGCAAACTTGTGCAAGATCATCAATGTTTCACTGATGGTATGACAGGTGACACCGTCCTGCAGAAACCACATGTCGTCAAGATCCATAGCTTCCAAATGAGGCACAAGAAAATTTGTTATCATAGCACCATAACGTTTCCATTCACCGTTACTACATTACCTTCTTAATTTCCGAAGAAAAATGGTCCAATTATTCCTCCAGACCATAACGCACACCATACAGTGACCTGTTGTGGATGCATTGCTTTCTGATGAATCATTCGTGCCCCAAATGCGACAGTTTTGCCTTTTTACATCGAGGTGAGAATGGGCCTCATCACTGAAAATGATTTTGTTTGCAAAATCAACAGGTTGCTCAAGGATCCAATTGTTGAATTCGCTGTTCATGGTCTACTGGCAGAAGTTGTTGAGTCAGTTGGATTTTGTAGGCATGCAGCTGTAAATCTTTAGTGAGAATTCGCTGAAGAGTGCGCTTGTTGAAATGTCCAATTCTTGTGCCCGATGGCGAATTGACGTCTCTGGCCTTTCTGTCATACTCTCGCGAACTGCCGTGATGTTTTGTTCTGAACGACTTCTACAAGCTCATATCGTATATTTCACATCACTAACCGAACCAGTACTTTCGAATTTTTTTATTATTCTTTTCACAGTAGATGAATTAGGCACATTATTTCGACCGAACATTTGACGCACTTAACGAATAGGGCAATTGAACTTTAATTAATTTAATAGAAGGTTTAGTGTCATAAAGTTGACAGGAAATAACTGAAAATTTTAAACACTTTAAAATAACTAAAACGAACAATTCTTTCTAATTTCGAGTCTTCATAATCAGAAACATGAATATAAATTAATTATCTGTGTCTTAGAACTTATCTAATGAATTATTATCACGTCTTGCCTCATTATGGCAATGAAACTATTATTTGCAATAAGTTATCTTATTAAAAGTACCTATTTCTTTATCTGGACCTTACATTGGAGTGCATCTCTTGACCTATTTCTAAAAATATTTCTGCAGTATTTTTTGAAGAATTACTACACAGACATTGAAAAATATCAATTGAGTGAACCAGTCGATCAGTGGTTGTACATAAATATTGGGGGAACAATATAATCCATTCGCCAAATATATATCAGGAGTATCAGGATAATAATAATAATAATAATAATAATAATAATATAATATAATAGGCACAGCCAGTTTCAAGTATGCTTAGACGAAATTTGAATATTAAAACAAATTAAATATAATACGTTGTCTTTTACAATTTTAATTTCAAAAAATTTTATTCAAAAAACTTTTAGAATTAAATTATTGTCTAAAATAAGAATAGAAAAAGGATTTTTCTATTTTATGTTATATATAATATATAATTATGTTTTGGCTTCAATAAATCTCATTATGGAATGTCAATGAATTTAAATAAACTTAAAAATAACTTACACTGTTCTTTGATTTTGTTAGAACATAGATCAATCTTGAATTCTAAAGTTCGTTTATTTTCGAAGCATTCATTGTTACCACGTGTGCGTTGTGATATAGGTTAGTTTTTTGATTTTGATATTTGGAATATTATTTAGGACCGATGAAGGAATTACTTAGAATTATATTTGTTTTTTGAAGATATAGTGCATCTTTTGAAAGATTTCTGAATTAACTTATTCGAATATTTGAATATATTAAATATTTCAAATAAATTATATTCTTTGAGAAGTCCTTTAAGTGTGTTCATGTTTTTAAAAGGCAATTGGTGTTCTTAAAGGTAAGAGCAGAAACAAAATTTTGTCTCCTTTAAATATTAATTTATTAATTTTGATGACTTTTGTATATCTGTTGGTTTATTTATTCCATTTGACATTATATATTGAGTTTTGATTATATACGTCTATTAAATGTAAGTGGTGCTTGTTTTAGACATTAATTTAATTCTAGAAGTTTTTTGAATAACATTTTTTTAAATTAAAATTGTAGAAGACAACATATTATATTTAATTTGTTTTGATATTCAAATTTTGTTATATTTCTTCTATCAAGTAAGAAGCCTTTTTCTATTTTATTTTATGCTTAGACGAATGAGAGAATGAAAGGCTACTAACTATAATACATCCATTTTTGTCATGGATCCATACTCAGTGAAATAACAAGTGGTACACCCAGATGGAATAATGTTTACAATTTTATTTTTTGGATTGAAACGATATCATTTGCAAGAAATTTTATTGATCTATAATGTGACAATCTAGCGCTATCGAAATATAAACTATTATTTTTGGAGCGCATAAACAGTTTTTTTTTTAAAAAGATTCAACCCAAAATTTCATATTTTGCTTATTTTTTCGCGGTTTGAAAAAATGGTTTGTCATCCGACTGCCAATTTAAGGAAAAAATGTTTACCTCAGTATCTTTCTTTGATGATTAATAATGAACCATTAACTAATACTGCTTTTATATCATTATGAAAGCTTAAAGTCTAGCCTAGATTTTAAAGGTGGCCATGAATTGAGGAATTGTCTTTTCAGCTTTTCAGTTAATAATTGAATATTCAAATCTGAGTTGCTATAGCGTCAACCATTTTAGGTCAAATTTTTTGGGATTTTTATGTATGTTATGAAGTTGGTTATTTTATAAAAGGAAGTACTATTCACGCAGATTGCGCAACAAAAAAATTCTGAAATATTTATCAGAAATAATAAAATAATAAAAATGAATTCAAAGCTCATCCGGACGAATATCCTCTGAAATCACCTGTGGACATTATAAATAGAAAACAATGGAAAATCGTTAAATTGAATTTATTTTCGACTAAGCATTTTCAAGTTCCTTAACTAAAACGGTTAAAAACACTCACGAGGAGTCAGGAGATTTTACGCGCTTATTCATATCACCCAAATACCCAAAATAATTTTATTTGCCAAATTTAAACTTTTTATTTTTCTTTTCAATCTGTATATTACCATTATCCTTATAAATCCAAAAGTCCCGATAAATCGGATATTTAGTTTAGAAAATATTCATTAATATAGAAGAAAATTCTAATGTGAATTATTGCGAAACCATCAGACTGATTTCGTCCGGTAACGAACTCAACTGAAATATTAAGATCCCAAACCTATCTCGAATGTTTCAACTCTCAAGCTCTTTCCGTTCGAAAGTTATAGTGTTTAAAGTAGCGCTCAATGTTGATCGTCTCAAAAAATATATTTTTATGAACTTCTAATCGTACGATCCTCACGAAATTTTAGTGTGGATTAGTGTTATTATTCTACTACTAAATGCTGACTACTAAATGCTGAATTTTAGATGGATTGAATCTGTAATTTCGAAAATATGAAAAATTTTCAAATGTGACCTCGGAATTTTTATCAATAAGTCTAACCTAGTCGTTTAAGACCATTGCTCGAAATGATATCATGCTGTTCCCTAGAACTAGTGCGCAAAAAATATAATAACCTGAATAATATATATAAAAATAATCTCTTATAGAAAAAGTAATGAAACAACATGAAATAGAGAATGCCTTAAAAGAAATTTATCCATTCGTTTATGATTTATCAAAAATAAATCCGTTAGTCTAATTTATTTAGGAAATATCAGTCTACAATTGAAAACACTACTTTAAAAAAAATATTAAAGTCGCCTTCAAAACCAAATTAGCAGATGCATACAGAATAACAAAACTAAAATGGATAGTATGTATAATTTCAATTGCTTAGATTGATCCAAAATCTATATTGGTAGAATTGGTAGAAATTTTGGAATACGTTTTTTCTGAACACAAAAGAAGTTTGGCAAAAATAAGAAAGGCTCGCAATATGCCTTTTAGCAACTTATCAATCTCTTTTCAATAATTTTGATATTTCACATGTCAGAAACAGAGGTCTGAAACTTATGAGAATTATACAAAATACATAAGCATAAAGATAATAATATCCTTTTAAACCAGATCGACTTTTATTACATTCCTCTTTTTAATATTTTTATGAGAGTAGAATACCTTTTTAAGATAAACCGCTAAAAATAATATTTGCATACATTTTTCGAAATCTATAAATTCAAAATAGAAACCAAATACCTTGTACTCTGACGAAGTCCTTTAAGATGGACGAAACGAATGTTAGTACCATTAAAATAAAGTGAGAATAGAAACATGTGTTTCGTTAATGAATCGAAATCGTATGATATACATGTATAATGAAGTGATTCGGATAACCCTAAGGGTGCTCTGTCTGTGGATTTCCGCCTGACGCTATTTTCGGACACCTTGTATAGATGATGCAATTTTATTTACACCTTATATTTACCTTTATACAAGTTTCCAGAAAAGTTTACCGAATTATTGTCGAGAGCAATTTATTGAAATAAGTTTCCTCTATTTAGTGCTATAACCCTCAATAAATTTTGCATAAACATTCAAATTGTTATATCTAACTACAAAATTTCAAATGAGCATATTTCTAGACTCTACGAGCGGATTATGCTCATTTCGCGAATGAGCTTGATCCTTCCATTCGAGCTCAAGATCTTCAGTTTGATGTTCAAGTTTTCAATTTATTCCCTTCGAAAGTTATTGTCTAGAAAAATGGAAGGCTGGGCTAAAATATTTAAAATCAATTGTAAATCACATGCAGCTCCTGACTTCACGTCAGAGCTTTTCTCGAAATTTTTGTTGTTGTTTTTCTCTAATTTTCTATTAATAACAAACAAGAGTAGTATTGCTCTTTTATCTCAGTATACTTAAGGGCATTATTATAGGTTTTATCCCCCTCTTAAAAAGAAGTTACTATTCATTTAAACTGGGGGGGGTTTAGATTATTCTTTAAAAGCAACTACGCTACTGATTCGAAGGGAAACAATCAACATTATCGTCTACTTAATACAGGTAAATTGTTACTACTATATTTCTAAGTAAACAAATTTGTCATTCTCAGTTGAATTCTGTTTTCTTGGTTAAAACGTTTAAAACAGTTCGAATAGTTCGTGGATATTAAATAATAATTCAGTTTCACTAGGTGTGTTTTTAATTTTACGGTTTTATTACTTCCAGGAGTGTGTTTTTTTCTTGAGCATTGGAAATTTACTTTTAGTGTGTTCAAAGGTAAGTGATTATTTTTACTCTATATGAGAAATTTAAAAGATATTGTCCCAATTTTTTAAAAAATTTTCTCCTAGCAATTGAAACACTGCAATTTGTTTACATTCCCCTATTTTTTACCTGTCTTGTAAGTACAAATATCGACAAAACAGTTATTCCTCTAATTACTAATTTTTTTTTGGAAATCTTCATAAATGGAAATATCTGATAGGAGGGTACTCACTTTGCGTCAAAAGTTTTAGTGCATTCGTATATTCATAGTTAAATAATTTTTTCCATTATTTATTACACTATTATTAAGATCCGGAAAATTTTCTTTGACACCTAATCTAATCCTTATTCTAATTTTTATATGTATACCTACCATATGTATTATAGTAATTTCGTGATTTATTAATTCTCAAGCTACGATTTTTCAAATTGTTTTTCGAGAATTTCGGACTAGATCGGTCTTAAATTTTTTAAATTTTCTAGGAGATTTTTGCTTTTTTTTTGGTAAGTTATTGTTTAAGAATATTCATTTTCAACAAATGGAAGTAAGTATTCAAAATAATCAATTTACGTGCGAGCGAGACAGATTTGAATTTTCAACTGTGAATTGAAAAACTAAAAATGGTGAAAAAAACTTACGTGAAGTCGAAAGATTTGCGCGCTTAGTCAACAGTCAACATACTCTAAAAATTTCAAATTACTGAATAACTTCTTATAAAAGTTAACCATGATGAATGGAATTCTGTGTTATATCATCTGAAAGTCAAAAACGTCATTTTGTGCAATTTCGGAACTGTCCTCCTGAAGAAACGGAAATTCTTATGAAAATGATAAACATAGTTGAAAGGCACTAGATAGTGGCAAGAAAGAATGGCAAAAGAATTTATCCAGCAAAACATGAATTTTCTGCTTGTATCATAAATAAGAGAAAATTCAAATATTGTAGTTTATCTTCAAGAAATTATACACGAGACTTGGTGTAGTTATTTCACATCTTAATACTAAATTTGAACTAGATCAGATTTGTACTTTTGAAAATATTTGAAAAACAACATTTCAAATGAGGATAACTCAGGAACTAAAGAACCGATTCTTACTACTTTTCAGCTTAACTAATATATTTAGATTCCAATCATACTCTGAAAGTTTTAGGTCTCTAGGTCTTTTCTTTTGGAAATTAGCATTTTTACCTGTTGTCGTCCTTCTGGACGGTAGAACGTCCCGAAATTTGGCATACATTTTGGTATTGTTCTTATATATCTAAGAATCAAATATCATTTCGATTGGATCAGTAGTTTTAGAAATATTCGGAAAATAAGAAAAAAATCAAAGAGAATAATTGTGGTCCGATTTTGCCCATTAACTAAATTAACCCAGATATTTAGACCCCAAACCTACCTGTGCTTACAAACTGACCTGCCCGACAGAATTACCTTCTACCTCGAATTCTACAACACAATTTTCCGGCTCAAAATTAGAAAATTACATATATTTGACCTTGAACAACTGATTAGACAGAATAACTGTATTCGTGAAAATTATACAACGATTCCATAATTAAAATATAATCTGGACATTAAATAGCTACCGAATAAGTGCAAAATACAATTTCGAATTTGCTGCACATTTCTTAAATTTTCATCACTATAGAAATCATACATGATTTTATGATTCTCACATACTTTGTAGTTTTTCAAGGTCATTGAAATTGGTTACATCTATAACAATAGAAATATCCGAGAGTGCTGTTGGTTCTGCCTTATTTCTTTGTTCTGTGATGTTCTGTTTTGATTAATTAAAACTAGGCTCAAAAAATTCGAAAAATTCGAAAAACCTTTTCTTTGCGCCTGGGTTCGATCCACATAATGATTCATTGCAGGGACAAACAATGCAGTCCATTACTTCAACCACTCGGCTTATGAAGAGGCTGTTGTGGATTAGTCAGTTTCCTGCTATATATACTTGAAGATTTCAAACTTCAGTTTTTGAGGATTTGAAAATTAATTACTTCTTCACAAAATTTTGCATTAGCCTTCTTGTTTCATTTTACTTCTAAATACTTAATTTAACAAAATGAATATCAAAACAGATTATTTTTGAAATTAAAATCGTAGAAGACTAACAGATTAAATCTGTTTTGATATTTATTTTGTAATTATCCTTCTATCAAGAAAAAAACCGCTTCTTATTATTTTACTAAATTCTTTTGATCATAAAATCTTTACAGGATTTTAAGTAAATAAATGCGAAATAATGGATCGATTTTGCCTATTAACGAAATCAACCCAATTTAGATCCCAAACCTACCCTGAAAGTTTCAAATCTCCTACTATTTCCGTTCAAAAACTAAAATGGTTTGGGAACGAACCGACCGAAAAAAATTAATTTTGACATCGGGTTCTTTATCAGTAAGTTCAACATAGTCGTTTAAGACCATTTTTGACTTAAAATTCGAAAATCACAGACGTTGGGCGAAATGATAGCACGCTGTTTCTCGGAACAAGCGCGCAAAAAGATTCTGTTTACCCAATAAGGATGGTGTGGTAACATTTTCCAATCAAGATTGTATATTAATTTCTCCCAGGGCCAATATTACGAAATGCGGTCTGGCCTTATCTTGTAAGAATATAATTTTCTTGTAATTAACGAAATAAAACTGTTTTTCCATGCAGTGAAGGTTTGATCGCTTTTGAAAAACTCGTAATGAAATATTTCGCTTACTTTCCATTAAAAGAAAATAACAAAATCTTTTGTGATTGCAGGGAATTCTTGGTAGTAATACTGAATCAGTGCGATCGACTAAAGATACGAACTTTTAGAATTTCAGTACACTAATTTCCTTCTCGTCGAAGATCGACAACTGATCAAGAAATGGTTTATTATCGTTGCGTGAAGCATTTGTAAAATAAATGCTAACTCAAATTAGTTTCCTACCATTTGACAATTTAGTCGAGACTTATTTGCGTAACTCTCATGTCATTTTTAATTGGTGAACGTTCATAGGTAAAGTTTCATCATGAGTGCTGACAGCTCAGTGGCAGAGCATAGCGCTCGTGACAGGAAGGTACGGGTTCGAATCCTGTTCAGGTGGAAAAGAAATTTTCTAGTTGGACGGGTGCCGGCAACAATTTCACTGTTGGGTCGAAAATTAACAATGAACACAACTGAACTCCTAAATCGCACAAGCTGAAAAAGCTTTTGGGGGATCTTCACAGAAGATATAGGAGTATCAAAATAATAATAGTAATATTAGGCCTTTATACAATCTCTGGGCTGGCCTCTACAACTTCTTTAAGATCTTCGTTGGTAAAATTACCTACTGTTTCCTAGAGAATACTTCATCAGTCTTGAGATATACCGAAAAAAATTTCTTAAACCATTTCTGTACAATCAATTGCGGTCCATACAGTAGCTACTTGAGATTTGAGATAGAGAAATGAAAACAAATATTTATAATGGATAATGGCTTTGTAGTTTTTCAAAATGTTCTCCATTAAGATCACACAAAAACTTGAAGTGAATAAATGCGAAATCATTGGATCGATTTTGGCCATATAAGAAATTAAGTGGCATATTTAGAATCCAAACCTATCTTGAATGTGTTAAAAATCTTATTCTTACGTTCGAAGATCTCTTATTCCGTTCGAAAGTTAGAGTGTTTGCGAACGAACCGAACCGAAAAGAATTAATTTTGTTATAAATTCTTCAACAGCGAGTCCAATCTAGTCGTTTGAGACCATTTTCGGCTCAAAATTCGAAGGAAAATGAAAATAACCGGGAGGGTTGTTGGTTCTGCATTAATTCTTCATTCTGTGATTATGCTTTGGTTGATTAAAACAAGGCACAACAGATACAAATCTCATTCACCCCTATTTCTAATTTCATTCATAACAACTTGATATGAAATCAATTAAACGCGAAAAATTTAAGAAAAGTTTAACAACTCCGACACATGGGTTCGAACACACGCATTGTAAAAGTACGGAATTGAATCTTCTCAATTCCCGTATACTATTCCTACTGGATATGTTCGATATGTTCCTCAGGTTTCCAGACTCTATCTCTTTCTTTCGAAAGTTATAGTGATCATTAGTTTTTGGGTAATGAGAATAATAAAAGTGACATAATGAATTATTTTTTGAACATCAAACTGTTTTCAATCGGAATATTCAGCGCAAAGAAACATTCGTCACGAGTTTATTATAAGTTGTCAGTATCTATGAAACTATAATTACGCTTCATTTGATGTATTTTTTATCAAGAACGTCATTACCGTGACACATTCAAATTCTGCTGATAATATATATATATATATATATATATATATATATATATATATATATATAATATATATATATAATATATATATATATATATATAATATATATATATATATATATATATATATATATATACATACATATAAATATATATATATATATTCAAAGGGCAACACAAAGTCATAAGTATAATATGAAAAACAGAATCGCCCAATAAGTTTAAGGCAAAATCATACATTTTTATTTACACTGTTGAAAATTTCCCGCAAAAATCATACTCGAATATAGATCGTGATAATTTGGGTGTCACCGCTTTTCCAGAAATTAAGAACTCTTTATGCCCAAAAACTAACTGAATAAGCTCGAAAATACAATTCGATTAGAATTTTGCACAACTATAAAGAGGTGTTGAATGTTGCGGGGTTATTCTTCGACTTATCTCGAGTATTCGACAGTCTCGCTTTCAATTCGTATAAATATTACAATTTGGGTTTCAAGAGTGTACTCCTGAGCTGGCTAGGTACTAACCTCAGGGATAGAACTGTATCTGTCAGAGTTAATAACTTTGTTTTTTTTAGAATATATAATAATATGAATATGGGAGTACCACAAGTTTCAGCTCTGAGACCAATCTTATTTTTTATATTTATTAATGACCTACCCATTAATTTGAGAAAGATGCTAGCTGAAACTAATCGGAATCTTGTTTGGCTCCTAAAAAATGTAGAATAACCTTGTTTGCTGATGAGACGACTTTAGTGTGGGAATTGCAGAGTTTTGTTAACTATTGGTATGGAGCATAGTGGAATGGTGCCTTTCAAATTCAATTAATATAAATATAAAAAAAAAACTTAATGCATTATTTTTACAATTTACAAAGATGGCCATAATAAATAGGTCATTAGCTACTTGCTAATGTCATTACATCTAAAAATTGTACGAAGTTTCTCGGCATCCATATAGATGAGAACTTAAGGTTATAGGTGAAGGGGACATCATTTGATCAAAAATTAGTGGGTATACGAACCTCCCCCTCAATAATTTTAAATGACAATAGAGGTCGAGTAAAACATTATTTTGGTTTGACTGATGAGAAAACGATGTTGGAGAGACCACATAGATAAAATTAGTGAGATCAGATGGGCAAAATGGGCTAAAGATCAAAAACCCAGCTCCAAAAGACCTCCTGGCAGATCACCTAAAAGATGGTATGAAAGTTGGTAATCCGCTTCCCAACTAAGACTGAGCCTTTCAACAAGGTTAAAAGGCAGTTATAAACAAGGCTATGTTTTATAAACAAGAGAAAGAAGAAGAAGATATCAGTTATGTCAAATCATCCTAATTACCCTAATATAATATGGGTCTATGTGTTAAATCTATTAAATTCTGGTTCAAAATGTTCTTTCAAATGGCACGATAGCGATCTATATTTCAATCAACGAAAAATTATAGTCCAATTACTTGCAGCGTAACATGCACACCTCACGATATGTTTAGCGTGTGTTTGTTACTATAAAAAAACATATGAGCTGGAGGTGAATTTCCGATGAAATTCACGATTTTCTTCTAATTTTAATAGAGCCCAATTGCAATAATTCTGACGTTTCAAATTATTAAGAGACTTCAAGGTCAACGATCAATGGAAATGATCGGCGAATTGTCAAATTCCAATGCTATGATATCAAACCATAAATATTAATGAATGAGCACGTTAAAGCTACTTAACGTCAAGTGCTTTCATGAAATTTTTATTCTAATACCTACTATATCTACTATATTCAACATTTATCTAGAATTAATATCCTTGTAAATCTGAAATGCTGAGATACGGCGATCGTGCAATCGACGTGATTGATTATGAACAGCTGATAGGACCATATATTCATTGTTTCTTGGTTTATACCATTCACTTTGTTTCTGGTAGATCTAATATTAATTGATCATTTGTAATATGGATTTATAAATGTTGGTTCAATTATAAGGTTTGAAGCTAATTTTTTGTCCGATTTTCAATGTGAATGATAGTAATATTTCCTAACTGAAATATTGATGTCTTATTCAGTTTATGAAAATTTATTGTAAGGGACGGGCCATTTGAAATTTGCATTTTTGTTGGCTATAGATAAAAAACTAATAAATATTTCTTCAATGTTGTAAGTTTATTAGAAAGGTTGAACTTAACATTCAAACGAATAAAGTAAATCTTAATAATACAGATTTTATGAAAAATGGAAAAAACAGACTACTACTAAATAATATTTAATAAGGTTATTCTGATTTTCACAATTTTTATTGTTATGTTTACAACAATTGTTTCCCTATCAGCATCATCAGGCAGGTTTACATTTTGAATAACCTGTAAACCTTGTAAACCTGCCTGATGATGCTACTAAGATAGCGAAACAATTGTTGTAAACATAACAATAAAAATTGTGAAAATCAGAATTTGTCAGATTTTAGATTCAATGTTTATTTTGATATTCAATCACAATGAGCTTCAAGAGCAAATTTAGGTTTGCAATATTTCAACTTTTCGTTGTTACCTTCTTAGCCATGCAAAGGACAAGCAGATAGCACAAAAGTTGATATGTAAAGCACACAAAATGAGGTATTATTTGCTGAAAAGAAAACATGTTCATGATTAAATATTTTTCATCGATAAAATAATTGCAGAAATATGACTGATTTTGTTCAATTTCAGAATCATGATATTCATCTCCTTACCACGCCCGCAATAAGAATTTTTTGACACACAGAACTTCGTTAAAATAAGGTTATTCTGATTTTCACAAATTTTTATTGTTATATTCACAACAATTGTTTCGCTATCACAGTAGCATCATCAGGCAAGATCACATTTTGAATAACAGTTATTCAAAATGTGATCTTGCCTGATGATGCTACTGTGATAGCGAAACAATTGTTGTGAATATAACAATAAAAATTTGTGAAAATCAGAATAATCTTATTTCAATATTATTTAATATGGATTTTCACCAAGTAAGGACTGATACAATTCAACACAGAACTTCTTATCTTGTAGCAAATTCAATTCCGTTTCCTGATATGTGGTCAAATTTGCTTCAAGATAGAGCAAATTTAGATTTGGAATATTTCAAAATTTCGTTGTTATCTTCTTAGCCATAATATTGTGGCAGAGCACAAAAGTTGATAAGGATTACGGAAGTATAATTGATTTTATGAAAAAACTTGAGATATTTCGTGAAATTTCGTTAAATTGAAGAATAACCTTCAATATTTCGACCATGTGTTATATGACATTTTTTGTTGCAAATAACTTGTGTGATTCCTCCTTGAAGTTTGGCCCTTTTAAAAGTAGACACCTTGTATAGTTTTCTAACATCTTCGTCAGTTTTAAATGCTACGCCAAAAGAACAGTTCTTCTTTTGAAGCGAACCAGGCATAGAGACTTTTTCGTACATTTTCATACTAATTGAAGCGTTGTTCAGCGAGACGGTGTCTAAGTGATGCGAATAGATGATAATCAGTCGAAGCCAAGTCTGAAGAATAGGTCGTATGCGCTAGTATTTCCCAACTGAACGCTTTGATCCATTCTTTGATCTGTTTTGCGGTGTGTGATGGGGCATTAGCACGGAGCAAAATGACTTTGTGTTGCGTTTTTCGAATCCCTGTCGTTTTTCACGTAATGCTCGACTCAAATCGATCATTTTCTATTGGTAGCAATAAGTGTTAAAGGTTTCACCAGGTTTTAGCAGTTCATAATAGAATTTTTCTTCTGATCCCACTAAACAAGAAGCATTGTTTTTTTTTTTGTCTAATCTTCATTCAATAAGGTTTTTTGTTTCTGACGTCAAAATCTCCAATTTTGAATCTTTTGAACCACTCGACTGTGTTTTACTAAGAGCATGTTCATTGTAAGCTTCGACAATCATTTGATGCGATTCTGCAGCAATTTTCTTCAAAAGATAGCAGAAAACCATGCTGTTCGCAAATCGTAGTTTAGACTTGACATGTTTAAGGTTCTAGAAGAATATACCGCTGTATGAAACTTGGGTCGTTTGTATTGAAAATCTTCGCTAGCTGTTATAGGGAGATGGTGCGCTGCACAAGTGGTCTAAAATAGGGAAATTCCGGTTTCATACTTCTACACCTGGTAAGATCCTTTAAGGAAAGGATTCATGAACACAAGAGCAGTTATAAGTCAGACTTTTCACACTCAACATCTGCCAGTCGTTTGAAAGTATTTGAACATAAATTCAACAACTATGAAATTATCCATAATGAAAGTAAAAATACCAGACTCACATTGTTCGAAAAAGTGGAAATCAAGAGGTACAAAAACCCTTACAATTCTTCTCAATGAGCAAATAAATGTTAACACATCACCCTTCTTGAATATTTTTGCTTAGTTAGGTATTTCCGATTATTGGCCCCAATATATTTTAGGGTTATTTGTATCTCTTTTTTACATATTTTCACTTACCCGAATTTCAGAAGATTGACTCTTATTTGTATTCCCTTTCTTCAAGTTTTTGCCTAAACTATACTTATGTGAGATGTTCATTTCAACTTAGAATCGCGATGTACTTTCAATTTTATTATTGATACTTTCTTAGGTGTTGTTAAAATTAAGTCCACATTCTTTCAAAAGACTGGCTTATGTTGATTGTGACACTCCTAAAGTAAAACTTATCTGGAGTTCTTTTCTTAAAAGATCTACCTATTTGACTAATATATACCATGGAGAAATCATTACAGGGAATTTTAGGAACTACAGATTTATCTTCTTTATTTGTTAAATTGTTGGTTAATTTTTTTATCATTATTAGGTTGTAGCCATTATTGGTTGCAATTTATTTATACTCAATTATCGCCATTCCTACGTTCGTTAATTAATCTATGGATCATACTTTGATATGCTGTCATTTTCTGGTTAATAAGATGTTATGATGTGTGATATCCGGTTAACAGGGTTCACAAAAAATACTTAAGTCATCCAAATCACCCTTTCTTAAAAGTTTAAGATCATGGACATTCATACTACAGTTCTTTTCTTCTTAAAAGTGAATTTAATATTTAGATGGATTTCATTAATAAAGTCTTTAAAATTGCATACTTCTCTATCTGTTTCCTTAAAGCAACATACAGTATGTACATATCTAAACCAATCAAGAAAACATTTGTTTCAGGTGAAGTTTTTTTCTATTTATCCATAAAATTTTCTGCTACAATCGGACTGATTGGATTTCCCATAATTAATCCATCTGAACTGTAAATATTATTATTGAATTGAAAAAATTTTTGCTCTAGACAAATTTCCAGACAGTTTTTCAATAATGTCCATTAATTTTATAGGTATAAGTTTTATAGGCTAGTAAATCGAGTGAAATTAATTTTGAATATTTTGTTAATTTAATATTCTTAATCTTGTTATAAAGTAGTTTTACTTGAATATATAGCAAGAAGTTTTTTTCTGTTTTTATAATTGAAATTAAAGCTTTGGACAATTTGACGCAAGACGAAATTATATAAGAAAATATTTATTGGATAATTATATTTGTGGACTTCGATCAAATAATAAAGTTTTGGATTAAAAAATATATAAAGGACAGTATTTTAATTTTCACAAAAATACTCAATACAATAATTGTTTCACCACGATATGGCTGCTTCAGGTATCTATATTCTACTGACTGATGGTGTCTAGTATAACAGAGTTTAAATACAGATAAGTACGTCACAAAATAATGGTAAAAACAAGCCATAAAAACTTAGGGAAAAATATTCAGTAATGGGGATCTGCCAACATCTGTTTGTTCATTCAAAAGGATTCTAGAGGTATTGCACCTGTTGATTTCTAAAGATTCTAAAAGTGTTAATCTAGAACTTTGTATTGTATTAAATATTTTTGTTTAATTTAAAATACTGTCTCTTATATATTATATTTTTCAATTAAAATGAGTTGACACCAAGTAAAGACCGAATCAATCAAACATTTAATGTTTTGGAGTCTGTGGGTTAATTAGAGTGAGCTTTTATGTTGGAATATTCTGAAAAATGCTTATGGATTCATTTCGAACGAGTGAAAACTGCAGTATTCATATTGCCCTTAATGATTTGACTAACTTCTTCTGTTTACGGGGACAATAATGTTTGGTATTATTTCTAATCTTATTATAGATAATATGTTTGTTAGAATTTAAGTTTGAATTAGAATTAGAAATTGAAATACTTCCAATTTCAATTTCTGAATCAGGTGCTAAGTACCCTTAAGTTATTTTTGATACATTATTTGAATTAAATTTAAATCCTTTTTCTGAAATGTTTATTTCATCATCGTTGAAGTTAACATTTAGAAAGTTTAACGAATTTTGCATAGAATTGAACAGCCGGAAAAGGTCATGATTTATTTTTCGGTTTAAGTTTTGCTGTTGATAAATTGTATTTTGTAATTTCTTATTCAGTGCTAAATATTTTTTGCACATAATGTAATTTATATCTTCTCTAGTTCTTCTATCGATAAAATCAAATTCAATAAAACGTAGTCTATAACTAAACTCAGAATGGAAAAGATTCACAGTAATAGGTATATACTTTGTACGAAATTTAAAGTGTTTTCAATAAAAAATATTAGATTAATATGGTGCGTTATTTTCGATTGTTTAATGTTATTCTGTATCTACTTTGAAACGTAAACTATTTAATAATGGAATAAATGAAATTACTTTGTTTACTATCACTATTTTATTTTGAAGATACTGTGACCCGAGTTTCATAGATTATATTACATTTTCAAACTGGTGTATATTAAGTTGTTGTGGAATTATATTTCTTTAAGGGAGGCTACGCTTGGTGTAGGACTTCGAAGAATGGGGAGGCCCACAGGTCTGTCTGCTCGTTTAATAGTTTTATTGCCGGGTCCCAGGAATTCTTGTAGATTTCTATTGATTCCAAGATATCTAATTTCTTTCCTTTCGGTTCGACATGTAGGATTTTGAGATTATCTAATTCTGGGAAGGTATGGCTAGTTTCGAAGAAATGTTTCGCAAAATTAGAATTATCTCTTCGGTTCTTAAAGATGCTTGATGTTCTTCTCACCTTATTGTGAAAGTTCTCCCGGTTTGTCCTACATATTGTTAAGTTTATAGTTTTTGTATCGAAATGATTGTTTTGGGCTATCTGTCTAATTGTATTTAGTTCACTTTTATGTGCAATATCACTTAAGACAATGGAGAAGGCTCTATGAATCATTGATTTATATGCTGAAAGTATATGAGAATTTGGGTGATTTGAAAAATTTGAAATGTATCTGTAGTTGTGGGTTTTCTGAAAATATCAAAGGATATTTCACTATTACTCTGAATTATAGTTATGTCATCCCTCGAGAAAAAATTTCTGGATTCCACACACGCAAAACATATAACATTCCGGTTCAGATATATAGACGACATATTGGTTCACTTCTGTGGAACATATAGGGAACTTGAAAACACATTAGAATATCTGAATAATTCACACCATGAGGTCGAATTTTCTATGAAAACACGTTAAATCGAATACATTTTTTTGGCATAACTATAATTCAGAGTAATAGTGAAATTTCCTTTGATATTTTCAGAAAACCCACGGCTACAGATAGAACCATTTAAAATTTTTCAAATCACCCAAATTCTCATAAACTTTCAGCATATAAATCAATGAGTCATAGCCTTCTCCACTCCCTTAAGTAATATTGCACATAACAGGGAACTAAATACAATTAGACAGATGGCCCAAAACAATCATATCGATACAAAAACTATAAACTCACTCATACACAGGAAAGAAAAGCAACTAATCTTCGAACAGATATATCCTACAAAAACGGAAAAACAATGACAAAAAATTTATAAAACTAATATATTTTGGACCAATTTCACAAAGAATAGCTCAAATAATTTCAGCAAACAAAATAAAAATAGCTTTCACACCTTCACATAGAATTTCAAATTTATTTTTTAATGTTAAAGACAAAAACCACCGGCTTAACAATTCAGGAGTTTATAAATTGAGTTGTAATGAATGTGGTAGTGTATATGTAGGACAAACCGGGAGAATTTTCACAATAAGGTGAGAAGAACACCAAGCATCTTTCAAGAAACGAAGAGATATTTCTAATTTTGCGAAACATTTCTTCGAAACTAGCCATATCTTTCCAGAATTCGATAATCTTAAAATCCTACATGTCGAACCGAAAGGAAAGAAATTGGATATCTTGGAATCAATAGAAATCTACTAGAATTCCTGGGACCCGACATTAAAACTATTAAACGAGCAGACAGACCTGTGGGCCTCCCCACTCTTCGAAGTCCTACACCAACCGAAGCCTCCCTTAAAGATATAAAATTCCTCAACAAAATGATATACAGCACTTTGAAAATGTAGTATAATCTATGAAACTCGGGTCACAGTATCCTCAAAATAAAATAGTGATAGTAAACAAAGTAATTTCATTTATTCAATTATTAAAATGAACTATCACAAAGTAACGGACTACTCCATCCAATTGATGTAAACTATTTATCAGTAAATTTCAGGGTTAGAGAAATGTATTCGCTGGATCGTACATTATTGATATTGAACAATTTTACATCCTCTTGCATGAATCATTATTAAATAATAGGATGCAGGCTATCGCACCTTTCATTTTACCGATTTGCAATCACACGATTTCAATTAATACTTACTCTCCAGTGTGCCTATTATATTATCTATCTATGCCAAACTTTGAATGACGTTACGGATTCGCAGTGTATCTGAAGTCAAGTTGAAGATAATCCATCATACGTGGTTGGTTGACCTAAACTGAAATGTGCCTCCACTTTCTACCTGTTCATAATAGTACTCGTAATTCTTGCAGTAGTAGTAGACGATACGGCGCGAATGAAAGTATCTACTATCATTCAGACCAACTTTTGGGTACGTAACTTGACCGGTGTTATTCAGAGTTCAATAAAGTAGGAAAGTAGTCTGCGACGATCTCAAAAAGTTTCACTTGAAGGGAGGATTAAGGTCAATTTCTCGGAGGATAAACTATTTCCTAGGTATTATTTATATCTTATATCTTGTGAAAAAATGTAACATCGGAATGGACAAACTATTCTTTTCATGCCATCGAATTCTTCTCCAGCTGCTTTAATTCTGAGTGCAAACAAATATGCATTTTGCACATGTTACACACAAAATTTTTTTACTATCGAATTTGTTTTTATTTCAATTTTACTGGAGGTTTTGAAATTAAAAAGCGAACGTTCTGTAACCATTATAGAATTCATTAGTTTTAAAAATTAATAATAATGTCTCAGAAGCATTAACACATTATTATCATTAATTCAAAAGAATAATTAATTCAATAAATTAGATAATGATTAAAATTAATTAATTCTATAAAGGTTACAGAATGTTACGTTTTCATATTCAAATTGAATATTAATATTTATCAAGTATGAGTTCAATATATAGTTTTTTGTGTATTTATATAGTGAAATTATGTTTAGTTAAGAGTTATTTGTTTTAAACTGTGGTGCAATTATTTTTAATATATAAATTCTTTAACATAACCTCAATTTCACGGCGTGTTCGTACTTGTGCAGCATAGATTTTATCTGTGCTTGACTTAGTGTTATTGAATTGTGTCACATACGAATTCGAATTTGTTGTTTTTTTGTTGGTTGTGATGATTTTTATTGTTCATTTTTTAAGTACGGCTGATGTGTTTGTATAAAGAATTTCTAATGTTGTCCTAACCAAAAAATGTGTTAATTTCCAATTTGTTTGGTGCATTTTTTGAGACGGCTGACAATTGGAAAAGCGATCTTCTCGAATAAAACATACATATATATATATATATATATATATATATATATATATATATATATATATAAATTTTATCAGTTCCTTTATTCCTATAGAGTATTTTTTATTTCAGAATTCAGGTAGTGGAATTTAAATATGTTTATAAATCAACAGTTGGGTCATTAAGTCCCAGGACTGACCAGTAAAACTTTTTTTTGCAACATTCGACCTTATTCATCAATATAGTCTCTCCTTACATAGCCATACAATAATTCCAACTTTCGATGCCTTTCTTATTAGGAGTACAAATAAGTTTCCGCCGTTTTATTGTAGATGGCGCGGCACGGAGTTTCGGTTAGCTTTCGCAGATGATAACCGGCTTAAAAAATAGTTTGGACATTCAAGAACAACATAAGCTATTGATATCATTGATTTTATATTGGTAAAATATAATTTTTATAAGTTGAAAATGTCAAAATTTGAGCCAAGTAAGCGTCATTTGCGGGAAATATTAGTTTACTGCTTTTATTTAAAGAAATCTGCTGCTGAGGCGCATCAATTGCTCGTAGAAGCATATGGTGAGGGTGCTTTGAGTGAGAGAACGTGTCGAGAGTGGTTTCAAAAGTTTAAAAACGGTGATTTCGACGTAGAATACAAAGATCGCAGTGGAAGGCCAAAAATTTACGAGGATGCAGAATTGGAGGAATTATTGGAGGAAGATTCATCTCAAACACAAAAAGAACTTGCTCTAACATTAGAAGTCACTCAGCAAGCAGTCTCATATCGTTCTTCTATAATAAATATTTAATTTGTACTCCTAATATAAAACGATTTGTCATATTGGCCTCAATTGAGGCTATAACTTTTGGAATTAAGTAATCGTTCTGATTGCATAAAAAAAACCTGGTAGTTAGGATCTAACCGCTTGTAAAGGGTCTTTCAATTGAAACGCCTCAATGTTAAATTGACATTATTCACGCATGGCACAAATTTTTTTTCGTGTCATTGACAGTTGTATTTGTCAATGTCTACCATTTCATCATGGAAAGGAACACAGTCCAACAACGTTTACAAATAATCCAAATTCATTAAAAAAAAATCGCGATCTGTTACTCTAACGTTATGAGCTTCAACTCCAATTTTTGGTCGTTATTTTACACTTCATGATGTCACAGTGCTAGTGAGACAAATAAATGGAAGAAGTGGAGAGAATATTGCTGCCGTACGTAAAAGTGTTCGTGAAGACCAAAATTTATCGATTTCTCGACGTTCGCAAGAACTAGGCATCTACCAGAAGTATTTGTCTTGTTTTTTACGAAAGTAGTAAAATTCATACAAAATTGTTTTAACCTTAGAACTCATACCAATAGATCATCTGATGCAGATTTTCATAGGAAAATCATTCACAGCGATGAGGCTCATTTCTGGTTAAACGGTTATGTTAACAAGCAGAATTGCCGTATCTGGAGTGGTGATAACCTGATTAATATCAAGAACTGCCTTTACATTCTAACAAATTTACTATTTGATGCGGATTTTATGCTGGGAGGAGGCATTGGACCTTATTTTGTTTACAACGAAGCTCTTGAGCTTCGTCAATGGAAATCGTGATCGTTCAATGTTGACTGATTTTTTATGGCCTGAATTGATTCGTCTTGATTTGCAGAACATGCGGTTTCAACAGGACGGTGCTACTTGTCATACTTCCAATAACACAATGACTTTATTGAAAACAAAATTCAGTGATTCGATTATTTCAAGAAATGGACCGATAAATTATCCGCCGCGTTCCTGCGATTTAACTCCATTGGACTTCGTTCTTTGGAGTTACATCAAGTCATTGGTTTACAGCAATTATCTAGCAAATTTAGGCGATTTACAGATCAATATTGAACAAGTAATTGCTAACATTCGACCTGATTTGTGTGAGAGAGTCATGGAAAATTGAGTTCAACCACTTCATTGCTGCCAGCATTTTCGTGGTGGACATTTGAATGATGTTTTATTTCATAACTAATGGTATCCATTGTACTTTATGATGAAATAAAAATTTCAATAATTTTCAAATAAATAATGTGTTTTATTTACAAAAGAAAATGAGACGCTGAATATTCTACTCCAGCTTTCCCAATTAAACGATATGTGAACACTTCTACGGTCTACGTATTTAGAAAATTGCCCCGTATATTAAATACAAATACTGGACTACTAACTTGTCGGTATCTAATTGCTGCAAACGCAAATATTGGATAGAGGAAGTTACTTTAACCTTCATTCACAACTTAATAAGTTAAAAAAATATTTAATTAAATAGGTCCTTAATTGATGGAAATTCATTCAAATTAAAATAAAATTATATGGATTATTTCCACAATTTATTAAGTTAACACTGTGGCGTTGTCAGTTCAAAATGTAAGCTTGACAAAGCCAGAGTGTTGGCGAAATTATTGTCGTTAACTTAATAAATTGTGGAAATAATCTATATTATTTTGATCAATAGAAATTTAGGTGGGTCTAATATGATAAAAACGAAACTTACATAGTAAAATACGTGGCCTTTCAACCAGGACGACTAAAAAGACCGATAAGATGAAAATACTTAAGGTGAAAGACTTAGGTAGGCGAAAGGCAGAGGTAGACTTTGGTTGACTGGTCTCGCTGGCAAGGTTACCTGGTCTCGTAACATAGAGAATCATAAGAATGTATGGTTCATACAGTGCAGTGGAAATTTCTGTCATGTTGGCCTTAACAATATTCCTCTAGTAACCAGCTAAAAGTAGTGGTGTCAGAGCGTGGTGTACACATCGGCTTTTCAATAAGTGGTTCAAACAGTTGATTTACTGGAGAATAAAACCTATACTTGTCGAGTTCGGATTCTCAAACTAGCCCTTTCACAATAGTGGTTTGTGTTCATCATTGGAGAGTGAGATTTCCGAGAATTTTGATTCCAATCCAAAATTCCTGTAAAATATCGAAGGAATTCAACGATCAGAGATAAGCACCATATTGATTGAATATTTTGATAGCTGATAGCAAGATGCCTAACAAAATTTCATGTCATTGTTGTCGTAAACAATACGAGAGTCATCAGGTCTTATCGTGTGCCATATGCGGGAATTCCTTTGGAGGCGCCTGTGTTGGTATGGGAAACTCCGAAATACGTATCATAAACACGAAGAAGTCAGTGGCGTGGAATTGCCCTGGGTGTGAAGATTTGCGGGATGATGTTAAATCGTTGAAGTCGGTTATTTCTTCTCTGCAGGCAGAAATACAGCAGCTCAAGGTCTCTATTCAGTCTCTGTCGTCACAGCCTCGAGAAAATATTGATGATGGGAAGTTTGAGGAGATTCTCTTGGAGTTCGAGGAGCGTCAGAGACGCAAGAACAATTTAATACTTCATGGTTTGACTGAGCCAATTGATGGATCAAATGATGAAATGATTGCTGCTGACTGTCGGACTGTCAATGAGATGCTCGGGTCTACTCTGCCAGGTTTTCCCACTCTGAGACCATCGGATATTAAGCGTTTGGGAAAGCGACCAGTTGCTAATGATAAGCCAAGGCCTCTCAAACTCATCATGAGTGGAAGTCATCTTGTCTTCAAGGTCTTGGGGAAATTCAGGGTATTCAGAAGGGACTTCAATGTGTTCATCTCCTCAGATAGGACCCCAAGACAGAGAGATTATTTCAACAAGATTAAAGCTGAATTGGAGCAACGAAGATCTTCGGGGGAAAGTGTTGAGTTGAGGTACAAGAGAGGCGTCCCTGTTATAGAACATTTAAACCCAAATCTCCCAATTGCACGATAAGAAGGAATACATTGTATTATCAGAACGTACGAGGCCTAAATACTAAAACTATGGAACTAAAATCTAATGTATTAAGTGAAGATTACGATGTTGTGTGTCTGAGTGAAACATGGTTGCAGGATGGCGTGTATGATTCTGAGTTGTTTCCTTCTAACTACGATGTTTTCCGTTGTGATAGGAACCTGGTTACCACGGGTATGTCAACTGGAGGTGGTGTTCTGGTGGCCGTGCGTAGTGAGTTGTGTGCAGTGCAGGTGGACATTTCAGAACTCGCTGCTCTTGTTCCTTCCATAGATGCTGTGGCTTGTAAGATAATGTACAAAAATCATTATGTCTCTATTTTACTGTTGTATATTCCGCCAAGGACTGATGTTGCATATTATGAACAATTTTTTGATTTGTTGTCCACATTCGACGCATTACAAAATGATAGTTTAATCGTGTTAGGAGACTTTAATTGTCCAAGATATGTTGAGAATTCTTGTTTTGACGGTCGCTCATTGGTTCTCAACGTGTTTTCGGAATCATTACAGGTGAAGCAGTTCAATGAGGTATGTAACTCTGGAAATGCATTGTTGGACTTGGTATTCTCAAGTTTTAATTGTGATGTCATTGAATCATTGTGCTCACTTGTGGCGGTGGATTCATATCATCCACCACTAGAAATATCTTATTGTTCTGAACAGTGTAAAAAGAACATTGAATTCTCACGCTCGAGTCCCTACTATTCTCGTCGTAAATATAATTTCTTGAGGGCGAATTATGTTGATATGTACCGATACATTTGGGAGGCAGATTGGACTGCTGTTATGAATGAAAATAATCCGAACTTGGCATGTGACCAATTTTATTCAATTTTGAATGTAATATTTGAGCAAACGGTCCCAGTCAAGGTCTGCAGAAAAAGACGGTTTCCCACATGGTATTCATCTGAAATCATCGGTATTATTCATCGCAAGGAAGCCGCCCTGAGGAACTATAAAAAATTCAATAATGACTTCAATCGTAACCAATATATACAACTTAGAAGTTTGCTCAAGTCAAAAATCAAAACCGCTCATAGAGATTATTTAATAGCTTCCGAGCAGAGATTGATGACAGATCCTTCGGATTTTTGGTCATTTGTGAGGGATAGCAAGGGTCACTCTCGTATACCCGGAGTTATGAGTGATGGCCAAATTACGATAACCCGCAGGATATTGTTGATGCGTTTGCAAAGCACTTTGGTGGTGTCTATGATGCGCCCTGTGACACTTATACTTTTGGGGGTGGGGAGGATGATGTTAGTCAGTTCGTCAACATTGGTGAAATCACGGAAGACGATATAGTGAGGGCGTCGAAAAAACTTTCCAATAAGCGTACTTCTGGGCTTGATGAGATGCCTAGTTTCGTGGTCAGGGACTGCATAGGAGTGCTCTCTGTCCCGCTGGCACACATATTTGATGTTTCCGCAAACTTGGGCATATATCCTTCAGTTTGGAAACGGTCCAAGATAGTTCCCATTTTTAAAAAGGGTGACAAATCGATGATCTCGGATTACCGACCCATTTCTATCTTGTCGAATTTTTCAAAGATTTTTGAGATCATCCTTTACAATTTGATTTTTCCTTTTGTCCGCAACAAAATTGCTGACAGCCAGCATGGATTCATGCCCAAAAGATCGACGACAACTAATCTCGTTTCATTTTTCGAGGAGGTACTAGGTACATTGGATAGATCAGGTCAGGTAGACGTCATATATACTGACTTTACGAAAGCCTTCGACAAGATTGATCATAGTATTTTAGTCAACAAATTGGAGAATAAGTTTGGTTTCAGCCATAAATTAGTCAATTTGATCGGGTCATATCTGTCAGACAGAATTTGTCGTGTTGAGATTGAAGGTTATTGTTCTGTTGAATTTTGTGCGACATCTGGAATCCCTCAGGGCTCCAACCTTGGGCCTTTACTTTTTCTTTTGTTTGTCAATGATGTAGTGGATGTGATTGATGTATCAGTATTGTTATTCGCAGACGACCTAAAACTTTTTCATCGGATACTCAGTCTCCTTGATTGTGCTAAGCTACAAGCAGCACTCGATAGCCTCTCAATATGGTGCGAAGACAATAGATTGAGTTTGAATATATCTAAATGCTGTGCTATGACATACACGAAGAAGAAAATGGTCATTGATTTCGATCATCAGCATCAGTGACACAGCGCTGTCTCGTATAACTGAGATAAGGGATCTGGGGATTGTATGTGACAGTGGTTGTTCCTTTGTACCTCATATGAGTCAGTTGATACTCTCATCAAATAGAACATATGGGTTCATAGTCCGAAACACTAGGAACTTCCAGAATTCGGATACCTTGATAGCCCTGTTCAATTGTTTAATAAGAAGTCGATTGGAATACTGTAGCATCGTTTGGAGACCTATATATAACTGTCATAGGAAGAGCATTGAGTCGGTGCAGCGAAAATATTACAAGTTTTTGATGTGGAGGGAGGAAGGTGTGTATCCTCCCATAGGCTATGACAACAATCTTTTGCTCTCCAGGTTCGGTACCATATCCACTACCGACAGGGTGAATATAAGTGCACTAATGTTTATGTTCAAGATTGTTAATGGAAAAATTGATTGTCCGGACCTTTTGTCAGGTCTTCCGTTTCTGGTTCCCCGTTTGGGTTCCAGAGGCGAGATGGTCTTTTACTGTGGGACGGGGAGAACGAATGCCAGTTTTCGGTCTCCCATAGGTTATACATGTGGTATAATAAATGCGCTCAGCAATGCATGCGACATTTTCTTCGACTCTCCTCGGACCATAGTGAATGCCTATTTGTCACAACGCACCTGAATTTTATGGGGATTGTTTTTTATTTTTCATTGTAGTACTTTGTGCACCATGTCAATATGAAACTGTATTCTGATTTTTTTGTGATTTCCTGTAATTGGGAGTGTATCCTGTAGGAAATAAATTACTCATTATTATTATTATTATTATTATAAAAGAGGAATGTGTATTAACTCCGATATTGGCGTGTTGGCTCATCTTTGGAGCCAAATCTCTTTCTTTGGAGCATCTTTTTGATACCTACGAACATATATAAATAAGATGGGGCTATATCTGGAGAATATGGGAGCGTGGAAGTAATTTGTAAATCGTTCAGTGCTCCATCATCGATTTCATCGTGGATCGATGCATTATCTTGCTGAAATAGCGGTTTTTTCTGCCTGAAGTCCTTTATGGTCGATTGCGTCATCCAATCGGTCCAATAAGGCAGTGTTGTAATTACCGTTGATCGTCTGTCCCTTCAGAAAACCTAATGGGGCCCTAGTATCATCGTGAAGGTCGAATGGAGGGCTTAGCCGCGTTGATTAACTCAGTGACAAGGGAGTCCGTCGCAGCATAGGGCCTCTCCCTTAAAACTAACGTACTCTATTCTATTGCAGTAAATCTCCGGATTTTTCTGCCCAATTGCCGAGTGCGTTATGTACCATACTGCGTTACCTCGGGAGGCTCTCGGGAAGTATTCGTACGACCTGGCCACCCAATTGTAGTTGGACTCGTGGGAGCAGTGGTCGACAGTCCGCATGCTGGACTAGGAGGGTATTCCTTCTATCTGTTCGCAGCAACCCATGTTCAGGATAACTCGAGAAATGCTTCAAGGTTCAGCGGGACTTGACGGTTCGACCGGCCTCGTCCTGAACCTGGATCGATTGCGAGACGTTTCTGGGCTTTATGGATCTCGACGATACCGCTACCGTTGGTGCTTGAAGCCAGGATCAATTGAAAGGCTTCACAAGGATTCATGGGTCTTGACGTACAGGCCGGATTGACGGTGCTCGGATAGTTGAGGCATCATTTTTGAGACTACCTTGGCTCATGGAACTGCGTTCGGGTGGTTGGATAAGAAGCCCCTTCGCCGTGTGAGTTGCGTCCCAAATAATTCGGGTACTGACCATGCAGAGCCAGTATTGGTTGGATGATGCTTCGCTGCTACTAGTCAAGGTGTAGGTTTTCAAACTGAAGCCGAACCTTATCACACTTTCTGCTGCTTGGGGCAGATAGTGGAGACTGCTGTCTAGTTACTTGGTGAAAAAGCTATGCTCACATGCCAATACACTAACTGGTAGAATTCACGATGTCTCTTCAGAAAAAAGTCGATGAGCAGAATTCCGTGCCTATCCCAAAATACAGGAGCTGCTGTGTAGTCGTATTTTCGGATGCTTGGGGCGGCTTTTATCCATTCCGAAAAATTCGTTTTATCACGCGTAAACAACTACAAAAATCGCTCCGAATCATCAATTTGTTGTTTTTTTGTTCCTCTGGGAGCAAACGCGGCACTCAATTCGAAGAAACCTTTTTCACATACCAATGTAACTTCACTTTACGATCGGACAGAATAATTTTCAGAATTTTTTGGATATTTTCGGGCACAGCCATCTCAATGTAACATCTAGATGCTCGGCGTCTTCGGTGGCGGTTTGAGCGTGTTTAAAATACGCATACCAATGGCAAATGGCTGCTATTGATAAGCATTTTTCCTGTTAACATTTTTCAAGCCATTATTGAATGGCTGAACTGAATGTCATGAAATTTTTACAATTATTTTTTGAATATTGGTACTCCTAAAAAATAAAAGTAGCATGGAAATGACAACACGAACTGTTTGTCAGTTACAAGACTTAATGTTCTATCTGTTAGACTATGTTTCTAAGAAATTATCAATATTAATTTTTAAAATTAATTAACTCTATATTATGGAATGTTCCGTTTTTATATTTGAATTTAATATTTACTTTTATGGGGTATAACCTCAGTAAATTATTTTCCATTTATTCATCAAGGGATTGTCATTATAAAATAAAACACTTGTTTACATTTTCTACTTTATTTTTGGTATTGACGTACGTTTCGTCTTTGCTAGAAAGACTTCATCAGAATACGAAGTAACAGTTGTTGTACAATGAATTTATAAGATTTTTTACAGAAGGTGTACATGTGTTTTTAATTGTTCGTCGGGTTGGTTTTTTCAAAGAATATTCCCTTCAGAATCGTGTTCACTCGATCCCTTGTAAATATTGAATAGAGGGGTGTAATAAAAATCTATTTGTTCATTTACTAGGTTATTGCTGTTTTTATGTTTATTTATTTCGTAAATTTCCCATAAGTTCAATTTTAGACCTCTATTTTCAACATGTAGAATTTCTATTTCTTTTGTGAAAGAATGGTTATTTTCAAGAAGGTGTTTAGCATAATGTGAATCTTTTTTATTTTTATCCAAACTTCTTTTATGTTCTGTTAGGCGTGTACCGAAATTTCTACCTGTTCTACCAATATAAATCTTTGGGCAATCTGGGCAAGTGAGTTTGTATACACCTGATAATTGAAGTTTATCCATACTGTTTTTATTGTTTTTGATGTATTTGCTAATAGGATTGTTTGTCTTGAAAGAGACTTTAATATTTTCTTTTTTGAGTAGGTTTTTTAGTTGAATACTAATGTTTCCGAGATATGTGAGGCTAACGTATTTGTGTTCAGATAGATCAGATGTTACTGGATAAATTTCTTTTATTGTGTTTTTGTGTATACGTTGGTTAATTAAATTATCTATTAGAGATGTATTATATCCATTGTTGTAAGCTATTTGTTTAATTATACATTTTTCTTTTTGGAAATTGACTTGGTTTAGTGGAATGTTCAATAAACGGTATATCATACTATGGAGAGCTGCTAGTTTGTGTTGGAATGGATGAAAAGCATCTATCATAAATCATCAAGGGATTTTAAACAATTCAAGAAATACTAATAATTCTCAGAATGATTCTAATAGTAACATAAAATAATAAGAAACGGTTTTTTTACTTGACAGAAGGATTATTACAAAATTTGAACATCAAAACAGATTTAATCTGTTAGTCTTCTACAATTTTAATTCCAAAAAATTTATTCAAGAAACTTAATTAAATTAATGTCTTTATAAGCACTGATCATATTTAATAGACATATTAAATCGAAACTCATTATACAATATCAAATGGAATTAAGAAAACCCAACGAATATAAATTGTCAATAAAAATTAATAAATAAATAGATAAATATTTTTTGTTTCGTTCCAGGCATGCGTACTGAACTCTTCAGACAAACGTACGAGACCCGTTTGTTACACAATGTATTATCTTCTGATCTTATATTTATGAAAACTAAATCTTTCTCAAAAATATACAGAATAGTTTTAAGAACTTCTCAAAAACCAATTTATTTTAAATATTTAATATATTTAAATAAATTGCTTCAAAAACTCTCAAAACATGTAGCACATCCTCAAAAAATAATTAGAATTCAGATAAGACCAGTTCAACTTCACATATAAAAAATAATAATAAAATCAATTAACAATAAATAGACTTACCGAATGTGGTCTCTAGAAATATGTGATTTGTTGAACATTCAACGAGGTATATCTAATATCCAAGATACTCTACGTTCTATGCTCACAAAAAAATCACACAAAGTTTATAAGGTAGAAGACTAACAGATTAAATCGGTTTTGATATTCAAATTTTGTAATAGTAACATGAAAAATTAAAACTTATAATTTTATTTTAAAATTAGTTTTTCGTTTGTTTAGTTAATTTCGATTTCATTATTGGTGTTAGACCAATTTACTATGGTGATCTATACGTCAATTTCATTTTCACAAATTTCTTAAATTTTGTTTTCGCCTTTGTTCGTGGAGATTTCAGGTTCTTCAGTTAAAACTCTTTTTCGAACTCTGTGGAATTTCTGGTACTGAAATTTGATTTACCGTTCAGAATTTGAGGCGCTATTTCAGTTTTTCAAGAAATTGTTTCTTCGATGAAGCCCTCATCTACAGTTGAAGATTTCCATCTTTCATGGCGTTTTGATATGAACATGTCTATTCCCAATTCCTCAACTAATGTTGTAGATCTTCAAAACCATTTTCTTCTGTATTGTATCGGGTTTTCGATATTCAAGTTTTTTGCGTAACCCTTGTAATTTTACTGAAAATATTTACACAAATGCTTTGAACTGAACATTATTCATAATATAAAATGAAGTCGCTTCCGCTGTCTGTTCGCTTAGATCTTGTAAACTATTCAACAGATTTTAATGGAGTGTTTAGTGATTGATAGAGTGATTCAAGAGGAAGGTTTATACATATAAAAAATACATATAGGGTTATAATTTTGTGCTTCCGAAAGTAAACGTAAATGAAACACTCTTTAAGTTAGAATATCGATCAAATTTTTCAATTTAATGCTTGAACCTTGCCATTATGTGTGGAATACAACATCATTCAAATGTCCTCCGCGTGATCTCTTACAGGACTAGATCTTTGTGAGGTAATTTTCGATGACTTGCCGGCACATTTCGGGCAATTTCTCACCATTAACCTGACGGATGTTTCAGATCTTCAATACTCTGAGGATTATCGAAATGAACACCATCCTTCGAATAACTCCACGAAAAATCCAAAGGCGATAAATAACAAGATGTTGGTGGCCACATCACCTCACCGAAATAAGAAATTACGCGTCATGGGAATTTTTCTTGCAATAAATCTAAAACGAATCGTGTTGTGTGGCTTGTTGCACCATCTTGCTGGAACCACACTCTTTTAATTCCATATCATTAATTTCAGGCAAAAAAAAAATCGGTAATCATTTGGCTATAGCGATGAAAATTGACTATTTGAGTACTACCTTCATTTTCAAATAATTACGGGCCAATCACTCCAGCAGAGCAAATTGCACACCATACAGTTTTTGTGGATGTCATGGCGTCTCAGCAGTTACGTGAGGATTTTCACTGCCCCAGATGCGACAATTTTGCTTGTTTACATAGCCACCGAGTGAAAAATGTGCTTCGTCGCTGAAGAAAATTGGACATACATTCCTCTTGGAATATTGTTTCCATCATTCAAGAGCCCTGGCAAATGCTCGATTAAAATTTGTAACTATGTCGCTCCATTCAGCCTGTGTGGAAGAATATATGGTCCAATTAGGCGATTATTGTAAATACCACATCAAATATTGACTGAAAAACGATATTGTGAATTGCGTTTCCTAGTCACTTTCGGATTTACTTTGGGCAAAATATGTGCATTGCGAACATTCAAAATGCCTTCTTTTGTGAAGGTCGTTTCATCAGTAAAAAGCGTTCTGAAGATACAAAAACCATATGCAAAATCGCATCCTCGGTAGTTCATTGCCTGGCTCCAAAGTTTGGACGTATTGTTAATGAAATGGATGCCACTTTTCACGGTGCAGAACTCGCCAGACCTGACAATGTGGCAAACCTAAAACTGAACCAAGACGCCGAGTGCTGGTTGAGGGATTTTCTTGGATATCTTCATGGTTTACCATCGAACTTGCACGAAGTGACCGATTAACATGTTCGAATGTTTAGTCGTTAGGAATTCGACGATCCGGATATAGCCTTCGATATTCCCTAGCAGCTTCACGACCATTGCACTTACAAAGTCCATAAACTAACAACATATCAGTACACTCGGTATTCGTAAATGACGGCATTTCGATAATTCTCTCAATGAAAATTTTATGAAAACACAACAATCTACCACTTGCGTTTTTTTCTATTTCAATAATTACCCGACAATGGTTTGAAATATCAAAATTCTTAACATGAGCCACTCAGATTTTGAAATAGGTTGAATTCAGAGTAAACGAATTTCTTCTGTGACCTTTCACACAGTATTGAAAATAAATGATATCTTAAGCTTCAGATCGATTCAAGCAGCATGTGAGAAGATAAATAGTGGACCAGAAAGAAAAGCTAATGAAAGCTGCAGAACATTCAATACAAGAGCTAGCAGGTGTCAAAAAGAAATAGGGAAATTTTCGAGAACTCGTATACGAAAATTGATGGAGGAAGGGGTATAAAAGAATTTATTTTCAAAAGTGTAAATAAGATGTCGAAAAGTATTTCGTTCTGTATGCATGTGTCTATGAATCGAAAATTCCAGATATTCAATAAAATATTGATGCGAAGTGTGCCATTATTTCAAATGGGCTTGAGGAGAATTTCACTTTTTGAAAATTCGATGTACAGGGCGTTTCACAAGATGTGGGATAAAGAATATTATGTTCTCAGTCCGGACCTGCGCTATCGACAAGTGATTAGGTGCAAATATTCGGTATTGGCCTATACCCATTTCCTCAAATTTTCATGAAGATCCATGCAGGCGTTCAAGAGTTATGCCCATTGAAAATTTTTGATAAAATACATAAAACATCATGTATATCATAAACTTATATAGTTAGGACATATTTCGAGCAATGATTTAGACTCAACAAAATGTCCTGCATCTGCCTTGAAAGCCTGTACAATCATTCGTGAAACACCTTGTATTTATGAAAACTAAATCCTTTTCAAAAATGAGAAACATAATTTTAAGAACTTCTCCAAAACTAATTTATTTGAAATACTTAATATATTTGAATAAGTTACTCAGAAAATCTCCCAAAGCATGTAGCACATTCTCAAAAAACAATTAGAAATCAAAATAAGGTCTTCGTTAGTCCAACATCACATTTAAAAAATAAAATCAATTAACAACAATAAATAACTTACCCGCATGACCTCATGGTATATATAAATATACGTCTGTACCACAAAAACTATAGTTTATAACCCCACTGTATGGCTTCGCAGAATGATACTGCTTAAGGTTATGATGAGCCAAGGGTGTGGATAATTTTTTTTCTTGGAGGGGTAATCGAAAAAAAAATCTTCAGGTATACATTGATTATTCTATCCAAAATAAATGCTAATAAAACTTAACATACATAGATAACAAGAAACATTCACATTTCAAAACAACAAATATGTTTCTTGTAGGAAAATAAATTTTTAATCAAAACGAAAAAGAAATATAATATATGTACCTACAAACTAATAACTCAAAAACAATTGTTATGGAATGGAAATGAAATCATTAACTCGTTATATACTGTCTTTTTCGTGTTTTCTATAACACCAATTCCAAGAATCTCTTCTTGATATTCGCAAACCTGTCTATCACTAAATCAATATCTAGTTCAATTTCCCTTTTAATGTACAAACCTACCAATCTTTCTTCCCATTCTGGATCTGAGCCAAGTTTTTAACCTCTTTAATGTTGAAAAACTCCTCTCAGACCTCGCCACACTTATAAGCATTACAGATATCAAGTAAAATGCCAAGTAAGCATTCGGATATATTG
Organism: Megalocaria dilatata; assembly: GCA_034642435.1. Taxonomy (NCBI): domain Eukaryota; kingdom Metazoa; phylum Arthropoda; class Insecta; order Coleoptera; family Coccinellidae; genus Megalocaria; species Megalocaria dilatata. The sequence continues at coordinate 48,232,614 of CM067859.1, read as the reverse complement.
ACTTATCGCAAAATTTTAGTGCACTCGATGCTGTATCTGGCAGATTTTCTGTCTCACTAATGCATTTTTTATATCACAACTCTAATTCTGTTTCCATCAAACTAGAAATTGTATTTTCATTATTTTCTTGGAATATTGATCAGAAATCGGGATATATTATGCTTAAAACTAGAATCATATGTCTCTTTTAATTCAACGATTTTGGAGAGAATCAAATCATTTTTATCAAAAACTTCGAAATCATCATTACGGAAACGGAAATTGAGATCCACCAGTACATTACCTAACAAAGGAATGAAAACACTCCTTCTGCAATAATCTTCGATTGAATCAGCTGGAGTGTTAACTGATATATAGGCTGATTTGAATTTTAGTAGTTCTGGGCTACTACATTTAAATTCATTTTTTAATGAGGCAATTCTACTTCTACAAATATCGCTTTGAAACAGGTCTCTACATCTGTTCTTTTTGTTCCAATAAAGATATAATGTCAGTTACTGAAGATTGTGTTCTCTGTTTGTCGATAGATTTACCTTGTGAAATCTTACTCAAGTTGTATGTATGTTAAACTTAAAAAATAAGATGAGCAATATAGAGAAACAGTAAATTTTGTGGTAGTTAGAGAATCTACAAGTAATAAGGCCTTTGAAGAATTTTCTTCATCTTTCCATTGAGTAATTAATCCCAAACATTCAATAATGTTTTCGAAACAAACCTTGAAACGTATGATTGAATCCTATCGTTCCGTCCAATGCGCCATAAATTCGCATAAACTTATCATCATTGACCATTTCAAGAATTTTGGCTCTTTTAGGAGACGCTTTGAAAAACTTTATCTTTCTATCTTATGACATCTACAGAATTTCTTATATCTTGAACGTCACTACTTTTGGAAATCGATGAATTGAGATTATGATTGTAACAAGGACACTTCACAGCATTTTTGTAATTCCGATACTGCTCCTTTTTGTCCCGACCGCATGACACTGCAGGTATCGATTTCAATACCCACACAATTTTCAAACATCAACCCTAATTTTTTTATGTAGTTCAACAACGTATTTCCTAAGATTTTGTCGGTTAGGATTGGTTCTTTTGTGAAGTCGTCATAATTTTCTGGGTGACAATCGAGAAAGCCGACAAAATCTTCTTTCACTTCTAGTTTTTCATCCAAATAGCAGATAACGATCGACATTTGGGAAATATTGCTAATATCTGTAGTTTCGTCGAACATTACACTATAATATTTTGAGACTTGTGAGGCTACGCCCTTGTGATGATCTTTGGTTCCACAAAGTGGAGCTCATCTACAGAAAAACATTTTTCTAGATCTATTGACTCAAATTCAGTGTTCAAAAGGCATCATTGATGGATCTCATTTTATTTAAGCCCTCATATTCTGGACTTTCAACGATATCACACTTCATTGTTGTTCTTCAAATGTAAGTTGTCACTGATGAACAAACCTAGTTTTGTAGAGCAGTAACTTTATTTATTAGGAGTACAAATAAGTTTCCGCCGTTTTTTTTTAACAAATTAAATATTTGTTATAGAAGAACGATGTGAGACTGCTTGCTGAGTGACTTCTAATGTAAGAGCAAGTTCTTTTTGTGTTTGAGAAGAATCTTCCTCCAATAATTCCTCCAATTCTGCATCCTCGTAAATTTTTGGCCTTCCACTGCGATCTTTGTCTTCTACGTCGAAATAACCGTTTTTAAACTTTTGAAACCACTCTCGACACGTTCTCCCACTCAAAGTACCCTCACCATATGCTTCTACGAGCAACTGATGCGCCTCAGCAGCAGATTTCTTTAAATTAAAGAAGTAAACTAATATTTCCCGCAAATGACGCTTACTTGGCTCAAATTTTGACATTTTCAACTTATAAAAATTATATTTTACCAATATAAAATCAATGATATTAATAGGTTATGTTGTTCTTGAATGTCCAAACTATTTTTTAAGCCGGTTATCATCGGCGAAAGCTAAACGAAACTCCGTGCCGCGCCATCTACAATAAAACGGCGGAAACTTATTTGTACTCCTAATAGAATGTGTATAACTGAGATATAAATGCAAATTTTTAAGAATTGTTTTTACCAATTTTGTCAATATTCTTGTTGGTTCATTTGTATTTTTGATTTATCAGCAATTTTTTCAAACACGACTTTTGTCGTAAAACATTTGAACACTTCGTAAGGTGTTCAAGCTCATATATAGAGCCTGAGTATCATATTTCTCTTAAATGATAAAGGTCACTCAATATCAGAATTTGTTGGTGCCAAGAAATTTCAAAGAATTTTTTTCGCAAATCACTTAGTACTTGCTCCGTCATAACATATAGTTCATCTGCAAAATTTGATTCTCGACGGACTGAGGATTCCGCTTATTTGATATTGTCGACCTCTTGAATGTTTTATGGTTGATATGAACTGGCACGCAAGAACTCCTGATTCACGTCAGAGATTTTCATCTCTTTATTTATTGATGTTATTGATGTCTTCAATTTTGCATTCCTAATGGAATTTCATAGGTGATTGAAAATTTCACATAATGAGTACGGTGAATCGTGCATTTGAAAGGGGTCGTGATGTGGTGGAAAATTTGCCTCTATCTGGCCGGTTATCAACATCTTCACCTTAACTTAACATGGCTAAAATAGAGGAAATGGTGACTGTAAAACCTTACTCAAGAGTCAAAGATGGCCCTTCAAATTTCTGTGTCGCGGAAACCAATTCCCTTGATATGGCTCGGGACGAATTCTGGGATCGATTCTTCAAAATGCCTTCAAAAATGTTTTGATTATTGGATTATTCGTTAACGCAAGTGAATTATTCCGAGAGGGGTCTACTTTGAAGGAAATAAAATAAATTTGGATGAATTATAAATATCGGGTGTTTTTTTTAAAGTGATAGGGATAACTGTGATTTGATAGAAGGTAGAAGCCATGTTGTTTTAACATTTCTGTTCAGTAAGCATTGACAAATTATCATGGAAAGACTTACGCCGCAACAACGTTTACAAATTGTTGAAATTTATTTTCAAAATCAATGTTCTATTCGACAAACTTATAGAAAACTCAGTGAAATTTATGGTTTACATAATCGTCCATCAGAACAGCTTATTCGTTGACAAAGAGCTGTACGTACAGAAGAAAATATCGCTGCTGTAAGTCAAAGTGTTAATGCTGATACAGATTTGTCTATTCATCGACGTTCACAACAAGTTGGACTCTGTGCATCCACCACATGAAAAATTTTCCATAAAGATCTTGGTATACAACCATACAAGATCCAACTGGTTTAAGAACTAAAGCCACTTGACTATAATAAGCGTCGTTTGTTTGCTGATTGGGCCCTAGATCAGCTTGAAGTTGATCCACTTTTTTATCGTAAAATTATGTTTAGTGATGAAGCTCATTTCTGGTTGAACGGCTATGTAAACAAGCAAAATTGCTCAAAAAGTTCTGCAGGTTCCATTGCATGCTGAAAAATGCACTGTATAGTGTGCTTTACACGCTGGAGGCATCATCGGTCCATATTTCTTTAAAAATGATGCAGGAGCTAATGTTACAGTAAATGGTGCTCGTTACAGATCGATGATCAATGATTATTTGTTTCAAAATTTGAATGGTATCGACCCAGAAGTGTTTTGGTTCCAAAAAGATGGTGCTACACCCCATGCTGCTACGGTAACAATTGATTTATTGAAAGAAAGATTTGGCGATAACATTATTTCGAGAAATGGTCCAATTAATTGGCCTCCAAGATCATGCGACATAACTCCACTGGATTATTTTCTTTGGGGTTATGTCAAGTCATTGTTTTATGCTGATAAACCAGAAACAATAGATGCTTTGGAAGCCAACATAACTCGTGGTATTAAGGAAATTGGTCTGGCCGAATACGGTTCTTCAGAGCTGGTTGTGGTGGACATATGCCGGAAATTATTTTTAAAACATAAATGTCATAAAATTATCTTTCAAATAAAAAAAATATTGGCTTCAATCTTAATTCCAATGTGTCTTATTTCAATTTAAAGTTCTATCATTCTAAAAAAACACCCGATATTTTGTATTTTATTTACCGAATCCAGTAGTATTTCTGGTCCCCATTTGGGCTTAAAACTATCAAATTTAGTTAGTGTGCTTAGAAAGGGCTCAAATTTATTTTCATTCGTACCTTCGTCAAAATGTCTGTTTTTACATTTCGAGACAAGTTATTCAAATCTGTTTGCTTGTTCGTTTGAAAGCACTCTAACTTTCTAAAGAAATATCTTTAAATTTTCAGCTCAGATTCCAAATCCAAACGGGAGTATCAAGTTGGCGAATGACAAAATCCACCCAATAAGACCGGAAAGATAACATTGTTTTTTATGCATATGAAAGAATAAATCTTAAGCAGAGATTAAATCGCTGAGTTATATATTGAATATATTCTGTAAAGTTTCGTGAGAATCGAAATGATAATACATAAAACACCCATTTCTATAAATTTTGAATATCTCGAGAACATTCACTAGATTCAGCCAAATTATAGATCTACATACAAAGTAGTGATAAAATTATTTATCTAAAGAATCAGATAACTAACTGTTTTATCGCAAGAGAAATAAGAGTTTTCCTGGAAACCGCAACACGCCATGATCATGATCGTAATCACAAGTCGATTTAAAATGCATAATAAGTGACGTCAAATTATTTCATGTGAATAACTCCCGAAAGCACTGAATATTTGAATGAAATTACTGGTGAGTGATATAAATCATTTGAATTGAACTACTAATCTCTGAGCTTAGAAAAGCTTATGCAGCAATCACTGTGCATAATGAATTTAACTGATTTCATTGAAAATAAATTTCAAAGCCGATAAACGCTTCACATAATTATTTTTTATGATTGCGCTATCACCATAGATCACAAAAATTTTCTGCCTCAATATGTCGAATTATTTTTAAGAGTGTTTCGTTCATCTCGATAAGACAATTTTCCACTCTTTAAAAAAAATTATCGCCTACTGAAACTTCAATTTGAACTATTTGATGGATTTGGTCTTCACTTGATCTAAATTCATTTTCAACTAGTAATAAAAAAAAATTAATTTCCACAAGCTTTTTATTGCTGAATGACAATTGTTTCACCATACTGTAGCTCATTCATATTCTACATTTGAACTGATACTGTATGAAAACTAACATACTACTCTGTCAAGAAAGTACCGGGAATTTTCAATTAAAACAACATTTTTACATTTAATCGTCAAAATTTATTGGGTCGTCTTCAGAATAGGCTCCATTTGCTCCAATACATCTATGCCAACGGCACTTCCAATTATCGAAACATTTTTTATAGGCGCTTTCCGGGATGGACTTTAGCTCTCGCGCCGAATTTTGTTTTATGGCTTCAATCGACTCAAAACGGGTGCCACAAAGGGGCAATTTTAGTTTTGGTAAGAGGAAAAAGTCGCAGGGAGCCAAATCCGGCGAATACGGTGGTTGCTGAAGCACGTTTGTTGAGTTTTTGTAGGTTCTCATATTTGTATTGACAGGTATTACAGGCAGTGGGACTAAAAGTAGAATTAAATTCATTTGGGTATTCTCAATTAGGTGGAGACATAACGTCGATGGCAATAAAAGTTATTAGTATAGTCGTTAGTTTTTCCAAATTAGATGAAGATATTCAATAAAAGTGACCTATTCGTGTCCGTTTAGGAGAATTTTCTGAGAATTATATGGGTTTAGTTCTAGTTAATGTTAATTGAATGTCGAACCTTTACTCTTGATATGCATAATTTCACATTCGTTATTGAAATTTTGTCCATATTTTATTAGATAGATGGTTGGCATATGGACAATGTGTTGAATTTGAAGTGTAGCTCTCTTGATGTTCGTGTATTTTTTTCTTGAACAATCTACTGGTCTGACCAATATAAACCATTGCGCAATCCTTACAAGTCAACTTATAGATTCCTGAATTATTATCTTTGTTTGGTTTAACTTTATTATTTTTAATATATTTATCAATGTTATTAATGATTCTAAAAGCTGCTATGTAACTGAAAATTTTCTATTTCTATTGAATATTCCACGTAAATTTCTAACAGTTTGGATAGAAGATTCATCACTTTCGAAATAAGTTCTTAATATTTCCTAATTTTGTTCAAGGTTAAATAAGTTCGTTAATGTCGAATATTAAGCTAATTGTCTATCAAAACACGAATGACAAAAGTGTTGCCAGACTAGAAATAACCGCTACTTCGAAATGCAAACTCTAGTTGGCCCATCCTTTACAATACTTCTTTTCTTTGAGTAGTGCTTATCACGATCACGATGAGTGTTTTCAGTCATAAGGGTAGTTTCAATATATATTAAATTATTCTGCACATGTTCTTTCTGTTACTTATGTATATAATGCTTCATTTCGCGATGTCTTTGGCGATTTTATAACTCTGATTTTCTCTATGACTGGACATTAAGTAGTTTCAAATTAGAGCCTGTGACGCTCCGCTGTAAGAAGAATGCCATTGGACGCAATTTGAATTGCTAGTTCTGTTATTTGAGCCCATGATATATACAGCCAACGTCAGATTAATCAGACACTTGGTGTGACTCGAACCATCAAAGGTAGGCTAGTTCTTATACCAAAAGGACAGCATAATGTAGACATCGATGCGCGTCTACTCGAAACTGCCATTTTGTTTGCGATTTTGTACAGCTATTGAAGCTCGTATACGATATTTGGAAGTGAGAAATGTTAGATCAGCAAACCTATGATAAGAAGAAGAGTTGCGAAAAGTAATCTAAAAGCATTTACTTAGCTTCTTACACACTATCAGACAATGGACAATGGATCAGTGGAAAAAGTCTTATTTTCAGATGAGAGTAGAATAATGTTAAGGGGTCCAGATGATCGTCAGTGTGTGCCGAGGACCTAATGAAACTTTTGTCTGATGTACCATGTACCGTGGGCTATCATGGAGGATCGATAATGGTTTGGGAAGGCATTATTTTACGAGTCTTGCACTGAACTCGCAGTCTTCATGTGAAGGGATACTTAGGAGAAGCTCTTGAAGAACAAGTATAAGTTTTTTCGCCATTTATTGGCGAAAATTTTAAATTAATGCCTTATATCGCAGGTTACCAGTTCTCCAGTATAGCCACCGATTATCTGTGTCAGGTGAAATCAAGTTCTATCATGGCCAGCGCGTAGTTCTGATTTCAATCCTATAGAACACATATGCCACAATCTCAAAAGATAAGTTAGATCATGAATATCAGCTCTCAGGAAACCTCAAAGCAGCTATAGAAGATGAACGGTACAATATCACCCAGTTACATATTCAAAACATAATGAATGGACCACCAAATACACTTCATTCAGTAAGTCATTACAGTCTGATGTAGTAATACACATTTTTAGAATGAAATATTGGAAAAATCGAAAAGGTGAATGAAATTAAAAATTGATAAATACCGCTCACAGGAATAAATTTGATTAAATAAGTGTTATGAAAATTTTGGGGAGTTGTTCTAATCCAATATGTAGTACTCATGAGAAACGTGGTAATTAATTTTGCTGGTGTTTGTATACAACAAACCGAACATTAAAAAAGTATTGTTCTAGTCCACCTCTGAAATTTAGTTGAATACGTCTTGAAATATGTTAATTACTTGAATAGAATGAGAAGGAACAAATACAATTAAGTGTGAAATTTGCAGCGTTTTCCACTCGTGAGTTGGCCGATCGTAAAATAGACAATAAAATATTTGAAACAGATATACAAGTGATAAGACTGAAATATGAGCACGAAATCTTTTCAAATATTCTTTCTGAATATTAAATATTAAAACAGAATAATTCTTTGAAACCTCTATAAAGCTTAATTTTATTTAAATATTTTAATAATTTCGTATATATTCTGTAAGCCTTCCACATATTTAATTTAAAAAAATTATATTTAATATTATAACTTCAGGAATTAAAAAACCATTTTAATGTGAGTCAATACTTGATAGAAGTAAAATTTAAATGACTTCAAATTCAGAATTATATATTCTAACTTCTACATTATATATTGAAACTATATACAAAACTATCAAATTGATATCCTTATATATAATCAATATAAAATATTTTTCAATGTCTCGGAAAAAACCTTTTTACATCCCGACATGAAATGTATTAATACAAATGTATTAGCAAAAACTATATAAGTATGTATATTAACATACAAATACAAGAAAATCCACTATTCCAAAATTATCTAAAATTATCAAAATAAAGGATCAAATAAAAATAATTGAACAAGAACTCAAACATTTGATAGCTATTTCGGCCTATATGGCCTCATCAGAAATGTATTGAATGCAGATTCAAATATATAATAAGATCAAAATTCAACTTACCAAAATAAGATAAAACATGGAACGAATAAACTTGAAGTAAGCTTTAAAATATCCAAAATAAAACAGAAATGATCAACGTATTGTTACGTATAACCTACAACTATTTGTACTCGGAACACAGAAAAATTATCATGGGACATTATTTGGGGTGAATAAGTTTTGTTATGATTTGCTGTGTTCCGAGTACAAATAGTTATAGGTTATACGTAACATTACGTTGATCATTTCTGTTTTATTTTGGATACTTTAAAGCTTACTTCAAGTTTATTCGTTCCATATTTTATCTTATTTTGGTAAGTCGAATTTTGATCTTGTTATATATTTTAATCTGAATTCAATACATTTCTGATGAGGCCATATAGCAAGAAATAGCTATCAAATGTTCGAGTTCTTGTTCAATTATTTTTATTTGATCCTTTATTTTGATAATTTTAGATAATTTTGGAATAGTGGATTTTCTTGTATTTGTATGTTAATATACATACTTATATAATTTTTGTTATTACATTCATATTAATACATTTCAAGTCGGGATGTAAAAAGGTTTTTTCCGAGACATTGAAAAATATTTTATATTGATTATATATAAGGATATCAATTTGATAGTTTTTGTGTATAGTTTCAATATATAATATAGAAGTTAGAATATATAATTCTGAATTTAAAGTCATTCAGGAATTAAGTCATATAAGCACTGCTTATATCAAACGACATATAAAATAAACATCCAAATAGACAAAAAATTTTGTCTACTCAAAATATTTACTTTATAGGATTTTGGTCTTATGATGAATGTTTATTTTATATGTCGTTTGATATAAGCAGTGCTTATATGACATTTATTTTATTCCTGAAGTTATAATATTAACAATAATTTTTTGGCTAACAGAATATATATATATATAAATATTAAAATATTTAAATAATTTCATCTACCTTCTGTCAAGTATAAGCCTCCATTTATTTTATTTTAAGCTTAATTTAAAGTTTTTCTTTCAAAATTAAAAAATAAATAAATCAAAATGTCTTAGAAACACTGTTCCTGTTTGAGTAGACATATAATATTCTCAAACATCTCACAAAATTCAAAAATATAAGGGATTTTATAGAAAATGTTAAATAAATTAGATATTAATTCCTTTCTATTAGTCTTTCGTGCCCTCTAAGATTGTCAAATCAGAGTTACTGAAATCAATATACAGGGTAGCCGGATTAAGCATTACTAGTAGTGTTATCTAAAATAAAGAAGAGGTTTTTACTTGACAGAAGGAATATTACAAAATTTGGATATCAAAACAGATTTAATCTGTTAGTCTCCTATAATTTTAATTTAAAAAAATTTTATTCAAAGACTTTAAACATTAAATTAATGTCTTATAAGCACAGCTTATATTTTATAGACATATAAAATCAAAACTTAATATATAATATCAAATGGAATAAATAACTCAACAAATATAAATTGTCAATTGAAATCAATACATAAATGTTTGAAGGAGACAGAATTTTGTTTCTGAACTTACAATTGTTAAAACTCGACGTTTTGCATTATCGTAATGGGCCCATTTTTCATCGCTTGTCATAATTTGATGCAAACATCTCTTTCTTTTTGCCGTTGGAGCAGTTGTTCACACGTGAAAACACAGCGTTGGACGTCTCTTGGCTTCAGTTCTTACAGAACCCGATTTCCTACCTTTAAGATCATTCCTATTGTTTTTTAACGATGTCAGATGGCTGGTTGATTGACTCCAAGTGATTTTGCGAGTTCCTCTTGCGTTTGTGATGGATATTCATTGACCCTTGCCGCTAATGCTTTATCCTTAGTCTTGGTGTCGCTCCGGGTCGTCTTTGTCTTCCAAACCAAAATTGCCTCTAAAATACGATGACTGTCGGCAACCTTTTTCTTCATATTGAAGTTATGAATTACTTCCCCGCATAAACACATTATTCGGTACAAAAGTTGACATTTTTAGAGCACACAGAAACTATGTTGTTTGCACTTCAGCGAAATGATAGTTATTGAAAAGAAAGCCAATGTTCACACTTCAAAATGAAGATGTTGCCAGATGAAAGAATGGTATAATAAACTAGTAGCGATACCTGTTATTAACACCCAATGAACTTATTCCATTTCATAATTCAAATACAATATGAACAATAAATAGTTAGCGAATAAATATCAAATATAGTGTCGAATATACTGTAAACTCACCACCCTAGAGACACGTCTATGCTCTACACAGAAAACAGAATTTTGTAATCCTCATATTCCTCATATTCTTTCAAGGTCACTGAAATTGGCGTCAGTTTTCAAAGTTTTGAAAATAAATTACTCATGATCCTGACGAAATATTGTATTAGCCTTAGTGTCGTTATTTTATATCTAAATGCTCAATTTAAACTCGATCGTAGAACTGTTGCTATGGTCTTGGTAGCGCTCAACGCTGTTCCGCTCACAATTTTTTTAATCTTCTAATCACACGAATCTCACGAAAATTTGCGTGAACATGTGTGTTAATATTCTACTTTTAAATATCAAACTTCAGATCGATATTAATCTACTAAATAATGAATTTCAGTTTGATCGAATTTTTAATATATATTTAAAATAAAATATAATATATAATAATAAATAAAATGTTATCCATTGGCAGGCCTTACTTTTGAAAATACTATAAATTTAAAATGATTGTATTATGGGCAAGACAATTTCAAATATATTTAATTGAATCTTTACTTGATGAAAATCCATATTAAATAAGGTTATTCATATTTCCCCATTTTTAATTGTTATTTAATACAATAATTGTTTCGCTATCACAGTAGCATCATCAAGCAGGTTTACATTTTGAATAACTATTATTCAAAATACAATATTAAATAACAATAAAAATTGTGAAAATCAAATTCACCTTATTCAATATTGAATAATTTCAAATATGTTGTGAATTTCTGATTTCCAATTTATTGTTATTTTCGAGAAATTTTGAATGAGGACTGTTTATTAGGATACTTGAAGAATAGGTGTTAATACTAAATGAAACCAATTTATTAATATTGAAATTATTAATTCCTGATAATTCATTTATTAAATCTATGGAAATTTCAATGCTACGTTCAAGCGAAATTTTTCTTAAGAATGTGAAGTTTTAATTGAACAATTTAAATAATTTACCTGAAGCAGAGTAGAAATGGGGATTTACTGGTTTGACTAGTTTCTTTGTGTAGTTTTGATAATCCATACATTTCAGGGGGTTGGGGATTCATTGCTGTGTTTTTAACTTCGAATAGTTTAGAGAATGGTGTATGGAATAAATGATGTTAGAGTTTGTGTTTAATGTGTTGATCATATCTTCCACATTTTCTATACTAGTGTTTTGATATATGAATATTGTCATTTTTTTCAATCAGTTTTGGTGAATATAATTTCTTTCGAATGATATCTTCGACTATTTTTGCATGACACGATTTTGTCCAGAGGTTTGTTTGTGTAATAGTATGTTTGATTAATTCTCTTTTTATGTGTTTATTCGGAGTGGAAATATTGATTATTACATTCTCAGCATATTAATTTTATTTTAATTTCTACGATTTACTTGTACATTTTTTGATTTTCGTCATGGGTAAATATTTGAAATCTGTTAAAAATTGTTTGTACGTCGAATTTGAATCGGTCCTTACTTGATGGAAATTCATTTTAATTAAATGAAAAAATATAGATTTGTCTACAGTTTATTAATATATCGACAACTTTTTCACCAGCAATGTGGCTTGGTCAAGTTTACATTTTGAAGTAACTCTTGAAATTACACTTTCACTTCTTATATAGCTAAAAATTTGAAAAAAAAGGCGGTAAAACTAGCAAACAATTTTCGAAAATAAAAATAAGGAAAGCGTATGCAAAAAGGAATACAAATAATCATCAATTTACAGAAATCCTGTAAAAAAAAATATGCGAAAAAAAGGAATGTAAATAATCATAAAATATTTTGAGGCCAATTTTCGGAAATACCTCACTGATCAAAATATTCAACAATGAAGATCTTGCGACATCTTTTAGTCGTTGAGAAGATCATGTTCGGAGTTACATTTCAGACATCTGGCATTCAACATATGCCAATCATTTAAGAGAAATTGGACATAATTTCAACAATACCTATGAATTGATCCATAATGAAATCAACAGTACCAAACTTACACTTTTGGAAACAGTAGAAATTAGTAGGTACAAGAACCATAATATTGTTCTCAACGACCAAATATTTTTTCTTACTGAGGTATTTCTGATAATTGGCCCCAATATATTTTGTGTTTTTTCTTATCTTTTCCGGAAATTGTTAGTTACTTGTAACGCCTCTTTTTTCAAGTTTTCGGCTATACAGGATGTTTCAGGAATTATTGTACAGGCTTTCAGTGAAGATGCAGGACATTTTGGTGAGACTGAATTAGTGCTCGAAATATGTCCTAATTATATTAGTTTAAGAGATACAGGATGTTTTATGTATTTTATCGAGAACTTTCAATCGGCATAACTCTTGAACGCCTGCATGGATCTTCATGAAAATTTGAAGGAATGAGTACAGGCCAATGCCTAATATTTGCACCTAATCACTTGTCGATAGCGCAGGTCCGGACTGAGAAAATTATATTCTTCATCCCACATCTTGTAAAACACCCTGTACATCGAATTTCTTTTACTCTGAATTCAACCCATTTCAAAATCTAAGTGGCTCATGCTGAGAATTTTGACATTTCCAACCATTCTCGGGTAATTATTGGAAAAATACGCAAGTGGTAGATTGTTGTGTTTTCATAAAATTTCCATTACTCTTAATGGAAATCAATTCTCTATATTATATATAATTCTATAATTATCGAAATGCCGTCATTTACGAATACTGAGTATACTGATATGTTGTTAGTTTATGGATTTTGTAAGTGCAATTGGTCCTGAAGCTGCTAGGGAATATCGAAAGCTATATCCGGATCGTCGATGCGAGATGTCCTAACCACCAAACATTCGAACATGTTAATCGCTCACTTCTTGAAACTGGACACTTTCCGTCAGTAAGTTAACGAGAAAGAGCAAGTTCGATGGTAAACCATGAAGAGATAATAGGAACTGTCCAAGAAAATCCCCCAACCAGCACTCGGCGTCTTGGTTCAGTTTTAGGTTTAACACATTGACAGGTCTGGCGAGTTCTGCACCGTGAAAAGTGGCATCCATTTTATTTACAGTCCGTCCAAACCTTGGAGCCAAGCGATGAACTACCGAGGATGCGATTTTGCAGATGGGTTTTGCGGAACCAGCGAGCTATCTTCAAAACGCTTTTTACTGATGAAGCGACCTTCACAAAAGATGGCATTTTGAATGTTCACATGCACATATTTGGTCCAGAGTAAATCCGAAAGTGACTAGGAAACGCAATTCACAACATCGTTTTTCAGTCAATATTTGGTGTGGAATTTACAATAATCGCCTAATTGGACCATATATTCTTCCAAACAGGCTGAATGGAGTGACATATCTACAATTTTTAATCGAGCATTTTTTGCCAGGGCTCTTGAATGATGGAAGCAATATTCCAAGAGGAATGTACTTCCAACATGATGGAGATCCGGCACATTTTACCCGTGAAATTGTAGAGCATTTGAATGAAGTTTATCCAGATCATTGGTTTGGTAGAGAGGGACCTGATGACTGGCCTGCAAGATCCCCAGATCTTACATGCTTGGATTATTTTCTGTGGGGGCACTAAAAAAATGAAGTTTACTCTGAAACAATCATAATAGACAGGGAGCATCTGATTAATCGTATTCAAGCTGCATGTGAAGCAATACGAAATCGACCGCAAATTTTGAAGAAAGCTTTAGCTTATTTGATCACAGAGCTAGAAAATGTTTAGAAGATAGAGGGGGTATTTTCGAAAACAAGTTATAATTTTTTCTCTTATTTATTGTCAATTTCTTTCAGTTCCACACATGTTTATGAGATACATTTTATATTTTTATTATTAAGTCCATTTTATAATAGTCCAATTAAATGTTCTACATTATTTCGAGTTTTCGGTTAAATTTAGTTTTGCAAAAAAAATTTGATGTTTCCCCTACATTCATGTATTGAATGGAATAAGATGCAGCACAATACCTAAGTCATGTTACTGAGAATTTCAATCGATTCAACATGAATACTCGCATTATTCGGAAATTCTCAGGTCCGTGTTTACTATAAATTGAAAATTCCAAATATTCAATGGTTCATAAAATGATGATGCGAAGTGTGCCATTGATACTAATAGGCTTTATTGAAAGAGTATTTATTGTAGATTCTGAAAAGATTTTCGCTTTTTGAAAATTGGATGTTCAGGGTGTACAAGATGTGGGATAAAGAATGTAATTTTCTCAGTCCGGACCTGCGCTATCGATAAGTCATTATGGGCAAATACTTGGCATTGGCCTGAAATCTTTCCTTCAAGTTTTCATGACATTCCATGCAGACATTCAAGAGGTATGCCGATTGAAAATTTTTGATAAAATACATAAAACATCCTGTAACTCTTAAACGAATATAGTTAGGACATATTTCGAGCACTGATTCAGACTCACCAAAATCTCCTGCCCTGAAAGCCTGTACAATCATTCGTGAAACACCCTGTATAAGATCAGAAACAAAATTTTGACTCCCTCAAATATTTATTCATTAATTTCAATTGATATTAATATTTGTTGAATTTTTTTATTCCATTTGATATAATATAATTATTATTATCATATTAAATATGAGCAGTGCTTATAAGACGTTAATTTAATTCTAAAAGTTTTTGAATAATATTTTTTGAAATTATATTTTATATGAGGCTAACAAAAGAAATTTGTTTTGATATTTGAATTTTGTGTAATTATATACTTTTGAAATATACACTGCAGTATCTTTCTGCAAAGCCACACAGTGGGGTTACAAACTATAGTTCTTGTATTAGAGACATATATTTATATACTTCTGAAATATACTGGTGACGAAAATAATATTAGTGAGATTCCTGTTCCTGTTACCTGATCAGTCAGATTTAGGAAGGTGCACGAACATTATCATACTGTATAGAATTATACCACCGAACAAAAATACAAAATCTACTTTAATAATATTTGGACGTCAGTTCTGCTTCTTGTTTACTAGAATTACTAAACTTCCAACGAAATAAGAATCGAAAAGAACTTAGAAGCACTTCACATGATTATGTCTGCAATATTGACGGAATTGACATATCATCTGTAGTATTATAATTGACCAATAAAGTCAGTTACATTTTCACCAACATTCAAAGAAAAAATTTCTCCAAAGGAAGTAAGACGATGCGACAGAAAAGCAATAACTATATAAGTATTGAGTCTCCAAACTTTTTCATTGAAAACAATGCTCAAGTATGAAGGTTTGATAAATATGAACTGTTATATCGGAAGAAATGAAATAAAAGAAATGGTTTAAACATTCGACTTTTTGATTAAAAAAATGTATATGAGACAGTAATTAATTTCCACAAAAATGTTTGTACTACTACAACAATTGTTTCACCACGATGTGGCTTCTTCAGGTATTACATTGTACTTTGAAACAATTGTTGTAGTAGTACATACATTTTTGTGGAAATAAATTACTGTCTCATATACATTTTTTTAATTAAAATGAGTTTCCACCAAGTAAAGACCGAATCTATTAAATATTAGACTTTTTCATCACTTAGTCGATATGACCTTGGTTAATACATGTCTCCTCCACAATATAATTCGCAAACAAGTTTTGTAACAGGTTAAGTTTCGGCTAGAAATAACAGAATGTCTCTGAAAGGCGGAAAGTGGAAACAGAAAATGAGGCAGAGCATTCAAAGATTCGGTCTGTTATTTACAAAAAGGAAAGAGCCATCTCGATTTTCTCATGTTCCTCCAAGAGGCATCAGAATTAACTCTAATCGTGCTACTGGCCACATATGACAATGCAATATTCATTATTTATTTTCATGAAAAAAAATGTATAATTGATCATAAGTCATTCTCCTTCAACAGCGAACATTTTTATGTCAAATCGGATACGTCTAACATTGCTCGTATTTATATACACAGTGTCTTCGTGGAAAATTTAAAATTTGTCCTTTATGATTAGAATGTCTTCGACATTTGAGAATTGATAATATAGGGTGACAAAAAAAAACCTCGGACAAACTTTTTTTGCATTTAACTTCATTAAACAAGAGAAATTAAACAAAACAACAACGAATAATAAAAACATAAACATTTGGTAATAATATATTTAAGCGGTTTCGAAGTGGCTTCCTTTGGCGGCTATACATAGCTTCAGACGCTTCTTGAAATTTTTGGCAATGGGATTTTCCCAATCGGGAGTTAATCGGTGCATGGATTGCTTCAACGACTTCAAACTTTTATGGTTAGCACACGCCCTGAGCTCTAAAATCGACCGCACGCTGTAGTCCATTAGGTTCGGATCCGGCGAGTAGGCGAGTAGATGTGATGAAACCCGGAAAATGGGTTTTACACCATTCTTGCGTCATTTTCGCTTAGCGAGCCAGAGCGGAATATTGTTGAAAGGTCCAGTGCGTGTTGCCGAAGTGCTGGGTGCACGGAAGTACCAAGGGTGTTTTGCGGCAGACTTTGTCGTTTTGGTGGTTGTGGGATTGTTCTACGGTGAAAAGCTTCTCGTCTGTGAAGAGAATGCGCTCCCAATGCTGACCGGCGGCGAGATGAAGGAGTTGGCGGCACCTTTGGAGTCGTACGCGCTTGTTTTCATCCTTGAGGAGTTGAAATTTTTGGTTTGATACCGGTCTCACGGGCTATTATTCTCATGGCGACCCTCGGATTTCGATTGACTCGATTTTTGACGATGTTGCGATTGCTAGGCGTGTTGACAGTACGTTTTTTTCCCACTTTCTGGACGACGACCATCATGACCAAGCTCCTTGAAACGGCAAATTGCATCGGACACAGTTTGTCGAGGCATTTTGAGCAAATAAACAATTTCGCATTGACGCTTACCTTGACGAAACAGCTGCAAAATTGCACTACGTTTGTTTGGCATTCTAACACTCTGTAAAATAAAGTAATATAAAACTGAAAATTCAAGAAAGTGTAGAGAATTTAATAGAATAAAAATTATTTGGCTGCGCTAAAATACTTTTGTTCCAGAACACAGTAAAATCTGTCCGAATTTTTTCTTGTCACCCTGTAGATAATCCTGTTACTTTTGCTTATTTGCAGTTGAAATGATGTGTTGCCTAATCTAAATAATTATAGTTTACTGAAACAAAGAAAATATTAGGTGACATAATAGCAGAGTATAATTTCGTTCAGTTAAAAACCAACCAGACCATAACCATACAGATTAAGTTAAAAATACAATAAATGCCTACTTAGCTCGTACCTTGAAATGAGGTACTCTTCAACTTAGAGACCTTGAAAGTACTATATATCTTATGTAATAACATTTTAATGAACAACTATATTTTACGGGCGCATTGTCGCTGCATAATCTATCATTGTTCCAGAATTGCGAATTCTTTTGTATTGTTATAGAGCAGCAGGCTCCAGTTTTCATAAAATTATCATTTATGGACACGCACTGTAAGTCCAGCTCATTTATTCTCGGTTTAATTTTTGCTAAAACTGAATCTCAGTAATTAAAACTTAATGAACAGTGAAAAAATTCAATACCTTGGTATTTTTTCAGTATGTCGTGAAGTAAACAGAGTTTCTGAAACTTTCGCCTGTTCAAGTGTCAAGTATTATTTATTATATTTATTTTATTCTTTCAGTTTTTCTTCTTAATCGGTTCACTGTAGAGGGGAAAATTAGAAATGTATTTTAAATAAAATAAATTATCTCATATTTCAAATATCGAACAATAAATAAAAAACAACCTCCTTCAATTTCAGTTTTCATCAAGTGAGTTTTTTCTCCTTGGGTACTACAGAACTCCATATGCCTGAGAAAAAATACAATATTTCTTCAGCATAATTTTGATTTCGGACATCCATTTTCTGTACACAATATACTTTAATGTGAAACAAACTTAAAACAGAAAGTTTAAAAAAATTAAAGATCAGAATAAAAAATTACCGAAAGGAATACAACAAAATGTTGCAAAAAGCGTCAAAAAATGTTGGAATGTATGCTGAAAGAGAATATTTTTTTTACATTGAATCTAAAATATTAATTTAATTAGGGAGAGTATTGAATAAAGAGATAACAAAGAAAGAAGTTGTCGGAATGTATCCTGAAATAGAAACAATTATTATGGATTGAAAATATGGAAAATAAATTGAGAAATTATTGAAATTGACCAAACAAATTAAAATTATATTGAAATTTTCACAATGATTCGAACAGTAAAGTATCTCTGACCGTGACAAGTAAATATTGAATATTTTATTTTGACAATTTCTGATACAGAACTTACCTTAGTCATTTCGCAATTACTTTCATTTCATTTATTTATTTGATATTTTTCTAATTTAGTTTTCTGGTATCAGATTCAATTAATCATAGTGGTTTTGGTTTCAGGATATATTCCAACATTTTTGACTCATTTCACAACAATTATTTGTATTCTATTTTCATTCTTCTCTTCATTTTCTTTCGCATTTTCTGTTTTGTTTACATTCAGGTATACTGTATACAGAAAATTCAGGAAATGAATGTCTGAGATGCAAAGGATCAGGCACATTCAAATGATTTCTTCAGCATATCGAATTTCCTGGTAATTAAGGATTTCATTAAGAAATATATAATTAGTTACCATACTCACATGATGAAAGCATGTATGACGAAAGACTTATTGTGAAACTGAATAAAGGTAGTGGAAATTAAATTGTTTCACTTTGAATAATGATTCATTAACTTTCCGTCGTGCCAAATTTTTTTGATTTACATGATCACGATGTTATTGATGATAGGATCTATGTGTTTCATTTCCAGTGAACTTAGTAGCAAAACAAATCGTCAGTTACTTTGATTGAAAAACTTTGTATGTGAAGAAAATTATCACGAAATATTCAAAATCCGACTGCAAAATCACTAACTTCGAAGGAAAATGTATTGAAGGATTTGAGAAAATCGAAAAAAGTATTGAATAAGATGAACTGAAAAGGGAAAAACATTGCGTTTGAGTGCAGAATGAATCATGCGATTTTTTAGTTTGATCTTGAGTTGAAAAAAGTTACTTACATTTAAGAAGGAAATCCGAAGAAATATAATTCATCCTATCAAGCCTTCATTTCGCGAAATAGAGACGAAGTTCTGAATTCTTTGAAATCGCTTAATACACCTAACGGACCAGACTCCAACAATACTCCTGAAAAGCTAAGTGGAGAGTTTTAATACAACTTTAACAATAATTTTCAATGAATTACTATCTACAGCTACTTTTCTGTAGAATGGAATATCTCTTACATCATACCTATTTTTTAATCTAGACCTTAAAACCTGGTGGAGAATTATCGTCTCATATGCATACTTTCAACTATAGCAAAAAAATTTGAATCTTTGATATACGAACATTTTACTAACCATTTTAAAAATATAATTATTGAAAATCAGCATGGCATTATGGAGGGTAGACATTTTTAAATTAATTTGATATGTTTCCTAAAAGGTGGATTTTATTCCCCCATACAAATGGACGTGGTTAATTAGGACTTTCGTAAGGCTTTTGACATGATCAACCATTCTGTTTTGATTGGAAAGCTTGCGGAGGTTTGTTATATGCGAGGTCTTCCTCAGATATCTAGAGTCTTATATCCTTAATAGCTCGGAGTTTGTTTTTCTCAACGGCTATAAATCATCTATGTACATTTTCCCACTTGAGACCAATTTTATTTATAATTTACCTCAGTGATGTAGGACTTTGTTTTTCTCATTCTGAATGTCTTTGTTACGCCAATTGATTTTCAGAAGAATCAAATCTAGGAGAAACTGCGTCAAGCTTCAGAGCGATATAAAATGTTTACACCAATACTGTAAAAATAACTTTTTTTTAATCTTAGGAATTGCAATAAAATCACATTCACTCGTAAGGCCAGTGATAATTAATTAATAAGTAATGAATAACTGAGGTAGGTCATTTACATTTTTGATTTGATTCTAAAGTGTTCTTTGACAAGCACATTGAAAAAGTTATTAAAGCATTAAATAAAATGTCTGGCTTCATACTACGTACCGATGCTAGTTTCAAGAATAGCATCTGGTCACAGTTGGCCCCCTTCATTCTTTTGTTTCTGGTAGATTAAATTTCGCCTTATCTATAGAGAATTCGGTATGATCTTTATTACTATAGATTGAAAAGGGTTCAAAGGAAATTTATAAAAAGTTTAATAAATAAGGGATCATGATTACACTAAGCTAGAAATCATTGCCATCTGCTCAGTCTGTATAAGAGGCGTACGTTGACGAATGTTGTGTTACTTTTTAAGATTGTTAGTGGTGTCTTGTCTATGCCCGCTATTTTGCAGACCTTCAAGATACCCAGCTCAGGATTGAGGTCACAAGACGTTTTCTGTGTGCCCTTTATACGAACGAATTTGTCTCAGAATCAGTTTATAGGATGATAGTCGCACTGAATTAACTCTGCTTGGGGTTAGACATTAAACATATATCGGAATCAAAATTGAAGAAATATATTAAGAGAGACTTAACGTTATGGTTAACCAATATTCAGTAAGAACTTTTTTCTTACAAATAAACTTGTTTTAATTTTGTGAATACATGTATTTGGCAAATCGACAGATTATTACATTTTGAATAACTGTTATTCAAAGTGTAACAAATGTAAAAATCTGAAGATGCCACTATGATAGGAAAATAGTTGTTAAAATAAATATGTGGAAATTTGAATTTTCTTTTTCTGTTTGATTTCTATTCATTTTCACAACAAATGGTGGACCATGTGATTTGTTATTTATTATTTTCTCAAATTATAAACCTTCGTAAACGTACAAAAAAATATGGGCTTTCTTGGAATTTTCACTGTATATGTTCTGAATTATGTAGATTCCAAAAATCCGTTCGTTTCACCTTTGGGCCCTTTTTCCGAAACTATTGAACATACATTCATGAAAGTTGGTACAACAATCAGTCATTATATGTCATTGATCTTCTAATCTTTGTACTATTTTTAGAACAGAAATTAAGAAATACGAGTATACTATTCTGTCAAGAAAGTACCGGGAATTTTCAATTAAAACAACATTTTTACATTTAATCGTCAAAATTTATTGGGTCGCCTTCAAAATAGGCTCCATTTGCTCCAATACATCTATGCCAACGGCACTTCCAATTATCGAAACATTTTTTATAGGCGCTTTCCGGGATGGACTTTAGCTCTCGCGCCGAATTTTGTTTTATGGCTTCAATCGACTCAAAACGGGTGCCACGAAGGGGCAATTTTAGTTTTGGGAAGAGGAAAAAGTCGCAGGGAGCCAAATCCGGCGAATACGGTGGTTGCTGAAGCACGTTTGTTGAGTTTTTGGCGAGAAAGTCAGTCACAATCGTAGCTCGGTGAGAAGGCGCGTTATCGTCATGCAAAATCCATGAGTTGTTCGCCCACAAATTTGGCCGCTTCTTACGGATACGCTCACGCAAACGTTTCATAACGCCTAGGTAATACTCCTTGTTTACCGTCTGACCCTCTGGAACGTATTCGTAGTGCACCACGCCAAGGATATCGAAGAAAACAATGAGCATCACCTTCAATTTCGAGCGGCTTTGGCGTGGTTTTTTCGGTTTCGGCTCATTTTTTGCCACCCATTCCAATGATTGCTGGCTTGTTTGCATATCGTACTCGTAGACCCAGGTCTCATCACCAGTTATAATGCGTTCCATGAATGTAGAATCGGAATTACAGCGATCCAGCATGTCTGAAGCAACCTGTTCGCGATGACGTTTTTGAAGAAAATTCAGGTCTTTCGGTACGAGTCGTGCGGCCACCTTTCTCATGCCCAAAATATCAATCAAAATCGTACGTGCGGACTCATGGGATATCTTAAGATCATGTGCTATCTCTCTCAAGCTGGTACGACGGATTTCCAGCACCCTTTCCTTAATTTTATCGACGTTATCTTCGATCGAAGCCGTCGATGGGCGACCACTTCACGACCGTCCTTGAAGGCTCTGTACCACTGATATGCACGAGTTTTCGATAGAGCATTATCACCAAAGGCCTTTTGCAACATTTTCAATGCATCGGCACACGAAAATTCATTTGCAACACAAAACTTTAAACAAATTCTTTGCTCAACGTAATCACCCATAGTAAAAATCGGCACGCACTCTGACATCGACTGACTTAATCAGCTGTTGCAAACACACTAGTTGACAGATCCCGCTCAAGCTTGGCATAGTAATTAAGGACAGTGGTACCAACCTAGGAAAAAAAATTTTTACCTGCCTCATTGCCCCGCCAGATTTAAATCGATAATTCCCGGTACTTTCTTGACAGAATGTATGTCTTGAAAATTAATCATTGTGTTGATGCGAAATTGGAAGTATGTATTTGTTTTCTCATTCGTCATCCAAAATATTGTGCCGCTCTACGATTAGAAATTTTCCAGTTATAACTCTTATAATAAATATTTTGGCTTTTCTATAACCCTAACAAAGCTGTCATTTCATACTTATAAGTTGGGAAGAAATAAATCCATTATTTTTGCGTGAACTTAAACACTTTATTTAACATGTTTCGGATAGTTCGATTTGGGTCAAATCAACGTTTTGTTCTATAATTTGATGCCATTTTTGAGGTAGCTTCATAATGCTCCTTTCATAGAAGTCTTGGTGCTTATTGATGAAAGTCTTGGTCTTCATTGATGAAAGTCTTGGTGCTTATTGTTGAAAAAAAAGTTTCACAACAAGATGATAATGGCTTGGTGCCAGGTCTGGACTATATGGTGGATGAATTAAAACTTCTCAACCAAGCTCCTGGAGTTTCTGGCGAGTCACTACAGATACGTGTAGCCTGGCGTTGTACTCATGGAACACAACACCTCTTCTGTTGGTCAATTTTGGCCGTTTCTGTTCAATCGCTAGCTTCAAACGGTCCACTTGTTGACAGTAGAGATACGAGTTTAGTATTAGAAGGATATCGAAGTATCCAAAGAAAATACAAAACTTACCCAGCAAAAATTCAGTGGAGACAACGCTGTTTCATATCGGTATCATGAAAAAACAAATTCCACTCTGAAAATTAAGAAATCCTTCGAATCAACCTCGGTGCAGAAAAGTTCTTTCAAAAAACCTTTCAAAACTATGTAACACATCTTCAAAAAGGCATTTGAAAAAACTCACCGCTAATCATCAGTCCACTTTCATATTAATCTAGAACATCAAATACGCAAATAGTCAACTTGGTGGCTAAACTAAACCATTTATATTATATGATTATCCACAGAATATACACAGAGATTAAATAAATTAATTTCAAGAATCGTTTATATCCAAACACTAATATGTGCACTAGTGAAAAAAAATGTAAATAAAGATTATTATTATTATTTTGGATATGAAATAATATATCTTCGTATGAAATTAGCAATGTTCATCGTATGTCAATCACTTCTCTATAGACAATAAGCTATGACAGATTTTTAGATTGATCATAATTATAAGGTTTCCCGAAATGTAATTTCGTTTCAGGTCGGATCGACGGTGCTCGTACCAGGGTCAATTGAGGTATCAATCTAGAGGTTATCTTATTCATAAGACTGCGTTCGGGTGAATGGATAAGAAGCACCTCCGACTTGTGAGTTGCGTCCCAAACAACACGGGTACTGACCATGCAGAGCCAGAGAGGTTGGATAGTGCTTCGCTGATACCAGTCAGATGGTTCTAGGTTTTCGAACTGAACCCAAACTGGAAGCCGCTGGGTTCATCTCTTCGGAGGGATTCTTGCCACGCGCGATGATAAGGCGTTACGCTGACTACACTTTCTGCCTCTTGTGGCAGACTGTGGAGACTGCTAACCAGTCACTTGGTGAAAGAGCTACGCTCACATGCCAATACACCGTCTGGTAGAATTCACGTGAGAAATGTTTGCTATCGAGTTGATGTGTTTGATTCGCTTCTCAAACGTTACAAAAATGATCTATTTTTGAAGCGCATCATAACTGGGGACGAAAAATAGCTTGTATATAACAATGTCGAATGCGAGAGATCATGGAGCAAAAAAGAAGAAGCGGCTCAAAGCATTTCGAAAGCCAATATCCATCAAAATAAGGTGATGCACTCCACAATTAATTAGGAAGTCTGCTGTTATCAGCTTGACAAACTGAATGATGCACTTCAATAGAAAAGGCCAGAATTAATTAACAGAAAAGGTATAGTGTTCCACCAAGATAATGCGAGACCTCATACAAGTTTGGTCACTCACCAAAAGCTTTTACAGCTTTAATGGGATACACTGCCACACCCACCATATTTTCTAGATCTGACGCCTTCGGATTATTATTTGTTCCACTCATTGCAAAATTTTTTGGACGGTAAAACCTTTTCTTTAAATGAAGAAGTCAAGAATCACCTGGATCAGTTTTTAGCCAGCAAAGACAAAACATTTCATGAGCGTAGAATCATGCTACTACCAGAAAGATGGCAAAAAGGGTTGAACCAGAATGGTCAATGTATAATTTAATGAAATATTTATTCATTATACGAAAATTGTCTTTCATTTTCCCAAAAAATACAAATTACTTTCCGAATGGCCCCCTATCTTATATAAACAGTGTAATTCAATGACATTGTCACTATCTTAATAAATTTGCATTACAAAAGTTGTTTAACCGATTTTTTTCTGTTTCAGAAAGAATGATAGTAGGACTGAGGTTGGATGAAGACGACATTCCTTGATTGTGAAGGATCGAAAAACACTTCAATTAATAGTTATTGGAAGAGACCGACAATAGCATGTGAGCTTTAATTGACTTCAATAATAATCATCATATGGCACACTGGACTGAATTTGTGGAAATATTCGAATTACTTAATTAAGCTCAGTGATGCGAAATTATTATGACTTCAATGAAACAATTTGATGGTGTACTTACAGACAACTTTTCAATTCTCATCGAATTTCTGCTCAAAAAATAAAGGCTGTGATACTGTTGCAAATATAAAGGAAAATTGTTTGAAATGACTGGTTCCAGAGAAAATTCAGATGAAATGGACGAAAAGATGGAAGAATTCGTACATGTATTTCATGCGGTAGAAGGGAGTGCTGAAGAACAGGAAAACTCAAAATGGAGACAACAATTTTGGCAAATCTTTCCTACAATTTGTGGTAAGTAGAAATATATACAAAATTTCTACTTAATTAGATACTGATATTTTAAAGAAGAAAATATGTTCTAGAGTTTTCCTTCAATTTTATGCGCCATGAGATTTTCCATCGATAGTATCATCAGAATAATGTTATTCTTTTTGAAGGTTTATTTAGTAGAAAATTATCATCGTTGAAATAGATGAATTTATAAAGACACTTATCTCACATCAGAAGCAGTAGATCAGAAATAATAAACTTTGAATATAAAAAAAAATTTAATCTGTATGTCTTCTACAATTTTAATTTCAAAAAACGTTTTTAAAAAACTTTCAGAATTAAATTAATGTCTTATAAGCACTGCTTATATTTAATAGACGTATAAAATTAAAATTCATTATACAATATCCAATGGAATAAAAAAAAACCAACAATATAAATTGTTAATTAAAATTAAAATATGAGTAATATTGAATGTTTCGTTCCAAGCATGCGCACCTGAACTTGTCAGACAGGCGTGGTACGCATGTCTAAACTAAATTTCTTTCAAAAATACACAACATAAATTTAAGAGCTTCTCCAAAACTAATATATTTGAAATATTTAATATGCTTGAATATTTAAATGAGTTACTTCAAAAACTCTCAATAACACGAACCACAGCCTTAAAAAAAATTAGAATTCAGATAAGGTCAGTTCAACTTTACATTTAAGAGATAAATAACAATAAATAAACTTGTAAAGTTACCATACAATTTTTGGAATCTATGTTTGATGTACATTCAAACTAGGTACATCTAATATCGAAGATACTCTATGTCCTATGGTAAATACAAAAATCACAAAAAATTTGTAAGGCATTTTATGGCCTTCCTTAAACCACTGGAAACTTGATAATAAATTTCTTTATTCAAAAACCAAATTTAATTATATATTATATATAAAATAAAATAATATGAAGCGATCTTTTACTTGATAGAAGGATTATTACACACTTTGAATATCAAAACAAATTTAATCTGTTAGTCTTCTACAATTTTAATTTTAAAAAAAATAATAAAGTGTATTTATATGTGCTTATGTATGCATTTCAAAAGGTTGCATATTTTTATTATTATTTTATCGTTGATAATTTAAATCAATATTTTCATTTTTACAATTCTTTTGAATAAATTTTCACAATATGTACAAAAAATGGTCACAAGTTTTAAAATTTATTAAATTTAGGTCTCTACACTTTTCTAATGCATTACCTCTCACAAAATTTCGAAGAAATATTCGTTTTTCTACATCTGTGTTCAGGACTTCAAACTTAATTCGAAACTCATACCATAGACAGATTCTACCCAGTTACTATCCTGATCGTGAATGGAATCAAAAATCTATTTTTCAAACCCAAATTTAAATTTTCCAAGTTTTTTCTGTCGAATTAATTGCGCTTACGAACGAACCAACATGAATGAATTTTACCGGAAATAGTTCAAAGGCATTTCCGACTCAAATTTCCAAAAACACAGACGTTCTATCGAAATGGTTGGCAGTTTGTTTATTTACGTAAAACTTATATTTTTCGCATTTCGCGACATTATTTGAGTTGCAATTTATACTGGATGTTCCAGTTGTCCACGTCAAGTAGAAAGCGGATGGTTGATCATAATAATTATAATAAATATTTTTTAAAAAATCTAAGTTAAGTTATAGACATTTCAAAAAAATTGAGATTATCTTCACCCTGTGATGATGCTTTAACTCTCGTTACTACCAATCTATATTTTATTTTCAATTTCATTTTCATTATGTAATCCTGAATAATGATATGAGCTTTTCGCTCAACTGAGTATTCAAAATGAATACTTAACTGTTTATACTGAAAAAATGTACTACCCTAACTTACCAAGTAACTTTAAAAGTTGGCGCATTAAATAAGAATTTCAAAATGATATAAGACTTGCCAGTAATTTTCCAAGTATCCTGGATATTTTTTTGAAGAAACCTAATTTTGAACAAATTTTTCTTGTTTACTGTGTTAAAAAAGTTTTAAACTAAATATCAATTATCATTAATAAGGAGTGCGAGCTATGGTAAAAGTTTGTTTGAGTATGTTATTGTTATACAGATGTATGTTACAGTGTCTCGACTTGTAGAACTTGCTGTTACTATAGCCTTATTAATGATAATTGGTACAGATCTGTTGTAATTCAATAAGAAAAAGCACATTTCTAGCATTTTTATGTTGTTAGTAGACTCTATGTTTTCTATGTTTATTTTTCTATGTCACTGCCAACAGCTATTTTTTGTTTTTCTGTTCGTTCTTAAGTTAGTTACCGACAAGTAGTGTAAGGACCAAGTGTCGAAGTCAGTTAAGTAAATATATTGTAGCGTCAACAAGTGTAACGTTCATTTCGTATCCAACTAGAACAAAATCCTATTTTACTTTAATTAACAATATCAGCCGAATTAATTTATTCGAATATAAATATGAATTTTTGGATTCTTAGATTTATTACATTTCCACAAATGTTCAAACTGCTCTTCTAAAGAAGAAATCAAACGGGTTCAAGTAGGACAAACGGGCTGGCCTCCAGATAGTACCAGACTGTCCCGTCCATCTACCCGGATTATGCTCATCGACATATTCTTTTCCTGAATGGGCAGCTTTCTTGTAGAAACCTTTCACCTAGATGCTTAATGGCACGCCTTCCAGTAAATTTGGTATTTTTTTTTTTGTAAAAAATCCAACTAAACTTCACCATTCAAGACTTTTGGTAGCTGAAAAGGTTCAATGATTTTTTCATTTAAAATTTCGGTCCACATGTCTACTTTGAAACGATATTTTGTCTCATCAAATGTATATTTTCTATATAGCGGATGGTCCATTTACAATTTGCATTTTTCTTCGGCTATAAATAAAAAACTGATGAATATCTTCTCAGTGTTATGAGTTTATTATAAATGTTAAACCTTGACATTTTCGAATGAAAAACAGTATCATTCAAATTACCGCCACGACTGGCCATACAATACCCCATCAGATCAACCCAGTAGACTTATACATACAAGGTGTCCCATGTAGACTTATACATACATGCGCACCACGCCTGTCTGACGAGTGCAGATGCGCATGCTTGAAACTAAACATTCAATTTTACTTATTTTTTAATTTTGATTAAAAATTTATATTTGTTGGGTCTTTTTATTCCATTCGATATTGTGTAATGAATTTTGATTTTATACGTCTATTTAATATAAGCAGTGCATATAAGACAATAATTTAATTCCAGAAGTTTCTTAAAAAAATTTTTTTGAAATTAAAATTGTAGAAGACTAACAGATTAAATCTGTTTTGATATTCAAAGTTAGAAACCCAATACATTCAAATACACTAGATCTGTAAGTAACGATATACTGAAGACTGAAATACATTTGAGAAAGAATCTTCAAAACAATAAAATACATCGTAATGAATTTCATGCGTTTCACACATTTTTCCATCATGAACGAAAAGAAAATCGAATGTTTTTAAAATAGAAATATTCAAAAACTCAAATTGTTCTGCCATTAAATAAACAAATTTGAAAATTTCAACTGCGATGTTTAGAGAACAGAAAAAACTTCTGAACTCAATCACACCCAACATCTCCTTCCTCTTCAAAAAATGTTGGGGTTTGTTGCCATCCTCAGATGGTTTTTTCGGAACAATGTCGTCATATAAATTCTTTCTCCCTAATACAGAACTTAGAAATTATTTTTGGATTTTTTAAAACTCTTAGGTTTTTGAGTTTGGGTGCTTCAATTGTCTGTTCAACATCACCTTTTTTACGGTTAGTTTAATGTTACATTATTTCGTGAGCAATGAACTGATTTTGAAACTTTGAATTGGGTTATGTACAGAACATAAATAACTGTATAACTAACCAACACTCGACATCTATTTCCTATCAAAAAATGTTGGGGGTTGATGCCACCTTCATGGGGGTTATTTTTGGGAACAAACTCATGATGGAAATTCGTCCCACTCAACACAAAAGTTGATCTCTTTTCTTAAAATCTTCTAAAATTATTCGTTTCTGAGTTCTGGGTGATCAATTTTTTATTGGAGACACCCTATATATGGACATTACAAGTAAATTGTCGATTATTTGAGGCTCAATCTCATGAATAGCAACTTAAATTCCGTATTTCAAGGTATCAATCGTTTCTGGATGGTTAGCCAGTTATCCTTTAGCCCCATAAAAAATAGGCTAACGGAGTCAAATCACAGCTCCGAGGCAGCCAATTGGCATCAAAATTTTGACTAATTATTCGATATTCAAAAACGGTGCGGAGAAGATAGATATTTACGTTGGCACCGTCCTGTTGAAACCAAATTTCAACACAAAAAATAAGAATTGGTTGAGCATGGCACGGTGACGTTCTGATTAATCGTGAAGGCGGTTTCTTGCTCATTTTTGAAGAAAATGGCCTAATGATGGCATCAAACCAAATACCGCACCAAACAGTTACTCGTGGTGAGTGCATTGGCCTTTCCACAATAACGTGTGGATTCTCTTATTCCCAAGTGCGAGAGTTTTGCTTATTCACATATCTTTCGAGGTGAAAAAGAGCTTAATCGCTAAAGATGATTTTTCTGGGAAAATGTCCATGCGATAATTAACTTTTCAACTTTTAAGTTATTTGTCCAGTTATATTTTTTCTGTACAGACAGTTAAAATTTGGCGAATCATTTTAAGGACATATTTAGTAGGGTGAAATATGACATTTTTTTCATACTGAAGCAGTTGGCTTAAAATATTAGATAACAATGTACAGAAGCATTACTCAGTATTACATATTAGGAACCCAATTTCCTTGTTTATGAATCATTTCTAATGATTTTAAACGATGTGTGACTGCTTACTGAGTGACTTCTAATATTAGAGCAAGTTCTTTTTGTGTTTGAGATGAATCTTCCTCCAATAATTCCTCCAATTCTGCATCCTCGTAAATTTTTGGCCTTCCACTGCGATCTTTGTCTTCTACGTCGAAATCACCGTTTTTAAACTTTTGAAACCACTCTCGACACGTTCTCTCACTCAAAGCACCCTCACCATATGCTTCTACGAGCAATTGATGCGCCTCAGCAGCAGATTTCTTTGAATTAAAGAAGTAAACTAATATTGTCCGCAAATGACGCTTACTTGGCTCAAATTTTGACATTTTCAACTTATGAAAATTATATTTTACCAATATAAAATCAATGATATTAATCGGTTATGTTGTTCTTGAATGTCCAAACTATTTTTTAAACCGGTTATCATCTGCGAAATCTAACCGAAACTACGTGCCGCTTCATCTACAATAAAACGGCGGAAACTTATTTTTACTCCTAATAATAAAAATTTAATTAAATATGAAATGAAAATTTGTAGTACCAGAAGTTAAAACACCATCACAGGTGAAAATTTGCGCAATTTTTTTTCTCGATTTTTTTTTGAAATACCTTTATGACTTTAAGAATACGTAACTTAGTTTTTTCATATTTATATTATAACTATTATGGCTTAGTGAATTACCCGCTTCCGACTTGACGTTGACTTCTAGAACACCGGTGTACATTTCTTTATGGACATGATTTTTTTTAATAACTATCAAAAGTTATTTATTAATGCAGTGTGTTTTCAAACATCCCATATAGGTCAATTGTACTCGTATAAACAGCAGCATCGGCTTTGATCGAATTCGATGTATTTCAAGCAGCTGGTACTGAAAACAATATAAACTATCTATTCTAGATCCGTACGATGTTACGTATAATCAAGCAAATGAGACAGTTTTAATTTATTGACATGCATAGATTTCAAAAGCAGTTTTAAAATGCATCAAAAAATAATTTTCCGATTTGTTAGTGACCTTGAAATTTAAATGAAGAATTAGCCTTATTTCTTGGTAACATAATTCCTCTACATTTTCCACACTTAATTAATATTGAATGTTTTTTTCAGCTTCTCTTCTAGGGATATCTTTCGGTATCATGTTAGGGTGGCCTTCAATAGCTTATCCCTACTTACTACAAGAAAATTCTGTGATACCTATTTCTTTGAGCCAAAGTGCCTTGATTGCCGGCTTTTTCATGCTTGGCATTTCTTTTGCTACGCCCTTTTCTTCAGATTATCACATGGGTCCAAAATACGGGATTTGGATAAGTAAGTAAAAATAAAAATTATTCAGATTATATACAACCAAACATATGTGGGATCACCCGGTATTTTACAAAAAAGTTCTTTATGAAAATGTCCTTTAATATCAAAATATCAAAAATTACTTGAGTTGGTTCATTTAGATCGACATATATTCTATATGGGATGTTCTTGTCAGTTCAAAATGAGCCAAATCTGTCGATTCCACGAATTTAACAGAAATTGGATATCTCTCAAACCATAATATGGCCAATTTTGCAGATCTTGACATATCCTTTATAAAAGGAAATTATCTCAAGAATTGGAACCTATACATTATTTGAAGTACCGAAACCTCTTAGATTGATCTCCGCTGAAATTGGAAGAAAGTTGTACATTTCATCGGAAACTCATTTTCAACGATAAAGCTCATTTGAAGCTTAATAGCTCTGATGATAAGAGAAATATGCAGCAATGAATACATATGCTTCATACGTAGTCACCTGTACACGAGTAAGATGTTAATAAAATATATTATCAAGATCTCATCACAGGAGAATATAAGATTTTTCTGAGAATCTCAAGACTTTATGATCATAGGACAGTGAAGCTCTCGAACGAATACTGGTTATTACGAGGGAGCTTCTACCTCTTAATTAGGGAGACGGCGTTTTATTCTGAGTCTGCGCACCTGAATTCTTCATACAGGCATGGTGCACATCTCTGCCTGTAACGCCAGAGTGACCCCGTTCCCAGTTGGAACGTCAGTCATCGAACGCTTGTACTCTCTGCCCTATTTAACCCCGGTGAGGACAGATTTTTAAGGTATTGTTTGCTACCGGTTGCAGCCCCTCATATACTACATCGGAAGCTGTACCAGAGCAGAGTAGAATTCTTCGAGAGGAGCGGGCACGCTACATACTCCCCTCCCAGTGAGCGTCGAGAAGGTCACGGAGTAGGGCTTTGGTAATCAGGAAAGGAGACAGGCCGCCGCTGTTCTGGTCGCGGTGGCATATCCAGCGGGATCTGTAGAACGAAAGGAAAGGCTGCCTCGGAATGATAAATGGGACCAATTAGGGCCTCCAAATGAATGGGTTGGTTCGTTATTGAAGCAAACCCCCCCAATCACGTCGAGGTCACCAATGAAACTCTTGAAGGAATGCGGGTTATTTTGAAGGGAACTTCTACCTCTTAATTAGGGAGACGGCATTCTAAGTCTGCGTACCTGAACTCTTCAGACAGCCGTGGTGCGAATCTCCGCCAAAGTGACCCCGATCCTCTTTGGAACGTCAGTCATCGAACGCTTGTACTCTGCCCTACTTAATCCTGGTGAAGACGGATTTTCAAGGTATTGTTTGCTACCAGTCGCGCCCCCTCATATGCTACATCGGAAGCTGTAGCAGAGCAGAATTCTTCGAGAGGAGCGGGCACGTCACGATAGAATTGGATTGAAAATTTATTAATGACGTATTGACCATAGTTGTTAACTTGAAAAGTGTTCGAATAATCAAATTAAATTTTAATAATTTTTTTTATAAATTAACGAAGTGATTTTATTGTGGACACACGATTAAGCCAAAGTTTCAAAGTTAAAAAACGTTTTTTCACCAATCAACACTCAACAATTTTCGCGTTTTGAGAAGAAAGTGGAACAATTAGAGATGTAGAGACCTTCTACTTGAAATCAAGTACCTACCTAGACTCTGTGTCCCACCGAAAACTCTCAATGGCCATTATCTTTGAAACCATAATCGACAAAAAAAAAATGATTTAGGGGTTCAAACTTGCTTTTTAGATCTCTAAAATCTATCTCTTCGTAGAACCATAAATTATACTATAGGTCATGTGAAACTTCATTTGGAAGGTTTTCTGATTCTCTGAGCGATTCTGCAAAAAATATTCAGATTTAAATGTGTCTGTAATATTAATGAAAACCTCATTTAAACAGGCGGAAAGTAATTGTGCCTTTAAATTTCATTTCGGCCAAATAAATGACTTCGTCAATTATTTTGAAGAAAGAACAAAAAAACATTTGAGCTCCTTTTCCTTAGTGTTAACCTCATTAATAGAGCAAGTTTAGTTGATTCTATGGAAAAACTTGAAATATTTCGTGAAATCAAAAAAGGTTAAATAGGAACATAACCATAAACATTTTCACCATGTGTTATATGACATTTTTTGTTGCAAATAACTTGTATGATCTGCCCTTGAAGTTTGACCTTTCAAAAGTAGACATTCTGTATATTACAAAATAATTTCCTACGATGCACAAAAAGCAAAAGGAGCCTGCTTTCGAATGAGATTTCTAAGATGTCTGGTTCAGCCGCTATGGAAGCGCAACGCACTATTGTATGACCCTATATATCCAATTATAGAAAATATGGTTCATTGATACTATTTTTTTTAGAGTGATAGAATTTTCGATAGGGATAACTGTGATTTGACAGAAAGAAGAAGCCATGTTGTTTTGACACTTCTGTTCAGTAAGCATTGACTAATTATCATGGAAAGACTCACGCCGCAACAACGTTTACAACTTGTTGAAATTTATTTTCAAAATCAGTGTTCTATTCGCCAAACTTATAGAGCATTTCGTGAAATTTATGGTTTACAAAATCATCCATCAGAGCAGCTTATTCGTCGAACTAACGATAGATTTCGGACAACATTTTCTCTACTCGATGCAACAACAACATCAAGACAAAGAACTATACGTACAGAAGAAAATATCGCTTCTGTCAGTCATTGTGTTAATGATGATCAAGATTTGTCTATTCGTAGACGTTCACAATAAGTTGGACTCTGTGCATCCATCACATGGAAAATTTTGCGTAAAGATCTTGTTCTACACCCATACAAGATCCAACTGATTCAAGAACTAAAGCCACTTGACCATAATAAGCGTCGTTTGTTTGCTGATTGGGCCTTAGAACAGCTTGAAGTTGATCCACTTTTTTCTCGTAAAATTGTGTTCAGTGATTAAGCTCATTTCTGGTTGAACAGCTATGTAAAGAAGCAAAATTGCCGTATATGGGGTGAAAACAATCCTAAAGAAGTTCTGCAGATTCCATTGCATCCTGAAAATGCACTGTAGGGTGTGCTTTACACGTTGGAGGCATCATCGGTCCATATTTCTTTAAAAATTGGAGCGAATGTTACAGTGAATGGTGCTTGTTACAGATCGATGATCACTTATTATTTGTTTCAAAATTTGAATGGTATCGACCCAGAAGTGTTTTGGTTCCAACAAGATGGTGCTTGCTAAACCTCATGTTGCTACCGTAACAATTGATTTATTGAAAGAAAGATTTGGCGATACCATTATTTCCAGAAATGGTCCAATTAATTGGCCTCCAAGATCATGCGACATAACCCCACTGGATTATTTTCTTTGCGGTTATGTCAAGTCATTGGTTTATGCTGATAAACCAGAAACAATAGACGCTTCGGAAGCCAACATAACTCGTGTTATTGATTAAATAAGGCCTGAATTACTCGAAAAAGTGCTCCAAAATTGGTCTGGTCGAATGCGGTTCCTCATAGTTAGTCGTGGTGGATATATGCCGGAAATTATTTTTAAAACATAAATGTCATAAAATTTTCTTTCAAATAAGAAAAATTGGCTTCAATCTTAATTTAAATATGTTTTATTGAATTTAAAGTTCTATCACTCTGAAAAAAAAACACTCGATATAACCTCAAGTTAATTTTGGAAATTAATCTACCAAAATCCAAAATTATTTCAATAAATCTTATCTTAAACGGCATTCTCAGGTTGTCCTAATCTAGGAAACTTTTCATAACACGGAAAGCAAAAACAAAATAGTTTTAAAGGTTTGGGAGCCTACAAAATTAATTGTAATGATCGCAATGTAACTAACGTGAGTCTCACAGGTAGAAGTTTTGAAACAATTTGCCGTTTTTGAACACATTAAAGCTGTCAATCACCATATAGATAGGAGTAAGATGTTGGAAAAGATTAAAAATGAATTTATTAGCGTGCTTGGAAATTATTATAACATAGTCCATAAAGATGTTCAGTGTTCAAACTCATTCCCAACAATGAATTATGTAATCCTACACACTTGAAGATTATGTTATGCTCGAAACGCCATGCATCCCATTCCTGGTGAATAAATTTTGATAAAATATATTGTTTTATTTTACAACAGGAAAACTGTAATTTCATTTTATTTACAAATGATTTGAAATCACAATCACTGTCTCGTCCATTCAAATGAGATTTTCATCAAAATTAGAGACGCATTCAAATCTGGATAATTTTTTTTCAGAGAATCAAGACTTTTCAAACAAGGTATCACATGAGCTATAGTAGCATTTAAGATTTTAAATTCAGGGTGGCTACCCCCGAAGTGATAAATCAGTGGGAGCTGAAAAGAGCACTGTTTTCGTTCCTCATTTGAATAATTGAAACGGATTATTCATTTTTTGTATGGATCATCGTTTTAAAGATATTATCCGGAAAAACAAAGTTCAATTATAATTATTAAGTATATATTTTTAATTCTTGAATTAGAGAACTGTAACAAAATATTCATCTTATTTACTTATAAAATCTCCATTTGACTGTAAACACTTGACTAAACATCGAGGTACCCCCGAAACTAGATCACCTCCATAATTTTTGGTGATGGTAGTCGAGGATTGTAAAACTGACTGAATTAAATCATCCTATTTCGTGGTGCTGCTCGTTCAACTTTAATCTTCATTAATCCCCATATGTTTTCAATGTGACTAAGATCTGGGGAAGCCGCGGGCCATAAAATGGTTGTCACTTGGTGTTCTTGCATCCAAGCTCGAGTATAGGCCGAAGTATGGCATCTTGCATTATTCTTCTGAAAACGCCACCCCTTCGGATATAAAGCATGCACCGTTCCAAGGAGAAAATCGTTTAGAATGCCACAATACTTTTCACTATTAACGGTACCATCAACTATACAGAGAGCCTCACGCTGACATATTGCTCTTCAAACCATAATTTTGATGGGAAATTTGGAAATTTGAAGGATAATAGGTTGTTTTGATAGGATTTTTAAGTGACTTTTACCAAGTTGGAAACAACTTTCATCAGATATAAAGACATTATTAAAATTATCTTCTTGGAAACTTTGACAAAATTCTATCCTTCGTTCCTTTTGTAAAGGTGTCATTATAGGGATTATTTTTTGGTTTCCTTGATATGTAGCCTTGTCTTTTCAGTGACATACGGACGGTTTCTGGACTTACTTTCATATTTCGTTGATTTCCAAATCTGTTAGCCAATTTGCGAAACCCCAGGAGCGGATTGTGTCGTTCTAAGGCCAATAAAGCGTTTAAATTGTTTCCTTTAATATAACGCAGTCTTCCTGAAACTGGTCTATGCCTTATATCATGCTCTTTCTTTATCGCCTCTTTATTGTCTCATATACAGCACTTTCACAATTCAGTCAATTGCACTAATTTTTTAACGTTTCGAAAACCTTTTCTATACAAATATTCTACCTGTTCTCTTTTTTCTAGTTGCGCATTATTTCATAAATTGTATACCTTTTGACAATTAACAATATTTGACAAATAGTGTTGCCATGCAACTTTGGCCAAAGCCGACTATCTGCACAACCTTTTTTATACATTACTTTTGTCTTAGAATGTTACGAAACAGTTCTGTATGAGGGCAAATAGTCAGGAACTTATCGAGTTGAAATCTGTGTACATTCCATAACGAATAGTTTACAAATTTAAGTACTATATTATATAACAGAATGATGCTTCTTCTGATACCACTCATTGTCTAACTCATACTGTTTGACCATAAAAGTGAATTGCGTAGGCAGATTGCTATCTCCATTTACAAAATGAAAAAATTTAATCATCTCGATGGCCAACTTTGATCGTGTTAATCCTACCGAACCAGCTCGTTCGGGAGCAGGATGATAAATTCTCCCTGTTATTGGAATCAGCACAACTTTTGCGGGCTGAAATTGTCAACATTAGTTACAAAAAAGAAGTATATTAATGAAGCTCTTAAGGAATGCGTGAGTTACGAGGGAGCTTCTACCTCTTGATTAGGCACCTAAACTCTTCGGACAGGCGTGGTGTGTATCTCTGCCTGTGACGCCAGTGACCATGTGTTTCACTTTGGAACGGTCGTTGAACGCTGTGTGCCTTGCCTTACTTAAACTCAGCGTGGACGGTCAGTCAGGAATTTTAAGACTTGTCATGTCCTCTATATGATACGCCAGTCAAGCTGCAACACAGTAAGGCAGGATTCTGGACGAGGAGCGACGAAGGTTGTCGCTAAATTAAAATTATGAAAAATAATAAATTCCAAATACTTTCTAGACGGATTTTTCACAACTCAATATTGATTATTCATACTTTTTCAGGTATGGTCCTTTTTACTGTTGCATGGATACTTATGTGGTACTCGTCAAGCATTGTTTGGCTGCTGGGTAGCCGTTTTACTGCAGGATTTGGTGGAGGATATGGCTTTGGTCAAGTCAAGGCTTACATAAAGGATATGTGTGAACCTAAATTAGCCGCAATTTTAATGAAGCAACTGAACTTTTATGGATTTTTCGGCACCATAATCGGCTTCACCATTCATATATTCTTAGACTTCAGGAGATTCTCCCTAACTGCTTTGATGATCTCGGTGGTTATTCTAT
Organism: Megalocaria dilatata; assembly: GCA_034642435.1. Classification (NCBI taxonomy): domain Eukaryota; kingdom Metazoa; phylum Arthropoda; class Insecta; order Coleoptera; family Coccinellidae; genus Megalocaria; species Megalocaria dilatata. The sequence goes on along the minus strand of CM067859.1, from coordinate 48,194,080 downwards.
TCATCACCTTATTCCTTCCAAGTTCACCTAAAGATTTCGTTAAAGCTTCTAGAATAGAAGAAGCCGTGATCTTACTAAACTATCTCAGGGGTAAAAAAGACCATACGGAAGAGATTAAAAGTATACACCAAAAGCTCTCTGAACCTAACAAATCTCTTCTACCGGTACTGAAAGATGAATCAGTACGTGTTAAATTGATTAAATTTATTCTACTTGTTTTTCTGCAACAGTTTTCCGGAGCACCGACATCCTTCGTTTACTGCCAAATAATATTTGATAAATCCGGTTGTCCATTTCCAGAATATTGCGCTATTCTTTACGCTATGATTTTTTTCACTTCAAATATTTACGGCACGTTTTATGTGCCCAATTTGAACAAAAGGCATGTTCTAATCTTGTCTAGTTTAAGTAGCTCCACTATGATTATGTTGCAAATTTTAACTCTGTATTTCGAAATCAATGAAAAATTGCCTTACGCGTCGTTGTTAGTAATGATTTTATTCATTACTTTTTATTGCGTAGGAGTTGGATGTATTCCTTGTACTTATATCTCAGAGTGGTTTCCTGAGAAATATCATCAGGGAATGAATCATATTTTCACGATTGTATTTTTTATGTGCGCACTTGTTGCAACAAAAACTTTTCAAGTTTTCATGTCCTCATTTCCGCTATACGTGGGATTTTTCATATTTATAACAGCTGACCTGATTTTATTGATATACGTTATAGTATTCATAAGAAATCCTGAAAATGTAAGAAATTACTTAAGATCGAACACTTCGAATCTTCTGAATGCCAAAGATGGGAAGGTGTTATCAATCTCGTGACTTATTTGGGGCAAAATTATTTACGGAATTAGTTATAATAAAAATATTGACTGTGATTGATCAATTAGATGGGAAAAAAATCCCAAAAAACATATCGCCGGTTTGTTGAATTAAATATTTACGCTGCTGGCAGCGTAATAGAGTTTGACTGATTTTTATAAACCATTTAACATTATTTAGTGCTGTGTATTGAGCCAACGAAAAATGTTTATTCCAATTCTTTTATGTTTTCTTTACAAAATGGCAAATAAAAATATCCTATTCAAATGAATATCCAAAACCCTGAACCTTGAGCAATACGGCATCGTACAAGATTCAGCGACGTCACACCTTAGTAAATAAAAATCAAATTTCCATTCTATTTGTTTTTTTCCGCAATGATTTCCACATAAGTAAAAGAGTTTCTAATGAAACTTGTTAATAATAAAAGATAACTCAGGAATTATCTATAAATGTGGTACATAAAATAATTGATAACGGAACAGAATGCACAATGGGCATTAAAATTCGAAATTGCATCTATATCTCTATCAAAATGATCGGTTGTTTATTTTTGTATTGCATGGGGTGTTTTTGAATACGATAATTTTAACAGGAAGTAGAGCTCATTAAAATAAATCATTTAAAAAAATTGTCGATGTAACATTTTTTAGGAACTTCAAAATTCATCCTAAGCGTTAATGTGATTTGATATGTAATCAAAATGGATTTTCTGAAATTATCATTGTTCTATAGGTACAGGATACACCCACAAATTTCGTCTGTTAAAAGAAGATCCAGCGTGCTCTTTGTATAATAGTAAGGATAAAAATCTTCCCGCTTTTTTTGAATATCAAAACAGATTTAATCTGTTAGTCTTCTACAATTTTAATTTCAAAAAAATTTTATTCAAAAAACTTTTAGAATTAAATTAATGTCTACAATAAGCACCGCTTATATTTAATAGACGTAAATAATCAGATTAACAGATTAAATCTGTTTTGATATTCAAATTTTGTTATATTTCTTGTATCAAGTAAAATCCCTTTTTTATTTTATCTTCCCGCTTTATTATCTTGCAGATTGCCCCGTTTTAAGCTCCTCCTTCACTAATTTTCGCTAAATGTCTTTATTGTTAATTCCACAAGAAACTGCGGAAAATTTGGTTCTACAGGGTGTTTCTGTACTGTAATTTCAGGGCAGATGCAGGACATTTTGGTGAGTCTGAATCAGTGCTCGAAATATGTCCTAACTATATTAGTTTGAGAAATACAGGATGTTTTAGGCATTTTATTAAAAATTTTCAATCGGCATAACTCTTGAACGCCTGCATGGATCTTCATGAAAATTTGAAGGAATGAGTATAGGCCAATGCCTAATATTTGCACCTAATCACTCGACGATAGCGCAGGTCCGGACTGAGAAAATTATATTCTTTATCCCACATCTTGTAAGACACCCTGTACATCGAATTTTCGAAAAGTGAAATTCTCCTCAGAATCTGCAATGAATACTCTTTCAAACAAGCTCATTTGAAATAATGTCACTCTTCGCATCAATATTTTATGAGCTACAGAACATCTGTAATTTTCGATTCATAGTAAACGCGGACCTGTTTCTCCGAATAATGCGTTAATTCATATTGAATGAATTCAATTTCTCAGTATCATGACTCAAGACAGCATTTCTAACCTTTGGGGTCGCCCCCTAGGGGGGTGCGAGCATACCGAAGGGAAAAATTTTAGATATTTAAAAAAACAATAACTGACTGATATCAGACACACGCATACAAAACGAAATACTTTTCGACATCTTATTCAGACTTTCGCAAATAAATTCTTTTATACCCCTTCCCCCATCAATTTTCGTATGTGATTTGTTCTCGAAAATTTCCTTATTTCTTTTTGACACCTGCTAGCTCTTGTATTGAATGTTCTGCAGCTTTCATTAGCCTTTCTTTCTGGTCCACTATTTATCTTCTCACATGCTGCTTGAGTCGATCTGAAGCTTGAGTTATCATGTATTTTCAATGCTATGTGAAAGATCACAGAAGAAATTCGTTTACTCTGAATTCAACCCATTTCGAAATCTAAGTGGGGGACCTCATGACTGGCCTGCAAGATCTGTTGTAATTCAATAACAAAAGTCCATTTCTAGCATTCTTATGTTGGTAGTAGACTCAATGTTTTCTATGTTTATTTTTCTATGTCACACCAACAGCTAGTTTTTGTTCTCTGTTACCGGCAAGTAGTGTAAGGACCAAGTGTCGAAGTCAGTTAAGTAAATATATTATGGGGTCAACAAGTGTGACGTTTATTCTGCATCCAACTAGTACAAATTCCTATTTTACTTGAATCAACAACAAGATCCCCAGATCTTACATGCTTGGATTATTTTCTCTGGGGGCACTTAAAAAATGAAGTTTACTCTGAAGAAATCATAGACAGAGAGCATCTGATTAATCGTATTCAAGCTGCATGTGAAGCAATACGAAATCGACCGAAAATTTTGAAGAAAGCTGTAGCTCATTTGATCATAAGAGCTAGGAAATCTTTAGAAGAGAGAGGGGGTATTTTCGAAAACAAGCTATAATTTTTTCTCTTATTTATTGTCAATTTGTTTCAGTTCCACACATGTTTATAAGATAAATTTCATATTTTCATTATTGAGTTCATTTCATAATAGTCCAATTAAATGGTCAATGTTAATTCGAGTTTTGCAAAAAATATTTGATGTTGCCCCTACATTCATGTATTGGATGGAATAAGATGCAGCACAATACCTTAGTCATGTTACTGAGAATTTCAATCGATTCAATATGAATAGACGCATTATTCGGAGATTCACAGGTCCGTGTTAACTATAAATTGAAAATTCCTAACATTCAATGGTTCATAAAATGATGATGCGAATTGTGCCATTGATCCTAATAGGCTTGTTTGAAAGAGTATTCATTGCAGATTCTGAAGAGAATTTCCTTCTTTGAAAATTGGAAGTTTTATCTCCATTTTCCTACAGAGGAGACATTATAAAAGAAATGTGGGATAAAGAATGTAATTTTCTCAGTCGGGACCTATGCTATCGATAAGTCATTATGGGCAAAAATTTGGCATTGGCCTACGAATATAGTTAGGACATACTACTCTGTCAAGAAAGTACCGGGAATTTTCAATTAAAACAACATTTTTACATTTAATCGTCAAAATTTATTGGGTCGCCTTCAAAATAGGCTCCATTTGCTCCAATACATCTATGCCAACGGCACTTCCAATTATCGAAACATTTTTTATAGGCGCTTTCCGGGATGGACTTTAGCTCTCGCGCCGAATTTTGTTTTATGGCTTCAATCGACTCAAAACGGGTGCCACGAAGGGGCAATTTTAGTTTTGGGAAGAGGAAAAAGTCGCAGGGAGCCAAATCCGGCGAATACGGTGGTTGCTGAAGCACGTTTGTTGAGTTTTTGGCGAGAAAGTCAGTCGCAATCGTAGCTCGGTGAGAAGGCGCGTTATCGTCGGTACGTAATCACCCATAGTAAAAATCGGCACGCACTCTGACATCGACTGACTTAATCAGCTGTTGCAAACACACTAGTTGACAGATCCCGCTCAAGCTTGGCATAGTAATTAAGTGATACCAACCTAAGAAAAAAAATTTTTACCTGCCTCATTGCCCCGCCAGATTTAAATCGATAATTCCCGGTACTTTCTTGACAGAATGTATTTCGAGCACTGATTCAGACTCACCAAAATGTCCTGCATCTGCCCTGAAAGCCTGTACAATAAATACAGTATGTGAGAATTAATCTCCTGAACATGAATCTGAAGTCAAAGCAGGGCGCTTTGTTTTAGTTTAGAAATTATGGACCCAAAGTTACATATTGAGGTCACTTTTTCCACCATGATGATTTACACTCCGCATTTTTATATAGTTCATAAATAATCTTTGAACATTTTTCTCAACTATTCGAGTTGTCTTTTTTCAACACATTTAATTCTTAATGCAGAGAAAGCAAAATAATCAGACAGCCATATCAGTTGTTATGCTACAGAATTTCATCCATTCTTTAACTGAAGTCTGGCAATAGCGTCAATTTTATCGCTATGATAGAGAATGTCTCTATAAACCTTTCTGACATTTATTACGCCATTGGCAAACTTCACTTTAAGAATGGGAGAAATTTCATAAAATAACAAATTATATGTCTACTCGACAATGTCCATTTTTTTACTTAATGATGAGATATTTGGCGAACAAGGCGAATCGTTGAGAAAAAAATTCAAATATTTTACAAACTACATAAATATGTGTAGTGAACATTTATATATACCTACCGGGTGTTAAAAAACGGAGTTTCAATATTTTGGAAGATGATGCTAGACCTCAAAATAAGTAAAAAGTTTCATATAAACATGGGCCGTTTTTGAGATGAGCGATTTTCGGTTTTCAAAATATGAACTACTGGTGCAAACAAATATGATAAATTACAGAAGATATTCGATTTATTTTTGACTCCTAGTGTTTTACAGAAGATGTTCCATATGAACACGGTCCATTTCAGTGCAGGAAGTACATCGTCGCATGAAGAAATTACGTACTCTTTCGAAAAGACCTGGTTGTGTTCGGATCGTTTGGTAGGATATTTCAATCCGATGTTGCAACTCCTCGATGTTATTCACTGACGTTGCATCGACTAAACTTTTCCAATAACCCCAAATACAAGTCCAAAGGATTCAAATTTGAAGATCTAGCAGGCCATGGCACTGGGCCTCCTCGTCCTATCCATGTTCTGAGAAATGTTTGATCTAAGTGTTCACTAACAGCAAGTGTATAATGTGGGGGCGCTCCATCTTGCATAAATCAAATATTCATCCACTGATTTAAAGGTACCACGTCTAGTCGAGCAAGGTATTTTGAAGAAAGTATGCGGCTCCTGTTAAATTCCGCGGTTAAACTACTGGTCCTAATAAACGATCTCCCAAAATACCTGGCCAAATATTTATACTGAAACGCTGTTGATGCCTGGATTCATGAATGACGTGTAGATTTTCATCCGCCCAAATATAGCTATCAGGAAAGTTAAAAATTTCATCTTTGGTAAAGCCGGCTACATCGGTGAAAAAGATATTAGAAGTTAAATGCGGATGTTCAGCAATCTTTGTTGAAACCCATTGACAGAAGGTCCTCCTGGCTTGATGGTCAGGAGGATTAAGGGCTTGCACGCGTTGAATATGGAATGGATAAAGAAGTTGTTAATGTTTAGTGTGACCATATCACTCATTTCAATATTAGAATAAGGCATTTCAATTTCGCGAATACTGACTTTTTTTCAACAACAAAGTGAAAGAAAGTAAACAACTCGAATCGGATGCAAAATACTCAAAAAAAGTACGTAAATGTCATATGAAAACCAAATGTTTGATGCCAGCTGTGATTTTTTTTTTTATGAACCGACTGAAGAACATTTTAATTGTTATTTCAGTAAACAAGACATCTAAAAAATTAAAATAAATCGAATATCGTATTTGGCTGCGCTAGTAGTTAGTTTGAAAACCGAAAATCGCTTATATGTCCAAAACGGCTCATTTGCGGACCCACGTTTATATGAAATTTTTTACTTATTTTGAGTTCTATAATCAACTCAAAAAAATAAATATTGAAACTTTGTTTTTTAAAACCCGGTATATAAATATATTTTTCTTAACATCTAAACTAAGACAGAGATCACTGTTTTGATTTTACATTTTACAAAATCTTCAGCAATATCTGGTGGATTCCGGAATGAAAAATTTTACCCGATTTTCAATCCTTTCTTATATTTTAGTTCCCCAATATATTTTTCCCTATACTTATTCAACATTTTCATCACATCACACAGTATATGTAACGCGAATAGCTGCGTAAATGTCATATACATTTACACACCCAAACTCAAAAGTGTTGTGAAAGCAATTATGTATTTCACAATATTCTGCGGGTATTGACTCCGAATTTAAATGTATGAATACAACATCGATCAGTCGGTTAGGTCAAGTTCCTATTGGAAATTCATAAAACATGGAGGAAATAATTACGTCCTATTTTATTTAGACGATTTTATATGAATTGATTCATTTTGATTAATTCTTTCACCTTTCGAATATGACTTGAAACACCTGTATAGAAATAAATTCCTTCTACAAGCTTTTATTAAAGTGACAGAAATTATTCTTCTTTCTTTGTTCATATGAGGCATCTGGAATATGAAAACCTAAATCATTTCCTGTCGCAGAAATTTATTCCATAAGAAACCACTCAGCTAATTTCTGTTGAGGAATATTTTAGGGAAAAATCAATTAATATTATACCAGCTACTGAATGAATCGTAATTTTTAGCAATACGTGCCTGGTTCATAAAATATGAGAAAATTTAAGTACTTATAAACTATTAAAACAAAGAAATTTTGTTATTTATTTTTTGCAAATGAAAAACAAACCTGAAAGGTTTTCTAATTTATTGTAAAGAATCTACTGATATTAATTAAAATTTCATTTTTCTGAATTATATGGTTTTGACATACCTACTGTACATTTAGTTGTAAATAAAGACGTTTTATATAAAGTATGTGTTTCAATATGTACCCATTTATAATTGAAAATTCCAAATTCAATCTCGAACAATAGTTCCGTCAGAAATTATTTTTTGTACTATTCCGTACATTACGGAGTCTTTGAGAACTATTTTTCTATCGTGATCATCTAGTTGGGGGAGAATAGAACTAATTGCTATATATTAGTAATACTGAAAGGAAACAACCCTAAATGAACAGAAACAAACATTTATCAGCCTGCTGGTACATTTACTCTACTCGTAAAGATACAGAGTGAACCTAATAGTGCCCGGGGTATAGGCGACTAAAATATTTCTACATATTTTTAGGTCGGTAACGTTCTCGAATAACGTTCTTATACAGTGGAGGGGTGCCATCGTGCACCTGCAGCTGTAAATCCTGTAACCAGGGCAAAACCTCAGTTAGCAGAGTCGCGCAGGACGGAATCTGGATAGACAGAAAGGTGGATAATGTGGTATGCCCGGGAGACCACCTTTAAGAGGAGATCTAACATAATTTGAATAAACCGGAAACGTCACTATCAAGATGACTGTATCTGGCCTCCTCGGAGTGGTCAAGGCCCAGGAAGGCTCAGATATTATTATAGGACAAACCAAAGAGTACCTGAAGGGTCACGCGAACCAATCCTGGAAATACCACAATACATCAGGGATAATGATCTATCAGTCACTCACAAATTCCCACAGCAGCGTTGGATATCCGGAGTTATTTAGTGTCTCTATACAATAAATAGATATATAAATCTTTATTCCTCCTTTAGGACATAGCAGTGATGTATAGGATACGTCAATAATGTTTGATCAATACAAATTCAAAGTAAGCAATACAATACAGAATAGAATAAAAAGAAAGCAAAACAACAAGAAATAAGATCAAACAAAAAAAAACATATCTCATAAAATTAATTTTCCAACCTAACTTAACTTAATACATCGGTGCACATACAAAATCGCTCGTTCTTTTATTTCCCTTTATATTGAAGCTCTATAGTGAATGGGGTGTTTATGAGGGAGCTTCAACCTCTTATTTCGGGAGGCGGCGTTTCGTTCCGACTTGCACCACGTGATAGGCAATGGGGTGCAAGTCTGCCATGCGCCAGTGACCTTGTTTCACGTTCAAACGTCAGTCGTCCAACGCTTGTACTCTGACCTGCTCGAACCCGGCGAGGACGGATGAGTTAGGTATTATCGGATACCAGTCGCGCCCCTTAAATGCTACACCAGGATGCTTCAGCAGAGCAGAGTCGAATTCTGCGGAAGGAGCGGGCACGCCAAAATATGTTATAACATGTACGAAATTTATCCACTTCAAGTTTTGAGCAGTGTATTGTGATAAACCAACAAGGTTTAGAATTCATGAAAGGGCTGTAATGATACAGGGATGAATTCATTAGACAAAAGCAAATTCAACGCGAGGTTCAATTCCCCAGAATTAATTTGTTTATTCTAATCTCCAGACCACTTAATGGTAAACTTAGGAATTCGCTTTCGAGGCACGTCCGAACGGCGGCTTCTAAAGGAAATTATTTTACTCTGACCTATCTATATATTATGATAACAAACTACTCATTAAAAAGTTCATAAGAGCTAATTGTACGAAACGTAAACATATTCCTTCAGATAAGTGCAGGAACGGAAATTCCAAAGAAACACGCTGACGTCGAAATTAACACGTGTGGCTCGACAAAGAGCTGAAATTTTGAGAAGTGCTTAGTTGCAATTTTGAGCGGGTGAACGGATCAAAAAAAATTGGAAGGAGAAAACCGACGCGTACCAGGTATTAAGAGGGCCGAATTGGAGTTGGTGAAGGAGTCTTGATACATCGGAAAAACTAGTAAGATCATCGAGAAAAGATCGCGGTGCGAGGCTCGAATTGGTCTCAGGATTTAGCATTATCATAATTATTTTGAAGTTTAAGAATTGAGTCAGAACAATTAAAGAAATGGAATATAGTGCTACGTTCCGGGACCAAGGAATTAAAGAGTACCGGTAGTCGTTCTTCATCGTTTATTGTTCGTGTTGAATAAGTCATTTCTTGTAGAAAATCGCCTGTGTCCAGTTGTGTTTTGAATCTATGGTCTTGGAGTCTAGGAGTAAGAAGTATCTGAAAATTTTGGTATATTTTTCAGGTTGAAATTATTTAATTAAAGTACAGTCAGAAATTAAGAAGTAGGTTCGCAATTATTATGTTTGAGGAGATTAAACAGAATTAATAATTATATAATTGATTTTTAGTGCTTGAGGGATCCGCATCGCCCTCTCTTTAATTATTCAGTGTGTCATCCTTATTTAAATTTTATTGAGTTTAGGATTGATAAAACTACTGTATTTTGGCACTTCTGAAAATCTATAATTGAGTTTCATTACCATTTTCATTATCACAGAGAAAATTTATTAACATCAAAGACCTTCCATTTTCGCGAAGGCCGTACCCTTCCTAGGACTGCTCGACTAGGATTGGTTCGCACCCCATTCGTAATTAAGTCAATCTAGTAATATTTACCATCCAACCACCTCCCAAAAAGAGGTGGCTTATTACAGTATAATAATAATGAATCTTTATTTCTGACTTTCATTCAGCAATGCTGGACATCAGAGCCTTTGTTAATTGTTATTATTGTTTGTATTCTAACATAGATGAAACAGTATTTTTTGAATTGCATTAATATAGTCATATTTTCACATATTTTCAAGAGGTTTTTACCAAATTTTCAACAATCATTATTGTCCACTACAAAATGTTTTAGATTTGAATTCAATTCAAAATTAAGTGAAATGGAGATGAGGCGCTAGGAAAGTGGACACTGGACAAAAAAAGGTTAAGAAACTATGGTCTGAATGCGCTATAGAAAGTATTTTGAGTAATTCAGACAAAATATACACAGGTTTATTCAATGAATTTCAATTAAACTTTACATTTGACATATAAGAAAGAATTGCACTGCCAAAACATTCAAGAAAAGTATATTAGGAGTATAAGATTTTTCTACACCTCCTTTTGAATATAAGAAAAACAAATTTTATTTTATTGATTTACACGACAATTGTTTCGTCATACCATGACTCCATCAGGTGAGTATTTAAACTGTTTAAACAGTTTAAATACTCACCTGATGACGATGATGACGAAACAATTGTCGTGTAAATCAATAAAATAGCGGAAGTTAACATTTGTTTTTCTTATATTGAAGATGAATTTCCGTCAAGTAAAGACCGAGACAATCAAAAACCTCCTTTTGAAACTGAGTGAACTAAGCATATTATGTTGATAATAATTGGGCTTTTAGAAAGGTTGAAGAAATCTTGTATAAAACTACGTGAAAGTTCAGAATAACTATTTATTGATAAAGAAAATATACATTTCGGAATTATGTATGAAACAAAATATCCTGTAAATAGCCGCCACGGCTTCGTTGACATATGCGTACCCTTTTGAAGAAATTTTCAGTAACATTATTGAATACATGTGGTTGTATTTAATAGAAACAACATCTAATTTTGGCTTTCAATGCTTCGATGGTTGCAGGCTTATTGGCATAAACCTGTGACTTCAGATAACCCCGCAGCCAGAAGTCTAAAGGCGTTGAACCGCAAGAGCGTGGAGGCCAACTCTGGTCACCAAATCAAGAACAGACACAACCAGGAGCAAACTCGCGCAAGATCGTCAATGTTTCACGGGCGGTATGACATGTGGCACCGCTAAAACTACATGTCGTCAAGATCAATAGCTTCCAAATGAGGCACAAGAAACACGTTATCATAGCACGTTAACGTTCGACGTTCACCGTTACTGCATTACCTTTCTTGTTTTCGAAGAAAAACGGTCCAATTATTCCTCCCGACCGTAATGCACACCATACAGTGACCCGTTGTGGATGCATTGTTTTCTGATTAATCATTCGTGAATTATCTGCCCCAAATGCCACAGTTCTGCCTATTAACGAAGCCATTGAGATGAAAATGGGCCTCATCACTGAAAATGATTTTGTTTGCAAAATCAGCAGGTTGCTCAAGGATCCAATTGGTGAATTCTCTTCGCTGTTCATGGTCTACTAGCAGAAGTTGTTGAGTCATTTGGAATTTGTATGCATGCAGCTGTAAATCTTTAATGAGAATTCGCTGAAGAATGCCTGTTGAAATGTCCATTCTTGTGCCCGAACCAGTACTTTTTAATTTTTTTTATTATTCTTTACACAGTAGATGAATAAGGTACATTATTCCGACCGAACATTCGACGCACTTTACGAATAGTGGCAATTAAGCTTTCACCATTTTGATAATTTGGAACATTTGAATGAAAAACTGGAGGAAGTCCTCATCAAACAAAAGGAGAAGTTGGAGGAATATGAGGAAAAAATTACAGCCCTGCAAAGTGAAAATCGAAATCTTCATGAAAAGCTGGATATGCATGAACAATCACAAAGAAGAAACTGCGTTAGGATCTTTGGATTAGAAGAATGCACGCATGAGAATACCGAAGAGTTAGTTCAAAATTTATTGAACAAAACGATGAAAATCAAAATGAATATGACTACACAATCTGAGTCATGCTTCCGTATTGGCCCAATAAAAAACGCACAACAAACAACAAGATTTGGAAGAGACAATATTAATTCCCGACCCATACTTGTGCGTTTTTGCAACTACCGAGATAAACAGCGAGTCATGTGGAATAGAAAATTGTTGAAATCCAGTGGCGTAACTATCAAGGACGACCTAACAAAATCCAGGTTGGAACTGCTTCGGATGGCCGAGAAGAAGTATTCTGCAAGGAATGTGTGGAGTTTTAATGGTGAGGTTTTCGCAAATATTGGAGGTCAGAGAAAGAAAATCCAGAGTTTTGGTGATATATTATAGGAATAACATTTTGTATTTATGGGTATTCAATGGGCGGGGCCAAGATGCTTACTATTTCTTTTTATAATTCTTTTTTGTTTATTAGATTGGATTTGAACATTAATACATTTTTGTTTTATAATTTTATTCCTTGAGTTTGGATTTATATAATGGAAGGGGGACTTATTAAGTGTTATTATCAAAATTTCAGAGGGTTGAGGACAAAGCTCAATGATTTAAAGCTAAGTACTGAAGAGGAAGATTATGATATAATTGTCGGAACAGAAACGTGGTTGTATGACGGAGTGTTTGATTCGGAGGTTTTCAATTTGAAAAAATATCAAGTTTATAGATCAGACAGAGATATGAGAAAGACAAACAAGGTAAGAGGTGGAGGTGTGTTAATAGCCGTTAAGAATGGGTTTAGAGTTATGGAAGTGAATACTAAGGCTGATAGGTATGAATTAGTCAAAATAAGCATTAAGGTGAAAAAGGGGAACCTAGCTATTGTGTCCGTATACTTTCCGCCCAACTCGGGCGATGACAGTTACAATGATTTCTTCCTTCATATTCAGAGTATACTGGAAAGAAATACGAATATTATAATATTGGGGGATTTCAATTTACCTGATTTGCCTAGTGACTTGACAGCGTATGGTGGGCTAAATGAGAAGCATAAAAACTTTTTAGACCACATGAACATAACAATGCTAGAACAAATCAATAACGTCTGTAATGTGAATGGTCGCAAATTAGATTTGATTCTGGTTCCCGGGGATGGATTACACACACTAACGGTATCTAGACCAGATTTTCCTTTGTTACCAGAGGACATGCATCACCCCGCTTTAGTCTTTGATATGGATTTAAAAGGTGGTTGTGACCTAGGTGATGCTGATAGAACGGTGGGTGGTGGTGGGTATTATAATTTCAGGAAATGTAACTTCTTTGAAATGAGTTGTAGAATCAGAGATATAAACTGGAATACACTGTTCGAATATGGGGATGTTAACGATGCACTGGATTTCTTTTATGGTCAGCTCTATATGGTACTAGATCTGGTGGTTCCATGTTCAAATAAAAAGATATCAAGATTCCCGGTGTGGTACACCGATGAGGTGATTCGATCAATAAAAAGGAAAAACCACCTGCAAAAATTAAAAAATCTATCGTTGCACCATATGCATATGTACAAATGTGAAAGAATTATTCTAAAAAAATTAATGAAATTGTGTTATTTAGATTATGTAAAAAATGTTGAGAACTCTATACAGGGAGACAGTAGGACATTCTGGGGATTTACTGAAAATAACAGCAGTAATTGTTCTTCTGTTTCACAGTTTGAACTGGACGGTAGGAGCATCCCAAAATCAGAGATTCCACAGTGTTTTGGTGAATATTTTGAATCAGTTTTTAAGACGGACGTTGCAACTTATCGTACTGACCTATTCGTGAATGGAATGCCTAGTTTTTCCATGTCGGAGATAACTGCGGCGGACTTTTTTATGGCAGTGAAAAAGTTAAAAGCCAAAAAATCAGCAGGTATTGACGGAGTTCCGCCTTATATTATAAAGGGATGTGCTGAGTGGCTTCAGAAGCCTTTACTTTACATTTTTAATTTGGCATTGAAGACAAATACATTCCCGACCTTATGGAAAGAGGTTTTAGTGACACCCATCCATAAATCTGGAAAGAAAATAGAAATAAAGAATTACCGACCTGTCTCAGTTCTATGCGCAGTTGCCAAATTGTTTGAACAAGTCGTCTACGCGAAGTTATGGATGGGTGTTCAGGACAAAATATGCCTTGAACAGCACGGTTTTACACCAAAAAAATCTACGGCGACAAACCTACTGGAGTTCTGTCATGATGTTTCCAGTATTATGGAAAAGTCCCAAGCCGATATAATATATACGGACTTCCGAAAGGCATTTGATAGTGTCAATCACGACATCCTGCTCAACAAGATCGGTGAATATGGAGCAGGTGTTAGCGTTATTAGATTTTTCGCATCTTATCTACAAGGCAGAAAATTCAGGGTGAAACACGGTGGTAATTGTTCAGGGAAGTTTCATGCAAATTCGGGAGTGCCTCAGGGCTCAAACTTGGGCCCTTTACTGTTTTTGATTTTTATTAATGATTTGCCACAGTGTCTGAGGTTCTGTAAATGTCTACTCTTTGCTGATGACCTGAAATTTTACCATAGGATTGAGGATGTACATGATTTCGTCAGGGTCCAAGCTGATATAAATGCCATTCAACAGTGGAGTGTGAGGAATGATTTGCCCTTTAATAATGCGAAATGTGTTGTACTGTCTTGCTCCAGAAAAGACACAATACTGAAGTTTGGATATCACATGGATGGCACAGTGTTAGTTAGAGTTGAGGAGGTGAGGGATTTAGGTGTGGAGTACAACTTCAAACTCTCGTTCAAAGCACATATTGAGACCATAGCAGCTAAGGCCCTAGGAAAGTTGGGATTCGTGTTGAGGCATTGTAAGAACTTCAAAGAGATAAAAACCATTATATTGTTATACAATGCCTTGGTCCGACCCCAGCTTGAATATTGCTCAGTGGTGTGGCATCCGGCACCCCTCGTGTATAAAAAAACCTTGGAAAAAGTTCAGAACAGATTTTTGAGATTCCTTTATTTGAGAAAACATAGCGTTTATCCTGATTACAATATCGTTCGATCAACTGATCTCAGAAAGGAGTTTCAAATAATATCTCTTGAGAACAGGAGACTCAGGGATAACGTGAAATTCTGCTACAAAATTTTTAATCGGTATTATGACGCTCCGCACATAAAGGATTTAATGAAATTGAGGATTCCCGCACGACATACTAGACTCAAGCAGTTCTTTGAGATACCTCGGACAACCACTCTGATGCATTGTTCATCCGTAATTACAATGCTAAAAATAACGAATGATTTCTTAAATTTGCCCAATACCAGCTTTGCCCTCAAACCCAAGCAGTTTTTTGGATGTCTAAATGCACAATATAGATTTGAATGATCTCCTTAGGGAATATGTATTTGCTTGATTTATTTATTAAGTTAATGTTCATGACTTACCTCGACATGCAAAATATGATTGCTATCACTGTTATTCTCATGTAAAAAGATTGTTATAATCTGTTTGAGAAATAAATAAATAAATAAATAATAATTCTTGGCAATCAGGACGCGTTGTTCTACCGTGTGATGCTCCATGTTTACTCCCATCTGTCACGTCATAATCATGTGACATTATGACTGTCAAACATGGCGCGCAATTCAAGTCTTGCGCTCTTATTGAAATACCCTTTACATACATACAGTATATACATAGAGTCCTGAGAAATAATTAATTTTCTATCCAGAATGAATCACCAGCCTTGAACATCTTCTGGATTGAGGTAACTGGATATTTTGTTTACGCACAACTGTGGTAGTCTATAATGAAATAAGCTATTCACCTTATTGTAAATATTTTGCTTGCTTTTGACCATTTCTTTCACTCTCCCTATTTTATGTTGAATTGCCCTTTCATAATTAGTAGATATGTTTGTACGGTCCGAAAGCTTGTCCATTACTTCGTCATTCATCATAAAATTCGCTATTTTTTCTTTTTTCACACACAATATATCATAATATGTCACACTGTGTGATTCGATTATTTGTATTTTTAAACGCTTCAAATCGTCAACGAAGTATTCATAAAGTTCATTCATTTGGCTATTCGACTTTATTTCATCCATTAATATCTGACTTACAATTTCACTTCTGTGTATTCTCAATACCAGGTGTTGTATGAATATACGAATAACCTCCATTGATAATGTTTGTGCATTTCCCAAAGCAGTTAAACCATCTTTGTCGACTGCATCTATAGTTGCTCCTTCCATTAACAACTTATCGACAAGGAATGATTTTCCATGTCGAGCAGCAACATGTAAGGGCGTCTCAAAATTTATCCGACTCTGGCAATTGATATTGATTCCTTCTTTAATGAACAGGTCAGCAACAATTTCAATTTTTTCATCTTCTACTTTTTCATTTGCAGCTAAATTGTGCATACAGTTATAACCTTTAATGTCTACTCTATTGGTATCCAAACCAAGAGAAATAAGTTTTTTGATGAAATTAATATTCTTTGTATTCCACTTTACAGTAAGCTGTAACAAAGTGTTATCTGCATATTCGGTGCTGTTCAAGTCTACATTATGCTGCATTAGTTCCTTCAAGCATTCGATTTTGTTTTCTGTTTTAATAATCAAATGAATTGGTTTATACCCATTCAATGTCCCTCTTTGCTCTATGTTAGCCCCGTAGATTATAAGATGCTTAATAAGTGAACTGTAGCCTTTTCTCACTGCATAATGTAGGGTAGAATATCCTTCCTTATCTGCTTTATTCGGATCGGCTCCTTTCTTTAATGTTCTTAATGTCTCAGATATATTTCCATTCTTTACTGCAGCCCTCAACTTTAAATCTAACCATTCTTTCAGAGGATCCTGAAAAAGAATAAAATGAAAAATTTAATTTAATTACGCTTGTTTCTGTTGCCAATTTATGTTAAATATTTCTGATTAGAAAATTGAGGTCAAATTTAATTCTATCGAATGTTTGATTGTATCGATAAAAAACCGGGTTAAAAAAGAGGGGCCTTCTAACAGATATCGGAATGTCGGCAATCGACAAAGAAGGTTGTTAAACAGATGGTTCCAATTTAAATATTTCAAATAATTTTTGGGGTTACATAGCTCCGTACAGTCATTCATTATTTTTGCATTATTTTGTTGTATATCTCAAATATTTGGATTTACATAGCTCCATACAATCATTCATTATTTTTTTAATTATTTTTATTGTGAACGAATTTGAAAATTTCAATAATCAAGTTTCTTTTCTTTTGAATCTACATGTAAAATTTTCTTAAGATTTTCTTTTGTCGAAAGGAATTACTGTTTTCTAAAGAATGAGTGGCAAAAGATGAATTTTTGTTTACTCTTCTGTTCGTTGAAAAAGGTATTAAACAGATGTTACTTTTTGAATATCTCAAATATTTTCGATTTACATAGCTCCGTACAGTCATTCATTATTTTTACATTATTTTGTTGTATATCTCAAATATTTGGATTTACATAGCTCTATACAGTCATTCATTATTTTTTCATTATTGTTATTGTGAACTAATTTGAAAATTTCAACAGATTCTAGATAATCGAGTTTCTTCCCTTTCGATTCTACATGTAAAATTTTAGGATTATCTATTGTGGGAAAGGAATGACCGTTTTCTAGACAATGAGTGGCATTGTCTAGCTAGCCTAGCATGCCGACTTTCAACCACTGCTCGAGTCCAACGCCAAATTGAGTGGCTAGGTTGTAAGAATACTTCCTGGGGGCCGATCCACCCTCCCGAGGTAACGCACTCGGCCATTGGACAGAAAAATCCAGAGATTTACTGCAATAGGGTAGAGAAACGCTAGTTTGAAGGGTGTAAGCCTTGTGCTGCAACAGACACCCTCATCACTGTGTTGAACAACGCAACTCAGCCCTCCATTTCACCTTTGCGGTGAAACTAGGACCCCAGTCGGATGAACTTTCCACCACACGGGTTCAGTAACACGGCGCGAAAGTATCTGCTTTAGGCATCGGGAACTAATCCTCTATTTCATCGAAATGAAACTAGGATCTTAGTCAAGACAAGCACCCCCACCAAGTCAAGGTTCTGAGACAAATGAGAGGCGCATCAGCTCGACAAACTGAAAAGACTAAAATTAATCAACAGAAAAGGTGTAGTGATCCACCAAGATAATGCGAGACCTCATACAAGTTTGGTCACTAACCAAAAGCTTTTACAGCTTGAATGGGATACACTGCCACACCCACCATATTCGGCCTTCGGATTAATATTTGTTCCGGTCATTGCAAAAATTTTCGGACGGTAAAACCTTTACTTTAAATGAAGAGGTCAAAAATCACCTGATCAGTTTTTTGCCAGCAAAGACCAAATGTTTTATGAGCGTGGAATCATGCTACTATCAGAAAGATGGCTAAAAGTGTTGGACTAGAATGGCCAATATATAATTTAATGAAGTATTTATTCATTATACGAAAATTGCTTTTCATTTTCCCAAAAAAAAACGAAATTGATTTCCGAACAAACGAATATTACAGTAGGTCTAAAAATTTGCATTTAGCACTAAGACCCAATAAATACCAGCTTATCTGAATATGTTTAACAGGGGTGAGTTATTTAGGTATAATTGTTCGTTAAGTACTATTCCAATTTTGTTGTATTTATTTATGTCTAGTGACTAAGAGGTTTAAGGCATAACTTTCACTTTCTCTATGTAAAATTTTAAAATTATGTTTGAAAGTATGGCTTGTTTCTAACAAATGGTTCGAAAAGGTGGAATTACTTTTGTTACTGAGGAAACTCTTCAAATGTTCAAATACTTTCAACCAAAATTTTGAAATTTTACATACAGAAACTAGAAGTTATTTCTTAAACCTGTAAGGGTCACTAGAGATAAATAAATACATACAACAAATTACATACAGATTGGAATAGTACTTAACGAACAATTAGACCCCTGTTTTGGGTTTTAGTGCTCAATAACAATTTTTGTACCTGCTCTAATATAAATAGAAAACCGATTGCGAAAACAAATTTAGTTATTCAAAAATGTAAGATACCATCTACCATCTGAGGATGCTACTGTGATAGCAAAACAATTATAGTAAATAAAATTCAATTCCACAAACTTCTTACGAACAACAATTGTTTCGCTACACCGTGGCTTAATCATGTTCTACATTTGAAACTAATACTGTGTGAAAACTTACATAGGTTCTTATATATGTATCGACAAGTATTACAGCGAATGGGATTATATAGGATGACAGTTATTTGGGTATTACCAATTAGGTGGAGAGAAACCGACAATGCAATACAAAAAGTTTCATATATAAGTAGAATATCCTAAAACATCGCCAATTATTTTGAGAAAAATTTTAATTACACAGCAGCTCTCAGAAATATTAATAATATAGGCAAGTACATTAAAAATAAATCAAACAAAGATAATAAATCAGGAGTCTATAGTTGACTTGTAAGAATTTCCCAATGGTTTATATTGGTCAGACCGGCAGATTGTTCAAGAAGACAATCCACGAACATCATAAGAGCTACTCATCAAATTCCACATTCCACATACGCCCACCATTTAATGGAATTTGAACATAATTTCAATAACGCATATGAAATTATCCATATCGAAAGTAAATAGTCTAGATTAACATTCTTAGAATCACTTGAAACAAACCAATATAATTCCCAGAAGATTCTCCTGAACGAACAAGCAGATACCATTAGATCACCTGTATTGAATATCTTCAGGTAGTTTGGAAAAACCAACGACAACCTCAATAACTTTTTTTGCCATTGTCGGTTACTCTCGATCTAATTAGGAATACCCAAATAACTGTTATCCTACTTTTAGTCCCATTTGCTGTAATACCTGTCAATACACATATAAGAACTTATGTTAGTTTTCATACATATCAGTTCAAATGTAGAACATGATTAACCCACAGTGTGGCGAAACAACAGTCGTTCAAACAATAAAAAGTTTGCGGAATTTGAATCTTATTTTTTACTAGTAGAAAACTAATTTTCATCAAGTAAAGACCGAATCCATCAAATAATTGTATTATAACAACAATAAAATTACGGATTTGCATCAAGTGAAGACTGATTCAATTAAACATGTTAGGTAATTATCAAGTGAAAATAGAGACACGTAATTAAATCATTTTAGGAAGTACAATTCGCAGAGTTAGGGGTTAAGCAGTAACAGACTAAATCGATCGTAGTTGTTGAAAAATAAAGTACAGTAAAAATTAGATTCATAACGATTTTCCATAAAAATTAAAAATCATCTATTCCTTATTATGAATACGAAATATTTTCAAATAATACAATAAATGATAAAACTGATACACTTGAAAATTAAAGGAAAATTTCCAAAAATTCAAATAAACAGGACAAAGAACGAAACTTCATAGAAAAAATTTTAAAATATTCAAACCACAGACATAATATTATAGATCTTCTTTGTAATTTATAATGTAATTCAATCCCAATAAATTACAAACAAAATCAACTCAGAGAACAGTTGTTCTAGATAACTTAGGCATATCTGTTTCAAATAAAAATATACCATTAAAATTACAAAAAACCAATGAATTCAAACAGGAATACGGAAACATGTACCTAAACTTTGCTTTTGAAGGGGGCACATTTCAGAGTATATTTGAACGTCATAAATTTCTTCCGTAAACAGAGGTTCTTTAGTTTGAATACACTATTTTGAGAGAACCCACTGAAAGTAGTGAGACATTTTTAACCTGAAAGCCTAAGACTAAACGTTCCTAAATGACTCATCCTACATATCTATACATATAATGAAACCGTAGAACTGGAATGTCTGAGAATATATTAATCGGAAATATGAGAATTAACAAAAAAAGAATAACACACAAAAAACGATTTTTGACCTATTTTTGTTCTGTCTGTTTGTTACCGCTAATCGCCAAAATTTCTTGTCGGATTCTTATAAGAATCCGCTAGAAGATCACAAAAAGCCTGGATCTACAGAAGTGTTTGTTTAATCGAGATCGGATGATGAGAAAAAAGATATAACCATACAAAGATAACGAATATTCACCTACCTACATTTAAACATTAAATAAAACATTAGAATTGGAATTTATGTACACTGAATAATATCAGCCGCAAATCGTTTAGGAGTAATAAAAGAAGAATAACAGAAAAACAAAAAAGATTTTTAAAATTTGTGTTTATCTATTTATTGGTTACTCATCCCCGAAACTCCTTGACAGATTTTCATGCGGTTTTTACAGGCTTTGTTTTATCGAAATAAGATTTGGGGGAAAGAATAAAGCCATTAAAAACTAAAAGGAAAGATTCTCCAATGTTATTGTTACCTATATTCTAAAACTTGAATCTTTGTCATTCCAAATAATCAAATACCAAAATACCAAATTCTCTACGTAAAATTTAACTTTCTTATATCAAGGTAAAGTCCACGTGAACAAAGTTGTTGAAATAAGAAATGGGGTTGCAACCCTGTATGAGAGGAAAGTACCACAGTACTATACATCGAACACAAAAATGTGGTCTTCTAGGTTTCTTATTTCGGCATTTCTGTATTTAATACATTGACCCTCATGAAATTTGACTGGTACCCTGAATTTAAAACATTTTGTATACAGGATGTTCAAAAAAATTAAAAAGAATGAAATTATGCTAAAATAAAATGTCTACATTAACGAAAAATAATTCAAAGTGAGCAATTCTGGCACTTACCTGGGAAGATTTATTATAGGTATTACGGAACATTTTTACAATTGGTTAGTTCAAATGAATCAAAGTTTTAGACCTGCCAATACCACAACACAGCAATTAACGATGAGAAGGCCTCAATCCTTCGAATTTAACTAATGTAATACATTAGTTAAAATGTAATGGTTGAAACCATGCTATTCTTCTTCTTTTGACGTACTTATGCTTATAATATTTTTTATTATTGAAGGAATATTCCATAAAAAATATATATACAAATACCTTTTGTTATAAAACTTTGGTGAAAATTCTACATTTAGTCAACTATTTAATATTAAAAGAAGTAAATACGGCATCGTGAATTTCAACGTAACTGGTTAAAATAAACTAATCAATGAAATTTCTGTTTTCCTCACTTTCAAAATGCAATTTTGATTTTTCATTTATAACATGCAATTTGCTGTTTTCAAGTAACAGTTCAGCATCTACCAATTTTTAGCATCAATTTTCCGTTTTTTGTCCTAAACTCTCGGTGCATTTAGGTAGTTATATACATAGCTTAACTCTTAGTCAAGATAGTAACTACTCGATTGTACGCAATGTGCGCAGGGTTATAATTACGTATACCTGCGCACTACTACACCAAAATCTTTATTATTAGATCGTTAATAATCATGATACTGTCATTCATTTCGAGTTCATTCGAATATTAAAAAAATTCGTTACTTGAAAGATTACTTCAATCTATTTCAAGTATAAGTTTCCATTAAACGGCAGGTGTATTACAAATATATATAATATTAATCCATTTTCGAAACTTTCGCAAAGTAATTGAATTTCTGATGATGAAAATCAATATAATATCAATAATAAGTTGAGATATCGGTGGCATAGTGAGCATAGATGCTGGCTATGATGCAAGCGATTGCGGGTTCGAGTCCCGCTGCGTTCATGGGTGTATTTGTGTATGTCAGGTGGTGGGGTATGGCTAATGACCACAGCAGTCGATGCCATAAGTCGCAACGAAAAGAGAAAAGAGTTGAATTCAGCACAGATCAAATGTGCATTGTGAATTTGTTGTCAAGTTCGGCTATACATGATGTCCGAGAAAGAATAGATAAGTCTTAAACACCTGATAGAAGAGCTATGAGGTGTTCAAAATGAAATACAAAAAAAAGTGAAACAAGTTGTAGAAATTACTGTTTTAGTACAAAAAAATTTATTATTTGGTTATTATTTGGTAGTTCATCATAATTAAAACAAGTTGTAGAAATTACTATGTTTTTCTACCAATAAATTGATATTTTACAGATTTAATTGTGACTCGAGTTTCGGGAATTAACTATTCCATCTTCAGACAACTAAAGACTTAACAAACAGAACAGGGTATTTATGCATATACAGAGGTAGAAGAGGTAATAAAAACAGGTTAAAAAGGTTTAAAATGAGAGGACGCCTAACAATTATTAGAATGTCGGCACGTCAAAGAAGATTGGTAAACAGATGTTACTTATTTAAATATTTCAAGAATTTTGGATTTACATAGATCCGTAAAGTCATTCATTATTTTTACATTATTTTTGTTGGGAACCAATTTGAAAATTTCAACAGATTCTAAATAATCAAGTTTCTTTTCTTTTGATTCTACATGTAAAATGGTCGTTTTCTAAACAATGTGTGGCAAAAGTAGAGGTTTGTTTATTTTTCATGGAATTCATTTTATGTTCGTGGAACCTCGTCTTGAAGGAACGTCTGTCTAGTATACATTCTGTCAAGAAAGTACCGGGAATTATCGATTTAAATCTGGCGGGGCAATGAGGCAGGTAAAATTTTTTTCCTAGGTTGGTACCACTGTCCTTAATTACTATGCCAATCTTGAGCGGGATCTGTCAACTAGTGTGTTTGCAACAGCTGATTAAGTCAGTCGATGTCAGAGTGCGTGCCGATTTTTACTATGGGTGATTACTATGGGACGATAACGCGCCTTCTCACCGAGCTACGATTGTGACTGACTTTCTCGCCAAAAACTCAACAAACGTGCTTCAGCAACCACCGTATTCGCCGGATTTGGCTCCCTGCGACTTTTTCCTCTTCCCAAAACTAAAATTGCCCCTTCGTGGCACCCGTTTTGAATCGATTGAAGCCATAAAACAAAATTCGGCGCCAGAGCTAAAGTCCATCCCGGAAAGCGCCTATAAAAAATGTTTCGATAATTGGAAGTGCCGTTGGCATAGATGTATTAGAGCAAATGGAGCATATTTTGAAGGCGACCCAATAAATTTTGACGATTAAATGTAAAAATGTTGTTTTAATTGAAAATTCCCGGTACTTTCTTGACAGAGTAGTATTTATTACTGCACGTCGAACAGGATAACTCATAAACTCCCGATTTATGTATGTTTGGAGTTGGGCCCTTCGCATTAAATAATACGGATGATAATTTATTTTGTGCTATGAAAGCAATATATATATCTAATTTTGAAAAACTATTGGCCACTTTTTGACTTATGCTACCAGAGTACGATAAAGAAATGAATTTTTGTTTAGCACAAGTCAAAAAGTGAAGTCATTGAACCGAATTTTCCATGACTTTCTCACACAAATCAGTTCGTTTGTTAGCAATAACTCCTTCAATATTGATCTGTAAATCGTCTAAATTTGCTGGATGATTGCTGTAAACCAATGACTTAATGTTCTTGAAATAATCGAATCACCGAATTTTGTTTTCGATAAAGACATTGTGTCATTGGCAGTATTATAAGTGTGAAATCACATGTTCTGCAACTCAAGACGAACCAATTCAAGCCAGGGAGATGCCTAGTTCTTGTGAACGTCGAGAAATCAATATATTTTGATCTTCAGCAGCAATATTCTCTTCACTTCTTGCATTTCTTTGTCTCACTGCCACTGTAACATCATGAAGTGTAAAATTTGTTTCAAACTTCTTCACTAAACGTTCTACTGTGTTTTTATCCGGACGATTATAACGACCAAAAATTGGAGTTAAAGCAAGTAGAGTCAGAATAACAGATCGCTATTTTTCAAAATAAATTTGGATTATTTATAAACGCTGTTGCAGTGTGTACCTTCCTATGATTAAATGGTAGACATTGAAAAAATACAACTGTCAATGTCACAAATAAACAGTGGCATGCCATACGTGAGTATTGCAAATTCAAAAATGGGGCGTTCCCATTGAAAGACCCTTTACATCACGGGTTTAATCCATTAACATACTCAATCAAGTCACCTTCATCAATAACCAATCCAACATACCTAACAACACCCATAATGAAAACCATTCTAGACGGAATAAATACTAAATATTTCTCCTTATCTAGTCCATCATTATCCTTGAATTTATTTGCGCCATCATCAGAATCAAAATATACATCCTACTTTTTAGAGGCCTCTACGAAATATATTTGTAATTTTCAAATCAAAGTTATTAGGTGATTAATACAATAATTTGCCCAAACTAATTGGATTCAGATTACCTATATTTTTTCCAACCAGAACTAAGAAGGGACCCTTATCTATATTCTTATAATTATAAGCCCTAAATTTCTCGAAACTATCAACTTCTAATTTTTTTTATAATTATCATAAAGTTGCCACATTCTTCCATCAATCATGTTTCTTTCTCAGTGGAAGCCTCGTCAACCTCATTAATAACTAAGGAGTAATCTAAATTATTATGATATGAAAATTTTTAAACTTTTCTAGTGTTTGTTATATATAACACACTCACCAACCAGGATCAACAGAAAACACGGTGATAAATGGATAAACACCGCTATCTAATCACTATGCTGCTCTGTTGAAATCTTAATGCCGAATCGAATATAAACAAGAACGTTTCTAAATTCTAACCCTACATTAACAGCGCTACCACAGAAATATATACAATCTTATTTTCCTTCTTTCTATTTCTATGGTGTATGTGTGAATTTTAAAAAGTACGTTTTATGAAAGGCAAATTTGTTGGTCCGTTTGTCAAATTTGACAAGAGTGTTGGTTGATCCAGTGATCATCGAATCTTTATGAAATCTAGCGCTAGAACTTCTGTAAATAACGTTCAAAAACTTTTCAGTTCAGTGCGAATTAGGAGGTTAGTTGTGTTCTGGTTAGGTTTTGTTACTACATCCTTAGGCCACTTCAGGCACTGTTATTTTCGACCCAGCAGTGAATGGTAACTAACTTAGACGGAGTCTGAACCCGGAACCTTTTAGGAAAAACATTGGCCGAACCTGACGGAATCGATTCCGAAAGGATCAAAAAGATAACTACAGAGAGGCGTGAGTTTTTATATAATATGATGCTTTACTCCAAATACATACCAAAAAGCCTTAGAACGAGCAGAACCATACTCATCCCGAAGAAAAAGGAGCAGCTACATAAAGTTGAGAACTGTAGGCCTATTACAATATCATCGCTGCTTCTCCGTGTAATTAATAAAATAATAGCTTCAAGGCTAGCTGAAAAGGTAGTGCTTGATGAGTGCCAAAGGGACTTCACGAAGATTTATGGTTGTTTTCCTAACAATATTACACTTCAAACCATAATCAAAACCAGAAGGAAGCAGGCAGACCCTTCTCTATTGTTGCGTTGGATTTAAAGAGGGCCTTAGACATCGTCTCGCATTCCACCGTAGGGCGAAAGGTGCGGAGGTTCCGAATTGATGAGTACATAACAAAATTCATAATGGCCACCTTGAGTGATCTTTCCACCAAAATGTTTTGCGAGGGAGACGAGGTTGGATAGATTAAGATCCGTCAGGGTGTCAAACAGGAAGACTCTCTCTTACCGATCCTTTTCAACATGGTCATGGATGAGCAAAATCTGATGATCAGGAAAGGGATTAAGGTGGGTAAGGTGGGTAAGTCCAATATAACTGGATTAGGATATGCCGACGACTTGTTGATAATGACAGAGAACAACAAAGAAGCCCAGATCCTTCTGAAATATACAATAGCTCTCTTCGAGGACCCATGCCTCAGGTTGAATCCAAGTAAGTGATCCTCACTATCTCTTGCCACTGTCTGTGAACAGGCAATTCCATCACTTGCCACTATGGATACAACCTTCAAGTATTTGGAATAAATTTTCTCGGCTGAATGACTCGCAGTAACATCCAAAATCAAAATGAGCAGATGGGAAGAGTCATGAGGTCTTCCCTAAAGATCAACCAGAAACTGTATATATTGAAGAAGTACCTCCTACCACGATATATCCACGCTCCCCAATCACCGTTGATAAGGAAAAAGTCCTCAAGAAAGCAGATCATATATTCAAAAGAGCGATGAAGAAGATCTTGAAGCTTCCGATAACCATCACCGACGAAGCTTTGTCCACCCCAACATCATTGGGTGAATTGGGACTCTTCTCCTTTACGAGGAAGATCCCAATCATAACAAGAGATAAGATAGAGAGAGCTGCTACATTGTCTCCGTTATTTGCCACAGTAAAGGAAGTAGAATCGCCTTAGCTTCAAAAGATCAAAAGGAAGATACATCCAAAGAGGCGATGGCGACAACGCAGTAAAATTAGAAAATTTAATCTACGGTGGCGATACACAGCAAGCAAAAACCCACAGTGTGGCGAACTTCGACATAGATAATCTTCCGAAAATCTGGAACACGCGAGATTATATACGCAATTTAACAAAGAACCAATACGTTACCCAACAAAGAACTTCCGTATGGCAATATTGTCGACAGAATATGTCGGGTCGGTTGCAGAAGGGTTGTGCTGCAAAAATGTCCAATATGACATACGAAGCGGATGGCACAACACAATTACATCGCTAGTCGACTAATTAAGATGGTATCCACCAAGGGATGGAGTATGTTGGAGGAGCCGCATGTTTGTGACATCAGAGACATCTGAATAAGCCTGACATCTTTTTTATTCAGAAGAAAACACCCTGATGGCTGCGGATATCGGGGTTTCTTGGGAGAGTCCAAGGTCGTTGGGAGAAACGAACCTGATGAAGAGAGCAACATATAACCAACCTGAGTTTCTGGATTCGGTCGCTGGTCTTTATCCTAGGAAAAATCTAATGGTGCTCCCTTTTATCATAGCGGCACGTGAATTCTACCAGTATGACTGGTAGCAGCGAAGCACTACCCAACTTCTACTGCCTCTGCAAGGTCAGTACCCGAGTTCTTTGGAACGCAACTCACACGCCGAAGAGGCTTCTTATCCATTAACCCGAACGCAGTCTCATGAACTAAGATAATCTCAAGATTGATTTTTCAGTTGATCCTGGTACGAACACCGTCAATCCGGCCTATACGTCAAGACACAAAAACTCTTGTGAATTCTTGCAATTGATCCCGGCGTCGACCACCAACAGACTGGCGTCGAGATCCACAAACCCCAGAAACATCTAACAATCGATCCAGATTCAGGACGAGGCCGGTCGAACCGCCAAGTCCCGTTACACCCTGAAGCATTTCTCGATAATATCCCGAACATGAGTGTCTCGGCCATTGGACAGAAAAACCGAAGATTTACTGCAACAGAGTTGAGTACGTTAGTTTTAAGAGACAGGCCCTGTGCTGCGACGGACTTCCTTGCCACTGAGTTGATCAACGCTGCTCAGCCCTCCATTCCACCTTACGGTGAAACTAGGGCCCCATTCGGTCGATCTTCCACCACAAGGGTCCAGTGTCTGGCGCGAATGACATTACGTTAGGCACCAAGAC
Source organism: Megalocaria dilatata (assembly GCA_034642435.1). Taxonomy (NCBI): domain Eukaryota; kingdom Metazoa; phylum Arthropoda; class Insecta; order Coleoptera; family Coccinellidae; genus Megalocaria; species Megalocaria dilatata. The sequence goes on along the minus strand of CM067859.1, from coordinate 48,165,765 downwards.
TTAACCCTTCATTCCATCCAAAAACATAGTCACTGCACAAGCGGTCAGAGACGCAATAAGGTCCTTTAAACCTTTCAAAACACCGGGGGTAGACGGAATCTTTCCAGCCCTACTTCAAAAGGGCATGGATGTGTTGATTCCGCATTTGCTAAAATTATTTAGAACAAGTCTGGCTTGGGGGATTGTCCCTACAAGCTGGGCACTAACTAAAGTGGCTCAAAGGTGGGAAGAACAGAACCGGAACCCTCATCGTTCAGACCAATAAGTTTGACATCGTTTCTGCTGAAGAGTCTGGAAAGGGTAATTGATGTCCATACCAGGGAGAAGGTGCTAATTGACAGTCCCCCTAATCCTCATCAATACGCCTACCAGGCCGGAAAATTGGCAGAACTTACATTACACAATTTGGTCGGAAAATTAAACCAATCTCTCGATAATCGAAACAGCGTTTTTGGACATTGAAGGTGCTTTTAACAACACGCTGCCGGATTCTCTCGCTGAGGCTATCTCTGCGAGAGAAATCGACCCGCTAATTTGTAGATGGATACAGGCAACGCTATGCGGCAGCATGATAATGACCTTGTACCAAGATGAGGTCTTCGAGTTTAAGGCTGCGAAGGGCTGTCCGGAGGGTGGTTCACCCTTATTGTGAACCCTTCTCGTTGATGACCTGCTAGCAATCATTTCGCTGTAGGGAGTCGACGTTCAAGCATTTGCTGATGACCTGGCATAGTGAAAGGTAAATCGGAGGTGACGATATCGGCCGTCCTTCAAGAGATAATGAGCACTATTGACAAATGGTGTATAAGGGAAGACATGTCTCTTAACCCATAAAAGGTACTTCAGTACCATTCACTAAAAAACGGTTGAATGGTTTAGAACCGCCGACTATTCGTGGTGAAATGATACAATTATCATTTGAGGCAAAATACCTGGGAATAGTCCTGGAGAAAACTCTCAGTTGGAACGCACAATTAGATAAAGTGTGTCATATAGCCAGAATGGGTTTCTGGACTTGTAGGCGGATCTGTGGAAAAACCTGGGGCCTAAAGCCCAGGCAGATGTACTGGCTATATACTATGGTAATTAGACCACGAATTATGTATGGCGCTGTAGCGTGGTGGAAGAAAGGCCAATAAACGGTTGGCCAACATAAGCTCACCCGATTACAGAAACAGGTTTGCCTTGCAATTACAGGTGCGTTTCGCACCACATTCACGGCAGCCATGGAGGTCCTACTTAATCTCCACCCCTGCACCTACTCGTACAGAGGGAGGCGGAAAGGACCATATACTACCTATATAAACTCGCGATTGACAGGCCAGAGGCAATACTTAAGGGAGGCTCAGGACTGCTGGACGAGCTTTTAACGAACAGCACCCTATCGGTGCCCTCGGATCTAATGTCAAAAGTCACGAGCCAAGAACGGCATTTCAATGTAATCGTCCCCAGCCGGGACGATTGGATCCAGCATGCTGAGGTTCTGTTGAGGACCGACGTTGGCTTGTTCACAGACGGCCTGTGAACGACGAACGGAACGGCAGCGGGAGTCTATGGCAGCAAACCGAGAAACAACATCTCATTGAGTCTCGGTCAAATTCGAAGGTGTTCCTTGGAACAGCTTCGAACAAAAAGATGGCGAACCTAGCGCTAGGTCTGGATAGGGCCAAACTAAGAACATTTGTCGGAATTATGACCGGTTACTGCAGAGTGAAAGTGCATTTGCATAAAATCGGTCTGTCTGAAGACGATTAATGCAGGCTGTGTCTTGAGGACACTGAAACAGCCATGCACATCGTCTCGGAGTGCCTAGCGGTGAGTCGCACCAGATTCGAGGTCTTTGGTCAGGCTTTTATAGTCCACTGCGAACTGAAAAAATTACCCCTGAACAAGATTACCTTTATACAAAAGATAGATCTCGTCGGGGAGATATAAATTAGGGGTGAACCACAATAGTCCGTGCGGACGCAGTGGTAGGGTGGACAGACGCCCGCTCGCCATAAATAATAATAATAACCCTCCATTTCACCGGGATGAAACTAGGGTCCTAGTCAAGACAAGATCCCCCAGCGCGTCAAGCTCCAATACCGTGGAGAGCGTATAATGGGGGCAAGAGGTCTCAGGTGTAGGGAAAGTTCCACTCTCCTAGACGTGCTCGGGGTCAACACCAGATTTAATAGAAGGGTCACTGCTACCATTCGAGGTAGCTGTTTAATTCACGCTAATTTCAATAGAAGCGCTTGGCAGATGTGACACCAGTGCCCGCCTGATGAGTGCGCGAAAGGCCTTTTGTCGCAGTGCGGATAATGCGACTTCGGTTTTGTCATACCAAGGGCATCCAACTCGTCAGGTCCTCTATGGAGAAGTGACCACAGGACAAGAGCATCGTCAAACTACATAATGCAACAACATGGTCCGCGTAGTGCAGCCGTTGGTAACAAGTTCTCTCTGTGCGCGGATGACCTGTAATGGTGCGAGGAATGTTTCTCGTGTTATCGCTACCTCGATGATAATTTATATTTTGAAGATCCTGATTCTGAGCATGAAATTGGGAATTCACATGACATTCGAGATCTTTTCGGAGATTCTGATAATGATAAAATGCCAGGGCAAACAGGTGCTGTCCAAAATTATGGGGAAGCTATGACTTTAACCAAGCAGCTGAAAAGTTTGGCCCAAAATCACGAAGATGCAGAGACTTTAGAGATTCTCTCCAAATTAGAATTGAAATTTTTTGATTACATATTGAAGAAAAAGATCAGACACACAAAAATTTTGGAGTTTTTTCGTAATTAAACGATATTTTATCAAAATTTTTGTTTATCCGAATGATTCCTCACCTTGAGTATTCAGTTATTATTTACTTTGAAAAATTTTTACATTCCCATACCTACACATATTGATTTTTTATGTCTAATATTCTCCAATTATTATTTCCATTAAATTTTATTTTGTACATATGTTTTTCTTTTAAGCGGACACCCCTCTTGAACGGAAATCATCAGGCGGTCCTGGGAGTGTCCGCCCATGGGAGATTTCACTGTATATTTCAAGTTACTGAAAGCTCCGAAATATTCATTCGAAGAACAGCGTCTGTGTGCGAAACTAATGAAGCTTCTTATGGCTTATGCCATTCGAAAAATATTTCATAAAAAACCCATAATTTTATTTCTTATTAAGTGTTATATATTATTATCCAAAAGGCCAAAATCCTTATCAGCCAAATAATGGGGTGCTCACCATGAAGCGCCCCCGAGTATTTCCACATTATGTTGTAACAAAGCGCTGCAAACACAATCAGTGCTCTTTGAGCCTACTTCATACTTTATTAATTCCTCCTGGCATTCAATTTTGTTTTCTGAATTTCATAACTTGTTCCACTCTGACAATTGATGTTGATTTCTTTCTTGATGAATAGATCAGTCAGTTTAATTTTCTGATCTTATCTGAGTTTATTGGAAGCTAGATTTCGCGTACAGATATATCCACGATATTGAGATTCATACCCCAAGAGAAAATGATGAAGTTAACATTCTTTAGGTTCCACTTTACAGTGAATACAAACTCATTCGGTTAGGTCGAGTTCATTATGCTTCATTACTTCTTCCAAGCATTTAATTTTTTCTTCTGTTTAGATGATTAAATGAAATGGTTTATATACATATAATATCCATTCCTTTTCACTGTCAACTTTACTTATTGAGATGTTTAATCAGTCTACTACGGCCTTTTTTCACTTTAATTAAAGGTGGAATATTCTACTTGAAGTTCTTTACTAGAATTACCTCCTTTTCCTAGTGTTTTCAATGTCTCAAGAAAAATATTTTGGTGAAGATAACATTTTTTATATACCAATTTACACTGAGTTGTAAAAAAGTACTACCAACGCAGTCAGTCCTATTTAATTCATTATGCTTTATTAGTTGCTTCCAAACATTTAATTTTGTTTTCTGTTGAAATTATTGAATATAATGGTTAATATGCATATAATAACTCTTCCTTTTCACATCATATGAGATATTCAATCAGTATACTATGGCCTTTTTCACTGTATAATGAAGGGTAGAATATTCTGCCTAATTTTCTTCATAAGGGTCGGATTAATTTCTTCGAGATCTCAATGACTCCACTGATTGAATATCTTCTGGATTCTGATTACGAGTTATTTTCTCCATGCATCCTCTGTTGCTCGGCTCTGTTAACTCTACCAGAAAAATTTCTCTTGAGTGGACTTCTGATCCTCCTGCCCTTTTTGCTACAATTTCTTTTAACTTTTCTGTGGATAGCGCCGGAAATGCAGTAAAGCAGTTTTGCGTATAATTTTGACATAGTGTACCTATTAGACACTGAAGTCTCGTTAATATATCTTACAACAGCAGCTTCCACGATGTTCCTTATGAAAATTTTTTTATCGTTTTTTTCTTTGGGAATGCCCCTAGCACAATTGGCGAATTAGATGGGTTTTACATGATGTCGTCCATGCTTGGACCTGCCACCATTTCGTCTTTGCAAGTAATTTTCTAACACCACTATGTCTAATCATGATACCAAGAGAAATTGGTTTTTTGAAAAGTAAACATTCACTTTACACTGAGTTATAATGAATTCTGATGAGTACATATTTTCTCCACACACAGATATGGTTACCTTTTATTCACCTTATTATAAATATTTTGCTTGTCTCTGATCATTTCTAGCACTTCCTCTACCATTATGTTGAATCTCTTTTTCAAAATTGGTTTAGTCTGAAACCTTACCTATTGATTCGACATTCATCATATAATTCACTATTTTTTGCCCGTTCTCCCATATCATAATATGACATACTATGTGGTTCAATTTTCTGTTCTTCTAGAAGATGTCGTTATATAATCCATTCAGTTGAATATTGGACTCTATTTTATGCATTGATCTCTGGTTTAAAGTTTCATCTCTATGTATTCTGAATGCCACATGCTTAATGAATGCACGAAAACTCTCTACCGCTAAAGTTTATATATTTTCTGAGGCAGTTATACCATCTTTGTTCACTACACCTACAGCTATTCCCTTAAGAGCATGCAGACAAATAATGACTTCTACATGGAGGAGGAATGTGCAAATATATCTCAAAACTTGTCCAATTTTGATAATTGAGGTATATTCCTTCTATGATGAAAACTTCATCCAAGGATTTATTTTTATGATAGTATCTGACTTGATTGGATGTTAGATTGTGCATACAGTCATAACTCATAATGTCTACTGCATTGCAAGCCTTTTTTTATTTTCAATTATTTTTCATTCATTCATTTCCTCTGTTGCTGTTCCTGGGCTCTGATATCTGTGCTAGGAAAATTTCTCTGGGTTGGAGTTGCTATGGTTTCTTACAATGTTGCTGTGAATAACGCAGGAAACGCAATAATGCAGTTTTGCATACAATTTTGGCAAAGTGTACTAATTATACACTGAAGCTTTGATAATATCTCTTACAGCAGCAGCTTTCACGATGAGCCTTATGACAAATTTTTTTATCACTTTGTCTTTCACAATTGCATTAGACAGTATTTACTTCATCCATGTTGGGACCAACCACTATTTCGGCTTTTGCAAATAATTTTCAAACTTGTCATACAAATGAAATTAGTTTTTTGATGAAATAAGCATTCATTGGATTCCTTTACAATAAGTGGTAATGAGTTCTGACTTCTGATGAGTACATATTTTCTCCACACACGAATATTGTAAACGATTATTCACCTTATTGTAAATATTTTGCTTGTTTTTGATCATGTCTATCACATTATCTACATTGTGTTGAATCTTTTTCATAAATGGTAGAGAGGTATATTCACCATGTAAAACACTACTTTTTCTCACACAATATGACATACTAGGTGATTCGACTGCTTGTTCTGTAATACGTTCTAAATCCTTAAGGAAGTGCTCATATAACCCATTCAAATGGAATCACCCTTGAACATCTTTTGGATTCAGGTAACTCGATATTTTTCCCATGCACAGATGTGGCAGTCTGTAATGGAATAGGTTATTTAACTTATTGTGAATATTTTGATATTTTCTTATACTTTCTCTGCGTACTATTGAATCTTTTCTTTTCTAATTGGCAGAGACGTTTGTATACTCCAAACCCTAATTCATTACTTCTCAATTACTTGTTCTTTCATGCCAATTTCTTATATGATCCATTCGATTGAATATTCAATTCTATTTTATGCATTAATGCTTGGTTTACAGTATCACTCCTAAGTATTGTCAATGCCAAATGCTTATTGAATACACAAAACTCTCTACTGCTAAAGAGTGCACCATCTTTGATCACTGCATCTGCATAAATAATGATTTTTACGTTGAGAAGCAACATGCACGAGGCTCAGCACAATTTTGTAAAGATAAATTACGAGAATGGTGTTAAGTTTCAAAACTTTAAAAACGGACGTTTGAAATCTGTAAATATATCTATAGAAACTTTCAAAGGAAATAGACTGTGAACAAGCATGTAAAAGCATTTGACTTCATATCAGTGCTTATGACCATATTCAGGAATGAAAAAATGTGAATAGAATTCTATATATAAACAACTTTATTGACAAAATAGATTTTATACAAATTCAGTTTGAATAAAAAGTCACTGTCATGAACCTGAGCAAATTATTGTTCTTACTGTGAAACGGTTACACATTTATATATTCAATTTTTTATTATATTTTAACTACAGTAACATTGGTATTTCATTTGTACTTAATTACATTTTGGTAAAATACACTGTTGAGTGTTGGGAGGGATTATATCACAAGTTCATTTTTTGAAGAGGTATAAAGTCTGATAATTTCGTTCATAAACTCATTAAGTTTCCAGACAGTTATCAAATTTCTTCCTAAAGAATTCATTATTACTCAATTGATAAACTCTTTCTATATCAGTTATCTTCATTCTTATGCACCAAATCCAATGATAATGAAGTTATATAAAAGCCAGATGGCATCTTGGATCAATTCTTCAATTTATTTTTGGAAAATAATTCCCATATTCAAATCATTTGCTGGATCCGTAATATATTATCGCAAGTCAATATATCTTTTAATTGATAAATTTACAAACTAAATTTTCATACTTTGTCATACCTGAAAAGTTTATAAGTTATGTTTTACCATATTTTATCACAATTTAATTACTTATTCAATATTATTCATAAATCAGAAAAAATGCAAAATATTACATCATCTGAGCAGTTAGTTGAACAGTTAGTAAATATGGTCAGTGGAATTCAGTCACTAAAATCTGTAATTTCTGAAATGATAATATATTAATTTATATTAAAAAACCAGATGCTAAACTAAATGTGAAATGGAATTGCATATTACTTCTTGATGTGGTGACATGTTATCAATAGGCTATAAACTGAATTAGGCACAGTCGAAAAGTAGACGCTATAAAAATAACATATAATATGCTGACAAAATATTGACAACATTATTACATTTAGTTGTTTAATCTTGATCATTTCACTATCTTTTATGTGTCTTCTCTCGTTATTTTATTCTAAGAAAATAATAAATCCAAAATTTTTTAACCAACATTAAAAAAAAAGCTCTATTAAAGGTAGATGTTCTTAATATTACATACTTTCATATAAGTTTTTCCATGTGGATTGAAATGTGGCGAACTCAAAACTCACGTTAATATCAAATGACAATTACCTGTTCTCTACAAAATGAAAAGTTACCATTTCAGGAATGATGCATGTTTGAAGGACTATTTTATTGTCTTGCACTCTTTTCTGTTTCTAATAAGCATTCTCTCACTAAAATTCTGGCATTCACGATTGCACGTTTGAGTCTTTCAGCGGAACTTCTACTTCCTGCATATGTTGGTCGAACTTCTCTTCCCATTTCTTCCAATACTAGTAGCAGTTGGGTATATTTTGGTTGGCCAGGAACTGAAACCTCTACTTTACTTTGAGGCACAGGAGTTGTTTGTTTTACTACATTCATAGGAATTGCAGTGACTGTAACATCACTTAATTTTGATTCCACAGCTTGGATATCAACAAGTTCCATTTTGTCTGTGAATTTGATTAGAAAATAATAATTTGTAAAATATGCCTATTGAGCAGAACAATGTCTAGATTTCAACTAATCTGTGCAATTGAAAATGAAGCATTAAATAAAACAAAGAAAACTTTTAAGAGATTTAGGTTATGAACCATAGACTTAATATCCTAATAATAAAATAATAATAATACGTCTATGTTATGAAAACATGAAATATTGATTAAAACCTCTCTGTCCCTTTTCTTTTATGGCTTCAGCAAACTAAGCTCAGTGGGCAGACTCGAGTGTCCAGTGATTTCATCTCTAGATATAGTGCTACATGTACTTTAATTTTTTCATTTTCCAAATAGAATTAGTTTAAAAATATCTACAAATGCTGATGTCCCAGATAGTCCCATCATAGACATATTAATATGTCTATAGCTATCACAGATTAATTCCTATGTGTGTTGTCAAACAACAAAGTTATAGCTATTTAATTATGAATATTAGGCATTTCTTATATGAAAATTTCATGATATTAGAATAAATTTCTTTCTTCAGTCAATATAATCATGAAAAGCCCTTTGTGTCGGTGGATCTACCGAATAGTTAATCATTCCATAAATCAGATGACCTACTGAATTAGAGATAAGACAGAAAGTAAATTTTTATAAAAATGTTGGTTTGTTAAATTTATAAGAGGGAATAAAACGCTTTAGCAAAACATGAATACCTTTGAGTAAACTTATTAAAAGGCAGTGCAGAAAAATATTATTCTATAGCTTTAGAGCCTTCAAAATTTGTGTGTTAACCAACAAAATAGTCAGCCATATTGAAATTTCAAGTAAAAAATGGAAAACTGAGGTGTCATCGTTTGTAGATATTGTTATTCTAATTATTTATTGTAGTTTAATTGTAATTATAAATTATTGAAGAAAATAAAGTCACGGATTGGAGTTAATTGTGAGGCCGTTTCGGAAGGTGATACTGTGAAAGTTTCCTTTACATCATTTGGGTGAATTTGTTATTTGTCAAAATTGGTGAGTAATAAATAACATTAATTACTAAATTATTAAAATATATTTTTGCGAAATAACTGTTTTTTTGTGTTTAATGCTCTTTTCCACTTGATTTTTTGCTTACAAATCCCTATAGAATGTATTCCTAATTTTGCTGTCAGATGCCTTTGAGGATTGTTTGTATATTGACCCATTGATTACACTCATTTCATTTTAAACCGATTTCAACAGTAGGAATACCTAAAAGAAATTCTAGATGACCTTATAATATTTCTTATTCAGAAGTGACAGATTCAAGTGATTTTTTCCAGTTTGTACTTTGTCAACAAAATTATTCATATCACTTTAGTCATATGTAGTGTCAAGCACTGATAACGAAAAAGATAAATTAAATCTTCGAATTTCATGAAGTGTTTCGCTAACCTTCAATAAAATATAAGGTGATATAATTTTTGAATCGAAATTTTTTCTGGGAGGAGTTTCCTAATTTAGATAATTCAAGGTTTTTGCAGTATTATTTGATGCAGGCTCATTAATATTTTCTCTGGAAATTGATTAAACACCATAAAACCATGTTGTATTGCAGTTGACATTTCCTGTCGATGTAAGTAGAATGATGAGAACATTTGATTTTATGATGAAATAGGTTTTGTGTTTTAGTTTATCTGAAATAGTAAGGTGTGTATTCCAATATGCAATAACATTGTCCCTTCACTTACATCTTCCTTGAATGGACAGTTTTTCATAGTTTCGACTGACCCATATAATCTGCATTATATTTTCTATCGGGAAGAAGAAAAAATTGTACCCTTAAATTGGATATACCTAATCAAATAATAAGCGCTTTATCTCATTTTGTTGCAGAAAGTATTGTTTTCCTACCATGCTTTTCATTAATTGAGGGACAGTTATTGTAAGTCGTGTACTGTGCCTATTATAGAGGTATTGTGCAAATATGGCACAAGTAAAGAAAAATTCTTAGTCCTTGGTAAAGTAATTACACCCAGAGCGTTTAAAAATATCGCCATAAACAATGTATCTGTCTGTAACTTGTAAATTTAATAACAAGGCTATTATAACTAGACGAACATGAGAGAGTGGTTGCATATCTTGATTAGAAATGTCAAAAAAATTTTGTTGTTTTGAGGCAATACTGGTTCTCATAAAAGATATTTGGTTAAAAATATAAACATTTATTTTCTGCATTTCCCACTTGATGTGACAATTAGAAATTTTAAGTGGAATGGTTAAATTATAATACTTTGTTTTTAATCTTCATTAAATAGGCACACAGTGAACTTATAATGAATGCAAAATTCGATTCAACTAACAAAAAAACTCAACAATTTGAATCTACCACCTAATAAAATCTTAGCATCATTTGACGTTGCTAATATGTTCCCAAGTATATCAAATACCAAGTGTTAAGATGAAAATATGTTTAGTTGAAAATATCATTTATAATTAATATTGAGAATAATATTAATCCGGTCATCAAAATTAACATTTTGACTGTTTTCGATCTTTGTAGAGAACAAAATTTATTTTCAATACAATACAGAAATTTATGAAAAAAAAGATAGATTAGTTGCTCCCTTCTTAGTTCACTTCTCGCTCCAGTCTTTATGTCTTTGAAAGAATATTTTTTTCATACTATATATGCAAAACAATTAAGTTTTTGGTATAGATGTCTAGAATACGTATCAATGGGCTTTTGTGGTACACAATCAAAACTGACACATAGATTAGACTCATAATAAAATACATCATAATAGTAAATTTACCATGGAATGAAATGAATTTTTTGGATGTAACCTTAACTAACAAGAATGATTCCGTTGATATATTTAAAAAACTTACACAAACAGATAGACCAATCCCAATTTTTCAAATCCTTCCTAATTTAAATAAACTGACTGCTTACCGATCAATGATAGATGGAGCACTTTGGATTAAGACAAAATCCCACAAAGAAAGAACTGAATACCATTGAAAAAATATCTGAAAATAATCATTTCTGTGTAGAAATTATGAATTTTATTATAAAAAAAAAGAAAAAGCTCTTAGATCAAATATACCTCATTTCAAGAATTGAGAACTATAAAAACTTTGCAAAGCTAACATATTTTGGACCAATTTCACAAAAGATAGCTCAAATAATTTCAAAAAACAATATTGAAACAGCTTTCACTTCATCTCATAAAATTTACGATTTATTCCTCAAAGCTAAAGACAAAAACTACCGGCTTGATAATAACTCACTAGTTTATAAATGAAGTTGTCAGGAATACAATAGCATATGTAGGTCAAACGGGAGGAACATTCATCAAAAGGTTCAAGGAACATCAGACTCCGAAGATAACTCTAATTTTGCAAAACATTTTTTCGATACCATTCATACCTTCCCAGAATTAGATAATCTTGAAATCCTATATGTGGACAGATAGGCAAAAAACTTGATATCTAACTTGAAATCAATGGAGATTTTCAGTAACTCGGCAATAAAATAAAACTCCTGGCATTCCCCATTTCTGGATGTTCTCAAGAAAATATACATCCCTCAATAGAAAGCCATTTGATCCAACTTGTAATTCACAAATAAATGAAGAAGAGAACACTTCTATCTTATTTCCACTGAACTTTATTTTGCAATAAGTACAACCAATTTCAACTGTTAGATCATTATTTAGTGAAGGTAGAGACTAGATATTAATAACGCACTTACCTTACAATTATTTAGTTCAATCGGTCTTTACTTGATGGAAATTCATATAAAATGATATTTTAAATTAGGTTATCGTAATTTCTATATATTTATTATAAATATAACAATTGTTTTGCTGTCACAGTTGTATATTATATTCCATTTGATAATTGCTTTGTCACAATATTACTTCCAACTGTATAAATCTGCTCCTGATTGTTTATATTGATTAATTTTTGAGTTGGCGATAGCACAGGAAAATTGTTTCAAAGATATTGAGTAAAATTTGCTTCACACCGAGATCAGTTACGAAATATATGAAGGAAAACATCTAGAGAGTTGTGTGTTTTGGAAATTTCGAAATTACTTTCAAGTATGCGATTATTTTCTGGGGATTTATGAAATTAAAAAAAAATCTTTTCAATCCAGAAAAAAGCTATTCGTATAATTCACAAATTCGATTACAGGAAATCATGTAGGCGAAAATTTTGAATTAAGAATGGTGTCACATGGTTTATATGGTCTCTATTTGAAGGTTTGACATTCTTACATAAAATCAAGAAAAAATAATTATAATTGAAAAAATTAAAATCTCAATTAATTTTCATGCTCATACAGGAGAAGAGTCCTTCCGACATAAATTTCAATAAGTTGCCAAAAAATATATATACCACATCATAAAACATTCAGAAATAAGGTAAAACATCTGCTAATTAAGTTATAATCGTATAATTTTGAGAAAGCTAGATGAAGCTTGCAATCTTGTCATTTTATTTGAAGCATTCTTTTATGCATACATAGTGTGGAAACCACTTATGGAATAAAATTCTTTGTGTCCTTATGTTGGCAAATTATAAAAAACACTGGAACATGTCGACTTTCAAATTCAATGGTGCGCTTTTTAAGCACAGTCCGTCCTCTTCATTTTAAAAGGAACACTGCATATTTTTATATTTTTTAAACCCACTTTATAACCTGATTTCAACTAATGCATGGTCTATTATGTATATTACCGGGTGGAATAATGAAATTAAGAGTTTATCACGCGTTGAATAATGCTATTTATTAAATAACCTGAATACAGGCTTATGAAATTTCTAACCTATCAATTAAGTTGGTAAAATTTTCAGAATCAATTCTCGGCACGCTCATGCATCTTGGTTTTGTTAACATTTTTGGTCATGAATCGAGGGGTGTTCAATGTATTTGTTTCGTCTCATTAGAGACGGCCCTGTCGTTCGAAATTATTCTGTCATTCGATACTTAGGTCCTTTAGGTTGATATGCGATCTAGCAGTTTTGATATTTGTTTCGAACTGTTTAGTTTTACTCTACACTTCAGATTATTTGTTTTCTAATTATTATATATGGCCTTAGAAAGCATGGAAAGTCATTTAGAGATTTGGATATATTTATGCCTGTTAATTTCACATGACACAGCATTCGGAATTATGAACTATTTCTGTCCTTATTCTACTAGAATTTATATCATTATTTTTCTGTAACCAATAAGAAGTTTTATTTCGTTCATTCAGTGCACCTCCAAATGGACCTTCCAATCAATTTCGTTAATTTCCCTCTTTTTGTGGGGGATGCATAGAACACCTCTAAGGTTCAGTCTTTGAAAATACTGTCAAATCATTATTATTCGAGTAATGGTCAAAGTTGTCGCATATAGCCGTAGCTACATTATGCATTATTCGAGTAATAGTCAAAGTTGTCGCATGTAGCCTTTTCTACATCATGCATTATTATTCTAATAGTCAAGTTGTCCGTTTGTAATTGTACAAGCTTAACGCGATTGTTGTAAACGTAGCAATCCAGCTTTCACTTGTTTGTAGTGTAATTGTCATTACATTAGCTTGGTATCATATACAGTGATACCAAAATATATTAGTTCGTTTTGTTATAAGTGTTTTACTTCAGTTCCTCATCGTCGTTGTGGTGTATCAATATTAGATAAAGGAAGTTGTAGACCATCGCACATAGAGTGTTCTTTGAAGTCCACCCCTAATCAAAAATACAGGCTACTTGAAGCCATCGAAATTAATCATCGCGATTAATTAATTTGCAATTGTCTATTATTTCAAAATACTGAAATAATAGGCAAATACTGCGCTGAACTAACCGTGGTACGAATTAGTATTCTCGGTATAGGCATGAAAGAAAACTCGGAGAATTTTGGAGAAATTTTATTTTTCAATCTACTCTCCTAGAACTTCAATACATTTGTTATATTGAGAAATATGCTTCTCTTAACTTAGTAGAAAATATTCTTCCGGCTTCTCCTCAAAATCGGTATTAATTGCTACCTTCAGTTCTTCATCATTGGAAAATCGCTTTCCACGAACATATTTTTTCAAATTCTTACAGCAATCCTTACAGCACTCGACTCGCACTTGCTTCTGAGGTGCGGTGAGCATTCTCGGTACCCATCTTGCACTGACCTTTGAGAGGTTAAGATGGTCCTGAAGGATAGCATGTATGGTACCCACGGATAGGTTTGTCATATTTTATTCTTGCATCCTCAAGTACCAACTTTTCCACCTTTTACACATTTTCTTCAGTGGTGCCACCAACGGGCCCGCCCGAGCGAGGATCGTCTTCAATGCTTTCTTTGTCTCTTTTGAATTCACTTGACAACTTTTGAACGGTGGATAACGACGGGACACAGTCTTGGTAAACAGCAACCATCTCTTCATGAATTATTTTTTGACTTTTTCCCTGCTTAGTGAGGAACTTTACAACGGCGCGATGCTCGATTTCCTTCATCATTGTGGCGTGTCCTTCTGGTCGTCTTTTACTTAGGATACCTAGAGAACTAATGATCGTGAATTAGTGAAAATTTATATTTATACCCTCAGATAGTGCTAGTAAATGAGGTAATTAGATGACTCACATTATTAGCAAATCACCCTGATACCGAGAATACATTGAACACCCCTCATATGCCGACAAATAAAGAAAATCTGCAAATAATGTGGATTGTTATCAGTCCGATGTTGCGGTGTTGAGATTTACATTAGTAAATTCATTATTGAAAACGTATTTCTTGTTGAAGTTAATAATGAAATATTTAATTGAGACTCACCTAATTGAAATTTTAGTGATGATCGGTTACGGGGATAATTGCAGAAGTCAAGTTGAAGTGGCAAACTTATTTAATCAGAGGTATCCTCAGTTGCTCAATATTTCACAATGTACTGTGTTTAAAATTCATGCACAAGTCAGAGAACTTTGACATGTCAAACTATTTAAAAAAAAACCGCAATTCGTTGAAGATACTGTGAAATTGGATATTTTGTTAGGTGTTGCAGATGATCCAATGACAAGTACACCTCAAATTGCCCGTGAAAATAATGTAAGTCATACAACTGTCATAAGGTGTTTCCACAAAGAAAAACTTCATCCATATAAAATGACTTTTGTGCAGGAGCTAACAGAAGACGATCCAGATCGTAGAATGCATTTCTGCGAAATAATGGCGAATAAACTGAACAGAAGTGAATAACTGTTGGTACAATCCTTTTTTCTGATAAATCAACATTTACATTGAAGGGGGAGGAAACTGACAAAATTGTAGATATTGGTCAGTGGAGAATCCTCATTGGATGCGCGAGACACATACGCAGTATCCTCAAAAGGTGAACGTTTGGGCAGCTGTTGTAGGTGACCATATTACTGGTCCAATATTTATAAATGGAACTTCAACAGCCGAAAAATATTTTAGTTTGATTAGAGACGAAGTTTTTCCTACGTTAGTCAACTTATTTCCTAATTCAATAGATCCAAGCCTACCTAATGAAAATGTCTGGTTCTAGCAGGATGGAGCCCCACCCCATTATGCTTCAATGGTCAGAATTTACTTACACGCAATCTTCCCCAATAGTTTGGGCGAAGAAGTACTATTGGGTGGCCAACTAGATCGCCAGACCTTACGCCATTGAAGTTTTTTCTGTGAGGCTATCTCAAGAAAGTTTATGCACACAGCCGACGAACATAGAAAATAAAATACATTATGTAATTTAAGTATTCGGTATCTTGAAACCAATTATAAATTATTTCGAAATTTCATCCGGTATTATTCATAATAGGCCATACATGATACAGTTCGTTGAAATCAGGTTATTAAGGAGCTTTAAAAAAATTTCAAAATATACAGGGTGTTCCATTTAAAATAAAGAGGATGGACTATGCTGGACTTGCGCGAATCATCCTGTATATTTAAATTTATGTTTTAAAAGCTCACCATTGAATTTAAAAGTTGACGTGTCCCAGTGTTTTTTTATGATATTCTAACAAAAGGACACAAATAATTTTATTCCATAAGTTGTTTCCGCTCTGTATGTTTGTTAGATTTCATTTAGAGTCATCCCTGTTTACCTTATAAAATATTTTGTGTCTTTTACGTCTGACCCATCGACATTCAAATATTTCTGTTTATTTTACACTTCTCAAATTGTATCTGTCGAGCTCTTGTTCGAATTTGGATAATTTATTGCTTTGGATACTTGGCTTTTTTTCGAGTACATGTCTATAGAAACCTTTTAGTCAACATGTGAATGAGTTTTGTTATCAGAGCACTAATTTGAAGACCGAAAAATATAATACATGTTCATTCTGTCCTTATCAGCATTGGTTTCAACATTTTTTCTATAGCCAATGAGAATGTTTATATCACTTAGCTTAGTCCACCCACAAATAGGTTTTCCAATCAACTTCGTTATTTCCCACTTTTCGTTAGAGAAGATGCATTGAGATACACTAAGTCGTTAGTTTTTTAATAAAGTGAAACACATGTAAAATAACTATCCACATAGTAATCACCTCTGTCGCTTGCGGCCCAAATTGTCACATTAATTATTATTCTTATAGTAATCGACCTTTTTACTTCTGTCCAAATTATCGCATTCATCATTATTCTCGTAATAGTCAACTTTGTCGCTTGCGGCCCCTGCCCAAGATCATCGCTATTATTATTACATAGTAATCCACATATTGTCGATTGCCCAAGGGTTGGAAAATTAAATACTTGTATTCTTAGTTTAATAATCACATCTTTTAACTTGGTTCATATACAGTGATCATTATCGTTTAAGGTGTTTGAGTTTTCTTCACTTCCTTATATTTGTTAGTTTATCTTATTAGATAAACGAAGTTAGTTCAGCCTAGAGATAACCACATACAAATGTTTTTTAAAGTTTAATACCGTCACAATACTTCGATGCAGCTCACATTGTAATTAATCAGTGCGATTAATTAATTAGCTATGGTTTCCAAATATTTCAATAATAAAGAACATACGGCGGTAAACAAACCGTGGTACGATACAATGCCGTAACGTTAATTTATTTGAAAATAGAGGAATATTATTATTATTATCAGATTCGTATGGTTTCCGCAATAGTCTAAGATCCGAACCTAAATCGACCTTCACTGAGCTGAAAATAGAATAAAACTTATTTTATAATAAATTTAGTATATTAAAAATGGATTTTCAAAAAAAATCCTGGACAAAATATTTTTAATTATTTTTTTAAAAAGGATTTTTCATTATATGTTGCAACATCAAGATAATAAGAAAATTTTATACTGGACTTGAAGTATAAAACATATAGAATGTGCTAACATAGGGTTGTCTATAATTTACCTGGACAAACTGCTAGGCTGTCAGGTATAAACAGGTATGACGATGCTAGTTACTTTCACTTGTTATGATAATAGAAAAAAATTTATATTAGCATAAGCGCTGTTTTATTACGAACACGTTGATATAGGGTTGTCTGCAAAAAAATTGGTCCTAATAGGGGTTTGCGAATTTTAAAGATTTTAATTTCAACGCGTGTGAAAATGAGTGACAGAGAGATCCGAGGTAAGTATAATGTGTAATAATAAAGGACCGAACATCGCACTCGTTTCTGATGGGGCCTGGTATATAAAAAAGTGCGCATGCTCGGCACCATGGAAGGCAGGGGTCCTTTATTATTACACATTATACTTACCTCGGATCTCTCTGTCACTCATTTTCACACGCGTTGAAATTAAAATCTTTAAAATTCGCAAACCCCTATTAGGACCAAATTTTTTGCAGACAACCCTATATCAACGTGTTCGTAATAAAACAGCGCTTATGCTGATATAAATTTTTTTCTATTATCATAACAAGTGAAAGTAACTTGCATCGTCATACCTGTTTATACCTGACAACCTAGCAGTTTGTCCAGCTAAATTATAGACAACCCTACGTTAGCACATTCTATATGTTTTATACTTCAAGTCCAGTATAAAATTTTCTTATTTTCTTGATGTTGCAACATATAATGAAAAATCATTTTTAAAAAAATAATCAAAAATATTTTGTCCAGGATTTTTTTGAAAGCCCATTTTTAATAAATTTTCTAATATACTACTATTTATTATAAAATAAGTTTTATTCTATTATCAGCTCGGTGAAGGTCATTTAGGTTCGGATCTTCTACTACAATATCTGGTAGACTCCGAAATGAAGACGTTTACCACTAATTTTATTTCACACATATTATTAAAAGTGGTATTTTGCAAAACGTTCCTCATTCTTAGAATTACTTATTTTCACACAACAATAATTACTTGGACACTCACTCTAATAGTTTTACAAACAAGCAATAGTTTCATGAAATTCCAGCATGCATGCAATAAATACTTGCTGATATCTGTCATTTCTGAACATGAAATTTGCTCAACTTCGACAAGGTATTGATTGAATTTGTTATTTAATTTACTGAAATCTTACAAGCTCTTGGAGGACTCATTAGTCCCATGAGCTGAGTTTAAAATGGAAATATTATAACTGTGTTATTTTCGCAGCTTCAAATTTGTGGAAACAACCTTGATACATTCAAAGTAAGTACAGTAGATAGCAGTTTGTTTACACTCATTCATTTCTTGCACGTTGCATTTAATTTAAATATATAGGGTGTTGTAGCAGCTTTTAATACTTGACAAAATGCTGAAAATTTCACTCACAGATTTATTAGTTTATAAAAAATATTCAAATAAATTATTATTGATTTTTGGGAATTAATATGTTTACGCGTTCGTTCCAAGGAACAGCGTGTTATCGTTTCGCCCAAATTTCCATAATTTTCGAATTCTGAGCCGAAAATAGTATTGAACGAGTAGGTTGGACTCACTGACAAAGAACCCTAAGCCGACCGTTTCATTCGTGAGTTCGTTAAATTTCGAACGGAAAGAGTTAGAACCATGAAATTTTCGAACTACCAAGCTTGTTAATGGGCAAAATTGGTTTAATAGTTATTCACGTTCGAAAATTTGTCATATTTTTCCTAGTATTTTCAAAACTACAGATTCGATCGATCTGAAATTTTGCATTGAGAAGTAGAATAAAACGCGCATGTTCGTGAGGACCGTATGACTAGAAATTTAAGAAAAATTGTTTTTCGACATAGGTTTGGAGCTTGAATGTCTCGGTTTGGTTCGTTAGCTTGCAAAATCAGTCCGATGGTTTCGCAGTTATTCACATTTGAAATTTTTCTTGTTTTTATTAATATTTTCCAAATTCACTTGATCTGAAATTTGGGTTTTATAAAAATAATGGTAACTAACTTGTTCCTGCAAAATTTTATAAGTATCGTATGATTGGAGGATTCAAAACAAAAACAAAAATTTTGTGAGCGGAGCAGCGTTGGACTAAAGAAACCATAGAAACATTCCCACGAGTTCGAGTTCGAGTTTGAAATTTCCGTTTATATGCTAATTAAAGAAATGAAGGCTAATGCAAAATTTCGTGAAGATAATGTAATTGAAATAGAAATTTAAAAAAAAATATTTTGTGAGCAGCGTCAAGTGCTACCGAAACCATAGCAACAGTCCTACGATTGGGTTTAAATCTAGCATTTAGATGTAAAATAACAAGTAGGCATAATTTCGTGAGGGTCGTGAATGATATGAAAAAGCACGTCGGTGCTTTTCACCATTTTTGAAAAATCATATAAAAAAAAGTGAAAGTTCTAATTTAGAATCGGAAATTAATGTCATGACATACAAATTTTCAAAACATACAACATGTATACGTTAATTTATCCATTGGTGTGATATTGTTAAAAAGGAGAATTCAGATGCTTCTGTGACTTGTCACGTATCTGCTGATAACCTTAAAATATAATTCTGTGTTTTAATTTCGAAGTTATTATCATGCAGAGAAACGAGTATTGTTGAGAGTGTTGGTTTTTGTTCAGAATTTTTTTGAATTAGTAAGTTTCTAATCTTGTTATTGTGCTTAATTTCAAATGTTAGGGCTATCTGAAGATTGACAATAACCATGAAATACATACTACTCTGTCAAGAAAGTACCGGGAATTTTCAATTAAAACAACATTTTTACATTTAATCGTCAAAATTTATTGGGTCGCCTTCAAAATAGGCTCCATTTGCTCCAATACATCTATGCCAACGGCACTTCCAATTATCGAAACATTTTTTATAGGCGATTTCCGGGATGGACTTTAGCTCTCGCGCCGAATTTTGTTTTATGGCTTCAATCGACTCAAAACGGGTGCCACGAAGGGGCAATTTTAGTTTTGGGAAGAGGAAAAAGTCGCAGGGAGCCAAATCCGGCGAATACGGTGGTTGCTGAAGCACGTTTGTTGAGTTTTTGGCGAGAAACTCAGTCACAATCGTAGCTCGGTGAGAAGGCGCGTCATCGTCATGCAAAATCCATGAGTTGTTCGCCCACAAATTTGGCCGCTTCTTACGGATACGCTCACGCAAACGTTTCATAACGCCTAGGTAATACTCCTTGTTTACCGTCTGACCCTCTGGAACGAATTCGTAGTGCACCACGCCACGGATATCGAAGAAAACAATGAGCATCACCTTCATTTTCGAGCGGCTTTGGTTTTTTCCACTGATATGCACGAGTTTTCGATAGAGCATTATCACCAAAGGCCTTTTGCAACATTTTCAATGCATCGGCACACGAAAATTCATTTGCAACACAAAACTTCAAACAAATTCTTTGCCCAACGTAATCACCCATAGTAAAAATCGGCACGCACTCTGACATCGACTGACTTGATCAGCTGTTGCAAACACACTAGTTGACAGATCCCGCTCAAGCTTGGCATAGTAATTAAGGACCGTGGTACCAACCTAGGAAAAAAAATTTTTACGTGCCTCATTGCCTCGCCAGATTTAAATCGATAATTCCCGGTACTTTCTTGACAGAATGTATAATGGCTTATATTTTGAATGAAGTATTTTATCATTTCTGTAGTGGTTTTTGTATTTTCAATTCAATGGTTAAATTTACGTATGCATGTTGTATGTAATGTCATAAAAAGAAAAATTAATGTTCTAGGAAGTATTAATTTTTTATTGGTCTAATATACATTCTGTCTAGAAAGTACCGGGAATTATCGATTTAAATCTGGCGGGGCAATGAGGCAGGTAAAAATTTTTTTCCTAGGTTGGTACCACTGTCCTTAATTACTATGCCAAGCTTGAGCGGGATCTGTCAACTAGTGTGTTTGCAACAGCTGATTAAGTCAGTCGATGTCAGAGTGCGTGCCGATTTTTACTATGGGTGATTACGTTGAGCAAAGAATTTGTTTAAAGTTTTGTGTTGCAAATGAATTTTCGTGTGCCGATGCATTGAAAATGTTGCAAAAGGCCTTTGGTGATAATGCTCTATCGAAAACTCGTGCATATCAGTGGTACAGAGCCTTCAAGGACGGTCGTGAAGTGGTCGCCCATCGACGGCTTCGATCGAAGATAACGTCGATATAAAATTAAGGAAAGGGTGCTGGAAAACCGTCGTACCAGCTTGAGAGAGATAGCACATGATCTTAAGATATCCCACGAGTCCGCACGTACGATTTTGATTGATATTTTGGGCATGAGAAAGGTGGCCGCACGACTCGTACCGAAAGACCTGAATTTTCTTCAAAAACGTCATCGCGAACAGGTTGCTTCAGACATGCTGGATCGCTGTAATTCCGATTCTCCATTCTACAGAATGGGTGGCAAAAAATGAGCCGAAACCGAAAAAACCACGCCAAAGCCGCTCGAAAATGAAGGGATGCTCATTGTTTTCTTCGATATCCGTGGCGTGGTGCACTACGAATTCGTTCCAGAGGGTCAGACGGTAAACAAGGAGTATTACCTAGGCGTTATGAAACGTTTGCGTGAGCGTATCCGTAAGAAGCGGCCAAATTTGTGGGCGAACAACTCATGGATTTTGCATGACGATAACGCGCCTTCTCACCGAGCTACGATTGTGACTGACTTTCTCGCCAAAATCTCAACAAACGTGCTTCAGCAACCACCGTATTCGCCGGATTTGGCTCCCTGCGACTTTTTCCTCTTCCCAAAACTAAAATTGCCCCTTCGTGGCACCCGTTTTGAGTCGATTGAAGCCATAAAACAAAATTCGGCGCGAGAGCTGAAGTCCATCCCGGAAAGCGCCTATAAAAAATATTTCGATAATTGGAAGTGCCGTTGGCATAGATGTATTGGAGCAAATGGAGCCTATTTTGAAGGCGACCCAATAAATTTTGACGATTAAATGTAAAAATGTTGTTTTAATTGAAAATTCCCGGTACTTTATTGACAGAGTAGTATATTTTCTATATATATAGTAAAAGTTTTTCAAATCGTTAATATTAATTTGAAATTTTTTTTTATTTAAAGCATATTTTTGACAGAAAGGCTAAAAGGATCAGTGTTGGGCAGCATCCCATTTTTGTACCAAGTTTCACAAATCTTCGAATTGTGTCTAGTTATATCGATTTATTTATTTTAAGTTTAGAATTTTTCAGACATTCCTAGAGTTATTTGTTCTAAAGGACAGAACACGGCTAATAAGTTCCCGTTTTTTTTTATATTATCCTGATATTCCTACATCTTCTGTGAAGATACCTAGAAGCTCTTTCAGCTTGTGCGAGTTAGGAGTTCAGTTGTGTTCTTGGTAAGCTTTGTTACTGCGGTATCACGCCACTTTAGGTCACAGCACTGTTAATTTTCGACTCAACAGTGAAATGGTGGCCGAAACCCGTCCAACTAGAAAATTTCTTTCCCACCTGAACAGAATTTGAACCCGCGACCTTTTGGTTAAGAGCCCTATGCTCTGACCACCGAGCTATCGACACTATTTTAATGTTTTATGTTTAATGAGGATAACACAACTTTTTTGATCAAATTTAACTTTATTTATCAACAAAGTCTCCTTTCGGCGCCTTTCTAACCTATCGATGCCTTTTTTGAAGGACGATTTAATTTTGGCCTCAAAATAGGCGTTTGTTTCGGCGATCACCTCATTCGAACCAAATCTCTTACCGGCGAGCATTTGTTTAGGTCTGTGAACGGGTAAAAGGTATCCATACGTTGCCCGACTTTTTAGATTATCGTAGTCATTAACAATTCGATGAAAAAACTCCTTCCTTTTTTGTCTCTGGAACAGTTGTTCACACGGGAAAAACGGCGTTCGACGTCTCTTGGCTTGAGTTCACACGCCACCAAATTTCCTACTTTTCGGATAATTCCCATTGTTTTAAACGATGGCAAATGGCTGGGTAAATGACTCCAAGTGTTTTTGCGAGTTCCTCTCGCGTTTGTGATAGGTCTCCATCGAACCTTGCCTCTAATTCTTCATCCTTAAACTTTGGTGGCACTCCGGGTCGTTCTTCGTCTTCTAAATCAAAACTGACACTTTTAAATCGGGCAAACCACTTTTAACACGTTCGTTCAGCTGGAGCATGACGTCCATTAAAATCCGATGACGTTCGGCAGCCTTTTTCTTCATATGGAAGTAATAAAGTGAAACTCCCCGCAGAAACACATTATTTGGTACAAAAATTGACATTTTCAGAGTACACAGAAACTATGTTGTTTACACTTCAGCGAATTGACATACTGAAAAGAAAGCCTAATGATGACATTTCGAAATGAAGGCGTTGTCAGATGACAATGTAATAATAAGCTAATAGCGACATATGTTATTAAAACAGCACGAACTTATTTTAACTCCTAATATATCTACTGTTTAAATTATCCTACAAACAAGTGGGCCGGTCTGTATACTTTCTTTTACGTTAGGGTATACAATTTTTAATGCTATTCTATGCTTTTTATTCATCAATCCATTTATCGGAAGCGGGATATGACTAACCAGAATTTCGAAATTTTGGATATATAGAATGATTGGAAATTCGACGTGATCCTTCAAAAGAGTTATACTGAAGGTCATTTGCAACAAATTAAGTCCTGTTACCCAGGAGACAAAAAATGGATGGTTACCGAGCTTTGACTGTTTTTCGAATTTTTAGAAATTTTCGGCTTTGTAACCAAAGACTCGTAATTATTTAAAAAAAAACGAGACTTAATATTCAACTGATACTTTTTTGACAGTTGAAAAATGAGTGACCCTTTTTTTAAAGCATTTGAAGAAATAAAAGATCTGAAGATCTTTTTAAAATATTATAAATTCAATGATCAAAACCATATATAGAATTCTGATGAACCGATGACACACACATCAATATTAATAAAATACAAGTGAAATATTTTTTTTTTTTTTTTTTTTAAAGGTATTTATTTATCAGCAATCAGAATACATTTCTATAAGCTAATTTTATATCCATACAGTGAGAATTAAGCGTGAAGAAGTTCCCCCCATTGGGGGAATCTCTTAATATTCCATAAGGTCAGTTGGCCATTTCCTTTGCAGTCTTCTTGCTTGGTTGTCCTCTGTTAGGGGTCGTAGAAGGGTATTTGTGTGCTCTTTCAATCTAGAATGGTGATTTCTACTTCTTGTTTTAATGACATCCTTAACAAAGGGGATTTTCATATCTTCATGGAGTGTTAGGTTTGTGACATACCATGGTGCGTTGGCTATCATTCGCAATATCTTGGACTGGCTTCTTTGTATGTTGGCTATATTTGAATTGCTTGCACATCCCCAAATTTCAAGTCCATACGTCCAGATTGGAATTATAACTGTTTTGTACAGTAGAATTTTATTTTCTAATGACAGTTTTGAACCTCTTCCCACAAGCCAATACATCTCCTTGATTTTCAAGTCTATTTGCTTCCTTTTCTTTTTTATGTGTTCTTTCCAAGTAAGTCTGGTATCTAGATGGAATCCTAAATACTTTGCTGTTTCTGCCTGTGGTATTGCTTTTCCATTAAGGTGAATTGGTGGGCATCGTTCTTTTCTCAAGGTGAAATCTACTTTTTTTGATTTTGTTTCATTTATTTTTATTCTCCATTTCTTGATCCATTTTTCCACTAGATTCAGATGTTCTTGAACAAGTTTAGATGCTGTTATGGGGTCTTCATGGGAGGCCATTATGGTGGTATCATCTGCAAAAGTTCCTGTGATTGTGTTATCACATGTCGGCAGATCAGAAGTATACAGAATATAAAGAATAGGACCCAACACACTTCCTTGTGGGACTCCGGCTTTAATGGGGTAATTTTTAGATGTTTCTTCGCCTACCTTTGTTCTGAATTCTCGATCAGTAAGGTACGACTTCAAGATGCTGAAATACTTCAGTGGGAGAATAGTTTTGATTTTATACAAGAGCCCAGCGTGCCAGACTTTGTCAAAAGCCTGACTTACATCTAGGAATACCGATGTGCAGTACTGTTTTTGTTCAAATGTTTGATGGATGAATCTTGTTATTCGATGGGTCTGTTGAACTGTTGAGTGTCCTTGCCTGAATCCAAACTGATGAGAGGGAATCCAGTGTTCATTGGGTAACTCTGTCTCAATCCTTTGTAGGAGGAGCCTTTCGAGTAACTTGGAGATGGTCGGCAACAGGCTTATAGGTCGGTATGATGAAACCTCGTGTGGTGATTTTCCTGGCTTTAATACCATAATTATTTCAGCTGTCTTCAGCATTTTTGGCCAGTAGTTCAATTTTGTGATGGCATTGAAGATATATGTTAGTAATTTAACTGCTTTCTTAGGAAGTTCTTTGATCATTTTTGCTGTTACTCCATCTAGACCAGGGGCTTTTCGAATGTTTAGATACTTAATTTCTTTCTGAATTTCTTTTACCGTGAATGATTTTATTTTAGGTAAGTCAGTTGGGATGCTGGAAATACATTCTTCAATCTCATCATCTGTTCTCTGATCATTTGGCGTAAATACGTTGGCAAGATGTTCTGCAAAGAGATCAGCCTTCTCTTTTTCGCTTCTAGCCCAATTAGTGCTCGCATCACCTGGATTCTGGAGTGGGACGACTTGTTGTTTTGGTTTTTTTTTTGATTTGATTGGCTTCCAAATTGAGCTATCATACCTGTTTAGGTTAGCTAAGTAATCCGCAAATGATTTTTCTTGTAGGTCCCTCAATTTGTTTTTTAGTTCTTTACTTATCTGGTTGAAGATTCTTTTGTCAGATGGAGCGTGAGTATTTTGCCATCTTGATCTTGCTTTTCTTTTCACTGCGATTAGTCTTTTAATTTCGACCGGTATTGATGTCGTTGGCTCCCATTCTTTTATGTTTGGAGTACTGTCCATAGCTGCCTGTTTCAGGATAGTTGTAAACATTTTCAATGCTTCGTCTACTTCAGAAGGATATTTGAGGCTCAGCTTGTTGCTCACTTTGCTTCTATAGTCGTCCCAATTTGTTTTGCTGTTATGAAGTCTTGGTTTGGTTTTTCTCTTCAGAGCAAACGTTCCCACCGATGCAATCACTGGAGAATGATCAGAAGACAAATCGTAGCTTGCTTCCACCTCCATATATGTTGTTGATATACCGTTCACAATGAAAAAGTCCAGGAGATCTGGTAATTTGTTTGGATCGCTCGGCCAGTAGGTAGGTTCACCAGTTGACATGAAGGTGTAATTTTTCTCTTGTATTAGTTTGGCCAACTCCCTACCTTTAGTCGTTATTAGACGGGAACCCCAAAGCGTGTGTTTACAATTGTAGTCTCCTCCTACTATGAATCTTGGTCCTAATGTGTTGAAGAATTCTCTGAATTGGTCTTTTTTTATATTATGCCTGGGTGGGCAGTATACAGCCGAGACTGTTAGATCATGTGTGGCCATTTTTACATTGATAGTTGTGGCTTGAAGATAATCAATTTGATGTTTTGGTAATTCATAGTGGGTAATGGTCTCCTTTATTATGACTGCAGTACCGGCATGTGCTGTGTTATCTGGATGATTTGTGCAATAGGTTGTATAGTGTGGTATTTGGAAGTGAGATCTATCTGTAAAGTGTGTTTCGCTTATAAGAAGAATATCTATAGAGTTGAGGTGTAGAAATGTTTCAACTTCGTTCTTGTGCTGCAGTAAACCGTTGGAATTCCATTGGGCTATTCTTATCAATCTAGTGAATTTTAGTGATTAGGGTTGAGAGCATGTTGAGTATCATGTTGTTTTGCTGGACCAATTGTTGAAACATGTTTTTGAACTCAGCTAAGAAGGACGTTAAGGTGGCAGCATTATCTGTGTTTTGTGAATTGTTGTTTATTCCTTTTAGTTTGTCCGAATAGCTGGGTTTGTTTTGTTCTTCTGGTATTTGATTTCTAGGCATTGAGTAATATTTGTTGTTTACTGCTTGTATAGCAGGCTGTTGTACATTCAATCTGTTGTTCTGGTTGTTTGGTCTCCTCAAGATTGCGTGGTAAAATTCACATCCCCTGTAATTAGCTGGATGAGGTCCATTACATAGGGCACATTTTGCCGGTGTGTTATTGCTTTTTTTGCAATTCTCCGTATTATGTTCTCCTCCACATTTTACACACACAAAGGGCCTGTTGCAGTAAGTTTTGGTGTGACCATATTGTTGACATCTTGTGCACTGTGGTAAACCGCTGACTTTTTTTGGGGGTTCAATCTGCACGATTCTATTCTGGATTCCTCGAATTTTGTAAATTTCTTTGTTGTTATCTGAAGGTTCTAAGTCCACAAAAAATAGATTAAGTGGTTCCTTTGTCACTCTGCTTCTTCCATTGTGGATGTTTCTCACTTTGTGTCCTTGTAGAGTGAGTTCACTTTTTATTTCCTCTGTGTTTGTTGAGAAATGAAGATTTTTAATTACCACTCGGAATGCTCTGTTTTCTTTTGGCTGGTAGGTGTGATGTATTATATTGGTTTCTCTCATGTGGAGTATCATTTTGCGATAATCATCCGGAGTTCGGCAGTTCACTTTTATGGTGTTGTCCGCTAAAGTTTTTGTTGTGAAATTTTCCATTTGCAGTATTCTATTTAGGTTGGATATCATTTCACCATAGTTGGTCACTCCGTACACAAAAATTGGAGGAGGTTTTGGGATATTAGTCGACTGTTCCTGTGAATGATTTGTTCTTCCTTCATGTTCCTCATTTAATTGGCTGAATCTATTGCTTGTTGGTATTTCCACATTGTTAGTGGTATTAATCTTTCTTTTCTTTTTTGGACGTTTCATAGTTTGCCAGGTATTTATATTGTTTGGGTCGTTGGGGAATCCTTGGAAATCTTCATCACTGGTAGATGACATTCTGTAGTAGCTAGTATTTTGTGTTTGCATCTCCCGTACTTCTTCGCTTTGTTGACTTATCATCATTTCTTGGGAATTCCCAGCTGGTAGCATGATTTTATCTTATCTTCTTGTTGTTGTTATCGCCGGCCGTCATGTGTTGTATTGATTTCCGAGTGGAAATTCTTTGTTTATAATCCGAATTTCCGCGGATTGCTTCAGCTTTGAATAAATTGGATATCGGTATTTTTCAAAAATTTTCAAAATCGCTTTTCACACTTTTATCACTGTTTGACTCTGGAATATCTTCTAGCATGTGCACTCATTCGTCACCTGCCACTGAATACAAGTGAAATATAAATGTCATTTGTGAAAAAGCTGCGAATTTCAAGAAGTATAAATGGATATTTTGGAAAGTGCAGAGTTTGAGATTACGGAATTAATCTTCTCCTCTTCAATCTTTATTCATAATTATTCAAACTAAAGAAACTCCAATGATTATTTAGTTATAATTAAGTTATTCTATTATTGCCACTAAAAAAGAACAGATATTTTGTACGTTCTCCACCTTCCAATTAAATTCCTTCATAAAATTGAGAAAACAACATTCAACACAGAAAGTTTGACCAATTGTATTTTTCATAGAAATATCTGTTTTTTTTTTTCATTGGGAGATATAATATCCCAATAATTTGCTCTCTTTTTATCCATGTTCGGTGAGAAATTGAAAATATGACAAATTAATGATTTCTGTATTTTAGATGAGACGAGGTTCGCACGATATGCAGGTCAACGTGGCTGGTCTGAGACGAAATTTAAAAAATTTCGCTCACAATTACTCAGATGCACAAAAGAAGGTGCGCGAAGCGACGTCGAACGATCCATGGGGTCCCAGTAGCACCCTAATGGCCGAAATAGCCGATTTGACATACAATGTTGTGGCCTTCACAGAGATCATGCAGATGGTTTGGAAACGTTTAAATGATCATGGGAGGAACTGGAGACATGTTTATAAAGCATTGGTATTATTAGAATATTTAATTAAGACCGGATCAGAAAAGGTTGGACAACAGTGTAAAGAAAATATATTTGCCATACAGACGTTGAGAGATTTTCAATATCTCGAAGAAGGTAAGACTGAAGAGTTTGAAGTTTGATGTTGATACTATTATAATCTTTTCATAAAACCAATATCTTCGTTCTATTGTTTTGAAAAATGAATTTTTTAAACTTGTCTTTGAATGTGTTGTGCCAGTTTTATTTCTGTCAAACTACACCTAAGAATCTTATCCGTTGTTTAGGGAGTTTCCGAAAACTTACCTTGCCATCATGATTGTTTAAGTGAGGTAGAGAAGGACTCTGTGTAGACAACCCAAAAAAAAGGAAATAATCCTCAGTGAAATGAAACTAACATTTATCGGACTGCTGGTACATAATCACTTGAATGATTCGTAAGAATGCAGAGTGAACCTAGCAACGCCCTGGGTATAAATGTCTTATCTTATTTACACATGATCTTAGGTTCATGAATATCTCATGTAGGATATCATTCTTGCTGTATGGAATCCTACAGGCAGCGTGCACCTACGAGTATAACTTCTTTTAGCCAGTGCTCAAACCTAAAGCAGAAAGGACTTACAGAAGGTCGTCCTTAAGAGACACATAATTGGAGTCAATTGAGAGTAAAACTAGCAAGAGTCCAATATCTGACTACGTCAGGGTGGTAAGGCTGATGAAGGTTGAGATAGCAGTCTGAAAAACCTTATACTACTCTGTCAAGAAAGTACCGGGAATTTTCAATTAAAACAACATTTTTACATTTAATCGTCAAAATTTATTGGGTCGCCTTCAAAATAGGCTCCATTTGCTCCAATACATCTATGCCAACGGCACTTCCAATTATCGAAACATTTTTTATAGGCGCTTTCCGGGATGGACTTTAGCTCTCGCGCCGAATTTTGTTTTATGGCTTCAATCGACTCAAAACGGGTGCCACGAAGGGGCAATTTTTGTTTTGGGAAGAGGAAAAAGTCGCAGGGAGCCAAATCCGGCGAATACGGTGGTTGCTGAAGCACGTTTGTTGAGTTTTTGGCGAGAAAGTTAGTCACAATCGTAGCTCGGTGAGAAGGCGCGTTATCGTCCCATAGTAATCACCCATAGTAAAAATCGGCACGCACTCTGACATCGACTGACTTAATCAGCTGTTGCAAACACACTAGTTGACAGATCCCGCTCAAGCTTGGCATAGTAATTAAGGACAGTGGTACCAACCTAGGAAAAAAAAATTTTACCTGCCTCATTGCCCCGCCAGATTTAAATCGATAATTCCCGGTACTTTCTTGACAGAATGTATACCTGAAGGGTCGCGTACCACAAAACCTCGGGGACAATGATTCATTTCACACATCAGATTTGTATGTTTGGGATATTAATTCTCTGCATAATAAGTTGTCCCCTATCTGGATTTTTCAAGAATGAGTGCTGATAGCGGAGTATTAGGAACTGAAAGGTGCCAATTCAGATCCCGTTTGGGTAGAAGAGGAATTTTCTAGTCAGACAGTTACATCCACTATTTAAATGTTGGGTCAAAAATTAATAATGATGTGTAAAAAACAGGAGAAGTGACAGGAGAACAAGGCCCAAACCAGAACACGTTTGAACTTCTGACTTGCACAAAGTATATAAAACTTCCAAGAGATCTTCACAGAAGATCTAGCAGTATCAGAATAATATGAAGAATTCACCCTAAAGGGTTCACAACAAATATAATTTCTCTCAATGAATGTACTTCTCACATCATGCATGTTAGTGAATATTACTGACAAATAAACAAAAATAGGTACTTGAAGGAATCAATACTAAGGGCACTTAAATCAGTTATATACAATACACCGTGAATAGGTAACATCACAAATCGGTAGCCATAATTAATGAATGCAACAAAGAAGCAGCGACTGTGAGAAAGAATACAATGTAAACACGTAAATCATGAGGGTTGCAATATTTTAGTTATGGACTCAACATTTTAACTTATTGAATATCACTAATATATACAAAAAAATGATTGAACAGATAACAAGAGAAATTATACAGGAAAAACACTTATGTTACCTTAAATCTGGTGGTGAACACTTAAAGGGTAAGACAGACGTAATTAATACTTGTATGTGAGGTTTCTTTCTTAGTTCCTTCATTGCCGCCTTGAAATCAAAGAGGGCCACACTCGAACGTCCATCTTAGTTATTGTTACCGCGCGTCTGCATAAAGATACGATAACAAGAATATCTTTTTGGCTTATATAATCCATGAGAGATTCTTTTTTCAATCACCCATATGGTCCTTTGAGAATGCAAATCTAACAAGCACCATAAACTTCTTCTGTCTTGGAAAGTGTATTTAACTCTTGCTTCAATGATGTAATACCACACCTGATATTTTGGTATACCAAAGTAAGAAAAAGGAAATTTCAACAATTAATAAATTCCATAATGAAAAATTTCTTGATAAAACATTATAAAAGGTCCTACCGTTATTATTCATACATAGGGTTGCCAGACACTACATTTTTAACGTAGTGGTTACCCACTTATGACCACGCATCACGCCAATGTTTTCAAATGTCAGGCCTTGAGGACCAAACGAGAACAATAATTACTGTTCAACCCTACAATACTATCAAATCATAGAGTCTAGAGTATGTAATCTGGAAATTTTGTTGAATTTTATACTTTTTTTTATCACATACAAAAGCAAATTCCAAAAGAACTTTCAGTCAATGCTTGGTGTAAAAACAGAAATACAGCTGTGCACATTGCACTGTATAGCCTAAGGGACATTTTCAAAATACGACACCTTTTCATTTTTCAAATATGTACTCAACCTTTCAAACACTTGCACCTTTTTTGCGGAGGCATTTTTTTATTTCCTTGATGAGGAGACAAGCGAGAAGTAGTTTATTTCTCTCTGCTATTTGTGTTGACCGAACTTTTACAATTCTAGAGTCTCTGTGTACCTTAATTATTCTCAAAATAATTAATTCAAATCAAATATGCCCATTTAGAAATCGGGAAATGTGGGAATTCATAACTAGGTGGTTTAAAAAATTTATATCTGTTAAAATCATGTATATTTCCAAAATTTTTCATATTGCTCACTGAAGAATTCTTTTAGGTAAAGATCAGGGACAAAATGTTAGAGAAAAGGCGAAGCAACTAGTGAATTTATTAAAAGACGATGAAAAATTGAAAAACGAAAGAGCCAGAGCATTGAAGGCAAAAGAACGTTTTGCTCAAAGTGCCAGTGCATTCGGGAGCGATACAGGTTTAGATACTCCAACTAGTCCTAGATATCCGGCTTTTAGAGGAGATTGGAGTGGCAGCCGAGATGCGGGTAGGAAGCCATTTCTTTTTTTTTAACATACCAATTTATGAAACGATTGCCAATTTTCTTTCTAGTTAATTCTGTTCCAGTGGATATACCACGTGAAATTGAGAATGCAAGACCACAAACTGCAGGTGAAGAAGAACTACAGTTGCAGCTGGCCCTTGCTATGTCCAGAGAAGAAGCAGAGCAAGAAGAACAAAAGAGAAAATCGGATGATGTTCGGTTACAGTTGGCTCTTAGTCAGAGTCAACAAGATTTTAAGTAAGTGGTGAAACGATAATTGCATATTAATGTCGAATGATGAAGTGTTAAAACATCTTGAAATAAAATTTTAATTTCAACAATATTCTGCACAAATATGCAGAATTCAATTGAATCTGTCCTTACTTGATGCAAATTCATTTTAATTGAATGAAATAATAGAGAATAATTTCCACAAATTTATTGAATAAAAAATTGTTTTCGAAAACACTGAAGAAGCTATAGTGTTGACGAAACAATTGTTGTTCATCTAATAAATTTGTAGAAATTGTCGAATAATTAACAAAATCAGTCTGAAGCCTTTTTTCCGGCGAAGCTTGAGAAAAAAGACAACAATTAGACACGCTCTCTCTCTGTAAAGATCCTATCTCATTTTCATTGGAGCTATCGGCTCACTGATTACTCCAAAAATTTCATTAATCGACTGCGCTAGTCCTTTATTATTTTATTCTATAAGCTGTAGGAATTTATAATGAGCCGAGTAGAATCTAGTCAATGAGAACTAGTGTCTACTACTATTATTGTGATAAAATATAACCAAAACTGCCTTTGAATTACAAGAATGATGTAGTTTATATTTATTGAATTTTGTCTCACAAATCTAATATCCATATTCTGAGTCACTGAATCATCTAATGATTTTCAATATCAATCCAATATTTTGCTGGAAAAATTTGAATATTCATAATAAAAAAACAATTTTGACTTCTGTTAAATTTTATTGATTACACAATAACTATTAAGTTTTTAAACTCTGACAAAGTACAGGATTTTCCATTCCGGTACAAAACCCTTAAAATTCTTCTGAATGAGTAAACAGATGTTACCAGATTTCCCCTTTTGGATATTTTTGCTTAGTTAGGCTGTTATTTGCAAACCTCTTTTCAAGTTTTTACTTAAAGCATAACTTAAGATGTGACAGTACTTTTTTAGACTTGATTCAGAACGTAAACCTGATGATACCACAGTGTTGGCTAAGCGATCTTAGTTCATTTAATAAATTGGGAAACTATTCTTCATTATTTTATTTCATTTGAAATAAATACTTCAATTATTTTATTTTGATATTTAATTATCAGATCACACGAGAAGAAGGGGCATATGGTTGATTTACTAGATGTTAATTTAGGGGAGACGACTGGAGTCCAATTGGATCCATGGGGTATGCCTCCTCAGGAGAAACCACAAGTAAGTGTTTTTTATGATTTTTATTCGAATAACCCTGCTATTGATTTTTCACAACATGATGTTATCAAAATTTCACAAAAAATATACCAAAAGTTTGAATAATACGAATTCAAAAAACAAAATCCTATTAAGGCTCTGGTATATTTAGGATGATAGTCCTTCACTGCTTTCCCTTTTAACAATCTAATCGTTTCTATGGTTTGTTTTATCGTTTTCAGTAATTTTTAACTTGACAAATTGATTTGAAAAAAAAAAAACCGAAAATTAATTCCATATTGTGAGAATCTAATACTTTGAAATATTGGATATTTTTGTGAAATTCACTAAAAATTTATATGTATATATGTTGGTCTCCAATAAGAGATTTGATTTTTTTTATTTCGCGCCATTTTTGAAGTAACAGAACAAAACTGAGGGGGATATTGCATTGATGACTTTCAATTCAGAATTATATATTCCAACTTCTACAATATATATCGAAACTATAAACAAAAACTATCAAAATGATATCCTTATATATAATCAATATAAAATATTTTTCAATGTCTCGGAAAAAAACTTTTTAGGTCATGAAACGTATGAATACAAATGTATTAACAAAAACTATGTAAGTATGTATATTAACATACAAATACAAGAAAATCCACTATTCCAAAATTATCTAAAATTCTCAAAATAAAGGATCAAATATTTCTTGTATTTTGTATATACTTGTACATACTGATATAGTTTTTGTTAATACATTTGTATTAATACGTTTCATGTCGGGATGTAAAAAGGTTTTTTCTGAGACGTTGAAAAATATTTTATATTGGATCATATATAAGGATATCATTTTGATAGTTTTTGTATATAGTTTTAATATACACACATCGTCAAACGTTTTGACCCCCCCCTATGAACTCTCAACTTGTTGAATGTAATATGACAATTTTTTGTGTGTGGAATCTTCACTATCTTATCACTTAAATGTAAACAACGAGTAGAGTCGATTGATCTATATTTTTCGATCGATCCACCTCGAAAAAACCAATTTTTTTTAATAATTTTCTATAATTCTAGGTGGGATCTACTTTTCGTTGAAATTCCGTCTTTGGTCACCCCCGTTTGGTCATCCCTACGCGGCATACGCGTAAGGCGGTACCCGTTTGGTGAGGGCGGGAAAAGTCCGGAAATTATTATCCGCTCGTATCGTAGCGACGGAAAGTAATCCGCGAAATATAGGGGCTTTAACGGGTAGCGGGTCTATCGGACCTTCGGTCCGAATGGGTATTTTCGCGACGGGCTTCGCCCGTCGCTAGATATATCCGTTTTTTCCGACGGTCCGAAAATTTTCGGACGGTCTCCGTACTTGACTTCGCGGATCGCCCCTATACGTACACCACAGAAACGGGTCGAGGTTACGGTGGGCGGGGCTTGTTGGAGTGCGCGGGAAAATTCCCGAACTTTATCCGCCTGTATCTCGGGAACGGAGGGTCATCCCGGAACGGGAACGGTAAACCGGTCTAGAGGGAAGTGCGGACCTTCGGTCCGCAACGATATCCAGGCGACGGGCTTCGCCCGTCGGGATCCTGCGCGTCTGGAAGTTAGCACTGCGTGACGTCACGCACATCTGTGGTTTACTTTTACTATTTTAATATATAGTTAAACGAGTAGAGTCGATTGATCTATATTTTTCGATCGATCCACCTCGAAAAAACCAATTTTTTTTAATAATTTTCTATAATTTTAGGTGGGATCTACTTTTCGTTGAAATTCCGTCTTTGGTCACCCCCGTTTGGTCATCCCTACGCGGCATACGCGTAAGGCGGTACCCGTTTGGTGAGGGCGGGAAAAGTCCGGAAATTATCATCCGCTCGTATCGTAGCGACGGAAAGTAATCCGCGAAATATAGGGGCTTTAACGGGTAGCGGGTCTATCGGACCTTCGGTCCGAATGGGTATTTTCGCGACGGGCTTCGCCCGTCGCTAGATGTATCCGTTTTTTCCGACGGTCCGAAAATTTTCGGACGGTCTCCGTACTTAACTTCGCGGATCGCCCCTATACGTACACCACAGAAACGGTTCGAGATCGCGGTGGGCGGGGCCTGTTTGTTTACAAATGGAGTGCGCGGGAAAAGTCCCGAAATTTTCGAACTTTATCCGCTCGTATCTCGGAAACGGAGGGGCATCCGGGAAAGGGAACGGTACTACTGTCTGGAGGGAAGTGCGGACCTTCGGTCCGCACCGATATCCAGGCGACGGGCTTCGCCCGTCGAGATCCTATGCGTCTGGAAGTTAGCACTACGTGATGGCGATAATATCGATGGTCGGTTGCCATGGCACTTACTGTTTTAATATATATAGAGACGAGTAGAGTCGATTGATCTATATTTTTCGATCGATCCACCTCGAAAAAACCAATTTTTTTTAATAATTTTCTATAATTTTAGGTGGGATCTACTTTTCGTTGAAATTCCGTCTTTGGTCACCCCCGTTTGGTCATCCCTACGCGGCATACGCGTAAGGCGGTACCCGTTTGGTGAGGGCGGGAAAAGTCCGGAAATTATCATCCGCTCGTATCGTAGCGACGGAAAGTAATCCGCGAAATATAGGGGCTTTAACGGGTAGCGGGTCTATCGGACCTTCGGTCCGAATGGGTATTTTCGCGACGGGCTTCGCCCGTCGCTAGATATATCCGTTTTTTCCGACGGTCCGAAAATTTTCGGACGGTCTCCGTACTTAACTTCGCGGATCGCCCCTATACGTACACCACAGAAACGGTTCGAGATCGCGGTGGGCGGGGCCTGTTTGTTTACAAATGGAGTGCGCGGGAAAAGTCCCGAAATTTTCGAACTTTATCCGCTCGTATCTCGGAAACGGAGGGGCATCCGGGAAAGGGAATGGTACTACTGTCTGGAGGGAAGTGCGGACCTTCGGTCCGCACCGATATCCAGGCGACGGGCTTCGCCCGTCGAGATCCTATGCGTCTGGAAGTTAGCACTACGTGATGGCGATAATATCGATGGTTGGTTGCCATGGCACTTACTGTTTTAATATATATAGAGAAGACGAGTAGAGTCGATTGATCTATATTTTTCGATCGATCCACCTCGAAAAAACCAATTTTTTTTAATAATTTTCTATAATTTTAGGTGGGATCTACTTTTCGTTGAAATTCCGTCTTTGGTCACCCCCGTTTGGTCATCCCTACGCGGCATACGCGTAAGGCGGTACCCGTTTGGTGAGGGCGGGAAAAGTCCGGAAATTATCATCCGCTCGTATCGTAGCGACGGAAAGTAATCCGCGAAATATAGGGGCTTTAACGGGTAGCGGGTCTATCGGACCTTCGGTCCGAATGGGTATTTTCGCGACGGGCTTCGCCCGTCGCTAGATATATCCGTTTTTTCCGACGGTCCGAAAATTTTCGGACGGTCTCCGTACTTAACTTCGCGGATCGCCCCTATACGTACACCACAGAAACGGTTCGAGATCGCGGTGGGCGGGGCCTGTTTGTTTACAAATGGAGTGCGCGGGAAAAGTCCCGAAATTTTCGAACTTTATCCGCTCGTATCTCGGAAACGGAGGGGCATCCGGGAAAGGGAACGATACTACTGTCTGGAGGGAAGTGCGGACCTTCGGTCCGCACCGATATCCAGGCGACGGGCTTCGCCCGTCGAGATCCTATGCGTCTGGAAGTTAGCACTACGTGATGGCGATAATATCGATGGTTGGTTGCCATGGCACTTACTGTTTTAATATATATAGAGACTAGTATAGTCGATTGATCAATTTTAATCGATTGATCAATTTTAATCGATTGATCAATTTTAATCGATTTATCAATTTTTTTCGGGTAGATCAAATGAACCGGTAGGTCAGATAAACCGGTAGGTCACATTCATTGGTAGGTGAGATGCATCGGTAGGTTTAACGCATCAGTAGGTCTAACATGCCAGTAGGTGAAACAAACAGGTAGTTCTAATGTATCAGTAGGTCTCATTAATTGATAGTTTATAGAATTGTATAATTCAAAAGTTTCGATATTCCTTGAAAATGCATACGATAATTGTGGAATCACCCTGTATAAAAATTTCAAAAAATTCAATATTCTTGATCGAAACATCCGAAAGATATCATCTCGCATATCTAATCTCAAAAAATCCAATTTTATTCATAGAAACACCTGAGTACACCCAGTATATAGAGTTGAATAATTCAAAAAAATCGGTATTCCTCAAAAATACATACGATAATTTTGGAATCATCCTGTATGAAAATTTTAAAATATTCAATATTCGTGATCGAAACATCCGAAAGATATCACATCGTATATGTAATCTCAAAAAATCCAATTTTATTCATAGAAACACCTGGGTACACCCAGTATATAGAGTTGAATAATTCAAAAGAATCGGTATTCCTCAAAAATGCATACGACAATTTTGGAATCACCCTGTATAAAAATTTCAAAAAATTCAATATTCTTGATCGAAACATCCGAAAGATATCACCTCGTATATCTAATCTCAAAAAATCCAATTTTATTCATAGAAACACCTGAGTACACCCAGTATATTGAGTTGAATAATTCAGAAGAATCCGTATTACTCAAAAATGCATTCGACAATTTTGGAATCAGCCTGTATAAAAATTTCAAAATATTCAATATTCTTGATCGAAACATCCGAAAGTTATCACCTCGTATATCTAATCTCAAAAAATCCAATTTTATTCATAGAAACACCTGAGTACACCCAGTATATAGAGTTGAATAATTCAAAAGAATCGGTATTCCTCAAAAATGCATACGATAATTTTGGAATCACCCTGTATAAAAATTTCAAATAATTCAATATTCTTGATCGAAACATCCGAAAGATATCACCTCGTATATCTAATCTCAAAAAATCCAATTTTATTCATAGAAACACCTGAGTACACCCAGTATATTGAGTTGAATAATTCAGAAGAATCCATATTCCTCAAAAATGCATTCGACAATTTTGGAATCACCCTGTATAAAAATTTCAAAATATTCAATATTCTTGATCGAAACATCCGAAAGTTATCACCTCGTATATCTAATCTCAAAAATCCAATTTTATTCATAGAAACACCTGAGTACACCCAGTATATAGAGTTGAATAATTCAAAAGAATCGGTATTCCTCAAAAATCATACGATAATTTTGGAATCACCCTGTATAAAAATTTCAAAATATTCAATATTCGTGATCGAAACATCCGAAAGATATCACATCGTATATGTAATCTCAAAAAATCCAATATTATTCATAGAAACACCTGAGTACACCCAGTATATAGAGTTGAATAATTCAAAAAAATCGGTATTCCTCAAAAATGCATACGACAATTTTGGAATCACCCTGTATAAAAATTTCAAAAAATTCAATATTCGTGATCGAAACTTCCGAAAGATATCACCTCGTATATCTTATCTCAAAAAATCCAATTTTATTCATTGAAACACCGAGTATATTGAGTTCTATAATTCAAAAGATTCGGTACTCCCCAAAAATTATTCAAAATAACCACTAATATTCCTCATAAATGCAAACGAAAATTTTTGAACCACCCTGTAT
Source organism: Megalocaria dilatata (assembly GCA_034642435.1). Classification (NCBI taxonomy): domain Eukaryota; kingdom Metazoa; phylum Arthropoda; class Insecta; order Coleoptera; family Coccinellidae; genus Megalocaria; species Megalocaria dilatata. The sequence goes on along the minus strand of CM067859.1, from coordinate 48,126,126 downwards.
TAAAAACAAATTCTGCATACAGTTGTTATTGAATCACTCTGTAGACTAAAATTATTCAAATGTTCCAATATTCCTCAAAAATGCATACGATAATTTTTGAACAACCCCATTAGCATAAGGCAGGATTACTACTTCTTAGATAACCCCTCTACATATTTACTGACAGTTTCAAGATCAACTTTACAAATGTCGGAAAGATGGCGCTGTAAGCGGAAAATTTGCGTTTTAAATTCCCTGGCTATTTCATCGAATAAATAAGGGCTGGGTAAATTTTTTAATGAAAAAATGATAAAAAAAAATCTTCAGAAAATAATACTCACGATCTAACGTTTATCAATTCTTTACAATCCTCTTTCTTGCGATTTGACTTGAGAAATTTATGGCAGATATTTAACAGAATAGTATGATAATAGTCCATGAAATTGAAGGATTCTCTGGTTACATAAAGAGTTCTGAAAACAGAAAAAACTTGAATTTAATAAATTTATATTTCTCAAAACAATGTCCCATTAAACCTATTAATAAAATATTTAAGCTTAAATTAAATGAAAGAATAGCTGTCATCGTAGGTTCTTCGAGAGCTTCAAATATACTGAATAACTGTCATCGTAACTTTATAATTATAATATTTATAAAGTAAAAGTTTAAATAACATAATCAATTACTTTGGTCAAACTTAATACGATTGCTATGGGTATTTTTTTTTCGTTCAAGGTGAAATATTGAAAGTAAGTTATACAATAGCAAATTCTGTGCTCAAAACTTTAATTCTATAAATATTGACTTGGTCAATAACTAATTACATTGATAAATATGAGTTTTCAATATCGCTTGGAAAGACAGCAGAGATTATAATATTTAAACAGCTCAACTTTACTTGAAACATAATCAAGTCTGAACATTGATAAAATGAATTTCAATTTATGATATTGTACATGTAAGTCTTATGAATGATATACATTATCGTTATTAATCAAAATTCATGTAATACGTAATCCCAACGCATGAAGAACTGAAAGACCTCCATTTAAACCCTAATTCGATTGGAATATTTGAATATAGTTCTCCACGATTTTCATAAGAAACTGAACCTTTGTCTTCCGTTATTAGGGTAGTTGGTCTTGGTCCATATGCAATTTCTGCCAGAGTCTTAGATTTAAAATATTCATTCCTCCCTTTCATCTGTAAACATAAAACAAAAATCAGCTACCTGAAACATATAATCTAAATAACATGTTCAAAATTGATTCTTCATAGAGTAAGAATGGATATTCTATAAGATTTGTCTAAGCGATACCTAAATCTCGAACTAAATCATCATTTCAGAATTTCTATCCGAAAATTGCCTGAAATAATACTTTGAAATGAATTTTAAAATAACTCAGTATTACGAATATTTCGGTCTGTATAATCTATATAATAATATTCCTCAAATAATAATTATTCTACTAACCTCAGATTATATCGAGCATTCGATTTCAATCTATATCCGATAACTCTACAGCATATCCCAAAGAATCCTATATCTTCACAATTTCCTTATATGACAGTATCTTTTATCACCATGCCTCTCATATGCATCAAACTTGTAAAAAATGACTAAATCCAACAATTTTCATTCGATTTTCCATTACATTTAGATTTTGAGAACGTTTGATGGCCTCGATGACATTATTAGGATAGTTGATCTTGGTCCATATGCAATTTCTGCCAGAGTCTTAGATTTAAAATATTCATTCCTCCCTTTCATCTGTAAACATAAAACAAAAATCAGCTACCTGAAATATATAATTTAAATAACATTGTCTCATTAATTGATAGTTTATAGAATTGTATAATTCAAAAGTTTCGTTATTCCTCAAAAATGCATACGATAATTTTGGAATCACCCTGTATAAAAATTTCAAAAAATTCAATATTTTTGATCGAAACATCCGAAAGATATCACCCCGTGTACCTATTTTCATAAAATCCAATTTTATTCATTGAAACACCGAAGTGACACGGAAGTATATTGAGTTGTATAATTCAAAGAACCACCCTGTATTGAAAACAAATTCTGCATACAGTTATTGAATCACTCTGTAGACTTAAATTATTCAAAAGTTCCAATATTCCTCAAAAATGCATACGATAATTTTGGAATCACCCTGTATAAAAATTTCAAAAAATTCAATATTCTTGATCGAAACATCCGAAAGATATCACCCCGTATACCTATTTTCATAAAATCCAATTTTATTCATTGAAACACCGAAGTGACACGGAAGTATATCGAGTTGTATAATTCAAAGAACCACCCTGTATTAAAAACAAATTCTGCATACAGTTATTGAATCACTCTGTAGACTTAAATTATTCAAAAGTTCCAATATTCCTCAAAAATGCATACGATAATTTTGGAATCACCCTGTATAAAAATTTCAAAAAATTCAATATTCTTGATCGAAACATCCGAAAGATATCACCCCGTATACCTATTTTCATAAAATCCAATTTTATTCATTGAAACACCGAAGTGACACGGAAGTATATCGAGTTGTATGATTCAAAGAACCACCCTGTATTAAAAAGAAATTCTGCATACAGTTATTGAATCACTCTGTAGACTTAAATTATTCAAAAGTTCCAATATTCCTCAAAAATGCATACGATAATTTTGGAATCACCCTGTATAAAAATTTGAAAAAATTCAATATTCTTGATCGAAACATCCGAAAGATATCACCCCGTATACCTATTTTCATAAAATCCAATTTTATTCATTGAAACACCGAAGTGACACGGAAGTATATCGAGTTGTATAATTCAAAGAACCACCCTGTATTAAAAACAAATTCTGCATACAGTTATTGAATCACTCTGTAGACTTAAATTATTCAAAAGTTCCAATATTCCTCAAAAATGCATACGATAATTCTGGAATCACCCTGTATAAAAATTTCAAAAAATTCAATATTCTTGATCGAAACATCCGAAAGATATCACCCCGTATACCTATTTTCATAAAATCCAATTTTATTCATTGAAACACCTGAGTACACCCAGTATATAGAGTTGAATAATTCAAAAGAATCGGTATTCCTCAAAAATGCATACGACAATTTTGGAATCACCCTGTATAAAAATTTCAAAATATTCAATATTCTTGATGGAAACATCCGAATGATATCACCTCGTATATCTAATCTCAAAAAATCCAATTTTATTCATTGAAACACCGAGTATATTGAGTTCAATAATTCAAAAGATTCGGTACTCCAACGGAAATTTTTGAACCACCCTGTATTAAAAACAAATTCTGCATACAGTTGTTATTGAATCACTCTGTAGACTAAAATTATTCAAAAGTTCCAATATTCCTCAAAAATGCATACGATAATTTTTGAACAACCCCATTAGCATAAAGCAGGATTACTACTTCTTAGATAACCCCTATACATATTTACTGACAGTTTCAAGATCAACTTTACAAATGTCGGAAAGATGGCGCTGTAAGCGAAAAATTTGCGTTTTAAATTCCCTGGCTATTTCATGGAATAAATAACGGCTGGGTTAATTTTTTAGTGAAATAATATTAATATTTCGTATCGACTTACATGATTTTTCAGCTTCTGTACAGGGATTTTATCAATATCCCTCAAATTTGTTAGAAATGATCGAATTCATTCCAATGGGGCTTTGTTTACATTACTCACCGACCTAGGATCAAACGATATATTCGATTAATTTCGAAAGGAATACGTACATACTAACCAATTTAAGATCGGAATAAGTTCAAATTCATTATAAAAGGTAGAATTCCACAGATTTCCTTCCAATTACCGCTTTAATTCGGTTAGTTTCTAGCGATGACTACCTTTGAAGGGAAACTTTTCGATTGACATTTCACGTTATTTTCTTCGGAATTTCATTCGATATCTGAAAAATATTCTTCATTAACACGAAATATCGATGAAATATCGGTACTTACAGGCATATTTAGCTCCTAAATGGGATATTTGGCAATTTTCCTTTACCGATAACCCAGTGACATCTTCGCTAAAAACCTGAAACACAAATTGGAATATTTACGGAAAAATAGGAAAGAACCTACCTTCGTGATATATTTTAACGTTTTGGGGAGTCGAATAGTATCGTTTTCGAACGTCTACCTTCGTTAAATCCTCTAATTGAGACATTTCTTTTTGCATAAGTTTTGACATTCCGCCATATACGTGATGTCTTCGCTCCTTTACGTCGGATCACGGAAACAGCCGAGAGGTCTGTTTACATTTCCCCTCTACTCCCTAATAATTGATAAATTTGATCAATTTCAAAAGGAATACGTAAATACTAACCTTTTCAACGTCGAAATAACTTAAATTTCATAATAATAGGTCGAATTCGACAGTTTTCCTTACAATTAAGGCTTTAATTCGTTCAATCAAAAGGGAAACGTCATCCGTGGATGCCTGAAAGAGAAATCGAAGAAATCGAAATAATTACGAAAAAATACGAAAGAACCTACCTTCTTACGGTATTTTAACGTTTCTGGGAGTCGAATAGTATCGTTTTCTAACGTATCCATGGGCTAAAACCTCTAATCGGAACGATTTAATCTTGCTAACGTCAGCCGGGATGAGTCGATTGACGGATATCCCGTACTCCCCTCTATCGTGACGTCACGCGGCATATCTGTGATCTCGAAATTTTACGGCGAAATCGAGAAACGTCAAAAGTTCCTTCGTTCGTACCGTCTAAACGGCAAATCCTGCCGAAAATCTAAGAGTAGCGATGGTGGGCCCCGTCTTTGGACCTTAGAAAAGCGCCGGAACGTCGGCCGGAGACCCCGCGGTTTCGACGCCTATCGATCTGGCCCGGGACGCCTTTCGCGATTTCGACCGTTTTCGGCCCGACTTCGACCGCTATTTTCGGACGTTTCGCGACCGCCGGGCCCCCCGAAACCGGTACCCCCTTAAACTTCGAACCTTCCCGAATCGATCGCGACCCCTCCGCCTTCGGGAGCCTCTCGCGATAACGGAAGGCCGGCGTTCGAAAAATACCGTTTTCTCGGGAGGGACGGTAGGGGTAAGATCTGTGGTCGGTTGCCATGGCACTTACTGTTTTAATATATATAGAGACTAGTATAGTCGATTGATCAATTTTAATCGATTGATCAATTTTAATCGATTGATCAATTTTAATCGATTTATCAATTTTTTTCGGGTAGATCAAATGAACCGGTAGGTCAGATAAACCGGTAGGTCACATTCATTGGTAGGTCACATTCATTGGTAGGTGAGATGCATCGGTAGGTTTAACGCATCAGTAGGTCTAACGTGCCAGTAGGTGAAACAAACAGGTAGTTCTAATGTATCAGTAGGTCTCATTAATTGATAGTTTATAGAATTGTATAATTCAAAAGTTTCGATATTCCTTGAAAATGCATACGATAATTGTGGAATCACCCTGTATAAAAATTTCAAAAAATTCAATTTTCTTGATCGAAACATCCGAAAGATATCACCTCGCATATCTAATCTCAAAAAATCCAATTTTATTCATAGAAACACCTGAGTACACCCAGTATATAGAGTTGAATAATTCAAAAAAATCGGTATTCCTCAAAAATACATACGATAATTTTGGAATCATCCTGTATGAAAATTTTAAAATATTCAATATTCGTGATCGAAACATCCGAAAGATATCACATCGTATATGTAATCTCAAAAAATCCAATTTTATTCATAGAAACACCTGGGTACACCCAGTATATAGAGTTGAATAATTCAAAAGAATCGGTATTCCTCAAAAATGCATACGACAATTTTGGAATCACCCTGTATAAAAATTTCAAAAAATTCAATATTCTTGATCGAAACATCCGAAAGATATCACCTCGTATATCTAATCTCAAAAAATCCAATTTTATTCATAGAAACACCTGAGTACACCCAGTATATTGAGTTGAATAATTCAGAAGAATCCGTATTACTCAAAAATGCATTCGACAATTTTGGAATCAGCCTGTATAAAAATTTCAAAATATTCAATATTCTTGATCGAAACATCCGAAAGTTATCACCTCGTATATCTAATCTCAAAAAATCCAATTTTATTCATAGAAACACCTGAGTACACCCAGTATATAGAGTTGAATAATTCAAAAGAATCGGTATTCCTCAAAAATGCATAAGATAATTTTGGAATCACCCTGTATAAAAATTTCAAATAATTCAATATTCTTGATCGAAACATCCGAAAGATATCACCTCGTATATCTAATCTCAAAAAATCCAATTTTATTCATAGAAACACCTGAGTACACCCAGTATATTGAGTTGAATAATTCAGAAGAATCCATATTCCTCAAAAATGCATTCGACAATTTTGGAATCACCCTGTATAAAAATTTCAAAATATTCAATATTCTTGATCGAAACATCCGAAAGTTATCACCTCGTATATCTAATCTCAAAAATCCAATTTTATTCATAGAAACACCTGAGTACACCCAGTATATAGAGTTGAATAATTCAAAAGAATCGGTATTTCTCAAAAATCATACGATAATTTTGGAATCACCCTGTATAAAAATTTCAAAATATTCAATATTCGTGATCGAAACATCCGAAAGATATCACATCGTATATGTAATCTCAAAAAATCCAATTTTATTCATAGAAACACCTGAGTACACCCAGTATATAGAGTTGAATAATTCAAAAAAATCGGTATTCCTCAAAAATGCATACGACAATTTTGGAATCACCCTGTATAAAAATTTCAAAAAATTCAATATTCGTGATCGAAACTTCCGAAAGATATCACCTCGTATATCTTATCTCAAAAAATCCAATTTTATTCATTGAAACACCGAGTATATTGAGTTCTATAATTCAAAAGATTCGGTACTCCCCAAAAATTATTCAAAATAACCACTAATATTCCTCATAAATGCAAACGAAAATTTTTGAACCACCCTGTATTAAAAACAAATTCTGCATACAGTTGTTATTGAATCACTCTGTAGACTAAAATTATTCAAATGTTCCAATATTCCTCAAAAATGCATACGATAATTTTTGAACAACCCCATTAGCATAAGGCAGGATTACTACTTCTTAGATAACCCCTCTACATATTTACTGACAGTTTCAAGATCAACTTTACGAATGTCGGAAAGATGGCGCTGTAAGCGGAAAATTTGCGTTTTAAATTCCCTGGCTATTTCATCGAATAAATAAGGGCTGGGTAAATTTTTTAATGAAAAAATGATAAAAAAAAATCTTCAGAAAATAATACTCACGATCTAACGTTTATCAATTCTTTACAATCCTCTTTCTTGCGATTTGACTTGAGAAATTTATGGCAGATATTTAACAGAATAGTATGATAATAGTCCATGAAATTGAAGGATTCTCTGGTTACATAAAGAGTTCTGAAAACAGAAAAAACTTGAATTTAATAAATTTATATTTCTCAAAACAATGTCCCATTAAACCTATTAATAAAATATTTAAGCTTAAATTAAATGAAAGAATAGCTGTCATCGTAGGTTCTTCGAGAGCTTCAAATATACTGAATAACTGTCATCGTAACTTTATAATTATAATATTTATAAAGTAAAAGTTTAAATAACATAATCAATTACTTTGGTCAAACTTAATACGATTGCTATGGGTATTTTTTTTTTCGTTCAAGGTGAAATATTGAAAGTAAGTTATACAATAGCAAATTCTGTGCTCAAAACTTTAATTCTATAAATATTGACTTGGTCAATAACTAATTACATTGATAAATATGAGTTTTCAATATCGCTTGGAAAGACAGCAGAGATTATAATATTTAAACAGCTCAACTTTACTTGAAACATAATCAAGTCTGAACATTGATAAAATGAATTTCAATTTATGATATTGTACATGTAAGTCTTATGAATGATATACATTATCGTTATTAATCAAAATTCATGTAATACGTAATCCCAACGCATGAAGAACTGAAAGACCTCCATTTAAACCCTAATTCGATTGGAATATTTGAATATAGTTCTCCACGATTTTCATAAGAAACTGAACCTTTGTCTTCCGTTATTAGGGTAGTTGGTCTTGGTCCATATGCAATTTCTGCCAGAGTCTTAGATTTAAAATATTCATTCCTCCCTTTCATCTGTAAACATAAAACAAAAATCAGCTACCTGAAACATATAATCTAAATAACATGTTCAAAATTGATTCTTCATAGAGTAAGAATGGATATTCTATAAGATTTGTCTAAGCGATACCTAAATCTCGAACTAAATCATCATTTCAGAATTTCTATCCGAAAATTGCCTGAAATAATACTTTGAAATGAATTTTAAAATAACTCAGTATTACGAATATTTCGGTCTGTATAATCTATATAATAATATTCCTCAAATAATAATTATTCTACTAACCTCAGATTATATCGAGCATTCGATTTCAATCTATATCCGATAACTCTACAGCATATCCCAAAGAATCCTATATCTTCACAATTTCCTTATATGACAGTATCTTTTATCACCATGCCTCTCATATGCATCAAACTTGTAAAAAATGACTAAATCCAACAATTTTCATTCGATTTTCCATTACATTTAGATTTTGAGAACGTTTGATGGCCTCGATGACATTATTAGGATAGTTGATCTTGGTCCATATGCAATTTCTGCCAGAGTCTTAGATTTAAAATATTCATTCCTCCCTTTCATCTGTAAACATAAAACAAAAATCAGCTACCTGAAATATATAATTTAAATAACATTGTCTCATTAATTGATAGTTTATAGAATTGTATAATTCAAAAGTTTCGTTATTCCTCAAAAATGCATACGATAATTTTGGAATCACCCTGTATAAAAATTTCAAAAAATTCAATATTTTTGATCGAAACATCCGAAAGATATCACCCCGTGTACCTATTTTCATAAAATCCAATTTTATTCATTGAAACACCGAAGTGACACGGAAGTATATTGAGTTGTATAATTCAAAGAACCACCCTGTATTGAAAACAAATTCTGCATACAGTTATTGAATCACTCTGTAGACTTAAATTATTCAAAAGTTCCAATATTCCTCAAAAATGCATACGATAATTTTGGAATCACCCTGTATAAAAATTTCAAAAAATTCAATATTCTTGATCGAAACATCCGAAAGATATCACCCCGTATACCTATTTTCATAAAATCCAATTTTATTCATTGAAACACCGAAGTGACACGGAAGTATATCGAGTTGTATAATTCAAAGAACCACCCTGTATTAAAAACAAATTCTGCATACAGTTATTGAATCACTCTGTAGACTTAAATTATTCAAAAGTTCCAATATTCCTCAAAAATGCATACGATAATTTTGGAATCACCCTGTATAAAAATTTCAAAAAATTCAATATTCTTGATCGAAACATCCGAAAGATATCACCCCGTATACCTATTTTCATAAAATCCAATTTTATTCATTGAAACACCGAAGTGACACGGAAGTATATCGAGTTGTATGATTCAAAGAACCACCCTGTATTAAAAAGAAATTCTGCATACAGTTATTGAATCACTCTGTAGACTTAAATTATTCAAAAGTTCCAATATTCCTCAAAAATGCATACGATAATTTTGGAATCACCCTGTATAAAAATTTGAAAAAATTCAATATTCTTGATCGAAACATCCGAAAGATATCACCCCGTATACCTATTTTCATAAAATCCAATTTTATTCATTGAAACACCGAAGTGACACGGAAGTATATCGAGTTGTATAATTCAAAGAACCACCCTGTATTAAAAACAAATTCTGCATACAGTTATTGAATCACTCTGTAGACTTAAATTATTCAAAAGTTCCAATATTCCTCAAAAATGCATACGATAATTCTGGAATCACCCTGTATAAAAATTTCAAAAAATTCAATATTCTTGATCGAAACATCCGAAAGATATCACCCCGTATACCTATTTTCATAAAATCCAATTTTATTCATTGAAACACCTGAGTACACCCAGTATATAGAGTTGAATAATTCAAAAGAATCGGTATTCCTCAAAAATGCATACGACAATTTTGGAATCACCCTGTATAAAAATTTCAAAATATTCAATATTCTTGATGGAAACATCCGAATGATATCACCTCGTATATCTAATCTCAAAAAATCCAATTTTATTCATTGAAACACCGAGTATATTGAGTTCAATAATTCAAAAGATTCGGTACTCCAACGGAAATTTTTGAACCACCCTGTATTAAAAACAAATTCTGCATACAGTTGTTATTGAATCACTCTGTAGACTAAAATTATTCAAAAGTTCCAATATTCCTCAAAAATGCATACGATAATTTTTGAACAACCCCATTAGCATAAAGCAGGATTACTACTTCTTAGATAACCCCTATACATATTTACTGACAGTTTCAAGATCAACTTTACAAATGTCGGAAAGATGGCGCTGTAAGCGAAAAATTTGCGTTTTAAATTCCCTGGCTATTTCATGGAATAAATAACGGCTGGGTTAATTTTTTAGTGAAATAATATTAATATTTCGTATCGACTTACATGATTTTTCAGCTTCTGTACAGGGATTTTATCAATATCCCTCAAATTTGTTAGAAATGATCGAATTCATTCCAATGGGGCTTTGTTTACATTACTCACCGACCTAGGATCAAACGATATATTCGATTAATTTCGAAAGGAATACGTACATACTAACCAATTTAAGATCGGAATAAGTTCAAATTCATTATAAAAGGTAGAATTCCACAGATTTCCTTCCAATTACCGCTTTAATTCGGTTAGTTTCTAGCGATGACTACCTTTGAAGGGAAACTTTTCGATTGACATTTCACGTTATTTTCTTCGGAATTTCATTCGATATCTGAAAAATATTCTTCATTAACACGAAATATCGATGAAATATCGGTACTTACAGGCATATTTAGCTCCTAAATGGGATATTTGGCAATTTTCCTTTACCGATAACCCAGTGACATCTTCGCTAAAAACCTGAAACACAAATTGGAATATTTACGGAAAAATAGGAAAGAACCTACCTTCGTGATATATTTTAACGTTTTGGGGAGTCGAATAGTATCGTTTTCGAACGTCTACCTTCGTTAAATCCTCTAATTGAGACATTTCTTTTTGCATAAGTTTTGACATTCCGCCATATACGTGATGTCTTCGCTCCTTTACGTCGGATCACGGAAACAGCCGAGAGGTCTGTTTACATTTCCCCTCTACTCCCTAATAATTGATAAATTTGATCAATTTCAAAAGGAATACGTAAATACTAACCTTTTCAACGTCGAAATAACTTAAATTTCATAATAATAGGTCGAATTCGACAGTTTTCCTTACAATTAAGGCTTTAATTCGTTCAATCAAAAGGGAAACGTCATCCGTGGATGCCTGAAAGAGAAATCGAAGAAATCGAAATAATTACGAAAAAATACGAAAGAACCTACCTTCTTACGGTATTTTAACGTTTCTGGGAGTCGAATAGTATCGTTTTCTAACGTATCCATGGGCTAAAACCTCTAATCGGAACGATTTAATCTTGCTAACGTCAGCCGGGATGAGTCGATTGACGGATATCCCGTACTCCCCTCTATCGTGACGTCACGCGGCATATCTGTGATCTCGAAATTTTACGGCGAAATCGAGAAACGTCAAAAGTTCCTTCGTTCGTACCGTCTAAACGGCAAATCCTGCCGAAAATCTAAGAGTAGCGATGGTGGGCCCCGTCTTTGGACCTTAGAAAAGCGCCGGAACGTCGGCCGGAGACCCCGCGGTTTCGACGCCTATCGATCTGGCCCGGGACGCCTTTCGCGATTTCGACCGTTTTCGGCCCGACTTCGACCGCTATTTTCGGACGTTTCGCGACCGCCGGGCCCCCCGAAACCGGTACCCCCTTAAACTTCGAACCTTCCCGAATCGATCGCGACCCCTCCGCCTTCGGGAGCCTCTCGCGATAACGGAAGGCCGGCGTTCGAAAAATACCGTTTTCTCGGGAGGGACGGTAGGGGTAAGATCTGTGGTCGGTTGCCATGGCACTTACTGTTTTAATATATATAGAGACTAGTATAGTCGATTGATCAATTTTAATCGATTGATCAATTTTAATCGATTGATCAATTTTAATCGATTTATCAATTTTTTTCGGGTAGATCAAATGAACCGGTAGGTCAGATAAACCGGTAGGTCACATTCATTGGTAGGTCACATTCATTGGTAGGTGAGATGCATCGGTAGGTTTAACGCATCAGTAGGTCTAACGTGCCAGTAGGTGAAACAAACAGGTAGTTCTAATGTATCAGTAGGTCTCATTAATTGATAGTTTATAGAATTGTATAATTCAAAAGTTTCGATATTCCTTGAAAATGCATACGATAATTGTGGAATCACCCTGTATAAAAATTTCAAAAAATTCAATTTTCTTGATCGAAACATCCGAAAGATATCACCTCGCATATCTAATCTCAAAAAATCCAATTTTATTCATAGAAACACCTGAGTACACCCAGTATATAGAGTTGAATAATTCAAAAAAATCGGTATTCCTCAAAAATACATACGATAATTTTGGAATCATCCTGTATGAAAATTTTAAAATATTCAATATTCGTGATCGAAACATCCGAAAGATATCACATCGTATATGTAATCTCAAAAAATCCAATTTTATTCATAGAAACACCTGGGTACACCCAGTATATAGAGTTGAATAATTCAAAAGAATCGGTATTCCTCAAAAATGCATACGACAATTTTGGAATCACCCTGTATAAAAATTTCAAAAAATTCAATATTCTTGATCGAAACATCCGAAAGATATCACCTCGTATATCTAATCTCAAAAAATCCAATTTTATTCATAGAAACACCTGAGTACACCCAGTATATTGAGTTGAATAATTCAGAAGAATCCGTATTACTCAAAAATGCATTCGACAATTTTGGAATCAGCCTGTATAAAAATTTCAAAATATTCAATATTCTTGATCGAAACATCCGAAAGTTATCACCTCGTATATCTAATCTCAAAAAATCCAATTTTATTCATAGAAACACCTGAGTACACCCAGTATATAGAGTTGAATAATTCAAAAGAATCGGTATTCCTCAAAAATGCATAAGATAATTTTGGAATCACCCTGTATAAAAATTTCAAATAATTCAATATTCTTGATCGAAACATCCGAAAGATATCACCTCGTATATCTAATCTCAAAAAATCCAATTTTATTCATAGAAACACCTGAGTACACCCAGTATATTGAGTTGAATAATTCAGAAGAATCCATATTCCTCAAAAATGCATTCGACAATTTTGGAATCACCCTGTATAAAAATTTCAAAATATTCAATATTCTTGATCGAAACATCCGAAAGTTATCACCTCGTATATCTAATCTCAAAAATCCAATTTTATTCATAGAAACACCTGAGTACACCCAGTATATAGAGTTGAATAATTCAAAAGAATCGGTATTTCTCAAAAATCATACGATAATTTTGGAATCACCCTGTATAAAAATTTCAAAATATTCAATATTCGTGATCGAAACATCCGAAAGATATCACATCGTATATGTAATCTCAAAAAATCCAATTTTATTCATAGAAACACCTGAGTACACCCAGTATATAGAGTTGAATAATTCAAAAAAATCGGTATTCCTCAAAAATGCATACGACAATTTTGGAATCACCCTGTATAAAAATTTCAAAAAATTCAATATTCGTGATCGAAACTTCCGAAAGATATCACCTCGTATATCTTATCTCAAAAAATCCAATTTTATTCATTGAAACACCGAGTATATTGAGTTCTATAATTCAAAAGATTCGGTACTCCCCAAAAATTATTCAAAATAACCACTAATATTCCTCATAAATGCAAACGAAAATTTTTGAACCACCCTGTATTAAAAACAAATTCTGCATACAGTTGTTATTGAATCACTCTGTAGACTAAAATTATTCAAATGTTCCAATATTCCTCAAAAATGCATACGATAATTTTTGAACAACCCCATTAGCATAAGGCAGGATTACTACTTCTTAGATAACCCCTCTACATATTTACTGACAGTTTCAAGATCAACTTTACGAATGTCGGAAAGATGGCGCTGTAAGCGGAAAATTTGCGTTTTAAATTCCCTGGCTATTTCATCGAATAAATAAGGGCTGGGTAAATTTTTTAATGAAAAAATGATAAAAAAAAATCTTCAGAAAATAATACTCACGATCTAACGTTTATCAATTCTTTACAATCCTCTTTCTTGCGATTTGACTTGAGAAATTTATGGCAGATATTTAACAGAATAGTATGATAATAGTCCATGAAATTGAAGGATTCTCTGGTTACATAAAGAGTTCTGAAAACAGAAAAAACTTGAATTTAATAAATTTATATTTCTCAAAACAATGTCCCATTAAACCTATTAATAAAATATTTAAGCTTAAATTAAATGAAAGAATAGCTGTCATCGTAGGTTCTTCGAGAGCTTCAAATATACTGAATAACTGTCATCGTAACTTTATAATTATAATATTTATAAAGTAAAAGTTTAAATAACATAATCAATTACTTTGGTCAAACTTAATACGATTGCTATGGGTATTTTTTTTTTCGTTCAAGGTGAAATATTGAAAGTAAGTTATACAATAGCAAATTCTGTGCTCAAAACTTTAATTCTATAAATATTGACTTGGTCAATAACTAATTACATTGATAAATATGAGTTTTCAATATCGCTTGGAAAGACAGCAGAGATTATAATATTTAAACAGCTCAACTTTACTTGAAACATAATCAAGTCTGAACATTGATAAAATGAATTTCAATTTATGATATTGTACATGTAAGTCTTATGAATGATATACATTATCGTTATTAATCAAAATTCATGTAATACGTAATCCCAATGCATGAAGAACTGAAAGACCTCCATTTAAACCCTAATTCGATTGGAATATTTGAATATAGTTCTCCACGATTTTCATAAGAAACTGAACCTTTGTCTTCCGTTATTAGGGTAGTTGGTCTTGGTCCATATGCAATTTCTGCCAGAGTCTTAGATTTAAAATATTCATTCCTCCCTTTCATCTGTAAACATAAAACAAAAATCAGCTACCTGAAATATATAATTTAAATAACATGTTCAAAATTGATTCTTCATAGAGTAAGAATGGATATTCTATAAGATTTGTCTAAGCGATACCTAAATCTCGAACTAAATCATCATTTCAGAATTTCTATCCGAAAATTGCCTGAAATAATACTTTGAAATGAATTTTAAAATAACTCAGTATTACGAATATTTCGGTCTGTATAATCTATATAATAATATTCCTCAAATAATAATTATTCTACTAACCTCAGATTATATCGAGCATTCGATTTCAATCTATATCCGATAACTCTACAGCATATCCCAAAGAATCCTATATCTTCACAATTTCCTTATATGACAGTATCTTTTATCACCATGCCTCTCATATGCATCAAACTTGTAAAAAATGACTAAATCCAACAATTTTCATTCGATTTTCCATTACATTTAGATTTTGAGAACGTTTGATGGCCTCGATGACATTATTAGGATAGTTGATCTTGGTCCATATGCAATTTCTGCCAGAGTCTTAGATTTAAAATATTCATTCCTCCCTTTCATCTGTAAACATAAAACAAAAATCAGCTACCTGAAATATATAATTTAAATAACATGGTCTCATTAATTGATAGTTTATAGAATTGTATAATACAAAAGTTTCGGTATTCCTCAAAAATGCATACGATAATTTTGGAATCACCCTGTATAAAAATTTCAAAAAATTCAATATTTTTGATCGAAACATCCGAAAGATATCACCCCGTATACCTATTTTCATAAAATCCAATTTTATTCATTGAAACACCGAAGTGACACGGAAGTATATTGAGTTGTATAATTCAAAGAACCACCCTGTATTGAAAACAAATTCTGCATACAGTTATTGAATCACTCTGTAGACTTAAATTATTCAAAAGTTCCAATATTCCTCAAAAATGCATACGATAATTTTGGAATCACCCTGTATAAAAATTTCAAAAAATTCAATATTCTTGATCGAAACATCCGAAAGATATCACCCCGTATACCTATTTTCATAAAATCCAATTTTATTCATTGAAACACCGAAGTGACACGGAAGTATATCGAGTTGTATAATTCAAAGAACCACCCTGTATTAAAAACAAATTCTGCATACAGTTATTAAATCACTCTGTAGACTTAAATTATTCAAAAGTTCCAATATTCCTCAAAAATGCATACGATAATTTTGGAATCACCCTGTATAAAAATTTCAAAAAATTCAATATTCTTGATCGAAACATCCGAAAGATATCACCCCGTATACCTATTTTCATAAAATCCAATTTTATTCATTGAAACACCGAAGTGACACGGAAGTATATCGAGTTGTATAATTCAAAGAACCACCCTGTATTAAAAACAAATTCTGCATACAGTTATTGAATCACTCTGTAGACTTAAATTATTCAAAAGTTCCAATATTCCTCAAAAATGCATACGATAATTTTGGAATCACCCTGTATAAAAATTTAAAAAAATTCAATATTCTTGATCGAAACATCCGAAAGATATCACCCCGTATACCTATTTTCATAAAATCCAATTTTATTCATTGAAACACCGAAGTGACACGGAAGTATATCGAGTTGTATAATTCAAAGAACCACCCTGTATTAAAAACAAATTCTGCATACAGTTATTGAATCACTCTGTAGACTTAAATTATTCAAAAGTTCCAATATTCCTCAAAAATGCATACGATAATTTTGGAATCACCCTGTATAAAAATTTCAAAAAATTCAATATTCTTGATCGAAACATCCGAAAGATATCACCCCGTATACCTATTTTCATAAAATCCAATTTTATTCATTGAAACACCTGAGTACACCCAGTATATAGTGTTGAATAATTCAAAAGAATCGGTATTCCTCAAAAATGCATACGACAATTTTGGAATCACCCTGTATAAAAATTTCAAAATATTCAATATTCTTGATGGAAACATCCGAATGATATCACCTCGTATATCCAATCTCAAAAAATCCAATTTTATTCATTGAAACACCGAGTATATCGAGTTCTATAATTCAAAAGATTCGGTACTCCAACGGAAATTTTTGAACCACCCTGTATTAAAAACAAATTCTGCATACAGTTGTTATTGAATCACTCTGTAGACTAAAATTATTCAAAAGTTCCAATATTCCTCAAAAATGCATACGATAATTTTTGAACAACCCCATTAGCATAAAGCAGGATTACTACTTCTTAGATAACCCCTATACATATTTACTGACAGTTTCAAGATCAACTTTACAAATGTCGGAAAGATGGCGCTGTAAGCGAAAAATTTGCGTTTTAAATTCCCTGGCTATTTCATGGAATAAATAACGGCTGGGTTAATTTTTTAGTGAAATAATATTAATATTTCGTATGGACTTACATGATTTTTCAGCTTCTGTACAGGGATTTTATCAATATCCCTCAAATTTGTTAGAAATGATCGAATTCATTCCAATGGGGCTTTGTTTACATTACTCACCGACCTAGGATCAAACGATATATTCGATTAATTTCAAAAGGAATACGTACATACTAACCAATTTAAGATCGGAATAAGTTCAAATTCATTATAAAAGGTAGAATTCCACAGATTTCCTTCCAATTACTGCTTTAATTCGGTTAGTTTCTAGCGATGACTACCTTTGAAGGGAAACTTTTCGATTGACATTTCACGTTATTTTCTTCGGAATTTCATTCGATATCTGAAAAATATTCTTCATTAACACGAAATATCGATGAAATATCGGTACTTACAGGCATATTTAGCTCCTAAATGGGATATTTGGCAATTTTCCTTTACCGATAACCCAGTGACATCTTCGCTAAAAACCTGAAACACAAATTGGAATATTTACGGAAAAATAGGAAAGAACCTACCTTCGTGATATATTTTAACGTTTTGGGGAGTCGAATAGTATCGTTTTCGAACGTCTACCTTCGTTAAATCCTCTAATTGAGACATTTCTTTTTGCATAAGTTTTGACATTCCGCCATATACGTGATGTCTTCGCTCCTTTACGTCGGATCACGGAAACAGCCGAGAGGTCTGTTTACATTTCCCCTCTACTCCCTAATAATTGATAAATTTGATCAATTTCAAAAGGAATACGTAAATACTAACCTTTTCAACGTCGAAATAACTTAAATTTCATAATAATAGGTCGAATTCGACAGTTTTCCTTACAATTAAGGCTTTAATTCGTTCAATTTCATGCGACGACGAATCACGAATCATCCGTGGATGCCTGAAAGAGAAATCGAAGAAATCGAAATAATTACGAAAAAATACGAAAGAACCTACCTTCTTACGGTATTTTAACGTTTCTGGGAGTCGAATAGTATCGTTTTCTAACGTATCCATGGGCTAAAACCTCTAATCGGGACGATTTAATTTTGCTAACGTCAGCCGGGATGAGTCGATTGACGGATATCCCGTACTCCCCTCTATCGTGACGTCACGCGACATATCTGTGATCTCGAAATTTTACGGCGAAATCGAGAAACGTCAAAAGTTCCTTCGTTCGTACCGTCTAAACGGCAAATCCTGCCGAAAATCTAAGAGTAGCGATGGTGGGCCCCGTCTTTCGACTTTAGAAAAGCGCCGGAACGTCGGCCGGAGACCCCGCGGTTTCGACGCCTATCGATCTGGCCCGGGACGCCTTTCGCGATTTCGACCGTTTTCGGCCCGACTTCGACCGCTATTTTCGGACGTTTCGCGACCGCCGGGCCCCCCGAAACCGGTACCCCCTTAAACTTCGAACCTTCCCGAATCGATCGCGACCCCTCCGCCTTCGGGAGCCTCTCGCGATAACGGAAGGCCGGCGTTCGAAAAATACCGTTTTCTCGGGAGGGACGGTAGGGGTAAGATCTGTGGTCGGTTGCCATGGCACTTACTGTTTTAATATATATAGAGATAAACCTGCAAAAAATGTTTCTTGCTTGGGAGAATACAGGTGTATTCGAAGTTGATCCGTTTTCAGCAAATAACGAGAGTTGTAGTATTGAGAATATTCCGTGGAAAATGCCGGGACATCCAATTTCTCAGTTTGACTGGACAAGAATAGTAGCCCTAGATCAAGAAGCTTTGTCGAACCACTAGATTGTGTATCGTTTGAATATTCCAAAACTCCATTAAGGCGCATAGTGGCCCTTTTCCCGGAAACTATCCCATAGAATGGCATAGTTAATTCCCGAAACTCGAGTCACAATTAAATGTGTAAAATATCAATTTATTGGTAGTAAAACATAGTCATTTTTACAACTTGTTTTAATTACATTATTATCGTTGTAGTAGTTAACTTTGCATTTTGTCCATTGCCATATTATTGTTTGGGAATGAATATGCTCTGATCAGTTAGAGCAGTCTTTCGATTTTCGACTGGTATTTGCACTTGTTTGCAAGCTCCATCGGAAAAAATTCTTTCAACTTACAAAAAAAAAAACATTTTTGATGTTCTTCTGAGGTCCATGTTCAAGAACGATTATTGCTCTAATTATTAGTATAATATTAATGTTAACAGTCAAATTTGTAGCTGTCATATAGTGACTCAAGAAATACATTTTGTTTTCATTAAAAAGGTTCCTGTTTTCCACCACTTCCTCACCTATTGTTTTCCTAGATGAACAATCAAAGCAAAGCAATCATCAAGATAACTGCAAGGTGTTTTTAAAGTTCAACATTCACACTATCCTTGATTAATTCCACAACATTACAATGTAACTATGCTGCTATTTCAAAATACTGGAACAACAAAAAGTTACCACAATAAAGTAATTGTGGTCCGAACAACTATAATGGATATCATTTTGAATCGTCAAATGTAATGTTAAAAAAATTGATATTTGGAATGTTCTGCTCAATATTGAAAATATATAATAATGATGACATTTTTATTTTATGATTATAAACAAGCTGAGTAAAAATTAAGAACATAGTAACAGAATGGAAAAAAATCTTAGTAAATTATCTTCCCAATGTTTCATTCTCCAAATATCGAAAATTTTTCAACTCAAATAGTCTATAATATTCGTTGATATTTCATTACAGCCATCTTCTCCATGGCATGATACAACTTCTCCAAACCATCTCGGCAATGCAGCTTCTGCAGATCCCTGGGCACCTGTAACTGCCGAAACCAAACCTAAACTATGGAGCACACCTCCATCAACTAGTATTTTGGATTCTTCACTTCCACAAAGGCCTAAAGAATCGGAAACGAAGAATGATCCTTGGTCCCCGGCAAGTCAGAGTTCTTCAACCGATCTGGACGACTTTGATTTGATCATGAATAGAAATAAGTCGCCACAAACAGTCCAATCTACAGGTATTTTCTTTAATTAATACTATTTCAGTTAACAGTGACACTTGGCAGTATAGTATTGATTCATTGATAGTGAAAACTTATGATATTTATTTGTGAAAATCATAAAAATTTGTTAATAACATGTCAAACGTTAATTAAAAATACAATGCCAAGCACAAAATTAGGTCCATACTATAATTTGCAGTTATTTTAGAATTTTTTTTCTGTTGTTACATGATTTGCTATCTGTATGCTGATTGCTTAGATAAAAAAGTTGTTTCAATAACTAACAATAAAGGATCTTCCACCTAAATCATGACAGATGATGAAAATTTGATATTTTTTGAGAATCCTAAGCGTCGTGAATCCAGAAGAACATCAAAATCAGAAGGGTGTAATCTATTTTGAGCTGCTAAAACTTGGTGAAACCATGAACAAATATAGTTACCGACAGCAAATGATTGATGTTAATCCCATTACGCGAGTAGTGACTGGAATACGGAAAAAGGAAACAAAATCATTCCAGCTCCATGGCCCCATCTCACACAGCAAAACTGGTCAGGGTAATGATCGAGGCATTCAGTTATTTTCGCCTGCTTGTTTTATGGAACAACTATAGTTTTGCCCAAATGCCTGTAGTTTTGGAATTTTCAGACAAAAAATGGTCTCAAACAACTGGGTTGGACTCATTGATGCAGAATCTGAGGTTAAAAGTAATTCTGTCCAGCCAGTCCGTCCATAAATACTCTAATTTCGAACTTCTGCTTCTGGAATCGAACACAAACAATTCTTGGGCCATGAAATAACAGAAGATTGAGATATACACTCCTAGAAGCCATCTCATCTTCTGAGTTCACCTGAAGTGAAGAAGGGCACAATAGGTCATTTGTTCACAGTGCATTCACACCCCTAATATCCTCCTGAATCAATGGTGCCTTGAGAAGAAATTAATGTCAACCTTAATGACCAAGAAAATGATTGTCCTGTTCATATGCTGCAGGAAAATTAAACTAATTTCCCTATTACTGGGGTGAATAGAGAAATAGAGAGATGATATATCTATCTGCATAAGGTCAACAATGGAATCTGCTGTCTTTAGGCCATGGAAAGGAGATGATTTTCTAGGAAAAAATTATGTATCATGGTCACTTAGAAAATGTTGTATCATAGTAACTTAGACCTCTTTAGTCTAAATGCAGAAAGACACAAAAAAAACAAAACAATCACCCCATAATAATTGATCTTGGATCTAAGATGAGTGTCATGATTACTCATAATGGAATAAGAACAGCGTAGTGAAGATGATATAATCAAATATTTGGGGTAGTTTTCAGGGAATATTTTGACGAGCTTAATGATTATTGTTTTTGGGTACTTCTTGTTAGTTTGGGTAAAATTACTTATTTGGGATATTTTTTGTTAGATAGTATACTTTAGGTATTATCCTTTTAAATCTATAACAGTTTGATCCATACATTTCATCGAAATATTAATTTCTTGAGTGAAAATATTAATATCCAATAATTGCTATTATTTAAGGTACTTGATGAATATTTGATTGTTTTGTTGCAGTTGGGATCAGTAATAACAACTGTGATCCCTTTGAATTAAGTCTACTTGGAGATAGTTTGCCAGTTACACAAAACTTATCCTCAGCGACAGGAGTTACTAAAAAGACACCTCAGTCATTCTTAGGCGAAAATTCTTCATTGGTCAATCTGGATAATTTAGTGATGAGTATGTTAAAATTCATATATTTCGAAATATGATTTCATCAATGACAAGCATAATTGAAAGATCGTTCACAAAATGTTACAAGCAATCTCGAAATTGCGTTGAAAATATATTGAATCACTCAGTTGGTCTGAAAATCAACAAACAAGAATGTGCTAAATATTTGCTTTTCTTCGGTAAATAAGGGATGGGCCATTTAAAATTTGGATTTTTGATCGGCTAAACAAAAGAAAAACAAATGAATATTTTTTTCAAACTTATAATTTGATAAGGTTGAACCTTGACATATACGAATGAAAAACATTAAAATGACTGCCAAGACTGGTTATCGTATCCCATCCGATCAACGCAATTTTTCAATACATCTTCTATTGTTTGGGGTGCAATCTCGAAGTGGAAACACACAAGGCTAAACTTCTTGCACTAGTTGAACTTTGCAAGCATTCATATCGAGGTCTTTATGCAAAATTTTCCTCAGAGAGGTGCGAAAAATATTCAATTCTTAAGCATGATGATGAGTTGATAATGATAAATGTTCTGCCACGTTCTAGGCTACAGCAGTAATGTTTTTCGGTATGCTCACTGCACGAAAACGTGAATGGGTTGTTTTATCAAATAACGATCCAGTTTTCAAGAACAAATTAATCCGCAAATTGCTGTGAGGGCATTCCATTTTTGTTGAATTGGACACGTAAATTTCTAAGTGTTTAGATAGAAGATTTACCACTTTGGAAATAAGTTTTTAATATCACCCAGTTTTGTTAAAGTGTAAATCGACCCATTTCGTTAGTATCAAATATTAAACATGACAGAAGTGTTGCCAGACTTGAAATAAACAAACTCTAGATGGCCCCACTCTTTATATGAGGTTTAAAAGAAGGGGATTTTTCAACAAAAAATGGGACATGTGGAAAAAAATAATTTCACAGAAAAATTTCCATTTGAGAGTTTAAAAATTATTACCTACAGAATTACCCTATTTAAGACATTCAGCCAAATTGTTAAGAACAAAATTTAAGAAATCTGACAAGAGAAAACAGAAAAAGCTTCAAATTTTACACTGTTGGATTTTATCATAGCTGGGCAGTAGAGGGAGGTTGTTCAGACGCATGATTTTGTAAAACTCTTCACACCTATAAAAATACATCTCAAATGCAGTAGCATAATCATAATGGTACTGGAGGTTAGAACACAAGGATCTACGATACTAGCATCTTCTGAGGACTACTGACAGTTGACAGACGGTTCAAAGAATAGAGTTCTAGTTCAGTTTTTTTCCATAAACATATGTTCGCATCTCTCATACATTGTATTTTGAGTTATTTGCTTTTATCATCTTCCATCGAAGCAAACTTCTAAAATAAATGAAGATTCATTATATCTTCATCAGAATATTCCAATTCTCTCTACTCATTTTTATGTCCCCTTATTTTTTTATCCGTTTCACCTCAATTTTTTTATAGTTCAAACTACCGAACATAAAAATTATCTGAAAATGAATGAAAACTGATGCTGAATAAATTTTCATAATTTTTTTTCACATCAAAATTAATTTAACCTCGAATGAATCGATGTAGCTGAAAGTATCTTTTGTTTGGCATTATATTTGTTCCAAGTTTTATGAATATCTCCTTAACCTGAATGTCGGCATTTTGATAGATAATATTTCAGAGCTCTGCTTATGTGGCACAGGTATAGAAACTAATGAGTATTTACTAAAAATATATAGTCTATATAATCTCATTTGACAAACTCATAAAAACTCCCCCCCCCCCAACTGTTCTTTTGATATTTTGCCGCTTCCATTAAGTCCAGTGAAGACAATTTTTTTTGAAAATTCGACTTCATTCATCAACATAGTCACCTTCTATTGTAATACAATTTTTCTAATGGTTGTCTAAACATTCAATGCCTTTCTCATGGAACGATTTGTCTGGCCTCAAAATAGGCTTCAGTTGAGGACATAATCTAATAATTGGAGCCAAATATCTTTCCTTGGAGCATCTTTTTGAGACCTGAGAACAGGTAAAAATCAGATGAGGCCAGATCTGATGAATATGAGGGGTGTGGAAGTAATATGAATCGTAAATTGTTCAATTTCACCATCGTTTTCATCAACTAGTAAATCGGTCCATTATCTTGGTGAAACAGTGGCTTTTTGTCATGTGAGTCCTTTTCTGTTTAATTGCGCCATCCAATTGAACAATATTGATCGTCCGGCCCTTTGGAAGAAAGAACAGTGCTCCAAATGATCAATTCTTTGGGACCCATCTAGTATATCCAATTTTTTTGTTGACGAATTCAGTATTTTATGTAAGATGTGGGAGTGTTATGATGCATCATCCATAACAATCAAGGAAATACACTTGAAATAAAAAACAAATTTTGCCTTAACAGATCCCCTTTTTTGAATAAAACCCAGGAATGTCTGAAAACAGTCAAAATCTCACTATCTTTTTCTGTTCAGCTCTTTAAGAAGACAGAAGTGGAAAAATTGATTACAATATTCACTTGAATAATTACATATATTTTTTAATAAAATAAGTTTAACTTAAAACATTTCAATTATCTTCTTTATATTAATAGTTTTTGGTTTTCTAGGCAAACCAACAAATCCACAAGCGGCAAATCCATTCCAGGATCAACCACCAAGGCCCGTTTTTAATACTCCTCCGATCAAACCGTCAATGAACGAAATTAAGCAAGCTTCATTTGCACCATTCACAACACCAGCTGCTTCTGCTTTCCAGCCCACATCGAGCCAGTATGCTGTAGGCCCTAGTTTGGGTAAGTTGAAAAAAATTACATTTTTTCTTTTATTTTTTAAAAGTTTTCATTTCCAAGTCCATTAGATATTGCGAACAATTTGATGTTGATGAATCATTCTTTCTTAGTTTGAAAGGTCTAAAATATCTCTTCTTCGGGTGCTATCAGCGTGCTATTGTCTTGCCCAAAAGTCTATAATTTTCGAATTTTGAGCCAAAAATGATCTCAAAGGATGAAGAATTTGAGGTCAATTGTTATTCTGTTTGACCAGCCCAGTCTGTCCTTAAACACTCTAATTTTTGAATAGAAAAAGTTTTAGACTTTCAGGGTAAATGTTAGATCAAAATATCTCAGTAAAGTTCGTCAGTGGGCAAAATCAGTTCAATTGTTCCGGAAAAATTCACATTTGAAAAGTTTTCTTTTTCAAAATTATTTGCAAAAATACTGATCTGATCGCAATCAAATTAGGTATTTATTTATGCTAAATTTCATGAGGATCAACTGTCCGGGCGGACGACTAAACTTCAAAATGTTAATTTCCTAACAAAAAGATATAGACTTGAAATTTTCAGGGTAGATTTGTAGTCTAAATATATCGGTCCTGTCTAACATGATTGTTCTTCCAAATTTTGAATTCCAGTTTTCGAATCCAAGCCCATCTTAATTTTTATTTGACAGACTCCCTATTGTAAATAATCGTTATAGAATACACAAAATTGGAGAAAATAACAAAATGATAAAAGTATTTGTCATTTTTTTCATCTTTATTTGAATCTATTATTATTAAAACAAGAGTTAATAAACATATATTCCAGGAAATATTACAGGTTATAATTTTGACCGTAAATTGAATTTGTTTTATTTTGAACAATAACTAAAGAGAGTCTGAATAGTAGATACATCCAAGAGATACTACCCTGATGCATTTTTTTTACCAATTTTCCCAAAAAGTGGTTTTCAACCATAATTTGAAAAAATATGAATAACAAAAGAATTTAAGTTATTAGGAGAAGAAATAAGTTCGTGCGGTTTTGATAACAGATGTCGCTGCTAGTTTATTATTCCATTGTTTCATCTGGCAACACCTTCATGTTGAAGTGTCATCATTAGGCTCTCTTTTCAGTATCTGTCATTTCGCTGAAGTGTAAACAACATAATTTTGTGTCCTCTGAAAGTGTCAACTTTTGTACCAAATAATGTGTTTTTGCAAGGAGTTTTACTCCATTACTTCAATATGATGAAAAAGGCTGCCGAAAGTCATCGTATTTTAGTGGATGTTTATGCTGACCATAAAAGAACGTGTCAGAAGTGGTTTGCCTTATTTAAAAGTGGCAACTTTGAGTTGGAAGATGAAGAACGATTTGGAACGCCACCAAAGTGAAGATCCATCACAAAGTCAGGAGGAACTCGCAGAAACATTTGGAGTCACTCAACCAGCTATTTTCCATTGTTTATAAGCAATGGGAATGATCCGAAAAGTAGTAAATTGGGTGCAGTGTGAACTGAAGCCTAAAGATGTTGAACGCCCTTTTTTCACTTGTTAACAACTGATCCAATGGCAGTCAGTACTTAAAGCTCTGGAATCCAGCTGTTGTACATCGAAAACAGTCTGGAGTTACCACAAGGCTTTAAACAGGCTCAGTATGTATAACAGAATCACTCTTGTTTGGATACCGAGACTCTCAAACTATTTGGGTAACTAAGAAGCTGATCGGTTGGCATTTGCTGGAGTTGCGCTGCTTCTGGTAGGACCAGAACTATTCCTGGGAATACCACATGACGTGGCTAAGCGGACGATAACAGGCAAAATGAACTCAAGACTAGAGTCTTTCTAGCTGAGCTCTCTTGGCTTAAAACAGCGTTCCTTGGAACAGCTTCGAACAAAAAGATGGCGAACCTAGCGCTAGGTCTGGATAGGGCCAAATTCAGAACACTTGTTGGAATTGACAGTTCGCGGTAGGCTGAAACCGCATTTGCACAAAATCGGTTTGGCTGAAGACATGAATGCAGGCTGTATCTTGAGGACACTGAAACAGCCATGCACAATGTCTCAGAGTGCCCAGCAGTGAGTCGCATTAGATTCTAGGTCTTTAGTCAGGCTTTTATAGCCCACTGCAAACTGAAGAAATTACCCCTGAACAAGATTTTCGGTCTTATCCCAAAACTGGATCTCGTCATGGAAATATAAATTAGGGGCGAACAACAATAGTTCGTGCGGACGCAGTGGTAGTGTGGACAGACGCCCGCTCACTATAAAAATAATAATAAACGAAAGAATCGCAGGGGAGGTCTACTGACGACACTTGATGTGTTTGAGCCGCGCATTCCGAGAAAAACGGCCGCAATACGTCGACAGACACGAAGTAGTGGCTAGCGACAGACAATACTTTGAATTTATAACCAATTTTTCACAATAAAGCTTCAGTTTTTGGACAAAAACCGCACGAACTTATTCATACTTCTAGTAATAAATAAAATAATACCGACACTCCGTTTCAAATATGCACTTCATAACAACAAAGTAAAAACTTTCCTTTTTTTTTCAAGTTAGTATGTGAGAATGGGCTTCTTTGGCTTCAAGATTTAAGTTGCTTTTTTTTCTATTGTGATTTAAAATGAAATAAGACATTTTTATAGTCGTTTCCATATATATATATATATATATATATATATATATATATATATATATATATATATATTTCTTGAAATTTTTCAAATATTTATTCTGACTGAATCCTCATAAATGTCAATTTTATAAGATTGTACTTTTGATCAACTGTTCCTAAAAATTTTAATTCTACAGAAGTATTATTTAAAATGCCCTCAAAAATAGCATACATATGGTGAAAAATTATTCTACCAGTTGGAATCGCACATATATATATATATATATATATATATATATATATATATATATATATATATATATATATATATATATATATATAATAATAATAAAGGTTCTTTATTGCAGAGCAAATGGCCATTGACCTTGGGTCCTTCAGCCAAGTTTTTTTTTTTTCCCTTTTTTTTATATACATTATTTGTATTTAACAACAGCAAAAAAAAAAAAAAAAAAAAAAAAAAAAAAAAAAAAAAAAAAAAAAAAAATTACATTCTGAATATATTTATTAAAGGATGTTGTGGGTGTTTTCTTGAGGTGGTGTGGTTGTTGTCATCTTGATATAAAGTCAGTATGTCATCCTGTTTCTTAAGCCTTGCCACAAATCTTTTACGCAGGGTGTTCAGCCTTGTTCTTATTGGCTCAATGTTGGTGCTTGAGTAAAGTAGGTTGTTTGGTGGATTGTAGAGTACGTTGTTAGGGTGTCTCATTCTTGTGATGGTTCTAAGTGCTGTTGTCTCTGCTACGTCGATGTTTTTCATTGCAGGTTTTTTGCAATTGGTATATATTGGATGTGCATACTCTAACAATGGGCGGCAAATGGTTTTGTAGATTTTTGCGGCTGTATTTATGCTGATTCCTTGCTTACGGTGGACTAATTTGCAGAAGTATTTGGCTCTAGATATAGTTCTTTTCTTGATGTTTTTCGTGTGCTGGTTGAAATTGAGCTTATTATCAATTTGTACTCCCAAGTATTTAATCGACGGAGAAGGTTGGACACTTTTCCCATCAAGTTCCAGAGTAGGTGAAGTAGGGGAGATTCTATGGTAAAAAATGGTAAATTGGGATTTGTCTACATTAACTTTCATTCTCCATTTTTTGAACCAATTTTGGACGTTGTCTAACAGTTCTTGTAGGTTCTTCACACATTTTTTTATTGTTTTTGCGTGTGATATTAGGATTGTGTCATCAGCATACTGCAAGATATATGAATTCTTATTAGGTACAACTAGTATATCGTGACAGAATATGTTGAAGAGGAGAGTTGATAGTGGGGATCCTTGGGGTGTTCCCTGCTCAGGATGGAAACAATCCGAACAGCATGTTCCCACTCTTACTGCTATTTTTCTGTTCTCTAAAAAGTGCTTGCATAACTTTAGCAATTTAAATGGAACTCCGAGTTTATACAATTTATACAATAGTCCTCTGTGCCACATACAGTCAAAGGCTTTCTCGATATCCAGACTTAAGATTGCAGTCTTAAATTTTTTCAGTGTTGCATTTTGGACATTTGAAACAAGAATTGTAAGTGGATGAGTAGTTGATTTATTGTTTCTGAAGCCAAATTGAAAGTTGGGAACATGTTGATCTATGTGAGTTGACAGTATTGCTTTTATTACTTTTTCATATAGTTTTCCTAGCACTGGTAGTAATGTTATTGGTCTATAACTTCTCACACTTTCTTTATTTGAATTGGGCTTAGCGATATTTATAACCTGTCCGCATTTCCATATTTCCGGGAATATACATTTGTTGAAACAGTTTTCAAAGATTTTAATGATGTGCTCGTGTATTTTGTAATCCAGTCTCTTTACTAATACCCATGGTATTTGGTCTTGTCCTGGGGAGCTATTTTTACTTTTGTGTAGTTGTTGGTAGTAATCTGCCTCATCTATTGTCATTCCTTCTAATGTTTCGTTCTGGTTGTTGAAATATTTGTTATACCATTCATCTATATGTTCCATCTGTTTCCTATCGTAGTTGTTGTTTTCTTCAAATTTATATCTTTCCTTATAGTATTCTGCGAATAGTTGCGATTTCTCTTTATCTGTGATATATTCTCGGTTATTTTGTATCAAGGTAGGTATTGTGGAGTATTGCTTATACTTCGACAGCTTGTTGACTTCTTGATAAAATTTTTTGCCCTTGGACTCATTAATTTCACTGCATGCTAGGATCCATTTGTTTTCTCTATACTGTTGTATCATGCGTTGTATATTTTTATTGTAGTTATTCAGGTCTTTCTTAAATTGTGGGTTTTTGTTTTTGCAGTACTCCCTGTACATTTTTCTTTTATATTTTATTAGTTTAATAATGTAAGGAGGTAACTCATGAAGGAATACATGTCTTTTCATAACTGGTGTGTGTTTCCTTATGGTTTCAGAAAGTATGTTATTAAAATCCTCAGTACTATGCTCGTTAAGAGGTGTGTTACCACTTTTTTCAATAAACAACGTCATGGCCTTATTAATTTCATCCATGTTGGAAAGTTTATAGTTATATGTAATTCTATCTACTTCTGTTTGAGATTCAAGTTTCGTATCAAGTTCTACTACCATGGCAAGATGATCAGATCCCAAGTCCGGGATCAACTCCACTTTCAGGATATTTGCCTTTATGCTTTCTGTGTAAAGTAGTAAATCGGGGGTGCTGTCTTGATCTTCAGGCATTAAGAATGTAGGGCCTGTTTCAGCTCTGCAAAAATTGCTATTTCTCAGGGAATTACTTATTTGGGCTATTTTTCTGTTGGTGGTGGAATTGAAATCGCCAATAATTATTGAGTACTTGTAAAGTGCTGCTTTGGTGATAACAGTTTCCTCTATTTTACTATTTGGATGAAAATAGACCAAAAATACATGCAATTTGTCTTTGAGAAATGGCACTGTGATATGGGTTGCCTCATTCATTTGGTTGTTTATCGCAGGAGGGTTCTCTTTAATGGCCTTCAGGGCTGGATGGCACTGAATTATGCTTCCTCCTCAATTTTATAATATTGTACTTTTGATCAACTGTTTCTAAAAATTTTAATTCTACAGAAGTATTATTTAAAATGCCCTCAAAAATAGCATACATATGGTGAAAAATTATTCTACCAGTTGGAATCGCTGCAAATTATTGAAATATTCATTATCTAAAAAATAATCTTTTTCTTCAACAACCAAGGACAAAATTCATAAACTATTCAGTTAAACAACATCTTATTTATTAGAAATATCATTCAAAAGTTAATTGAGATTTTGGGAAATATCTGCAGTCTTGAATTTGTTAATAATTATGTGAATTAATATGTTTTTGATTTTTTTCATCTGTAGTTTTTCTTGGAGAAGCAGGTTTCAAAAAATTATCTAGACAAATTTTGAAAAATTAATGGAGCTGCATTTTTATTCAGGTTTTGTGCAAACATCCCATCTTTTTAATGATAATGCATTATTACACCTATAACATGAAAAAATATACACGCCAGTCAAAACAAACATACTTAGTGAACAGTATTATTAGTAATACTTCTAGGCCCAATATTCCTCAACTGAGTCAATAAATGATATTAAAAAACTGTTCACTTTTACACTCTAAAAACTCATTTGCACTTGTTTAACAACATAAGGTAAACATGTGAGAACCAGAAGAAAATTCTTGACCTGTAATGTCTTCTATACTTCTATCATATCACCACTTAAACTGTATTTAAGAAAGCTGTGGTATAACAGTAGAACTTCCTGATCTTATTACATTTCTTGTACATTGTTCATTGCCAAAAGCAAAAGAACAATATTTTGGTCAGAATGATCTATGTCAAGAGTCATAGTAAATTTTAATGTCTTTTGTAGGTAATGGTTTTGGGCCTAGCTATCCACTGACTCAAACTGTTCAAGATCCTTGGACTCCTGTACAAAGTGCAACAACAAATAATCAGTCACCCTGGACGAAACCTAACGAACCTGCGAATCCATTTTTATCTTAACATTGGAATTTCAACCAAGTGGTTTTGAAGTATTTTCTTATCCAAGTAAGTTGTGAAGTACAAAGGCAAATATTTCATGGAATCTCTATATCGAATTTTATTTATAAAACTATTTATTAAGGGGGGGGGTCATGTGTATAAATTGTATTTTCTCTCAAAGTAGGGAAATGTCATTAGTTTTACAAGATTAAAAATATATTAAGACCTTGAATAAGTTGTCGCTGTTTACTGAAAATGGTAAAGACTATATGCATACAATGTCTAATTCCATTTTAAAATGTTTGCCAATAAGAGGTTTCATTTTGATATTTGGAAAAAACAAGTATACTTTGAGAGAAATCAATGGATATTTATTTCACTGGAGGAAGGTATGTCATTAACAATGGGAAACAATATCAGCCAAATGGCCAGCACGGCTAAGGTTGCAGCACCATATCCTTTTCATGAAATTTTCCATGACTAATTCGCACATTTGCGGCTGTATGTCCTCGATAACTTCACGAATTCCATCTTTAAGGTCTTGAATCGAATGTGCACCATTCGCATAAGACCTTATCTTTCACGTGATCCCAAAAAAAAATTTTTAAAGATGTTAAATTACAAGATCTCGGTGGGCAATTGTGATCACCTCTTCGAAAAGAACATGGCCAGGAAACTTTTCTTGCAAAATTGCGATTGTTTCGTTGCTTGTGTAGCACGTAGCGCCGTCTTGTTGACAATCAACGTCGTCCACATAAATATTTTCCAATTCTTTATGCAAAATAGGGTATAAGGTCGTTTGTGGAATGCCTAATTCCAAAGATCGATAAACCTGGACAAACAGGCTATAGCAGCAATATTAATCAGTTGTTCTTGAGCGACGCGCACGGTTTCTATTCTTCACGTCACTAACTTGTCCCAACAGCTCAAATTTTTCCACCAGTTTCACTATTGCCGGCCTAGAAGGTGCTTCACGTCGACCCAAATGTGCTTTAGATTTACAAACTGTGACTGCAAAATTTTCACCATTTTTATAGTGAATTTAAACAATTTCAATACGTTGTTGAGCGTGTATTGTTCCATTTTTAGTAATGGCGTTATTTTTTACTTGTCAAATAATGACAGCTGCCCAGTTAGCAGGCTATTCCTAATGAAACTTTTTATTGATGTTCTTTGGGTGCCACACTTTCTGAAATAAAAGTGATAGAGGGTAATATAGGTCTCAGGGAGTGGGGTATATCTGTGTGTAGGCAAGAGGGAACCAGCTATGGTACCAAGCAGCAATGAAATGGCAAAGCCAGCGGATATTAGAAGGGACACAGAAATAGAATAACCGTTAAAAACCTAATTTTATACAAGAATACGATTTGAAATAACACTAGTATTGTGTGTAACATCAATAGTAAAGACAGATTACGGGCTAATGCAAGAAAACTAGTGATCATTAATGCCTTGTTACCTATGAATGTATATGATGGTACCTCCTAACATTTAATGTGTTCACTAAGGGTATTACAGCACAACTGATGGCAGTAATTTAGTGATGTGAAATTTCACTAGGTTCGTATAATGCATATACAGGGTATCCCCAAGAAAATTTGACACCCCCCCCCCCCAGAACTCAGAAACGAAGAATTTCCGAAAAATTTTGAAAAAACAGGTCAACTTCTGTTTTGAGGGAGACGAATTTCCATCATGAAAGTGGCATCAACCCCCAACATTTTTTGAATAGGGAACAGATGTCGAGTGTTGGTTAGTTTGAAAGTTATTTGTTCTCTGCACAACACAGTTAAAATTTTCAAAATCGGTTTACTGTTCACGAAATAATGTAATTTGAATTTACCGTCAAATGGTGATGTTGAACAGACAATTGAACCGCTCAAACTCAAGAACCTAAGAGTTTTGAAGAATCCAAAAATAATTTTCAAGTTCTGTATTAGGAAAAAAAAATTCCTATGATGATATTGTTCCGAAAAAACCACCTGAGGATAGCAACAACCCCCAACATTTATTATTAGATAAACAAAGCTAGTTCATCATCGAGATAACTACATACAAGTGCTCTTGAAGTAAAACTCTTCGCTAAAAAACATCAAAATACAGTCAAATAAACCCATCGAAATTAATCATCGAGATTAATTAAATTGTAATTGCCTGTTATTTCAAAATACTGAAATAATAGCTGCGGTAAACTAACCGTAATGAAAGACTGAAGACTGAAACACATTTGAGAAAAAATAGTTACATTGTAATGAATTTCATGTGGTGATACGTACCACTACCGGTTAGTTTACCGCAGTTATTATTTCAATATTTTGAAATAACAGGCAATTATAATTTAATTAATCTCGATGATTAGTTTCGATGGGTTTAGTGGACTGTATTTTGATGTATTTTAGGGAAGAGTTTTACTTCAAGGGCAGTTGTATGTAGTTATCTCGATAATGAACTTTGTTTATCTAATGAGATAAACCAACGAGGATTGTAAGGAATTAAAACAAAACACTCGTATTACACTATGATAACAACGAACTATAATTCTTGGTTTACTGTATATAAACCAAGTCAAAAGGTATGATTATTACACTAAAAACAAATGTAATGAATTTGCCAATACTTTGGCAATCGACTGGATTACTATATTAACAATAATAACTACGATAGCTTGGACCAGAATGTCACAAGGTACATACGACAAGTTTGATTACCTGAACGATAATGTATAATGTAGCAGAAGCTACAAACGATAAGTTTGACTACCGGAACGATAATGCATAATGTAGTAAAAGCTACATACAACAAGTTTGACTACCCGAAAGATAATGCATAATGTAGAAAAAACTACATATGACAAGTTTGACTACCCGAACGATAATACTCAATGTAGCAAAAGCTACATACGACAAGTTTGACTATCCGAACGATAATCATTTTAGAGTCTTTTCAAAGATTGAACGTTAGAGATACTCAATGCATCCCTTTTAACAAAAAGAGGGATATTAAAGAAATTGATTGAAAGCTCCATTTGGAGGTGGAGTGAATGAATGAAATAAAACTTCTTATTGGTTACACAAAGATTATGAAATTAATGCAAGTAAAGAAGGATAAAATCAGTTTATAATTATATAAATATATCAAAATGCTCTAAAAGAGTTTTCATGTTTTCTAAGGCCATATATAATCATTACAAAACAAATAATCTGAAGAATAAAATAAAACTAAACAGTTCAAAACAAATCTGAAAACTGCTAGGTCAAAATATCAATGTGAAAGACTTATGTATCGATGACTAATTAATGTCGAACAAGACTCTCTCTAATGAGACGAAACAGGTGGTTTTTTCGGAATAATGTCCTCATAGGAATTCTTTCTCCCTAATACAGAACTTGAAAATTATTTTTAGATTCTTCTAAACGCTTAGATTCTTGAGTTTGGGTGGTCCAACTGTCTGTTCAACATCACCTTTTGACGGTAAGTTCAATATTACATTATTCCGTGAATAATAATCCGATTTTGAAAATTTTAACTGAGTTGTGTACAGAACATAAATAACTTTCAAACCAACCAACACTGGACATTCTTTCCTATTCAAAAAATGTTGGGGGTCGATGCAACCTTCATGAGGGTGGTTTTTTCGGAACAAACTCATGATGGAAATTCGTCTCCCTCAAACCAGGAGGTGGCCTGTTTTTTTAAAATCTTTGAAAATTCTTCGTTTCTGAGTTCTAGAGGGGTCAAATTTTCGTTGGAACACCCTGTATTGACCTATAATTGATATCTTTATAAAAAAGATAAAAAGCAGTACACCAAAAAAAGGAGTTCCCACCTTAGTACAGTTTTGTGTGATAACTCACAGTATTAATGGCCATTAAGTGGGGTGCCACTGTCTTTAAATTTTTTCTTTTTATCTATTTTAGATATTGAAGTGAAAATATTCTGTAATATCTACTCCAGTTCTTGAGCAGTGTATAATTTTGGTAATCACTAAATAATAACTAAGAAAAATTACTACTTGAGACTATGTTAGTCTTTTATCTGTTAAGAATTTTCATGTATTTTCTAATGGTATAAATAAATCGAAATCATACTTAAAATATTAATTTTTATTGTCCAATTAATCATAATTTGTATGGAATTAACTTTCTACATTTTATAGATTACTTCACCTTAAAATGGGAAAAAGGACAACAGGAAGATGGAGGTGATTATAAAAAGAAATAATTTTACTTTCCTTATAATAGAAGTGATATGAATTTAAATACAAGAGAAAGCAAACTGCTTAAAACTCGTACATTACCAAAATTTGATCTTTACTATAACGCGTCTATATCTGTGGAGTGTTTATTGTAGATTGTATTCATATTGTAAAAAATTATTTTGATGATGACAGTTCCTTGTAAACAAGTTTCTCCCTGAAAATGTTGCTTGGCGATATAATAGAACATTTTTTACCTAGAAGTTCGTCAATTGTCAAGCATTGTGAACGTAGAATTTTCTTATTGATTGAAGAAACTACTTATATATTTTTCTACATGTAATTTAGGACTTGTGTAGAGAGTCGTCCCCCCATCGTTAAAATTGTATTTTCTAATAAAAGTCCGAAAAAATTGAATTTTACATAATAATATGTATATACATATATAATTATGGTTGCAGCAAACCAAATATTTATACATTCTACAAAAATGTTTTTAAATTATTTAAATGTGATTATTATAAAACTTCTTTTCAAGAATACCAAGTATTCTTATCATGTTTCTGTTTCTTATATTGCTTAAATAAACAAAGATTATTTTTTTGTCACATCAGACCCAAAATGATGAAGTTTGTTCAATATGGTAGGTCACAAAATGTCAATAAGTGTAGTTTGCAAAAATTTGACATTTTTTAACCTTCTGTGTTTACTGATGCATGTTTAATTTTGTATATATATAAAAGCAGGTTCTTGAAAATAATGAATTAAACAAATCCATATCTTTTGCATTCTGATTTGACAAAAAAAATTTTGTTATGCACCACTGGTATAAAGTATGTATTTAATCCATAACATTATTGATGTGACATTTCATAGACACCTATTCTAATACCATTTGCTATCAGAATATTTTTAGTACCTGATGTTCCGTGAATATCAGAATTCTTAATTTTCAAACATATTTTATATCGAGAACCAGATTTTCTGTTCTCGATATAAAATATGTTAATAGTCATCATATTATTCTTTTTCAATTAATCCTATTGATATTGAATTCACTTGAATATTTATTCTTTTGTTGGGTATCCAGTTTTCTCTAACCCAGTGACAATTTTTTTTTAATATTACATTTAATTTTTTGAAATCTGACAATTATCGACCATCATCTCATTTTCTCTATATGCTAAATTAATGATATGGATATTTTTTTGTTGTAAATGGCTATGATTTATTGTTTCCTAATATTCAACTTTCGGAACCGATCAACAAAAAATTCTAACCCCCTCGTAATTCTTTTAGTTTCCATTCTGTAGTCCTGTTTTTTTTCAATTACATTCGATATTTTATGAAACTATCACGATTTGAAAGAAATAATTTTTACTTTTCAGTAGGAAAATAATAAAACTAGTTTCCTTATAAATTGTATGAAAATATAGATTGATTTTTATTCAAATGAAATTAATGGATGACCTTGATTTTCCAGTCAGTAATTTTTCTTTCTTCGATATTATTGGACAAATAATATCATTTCATTTAAACTTATTTATCAACCTATTTCCTCAATCGATTTGAATTCTTTTTAGGTATTTTCGCAGTAGTGCTTTTGAAATGAGCTTATTCACACTATCAATCAATCAAGTGTGCATCAGATTGTTTTGACATTGAAGCTAAAGCTAGCAATAGTTTGCATCGTATTAGTCGAATCTAACTATCCCCATAATTCATATGCTCTGGTAGACAAATGAAACAATTAGTCTGTGAATTATTTTGTTCATAAGTAAGACTATAATGCTGCCTTGCATGAGATAAAAAACTGACGCTTAACTGTTTGAAATGGAATGAAACAAGAAATTACTTAGTTTTTTATCACTTTTTATTAACTGAGTATAGAGCGACTCGAATTTTGTAGTGCTCACTACATTTTCAAACGTTACTTACTTTTCTATCACTTTTTTCTATCTGAATATACAGTGACTTGAGTTTGGTAATGGTTACTACATTTTAGAAAATTATGAAACTCGAATCACTGTATATTCAGTTGATAAAAAGTGACAGGAAACTAAGTAATTTCTTATTCTGTTCCATTTTAAAATGAACTATCACAAAGTAACGGACTACTTCATCCAATATTTTAAATTTGTTTTTTGTGCTTGATATTTTCAGTTCACCATATTGTCTGCAAAAGCAGTTACTTTATACTCTTGGTGCATAAATAAGTATCCTGAAGGAAGTTTAAAGTTTATGGTATTTGTTTCTCTATAGTACGAATTTGAGAAGTTATGGAGTAGAAAATTTCAAAACAAAAAGAAGGCTGATGATATAACTTTAATTTGGAGATGAATGAGTTTTTCACATTTTCATTGGTGATGATCCCACAAAATAAATAATTATAATTTTCAAATACAACGAAATAATTGCAAGGAGTTTGATACAATGCAGTAGGTTTTATTATTGGTTGACTGAAACTTATTATGTTTCCTGTATCCTTCAGTGTTATTTCTCATTTTTTTCTGAATGTTTTCTAAATAAAATTGAAGAGCTTATATTCTTTATTCAATATGATAAAATCGAAAGATACAAATAGAGAATTGATAAGAATCACTTCATACTGTAATTACCATACATTATTTAAGCCGGCAGCTCTTTTGCCAATGCTTCAAATTTATTAAATTTTTGTACGAACCTTTTCCAGCAAGGAAATTAATTACCACATTTAATCTTCTGTAGCACAAGCACTGTGAATTGAAAAAATCCTTAATTTAATTTAATTTGCCAAGTTCAAATTGTGTTAGCCACTTGTGAAGCTTGCTCTAAGAATTTGTAATCACTAGAAAAATGTATAAACTTTCAGTTCCTTCCTCAAAATACATCATGAGTTACGAATTTAAGTTCATCTCATTTATAATTTGGTCAGATAAAATATGATGATCTACCTTCATTGTTAGTGTCATCAGATGTACTAAAAACTTTGTGATTGTTATAACCCCAAAAAAAAAATTTACATCATAAATATGAGGTAGTGGAATAATATATATGATTAAAGGAAATGCATGAAATTTTAATTGTAGGTGTATTCCTCATGTTAAGAAAAAATCAGTGAAAGATTAAATATGAAGAAAGTTGAAAAAGTACGAAATGAAGCATTTTAATATTGTACATATGTACATATTAACATTTATTTGAATGAAAGTTAATATTTTGGAATTGATCTGTAAACAAAAGTGCAACAGTATAGCTAGATAAATTTTCATTTGTAATTTATTTCTTTAAAAAAACAGATACATGTCTTTTGCATTATTGTATAGAATGTTATAAGTTTAAATATCATTCATTGAATTATTGTCTATTGAATTTTTATCATTGTTATTATTTATGCTTTTTGCAATATATAATTTAGTAATTTATAAATGGTTTTATTATCTCATTTAACATGCTTTCATAATTAAAAATGAATTTCACTCCTTGAATATCCTATACATGATCTTCTTGCAACTATGAGAGAATAAAGTAACAATATTACTAGATATTTTTGTTTATACACATTGGCACAGTGATCAAAATGCTACAAGTCCCTAGCCCAAATGTCATCGGGCACAGAAGGGACATATGAGGGGTGTGCATGAAAGAAAACTCAGAAAGTTTTGGAAAAATTCTATTTTTCAGTGTAGTCTCCCAGAACTTCTCAATACGTTAGATCAAGAAATAAGTTCCTCTAAACCTTGTAAATAGGTATTAATTGTTACCTTCAGTTCTTCATTGTCGGAAAATCGCTTTCCACAAAGATATTTTTCACATTTGAGAATAGGTAGTAGTCCCTAGGTGCCAAGTTTGGACTGTACAGAGGATGAGTAATTTCTTCGAAGCCACATTCCCGCATAGCAGCCTTCGCCACGCGGGCCTTGTGAACCGGCGCGTGGTCGTTAAGCAGCAACACCTCGCCTTTTTCCTTTAATTGCTTCTCTTAAATTACGCAAAGTGGTTACGTATGATGCTGCTGTGATGCTTTCACCCTTTTTCGTGTATTTTATCAATAAAATACATTTAGAATCCCAAAAGATCGTAGCCATTAATTTTTCAACGAGTGGGGCGACTTTAAACTTGTTTCAGGACTGTGCACCCTTTCAGTCTACTGCATGAACTCTTGTTTACTCTCAGGGTCACAGTGATGAACCAACATCTCATCTCCAGTAACCAACCGGTTGAAAATAGTCGATGGGTCTTCTCCACAGAGCTCTAAAAACTCCTTACAGCACTCGATTCGCACTTGCTTATGAGGTGCGGTGAGCATTCTCGGTATCCATATTACATTGACCTTTGAGAGATTAAGATGGTCATGAAGGATGGCATGTATGATACTCACGGATAGATTTGTCATTTCTGCTAACATCTTGATTTTTATTCTGGCATTTTCAAATACCAGCTTTTCCAATTTTGCCACATTTTCTTCAGTGGTGTCGCTAACGGGTCGCTCGAGCGAGGATCGTCTTCAATGCTTTCTCTGCCTCTTTTGATTCACTTGACCACTTTTGAACCGTGGATAACGACGAGGCACGGTCTTGGTAAACAGCAACCATCTCTTCATGAATGATTTTTTCCCTGCTTAGTGAGGAACTTTATAATTAATTCTGGTCGTATTTCACTGAGATTACCTAGAAAACTACTGATCATAAATTAGTGAAGTTTTATATTTATACCCTCAGATAGTGTCATTAGTAAATGAGATAATTAGATTATTCACATTATTAGCAAATCACCCTCATACTGACAATATATTGAACACCCCTCATAACTTTACAAAGTTTAATAAAAATATTAATTTTCCACGGCTAATATGTGATTGAGAATAATAATAATAATAAAGCCTTCTCTTTCAGATCATATTTATATATTGGATGTTCTTTTTAGAGTGATAGAACTTTCGATAGGGTTAACTGATTTGACAGAAGGTAGAAGCGATGCTGTTGACATTTCTGTTCAGTATGCATTGACAAATTATCATGGAAAGACTCACGTCGCAACAACGTTTAAAAATTGTTGAAATTTATTTCCAAAATCAGTGTTCTATTCGCCATTCGTCGAACTATCAATAGATTTTCGGACAACATTTTCTCTACTCGATGCAACAACGACAACAAGACAAAGAACTGTACGTACAGAAGAAAATATCGCAAATTTTTCCAGAAGACCATATCAAACGAATGGAATTTTGTGAAACTGTGATGGAAAAAGTAAATGAAAATAGTTCATTCCTTAACAATATCTTATCCACTAATGAGTCATTGTTTTCCTTGTATAACCCATCAGTAGTAAGATAATGGTCTAGGAAGAATAAGCATCTGAGTATTCCTGTGCATACCCAGTACCCAAGAACTTAATGTTTGGACAGAAATACTGGGGAATAACATCATAGGGCCATTTTTTTATTGATGGTAACCTAAACGCTGTCAAATATTTGGAGCTTTTAGAGAATCAAATTATTCCGACAGTTCGTCAGCTATCAATAAATCTCGATAATGTCTGGTTTCAACAGGATGGTTGTCCAAGTCACAACGCTAGAGTAGTCACACAATATCTCAGGACGACTTTTTCGGACTGTGTCATTTCTACAAATGGCACGATTAAATGGCCCCCTCAGATCACCAGATTCATCTCCCAATGATTTTTTCCTTGGGGATATCTGAAAAATCTTATTTATAGGCTTGAAATTGATAGAGTCGAATATTAATTAATTAAGGTTCAAAATAATCCAACTTTGTGTCAAAATAGCAACTATGTTGAAACTGTTCAGAGATATAAGATTATCTCTTTATAATAGATTTGACTACTGCTTGGCTCAACAAGGTGGATTATTTGAATATACAATTTAAATTTGTCGACTTTCGATTTCGCATATTTTAGCATTTGTTTCTGTTTTCGAATTTCTTATTTTCGTAGAATTTATTTTATTTTCAAGTAAGTTATGGCGAAAAAGAACCTAAGTACTCATTTTCACAGAGGAAATTATTTGTGTCATTTATCGTGGCAAATAAATTCCTCGCATACAATGTAATAAGATTACACTGCTTCACTAGACCCTGGTCGTCTTTATTGAATTTCGTATATGTCCGACTGTCTTTCCCATACCTTTATATATAAGCCATAAATCGTCATTATTATTATTATCCTGATACTGCTAGATCTTTTTGTGAAGATCCTTCAGAAGCTTTTTCAGCTTGTGCGAGTTAGGAGTTCAGTTGTGTTCTGTGTAAACTTTGTTACTGTGATC
Organism: Megalocaria dilatata; assembly: GCA_034642435.1. Classification (NCBI taxonomy): domain Eukaryota; kingdom Metazoa; phylum Arthropoda; class Insecta; order Coleoptera; family Coccinellidae; genus Megalocaria; species Megalocaria dilatata. Next base: position 48,084,131 of record CM067859.1, on the reverse strand, counting down.
TTGCGCCACTTTAGGTCACAGCACTGTTAATTTTTGACCCAACAGTGAAATGGTGGCAGACACCCGTCCAACTAGAAAATTTCTTTTCCAACTGAACAGGATTCGAACCCGGACCACCCGGTCACAAGCCCGAAGCTCTCCCGCTGAACTATCCATACTCATTACCACACACATTATGCCCATATATTTTAAAATACCTCGACAGGAATCCCTGAATGTCATACCGATTACAGCTCTTATAGCACTTTTTGCGCGCTAGTTCCAGGGAACAGCGTGCCATCTTTTCGCCGAAATATCTCTAATTTTCGAATTCCGAGCGCCAAAAATGGTATTGAAATGACTTTCGTACGGAAAGAGATAGCCTTGAAACTTTCAGGAATTGGGGTCTAACTGCCGGAGCTAAGTTCGTTTATGGACAAAATCGGTTTAGCAGTTATTTAAGTTTGAAAATTTGTCATATTTTTCCTAACATTTACGAAAATACAGATTCGATCGATCTGAAATTCGACATTTTAGAAGTAGAAGGCCGTGCAGCAGTAGAAAACGACCACTAACAAGTTTTACTGACACAAACAATAGCTGACTTATCCAAGAAAAAAACAAGGCACACCCATCCGAAATTTTCCTTGTTCCTTTGTGATGATAACATGTTCGGTCCAATCAAAGAGGAATTGGGAGGACGCCGTTTTCACAATGATCAAAGAATGGAATTATTGAATTATTCATGAGCAATTGACTGAAAACATGACCTACTACATTCTTGGATAATGGCATCAAAAAATTTTCCATTAGTTGGGCAAATGTATTGATACACAGGGAGAATATGTATTGTATAGAGAAATAAAATATATGAAATTATTTTATAATAATACCTATGTATTTTTTTTTCACCTAAATCCAATTTATTTTTCATCATTATTTCATCAACGTTTGTAAAACAAATTCATCATGTATATAGGCCTAGGAATTTTGTGTGTTTAACAGGTTTCATTTCCTAATGTCTCAGATTAATGCGGTCTGTCAAACAAGCTTGCAAATTTTTTGTTCTAAATGTTATTTTTGTGTCATTTATCGATAATTCACTCATCAAACCAGCACAAAATTTCATACAGATTGATGTTAGCTCTCTCCACAACTTCTGGGATGGTTTTTTCATATACCAACAGGTTTATGTCATCCACATAATCCACTAGCTCATCCATTGTCAGATCATTAATATAAATTATTAATAGGATTGGACTAGACATTACTCAGATTTAAAAAGAGTCATATTGGAAAATTTTTGTTCACAAGTTCTTGTGAAACCATATTTATAAACTAATAAATAGCTGTATTTTCAAGTATCTATACTGAGAGTTTGACAGCAGTCCACATTCCTCGAAAAACTAGTCAGTCTTGAACACAACCAATTAAAAATCTTCTAGAAAGCAAACATATTGGCCTGTAATTATTGGGATTCCCTGGATCACCGTTTCTATACTTAATATGGTAAACAGTAAACTTCAACATATGTGGAAAAACAAAAGATTTTAGAATTATTAATAATATAGCACAATATTGATACCACTTGTCTCAAATTAAATTACAAAACCTGCCTGAATTATTAAAAAACTGTCATGAACATAGTGCATGCAGACCATAGTAGAATAAATCCTCTAAAGTTAGTTTTATTTCTATGACTTATTTCATGATTCAGGATAATTTATTTCCAGAGTTTAGATAACAGATGATTCAATGAAAAAAATAAACTCTTGTAAAGATATTTTATTTAGTCACTTATCTTCAAAGCATTAGCATATTGAAATTCTGGACTATTTTCATATTCACACATATCTAATGCAATAACACAACTTTCCTTAACAACCCTCTTTTCATCATTCAAGTACTTATTCAAGATATTGGTACATTCATCTGTTGCAATTGATCCTAGCGCTTCTGCACATTCATGTCTCACCATTTCGTTTTCGCCATCATCCTCTAAGGACTGCTTCAAATATGAAATACTGGATTCTTTCTGCATCTGCCCAAAGACAAAAGCTATTTCATGTTTGAAAAGAGCACTGCCATGATTTAGAGCTTCTCCTAAAGCTGCAATTGCATCTTCTGAGCCAATATTACGCAATGCAAACATAGCTCGATATCTATTGAAAAGTGTAGCTTTTTCATCAAGAAGTATATTCTTTAATTCAGTAACATCGTTACTCTGTGCAGGTGGTGCTGGATCCACTGAATTGTATATGCTCTGAGATAACTTTTTGCTTTCATTACTTGAATTTTTTAACCAGTTTATACGTTCTAATGCCAACTCACACGTTTCTGCAACTTCAACAACTTTATCATCTTTGTATTTTTGAAGGCATTCAAGGGCTTCATCTGATCCTATTGCTCCTAAAGCTTCGGCTGTAAAGATATTGAAAAATGGAAATTAGTCGAGTCATCATCCATCAAGAATCAAATATTTCAACACTAGAGTGACTTCTTGTTTAAAATGCACATAATATCTAATAATATAAAGAGAATATTCACATGTTCAAACATGTTTTACTACCAAAATATTCAAAGTTTTCACATTTTTGGTAGTTTTGAGATATTATCCCACCTTCAGACAACTGAATACTTAGCAAAAAGTAGAGAGTATTTAAAGCAGATTTAAGGTCACAGGTACAAAAAAATAATATTATAAAGGAAAAAGTTATCAAATTACGGACGTATAAAGAGAAGTGATCAACAGATGTAATTTAAATATATTGAAAATTTTAGATTTACGTAATCTGTTCATTCATTTTATTTCGATTATGTTCATTATGGACTAACTTGAAAATTTTAACAGTATTCAAAAACTGAAGCTTTCTGAACATGTTAACATGTTCAACATGTATAAGTATAAAGCATAAACTCCCCATTTATGAATGTTTGGGTTGGATCTTTCGCATTAAATAACAAAGACTATATTTTGTTTTGCGTTTTGAAGGAAATATTGATATATAATTTTGAAAAACATTGACCATTTTTTCACTTGATTCACAAAAGAAAACTTCGAATTTTTTGATAGTAAACGTTTTAATTAGGATCAACTACAATAACAGGTCAACATTATTCAGCGTGGAAACCTCTTATGGAATAAAATTATGTGTCCTTATGTTACAAAATTATAAAAAACACTGGGATACGTCAACTTTTCAATAGTGCGCTTTTTAAACATAAATTTAAATATACATCTCCTTAATAACCTGATTTCAACAAACTATATCATGCATGGTCTATTATGAATAATACCGGATGAAATTTCGAAAGTATTTATAATTGGTTTCAAGAAACTGAATACTTAAATTTCACGATGTAATTGATTTTAATGCATTAAAATAAATGCTCAAAACGTTCTCCACCTCGTTCTTGGCAATAACACAGTCTCCTATAAAACTCGTTTCTAACTTTGTTTAAAGTTTAAGTTGAAATATTGATGCTCGTTGGTTCTGTTGCCTAAACTATGTTCTTGAGATAACCCGCACAAAAAAAATCCAAAGGCGTAAGGTCTGGCGATCTAGCTGACCACTCAATAGTACCTCTTTTTCCAATTCATTTAATGGGGAAGATTACGTTTAAGTAAGTTCTGACCATTGAAGCTCCACATGAGTTCCATGAGCTGCACCCCAACCAACGTTACCATATGACAAGTGAGACTGAACTAATGCAAAATACACCTTCATCAACTGAGTAACATTCATTTCTTTTTTTAGGTTTCTGAATATATGAAGAAGACCGCGGAGTTTTTTCGCTACGTATTCACAGTGATGATCCCAACGCATATGCCTGTCAATATGAATACCAAGATACTTAATGTGTCCTTCTGGTTGTTCAAGAATAAAGTTTTGGTTATCGACTTTGAGGGGTCCCAAATTAGGAAGTCCCGATTCATATGATGTAAATGGTAGGTAAAATGACTTCTTTATGTTCAATGTGAGTTTATTCTTTCTAAGCCAATCCGAAAGTTTCTTCAAGTCTTTTTCAGCACTAACTTTGAGGTTTTCATATCCTGTCCTCGCAGATCACAGCTATACCATCAGCAAAACTTATGATCCTCCCAGACACCTTCATGTACAACATATCATTCATGTAAATAACGAACAGTAGTGGACCTAATATCGTACCTTGGGGGACTCCATAGGTTACAGCTTCCTCTCTACTACTCATTTCCTGAATTTGTACTATCTGCTTTCTATCTGTTAAGTAGCTTCTGAATAATTCTAAGGCAATTCCTCTTATATCATATTTATGCAATTTATTTAATAATATTTCGTGGTTTACGGTATCGAATGCCTTAGATAAGTCTAGGAAAACGCAAAGAAGAGGCACTTTTTTGTCTAGTCCATCATTAATCAGTTTCGTTAAATCTCTTATAACTTCCTCAGTCGACATCCCCTCTCGAAAACCGTATTGCCCTTCAGACATTATTTTATTCTTTGTTAAGAAACCCAGCACTCTATTTCTCATCATTTTCTCCAAGATTTTGGCCACATTCGAAACTAAAGTAATGGGTCTATAATTGGATATCTCTAACTTATCACCACTTTTGTATATGGGCTTAATAACACCTGTTTTAAGAGTGTTAGGAAAGCATCCGTGAATGAAACATTCATTAATAATGTGAGCTAAGGGCGCAGATATGTTTGTTTTTATATTATTGAGTGTATCTGATCGTATTCCGTCTATACCAGGTGCCTTTTTAATCTTCAAATCACCTATCATGCTTTCAATCTCCTTGGCATCAGTAGGTATAAGAAAGATACTGTCTCTCACGAAATTAACACCTTCATGTACAAAATCTTCAGGCTCAGTTATCTGTTCTGCATATTTCCCTCCCATTCGAGAGAAAAATCTATTAAATTCATCAGCAATCTCAGACCTGTCGAGCAGAATGTTACCTTGTTCACTTTTTATCTTTTTTATATCCTTTTCAAGTGAATTTTTAGTGTAGATCTTCTTAACCTGGTTCCATATAATTTTCGATTCATTTCCACTGCTTTCAATGCTTTCACATAGATATTTTTTCTTCGACAACTTAATTAATTTAAGGAGCTTCTTTTTATATAGTACATATTTTTTTTTTTCAGGACATAATCAAGTGGATCCTTCCGGAGCCGCGAGTATAGCCGATTCTTTTCATTAATTGACTTCAACAGAGCCTTAGTAATCCAAGGACACCCCGACATCTCCCTCGCGACTGCCTGTCAACATTTTTGTATTATTTTGTATATGTGTCTGTAAAGTTTTAATGAGGTTCTCCGCCTTTGTATTAGTGTCCTGTTCAGAATATACACTAGGCCAACTCTCATTTTTTAAATCAAAATTCAAAGAATAATGATTTATTACTTTCTTGTTATATGCTTTACCTTTGGGTTTATCTGCAAGCTTATCTACACCCACGGTGAGAAACACCGGAAAATGGTCAGTAATATCGTAGTGTAGAATATAACCACGAATGCTGTCTCCACCAGATGGTAACCTTTCACCAACAAAATAATGGTCGATACATGATTGGCTCTCAAATTTAGTGCAGCCATTAATATAGGAATAATAGCCAAAATTACTCATATAATTTCTATACTCATCAGATTTCAAGTCATGTTGAGCTAGAATATTGATGTTTATATCTCCTCCTATAATATGATAATCAAAACTTCCTTCAACTTTTTTGAGGTATGGGTGCAGTTTTTCAATGAACAGAATGTCCGAAGAATTAGGTAATCTATATATTGAGGTCAACTTAATAATTTCACCGAAGAATTTTAAATCTATCTCTAGAGCATCAGTTTCTCCAATTCTAACAATACAGTGTTCAAATTCAATTTCCTTCTTGATATAACACATCACACCATCGTGGCTGTTATATTTGCCATAGTTGTAAACACCAACATATCCTGGGATGTTGTAAATATTAGGATTTTGCAGCATGAAAGTCTCCGTCAAGATCAATACATCCGTCTGTGGTGAAAGCTGATCCATCAGAATGAGGAACTGGTCCAGATTTTTATCAATACTCCTGATATTCATTTGAACAGTCTTAAGTTGTGTTGATTTCATGAAACTTTTCAATTCTACTATCTGATCAACTTCAACTGTCAGATAATCCTCGTTGCTGTACTCCTCAATATAGGGGTCCATTGTAGGAAAAAAAATCAAAATTCGACAAAAAAAAAAAATTTTAATCCACAAAAAACCAAAAATCCAACAAAAAAGAGAAAAATATATGTTTTTTTATTTTCACCCTTTCAAGAGAGGTGGAGAATTACATATCAGATTTTTTGTTCCGTCCAATATTAGATCTTGCAGCCGGATCGCTGGTAGAGTATGATCTAGTCTTTATATTAGATCTGCGGTTCGAATCACCAATATTCTTAAGAATTGTCCGATCCGGTTCCCCAATTGGCTCACGTTCACTCACTTGTGTACCAATTAAGCCCTCCAGATCTCTGTTCAGCTGTTCCATCCTTGTCACTGCGGTATCAGGGGCACTTCTGGAATCCACACTCACCGCACACACCGCAGTCTCCAAACGATCATCACGGTCAAAAATCACCTCCTCGGCATTTTGCCTATGCAGGTCACCATATGTAAATCGCTCTCCGTTTACAAAAAGATCCTGATTCCGGATATAAGCACTATATCCCTTCTTTTTAGCCTCTCGGAGGTGGTTTCTCAGGGTTTGTTGTTTGACCCTATCTTCCAAACAAAGACCCTCGTTTATATAAATTTTTGTCCCTCTTAACTAACTTCTCTTTTCTAAGATTTTTCTTTTGATAAGATATGACAAAAATTCAACTTTTATTGGTGTTCTCGAGCTCTTACCCAATCTGTATATATTGTTGACATTATTCTCCGACAAATCGACATCAAGTAATCTATTTAACTGAGAAATCACATGATTGACCAAATCATCATCACCGACCTCCAATCCAACTATCACTATATTATTCCTAATATTTTTTCTCTTCAGAGCCAATATTTCAGATTCTAGCCTTGAAATTTTCTCCTCCACCAAAGTTATGCTCTGTCTGGTACTTATTCCTTCGTCCTGAATACTCTTCTTAACTATATGCAATTCCTCCTTCAGAATAGTAGTCTGCGATGAGAGCTCTTGCCTTAATATTTTAATAACTTCATCTGTACCAGACATATCTACAAGTCGGAAAGCTGATGGAACCCCTTAGTTGCAGCGGTCGCGAGGCGATAAAGAAGTATTATTTCCAGATAAGGATAAATAAACAACAACAACGGAATCAAAAACAATTCGAATGAATTTTCAATATCTTGTAGTCTGAAAGAAGCACTGCGCCTAAACTCCCACCAGTGAAGCATCCAGGATATTCCCTCACGCAAAATTTAAATTTAATCGTATTAAAGTTTGTAAATTATAAATAACTTCTCTGCACACAACTGTATGGTACGGCGACGTATGTAATTGCATTAGGAAATAAGTTGACTAACGTAGAAACAACTTCGTCTCTATTAGATATGGTCACCTATGATACCTGCCAAACGTTCACCTTTTGAGGATACTGCGTATGTGTCTCATGCATCCAATTAGGTTTCTCCGCCGACCAATACCTACAATTTTGCCGGTTTACCTCCCCGTTTAATGTAAATGTTGATTCATCAGAAAAAAGGATTGTACCAACAGCTATTCATTTCTGTTCAATTTATTTATCATTATTTCGCAGAAATGCATTCTACGATCCGGATCGTCTTCTGTTAGCTCCTGCACAAGTCATTTTCATGGATGAAGTTTTTCTTTGTGGAGACACATAATGACAGTTGTATGACTTACATTATTTTCACGGGTAATTTGACGTGTTTATCGTTGGATCCTCTGCAATTTTATAGTGAGCGGGCGTCTGTCCACCCTACCACTGCGTCCGCACAGACTATTGTGGTTATATAGTGGGCTATAAAAGCCTGAGCAAAGACCTCGAATCTGATGTGACTCACTGCTGGGCACTCTGAGACGATGTGTACCTCTAATTAAATAAGTTTGCCACTTTAACTTGACTTCTGCAATTATCCCCGTAATCGATCATCATTAAAATTTCAATTCAGTGAGTCTCAGTTATTTCATTATTACTTCTACAAGAAACACGTTTTCAATTAGGAGTTTACTATTTCAATGTAAATCTAAACACAGCAACATCTGACTGATAGCAATCCACATTATTTGCAGATTTTCTTTATTTATTGGCATATGTAGATAGTTGTTTAGGTATTCATGACAAAAAATGTTAACAAAACCAAGATCCATGAGAGTATCGAGAATTGACTAGAAATTTCCCCAACTCAATTGATAGTTTAGAAATTTCATAAATCTGTATCTAGGTTATTTAAAAAATGCCATTGTTTAACTCATGATAAATTATTAATTCCATTATTTCACCCGGTATTATACATAATAGACTACACATTAGTTGAAATCAGGTTGTTAAGGAGTGTTTCATTTAAAATAAAGAGGACGGACTGTACTGGACTTGCGCGAATCACCCTGTAAATTTAAATTTATGCTTAAAAAGCACGTCACTGAATTTGAAAGTTGACGTGTCCCAGTGATCTTTTTTGAACATTTGAGCAATGCAAAACATACAGCATTCTTAGATAACCTTGAAATCCTTCACATATGTGACAATGGGATTAAATGAATCTGTTGGAAGTGTTTAGAAATCAATAAACTTCACCAAAACCCATATCACCAACCTGTCAAATCGTGTTGCATCCATCGAAACAGCCAGTAATCAGAAGTAGCAATGTCCGAAAAATACAGCAGGTGGGTAAGATATTCCATTTGATCGTTGAATATTTTTTGACAACTTTTGCGACGTGGGGCCCAACGTCATGCAAAAAAATAACTCTATCATGTCTGTTCTTATATACCGGCGTTTTTTTTTTGTATTGCACGGTTCAAATGAACTAATTGCAGTCTGTACCGATTACCCGTAATGGAATCATCAAGTTTTAGCACAACTTCCCCTTGGTCCTGTCAGATACAGGGTATAACCTTCGAACCATGAATGTTCAGCTTTGGTGTAGATGTTCAGATTACTATTTTTTTTCTTGGTTGTCCACCAATCACTACCCAGTGTAAAAAACCCTTTCTTTTTTATCTTTGAAGCAGCTGCTCACAAGAAAACAATCGCCTTTCTAGATCTTTTAGTTTAAATTCACGAGGAGGGCCTTGCTTTTGAATCAGGCCGATATATTTCATATGTACAGACACTGCTTGTTGAGAAACCCCCAACAAGTGCAAACTCGTCTTGCATTAGACTTGGATCTCCATCAAGTAATGTCTGTAATTAATCATCTCCCAATTTTTTTGACTGTCCAAGCGAGGTCTATTTTTAACGCTAAAATCAGCACTTTTGAAGCGCCAAAACCATTCTCTACATGACTTGTCAGTTGGAGTATTGTCACCGTAAACTTTCACAAGCATACAATGAGTTTCAGCTGCACTTCTTTCCAATTAAAATTTACCCGAAATGATGGGTTAGTTTGTTTATCAAAAAATCTGACATTTTCAGTAGCGTAACATAAAACGTTTTGAATTAAATATAAAACAATTTGAACTGGATGTTATCGGCAGATATTCAATTTGTCTAAAACCGCGACAATCAGCTGTTACTATTTAAAAATTTAATGTTTTTAGAGCCATCTTTTGTAAACCAAATTAATTTGTCCTCCCAATAGAATGAAATAATTAACCCCACTTAACCTACAATTATAAACCCATATCTCTGTAAATAGTACTTATTGAAATTACTCAAATGCTGTCACTACTTCACTTGATAATGACCTAACAAGTCAAAACCAGTTGTACTTATTGAGAACTAAAGATCAGTGGAAATTAAATTTTGCATCAAGAATCAAGAACTAATAGAGAAATAAGACATTCAAAGCACATGATGTGCTTCGAATGTAACTCCTTTGTGGACTCCTGTCCATAAACGGAAATGGGGTAGACCAAGGAAATTCTGAAACGATACAATAAAGGAAGCAATGGAGGCCCATGATATAGAAGCTGATGATGCTCTAGATGGAGAGGTGTGGAGAAGGATGATGGAAAGACGGCAAAAGACTGTATTTAGTTAGATTTATACTGAACATTTATCCCGTAAATGCACATGCATTTTAGTTTCTAAACAGCCCTCCAAAAAAATGTAAAACTGGAAGATCTGATGATCGTGGTGGCTATTAATTAGGTCTGTTTGTTCCTGTCCATTTCCTAGGGAAATGTTTGGTGAACCAATTTAGTATTATCCCAGCATTGTGAGCTGAAGAATATACTATCTAGTTACACCATGGGAATATGTTCCAAAATTCTCGTTGTGTTTACTTCCAGAAATTACAAGTATTTATTGAAGTTTCAATTCTCTTATTAAATTAGGTATACTATTTTTCTCTCAATTAGGACAAAAGTAATTAATAGCATTTTGTGGCGTTATTAGAAGAATTAAATTTAGAAAAACCGGAAACAAATAAGTACGTAGTCTAAAAACGCTTATTGATTCTCTCTACAGATCATTCTCAAGAATTAAAAAGATTTGAAACTCTAGAATTTCTAGGTTGAATATTAAAAGAGCATAACTAAAACTTTCAATAGAAAAACCTTATTATTCTTACCAGCCTCATGTCTCACCATTGGTTCTTGATTTTCATCTTTTAAAACAGATATCAAAGTATTAATGGCTTTTCCATCTTGCATTTGTCCTAAGCAATATGCCAATTCATGTTTGAGTAAAACAGATGGATCATTAAAACATTTGCTGATGAGCTCAATAGAAAGCGGGCCTCCTATATTTCTAAGAGTGAAAAGGGCCCGAAATCTTTCTTTCAGAGGTCTTGCATCGTTACTTAATACTTCACCAATACTTCTTATTTGATTTTCGCTCACAGATATCATTTTTTGTTCCAATTATTCAATTTATAAATACATTAATAGAAATATTTTGAGTAAATAAAATAACCTCTCAAAATAATAAATACATAATTTGACTGTGAATAACATTCAGTGATCAGAAAGCATATTACATCTGTGATAATATCACTAAATACTAATCATCGTGTGACATGTTCCATAGAAAACGAAATAGAATCCTACATCGGGAAATAAGTTATATTTGGGATTATTAAAAATTTCATTTAGGCTAATTTGAACTTTTGTAGAAAATAATTTCTTAAGATGTGAGACAAAAATTGTATTCTATTCTATGCTACAACTGTCCTGAACACCACAACTGTCAAAAGTATATTGTCTCAATTTTTAACTTCGTAATTCTGCTTGTAATTGTTGTCTCACTAGTAACGGAGAGTCATTTTGTATTTGTAAAACTCTTATAGAAAATCTTTATAAGAACTCAAAATGCCAGATCACTTAGGAGATGATATGAGAAAAGTAAAAGGCTCTGAGAAGGAAACGGAGGAAAAAGAAATTAAATGTAAGGCATATTTTAAGGAATCTCAAGCAGAATATTTTAAATTATTGTTGTTTCAGCCTTGGACGAGGGAGATATTCTACTTCTCAAAACATATGTAAGTTCCTCAGAGCATACTGCCATAAATAAAATTCCAGAGGGAAAGAAAATCAAGATACTAAATATATATTAATGAACATGATGCACAGCACATTACAAAGTGCTTTGAGCGTAAAGGTTTTAAATCCACCTTACCCTGTGCTGAGTACTTGATTCGACTTCTTTCTGAGAGTGACAGGCAAAATTTCAAGCACTTGCAGTTGTTATGAATGATTAGAATTATTGTTATTCTGCCCTAAGTGATGTCCATATAACCAATCAATCAGAGAGAGAAGATTGAAGCATGAATAAGGTAGAGCTATGGTGGGCAGAAGACATATTATACTGTCTACAGCTCGCTTTACATTTTTTCACAACTTTTCTTTTTAAAAACGGTTCCAATCATGTGTTTTTTTATTCTTTTCTTCAATCTCTCTGATTATTGGGTGTACATGATTCCCTATAAAATTGATCTTATGCCTGATCAATTAATATTTAGTCTATGTTCATATCTAATATAATGTAGGCCTTCATCCTTTTATTCTGTATGTACAGTCATATATATATATATATATATATATATATATATATATATATATGTATATATATATATAATATATATATATATATATATATATATATATATATATATATATATATATATATATATGCGAATTCGATCCTGGTCAAAGTGTGGTGAAGCAGCTTAAGAGAAGATTGTGAAAATTAGTTACTAGAGTTTTTCCCCAATGAGGACAAAGACTTCTAAGAGAGAAGCATTATCAAGCTACCTTTAAAATGGCAACAAATTATAGAACAAAACTGTGCATATTAAACCCAAAGTCTTGAAGTTCAAGATATATATATATATATATATATATATATATATATATATGAGCTTGACAAATAAATAAATAAAATAAATAAATAAATATATATATAATTTGTTGCCATTTTAAAGGTAGCTTGATAATGCTTCTCTCTTAGAAGTCTTTGTCCTCATTGGGGAAAAACTCTAGTAACTAATTTTCACAATCTTCTCTTAAGCTGCTTCACCACACTTTGACCAGGATCGAATTCGCACAATATTGTCATATGTTACCCATTTCTCATGTCCAGTCACCATTGGTTCAAGAAATAGGTCGATTTCATTCCGTTTGGCCAAGGCTTGGCAGATGGAAATTCCATCCATCTATTGCCTTCTAATTCTCAATTAATTAATTCTATTTTTTATTTAGGGCCAGGGACAGTACACTAAAACTATCAAGACTGTTGAAGAAGACATCCAAACGATCATTAAACGAGTAAATGAATTAACTGGCATTAAGGAATCAGACACAGGCCTTGCTCCTCCTGCTTTATGGGATCTGGCTGCAGATAAACAAACATTACAAAATGAGCAACCGTTGCAGGTGGCACGATGTACCAAGATCATCAATGCTGATACTGATGATCCAAAATACATCATCAATGTTAAACAGTTTGCCAAGTTCGTAGTGGATCTTGCTGACTCTGTAGCCCCTACTGATATTGAAGAAGGAATGAGAGTTGGGTGAGTAATTTAATATAATTAGAATATCCTGTATGTTTGTACATTTCAGAGTCCCAACTCAATTTTTATCTGATGACATGGTTTTTGTAGAACATTATGAACAATCACTGTCGTTTCTAGTTTATAATACAGAAATAAAATGAGGTAGCTTACCCTCATGCTTTTTAATTATAGGATGATATATTGGGTGATAAATTTAAACAAATTTGTTTACTTAGAATATATTTTTTAATTGCTGGCAAAGTATTTCCTTCAGTTTTTTTGGTATTGCCATTAAGTTATCACGCTTAATCATCTGGATAGGAGTGGACAGGTAGTGGCAGCTCAAAAAAAAAAGTTTGTGTTCTGCAGCCAAATCAGAAGATTTGACTCAGTATTCAGAGTAAGCAGATATTGCTATTTCAACTCTTTTAAAATAAAGGGTTTTCCAATAAGAGGTTTCATTTTTTTAATATTAAAAAAAAAGAATATTTTAAGAGAAATCAATGGATGTTCATTTTGTTGTGAAGAGGAAGGTATATCACCCAAATGACCGCCACGGGTATGGTTACAGCACCATATCCTTTTCATGAAATTTTCCATGACCATTTCACACATTTGTGGCTGTAGGTCCTCGATAATTTCACGAATTTTATCTTCAAGATCTTGAATCAATAATAATGGAGCATTAGCCTAGACCTTATCTTTCACATGGCCCCAAAGAAAACAGTTTAAAGGCGTTAAATCACAAGATCTCGGTGGTCAATTGTGATCATGTCTTCAAGAAATAACATGTTGTCTCATTGCTTGTTTTTTTGAATAAATTGATTTTCCTTAAGGCACTAATGCTGAAAAAGTACCAATAGTGTTAAGAAATTTTTAGATGATAATTATCTGCAGGTAACGAAAATTATTTGTGGAATATATGATAATATAATATACTACTCTGTCAAGAAAGTACCGGGAATTTTCAATTAAAACAACATTTTTACATTTAATCGTCAAAATTTATTGGGTCGCCTTCAAAATAGGCTCCATTTGCTCCAATACATCTATGCCAACGGCACTTCCAATTATCGAAACATTTTTTATAGGCGCTTTCCGGGATGGACTTTAGCTCTCGCGCCGAATTTTGTTTTATGGCTTCAATCGACTCAAAACAGGTGCCACGAAGGAGCAATTTTAGTTTTGGGAAGAGGAAAAAGTCGCAGGGAGCCAAATCCGGCGAATACGGTGGTTGCTGAAGCACGTTTGTTGAGTTTTTGGCGAGAAAGTCAGTCACAATCGTAGCTCGGTGAGAAGGCGCGTTATCGTCATGCAAAATCCATGAGTTGTTCACCCACATATTTGGTCGCTTCTTACGGATACGCTCACGCAAACGTTTCATAACGCCTAGGTAATACTCCTTGTTTACCGTCTGACCCTCTGGAACGAATTCGTAGTGCACCACGCCACGGATATCGAAGAAAACAATGAGCATCACCTTCATTTTCTAGCGGCTTTGGCGTGGTTTTTTCGGTTTCGGCTCATTTTTTGCCACCCATTCCGATGATTGCTGGCTTGTTTGCATATCGTACTCGTAGACCCAGGTCTCATCACCAGTTATAATGCGTTCCATGAATGTAGAATCGGAATTACAGCGATGCAGCATGTCTGAAGCAACCTGTTCGCGATGACGTTTTTGAAGAAAATTCAGGTCTTTGGTACGAGTCGTGCGGCCACCTTTCTCATGCCCAAAATATCAATCAAAATCGTACGTGCGGACTCGTGGAATATCTTAAGATCATGTGCCATCTCTCTCAAGCTGGTACGACGGTTTTCCAGCACCCTTTCCTTAATTTTATCGACGTTATCTTCGATCGAAGCCGTCGATGGGCGTCCGGAACGAGGCAAGTCTTCGACCACTTCACGACCGTCCTTGAAGGCTCTGTACCACTGATATGCACGAGTTTTCGATAGAGCATTATCACCAAAGGCCTTTTGCAACATTTTCAATGCATCGGCACACGAAAATTCATTTGCAACACAAAACTTTAAACAAATTCTTTGCTCAACGTAATCACCCATAATAAAAATCGGCACGCACTCTGACATCGACTGACTTAATCAGCTGTTGCAAACACACTAGTTGACAGATCCCGCTCAAGCTTGGCATAGTAATTAAGGACAGTGGTACCAACCTAGGAAAAAAAATTTTTACCTGCCTCATTGCCCCGCCAGATTTACATCGATAATTCCCGGTACTTTCTTGACAGAATGTATTAAGAGAAGCTATTATGCCAGTAGCCCAGCACAATAATAACTTCATTCTACGTTATAAATGGTTACTAATATTCAACTGGATGGCTGTTTGAATCATCCACCGCCGTTATACACCGCCTAGCATTCTGCTGCAAACTTAACTCGGACTCTACATCATCAGTATGAAACTGTTAGAAGAAGGGAATTTACGACATTCCTTAGCATGTGAGAAATTTATATGTTGCAATAAATGCAACAAATGATTTCTCTTCTGAAAATAATTGTTTCAATTTTTTTTTTGCCATAACGACTTTGAAAATAAAATAAATTCCACGAACATAAAAGAAATTCTGATAAAATAAAACAAATTCTAAAAATCACTGTCTTCCAAACAGAAGCTCACCAATTCAATGTATTAAGGGTTCGAATAATCCACCTTGTTGAGCTAAATCTATTATACAAAAATAATCTCATATCTGTGAGTAGATTTAGCTCCATGTTGCCACAAAGTTGAATAATTTTCAATCTTAATTCATCAAGATTTGAAGCTCTGACAAAATCATGTCCATAGATAGATGCTTTCAAATCATCAAAATCATTTGGGGATAAATCTGATAATGGCGCACCAGGAATAGGTCAGAGAACTTGGAAAATTATCAAGCAACTTGACCAAGAAATACTCATGCACGTCATAAAAATATTTAAATATTGTATAAACAACCAAGTTTTCCCACAAATCTGAAAAACTGGCACTATAATGACAATTCCAAAACCAAACCTAGACAACAAAAAAGTCAAAAACTTATTACCCATTACCCTACTACCTGTATTTGAAAAAATCATTAAAACCAAAGAGTACCTTGAAGAATCTATTCCTATTTTCGAATTTGTATTCTGGAATAAGAAAAAAACAAACGTATGATTCTCAAAGTGGTGCCTAAAACCAAATCCAAATACGTTATTTACAACTAACTATAAGATTACACAAAATTCACCAACGGTAACAATATACGGAATGAATTAAAAACCAACATCTTCTATGATATACCTGGGAATCTTGTTTGGCAAAAAAATAAATTTCAAGCTTCATGATCAAGTTTTAATGTAGCATTTAGATGTAAAATAACGACACAAAGTCTTATACAAAAATACACAAAAGCTCATCATCTCACATTAGTACTTTTTAACATTTTTTAAATTAGCACAAAGGCTAGGTTTGAAAAAACTAAAAATTGTTTAATGAATTCTGTAATCTCAAAGCATTAAAATTGAAAATAATTTGACGTTATCCCATAATTTTTTTCCAGTGTTGACCGCAACAAATATCAGATACACATACCTCTACCTCCAAAAATTGATCCAACTGTAACCATGATGCAAGTAGAGGAAAAACCGGACGTTACTTATAGTGATGTCGGCGGATGCAAAGAACAAATCGAGAAATTGAGAGAAGTTGTTGAAACCCCCCTGTTACATGTAAGTATAAAATTGAGAATTGATTCAACATAAAGATAATGCGGTTTGAAATTTGTTAGAATCGTATGTTTTTCCCAAAATGAAATATTATGTTTTGGTAAATGATGAAAAAAAATGTTATTCACTGTGACAATCAATGAGTCATCAAAGAAGGATCACCGTATTGTTACTTTGGATGAAAACTTATGTGCACTTCTACGACCCAGAAACCAAGCAGCAATCGATGGAATGGAAACAGTATGATTCTGCAAGGACTAAGATGTTTGGTGTTACAAAATGCTGCAAAAGTTCTTGCTTCTGAGATTGCCTGGAAGTAATCATGATTAATTGTTTGGTTAAGGATAGAACAATAACAGGGTATTACTATTTGACGTTACTGACCACTCTACAAAAAATACTGTGGAAAGTTATCCAAAGATATTTTGTTTTTTCAGGACAATACCCCTGTATACATATCTCATGTTGCGATACTAACAATTCAGGGTTTGAATTATTATTATTATTTATAATGAGCGGGCGTCTGTCCACCCTACCACTGCGTCCGCAGGGACTATTATGGTTCGCCCCTAATTTATATTTCCCCAAAGAGATCCAGTTTTTGGATAAAATCGATAATCTTATTTGGGGGTATTTTTTTGAATTCGCAGTGGGCTTGACCAAAGACTTTGAATCTGATGCGACTCGCCACTGGGCACTCTGAGACGATGTATATGGCTGTTTCAATGTCCTCATCCTGCATTTATCTTCTTCAGCCAGACCGATTTTGTGCAAATGTGACCTGTCGTAATCCCGACAAGTATTCCAAGTTTGATTTTATCCAGGCCTAGCGCTGGGTCTGCCATCTTTTGGTTCGAAGCTGTTCTAGGGAACGCCTTCAAATGTTTCAAGCCAGGATGGCTCAGCCAAAAAGACTAGTCTAGAATTCATTCTGCCTGTTATTGTCCGCATGGTCACGTCATGTGATATTCCCAGGAATGGTTCCGGGCCTACCAAAGGCAGTGTGGCTCCTGCAAACGCTAGCCGATCTGTCTCTTCGATACCCAAATAGTTTGAATGGTTCAGTAAACAAACAAGTCTGATTCTGTTATACATACCGAGCCTGTTTAAAGCCGAATGGCTACTCCAGACTTTCTGATGTACAACAGTGGATTCTAGAGCTTTTAGTGCTAACTGACTATCGCTAAATATTTTGATTTTGCCGTGGTGGATTTGCCGTTTTATCAGCAGATCCGCCGTGGTCTCAATGGCAAATAGTTCTATCTGGAATATGGTTGCTTAGAGAACAAGACTCCATGAGATGCTGACTTTCGATTTACTCCCATAGACTTCCGCTCCCGTTCCGTTCGTCGTTCGCAAGCCGTCTGCGAACAAGCCAAGGTCGGTCCTCAATAGAACCTCAGCATGCTGAGTCCATTTGTCCCGGCTGGGGACGAAATGCCGTTCTTGGCTCGTGACTTTTGACATTAGGTTCGAGAGCATCGATAGCTCATCCAGCAGTCCTGAGCCTCTGGCCTGTCGATCGCCAGTTGAAGAGTTTGAATTCCTCGAACATCCCTCTTATTCACCTCATCTGCCTCAGTCCGATTATCATCTCTTTCCTCGACTGAAAAAAAAAAGTTTAATGGGTCATAAACTGTCTAACTGTTTTAGAAGCTGTTGAGGTCTGATTTGCATTTGGTTTTTATAGGTCTAGAGACGTTGCAAGTTTTTTGTAATAAATGTCTCCAATCTAGAGAACAGTATGTTGCATAATCAAATATTTTGACTTTCAAATTTTATTTGCTTCTAAAGTAGGCTAAGGATTTTTCAGTACATCTTTGTATGTATGGTTGACATCAGGAATATCGAGAAGAAAGATTATTTGCCATTCACGTGGGACCCTGTTAACTTTTTCCAGAATTATCCTTCAAGCTTATCCATTCACTGCCCAAAGTAATACACATAGATAGAGTCATTTTCAGTAGACGATTATTGTCCCCAACCTATGCTAACAAATTTTACAGATTGAGCAGCATCAAAACAAATTTCTTTGGCCTAACTTATAAAGGGTGGGTCATCTACAGTTTGCATTTTGAAGTAGTGGTTATTTGGAGTCTGGCAACACTTCTGTCATTCTGGTTTTGACAGAAAGTTAGTTTAATATATGACATTAACAAAATGATCTTCAATTACCTAGGAGTCCATATGTCCAGAAGTCAGGACAGAACAATAGAATTGAGAAGCCAAGTAAACAAAGCGAATAGAATCTCTGGATGCTTAGCAGATGTAATATGGAACAACAAATATATGAGCATGGCTGCAAAAGTGAGAATCTACAAGTCCTGTATTAGACCAATCATGACATATACAATAGAGACGAGAGCTGATAACAGTAAAACGAAGTCAATCCCGAGAACTGCTGAAATGAGAATGCTTAGAAGAATACCAAGATAAACATTAAGAGATCGTATATGTAACTTGAAGATGTGCGAAGAACATGGAGTACATGACATCGTAATATGGGGAGGAATGTGAAAAAGAGCTCTTGGAACTAGCATGTGGAAAGAATGTCCTATAATAGGATAGCAAGAATCACGAGGGATGGCATCCCGGAAATCAGAAGACCTATTGATAGACCATCTGAAAGATGGAGAGAGAGTCATGGATGCCAACATCTAATGAAATGAACGACAAGGTTGGAAAAAGGTTGATAGCCTATAACAAGAGGAAGAAGAAAAGAACTAAATGGGCCAATTTCTGCTTGAACAAAACTAGGAAATATTAAAAACTTATTTCCAAAGTGGTGAATCTTCTACCCAAACTGTTAGAAGTTTACGTGGAAAATTCAATAGAAATGGTAATTTGTGGATCAATTTGTGAAAACTGAATTGTTATTTGATAAAATAACCTGTTCATGTGAGCATATCTGAAAACATTGCTACTGTAGCCCAGAATGTGGCTAAACATACATCAACTCATCATCGTGTTTCTATCACTTTTCTGAGGAAAAGTTTGCATAAAGACATCAGCATGAAGGCTTACAAAATCGACTAGTGACCATCCAATGAGTTTCCACTTCGCTCAATAGACTAACGATCACATGGTCGAAGATGAGCATTATCCTAGAAAAATCATCTTTAGCAATGAATCTCATTTTCACCTGCACTAAGGATAAGTGTTACGCTAACCATCCAGAAACGATTGATGCCTTGAAACATAAAATCAAAGTTGCCATTCTTGAGATTGACCCCCAAACAATCGACAATGTACACATAAATTGGGTTGATCAGATGGGGGTACTGTAGCCAGTCTTGGTGGTCATTTGAATGATATTGTTTTTCATTCATAATTGTCAAGGTTCAACCTTTCTAATAAACTCATAACATTGAGAAAATATTCATTAGTTTTTTATTTAAAGCTGATCAAATCTGCAAATTTTAAATGGCCCACCCTTAGATACTAAAAACAGTAAGTCAATGATAAAGAATACAGCACCGACAATGAAAAGGCAGAAATATTTGCACAACATTCCAAACAGGCATTCAATTATGACAAGGACATTAAATTTGATACGGAAACAGAGATAATAATAGAGAATTGGTATAAAAATCACTTCAGCAATTCTGTGGAGGACACAGGCTCAGTGGAAATAGTCACGTATTATGGAATTTTACATTGTTATGTAAAATTTTTTTGATGTTCCAAAGACAGTGCAGAAGGAGCAGATAACATACCATGAAGTGTCGTAAAACAATTGAATCAACTCATACATGAACAATGAAGACGTTCGAATGGTGTCTGAATAATCAAATCAAATATGGAAAACTGGAATCATCTTTCTCCTAGCAAAACCTAACAAAGATCACAAAAAGGTAAAAAAACTATAGGACCATAACACTCTTGCCAGTACTAGGTGGGAAAGTTATTAGAAAAAATAATTAAATTCAAACTTGAAGAACAATTCCAGGATTTTATGCTAACGCTAGCTTGAACAAAAAAAAGTGGTTGTCTGTAAAGTCGGTTTACTGACGATAGTTGAACGTGACAACGTCTTAAGAAAATACTGATGGAATGGTAACATTTTTCAAAAGAAAATTTTAATTTCATTTGTTTAATAGATTTGTATGTATATAGAGAAGGAGGTAATTGGAAATCACCAGGAAATTGATCAAGTTAGATTTATTTGTACGCATAAATACAATTATGTTAATTGTTTTTTTACAATTTAATAGTTTTTACAAGTATAAATGTGTGTTGAGCAATTGTTTTACAACTTTTAAACATGTGTAATATTTAATTTCTTACAATCTGTGTTATTCTGTTGAGAATAGGACGATGATAGGAAAAGTAGGAAATGAAAGGGAGTGTTTCGAGTTTAATGTGTCTTGAAAAAGTCAAATCGATGGTGGTGCCTCCTAGTGTTGTTGAGTTATTAAGGTCTGATGCACAATCGACATTAAACATGTCTTTGATGAATTTGATGAATGTTTCGTCATTTTTCACATTTGTGTTGAAGTCGCCACAAAGAAGAATTGGTATATCGGTATCAACTTCCATGATGGTCAGGCTTTTTTCCATGGTGGGATTGTAAGCGGTTCTGCAAAGTAAATCGTCGTTCGAAACAATTTTAAAAAAATATCATAAAATTCTTCATTCTGAAAATCATTTTAAATTTAAAAAATAAAAATACAACAAAATACTTGAATAAAATTTATTGTTTAAATTTCTACTCAATTGTAAAAATTTAAATTTTGATTTTATTATTTTAATAATATAATTAAATTTTTTCAATTAGTTACTTAATTATTTTTGCAAATTTAATTGTAATTTGTTATAAAAAAGTAATAATTTTAAATAATTCATTATAAGAATAAACATTGATTAAATTATTGTTTATAAATCTTGCATTTAAAATTTTAAATTTGGAAACATTAAAATTTTCGTAAATCTAGTTTTTAAAAAGCCCGTCTCAATGTGTTTGACATAGGAGAAAATGTTCCCTTTGACGGATGGCTGGTCCAACCTGTCAATTCAGACACATTGTTGTGATATGTGGAAGATTTAATATTTATGTTTTAATTTTTTCAAATCATAGCTACGCTCGATAATTATTTCGATTGAATAGTAAAGCCATCGATTTTTTACTCATCGAGAAATAGTTCTGTTAACTTATTGTTTTAATTTTGTCAATTATAGCATAACCTACAATCGCTGCACTAGCGGACCGATGTTATTCATTTTAATGATGAAAGCACGAATATTCGATAATATATCACTGAATATATAATTAATATCGAAAGAATCATTACCTTTATCGCTGTAATTATCGTTGCTATAAACTATTGATACCACATTCACTTTTCACTGCACTTGATACTCGATCAAAACATGTAAATGTACTATAGTATAGCAGCTGTCCACGCAGACGCATCGCTCACTCAAGTAGGAGAGAGACGGATGTCGAACGCTGCCGAACGCAAAGGCCGATTGTGCTTCTTTGTCGCTCGTTCCGCGCTCTCGCTTGCACTTCAAGCCTTACATGGAACGCCTCAGAGCGACGTAACGCCGCATGAGTCATGTTTTTTCGTGCGTGCAGCCGGCTCTATCGAATTATAAGACGTTGTCACGTCAAAAAAAAAACCAAAGCTTTAGATGTTAAACTTTAATTAATTTAAAAAAAAATTGTCATTTGAAATAAGCAGCTATTTTTGTTTGCACCTTCTTGGCTGATGATAGTTGATCATTCACTGCTTTATACTGAATTGTTCGTAGGCTTTAAATTTCACTTATGTTTATATAAGTTTTTGTTCAGCCCATTGAGAAACCAATTTTAATGCCTTCAGAACCTCTGCAATAGGAATCTTCTTATTTTCCTCAGTTTCCACATCAAAATTGTTTCTTTCGGAATCAGTGAGGACATTTGAATCACCATCGATATTAGCCAGACTTTAGTTCACTTCCAGCATATCTCTATTCCAGTTTTTCACATCTTCACACTTATACTCAGCCTAAAAATTTAAATATATCCTAAGTAGTTACCTAGTATCTAAAATCAAAGCTGATTTGCCTGAATATTTGATAAGTATGAGTGGGATTATGGAAATTTTTTAATGCTATTGGAGATTTTGCTTTGTCAATAATAAACTGCTGAGTTTGTGGGAACCTAATGCATTTGTACAACCCAAGAAGGTAATTTGTTGCTTTGATATTTTGAGACCAGGTGCAGTTTTTTCAGAACTCATTACATAGGTTTTATCAGGCATAATTTTCCAGTACAATCCAGTCTCTTCAGCATTGTATATCTGGTCGTGAGTGTGCTCAAATTTCTCTATTAATTGAACCAATTCAATTTTGAATGGGCTGATATTATGTACCCTTCATGATAGTTTTTCTCCACAAATTTTCACAAATCTAAGACCATTACGAACCTTGGACTTTTGCACTCATCCATCACTCTTGGTAAATTTTTCATTTGCACTTTTCAAGGTTTCATGAAGCTGAAGAGCATGATTTTATCAACAAATTGAAACAGGAAAGTTGTAAGTCACACTAACGAAATCATGGATTGTTCACACTACTGAATATACATTCTGTCAAGAAAGTACCGAGAATTATCGATTTAAATCTGGCGGGGCAATGAGGCAGGTAAAAATTTTTCATCTGTCAACTAGTGTGTTTGCAACAGCTGATTAAGTCAGTCGATGTCAGAGTGCGTGCCGATTTTTACTATGGGTGATTACGTTGAGCAAAGAATTTGTTTAAAGTTTTGTGTTGCAAATGAATTTTCGTGTGCCGATGCATTGAAAATGTTGCAAAAGGCCTTTGGTGATAATGCTCTATCGAAAACTCGTGCATATCAGTGGAACAGAGCCTTCAAGGACGGTCGTGAAGTGGTCGAAGACTTGCCTAGTTCCGGACGCCCATCGACGGCTTCGATCGAAGATAACGTCGATAAAATTAAGGAAAGGGTGCTGGAAAACCGTCGTACCAGCTTGAGAGAGATAGCACATGATCTTAAGATATCCCACGCGTCCGCACGTACGATTTTGATTGATATTTTGGGCATGAGAAAGGTGGCCGCACGACTCGTACCGAAAGACCTTAATTTTCTTCAAAAACGTCATCGCGAACAGGTTGCTTCAGACATGCTGGATCGCTGTAATTCCGATTCTACATTCATGGAACGCATTATAACTGGTGATGAGACCTGGGTCTACGAGTACGATATGCAAACAAGCCAGCAATCATCGGAATGGGTGGCAAAAAATGAGCCGAAACCGAAAAAACCACGCCGCTCGAAAATGAAGGTGGTGCTCATTGTTTTCTTCGATATCCGTGGCGTGGTGCACTACGAATTCGTTCCAGAGGGTCAGACGGTAAACAAGGAGTATTACCTAGGCGTTATGAAACGTTTGCGTGAGCGTATCCGTACGAAGCGGCCAAATTTGTGGGCGAACAACTCATGGATTTTGCATGACGATAACGCGCCTTCTCACCGAGCTACGATTGTGACTGACTTTCTCGCCAAAAACTCAACAAACGTGCTTCAGCAACCACCGTATTCGCCGGATTTGGCTCCCTGCGACTTTTTCCTCTTCCCAAAACTAAAATTGCCCCTTCGTGGCACCCGTTTTGAGTCGATTGAAGCCATAAAACAAAACTCGGCGCGAGAGCTAAAGTCCATCCCGGAAAGCGCCTATAAAAAATGTTTCGATAGTTGGAAGTGCCGTTGGCGTAGATGTATTGGAGCAAATGGAGCCTATTTTGAAGGCGACCCAATAAATTTTGACGATTAAATGTAAAAATGTTGTTTTAATTGAAAATTCCCGGTACTTTCTTGACAGAGTAGTATAATGAAAATATTTTCTTGTTCACACTATTGGGCTGTTCATACAGACGTGTGTTCATAATAGGACGAGTCTACTGTATACTACAATACTCGGATGACACGACAGCAATCGTTAAAAGATTGTATGGATAAACTACGGGAATAAATAAACAAAATTACAACATGGTTTGCCAAGTGGAGATTGAAAGTTATTCCAGAAAAGTCACAACTAATAATATGCAATCACAACATCAATCAACAATCCCCAACTATTTCAATAAACAATAAAACAGTGAAACCAAGTCCATCAGTAAAATATCTAGGAATTCAAGTAGACAACAAAGCCAACCTGAAACAGCACGCTAACGATATAAAAAAAAATATTATCAATAGAGCCAAACACTTCAGATGTTTAACATACAAGGATCAAAGAATTGACACGAAAACAGCTTCAATCATTTACAAATCCATATGTAGGCCAATAATTGAGTATGGACATCTCTTGTACGCCAATTGTACAGGGTCAGTGAAAATTCTGGAGGTGGCTAAAACATCTTCCCTCGGAACAATAACAAAGATGAGGCACCCAAATAACATAGTGCACAACCCCCCCTCCCCCCAATCAATTATTATTCCAGAGAACAAGAATACAACCCATCAATGAGCATATAAAGAAATTAAACATGAATTTTATACAGAGGCCGGGTGAATTGGAAGATATAAGAGATATCTGATACACAACGAACCAGTAGAACACCTGTGTAGGAAATACACAACTTGTACATTACTGCAGAAACTGAAAACTTATCAAATTTACTAAACTTTACCTTTTTTTTTGTAATTATTATTATGCATCGAAATGAATCGAATTTATTATAGGCTGAAGGAGGTCGATGGCCTGTTGATAATTTGTTATCAATAAATAAAGAACAGTTATTAGTATTATCTCCTCACAAATTCGAAAAGAAATAGTAGAAAATCATAGCACATTAATCCCAATTATTTATTGTAAAATAGAAAATCTTTTTGTCAATTTTTTTCATCTTAAAAGTTTTATTCGAGAAAAAATCCAGTAATAATTTTTCAACGAGTGAGAGCAAACTTTTTTCAGTATAAGTAAATTTGTCAGGCTACTAGTTATCATAATCATAACCTCACTTGTTCAAGAATGTACTGCAGGATTTTGAACATTATAATGTTTATTTTCCATTCAATACAAAGTGAGGTACTAATTAAAACTCGAATTTTATAGCCTGAGAAATTTGTAAAACTTGGAATTGAACCTCCAAAAGGAGTCTTACTATTCGGGCCCCCAGGAACTGGTAAAACTTTATGTGCAAGAGCAGTGGCGAATCGTACAGATGCATGTTTCATCAGAGTTATAGGATCTGAATTGGTACAGAAATATGTTGGTGAGGGGGCTCGTATGGTAAGGGAGTTGTTCGAAATGGCTAGATCTAAAAAAGCCTGCTTAATTTTCTTTGATGAAATTGATGCAATTGGTGGTGCTCGCTTTGATGATGGGGCTGGTGGCGATAATGAGGTAAGATTATTTGGCCTTTCAATCTGTAAAAATATTTTAAGTATGGAATCTGTTATATTCTCTAGAAAATTCAATAAAATTAGCACCTTGAATAAGTTTTCTTGTTTTATCATTTCAATCAAAAGTATCATGAAATTCAAAAAACCAACTACAAAGCTGCTTATGAATAAAAAGCAGTACTATATATTTGAAGAAATCAGATAACTGACAGACCAAAATATAATAACCTAGAAAAAGAAAAACAAACTAATCTATAGAATTTAATTTGAAAAATGTAGAATAAATTATACAATTTTATATTTTTAATATAAAATAAAATAATTTTAAAGTGTGTTTCCTTTTAAGAAAAAGAAAAACAAACTAATCTATAGAATTTAATTTGAAAAATGTAGAATAAATTATACAATTTTATATTTTTAATATAAAATAAAATAATTTTAAAGTGTGTTTCCTTTTAAGAGGGGAATATTTTAAAATAGAAATAATAAAATTCTGTGAAATCTGCATATAGTTAATGTTTCTATTTAAGTAGACATAGAATTCTCAAATATCATTTAAATACTCAAAAACATAAAGAAATATATAGAAGATATAGAATATTGACTGAAATTAAATTGCATACGTAACTGATACAACTGTTTCATATGAACATTATGTACAATATATATATACATATTTTAAATCAAAAACTAGTCTATAAAGACAATGAAATTATATCTTGTATCTTATTCACTGATGAGGAATTCAATGTCAAAAATAATTCGAACAGAAAGAGCTGGTTTCTTTGAAACTTTTGGGAGAAGTTTGGGGCTAAATTCCGTGGCTAAGTTAATTAATGGACAAAATCGGTTCAATAATTTGGCAGTTACTCACGTTCGAAAATTTTTCATATTTTTCCCAATATTTCGGAAACTACAAATTCGATCGATCTGAAATTCAGCATAAGAAGAATACATTTGCATATTTGTGCAAAATTTCGTAGGGATCGTATAATTACAAGACAAAAAATAAATTATTTTGCAAGTATCGTGGGTGATATGAACTTGCGCGCAAAAGTTCCTTACTTTATGTCAGTGTTTTTCACCATTTTTCAGAAGTTGAAAGTACAATATAAGACAGAATGTTTGAGGTTAACTCAAAACATTGGTCAATTCTTTGTCCAACTACGGAAATATAAAACCCAAGCATAATCCAGATTCGATTATCTTAACAAGGTATTGTACACATGTGAACAAACAAATTGTACATAAAATAAAATGAGCTTAAATGTTATATTTCTTGGAAGAGTGCATTATTTTATATATTTAATACCTACTCCAGGAAATAATAAGATAACTGTAAGTTTGGACAAGCATTCGATGGGATTCTACATCAGTTTTCTTCAAATGATAGCGGAAAACCAATGCTGTCCGCTAAACATAGTAGGCACAAAGCTTGACATGTTTCAAATTTATATAAAAATCTACCGGTGAATGGAACTAACCTGGGTTGTTGTGTGTTAAAAATCTTCGTCAACTGTTGAAGGGAGATTATGGTGCTGTAGAAACTGTCTTACGGTCCCTAAACTGATGGTTAGCGCCAAGTATAGGGAAATTCCATAATTCTACATCTGTATACAAGTGGAAAAAACCTAAAACAAAAAACTTCAGAGAAAATGAAGAATTAGGATAAAAAATTACGAAATGGAATACAAAAATATTTTTAAGAAGCCAAAAATGTTGGAATATATCCTGTGACAGAAGCAGTTATTGCAGAGTGAATCTGATGACGGAACATATTAGTTTAATTCGAAAATTTTAAACAAATAAATAAGAATGAAGTATTGGAATATATCCTGAAACGGAAACAATTATTATGGATTCAACCTGAAACTAGAAAAATATTAAAAATAATTAAGATATTATTGAGGTGAATTCTGTACTATAAATTTTCAAAAACAAAATTATATTTTATATTACATGACGATTTGGTCAGTCAGGTAACTCTGACCTAAACGATGTTTAATATACAATATAATTTTTATTTGTTTTTGACAATTTATGTTATGGTTTTAGGTTTTGTTCACATTAAGATATATTATGTACAAAAAGTTCAGGTCAGAAATCCAAATAATCGAGTTCGTAGTACTTAATTATTGACTACTGTGTTTTGTTAATTAATATAAATGCTGAGAATTAATGAGACAAAAGGCAGTAATTTTCCATTAAAAATGTTAAATTGACAAGGGTTCTTGTGAGAAAAGAAGATGTTCTGAGTTTAGTAACAGTAGCATCTAAAATGTAACTTACAGATAAATGTCCGAAAAGTGTGCTTTACAAGTATCTCTGACCTAAAATCTTAAAATTCAGATTTTAGTTTATAAATTACAGGAAATTCATATGAAAGAATTCTTTTTTCCTTGATAAAAAAATATTCCTTTGTAGGTTCAACGTACTATGTTAGAACTGATTAATCAATTGGACGGTTTTGATCCTCGTGGTAATATAAAAGTACTTATGGCCACCAATCGACCTGATACTTTAGATCCTGCTCTAATGAGACCTGGAAGGTTGGACAGGAAAGTAGAATTTGGTCTACCAGATTTGGATGGAAGGTCCCATATTTTCAAGATTCATGCTAGGTATGTTTATTAAGTAACCATTTACTATAGATAGTATTACTGATGAAGTGAATTCATCAAAGCTTTAATGGCTTTGTTGAATAAAATATTGTCAAGATAAAATTAATTTACTTTTACATTATTGTTTGTTTTGCATTCAACCATAAAAATCTCTCTACCATCAAGAAATTTAGGAGTAAATAAAAGTTTTGTGAGAACCACCAATCCCTTCAAGTTCCACTTTCTTATTATATCAAAAAGTTTGAGAAATGTTGTGGGTGTTTACAAACATGTAAAAATTGCAACGTTGCTAAACAATCTGAAATACTCGATTTATAGACATGAGATCGATAGAGCTACAAATCTTGTTGAATTAAGGTTAAAAATAATCCAAATTTGTGCCAAAATACCCACTATGCCTAATCTACACTTAATTTAAATTTGTAAGCCTTCGATTCGTGTTGAATTTTTTTTAGAAAACGTTTTTATTTTCCCTTAGGTTTTTTTATTTTTGTAGAATTTACTTTATTTTCAAACCAGCTATGGCAAAAAAAGAACCCTTGTACTGATTTTCAGAGATGAAATTATCGGCGTCATTCATTGTTGCAAATAAATTCCTCACATGCAATATGCAATGAAATAGGAACGTCGTATCGTATTGTATTTGATAGCATTATGGACTACACACCGACACTTCTATTCGGCAACTGGATTTGAGGATTACGCCAAAATGAGGTGTTTAACTCCCCACTTTCCGCTAGGGCTACATCTGTGTAAGAGAGAAGAGCATTCTTTTCGAGTTATTTATTTATTTATTTACGAATTCCGGGTTACAAACAGATTGTATAATCCAACATTGGACCATTCATTATCATAAAACGCATATCTTTCGATTATTCCAGAGTTCGACTGGATGGTTGGAGTTCTCTTTCTTATGCATCCTAACCGTAAAACGTGATTTTCCAAACCTGTATGTGGTTATTTTATCGTTTAACAACTTGCCTCGTTACAATTCTCACCTTCAAATTTCAAAGTTCTATCTGACATTAATGTGTAAATCATACCAGTTTCATCTGTATTGAAAATCTCGTCATCAGAGAATTGTCTTCATAGATTTGGCCACACAGTCGTCAACCAGTTAGTTGTAGAACTTTGATCAACATACTTGGATTCACCAGCAATTTTTCCGGTCACAGTGTTACGTCTAACTTTAATACATGTCCAGCTCGCACAACAATTGAAGTAGAGGATATTAAAACATGAGGCAAAAACATTTGACTTTCCTGTAACATAAATTTATTTATGTATTTCACTAATATTTTAGTTATTAATCTGGGCAAATAGGTTTGAATGTCGTCTTTACTTAATGGGGACTGATTTTAAACAATATATTAGATAAACATGGACATTTTAAGTTATATTAATCAATGTACCATTTATGGCAATTGTGGTTCCATCTAAATGATATGAAATGAAAATCAGTTGATAATTAATTTCATTTTTAGGTCAATGTCTGTTGAGAGAGATATTCGTTTTGAACTCTTAGCTAGATTGTGTCCAAATTCTACTGGTGCTGAAATACGAAGTGTATGTACTGAGGCTGGTATGTTCGCCATCAGAGCAAGAAGGAAGGTGGCCACAGAAAAAGATTTTCTTGAAGCAGTAAATAAGGTCATTAAATCATATGCTAAATTCTCGGCAACTCCAAGATATATGACCTACAATTAATGTTTCTGTATTTCAATTTAATTATTAAATAATTTGGCTTTCAATTATTTTTATTGTCTAAAGTGAGTATGTTTTGTTAATCCCTCCAATTATATATCATTTTGATGAAAAAATTACACTAATATAGGTAATCTAATAATGAACAGACTTTAATTTGTCCCGTTCCAGTAATAACAGTCCAGAGACATACCCAAAGTACTATGGAGCTTCTCATTTTCAATTTGTTGAGTAATGCCGCAAATGTCTATAGACTTCATGTAAAGATATTGAGAAGTTTGAAATACTTGGACATATGGAATGGATTAATCTTTTGCCATAGCAAAATCAAAAAATTCCAAATGCTCAAGTTTGTGTTCTATTCGGGTACATGACTTTGACTTAAGGTTACCTGTGAATTGGCATGCTCTCACAGCTAGTTTACTACCAGAGATAAAGCAAGCTTGTTCTAAAAATACCTATGATTCTGTTTGTATTTTGATATTTCTTATTGCAAAGCCGTTTATAAATGTGAGATGTACTTTTAAAATGGAAAGGTAAGTCAATTATTTTTAATTATGTTGTTGGTAATACATTTTTCCCTCTTTTCGAATTCATATTGGTGATACATCTCAGTCAGTTTTAGTTTGTATGTGTATGTAAATATTTTTTTCATATAGAGAACTACAACAGTTTGCTGATTATTTTTGGGTTGAATCTGAAGATGATGTGAATACATTTCAAGATAGTGGCCCCAAATATGCTACTTCCATCATAGAGATGACTCCAGAATCATCCTACATGGATGAAAGAAAGAAGTTGATGACGGTGAAAATCCGGATGAAAATGGAACAAATTATGCTCAATATCTAATATGACATAAACAGTATCGCAAATTATATGGTAATCTTCCCCAAACAGCAAATTTGTTCCACATAAACAAATATCTACTGGTAATGGTTCAGCAATTCTATTAAATGCCAATCTACTATAAAAGCCTAACAATACTGAAGGAACAGAAGTGTGGCAAACATATGGAACTGACAGATCTTTCTGAAATCATCAATATTCTTCTACAAATACCTACTGGTAATGGTTCAGCAATTCTATTAAATGCCAATCTACTATAAAAGCCTAACAGTACTGAAGGAACAGAAGTGTGGCAAAAATATGGAACTGACAGATCTTTCTGAAATCATCAATATTCTTCTACAAATACCTACTGGTAATGGTTCAGCAATTCTATTAAATGCCAATCTACTATAAAAGCCTAACAGTACTGAAGGAACAGAAGTGTGGCAAAAATATGGAACTGACAGATCTTTCTGAAATCATCAATATTCTTCTGGTGATGAGTTACTATCGCGTACCTAATATGCAGAGGTGGTTCTGATCCTCAATCAAATATATCGATGGGAAATGAACCGATAAAATCTACAATTTCAAGGAAAAGATTTCGTTACTTCTTTCTAAACTATTAGGAGTACAAATAAGTTTCCGCCGTTTTATTGTAGATGGCGTGGCACGGAGTTTCGGTTAGCTTTCGCAAATGATAACCGGCTTAAAAAATAGTTTGGACATTCAAGAACAACATAACCTATTAATATCATTGATTTTTTATTGGTAAAATATAATTTTTATAAATTGAAAATGTCAAAATTTGAGCCAAGTAAGCGTCATTTGCGGGAAATATTAGTTTACTTCTTTAATTTAAAGAAATTTGCTGCTGAGGCGCATCAATTGCTCGTAGAAGCATATGGTGAGGGTGCTTTGAGTGAGAGAACGTGTCGAGAGTGGTTTCAAAAGTTTAAAAACGGTGATTTCGACGTAGAAGATAAAGATCTCAGTGGAAGGCCAAAAATTTACGAGGATGCAGAATTGGAGGAAGATTAATCTCAAACACAAAAAGAACTTGCTCTAACATTAGAAGTCATTCAGCAAGCAGTCTCACATCGTTTAAAATCATTCTTCTATAATAAATATTTAATTTGTGTTAAAAGAACGGCGGAGACTTATTTGTACTCCTAATATATTTTAACAACCCAGCAAAATGCTACTTATTTCTGCAAGAGCAGTCAGATAGTTTCTATCAATTAACGAATTTATAGTGAAATTCAAGGGAAGATCCGCTGTGAAACAATATTTAGCATTCAAACCTATCACAAAAAGCTTGAAAATTTAGCTAAGATGTGACACACAAATGGTATGTTTATGACTTGAATATTTACGCAGGAGAAGGAACAAACATTTTATGGGACTTTAGGTGAAAGAGTGATGAGTAAACTATGCCAAAATATTCAGAATCTGAATGTTTTGTTATGTTTTCCTAGGTTTTTCACCTTTGTGAATTCAATGATCAATATTCAGTATACTGCTGTGTGGATACGTGCATCACCAATAGAAAATACCAATGTTTTCTAAAAATCTTGGTGCTCGAGGTGGTCTGAAAATGTATTGTAGCAATACAGGTGTATTAACAGTGAAATGGAAGGATACCAAAGAAGTTGTAGTAAGCACCTGTCTCAAACCAGAAATTGGAATGGTTTGAAGAAAAAATAAAGAAAAACGAATGTAACTTTTCTAGAGTGAATCTTGTTTCACAACAAATATATGGGAAGAGTTAATCTAGCAGATCAGCTAGAAGGTCTGTATGATTTAGATAGGAAATCCCATAAATAGTGGAAAAAGCGATTTTGCAGGCTTTACCTTACTTCAGTAGTGAAGTCATAAAGAGATTCGCCATAAAAAGGTACCGCTGCTGTAGTTTTTTATTTCATTGGCAGAACAATTTATCAGCTATGGAAAATAACATGCTACTGTAAAACATTACAGATTATATGGTGCAGACCATCTAACTTTGTGATGTCTTTGGAAAATGATGGTGACCACTTGCTTGTCGAAGGAGCAACTCGTTGAAGATACCACAGATGTCAAAATGAAAAAAGAACAAAATTCATTCAAATAACATTAACTTTGTATTTAGATTGCTTTTGAGTTTATTATACATAGGTTTGCTTATTGTACATATATAATCATTGTATCTTTCATAACTGATAGAACAAATATTACTAAAACCAGAAGGAACATTTATGTCCCATGCGAATTTTCCGAAAATGTAAAATCTAAGAAATAAAAAAATCATTTTTTTTGCACGCTTGTGATGTCATTATATTATTAAATTCAAGAAAACTGACATTTGGATTTTTGTTCAATTTACCATTCAGTTGTGTATATAAACTACAAACAATTATTAACAGGGGCATGAAAATGGTTTTGAAATATAGTTGAACACCCATTGCATTGATGTTGAAAACCCTCAATTTATTGAGTATTAGGCGGAGGATTATTTTCAGGACATTAATAAAAGTCAACATAATATGCTGCCCAATTATTTACCACAAAAGTTGATCTATATTACTGATATTCATCACCACAAAACTAGGCCTAAAGACAATTATGAGAATGGTAAATAGGAAGTTTTCGAATTGAGACAGTGCAACTTACATCTGTATTAAATTAAGCCGAACAGGTT
Organism: Megalocaria dilatata; assembly: GCA_034642435.1. Classification (NCBI taxonomy): domain Eukaryota; kingdom Metazoa; phylum Arthropoda; class Insecta; order Coleoptera; family Coccinellidae; genus Megalocaria; species Megalocaria dilatata. The sequence continues at coordinate 48,050,149 of CM067859.1, read as the reverse complement.
TTATTTATGCCCGACGATCAACAAAACCTATTCGGCTTTATTTAAGTTTTGAACTGTAACACACATGTAAGTTGCATTATCTCGATTCGAAAAACTTCTTAATTACCATTCTAATATCTATAATAAATATGCGCCGATTTAATCAATCCATTTCTAAAGACAATTTCTTTGTTGATACTCGCCTTACTAGTATGGCGGTGGGAGATCCAGTTTGCTATCATGTTTTGCCTCATACAATTAAAAATTCCGTTGGATACAGGATTTTCAAAAGATTACTGATCATGTTATATAGCGTTATGGATGAGAATTGCCTGCTTTTGTTTTCTTTCCTTTTTCTCTTTTTGTTGTAATTAGAGAGAGAGAGAAAAAAATGTTTATTGCTCTAGCAAATGGCCGATGACTTCGAGTCTTTCTGCCATTATAAAATACCTTCTTTATATACATATTGTTTTTCTTGAAAAAGAGTACACAATTTTTGAGAAAAAAAAATTTTAAGTGTGAATAGACTGACCGTGCTATCTATCGCCTCCACCGGGAAGGCTTCTTATTTATTGCACCAATTAAGTATTCGATCGGATACTTTCTTTTGTTTTGTTCTTGATTTGGATCTCATAGAACAACGGGTAGCAGGAGTTGGAGGTTGTGTGTTCTGCTCACAAATTTCTCTCCCAAGGTCTGAAATCTACTCAAAATCTTCATTTTTTCATAGACTGCGTTCTGCTACTTCGATATTATTAAGGGTGGATCTTCTACAATTATTCTATAAAACATCTCCATATTCTAATATACCCTGACAAACACAACCCAACACAAAGAAGTACAAGTTCATCATATTCCACCACACCATAGGAAACAACTCTCCAAGTATCAAAATTGACAATGAAACAATCGGACCAAGTACTAAGTGCAAATATCTGGGAATACTGATAGACAACAAACTGACTTAAAAGCATTACAGAAAAAATCAGCCATCATTAACAAAACATAAACTGCTATTTACAAAATGATGTGCAGAGAGACCACTGCTAGAGTATGGCCACATAATAATCTCAAATGCGACAAAGACTGCACTAAACAACCTAGAAAAAGCGGAAAGAACTTGCCTTAGAAAAATAACGAATTGGAGACACCCGAACAATCCTTCTAACATCATGCTATACGACACAACAGAAGTGGAGCCAATAATAACCAGACTGCAAAGGCTAAGCATGAAATTCATTGGGAACCAGAACAATAGGACCATCATGGAACCCCTACTACATCATTACAATAGAGAAATAGAAAAGGCAAAACTACCAGCACTCTTTTTATTACTCCATCTCTTCACTAACTTTTTCGATGTTGCATTTATCTAGGTTCAAATAGACATTCTTTGTTATGTGTATATATTATAGTCACAATGAGTAAAGAATATTGTTTCAGCCGTTACTATTTGGTAGTTGATCATAATTAAATTGCAAATGTGTTAAATGGTAGTAAAACATAGTAATAAAAAAATTGTTTTAATTGAGTAAAGAATATTTGTACTGTGCTGCTTTTCTGAATATATTTTCTTTGATCCTTGAGTCAGGATGTATATATAAGAGAAAAATATAAAGTTTTTCATTGATGTTCTCCTGTTATAACATTGTTGTTAAATATTTTTTGGGGCATCGTTTTTGTTGATTGTCTAATAGGGTTTTAGTGTTTTCCATATTTCGTGTGGATCATCTTTTACTTCATCAATTTTCTGGTTGTAATAATACATTTTTGTTGATCTTATTAGTTTTGTGACGTTTCTTTTTTGGTTAACTCTCGTTCTGGGGCATATTCATAGTACATAGATCATATTTTTGTTAAGTGACATATTGATACCTAATGAATCTGTATTTCACATCATATCCATTAATTTTAGTTGCTATTTCATAACATCCATATCTTTATATTTTCTTAATGCAATTGTTTTTCTAGTCTGAATATTCTGTTCATTTAGATCAACAAAAATCATTGAGTGGTCCGTTATTTTGAGGATTGATTGTACTTTATGTTTTATATTCTTTTTATTTGTGATAAGATCTATTTTAGATTTTGAGTCTTTTGTAATCCAAGTGTATTTGTCAATTAGTTGATATATTCCATGTTTACCAATTAATTTCTTCATTTTGTTGGAGTAGAAAGAGCTGTTCCTCATATCTATGTTAAAATTTCCTAACATTAGGAAGGTTGCATTTACATTTGTTTTCAAGAATTCATCAAGTTTATCAAAAATTCAGCATCACTTTTGCTTGGAGAATGTTATATTATATATAAATAATATTTTTGCTTCTCTATAATTATTTCAATGTCATTCAACCAAATGTTCATCCTATCTTCAATTTTTAGGACTTCTTTATATAAATTAATGTTCCACCTGTGGGTGCACTCTTTGAACCATAAACGACATTATAGCCAATTATGTTTATTTCATTCTGTGTAAAATCATCCGTAACATGTGTTTCAGATAGGCATATAATTATTGATTTAAACTCATTTATTATCCATGATAATTGAGTTTTTATGTCTGCTTAGGCCTTGGATGTTTATGTAAATTATTGATGCTTGATTGCTACTCTCTAATTGTATCTGTTTCAGGATAGTTTATTTTTTCTTGTAATTGATCTACTATTCTTTTACGTCTCTTATTTTCTATAATAAGCTCTGTGTTTATACTCTATATTTGGAATTTTTAGTACTTCAAATGCATACACAGCACTTTTCACTAGATTGACAGTCATTCCCTCTGTGTCCACCTCACATACTTGACATATTGGTTTTGCAGTCTTGGCAACGTGTCCAAATCTCCAACAATTGAAGCATTGCTTCACATTTAGGCCGTCCTTGTAGAAATATTTTTTCCACCCAATAGAGACCTTTTCTTTTTTATTACACATTCATATGTCTGCTTATCAAATTCTAATATAAGATTCATCATTCCCTTTTTATTTTGATACTTATGTACAACTTTAATATAGCTTTCGTTTGGATCTGTATTTATAGTATCTGTATTATTATTAATTAAAATAAAATAGAAAGGCCTTTTACTTGATAGAAGAAATATAACAAAATTTGAATATTAAAACAAATTGAAATATGTTTATCTTCTACAATTTTAATTTAAAAAAAAATTTTTATTCAAAAAACTTTTAGAATTAAATTTATGTCTAAAACAAGCACCGCTTACATTTAATAGATGTATATAATCAAAACTCAATATATAATGTCAAATGGAATAAATAACCCAACAGATATACGAAAGTAATTAAGTAATTAATTTATTTATTAATTTTAATTACTTTCATATATCTGTTGGGTTATTTATTCCATTTGACATTATATATTGAGTTTTGATTATATACGTCTATTAAATGTAAGCGGTGCTTGTTTTAGACATAAATTTAATTCTAAAAGTTTTTTGAATAAGAAATTTTTTTTGAAATTAAAATTGTAGAAGATAAACATATTTCAATTTGTTTTAATATTCAAATTTTATTATTAATTACTCTATTAAGTAATTTTTCATCTGTTTCTTCGATTCCTTCTCCAAGATTGCAGGGATCCACTTTTTCTTCTATCGCTTGTTTTGTGTTTTCACTAGACTGGTAAGAATTTTTCGGTTTTAAAATTATAACTTCCTTGTTTTGCTTATTTACTGCATTACTATAGTAATTTCCTTCCTTTGAATAACTGGAAACACTATTTTTATCAAGAGCTTCGACCAGCAGACTCTGTAGCAGCAGTTTTCAGTGATTCAATAAAAACCAAAGCTGTCCGCAATTCGTAGGTCCTTTGGCCCCTAAACTGATGGCTAACACAATCTGTAGGGAAATTCCAGTTTCATAATTCAACACCTGGTAGTTCCAGTAGAGCTCAATACTGCTCTGCCAACAATTTTATTTAATATTCTAATTATCCTCACGAAATTTTGCGCAAACATGCGCACCCTTTTTCTTGTTCTAAACAGCAAATTTCAGTTCAATAAGATCTATAGTTTCGTAAATGTTGGAAAAAAGAGAGAAAATTTCAAAGGCGGAACCATTGGATCAATTTTGCCTGTTAACGAATTCAACCGAGATATTTAGGCCTTATACCTACTAGAAAGTTTCAATTCTCTAGCTTTTTCTATTATAGAGTTGGTGTTTTCGGACTTTTGACCTCAGATTTATCTGCGAGTTTAACCAAATTGTATGAGACCATTTTCAAATCTGCTAACATGATGAATAAAAACACAGAGAATTTACATACTCTTGTGGGGGAGCTCTGTAGGAGTAAATTTTATGACACACTCAAAAAGATAACATACGAGTTGATTTACATCCCAACCAATCCTTTTCTTAATATGAATTTCAGATCACCGAAAAAAATTAATAATTTTCTACATGAACACGGGGATTTCTAGTTTAACTACAAAAAATAATCATATGTGAGTGATAAAATATCCATATATTATATACCGACAAAGTGAGATACAAATAAAAGTCAAATGATTGCAGGATTTATACAGAGTGCATTATTATAGATTTTTTACATACCATTGAATATAAAGAATAACAATATATGAATTAATCCTCTAAAGTTACATTTTTGAATAAGTAGGACATAGACTCTTTGTTATGTATTCTTCTTATGGCTTCTGATAACAATATAGAAATATCAACGGTTTTGATTTTATGACACTGCATCTTCTGTAACTCGTGAGGTACAGTATTTGTAACCACCACCTGAAAATAAAATATATAATGTTCACTCAATGAGTATTCTCAGTTCAAATAATAAAAATCAAAATGAAATTTAAAATCAAAAATACAAAGAATTCCAATAAGACCCCAAATATAGAATAAGCTATTTGATAGTGTGAAAAATAATGTCTTATTTATTGATAGTAATTAAAGTTCAATGGATGAGGATAACATAACATTCATTTTTTTTTCTCAGGTAGTATTCCTAATAGTAAATAATAACAAAAATAAACGCTAATTCAACTTGTGTAGGACATAGACCTAGTGTGTGACATTTGTCTAATTACTTTAACGTCACCAAAATTGCGGGCTCAATATCACTAAATAAATTGAGATGGTTTTAAGAAACCAGGCAAGTAGCCTATTAATAATTTTTTTCTTTAACCATCATGTTGAGTTATGAGGGAAAAGATATTCCGAAATATTTGACAAATCATATTTTTTGAAAAGTTGAAAATATGGCAACAATATTAGGAGAAGTGTTTAGATTGGAAAGAAAAAAACTAAAAAATATTCATCTTCATTCCAAACACAGTTACTATGAGTTTTAAATTTACCAAGTTTGCCAAGCTAAGTTCATTATACATTAGTGGTTGGCTTCAATAGAGCTATTTGTATGATATAAAATCATTTTAATTACTGTTGAAATTGGATAACTCACCTCGTCAATTGGGGAATCTTCGATAAGTCTAGGTGCATCAGAAGAAAGTAATCCATGAGTAGCCATAACATAAATTTTGTAAGCTCCACGTTCTTTAAGCACTTCAGCTGCAGCAACAAATGATTGAACATCATCAATCATATCATCCTGCAATTGTAAAATTTTATACTTAGTAAAGTTCAATATTTATGATTAATATGTAATTGGTTGGTTTACATTCTTCAAAATATTTCTGTAATGCTCATGTGAAATGTATATTAAATAAATATACTTTTGACTGTCTTAGTCCTCATTTGAGGGAAATTGATTTTGATCTTGATTTAATTTATTTCCACTGGAATTTATTTATATTCAAGAGAATTAATTGGTCTTAACATGACATCATCATATGAATAATTGAATACATATTTTTAGAAGAGATTCTAACTCCTAGATATACAATATTTCCTACAAAAATTAATAAAAAATGATAGAATATCTAAATTTCTAAAAATACTAGATAAATACATACAATAGAAAAAACAGATACTACTAAATGACCAAGCAGAAGTAATAAATCCTGGTTACTAAATCTTTGTCATTAGAACTTGTTGGATGGATTGCTGTTCAAAATAAAAAAGTTTTTCCCCAGTGCCTATTTCCAACTTCTGAAAAGTATCTGAACGACAGAGAGTTTAGAACCAGGATAATGAAAAAATATCTGAAAAGAACCCGATAACATCTGGAGTGCCACAGGGTAGTGTACTGGGTCCATTTCTCAATTTGCTTTATACAGAAGATCTACTTAAAATAGAAACACCATGATGGGAACATTTGCTGATAATACAGCTGTTCTTGCCAGACATACAAATCTGGCATTAGTATCTAGCTACAAGATCACCTAATGAAATTGAAATTGGCTGCGGAAGTGAAGAATTTTAATGAATGAGACTAATTCTACAAAACTGAACCTCAGACTAAGAAGAGATCAATGTCCACCTCTGTTCATTAATAATATAAAGATACCAGAGTACACATCTACCAAATATTAAGGAATGCATTTTGACAAGAGACTCACTTGGAAAAATCATGTTTGCAAAAAACAGAAACAAATTGATTTGAAAATGAAAGATCTATATGAATAGTTGCGAAAAAATTTAGGGAGTGATTCCTTGTCAAAAAATAGAGTGGGTCTTTCATATAAACTTTATTTTTTCAACTCCCTTGCTTAGTTACAGCCCCCTAAAGATGGCGCTCGAAAAACAGTTTTTAATTTTTTTCTCAAAAACCAAAAAACTGACAAGAATAAAATTAACCAGACATTTTATGCTGGCAAGAAGGCACTCACAAAAAATTTTGGTGGTGTTCCTCTTCGATTGCAAGGGGTAGAAAAAGCCACCCCTAAACCTTCTTCCGCAAGAAACTTTTTCCATATCCCTATTTTACAATAAAAAAATTTATTTTGGATAGCTTGATCTATTCTAAACAAATAAGGTAATTTCTTGCTAAAATTAAAGGTTTTTGAGAAAGAAAATAATATCAAAATAATAGCGTAGTCGTAGAGGCTGGAAATATTTCCGAACTGGAATTTATCTACTAAGTGGATGTCATTTTGCTATGACAACTGATTAGTTTTGATTTACTTTGATTCAGTTACAATTATTTTTTATCTGGCTCATCATTTTGAGTTTTTTGTCACATACTCATTAAGATGGCGGTGTAACAAAAACACAGAAATGAACAATATACATTTTGTTTACGGTCTTTCTGCTAGTAATTCTCTGAAAGCATCCAGAAGATATGCAGAAATGTTCCCTGAACATGTGGCTCGACATCACACTCTATTTACACGAATTGACCAATGACTACAAGAAAGTAGTGAAATGACAAGAGACCCTATCTGTTAAGAATGGATCAAGCTATCCAAAACGAATCTTCGTATTGTAAAATATGAAAAGGAAAAAAAGTTTCTTGCGAAACAATGTTTACGGGTGGCTTTTTCTTCTCCTTGCAATAATAGAGGAAAACCATCAAAAAATTTTTCGAGTGGCTTCTCGCCCGGATAAAATGTCTAGTTAATTTTATTCTTGTCAGTTTTTTGGTTTTTAAGGAAAAAATTAAAAACTGTTTTTCGGGCGCCATCTTTCGGGACCGTAACTACGCAGGGGGCTCTAAAAAAATAAAGTTTATATGAAAGACCCACCCAATTTTTTGGCAAGGAATCACCCCCTAAATTTTTTCGCAACTATTCATATACACCCTGTATATTGGATAATAGGAAGGTCTAATTTATCACTTGAGAGCAAAATTTTAATATACAAAACTGTCATTAGACCAATATTGGTATATGGAATAGAACTATGGGGCTGCACAAGAAAGTCAAACATTGCTATCATATAGAGAAACCAGTCACAGATACTATGTATGGCATCAAAAGCTCCATATTTTGCTAATCAGACCTTACACGAAGACCTGAATGTGCCATATGTGAAGGACGTCATCGAAAAAAAAAGTATAAAGAACCACAAAAAAGTACATGATCACAAAAATACTTTTCTCCAACCACTTCTCGATCTACAAGATGGTAGAAGACTCAAAAGAAACTGGCCAGCAGATCTGATGGAGAATTGAAAACTAATCATTGAAGAAGCCCTCATCACGTCATCTGAAAGCATGCAGCTCTTAAGCCATCACATTATCCTATAGAATAAATGTATTCTAATTGCTAATAAAGTGTTAAATTAAAAAAAAAAAAACTTAAAGATATTCAGGCCCCCAAACCTACCCCGAAATTTTCAAGTCTTTAGCCTTTTCCGTTGGAAAGTTAGAGTGTTTACAGACCGGACAGACATAATTACTTTTGACCTCGGATTCTTCATCAGCCTAATTCAAACAGAATGGTTTGAGAACATTTTCAGCAATTCGAAAACGACAGGCATTTGGGCAAAACGATACCACACTGTTCCCTAGAAATACGAGTATATATTAGAAATGTTTATAATACATATGATGAATGGTAGAATTTTTTCAACAGAAACTTATCAATGACAGTGGGATTATAATCATTATCAGTTCAAAATGTAACCTAACAAAGCCACATCATAAAATATTTTTTAGTGAAAATTGAAGTTGATCATTTTCATTTTATATCATTGAATACTATTCATAAACCATTTGACCGTTTGACTCTTTCTTATATTCAAATTGATGTTCTTTTCAATTCAGTAGGGCCAAACAACAAACTCCGATGGGTGAAATGAAGACACCCAACTGGAAAGAGTATTCTTATGATTGATTCTGTTATACATTCTGTCAAGAAAGTACCGGGAATTATCGGTTTAAATCTGGCGGGGCAATGAGGCAGGTAAAAATTTTTTTTCCTAGGTTGGTACCGCTGTCCTTAATTACTATGCCAAGCTTGAGCAGGATCTGTCAACTAGTGTGCTTGCAACAGCTGATTAAGTCAGTCGATGTCAGAGTGCGTGCCGATTTTTTCTATGGGTGATTACGTTGAGCAAAGAATTTGTTTAAAGTTTTGTGTTGCAAATGAATTTTCGTGTGCCGATGCATTGAAAATGTTGCAAAAGGCCTTTGGTGATAATGCTCTATCGAAAACTCGTGCATACCAGTGGTACAGAGCCTTCAAGGACGGTCGTGAAGTGGTCGCCCATCGACGGCTTCGATCGAAGATAACGTCGATAAAATTAAGGAAAGGGTGCTGGAAAACCGTCGTACCAGCTTGAGAGAGATAGCACATGATCTTAAGATATCCCACGAGTCCGCACGTACGATTTTGATTGATATTTTGGGCATGAGAAAGGTGGCCGCACGACTCGTACCGAAAGACCTGAATTTTCTTCAAAAACGTCATCGCGAACAGGTTGCTTCAGACATGCTGGATCGCTGTAATTCCGATTCTACATTCATGGAACACATTATAACTGGTGATGAGACCTGGGTCTACGAGCACGATATGCAAACAAGCCAGCAATCATCGGAATGGGTGGCAAAAAATGAGCCGAAACCGAAAAAACCACGCCAAAGCCGCTCGAAAATGAAGGTGATGCTCTTTTCTTCGATATCCGTGGCGTGGTGCACTACGAATTCATTCCAGAGGGTCAGACGGTAAACAAGGAGTATTACCTAGGCGTTATGAAACGTTTGCGTGAGCGTATCCGTAAGAAGCGGCCAAATTTGTGGGCGAACAACTCATGGATTTTGCATGACGATAACGCGCCTTCTCACCGAGCTACGATTGTGACTGACTTTCTCGCCAAAAACTCAACAAACGTGTTTCAGCAACCACCGTATTCGCCGGATTTGGCTCCCTGCGACTTTTTCCTCTTCCCAAAACTAAAATTGCCCCTTCGTGGCACCCGTTTTGAGTCGATTGAAGCCATAAAACAAAATTCGGCGCGAGAGCTAAAGTCCATCCCGGAAAGCGCCTATAAAAAATGTTTTGATAATTGGAAGTGCCGTTGGCATAGATGTATTGGAGCAAATGGAGCCTATTTTGAAGGCGACCCAATAAATTTTGACGATTAAATGTAAAAATGTTGTTTTAATTGAAAATTCCCGGTACTTTCTTGACAGAGTAGTATCTGTAATCTTTTTATTCCATTTTCTAGAAAGACATTTGTATAATGTAACACTTTTAGGGAAATGATAACACCCTAGTATGAAAATTCAAAAACAAAAATGAAACTAAGATTTATTAATTAAGGCAAAAACTAGTACACTCAGAACTTCGTTAAAAAGAATACTCTTTACCTACAAGGGGTGGGCCATTTAAAATTTACATTTTTGATCGGCTATAAATAGAAAACTAATGAATATTTTTTTGAAGTAGTGAGTTTATTAGAAAGGTTGAACCTTGACATTTACAAAATGAAGAACAATATCATTCAAATGACAATCACAACTGGCCATCCGATCAACCCAATTTTTCAGTACATTGTCGATTGTTTGGGGCTCAATCTCATGAATGGCAACTTTGATTTCGTGTTTCAAGGCATCAATCGTTTCTGGATGGTTAGCCATAATGATCCCCTCAATAAATAGTACTCTCAAGTGCAAATGAACTTCATCGCCTGATGATTTTTCGGGGAAAGCACTCATCTTCGACCATGTGATCATTAGCCCATTGAGCGAAGTAGAAACGCATGGGATGGTCAGGAGATTTCACTTCTTGCACTAGTTAAACTTTGTAAGCCTTCATATCGAGGTCTTGAGCACGATGACTAATTGATGTATGTTCAATCAGATTCTGGGCTACAGCAGCAATGTTTTTAGGTGTGCTCACTGGACGAGAATATAAACGGGTTGTTTTATCAAATAGCAAGCCAGTTTCACAAACTCACTTCACAAATTGACCTGAGGGTATTTTATTTCTATTGAATTTTCCATGTAAATTTCAAGCAATTTGGATAGAAGATTCACCACTTTGGAAATAAATAATTTTTAGTGTTTCCCATTTTTGTTCAAGCGTTAATGTCAAATGTTAAACTAACTTTCTGTCCAACCATGAATGACCGACTCGAATAACCACCACTTCAAAATGCTAACTCACCCTTTACTAGCAGAATATTGAAAATTTCAATTACCATCTCATAAAAAACAATAAATGAATCTGATTAACTAAAGCCATATCCTATATCATTTGAAACATACCACCATTATAGCAATTCTGCCACCGACATCACCAACTACATTTATTGGAGGCTTTTCCTTTGCAATGTGTATTGGGACACCAACTCCTGCATCCATGGTACGTGATCTCGGCAGAGTTGGAGGAGAATATCTACCATCTATTTCGTCTGACTCCGACTCCTTTTGCTCACCATGGATAACAGCAATACCAAGACGCAAACGCTCAGCATAAGAGGTAGCCTTTTTAGCAGAACCTGGATTACGAGCTACTATCACAGAATTGCGGTAGTCTGGAATCTAAAAAACAGTAAAATTAATTACTAGGATCATTATCAGATATGGTATAGGAGAAACAAATCGTAAATTATTCAATAAAGTATCACAAAAATGGGGGGCCAGTATTCGTGCTGCACATAAGTTATAAATCATGTTGGAATAATAATTTAATAAAGTCATTTAAGAAGTGAAGTTTTCATAATGCCATATTTTTTCTAACTGAAATTCCCATACTTCATGTATGGCTCCAACAAGGGTAAATTCTCATTCCAATAAAGCAACTACTCATACTTTATTAATGTCAATGAAAACCAGTGGTTCAAGCATTTCTTGTAAAATTTTTGAAATCTCCTGTAAGGAGAATTTTAATATGCTTATAGCAATTAACTCGCCCAATAGAAGTAGTAATACTGAATATATTTATCATATTACGAGGATTGAACCAGTAGTACTCGACCGAATAGATGGTTGTTGTTAATGGAAACAACAAGAAAGTATTAACCTTACAAATCTAAAGTTTAAAGTTTGACAGTGCTGTGTACTTTAGTATTTGTTTGGCAGCCATCATTGTCATTAATAGTTTATTTAAAAGGCCTTAGTTCAGCCAGTATCATATCATATCAGCTTTATTCATTTTTTTTCTCTTTTTTAACAGGATACCCATTTATATCTGTTAAATATTTGTATATTGTATGTTGAATAAAGGAATAAATATTAAAATATTGCTAGTTTCTATTTTGGAGGAGTCTGAGTTTTTATTTACATCTGTAAAAAATTAGGGGACCACTTTTATGAGGCCACAGAATGGAAAAAAATCCACAGCACGTTACTGAATGACAATAGACTAAAAGCACACACAGACACAGACCTGCGGGTGCCATATGTAAAGGACATCATCAAAGAAAAAAGTATCAAGCACTATGAAAAATTACATAATCACAAAAATACTTCCTTCGAACCACTATTCAATCTACAGGATGGTAGAAGACTCAAAAGAAACTGGCCAGCAGATCTGATGTAAGACTGAAGAGGACTATTAGGAATAGAAATAAGATCATGCAGTTTTGATAACAGAGGTCTCTACTAGTTTATTATTCCACTGTTTTATCTGGCAACAACTTCATTTTGAAGTGTCTTTCTTTTCAGTATCTGTCATTTTGCTGAAATGTAAAAAACAGTTGTATGGTTTTGTAAAGAGTTTTACTTTATTACTTCTATATGAAGAAAAAGGCTGCCGAAAGTCAACATATTTTTGTTTATGGTGGCTACGCTCCAGCTGAACCAACATGTCTGAAGTGGTTTGCCCGATTCAATTTCGCAATTTTGATTTAAAAGACGAAGAACGCCCGGGGCGCTATTAAAGTTAAAAATGAAGAATTAGAAGCAAGGCTCGATGAAGATCCATCACAAACACAAGAGGAACTCGTAAAAATACTTGGAGTCACTCAACTACAAGATAAGAAATTGGATGTCGTATGAACTGAAGCCAAGAGATGCCTAACGCCGTTATTTCACGGGTGAACAACTGCTCCAACGGCAGAAAAGAAAGCTGAATATTCATGGCGAGATCATGCTATGTATATGGTGGAACCAGCTGGGTGCGGTGTATTATGAGCTGCTACAATCGAACGAAAGGATCACATGGGAGGTCTACCGACGACAATTGATGCGTTTGAGCCGAGATTTCCGGGAAAAATGGCCGCAATATGCCGATAGACATGACAAAGTTATTTTGCAGCATGACATATGTTGCGCCGCACGTTAAAACGCTCAAAGAAGTCCTACCCCACCCGCCGTACAGCTCCTTCCGATTAGCATCTCTTCCTATCGATGCAACATGGCCTGACTGACCAGCACTTCTTCAGTTACGATAGTCAAAAAATGGATCGATAAATGGATAGTGATCAAAGAGGCGGCCATTTTTCGCGGTCGAATCCGTCAATTGCCAGAAAGATGGGAAAAAGTATAGCCTAGCGACAGACAATACTTGTATAACCAATTTTTCACAATAAGACTTCAATTTTCGACAAAAAATTGCAGGAACTTATTTATACTCCTTATATAATCACTGGAGAAGCCCTCATCACATCTGAGAGCATGCAGCCATCACATTAGCCAATAGAACAAATGTATTCTGATTACCAATAAAGTGCTAAATAAAAAAAAAGAATACTTTTACCACCATATAGACAATCACTTACCCCAAGGATTCGCGTTGTCTTATTTCGAAATGTTTTATTTCAAGTTATGATCTAAATTGATAATAATTAGCATTTTTTATTAGGAGTACAAATAAGTTTCCGCCGTTTTTTAACACAAATTAAATATTCATTATAGAAGAAAGCTTGCTGAGTGACTTCTAATGTTAGAGCAAGTTCTTTTTGTGTTTGAGATTAATCTTCCTCCAATAATTCCTCCAATTCTGCATCCTCGTACATTTTTGGCCTTCCACTGCGATCTTTGTCTTCTACGTCGAAATCACCGTTTTTAAACTTTTGAAACCACTCTCGACACGTTCTCTCACTCAAAGCACCCTCACCATATGCTTGTACGAGCAATTGATGCGCCTCAGCAGCAGATTTCTTTAAATTAAAGAAGTAAACTAATATTTCCCGCAAATGACGCTTACTTGGCTCAAATTTTGACATTTTCAACTTATAAAAATTATATTTTACCAATATAAAATCAATGATATTAACAGGTTATGTTGTTCTTGAATGTCCAAACTGTTTTTTAAGCCGGTTATCATCTGCGAAAGCTAACCGAAACTCTGTGCCCCGCCATCTACAATAAAACGGAAACTTATTTGTACTCCTAATATCTCACATTACTCATCTAGACAATTTTTTCCAAAATGATAAATTTTGAAGTGCTTTACCTCTTTTTCAAAAAGATTCACCTTCAAAAACCCCTTGTATGGTGTTAGTGTAAGTATCAACTGACATAAAACTCCAACAACTTACTTCAACAGGTTACGATTACTTCAGTCACAAAAATTAGACAAAACTTTGTGGTTTCTAAGAGTTGTTTATAGGTAGTTATTGTATACCCACTGATTGAAAACTCAAAATAATTTGTCTTTAAAGCGAAAACTTACACACTCTTGAATGTACTGAAGCAAAAATGGACTGGCTCTTAAGTTGTCAACAGGACAATCAAAGAATCCTTGTATTTCCTTCTGATGCAAATCCATGGTTATTAAATGTGTCAGACCTGATTTGCACATCATCTGAGCAAGTAATTTAGTTACTATACATCCTCGTTTGCGCATTTTACACTGTTTACTGTAAGGTAGATAGGGGATTACACCAACAACCGATTTGGCTGATGAGGTTTTACAAGCATAAGCCATTATTAGTAGCTCCATAATATTGTTGTTGACATCTCTGAAAGCAATGAAAATGAGCCCTATTAATATTTCTCTGAATTAAGCATTAGTTGTGAATATACTAAATGACGTAAAAATAAAAACATCCAGGAATAGTTGTAATGTTTTCATAATTTTTTGGTATACTCATTTATTAGGTTAACATTTGTAAATAATCAAAAATTGAGCAGTCAGAACACAAGACTAATCAATGTATTGAACCTTTTCAATACCTTGTGCTCTAATGAACACACCTGGGCATACTGAGGTGATGAATTTTACCCAGAGAAAGCCAACAAGCTTCGAACATGCATGTCTGTTGCCTATGTCCTGACAATACATATTTGATTTCTGAATTGATACACTTACATATATATATATTTTTTTCAAGATTGAGGGGTTACATAAAATGAAGATGATATAAGAACAGTTCAAAACTTCGTATTCAGCAATAAACGATATGGACACCAATGGAACTCAGTCGAAGACGGAGATCTTCAAGTTCTGTGAGTTTACAATGATCACCTTGCTTTTGTACAGGTTGTCACAGAAGGCGACATCTTATCGTAAATTTGTTTTTTGCACAGATTGTCATCGTAAATAAGAAAAGCAAAAACTTTTCTTATTCAACCTTCTCGGAAGCAACCACCACAGTAGACAAGAGGTCTGTTCGGCCTAGTGAAAATTTGTCCGGCTTGGCTCAAACCTACTCTTCCTATCAAACCCACCAAGTTGATAAAAATTTGTCTGTCTTCTCTCTAGTCTTTTGGAGACAAAAGCTTAGTTTCACTCATTGTGACTATTTTACTATAAAGTGGGATAACAAAAATTGAGGTACCAAGAAGGACAAATACTGATAATTTGCTTAACACATAGAACATGTATAGTGCTTAAAATAAACTCTTATTGGGTATTCTTATTTTAATGTCACTAAATGTAATTTACCAACATAACCAATAATCTTGTATATAACATGTAAGAACTGTTTTATTTCTAACCAGTTAAATCCCACCAAATCATGCATATTAAACACTAGTATAGCAAATTTCACATAAAAAATTTATTTCTGTATAATATATAATCTATTGGAATATCCAATGAAACTGAAAAAGTGCAAGGTTAGTTAGTACCCGAGGTATCCTACAAGTCTGTGCTGAGACAATGTGAGCTTCAGGCCTTTATTATATTTAACTTGTGTAGGTTTCACAATAATCCATCATTCAAATATCCACCCTTTGCCCCAAAATGATGTTGGGTGGGTTGAAAAATGAGCCTAATCTAACAGCCAATCAATAGTTTTATCAGCGAAAGGCTTGAAACAGTTGCAAAATTGCAATTATCTTGAATCCAACATTCAGCTTTAAGATATCCTTAGATTAGTGGGATTATCTTTCCATGTAATGCTAACTTAAATGTGGTTACAGACCTTAGTATAGTTAGAGTTACTAAGAATAATCCGTAACTTCAGTCCCTTTGAAACTATTTCTAATACCTTTATTATACTTCTAATTCTTGTCATTATATCAATTTCATTTTCTTAATTGTTAGAATAAAAATCTGAAAAATTCAAATTGAAGATGCCTATATAATTATTACGATAACCAAAATTCTGTTGAAATTATCATTAGTTTGTATCATGCAATTGTCCTGATCGTTCATTAATTACATTTTGCTGACAGAACCCACATATTACATATTCTTATGAATATAACCTTTCCGATACCAAGTGGAAAATTAAAGTAAAAAATGAAACTCACTTGGTACCAGTTTGTATGATATAAATATCTTTTCCCCTTATAGAATCACCAATTTGAACCATGGTTTCCCTATTCTGCTTATGATAAACAGCACATCCTCCTGTTTTAACTCCCAAACGGTTTGCTATAAGAATAGCTAGTTCCGGATGAGAATTTCCAGCTACTAAAACTACATCAGAAGTTTTGGGGGCATCCATATTCTTGGCCTTAGGCAGCCGAAAACTTCCAAAACTTAAAAGAAAAATTTGAAATTTAAGTTTGTTTACAGAATGATAATGTATTTTATACACTATCAATATTTTGTTTAACGTTGGCATGTGCTTACTCACCTATTATTATTCAGTAGCATTAAATACGATTAGTTGTCTATAAAAGGATATATCTATTTTATAAGTGTTTTACAGAAATAATCATATCAATTGTAAATTTATAATCATAGAATTTTTTATTAGATTATGGCCTTAATTTTTGCACCATCAAAGAAATTAGGTAACCACAGAGAAGCCATAATTGACTGACAATTGACGAATTATTTTTCCTAGAATCTCTCAGGAATGTAAATATAGTTTAAAATTTTTCACATTTCCCCTTGGATGTGTCCTCTTTGAGATGTTTGGCATAGATATACGAGAATGTACATTCTCGTAATTATGATAAATTTCTAATATATTAGCACTTGGCTAAACAAAATACATCAATTCTAAATCCATAAGTTACGTGAAGAGTCTAGAGAAAGACAAGTTACATGATAACCTTGACTAATTAGAGCTATTGAGTTGCGAAAAATGATATCATCGGTGGTGCCCATGTAAATAAATAGCGTTTAATTTAGAATTAAATCGTTAGTTTTCATATATTTTATTTTTAGTTTAAATGTCATCACAATTTTTGTGGTCTTTCCTTAATTGTATTTAATATTAATATTGGACTACACGTATTCTCCTGTAAAGTTTGGTTTGGCACAAACTAATTCCTATTTACACTTCGGTCCTAAAATTTCAAAAGTTGAAATTTGGCAGTGGAAAGGTATGCTAGGAGCTTTAGGTAGTACAAAGAAGCAAGAATTTATATTGTTTCGGGTAGTCAAATAAAAAAATAAGACTGCTGGGGTTATTTACGGTGGGCGACCGAAGCTGCAAATGAGCTACAAACGAATTCTGGCTTGGTTATCTTGTTATCAGGGTATTGAAATAGCTATTTGTGTATTAAGAGCGCAAAATGATATACTATCGATTGAAAGGGACAGTTGCCGCGCGACGAAGGAATCGACAAAAAATTTGCGCTCTAATTACACACAAGATTTTTTCTACAATCGAGCAGTTCACATATTTGTGAAAATTTATTTAATTTAATGAATGAAAATTAAAAGTACAGTTTTTACTCAAATGAAAGATGTCATTTACTCGTTGTCATTGGATACTCTAAGCAATGCATATTTGATTTATAGTTAATAACTGGAAGAGCAGGCGTTTTTATTTTTTTTTTATTTAGTCGCTTATAAGCGACAAAGTGACTTCTCCCTTAAAACTAGCGTACTCTACCCTATCGCAGTATAAATCTCCGGATTCTGTGTAATGGCCGAGTGCGTTATGTAGCATACTGCGTTACCTCGGGGGGGCGGTCTTGCCCACAGGTGTTACTTGTACCATCTGGCCACCCCAATTGGTGTTGGACTCGAGGGGGCAGTGGTTGAAAGTCCGCATGCTGGACTAGGGGGGTATTTCATTTATCTGTTCGCAGCCCCCATTTTCGGGATATTCTCATGAAACGACTCGGGGTTTAACGGGACTTGACGGTTCGACCGGCCTGTCCTGGCCCCTGGATCTGTGCGTAACTATTTAGGATTTGTGGATCTCGACGAAATGGCTCCGCCATTAGTGCTTGACGCCAGGATCAATCAAATGACTTCACATGGGTTCGGTGGGTCAGGACGTATAGTCCGCTAGACGGTGCTCGTACCAGGATCAATTGTAGTCGTCAATCTTGAGTTTATCTTAGTTCATGGGACTGCGTTCGGGTGGATGGATAAGAATTCCCTCCGGCAGGTGAGTTGCGTCACAAACCAACTCGGGTACTGACCTGCTGAGCCAGTAGAGGTTGGATAGTTCTTCGCTGCTACCGGTCAGACGGTTCT
This sequence comes from Megalocaria dilatata, assembly GCA_034642435.1. Taxonomy (NCBI): domain Eukaryota; kingdom Metazoa; phylum Arthropoda; class Insecta; order Coleoptera; family Coccinellidae; genus Megalocaria; species Megalocaria dilatata. Next base: position 48,031,572 of record CM067859.1, on the reverse strand, counting down.
GGCTTTCGAGTCGGGGCCCAAACTGGAAGCTGGTGGGTTCATCTCTTCGGAGGGGTTCTCGCCACGCGGGATGATATGGCGTAATCCTTATCACACTTTCTACCTCTAGGGGTGGACTGTGGGGACTGCTTGGTAGTCACTTGGAAAAGAGGCCTTCCTCAAATAGCCAATAACTATTCTGGTAGAATTCACCTGTGGCTTTGTCACGCCCCCCGGGCATTAGATATTGTCGTGATGGGGGTGCTTGTAATGACTCCGAATGGGGCCCTAGTTTTGCCGTTCTGGTGAAATGAAGGACTGAGCCGGTTGATTAACTCAGTGACAGGGAGTCTGTCGCAGCACAGGGCTTCTCCCTTAAAACAGGCGTACTCTACCCTATCGCAGTATAAATCTCTGGATTCTGTGTAATGGCCGAGTGCGTTATGTAGCATACTGCGTTACCTCGGGGGGGTGGATTGCCCTCAGGTGTTACTTGTACCACCTGGCCACCCCATTAGTGTTGGACTCGAGGGGGCAGTGGTTGAAAGTCCGCATGCTGGACTAGGGAGGTATTTCATTTATCTGTTCGCAGACCCCCATATTCGGGATATTCTCATGAAATTACTCGGGGTTTAACCAACTCGGGTACTCATCTGCAGAGCCAGTAGAGGTTGAATAGTGCTTCGCTGCTACCAGTCAGACGGTTCTGGCTTTGGAGTCGGGGCCCAAACTGGAAGCTGGTGGGTTAATCTCTTCGGAGGGGTTCTCGTTTCGTGGGATGATATGGCGTAAACCTTATCACATTTTTTACCTCTAGGAGTGGACCGTGGAGACTGCTGAGTGAAAGAGCTATGCTCGTATGCCAATACGAAAACTTGGTAAAATTCACGTGTGGCTTTGGCAATCGTTCCTCATGGCATTATAGCTTAACGGGCTAGGGGCACTTGTCTTGACTAGGACCCTAGTCAAAATTCATTGATGCCTAAAGTAATGCCATTTGCGCCAGTGACTGGACCCGTGTGGTGGAAGATCGAATGAATGAGGCCCTAGTTTCACCGTAAAGGTGGAATGGAGGGCTGAGCCGCGTTGATGAACTCAGTGACAAGGGAGTCCGTCGTAGCACAGGGCCCCTTCCTTAAAACTAACGTAGGTACTCTACCCTATTGCAGTAAATATCCGGATTTTTCTGTCCAATGGCCGAGTGCGTACTGCGTAACCTCGGGAGGGTGGAGGCCCTCGCGAAGTATTCGTACGACCTGACCACCCAATTGGTGTGGGACTCGAGGAGGCAGTGGTTGAGAGTCCGCATGCTGGACTATCTGTTCGCAGACACTCATGTTCAGGATATCTCGAGAAATGCTTCGGGGTTTAGCGGGACTTGACGGTTCGACCGGCCTCGTCGTGAACCAGGACCGATTCCGAGACGTTTCTGGGGTTTGTGGATCTCGACAATACGGCTAGTCCGTTGGTGCTTGAAGCCAGGATCAATTGAAAGACTTCACAAGGGTTCAAGGCATCAATCTTGAGACTATCTTGGTCAATGGGACTGCATTCGGATGGATGGATAAGAAGCCCCTTCGGCATGTGAGTTGCGTCCCAAACAGCTCGGGTACTGATCATGCAGTGCTAGTAGAGGTTGGATAGTGCTTCGCTACTACCAGTCACACGGTTGTAGGTTTTCGAACTGAAGCCCAAACTGGAAGCTGGTAGGTTCATCTCTTCGGAGAGGTTTTCGCCTCGCGCGATGATAAAGCGTAATCCTTATCACACTTTCTGCCTCTTGGGGCATACCGTGGATACTGCTAACTAGTCCCTTGGTGAAAGAGCTACGCTCACATGTCAATGCACTAACTAGTTGATTTAATGAATTATGGAAATAATCTATATTATTTTATTTAATTAAAATGAATATTCATCAAATAAGGACCGATCCAATTAAAATTTTTTCTATAATATTCACTGCAACCACCTACATAAGACCAACAAAAAAGATTCTCCTATTTGTAGATTATGTAACCATCTTCTTTGGATAATGATGTTGTAAAGAATTGCTTGCTATGTAGAGATACCTTTTTGAATTCTTCGAAAGTAATTGATTAAACGTTAACCAATTAGTATGCAAATTCTTGATTGAGCATACTTCAAATGGGGGTGAAAGAGGGATGTATATTAGATTTAAATGCTTTATTCACAGCCTAAAATAAATATAATACAAGTTCAGAAAGTTGAATTATTTTACCCAAATTGAGGGAGTTGTTTCGTGACCAGATGTGGAATGTAATTCAGCTCGTAGTGACCATGTAGGAAATTTTTTTTATTTTTGTTCACGACACAGACTTCAATTTTATTGGTTTCACTTTTGAGTTCACTTTTCACAACTAATTACAAATGAATAATGTAGAAAATACATTCACTTCCATGAGAGCTTACTTAAAGGGGATGTGCGTGGGATCAGAACTTGTCTTCAACTGAACTTTCTTAACTGACTTTTTATATAGGGTGAGTAGTGACCTGTCTGGCGCAGGGGATGTGTTCAACTGGTGCCTTTTTGCTAACTGGCTGATGAGAGAGTGGGTTTGGGTCCAAAAAGGTGGCCCAGGTAATTCCGATACGACAATATTCTTGAAACGGCTAAAACGGTTCTAATGGGTTTCTAGGAATAATCTAAGGGAGAAATATCTTCGTTTCTTAATTGGTGTTTAGACCCGTTTAGGTTTCTAGGAATTAAATGATTCATATTTGAAAGGCCTTAATTGTTGAACTCTGGGGACGTAATTGTTACGTACCTGCAAAGTGAATTAAAAATTCTTTGTTCAAAGTAAATTTGAACAGATGTTATCTCCCTGAATTTATATAATTGCCCTCTTTTTGAGCTGGGTGAGGTACATACAAAGCTACAGCTCTTTATTCATTTTCACAATCATAAAAAGTCTAATTTTTGGGAAGATGTCTCCATTTTATATAGCGATATGATCAAAGCATTCATTGTCTTGTGCAAAATAATCTTTACATTTGCTCTCAATTTCTGTTAAAGGGATATTAACAAGTTCCTTCTTCTTTCCCGTAGAATCGGAATTCGTCATTTTCTGCTATAACTACATAATATTACCAAATGATTTCCGACGAGTAGGGAAACCTATACAAAATGTTTCTATTCTAATGAAGGTGAATTTTCAATTTATCACTAATAAAGTTTCTAAAAAACTTTTCAACGTGTTCCAAACTTAGAAAAATTTTGATAGATTTCTTCTGTGGGGTGCACGATCCTTGTCTAGTATTCCGCTCTGCTCTGCTACAGCTTTCCGGCGTATCAAATAGAGGACGCAACCGCTTTCCGATTGTTAGTCCACCGCCCTCGCCGGCTTCAAGTAAAGCAGAGCGCAAGCGTTCTGACACCAACGTTCCTAGGTGGAACAAGATCACAGTCCTCATTGCACCCCATCGCCAATCTGAAGAGTTAAGGGGCTGCAAGTTGGAACAGAACGTCTTACCTCCTGAAATTAAGAGCTTAGATACTCTCTCCTAACACCGCACTCTAAAGAGCTTCATTGGTGACCCCATCTGTAGACCCGACTATGCCATCCAATTTTTCCGAGATAATTATCCTTATCATCCTACAGTATCCCTCGTTTTGGGGTGTGGTACATTGACCCCCACGTGGTGTACCCTGGGCAACGTTATTCGGTAACGGCGAACAATCTACGCCTCTACCCAATTGTAGTGTCGTGGCCAAGGGTATTGCACAGGGGAAACGATGACAGTTGAATATCTTAACTGTTATACCGCTGAACGGATGATGTCAGTTGCCATATCTAGCGGACATCCCTTCGGTGGGGATCTTGGCTTAATTGTCTGGATTAAGTACTTGGAAAACACAATAAAAATTTTCCCCAAGACAATGTGGAACAGCCTATGCCGAGGTCTGCATGATTGATGGGTAGATTAGTCTTTTATAGGAGAACTCTAGATACTGAGCGCCCTCTGGTTTCATTAGCCTTACCCCAGTACCGGTGGGCTCTACTGGGGTGGACATCTTATATCCCTTGCTACTCTTAGGACCATAACTCTAGAATCCGACTGTTGTACATCGAAAACAGTCTAGAGTTGCCGCATGGCTCTAAAAAGGTCAATATGTATATTATTAGAAATAAAAGAATCATTCTTGTTTGGATACCGACCCACTCAAACTATTAGGTTAACGAAGAGGCAGATCGGGTGGCGTTCGCTGGAGCCACGCTGCCTCTGGTAGGCCAGGAACCATTCCTGGGAATACCACATGACGTGGCTAGCGGACAATAACAGTCAGAATAAACTCAAGACTAGAGTCTTTCTGGCTGAGCCATCCAGGCCTGAAACATTTCGAGGCGTTCTTTGGAACGGCTTCGAACCAAAAGGTAGCAGATCTAGCGTTAGATCTAGTCAAAACTAAACTCAGAATACTTTTCGGGATTATAACAGGTCACTGTAGGCTGAAAGCGCATTATCACAAAATCAGTCTGGCTGAGGATGATAAATGCAGGCTGTGTCTTGAGGCGTCTGAAACAGCCATGCACATCGTCTCAGAGTGCCCAGCGGAGAGTCACATCAGATCCAAGGTCTTTGGTCAGGCCCACTGCGAACTGGAAAAAATATCCCCGAATAAGATTATCGGTTTTATCCAAAAACTATCTCATCGGGGAAATATAAATTAGGAGAATTACGCAGAATTGGATACCGTTTGGGCTACCGCCACACACTCCCCTTCCAGTAACGAAGTTACGAACTGTTTGTATATATATTCTTCGGGAAGTTAACTTTCCTTCCGGACCTTGTTTTTTGAATTTCTGAGCTCACTGTTTGTTTGTTCGTGTGAGTTTCTGCAGGATGTTCTTTCCGGTCTTCCTTGTCGTCGTTGATGACATATGCTGGCTTCAACCTGTCAATCGATACGGTGGACTCCTTTCCGTTCAAGTCGATGGTGAAAGTCTTTTCATTACGTTTTATCACACGGAAGGGTCCGTCGTATGGTAGTTGCAGACAAGATTTTGGGCCGACATGCCGGGCAAAAACATAGTCCGTGGATCTTAGCTCTATGAGGACGAAATTTTTTTGTTCTTCATTACGTGTGCCATTGGTAGGTCTGACTCGCTGCATCTGTAGCCGTAGATTTTTCTCAAATTCCGTCGAATCATTAATTTTGCTTATGTCTTCTCTCACTGATAGAAGTTTGCCAGGTAATTGAAGCGGCTCTCCGTAAACTAATTCTGCGGATGTTGTTTTCAGATCTTCGCGCCATGCTAATCGGATTCCGAGGAGGACTGTCGGAAGTGTCTCTGTCCATCGGCTTTTTTGGTGGCATTTGATCACTGCCTTCAGTTGCCGATGACTGCGTTCCACCATTCCGTTGGCGGCTGGATGATACGCGGTTGTTCCGGCGAACAACCGCGTTTGATACCTGTTAACTTGCCAAGTTCGTTAAACAGGCACGATTCGAACTGTCTTCCTCGGTCTGTGGTGACGCGTAAAGGAGTACCAAATCGAGATATCCAATGTCTATAGAATTCTTGGGCTACGGTTTCTGCTTCTTGATCTTGCAGCAGGATTGTCTCTGGCCATCATGTGTATTTGTCGACACATGTGAGAGAATATCGGAAACCTTCCGATTGTGGCATTACTATTATGTCGAGGTGTACATGTTCAAATCTTCTCGATGGTTGGGTGAACGAACCTAGAGGTGCGACTACATGTCGAGTAACTTTGGCTCGTTGGCATTCTAGGCAGTTTCGTGTTCATTTTCTGCAATCGGCTTTGATAGAAGGCCATACGAACCTTTGTTTGGTTAGTTTGACAGTCGCATTGGTGCCTGGGTGAGAAAGTCGATGGACGGTGTCAAAAGCTGCTTTCCGGAAGGGTTTAGTGATGAACGGTCTTGCCAGGGGAGTTGAAGTGTTACAGTAGATTATGGTAGAGGAACCTAGTGGCTTCATTGGTCTGAGTTTTAATCCTGTTCCACCTTGTCGAAATTTCTTCATATCGGCGTCGTCTTTCTGTGAGGTAGCTAACGCTAATGTGGAGGTATGTTCATTCACTCGTGACAGGGTATCGGCTACGACGTTTTGCTCTCCAGGTACGTACCGGATATCCGTTGAGAACTGCAAAATGAAATCTTGGTGACGGAACTGCCAGGGTGAGCATTTCTCTGGCTTCTGTTGGGAGGCGAACGTGAGAGGCTTGTGATCGGTGTAGATGGTAAAATTTCTAGCTTCTACCATATGTCTGAAGTGCTTGATGGCAAGGTAGATAGCAAGGAGTTCTCGGTCATATGCTCCGTAGCGAGTTTGAGTTCGGTTGTTTGTATTTAGCGCTATCATCTGTTGGCCTATGTTTCGCTTGCGTTTTTACTCCGGGTATCTCTTTAGATGATTCCTACCCTATGTTGCACATTTAGTGGACGCCATCTTTTGGCGGAATTGGATACCGTTTGGGCTGCCGCCACAATATATTTTTAATAGACTGGCCAATAAACTTAAATGAAAAACTAAAAAACCAAAGAAAGATCATTTAATGAGTATATATATATCTAAATTCAATAGGTTCGACCAATCCATGTGAACACCATTTAAATACCCAAAAAAGCCACAATCTCATGTTCCTCCATTACTTAACAAACAGGAACCTAACTTACAATGGTGATGACAAAAAAAATAAAAGTTTTTGCAGACTACTTAAGCAAGGTCTTCACTTCCAATAATAATGATCCTGATAATGAAGTAGAAAAGGGCTTATCAAAAACTCTTCCAAACATCTCATCAAAAAAATAATTTAGAGTAGCTGAGTTCGAAAAGTAAATAAAATACTTGAATTTTCGAAAAGCACTAGGAATTAATGAAAATGAAGTAACTCTAAAAATGATAAGAGAATTAAAAAAAAAATGCTAGTGAATTATATTTTCAATGTCATCCTAAAACAGTATAATTGGCCAAAACATCTGAAAACTGTAAGGATAATTCTCTTCAAACCAGAGAAAGATCATAGCATGGATACTTTAAATCATTTTATCAATTTTCATTCTGTTATCTCAAAAATTCTGGAAAAGCTTTTGATGCACAAATTGAATTAATATTGGAACACCTAAGAATGGATATCACTGAACTAATTCGGATTCAGAAAAGTACATTCTACCATATAGCACAACTATCGAATAACAAATCAGATCAGTCAAGCCTTAGAACAGATTCCAACTTCGAGGTACCTGTTTCAATCGATAGAAGACATAAAAAAGAATTCATGGCTACAAAAAGTCCATCTATTTTCTTAGACCTCTCCCGGACATTTGACAAAATTTGGCATCCAGGTTTGCTGTTAAACATAACAAACTTTCTGCCTATTACCTACTTTCAACTTTCTTAAGTCGTATCTGAGTGACATGGTTTAAGACCAGGATGAACGACAAAGTATCTGAAAAGTACTCAATGACGTCTGGAGTATCTGAAGGTCGTGTACAGGTTCGATTTCTATATCTACTTTATACAGCAGATCTGCCTACAAACAGGCACCACGGGAATATTTGTTAAAGATGAAGCTATTGCACAAAAATTCAGCATTAGCACATCTTCACCTACAAGATCATCTAAATGGAATTGAAAAATAGCTACAGAAGTGGGAAATAAGAATAAATTAAAAAAAAGTCTGCAATTTAACAATGCGAAGGAATCAATGCCCACATGTGTTCATAAATATTATATAGAGTGATATATTTGAAGATGATCTATAATTCATTGGTGGAGTCTAGAATTTTTTATGGAATAGCAGCATGGGGGTCATATTTACATTGTAGACGCCTTGCAAAAGGCGTTTTTGAAAATTATATTATTTTAAATAAACCAAGGCTATATCCTTCTGATCTGCTTTTCTTGGAGTCTGGGCTCCTTGACATAAGACAAATTTATTTTCTGAGAGTATGTTGCTAAATTCTGAGTTCAAACCATTAACTTATCCTAATTTTAATTAATACGTCTATGGTTCAAACAAAGATCCAATCTTCGAGTGAAAACAAATAATTATGACACAAGAAGGGTTAACAACTATTTCGAAACGCCCTATGCGTCGAAAACAATAGGACAACGAGGATATTCTTACCTGGTTCCACGTTTCTTCAACTACTTGCCGAACGATATTGAACTCTCAAGTGGTTTGGATGTATTCAGGAGAAGACTGAAGTCATTTTTCAATGCACAAGATAAATATGAGATCAATAGTCATTCAGAGATGAACTTCCGAAAATATTTTTAGATTTCCAGATTTAAAAATAGATTTAATTTCTTTAGTTCTGAAGTTCTCGGGTGAAATGTGGATTTTGCGAGGGAGCTTCCACCTCTTAGTTCGGAAGACGGCGTTTCGTTTCCGAGCATGCGCATCTGAAACTCATCAGACAAGGCGTGATGCGCAGCTCTGCCTGTGACGCCGGTGACCATGCGTCCGCTTGGAACGCGGATCTTCAAACGCACTGCCTTGCTCTATTTGAACCTGGCGGTGACGGTTAGTCACGAATCTGTTGATTGGTCGGGTCCTCTATCGGTACGCCGGTTAAACTACGACAAAGCAAGGCAGGTTTCTAGACGAGGAGCGAAGAAGTTGTTAGCTACACACTCCCCCTCCAGTGAGCGTCGATAAGGTCACGGAATAGGGCGTTGTGAGCAGGCAAGGATACAGTCCACCGCTGGGCTGGTCGCGGTGCCATCTCCAGCGGGGATCTGTGGAATGAAAGGAAAGGGCCATCTCGGAAATATGGATAGGGGGCAATTAGGGCCACCTAATGAATCGGTTGGTTCGCTCTTAAAGCAAACCCCCCAATCACGTTGGGGTCACCAATAAAGCTCTCGGGTGATAATGCGGATGTTGTGAGGGAGCTTCCACCTCTTAGTTCGGGAGACGGCGTTTCATTTCCGAGCATGCGCATCTGAAACTCATCAGACAAGGCGTGATGCGCAGCTCTGCCTGTGACGCCGGTGACCAAGCGTCCGCTTGGAACGCTTATCTTCAAACGCAGTGCTTTGTTCTATTTGAACCTGGCGAGGACGGTTAGTCACGATTCTTATGACTGGTCGGGTCCTCTATCGGTACGTCGGCCAAACTACGACAGAGCAAGGCAGATTTCTGGACGAGGAGCGAAGAAGTTGTTCGCTACACACTCCCCCTCCAGTGAGCGTCGATAAGGGTGAAATGTGGATTTTGCGAGGGAGCTTCCACCTCTTAGTTCGGGAGACGGTGACCATGCGTCCGCTTGGAACGCGGATCTTCAAACGCAGTACCTTGCTCTATTTGAACCTGGCAGGGACGGTTACTCACGTATCTGTTGACTGATCGGGTCATCTATCTGTTCGCCGGTCAAACTACGACAAAGCAAGGCAGGTTTCTGGGCGAGGAGCGAAAAAGTTGTTCGCTACAGTTCCTATAATGTTTGGGAGATGGGAGATGAAGGCGACCACTATGTTTTTTTTCAAGATAATTTTAGCCACAGGCAGTCTCTGACTTTATGGTATTTCACTTTATTTGTGGGAGGAGACCCATAAATTATACTTTTATAATTATGTTGTTTGTGGAATTAGTAGGTTTATTATTGTATTGAAACTCTTTAGGAATGCGGTGTTATGAGGGAGCTTCCAAACTCAAAATTTCGGGAGGTAGGTGTTTCGTTCCAACTTGCACCCCCTGAACTCTCTAGATTGGCTTGGGGTGCAAGCCTGCCAATGATGCCTGTGACCTTATTCCACGTCAGAACGTCGGTTGTCGGAACGCCCGCATTCTGCTGTACTTAAAGCGGAATGCAAATTGGACTTGTAGTTATTGTAGGAAGGAGGGTCGTTCCCTCCGTAGTGGTTCGGCCTCGTCACCTTCCCAACATCTGAACACATCAGTTTCACCTGTAAATCCATTGTCTTTTAACGGTTCCACGCTCGGTGGTGACCTCTGTCCTTATGGCTAAATTGAATGAAATGTCCGCTGATATACTCAGAGTCGTACAAGTCGGTATATGAGCAGAGCTCTTCAGCTCTTCATCAGGACCCCAAAGTGGGAGCTTTAGGATCCAAAGATGGAGCCAAATTTGGGGTCGAGCAGTGCGAGTCTTCCGAGATCTCTCGGTCGAAACGTCGTAGTCTCCTTTTTTCCTTTAGCAACCATTTAAAATCCTTCAGCGGATAACTGGACGAAGGTTGGAAAGCCCACGCTGAGATTCAACAGGGTTTCGCTTTCGCCCGAAATGGAAATGGATGGAAGTGGAACAACATGATGGAACGGTATGCAAGAAAGAAACAAAGTAAGGAAGTTGGATCGAGAGTCATCTACTTTAGGCATCATAACCATATCCTCCATTTCATAATGAAACTAGGAGACTCGTTATGACAAGCTCCCCCACCACGACAAGGTACAGAGACAGGGGGGGAGATCGGCTGATATGTCATTAGTAAAAACCACCCAACTAGCGCTGCAATCAGATGTATCTGAATGCAAGTCTATATTAAAACAAACATTTAGAGATATACGCCGTCATAATGGCCTACTCGTGGATCATTCCGGTTCGATCAGAAAACATGATGCTGGAATCAAAGCCTGTACTTCGCAAATACAAAATTTAACTGAATCTCATAAAAAACTTTCGACCGCAATGGAAACCGCCAGGTCTAAAATATCGGATATTAAGTGTTCAAGTCCGGAGCCATCTGCTGAAATTTCTGCATTTGAACCAGCCGAAATACTCCAACGGTTGCGTAGATTACACAAAATATTTTGACTCACGGAATTCCAGAAGCTTACCCCGATGCAGACGAAAATACTATTTTTCAGGTGCTAGATCACATAATACCGGATGCAAACTCGCAACGTACTTCCATCTCTAGAATGGGAGTTCTTAAAATATCCTTCAACAATCCACTGATAGTTAGAAGAATCCTCAAGAACAAACGAGTCATCAACAACGTACGTGATTGGCGTAGATTCAGCATCACTGGTGATAAAACACCTTCACAAGTTAAGCAACTCAATGATTTACATACTGAGCTCAAGCGCTGAATTAGTGCTGGAGAGTCTAATATCGACATCAAGTACATCTCTGGTAAACCCATCATTACCAATGTCCCTACAAAAAACTGAATTTTCTCTGCGAATGGATCATCTTGTATACCAACGCACAGTCACTGTTTTCCAATTGTTAGCTTATGTCGACGCTCATCATCTGACTTTCATCTTAGTTGCTGAATCCTGGCTTCATTCCGGTATTCAGGACACGCTGGCTTCGACACCTGGTTGCTCAATTTTCAGGCAGGACAGCACGACAACCGATGGTGTGTGCATATATGTGGCCAAGGAAGTTTCTTTTGCGTTATCATTAACGGTCACGAACCTTGATTTTCCGGTTATTGACAATATATTTATCGATATCCGGGATGAAAAGTCCTGTTTCTTTACCGTTGGCTGCATTTATCGACCTCGCCCTTGCCAGTCCGATGCCCTGGGCAATCCTATCCACTACAAAGCGCAATCTATAAGCTGGTGATTTCAACATGCCCGATGTTGAATGGCCACTTTCACCGAAGATTTATAGTTCGCCATCTAATGTTTTATAGACACTAACATAGACTCCAATCTCTTTCAACTGATTGACTTTCCTACGCGATTTCGTAACATCCAGACTCCTCTTTTAGATCTAGTTAACGATACCAACCTTGTTTCCAAAATCGACCAATATTCACCTCTATGACATCATTCTGCTCTCCACCCTTCATATGAAATCTTCAGCTTCGTCCAAAAAGTCAAGAAGACAATTAAAGGTTGTAGACTATGAACTGCTCCGTCGGAGTTTTGAGGTAGTCGACTGGTGTACTCTTTTAACGCTTACCATTGATATTGAGGAGATGTGGTCTCGGTTCACAGTGGCCCTCTTGAACTTGACTATGAATGCTCATATCATAAGAGTATAGTTCAGATACCAGCGAAGCCTTGGATCATCAGAATATCCTTAGGCTTATACGGCATAAGAAGGCAATATGATAATGTTATCTGCGCCGTAAGCAACCAAGGAACTACGAAGATCATCGACGTTTCTTCAACTCACTCTCCTCTCAAATTGCTGATACCAAGAGAAACTTCGAGTCCAGGCTTGTTCGTTCGAAGAACCACAAAAAGTCCTTTGAATACGTAAGATCAACTCTCAACTCAAAAGTTGACAAACCGTTCGTACTCAAATCAAGCAATAAACCTTGTTGCAGCCTGGAGGAGACAGCTAACGTTCTGGCTGATTCTTTTGTTGCTTCTTTTACTGGAGGAACCCATAAACTTCCTCAAATGAATAATGACTGCAATTTTTCTTCATTAACCGAAACCTGTTTCAGTCCTGCAGTTGTTGAGACCCATCTTTCGGCTCTTAAAGTTAACTTAGCTTCTTTTCTTCTTATACGCAAGTTCTTTGGAAACATCTTATCTACCCGCTGCCTGGCGCAACACACTTGTAACGCCAATCTTCAAAAAGGGAGACAAACGCAGCACTGAGAACTATCGTACCAGTTTTGTGAGAAGGTTATTTCGGTTGTTATCCTCAAATTTGCACTCAGTAACAACCTCATTCTGAGTGCCAGCACGGCTTCCTCCCAGGCCGATCGGTGATTACAAACCTCCTCAAATGCATTAATTCCTGGTTCGAGTCCTTAGATAAATTCTGGCCAGTTGATGTTGTCTTTCTGGATTTTTCTCGAGCATTTGATCGTGTCACACATGATCTCCTTCTATACAAGCTCAAGCATCTCGGAATTCGAGGACACCTGCGTTCTTGGATTGAAGCATTTCTTACCGATCGAACCTTCCAGGTTCGTGTTGATAGATCCTTCTCATTAGCTAGACCTGTTGCGAGTGAAGTTCCCCAAGGGTCTGTTTTGGGTCCAATTCTCTTCCTCCTATACATCTCAGATTTACTCAAGATCCTCAAATCTCGATGTTGCCAATTTGCCGACGATACCAAATTGTTCGTCAGCCCCAATGAGACCGGAAGATCTGGAGATATTAAATCGTTGGTATCAGGAGTGGAAGTTGCCTATCAATCGAGAAAAATGTGCTGTTCTGCACTGTGGTCACAATCCGCGTCGTCAGTACTTCTTGAACTGCACTCCCATCGCTATTTGTAGTAGTAATGCTGACTTTGGTTTGACTGTGACCGAGAACCTGAGCTGGTCTATTCTCCACACGGTGAACGAGGCCAACAAATCATTATTTATGATCCAAAAAGCTTCTGGTGGCTGTGATCCGTCCACGTGTGCTACTCTCTCCAAAGTTTATGTACACCCCTATATTGGAGTTTGCGGACCCTGTGTGGAGTCCATTGTTGAGTAGGGATTCTGCCTTGCTGAAGAGTGTTCAGCATCGTGCAACTCTTCGAGATGCCTTACGGCATCTCGAATCCCAGCTACAGTGAAAGAGTATGCAGAATGAACTTGCCCACATTTGATTTCAGGAGGTGATCTCATCATCACTTATCGAGCTCCTCACAACTTGTTCGGAATTGATCTAAGTTATTTTTTCAAGTTGAACCTTGATAACCGTCTTCGAGGTCACGACTATAAGTTGAGGAGGGGGACCTTTAAGACGCCACAGAGGCAAAACTCCATTACTAACCGGGTGTTTTCCGTGTGGAATTCTCTACCTTCGTCAGTGGTTAACTCAGTGTCTGTGAACGCCTTCAAAAACGGTTTAGATGCTTGGTTTCGACGTAAGTGAGTGCCACTTATTATTATGTGAGTTTATAGGCTCTGTCTCAACTTCAATAATTTGTATAATAATAATAATTGAACCATACAATTTATCTCCAAATTTGGTTCTGACTTTTTTGTGTCGTCTGTACATCTCTATATAAACATAAACTGCTCTACTGTCTGCAGTAGTTCATCTACAAGTAGGATTCACATATGAGGCGATTTTCCTCGTCCTTGATGTTTGCCATTAGTAGTTTTGATGGCAGTGGTTTGATCACTCACTGTCAGTGATAATTGTCTCCAGAGCTGCCAAATATTTCATACACCCATTTGATTATGGTTTAATTTAGTCCTCCCTTCTCGCATCCATGACGGTCATATGTGCTGTGCTTTCAAAAGTTCCCGAGATGTCTAGGAAATTACATATTGTCATTACTTTGCTGAGCTGATAAAAAGCAGTATTTGTTAGTCCTATCGCACAATGCTGACGCCATAATCTTCATTCAGGCATAGATGTCAATTAATTTCTATATCGTTTGTAATATTGTAACGACCACTTTCTTCGTTCCTCGTCCAGAAACCTTCCTTGCTCTGTTGCAGCTTGACCGGCGTATTATATAGAAGACACAACCAGTCTAAAGATTCCAGACTGACCGTCCCCGCCGAGTTCAAATGGGGCAAGGAGTTCGACAACCATTCCAAAACGAAACACATGGTCACTGGCATCACAGGCAGACATGTGCACCACGCCTATCTGAAGAGTTTCAGATGCGCATGCTCAGAACGAAACGCTGCCTCCCAAATTAAGTGGTGGAAGCTCCCTCGTAACATCTGAATTTCATCGAGAGCTTCATTGGTCACTTCGGTGATTGGGGGGGGGGGGGTCCTAATTGCTCCTTATCCCTCATTCCGAGGCAGCCTTTCCTTTCGTCCCACAGATCCCCGCTGGAGATGGCACCGCGACCAGACCAGCGGCGGGCTGTTTCTTGGCCTGAATCCCAACGACCTAATCCGTGACCTTATCGACGCACACTGGAGGGGGAGTGTGTAGCGACCACCTTCTTCGCTCCTCGTCCAAAAACCTGCCTTGCTCTGTTGCTTGACCAGCGTATCATATAGTCTAAAGATTCCTAACTGACCGTCCCCGCCGAGTTCAAATGGGGCAAGGCACACAGCGTTCGACGACCGTTTCAAAGCGGAACACATGGTCACTGGCGTCGCAGGCAGACATGCTCACCACGTCTCCCAAATTAAGAGGTGGAAGCTCCCTCGCAACATCGCATTCCATTGAGAGCTTCAATATAAATGTAAAACAGATAGGAAGAAAAGGTTTGGGATCAATTTCGTCTATTTTGCCTGTTTATGTTATAAAGGTAATTTTCGCTCTCTGGCTGGCATGTGTGCCAAAGTTAAACTGCTATTTGTTATTATGAATGGATGACAAAGGATTATCTCCAGTCTTCTCTATAAGAGTACAAGGAGTATCCTATCTACTGCTGGTGATTTGTACAATTGGAAGATGTTTATTGGCCATACTCTAGGTGTTTCTCAGTAAAGATTTTTCTAATAATATCCCAGTCCTCTTCATGATAGCTTTAGACACAATTCGTTGATGGTTTACTGTAATAAATTGGTTTTGTACCGAGTAACTGTTTCAAGATGTAGAAAACATCGCTTCTTTTGTCCTTTAGTCTGAGCCTCATGTAACTTCTTCAGAGCATTTGTTACTAGTTCTCCCATTTCCCATGAGCTTGGTTATCTTGGTGCTGTATGAGTGAAAGTGATATATTTTTTTAAATCTCCAATTAGGATCAGGTAATAAATTGTTTCATTCAAATTATATGGTGGGAGAGTTGAATTATGTCCATATCTTTCAATTACTCTTCGGAACGATTAGTCAATCTGTTTAATTCATTTTTCATATTCATACGAGATAGTTATACCTCACATGATTTTTTTTTCGTATTCAGAAACATACCTAACATTTAAATATCGCGCCATTTTAGACTTCCGCATTGCTACTGAAAATAGTTGGTAGTTGATTCATAATATTTTAGAAAATCGAAAACATTAATCATCTTTTATATGTGTGAATCTGATATCTGGATTGTACTTGAAAGCTTTTCAACCCACATAAATAAGAACAGATTTTTATTTCTCATCTATTCAAAACTGTCATTACTGTCATTCCATTCATATCATTATTGCCATTCGCCATTAGTTTCCGGTGGTGAGGCGAGCTACACGCTTATATGTGAAAAGCCCTAGAGCTTTTTTAATTTTGTGGAGTGAATATTGAACTGGTTTTAGTTAAATTAACCACAAGATGTCGAATAACGCAGCTCCCGATAGTTGGGAATCGCAGGCAGATTCAATGTCAGCAAATAATTCTCCAAGTCAAGATGCAGATGTGACACCAAAGTTTTCCACGTTGAACGTTAATGCAGTAGAATTTGTGCCTTCGTTTGCTTTTTCTAAGAGTCCAGCTGAAAAACAAGATGAATCTCCTTCTTCGAATGCCTCTGAAAGCTCTCCAGAACACCGAATTCTTAACGGTAAATTTATACATTAATTGAAATGCCGATATTTAAGGTTATATAAAATTCGAACTGCAATTTCTATTCATTGAAATGATTTGAAAAATACAATTTGTTCTCTTATGGACTCCTTTATATTTGGGAAATATTGCAGTAGGTTCTATTTTTCTGAATTTGACGATTATTACTTCTTTGAGAATTACACTGAAGTTCACATTTTCAAGAAGGAAGATCCCTTTGTATCAATTTTTAGCGGATTTTTCATCAGTATTAGAACATATATTCAAATTATAAAAAATTTCCCTTCTAGGCTTTTTACTAGATATAACTGGTTTGTGTAGTCATATGTCAATTGATACTACCACATTATTTCTTCTCAAGCAGTAGAATATATCTCTGAACGCGCAATATTCCTGTGTTTTGCGCGATTGTGTGCGTTTATCCAAAATAAAGCAATATTTTGGCAATTCTATCTGTACTTAATTTAGCCAACAAATTTCCATCCCTACCATCTTTTAAATGAGGTTATTGTCCTTATTATCCATCTAGTTGGCATATTTTTGCAATTTGAGAAAAATTTTGAACAGTTGAATCATGTATGTGTTGTTTAACAGTGATCTTCTCTTGTTTTGAATCATGTTTTTTCAATTCGTTAATAGTGACATGAGTCTATTCAGAAAACAATCATGATTTGATCACCTCATGTTTTAACTACATACATATTCATTGAAAATTTATATGTTCATAAAATGATTTATAGGACATGAGCTTGAAGACCTCAAGAAAAATGTTTTTGTTTGAGCTCTTGAGACTCTGAAATAGTATCAAACATCTTGATAAAACTGAAATATGTTATAACTAATTTATGTTCATCATTGGATTGATGTTGAATGTTTGTTATGCAGGATGGATCACTAAATTTGATAAGTCTGCATCTCTTCATAGTATAATTTTGACTTTCAGTCATATCCATTTGTAATTTGATAGAACTTTATTGGAATTCATATTTCTCAGTATGCGAGAACATTTTTCATAATATTAATTGATTAATGTATTAGCCCACACTACAATCTGCCACAAATATAAAAAGCTATGAACATCCTGCTTCAGAATTCTACATTTCAGTATTCAACCTTGATATGAGCTATTTTTTTGTGTAGTGAAAGGATTTTGTTTATGCAACCCAAATTACTCACTCAGGTACTAATTAGTCGAAAGGATTTTTATCTTTTGCATATAGCTGTCAAAGATGTGTTCCTTAAATAGAATTTTAAGTGGATTCATAGACTACTCTGCTTTTGTCCAGTTAACAGTTCATAAATATTTTTAGATGCCACATCACTCAACAAATTGGAGTGGATTTTTGTGGGAATTTAATAGGGATTGTGATAGTGAGGATATTTGTCAATGGTGGCTCAGTCTATCTTTTTCAGTTTTGAATAATTATTGTTTTTTTTTACATCTCATTATAGTATAATGATTGAATAAATTCACCACTCAAAATATTTATCGCATATCATCTTAAATGGGTATATAACAGGGTTTTTTCAAAGGTGAGTCTCTTTCTCAAACAGAAGGAGAAGTCAACAAAAATCTTTTATGTAAAATATTCAAGGGAACAAATATATAGCACCCTAAAAACGAATTTGACACCTTTCTTTTAATTCATTCCCTTCACACGGTGAATATTTGACCAAAACCAGATGTCAACAATTAAACACTCATATATTTGATAGATTCGGTCTTCACTTGGTGGAAACTCATTTTAATTAAAAAATGTATATATGACAGTAATTTATTTCCACAAAAATGTTTGTACTAATACAACAACAGACAGTACAATGTAATACCTGAAGAAGCCACATCGTGGTGAAACAATTGTTGTATTAGTACAAACATTTTTTTGGAAATAAATTACTGTCATATATACAGTCGACTCTCGTTCATTCAAACCTGCGATAATTCGAACCTCTCTATAATTCAAAGTTATCACGAGTTCCCTACTAAATCTCTTTATATTTCGAACTAAATCAATACATTTTCATACACTTGGTAATTCGAACGAAAAAATCATTGCTATTTAACAAAACGACGCGTTAATTCGAACTCATCAGCGTCCAACACTCGACAATTCAAAGTTGCAGAGAGAAGAGGCGGAAAGATTGTAAGTACATTTTGCGACAAGTTCAAACTTGTATGCGACAAGTTCAAACTTGTATCAAGATACACGAGCCTTTGTTTTTGTTATGATTAGTTTGACTATTTGACGCACACACTTCTTACGAATTGGTTTGTTTAGTTATTCAGTTACTGTTACTCTTTCGTTGGTATGCAGATTAAAAGTTAGTGTTAGTTATGAGCCCTAGAAAGTATAGATGTTTGACGATTGCTGAAAAGAAAAAGTTAATCAAAAAAGTAGAAGAAGGTGAGAAGAAGAGTGATGTTGCAAAAGAATTTAAGATTCCTCTGAGTACTCTCTCAACAATAATAAAGCACAAGGAGAAAATTAATGCTGCTCAAACTGCTGGAGTACGGAAAAGAACTACTAAAGGTGAATTTCCTCGTCTGGAAGAAGATGAGGACGATACATCGGAACCTTTGGCAGAGGTGTCAGTTAAGGAAGCAAGATCCTCATTTGATACCTTACAAAGCTTCTGTCTACAAAACGAAAGTGATGAAAAAGCATTTCAGGCACTTTTTCTCTTAAAAAAAGTTATTGAGCAGTGTGAGCAGCAGAATTGTGCTTTAAAGCAAACCAGTATAACAAAGTTCTTTGGAAATATTAATTAATTCACATTACGAATACATGTATGTACACGAATGTACCTCTTAATTCTTGTCATTTTTATATTAATAAATAAAAATTAACCAACACTTAATAATTCGAAGTTTTATTTATTTTCTCTCACAAATTTCAAACCATTTGATATTTCAAACACTCGATAATTCGTAATATTTTAAGAGTCCCTCGAGTTTCGAATTAACGAGAGTCGACTGTACATTTTTTTAAACACTCATATGAGTAGTTCAGTGAAACCTCTGATAAGCGGACACTCACAGTCACAGTTCCGCAGATTTTGTAGGATTTGTCCGCTTACTAGAGATATCCTCCATGAAGTGTATAAAAAACTAAAACAATATTTTAACACATGTATTTATTAGAATAATTCATAGCAACAGAATTCTTTTATAAATATTATATATTCTATTGTGTATTTTACTTATTAATAAATTCTAAAATACTCTTTTGGCGCATATTTTGTAATTTTTGCTTTAACCGATTTGATTTAAAATGATCTTTTAAATTTTTTAGGTGTTGTAATACAACATAGTCGTCATTTACAAAAGTTTTTAAATCGTCAATTACTTTCAAAGCCTCTGTATGTAGTGATTGTGTTATTGCTTTCAACAGTGACAAGCTTGTGATCGCTGTCGTCTTCCTTTTCTGGTTCCGGATTATGGTGAATTATATTTTCAATTGATTCGCCACAGTTCAAACTCATTTCTTCTGTTGCTGCAATATTGTCAATTCTAACATAACTTTCAAGATTCTCTTGTGTTATTTTCATTTCATTGGCACATCTTTCCAATTAAACTATGGTACATAAAGGAAGGAAGTCGTCTGGATCCCATTCGAATGATGCAGTATCGCCATTATTTTTTTGGAAAAACTAGCTTTTCTAAAACCATTCTGTATTGTTGCTGACATAACTTTATTCCAGGCTGTTTTGATATAGTAAAGTGCTTCTAAAATATTCATGGACTTCGCTAACTCTGAAGCGGATCTTACTTGATCCTTTTTTTATGAAATGTGCTTTAATATTGAGCTTCGATATTAGAATTTGAAATTTTATATGATACCCTGGTCTGCACATTGATGTAGTAGACACATTCTATATTTTGTAACTTTATCTCAGGAGGGTGAGACCCTGCATTCCAAAAATAACAAAATTTTACGATTTTGCCTTATCATTTTTTTATTAAATTGAACCAACCATTCACGCATAATGCCTTGTGCCATCCATGCTTTTTTGTTAAACATCCATGTTGCCGGTAAATCTTTCATTGATACATTTAGGTTGGGCCGCCTTTTCGATCACCTGCATATTCTCTTTTTATCCTGCCATATTAGCACAGAATAAAATTGTAAGTCTTTCCTTGGAAAGTTTTCCACCGCTACATTTTTCAGACGTAAATGGTTTTGTCCGGTAAGGCTCGAAAAAAAAAAAGGCCACTTCCATCTGCATTGTACACATCTTCTGGCCGATACCCAAGAAGTAACGATGGCAATTTAAGTGTGAACTGATTAACGACATCTTGACTGACATTTGCTGATTCTCCGGCAATGCACTTAAAACTTATCGCATGTCTCTTACGCTATTTTTCCAGCCAACCAAATTTAATTTTTGGACTATTTCCTGAGCTTTAGCCTTCACTAAACTTCCCAATATTGGAATGTTTTGGCTATGGGAACTAGAAAACCAATTAAAATACACTTTGTCAATTCGAAGTCCATCAGCTCTTAAAAACACCTTTTTTTGTTCGGTATTGCTTCCTGATTCCCATTGTAAACGAATTTAGTTTTTATTCTCAACGATTTCCGCGGCTTGAGTTTTTCCAATCTTAAATTTTTCGGTAGTAGCTCCATGATGCCTATCTGCTCTACAGTTGCTGGTGACTTTCGCTAATCCCTCAGTATAGTAGCTTTCCAGTTGTCCTTCAGTTTGCCAATGTTCAGTAATTGCAAGAAAATCCACCTTCGATAAAATCAACAAGTCCATTATATGATTTTCCTAAACATTATATTGATATGTGCGATCTTGATTTGAGAATTTTTTTCTGGGCTTTGTATTATGTGTTCATTTTGTTGTTTTGCCGAAAAACATTTCTGAAGCTAAACCATATCTACTCCCTCCTTTACATATAGACATAAAATCTTGTTCCCTGGTAGCACCAATGGTGAAAGCAGAATTTTTACCATTGTATCAAGTTTTCTAACTTGTACAATACTTATGTTTCAACTTCTTTTTCTGTCATGTTCTTTCCTTCACTTTTTCCCAAATATATCGATTTCCTTTTCTTAACTCCTTGCAGTAATGTCTTCTTGGTAACAGTTTGCCACTCCTTTTCCTTTTATCCTTTTGTATTTTCAGGGAATTCATTTTTAGTATTGGTGGGTCTTGCAACCTCATTTCATTTTCTCTGAGTTTGTTCTGAATTAAGAGCACAACATCTTGACTGTCAACTCGTGACATATTGTGTTTTTCTGTCTATTCTGTTGTTTCGGTACACTTTTTGCAATATGCACAGGTACCACTTTGCTTATCATTCAAATCTGAAACTTTACTTGAACGTCACAAACCAGGTCATCACTCGCCGACATCTTGACGACGATAAAAGAGGACTTGGAGGTGAACCAACTGGTATGCCAGATTTTTTGAAAATGAATTTGGATTTCAATTTGAAATAGTTTTGTGCGAGGCAAATTTCAAATAAATTTTGTATTTTTGAAACTATTAGTGGATGGATATTGTTTTTTTTCTGGAAGGTTTTTAATTAGAGGTGTGCATTCATTTGTTGGAAACAAATTTTCTACATTAAATGAAACTAGTTTTAGTTTATTTACATGATCAATTTTTGATAATTTCTTTACTGAGCTGTGGTATTCATGATAGTATGATTAGGTATAAAGTCACGTCATTTTTTAAATTTTTCATTTAGAAATTTGAAAAATTTACCTGAAGGAGAGTTAATATAGGGTGTTCAAAATTCACTCCTCCATATGTATTTTACAATTAAATAAAAAAGACAAAAATAAAGAATATCGCCAAAGTTGCATTAGAAATTTTTCATTTTACCTTACCAAACACAAATACTAGGTCATGTTGAGCCTCAAAAACATAATTTTTGTTAATACATTTTTGCATCCCATCGCAAAATCTTCTATCTGGAGAGGCTGATGTTATTGCTTGGACTTGGGAAGCAGTTGGAGCAGTAAAAGGAAACTTATTTCAATTCTGTTGCTAAAACATTTTGTGATAGGTTGCAAAAATTTATTAACGCAAATAGTGATGTTTTTGAGGGTCCTTGTTTTTTGATAAACTTTAGTGTATTTGTTCTGTTCAGATCTGATTGTATTTTCTTCTTTGTGTAATTTGATTAGTCCATACATTTCAGGGAATTAGGATTCATTGGTATAAGTTTTTCCGACTATTCAAATTATACAAAGGAGAAAATCAGACCATCTTACCAAATTGAACATAATGTCAAAAAGGATTAAAATATTCTAAATATTATTTGGTGTTCTTATTTTAATGTCACTTATCCTATATGAATAATAATTTTTTTCATTAACCCTTATGTTAGTAACCAACTTTACCGACGTCTTTTAGCAACCGGGTACCCAGGTACCCACAGATCTAAATATTAAAAATTTTGTTTATTTTGTTTAAAAAAAAAATTCTAAACATTTTTTTCTTTAACTATTAATAGTTAGTGACAATTAAACAAAAAATAAAAATAATAATAATAATTTAGAATTGTGAATGAAATCTAAAACCAGTTTGGGGCACTCCAGGTAGTCGGTCTGTTTTTGTTTCCGGAGCTGAACAGATGCTGTTAGAGAAAGAAAAATAAGACACGAGAGCAGTATTCGACAGTTTTTGGATTTCACGAAAAGGTTACCATGTGTTCTTATGTTCCTAAAAAAAAATAAAGCTGTCATTATGTTATCTACAATGCATTCAGATGCATCAGTTGGTGATGACGCTAAGCAATTATATATAAGAAATTATAAATTTTTATAATAGATATGAAGCTGGCGTTGACACAATGGATCAAATGGTCCGGAGGTACACAAGTCAACGACGATCTTCGAGATGGCCAACGGCATTGTTCTTCAACATGCTAGACATTTCTTCACTTGCATCATATATAATTTATTACGAAAATAATAAAATGATTGCCAAAAAAACGACAGAACGTCGTCAATTTATGCGGAAGTTAAGTGAAGAACTAGCATTGCCGATGATTGAACACCGTACGGCGAATCTGCAAATAATGCGTCACTTCTCAACAAAGATTGCTGTTGAAAGTATTTTAGGTCATGCATTAGCAGAAACAATCGAGATAAATCCTGGTCTGGTGGTTGAAAAAGATGAAACCGGTAGAAAAAAAGTGATAGGATCTTGTCATGTGTGCAATGCCTTGCCAATAAAAAGACGGCGAAAGACTCGTAAGAGCTGTGCCAATTGTCACCAGCCAGTATGTGCTGAGCACTCAATTAATCTCATACAATGTGTTAAATGTCAGGTTTAATTTAATTAATTATGAAAAAATGTAATATTTCTTTATTTTTCCAATAAAATTTAGTTGCAACCATTTATAGAAACCATTTTCAATTTATTTTCTATTCTTTCCATTGTGGGTACCCGGGTATCCGGTTGCCAATGGGGCGATAGCTGAAGTTTAAGCTTATTTAAAAAAAAGAATGAAAAATAGATAAATTAAATGCACTCACGACTAGCTTTCTTTTGAGTTAAAGAACGACGATTCGAGAGCTTAAAATAAAATATTAAATATTCTTTAAGCTATTCATACAAATACACCGCGGTGGGTACCCGGGTACCCGGTTACTAACACAAGGGTTAAAAAAATTATTGTCACATTGAGTCATCTTTGAGTTTGGATTTAACTTTTTGTGGTACCAGGAATAATATTCATTCCCTTTATATCTGAGTTATTTCAAATAAATCTATTCTATTTCAGGAACAAATGTTGAAACAAGTGAGCAAGTGGAAGTGAAAAATCCTCCGGTTATTCCTCCTGCTGATGGTGATGCATCACCAGGTGATGGTGGAACCTGGGAAGATGTAGCAGAAGACGATCCCATTATAACTCCAGAAGGAGATGAAGAGGAGCCTTCTTCGGAAGAGGCGCCGGTTAAGGTGATAATCTTATCATTAAAATTTATTTATTTAAAATTTACTGAAAACTGAGGTTTGCCAAAATTTTAATTTTTCACAAAAATCAAATATTGAATAGAAAAAAACGACTTCTCTGATTTTAATAGAAAAATTAATCATCTTGACTTTTCAAAATGTATGCAAACTATTTTGATGTCAGTTCAAAAACAAGTACAATATAGAGCCTAATTATTTATCAGAATGAATCCTTTCTAAACCCTATGTGAAATATTTCTTTCTCATAAATCGGGTCATTCACCATCAGTTTCATTTTGAATTTTTGAAGTGTCAAAATAAAACTAACAGGGATCATTTGACAAGTAGAGATAGTGAGGTTATGGAAATGCTTGCACAATGATACTACTTTTAGTCATCATCAGTGGCTATAGGGAAATTAATCAATACATTTGAAAGTCTCTGCTATCTTAGTGATATGAAGACTCCAAATTGTGCTTGTCCAGTCAGGTCGGTTAAAATTATCTCCGCTTTGAAACGGGGATATCAATTGGACGCTGAGATCAATTTAATACCATAAAATTTTTTTGTTTGAGGCTAAGTCAAAGATATGGTTTATGCCAATGCTTTAGCAATGATTCAAACACCGAAAGACAATATATAATTTTGTTCATGAAATAGAGCTACAATTTGATGAAAAATGTCCTCGTAAGAATAATAGTCTGTAAGAACAGCCAAAGCAACAGACATTTGGCAGATATTATGTTCCACTATTAACCTCAGAGTTTTTACTCTGGATTGCAATAAATATGTTTTCAAAACACTGCGTTTTTCTTTAAATTTAAGATGAATTTTCTTGTTGGAAGACTGTCTAATTCTCTCGTAGTTTGTTAGTATTTGTTCAAGGCAGCAAAGGTAAATAGTTGGTTAAAAAATATATAAGAGACAGTATTTTAATTTCCACAAAAATGCTTATAATACAACAATTGTTGCACCACGATTTGGGTTCTTCAGGTATCTACATTCTACTGGCTGATGGTGTCCAGTGTAACCGAGTTTAAATACAGTGTTAAGTACGTGCCAAAATACTGGAAGAACAACTCATAAAAACTCAAGGTGCTTATTGGAGTTTACCGCTAAAAAATGGCATTAGGGAAAGAGATTCAGTAATGGAGACTTGTCAACATCTGTTTATTCATTGAAAAGGATTTTACGGGTATTGTACCTGTTGATTTCAAGAAATTCTAAGTGTTAATCTAGAACTTTTGCTTTCGACATGGTTAATTTCATAGTTTTTATTGAAATTATGCCTGAATTCCTTAAGATTATTAGCATATGTCGAATGTACGGAATCCGATAAGTAACTCCTTTGGTGTTCTTAGATTCTTTTCTTGAATGATCTACCTGGCCATAATTTCAATAACTACGAAATTATCCACATCAAATGCGAAAGTTCTCGATTAGCACTTTTGGAATTTCTTGAAATCAATAGGTACATGCCCGTAAAATTCCTTTGAATGAACAAACAGATGTTGACAAGTCTCCATTACTGAATATCTTTTCCTAATGCCATTTTTTAGCGCCAAATTCCAATAAACACCTTGAGTTTTTATGACTTTTTCTTCCAGTATTTTGGCACGTACTTAATACTGTATATAAACTCGGTTTCACCACAAATCGTGATGAAACAATTGTCGTATTATAAACATTTTTGTGCAAATTAGAATACTACTCCAACTCCTAAAAAGAAAGGGGTTTTTGAATCTAAATGTGACTGGTGATGAAATTTGAAATCTTATATGAAGGCCTTGGTAGGATCTATTGGAATTTACACCATGTCCATATTTTTCATGGTATCTAGGATTTTTGTGTGGTATTGTTCTACACAAAGAATACTCATGTTCTCATTTGCTTTGGTGAAAATTTGGTCCTCTCATCTTCTGAATATTTCAGGCTATTATCATGTGATTAGTTTGTTGTTCCGATTTGATTTTTCAGTTATTTGTGCTATTTTATATTTATGGAAGTTCAAGTTTCTTATAAAAATAGTAGCACCTTTTAAAAACTGAGAATATGATTGGGGTTGATAGCTATTATTTAGGAGCTTCACCATTGTCATTATAAACAAGTATATTTCATTTAATTTCTATGTGAAAAGTGAGAAAATCATATTTTTCCAAAATTCTTTATTAGTTGAAGTATTTCTGAAATAACCTCTATTATATAAAATACTGAGCATACAACAAAATAGTTTTCTTAATATCAAACTGATCCAATTTTTTTTTACTCAACATATGAAATTTGAAATAAACACCAGTTAATTTGTACTTATGAGAAGTTCTATAATTTTAGGTTCCTAAGAAGAAAATTATTAAGCAAGAAATAGTTGGTGACAAGAAAGAACATGTTAATGTTGTATTCATTGGACATGTCGACGCCGGTAAATCTACAATTGGTGGACAGATTATGGCTTTGACAGGAATGGTTGATAAAAGGACACTGGAAAAATATGAACGTGAAGCTAGAGAAAAAAGCAGAGAATCTTGGTACTTATCATGGGCGCTTGATACAAATCAAGAAGGTTGGTAATTATATGCATATTTTGTTGATGGTGAGGAGATTAGTTTATTCATTTTACAGCAATATTTGATAAAGTAATAAGATGTATCGATGTTATTGTACCATGCTTTGCATAGCTTAATTTCTTACGTTAATTGAATTTTATAAGTACAACAACAGATCTTTCGTCACTATCTAATGCAAAGTTGTCGTGGACAATTGCAATTCCTGTGCTCTACATTCAAGAGAGATGTTTGGACTCTCGGTCACATTCTCTTAAGCAGCAGCAATGTTCTAAATGTTATACATGAACTGACTTCTTGACAGCTGCCACAGACCTGGTTTCTTGGAATTTCTTCACAACTTCCAGTAGCACTCAGTTGGTCTATTAATAGGGGAACCAGAAAGTAATGTTGTTGATTGTCATTTGTCAGCTCACTGTGAATTTTCGAAGTATTTTCAAAGATATTTTAAGGTTATTGTTACTTATTCACTTCTAAATAATTAAATATTAGACTTTTTTGTTTGTAATTTGGGGTGAAATGGCCAGTCAAATATCAGAAGAGCATATTCAGCATTCTATGCTTTTTGAGTTTTGCAAGGGTAGTAACGTAGCAGTTGTGACCAAAAACATTTGCGATATTTATCCAAGGTTATTAGACATTCGTAAATGCCGAAGATGGTTCTCTAGGTTTTGATCCGGTAATTTGGATCTCTCTGACTCCCATCGATCAGGGAGACCAACAGCATTAGACAACGACATGCTAAAGGCAGAAGTGGAGGTAAATCCATATCGAGGAACTCTCAAACACCCTTAACCAACCTTGGTCGACCATCCAAGAACATTTACAGCAGATTGAGAAAATAAGCAGAGCAGGTGTTTGGGTCCCCCATAATCTGTCTGAAGAGAACCAAGCCAATCCATTCATCACATGCAATGTATTGCGTTAACGGCACCATACAGAATGGTTTTTTGATCGCTTGATTACTGGAGACGAAAAATGGGTTCTATATGATAATCCAAAGCGTAAAAGGCAGTGGCTCTCTCCAAAAGAATCACTACAAAGTACTGTGAAGCCTGGTTTACATCCCAAAAAGGCGCTTCTGTGTGTTTGGTGAAGTATAAGTGTTAATGCAGATCTCTATTGTGAACAATTGTGAATCAATCTTTAATCGAAAAGTATCCGGCGATTGCCAACAGAAAAGGCGTTATTTTGCAACATGACAATGCAAGACCGCACAGTACAATACATACTCTCCTAATATCGCACCTTCAGATTTCCATTTATTCCGATCACTACAACATTTTTTTAGTGTCAAAAAATTGAAAATTTTGATGATGTCGAGAATGCCATCTCGAGATATTTTACTCGAAAACCAATTGATTTTTAAATGTCCCACATTGAAAATTTGCCCATTAGATGGCAAAAGGTTGTTGATAACGAAGATTACAGTATTGATTAAAAATAAAGACTTGTTAATAATTTATTCGCTTGAATTTAATTTAAAAAGTGACATTACTTTATGGTCCCCCTTATATTTGGATCGAAAAAATCACAAGAGCTCAATTTAGTTTGAACACCCATTTTCATAATATACTTCAATTACTTGTTTCGGAAATGTAATTTGGAACCCTCAGTATAATGTATATATCGATAGGTTAGAGAATATCCAGACTAAATTTGTTGAACTGCCAACAGAAGAAAAAAGATATTGCTTTTCTCTATAAGATAATAAACGGAACTATTTACTGCATTGATAAACTAGCGACATCTGTTATCAAAACAGCACGAACTTATTTCTACTCTTAATAGCTATCAGCTGTTTGACAGTAGCATGTCATATTTTCATGTTATACTGCCAAAGGAATATGCAACAGTGCCAAACTTACGTATAGTTGTGATGATGAAATAGCTTCTGTTTTTTGTATTAAATATTGAATATTTCCGAAAGAAAACGCTGCCAATGTTTGTGCAAATGTTCAACGACCATTTGTGAACTAAATAAGACCAGTATTTTTATAGTGAAAAAAGTGCCTGGAAGATAGAATATTTTTGGAACTTTGGGGGACTATAACTTCTAAACTAAGACAGACTGGGTTTCACATTTTTTGTTCTTAAGATCATGGTATAGTGGCATAGTTACTACATACCTACATACAGCCCAGTTGCATTGATTAATTTAAATATTCTGATTTCCAACAGTTTATTTATAACACGGGTCAACATGAAATTTGATTTTGATTGCAAAGCATTAAATTTCGGTAGTTTAGGTCGTAATAAGACGGAAAAAAAATATATGGCATGAAAAACTTTGCTTTTGTGCTTAGAAGTCTAATTGAACGAAATTTTTAAAAATCTCGGATTTTAATTTTTGATTGAAAATAAAACTATTGAAATAAAAATGTTTATTATTTTTATTAAGTTTTACTATCAAATTAGCTTACAGAAAAGTGGAAAATAACTTAAAAGTGCACACTTTTACTTTTTCTTTTATGTTCATAGCTACTTTCTCTCAATAAACCCCAAATATAGTCGCCCATCATGTTTTCATTGTATTGGCCTTGATAGCGTTGTTCAAAATTCATGATGTCCTGATGGAAACGTTCTTCTTGCTCTTCGGAATTGGCTCCCATATTGTTTTTAAATTTATCCAAATGAGCATGCAGCATATGTACTTTTAATGACATCCTGCAGCCCATGGCCTTATAATTTGTAAGCATACCCTCAACCAACTTTTCGTAGTTTTCAGCTTTATTATTTCCTAAAAGTCCAGAAACTACTGCTTTAAAACTGTTCCAACTTGCTTTTTGAGTACGATTCAGTAACGTTGGAAATTTTTCATCGGCGAAAATCTCTTATTTGCGGACCAACAAAAACCCCAGCTTTAACCTTTGCTTCCGATAACTTCGGAAAAAATTTTTTTAAGTATCCAAAAGCTTCTGAAGTTTCATCCAGTTTTTTAACAAATTGTTTCATCAACCCTAACTTAATGTGCAAAGGCGGCATTAACACTTTTTCCGCTTCAACAATCGGCTCAAATTTGACGTTCTGTTTTCCGACACACAATTCTGTTCTTACAGGCCATGACCGTTGAATATAGTGTTTAGAATCCGCTCTGCTATCCCACAAGCACAAATAACACGGATACTTTGTATATCCACCCTGTAGCCCCATTAAAAATCCCACCATTTTAAAATCTCCAATCAGCTCCCAGTTATACTCACGATACTTTACAGATTCAAGCAAAATTTTGACACTTTCATAATTTTCTTTAAGATGTACTGAGTGAGCAACGGAAATTTATTTCCGTTGTGCAATAGAACTGCTTTTAAACTTTTTGTAGAGCTGTCAATGAATAAACGCCATTCGCTAGGGACACAGGGTATGCCAATTGCTTCAAACATACCTTTAATGTCATTACAAAAATAAAGTCCATCCTCCTTCGTGAAAAACGTTGCAAACATTTCATGCCTAGTCCGCTGATCCGTGATCTTAACATCATCAATCAAATTCCACTGTTTTAACCGAGAGCCTAGAAGTTCTGCTTTATTTTTTGGCAAATTTAAATCTCTAATTAGATGTTTAAAATCTTCTGAAGTAATGAGATAGTGTTTTGGTTGTTCAGGTGTAGGCAAAAACTCCTTATCGGAATTACTTTTATAAGAACTAAAAGATGAGCTACTTTTCTGCGATAATTTTTTTGGTGGTTCAGGTACTGGTCGTGTCAGGTCGTGAGCAATTGGAGCAGAAGAAGATTCGAGGTCAGGATATTCAATAGGTTTTGCATTTTTACCTCTACGTCTTTTACTCGGATTCACCATACAAAAGTAGCAGTCAGTAATATGGTCTTTTGGTTCTCGCCAAATCCTTGGTATTGCAAATTTCATAGACCTTTTCTCACCTCGATACCAACCTAAAAATATAAAAATAAAAATTAATATGTCTATTATTTTGGATTCATCGCTTGATTAAATAAAAATTGCTTACCTTCCAAACACCTTTTACAATAACTACAAGCAACATGTGGAGCCCATGGCTTATCTTGATTCCGTACAGGACAGTCAAAATATGCTTCATAGGCTTCACAGAGAACGTGAGATGTCTTTAGTTCATATTTCACGTCTCGAACTTTAATAAATTGACCACATATAAAACAAAAAGCATCAGCATCGTATTTGCACTTTCGTGACGACATTTTAAGTTATTCTGGGCTTGTAAACAACACCTGATGGTTGTTTATCACTCGGGTGCCATCTAGCGGCACAGTGTTAACGTTAATACCCCACTCTCACCGCGCGGTCTTTTTAAAAATATTAAAATCAATTAAAATTTATGAAAAAATTGAAAAATGAGTATTATTATTATAACTATCACAAAAGCAAACTTTATACCGAAAAAAGGTATTTTCTTTTCGTTTTTGTGCATAACTAACTGGAAAATAATAGTATAAACTTTAGGACAAAGAACGAAATTTTTTTTGTAGAGTCGTGTAATATATAAATTACATTACCATCCATATGGACTACTTTTTATTCCATTTGCTTCCACTTTCTTCATTTGAATAATAAATATCCTCTTCAAATTATATCATAAGGATTTCCATTTATCATTGGAACCAATAGATGAGTATACAAAATGATCAATTCTGTAGAGTCTTAAGGATTACCGAAGAAGTTCTTGTAAGCTGGTTATTTTCTCAAATGAATAATTATCTTTACATAGCATAAAACACCAGCATGTTCCCAGAATATTGAAAAAAATGTGTTCTTTGACTATAACTGATCTATTTATGAGTTAAGGATATGTTTTAACATAATCTTCCCGAACTTAAGCAGTAAAACACAAATTAGAAATTTTCTCTTCCGTATTTTATGAAGACGAGCTATTTCTCACTGTTCAAAAGATTACTGATAATATAATTTTCTTTTCAGAACGTGACAAAGGAAAAACAGTAGAAGTAGGAAGAGCCTTCTTTGAGACTGAAAAAAAACATTTTACCATCTTGGACGCTCCTGGTCACAAAAGTTTTGTGCCCAACATGATTGGAGGTGCAGCTCAAGCTGATTTAGCTGTTTTAGTTATATCTGCAAGAAAAGGTGAATTTGAAACAGGTTTCGATAGAGGAGGGCAAACCCGAGAACATGCTATGTTGGCGAAGACAGCTGGTGTTAAATATTTAGTAGTTTTGGTAAATAAAATGGATGATCCAACTGTCAACTGGGATGAGTCTAGGTACAACGAATGCAGGGATAAAATATTACCGTACTTGAAAAAATTAGGTTTCAATCATAATAAGGATTTGTTCTTTTTACCATGTTCTGGCCAGACGGGACAAGGATTGAAGGAACAGGTCGACGAGAAGATATGCCAGTGGTATAGGTAAGTAATATGATTCATAAAATGATAAGTTGTTTGCAAGCAACTTAACATTATCGAATCAGATCAATTGGCATGCACCCAACATGGGGCTTTCTGAAATTTATATAATAAAGTAAAATGTTTCTCAACGAATATCTGATTTATTTTTCTGGATAATTTTTTTCACATTCATTGAAACTAGTTTTTTCATTAAATGGGATAAAAGATAAACAAAATGTGTATCATTTAAGTGAGGAGACGCTCATTAGTATTTGTTTTTATCGAGACTTGTCATAATTTTTTAAATGTGGCAAAAAATTATTCAGCAGCCATTATTTTTGTTTTTTTGGATATGGTATATGATATGCCTTTAGTCAGCCGACAACTTACAGTAATTAAAATGCTATTTTATTTAAACACTTCTTTAAATTTTCTTTTTGAAGTTATTGGTTGTAGTACCTTTATTTTTGATTTTAGGGGTCCTGCTTTTATTCCATTCATAGATAATTTGCCCTCACTCAACAGAAAAAATGATGGACCTTTTATCATGCCAATTGTAGATAAATATAAAGATATGGGAACGGTTCTCATGGGAAAAGTTGAATCAGGAGAATGCCGGAAGGGACAGAGTATGGTTATAATGCCAAACAGGGTGAGTTCTTGAATAAAATATTAGTATTTATGTCTTAAAATCTCTTAAAATGACAGCGCTTCAGCATTCTGTTAGATATTCATTTTTAACTCGGCTTACCTCGCAAATATATAGCTTTTTTTGCCGATTTTTAGTTTATAAATTTGAAATATTATTTATTTTTATTTAATAATTTGGTGATATAACTACAAACTTTGAAATATGCCAGTTGATCATTTCAAGATTTATTGAACTTAGAAATTTCACCAGTATCCGAAAATCACCCTTTCAGGCAAGACTTTAGTTTATCAATTGCAATTATATTAGATGGACCGGAAAGTAATGTCGCTTTTTCAAATTAAAATCAAACAAATGATTTATTTTATTTTGACGTGACAACGTCTTATAAATTGGTTTGCCGGGTGACACTTCAAGAAACTGCGTTACGCTCCGCTCACGTTATGCGCTCACAATGAGAGCGAGTGAGAGGCACGCGTCCCTTCCACTCGGGCAATGGTTAGCCCGCCTAAGAGCGAGAAAGACAGACATAAAAAGTGAAAGGCACGCGTCCCTTCCACTCGAGCACAGTTAGCCCGCCTAAGAGCAAGAGACACAGAGCGAGAGAGAGAGAGAGAGAGAGAGAGAGAGAGAGAGAGAGAGAGTGAGAGAGATAGGCATACACACCGGTTCATGTCTTGCGCTTCTATTTCGCTTAGGCGCCTGCATACAAGTTTACACGTTGCCAGTTAATTGTAAAACGATTGTGTAGTGATAATGTGAAGGTAGTTTCGTCCATCGCAACAATTCAAACAGCAAAGGTAAATTTCAGACTGATAATATAACATGATGAAATAAATGACTAAGACATAAGTGAATAGGTTATGTTGTAGTAATCACAATGTTGTGGTAGTTTTCAATCAAAAAAGTAGTAGAAATCGTTTCTCAACCAATAATAATTTGTTTAACTTGAAAAAATGAGCGCGACTTGCTATGTAAAAAATTGAAATAACAATGTTTAACCTCCAACCTGTCAAATCGAAACTTTCAAACATTCAAACCGAGACGACTAATCACTGCGCAAGGTCGTAAGCGCGCGATTTACAAATTCAAAGATCAAATGTGAATTAGTTTTCTCCTTTTAGAAAATACACTTTGAATTAAAATCGATTGATATTAACAATTAATGTGATTTAAATAAATGTTCTAACTTTTAAATTTAGTTTTTATATTTATAACAATGTAAAACAAGTTAAATTTATTAATAACTTATAACAACTGATTGTTAAATAAAATTTTGTTAATATGAAATTCAGTGCGAGATTCTTTGTATAAATTAATGTTTTGAATATAATTCTTTGTATAAATAAATGTTTTAAATTGTTACTATTATTTCATCCTTCTTCCTACTATACGAATGAATATTCACATTAAAATTATTTTACCACTCAAAGTCGTTGTCACGTAAAACTTTCGCCCGTATACCGACTTTACAGGCAACAAATTTTTTTTTAAGTACGGCTGATGTGTTTGTATAAAGAATTTCTAATGTTGTCCTAACCAAAAAATGTTTTAATTTCCAATTTGTTTGGTGCATTTTTGTAATTAATAATGAAATCATCTTCGTTATCAATAACCTTTTGCCATCTAGTGTGCAAATTTTCAATGCAGGACCGATAAAAATCACTTTGTTTAAGAGTAAAATATCTGGAGATGGCATTTTGAACATCATCCAAAATTTCAAATTTTTTGCCAGTATGAAAATGTTGTAGCAATCCGAATAAATGGAAATCCGAGGGTGCGATATCAGACGAGTATGGTGAGGCAGTACCTCCCACCCCAATTCATTAATTTTTTTCCAAGGTTAGTTTTGCACAGTGCGGTTTTGCATTGCTGTGTTGCAGAATAACGCCTTTTCTGTTAACAATCGCTGGATAGTTTTCTATTAAAGATTGGTTCATTCGATCCAAATGTTCACAATAAAGGTCTGCATTAACAGTTTGTCCAGGTTTCAGCACTCCAAAATGAGCAATTCCGCGTATACTTCACCAAACACACAGAAGCGCCTTTTTGTTATGATCAAAATTACTGGATCTGAACCTAGAGAATCATCTTTGGCATATATGGACTAATGCACTGTTGCGTTATTGCCCTTGCGAAACTCAAAAAGCATACAATGTCGAATATGCTATTCTGGTATTTGGTTGGCCATTTCATCTCAAATTGCAAGAAAAAGTCTAATATTTAT
Organism: Megalocaria dilatata; assembly: GCA_034642435.1. Taxonomy (NCBI): domain Eukaryota; kingdom Metazoa; phylum Arthropoda; class Insecta; order Coleoptera; family Coccinellidae; genus Megalocaria; species Megalocaria dilatata. Next base: position 47,996,624 of record CM067859.1, on the reverse strand, counting down.
TCATTTAGAAGTGAACAAGTCATAATAACCTTAAAATGTCTTTGAAATGACTTCAAGGTACAAATGACAATCAAATATCGACATGCGCAGAAACGACTTTACTTTCCAGTGGCCCTATTACTTTTAAAAAAACACTCTGGGTATGTTTCGCATAGATTTCTGGCACGTGTTTCGGTCTTACGACCATCTTCAAATAGCATCTCTTATTTCATGTATCCTTTATATCATTTTTGAAGATAATGAAATTTAAATAATGATTTCTCCCATCATCTTTTTTGCAGACGGCAGTTACGGTAGATATGTTGCTCTCAGATGACGATGAAGTAGGCCATGTTGTTCCCGGTGAAAATGTAAAAATCAAAGTGAAAGGTGTGGAAGAAGAAGATGTTAGTCCTGGATTTGTACTGTGTGACGCTATTAATCCAATACACACAGGACGAGTTTTTGATGCTCAATTGGTTATTCTTGAACACAAATCCATCATTTGTGCAGGTTATAGTGCTGTCATGCATATTCACTGTGCAGCAGAGGAAGTCACCGTTAAAGTAAGTACTCATATCTTTCTGCTCAGAATCTGATAGGCTGAAGAATGGATAAAATATTATTGATAAGTATTAGTTTAGGTTTAATCTAAAAATGTAATTTTTTTGCTGGTTCAAGAATAATCAAGAATGATTAGCAGTCAGTTTGTAGAACCAAACTGCTGAAATTGGTTTTTCCAGCACAACTTGCCAAATGCATGAGGATGTATTGAAAAAATCTTAGCCTACTATAAAAGCAAATAAAATGTGATAGTCAAAATATTTTTTATTCAATATGAAGATTGCTAATTAATTTTTGAGATACTGCAACACTGAGGTGAATATGTCAAATTTGACATTGTCATGGACATTTTTAATGGAAAGTGTACTCAGAATGTGTTGACATAATATTGCTAGTGCTATTTGTGTTGTTTACAGATATTTCGAACATTCATCAATTGATCAAAAAATTGATTTTAAATCGTGAATATTTTCATGCAATGGTTTTCTATGACTTTTGACATTGATTAAATGAGCAGCAGTGTTTCGATCAACTTGCTTCAATTTTTTGTAATGAAGCACCATCTGGAGCCACCATGTTTTGTTGGTTTTCCGAATTCAATCGTAGTGAAACTGTTGCTCGAAAGAAATCGGTCCAAGGCCTCTCTTCCCCATCACTTTTCCTTGGAGTAACACCTCAATTACACTCAGCCACTTTCATTGCTACTCTCGCTGTCCAAATATTTCCAGAAATACTTCGGCAGTATCGACAGGCAGTGAGTATTCCCACTATGCTCCATCACATCCCTCGATCAAGTTTTGGTAATTGTCACCAGAGCGCTTTGTCTTGTTGATGTGTATAAATATGCAAGTGTCTTGAAAACATACATGGACCCCAAAATTCTTTCCATGATGTCAAATTGGTTGGTACATGTCATCTGCGCCTGATCCAGATTTAAATAGTCCAAGATCCCAGAGCGATAAGACACAACTTATTTTCACATAAATGAAACCTCATGTTCTCAGTAGTGTCTTATGTGCTCAGAATACCTGCGCGCTTGTGGAGCTTGCCGAGTGACACCTGGGCAGGTACCAGGTGTGAAAGGTAACTAAAATTAATAGTTACCTAACTTAAATTTTCATAGCTGATTTTTAAATATATTTTGTAGAGTGTTATTATAAAGTTATACCATAAGCGTCAGACACTTTTCATGGGCCAGAACTTTTGTCAGACGCTTTAAAGCTCTACAAAAAATAAATTAACTTAACTTATTTTTACATGTCTGACATTTAAATATGTTGTTCAGACAATTGTTACGAAGTTATATTCAATTAGTCAGACAAAATTGATTGACCAAACACCCCCTAAACAGCAAAATTATTCTGCCGTGAGTATGAGCGCGAAAGCATTATGCGCATGCGTCTTAGAGTAAATATATGAAAAATACTTACGGTACAGCTTCCGATATAAAATTTTTGCATCTCTATTTCAATATTTACGTAATAATTAGTCAGTATGAAAGTAAATTAATTCATTTAACATTTCTGGTATAATTAATCTGTTCAGAGCTATTTTTTCTTAGAAAAATTTTTATTTCATTGTTAAAAATATCATTTGCAATTATTTTTTTTACAAAATCATTTTTGTAAAAAAAAATGTACCCATAATTAATTAAAATAAGCATTTATTTTATTGTTTAATCATCGCAATCATCATAACAATTATTTGAATTTTCATCATTTAACCAATCACGATACTGTCCAACTAAGTCATCATCTTCATCGTCATCAGTTATGTTGTTGCTGACATCTTCTGCAAAAAATAATCAAAAGAATTAAAATACATAAAATTACTAGTTAAATAAATTTTAATCTTGAACTCTAATTATAGTACCTGATTGTTGAAGAGATTCACCAACGTCCCTTGGTAATTGGTCACTATCAAACCAATGAAAGTGAAACTGGTTTTCCTCTAACCTCCATCCATTTTGTTCAGGAGTAAAAATGGTTGGTTGTTTTTCATGAGCATAATTCCATATGCTAGAAATGTAATTAGCTCGTAGAAATTGTTGAAATAGCTCAGTTTTACACGGTGGTAAGCTGCTTGCATCAAAGTTTTTTTAAATTTTTACGGTTAAATTCTTCATTTATATTAGATACGCTGTAATTATTTAAAAATAGCTGAAGACGGGCAGCGTTAACATCGTATGTATCAGGAACACTATAGATTTCACAGATAAACTTTTGAATAGTCTTGAAAATATCTTCTTGTCTGTGCTCATCGGTTAATAATTCAGGATCACCAAAGTGCTTCAAAGCTTGCTGATACTCAGGTCTCTTCATTAATATTTTAAATGGTCTTTGTTTACCTTTTTTAAAAAAGGCAGGATTATAGTCACATCCGGTTAATGCATGAAATCCTGGCAAACTTCCACACAAAGATGATCCCAAGTTCTCGTACACTTTTGTCAAATTAATATATCTTTGGTTGTTTCCGGTGCCTGCGTTTAACCATACATTGGAACCATCGTCTTTCAAATTATGCATATGTCCTAACATAATAATCGCTATATCGGTATCAGAACATCTTACAACAAAATTTGCCTGAACGTCAATATTACAAATATGGAAGACAATTTTTGTGTCTGCCTCTTCATGCTCTGGACATGACAAACTGTCATCTACAGTTGACACAATTTTGTTATCATCAACTACGTAGGAATGACATTGCTTAAAGTTAATAAGTATGTGTTTATTCTCAACGAATGGTACCATTTCATCAGATGCCCGTTAATTTTGCTGGTTCTGTTTCTTCCATGATTTTCACATTAATTAATAATGTAAATAACTCACAAATCACACGACGTAAACAACAAAAACATGTGGTCTCACAGATCCAAACTATACTGTATACTATTAGGTTGTACCCAAAGGACACATACACAATACACAGAAGAATTACACGAATGAGAGAAGGGGAACTGAGTTAGTAAGACCGTCTCACTCGCTCCGAAACGCACCTATAATGCTTTCGCGCTCATACTCACGGCAGAATAATTTTGCTGTTTTGGGGGTGTTTGGTCAATCAATTTTGTCTGACTAATTAAATATAACTTCGTAACAATTGTCTGAACAACATATTTAAATGTCAGACATGTAAAAATAAGTTAAGTTAATTTATTTTTTGTAGAGCTTTAAAGCGTCTGACAAAAGTTCTGGCCCATGAAAAGTGTCTGACGCTTATGGTATAACTTTATAATAACACTCTACAAAATATATTTAAAAATCAGCTATGAAAATTTAAGTTGGTTAACTATTAATTTTAGTTACCTTTCACACCTGGTACCTGCCCAGGTGTCACTCGGCAAGCTCCACAAGCGCGCAGGTATTCTGAGCACATAAGACACTACTGAGAACATGAGGTTTCATTTATGTGAAAATAAGTTGTGTCTTATCGCTCTGGGATCTTACTCTAAAAAGAGTTCTGTTTCCTCTTGAGAAGAGGCCTAGATGTAGTAGTCATAAGGGATTTTTCCCTAGCTTTCAGCTCCCCCATATTTTGACTAATTCTTTACCAAGCATCATGGCACTCTGTGCTAGAGTTTGTGATTTTATCTGTGCAGTCCCAAATTTTTCTTTCAGTTCTAAAAAGGTTATTATTTTATCGCTACTCCACACCGTCGTCGTTTGGGAAGACATTTTTCATTGAAAAATTCACAAGAATAACAACTTAGGTACTGAGATTTTGTTTTCAGATGACGTACCTAGGTTGAATGTAATCACACACTACCGGGCTTTGGACTTTCGCACGAAAAACCACCAATCCGGGAAGCCTTGGGCAGCGCGAGTAGCAGCGGTGTGGCCATGAGAAGTGAAGTGATTACATTCTTACGTTTCCCATTTTCCTACTTCCTACCTTAGAATTTAGCTACATCAACTGGAACCGTTCAGTGTTCGTCATGATGTGATTCTTGCACAGTATTTGCAATTTCTAGATTTTTGTTTAGCATCACATCTCAAAAGCTTCTAGTTTACGCATCGATGCGTCAGTTACCTTCCAGGATTCTACACCATACAGTATTATGGAGAAAACATAACATCTGAGGAGGTTCTGGTTATTCAAGGCACAGCCCTTAAAGATTTTTGCATTCTAATGAATGCTGCTTTGGCATACCACACTTTATTTCTCGCAAGTTATCCCTTTGTTCATTCAGCGTAGTGCCAAGGTTTTCAATAATTTTGTTTTCTACCATAATAGTCCAAGAGCCCAGAGCGATCAGACATAACTTATTTTCACATGGATGAAACCTTAACTACAGTAGCGTCTAGTGTACTTTTAATACCTGCGTACTCGTGGAGCTTGCCCTGTGCACCTGGGCAGGTACCAGGTGAGAAAGGTAACTAAAAATAAGAGTTATCTAACTTAAATTTGTATGGCTGATCTTTATATATATTTTGTAGAATATTATTTTAAACTAGTTTCATAAAGTGTCAGATACTTTTTATGAACCAGAGCTTTTGTCAGACACTTTAAAGCTCGACAAAAAATTAATAAACTTTACTTATTTTTACATGTCTGATTTTTAAATATGATATTAAAGTAACTATTACAAAGTTATTTTTCATCAGTCAGACAAATTCGAGTGACCAAACATACCCTTAACACAAAAATTATTCAGTCGAGACTGTGAGCGCGAGAGCACTATGTGCATGCATAGTAAAAAATTTAAATATATTGAAAATACTTACTAATTTCAAACCAAGATTTTCGCATCCTTATTTTAATAAGATGAGTTTCAATATTAAGTTGTTAATTAATAAATATTAAAGTGAATTCATTTATTACATGTATTTGGGATGGTGAATATACTACTCTGTCAAGAAAGTACCGGGAATTTTCAATTAAAACAACATTTTTACATTTAATCGTCAAAATTTATTGGGTCGCCTTCAAAATAGGCTCCATTTGCTCCAATACATCTATGCCAACGGCACTTCCAACTATCGAAACATTTTTTATAGGCGCTTTCCGGGATGGACTTTAGCTCTCGCGCCGAATTTTGTTTTATGGCTTCAATCGATTCGAAACGGGTGCCACGAAGGGGCAATTTTAGTTTTGGGAAGAGGAAAAAGTCGCAGGGAGCCAAATCCGGCGAATACGGTGGTTGCTGAAGCACGTTTGTTGAGTTTTTGGCGAGAAAGTCAGTCACAATTGTAGCTCGGTCAGAAGGCGCGTTATCGTCATGCAAAATCCATGAGTTGTTCGCCCACAAATTTGGCCGCTTCTTACGGATACGCTCACGCAAACGTTTCATAACGCCTAGGTAATACTCCTTGTTTACCGTCTGACCCTCTGGAACGAATTCGTAGTGCACCACGCCACGGATATCGAAGAAAACAATGAGCATCACCTTCATTTTCGAGCGGCTTTGGCGTGGTTTTTTCGGTTTCGGCTCATTTTTTGCCACCCATTCCGATGATTGCTGGCTTGTTTGCATATCGTACTCGTAGACCCAGGTCTCATCACCAGTTATAATGCGTTCCATGAATGTAGAATCGGAATTACAGCGATCCAGCATGTCAGAAGCAACCTGTTCGCGATGACGTTTTTGAAGAAAATTCAGGTCTTTCGGTACGAGTCGTGCGGCCACCTTTCTCATGCCCAAAATATCAATCAAAATCGTACGTGCGGACTCGTGGGATATCTTAAGATCATGTGCTATCTCTCTCAAGCTGGTACGACGGTTTTCCAGCACCCTTTCCTTAATTTTATCGACGTTATCTTCGATCGAAGCCGTCGATGGGCGACCACTTCACGACCCTCCTTGAAGGCTCTGTACCACTGATATGCACGAGTTTTCGATAGAGCATTATCACCAAAGGCCTTTTGCAACATTTTCAATGCATCGGCACACGAAAATTCATTTGCAACACAAAACTTTAAACAAATTCTTTGCTCAACGTAATCACCCATAGTAAAAATCGGCACGCACTCTGACATCGACTGACTTAATCAGCTGTTGCAAACACACTAATTGACAGATCCCGCTCAAGCTTGGCATAGTAATTAAGGACAGTGGTACCAACCTAGGAAAAAAAAATTTTACCTGCCTCATTGCCCCGCCAGATTTAAATCGATAATTCCCGGTACTTTCTTGACAGAATGTATGAGGAGTCATTTTATTTTATAAGGAATAATCTTTATTTTATTGTAAAAAAGATACCAGTTAGAAAAATTTTAAGAAAAAATTATTCAACCAAAAAATATATAATTATGATTAATTACAGCAAATATTTGTTTATCTCTTAATCATCGCAATCATCGACACAGTCATTAGAATTTTCATCGTTCATCTAATCATGGTGTCCATTTAAGTCATCTTCGTCGTCGTCAGTGATGTTGTCGTTGCTGGCAGCGTCTTCTGCAAAAAACAGTTTATAGAATTCAAAAACATAAAATTTTAAATACAAGAAATTTAAAACTTTGCTCAGGTATTACAGTAGGTTTAGACATAGGACTAGCTGGACTTGAATTTGATACTATATCTGAATCTGGAACTATAGAATTATTTTGTTGATTTGAGGTAAATTGTGTACATTGATCATTATCAGTACTAAGATTACTTGGTAAGCTTGATGTCGATGCAACTGATGTATTTTCAACATCACTCGATAATCAATTTTCAGATTTTCTGAAGTGGCAGAATAATACTTTTTTGGCAAAGCAGTAAAATTCTTATAACATTCTCAATGGTAACCATTGTCATACAAATCTTCTGGAAAAACTAAGTCTTTGAATTTTAGGTTGTGGATTATTCTCTGCTTTGAAACTTGTTTACATTTTTAAAATTTTTCTTCGGTTAATAATTTTAATTTATCATGATATTGTTATAAGCTGTCTGCGTGTTATATTATTCTTATTGCCATGTATTTGCTCTTTTTAATGTTGATAACTATTGCAAGCTCTTTGCTTACCTCCGAAATCGAATCCACTAGGTTCCTGCAGATCGTCCAGACTCTGCGAATATGGAAGTATCATCTGTACATATGATAACATTTAATCGTTACTCCCTTGACCAGTATTCCTCTTGGCTTCATATTTTGCAGAGTATTGATATAATGGAGATAATAAATAAAGTTATTTCATGATATAAATATTTGTTTTTATGTGTTTTCTCAAGACTTATGTAGCATCACTCGTATAAATAACTGTTTTTCTTAATAGTTATTAATACATTTTTTGATTGCAGGCCTTAATATGTTTGGTAGATAAAAAAACTGGTGAAAAGAGTAAAACTAGGCCCAGATTTGTTAAACAAGACCAAGTTGCGATCATGAGAATAGAGTGTGCAGGTGTTATCTGCTTAGAACCTTTCAAATCAATGCCTCAAATGGGGAGATTTACACTCAGAGATGAAAGTAAGTAGTTTTTGTATTTAAAAAATCACAAATTCATATTTCTAATTGGGGAAATTAATATTATTTATTTTTCCCCTAGTGAATTGAAATGACAACAAACTTTACAAAATTACATATGAGAATAACTCAAAAACTGCAAAGTATTTAAGTTATATTATTTGAATAAGACTTTTCACTTTATTACAACAGTGAAGAAGTTCTTGCTGATTTTAAATGGAAAATAATATTTTATTTTCAATTATTTCTTCTGGGTGATAGAAAATTGAAGTAATTTCTTATTTTATTCTATTTTAAATTTTTGACCTGAAAAAAAATTTACTGTCACTCTAACTGACCATAGGTGAGTCGATCGCCTTTTTTCTCACAGTCTGCCCAGAAGTCAAAAGACCGATCGAACTTATGGAAGCATTTTCATTCCCATACGATTTTCCATCTATTTGCTACGAACGACATTTCTCAATTTTGCCCTATTTGCGGAAATCATAGACAACAATTAGACACGCCCTTTCTCCGTGAATGTGACGGTTTATTTAACCCATCAGCTCTTCAAACTACGTGAAATTTTTTTATCAAAATCGATTATATTGATCGATCAACTACAGTAATTTCACGTTGCTAAAATCTCAAAATTGGATGGAGAAATCTATAAATTTAGAACAGAAATTATTGCTTGTGAATCAGCTGAACGCTTTTTTTGAATAAAGTAATATAGTAAATATGATTACTTTTTGGCACGAAGAGATGAACAATATTTCAGGCATTCAGTGAGAACTTATTCAAGGTCATTTTATATTTAAGTTAGAAGAAGTGTTTCTTGATAATGATTGATAATTTCTTTTCAGATAAAACAATTGCCATTGGCAAAGTCCTAAAACTTGTGGAATAAAAACTTTTCATAGTTTAGTTTCAAAAGATATTCAAAACTGACAGAATGTCATCGATGCGAGGTTGAATAGAAAGTTGGACACAACACAATAATCCTATAATGGTACTGTTCTGTTCACCTTTTTAATTACCTATTGAAACGGTTGGTGCTGCCATCTTGTAGCTGATGTTAATATAACGAATTGTTGTCTATTATATATTAGCTTTTTAGTATATAATTATGTTCATCATTAATTATATGGTGTATTGGTTCATTTTAGATTAATTACATTTTTTTTTTGTATATTTTGATTCGAGTTATTTATTTTGATATCATTCACAATTGAAAAATTGTATGGTGTTTAACATCAATGTTATTGAAAAACAATATTTTATTGGAAAAAAAGAATTTTTGTGCTCTTATATTTTTTGAAAGAATTTTAAAGCTATTAATCTCATGATTCTTTTAACAAGTAACAAGAACGTTTGGCTGTTGAATCAGTTCATTGATATTTGAAGAATGAGTTGTGTTGGAATTCACTTTGGTGTCGAGGTTTCTGCTTAGAAATTATAAGATCAAAATTTTTATTTAGTTCAAATGATGAAAGTACCATAACAACCGCTTGTAATTATTATCAATGCTGAGTTTTTTTTTAAAATTTAATTCTCTGGGGAAAAATTTGAAGTTGAGGTACTCTGGTACGTTTTAGTTCGCAAGTTATAGACTGCCAAATGTTAAAAATATCGTCTTAAACTTATTCTTTCCATACTTTCTTATCCATTGAGCCCTCTCCAAAAAGTAAAAAAAAAACCTGTGAGCTGTCAAGTGATAGATTACAGGTCGTTTCTGTATAAATTGAGTAATTTCTGTCCAACATTTATTCTTCAGCTCGATATCAGTCATTATATTTAGGTAGTGAAATTGACTTGGTTTCTTCAATGTGTTGAAATTAAATAGCAGATATTTTTGAGGGGAAAAACATTCTGAGATGATTTATGAACTTTTAAAGTGTTGAGAATCCGGAGTTTCAACTGCAGATTTGTGTTTAGAGGATCAAATGAATTGGATATTGATCATAACATTCATTACATATCTATAGGTGGTTGTTACGGTAGAGTTTACTATTATTAAATCTTTTTATATGCAGAGAACTAAGAACGAATCACACATCTAATAAAACATTTTTTTTTTTAAATTGGAAAATTCCAAAATAGCCCAGTTTTGCACGAATTTTTCCATTTTGATTGAAAAAAAGAAGCAATGGGAGAATTATTGAGTTAATTTATTGTTTTAGTAATTTTTTTGTGGGGTTACGACTTTGTATGTATGAAGATCAATAATTTCGGGTATTTTCGTATGTGAACATGTTGTAAATCAAGAGATCACATTTTTTATTGAGTATGGTTTAAAATAGTTTAAATTATATCAGATATTATTTTTTTATAATTAATGAAAAATCTTTTAAAAATTCATTTGAACATCTGTGAGCAAGTCATATTGTACTCTTCTAGCATCATATTCATACTCTGGGTATTTGCGTTTCAAGGTTTTTTAAATTGAACTTTTCTCAGAAAATCACTGAGAATTTAAAGAAGTACGAAGTTCCTAAATTGATTTATAGACTGTTGGTGCTATGACTATATTCTTTTTGATTTAGAAGAATATTTTCTATTATTTCTGGTTAATTATTCTGAAGAAAGCTTTTATGTTATGCCATTTGAAGTGGACTAAAAAATGACCACTAAAAGCTAAAAAGTAAAACCTGTTGAAAATTTGTATTCGTACATCTGAGAATTTTCTTCCATTTTTCAAATAGAGATTGCATTAAATTTATTCACTCCTCAAATTAATATGTATTTGGAAAAATATGTGGTATTTTTCAACATATATCATATAAAAATTATCAAACACCCATAGTAATTCACTTTATAAACTGTTTACTGTATCTTTGAGTTTGAATAGTTGTCCTAATTATCTAGACTTCGAGTATACTTTGCAGTCAAATCTACCATGAAAACTACGATTTTTGATACGAGTAATCTTTTTGACAAGGCAAGCAACAAAAAATCTTTTAAAACGTCCTGTATAGCTTGGAGAACCTGCAAAGAGAATCAAGTGGTGAAAGAAAAGTTGAGTTTATTGTAAAAAGTTTATATATTACTTAGCTCCATCCAGATAGAGAGTTATGCGTTATGTTCAGTCCATGGCAAACTTCTATTTTATTTTAAAATTTTAAGAATATATACAACAAAAATTGAAGGAACAAAGTAACTACATTAGGATTTTTTAGTGAGTCTCAAATAATATTAATTTCCATTTCAACAAAAAGTGGAGTTACAACTTTTGCCCATATGGTACATTATCATAAGGTTGTTGATTTTTAACCTCTTTGGCGATTATATTTATATAATTTGGTAATCAAATTTATTATTTGTGTAATCTTATGACTTTTCAAGAGAAACATGCTGATAAGCATTTATTCTCTAGGCAGGAGGTGCACAATACTTCTTAATTCTCTCATTTATTTGGTCATCATTACCTATGTGATGTCACCATGTATTTCAGCATTCAAGTGGATTATTTCTCAAATGGCCAAAATCATTTTTTAAAGATATATGAAGCTTTATCATTGCTTTACATAATGAATTTTTGGACATTGAATGAAATAATTATTTAACATTTTTTCACTTAAATATACACAATTCATTCAGATGAAACTGATTTTCCAATCATCATCTATATACGATAATTCACCTAGATTTATGTGGATGTCGAATCATGTTTTGATTGTTGGCTTTCATTTACCAGGTATATTCAATTTTTCTGATATTCGGCCTATTTTAGAACTTTTTTAAGTGAAAACGTTCGATACTTGTTAGCGGAATGTATTCATAAATATCAAGTTTTTGCTTTTATTTTATTATGTATATCAAAATTCTCTGGAAAATATTGATTATATACAAAAGCTTTTCTATAAATTATTAAATCATAAGAAAAATGCAGCATTGAATTTCACCGATTTCCCTTTTATATTGGTGACAGAAAATATTGACATCTCATCTCATTGCATACAAAATTGTATGTTACATATTGCTGAAATTTTAATAAAAGTAATTTTTAAAATGGTATTTTATTTCCCTCTGAATGAGTTTTGAAAATTCATATTCTTGCATCATGCACACACTTTAAATTATTTCTGAATAGAATGATTGAAAAATCTCTTCTAAAACAATCTTTTAAGCCATGGTTTAGAACAAATAAAATAAGTTTGAATTGTTATTGAGTTAATGAATGCAATGCTAAATAGCCACATACAAATTTCACATTTGTAGATTCTAATAATGTAATATATATTAGTATTTTAATTTACTAATTTAGTCGTTCAAACATTCAATATTTCATATTTGATTATTTATTGTCCTTAAGCTTGTTGCCAAATTATTCCTTAGGTAGGTTTCAATTAATCTTTACATTAAAACTACTTCTTTGTGACCATTATATTGATCACAAACATTGTTTGGTGTTGAATTTGAATACCAATTTTCGTGAACTGTTAGTTGTTGAATCTTTGTGTTGTTTAACTTATACAAACAACCGGTGAAAGAGAATAGGTTGTGCCAGTTATAGAAGAATGAAACCGAAATTTCCCTATATATGGTGCTAGGCTAGCCATCGCTTTAAGGACCTTCACTTTTGCAGCATCATCTCCCTCCCACAGCAGATTTTCAGCACACAACAACCCAAGCTCCATACACCAGTATATTTTTTCTTAACCTTGAATATGTCGAATTTTGTGCTTATCATTTGAAGAGAACTGCTGCAGAACCGCATGGAATGCTTGTCGAAGCTTAAGGTGAACATGCTTTTGGTAAAACACAGTGTTTCGAGTGGTTGACTGAAAAAGTTTACAGACGACGAATTACAAGCTTTATTGGATGAAGATGATATTCAAATTCGACAGAAACTCACGGATCAATTGAGTGTGACGCATGAAGCCATTTCCATTCAAATGAAAGCTATGAGAAAACTCAGAAGGTGGGAAAATGGGTTCCACATGAAGGCAGCAAAATAAAATGGAAAAACCACTTGTGAAATGCTGCTCGACACTAAAAATACAGTAATTTCTTCATTAAATCATGATAGGTGATAAATAACGAAAAGAAGTTTTATACAAAATTTTGTGATGATTGGGGTAATATGGATAAGCACACAAAAGCTCCTCTCGACTTTACGTCAGTGCTTTTCTCGAATATTTTTCATTAGTTCTTGTTTTTTTGTTTTCCTGTAGGTTGAAAATATTTTCAATATCCCTAGATTTTGTGTGTGAAATTGAATGATGAAGCAAGAAATTACAAACCTTTTACTAACAGATAATTTAACATTCATTAAATTAGTTTGATTGATAAAAATAGTGGGGATTTGTGTGTACTTTTCTTTTTTTCAGAAGAAAATTTGTAAGTATGTTCATTAAACATTTGGCACTGCTACATTCTAATAAAACCTTAAATTATTTTATTTTTTTATAGTTCAAGGCTTTAATAAATGCTTATTTATAACTGGTTTAGTATAATATTCTGCTGCATGATTTGCTTATTTACATACAAGTGAAGTTAAATAAAAAGTGAGAAAAGTGTCCAGACCTAGAGACAAGAAAGGGTGTTGACAGATTATTTTTTCAATTTTGCCTAATGAGTGAAATATAATATTGAAAAAATTGAGCTATTTATCTTACATGATAACTTTTGAAAGAAAAAAAATCAACCAGTGGTGCAATACTACTGTGAAATTTGAACACATGGTAGATCTTGGCAGAATCAAGGTAGGTTTTTTGGTAAGGGGCATATAAATCGATAGCATAAATTCTTTTTATGCTGTAAGCTACCTTGTATAAATTTGTACAAATAAGGAAAGCATCATCAAGCCATACATTATGGATAATAGAATATACTAACCTTTTTCTCAACTTCAAAGTTTAGACCTTCATATACAATGCCCTCAGAGCTCCAAACATTTTTTACATAAATTGAGCCGGAAAGACATCAGTAGAACTTCATATCCTTGTATTCAAATCAAACTGCATGAAGACTTGAAAATACCTTATGTAAAAACGTTATTGAGGAAAAGAGTAAGAAACATTAAACCAAAATAGAAAGTCATGTGAGCAACTTATTTTTTACTTTAATTTTTGAACCATCAAAGACTCAAAGGAATTAGCCGGCATACCTGAAGTAGGGTTTTCAAAAAGACCTTATAAATTTTTTTCAGGGCTCAACCCTCTATAGATAGTCAAATGGTTTATAGAATTCTGAATTCTGACTGCTGATGAAAATAATAAAAAGTATAGACACCCGCATAATTAACTGCCCACCCATATTTTTTACTTCAATGCTTGTTTTCTCTAAGTAGTGCTTATCATGACGAGTGTTTTGAACTCTACTGTACTGAATTCTAGGTATTCCATAGAGGAAGTTTGACTGCGCAGATATACGTAGAGGACGTTCTTTAAGTACATGTCCAAGTTTTTTCGCCATTTATTGGCAAAAATTTCATGATAATGCATCTCTACAGAATAGCCACTGATTATCTCGATTGGGTCGGAATTTTACTTCACCATGGCCAGCCTGCAATCCTGATTTCAATCCTATACAGCACATAAGGGATAATCTTAAAAGATGAGTTCGATCAAGAATACCAGCTCCAACAACAGTAGGGAACCTTAAAGCAATTGTGGAAGAGGAATACAACAATATCCCTCAATTGCATATTCAAAACATAATATTTGGACTACCAAATAGACCTCAGGAAGTCATTAGAAACTCAAGGGGGTAATGCACATTATAAGACATTAAAATAATAATCAATTAAAAAAAAACTTAAATCAAAAGTTTATTACTGTCACTTACAGGAATAAATTTGATTAAATACAGCATGTTATGAAAAAATAATAGTTGTTCTAATCCATTGATAATATACCTTGTGTTCAATTCATCATTACTGAATTAAAATCTAGAAAAATTTTAGAAAACCTGGTGACCGGTGATTGTATGGTTGTGTGATCATATCAGTTTCCAAAAAAATTAAATGATGCAAATTCGAGAAAGACTTTATTGGAAAACTACAAACATTTTTGGATCAATTCATAACTCACATTTTATTCCATTAAAGAGGCGGATCTGGATCCATATTCAAAATATATGTATTACTCATTTTCCTACCAAAATCGTAGGTACCAAAGAAAATGTAACCTCCTAAACTAATCCAAGCTATCCTAGGTCCAAATCCAGCAAATAATCTAAAAATAAAATTGATGAGTAAACTAAACCAGGTTTCACAGTTTGAATGAAGTAAGCTACTTAATAAAGATTAATTAAAAATTCTAATTCGAACCAAATAAATCTTTTTACGAATAGTGCATATTTTTTTCTCTTTTTACAAAGCTGCTGTTCTCAAAAGCAATCCAGGCTTTAATATCAGTCACCACATTGTTGTAAATTTTATTCGTCAGTTTTTCAGCAAGCAGTTCATGTGGCAGTCTTTAGGAGTTTCAGTCGGTGAATATGGCTGATATGGTAGCAGATTACATCCCTTACTGGTGATGGATTTGACTCTCAATAAGCTAATTTGCGTTATCGTGGTAAAAGATAATATGGTTCTTTTTACGTGGTTTTTTCGTGTCTATTGCTACGTGTAGACATTTGAGTTGAATCGCGTTGACTTAGCTATCCATTTTGAATTGTCCAAAATCCGCCAATGTAATCGTCATCACTACAGTATAACTAGCTGTTTGCTGAAGTGATAATTACATTGGGCCCACTACACTTCCTTGAGGTACTCCAGATGTTATTGGATGTTTTTTAGATACTTTATCTTTTATCCTGGTCCAAAACTCCCGTCACTCAGATATAGCTTCAGAAATTGGAAGTAGGTAATGGAGAGAAACTTCTTTATTTTGATCCCTGATGCCTAACCTTACTGAATGTCTGAGTGACGTCTAATAATACAGATGGACAGTACTTTTTGAGTTCTGAGGCTTGACTGATCTGATGTGTTATTATTAGATAGTTTTGCTGTATGGTGGAATGTTCTGTTCTGAATCCGAACTGGTGCAGTGGTAACCATTCCTCTCTTTTACAATTTTTTTTCAAAATTCTTGAGCTAACAGAAATAAATTAATAGGAAGATATGAAGTTACCTAGTTATGATCATTTCCTGGTTTAGGAATGACATTATCTCAGCAGTTTTGGCCATTAATTTCGCTTCATGAGGATGATTATGAAAATATAATTCACTAGCACTTTTCTTTTTTAGGCAACTCTCTAATCATTTTTGGAGTTTTTTATTAAATTTAATAATTATTTATTTTACGTCTGGTGGTATGACGACACAATTTTGTTTTTGTATATAACATTTAATAGCAGAAATTCACATTCTTTCACTACAAGACTTGTATATTCTTCACATAGCTTGGAATATGCATATAACTAACTATCAAACTAGCATTGTAAATCAACAATATAAAATGAGCAGAAAAGAAAATAATTCACCTGTAAATCTGAACAAGATATAACTACTCTACTTAATTTTATTTCAAAGAAGTGCTATATCTCCCGAATCCTAGAATATAGTTCATCCAATTTAATTTTAAGAATATCTGATTATTTCATTTCAGCAGAGATTACATAACAAATCAATGTGGATATAAAAATGTTTTATATCTTAATATTATTTCTGATCTTGAAGAAGTAATGACATTAATCAGATTTTAAATAGACATACCCTCTTAAGCCTTTTTCCCTGAAAACTGTTGCAAATACATTTCGTATATCTAGGGATTTATTCCCTTCCAGTTTTTTTGTTTCCAACATTATTCTAGTTTTAACAACATCCAATGGTGTCGTCGCTGCTGCTGCTATACCACCTGTAAATTTAAAAACTAGTGAATTTATTTGTATGACTTTAAAGATTTACTCATAGCAGATTCTTTTCACACATTTCTTTGGAACAATCATATTAAAAATCTTGGAATATTATATTTTATTCATATTCGATATAGTCAAGATTTTTTGCAAAGGCGAACTGCATCATATTGGTGAGATGAAATGTTTATATTGGTATTTTTTCAACTTTATCCGCCTATGAAAATGAAGCAAGCAGTGAGTGAAGTCCTCTGTCTTTTCGTTATTCCATTTCATGAATTGATGTTCTTGGACTTTTAGGAACGTAATATTGACATATGAGGGGCTTATTATTTGACATTTAGCGTGTTTAGTACAACCGGTCATCCTGAATTTTTCAATTACACTCTTCACACTCAAGAATGTTAAATCAATACTACGACCATATTTTGTATGGTGTTCTTCCATATAGGTCCAAAAGAGGATGATGCTGAGGTGTCTGTGGGAAATCATGGATACGGAATAAGAAATGAGAGGAGACAAATGCTCCTGGATTTTTTGATGCAGAATAACCTGTATGCTATGAACTCCTTTTTTCAAAAGAGGCCCCAGCAAGAGTGGACTTAGGCAAGCCCAGATGGCATAACAAACAGGAAAAATATTGTAAGCAACGTAACAGTAAAGAATGCATTTTCTATAGGAAGCGATCACCGAATGAATGGTTCAAGCACTCATCGAGCTGAAACTGAAAAAAGAAAGGGTAAAACTCATTGAAAAGACATCTGCGAAGTGAAAGCCTCTGGATGATGTGGTGTCCTACCAACAAGAGATAGACGCTAAATTAGGTCATATGGGGAGCGAACGTGATCTAAATGTCATGTTACTAAACCGCACCATGATAAATGATGCTAAAGCAGCAAAAACAACATATCAAAGCAGCAATACCTCGAAAATGGATAAACTCAGCACACCAACAAGGGCACTGATGAAGACATGAAGGGAACTGACGGACAAGTACTCAACAAATACTGACCAACTGAAACAGCTCAACAAAGAAACTTCAAAAGCGAAATGCAGAAAAAAGCAAAATGATAACTTATAACAAAAACCAAATACACAAGGTTATAGAGAATAATAAAGAAATGAAATCTCTTCTAAAAACCTTCTCAGAAGGCAGAAGCAATATAAATAAACTTGAAGACAGAAATGGCCATATATACATTCTGTCAAGAAAGTACCGGGAATTATCGATTTAAATCTGGCGGGGCAATGAGGCAGGTAAAAAATTTTTTCCTAGGTTGGTACCACTGTCCTTAATTACTATGCCAAGCTTGAGCGGGATCTGTCAACTAGTGTGTTTGCAACAGCTGATTAAGTCAGTCGATGTCAGAGTGCGTGCCGATTTTTACTATGGGTGATTACGTTGAGCAAAGAATTTGTTTAAAGTTTTGTGTTGCAAATGAATTTTCGTGTGCCGATGCATTGAAAATGTTGCAAAAGGCCTTTGGTGATAATGCTCTATCGAAAACTCGTGCATATCAGTGGTACAGAGCCTTCAAGGACGGTCGTGAAGTGGTCGCCCATCGACGGCTTCGATCGAAGATAACGTCGATAAAATTAAGGAAAGGGTGCTGGAAAACCGTCGTACCAGCTTGAGAGAGATAGCACATGATCTTAAGATATCCCACGAGTCCGCACGTACGATTTTGATTGATATTTTGGGCATGAGAAAGGTGGCCGCACGACTCGTACCGAAAGACCTGAATTTTCTTCAAAAACGTCATCCTGAACAGGTTGCTTCAGACATGCTGGATCGCTGTAATTCCGATTCTACATTCATGGAACGCATTATAACTGGTAATGAGACCTGGGTCTACGAGTACGATATGCAAACAAGCCAGCAATTATCGGAATGGGTGGCAAAAAATGATCCGAAACCGAAAAAACCACGCCAAAGCCGCTAGAAAATGAAGGTGATGCTCATTGTTTTCTTCGATATCCGTGGCGTGGTGGACTACGAATTCGTTCCAGAGGGTCAGACGGTAAACAAGGAGTATTACCTAGGCGTTATGAAACGTTTGCGTGAGCGTATCCGTAAGAAGCGGCCAAATTTGTGGGCGAACAACTCATGGATTTTGCATGACGATAACGCGCCTTCTCACCGAGCTACGATTGTGACTGACTTTCTCGCCAAAAACTCAACAAACGTGCTTCAGCAACCACCGTATTCGCCGGATTTGGCTCCCTGTGACTTTTTCCTCTTCCCAAAACTAAAATTGCCCCTTCGTGGCACCCGTTTTGAGTCGATTGAAGCCATAAAACAAAATTCGGCGCGAGAGCTAAAGTCCATCCCGGAAAGCGCCTATAAAAATGTTTCGATAATTGGAAGTGCCGTTGGCATAGATGTATTGGAGCAAATGGAGCCTATTTTGAAGGCGACCCAATAAATTTTGACGATTAAATGTAAAAATGTTGTTTTAATTGAAAATTCCCGGTACTTTCTTGACAGAGTAGTATGTAGGCTGGCAGCTCAGTGGTAGAGCTTAGGGCTCGTAACCGGAAAGTCGCGGGTTCGAATACTGTTCAGGTGGAAAGAAATTTTCTAGCTGGACGGTTGTCGGCTACCATTTCACTGTTGGGTAGAAAATTAACAGTGCTGTGACCTAAAGTGGCGCAAGATCGCAGTAACAAAGCCTACTGAGGACACAACTGAACTCCTAACTCGCACAAGCTGAAAAAGCTTCTGAGGGATCTTCACCGAAGATCTAGGAGTATCAGGATAATAATAACAAATAAAATGGAAATCCTAAACATCGGCAAGGCCTTTTATGCCGAGTTGTATAAAGAACCGGGGTTGCAAACATCAAATACAAACATACCCAAAATTCAAAACTAAGTTTCGAAGATCTGGCGAAGATTATAGAAGCCGAACTAAGAGATCTGCTCAAGAAACGAAAAATAACAAAACCGCAGGTGAAGACGAAATTGAAGCTATAAAGCACGGAGGTACAGCTCTTCTTCAAGCTATTTGTGAGCTCTTCAACGCCTGCCTAAAAAATCAAACGACTCCTTCTCAGTGGGATCGAGCCACTATAATTATCACGAAAAGGATCACCAACAAATTAGATCAACATCAACCTTGTGAGCCAGCAGGTTTTCGAGCAAGATATGGCACAAATGACCACCTGTAGACTCTGAAAAGTCTCATCAAAAGATGTGTGGAATACATACAAATACAATGTGGAATACTATAAATCATATAACAGAAAGTAACAGCGTCCCACATGAAGTACTACTCCTTTTTTCAAGAATTGCCTAATCATTTTTGGAATTATTCTATATATTCCCGGCGATTTTTGAGTACTTTATTTCGACCTTAATTACGCTAAATTTTTTTACTGGTGGAATGTTTAGAACAGTTTCTAGTAAGTTTTTTCATCAGGATCGTTATTGTTAGGAGTAAGTAAATACCTTGTCTATGTATGCTGTAGAAATGTGATGAAAAAAAATCAAGATCTGGGGTTTTCTTTATATAGCAATGAAATCGATAATCAATACATTATCTTCGATAATTTATGGGTGCAGATAACAAACAAGGGAAGATCAAGCAGAGGACTATATGGAACTCCCTTTGATATATTTGACAAATATACCTATGCCTGCTTCTTTTCCTCTAATGGAACTATCTATATGCCAGATTAAATGGTATATCTGCAACTGTTTTGTTCTCCTGATCTTTACTGGTGGTTACAATAACCATTACATAGCACTGAAATCATATTTAATCAATATAAGTATAAGGGTAATTCTTCTCACATCTAAAACATTCCTGCATGCCTGCCCAAGTCCTTTGAGTTTCATGAAGGGGTATTTACTTGCCATGAATTTTGAGATACTGATACATTGTTACACCCAATTTAATGATTTCAAATAATTTGAATATAAACTTTTCACATTAACTTACCTGCCATACATCCACATAGAGCAACTTCATGTGGTTCTAGGGGAATGTTGTTTTTTATTATTTTTCGATAGCTAGTTTTGAAATATTCTAATAATGGAAATTGGATAAATGAAAACGGTATTTCCCTATAAACCATGGATCTGAAACCTTGATAGAAACCCTGAAATTTAAAATAATTAGTGAAGAAAAATGAAAAGTTTTGACATGAGCTGCTTGGGATGAACAATGTAAAATAAATCAAATATTGAAGAACGGTAGACACTATGCACAAGCTTTTTCTAACCTTATTTATACAATTTATTATCCCATTTATAAAAATCCGAACGTACATTTCTTTTTTCCACATAATTGAACACTCATTAAAAACAAAAAGATAATGGTTTGATGATAAAAAAATTTCATCCAAGAACTAAATACTTACCATGATACCATCACGTTTATAGGTTTTGATGACTATATGCCATGAGGTATGTTTTTTATTTATTGCCGTTTGTCGTCTTTGTTTAACTACTTCCATGGGTACTCTAAGAAGGCAAGCTACCTTAAAGAAATAAAAAGAAGAATATTCTGATAAATTTTAGATTATTAAACTTACCACTTCACTAGCTGACGCTGCAAACATATGGAGTAAAGGTTTAGTTTTGTTTGATACATATGGATCAAGGTAATATTTGATGCTCTCATAGGTAAGGAAGAATAGAGCTCCTGGAAATAGCGATAATGAGTATGTGACTTTTCAAAAGATTCATGTATATCGTGAAAATTATATATTGGGAGTACATGTTGATTGGGTTCGTTTTTTAAGCTCAAAAAATGCATTTCTTTCAAAAGATAATGAATTGATAAATTAATCAAAATATGGTCCATACTGCTTACTTCTTTTTCTCACCTCCCAGGCAATTTCCGAATACCGCCTCGGAAAAATTTCTTATCTTTTGAGGCGATCCAATTGTGAAGCAAATTTTTTCGAAAGAAGTGAAGCGGTGACCTGCCAAATCGTCGAAACAGCCATTAGTCAGAAGGAGCAATGTCCGGAGAATACGGCGGGTGCGGTAAGATATCCCATTTGAACGTTTCTAATTTTTTTTTGTCAACTTTTGCGACGTGAGGCCGAGTGTTGTCATGCAAAAAAAAACTTTATCTTGTTATCATTATATTCCGGTCGTTTTTCTCGTGATGCACGGTTCAAACGAAGTAATTGCATTCTGTACCGATCACCCGTAATGGAATCACCAGATTTTAGCAGCTCTTAGTACACAACGCCCCGGCCCGAAAAATCTGACATTTTCAACACCGCAATAAAGAACGTTTTATATGAAACTCAAAACAATTAAAACTGGATAATATCGGCAGATGTCTAATCTGTCTTAAACCAAGGCGATCAGTTGTTACTATTTAGAAATTTAATGTTTTTAAAGCCATCTTTTGAGAACGGACCAAATTAATTTGTACTCCCAATAAGTTAATTAATTTTGGAAGAAAAACATTTAAGTCATTCTATATTATTCGATCACTTCATTCATTGTGTATTTTTTGAGATACTGACGAAATAAAATTTCAAGTAAGCATATTTCCGGGTCTGTGATTTTGATCTTCCTATTCATTCTTGAAATTCCATATTTTTGAGTGATTTATTTCCGAACTATCTTATAAACATATAGAATTCATTTTACAATAAATTCTTTCATCAAAGTTGAACTCGAATCCCAAGGTAACCTTTCTTGAACTGGATATCTTAAAAGAACCACAAGAAGAGGAAGAAAACATTATCCTTGATACTGAATTGTTTCAGCCGTTACTATTTGGTAGTTGATCATAATTAAAACAAATTGTAGAAATTACTGTTTTCCTACCAATAAAAAGATATATTACACATTTTCTTGTAACTCGAGTTTCGGGAAATGAACTATCCCATCATCAGACAACTGAAGACCTAACAGTGGTACAGTGGTATTTAAACAAAAGTGATGAATATTTTGAATATTTTAATACATTCTAGGTAACACCTAATAGTGGTACAGAGGTTTACAATCGAAACGTGATAAAAAACCGGGTTAAAAAAGAGGGGCCTTCTAACAGATATCGGAATGTCGGCAAATGACAAAGAAGGTTGTTAAACAGATGGTACCCATTTAAATATCTCAATTTTTTTTGGGTTATATAGCTCCGTACAGTCATTCATTATTTTTACATTATTTTGTTGTATGTCCTCAAATATTTGGATTTACAAAGCTCTATACAGTCATTCAAAATAATGAATGACTGTACGGAGCTATGTAACCCCAAAAATTATTTGAGATAAATGGGTACCATCTGTTTAACAACCTTCTTTGTCGATTTCTGATATCTGTTAGAAGGCTCCTCTATTTTAACCCAGTTTTTTATCACGTTCCGATTGTAAACCTCTGTACCACTATTAGGTGTTACCTAGAATCTATTGAAATATTCAAAATATTTATCACTTTTGTTTAAATACCACTATACCACTGTTAGGTCTTCAGTTGTCTGATGATGGGATAGTTCATTTCACGAAACTCGAGTCACAAGAATATGTGTAATATATCTTTTTATTGGTAGTAAAACATAGTAATTTCTACAATTTGTTTTAATTATTATCCTTGATTACAACAACTGGGATATCACGGAAGTGAGTAAAGAAATAAACGAATATATAAGAAAAAACTAAAAAAATGAGAATTTCAATGTTTAAAAAAGCCTTTATTAGTAAGACTCATTTTACTTTAATAATTAGAAATGCATGGAATCCTTCATGAAATTTAATAAAAGACGATAAAAAAGTATACCCTTCAAGAACCCATCAATTTTGTTTCCATGAGCTACCCTCATACATAATCTAACTAGCAAAAGTCAAACGGAAAATTTATAGGGAATGCAATTAAAACAGAAACACTAATTACAATAGAAAATTGAATGAATATAACTTCCCAAAAATTGGACAATACAGGAAACACACATGAATAAAGGCCGATAAAGTGAACGAATCAAAGGGGAGATTATTTTAGCAAGAAATAAAAAAGCCCCCAAAATAAAAACAATAGAATGGAATACCTAAAATACAAAAAATAACACCGATGATCAAGGGAAAGCAGAACTATTCGCTCAGTATTATGAAAATATATTTAAATATGATGAGGCTAATAAATTTGACAAAGCTCCAAGAAGACAAATTGAGCAATGATAACAAGAATTTTACAGGAAAACAGAAAATGAAAGAAACAGAAGACGAAATCGATAGAGGAACCTACTGTGAAATAATAAATAACGCCAAAAACAACACTCCAACGCCCTGAGAAAAATCTACGAGTACTGTCTCAACAAAGGAGTATGGGAAAAAGGCTGTTGAATAACAATTCCAAAATCAAATATACTCTAAGACAAAAAATTATAGGCCTATAACACTCCTACCAGAATTGGGAAAAATATATGAAAAAATAATCATATCTAATATAAAAAAGGATGCTGAAATGAACAACTTTAAAACCGCTGCAATCTGTCTGGATATCAACAAAGCCTTTGATAGGGGTCTATTTTTCAAGTTATTTTGAATGAAAACACCAAGATATTGTATTAAAATTATCAGACAATTTTTAGAGAAAAATATATAGGAGACAGTGTTTTATTTCTACAAAAATGTTTGTACTACAACAATTGTTTCACCACGATGTGGCTCCTTCAGGTATTACATTATAACTGTTATACAAGAAAACAAATATGTCTTCTTTCACCATTCACAAACATTTGAGTAATAAAAAGGGGTTTTTTTAACTTGATAGAAGGATTTTCAATTTCCTAAATATGAAACAGAGCAATTCTGTTCCGCTACAAATGGCATGAAAGTGGACTGCAGATTATCGGTAAGAATCTCAAATCGCCTTTTTGAAGATGTGCTACATATTTTAAAGGTAGCTTTTTGAAGAGAGGTTGTTTCAAAGAATTTCTTAAGTTTATGTTGGCCATTTTTAGAGTGGAATTTGGTTATCATAATTCCGTTATGAAATAGTGCTGTTTCCACTAACTTGTTGTGTAAGTTCAATCAAGATTCTGTATTTTCTTTGGAATTTTTCATTTCCTTTTGATACTGTGTAATGAGTGGTAATTCTATATGTCAAATAAAATTGAAACAGTGATTTCTAAGGCATTTATTTAATTTAAATTTAAACGGTTTTTGATAAATTTTATAAAACTAAAATTTGTAGCGACGTATAACAGAATTACTCTGTTTGATATTTACGATAAACCTTTAAGCACCGCTGAGTCTAACTTCCATGGATGCCAGCAAATCGTTTTCCAGAACAAAAATCTTAAAAAGATAAATGAATGGAGTCAATGGAATTTGGTGCAATTTATGCCTTGAAGACCCAAACAACAACTTTTACTAGAAAAACTCAAGTGAATTCTGACTTGAAGATGAAATACCAGGTACTTCAGTGATTCCATGCATCTTCTTATCTTCTTGGCATGACTGCCAATTCTTCGGTCTGTTGGGAGAAACATGTGACTGACATTGCGAAATCTACTGCAAATAAGCTGAGATATTTGATCAAGGCTAGGAAATATTTCTCTGTAGATAAGATTCTTCTACTGTATAAAGCCCAGATCAGATCAGGACTCGAATACTGCTCTCATGTTTGCAGCTCAGCAACCAAGCATTCATTACAACTTTTGGATTTCATCCAGAAAAGAGCAGTATAACTCATTGACTGCACAACTATGACAGTCAGTATGCAGTTGTTGGAACACAGAAGAAAGAAGAATAGTTGACGACTTGTGCCTGTTCTATAGATATTATCACGGTCCATGCTCCACACAACTGAAAGAAAAAATACCAGCTGCCGTCAAAATCGCACATGGCACTAGGGCTGAGCAACGAGCACATTCCTATGCAATTGAATTAACAACTCTGAGAACATCTCTTTATCAGAAGTCCTTCTTAGATTAAACAGTTGAGGAATAGGCTTCCTGCTGATGTTTCCTTCAGTGTATAATCTTCAACAGTTCAAGATGAGAGTAAACAGGACACAATTTTCTACTCGGGGCACCAACTAGATGACATAGGTTTCTCTTTCATGGGTTAAAATAAAAAACAATTAAATAATCCAATAAATTTTTTGGAAATAATTTTAACTAAATAGAATCGTTGAATTTCCTTTGATATAAAGAACACCTTCAACAAGATACAACCATTCCGATCTTTTCAATCCATTCAAATTTTCCCAAATTTTATAGATCGATGACACTCAGATAACATTATGCAAAAAGAACTGAAATAACCAGAAATGATAATTTCAGAAAGAAAATTATAAATTCACTTATAAATAAAAAAAGAAAAAACTTCTTATGAAACATGGTACCTAAAGAGAGAGAGAGAAATTTTTTTTATTGATTTCTCGAATAAAATGGCTAACGACTGAAGTCTTCCATCCATCACATATACCTATTTATTAAATTTTCAATTATATTTATTTAAAAAATGTTCAAATAAGGAAAACAATAATGAAAAAATTTGCCAAGCTAAAAAATTTTCTACCAATTTGACAGAAGGTAGCTCAAATACTTTCAGTAAATATTAAAATAGCTTTCATTCCATTGCAAAAAATTGCTAATATATTCTTCAATGCTAAAGCAACAGGCTTGATATAATAAATCAAGAGTTTATAAATTAATTCGTCTGAATGCAGTAGCATGTGTATACAGAGTGTTCCTACATTGGTGATCAATTGGATGATACCAAGAAAAAAATTTTAATAAACAGCAAACGCTTCGTTTTCGAGCTATCGGGTTTTTAAGTTTAAAATCTTTCAAATTTTTTTCCTCATAGCATCTACGTTTCCCAAGATATTCAGCTGAAATTTGGAAAATATATTACACTTAATGTTTATATCATATTAGATGTGAATTGCCTGTGAAAATCAACGGGGTGATATTTTTTGAGAAATTTCCCCTTTTTATCTCCAAAACTTTTTTGTGGTGCGCCGCTCGTAAAGGAATATTTGTTTCATTCAAAAATTTTTTGAATTCTTACAATTCTTTTGTATCTTCTATTATTTCGGAGAAAAAAAATTTTTTAACAATTTTCTCTAGGAAAATCGAAATTTCCGAAACAACTCAGTAGATTCTGGAGTATTTGGATAAATTTATGGTTCCATTATTAGTTTTGAAAGATCAAATTGAAATCATCTGTTTTGATAATGAAAGTGTTTCCTAAACTTCTTCTGATACTAATATAGAGGTGATTTTCAGAAATTCTGAAATAACTTACAGACATACATTTATGGCCTTGCAAATGGAAATACAAGAGAAGATAAGTGTCTTTGCCTGGAACGCTATACGAGCTGAGCTATTTTCTCTAATATTCACAGGCGACTTTCAGAAACTGCATCTTTTTCAATCAAATAAATGAATGCCGTTAAACCTCTCAGATTCCCATTTTTGTGTAGTTTTGCAGAAGCAGTTGAAAATGTTAATTTTTTTTAATGGTCATCGCACAAATCTATTTAAAGCATTTCATGATTACCCTATTCAGCATCATCATGTCAAAAATACAAATCTGTAATAATTTAAAATAGGAAAAATCAGATAGAAGCTTCACAGCTTTTGTTAAAAATAACACATTGAAACAACTTGTCTCACTAACCTTGTGGTACACTTCCAATCATTTGTGGACCTATACCTTTATATACGTTAGTGAAACCCCCTGCTTTTAAAAAGCCTTGTGGAGACTGAAGTCTAGTTTTCAAAGTATCCAAGGGAAATAAACTCATATCGACAACAAAACCAGCCATACCTCCAGCCTTAAAAATTACCATTATATTTTCAATAAAAATGTCTATCAATTACTACAAACCAAAAATGATGAGACATACACTTGTTTAATTTCATTATTCTCATTGTTTTTAGGTGCCATATTCAAAAAATTAACTAAATTGCATTGATTCAGTGGAATAGATATATAATAAAAGTACACATAACCTAAATGAGTAAAGATGCATACAAATTACACATCGTAAAGGTCTGTTGAACAATCTATCAACATAATTATGTAAAATAGAAGATAACCTATTTGGTCATTCATTATAGATAAGAAACATATCGAATATATATCCTGTTTCCAATCGTGGGTTATTACGTTTATTTATATCATATCACATGCTCAATTAAAGTCAAAGACCTGTTGCACTACTTATAATTATTGACAAATATTACTAGGTTATTAGGTCTACTACTTTTTTACCTACGACGATTAATGAATATGCAGTTCTATGCATCTCCCTACTAACGATTCAGTGCAATTACTTTTTAGACTTAATCCTACCCAGGCGATACTGTTTCAAAATTAACAATTCAGTTGGGCTGCTATAACTTTATCTTTTTGAAAATAAGTTTTTTGAAATTATATGCTTTAGATCCAAAAAATTCAAAATTCACACATTTTTTGATATTAAAACATAGTAATTTCTGAAAACTTGTTTTTATTATGATCAACCAACAAATAGTAGCAGCCACAACAATCTGTATATTTGTTGTAGATTCCAAGGTAATCTGTGACAACACGGTGGCTTCAATAATAAGAACTTTCTTCCATCCATATTAGATAAAGAGATGACGAGTATTATATAATAATAAAATAGAAAGGCTTTTTACTTGATAGAAGAAATATAACAAAATTTGAAAATCAAAACAAATTGAAATATGTTTATCTTCTACAATTTTAATTTCCAAAAGAATTTTTTTATTCAAAAAACTTTTAGAATTAAATTAATGTCTTAAACAAGCACCGCTCACATTTAATAGACGTTTATAATCAAAACTCAATCAATTGAGTTTTTTGAATAAATAAATTCTTTTGGAAATTAAAATTGTAGAAGATAAACATATTTCAATTTGTTTTGATATTCAAATTTTGTTATATTTCTTCTATCAAGTAAAAAGCCTTTCTATTTTATTTTATATATAATATATAATTATATTTTGGCTTCAATAAATCTCATTATAGAATGTCAATGAATTTAAGTAAACCTTAAAATAACTCACTTTGTTCTTTGATTTTGTTAGAACATAGATCAATCTTGAATATATAGTTGATCTGTAGTTCGAAGCTTAAGTCTTTTAACACGTGAGTGATGTAGGTTATGTTTTTGATTTTGATATTTGTAATATTGAATAAGGGCTGATGACGGGATTATCTAGAATTATATTTGTTTTTTGAAGATATAGTGCACATTTTTTAGAGATTTTTGAAATAATTTGTTCGAATATTTAAATATATTAAATATTTCAAATAAATTATATTCTTTGGGAAGTCCTTTAAGTGTGTTCATGTTTTTATAAGGCAAGTAGTATTTTTTAAAGATAAAACCAGAAACAAAATTTTGTCTCCTTTGAATATTTATTTATTAATTTTAATTACTTTCGTATATCTGTTGGGTTATTTATTTCATTTGACATTGTATATTGAGTTTTGATTATAAACGTCTATTAAATGTGAGCGGTGCTTGTTTTAGACATTAATTTAATTCTAAAAGTTTTTTGAATAAAAAAATTCTTTTGGAAATTAAAATTGTAGAAGATAAACATATTTCAATTTGTTTTGATATTCAAATTTTGACGAGTATTAGTTATGGTCACAAAAGGTTCTTCGAATCGGGACAGTGCAACTTACATCTGCCTAACGGTTCACAACTCAAATCGACTCAAATAGGTATCGTTGATCTTGGGGACATAAGCAGCAAGCATGAATCTTTCGAGGTCTGTTGGTTTCATTATCAATGCCAGCTCCAATGTCCAACGAATGTAACGTAATCACGCATCTATGTTATATACCGAATAGGAACGCTGAAATTTTTATCAAACGCTAGCGCCATCTAATACACATGCACAGCGCACACAACTAAATTGATTCAAATAATGAACTGTACTCCCGACTTT
Source organism: Megalocaria dilatata (assembly GCA_034642435.1). Lineage (NCBI taxonomy): Eukaryota > Metazoa > Arthropoda > Insecta > Coleoptera > Coccinellidae > Megalocaria > Megalocaria dilatata. The sequence continues at coordinate 47,967,014 of CM067859.1, read as the reverse complement.
TTCTTTAGTTACCAGTTTTAAAACACCTTCCTCATACTCAAATCATATCCTATCATGCTGTAATGCCAATATTTAGTAAGAGGTGGGCCATTAAAAATTTGCATTTTTAATCGGCTATAAATAAAAAACTAATGAATATTTTTTCGAAGCTTTGAGTTTATTAGAAAGGTTGAACCTTGATATCGGGTGATAGAGTGATAGAACTTTCGATAGGGACACATGAATTGTACCAGAATAGTTATTGGCTATTTGAGGATATCTCTTTTCCAAGTGACTACACAGCAGTCTCCACAGTCCACCCCTAGAGGTAGAAAGTGTGATAAGGAGTACGCCATATCATCGCGCGTAGCGAGAACCCCTCCGAAGAGATGAACCCACCAGCTTCCAGTTTGGGCCCCGACTCGAAAGCCAGAACCGTCTGACTGGTAGCAGCGAAGCACTATCCAACCCCTACTGACTCAGCAGGTCAGTACCCGAGTTGGTTTGAGACGCAACTCACCCGCCGGAGAGAATTCTTATCCATCCACCCGAACGCAGTCCCATGAACTAAGATAAACTCAAGATTGACGACTACAATTGATCCTGGTACGAGCACCGTCTAGTACGTCTAGTACGTCCTGACTCACCGAACCCATGTGAGGTCATTTGATTGATCCTCGCGTCAAGCACTAATGGCGGAGCTATTTCGTCGAGATCCACACACCCTAAATCGTTACGCATTGATCCAGGGGCCAGGACAGTCCCGCTAAACCCCGAGTCGTTTCATGAGAATATCCCGAACATGGGGGTCTGCGAACAGATAAATGAAATACCCCCCTACTTAAGCATGCGGACTTTCAACCACTCCCCCCCCGAGTTCAACACCAATTGGGTGGCCAGGTGGTACAAGTAACACCTGTGGGCAAACCACCCCCCCCTGAAGAAACGCAGTATGCTACATAACGCACTCAGCCATTACACAGAATCCGGAGATTCATACTGCGATAGGGTAGAGTTCGCCAGTTTTAAGGGAGAAGCCCTGTGCTGCGACAGACTCCCTTGTCACTGAGTTAATCAACCGGCTCAGCCCTCCATTTCACCTGAGCGGCAAAACTAGGGCCCCATTCGGAGATCTTCCACCATACAGGTCCAGTGACTGGCGCGAAATGGCATTACGTTAGACACCAAGACTTAACCCTCCATTTCGCCGAGACGAAACTAGGGTCCTAGTCATGACAAGCGCCCGCATCACGTCAAGATCTAATGCCTGGGAGCGTTTCGATAGGGACATACTCAGAATTGTACAAGTTAAAATATAAGCAGAGCTTTCTAATAACATTAATGTACCATTACCATCATTGTTGTCCCGGGTTTCTGCTCAAGTTTTGACACCCCAGCAGACCCCGAAAAGCTGAAAGAGAAAGAAAGGACTTTTGGAGAAAGGATTATAGAGCACTCCGCGTCAGCACAACTAGGTGAGGGACCCGCACAAGTCACCTCTCCCACACCAAAGAGTATAGCCGTGGCGATCCCACCACTCAATCATTTGAGCAGAGTGTCTATGGATTATGAATGACTGAAGCAACGAATCAACACAAATGACAGCTTGTCAGCATGGACCCCCCACACCACAGGATCGCTGTTGCTGTTCGTCGCCAAAAGCAAGGCTCCGAAGCATCATAGGGTTGGGCTTAGGATCAAAAGGGCGCCAGAGTTTGGGGGAGAGCAGAACGTATCTTAAAGGACCCTCAAACCTTGTCAAAACGTCGTAGTCTCCCTTTCCCTCCAGCGGACCACTTCCGAACCCGCAGCGGAAAAAGAAAAGCTTAAGGATCCACGAATGGGGCCGGAGTTAGGGGAGAGCGCAGCGAATATCCCAAGGTCTCAAACTTGTTCAAAACGTCGTAGTCTCCCTTTGTCCTCCAACGAACCAATCAGGACCCCGCAGCAGGAACTTCAGGAACTAAAAATGGAGTCAAATTTGGGGGTGAGCAGAGCGAATCTCCCAAACCCCCCAGCTTGTTCGAAACGTCGTAGTCTCCCTTTGTCATTCAACAACCATTTAAGATCCTTCAGCGGGCTAAGAGGACGAAGGTTGGAAACCCACGCTAAGGACTAGCGGGGATCGCCTTCGCCAATGAAAGGAAAACAGAACTCTAATCGATCGCAGGGTCGCAGATTCTGGTCGTCAATCAGAGCCAGCTTCCCCGTACGATTCCAAGTCCTGCGGCAGGAAAAGGTAGGATTGGGACAACATGATCGAAAGGTATTATGTAAGAAAGAAACAAAGAAAGGAAATTAGGATTGCGAGTCTCTGCTTTAGGCATCATAACCATATCCTCCATCTCATAAATGAAACTAGGACACTCGTTATGACAAGCTCCCCCACCACGACAAGGTACAGAGACAGGGGGGGAGATTCGATAGGGACATGCTCAGAAAATTGGTTTGTGGCTTATGAGGCAAGGCCTCTATCGCCACTTTTAATAACCTGGTATCATCATTGCAATGTCGTGCGCCCGGTGACCTGCAAAAAATAGAGATTTATATTAGGTTATTGCCATGGTGGATGTTTTATTTACAAGTTATTATTTAAGAATATATATTACCAGAGTGGTAATTATATTATCTAACTACTATGTACAGGTTATTTACAATTTAAATAATTTAATTATTTACATTTCCTAGTCTACTTTGTAATAGGAAACGACCTGCTGTATTTATAATCTCTCTCTAATATGCTTTCCCAGAGAGAGTCGATATTGCCTTGTTAAGCCATTTGCTTTATTTAATTTTACCTTATTATTAAATTGAATTGTCGCTAATGCGACGTGCTTCATAAATGTAGTCCACTATCACCTTTGCCACACTTGACACTTCGTGATATAATGCTACTGAACCTAGAAGATCATGAGGTCTTAATGCGTGTGACGAGATGTTAGTAGTTCTCGTCGTGTTGAACGCTTCGCAGAAGAACATGATATGATTTGATGTTTGTTCCTCTTCCCCACAGGAGCAAGATGCTGTAGGAGAGAGGTTTAGCCTGTGTAAATTGGCCCGGAATGGCCCGTGACCTGTTATGAAGCAAGTGAGGGCCTAGTTTGGCCTAAAGGATTCGTTTTCGATCACAAAGTCTACCTTGGGCAACCATCTGTAAAGAGTTCGGCCAGTAGTGTTCGTGTCCCAGCTTTCCTGCCAGGACATTAGTAACATATCCCAAAGAGTTTTCTTTGGGTCAGCTTCTTCAGTAGCTGATATTTCATTTGCCGTCGCCTCAGGGGGTCTGATGACTCTCCCTTTGTACTCGTAACTTAGTGAAAGGCGGAAGTGGTAACCAGCGGTTACTTTTTCCGCCATTAGCTGTAGCGGCACGCTCCCTGTTAGCACTTCAAGCGCCGGGGTAGAAACAGTTCTACAAGCATTGCATAGGAGTAACAACATTGACCTGTGACAAGCAGACAGGTTTCTGGAAAAGTGACTGTTTCCAGTTTTGTGTACCCATACGGAAGAACAATACAAAACCACCGGTAGGAAGATGGATTTATAGTATATTCTCATTGATGCTTTCACAGCGTCTCCGAGAATTTTGCTTAGTCGCCTGAATTTCATGTTAAGCATATCTACCTTGTCACGTAGGTATTTGATATGCGGAATGAATGTGAGACCTGTATCGAGCACTACACCCAGGTGAGTAGTCTGAGGTTCCCACCTTAGTGAGTTCCCGCAGATACGAACCGTAGGAGGCCGATTTCGGTCTAATTTGCCCTTAAGAAGAACAGCGTGTGTCTTCTTGATTGATATTGAAAGCTTGTTTTCGGAGAGCCAATTTTCCATTTCCTGGATGTATAGTTGCATCGCAACTTCGAGGCCTTTTAGACTTGACCATAATGGCCAGGTCGTCGGCGTATGCCATACTTTCCTCCCACTCGGTAGGGAGGCGGTTTAGCAGTTCATCTAGGAGAAGGTTCCACAGGAAGGGCCCCAGGACCGATCCCTGTGGACATCCCCTATTCACGCTCCAGCTATACTGGCAACTGCCCTGTGAAAAGGTTATGGATCTGTCTGAAAGGTATGAGCAGATGACCCCGTAGTAGGGCGAGTTCGGTAGGGCAGATCGGAATCTGTGCAGTACCGACGGCCACCACATGAAATCAAATGCACCATCAATGTCAGCGAACAGGCCCACAGTATACTGCGTTCCAGCGTCACGAACATATCTGACTACCCTTCTAACGGCATCCTCAGTACATTTCCCGGATCGGAATCCGTACTGATTTCCCGATTCTTGGCCAGAAGCCGAGTACAGAGGAGTTATTCGGGTCAGTAGGAGACGCTCAAACAGCTTACCCATCTCATTCAAAAGGCATACCGGTCGGTATGACTTTGGATCGTCAGGCGGTTTCGTTTTGTTCTTAAGGAGAAGACAAATCTTTCCTTCTTTCCATGCCTTCGGAAAATGCGAGAGTCGCAGGCAGGAGTTATATAGGGCCAGTAGGGAGTCTGGGTGGCAAGTCCAGACTCTCTCGATTATGAATCCTGATATTCTATCAGGGCCCGGAGCGCAGTTTTTGCGCATCTTGCTCAGAGCATTCTGAAGTTCCAACATATCAAAGGAATTCGCTCTCGGTAAGTTAGTTAACTTTGAGCTGGTGAATCGCTTTCCATGTCATCCATTGGGATGAGTCGACCTAGTACGGCTTCCGCCGTTTGTTCCCACGTTGTGGTATATGCATCATTGACTGTCTTAACAGACGTCAATGTCGGTGGAACTGACGTTCTTTCAGTTATCACCTTGTATGCAGTGGACCACGGGGATTTCCTCGCTTCTCTCCTAACGAAGTCCGTCCAATTTCGCCTTCCTGATGGAATCCACGTACTTGTTACGTGTTCTCTTAACTTCTGTGGCCATTCTTTGCACAATTTCTTGTGGATAGCCCCTTTTCTTAGCCTGTCGAAGCCTCTTCGTTACTCGGTTGAGGTTCGTCTTGCTTCTGGACAGTTCTTGTGTCCACCACCCCCTTTTATAGGACGTGTGAGAGGTGGACGGGATTGACACAGATGCCGAGTCGTATACGGCAGTTGTCAATTCTAGAACCATGTAGTCCAGTTCAGAAGTGTCATTAGCTTCCATGCATATGTTGTGGAGGTGGTTCTCCAGCTCAACGTCAAACAGTTCCCAGTCTGCGTTCCGTGGGAGGAACCTAGACTGGTGCGAGTCAATCAAGAGATCGGTATTCGCCATGAGATTAACATCGAATATAATCGGTCGGTGATCACTGCTTACCCAGTCCTCTTTCACCGACCAGCCAGATACTAACCTGGCAGCGTTTTGTGAGCCTAGTGTTACGTCAATGTTGGACTCGCCGTTTGAAGAGGCAAAAGTAGTCGGGAAGCCCGATTCGTTCAACACTGATAGATCGCAACGGAAAATTAGATCCTCCAGAAGCTCACCTCGGTGGTCTCTGGTTTTAGAGTGCCACAGTGGTGATTTTGCGTTAGCGTCTGTGGTGATAATCATATTGCCTCGATTGGTTGCCAAAGTGTTCAGTATTTTTTCTATCTGTGAAAGATACGTGTCGATCTCTAGAGAGTATTGACAGTATACATTCACTAAGAATATCGTCTCTCCGTTGTTGGAGATGCTTATAACACTGACGTGTGTGACAAGTGATTCAAGTGGGCGACATTTAATTTAGAATTAAATATCGCGATAATTGAGGATGGGTTCTCCCCGCGGTAGACAAGTCGTGCGGAGGAGTCCAGTCCTTTAACCCCACCAAACGCATGGTACGGTTCTTGTATTGCGACAATATCAATCCCTTTAGTTCTCGCTATATTAGAGATTCCAGAGATAACTGCCAGGGACTTTTGTGCATTTATCTGCATTATCCTCATGCTGAAGGCGATGAGGTATCAAGTTTGGCCCTGTATGATTGCTCTTGAGCCTTAAATATAGGGCATTTCCTGCTGAAAGCGGTATGTGAAGCATCCCGCTTCTTGATTTTGCAGTTAATGCAGCAGGCCGTTTGTTTCTGTGGACAATCATTTGTTTTGTGCCCCTGTTCAGCACAATGTCCACATGTTTCTTCTTTTGCTTTGCATGCGGTCGTGTAGTGACCGTATGCCTGGCACTTTAGGCATCTCCTGATGCTTAAGTGCTCGTATGACCTGTACAAGCTCATATCATAATACGCCCGACCTTCTCTCAGAATCGAGCGTGTTAGATCAGCCGGAGCGCTGATCATTATTTTAACCTTGTTGGTTTTGGAGGGATACTTGTATACGATTTTCGTATTTCTAAGTATCTCCTCTAGGTGCCCAGAGTTAGGAAGATTTTTGTTGACTAGGACTTCAACAAAATCTTCTTCCTCGACGTGATCCTTCTTCACGTCTACTAAAATGATCCTTGGGTGGATCTTCTTTGGAGAGTCACATGTGATCTCCTTTTTTGCCAGAGTTGTCCTGATTAGGTCGGCGTCCGTTTTGGAGGCCGCCTTTATCAGCATTGCGCCAGATTTAAGGTCGATGACGTTCCTAATCTTTGCGCTAGGAGCGTCCTTGCGCAAGGAGGTCGTCATGACCTTTTTGACCTCGTCGGCACTTTGGCCGGAGGTCGGCTTTATGAAGAGTACGTTCTCCTCCGTATTCTTCTTTGCCTGCTTTGGAGGGTTCTTCCTCTCCACTTGTTGCTTGGCCTTCGCTTTATTTTTAGGCTTGGGAGCCTCTTTGCCTAGGCCGCTTTTGGCTGCGTCTAGGTAGTTAGCGGGTCTTGTTTGATCCGCTTTACCGGGCTCTGACGAGTCTTGTGTCTGTTTTAGCCTGCTCCTTTCGTGCAGGCGGCCATGGAGAAACATTTTCTCTTTCTCGAGCTTGTGTACATTCTGCTCCATCTGCGAGAACAGATTGAGTATGTACGCAGTTGCCGATTTACTTATTTTGGAATTCGGGTCTGAAGCGAATTCCTCTAGTTTGTTTCTGATAGTGGGAGGGCTCATGAGCACCTCCTCATTGTCAGAAACGATAGTAGCCTTAATTGTGTCTTTTTCAATACTTTTGTTGCGGTACCTTTTCAGTTCATTTTCTGCGGTTTCGTTTGCCTTTGTAATCAGTGTAATAGTGTTTTTGTTTGTAGTAGTTTCCATAATAGATCCCACGAGTGTGGTCCGAAATATAAAGTCGCCCCCAGCAGAGCGGCCGTACCGGGGGAAGGCTAAATGTCCCACACAGGGCGCCCGGCCCGGTATGGTAAGGAAATTTTAAGACCGACTACCTCTCGGCCATGCATCCTTTCGGCAATCTCCACACCTTAGGGTTGGGGGTTTTTTATAGGTTGTCTCCTAGCGAGTGAGATGTTTAGTCTCACTCCCCATCCATTCTAAGACATGACTAGGCCAGGACGGTATATACAAGGAGAGCTTGTACAAACTCTCCAGGTCCTTGGGCACCTAGGGTTTGGTGATCCCCGTACCATCTCTTTTCAGACGTGGCCCCTGAGGTAAGTTGCCATTGCCTGCTATCAGCCGTTCTATACAGAACGTTGACAACTCTCGCCACGGGGAGGCTGCAGGTTGGACTTCCGAGAGTCATTCGATAGGGACAGGTGAATTCTACCAGAATAGTTATTGGCTATTTGAGGAAGGCCTCTTTTCCAAGTGACTACCAAGCAGTCTCCACAGTCCACCCCTAGAGGTAGAAAGTGTGATAAGGATTACGCCATATCATCGCGCATGGCGAGAACCCCTCCGAAGAGATGAACTCACCAGCTTCCAGTTTGGGCCCCGACTCGAAAGCCAGAACCGTCTGACTGGTAGCAGCGAAGCACTATCCAATCTCTACTGGCTCAGCAGGTCAGTACCCGAGTTGTTTGAGACGCAACTCACCCGCCGGAGGGAATTCTTATCCATCCACCAGAACGCAGTCCCATGAACTAAGATAAACTCAAGATTGACGACTACAATTGATCCTGGTACGAGCACCGTCTAGCGGACTATACGTTCTGACACACCGAACCCATGTGAAGTCATTTGATTGATCCTGGCGTCAAGTACTAATGGCGGAGCCATTTCGTCGAGATCCACAAACCCTAAATTTTTACGCACAGATCCAGGGGCCAGGACAGGCCGGTCGAACCGTCAAGTCCCGTTAAACCCCGAGTCGTTTCATGAGAATATCCCGAAAATGGGGGTCTGCGAACAGATAAATGAAATACCCCCCTAGTCCAGCATGCGGACTTTCAACCACTGCCCCCTCGAGTCCAACACCAATTGGGGTGGCCAGGTGGTACAAGTAACACCTGTAGGGAAGACCACCCCCCCGAGGTAACGCAGTATGCTACATAACGCACTCGGCCATTACACAGAATCCGGAGATTTATACTGCGATAGGGTAGAGTACGCCAGTTTTAAGAGAGAAGCCCTGTGCTGCAACAGACTCCCTTGTCACTGAGTTAATCAACCGGCTCAGCCCTCCATTTCACCTGAGTAAAACTAGGGCCCCATTCGGAGATCTTCCACCATACAGGTCCAGTGACTGGCGCGAAATGGCATTACGTTAGACACCAAGACTTAACCCTCCAATTCGCCGGGACGAATCTAGGGTCCTAGTCAAGAGAGCGCCCCCATCACGTCAAGATCTAATGCCTGGGGGGCGATTCGATAGGGACAACTGTGATTTGACAGAAGGTAGAAGCCATGTTCTTTTGACATTTCTGTTCAGTAAGCATTGAGAAATTATCATTGAAAGACTCACGCCGCAACAACGTTTACAAATTATTGAAATTTATTTTCAAAATCAGTGTTCTATTCTCAAAACTTATAGAGCACTACAACCGTTTCGTCATACCATGACTTCACCATCGCTTCAGGTAGTACTACTAGATGCTATCTAGTATCTAGTAGTACTCACCTGAAGAAGTCATGGTATGACGAAACGTGAAATTTATGGTTTACATAATCGTCCATCAGAGCAGCTTATTCGTCAAACTATCGATAGATTTCGGACAACATTTTCTCTACTCGATGCAACAACAACAAGACAAAGAACTGTACGTAGAGAAGAAAATATCGCTGCTGTATGTCATAGTGTTAATGATGATCCAGATTTGTCTATTCGTCGACGTTCACAACAAGTTGGACTCTGTGCATTCACCACATGGAAAATTTTGCGTAAAGATCTTGGTCTACACCCATACCAGATCCAACTGGTTCAAGAACTAAAGCCACTTGACCATAATAAGCGTCGTTTGTTTGCTGATTGGGCCCTAGAATAGCTTGAAGTTGATCCACTTTTTTATCGTAAAATTGTGTTTAGTGATGAAGCTCATTTCTGGTTGAACGGCTATGTAAACAAGCAAAATTGCCATATATGGAGTGAAAACAATCCTCAAAAAGTTCTGCAGGTTCCATTGCATCCTGAAAAATACACTGTATGGTGTATTTTACACGCTGGCGGCATCATCGGTTCATATTTCTTTAAAAACGATGTTGGAGCTAATGTTACAGTGAATGGTGCTCCTAACAGATCGATGATCAATGATCATTTGTTTCACAATGTGAATGGTATCGACCCAGAAGTGTTTTGGTTCCAACAAGATGGTGCTACACCTCATGCTGTTACCGTAACAATTGATTTATTGAAAGAAAGATTTGGCGATAACTTTATTTCGAGAAATGGTCCAATTAATTGGCCTTCAAGATCATGCGACATAACTCCACTGGATTATTTGCTTTGGGGTTAAGTCAAGTAATTAGTTTATGCTGATAAACCAGACGATAAACAAAAGACGCTTTGGAAGCCAACACAACTCGTATTATTGATGAAACAAGGCCTGAATTATTCGAAAAAGTGGTCCAAAATTCGTCTGGTCGAATGCGGTTCCTCAGAGCTAGTCGTGGTGGACATATGCCGGAAATTATTTTCAAAACATAAATATCATAAAATTATCTTTCAAATAAAAAAAATTGGCTTCAATTTTAAGTTAAATGTGTTTTCTTTCAATTTAAAGTTCTATCACTTTAAAAAAAAATCATCCGATATTAACAAATCAGTTTCTTTCCTGGAATTAAATAATTTTTGGAATATCATTCATGACCCGATGATAATATTCCAAAAACAAATTAAATCCCTAATAAACCCTGAAACCAGCCTGTTTTGGAACACCCCAAAAAATAAATTAATTTTAATGAACCCGCAACCTCCAAAGATGTATTCTTTGATCAAATTACATAAGATTAATTACCCTATTAGACCGGTTGTTTCATTCGTTAGTGCACCTTCATCAAAACTTCCTGAAGAACTAAATAAGATTATTCTAAAAGAAACTAAATTCCAACCTAAATACTCAATAAAAAAATCACTACAGCTAATAAATTAGATAAAAAATACCCCCCTCCTACATAATGCTAAATTAATTTCCGAGTATTCCACCTAACGAAAGAATGGAACTACTAGATAATCTACTGATCAAAAACAGATGTAATACAATCATCAAAGAAGATATTTTAGAATGCCTAAATATTTGCACTAAACAAAATTATTTTCAGTTTAAAAATAAAATATATAAATCTGAAAAAGGTTTGATTATGAAAAATCCTTTAAGTCCTTTATTAACAGAAATTCACCAAAATTCCTTTATGTAATACTTTTTATCTTGGTATAAATATGTAGACGATATTTTCTGTTGCTTCACAGGTACAGACAGACTACTAAAAAAAATTCTTTTTGTTTATCAATATTAGTCACCATGGAAGCCGAAGATAAAACTCTATTAATTTTATTGATTTTACAGTTACCAGAATCAATAACTCACCTTAATTTTCAATATTTCGTAAACCAATATAATATACTCGAAGAAAACAATGAGCATCACCTTCATTTTCGAGCGGCTTTGGCGTGGTTTTTTCGGTTTCGGCTCATTTTTTGCCACCCATTCCGATGATTGCTGGCTTGTTTGCATATCGTACTCGTAGACCCAGGTCTCATCACCAGTTATAATGCGTTCCATGAATGGAGAATCGTAATTACAGCGATCCAGCATGTCTGAAGCAACCTGTTCGCGATGACGTTTTTGAAGAAAATTCAGGTCTTTCGGTACGAGTCGTGCGGCCACCTTTCTCATGCCCAAAATATCAATCAAAATCGTACGTGCGGACTCGTGGGATATCTTAAGATCATGTGCTATCTCTCTCAAGCTGGTACGACGGTTTTCCAGCACCCTTTCCTTAATTTTATCGACGTTATCTTCGATCGAAGCCGTCGATGGGCGACCACTTCACGACCGTCCTTGAAGGCTCTGTACCACTGATATGCACGAGTTTTCGATAGAGCATTATCACCAAAGGCCTTTTGCAACATTTTCAATGCATCGGCACACGAAAATTCATTTGCAACACAAAACTTTAAACAAATTCTTTGCTCAACGTAATCACCCATAGTAAAAATCGGCACGCACTCTGACATCGACTGACTTAATCAGCTGTTGCAAACACACTAGTTGACAGATCCCGCTCAAGCTTGGCATAGTAATTAAGGACAGTGGTACCAACCTAGGAAAAAAAAATTTTACCTGCCTCATTGCCCCGCCAGATTTAAATCGATAATTCCCGGTACTTTCTTGACAGAATGTATACTGATACTAATATACTACTATCATAGTATCATCTTCAGGTGGGTGGTATCTTACATTTTGAATAACTAAATTTGTTTTCGAACTCGGTTTATTTTTGTACTTTCTCTAATATAAAATGATTATATTAGAGTAAGTACAAAAATGTTTATTGAGCACTTAATCCCAAATAAGGGGTTTCTGTAAATTGCAGTTTATCAGAATATGTTTGACAGAGGTGAGTTATTTAGGTCTAATTGTCATTTAAGTACAATTATTATTCACTCAGGTTTCCACAAATTTTGAATAAGGTTCTTATCATATTTATTTTTGAGGTGCGTCCCTCAAAATTTTAGGTTACCATCGCCCTAAGATGTAATTCTCCAATATTCCTGTCCAAACCTTAAGTTTTTGGGTACGCAGAGGAATATTCAGATGCTTATTCTTCCTAGACCAATATTTTACTACTGATGGCTTATGTTTTCTAATCAAGGAAAACGATGACTCATTATTGAATAAGATGTTGTTAAGGAATGAACTATTTTCATTCATCTTATGGACGTAACATTTCTCCACTGATAAAGAATTTCCATTTTTTTATATAGGCGTTGTGGTGTTCGATTCAGCCAAGAAAAGATGTTTCTTCAAAAGTCTCATTCTCTGACGACCCTCAGGATACAAATCATCATTGATGAAAATTTTCGTAGATTTAAGCTTTGTCTTGTTTTTCATTAAAAGGGAATTTGCCAAGTTTGACAAAAATTCCACTATGAAGGGAGGGTTAACTGATCCTCTCAATTTGTAAACGTTGTTTATTGATTGTTCAGATAAATGAATATCCAAAAGATCATTAAGACCTTGAACAATAGAGAAAGGCAGATTCCCCCCAACAGAAAGTCCAGATATGATCACATTGTTTTTCCTTGAGCAAGGCTTCAGGAATAAAACCTCATTCTCAAGATATTCGATTCTTTTATCCATAAAGGATAACCTGCCTGTTATTGATTAAAGATTACTTTTTATTTCTTTACCCAAACTAATGATTTCGACTTTCAGAGCTGCAGTTAGTTTGGAAAATTCCTCTCTCATAAGAGAATCCAGTTTGTGAAACTTCTCCATCGCTTGATGAATCCTGATGTGTGTGGCGGCCTTGGCAGTACAGAGAATTGGGTACAAGATGTTCAGTCACAAGGCCATAAACACTGTTGAATTTTCTGCAGTTTCCCAGCGTAGCATATAGAGAATGCTACCGCTTTCCGAATACCGAGCTCACCGTTCTTGCCCGGTTCAAGTACTGCAGAGTGCTAGCGTTCCGACAGCCGAGTTCCAACTGTTGAATTTGTTCGAAGGGTAATAAAATGGGATGCAAGACGTCAACAAAACCCCAAAATTGACACCAGTCTTCATGAACAAAAACTAAAAATTTTCTGGTAGAACTTTCATTGAGGAATTGTCCCAAATCGATAGGACGTAAACAAAAATAAATTCTTCTATTTGTAGTAAATTCTTCAGTTTGCAATATCAGAAAAACTGGGAAAACATCTGCAGTCAGATAATACGCCCGCACGTTGATTTCGGTGAAACACAATGAATAAATTGATAAATAAATTCTGTAAATTTATTGAATTATCAAATCGAGTTAGTTCACCTCTATTGAGTTTATTCTTGTAACGACCCGGTGGTTTTTCCAAAAGTAATGAAAACTTTATTGTACCCTCATCTCAAAACTATGAATCCATTTAAATATTGTATGTTACTAAATTTTCGACTAATTGTTCAAAAGGATTCTAAGAAGTTATTATGTAACGAAATTCTTCAAATCAATTTATTGAAAAATGGATTTCTATCAAGTGAAGGCGAACACAATTCGAAGCATAAAAACTGGATGATATGAATTGGCGGACATTGTGATTTCGGTCTTTTATTTGAATGACCTTCCTACCATAGGGTTTACTACCACTGCTCTCACGTGCATACAAATCGAATTCACGGAATTAGCTGGGGTAGGCCTTGCAACACAGGGCGTTTACCCGTAAAACTGGCGTGGTTCTATCACGATTGCAGGTACTCTGTCCATAAGGGCGAATATGTCAGTAATAGATCTGTGCTAGCTTTAAGGGGAGAGATATTATGATAAGTTAGTCTCCTCGAGTTTGTGGATTCTGACATCGAGTAGAACTCCTCTTGGCGACCGTTAGCTTTATTGGATCCTATTGGAAACAAGGCTACCACAGGGAGTGGATGCTCGCAGGAGTATTCGTACTCTTGGCCATCCAAATTGGTGTTAGACTCACGGGGGCAGTGGTTGAAAGCTTGCATGCTAGGCTAGAAGGGTATTCTACCCGTTTAGGGTCGTAGTTCTTGAACCTGCGTAGTCCGGGACTGCGCTTGGAGGTTTAGGAATCTCGATCAAGGTGCGGCTGGGCTTGAACCCGAATCAGCTAGAGGGTTCACAGCGAGTCTGGACCTGTAATGGCCGAACGGACAGTGGAAGTAAGAAGCACTGGGCACTAGCAGTGCATAGCCAATAGAAGAAGGATAGTGCTTCGAAGCTACCAGTTAATACTGGAAGCAAAAGGGGACGTTTGTTTCGTTTTGCGTGCTGATTGGGCGTATCCCAATCACGAGCCCATGGCGGCAGTGACCATAGGCCCAACGAGCAGGTGAGGATTGCGGTTCGCCGCTTTCTTCACCTGAACAGAACCTGCGCGGACCCTTTCTTGCATGCTGCGCTCCGTGATGGTGGTTTGGGTGTTACCTGCTTTGCAGAGACTATCCCTGCCATCCTCCGGAACAGGATCACTCGTATGAGAGTGACTGTTGACCGAACATCGTCGTCCGTTCTTTCCTCCGATTGCTGCGGAAAGCTTTACTCAAAGCTTTGCGGTTGGACGAGGGGGAGCGGTGCGAACACAAGAGAGATAGCGCGGGTGATGTCCGAGAGGCTCGAAAACAGCTATTCGGGCAACGGCTTGAGACAGGGAGGGTCACTTAAAGCACAACTAAGGAACTTGGAATTAGTGTGCAAAAAAAGTTACCCTCCTTGGTTCTAGTAAGCTTCGGTCCTTTCGAACTTAGGCAAGACTGCTTTCTTCGAAGCACTGTTCTACCCCTACTGGCTCTGCAGTGTCAGTACTGGAGTTATGTGGGATGCAATTCACACGCCGAAGGGCTTATTCACCATCCAGTTACGGCTCGAGGCTCTGAAACCGCCGCAGACACTCCCAGTCGATCCAGTTTCGAGCCCAACGGATTACCCATATGGTCAAGACCCTCAAACTTTCGAGATATGTTTCGGACAATCCACGAACACAGATGAATGGAGTACCCTTCTAATCTAACATGCAGGCTTTCAACCACTGCCTCCACGAGTCCAACCTCAATTGACCGGCCAAGAGTAAGAATAGTCCTGTGAGCATCCATACTCCCGTGGTAGCATTGTTTCCCTACGCTGTCTTTGAATTCTTTGAAACGGTCGCCGAGAAGAGTTCAACACGTTGCAAGAATCCACGAACTCAAGGAATCTAACCTTCCCTTATGCTAGCTTTAGCTAGCACAAATTAATGACTGACACATTCACCCTAATGAACAGAAAACTTGCAACCGGTAGAACCAGGCAGTTGTACAGATGGGCGCCCTGTGTTGTAACGCTCACCCAGATGAATTGGCCAACAATTTTTTCTCCATCATTTGAGCTTCTACCGTCAAAAGTTTTATGTTTGCTTATATAATGTTTATTAATTTATGATTTAAAATATTGTTCACCGCCAGCCTTTACTGGTGGATAAAATTAGGGCGCTGATACACATCATCTTCCGTCCCATTCACATGGATAAAATTGGGATCGATAGTGCATTACGCCCTCCATTTTACTTATTGGGTGAAACTAGGGCCCTTATACACTTCATCTGCCGTTCCACCCAGATGAACGAGATTAAGATGTCTGTGTATTACGGCCTCCATTTCACTAGGTTGGATGAGATTAGGGAGCTTATACACTACATCTTCCGTTCCGCTCAGATGAGCGGAATTAAGATGCTTGCGTATTTTGCCCTCCATTTCATCCTGGTGGGTAAAATTAGGGTGCTGATACATATCATCTTCCGTCCGGTTCATACGAATGAATGAGATTAAGATCGATAGTGCATTACACCCTTCATTTTACTCCAGTGGGTGAAACTAGGTCGTTTATATACTTTATATTTCGTCCCATTCAACTGAGTGAGATTAACATCCAGTGTATATTGCGCCATCCATTTCACCTTGGTGGTTAAGGCTAGGATTACTCGTGTACTTAATCAGCTTAAGAATAAGCCTCATAACCTCCGTCCTTTGCTTGTCTGTTTCATCTAATGATTCTAGGATTTATACACAACATCCGATTTAACACACAGAAGACTGCGTGAGACTGGGATTATGTGTACACTATCCTACATTACGATATTTCGCTCGGTTGAATGAAACTAGGGTCTTAGTAAACTTCAACCTCCATTCCACTGAAACTAGGCATCTTTGTATACTTAACCCTCCGTTTAACCGAAATGAAATTGATCGCGCAGTGGTGATGATTTTCCTGGAGAAAAAGGACCACGTCAATCGCCTCTTACGAAATCCCACGGAAGGGTAGGCCTATTCTAATGCCGGGTGCCACACGGCGGGGAGGTAAAGGTACACGTGAATTCCACCAGTTAGTGTATTAGCATCTGAGCGTAGCTCTTTCACCAAGTGATTAGTTAGCAATCTCCACAGTCTGCCCCAAGAGGCAGAAATAGTAATAAGGGTTACGCTTTATCATTGCGCGTGGGGAGAACCCCTCCGAACAGATGAACCTACCGGCTTCAAGGTTGGGCTTCAGTTCGAAAACCTATAATCGTCTGACTGGTAGCAGCGAAGCACTATCCAACCTCTACTGGCTCTGCATGGTAAGTACCCGAGTTATTTGGCACACGCCGGAGGGGCTTCTTATCCATCCACCCGAACGCAGTCTCATGAACTAAAATAATCTCAAGATTGATGCCTCAATTGATCCTGGTACGAGCACCGTCAATCCGGCCTGTACGTCAAAACCCACGAACCCTTGTGAAGACTTTCGATTGATCCTGGCGTCAAGCACCAACGGACTAGCCGTTTCGTCGAGATCCACAAACCCAGAAACGTCTCACAAGGTCGGTCGAACTGTCAAGTCCCGCTAAACCCTGAGACATTTCATGAGAATATCCCGAACATGAGTGTCTGCGAACAGATAAAAGGAATAGCCTCCTAGTCCAGCATTCGAACTGTCAACCACTGCCCCCTCGAGTCCAATACCAATTGGATGGCCAAGTAGTACAAGTGCTACCCGTAGGCGTCTACCCTTCCGAAGTAACGCAGTATGCTACATAACGCACTGAGCCATTGGACATAAAAATCCGGAGATTTACTGCAATAGGGTAAAGTACGTTAGTTTTAAGGGAGAGGCTCTGTGCTGCGACGAACTCCCTTGTCACTGAGTTGATCAACGCGGGTCAGCCCTCCATTCCATCCTTACGGTGAAACTAGGGCCCCATTCGGTCGATCTTCCACCACACGGTTCCAGCGACTGGCGCGAATACCACCTTAGGCACCAAGACTTAACCCGGTGAAATCACCGGGATGAAACTAGGGTTCTAGTTAAGACAAGCCCCCCCAGCGCATCGAGCCAATGCCATGGGGGGCGGAGGTACAGGTACACGTGAATTTTACCAGTTAGTTGTATTGGCATGTAAGGGTAGCTCTTTCACCAAGTGACTACTCAGCAGTCTCCACAGTCTGCCCCCAGAGGCAGAAAGTGTGATAAGGATTACGCCATATCATCGCGCGAAGCGAGAACCTCTCCGAAGAGATGAACCCACCAGCTTTCAGTTTGGGCTTCAGTTTGAAAGCCTTCAATCGTCTTACTGGTAGCAGCGAAGCACTAACGAATCTCCATTGGCTCTGCAGGTCAGTACCCGAGTTATTGGGACGCAATTCACTCGCCGGAAGGGCTTCTTATCCAAGCACCCGAACGTAGTCCCATGAACTTAGATAATCCCAAGATTGATGACTCAATTGATCCTTTTATGAGCACCGTCAACATGGCCTGTACGTCATGACCCACGGACCCATGTGAAATCTTTTGATTGATCCTGGCACTAACGGCTAAGCCATTTCGTCGAGATCTACAAACCCTAAAATGTTACGCATAGATCCGGGTTCAGGACAATGCCGGTCGAACCGCCAAGTTCCGCTAAATCCTGAGTCATTTCATGAGAATATCTCGAACATGAGGGTCTGTCAACAGATAAATGAAATACCTCCCTGGTCCAGCATGCGGACTGAAATTAATGAAATACCCCTTAGAATTTCTCATTTCATCTCTCTATCATATTGGTCTAGCATTGCCAAATTGCAATTCATTTCTTGGTGTTTCTCGGATTGTGGATATTTGTCTTTCAATACTCTGCTCAAACGCGTTACTTGCACATATTGAGAACCGTCTGTGATTGCCTTCTGCTTGAAAAAGCTCAAATATACTACGCACTCGCAAATATAGAGTACTAGCTTTTTACCCGCGGCTTCGCCCGCAGTGGAGTCATTAAATAAGTATGAAAGATAAAGGGTAAGGGTATAATAATAGTAAAACTTCATTACTGAAGTAGCTAAATTTGACGATTTTTTGACCAACAATTGTTTTATCTTTCGTAAAAAAATTTTTTTTTTTAAATATAAAGTACCCTATGTTACTTCTAATACCTTCAAGAGTATATGTACAAAGTTTCATGATGATCGGTTCAGTAGTTTTTGCGTGAAAGCGTAACAAACAAACTTACATTCGCATTTATAATATTATATATATTATATATATAGGGATAGTAGGGATATTCTTGAAGCTATACCTAGCTTCAAGACATCATTGTCGATTTGACAATATGGCCTATAATATCTAATGATTTTTGCTAATGGGATGGACATTTTAAGGTTTCAGTAATAAGAATTCCTTTGACCCAATATTTACAAAGATTTTTCAAGATCTCCCGGTTTTAATGCGGAAACGCAGGGACGTGCTTTTAAAATATTTCCAAGTTTTTGAAATTACTTGTAAACTTTGACAAGAGTCTTGTTTAAGTGATGCTTTCAATTATGCATATTCGAAAACTTTATATTTCGTAGGTCTATGAAGATCTTCGAGTACAAAATTAGCGTTGTTGAAACGTTGAAAGCACCCACGAAATGTTCTTTTACTAATCACAGTCGTACCATGAGCATTTAACGTGGCCCGGAAAAATTTGTAATAGAATAACATTATGATGCAGATACAAATTGATCAGTGATTCTATAGGTATGTGGTGATAGATGCCCAAGTTAATAGCAGCACCTCTGTGATATATTTATTTCGATTATGAATTACCGCTGACACTATCTAGAAGTAACGAAGATCATTTGGGGAATACAGAATTCACCATGCATTTACAAGAGAGCTATTCTGTCAGTCGCCCAGCACAAGAATAACTTTATTCTAATATTCAATTGGATGGATGTTTGAATCTTCCCCCATCCTTGCACACTGCCTACCATTTCGATATAAGCTGAACTCCGACTCTACAAACTACATCGTCAGTACGAAAATGTTAAAACGAAGGTGTGCATCTGTCTTACTGGTTGAAAGGCTGTTTACGATATGCCTTAGCATTTATTTGTTGCAATAAATGCAACAAATGATTTCTCTTCTGAAAATAATTGTTTCAATTATTTTTGCCTTAGTAATAATATCTGACAGCATTTAGGTTTCGATTGATAAAAAAGAGACCAATGATGAAATTTCCTAAAATGCCTGTCCAAACATTGTGTTCTTAGGATACTGAGATTTGATAGAAATATTCCGGTGCTGATTCTCTCGAGACCCATATCGTACAACGGATGGATTGTTTTTTTTCGAATAAAATGATGACTCATCAGTGAAAAGTACATTTTTCAAGAAAGACCTTTTTTCATTTTGTCTTTCCATCATCGTTTCACACAATTCCATCCATCTGATATGGTCCTGAGGAAAAATTTATTGTGTAATTTGCACTTTATAGCAACGATATTTATTCCTTTTCAAAATATTCTGAACAGTTCCGTCACTTATATCAATTTGATCCGCAATTTGGCGTCTCGAATAAGGTTAACTGGCTTCACCACCGCACACATATCAATTTGTCTATTCAGTCGAACTTCACTTATTGATTTTGGTGTTTTATCAATATTCTTGCACTTTTTGCAGTTCTGAACACAACATTTCTCAAACTTATAAATAATTAGAAAATTGTGGATTGTGAAGGAATTAGCCTATTTTCGAGAACAACAAAAAATTGATTTTTTGTCTCCTGAATCGAGTGCCCTCCAAAATACCACTTCAAAATTTGTATTTTTTTATCCCAATATACATTCTGTCAAGAAAGTACCGGGAATTATCGATTTAAATCTGGCGGGGCAATGAGGCAGGTAAAAAATTTTTTTCCTAGGTTGGTACCACTGTCCTTAATTACTATGCCAAGCTTGAGCGGGATCTGTCATTTAGTGTATTTGCAACAGCTGATTAAGTCAGTCGATGTCAGAGTGCGTGCCGATTTTTACTATGGGTGATTACGTTGAGCAAAGAATTTGTTTAAAGTTTTGTGTTGCAAATGAATTTTCGTGTGCCGATGCATTGAAAATGTTGCAAAAGGCCAAAAACTCAACAAACGTGCTTCAGCAACCACCGTATTCGCCGGTTTTGGCTCCCTGCGACTTTTTCCTCTTCCCAAAACTAAAATTGCCCCTTCGTGGCACCCGTTTTGAGTCGATTGAAGCCATAAAACAAAATTCGGCGCGAGAGCTAAAGTCCATCCCAGAAAGCGCCTATAAAAAATGTTTCGATAATTGGAAGTGCCGTTGGCATAGATGTATCGGAGCAAATGGAGCCTATTTTGAAGGCGACCCAATAAATTTTGACGATTAAATGTAAAAATGTTGTTTTAATTGAAAATTCCCGGTACTTTCTTGACAGAGTAGTATTTTAAACTTCGTACGAATCTTTTTTATTTGCAAACGTCATGGACGTACATAATCAACATTAGACGTTGATCTGAATGATGTTTCAGTGCCGCTGCAAAGTGATCAATTCTCCCCCCCTCTCGGCAGTCTGGAAGAGTAGGGAAAGATTCAAAGAGCAATCCAGTTGAATATTCGTCATCAGGTATAATATAATATGAAGTTCTTCTTGTACTGAGCGACTGGCAGAATAGCTTCACTTGTTAATACAAGGTAAATCCCATATCCCGTAAATAATTTTCCTTACCTTTTAACGTTAAAGAACGCTCAACTGTTGATTTGAATAATGTTTTTAAACTAAGACCATTAAGAAGTTTGAAGTTTCCGTAATGAAAGTCGACGTTGTTATCGCATGCGCTTTAGAGTTTCATTGTTTTCAAGAAGTGTAGAATTTCCCAGTTTTCCTTTTTTTCGTACTGTAAGGTTGCACGAAGTGCGTGGTATTTTTTATCGAATTAACGTTCCTAATCCATGAAAATCATGGAATATTGAATTTTTATTGTTTCTTATAAGACATCTAATCAGAAGGCATCTTAGTACCGGAGATCTTAGTACCGGATAATCTTAGAACTGAATAATCTTATTGGAGTGCCTTCACTTGTATTATCTTAATATCAGACAATCTTCCTTCTGCCGGGGTAGTAGAGTATCTTATTTACTAGCCATCTTGGTTCCGGACGTTTTACTGGTCATTTGGAACAATTTGAAACTGAAGACCTACTGATTATATGCAGAATAATCCTATCCTAGAAGAAAGCACTATCAGTCCGACACTTTGGAAAACAATATTCCAGGAGAACCTCAAAGATAAGTCCTTATGTAAATCTTGGATCTCCAGCTAACACTGTATTATATTGTAGATAAGAGTCACTTTTTTAAATGTAAAGTTGAAATAAATGGACAGGGAGTAAGAGTTTGAATTTTCACTATCAGATTGACAATTTGGGATTCATTCATGAAAGACAAGTTTTATTTATCTTTTCATTGGCGCACTATGAGTGATTTTACGAAGGAGGATGTTTCATGTGTGGACGGACAAAATCGCTAGCACAAGCTAGAGCGTTTTAGTTTCACTTCCTTTTATCTTCTTATCATAGCTTTCGATGTGGTGGTTTAGCAATTTTGGTTTCACACTGTAAAGCACAACGACAAAGGCTAAAATTGTGCACCTAATAGTGAAAATTATGACTGTCTTAGGTGAATTTCAAGGGAAGGCAGAATATTACACTTATTTATTATTTCAAAGGTTGCTTAAGAAGACCAAAATACTCTTTGATGTACTGTAAATTTTAATCTGTTATAACATTAAACACATGGTACAGTTATCATTTTCGTTTGTAATTCATTGTGATTCCAGAATGACATTTAAAAATAATTGTTTCATAAATACACTATTTTTAATTTCTATTATCATGAATTATTTTTCATTCCAGTCATTGATTGTTACTTTTATCGAATATTATCAATAAAATATTAACACCAATACAAGATAAATATCTACTGAAGGTGTAGTACATTTGAGAAAAAATATTCAAATACATTTCATACCTTTATATTTTTATTGAAAATCATAGAGGATATTTTTTGCTCCATTAATGACACTGAAAAAAATAATATTCCAGTGACATTCACTTTGGTTGGAAAGACATTATTAGAGATAGAAAATTATAAAAAAATTCTTCATCCGTGCTTTTTTTCATGGCTGTGTACGTTGAAAAGTCTGTACCAGAGAATGCCTAAAAGAGAACACTCTAGTTGATCCTGTATTCCTAAATGTGTGCCTATCAAAAAGATTTGCAAAGTATTTTTTATTTTTTTAAATGAAAGTTTATGACTGTGCTGTCTTCTTGACTATGTGGAGGCACTACTGTGCCTCCAGTAGTAGAGCAGGTGGTAGTTAGAAAAAAATTGTTTTGTAAGTAGGTCTCAGGTTCTGCTTTCATTTTTTCGTTGAGATTTCTTTCTAAGTCCCATTTTTTTACCGAATTTATTTCAATAAAAGAGGAATATATTGTATATTGGAAAATTTTTCTGACGTAACTAATGCTACAGAAAAAGGTGGAATTGGAAGAAGATCCACTAATCATAAATTTATTCTAAGAAGTTTTGAATGTATTTGAATAGATTTTATGTAGAAATCAAAATGAGGGTAAATCATCCATCAAGCACACTACTAAATAACATAACGATCAACTATGTATTTAAAAAATAAACCTGAAAGAATTATAATGGTTACAGACATAAATATATATTTTCTGAAATCTTTTATACTTCACACTTTTATTATATTAGTTAAAGCTAATTTCATTTTGTAATAACTTGTGTTATATAAAAAATCTTTGAATCAACATAATGAAATAATTCATGCACTATGGGACAACAAATGTATATTGAGAAAGAATCAACAAATGTACACCTCGAATAACTATAGATATTGCATATTGATTTTTGGGCGCATCTGAATATAACATATACCTGTGAGAATGTTCATTTAGATTTCATTGATAATAAATTATAAAAATTAAAAAACATTTCGTCAAATTTCGGCCCACTCCCTTATTTCATAATTAAATATGATGTGAAAGTAGTGAAAAAAAACATCGCATCACATTGTATTTAATGAAGGTGAGTTTTTTTACAAGAAACACTTGAACCTTTTCATAAAAAAATAAAAGACATAATAGCGAATTCAAAAAAATCAATAATTTTCCTATACATTACGGTTCGAAAACAGGTAGACTTACTGTTGATCATTACTTTTAGGTGATTGGGATATTCTCTTTATGTAAATCAGAGAAATCTTTCATTGCTTGGCAATAATTCAGGATAAGTAGACGACAAAATTGTATTTTGGAGATATCATATTGGATGATAACATCGACTGCAGCGTGAATAAATTTTCTTATATGTTATATGTTGTTGGCTTGCTGGACAACCTTCAGTATTTCTTTCTCCAAATATGTCTTTCTACTCGATATTCTCACATATTTCCATCGGTATCTTCGAAAATATAATACAGCAATTTCTGCGAAATTTGTGTGATTTTGAAACCAATAAGTTATTTGAGACTGTGAAACATATTATGTTATTTATTGACATTCGCATAGGTAGGTGGTTCTAAAAGCCATATGAACTAATTAAACAAAAAAAATCCACTAAACACGCATGAAACCCCAGTAGAATTAATTTGCTTTTATGTAATACCACGTGAAAGAAAATGATCTGGATTGATTCATAACGTCACATTGAAGTAAACATCACTTCTGTAATTGACGTTCCTTTGCATTCTTGGTGTTTTGTTGTAGACACTGATATTGTCATTTTTCACATTCCTAATTACGTCTTTGTGTATCTGTTTGATCAGAGAAAGTAATTTTGTAAATAATCAACGTCAATTTTCAAGCTGATGTGCTTACAAGTGTGAAAAGAGCAATGCAGGTATCTTACGAAAACATCTGTGTAATAATTATTCAATTTAATTTAATATTGGTTCTACTGAAAAGCACAACGACAATATTGCATTCTTATCTCAAAGAGATAGTTTATTTATCGAAGTATTATCCTTATAATGAAATATTCATAAATGATAATATGATTATTTTTGCATCTTCACAAAAGAAAACATGTTGTCTTATTCGTTATATCATCAGGATTTCTGCGAGAGAGTTTCAATGATGTATTCTGGCCTTTTTTGGCTCACTTAAGGATTGTTTTTTGTCGTCTTTCAAGTAAGTAGTATTTGTGTATCCCGGTACTAAACACGATTTGTACATTTTGTATCACCTGTTATACTCGTAATAGTTATAAATGTTAACTCAACTTGCGGATGTCATGGTCCTAGTGTATAAGCCTTGATCCATTTATACAATGTGATAACATCAACGGCATGTTGTACAGAATAATGTTTCGGCGAACTATCTGAATTGTACTTTTTTAATTTTAATGTCTTAATTTCTTATAAGGATTGAGATAAATAATTTTTTGAGCTTAATAAACACCACTTCAGAAAACCGTAAAATAGTCTAATGCTACCCAAAGGCCAAAAATGTGGAAACAATAGGAAAAATAGGCAATAACGAATATTCCGTTATAGTCAATATATCTAGATGTCTTGATCATAGATTTCAGGTCCGAAGTTAACATTAACAGGTAACTTCACTTATTTTTCGTACGTAAAGTTTTTTAATGATTCATAATAATTACTTTCACCTCCTATTAGGAAAAAATCCTTTTAGTGAATTAAATAATGTGATTCTAAAACCGACGGTTAAAAATTGAGGGCATATAGAGCGAGTAAAGAAATAAAGAAAAACCCCAATAAATTTCGGTATGTTGCATGATCACACTTCAGTCGACATTGTGGAATGTGATTATCCAAAGCTTTCCGATTCGATGGATAGTTTACCCCCAAACTCACCAGATTTCAATCCTATCAATTTCACTGTTTGGGGACAGATAAAACATAAAATCTATACCCGGCCAGTTGAACCTATTGAAGAACTATGCCAAAGAATTGCAGACGCTTAGAATGAAACTGGAAATTTCCATGGAAATATTTTCTCTGGAAAAAAGCTTGCGGCATTGTACAGAAGCGAATGGAGAACACTTTGAGAAGTGAATGAATACTACATTAATTCAATGTAATTTTTAATTTATAATACTTAAAATATATTTGAATCTATATATATATATATATATATCTATTTTCATTCCTTTGATATGTAAATAGTTCGGAAGATATCCCCAACAAGGCGAAATTAAACTGAAGAATCATTTTAATCAAAAACTTTATTAAGGTTTTGGTCATCTCTTTACATGTCTTAGCTACATGCTTCCAACTCAAAGGCAAGAAGGAAGCAGAAAATATGTTTTATTCCGTTGTGGTTTTTGATTTCTTAAAAAATTAACAAGATTTTATCGACGTTTACTTAGTAGGTATAAAATCAATCGTAGTTCTGCTTTATACTGTTACAATGTTGTACCTTTCGTAGAAAGTCCGTCGGCAAAGTAACTTCTTAAAATGTAGTCAGTTTTCGTAGAAAGCCGATCGCCAATCTAGAACCCATAATAGTCATCCCTAAACAAATTTGACAATAAACGTTGTCCGAATCAGCAACTCCAACTTAGTTGAATGCGTACCTCTCTCACTAACACAACACACTTCACCTCTGTCAGTACGCCACTCCCAGTTTATTACGCACTCAAAAAAGAACTATAATTCACTCATTCCTAACTATTAATAAAATTCAATGTCAAGAAATATTTTCGTTCACCCTCCCGTGATAGTACTAATATCACAACTAAAAAGCTTAAAAGTGAATATCTTACCTATGATTTTTACACTTGTAATTAAGGTTAGTGAGCTTGTGAAGTGAATCAAGTGAACAAAAGTGAAAAAGTCCATCGATCTACTTTTATACGAACAATATAGTGTTCTGACCACAACAATCGATAAAAACTGCATCGCAATAATTCTTTTAATTTGGTCGAATAACCCGAAATTTCCTGTGCAACATGTAGACTGCACATAAACGAGCTCCAATCTATTATTACTTTTTTATTCTCCTCGAAGTAGGCTTAACCTGGAATTTTGATGGTGATTGATTTAACATTCAGTTACTTACGAAATTCGAAAAGGTATTATCAACATACCAGAAAATGATTTAAGACCTTTGTTTGAAACCGAATCTTGAGAAGCTGCATGTTTCGTGGAATTTTTTCAATTGTTCAATATGCTCTCAATTTTTGACCTACAGTTTTAAAATCACCTTGTACATACAGTGACATTCGTACAAGTAACCAAGTTGAGAATTTTAAAGTTGATGATAATTTATAGTTTATTCTGATGAACTGATAGTCGTTACTAGCTTTGGCGGTTGCATTCACCATTCAAATTTTTTGAAATATGGAAAAAATGCTGCAGAATGAAGCATTGTGAAGATCTCGCAGAACAAATTATTGCCCTACGTAGATCCGAAAATTAAACAGACATAATTTGATATAATAATTCAGGTGATTTCAAAATTACTAAATATGAAATTTGATAAAAACATAAAAATAATGTATTGTGGTGCTGATAACATTAAGTTGCCTCAACTTGGTCATAACTTTGATTGCCTGATATGCGAGTATTGCCTATCTAACATCATGAATTGAAAGGTTTAGATCTAGATACTGGACAATTATACATACTGAATAAAACTGCATGGAAATATGGATTACTCAAAGCAATAAACAGTGACGTTTTATAATAATGTGCTTATGACAGAGATGACTAACCCTACCACACCGAAACAGTTAAGCCTGGTTTTTATAGGGCGAATCCCAGTGGCCAGCAACCGTCCATCCTGCTGTCTACACAGTATTGTCCCTTCCCCGATTGGTTCTCAGTACTGGCTTTCATGGGAGACATCATTAGATAGCTACTGTAATTCAGTACTGAGCTTTGTATCTCTGACTCATTACGAGTACACGAGTCCATCACAGTAATATGAACAGTCGGATATTTCTATTTTTATAATTTTTGAAAAATAAATTCCACAACAATTCTCTATTCCCGTATATATTGAAGAATTTCACATTGTTGGCATCACTTAAATACCCTTCCGTCCCAACTTTGAAATGGACAAATGAATATCTGAAAAATCTGACATTGTCGAAGCGTAAACTGCCCGTCTGCACTTACAGGGCACTATCTAGTTAGCATGCAGTGAGTGTCAGTCCCGTAGCTGGTAGAAGTGGGAGAAGATCAGTGGACAATGGAATATTTTGAAGTAGCCAGTCGACAGTTACTGGCCGACAGTCCACCAGCTACTGGTCCTGAGATACCCACGTTTTAGTTCAGCTATCAGCATGTAAAGGCAAGGGTTTTCTAGAAGATAAGGAATGAATATTGTATTTATTTCGGTTTTTTCTTTAAGCTTTAAGAACCGAGAGAAGGTATTAATTTCAATGTGATAATTTACATGAAAGAAGAAAAAACAATCAGAATTACCAAGAAATATTCTTGTTCGTTTTTATTTGATAATATTTTCGAAAAAAAGCAGTTCGTGGGTTAAAAAGCAATTATTCTGACAAATAAATACTCCGTACTGCATCTCAACTCGTAATGAATTAATTTTCTTCAGCTACAGAGCAGCTCGCTTGAACCATACCACTGGGAAAGTCTATTGTAGGTATCTCATTCAATTACACTCTGATACTCTCTCTATATATTGCAATTAACCATTCACGTTCCCTGATCTTTTTATTCAAACTGTATGTGTGAACTTTCCAGACAACTAGACAATCTTTTTACTTGTACAACTAATGAAAAAACAAATATATTTTACACCCACAAGCTCTGTCAAATCAAACATGATGTGTTTTCCCTTTTCTGTCTTCAGTTTTCAACCAGACTGAATACAGCAACACATGGCCCGGTATAGCGCGTACTTCATAAATCAACATTAAAAATAGACATTTTCATTAATTTCAAATTGGTAAGTAGACTTGATTTATTGATTCTAAGATATCCATCTGTTGGTCCAATAAAAGCATTAGATCATTTGTCTGAATGATATTGTTCAAAAAATACACCGATTGATTGATAGACGGAGGGACATATTAAATCTGATCCTGATGGAATAACGATGATTTCTTCATTCACATAGTATATGCCACTCTTGTCTCTGCTCCATCGGGTTTGAAATGGCTGTGTTCCACTGGTCGAGAGCTTTTCCTCTTGCGAACATATAGGATCCCAAGACGCATTTTCCGATCAATTTATCTGAAACGGAGAATATAATAAATGAAAATTTATGAGTTCATTAATGAATATGCAGAAGTATGACATTTCCTTGTCACATCAATTTCATATAGTAGGTGCGACAACATTGTTAGAATCATTCCTTCCACTTAAGGTGCGATTGACTTTAACAGTTTTCGATTATTTAAATATTAACCTTCTATATATTTAATTTCAAAAAATTATATTTAATAATTATAACTTCAGGAATTAAATTAAATATGTAGAAGGTTGATATTAAAATATTTAAATAATTTTATATACCTTCTATCAAGTATAAAGTATTTTATTTCATTCATAATATATAATTATTTGGTTTTTTTTTTTAAATTTGAATATCAAAACAGATAAAAATATGTTTGTCTTCTATAATTTTTATTTCAACAAAATTTTATTCAAAAAACTTTAAGAATTGAATTAATGTCTAAAATAAGCACCGCATACGTTTAATAGACGTACATATATAATCAAAACTCAATATATAATGTCAAATGGAATAAATAAACCAACAGATATACGAAAGTCATTAAAATTAATAAATAAATATTTAAAGGAGACAAAATTTTGTTTCTGATCTTACCTTTAAGAACACCAATTGCCTTTCTAAAAACATGAACACACCTTAAGGACTCCTCAAAGAATATAATTTATTTGAAATATTCAATATATTTGAATATTCGAATAAGTTAATTCAGAAATCTCTCAAAACATGCACTATATCTTCAGAAAACAAATATAATTCTGAGTAATCCCTTCATCGGTCCTAGATAATATTCCAAATATCAAAATCAAAAAACTAACCTATATCACAAACGCACACGTGCTAAGAAATGCTTCGAAACCAGACCAACTTCAGAATTCAAGATCGATCTATGTTCTAACAAAATCACAGAACAGTGTAAGTTATCTTAAGGGCTGTTTAAATTCATTGACATTACATAATGAGATTTATTGAAGCCAAAATATAATTATATATTAAATAAAAAATAAAATAGAGAAAGGCTTTTTACTTGATAGAAGAAATATAACAAAATTTGAATATCAAAACAAATTAAAATATGTTTGTCTTCTACAATTTTAATTTCAAAAAAATTTTATTCAAAAAACTTTTAGAATTAAATTAATGTCTAAAATAAGCACGTGTGCGTTTGTGATATAGGTTAGTTTTTTGATTTTGATATTTGGAATATTATCTAGGACCGATGAAGGGATTACTTAGAATTATATTTGTTTTTTGAAGATATAGTGCATTTTTTTAGAGATTTTTGATTTAACTTATTCGAATATTTAAATATATTAAATATTTCAAATAAATTATATTCTTTGAGAAGTCCTTTAAGTGTGTTCATGTTTTTAAAGGGCAATTGGTGTTCACAAAGGTAAGACCTGAAACAAAATTTTGTCTCCTTTAAATATTTATTTATTAATTTTAATTACTTTCATATATCCGTTTGTTTTATTTATTCCATTTGACATTATATATTGAGTTTTGATTATATACGTCTATTAAATGTAAGCGGTGCTTGTTTTAGACATTAATTTAATTCTAAAAGTTTTTTGAATGAAAAATTTTTTTGAAATTAAAATTGTAGAAGATAAACATATTTCAATTTGTTTTAGTATTCAAATTTTGATATATTTAATAACTATAAATTCAGGAATTAAATTAAATATGTAGAAGGTTAATATTTAAATAATTTTATATACCTTCTATCAAGTATAAAGTATTTTATTTTATTCATAATATATAATTATTTGGTTTCCTTAACATTCTTTATACAGTTAGTCCTTGTGCTATAACAGAGGCCGTTAAATGGCCTTTCAATCTTTTGGATCAATGGTAAACCACAGAAATATTTATTTGACTTAACATTACACTCCATTTAAATTTTCAGTATTCATTTATCAGAAGCTTTCTGAATTGTTAAAAGGTGAGAGAATATTTTTGTTGATTGATGTTATATATTATTGAATATGAATATAATTGAGTATTGACGAAGCTAAGTCTCTCTTTAAACTTGTTTTTAAGTAATTTTTTTACATATCTTAAGATTTTATAAAAGTAACTTAGTTAGATATCCAATAATATTTAATATTCTGAGTAAGATAGTTTTATGATGAAATTCTTAAGAATATGTAAAACATTTTTGTAAGATATCTGTTTTCATCAGATTGATGAGCAGAAACAAAATTTTGTCTACTAAAAATATTTAATATATAGGATTTTGGTTAACAATTTTCATTTATTGGATTTTGTTATATCATTTGGATGTCTTATAATGAATGTTTATTTTATATGTCGTTTAATATAAGTGGTACTTTCATGACATTAATTCAATTTAATTCCTGAATTTATAATTATTAAATATGATTTTTTGAAATGAAATATGTAGAAGGTTAATATTAAAATATTTAAATAATTTTATATACCTTCTACCTAGTATAAACCTCTATTTATTTTAGTATTCGATTACTTTTATCGTCGCAGACTACAAATAGAGCAGAAGTTAACTTCTATGTAACTAGAAATAGCAATCATATTAAGGAAAAGGTACTGAAAATATACTTCCAGCTTAGTCGCAGTCAACATTAAAACAGTCAATGATTATAATTATTCGAAATTCAATATCCTTAAATTGTAACTTATATCTTTATTACTATATCACGAAAATATTGATGTACAATGCTAAAAAATTGAATTGGATATTTCAGAGAGAACTACCCTTTGGCACTTCAATCAAATTTTCAGAATATATGTATATACCTTGTGAAGAGGCGCATGTTTGCTAGTACACACAAAAAAATATGGTTCTCATACCACTGAATGGCTTGATTACAACACACTAATTTCTTGTAGTGTATGTATGATTTTATTTTTTTTTGTGGGTTGTAGATGCGACAATGTGCTATTGTATTGATCTGGTGTTGTGTAGTATCAGTTGTGGATTGACTGTAATGAGTTTAACATGCGTTTAGAAGCCGTTCAACTTGAACAATTAGTGTGTTGATTAAACGAGGGTTTAACTCAACAAGAAGTTGCTGTCTTCGCTTTTCGCAAAGTAAAGTTAGTAGAAAGTGAAATTGCTATTATTAGTGAAAATGCTGCATATAATCATGGGGGTGGGAGAGCAAGAGCTCTAACCATCGCACAAAATCGGCTAATACGGTTAACTGCATGACGAAATACATTTTTCACAGCATCCCGAATTAATAGCTCATTCCGGCAAGCTACCGTTAGGATATTTTCCGGTCAAACAATCCGGAATAGGTTGCACAATTTCAATTTGAGGGCAAGAATCGGCGATTGAGTAGAGAGCACCGGGCTGTAAGAAATCGTTGGGCTCTTGAACATGAGAACTGAAACCCGCGCAGATGGAGATCCTGCCTGTTCACGGATGAGTCCGTAAGGTAGAATGGAGGCCTGAGCCGCGTTGAACAACTCAGTGGCAAGAGAGTCCGTCGCAGCACAGGGCCTCTTCCTTAAAACTAACGTCTCTACCCTATTGCAGTAAATCTCCAGATTTTTCTGTCCAATGGCCGAGTGCGTTATGTAGCATACTGCGTTACTCCGGGAGGGTGGAGGCTCTCGGGAAGTATTTGGCCACCCAATTGGTACTGGACTCGAGGGGGCAGTGGTTGACAGTCCGCATGCTAGACTAAGAGGGTATTCCTTTTATCTGTTCGCAGACCCTCATGTTAGAGATATATCGAGAAATGCTTCAGGGTTTAGCGGGATTTGACGGTTCGACCGGCCTCGCCCTGAACCTGGATCGATTCTGGAACGTTTCTCGGGTTTGGGGATCTCGACGATACGGCTAGTTCGTTGGTGCTTGAAGTTAGGATCAATCGAAAGACCTCACAAGGGTTCGTGGGTCTTGAAGTACAGGCCGGATTGACGGTGCTCGTATCAGGATCAATTGAGATATCCATCTTGAGACTATCTTAGTTCACGGGACCGCGTTCGGACGGATGGATAATAAGCCCCTTCAGCGTGTGAGTTGCGTCCCAAACAACTCGGCTACTGACCATGCAGAGACGGTAGAGTTTGGATAGTACTTCGCTGCTACTAGTCATACGGTTGTATGTTTTCGAACTGAAGCCCAAACTGGAAGCTGTTTGGTTCATCTCTTCGGAGGGGTTCTCGTTACGCGCGATGGTAAGGTGTAACCCTTATCACATTTTCTGCCTCTTGGGGCAGAATGTGGAGACTGCTAACTAGTCACTTGGTGAAAGAGCTACGCTCACATGCCAATACACTAACCGGTAGAATTCACGGGTTCACGGATAAGTGGGGAGGTTGGATAGAGCTTCGCTGCTACCAGTCACGGTGTAGGTTCTTGGACTGAAGCCGAAACTGAAAGCTTGGTGGGTTCAACTCTTTGGAGTGGTTCTTGCTATGCGCGATGATAAGGCGTAACCCTTATCACACTTTCTGCTTCCTGGCCAGATTGCGGTCACCTGGTGAAAGAGTTATACTCATATGCCAGTAACCTAACCGGTTGAATTCACGATGTCCACAGGTGAGTCAAAATTTCGTCTGTATCAGTCTGATTGGCGAATGTTGGTGTGGCGAGAATGGGGTATAATAAACATTCATGGCGCCAACAACTCTTTTTGGTGGCGGCTCAGTGTGTGTTTAGGGAGGCATTTGTTTTAATGGGCGCATAGATCTCATTATCCTCATTAACGCAACCATGACAGCGGTAAGGTATCGTAATTTGATTGTAGAATCAATTATTGTTGCCTTTGCGGCAGCTATTGGCGACAATTTTATGTTAGTCGACGATAATGTTCATCCACACTGGATAAGAATTATCAATGACCGCATAAAAATGCATGGCATTAACTGAATGGATTGGCCCGCTGTATCTCCAGATCAAAGTTGAACGTGTCTAGTCTGTAATGTCACAGTAGTTACACCACTTACTCGTACCTGATCCATCTCAGATATTACAGTAGTTCGCCAATGCGTAGCTGAACATTTAGCAAAACGTTCCTCAAGCTTTCATTGATAACCTCATTGGCCCAATACCGAATAGAGTAAAAGCACCACGAAGAGCTAGAGGAATCCCAACACGATATTAAACAGTGATATCAAGGTGTTTGTAACAAAATCTAACCTATTTCCTATTTTTCAGTCAAGATGCCAATTCACCATGAGAAGTAACACGATTGAGCAGTACGTCCAAGTAATAAAACTTCATTATCGAAATGAGTGTTCCTTATTGAAACGTTGCACGCTCTGCGCCGATTTTATGTGATGGCCATTCAAAGTCGACTCTTCAACATTTGGTAGCTGAATTCGAGACGACCGGCTCGGTAAACCTTCAACCAATACCCTATATGTCTAAGGAACGCAAGATCAGTCAATAACATTGCCGCGAAGCGTGAGAGTGTGCAAGAGAAGTCGAGACAGTCAATTCCGCGCCGAGCACAAGAATTCGGCCTTTCGCAGACTTCAACTTGGCGATTATTGGGTCGGTAGTTGGGTATACACCTCTCTTAGATCCAACATACCTAGGAGCTTAAAGATAATAATCATAGACAATGCCGTTTATTTGCTCCTGGGCTTCAGAACGTTTTGAAGAGGACAACAATTTTGGTCGAAGCATCATCTCTTCTGAAGAGGAGTAGTTTCGAATGAATGTTTTCATTAAGAAGCACAATTGATGTATATGGAATGATACTTTATTGTGCGGATTTGGGGCCGGCGGTGACATTGGTCAATACTTTTTTGAAAACGATGTTAGTGAGGCCATCATCGTCAGCGGCGAGTGCTAGAAAACGATAATGATCCGTTTCCTTCGGGCAAATCGAACGTTTTGGAGGTAAACGATGTGTCGTTTCAGCAAGACAGCTACGTAATGAACAGCAATACCTATTTCAGGGTATGCTTAACTCTCGGAAAAGTGATCTGTATTGATCACGAAGATGTGGCGATTTGACTAAGGAGATTATTTTTCTTGTTGGGTTTCCGGCATTCAGAGTTCTAGGCCAATGTGCCGCAGACGAGTGATGTCCTTAAATTTATGATAAATGAACAAATAGATTTTTATTACACCCCTCTATTCAATATTTACAAGGGATCGAGTGAACACGATTCTGAAGGGAATATTCTTTGAGAAAACCAACCCGACGAACAATTAAAAACACATGTACACCTTCTGTAAAAAATCTTATTAATTCATTGTACAACAACTGTTACTTCGTATTCTGATGAAGTCTTTCTAGCAAAGACGAAACGTACGTCAATACCAAAAATAAAGTAGAAAATGTAAACAAGTGTTTTATTTTATAATGACGATGTCCTTAAAGTTCACATAATCAATGCCATTTCTGAAGTTCAGCTGGATCTATACGGCAGAGTCATTGAAGATTTGACAACTCGGATTCGTGTCACCGTGAGAAATATTGGCGGATATTTGAAAAATATTACGATTTATATATACTGAATTGTTTCAGCCGTTACTATTTGGTAGTAGAAAATACTATGTTTTACTACCAAAAAATATATATTACACATTATCTTGTGACTCGAGTTTCGGGAAATGAACTATTCCATCATCAGACAACTGAAGACCTAACAGTATTACAATGGTATTTGAACAAAAGTGATAAATATTTTGAATATTTCAACAGGTTCTCGGTAATACCCAATAGTGGTACAGAAGTTTACAATCGGAATGTGATGAAAAACCGGGTTAAAAAAAGGGGGCCTTCTAACAGATATCGGAATGTCGGCAATCGACAAAGAAGGTTGTTAAACAGATGGTACTCATTTAAATATCTCGAATAATTTTACATTTTTTATTTTTTGGGGTTACAAAGCTACGGAGCTATGTAACCCCAAAAATTATTTGAGATATTTAAATGGGTACCATCTGTTTAACAACCTTCTTTGTCGATTGCCGACATTCCGATATCTGTTAGAAGGCCCCTCTTTTTTAACCCGGTTTTTCATCACGTTCCGATTGTAAACTTCTCTGTACCACTATTAGGTATTACCGAGAATCTGATGAAATATTCAAAATATTTATCACTTTTGTTTAAATACCACTGTACTACTGTTAGGTCTTCAGTTGTCTTATGATGGGATAGTTCATTTCCCGAAACTCGAGTCACAAGAAAATGTGTAATATATCTTTTTATTGGTAAGATAGTAATTTCTACAATTTGTTTTAATTATTATCCTTGATGTGTAATATATATTTTTTGATAGTAAAACATAGTAATTTCTACAATTTGTTTTAATTACGATTTATATATGAAGAAAAAAATAATTTCGTTAATATCTTACACACAACTTATTTTATTCCATTTCAGCACCTTCACTACCTTCTTGACCAACCCTTTATGAAGGCCGTTTGATGAATCAGTGGCTTTTAATTTCCCACCTGGTAGCAGACGGTAACAGACAACCTTGCGAATTCGGACGTTAATGGAAAAAATGAATTTCGTGTGCTCATAAAGAATTTTTTTTTAAACCAAAACCAAAGTCAAGCTTGATGAACACTAGAGAGACTACGAACAAATGGTTAAGAAGTGAGGTACTAAATTATGTTGTGGTTGCACTAGTACAAGTTATGCCAAACGTTCAGGTTTATCAAAAGAAGCCGTTACACCAGAAACCGTTGATAAAATTCATGGAATACATGAGACACCGGAGACTAATGAGCGGTTAAAGTAGTGAACTTCTCCGGGGGAACGTGCACCAAAGGTAGGTGCGTGGGCCAGATCCAGACGTTTTTTGAGATGCACGTGGTTTGATTCACATTGAATACCTTGAAATGGGTGAAACGATCACCGGTGACAACTATCCAGAACTGTTGGTCAAATTCGACATTAATTTGAAACAAAGATGCATTCAAAATCTTTGAGATCTTGGTGAAATGAAGAAGTCATCACTGAACCAAATGCGTATTGCTTATTTCGAAAGGAGAGTGGTAAATCCACAAAGATGAAAAGTAGACAAGTGAATTGACAGAATGGACGATTACAAGAGGTAATAAGTAATAAACATTTTTGTGGAATTTGTAACATGTTGAAGAATCAATGATTTCCAAGGGATTTTATTCGGACGCAATAACGTCTTGATGAATTTGTAAATACCCATCGTATCATTTAAAATACTTTAAAAATATTTTGAAATTTTCATTCAGAATAATTCCCTTTTAACGAAAATACTGTTGTCATCAGAAATGACGGTACAGAACTATAATTAATTAACGCTTATTTTCTACCAACAGACTAATCTGAACGTTTACAATTTCCCTGCATTCATAAAAACGTCATTATGTCACTGTGTTATTTGCATGGTTGAAATTACGTAACGAGGAGAGTTCCGATTTCCTGGACAGACTTTCTCTCCGTCCCACACTATTCACCTATATCTGTTACGGGCCTCGAACCGTACCTTCATCTGAATATAATGGAGTTATTGCAATCTGCAAACCTACTAAGCGAAGAAAGGTGAATTTGTATCTGATTTCGACAGGATCGAATCCAGCAGGTAGATTGTTCGTGAAAATATTTTTTGTTTTATTAATTATTTGGAATTAATGAAAGACAATTTTCGTTTGATGGATAAATATTTTATAAAATAATAGATTGACCATTCTAGTCCAACACCTTTTGCCATCTTTCTGGTAGTAGCATGATTCCACGCTCATAAGATTTTTGGTCTTTGCTGGCAAAAAACTGATCCAGGTGATTTCAACCTCTTCACTCGAAGAAAGGGTTTTACCGACCAATAATAGTCCGAAGGCGCCAGATCTGGAGAATATGGTGGATGTGGCAGTATATCCCATTCAAGCTGCAAAAGCTTTTGGCGAGTGACCAAACTTGCATGAGTTATCTTGCTGAAACACTACACCTTTTCTGTTGATTAATTCTGGCCCTTTTTTGTTGAAGTGCATCATTCAGTTTGTCCAGTTGATGACAGTAGTTGTGTTATCTGGTAAATGCTCAAAAATAGACGGTTCCTTTGAAATCACACCAATCAGATAGCATCACCTATTTTTGATGTATATTGGCTTTCGAAATACTTTGAGCTGGTTCATCTTTTGTGTTCCATGATCTCTTGTGTTTGGCATTGTTATATACAACGCATTTTTCGTCTAATGATGCGCTTTGAAAATGGATCATTGTCGTGACGTTTGAGAAGCGAATCACAGATGTCAACGCCAACTAATGCCTTTATCGTATCTTTATCAGCTCCAAACGGCTTTCCGGAACGTGGTGCATCTTCGACATCAAAATTGCCCCATTGAAATTTTGCAAACCAGTTCTGGCACTAGCGTACTGTCAACACATCTTCTCCATACACATCGGTTTTTTCCTTCTCGCTGAACAGCATTTTTACCTTTTTTAAAATAAAAAAGTGAAATATGACGAAAATGTTGCTTATTGCTCTCTATATTTAAAAGGGCACCAACCAAAAACTACTGCGTAGAATTAATTGACCTTTTTCATACACAAGCCTTGCTATATCAGCTCTCAAAACAGATAATGATTATGCGGTTCGTAAAAATACAATTAAATCTTCTGTCGGGAAAAAGCGAAATTACTCTCCGAACAACCTTATATTATTCATTCAAATTTACTGTGTCGCCATCAACGTAGGCCTCTTCCGAAATATAATGAAGAGTTTTCTAACAAGAGGTTTCATTTTAATATTGAAAAAACGAGTATATTTTAAAAAGAATAAAACTGCACCTAACAGTGAACGTTGAGGATGGAGAGGCTTTTCCACAATCATTCTTGAATTTTCCGAGACCCAAATGGGACAATTCCACTTATAAACTTAGCCTCCGAGGTGAAAATGGACTCATCACTGAACATGATTTTTCAATGAAAATCCGGATCATTTTGATCCATTTCAGGGATCCAATCGGCGAAGTTGGACTTTGCTGGTGATCGACCGACTTGAGTTCTTGTGTTGACTGATTTTTAAGAGCCTTAAGATCTAAGTCTTGATGCAAAATACAGTGTTATGTCATTTGTGGAATGCTTAGTTCCAAAGATCGACGAGGAATCGACAAACCTGGGTTTCGTCAACACTACAGCAGCAATATTTCACCATTTTTGTAACAATTTCAATGGGTTGTCGAAGCGTGTATCGTTCTATTTTTAGTAATTGTGTAGTTTCCACTTATCAAATGTCAAAAGATGACATCTTCAAAAGTGATTGCTGCTCAGATAGCAGGCTATTCAAAATGAAACCTCTTATTGAAAAACCCTTTTTTTACGCCAACGAATAATCTAATCATCTAAATATTTTGGAACGCATTTTCAGGATTCAATTTCAGTAATCCATTTAATTTTGTTTAATCTCTTGTATCAATTGAACACGGATGTCTCCAAATGGTAATTTTAATTTTGGAAAGAGAAAAAAGTCGACCATATCAAAAGAATACGGTGTGTTATCTTTCCACAAACCTAGCCTTTTTCGACGAATTTGCTCTCTCAGACCCTCCTAACTCTCATAACATTCTTTAATTATCGTCTCACTTTCTAGTAGGGATTCGGAATGCACAACACCCAGATAATAAAAAAAGCTGAAATAAAATAAGAAATGACTTCGTGTTATACTTTCCAACTGAATGAACAAATTATATGGGGTATTTTTTTAAAGTGACAGAACTTTAAATTGAAATAAAACACATTTAAATTAAGATTAAGGCCAATTTTTTTTTATTTGAAAGATAATTTTATGGCATTTATGTTTTAAAAATAATTCCCTGCATATGTCCACCACGACTAGATCTGAGGAACCGCATTCGACCAAAACTATTTTGGACCACTTTTTCGAGTAATTCAGGCCTTATTTCATGAATAACACGAGTTATGTTGGGTCCCAAAGCGTCAATTGTTTCTGATTTATCAGCATAAACCAATAACCCCAATGAAAATAATCCAGTGAAGTTATGTCGCATGATCTTGGAGGCCAATTAATTGGACCATTTTTCGAAATAATGTTATCACCAAATCTTTCTTACAATAAATCAATTGTTACGGTAGCAGCATGAGGTGTAGCACCATCTTGTTGGAACCAAACACTTCTCGGTCGATACCCAGTTTCAAATTTTGAAACAAATAATCATTGATCATCGATCTGTAACGAGCACCATTCACTGTAACATTAGCTCCAGCATCGTTTTTAAAGAAATATGGACTGATGATGTCTCCAGCGTGTAAAGCACACAATACAGTGCATTTTTCAGGATGCAATGGAACCTGTAGAACTTCTTGAGGATTGTTTTCACTCCATATACGGAAATTTTGCTTGTTCACATAGCCGTTCCACCAGAAATGAGCTTCATCACTAAACACAATTTTACGATAAATAAGTGGATCAACTTCAAGCGGTTCTAGGACCCAATCGGCAAACAAACGACGCTTATTATGGTCAAGTGGCTGTAGTTCTTGGCTTTAGTATGGGTGTAGACCGAGATTTTTACGCAAAATTTTCCATGTGGTGGATGCACAGAGTCCAACTTATTGTGAACGTCGGCGAATAGACGAATCTGGATCACCATTAACACTATGAGTTACAGCAGCGATTTTTTTTCTGTACGTACAGTTCTTTCTTTGTCTTGTTGTTGATGCATCGAGTAGAGAAAATGTTGTCCGAAATCCATCGATTGTTCGACGAATAAGCTGCTTTGACGGACGATTATGTAAACCAAAAATTTCACGAAGTGCTCCATAAGTTAGGCGAATAGAACACTGATTTTGAAAATAAATTTCAGCAATTTGTAAAGGTTGTTGCGGCGTGAGTCTTTCCATCATAATTTGTCAATTCTTACTGAACAGAAATGTCAAAACAACATGGCTTCTACCTTCTGTCAAATCACAGTTATCCCCATCGAAAGTTCTATCACAAAAAAAACACCTGATAAATCTCATGTGATAAGTTCCACCATCCTCACCACTTCAGAAAGTTTGCAACAAAAATTTTGCCTCAAATTATTCCTTGAGTCAATTGAAATATTCAAAAATATATATTTAAAATAATGGGATGGAAATGATGAAATAGGTTGAATTCAAATCAAGATGGTTAAAAAAAACTGACAAAATATTGGTTAAATTTCATATTCTTACTGTTATTTTGAATGAAATTCCCTAAATATAATAGTTTATACATATAAAACCTAGAAATACGATCACTTGTATAAGCGCGATACTACTGATTTCCTTATCTCATAATTTCAACTCGGTCAATGTAATCTCCTTGATTTTGGGAATATATTCATTTGACGATCATCATTTTGAATCAAGTATATTTGTTATAAAATGCGAATACTATTATCAAGAATATACCCAAAATATTCTGTAAATTTTTAATTTAAAACTATATTTACATTATTCCGTTATTAAATTTAAATAATCCATTTATGACCCTGAATAATTAAATACCGGAATATATATTTTTTCCTTGAAACCTTCAATAATGAAAATCGAATTTTACAGAAATTTCATCCTAAATAAGACTTTTTCATTTTTTATATTTACGATTTTTTCGCTTTTTCATTGTCACTTTTCATAGCTTCAAAATTACTATTCGTAAATATTGCGGTTTTTGAGAAAAATTTCAATGACCAATTCGCACATTTGTCTTCGAGAACTTCACGAATTCCTTGTATTGAATCGATTTTGGAGTATTGGTATAGACCTTATCTTTCAAGTGACTCCAAAGAAAAAAGTGTAAAGGTGTTAAATCACAAGATCTCTGTGGTCATTTGTGATCACCTCTTCGAGAAATAACACGAACAGGAAACTTTCCTTGCGAAATGGCGATTGTTTCGATGCTTGTGTGGCATGTATCGATGCCTTGTTGAAAATAAACGTCGTCCACATCGATATCTTCGTATTCCGGTCATAGAAAATCATTAATCATAGCTCTGTAGCGCATTCCATTCATCGTAACAGTTGCATCAGCCTCATTTTCGAATAAGTGAAGTCCAATCACACAGCCAGTTCAAAAACCGCACCAAACAGTGACAGGTTTAGGATGGAGAGGCTTTTTGACAATCATTCTTGGATTTCTCGTGGTTCAAGTGCGACAATTTTGCTTATTAACGTAGCTTCCGAGGTAAAAATGGACCTGATCACTGAAGATGATTTTTCGAAAATCAGGATCATTTTCATGCATTTCAAGGACCCAATCAGCGAAGATACAACGTTGCTGGTGATCTACCGGCTTAAGTTCTTGTGTTGAAGGAACTTTAAAGCCTTAAGATCTAAGTCTTTATGCAAATTACGGTGTAATATCGTTTGTGGAATGTCTAATTCCAAAGATCGATGACAAATCAACAAACCTGGATTTTCGTCAACACTACGGGCTCCAGCAGCAATATTCTCACTTGTTTTTGAGTGAAGCACACGGTTTCGATTCTTTTCATCAATAACTTACCTCAACAGCTCAAATTTTTCCACCAGGTTCGCTATTGCCGGCCGAGAAGTTGCTTCAAAACGACTCAAAAGTGCTTCAATAATGTGAACTGTGATTGCAAAATTTTCACCCTTTTTGTAGTGAATTTTAACAATTTCAAAGCGTTGTGAAAGCGTGTATCGTTCCATTTTTAGTAATGCCTTAGTTTTTACTTGTCAAATGTCAAAAGATGACAGTTTCAAAAGTGACAGCTGCCCAGATAGCGGGCTATTCAAAATGAAACTTTTTATTGGAAAACTCTTCACTTCACCCATCAATTCCAACCAGTCTTTTACACCGAAATGAAAGCGGAGCAGAAACTCTTTAGCATATTCATAAATCGGATCGCAGAAATTTTACGATGATTTGTCACTTTACCTATTTATATTTAAGATTCTTTATAGGGTTGCTTAGAGAGAAGATCGTACACTCACGAATTTGCAATCAAAAGATGTCCTCCTCCGAATGAAAATTGTTCTGTCTCAGCATTTCCCGGAAAAAACTCATACTAGCGGAAAAATCCGACTGAACTGGTTTATGTGGGTTATCCATTATATTTTTTGTGATATTCAATTCTGAAAGTGAATCAATTCGTGGATTTTTTCTTTAGAACACACTGTGTCAATTTAGTAGACATATAGAATTTATACTTATTACACAGTACCAAAGAAATTCAAAGAAATATAAATTGTCAACTAAAAATTATCAAATAAATACTTGAAGAGTACAAAATTTTGTTTCATCCCTTGTTTTATGAAAACTAAATTCCTTTCCAAAAATGCAAAACATAACCTCATGATCTTCTCTAAAAATAGCTTGCTCAAAATAAGTTCCTTCAGAAAAATTCCTAAAACACGTAAAAAATCTTATAAAAAAAACAATTCAGAATTATTACAACGATAACTCATTCGCTCAACTTCATATTTAAAAAATAAATATTATATATATTATGAACAGAAAATATCTTACCAAACCAACTGAATGCTGTTTACTGGACAAACATTGGAATGAAGTGAACTTATAAACATCCTACGTATTCTATGTTCGTCACAGAAATTACATAAAGTTTGCAAAACATTTTTGAATGAATTTTTTTTTAATTAAAATTAGTAGGAGGTTAACAGAATAAAGCTGTGTGATATTTAAAATTTTGTAATATTCCTTCTATCAAGAAAAAACATCCATTTATTAATTATTTTGACGTCCACCTTCAGTTTTTTTTAATATGATTTGAATAATTCTACACTATTTAAAAAAACAACTATGAAAATATAAGGAGTAAAAAATTACACTTAATTGTTTGAACGATTATATTTTAACAGACATACATTCAGCCGGGCATGTGGGCAGCCAAACACATATGAAATTACACTGGAAGCTAATAAATGTAAAAATAAGAACAGCCATAATTGTGGAAGCATCAAAACATGAAAGTGACTATGATTATGACTATGAAAATACAATGTGAAAATTATTTTCACGCAATATTGGTACATTTGTTTAAATAGCAATACACACGTTTTCGACAACAATGCAATTAACAAAATTTGAATATCAAAACAGATTTAATCTGTTAGTCTTCTACAATTTTAATTAAAAAAATGTATATGAGACAGTAATTTATTTCCACAAAAATGTTACTGTCTCATATACATTTCTTTAATTAAAATGAGTTTCCACCAAGTAAAGACCGAATCTATCAAATATTCTACAATCTACAATTTTAATTTCAAAAACATTTTTTTTATTAAAAAAATTTTAGAATTAAATTAATGTCTACAATAAGCACCGCTTACATTTAATGGACGTATATAATCAAAACTCAAATTTCTGAATTAACTTATTCGAATATTTAAATATATTAAATATTTCAAATAAATTATATTCCTTGAGAAGTCCTTAAATTGTATTCATGTTTTCAAAACGCAATTGGTCTTCTTAAAGGTAAGATCAGAAACAAAATTTTGTCTCCTTTTAATATTTATTTATTAATTTTAATGACTTTTTATATCTGTTGGTTTATTTATTACATTTGACATTATATATTGAGTTTTGATTATATACGTCTATTAAATGTAAGCGGTGCTTATTGTAGACATTAATTTAATTCTAAAAGTTCTTTGAATAAAAAAATTTTTTTTTTAAATTAAAATTGTAGAAGACTAACAGATTAAATCTGTTTTGATATTCAAATTTTGTTATATTTCTTCTATCAAGTAAAAAGCCTATTTCTATTTTAAAAATGCAATTGAAGATTTCATTGTCTCAGAAGTTTATTTCAAATATTAGTTCAAGTATGCTTTAAATTGGTATCAGAACGTTGCTGGTAAACGTCATTTCCTCTCAGAGAATTATTTTTGCTGTGAGATTATAGTTTATTGTAACATTTTTAAAGCTTTTTCGATCGAAATG
Organism: Megalocaria dilatata; assembly: GCA_034642435.1. Lineage (NCBI taxonomy): Eukaryota > Metazoa > Arthropoda > Insecta > Coleoptera > Coccinellidae > Megalocaria > Megalocaria dilatata. Next base: position 47,922,734 of record CM067859.1, on the reverse strand, counting down.
CCTTGTCACGGTTATTTTACGAATGAGGAAAAGAGGGACATGATTTGTGTATATGCACAAGAAAACTTTTGCACTGCAGCTAGAAGATATGAATTTTTAATTCGAGCAGGAGAGAACAATTCATAAAATTTTTGCAAATTTATTTAATCAGTTTCAGCTGAAATTGGCTCATCTCGTAGTGAAAATCTGAGTAGTCGTCCGAAACAAATGACACCTAATGAAGAAGATGAAATTTTGGTTCGAGTAGATGAAAATCCTGAAGTGAGTTTACGTCAACTGGCAGCAGCCACAGGGATAAGTCAATTATTAGAATTCTAACGAAGAACCTTTATCATTTCACTCCTGTTGAGAATTTGCATCCAAGAGATCTGATACGACGGTTACACTTCTGCCAACGTATTCTGAACAAGCGTAGTATGACCGAAATTCAATTGAGAATACTATGTTCATCGATTAAGCGACTTTCACCAGACGTAGGGTGTATAATTGGAGAAAAAAATATGTATGCTGTTAAAGAAAGCATGAGTTCAAATTCAATATTTGTTGCATTATAGGCGACCAACTGCTAGGGTCATGACCTTCCTCCAAATTTAAATGGATATTCTTATAACCTTTTTTTGTAAAATACTTTAAGTGATATGATCGACGAATGATCCAAAATTCGAAGCCTCTCGATTTTTATATTTGGGGACATGTGTCCTAAGTTTATTCCCATGAAATTAATTCGCGAGACGAACTCTGGAAAAGAAAACAAAACGCAGTTAATTTCTTAAGGGGATATAATAATGTTTCTTATGACATCGGGAAGTCTTTTATTACAATAATTAGAAAAAGTATAGAGGCTTGCTCTTTTCATGTTGAATTAATCAAATCAAATCAAATAATTTCTTTATCTCTATACATTGTACATTACACAATTTTATAAAGGGTGTTCCAACGAAAATTTGACCTCCCCTGGAGCTCAGAAACGAAGATTAAAAAAAAATAAGCCAACTTCTGTTTTGAGGGGGACGAATTTTCATCATGAGTTTGTTCCGAAAAAACATTTTTGAATAGGGAAGAGATGTCGAGTGTTGGTTAGTTCGAAAGTTATTTAAATAACTTTTCTGTTCTCTAAACATGGCAGAACAATTTGAAATAAAATAGAAAGGCTTTTTACTTGATAGAAGAAATATAACAAAATTTGAATATTAAAACAAATTTCTACAATTTTAATTTCAAAAAAATTTTTATTCAAAAAACTTTAGAATTAAATTAATGTCTAAAACAAGCACCGCTTACATTTAATAGACGTATATAATCAAAACTCAATATATAATGTCAAATGGAATAAATAAACCCACAGATATACAAAAGTTATTAAAATTAATAAATAAATATTTAAAGGAGACAAAATTTTGTTTCTGGTCTTACTTTTAAGAACACCAATTGCCTTTTAAAAACATGAACACACTTAAAGGACTTCTCAAAGAATATAATTTATTTGAAATATTCAATATATTTAAATATTCAAATAAGTTGATTCAGAAATCTCTAAAAAATGCTCTATATCTTCAAAAAACAAATATAATTCTAAGCAATCCCGTCTTCAGCCCTCAGTAATATTCAAAATATCAAGATCAAAAACATAACCTACATCACAAACAACTCAACACGTGCACAAGGACTAATGCTTGGAAACACAGATCAACTTTATAAATCAAGATTGATCTATGTTCTAACAAAATCAAAGAACAGTGTGTTATTTTTAAGGCTTATTTAAATTCATTGACATTTCCATAATGAGATGAAGATTGAAGCCAAAATATAATTATATATTATATATAGAATAAAATAGAAAGGCTCTAATATTACTGAGGGCTGAAGACGGGATTACTTGGAATTATATTTGTTTTTTGAAGATATAGAGCATTTTTTAGAGATTTCTGAATCAACTTACTCGAATATTTGAATATATTAAATATTTCAAATAAATTATATTCTTTGAGAAGTCCTTTAAGTGTGTTCATATTTTTAAAAGGCAATTGGTGTTCTTGAAGGTAAGACCAGAAACAAAATTTTGTCTCCTTTAAGTATTTATTTATTAATTTTAATAACTTTCGTATATCTGTTGGTTTATTTATTTCCATTTGACATTATATATTGAGTATTGATTATATACGTCTATTGAATGTAAGCGGTGCTTGTTTTAGACATTAATTTAATTCTAAAAGTTTTTTGAATAAAAATTTTTTTGAAATTAAAATTGTAGAAGATAAACATATATCAATTTGTTTTAAGAACAATTTGAGTTTTTGAATGTTTTTACTTTAAAAACATTCGATTTTCTAATCGCTCATGATGGGAAAATAAGTGAAACGCATGAAGTTCATTGCAAGGTATACTATTTTTTTGGAGATTCTTTCTCAAATGTGTTTCAGTCTTTCGTTTCTGCATCATAATTGGGTTCAAGACTTACTTACGTGGGCGAAAATGGTCTATTCTATGGAAGAGAGAATAGAAATTCTCAAATTATACTATCGGAATGACGAAAATTTTAGATTAACTGCAAGGTATTTAATTATAATAAGAATCATCCAGAAAGAAATGTAAGTCACCAATATGTTAAGCATTTGATGAATAAATTGGAAATTGGAAACTACTGGTTCCAATCAGAATAAGAAACACGAAGTTGAGCGTCCAGTCCGAAATGAAGCTATTGATATTGCAGTATTGGAACATTTACAGATGGATAAACGGCAATCTATATGAACAGCACGAGCATCTAATATTCCGAAATCTTGCGTTCATCGAATTGTGAAAGTTCAGGAATTTCACCCTTACAAGAAAGACTGGTGCAACAGTTGAATGAAGATGATTTTGACTGTCGGACTCAGTTTTGTGAACAATTTAGTGAGTTACTAAATAATAACCCTTACCGACTCTACAATACAATCTTTTCTGACGAGTGTACCTTTATGTTGAATGGGAAGTAAATAGACATAATTGTCGGTACTGAAGTCATAGCAATCCTCATTTATTAATGAGGACATACACAAATTCCCCAAAAATTAAATGTTCGGGTAGGAATATTAGGAAACCGTATTGTTGGACCCATTTTTATCGATGGGAATCTTGACGCAACAACTTATTTGAATTTATAGACGACATTATTAATACAACGATTACTGACATTCTGGAAAACGACGACAACCTATTAGAAAATAAACTCACAGGATAACAGTAAAATTATTAGCAAAACAGGAAAAAAAATTCAACTTTAACGCCTTGTATCTTTTTCCACAGCAATATGAGGTATATTCGATGCAATTTCATTTGGATATATTTTATACAGGCTGTCCCAGAAGTCGACATCAAGCCGAAATCGGGTAACAGGCTGAGTCATAGTCATAGATCAGAAAAATATTTAAAAAATTCAGAACCAATTTGCACATGAAATGAATGAAGTGGTCATAGAAAATTGCGGCCAATTGACCTTTTCGAGAAATAACACGGCCAATTCACCTTTTCGAGAAATAACACGGTCAAGAAACTTTTTTTCTGGAAAATTGCGATTAATTCGTTGCTTGTGTGACACGTACCCCCGTAAATGTCGTCCCCATTAATATCTTCCAATTCTGGCCATAAAAATCATTAATTATAGCTCGGTAGTGCAATCCCTTCTGCGTAACAGTTACGCTATCATAATTTTCGAATAAGTAAGGTCCAATCATATCGCCAGTCCAAAAACAAGGACCCAATCAGCGAAAGTATGCTGGTGATCGACCGGCTTGAGTTCTTGTGTTGACTGAACTTTAAAAGCCTTAAGACCTGAGTCTATATGAAAAATACGGTGTAATGTCATTTGCGGAATGCCTAATTCAAAAGATCGACGACGAATCGACAAACCTAGGTTTTCGTCCACACTACGGGCTACAGTACCAATATTCTCAATTGTTCTGATTGATGCACACGGTTTCGATTCTTCCCATCACTAACTCATCCCAAGTGCTGAAATTTTTCCACCAGTTTTAGTATTGCAGGCCCAGAAGTTACCTCATGGAGATCCAAATGTGTTTCAGATTTTCGAACCGTGACCGCAGAATTTTTACCATTTTTGTAGAAAAAAAATTTAACAATTTCAGTGCATTGTTGAAGCGTGTGCCGATCCATTGTAAGTAATGGTGTAGTTTGTACTTGTCAAAAGATGACAGCTTCAGAAACGACAGTTGCGTAGATAGCGGGATATTCAAAATGAAACTTCTTATTGGAAAACACTTTATTGATAATTTCGCAACGTTCTTGTAGTTTTGAATGTTTTATTATTATTATTATTTTATTATTAATACACAAACGAAGGGAGGGGCGAACCCATAAACCCTAAAATTAACAAAATTTGTTGCCACAGTAGTAAACATACCTCAATAAATGTCGTTTAATAAAAACCCGATAGCAAACTAAGCCAAAAAAAAAAAAATTTTCGTTAATGTCTCAGCCAAACCACCCGCCCAATCCACTCTTAAACACTCCAACCGAACTCGCACCGACAATTCCAGCAGGTAGGGAATTCCACACTGTGAACACGCGATTCCCTAAACAATTCTTGCGGCACCTGACAGAAAAGTTTTCCTTCTTAAGTTTTAAATGGTGACCTCTCAAACGAGTGTCAGAGCTTACACTATATATGTCCCTCAGCATGCCATAATTGTACCTCAATATACGAAAAGTGATAATCAAGTCTCCTCGTAGCCTGCGCCTTTCGAAGGTGCTGAGACCCACCATACATAATCTTTCCTCATAGCTTGGTCGTGCACCTCGAAACCAAAGTCGCGTTGCCTTCCGTTGTAGTTTTTCCAAGCACTGTTGATCACGCACTAAATCAGCATTCCACACAGGCCCGCAATATTCCAACAATGGTCTTACGTAACTGGAGTATAATCGTATCCATGATTTCAATGATATTTTTCGGAACGATTTCTTTAACATGAAGAGCCTGCTATTCGCCTTTTTCACAATTTTCGTAATATGCTCTGACCACGACAAATTCTCACAAACGGTCACACCAAGATCGTTATGGGATCGTACAGTGTCCAAAAGATGCTCACCCAGCATATATGTCCTACGCGAATGATTGCCCCCGAGATGCAAAACAACACATTTATCTATATTCAGTGGCAAAAGCCAGTCCGAGCACCATTGAGATATTGAATCCAGATCTTCCTGTAGAGTTTTGTGTTGGGTGGAGTAATTAAAAATCTTCGTGTCGTCGGCATAAAAAGCACAGTCAGACCGGATGTGACGAGATAAGTCACTGGCATATAATATAAACAACAGCGGCCCAAGAACAGATACCTGGGGTACGCCGCTCTGTACCACTCTGTCTGTCGAAAAAGAACTCCCGATGCGAACGCAGAACTCTCGGTCAGACAAAAAGGATTTTATCCAAAGGAGAAGTTTTCCCCGAATCCCACAATGTTCTATGTTGTTCTGTAATTACCTATCCTACTAAAAAAGTGTTAAATAATTTTTTATCACGTAAGAATGTTTGTCTCGTTTTATTTTAAATTCCTGAAGCACGAACGCGATCACTCTTTGTATAAAAATATGAATTACTTTTCTTATTCTTGTCATTAGTGCTGTCCATAAAATGTTGTATTTTAAATGATTTCATTTGATGAATCAGTATTTAATTTATATACAGGTGTCCCAGAAGTCGACGTCAAGCCGGAATCAGGTAACATGTTGAGTCATAATAGTCATCAGAAAAATATAAAAGAAAATCCAAGTCCTGGATTTTGCAAATTATATTGCACTTTCTTTTATTCAATAAAATACACACCTTGTGATGATTTTTGAACTCCTGTTGCTACAATTTTTTACTTTTTTCTAATTTTAGTTTTCCTATGTTATTCCTAATAGTGCTTCTGTAACCTTTAATTTTCAATTCTACAATTGCTCCAGCTTGGAAAATAATGTCACTTTTTACCGAACCAACTATTCAAAATTAAAATTTCTCCCAACTTCAATCGACTTTACTGAAAAAAAATTCTACTACATCAGTTTGGCAAATTACTTCAAAAGCTAGTACATTTAATGAGGATTCGAAAATGCCATAACACTAACTACATTCTTTTTAGATTGGACAAAAAAAGATTTTTCTTAAAGTTTCGTTTTATGACAAGATTCAATAAATTCATATCCTTCAGCTGCAATACATGCACGATGTCTTCTTAAAAAAATCGGGATATCTTCCGTTATTAACGAATTGCGTTGCTTCCCTAATTCTCTACCGAAGTTCAGCTACGTTTCCAATTTGTTTTGAATACATTTTTTCCTTCACTGCGCCCCAGTAAAAAAAATCTAAGAGATTCAAATCAGGTGAACGGGCTGGCCGCGAGATTGTACCAGATCGCCCTATCCATCTGCTCGGATATTCACCATTTAGATATTCTCTAACTAAGAGGGCACAGTGCGCTGGGAAGCCATCTTGCTGTAACCATTTACCGTCTTCAAGTAAATTTGGCTACTGATTTCGTGAAAAATCTAAATAAATTTCAGTATTTAAAAACTCTGGCAACTCAAAAAGTCCTATGACTCTTCCGTTCGAAATTCCAGTCCACACGTTCACTTTAAAACGATATTGAGATCTATCTTATCTCATTAAATTCGGATTTTCTACGTGCCACTCGTGTAAATTGTGTAGGCTCATGTAACCATCTTTTTAAAATGTTGATTTATCCTACCACAAAATTTTTTCTAAGAATTGTGGGTTTTCTCGGTTATTTTGTAGCATGGTTTAGCCAAACGCAACCCTAGGTTCATAATCCCGGGGTAACAGAGCTTGTACTCGCTGTACATGATAAGGGTGGAGCTTATGTTTTTTCAATAGCTGGTGAGCTATACTTTTGGGCACTCCTGTGCTGCGCTGAATTTCACGTAGCGAAGTACTTGGATCTTCCTCAACTGCTTGAAGTACTATATCGTCTTAAGGTAAGGAAATTCTTCCTTTACCATGCACTTTGTTTGGAAGTTGGCCCGCTGTGAAAAGTAGATGGTGCACATTCGTAAAAACTCGATGATCTGGATAACGATTAGCATTAGGGTATCTCTCGCGATACATTCAAGAAACTGCAATAGCGTTGCACCTGCATTTCCCATAAATGCATGTTGGCATATTCCTGTGCGGTATACACAGACATGATGGCAATACACAATCACAGGTTAGTCAAATCAAAGTTCGTCGTACAGAGATCGAAACTATCCAAATCACCAGCAAACAAATTAATAAACGTAGCCAAAAGTCGTAAGTACACAAATAACACGATCAAATAAGAAAGGATGCACAGTGGGCCAAGGGGCGTAGGGCACTGATCTGTATTGCGTTTACTGGTGCCAATACCAAATAGTGCCGTCACTATCTATGTCACTCACACTTTATGGAAGAACTCACCCCATCTCATTCAAACCGGATTTTTAAAGTATTGAATGCACTAGTATCGTTTTTGGAAAGTTCGAAGAAATTGTTCTAAAGTGCGTTTCTTTAAAAAATACCGTATTTTTGACCGATCTAAGAAATGTAGTAAGTGTTGTACCATTTTAGAATCCCCAATGAATGCACTAACTTTTAAAGTAATTTGCCAAACTGATGTAGTACAGTTTTTTTTCAGTACAGTCAGTTAAATTTGTGCGAAATATCAATTTGAAATACTTGGTTCGGCAAAAAGTGACATTATTTTCCACGTTAGAGTAATTGGCTTAGAATTGAAGATCACAGGTTACAGAAGCACTATTCGGAATAACATAGGAAAAATAAAATTTGAAGAAATAAAAAATTGTAACAGGAGTTCAAAAATCATGACAGGGTGTGCATTTTCTTGAATGATAAAAAATGCAATGTAATTTGAAAAGTACACGACTTGAATTTTTTTAAATATTTTTCTGATGACTACTATGACTCAGCCTTTTACCCGATTCCGGCTTGGCGTAGCCTGTATATAGCCTGGGACACCTGTATATTCTTGGACATTTAATGAAAAATGACAATTTTTATTACGACTAAAATAAATATTGGCTATAAATAACTATACCTAACTTCTTGAAATATTTGCGGTATAGCACAAAAATGTAATAGATCGCAGAGTAGGAAGTTCATGGTCAAATTTAAGTCAAATCTAATCCAATACTACTAAATAAACATAATATCGGGTATGTTTTTTAGAGTGATAGAACTTTTAATAGGGATAACTGTGATTTGACAGAAGGTAGAAGTCATGTTGTTTTGACCTTTCTGTTCAGTAAGCTTTGACAAATTATCATGGAAAGACTCACGCCGCAACAACGTTTACAAATTGATGAAATTTATTTTCAAAATCAGTGTTCTATTCGCCAAACTTATAGAACACTTCGTGAAATTTATGGTTTACATAATTGTCTCAACCAAGCTCCCGGAGTTTCTGGCAAGTCACTACAGACGTGTGTGGCCTAGCGTTGTCCACACCACTTCTGTTGGTCAACACCTCTTCTGTTGGTCAATTCTGACCGTTTCTGGTCAATCGCTAGCTTCAAACGGTCCAGTTGTTGACAGTAGAGATACGAATTTAGTGTTTAGCCATATGAAGCAACTCATAATAAATTATTTCTTTTCAGTCCCACCAAATGCACAGTAGAACCTTCGTGGCTTTAGTCCTGATTTGACCACCGTTTGAGCTGCTTCACGCGCTTTGACCACGTTCGTTTTCGCACTTTAATGTTGAGTGTGACCCATTTTTCATCCCGAATCAGAATCCATTCAAGAAATGGGGCGATTTCATTCCGTTTGGCCAAGGCCTCGTAGATGGAAATTCGATCCATCATGTTTTTTGGTGTTAATTGGTGTAGCACACAAACATATTTTTGAATCTAGCTTTGCGCAAATGGTTAACAACTATTTTATGGTCAATCTTCAGCTCCTGGGCGATGCCACGACTACTAATATGCCGGTCAACTTCAATTACTTCTGTGATTTCATCGACATTTTCGACAACAGCCCTGCCTGTGCAAGGTGCATTTTTAATATGAAAAATATCTAAATATTATCGACGAAACTAAAATTGCACGTTTTTATCTGTTATAGTGTCGGAACAATAAACGCTTTAAGCAATTATATAGTGTCTAATTTCCAAAAAATTCCATTCTCACGATATATTAATATATCCATATTCCACAATTGTTGTTAATCAATAAATTGTGTAAATATTCTTTATTATTTTATTCAATCAAAACAAATTTTCAATTAAGTGAGAACAGATTCAATTAAATCAAAGAATATTTTTTGTAGGATTAAAACCGGTTTTTGTGTTTCAGAAGCTTCAGACTCCATGTCAAAGCTTTTCTAGATATTTCAAAATTCATTACCACTTACCCGTAACCCGCGAACTATCGGGTGTTTTTTTAGGGATAACTGCGATTTGACAGAAGGTAGAAGCCATGTTGTTTTGACATTTCTGTTCAGTTAGCATTTACAAATTATCATGGAAAGACTCACGTCGCAACAACGTTTACAAATTGTTGAAATTTATTTTCAAAATCAGTGTTTTATTCACCAAATTTCTTGAAATTTATGGTTTACACAATCGTCCATCAGAGCAGCTTATACGTCGAACTATCGATAGATTTTGGACAACATTTTCTCTACTCGATGCAACAACAAAAACAAGACAGAGAACTGTACATAGAGAAGAAAATATGGCTGCTGTGAGTCATAGTGTTATTGATGATTCAGATAAGTCCATTCGTCAACGTTCACAACAAGTTGAACTCTATGCATCCACCACATGGAAAATTTTGCATAAAGATCTTGGTCTACACAAATACAAGATCCAATTGGTTCAAGAACTGAAGCCACTTGACCATAATAAGCGTCGTTTGTTTGCTGATTGGGTCCTAAAACAGCTTGAAGTTGATCCACTTTTTTATCGTAAAATTGTGTTTAGTGATGAAGCTCATTTCTGGTTGAACGGCTATGTAAACAAAAAAATTGCCGTATATGGAGTGAAAACAATCCTCAAGAAGTTCTGCAGGTTCCATTGCATCCTGAAAAATGCACTGTATGGTGTGCTTTACACGCTGGAGGCATCATCAGTCCATATTTCTTTGAAAACGGTACTGGAGCTAATGTTACATTAAATGGTGCTCGTTACAGATCGATGATCAATGATTATTTGTTTCAAAGTTTGAATTGTATCGAACCAGAGGTGTTTTGGTTCCAACAAGATGGTGCTACACCTCATGCTGCTACCGTAACAATTGAATTATTGAAAGAAAGATTTGGCGATAACATTATTTCGAGAAATGGTCCAATTAATTGGCCTCCAAGATCATGCGACATAACTCCACTTGATTATTTTCTTTGGGGTTATGTCAAGTCATTGGTTTATGCTGATAAACCAGAAACAACAACGATTTGGAAGCCAACATAACTCGTGTTATTGATGAAATAAGGCCTGAATTACTCGAAAAAGTGGTCCAAAATTAGACTCATCGAATGCGGTTCCTCAAAGCTAGTCGTGGTTGACATATGCCGGAAATTACTTTTAAAAAAATAAATGTCATAAAATTATTTTTCAAATAAAAAAAATTTGTCTTCAATCTTAATTCAAATGTGTTTTATTTCGATTTAAAATTCTATCACTTCAAAAAAAACACCCGACATATATGTGAATATATGCAATAATGCCATACAAACTATGCAATATCACAATAGCTTTCAAACTATCATGCTAAAGAAAATAAATGAGCAAAAGCTTTTCTAATCCCAACACGTACCCCTACCGTAACCAGAAGTAGCCTGAAACACGTGAAACGCCAAACTGCTGATATCCACTTGAGTCGGGGCCAATTTGAAATTGAATCCTTCCGTGAAAGTCACCTCTCCATCCCTCGAAGGCCTGGCAATTCTAGTCCTCTTTTCTTTGACGCTTCGATAATGCTGATTCAGAGTAACCCTAACGTATGCTTCGTGTTTGTCACCCTGAAACTGAACAACAAATAATTAATGATGTTAAAGATTTATTAAAATTTTCAATACGTTCGGGGAAAATTTCTAATTCACTCACAACTAGGTATTACTGTCAAAGTCTAGCTACTATCTCTTAGTAAGAGGCTGGAGAAAAAGAAATCTATTATTTTTTCGATAGAGGACTGTAATGATCGATATCTCCTAAAGTATCAAACAAACAATTTCAAACTTATGCTCGTTGGCAAGGTAACATTTCAAACTAAACAATTCTTTTGCTGTTTTTTGTTTGGTCCATTCAGTTGCGAGATACAGGATGTTGAAAATGGAAGTAAACAAAAAACAAATTTGGCACATTTTACAGTTTTTATTTAATCAAGTCGAAAATGCTAGCTAGGCGTCTGAAATTGTGAATAATGTTTATGGTCCCGATACGCGTTATTTTGGTTTCAACGATTCCGTAGAGGTATTTTGGATGTTAAATATGCACCTCGCACAGGAAAACCCGTCGTAGAAAATGTGCATAATTTCACAGAAATAATCAAAATTGACCGGCATCTTACTGGGTTGTTCGGGAAGTAATTTCTTTTTTGTTTGGGAAAATTGAAGACAATTTTCGTATAATGAATAAATATTTCACTAAATTATAGATTGACCATTCTGGTCCAACACCTTTTGCCATCTTTCTGGTAGTAGCATGATTCCACGCTCATAAAATGTTTGGTTGTTCCTGGCAAAAAACTGATCCAGGTGATTTTTGACCTCTTTATTTGAAGTAAAGATTCTACCGCCCAGAACAGTCTGGAGTTGCCGCACGGCTTTAAACAGGCTCGGTACGTATAACAGAGTCTCTGGTTTGGATACCGAGCCACTCAAACTATTTGGGTAACGAGGAGGCAGATGGGCTGGCGTTTGCTGAAGCTGCGGTGCCTCTGGTAGGATCCTGGGAATACCAGATGACGTGGCTTAGCAGGCGATAACAGGCAGAATGAACTCAAGGCAAGAGTGTTTCTGGCGGAGCCATTTTAGCCTGAAACATTCGAAGGTGTTCCTTGGAACAGCTTCGAACAAAAAGATGGCGAACCTAGCGCTAGGTCTGGATAGGGCCAAAATAAGAAAACTTGTCGGAATTATGACAGGACACTGCAGACTGAAAGCGCATTTGCAGAAAATCGGTCTGGCTGAAGACGATAAATGCAGGCTGAGTCTTGAGGACACTGAAACAGCCATGCACATCGTCTCAGAGTGCCCAGCCGTGAGACGCATCAGATTCGAGGTCTTTGGTCAGGCTTTTATAGCCCACTGCGAACTGAAAAAATTACCCCTGAACAAGATGATTGGTTTTTTCCAAAAACTGAATCTTGTCGGGATATAAATTAGGGGTGAACCACAATAGTCCGCGCAGACGCAGTGGTAGGGTGGACAGACGCCCGCCCGCCATAAATAATAATAATCTACCGTCCAAAAAATTTTGCAATGACCGGAACAAATAATAATCCGAATACACCAGATTTGGAGAATATGTTGGGTGTTGTACTGTATCCCTTGCAAGATGTAAAAGCCTTTGGCGTGTTACCAAACTTGTATGAGTTATCTTGGTGAAACACTACACCTTTTCTGTTGATTAATTCTGGCCTTTCTGTTGAAGTCATCATTCAGTTTAACCAGCTGATTACGGTAGACTTCCGAATTAATTGTTGTGTTATTCGGTAAAAGCTTAAAAAAAACGATTCCTTTAAAATCCCACCAAACAGACATCATCACGTTTTTTACATATATTGGCTTTCGCAATGTTTTGAGCTGGTTCATCTTTTTTGCTCCATGATCTCTTGCGTTTGACATTGTTGTATACAACTCATGTTTCGTCCAGTAATGATGCGTCAAGAAAAAGGATCATTTTCGTGACGTTTGAGAAGCGAATCATAGATCTAAACGCATCGACACCCACATATCGAGTTTCGAGCTTAAACCCAGGTCTTTCAAGTGGCCATAAACAGTTGAATTCGTTAAATTTAAACTCTCACCAACCTCACGTGTTGTTATTCGCCAATTTGCATCAAGTGATGCCTTTATCAGTTTCAACCAGCCTTCCGGAACGTGGTGCATCTTCGACATTAAAATTGCCAGATCAAAATTTTGCAAATCAGTTCTGGCACTGGCGTACTGTGAACTTATCTTCTCCATACACATCAGTTAATTTCTTTATGGTTTGAACACCATTTGTACCTTTTCTATAGTAAAAAAGTAAAATATGACGACAATGTTTCTTATTGCTCTCCATAATAATAATAATAATTATAATATTTATTTCAATAATTGAAGTAATATATACACAACAAAAATTAAACAAGTCAAACTAACTACAACAATTAACCAATTCTTTCACATCATAAGGTTCACAATCGACTATGAATTTATGATTCTCTTTCTTGAATCTCTTATATTCCTGAACAATTTGTAATTTTTTTTGTAAGATATTAAATTTTTTCATTGCCATATATAGTGGATGCTTTTCAAAACAAGTCAAAGAGTGACTGGCAAAAACCATGGAAAAAAACGTCTTGTATTATTGTCATTTTTATGCTTATGAAAAAATAACATTAACCGAAAAATATAAAGACCCAGTATAGTCAGAATATTGTTTTTCTTGAAGAGTGATCTACAAATCTCTCGATATTTCATACCAAATATTACTTGCATTGCCCATTTTTGTGTTATGAAAACTCTATTTATGACTGAGGAGCTATCCCGGGAAGGGCGCCAACCAAAAGCTACTGCGTAGAATTAATTGAACTTTTTCACACACAAGCCTTGCTATATCAGCTCTCAAAACATATGATGACTCTGCGGCTTAAGTGTGAAGTTGAGTTCCGAAAAATACAATTAAATCCTCTGTCGGGAAAAAAGCGGAACTACTTTCCGAACAATCTTATAGTAGTCGTATCATAGCACAGCAGCTAAGGACCATTTGCGTAAAGCTGGATTCGAAAAGAAGCTCGATGTTTGAATGCCACATCAATTAACACCAAAAAACCTTGATGGATCGACTATCTGCGAAAATTTGGCCAATAGGAATTAAATCGACCCATTACTTAAACGGATTGAAGGGATCAGAAATGGCTCACATAAGACAATATTGTTCGAATACAATCGTGGTCAAAGCAAGGTGAAGCAGCTCAAACGGTTGCCAAACTAGGACTAACAGCCAGGAAGGTTCTACTGTTCTACTGACAGAATTTCCTTAGTGATAAGAAATTGGCATCAAGAGAGGTTTTGAAGATCGATTACTAGAGATTTTCGCCAATGAGGACCAGCACTTCTATGAGAGAGGCAATATGAATCTACCTCTGAAATGACAACAAATTATAGAAAAAAACGTATTCTTGACTCAAATAGGACAATCCGAAACATGTTAAATAAAGTCTTGAAGTTCACACAAAAATAATGGATTTTTTTTCCATAGTGGCGGATTAACCGGTACGCTTAGTACGCTGCTGCGTAGAATTAATTGAACTTTTTCACACACAAAAATGTAAATTTGGGTTCGAAAAAATACAATTAAATTCTCTGTCGGGAAAAAAACGCCAATCTGAATCAAATATTTCATTTTTTATTTGTCTTAAACTATCGGGTGTTGTTTTTATAGTGATAGAACTTTAAATTGAAATAAAACACATTTAAATTAAAATTGAAGCTAATTTTTTTTTATTTGATAGATTATTTTATGACATTTATGTTTTAAGAATAATTTCCGGCATATGTCCATTACGATTAGCTCTGAGGAACCGCATTCGACCAGACCAATTTTGGACCACTTTTTCGAGTAATTCAGGCCTTATTTAATCAATAACAGAAGTTATGTTGGCTTCCAAAGCGTCTATTGCTTCAAAGAAAATAATCCAGTGGAGTTATGTCGCATGATCTTGGAGGCCAATTAATTTGACCATTTCTCGAAATAATGTTATCGCCAAATGTTTCTTTCAATAAATCAATTGTTACGATAGCAGCATGACGTGTAGCACCAGCTTGTTGGAACCAAAACACTTCTGGGTCGAAACCCATGTCGGCTAACCAAAACAATATACATTTTAGACAGTCGTATTGCCGTGAAATCCCGAGGGAAACCACTTAGCAGTATAGGTGAATCCTAGACGCGTTTCGTATAATGCGAATTTGTTCAGTTAATCGGGATTTTTGTTTTTAAATAGTTTGTTTCGGATAAACCAGATGTCGGAAAATCGGGATTGTACTGTTTTTTATAAATAATGTAGAGGGAGGCGTCCCCAAAGTTTTCTAACGTAGGACCCCGGAAATTGTTGATCCGCTCCTGTGAACGATTATGTAATGTATTTCAGGCTCAATATGGAATATGTCACCACAAGAAGTAATTGTGCATCTGTAACGTTATTTCATGACATGAATAATAAAATTATATAGATTATCCGGTTGTTCTTGGGAAATTTTTTTCCAGCATTGTTGAGTACTTGGAAAAATTTGTTGACGGTTTAGAAAATGGATTTCATTCTTAAAAAGGGGCCTCTAAAGCATATCTCACGCATGTCCTATTGGCTTTAGATCTGGCTAAAATCGAGACATTATGTTCTTCTGGAAGTTTACCGGTATTCTTGGTATGAGCTCAGGAGTATCACGCATGAGACAAATATTTGGCCCAACAAAATTTCTGTACTACAGATTCTAAAACATTCCTTATATAATCATTGGTCATCAAAAACGACTTAGAAAAATGAATTTAGTTCCTGTGGCCCAGCAAAATTCTGGCCAGATCATGATAGTTTACCTTAATGGCCGTTCATTCACTAGATCCTGTAGATGGTATTTGATGGACATTATGAATCCCCAGCAACACCCCACTTAGTTGAGATGTGGTCGCAACGTATCTGCATACATATCTACATGTTTTTAACTGAACATATCGGTTCATTTGAGGGGTTCTCATTCTTGATCAAACAGCATGTTTACGTTACCGATATCGATTGCAGAGGCAAAAAATAACGCTTCAAGTAGTTTTCAAGCAGTGGCAACATTAACTTGCCGCATTTTTGCCTCAAACATTCCAACGGTTCGTATCATATCGTTTTGTGCTACATAATGATGTTTCGTCGAAATGATTTGAATATCAGATGAAATTGATCTTTATAACATATTTATGAATTCTATCTGAATGATATATTTCTGGGGTTTCTGGGTCTTGACGATACGGTTTTAGACCGTTGGTTTTCGAACCAGGATCGATTGAAATACTTCACAGGAGTTCATGGTCCTTGACGGTAGGGTCGGCTGACGGTGCTCGTATCAGGATCAATTGAGGCATCGACTCTTGGGATTTTTCTTGTTTCTTGAGTTTGCGATAGGGTGGCTGGAAGTGAGAATCCCCTTCGGCATCTGAGTTGCGTCCCAAATAGATCGAGTACTGACCTGCAGAGCCAGTAGCCGTTGGAGAGTTCTTCGCTGCTACCAGTCACGGTCAAGCTTGGCAAGTTCAACTCTTCGGAGGGGTTCTCGCTTTGCGCGATGATAAGGTGTATTCTTATCCTACAACTTGATTTCTGGGTGATTTGTAGAGACTGCGTAGTAGTCACCTGGCAAGAGAGTCATGCTCATATGCCAGTAGCTACAACGGTAGAATTTACAACTGTGATCCTTTCGTTCGATTGCAGCAGATCATAATACACCATATCCAGCTGGTTCCACCAAATACACAGCATGATCTTCTTGCCATGATTATTCGGCTTGACAGTTGATGATGAGGTATCCATACGTTGTCCGAAGTAGTGGATTATCGTAATGGGCCTACTTTAAATCGCCAATCATAATTTGATACAAAAACCTCTTTTTTGTCGTTGGAGCTGTTCACACGTGAAAAAACGTCTCTTGGCTTCCCCACCTTTCGGATCATTTTCATTGATTTTAAACGATAGCAAAGGGCTGGTTGAGTGACTCCAAGTTTTCTTGTGCCCCCTCTCCCCCTTTCCCTATACCTTGTAGTGGTGGAGGAGCTTGTCATGACGAGTGTCCTAGTTTCATTTATAAAATGGAGGATATGGTTATAATGCGTAAAGCAGATGACTCGCAATCCAAACTTCCTTACTTTCTTTCTTTCTTGCATAATACCATTCCATCATGTTATCCCAATCCATCCTTTTCCTACCGCAAGGCTTGAAATCGTACGGAGAAGCTGGCTCTGATTGACGACTATAATCTGCGACCCTGCGATCGATTAGAGTTTTGTAATCTTTTCAATGGCGAAGGCGATACCCTCCTGAATCTCAGCATGGGTTTTCCAACCTTCGTTCTCTTAGCCGCTGAAGGATCTAAAATGGTTGCTGAAGGAAAAAGAGAGACTACGACGTTTCGAACAAGTTGGGGGACTTGGGAGATTCGCTCTGCTCGCCCCCAAATTTACGTTTTGAACATGTTGGTGGACTTGGGAAATTCGCTCTGCTCGCTCCTAAATTCGGCCCCATTCGTGGATCCTTAAGCTTATCTTATTCGCTGCGGGGTTGGAAGTGGTCCGTTGGAGGTAAAGGCACACTACAACGTTTAGACGAGGTTTGAGGGTCCTGGAAGATACGCTCTGCTCTCCTCCAAATCTGGCACTATTTTGATCCTACAGCCCAATCCTTTGATGCTTCGGAGACTCGCTTTTAGCAGCAAACAGCAACAGCGATCCTATGCTGCGGGGGGTCCATGCTGAGAAGCTATTATTTGTGTTGATTCGTTGCTTCAATCTTTCATAACCATAGAGACACTATGCTCAAATGACTGAGTGCTGGGATCGGCACGGCGATCCTTCTATTGGGAGGGCGGAGGTGACTTGTGGGGGTCCCTCACCCAGTTATGCTGGCGCAAAGTTCTCTATAAAACTTCCTTCAAAATTCCTATCTTTCTCTTTCAGCTTATCGGGGGTCTGCTGGAGTGTCAAAACTTGAGCAGAAACCCGGGACAATGGTGATGACAATGGTACTTTAATGTTATTAGAGAGCTGATCACATTTTAACTTGTACAATTCTGAGTATGTTATTGCGCCCCTCAGGCATAAGATCTTGACGAGATGGGGGCGCTTGTCAGGACTAGGACCCTAGTTTCGTCGTGGTGAAATGGAGGGTTATGCCATTCGTGCCAGTCACCGGACCTGTTTGGTGGAAGATCACTTAATGGGGCCCTAGTTTTGTCGTTCTGGTGAAATGGAGGGCTGAACCAGTTGATTGACTCAGTGACAGGTAGTCTGTCACAGCACGGGGCTTCTACCTTAAAACTGGCCTACTCTACCCTATCGTAGTATAAATCTTCGGATTCTGTGTAATGTGCGTTATGTAGCATACTGCGTTACCTCGTTGGGGTGGTTTGCCGTCAGGTGTTACTTGTACCACCTGGCCACCCCATTGGTGTTGGACTCGAGGGGGCAGTGGTTGAAAATCCGCATGCTGGACTAGGGAGGTATTTCATTTATCTGTTCGCAGACCCCCATGTTCGGGACATTCTCATAAAATGACTCGGGGTTTACCGGGACTTGACGTTTCGACCGGCTTGTCCTGGCCTCGGATCAATGCGTAACAATTTAGGGTTTGTGAATTTCGACGAAATGACTTTGCGTTAGTGCTTGACGCCAGGATCAATCGAATGACTTCATATGGTGAGTCAGGACGTACAGGCCGTTAGACGGTGCTCGTACCAGGATTACGGGACTGCGTTCGGATGCTTGGATAAAAATTCCTTCCGGCGGGTGAGTGACGTCACAAACCAACTCGGGTACTGACCTGCAGAGCCAGTAGAGGTTGAATAGTGCTTCGCTGCTACCAGTCAGACGGTTCTGGCTTTCGAGTCGGGGCCCAAACTGGAAGCTGGTGGGTTCATCTCTTCGGAGGGTTTTCGCTTCGCGCGATGATATGGCGTAATCCTTACCACACTTTCTACCGCTTGGGGTGGACTGTAGAGACTGCTGAGTAGTCACTTGGTGAAAGAGCTATGCTCGTATGCCAATACGAAAACCTGGTAGAATTCACGCGGTGTTCTTGCGAGTTACTCTTGCGTTTGATGGATCTTAATCGAGAATTGCCTCTAATTCTTCATCTTTAAACTTTGGTGGTGCTCCGAGTCGTTCTTTGTCCTTCAAATCAAAGTTGCCACTTGAAAATCGGGCAAACCACTTCCGACACGTTCGTTCAGGGTCACCATAAACATCCACTAAAATACGATGCCTTTTTCTTCATATTGAAGTGATGAAGTAAAACTCTCAGCACATTATTCTGTACTAAAGATGACATTTTCACAGTCACCCAAAAACGATGTTGTTAACACTTCAGCGAAATGACAGATACTGAAAAAAAAGCCTAATGATGACACTTCAAAATGAAACTATGGAATAATAAACTAGTAGCGACCTATGTTATCAAAACCGCAGGAACTTAATTTTACTCTCAGTAATAAAACACTTTCAACTCTGCCAAACGATTTAGATTTTGAGCACGTATGTATTCTTTAACTTATCAACTTCTCTGACTTTTTATTTCAAATATCGACGGAGAAATTTTAAATACTATTGTTTTATCACCTACTTCTATAGTTGAGCAGTGTATCTAACGCCGACTCGATTTTCATGATGTCAAATACGCTCTCATAATTGAACGATAGACAAAAGAGGAAATAGAATCGTTCTTAATGGGGTAAACTGTCCAGCCTGTATATTGCTGATTACTAAATAATGGCTTCGAACAATCGAAACCTGTTCAAAACCACATGGTATCTTTGATACATGTCTTACATTGCAGAATTCCCCGCGTGCATAGTATGTTACCAACTCCATCAACCTTCCGTTGTCATTACAATTAATGTAACATTACGATACAAAGTCCTTGATCTTTTTTCATTTATTTATGTGGAACTAACTGGTGGGTCGAGGTGAACCATACGATTCAAATAAAAATTTAAATGGGTAGCTTGGAAAAAAACCTATGCACTATACACATCAGCCTATAAATGGGGTTTCCTTGTTTGATTACCATTTATCAAATGTTAACACCAATTTTAACATTAGATTGAAAAAAAGGAAACTTAAGTTAAATGATACACGTAATTTCTATTTATTATCTTGAGTTACTCACATGACACGTTTCGTTAACATAGTAACTTCTTCAGAAGCTTATAAACAACTAGTCTGAAATTTGGTGACATGCCTATGTTATCAAAATTCTTGAACCGCCGTAATATTTCGTTGGCTAAATTCAATCGATTAACATAGTCTGTATCTTTCAATTCTTGAAACAATTGAATTTTATAGGCTTTTAAATGCAAATATTTCTTTAAAATCAAATGCAACGACGATTTTTTGATGTTTAATGATTGGCCTTGTTTTCGGATGGATAAAGACCGATTTTGATGAACTGACGCCTACACTTCTCGAATCGTTTCTTCGTCGCGAACTGAACGAGGGCAGTCAGAGTGTTGAATTTTTACCGTCGCACCTGTATTCTCGAACTTCCGGATACATTCTCTAATACTGTCGTCACTTAGTGCATGGCGCATGACTATGTATTATAATTGTGAAGAAGGATATTTTTCGGAAGTCACAGTTTTTGAGATCAGTAGTTTCGGAACTATTCGTAAAAATAAGAACATGCTTTCAGTGGATTACTTCGAAACCATTAGATCTATTTGCCCATTAACAAACTTAACTCAGATATTTGGGCCCTAAACCTATCATGAAAGTCTCAGGTCTCCAGGTCTTTATGTTCAAAAGTTAGTGTGTTTACGGACGTACTAGCTGATAAAATTTTTTGGACCTCGGATTAAACAAGCGTGCAAAAATTACAAATTCAAATTTTTACCTACACGATTCATTTTATACTGAACTTATATTTTTGTACCACATTGAAGATATTCAAGTGTATGGGATAAATTGCATCCAGATTCGAATAAAAATAATATTTGGATTAATGAGTAATAAGTAACTTCAGTAGTCTCTGTATTTCAGTTCTTGTTATGCATTGCACTGAATGCAAAGAGTAATTCTTTTCTCTATTTCTGTTTGAATGAAAGTAAAATATTTTCTATACTAAACATAATGATATATTCAAGCCACACTTTGAAGTTTTGAATCAAATCTTTGAGTGAGGAATCAGTTGTTTGAAATTCCATAAATTTGTGCTCTTATTTTTTAGAAACGTTCGTGAAAATGGGTAGATCTAGTTCTGTAATATCGTAATTGTCTATTTGAATTTTTGGAACATATCAGAATTCATAAGTTCGATGTTCTGAAGAAATTCTTCTGTGGTTAGAAAAATTTCAGAAGGTACAAATTATAAACAATGTGATAATTCTATGTGTCTCCAATATGTATGTAGTTTAATCATTAAATACTACACGATGCCGTTCTGTATACTGAAACTCCAAAGATTTATATTCTATTTGAAGTGTATTTCAAAAGATATATTGTCGGTTATTACATCCAGTCAATTTTGCAGAAAAGAAGTTAAAATATTTATTTATGATTAGGTTCTTCTTCTTGAATAACGGACTTTTATTAGCTTAGCCTGTTAAGTGAATGTTTATATATCTATGTAACGGAATCTTTCAACGTAATTTGCACCAAGTTTGAGATGTCAGAATTTGAAATTTCTATACGTATTAAGGACCGACACCACAATAATTTGATAACATTTTTTAAAGAATTGTGAGCTATGATAAAAAAAAATATTATATATATATATATATATATATATATATATATATATATATATATATATATAATAATAGGTATAATAATCCAGGTCACAGTTCTAAACTCAAATCTTCCTTTTTAATGATCGTCGGATGTCAGACGAAAGCGCAGTCCACATAGAACACAGAAAACCAAGGACATCACGCAGAATGTCAACGTCGGTGTCACTGAACATTGATAAATCAAGTAACCTCAAACAACGACTACAACAACATATAATCAACAGAAGCTTACGATCATTCAATTCCACAACAAGTGAAGAAGTGTGCGAGGAGGAAATAATGGATAAAACGAAAATGGATCAAGACATTGATTGGAAAAAGGCTGAATATCGAAGGAAAAAATATATCACGATTTCAAAGACCGCAACCTATACAAGGTGCAATAGAAAAAACTAATTCATTAGCTGCAAAACAATTAGCTGCCTATTCACAACTGGTCTGAAACCAAATACCAATCCGGAAGAACTCAAAAAATACATAATGGAAACATTTGAAATTAACATCAAATGTGAAGCTATGAAAACAAGGAAGGACGCTTATAAAAGTTCTTTCAAGTTATATGTACCAGTTGGATCGGAAGAAACGATCATGGATCCTAGTAAATGGGAAAAAGGCATTAGTTTGAACCATTTTCTCCATATAAGACGATATCTCAACGAGAATTGAATGTAAGCATAAATATAATACATTAAAATATACAATGTGTTAGAAGTAAAATTCTGGAATTGGAAATATATATAGAATCAATAGAAGAAATTCCAGACCTTGTGTGTTTAACTGAGCACTGGCTCAGTAAGGAAGAAGAGAATTTTTTACAAATAGAACATTATCAGGTCGTGTCATGTTGTTCGAGAGTAACGTCTGTGCATGAGGGTTCATGTATTTTGGTAAGGGATACTCTACAGGATTCTGAGGATGTACCATTCATAAAAGATATGAGTGTGCAATGCAAGATTGAGATATCATGCACCATGAGTAAAATAAGAAAGCTGGTTGTGATGTCTATCTATCAAACCGACCTGGGAAACTTATCAACTTTTATGGCCACTTTTGAAGAAGTGCTTGATGCGGTGCATTGTAATTTTGCCAACTGTGATGTTGTAATATGTGGTGACTTCAACATTAACCTAATGAATGACGACTGCTCGAAGGCAGCATTTCTGGACCTGTTAACATCTTTCAACTATGAACAAACAATTTTCAAACCAACTAGAATCACAGAAACCACAAAATCTCTAATTGGCAACATATTCATAAATACAACAAAATTTAGAAATAATAAAAATCTCACATCGGCCTTGTCAGACCATATGGGTCAGCATATAACAGTGGAGACTGTAACACCGGTAGAACAAAACGTGAAACAGATCATCGAAAAAAGATATTTCTCAAAATCAAAGCTCCAGGATTTCTTTAACTGTCTTCAAGATTGCACCTGGGACAATGTTATGTTGGAGATAAATCCAAAAAGAGCCTATGGACTTTTCTTTGATACATTGAAGTCAAGAGTGAACCAAATATTTCCATTGAAAAAATGCAACCTAAAAAAAGGGCTCAAAAGGATGTGGATCACTTCGGGAATAAAGAAATCAAGCAAACATAAAAGAGATCTTTATGAAAAAATGTTGAACGGTTTAATATCACAGGAGTACTACAAGAAATACTCAAAAATATTGAAGCAAGTAGTTAAACAATCCAAAAAAAATGCAGAAATGACATAACAAATTCTGAAAATAAGACCAAAGCCACTAGGACATTGATAAATAAGACAACAAAAAATGAAAGTGATAAAGGCAAATCATTATTCAAGGCATTTCCAAAAAAATCAGAGGAAGATCTATTAAATGAGATGAACGCTTTCTTTCTGAAGTCTGCTCCAAGTCCTGATATGAGCTATAAAACGGCCACACACGAAAGTAGCATTTTTCTGGGTGCAGTGGAAGAGGAAATGCTATAATGCGCTGAAAAAACAAGAAAACAGTTGGATATGATAAGATACCTGTTGATTTACTGAAAACCTGTGCATCAATACTTGTGAAACCTTTTTCTCATATAATCAATCGAATATTGCACGTAGGTGAATATCCACAGGCACTCAAAGAACCTTTGGTTAAACCAATTCACAAGAAGGGAAATAAGAACATCTATGATAATTATCACCCTATATCAATATTATCTAATATCAACAAGATTTTTGGGAGAATAATTTTTGATAAGGTCTTCATTTTTTTGAAATAAATAACATCTTGGTTAAGCAGCAATGTGGTTTCAGGCAGGGAAAATCTACAATAAATGCTATGTATCAGGCACTAAATTCCAACATAAAATCGTTGAGTAAAAATCAAGTGACAGCACTTCCTTGTCTTGATTTGACAAACGCATTTGATAGTGTGAATCATAACATCTTACTGGAAAATATGGAAAAATATGGAATAAGAGGAGTTGCACTAGACCTCTTCAGATCATATTTAACAAGAAGAACTCAAAAAACCACAGAGCGAGGAAGAAATGGCAAACAAGTAATATCAGATGCCCTACATGTTGGGAGAGGTGTAGCACAAGGCTGAATATTGAGTCCTCTACTCTATATAATCTATACCAATGATTTAATTCATGTAACATCGAATGAAACGGTTATGTTTGCTGATGATGTATCGATGATTTTGTCTCGTAAGACTGTGACTGAACGCAAAGATCAGCTTGAATGTGACTTGAAAAATCTTGATAAATGGTTTAAAAGCAATGCATTAGTAATAAACATCGATAAAACAAACTGCTTGTCTTTAGGGAAAGAAATCAAGATGCCATAAACTTGACATATCATGATAGAATAATCAGGACAGAGAATGCACTACCTTTCTTGGGGATATACATTCTGTCAAGAAAGTACCGGGAATTATCGATTTAAATCTGGCGGGGCAATGAGGCAGGTAAAATTTTTTTTTCCTAGGTTGGTACCACTGTCCTTAATTACTATGCCAAGCTTGAGCGGGATCTGTCAACTAGTGTATTTGCAACAGCTGATTAAGTCAGTCGATGTCAGAGTGCGTGCCGATTTTTACTATGGGTGATTACGTTGAGCAAAGAATTTGTTTAAAGTTTTGTGTTGCAAATGAATTTTCGTGTGCCGATGCATTGAAAATGTTGCAAAAAGACCTTTGGTGATAATGCTCTATCGAAAACTCGTGCATATCAGTGGTACAGTGCCTTCAAGGACGGTCGTGAAGTGGTCGCCCATCGACGGCTTCGATCGAAGATAACGTCGATAAAATTAAGGAAAGGGTGCTGGAAAACCGTCGTACCAGCTTGAGAGAGATAGCACATGATCTTAAGATATCCCACGAGTCCGCACGTACGATTTTGATTGATATTTTGGGCATGAGAAAGGTGGCCGCACGACTCGTACCGAAAGACCTGAATTTTCTTCAAAAACGTCATCGCGAACAGGTTGCTTCAGACATGCTGGATCGCTGTAATTCCGATTCTACATTCATGGAACGCATTATAACTGGTGATGAGACCTGGGTCTACGAGTACGATATGCAAACAAGCCAGCAATCATCGGAATGGGTGGCAAAAAATGAGCCGAAACCGAAAAAACCACGCCAAAGCCGCTCGAAAATGAAGGTGATGCTCATTGTTTTCTTCGATATCCATGGCGTGGTGCACTACGAATTCGTTCCAGAGGGTCAGACGGTAAACAAGGAGTATTACCTAGGCGTTATGAAACGTTTGCGTGAGCGTATCCGTAAGAAGCGGCCAAATTTGTAGGCGAACAACTCATGGATTTTGCATGACGATAACGCGCCTTCTCACCGAGCTACGATTGTGACTGACTTTCTCGCCAAAAACTCAACAAACGTGCTTCAGCAACCACCGTATTCGCCGGATTTGGCTCCCTGCGACTTTTTCCTCTTCCCAAAACTAAAATTGCCCCTTCGTGGCACCCGTTTTGAGTCGATTGAAGCCATAAAACAAAATTCGGTGCGAGAGCTAAAGTCCATCCTGGAAAGCGCCTATAAAAAATGTTTCGATAATTGGAAGTGCCGTTGGCATAGATGTATTGGAGCAAATGGTGCCTATTTTGAAGGCGACCCAATAAATTTTGACGATTAAATGTAAAAATGTTGTTTTAATTGAAAATTCCCGGTACTTTCTTTCGGTATTGACCAATACAATTAGTGAAGAGGCGGCCCTGACAGCTTATTATGCCTATGTACAATCAAAACTCAGGTACGGAATAATTTTCTGGGGTAATTCTGTTGAGGCTGATAGAATATTCATAATGCAGAAGAGATGCTTGAGAACTATCTTCAAAATGAAATACAAGGAGAGCTGTAGAAATATATTTATTAGTAATAACATATTGACATTGTACAGTCTGTTCATTTATGAATGTGTTATGTATGTAAGCAATAACTTCAAAGATTTACTGCTAAGTCATGAATACAATACCAGAGGAAAAGTTATCCTAGTAGAGAAAAAATTTATTTTAGATATATACAAAGGAATGCTGTATATTTTATAATCACAGTCTGGAATAAATTTCCTCAAGATTTTAAATGCATGACTATTGCAATAAAAAAAAAGTTGAAAATGTTTTTGGTTAGAAAAAGTTATTGTAGTGTTGGTGATTTGTTGGATGAAAGGGATTTTGTTTCTTTATAGTATTGGTATGTATTGACGTGATCTACATCTGTTGATATTTGATCAAATAAAGGATATTATTATTATTATAAGTAAGATCATGCTGCGAAGCATGATTTTTTTTTTTTGACTTCATCGTCAGTCCCAGCTCTAATACACAGCAAATTCTACGCAGACACGCACCTACATTCACCTCGTAAAGGAATGCTGAAATTTATGTCCCGACGATCAACGAAACCCATTAAGGTAGATTTGAGCTATTGCTTGAATTTTTATATAGATTTTAAGTATTTTCTTTCATCAAAGCTCATAATTCTTCAATATTCAGATGAAATATCCGCCGGTACTCCAATTAATATCCTCGGGAAGATAGGATATTATTTGTGCATCAGGTAAATTCTTAGAGTTAGTAACTAACTATCGGCAGTATGGTACGCTGCTTGAATATTGGTTTGTTAGTAAGAATAAGCTTGTAATTTAATTGTTTATAAGTCAATACGACTCGAACACAGAAAAGTGATACTATATCCATATCATTGCGGAAAAAAACCTTCGGTTTTTTTTGTAGAGAACGATAGGCAGATATGGATAGATAAGTCAAAAAACAGACAAAAGCATTGGGTAATTTTCCCTCTTGATCGGAAAAACGCGATCAAAGTGCTGGTAATACGACTCAAGTTGATAGCAACGTTGAAATTGACACACTAAACAATATACAGAATCAAATGCGGGTAAGAGTGCATTTATTACTATAAAATCAGTTCATGAGATTAATGAAGAGGGTTGGAAAAAAAACCGTTTTTTTTTTTAAACCAGATGTTAAAAAAAAATTTCAGTAAAATAATCATTGTTAGTGCTCCAGAAGTCTGGTTCTGAAGAAAATGTGGTCACTTCGTCACCATCATGGGACTTTATTGAAGACTGTGGAAAGTAGTCAGCCACAATCACGGATGACATTCGTCAAGTACTTCTTGAGAAAGGTTAAAAATTTTAACTTTCCTGTAGACAGGCAGACGGTTCGCAGTTGTCAATTACAAATTGAAATTGCCAAATGGAGGAGAAATTAACAGCGATTGGCGTGTATTCAATATCAAAAACTGCAATATTTTGTTTTATTTTCGAACTATTTACTAATAATGACATATCCCTTTCTGGAAAAGAGGGGTACTTTGATTGGCAAAACATGTCAAACTTTTCACGCACACATGAACGGTCAACCGCTCACGAAAAAGCCACCATTTCTTATCGAGAACTTGCAATCAGACCACATTGATGCTCAACGTCAACGTTCAAGCTGAAACTGATCATTGGTATGCAGTTTTAAAACGACTTCTTTGTATTGTGCAGTTCTTCGGCACTCAAGAATTAGCTTTCCGTGGTAAAAAGAAAACAATGGAAACTTTTTGAAACTCGTTGAACATGTTTAGAAATTTTACACTGTTTTTACTGAACATCTTCGTAGAGTAACAGCCAAAGAAAGCCATGTACATTATTTACACGAACAAATTCCAAATGAGTTCATTGATCTATCGGGTGTTTTTTTTAGAATAATAGAACTTTCGATAGGGATAACTGTGATTTGACAGAAGGTAGAAGCCCTGTTGTTTTGACATTTCTGTTTAGTAAGCATTGACAAATTTTCATGGAAAGACTGACGCCGCAATAACGCTCACAAATTGTTGAAATTTATTCTCAAAATCAGTGTTCTATTCGCCAAACTTATAGAGCATTTCGTGAAATTTATGGTTTACATAATCGTCCATCAGAGCAGCTTATTCGTCGAACTATCGATAGATTTCGGACAACATTTTCTCTACTCGATGCAACAACAAGACAAAGAACTGTACGTACAGAAGAAAACATCGCTGCTGTAATGCAGTTAATGATGATCCAGATTTGTCTATTCTTCGACGTTCACAACCAGTTGGACTCTCTGCATCCACCATAGGGAAAATTTTGCGTGAAGATCTTGGTCTTCACCATACAAGATCCAACTGGTTCAAGAACTAAAGCCACTTGACCATAATAAGCGTCCTTTGTTTGCCGATTGGGCCCTAGAACAGCTTGAAGTTGATCCACTTTTTTTTTGGTATCGACCCAGAAGTGTTTTGGTTCCAACAAGATGATGCTATGCCTCACGCTTTTACCGTAACCATTGATTTATTGGAAGAAAGATTTGGCTTTAAAATGATGTCGAGAAATGGCCCAATTAATTGGCCTCCAAGATCATGCAACATAACTCCACTGGATTATTTTCTTTGGAGCTATGTCAAGTCATTGGTTTATGCTGATAAACCAGAAACAATTGACGCTTTGGAAGCCAACATAGCTCGTGTTATTGATGAAATAAGGCCTGAAATACTCGAAAAAGTGGTCTAAAATTGGTCTGGTCGAATGCGGTTCCTCAGAGCTAGTCGTGGTGGACATATGCCGGAAAATATTTTAAAAAAATAAATGTCATGAAATTATCTTTTAAATAAAGAAAAATTTGGCTTCAATCTTAATTTAAATGTGTTTTGTTTCAATTTAAAGTTTTATCACTCTCAAAAAAACACCCGATACTTTCCTGTAAAGTTTATGAGCATATATTAAGTGAACTGCAAAAAGCTTCGTATTATTCCATAATTCTTGACTGCACTCCTGACGTGAGTCGTCAAGAATAAATGACACTTGCAATTCGGTTTTTCTGTGCGATTCCAGGATAAGAAGTAAACGTGAGGAAACATTTTCTGGGATTTGTTCAGGTTTCGGATACATTTGGGCAGGGGTTGATAGCTTGCTTTTTAGATAAGCTTTCAAAAAGAGGAAAAATCTTACAAAATATGAAGGGAAAGAATGTAGGTGTACAAAAAAAGTTCTTGATCTTAACTCACGAGCTTTTTTTGTTCCTTGTGGAAGCCATTTTTAAACCTTGTTGTTAATGATACAGCACTTTCTTGTACTGTAGCTGTGAACTGTTTCAGCAATATTCAGGAGGTTTATAACTTTTTTTCTACATCTGCCTTTTAGATGGAGTATATCAAACAATCATGTAAACAATTTGACAATAGAACCTCTCAGTGAAACCCGTTGGGAGAGCAGAATAGACGCCCTTGAACCTTTGCGATACCACATTGATGACCTTTATGACGATGTCTATAAAGGAACTTCGGATTCCAAGATTGATGATTTTGAGAAAATTAACGCTGTTTGGTCACTTGGTATTATGTTTTGTTCAAAATGAATTGTGTAAGCAAAACATTACAAAAGAAAACAGTGAATCTGCAGGCTGCTTTGAAATTAATTGAAAGTGTCAAGTCTTTTTTGGAGAACATGAGGCCGGAAAACGGACTGAATAGTATTATTACCGACGGAAATGAACTGGCCAAAAAACTGGAAATCGATGCAGAGTTCTCTGAAGAAGTTGTGGTCATTTTCATTTGAAGGTAAAGATGAACCTCTGAAGACGGAAAAAGAATCTTTCAGAGTAAACTTTCTTTGTAGTTCTTGACACTGGAATCAATTCATTATCAGAAAGGTTTGAACAGATGTAAAATCACTGCAAACATTTCGAATTTCTTTATGACATGAAATAGTTGGAACAATGTGAAAAAATGCAATTAAAGAGAAGTGCAAAAACCTGCAATCAGTTTTGACAGCGTACGGTAAGAACGACGTCAATATAAATGAACTAACTGTTGGGTGAAATTATAATCTTAGCTCCTATGTTGTCCTACATTACAACAAACCGTTTGATTGATATCGTTCCCAATATGTATGTAGCATTGAGAATTTTACTTACCCTCCCGGTATCAGTGGTCAGCGGATAAAGGAGTTTTTCTAAATTGAAGATTATCAAAAACTATCTTCGATTGACCCTTTCTCAGGATCGCCTAAGTGGGGTGCCTCCAGTGGCAATTGAAAACCAGATTCTTAATACAATTAGAACAGATTCTTTTTTGAAAGACTTTCATAAACTAAAGGCAAGAAAAGTTTGTTTTTGAATATGTCCTTATGTTTGTGCTATACAGTTTACCAATAAAAAGTCTTTTATAATCCTGATTATTCTATAGGTCACATTGTATTATTAATCTTAATATAAAATACGTTGTTAGGATTGTCATTTTCTTTCTTTGTTTATTAAACAATCAA
This sequence comes from Megalocaria dilatata, assembly GCA_034642435.1. Lineage (NCBI taxonomy): Eukaryota > Metazoa > Arthropoda > Insecta > Coleoptera > Coccinellidae > Megalocaria > Megalocaria dilatata. The sequence continues at coordinate 47,892,244 of CM067859.1, read as the reverse complement.
ATTTATGCTTATCTAATTATTTTAAAACTTATTAAAATGTTAAACAGTCATATTTTTTTTACAAGGAATTAAAAAAAAGGAATTTTTTTTCCAAAAAAAGGGGGCGCTAAACCTTGACCAAGCATGTTCCAGAAAAAATCCTGTAACTGGCCCTGGCTATGTATGTGCATTGACTGGTGTTAGTGTTTTATAAAACTTTAACTCTCCCATGCGGGGCGAATGAAGGTACATGGCATTCGTTTGCTATTAGATCTGACACTGACGACGAAGCCAAAAAATTTTAAAACGTGGTCATGTCTGCTCTTTGTATTCCGACAATAGACGAAACCTATTTATGTATATTTGAGTTGTGAACTCTTACTTAGATTATTATCCAGATTCGAAGAACTGTCTATTACCATAGAGGGTAAATGTTACTTTTCTCGATTGAAATAAAATTATTTTTGATTTCGCCCTTAGACTAGAAAAATGAAATTAGTTATAGTAAAGAAAAACACTTTTTAATAAGAAATATAACTGCAAAGGTCACTTTTAATTAGCGAGAATTTAATGTATAGCTATAGATATTCCACTTACTTTTCATAATCGAATAAAATATAATAATTTGATCAAAATAACAATTAAGTTATTGATAAAATAATGAATTTTATTGTGTAAAGGTCCTTTTCATTAAAATATTATCATGACATTACTTTCATGAATAGATACCGATTTGTAACGTCTGATGTTAAGAAGCACCATGCGTTTTCTGAATACAACATTAATTATTTTGTTGATAATTGAATTTAAATTTTGAAGTCCTTACAAATTATCCAATTATAATGAGTTGGTGGCTTTCTTTCGCTACAGATTATACAAAATGAACTCTTCATCCTTAATGATTATTGTTTACTTTTCAAGTTTTCTATTCTATTCTTAATTTTTTAAATTCTATTCTTATCCATTCATATATATATATATATATATATATATGAACATTCATATATATATATATATATATATATATATATATATATATATATATATATGAATGGATAAGAATAGAATTTAAAAAATTAAGAATAGAAATATATATATATATATATATGAAGAAGAAGATATTTAGCAAAAAAAACCTGCAAAAAGCAATGATGTTAATTCAGAAGCTTTTGCGCACTTGTTCATGTCACCTCACGAAATTTTTTATCAGCCTTCTTGTCGCTACTTTATATCTAAATACCAAATTAAACTCGACAGAAGCACGACTATTGATATGGTTTCGGTAGCGCTCAAAGCTGCTCTTCTCACAGAATTTTTTTAATCTTCTGATAATATTTCACAAGAACATGCCCCATTTTTCTACTTCTAAAGGGTATTTCAATAAGAGCGTAAGATTTCAGTGTTCAATAAAACATGGTTTTCTGTAGCGAAGTATTTGAAGCATTTATTGATTTAGAAAATATATGGGAATTTTGTATAAAACAAAATATCTTGTGAATACACGTCTTTGCTGGCATATGCGTACCCTTTTGACGAAATTTTCAATAACGTTATCGAATACATGTGGTGGTATTTCATTGATACAGCGTCTAATTTTGGCTTTCAATGATTCGATGGTTGGAGGCTTATTAGCATAAACCTGTGACTTCAGATAACCCCACAGCCAGAAGTCTAAAAGCGTTGAATCGTAAGAGCGTGTAGGGTGATTGTGGTCACCAAATCGGGAAATGACACGACCAGGAGCAATCTCGTACAGGATCCTCAATGTTTCACGGGCAGTATGACATGTGGCACCGTCCTGCTGAAACCACATGTCGTCAAGATCAATAGCTTCCAAATTTATTCAAAAGTTTGGGAACAGAGTCCAATTCTTTTGCCCGATGGCGAATTGCCGTCTTTCGCCTTTCTGTCAACCTCTCGCGAAATGCCGTGATGTTTTGTTCTGAACGACCTCTACAAGCTGCCATCGTATGTTTCCCATCACTAACCGAACCAGTACTTTCGAATTTTCTTAATTCTTTTCACAGTAGATGAATCAGGCACATTATTTCGAACACTTTACGAATAATTGCAATTAAACTTTCACCATTTTTATAATAATTTTTGACAATCAGTACGCGTTGATCTACCGTGTAATGCTCCATGTTTACTAACTCCCTTTTGTCAACTTTCGATCTGTCACGTCATAATCAGGTGATATTATGACTGTCAAACATGGTGCGCAATTCAAATCTTGCGCTCTTATTGAAACACCCTTTACGTATCAAAGTTAAGACCAATTGGATTTGGAAAATATATGAAAATAATTCTGAATCATCAGATCAATTTCACCTAATCACAAACCCAACCAAGATATTCAGGCTCCACACCTACCCTAAAAGTTTCAAGTCTTCAGCTCTTTATGTTTGAACGTAAGAATGTTTATTAACGAATTGACCGGATGTAATTACTTTTGACCTCGAAATCTTCATCAGTGAACTTGAGACCATTTTGGGCTCATGATTCGAAAATTACAAACGTTTGGGCAAAATTATAGCACGATGTTACCTAGAACAAACGCGCAAAACTGTATCCGTGATATCTCATTGAATTTATTTTGTGAATAAAAATTAATGATACTCAAAGTATCGGGTACTTTTTTTAGAGTGATAGAACTAGCTCTGAGGAACTGCATTCGACCAGACCAATTTTAGACCACTTTTTCGAGTAACTCAGGTCTTATTTTATTAATAACACGAGTTATGTTGGCCTCCAAAGCGTCTTTTATTTCTGGTTTATCAGCATAAACCAATGACTTTACATAACCGCAAAGAAAATAACCCAGTGAAGTCATGTCGCATGATCTTGGAGGCCAATTAATTTGACCATTTCTCGAAATAATGTTATCGCCAAATCTTTCTTTTAATAAATCAATTGTTACGGTAGCAGCATGAGGTGTAGCACCATCTTGTTGGAACCAAAACACTTCTGGGTTGATACTATTTTGAAACAAATAATCATTGATTATCGATCTGTAACGAGCACCATTCACTGAAACATTAGCTCCAGCATCGTTTTAAAAGAAATATGGACCGATGATGCCTCCAACGTGCAAACTACACCAAACAGTGCATTTTTCAGGATGCAATGGAACCTGCAGAAGTTCTTGAGGATTGTTTTCACTTCATATACGGCAATTTTGCTTGTTTACATAGCCGTTTAACCAGAAATGAGCGCCATCACTAAACACAATTTTACGATAAAAAAGTGAATCAACTCTTATTATGGTCAATTGGCTTTAGTTCTTGAACCAGTTGGATCTTGTATGGGTGTAGACCAAGATCTTTAGGCAAACTTTTCCATGTGGTGGATGCACAGGGTCTAACTTGTTGTGAACGTCGACAAATAGCAAATCTGGATCATCATTAACGCTATGACTTACATCAGCGATATTTTCTTCTGTACGTACATTTTTTTGTCTTGTTGTTGCATCGAGTAGAGAAAATGTTGTCGGAAATCTATCGATAGTTCGACGAATTAGCTGCTCTGATGGACGATTATGTAAACCATAAATTTCACGAAATGGTCTATACGTTTGACGAATGGAACAATGAGTTTGAAAATAAATTTTAACAATTTGTAAACGTTGTTACGGCGTGAGTCTTTCCATGATAATTTGTCAATGCTTACTGAACAGAAATGTCAAAACAACATGGCTTCTACCTTCTGTCAAATCACAGTTATCCCTATCGAAAGTTCTATCACCCTAAAAAAAACACCCAATAGTTCGCGGGTTACGGGTAAGTGGTAATGAATTTTGAAATATCTAGAAAAGCACTAACATGAAGTCTGAAGCTTCTAAGACACAAAAACCGGTTTTTTCCTACAAAAAATTTTCTTTGATTTAATTGAATCTGTTCTCACTTAATTGAAAATTTGTTGTGATTGAATAAGATAATAAAGAATATTTCCACAATTTATTGATTAACAACAATTGTGGAAATATTATATATATTAGATATATCGTGGGAACAGAATCTGTTGGAAATTAGACACTATATCATTCCTTGATGCGTTTATTGTTTCGACAATATAACAGCTCATGACGTGCAATTTTAGTTTCGTCGATAATATTTCGATATGTTTGATATTAAAAAGCAACTTGCACAGGCAGGGCTGTTGTCGAAAATGTCGATGAAATCACAGAAGTAATTGAAGTTGACCGGCATATTAGTAGTCGTTGCATCGCCCAAGAGCTAAAGATTGACCATAAAATAGTTGTAAACCATTTGCGCAAAGCTGGATTCAAAAATATGTTTGTGTGCTTCACCAATAAACACCAAAAAACATGATGGTTCGAATTTTCATCTACGAGGCCTTGGCCAAACGGAATAAAATCGCCCCATTTCTTGAATGGATTCTGATTCGGGATGAAAAATGGGTCACACTCAACATTAATGTGCGAAAACGAACGTGGTCAAAGCGCGATGAAGCAGCTCAAACCGTGGTCAAATAAGGAATAAAGCCACGAATGTTATACTGTGCATTTGGTGGGACTGAAAAGAAATAATTTATTATGAGTTGCTTCATATGGCTAAACACTAAATTCGTATCTCTACTGTCAACAACTGGAGCGTTTAAAGCTAGCGTTGACCAGAAACGGCCAGAATTGACCAACATAAGAGGTGTTGTGTTCCATCAGGACAACGCTAGGCCACACACGTCTGTAGTGACTTGCCAGAATCTCCGGGAGCTTGGTTGAGAAGTTTTAAATGCATTCACCATATAGTCTGGACCTGTGGACCTGGCACCAAGCGATTACCATTTTTTCTCGCATTGGAAACTTCCTGAGTGTTAAAAATTGTATTTCAGTATATGAAAAGTTGGTGAAAATCGATTGCAAGGGTTTTTAGCCAATAAAGACCAATATGAGAGAGGCAATATAAAGCTACGTTTAAAATGGCACCAACTTATAAGACAAAACGGTGCATGTTTGGTCCAAATAAGACGCAGAAAAAATAAATTTTTTTCCCAATCTATTAAGAAAAAACAATGAAAGGAAAGCAAAAATACCTGGAATTATTTTATTTCTGATACAGAATACTATTGGAATGACATATATACCATTGAGTATTAAAAAGTATATTAAAATTCAATGTTTTTACTCCAAAGCACATATAAGGAACCAACTACATATATTATTCTTATGGAATTAATTTTTGAATTCATTTTCATACTGAACCCAACTGAACATGATTTAAAAATTTAAAAGAGAGCAAATAAAAAATATATAAGACAACAACAGATGAAAAAAGTTCACATCTTAAACTAATATACCACTTTGTATTGAAATGAGCAGTTTTCACTTTAATAATCCTACACATCATGTGACATCCACTTCAATACAGTAAAATAAACAAATAAATATTGAATTTTTTCTCACTCACAGCACTACATAATCGTATTCAGGAAATGTATACCTTTGTTTCTTCCTATATCCTCAATTACTCTTGAATAAATCCTCATGATTAATGAATAACCACAATATGTATGCTCCAATTGTTAATGCAATACCCAATAGAAAGAAGAAGAGATGAGGTAGACAAGATAAGGATACACCCTGCCGTTTAGCTATGGCATTTTGCATAAATGCCAATTTTTTATTGCTATAAGGAGGGTATTTCATTGCTTGAATTTTTTCTGGTAGAGCAGCAAAATTCCTTTTCAGTACGCTCTTTTTGTGAACAAAAGTATCAAAAGTGTGTCTTCCATGGTAAGCTCCAATACCACTGCTTCCAACACCTCCAAACGGAAGTGATTCAACACCGATATGCATCATTACATCATTGATTGTAACTCCACCGCTAGACGTGTTATCCAGAATCTGTTTGATATTTTTGTTGTTATTTGAGAACACATAGAGCGCTAAGGGTTTCTCTCCCTCATTTATGAATTTAATTGCGTCGCTGACTCCATTAACGTTCACGATGGGTAGAATTGGACCAAAAATCTCCTCTTGCATCAATGGTTCTCCAGGTAGGACATCTATAACTATTGTGGGGCAAATAAACCTATCAGTAGGGTCAGTATGGCCTCCTATAGCTATCTTGGCATCTTTGAGTAACCTTACAAGTCTGTTGAAGTGGAAATCATTGATAATCCTTCCGAAATCTGGAGAGGACTTGACGCTGTTGCCGAAGAAGTCTTTCAGAGCTTGCTCTGCTTGACCAAGGAATTTTTCCTGTACTTGCTTGGTGCATAGGATGTAATCTGGTGCTACGCATGTTTGACCAGCATTGGCACATTTTCCCCAAAGAATTCTTTTAGCTGCTATCTCCATATCTGCGGTATCATCTATGTAAACTGGAGATTTTCCTCCTAATTCCAGAGTCACAGGAGTGAGATGTTTGTTAGCGGCTTCATAAATTATTTTGCCGACAGCTGTAGATCCAGTGTAGAAGATGTAGTCAAATTTTTGTTTCAATATTGCCGTGGTTTCTGGTACACCGCCGCAAAGTACTTGGTAGCATTCGGAGCTAAGATAGTTGGGGAGGAGCTTCGCAATCAGTTCAGCTGTTGCTGGCGCTTTTTCTGATGGTTTCAGTACAACGCAATTCCCTGCTGCAATAGCACCTGTAGATGATAATAATATTTAAATCAATAAGAGTATTCAAGATATTAAAATAAAAGAAATTAATCAAAAGAGCATATTCTGATGGTAAGGAAAATATGTCTCGTTTTTCAGTTCTGTCAGACTTTCTGATACCAAGACAATAAAAAATGTTTTGTTTCAATATTTCTTACTGAGAAATGGGACTAAATCACGTCTTATCTGTGAAAAGCGCATTTTTCCATTGTGCTAACAATCAGTTTCGATGATCTCGCGTCCATTGCAAACGAGTTGCTTGCTGACGGGAAGTTATTGAGGAAACGTTCAGAGCACATCTAGATTACAGATAATATTACCTATCTACGATGGGTATATCAATTTCTATGGGTTATTTGCACAATACTACTCTGTCAAGAAAGTACCGGGAATTTTCAATTTAAACAACATTTTTACATCTAATCGTCAAAATTTATAGGGTTGCCTTCAAAATAGGCTCCATTTGCTCCAATACATCTATGCTAACGGCACTTCCAATTATCGAAACATTTTTTATAGGCGCTTTCCGGGATGGACTTTAGCTCTCGCGCCGAATTTTGTTTTATGGCTTCAATCGACTCAAAACGGGTGCCACGAAGCGGCAATTTTAGTTTTGGGAAGAGGAAAAAGTCGCAGGGAGCCAAATCCGGCGAATACGGTGGTTGCTGAAGCACGTTTGTTGAGTTTTTGGCGAGAAAGTCAGTCACAATCGTAGCTCGGTGAGAAGGCGCGTTATCGTCATGCAAAATCCATGAGTTGTTCGCCCACAAATTTGGCCGCTTCTTACGGATACGCTCACGCAAACGTTTCATAACGCCTAGGTAATACTCCTTGTTTACCGTCTGACCCTCTGGAACGAATTCGTAGTGCACCACGCCACGGATATCGAAGAAAACAATGAGCATCACCTTAATTTTCGAGCGGCTTTGGCGTGTTTTTTTCGGTTTCGGCTCATTTTTTGCCACCCATTCCGATTATTGCTGGCTTGTTTGCATATCGTACTCGTAGACCCAGGTCTCATCACCAGTTATAATGCGTTCCATGAATGTAGAATCGGAATTACAGCGATCCACCATGTCTGAAGCAACATGTTCGCGATGACGTTTTTGAAGAAAGTTCAGGTCTTTCGGTACGAGTTGTGCGGCCACCTTTCTCATGCCCAAAATATCAATCAAAATCGTACGTGCGGACTCGTGGGATATCTTAAGATCATGTGCTATCTCTCTCAAGCTGGTACGACGGTTTTCCAGCACCCTTTCCTTAATTTTATCGACGTTATCTTCGATCGAAGCCGTCGATGGGCGTCCACTTCACGACCGTCCTTGAAGGCTCTGTACCACTGATATGCACGAGTTTTCGATAGAGCATTATCACCAAAGGCCTTTTGCAACATTTTCAATGCATCGGCACACGAAAATTCATTTGCAACACAAAACTTTAAACAAATTCTTTGCTCAACGTAATCACCCATAGTAAAAATCGGCACGCACTCTGACATCGACTGACTTAATCAGCTGTTGCAAACACACTAGTTGACAGATCCCGCTCAAGCTTGGCTTATAAACTTTTTCAGCTTGTGCGAGTTAGGAGTTGTGTTCTAAATATTGTGTGAGAAAACGCTGAATTTTGTTTGAACGGGTTGTACAAAACTCTTGTGGAGTCTCAACCCTAGGAATGGAGTGAGATTTGTGAATTTTTAATAAATTTTCACTAAATGGTCTATTATTTTTGTTTCTTCTCTGTACAACAAATTTGTACACTTGATAATATCTCTCCCGAAAACAAAATTGACCTCTTCAAGCGTTTTCTCAAAAAAAATTCGCGTTGTTCGTTCTGGACATTTTTTTATTCGAATTAATTAATTCCTTTTGCCATAAATCTTTGAATCGAGTGAAAAAAAAATCTGCAAATTCGATAAAACACCTAAAAGAAAGTATTGAAAAAATTCCAATAGCAAGAATATAATAACTTTAAGTAATATAAACTGCTATTTTTCAATGATAAGTTATATTCGGAAAAATTACATTAGGGTCTTGGTCAAAGTCTAAAAGACGAATTATCTATTAAAAAATTCGTCTAATGAAACGAATTGTTCATGGATATACCTTATATCGGGTGTTTTTTTTTTGAGTGATAGAACTTTCGATAGGGATAACTGTGATTTGACAGAAGGTAGAAGCCGTGTTATTTTGACATTTCTATTTAGTACGCAATGAAAAATTATCATGGAAAGACTCACACCGCCACAAAGAACTGTACGTACAGAAGAAAATATCGCTGCTTTACTTCATAGTGTTAATGATGATCCAGATTTGTCTATTCGGCGACGTTCACAACAAGTTGGACTCTGTACATGAGATTTTCATTCAAGAAAATTTGCTAAAACGAGAAATTGCATCGAAATTCTAATCACTGATTTCAAATTCGATTGATTATTCATCTCATCTTTTGTACCAATAGATATACTGGTGGGTTGAAAGCTCATCATTCGAAAATCACTAAGCTTCAAATTTACACCTTACTTTTCAAATACCATTTCCTATGATAAATCTTCTTCTTATTTCTGAGGCAGTTATATCCGCCATATATTCCTATGGTATTGAACTGTTTCAGCTGTAGCTGATCGTATTAACAGAATATTTTAGAAATTGTTACGTTTTAATATAAAAAAATTGAGTTGCCAATTTGTTCCTAATAACCCTTCCACGTGAAATCATTCCGATACTAAATAATTAATGATTATTTTCACCAATAAATGTTCTCCATAAATTCTTAATGAAAACAGAAATTATGAAGCATTCCCACGCAATCTATCTATTTGATTAAATGCATGATAATTGAACTTTGATGCCCATTCAGGGAAGCATTACCACTTTCAGTACATAACGAGACATTGAATCGCAATCTCAACGAGTTTCAAAGAATGTCTGATAACTCTCATTAAACTACATAGGTTATTTATCTACGTTATGTTAATTTACTCGTATAGGTAATTACAATTTAAACCGTATTGTCATATTAGTGATTGTTCGAAAGCCTTTTTCTGAATTAGATAAAATTATGTTGAACAAAAATATAGAAAAGCAGTAGCTACTAAATGAATTTCATTTTCCCCGTTAAATGAATCCATTAAAAGTTGAAAATAGATTAAATTCGTTAAGAACTATTCAAAGAGAAAATTGCCTTCATCAAAAACGAACTGTTCAAGTATTATATTTCTGAAGGAGGTACTTAGAGTACTCAACATTTTAGACCTATGAAACATTCCAACATAATGCCTCAAAAAAGGTAACAGTCCTTAGATTCTTCTTCTGTTTTTATTCTTTTGGGTGGTTGTGTTGCTTTCGTTGGCATTACAATATTGCACTGAAGGTCAGCCAAAAAGCTATAAAACATGCATGTCTGCTGCTTATGCCCGAAAATCAACAAAACCTATTTGGCGCTATTTAAGATTCGAACTGTCGCACAGATGTAAGTTGCATTGTATTTGAGTTTTAAACTGTAACGAAGGTGCGAGTTGAACTGTCCAGATTCGAAAAACTTCCTGATTATCACAGCTCATACTTTTTATCATATTGCACAATAAATATCCGGCAATTCATTCAATTCATTTGCTAATTGTTGCCATATCGGCTTAATGTGATGTTATTTGAGCATAAGTAAGATTTTTTCGTCATAATGCTTGATGTAATCGGAAATACAGTTCAATTCTTGGCTCAGTTTGATGCAGTATGCCGCGTATGTGTTTTCGTGTGTATTAGATGGCGCTGTTGTTTGGCAAAACATAAGTGTCCCTATTCAGAGAGAAGATAGGTGCGTGGTTGTTTTGTATTCATCGGCATTACTGAAGATTAGCTAAAAAGTTATGATATATGGATGTCTACTAGTACTTCCAGATTGAATGCATGGGTTAGCAATATTTTTGTTTGCATTTTTCTTAAGTCTTTCAGGATGAGCAAATATATTTTGGCCATTTTCAATACTCCTTAAATTCCTAGAAGTTGTGAAAATGGAATTAAATCTGAAAAAATATATGAATATTATATAATATCCTGTTGATAAAATTTTGGGGTAGATGGATGTAGTGATCGATATCTCGTAAAGTATCAATGAAACAATTTCAGATTTATTCTCATTGGTGATATTTCACACGAAAAAATTTTTTGCTATTTTTCGTTTGGTCCATTCAGTAGTGAGTTACATGGTGTTAAAAGTGGAAGTCAACAAAGAGAAAATTCGGTATATTTTACAGTTTTTCTTTGATAAAGGTGAAAATGCAAGCCAGGTGGCTGAAACTGTGAATGGTGTTTATTGTCCCGATACTGTAACGGCTAATTAAGTGCAATTTTGTTTTCGTCAATTCCGTTCGGGTATTTTTGATGTTAAAGATGCACCTCGCACAGGCGGGTTCGTCGTCGAAAATGTCGATAAAATTACAGAAATAATCAATGTTGCCCGGCATGGTCGTCAGGACTAAAAGCAGCCAGGAGCTAAAGATCGACAAAAAACAGTTTGAAACCATTTGCGCGAAGCTAGATTCAAAAAGAAGCTCGATGTTTGGGTTCTGAACCAATTAGCATCAAAGAACAAGATGGATCAAATTTGCATCTGCGGAACCTTAGCACAACGGAATGAAATAGAACCATTTCATTCAGCAGCGTAAACGGTGTCCAAACCAAGACTAACGGCCAGAAAGGTTCTACTGTGCCTTTGGTGGGACTGTAAAGGAATAATTTATTATGTGTGTTATTATAGGGTCAAACACTAAGTTCGTATCTCTAGTGCAAAAACTGGAACGTTTGAAACTAGTGATTGACCATAAATCCCTAGAATTGACCAACAGAAGAGGTGCTGTGTTCAATCAGGACAATGCAAAGCTACACACGTCTGTATTGACTCTCCGAGAGCTTGGTTGGAAAGTTTTAATACATACACCATATAGTTCGGACCTGACACCAAGGGATTATTATCTTTTTCTCCCATTGCTAAACTTCCTGAGTGTTAAGAAATTGGTATCAAGAGAAAATTGTGAAAATCGATTACTAGAGTTTTTCGCCAATAAGGATCAAGACTTCTATGAGAAAGGCATCATGAAGCTACCTTCAAAATGGCAACAGATTACAGAACAAAGCGGTATGGATTATTTTCTTCGGGGATATATAAATAGAATATTCGCCCAGTTATTGGCAAAATACGGCCGGAATTATTGCACAGAGTGATCAAAGATGGAGTGCGTCTATGTCAACAATATCTTCTTTGAAAAATATCTACATTTGTCAAGCTCAAACATAAAGAAAAAGTTAAGTTGATATGTGAAACCTTTTTTCTTCTATCTGAAATTGAAATGCTATTCTATATGTAGATCCAGGATCCATCAGTCAGCAGAGCTTCAAGCCCGAATGCAGGAATAAAATACAGGAGCTTTGCCATCTAGTTATTTAGAGGCATTAGTAATCCTTGTAAATTCCTCATCAGTTAGAGTTTTAAGCTAACACTTCTTAAAAAGAGTGGTACTACATAAGTTCCTGATCGAACTCTGAACGCAACAGAACATTCTTGAAGCCGCATGGTATGCCCTATTGCTTTTACTGTTTTTTTTTGTCGTTAATTCAGATTGTTTCCTGTATCTCGTAAGATGGAAGTGATTTATATATGACAACTCTCTTCTCTTTTTGTATTTCAAACACAGTATTCTATAACAATACAGCTTCTGCAGGTCATATATCTGCGTTTCAGTGAAAACTACAATTTCTTCCATGAATGATCATCAAAAAATATTTTTGCATAGACTCCATACTGCGACATGGAACTGAACGAGTGCATGATATATAATGGAGAGTTCTCTTATTGTAAGATATTTTTTAAGATACTTGAAAAAGTACAACATCGACCTTAGTTTTGCTATGATTTTATGGACGTGATAGTTTCACCTCAAATGCATATCAAGCCCACCTCCAAGATTCGTCAACGATTGTACCCGTTCAAGGACAGATGTTCGATCCCAGGTAAGTTGGATCTTTTACAAGTTAGTGCTATAAATTTTGTTTTATACAAATTTAATGTAAACTCCATTTCATTCTATCAGTCTTTCATCCTTTCTAGGCTTCACTCTGCTTTGGTCTTAACTTCTTCCCAGGTGTTACCGGTGAAATGAACGACACTATCATATGGATGAAAGAATGGAGAATTCTACCAAACTCTGACAAATCTAAATTAATAATATTTGGCCACAATTTATCAGAAAACTCACCAACCCTCAGAATTCTCCAACATAATATAAAACCAGTCCAACACGCTAAATACCTAGGAATCATAGTGGATATTAAGGTTACGTCAAAATACATTATGCACTATGATGAAAAAGAGAAATAATTGCCTGATCAAAGCACTTTCGATCTCTCACCTATAAAAACCAAGGCATAAACCACACAAAAGCTTCAAGAATCTACCGAACTATATGGAGCCTGATATTATAATATGGACATCTAATTAATAACAACTGTGTGACTCACCCTTAATATTATGGAAATAGCATAAGGCAGTAATTTGAGAACTCCAGGAAATTCACTTTATAACCCACCAGATGAACTTCTATATGAAAAAATGAGAGTAAACCTGATTCTGAGTAGACTTCCAACCTAAGGAAAAATATTCTGAGCAGACCATATAACCTCCAAAATTTGAATATTAAAACAAATTGAAATATGTTTATCTTCTACAATTTTAATTTCAAAAAAAATTTTTTTTTCATTCAAAAAACTTTTAGAATTAAATTAATGTCTAAAACCAGCACCGCTTACATTTAATAGACGTATATAATCAAAACTCAATAAATAATGTCAAATGGAATAAATAAACCCAACAGATATACGAATGTCATTAAAATTAATAAATACATATTTAAAGGAGACAAAATTTTGTTTCTGGTCTTACTTTTAAGAACACCAATTGCCTTTTATAAACATGAACACACTTAAACGACTTCTCAAAGAATATAATTTATTTGATATATTCAATATATTTAAATATTCGAATAAGTTAATTCAGAAATCTCTAAAAAATGCACTGTATCTTCAAAAACAAATATAATTCTAAGCAATTCCGTCTTCAGTCCTCAATAATATTCAAATATCAAAATCAAAAACCTAACCTATATCATAAACACTCAGCACGTGTCAAAGGACTAATGCTTCGAAACCCAGATCAACTTTATAAATCAAGATTGATCTATGTTCTAACAAAATCAAAGAACAGTGTGAGTTATTTTTAAGGCTTATTTAAATTCATTGACATTCCATAATGAGATTTATTGAAGCCAAAATATAATTATATATTATATATAAAATAAAATAGAAAGGCTTTTTACTTGAAAGAAAAAATCTAACAAAATTTGAATATTAAAATGAATTGAAATATGTTTATCTTCTACAATTTTAATTTCAAAAAAAAATTTTTTTTATTCAAAAAACTTTTAGAATTAAATTAATGTCTAAAACAAGCACCGCTTACATTTAATAGACGTATACTACTCTGTAAAGAAAGTACCGGGAATTTTCAATTAAAACAACATTTTTACATTTAATCGTCAACATTTATTGGGTCGCCTTCAAAATAGGCTCCATTTGCTCCAATACATCTATGCCAACGGCACTTCTAATTATCGAAACATTTTTTATAGGCGCTTTCCGAGATGGACTTTAGCTCTCGCGCCGAATTTTGTTTTATGGCTACAATCGACTCAAAACGGGTGCCACGAAGGGGCAATTTTAGTTTTGGGAAGAGGAAAAAGTCGCAGGGAGCCAAATCCGGCGAATACGGTGGTTGCTGAAGCACGTTCGTTGAGTTTTTGGCGAGAAAGTCAGTCACAATCGTAGCTCGGTGAGAAGGCGCGTTATCGTCATGCAAAATCCATGAGTTGTTCGCCCACAAATTTGGCCGCTTCTTACGGATACGCTCACGCAAACGTTTCATAACGCCTAGGTAATACTCCTTGTTTACCGTCTGACCCTCTGGAACGAATTCGTAGTGCACCACGCCACGGATATCGAAGAAAACAATGAGCATCACCTTCATTTTCGAGCGGCTTTGGCGTGGTTTTTTCGGTTTCGGCTCATTTTTTTCCACCCATTCCGATGATTGCTGGCTTGTTTGCATATCGTACTCGTAAACCCAGGTCTCATCACCAGTTATAATGCGTTCCATGAATGTAGAATAGAAATTACAGCGATCCAGCATGTCTGAAGCAACCTGTTCGCGATGACGTTTTTGAAGAAAATTCAGGTCTTTCGGTACGAGTCGTGTGGCCACCTTTCTCATGCCCAAAATATCAATCAAAATCGTACTTGCGGACTCGTGGGATATCTTAAGATCATGTGCTATCTCTCTCAAGCTGGTACGACGGTTTTCCAGCACCCTTTCCTTAATTTTATCGACGTTATCTTCGATCGAAGCCGTCGATGGGCGACCACTTCACGACCGTCCTTGAAGGCACTGTACCACTGATATGCACGAGTTTTCGATAGAGCATTATCACCAAAGGCCTTTTGCAACATTTTCAATGCATCGGCACACGAAAATTCATTTGCAACACAAAACTTTAAACAAATTCTTTGCTCAACGTAATCACCCATAGTAAAAATCGGCACGCACTCTGACATCGACTGACTTAATCAGCTGTTGCAAACACATTAGTTGACAGATCCCGCTCAAGCTTGGCATAGTAATTAAGGACAGTGGTACCAACCTAGGAAAAAAAATTTTCACCTGCCTCATTGCCCCGCCAGATTTAAATCGATAATTCCCGGTACTTTCTTGACAGAATGTATAATCAAAACTCAATACATAATGTCAAATGGAATAAATAAACCCAACAGATATACGAAAGTCATTAAAATTAATAAATAAATATTTAAAGGAGACAAAATTTTGTTTCCGGTCTTACCTTTAAGAACACCAATTGCCTTTTAAAAAAATGAACACACTGTGTTCTTGAAGGTAAGACCAGAAACAAAATTTTGTCTCCTTCAAATATTTATTTATTAATTTTAATGACTTTCGTATATCTGTTGGGTTTATTTATTCCATTTGACATTATATATTGAGTTTTGATTATATACGTCTATTGAACGTAAGCGGTGCTTGTTTTAGACATTAATTTAATTTTAAAAGTTTTTTGAATAAAAAAAAGTTTTTTTTTTTAATTAAAATTGTAGAAGATAAACATATTTCAATTTGTTTTAATATTCAAATATGTTATATTATATTATATATATTATTATTATATTTCTTCTATCATTATTTTATATAACCTCCAAATCCTCCAGCGCGGTGTTCTACAAGAACAAAACAAAAAATCTCAGTCAGAATTGTAGTAATAATATAGGAAAAGAAACCAAGGTAATATTTCATTGTCACTCAGTTCTGAGCTACTTAGCCGTCAGTCTGAGTTCATAAAAAAATTAATGTTAATCTGAAACTATTTTGCGGCAATGAATTCACCACAGCTAATGATGTTTATGCGAATAGAAATACGTTTATGATGAGTACATTAATCGGATGACTACACTAGATAAAAACGATTATAACGTTTTTTGTTATTATCTCAATAATTACTCAGCAAAAAATTTGAATATAATGGTTGTAAAAACTTACATCCAAAGTACAAAACTCCATAAAAATAGATGAGTCAATTGAAAATGATCAAATTCATCTGAAATAAAAAGAATATTTCATATTGAACGCATATTCTCACGAGAGGAAATTTTTGATTCATGAGTGCAGTTTGCGATTTCATAATTTGTTGTGAAACTTTGTAGGAGGTGTATTCGATGAAATTACTTTATAAATTAAACGGAATAATTTGATTCCAGAAATACAGAAATGGTAAGAATGGAAGAAATTCCAATACGTTAAAGAGATTATGTAATCGTGAATAAAAAATTGATTTAGAGTTAGATATTCTTGCTGATTTCGATTTATAATTTCCCTGATTCTCCAGAAATTACTTCGGTCATCTACAAAAAAAACTGCTATGTAATCCATTCTCTGAATATAATAATACAAAAGTGAAAATCTAGTTTGTTTTTCTTGTAACCTCATTAGGCAAAATTTCGTATTTCAATGACTAGAGAGAAAAATTTTCAATCAGAATTACAGATTAATAGCTGGAATTAATTCACCAGATCCTCTAAAGATTTTAATCTGAATAAATATCATGAAACATTTCAAATTAAATTTTTTAAACATCTAAATACACTGTATCACTTCATTATATTTTTATATATATAATATATATATATATATATATATATATATATATATATATTTATATATATATATATATATATATATATATATATATATATATATATATTTATATATATATATATATATATATATATATATATATATATATATATATATTCGTAAGCACTATAACTGACGAAGGAAAGGAGCTAATGTCTTTGAATTTTCAGGGTAGGTTTGGAGTCAAAATATTTTCACTGAATTCATTAATAAACAATTGAGTTCTTGATTTCGAAGTTATTGATATTCGGAATTTTTTTTTATTTTTTGCAATATTTTCGAATCTACAGATGTTTTCGATTTGGAATGTGGTATTCGGAATGTTGACACATACGTTTGTGAAAAATTTCGTGGGGTTCATATAATCTGAAAATTCATAAAAATATCATCATTTAAATCAAGGTTTTCCTGTTAATATTTCATACCAGTTCATATCGAATTTGTGTAACTGATTATACATTTTCGTTGATTTCTTTGAAAGGTTAATGTGTTTATGCAGCTCAGTAATTGAAACTTTCGGAATAATCCACTCGGCTGATACGTAAACTTTTGGGACTGGAGCGGTATTCGAATTAGAAATATATTGGATTGCGTTAAATTCATGGAGTTTATTTTTCTCATTCATCGTTTTAATAAAAACAAGCGTTTGTTGCTGTAAAATGGCGGTTTAATGTGATTCGGATGACTTTAAGTGGCAGATTATTATCGCTGTTATCGAAAGTTTTATTTGTTTTTAGGCTGCTCGGCGATTGAATTCGAATAAACAGATTCTATCAATGCTATAGAACGACTGACTCACCTTCGAAGTTAAGGAGTATTTTTCAACAAAGTTACTTTACTTATTTATCAATTCAATATTAAGATTTTTGTTCATTCCGCAGAGTCCTAATATCTTCTTCTGAAAAATGAAATTTCTCTCGAATAGTACCAACTTAGTAATGACTATTCTTCGCCACGACTTTGATTCTAAAATTTGAAAGCGAATTATATTTCAAGTTTGAACAAACTTTCATTCCTACAAAGAACTCCTCTTTTCGTTCCAATCTTCATGCGTCACCATAAATCTCATAGCCAATTCTTGCACATAGTTTATTTTGTGTATCCCAATTCTATGAGCTTTTTGTTTGAGTAAATGAATTCATATATATCGAAAATTATAAAAAATCATCGGTTCGACGTGATATTCAGGATCTGAATGAGATGCCGAATTGTCATTCATCATCAAATCAGACGATGAGAAAAAAGGTTAGGAAAAATTGGAAAATTTTGTCGTTAATCAACTAACGAAGGATCGCCCAAGATATTCGAATGCAACCCTTAGAATTGGAAAGAGGGTTCGAGCGTCTCTCTGTAACATTTTTACGGTAGTTTTGATATAAAAATATGCAGATTGAGAACTAATAAGTGAACATTTGATAGTGCCAAACAAATCACAGAAATCTCAAAAATAATTTAAATATATTATGGCAAAATCAGTTAATGCCGAAAAAAATTAAAAGCATTCCAATCTTTTCTCCTAGCATCTAAACGAAATTTCAAAAAATGTGATGAAATTCTCCTTGGATCATATTAATAAGATATGTTGATACTTGATTAGATAATGATCACTTATTTTTGCCAGCGGCGGCTGATGGCTTAGTGGATAAATCTTTGGACTCATACCGTAACGTTGAAAGTTCAAACCGAGGGCCGGGAAAAAAATTTTCTGGTTTCGGGGGACCGTCTGACCATTCGCTATGGGGTAAACAATTAAGAGCGCAATAATAAATAATACTGATGGAATATTCAAAAAAAATTATGTGAGTAAGTACAGATGAATATTCATCATTTTGTCATTTTTTATTGAATTCAATTTAATGGAAGAGTAGAAAGTTTCTGATTTAATTTCGTTTCCAGACAATGTGATAATGATGAAAAGTAATAGTTAACCAGAGGTAATAAATGATCATATAATTTTTTCTGACTACTCAGAATATAATCTGCTTTGTCACTACAACAAAAAATTATATTCAATTCGCTCAATATCTGCTATTAACTGTTTGAATGATTTCGAAAAATATTTGCAGATTTTGCATTGCCCATTTGGACTTGAAATCTACGTGAATATTTGAAATCTTTGAGCTTCTTCCTAATAATAATATTTATTCACTTAATTATTTATTTACATTAAATAAAAACGCCTTCAAGCGCTTTCCTTGTTGAAGAATCATGAAGGAAAATATTGTCAATGATGTAAAAGAAAATTAAAATCTACAAGAATATGGAAGCTTCGATTTAAAACTTATAATTCCTGCAAAATTCAGTAGATATCAAAAAAAATCGTCATTTTCTTAATAGTCATTATTACATATTTCAATTAGATCCGCTCCTAATACAAGCTGAACGAATCCTCCAATCATTGTGCAATCAATAATGTTTTCATGTATGTTCCGATTGCTTAGAATTCAACGATGAATGAAAAATGACATGGAATGTCATTTCTGAATCGGCGTCAAAGTAAGTAGTGATGAACATAATTTTTTTTTAAAAGGCACTGATGTGAGATCAGTAGCTTTTACGCGCTTTTTCATCCATGGAGAAAATCGTAAACGGCGGGTAAACGGCAAATGTCATTCTTCCAATATCTCAAAAAATAGATATCAAATCAAATTGAAGTTTGACAGGAAGTTGAAGAATGATAGGTTGAAGATTCGTGCAAAATTTCAGAAACATCTGAAGAATGGTTTCTGAGGTGTTGTAGTTCTTGCAAATACAATTTTAAATTTTTCGTATGATCCTCATGAAATTTTGCATAAAATTTTACATCAGCTTAACTGAAATGGCTTATTCAGAATTTTTTTGCGTGCATGTTTCAGGGGACAATATACTCGTTGTGTCCAAATATCTGTCATTTTGAAATGTTTAACTGAAAAGAATCTCAAACGGCTAGATTGGAGGCATGGACGCATTGGACCCACCTGAATGGGCGAGTTGACGTCAACGCTTTCGAATTGAAATGTTGTATTTGGATATGAAATACATAAAAACAAGTTTTTAGAAATAACTGTTTTACCACCAACAAATTGATATTTTACACATTTTTTGTGACTCGAGTTTCTGAAAACTTATCAAGCGGGACAGAGTATTTATGTATGTACAGGTGAAAAGCAGATAAAAAGAGGTTAAAAAGAGAAAAAACCCCTAAAAACTATTGTAATGTCAGCACGCAAAGAAAATTCGTCAACAGATGTTTACTTATTGAAATTCCTTAAATTTTTTTGAATTTAGATAGGTCTATAGTCATTCATTATTTTTAAATTATTTTCATTAAACAATATTCCGAAAATTTCAACAGATTCTAATTAGAAAAGTTCTTTTTGTTTGGATTAATTACGATTGTTTACGATTTATTTAAAAACAAAAACCATGAGTCGAACAGGTCATTCCCCTTTATTTATTATTTAGAAATGAAATAGTACGAATTATATTAATTTTTTGATCATCAGTGTTTTCGAAACATTCAGAATTCGGCCAGTGACGTACTCACATGCTTCGGCAAGCCTACACTTTGCTACCGCGTAGCCTTTGCCCCCGCCTGAGGTCAACCCATAGAATCCGCGTCGGGTATGTACCTCATTCCAGTCGCTACGTATTTAATGCCTTCAACCTATATAAAGGCGATGATTGTTTTTATTTATATAAGCATTATCCCGAGCAATTTAGAATAATGTTTTAGCAATTGCTGATTTTCTCACATATCGGTAAAGTGTAAACCACACCGGAATCGAAAAAGAAGATGCGTTGGTATTATTCATAATAAATAATTTGAAATAAGGTTATTCTGATTTTCACAAATTTTTATTGTTAAACTCACAACAATTGTTTCGCTATCACAGTAGCATCATCAGGTAAGATCACATTTTGAATAACTAAGCTTGTTTCCGAAATCCGTGGCTATTTATATTACAGTAACTACAATAAATTTTTATTAGGCACTAAAACCCAAAAAAGGGGTCCCTGCAAATTCCAGCTTATCTGAATATATTTAACAGAGGTGAGCTATTTAAATCTATTTGTTCGTTAAGTAATATTCCAATTTTATTATGTTTATTTATCTCTAGGGATTCTAACAGATTTAAGGCATAACTTTTGCTTTCTATATGTAGAATTTCAAAGTTATGGTTGAAATTATGTCCTGATTCTAACAAATGGTTGGAATATGTGGAATTGCTTTTATTGTTGAGGAAACTCTTCAAATGTTCCGTCATAGGATGTGTGAACATTTGAAGAGTTTCCTCAACAATAAAAGCAATTCCACATATTCCAACCATTTGTTAGAATCAGGACATAATTTCAACCATAACTTTGAAATTCTACATATAGAAAGCAAAAGTTATGCCTTAAATCTGTTAGAATCCCTAGAGATAAATAAACATAATAAAATTGGAATATTACTTAACGAACAAATAGATTTAAATAGCTCACCTCTGTTAAATATATTCAGATAAGCTGGAATTTGCAGGGACCCCTTTTTTGGGTTTTAGTGCCTAATAAAAATTTATTGTAGTTACTGTAATATAAATAGCCACGGATTTCGGAAACAAGCTTAGTTATTCAAAATGTGATCTTACCTGATGATGCTACTGTGATAGCGAAACAATTGTTGTGAGTTTAACAATAAAAATTTGTGAAAATCAGAATAACCTTATTTAAAATTATTTAATATGGATTTTCACCAAGTAAGGACTGATACAATTCAATATTATGCATAATATATTGAATACGGATTTATCTAAAACCCCACAAATTTGTCATCACCAAAGATGTGATGTTTCTATAAGACATGAAGAAGAAATACGAAATTGAGCCAACTATAATGAAGCTTTTTTTATTAGCTTATAAACAGGAATATGACGGTCACTGAGCTTCATACAATATATCGTTGTTAATAGCTAGAAAAGAGAAACCACACACTATTGGGGAATATTCAATTTTACCAGAGTAAAAAATATAGGATAACCATTATGCTCCATAAATCAGCTGCAGATAGTATTCGAAAAAGTCTTTTGTGTAATAGTTCTAAGCAAAAGAGAATTGATGAAATGGCTAAAAATATTCAAGAATCATTATGCAATTAGGTATACCAGACTTGTCAGTGTTCAATTCAGCTGTATGAGTCCACTTTAGCCACCAATAGAATATAATTATTGTCCTACGTGAGGTTCGTTAGGGATGAGGATATATGTCACGAATTATTGTTTGCTACAAATTAGGAAGCAGATAATAAGGATGAAACTATGCTCAGTACATTGAAAAAGTTTTGTACCTAAAAGAAAATCACTTCGGAGAATATTTTGTCAGTTTCTACGTGGTGCACCGTCCATGACAGTCTCATAAAGGCTTTATAGCATGTTTAAAAAATAAAGTTCCTGACGTGTTTGCCGTTTATTGAGTAATTCATCGCCAGCATTTGGTGGCGAAAAATCTAAGTGAATGTCTCCAAATATTCCCATCTTCATATTTAGCTGAATGTGGATTGAGTGCTGTAGCAATTTTGATAACTCAAACAAAAAATCGGCTTTGTGTCAACTTATATTTGTTTTTGAGTAAAATCGAGCCTTTTATTATTATATCAACAAACTCCTTGAAAAGCCTCAAATTCATCTCATTAGTTGTGTCATAAATTCTTGTCTTCTGAATGTTAATGAAAATATTCCTCAAAACTAAGTATGCAATTTAATTGCTTCCGTTGAAACATTCTTCTTCAATTCTTCAGTAAATCCAATCTAATATAATAAAAATGAATATTTATTTCTGTCTTTTAGTCAGCATTCCTAGAAACAGAGCCTTTGTAAATTATTATAAAACATAAACTTTGAATTCCAATATAAATAAAACCGTATTTTGGTTTTTTCAAAAAAATTGTAACTCATTATTGTCCACTAGGTAAGGTTTCAAATTCACGTCAGACGGTAAGCAAAATTGAGATGAGGGTTGTAGAAAAAAACATATTCTCAAAGTAGGCGTTGGGTGAAATCATTCAAAGTATTTATCGAATAAAACATTTTTGATACTTTATATAATTATATAAATCACTGAAATCGAATAAAAGAAATTATATTGTTTTCACTAGAACTCGGAATGGCCTGGCGAATTCTCCACCAGTGATTGTCACCTTCCTTGGAGAATATTTTTTGTTCCTTATTCGAAAATTAACAACTTTTGGACGAAATAATAACACGTTCTGTGCCGTAGGAAAAGCGGGAGAAAATTAAATTTCAAATTGTAATTACGTGACAGCGGTTTCGGAAAAATTCCATAAATCAGAATCTTCTGGCGATATCGATATCACCGAGTCTGCGATTCAAAGTGCATCGAAACCACGCACCGGATATCTCCACCTGAGATTTGATGTGCGAGGTTACGCATCGAACATTTTCACTACTTCTCGATTGATTGATCAGATTTCCGCAAAAAATCAATAAAAAATCTGATGGTTATTCATTTTCAGATCCTCTCAATTAAAAGATACCTAAATTTCAAATGAAAAATCTAAAATGGAGCATCATTTCTAATTTGAAATATTGTGAACCAGCTCTCTTGGAAATGAGAACGAATTACGCCTAGCTCGTATTCAGGAATTCTGATGAAAAATTCCAGTAAGCACTGACGTGAATTCAGGAGCTTTTAACCGTATTCTTATTCATCTGTCGATTTACACATCAAATCTACTCTGACAATTTCAAATCTGTCAGTTACGACTTGAAAAAGGCACATATGATTAACAGTGCCATCTGCCACTGATCTCATCCGAAACTTGAAATATATCATGTAATCATGTATACCATGTAAAAAACCTTTGAGTCGACGGAAATGTAAGGGAATCGAATTGAAACTTAACCGTGTATTTTTTTTCTTCATGTGATCCTCCGTTTTTTCAGAAAAACAATTCTGAATTTGCAAAATTGTTAATCATTGAAAAAAATCTAATCAGAAATTTCAATTCTGATTTTTTTGTACCGATATCCGTTCAATTATTCACTGTTGGGTAAACAATCAACGCTGTTTCTGAAGTGGCGCAAGGAAACAGTAACAAGACCCACATAAACCACATCCTATCTCCTAACCGTTTCATCTAGAGCCAACCGTAAACTCCATTAATCTTATTAATAGTATATTTCATTATCAGTCCTAAAAGTGAGCTTTTCCCGTGCGCGATTGATCAAGTCGTGTAACCATGGGTAAAGCCTTTCTGGACGTGTAATGAACGATATTTTTCGTTATATCATTCATATTTAAAATTTATTTAAAAAGGAAAATCAGTATAAATCAATCACTTAAATTACAAGGTTTTGTTGATCACAAAACCTTGTCGAGTTTGTTTGAGTATAGAATTGTTATACAGATGTATGTTACACTGTCTCGATTTCTAGAACTTTCTATTACCATCATACTCATACTCTTTATTAACAATGAATATTAGAGGAAATGAAGTGGTTTCTCTATATCATATTCAATGTTTCTGGCATGTAATGTCAAAACCTAATTACAATTAATAACTGAATTTTCGGTTATTATTTGCAATAACGGTGAGATAAATGTTGATAACACTTCGTACCAATTTTAATGTTGCAATTGGATCATATATTCCTCGTAGACATGCTCAATGAAATCATTTTTGAGGCAATTGAAAAGAACGGGACACAGGAACGAAATTAGATACATTCGATAGATATAATAAAGAAAATATTACAGACGGTTGATTTTACAGCCATTAACATAGAAATGACATTAACTTATCGTTGAATTCTAATAAAAGTTACATAAAAAAATTCTAGAATTTATAACGATTCGATGATTATGGTAAAAGTTTACTAATTGAAATATGACATTTCAGGAAAATCACCATGTAAGGAATAAGTGTTTCTCCAAGAAAACATGAATTTCAAGTCTAATCCTCGAAATTCTTGTAGAACGTTTTTATCGCGTGATTAATGATATTTTTCTTCATATTCTACGCACAGGTTTCTCATTACTTAAAAAAATTAACCTCTGAAATGGTAAGATACAATATCATACTGTTGTGTAAGTACTTTTATGATAATCCCGAAATTCTGCTAGAATAAACGACTCGTTCATTTGATATCGTGGAACTGGATTTCAAAATCTCAATTTTATCAGATCGGTATTTCCCTCTTATGTTTGTATCTACAAACCTTTGCCGTTGAAACGTACCCTTAAAATTTCCACTATTCAATTTATTCCGTTCGAGTTTTTTATTGCTCGTGTACCAACACGTCGGATTTCTGTTTGACCAAAAATTATTCATCTTCGTCTTGTCTTTACAATCTTCTAATCATCTGAGACTACCGCCTATCCGATATTCGCGATGTACAGACATTTGGAGCCCTGGAAGGTGCCTGCTAATTAACGTAATATTAACACGTGTGGAATGATACTTAATCGCTACTAGGACAATCTTCATTTCATAATGGATTCACAAAAAAATGAGTTCTTTACAATTACTCAAGAATATTCATTTTATTGTAGATCGGTATATATTTTTTTTATTCCTGCAATAATACGTGGGTGTTTGTCCGGGCGATCCAAAGTTATTTCTAAGCATCCGTCCCATTCGATTTCGAAATGGAATAGATTTTAAATGTGGAGCGATTAAACACAACGCAACAAAATTGCTAAATAGGGTTGTGAACAGAATATGAATATAATTAGATACATTCTTCAACTTTTTTCTCTTTCATCTTTTTCTACATTGAACGATGTGAAGCCTCCAATTCTTCAATGAAAAGTTAAAGTTTCCATTAAGAAGGTATCGGTATTTCAATTCGAAAACGGAAATACCCAGGATTTATACACAACCTCGCACAAAAACCTTTGAAGTCGACTGAAAATAACAAAGTAAAATTCTGAGGAGAAACTTTCATTTTTGATCAGTGTTGCATTCACCTTGTCGTTACCAAAAAATTTTTCACTTCCTTAATAATGAAAGATGTGAATAAAAACTAATCTCATATTGGAAATATTGTTCATTTTGGAGGAGGATAAACGAAAAATGTATCATCAGTTGATTTAGCCCGGAAAACAAGTAATTTTTGGCAATTCTAGAACTGTTGTCGCACTGAAACAGAAAATTTCAACAGAATAAAAAATGCATACTTGAAAGGCTCTATCTTTCCGCCTCCAATCAGTACATATTGGCAAGACATACTGGAAAAATAATATATTGAGCTGAACTTTATACATATACTTTTTGCCAAAAAAATCCATTTTCTCTTCGTGGAAGAGTCTTCTGGACTATACTACTCTGTCAAGAAAGTACCGGGAATTTTCAATTGAACAACATTTTTACATTTAATCGTCAAAATTTATTGGGTCGCTTTCAAAATAGGCTCCATTTGCTCCAATACATCTATGCCAACGGCACTTCCAATTATCGAAACATTTTTTATAGGCGCTTTTCGGGATGGACTTTAGCTCTCGCGCCGAATTTTGTTTTATGGCTTCAATCGACTCAAAACGGGTGCCACGAAGGGGCAATTTTAGTTTTGGGAAGAGGAAAAAGTCACAGGGAGCCAAATCCGGAGAATACAGTGGTTGCTGAAGCACGTTTGTTGAATTTTTGGCGAGAAAGTCAGTCACAATCGTAGCTCGGTGAGAAGGCGCGTTATCGTCATGCAAAATCCATGAGTTGTTCGCCCACAAATTTGGCCGCTTCTTACGGATACGCTCACGCAAACGTTTCATAACGCCTAGGTAATACTCCTTGTTTACCGTCTGACCCTCTGGAACGAATTCGTAGTGCACCACGCCACGGATTATAATGCGTTCCATGAATGTAGAATCGGAATTACAGCGATCCAGCATGTCTGAAGCAACCTGTTCGCGATGACGTTTTTGAAGAAAGTTCAGGTCTTTCGGTACGAGTTGTGCGGCCACCTTTCTCATGCCCAAAATATCAATCAAAATCGTACGTGCGGACTCGTGGGATATCTTAAGATCATGTGTTATCTCTCTCAAGCTGGTACGACGGTTTTCCAGCACCCTTTCCTTAATTTTATCGACGTTATCTTCGATCGAAGCCGTCGATGGGCGACCACTTCACGACACAAAACTTTAAACAAATTCTTTGCCCAACGTAATCACCCATAGTAAAAATCGGCACGCACTCTGACATCGACTGACTTAATAAGCTGTTGCAAACACACTAGTTGACAGATCCCGCTCAAGCTTGGCATAGTAATTAAGGACAGTGGTACCAACCTAGGAAAAAAAATTTTACCTGCCTCATTGCCCCGCCAGATTTAAATCGATAATTCCCGGTACTTTCTTGACAGAATGTATGTTGCAAATCTTATTTCATCAATATCCTCTACATCTACAAACAATTTAAGGAACTTCCGGTAAGTAATTTCCGAAATATTGACGTTTCAAAAAATAATATTGTTTTTTTACCTCTGGTGTGCAGTTCAGCAGTTCTGCTGAATCATCGAAATCAAGTGAGACATTTAGACTATAAAACTACCTGCAAGTTGGAAGACACTAGGTCTTTTTTTTTAGAAAGTTATCGTGCTTGAGACCAGCCGTCAGACAGAATTGAATTCGACTCAGTCGTTTGAGGCCAGTCTCGTCTCAAAATTATAAAATTACAGGTATTTGGACGAATCGGAAACGCCTTATGTTCATAGAATAAGAGAGCAAAAAATATTGAAATCGATTCAAACAGAGAGAGAGTTCTGAATATGAGAATATGGAAAAACGTATTAAGAAATAGATTAGATTAAACTATATGATGGAACTCTAAAAAAATATCAATTGTTCAATAATATTCACAAGAAATTCAACTGATCGATCAATTCAATAATCTGCAATAATGAACCAACAAAACTCGCGTACCGTATAACTTATCCGAAACAACAGAATAAAAGCGAACCATGTAAAAATCCCCTTCATGCTAGCAATCGTTCGGTGTAATATTTACGGCTTGAATATTACCATTCATTACACCAGACAAATACAGCAGTATGGCAACATTTCAATGTGCCACCTTGGCTGGTACTGAATTATACGGGAGCCAACTTGTACCATTATAGGTACAAAAATATACGGATGTCAACCGCTCTCTATACCGGAAGTCATCTTGTGCGGAAAAAAACTCCGAATATACACGAATTATACACGAGGATGCAGGCCGATACCCTTTTCGTACGGATGCCAGCTAGTTCGGTAGATATATATATATATATATATATATATATATATATATATATATATATATATATATATATTATCATCACATGTGGTGGAAATTAACTAAGATATACCCTAATTTTCGTATAGGCCATGCTTATCCCAAAATTGATTAGTTGGTGCAGATATATGTTGTGTTAGGAAAGGTATTTGTAAATATTTTTAAATGATTATTTTGTTTATTCAAACAACTCCATACTGAAGAGATTTTGAGTCCGAATGTATCAGGTTCTTTCTCTGGAGAATGTGCTATATATTATTTGAAAAGGAAAATAAAAAAAGGCCTTTTTGTTGAACAAATATGTTGAACATTTTTTGGTGATGGAACTTTTGATTCTTTAACATCCAAACGAAACATATATATATATATATATATATATATATATATATATATATATATATATAAGGTGATGTCTAACTAATTTGTTCATTATTTTATATTTATTTCGATTCTTTTTCAGTTAATTTCCACCACATGTGATGATAATATATATGTCTATGAAGTGATACATTGTATTTATGACATGTTTTAAAAATTTAATTCTAAATTTTTTTATAAGATTTATTTAAATTGAAATCTGTAGAGGTTCTGGTGAATTAATTCCAGCTATAATTCTGTAATATGGAAATACTTTTTCATATTAATTTTCAATTTATATATTTCAATCAAAAAATAAGATCCGTCAGACGATTTTAAGCTTGAGACTTTGTTGAGAGAGTTGCGAAGCAAAATTCTTGAGAAAAAAAGATTTTATGATATGAAGCATTTTGAGAGAGCGACTACTTTTTAGCGCGTTTGTAGCTTTTGTTTCCTACAAACCTACGTAATTCTAGAATTTTGAGCTGAAAATGGTTTTTAACGAGCCGGTCCGTCGGTAAATACGCTAACTTTCTAACGAAAAGGTTTAAATATCTTGGCTGAATTCGTTATTGGTCAGAATTGGTTCAACAGTTTCACAGTTATTTACACTTCTCCCAATGTTTTTGAACCAATAGATTCAATCGGCATTTAGCAGTAGAATAAAAACGTGCATCTTGGTGCGAAATTTTGTTAGGATCATATGATTAGAAAATAAAAAAATTTCTTGGCGGATATGCCTTGAGCACTACATTAAACACTTTAACTTTCGAACGGAAAGTGACAAGAACTTGAAAATTTCCGGATAGGTTTGTGGCTCAAATATCTCGCTAGAATTCGTGACAGGTTAAAATCAGCCAAAACATTTCGCAGTTACTCGCATTGAAAATTTCTCCAATTTTTATAAATATTTTCCAACCAACAGATCCGATTTTTCTGAAGTTTGGATTTCTGCAGAAAAATAATAATATGCAGAACTCCATGAGGATCGTAGAAAATTCAAAACTGAAATTTTGTGACCGGAGTAGCATTGAGCGCTAAAGAAACTATAGCAACAGTCCCACGAGCGGCTTTAAATTTAGCAATTATATGTAAAATACGACACACAGGCAGATGCAAAATTTGGTCATATAATCAGAAGATTAAAAAAAGTCAGCAGAGTACAGTTTACAGCTACCGAAATAATAGCAACAGTTGTGCGATTGATTTTCAATTTAGTATTCAGATATAAAATAACGATAGGAAGACTAGTACAAGATTTTTTGAACGTCCCAAGTAATTTTATAAAAATTTCAAAACGTAATGTTTCGAAAATATGTTAATGGAAACCGACCATTTCATCCAGCATTGGATGAGTGATATAGACAGAGGACTCAATTCTGTACTTCTACAATTCAACTGTAACCTGTGGGTTCGAATCCAGGTGAGGCGTAAGAGTTTTCTAAATTTTTCCTGCAAAATGATTGATTTTCATAATATAATGGTAATGAATGCGTTGAAAAATAAGGCTAAAAGAGAGTTATAATTGTTTATGTCTTATTCTAATCATAATCACAGAATGGAGAAAAAATACAAAAGCAACAACTCTCTATGATATTCCTATTTTCCATCAAATTTTGTGCCCAAACGACTAGGTAGGACCCACTGATGAAGAATCCGAGCTGAAAAGTAGTTGAAGTAGCTGAAGAGTGTCCATGAGCACTCCAATTTTCGAACGAAAAGAGTAATAGACTTGAAACTTTCAAGGTAGGTTGGGGGCCTGAAAATCTGGGTGAATAACTTATATGGGCAAAATCGGTCTGGAGTTGCTCACTTCAAGTTTTTTCTTATTGTCCCAATAGTTTCGAAACTAGCGATCCAATGAGCCACCACTGCCGTAAAGTATAATATTTTGCCGAATTTCAGTTGGATATAATAAGAAATACAGATGCTTTGATTGAAAAACTTTCAAAAAATTCAAACTTTAGCACCCTCTAACTCGCAGAAAAAGCGATTGATAATACATACATTCTGTCAAGAAAGTACCGGGAATTATCGATTTAAATCTGGCGGGGCAATGAGGCAGGTAAAATTTTTTTTCCCTAGGTTGGTACCACTGTCCTTAATTACTATGCCAAGCTTGAGCGGGATCTGTCAACTAGTGTGTTTGCAACAGCTGATTAAGTCAGTCGATGTCAGAGTGCGTGCCGATTTTTACTATGGGTGATTACGTTGAGCAAAGAATTTGTTTAAAGTTTTGTGTTGCAAATGAATTTTCGTGTGCCGATGCATTGAAAATGTTGCAAAAGGCCGTTGGTGATAATGCTCTATCGAAAACTCGTGCATATCAGTGGTACAGAGCCTTCAAGGACGGTCGTGAAGTGGTCGAAGACTTGCCTCGTTCCGGACGCCCATCGACGGCTTCGATCGAAGATAACGTCGATAAAATTAAGGAAAGGGTGCTGGAAAACCGTCGTACCAGCTTGAGAGAGATAGCACATGATCTTAAGATATCCCACGAGTCCGCACGTACGATTTTGATTGATATTTTGGGCATGAGAAAGGTGGCCGCACATCTCGTACCGAAAGACCTGAATTTTCTTCAAAAACGTCATCGCGAACAGGTTGCTTCAGACATGCTGGATCGCCGTAATTCCGATTCTACATTCATGGAACGCATTATAACTGGTGATGAGACCTGGGTCTACGAGTACGATATGCAAACAAGCCAGCAATCATCGGAATGGGTGGCAAAAAATGAGCCGAAACCGAAAAAACCACGCCAAAGCCGCTCGAAAATGAAGGTGATGCTCATTGTTTTCTTCGATATCCGTGGCGTGGTGCACTACGAATTCGTTCCAGAGGGTCAGACGGTAAACAAGGAGTATTACCTAGGCGTTATGAAACGTTTGCGTGAGCGTATCCGTAAAAAGCGGCCAAATTTGTGGGCGAACAACTCATGGATTTTGCATGACGATAACGCGCCTTCTCACCGAGCTACGATTGTGACTGACTTTCTCGCCAAAAACTCAACAAACGTGCTTCAGCAACCACCGTATTCGCCGGATTTGGCTTCCTGCGACTTTTTCCTCTTCCCAAAACTAAAATTGCCCCTTCGTGGCACCCGTTTTGAGTCGATTGAAGCCATAAAACAAAATTCGGAGCGAGAGCTAAAGTCCATCCCGGAAAGCGCCTATAAAAAATGTTTCGATAATTGGAAGTGCCGTTGGCATAGATGTATTGGAGCAAATGGAGCCTATTTTGAAGGCGACCCAATAAATTTTGACGATTAAATGTAAAAATGTTGTTTTAATTGAAAATTCCCGGTACTTTCTTGACAGAGTAGTATTTATAAGACTTTTATTCTTGATATCCTTCAAGTAATCAGATCTTTTCGTTTGTATTGGGTGTTTTTTTTTTAGAGTTATAGCGATAACTGTGATTAGACAGAAGATAGAAGCCATGTTGTTTTGATATTTCTGTTCAGTAAGCATTGAGAAATTATCATGGAAATACTCAAGCCGCAACAACGAATAAAAATTGTCGAAATTTATTTTCAAAATCAGTGTTTTATTTGCCAAACTCATAGAGCACTTCGTGAATTTTATGGTTTACATAATCGTCCGTCAGAGCAGCTTAGTCATCGAAATATCGATAGATTTAGGACAACATTTTCTCTACTCGATGCAGCAACAACAAGAAGACAAAGAACTGTACGTACAGAAGAAAATATCGCTGCTGTAAGTCATAGTGTTAATGATGATCCAGATTTGACTATTCGTCGACGTTCACAACAAGTTGGACTCTGTGTATCCACCACATGGAAAACTTTGCGTGAAGATCTTAGTTTACATCCATACAAGATCCAACTGGTTCAAGAACTAAAGCCACTTGACCATAATACGCGTCGTTTCTTTGCTGATTGGGACCTAGAACAGCTTGAAGTTGATCCACTTTTTTATCGTAAAATTGAGTTTAGTGATGATTTCTGGTTGAACGGCTATGTTAACAAGCAAAATTGCCGTATATGGAGTGAAAACAATCCTCAAGAAGTCCTACAGGTTCCATTGCATCCTGAAAAATATACTGTATGGTGTGCTCTACACGCTGGAAGCATCATCGGTCCATATTTCTTTGAAAACGATGCTGGAGCTAATGTTTCAGTGAATGGTGCTCGTAACAGATCGATGATCAATGATTATTTGTTTCAAAATTTGAATGGTATCAACCCAGAAGTGTTTCGGTTCTAACAATATGATGGTACACCTCATGCTGCTATTGTAACAATTGATTTATTGAAAGAAAGATTTGGCGATACCATTATTTAGAGAAGTGGTCCAATTATATGGCCTTCACGATCATGCGACATGACTCCACTGGATTATTTTATTTGGGGTTATGTCAAGTCATTGGTTTATGCTGATGAACCAGATGAAATGGACGCTTTGGAAGCCAACATAACTCGTGTTATTGATGAAATAATAATAAATATCTTTAAAAAATGTTCAACATAATCTTAAGAATTTCATCATAAAACTATCTTACTTAGAATATTCAATATTATTATTTTTAAATTAAATATGTAGAAGGCTAATATTAAATTATTTAAATAATTTTATATACCTTCTATCAAGTATTGACCTCTATTTATGTTACACCTGTATACTCATAAAAAAAGGTGTATTTCAAATTTGTCACTACAATATTGAAATTTGTTTGAACGTTACTGCGTAACACTCTTCTTTTTATTGTTGCGAAATATGTTACAATTTTAACGAATTGTGAAACGTACCTAGAAGTGTTTTACCATTACGAAAAATTATAATTTCGGTAACTAAAACGAAATAAGCCTGCGAACCATTTTTTTTTGTGAAATTTGAGATGAAATATTCCAGTACATATTTCGTATTGCATAAATAAGAGTATATCAATTATGTAATCAGACTGCAGTTAAGATAATCTAAACGAAATTGGTGTTTAATTCGATAACTCGATGTCATGAAATTTAGATTACAACATTCACGAAATTGTCACAAATATACAGGATGTCTACTTTTAAAAGGGCTTTACTTCAAGGGGAAATAATTCTAGTTATTTGCAACAAAAAAAGTCGAAATGGTCGAAATGTTGATGGTTATTCTTCAATTTAAAATTTCTTGATTTCACGAAATATGTCAAGTTTCTCCACAAAATCGATTATACTTCAGTTATCCTTGAAGCCTCATCAAATTTGATCGCATATCTGGAAACGGCATTAAATTTGCACTAAGATAAGATGTTCTGTGTACCAAAAAATTTTCATTGCGGGCGTGGTAAGGAGGTGAATATCACCATTCTGAAGTGGACAAAATCAGTCATATTTTTCCAATGGTTTTATTGATGAAAAATTGTTGATTATTATTATTATTATTATTATTATCCTGATACTCCTAGATCTTCTGTGAAGATCCCTCAGAAGCTTTTTCAGCTTGTACGAGTTAGGAGTTCAGTTGTGTTCTGTGTAGGCTTTGTTACTGCGATCTTGCGCCACTTTTAGGTCACAGTTTATGGACATGTTTACTTTTCGGCAAAAAATACCTCATTTAGTGTGCTTCCGAATGACATATGAACTTTTGTGCTAGCTGCTTGTCCTCTGCTATAATATCATGGCTAAAAAGATAACAACGAAAAGTTTAAATATTCCAAACCTAAATTTGCACTATCTTGAAGCTCCTTGAGAAATGGAAAGAAAAAGGCTGTGGCCATTTCGAACAAATGTTATAAGTAGAAGTCCTCTGTTTCTTTTACATTTTTTCATAAAATCTGTATTATTAAAATTTAGTTTGTTCGTTTGAATTATTTTGATTCGACAGATTAATTCATGATTTCTATGAGAATCGTGTTAATATTGAATCATACAGGGCTTAAAGATCGAGTTAATTTAGGGTTGGAATATTTCAACCTTTCGTTGTTATCTTAGCCATGATATTATGACAGAGGACAAGTAGCTAGCACAAAGTTGATATGTTATCTACTAACACTAAATGAGGTATTTTTTGCTCAAAAAAGGCATGTCCATAATAAACAATTTTTCATCGCTAAAACCATTGGAGACATTTTTTTTATTCGAAAAATAATTTTATGACATTCATGTTTTGAAAATAATTTCCGGCATATGTCCACCACGACTAGCTCTGCGGAACCGCATTCGACCAGACCAATTTTTTACAAGTTTTTCGAGTAATTCAGGCCTTATTTCATCAATAACACAAGTTATGTTGGCTTCCAAAGCGTCTATTGTTTCTGGTTTATCAGCATGAACCAATGACTTGACATAACCCCAAAAGAAAATAATCCAATGGAGTTATGTCGCATGATCTTGGAGGCCAATTAATTGGACCATTTCAATCAATTGCCGCGGTAGCAACATGAGGTTTAGCACCAACTTGTTGGAACCAAAACGCTTCTGGGTCGATACCATTCAGATTTTGAAACAAATAATCATTGATCATCGATCTGTAACGAGCACCATTCACTGCAATATTAGCTCCAGCATCGTTTTTAAAGAAATATGGACCGATGGTGCCTTCACCGCGTAAAGCACACCATACAGTGGATGCAAAGGAACCTGCAGAACTTCTTGAGGATTGTTTTCAATCCATATACGACATTTTTGCTTGTTTACATGGCCGTCCAACCTGAAATGAGCTTCATCACTAAACACAATTTTACGATTAAAAAATGAATCAACTTCAAGCTGTTCTAGGGCCCAATTAGCAAAAAAACGACGCTTAATATGGTCAAGTGACTTTAGTTGTTGAACCAGTTGGATCTTGTATGGGTGTAGGCCAAGATCTTTACGAAAAATTTTCCATGTGGTGGATGCACAGAGTCCAACTTGTTGTGAACGTCGACAAATTTGGATTATCATTAACACTATGACTAACAGCAGCGATATTTTCTTCTGTACGTATAGTTCTTTGTCTTGTTGCTGTTGTTGCATCGAGTAGAGAGAATGTTGTCCGAAATCTATAGATAGTTCGACGAATAAGCCTCTATGATAGACGACTATGTAAATCATAAATTTCATGAAGTGCTAGTCCAACTGAAACTTGACCGTGAAACTGAAACATGACGATGTTAATGATATTTCCATCAGTTCTCCTGAGGATTAGTCAGGGTTTACAATAGGCAGAACTGTAAGTTCGATGAATCGAAGTGCTCTATAAGATTGGCGAACAGAACAATGATTTTGAAAATAAATTTCAACAATTTGTAAACTTTGTTGCGGCATGAGTCTTTCCATGATAATTTGTCAATGCTTACTGAACAGAAATGTCAAAACAACATGGCTTCTACCTTCTGTCAAATCACAGTTATTCCTATTGAAAGTCTTATCACTTAAAAAAAAACACCCGATAGTTTGGCCGTTTTAAAAGTAGACACCCTGTACCGAGTTCTGTTGACCAACAAAAAAAATTTTCACCTAGATTTTAATGCTTAGTTTCTGTCAGCCTTGAGTGCTAGTAGGAATAAATTTGCATGTGCTATATCTGGCAATAAAACTTCTTAATTAACAGGGAAACTGGTTATTCTCAGACCAGAAATGAAGTTGACCGGTTAGTCGACTTTGAAATTCAATATCTTTTTTACCGAATATCGACAAACATTTTCTTATTTACATTTCGAAGGTGACATTCAGACATAAAAACTTTTAATGAATATTTTTGTTCGTATGTTTGTTTTTGTGAAACAGTACGCATTTAATAAGCTTCAAATACCTCGTTGTAACGGGTTCACCACCCTATTTATGTTATTGTGGTCCTAATTTCACAGACCTGTTTCAATGACATATGTCGAACACAACTGTGATCCCAAGCCTAATATGTTCAGTTGAAGGTTAGCCATTTAATAATATGGATCGTTTATTTACAGCAGAACGTGTAAAAATTGTGGAAACTCACTCCAAAAACCATGAGTCTGTAGTAGGTACGTTTCGTCCATCTGAGCGTACAATTGGTCACACAGTGAAAAAACTCGAAGAGGCTGGATCTGTTACTGATGTCTTAAACCCCATATATCATCGAAATGTACGCTCGACCGAAAATATTTCTATTGTAAGTGAAAGTGTTGAAGAAGGTCCAAATTAATCAATTCATCGGCGTGCACAACATTTGCACCTCTCTTACGCTCCCTATGGCGCATTTTGCATCTGGTTTTGCATCTCCATCTTTACAAGGTTCAGTTGACACAAGAACTGTAGCCAAGTGACCACAGAATGCGTAGAACATACGCCGATTGGGTGCTTGAACAACAATGTTTGGATGACGATTTTTCGCAACGAATTTTCTTCAGCGACGAAGCACATTTTTCACCCGGTGGCTATGTAACAAGCAAAATTGTCGCCTCTGGGGCAGGGAAAACCCCAACGTAACAGCTGAGAGACAATTACATCCACAAAAAGTCACTGTATTGTGTGCAGTTTGGTCTGACGGAGTGATTGGTCTGCATTTCTTTGAAAATGAAGAAGGTGTACTCAAACCTCCAATTCTCATCGCTATAGCCAAATGATAACCGATTTTTTTGATATGAAATTAATGATATGGAATTGAAAGAGATGTGGTTCCAGCAAGATGATGCAACAAGCCACACAACATGACCCATTTTGGCTTTGTTGCAAGAAAAATTATCGTTTCGACGATGTGAATTGGCTACAAAGTTCTTGTGATTTAGCGACTTTGGATTTTTTGTGGGGTTATGCGAAGTATCGTGTTTATGCCGATAATCCTCAGACTATTGATCTGAAAACCAAAATCCGTCAAGTTATTGGTGAGATGTTGTCCGAGATGTGCCAGAGAGTCATCGAAAATTACCTCACAAAGATCGAGTCCTGTAAGAGATCACGCGGAGGACATTTAAATGATGTTGTATTCCACACATAATGCAAGGTCCAACATTATATTGAAATGAAAATTTGATCGATATTCTAAATGAAAGAGTATTTTATTTACGTTTACTTTCGGAAGCACAAAATGGATAACCTTGTATATGACTGCAAAGTACATTCTGTCAAGAAAGTACCGGGAATTATCGATTTAAATCTGGCGGGGCAATGAGGCAGGTAAATATTTTTTTTCCTAGGTTGGTACCACCGTCCTTAATTACTATAACAAGCTTGAGCGGGATCTGTCAACTAGTGTGTTTGCAACAGCTGATTAAGTCAGTCGATGTCAGAGTGCGTGCCGATTTTTTACTATGGGTGATTACGTTGAGCAAAGAATTTGTTTAAAGTTTTGTGTTGCAAATGAATTTTCGTGTGCCGATGCATTGAAAATGTTGCAAAAGGCCTTTGGTGATAATGCTCTATCGAAAACTCGTGCATATAAGTGGTACAGAGCCTTCAAGGACGGTTGTGAAGTGGTCGCCCATCGACGGCTTCGATTGAAGATAACGTCGATAAAATTAAGGAAAGGGTGCTGGAAAACCGTCGTACCAGCTTGAGAGAGATAGCACATGATCTTAAGATATCCCACGAGTCCGCACGTACGATTTTGATTGATATTTTGGGCATGAGAAAGGTGGCCGCACGATTCGTACCGAAAGACCTGAATTTTCTTCAAAAACGTCATCGCGAACAGGTTGCTTCAGACATGCTGGATCGCTGTAATTCCGATTCTACATTCATGGAACGCATTATAACTGGTGATGAGACCTGGGTCTACGAGTACGATATGCAAACAAGCCAGCAATCATCGGAATGGGTGGCAAAAAATGAGCCGAAACCGAAAAGACCACGCCAAAGCCGCTCGAAAATGAAGGTGATGCTCATGTTTTCTTCGATATCCGTGGCGTGGTGCACTACGAATTCGTTCCAGAGGGTCAGACGGTAAACAAGAAGTATTACCTAGGCGTTATGAAGCGTTTGCGTGAGCGTATCCGTAAGAAGCGGCCAAATTTGTGGGCGAACAACTCATGGATTTTGCATGACGATAACGCGCCTTCTCACCGAGCTACGATTGTGACTGACTTTCTCGCCAAAAACTCAACAAACGTGCTTCAGCAACCAGCAACCGTATTCGCCGGATTTGGCTCCCTGCGACTTTTTCCTCTTCCCAAAACTAAAATTGCCCCTTCGTGGCACCCGTTTTGAATCGATTGAAGCCATAAAACAAAATTCGGCGCGAGAGCTAAAGTCCATCCCGGAAAGCGCCTATAAAAAATGTTTCGATAATTGGAAGTGCCGTTGGCATAGATGTATTGGAGCAAATGGAGCCTATTTTGAAGGCGACCCAATCAATTTTTACGATTAAATGTAAAAATGTTGTTTTAATTGAAAATTCCCGGTACTTTCTTGACAGAGTAGTATATATTGAATTAGTTTTGATGTTTTGTCTCTTTTTCCCGTCACAAAGGTTAGATGTCATAACAATAAATCTTAGCGAGTTGGAGTTAGAGTGTCTTAGATGATCTATAATTATTGATTCCTCAGAAGTCTTGAAATTTGGTACAAAAATAGTTGGACCTATTTATTACCAGGGCTATATTTAATTCCATCGATCCTCTTAAGAAAAAGCGAGAGGAGTGAGTATTTGAAGGTTCGAAAAATCTGATATGAACATGTAATTATTTCTGACAACATTTAACGAAATGTTTGATTTCGAGAATATGGAAAAATTCTTTCGAATATAAAAAACGACTGAAAATAGGATTATGCAGGTTTTTCTATAGAAGACGCGCAAACACCCGTGTGCTGATTAATTTTTCATAATGAAGCTTCAATTTTAGTCAAAAAACAGCACGAACCTATTTATACTGCTAATAATATGAAATAATACGAAATTTTATGAAATTTGCATGTATATTTTTTGAAGAAAATGTTCATCAATTTCCGTCTATCCATCTGAAATCCAGCGTGTAGGTGTAGAATACTAACTCGCATATGCGTGACAAATTTCGTGAAAATCCTATAAGAAGCTGAAAAAAATTGTAAGCGCATCAGCATTGAGCGCTACTTTATTTAAACAGTGTTTATTTCGAGCGGAAAGAGATAGGGACTTGAAACTTTCGAGGTAGGTTTGAGGCCTGAATGTCTCAGTTGGTTATTGCGCAAAAACAGTTCAATGGTTTTGCAGTTATTAACTATTGAAATTTTCTGTTATTTTTATTGATATTTTCCAAATTACATATACAGTTATTTGAATATTTTAATATTAGCCTTCTATATATTTAATTTCAAAAAATTAAATTTAATAATTATAACTTCACGAATTAAATTGGAATAAGGTCATATAAGTACCACTTATATCAAACGACATATAAAATAAACATTCATTTCATGACATCCAAATGATATAACAAATTCCAATTAGTAAAAATTGTTAACCAAAATTCTACAAATTAAATATTTTGAATAGACAAAATTTTGTTTCTGCTGATCAATCTTATGAAAACAAATACCTTTCAAAAATTTTTAACATAATCTTAAGAATTTCATCATAAAATCATCTTACTTAGAATATTCAATATTTTTATTTTGAAATTAAATATGTAGAAGGCTAATATTAAAATATTGGAATAATTTGATATACCTTCTATCAAGTTTTAACCTCTATTTATGTTATTTTATTCATAATATATAATTATTTGGTTTCCTTAACTTTATTTATACAGATAGTCCTTGTGCTATAACAGAGGCCGTTAAATTGTCTTTTAATCTTTTAGCTCAAGGGTAAACCACAGAATTATTTATTTGTAAGATAACCTTACAATATATTAAAATTTTTCAGTACTCATTTACCAGAAGTTTCTAAATTGTTGAAGGGGGAGTAAATATTTGTTGTTGATTGGTCTTATATTTTATTGAATATGAATTCAATATACATAACATACTTTCTTGACAGAGTAGTATGTTACACTGTCTCGATTTCTAGAACTCTCTATTACCATAGCTCATATTCCTTCTTAATGATTTTTGATTTCATTTTTCATTTGGGTATTATTTTTTTTCCTTTGGCTCATGAATCCACTAAGGACTCTGTGGGTTTTCAAAAAGTAATAAAAAGTTTATTATACCCTATCTCAAAAACGAATCCATTTAAATATTTTATATTATCAAATTGTTGACTAGTTCCATGAAACCATTCGAAGAAGTTCTCGTACAATGTAACAAAATGTGGAATGTCCTCAACACATAATAATAAATACAAATCAACATATACAGGGTGTCAACGAAAATTTGACCAGAACTCAGAAACGAAGAATTTTCGAAGATTTTAAAAGAACAAGTCAATTTCTGTTTTGAAGGATACAATTTTGCATTATGATTTTGTTCGAAAAAACCACCCCCATGAAGGTGGCATCTACCCCCAACATTTTTTCAATAGGAAAGAGATGCCGAGTGTTGGTTAGTTTGAAAATTATGTTCTGTCCACAGCCCAGTTAAAATTTTCAAAATCGGTTCAATATTCACGAAAGTATGTAGTATTGAACTTACCGTCAAAAGGTGATGTTGAACCGCCAAAACTCAAGAATCTAAGAGTTTTGAAGAATCCAAAAATAATTTTCAAGTTCTGTATTAGGGAGAAATTATTCCTTGTTCCGAAAAAACCACCTGAAGGTGGCAAAGTCCCCAATTTTATTTAATAGGAAGTAGATGGAGGATGTATTTCAGTTAAAAACCTCTTTTTGTTCTCTAAACACTCTAGTTGTAATTTTCAAATTCGGTGACTTATTTTAAGTAATTTGATATTGATTATTGAATTTCTATTCTTTCTTCCATACAGTAGACTATTTTTGCCCACGTAAGTCTCAAACCCAATTATGATGCAGAAACGAAAGACTGAATCACATTCAAGGAAAAATTCTCAAAAAAGTAGTATACTACTCTGTCAAGAAAGTACCGGGAATTTTCAATTAAAACAACATTTTTACATTTAATCGTCAAAATTTATTGGGTCGCCTTCAAAATAGGCTCCATTTGCTCCAATACATCTATGCCAACGGCACTTCCAATTATCGAAACATTTTTTATAGGCGCTTTCCGGGATGGACTTTAGCTCTCGCGCCGAATTTTGTTTTATGGCTTCAATCGACTCAAAACGGGTGCCACGAAGAGGCAATTTTAGTTTTGGGAAGAGGAAAAAGTCGCAGGGAGCCAAATCCGGCGAATACGGTGGTTGCTGAAGCACGTTTGTTGAGTTTTTGGCGAGAAAGTCAGTCACAATCGTAGCTCGGTGAGAAGGCGCGTTATCGTCATGCAAAATCCATGAGTTGTTCGCCCACAAATTTGGCCGCTTCTTACGGATACGCTCACGCAAACGTTTCATAACGCCTAGGTAATACCCCTTGTTTACCGTCTGACCCTCTGGAACGAATTCGTAGTGCACCACGCCACGGATATCGAAGAAAACAATGAGCATCACCTTCATTTTCGAGCGGCTTTGGCGTGGTTTTTTCGGTTTCGGCTCATTTTTTGCCACCCATTCCGATGATTGCTGGCTTGTTTGCATATCGTACTCGTAGACCCAGGTCTCATCACCAGTTATAATGCGTTCCATGAATGTAGAATCGGAATTACAGCGATCCAGCATGTCTGAAGCAACCTGTTCGCGATGACGTTTTTGAAGAAAATTCAGGTCTTTCGGTACGAGTCGTGCGGTCACTTTTCTCATGCCCAAAATATCAATCAAAATCGTACGTGCGAACTCGTGGGATATCTTAAGATCATGTGCTATCTCTCTCAAGCTGGCACGACGGTTTTCCAGCACCCTTTCCTTAATTTTATCGACGTTTTCTTCGATCGAAGCCGTCAATGGGCTACCACTTCACGACCGTCCTTGAAGGCTCTGTACCACTGATATGCACGAGTTTTCGATAGAGCATTATCACGAAAGGCCTTT
Source organism: Megalocaria dilatata (assembly GCA_034642435.1). Lineage (NCBI taxonomy): Eukaryota > Metazoa > Arthropoda > Insecta > Coleoptera > Coccinellidae > Megalocaria > Megalocaria dilatata. Next base: position 47,849,874 of record CM067859.1, on the reverse strand, counting down.
TGCAACATTTTCAATGCATCGGCACACGAAAATTCATTTGCAACACAAAACTTTAAAGAAATTCTTTGCTCAACGTAATCACACATAGTTAAAATCGGCACGCCCTCTGACATCGACTGACTTAATCAGCTGTTGCAAACACACTAGTTGACAGATCCTGCTCAAGCTTGGCATAGTAATTAAGGACAAAGGTACCAACCTAGGAAAAAAAAATTTTTACCTGCTTCATTGCCCCGCCAGATTTGAATCGATAATTCCCGGTACTTTCTTGACAGAATGTACATTGTAATGAATTTCATGCGTTTCATACATTTTCCCATCACGAACCATAAGAAAATCGAATGTTTTTAATGTAAAAACATTCAAAAACTCAAATTGTTCTGCCATTAAATGAACAAATTTGGAAAATTCAACTGCGATGTTTAGAGAACACAAAAAATTTCTCAACTAAACCACATCCAACATCTTCTCCCTATTCAAAAAATGTTGGAGGTTGTTGCCATTCTAAGGTGGTTTTTTCGGGACAATTTCGTAATAGGAATTCTTTCTTCATAATACAGAACTTGAAAATTATTTTTGGATCCTTTAAAATTCTTAGGTTCTTGATTTTGGGCAGTTCAACTGTCTGTTCAACATAACCTTTTGAAAGTAAGTTCAATATTACATTATTTCGAGAATAATGAACCAATTTTGAAACTTTTAACTGAGTTTTGTACAGAACTTAAATTATTTTCAAAATAACCAACACTCGACATCTCTCTCCTATTCAAAAAATTTTGGGGGTCGATGCCACCTTCATGGGGGTGGTTTTTTCGGAACAAAATCATGATGGAAATTCGTCCCCCTCAAACAGAAGTTGACCTGTTTTCTTTAAATCTTTGGAAAATATTCATTTCCGAGTTCTGGGAGTCAAATTTACGTTGGGACACCCTGTATGTGTATTATTTATTTAGGTGTACAATAGAATTCCATCAAGTGAAGACCAATAAAATTTGAAGTAAAAAAATTACAAAACCTTTCTATTATAAAATTTGAATATCAAAACAGATTTAATCTATGAGTCTTCTAAAATTTGAAGTGCAAAAAATTTTTATTCAAAATACTTTTAGAATTAAATTAATGTCTACAATAACACCGCTTATATTTAATAGACGTATATAAAAAAAACTCAATATACAATGCCAAAAGGAATAAATAAACCAACAAATATAAAAAAGGCATTTAAAATTAATGAATAAATATTTGAAGGAGACAAAATTTTGTTTCTGATCTTATCATAATGAATATCAATTCTTTTTCAAAAACATAAAACACAACTTAAGGACTTCTCAAAAAATATAATTTTTTTGAAATATTTAATATATTCAAATAATTTAATTCAAAAATCTCTCAAAATATGAATATATTCTCAAAAAACAATTAGAATTCCGATAATCTCTTCGTTTGCTCTAGATAATATTTAAAATATCAAAATCAACTAACAATCAGTATATTATACCTTAAAGTGTAACCGGAACTTGCTCAAACAGACTAACTTAAAAAATCCAGATAGTCTATGTTCGTCACAAAATCACAGGAAACTGTAAGGTATTATAAGTTTTGATTATATACGTCGACCAAATATAAGCGGTGCTTATTGTAGATATTAAATTAATTCTAAAAGTTTTTTGAATAAAATTTTTTTTAAATTGAAATTGTAGAAGACTAACAGATTGAATGTTTTGATATTCAAATGTTGTTATATTTCTTCTATCAAGTAAAAAGCCTTCTTCTATTTTATTCTTCTATTATCCCGCCTATTCTGAAGGACATATATAATATACATAACAGTCCGTTTATTTGAATATTTCAGTAGCTTTTTATATTATTATTATTATTATTATTATCCTGAAACTCCTAGATATTCTGCGAAGATCCCTCAGAAGCTTCTGAGTTTATGATCCCTTACATAGAACGGTATGAATAATTTCCTAGAAACGCTTTATATATGAGATATATAAAACACTACTCAACTCTGAAATTGAACTAATATAATTTAAGAATTTCTCTGAAGGTTTTTTTTCAAATATTTCAGATAACAACTCGATCAATCCTTCGAAACCTCTACAAATTTGATATTTTCTTTCGATATTTTATAGGTTAACTGTTGCACATATGTATTGATAATTCTATATGTCTATAAAGTGAAACAGTGCTTCTGAAACATTGTATTCAATTCAATTCAGAAAGAATTTCAGAGGTTTTTTCAGAGTAAACTTGTAGAGGTTTCGAATTGATCCAGTTACTGCCTGAATAATCTGAAATTGAAACTGTACAAGTATTTACAATTTGATAGATTTTGAGTAGGAGTGTATATCAATTGTTATATTTATAATTAGTGGATGCAAATTTAAATAATATGATTTAATAAATCGTAAAACACAAGTAAAGAAACAATGAATCATATTTTCCAAACCGTTCGTAAATTCCTCATAAACAAGCTTATTCATTTTAGCTTGGTTTTCCTATAGAAATAATTAGATCTTTCACCTCGTGATATAAAATTCGATATTCAAAATAACGGAAATATATTCAAAAGGAAGGAAATTCATTTTGACCACGATAAATTTTTGTTTCGACTCATTTTGTATATCACTCACCTTCAAGGTGAAAACGTGTTGAACTTCGTTTGGTCTATCAAAATGAATATACAGCCAAAATAGATCGAAGGAAAGGAAAACGAGTTTCATAATGAACACCCAAGAGGTCAATGTCGATACGATTAAGAATAATACAAAATTTTAAATATACTCCAGACTTCCGTGTTTCTTGAATATGTTATTAACTTCTCGGTTTTGTTACTAATCATCTCTCGCTCTGAGTCGTTACATTATCATTAGTAATCTTCTGTGAAAATATCCAAGTTCGGTATATTCTGATTATGATATGATGAGTATAATTTTCGCCATTATGAGATAATCTACATAATAAAAATGATTCAACAGAAGAACAATAATATAACGCTAAGGTTATCTCTCCAGGATTTTGTATTAATGACTGATGAATTATTTTATTCGGTATTAATTTGTAACGATGTTGGAGTTTTGACTCAATGGAGAATCAAATATCGATAAAGGTCACACACCATAGTGGACAAATTTATTTTATAATACGTGCAAATATCTGACGCAGGAGTGTCGGAGCGATTTTTGGCATTTGCAATATACCACCATTTTCTTCGAGCAGCACTTTCGCTTCTCCATACAGATGAAGTTACTCTTCGTCAACGTTCCTTCTTAAAAGTTGTTAAGCGTTAATAACATTATCCACGTGGTTTAATGCTGTAATGAGGTCGTTGTTAATTGCTGGAAGTTGTTTTGATAGCTCATGACTTTCTGGAAGAATCACCAGGCACATAACAAAATTTGAAGATCGAAGTGTGCTAAGCATTTGAAGAGCTTGTTGCGAGGTTTATTTATTCCGACTAGATTGGAGTTCCTACAGACCATTCACAATCCTTGAAAAAATTTCCATAAATCTACTAACAGCTTCAGGCTTGTTTTGGCGTGTTTTGAACATTGCTAATAGGCTTTTTCGATGATCTGTGGGTATGAGCTCCCGAATTTTGTCTTTCAAAACGGCAGTGCGTTGAGCAGAATGTCCAAAGTACGAACCAATAGACTGCACAATTCCAACGCAATTTCTCATATCTGTTTCTGAGAATGAGTCGGCAATATCAAGGTTAAGAGGGTGAACACTACAATCTACATAAAGACCAAGAAGGCATTCTTGACGAATGTAGGCTTGGGCACCATGCAAATACCCACTCAAAGCTGCAGCATCATCATAACCTTGACCAGTCATACGACCATAAGAGAACATTCAAGTCCATGCTTTTTCAGAGCTGTTATTATGAGATTTGCAAGACCAAATCCTGCCACTTCAACAGTTGGAATGAACTTGAAGGAACATCTCCTTAACTTCATGATATTTAACATCTTATGAATCAATATATCCCAAGCACAGCGAAACTAGCGCCATTCGAACAATGTCAGTCGTCTCGTCAGCCAAAATAGCAAAAAATTTAGCTTCCTTCACTTCATTTATTATCTTATGTTGAATAATTTCACCACAAATTTCTATTATTTCATTTTGAATCTGGAAACTTGTGTAAAAAGCATTTCTCTGAGAAGTGGCCAAATGTTCCGAAGGATCTTTATCTCCAGATTCAGCTGCGGAACGCAACAGTGCTCGAAAATTACCATCATTCTGAAGTGATTGTTTAGACTATGGTGTGATATCGATACGTCCCGAATCAGTCTTACCTCTTAAGGGTATACCTTGTTCACCACAAAAAATTAGTCCTCTTACGATTGGGATTACTTTCTTTCGATCTTCCTGTTGCTGTCTCTTTCTTTCAGAAGACTGAAAAAGCCCGAGAAGACATTAATTTTAGGATGTTATCTGCCTATTTCGAATTCCGTTTGTGGTATGCTAATTTTGCATGAGTTTCAAATATTTCTAGTGCATTTTTCCTCTTACAAAAAGATTCATTTACAAGCTGGCCGGCTCTTCATCCATTCCATGTGAAACCGTAAATTTCGTTTTGTAGAAATAGGAAACTCAAAATCTATGGATAGAGTCGAAGGCTCTTTTAAAAGTTGTACCTTCAAATAATCATCCATGATATTGTCTTGATTCGCATGGAAACCGACGTCTAATCTAGCTATAGAATGAAAAGATGGCGTAATGGGTGGACTGGTGCTACTGTTGGCCAGTTCCAGGCTAAAACTATGCTCGGTAGAAGTGGGCTTGATACTACTGGGCGGCAGCATCACCACCAACTCGCTCTCGATATTCAATAATTCAACTGAAGTCGAAGGTTCGCTTGACATCACATTTCCATTGTCGGTATGAGAACTAGTTTGTTGGTCTTCGTCTCAAATATTTTTCTTTACAGCAAGCCGCTCGATTACACCACTTTTTCCAGTAGTCCATTAACTTGAAGTCAGTTCCCACAAGCTCGCCTCTAATCATTTGAATTAATTTTGACATCTTCACATTTCGGAGGGGGATTTGAAGCCTCTAAACCCTCCCGCTAGCTACGCCCGTGGGTTTAGTCGATCATCGGAATATAAGTTGCATAACACCGATTTGAAAAACTGTCTGTTATAGTCTGTACAATTTGACTTGGCAAACTCGAAATGTATCAAATATGCTAGGTTTGCCCAAGTTTCCAGCAATTCAATAAGGAAATGGAAATTTTTGCTTCACCCCCGTATTTTACGACGTGCATTCGAATCGGGTCTAGGATAATTTGCGTTCTTTCCTTCATTAAAATGCAAAATATTGCACAAGTGTGGGTATCGAATATTCAGTCTATAGATAGTGGAGTTTTAAGTTTTTACTTGAATTAATAAATTTGGTTACATGAATATTTTGTCTTTTGAATTTTGATTATGGCTTTGTGTCCAGAACTTTTTGAATTTAATTTCTGTTTCCATTTCCTTAATTTTTTAATAAGAATTCCTTTAATTTCCAATTATTCCTTATTCCATGAAGTATCTAATCTTAAAATAATTGAGGCCGATTTTATTAAAATCGGTGATGCTTAGAGCTTTTGACCAGTATCATGTTTGAAAAATTATCTTCAAAATTTTAAATCACGTCAAAAAAGTGGCAAAAAATTAGTGGAGATTATGTCGGGGACGTTGTAGTATCAAATAATGTTTTTATCTATGTGTATGAACAAGTTCGCATAGTTTTTTGTCAAAAATTGAAACTTTAATGTAAAAAATTGGTTATACATTCAAAGTTCAAATTGTTGTGAGTCGCTAGCTACTACGTTATCCAATCTTCCTGGCATTTGACAGATCCCTTCTCGGAAAAACGCCGACTACTTCGCCGTTATCTATGCATTCATCCATTTTTTTGACTTCATCGTAATTGGAGAAGTGCTGGTCAGCCAGGACATGTTGCATCGATCGAAAGAGAAGCATTGCAACATGTGGCCGTACAATGCTCAGTTTAGACGCATCAATTGTCATCGGTAGACCTCCTTTGTGATCCTTTCGTTCGATTGTAGCAACTCATAATACACCTCAACTAGCTGGTCGAACCAAATACACAGCATTATCTTCTCGCTATAAATATTCGGCCTGACATTTTGCTTCAGTTCATTCGGTTCATTCTCTTCCAAATCAAAATTGCCACATTTAAATCAGGCAAACCAGTTCTGACACGTTCGTTCAGTTAGAGCATGGTCGCCATAAACATCCATTAAAATATGATTACTTTCGGCAGCCTTCTCCTTCATAATGAAGTAAAACTCCCCGCAAAACACATTATTCGGCACAAAAGTTGACATTTTTAGAGCACACAGGAATTATGTTGTTCATAATTCAGCGAAATGACAGATACTGGAAAGAAAGTCTCATGATGACACGTCAAAATAAACCTTAAACTAGTAGCGACATCTGTTATCAAAACCGCACGAACTTATTTATACTCCTTGTTACGTCTATTAGAAGACGGTCCTGCCTGCGTTATAATAATTCTTTATTGTTTGTTATTGTAGGTGGCCGTCAAACCACTTAAACTTGTTATGTTGATATTTCCAATCGACTTGTTGCTGATCCATGTTAACTTCGATAAATTCTTACTTGTAACACTTATTATTTGTTATTATTTGTTCTCTAATGAGTATATATGGTTCTTAGAAAACATGGAAAAATTTGAATGCTTTTGATATATTTAGTGATTAGTGTTAAGTTATATTCAACGCAGTGTAAATTATATTCTCTCTAATTCCTTTTTTATCGGTCAGCAGATATTCGATTTCCATCCCAAAATTCCTATTCCAGAAGAAATGTTACCATTGGGAGTTTACAGCTCACAAATATTATTTCCAATCAACTTTGTTAATTTCTCTCCTTTTTGTCTTGATGAAATAAATTAATTCTCCCCTACTCCTATGTTGAAATTATACCATGTAATACGAGCAAGGTCCCATTATTATTCTCGTAATAGTCAAACTGGTCGTTTGTATATTGTACAAGATTATCGTGATTACCGAAAACGTAGCAATCCACCTTAGTTGTAGTGTAATTGTCATTACTTCAGCGTGGTGATACTAAAATATAATCGGTTTTTTTTACAACCAATAAAAAGGTTTATTTCATTAATTCGGTCTACCCAGTAACAGTCTTTCTAATCAATTATGTTTATTTTCTTCTTTTTTTAGAAGGGATGTATCGAGCACCTCGAACGTTCAGTATTTGAAAAGACTCTAAAATTATTATCGTTCATATAGTCAAACTTGTCGTATGTAGCTTTTTCTATATTATGCAATTATCATTCGGGTAATCAAACTTGTCGCATGTAGCCTTTGATAGATTAAGTATTATTATTCTCGTAATAGTCAAATTGGTCGTTTGTATATTGTACAAGATTATCGCGACTGCTGTAAACGTAGCAAACCATCTTACTTGTTCATAGTGTAATTGTCATTACTTTAGATTGGTATTATATACAGTGATACCAAAATAAAATCGTTTTTGTTATAAGTGTTTTACTTCAAATCCTCATCGTCGTTGTGGTTTATCATTATTATATAAAGGAAGTTAGAAACCACTTGATACGTAGTGTTCTTTGAAGTTAATATCATCCCTACTCAACAAAAATACGTTATCGTAATTAATTATTGTCATTAATTTATTTGCAATTGTTTGGTCTTTCAAAATACTGAAATAATAGGCACAATACTGCTATAAACTAACCGTGGCATGAAACACTTCTTATAACAGTTTGTTTCCCCTATTCTGGAACACCATGTATAAATAATCAACAACGGAGGATGCTACAGTAATCGTAAAAGAGATAGATTTGGGCAGTGACGTTTGGCAAAATTCTGTAAGTCATCTTAAACAAACTGAGGATGAATATTCTACGATAAAATATAATCCTTCAGTAATGGTCACTCAAGTTCGGTAGATGGTGATTCAGAATCTTAAGAACTGAGTAGATAAACGGTAAAAACATTTCAAAATATATCTGAAACACTTTCGCGATCTTATAATTGTATATTTTACAACGATCATTAATGAAAGTCATTAATGTTTTATGCGAGTTTAATACAGGCTATGAAATAAGAATGATCAAATTATAACACAGTAACATAAAACATTATGAATATGTTAGTGTAAATCATGTGACAACATATATTCACATTACGAATTATCTGAAAGAATCTACAGTAGAAATCAATTAATACAATCACGTCAGTATTATTTTAAATTCTTTGAGTTTGAAAAGTGAGATTGTAAAAACTATATCATAATCTGTCAACCAAAAAAGTGATTGATGTCTGTACGTGAAATTTTACTCTTATAATATAACAACAGTGTGATCCCCATAATCATAATTTTAGAATAATAATTAAAATTATAAGCACTTGCCAGCATAATTTGCAACGTAATATAAATCTCTGAGTCCAACTTCCTGATTGACCACACTTGATTTTAGTAACAAAACTAGGTTCAGTTTGGGGTTGTAAGGTACGAAGACGATGCAATGAAAACCATGATCCTAAATTTTCTTTATGAAGGCATGTGTATCGTAACGGTTGAGTAATAGTGTGAAGAGCGATAGCGTAGGGAAGCAATTTTCTTTTCATAAAAGTCACTATGACTCCCCAGCGTTACATACAAAAAGTTATTGCATCTCAAGTTTTGCCCTACCTTCGGATCCTCTGCAATTTATTTTCTCAATAGGATAATTCTCGATCATACGTAAAGACATTACGGATAGGAGGTTACTCAATTTGCTTTGCTATAGGTTGCTTAACTAATAGAAGGCTAAGAGTGGATATTGGAAGTGTCATCAGCGAATGAAAAATTGTCAATTACGGGGCTCCACAAGGAACAGTCCTGGGTCTTATTCTTTTCACAAATGATATGAATGACCTACTTCAGTTGGATACCATGGGTGATGTTCTCAATTTTGCCGAAGATACGACGATATTTTACGAAAGTAAATCATGCGAAATCCTGAAAGGGAAAGCGAGTATGATATGCGCATTACATTGTACTGTCTGATGGTATTCAGTGTAACTGTGTTCAAATACATTGTTAGGTACGTGACCAAATAATACCAAATAATACGTGGAAGCACAAGTCATAAAAACTCTAGGTATTTATTGGAGTTTGCCACTAAAAATGCCAGTAAGGAAAGATATTAAGTAATGGAGACTTATCAACATCTGTTTGTTTGTTCAAAAGGATTTTACGGGCATTATACCCGTTGATTTCAAGAAATTCTAAAAGTGCTAATCTAGAACTTTTGCTTTCGACGTGGATAATTTCATAATTGTTGTTGAAATTATGCCTGAATTCCTAAGGATGATTAGCATATGTCGAATGTACAAAATCGGATATATAACCCCTTTGGTGTTCTTGGACACGTTTCTTGAATGATCTACCAGTCTGGCCAATATATACTATAGGGCAATCTTCACATGTAAACTTGTAGACTCCGGATTGATTTTTATTTGTTCTACATAAAAAACAATAAAGATCGAACAAATAAAAAAAAAATCCGGAGTCTACAAGTTGACTTGCAAAGATTGACCTTTAGTATACATTAAAATATAAATAAGCAAACATTTTTTGTTTCGTTCCAGGCATGCGTACTGAACTCTTCAGACAAACGTACAAAGCCCTGTTTGTTACAAAATGTATTGTTTTCTGATCCAATATTAATGGAAAATAACTCTTTCTCAAAAATATAAAACATAATTTCAAGAACTTCTCAAAAACTAATTTATTTGAAATATTCAATATATTTAAATAAATTACTTCAAAAAATCTCAAAACATGTAGCACATCCTCAAGAAATAATTAAAATTAAGATAAGATCAGTTCAACTTTACATATAAAAAATAATAAAATCAATTAAACAATGTATAGACTTACGGAGTGCAATCTTCAGAAATATCTGATCTTAAAAACATGCAAATAGGTACATTTATATCCAAGGTACTCTATGTTCCATGTTCACAAAAAATCATACAAAGCTTATAAGGCACTTGGTCTCAGTTAAAACCATTCAACATTGTATAATGAATTTCTTTATTTGAAAAACCTAATATAATTATATATTATATATAAAATAAAATAAGAAGGAACGGTTTTTTACTTGATAAAAGAATTATTACAAAATTTGAATATCAAAACAGATTTAATCTGTTAGCCTTCTACAATTTTAATTTCAAAAAATTTTTTTGAAGAAACTCTAAGAATTAAATTAATGTCTTTATAAGCACTGCTCATATTTAATAGACGTATAAAATCAAAATTCATCATACAATATCAAATGGAATTAAGAAAAACCAACGAATATAAACTGTCAATGAAATTAAAATATAAATAAGCAAACATTTTTTGTTTCGTTCCAGGCATGCGTACTGAACTCTTCAGACAAACGTACGAAGCCATGTTTGTTACAAAATATATTGTTTTCTGATCCTATATTGATGAAAAATAACTCTTTCTCAAAAATATAAAACATAATTTCAAGAACTTCTCAAAAACTAATTTATTTGAAATATTCAATATATTTAAATAAATTACTCCAAAAAATCTCAAAACATTCAGCACATCCTCAAGAAATAATTAAAATTACGATAATGCTACATGTTTTGAGATTTTTTGAAGTAATTTATTTAAATATATTGAATATTTCAAATAAATTAGTTTTTGAGAAGTTCTTGAAATTATGTTTTATACTTTTGAGAAAGAGTTATTTTTCATAAATATAGATCAGAAAACAATACATTTTGTAACAAACAGGGCTTCGTACGTTTGTCTGAAGAGTTCAGTACGCATGCCTGGAACGAAACAAAAAATGTTTGCTTATTTATATTTTAATTTCAGTTGACTATTTATATTCGTTGGTTTTTCTTAATTCCATTTGATATTGTATGAAGAATTTTGATTTTATACGTCTATTAAATATGAGCAGTGCTTATAAAGACATTAATTTAATTCTTGAAGTTTCTTCAAACAAATTTTTTGAAATTAAAATTGTAGAAGGCTAACAGATTAAATCTGTTTTGATATTCAAATTTTGTAATAATCCTTCTATCAAGTAAAAAACCGTTCCTTCTTATTTTAAATCTGTTTTGATATTTAAATTTATTAAAATAGTTATCTTAACATAATAATTTGCTGTTTAAATTGCCTCTTAATTTACTATATTTCACAGATTCGGCATCGAGCAACTATAATTTGCTTTTTCAACTGCGCGAAATACTCCCGCATAGTTGAGTGATGAAATTCATTATGCTTAAATATTCGTTCGTCAGATTGTGGGCCTTTTAATTCATGGTGAATGCCGACACGTCGTACTGACTAACAAGGTCTTGAATACAAAATTCTGGGTAAGGTGGAGACAGTACAATAACCCTGTCAAATATATATTTGGCAGTCAATGGACAATCATCGTACATAATAAATATATTGTAGGTGAATGGGTAAGTCAGCTTTCCAAGGATAAAATCCTTGCATTTCTTATTGATTGAACCTTTTGTTACAGATTCAATATTATCATGACACGATTATCGTTAGTGTGTTGTATAAGAATGAGCTGAATAGCATAAATTAACAACTGTTATGATTGTTGACATTTTCAAGTATTCATAACTGAGCAGTTGATATTGGCATACACCATTAACGGACAACTGATGGAAACGTGAAGTTGAAAATTTGTGTGTTCAGATTTGTTTTTACCAAATTTAGATGAGTAATTCATGCGCCAATTGGAAAATTTGAAACTGGGCATATTTTGTGAACATCAACGTAATACAGTTTGGTTTGATTGTGTTGACTGAAATTTACTATATTGTATGTATCGGGTGTTTGTTTTTAGAGTGATAGAACTTTAAATTGAAATAAAACACATTTAAATTAAGATTGAAGCCATTTTTTTTATTTGCCAGATAATTTTATGACATTTATCTTTTAAAAATAATTTCCGGCATATGTCGTCCACCACGACTAGCTCTGGGGAACCGCATTCGACCAATTTTGGACCACTTTTTCTAGTAATTCAGGCTTTATTCCATCAATAACACGAGTCATGTTGGCTTCCAAAGCGTCCATTTTTTCTGGTTTATCAGCATAAACCAATGACTTGACAAAACCCCAAAGAAAATAATCCAGTGGAGTTATGCCGTATGATCTTGGAGACCAATTAATTGGACCATTTCTCGGAATAATATTATCGCCAAATCTTTATTTCAATGAATCCATTGTTACGGTAGCAGCATGAGGTGTAGCACCATCTTGTTTTAACCAAAACACCTCTGGGTCGATACAATTCAAATTGTAACTGTAACAGATCCGTTTTCAGAGAAATATGGACCGATGATGCCGCCAGCGTGTAAAGCACACCAAACAGAGCATTTTTTAGGATGCAATGGAACCATCAGAACTTCTTGAGGATTGTTTTCTCTCCATATACGGCACTTTTGCTTGTTTACATAGCCGTTCAAGCAGAAATGAGCTTCATCACTAAACACAATTTTACCATAAAAAAGTGGATCAACTTCAAGCTGTTCTAGGACACAATCAGCAAACAAACGAAGCTTATTATGGTCCAGTGGTTTTAGTTCTTCAACCAGTTGGATCTTGTATGGGTGTAGACCAAGATCTTCACGCAAAATTTTCCATGTGGTGGATGCACAGAGTCCAAATAGTTGTGAACGTCGACGAATAGAAGGATCTGGATCATCATTAACACTATGACTTACTGCAGCGATATTTTCTTGTGTACGTATAGTTCTTGGTCTTGTTGTTGTTGTTGCATCGAGTAGAGGAAATGTCTGAAATCTATCGATAATTCGACGAATAAGCTGCTCTGATGGACGATTATGTAAACCATAAATTTCACGAAGTGCTCTATAAGTTTGGCGAATAGAACACTGATTTTGAAAATAAATTTCAACAATTTGTAAACGTTATTGCGGCCTGAGTCTTTCCATGATAATTTCTCCATGCTTACTGAACAGAAATGTCAAAACTTCTGTCAAATCACAGTTATCCCTATCGAAAGTTCTATAACTCTAAAAAAACACCCGGTATTTACATTGTAATTTATGTAAGTTTTACTCTATTAAGGTAGTTAATCAATTGAGGATTGTCCATTTCAATTCATTAACAAAATTTAGAAGTAAAATTCATATACATTATAACAATTTATACTGGATGATATACTATGTTTCACTTCAAATATTCTTTTATATAGCCAATACTTTATAAATTCCTAGAAAATTCGCGTGACAAATTTGATACAAACAGACATACAGACTATTTCCACGATTTATTAATTAACAACAATTCTTTCGCCAATACTTAAATTTTACATTTTGAACTAACTCTGAAAATTCTTATATAGCTAAAAACTTGAGAAACTTGAAAAAAGAGGAGGTATAAATACCAAAACATTTTACGGAAATAAAGATAAGAAAAACATATACAAAAGGAGATACAAATAACCATAAAATATATTGCGGACAATTATCATCATTTGAGAAGCAATTGGTGTTATTAATGGTAAGATCAAGAAACAAAATTTTGTCTCCTTTAAATATTTATTTATTAATTTTAATGACCTTTTTTATATCTGTTGGTTTATTTATTCCAATTGACATTATATATTGAGTTTTGATTATACGTCTATTAAATATGAGCGGTGCTTATTGTAGCAATTAATTAAATTCTAAAAGTTTTTTGAATAAAAATTTTTTTGGAATTAAAATTGTAGAAGACTAACAGATTAAATCTGTTTTGATGTTCAAATTTTGATGTATACCATTATATAATAAAATAGAAAGGCCTTCTACTTGATAGAAGAAATATAACAAAATTTGAATATTAAAACAAATTGAAATATGTTTATCTTCTACAATTTTAATTTCAAAAAAAATTTTTATTCAAAAAACTTTTAGAAATAAATTTATGTCTAACAAGCACCGCTTACATTTAATACACGTATATAATTAAAACTCAATATATAATGTCAAATGGAATAAATAACCCAACAGATATACGAAAGTAATTAAAATTAATAAATAAATATATAAAGGAGACAAAATTTTGTTTCTGGTCTTACCTTTAAGAACACCAGTTGCCTTTTAAAAACATGAACACACTTAAAGGACTTCTCAAAGAATATAATTTATTTGAAATATTTAATATATTTAAATGTTCGAATAAATTATTTCAAAAATCTCTAAAAAAATGTGCACTATATCTTCAAAAAACAAATATAATTCTAAATTTTTTTGAATAAAAAATTTTTTTGAAATTAAAATTGTAGAAGATAAACATATTTCAATTTGTTTTAATATTCAAATTTTGTTATATTTCTTCTATCAAGTAAAAGGCCTTTCTATTTTATTTTATATATAATATATAATTATATTTTGGCTTCAATAAATCTCATTATAGATGATCAATGAATTCAAATAAACCTTAAAATAACTCACACTGTTCTTTGATTTTGTTAGAACATAGATTCAATCTTGAATTATATAGTTGATCTGTATTTCGAAGCTTAAGTCTTTTAACACGTGAGTGATATAGGTTATGTTTTTGATTTTGATATTTGGAATGTTAAAAGAGGACTGAAGACGGGATTGTCTAGAATTATATTTGTTTTTTGAAGATATAGTGCACATTTTTTTAGAGATTTTTGAAATAATTTATTCGAACATTTAAATATATTAAATATTTCAAATAAATTATATTCTTTGAGAAGTCCTTTAAGTGTGTTCATGTTTTTAAAAGGCAACTGGTGTTCTTAAAGGTAAGACCAGAAACAAAATTTTGTCTCCTTTAAATATTTATTTATTAATTTTAATTACTTTCGTATATCTGTTGGGTTATTTATTCCATTTGACATTATATATTGAGTTTTGATTATATACGTCTATTAAATGTAAGCGGTGCTTGTTAGACATAAATTTATTTCTAAAAGTTTTTTGAATAAAAAATTTTTTTGAAATTAAAATTGTAGAAGATAAACATATTTCAATTTGTTTTAATATTCAAATTTTATACTATTATATGTTATGCAACGAGAATATTTTTCAATTTTCCACAAAACTTCAACTATTTCATGCTTATCGGACGGATGTACAATATTTTATAACGAAAGAATGATTCCTTGCCATCAGAAATGCAACTCAAAACACAGCTTTCTACTAACCTGCCATAGGATCCAGGGCAATATTTAAGGGATAATTCCAAGATCCAATAACCAGAACAACCCCATATGGCTCTTTGTGGATCTCCACACCATCCAGCATATTAACCAGCCCTTTTTCAGGGTATTCAGTCTTGGCATATTCATCCAGATTCCATAATAGGTTTTTGACTTCATTGAGCGTGAATTGAATCTCGAAAATTATAGATTCAGTTTTCGGTTTCCTCAGATCTTTATAGAGGGCATCGCAAAGCTCATCTTTATTATCTTCCAAAAAGTTGATGAAATTTTTCAGTTGTGTTTTCCTGAATTTCAGCGAGCGTGTTTTATTAGCGTAAAAACTTTTGCGCAGGTTGGCCACTACTTCTTCCGGATCCTTCATCGGTACAGGAAGTATATCGACCACGGTCTCTGCATTCGGCTTCATTGTTGACGGTGGTTGACTTGCTTCTTCGAACAACTCGAGCACTGAGAGGTAACTAACTGGCGCTTTCTTGGTGTTTACACTTCGATCGACACGCGACTATTGTTGATCTAGCAGGCGATTCACCGGTTAGTAGGTACGTAATGTCGCGTAATGATTTGGTTTTGCTGGGTTTCTTGCTCAACTCGCCGGTGTTCTTCGTCCACTCTTTCCTCTTGAACTTGCTCGGGCAGCTTTGTCAAGGACAGAGGATGTGCAAAATTATCATTTTATGTTCGTTAATTTTTTGTGAATGTTCTAACGCGTAAACATGATTCCAGGCTATTTTTGTTTTGATTTGATCATCGGAAATTTATGATTTTTGAGATTGGAGGGCCAGTGAAGTGCCTAGATAAGATTATTCGTGGAGTGTCTGCGCGAGTGTGTGTGATAGATAACATTTATTCATGGAGGCTGAAAACGATTATTTGAATTTTATTAACTATTTAACTTTTGGCTTAGAGATGAATAAGCATTATTATATTTAGAAATGACTTCGAAATTATATCATGAAATACATGAGCTCAATAATTCATGAAATGTCGAATATTTATTGGAATATTCTAATTTCAGATTCTGGTCGCAACAGAAATCAAATTAACTTTTTACTTTTAAATAAGAGTATGTCGGTATTTTTAAAAGAGCAGTAAGTTTTTCAATTTAATGCTTTCTTCCTTCATTTTATTTGATTTTTTCAGTATGATTGTTTTTATATGAATTTTAAATTTGAGTCTTCTCGATGAAAAATTTAATTGAGCATTAAAAATTAATATCAGAAATCTGAAAATATTTCACAATATATATATTAAAAACAAAGGTTCTGTTAATATAACATTAATATTTGAAAACTATCTATCTTCTTTTTGTCATTGTATACAACATGAGTGTCGACCGCTTAGTGGTTAGAGCATTGGGCTGGGAATCGAAAACTACAGAACTAACAGAGAATTTTCCGATATATGTTGTAAACAATGTCACTCAAGGAAAATAAATGTTTTTGTAGAAAAATGCTATATCAACATAACATATTGAAAATATCCGGAAAAAACAAAGCTTACTTGTAATTATTTAGTATATATTTTTAATTCTTAAATTAGAAAATCATAACAAAATATTCATCTTATTTACTTATACAACCTCCATTTAACTGAAAACACTTGACTAAACCTCGAGGTACACCCGAAACACGATTACCTCCATAATTTTCTGTGATGGTAGTCCAGGACTGTAAAACTGACTGAATTAAATCATCCTTATTTCGTGGCACTGTTCGTTCAACTTCAATCTTCATTAGTCTCCATATGTTTTCAATGGGACTAAGATCTGGTGAAGAAGCTGGCCATGAAATGGTTGTCACCCCTCTGGATATGAAGTATGTGCCGTTTCAAGGAGAACAACGTTTGGAATACCACAATACTTTTCACTATTAAGGCAACGTCAACTATATAGAGAGGCGTAGCACTATGCTGAGATAATGCTTCCCAAACCATTATTTTGGTTATCGTTAAAATTTGGAAATTGTTTGATAGGATTTTTAAGTGGTTTCCATTAAGTTGGAACAAATTTTCATCAGATATAAAGACATCATTAGAATTATCTTCTTGAAAACGTTAACAAAATTCTATCCTTTGTTCCTTCTGTAAAGGTGTCATTATAGGGATTACTTTTGGTTACCTTGATATGTAGCCTTGTCTTTTCAGGGACATACGGACGGTTTCTGGATATACTTTTTTATTTCGTTGATTTCCGAATCTTTTAGCCAATTTGCGAAACCCCAGGTACAGATTGTGTCATCCTAAGGCCAATTTAAATTGTTTCCGTCAATCTTACGCAGTCTTCCTGAAACTGGTCTATGCCTCATATCCATGCCATTTTAATCCTCTTTATTGTCTCGTATACAGCACATTTTCCCAGTTCACTCAATTGTACTTATTTTTTAACGTTTTGAAAACCTTTTCTAAACAAATATTCTACCTGTTTTATTTTTTCTAGTTACGACATTATTCCATAAAATGTATACTTCTTGACAATCAACAATATTTGATAAATAGTGTTGCCATGCAACTTTGGCCATTGTCGATTATTTGCACAATCTATTTTATACATTACTTTTGCCTTAGAATGTTACAAAAAAGTATATTAAAATTATGAAAAATAATAAATTCTGACGGACCCTATATTTGCAATATATATAATTAAAGTCATTTGAATGAGAGTGGAATCGCTTTTAGAGTCAAAATTAAACCAGTGAACCTTTTAAGAATTACAAAAAAGATTTTGAGAAATTGGTAGAGAATATAATTATTACCAGGCAAAGATAGTTTTTTTATGTTTTAGACCAAGGGAAATATTTACGTATACATGTTGTATAAAATGTCATGAAGAATAAATGTATTTCTAGACAAACATTTGCGCTATATTAATATTATATATACAGGGTGTTTCACGAATGATTGTACAGGCTTTCGGGGCAGATGCAGGACATTTTGGTGAGTCTGAATCGGTGCTCAAAATTAATTCTGTCAAGAAAGTCCCGGGAATTATCGATTTAAATCTGGCGGGGCAATGAGGCAGGTAAAATTTTTTTTCCTAGGTTGGTACCACTATCCTTAATTACTATGCCAAGCTTGAGCGGGATCTGTCAACTAGTGTGTTTGCAACAGCTGATTAAGTCAGTCGATGTCAGAGTGCGTGCCGATTTTTACTATGGGTGATTACGTTGAGCAAAGAATTTGTTTAAAGTTTTGTGTTGCAAATGAATTTTCGTGTGCCGATTCATTGAAAATGTTGCAAAAGGCCTTTGGTGATAATGCTCTATCGAAAACTCGTGCATATCAGTGGTACAGAGCCTTCAAGGACGGTCGTGAAGTGGTCGCCCATCGACGGCTTCGATCGAAGATAACGTCGATAAAATTAAGGAAAGGGTGCTGAAAAACCGTCGTACCAGCTTGAGAGAGATAGCACATGATCTTAAGATATCCCACGAGTCCGCACGTACGATTTTGATTGATATTTTGGGCATGAGAAAGGTGGCCGCACGACTCGTACCGAAAGACCTGAATTTTCTTCAAAAACGTCATCGCGAACAGGTTGCTTCAGACATGCTGGATCGCTGTAATTCCGATTCTACATTCATGGAACGCATTATAACTGGTGATGAGACCTGGGTCTACGAGTACGATATGCAAACAAGCCAGCAATCATCGGAATGGGTGGCAAAAAATGAGCCGAAACCAAAAAAACCACGCCAAAGCCGCTCGAAAATGAAGGTGATGCTCATTGTTTTCTTCGATATCCGTGGCGTGGTGCACTACGAATTCGTTCCAGAGGGTCAGACGGTAAACAAGGAGTATTACCTAGGCGTTATGAAACGTTTGCGTGAGCGTATCCGTAAGAAGCGGCCAAATTTGTGGGCGAACAACTCATGGATTTTGCATGAAGATAACGCGCCTTCTCACCGAGCTACGATTGTGACTGATTTTCTCGCCAAAAACTCAACAAACGTGCTTCAGCAACCACCGTATTCGCCGGATTTGGCTCCCTGCGACTTTTTCCTCTTCCAAAAACTAAAATTGCCCCTTCGTGGCACCCGTTTTGAGTCGATTGAAGCCATAAAACAAAATTCGGCGCGAGAGCTAAAGTCCGTCCCGGAAAGCGCCTATAAAAAATGTTTCGATAATTGGAAGTGCCGTTGGCATAGATGTATTGGAGCAAATGGAGCCTATTTTGAAGGCGACCCAATAAATTTTGACGATTAAATGTGAAAATGTTGTTTTAATTGAAAATTCCCGGTACTTTCTTTACAGAGTAGTATGTCCTAACTGTATTATTTTAAGAGATACGGGATGTTTTATGTATTTTATCAAAAACCTTCAATCGGCATAACTCTTGAACGCCTGCATGAATCTTCATGACAAATTTGAGGGAATGAGTATAGGCCAATGCCTAATATTTGCACCTAATCACTTGTTGATAGTGCAGGTCCGAACTGAGAAAATTATATTCTTTATCCCACATCTTGTAAAACACCCTATATATTGAATTTTCGAAAAGTGAAATTCTCCTCAGAATCTACAATGAATACTCTCATTTGAAATAATGGCACACTTCGCATCAATATTTTATGAGCTATTGAATATCTGGAATTTTCGAATCATTTTATAATAGTCCAATTAAATGTTCAATGTTAATTCGAGTTTTCGGTTAAATTTAGTTGTTTGATTTCGAATTTCGAGATAAGGACTTGAGAGGATTTGCGGCAATATTTCCATCTCTTCCGGATTCCTTCTTTTCCTCACCCCTCCACCTTCTTACCACACTTGGTCTTCGCATCTCGAGAAGAACACACAATTTTAACGGCTCATCGCTTTCTCACGCGGAAAATTCGCACGATATTCATCGAAAAATCCACAAAAGACTTTCAAGTTCTGTACAAGAAACTTTAGTATTTAGGTTAAAGTTAAGTGTTAGTTTTAAGTAGAAGAAGACAATTCAGTTGGCGAATTCTCAAATATCACCATTGCCCATGTGGTGTAAAACCCAGAAGACAGTGAAACCAGGTGAGTCCCTTTCCTTCACATCTTTCTTTACTTGTTTCACTTATTTTCCATCCCCAGCATTTTCTCTCAAGTCTCGGGTATTTGATACTTATTTATTGTGTGGAGGTTTAGTCCAAATTTCGCCCTTTAAATAAATACAGTCCACTAAAAAAAGATCTATAGTTAACAGCAAGAAATTGAAATTTGGTTTAATCCCCTACCCAAAATAATTATTTTGCGATCGAACCGAGGTATACGCTCTCCAATTCAATTGAAAAAAAAATTTTTTTTTTCCGAAAAATAAAGCAAAAAAAAAAGAATAAACGAGAAAAATTTAATGCACCGTGTGTGACATCATCAATTATTAAACGGCAGTAAAACCACCTTGCTAGTAGGCCTCGTAACGATACCTTTACGAGTATGAATTTTAAGAACTCTTACCACTTCATCTGGGCCCTTACACAATTCCTGGATAATTCCAAGCGGCCATTCGGCCGGAGAAACTCCAGGTTCGTACCACAAAACGACGTCACCAACCTTTATTGGCGGCATCGTTTTAGTCCACTTTGATCGTTTGAGATTCTGATCAATGCATTCGCGACTCCATTGCTTCCAGAACCCTTGAACTATTTGTTGGGTTAATTGCCATCTATCTAACACTCCCATGGGAATTTCCATAATATCAGCCTCTGGACGACAAAGAAGCTCCGAACCAATCAAAAAATGACCCGGAGTCAGCGCTTGAAAATCGTTCGGTGAGCTAGATAGAACACCAATTGGGCGAGAATTCAAAATGGCCTCAATCCGGATGCACACCGTTTGGAATTCTTCCATCGTTAAGACCTGAGATCCAGCCACCCTCTTCAAATGATACTTGACACTCTTTATACCGGCCTCCCAAATCCCACCAAAATTCGGTGCATAGGGTGGGTTAAAAATTCATTGAATTTCCCGAGCTGCTAAATAACCCCCTATATCCCTGTTCTGAGCCTGAAGGAACCTACTAATTTCTGAAATTTCACGAGCTGCGCCTCGAAAGTTTCTACCTTGATCCGAATATATATGTGATGGCATTCCCCTACGAGCTATAAAACGATCGAGTGCAGCTAAGAATGCCGCCATAGACAAACTTGCCACCACCTCTATGTGAACTGCTCGTGAGAAAAAACACACGAACAAGGTTATGTACGTTTTTTCCTGTTTTGCATTTCGCCTGGAATTAAATTTGGTCCAGAAGGGACCACCGACATCCACACCACAATGAGTAAAGCTCCTCGAAGGTTGCACACGAGAGGAGGGAAGATCAGCCATAGGGGGCTGAACAGGAGCCGCTTGGAATCTATAACACTGTAGGCAATGAAAAATCCTCTGTCTTATTAGACTTCTTGCTGACGGAATGTAATATGCTCTTTGCAATAGCGATTGAACCAATTTTGGACCCCCATGACCAGAAAACAGATGGAAATCATCGCAGAGTAACGATGCCAAATAAGATTCACGGGGAATCACATAAGGATGTTTCGAGTGATAAGGAAGTTCAGAATTTTTCAGTCTGCCCCCCACCAGCAGAAAACCCGAAGAGTCCAGAAAAGGACAAAGCGATCGAAACTTAGGTGAGCACATTTTCCCCATGTTAAGTAGCACTATTTCCTTTTCCAAATATCGATTCTGAGTAATTCGAATGAAAAACTTCATAGCCTCTCGATATTCCTTTACCGAAATGGGGCCTGAAGTAACAGAACAGGAAGAATCCTGACGAATCTTCGATTTAAGAGCGCTTAAAAAACGAAATATATAAGAAAATACCCGTTGTGCTCTACTCAATGAGGAGAAGCGTTCCATAATGGCCATAAAGAAATTAGGTTCGACGGAAACCACATAACTAACTTGGGGTATGACCTTTGTTTCAGGTATTTCTCCATTGAAAGGAAATGACCATCGAGGCCACTCACAGTATGGATTATTCAAAAAATCAGGACCGGTCCACCAACATTCGTTACGCCACAGTTGTGATGGCTTAAGACCGCGACTAGCCGGATCAGCGATATTTTGCTCACCCGGTATATAATTCCAGATTGCCTCAGGACACGCCTCCAAAATCTGTGTAACACGATTGGCTACGAAAGTCTTGAGCTTGTAGACAGGTGTTCTGATCCAAGCAAGAGTAGTACTTGAATCAGAAAAGCACAAAATTTTGAAATCTCGAAGAACACTAACAATTGGAAGCAGAGAACGGACAAGTTTGCTCAACAGAACTGCAGAGCCCAACTCCAAGCGATTGACAGTCCAACCTTTCAGAGGAGCGACCTTCGTCTTTGAACAAAGTAAATTACAAACAATATCATCCTCACACTCAATACGTAAGTATACGACTGCAGCCATACCCAGAATACTTGCATCACAAAACCCAACAAGTTGAATTTTAGACGGAGTACTAGGGATTATGCAACGTGGAATAGCAATATTCTTCAATATTTGGAATTCCTCCTCTAAGGGGTTCCATAATTCCATTATCTCTGATGGCAACGGCTCATCCCAGTCAATTCTGAGCAACCAAAGGCGCTGGAGAATAACCTTCATCGCGAAAGTAACCGGACTTAAGTAACCATTATAATCGTAAATGCGCGCCACACGAGACAAAATGCCCCTTTTTGTGAGAACAGTGGGCGTTGTATCTACAACAAATCTAAAATCATCCTCGGAAGGATCCCATATCAATCCCAACACCTTTACAGCCGAAGAATCCGAGAAACCAAATTCTTTAGGTTCAAGTGAACAGTCTTCCGAAACGGAAGGATGAGAACTCGCCCACTTACCCAGCTCAAAGCCTCCCAACCGAAGCAGAGCTACCAACTCCTTACACAACTCCGATGTCTCGATTTCACTGAAAGCACCAAACAACAGATCGTCCATAAAACAATTAGAGCTCAAAATCTCAGCTGCTCTTGGATATCTGTCACCCTCATCCAAAATGAGTTGTTTAATTGTTCTTTGCGCCAAATACGGACTGCTTGAAACGCCAAAAGTTACGGTTCTCAATTCCCACTCCAAGACGGGATCATCCATTGAAAACCGCCAAAATATATGCTGATACTTACAATCCTCCGGATGAAGAATTATAGCTCGATACATCTGTTTAATATCACAGGTAACCGCGACTGGAAATAACCGAAACTGTGTGACCACGATACCAATATCACTCTGCAATTTAGGTCCCACTAACAGTGTTTCATTAAGACTTTTTCCCGAAGAACCCTTTTCAGCGGGCGAAAACACCACTCTCAATTTGCTCTGTTCCGAATTAGTTTTCAGAACTCCGTGATGAGTCATTATATAATCCGCTTGTTGAGGAGCAGGAATCATATGGCCTTTCTCCAAATAATCCTTCAAATTTTCCACATAAAGTTCATGATATTGGGGATCACGTCTAAATCTGGCCTCCAACTTATAAAGACCATTCAGGGATCTTTGACGATTCGAACCCAAATCAGGACGAGAATTATCCCTGAAAGGTAATCTAGTGATATACCTTCCGGTCAAATCCCGTGAAGTCGTTGACGAAAAATATTCTTCACAGAAAATTTCGTCAGGAGATCGTCTCTCCAGCGGAAGTATCACTTCCTCTACCTCCCAAAACTTTTTTAATGTGTCGTTGAGTGATTCCGCCTCTACAATAGTGAAAAGAGATCCGATAACCTGAGATTCCTTCGAAGGAACCGTACCCATGATCACCCATCCCAGTCTGGTTAAAATAGCAGATGGTTGACCCTTAATGTGTTGTGGATTGTCCGTTAAAAGGTCCAGGTAGGACTGTACCCCAAGTAATATATCAATTGATGAAGCCCGATCAAAATTAGGATCAGCGAGCGAAAGCATTGAAAATCTTTTTCGTAAAGCCGGCGGTAAATTTATGGTAGGCAAATCTGAAGTTATCTTATCCACAATAGCCGCATCCAAATGAAAGATGTCCCCATCCGATGACGAAGTTAGAGAACAGGATATTTTTCCCTTCACATAGGAAAGCTGAGTACTTCCAACACCCGAGATTGCAATTCCATATTTTCTTCTAGGTATGCCCAGACGTGATGCAAATTGTGCAGTAATGAAATTTACTTGACTGCCAGGATCTAATACAAGTCTGCAATTATGCCAAACCCCCTTAAAATCTCGAATTTTAGCACAAGCTGTTCCTAAAATACAGGTAACATCCGAAGAGAGAAGTGAACAAGTGTTAACTATCTTAACCTCCTTTGTAGAGGAAGCATCCTTCTGTGGTGAACCATTTTCCTGTGCAACACTATCAGAAAAGGAGGATCCACTAGAATCCCTTTGTGTATAGCAAATTAAAGTGTTATGCTTTTTACTACCACATTTACGACAACGATTATTTGATTGACAAGAGGCAATTGAATGCCGTCCTAAGCATGAGTAACACCGTTTGTGAGTTTGTACTAGTCTTTTCCTTTCATCAATCGAAGAATTAAGGAACCGTGGACACCGCGAGAATTTATGTGAACCTTTGCAACATTGACACAATACCTCGAGTTTCTCCTTCATCAGAACCGCAGAATCATCCCTAGTCGTAACAAGCACCTTTTTATTGAACGGTATTCTTGAAATCTGGCCCTGCGTATGACTGATGATTTGCTCGGTAGATCTACTAGTAGAAGCACTTGCACTCAATTCATTTATGGCACAACGATCTCGAAGAAAATTAATCAAATCGAAAAAATCAGGAAAATCTTTTTTCAAAAACTTCGTTTCGAAATCTCGACGTGTGTGGTGATCCAAAAGTTTCGAACTCCAAAACAAAAGAATGAATTGTCCCAAATCAGGGATGTCGAGTTTATTCAGACAATTTACATTTGCCTGCAGTGAGTCACATAGTTCCTTCAGTGCATTTCTATTATTCGCTTTTATTTGATTCAACGAAAAAATTTGATTCAGATAATGAGATGCCACTACCCGAACATTAGAGAATTCATTTTTGAGTAATTCATATACTGTCTCATAATTGTTGGGATCAAAAGCTACTGTTTGCGCAAGATTCAAAGCCCTACCATCTAAGTATGAAAGTAAATAAGCGAATTTCTCAACATCTGAAAGTCTAGAATTATTATGAATTACTTTGTCGTACAAAGCTATAAATCCTGGAAATCCTTCCAGATCGCCACTAAATCTTGGTATTTGAATATGTGGCATAAAACCAAGAGATGATTTGAACGAATCTAAACTGCCAACTGATTCTGCTGACCTATCGTTAACTTTCGATTTATGTTGTTCTCTGACCTCTAGAATTTTATAGAATAAGTCATTAAATGCACTCGCTAATTTCATAGTATCTAAACTTAACTCTTTATTCCGTGACCCCAAAACATCCAATTCAGAGAGCACCACCTCGTATTCCTCTGCTATCTTTTCAACTTGAGCAGACCGAATCATAAAAGAATTCAACGATGAAGGAATACTTTCAATGAGATCATAAGCTTGCTGAAGCTTTAACCACAACCTATCTGCTTTACCCTTCATCTTAGTGATTGCACGCAAATCATCCGCACTGGGAGCCTTAGCTTTAGACGGATCCGTTTCATTTCCCATTTTCAAAAGGAAACTCAAAATAACAAGAAAATATTATAGAATTGGAGAAAGTATTAACCTTTTAATTAGTATGATTAAACCACTAATCATCAACTTGCAGATGCGATCTAACAGTACACCGAAATGAATTTTAAATATCGATTATTATAACACCGAAATTCCCCTGAAAATTTAAATATTTTATGCAGAATAACAAAGAAACCAATAATCTGTGCGAGGTTAATATCTAACGCGCAGATACCCTTATGTGCAATGCGTAAATAAAACTAAAAATTTGCATATGGCGCTGACTGATTATTTCTGAAAAAATGTATGAAATAAACCTAATGTGAATTTTGAAACTCCGAATTTTTTATATTCGGCCCGCTGGACCATTTGCAAAAAATATTTGATGTTGCCCCTACATTCATGTATTGGATAGAATAAGATGCAGCATAATACATAAGTCATGTTACTGAGAATTTCAATCGATTCAATATGAATAGACGCGTTTCCGTGCTTACTATAAATTCAAAATTCCTAATATTCAATGGTTCATAAAATGATGATGCGAAGTGTGCCATTGATCCTAATAGGCTTGTTTGGAAGAGTATTTATTGTAGATTCTGAAGAGAATTTCGCTTTTCGAAAATTGGATGTACAGGGTGTTTACAAGATGTGGGATAAAGAATGTAATTTTCTCAGTCTGGACCTGTGCTATCGATGAGTCATTATGGGCAAATATTTGGCATTGGCCTGTACTCATTCCCTCAAGTTTTCATGAAGATCGATGCAGGCGTTCAAGAGGTATGCCGATTTAGATTTTTTAATAAAATACATTCTGTCAAGAAAGTACCGGGAATTATCGATTTAAATTTGGCGGGGCAATGAGGCAGGTGAAAATTTTTTTTCCTAGGTTGGTACCACTGTCCTTAATTACTATGCCAAGCTTGAGCGGGATCTGTCAACTAGTGTGTTTGCAACATCTGAATAAGTCAGTCGATGTCAGAGTGCGTGCCGATTTTTACTATGGGTGATTACGTTGAGCAAAGAATTTGTTTAAAGTTTTGTGTTGCAAATGAATTTTCGTGTGCCGATGCATTGAAAATGTTGCGAAAGGCCTTTGGTTATAATGCTCTATCGAAAACTCGTGCATATCAGTGGTACAGAGCCTTTAAGGACGGTCGTGAAGTGGTCGCCCATCGACGGCTTCGATCGAAGATAACGTCGATAAAATTAAGGAAAGGGTGCTGAAAAACCGTCGTACCAGCTTGAGAGAGATAGCACATGATCTTAAGATATCCCACGAGTCCGCACGTACGATTTTGACTGATATTTTGGGCATGAGAAAGGTGGCCGCACAACTCGTACCGAAAGACCTGAATTTTCTTCAAAAACGTCATCGCGAACAGGTTGCTTCAGACATGCTGGATCGCTGTAATTCCGATTCTACATTCATGGAACGCATTATAACTGGTGATGAGACCTGGGTCTACGAGTACGATATGCAAACAAGCCAGCAATCATCGGAATGGGTGGCAAAAAATGAGCCGAAACCGAAAAAACCACGCCAAAGCCGAAAATGAAGGTGATGCTCATTGTTTTCTTCGATATCCGTGGCGTGGTGCACTACGAATTCGTTCCAGAGGGTCAGACGGTAAACAAGGAGTATTACCTAGGCGTTATGAAACGTTTGCGTGAGCGTATCCGTAAGCAGCGGCCAAATTTGTGGGCGAACAACTCATGGATTTTGCATGACGATAACGCGCCTTCTCACCGAGCTACGACTGTGACTGACTTTCTCGCCAAAAACTCAACAAACGTGCTTCAGCAACCACCGTATTCACCGGATTTGGCTCCCTGCGTTTTTTTCCTCTTCCCAAAACTAAAATTGCCCCTTCGTGGCACCCGTTTTGAGTCGATTGAAGCCATAAAACAAAATTCGGCGCGAGAGCTAAAGTCCATCCCGGAAAGCGCCTATAAAAAATGTTTCGATAATTGGAAGTGCCGTTGGCATAGATGTATTGGAGCAAATGGAGCCTATTTTGAAGGCGACGCAATACATTTTGACGATTAAATGTAAAAATGTTGTTTTAATTGAAAATTCCCGGTAATTTCTTGACAGAGTAGTACATAAAACATCCTATAACTCTTGAACGAATTTAGTTCAGACTCATCATGATTCAGACTCACCAAAATGTCCTACATCTGCCTTGAAAGCCTGCACAATCATTCGTGAAACACCCTGTAAATTTTTAATAAATGTAGAAAAAGTTGTTCAGATTTCTGATATTGATTTGCAGTTCTATAATTTTTATTATTATTCCAGGACAGCTGTAGAACGTTGCGGATAGAACTATTGGATGTAGCATAAGAACTCTTTCCAAAATGGATATAAGCTTGATGATAATAATAACTGAAATTTATTGCTCATAAGAAAGGGCCACAGAATTTAAGTCCTTCAGCCTTACTCGTTGACGTTTTCACAAGATTGCCGTTAAAACTATTGGATGTAACATAAAATTCCTTTCCAAGTTGGATACAAGCTTGATAGTAATGATAACTGAACTTTTTTACTTACAAAAAGTACCAAAAGAATTTTAATTCCTCGAGCCTCACTCGTTTATATTTTGATATTAAGCGTTTGAATTTTGAAGTAGTGCATATTTCGCGTCTGGCACTTCTGTCATTTGTGCGTTGGCACAAATTAGTTTAATACTTGATATTAACGAAATGATTCGATTCACGCTTGAAAAAACTAAGAAATTTTAAAAATTGATTTCCAAAGTATAAACTGTCAGAAATTTACGTGTAGAATTCGATAGAAATAAAATGCCCCCACTGCAATTTGTGGATCAATGTGTTTGTTAAAACTGAATCGTTATTCGATGAAACAACCCGTTCGAGTTCTCGTTCAATGAGCACACCTTAAACATTGCTGCTGTAGCCCAAAATGTGGGTTAACATTCATCAACATCAACCCGTTATCGTGCTCAAGAACTGAACATTTTTCGCACTTCACTGAGAAGAATTTTGCATAAAGCCTCGGTATGAAGGCTTACAGAATTCAACTAGTGCCTCATGACCATCCAATGCAATTCCACTTCGCTCATGGGTTAATGATCGCATGGCCGAAGATGAGCATTTTCGCAGAAAAATAATCTTTAGCGATAAAGCTGTGATTTGATTCCGGTGGACTATTTTTTGTGTTAAAGATAGGTGTTACGATAACAACTCAGAAACGATTGTTGCCTTGAAACACGAAATCGAAGCTGCCATTCATGAGATTGAGCCCCAAACAATCGACAATGTACTGAAAAATTGATCGGTTGATCGGATGATCGGATGGAGTACTGTTTCTTCTTGGTACATGGCAAGGTTAAACTTTTCAAATAAACTCATAGCTTCGAAAAAATTTCCGTGAGCTTTTTATTTATAGCCGATCAAAAATGCAAATTTTGCCTTATTTTTAATTTTTTCAATCCCCAATTTTCAACTTTGAGATTAATACATAATTGTTGTGATTTTTTTAAACAGTATCGTCGATTGTACTTGATCTAACATAGTAGTTTGGGTGTTATAAGCTATAATATTTTGAGAATATAATTCCCACAGTACAGAATAAATTTTTTACACAGAGATTACCTTTTGAAATTTCCGTAGGTATTCGTTTTTACCGGATCTTCCAGCAAGTGGTTTCATTTTGAATAGAGAGGGGTTTTTGTGAAAAGTAGAAATATTTCGTTTCAATCCAGAATAGAAAATTTGAGATTGATCATGGAATACAATATCTGCCAAATATCTGCATTGGTTAGTTATTCGGTTATTCTTTTCGCAAATTTATGACCTTTTCACGAATAACAGCTCTTATGTTTGGTATTTCAGTTCTTGAATCGTTACTGGAGCATTGATGTAGATCTTTGACATAGTCTCGAAGAAAAAATATAATCATAAAATAGAAACGCCTTTTACTTGATAGAAGAAATATAACAAAATTTGAATATTAAAACAAATTGAAATATGTTTATCTTCTACTTTTAAATTAAAAGTAGAAGATAAACATATTTCAATTTGTTTTAATATTCAAATTTTGTTATATTTCTTCTATCAAATAAAAGGCCTTTCTATTTTATTTTATATATAATATATAATTATATTTTGGCTTCAATAAATCTCATTATGGAATGTCAATGAATTTAAGTAAGCCTTATAAATAACTCACACTGTTCTTTGATTTTGTTAGAACATAGATCAATCTTGAATTATAAAGTTGATCTGTGTTTCGAAGCATTAGTCCTTTTACACGTGATGAGGGTTTGGATATAGGTTAGTTTTTTGATTTTGATATTTGGAATATTATTGAGTGCTGAGGAAGGAATTGCTTAGAATTAAATTTGTTTTTTGAAGATATAGTGCATGTTTTTAGAGATTTCTGAATTAACTTATTCGAATATTTAAATATATTAAATATTTCGAATAAATTATATTCTTTGAGAAGTCCTTTAAGTGTGTTCATATTTTTAAAAGGTAATTGGTGTTCTTAAAGGTAAGACCAGAAACAACATTTTGTCTCCTTTAAATATTTGTTTATTAATTTTAATGACTTTCGTATGTCTGTTGGTTTATTTATCCCATTTGACATTATACATTGAGTTTTGATTATAAACGTCTATTAAATGTAAGCGGTGCTTGTTTTAGACATTAATTTAATTCTAAGAGTTTTTTGAATAAACAATTTTTTTGAAATTAAAATTGTGGAAGATAAACACATTTCAATTTGTTTTAATATTCAAACTTTAAATAGAATCATGTCAAATCACATATTCTCGATGACCAACTGATGTTTACAAGTACATTTCGAGAAAAAATACATCTAAGACTAAATAAGCAATAAATTTATTTCTGCGCGCCTTGCAGATGAAATAAAACTTTCTGATATTTTTGTTTTTATCCATGTAGCCAATTTCAATAATCCAGAGAAACTACAAGGAATGTAAGAAACCTAGAATTCTGTATGAACTCTATGGTGGTGAAAAAAATGCGCAGTAAATTCGAAACTAGATTTTGTACTTTTCGGAAACTATTAAATATCCATATTGTATTTTAATCACTGAATCGTTGTACGATTCTCATGAATATAATTATTCTGTCTAATTGATTTTTGTGCGCTTGTTCTAGAAAACAGCGTGCTAACGTTTTGCTCAAGTGTCTGTAATTTTCGAAGTTTGCGCCAAAAATAACAAGGTTGGACACAATGAAGAAGAGTTTGCGGTCAAAAATATCTTTCTGGTCATTCTGTTTGTAAACATTGTAACTTTCGACCTGAAAACATGAAATTTGGTATTTAATTGTAAAACAATAAAATAAAAATTTGTGCAAAATTTCTAGTCAATCTACCGTACAGTGAGAAGACAAAACATATAATTCTGTATTTGAGCGCTCGTTTTAGGAAAAAGCGTTCTATCATTTTGGCTATATGACTGTTATTTTCGAATTCTGAGTCGAAAATGGTCCGATGGTGACCACTCTATCGAATGGTTCTTTCAGTATAGGTTTGAGGCCTTAATTTCTTAGTTAAGTTGGTCAATAGTTTTGCTTATATTCACATTTGAAAAATATTTATTTTTTTCCAATAGTTTCGAAACTACAGATCCGATCGATCGGAATTTGGTATTTTGAAGAAGAATAATGACGTGTATGTTCGTAAAGAAAATTGAGAGGATACCATAATCCGAAGATTCAAAAAAATTCTTTTGCGCTAACAGAATCATAGCCATAGGCTACCTATCGAGTGTAAAATAATACAAAAAAGTTCATGTCAAATTTTGTGAGGTTCAGCTAGACGGCTGGAGGAGAACATGCTAACTTTCGAACGAAAAGACGTAAAGACTTGAAAGTATGAAGGTTCCTTTGAGGTCTAAATATACAACTTAGACGTAAATATCGGCGAAATTCGCTCAATTTTTGTTCTGAGGAATCAAAGCATATGCACAGAATAGAGAAATAAAAGATTGTTCTCTTATATTTTTTAATTATTATCGATATAGCCAATTTCAATGACCTTGAAATTTACAAGGAATGTGAATTCTGTATTCTGTGGTGACCACAGGAATATTATTATATTCTATAATCTCTATGGTGGTCAAAATTTTAGAAATTTCGCGACAATTTCGCCAATATTCTGATACTAATTCGGTAACTATTAATTATTCACATTGGTCTGAACGATGAAATCTTTTGAAATGGTTTGAATTATGAAATTGTTGTATATGGTAAATTTTACTAGCTTGTTCTAGGAAAAAGCGAGCTATCTAATTTTTAAATTTTGAGCCGAAAATGGTGTCAAACGGCTTGGTTAAACACACCTTATTCTATCGTGTCAAGGCGACCGGACTCTCTTACTTTCGAATGGAAAGAGCTAGAGATCTGAAACGTTTTTAGGGTACATTTGGGGCTTATTTTTTTTTCATTAATTAAGTTGTGGTGACCACAGGAATATTATTATATTCTATAATCTTTATGGTGGTCAAAATCTCAGAAATTTTGCGACAACTTCGCCAATATTCTGATACTAATTCGCTAACTATTAATTATTCACATTGGTCTGAACGATGAAATCTTTTAAAATGGTGTGAATTATGAAATTGTTGTATATGGTAAATTTTACTAGCTTGTTCTAGGAAAAAGCGAGCTATTTAATTTTTAAATTTTGAGCCGAAAATGGTGTCAAACGGCTTGGTTAAACACACCTTATTCTATCGTGTCAAGGCGACCGGACTCTCTTACTTTCGAATGGAAAGAGCTAGAGATCTGAAACGTTTTTAGGGTACATTTGGGGCTTAATTTTTTTTCGATAATTAAGTTGTGGTGACCACAGGAATATTATTATATTCTATAATCTTTATGGTGGTCAAAATCTCAGAAATTTTGCGACAACTTCGCCAATATTATGATACTAATTCGCTAACTATTAATTATTCACATTGGTCTGAACGATGAAATCTTTTAAAATGGTGTGAATTATGAAATTGTTGTATATGGTAAATTTTACTAGCTTGTTCTAGGAAAAAGCGAGCTATCTAATTTTTAAATTTTGAGCCGAAAATGGTGTCAAACGGCTTGGTTAAACACACCTTATTCTATCGTGTCAAGGCGACCGGACTCTCTTACTTTCGAATGGAAAGAGCTAGAGATCTGAAACGTTTTTAGGGTACATTTGGGGCTTAATTTTTTTTCATTAATTAAGTTGTGGTGACCACAGGAATATTATTATATTCTATAATCTTTATGGTGGTCAAAATCTCAGAAATTTTGCAACAACTTCGCCAATATTCTGATACTAATTCGCTAACTATTAATTATTCACATTGGTCTGAACGATGAAATCTTTTAAAATGGTGTGAATTATGAAATTGTTGTATATGGTAAATTTTACTAGCTTGTTCTAGGAAAAAGCGAGCTATCTAATTTTTAAATTTTGAGCCGAAAATGGCGTCAAACGGCTTGGTTAAATACACCTTATTCTATCGGGTCAAGGCGACCGGACTCTCTTACTTTCGAATGGAAAGAGCTAGAGATCTGAAACGTTTTCAGGGTAAATTTGGGGCTTAATTTTTTTTCATTAATTTTATTAGAGAAAAATATCGGTCCAATGGTTCCGCAGTTATTTACATTTGAAAATTATTCCCATTTTTTCAAACACTTTCGAAACTACTGATAAGATTGATCTGAAATATGGTGTTTAGAAGTAGAATAACGACGTGCATGTTCATGCAGAATTTAGTGAGAATCTTATAATCAGAGAAGTATTGAGGGCTGCAGGAACCAAAGCAACAGACCTGTGATCGAATTAAAATTTAGCATGTAGATGTAAATTAACGGCAAGAAGGCTAATATT
The DNA here is from genome assembly GCA_034642435.1 of Megalocaria dilatata. Lineage (NCBI taxonomy): Eukaryota > Metazoa > Arthropoda > Insecta > Coleoptera > Coccinellidae > Megalocaria > Megalocaria dilatata. Next base: position 47,816,156 of record CM067859.1, on the reverse strand, counting down.
TTTCGTGAGGAACAAGCACAGCATTTTTTTACAAGCATTATGCCCTGTTGCGCCATCCTGTTGAAAATAAACATTGTTAACATCAATTTTTGTTGAGAAAAATTAGTTAATATCTTTCGATAACGCAATCTATTTACTGTAGCAATCGCACCAGTATCATTTTCAATGAGAGCGGAAAAAGCTAGAGACTTGAAACTTTAAGGAAGGTTATATAGTCTGAATATTCTGGTTGAGTTTGTTAATGTGCAAAATCTGCAGTTATTCATGAATCTTTTTCTTATTTTTCCGATAGTTCCCAAACTGCTGATCCGATCAAAACCAATTTTGGTGTATAATAACGGTGCGAATATTTCGTGAGTATCAACCGTCCACGCGGACGACTGGGATAAAAATGCAAATTTCAGTACAAACAGAGCAAGAGAATTGAAATGTTTGAGATCTAAATATAATAATTAAGTTCAATTCTTCCTGAGTTATTTTCTTTTGAAAGTTTTCTGAAATTTTTTCGAAAGTACAAATCCAATCGAGCACAAATTTAGTATTTAGATGTAAAATAACGATCTGATTGTGGCAAGAGGTAATGGAAGTATATACAGCTTGTTTTTTTTGGCCAGTATATAACGATGCGATTTTATATCGTGAACATTGATTACTCTGTCTTAGGTCTGTTGATAAAATATCGATATATCGATATTATTATTTAGAAATATTTATAGTTATTACTAATACTTGTTTGGACGATATATCGATAATCCGATATTAAAATATAGATATCGACAGTTCATATTTTTTTCAAATAAATATTTGATTACTAGTTTTTCAAATAAGTTTTCATTTTTCACTTATCACTTTTCACTGTTAATAGCTTTGCATCTCTTCCTCTACTTAGTCTGTGTATAATCTATGGTCTGTGATAACAACGAGCGAACTTAAAAGGAGAGGTAATGAATTTCATAACATAATATATCCTAACAGACAAGGGAAGTGCCAAAATATGTCGCCTTCGAAAAATTCTTCTATTGTGTGGACGTATTTTAAGAAAATAGATACAAAGCAACTTACGCGGGAAAAATTACAAAAGCAGCGGAAATACAACTAATTTAGTAAACCACTTAAAAAGTAAACACCATCATGAATACGTCCAATTATCCATAAAAACAGGGACAAATATTAAGAAAGTCAGTTTTAACAAACAATACTAATGGTTCAAACTCAGCTGATCAAAAAACTGTATTTTGACCAATTTTAAACACTCAGTTAGTGCTTCTGATCAATTAAGATCTGAACAAATAGCAGAAGAAAAGAAAGAAGGCCCAATATTGATGTTCATTCAAGCAGCGACAGAGTCTGTCTCTGTTTAGCTGAATTTACTAATTTTACTGCATTAATATCGATATTATCGTTAAGGGTTCCGCAAAGAGAAAGTTTGTTATTGTGAAATTCTACAAAATTATAGGACAGAGTTCCTTGATTCTTTCACTGAAAGATTGTGAAACGGATAAGATGAATAAATGACCATGCTCTGAGAAACCTGCGAATGTAAAAATTGACAGAGCATATCTAAGCTATTTGTTTGACAGTAAAATTAATGTATTTTCATCATTTTTCCACTCATGAAATACCTCTTCATAATTTTCAGTAATGCCACAACGCAAATTTATTTCACGTATGGTTGCGTGAATATTTATATCTTGAATACAACTCGGAAGACCAGATGAACGTTTTCAGTTTATTATTTTCTGAAGTAACAAACGTCTGCGATTGAATGAAAATAATTTCAAAAATAAAGCTTAATAACTTTATCAACTTATTGGATTAATTCGGCAGACGCTTCGTAAAAATTCAATTTTAATTGAAAATTAAAAATAGCAGAAATCTGAAAAACATTCATTTTTCTTTATGTGACAATGTATACATTATGTAAACGTGATTTTTTCCTTAGTGTGAAACCAAAAAAACACTACAATTATTATAATTTACTCAACTGAAATTAAAACGGGTTATCCATTTCGTGATCCGGAATTCACAGCCCTGTTTCAGTAACAGATGTCAAACAAAACTGTGATCCGAATATGTTTGGTTGAAGGTTAGCCACCCAAGAATATGGATCGTTTATCTTCTGCTGAACGTGTACAAATTGTGAAAACTTACTACAAAAACAATGATTCTGTAACACAGTGAAAAAATTTGGAAGAGGCTAGATCTGTTACTGATGTCTTAAGGCCCATACATTATCGGCCGAAAATATTTCTACTGTATGTGAAAGTGTTGAAGAAGATCCAAAGTAATCAATTCATCGGAGCAATATTTAGACCTCTCTTAGGGCACGCTATGGCGTATTTTGCGTCTGGATGTAAATCCATCCTTATAATGTTCAGTTGACTAAAACGAAAGCCAACTGGCCATGATCTTAGAACATATACCGATTGGGTGCTTGAACAACAACGGTTGGAATAAATGAATTCGGCTGATCTGAAAAATATCACATTTCACTGACGAAAACCAATCAGTTTGAAGCGTGAGCATGTCAGCAATTTTCCTCTGTGATCAGCAAAATCTTGTCGAGTTTGTTTGAGTATGGAATTGTTATACAGATGTTTGTTACACTGTCTAGATTTCTAGAACTTTCTTTTACAATATAGCTCATACTGCTTATTAACAACGAAGGGATTACGATTTTTCATATCGAATTTTCTTCAGCGACGAAGCACATTTTTCATTCGGTGGCTACGTGAACAAGCAAAATCCTCATGTTACTGCTGATAAAAGCCAGCTGTATGGTGTGCAATTTGGTATGGTGGATTGAATGTCCGTACTTTTTGAAAATGAAGAAGGTGTCACTCAAACCGTCAATTCTCATCGCTATACCCAAATGATAACTGATTTTTTTGACCTGAAATTAATGATATGGAATGGGAAGAGACGTGGTACAATGCATCAACAACAACAAGACAAAGAACTGTTCGTCGTAGTGTTACTGATGATCTAGTTTTGTCTATTTGTCGACGTTCACAACAAGTTGGACTCTGTGCATCTACCACATGGAAATTTTTGCGTAAAGATCTTGGTCTGCACCCATACAAGATCCAACTGGTTCAAGAACTGAAGCCACTTGACCATAATAAGCGTCGTTTGTTTGCTGACTGGGCCCTAGAATAGCTGGAAGTTGATCCACTTTTTGATCGTGAAATTGTGTTTAGTGATGAAGCTCATTTCTGGTTGAACGACTATGTAAACAAGCAAAATTGCCGTATATGGAGTGAAAACAATCCTCAAGGAGTTCTGAAGGTTCCATTGCATCCTAAAAAATGCACTGTATGGTGTGCTTTACACGCTGGAGACATCATCGGTCCATATTTCTCTAAAAACGATTCTGGAGCTAATGTTACAGTTAATGGTGCTCCTTACAGATCGATGATCAATGATTATTTGTTTCAAAATTTGAATGGTATCGACCCAGAAGTGTTTTGATTCCAACAAGATGGTGCTGTAGCTCATGCTGCAAACGTAACAATTGATTTATTGAAAAAAAGTTTTGGCGATAACATTATTTCGAGACATGGTCCAATTAATTGGCCTCCAAGATCATGGGACATAACTCCACTGGATTATTTTATTTGGGGTTATGTCAAGTCATTGGTTTATGCAGATAAACCAGAAACACTAGACGCTTTGGAAGCCAACATAATTCGAGTTATCGATTAAATAAGGCCTGAATTGCTCGAAAAAGTGGTCCAAAATTGCTCTAGTTGAACGCGGTTCCTCAGAGCTAGTCGTGGTAGACATATGCCGGAAATTATTTTTAAAACATAAATGTCATAAAATTATCCTTTCAAATAAAAAAAAATTGGCATCAACCTCAATTTAAATGTGGTTTAGTTCAATTTAAAGTTCTATCATTATAAAAAAAACACCCGGTAGATGTCTCTGAGCAGCGTCGTACTAATTTAATAATTCAATAGGAATAATTCTATGTAGAAATAAGTTCTGTGTAAATAGTTCGACTCGTATCTGTTGTATAGTGGAAAATAAATTATTATAGTGGAAAATATAATATAAAAAATTTTTCGGCAACAAATTTCCGAAGAAGCCTCAACGTAAACTGTTTATTTATTCATCTGATTCACATTAACTGAATAATACATGTTGATATCTGCTTATTCTTGTGAGTGGCTCACGTGTTTTGTTATATAGTAGCTTCTTCAAACGTATATAAGCATTTGGAGAAGTTTCTATGTAACAAACCGCGTCATGTGAGCAACTTACATAAATGAATAGAAATCAACATATTCGTGTTTTATTTAATTAAAATACACAATGTATTTCTATTAATAAAGGCCAGCACGATTCAAAGATTTACAAAAGGAGATACATACTTGCTTTTTGGCTTTATGGTACTTTAAGCCCATTCATCGAATGCAATTAATCTTATCTATGTAATTACTTAGTTTCAATCGAATATGGAGAAATATTTTCGGTAGGCTGATAATTTTTTGAATGTGTTTCTTTTATGCTTCCACTTACGATCTGGACCCGGTAATATTAACATTTCGAAGTTTATTGAACTAAACCTGCAAATATCAACACTTATATTTTTTTTTCCAAAATTATCTAACTTAGAATGCACGAAATTTTTATATATCAAATTGTTTCAGACAATTTTCGACACAGAATTAGCAAATTTTCATTATAGACGAGGTTTAATTTCCCACAAAATAGATGAATAATTTTTGGGACTAAATAGTAGAATAGTTTTCAGTTCGTGACATCTAGCGGTACACCTTGGTATTAGTCTATTTCGAGCAGATATCTTCCTATGATGAAGCTCAACAACGTTTTTAAGGTATGGTTATTAGGTACGGAACTCCCAATACAGATTTATGTTTTTTTGTGCACTCTTACGATTGAGTTCTATCGTATTTGTATTTTTCGAAATTGTGTGAAATATATCAGACCAATTGACACAAAATTAGTGCTCACATCTGATTATCTAGCTGCCTGTATTACGGTATGAATATACCGTAACTCAAATTCTCAAGAATTTGAGAAATTAAATGTTCTGAATCTCAGACTAAAATAGCTAGAAGGGAATGAGTTCTCATTATACGGCCAGTAGTCGTCATTTCCAAAATTTTACATTTGCTATCCGACAAAAACCAAACGAGGGAGAAACGTAAGTTGAAAAAGCCTATTCGATCCACCACCAAGAAACAAAATTTTCTTCACTTATAAATTTCATATTTGTTTTGTATTGATTTTAAAATTGTATTGTAATGTCGTAACTTCAGGCAACTCTAAAGGATTTTGTAACTGTAGTTCATGTTTTTCGTTTCAGAGCCCTGATGAAGATTTCATAATAAAATCGAAACCATTTGGACTTTTTCTTAAAAAGTTGTTATTATTGTAACCCTGGAACTAGAACCTTTGAAGAATTGTTGAATAAATTTCTATTTCATTCATCAATTCTCGACTTAACTTCAGTATTTATATTAGATATCCAGTCAAAATATTATTTTATCTTGATTTTCTGGTTTACATGACAGAAAGCCTATAATACCTGTCAAAATGAGCGATAGGCCTTATTACCTCTCATTTTTTTCTAATTGAATAAATATTCTTTGAACGATTTATGCATTCTTGTCAGTGTCTACGACTCCAAAAAATCACAATGGTCAGAAAACGACCTGATGGCAGCAGTTCGAACAGTGGTAAACTAAATACTGAGTTCATATCCAGCAGAACACTAAGAAACCATATAAAAAGTGGCAGATTTAAAACTTCCTGGGTCTAAAAGCATTACTTACCGATGAACAGGAAAATAATTTAGTGAATAGGATAATCAGGTTTGTCTAACACCACGTACCGATTCTTCGTCCAATTGCGAACTCAATAAAATTGGTCACAAATTAAATAGGAACGCCAAACTCACTGGGGCAGACTGATTCAGTATATTATAATAATAAAAAAAAACTTAAAATCTCTAGAAGGAAGACTCAATGCATGAATTTATAATATCATACAGATTTTGTTTAAATTTACTTCGAACAAAGAATTTTTAATTCACTATGCAGGCACATAACAATTAAGTACCCAGAGTTCAACCATTTAGGCCTTTCAAATATGTCTCATTTAATTCCTAGAAACCTGAACGGACCTATTAGGAAACGGAAATATTTGTCCCTTAGATTTTTCGAGCCCAAAGCCACTCTCTCATTCGCACAGTTAGTCGAAAGACAATTGAACACATTCCCTCGGCCAGACGGTCACGCGATACTTACCCTGTATAAACAGTTAATCAGAAAGGTACAGTTGAAGCTATTCCCTCGACCAAACGGTGACGCAACATTCTCTAGAAGTAAGTTCTCTTAACTTATGAAACACATTCATATCTACGCTTGAATTATTTTATATTCGCATTTTTTACTTTAAACTTCCGAGGAACTCTCTCTCTCTCTCTCTCTCTCAGTTACCCATAATGCACTAAAGGCCTGGAAGTGAATGTATTATCTACATTATTTATTTGTAATTAGATATTAAATTGTGAACAGTGAACTCAAAGAAGATCAAGATAGTGTTTCCACCGCATTTAGTGTTAAAACCACAGAAACAATTCCCTCAATTTGGGTAAATAATTCATATTTTGAAGCATGCTTAAACAAGAATTTGCATACTAATTGGTTAACGTTTAATCAATTACTTCCGAAGAATTCAAGAAGGTTAAAAGGTATATCTCTACATACCAAGCAATTCTTTACAAATTTCTTCTGTAGACCTTCTACAAATTTTAATTTCGAAGAAATTTTTTATTCAAAAATTTTTTTGTAGAAAATTTAGAAATGGAATAAATATATGAATGATATATGATATTTTTTATTTTGTAATAATCCTTCTTTCCAGAAAAAAACCTCTTTTTCTTATTCGATTCGTGAACACAGCAAGAGCGCAAAAACTTAACAAATTCATTTTGAATGTTCATTTCGATAAAATGGGAGGAATTTATGATAACCCGATCTGAACAATTTTCCTGAAAGAATTTATAACGTGGATGAAAAAGGTTGCAGCTTTACAATACACAAACAATAAAATGTATTGACTCAAAGATATGCCAAACGAGTTCAAACAGCCATCAGATCACGCCGAAAGCATTACCACCGACGATAATTCTCAAAGGCAAAATATTAAAGCCATAGTTATTTAAAAACCACCTAAAGGTTATATGACTAATGAGCTCTTCAGGGAATTTCTCAGAAATCTGGCCAGGTATAAAAGTCTTGGAACTTTCCTTTGATTTTGACAGGTAGCCTGTCATTTAGATCTATCCATATTGCCTTATCTCCTTACATATCTCTGTATGCTTTACCGTAGAAAACTATTTATGAACTCCTGCAACTTGACAAAGCTGTCTTCAGGCCTTTTGAACACCACTAGGACATAGAGGTATTCTCAATAAAAAATCAAGATATGAAGCTTACAAAGTCACGAATCATCAGGTCCAAATGTACGCATCATAGCAATATTACTACTAGTTTTAAAGCAATATGCTTGTATGTTTTGAATCCTGAATAGGCATTCGCACCATCTATTTTGACACAAGCTACATTACACAAACGAAAGACTTCGGTAATCATTCACGCTTCACCAACGAAAAGGAATGTTACATCGTCAGCATCAACATTTGCAGCAGTTGAACAGGGACCAATTATTCTCTCTGAATAAACTTTTTCCACCATTTTTACTCTTCTGATTCGGATGATTTTGAAGATAATATTGTGCTTTCTGAGCTAAAAAAACATTCTAATTTCGAGTAACTCATACTAACGAAAAACGAAATAGATAAAATTAACGAATATAAAAGATTCGTGTGTCGATTTTCATTGGGAATCAGTTATCAGGATTTTCAGCGAAACTTTTCAATGGGTGTTTTTGCAACAACTTCTCATCAATATTCGTGCAAATTTGGTGATCGTTATCAATAATGCATCATACCACTTACGTATCTTACATACCATAAAATATCTAATACGTCAACCATTTGATATTGTATGATGAATTTAATTCTTAAAGTTTCTTCAAAGAAATTTTTTGAAATTAAAATTGTAGAAGACAACAGATTAAATCTGTTTTGATATTCAAATTTTAAAATAATCCTTCTATCAAGTAAAAAACCGTTCCTTCTTATTTTAGTGAACTGAAAAGTCGGATATAGTAGAGTTCCAGAAATCTAAAAACATGTTAATTACGGATATTATTCCAAAAGAGTATTCTTATACCACGCTGAAGCCCGAAAATTCGAGAACACATATGTGGTAAATCTGCTTTGCAATAAATATGGTCATTCACTATTTAGATAACAACCCCATCATTGTATTTTCAATCTAATAGAACTGCTTTCGGGAGTGATTAAGAACTGCTAGAGAAAATATAATCTTACCAATTAAGGATGTTAAAAAAAGAAGTTATATGAGTTTGGCAAAATTCTGTCTCATGTTATAAAAACTGAGGACGAATATGACGATATAATAATAATAATCCCCCTTTATTTGGCAGTAAAGCCAAATTTTAAGTTATCAGACAAATCCTATATCATCAGAAAGCTTACTTCAAACCTGTCAAAGAAGCGAAGTCCAAGAGAGCTGCTAATCTACTTAATCTTAAAAAATTGCAGCCAAGTAATGAAAAAAATAAGATATGAATTTAGAGAAAAAACACAGAAAACAAAGAAACAAAATTCAAAAGGTGAAGCCGAATAAATAGTATGAAAATGTTTAAATTTATGCAATCGGTTTTGATGAAAAAGTATTGAAGATCCAACAAAATTTTTTCAACGTTAATTCAAAAGTTCTAGTGCTGAATGATCTTAGTTCAGGTGGAAGATTATTGCATGCAGAAATAGTCTTGTGGGTGAAACTTCTTTTAAAAAGAGACGTATTGAAAAGTAGCATATAGTGTATTCCCCTGCTCGTAATTAAACGTGAGACCTAAGAATCATCATTTAGTGAAGCAGGAAAATTATTACCCTTTATACTGTGTACAAATACCGTGAAATGGTGGATGCGCGTATCGTTCATATTCAGCCAACCAAGTTCCCGAATTTTAGCTCTTATACCTCGTTCAAACATCATCAAACCGAAAATTAACCTTATACAACTATTTTCTACCCCCTGGAGACTATCTTGTTCCATTACATGCAAACAATTACCATAGATCACATCTGCATAATTCAGTTTCACCAGTTACTTTCAGAATTAGTAAGTGTACCCCAAGTTCAAAAAATGATTATTTCGAATCCTAAGAACTAGAAAGGTACACGCCATTGAAGAAACAATCTTGAATAAAGTCGACAATAATTTTTCTAAAGTATGAATAGCACCTGGTGAGATATTAAATTATTCTCAATACATTTTCTGATCAATTTTATGGATATCAGTATATATATATATATATATATATATATATATATATATATATATATATATATATATATATATATGTTTCGAAAACATTTTTTCGAAACCAATCATATCTTCCTAGAATTGTACAATCTTGAAATAATACACCTGGAAGCAAAAGCAGAAAAAGTAGACATTCTGGAATCCATAGAAATATTTAAGCACAAGCACGTTTTAGGAATAAAACTATTAAATGAGCGGACAGAACTTTGACACACTCCACTTCTCGAAGTCTTGCACAAGTCGAAGCCTTCAACGAATATACAGGAATGGAAACGATAGTTGGAAACAGGAAATTCAATGTTAATCTATAGGACAATGTCAGTTCAGCAGAGCAGTAGAAGAATCCAAAACCTCAACGCGATTTCATGACGAATAAACGATTGCTCTCTCCCAGTGGGAATGGGAGGAAATGATTCTATCAAAACAAGCAGTGAAGAGCCTCGTTGAGATAGAATTCGGTTTATTCAGTTTTAAAATATAGTGAACACTACGAAACTCGAGGCACTGTATATTCAGTAATGAAAAGTGATAGAAAACTGAGAATGTTCTTATTTCATTTCATTTCAATACATTCACGTCAGTTTCATTTTCAACTTCAGTACCCCAATGTAAGCACGTGGATTCGACAGATGCACAAAACCAGCTACGGGACTGTGTGTTTGTCAAGTGAAAATATAATGACCATACTATGCTTCAAATGTTTCCATTTGCAAAAAAACAAGTTGAATAAATTATTCCTTCTAGATGTGATAGTTTGAATATCATTGAATGATATGTTTTGAAACTCCCTATAGACATTATAATATAGTATATACATTTCTTCTCTGTTTAACTAAATATCTTACATTATTCTCTTAACTTTCACAATATGAAGAACTTGCGTGAATAGAGATTTGAGAGTCTCAGGGTAGATTTGGAGTCTGAATATATCAGTAATGTTCGAAAAGGGACAACATCTGCCTGATCGTTCTTGAGTTATTTTCATTCGACATTTTTTTTCTCGACTATTTTTGAAAGTACAAATCCGATCGAAATTGAATTCAATGTTCAGATGTTGAATAACGACACTAAATAATCTGTAATAATATTTTTGCACAAGAAGGAAGATTAACTGTACTACTGAAAATAAATTAGTCTTCTACCAACTATAAATACCGTGAAGTGCTTCATATGAAATTAACGACTTTCCATTTCTTCAAAATATATAAATTATATCGTGTATAATAATTTACATTCCATAAACATTCAGGAGAAGTTTGAGATCGTTGAACTGGATGGAATTAGAAATCCCTACATAAACGAATAATGTACTAGATCGATTTACTACAATACTAACATCTGGACAATATGGTACATAAAAACAACTTTTCCCTATGAATGAGTGAGGGACTGTGGCAGTGCGATATTACATTAAAGAAACTTTCATGGTTTAGACAGAAAGCTCAATTGTCAATGTAACAAACCAACGCTGCGCAGATGATTTGGTTTTAATGTTCAGGGGTTTAGAAGATTAAAAAAATGCTGTAGAAACCACAATTAATATGACTCAAGATCAGAGGGAAGCTTTCGAGATTGAAATCAATTTTATTATTTTTATTATTTAGAATATTTTATTGAAACCATCTACGCTGGATCAAAAATTTCGCATTCGCCATTTTGCAATACTTGATTTTCTAAAAATTTTCTTAACACAAATGAAACTCATCAAAATGAATCTATGTAGTTCAGTTTATAATTCGCTGTGTGTTAAAACAATTGTGAGCTTCATAAAGACTGGTTATTTTAAATATATAATGTAAATTGAAAATTATATGTTAATTTTCCCCTACTCATCATTTTAGTCCTATAGTACTGTACTAATTTTCCTTGGCACATACCGATTGATATTTTCGAAAAATTGAATTTTTTTTTACACATGTTCAGTATTTATTATATTTATTACTATGGTAATTTCTTAACAATTAACTTTTGGCATATCTACCCAGGAACTGTGAAACAGTTTTCTCTGATTTAATCCAACTTTATTCATAATCAGACACTAAAAAATTGGAATTTTAAAGGGTCTTACAATATGTGTGATAGTTTTTCAAATAGATATTTCCCGCTTTCTAATAAATTCTGATTTCCAGATATAATCATAATTTAATAAAATAGAAAGGCCTTTTACTTGATAAAAGAAATATAACAAAATTTGAATATTAAAACAAATTAAAATATTTTTATCTTCTACAATTTTAATTTCAAAAAAATTGTTTATTCAAAAAACTTTTAGAATTAAATTAATGTCTAAAACAAGCACCGCTTACATTTAATAGACGTATATAATCAAAACTCAATATATAATGTCAAATGGAATAAATAAACCAACAGATATAGAAAAGTTATCAAAATTAATAAATAAATATTTAAAGGAGAAAAAATTTTGTTTCTGGTCTTACCTTTAAGAACACCAATTGCCTTTTAAAAACATGAACACACTTAAAGGACTTCTCAAAGAATATAATTTATTTGAAATATTTAATATATTTAAATATTCGAATAAGTTAATTCAGAAATCTCTAAAAACATGCACTATATCTTCAAAAAATAAATATAATTCTAAGCAATTCCTTCTTCAGTCCTCAATAATATTCCAAATATCAAAATCAAAAAACTAACCTATATCCAAACCCTCATCACGTGTAAAAGAACTAATGCTTCGAAACACAGATCAACTTTATAATTCAGGATTGATCTAAGTTCTAACAAAATCAAAGAACAGTGTGAGTTATTTTTAAGGCTTATTTATCATATCATAATTAATATAATCAAAAAATATAAAGCAGAGTATTTCATATAATATATATATATATTTTTTAATTAAAATGAGTTTCCATCAAGTCAATACCGAATCTATCAAACATAATTAATGTAGTTTCATGACGCAGCTTCTGATTCTTTTCGAACGGTTGGAAGTACTGAAAAAATATTACCAAAGTGGTAGCTCAGATGTGGGTACTCATTCTAGTACCAATCCCAAGTAATTTGCGCCAGTTATACGTCACACTGTGAGAAAAAGTTAACTTTAGAAGATAATAATGCACCAAAACTATGACGAAACATACGAAGTGAGTAGAACATTGTAGTTGCAGGGACCAATGTTGCCGATGAGCCAAATATGTCGATTTTACAACGATGGCAACAACTGGAGTTTCTCAGATATCAACTTGGAGAATATTGCGTTAGGATTTGGGTTTCATGCTTCTAAAGTCCTATGGACTTAAGAAATAACGGCAAATGATAACAGATAGCTTAAAGAGTCTGCTGAACTATTCAAAATTAAATACAACGACAATGAACAGCTTGTAACATTCATGAAAAAATATTTTGATATTCAATCATGAAAATGATTGTAACTCGAAAAAGGTGTATTTTTGGATGTTGCACTGGAATACCTGTTTATTTGCAGAATTAATGATTCATTGGGGAAATTTCACCGATATCATTAACCAAAAAGAAGTTTCTGACCATTAAGTACTAGGGTCAGTCCGTTCCTGGCGGTCTCGAAGACTTATGACGAAATTGTTGAAAATAAATCATTACTGATATTTGTATTGACCTAAATTCAAAAAATTACTGAAATCAATTACTGTGTCGATAGGAAGTTATCACAAAAAAACTGTATTATGGGAGTACCATTTGGAGGTATATATATCTTCTCAAGGGAGGTGTCGTAGGAAAAAAAAATGAAGCATTCCTGACTCGTCTTTCTATACTTTATTCACATCTGAAAAGGAATCACGTAGTGTCGGTACACCCTGTATACTATATACCAACGCCACCACAGAGTTATATAATTGCTTTAGTTTTTCTGAAAGTAATATGAGTCTTTGACTCTGTATATAACAGTTTTTCTGAAGTCATAAAATATATTGCCGATGCACATAAAGTGGTTATATCGGGTGGTTTTTTTTAGAATGATAAAACTTCAAATTGAAATAAAACACATTTAAATTAAGATTGAAGCCAATTTTATGACATTTATGTTTTGAAAAAAGTTTATGGCACATGTCCACCACGACTAGCTTTGAGGAACCGCGTTCGACCAGACAAATTTTGGAACACTTTTTCGAGTAATTCAGGCTTTATTTTATCAATAACAGGAGTTATGTTGGCTTCCAAAGCGTCTATTGTTTCTGGTTTATCAGCATAAACCAATGACTTGATATAACCCCAAAGAAAATAATCCGGTGGAGTTATGTCGCATGATGTTGGAGGCCAATTAATTGGCCATTTCTCGAAATAATGTTATCGCCAAATCTTTCATTCAATAAATCAATTGTTACTGTAGCAGCATTGGAACCAAAACACTTCTGGGTTGATACCATTCAAACCACTGTAACATTAACTCCAGAATCGTTTTTAAGGAAATATGCACACAATACAGTGCATTTTTCAGGATGCAGCGGAACCTGCATAACTTCTTGAGCATTGTTTTCACTCCATATACGGCAATTTTGCTTGTTTACATAGCCGTTCAACCGGAAATGGGCTTTAATTTTCGATAATACTTTACAGATGAAACCGATACAACTTATAAGGAAATAATGTTGAGTAGGAATCAGATGAAACTTTTTTCTTCTGCATATAAATACATATAGATTCAAAGTTGATTCATAAAAATAAATCTCTCGATTCCCTCCATTTGTATACTGAATCTTTTAATTCTAAATTCTATGTAAGAATTGTTTCAGTATTGGTTTTCATTCAAAAATTCATTTTTGATTTTGAAACCAAAAGTAGATGATTATATTTTCACGTATTTTGTTACGGTTGTACTAATTTCTTATATTTAGAATACCGATAGGTATTTCTAAATGTAATGTATCGGGTGTTTTTCAGAGGATAACTGGGGGATAAGGATAACTGTGATTTGACAGAAGTTAGAAGCTATGTTGTTTTGACATTTCTGTTCAGTAAGCATTGACAAATTATCATGGAAAGACTCGCGCCGCAACAACGTTCACAAATTGTTGAAATTTATTTCCAAAATCAGTGTTCTATTCGCCAAACTTATAGGACACTTTATGAAATTTATGGTTTATATAATCGTCCATCAGAGTAGCTTATTCGTCGAACTATCGATAGATTTCAGACAACATTTTTTCTACTCGATGCAACAACAACAACAACAACAAGACAACTGTACGTACAGAAGAAAATATCGCTGCTGTAACTCATAGTGTTAATGATGATCCAGATTTGTCTGTTCGTCGACGTTCACATCAAGTTGGACTTCGTGCATCCACCACATGGAAACATAAAAAATTTTGCGTGAAGGTCTTGGTCTACACCCATAGAAGATCCAACTGGTTCAAGAACTAAAGCCACTTGACCATAGTAAGCGTCGTTTGTTTGCTGATTGGAACCTAAAACTGTTTGAAGTTTATCCACTTTTTTATCATAAAATTGTATTTAGTGATGAAGCTCAATTCTGGTTTAACGGCTATGTAAGAAAGCAAAATGCCATATATAGAGTGAAAACAATCCTCAAGAAGTTCTGCAGGTTTCATTGCATCCTGAAAAATGCACTGTTTGGTGTGCTTTACACGCTGGAGGCATCATCGGTCCATATTTCTTTAAAAACGATTCTGGAGCTAATGTTACAGTGAATGGTGCTCGTTACAGATCGATGATCAATGATTATTTGTTTCAAAATTTGAATGATACCGACCCAGAAGTGTTTTGGTTCCAACAAGATGGTACCACACCCCATGCTGCTACCGTAACAATTGATTTATTGAAAGAAAGATTTGGCGATAACATTATTTCGAGAAATAGTCCAATTAATTGGCCTCCAAGATCATGCGACATAACTCCACTGGATTATTTTCTTTGGGGTTATGTCAAGTCATTGGTTTATGCTGATAAACCAGAAACAATAGACGCTTTGGAAGCCAACATAACTCGTGTTATTGATGAAATAAGGCCTGAATTACTCGAAAAAGTGGTCCAAAATTGGTCTGGTCGAATGCGGTTCCTCAAAGCTAGTCGTGGTGGACATATGCTGGAAATTATTTTTAAAACACAAATGTCATAAAATTATCTTTTGAATCTTTTAAATCTTAATTTAAATGTGTTTTATTTCAATTTAAATCTATCACCTAAAAAAAACACCCGATATAAGTCAGCATACCATATAAACAGAACTAACTGTCCAAGTAGAAAATCTATGAGTATTTATTTATATTGGAAGCATGAACGAAGCGATTCTATCTTGAAATTCAAATATAAATTGTTTCAAAATGAAAATAATGATGAAATTTAATTTCTACAAAGAAATTTATAGTATAATAAAACAATAGTTTTGCTACATTATGACTTCGTCAGGTTTTATTCGCAACTCATTCAAATAAAGCTCATAAGGCTTCTGAAATAGAATTATCGGAAAAGACAGAAAAGAAAGGGGCGCAATATTGGGAATTGCCGCTAAATTACCATATTATCTGAAGATATTTAACAATGGTGATCTGTAAACTATGTTCGTTCATTAATAACTTTGTTTAAGGAATAGTATCTGCTAATTCAAAGCATTTCTCAAATTGTGAATTCATAACTTTCAAAATAAATTAGAAATTAGAAGTATTTCAGGTACTTCAACTACATGATTAGTTTTGAAAATTAAAAGATATATAAGATTTAGTATCACACTCAAAACTCAAAAAAATTCAAAAAAATAAAATATACCTATTCAACCATTTAACAACTTGGGCTGTTTCAAAGTATACCTTCTGATTAGCTAAGTTCGACATCCGCTGAATAAGTACAAACTAAATCGAAAAACAAGAAGCTACAAATATGATGGAAATTATTGAAACTCTCACTGAGCACTCGCCTGAAAATTCTATCAATAACACATAGTCATAGATTATTCCATAGAAACTCATAAAACCCTATAGTATCAGCAAATTTGAAGGAACAAAGAAGAACAGGAAGTATTCCAATAAAATCAGAACGGTAGTTACTTTCTGAAATCTCCATGTTATTTGATATTATGAGATGGCAAATATACAAAAATTGAAAGTACATTTCAATAATTGAATAATTATAAATTGTAAATTTTTAGGTTTTTTTTTCATTGAAAAGGTTGATCCTGAATAAATTGGTAATTAAAATATTTTAAGTACCTTTACTGGATGAAACTTCATCAGCTTCAATGATTCGGTTAACAAGCCAGTCTGATTTTATGGTTTTATAATTTCATATGAAACAACTGAAAATTTGTGTTATCGGATATAATTTTCAGACACATGTGCTTTCTTCATATTTGGAGCTTCTTGTTTTCTAATTTAGTTTGTATTTGTGCATCGCATGGCGAACTTTGCTCATGAAAAGATATACTTCGAAACATATATGTCCTAAGTTGTTATTTGGCTGGGTAGATATATTTTCTTTTCATTAATTTTTGAGTTTTTGTTACTATGTGGTGATAATGTTCATATATCTTTGAACAGAGATGTATCTCCTAAAATATAGTGTATTAATTTTTGAAATTAATCGTCCAGTAAAGGTGCTGAGAATATTTTCAATTTATTTCAAAATCAAACTTCACAAAATACAACAAAACCTATGAATTATTAATTTACAATCATTTAGAACTGAAACTTTCGTTAAGGAAAATCTCATAGTTGTTATTGAAATTGATTATGAATTTTTCCTATGTTGAATCCGAAGTATCTGATATATAGGAAACTCAACTCATCTGTTGTTTAGATATTTTTTTCTTGAAAGATCTTCCGTTAAGAAAAACACAAACCATAGGAAAATCATTACAAGTCCACTTATAGATATCAGATTCTTTGTATTCCTTTATTTTATCTTTTTTGTTTTCAACGAAAATTTCTGGATTAATATTATTAATAGTTCTGAAAGCAAAACAACTTAATTTCCGCTAATTTTTTTAATTTCACAAAGAAATTAAATAAATTAGCGGAAATTAAGCTATTTTACTTTAATCATCAAGATGTATTTCCGACAAGTAGAGACCGATACAATCAAACAGTTCTGAAAGCTATTTTGCAATTGAAATTTTCCTTAAAATATTAAGCAATATCTCCAGATATTCTATTAACATAATTTAATGAAGTGTATTTTAGAGTAGTCTTAACTCGCTTGATAATACGCATTTGGTATTTCTTGTACTATTGAACTTGAGCAGTGCTTTTGATTCAGCTTGTATCTGAATTAAGTTATCTTGAGTTGGAAGCAGATACTTTACAGTGGTTCAAGGGTTATATGGACGACAGAAAACAGTTTGTTCAAATTAAAAATTTCGCTCATAATGATATTATACTGCGGAGTACCATATGGTGGTATTTTTGGACCAAAATTATTCTACATCTATATATTTGACGAACCGTTTTATATTTTCATAGGTTCATTAATATGCAGACGATCTTCCAATTGAACAATCTTTTAAGTTCGACAAATTTCTGCAATCCTTCAATATGGTGAACAGTGATCTCGAAATATTTTCATTATGGTATAACATCAATGCTTTCCAGTTGAATGCCAGTAAATCTGAAGCATTGTTGATAGGTAATAAGGCACGTAAATGATCCGTGAACTCTTGTAAAAATCTCTGGACAGTATCTCCTTGAAATGTAAAAAATCGGTGAAAAGTTTAGGTGTGTGGCTCGATGAGTTAAGGTGTGTGGCTCGTTTTCGATGCATGTACCGTACAATTTTGAAGTGTCCAGATATTGAAATTGATTGGAATACAGAATTATTATTTGATGAAGGCTCTGTATCGATTTTTTTAAGGTATTTTGTATATTACTTCTTCTGCAACATCCTTCATCCAGGTCACATCACTCTGTACAGGACGATGTAGCAGAGATTTAGATATCTCTTCTCGGTGTTTTCATTTAAACTGTTTATAAATCGGTCTCCACCTTACCTTTCTGAAATTATGGAATGTGCGTTAGGGATTTATATGTTTCCGATGTTTTGATCCGTTTTTTGTTGTAAGATGTATTTTTCTCGATTATTTCAGCTTATTATTTTGCCATATTCAAGTAAAGTAGATGTTAGTTTTCATGGTTAATATTGTTCTGAAAATGTTTAGTGGTGAAGTGAAACAATGGCTTTGAGTCCAGCTCTTACCAATTTCATGGCTTTTCATGTGATAAATATTATTATTATTTTAATTAGCACATACCTGTACCAAAAAAACAAATATTTGAGAATCGGGTTTGAATAATCGCGTAGACAAAATTTTGTATCTGCTCATCAATCTCAGGAAAACAGATATCTTTCAAAAATGTTTAACATAATCTTAAGAATTTCATCATAAAACTATCTTACTTGGAATATTCAATATTATTGGATATCTAAGTAAGTTACTTTTTATAAAATCTCAAGATATGTAAAAAAATTACTAAAAAACAAGTTTTAAGAGAGACTTTGCTTCGTCAGATAGTTTTATGATGAAATTCTTAAGATTATGTTAAACATTTTTAAAAGATATCTGTTTTCATAAGAGGGATGAGCAGAAACGAAATTTTGTCTACTCAAAATATTCAATTTATAGGATTTTGGTTAACAATTTTTATTTTTTGGATTTTGTTATATCATTTGGATGTCTTATAATGAATGTTTATTTTATATGTCGTTTGATATAAGTAGTATGATTTAAGTGGTACTTATATGACATTAATTTAATTTAATTCCTGAAGTTTAATTATTAAATATTAGGAGTACAAATAAGTTTCCGCCGTTTTTTAACACAAATTAAATATTTATTATAGAAGACGATCTGAGACTGCTTGCTGAGTGACTTCTAATGTTAGAGCAAGTTCTTTTTGTGTTTGAGATGAATCTTTCTCCAATAATTCCTCCAATTCTGCATCCTCGTAAATTTTTGGTCTTCCACTGCGATTTTTGTCTTCTACGTCAAAATCACCGTTTTTAAACTTTTGAAACCACTCTCGACACGTTCCCTCACTCAAAGCATCCTCATCATATGCTTCTACGAGCAATTGATGCGCCTCAGCAGCAGATTTCTTTAAATTTAAGAAGTAAACTAATATTTCCCGCAAATGACGCTTACTTGGCTCAAATTTTGACATTTTCAACCTATAGAAATTATATTTTACCAATATAAAATCAATGATATTAATAGGTTATGTTGTTCTTGAATGTCCAAACTATTTTTTAAGCCGGTTATCATCTGCGAAAGCTAACCGAATTAAATATGTAGAAGGCTTATATTGGAATATTTAAATAATTGTATATACCTTCTATCAAGTATAAATCTCTATTTATTTCATTTTATTCATAATATATAATTATTTGGTTTCCTTAACATTCTTTATACAGATAGTCCTTGTGCTATAACAGAGGCCGTTAAATTGCCTTTCAATCTTTTAGATCAATGGTAAACCACAGAAATATTTATTTGAGTTAACATTACATTCCATTTAAATTTTCAGTATTCATTTACCAGCAGCTTTCCGAATTGTTGAAAGGTGAGAAAATATTTTTGTCGATTAATGCCATACTGAATATGAATATAATTGAGTACTGACGAAGCAAAGTCTCTCTTAAAACTTGGTTTTTAGTAATGTTTTTACATATCTTGAGATTTTATAAAAAGGAAATTAGTTAGATATTCAATAATATTGAATATTCTAAGTAAGATAGTTTTATGATGAAATTCTTGAAATTATGTTAAACATTTTTGAAAGATATTTGTTTTCATAAGATTGATGAGCGGAAAATTTTGTCTACTCAAAATATTTTATTTATAGGATTTTGGTTTACAATTTTCATTTATTGAATTTTGTTATATCATTTGGATGATAATGAATGTTTAGTTTATATGTCGTTGGATATGTCATTATAGGGATTTTTTGACTTCCTTGATAAGTAATCTTTTCAGTGACATACGGTCGGATTCTGGACATACTTTTATATTTCGTTGGCTGTTAGTCAATTTGCGGAACCCCAGGCGCTGATTTTGTCGTCCTAAGTCCAATAAAGCGTTTAAATTGTTTCCTTCAATCTTACGTGGTCTTCCTGAAACTGGTCTATGGCTCATATCCATGCCATTTTTTATCCTCTTTTTTGTCGCACATACAACACTTTTTCCCAGTACAGTCAATTGCACTAATTTTTTAACGTTTCGAAAACCTTTTCTATACAAATATTCTACCTGCTTTCTTTTTTCTACTTGCGACATCATTTCATAAATTGTATACTTGGGGACAACCAACAATATTGGACAATATTGTTGCTATGCAACTTTGGCCTTAGCCGACTATCTGCACAACCTATTTTATACATTACTCTTGTCATACAATGTTACAAAAAAAAGTATATTAGAATTATGAAAAATAATAAATTCTGGATACTTTCTAGACGCACTTTAATAATATTAAATAATGTAATTCTGATTTTCACAAATTTTTATTGTTATTACAATACAATAATTGATGAAAATCAAGTGAAGACTGGATTTTCATCAAGTGAAGACTGATCCAATCAAACATTTGCATGTAGTTCTCTCTCCACTGAGTTTTTTTGTTCACTTCGTATTAACATAAATTTCTCACTTACATTTTCTTCGGGTATATTCTTGATTTTGACTTCCTGAATGGGTATTATATGAGAAATTATTGAAGGTGAATATAGAGTTGAAGTAGGTAAACAATACTGATATTTGTTAAATTGAAAGTATTTATTACATTTACGAGGATAGACTCAGAAGGAAGTTTTCAACCTAATGGGTAATTCAATCCAAGAATCGAATTCAATTCAATGAAAATCAGCTGAAAATACATTAAATTGACAACTAATATGAAGCATACAATTATTTATCAGATTTTCTGAGGAATTTCTTGTCTTATTCATCCTTAAAGTCCCTACCTGAATCATATTGATTCATTTCGATTCATAAAAAGTGAGGTGAAATGACTAACAACAATGTAAATTAGGTTCTTCTGAATATTTCAATATTTTGAAATATTTTTGTAGAGCGAAAAGCTCATTTTCCATACAATTATTTATCAAATTTTATGAGAAATTTCCTGTATTATTCATCTTTAAAGTCCCTACCTGAATCATATTGACTCATAAAAAGTGAGGTGAAATGACTAACAACAATGAAAATTAGTTTCTTCTGAATATTTCAGTATTTTGAAATCTTTTTGTAAAGCGAAAAGCTCATTTTCCACTGTAATGGATAAATAATTATTTTGCATCATCAATTATTCGCTACGGGTTAATATCAAGGGTGAATCCGTTTTAATGGGCAGAATAAGGAAGATATGATCAGAAAAATTGATTTTGAGTTTAATTTCAAACTGAAGAATAATTGCTTGACTTGGGTGTATTATAATCTGACTGAGATTTAGATGAAGTTATTCATATTAATTTGTTTATAATAAAATACATTAGGTACATAAAAATTGTTTTTTGCGATCACTAATTTTTTTTTATTGTTGATACAATGAATGGAACACATTTTCCAGTTAGGCATATAACTTTCAAATATTCCTTCAGCATCAGGTTAAACCTAATAGAAAATCTCAAATATCATACAGATTTATTCTGTTTACCTCCTATAAATTGAAAAAAAATTATTTAAATATTTTAATATTAGCCTTCTACATATTTAATTTCCAAAAATTATATTTAATAATTATAACTTCAGAAAATAAATTAAAATAATGTCATATACCACTTATATCAAATGACATATGAAATTAACATTCATTATAAGACATCCAAATGGTATAACAAAATCCAATAAATAAAAATTATTAACCAAAATCCTATAAATTAAATATTTTGTATAGACAAAATTTTGTTTCTGCTGATCAATCTTATGAAAACAAATATCTTTCAAAGATGTCTAACATAATCTCAAAAATTTCATCATAAAACTATCTTACTTATATTATATTATATTCAATATTATTGGATATCTAACTAAGTTACTTTATATAAAAACTCAAGATATGTAAAAACATTACTGAAAAATAAGTTTGAAGAGAGACTTTGCTTCGTCGTTCATATTTAATAAATATAACATCAATCAGCAACAAATATTTACTCACCTTTCAACCATTTAGAAAACTTCTGGTAAACTGAAAAATCTTTAAATGTGGTGTAACGGTTAACTATTATATATGTAAATATTTCTGTGGTTTACCCTTGGTCTAAAAGATTGAAAGACAGTTTAACGGCCTCTGTTCTAGCACAAGGACTATCTGTATAAAGAATGTTAGGGAAACCAAATAATTGTATATTATGAATAAAATAACATAAATAGAGGTTAATTCTTTTTAATAATTTCATATACCTCCTATTATGAATTAACCTCTATTTATGAAAAAAAAATTGTTCAAAAACATTATGAGCTGAATTAAATAAATGTCTCAAGAACACACAATGTAGTAGACATATAGAATTAACACCTATCACACATAAGCAAAGGAAATTAAAGAATTTAAAGAATTATAAATGGGCAATAAAAAATTATTGAATAAACACTTGGAGGTCAACATTTTATGTCGTTCCTTGTTTTATGAAAACCAAATTCCTTCCCAAAAATGCAGAACATAACCTCAAGAACTTCTTCAAAAACAACTTTCTCAAAATAAGTTCCTTTCAAAAAAATTCCTAAGACATACAGAACATCTTCAAAAAATAATTTAGAATGATTGCAACGGAAACTCATCAGCTCTACTTCATGTTCGAAAAATAAAATATAATTAACAGAACATCTAATGTTTCTGTTGGTGTCAAATCTACTCAGAGGTTTTCGTTCTAGCTCCAACTGGTGTCAGCCGAATCAGCTCATACCTAATATAGATAAAAATGAATGTACATGATTCTGTTTTTGTTCCCTAAGAGAAGCGCGCAAAAACCAGATGCAATCGATCTTTTGGGTCAGACTAAGGAATTTTTCGACTGAACACATTTTTTGAGCATTGCTATGGACCATATTTTGAGTTCTTTATACTGTTTGAGTCCTGATATGCCAGGCCAATTTCAACATACGTAGAACTGTATATTTCTCGAACTCCCAGACTTTACGGCTTATGGTGTAATTGTATGGAGAAACAGCTCTGATATCTTCAAGATATTTGCGATCCAAATAGAGCATTGAGTACTAGCTATGGTTATCAAATAGAACACATTGGAGCGCATGAAAGGCGTGGTTCTGAAGAAGGAAAGGTAGGAGAGAAAGGTTGCAACTGGTGAGGTCTGCATAGGAGGGATAAATGTGGGTAAAACTGCTAGAAAGACTGTTGAAAAGACTGTGGGAACGAATGTGAAAAGTGGCAGAATGTGGCGGTGAGGCCTGGTCAGGTGAGCTCCACTCCTGTAGTGGAGGCTCCAAGGAAACCTGTAGCTAGGAGCTTCGCGTTGATGGTAAGGGATGTGTCTGGAAAGGCACAGAGCGAAGATGTGAAAAAAAAGTTTTGGCGGAATTAGCATTTGAGGTAAATGTTAGGGTGACTGCTGTTCGCAAGCGCAGAAGAGTATTGTCATAGTAGACAAAGAGCGAAAAGGAGCTGGAAGAGCTCAGAAAGTGTGCAAGGTTCGAAAGTATCGGTATGAATGTGGAGTAGTCAAGGAAGCTTGGCAGTAGGGTGCAAGTCATCGGAGATACCGATGGACATGTTGAAGCAGAAGTTCTATAAGAGGAACTCTTGGGGTATGAATTAGACGGCCTTTATGGATGGGGTGACCATACTGAGAAGGTCTGGATCGGGAGAGAAAGATAGTGTTGTGCTGGAGGTTCCAGCATAACTAAATGTATGCCTGCAAGAGGGGCAAATTTATATTCGCTTTAGCTCTTGCAGAGTGAAAGAGTACGATGTAGTTGAGAGGTGTTTGAGTTTCGATCATAAGTTCAAGAAATGAAAGATGAAAAAGAATGCTTGCTGGAAGTGTGGAAAGGAGGGGCACTTAAAGAAAGATTGTAGAAAAGAGAATGAATGCAGGGTATGTAAGGAGGGAGGAAGGAATTATGTGCGACATAGTATAAACAGTGCGACCTGTCCGGAGTATAAACTTCGGTCAGGGAGATATATGGAGCGTATGGGTATGGGAACAGAAGCTCAAATGGCGCAAATGAGTATCCTGTAACTGAATGCGTCTAGGTACTACGGCACCATGAGCGAGATAGGTGTATGCATGATGAAAAAAAGGATCTGTATGGGTTTGTTACAGGAGCCGTACGTGAGAGATGGTAGAGTGTGTGGACTGCCAAGCGCCATGAGAGTATATGCAACTGTGGGGGCTGGGCAGCCATTGTCGTTAATGATGATGACTTAGATGTCTTGCCTGCCCCGGAATTGACAGATCATTATAGTGTATGTGTTTGGGTGCGAAATGAACATGTGGGAGGGTATGTGACTTCAGTCTACTGCAAGTATAGTGATGAGTTGGGGCCATATTTGGGGTATATGGAATGATCGTTCTCCCTATTGGGGAGTAGCCTGATGTTAGTCGGGCTGGATGCAAATGCAGTATTCTCCTTGTGGCATAGCAGGAGGATAGGTATGTAAGGAGATAGCGTTGAAAGAGGAATAAGGATGGAAGAGTTCATTTTTGAAAGGGAACTCCTCGTATTGAATGAAAGCTCTGAATTTTGTATCTTCAGTGGCCCTCGGGGTGAGTCAGATATTGACGTCACCTTGATGAATGATTGCATGGATGCGAAATGTGTCACAAATTGGTGTATGATGCCAGAATAGAGTATCACTGACCATAATGGTATGTTAATTTCTCTAGAAAGGCGTGATAGAAAGAATGAACAAGTGGGAACGGTGAAAATCACATGGAAATTAAAAGGTGTGGACTGGGGAAAGTATGAAAGGCTCATAGCTTTGGAGTATGAGAGTATTGGCTTCAGCCAGTATGACGGACTACAAGCTGAGGGAATGATTGTTCTTCAGATTTGGTCTTCATCTATTTACAGACTCAAAAAATATGCTCACAGGGCAGAAATTTGGCTCGAATGAGGAGGTGATTCGCTGAAACAAACGCTAAGCGTTTGGGGCCAAAGATGAATTGTTCTTCAAGAGGGATACCTAAACGTTACAGAAGGGCTGGAATGGATGTAATTATTTCAAGAAATAAACTGTTGGTGAAATTTGATGAAAAAAAAATTGTGTTTTCTTCATTAAACAGGGTTATCAGCGGATGTGTTATATTTTATATTATTCTTCGATATCTTTCATTGAATACAGATGGTACGAAGTTATGACGAAACAGGCAATACACCATTCCGTAGTGAACTACCTGTTAGGTATTGGATATATCATAGTTATTTATTGTACAAGACGATAAATTAGTACTTTATCTTTGAGAGTGTCTTTTAATTATGCTCGAGAGGATAATGCGATTTTTTCGTCGTGCGCAATACAACATTTTTTTTTATAGCAAGACTTCAGATTCAGGTGAAAAATGAAATTTCAAAAAAAATTGTAAATTTTGGCACAAAAGTCTCAACTGTGTTGCTTCGTTACTAGGGATATGAATTACTCTGTCAAAAGATGTAAAAACATATTTTACATTCTGTTTTGCGAAGTGTTCAGCATTTTTGCGTTTTGTGTACGAAGCGAATATGAAATGTACGAAAAAAAATTGACAAAAGAAGAAGAAAACCTGCCATGAATGTAGAGGATTGTTGAAAGTTGAAAGCAGAAAGTTTATTGTTGCCCCAAAAATCTAGGATGTATGGGAAGGAATACCAGTCTTTTAAAAAATGGAAAAGCATCAAGAATGTCAATGGCGTGAGTGAAAAAGTGCTAATGGCTCATTTTTCTGAAAAGTTGAAGACAGCGAAGCCATCGTCATTATGTGAATTTAATTGAATAAAAAAAGTTGAAAAATTTTATCGAGCCTTGCTGTTTAAAGTGTCACTTTTTATACCCTTACGGTTAAAGTGATACTTCATCTACTCAAAAGAGGTGCTATAATAACATTTTAATATGAGCTGTAGAAAAAAGTAATTATATTGCGTTGCAAACTGATGTATAAATGTGAAAATTCTCAAATCTTCATCTTTATCAGAACTGAATAAAATTCTAAGGTCAAGATTTAGAGATTTCATATAATCAGACGTGCAAAAGGAGTTAAATCAAATAACACAAGTGAATTTTCTGTACAACATACAAAATTATTATTTAATAGCGATAATCTGAAACTTTTATTGCTAATCATAAATACTGTTTTATTGGTTTCGTAAAGAGAAACATTAGTTCTGTATTAGACGAAACCAATTATTTTTTTATGAATGTTGATATAACTGTTTACTTTACCTAAGTACAGCTAATAAACTGAAGCGATCAAGAGTGGAATTTTGCTGGGTTGAAGACGTAAAGAACCATAGTTTTTAAAAAACACTGGTGAAGATAAAAATATTCTTGAACAACACACCTTTCTATCTTTCCCTTCACTTCCCAATCTTCAAAAAAAAATTTATAGCCACGACAATTAAAAAAAAATGATTGAATCGTTTCTTACCTTAACTGAGTGATCAAATTGAAATTTTAATCAAAGAAATAATTTCTTCATACAATTTTTAAGAAGAAGGGTACCCTTCGTTGAAAGCGTTGCGGATCACAATTCTCGAGAAAAAAGTGATTTTGTGATGATATGTATTCATTGACATTATTAATAAAACACGAAAATTGAGAGGGTTCTTTGAATCGGTTTTTTTTTTAGAGTGATAGAAATTTGAATTGAAATAAAACACATTTAAATTGAGATGGAACTCAATTTTATGACATTTATGTTTTAAAAGTAATTTCCGGCATATGTCCACCACGACTAGCTCTGAGGACCCGCATTCGACCAGACCAATTTTGGACCACTTTTTTGAGTATTTCAGACCTTATTTCATAAATAACATGAGTTATGTTGATTTTCAAAGCGTCTATTGTTTCTAGTTTATCAGCATAAACCAATGACTAGACATAACTCCAAAGAAAATAATCCACTGGAGTTATGTCGCATGATCTTGGACGATAATTAATTGGATCATTTCTCGAAATAATGTTATCGCCAAATCTTTTTTTCAATAAATCAATTGTTACGGTAGCAGCATGAGGTGTAGCACCATCTTGTTGGAACTAAAACACTACTAGGTCGATACCATTCAAATTTTGAAACAAATAATCATCAATCTGTAACGAGTACTATTCACTGTAACATTCGCTCCAGCATCGTTTTTAAAGAAATTTGGACCGATGTTGCGTCCAGCGTGTAAAGCACACCATACAGTGAATTTTTCAGGATGGAATGGAACCTGTAGAACATCTTAAGGATTGTTTTCCCTCCATATAGGGCAATTTTGCTTGTTTACATAGCCGTTCAACCAGAAATGAGCTTCATCAGTAAACACAATTTTACGAGAAAAAAGTTGATCAACTTCCAGCTGTTCTAGGGCCCAATCAGCAAACAAACGACGTTTATTATGGTCAAGTGGCTTTAGTTATTGAACTAGTTGGATCTTGTATGGGTGTAGATCAAGTTCTTCACGCAAAATTTTCCATGTGGTGGATGCACAGAGTCCAACTTGTTGTGAACGTCGACGAATAGACAAATCTGGATAATCAATAACACTATGACTTACAGCAGCGATATTTTCTTCTATACGTACCCTTCTTTGTCTTGTTGTTGTTGTTGCACCGAGTAGAGGAAATGTTTTCCGAAATCTATCGATAGTTCGACGAATAAGATGCTCTGATGTACTATTATGTAAACCATAAATTTCACGAAGTGTTCTATATGTTTGGCGAATAGAACACTAATTTTGAAAATAAATTTCAACAATTTGTAAACGTTGTTGCGGCGTGAGTCTTTCCATGATAATTTGTCAATGATTACTGAACATAAATGTTAAAACAACATGGCTTGTACCTTCTGTCAAATCACAGTTATCTTTATCGAAAGTTTTATCACTCTAAAAAAACACCCGACATCTATGTAAAAAAGTCATATGTATATGTTGTAGAAATAAAGTTACTATTATAATATTATTGGCCCAATATAAGTCCAAAAATAAAATCTAAGGCACCAATAATTTCTCCAGGTTCGAACAATTTTCCGAACAATCCAAAATTAATTGATACTATACTCTCCGAAAGAATTTCCGGCAATTCAATTTCAATTCGTTTAATTCCACCAAAAGTCATTAATAAATCAAATTCAACAAAAATGTTCAAAATGGACGTGATCCCGTCGGTAAAGAAAGTAAAATTAGGTCGTAATTTCTCGAAAATTTACGCTCCTTGCGTTGAAGTACCGCACTAGAGATACCTGCAATTAATACTTTACAAACTGTACCACAGATGGATCTGAACGTCAATATTTCAAAATGTATGGATTTCAACGGCAAAATTAGAGTCTGACATTCTAATAGTGTAAGTGTATCCCAATTTTTCAAGTTTTTGTCTAAACGATACCATAAGATGTGATGTAACTTTTTAGAATAAGTTCAAAATGTGGACCTGATGAAGCCAAAGTATTGGCGAAACAATTGTGGTTTATTTAATAAGTTGTGGAATACCATCATAATCAACTTCAAGAAAATGCAGGTATAAATATTTGTACGATTTACGAACGTCACTTTCTTCGTGAAAAATGGTCCTTATGGAAAAATATTATGAAGTTTATTATTTCCAGATCCTTCGGTGGAGAAATTTTGTGAATTATAGTATCCCGAAATCATTAAAAATAGTATCATGAAATGAGAACATTACTTAGTTTACCACTAGATTTTTCCGAATTTTGAAAATTTCATTAGGAATTCTGAAAATTTAATGAGCTATGGAACTTGAATTTTATCGAGAAAAAATCTCAGTTTAACTTCAGTATTTAAGGACAAGAAGGCTCATGCAAAATTGTGTAAACATCGTAGGTGATATGAACTAGCAGGTTAAAGCTCCTGATTTCACGTGATTTCACAGATTTGAAATTTTCATGGGAAATGGACCAAAAGAAAAATTGTGAGAAGCTGTTGCTATAGAAATTACATCGAACCATAGACATTAATGAAGTTTGTTATGCCTAATAAGAGCTTTTATGAATTTCTAAAATTTTTGTTTTGCGTTATCGTTAATGACTACATTTTAAAAATAAAATAGAAAAAAAAGGCTTTTTACTTGATAGAAGAAATATAACAAAATTTGAATATCAAAACAGATATAATCTGTTAGTCTTCTATAATTTTAATCTCAAAAAATTTTTTTTCAAAAATCTTTTAGAATTAAATTAATGTCTTCAATAAGCACCGCTTATATTTAATAGACATATATAACCAAAACTCAATATACAATGTCAAATGGAATAAATAAACCAACAAATATAAAAAAGGCAATTAAAATTAATAAATAAATATTTGAATGAGACAAAATTTTGTTTCCGATCTTACCATAATGAAACCAATTCCTTTTCAAAAACATAAAACACAACTTAAGGATTTCTTAAAAAATATAATTTATTTGAAATATTCAATATATTTAAATATTCAAATAAGTTAATTGAAAAATCCCTCACAACATGCACTATATTTTCAAAAAACAATTAGAATTCGGATAATCTCTTCATCGGCCCTAGATAATATTTAAAATATCGAAATCAACTGACAATCAGTATATCATACCTTAAAGTATACCCGGCAGAAACAAAATTTTGTCTCCTTGAAATATTTATTTATTAATTTTAATTGCCTTTTTTAAATTTGTTGGTTTATTTATTCCATTTGACATTGTATATTGAGTTTTGATTATATACGTCTATTAAATATAAGGGTTGCTTATTGTCGACATTGATTTAATTCTAAAAGTCTTTTTGAAAAACATTTTTTTGAAATTAAAATTGTAGAAGACTAACAGATTAAATCTGTTTTGATATTCAAATTTCCTTATATTTCTTCTATCAAGTAAAAAGCCTTTTTCTATTTTATCTTATACCTAATATATATATTAGGCTTGAATAAATTTCATTCTAGAATGTCAATGGTTTAAAGAAAACCTTATAATAACTTAGTTTTCTGTGATTTTGTGACGAACTGACTACCTGGATTTTTAAAGTTAGTCTGTTTCAAACAAGCGCTGGTTACACACTAAGGTATGATATACTGATTGTTAGTTGATTTTGATATTTTAAATATTATCTAGGACCGATGCAGAGATTATCCGAATTCTAATTGTTTTTTGAAGATATAGTGCATGTTTTGAGAGATTTTTGAATTAACTCATTTGAATATTCAAATATATCAAATATCTAAAATAAATTATATTTTTTGAGAAATCCTTAAGTTGTGTTTTATGTTTTTGAAGAGGAATTAGTTTCATTATGGTAAGATAAGAAACAAAATTTCATCTTCTTCAAATATTTATTTATTAATTTTAATTGCCTCTTTTATATTTGTTGGTTTATTTATTCCATTTGACATTGTATATTGAGTTTTGATTATATTAGTCTATTAAATATAAGCGGTGCTTATTGTAGACATTAATTTAATTCTAAAAGTTTTTTGAAAAAAATTTTTTTTTAAATTAAACTTGTAGAAGACTAACAGATTAAATCTGTCTTAATATCAAAATTTTGACTACATTTCAAATTCAGATATTTGTATCACAAAAAAATACTTTTCAGAAACATAACTTTTGATATGAATTGAATGTGCGTGCCCCTTGGTGTTATTTAAACTCAAGGTCCCAGAGGCCATTTGCGATTTCATATTGTGGTTTAATTTTTTAATAATTCCAGACGTTTCTCGAAAAAAATATTCATGATATTCTCAATATTCAACAATTAAATAATAAATTTAACAGTGAATTGAACCTCTTTAAGCTTAATATAATATAATAATAAAAATTCAATATACATTTCTTATTACAAATATATCTTGAAATATATTCTTCCATTCTCATGCTAACAAAACAATGAAATATTTCAAGGGGGAAAAAAAATGAAAAATATATATTTTTATTATTTCTATAAGCGAATTTAATTTTCACCATATTATTCTATGACTAGAATTATCAACCCCTTTCCATATTTCCCAGAAATACAAGAATCAAACAAGAAAACTTTATTAGATAATACGTATAACACCAGATGATATCTTTCTCATATGAAGACGTCTTCGTCAGTTACGCAGTTACGCGTAACCAGCCTATAATCCGGTTTTAATTCTACTTTTACAAAATTCGAGAATGTTGCGACATTCTTCAACTAGGACAGATTATTTCATTCCAGTCTAAACAAGGAATACAGGTATTTTATAAAAAAGATCAAGATTATACATCGAAGTTATGCGAGTGCCGCAGTTTTCGATATTTACGGTTCATGGTTCATTTTCCTGAATGGATGGATTTAAAAGAAGAAAACGATTTATTCCATTTTTTCGATATATTTGGCCAATGCATGGTAAGAATTATTTATAATTGATTTATTAATTCAACATATGTTTCTATTTCTAGTTTATTTTAGTGGTAATAACTGACCCTTCGTCCGTCCTTAAAGGGCTTCGTCATAGTACAATTATACAGATTTTGGTTTAAATTTATGGTTTTTGAGAAAAGTGTATCCATACTGATTTTTGAGCAATCTGAGTAATTGAGTTCAAATATACCTGGTAATTAAAATTTATCCATTTTCGTTTGAGTATTTTTGATGAATCTGCTAACATTATTCTTGATTTTGAAGACGACTTTAATATTCTCTTATGAGAGTTGTGCTCTCAATAGTATACTGATATTTCCTAAATAAGTTAGACCAACAAATTGTTTTTTCAATTTTAAACGAACAGATGAATTTCTCTTTAGACTGAAAAATAAATAAGACAATATTTTAATTTCCACAAAAATATTTAATTGAATCAATTTCTACTTGATGAAAATCCATATTAAATACGGTTAATCTGATTTTCACAATTTTTATTGTTATTTAATACAACAATTGTTTCGCTATATAGTAGTCATCAAGTAGGTTTACCATTTTGAATTAAGCATGTTTCCGAAATCCGTTGCTATTTATATTACAGTCGGTAAAATTTTTTTTATTGAGCATTAAACCCAAAAAAGGTCTCTCTAAATTCCAACCTACCTGAATATATTTAACAGGGGTCAGTTATTTAAATCTAATTGTTCGTTTAGTAATATTCCAATTTTATTATGTTTATGTATCTTAAGGGACTCTGAAAGGTTTAAGGCATAACTTTTGCTTTCTATATAAAGAATTAAAAAATTATGGTTGAAAGTATGTCCTGTTTCTGACAAATAGTTAGAATATATGGAAATAGTTTTGCTATTGAGGTAACTCTTCAAATGTTAACAAATTCTGTGTCGGAAAGTTCTTTCAGTCTGTCCAATGTGAACTTTTGGGCTATCACCACTAGTGAACCCCTGATTTATCACCTTTATGTGTACTGTCTTTATAATTTTTAATGAATTTACGCAGGTTTGAATAGGTTTTAAATGAACTTCTTAAATCATAATTATTTTTGAGGTATGTAGCATCTTTTTCAGAAATACCTTTAGTGTATTTTAAGGAAATGTATTCAAAATTTTTTTTTATCAGGATATATCATATTTAAAGCTATTTTATTATTGGCTAGAGTAGTCCGTTACTTTGTGATAGTTCATTTCATTCTTATTATTTTATTATTTTAATTTATCAACAATTTGACTGTCAACGTAGGATCACAGTCATTATTAATAGCTATTTGTTTAATTATGTTAAGTTTTGAAACATAATTTTCTCGCTTAATGGAAATATTAACTAATCTGTGGATCATACAATTGAATGCTGATAATTTTTGATTTCAAGTGTGGTTTGATTTATTGTATGTAATAGAATCCGTTTATGTTGGTTTGTGAAATATTGAAATATCATGTGAATTATTTATTCTAGTAATTGTTAAATCAAGATATTTATTAGAATTATTGTATAAGGTTTCCATAGTGAAACAATTGTTGTATTAAATAACAATAAAAATTGTGAAGATCAGAATAACCTCATTTAATATTATTCCACAGAGATGTTTAATACAAATTATTTCGCAACGATGTGGCTTTTTCAGGTATCTACATTATACTGATTGATGGTCTCTAGTATAACAGAGTTCAAATACAGTTGGATACGTTAAAAATAATTGTAAAAACAAGTCATAAAAACTTAGGGTATTCATTGGACTTTGCCGCTAAAAATGCCATTAGGTAAAGATATTCGGTAATGGGGATCTGTCAACATCTATTTGTTCATTCAAGAGGGTTTTACGGGCATTGTACCTGTTGATTTGCAAACATTCTGAAAGTGTTAATCTGTGCCTGAATTACTTAAGATGATGAGCATATGTCGAATGTAGGGAATCCGATATGTAATTACTTTGATGTTCTTGGGTTCTTTTCTTGGATGATCTACCTTCTGGCCAAAATATACTAAAGGGCAATCATTACAAGTCAACTTGGAGACTCCAGATTTATTTTCTCTATTTGTTCGATCCTTATTGTTGTTTATATAAGTACAAAGGTTAATGATGGTCTTAAAAGCTACATTGTAATTGGAACTATTTTTTAAATGTTTTCAGATAATTCATTAACATAAGATAACGAAAAGCATTTCTTTGTATTGTCCTCTTTTATGATTGGGTACACAAAATATAATGTCATGTTTATTTGTTTATTGGATACCATTTTGTCTATTAGAAAGGGGTTGTAACCGTTGTTTGAAGATATCTGTTTTTTAATATTTAATTTTTTGTAAAAGTTATCTGAATTCAGAGGGACATTCAATAATCTATGAATAAAACTATTACATGCTGACATCTTTTGGTTGGTGGGGTGATTTTAACACGTAAGGTTTTCTTGTCACATTTATAAAACCACATTTAGCGTTACAATATCTGATGTGTATTGAAAAAAATGAATTCAGAATTTTTTAACCGTATATATCGACTTTATTTAGTTTTACTCTTATTAAACGTACCTTACATTTAAGAAAAACACAAAATTGAAATTACTGATTAAATTCAATTCATGATGTCAGCATATAATATTTTTATTCATAGTCTTTTGAATGTCCCTCTGAATTCAGACAACTTTTCCAAAGAATTAACTATTATTGAACAGAAAGCTTCATACAAAGATTGCAACCTCTTTCTTATAAAAATAATAGTATCGAATAAACAAAAGAACATGGCATTAAATCTCTTGTACCCAATTATAAAAGAGGACAATACACAGAAATACTTTTCGTTATCTTAGGTTAATGGATTATCTGAGAATATTGCTAAACATTAAAAAAAAAGTATCAGTTACAATGCAGCTTTTAAAACCATCAATAACTTTAGTACTTATATAAAATAACAATAAGGATCGATCAAATAAATAAAATAAATCTGGAGTCTACAAGTTGACTTTCAACGACTGCTCTTTAGTATATATTGGCCAGACAGGTAGATAATTCGAGAAAATAATCCAAGAACACCAAATAAGTTACATATTGGATTCCGTACATTCGACATATGCTAATAATCTCAAAGAATTCAGGCATAATTTAATAACTATGAAATTATCCACGTTGAAAAAAAGTTCTAGATTAACACTTCTAGAATATCTGGAAGTTAATGCCAAAATTTAATTATCAAAACAGATTCATTCTGTTACAAATTGCCCTACAAATTTTAATATCAAAAAACTTCATTTAAAATTTTTTAGGATTAGACTAATACGTATAGAATCAAATATAAATTCAAAACAATCTGGTACTCCGACGAAGTACTTTAAGATAAACAAAACGTACGTTAGTATTATTGAAATAAAGTAGAAATAGAAACATGTCTTTCATTAATAAATTGAGTATACAATCAAAATTGTAAGTAAAAATGCGGTTCAGTTTTCTACATAAACAGAATTAGTATTTAATTTTTGATTGTCTCGGTCTTTACTTGACGGAAATTCATCGTCAATATAAGAAAAACAAATGTTAACTTCCGCTATTTTATTGATTTTCAGAACAATTGTTTCGTCATACCATGACTTCATCAGGTGAGTATTTAAACTGAGATATACAATGCAAAACATGACCTTAAATACACAGCTCTGGTACAAAATATAGAGGGGTGGAAAGAGAGGTATACAATTAATGAAAATATTAAGTAGTGGGGATCTATTTAAATCTATTTGATCATTCAATAAAATTTGTCTTTTATTATATCTATTGATTTCTAAAGTTTCTAACAGACTTAGTTTCTGACTTTTGTTTTCAATATGTAATATTTCATAGTTCATATTAAAATTATGGCCAGTCTCTAACAAATGGTTGGCATAAGTTGAATTCGGTTTATTATCAATGTAACATTTTTCATGTTCTCATATCCTTGTCTGGAATGAACGGCCTGTCTGTCCCACATATACACATGGGCAATCATTACATGTTAACTTGTAAACTCCTGATTTTTTGTTTTTAGAAATGACGTCTTTATTATTTTTTATTAAGCTGCCTAAAGAATTAATAGTTTTAAAAGAGATGTTATATTTTTCTTTTTTCTTTGAATATCTAGCAATCTTTTCAGATTTTTGGCCTATGTAAGTTAATGAAATAAATTTGGTCTCGTTTGAATTTTGAAATTTTGGATATACAAGTGATATTGCTTTCTTGTAATTTATTTTATCAAGTAAATTGTCTACAATCAACGGATTGAAATCATTATTTTGTTATTTCATAAGTAGTTTATATGATTTATCAATTGTTTCTACGAAATAACTGAAAAATGCTGAACGATTTAACAAATTATTGAACATGAAATATTCTTGAAATATGGGCAAAAGTTAGTATTTCTACTGAAGAAAATTATGCAAAATTGTATGAAATTAACATTACTTACAATCAATCTTAAATATCACTTATTATTTATCTTTATCAAGTATAGATGGTGAAGTCAGGATTTTTTACGCACTTTCTCAATAGTACATGTCCCTGAAAATTCTGAAATTGTGAATTATTTCTCAAAGAAGTTGCATTTGATGAATAAATAAACAGAATGGTAAGTCAATTAAACGTGAATACTTGCTATTTTAGAACTATTCTCCTGAATAAACGGAAAATCTAATGAAAATTATATGGTTAAAAAGCTCCATCCTTCTTCCTTCCTCCTGCATCGTTACATAAAGGCAAGAAAGAGTGGAAAGAGAATATATTGAATTAAACTTCATATTAATTTCATACTTTTTGTCGAAATTAAATAGGAAAAATTTTCTGGAAATTCACGTAATTTATTTAAAAAAAATACAGATTATTTCCGCAGCTCCAGTACAAGTTTAACTACATGTATTAAGGAAAAAAAATCACTTCATAATTATTTTTATTATTTAATTGTTTTTTGTCCATTTATCAATGCATCTGAAGTGATCGGATCAAGGATATAAGATCACGGCACCTATCTTAATAATCTCGTGAAACGTTCTATTAGCTTCGCTGGAATACAATTTATTTCAAGAATATGAGCGCGACCAATTATTTTCACATTTCAATTCGATATGCATTTTCCGAATTTGGAACATACTTACCATGAAGAACTCATTGTCAAATTTAATTTTGTCCGTTTGTGTTGATGCTTTCTAGTCTGCTTCGGAGATTTGAAGTTATTTGGACAAAAGGTTTTAAAGTTGTATTTTGGTATTAGAATGAATTGTGATTACCTATTGATGAAAGAAAAATATTTTGGACTTGATAACTGAATTAAACCCATTCCTTTCAGTATGTATTGTGAAATACAAAGAATCAAGTTTATTTTTGGAAAACTATTCAGGACATAATAAAATTTGAACGAACCAGTTTCCCACTGATGTGATGATAATATCTATAAAGCCATGAAATAGTGTTTCATTATTGATTACTCAGGTATAAGTATAACGATAGTTCAAATGTATTGTCAATATTGTTCTTGTTCTACTATATTTTTAGGTGAGAAGTTTGAATTCGTTTCAGATCTAATAAAGAACAACCGAAATCAATTATTTGGTGATTTTCACAACAATTCTCTCGTCATGAATTTCAAGGTGAACAAATAAAAATTCCACAAATATCTGGTTGACATGTGGTTATTCTATAACCGAATTATGCTTCGCGTTGTCGTTCGTTTTATTTACTGTGTCAACTACTCATTTATTGAACAGTGAAAGCAATTTTCGTAAAATTGTGATGTATCCATATCGTTAACGATAACTAAAATTTCTTTACGAATAAAATATCAAGGCAGTTTTGTGTATCCCGAAATAATTTCAAAAAATGAAAATTCTGCAAACTTCACTGCGTTTTCTGCAATTATTTTCCTTGAATACTTTGCTTGGATATATTGGATTCCACCTCGAATATTAATAAGAATTTATCATAAATAAATATCTTCACTCTGTTTGAATTTCTGTTTGAAATTGCCGATCAACAGTGCTTAGAAATACTAGGATGAAATCTGTTGGCAAAGTTTTGAGCTTCATTATTTTGCATCAATTCTTGTATATTGGTGATATGTACCTAAGCTCTTAACGTTTCATTCAAAATAATTTGAAAGGATTCATACCAGATATTTAGTGAAACAAATAGTGCTAATCTAGAATTTTTGCCGTCACTGAGGACAATCTCATATGAAATAGCCTGTAAATGCTTACAAGTGGCTTGGATACATAGGGTCTTTCATTAAGCTACTCCTATCCTTAAATTGAAATAAACCAAAGTATGTCTAGGAT
The DNA here is from genome assembly GCA_034642435.1 of Megalocaria dilatata. NCBI lineage: Eukaryota > Metazoa > Arthropoda > Insecta > Coleoptera > Coccinellidae > Megalocaria > Megalocaria dilatata. The sequence goes on along the minus strand of CM067859.1, from coordinate 47,777,944 downwards.
ATCATCAAAATGTTTTATTCAATCAAAGCTCCATCGATGCCATTATGTATAGAATAAAACATATTGCAAATTTCCGCCGCAGCTTCGATAGGTTCGAAATGTCTAATATTCTATCACTCTTGCGCATACATCAGACTGAATTTGACCGATGGTATGTGTTACATTGGATATGAGGGCCACTGGGGATTGTGCTATATTCGTATAATCCCACAAGAAAAAAACTAACGGGGTCAAATTCACGATCTCCGTGGCCAGTTCACATCACCTCCAAATGAGATGGCCATGCCCTCAAATAAATTGTGCAGAATATCCAAATGTGGCATGAGCTATGTGTCACGTAACGCAGTCCTGTTGAAACCACATGTCGTAGGTGTCCATATCATCTAAGTTATGCCAAAATCAGTTAGTAGTTATCGAACTATAGTGCTCGTCGTTGAAGGTGATGGCCTGGCCAATGTCATTCTCGAAAAAATATGCACAGATGACTCCGCAGCCTCAAATCAACATAAAACAGTGACTTTTTCGGGATGCATTGAACGCTCTTAGATCTAATATGGATTGCTATCTTCCCAAATTAGAAAATTTTGTTTGTTGACGTACCGATTCATCCAGAAAGGGGCCTCATCGCTGAAGATTATTTTATGATGAAAATAAGGGTCAGTTTCCAAATGCTCCAGGGCCCACTCAGCGATCACATGGCATTGCGTATGCTACCTTCAGCTGCTAGGTCAGTTGAATTTTGTACGAGTGACCAAGTCAGGACGCAAAATTTGGCAAGTTGTGAGTGTGCGATGTCTGGTGTTGTTGTATTCTGTTCTTGAAGGACCTACCAGTTTTACCATTTTTAACTATCGGATGAGATTTCGATTTATTATCTTAATTGAATAATTGAACTGTCCCGCCTATTACTATTTGGTAACTGATCATAATTAAAACAAGTTTGAATAGATGATTACGTAATTTCAAGTATAAAACTAGAATTATTCTGTGAAACCTCTATGTAATTTTTTTAATTAAATCAAAATGTCTTGAAAAAATATGTTGTTATTGAAGTACACATAAAAATTTTTAAAATATCATATAACCCTCAAAAATATAGAGGAATCGATAGAAAATAAAGAAAATTCTGAACCAGAACATGCTCTAACCGTATAACCATATAAATTTAAGAATATAGCACATTTTCGAAACAGCGTTTTAAACTCACATCCGTAATCTTAAATGAAATTTTTAGAACGATAAAAAAATATCCAGAAACATTTATAAGATCTTGAAGCTTGAAAGTAAGGCAGTGTGTAAGGCAGAATGAAGAAGATTAATTCGACAAAAATTATCAATTCTATGTTTACTACAATCCACAAAGTAGGTCCAAACTCCCATATATCAAATATGTATTGCACGCATTTGAAAAAATAAAAAAATCTAAGTATAAATTTCATGCCTTAAATAAAATTAAATGAATTGAAGGAATACTTGACTTGATAGAAGATGTGGGGGGTATTCAGTGTATTCTCGGTATCGGAGTGATTTGTTAATAATGTGAGTAATCTAATTTACTAATGACACTATTTGAGGGTATGAATATAAAATTTCACTAATTTACGACGATTAGTTTTCTAGGTATCCTCAGTGAAACACGAGAATAACTGACGTCACAATGAAGGAGAAAATCGAGTTCCTTTTTGTGCTCCTTTCAAGATGGTCGAAAGACCGAAACACGTGTCAGGATTCTGAATAAACTGAGAAACATAAAAACTGTGTGAATTTTTTTTTTTAAGAAAATCGTTTTGATGTTTCACCTAGAGCCAACCGCATTCTCCATTCATGTAATCAATAATGAAATTGTAAAAAGAAATACGTAATCCTTTACCCATGTTGTTGAAAGTATAATGGAGTAGTCCCAAAATCATTATAAATTAACTTTAAGAACTATAAATAATTACGGGATTTTAATGAAGAACATACAAATAAAATGTTAGAGGCAATAAATAGTGTTAGAACTAACAGGCCAACTATTCATTAATGAGCCTCTGTTCATTATCTTGTTTGTTTGCCATGTGATTAATTAATTTAGATATAAATTTTTTTTGTATATATATTTTTTTCCTTCTATTCTTAATATTTGTATATTAATTATGGGTAAATAAACTATTATTAAAATAAAAGAAAACCAAAAGTCTGCAAGATGACTTCAAACAATAGCCTTATGATTGGTCAAACTTAAGATCTTTCAAGAACAGCGTACAAAAACACCAAAGAAAGACATCATACGTATCACACTCAATAAAATTAGTTTGAAATAATTCGGACATAATTTCGATTAGACTAAAAGTTCGAGATTTACACTTCTAGAAGTCGAAAGATAAGAAGAGTCTGTTTTGAAACCTTTACTGATGTAAGTTAATTTTAAACCAATCGCATTGATTCTTATATATTTTTGGATTCTTTTTCTATTTTGTCGATCCTTATTGTGATCATTTGGAATTTCTGGTGATATTAAGTCAGACCAGTTTGAAATGCATTCCTGAAACGTATGGTGAAACAATTGGTGATGTTTTATTCATGAATTGAGTCTTTATTTTCTTCGATTGAAAAAATTATTTCCATCAATTAATTATCCAATCGAAGAAATTCTTTTGGGAATTTTTCGCTTGTTGAAAAGAAACTCATCTTCAAAAATAACCTATATATGACACATTTATTCAGTTTAACTAGGAGCTTATAACAAAAACTATTGAGAACTATCTTTGTGATGATGAAACAAACTATGATAACCATAAGCAACTCCAAATCCAATCAAAAATACTAAAGCGTTTGAAATGTATCTCAGAGGAATTCCCCTTCGTTTTTTCATCAGCATATTTAGGAGATTAATTTTAGCCTCACTATAGGGCGGATATCGAGACTGGAATCCCATTTCTGTGATAGAATTTAACTTCGTTTTTAGAACACTCTTCTGATGGGAAAAGGTCTGGAACCCTGCTTCCCCATGGTAGGCTCCCATTCCGCTGGCGCCTACACCACCGAATGGTAAATTTTCGGTACAAATCTGCATGATGGTGTCGTTGATGCTCACAGACCCACTTGAAGTTTCTTCGAGGAATCTCTTCTGCACTTCCTGGTCTTCTGAGAATACGTATAATGCTAATGGTTTTTCGTTTTCGTTGACATATTCGATAGCTTCGTCACAACTACCAACGTTCAATATCGGCAGTATTGGGCCGAATATTTCTTCACCCATCACCTTGTCTGATTTCTTAACATTTATGAGTATTGTTGGCGATATGATTCTTTGAGATTCTAGGTATTGGCCCCCAATAGCCACATTAGAGTTCTCCAAAAATTTAAGCAGTCTTTTGAAGTGATTTTCTGAGATGATTTTGCTGAGATCTGAAGGAAATTTTTGATCGCCATAAAATTCGCTCAAAACTTCTTTGGCAGCTCTTAGAAATTCCTCCTGAACCTCTTTTGTGCATAGAATATAATCAGGGCAAATACAAGTTTGCCCGGCGTTCATGAATTTGCCCCAAAGAATTCTTCTCGCTGCCAATTGCATATTTACAGTGTTATCTAGGTAGCAAGGGCTTTTACCACCTAGTTCCAATGTTGTAGGTGTTAAATATTTGGCCGCAGATTGGTGAACAATCTTTCCGACTGTGGTAGATCCCGTAAAGAAAATATAATCGAATCTTTCTGCTAGAAGTTCAGTTGTTTCAGGTATTCCTCCCAAGACTACGTGAAAGGTCTCTGGATCCAAATATTTGGTGAGTACTCTGTGAAGAAGATCTGCAGTGGCTCCTGACAATTCCGAAGGTTTCATGACTACGCAATTACCTGCAGCAATGGCACCTGAAATCAAATAATTTATCGGAAAGTTTATTTCGACCGTCTGAAAATCGTAATATCCATACTTTGTTGATAAGCTAGACTTGAAAGGAAATTTTTATGAAATAATGAGCTATCGCAGTTATTTACTGGAAAACACAATTTTCAAGGTCAAACTTCTGAAAGTAATATAGTCAACTGAAGGAATGATATGATGTTTTGTTCGAAAACGTTTGCATGGAAAAATTTATAGATAAGTTCACTATTTTTATCATCTTCATAATATTTCATCAATAACAATGAGGAATGGCATGAATAATTGCGAACCACTGAGTTTCATGTGCATCAAATTGTATCAAAGTGATTAAAATATGTTTTGTACCGTGAACCTTTTCGCCTCACTTGTTCACGAGAATGTGGATGAATATTAAAATGATATAATAAAAAAAATATTTTTCATCCCAGTATTTGAGCTCATGGTAGAGTTCACCAGGATATTATTGAATTACTTGATACTATTTTGGTGAGGGAAATTATAATAAAGAATCATATAGTAAACAATTCAATAAATAAATTAATTTAATGAATATGTACATGATGAATATTGTTGATTAATTTGAAATTTTATAGTAATTAATTCCAAAAACTTTACAAAAATTATTAATATTAATTAATAGTAAATAATGCCTCAGAAACATTGTTTCTATTCGAAGATATATTCAATCTGTTAGTCTCCTACAATATTAATTTCAGAAAATTTTATTGAATTTGTCGAATGAAATGTTTTTTGAATTAAAACTGTGGGAGACTAACAGATTGAATCTGTTTTTATATTCAAAGTTTGTAATAATCCTTCTATCAAGTAAAAAAAGTTTCCTATTATTTTATTTAAGATATATGACAAGACCATTTTCACTCAAAATGAATTATATAAATTTCAAAAACACTTACTCATCTGAAATGAACTGAATTCGCTCCAACTGACATGGAGCAACTTAAAAAATTTAGAATTATACGACAAAGACAAACAGGTGGTAGCCAGATTGTGTTCCAAAATCTCAAAGTCAACTTCAAATCAGAAATATTATATAAGATGTACAGGGTGTATATTATTAGTTGCGAAAAATTTAGGGGGCGATTCGTGAGCTAAAAATAGGGTGGGTCTTTTATATAAACTCATTTTTTTTAAGTCCCCTCTTGCTTAGTTACAGCCCCCTAAAGATGGCGTCCGAAATAAATTTTAATTTTTTCTTCTTAAAAAGCAAAAAAAAATTACAAGAATAAAATTAAGCAGACATTCTATGAGGGCGAGAAGGCACTCTAAAAACATTTTGGTGGAGTCATCTTTGATTGCAAGGGGTAGAAAAAGCCACAACTTCTTTCCCAAGAAACTTTTTTCTATATTTCTATTTTACAATGAAAAAATTTATTTTGGATAGCTTGATTGATCTATTCTAAACAAATAAGGTTTCTTGTAATGTCTTGCCAAAGTTCAAGGCTTTTGAGAAAAAAAAATATCTACATGATATCGTAGAGGCTGGAATTATTTCCCAAACTAGAATTTATCTAGTAAGAGGATGTCATTTTGTTATGACAACTGACTAGTTTTGATTAACTTTAATTCAGTAACAATTATCGTAAGGTTTTTTTGGTTTTTAAGGAGAAAACTAAAAACTATTTTTCGGGCGCCATATTTTGGGGGGCTATAACTAAGCAGAGGGGGCATCCAAAAACTTGAGTTTATATGAAAGACCCAACCTATTTTTTGACAAGGAATCACCCCCTAAAATTTTTAGAAACTTTTTATATACATCCTGTATAATGGTTGAATTGGAAAAAAAAATAATTTCACTAATTGAATGAATAATACGAATTTATTGAATATATACTTGACAGAGGTAAATGATGGATTTAAAATTTCAGGAAAATCAATTTCAAATTCTAACAGAAATCATTAATATTGATTAATAATAATTAATGTCCGTTTAATGATGTTTTTATTAGATATATGTGGAATTCAACTATTATACACCATCTTTAACCAGAAAAAAACCCATAGATCTTCGTTTGCTTGCTGAAGATGAATTGAATTACATATACCTGAATTATTTTTTTCTTATCAGTTAACTCTGTGAAACATCTGGTTTGGAATACCATTTAATGGTTGAATTTCTCATTATAACAATAATAATATTATTTTTGGGAAAAAAATTTGTTATTTATGAATATCTCGTAGAAAGAAACTGTCTCTGATAATGTTTGCCAGATGATCGCGGTCAATATTTTATATATTATATTTTTTTGATGCTTTATTGATTGACTGTCACAAATATGTTGACAATTTTATATGTTTATATAGAGCACCAATATTTCTCAGACTTTTGATTAAATTTCAAAAAGTTTTTAAGAGATTTTTCAGATTAAAATTTGTAGAGGTTAATATTTGAAATATTTGGAAAAACTTCCCGAACTATTATAATATTCAATTCATATTTGTTTATAATAATTATAATTTGTCTCTAAAAAAAGGTTAAAAAAGAGGGGCCTTCTAACAGATATCGGAATGTCGGCAATCGACAAAGAAGGTTGTTAAACAGATGGTACCCATTTAAAGATCTCAAATAATTTTTGGGGTTACATAGCTCCGTAGTCATTCATTATTTTTACATTATTTTGTTGTATATCTCAAATATTTGGATTTAGAAAGCTCTGTACAGTCATTCATTATTTTTTACACTATTTTTATTGTGAACGAATATGAAAATTTCAATAATCAAGTTTCCTTTCTCTTGAATCTATATGTAAAATTGTTTATTGAAAATTTCAAATTCGTTTACAATAAAAATAATGTAAAAAATAATGAATGACTGTATAGAGCTTTCTAAATCCAAATATTTGAGATGTACAACAAAATAATGTAAAAATAATGAATGACTACGGAGCTATGTAACCCCAAAAATTATTTGAGATATTTAAATGGGTACCATCTGTTTAACAACCTTCTTTGTCGATTGCCGACATTCCGATATCTGTTAGAAGGCCCCTCTTTTTAACCCGGTTTTTTATCACGTTCCGATTGTAAACCTCTGTACGACTATTAGGTATCACCGAGAATCTGTTGAAATATTCAAAATAAAAATGTGTAATATATATTTTTTGGTAGTAAAACATAGTAATTTCTACAATTTGTTTTAAGAATGTCAGATGTTTTTCTAGAGACTGCGATATATTTAAAACATTAAATAAAAATGACGTTCCTAAACTCTATGTGAAGCATTTATTTTGGGAATGAAAGTTGTTATTTATGAATATCTAATCGGAAAAGATTGTCTGGGATGATATTTGGTGGGTTTTCGCGGTCAATATTTTAAATTTTTTTAAATTTTTTATTGGTTAACTGCCGCACTTATGTTGATAATTCTATATGTTCATAAAAAAAAATTTAGATTAAAATTTCTAAAGGTTTTTAAAGTCATCTAGGTAATGTTAAACAATGACAATATAGCCAAAAATTACCAAATATATGAAAAGTACAGTGGTGAAATTCAAACTAGTGATACGAGATTCGATAATAGAATCTTGTTGATTGACGAGTTAAAAGCTGTGTTCTTCTTCCAGATTGAAGGGCTTTATATCCAATATGAATTTGCAAAGCTTTGTTTCACACAATCTGATGCTGTTAATTTATAGAAAGGGTTTAGAAGAGCACTTTATAGCTTCAGACATGTGTATTGACAGCTCCGCTGCGTGAGAAAAAGGGGGCACTTGGAAAGTAGATAAGGTATCTTTTTGCTATTATTATTACTGTTGTCGAAAGTAGAAAAAAGTTCACTATGATTTCGAATGGAAAGCAATGATATTATTATGATCAAATATGCTAATATCAGAATACTACTCTCCTTGAATGAACCTCTTTAAGATTCTCTAATTTTGTCGAAGCTAAGTGATAAATAGGTTCTTAGCGTATGTGCTGTTATCTCAGAAGATTATTCGGTAAGAGATCGACGACTCAAAATTTGAAAAATGAATAATCTTCAGGACATCAAAGGAAAGCTGACGTTTCAATACAAGGAGTGAGTACAAAACAGAGAGGAGTTTTTCTTCAAATATTCAATGTGAGGTAGCCATTTTAAGGCAGCATTCAGATAGATACCCCAGAACTTGGTTGATTTAGTTGTTGAAATATCACTGTCAAGAATTCTGAGTGAATTCGAGAAGGAGAGATACGATCGATCAGTATGAAAAAATGAGCTCAATCTTGAAGGTATTTGAACGGAGGCAATTGATACTATATCACGAAGTAATGCAGTTAAAAGCGATTATATCTTTTTACATGACTGTGACCAAACAAGTTTTTGAAAGAATGTCATTAGTATAATCAGAAAACTGTAAAATTGTACTAATTCTACGGTTAAAAGATGACAAGTCATTGATGTAAATGAGGAATAAAAAAGGACCGAGGATAATACTCTGAGGAATGCCCGGTAATATCAAAAGTTCCTCCGACAAAGAAGTCAGACCATCCTTCACCACAACAACTCTCTGTTTGCGTCCATTCCAATAACTCTGAATGAATTTTAATGTTTCCATCTTAAACAGCAGTTGCTCATGGTTAACGCCATCAAAAGCCTTCGATTGGTTTAGGAATATAGTCTTTTCCAAGGGACAGAAGATCTCATCGAATGAAGCCAAAATCTCTAACTTGGAAAAGGAAGAAGACAAATTGGATGGAAAAGATTTTTCCAAAAATTTTTTAATAGTTTGTCAGCAATTGTGAATTGGTTTCACAAACGCTAATTTCAGTGACTTGGGAAAGATATTATTTATTTTTTTTCAAAGGTTCAGTAATTACATTCAGACACTTTTTCAATATCCCTGAGATAAGGAGTTATTCATTTTCGAAACAATATTTACCAATTCGGGAGGCGTGAGTGCAAATATGTAAAATAGTTTTTGTTACCTGATAGTTTTATGAGTATTATCATTAAGTGACAGAGCGGTAGTACTTGCTGAATTGACAGAATGGTTGTTGAACTCGTTCACAATATTATGCGAATTCTCAGAAGGTGCTTTTGATATCCAAGCGCCTCCGCCTCCTATTGTGTCTTTTAATAGAATAAGTATTTCTGACACTTCATTAATTATCAATTAATATGAGTTTTTCAGAGGTTTCAGAAGTAATTCACATAAAATTCGAAAAAATATTGTAAACAACTATTCAAATCATGACCATCCAAAACTAATGATGAAATAAGAGAAGATATTAATATATCCCATTCGTTGGAATTTTGTTTCTTGGAATTTTATCTGAAGTTTCAGTTCCTAAAAGGGCGAGTTCATAAAGAGAAAAATAATAAATATACTGAGAGAGTCAAGAATTCACAACTCTATCAATATCATGCAGGAAATAAGATTAAATAAGGAAAAACAATGCAGGATGCACTAGTTCTACCTTCCATTTGATCTTTTTCTGTTTGAAGACTGATAATGTGGATAATTTAATCGACTCTGAAAAAAATTACCGTGGTTGAAATTTCCATTCTCATAAAAACAATGAATTGTAAGTAACAAATATATGACCCTATTTAAGGAAAATGATATAGTTTAGAGAAAAAAAAATAACTGACAAAGCATAATTAATTCAAATGAGGTCTTCCATATGTATAATATTATTTGGGAAGTTCACTTCAAGAAATTCTCGAAATTATTTTTGTTGCTAAGTTAACGCAACTGTCTTCCATCTTAACGCGGAATTTGAGGTTTATCGACTTTATCCAGATCACGTGCGCATAAGTAGTACAGCGATTTCAAAAGTAGTTGAGATGTGGTGAAAGATTTGCTTAACTCTGGCCGGCCATTAACGTCTTCAAGTGGACATAGCAGCGCTAAGTAACGGAAATGCTGACTCAAAATCGTTGTTTATGTTCCAGCGCTAGTGTCTCACGAATCAATTCGTACTATCATTTTTTTTTTTTTTTGAGTGATAAAACTTTCGATAGGGATGGATAACTGTGATTTGACAGAAGGTACAAGCCATGTTGTTTTAACTTTTCTGTTCAGTAATCATTGACAAATTATGGAAAGACTTACGCCGCAATAACGTTTACAAATTGTTGAAATTTATTTTCAAAATCAGTGTTCTATTCGCCAAAATTATAGAGCACTTAGTGAAATTTGTGGTTTACAGAGCAGCTTATTCGTCGAACTATCGATGGATTTCGCACAAGATTTTCTCTACTCGATGCAACAACAATACAAAGAACTGTACGTATAGAAGGAAATATCGCTGCTGTAAGTCATAGTGTTAATGATGATCCAGATTTGTCTATTCGTCGACGTACACAAGAGGTTGGACTCTGTGCATCCACCACATTTTGTGTGAAGATCTTGGTCTACATCAATACAAGACCCAACTGGTTCAAGAACTGAAGCCACCTGACCAAAATAAGCGTCGTTTGCTTGCTGATTGTGTCATAGAACAGCTTGAAGTTGATCCACTGTTTTTATCGTAAAATTGTGTTTAGTGATGAAGCTTATTTCTAGTTGAACGGCTATGTAAACAAGCAAAATTGCCGTATATGGGCTGAAAACAATCGTCAAGAAGTTCTGCAGATTCCATTGCATCCTGAAAATGCACTGTATGGTGTGCTTTACACGCTGATATTGACCCAGAAGTCTTTTGGTTCTAACAAGATGGTGCTACACCTCAGGCTACTACCGTAACAATTGATTCATTGAAAGAACGATTTGGCGATAACATTATTTCGAGAAATGGTCCAATTAATTGGCCTCCAAGATCATGCGACATAACTCCACTGGATTATTTTCTTTGGGGTTATGTCAAGTCATTGGTTTATGCTGATAAACCAGAAACAATAGTGCTTTGGAAGCAAACATAACTCGTGTTATTGATGAATTAGGCCTGAATTATTCGAAAAAGTGGTCCAAAATTGGTCTGGTCGAATGCGGCTCCTCAGAGCTAGTCGTGGTGGACATATGCCGGAAATTATTTTTAAAATATAAATGTCATAAATTATCTTTAAAAAAAAATTGCCTTCAAACATAATTTAAATGTGTTTTATTTCAATTTTAAGTTCTATCAATCTAAAAAAACACCCATTATTTTGAACAATTGTTTGGGTATGAAATTCCTGAGGCGTTCATTGTAAACGGATTTCTGGCTAAAAACTTAACAAATCAACTACCACCCTATCACCCTGATATGGCTCCGGCCGACTTTTTTCCCTTTTCAAAACTCAACCTACCACTTTGATGCACCCGATTTCAGGCGCTATCAGACATATAAACATAATTCGATTAATACAGTCGAAATAGAAACAAATATCTCGGAAAAAACCTTTTTAAATCTCGATATACTGTAGAAGTTAGAATATATAATTGAATTGAATTCAAAGTCATTTCAACTTTATTTCTATGAAATTGATTTTTGAAATTTTAAACTAAAAATAGTTTTGGTCCAAAAATTTTTTTTTGAATATTTAGATGAAACAAATAAAGCCAGTAAATTTGGGTCTATAAGTTAACTTGTAATGATAGCCTGAATATTAGGTGAATATTAGGCAAGTTGGTAGATGTCATTCTACGCTAATGAGTTAAAAGAATATGTACATGTGAACTATGAGATTGTCAATAACGAAAGGAAAAATAACAGACTAACAATTTTTCTAGAGGTTATATTTCTTGGAAGAAGGTAATATTTTGAAATTTAAAAATCAAAATAGAATAATTCTGTAAAACCTCAACATAATTTAATTTGAAAAACAAATCAATTGAGATGTCTTAGAAATATTATTTCTATTTAAATATACATATAAAATTCCGAAATATCATACAACACTGAAAAATATACAGATATACATTCTGTCAAGAAAGTACCGGGAATTATCGATTTAAATCTGGCGGGGCAATGAGGCAGGTAAAAATTTTTTTTCCTAGGTTGGTACCACTGTCCTTAATTACTATGCCAACCTTGAGCGGGATCTGTCAACTAGTGTGTTTGCAACAGCTGATTAAGTCAGTCGATGTCAGAGTGCGTGCCGATTTTTACTATGGGTGATTACGTTGAGCAAAGAATTTGTTTAAAGTTTTGTGTTGCAAATGAATTTTCGTGTGCCGATGCATTGAAAATGTTGCAACAGGCTTTTGGTGATAATGCTCTATCGAAAACTTGTGCATATCAGTGGTACAGAGCCTTCAAGGACGGTCGTGAAGTGGTCGCCCATCGACGGCTTCGATCGAAGATAACGTCGATAAAATTAAGGAAAGGGTGCTAGAAAACCGTCGTACCAGCTTGAGAGAGATAGCACATGATCTTAAGATATCCCACGAGTCCGCACGTACAATTTTGATTAATATTTTGGGCATGAGAAAGGTGGCCGCACGACTCGTACCGAAAGATCTGAATTTTCTTCAAAAACGTCATCGCGAACAGGTTGCTTCAGACATGCTGGATCGCTGTAATTCCGATTCTACATTCATGGAATGCATTATAACTGGTGATGAGACCTGTGTCCACGATTACGATATGCAAACAAGCCAGCAATCATCGGAATGGGTGGCAAAAAATGAGCCGAAACCGAAAAAATCACGCCAAAGCCGCTCGAAAATGAAGGTGATGCTCATTGTTTTCTTCGAAATCCGTGGCGTGGTGCACTACGAATTCGTTCCAGAGGGTCAGACGGTAAACAAGGAGTATTACCTAGGCGTTATGAAACGTTTGCGTGAGCGTATCCGTAAGAAGCGGCCAAATTTGTGGGCGAACAACTCATGGATTTTGCATGACGATAACGCGCCTTCTCACCGAGCTACGATTGTGACTGACTTTCTCGCCAAAATCTCAACAAACGTGCTTCAGCAACCACCGTATTCGCCGGATTTGGCTCCCTGCGACTTTTTCTTCTTCCCAAAACTAAAATTGCCCCTTCGTGGCACCCGTTTTGAGTCGATTGAAGCCATAAAACAAAATTCGGCGCGAGAGCTTTAGCTCTCGGGATGGACTTTAGTCCATCCCGGAAAGCGCCTATAAAAAATGTTTCGATAATTGGAAGTGCCGTTGGCATAGATGTATTGGAGCAAATGGAGCCTATTTTGAAGGCGACTCAATAAATATTAACGATTAAATGTAAAAATGTTGTTTTAATTGAAAATTCCCGGTACTTTCTTGACAGAGTAGTATATATAAAGATATACGAGAAAAAGATATCGTAGAATATTGGTTGTTGAAAAGTTGGCGGAAATTACTCTGGATTATTTTATTCAAAACATAAAGGCACTTTTGGAGAGAACAACTGGATTCCTGAATATGGGTTCAAAAATGTATTGATTATTAAATTATTCTTTGACGTAAGTGTATTGGAGGTGATACATTTGGGTTAGTTATATATTTTGTGTTTAATTGACTGATTCCTTGTTAGGCAAGGGTCGTTTTGGGAACTGTGCATAAGATGAAAGGTCTTAATAGACTTTTGTTTTATACATTCGTCTATAATGATGTTTCCATTTAATTAGTAGTTTGAATCGTTTGGGTATAGTCTGTTAATCATTCTGAATGCTGAGAAGTAATGAATAAATATTAATGCAAAAATATTCCATGAAGTATATTTTCGATCGATTTTTACAGCGAATGGGTTCGTTCTAACAAAGGAATAAAAGGTGAAAAAGTTTAAATAGTGACATAATAAATTAATGTGGTAACTTATTTCTGAAATCAGCAAAGAATTCGAAAACAACAGCAAAAAATTAACAATATTGACTTCAAATAATATTGATTTAAATCCGCGATCTAAAGAAGTGCATAATGCGTGGAAAAATATAAAATATTACTATGTATCAACAACAGGTTTCCTGTGGATGGAGAGTTTCATTTCATAGTCGAAAATGGTAATATTATGGTTACACAATTGCATTACGAAATCGAACTAAGATTTTGAAGCTGTGTAGGCAATTTCGTGCGAGCATAATTTATTTAATTGATCGATCGAAATACTTTCATGTTCTAATTATGTAACTATGGATATTTTGAATAAAACGTATAAATTCGATCACATTTAATGACCTGTTATCCAGATCAGGTGTATATTGAATGGGATAATGAAATCTCCACAGAAAATCAATTAATTCTGTTGACTTACTTATTCATTCAATCAAATATTCGAACAGAAGTTTGTTACATATCTAATTGAGCTACTTCTGTTATTAAAGTTTAATCAAACTTGATTTAAACAAACTATGACTTCCGAAAAAAATTTGTTCAATTCGTTTGAAACTATACATATTATTGAATATCTATTGGTGCATGATCTTTAACTTCTTAAATAGCAGTGCTATTGATAGTATGTAGAGCCTATTTAATTTTCAATGATTTTAACTATTCAATTTACATAACTTCTTTTCGAAAAAGAGGACATGGCAATTTCTACGTAATCAACCAAGACCAATGGTTAAAAGCTTTTGGGAGCTTAATCAATAGTCAATTACCCCTGAAAATTTTTAATCTGTGAATTTCACAAAAATGAGAGAAGTAGACGGTTAAAAGGCTCCATTTCTTCTATATGCATCGTTACATATTGGTAAGAAAGAATGGCAAAATAATATATCCAACAAAACTTTATATACTTCTTGCTGAAATCAGATAAGAAAAAAATTCGAAAAATTGTCGCAATTCATCTTGACGAAATTATATATGAGTCTTCCTGTCGTTTTTTCACATCTAAATACTGAATCTAAACTCAATCGAATTTGTACTTCAAAAATATTTGAAAAATTAAATTTCTAATAAAAACAAATCAGGAAAAGATTTTATTAATTTCTGAACATAACTGACATATATAGTCTTCAAATTTACCTTCAACATTTCAAATCTCTGGGTCTTCGGAAATCAGCGAGATTTTCAATAAATCTTTTCATTCTTATAGAAAATTAAACAACAAATTACATTTCGATTTGATAAGTAGATTCGGAACAATGGGAAAATAAAAAAATATCGAAATTGAAACTGTTTCGTCTATCAATTAAATAAATCGAGATATTTTGACCCCAAATCTACCCTGTCAGTTTCAAACCTCTAATTTTTACCTTTCGAAAGTTAGACAGTTTAAGAACCGGTCGGCTCAACAGAATAACTTTTGACCTCGAATTCTTCATCACTGAGTCTAACCTAGCCATTCGGGATCATTTTCGGATTAAATCTCGAAAATACGAGATATTTGACCAAAACCATAGCAAGCTGATACCTTGAAAAACCACGCAAAAAGAGACGAAGTGCAATGTTACACGCTTATTTGAGCATTTAAGATTTATTATATTCTCAAATAACGAAACCTTTCATACTTGCGATTGATATTATTTTGGCGAAAACAATGAAACTTTATTATACTATATTAATTAACTTCATTCTGATTTTTACAATATTTAATATTATTTTAATACAAAGATCTTACATCTTTGAATAACCAAATTGGTTTTCGAAATCAGCTTCTACTTATATAAGAGTAGGTGCAAAATTCTATTATGGACTAAAACAAAAAAAAAGGGTCGTCAATAGAATTTTGTACCTACTCTTATATAAAAAGAAGCTGATTTGGACACAGAATTTGACATGTTTAAGTTAACCTTAAACATTCCGCTTGATATTCTACTTCCAGCTTCAAGATCTTATATAAAAATAATAATATGTTTTATTATTGTTCTTATTTATCGTTCAAAACAGTGGATGCCAGTTTCAAACGCTGTTCTGGAGAATACGCTGTATTTTTGAATTCGTATAGAGCATTTTTTGAAATATAATTTGTTATTCCTAAAATTCATTTGAATTAGTTATATCGGTTGAGTATGTTATTACATTTTATTCAATATCCTTCACTTACTATATATTAATTTATATTTTGGAGTGTTGATATTTGCGAATTCTATATATCTAGAGAAATAGAAACAGTATTTCTAAGACATTTTGGTTTAATTTTTGTCAAATAATTTACGTGGAGGTTTATTTTTAATAATTTATGTAGAGGTTTCACAGAATTATTCCGTACGGTTATTTAAATTTTGAAATATTACTTTCCTCTAAGGAATTCTATACCCTTTGAATTTACATTTTTTGTGACTGCACTTTCGAGGTATTGATATAAGCCAAACTTCAAACAAAAAGTACATTGTATTTAGCAGATTTTAGTTACAGACAAGTGAAGTTAATGGGTGTGAAAGTACATAGTATTTAGCAGTTTTTAGTTACAGACAAGTGAAGTTAATGGGTGTAAAAAAGTCTTAGGAGTGTAGGATACCGAATCAATAACCGATTTTACCAATTTTTAGGACAGATTAACCATAATCAACAAATGATTCATTGCATTTGAGTCAGAAATTTTACCGAACAAATGTTAAAACGACTTGATTTGTTAATTTTGCCGTGTGCAAGTGAATAATTACAGTACTCACATTGAATCCTTCCACAAGTTTTAGATAATTTGGAATAGAATTTGTCTCCACAACTTGTTCAAGATCTTGCAGAGTATGTTTCACTGGATTAGCTGATAGTTACCGAAAAAAATTTCTCAAATTACTTCAATGCTTTTCGATCACTTACTCATAAAATAAACAGTCTAAAATCAAATTTTCATTCGTTGTCTTCATCGACTTTTCATATTTGAACAACTATCACCAAGTATATCCGAGGAAAAGGATTCATACTTAAGTAGATGACAGATAAAGAATTCATGTTATCGATCAAGAACTCAAAATATAATAATAAGATGATTACTTGACAGAAGGATAATTACAACTTTGAATATCAAAACAGATTTAATCTGTTAGTCTTCTACAATTTTAATTTCAAAAAGATTTTTTTAAAAACTTTTAGAATTAAATTAATATCTAATAATATTCAATAGACGTATAAAAATCAAAATTCACTTTAAAATATCGAATGGAATAAAAAATCCAACAAAATAAATTATTAATTAAAATTAAAAATAAGTAATATCGAATGTTTGGTTCGAAACATACGCACCTGAATTCGTCAGAAAGGCCGTGGTACGTATGTTTTGCCTTTGGCAAACATTTGACAAATTTGACAACATGCTCAGTTTCTGGTCTTATATTTATGAAAACTAAATCTTTTTCAAAAATACACAACATAATTTTAAGAACTTTTCCAAAACTAATTTATTTGAAATATTTAATATGTTTAAATATTTAAATAAGTTACTTTTTTGAGGATGTGCTACATATTTTTGAGAGTTTTTGAAGTAACTTATTTAAATATTCAAACATATTAAATATTTCAAATAAATTTAGTTTTGGACAAGTTCTTAAAATTATGTTGTGTATTTATGAAAAAGATTTAGTTTTCATAAAGACCAGAAACTGTTGTCAAATGTTTGTCAAAAGCAAAACATACGTATCACGGCCTTTCTGACGAGTTCAGGTGCGTATGTTTGGAACGAAACATTCGATATTACTTATTTTATTTAATAATCTATTTTTGTTGGGTTTTTCATTCCATTTGATATTGTATAGTGAATTTTGATTTTTATACGTCTATTAAATATAATCAGTGCTTATTATTGGACATTAATTTAATTCTAAAAGTTTGAAAAAAATCTTTTTGAAATTAAAATTGTAGAAAATCAACAGATTAAATCTGTTTTGATATTCAAAGTTTATTTAAAAACTCAAAATATATTCATGGCATATGAAAAGCCGCAGGAATTTTTTTTCACTCTATATTATAATAAATAACCTCAGAGTTGAAAGAGTCTGTTGAGACTAAGGACAACTCAAAATTTTAAAAGCAGATTCTCTTCATGATAGCCAACCTTATACTAGAATATATCGTTACACATTTTTTCCGTCACCAATTCAAACTTTGTATTGGAGTTTATTTTGTAATAATGGGTAATGTTTTCAAAATATAGGCGTAGCAAATTAGGAAGGTGAATATTATTTTTATTAGGTTTGGCTTCCATGAACATACTCTTCTAGTTAGACGATGTAGAATATTTTAATGCTTTATTTGAATGAGAGAATTCTGACAGGTGCTTATACTCAGAATAAACATGTACATATGCAAATTTTAATATCTGCTGTTAACTTATAACTGATGAGAAATATAGTAAGAGAGCTGATAACAAGTTTGGTCAGATATTTAAGGCAATTTAAGATTATATAAATTACGATAACATTTACTTTGCGTCTGGTTTAGCTCGCTTATGTAGTAATAGTTAAAATTAATTTACAAGTTTTGCAGAGAATATAATTGTAAACATAATTCCATCAACTTTTCAGAGTAATTCATATTTACTTTCAGACCCTCTCGAAACAAATTCAGTCATTCAGTTTGAAAACTGCTCATTTCTTCTTATGGTTAAACAGGAATATGAATCTTATGAATACCATCTTATTGATATCAATTTTCCGATGCATTTTGAGTAGCATATATTTAAGCCCATATATTGAAAATTTTGTAATAGGTTTTTTATCCTTCTTGTAATAGGGTCCTCATGAGATGAAAAAAATGTATTGTTCATATATCTAGATACCCTTCGTAAAGCTGACCTTTGGAAAAATATAATAGGATAGACGGTTTCATTATTCAATAGTTCGAAGAAAATAAGCTCTTTTCAAATAAAAGCAGCAAAATTTATTGCCTCATGAGAGAAAGTTGAAGTGTTGCAATCTCATGAATTTCATAGAACAAGTGAGTATTCCACATTGATAAGCACTCTATTTTTTTACGTCTTAGCTTCAAAATTGATAACAAATCAATTTGGTGAATAGCTTGAAAAAATCATACCCTTGAGTTATTTCATTATTTTGAAAATTGCATTCGAGTTTGTAGTGTACCAAATAAAATAATATAAACAAATTTAGAGATTTCAAATTTACAGAAATGGAGGTAATAACACTGATGCAAATAAGAGACTCTAGGGAATTTAAAAAACATCCGGATTACTCAAAAACTGTGACACTTCAGTAAATATATTCTACCGGATCGCTTGTCGCTTCGTCAATGCATTGTGTGAATTTGCGATACATTAGAACTGCAAATACATTTCCAAGTTGAAATGGAGTCTTTAAGTTAAAAATAACACAGGAAATATTTATGTAAAATTTTACATTTTAGGCGTATTATTTATGATAGATTGGGCCGTTGCTTGGTAGAAATCAGTTGTAATTGTCATTATAAAATAAAACAATTGTTTACATTTTCTACTTTATTTTTGGTATTGACGTACGTTTCGTCTTTGCTAGAAAGACTTCATCAGAATACGAAGTAACAGTTGTTGTACAATGAATTTATAAGATTTTTTACAGAAGGTGTACATGTGTTTTTAATTGTTCGTCGGGTTGGTTTTCTCAAAGAATATTCCCTTCAGAATCGTGTTCACTCGATCCCTTGTAAATATTGAATAGAGGGGTGTAATAAAAATCTATTTGTTCATTTACTAGGTTATTGCTGTTTTTATGTTTATTTATTTCGTAAATTTCCCATAAGTTCAATTTTAGACCTCTATTTTCAACATGTAGAATTTCTATTTCTTTTGTGAAAGAATGGTTATTTTCAAGAAGGTGTTTAGCATAATGTGAATCTTTTTTATTTCTATCGAAACTTCTTTTATGTTCTGTTAGGCGTGTACCGAAATTTCTACCTGTTATACCAATATAAATCTTTGGGCAATCTGGGCAAGTGAGTTTGTATACACCTGATAATTGAAGTTTATCCATACTGTTTTTATTGTTTTTGATGTATTTGCTAATAGGATTGTTTGTCTTGAAAGAGACTTTAATATTTTCTTTTTTGAGTAGGTTTTTTAGTTGAATACTAATGTTTCCGAGATATGTGAGGCTAACGTATTTGTGTTCAGATAGATCAGATGTTACTGGATAAATTTCTTTTATTGTGTTTTTGTGTATACGTTGGTTAATTAAATTATCTATTAGAGATGTATTATATCCATTGTTGTAAGCTATTTGTTTGATTATATATTTTTTTTTCTTTTTGGAAATTGACTTGGTTTAGTGGAATGTTCAATAAACGGTATATCATACTATGGAGAGCTGCTAGTTTGTGTTGGAATGGGTGAAAAGAATTACGGTGTATAATGGTATCTGTTTGTGATGGTTTATGATAAATTGCGAAGTTATGTTTATTGTTTTCTCTAGTTATCGTGAGGTCAAGAAAGTTGATGGATTCATTATGTTCTATTTCTGAAGTGAAAACTATTTTTGGGTGGAGATTATTTATAAAATTCTCAAATGTTGATATTTGTCTGTTAGTACCTACGAAACATGCAATTATATCATCCACATACCTATACCAATAAAGGATGTATTTTTTGAACGGATGTTTATGAATTTTGTTTTCTAGGAAATCCATGAAGATTTCCGCGAGTAAAGAGCTTAGTGGATTTCCCATGATTAAACCTTCTTCGCTAGTATATAAAGTATTGTTAAATTTGAAGAAATTTTGGTTTATACAAATATTTAATAAGTGTATTATTTCTGATTTTATGACGGGGTTTACTTTGTTATAATTTAAAAGTTCTTCTATCAGTTTTAATGTTTCCATTGGGGGGACACTAGGAATTTATTGATTTCGTGGGATGTTAAAAACCTTTTTCCTAGTGTCCCCCCAATGGAAACATTAAAACTGATAGAAGAACTTTTAAATTATAACAAAGTAAACCCCGTCATAAAATCAGAAATAATACACTTATTAAATATTTGTATAAACCAAAATTTCTTCAAATTTAACGATACTTTATATACTAGCGAAGAAGGTTTAATCATGGGAAATCCACTAAGCTCTTTACTCGCGGAAATCTTCATGGATTTCCTAGAAAACAGAATTCATAAACATCCGTTCAAAAAATACATCCTTTATTGGTATAGGTATGTGGATGATATAATTGCATGTTTCGTAGGTACTAACAGACAAATATCAACATTTGAGAATTTTATAAATAACCTCCACCCAAAAATAGTTTTCACCTCAGAAATAGAACATAATGAATCCATCAACTTTCTTGACCTCACGATAACTAGAGAAAACAATAAACATAACTTCGCAATTTATCATAAACCATCACAAACAGATACCATTATACATCGTAATTCTTTTCATCCATTCCAACACAAACTAGCAGCTCTCCATAGTATGATATACCGTTTATTGAACATTCCATTAAACCAAGTCAATTTCCAAAAAGAAAAATGTATAATTAAACAAATAGCTTACAACAATGGATATAATACATCTCTAATAGATAATTTAATTAACCAACGTATACACAAAAACACAATAAAAGAAATTTATCCAGTAACAACATCTGATCTATCTGAACACAAATACGTTAGCCTCACATATCTCGGAAACATTAGTATTCAACTAAAAAACCTACTCAAAAAAGAAAATATTAAAGTCTCTTTCAAGACAAACAATCCTATTAGCAAATACATCAAAAACAATAAAAACAGTATGGATAAACTTCAATTATCAGGTGTATACAAACTCACTTGCCCAGATTGCCCAAAGATTTATATTGGTAGAACAGGTAGAAATTTCGGTACACGCCTAACAGAACATAAAAGAAGTTTCGATAGAAATAAAAAAGATTCACATTATGCTAAACACCTTCTTGAAAATAACCATTCTTTCACAAAAGAAATAGAAATTCTACATGTTGAAAATAGAGGTCTAAAATTGAACTTATGGGAAATTTACGAAATAAATAAACATAAAAACAGCAATAACCTAGTAAATGAACAAATAGATTTTTATTACACCCCTCTATTCAATATTTACAAGGGATCGAGTGAACACGATTCTGAAGGGAATATTCTTTGAGAAAACCAACCCGACGAACAATTAAAAACACATGTACACCTTCTGTAAAAAATCTTATAAATTCATTGTACAACAACTGTTACTTCGTATTCTGATGAAGTCTTTCTAGCAAAGACGAAACGTACGTCAATACCAAAAATAAAGTAGAAAATGTAAACAAGTGTTTTATTTTATAATGACAATTAGGCGTATTAAAATTCTTCTAAATAAATTTTGAATATCTCGGAATAAATATACAAAAATTTTGTAAATCTGCCTTGTTTTGCATCTATATAGGTTCATGCTCAAGAATAATGTAAAGGAGTCTTCACTGAATATTCATTTGGACCAAAGAATGGAGTTCAGACAGCCGATTACTTGTCTTCCTCTCATAATTCGATGTTTAATTATTTATTTCTCTATTCGTTCTTCCTCCTCAATTTTATATGCCAAGTAGGTATATTAATTGTCTCTTCTTGATCGAACTACCTCAATTTCATCTTCTCCTACCTGAAGATACAGATAGATAGAGTTTTCGCTTTATTAACTAATAAGCCCCATTCTTCATAGTATTTGAATAGTCTACATGCCATGAATTCCAAATCCTCCTCATCCTGAGCAATAACCACAGGATCGTCTGCAAAATGAAGTGTATATAGGGTTGTGTCTTCATTCAAGGGTACTCCCATTCTATTATCATTTATGCTAGCTCTTCAGTCCTTAAGTTGTATCTGATTTGTTCTACTTTAATCTCCAAACAAAAATTCCAAATGATATTTAATTGACAATTTTGGATGAATAGAATCAACCTCAAATAGCCATAAATCACATATACCTAACCATACATAAATGAAAAATCAAAAGATTTATTTCTCTACCGTAATGAGATAACATAAGTGAAAAGTGGCTAATAATCTTTTACAATTGGATATAAATATTGTATGAGATCAACGCACCACTTTTAGAAAATGAAGAAAACTGATTAATGCATAGTTTCATTTTAATTTGTTTCGGTGCAAATGTTTATTCTCTCTTGAAAATAACGTGCCAACAACCAAGTGTCCTTGATATTTTCGTATACTCGTACAAATGTTCTTTTATTTCATCCAAATATCTAGATTTGTCGCTAAAGCACGATAACTGTCGAAAAATCTTACGCGAAGACATATTTCCAGTGCTGGCTCGGAGCACGAATGAAAAGTTTTAACTTCGTGAATTCGTAATATATACTCATTGGATTCAGAAATCTACCAATTCGATCACCGTAAATATATTATTCTGGAAAAGCACAGATGAAGTCAGGAGCTTTTGCACTCTTGTTCAATAGTTCATTTCCCCTGAAACTTTTAAATTCGTGAATTACTTCTTAAGGAAGCTGATTATGAAGAATAAAAACACAGAATTATGCGTTCTGTTATCCGGAAGTCGAATGAACGTCATTACTTACATTTTTAGAAAAGAGCAGAGTTAGAAAGGAAAATTTCATGAAAATTCAAAATACATGACAAACAAGCTACATCCTTCTGTCTTCTATCTGCATCGTTACATGATGGCAAGAAAGAGTGGAAAAATATTATATTGAACTAAACTTCATATTCTTTAATCTTTTCATACATTATTAATGAAAAAATTCGCATCAGTTGTTCAGTACTCTACATCTTTGCACTCACAAATCAATGAACATTCGACGATTCTTTAATGAATATCTTTCTGCGGCATTTTGATTGGACTCTGAATGTTCAATATTTGAATAAATATGTAGTACCTTTCAATGAATATCTTTCTGCGGCATTTTGATTGGACTCTGAATGTTCAATATTTGAATAAATATGTAGTACCTTTCAATGAATTAATGAAATTCGAAATATCTCACATAAACAGATCAGTCATTTATAAAATTACCCCTGGAGTATTTGCGTTTACACTGATTTCGATTGTACAATTGATATGTGGATATTGAAGCGTTTGAAGTAATCCTTGGATATATAAGAAAAACAAATGTTAACTTCCGCTATTTTATTGATTTACACGACAATTGTTTCGTCATACCATGACTTCATCAGGTGAGTATGAAAACTGAGGTATACAATGCAAAACATGACCTTATATACACAGCTCTGGTACAAAAAATAGAGGGGTGGAAAAAGATGGTTTACAATCAATGAAAAATATTAAGTAGAGGGGATCTGTTTAAATCTATTTGATCATTCAATAAAATTATTCAACAAAACTATTTAATGACACAAAAAGACAACTTTGTTCATTTTTGGAATCTATCTTTAAATTATATCCAACAATTCACACATGAAGAAGAAGTAAATAATAGCACCAATTTCTCAGATTTAAAAATCACTAAAATTAATAATACACATGACTTTTCCATATACAGGAAACCTACACATGCAGATGGTACGATTCATTCTACTTCAAACCATCCATTTTCACAAAAATTATCAGCTTATAATGGTATGATTTATAGATTGGTTAACATACCCATGACAAAAGAAAATTTTTACAAAGGATATAAAACCAGTAAACAAATAGCTTTCAATATCGATTTTAATCCGTTAATTATAGATAATCTACTTGATAAAATAAATTACAATAAAGCAATATCACTTGTATATCCAAAATTTCAAAATTCAAACGAAACAATTTGTTTTATTTCATTAACTTACATAGGCAAAAAATGTGAAAAGATTGCTAGATATTTGAAGAAAAAAGAACATTATAACATCTCTATTGAAACCATTAATTCTTTAAGCAGCTCAATAAAAAATAATAAAGACGTCATTCCTAAAAACAAAAAATCAGGAGTTAACAAGTTAACATGTAGTTATTGCCCATGTGTATATGTGGGACAGACAGGCAAACAAGGATACGAGAACATGAAAAATGTTATATTAATAATAAAACAAATTCATCTCATGCCAACCATTTGTTAGAGACTGGTCATAATTTCAATATGAAATATGAAATATTACATATCGAAAACAAAAGTCAGAAACTAAATCTGTTAGAAACTTTAGAGATCAATAGATATAATATAAGACAAATTTTATGGAATGATCAAATAGATTTAAACAAATCCCCCCTACTTTTAAATCTGAGAAATTCATGCTATTATTTACTTCTTCTTCATGTGTGAATTCAATTGTTGGATATAATTTAAAGATAGAACTGTATAATTAAGGTCATGTATTGCATTGTATACCTCAGTTTTAACACTCACCTGACGAAGTCATGGTATGACGACAAAAATGTCGTGTAAAACAATAAAATAGCGGAAGTTAAGATTTGTTTTTCTTATATTGAATAAGAATTTCCGTCAAGTAAGACTTAGACAATCAAAAATTTAATCCTTGAATAATTAATATAGGCAAATTTTGAATAATTTCATTTTGATGAGTTCGTTCTTTAGTTAAAACATAATCACGTGTGAAAAAATGTTGTATACACAGTTACTGCGTTCACGATTCAGGCTGAAAATATTTATAGTCTTCATAAAATGAGTTATGATATATTTCTTCAAAAATAAACTTGAGGTCTTCTGAAAGTTCTATGATTCTATACAAGAATATATTCTTGGATTACTGAATACTAATATAAATTGGTTTAAGTCGGTCTTTACTTCAGAGAAAATTACAGATTTAAGTTTCAAAAAAATTTATTCAAACATTTTTAGAATTAAATTAAATCAATGTCTTAGGAAACACAGTATCAATTTAGTAGACATATAGAATTAACACTCATTACACAGTACCAAAAGGAATCAAAGAATTCCAAGAATATAAATTATTGAGTACAACTACTAAATAAACATTTGAAGGAAATAAAACTTTGTTTCGTATCTTGTATTATGAAAACAAGATTCCTTTCCAAAAATTTAAAACATAACCTCAAGAACTTCTTCAAAAATAACTTACATTAAATAAGTTCTTTCAAGAAAAACTCTTAAAATATGCAGAATATCTTCAAAAAGCAATTTTGCAATTTTATGTTCTTAGGAACATTGTTTTATTTTAGTAGACATATGAATATAACAAACATCGTAGAGTATTAAAAGGAGATAAGAGGAATCTAAACAGAATATAGAATAAGAACCACAATTACCCAGCAGACTTCTAGCGAATATTGGTGTTTCAAAACGATATAATAAATATCGAATTCTATCAAAATTGCCACTTTCAAATCGGGAAAACCACTTCAACAACTCCCCGCTAAAATACATTACTCGGTTCAAAAGTTTCCATTTTCAGAACACAGAGAAACTGTGTTATTTACAATTCAGTGAAATGACAGTTACTGAAAAGAGAACCCATTGATGACACTTCAAAAGGTTGCGAGAATTGCAGGATGAAACAATGGAATAATAAAATAGTTGCGACATCAGCTATCAAAACCTCGTGAATTCATATCTACCCCTAATAATATCGTTATGAAACAGCAGTATCGGCTGAAAGTCTGTTGGGTAAATCTGGTCAGTATTCTATATTTTCTTTAGATTCTTTTTATCCCTTTTTGATAATACGATGTTTGTTAATTCTATATGTCTACTAAATAGAACGGTGTTGTAAGACATTTTTTTTATTCTCCAAAATTTCCAAGAAATTTTCAAAATTAAAATTTGTAGGGAGATGTAAGAGACATCTGCATGATAGTTAAGATATTGAAATATTCACTTTATTGAGTTATGTACCGAACTAACAAACAGATGTATAGAATTCCCTCTTTCAAATATATTTTGGGACCAAAGTTGAATTTATTGAACTCTTACAGACTCTACATTAATATACGGAATGTTTCCAACTGATACGAATTTTTTTTTTCTTTAGCAGAAATTAAAGGGAGACTCTCATGTAATTTTCTTCTTCAAGCCCCTTCCAAGCTACTGCTTTTAGAATTGTAGAAAAAAAATTTTTTTTATGGAAAAATTAGGCAGAAGAATGAAATTTTAATTTTCGGTAAAGCAAATTTCAATTTTCAATGGTGAAATTTTATCACGAAAAGGTAAAAAAACTCAAACCCTACAATATTTTGCATTATAACTTTTTCATGTTTTAACATTTTCGAATAAAAAATTATTTCATGAAGATAAATTCAATGAGCCACTTTTTAAATCCTAATTTTTTCTCCTAAATTTGTTGGTTTAATAACAAAAAATAAAGAAATACTCATACCTCTTCCACATTATATACAGACGTTATAATTCTTGACAAAATAAAATAGACAGCTGTCAGATATACTTGGAGACCCTTTCTGTATATAACTCAGCATAAAGCATACAAGATTTTAACTCATTTCCTTGTGCCAATATACGAAATGCAATCTGCCATTTCAGCAGTTTTATAATTTGACGTCCTTTTCCACTCTATTTGCATTAGTACCTCAGCAAGACCAAATCAAAACAATAAAAATATTTGGCATTAAAACTATATTTAACAGTTGCCTACTTAATTTTATCAACAAATTATACCGCCTGTGAAATAATGTGGAAAGAGTCTGAACAATTACTTAGTTTTTGCAATCAAACCAACAATGTTAGGAGAAAAAGTCAAGATACAAAAAAGTTGCTCACTGAATTCATCTTCTTGAAATAATTCTGAAACTTGAATAATGTTGAAGTATGAAACATTTTGATGCAAAGTATTAAAGGGGTTGACTTTTTCACACTTTCGTGAGAAACTTTCAGGATTGAAAACACTGTCAGAAAGTGACATTTAATTTCAATCCCAAAATTCAATCTTCTTAATCATCCCATACAAGAGATATCCAATAAAAACTATATTTTTCCTTCAATTTCAAAGGGCAGTATTTTGAAATGCTAAGTGCTCAGAACCAAAAATTATATCAGACTCTCATGAATTTTCCGCATCAATTTAGAAACACCCCGTTTAAAGTGAATATTTCGTGAAACAAATTCAGTTTATCAGAATGAAATATCTGAAGAAATATTGTGTAGTAAAATAATTGTTATATATTAATAATTAAGTAGAAATTCTGAATTATATTATTTGATATTAGCGACCCGTCCCGGCTTCACACGGCCATCGATGTCTTTTTATAGGCACACGGCACACTCCGCGCCCGCCGACCACAGCAAAATGGGACGCCAGTCGCTGTGCCTCCGCTCTTTAATTCTCTGATATCTTTTGAGAAATCCTTCTTAATGAGATGCTGTTAAGGGCAGTTTTGATCTAAATGAAATGTACAACGTATGTAATATATTTAATTGGATAAAATAGCTTGGTAAATAACACAATAGGTAAAAGTTAAAATTGATTACTGTGGGTTATCCGTTGGATATAAATATATACCATCGTGGACTTTTTTATCGATCTTCTAAAGATATATAATTCCGTTAGACATTAACTTGATCTATCTCGTAACATTAGCTCCAGCATCGTTTTTAAAGAAATATGGACCGATGATGTCTCCAGCTTGTAAAGCACACCATACAGTGCATTTTCAGGATGCAACGGAACCTGCAGAACTTCTTTAAGATTGCTTTCACAATACGGCAATTTTGCTTGTTTACATAGCCGTTAAACCAGAAATGAGCTTCATCACTAAACACAAATTTACGATAAGAAGGTAGATCGACTTCAAGCTGTTCTAGGGCCCAATCAGCAAACAAACGACGCTTATTATGGTCAAGTGGCTTCAGTTGTTCAGTTGGATCTTGTATGGGTGTAGACCAAGATGTTGTGAACGTCGACGAATAGACAAAACTGGATCATCATTAACACTATGACTTACAGCAGCGATATATTCTTCTGTACGTATGGTTCTTTGTCTTGTTGTTGTTGTTGCATCGAGTAGAGAAAATGTTATCCGAAATCTATCGATAGTTCGAAGAATAAGCTACTCTGATGAACGATTATGTATACAATAAATTTCACGAAGTGCTCTATAAGTTTGGCGAATAGAAGACTGATTTTGAAAATTAATTTCAACAATTTGTAAACGTTTTTCCAGCGTGAGTCCTTCCATGATAATTTGTCAATGCTTACTGAACAGAAAGGTCAAAACAACATGGCTTTTACCTTCTGTCAAATCACAGTTATCCCTATCGAAAGTTCTATCTATCACTTAAAAAAAACAACCGATACTATGTAAAGATTTTGTTTACTAGATCAGAATTTCTGAATTTGATCTGATTATGAATGTGTTATCACGCTGAAACCTGATGCCAATTGAGTCCTTCCTTATTTGTTTACAAAGTTTCGAATATATGAATATTTGCCACTCATTTATTACTAATAAATGAAGGAAAAAAATCGTTTTTTCTACTTTAACGGGAATCCTGGGATATCTCGCGGATTGCGTCTAAAATTAGAATAACATCCTGATATTTTATTCGCTCTTTGGTGATTGTAAAATCATATATATATATATATTGGTTTCTTATTTTTTAAATTTGCATAATACTTTTTCCATGGAAATATTAATACTAAATGAACAAGATGAATTAAATTCGGTAACTGTTAGGGTGATACATTGGGTTTGTGTTGTTTCGCAGGAACACACCATTATGACTCGTATTTATAAATTCATTAAAAAGATGATCAAGAAGTTAAAATAATATTTTTAGTTTTATTCACAACTGGTACTAATTGTTTTTATTTCCGTATTCCGAAATATCTTATAAGAGTTAACTCAATTCTTACCAAATTTCCTTCCAAGTTACAAAGGGGGAAAATTTTAAAAGAGACTTACCTACTAATGGTCCCAGTGTCAAAAGTAAAGGATAATTCCAAGCACCAATAATAAGCACCACACCATAAGGATCACTATGAATTTCCACATCCTCCAGTAAATTTATCAACCGTTTCGAGGGATGTTTAGGCTTCGCCCACTTGCTCAAATCCGCCAAAGTATGCCTTATATCGTTGGTGACCAAAATTATCTCAGCTATGTTGACTTCTTGCGGGTGTTTCCTCAGATCCCGATAAAGAGCTTCTTCTATTTCCGGTCGACATTCTTCAAAAAATTTCAGCAGTGCATTCAGTTGGGCTCTTCGATATTTCAACGGTTTGGTCTTCCCGGTCCTGAAGGCTACTCTTGCCACCCTCACCACTTCCGGGGTTGTCATAGGTGGCGGAGGCATGTTTTGTTTTCGGACGAAGAGCGGATCAACTATGTCTATCACTGTCGGATGCCCGTTAGTAGCGTTTGCCATCTCTACCCGTGGTAGAATGAAGTCATCCTTAACCTCGGTCATTTCGAAATGACCCCGCGTTTTTCGGACGATGCGTTAGGGCAGACTGAACCAGTAGCCCGATTCTTCGTGAACACCGCTGTAGAAATGAGAACTGGCTGGCCAATATCGATACAATGCGGCTGACGTTGTGGGAAAACGATTTGGATTCTCGCAAAGTTGCGAGGGTACTCGAAGCTCGAAGTTGTTCTGATATCTGTTACGAGCGTTTGTTAAATACATTAATTGGTAATAAAGTGTTATAAAATATGACTATTTGAGTAGACGGCACGTTTTGCGAAGTCTCATGATTAGTCTGATTAATTCTGTTAAAATATTTTTAAGTGGATTCATTGTCGAATTGGAGACCGAAGAACCTACGGGGCACATATGCTTTGGAGTCTGCATTTCTTTGAAATTTTTTGGTTGTGATAGTATATTGTTTTTCTTGTATTTCAAGTTATATCAAAAACTTTCATGAACCTATTTACTGAGCAAGATATAACTACAAAAAAAAAGAATCCATGAATTAGGATCTCATGATAATTCTGACCAAATGGCTTTTATGACGTGATCATATTATCTATAAATGATAATAGGAAATATCTTTTTTCAGTTTGAAATTGAATAGGAAAACTGGTCGCGTCATAAAAGGATAAATTATTAAATATAGAAATAATTTAAAAAAATCTTCTCAGTTTGAAATTAAATAGAAAAAATGGTAGTATTATGAATGGATACATTAATAAATATAAAAATAATTTTAAAATAATGGGGATCACCATGTTTTACTACCAAAAATTTTATAAATTCATATTTTTGTGTTAATTAGGGGGCTTAATTTTGCAGTTACAACAAATTAATTTAAATAAGAATGTGTGTTGTTGATTGTCATCAATCATCAAATGATTAATTGATAAGTTCATTATTTAAAAATATTTCATATAATCATTTAAATATTTTAATATTTACAGATATATTCTGTAAGCCTTTTACATATTTAATTTCAAAAAATTATATTCAATATTATAACTTCAGGAATTAAATTAATGTCATATAAGCACTGCTCATATCAAAGGACATATAAAATAAATATTCAATATAAGACATCCAATTAGATAATAAATTCTAATTAATATAAATTATTAACAGAAATTCTATAAATTAAATATTTTGAGTAGAAAAAATTTTGTTTCTGCTCATCCCTCTTATGAAAACAGATAACTTTTAAAAATGTTTAACATAATCTTAAGAATTTCATCATAAAACTAACTTACTTAGAATATTCAATATTATTGGATATCTAAGTTACTTTTTAGAAAATCTCAAGATATGTAAAAACATTACTAAAAAACAAGTTTTAAGAGAGGCTTCACTTCGTCAGTACTCAATCATATTATTCAATAAAATATAACATCAAGCAACAAAAAAATATTTACTCACCTTTAACAATTCAGAAAGCGTCTTGGCAAATGAATACTGAACATTTAGATGGAGTCTAATGTTAACTCAAAATAAATGGTTCTGTTGTTTACCATTGATCTAAAAGATTGAAAGGCAATTTAACGCCCTCTGTTATAGCACAAGGACCATCTGTATAAAGAATGTTAGGGAAACCAAATAATTATATATTATGAATAAAATGAAATAAATGGAGGTTTATACTTGATAGAAGGTATATAAGATTATTTAAATATTTTTATATTTAAAGATATATTCTGTTGATATATCTGTAAATATTTAAATATTAAGATAATTTTATATACCTTCTATCAAGTTTAAACCTCCATTTCTTTTATGTTTCATATATTGTATAGTAATAATAATAATGACACCCTTTATAAGTAAAATATGCTAGTTAAAAACAATGAAATAACAACAGTTTACTAATAATTCAATTTAAATGCTTTCTAATATAAGGAATCAACGATTTTCTGAAATTCCTATATCTATCGCAAATTTCTATTTCATTAGGTAAGTCATTATAGAAAGTTAATCCCTTTCTGAGTGTTGACCCTGATGCTGAACAAGTTCGAAAAGTATCCAAATAGTTATTCCTCTTCCTTGTATCGTACTCATTTACTTCAGAAATATACTTTATATTTAAGGACAAATAGTTTGGTAGCATTTTATGTTCAATTTTATATTTAATTTCTAATGTTCTGAAAATAAGTGCTTAATCCTTTGCCTTACGTTAATCATCATTCAATGCTTCCAATATCAATCTGATGAGTGTTCTTCTAACACAACTCAAAAAAATCTTATACCACGATTCAAATCTTCTGCAGCTTTTCTATGCTATTCGACTTCAAGTTAAAAACAAAACACGCGCATAAGTCCAAGTGAGGTAAAACTGAATAAAAATGATCCGGTCTTCATATCTTTTCTGTTACTTATTCTATTTATGAACTGAAGTTTTAGTGCCATGTTTCCCACAATATACATTCTGTCAAGAAAGTACCGGGAATTATCGATTTAAATCTGGCGGGGCAATGAGGCAGGTAGTAAAAATTTTTTTTCCTAGGTTGGTACCACTGTCCTTAATTACTATGCCAAGCTTGAGCGGGATCTGTCAACTAGTGTGTTTGCAACAGCTGATTAAGTCAGTCAATGTCAGAGTGCGTGCCGATTTTTACCATGGGTGATTACGTTGAGCAAAGAATTTGTTTAAAGTTTTGTGTTGCAAATGAATTTTCGTGTGCCGATGCATTGAAAATGTTGCAAAAGGCCTTTGGTGATTTAAGATATCCCACGAGTCCGCACGTACGATTTTGATTGATATTTTGGGCATGAGAAAGGTGGCCGCACGACTCGTACCGAAAGACCTGAATTTTCTTCAAAAACGTCATCGCGAACAGGTTGCTTCAGACATGCTGGATCGCTGTAATTCCGATTCTACATTCATGGAACGCATTATAACTGGTGATGAGACCTGGGTCTACGAGTACGATATGCAAACAAGCCAGCAATCATCGGAATGGGTGGCAAAAAATGAGCCGAAACCGAAAAAACCACGCCAAAGCCGCTCGAAAATGAAGGTGATGCTCATTGTTTTCTTCGATATCCGTGGCGTGGTGCACTACGAATTCGTTCCAGAGGGTCAGACGGTAAACAAGGAGTATTACCTAGGCGTTATGAAACGTTTGCGTGAGCGTATCCGTAAGAAGCAGCCAAATTTGTGGGCGAACAACTCATGGATTTTACATGACGATAACGCGCCTTCTCACCGAACTACGATTGTGACTGACTTTCTCGCCAAAAACTCAACAAACGTGCTTCAGCAACCACCATATTCGCTGGACTTTTTCCTCTTCCCAAAACTGAAATTGCCCCTTCGTGGCACCCGTTTTGAGTCGATTGAAGCCATAAAACAAAATTCGGCGCGAGAGCTAAAGTCCATCCCGGAAAGCGCCTATAAAAAATGTTTCGATAATTGGAAGTGCCGTTGGCATAGATGTATTGGAGCAAATGGAGCCTATTTTGAAGGCGACCCAATAAATTTCGACGATTAAATGTAAAAATGTTGTTTTAATTGAAAATTCCCGGTACTTTCTTGACAGAGTAGTATACAACATGCAATTCAAAATTCAAATTTTGATCATGTTTTGCTCCCAAGTATTTGAATGATGTGGCTTCTTTTATATATATATTTCTGTTTATTGAAACTTTTAAATTTTCTCTAGTAATATCCTTTAGTTTAAGTTCGCTCCCAAACAACATTTATTGTGATCCATTTGAATTCACTATCAGTCTATTATCTCCCATCCAATTGTTTCGAGATCTTTATTTAAGTATTAAGAGTAACCAAAAGATCACTATTCTCTCCCTTAATATGTAACATGGTATCATCAGCCAATGCTAATTAGTATATCTTACAATGTTTTTATGTTTTACAATGTCATTTATGTATATAAGAAATTACAAATTCTCCAAAGTTGCTTCTTGAGGAACACCATATTCATTTTCAAAACCGAAATATATCATACCGTTGAATTTAACTTTTTGTGTCCTATTACTCAAACACGATTCGAGCCAATCAAGAATAACATCTCTAATTCCCATCTATCCCAACTTTTCAATAATAATTTCCGATCTATCGTCTAGAAAGCTCTCTTGAAATCACTGGATATACCTGAGATTATTTTATTTCTATCAATAACTCTCAATCAATCATTGCACATACACAAAACTGAGCTCTCATAAGAATGTTTAGCACAAAACCTGATTGACAATCAATGATAATATTATTTTCATTGAGAAAATTCATCAATTGATCTCTCACAATCATCTCCAGGACCTTTTCATAAATAGGCACGGTATGAACGCCCCTGAACCCCTCACACAAAACCTCTTATCTTCGGAATCGGTACCACCACAGAAATCTTCCAGATATCAGGGAAACTAGCATACTCTAAGGAATTAGTTACAACGTCAATCAGAAGATTACCTATCACATCAAAAATATCCTTGAAAATTTCCGTAGTAATACCATCTTTCGATCTTCATGTTTTCCCCAACTTTGTCACATAATTTCTAATCTATCTCGTACTAATTTTGGAAAAATCAGAAAATTTACGACATTCAACTATTTTCGACAAGTAAAAGTCATTATTGTGTCTAATGGTAACATTTGCAATTACGTCCTTGATACTCCTTACGAAAAAACTATTGAATTTCTCAGCTATTTCATGATTATCAGTAAACAACTCATTATTTAACATTACTCACTTCGGATCTCCGTTTAGTGCCGAATAAGTTTTCAAGATTTTCTATATATGGTTATTTGAACTATCCCTTTTTATTTGATGGTACTATTTTTTTTCTTCTTGTCTTAATTTTTTTAACAGTATTTCTCAATTTTTTGTATAGATTCCATTGTACACTCGATCCAATCAAAACTGTCCTTTTATATTGATCATCCCTTTGTTTCATTAATTGTTTAATTTCATCATTCAGAACATGTTTGTTCTTTTTAATAATTTTTGTTGTTGGACACATGCTATCAAATATTCGCTTAATAGGATCAACAAAATTATGAGCTAGAATATTTAGTGTTTCTTATTTTTTGTATAGTTTCCATTGCACACTCGATCCAATCAAAACTGCCCTTTTTTATTGATCATTAATTTGTTTCGTTAATTGTTTAATTTCATCATTCAGCCAAGGCAGAACATGATTGTTCCTTTTAATAATTTTTTTTGTTGGACACGGCAAATATTCGCTTGATAGGACCAACAAAATTACGAGCTAGAATGTTTATATCATTACTGAAATTATCCTCATTGCATCCTGAAATTCAACTGACCTATAATTTTTGTATGAGCGTACCATCGAATTGACTTAGAAACAAGATTAATCAAGTGCCTTCAAATTTAAGGTTGCAATCGAGTGATCGGAGATTTCCGGCGTCAAATGTATCCTATAATCAAGACTTTTACAATCAGTAATTTCATAATCAATAAGTGTAGAACTATTTTTAGTTACCTTGCATAATCATCTACAATTTGTGTTA
This sequence comes from Megalocaria dilatata, assembly GCA_034642435.1. Classification (NCBI taxonomy): domain Eukaryota; kingdom Metazoa; phylum Arthropoda; class Insecta; order Coleoptera; family Coccinellidae; genus Megalocaria; species Megalocaria dilatata. Next base: position 47,742,565 of record CM067859.1, on the reverse strand, counting down.
AACCATTCTGAACAATAATAGACTTACATTTTTTTGAATAAAAAGATTTCTTTTTAAAATCTATATTGAAAACTCCCAAGCATATTATGTCTCATCTAAAGGAGGAAACATCCTCGAAAAATTCCTCCAAAAAATCCAAAACCTCGGGAACCTTTCTTCCTGGTAGAGGATATAGGGTCGTCAAAAGCAATTTTTCACGATAAAATTTTAATTCTACACAGGTAAGCCATAAATATGAGTCTTTATTGGAATTATATCTAACTAAGAAAACTGAACCGTTCTTCAAAAAAATCAGTACTCCTCGTGTCCTATTACTATCTGATGTGCAATTGATATTAATTACCAGATATATTATTAAAAACAATTTAAAGCTACTTTCAATATCTTATGGTGAAATATATAGCTGAAGTTTATGGCGCAACCAAAAAAAACATAACGCAGGCAAGAAATAAGTGACATTTCATTTGAGTGTTGATAGCTCAAAAGTTTTTTTGATTAAACCAATGTTAATAAGCTTATCAGTTCGAGTTCAGTTCTGATTTGTTTTTGATATTTTATTTTCATTTCTTTATTACTGAGAAGCATCGTTTTTCCGTCCTCATTATTGGAGCATCCTGTGATACAGAAAATTCAGAAGTAGTCTAAACAATTTCACTAAAGCTCTGCGTTATCCTCTTTTTCTCCTTCAACTAGAAAACGACGAAAAATTATTCAAATATCTCTCACTGTAATTATATTAATTTTTCACAATCATCGAAGAAAAAATTCATAGTGACAATTGTTTCATTGATTTTGAATATAAAACAGAAAAATTCTCCAAAACCTTTACATAATTCACTCAATAAAACATAATTCAAAATTAAGTTAAATCGAACTACATTTTTATATTAGTAGAGGCACATGAAAATCTAAAATATCGTGAATCTTTCAGAAATAGGAAAAAATCTTAGGAAATAAAAAAAATTATAGATAATTTAAATCATACGTAGGTGATACAATATTGTTTCAATTAAGATATTTTGAATAACAAATTTTGATCCAAAAAATGTAAGTTGAATATCCTCACTGAAATACTGTGTGATTCAAATTTTTATCAATTTTCTTAATTTTTTATGGATTTTTTTATATTTATGAATGCTGAATGATATTTAAGATTTCCATATGTCAACTGAAAGAAAATTGGATTGAGATATGATTTTTTCGAACTGAGTAAATTATGTAAACGTATAACAGCATGTTTTTGTTTTGATATTCATAATGGAATATAAACCTGAATTGAGAATTAATCCATTATTTTTTAAAAATTTTTATATATTGTTATTTTTTCATTATTTAATGCATTCCCAAAAATTCAATAATTGTTATAGTTTTACTGAATATATAGTAACAAATTCTACCCAGAACACAACTGAACTTCCTAACTTGCACAAGCTGAAAAAGCTTTTGAGTGATCTCCACAGAAGATCTAGGAGTATCAGGATCATAATAAGAATAATTTTTTTACATAAATTAATTAGAATTATATATTAAATTGAATGTATTGAGGAATTTCGCTCCTTGATATTGTGTACCTTTATTTCATTAACTTTACAATGGAAAAAATCTATTTTCAGTTACACATAGTTGTGTGAGAATAAATAAAAAAGAGTAATTCAAGTTTTTCTAGTGAAGTTTTTTTTCAATCATGGGTTGATGAACTGATTTTTTTAGTTGTGAAGAGTGAACTTCCGCACAACCATATGGTTTTGTTTCTTTCATATGGGTTTCATTAGGATTGTGGAAAACATATGCTTCTGTATTTTTATTGATTTCTTCTTAGTCTGTTATCAGATTAATTATCGATTTGTATTGATTTTAATTTTATATCACTGTTGAAACAAATGTTAAACTTTCTTTGATTAAACATTATTATTATTATTATTATGTTACCTGAATAGTTACATTATTACTGTTTTGTTATTCGGCAATAATAGTACTAGTATCAGCAGATTTTTCTTTGTTACTTTCAATTCTTTATCTCCCATGTCTCCTTTATTTGTGAAAGCCTTTAAAACAATTAAATAAACCGCAGTATTAACCAAAATTGTCTCAGAGGACCGAGGGAAATAATATCCTGCGTATTCAAGTGCATGTGAGAAAATTAAAAATTCTGCAACAATTTGGGGCATTTTTCCAAACTGATGTATTCCCACGACTTGCTTGCAACCTTCTCTATTTGAATATTTAAAGAAAAAGCGGCAACTCTCAAAAGAGATTATGATTTTTTATATAATGGTAAATGAAGAATATGTATGAAAACAATATATTTTTGGTTATGCGGAATGACAGGTGATTTTTAAATGTACAGCGTAATCGTGTGAATACATTCTGCAGTACAAATGTCAATTTGTTCGTATGGCGAGTAGAAAATGGAGTGTGAGAAGTTTTTTCTTTTTTTGATTTCTTCGATCAATAAAATGTTAAAAGGTTCTCAATGAAAAACAAACCATATTGAAGAACAATCGCGCCAACCTCCTTACATCAATAAGTGTTTTATGAATTTTTTATTAGGTTCAACTGTTGTTGAAGAAGGTTCTGCATTGAAAGTGTTATTAAACAAAAACCATTTGACTGATGGAATCCAGACTGAATTTGTCATGGATATACAACCACATTCCTTCAGAAGCAGTTTTTATATCTTATGTACCGACTAAAACTGAGTTTGTTCACTTTTCATAGAGACCAAAGGAAATTTGCTGGGTCCTTGTTTCAATATTTTCTCAAATAATTGAATGTTGGTATCGACCTGCTAAATCTCAAGATGTTAAGCAGAATTTGAATGTGTAATAGTTCTTTTCTAGAAGAAATCGCTGCGTCAAATTTTACAAAAACTCACTGGAAAATTACTTCGGTTTGGCTGTAATGCCTGAATATATGAAAAAATAAAATAAAGGTAATAAACCCCGAAACACAAAGTATATAAAGGGTCTTTCATTAACAGCGCCCCATTTTGTTTTGTGAATAAAATACATTATTTATTTGAAAATTATTCAAATTTTTATTTCATTATGAAGTAAAATGGATACCGTTAGTTACGAAACAAAAGATTATTTGAATGTCCACCACGGAAACGCAGGCAAAAATGAAGTCGTTTGAGTTCTTGGGTTAACAATTTTGTTTGGATGTAAACCAAGGTCATTTCGTAAAACTCTCCACAAAGACGTCTAGGTGATGCCTAGTTCTTGTGAACGTCGAGAAATCGATAAATTTTGATCTTTATGAACACTTTCACGTACGGCAGCAAAATTCTCTTCACTTCTTGCATTTATTTGTCTTACTGGCACTGTAACATCATGAAGTGTAAAATTTGTTTCAAACTTCTTCACTTCTTCAAGTGCTGTTTTATCCGGACGATTTTAACGACCGCAAATTGGAGTTGAAGCACGTATAGTTAGAATAACAGATCGTGATTTTTCATAAAAAATTTGGATTATTTGTAAACGTTCTTGGAGTGTGTACCGTTCCAATTCTGTTGTCTGAAGATGGGATAGTTAATTCCTGAAACTCGAGTCATATTTAAATGTGTGAAATATCAATTTATTGGTAGTAAAACATAATAATTTCTACAACTTGTTTTTATTTGAAATTGTATTTATTATTATTTCTCCTATTCACTTATCTTGAATTAACTGCATACCGATATTGTAAAAAAGTGTTTCAGAATATTCAGATATTCTAACAAAAAATTGGTGTAGAAGAGATGAATCAAACGGAATAACTAATCGAGTACAGATTAATTTTAATTGAGCTGACAAGATTATATTTTTCGTGTACTTACAACTCAGATAAATTACTCTTAGTTTTTATTTTCGATGACTTCATCTCACAAAAATTTCTTAATTTCAATCAAGAGAATTGGAAACTTTGAAATGGTTTTTAGTCTGTTCCAATTCGAACACTGCAATATGCTTTTTCTTGAAAGAGTTTAAAACAGAAATGCTGGTACAAGATGTAATTCAAAAGTATGAGAAATTAAAATGACCATAGCAGAGCCTACATTTCGAAAGCTAAATTAAACTATGAGTATGTTCTTCTTGAAAATGTTTAAAACAGAAATGCTGGTACTAGTAGTAATCCAGAAATACTAGAGATTAAAATATCCACAGTAAAGCATACATTTCGAAAACAAAAATTAAACTATTGATTTATTCCTGTTTTCAAATAGATCGCGATCAAAATGGTTCTCCACGTGCATTTGATATTTTTCCTGAATGCTCCTGTGAAAGAATTTACCATGGATAGATCTTTCAACTTTAAGATTCTCTATTTTATTAATGGTAAAAACAAGGGCGAAAAAGAATTTTTACCCAGAGAATATTATAAGGTTTTACAATCATTATCTCTATTGAACAGAAATGGTCTTCAACTGAACTCCGGAGTATTAATTATTGCTCTTAGGGTCGGCACGTTTGATGCTTTTATTACCCTTCTTAATGGTTGGTGGATAAAGAAACGGAAATTTCACTGATTCATCCAATGGAGGAATATTTGGGATATTCAGCGAGAGCTGCATCTTTTCAATTTTACAGTGTTGTCATCTACGCGATTTTCTCATCTAAAATTTTAAAGATTTTAATACGGTTTGGTCACTTGCCCGGGGACTATTTCTGTTGTTCTACCGACATCAGTTGCTCAATCGGGAAGGAAATTAACCAACAAGAAAATCCCATAATATTTGTTGATTGCCGTGTTACAAAAGTCCAGGATTACAAAGTCCGATAACTCTTTCATAAATTGATACTATTTGTTGTCTAAAAACATTTACAGTGAACGATTGGGACCACAGGGCATACAGTTGGCTACAGTGTACCACCAGAGGAGTCGGAATGAGCATGATTCCTCAAAATTATTCAGAAGATTTCCTGACAACGAAACAATTGAGTGCCGTACAGGAGGTTATCTCACTACTCAGCACCAAAAAGGCTGGCGCTGATATTCTGCGACAGGTAGAAAGCTGACTGGCTGAAAATCCTGGACAGCAAACTGAGTCTCTAGAAAGGAGCTCAGCTGAGGATGGTAGAGGGCAAGGACATTCATCACCCAGAAATTCTAGTTGGATACCTACCAAGCGACCAAGACGACTCTAATTATTCTATATTGAAGATAAAAGAGGCAAAATGATCTTAAAGCAAGGATTTTCAAGGTGTTTGAGTAGGAATACAACCGGCTCCAGCCTGAAATACGCCGTCACGGTCGATCTCCAGACAATGAAGAAACTCGAGGCGAACAAATTGAAAATCACCTTTAAGTTCGGCTTTGTTTATTCCCTCGCTAGGGACATATAGAGGCAGGTTGCTGATGTGAGAGAACCCGACACCTTCGGTACCATGGAGGTGGACCAAAAAAGAAGAGATCACCCCGAAAGAAAGAAACTTTCCTGTATTGTAGAACCGATGCTATCAACAGGCTGAACTGAAGAAAATAATTGAATGCCTTTATAAATTAAGTGCATAAATTCAGCTTGTAAGTTGACTACAATTGATCAAGAGTCATTCTGCTATTCCATGCATACACTGATTTGTGCCAGAGTTCACAACTGAGGATCTGGCCACGGCCATAGTAGAGATGCCCAAGGAAAAGACAAATTGTAATGGCCTCTGCCTTCCTACCTGAGGAAGAAAATCCGTCACCCACAGAAGAAGTTAGACGCCTACTGAAATGGTGCAAGAGAGACAACAAGTACTTTATTCTGGTCTGCGACACGGATGCTCACCGTAGCCTTTGGTGAGACACAGATATTTACTACAAAAGTAAGGAAGTTCATTAATTAATAACGAAGGCAAAAAATCAATATTTGTAATATGCAATAGGAGTGAAGTATTAGACTTAGCATTAACGGGCATGTTTAAAATAAACTCGATAACTAACTGACAGCTCTTTGGTAGTCATTTTATTATAGTTTTACGTAAGACGGAAAATCTAGGATTTCTCTTGAAGACTCACTTCCTGGGTTGAAGTCAGACAACAGTAGACTTCAATAGCGATGGAGGCGGTGAGCATAAACTTATCCAAGCGGTATGGTCAACTGCTAACAAACTCTTCACCGCAAAAAGAATTAAATTGACGGTTGAAAGCTTTAAACCATATAAATCGGAAAGATGGAATCTTTCGAATTTTTCTACAAAAGAGGCTGGATTTTCTAACTTTACAATTGAAGGAAACTTTAAATCCTATACCCTCAAATACTGAAAAGGGCCAAGGGTAGTTTTATGCCAAAAGCAGGGTGAAGAGCTCCTAATGAGGCTAAACCATATCGCCCAATTAGCGTGACGTAGTTCCTCCCGAAAACGATGTAAAAAGTTGTGAACTGTTAGCCAAGTAGCGATGTCAGTGTGCAAATTCTTAACTCGAAATTTGAAGATTTATGCCTGCTTAAAGTATACTACACTTTTTTCGAAACATTAACTAGATCAATTCTCCGATACTTATACAAATTCATTCTAAGGATTTCTTAAAACATTTGAAATTAAATAAAAAAATTAAGAAGTACCGTTTGACATCTTGGATTATCAACAAATAGATGCGGCAGTTAATCAATAAAAAAATCAAGAGAAAATATGAAATATAATCTAAGAAATCTCTTAAAAACTTTTTAAAATTAAATAAATTGTCTAAGTAACATTGGTTCTTTATTACATTACACATATTAACTGTTATTTTTAGGGAAAACAACTTTGTAACTTCTATGTTCTATGTTGTCTGATCTATGTTATATGTCTAAGATTTTAACCTAAAATGGAGACATGTCATATTTAGTTAGCTGTTAGAACTGTGAATTAGAAACCCGAAGAAATAGCATTGTTTTTGATTTCTTCCAGGTTAGTAAGCTATTTATTTTATTTCTTTTTATTTATTTGTATTTCTTTGTATGTTATTATTTTATTTTGTGTGTGTTATTGTGGTATATTTTGAAATAAAGAAAATAAATTCTTCCAGAATCATGACATCAAATCGTCTATTTCTTCAATTATAAAAATGAGAATTGATTACATTCTCACAAATCAAAAATGTAAGCTATAATGACGACATCCATGAAAATTTGCATCGCTTTGGAAGCATCCAATAATGATAAGAAGAAAAATACATACAAATTCAAATGGATTCAAACTACGGGGACGGAAAATACATATTATGAAATACCAGAGGACAAACGGGATATATCTGACCATCATGAACTTTTGGCTCTACCGAAGGTGAAGAATATCTTGAAATCGATTAAAGTAAGGGGTTCATTTCGTACGTGTGTCATTTCATTAACTCCGGAATTGAAATAAATATATTTTGATGCCGAAGAAGATGTGATGTTTAAGAATGAGAACAGTATTTGGACAAGAATCACCAAAACCACAGGATACGGTAGAACTTTCAAGAAAAATCATGGAGGATAAAAAGAATTTGAAGAGGATAAAGGAAGATTTTGTGCTGAATAATTTTGATGGTAAGAGTGTTTCAGTGAATTTATGGTTAGAAAAATTCGAGACGGAATGCACGCGTTGTGAAGTACAAGAAGATGGAGACAAAATTTTGATTTTACGGTTGTTTCTGAATGGAATAGCGAAAGATTGGTTTGATTCTAAATTCATTTCATTAAGTTTAGACAAAAGTTTTCAAATATGGAAAGATAACTGCTTAGAGAGTTTTTGTGAAACGAATTGACATAAGCATAGAGAGGCGTATTCATTAAGGTTCATAGGAGGAAGTTTAGTTGACTACGCAGGAAAGAAAATTTGTTGTTAAATCTCCGAAAATAATTTTCCAACTGACATATTAATAGATTTAATTGCGACAACTTTGCCAAATATTTTACAAGATAGAATTGATCGATCAAATGTAACAACTTTCGAGAAATTATTGGGTGAGTTGCGAAAGCTAGAAAGTTCAAAAAAATATGACAACGATCGAAATAAAGAAAATCATAGAATGAATAAATCTGCCGAACGAATTCCTTCCTATTCACAAACAAATAGAAAACCAGTTAAGAAGGAACCATGCTCAAATTGTGAGAAGAATGGTTTTTTAGGTAGATTTCTTCCGTTGACTTTATGTCGGCTAAAGAATAAATCCAATAATTTTGAACAAAAGAACGTAACCGGTAACATAAAAACTGTAAACAATGTTGGGGTACAGCATTAATTAAATCAGGCCATTTCAAACCAAAAAAACTAAGACTGCTGCCATTGATAAAATTGAAGGTCTTTATAAATAATAATGAATTATGTGGAATTTATAACTCGGGCTCAAATGTTAGTCTTCTGAACTCCAAAGTAGCAGAAAAGTTATGTCTACGAATTCAGGATAATAGAAACACATTCAAAACAATCAGTGCCAGGGCAAATTTTTCAGGAAAAATAATTACAAAAATGAAAATCAATAATATCAAAAAAGAAGTTGTACTTTTTGTAGTTAATGAGAAAAATTTCGAGTATGATATTCTACTCTAGACTAGATTCTATTTCCAATTTTCAATTAAAAAAAGATTTTGATTTGAATATTTATCAAAGATTAGATATGAATGAAAAGAGAAAGATCGATTGTGTCCATAATAATAATGATTACACCATCAATTTTATTTTTAGGGAAAACAACTTTGTAACTTCTATGTTCTATGATCTATGTTCTATGTCTAAGATTTTAACCTAAAACTGTCACATGTTATATTTAGTTAGCTGTTAGAAATGTGAATTGAAAAACCCGAAGAAATAGCATTGTTTTTGATTTCTTCCAGGTTAGTAAGCTATTTTTTTTATTCCTTTGTATGTTATTATTTTATTTGGTGTATGTTATTCTGTTATTTTAAACTGAAGAAAATAAGTTCTTCCAGAAGCATGACATCAAATTGTCTATTCCTTCAATTATGAAAATAAGAATTGATTACATTCTTCTATAAATGTATATATATAGAATGTAATCCATTCTTATTTTAATAATTGAAGAAATAGACAATTTGATGTCATGCTTCTGGAAGAACTTCCATTCTCCATTCTTTGAAATACAATCGGAAGTATTTATCCAATCTTAGATTCGCCGACGATGTTGTCCTTTTTCCAGAAAGCCAATAAGAACATCAACAAATGCTGAACAACGATCATAGTAGAGAAGCTGGACTAACGATAAATGAAACCAAAACTGAAGTGATGACAAAGAGTGAAGAAAAAGAAATAAAAATGAAGGATAAAACCATTGAATATGTTCAGGAATATTTTTATCTTCAAATAAATTAATTCGGCTGATCTGTACCAAAAATTATTAATGAGGAGTGTGAGCTATGGTAATAGAAAGTTCTAAAAATCGAGACAGTGTAACATACATCTGTAATACAGTTCTGTACTCTAACAAACTCGACAAGGTTTTATTGATCACAGAAGCAAATTGCAAACATGTGCACGTTTCAAACTGATTGGTTTTCGTCAGTACAATGTATGCTAATGGCTCCATATCTGTCAAATATCTATATTCTTTATACACAGAGACTCTACGATATTAATAATACACTAGCGCCATCTAGAGTATGCAAAATACATACAAGACTTACCTTTGCGAGTTAATTCAAGTAAAGAAATGTATTCTCGATATTTTCACGTTAGTAGCGCAGAATACTCAGAATGAACTCGCGAAGGTATGTATTTTGCATACTCTAGATGGCGCTAGTGTATAGTTAATACCTTAGAATCTCTGTGTATAGCGAATATACAGATATACAGATACATATACAGATGTACGTTACACTGTCTCGATTTCTAGAGCTTTCTATTACCATAGCTTATACTCCTTATTTATAATTATTGTTATCTTGGCCAGGTCGTTTCTTTTGCAAATCATCCGGGCAAAGAGATTGAGAAAATAATAGAAAATGCTGTAGTCAGTACTGGCCGCTTGCGTTTATCCTGAATTGTGACTTGTCCATGAATATCAAGAGGGAAGTGATGAATATGTGAATTCTGCCTGACGACAAATGATACATGGCAGAAAAACGGAATAATGCCAGAAACCATTAACATATTTTTTACTAACCAAATATTCTGGACTGACGAGCCGATCTTTATGCGCTTTGGAATATTTAATTTCCACAACTCCCATGTTTGGGCCCATAATAATCCACACGCAACTGATACGACTCATAACCAAAACGAGTTCAGAGTTAATGTATGGCTAGCCATCACAAGAATTGAAATTTTTGGGCCGATAATAATTCCAAAGTGTTCGAATACTGTCACTCTAAGAAATCTTTTGGAAAGTGAAATTTTTGATTTATTGGAAGACATGCCTATGAACCAACGATTCCGAATTTGGTTTCAAATGAAATTCTTTCAAGTAATTGTTGATGATATGTGATTGCACAATGATGCTTTATATATCATCACATATAAAAGTCTAAAGGATTAAGATCCGGTGAACGAGGTGTTTATGCTATTTGTTCAACTTCACCTATCTATCCTCAGAAAATAAAAAAAAAACTTTTAGAATTAAATTAATGTCTTACCTATCTATCTATCAAGAAAATAACATTAAATAAGGTTATTCTGATTTTCAGTATTTTTTTATTGTAATTACAATAATATCTTTAGGTAGATAGTATTTGACATTTTTGAACACCTTATTAAAAAAATTATGAGTTATTCAAAAATGTATGATAGCACCTACCTGAAGCTGCTATTGTGTTAGAGAAACAATTGTTGTATTATAATGTAGCGACCACCTTCTTCGTTCCTCGTCCTGAATCCTGCCTTGCACTGTTGCACCTTGAGCAGCGTATTATATAGAGGACACGACTAGTCTTAAGATTCCTGACTAACCGTCCCCGCCGAGTTTAAGCAGGGCAAGGCACACAGCGTTCAATGACCGTTTTAAAGTGGAACACATGGCCACTGGCATCACAGGCAGATATGGGGACCATACCTGTCCGAAGAGTTCAATTACGCAGTCTCGTCGTCTCCATAATTAAGAGGTAGAAGCTCCCTCGTAACACCCGCATTTCCTTTGAGAGCTTCGTTGGTGACTCCGACGTTATTGGGTGGTTTGCTTCAAGAGTGAACCAACCCATTCATTTGAAGCCCCTAATTCCCCGATTCATTCAGTCCGAGGCAGCCTTTCCTTTCGTTTCACAGATCCCCGCTAGAGATGGCACCGTGACCAGAACAGTGGCGGACTGTCTCCTTGCCAACGCCCTATTCCTTGACCTTATCGACGCTCACTGGAGGGGGAGTGTGTAGCGATCACCTTTTTCGACCTCGTCTAGAATCCTGCCTTGCTCTATTGCAGCTTGACCGGTGTATAATATAGAGGACACGACTAGTCTAAAAATTTCTACCTGACCGTCCCCGCCGAATTTAAATAGGGCAGGGTACACAGCGTTCAATGACCGTTTCAAAGTGGGACACATGGTCACTGGCATCACAGGCAGAGATGCACATCACGCCTGTCCGAAGAGTCCAGGTGCGAAGACTCAGAACGAAACGCCGTCTCCCTAATTAAGAGGTAGAAGCTCTTCGTGAAAATCAGAATCACCTTATTCAATATTATTTTCTTAATAGGTGGATAGGTCAAGTTGAACCAATAGCATGAACACCTCGGTCACCGGATCTTAATCCTTTAGATTTCTATTTGTGGTGACATATAAAGTATTATTGTACAATCACATATCAACAATTATTTGTTAGAGTTCAAGATGCAGCTAACCAGATAAAAATCGACCTAAATCTCATGCGAGTAACGACAAGTTTTATTCGTCGATGTGAGGCTTGCATTCAAGCCGAACGTGAACATTTCGAACGATTTCTATGATCTTAAGATTTGTTGTTTCCATTCATCATAGTTTTTATCGTTAATCGTTAAGGAAGATTGATATGTTCAAAAGTTTTAACATAACTCTAACTTAAACAAGAAAAAACTTTTTTTCAAATGCTTGTATCGTCTAAACAAAAACGAATCGAACCTAAGATCGCAGAAAAAAATGTTTAGAATTGGCACAGCTATTATTTGACAGAGTTTGTCATAGAGCTTATGAAAAACCATGTATAATTTACGAATTTAATTTTAATGTTGACGATAACAAGAAATAGCGTAGGTATTCATCTAGTGATGAATAAAATATCCTCAATCAATTCTCCGACCTATAGTGATATAATTATTTTTTCTACTGTATTCTCTTTGGTAATTTTATTTCTCTCACAATTATCTCTAACAGCATTCACCAAACCCTCTATGAATAAAATACCTTATGATTATAGATCAGAAACCCGTTATTGAATACTTATGGAATAATTCATAGAATAAATGCGACGCATTTGGGAATACTCTTGTTAGATAAAGGACAATCGAATGAATTAAGAAACAGATGATCATTAATTCATTATTCTGAAGGAACTGGATTGAGATTAAAAATTATGATGAAATTCTAGTGTGAATTAGTTACACCATAATTTCAGGACAACTCCATTAGTTACTCATTATCTGTAACTCGCAAGCATTTGTATCTCTAATTATTCAAGACAAAGTTCTGAATGACAGGATATCGTTTTCCCTAACAAAGTTTCTGCTTTTTCTTCACGACAGAAGCGATTGGATAATTATGGTGTCTATTTATGGACGAATATCGGTATCGTGAAAATACTGAAAATTTCAATCCCAATTCAGAGGATTTTTTTCGTTTGATAGAATAAAAGCAGCCGAAAAAACTAATACGCAATATTAAACAGTCAGATTCGTAAATGGACAAAATCGGTGCAATGGTTACGCAAATATTAACATTTCAAATTTTCTTTTATTTGGAGTACAAATAAGTTTCCGCCTTCTTATTGTAGATGGCGCGGCATGGAGTTTCGGATAGCTTTCGCAGATGATAACCGGCTTAAAAAATAGTTTGGAGATTCAAAAACAACATAACCTTTTAATATCATTGATTTTATATTGGCAAAATAAAAGTTGAAAATGTCAAAATTTGAGCCAAGTAAGCGTCATTTGCGGGAAAATTAGTTTACTTCTTTAATTTAAAGAAATCTGCTGCTGAGGCGCATCAATTGCTCGTAGAAGCATATGGTGAGGTTGCTTTGAGTGAGAGAACGTGTCGAGAGTGGTTTCAAAAGTTTAAAAAAGGTGATTTCGACGTAGAAGACAAAGATCGCAGTGGAAGGCCAAAAATTTACGAGGATGCAGAATTGGAGGAATTATTGGAAGAAGATTCATCTAAAACACAAAAAGAACTTGCTCTAACATTAGAAGTCACTCAGCAAGCAGTCGCACATCGTTTAAAATCATTAGGAATGATTCATAAACAAAAAACGTTAAAAAACGGCGTAAACTTATTGGTACTCCTAATAGTTTTGTTATTATTTTGTAGAGATCGTAGGATTAAAAATAAAAAAAAATTGTGACCGGAACATTGTTGGACGCTACCATCAACACTCTCACTTTCGAACGGAAAGAGATAGATACTTGAACCTCCCATAAAAAGTTTGAGGCCTAAGTATCTCTCTTGAGTTCGCTAATGGGTGAAATCAGAAGGTTTGGCAGTTATTCTAATTTCGAATTTTTTCTTATTTTTCTCAATACTTTACAAGCTACAGATACGATCGATCAGAAAAATAGTATTTAGAAGAAGAATGCTGGCGCGTATGCTCGCGCAAAATTTGGATGAGATTGTATGGTTATTTATAAGTTTTGAAGCAAAAAAAAAAAAAATTAGCGGAGCAGCTTTGACCGCAACCGAAACCATTACAACAGTTCTACGATTGGGTTTAAATTAAGGATCTGGATGTAAAATACTGCAAATTTTCTTGAGGATCATTTAATAAGACGATTAAAAAAACGTTTGATTGATTCGGTCTCTACTTGGTGGAAACACATTTTAATTAAAAAATATATAAAATACAGTATTTAATTTCAGGATGAACAGGATGTGGCTTCCTCAGATATCTACGTTGAACTGGCTGATGGTGTCCAGTGTAACCGAGTTTAAATACCGTGTTAAGTACGTGACGAAATAATTGAAGAACAAGTCATAAAAACTCAAGGTGTTTATTGGAGTTTGCCTCTAAGAAATGTCATTAGGGAAAGATATTCAGTAATGGAGACTTGTCGACATCTGTTTGTTCATTCAAAGGGATTTTACGAGCAATGTACCTGTTGATTTCAAGAAATTCTAAAAGTATTGATCTACAACTTGCTTTCGACGTGGATAATTTCATAGTTATTGTTGAAATTATGCCTGAATCCCTTAGGATGATAAGCATATGTCGAATGTACGGAAAATAATGCTAAATATTTGAAAAATATTTCCAATTACAACGCAGCTTTTGAAACTTTTAATAACCTCAGTACTTACATAAAAAATAAGGAGCGAAAAAATAAAGAAAATAAATCTGGAGTCTACAAGTTGACTTTACATTGGCCAGACAGGTAGATCATTCAAGAAAAAAATCAAAGAACACCAAAGGAGCTACATATCGAATTTCGTACATTCGACATATGTTATCCACGTCGGAAGCAACAGTTCTACATTAAAACTTTTAGAATTTCTTGAAATCAACAGGAACAATGTCCGTAAAATCCTTTTGAATGAACGAACAGATGTCGGTAAGTATCCATTACTGAATATCTTTTCCTAATGGCACTTTTTAGCGACAAACTCCAATATACATGTCGAATTTTTATGAGTTGTTCTTCCATTATTTTGTCACGTACTTAGCACTGTATTCAAACTCGGTTACACTGGACACCATCAGCCAATAGAATGTAGATACCTGAAGAAGCCACATCGTGGTGAAACCATTGGTGTATTATAAACATTTTTTTGGAAATCAAATATTGTCTCTTATATATTTTTTGATTGTGAGTTACAGGATGTTGAAAATGAAAGTCAACAAAGCGGAAATTCGGTACATTTTACAGTTTTTCTGATAAAGGCGAAATTGCAAGCCAGACATGAATGGTGTTCATGGTCTCCATACTGTAACAGCTAATTACCTGCAATTTTGGTTTCGTCGAATCTGTCCATGTATTTTTTGGTGTTGATTCAAAAAAATTTTTATTTAAAAACTTTTTGAATTAAATTAGATAAATGTCTAAGAGCACACCGTCTCAATGTAGTAGACTTATAGAATTAAACACTTACCATACAGTACCAAAGGGAATAAAAGAATTCAAAGAAATAAATTATCAATTAAATCAATTCAAGAATACTTGAAGGTTACAAAATTTTGTTTCGTACCTTGTTTTATTGAAATCAAATTCCTTTCCAAAAATGCAGAACATAACCTCAAGAACTTCTTCAAAAACAACTTGCCTCAAAATAAATTCAATATAAGAAAAACAAATGTTAACTTCCGCTATTTTATTGATTTACCCGACAACTGTTTCGTCATACCATGACTTCATCAGGTGAGTATTTAAACCAGTTTAAATACTCACCGGATGAAGTCATGGTATGACGAAACAATTGTCGTGTAAAACTAACTAAATTGTGTTTCATATTTTTGAAAAGGAATTGGTGTTCATAATGGTAAGATCAGAAACAAAATTTTGTCTCCTTCAAATATTTATTCATAAATTTCAGTAAATTTTTTTTTTATTCGTTGGTTTATTTATTCCATTTGACATTATATATTGAGTTTTGATTATAAACTTCTATTAAATATAAGCGGTGTTAATTGTAGACATTAAATTAATTCTTAAAGTCCTTTCAATAAAATTTTTTTTTAAATTAAAATTATAGAAAACTAACAGATTAAATCTGTTTTGATATTCAAATTTCAAATATTTACAATAATTCTGTTTTTCACTCTTTGACCGCATTTAATAGCACCTGTTTCCAGGGAACAGGTGCTATTGTTTCGCTAAAATGTCTATTATTTTCGAATATTGATTCGAAAATGGTCTTTATCGACCATGTTGAGCAGATGGTCGTCTTAATACCTCGGCTGGCTTAGTGAACAAAATTGGTCCAACAGTTTTGTAGCTATTCACGTTCGAAAATTTTTCATATTTTTTCCGATATTTAGAGAATAACAAGACACATATTGACGCAATATTTCGAGCGGATTATTTGATTAGGAGACCAAAAAAAATATTTTGTGAGAATCGTTTGAGAATTTTTTATATTTTCGCAATATTTTTGAAACTACATATTCTATCGATCTGAAATCCAGCACTTGGAAGAAAAATAATGAGACACATCACTGTGCAATATTTCGTGCGGATGGTTCAATTAGAAAACAAAAAAATATCATTTTGTGAGGATCGTGGGTGATAATAACTAACGCGCAAAAGTTACGTACTTCGCGTCAGTGCTTTTCACCCTTTTTTTTATTCGTCAATTTTAAATCTGAAAAAATTGTTTTGATTTGAAAGAAATCATTTGGGAATACGAGCTTACGAGGTTATATGACTTATGTTTCATAATAAGAATATATTCTTCATTTTCTATTTCCATAAATTATTAACATTTGTAAATTTAATTTTTCTCGAAAACGATGCATTCTCCGTCTACAGGGTGTCTACTCTCAATAGGACCACACTTCAAGGGAGATCATACAAGTTATTTGCAACAAAACATGTCATATAACACATGGTTGAAATGTTGATGGTTATTTTGCATATTAGATGAGTATTCCGTTAGTTTGTGATAGTTCATTTCATTCCGGTTATTTTGCAATTTAACATTTCTTGATTTCACGAAATATTTCAAGTTTTTCCATAAAATCAATGATACTACAGTTACCCTTGAATCCTCATCAAATTTTACCAAATATCTGGAAACGGCATTAAATTTGCTACAAGATAAGAAGTTCTGTGTGCCAAAAAATTTCTTATTGTGTGCAAGGTAAGGGATGAATATCACGATTCTGAAGTGAACAAAATCAGTCATATTTTGCCATTGGTTTTATCGATGAAAAATTATTTATTATGGACATGTTTTCTTTTCAGCAAAATATACCTTATTCGCTTTCGAATGACATATCAACTTTTGTGCTAGCTGCTTGTTCTCTGCCATGATATCATGACTGAGAAAATAACAAAGAAATGTTTAAATATTCCAAACCTAAATTTGCTCTATTTTGAAGCTCCTCGTGATTTAGTATCAAAGTAAATATTGATTTCAAAATCTGACAGTTTCTATCGCTTCTTTATGATTTTGGGTATTATAATCTTTTCTTAAATTTAACGAATAAACTCCATTTATAATAAGTAGTCTACAAAAAATATATTTTCCAATGGAAATGCTCGCACAGCGGTTCGAGAATACTTTTTCCCAACAGACGACATTTGCGTTTTCCCAACAGACGACATTTGCGTTTTCCCAAATAGAAAGATATTTGTACAAGTGTGTACAGTAATACTTCCCGATCGCCTCAACGCTGAAGAATTCATTACATTCAAAGCAGCTAAACAGACATATTGGATGAAATTCCCCTGGCTAACAGACAAAATGTCTGGTTTCAAATGTACGGGACTTAATGAATGAATATTTTGGGGTGCAATGGATTGGAAGGTACGATCTTGTAAGATGGCCGCCAAGGAGCCCCGACCTTATGACTTTGGATTTTTATGTCTGGAACACCTTGAAAGAAAAAGTCGCGTTCAGACTCGAGATGATCTGATCGAAAGAATAAAGATTTGTTGTGCAGAAATGCGTCAGAAACTTCGCACTGTTGTATGTAGATTCAGTGCGAAAACGATGTGTGAAATGTATTGAACAAGGCGGCAGATATTTCGAACATCTGATATAAGTAGTAGTGGTCTGTTTTTTTTTCACATTTTTTCATAAAATCTGTATTATTAAAATTCAGCTTACTCCTTTGAATCATTTTGATTCGACAGATATATTCATGATTTACATGAAAGTAACATTAGTATTCAATCATAAAGAGCTTCAAGATTAGCCAATTAAGGTTTGAAATATTTCATGTTTTCGTTGTTATCTTCTTAGTCATGATAATATGGCAGATGACAAGCAGCTAGCACAAAAGTTGATATGTCATTCGAAAGCACACTAAACGAGGTATTTTTTTCTGAAAAGAAAGCATGTCCATAGTGAATAATTTTTCGTCGATAAAACTATTAGAGAAATATGACTAATATTGTTCACTTGAGAATCGTGATATTCACCTCCTTACTATGCCCGCAATGAAAATTTTTTGGTACACAGAACATCTTATCTTACGGCAAATTTAATGCCGTTTCCATATATGTGGTCGAATTTGATAAGGCTATGAAGTATAATAATTGAAGTATAATTGATTTGATGGAAAACACGAATAGTACGATTCATTCTGCTTCAAATATATGCTTTATAGATTGGTTAACATACCTATGATAAAAAAGATTTCGACAAAGAATATAAAACTATTGAACAAATTTCTTTCAATAATGTTTTTAATCCGTTAATTATAGATAATTCACTCAATAAAATAAGTTATAAGCAAGCAATAACACTTGTACATCCTAAATTTCCATATTCAAACGAAACAAAATTTATTCCATTTACTTACCTAGGCCAAAAAACTGAAAAGATTTCTAGATATTTAAAGAAAAACGAAAATCATAACATCTCTTTTATAACCATTAATTCATTGAGCAGTTCAATAAAAAATAATAGAGACGACATTCCTAAAACAAAATATCAGGAGTTCACAAGTTAACATGTAGTGATTGCACATGTATATATGTGAGACAGACAGGCCGTTCATTCCAAACAAGAATAAGAGAACATGAAAAATGTTACATTAAAAATAAACCAAATTCAACTTATGCCAACCATTTGTTAGAGAAAGGTCATAATTTTAATTCGAACTATGAAATAATACATATAGAAAATAAAAGTCATAAACCAAACTTTAGAGATCAATATATATTATAAAACACAAATTTTTTTGAATGATCAAATAGATTTAAATAGAACTTCCTACTTAATATTTTTCATTGATTGTAAACCACCTCTTGTCACCCCTCTATTTTTTGTACCTGAGCGGTGTACTTAATATCATGTCTTGCATTGTACACCCAGTTTTAATGCTCAACTGATGAAGTCATGGTATGACGAAACAATTGTCGTGGAAATCAATAAAATAGCGGAAGTTAATATTGGTTTTTTTGTATTGAAGATGAATTTCCGAGACAATAGAAAAAAAAACAGTTAGTATTATATAAGATTGAGAAAACCTTGATCCATCAGGGATATCAGGTTTGAATTGTGAAATTTTCATATGCAAGGTGATACATTTGAGTTGTAGTATTTCATATCTTGTTGATGTAAATAAATATCAGTGACTATCTTTGAGCCACACCTTATAATAAATAATATGATAATTCTGGTGTAATGTACATATTAACCTTAATACAGATTCCAAGAAACACAAATCGTCTCATTAACATTTATTTCAAGTCACAGAGTTTAATTCGTTTTCACTTGAATCAGACGTTTAATTTAAGGAGTTGTTAATACAGATACCTACTCATGTATGTAACAAATGTAGTTTTGTCATGTTCATTGCAAGGTTGATTGACAATAATTTAACGTCCATTAGGTAGGAACACTATTTGTAGAACACAAGAGGACAGTATTTGCATTTAGGAATTTGATTTATAATGCAACTGCTTGATCTATTCCAGAACTTGAGGAGTTTTAATGTTAACAACATATTATAAATACGGTATTTTAATTTCAAATAATATAATAATAAATAATCATCGATATACCACACGAGGCGCTAAATTAGGCTTGTTTGTTTTATTACGTCTCCTCATATTCAACATCGTTCGTGAAGTATAATTGATTTGATGAAAAACCTTGAAATACTTCTTGAAATCAAGAAATGTTAAACTGAAGAGTAACCATCAACATGTGTGATATGACATTTTTTGTGGAAAATAACTTGTATGATCTTTCCTTCAAGTTTGGCCCTTCTAAAAGTAGACACATATATGAAACAGGTACATATAGTTCTTTCTTGGGACAATATACTCTGTACAAAATTTTGAGCACTTTCCTAGTGCTCCCCCCAATATTACCCAACGCTGGTTCGACCTGAGCTATTTCTTGCAGTTCATTTAATAGAAATTCGAAACATGAAGGCATGTAAAAACTTACTTTCCTTCATTCGTTTCTGAAAAATCAAGAAAACCATCCCCACGGAATTCCCTTCAACAGCCTGTATCTCGAAAACAGAGCTTGTCGGCTTATAGGTTTATTGCAGTGATATACCTTCCTTTTCACTCAGAATATGCCATTAAATTCTATTAAATTTCCGTACACCTGTAGCACTATAAGGGGCTTCGTTTACACTCGATTAAAATTGATGGTAATGGTGATGATAACACAGAATTCTGTGCTTTTATTCATTGTAAAGGCTGGGCCGTCTAGAGTTTGGATGTTGAAGTATTGGTTAATTCGCGTATGGCAACACTTTTGTCATTCGTGTTTTGACAGAAAGTTAGTCTAATATTTGACATCAACGTAATGGGTCGATTCAAGATTGAACAAAATTAGGAAATATTGAAAAATTCCTTCCAAAGCGGCGAATCTTCTATCCAAACTTTTAGACATTTACGTTGAAAATTAAATAGAAATGAAATGCCCTCATGGCATTTTGTGGATCAATTCGTTTGTGAAAACTGTATCGTAATTGGATAAAACAACCCTTTAACGCTCTTATATATTGAACATACCGGAAAACATTCTTGCTGTAGCTAAGAGTGTCTCGTGACCATCCGATGCGTTTTTGCTCCGCTCAATGGGCTAATGATCGCATGGCCGAAGATGAGCATGTTTCCAGAAGAATCATCCTTAACCATGAAGCTCATTTTCACCTTGGAGGACCTTTTTTTTGTAGGGATTCGTTAAAGATATGTGATACGCAAACCATGCAGAAATAATTGATGCCTTTAAACACGAATCGAATCCATTCATGATATTGAGCCCCAAATAAATGTTTGTTTATTCAATGTTTATTAAAAAAACTAAGGAGATTCATACCAATATGAATCTGAAAGTACTAAATATCTAAAGCCCGGAAAAAATTAAGCTGCATACACTTCAAGTGAATAAACAAAGTTACACATCCAAAACCATACGTGAAGGTTAGAGAAGGTACATCATAGGTGTTGATTGCGTTCATAAGGTTTTCTCTGTTGAGCTCTTAAGAAGAGCTCGCACACGATGCACGTACTGATCGTTTAGCTTTTTTTGTTCATTGTTGCAATCCTAGATATTTGTAGGTTTCTCCTTGGTTCATCGCCAGAATGATTTCTCCATTAGAAAAAGCTACATATCCATTGACAACTTTGTCATTTACGATGTACAAGGCTTTACATTTTTCCATTCCGAACTCTATAAGGATGTCTTTCGAGAAGGTGTAGGTTCCGTCGATCAGATTTTTGAGTTGGCCAGGGTTTCCACCATAGAGCTTGATGTCATCCATGTACAGAAGATGAGACAAGGTCTGGCTGTATTCTCTGCTGGTTTTGATTTACAAGTCATGTCTCGTGTTGTTTAGCAATGTGAAGATGGGATTAATCGCTAGGTAAAACCATAGTTGGCTCAATGAGTCACCCTGGAAAATTCCCCTAGTAATGTGGATGCCACTCTTGCTGAATATTCTTAGTTTTGTTCGCCAATGCTGTTTAATATTTATTTGCCAGAAGCCAAAAATGCGGTACACTATCAAAAGCCTTTTTGTAGTCGATAAAGACGGTATGAGTTACATTGTTTCTTTTGCGGCTGCTTGAGTACTACCGAATTTATTATAAGTTGTTCTTTGCATCCTTGATGGTCTCTGATGCATCGTTTTTGTTCTTCATCCAACAAGTTATTGCTCTCAACGTGGTAGCAGATTCGATTTGCAATACATCCTGTTAGAATTTTTTACATGGTGGGCAAACAGGTAATGGGCCTGTATTGGAACGGATATTCTGTCCAATCGCTCTTTAGTAGCGTAGTAGTAGTGCCCATCATGAAAAATGCCGAAGTGGGTTGATGCAATATTTTTATGAAATGCTGAGCAAGACTTTCATGGATAACGTCGAATTTCTTATACCAAAAGTTTTGTATGTTGTTGACTCCTGGATATTTTCCTAGAAGATTATTATCATTTTCATAATTATTCAGTTCAGTCATTATTGCGTGGCAGGCTGTTCATCCTGCACCTCTTCAACTCTCTTGTGAACCATAATCGAACTAGATGTGAATGAGTTTTGGACAGTAGTGAGTATTTCAGAATGCATGTTTACTTAAAAAAAAACACTGGTTCTAAGACATTTAATTTTATTTGTAATTTCAATTTTTAAGTAATTTCCTAAAAAAATTTATTGAGAGGTGTATTAGAATTAATCTGCTTGATATTTAACTAATAGTACTATATTGTGGATAAAAATTTGTTTGAAATGAAATTGAGGTAACGAATATATATTTTGGCTAACATTTTTGTACCAAGGTCCATGAATGTGTGACCAGTGGTTTCGGAGAAAGGCTCTGGTCGTCGGAAGAACGGATTCTCTTCTTTCGAATTATAATTTGAGTGGTTAATTTTTTACCGTTATTATGAAAGACAATAGAAGTGTAAAATACATTAATTGTCATACTGATACGATTACATCCCGGAATAATAAAGACCAAGATATCCTCCTAGAACTGGACCACCATAAGATAGATAAATGCTCCATTTCAGATATTAAAATGAAGGCAGCATAAAATACCGAAATTATGTTCTGTTCTGCAGTGGTATGGAGAAAGATTTAAAGGCACAAGCAAGAGTAGTAATATTGATTCATGAGAAATTTGAAGACAATATCGATGGAGTAAATCAGAATAGAATACGGGCCACAACAAATGCCGCTGAAGGAAAGATCCACTTTATTAATATCTTCGCACCTGACATAAGCAAAGTAATATAAGAAGGAGATCAATTCTTCTACGATCTACAGAAAGTCCTACACAACGCCAGTAATCGTGACAGTGTGTTCATTATGTTTGATTTTAGTTCAAGAATAGGAAATATCACTATTTCAGGTATCATGCATAGATTCAACGAAGATATCACAAATGGAAACTAAAACATGTTAATAGACTTATGCGCCCATAACGAGTTACGTATAAATAATACATGCTTCGACCACAAACACAACACAAATACACTTTAGCAATACAAGAGGCCGAAAGTCGATCATCGACTTTATAAAAACCAACCTAAAGTTACACATTACAGTGATATAGTTGACATTAACTTCAGTAAATGCTGTCACACAGCATAGTTCAGTTTTGTGTGAAGCCCGAGTCACTCCACATAGATTCACTAAAGCAGAGGAGCCTAACAATATAACTAAATACAAAATAGAATCTCTGAAAGACGATAGCATAAAACTTCAGTGCCAAAAACGAATGCAGGAAAAATATCCCTGAACTGTATAACTGAAATGGACATTTTTTGAATATCAAAACAGATTTAATCTGTTAGGACATTGTTGAAGAAGCTTGGTCAAAATTGAAAGCTGACATAACAACTAGTGCCGCAGAAGCAACTGGGCAAAAAACTATTAACGCAAATGGATCAAACAACAATAAGCCGTGGTTCACCTGAGAAATCAAGACACTGGTAAAGCTATTCTACGATAATAAATTTTTTCTGTAAAATTTGCACCGTTTTGTTAGAAAGTTTCTTCATTATGTCCAGATATAATAGAAATATGTTTTTTGCATGTGAATTATAACCTGTGCTATTAATAAAGATCATCTCGATTCTATTTGACGACAAGTTTCAACAACAGCCAACAAATATAAGAAATATCAGAATATCAGAAATAAAATCATAAAAAACGACCTAATACTCGCGGAGATAAATGAAGTACAGTCGTTGTAATAAACAAAATAGAATACATACAGAAAACAACTTCATTTTAAGACCAAAATGAATATAAAATTATTAAAAAAAACCCAACAGGAAAATATCAACAACAAATAAAATCAGTTATCCTTGAATCAAGAGCACTTTTTGAAAATATTACAAAGTATTGATTTACTTTAATGAACCCATCTACACCTTTTTTTGTATTCTTTAATTAGAAGGGATATAACAAAATTTGAGTTTCGATTTTATACGTCTATTAAATATAAGCCGTGCTTATAGGACATTAATTTAATTCTTGAAGTTTTTTGAATAAAATTTTTTTTTAATCTAAATTTTAAAAGACTGGCAGATTAAATCTGTTTTGATATTCAAATTCTTTAATTAGGTATAATAACACAAAGAGAAAAATCCCATCAAACCTGTTGTTTCATTTGTCACAACCCCGTCATATAAACTATCATAAGCATTAATCAAAATTATTCAATCAGATACTAATTTTCAAGCTAAATTAACAATAAAAAAATTAAGTAGATACACTGAATTAAAACGAGTTGTTGAAATTACTAAGTTTTACTACCAATAAATTGATAATATTTTTCCGAATCATAATTGAATGTGAAAAATATCAATTTATTGAAAGTAAAACATATTAATTTCTACAACTTGTGTTAATAATGATCAATTACCAAATAGTAACGGTTGAAACAGTTCAGTATCTGAAGAACATACAAGTCCCAAACAATGGTAAACTTGTTTCTTTTGATTTAAAAAACTTATTTCTTAGTATACCGGTCAGTGAAACCATAAAATCAGTTGATGATTTACTCCAAAAACGAACTAATCCTGTTGCAAAAAAAGAAATATTAGACGCCATGAACGTTTGCCTAAATCAAAATTACTTTATGTTCAACTGCAAGTTCTATCTAGACGAAGAAAGTCTAATAATGGGTAAACCTATTAAGCTCTTTTTTATCAGAAATATTAATGGATCACGTAGAAACCAATATCCAAAAAACCCATATTTTAAACATTTCGTTTATTGGTACCGCTATGTAAATGACATAGTTTGTTCATTTAATGGCACAAATAGACAACTTTGTTCATTTTTGGAATCTATCAATCATACCCAACAATTAAATTCACACATGAAGAAGAAGTAAATAATAGCATCAATTTCTTAGATTTCAAAATCACTAAAATTAATAATAGACAGGTCTCTTCGATATACAGGAAACCTACACAGACAGTACGATTTATTCTACTTCAAACCATCCATTTTCACAAAAAATATCGGCTTATAATAATATGCTTTATAGATTGGTTAATATACCTATGACAAAAGAAAAATTTTGACAAATTATATTATATAATACCATTAAACAACTAGCTTTCAACAATGAATTTAATCCGTTTATTAAAGATAATTTACTTAATAAATGAAATTACACGCAAGCAATATCATTTGTTCATCTCAAATTTCAAAATTCAAATGAAACAAAATTTATTTCATTAACATACATAGGCTAAAAAACTGAAAAGATTGCTAGATATTTAAAAAAAACGAAAATTACAACATCTCTTTCAGGACCATTAATTCCTGGGGCAGTTTAATAAAAAATTATAAAGACGTCATTCCTAAAAACAAAATATCAGGACTTTACATGTTAACATGTAGTGATTACACACATGTATATATATATATATATATATATATATATATATATATATATATACATATATACATATATACATATATACATATATATATATATATATATATATATATATATATATATATATATATATATATATATACATGTGGGACAGACATTCAAAACAAGAATACGAAAACATGAAAAATATTACATTAATTATAAACCAAATTCAACTTATTCAACCATTTGTTAGAGGCAGGTCATAATTATAATACGAACTATGAAATATTACATATCAAAAACAAAAGTGATAAACTAAATCTGTTAGAAACTTTAGAGATCAATAGATATAATAAAAGACAAATTTTATTGAATGACCATATAGATTTAAACAGATCCCCCCTACTTAACATTTTGCATTGATTGTAAATCACCTCTTGTTACCCCTCTATTTTTTGTACCTGTATACCTTAGTTTTAATACTCGCCTGATGAAGTCATAGTATGACGAAACAATTGTCGTGAAAATCAATAAAATAGCGGAAATTAATATTTGTTTTTCTTATATTGAAGATGAATTTCCGACAAATAAAGACCGAGACCATAAAAAAAAAATCAGTTAGTATAAGGTTGAGAAAACGGTGATTCCTAAGGGAAATCGGGTTTGAATTATAAAATTTTCATATGCGAGGTGATATATTTGAGTTGTAGTATTTCATGTATTGTTGATGTCAAAAAATCTCAATGAATATCACATCTTATAATTAATAATAAGATAATTCTGGTGTGATGTACATATTAACCTTAATACAGATTCCAAGAAGCACAAATCGCCTCATTAACATTTATTACAATTCACGGAGTTTAATTCGTTTTCACTTGAAGCAGACATTTAATTTAAGGAGTTGTTGGTACAGATACCTACTCAAATTAACTACAAATGTAGTTTTGTTATGTTCATTGCAAGGTTGATTGACAATAATTTAACGTCCATTAGGTAGGTACACTAATAGTAGAACACAGGACAATATTTCCATCTAGGAAGTTAATTCATAAGGCAACTGCTTTATCTATTCAAGAACTTGAGGAGTTTTAATGTTTACAACAGATTATAAATACGGTATTTGAATTTCAAACAGAAAAGTTTACTATAATCATTGATATACAACACGAGGCGATAAATGAGGCTTGTTTTATTACGTCTCCTCATATTCTGGTTGTCCCGGAAAAAACGAACAACGTTATTTTAAATAGAACTTCGTGTTATCACACAATTGGAATATTTAGAGTATCCCAAAAACTTGTGTCAAGCGGAAGTTCGGAGCTCAGAAATAGAACAACCCAACCACCTCCATGGAGTTTTGTTTAGTCTTCTGAAGGTTTTCCAATAAGACGTTTCATTTTTAATAGTCCGCTATCTGATCAGCTGTCACTTTTAAAAATCATCTTTTGACATTTGACAAGTAAAAACTACGTCATTACTAAAAACGGAACTATACACGCTTCAACAACGCACTGAAACTGTTGAAACTCATTACAAAAATGGTGAAAATTTTGCAGTCACAGTACAGAAAACTTAAGCTTTCCAGAAATACACGACAGAACCTCGAGAATATCTTCGAAACTAACTCTTTTTAAAAATGTTCCTTCAAAAAAATTGCGAAAACATGAAGCATATCTTTGAAAAGGCCATTTAGAATTACCACATGGATAGCTCGTCAGTCCAACTTCGTATCTAAGAGAATATATCTGTAAATTCGAGATATTGTAATAAGCCTCCTTTCAAGTAAATAAAAACCCCTTTTATCATTCTATATTTCCATATTGAGAAAAAATGAATGTTCAGGCAATTTTCTATGATTTAAAAAAATTCAAACTAATGATTGATACTCTGATGTAAAATATTATTTCAAATTCATGTCAAATTTTATTTCCTTTTGTCCTACGAAATGATAGTTCTTGATGAAATTGAAAATATTGAAAAATCATTTGAAACTTACTATTTTTTTTTTAATTTTGAGCCAGAAATGGTCTTAAACGACTAGGTTTATAACCCACTGATGAAGAATCCGAGTCAGAAGTAATTCTGTCCAACCGGTCCGTTTATAAACACGCTAATTTTCGAATCAAAAGAGCTAGAGACGCGAAATTTCCAAGAAAGGTTTGGAATTTGAAAATCTCGGTCAAAATTGCTAAGGGGTCTAAATGGTTAGCAAATATACGCATTTGAAATTTTCTCTTATTTTTCTCGATATTTTCTGAACTACGAGTCTGAGCTATCTGAAAATCGACATATAGAAGTATAAGAACACGCATATTCGTGTTAAATTGCACGCCGATAGTATTAGAAATTTCTCATCTCGGCTGAATTCGTCTCATAGTTTTGCAGTTATTCACTGTTCCGTCTTTTTAGAGATGGTTCTGTCTAGGCCAAACATTCTTTCTTATCGATACTTATCATGTTGATATTTCGATCTTGCAGTTTTACAGTTGTGCCGTAAGAACTTTGAAGTGTTATTCGACACTTCAGCTTATTTGTTTTCTAATGATTATATATGGCCTCAGAAAAAATGAAGAAAAGACTTTTAGAGCATTTTGATATATTTATGCCTGTTAATTCCGATGACGCAGCATTTCGGGATTATGAACTGTTTCATTGTAACCTTATCTACTAGCATTGATCTTATAATTTTTCTATAACCAATGAGAAGGTTTATTTCATTCATTCGGTCCACCTATAAATAGGCCTCCCAATCAATTTCGTTAATTTCCCTCTTTTTATTAGAAGGGATGCATTGAGCACCTCTTACATTCAGTCTTTGAACAGACTGTAAAATTATTATCATTTCTTTATTTGTAAGAGACTAACAGATTAAATCTGTTTTGATATTCAAAGTTTATTATAATTTCGGTACCCAAACTCGCCATATGTAGCTTCTGATATATTATGAATTATAATTTCGGTAATCAAAGTTGTGCACTGTCTCCGGATAGTGAAACTAGTCGCTTGTGACATTTCGGTCCAAGCTGTCGCGATTATTATTGTTAATATTGTAATCCATTTACATATTGTTGATTGCCAAAGAATTGGCAAATTCCTTACATTTGTTTTCATTGTAATAATCATACCTTTTGACTTGGTTTATATACAGTTAACCAAGAATTACAGTTCGTTATTATTATAAGAGTTCGTGTGTTTTACTTCAATTATAATTATTATTATTCAGATATTGAATTGTTTCAGCCGTAACTATTTGGTAGTTGATCATAATAATAACAAATTGTAGAAATTACTATGTTTTACTTCCAATAAATTGATATAAATAATAATAAATAAAAAGATATATTACACCTTTTCTTGTGACTGATGATGGGATAGTTCATTTCCCGCAACTCGAGTCACAAGATAATGTGTAATATATCTTTTTATTGGTAGTAAAACATAGTAATTTCTACAATTTGTTTTAATTATGATTAACTACCAAATAGTGACGGTTGAAACAAATCAGTATCTGAATAATAATAATAATAATTGAAGTTGAACACATGAACTCTTATAATAACAACGAACTATAATTCTTGGTTAACTGTATATAAACCAAGTCAAAAGGTATGATTATTACAATGAAAACAAATGTAATGATACTGAATTGTTTTAGCCGTTACTATTTGGTAATTGATCATAATTAAAACAAAATGTAGAAATTACTATGTTTTACTACCAATAAAAAGATATATTTCACATTTTCTTGTGACTCGAGTTTCGGAAAATGAATTATCCCATCATCAGACTGATGATGGGATAATTTTGTGAGAATCGTGAATTAGAAGACCTCAAAAATTAATTTGTTCGCATAGCAACATTGAGCGCTATTGGAATCATAGCAGCAGTCTTACGACCAAGTTTAAATCTTGATTTCACATCAGTGTGTTACTAGAAATTTTGTTCTCACTCATAAAACATTGATTGGATTCAAATATTCCTACTGAAAAAAGTCCAGTGTCAATCGTCACCAAAATTTAATGAGAGTAATTCCACTTCAAATGGGATGTTGATAACTGGGAAATCATAAGGAAACAATAAATCTGGATAGGGCACGATCGTTTGAGCGACATTAAATTTAAAGAGATATTTAGTTTATGGCTGTGTGCTCGGAATTCGAAGAATAAGCCTTTAGTGGATAAGCTACCTTCATAGGATCAATGGAATCTCCAACTGGACTTTCGGTGAAGAGATTTGTTCAAAGTATTTCTCCTGTATAAAATTAAGAAATACTTTATTTTACACCTAGGAAGTAAAATGCATGGAAGTTACTTGTGAGGTGTATATACATCCAATGTTTTTGCAGGATGATGATGTAAAAAAAATGGCGAAGAACCACGCTTTTGCGTGCTTGACTATTCTTTTGCGTGCTTGTACTATTCAAAACGAAAAATGCGCGTTTTGACACGCCTGATTTGAATAAGATAAATAATACTACTTTAACCATAAACAAAGTTACAAAATTTCTTGGAATGTGTGTTGATGAATCTTTAGACTGAAGTGTTCATGTTGATTACCTGTGCTCAAAATTGAATAAGGTAACCTACAGCATTAGGGTTTTGTCAAGGTATACAACTATGGAGGCACCAATGATGGTGTGTGTACTTTGCCAACTTTGAGTCTCTTGTACGATATGGAATAATATTCTGGGGAAGTAAGTTCAGTAGAAAGTGGAACAGTGTTCATTATTCAGAAAAGAGTGCTGAGGACTTTGCTTGGTTTGGAATATAGAAGAATAAAAAGAAAGAAAAAGAATAAAAGTAACAACATACTGACAGTCAAAGCAGTATATATATTTGAGTGTTTAATATATATATATATATATATATATATATATATATATATATATATATATATATATTTTTAAACATAAACAGACATTCCAAAGAGCAGAATATCACCATATATATAACACCAGAGGGCAGCAGTATGTATATCCTAAACATCGATTGACAACAACTGAAGAGAGTGCATATTATTCTTGTACAAAGTTATTCGATAGACTTACAACACAGATCAGATCATTGGAAAGTTTTCGTGAATATAAAAAAGTAGTAAAAAATTTTTTAATTACAATGGAGCCGTATGATTTGAAAAAAATTTCGAATCACGAAAATTTATAGAATTATTGGGAAATTTTTTTTTTTTTGTTGTTGTTATATCTTATCATTGACATAATTTCATTTCTTTTATTTCACGTAGGCTGCATGTAGTGTGTGAGGGAAATAAAGCCTATAATTATTCGGCATATTACGTCTGACTTGAACTAGAGAAAAGTTTTTCCCGCGTTTGTAACGTGAAAATATCGGGAATATATTTCTTTACTTGAATTAGCTCGCAAAGGTATATCTTGTATGTATATTTGCATACTCTAGATGACGCTAGTGTATGATTATTATCTTATTGTCTCTGTATATAGCGAAGATAGATACTTGATAGATTTTTAGTCACAGGTATACATTGTACTGATGAAAACCAACCAATTTGAAACGTGCGCATGTCTGCAATTTGCCTTTGTGATCAACAAAACCTTATTGAGTTTGTTTGAACATGATATTGTTACACAGATATATGTTACACTATCTCGATTTGTAAAACTTTCTATTACCATAGCTTACACTCCTTATTAATGATATTTGGTACAGATCAGTCGAATTAATTTATTTGAATATAAATATGCTAATTATGAGCATTTCGTCATATCATGCTCTTATAAGTAATATAAATATGCTAATTATTTATATAAGAATATAAATGTGCTAATTATGAGCATTTCGTCATATCATGCTCTTATAAGCATGAGGAAAGTTTTTTCTGCGTTTGTAACGGGAAAATATCGGGAATACATTTTTTACTTGAATTAGCTCGCAAAGGTATGTCTTGTATGATTATTAGCATACTCTAGGTGGCGCTAGTCTATGATGAATATCTTAGTGTCTTTGTGTATAGCGAATATAGATACTTGACAGATTTGTAGTCACTGGCATACATTGTACTGATGAAAACCAACCAGTTTGAAACGTGCACATGTCTGCAATTTGCCCTTGTGATCAATAAAACCTTATCGAGTTTGTTTGAGTGTGGAATTGTTATACAGATGTTTGTTACACTGTCTCGATTTGTAGAACTTTCTATTACCATAGCTCACGCTTCTTACTTAACTTGCCTCAAAACAATCAATATTTTTTGTTGAAACAGCTGTCAGAAAAAATCAATGTTGTCAATTCAGAATTTTCCTCCTCCACATATTCGGATTACTATTCTTGTAAATTACAGTACAGAAACAATTTTTCTTGTCGCTGCAAACTCTTAATGTCAGTATCACAAACATTAGTAGATGTAGAAGTGCTTTGCAGGAATTTTTCAAATCAACGTATTCCAACATTTTCATCCAGACTAGAACAGCTGAAGGCTCTCTGGCATTGCAGGAAGTGCAGTTCAACTTTCCTCCAATAGTTTTACAACAGGAAGAGACACCCGAAATAATGAAATATATACAGGTTGTTTTCAGAAGTGAGACTTTAAAAAAAGGGAGAAATCATCAAAATAAACCATTCGAACAAAAATCTTATATGTTCAAGGAAACAAAGATATAAGACTTTTAATTCGAATTTGGTTCCCTCCAATTTGAGTCCGGTTTTTTAGTTTTGACGACGCCAGTATGGTCGAACATGCGGACTCGATTGACAACATTTGTCATTTTAAAATCTGAATCCAGATTACGGCTTCAACGTAAACATTCAAGGGACTTTGAGTTTTTTGACATTCGTTAATTTCAAACAATTCCCTCCTTATTCCTTTTTGTATTCGTTAATTGTCGAAAGATGCTGCATATTCCTTGAAATACAAAGAGATAATTAGTGTTTATACGTATGTCCACGTAAAATCTTGAGTAACACATTTCACTTTAGCTCGCATTAAATGAACCCTTTTCTTTAGGATATTAATTTGAAGGATTATTGATTGGGAATCAAAATTATTGGCAAATTTGACCTCAACTTCTTACTCTTATAAGGCGCTTTTTTTTTAAATATCATCAAACGATAATATGGACTATAATGACAAATGCAGCGGAGATATGGATAGTAAACAAAAAAATCAAAAGGAGCATGGAAGAGATGGAATACTGGAGAAGATGATGTGGCCTCACAAGAAGAGACAGAATAACGAATGAAGAGATTAGAAGGAGAATGAGAGTAGAAAAAGACATACTACAATATATAGAGGAAAGAAGACTGATAAAGTAAGGACACGTGCGTAGAGCACAAAACACGTTGATAAACAGGGTCACAGAATGGATTCCTAAAGGAACAAGAAGGAGAGGAAGGGCGAGAAGATTCTGGAAGAATTAAATTGACGAGGCAATGACAAAGAAGGGGCTGGAAGATGGAGACTGGCAAGATCGTGAGGGAAGGAAGACCTGGCTGCCGGAGGGGAGACTAGCTCTAGACAACCCTTTATGCATATGTATGTGTTTTCTGAAATTTTTTATTTATATTGATTTTACTACTAACTCTAAAATACTGATCGTATCAAGGAAATGAAAATAATGAAGTTTGAATACTTACCAATCAAATTATTCAATTTATTCACAAAAGTTGTTCAAAGTGTCCATGCGCGCTATATTTTTGCACTCACTAAACATTCGCGGGTATTGAGGATTTCCTAATGAATATCTTCATGTTGCATTTTTATTGAACCCTCCAAATATTCAGTATTTGGATATAAATTCTCGAAAGTTAAAGAACAGAAAAAGTCGTAATTACTACTCGATTGATTATGTTTACAATGAATTTGATTGTATAAAATATTCAATAATTATTTGCTTTACAGATTTTTCTAATGAAATTGTTTTTTTACTGCCCCATGTCAGAAATTAAAGATATCAAATGTGCTTGACCTTTTTTCATTCAAGTTATCTAACCGAGATTGATACTTGAAGAAATGCAATAAATTCTTGTATGGAAATTTTTGATCAATCAAATATTGTTTCTATTTGGTTCTCCATTTTAATGATCAATCTCCTTGAAACATTGCAACCATGTATTACTACATCCACTCATTTACCCATTAAAGAAAAAAAACGTTATGAAATATTCAAATTCTTCGGAGATATAACGACTTCTAATTATAGATTCTAAATACCTAGTTCTTGATCGAATTTATCCCATTAAAGACAGAGGTATATGCTGAAATTTGATATTTGGGAATCGAACATAATATTGCATCAACCAAGATACAGCCTCGCGGAGAATTTATTGGTTACCTTTAGTCTGCGTGCTTCAATGACCGTGGCTGATAATCGATTCAGGTTTTCATTGTAGACTAAAGAAATCAGCAGTTCTCCTAGGTCAGATCTCATTTCGTGTGGTTCCTAAAAAAAAGAATATGATCAATTACGGAACGAAAGGAAGATTTTATTGAAAATTGTATAATTTAATAAATTTAAAGGGAAATAAAGTGTTTTAATTCCATCGATGATAATATGAGTTTTCGTCAAGTGAAGACCGATGCATTTTAAATGTCTGAACATATAGTGAATATTTTTTTTAAATATGCCCACTGCTCCACCTTACAAAACAAATGAATTTACGCTGAATTTGAGAAGGAAATTTCACTAATCGATAATTTACACAACTTTCGGACATTCCCAAACTATCCAAGCCGGAATCTCTTAAGGGTGATTCCTTCAAAAGATAATTAGTAGCGCATAATTAATTTTTTCCATTCATTAATTTTCTTACACATTCCTTCTTTTTATTTATCAAATAAATTTCCTCATTTTGTCATTAAGACTTCATCTGACACTAACCTTGATATTTACTAATATAGCTACATTTGAAAGCAAACTACTTAATTTTTTGAAAAAACTATAACGTCTGAGTGAATTTATGCGAAGAGGGTAATATAATTAGTAATATAATATAATTTTTCAATGATGCTAACAATTTTAGTAGAAAAATTTAGGAGATAAAAAGTTGCTTATTAAATTTTTCTTTTAAAATCTATTTTTCAATTTGGAGAATGTTGAAGTTTTAAG
This sequence comes from Megalocaria dilatata, assembly GCA_034642435.1. Taxonomy (NCBI): domain Eukaryota; kingdom Metazoa; phylum Arthropoda; class Insecta; order Coleoptera; family Coccinellidae; genus Megalocaria; species Megalocaria dilatata. Next base: position 47,707,955 of record CM067859.1, on the reverse strand, counting down.
AAATTTTGATGTGGAATGTTGTAGGGGCTGATTTTCTCACCCCTTTTTGACAAAATTTCGGAATGACAAAAAATTTCAATAATAAGAATATATATATGAAAAAAAAATAAATATTTTTTTTGAGAAATCCTTAAGTTGTGTTTTACGTTTTTGAAAAGGAATTGGTTTCACCAATATGGTAAGATCTATATTCAAAACTCAATATACATTCTGTCAAGAAAGTACCGGGAATTATCGATTTAAATCTGGCGGGGCAATGAGGCAGGTAAAATTTTTTTTTCATAGGTTGGTACCACTGTCCTTAATTACTATGCCAAGCTTGAGCGGGATCTGTCAACTAGTGTGTTTGCAACAGCTGATTAAGTCAGTCGATGTCAGAGTGCGTGCCGATTTTTACTATGGGTGATTACGTTGAGCAAAGAATTTGTTTAAAGTTTTGTGTTGCAAATGAATTTTCGTGTGCCGATGCATTGAAAATGTTGCAAAAGGCCTTTGGTGATAATGCTCTATCGAAAACTCGTGCATATCAGTGGTACAGAGCCTTCAAGGACGGTCGTGAAGTGGTCGCCCATCGACGGCTTCGATCGAAGATAACGTCGATAAAATTAAGGAAAGGGTGCTGGAAAACCGTCGTACCAGCTTGAGAGAGATAGCACATGATCTTAAGATATCCCACGAGTCCGCACGTACGATTTTGATTGATATTTTGGGCATGAGAAAGGTGGCCGCACGACTCGTACCGAAAGACCTGAATTTTCTTCAAGAACGTCATCGCGAACAGGTTGCTTCAGACATGCTGGATCGCTGTAATTCCGATTCTACATTCATGGAACGCATTATAACTGGTGATGAGACCTGGGTCTATGAGTACGATATGCAAACAAGACAGCAATCATCGGAATGGGTGGCAAAAAATGAGCCAAAACCGAAAAAACCACGCCAAAGCCGCTCGAAAATGAAGGTGATGCTCATTGTTTTCTTCGATATCCGTGGCGTGGTGCACTACAAATTCGTTCCAGAGGGTCAGACGGTAAACAAGGAGTATTACCTAGGCGTTATGAAACGTTTGCGTGAGCGTATCCGTAAGAAGCGGCCAAATTTGTGGGCGAACAACTCATGGATTTTGCATGACGATAACGCGCCTTCTCACCGAGCTACGATTGTGACTGACTTTCTCGCCAAAAACTCAACAAACGTGCTTCAGCAACCACCGTATTCGCCAGATTTGGCTCCCTGCGACTTTTTCCTCTTCCCAAAACTAAAATTGCCCCTTCGTGGCACCCGTTTTGAGTCGATTGAAGCCATAAAACAAAATTCGGCGCGAGAGATAAAGTCCATCCCGGAAAGCGCCTTTAAAAATGTTTCGATAATTGGAAGTGCCATTGGCATAGATGTATTGGAGCAAATGGAGCCTATTTTGAAGGCGACCCAATAAATTTTGACGATTAAATGTAAAAATGTTGTTTTAATTGAAAATTCCTGGTACTTTCTTGTCAGAGTAGTACAATGTCAAATGGAATAAATAAACCAACCAATAAGGGTCAGCGAGGTGCCAAATTCAGTACTTCTGAATCATTCCATAGAGAAGATGGCCAATGAAAACCAAAAATTTTCCTTCACTTTCAAAGGGCAGTAGCTTAGGAGGAAAGGGGCCACATTAATTTTTACGAAAAAGCCACATCCAGTAATTTTCTGTGTTAATTTAGGAATATAATATGTTGTATAAGTACTACATCTCTAATCCATATAGAGAATGGTCCACTTTCTTATAGAACAATCGACAGAATGTTTAGTTGTAAGGCAAAAATGTCCCATAAATATAGGTTCGCAAACCAAGATACAGGTATATAAGTTTCTGAAGGTCTATTTAAAGTGTTTCATTTCGAACATTTACCTTGATTTTTTCGTTGAGTTTTCAGAGTTAAGCTTTCTTGGAATATATAAATGATGATATAATTTTTAATTCAAAATCTCCTAAATAATTCCGACATATCCTGAAATCTAATTTTTACTTTTTTCTTAACGAAAAAACACAAGATACAAAAAAGTTTTCAAAAGGAACGATAAACAATATCGTCTCTGGAAAATGATTAGTGGCGCACGACAAAGAACTTTCGAGTTTAAAAAGGAACAGTAGCTTTTTAATAAAGTAACACTCCAATTAATGTTCTGAAAGAGTGCTGAATGTGGTATGTGGTTTTCTTGGCTCTGCGAAGCATTATATGCTTCGAACAGTTAAGATAAGAATTGACGATCACACGAAGATCACGATGGCTCTGAACCACAGCAAGGAGTTGTCTAACTAGCGTATACCTATCAGTGGCGTACAACACTTGTCGATGGCAATCCTCAAGTCACCGAGAAAAACTATTCAAATTACGTCATTGTGATGAAATTTATTGAAATTGATGATGTAACTATCAAATTAAATACTAAGCTAGGTACCGACGATCAGGATATATCTATATCTAAATTTTTGTCTTCCTTTACCTCTTGATCTTCCTCTTCCTAGGATTGCTCTCCCTTTTCTTTTGTTGGGAAAATAGAGCAATGCCCCTTATACTGCTTATTCGATTCACTAGTGTATACAAATTCTTCACTTCAGAACGTTCAGAAGTTTCTTGTCCTAAGATCATCGAGTACCAGAAAAGTCGCTGTGATCACTGCTGGACTTGAGTTAAGTACTCCCAATCATCAACTTGCATAACGAGCTCTCCGAAACAGTTATCAAAATAACCTAATTGAATATTTAATTTCCCGAAATCATCTGCCACTTCTCTAAGTTATCTGAAGAATTTTGTTACCACACGTCACAATGCCATACTCACTCTTAAAGTATTGCCAATCACCGATATTTTCTCCTGTTTGCTTCGACCTCACAAAATTTAGATCCCCAATCTCGTCAACTACCGAAGGTCAGCTGTCATCTGATAGCTATCATTTTCTTAGAATGTTTTTCACCACCCAGCAGTTGCGAGTTTTTGAAAGCACTCTATTGGCTTCTTTCAAATCTGGTCGACCTACTTCTGCACCTTCAAGAAAACCTTTCTCATGCCTAATCTCTCGCCAACCCGTTTTTGCTTTTTTTGCAATTAATTGTTAATTCTATCCGACAGTGCAAAAACTTTTAAGTTCTTCCTGCTTCCCATCTTCAATCATGTTTCACCGCCACAAACTTGTGTCAAAATAATCTGTCATCCTATCATCCCACTGGCAAGTGTAGATCTTCAAAATATTGCAAGAGTTGCAGATACATAAATGTGTTGGAAATTATAAACACACATCTATTTGGTTAAATTACTCAACTTAACAAAAATGTGAAGGCCTGCATTTTGTTTAGGTCAGACAGAACGATCTATAAACATAAGGGTGGAAGAACACAAAAAAAGTATATTGCACAATAAAATAACATCTGGTTTTCCGGAACATTGTAAAGATAACAACCACTTGATAGATTTCAGTAGAACTGAGATCTTACACGTAGGTAATAATAGCAGAAGAATGGACCTTTAAATTTGGAAATTTGTTCAGCACATGGAAAGAAGCTACCAATCACAAATGAACAATTTGAATTCAATTTATCACCATTGCTCATATATGTAAACGATTAAGACCGAACCAACATCTTACTTTTTACACTCTTCAAAATTCTACCTGATATCTACCCTACTATTATAAATAGGATGTTAAGTTCTGTTCTCTTCAGTTTTGAAAATGGGTGAAAAGTCCGAAACATATATGTCAACATACATGAAATAAACAGTTAATCTTAAGACAGGTTGCTTTTATTTACTTTATTAATTGTAACAGACTGTCTTTATGTGAACACTATGACATTGATATTCAATCATTTTCCCTTCTTCAAAGATGTGATGTTCAGATTCGGATTATTTCCATCGTAAAATTTTTGATGGGTTTGGATGATTTGAACTTTCTAACAGTTTTATTATTGAATTGAATTTACCTTCTCTAAATCCATCTTGAAGAGTTGTTGTTCTGATCCATCTCCGACATCCAGATCCTTTAAAGAATACGTTACATGTCCAATTTCGCCTCTCTTCTTTGCTCTTCCACCATCGATGACTGTTAATTTTAGAATACGTTCCGACATTTCTTTGGATGATACCTGTTGAAAGAAGTATATTTTAATGATTTTCTTACACGACGATTAAGGTAACAATGATTATAGATTTACAAATATTTTCAGAACCCAGCGATATTATAGGTTCTCTAAAATCAACTGTATGATATTCAAGTGGAGTTCAGGAGAGAAAAATAATGTGTATAGAATGCGGTTTCTGAAATGAAGTGAAAGATAAGGAATTGTAAAACCGGAATTCTGTAATTTTGTGTTAAGCTGTCAATATCTACAAAAAGTTACTGAAAACATGCGAAAACGTCACTTTGCACAAAACGATATTTTACTAAATATAGGAGTCTTTGAGGCAGAAACCGATATCGTGGAACTGGTATTAAAATTTGATCCTGATAATTTTAGATCTTCTGTGAAGATCCCTCAAAAGCTCTATTATGCGAGTTAGAAATTTAGCTGTGTTCTGGGTAGGCTTTGTTACTGTGAAATGGTGGCAAAAACCATTTGATTACAAAATAACTACTCTACGCAGCCGAGACTGAACTAGGTTTCCTAGTTCAGCGCTCTACCCACCCATTCAGCTACCGTCACTCATATCTTAAGGAAGAAACAGTCTGCACGATTAAGACCACGAAGAAATAACATTGCAGCCATACCTCAACTAAGTACCTCATTGCTAGGAGTTCATGATCATATAATTTACAGGAATTGAGGGAGATCAATCTAGTTAAGAATCTCGGATTTTTTTCGAAATGGTTCAGCCTGTCGAGATAATTTGGAAAGGATTAAAAAACTCCTCACTTGGATATTTCAATGTGAATGTTAATTTCAACAGGAAATACTTTTCGACCAATATGTATTATTTTTTTATACTAATTTCGCATGTTTCAACTGCAATAGGAAAGATCATTTCAGAAATCTATCATCGGTCCGGCATAGCTCATTTTTTAAACAAGGTGTCCAAAAAGAGTATCGGATTTTTGTTACTTCGATAAAACAAAAACTACTCAAAATAGAGAAAGTTTATTGTTAATTACTACAATATGAAGTGGAAAATTATTGGGAAAGTATGATGTTGTCTAAATGCTGACCGTTACTCTGCTGACACTCTTCTAATCGGGAATGAAGATTGCCGATCACACGCTGACACATAGTTCTCGATATTGCTTCCATTTCTGACCTGATGTTCAGCATCAATTGCGTCAGGTTCATCGGATTATTCTCATAGACCATACTTTCAAGATATTCCCATGCGAAATAGTCAAGTGGACTGAGGTCGGGGCTCCTGGGGGGATAGTTGACGTTACTCCTATGCAAAATGAGCTTATTTGGGAATAATTAGTTAACAGCTTCTATTGCTTGATTTGATGTATGTCAAGTGGGCGAATCTTTTTGAAACCACGTTCTTGAGTAGAAACCTTTAAATTTCTTAAACTTTGGACTCAAAAAGTTTTGTAGCATATCGCAATAACGATCACTATTCACATTGAGTGAATAGTGAAAATAAGGATCGATTATACCTCTAGCAGACACGCGGTCCTAACAAAAACCTTTGAGCTATGCAGGGGTCGTTCATGCTTTGTCTCGGATTTTCGTCTGCCGACAATTCTATTTATTAACATGACCATTCATATTGAAGTTTGCTTCATCACTGAAGAATATGTTATCAAAATTGTTGAACATTTCTTTTAATCGATCAGCATAATCTGTATCCTTCTATTCTTGAACTAATTGAATTTGAAAGACTTTCAAATGCAAATCTCTCTTTAAAATCAAATGCTAGGATGCTCAGCAGATTTGCTGGATCTACTACGAGTAGCTAGATGGATACACGTGCTAGATAGATTTACTAGTTAAATAGATCTGTTGTCTACCCGAATCTACCCAATACCACCTAGAGATATTAAGAGATTGCTACGTTGATGTGGCAGCTAAGAGTATATTGATTTGCGCGCTATATCTATACCTACCTGAAACACAAGCGTTTCATCGAAGTAAGGATTGCATGTCTTCTTCTTTTGTTTGGATTGCAGATATCTCCTCTCATCTGGTAATAGATGAAGTCTAGAAAGAAAGAAAGCCATAATTTAAACTCTCAAATTCATCAAATTTCATGATAGTCAACGATTTGATAATTGCAATTCTCAAATAGTCAAAAACAGATAGAAATAAGCATTTACGTTTACTTGATTTTGCAAGTTTCTGCAACGTCTTTCATCTAAATTCGTTATTTCATGGTTCCTTTGGATTTGTGAGCTCTTAGACCTTGACTTTCAATGAATAGGATAGTTCTTATGACTCTAACGGAAAAATATTCATATGGAAGAAGAAAAAATTACTTCGTCTCTCAATAATATCAAATATTTGAGGAAGGAGTTTTTATTTCGTTGGGAATTTCGGAAAGTGGAGAATTCTATATCTGCTTTACTTATTTATTTTATTCCAGGATTTTATATGTCATTTGATATAGTGGTACTAATATGACATATATATATATATATAGTGGTACTAATATGACATTATTTTAATTTATTTTCAGAAGTTATAATCATTTAATATAATTTTTTGAAATTAAATATGTAGAAGACTAATATAAAGATATTTAAATAATTTTATATACCTTCTACCAGGAATTAACCTCTATTTATTTTATTTTATTCATAATATATAATTATTTGGTTTCCTTAAAATTCTTTATGCAGATAGTCCTTGTGCTATAACAGAGGCCATTAAATTGTCTTTCAATCTTTTAGATCAAGGGTAAACCACAGAAATATTTACATATAGTTAACCGTTACACTACATTTAAAGATTTTTCAGTTTACCAGGAGTTTTTCTAAATGGTTGAAGGGTGAGTAAATATTTGTTGTTGATTGATGTTATATTTATTGAATATGAATTATTTGAATACTGACGAAGCAAAGTCTCTCTAAAAACTTGTTTTTCAGTAATGTTTTTACATATCTTGAGTTTTTATATAAAGTAACATAGTTAGATATCCAATATTATCAATTTCCAATTATCCAATATTGAATATTCTGAGTAAGATAAATTTATGATGAAACTCTTAAGATTATGTTAGACATTTTTGAAAGATATTTGTTTTCATAAGATTGATCAGCAGAAACAAAATTTTGTCTATCCAAAATATTTAATTTATAGGATTTTGGTTAAAAATTTTTATTAATTGGATTTTGTTATACCATTTGGATGTCTTATAATGAATGTTTACTTTATATGTCATTTGATATAAGTGGTAATTATATGACATTATTTCAATTTATTTTCAGAATTAAAACAAATTGTAGAAATTACTATGTTTTACTACCAAAAAATATATATTACACATTTTATTGTGACTCGAGTTTCGGGAAATGAACTATTCCATCATCAGACAACTTATTTTCAGAAGTAATAATCATTAAATATAATTTTTTGAAATTGAATATGTAGAAGGCTAATATTAAAATACTTAAATAATTTATTCCGGGACATATAGAAATTTTTTATTTTTCAATGTTTTCAATTAGATAAAACCTGTTTTAAACATAGAAACCCATTGAACACAATTGTTATACACCAGATCGAAAATGGAGTAACACTTTGTATACATTCAACAAAAAATGACAATAAAGTCATTTTTGCGAGTTTTTTCTGGGTTTATGATATTATTCCGCCTAAATGTCTGTTATTTTCGCCAAAATATCTGTTATGTTTGCCGAAATCTCTGTTATTCCTAGACGAAAATAATATTAAACGACTTGGTTGGACTCGATAATTATGAATCCGAGATCAAAAGTAATTCTGTCCGACCAATGCGTTATAATTTTCGAACTCAAAGAGCTCAAGAGTTGAAACATTGATATTGAATTGTATCAGTCCTTACTTGGTGAAAATCCATATTACATAATACTGAAATAAGGTTATTCTGATTTTCACAAATTTTTATTGTTATATTCACAACAATTGTTTCGCTATCACAGTAGCATCATCAGGCAAGATCACATTTTGTTTAGTTATTCAAAATGTGATCTTGCCTGATGATGCTACTGTGATAGCGAAACAATTGTTGTGAATATAACAATAAAAATTTGTGGAAATCAGAATAACCTTACTTCAATATTATTTGAAACATTGATGGTAGATTTAGAACCTAAATATCTCGGTTAAAGTCTTTTAATCAACAAAATCTGTTCAATTGTTTCGTAGTTATTCACATTTGAAATTTGTTCTCACTCATCCCAATATTTTCGAAACCATTGACCTGATCGATCTGAAATTTGGTATTTCCAAGTATAAAAATAATGCTCATATTCGTGCAAAATTAATTTTTTTTTGAATAATCATGAAGTACAGCGTTGAGTGATATAGGAATCATAGACAGACGAATGATCGAATTTAAATTGAGCATAATTGAAACAAATTGTAGAAATTACTATGTTTTACTACCAATAAAAATATATTTCACACATTTTCTTGTGACTCGCGTTTCGGGAAATGAACTATCCCATCATCAGACAACTTAATAATATATTATTAATATATTTTTATTGGTAGTGAAACATAGTAATTTCTACAATTTGTTTTAATTATGATCAACTACCAAATAGTAACGGCTGAAACAATTCAGTATCTTAAATTGAGCAAGAGTAAGATATGGACACATAAATTTCGTGAGCACCGTGAATATGACGTGATATGACGTGCAAAAGCTCCTGACTTCACGTGACTCCAGACTTCATGTCTGTGCTTTTCACCATTTATTTTCATTCTATTTGAGATGATCCATCACGAATTAGAGGATGGGATTTTCTTTTATCAATCAAATCTCTCCTTTGGAAAGTTGAATTTCCTCCCCTCTCGAGAATGCCAAACCATTTCGAGAGTGATAACTGGAGTATTAAATCAATCATGTTTATATTTACGTTCGAAAAAAGAAACAACCGTACCTTGATTTTCCTACTTCAAAATAAAGAAAAGGTGGATGCGCTCTTGTATTCACTAAAAATTATAATAATATATTGTGTATACTTTTGGAAACTTTATTAATGAATGCTTCTCATTATTTTCTTCATAGGTGTGAATGGTGAAAAGAATAAATAATTTATTTTATAGTCATAATGCTGACCTAAATAAAGTAAAATATGATCCTATCCAATGTCTAATCAACTCATGCAACTGATAGTGTGTTAAGACTAAGTGTCTTTTATATTGGTAGATCATAATCATTCGCCGTTTTTCATTATGAAAAACAAAAAAACAAGTAAAACATATTTTATTCCTTATTTTGAAGTGTATTCACCATTCAATTCAATCACTACTTCCCATTCACTTAGGAGACAATTGATTCCACGGGCATAGAGGATGTTATTTTAAGTGGCAATCTAGACTTTAATATCGGTGTCCCTATCGTCAGAATCGTCCTTAATTTAATTTCAGCAAGCGAGTGACGCGATAGTCTGTTTGAACCATAGATATATTAAAATACAGTGCGCAAGTAATATCTTTTGCCTGTTTGAAATAATAGAAGATGAAAGGTTTTCCAATGAGAGGTTTTATTTTGATATTGAAAAAACCATTTCCAAAAATAATACGGCCAGGAAACTGCCATCTTGATGAAAATTAAACTCATTCACATCAATATTTTTCAATTCCATCCATAAAAAATCATCATAGCTCGGTAGCGCAATCCATTCACCGTAACAGTGGCACCAGCCTCATTTACGAATAAGGTCCAATCACACCGACAGCCCAGAAACCTTACCAAACAGTGACACGTTGAGCCCCAAATGCCAAATTTCTGCTTATTAACTTAAAATAAACCTCATCACTGAAGATGATTTTTCGATTAAAATACGGATCATTTTCATGCATTTGAAGGACCCAATCAGCGATGATACGACGATGCTGGTGACCAACAGTTCTTGGGTTAACTGAACTTTAAAAGCCTTAAGACCTAAGTTTTGCGAACTGTGAGTGCAAAATTTTCACCCTTCTGTTAGTGACTTAAAAATTTTAAAATTTCAGAAGATGACAGCTTCATAAGTTACAGCTGCCCAGATAGCGGGATATTCAAAATGAATCCTCTTACTGAAAAACCCGTTAGTTGTAGAAGTTCCTTTTTTCCCATTCCCTTGAAGCTCGCTGATAAATTGAAATAACCATGAGAAAAACAAATTATTCATCCTTTCATTTGATTATATTCATTATCCGGTGATCTGAATTGTGTTGACATTCTTAAATTAAATTCTACACCAAATTTTGTTAAAATGCACCCTGCCAGCAAAATATCTAATTGGCACATTTTTTCCAAATCGAAAAGTTGAAGGTGTTTTTAGCAGATCAGATATTGAGTAGCACATCTTTGTCCTTAAAATTTTTGGAGTATGAAATTATGGATAAAGAATTTATTGATGCAGATGGTACTGCTACATTTTTTGACAATTTCAATGAAATATTCAATATATTGAATGTATGTAGTAGGATTAGCAAAAATTCCACCAGAGTATCTATAAAAGGAGAGTCATTGCCAGAACTTCGGATGGAAATGCAAGTTTATTGAGAATTTAAAACTTTCAGATTCATCAAGAAGAAACTTGGGAAATTCTGGTGATAATCATAGACACCTGTATCTTTTCTCGAAATTACTTCATTGAGTATGGGATCTATAGGTTTCATAATATCACTGACTTACCTCAGTAATTTCGTAAAATCTTTGACTTTAAATACCTGTTAACTTACAAAATCTGTCAAGATAATATTAAAATACTCTTCTTTTCGATAAGAAGTTTGAATGATTACAGCAACAATCCCATCACAATTCAATATACGAATACAGGAAGAATGGTTTTAATAAAATAAGATACATGATTTCAAAATCAGCAAACTGTTCACCTTCCGATTGAACTTTATCTTTGTCAAAAGAAGATATTAATGAGACTATGAGAAATAATTCCCTGAGAACAGATTTACTTAATTCATCAAAAAACAGCGATTCATCGTCAGTGATAAGTTTATTCAGAAAAATTTTTTTGCACCAATTCGGAAGAAATTCGAACACGAAAGGGTTTGTGTAGACATTTCGTGAAGGACCTATCCAGGCAATACTATTCCGAGATACTTGAGATAACCCACGAGCGTGGAGGGGGCGAAATTGAAGTTTTCAGCTAACATTCAGTTTGCTAGGCTTTCGTTTCCTTCCACGGTAGCTAGCAGGACCTGATTGTTGAAACCCTAGGGTCGACCTTATCCTTGATTGTCCTCCAAGCTAGTATAACCTGAATAGAAAGAAACGCCATTCTCTTTCGTTAATCGTTTCTTCGCCAAAAATTTCGTTAAGATCACGAAATGATTGTGCTTCCTTTCATAATTTCTCGCAATTATACAGCATAATATCGGGTGTTTTTTAGAGTGATAGAAATATAAATGGAAATAAAACAACATTAAATCAAGACTGAAGCCAATTTTTTTTTATTTGAAAGATAATTTTATGACATTTATGTTTTGAAAATAATTTCCGGTATATATCCACCACGATTAGCCCTGAGGAACCGCATTTGACCAGACCAATTTTGGACCACTTTTTCGAGTAATTCGGGCCTAATTTCATCAATAACACGAGTTATGTTGGCTTCCAAAGCGTCTATTGTTTCTGGTTTATCAACATAAACCAATGACTTGACATAAGCCCAAACAAAATAATCCAGTTGAGTTATGTCGTATGATCTTGGAGGCCAATCAATTGGACCATTTCTCGAAATAATGTTATCGCCAAATCTTTCTTTCAATAAATAAATTGTTACGGTATCAGAATGAGGTGTACCACCATCTTGTTGGAACCAAAACACTTCTGGGTCGATACCATCCAAATTGTGAAACAAATAATCATTGATCATCGATCTATAACAAGCACCGTTCACTGTAACATTAGCTCCAGCATCGTTTTTGAAGAAATATGACGAGTGCATTTTTCAGGATGCTATGGAACCTGCAGACCTTCTTGAGGTTTTTTTCACTCCATATACGGCAATTTTGCTTGTTTGCATAGCCGTTCAACCAGAAATGAGCTTCATCACTGAACACAATTTTACGATAAAAAAGTGGATAACTTCAAGCTGTTCTAGGGCCCAATCAGCAAACAAACGACGCTTATTATGGTCAAGTGGCTTTAGTTATTGAACCAGTTGGATCTTGTATGGGTGTAGACCAAGATCTTTACGCAAAATTTTCCATGTGGTGGATGCACAGAGTCCAACTTGTTGTGAACATCGACGAATAGAAAAATCTGGATCACCATTGACACTAAGACTTACAGCAGCGATATTTTCTTCTGTACGTACAGTTCTTTGTCTTGTTGTTGTTGTTGCATCGAGTAGAGAAAATTTTGTAGGAAATCTATCGGAAGTTCGACGAATAAGCTGCTCTGATGGACGATTATGTAAACCATAAATTTCACGAAGTGCTCTATAAGTTTGGCGATTAGAACACTGATTTTGAAAATAGATTTCAACAATTTGTAAACGTTGTTGCAGCGTGAGTCTTTCCATGAAAATTTGTCAATGCTTACTGAACAGAAATGTCAAAATAACATGGCTTCTACCTTCTGTCAAATCACAGATATCCCAATCGAAAGTTCTATCACTCTAAAAAAAATCCGATATATTGAATATAATGCAGTATTTAATGCAGAATTATTTGTAGCAACTTCTACAATATATTCAAATAGATTTATTTCACATACGGCATTTTATCGTTTGACTTGAGGATTAGGAAAGTTTTTCTACCTTTGTAACGTTGAAATATCGGGAATACATTACTTCACTTAAATTAGCTCCCAAAAGTATGTCTTGTATATATGTTTGCATCTATATGGCGATAAATGATAAATATCTTAGTGTCCCTGTGTGTAGCGAATATATAGATACTTGATAGAGTTGTAGTCACTGGCATACATTGTACTGGTGAAAACCAACCAGTTTGAAACGTGCGTATGTCTGAAATTTGCCCCTGTGATCAACAAAATCTTATTGAGTTTGTTTGAGTATGAAATTTTTATACAGATGTATGTTTCGATTTGTAGAACTTTCTACATCTCGTGCATTACGGGAAGATTGTGGTCGACATAATCGTCCTTCTGAGGGTACAATTAGTAACAGAGTGAAAAAATTCTAAAAGGCTGGATCTGTTACTGATGTCTTGAGGACCATGCATCATCGAAATGCACGCTCGACCGAAAATATTTTTACTGTGAGTGAAAATGTTGAAGAAGATCCAAGTTTATCAAATCAAAAATCCGTCCAAAAATTTTATCAATAACACGAGTTATGTAGGCTTCCGAAGCGTCTATTGTTCCTGGTTTATCAGCATGAACCAATGACTTGACATAACCCCAAAGAAAACTTATGTCGCATGATCTTGAAGGCCAATAAATTGGACCATTTCTCGAAATAATGTTATGGCACAATCACTCTTTCAATAAATCAATTGTGACGGTAGCAGCATGAGGTGTAGCACCATCTTGTTGGAATAAAAACACTTCTGGGTCGATAGCATTCAGATTTTGAAACAAATAATCATTGATCATCGATCTGTTATGAGCACCATTCACTGTAACATTAGCTCCAGAATCGTTTTTAAAGAAATATGGACCGATGATGCCTCCAGCGTGTAAAGCACACCATACAGTGCATTTTTCAGGATGCAATGAAACCTGCAGAACTTCTTGAGCGTTGTTTGCACTCCATATATGGCAATTTGGCTTGTTTACATAGCCGTTCAACCAGAAATGTGCTTCATCACTAAACACAATTTAACGATAAAAAATTGGATCAACTTCAAGCTGTTCTAGGGCCCAATCGACAAACAAACGACGCTTATTATGGTCAAGTGGTTTTAGTTCTTGAACATTTGGATTTTGTAAGGGTGTAGATCAAGTTTTTTACGCAAAATTTTCCATGTGGTGGATGCACAGAGTGAAACTTGTTGTGTACGTCGACGAATAGACGAATCTGGATCATCATTAACACTATGACTTACAGCAGCGATATTTCTTCTGTCTTTTTGTTGTTGTTGCATCGAGTTGACAAAATGTTGTCCGAAATCTATCAATAAATCGACTAATAAGCTGCTCTAATGGACGATTATGTGAACCATAAATTTCACGCAGTGCTCTATAAGTTTGGCGAATAGAACACTGATTTTGAAAATAAATTACAACAATTTGTAAACGTTGTTGCGACGTGAGTCTTTACATGAAAATTTGTCAATGCATACTGAACAGAAATGTCAAAACAACATGGCTTCTTCTACCTTCTTTCAAATAAGAGTTTTTCCTATCGAAAGTTTTATTACTCTTAAAAAACACCCGATACTATTGCACTAGTGAATTTAAAAGTTGACATGTCCCAGTATTTTTTTATAATTTTCTGACATGAGGACAAAAATAATTTTATTCCATAACTCTTTCTACAATGCATGTCAACAACTTAAATGAATAGTGAAATTTAAGCTAAGTATTTCTGGATAATTTACAAATTCCTGAAATGTTTCATCAAATGATTTGTGAGAAATCAATATCAATGTGTCCTCTTTTGGTGAAAGCCTTGAAATAATTTCGCCCCATTTGAGATGTCCCTCCAAAATTGAAATAATAAATGAGCCTTGAATTATTCATCGGCTCGACTTTCCACACAAACTTAGATAAAGGAATTTTATGATATCTTTTCAGCCGCCGCCGACAGAGGATTATGAGTCTTTTTGGGAGAGGGTTCAATTCGTTGCTTCATCAGTCCAGTGGGTTTAGAAAATTATTTATTCATTTTTAAGGACGTATAGTGCTGGGAGATCCACAAAAATTACAAGCGGTGGTCTCTAATTTTCTGTTTTTTTCTCATTTCATTTCGCTCAATTGATAAACCGATGAAGTAATTTTCTCCTTCAACAATCCGAGATATCGAAATTTCAAGAATCATGTAATGAGTAAGCATGCAGTAACGCTTATATTGCATATACAGAGTGTCCAAGAATGAATAGATAATCTTGAAACACTATATAGAAGAACTATTAGGTACAGAAAAAATTTATCCCAGGTAGAAATATCTGTTTTTCAAAATACTGATTTCTATTACACCATATTGCGTATTTGTGTTACACGCTCACGGAATAATCAAATCCACCAGTTTCTTCATGGTCAAATATTCTGCATTAAAAAAACCAATAGATATGCCTAAAACCATAGGAATAACTGTTGACATTATTTTGGAAAAAATATCGAACTTCAAATGTGATAACGTGGAAGCTCAATCGTTCATGGTGAAAAGCAATGTGAGAAAACCCAAGTATCCAAATGAAAAAAAATGCGCTTTTCATGCAGATTTCAAAATAGTGCAATGCATCTACATAACTTATGTAAAAGCGAAGTTATTGCTATTAGTATACAGAAGGAGCAATTCGATTTGATAACAAAATATTGCAGATTCGATAGTTTCTCCTCTGAATGTGTACTTGATGGTTAGAGCTTCCTAAAAAACAACAGAAAACATCATTCATTTTATTATCCATGCTTTAATGTGTTAATGTGTAGATGTTTCTTTGATTGATAATCGTGTTAAAACAACACCTGGTTATTCGTTTGAAAATAATCGTTTCGCTTATTAGTTTTTATGGAATGAAATAAGGAATTACTTTGTTTTCTATCACTTTTTATTATAACTGATATACAGTGACTCGAGTTTCGTAGTGTTTACTACATTTTCAAACTGAACGAACAAATTAGATCTCAACTATTATATATGGGGATTGTAGGCTTCGGCAGAGCTTCGAAGAGAGGGGTTTTCCAAAGTTCCGTCTGTTCGTTAAGTAGTTTTATTATTGGTACGTGCTTTTTATATTTTTTAATTTCTATGGATTCCAGGATGTCAAGTTTTTTCCCTTTCGAAAGGGAAAGCGAAAGGGAAAAAACTTGACATCCTGGAATCCATAGAAATTGAAAAATATAAAAAGCACGTACCAATAATAAAACTACTTAACGAACAGACGGAACTTTGGAAAACCCCTCTCTTCGAAGCTCTGCCGAAGCCTACAATCAGCATATATAATAGTTGAGATCTAATTTGTTCGTTCAGTTTGAAAATGTAGTAAACACTACGAAACTCGAGTCACTGTATATCAGTTATAATAAAAAGTGATAGAAAACAAAGTAATTCCTTATTTCATTCCATTAAAATGAACTATCACAAAGTAACGGACTACTCCATCCAATATAAGTTTTTACTTTAAAACTTTGGTGATTCCGTTACGATTTGGTACTTATATGGATTAATTCTTAACTCTGAGCATGCTACGAAATAATTACACATCACAGGAATACGTGAGTATGAGCTGTTTTTTTTAGAGTGATAGAACTTTCGATAGGGATAACTGTGATTTGACAGAATGTAGAAGCCATGTTGTTTTGACATTTCTGTTCAGCATTGACAAATTATGGGAAGACTCACGCCGCAACAACATTTACAAATTGTTGAAATTTATTTTCAAAATCAGTGTTCTATTCGCCAAACTTATAAAGCACTTCGTGAAATTTATGGTTTACATAATCGTCCATCAGAGCAGCTTATTCGTCGAACTATCGATAGATTTCGGACAACATTTTCTCTACTCGATGCAACAACAACAACATGTGCATCCACCACATGAAAAAATTTGCGTGAAGATCTTGGTCTTCACCCACACAAGATCCAATTGTTTCAAGAACTAAAGCCACTTAACCATAATAAGCTTCGTTTGTTTGCTGATTGGCCCCTAGAACAGCTTGAAGTTGATCCACTTTTATATCGTAATATTGTGTTTAGTGATGAAGCTCATTTCTGGTTGTCGTACATGGAGTGAAAACAACCCTCAAGAACTTCTGCAGGTTCCATTGCATCCTGAAAAATGCACTGTATGATGTGCTTTACACGCTGAAGGCATCATCGGTCAATATTGCTTTAAAAACGATGCTGGAGCTAATGTTACAGTGAAAGGTGCTCGTTATCAATGATTAGTTGTTTAAATGAATGGTATCAGCCCAGAAGTGTTTTGGTTCCAACAAGATGGTGCTACACTTCATGCTGCTACCGTAAAAATTTGTTTATTGAAAGGAACATTTGGCGATAACATTATTTCGAGAAATGGTCCAATTAATTGTCCTCCAAGATCATGCGACATAACTCCACTGGATTATTTTCTTTGGGGTTTTGTCAAGTCATTGGTTTATGCTAATGAACCAGGAACAATAGACGATTTGGAAGCCAACATAACTCGTGTTTTTGATGAAATAAGGTCTGAATTACTCGAAAAAGTGGTCCAAAATTGGTCTGGCCGAATGCTGTTCCTCAGAGCTAGTCGTGGTGGACATATGCCGGAAATTATTTTTAAAGCATTAATGTCATAATTATCTTTCAAATAAAAAAAATTCGGCTTCAATCTTAGTTCAAATGTGTTTTATTTGAATTTAAAGTTATATCACTCTAAAATAAACACCTGATATCTATTTCCTGTATGGTGGTTGCAGAGGTAATGCTAGTGAAGCTGCAGCCCGTTATAAGGAAAATTATCGTAATTATCCGGATTACCGCCTATTCATCAGTCTATGATGGCGACGCAAGAGAATAAGCCGGATTTGTGTTCCGATAAAAATAAAAAGAAAAACGAACAAGATTATGTCCATTGTGCAAGGAAAGTGGTGAATTATTCGCAGTTCGGAAAATGCAATCTATGTTTCCACACTTCGTGTATTTATACCGCTGCAGCTTGTGAATATGTTTCTTTGGTAAAATTGCCAACAGAAGAATTTCCAGATCAACAGGAAAACATGTACGTAAAAATATCAGAGATGAAAGTAGAATATCTGAGTAAATTATTGTACGAATCCAGCGAAAAGTATAAAATACTTAAAGAAAATAATCGATTATTAACAGATCGATTGCGATCGTTCGAAAATCATAAAGGAAAAATTGATAAAAAGAACCAAAACAATAAGACGAATAACAAACGTGAAAGAATTATCAATGATCAGAGGAATATAACTCCACAAAGAACATCAAACTATCACAGAGAAGATCAAAAAGAAAAGGTGGTAATAGTTCCAAGTACACTAAACGTCATTGATGACAAACAAAAAGTCATTAAATGTGGAAAATCCAACTGAAACGTATCCCACGAAACTCAAAGAACATCAACCATTAGAGAAGAAACAATTCAATTTTTAGAGTACGGACGAAGTAGGTTTCATATTTCAGAAAAGGCGAAGGAAAACGAAATTTGGTACTGGGAAAGTAGAAGGAGATCAGAAAGAAAATGGATTTGCAGGTATTGAAAAGAAGGTTTGGATCAACATACATCGTGTTAAAGATCATGTAACAAGGAGTATTATCTGAAGTTATATTAAGGACAAACTTCATTTCAACGATGAAGAAATGGAAGTGACAGAGCTACCTCCAGGACGCACACAATTAAAAAGTTTTGTTATTATAAACTTGAGAATTTCATCATAAAGCTATCTTACTTAGAATATTCAATATTATTGGATATCTAACTGAGTCACTTTTTAGAAAATTTAGAAAATTTATTGAATATGAATATAATTGAGTACTGACGAAGCAAAGTCTCTCTTAAACCTTGTTTTTTAGTGAAGTTTTTACATATCTTGAGATTTTCTAAAAAGTAACTTAGTTGGATATCCAATAATATTGAATATTCTAAGTAGAAAGCTTTATGATGAAATTCTTAAGATTATGTTGTACATTCTGGAAAGATGTCTATTTTCATAAGAGGGATAAGCAGAAACAAAATTTTCTCTACTCAAAATATTTAATTTATAGGATTTTTGTTAACAATTTATATTCATTGGATTTTGTTATATCATTTGGATGATTTATAATTTTTTGAAATTAAATATGTAGAAGTCTAACAGAATATATCAGCAAATATCAAAATATTTGAATAATTTTACATACCTTCTATCAAGTCTGAACCTCCATTTATTTTATTTTATTCATAATATATAATTATTTGGTTTCCTATTCTTTATACAGATGGTTCTTGTGCTATAACAGAGGCCGTTAAATTGCCTTTCAATCTTTTAGATCAATGGTAAACCCCAGAAATATTTAGATGAGTTAACATTACACTCCATTTGAATTTTCAGTATTGATTTAACAGAAGCTTTCTAAATTGTTAAGAGGTGAGAAAATACTTTTTGTTGATTGATGATCATATTTTATTGAATATGAATATATTTGAGTACTGACGAAGCAAATTCTCTCTTAAAACTTGTTTTTTAGTAGTGTTTTAACATATCTTGAGATTTTCTGAAAAGTCACTTAGTTAGATATCCTATAATATTGAATATTCTAAGTAACATAGCTTCATGATGAAATTCTCAAGATTATGTTAAACATTTTTGGAAGATATCGGTTTTCATAAGAGGGATAAGCAGAAACATAGTTGTCTACTCAAAATATTTAATTTACAGGATTTTTGTTAACAATTTATATTTATTGGATTCTGTTATATCATTTGAATGTCTTATAATGAATGCTTATTTGATATGTCGTTTGATATAAGTAGTATTATACTTATATGACATTAATTTAATTCCTGAAGTTATAATATTAAATATAACTTTTTGAAATAAATGTGTATAAGGTTAAGATAATTTATTTGAATATATTAAAATATTTAAATAGATCCAGAATTGTTATTTTTAAAAAACATGATGGACAATTATTATTATTATTATCTTTTTTAGGAAAAACCCCAACAAATTGACTAATCAAAACACAATAAAGGATTTCTCTACTTTTCACCAAAACGTTAGACCAATTGGAAATTCAATAGAGCGGATTGAAGATATAATTAGTGGAAGTAGAAATATTAAAATTTTATGTTTTGCAGAATATTGGAAATCTGAAAATGAACTCAAAAATCATGTTATAACATCTTTATACTCAGAGTCTGTTTCTGTAGGCAACATGGATAGCATGGAGGCGTGGCAATTTATGTAGACAAAGATAGAAAGGTGACTGAATATGCAGAAATAAGTGATATATACGTTAAGGGTTACTTTGAATGTGCTGGGGTGAAATTTCAAGTAAATAATACGAGTATATTGTGCGTAACCTGTTATAATGATGGCTACACTGATCTATTGGTCAATAAACTACGTCTGGTATTGAATAGATACGATCATGAAAATATCCAAATTTTAATCGTTGGACACTTTAATATTGATATGTTGCAATATGTATTATATGAATTCATATAATATCAAACAAATCATATTTGAACCAACGAGAATTACATCTACTATAAGCACTTGTATATATGGAATATAAACTGACCTTGTGGATTCTTTTTCAGCTCAAGTAGTACGCAATCATATATCTGGTCATAAAGCTCAAACCTCACTTTTAAATCCACCAAGTCAAGGCAAAATTCTACATACAAAACTATATGTTCTACAGAAAATTTGGAGAAATTGAATAGTTAACTGTGTTAATAAAACTGGTCCTTCTTTAACAATATCAATAACGTCAATGAACTGTTAAATACATTTCATTATGTTGTTTTAGAATATTTGAATAAATTTTGCTCTTTAAGAAAGCTGCCGTTGCCTGAACACAAATATAAAGATGAAAGTGCAGACCCACCCTTACAAGTAATCAGAAACATATTGGGCATCCTACTAGTTCGGAGTAAAGAGGATGTAAAATAATCAACCGGATATCTTGAGGGAAAATCAGTACATACAGCAATTTTCCAGTTCACAAGGAAAATAACTGAGTTATTCGAGAACAACAACCTCTCACTGTGTTTCTGGATTTATCCAAGGCATATAATAAACCAAAGTTGCAGAATTATGGAATCAGGGGACCAGCTCTTGAATGGGTGCAGTTCTATTTCAAAAATAGATCTCATATAGTGGAGATCGCAAAATTACATCAAACGTTGAAAAATTTAAGCTTGGAATTGCACAGGTAAGTATTGTCGTACCGCTATTATTTCTGATTCATTTGAATGATTTCAACTCCAGTTTTCACAGTATAAAGTTAACAAATGTCAGCTATGTTGATGATACCAATTTGCTTGTTACTCATTCCCTTTACCCAAATCTCAAGATTTTGGCTCAGGAAGTTTTGGAGCATACAGAAACATGGTTAACCTCTAACAACATGCTCTTGAACAAGGAGAAATCAAACTTCGTATTTTTTCATTCTACCAACTCGAAAATAGAAACTCCAGAATATTTCAAATTGAGTGGTAGCAAGTACAATGCATCTAAGTCCACCAAATTCTTAGGAGTCTATATAGATGAAGAACTGAAACATACCAATTACCTCAATGAGACATTAGGGAAAGTGATTTATGCCTTCAGAATAATTTCCAGATACTTGGATGCGAAAGTGTTAGAAAGACTACTATAACATGCAACGATAGAGGCCAAAATGGGATTTGGTATCATGTTTTATGGTTCGGGAAACATGCAAGATATATTTGTTCTACAGAAAAAAGCCATCAGAATATTGTATAACTCAACATATAGGCAAGCTTGTAGAGGTTTTTCAGAAAAAATGCTATTTTAACATTGTACTCCATATAAATACAGGAATGTTTACTATTTATGCATAAAAATAAATGTTTCTCTCCTTCCATAAAAACACCAAAATCAGATATAATACAGGGACATTCTCATATAATTTTCCAAAACGTAAATTGAATTCAACACAAAAACAGCTTGAATACAGCTGTTTAAAATTCTTCAATAGACTACCTAATGAAATCAAAGATATGATAACGTAAATAGAGGTCATTCTTGATAGAAGGTATATAAAATAATATAAATATTTTAAAAAATTTTAAACAATTTTAAAAAATTTGCCTTCTACATATTTAACTCCAAAAGATTATATTCAATGATTATAACTTCTGAAAATAAATTAAAATAATGTCGTATAAGTACCACTTATATCATGACATAAAATAAACATTCATTATAAGATATCCAAATGGTATAACAAAATCCAATAAATAAAAATTATTAACTAAAATCCTATAAATTAAACATTTTGAATAGACAAAATTTTTGTTTCTGCTTATCAATCCTATGAAAACCAATATCTTTCAAGAATATCCAACATAATCCTAAGAATTTTATCACAAAACTATCTTACTTAGACTATTCAATATTATTGGATATCTAACCAAGGTACTTTATACAAAAACTCAAGATATGCAAAACATTACTGAAAAACAAGTTTTAAAATCGACTTTGCTCATCAGTATTCAAATATTCATATTCAATAAATATAAAATCAATTAATAACACATATTTAAACTCACCCTTCGTCTTCGAGAAAAAAGTTCTATTTAAAATGAGAAACTTAAATAGGTATCCACTACAGACAGAAATATCTCTGTGGTTTAACCTGATCTAGAAGATTGAAGGACAAATTTAATGGCCTTTGCTATAACACAAGGACTATCTGTATGAATGTTTGAGTAAACCATATAATTATATATTATAAATAAAATAACGTAAATAGAGGTCATTCTTGATAGAAGGTATATAAAATAATATAAATATTTTAAAAAATTTTAAACAATTTTAAAAAATTTGCCTTCTACATATTTAACTCCAAAAGATTATATTCAATGATTATAACTTCTGAAAATAAATTAAAATAATGTCGTATAAGTACCACTTATATCATGACATAAAATAAACATTCATTATAAGATATCCAAATGGTATAACAAAATCCAATAAATAAAAATTATTAACTAAAATCCTATAAATTAAACATTTTGAATAGACAAAATTTTTGTTTCTGCTTATCAATCCTATGAAAACCAATATCTTTCAAGAATATCCAACATAATCCTAAGAATTTTATCACAAAACTATCTTACTTAGACTATTCAATATTATTGGATATCTAACCAAGGTACTTTATACAAAAACTCAAGATATGCAAAACATTACTGAAAAACAAGTTTTAAAATCGACTTTGCTCATCAGTATTCAAATATTCATATTCAATAAATATAAAATCAATTAATAACACATATTTAAACTCACCCTTCGTCTTCGAGAAAAAAGTTCTATTTAAAATGAGAAACTTAAATAGGTATCCACTACAGACAGAAATATCTCTGTGGTTTAACCTGATCTAGAAGATTGAAGGACAAATTTAATGGCCTTTGCTATAACACAAGGACTATCTGTATGAATGTTTGAGTAAACCATATAATTATATATTATAAATAAAATAACGTAAATAGAGGTCATTCTTGATAGAAGGTATATAAAATAATATAAATATTTTAAAAAATTTTAAACAATTTTAAAAAATTTGCCTTCTACATATTTAACTCCAAAAGATTATATTCAATGATTATAACTTCTGAAAATAAATTAAAATAATGTCGTATAAGTACCACTTATATCATGACATAAAATAAACATTCATTATAAGATATCCAAATGGTATAACAAAATCCAATAAATAAAAATTATTAACTAAAATCCTATAAATTAAACATTTTGAATAGACAAAATTTTTGTTTCTGCTTATCAATCCTATGAAAACCAATATCTTTCAAGAATATCCAACATAATCCTAAGAATTTTATCACAAAACTATCTTACTTAGACTATTCAATATTATTGGATATATAACCAAGGTACTTTATACAAAAACTCAAGATATGCAAAACATTACTGAAAAACAAGTTTTAAAATCGACTTTGCTCATCAGTATTCAAATATTCATATTCAATAAATATAAAATCAATTAATAACACATATTTAAACTCACCCTTCGTCTTCGAGAAAAAAGTTCTATTTAAAATGAGAAACTTAAATAGGTATCCACTACAGACAGAAATATCTCTGTGGTTTAACCTGATCTAGAAGATTGAAGGACAAATTTAATGGCCTTTGCTATAACACAAGGACTATCTGTATGAATGTTTGAGTAAACCATATAATTATATATTATAAATAAAATAACGTAAATAGAGGTCATTCTTGATAGAAGGTATATAAAATAATATAAATATTTTAAAAAATTTTAAACAATTTTAAAAAATTTGCCTTCTACATATTCAACTCCAAAAGATTATATTCAATGATTATAACTTCTGAAAATAAATTAAAATAATGTCGTATAAGTACCACTTATATCATGACATAAAATAAACATTCATTATAAGATATCCAAATGGTATAACAAAATCCAATAAATAAAAATTATTAACTAAAATCCTATAAATTAAACATTTTGAATAGACAAAATTTTTGTTTCTGCTTATCAATCCTATGAAAACCAATATCTTTCAAGAATATCCAACATAATCCTAAGAATTTTATCACAAAACTATCTTACTTAGACTATTCAATATTATTGGATATCTAACCAAGGTACTTTATACAAAAACTCAAGATATGCAAAACATTACTGAAAAACAAGTTTTAAAATCGACTTTGCTCATCAGTATTCAAATATTCATATTCAATAAATATAAAATCAATTAATAACACATATTTAAACTCACCCTTCGTCTTCGAGAAAAAAGTTCTATTTAAAATGAGAAACTTAAATAGGTATCCACTACAGACAGAAATATCTCTGTGGTTTAACCTGATCTAGAAGATTGAAGGACAAATTTAATGGCCTTTGCTATAACACAAGGACTATCTGTATGAATGTTTGAGTAAACCATATAATTATATATTATAAATAAAATAACGTAAATAGAGGTCATTCTTGATAGAAGGTATATAAAATAATATAAATATTTTAAAAAATTTTAAACAATTTTAAAAAATTTGCCTTCTACATATTTAACTCCAAAAGATTATATTCAATGATTATAACTTCTGAAAATAAATTAAAATAATGTCGTATAAGTACCACTTATATCATGACATAAAATAAACATTCATTATAAGATATCCAAATGGTATAACAAAATCCAATAAATAAAAATTATTAACTAAAATCCTATAAATTAAACATTTTGAATAGACAAAATTTTTGTTTCTGCTTATCAATCCTATGAAAACCAATATCTTTCAAGAATATCCAACATAATCCTAAGAATTTTATCACAAAACTATCTTACTTAGACTATTCAATATTATTGGATATATAACCAAGGTACTTTATACAAAAACTCAAGATATGCAAAACATTACTGAAAAACAAGTTTTAAAATCGACTTTGCTCATCAGTATTCAAATATTCATATTCAATAAATATAAAATCAATTAATAACACATATTTAAACTCACCCTTCGTCTTCGAGAAAAAAGTTCTATTTAAAATGAGAAACTTAAATAGGTATCCACTACAGACAGAAATATCTCTGTGGTTTAACCTGATCTAGAAGATTGAAGGACAAATTTAATGGCCTTTGCTATAACACAAGGACTATCTGTATGAATGTTTGAGTAAACCATATAATTATATATTATAAATAAAATAACGTAAATAGAGGTCATTCTTGATAGAAGGTATATAAAATAATATAAATATTTTAAAAAATTTTAAACAATTTTAAAAAATTTGCCTTCTACATATTCAACTCCAAAAGATTATATTCAATGATTATAACTTCTGAAAATAAATTAAAATAATGTCGTATAAGTACCACTTATATCATGACATAAAATAAACATTCATTATAAGATATCCAAATGGTATAACAAAATCCAATAAATAAAAATTATTAACTAAAATCCTATAAATTAAACATTTTGAATAGACAAAATTTTTGTTTCTGCTTATCAATCCTATGAAAACCAATATCTTTCAAGAATATCCAACATAATCCTAAGAATTTTATCACAAAACTATCTTACTTAGACTATTCAATATTATTGGATATCTAACCAAGGTACTTTATACAAAAACTCAAGATATGCAAAACATTACTGAAAAACAAGTTTTAAAATCGACTTTGCTCATCAGTATTCAAATATTCATATTCAATAAATATAAAATCAATTAATAACACATATTTAAACTCACCCTTCGTCTTCGAGAAAAAAGTTCTATTTAAAATGAGAAACTTAAATAGGTATCCACTACAGACAGAAATATCTCTGTGGTTTAACCTGATCTAGAAGATTGAAGGACAAATTTAATGGCCTTTGCTATAACACAAGGACTATCTGTATGAATGTTTGAGTAAACCATATAATTATATATTATAAATAAAATAACGTAAATAGAGGTCATTCTTGATAGAAGGTATATAAAATAATATAAATATTTTAAAAAATTTTAAACAATTTTAAAAAATTTGCCTTCTACATATTTAACTCCAAAAGATTATATTCAATGATTATAACTTCTGAAAATAAATTAAAATAATGTCGTATAAGTACCACTTATATCATGACATAAAATAAACATTCATTATAAGATATCCAAATGGTATAACAAAATCCAATAAATAAAAATTATTAACTAAAATCCTATAAATTAAACATTTTGAATAGACAAAATTTTTGTTTCTGCTTATCAATCCTATGAAAACCAATATCTTTCAAGAATATCCAACATAATCCTAAGAATTTTATCACAAAACTATCTTACTTAGACTATTCAATATTATTGGATATCTAACCAAGGTACTTTATACAAAAACTCAAGATATGCAAAACATTACTGAAAAACAAGTTTTAAAATCGACTTTGCTCATCAGTATTCAAATATTCATATTCAATAAATATAAAATCAATTAATAACACATATTTAAACTCACCCTTCGTCTTCGAGAAAAAAGTTCTATTTAAAATGAGAAACTTAAATAGGTATCCACTACAGACAGAAATATCTCTGTGGTTTAACCTGATCTAGAAGATTGAAGGACAAATTTAATGGCCTTTGCTATAACACAAGGACTATCTGTATGAATGTTTGAGTAAACCATATAATTATATATTATAAATAAAATAACGTAAATAGAGGTCATTCTTGATAGAAGGTATATAAAATAATATAAATATTTTAAAAAATTTTAAACAATTTTAAAAAATTTCTTCTATCAAGAATGACCTCTATTTACGTTATTTTATTTATAATATATAATTATATGGTTTACTCAAACATTCATACAGATAGTCCTTGTGTTATAGCAAAGGCCATTAAATTTGTCCTTCAATCTTCTAGATCAGGTTAAACCACAGAGATATTTCTGTCTGTAGTGGATACCTATTTAAGTTTCTCATTTTAAATAGAACTTTTTTCTCGAAGACGAAGGGTGAGTTTAAATATGTGTTATTAATTGATTTTATATTTATTGAATATGAATATTTGAATACTGATGAGCAAAGTCGATTTTAAAACTTGTTTTTCAGTAATGTTTTGCATATCTTGAGTTTTTGTATAAAGTACCTTGGTTAGATATCCAATAATATTGAATAGTCTAAGTAAGATAGTTTTGTGATAAAATTCTTAGGATTATGTTGGATATTCTTGAAAGATATTGGTTTTCATAGGATTGATAAGCAGAAACAAAAATTTTGTCTATTCAAAATGTTTAATTTATAGGATTTTAGTTAATAATTTTTATTTATTGGATTTTGTTATACCATTTGGATATCTTATAATGAATGTTTATTTTATGTCATGATATAAGTGGTACTTATACGACATTATTTTAATTTATTTTCAGAAGTTATAATCATTGAATATAATCTTTTGGAGTTAAATATGTAGAAGGCATATTTTTTAAAATTGTTTAAAATTTTTTAAAATATTTATATTATTTTATATACCTTCTATCAAGAATGACCTCTATTTACGTTATTTTATTTATAATATATAATTATATGGTTTACTCAAACATTCATACAGATAGTCCTTGTGTTATAGCAAAGGCCATTAAATTTGTCCTTCAATCTTCTAGATCAGGTTAAACCACAGAGATATTTCTGTCTGTAGTGGATACCTATTTAAGTTTCTCATTTTAAATAGAACTTTTTTCTCGAAGACGAAGGGTGAGTTTAAATATGTGTTATTAATTGATTTTATATTTATTGAATATGAATATTTGAATACTGATGAGCAAAGTCGATTTTAAAACTTGTTTTTCAGTAATGTTTTGCATATCTTGAGTTTTTGTATAAAGTACCTTGGTTAGATATCCAATAATATTGAATAGTCTAAGTAAGATAGTTTTGTGATAAAATTCTTAGGATTATGTTGGATATTCTTGAAAGATATTGGTTTTCATAGGATTGATAAGCAGAAACAAAAATTTTGTCTATTCAAAATGTTTAATTTATAGGATTTTAGTTAATAATTTTTATTTATTGGATTTTGTTATACCATTTGGATATCTTATAATGAATGTTTATTTTATGTCATGATATAAGTGGTACTTATACGACATTATTTTAATTTATTTTCAGAAGTTATAATCATTGAATATAATCTTTTGGAGTTAAATATGTAGAAGGCAAATTTTTTAAAATTGTTTAAAATTTTTTAAAATATTTATATTATTTTATATACCTTCTATCAAGAATGACCTCTATTTACGTTATTTTATTTATAATATATAATTATATGGTTTACTCAAACATTCATACAGATAGTCCTTGTGTTATAGCAAAGGCCATTAAATTTGTCCTTCAATCTTCTAGATCAGGTTAAACCACAGAGATATTTCTGTCTGTAGTGGATACCTATTTAAGTTTCTCATTTTAAATAGAACTTTTTTCTCGAAGACGAAGGGTGAGTTTAAATATGTGTTATTAATTGATTTTATATTTATTGAATATGAATATTTGAATACTGATGAGCAAAGTCGATTTTAAAACTTGTTTTTCAGTAATGTTTTGCATATTTTGAGTTTTTGTATAAAGTACCTTGGTTAGATATCCAATAATATTGAATAGTCTAAGTAAGATAGTTTTGTGATAAAATTCTTAGGATTATGTTGGATATTCTTGAAAGATATTGGTTTTCATAGGATTGATAAGCAGAAACAAAAATTTTGTCTATTCAAAATGTTTAATTTATAGGATTTTAGTTAATAATTTTTATTTATTGGATTTTGTTATACCATTTGGATATCTTATAATGAATGTTTATTTTATGTCATGATATAAGTGGTACTTATACGACATTATTTTAATTTATTTTCAGAAGTTATAATCATTGAATATAATCTTTTGGAGTTAAATATGTAGAAGGCAAATTTTTTAAAATTGTTTAAAATTTTTTAAAATATTTATATTATCAAAGATATGAATGATTATAAACCATTGAAGAAAAATATATTTATTTATAGGTCAATGTTAATTTTGACACTATTTCTCTTTATTTGTACTTGTTTACTAGTATCTTGTTTCTAATGATTTGGAAATAAAAAGTTATTTTATTATTATTATATTCGACTTGAGCCTATTAGCGTAGAAGGGTGAGAGTTTTCCCACCCTCCTCGCGATCGCCTATCACACTCCCTGCTAGGGGGAACATTCACTCATCCCGGATAGCAATTATCAGGGGGATTGAGCTCTGTGGTATGCGGTGTTCTTCTTCTCCTGGGTCCTTGGTCGTTCGTTCTTCGTTGTTTGGTCCTGGATATCTCGGCTGATGTTCTGGTTGTCGTCCTTGTAATGTTTCCCTCTATGGCTGGTTGTGGCGTCCATCGTGACCTACAAATTTCCTTTCGGTTCTAGCAGTACCCAGTAGTACTGCTTTTTGCATTACTTTGTAATTCCAATTCCAGTTCCTTGAGGTCGGATTTGAGACTTTTAGGGATAACTCCTGTGGTCGATATGAGGATAGGAATGGTTCTAGTGCTGGACATCCCCCATTGCCTTTTAATCTGAAGTTCTAGTTCCCGATACTTTGAAATTTTCTCGACGTATTTTTGACGTAGATTGTTGCTATTTGGGATGGCTAAGTCTATAAGGATTGTCCTCTTCTCCTTGTTTTTAACTAGAATCATGCCTGGCTTGTTGTTGAATTGTTGAACAACTGTTAAGTTTGTCAGCACCGTGCGGTCCCAGTATAGTCTGTAGTAATCGTTTTCCGGTACTGGCCCAGGCTGATACTTATATTATGGAATTGTTTCAGATTGCAGGATCTTCAGTTGGATAGCGAGCTCTTGATGAAGTTTCTTCGATACCGTATCATGCCAACTTTTATATTCATCCCCGGCAAACATTTGGCAGCCTCCTGTGATATGTTGGATTGTCTCTGATGTTTGGCACACGTATCGGCATCTATCGTCGTTGAGGCTGCTGTCCTTCTTGATATATTCCTGGTAGTTTTTCGTCAGCACCACCTGATTTTGAATAACAAGGAGGAACCCTTCTGTTTCAGGGAACAATCTTCCAGAAGTCAGTCAGTAGTGTGACGCAGGAATGCCGACCTCGTTCAGGTATCTTCCATGTAGGGGTTTTTCTCTGCATCTTTGAATTTTATCACTGTCTGGATGGTATTTTCATGAGGGTGCTCGCATACCCGCAGAGGTGTTGAATTATCTGCTTCACACAGAATCTTATAGAAGTCCGATGTGTTTGACTTGTCCACGAAATATTTTCTTAGGTTGGTTATCTACTCAGCAGCCATCTCCTTTATGTGCAGAAAACCTGGTCCTCCTTGAGTTCTAGGAATTGTTGTTCTTTCAACGCAGCTTCTAGAATGATGCTTGTTTGCCTTTGTACAGAGGGTCCTCATTTTTCGTTTGAGGCGATCAACATCTGTGTTTCTCTTACTTTTATTATTATTATTATTATTTCCCTATTTTTCAGACTTTCCATCTGGTTTTCAGCATTTGACCACCGGTGCTACACACAAGGTGTCAAGCCTTTAGCTATTCTCTACATCTCCAAGAACCCTTCGTATGATGTTACATGTCCTGAGTAGTATGGCTTTTTGTATTGGCAAATACACTTCTTCCCTGATACCGATTTCAGCTAAGTTCTTCTTAAATGTTTTTGGTACCTCGCTCGTCACACCAGTCACAATAGGGACAACCCTCACCTTGTTCATCTTCCACATTCTTTTCATCTCATCTGCTAGTGGTAAGTATTTACTTATTTTCTCATTCTGAGTCTTACAGATATTCGAGGGGAGTGGTACGGCTATGTCAATAATGTAGATAGTTTTTTCCTTTTTTAAAGTGAACACGATATCCGGGATATTATTTGGAATCGTTTTATCAGTTATGATCGGTCTATTCCAGTACAGGCATATTTCTTCATCTTCACATATTGCTGGTGGGTCGTACTTGTAATAGGGCGTTTCTGTTTCTAGTCCCATGTACTTATTTCGTAGCTTTTGGTGGATTATTTTAGCCGCATCATTGTGTCTGTCTAGGTAAGATTTTGGTGCGAGGACAGAGCATCCGGCCATGACATGGTCTAGTGTTTCTTCTTTCTCCCCGCATAGCCGACACTTGACGTTCTCAACCTCTTGTTTTAGAATTCGTTTACGGTACAATCGTGTGGAGATAACCTGGTCCTGGATAGCCAGCACAAATCCTTCTGTTTCAGGGAATAGGTTTCCGTAATTGAGAAATCCCAACGATGCCTCTTTATCTATACTCCCATTCTCGATTGTAGCTAGGTATTTTCCATGTAATGGTTTACTTCGCCACTCTGCTTGAAGTTCTTCGGTGGTGATTATACTCGGAGAGTAGTTTAAATCAGACAGTTTTAGCGGTGTCAGATTTCTATCTTCTTTAACTGCCATCTTATGAAGCACACTTGTCTTATCTTTTTCGTGGAAATATTTTCTGAGGTTCTTTATTTCTTGGCCATGTCTGTTACCTATTCTTGGCACTCCTCTCCCACCTTGAGACCTTGGTAAGTGAAATCTTTGTACAGCTGAACCTGGGTGGTGCCTTCTGAATTTTCTGAACTCAGATCTAGTTTTTGAGTCCATTTCATTCAGTTCTGTCTCTGTATAATTTAAGATACCAAAGCTGTATGTTAAAACCGAACTTGCATATGCATTGATAGTTTTGGACAGGTTTTTTGCAGACAATTTTGATTTCAGTAGTGCGCGCAGTCTCCGAAAATATTCTTCTTTCACGGATGTTTTCGATTCCTTCTGTTCTATGCCCCTTGCTTGAGAGTATCCTAGGTATTTGTATTTCTCATCGGCTTCCATTCCTGTTATCCTACCTTGGTTCTTATTGACCTCATACCCTTCGTGGCCTATCCATTTTCCTTTTTCCATGCAACTGATCTTACATTTTTGTAGGCCAAATTTCATCTGTACATCGTCACTAAACCTACCCACGCACGTTAACAGTTCTTCCAATCCCTTCCGACTATTCGAAAACAGTTTCAAATCATCCATATACCATAGATGATTTATTTCCCTATCAGACTCATTCAACTTATATCCTTTGTTCCTGCTATTGAGAAAGGTGGTTAGAGGTCTGAGAGATAGGCAAAACCATAGGGGACTTAAGGCGTCTCCTTGGAATATGCCTCTTTTTATTCTTATTGTTGTTACTCTAAGGGCGGCTTCTACTGTGTTTAGAACCAGATCCGTGCGCCATTCTGTTATTGCGCATTTGAGAAACTGTACTATGTGACTCTCAATTTTATAAAGATCAAGGATTTCCAATAACCACGAATGGGGAATGCTATAGAAAGCCTTCTGGTAGTCTATATAGGCGGTGTGGAGGGAACTCTTTTTTTTCTTTGCGTGGTTCGTTATAATCGAGTCTATTATTAGCTGTTCCTTGCATCCTCTTGATCCTTTGCGGCACCCTTTTTGTTCTTCAGTTAACAATTTGTTCTTCTCTAGGTGTTTATAGATCTTTTCTGAGAGTATGGACGTCAATATTTTGTACAGAGTGGGCAAGCATGTGATAGGTCTGTAATGGGCAGGGTCTTCGCTTTGGGTTTTCGTTTTTGGCAGTAGGTATGTAACTCCCTTTACCATAAATGGTGGCAGGTTCTCAGGTTGTTTTAGTATATTTGTGTAGCACTTTGCCATTTGTGGGTATGACGAGCGAAATTGCTTTAACCAGAAGTTTTGTAGATGGTCCCCTCCTGGAGCTTTCCAGTTCAATGATTTCATTATCGCCTTCTGCACTTCCTCTTCACCTATTTCCCAATCTGTCATTGTTTTTATGTTAGCTGCTGTCTTCTTTTCCTCATAATACCATTTGTTGTTCTTATGCTGTCCCGGCACACTCCATATTCCTTCCCAGAAACTCTGTATTGCCTCTACTGTTGGTTGCTTACCCTTGTTTGTGTCTTGTTGTGTTGGTTCTGAGATAGTTTTGTAGAACCCTTTTTGGTTCGTGTTAAATTGGTAATTTTGCTTTCTCCTGGTATTACTATCTTTGTAGCGCTTTAGTCTTTTCGACAGCGCGACCAGCTTTTGTTTGAGGAAGTCTAATATTTCTATGGAGGTCGGGTTAGCCTCACTTCTGTATCCTTCAATTATTATCTTCGCACTGTATTTCACTCTTTCGCTCGATCCGATTTCCTGTGCTTTTGTGACTATTCCGATCTCCTTTCTCAATTTCTGGATTTTTGCATTCAGCCTTAGTTCCCAAGGTGGCGAATTGTACTTTCTCTTACTTTCTCCTTCTGGTTGGATTATTTGACCATTGATAGACAGTACCGTCACTGGACCAGTGTATAATATACTATGTAGTGCTAGAATATTTGTGTTACTGTTGATTTTCATTTTCAAGATTTTGTCCGATGATTTTATTATATTTTTTGTGTTGGGCTTAAATAGGAGCTTAGGTAGGCGAGGTCTTGATGTAGGGTCTAGTCCATCGTAAAGAACGTGGTTGTTGATGAATTGTTCTTCTTCTGGGCTACTGACATTTTCTTCTTCTCCCGTTTCTATCTCGTGTTCCGTTTCCTCTGAGATTTCAACCATTCCAAGATCAAGCGCGACCTCATTTCTTATTCTTCTTAATCTTTCCGCCTGTACCCTGTTATTTATGAATATTGAACGGCGCTGATCCAAGATGTTCTGTAGCGTTTTATTTGCTAGTGCGGGAAATTTTTGTGTTATCTTTTCAAGTAACTTTTTTCCGTAAGTCCCTAGATGTTTCGAGTTTCATCATTTCATAATAGCATCGAACTACATATTCGTTCTGTTCTTTTGTCCAAATACACATTTCCTGGATTTGTTGGACAAGTGAGTTCTTCGAGTAAATGTTGGCTGTAGATTGGATTGAAGATGAAGAGGGAGTGTTTGAACTGCAAAGAGATTTGTAAATTGCAAACAGTTCTCCGGTATTAATGCTACATATTGGTTGTTTGTAAGGTTCTGGATTATTTGTCTCGCCGATGAACGAACAGACTACATCGTGCTCATCTTTGGATATATCAGTATGAATTTCTTCATCGAATTGTTCATTGGCAAGCAGTTCGAGGAAAGAAGTGAAGTCAGGTATTGCCCGTTTCATATATCCGCGCAAGGACGAATTTAGCATTGGTTGAAATTCTGGAGTCTACTAACTTAAATGTAACGACTGCAATGCATTACTAGCCGCAATTTCGATCAGAATTTCCAAGAGCAGATGTTGATTTATCAGTTGAATAAACGTGATTTGAATTAAGCAAACCATCTTATCGAACATAATTATAAATTAACAAGGAAAACCCGAAATTTGAAATATCCATCATAAAGGTTTGAAATTAAATATATTGGAATTAAATAAGAAGGAACGGTTTTTTACTTGATAGAAGGATTATTACAAATTCGAATATCAAAACAGATTTAATCTGTTGTCTTCTACAATTTTAATTTCAAAACAATACATTTTATAACAAACAGGGCTTCGTACGTTTGTCTGAAGAGTTCAGTACGCATGCCTGGAACGAAACAAAAAATGTTTGCTTATTTATATTTTAATTTCAATTGACAATTTATATTCGTTGGTTTTTCTTAATTCCATTTGATTTTATACTACTATTAAATATGAGCAGGGCTTATAAAGACATTAATTTAATTCTTGAAGTTTCTTCAAAAAATTTTTTGAAATTAAAATTGTAGAAGACAACAGATTAAATCTGTTTTGATATTCAAATATTGGAATTGCTTCACCTTGGGGAAAATATAAGGTTGTTCGGAAAAATAAATTGTTTTTTCCCGACAGAGGATTTTATTGTATTTTTTGAACCCAACTTCACACATAAGCCGACTGACTAATCATTATATTTATATTTTGAGATCTGCTATATAGCTAGGCTTGTGTGTGAAAAAGTTCAATTAATTCTACGCAGTAGTTTTTGATCGATGCCCTTTTGAATATGGAGAGCAATAAGCAGCATTTTGGTCAACTTTTACTTCTTTTCTATTTAAAAAGTAAAAATGCTCTTCAAGTCAGAAAGAAATTAACTCATGTGCATGGAGATTTGTTGACAGTACGCCAACTGGTTTGCAAAATTTCGATCCGACAATTTTGATGTCGAAGAT
Source organism: Megalocaria dilatata (assembly GCA_034642435.1). NCBI lineage: Eukaryota > Metazoa > Arthropoda > Insecta > Coleoptera > Coccinellidae > Megalocaria > Megalocaria dilatata. Next base: position 47,672,390 of record CM067859.1, on the reverse strand, counting down.
GTATCACGTTCCGGAAGGCCGTTGAAGCTGATAATGGCGCGATAAAGGCATTAGTTGATGCAAATCAGCGAATAACAACACGTGAGATCGTTAAGAGGTTAAATTTATCGAATTCAACTGTTTATGACCACTTAAAACGCCTGGGTTTAACCTCGAACCTCGATATATGGGTTTCCCATGTTCTCACTGACGGAAATTTGTGTCGTCGTGTTCACGTCTGTGATTCGCTTCTCAAACGTCACGAAAATAATCCATTTTTGAAGCGCATCATTACTGGGGACGAAAAATGGGTTGTATATAACAATGTCAAATGCAAGAAATCATGGAGCGAAAATGGTGAACCAGCTCAAAGCAATATAAATATCAAAAAGAGGTGATGCTGTCTATTTGGTCGGATTTTAAAGGAATTGTTTTTTTGAGCTTTTATCGTATAACACAAAAATTAAGTCTACTGTCATCAGCTGGATGAACTGAATGATGCATTTCAGCAGAAAAGGCCAGAATTAATCAACAGAAAAGGTGCAGTGTTCCACCAAGGAAATGCGAGACCAAATACAAGTTTGGCCACTCACCAAAAGCTTTCACAGCTTGAATAGGATACACTGCCAAACCCACCATAATCTCCAGATCTGGCGCCTTCGGATTATTATTTGTTCCGGTCATTGCAAATTTTTTTGGATGGTAAAACCTTTACTTCAAATGAAGAGGTCAAAAATCACCTGGATGAGGAAAGACCAAACATTTTGTGAGCGTGGAATCATGCTACTACTAGAAAGATAGCAAAAGGAGTTGGACCAGATTGGTCAATATATAATTTAGTGAAATATTTATTCATTATGCGAAAATTGTCCTTCATTTTCCCATGAAAAAACGAAAATACTTTCCGATCAACCCAGTACCTGAATGAACATAAAAATCTAGTTTTGAGTGATCAGGTAGATTTGTCGCCCGTCACAAATAATCTCCCTTATAAAAACCCCAGATGCCCCTGGAACATGGATGCCGACACAATTCTCAGAAAATAAATTTAGCTATTGGAATTCCTAAACACATATGTAAACACCTTTTAAGGAGACGATGTTCCTGATGTAATTCAGTTTATGACTCGCTCAGATGGTGATATTGTGTGTTAAAAGAATTGTCAGCTTCATAAAGACTAATTACATTCTGTCAAGAAAGTACCGGGAATTATCGATTTAAATCTGGCGGGGCAATGAGGCAGGTAAAATATTTTTTTCCTAGGTTGGTACCACTGTCCTTAATTACTATGCCAAGCTTGAGCGGAATCTGTCAACAAGTGTGTTTGCAACAGCTGATTAAGTCAGTCGATGTCAGAGTGCGTGCCGATTTTGACTATGGGTGATTACGTTGAGCAAAGAATTGGTTTAAAGTTTTGTGTTGCTAATGAATTTTCGTGTGCCGATGCATTGAAAATGTTGCAAAAGGACGGTCGGGAAGTGGTCGCCCATCGACGGCTTCGATCGAAGATAACGTCGATAAAATTAAGGAAAGGGTGCTGGAAAACCGTCGTACCAGCTTGAGAGAGATAGCACATGATCTTAAGATATCCCACGAGTCCGCACGTACGATTTTGATTGATATTTTGGGCATGAGAAAGGTGGCCGCACGACTCGTACCGAAAGACCTGAATTTTCTTCAAAAACGTCATCACGAACAGGTTGCTTCAGACATGCTGGATCGCTGTAATTCCGATTCTACATTCATGGAACGCATTATAACTGGTGATGAGACCTGGGTCTACGAGTACGATATGCAAACAAGCCAGCAATCATCGGAATGGGTGGCAAAAAAACCGAAAAAACCACGCCAAAGCCGCTCGAAAATGAAGGTGATGCTCATTGTTTTCTTCAATATCCGTGGCGTGGTGCACTACGAATTCGTTCCAGAGGGTCAGACGGTAAACAAGGAGTATTACCTAGGCGTTATGAAACGTTTGCTTGAGCGTATCCGTAAGAAGCGGGCAAATTTGTGGGCGAACAACTCATGGATTTTGCATGACGATAACGCGCCTTCTCACCGAGCTACGATTGTGACTGACTTTCTCGCCAAAAACTCAACAAACGTGCTTCAGCAACCACCGTATTCGCCGGATTTGGCTCCCTGCGACGTTTTTCCTCTTCCCAAAACTAAAATTGCCCCTTCGTGGCACCCGTTTTGAGTCGACTGAAGCCATAAAACAAAATTCGGCGCGAGAGCTAAAGTCCATCCCGGAAAGCGCCTATAAAAAATGTTTCGATAATTGGAAGTGCCGTTGGCATAGATGTATTGGAGCAAATGGAGCCTATTTTGAAGGCGACCCAATAAATTTTGACGATTAAATGTAAAAATGTTGTTTTAATTGAAAATTCCCGGTACTTTCTTGACAGAGTAGTATATTAAATAAATCAACGTATATAAATTCATTTCTGCTATCTTGTAGATGATTGTAAAATGAGAATTTTAAGATTTTTCTTGATATTGTCAGGTGCATGTATTGTCTAGACTACCACAAGTAGATCTGAAATTGAGACGATTGATCGGTTACTGAAGAAAATGAATCATTTCTTAAAAAAAAAAATTGTGCTTTCTGAAAAAAAATACCCACCTAACGAAAGGATCGCAGCTGTTAACAGTGCCCACAGTTCGTGAAGGGAGATTTTTCGCCTTAAGAAGTGATACGAGCAGTTTTTCTGTGGATGGTTCATAACGAAGAGAAAACCAAAGGCGACCAATGTGTCCTTCAGGCCACTGTATTTCATCCAAATCTAATGTGCTCTTGTAGAGTGCTGGTTCTATGACTCCCAAACCATAACAACCTGTGCAACAGAAAGTTTTATCTTAGTGATAATAAAAAAATTGACGACAATAAAAAATTCAATTAATAACAAGGTTATATATTGTAGAAGTTTTTTATATTGAGAATTTTGAATTCATCTTAGCTCTTTAATTACACTTAGTAAAAAGAAACTTTCCCATTTAATTTAATGTAATTTCATGAATACAACTACAAACCAGTAATATTGGCTATGTCAAAGAGGATAATATTATCATCTTATATGTACGTACTTATTTATATTTTGAAAAAAATAGTCTTAAATTCATTTTGTAAAGTCTTTATATGCTGTTATACATTTCTACATTTGTTTCAATAGGAGCACTGTCAAATAATGTATACGATTCTATTTATTATTCATCATATCTTTGCAACCCTAATCTTCGTGAATAAATGTTTATCATCTAATAAACATATATTGAAATATATACCTCTTACAAATTAATATCAAGTTGTTGACCTTTTATTATATGATACATTTATAGGTGCAACAGTGGCCAAATGTGTTAATATTTCCCCTATTTGTGAGAAGTTGCATGAGTTTCTTTTTTTGTTTTTCTTTTATATCGTTTTTAAGCAAAAGCAAGCAATTATGCTCTTCCTTATATCGCTCCTTCCATGGATGCAGTCTACCAACGTGCAAACTATTTTACACCTCCTATGTCCGTCCGATAATGAAATTTGCCGGTCCAGCTTGATGGCCTTCACTCAAGGGTGATTTGGAAGCATTGGAGGCTGTTCAGCTCACATGTACACGATTGCCATATGGCCGCAACCGCCCTGATTATGACTCCAGACTGCAACTCTTGGGCATCCCTAGATTTGCGCATCGACGTGAGCGGGGTGATCATATAATGATCTACCGGGCTTTCAATGGATGTGCTGATGGTTGTCTGCAAGACTTATTCACAGTGAACCAAAATCACTTAAGAGGCCACGAATATAAGCTTGCCAAGGAGAAATTTAGAACTTCGGTACGCCAAAACTTCCTATCCAATAGGATATTTGAGCGCTGGAATCGATTACCGCCTGATGTTGGTGCGCCTTCAGTTAATGGATTCAAGAATCACTTCGACAATTGGATTTTAGCACATTGATTGTATTATCAACTTTTGTTTGTGAGTTTATATGTTAATACCTCAATTCTTTTTGTATTTAATAATAATAATAATCAGAACTTAAGGAACAGACCCAATTCTTATCAGAAAAGCTATGTCAAATAGATCTCTTCCAAGATAAAAGTGTTTAATATAATATAATTTTGCCTTGTTAACTTAATCCTTGTGCTGTAAGTAAAGAATATTTGGTATTTTATATTTTGTTCAGTGGTCTGAGTTGTTTAAGAAAAGATAAATCGACCCAAGTGGTCTAAAAATGATGCTTGAAAGTTTAATCATTTTAGATATGAATTAAATGAAGTAACGCTAAATATATTGTTCAAATAGTTCAAAGGTCACAACTCCAATCATCCGGTATAGGTATCCTCAATTGTTTGGATACAAGCAGTAGTCATGAATGTTCCAAATTTTGTTGGGTTAATAATCACCGGTCGATTTTTGTAACACAACGCAGAGATCTTTATTTATTTGATAGAAATGCCCTTCTGATAATAGGAAAAATATTCCAAAAGCCTTAACATGTTTCACTTTTCAATAGCTCAATAAGACTATTTTTTATTAGCGAGTAGTCTATTTTATGGGGGGATGGTTAAAATGGATGCATTTTATAACAGGAAAAGTACCTAAACTGGGTTGTTTACAATATTAGACATAAAATTGAGATTCAAAAATCAATCTTCTGTTGAGTTTTGAAGTTTAGATAAGAAAGTGTTTTAAGGACGAAAATTCCGAGACAGACTCGCCGCAGTTGCAAAATCTCTACTGACAAATTTTATTATTAGGAATAAAAATAAGTTTCCGTCGTTTTATTGTAGATGGCGCGGCACGGAGTTTCGGTTAGCTTTCGCAGATGATAACCGGCTTACAAAATAGTTTGGACATTCAAGAACAACATAACCAATTAATATCATTGATTTTATATTGGTAAAATATAATTTTTATAAGTTGAAAATGTCAAAATTTGAGCCAATTAAGCGTCATTTGCGGGAAATATTAGTTTACTTCTTTAATCTAAAGAAATCTGCTGCTGAGGCGTATCAATTGCTCGTAGAAGCATATGGTGAGGGTGCTTTGAGTGAGAGAACGTGTCGAGAGTGGTTTCAAAAGTTTAAAACGGTGATTTCGACGTAGAAGACAAAGATCGCAGTGGAAGGCCAAAAATTTACAAGGATGCAGAATTGGAGGAATTATTGGAGGAAGATTCATCTCATACACATAAAGAACTTGCTCTAACATCAGAAGTCACTCAGCAAGCAGTCTCACATCGTTTAAAATCTTTAGGAATGATTCATAAACAATTTGTGTTAAAAAACGGCGGAAACTTATTTGTACTCCTAATATATTTGTGGAGAATTTATGGCGGAATCACAAGTCAGACGGTTTTCTGAAAATGTCAAAAAGTCTACTGACGATATTGGTGTTTTAATTGGAGATCAAGACAACTCAGGGGCTCGCCATGTGAACAGTGTTAGTTGTAGCGTATCATTCATTGGTGCTATGGATGAATGAGGAGAGAAAAAGCATGCCTTTTGCAGTCCTATGGTATGGCGAGAACCCACTATTCATTTAGACGATTGATATTTTTGCCCGACAAAGACTGAAGGTTATTCCAAAAAGGGAAAGCACAAAATCGTATATCCAAATTTGCAGTCCTTACGAGCTGTTCCTCATAATGCAGATTTAACAGTGCCGATCGCATCTTTAGATCCGCAAACGGCTAGTTCCGGCGAGCCACATTGAATTGTTCAAAGTGAGTTAAATGATTTAGTACGTGATTTGGTGTTATCAAAGCCACAGTCAGAACTTCTTGGTTTTCGTCTTAAGAAATGGAACTTTTTAGGTAATGAAACAAAAATTACGAATTTCAGGAAAATAAATGATCCGTTTTTTGCATTCTACAGTATGGAAAATTCGTTGTGTGCGTGTACTGATATTGATGGTTTAATAGAGGCCTTCATTTATAGATTCGTTTAAATACAGTTTGAAAGCTCTGTTATTGCATAATGGAAATTTAAAACCCCCTATATCAGTTCCCCATTCAGTCACGATGAAAGAAAGTTATGAAAATATGCACTATCTTCTGGATAAAATAAACTACAATACGTATAAATGGCAGATACTACTCTGTCAAGAAAGTACCGGGAATTTTCAATTAAAACAACATTTTTACATTTAATCGTCAAAATTTATTGGATCGCCTTCAAAATAGGCTCCATTTGCTCCAATACATCTATGCCAACGGCACTTTCAATTATCGAAACATTTTTTATAGGCGCTTTCCGGGATGGACTTTAGCTCTCGCGCCGAATTTTGCTTTATGGCTTCAATCGACTCAAAACGGGTACCACGAAGGGGCAATTTCAGTTTTGGGAAGAGGAAAAAGTCGCAGGGAGCCAAATCCGGCGAATACGGTGGTTGCTGAAGCACGTTTGTTGAGTTTTTGGCGAGAAAGTCAGTCACAATCGTAGCTCGGTGAGAAGGCGCGTTATCGTCATGCAAAATCTATGAGTTGTTCGCCCACAAATTTGGCCGCTTCTTACGGATACGCTCACGCAAACGTTTCATAACGCCTAGGTAATACTCCTTGTTTACCGTCTGACCCTCTGGAACGAATTCGTAGTGCACCACGCCACGGATATCGAAGAAAACAATGAGCATCACCTTTATTTTCGAGCGGCTTTGGCGTGGTTTTTTCGGTTTCGGCTCATTTTTTGCCACCCATTCCGATGATTGCTGGCTTGTTTGCATATCGTACTCGTAGACCCAGGTGTCATCACCAGTTATAATGCGTTCCATGAATGTAGAATCGGAATTACAGCGATCCAGCATGTCTGAAGCAACCTGTTCGCGTTGACGTTTTTGAAGAAAATTCAGGTCTTTCGGTACGAGTCGTGCGGCCACCTTTCTCATGTCCAAAATATCAATCAAAATCGTACGTGCGGACTCGTGGGATATCTTAAGATCATGTGCTATCTCTCTCAAGCTGGTACGACGGTTTTCCAGCACCCTTTCCTTAATTTTATCGACCACTTCACGACCGTCCTTGAAGGCTCTGTACCACTGATATGCACGAGTTTTCGATAGAGCATTATCACCAAAGGCCTTTTGCAGCATTTTCAATGCATCGGCACATTAAAATTCATTTGCAACACAAAACTTTAAACAAATTCTTTGCTCAACGTAATCACCCATAGTAAAAATCGGCACGCACTCTGACATCGACTGACTTAATCAGCTGTTGCAAACACACTAGTTGACAGATCCCGCTCAAGCTTGGCATAGTAATTAAGGACAGTGGTACCAACCTAGGAAAAAAAATTTTTACCTGCCTCATTGCCTCGCCAGATTTAAATCGATAATTCCCGGTACTTTCTTGACAGAATGTATGTGGCGACTTCAAAGTTATAGAAATTTTAGTGGGACTTCAGGGAGGATTTAAAAAATATAACTGTTTTCTTTGTCTATGGAGCATTCGTGCAGAAAATCAGATATTTGGCAGCGTTTAGGTAACCTTTGATAAAAAATGGCCCTATGATGTAATTCCCTAGTCATTAATAAAGAGTTTGAGCTATGGCAATTCCCTAGTATTCCGGTCCAAACATTAAGTTTTTGGGGATACTGGACACTCAAATGCTCAGATGCTTATTCTTTCTAGATCAATATCTTACTACTGATGGGTTATATTCTCTATTCAAGAAAAACGATGAGTCATTAGTGAATAAGATATTGTTAAGAAATGAACTATTTTCATTAACTTTTTCCATCATAGTTTCACAAAATTCCATTCGCTTGATATGGTCTTCTGAAAAAAATTCTTGGTTTGCCTGAACCTTATAACATCGGTTATCATTCCTGTGAGTCTGTGAAGTATTTTGTATTAGTCATTGACGGACATCTCTGATGGGATAAACATATAAGAAGTGTTTGCACAAAGTTAAGGAGTCTGCGGTTTAGGTTCAAATACCTGCAGGAATTTCTTGGAGGGGGTACATTTGGAGATGTTCCATAATTCATTGTTGAAGTCTAAAATTTCTTATGGAATAGCAACATGAGTGTCGGCTGTGAAAAAGCATATTCACAACGTAGACGTGTTGCAAAAGGGGGTTTTAGGAATTATATTAAATAAACCAATATCCTTCTGATCTGCTTTTCTTGGAGTTTGAGCTCCTCCAAACAAATTCAACTTTCTGAGAGTATGTTGCTCTGAGTTCAAATATAGATCTAACCTTCGAGTGAGAACAAATAATTACATTCTGTCAAGAAAGTACCGGGAATCATCGATTTAAATCTGGCGGGGCAATGAGGCAGGTAAAATTTTTTTTTCCTAGGTTGGTACCACTGTCCTTGATTACTGTGCCAAGCTTGAGCGGGATCTGTCAACTAGTGTGTTTGCAACAGCTGATTAAGTCAGTCGATGTCAGAGTGCGTGCCGATTTTTACTATGGGTGATTACGTTGAGCAAAGAATTTGTTTAAAGTTTTGTGTTGCAAATGAATTTTAATGTGCCGATGCATTGAAAATGCTGCAAAAGGCCTTTGGTGATAATGCTCTATCGAAAACTCGTGCATATCAGTGGTACAGAGCCTTCAAGGACGGCCGTGAAGTGGTCGCCCATCGACGGCTTCGATCGAAGATAACGTCGATAAAATTAAGGAAAGGGTGCTGGAAAACCGTCGTACCAGCATGAGAGAGATAGCACATGATCTTAAGATATCCCACGAGTCCGCACGTACGATTTTGATTGATATTTTGGGCATGAGAAAGGTGGCCGCACGACTCGAAACGAAAGACCTGAATTTTCTTCAAAAACGTCATCGTGAACAGGTTGCTTCAGACATGCTGGATGGCTGTAATTCCGATTCTACATTCATGGAACGCATTATAACTGGTGATGACACCTGGGTCTACGAGTACGATATGCAAACAAGCCAGCAATCATCGGAATGGGTGGCAAAAAATGAGCCGAAACCGAAAAAACCACGCCAAAGCCGCTCGAAAATAAAGGTGATGCTCATTGTTTTCTTCGATATCCGTGGCGTGGTGCACTACGAATTCGTCCCAGAGGGTCAGACGGTAAACAAGGAGTATTATCTAGGCGTTATGAAACGTTTGCGTGAGCGTATCCGTAAGAAGCGGCCAAATTTGTGGGCGAACAACTCATGGATTTTGCATGACGATAACGCGCCTTCTCACCGAGCTACGATTGTGACTGACTTTCTCGCCAAAAACTCAACAAACGTGCTTCAGCAACCACCGTATTCGCCGGAGTTGGCTCCCTGCGACTTTTTCCTCTTCCCAAAACTAGAATTGCCCCTTCGTGGCATCCGTTCTGAGTCGATTGAAGCCATGAAACAAAATTCGGCGCGAGAGCTAAAGTCCATCCCGGAAAGCGCCTATAAAAAATGTTTCGATAATTGGAAGTGCCGTTGGCATAGATGTATTGGAGCAAATGGAGCCTATTTTGAAGGCGACCCAATAAATTTTGACAATTAAATGTAAAAATGTTGTTTTAATTGAAAATTCCCGGTACTTTCTTGACAGAGTAGTATGACACTAGAAGGATAAACAACTATTTCGAAACGCCATATGCGTCGAAATCAATAGGACAACGAGGATATGATTACCTTGTTCCCTGTTTATTCAATTACTTGCCGAACGATATTAGACACTCAAGTATTTCGGGTGCATTCAGGAGAAGATTGAACTCATTTTTGAGTGCAAGTAATAGATATGAGATCCATAGTCCAGTTGAGAGATGAACTTCTGGGAACATTTTCAGGTTGGGAATTTTTGAAGAATAGATTTAATTTCTTTCGTTCGTATAATATTTGAGGGGAAATGATGAAAACGACCACCATGTTTTTTTTTTCAAGATAATTTTAATCTGTGTCTCGTATGGTTTTAACTTTATTTGTGGCACAAGATCCGTAAATTAGACTTCAGTTATGTTATTTGTGAAATTACGAGTATTAAGTTTATTCCTGTATTATATTTTCTACTTTTTTATTCGTTGTTTTTGAAGAATGCTCTATTAAATACAACCTTCAATGATTTGGGATTAAATTAGCGCTGGTGGGCGTAGTGGTTAACAGAGATTTCTATCCTTTTTAAATTTTTCGTTAATTCAAAATACTATAATGTCAAAAAAAAAACTCAGGATTGCGTAATAACCTCATCTTATCAGAGAATGATATTACTTTCTTGCCAGACCTGTATGAATTGTTCAATTATGTCAACTTCCAACTTCAAGGTGATAGCTTAAATTTGATTAAAACAAAAAATGAATTTGCTGGTTTTGTATCCAAACTTCTTTTATACCGAAAAAACATTTTTAACATGGTCATACCAGACTGGGTTTTGGATCATCCTAGTTAAAAGTAGAACTGATAGAGCTCACGAGGAATCAAAAATTAAATTCAAGAATGGCAACCAAGAATTTTGGCTGTAAAAGCCGATTTCACAACTAAACCTAGGATTATGGTCGATGGTTCAACAAAATCTAATAGTATTCTCATCTTCATATTCAGCTGAACGTGGATTTAGTGCTACAGTCACGTTGATAACTAAAAAGAGACAACGGTTTTCTATTACTGAACTCTCGGTTGATTTTAAGTTAAATCGAACCTGATATTAACAAAATTCTCGAAGAGAATTTAATTCAACATTATCATTACTTAAGTTATCCATTCATGTATTCTTAATGTTAACTGAAATATTTTTGAGAACTTAGTATGTTTTAATCACTTCTATTGCAAAATCCTCTTGCATTTTTTATTTATGGGTCAATGAATCCTAATTTGTCACTTTTAATCAGCAATGCTGGAATTCCAGAGCTTTTCTTAATCATTATAAGAAATAAACTTTGAATTCCAACATGAATAAAACAGTATCTTTTGCGTATCAGTCATTCTTTCCACAAATTTTTGAGGATTTCTCAAAACAATTTGCAGAAATCGTTACTTTCCACTATACATTTTTTCAAATTCAGATATTGAGTGAAACTGAGATGGAAGCGATAGAAAAAAACAAGTTTTCGAAGTGGGCGCTGGGCAAAAAAGTTGAGAAACTAATTTCTAGACGCTAAGTATACAAAGAAGCCATTCCAGAACTAAATGAGGTAGCAAAAAGTGCCCCTGTAAGGCAATCTGTATATTGTGTAACTCTTAATGCCATTCAGCTGCATTAAAATTTATTTCGTTCGGTTGAAGGCTACTTGGCGAATAGAACTACAGTAGACTCGCGCTATTATGAACACACTATGTGAACAACCCAAGGTCGTTACGGTCTTAGATTTTTGAAAATTTGGGGAGAAAAACTATCAGCAGAGGTGCATAATATGAGGCCATTCAAGATTGAATTGGTTCAATTAATAGAAAAATTTTAGCTCACTCATGACCAGATATACAATTCTGATGAGACTGAATTGTACTGGAAAACTGAGCCTGTTTAATGAAAAAGCTGTACCCGGTCTCAAAATATCAAAGCAGCGAATTACCTTCTTGGGTTGTGCAAACTCATCAGGTTCCCACAAACTCAAGCCGTTGATTATTGGCAAAGCAAAATCTCCAAGAGCATTAAAAAATTTCCATGATCCCTGTATCTAAAAAAATACAAAAAATGCTTGGATGGCAAAGTAAATTTTCAAAAACTGGTTCTTCCAATGCTTCGTACCAGAGGTATGTATTAATATGAAAAATGAACTTTGAGCAAATTGAATTTTTTTGTACGGAAATCAATTTCGAAAATGTTCAAATCTTCCGGAAAGACAATGCTACTTCTAGATAATCCATCAGCTGAGGAGATGAGAACAGAAGATGGCAAAATATTTGTAATGTTTTTACCTCCTAATGTAACTCCCTTAATTCAGCCAAAGGATCAAAATCCCTTGAAGTTAACCAAACTGTATTACAGAACATTTTTTTGACTTTTCTGTAGCCAAAGGACACAACATGACAGATGAGTTCAACAACCTCACCTTGATGGATGCTGCTTTACATTTACACCAGGCATGGCAACAATTAGATCCTCTAGTAATCAAAATCTGTTGGAACAAAATTTTTGACCATAGCGACATTGATAAAGATGATCTTCCCTTTTGAAGCTCCGGGAAATACTGATGAGTAAAAAATCGGAACCTATAGTAGAGGAAACTACGAGTTGCTGGACATACTTCATCCGGTAAGATGAGAAAACTTTGTAACACTAACACATCGAATATTCGAGCAAATCAACTCCGATTTAAAATACTAAGTAATTACTTAAGATGTTTTTCCTTTTTTAGGCTGAGTATAACTGTGAAGATGTGGAAAACTGGAATAGACATATGCTGGAAGTGAACCAAAGTCTAGTAAATATTGATGGTGATTCGAATGTCCTCACTGATTCCGAAAGAAGCGACCCTGATCTAGAAACTCAGGAAAATAAGAAGTTTCCTATTGCAAAGGTTCTGAAGGCATTGAAAGTGGTTTCTCAATGGCCCGAAGAAAATACTGATATAAACATACGTGAAATAGAGAGCCTACGAACAATTCAGTATAAATCGGTGATGAATGCTCAACTTTCAGCCAAGAAAGTGCAAACAAAAATAACTCCTATTTCAAATGACAAATTTTTTTTTGTAGTTGAACATTGAAAGCTTTGGCTTCATATCTTTTTTTTTAACCTATAATCATTTATTTCGTGTCTGTTGCATACCTTTCACAAGTGTGAACGGCTCGAAAATATAAACAAGCAAAATTTTTCGGATAAAAAAATTTGAATATCAAAACAGGTTTAATCTGTTAGTCTCCTATTTTTTAATTTCAAATAATTTCATGCAAAAACTTTTAGAATTCAATTAATGTCTCATAAGAACTGCTTATATTTAATAGATATATGAAATCAAAACTCATTATATAATATCAAATGAAATAAAAAAAACCCAACAAATATAAATTGTCAATTAAAATGAATCAACGAATTTTTGGAGGAGACAAAATTTTGTTTTGGATCTTCTATTTATGTAAACTACATCTTTTTCAAAAAAAAAACATAATTTTAAAATTTTCTCCAAAACTAAGTTATTCGAAATATTTAATATATTTTTTTCAAAATTCTCTCTAAACATGTAGCACATCCGCAAAAAACAATTAGAATTCAAATATGGTCTTCTTCATTCCAGGTTCACATTAAAAAAATGAAATCAATTAACTATAAATTACTTACCCCTAAGACCTCGTGGTATCCTTGTTTAAACAAACACTAAAATTAGAGACCTTTAAAATCCAAAGTATTTTATGTTCTATTTTATGGTCCTAGTTAGTTGTTTGTTCAAACAAGAATACCACTAGCTCTTAGGGGTAAGTTATTTATTGTTAATTGATTTTATTTTTAAAATGTGCAGTTGGACTGAAAAATACCTTATTTGATATCTAATTGTTTTTTGAGGATTTGCTTCATGTTTTAAGAGATTTTTGAAGTAATTTATTTAAATATATTAAATATTTCAAATAAATTAGTTTTGGACAAGTTCTTGAAATTGTGTTTTGTATTTTTGAAAAAGATTTAGTTTTCACAAATATAAGATCAGAAACAAAATTTTGTCATCTTCAAATATTTGTTCATTATTTTTAATTGGCAATTTATATTTATTGGGTTTTTTTATTCCATTTAATATTATATAATGAGTTTCGATTTTATATGTCTATTAAATATAAGCAGTGCTTATAAGACACGAATTAAATTTTAAAATAAATATTATTATATAAATTATATAAATATATATTATTAAAATAAAATTGTTTGAAATTAACATTATAGGACCCTAACAGATTAAATCTGTTTTGATATTAAAATTTTGTGATAATCCTTCTATCCAGTAAAAAACCTCCTCTTATTATTTTATTTTATATATAATATATAATGTTATTTAGTTTTTAAATTTCATTACATAAATATCATGTGCTCTAACTAAGACCATAAAATACCTTACAAGCTTAGTTGAATTTTTGTAATGAGCATAGAACATAGAATACCTTGAATTTTAAACGTCTCTAATTTTAGTGTTTGTTCAAACAAGGATACCACTTGGACGTAGAGGTAAGTTATTGATTGTTAATTGATTTTATATTTTAAAAGTGAAGTTGGACTGAAGAAGTCCTTATTTGAATTCTTATTGCTTTTGAGGATGTGCTACATGTTATGAGTGACTTTTGAAGTGAGTTATTTAAATATTTAAAATGAATTAGTTTTGGAGAAATTCTTAAAATTATGTTTTGTATTTTTGAAAAAAGATTTAGTTGTCATAATTATAAGATCAGAAACAAAATTTTGTCTCCTTTAAATATTTATGTATAAATTTTAATTGACCATTTATATTTGTTGGTTTTTTTCTTCCATTTGATATTATATAATAAGTTTTGATTTTATATGTCTAATAAATATAGGCAGTGTTTTTCATATATTAATTTTTAAATTTCATTATATAAATTTCAAATGGTTTAACTAAGACCATAAAATATCTCGCAAGCTTTGTGCGATTTTTATGATGAGCATAGAACATAGAATACCTTGGAATTTGAAGGTCTCTAATTTAAGTATTTGTCCAAATAAGGATACCACGATGTCTTAGAAGTGAGTTATTTATTGTTAGTTGATTTTATTTTTCAAATGTTTTGATTTTATATGTCTAGTAAATATAAGCAGTGCTTATAAGACACCAATTAAATTTTAAAAGCTTCTGAATAAAATTTTTTTAAATTAAAATTATAGGACCCTAACAGATTAAATCTATTTTGATAGTAAAATTTTGTAAAAATCCTTCTATCCAGTAAAAAACCTCCTCTTATTATTTCATTTTATATATAATATATAATGTTATTTAGGTATGGAATTTCATTATATAAATATCATGTGATTTAACCAAGACCATAAAATACCTTACAAGCTTTGTTGAATTTTTGTGATGAGTATAGAACATAGAATACTTTGAATTTTAAACGTCTATAATTTTAGTGTTTGTTCAAACGATACCACTTGGTCGTAGAGGTAAGTTATTTATTGTTAATTGATTTTATATTTTAAAAGTGAAGTTGGACTGAAGAAGTCCTTATTTGAATTCCTATTGTTTTTTGAGGATGTGCTACATGTTTTGTGAGTTTTCTGAAGTGAATTATTTAAATATTTCAATTGAATTAGATTTGGAGAAGGTCTTCAAATTATGTTTTGTATTTCTGAAAAAGATTTTGTTTTCATAAATTCAAGATCAGAAACAGAATTTTGTCTCCTTCAAATATTTATTAATTTTAATTGACAATTTGTTGGTCTTTTTTATTCTATTTGATATTATATAATGAGTCTTGATTTTATATATCTATTAAATATAATCAATGCTCATAAGACATTAATATAATTCTCGAAGTTTTTGAATAAATTTTTTCGAAATTAAAAATATAGGAGGCAGATTAAATCTGTCTTGATATTCAAATTTTGTAAAAACCCTTCTATCAACAAAAAAACCTCTTCTTATTATTTTATTTTATAAAAAAATTCACAGCTTCATTTCTGTGATTTGGATCCATCCTAACTACTGTACTATATTTGTATTTCGACTAACCGAATTTGCAAGTAAACGAAGGTTGTTTGGAAGAATTTCCCAAGTCAGGCATTTTTAGATTAGTATTTGTTTCTAATAATACCTTTATGAAACAGTACTGTTTCTGCTCAAAATTTGTTGAGTAAATTCGATCAGTATTCTGTATTTTATTTGGATTCTTTTAACCCTTTTGATACTGTGTAATGAGTGTTAATTCTGGCTACTAAAATTCAATCAGTTTTTTCTGAGGTATTCATTTAATATAATTTTAAAATATTTCTAAAAAAAAATAAAAAATTTTAAATTTGTTGCGAGATATAACAAAATTACACTGTTTGATATTTTATATATCGAATTTTTATTTATTTCGGTAAAATGTGAATGAGTATTTTAATGAAAAACAGTACCTCAACAGCGCCAGTTTTATTATTATATTTTATCGATGAGTAACTCAACTCTAATGTCCGTTTTCCACAAGGACGTTTCAAAAGCTATAAAAAATATATAGCTCATTATGATTGATTCAATATAATGGACCATCAAATAAGGTATCCCTGAATATTCTGTGAACCTACTACCCGCATTTAACTGAACTCATATTTCATGTTTATAACCCTGAAAATACCCTTTTTCATTCCCGGAATAATCCTTTCCCATCAAAATCGAATAAAGAGAGCTAAAAATTTTGTGCTGTGGAAGGTGTATATTGGAATTTATGGGTGTAAGGCAGATTGGCAGATGAATTCTGCATCGGTGAATATATAAAATTTCAAAGTAAATGAAGATTCGTATATCTGTCGAGTGATGGCGGGCTTTTGATCATATGTATTTGCAGAGATAATTTATAAGATCCCTTCTTTCCACTTTAATTACACTGGCCAACAAAAATTTTTTATGGTTTTCAAATTAAGATGAAATTCGTATTAGGTAGAATAGACGTATCCAAATACAAAAATGAGAAAAAACTGTATATCGACTTTATTTAGTATTACATCTACTAAACGTATATTTGAGAAAAACACAAAGATTAAAAAATATTGACTTAAAACCTATCAAATTCTATTTTTTCCTTTTATGAGGGGTCATATCTTCTCTCTTCAAAAACTATGGCTGGATGCCATTGTCCGTGATAGTAAATTTCCATTATCCTAATATCTTGGTGGAATCTTTAACCCTCCTAGTCACTGGCAGCTCTCAAATTTCCAGGAAAAAATTACAAATGTGAATGGAGGATATGAATTTTTATCGACATTCTGGCAGTAAGCGGTTTGTAGGCGTCTAATAGTTCATTAACTAACTGTTGGTAGTTCGCATCCATATTGTTGCCCAAAATCCTTTTACTACACTAACAAATGAGTTCCATGCTCCGAATTCCTGCCTGGTGAGCTTCTCCGTAAAATTAACGTCGTCCAGCAATTTTCTAATTTGTGGTCCAATAAAAGTGCCTTCCTTTAATTTGACATCACTTAACCTGGGAAAAACTTATTTTAAGTATTTGAATTCATAAATTTGGCATCACTTAACTTGAGACATACTTGCTTTAAGTATTTGAATCCATCACCAGCTTTAGTCATAGACTTCACAAAGATTTTCATCAGCCCAAGTTTAATGTGAAGAGGAGGCAGAAGTCTTAGCTAAACATTTTGAAATCCCGGTTCAAATACTATTTTTCTGGCCGAACTTTTGTTTAATGCGGATTTATTGCACATAGACAAAGAAAACAGCAATATTTTGTAAATCCTGTCTTAAGTCCCACTAAAATTCCTGTAACTTTTAAATCCTCATATATCTGCCATATATACGTGTTATTGTTAATTTTATCCAAAAGAGTGCGCATATTTTCATGATTTTCTTTCATCGTCACTGAATGGGCAAATTACCATTTGCCATTAATGGAAATTTGATACTTGTAAACTGTATTTGGACGAATCTATAAATAAACGCCACTCAGAGGGGGAATGCTTAGTATTAAGTTTCTGTATTAAACCATCAATATCAGTACACGCACAAGACGAATTTTCCTTACTGTAGAATGCAGAAAACTGAGCATTTTTTTCTGAAATTCTTATTTCTCGTTTCATTGCCTAATACGTTTCATGTCTCAAGACGGGAATCAAAAAGTTCTGATTGTTGCTTTGATGACCCCAAATAACCTACTAAATCATTTAACTCACTTTGAACAATTAAATAAAATGTGGCTCGCCGAAACTGGGACCTGGAGTAAAAGTAGGGTCGATGTACTGTTCTTTGGAGCTGCCTTATGATGCGTTGTCTCCAATATCTTGCAAAACACCAATTTTCGAATCTAGAGGTGCAATCGGCACTGGTAAATTAGCATTATGAGAAACAGATCGTATTACAGACTACAAATAGTAAATCTTGTTTTTTCCCTTTTTGGAATAACTTTTGTCTATGTCAGGCAAAAATAGCAATCGTCTGAATGAATAGTTAGGTCTGGCCATTCCATAGCAAAATGCATGTTTTTCTCTTCCTATTCATCCACTGCACCAACTAACACAGCACACATGGGGAACCCACTGCTTGTCTTGATCTCCAATTGAAACACCAAAATATTTTAAGTAGGCTTTTTTAACATTTTCAGAAAATCAGGCTTATGATTTCACCATAAATTCTCCACAAATATAACAACATTTGTCGGGAGAGATTTTGCAACTGCGCCTCGTCTGTCTCGACAGTTTCGTCCCTAGAACACTTTCTTATCTGCACACAGGGAAACACTCACTTCTAAACTCAAGAGAAGACTGATTTTTAATCTTAATTTCATATATTATATTGTAAACAACACAGTTTAGTAGTCCAGGAGGAATCGGCGCATGAGTACCGAAAACTATTCCACCTCAATTTTTTTATGCGATGCCCTTCAAATTACCCTACTAATTATATAAATGCATGTTGCCATGGGGCAACCCCGTGCCATATTGTTTAAACCGAAATTGTTTAAACAATTACAAGGAATTGTTATTTTTCAACCGGACAAATTTTTTTTGTATTCTTTGTTGAAATACAATTAAAAAAAGTCCTATGGCTTATTACGATAAAGTTATTATTTTTCGAGATATGAATTTTTAAAGGTCGATGAAATCTCAAATTTGGATACTTTTGACCCATGAAAAATATATAAAAAAAAAATAAAATATAAATTATATTTTTTTTTATTCTTTATATGATAGTTAACAATATCTTTGAGGCTGATACTCGAATTTTTTGTCACGCTGCTTACAATATTAAGATGAATTCTGAAATAATAATTCACAGTGTTGACACTGATGTGTTTGTGTTAAGTATTTATTATTGGTCGCGCTTAAAAGAAGGTGGTTGTTCCGGACTGTGGATGGAAATTAATAATAAAAAATCACGATTTCTTTCCTGTCACAAAGCAGCTGATTCTCTGACGTATCCAGTTTGTGAAATCTTACCTGCTTTACACGCATTTACGGGTTGTGATACCACTAGTAAGATTGGCACAAAAAAAAGCTTTAGAATTAATAAAAATTAAAGAAAATCGTGATGCTCTAGTCCCTCTTGGCAATGGCTTAGAATTAAGTACTAATCAGTTAAAAGATCTAGAAGCTGTATATTTAAATATTTTGGGTAAAAAAGGTAATACCGCGGATGAAGCCAGACAAATAATTTTTACACGTAGTTTTGGCAGTAATATTAATTTATCAAAAATCCCTTGTACCTCAGATTCCTTGCATTTGCATGCATTTAGGGCTTCAGCTCAAACATACGTTTGGAAACGAGCTTTAAATCCCCAATATGAATTATTAGATTTTACTCAGTTCGGTTACTAAAAAGAAAATGATACTTTGCTACCTCTATTTATGAACAAAAGCTCGTTTCCAACTGATCTTAAGAAACCGTGTAATTGTAAGAAAGCTTGTAAAACCAAAGCATGTTATTGTAAAAAAAATAATATTAGTTGTATACTTTTATGTGGTTGTGATTCAGTAGAATGTGAAAATATAATATAGAAAATAAATAAATACTTGTTTTTAAATCTTCTTATATTATTTTATACTTCTGCATGTATAACCTTTGTTTGAAGAAGTTATAGAAGGTAAGTACTTTCTATTTTAATGACTAAAAGCAATATAAACCCATAAAAAGAAATTTTAATTATCTGTTCCCCTTCATCCTTAAATAAGTTTTTAAAATCTGATTTTAGAAAAAAATTTATTAATAACAAATTGTAGAGAATTTAATTATTGATAATGTTGCTCTCCTAAAATATTCTTATAAAATTGATAGTTTAAAAGATAAATGATAAATAATAATTCAGGACACCGTGAGGCCGACGCAGCGTAAGAGTCAGAGAGCGACGGCGATACTTATAGGTAAGCGAGTAAACTTTTGAGCGCACGGAATTAACGATTAAAAAACAGTTGTAAACAATTAAATTTCTTGAAATCGTAATTAAGGATATTGTTAACTATCATATAAAGAATAAAGAAAATATATAATTTATATTTTATTTTTTTTTAATATATTTTTCATGGGTCAAAAGTATCCAAATTTGAGATTTCATCGACCTTTAAAAATTCATATCTCGAAAAATAATAACTTTATCGTAATAAGCCATAAAACTTTTTTTAATTGTATTTCAACAAAGAATACAAAAAAAATTTGTCCGGTTGAAAAATAACAATTCCTTGTAATTGTTTAAACAATTTCGGTTTAAACAATATGGCACGGGGTTGCCCCATGGCAACATGCATTTATATAATTAGTAGGGTAATTTGAAGGGCATCGCATAAAAAAATTGAGGTGGAATAGTTTTCGGTACTCATGCGCCGATTCCTCCTGGACTATAGGTACTTTTCCTGTCATAAAATGCATCGATTCTAACCCTTTCTTCAGGAAATTGACTACTTGCTAATGTAAAATGGTCTTATCGAGCTATTGGAAAGTGGTACGTGTTCAGGAATATTTTACCTACTTTTTGAAGGATATTTCTATAATAAAAATAAAGTTCGGCTTTGTGTTACAAAAATCTAGTTATTAGTGGTAGTTATAAAGTGTAGGCCATCTAGACTTTGCATTTTGTAGTAATGGTTATGTCGAGTCTCGCAATACTTCTGTCACTCGTGTTTTGACAGAAAATTCATTAAATATTCGATATTAACGAATTGGGTCGATTTACGCTTGAATAAAACTATGAAATATAAGGAACTTTTTTCCAAAGGAGCACAGAAGCAAAAGAATTGTGCAACAAATACTTTACGTTCAGGGAAGTCATTCATCCCAATAATTTGGGTTTTTTGTAACAAAAGTAAATTTTACTAAATTCACAAAAAAGTTTCGTTTACAACCGAAAATTTTTCAGTAAGAGGGAAAAATATAACATTCACATGAGTTAGTACAGCTCAGTGGTAGAGCATGGGGCTCGTGACCAGAAGGTCCGGGTTCGAATCCTATTCAGGTGGAAAAGAAATTTTCTAGTTGGACGGGTGTCGGCCAACATTACACTGTTGGGTCGAAAATTAACAGTGCTGTGATTTAAAGTGGCTCAAGATCGCAAAAACGAAGCCTACCCAGAACACAACTAAACTCCTAACTGGCACAAGCTGAAAAAGCTTCTGAGGGATATTCACAGAAAATTTAGGAGTATCAGGATGATAATAACATAATATACTAAACATACATCATACATAAAACAGTTGATGATCAACAATCGGTAACTTTTAAAAGCATCTCAACATTTGTGAACTTTCCTAACTTCTGTAGTTTAGTTCGTAGAGTTTGTACTGTTCAATCAATCATCATCAAGCAAGCGCTTTCGCGCTCAGCTATAGGGTTATCAATGGATGCATTTGAAAGTCGTTAGATCTGTTGAAAACATTGCCGAGTGCGAAAGGAAATCTAGACTTGTTCATTTTAGGACGTTCAGAGTAACTGGACTCAAGGGATTGGTCGTTTAAAATTTGCATTTTTGATCAGCTATAAATAAAATAATGAATATGTTTTCTTTCTTCAAAGTTGTAAGTTTATTGAAAAGATTGAACGTTGACATTTACTAATGGAAAATAATAAATCTCAAATATTTGATTGATTCGGTCTTTACTTGGTGGAAACTCATTTTAATTAAAAAAATGTATATGAGACAGTAATTTATTTCCACGAAAATGTTTGTACTACTACAAAAATTGTTTCACCATGATGAAACAATAATTATGAAATTATCCACGTTGAAAGCAAAAGTTCTAGATTAACAACAATAATTATGAAATTATCCACGTTGAAAGCAAAAGTTCTAGATTAACATATAGACAAAATGGTATCCAATAAACAAAAGAAAATGGCATTAAATCTCGTGTACCCAATCATAAAAGAGGACAATACACAGAAATATTTTTCGTTATCTTATGTCAATGGAGTATCTGAAAATATTGCTAAATATTTCAAAAGTTGTTTCAATTATAACGCGGCTTTTAAGACAATTAATAACCTTAGTACCTACATAAAAAACAATAAAGATTGAACAAATAAAGAAAATAAATCCGGAGTCTACAAGTTGACTTGCAAAGATTGCCCTTTAGTATACATTGGCCAGACTGGTAGATCATTCAAGAAACGTGTCCAAGAACACCAAAGGGGTTATATATCCAATTCTGTACATCCGACATATGCTAATCATCTTAAGGAATTCAGGCATAATTTCAACAATAATTATGAAATTATCCACGTTGAAAGCAAAAGTTCTAGATTGACACTTTTAGAATTTCTTGAAATCAACAGGTATAATGCTCGTAAAATCCTTTTAAACCAACAAACAGATGTTGATAAGTCTCCATTATTGAATATTTTTCCTTAATGGCATTTTTAGCGGCAAACTCCAATAAACACCTAGAGTTTTTATGACTTGCGGTTCCATTATTTGGTCACGTACCTAAAAATGTATTTAAACTCGGTTACACTGAATACCATCAGACAGTACAATTTAATACCTGAAGAAGCCAAATCGTGATAAAACAATTGTTGTAGTAGTACAAACATTTTTGTGGAAATAAATTACTGTCTCATATACATTTTTTTAAATAAATCTCAAAATGACCGCCACAGTGCTACAGTATCCCATCGAATCAACCTAATTTTTCGATACATTGTCGATTGTTTGGGGCTCATTCTCATGAATGGCAACTTCAATTTCATGTTTCAAGGCATGAATAGTTTCTGAATGGCTAGCGTAACACTTATTTCTAACAGATCCACACAAAAAATAGTCCTCCGTGGTAAAAATGAGCTTCATCGCTAGAGATAATTTTTCTGAGAAAATGCTCATATTCGGCCATGCAATCATTATGCGAAGTGGAAACGCATCAGATGATCTGGAAACACATCGGGTGGTCACGAGGCTTCACTTCTTGCTCTAGTGGAACTTTCTTCATACTTTTGTATAAAGACCTCATACTGAGGTCTTTATACAAAATTCTCCTCAGATAGGTGCGAGAAATTTTGAGTTCTTGAGCACAATGACGCGTTGATGTTGATGAATGTTTAGCCATATTCTGGACTGCAAGAGCACTGTTTTAGAGTTATTTTACTAGACGAGAACGCAGACGGGTTGTTTTTTTAAAATATCGATATAGTTTTACGAAGTTGCTTCAGCAAATTGATCCATGAATTTTCGTAGGGGTATTTCATTTCTATTAAATCTTCTAAGTAAATTTTTAACAGTTTGGATAGAATATTCATCACTTTGGAAATGAGTTTTTAACATTTTTCATTTTTATTCAAGCGTAAATCGACCCATTTCGCTAATGCCAAATTTTTCTTTTTCTTTTCTTTATTTCTTTCGGATAAGTGCCCCTGTAGCCGAGTATTTATTTTTATGATAATTTGGTTTGTTTACTGAACTAATTTTAAATCATTAAGCTTGCAATCAATTTCATACTTTGAAAGGATGGAGTTAGTACAGAAATCAATTGTGGTGAATGTTTGAGAAGCTATATTCCGTGAACTCGTGATAATTTGAGTAGGATCAATTTGAACAATTTTATGCGAATCAGTGCCTCAGAATGTCGCAACAAGACATTCCTGAACAACGATAATACTTGGTGAAATTATCATCACAAATAGGTAGTAAATCTGCACTACCACAAAGTGCAGCCAAGCAGGTTACAACAATGAGAAACAAACTACAATTAATGGACACTAATTTAACATCGAACTATTTCTTTGTTATCATGAGCTCGTGTGTAGATCAAATCTCAGGCTATGAGTTACTTACGATAAAATAATAAGGAAAGGTTTTTTCACTTGATAAAAGGATTATTACAAAATTTAAATATTAACATATTTATTCTATTAGCCTCGTTTAAATTTAAATTTAAAAAAATTCTATTCAAAAACTTTTAGAATAAAGTTAATGTCTTATAAGCACTGCTTCAATTTAATAGACATATAAAATCAACACTCATAATATCAAATGGAATAAAAAACCCCAACGAGATTTTCAATTATAATCACCAAATAAATACTGGAAGGAGTCGAAATTTTTTTCTAATATTATATTTATGAAAACCAAATTTTTCTTCGAAAATGCAAATTATAACCTTAAGAACCTCATCCAAAATTAACGTATTTCAAACTTATTTCAAAAAATATTTCAAAACATGTAGCACATCTTAAAAAAACAATATGAAAATAAATATCGTCGCCACTCCTAATTCACATTTAAATAATAAAATCAATTAAGAAAAAATATCATACTCTATAGACCTCTTGGAATCCAAATACCAAAATTAGAGAACTTTGAAAATCTATTCTATTCTATTCATTTATTATTCTATTCTATATATAATATATAATTATATTTTGGTTTTCCTCATTCACTATATGAATGGCATTTGGTGTCAACTAAAAACCATAAAATAAATTACAAGCTTTGCGTGATTTTTGTGACGAACATAGAATACGTAGGATTTTTAAAGTTCTTTAATTTTAGCATTTGTTCAACAAGGATACCGGTGTCTGGTAAGATATTTTTTGTTTATTGATTTTATTATTTAAATGTGAATTAGGTGACCACTATCTTATTTAATTAATATTGTTTTTTGAGGATAGGCTACATGTTTTGATTGATCCTAATTCACATTTAGAAATAAAATTAATCAACAAAAAATATCTTACCAGACAGATCTCGCGATATTCTTGTTGAACAAATACTAAAATACAAAAATCTATCGTATTCTTTTTTCGTCACAAAAATCACACAAAGCTTGTAAAGTATTTTATAGCCTTTAGTTAAGACCAAATGACATTCATCTAATGAGTGAGGAAAACCAAAATATAATACATAATACTATACAATAGAATAATAAAAAAAATAGAATAGGTAGGATTTTTAAAGTTCTCTAATTTTAGTATTTGGATACCAGGAGGTCTGTCTGGTAAGATATTTTTTGTTGAATGATTTAATTTTTCAAAAGTGAATTAGGACTGACGACGATCTTATTTAATTTTTGCATTTTTGAAGATAAATTTGATGTTAAGGCGTAAACTTCCGCCACACTATGTAATCTCATGCGCAAATCACTTTGCGCATGTACATTCCTAAATATTTAATATGTTGTATAATGCATAACTCATATACTGTGGTTGCTTCCAAAATAACTAAGTTTCTCTATGAAAGAAAAATAACCACAGAAACCATAGACAAAATGTTATGGCATTCTTGATACACCAAATCAATTTTATTCAAATTGTGTTCTAAAACGGTTCCATACACACAGAAGAAGTCCAGTAAGTTAATTTTGTATACATTTGTCATTTTATGACACATATTTTCATACTTTAAATATATCTTCTATACTTGTTCAAGTGTAGTATTCTTTCAATCCCGGAAATGTATCCATTTAATACAGTCCACTTATCTCGAATCTAGTTTTTGACTCTATTTTATTGGTTATATCTTATAATAATTCTAATACCAAATCTACACACAGACTACTCATATTGGTTATATCTTAGGGAAGTTCAATGCAACGTTGATTCTGAAATACATTGGTTATTTTAATCTTTTGCAAAGTTAGATTTGTTGTTCATAAATATAAGATTAGGAATAAAATTTTGTCTCCTTCAAGTATTTATTTAGTAATTTTAATTGATAATTTATATCTCGTTGTATTTTTTTATTCCATTTGATATTATGAAGAACACAACTGAACTCCTAACTCGCACAAGCTGAAAAAGCTTCTGGGGGATCTTCAGAGAAGATCTAGTATCAGGATAATAATAATAATTATTATATAATGAGTGTTGATTTTATATGTCTACTGAATTGAATCAGTGCTTATAAGACATTAATTGAATTCTAAAAGTTTTTGAATAGAATTTTTTGAAATTAAAATTTGTAGGAGCCAGCAGAATAAATCTGTTTTCATATTTAAATTTAGTTATTCGCGATCAGAATGCGGGTGTCATCAGCAAACGATATTCTCTTAGCCGAGAAATTTAAGCTGAGTAAATCAATAATATTTAGGAACAATACAGGATCGAGCGTTATCATTCACCTTTGTTGATTATGTCCTATTGATGTTATTTGTTAGGTAGCTTTCAAACAAACTGAATAGTGTACTTCACATTACCATATCCATGCATATCATGTAATATGCTCAAAAGGATATCGTGACTAATAGTGTCGAAAGCTTTCTTGAAGTTGACAAATACGTAGTGTTTTTTTCAGTTTTGGTAATGGTTTTCTAAATTCCTAAAACCAAACTGACTCTGAAAGTATTCCAAATATAATCAGATGATTCGTCAATCAGGAAGATATATTAATATAACCTTCTCAAACAGTTTTGTGAAAACAAAGTTCACCGAGATAAACCTGTAATTATTGAGGTCGACTTGGTCACCAGCTTTGTCAACAATCCTCATATACTGGATTTAAATTATTCAGAAAAAATCCCCAATGGGTCAAGTAATGTCATACTTTCATGAATTAAAATGAGAGTGATACATTTGATGCTATGAAATACTGTGGTGATACTCCTAGATATTCTGTGCAGATAAAGCGATACTTGGTAATAGAAAGTAGGATATGAAGTGCAGTCATTATTTATTTTATGTAAGGAGTAAACATATTCGTGCGGTTTTGATAACATATGAAGCTGCTAGTTTGTCATTGTTTCAACTGCCAACATCTTCATTTTGAAGTGTAAGCAACATAGTTTCTGTGTGTTTTAAAAGTTTTGCGTGCCAACTTATGTGTTTTTCCGAGGAATTTCACTTCTTTACTTTAATATGAAGACAAAGGCTGCCGAAAGTCATGGTATTTTAGTGGATGTTTATGATAACCATGATCTAGTGTTTTGACCGATTCAAAGTAACAATTTTGATTTGGAATACAAAGAACGACCTGGAGGGCCACTCAAGTTTAAGAATTAGAGGTAAAGCTTAATGAAGATTCATCACAAACGCAAGAGTCACTCAACCAGCTATTTCCAATCGTTAAAAAACGATGGCAATCATCCGAAAGGTAGTAAATTGGGTACTGTATGAACTGAACACATGAGATTTTGAAGCCTTTTTTTCACGTGTGGCTAACTGCTTCAATGGCAAAAAAAGGAATTTTTGCATCAAATTGTGACAGGCGATAAAAAATGGGTCCCATTACGATAATTCGAAACTTCAGGCAACGTATGGATACCTCACCATCTACTGTCAAGCCGAATATTCATGACAAGAAGATAATAGTAATAACAATAAACGTCTTTATTAGTTGAAAGTTTAGATACAAGGCTATTTCCACACTTTTACCTATAAATCGAAAGGCAAAGCTAGAATTTCTGAAGAAAAAAATATACAATTCACTCAATAAGTGGAAAAAGAGTATACACTATACTTATCCATTTAATGAAATTCAGAAACCTGGCTCTACAAAATTGAGTTTTTCAAGTAAGCTCGAAAACTGTTTATTGACTCGATCTTTACACTATTTGGAAGGGAATTATAATTTAGGGTTGTTTGGTATGAGAAAGAACATTTGAACTTAGTAGTTCGATGACGAGGAATATTGACTCTCATTTGTTCTCTTGTATTCACCGAGTGGACGTCACATCTGTAGTTAATTTTGAGGTGTAAATAAGAAGGCTGTTTCAATTTAATTATTTTAAAAGTGAAGGAATGAAATGCATTTTGCTACTGTTCTTCATATTGAGCCGTCTCATAGAATTAATGTATATCGTTGTTGGAACCGACCTTCTTAAACCGGAAACAAAACGGCAACAACGATTTTGCACAGCAATTTTTGCATTCTCGATTAATCAAACATACCGAGATACGGACCAAACATTACATCACAGTAATCAAAATACGATGAAACAAGTTGGTTGCACAGAGTCGCTTTCATACCTCTGTTCGTGAGATGGCGATTATTGAACAGGAAATTTAGACACACTCTGCGACCACAGTTCGATACGTGATTTGAGAATTTCAATCGACCGTCAAGAAGCAGACCAAGATTTTTCACCTCTTCTTGCTGCGACAAAACTTCATCATCGATAGCAATAGGTAGTGAATTAGTTCCAGAAAGTGCAGAATTGCCGCCAAAAAAATTGAGACCTGACTTCTTCGGATAGATATGCAAGTTATGATGTCTAGCAAGCTCAATAATCGACCACTGTTTATCAGAGAACATGTAACATCCGGATGAAAATCATGATATATTTGACTGTCATCATCGGAAAAATGGTATTGACAATGCTTTATTCCACGAGGTAGATAGGCCGTATCAATTGAAAAGAGAAGTGGCTCAAGAATGGATTCCTGAGGTACCCCCTTGCTAACAAAAATACTAACTCTGGCATATTGCCTCCTACAATTTAAAAAGGATTCAACAAATTAGAGGGCTATTCCTGACAGTCTATAATATTTCAGCTTGGCATAAAGTAGGCCATGACTGATAGTATCGAAGGCTTTCGTAAAATCTAAAAGAATCTGAGTAGTTACTAGACCCTTATCCCAGTTACCCAGAATGTAGTCCAGTATATGAGCCAGAGTCACTGGACATAGTACACTATGTCGACCTCTGAAACCTAACTGATATGCTGGTAAAATATTATTAGACGTACAATAATCAAAGAGCTCTTTGTACACCCACTTCTCTAGAATTTTGGATAAGAATGGGAGAATGCTGATCGTTCGGAGATCATCATTAAATTTTGTTTGTTTCACCTTTAGCACGGGAAAAATTAGAGTCATTTTCCAAGAATCGGGGCAATAACCAAGCTCTTATCAAGTATTTATGATATTACTGATAGGTAATAGAATCTCAGGCATACCCAACCGAATCATGTCTCCCGAAATACTATCCTCGCCAACAGCATCACACTTTAACCCGGAGACTATCTGGGATTTATCGTCAGGACTTGGAAGGCGAAATTGGAAAGGTAAATCCAAATAACAAGTAGCACCTTTGTAATACGATATCATCTCGGAACAATCCTCATTTAAACTGATAGAAAATGTTTATTTGGTACAACATGTAAGTTTTTAAGCTACTTTCAGAAATCTCGCTACTTGCCATTCGATATAGAAATGAAATAAATCTACATTCCCTTCGAATAGCACTCAAAGTATAGTTCCTCAAATTTTTGTAGATTTCCTGAGAATTAGATCTTTTATAGCGGTTGAGAGCATTATTTCTTTCTTTGATCATCATTTTTATCACATCAGTCAACGAAGGTGCCTGTTTTTTGTTACTCGGACTGTTCTTACTGGATCACGGAGTCTGAATGTATAACCAATTCGCAATTTTTCGCAATAAAGTTTGAATTTTCGAACAGAAAACCGCACGAATGTATTTATACTCCTAATAGATACTAATTATATTGTCAATCCACAGAACTCGTATGTCACACTCAAATCGCAGGAAACGATTAACAAATTAACCACGAACATTAGGTATTTTTTCATAGAGATTATCTATCATCCGTGTTTGTTAAATATACACACTTAGTTTCCAAATAAAGATCAAGATAATGCATTTTTATCCGGAATGTTTTTACCCTCGTTTGATCCTCACAATCTGGTCTGTTTGATAATGTTTTTTCGAAATTGCTAAACCGTAATATAACCATTTTTTTCACTCAAAAAAAGTGTCAAATCTCATATTTCAATGTCTGTGAACTCAAAAAAAACTGGAAATTTAAAAATATACTGAAATATTTATTACTGGGTATATTTTGGGTTACTTATCTATAACTCATTTCATTTAATTTGAGGATAATCCTTCCTTAATGTGAATCCTAAGGGTAAATTGATATGAATGAAACCTATTCTTGAATAATACAAGATTTTTGTATGAAGTGTCCATCATATTTTGTATTCTTGTACCATATCTTACTGACATAAAAGAATTTCAATGTATTTTTATTTCAAATGGCATATTAAATTTTCAAAAATTAACAGAAACATTATTCATCCCTATTCTTGTTTGATTTGAAGGCGACATGTTCAAATATCATTATACCCTACGAGTAAGTATGTCATCCTCTCAAGTGGCCAGAATATGAACGAAATGTCTGGATTGAAAAATATATAATTGTTTCCATTCGAAATAAGGGAAAAAATTCAAGGTTAAATTCTATGTCATAATCTCATTAACAGTTTTATTAGGAGCATTAAATTTAGTAATTCAGTAACTAGAATAACCTGTAATTCGAGAAGCCTGTGGAGGTTCAGAAATAAGGTAACAAATTGCCATCGGGGAAATTCATTCAAGAAATTAATTCGGGAGCTAACATGTAATAAAAATTCATAAATGTGAGATCAAACTTGGTAGGGAAATTAAATTCTTACGCAGGCCTGTTCTAGAGACATAATGAAATGAGATAATTGAAAACTTAATGATTCTGAATGATGTTGGGTGAAGACGTTATGCAAGAGGAAACATAGAAAGTAATTTATTTTCAAATAGCAAATCTGTTGTTTTTCTGATGAGTTCAATGATGCAAAATGTTCGACGAATTTTAAATGTTGTAGAGCAAGATGTAATGTAATTATTAGAGAGAAAATAAGAGAAATCTAAGAAGTAACAGATTAGTGTATTACAGAATAATAGCTGGAATTAATTCACCAGAACCTCTACAGATTTTAATCTAAATAAATCTCATGAAAACATTCAGAATTAAATTTTAAAAAATGTCCTAAATACACTTTATCACTTTATAGACATATATATTATCATCACATGTGGTGGAAATTAACTAATAAAGAATCAAAGGACATAACATAATAAACAAATTATTTAGAAATCATCTTACTCATATATACATTTCGATTGGGTATTAAAGAATCACAAGTTCCATCACCAAAAAATGCTCAACATATAATTCAAAAAGGCCTTTTTCTATTTTCATTTTTTGAAGAATATATAGCACATTCTCCAGAGGAAGAACCTGATACATTCGGACCCAAAATCTCTTCATTAAGGAGTTATTTCAATAAAGAATGTAATCATTTGAAAATATATGAAAAAACCTTTTTTAACATAACACATTTCTGCATCAACTAACCAATTTTGGGATAAGGATTGCCTATACGAAAATTAGGTTATATCACAGAAATATATAATGAAAGAACATACTACTCTGTCAAGAAAGTACCGGGAATTTTCAATAAAAACAACATTCTTACATTTAATCTTCAAAATTTATTGGGTCGCCTTCAAAATAGGCTCCATTTGCTCCAATACATCTATGCCAACGGCACTTCCAATTATCGAAACATTTTTTATAGGCGCTTTCCGGGATGGACTTTAGCTCTCGCGCCGAATTTTGTTTTATGGCTTCAATCGACTCAAAACGGGTGCCACGAAGGGGCAATTTTAGTTTTGGGAAGAGGAAAAAGTCGCAGGGAGCCAAATCCGGCGAATACGGTGGTTGCTGAAGCACGTTTGTTGAGTTTTTGGCGAGAAAGTCAGTCACAATCGTAGCTCGGTGAGAAGGCGCGTTATCGTCATGCAAAATCCATGAGTTGTTCGCCCACAAATTTGGCCGCTTCTTACGGATACGCTCACGCAAACGTTTCATAACGCCTAGGTAATACTCCTTGTTTACCGTCTGACCCTCTGGAACGAATTCGTAGTGCACCACGCCACGGATATCGAAGAAAACAATGAGCATCACCTTCATTTTCGAGTGGCTTTGGCGTGGTTTTTTCGGTTTCGGCTCATTTTTTGCCACCCATTCCGATGATTGCTGGCTTGTTTGCATATCGTACTCGTAGACCCAGGTCTCATCACCAGTTATAATGCGTTCCATGAATGTAGAATCGGTATTACAGCGATCCGGCATGTCTGAAGCAACCTGTTCGCGATGACGTTTTTGAAGAAAATTCAGGTCTTTCGGTACGAGTCGTGCGGCCACCTTTCTCATGCCCAAAATATCAATCAAAATCGTACGTGCGGACTCGTGGGATATCTTAAGATCATGAGCTATCTCTCTCAAGCTGTTACGACGGTTTTCCAGCACCCTTTCCTTAATTTTCTTCACGACCGTCCTTGAAGGCTCTGTACCACTGATATGCACGAGTTTTCGATAGAGCATTATCACCAAAGGCCTTTTGCAACATTTTCAATGCATCGGTACATTAAAATTCATTTGCAACATAAAACTTTAAACAAATTCTTTGTTCAACGTAATCACCCATAGTAATAATCGGCACGCACTCTGACATCGACTGACTTAATCAGCTGTTGCAAACACACTAGTTGACAGATCCCGCTCAAGCTTGGCATAGTAATTAAGGACAGTGGTACCAACCTAGGAAAAAAATTTTTACGTGCCGCATTGCCCCCCCAGATTTAAATCGATAATTCCCGGTACTTTCTTGACAGAATGTATGACTTCGACTCTGCATTAGATAACCGCCACGTGTATGTGATATAATACAAAGAAATTTCTCAATTATTAAAGTATATAAATTGAAAATTACTGTGAAGATCTATTTGCATATTATAGAATAATATCTGGAATTAATTCACCAGAACCTCTACAGATTTTAATCTAAATAAATATCATGAAAACATTTAGAATTAAATTTTAAAATTTTAAAACATGTCCTAAATATACTGTATCACTTGATAGACATATATATATATATATATATATATATATATATATATATATATATATATATATATATATATATATATATATATATATATATATATGTAATAAATAATCAAACTAAATATAAAATAATGAACAAATTATTTAGACATCACCTTATACCTATGTATGTTTCGATTGGATGTTAAAGAAGATTCATTATCAATGAATGTTGAACATATGTAATATGCAAACACTTCTTCATAGAAATTTTCAATTTATATAATTCATTAATTAAGAAAATTCTTTGTATTGCATTGTATATTTTTGTGATATAATCTTATTTTCGTATAGGCTATGCTGATCCCAAAATGGGTTAGTTGTTGCAGAAATGTGTTGTGTTAAAAAATTTATTTTTGTGTATTTTTAAACGATTATTCTGTTTATTTAAATAACTCCTTACTGAAGAGACTTTGGGTCCGAATGTATCAGGTTCTTTCTCTGGAGAATGTGCTATAAATTCTTTGAAAAAGGAAAATAAAAAAGGGCTTTTTTGAATTATATGTTGCACATTTTTTAGTGATGGAATTTGTGATTCTTTAACATCCAATAACATCTAATTGAAACCTATATATGTATAAGGTGATGACTAAATAATTTGTTCATTATACTAACAATAAAATTAGCTCTTAGGCGCTCTCGCCTAACTGACAAAACCCATGAAGATCGAAAGCTCAACATCTACCCTAAGTTCATCATTGGGTAAGACGAAACCCGAATCCCAGTTTACAACTTCGGATTCATTTGACAAAAGCAAAAGAACTTTTGGGATTTCGCAAATCTCCAAGTTTGTGGCGCGTTTGACCCTTTTATTCAAAAGCAAAAGTCTCCGAATCCAGAGAAGCGCGAGTTCTACAATTCGAGTGACTTTGTCTTTTGTGCTGTGCATTTTTCACTTTTTTCTTTGCTCAGACTTCTGTAATTTGTTCATTATTTTATATTTCTTTGGATTCTTCATTAGTTGATTTCCACCACATGTGATGATAATATATTTGTCTACAATGTGATATAGTGTATTTAGGACATGTTTTAAAATTTAATTCTGAATGTTTTCATGAGATTCATTTAGATTAAAATCTGTAAAGGTTCTAGTGAATTAATTCCAGCTATTATTCTGTAATATGCAAATACTTCTTCATAGTAATTTTCAATTTAAAAAAGATTAGTGCTCAGAAATTTGATTATAAGCTTTTGTCAAATAACATGTACTATCTTATGTTTGATTGTATCGGTCTCTACTTGTCGGAAACGTAAAAAACTAACTTTTAATCATCTTGTACTATCTTAGAAATAATTTAGATATTTTAGCGAAATATTGGTAAATTTTATGTTCACATGATTCTTAAGAGGACATAAGAATATATAAAGTATATATATTGCAACTACAATTGTAACAACATTTATATCAGTCATAGGGAGCGAACGACGTGGTTTTTTCATTCGTAAGTGGTCTACAGACAAAACACAATTCGAGGCACGTGGTCTAATATGCAGACATTGTGTAACTTGAAATAACAAATGCGAAACCATTCTGAAGTGAGTCCTATTTTGTATCATAAACTTCCTTGTCATTGCTGAATTCAACTGTATTTGTGTCTCAATAGGAACGCCTTAATTATTATTTTTGGATCAGCATTTTCACAATTTCATACACGCGTCATTTATTCTTAGGAATATCCTGATACTTTATTTTAGCAGTAACTATTAGGTAATACATCATATAAGAACTAATCTATTCTAGCAATCAACAATTAAGATGTTTAAATGTGCAAATTGAAGGTTCACATTTTTTACCGCAGTTACGAAATATTATTCCATCTTCAGACAACTATATATATATATATATATATATTTTTGTTTTTTTTTTTTTTTTTTTTTTTTTTTAATAATCACCATTATGGGAGTTTCCTCTAGAAGGTCCGGGTCTTAACGACCAAGGACCTTCTAGGCAGCTGTAAGGAACATTCTAACAATTCTTGTTGTCCAGAGGATCACCTCCTTCTGAGCTTTACTTATCAACTCCTGTGCCAGTTCAAGGAGTTCCGTATTTTCTGCCAGGTGGCTCTCAACCAATCCATTCTTGGAGATTATCAGGAGCAGAATCTTTACCGTTCTTAGCTGGTGTATCTCTTTTATTTCAAAAGCCAGGTCGTGGTACTTTGTTAGTTTCTCCGTGTACGCTCTACTTATGTTATCATCTGCATCATATATATATATATATATATATATATATATATATATATATATTCTGGGCTTAACAATATGGTATATCACATATTAGTAAGATACAGCCTAGTGCCGTCTACCCAGTCCTCTTCTCCAAGCCTCGCGATCCTGTGTCAGTTCCACGTTCAACTGTCTCTGTTCCATAGATTGGTGCACTGCCTCATTCCAAGAGCGTCTCGGTCTTCCTCTTTTCCTCCGTCCTGGTGGGACCCACTCAAATAACCGCCTCGGCCATCGATATTCGGGCATTCTCATTAAGTGTCCAAACCATCTTAGACTTTGGATTTCGATTCGGTCTATTACGGTTTCTCTGGCCTGTAACCGATCCCTTATGCTATCATTGGTGACATGTTGTAGCCTTGATGTTCCTGCACTTCGTCTCATATAGTCCATCTCAACTGCGTTCAGTCTGCGTTTTAGGTCAGCGTTAATGGTCCATATTTCACTGCCATAACACAGAGTCGATTCCACCATCGTTCTTCCTCCCCGTATCTTCGTACGATTGGAGATTCCTCTATCCCACCACAAAGAGTTAAGACAACCAATAATCTTTCTTGCCCCTTGAATTCTCTGTTTTATCTCGACTCCACCAATGCCATTTCTGTCAACGACCGCACCTAAGTACTTGAACTGATCTACTTGTTTAATTTTCGTGTCTTCGTCAATGAGCACCTCAAAACTTGCTTCACTGTTTACGACCAGATATTCTGTCTTTTTCAGATTCACGCTCAGGCCCCATTGTTCATATTCCCTGTACAATCTTTTGATCATATATTCAATATCAAAAGAATCCTGTGCTAAGATGACCTGATCGTCTGCAAAGCTCAATGAGTATACTTTGTGGTCCCCCACAGGTATACCCATCTCTCCGCAGCTCCTTTTCCACCTAGCCAACACCACCTCGACATAAAGGTTGAACAACAGAGGTGACAAACTACATCCCTGCCTCAGCCCCTTTGATATATTAATTGGCTTTGATAACTGTTTGCCAATTCTGATAGAGGCAGTATTATCTCTGTACATTTCTTGGACAATCAACAGCATTTGTTTATTGATCTTCAATATTTTCAATGCTTCCCATAGTTTCTGACGGGGAATAGTATCATAAGCCTTTTCCAAATCAACGAAGACCATGTGTACCTCTTCTCCTGTCGATATTCTTTTCTCTGCCAGTTGTTGTAGCACAAATAGGTTGTCCACACATGAGCGTCCCATTCTAAATCCAGATTGCTGTTCACTTATGCTACTGTCCATCTCTTTGCCGAGTTTAGAGCTTAAAATTTTACCATAAAGGCGGCTCAAGCTGCTGGTAATGCTGAGGCCTCTGTAGCAATTGGGATCCCTCCGGTCTCCTTTTTTGAAAACCGAAACCAGGTAGGCATGTTTCCATTCTTTTGGGGTTGTTATCGTATTAAAGCATCTATTCAAAAAAGTCGTCAGTCTTTTGACTATTTCTGTACCCCCATATTTGACCAACTCTATCGGTATATCTCCAGGGCCGGGAGATCTTCCATTCTTCATTCTCTTCAGTTGTTGCTGCGTTTCTTCTATAGTTATTGTCATATTAGGGTTATGGTGATCATGGCTATATCCTTCTTCTGCTTCATTCCTTGCGTAGTCTCTGTTTTCAGTTAAAAGCGTTTTGTAATGATCTTCCCAGTCCTTCATGTTAATTATATTCAGTGTTTTATGTGTCTCGTTGGTTTTGAGTGATCTAATTGTTCTCCACACTTCCGTTGATTGTGCTCCACCTATATAGTTCTCGATTTGGTAACACTTTTCCTCCCAGAATCGGTCTTTAGTTTCTTTTATTTTCTTCTTCAGTTCTCTATTCTTGCTCTTATATATGTCACGACTGTTTTGATCTTTATTTGCTAACCAGTTATTAAATAAGTTATTTTTATCCTCAATTAGACTCCTTATTTCCTCTGTAAACCATGGAGGTTTTCTTTTCAATTTTCTGGCTGGCATTGGTCCCAGAGCTTGCATTGCAGCTGAGTGTAGTGCTGCTTTTATGTTTTCATATTCAGTTTCCACGTTTTCATTTGGCGGTCTCGTTCTAAGCTCTTCTGCTAATCGACTTTGATATAGGGTTCCTATACTTTCCAGCTGTAATAGGTATAGATTCAATCTCTGTTCTTCAGGTAATTTTTGTTGTTCTTCATTGTCCGGATGTTTACTCATTTGCTTCTTAACAAAAGGACATACTATCTTAGCCTCCACCATGTAATGATCGGATCCACAGAACGATGTGGAACGTAAAAAACTAACTTTTAATCATCTTGTACTATCTTAGAAATAATTTAGATATTTTAGCGAAATATTGGTAAATTTCATGTTCACATGATTCTTAAGAGGACATAAGGATATTTAAAGTATATATATTGCAACTACAATTGTAACAACATTTATATTAGTCATAGGGAGCGAACGATGTGGTTTTTTCATTCGTTAGTGGTCTACAGACAAAACACAATTCGAGGCACGTGGTCTAATATGCAGACATTGTGTAACTTGAAATAACAAATGCGAAACCATTCTGAAGTGAGTCCTATTTTGTATCATAAACTTCCTTGTCGTTGCTGAATTCAACTGTATTTGTGTCTCAATAGGAACGCCTCAATTATTATTTTTGGATCAGCATTTTCACATATTTCATACACGCGTCATTTATTCTTTGAAATATCCTGATACATTATTTTAGCAGTAACTATTAGGTAATACATCATATAAGAACTAATATATTCCACCAATCAACAATTAAGATGTTTAAATGTGCAAATTGAAGGTTCACATTTTTTACCGCAGTTACGAAGTATTATTCCATCTTCAGACAACTAAAACTCAACAAAAGGTACAGGGTTATTGATGCAGAGTGAGAAATCAAATAAAAGTAAAATAAATGCAAGTCGTCTTTTGGTACTAGAATTATATTTTGTATGTCAAAAATTTTTCTGGAGACGAATTTTTTCCTTTATAACTATTATTATAGCAAATTAATACAAAATGTTATTATGCCTGCCATTAACTAGCAAAGAAAATTGGTGAATAACTCCGAAGAAGATTTTTCGGAAAAATTTGACACTAAATAGTTCTCACAGAAAAATTAGGATATATAACAATAATTTGAATAATATAAATGAAGGTTTATAATAACTTAATAATTAATAATAATTAATTAATCATTACTTAATAATTAATAATACTTGATAGAAGGTATATAAAATTATTTGAATATTTTAATATTTACAGATATATTCTGTTAGCCTTATACATATTTAGTTTCAAAAAATTATATTTAATATAATAACTTCAGCAATTAAATTAATGTCATATAAGCACTGCTTATATCAAACGACCTATAAAATAAACATTCATTATAGTCTAAGATCCGAACCTAAATCGACCTTCACCGAGCTGATAATAGAATAAAACCTATTTTATAATAAATTAAGTCTATTAGAAAATATATTAAAAATGGGTTTTCAAAAAAAATCCTGGACAAAATATTTTTAATCATTTTTTTTTAAATGATTTTTCATTATATGTTGCAACATCAAGATAATAAGAAAATTTTATACTGGACTTGAAGTATAAAACATATAGAATGTGCTAACATTGGGTTGTCTATAATTTTCCTGGACAAACTGCTAGGCTGTCAGGTATAAACAGGTATGACGATGCTAGCTACTTTCACTTGTTATGAAAATAGAAAAAAATTTATATCAGCACGAGCGCTGTTTTATTACGAACACGTTGATATAGGGTTGTCTGCAAAAAATTTGGCCCTAATAGGGGTTTGCGAATTTCAAACATTTTAATTTCAACGCTTGTGAAAATGAGTGACAGAGAGATCCGAGGTAAGTATAATGTGTAATAATAAAGGACCGAACATCGCAGTCGTTTGTGATGGGGCATGGAATATAAAAAGTACCTTCCATAGTTTACGAGCCGAGCATGCGCACTTTTTTATATTCCATGCCCCATCAGAAACGACTGCGATGTTCGGTCCTTTATTATTATACATTATACTTACCTCGGATCTCTCTGTCACTCATTTTCACACGCGTTGAAATTAAAATGTTTGAAATTCGCAAACTCCTATTAGGGCCAAATTTTTTGCAGACAACCCTATATCAACGTGTTCATAATAAAACAGCGCTCGTGCTGATATAAATTTTTTTATATTTTCATTACAAGTGAAAGTAGCTAGCATCGTCATACCTGTTTATACCTGACAGCCTAGCAGTTTGTCCAGGAAAATTATAGACAACCCAATGTTAGCACATTCTATATGTTTTATACTTCAAGTCCAGTATAAAATTTTCTTATTATCTTGATGTTGCAACATATAATGAAAAATCATTTAAAAAAAAAATGATTAAAAATATTTTGTCCAGGATTTTTTTTGAAAACCCATTTTTAATATATTTTCTAATATACTAAATTTATTATAAAATAAGGTTTATTGAATTTTCAGCTCGGTGAAGGTCGATTTAGGTTCGGATCTTCTACTATTATAAGAGATCCAAATGAGATAACAAAATCCAATAAATATAAATTGTTAACAAAAATCCTATAAACTAAATATTTTAAGCCGACAAAATTTTGTTTCTGCTCATCCCCCTTATGAAAACATATATCTTTCAAAAATGTTTAACATAATCCTTAGAATTTCATCATAAAACTATCTTACTTAGAATATTCAATATTATTGAATATTTAACCAAGGTACTTTTTAGAAAATCTCTAGATATGTAAAAACATTAGTAAAAAACAAGTATTAAGCGAGACTTTGCTCCTCAGTACCCAATCATATTGAATAAAATATAATATCAATCAACAAAAAATATTTACTCACCTTTAACAATCAAGAAAGCATAAGAGGGATGAGCAGAAATAAAATTTTTTCTACTAAAAATATTTAATATATAGGTTTTTTGTTAATAATTTATATATTGAATTTTGTTATCCCATTTGGATGTCTTATAATGAATGTTTATTTTATATGTCGTTTGATATAAGCAGTGCTTATATGACATTAATTCAATCCCTGAAGTTATAATATTAAATATAATTTTTTGAAATTAAATATGTAGAAAGCTAACAGAATATATCTGTAAATATTAAAATATTTAAATAATAATAATTATAATAATTGATCGAAATTTTACAAGCACTGTAAAAAAATGGATATAGAATAATTCGAACGTGTTGGGAATGTAATTTAAATCGGTACATTTCTAAAAGATGGCTCAAAAATATTAAATTTTTGAAAAGAAACAGCTGATTCTTGCCGATTTAGACTGATTGGACATCTGCCGATAACATCCAGTTCGAATTTTGTTGAGTTTCATATAAACGTAGGTCAATCTCGGCCAAACACCAAATTTGGTCATCACCACCAGATAACAAATAATGATAGCATCTCATTGTTGGGTGTATGACTTTGAAATGGACGCAGAATGTGAATGAGTTTGCGCAGAAAGCTCTCAACTATACTATTTTCAATAGAGCAGATTGAAGAATTCTGTCTGAAAAAGAAGCCCTGCTCACCTACCATACTCAGTTTCACGGACGTATAGTCTATGGTGTAATCCTGTGGGGGTTGTCCCCAGATGCACAAAGGGTTTTCCTGAAGCAGAAGAATGCTCTAAGATTATTGGCAGGAGTCGAGCAGAGAACTAACTGCAGGCCATTCTTCATTAAATACGGAACACTAACTTTACCATTCTGTTATATATTCGATTGCCTCCTTCCTATATATCCATACGAATAGAATTTTTATCCACTTGGATTATACACTATTACCATCAGCAGATTGAATTCATACAAAGATTATTTCAAAATACCAGCCTCCAAAGACTAGACGTGCGCTCTATATTTCCAGTGTATAAAGAAAAGTTGAATTCTGCATTATCATATTACACTGAAGTAATGATATTATTATTTCTTGTGGAATATGAAAAGCACTAGGTGAGAGTTATAACAATTATTTTCAATACATTTCCGATCAGTTTTACTAAATTTATTATTTTTCATCTAAACTTTTTTGTTAAACATTCCAAAAGGTATTTAACACTTTCGTGAAGAATCATTAGTGCAAGCTTTTGATGTTTCATGCAAGTCCTTATTACAGGTCGAGAAATTAGAATGATCGAATTGAAATTTATCATATCTGACCACTATATGTTCCTTATGCATCCAAAGTTATAGAAAACATGTTACATTCAATAATTTATTTGATTTCTTAAGCTTGATAACTTCAGTGGAAGGGTTTAAATTATCAGTGTATCTTTATGATAGTGGCGACTTCATTGATTCAATATTTCAACCTTATCGATTCCTAAGAGCCTTGAAAATTGATGGTCGAAATTAGAAAAAGAGTATTCCTCAAAAAATTTCCATCGGATCTTGTTGAAATTTGCCATTACTAGAAGAATTGGATCAATTCATTTTTGTGACTCGAAAATCCAGAATTCAACAATTGATCGAGTTACAAATGAACAATTTATAAGTACAAGTACAAATTCAGTATCGATAAAACGCCTACATACTTTTTCAGACTTCATACACATTCACCCCGAATTTTCCCTTAGGTTTAATCTCTATTCCATAGACGAAGGCCCATACAGATAAATATTTTGGTTTGGCAATGAGGGTTTCTTATTTATACAACTTATTTATGACTGTTGTTCCTATTCTTCTGGTTAGCTCTATTGTTGAATTCATGTTAGTATTCCTAAGGAAAATCGATAACCTCTTCCCAATCGCTGAATCAAGAGATTAGTAGCAATCTACTCAGTAACAGGTTTTCAATTTTCGTCCTACACTATCTGAATTTCCCAACAGTGGTTTATATCTTGATGCAGCTACAAAGTTTTGAGATAACATCATTTCAGTAGAAAAACCTCACACAACAATTCTACATAGAATGTTTAATGGCAAAATACGTAATCATTATTCATAATGGCATATAAATATCGGGTGTTTTTTTTAGAGTGATAGAACTTTCGATAGGGATAACTGTGATTTGACGGAAGAAAGAAGCCATGTTGTTTTGACATTTCTGTTCAGTAAGCATTGACAAATTATCATGGAAATACTCACGCCGCAACAACGTTTACAAATTGTTGAAATTTATTTTCAAAATCAGTGTCCTATTCGCCAAACTTACAGAGCACTTCGTGAAATTTATGGTCCACTTAATCATCCATCAGAGCAGCTTATTCGTCGAACTATCGATTGATTTCGGACAACCTTTTCTCTACTCGATGCAACAACAACAAAAAGACAAAGAACTGTACGTACAGAAAAAAATATCACTGCTGTAAGTCATAGTGTTAATGATGATCCAGATTTGTCTATTCGTCGACGTTCACGTTGGACTCTGTGCATCCACAAAGACAAAGAACTGTACGTACAGAAGAAAATATCGCTATATTCACAACAAGACTCTGTTGATACACTTTTTCATCGTAAAATTGTGTTTAGTGATTAAGCTCATTTCTGGTTGAACGACTATGTAAACAAGCAAAATTTCCACATATGAATTGAAAACCATCATCAAGAAGTTCTGCGGTTTCGATTGCATCCTGGAAAATGCACTGTATGGTGTGCTTTACACGTTAGAGGCATCATCGGTCCATATTTCTTTAAAAAAGATACTGGAGCTAATATTACAGTGAATGGTGCTCGTTACAGATCGACGATCAATGATTATTTGTTTCAAAATTTGAATGGTACAGACCCAGAAGTGTTTTGGTTCCTACAAGATGGTGCTACACCTCATTCTGCTACCGTAACAATTGATTTTTTGAAAGAAAGATTTGGCGATAGCATTATTCCGAGAAGTGGTACAATTAATTGGCCTTCAAGATCATGCGACATAACTCCATTGGATTATTTTCTCTGGGGTATTGTCAAGTCATTGGTTTATGCTGATGAACCAGAAACAATAGACGCTTTGGAAGCCAACATAACTCGTGTTATTGATGAATTAGGCCTGAATTACTCGAAAAAGTGGTCCAAAAGTAGTCTGGTCGAATGCAGTTCCTCAGATCTAGTCGTGGTGGACATACGCAGGAAATTATTTTTAAAACATAAATGTCATAATTAAAAAAAATGTATATGAGACAGTAATGCATTTCCGCAAAAATGCATTCTTGTGGAAATTAATTACTGTCTCATATACATTTTTTTTAATTAAAATGAGTTTCCACCAAGTAAATAACGAATCAATCAAATAAATGTCATAAATCTTTCAAATAAAAAAACTTTGGCTTCAATCTCAATTTAGATGTGATATATTTCAATTTATAGTTTTATCACTCAAAAAAAAAACACCCGATGCTTAACTGCTTAACAAATGGGATACTCTCGTGCTATGGTGACGAGGGCTTCCTGAAATACAACGCTCAATGGCTAAGATATCTTGTTTTATAGTCTACGATACTAATGGATCCATAAATAGAAACATTTTATGAAATGAGAGGTAAATTACTTCCTTACAAAACCTCAAAAACTACAATCCTCACACCAAACTGACATTATTATATACAACTTCTATGAGAAGGAAAGTCTGACAAACCATTCAAATTATTCATTTTCCATGAGGAACTATTTTGTTAATCAAATACTTACTAAATGAGTTCGATCGTTGATTATGCGTTGTGGGCAGAAGCAAACATTCAGTGTCCATGTCT
The DNA here is from genome assembly GCA_034642435.1 of Megalocaria dilatata. NCBI lineage: Eukaryota > Metazoa > Arthropoda > Insecta > Coleoptera > Coccinellidae > Megalocaria > Megalocaria dilatata. Next base: position 47,628,798 of record CM067859.1, on the reverse strand, counting down.
GAATCGTCAATACTAGGCTCATTCAAATTTCCCATCGAAGAACTTCTTAGCGGAGGAAGACTAAAATGAATCTCTTTCGTCCTGTGAACAAATACATTGAATCTTTGAATTGCTATTCAGTAATGATAAACAATTTTTAACTCGAATTTTCAAATCCAAAAATATTGAGGAAAGTATTGAATCATTTCACGTATCGTTCTCATTGATATTACGTACCAAAATCATCCTCATCAGCAAGTATTTTAATTTTATATACTCTTATTCTGTTCTTATGGCCATCTTCAAGATTTGGATAATAAATCCTTCAGTTAACGACAGCTTTGTTTATTTCTCAGATTTCACAGGTGAGACTCTTAAATTGAGATTTTCTACGATAAAGAAAACTAGCATTGAACCAATTTTCTTAATATTTTTGCTGTTGTCTAGTGAAGGTCATACAAACCTGAAACTAGTAGGTCCTTTGATAATTTTGAAAAAACCTTTTTCCAATAAAGATCTTAAGCGAAAAAAGAATTACATAATAACAATAATCTAGTTGAACAACCATAGTCATTATACAGGAATCGAATCTTCTCCTCTAGAACTGATGAAGTATTTAGAAATACCAATTTTTTTCATTGAGTTACACTCACTATAACTGAAACTAAATGCAACGATGTCTCTTTCCCATTTTATTCTAAAGTAGTGTCAGTTGAAGATTCTCAATGGCCACATAGAATCTAGTGTGTTCAAGTTCAGGAATCATGCAAGTTAAAAACGAGGTCCGAGTTGAGAATCTTTCTATGTCCGGTTGCAATTCAAGAAAGAGTCACTAAATAAAAATGCTTCACTTAATTCTAGCGTTTGTTCAGATAAGTATATTCAGTTTGCCTGGTAAGATATGTTTTGTTGATTATTTTTATTTTTTAAAATGTAAAGAAGCGCTGATGAGTTTTCGTTGTGAGAATTCTACATTGTTTTTTGAAGATGTTCTGCATGTTTTAAGAATTTTTTTGAAGGAACTTATTTTGAGCTAGTTGTTTTTGAAGAAGTTCTTGAAGTTACGTTTTGCATTTTTGAAAATGAATTTGTTTTTCATAAAACAAGGTACGAGACAAAATTTTGTATCCTTCAAGTATCTATTTAATAATTTTAATTGATAATTTATATTTTTTTGACTTCTTTTTTTCTTCTTTTGGTACTGTGTAATAAATGTTAACTTTATATGTCTACTAAATTGAAACAGTGTTTTCTAAAGACATTTATTTGATTTTATTCTAAAAGTTTTTGAATAAAAATTTTTTTAAATTTGAATTTGTAGGAGGTTAACAGAATATGATATTTGAAATTTTGTAATAATCCTCCTATCAAGAAAAAACCTCCTTTAATTGTTTTATTGTATTTATAATAATTATACATTTTGGTTTACACTTACAACATATTATCAAGGAGTCTATAAAATACCTTGAAAACTTTGTGTGTGTTTTATGACGAACATAGAATATGTAGGATTTTAAAAAGTTCATTTCATTCTAGCGTTTGTTCAGATAAGTATATTCATTCTGTCTGGTAAGATATTTTTTGTGAATTATTATTATTTTTTTAAATGTGACTTGAAGCTGATGAGTTTCCGTTGTGGGAATTCTGAATTGCTTTTTGAAGATGTTTTGCATGTCTTTTGAAGGAATTTATTTTGAGCAAGTTGTTTCTGAAGAAGTTCTTGAGGTTATGTGTTATATTTTCGAAAAGGAATTTCGTTTTCATAAAACTAAGTACGAAACAAAATTTTGTGCCCTTCAAGGACTTATTTGGTAATTTTAATTGGAAATTTATGTTTCTTGTAATTCTTTCATTTCGTTTTGGTACTTTGTAATAAATGTTAATTCTATACATTAATGAGAAATAAGTTTCATTTTATAGAAGGATTATTACAAAATTTAAAATATCATACAGATTTCATCTGTAAACCTTCTACAAATTTTAACTTAAAAAATATTGTATTAAAAAATTTTTGGAATTAATTTAAATAAATGTCTTTAGAACACACCGTGTCAATTTAGTAGACATATAGAATTAATAATTTATACACAGTATACTGTGTATATACAAATGTATCTGTATAACATTGTGTTATGTATAATATCTACAAAAACAAAGATCCAAAGAATATAGAACATTACTTTAACACTCAATTCAGATCTAGAGATAGCGTACAGATAGGGATAGCAAATACATCTGTTGAATAACATACTTATTGTTATCTCAGTAGTAAAAAATACAATTTTGGCCCCAAAATGTATAAAATTTATATACAAAATTAGAAAAATGCTGATCTCCTAAAGATATTTTTCAGAAGCTCTTTGCTTGACCTGAACATGAACACTGTCCATGATTTAATGAAAAATACCTAAAAGTTGTTCTTCTGGATAGATTTTTTTTTCATTTCTTTTGTTTTTTGTACTTTTATTGGATTACTCATTTGTAATTTCAGAAGGAAGAATGTTTTCTTTTGGTTATGTATGTTGATAAGTTGTTATAATGCATTAAAGCGAGTCTATAGGACAGATACAATTTAAAATGGTTATAATGGCAACACTGTATATTATTTTTGACATTTCCCATATCATTTATGTTCAGTACCTTATGCCATTTAATCATAGAATGATTCACATGTCAACAACGTTTAAAAATTCTTAAATTATTTTATCGAAATCAATGCTCATTTTTGAAAACTGAGAAATTTAAAAAGAATTCATGGACGGCAGTTTTGTTCAAATTTTCATCATTCCAGATTCTATAATTCTGCTTGTTTACATAAAAACTCAACCAAAAATGAGTTTAATAACTTAATAAAATTTTTCGATAACATTGTTCATCATTTTCAAATTGTTCAAGGGCAAAATTAGAAAATAAGCGACGTTTATGGTGGCCAAATGGTTTCAGTTCTTGAACCAGTTGAATTTTGTGATGATGTGAACCCAAATCTTTTCTCCAAGTTGTTGTTTGAGAAAGATTCAGTTGTTGAGAACGACGTGCAACCGATAAGTCTCGATCACATACAGGGGGTGGTCCAACGAAAACACCTCGATTTTCCGACTTTAAAATAAAAATTTGGAAAATCACTGGGACCCGTCAATTTTTGATTCGTAAGGGAACAACTTTTCGGCTTTTTTCATTCCCGTACCTTCAACCCCCTGACGGGGATGAGCACAACCCCTTGATTTTGCAGATCGTGTTGAGTATTATGTGACCCTGAAATTTCGCTCCAAAATATCCACCGATAATGAAATAACAGCGAAAATAGTGAAAGAGGCAATGTGGAATTTATCTCGAGAATATAATTCGTATCCGACACATTTCAAAAGTATTTAGTAGATATGTTGTTAATTGTTTTCCTAAAAAAGTATTAATTTCTTATCCAAAAAACTAGACAAGCCATGTTTTTTATTTACCTTAGTCTATCGTGAATTTTTGAGAACGTTACAAGTGTGTTGAAGCGATTGAATATTTGTAGTAGAATTAGAATGGTGTATTTGGATAAAATCCTTTTTGTCTGACCGAGAATTCTGCGTTCGCATCGGGAGTTCTTTTTCGACAGACAGAGTGGTACAGAGCGGCGTACCCCAGGGATCTGTTCTTGGGCCGCTGTTTTTTATATGCCAGTGACTTATCTCGTCACATCTGGTCTGACTGTTCTTTTTATGCCGACGATACTGACTAAAGATAAATGTGTTGTTTTGCATCTCGGGGTCAATCATTCGCGTAGGACATATATGCTGGGTGAGCATCTTTTGAACACTGTACGATCCCATAACGATCTTGGTGTGACCGTTTGTGAGAATTTGTCGTGGTCAGAGCATATTACGAAAACTGCGAAAAAGGCGAATAGCAGGCTCTTCATGTTAAAGAAATCGTTCCGAGAAATATCCTTAAGATCATGGATACGATTATACTCCAGTTACATAAGACCATTGTTGGAATATTGCGGGCCTGTGTGGAATGCTGATTTAGTGCGTGATCAACAGTTACTGGAAAAACTACAACGGAAGGCAATGCGACTTTGGTTTCGAGGTGCACGACCAAGCTGTGAGGAAAGATTATGTTTGGTGGGTTTCAGCACCTCCGAAAGGCGCAGGCTACGAGGAGACTTGATTATCACTTTTCGTATATTGAGGTACAATTATGGCATACTGAGGGACAAATATAGTGTAAGCTCTGACACTCGTTTGAGAGGTCACCATTTAAAACTTAAGAAGGAAAACTTTTCTGTCAGGTTCCGCAAGAATTGTTTAGTGAATCGCGTGTTCACAGTGTGGAATTCCCTACCTGCTGGAATTGTCAGTGCGAGTTCGGTTGCTGTGTTTAAGAGTGGATTGGACGGGTGGTTTGACTGAGACTATTGTGACATTAATGAAAATTTGTATTTTTTTGGCTTAATTTGCTATCGGGTTTTTTTTTTGGAAATTTAATGAGGTATTTTTACTACTGAGGCAACAAATTCTGCTAATTTTAGGGTTTATGGGTTCGCCCCTTCCTTTGTTTGTATATAAATAATAATAATGATAATTTCGTAAAAGAAAGGGACTCTGCGCGAAGAAGAGTGGCTTTATTTAACGAACGCCATTCTGGAAAAAATGTCTCCGCTGCTTACTTTGTGCAACTGGTTGTCAAATTTGACGCTACTGGTTCAGTCGGAAACGAAAATAGTGTGCATGAAAGAGACGAAACTAGGGATATGGCTGTCTTTCGTCATCTAGCAATGGATCCGACCTTGAGTACTTGGAAATTGTCCGATGTATCTGGTGTTTTACGCACAACAATCATGAGAATCCTGAAACAACATGAATTTCATCCTTATAAGATACGATTGGTTCAGGAACTGAATGAGGATGATCCCGATCACCGACTCCAGTTCTGTGAAGTGGTCAGCGAAATGATTAATGTTAATCAAAACTACATGTTCAATATCTGTGTTTCGTACTAGTGTTCATTTTACCTTAACGGTATTGTAAACCGGCATAACTGTCGGTATTGGTCAGATGAAAATCCAAGGCTATTTCGCGAGGTGCATACTCAGCGTCACCAAAAATCAAATGTTTGGGGGGGAGGGCATTTATGGAAATCACATAATCGGCCGTTTTTTATACCAGGGAATTTCACTGGCCAAATATATTTACATCTATTAGAGAACGCTATTTATTCAGCCCTCGTTCAACTATTGGAGAATGCAGAAGACCATCAAACGATCATTTTACAACAAGATGACGCACCCCCTCATTTCGTTCAACCGATGCGTCATTTATTAGATGAAAATTTTCCTCACTGGACTTTTTTTATGGGGTCACTTGAAATTCAAGATTTACGCTACCCAGCCTGTGTCACTGGATGATTTGCGAACTCGGATCATTAGTGAATGCCGTCAAATTACACTAAAAATTTTGAGTACCATACGTGAACGTTTTCAGCAAAACTTACATTACTGCGTGGAAGTGAATGGTGCCCATTTTCAGCATTTAATAAACTAATCACAAAAGTAAGTTCTCTTCCACTATTTTACCTATCATGACGTTATCGATGGAAATTTTGAAGAGATCAGGATCAAATAGTACTCGATAAGATCTTCAAATTGAGGTATCGCAACTCACCTCATCCCTATTAAAAATCAAGGGGTTGCACTCACCTCCTTTAGGGGTTTGCAGTTACGGGGATGCGAAGTCCGGCAAAAAATGTTCCTCGAATCTGAAATTGACGGGTCCGAGCGATTTCCACATTTTCAGTTTAAAGCCGGAAAATCGAGGTGTTAAGTTTTCGTTGGACTACACTGTATGTGATTATTATTATTATTATTTGGTAGTTGATCATAATTGAAACACAATAAATTGGAGTTACTATGTATATACTACCAAGGTTTTTTATTATTTTTGGTTCACATGTTACCGCGGTTTCGAACGATGACCGTTCATCTTCAGACGTAACAGAGGACTAAAGCACTAGTTACAGATTCAGTTTTGAAGTAATGTTTTATTTGGTACAAAAACTGTATAACAGATGTTACAAATTATTCAGAATAAATATTTCCAGTGAAAAGCAATAACAAGGATTACAGAGGTGTTATGGGTTTTTATGATGGTACATGAACAATTCCTTTTTCAACAGGTAGCAAGTAAGAAATAGCAGAAAATAATTATGTGCAAATGTCGGTACCTTTTGAAGCTATTTCGGTTACTTAAAAACATTAAATATTTTTGATTTACACAGATCAGTCTGGTCGTTCATTATATCGATATCACCATTATGCAGCGCTTTGAATATTTCAATTGATTCTAGATAATTTAATTTTCTCCCTTTTGATGCAAGATGGAGGATTTTCAGATTTTCAATTGATGGGAATGAATGACCATTGTCAATACAATGTGTTGCAAATGTTGATGATTTTTTATTCTTTTTAAAGTCAGTTTGGTGTTCTCTGAATCTAGTTTTAAAAGATCGTCCAGTCTGACCTATGTAAATACTATTGCAATCTGAACAGGTTAACTCATAAACTCCCGATTTTTCTATTTTTGGGGTGGTGTCTTTCGCGTTGAATAAAATTGAGGATAATTTGCTAACAGATTTGTAGGCTACATTCAAATTCAATTTTGTGTAAATGTTAGCAATTTTTTCACTTACGTCTCCAAAATATGACAATGAAATAATTTTTTCTTTATTATATAATTTTGTATGGGGGTATATTTGATATGATACTACTTGGGAATATTTTTTGGCTGATAATTTATTTATTATATTTTCACTGAAACCGTTGTTCTTAGCTATTGTTTTTATGGTTTTTATTTCATTTTCGAAGTTAGATTTTGAGAGAGGTAAGGAATATGCTCTGTGTATCATGGATCTGTAGGCTGCAATTTTTTGATGATATGAATGATTAGAGTCTATGGGAATGCAGTATAGATACGTAGACGACATACTTGCGTGCATCAATGGAACAGCTAGACAACTATTTCAATTTCTAAAAATAATCAATAGCATTCATCCGACCATAAAATTCAAGTTAGAAAAAGAAAAAACAGAAATATTTCATTCTTGGACCTTTCTATAACACATTCAAAAAACAAAATTGAATTAAATATATATAGAAAACCTACCTACACGGATATTTGCATTCCCATAGACTCTAATCATCCATATCATCAAAAAATTGCAGCCTACAGATCCATGATACACAGAGCATATTCCTTACCTCTCTCAAAATCTAACTTCGAAAATAAAATAAAAACCATAAAAACAATAGCTAAGAACAACGGTTTCAGTGAAAATATAATAAATAAATTATCAGCCAAAAAATATTCCCAAGTAGTATCATATCAAATATACCCTCATACAAAATTATATAATAAAGAAAAAATTATTTCATTGTCATATTTTGGAGACGTAAGTGAAAAAATCGCTAACATTTACACAAAATTGAATTTGAATGTAGCCTACAAATCTGTTAGCAAATTATCCTCAATTTTATTCAACGCGAAAGACACCACCCCAAAAATAGAAAAATCGGGAGTTTATGAGTTAACCTGTTCAGATTGCAATAGTATTTACATAGGTCAGACTGGACGGTCTTTTAAAACTAGATTCAGAGAACACCAAACTGACTTTAAAAAGAATAAAAAATCATCAAAATTTGCAACACATTGTATTGACAATGGTCATTCATTCCCATCAATTGAAAATCTGAAAATCCTCCATCTTGCATCAAAAGGGAGAAAATTAAATTATCTAGAATCAATTGAAATATTCAAAGCGCTGCATAATGATGATATCGATATAATGAACGACCAGACTGATCTGTGTAAATCAAAAATATTTAATGTTTTTAAGTAACCGAAATAGCCTCAAAAGGTACCGACATTTGCACATAATTATTTTCTGCTATTTCTTACTTGCTACCTGTTGAAAAAGGAATTGTTCATGTACCATCATAAAAACCCATAACACCTCTGTAATCCTTGTTATTGCTTTTCACTGGAAATATTTATTCTGAATAATCTGTAACATCTGTTATACAGTTTTTGTACCAAATGGAACATTACTTCAAAACTGAATCTGTAACTAGTGCTTTAGTCCTCTGTTACGTCTGAAGATGAACGGTCATCGTTCGAAACCGCGATAACATGTGAACCAAAAATAATAAAAAACCTTGGTAGTAAATACATAGTAACTCCAATCTATTGTGTTTCAATGTCTTATGTTCCGTTTAAGGTTTGTCGTTTAACAATGAGAATCATCTAACAATGGCTAAACGTGTGAAAATTGTGAAAATTCACTACAAAAAATGCTATTCTGTAAAATCCATTACAATCTTTCAGCATCGCGACGGCATTTAAAAGCAAAATAAAAGCTTTTAAGTCGGAGAGCCAACATACTACTCTGTCAAGAAAGTACCGGGAATTTTCAATTAAAACAACATTTTTACATTTAATCGTCAAAATTTATTGGGTCGCCTTCAAAATAGGCTCCATTTGCTCCAATACATCTATGCCAACGGTACTTCCAATTATCGAAACATTTTTTATAGGTGCTTTCCGGGATGGACTTTAGCTCTCGCGCCGAATTTTGTTTTATGGCTTCAATCGACTCAAAACGGGTGCCACGAAGGGGCAATTTCAGTTTTGGGAAGAGGAAAAAGTCGCAGGCAGCCAAATCCGGCGAATACGGTGGTTGCTGAAGCACGTTTGTTGAGTTTTTGGCGAGAAAGTCAGTCACAATCGTAGCTCGGTGAGAAGGCGCGTTATCGTCATGCAAAATCCATGAGTTGTTCGCCCACAAATTTGGCCGCTTCTTACGGATACGCTCACGAAAACGTTTCATAACGCCTAGGTAATACTCCTTGTTTACCGTCTGACCCTCTGGAACGAATTCGTAGTGCACCACGCCACGGATATCGAAGAAAACAATGAGCATCACCTTCATTTTCGAGCGGCTTTAGCGTGGTTTTTTCGGTTTCGGCTCATTTGTTGCCACCCATTCCGATGATTGCTGGCTTATTTGCATATCATACTCGTAGACCCAGGTCTCATCACCGGTTATAATGCGTTCCATGAATGTAGAATCGGAATTACAGCGATCCAGCATGACTGAAGCAAACTGTTCGCGATGACGTTTTTATAGTAAAAATCGGCACGCACTCCGACATCGACTGACATAATCAGCTGTTGCAAACACACTAATTGACAGATCCCGCTCAAGCTTGGCATAGTAATTAAGGACAGTGGTACCAACCTAGGAAAAAAAAAATTTACCTGTCTCATTGCCCCGCCAGATTTAAATCGATAATTCCCGATACTTTCTTGACAGAATGTAGTCCTCCTATTTATTTCCAGATATATTTTTATCGAGTTTATACGACACCAGTTTATTACATACTGAAATTCAACTTCGTATTCATTTTAAAACATCGTCTTATACGGTTATAAAAAGCGAAATTGAGGAAAGAAGTTTCAACGTAAGTGTCAAATTCACCTGAGTCAGTGCTGGTGCAAGAATTTCCGTGAACTTACGATCCACAAGTGCAACATAAATATCCCATTTCCCTGTTTACCTTCGAACAAAGAAATCGAATGCGCGAATATCTGGAATACTCACAGAAAATGCGGGGTATTTCCTTGACTCGATGGGTAAACTAGAATGGATCCGGATTTTTCGTCATTCTTGTTCCGTCTTCTCTTTATGAAAACCAAGGTTGCTATGAGAAGAAATACGAGAATGCAGCATCCGACAACAATAGACGAGTAGATAATTTCTGAAAAAAAGGGTTAATTAATTGAAGTAAATGTCATGAATTTCCTAGATGAAATTGTATCATTTTAAGCGCTCCTTATCTCCCCCGATTTTTCAAATTTTTGAATGAGAACGGTTAATTTTGAGCCTACATATAAAGACTGTGTGTCTGGTCGTAAAAATTACATTCGAAAAAACTTTCTTCAATACTTAAAATATGCAAGGGTAATTTTGGACCCAAATCAGAAAATCAAATTCTTGAATAATCAAAATTCTGAAGGTAATATGCTTGTTGGATATATTGTCTCTTCCAAAAAAAAAAATTTCATTAGAAGTGTTAAGCCTAGAAGGAAAAACTATGCTTTCAACTTCAAAATCAAATTGTATAGTAAAAAATATTTCTACAATTTAGAATAGTTGTTCGGTCAAGACTGTGGCTTCACCATGGTGCAAATGTTTAGCTAACTCTACAAATAATAACTCCAAATGTTATATAGGTATGGTTAAAGCAAAAACTTGAAAAAACATTAGTACAAAGAACAGTCAATTTTCGAAAATATGGATAAGAAAACATTTGCAAGAAAGAGATGCAACCGTGATATTGGGGCCAATTATAAGAAATACCCAACTAAGCAGGGTAATTTGGACATAATTTCAAAAATGTTGATGATGAATAATGAAGTTAGAACTACCAGACTTACACTGTTGAAAGCGAACGAAATCAGCGGCTAAAAGAACCTTAAAATTCTTCTCAATGAGTAAACAGATTTCAACAGATCTATTTGAAATGTTTTTGCTGAGTTGAGTATTTCCGATAAATTACCCCAATATTTGAGAATTATTTAACGGTTTTTTTTGCTTACTGATCAGGCAATACATATGGGTCGAGAAAAATTCTTACCAAATTATCAAGCCTAGGTTCAAAAACAATTTGCGCTCAATAAGAGACTTGTTTTCATTGAGGATTATTTAATTGGACCATATTTTCATCCAATGAGATTCAATGATCATGCATACTACCTTCTTCTAGAAGAGGTGCCTATATTTCTTAAAGATATCCTTATACAAATCAGACAAGACATGATTATTGTTGAATATGAAACTTGTTTTGAGGACTATTTAATTAGACCATATTCTCATCAATTGAGATTAAATGAACATGCATACCGCCAGTTAGATCAGGAATATTTCATCTCCAAAATTTACGAAAATGTGATTTTGTCAGATTTTATAAGTACTCTTATCATTCCATCTGGTGCAGAAGTACAGGGTGTTCAAAAAGCCTATCAGATATTTGTTTGACTCTACATATGAATTTGAGCGACGAACGGCAGTGGGGAGGGAATCTTGGTGTCCGCCATTTTGCGGAATTTTAGTCCCGATGGAGCAGTACCCGGGAACGAGCGTATTATTTCAATTCAATAGTGGCTTCTCAAAGTTTGTATCGTGCGGAATACCGTACATGTCATACACCAAGTGACAACAGCATTTGAGATCCGACAATACAGGTGCGACGGTAAAAACTAAACACTCTGGCCGCCCTCGTTCAGTCCGCGACGAAGAAATGATTCGGGAAGTGTCAGTTCGTCAAAATCCATCCTTATCCATCCGAAAGAGAGGCGAATCATTGAACATCAAAAAATCGTCCTTGTATTTGATTTTAAAGAAAGATTCGCAATTAAAAGCCTATAAAATTCAATTGGTTCAAGAATTGAACCATAGAGACTATGCTAATCGATAGAATTTTGCCAACGAAATGTTACGGCGGTTCAACAGTGTTGATAACATACTCTTCAGTGATGAAGCAAACTTTCATCTGAATGGACATGTCAATAAATAGAATTGTCGGTACTGAACAGAGAAAATTCCGAGAGAGACAAAAGCATGAACGACCCCTGCATAGTCTAACGGACGTTGTTTGGGCCACTATGTCTGTTAGGCATAATCGGTCCTTATTTTCATGAAGGTCGAGTAGGCCGAGTAGGTCGAGTAGACAAAACATCAGGTCAAAAATGTTAGTAATATCCAGAGCTATGTGTCAGCGTAACGGTCACCATTTAGATAACGTAATCTTTTCCAAATAATTTTCCACTTTATATTGTAATAATTAATCATAAACATTTTTTTATTTTAAATAGTTTTTGTTTTATCGAGATAACAAATACCAGATACTATTTTTGGACACTTACCGGGGAATCCCCGAAATCACGCCGTGAAGATATACGAGTATAGACACGATCAGAATCGCCCAGTGCAGAAGAAGTCTAAGTACACTTGATGTACTTATTGTAATTCGGCATTAAAATAGTTCTGCTTTGTTGATGTGCCTCATAGTATTGTATTTGAAAAGACATAAACTAGTTCCGTTTCGGTGAAGTCTTAGTATTCGAATTGGAAAGTGTGTGTGATATATCAACGACAGAAGGATATTTGATAGGTTCGGTCTTTACTTGGTGGAAACTCATTTCAATCAAAAAAATGTATTTGAGACAGTAATTTATTTCCACAAAAATGTTTGTACTACTACAAAAATTGTTTCACCATGATGTGGCTTCTTCACGTATTACATTGTACTGTCTGATGGTATTCAGTGTTAGCGAGTTTAAATACATTTTTAGGTACGTGACCAAATAATGGAAGCACAAGTCATAGAAACTCTAGGTGTTTATTGGAGTTTGCCGCTAAATATGTCATTAAGGAAAAATATTCAGTAATGGAGAATGATCGACATCTGCTTGTTCGTTCAAAAGGATTTTACGGGCATTATACCTGTTGATTTCAAGAAATTCTAAAAGTGTTAATCTAGAACTTTTGCTTTCAACGTGGATAATTTCATAATAATTGTTGAAATTATGCCTGAATTCCTTAAGATGATTAGCATATGTCGAATGTACAGAATTGGATATATTACCCCTTTGGTGTTCTTGGACACGTTTCTTGAATGAGCTACCAGTCTGGCCAATGTATACTGAAGGGCAATCTTTGCAAGTCAACTTGTAGAATCCGGATTTATTTTCTTTATTTGAATGGTCTTTATTGTTTTTTATGTAGGTACTAAGGTTATTAATTGTCTTAAAAGCCGCGTTATAATTGAAACAACTTTTGAAATATTTAGCAATATTTTCAGATAATTCATTGACATAAGATAACGAAAAATATTTCTGCGTATTGTCCTCTTTTATGATTGGGTACACGAGATTTAATGCCATTTTCTCTTGTTTATTGGATACCCTTTTGTCTATAAGAAAGGGATAGTAACCGTTGTTTGACGCTATTTGTTTAATAATATTTAATTCTTTTATAAAGTTTTCTGAATTTAGATTATTGAATGTCCCTTTAAATTCAGAAAACTTTATGAAAGAATTAAATATTATTAAACAAATAGCGTCAAACAACGGTTACAATCCCTTTCTTATAGACAAAATTGTATCCAATAAACAAAAGAAAATGGCATTAAATCTTGTGTACTCAATCATAAAAGAGGACAATACACAGAAATATTTTTCGTTATCTTATGTCAATGGATTATCTGAAAATATTGCTAAATATTTCAAAAGTTGTTTCAATTATAACGCGGCTTTTGAGACAGTTAATAACCTTAGTGCCTATATAAAAAACAATGAAGATCGTACAAATAATGAAAATAAATCCGGAGTCTACAAGTTGACTTGCAAAGATTGCCCTTTAGTATACATTGGCCAGACTGGTAGATCATTCAAGAAACGTGTCCAAGAACACCAAAGGGGTTATCTATCCAATTCTGTACATTCGACATATGCTAATCATCTTAAGGTATTCAGGCATAATTTCAAAAATCATTATGAAATTATCCACGTTGAAAGCAAAAGTTCTAGATTAGCACTTTTAAAATTTCTTGAAATAAACAGGTATAATGCCCGTAAAAACGAACAAACAGATGTCGATCATTCTCCATTACTGAATATTTTTTCTTAATGACAATTTCAGCGACAAACTCCAATAAACACCTAGAGTTTTTATGACTAGTGCTTCCATTATTTGGTCACGTACCCAAAAATGTATTTAAACTCGGTTACACTGAATATCATCAGACAGTAGTACAATGTAATACCTGAAGAAGCCACATCGTGGTGAAACAATTGATGTAGTAGTAGAAACATTTTTGTGGAAATGAATTACTGTCTCATCTTCATTTTTTTTTACTATCAGAAGGATGTTATCGAGCCAAAAAGACAAAAAATTTTAAACTTGTTGCGGATAGAAGAAGTTAAATTTAAAATCCAACGAAAAACTTAATTATTTCCATTAATTTTTGAATCAATCTTTTGAAACTCGTGATGGGGCACAATAATTTTCTTTATATTATAAAATAGGAAACGGGTTTTTGCTGATAGAAGGAATATAATAAAATTTTGAATACCAAAACAGATTTAATCAGTTAGTCTTCTACAATTTTTAATTTAAAAAAATTTGTATTAAAAAAACTTTGAGAATTAAATAGTGTCTTACAGGCACGGCTTATATTTGATAGACGTATGAAATCAGAACTCAATGTACAATATCAAATGAAATAAATAAACCAAAAAATTTAAATTGTGAATCAAAATTAATAAATAAATATTAGGAGGAAACAAAATTTTGTTTCTGATTTTACCATTATTAATTATATCAAGTGTCACACTTGATGACACTTGATAACGGTCAGAGATACTTTACTGACCGAAACGTCGTGTTATACACAACCTTATTTTTTAACTTCATTTTTCGACGAGATTTGTAATTGTGTATAAATTTTTAAATTCAATTTAACTTGATTTTTAGAAAGAGACAAGTATTCATTTCGTGAAGTTTTCTGTTTTTAAGATCACTTCATGTCAGAATATATTATAGTCCGGTCTATTTACACATTCAAGTTTACATAAATTCCCATAAAGCTGAATATTGGCATAGTTGTTCAAAACATCATTATAAAGAAAATCTCAAAAGTCCTCATCGTTCTGAGGTGTGCTAAAAATTTGGCACGGGGTCAAAGGTCAAAAAAATGAGTTTTTTGCGATTTTTAGCGAAACGGTGAGTTTTTTCGCAAAATTACCCCAGTACAAAATTGTAGATCACAAAATTCTCTACAAAAAATATATCAATAATTTTTTTCCTAAAAGCCACCATTTTGGAGATATAACGTTCCGAAAAGTTGGATCAGTCGTAATCCCTCTATTTTGCACACGTTTCCACGCCACCTATGAGGTAGTGTACAAAGCGCGTTTTTTTTAACGTGGTTTCCCCAGTAGGCCTATTCCACGGGTCTGCTGAGATTTTATATGTTTTAAAACTATTGCAAAATAATATTATATATTATAGTGGGCAAAAACAACGGCGGTGTAATTAAATAAAATACTTAAAATAAAAAGTTAGTCGTCTGATTCATAACTGTCCAAGATTTCTGTTTCTTCTTCTTCTTGATCTTCTTCTCCTTCTTCTTCCTGTTCATCCTCTTGTTCTTCTTCTTCTTCTTGTTCTATTTCACACGTAAACTGCCCCAATAGCGATTCCTGATCGGTATCAAACGAATCTTCAAGAGTTTGGTGACTCAACATTCGAGCATGATCGGCCTTGACAGTGTGTGCATGCCAGGGAACAAAACAGTCCAACTTTTCTGCAACCACATTTTGCACTACAACGTTTCTTGCAGTTGCAAAATATTGTGTTGAGAAGTTTCTCAGGTGCTGGTGGAAGTAAAGTTTGAACTGGCTCTAGTGTATTGTCGATCAACTTCCAACCCCAGTCTTTAGGGTCCAGCTGATTACCAAGCCACACTTGAACTTGGTAATATACCCGAAACAGATGTTGATGAGCAGCTACTGAGGTTGAAGGAAGAGAAGCTAAGTTGACTTGTTTTTTATTACGCGTATTTTTCACGAAAGATGTGTATCGCAACTTATCTAAGCAAGTGGTTTTTTTGGGGGCTCCGTACATAGCAAGAAGAAATTGAACTCCGTTGGTGATAACATGTTGTTGAGTTGAATTACTATTTTTAAAAACTTCAGCACATTGTAGTAAATCTTTTTTTTCAAACATTTTGAAAACTGTTGTTTTTCCTCTCCTGTAAAAAGCAGATGTCGTATCGCAGCCAGTTATTGCGTGTAGAAACAATACATGATTTTGACATTTAGGAAAATTGGATAAACTGTTTGATGAATATATTTCCGATTGATTTTGGGCTTTTCCGGGTTTAAAAAAATAAATAATTTTTTCAGTTGGAGTTCGAGCAGTAAGCAAGACGAGTAAATCAACATCCTCACCAACAACAACAGTTGTATTTGTCACACTGAATTTCTTTATCGCTGTTTCAATAATCAATACATCAGCATCATCATTAGCTTGTTCAACGGATATATTCTCAGCAGTAAATTTTGCTTTCAACATCGAAATAAACCTAGATTTATTGTGATTATTTGCAAAGAATTTCTGTTGACTGGTAGGAACTGTCATTGATTCATCGAATATAATATCAGAAGAAGTTGATGAAGCAGCATTTCGACGGCGTTGCTCTGCTGCTTTAATATTTCTCGTATAATCATCATATCCGTCAAATACGACAGTAACTCTGGAACCAAAATATCGACGTACATATTGAACGTATTTATCTAAGATAACGTTAAATGTTTCCTCGCTATCCCACACCACTCGATGTAATAAGAATCCTCCGTCAATTATGTACGTTGAATTAGTGTTATTAATATCAACATTTATAGTCTGAAAACAATCGTAAATAGCCGACTTCTGGGTCTTGCGCATTCCAATGTCATCAAATAATGTTAACGGATAAGGAGCTAATTCATACTCGAAATATTTCTCAATTTCATCTTGAAAAGTGATCTACAATTTTGTACTGGGGTAATTTTGCGAAAAAACTCACCGTTTCGCTAAAAATCGCAAAAAACTCATTTTTTTGACCTTTGACCCCGTGCCAAATTTTTAGCACACCTCCGAACGATGAGGACTTTTGAGATTTTCTTTATAATGATGTTTTGAACAACTATGCCAATATTCAGCTTTATGGGAATTTATGTAACCTTCCTCCTGATTTTAGGCTTAAATAGACCGGACTATTAGATATAAAATGTGAATTCAGATTCAATCCATGATTATTGTCTCTGTTTCACAGTATATGTTAGACATTTGTTACAATTTTTTTTGTACTCATATTCAGGAAGTTTTCTGTTTTTCAGGTTAGAATATATTGTTTATGTAAAGAATTCAGGCAATGGATGTCCGAAATCAAAATTATCGCCTAAAAGTCATCCTGGGATCATCTCTTGAACAACTAACTTTAAAATCCAAGATGATATATTTGTCACAAGAATCACAGAAAGCTGTAAGGTATTATAAGGTCTTTATTAAGCCAGTTATATTTCATAATGAGATTTTTATTCAAGCCTAAATATAATTATATATTATGTATGAAATAAAATAGTTAAAAGGTTTTTCACTTGATAGAAGGAATACTACTCTGTCAAGAAAGTACCGGGAATTTTCAATTAAAACAACATTTTTACATTTAATCGTCAAAATTTATTGGGTCGCCTTCAAAATAGGCTCCATTTGCTCCAATACATCTATGCCAACGGTACTTCCAATTATCGAAACATTTTTTATAGGCGCTTTCCGAGATGGACTTTAGCTCTCGCGCCGAATTTTGTTTTATGGCTTCAATCGACTCAAAACGGGTGCCACGAAGGGGCAATTTTAGTTTTGGGAAGAGGAAAAAGTCGCAGGGAGCCAAATCCGGCGAATATGGTGGTTGCTGAAGCACGTTTGTTGAGTTTTTGGCGAGAAAGTCAGTCACAATCGTAGCTCGGTGAGAAGGCGCGTTTTCGTCATGCAAAATCCATGATTTGTTCGCCCACAAATTTGGCCGCTTCTTACGGATACGCTCACGCAAACGTTTCATAACGCCTAGGTAATACTCCTTGTTTAGCGTCTGACACTCTGGAACGAATTCGTAATGCACCGCGCCACGGATATCGAAGAAAACAATGAGCATCACCTTCATTTTCGAGCGGCTTTGGCGTGGTTTTTTCGGTTTCGGCTCATTTTTTGCCACCCATTCCGATGATTGCTGGCTTGTTTGCATATCGTACTCGTAGACCCAGGTCTCATCACTAGTTCCATGAATGTAGAATCGGAATTACAGCGATCCAGCATGTCTGAAGCAACCTGTTCGCGATGACTTTTTTGAAGAAAATTCAGGTCTTTCGGTACGAGTCGTGCGGCCACCTTTCTCATGCCCAAAATATCTATCAAAATCATACGTGCGGACTCGTGGGATATCTTAAGATCATGTGCTTTCTCTCTCAATCTGGTACGACGGTTTTCCAGTACCCTTTCCTTAATTTTATCGACGTTATCTTCGATCGAAGCCGTCGATGGGCGACCACTTCACGACCGTCCTTGAAGGCTCTGTACCACTGATATGCACGAGTTTTCGATAGAGCATTATCACCAAAGGCCTTTTGCAACATTTTCAATGCATCGGCACAAGAAAATTCATTTGCAGCACAAAACTTTAAACAAATTCTTTGCTCAACGTAATCACCCATAGTAAAAATCGGCACGCACTCTGACATCGACTGACTTAATCAGCTGTTGCAAACACACTAGTTGACAGATCCCGCTCAAGCTTGGCATAGTAATTGAGGACAGTGGTACCAACCTAGGAAAAAAAAATTTAACCTGCCTCATTGCCCCGCCAGATTTAAATCGATAATTCCCGGTACTTTCTTGACAGAATGTATAACAATATTTGAATATCAAAACACATTTAATCTGTCAGTCTTCTGCAATTTAATTTCAAAAAAATTTTTTTTCAAAGAACCCTTAGAACTGAATTAAATATAAGCCATGCTTATAAGACATTCATTTAATTCTAACAGTTTTTTGAATAAAAAATTTTTTAAAATTAAAATTGTAGGAGACTGAGAGATTAAATCCGTTTTGATATTCAAATATTGTTCTATTCCTTCTATCAAGTAAAAAGCCTTCTCCTATTTTATTTTATACATATTATATAATTATATTTAGGCTTGAATAAAAATCTCATTATGGAATATCAATGCCTTAAAGAAGACCTTATAATACCTTACAACTTTCTGTGATTTTTGTGACGAACATAGAATATCTTGATTTTAAACTTAGTTATTCAAGCGATGATCCCAGGACTACTTTTAGGTGAGTTATATTTATTGTTGGTTGATTTTATTTTTTAAATATGATTTAGGACCGACGAAGATATTATCGGAATTGTAATTGTTTTTTGAAGATATGATGCATGTTTGGAGAGATTTTCGAATTAACTCATTTAAATATATTAAATATTTCTAATAAATTATATTTTCTGAGAAAGATCAGAAACAAAATTTGGTCTCCTTCAAATATTTATTTATTGATTTTAATTGATTAATTGATTGATTAAATTAATTGATTAAATTTATATTTTTTAGTTCATTTGTTGCATTTGATATTGAGTTTTAATTTTTATGTCTATTAAATATAAGCCGTACTTGTAAGATATTGATTTAATTCTAAAAGTTTTTTGAATAAAAGTTTTTTTGGAATTAAAATTGTAGAAGACTGATAGATTAAATCTGTTTTTCTATTCAAATTTTCTTTATATTAGTTTTGACCATGAAAATTTCGTGAGGAACCCTCAATATTTCATTTCATTTTTATTACTTCTGATGACGAGATCAATTCAACAACGAAAACACAAATTGATTCAACATCACTCGTTACAGATGTGAAAGAAGAATCAAGGAGAAGTTTTTCTGTTTTCTTTCCATATTTATGCTATCACTAACAAAACCAACAAAAAATGTCTGGATCTTTCCCCCAAATACAAAAATGCTTCTACCGTTAAATTCCGATAAGGGGACATAAAATTGTTTTGCCCTGAGTTGACGATACTATCTTCATCTAGAAAAGTTGCCAATATTTCTTGAAGATATCCCTATACAAATCAGGCAACACATATGGTTCATGCACGATAATGCTCCAGCCATTTCAGTATTGAGATTTGGAAATTGGAGAAGATTATACAAACCATTGAATAGATCCCCGCAATTTAACAAACTTGAATGCCTTAGATTTCCACTTTGGGTACAGAATTTTTCAGAATAGGCTAGAGTCGAGTGTTACTTCTCAGAAAAATCAATTTGAACATTTATTATAATCTTTAATTTCTGTGTTATGTTGCCAATTCAGTTTCTTCTTATTGTTTGTTGATTATTATTTTTCTTCAACTGAATCAAATAATGGTATTTCGTCAAATTATTATATCAGGAAATCCCCTAGATGAAATTTGAACAATCAAAATATGATTCCATTTGGGAGCTGCCTATCAATTGGATTTGGAAATTGGAGAAGATTATACAAACCATTGAATAGATCCCCGCAATTTAACAAACTTGAATGCCTTAGATTTCCACTTTGGGTACAGAATTTTTCAGACAAGGCTAGAGTCGAGTGTTACTTCTCAGAAAAATCAATTTGAACATTTATTATAATCTTTAATTTCTGTGTTATGTTGCCAATTCAGTTTCTTCTCATTGTTTGTTGATTATTATTTTTCTTCAACTGAATCAAATAATGGTATTTCGTCAAATTATTATATCAGGAAATCCCCTAGATGAAATTTGAACAATCAAAATATGATTCCATTTGGGAGCTGCCTATCAATTTCTTTCAAGAAATCATTGAAAAGATTTAATGCAGAATATTGTAGAGGTCGATCTTCTCACCCCCTCATTTCGAAATGAAAAACTGTCAAAAAGAAACATTCAATAAGCATCAGCGATCTGCCAAATTTCGTTGGTCTATATTGTTTCGATATTCAATGAAAACACACTTTTTCGCCACATTTCAGAGGAGAGCAGGCTTGAAACAAAAAAAATTTAGGAAAGAATCCCATTAATTTTTGTTCAATGACCACTTCTCACAATTCTTCACATGAATTGAGAAACACTGTATGTGTTCTACTCAGATTACAATAACGAAGAGACAGAATTCTGTTGTCAGAGAAAATTACCAGAAATAAAAAGTTGACTTCACATGCTTCAATTATAGTTATTCTATTGCCAAACCACAAATTGAAGCAATCATTCTCTCAGGGTGAACATTTCTAATGTCACTAAGTAAATAATTATAGATGATAGAAAGAAATTCGTGTAGATTGGTTAGTATTATCTTAATTTTTGGAAGACTGTGATGACATTGTATATTTCATAATTGTTAATTTTTTAATGAAATAAAATGTATTTAGATATCCAACAACATTGATAGTATCATGATTACCTTCTTTCTGTAAAACTTTCATAATTCCACATAAATTTGATGTGTACTTTTATTTCTCATTCATGCTATGTATTTTAATAATATTGATAATAATAATACTTCTTTATTTCAAATAAGGCTTACAGATAAGATGCTCACCTGAAGTGAATAGTGTCTAAATAAAATAGGTTAGCTCTCTAATGTGACATTAAAAAAATCTCCTAGCTTATAAGGCTCAAGTTTTATAATCAAAGATTTCACTCTGTTGTTGAAGATTCTTAAATTATGTATGTTCTTAATGTTATTTGGCAAATGATTAAATAAATATTCTTATACAACTATATGTCGGTTGTTTTTCACTTAAAATCAATCTATGAATTGGAAAATTTAAATTGTGTGTTCTTGTGTTGTAACTATTACTGTGATTATATTGAGTGAATTTTTCTTTGTTCTATTGTAAGAATACAGCACATTCGTAAATGTATAACCCATAGACTGTGAAGATGTTATTTTGCTCAAACAATTCTCTACAAGTTTCATTATATTTCAGTTAAAAAATTACCCTTATTGTTCTTTTTTGTATTTGAAACATTTCTTCTAAATTTCTTTTAGTTCCCCAAAAAATTATCCCATATCTAAGTCTAGATTCAAAATTTGCATAATATAAAATTTTCATTGATTTATCATTCAGGTATTTTCTAGATATTCTGATTGCAAAATTAATCTGAATCAATTTCTGACTTAAATTTTCCATATGTGCTCTAAAATTCATGAACAAGTCCATGAATACACCCAAAAATTTAGTACTGTCTACAATATTTATAACCTTATTTTCTAAAGTAATGCTGGTTGGTTTGCTTTTATTACTTCTGTTAGTACTGAAAACTATAAGGTTCGTTTTGTCAACATTAAGAGTCAATTCGTTCTTCTGTAGCCATTCATGTGTCCTATCGAAGAAGTTGGTACCTGCACGAATCAATGTATACTCATCTTTTGCTCCTACCAATAGATTGGTGTCGTCCACATAATTGATTAGTTTTTCATCTTCCTCTGCTATATCTTCCAAATCATTCAGGAATATTAGGAATAGAAGCGGTCCCAATACACCTCTTTGTACTATCCCTCTTTTATTTATCAGCTCAGTGGATTCAGCATTTTCTCCTTCCTTGATGATTTTCACTTTTTGTTTTCGTTTGCATATATATGATTCAATCCACTTGTATGCATTTCCTCTTATTCCATAAGCCTGAAGTTTCTTGAGCAGGTGTTCCTGGTTTATTGAATCATATGCTTTTGACATATCCAAAAATATGGTCAGTGCTAAGTTGTCTCCTTCCAACAGTTCTAATATGTTCTTTGTTAATTCAAATATGGCTGTTTGGGTAGATTTTCCTTTCAGAAAGCCGTGTTGTGTGTTACTGAAAAAATCACAACTATTCAGGAATTCTGTGATTCTGGAGCACATTATCAGTTCGAATATTTTTGAAAAACTTGGCAGAATACTGATAGGTCTGTAGTTTCCTAGCTCTTGAGGATTTCCTTTTTTCAATATGGGTTTGATAATCGCTGTTTTCAATTGCCTTGTTGAACGACTGGTTTACCAGGTGTGCTAGGACGCCATTTATTTCAGGGAGGGCTAGTTTGATAAGACTTGTAGGTATTTCGTCTATTCCACTGGTGTGTTTATTTAGTATTTTCCCTATTTCCAAAATCTCTGTAGGATTTATTATTTTGAGATATATAGATCTGTCGTTTGGTGTAAGGTTGCATTTTGGTTGAGGATGTGTCTGTGAGCTGATGTTATTGAAATAATTATTGAATTATTGTGCTATTTCCTTGGGATCACCTTCTACACCACATTCCTCTGTGTGCTTCTGCCTTCCCCTGATTTCATTACATATTGACCACATTATCTTGTTCTTATTATCTGATTTCCTGATTTTTTCTTTAAATGTTTGGGTTTTGTATTTCCAAATTAATTGGTCATAGTCCTTTTTTGTTTTGTTATAAAGTTCTCTATATTTGACGTTACACCTGTTCATCAATAGTAAAATATCTAGCTGACTTTTGCATTTGTTTATTTCTGTGTTTAATGGTATTTGCCTATTTATTTTTGGTTTAAACTTGTTCATTGGGAAACATTTATTCAGGATAGATTGAAAGGTTCTCAGAAAAGCCTGCCAGTTTGAATCAATGTTGCTATCTACCTCCTACTTGAATATAAATGACCAGTTCTGCTTTCTCAATTTTGTTATGAATTCACTTTTGGCTTCGTTGTTGAAGGATCTAGAGTATTTCACCTCGGATATTGTGTGGCATGTATTAGTAATAATCAATTCCTGTGCTATGTGATCCGATATATGTAAGTCGTTCTTGTGTTCTTGATTTCCAGTTATCGACGTTAGTAAATATGTTGTCGATGCATGATTTGGATTCATCTGTGATTCTTGTATGTTCATTTATGGTCTGAGATAGATTGAAAGAATTCATAAGGTTTATTAATTGGGTTTTCAATAAAGTTTCATTAGTCATTTTCACATTAAAATCACCTGCTATGATGATTTCCTCAAATTCTTCACTGACAATAGTCAATAGCTCCTCCATTTTTCCAAAGAAAACTTCTAGGTTGCCCTGTGGTGGTCTGTATATTGAACTGACTAGAATTTTTCTCGGACCCATTCGACAATCTACTACTGCACATTCAAAGTTTTCTTCTATTCCGAGCTTCTTCATATTCGTTATTTCGAAAGTTTTCCAGGATTGATCAACATATATGGCTGCTCCTCCATATCCATTTCTCCTACAGAATTTTGATGACAGTTTGTCATCACTGTCACTAAGTAAATAATTATAGATCATAGACAGAAATTCGTGTAGATTGGTTAGTATTATCTTAATTTTTGGAAGACTGTAATGACATTGAATATTTCATTATTGTTAATTTTTAATGAAATGAAATGTATTTAGATATTCAACAATATTGTTCGTATCATGATTACCTTCTTTCTGTAAAACTTTCATAATTCCACATAAATTTGAACTGTATTTTTATTTCTCAGTCATGCTATGTATTTTTATACCATTGGATACATTTTTGTAAACATGTATGTATTTTCATTTCACCGTATCCAACGAATGTTAAAATCAAGTTATGATTTTCAATTAATAAGTACTACTCACCATAGGGGCTATCCTGTTTCTGCTCAGAGATAACCGATTGTATGAACGTCTCCCTTGTGGGTTCCAGAAAGTCGCTGCGAGGACTCTCCGAGGAACGGACACTTCGGAATGTACCCCAGGGATCAGACGGGTTCAAGCTCCATGTGAGTGGAATTTTTTTCTTAACGTACAGCTGCATTGTGGGGTATTGATCACATTTCAGATCTGTAAAAATTATTGAATCGTAAATAACATTGATCAAACATATTCTTGAGAGTTTAAGGAATAAAAATTTATATTATCTGTATGTTTCACTCAGTCAATAATATGAACAGCTATATATATAAAGGACTTTTCTCGTATTTAATTTTTGAGCACTTAATTTGAGAATTTGAAATGGTTCAGATATCTCAAATGCAACAAAAATAATTTCACATGGGGGCGACATTATATTTTCAGTCCTCTAGATAGGGGTTCTCTTTATTTTGCACTTGTTCAAGGGGACATCGTCTCGCCCAAAAATATGTTATTTTCGAATTTTGTGCCGAAAATAGTCTAAAACGACTGGGTTGGACTCGCTAATGCAGAATCAGTGATCAAAAGTAATTCCGACCGGTTTGTATTCCGTGAACATGATAACTTTAGAACTGAAAGAGCCATAGACTCGAAACTTTCGGGATAGATTTGGTATCTGAAAATCTCGGTCAATGTCGCTAATAGACCAAAGCGATTCAAAGGTTTCGCAGTTATTCGAATTCGAAATTTTGTCCTATCTTTCTCGATATTTTCTAGAGTCGGTGAGTGCCTTCAATATTTGTTAAATATTTCAGCCCAAAAATTTGCCTAGTCTTTTGACAGATGAGTAATTGTGATCCAATACAAATCTGTCTGACATCGTGCCATCCTTCTGTAAACACTATGACTTTCGAAAAATACGAATCGGACTCGAAACATGCAGAGTATTTCGTTCCGTAGTTGTTCACGTTTGAAAATTTTTCATATTTTTCCCAATATTTTCGAAACACATATAGGATTGAATAGAAATTCGACATATGATAACGATTATGAGCATGGTTTCAATTGATTAATTTAAAATTCGACAGTTAGAAGCAGAAAGTCAACGCGCATATTCGAGAGGATCGTATGATTAGAAAAAAAAAAAAATTTTGAGTGGATCAGCATTAAGTCCTTTCTTAGGCACTATAACTTTCGAACAGAAGATAGAACTTTCTGAGTATATTTTGGGCCTGAGCTCATTATTGAGCGAAATCAGTCCAATGGTTTCGCAGTTATTTACATTTGAAATTTTCTCTAATTCCCATTAATATTTCCTAACTGCAAATCTGATGGATCCTAAATTTAATATTTAGAAGGATGATGATAACGAACATGTTCCTGCAAAACTCCATGACTTTTGTATGATTTAATGATTCAAAACAATAATTTTGTGAACAGAGTAGGGTCGAGAGCTAAAGAAATCATAGCAGTTCGATGATCTAGTTTCAATTTATCCTTTTAACGATACAAATCCTAATGCAAAATTTTCGCTCGCTTGTTTTAGTGAAGACCGTACGAGCGTTTCGTCCAAATGTTTGTAATACTCGAATTTCGAGCCGAAAGTAGATTGAAACGACTGGGTTCGACTCATTGATGAAGAATCCGAGGTCAAAAATAATTCTGTGGCTAAAGACATAAAATCCATAGGTAAGGTTTGGGACCCACCTCTCTAAGTAAGCATTGTTAAGGGTCAAAATCGCTTCAATAGTTCCACAGTTTTTCACATTTGAAATTTGTGGAAATAACACGGCCAGGAAACTTATCTCACAAAATTCAGATTTTTTCGTTGCTTGTGTGACATGTAGCACGGTCTTATTAAAAATAAACGTCATTCACATCAATATCTTTCAATTCTGGCCATAAAAAATCATTAATCATAACTCTGTAGCGCAATCCATTCACCGTAACAGTTGCACCAGCCTCATTTTCAAATAAGTGAGGTCCAATCACACCGCTAGCCCAAAAAACGTACCAAAGAATGACACGATGAGGTGTAATAAGCCACCTCTTTGTGAGAGGTGGTTGGATGGAAAATATTACTAGATTGACTTATTTACAAATGGGGTGCGAACCAACCCTAGTCGAGCGGTCCTAGGAAGGGTACGACTTTCCAGAAAATGGAAGGCCTTTGATGTTAATAAATTTTCTCTGTGATAATGAAAATGGTAATGAAACTCAATTATTGATTTTTATGAGTATAATGACAGTGTGTGCCAAAATACAATAGTTTTATGAATTCTAAACTCATTAAAATCTAAATAAAGATGACACACTGAATAATCCCTCAAGCACTACGAATCATTCATATAATTCTCAATTCTGTCTAAATTCTTCAAACATAATAATTACGAAGAGATATGTCAACCTACCACCTACTTCTTAATTTCTGACTCTACTTCGATTAGATAATTTCAACCTGAATAATTTACAATTTTTTTAGATACTTCTTACCCCTAGACTCCAAGATCATGTATTCAAAACAAAACTGGGCACACGCGATTTTCTACAAGAAACGGCATATTCAGCACGAACAATAAACGATAAAGAACGACTACCGGTACTCATAATTCCTTGGTCCCGGAACTTAGCACTATCTGTTCAGTTTCTCCAATTTGTCTGACTCAATTCTCAAACTTAAAAAAAAAATTACCAATATCACTCAATATAATAATGCTAAATTCTGAGACCAATTCGGGCCTCGCACCGCGATCTTTTCTCAAAATTGCAGCTTATCAATTTTCGAAATTTCGGCTCTTTGTGGAGTCACACGTGTTAATTCCGACGTCAGCGTTTTCCGTCGAAACTTTCCGTTCATTAACTCATCTGAAGGAATATATTTACGTTTTGTACAGTTACTTCAAATGAAATTTTTAATCTGTAGTTTGTCCTTACAATATATAGGCCAGAATAAAAGAATTTCCTCTCGTGAAGCCTCCGTTCGTGCGTGCCTCGAAAGCGAATTTCCAAATTTAGCATTAACTGATCTGAAGATTAGAATAAACAAATTAATTTAGGGGCATTGAACCTCGCGTTGAATTTGCTATTGTCCCCGGAATTAATCCCTGCATCATTACAGCCCTTTCATGAATTCTAAATCTTGTTGATTTACCACAGAGGATGGAGAGGATTTTATCATTCTTGGATTTTTCAGAGCCCGAAATGCGACAATTCTTCTCAGTAATGTAGCCTTCGATGTGAAAATGAGCCTTATCACTGAAGATGATTTTTCGATAAAAACTCTGATCATTTTGATGCATTTCAAGGACCCAGTCAGCAAAGATACGACGTTGCTGCTGATTGACCAGCTTGAGTTCTTGTGTTGACTGAACTTCAAGGCCTTAACACCCAAGTCTTTATGCAAAATACGGTGTTATGTTGTTTGTGGAATGCCTCATCCCAAACATCGACGAGGAATCAACAAATCTGGATTTTGGTCAACACTACGGCTACAACAGCAATATTTCCAGTTATTCTAGAGCAACGCACACCGTCTCAATTCTTCACATCACTCACATGTTCCAGCTTAAAATTTTCCACCCGCTTTTACGACCCGCAAATGCTTTAGTTTTGCTTGACTGCAAAAGTTTCGCCATTTTCATGGCAAGTTTGAACAATTTCAGTGCGTTGTTGAATTTTTAGTAATGGCGTAGTTTTCATTTGTCAAATGTCAAAAAATTCTACATTCAAGAGTGACAGCTGTCCAGATGGCGAGCTATTCAAAATGAAACCTTTAGATGTCAAACAGCGATAAAAACGTTCATCTCGTAAAGATGAGTTACCAGAACTTTCTTAACTTTAAAATCTTCAAAACGGACGTTTGGAACCCGCTAAATTATGGAAACCGACAAATACCAATAGCTCAGATAGACAGATGGATAATAATTACTTCAAAATTTCGAAATATTATTCGAATCCAGAGCCAACGTGATTTTTCAAAATTTTTTCCTTCTATGATTTGGTCAAAAAGTGAGTATATTAAGTTTTTTTCAATATATTATTTTTTAACCCTTTCCTGCCAATATCTAGCTATGCAGATCAAAGGGGAAAGATTAGAGCCTTTTAATCATGTATTTTTCATGAGAGTTTCGTCAGGAGAACAGTTCTGAAATTGCAAATAATGACGTTTATTGGACATTTTCAGGAAAAACCGAGCTACAATTTTGCCCAAATATCTATTATTTTGATAAAGAAATGATTTCAAATGACGAAGTTGGACTGATAAAAAATTCACTCCAACTTTCGAACGGAGAGAGCCGGAAACTTGAAACTTTCATCATATGTATCGGGTGTTTTTCTAGACTGATACAACTTTCGATAGGAATAATTATGGTATGACAGAAGCTAGAAGCCATGTTTTTTGACATTCCTGTTCAGTAAGCATTAACAAATTATCATGAAAAGACTCACACCGCAACAACGTTTACAGATTTTTCAAATTTATTTTCAAAATCAGTGTTCCATTCGCCAAACTGATAGAGCACTTCGTGAAATTCATGGTTTACATAATCGTCCATCAGAGCAGCTTATTCGTTGAACTACCGATAGATTTCGGACAACGTTTTCTCTACTCGATGCAACAACAACAAAAAGACAAAGAACTGTACGTACAGAAGAAAATATCGCTGCTGTAAGTCATAGTGTTAATGATGATCCAAATTTGTCTATTAGTCGACGTTCACAATGAGTTGGACTCTGTGCATCCACCACATGGAAAAGATCCAACTGGTTCAAGAACTAGAGCCACTTGACCATAATAAGCATCGTTTGTTTGCTGATTGGGCCCTAGAACAGCTGGAAGTTTATCCACTTTTTTATCGTAAAATTGTGTTTAGTGATGAAGCTCATTTCTGATTGAACGGCTATGTTAACAAGCAAAATTGCCGTGTATGTAGTGAAAATAAGCCTCAAGAAGTTCTACAGGTTCCATTGCGTCCTGAAAAATGCACTGTATAGTATGCTTTACACGCTGGAGGCATCATCGGTCCATATTCCTTTAAAAACGATGCTGGAGCTAATGTTATAGTGAATGGTGCTCGTTACAGTTCGATGACCAAGGATTATTTGTTTTAAAAATTGAATGGTATCGACCCAGAATTGTTTTGGTTCCAACAAGATGGTGCTACACCTCATGCTACTACCGTAACAAGGAACTTATTGAAAGACAGATTTGGCGATAACATTATTTCGGGAAATGGTCCAATTAATTGGCCTCCAAGATGATGCGACATGGCTCCACTGGATTATATTCTTCGGCGTTATGTCAAGTCATTGATTTATGATGATGAACCAGAAACCATAGACGCTTTGGAAGCCAACATAACTCGTGTTATTGATGGAATAAGGCCTGAATTACGCCAAGAAGTGGTCCAAAAATTGGTCTGATCGAATGCGGTTCCTCAGAGCTAGTTGAGGTGGACATGTGCCGGAAATTATTTTCAAAACATAAATGTCATGAAATTATTTTTCAAATGAAAAAATATTGGCTCCAATCTTAATCTAAATGTGTTTTAGTTCAATTTAAAGTCGCTCTAAAAAAACACCCGATAGCTTATTCAAGAAGTAATTTCCAGATTTGAAATTTTTAGAGAAAATGGACTCTCAAACTAGCACGCAAAAGCTTGTCACTAGAGATTTTTTTAAATTATTCAACCTATACACCATCTGAGAAACATCAGATGGGTGCTTAGAATGCGACGATCGCTGATAGATATTAAGGAATGAGCGCGCTTTAACTGAGAGAGAACTGATAGAATTTTTTCAATCTTATCTGATGTATCTTTTCGAATACCCAATTGAAAGCTTCACTGGGTAATTTATTCTTCTAGAATATCTAGGCACTCAGTTAAATGACTGAATTTCGTATTATATTTATAATGTATAATATATGTATAGCATAATAATGATTGATGATGACTTCGCCTGTGGAGGGAAATGCGCAAAATGCTGAGGAACCAACACTGCCAGTCCCAAGTCCGGATAAAGTAGCAAGGTTGAGCGAGGGATTAACACCCCGTCCTCGTAAAATAATGATTGTTAGGAAAAATGGAAAACAGCCTGGGAATAGGACAGATGGAAAACAGAGACGACCCAAGCAGAAACGGATTATGAATATAGGAACATGGAATATATGAAGCTGTTATAGACCAGGTGCAGCCATTCACGCTATAGAACAGCTAGAAAAAAACAGAATGGACATAACAGCTGTACAGGAAGTAAGATGACCTGACTCTGGAAGCTTGAGAGTCAGTAGGTCCATAGTCTAATTCAGTGGAAGTCGGCAAGGCAGACATAAGTTTGGTACGAGTTTCGTGGTGGCTGATCATCTAGTGGGCTCTCTCATGGCTTTCCGCCCAATAAGCGAACGCATATGCTACATCCGTTTTGGAGGTGGTTGGTTTAACCATTACTTCATATAAGCATATGCATTCACCAATGAATATGATGAAGAATATGCTTTCTATGATGAATTGGAAAGAAAGGTTGCAAGTGTCACGAAACAGGACCGACTAATAGTATGCGGAGACTTCAACGTTAAGATCTGTAAAAAAAACTTCCTAAAAGCACATCTCGGCAATTTCAGCCTTTATGACATATCAAATGATAATGGGCTGAGACTAGGTGGCCGGGCAGCTGCTAATGATATGATATTAAAGTCTACAATATTCGATCATAAGATATACATAAACAAAGTTGGGTTTCAAATAACGGAATTACAAGGAACCAGATTGATCACATTGCGATTGATGCTAGACACTCGAACAATATCATGGATGTTAGGAGTCTCACAGAAGTAGATGGAGACACTGACCATTTTTTGGTACCGACAAAGGTGACAGAACGAATATCGAGAACAAAGAGAGAAGTCACCACGTCGAAAACAAAATGGGATATTGTAAAGCTGCGAGATCCTACCCATAAACAGGCATACCAGGTCATATAGGAGAACGACCCGGAACAATCGAGTAGCGGGAAGATGTTGAGTAATCTTTAACATGTATCAGGGATGCTATGAAGAACGCAGCAGGCAACACGTTAGGGAAACAGCCGAAGAACAAACGAAGAGAATGGTTTGATGAATAATGTTCAAGAGTACTGGAACTTTGCAATCAAACACGAAAGATATTGCTGCAAGACCCGGCCGAACTCAATAAAGAACGGTATAGAGACCAAAGGACTCAAGCAAAAATTACTTTGAGAAGGAAAAAAAATCCAGAACTACAAAATTTTCAAGAACTGGAACAAGACTGTTCAAATAACCACTCGAGGAAATTTTATCAAGAACTATCAAACATAGGAAAAAGATTCCAGTCAAGACAGAACACAATGATCAAGAAGGACAACGGCGATTTAACAAGCGACAGAAACGAATTGAAGAGAATGCAGAAAACATTAAGACTTTCTCTTGACTTGTTCCTATTTTGCCTATTAGTTGCAAAAACCATTTGAAGTTTCATTACACAGCTTTGAAAAGGTTCAATTTCCGTACTAGAAAAATTCTAGACTAGGTCGTAAGTACAAATATGCCTGATTAAGTTATTTAGTATTCTACATTTTCAATCATCAGTAAAATCCAAAAATTTTATAGGAATATCTATAAATAAAGTAATGTATTACTATAAGAATATAAGGGTGCTCTTGGAGTTAAGTAACTATTCCTATGAATTTTGCATTGGGATAATTTCTAACGAGCATTTAGAATATTATAGATTTGAAAGTTAGTTATGTTGTGTACGCTGAAAACCATATCACAATTTTTTTTAGGTTGACAAATTCAAATGAACCAACTGACGAATTTGTATGGTATTCCCAACTAATCGCAGATACCTTGCAATCTGAATTTTCATTAGCATTGATTATGCAGAAAATTTTAATTCGATTACAAAAGTTTGTATTTCATGATTTATTACGCTAACCTAGTTCGAAATTACATTATCTGACCCATTTCTAGTTTGTCTAGTATGATTAAATTCGTCCACATTTGTCCAAGATTATAATTTAATGACGAAATCTGTTACCCTTCCATTTAGCATTCATTCAATTTTCTTATCGGAGAAAACTTTATCGCTAGTTAAGCACCGTATTTTGATTTTTGTTTCAGTATATTGAAACGATAAACAAGTGGAAATTAATGATAAGTTACAATGGGTTCTTCCTAAGCGTGGCGATAAAACTCATTTGCAACTTTTTTAATAGATCTTTATGCAAATGTTGATATGCTGGATATCCAAAGCAAAGACTCAATTATTTATGAACAAGTTTAAAAATGTCATGATTCCTATAAACAGAATGATTCAAGAATTGGTTGGCAACAAAGGTACAAGACAAGGAAAATCCTTTCTAATGTAAACAAAGACGCAACACAAACTATAAATAATAGTAAATCTTGACTTGAGAGTCGGCCGAAGTTACGTGAGCATTTCCATAAGGAAGAATTATAATCTGTTATTTACACTGAATCAAAAACAGAAGGGTTTAATTTCTGCGAATGTAAACATGTGCTCAAAATCTGGATATCTACTCGGAAATTAAAAGTTTGAATCATGGGCTTGAGCGCTTCTAGGACACAACTGAATGTGAGTCCCCTTTATCAAGAATTTTTAATACTTACGCTTAGGCCACAAAATTACCAGAACGAATTTCAAGCAAGTGTAGAAAAGGCTATCAAGATGAACAAATTTTGGTGGAGGTATCTCCAAATGTAAAAAATATAGCTTCCTAATTCCTCAAGGATGAAAAATCGAACGGAACACAATTGTACCTTTGAGAAAAAGTACGCCAAATGTAGTTATGCTGTTAGTTCGAAATGAGGTATTAAAAAGTTTCTAATAACTGTCATTAAAGACTTTCAGTATACAACAACTATACACTAAATGATAAGATACCGGTTTAATTTTTTTTTAATTTTAGTTGTATAATCACATTGTTACTGCGATATTAATTTTTCTTTCATCAAAACAATTTGGATACGAGTTGAAATTCTTCTCTGTAACATAGACCCGAATTTTATATACTATACATGGTGTATTTCAACCATAGATTCTCATAGAATGAAACACTTTTTACGCGCTTATTCTAGGGGACAGCATGCAATCGCTTTGCCGAAATATCTGTTACTTTCGAATTTTAAGTAGAAAATGATCTCCAACTAACGGGTTATTCATTTCGTAGTCCCGATTTCACAGTTTTGCCTTTATGACATTTATTGAACAGAACTATGATCTGAAGCCTCATATTAGCCATTCAACAACATGTATCGTTTATCTACTGCTGAAAGTATGAAAATTGTAAAAATCCATTATAAAAACAATAATTCTGTAGTAAGTACGTTTCGTGCATTACGGGCAGATTATGGTCGACATAATCGTCCATCTGAACGTACAATTGGTAATACAGTGAAAATATTCGAAAAAGCTGGATCTGTTACTGATATCTTAAGGCCCATACATCATCGAAATGCACGCTCGGTCGAAAATATCTCTACAGTAAGTGAAAGTGTTGAAGATCCAAATTTATCTATTCATTAGCGCGCACATTACTTGGCCTTTCTTATGGCACGCAACGGCGTATTTTGCATCTGGTGTAATAAAGGGCCTATGCTTTACTTAGGAATAGAAAAATAAATTTTGATCTAAAGAAGTATATAAAAAAAACTCGATGACTTGAGGATCATAGCCGATAAGCAGCGTTAATAGTTGTATAAACAACAAGCGAGAATCTTAAAGCAACAATGTATTTATCAATGGATCGATTCATTTAAATTCAACAGGAGGTTTTAATGGAAGTTCGCGATTATGATTTTAGTACAGACGACACAAAGGACTTCTAGGTTAAGGTTGGGAATTCTCAGTAAAGTCTAGATAAGAAATCGACAAGTCAAAAGATCTGGATGGTTTAGACGTGTGTAGGTATTTTAAGCGATTGGAACTTCGAAAAAGCCGTCGTAGGAATATTTTTAGTAGGAGAAAAAAACTCAACGTTGTGCAAGTTGGAAAAAGGAAGTCTCCATTGAACACTAGTGATGGACAGTCACTAATCGGTTCGTGGTCGGTATAGTTTAGTTTAATTCCGTTTGAAAAATAGGAGGCTAAAATATTGTGTTTGTTCTTCAAGGGTGTTGTGCCTTTGGGCTGAGGCCATTACCCCCATTTAGAGGGTTCAGCTATCGAACATGTTATCTGGTTTTGTGGATAGGTGTCCCGACAAAGGTAAGATTTTTTGTCTGTAATTTCACCAACATCTCTGATTGGCTTTGAATTGAAATTGTTTAAACGTAGGAAGGATAATATTACTTATTAAAATTAACAGTCCAGAGTCTTCCAAAAAATTGATTTGAGTAATACTTATGATTTGATTTTAGAATATGGTTTTACTTTAATTGCTTTTCAGAGGATTGTGAAAAAATTGTTATAATTTAATATTATATCGATTGACACCATATCAGATCATTATATGTGATATCTCATTCAAATGTGTTATTCTTTGTTCTATTCATCTCCCAAGAAAATATTTTTGAAACAAAAGACTTGCCCTCCTGCTCGTCGCATGAATCCAAATTCTTTCCAAAAAGAGAGTTTAATAAATCAATTATGTGGTTTAATATATTTACGAGTTGGGAACTAGATCAAGGAATTATGAGTAGAATGTAGTGAATATTGACAGTGGTAAGGTATAATAGTTATAAAGAGTTTATTTCATGGAAAGAATGTATTATTTCGTTTTTCCATTTTTTTTTACAACAGCTGGATTCTAGAGTTTTTAGTGCTGATTCAGTATCGCTAAATATCTTGATTTTGCTGTGGTGGATTTGCCGCTTTATCAGCAGATCCGCCGCGATGGCAGATAACTCATGTAGTTCAAAGAGGAGACTGCCAAAATTCATCGAAAATGTCAAGGCAAAAAAGCTTTCAAAGTTTTCAATGATAAGTTAGTTTTATCGATGAGGTCTTCATATGAATGTTACATAATTACAATATAATTCAGAGTTAAAAGTTAGGGTTTTAGCATACATATGTATACATTGCAACCAGGACACCATGGTTTCGCAGGGAAGTCAAGGAGCAATGTGAGAAGAAGAAGCAGTCCTACCTCAACTGCAGAACATTTTGAACGCCGGAATCATACGAATACTACCGGAAAGTGCTGAATGCAACTTCCACAATGGTTAGAAAAATAAAGAACGAACACTGGCAAACATTTTCAAAACGAATGGAAGATGACTTTTATGGCTGTCAAAAACAGATATGGCGGTTCATCAGAATACAGAGAAAGGAGATCAGTGAGATAGTGGAAACTCGTCACATACCAAAAGAAACTTGAGTTAGGTATTTGACCGATTTGTATAGGGCAGAACACACGAAATCCATCCTTAATACACATGATATAGTAACCAAGGAAGATACTTCAATCGATATATCTGATATACAGCTAGCTCTCAAAAAACTTAAAAATAGGAAAAGCGCTGGACAAGACGAAATTACAAATGAGTTATTGAAATATGGTGGTCAAAGCCTCTCACAACAACTTACAATTCCAACTCAAGAGATTTTAAATATCCAAAGGATACCAGATGAATGGCACACCAGCACCACAATTCTCATGTTCAAAAAGGGGACAGAATCCCCAGAAAATTATAGAGGCATAAAACTACTAAGCACCACTTTAAAACTCGTCACTGAAGTCATTATCCACAAGATGAACAACTTAACAAACCTGATGTACGAACAACAGGAATTCAGGTCTGGAAGATCTTGTACTGATGCAGTAATTGTGATAAGACAAATAACAGAAAAATCCATAGAGTATAATAAACCGGCTGATATATGTTTCATAGACTTAGAGAAGACGTTCGGTAAAGTACAATTGCGTTATCCATCTTCTGTACAAAAGGCATATAACGTATAGTCTAGTCAAAACCATAGAGAACATATATGCAGCTAACCAAATCCAGGCAAAACTGGAGGGAGAACTTACTGAACCAATACCAGCAGGTAATGGAATCCGATAAGGAGATTCCTTAAGCACTCTCCTATTCAACCTAATAATGGATGAAATTATACGGAAGGTACGCATACTCATTGGCTACAGGATGGGAGGAGAGCAAATAAACATACTCTGTTATGCGGATGACGCGGTGTTGGTTGCTGGGAGCGAGGACGACCTACAAAGACTCTTACATCAGTTCACTGGAATGGCGAAGATTAAATATGAAAATATCTACAGCAAAACTGAGTATATGACAACATCAAAAACGCCTATTCGATGCAAACTTGAAGTGGAAGGGAAAATTATTCAGCATGAAGTGAGATTCAGGTACCTTGGCATAAAACTTTCGGCATACGGCGATGTTGAAGAAGAGGTAAGAGAGCAGATAACAAAAGTCTCAAGAGTAGCTGGTTGTTTAAACGACCCAATATGGCGCAACAAAAATTTAAGAACTGAAACCAAAACCAGAATCTACAAAACGACGGTCAGGCCTATTATGACATACTGTGCGGAAACAAGACCAGATACTGCAAAAACCAAACGATTGCTAGAGACAACAGAAATGAGGCTGCTTAGAAGAATTGTCGAAAAAACACTTGTCGACAGGGAAACAAGTGAAAACATACGAAGAACCTGTAAAGCGGAAAACATCAATGAATGGGCACTAAAAAGAAAGATTGAATGGAACTCCCATATAAAGAGAATGAGCGATTCAAGAATTGTCAGATAACACGTGACAAATTTCCACTAGGCCACAGAGATCAATGTAGGCCTAGGAAAAGATGGAGCGACAACCTGAGGGCACAGTAGGCAAGGAGACGAAGAATGAACAGGCCACCTCGCCTAATATGGGGACGGAAGAAGAAGAAGAAGATATGTAATACATCTATTTACCTGATATAAGTGTAACGTACTCGTGTTTCGTTAAAATGTTAAATCTTTAAGTTAGCGCTTCTAGATGAGAAGTTATGCCATATACGAATTCAGGGCACCAAATTTTTATAAAATCTGCGCCAAAATGCACTGAAACCAAATCGTATGTTGGGTACGTTGTGTTATAAGTGAGTTTTTAAAGAATTTTATGACTGAGTTTTATTTGTCATGCCATAGTTTTCCTATTTTGATGCATATAATTTGCTTATGGTTGAATAAAATTACTCTTATTATCAATGAGTTATCGAATTTTGTTGGTTGGATTCTCTTATCGATCCCAGATTCAAGAATCCAAGACAATAGTCTGTCTCTTTTGCAATGCACTCGTGAATGTATTTTCTTACGATTCTGCATGTCTTGAGCATTACCGCCTCAGCAAATTCACAAAGGTGTTATCATGCAATTTTAATTTATATAATCTGTTGTGTGAGTTATTTGGCATTCAGTCGAAGAGATAATGACAGGTTCGATTTGCACCTTACCGAGGTGTGTTAGATCTCAAATGGCAGATTCGTATATACTTAGACAAATGACAGATTCGCATATACTTGTTTGTTCAATATGTTGTTTGGTATGATATTACAATAAGTTCTAACCATATTGCTCTTAATTTGATGAATATTTCTATGTTTGCAATTCAATCTACAAATTGAGGGCATATAAGCGTAACCTGAGAAGGCCATTTTTGCGTGCTAGTTCTAGAGAACAGCGTGCTGTTTTCCCCCAAACGTCTGTAAATTTGAGCTGAAATTGGTCTTAGACGTCTAGGTTAGTTTCTCTCATGAAGAATCTGAGGTGAAAAGTAATTCTGTCCTGCCGGTCCGTCCGTAAAAACGCTGACTTTCGGACGGAAAAGGTAGAGCCTTGAACCTTCCAGGGAAGGTTTGGGGTCTAGGAAACGCGAAGTTCGTTAATGAGCAAAATTGGTTCAGTAGTTTTGCAGTTATTTACTTTAAAAAATTTCGTAATATTTTTGAAACTACAGATTTTTACAAAGTGGAATTATAACGCGCATGTTTGTGCGAAATGTCGTGAGAATCTCATGATTAAAAGTTAACAAAAAGTCATTTTGAGAGTGAACCAGCCTTGAATACCATCTTAAACACTATAACTTTTGAGCACAAAGAGATAGAGACTTGACAGTCTCGTTTCGGATTTTTCCTTATTTTTCTGAATATTTTCAAAATTACGAAGCCATTTGAACTGAAATTTGAGATTAAGAAGGATAATGATAATGCACATATTCTCGCCAAATTTCATGGGCATCATTTGATGAGCAAAATTGAAATAAAGACTAATATTTTAGGATCGGAGCAGCCTTGAGTGCTAAATAAATTATAGCAACAGTCCCATGATATATCGGGTGTCTTTTTTAGAGGGATAGAACCTCAAATTGAAATAAAACACATTTAAATTAAGATTGAAGTCCAAATTTTCTTTTATTTCAATTCAATTCAATTCAATTCATTTATTCATATCAAACTACAAATATTCGACATTTAACAATTTGGAGAAGTCTAGCCTAAACTTAAAGTTTGTATGCCGACATCCTCCGTACATAATGAATAATAAAAACAATAGTTCACATAAGGTCAACTCAATTACGTTCAACCAAGAGAAAAAAAAAAAAAACCAAAAACACTACTTCGCAGAAAAAAAAAAAAGAAAATCAAAAACAACCAGATTGAATGCCCAACACCTGTACCAAAGCTCATCACAACCACACTATCGTCCAAGTATTCTATAAAAAGCCTCAGGCTTGTCCACAATAAACGATAACAATTTTTTTCTATCCTTTTTCCTCCTAGGGTTAAAATTCATTTTTATTTGGCCAGGCAACAGGGAAAAGAACTTGGCACCATGATAAGGCAAACTGCGCTGCAAGTGGCTACCGCAAAATCTTGGAACTGAGACAGTGAGGTTGGATGTGTATCTCGTGTTATAACCATGATCTACTAGCGTATCATTTCTATAAAATTGTCTCAGCAAACACTCGTATATATATAGTTGTTTAAAATTAAGTTGTTTAGTTTCCCTATACAATATTTCAGTACTATATAAACGTCCCACCCCATGAATTATTTTCAAGATTGTGTTCTGTACCGTCTCCAAAGCTTTAGCGCAACCACCAAACATACCGCCCCAAATGGCCACTCCGTAACGAAACACTGACAGAATTAGAGACTCATATACTTGGAGGAGGGCTTCTTTTTGTAAAATATTCCTTAAATTATAAAAAATATAAAATGTAGAACGCGATCTCTCAACCAAGGACTCCACGTGTTTATCCCACCTCAAAAACTGATCAACGACCACTCCCAAATACCTTACCGATTCAGCTTTGGCAATCAAAGGACAACCACACCCTACCCCATTACAGTCCGGAAAATGTAGCGGAATCGAAGAGAACCTAGGCTGACCTTTAGCTGTTATAGAAAAAGCTGTAAACCTCGTCTTCGCTATATTCAGTCTTAATCTGTTCGTCATCAACCAATAACGAATTACTGCTAATCCGTTTGTTGCCCTCTCATATACCTGATCCCAGTTGTCTCCCACAAACAGAGCGAGTGAGTCATCGGCATATGAGATGATTTCTAATCCTAGACTGTTCAACAGATCATTAATGAACACAAGAAAAAGTACCGGGCCGATCACCGTACCCTGCGGTATCCCCATCTTTATCACGCCTGGTTCACTCAGTACCCCCTCAATTCTGACAGATTGCACTCTGCCCTTCAAATAATTACCGAACAGATCAAGACATTTTCCTCTTATTCCAATTTTTTCTAATTTTTCGATCAGTAACTCGTGATTCACTGTGTCAAACGCCTTTGCTAGGTCAAGAAACACCGCCGCTATCTTCCCTCCGCCATTCATAGTATGCACTACCCGCTCCACCATTACCTCCATCGCATCTACCGCAGATAAACCCTCCCTGAAACCGAACTGCCCAGGATCTATCAACTTGTATTTATTGAGGTAAGCCGTTAACCTCTTCTTTAAACTCTTTTCAAATAATTTAGCAATGTTGCTGATCAAAGAAACAGGCCTGTAGTTTGTCATTTGCTTTCTATCACCAGATTTATAAACACATATGACCTGGGATTTTTTCCACTCTGAAGGGATCATAGCTGTCTCCAAAACTAAGTTGAACACATGTTTCAGTGGTTCGAGTATAAGATGGTGTATACTTTTTAACAGTTTGACCGATAAGCCATCAGGACCTGCGCACGAGTTATTCTTCAAGGATGCAAAATTATCTATGAGTTCGACAGTAGTAATCGGATCTAAGTACATAGACCCGGAATGTATGGACGGACCACCACTTTTATACGACTTAACCCTTTCATAGTTGAGGTCCATTTTCTCTCCTATGTTTATAAAAAATTTATTGAATTTATTCGCCTTGAGAAAACTATCAGTCACCGCCACATTCCCCTCATCGACTATTTCGCCTGGAATACATCTCCTATTATCACGTCTGTTGTTGATTTCATTTATTGTTTGCCACATTTTCTTCCTATCATTACCGGCCATTTCGATTTTATTACGATAAAAGGATTCTCTTGTGTATCTGATCCTTACGTTAAGTTGGTTTCTGAATTTTTTATACGCCACTTTCTTTTCATCCGTAAAATTTTTGTTCAAGTCCCTCTTCAACTTGTCCCTCCGTTTAATATCCGCTATTAGTTCCGTTGTTATCCACGGTTGTATCCCCTTCGTATTTACTGTTTGAACTGGTTTTTTGTATGAGGACATCTTAATATACCTATCGAGCGTCTTAATGAACTGGGAGTGCGCCGTGAGTGGGTTAGTCTTTTCAGTAACCGACTGCCAACTTTCTCCCGCCATGATTGATGTAAGTCTAACATAGTCTATATTCTTGATGTGTTTCTCTGCTTTTTGTTCATTACGACGGCTACGAGAATCTGCGATGGACCGCAGTACCAAAATTATGGGAAAATGGTCAGTCATGGAAGCTTGAATAACCCCTGCCAACAATGACACTTTATGACCCATCATGGTTTTTATCCTGACGAACATATGATCAATGATCGAACCAGATGTTTCCGTTTCTCTTGTTGTCTCATTTATCATACTCCTGAATCCGAATTGCCCCAGCGATGTAAGATACAGAACACTCTCTTGACATAAAATGTTACCTATATTTATATTGATGTCTCCAACGAATAGTTCCACATCACAAAATTTGATCTCGCCCATATAATTATTGAGGTCTTTGATATATTGTTGTACATTAATTGATGGTGGCCTATAAGAGGCCGTAGAAAGATGATTTTATGACATTTATGTTTTAAAAATAATTTCCGGCATATGTCCACCACGATTAGGTCTGAGGAACCGCAGGTGACCAGACCATATTTGGACCACTTTTTCGAGTAATTCAGGCCTTTTTTCATCAATAACACGAGTTATGTTGGCATCCAAAGCGTCTATTGTTTCTGGATTATTAGCATAAAATAATGACTTGACATAACTCCAATGAAAATAATCCAGTGGAGTTATGTCGAATGATTTTGGAGACCAATTAATTGAGCAATTTCTCGAAATAATTTTATCGCCAAATGTTTCTTTCAATAAATCAATCGTTACGGTAGCAGCATTCAAATTTGGAAACAAATAATCATTGATCATCGATCTGTAATGAGCACCAGTCACTGTAACATTAGCTCCAGCATCGTTTTTAAAGAAATATGGACCGATGATGCCTCCAGCGGGTAAAGCACACCATACAGTGCATTTTTCATGATACATAACCGTTCAACCAGAAATGAGCTTCATCACTAAACACAATTTTACCATAAAAAAGTGGATCACCTTCAAGCTGTTCTAGGGCCCAATCAGCAAACAAATGACGCTTGTTATGGTCAAGTAGCTTTAGTTCTTGAACCAGTTGGATCTCGTATGGGTGTAGACCAAGATCTTTATGCAAATTTTCCATGTGGTGGATGCACAGAGTCCAACTTGTTGTGAACGTTGACGAATAGACAAATCTGGATCATCGTTAACAGACTTACAGCATCGAGTAGAGAAAATATTGTTCGAAAGCTATCGATAGTTCGACGAATAAGCTGCTCTGATGGACGATTGTGCAAATCATAAATTTCACGAAGTGCTCTATAAGTTTGGCGAATAGAACACTGATTTTAAAAATAAATTTCAACATGTTTATTTTTCAATGCCTACTGAACAGAAATGTCAAAACAACATGGCTTCTATCTTCTGTCAAATCACAGTTATCCCTATCGAAAGTTCTATCACTCTAAAAAAACACCCGATAGTTTAAATTTAACATTTATATATAAAAAAACGATAAAAAGGCTATTATAACATTTCTTGAAATTTGTTTGATTAGTTATAGTGTGATTATTGTGGGTGACATGAGCGAGCGCACAGAAGCTTCCTACTCCAAGTCAGTGCCAAGTTATTAGAAGTACAAATTAATTCGGTCCGTTTTTTCAGCTCAAAGAATGAATTTATTTAGAAGATAATGAATCAATAAATTAATCAAAATATTGTCCATTACTGCTAACTACTTTTCCCCAATTCTTCAGTAATTTCCGAATTCCTCCTCGGAAGTTCTACTATTGAGGCTATCCAAATTTGAAGCCAATTTTATATTTCTTCGAAAGAAGTGAAGTGCCAAATCATCTTGCATCTACGAAACAGCCAGTACTTAGAAGAAGCAATATCCGGACAATACAGCGGGTGGTGTAAGATATCCTACTTGATTTTTATTAAATATTTTTCGACACAATTTGTGTCATGAGACGGAGCGTAGTGATGCAAAAAATGTATTTATCGTATCTTCTGCCGTTTTTTCGTAAAGCCTCCTTCAAGCAAAGTAATTGCATTCTGTACTGATCACCCGCCCCCCAGGCATTGGATCTTATCGTAATGGGGGTGCTTGCCTTGTCTAATGCCATTCGCGCCTGTATGATGGAAGATCTGCGAATAGGGCCGTAGTTTTGCCGTTCTGGTGAAACGGAGGGCTGAGCCGGTTGATTAACTCAGTGACAGGGAGTCTGTCCCAGCCCAGGGCTTCTCCCTTAAAACTGGCGTACTCCACCCTATCGCAGTATGAATCTTCGGATTTTTCTGTGTAATGGCCGAGTGCGTTATGTGGCATACTGCGTTACCTCAGGGGGTGGTTAACCCACAGGTGTTACAGGTACCACCTGGCCACCCCTTTGGTGTTGGACTCGAGGGAGCAGTGGTTGAAAGTCCGAAGGCTGGACTAGGGAGGTATTTCGTTTATCTGTTCGCAGACCCCCATGTTCGGGATATTCTCATGAAATGATCCGGGGTTTAACGGGACTTGATGGTTCGACCGGCTTGTCCTGGCCCCGGATCAATGCGTAACAATTTCGGGTTTATGGATCTCGACGAAATGGCTTTGCCATTAGTGTTTGATGCCAGAATCAATCAAATGGCTTCACATGAGTTCGGTGAGTCAGGACGTACAAGCCGTTAGACGGTGCTCGTACCAGGATCAATAGTAGTCATCAATCTTGAGATTATCTTAGTTCATGGGATTGCGTTCGGATGGATAGATAAGAATTCCTTCCCTTCTGGCGGGTCAGTTGCGTCTCAAACCAACTCGGGTACTGACCTGCAGAGCCAATAGAGGTTGAATATTGCTTCGCTGCTATCAGTCAAATGGTTATGGCCTTCGAGTCGGAGTCCAAACTGAAAGCTGGTGGGTTCATCTCTTCGGAGGGCTCCCTCTATTTCGCCGAGACGA
This sequence comes from Megalocaria dilatata, assembly GCA_034642435.1. NCBI lineage: Eukaryota > Metazoa > Arthropoda > Insecta > Coleoptera > Coccinellidae > Megalocaria > Megalocaria dilatata. The sequence continues at coordinate 47,584,844 of CM067859.1, read as the reverse complement.
AACTAGGGTTCCAGTCAAGACAAGCGCCCCCAACACGTCAAGATCTAATGCCTGGGGGGCGTGGCGATCAGTACACCTGAATTCTACCAGGTAATTGTATTGGCATGCGAGCATAGCTCTTATCCAAGTGACTACCCAGCAGTCTCCACAGTCCACCCCAATAGGTAGAAAGTGTGATAAGGATTACGCCATATCATCGCCCGAAGCGAGAACCGCTCAGAGGAGATGAACCCACCAGCTTCCAGTTTGGGCCCCGACTCGAAAGCCAGAACCGTTTGACTGATAGCAGCGAAGCAATATTCAACCTCTACTGGCTGTGCAGGTCAATACCCGAGTTGGTTTGAGACGCAACTGACCCGCCGGAAGGAATTCTTATCCATCCTTCCGAACGCAGTCCCATGAACTAAGATAATCTCAATTCTCGCTTCGCGCGATGATATGGCGTAATCCTTATCACACTTTCTACCTCTTGGGGTGGACTGTGGAGACTGCTGAGTAGTCACTTGGACAAGAGCTATGCTCGCATGCCAATACAATTACCTGGTAGAATTCAGGTGTACTGATCGCCCCGCCCCCCAGGCATTAGATCTTGACGTGATGGGAGCGCTTGTCTTGACTAGGACCCTAGTTTCGTCCCGGCGAAATGGAGGGTTAAGTCTCGATACCTAACGTAATGCCATTCGCGCCAGTCACTGGACCTGTGTGGTGGAAGATATCCGAATAGGGCCCTAGTTTTGCCGTTCTGGTGAAATGAAGGGCTGAGCCGGTTGATTAATTCAGTAAGAGGGAGTCTGTCACTGCACAGGGCTTCTCCCTTAAAACTAGCGTACTCTACCCTGTTGCAAATCTCCGGATTTTTCTGTCCAATGGCCGAGTGCGTTATGTAGCATGCTGCGTACCTCGGTGGGTGGATTGCCCTCAGGCGTTACTTGTACCACCTGGCCATCCTATTGGTGTTGGACTCGAGGGGGCAGTGGTTGAAACTCCCCTGTACTTGGGAGGTATTTCATTTATCATGTTCGAGATATTCTCATGAAATGACTCAGGGTTAAGCGGGACTTGACGGTTCGACCGACTTTGTCCTGAACCCGGATCAATGCGTAAATTTTAGGGTTTGTGGATCTCGACGAAATGACTTAGCCATTAGTGCTTGACGCCAGGATCAATCAAAAGACCTCACATGGGTTCGTGGGTCATAACGTACAGGCCGTCTTGACGGTGCTCGTATCAGGATCAATTGAGTCATCAATCTTGAGTTTATCTTAGTTCATGGGACTGCGTTCGGGTGCTTGGATAAGAAGCCCTTCTGGCGAGTGAGTTGCGTCACAAGCCAACAAGGGTACTGAATTGCAGAGCCAGTAGAGTTTGAATAGTGCTTCGCTGCTACCAGTCAGACGGTTTTGGCTTTCGAGCCGAGGCCCAAACTGTAAGCTGGTGGGTTCATCTCTTCGGAGGGGTTTTCGCTTGGAGCGATGAAATGGCGTGATCCTTATCATACTTTCTGCTTCTTGGGGCAGATTGTGGAGACTGCTGAGTAGTCACTTGGTGAATGAGCCATGCTCACATGCCAATATGAAAACATGATAGAATTCATGTGTACCATTAATAAGTAGCTGTAATGGAATCGCCAAGTTTTAGCACCTCGACTTACAAAATGCTCCTTGGTACCACCAGATACACATCATAACTTTAGAACCATCAATGTTTTGCTTTGGTGTTGATGTTGGCTTTGATGGCTACGATTATCTGGGCAAAACGTAGTTTTTTTCTTGGGATTGTCGTAGAATATCAACTTTCCGCCGGCAATCATTACCCGTTGTATAAAATACTTTCTCTTTTGCCTTTGAAGCAGATGCCCACAATCAAATAATTGTTCTTCCAGATTTTTTGCTTTCTATTCATAAGAAACCCAATTGCCTTCTTTTGAATTAGGTGCTTAGATTTCATACGTACTATCACTGCTTGTTGGGACACCCTCAATTTAGCAATCTCGGCTCGCACTAGACTCGGATCTGCATCGCCTAATGTCAGTTATTTATCGCCTTCGGAATTTTTTGCATTGCCGAGCGAGATCTATATTATCATATTATATTCAACGCTGAAATCACCACTTCTGGAGCGCCTTACCATTCTCTACATGAATTGTCAGTATGAGCATTGTCACTGTAAACTTCCACCAGCATACGATGAGCTTCAGCTACACTTTTTTTCCAATTGAAACAAAAACTGAAGAAATTTCCTGGATATGCTGTTTAGTTATCGAAAGATCTGATATTTTCAACAGCGTAACAAAAAACGATTTGTATGAAACTCAAAACAATTCAAACTGGATGTTATCGGCAGCTGTCCAATTTGACTCAAACCGCGCCAAACATCTGTTTCTCTTTAAATATTTAATGTTTTTAGAGCCACCTTTTGAAAATGGAAATTAATTTATACTCCTAAAATATAATTGGACAAATTACAGATTCGTATATATGTACATACTTGTCTGTCCAACACGCTGTTGTTTGATATGGTATTATCTACCATTTTAAAACATTCTTTAAGGCCAATATTTCGATAAATAATTGTATATGTTCACAACTCATTCTCTATATTAAAGGCATGTAGGAACAATGTAAAATTATAACGATCGGAATACAACCAAACGGAAGTTTTATGAAAGGAATGTATATTTTTTCACAGGCGCATGCACCATTTATTTTGATCTACGTCCAGTTAGTTTTTGTTTGGTAGGCGGGTTTAGAGTCGCAAAACTAAACACATATGGGATCACTCAGTATACTATTTGAAGTTTTTTCATTTCTAAAACTGTTTGGTCCGTAACACATGAGATTTTTGGCGTTAGTTTGATTTGAATATCAAAACAGATTTAATCTGTTGTCTTCTACAATTTTAATTTCAAAAAATTTTCTGAAGAAACTTTAAGAATTAAATTAATGTCTTTATAAGCACTGCTCATATTTAATAGACGTATAAAATCAAAATTCATCATACAATATCAGATGGAATTAAGCAAAACCAACGAATATAAATTGTCAATTAAAATTAAAATATAAATAAGCAAACATTTTTTGTTTCATTCCAGGCATGCGTACTGAACTCTTCAGACAAACGTACGAAGCCCTGTTTGTTACAAAACGTATTGTTTTCTGATCCTATATTAATGAAAAATAACTCTTTCTCAAAAATATAAAACATAATTTCAAGAACTTCTCAAAAACTAATTTATTTGAAATATTCAATATATTTAAATGAATTACTTCAAAAAATCTCAAAACATCTCAAGAAATAATTAAAGTTACGATAAGATCAGTCCAACTTTACATATAAAAAAATAATGAAATCAATTGAACAATGTATAGACTTACCCTGTGCCATCTTAGAAATACATGATCTTCAACAAACATGTAAGTAGGTACCTTTATATCCAAGGTACTCTATGTTCCATGTTCACAAAAAATCATACAAAACTTATAAGGCACGTGGCCTTAGTTAAAACCATTCAACACTGTATAATGAATTTCTTCATTTAAAAAACCTAATATAACTATATATTCTATATAAAAAAAAATAGGAAGGAACGGATTTTTACTTGATAGAAGGATTATTCCAAAATTTGAAAATCAAAACAGATTTAATCTCTTAGCCTTCTACAATTTTAATTTCAAAAAATTTAGTTAAGAAACTTTAAGAATTAAATTAATGTCTTTATAAGCACTGCTCATATTTAATAGACGTCTTATCTGAATTTTAATTATGCTTATTATGCTTATTTTAACTTACCAAAATAAGATAAAACATGGAACGAATAAACTTGAAGTAAGCTTTAAAGTATCCAAAATAAAACAGAAATGATCAACGTATTGTTACGTATAACCTATAACTATTTGTACTCGGAACACAGAAAAACAATAACAAAACTTATTCACCCCAAATAATGTCCCATGATAAGAAAAATAACCAGAATTTCAAAAATAATAAATAATTGAGGAATATATTGTGGATATAAAGACTCTTTATGAAATTATTTCATAATATAAAAAACCAATTTTAATGTGAGTCAATACCTGATGGAAGTAAAATTTAAATGACTTTAAATTCAGAATTATATATTCTAACTTCTACATTATATATTGAAACTATATACAAAAACTATCAAATTGATATCCTTATATATAATAAATATAAAATATTTTTCAATGTCTCGGAAAAAACCTTTTTACATCCCGACTTTAAATGTATTAATAGAAATGTATTAACAAAAACTATATAAGTATGTATATTAACATACAAATACAAGAAAATCCACTATTCCAAAATTATTTGAAATTATCAAAATAAAGGATCAAATGAAATTAATTGAACGAGAACTCGGAACATTTGATAGCTATTTCGGCCTATATGGCCTCATCAGAAATGTATTGAATTCAGATTCAAATATATAACAAGATCAAAATTCAACTCACTAAAATAAGATGAAACATGGAACGAATAAACTTGAAGTAAGCTTTAAAGTATCCAAAATAAAACAGAAATGATCAACGTGTTGGTACGCATAACCTTTAACTATTTGTACTCGGAAGACAGAAAAACAATAACAAAACTTATTCACCCCAAATAATGTCCCATGATATGAAAAATGACCAGAATTTCAAAAATAATAAATAATTGAGGAATATATTGTGGATATAAAGACTCTATATAAAATTATTTTATAATTTAAAAAACCATTTTTAATGTGAGTCAATACTTAATAGAAGTAAAATTTAAATGACTTTAAATTCAGAATTATATATTCTAACTTCTACATTATACTCAATGTACATGTACATGTACATTATGTATATTGAAACAATATACAGAAACTATCAAATTGATAGCCTTATATATAATCAATATAAAATATTTTTCAATGTCTCGGAAAAAACCTTTTTACATCCCGACTTGAAATGTATTAATACAAATGTATTAACAAAAACTATATAAGTATGTATATTAACATTGACATTAAAATTGGTTTTTTAAATTTTGAAATAATTTCATATAGAGTCTTTATATCCACAATATATTTCTCAATTATTTATTATTATATTTTTGAAATTCTGGTTATTTTTCTTATCATGGGACATTTTTTGGGGTGAATAAGTTTTGTTATTGTTTTTCTGTATTCCGAGTACAAATAATTAAAGAATTATTTAAATATTTTAATATGAGCCTTCTACATATTTAATTCCAAAAGATTATATTTAATGATTATAACTTCTGAAAATAAATTAAAATAATATCATATAAGTACCACTTATATCAATTGACATATAAAATAAACATTCATTATAAGACATCCTATTGGTATAACAAAATCCAATAAATAAAAATTATTAACCAAAATCCTATAAATTAAATATTTTGAATAGACAAAATTTTGTTTCTGCTGATCAATCTTATGAAAACCTATATCTTTCAAAAATAGCTAACATAATCTTAAGAATTTCATCATAAAACTATCTTACTTGGACTATTCAATATTATTGGATATCTAACTAAGGTACTTTATATAAAAACTCAAGATGTGTGAAACATTACTGAAAAACAAGTTTTAAGATGGACTTTGCTTCTTCAGTATTCAAATAATTCATATTCAATAAATATAACATCAATTAACAACAAATATTTACTTACCCTTCAATCTTCTAGAAATAGTTCTGCCGAAATGAAACCTTTAAATGTAGTGAGGACGGTTCACTACACACAAAAATATATCTGTGGTTTACCCTTGATCTAGAAGATTGAAAGACAATTTAACGGCCTCTGCTATAGCACAAGGACTATCTGCATAAAGAATGTTAAGGAAACCAAATAATTATATATTATGAATAAAATAACATAAATAGAGGTTAATTCTTGATAGAAGGTATATAAAATTATTCAAATATTTTAATATTAGCCTTCTACATATTTAATTCCAAAAGATTATATTTAATGATTATAACTTCTGAAAATAAATAAAAGTAATGTCATTTAAGTACCACTTATATCAATTGATTATAATGAATGTTTATTTTATATGTCAATTGATATAAGTGGTATTTATATGACATTATTTTAATTTATTTTCAGAAGTTATAATCATTAAATATAATCTTTTGGAATTAAATATGAAGAAGGCTAATATTAAAATATTTAAATAATTTCATATACCTTCTATCAAGAATTAACCTCTATTTATGTTATTTTATTCATTATATATAATTATTTGGTTTCCTTAACATTCTTTATACAGATAGTCCTTGTGCTATAGCAGAGGCCGTTAAATTGTCTTTCAATCTTCTAGATCAAGGGTAAACCACAGATATATTTTTGTGTGTAGTGAACCGTCCTCACTACATTTAAAGGTTTCATTTCGGCAGAACTATTTCTAGAAGATTGAAGGGTAAGTAAATATTTGTTGTTAATTGATGTTATATTTATTGAATATGAATTATTTGAATACTGAAGAAGCAAAGTCCATCTTAAAACTTGTTTTTCAGTAATGTTTTACATATCTTGAGTTTTTATATAAAGTACCTTAGTTAGATATCCAATAATATTGAATAGTCCAAGTAAGATAGTTTTATGATGAAATTCTTAAGATTATGTTAGCTATTTTTGAAAGATATAGGTTTTCATAAGATTGATCAGCAGAAACAAAATTTTGTCTATTCAAAATATTTAATTTATAGGATTTTGGTTAATAATTTTTATTTATTGGATTTTGTTATACCAATAGGATGTCTTATAATGAATGTTTATTTTATATGTCAATTGATATAAGTGGTACTTATATGATATTATTTTAATTTATTTTCAGAAGTTATAATCATTAAATATAATCTTTCGGAATTAAATATGTAGAAGGCTAATATTAAAATATTTAAATAATTTTATATACCTTCTATCAAGAATTAACCTCTATTTATGTTAAATAATTATAGGTTATACTTAACAATACGTTGATCATTTCTGTTTTATATTGGATACTTTAAAGTTTACTTCAAGTTTATTCATTCCATGTTTTATCTTATTTTGGTAAGTTGAATTTTGATCTTGTTATATATTTGAATCTGAACTCAATATATTGCTGATGAGGCCATATAGGCCAAAATAGCTATCAAATGTTCGAGTTCTCGTTCAATTATTTTTATTTGATCCTTTATTTTGATAATTTTAGATAATTTTTGGAATAGTGGATTTTCTTGTATTTGAATGTTGATATACATACCTATATTGTTTTTGTTAATACATTTGTATTAATACATTTCAAGTCGGGATGAAAAAAGTTTTTTTCCGAGACATTGAAAAATATTTTATATTGATTATATATAAGGATATCAATTTGAGAGTTTTTGTATATAGTTTCAATATATAATGTAGAAGTTAGAATATATAGTTCTGAATTTAAAGTCATTTAAATTTTACTTCTATCAAGTATTGACTCACATTGAAATTGGTTTTTCAAATTATGAAATAATTTCATATAGAGTCTTTATATCCACAATATATTCCTCAATTATTTATTATTTTTGAAATTCTGGTTATTTTTCTTATCATGGGACATTATTTGTGGTGAATTAATTTTGTTATTGTTTTTCTGTGTTCTGAGTACAAATAGTTATAGGTTATACGTAACAATACGTTGATCATTTCTGTTTTATATTGGATGCTTTAAAGCTTACTTCAAGTTTATTCGTTCCATGTTTTATCTTATTTTGGTGAGTTGAATTTTGATCTTGTTATATATTTGAATCTGAACTCAATACATTGCTGATGAGGCCATATAGGCCGAAATAGCTATCAAATGTTCGAGTTCTCGTTCAATTATCTTTATTTGATCCTTTATTTTGATAATTTTAGATAATTTTGGAATAGTGGATTTTCTTGTATTTGTATGTTAATATACATACTTATATAGTTTTTGTTAATACATTTCAAGTCGGGATGTAAAAAGGTTTTTTCCGAGACATTGAAAAATATTTTATATTTATTATATATAAGGATATCAATTTTATAGTTTTTGTATATAGTTTCAATATATGATGTAGAAGTTATAATTGAATATATAATTCTGAATTCAAGGTCATTTAAATTTTACTTCCATCAGGTATTGACTCACATTAAAATTGGTTTTTTAAATTATGAAATAATTTCATATAAGAGTCTTTATCCACAATATATTTCTCAATCATTTATTATTTTTGAAATTCTGGTTATTTTTCCTTATCATTGGACATTATTTGGGGTGAATAAGTTTTGTTATTGTTTTTCTGTGTTCCGAGTACAAATAGTTATAGGTTGAAGTGAAAATCCATATTAAATAATATTTAAATAAGGTTATTCTGATTTTCACAAATTTTTATTGTTATGATTGTTATTCAAAATGTAATCTTGCCTGATGATGCTACTGTGAGGGCGAACGATTGTTGTAAACATAACAATAAAAATTTGTGAAAATCAGCATAACCTTATTTAAATATTATTTGACGTTGTAAGGTTCTATGTACTTGAGTCCAATCAAAAAAATGGTTGTTATCCTATGTCAAGTTTTCCTTTAATTTTTCAGCAGACCTCATATTTCAGTATGAACAACAATGGTATCAAAATTACAAATTAAAAATAATTTTATTAATTACATATTTTATTTACATCTTCATCTAACTGAAGTATAATATAACATTCCTTGTTGTTTATCTTTAGAAATTATAAGTGTTCTATTAGTTGTGCTATTATGATCTAAGGCAATTTTTGTGGTGTCCTCATCAAAGTATTCATCTTTACTGTCAGCATCGCCATCGTCAGTCACATCAGATTTTGTATCCAGTGAATAATCAGGAACATTTTCTTCAACACTAACTTCTTTCAAACGATTTATGTTTTTTAGAATATCGTCAACAGTCACTTCGTCAGATTTTTTGTTATTTCTGAATGAATACTGTTGCCTTGATCTTTTTGGTTGGTCCATCTTGATAATTGCTTCTAAGGAAATAATCTTAGGATTCCTTTCTACTGTGTTATGTCTCCTTATTATAACCCTCTGAGATTCTTCTGTCTCAGCATCCTCCTCATTCTTGAGTTCATCAGTTTTCAGGGTAGTTGTCCGTGTACGTATATGAGGCTGCCTTCTTCTAGGGTAAAACCTCTTTGGTTTATTCGCTGGTACAGCAGCGACGTCTTCTTTAGTATTTGTGGCGGATGATGCATTAGTTCTAGGGGTTGTTGTAGGTCTTCTACCTCGTGTCCTCTGAATTTTAATAGTAGTTGTAGAGGTAGTAGTTGTGCTGGGAGTTGTTGGTCTGCTAAGCTCAAATATCTCGAGTTTACCTTCCGTAGGCGGCACAGATGATGATTCTTCGGATTCTTCAATTATAAATGGTGAATTTGGTCTTTCCACGTTGATATTTTCTTCTTCTGTGTCTTCATTGACTTCTGTAGTGGTTTGGATACGAGGGCGCTGAATCGTTTTATATTTTGAATAGTCGATTTCTGTCCGCAGTGAGTAAGTTTTAACTTTCGGCATAAATTCATTTACATCAAATAATTTGAAATTTTGACCTATATCAACAGCACCACGTCCTGGTGAATTTTGAACATTACTCAGAGCAGTCTCCGTATCTTCAACTTCCTCCTCATCATCTTCTTCTGGTAGTTCGGTAGTTGTAGTTGTTACCTTAGTTTTATTTTTATCTTCTATCAATTTGTAAGAATCACTCTGTCTCAGTTTCGACACGAATGATAGAAATTCTGGAGGTTTCGTTGGTTCTGCTTTCACTGTAGTCGTGGATGGTGGAGTCGTTTCGATTTTAATGCCTTCTTTCGTAGTTGTTGGATCTGGAATACTGACATATTCCTTCTTACTCTTTAATAGTTGTACGAAATCAACATATGAAGGACCATTCAGTGGAGTGGTACTGGTGAAAGATCTACGCGTTGTGGTTTGTTGAATGTTTCTTGGTGTGGAATCTTCAACTTCGATCTCAACAACCTCTACTTCATCATCATCAGTTATATCAGAGTTATTTTCTTCCTTAGGTTTATCGTAAATAATTTTTTTCAACTTTTCGTCCCAATGCCAATTTTTGGGGCGATGGGGCACGTAATCATCATCTTCTTCTTGAAGAGCTATCTCTTCATCATTTGAACTTTGACCTCGAACAACCTCAAAGTAAGATTTTCGGTTTGGGCTTCTCTTCCCCCTTCGGTGACTGGTGCTACGATATTTATGATTACTTGCTTTTTTGCTAGCGAGGATTCGTTGAAAATCACTGTAGTCGTAAGCTTTCTGCTTCGTTGAAGGTGGTTTCATGCCAAGTACATGATAGTTATTAACGATTTCACTCTCTGATACTATAGGTTCAGAGACCAACTCTTCTACAGGTTGGTAAATTGTTCGATAGTGATATTTTGACGGTGGTACAAGGCCGACTATATCAGCTGTCTTTTTTACAGGTGGTTTATGAATAGTTTCTGTAGTATGGCTACCAGAGACTTCAGTGTCTTCTTCTTCTAAAACTTCTTCATCTGGGAGAGGAGATGTTGACGTTTTTACTGCACTTTCCTTTCTACCGTAAACTGAGTCATCATAAGTATCAGAGTAATCATCGTAAATTATATCTTTTTCTGTTGTAATGCCATATCTGAAAGATCCTCTTTCAGATTTTTTCGTTGTAGTGCTTAAGGTCGTGGGCATTGTTGTGGTTCTATAGAACATTTTTCTGTCATTCGAATATTTTACCGTATCTGATGGTTTAATATGTATTATGTTTGGTGGTACTTTCATTCTGATGACAGGATTCTGGTAACTGTTCACATGTTTCGAAATGTGGAAGGTGGAAGCGTCTATTCGGAGTGGATCATTTGAGCCGTTCTTTATGTTATTTATGACATCTGCGAATACATTCATTTGATCTAATGGAGTCTGCTCATTATACATGGCATTTTCTTCAGTTTTATAACTGTTTGGAGTTATAGTCACCCTTCGAGATGGGTCTCGTATGAAGGTTTCTACGTCGAATTGGGGACGTTTCTTTTTCATTCTTTGTGGTCTGCGAGGCACATAGTTTTGAAAATTTGTTTTTGATCTCAACTGTAACTGAGCTGCTTCTGTCTCTTCCACATATTTACCTCTTCTCGGATTTTCTTCAGTGGTGCTAACTGTTGTTTCGATTGGTTGAGATGGTAGAAAATCTAACAGTTTGATCTGATCGTAGATATGGTTTGGAGTTATATCAATTAAATAACTTGGTGTTGTTATTAGGCTCACAGAGGATGGTTCTGTAGTTACGTGATCTATGCTTCTGAAAGTATCCACATTGATTACTTCCACTACTGGTGTAAATTGCGGGCGATTCAGTGTTTCCCTCAAATTATTTTTTTTCAAATTTGGTGGTTGGTCATGAATCCTAACAACGTTTACTATTTCATCTGAATCTAGTTCCTGCTCGCTATTGGCTGCTTTATTTTCTTGGTATTCTTTCGGGGGCTCTTCTTTTGCCCGTATATTTCTAAATTTACTATGATACTTTTTTTTTATGCTGTTATTTACTGGCTCCTTTGTTTTAACATGATGAGCTTGAAACCCTGCACTTCTCTCTTGAAGTACCTTAAATAATGAGGGGACCGCTTCAATTTCTTTTTCTTTAAAGAATGGGCTATCTAAGGGATTTTCACCGAAATATTTACGCTTGAAACAGTCGATTCGTTGTCCAAGATTGCCCAGTCTGGGGGACTTACCGGCTTCTTCTCCATCTTCTAATTTCTCCCCACTATTCACTGATTTCTCCACTTCTTGTATTCGTTTCGGAATAGCTTCAATATCTTCATCGACTTCAGGACACTGAACCTTGTTAGCTTGGTCGTAGAATGCCATGCGACCCTCTGTCTTCAGAGGAATATTATGCATATTTTCAGAATATTTCAGTGGAGAATTTCTATTTATATATTTCGATTTATAGTAAGGATATTTTTCTTCTTCTGCTTGTACGTTCAAATTTGGTATATCATTTCTTAAGACACCGTTGATGAAATTGGTTTTAACGTCCAATTTGGGAAAATCATTTGTATATCTTTTCTTTCGCACAATTTGTAGAGGGGAAACTGTTGCAGGTTCAGATGTAGATGCTTCTTCTTGGACGGGTTCAGTTGACTTTGAATTAATGTCAAATTCTTGTAGGATAGGATTTGAGAATTTCACTATTTTGGATGGGATTCTGACGACTTGTTCATTATTATTCGGGTTTGTCATGGTTTTGATCTCTCCGGAGATTTCCATTTGGCTACCGTCTGGTTCTTCTTTCAGTTTCATAGTTTTAATAGATTTGGTTTTAATTAACTTATTGTATGTATTGTGGTTTTTTGGATTATATTTTTTCCTCTTCAATTTTTTCGGATTTTCTACTGTTTTGTAAATGTTTATACTTCCATCCTCATGCTGGTCGTCATTTTTCAACCGATGATTTTTCAGACTATCTTTTGATGGTTTATGTTCTTTTTCCTCTTCTTTGTTGTATTCCTTATAACCCTGAGAATCTTCTGCTTCTTTTTCATGTCCAGCATGATCGTAAGCACTATCTTCGTAGCCTTCTTCAGTGTAAACTGTGAGAATTTTGGAATCCTTGATAACTTCCTTTAATCGTCCATTCTCTGAGTCATCCGCATCACTGGGTAAATGTTCCTCGTTTTCACTTCTCCTCACTTGGGCATAAAGGGTTGATGGAACAAAATTATTTTCATCATTGCTGGGTTCTTCATCTTTCTCTTGTGAAGCGTTATGGTCTTCATCACCTTCAGTTTCTGGATATTTATGTTTACGAACATCAACGTATTTTGAATGTCGATTATCATACAATTTTTCACCCTTTTCGAGAATTTCACGACCCTCAGGTTTTTCTTCTGATTCCTCTGGTAACTGTGAATATTTTTGTTTACTAACGAATGGTTTATGTCGACGGCCAGGCTTTGCCCATTCTCCTTCTCCAGGATAAATTGGAGTTGCTGGAATATCTGACGGATGTTCATGATCACTCTCTTTTATTGGAGGTCTCTCGATATCGGGCGAAGATTTCGTAATTTTTTCGTCTTTTGTTTCCTCATTCTCATGGGTTTTATCATCCCGGTAGTTTTTGTAAAGCGGTGAACTTCTACTCGTAACGTATTCGCTGGACGCAGGTGTGTAGTGGGTCTTTGGAGATTGTCTCAAATCGAAAGTAATGTTAGCTTTGGAAGGTGTGTAACTTGGACCAATGTTAAAAGGTATGATAGGCGTCCACATATTCTCTCTTGGCTTGTATTTCTTCATTAACTTTTTAGGCTTCGAGGGATAACGTTGTACCCTAGGGAAGAATTTTGGTACTTTCAGAGGTCTCTTATGAACATATTGTTTTTTACGTAATTTCAAGTTTTGTGGAAGTATTCTGAAATCATGCCTGTTGTTCACAGATTTTCGATGGTAATTCTCATGTACAATGGGTTTTAAATGTTTGGTGTGTACATTTTCATCTGGCCATACCGTCGGTACCCTAATGGCGTCGATGGTGACAACTAGGGTAAATACTACAAAAATAATGTTCATATTGGTAGAATTACTACAGTCCAAACTTCACTACAACGCGCACTATTTTTTCATCATCTTGTGGAATTGCTGCAACACATCACGTAAGTCCAATCCTGTTGGATTCGAAAGAAAACCTCCTTGTCATTTTAGAGAGAGTTGGAAAGGTGCCTGGAAGAAATGAGAAAAAAAATAAACAACTAAATAAAAAACGGAAACGATAAAAGAAATAATCAGAAAAATGAAAGTTTAAGTATCGGGTGTTTATTTTAGAGTGATAGAACTTTAAATTGAAATAAAACACATTGAAATTAAGATTGAAACCAAATTTTTTTTATTTGAAAGATAACTTTGACATTTTTGTTTTGAAAATAATTTCCGGCATATGTCCACTACGACTAGCTCTGAGAAACAGCATTCAACCAGATCAATTTTGGACCACTTTTTCGAGTAATTCAGGCCTTATTTCATCAATAACACGAGTTAGTGTGGCTTCCAAAACGTCTATTGTTTCTGGTTTATCAGCATAAACGAATGACTTGACATAACTCCAGAGAAAATAATCCAGTGAAGTTATGTCGCATGATCTTGGAGGCCAATTAATCGGATCATTTCTCGAAATAATGTTATCGCCAAATATTTCATTCAATAAATCAATTGTTACGGTAGCAGCATGAGGTATAGCACCATCTTGTTGGAACCGAAACACTTCTGGGTCGATACCATTCAAATTTTGAAACAAAAAATCATTGATCTTCGATCTGTAACGAGCACCATTCCGATTGTTTCTGGTTTATCAGCATAAACGAATAACTTGACATAATCCCAGAGAAAATAATCCAGTGGAGTTATGTCGCATGATCTTGGAGGCCGATTAATTGGATCATTTCTCGAAATAATGTTATCGCCAAATATTTCATTCAATAAATCAATTGTTACGCTAGCAGCATGAGACATAGCACCATCTTGTTGGAACCAAAACACTTATGGGTCGATACCATTCAAATTTTGAAACAAATAATCATTGATCATCGAACTGTAACGAGCACCATTCACTGCAACAGTAGCCCAAGCATCGTTTTTAAAGAAATATGGACCAATGATGCCTCCAGCGTGTAAAACACACCATACAGTGCATTTTTCATGATTCAATGGAACCTGCAGAACTTCTTGAGGATTTTTTTCACTTCATATACGGCAATTTTGCTTGTTTACATAGCCGTTCAACCAGAAACGAGCTTCATCACTAAACACAATTTTACGATAAAAAAGAGGATCAACTTCGAGCTGTTCTAGGGCCCAATCAGCGAACAAACGATGCTTATTATGGTCAAGTGGCTTTAGTTCTTGAACCAGTTGGATCTTGTATGGGTGTAAACTAAGATCTTCACTCAAAATTTTCCATGTGAGGGATGCACAGAGTCCAACTTGTGAACGTCGACGAATGACAAATCTGGATCATCATTAACACTATGACTTACAAAAGCGATATTTTCTTCTGTACATACAGTTCTTTGTCTTGTTGTTGTTGTTGCATCGAGTAGAGAAAATGTTGTCCGAAACCTATCGATAGTTCGACGAATAAGCTGCTCTGATGGACGATTATGTAAACCAAAAATTTCACGAAGTGCTCTAAAAGTTTGGCGAATAGAACACTGATTTTGAAAATAAATTTCAAAAATTTTTAAACGTTTTAGCGGCGTGAGACTTTTCATGATAATTTGTCAATGCTTAGTGAACAGAAATGTCAAAATAACATGGCTTCTACCTTCTGTCAAATCACAGTTATCCCTATCGCAAGTTCTATCACTCTAAAAAAAACACCCGATATATGGAAAACATTGAAGATTTAACGTTGTTAGTTAAAAGTTCCAATCATTTAAGCAGTATTATCATTTTGAAATATTCAATATTTTACTACTGAACATGTACAGGCTGTCCCAGAATGCGATGTCGAGGCGGAAGCTAGTGAAAGCCAAGGCCTAATAGTTTATTTCTGTTATGTGATCCTGAAGAATCCTTCTGTAAATTGTTGCCCAATATTTTAAGCCAGCTTCGAACGAAATTCTTGATTGTTGACTTCTTCTTATTATGGTAACTAACTACTTTCACAAAATCATTCTCCTTAAATATAAGTTTGAGTACAAAGAAATGTGATAAAATGAATGTTTTTGGGGATTTTCAGAATTTATTAAAAAAGGTGCAATAACGGGCATCGATTCACATCTGGTTGGTCCTTAATAAAATATGTTTTTATGATGCTGGTTTATTTCTAGTGCTTCTAAAAGGTCCAGTTGATTGCATTTGTTCTCGATATGGAGAACTTCGGAATTGTGGTCATAACCATGTCCTGATTCTTTAAGATGCTTGACCTAAGTAGAATTCGCTTTATTCTAAATGGGTGAGTATTGATGTTAATTAATCCTATTGTCGAAAGCTCTGCCTGTTTGGTCAATGTATACATATGGACACGTATAAAATAAAATAGAAGAAGGCTTTTTAATCTGTTCTGATATTCAAATTTTGTTATATTTCTTCAATCAAGTAAAGAGCCTTTTTCTATTTTATTTTATACATAATATATTTAGGCTTGAATAAATCTCATAATGGAATGTCAATGGTTTAAGAAAACCTTATAATACCTTACAGTTTTCTGTGATTTGGTGACGGACATAGACTATATGGATTTTTAAAGTTGGTCTGTTTAAGCAAGTTCCGGTTACACTTTAAGGTAAGATATACTGATTGTTAGTTGATTTTGATATTTTGAATATTATCTGGGGCCGATGAAGGGATTATCGGAATTCTAATTATTTTTTAAAGATATGGTGCATGTTTTGAGACATTTTTTAAGTAACTTATTTGAATATTTAAATATATTAAATATTTCAAATAAATTATATTTTTTGAGAAGTCCCTAAGTTGTGTTTTATGTTTCTGGAAAAGAATTGGTGTTCATTATGGTAAGATCAGAAACAAAATTTTTTCGGGAAAGATTCCCTAGGGGAATATGATGACCGATATGGTTTTGGTGTTAGACGTTTCTTATTACCTTTTAACTTGTATTTATAAGCTGTGATATTTGAAGATTTCTTTACATGATTTTGACGTAGATTCTTGTCAAATGGCCGTGCTATTACAGTCGTTTTTTCCTTGATTTTCGCTAATATAATATCCTGCCTGTTGGACGTAAATGTAGGGATTTTGAGCAATTTCAGATTCCATGAGAGCTTGTTGTTTTTATTTTGATATTGGTTCTGGATAGCTCTCATAATGAGTCTTGTTTCGAAGGGAAAAATCTGAAGTTATACTGTTAGTTTGCGACAATGCGCCGTTTCACAAAGCCCGCGTGTCGAAGGCTGCTGTGCGGGAATGTTCGAAGAAATTACTCATCCTCCGTACAGTCCAGACCTGGTCTTCAGTGACTACTACCTATTTCCAAATGTGAAAAAATATCTTCGTGGAAAGCGATTTTCCGACGATGAAGAACTGAAGGTAGCAATTAAACCCTATTTTAAGGAGAAGCCGTACGAATATTTTTTACAGGGTTTAGAGAAGCTTATTTCTCGATCTAACAAATGTATTGAAGTTCTAGGAGACTACATTGAAAAAAAGAATTTCTCCAAAATTTTCTCAATTTTCTTTCACGCCTATACCGAGAACACATTGACCACCCCTCGTAGCTCATACTCCTTATTATTTTCTAAAAATACATCGGCACAAATTAATTCATTAGAAGATGAATGCTTTTTACCGGCAGACCCTTGCGAAATTTGACATAAATTTTCATGTCATCTTTGTGGTTACATTGTTTCGATGGGATAAGTAGTTTCGGAGTAACTGCGGAACCATTAGACCGATTTTAAAAAAATGAGCTGGCACAGGTTCCAAACTTCCTCGTCTTTTGCGTTCGTAAGTTCGAGTGCTAGCGGACAGACCGGCCAGCAGAATTCTTTTGACCACCGATTCATCAGTCAAACTTTATCGTTTCAGACAATTTTCGGTTCAAAATTCAAAAGGTGCGTCAAAAACTTTCTCAAGAATCAACCAATATAATAGTCGAAAAATTTCTTGATTAGTTCAGTTTAAAATGATTCGATGTTATTGAAATATTAATCGAACAATGGTTTATTTCGAGGACAAAAAAAGGTTTTCTGTACAAATAGCAGCATTTTTTGGCACCAAAGAGTGTTAACATGATATTTCTCAGCTCAGTCAGAAAAAATTAATTCTAAATTGAAACGTTGAATGAAAATAGAAAAGTTCCTATGCGCTGTTTTGGTATATTGAAGGCTTCATTTACATGTTTCTAATTAAATTTGCATTCTACGGAAACTAAACAATAAAATTTTATGTTTGTGACCTTTTTCCGGCTGTTATAAAAAAGCATATAGCACGAAAGGGTGTTATATGAGCTATATTGTGTTCCTGTTTCACGATGGTTATGAAATGTGTAATGCCAGTTGACCAATATATTGGAACTATAACGGCGAATATTTTATAGGATTTTTATGAATGCTATTAAGATAGAATGGTGGATAAATCCGACGCTCCAGAGGGTAGCATGATCAAATAATGGTTATTTATGAGGAACTAAATACATGACTATTCCAGGTTTATAGTGAAGATGCTTCTGGATTGACAAGCTCTTCTCTCGATTGATCTAAAATTAGGATGGTGCCCTATTTTATTCCGAGGGGCTATAAATAATACTGCAAATTTCACACAAACATTTACGATTTCCTGTTAAAAAATACACTATAAATTTTTATACCTTATCCGCACCTACAGTAATCGATTTGAAATAAAATAAATATTTTCACCTTGTATGAGAAACGATGTCATTATGCCGAAAAAATATTGAAATAATATAAAGTAGCTCCCATACAGAAATTGTAATTATAAACCTTGAAATATTTCAAGAAAACAGAGTCTAGTCTTTTGCTAAACGACTAAAAGCTCTCGATATAATCCAAGAAATCATGAGCAGTTACTAATTATTGAATACTTTTTCGGTTATTCCATCGATTTTGTTAAACTGAATAGATTAAATTATATATTTCCCTAAGATTTGAACTAACCACATTCTTCTCGTTCAAAGTAATTTTATTTTTTATGAAATAGTACAATTTTTCAAGACAAAACCACCAGCAAAATATCATTTTCTTTGAAAGCACCCTTGAATTATTGTTATTACATTCAAAATTTGGATCGAGAACCATATATTCTGTAAGATCCATAAGAACAAATAATATGACACGACCAGATCAGATCACAAAAATAAAGAATCCAAAAAAAAACCAAAATTGAATTGAGTTCACTCAGTCTTATAAAGTCAACCCACCACCGAAATACTACTCTGTCAAGAAAGTACCGGGAATTTTAAATTAAAACAACATTTTTACATTTAATCGTCAAAATTTATTGGGTCGCCTTAAAATAGGCTCCATTTGCTCCAATACATCTATGCCAACGGCACTTCCAATTATCGAAACATTTTTTATAGGCGCTTTCCGGGATGGACTTTAGCTCTCGCGCCGAATTTTGTTTTATGGCTTCAATCGACTCAAAACGGGTGCCACGAAGGGGCAATTTTAGTTTTGGGAAGAGGAAAAAGTCGCAGGGAGCCAAATCCGGCGAATACGGTGGTTGCTGAAGCACGTTTGTTGAGTTTTTGGCGAGAAAGTCAGTCACAATCGTAGCTCGGTGAGAAGACGCGTTATCGTCATGCAAAATCCATGAGTTGTTCGCCCACAAATTTGGCCGCTTCTTACGGATACGCTCACGCAAACGTTTCATAACGCCTAGGTAATACTCCTTGTTTACCGTCTGACCCTCTGTAACGAATTCGTAGTGCACCACGCCACGGATATCGAAGAAAACAGTGAGCATCACCTTCATTTTCGAGCGGCTTTGGCGTGGTTTTTTCGGTTTCGGCTCATTTTTTGCCACCCATTCCGATGATTGCTGGCTTGTTTGCATATCGTACTCGTAGACCCAGGTCTCATCACCAGTTATAATGCGCTCCATGAATGTAGAATCGGAATTACAGCGATCCAGCATGTCTGAAGCAACCTGTTCGCGATGACGTTTTTGAAGAAAATTCAGGTCTTTCGGTACGAGTCGTGCGGCCACCTTTCTCATGCCCAAAATATCAATCAAAATCGTACGTGCGGACTCGTGGGATATCTTAAGATCATGTGCCATCTCTCTCAAGCTGGTACGGCGGTTTTCCAGCACCCTTTCCTTAATTTTATCGACGTTATTTTCGATCGAAGCCGTCGATGGGCGACCACTTCACGACCGTCCTTGAGGGCTCTGTACCACTGATATGCACGAGTTTTCGATAGACCATTATCACCAAAGGCCTTTTGCAACATTTTCAATGCATCGGCACACGAAAATTCATTTGCAACACAAAACTTTAAACAAATTCTTTGCTCAACGTAATCACCCATAGTAAAAATCGGCACGCACTCTGACATCGACTGACTTAATCAGCTGTTGCAAACACACTAGTTGACAGATCCCGCTCAAGCTTGGCATAGTAATTAAGGACAGTGGTACCAACCTAGGAAAAAAAATTTTTACCTGCCTCATTGCCCCGCCAGATTTAAATCGATAATTCCCGGTACTTTCTTGACAGAATGTATACACAAATTATTTATATAGATTCACATCTATTCTTGAAGATATTAACAACAGGATAATTCACTAGACTAGTGGGCTAAGTGTTTCATCCGAGAAAAATTCCATTAGGCATAAAGTTCTTTTCCGCGGTTGCGCAAAAATTTTGTTGTCTCAGTTTGCTTAATGTTAAATGGTGTGTAAGATCACAATCTACGAAGCCGTTCAAAACACGATACGTCCAGATAAGGTCACCACGAAGCATCTATGTTCAAAAGTTGACATATTTGACACCATTAGACGTTGTTCATAAGAAGATCTTGATTGAATGACACACCCGTAGCTGCTCACTGCACCGATTCGAGAAGGTTTCGGTTCCGCACAAAATCGACGCTCCACACAGGTTGTGCATACTCAAAAATAGGGCTCAAGTTAATTTTGTAGAATTCGATTGCAGTAAGAAAGCTAAGAGTACTGAACGAACTCCGAAATAAGTTAATAGATGTATTGGATCTCTCACACACTGTCGCTAAATGTTTGGACCAGCTTAAATCCGCCGTAATCACTACTTCAAGGTCTAAAAGGTATTCTACAATCGATAGAGCTGCTCCGTTGATGATACGGACTCTGGAGATTATGCTTACCAATTCACAAGACGACATTGAAATATTTAGTGAGAGCAAAACCAACAATGTCACCATTCAATAAGAGCATTAAGGTTATCTCCGATACCGGAATCTCCATATAGTTTTGTATCGTGCCCAAAAAAGGATCAAAGAGACTTCGCAATGAATTAAATGTCACCAATGTAAACAAGAAAAATTAACGGTCCAAGAACTGACCCGTGATGGAGTCCACTCGATACTAATCGTCTTGCCGAATTAGAACACAGAAAGAACGCCCGGCCAAAAAAGTTATTATCCATTCGAGTAAGTCATCACGAATAATGACATGTTCTAGTTTGTGCAACAAACTCCGATGTGGCACGCGCCTTTAATTAATTAAACGCCTTTGAAAAGTCTGGATATAGAATATCAACACTCGTCGTCCACTATCGTGGTCCAATCGCTCATATAATTCATAAGGTTTGTGATAATCGACCGACCAGGTCGGTCGATCTGCATCACAAAAGAGTCCCTCACCCTGTTACAGATCAGTTTTTAATGATGAAATATTAAATGGAATGTTTTGGTTTTGAAATTTGGAAAATGCAATTTTCAATAAATATTTTTAGCAAGATCTAAAACATTTCGTTATGAGTTTTCGAATACTCCAGGATACATTTTTCATGAAGTAAAGAGAATATACCCAAGAAAACTCGTGTTTATATTGTGGATAATTCACATAAAACATTTCAAAGCCAAATATTTTTATTATACTCAATATAAAAATTCAACTTGCTCCTATGTAAACGTGAATTTACTCCAAATTAATTGTACGGCGTATGAATAGAGTAGAAACGAAGGCTCTTCATCGGTTGTCGATAAAAATGAGAAATTGAAAGGACAATTCAAGCCACAAATATCTGAAAACATTGATATGTGGACGTGTTTACGACAATTTAAAGTTGTTCGCTACTATTCACCGCAAAAAGTTGCATTTTGCTCTTTATATTTGTGGAAAATGTTCTAAATTCACAACATACAGAAATTTATATTTAGAAAATCTAGGAAAATGCAAGCCATAAATCTCTGAAAAAATTTATATGTGAACGCGTTGACGACAATTTGCAGTTGTTCGCTACCAATTGTTGAAAAAATTTGCATTTTGTCCTTTATTTTTATGGTAAGTGTTCTAAAATCACAACACAGAAATTTATTCTAGAAAATCTGGGAAATGCAAGCCACAAATGTCTGAAAACATTGATATATGGACGTGTTGGCATTAATTTGCATTTGTTCGCTACCATTCGTTGCAAAAAGTCGCATATTGCTCTTTATTTTTGTGAAAAGTGTTATAAAATCACAACACACAGAGTCATAAATGCTTGAAAATATTGATTATTGGACGTGTTGGCATTAATTTGCAGTTTTTCGCTACTTTTCGTCGCAACAAGTTGCATTTAGCTCCTTATATTTGTGGAAAGTGTTCTAAATTCACAACACACAGAAATTTATAATAATAGAAATTGTTTATTGATCCGTTTAGACAAATACATGTATAGGATTGGTCAAAATAGCAGATTACAATAAATCAGAGAGATATTCATGCAAATTATAGGAACATCTCTCCAGTAACAAAGATTTACCAGATTTTTTAATGAGAACCTAATACTCTGTGGTAGATGATTATATAAAACAATACTCTGATACATTGGGAACATTTCACATCTAGATGTTTTATGTATCGGAATGTTTAATATACCCTCATTTTTGGTTTTGTAAGCATGAAAACTGGATAATTGTTGTATATTTTGTTCATTCTCTTTAATATAAATTAAACATCTCAATGAGAAAATGGATATTACTGTAAGAATAGCATGTTCTGAAAATAGTGGACCACATGAAGATCGAAGAGATATGTTGAACATCATTCGCAGAATTCGCTTCTGGAAAACAAAAACTCTATCAACATATATTGAGTTACCTCATAACATCTTATTGTACGATAAGTGACTATACACCAAAGTGTAGAAAATGTTTATGAGAGATTTCATGGGAAGTGTATGTTTCACTCTATTGATAGCATAATAAGAGGAATTTAATTTCTCGCACAAAACATCAATATGTGTATTCCATTGCAAATTCTTATCAATGTGAATATCAATAAATCTCGCACTATCAATAGATGCGGTGACAATATCCAAATGTCGAATGATCAATTTGCGATCATTAAAAATTGTCAATTGTCGTGTAAATCAATAAAATAGCGGAAGTTAACATTTGTTTTTCTTATGTTAAATTTTCATGTTCATTATTTCAAATATTCATATGTTTTTTCTTATAGATACGCAGCTTCAATTAATTTCAAAATTATTCTGATTTTATGAATTAGTGAAACATTTTGTAGTCAGCGTTACTATTATTTACGGAAAGTTAAAGTAGTCACTTGATATTTCTGAGACATAAAGATGAAAATATCGTGTACCATATTGTGACAGTGTCTACACTTAGTAGTCTATGAAATATGCATATTAAAGTAAGGACCCTAAAAAGTAGTTTTCGTTTTAAAAATTGTCTTTCAGTATTGAGCCCATAACATTTGCAGTAATCTTCGATTGCTGATAATTAAATTGAATTAAGAAAAATTATCTAACAATTTTTTATTTGGAGAATGTGCATCAAAATTTTTTCAATCTAAATAACTGTTCAAAAATCCACACTGGAGATGACAGATATATGCAGAAAATCATGTGTTTATTATTCACCTGTCCTTACCCAATATTTCTCTATTAAACGTACCAGACCGTATCTGATCTCTATATATTTCCGTTGAATTCTATGACTACAATTCATCGATTAAACTTCACTCACATCCCTTGTCGACAAGTTGAAGTTTGCTGCTTCTCGAAATGTCAAGGCAATTATACAAAGTGAAAAAGAATATAAAAAAGAAAAGTCAGACTTTGATAGGAGTCCCAGAACCTCAGAGGGAATCACTTTTTGACATACTCTGCGATAACCTGGAGCAAGCGAAGAAAAATATTTATGTAAACAGAATAATCTACCTAGGGGAACATTCCTTCGACAGTGAGACTGCAGATGGCGTATCTGAAGTTTTCCGAGAAATTGTGCATGAAATTAACAGTGGTTATAATGACGAACCACTTACAGGTAGGATTTTAATTTTACGAATAGGGGTTCAGTGATATACTCAGTGAAATTAGAAGCCAGGAATAATTTATTTAACATAATTTTTCCGTTCCACATTAAGAATGAAAGAATAACATTTGTGAAAACCTTATCTAGGCATCGGTAAAATGGATTCGTCGATATCTGCTTGTGGCACCAAGTTCCGACAAACTTTAATTTTGTGCGTTAGAATCTTGGAAGGATGATAAAAAGTGGACAGTTTCCTCGATGTTCGATAGAATTTGAATCCGATGAACGGGGTTTCCACAGTAAAACATTAACGCCTGCCTTTTTGTGAAAGTTCATATATCGACGAGTAATATGGGGACGTGCATGGTCTTGTTAGAAAAGGACTGTCGTACACATATGGCAGTAAAAAGTTGGTAAAATATCATGAAAATAACGCACAGTTGCCATACTAGAACGAATTGAATAGTGATTGGCTACCATAGGTAATAATTCCACAAACCATTCCTCAATAAAATTATGTACATTCCTTTCAGTAGCAGACTCAGTATCAAGTCGGCGTCTTTCCCTTCTACGGCCGCCATACTGAAGACCATATTATGTCATTATGCCTAGCAATGCTGCCGTTCTACAATACGTATTTCACATTCTTTGATACAATTTTTTTAATAAAACTGAATTATTTGTGAAAAATTCATTGCATCCTAGGTATGTTGATTGACCTAAACATGTTAACTATAATATACAGATAGGAAAAAGTATTCACGATTTTAAATTTTCACCGAGTAAAAACAAAATTCAATTGGTTTAGGTCCGGGGACTGTGGTGGTCAAGATATTCTTCATCCTATCCAACGGTGGCTATAAGTAAAGGGGCTTTCATTAAGAGCTCCTCATTTTGTTTTGTAAATTAAACAGATTATTTATCTGAAAATTATTGAAAGTTTTATTTCATTATAAAGCATAATGGATACCATTAGTTACGAAATAAAAAATCATTTAAATGTCCACCACGAAAACGCTGGTAGAAATGAAGTCGTTGAACCCAATTTTTCATGAATCTCTCATGCAATCAGTTCGTGTGTTAGCAATTACTCGTTCAATATTGGTCTGTAAATCGTATAAATTTGCTGGATGATTGCTGTAAATTAATGACTTCATTTAACCCTAAAAAACGAAGTCCAATAGAGTTAAATCTCAGGAACGAGGTGGATAATTTATCGGTCTATTTCTTGAAATAATCGAAACACCGAATACACGACGCTTTAAATGATCTGTTGATTTGAGTTCTTTGGTTAAAACAATTTTGTATGGATGTAAACCGAGGTCTTCTCGTAAAATTCGCTACAAAGATGTCTGGGACATGTCTAGTTCTTGTGAACGTTGAGAAATCGATAAATTTAGTTCTTTACGAACACTTTTATGTACGGCAGCAAGATTCTCTTCACTTGTTGCATTTCTTTGTCTCACTGGTACTGTAACATCAAGAAGTGTAAAATTTGTTTCAAACTTTTTCACTAAACGTTCAACTGTTCATTTATCCGAACGATTATATCGACAAATTGGAATTAAAGCACGCAAATTCGAAGTAACAGATCGCGATTTTTCATGATAAATTTGAGTTACTTGTACACGTTGTTAGAGTTTGTACTTTTCCATGAATAAATGGTAGACATTGGCAAATAGAACTGTCAATGTCGCAGATGAACAATGACTGCCATGCGTAAGTAATGTCAATTTAAAAATGGGGCGTTCCCATTGAAAGACCCTTTATTATTCAAATACTGCCGAGCATTAAGTGGAGAAAGAGGGTTTGTCCACGGTGCGAAAAACATAAATTTTGTCGCTTATCTAGAAGAACAGGTAAATTATCCGTTGAAAACTGGAGATAGTCATTATCCTTGAGTATATCAGAGAAGTAGATTGTAAATATTTTACACATGTGCAGGATTTCATTAAAAATATACCTGTTAGGGGGAACTATATGACCAAAATGTCGATCACAATGTGTTCTTATCCAAATATTTATGAAACTTTTTTATGCTTAGTCTGTAAAACTGTATGGGTATTATTACCCTAATTTTCTAAATACTTCTGGGGTTAAGCGGGTCTTGACATCTTGTCTCGAACCAAGATATTTATGGGGTTTTACGGTTGAAGACTGTTGGTGCTCGAACTAGGATGGACCGAAAGAGTACACAAGAGTTCGTGGGTCTCGATGGTACGATCAGTTGTTTGTGCTCGAACCAGTATCGATGCATCTATTCTTGACATATTTCTTGTTTCTGAATTTGCGGCTGGGTGGTGGAAATCAAACTCCTAAGGCGTGGGATATGCGTTCCAAACAACTCAGGTACTGACCTGCAGAGCCAGTAGTGGTTAGATAGTACTTCACGACTACCAGTTAGTACCGAGAGCTCAATGGTAGAGCATATGGCTCGTAATCGGAAGGTCACGGGTTCGAATCTTTTTCAAGTGAGAAAGATATTTTCTAGTTGGACGAGTGTCGGCCACCATTTCACTGTTGAGTCGAAAATTAACAGTGCTGTGACCTGAAGTGGCGCAAGATCCTAGTAACAAAGCCTACCCAGAACATAACTGAACTCCTAACTCGCACAAGCTGAAAAAGCTTCTGAAGGATCTTCACAGAATATCTGGGAGTATCAGGATAATAATAATAATAAATACCAGTCACGGTATAGGTTTTCGACCTGAAGCGGGGTGGGTTAAACTTCATCGAAGGGGTTCTAGCTTGTGGAAACTACTTAGTGGTCACCAGGTGAAAGAACCATGCTCACATGTCAGCCCCTGCACTGTTTACAATAGTTCACACTTCTCATCATATTTCGAAATGAACATCCACCGCATTAATAAATTGATTAAAAGTTAAGTTTCAACAAACAGTGTTGCCGCTTTGATTCGCATCGAAATATCTTCAGCAATTTTGGAATTATTCCAAAAAAACTAATTATTTTCCCACCTTCGACACTCTGTATTTCAGAAGTGAAAAAAAAATAGGGTGCATGTTTGCAGTCAATTGTTCTCATTTACATTAATTTAGTACAGTTCCTCTGGAAGTCCTGTATAACTATTAATATTATTATTATTTATTATCCACATACTCCTAGATCTTCTGTGAAAATCGCTCAGAAGCTTTTTTTTTTCAGCTTGTGCGAGTTAGGAGTTCAGTTGTGTTATGGGTAGGCTTTATTACTGCGATCTTCAGCCACTTTAGGTCACATAATTAATATTAATATGCTAATCGTTTTTGGGAATATGCATGATTTGTGATCAAATGTGCAGTACTATGTGTTGGTTGATGCTTAATCAAAAAATCGTTTCTGTTATTAATTTTTTTCAATTTAGATTCAAGAAATTACTTGTCCTTTCCTAATAGATGACTTTCATGATTGAATATAACATATATATATATATATATATATATATATATATATATATATATATATATGTATATATATATATATATATATATATATTGTCATGGTATTTACAGTTAAAATAAATAATTACATAAATATATAAAGGAAAACACTCACCGTTGTATATAAGTTGACTCGTTAGAGTATAACCAGAGCAAAATTCATTAAATAATATCCATTCTGACACAAATATTAATAATTCAACTCATTAAAATAATCACAAGCTGAAAATTATGAAGAAAAAGCATATTCAGGATACATAACGACTAGTCGATTGAAAATTCTTTGAACGATAATCAAAACACAGTAATCTTGCTGACAGTTTATAAAAAGAATTCACAGGGAGATTTCAATTCACAATTATTCAATATAAAACCAGCCAAAGTTGCAATAAAAAGAAGTAATTTGAATTTAGATATCCAATTTGAAATTGATGAAGAATTTGTTGCAAAGATTTGTTATTATAAGAATCACATATAAACTTTAGTGAAATTATTGACAAAGAACAAGCTAAATTAAATATAACTCACCAGAATTATGTAAATAGGACACATTTGATCAAAATTCACTTAATTCAATGAAAGATAGCATCTACGTCAGATATTTTCAAATAATTAATGTAACAGAGATCCTTCAAGATGTTTAGGCATCAATAGTATTGTAATAGCATCTAAGCTAAAGAAATTTAATCAATTTCATAAGTAATATTAAGTATTTTATAAGTTATAAGCATTAGAAGTTAAAATTTGTTAAATTTTGACACTTGAAATACTTTACGAAGGAAAAGCAAGACTTTCACTGTTCTGTTTAACATGAAACATACATCAAAATGTAGTTAAAAAAATAAGCTAATTTTCAAAAGTAATTTCAAACCAGGAAATATTGTAAATTTTGTAAAATCATCAAAAGCATCATTTTTATATAATTTTGACAGAAGCTAGTAAGCTTAGAAATTCAACTTTTCTTGAAAACTATAAATAGTGCAGACACAGAAAAAATCAGCAGTCTCCCATTATATGCAGAGCAGAATCCTTGTCGGTCCATAATTTAAAAAGTGCCAAAAAAGTATCATCATCTGAAAAAAGAAGATTATTTGGTTATTGTGAATGGAAAGTGAATCCAGAAAATACATTACCTGAATGTGAATGGAAAAATATCACATAGAAATCAAGTTTCAAACGAATTGAATATATCGAAGAAAATCAACAAAGTAGCCTGTGAATTTCAGAACATTCTAGAAGTGTTATTTCCAACGAAACCAGCGTTATTCCTGAAAGAAGAGACAATAAAAAAAGAACAATCCTAAATTGATGAACAAACTTACCAAAGGTATTCAAATTCAATCCTGCTAATATTTCCACAAGAAGATTAGAAATAATAATAATCACTGTTTACGTTAGAATTACGTTAGGTTATTTAGAAGAGGTTAGGTTATCATAGAATTAGATTTAGCTTATTGTTCACTGATTATAATATTTCAAATTACTTCCATAAAATATAATTTAAAAATTCAATCTTTTTAGAAAATTCAAATTGAATCCTCCCTCAAATATTAATCAAATTTAATAATATTTTAATTTCAATTATTCAAAATTATAATATTAAGAGTTAGCCGGAATCATAGAATAATACATCACTTACATACAAGGGTGATCTAATAAGTATTTAAATAAGTATTCATACTAAAATTTCATTAAATATAATACCATAACAAATTGGCGCCCAACGCGGGGCTAGAAAATTTGAATTTTCAGAATAAATTCCTAACTGAAATTGCATGAAGTGATACCCATTAATTATAAAATGGAAACAAGAAGTAAAACCTTAATTGGTGAGAAAGGGGATGAAGAAAAGGCACCAGAAAATATTACTAAATCTGAAGATAGTGATATAATGAAGATCTTGAAAAGATTGGAAAATAAGATGGATGAAACATCAGAAAGGTTGGAACATAATATGAAAGAAATGGAAATCAAATTAACCGATAAATCAGAAAGATTGGAAAATAATATAAAAGAAATGGAAAAGAAATTAACTGATAACTCAGAAAGATTAGAAAATAAGATAGAACAAAATTCAGAAAGAGTGGAAAATATGAGAATAGAAATGAAAGACAATTTAATACATGTAGAACAGGATATGATGCAAATGAGACAAGAAATGAAAGAAAATTCAGAAAGATTGGAAAATAAGATAGAAGAGAATTCAGAAAGATTAGAAAATATGATAGAAGAAAGTTCAAAGGAATTAAAAGATACAAGAGAAAAATTAGAACAAATGGAGAACAGATTGGAAAAGAAAATAGAAAAAGATATTATTACCTTAAAAGATGCACTAACACAAAGAATAAATACAACAGAGGAAAAATTAGATGAAAAAATTGATCTAAAAACCAGAATATATCATAATAAATTGGAAGTTACAGAGAAAAATATAAGAAAAGAATTTCATGAATTATTAGAGAAGAATAATAATACTATAAATAACAATGAAATACCTATAATGATAAATAATAATATAAATGACAATAAAATACCGATAATGAATAATAACACAATAAATATAAATGAATATGAAAATAAAATACCGATGATGAATAATAATACAATAAATATAAATGAAATCCCAATGAGGAATAATAATGTTGCAAAGGAATATGAAATGGAAAATGATAAACCAATTTATAAGAATGCTAATGAAAATAAATTACAGATGACAATTGATGAGACAATTATAAATGAAACAGGTAATGAAAATGACATTACAATTGATGAATTAATACTAGACAATGACGATTTGAAGAATCGAAATGACTTCAAATATTATAGAGATAAAAATGACAGAATTACAATGAAAAACAGTGACATGTATTTACAAAATGATTTAAGACAAGATTATAAGAAGAAAAAAATGAAATTGAATGAAATAAATATGACAAAAATTAGAGAAAATCTCATTGACAAGAATGAACCAATGCAATTACAAAGAATAATTAAAAAAGGGAAAAATGAAAATTTAATGTTATGTATGGGGAAAAAATTTATCGAAATTAAACTGAATAGAAGTAAAAAGAAATCTTTCATGCATCAAATGAAAAGAGAAAAATTAAACTGGCACTGCCATACAAAAGCAGAAACAAAAAATGAACACAATGCACAAAAAGTAAAGAGAAAATACAGGCAAAAATGTGAAAATAAAATCAAGAAAATGGGAAGAAAGATCGGAAGGAAATATGTGAGACTGAAAGAAGGAGACATGATCCCAACACAAACACATATAAAGTACCAAAAGGATAAAATGCAAAAAAATAAAACCTCCATTAAATGCATTTTTTACAACAAAGAATGCAAAATATTTTAAAAATTTCAGAGTAAAAGTAAAGAAAAGAATTGAATCACAAGTCACTAGTAGTTCCAATAACACACACGAATTTATTCCTACTTTTAATGAAAACAATGAAAGTTTTTTAAAAATTGGTGGATACGCCAATTAATAAACTCAACATCAAGATTTCAAATCATTAAGAAAGAGAATAAATTTCAAAATTTATAGATTAAAATTTTATTACTATTACAATTCAAAATACATGATTATATTTCACAGTTCAGTATTACATTTCAAAAATCAATATTAATATTATCCTATAATGTTCACAAAGATTCACATTTATTTAAAAATTCAAAATATTTATTCTAATTCCTTTATCATCAGAATAAACATTTTGATTTTGGGGAATTTGTCATGGTATTTACAGTTAAAATAAATAATTACATAAATATATAAAGGAAAACACTCACCGTTGTATATAAGTTGACTCGTTAGAGTATAACCAGAGCAAAATTCATTAAATAATATCCATTCTGACACAAATATTAATAATTCAACTCATTAAAATAATCACAAGCTGAAAATTATGAAGAAAAAGCATATTCAGGATACATAACGACTAGTCGATTGAAAATTCTTTGAACGATAATCAAAACACAGTAATCTTGCTGACAGTTTATAAAAAGAATTCACAGGGAGATTTCAATTCACAATTATTCAATATAAAACCAGCCAAAGTTGCAATAAAAAGAAGTAATTTGAATTTAGATATCCAATTTGAAATTGATGAAGAATTTGTTGCAAAGATTTGTTATTATAAGAATCACATATAAACTTTAGTGAAATTATTGACAAAGAACAAGCTAAATTAAATATAACTCACCAGAATTATGTAAATAGGACACATTTGATCAAAATTCACTTAATTCAATGAAAGATAGCATCTACGTCAGATATTTTCAAATAATTAATGTAACAGAGATCCTTCAAGATGTTTAGGCATCAATAGTATTGTAATAGCATCTAAGCTAAAGAAATTTAATCAATTTCATAAGTAATATTAAGTATTTTATAAGTTATAAGCATTAGAAGTTAAAATTTGTTAAATTTTGACACTTGAAATACTTTACGAAGGAAAAGCAAGACTTTCACTGTTCTGTTTAACATGAAACATACATCAAAATGTAGTTAAAAAAATAAGCTAATTTTCAAAAGTAATTTCAAACCAGGAAATATTGTAAATTTTGTAAAATCATCAAAAGCATCATTTTTATATAATTTTGACAGAAGCTAGTAAGCTTAGAAATTCAACTTTTCTTGAAAACTATAAATAGTGCAGACACAGAAAAAATCAGCAGTCTCCCATTATATGCAGAGCAGAATCCTTGTCGGTCCATAATTTAAAAAGTGCCAAAAAAGTATCATCATCTGAAAAAAGAAGATTATTTGGTTATTGTGAATGGAAAGTGAATCCAGAAAATACATTACCTGAATGTGAATGGAAAAATATCACATAGAAATCAAGTTTCAAACGAATTGAATATATCGAAGAAAATCAACAAAGTAGCCTGTGAATTTCAGAACATTCTAGAAGTGTTATTTCCAACGAAACCAGCGTTATTCCTGAAAGAAGAGACAATAAAAAAAGAACAATCCTAAATTGATGAACAAACTTACCAAAGGTATTCAAATTCAATCCTGCTAATATTTCCACAAGAAGATTAGAAATAATAATAATCACTGTTTACGTTAGAATTACGTTAGGTTATTTAGAAGAGGTTAGGTTATCATAGAATTAGATTTAGCTTATTGTTCACTGATTATAATATTTCAAATTACTTCCATAAAATATAATTTAAAAATTCAATCTTTTTAGAAAATTCAAATTGAATCCTCCCTCAAATATTAATCAAATTTAATAATATTTTAATTTCAATTATTCAAAATTATAATATTAAGAGTTAGCCGGAATCATAGAATAATACATCACTTACATACAAGGGTGATCTAATAAGTATTTAAATAAGTATTCATACTAAAATTTCATTAAATATAATACCATAACAATATATATATATATATATATATAAATTACAAAATTAGGAAAATTGTCTGTTGGTACTATTGCTCAAACACGTCATCTCATCCGTGTAAATTAAAACATTTCAAAAATCACAAATTGTCTCTTATTTTCGAATTAAACATACAAACATTTCCGTCAAGTATTGATCGCGACAATCAAATATGAGTGAGTGTCCTGACTTCAGCGATACTTGATATATTTTATATTAAATGGAAATGTCTGAGGATGCATGCTTGAGGTGTGTTGCAGCTCAACAAAAATGTTTCATCCGAGCAATTATTAATTTGAATTTTCTAGGCGTTTTTCTGCACTACAAAAAATATTTCGTGCATATGTTGGAAGGGTCAGAAGACAGCATCCTGAAGCACTTCCACCTCTTGTTTGAGGATGATGTCTCCAAAAAATTCCCGAGACTAAAGCTAGTTCTCTTGATCAATCACATCAACCAACGTTTCGTACGTGAGTGGATGGACATACCTGGAAAACCTGCTACACTCCTCGAGAAAATCGATCCGGACAGCGACATGGAGAAATCCGGAAGATATATTTTCAACTGCGTGCAGAAAGTTTATCAGTTGAGCAGGGAAATCCGGGAAATAAAACTAAAGCAGGATGACGACGAAGATTCTTTGGACTTCAAACACAAAGTTCCAGAAAAATCTAAAAGCCTGGACAGCAGTTTATATGAGGAAGTTCTGAAAGCCTACTATCCCGAGATCAACTTGTTGCAGTTTTTGGTTCAGACAAGGTTCCTGAAGGATCTGGAGGAAAACGTCAAGATATATGGATGTCCTGTCGTGCCGGATTCTTATCAAGATGAGGTTTGGCCTATTCCGAGTACGATGATTCCCTATACCATATTCGAGAAGCCGAAGGATCCTTGCGTTGATTTACCAACCCATAAAGTGGAACAAATGGAGGAGATAGTTATTGATGATGAAACCCAAATGGAGCTTAACGAGCAGCAATGATTACCGGACTAATAGATGTCCCTCATTCCATTTTATTATAACTATAAATTCGTTTTATGAATACACATTATTCTGTCGTAGCAAAATATATTCTCAGAAGAATCTCAATTGATGTTCATTTCTATGAAGTTATTACATACGAGCTTCCAATCGATATACAGAGTGTCCAATAATTAGATCGAAAAGCTTCTAGTGGATCTTCTAGACTTTTTTCAGACACTTTCGACCCAAATCATATTATGCAAAAATGCTTCGTTAAGGAGCTAGAGTCCTCTGAAGATGACCTCCAGGCAACACTTTTTGTCGCATATATCCAAAACGGCGTCGCCTAAAGTGTTGAAATTTTACAGGAAATAGATATTTCACTTACTTTATTATGATTCTTTAGATAGCGAGTATTGAGTAGTGAACAGAGAGGAAATTTCAAATCAATTTTTCTGAATACCGATACAACTGGGCGATATGACACAAGAACACTTTTCTTAAAGAAAAAATATCAGAGTTTATGAATTTGATGTATAACTTGTAATGTAAAGAATGGTGACAGAGATGTCACTAAAAATACCCTTCGCCTCCTCAAAATGAGACGCTTATGTTTGAGATGAAAAAAATTCGCTCAAACTTATATTAGCTAATATGTAAAATTTCAACACATTAGGTGACGCCATTTTGAAAATATGTGACAAACAGTGTTGCCTGGACGTCATCTTCAGAGGGCTCTAGCTCTTTAACGAAGCATATTTGCATTGTATAATTTGGATCGCAAGAGTCTAGAATAATGTCTAGAATATCCACTAGAGGTTTGTCGGTCTCATTATAAGACACCTGTATATATAGTAGGCATTTTTGTTGAATATTTTCCAAAATAGTAAAGTTTCATTTCGTACAATAATACTATTGATATACCACTAGTTTTGTGCTAATTAGAGTGCCTTCCTGCATACTATTACTAAAGTGCTGTCTTTTCTTCAAATATATTTATGTAAAAAGCTTTCAATATTCGTATTATTATTATTAGTCAAAGCAGTGAACAACTGATGGAGTGCTATACAGGATATCCCGGGAAGAATGCGACAAACGGATACCCTGAATAACTTCATCAAGCTGGACGTTTGGGATATACAGGGAGATGTCCTTCATATGGGTCAAATTTTACAGTTCAATAACTCTTGACCTAATCCATTGAATGATTTCAAATTTTGAAATTTTGTCACCCTTTAATATTGCCTTCCTTCAATATATCTAAAATCGAATAAATCAGATCCAGACTAGAAAAATTTTGCACTTTTTTTATTTTCGTGAATATTGGATCACCCTGTACGTGAAAATTGTGATATTTTTTTCATTTTAGTAACCAAACAGAATTAATTCCTAATAAAACTTCTAAATCTCTGCTTGGCAGGTCAGACAGGGTGATAAATAAACATTTCCTCATGAGTGAAATTTCATAGTTTAATAGATCTTTAAATTATCGGTAGAATCATTTCGAATTTTGCAGTTTTTCACCCATTACAACTGCCTTCCTTGAATTTTCCTCAAATTGAAAGAACAAATAATTGATTTCAAATTTTCCACAGCCCACAGGTCAAAATTTGTTGATTCCATCGCCAATGAATTGCGCTTTATCGTTTTTCTATGATCTGTAATCCACTGAAAAAAGGCATTAGAACAATCAACTTTTACCTGCTTCATTTGACGATTTGTTCTGTTAATGAATTTAGAAATTCCCCTCGAAAAAAATTTACGGATTTGATTCCCTTGTATGTTTTTTGTGAGTGCAATTCTAGGAAATCTGTAAGAGAATACAAAAATACCCTAACCGCAGAATTCCCCATCCTACGCTTTTTACAAGAATTTATAGACAGCTTCATGATAAAGGAACTTTTTAAATGAAAGTTGATCGTACCAAAAGACAAAGTGCAAATGAAGAGAACACAATCCTGAACTAGTGACAGAAAATCCATCTTCCAGTACGCGCAGAATAAGCGAATAGATGAAGGTCCCTAAGAACAGGGTAAATAAAATATTAAAAACATCCAGTATGCATCCCTATCATCAACAAATTGTGCAAAAATTAGAACAAGGGGATGATATTCCAAGGCTCGTTTATTCTCAATGGATGATAGGACATAGAAGAATGATTTCTCGGATTTTGTTCAACGATGAACCGTTATTCACTAGTGATGGAATCAACAATTTCCGTAATTTTCACGTATGGGCTCAGGATAATCCAAAATCAGTAATTCAAAAAAATTTAAGTTAATTATTAAAGTCAGATTCTCGATAAATGTTTGGTGCGGTATCTACAACAATCGTTTGATTGGCCCTCATATTTTTGAATATATGTT
Source organism: Megalocaria dilatata (assembly GCA_034642435.1). NCBI lineage: Eukaryota > Metazoa > Arthropoda > Insecta > Coleoptera > Coccinellidae > Megalocaria > Megalocaria dilatata. Next base: position 47,548,706 of record CM067859.1, on the reverse strand, counting down.
GACAGGATAAATTTATAAGAATTTTTTCGAACAAACTTTGCCTGGTTTGTTAGAAAACATTCTAATGGAAACATTGTGGTTGCAACATAATGGTGCTCCTGCGCACTATTCAAGAGAACGGCGCGAATATTTGACTACACTTTTGAAAACAGATGGATTGGCAGAGGTGGACATATGGCTTGGCGTTCTCGATCCTCTGATCTGACACCCTTGGATTATTTTTTTATGGAGAGCAATTAAACAAGAGGTTTATGCGGTACATATTAACAATAGGGAGCAACTGCTACAAAGGATTATTAATGCTTGCGATGTTAGTAAATCTCAACCGAATTCGATAGCGAAATCTATGAAAAATTATATCAACGTGCTCAAAAGTGTATTGAAATGGAGGGACACTATTTTGAATAATACCTGAACCGAAAATTTTTTCATTTATTTTGTTTTCGTTTCATTATTTACGAGTTAAAATATTTTCAATTTATTTGCTGTTTTTTGTTCTATTCATTATACAGTTTGTAGATTGAAATTTTCTCAAATAAGTTCTTTTCATTTATGAACACTTTTTTTTTCTGAAAGAAAAGATGGATCTTCAATGCCATAAAGGATAGATTGCGTGAAATAATTTCTGATGTCCATTGTTTGGATGATGTATATCATGAGCTTCAGAAGCATTGTTGTCGTTAATCTTGAATTTCGAACTCCGCGCTGTTGTTCTCCCTAAATATCATTTTCGTCCAATAAACTAAAGTCATATTTTCACTATCTCAATTTTTGATAGGACTGGTAGAATAAAGATTGGGCGATAAGTTGCTGGATTCTTTTTGTCTCCTTTCTTGAAGACCGGTATAATTATCGCCATCTTTAGAGCTCTAGGGAAATTTCCTTCGTTTAGACATTTATTCAAAATTAAAGTTAGGGGTTCAGGAATTTCCAGGCACAATTACCTAACAAATGGGTATATCGTGCCATAAATTTCTGATATTTTCCTCGATTTAATATTTTCTTTTTCTCTCATAACCTCGAATTCCGCTGTACCATCTAATTGAGTAAAATTATTACCAAACTATATATTTGCTAACAGTTGAGTACCCTCTTCCATCCTATTACAGGATACATTCAAATTTTAATTTATCGCGAACTGAAGAAAAATATCCATTCAATTTTTTTGCAGTCAAAATATTCTTAACATTTGGAATTTGTTTTTATTTTTCTTTCATTTTTGATGACTGTGCAAAGAGTTTCTGTTTTAACTGGTCGGCAAGATTTTTGTAACATAAAACAGATCGTTATTTCTGATGAAAATAGCCTTCTGATAATAGGAAAAATAATCCTAAAGCCCTAACACGTACCACTCTGCAATAGATCCATAAGACCATTTTACATTAGCAAGTAGTCATTTTATGAGGGGACGTTCAATATGGATGCATTTACAGGAAAAGTAACTACACTGTGTTGTTTACAATATAAGACATAAAATTAAGAATGAAAATCAGTCTTCTGCTGAGTTTTTAAGTGAGTGGTTCCCTGTGTGTAGATAAGAAAGTTATTTAAATAGTTTAATATTAGCCTTCTACATATTTAATTTCAATGAATTATATTTAATAATTATAAGTTCAGGAATTAAATTAAATTAATGTCATATAAGTACCACTTGTATCAAACGACATATAAAATAAACATTCATTATAAGACATCCAAATGATATAACAAAATCCAATAAATAAAAATTGTTAACCAAAATCCTATAAATTAAATATTTTGAGTAGACAAAATTTTGTTTCTGCTCATCAATATCATGAAAACAGATATCTTTCAAAAATGTTTAACATAATCTTAAGAATTTCATCATAAAACTATGTTACTTAGAATATTCAATATTATTGAATATCTAACTAAGTTACTTTTTATAAAATCTTAAGATATGTAAAAACATTACTAAAAAACAAGTTTTAAGAGAGATTTTGCTTCGTCAGTACTCAATTATATTCATGTTCAATGAAATATAACATTAATCAACAAAACTATTTGCTCACCTTTTAACAATTCAGAAAGCTTCGGGTCAATGAATACTGAAAATTTGAATGGAGTGTAATGTTAACTCAAATGAATAATTCTGTGGTTTACTATTGATCTAAACGATTGAAAGGCAATTTAACGGCCTCTGTTATAGCACAAGACTATCTGTATAAAGAAGGAAACCAAATAATTATATATTATGAATAAAATAAGTAAGATAGTTTTATGATGAAATTCTCAAGATTATGTTAAACATTTTTGAAAGATATCTGTTTTCATAAGATTGATGAGCAGGAACAAAATTTTGTCTACTCAAAATATTTAATTTATAGGATTTTGGTTAACAATTTTCATTTATTGGATTTTGTTATATTATTTGGATGTCTTAATATGAATTTTCATTTTATATGTCGTTTGATATAAGTGGTACTTATATAACTTTAATTCAATTTAATTCCTGAAGTTATAATTATTAAATATAATTTTTTGAAATTAAATATGTAGAAGGTTAATATTCAAATACTTAAATAATTTTATATACCTTCTATCAAGTATAAACCTCAATTAATTTAAGATAAGAAAGTGTTTTAAGGACGAAAATGTTGAGGCAAACGCGCCGCAGTTGCAAAAACTCTCCTGACAAATTTGGTTATATTTGTATAGAATTTGTGGTATAATTACAAACCAGGCCATTTTCTGAAAATGGTAAAAAACCATCTTCCAATATTTCGGTGTTTTAATTGGATATCAAGACGAGCAGTGGGCTCCCCATGTGTGCTGTGTTAGTTTTAGCGTATCATTGGTGCAGTGGATGAATGGGAACAGAAAAAGTATGTCTTTTGCAGTCCCTATAGTATGGCGAGGAAAATAAATGCTTCGTGTTCGGCATTCTACAGTATGGAAAATTCTTTGTGTGCGTGAACTGATATTGATGCTTTAATTGAGGAACTTGATATTGAGCATTCCCCCTCTGAGTGGCGTTTATTTGTAGATTCATCTAAATACAGTGTTATTCCATAGTGCAAATTTGAAACCCCAAATACTAGTCTTTTCTAAATTAAGTGATGCCAAATTAAAAAAAGATATTTTTATTGGACCACAAATTCGGTGCCCGAATGTCATTAAAAAATCATATCCCCCATTCCTGAAAATCTAGGAGCTGTCAGTGATATGCAGGGTGAAAGATTTCACCAAAATATTAGGACAATGTGAATTCGCTATCAAAGACTGTGGGATCAGGCCATGATGGGTAATTACTGATGCTCTTTGAAGAGAGAAGATATAACCCATGATAAAAGGAAAAAAATAGAATTTAGTTAATATTTTGAGTCAATATTTTCAATTTTCGTGTATTTCTTAAATGTAAAGTAGAATTAATAGGTGTAAAACTAAATAAAGTCGATATATACGATTGAAAAATTCTGAAATATTTTTTTTTCCACCTCAGATATTGTAAAATTAAATTTGGTTCTATTCTAGTCAATATTCTAACAAGAAAACTTTAGGTGTTACAACTTTTTTTTCTCATTTTCTTATTTGGATACATCCATTGTACCAGTTGTATGCTATTCAGCTTTATGTCACAACCAAAAAAAAATTTTTTGTCGGCCAATGATTGGAGTTATTGATGAAGGCTTCAGTCTTTTCTTTTTTATTGTTTTCATTGTATTTTGTCAGATGTTCTTGAGATAGTTTGGAAGCATCATAGGCGTCAGTGGAACTTGTGACTGAATACTATATCAATAATTTTCTGTTTTTACATTATCTTCTGTTTTCACGTCAAACTTAGATCAAATATATTTTGTCACTTTGGGAAACTGTCAACTGAACTAACGTTCTAAAATTATTTAAATATTTTAATGTTAGCCTTCTACATATTTAATTTCAAAAAATTATATTTAATAATTATAACTTCTGAAAATAAATTAAAATGTCATATAAGTACCACTTATATCAAATGACATATTAAATAAACATTCATTATAAGACATCCAAATGGTATTACAAAATCCAATAAATAAAAATTGTTAACCAAAATCCTATAAATTAAATATTTTGAATAGACAAAATTTTGTTTCTGCTGATCAACCTTATGAAAACAAATATCTTTCGAAAATTTCTAACATAATCTTAAGAATTTCATCATAAAACTGCCTTACTTAGAATATTCAATATTATTGAATATCTAACTAAGTTACATCATATAAAGACTCAAGATATGTAAAAACATTACTGGAAAACAAGTTTTAAGAGAGACTTTGCTTCGTCAGTATTCAAATAATTCATATTCAATAAATATAAAATCAATCAACAACAAATATTTACTCACCCTTCAACAATTTAGAAAACTTCTGGTAAATGTATACTGAAAAATTTGAATATAGTGTAACGGTTAACTATAGATAAATATTTCTGTGGTTTACCCTTGATCTAAAAGATTGAAAGACAATTTAACGGCCTCTGTTATAGCACAAGTACTATCTGTATAAAGAATGTTAAGGAAACCAAATAATTATATATTATGAATAAAATAACATAAATAGAGGTTAATTCTTGATAGAAGGTATATAAAATCATTTAAATATTTTAATATTAGCCTTCTACATATTTGATTTCAAAAAATTATATTTAATAATTATAACTTCTGAAAATATGTAGAAAGCTAATATTAAAATATTTAAATGATTTTATATACCTTCTATCAAGAATTAACCTCTATTTATGTTAACGTTCTAAAAATTAATGAAAACTATTCTCGGCTGATAACATGGAAAATTTCCACTCCAGTTTAAAGAGATCAGCTTCTCTGCTGGTTAATATACGAGATTGTAATTTCCCTATATGTCATAGAGAAAATGTTGTCTATTTTATTTTCTTTTTCAGATGGTAATGAAATTATTTCACTAAGATGGTCACCCAATACAAATTTTTGAAGTGTAGGTAATATTGTCAAAGCACGTTGATCTAACTAATTATATTCTTATATGGGCTTGAAAACCTATCTTTTAAATTTCAAGTTCCTCAGTTATTTATAATCGATGTGACTTTTTCCCAATACTGTATATTGGCAACCGCCAATCCCAGAGGAGTTTTCTGAAAATATAGATTTCAAACGGAAGATTTTCAAGAAATACCCCGGAACGAAATCTCGAGATGAATGTCTCATTAAAAGTTACATGTCTCTTTCGCATATGTTTGCTAAACTTTTTCTCTGTGGGTGGTTCGAAGTTTATATATGGTAAACCCTAACCTTATATTGCGGTTTTAGGCAAGTTGAAGGCACAAATTCTTCTGAGCTGTCAGATAATTTTCAGAGAAATAAGACGTAGGGAATCCACCCACACCAGTTCACCTGAGAAAAGTTTCAAACTCTGTATGAGATATTTCATACTCCTAGGGCTTGTGGTCTGAAATCTACTTCATACGCATTTACGAGTATAGCGGTATATCAATAAATGTATGTTGGTTAATGTGTTTGCGTTAATTGAAATTATTATCCATTAGTATATGAGACAGCGAAAGATAAATCTGCTTTATGTAAGGAATTTTGTTGAAAAAACTGAAGAGCGGGTAGTATCACAGAAGGAATAGGGACATTCAAAATGTTTCTATGAATAATCATTTCATAATGAAATCTAACAAAGTTATGCTATTGAATTATAAAATAAAAATTTTTCTGTAGAGTTTATCCTGATTAAATTAAATTATTTGAAGAGAATAAATCTGTGCAAACCATAAAATTCAATTCAAAAAGAATCAAATCAATGTCTTAAAAACAGTGGTTTTACAGCCAATACAGCTGTTTCATTTATAATATGAATGACAAATTCTATTACGAAAAATGCTCTAATTGAATTAAAAAAAGGCACATTCTCCAGAATAGCGTTTTAGTGTCCATAATCGTCAATCGAATATTTTGAATGATAAATAAGATAATTCAATAAAAATTTAACACATACCTCATTTCTATATATACAAATCTTGAGATTATAAGTACACAAACACTCTGTCTTCATCCTTCTTTTAGACTCAAGGGATCTTATGTAGCAAGATAAGGTATCTGATATAAAGGCTTTTCCAATAAAAGAATAGCCCGCAAGCTGGGGACCTGTTAATTTCAAAGCTGTCATCTCTAATTGTTAAAATTCATCACAAAAATGGTGACACTTCTCGAAACTGAAGCTCTTTAGAGTCGCGACCAGCAATAGTGAAACTGGTGAAAAAATTTGAGCTATTGGGACAAATAAGTGATGTGAAGAATCGAAGCCGTGTGCGTTGCTCAAGAACAACTGATAATATTGCTGCGTTGGCACGTAGTGTTAACGAAAACCCACGTTTGACGATCTTTGGAATTAGACTCTTGAGGCTTTTAAAGTTCAGTTAACACAAGAACTGAAGCCGGTCGATCATCAGCAACGTCGAATCTTCATTGATTGGGTCCTTGAAATGCATCGAAATGATCCGTATTTTCATAGAAAAATCATTTTCAGTGATGAGTCCCATTTTCATGTTAATAAGCGGAATTGTCGCATTTGGGGCTCGGAAATCTGAGAATGATTTTTGAAAAGCCTCTTCAACATAAACGTATCACTTGTTTGGTCCGGTTTTTGGGCTGGAGGTGTGATTGTACCTTACTTATTCGATAATGAGGCTGGTGCAACTGTAACGGTGAATGGATTGCGCTATCGAGCTATGATTAATTATTTGAATATCAAAACAGTTTTAATCTACAATTCTACAATTTTAATTTCAAAAAAAATTTTATTCAAAAAACTTTTAGAATTAAATTAATGTCTACAATAAGCACCACATTTAATAGACGTATATAATCCAAACTCAATATATAATGTGAAATGGAATAAATAAACCAACAGATATAAAAAAAGTCATAAAAATTAATAAATAAATATTCAAAGGAGACAAAATTTTGTTTCTGATCTTACCCTAAAGAACACCAATTGCCTTTTGAGAACATGAACACAACTTAAGGACTTCTCAAAGAATATAATTTATTTGGAATATTTAATATATTTAAATATTCGAATAAGTTAATTCAGAAATCTCTCAAAACATGCAACACATCTTCAAAAAACAAATATAATTCTAGGCAATCCTTTCATCGGTTCAAAGTAGAAGATTAACAGATTAAATCTGTTTTGATATTCAAATTTTGTTATATTTCTTCTATCAAGTAAAAAGCCTTTTTCTGTTTTATGATTAATGATTTTGTATGGCCGGAATTGGGAGATATTGGTGGACGATGTTTTCAACGAGACGGCGCCACGTGCCACAGAAGCTACGAAAATATCAAAATTAATGTTAATGACGTTTACATTATACATTACACTCGTTTTTCTCAATAATATTTAATGTAATAATTCATTGGTTGCTCTTAATTATCATTCAGTACAGTCTAGTGATGATAACGAACAGGAGTTTCAAACGCTGTTCTGGAGGATTTGCTATTTTAAAATTCACATAAATTATTTTTTGGGATAGAATTCATTATTCATAAAGGTCATATAAAGTAGCTATATCGACTTAGTGTATCATGAAATTTCAGTGAATATTAAATATTTTCTGAAGATTTGTTTATATTTTTATAATTTAGTAGAGGTTTCACATGATAATTATATTTTAATATTCAAATTTTAAAATAATGACCTCTTTTAAGGAATAAACATTTCAAATTTATTTTATTCGATATAAAATAATTCAAAATTTGTGTTAACACATACATTCTGTCAAGAAAGTACCGGGAATTATCGATTTAAATCTGGCGGGGCAACGAGGCAGGTAAAAATTTTTTTTCCTAGGTTGGTACCACTGTCCTTAATTACTATGCCAAGCTTGAGCGGGATCTGTCAACTAGTGTGTTTGCAACAGCTGATTAAGTCAGTCGATGTCAGAGTGCGTGCTGATTTTTACTATGGGTGATTACGTTGAGCAAAGAATTTGTTTAAAGTTTTGTGTTGCAAATGAATTTTCGTGTGCCGATGCATTGAAAATGTTGCAAAAGGCCTTTGGTGATAATGCTCTATCGAAAACTCGTGCATATCAGCGGTACAGAGCCTTCATGGACGGTCGTGAAGTGGTCGAACATCGACGGCTTCGATCGAAGATAACGTCGATAAAATTAAGGAAAGGGTGCTGGAAAACCGTCGTACCAGCTTGAGAGAGATAGCACATGATCTTAAGATATCCCACGAGTCCGCACGTACGATTTTGATTGATATTTTGGGCATGAGAAAGGTGGCCGCACGACTCGTACCGAAAGACCTGAATTTTCTTCAAAAACGTCATCGCGAACAGGTTGCTTCAGACATGTTGGATCGCTGTAATTCCGATTCTACATTCATGGAACGCATTATAACTGGTGATGAGACCTGGGTCTACGAGTACGATATGCAAACAAGCCAGCAATCATCGGAATGGGTGGCAAAAAATGAGCCGAAACCGAAAAAACCACGCCAAAGCCGCTCGAAAATGAAGGTGATGCTCATTGTTTTCTTCGATATCCGTGGCGTGGTGCACTACGAATTCGTTCCAGAGGGTCAGACGGTAAACAAGGAGTATTACCTAGGCGTTATGAAACGTTTGCGTGAGCGTATCCGTAAGAAGCGGCCAAATTTGTGGGCGAACAACTCATGGATTTTGCATGACGATAACGCGCCTTCTCACCGAGCTACGATTGTGACTGACTTTCTCGCCAAAAACTCAACAAACGTGCTTCAGCAACCACCGTATTCGCCAGATTTGGCTCCCTGCGACTTTTTCCTCTTCCCAAAACTAAAATTGCCCCTTCGTGGCACCCGTTTTGAGTCGATTGAAGCCATAAAACAAAATTCGGCGCGAGAGCTAAAGTCCATCACGGAAAGCGCCTATAAAAAATGTTTCGATAATTGGAAGTGCCGTTGGCATAGATGTATTGGAGCAAATGGAGCCTATTTTGAAGGCGACCCAATAAATTTTGACGATTAAATGTAAAAATGTTGTTTTAATTGAAAATTCCCGGTACTTTCTTGACAGAGTAGTATGTGCACAACATATTTTCGATATAATTGGATCTGGACTATGATTTAGTTTTATATGAGTGTCGACAGCTCAGAGCAAAGAGCTCTTAACCGAAAGGTCGCGGGTTCAAATTATGTTCAGTTGGGAAAGAAATTTTCTAGTTGGACTGGTGTCGGCCACCATTTCAATGTTGGGTCGAAAATAAAGAGACCTAAAGTGGCGTAGTGACAAACCCTACCTAGAACATAACTGAACTCCTTACTCTCACAAGTTGAAAAGGTTTCCGAGGGATCTTCACAGAAGATCTAGGAGTGACAGGATGATAATATATATTTATATTTAAGGACATTCGAAAATGTTTTATGTTCAGCTCTAAAATTCCGTCTAGCCTCAAGCTTGATATTTATATTTCTACTCAAAAAGAAACAGTGTTTCTAAGACGGTTTGATTAAATTTCTTTTGATTAAATTTTGTAAAGGTTTCACAGAATTATTCTGTTTCATTATTTCAAATTTGAAATATTAGCCTCTTCCAAGGAACTTTCCTGCTTTGAATAAATTTTTTTTCATATATAACAATTTTAAATTTAATTTTTTGGAGTATTCTTTGGTTTTATATATTTCCATGGAAGGACATAGAATTGGAAAAATATTTTGAGTTGACCTAAAATATTCTGCCTTCATTTTACATCTAGCGTCAAAATATTTTTTTAAATAAGGTATCTTTTATGCACTACTATTAGCTCTTCCAATTTTCAAGAAAGATGATATCCCCAATATCACAAATTATATGACGATTTTCATTAGATTTTAAAGTCTTCGAGAGAGTTGTGTCCAACCAGATGATCAAGTGTCTGGACATATTCAATATGCTAGATAATGTCAAGCATGGTTTTAGATCTGGTCTCTCAACATGAACAGCAGCCAATTACTCTGTTCAGTTCGTTTATACCTTGACGACGGGTTTTTTGTTGCGGGTTTATTTTTCAAGCTTTTTCGAGCAATCCAACGTCTATCCTTTCAATTTATAATTGACAAATAATACAACGCAGGTTTCCAGGGTATGTTTTTAGATTGGCTACCCAGCTATCTTGATAGTAGATCAAGGTTGGTTAAAATAAAAAACGTTATCTGTTAAGCACGATGTGAATATAGAAGTGCCACAGGGGTCGGTCCTTGAACCGCTTCTATTTTGAATTTATATTCATGATATTCTTGTTCATTTACGAAATAGACTAATTTTTAGGTATAACTGTCAGGAAATTTTATCACTGATCAAAAAGTGTAATCAACCTGTTCGCTGATGATACTTTCTAGGTAGTTACAGGGTCAACTTTTGAGGAGCTTCTGATGCTGCACAGAGCTTTGTGAACTGGTGTCATAAAACTACTTTAAGGATCAATATAGATAAAAATGACTGCGTTCATTTTACAATTGCACATTGATCGCATGTTTTGTCATTCACCATTTATAATATCACCCCATTTAAAGATACTAAAGTTCTTGGTGTCAATCTGAATAAAATTCTAAACGTTGTACACATATATACTTAATAGTTCTAATTGTGTCATAAATAGTGTGAGAAATCTACTTCCATTTGAAACTCAAATATGTAACTATTAAAATTTGTTCCATATCTACCTATACTATATAAAACCCTACTATGGGGAATCTCCTCGGATGTTGCAAGGCTTTTATTTTACAGAAACGCATCTTAGATAATATAGAACATACCTTCGCGCTTGTCTTGTGAAGCTCGGTTTGTAGAAAAGTATATCTCAACATTGTCTTCCAGTTTCATTTTGAGATTTCTTATATGTAAAAAAAACTAACATTCTGAAGTTATCTAGCTTCTACAGTTATAACACCGGTAACGAAGGTGAACTATATACCGGGTGTTGAAGAACAACGTATTTAACGGTTTTTTCAAACATAAAACAACCAAATGTGAGATGTCTCCTATGTAATATTGCTAAAATTGACAACCATTTACTACAAAATTTGAATATCAAAACAGATTTAATCTGTTGTCTTCTACAATTTTAATTTCAAAAAATTTTTTTGAAGAAACTTTAAGAATTAAATTAATGTCTTTATAAGCACTGCTTATATTTAATAGACGTATAAAATCAAAATTTATCATACAATATCGAATGGAATTAAGAAAAACCAACGAATATAAATTGTCAATTGAAATTGAAATATAAATAAGCAAACATTTCTTGTTTCGTTCCAGGCATGCGTACTGAACTCTTCAGACAAACGTACGAAGCCCTGTTTGTTACAAAATGTATTGTTTTCTGATCCTATATCGATGAAAAATAACTCTTGCTCAAAAATATAAAATATAATTTCAAGAACTTCTCAAAAACTAATTTATTTGAAATATTCAATATATTTAAACAAATTACTTCAAAAAATCTCAAAACATCCTCAAGAAATAATTAAAATTACGATAAGATCATTATAGAATTATTATGACAATTTGGATTTCGAGAGAATCGTTCAAAATTTTTTTCTCGAAATCGGCAGATACGACAAAAGTACAAGAGACGATAATGTCGAGTATAAAAACAAAGCTTCTTTTTGAAATGTTTCAAACTAACAGTGGATCACCGAAAAGAGTTCTGGAATGAAACAGGGGACAGTGTTCCAAAAAATATCACCTTGTACATTTTAAATCGAAATTGGCACGTCACATAGTAAAAAACCTAAGTTGTCATATCTATGCCGTATTTCAGTTGAATATCTTGTAAAATGCAGATACTATGAAAAGAAAACTTGAAAAAACTTCAAATTTCAACACCCTGTATCTCGAAAACAAAACTTTTGTGGTCCCATATTTATGGAAATTTGTTTTCTTAAAATTATGCAAGGAATCTCTCCTCTTCGTTTCTACCTTGAATTCAGGAACAGCCGGTATATGGTAAGTCTAAATAAACAAATGGTTTTCGTTAATATCTCGATAATTAGAGTTCAACTACATTTATATTTTCCTGATTCCAACTGCACATTTTGAGAAACTGTATACTTTATACTACTAATCGATCGGACTGTGAACCTGAAGCGCAAGCTTTATAACAATTCAAGGTGTTACGTAAATTCCTCCTAATGTTTCAAGTCTAGTTCACTGACGAAAGTAAAAGGCGAACGCTATAACAGGAAAGAAAATTATTCAATGCAGGTCGACATTGCAAACTGGTTATAAATAACACGGCGCGTAAAAAACTTATCCAACTGTGGTATTAATGATCGTGTTTAATTATTTATTTCGCGTGCGGCTGAAACGGCATTACAGTTGTTATAATTTCCACAGTTGCTGGTGATATCAAGAATCTGTTCTGAAAATTCATGAGAAAAACAACATAATTATGTTTTCATGACCACTGATAAATGGAAAACTCAGAATATTGCTAGACTGGTTTTGAAAGAGGAAACAATCATTTTTAGCTGCTTGGGATTTTATTCAATTTCAGCACAGGTCGTTATAACCCCTGAAAGACTCAAGAAGATCTATTCTATTTCAACAATCAAGTATCTACTTTGAAAAACACAAAACGCAATCAGTTTTTGATATACTACTGTGTGGAAAAGTAATAGAAATCAATAAATGAAACACATAATATTTATTATTCATCTAAATTTGTTGACTTCAAAGAATGCTCTTTCATAAACTTATGTCAATGAAAACTCCAATCATCAGAACATTTTTCAAACAAATTAATTCACAGAAATCGATATCAGTTCTAGCAGTTAATTTGCCTTTGTGTTTTCTGTCGACTGAAAACCAACGCCCTGTTTTGGAAAGAGAAGATGGTCAGTCGAAGCCATATCAGGGAAAAACGGGGGTTGTTTGAAAACTTGAGTTTTGTCAGAAATTCGTTCGAAATAATAGAATTGTGAAATATTGCGTTATCGTGGAGCGAAATCAAAAACTTTCCTCGCGTTCTCCGACGACTTGGCTCTTCTAGAGGCCGTAAAATACTCAAATAATATTCTCTATTTACTGCTTCACCTTCAGGCAAGATTTCCGAGTGCTCAATAAGGCAATAATCGAGAAAAACTATCAAAATCACCATCGCTTTTGATGGACATTGACCATGTATTTCACACTACGTCTTGAGCCTTATATAACATTTCTAGTGTTACCACATACAAAATCCCATTTACAATTCAAATTGATATTGAATTGTATCAGTCCTTACTTGGTGAAAATCCATATTAAATAATATTTAAATAAGGTTATTCTGATTTCCACAAATTTTTATTGTTATGTTCACAACAATTGTTTCGCTATCACAGTAGCATCATCAGGCAAGATCACATTTTAGTTATTCAAAATGTGATCTTGCCTGATGATGCTACTGTGATAGCGAAACAATTGTTGTGAACATAACAATAAAAATTTGTGAAAATCAGAATAACCTTATTTAAATATTAATTCAAATTGACATACAATATATTTGTAAGATATTTTTATCCCTTGTAAAAATCGCAAGATATACCTGAGATGAACTGACAAAATGAAGCACTGTAAATTAACTGAATGATAGATGACGATTTTTAGAAAATGGGGTTTTTTTGAAAAATGAGGACTCTTAGACAGACTCTATGGTGGCAAATATATTTTGCTAATTATATGAAAAATATTGGATGGAGTAGTCCGTTACTTTGTGATAGTTCATTTCATTGGAATGAAATAAGAAATTACTTTGTTTTCTATCACTTTTTATTATAACTGATATACAGTGACTCGAGTTTCGTAGTGTTTACTACATTTTCAAACTGAATGAACAAATTAGATTTCAACAATTATATATGCTGGTTGTAGGCTTCGGCAGAGCTTCGAAGAGAGGGGTTTTCCAAAGTTCCGTCTGTTAGTTTAGTAGTTTTATTATTGGTACGTGCCTCTTATATTTTTCAATTTCTATGGATTCCAGGATGTCAAGTTTTTTCCCTTTCGCTTCCACGTGCAAGATAACAAGGTTGTTCAATTCAATTGAATTTGACGCAGAAGATCTGTAGTTCTTGATGAAAATTCGTTTAAATTATGGAGCCACTTCTGATACATATAAAAATTTCAAGACACTTATTGATATTGATTGTTTTTCATAAGAAGTCGAAAAACATTTTTTCTGCAATCGATGCCCAATGTAGGCATTTGATCTGTATTGAAGAAATGGTTCGCAAAATTGGAATTATTCTTCCGGTTCCTAAAAGCAGATTGATGCTCTTTGTACCGGGCCGACCTTTCCATAAAAGGTACAAAGAGCATGAATCTGCTTTTAGGAACCGGAAGAATAATTCCAATTTTGCGAACCATTTCTTCAGTACAGATCACACGTTCCCAGAATTGAACAACCTTGTTATCTTGCACGTGGAAGCGAAAGGGAAAAAACTTGACATCCTGGAATCCATAGAAATTGAAAAATATAAGAGGCACGTACCAATAATAAAACTACTAAACGAACAGACGGAACTTTGGAAAACCCCTCTCTTCGAAGCTATGCCGAAGCCTACAATCAGCATATTTAATAGTTGAGATCTAATTTGTTCATTCAGTTTGAAAATGTAGTAAACACTGCGAAACTCGAGTCACTGTATATCAGTTATAATAAAAAGTGATAGAAAACAAAGTAATTTTTTATTTCATTCCATTAATTATATGAAAAATATGCCGTTTTCAGCAAAAACGTTGTCAACATCAAAATCTGATTACTTGACGAAAATTTTGGTACTATATCTTGCATATCAGTCAATTCCATTCAGTTTCTGAAATACACATATATTTTTTTTACAGCTCCTAATGTCAAGTTAGTCATTTTCTACGAGGCTGAAATTTAGAAGGACAATTTCATCCTCAAAAAACGAGAAAAACTGTTTATTATTGAACATCGTTAATTTGCCAGGTTCGTAGGATTTTTTAGAATGATCTGTAATATTTTTTTAAGCGAATAAACATATTTTGAAACAAATAATTAACATCAAATTTAACATATTTTATATAAAATTAAGAAATTGCCTACGATTTAAATATTTGACAAATGTCTTTTTTTAAATTATAAATTCGAACATAATTTCTGTCAATTATGTTTTTCTCTATGTAATTGATTATCATTTTAATTTGAGTTTTATAATGAAGAAAACAGAAAAGTATAGATTTGAAATTGATGGTTGTTTAATTGTATTAATTATTTAGGCTTATTGAATTAATTATTTAGGCTTATCGAAAAATAAACTTCATTTCCACAAGAAAAGTTTTTCATATTACAAGTCAGAGTTTCTTCAGTAAAGTGACTCGCATAAACTTAAACTATAATACTGGTAATAACATTAAATTCGCAATAATTCAGAATTAAAGAAAATAATACAACATAATATTCGTCCATAGCGGTATAACTTAAGCCTGGCATAATGTACGAATTTAATACGAATAAATCAGTATATGAAATAGGTTTTCAATTTTCATCACATTCGAATGAATTCTTAAATATTCATCCTACGGATTCATTATATTGTGTAGAGAGAGTGTGACTGCAAAATTTGAATTCGTTAGCTTATTTCAAGGTTCACTGATATTCATATTGAAAGTTTGGGAATTCGTCTTCAAGCTTCGTTGGTTAACTAACGAGGCATTGAATATGGATTCAAAAAAATCTTTGCTTTCTTTTTTTTCACTTTTTTAGATGGTTGAGTAATAAATTGCGTTTAGCGCACACCAACTTCCTTTGAGGTATAGAAATTATTTTCTTCTTGAGTAAACCCTAAAATTTATATGCAGAAATGTATTAGTTTTATCCGAAAATTCAATTCATTTTCGAATGTGGGTTATTACTGAAATTTGCATATTTCACGAAATATGGTTAATTTATTTTCTATTCATTTTCAAATAAGAAAAGTATGGCAACTTCAAAGAGGTCTAGGATTCAACACGAGTCTGAAATTTGAGAACTAGGCGCACATTGTGGCTTTTCGGATGGACGAGTTTTACAGTAGACATTCTGTAGTATATTGGATTTAATTCAATCAATTCCGGTGAAATTTATTTCAAATAATCGATATTTTGTATTACATATTTCAGTGATTCATCTTGAATCACTACCAGTATTGTATATAGGAAAATGTGTAATTAGGTAATTTTAATGTAAATATAATTAAAATCCACTTATTTTATAAAATCAAGGTAACCAATCCTAGACTATGAAAGGGAAGGATCACATCCATTATATAGCATGGTACGTTAGTTCAATTGGTATTCAACATCAGCGGCAGTAAATTATCGTTTAATAGGTTTAATTTTTCTTGGTTCAATGATGGACTAGACTGACATCAAAATATAATATTTCTACAGAAGTGTGATAACGTTGCGGTGGAAGTTCTCCAAGCTTCTTCAGGTTCGATAAATCAAAACATATACATCACATACACTCAATATTTAGATAAGTTTAAATTTAAATACACCGTTGATATTTAATTATACTACTCTGTGAAGAAAGTACCGGGAATTTTCAATTAAAACAACATTTTTACATTTAATCGTCAAAATTTATTGGGTCGCCTTCAAAATAGGCTCCATTTGCTCCAATACATCTATGCCAACGGCACTTCCAATTATCGAAACATTTTTTATAGGCGCTTTCCGGGATGGACTTTAGCTCTCGCGCCGAATTTTGTTTTATGGCTTCAATCGACTCAAAACGGGTGCCACGAAGGGGCAATTTTAGTTTTGGGAAGAGGAAAAAGTCACAGGGAGCCAAATCTGGCGAATACGGTGGTTGCTGAAGCACGTTTGTTGAGTTTTTGGCCAGAAAGTCAGTCACAATCGTAGCTCGGTGAGAAGGTGCGTTATCGTCATACAAAATCCATGAGTTGTTCGCCCACAAATTTGGCCGCTTCTTTCTGAAACGTTTGCGTGAGCGTATCCGCTCACGCAAACGTTTCATAATGCCTAGGTAATACTCCTTGTTTACCGTCTGACCCTCTGGAACGAATTCGTAGTGCACCACGCCACGGATATCGAAGAAAACAATGAGCATCACCTTCATTTTCGAGCGGCTTTGGCGTGGTTTTTTCGGTTTCGGCTCGTTTTTTGCCACCCATTCCGATGACTGCTGGCTTGTTTGCATATCGTACTCGTAGACCCAGGTCTCATCACCAGTTATAATGCGTTCCATGAATGTAGAATCGGAGTTACAGCGATCCAGCATGTCTGAAGCAACCTGTTCGCGATGACGTTTTTGAAGAAAATTCAGGTCTTTCGGTACGAGTCCTGCGGCCACCTTTCTCATGCCCAAAATATCAATCAAAATCGTACGTGCGGACTCGTGGGATATCTTAAGATCATGTGCTATCTCTCTCAAGCTGGTACGACGGTTTTCCAGCACCCTTTCTTTAATTTTATCGACGTTATCTTCGATCGAAGCCGTCGATGGGCGACCACTTCACGACCGTCCTTGAAGGCTCTGTACCACTGATATGCACGAGTTTTCGATAGAGCATTATCACCAAAGGCCTTTTGCAACATTTTCAATGCATCGGCAAACGAAAATTCATTTACAACACAAAACTTTAAACAAATTCTTTGCTCAACGTAATCACCCATAGTAAAAATCGGCACGCACTCTGACATCGACTGACTTAATCAGCTGTACACTAGTTGACAGATCCCGCTCAAGCTTGGCATAGTAATTAAGGACAGTGGTACCAACCTAGGAAAAAAAAATTTTACCTGCCTCATTGCCTCGCCAGATTTAAATCGATAATTCCCGGTACTTTCTTGACAGAATGTATTTCAAATTATATAATCTCTTATTCAATTTTACGATTAATTTCTGCAATCTACTGATGCTACTGTGATAGCGAAACAATTGTTGTATCAAATAACAATAAAAATTTATGAAAATAAGAATAACCTTATTTAATACGGATTTTCATCAAGTGAAGACTGATTCAATTTTCAGATTACCTTGTGGTATATCTTGATTAGGTATTTTATATATGTTTCGTTATTTAAGGCATTTTCGTTATTTATATGTATCCTCTCAAGAAATTTTCGTCTTTTAAACTTTTTTTTGCGGTGGTAAGATTCTTAGTATCTTAGTGAAAATCATGTTTTGTCGTTCTTTCAGCTTTGCTTAGTAGAGTAATCTTTTTTTGTATTCGTGTCCTCTAATTATATTTTCCAAATATTGTGATGTTTGTCCAAAAAAAAAAGATTTCATTACAGGTTGGTTCTACGCAGGGAATTTGATACACTACGTAGATTTACTTATTTTAGTTTCAATCGTATTGTGTGCTTCGCATCCAACATGAATGTCGAGTTTTTTCAGGGTTTTAGAAGTCCTTGTAAAATAAATATCTACAAGAACTTTCAATTGGCAATCCTATGTGTATTCTTTGAATGTTAGTTGTTTTCGTATTCCTGTTTGAATTGTTGTTATAAAGGTTGAAGTTATTTACGCACATGGCATTTATTGGGTTTGGGGGTTAGTTGTTTCCTTTTAACCTTGTTTTGTGTTTTTTTATTGACAGATGTCTGTACTCTAGATTGGACAGGGAGGTTGCTATCTCTATCGAGCTTATGATACTTTTTTCCTGGGTTATAAGATGATGTGACTTGGAATTCAAATATCTTCCTGACCATGTATCTTTCATTTACTAATTTGTTCCGATTGTCCTTCCTATGTGATATGAGTTCAAACAAAATTTTATTTCGTCATTTTTGAAAAGACCCTAAAATAATAAAAGGGGTTTTTGTACATGATAGATATTGACAATGTCTTTTATATACTCCGCTTGGCTCTTGAGAAATAATGCGATACAGTCGTAAACATATATTATATACGAGGTGTATCCGAAAAATATCCGACCTGAGTTCATATCTTCGCGCCAGAACGCTCGAGCGTCCTCTGCGAGGTACGAGCGAAACTAGTGTTTGAATGATGATTGAATGATGTAGTCAGACGCCTTGAGTCACGCGCAGCATGGTTTTTTTGTTCATCGCATTTGTTTACTGTTGATTTGGAAATATTTCGCCTGTGTGCGAAATTCATTCCAAAATTGCCCACGACTGAGCAGAAAGACACTCTCTTTAAAATCGCTCAGGGCAACTTGGAAATGGTCAGTCATGATGAGAATGGCCATAAGAGGGTTATTGCTGGCGATGAATCATGGCTTTACAGTAACGATCCTGAAACCAAACAACAAGCTTCACAGTGGAACTATTCGGACGAGCCACAGCCGAAAAAAGGACCTCAATGTCGGAGCCATGCCAAGTCAATACTGATTATGTTCCTTCGAATATGAGGGTGTTATGCACTACGAATTTGCCATAAGACCTCGGAAAATCAACAAAAAATATTACGTTGAAGTTCTGAGAAGATTGCATGATACTGTGAGAAGAAAACGACTGCGTAACTGGTCAAGCAATGACTGGCTTCACCATGATAGTACGCCAGCTCGTTCATAGAACCCTATACAGCAACACAAGATTATACATCTTCGCTAGCCTCCGTACAGTCCCGAAGTAGCTCCCTGTGACTTTTGGATGCTCCAAAAATTGAAAATGACGCTCAAAGGAAAGTCATTCGACGACATCAAGATTACTCAGAGTAATGCGACGCGCGAACTGAAAGCCATTCCAAAATTTGCGTTTGAGGAATACTTTAAGATGTGGGAGCTTCACTGGTAGCGTGTGGTTCAATCATCTTGTCAAAAATCTTCTCAAGTGTGGAAATGATAGTAAAGCAAGTAGTTTCTTGAAGAAAACCGTGAACATGTGATTTTTAATACATTTGAAATAGCTCTCTTGAACCTTCAACATGAATTTATTTTCCTATTGAACCTCCTTTCACCATGCAGACAGCGAAATTTTGTTTTCTTTCCGAAAAGAAGATACAAATCTCACTCAAACAAATTTCCCTTAGTGTCCTTCAATGTAGGGCAGAAGTATTCAACTTCCTATTCACCTTTGTTGATGTTTCCATCATTGTCGCTATTATAAAATTCAAATGTTCATTTATATAATCATTACTGGGCACTTCAGACGTTTTCGGTGCTCGAACTGGTTCACATGCTGATCGTTTTCATTCATGTGCCGCTTTTCCAGAGCTGCTAATATAGTCACTTGTAAATTCTTACAGAAAATCTATAAGTCCCTCATTATTAACAACATTTTGTGGTAGTTTTCATAAATCTCAGTTGGGGTTCAATATTAAAATGCCACATGCCTTGAAACCAGAAAGCAAGGATCCTTTTTTAGCATTTTTCTCTCCGTCTGTTTTTTTGTGCTGTAATTGTTATTATTATTATCCTGATATTCCTAGATCTTCTGTGAATATCCTTCAGAAGCTTTTTCAGCTTTTGCGAGTTAGGAGTTCAGTTGTGTTCTGGGTAGAGGGTTTGTTGATGCGATCTTGCGCCACTTTAGGTCACAGCACAGCAGATTTATTCATGTTCTCAATTGTTCTCTTTGACAGCTTAGGAAATTCAGTTTAAGGAATGCCAGTAGTTTTGAAATTTTGAATCTTCCAGGATGTTAAAATTTTTCTTCAGCTTTCTCTCAAATGCCTAAGCATCTAAGAGCTTACAGACATATTCTTTATTGTTTTCTTCACATTGCCTCAAGACATTCGGATTGAAATGTCATGTTAGAATTTTTTTCAACACTTTTTTCCCCAATCTATGTAAGCAACAAAAGCAGTCCTTCTAACTTGACCTATCAATCCAGCTATGTTCAGTTAAATCGTATTTCTAATGCGCATTGATGTCGACAGCATGAGGTTGGCGTGAGAATCTTGTTATCCAGTAGAGTAAGTCTGATTAGCACCAAAACTTTGCCTTGGTACAGTATGTCTACGGTGGTGTTTATTGCTGATTCTCACAACCTACAGATATCAGAGTTGACCCAGCGGCCAGTGAGAAGCTTAGTTAACTTCTCGTTATTTGCCAGCAATAGGGCTAATTCTGTATTTACCTTAGAGAGTGAAATGAACGAGTGCCTTGGATTGTCTTTGGCTGCATGATTTCATTCAGTGTACCTAACGAGGGCGTCGGTATTGTGAAGGGAGTATTTGCTTCTCATTTTGCAAGGGCGTTGTTTGATTTATGTTAATGCCCTGGCGAGTTGATTTCCAAACAAGGACAAGTTTTATGCTTTCACTAGTGATATGAGAGATTTTTCAAAGCTCCAGATGGTCCTTGACTCACATTCAATGTCCATCAATTGCTTTAGTGCCATATGATACTTTGAGCCTTTGGTATGTAACGCGCGGTTATATTGATCATCCGATCAAATTTCATTCCGTTCAGTAATATTCATAATCTTTAAAAATTGCAGGTAAATAAAGTGCCGAACGGTTGGAACACCCTACTTAAAGTTAGGAACTACCCTCTGTTATTTTTCCACCATCAAAAGTACCGAACTCTGAAAGCAGGTCCTGAATTACGGTTTATTTCAAAGCTACAAATCTATCTTTAATTACGATACAAAGTAACAACAACGTGTACTAACCACAGACAAGCTAAAGGAATGATTCCTATCACACTTAGTAGCTATTCTACGTTGTTGTTAGTTGTCTCTACCTTGATTTGATTCAATGACAAATGATCATTTTCGCCCCAAGTAATCAAACTCATCCATTTCAGTATTGGAAAGGCCAACTCAAAAAAAAATGAAAGAATTAAATCTGACAGAGAGTGTTAACACACAAAGTGGAAATGTATTATAACTAAAAATAGTTGAAAAATGAAATAATGATCAAAAATTGAAAGGATATATTAATTGGAAGAGGTTTTGTTAATATTCTAAATATTAATCATAACCGATATATGCCCACGCAACCTCGCGCCAACACAATCATTCTTGAGACCTTTACAAAATTTAATTTGAAAATTTTCTCAAAAATCTTTTAAAAATTAAATGAAATTATCTCAGATATATTTTTTCTATCTGAGTACACTTATAAAATTATCAAGCATCAGAGAGTACTCAGAAGGCAGATAGAAAACTAAAGAAAATATAGAATATTCACTGAAATTACGTAACAAACTTCCGCCGATATATCTATTTCAAATGGACCCTATAAATAACAAATTCAAAATTTCATTGAATCTGTGACCATACCTCATGTTATTTTCTGTGAAAAAACATAGAATATAATAACTGTTTCAATTCAACCTCAAACAATTTATTTTAGTTCATTTCCACCCTAGGATTAGATGTGAGAATCTATCTATCTATCTAAAGTAAGTGATAAATTTTTATTGATTGCATTTATTTATAATCAAAAAAAAAGTCTGACAGATGATGGGTGGAAGTTTCAAACGCTGTTTTGGAGAATGTGCTATATTTTCTTTAAACGTTTTTGAATTAATGTAGAGCATTTCTTCGGATTAGAATTTGTTATTCATAAGGTTCATTTTAAACATATATATATATTATATTTTATTTAGATTACTTCATGTTTTGTGGGATGTTTGATAATTCTACGTTCACTCAAGTAAAAAGAGTGTTTAAAAGGCAGTTTTACACATTTTATTGTTTCAATTTCGTGAAGAAAAATAGTCTTCATTATCTTATTTTTCTATCCACTGTTTTCTCCTAAAAATTATGCATTCACTAGCTTTGTTATCATATCAAATGGAAAGTCGTAGCATTTTAACTTTTACGCGACCTTGTTCAACCAGATGCCTCATTTATAACCAAGAGGAAATAAAAGATAATTGTCCTTGTCGTTTTCGTTAAGAGGAATTTTATATAATTAGGAACATTGTTCAGTTCCGCAAAATTGATATAAGTATTATCAAAAGTAAAAAATTAATTGAGTAAGAAATGAGGATTTCAAATATAGAGTCGTTTTTATGAGATATTTTGTTCTGTTTAGAAAGCTCTAACGTACAAACTGAAATTAATGGAGAAGGGAATATATCTGACAGAAACGAGCAGTTTTCTAGGCATTAACCTACAATTGAAAATATCGTAATGTACTTCAAACAAATCTTATAGTAGAAGCTATTGAACATATTCTACCTGAATCTTTAAATGTAATTATGCAAATGGAATTTATTAAGTAAAGAGTTTCGGAAAATATGATATTTTTACTCATCTACGTCACAATGATTTGTTCCGCTATATAAATGATTGAATATGTTTTTACTTGATGGAAATATATTAAAAATATTTCGAATGAGATTATTTCAATTTTAATGTATTTATTATGAATATAATAATTGTTGCGGGTATTATCGTCAGATTTCTTTAGTCTGTATGATTAAACTTAATTCGGAAATGTATTCATTTAATATTGTTACAGGTATATCATTCGAATGAAGTCCATGGCTTTTTCAAAATAAGAGTTTACAAGGAACTGAAATTAACAAAAAATTATGGAAAGCGGCGGATTATTCAGATTTGTTTGTTCATTGATAACATAATGAGCCAAATAGCTGTTTCAGAACAAGAGAAAATTGCTTTTGGTAGAAACCATATGTCTCGATTGCTCCGAGTGGCTAAAGTTATCCATAAAGTATAAATAATACTGGATAAAGATTATACTGTTAGAGAAAAAGTTACCTCAGTGTGATTCAGTTTGAACTGGTTTTAAGTTGGTATTAAATATCTACATTATGAGACCAAACCTCTTTTTGATTGATTCAAATCATCTCAATAGGTTATGAGTCCAGGTCGACATTGAAATTAGGGAAAAAATATCTCAGTGAGTTATGTGTGTACAGAACAGAAGTAGAAAAAAGACAAAATGGCCGACATTAGCGTGGAAAGCGGTGTACAGATCAATAAATTGAACGGTGAAAATTATAGCTAGTGGAAATTTCAGGTGAAATATGCCCTTCGCGCAATATGTTTGCCCACTACAGCAACAGCCAGAAATTACGATCAAATGAAGAAGTGGAACAGGGACGACGCTACAGCCAAGTGCCTAACAAAATCAGCTCTGTATTCAAAGCAAATATGCTTGATTGAGAACTGTGAAACTTCAAAGAAGATATTTGACAAGCTAGATTCTATTTATGAGCAAAGTCGGAAATTAACCAAATATTAGTTCATGAGAAGTTCTACACCTATAAAATGAAACCCACTGACTCAGTAGCTCAGTTTATCTCAAAAGTAGAGAGTTTAATACAGCGGCTCACAAACTCAGGTGATACAATAAGCGACACAGCCAATGTAACAACGATACTCTCTTCATTGCCCTCCAAATGCAGTACATTTCGACCAGCTTGGTTGCCAATGGAAATATCATAACAGTGGCTAACGTAACAGCTAGATCCAATTGATGAAGGAGCTAGTTTGACAAGCAAAAATTTGATAAAACTTTCTACACGAAAATAATCAATACGTCCAAGAAAAATCCTGGAGTTTGATGCTTCCACTGTAATAAAAAAGGATATTATGCCAGAGAATGTCGTGCTTCGAAGAAGACAAAACCGAAGTCAGAACACAAGGAAAACCCTAAAGTAAGTGCTTTTATTACAGAGAATAACGAAGAAGTAGAAACATTGATAATGAACAGCGAGACCACATGTATCTAGACAGCGGTACCTCAAGTAACATGGCCTCCAACAAAGAGTTCTTTGCAACATTTAGGGAATAAAATGGTGCAAAAGTAAAACTTGGAAATAATGAGACATTACAAGTTAAAGGAGTTGGAACTATCCATATTGACAAGTCGATCAACGGAAAATGGTATGGTAATTCTTTAGAAGATGGTACACCCCAGGTTTGAGAAAAAATTTGTTCTCCGAAGGTACTGTGACAAAGAAAAGATTTTCAATATACAAAAATGACATGATAACAAAATAACGAAAGATGATCAAATAGCTGGAAACACGATGAAAACAACCTTTATAAGGTTTAATGACAACCGGTTCAATGACAACCGGTACGTTAAAAGAGTTACACGAAAGACTCACACATTTGAACATAAGGTCATTAAGGGAATTATTTTCGAAAAATGCATTTGGCAATGTGAAATAAACCAAAATTGGAAGACTTTCTCTGTGAATCGTGCGTGTATGCCAAACAGCATAAATTGGGGTCCACGCCAACAGCCCTCCTGATATAAAACCGAGCGAACTGATCTAGTGACACAGTGACGTATGCGAGCCTATGAGCACAGAATCGATAGGCGGCTCATTGTACTTCGTTCTGTTTAAGGACCACAGAACTGGTTATTGTGAGGTTAGATTTATAAAACATAAATCCGATGTTTACGACTGTCTTCGCGAATACTTCAACATATGTGACAAGAATTTTAATCACAAAATAAACACTGTCCGAACGGATAATGGAAACGAATTCGTTTTAATAAAAGATTGAAAGAATATTTTGATTTCAGAGGTATCATCACCGAATACATAGGTAATTATACTCCTGAACAAAATGATAAATATGAGAGACAAAACCGAACCGTAGTAGAAAGTGCCAGGACTCTTTAATTCACAAAAGATTCACCAAATCAATTATGGTCAGAAGACGTGAACACAGCAGTTTATTTAAGAAACAGGACACCGAAAAATGAAGGTATAACTCAATATCAACTGTGGACTGGTAAGTTGCCAACACTTCATCATCTAAGAGTTTTTAGATTCGAAACGTACTTGTTAATTCATTAAAACTCTAGAAGTAAATTAAACAAGAAGAGTGAAAACCTTATCCTTGTTGATTACGAAGAAAATTCAAAAAATTACCTGCTTTACAAGTCAGATACCAATAAAGTTAAAGTTTCACGACATGATATATTCAATGAAAACGCTAACATACAGTTCAGAAAAGCTTTGTATTGCAAGACATAGAAAGTAATGATGATACAGTTGTAAATGTTCCAAATCAAGAAACTATAGAATAAGAAAATTGCAACAATGGAACAAATGTAGAAGTCACAAATAAAATTAATTTTGGAAACGAGAAAATGCAGAATGAAGAAGAGAAACAATCAAAAATCCTGCGAAGTTATATAAATTCATCATAAACGAAGTGAATTACACAGAAGTTAACATATCCAACTAGTATGAAAAGGCGATGGAGAGCAAGAATTAAAAATGGAAAACAGCAACTCAAAAAGGATTGGAAAGTTTGGAATCAAACAGAACATGAGAGTATGCAAACCTGCAGAATAACAGGCTTTAAATGGGTCTTCAAGATTAAGCCTCCATCAAAGAAAAAGCCAATAATATTCAAGGCCAGACTATGTGCAGGGGATTTAGCACAATTGAAAGGAATCAACTATAAAGGGACTTTCTCTCTAACGACAAGGTATGACAGTATAGAACTGTTATTGGGCCTTGCGGCGAGACACAAAATGGAAATCTCACAAGTGTTAGAGGAAAAGAGTCCCTTATTGATTGAAATAACCTCAATAAGTTATGAGCCCAGTTCGTCGTTGAAATTAAGAAGAATAGTTTTCAGTGACTCTTAAATATTGTTTCAGGCTTATTTTAATGCTCATATTACAATGATGATATCCCTTGATACAATCCCTTTGCTGTAATCCTAAATTGGATAATGGGTATGCTGTTAGAGAAAAAGATTTCCTCAGAGTTATTTTGTTTGTGCTAGTTTTAATTTAGTATCATGTTTTCTGACACTTGAAAGTAGACAGATATCATGGGATATGAGAAATAAATGCTCGTTTCTGTTAAGTTTGTAACCCCTTTTAATAGTTTCACGATACGTTATACGACAGAAATTTATATATATATATATATAGTATAGATGGATGGGTTCTAGATACGAAGATTAAATTAAGAAATTTGTTGAATATTGAAATATTTATACTTATAAATCTGAATATCGAGTAGAGTAGAGCGGTAAATGTTATAAATTCGTGAAATAATGTGTTCATTATGATGAGAAACGAAAAGGCGAACATTATAGAAAGAAGGTACAATACATGGTGTAAAATGACGATAATAATCAATTACGACCAAGTAATAATAATAATGATAACGAATGATTCCGTAATAAGGTCATTTTGCGTAGGGGTAACATCAACTGGCCTCCCAGAAGCCCCAATCTTAATCCACTAGACTATTTTGCATGGGGATACCTTAAAAGTAAGGTCTATGAGAATAATCCGATGAACCTGTCGAAATTGAACCAAACATCAGGTCGGAAATGTGTGTCAGCGTGTGATCGCCAATTTCGTATCCGATTAAAAGAGTGCCAGCCGCATAACGGTCACCATTTAGATAATATCATCTTTTCCAAATAATTTTCCAGTTTATATTGTAATAATTAACAATAAACGAGCACCCGATACTCTTTTTCTACATGATTAAATATATCCAGAGCAAAAATATCGACATGTTCACTATCATAAAATTATCAACCCTTTCGTAGTCTGCCTATTCGAAGCAATTTCTCTGTCTGCCACTAATTGACTATTTATACCAGAACACGGAACCTATCTAGGTGAGAAATCAACCATTTCCACTCGTACAAACAGGATAAATGTGTATCGTGTACACACAAAACAGGAAATTATATCTCGGAGCGTGCAGAGTAACAGATCCATTCTGTCGATTGCCTGGTGCGTTAAAACCGCAAGAAAACAATTTACTAAGTTGACTTCTATGTCAATTTGTTGGAAGGAAATCAATCATTATGAAGAGCTCTAATAACGATCCATCAATCTAAATCATTCTTACAACACTTTTGCTTATGAAAGAATTTTACGAAAACAATATTTTCATACAAGGGATATTAGAGAAATTTAGTACCGAAATAAAAGAACTGTAAATTTATTGAAAGAAAATGTTTTACCTGTGTACTGAAAACTTCATTTATACTGTGAGAAGGTACTACTAGTATTTATGGTGACTGAGGCACGTTTATGGAACAATATTTCCAACTTTATGTTATAGATGTAGCAAAATAAACATCTTCAATTTTCAATATATTTAAATTACATCTTAACATCTCTGTACACAGCCATCATTTTCGAGTACTTGCATTATTGTTATCATTTGGAAGTATTTGCATTATTGTTATCATTTTTTTGTACCTACCTGCCTACATTAAAATACCTTGTTCGTTTGGTTAACTGTTCAATTCCTTTGAAGGTGAGGCGGAAGCCTTTAAATTGCAAGCACGAAAAATGTGAACATTTCTCAAGATTTCTTAGTAAAAAATACTAATTTTTAAAACTTGTCTCAAAGTCAAGTCTATTAAAGAAAATATTTAGTCAGACAACAAGATAATTTTTGATAAGATTATTTTCTATGAAATTATACACCCTTTTTATCCTGATTTAAAAGTAGAAAGCCATTTCTGCGGGAACCTCATTCCACTTGATTATTACCATTGAATGATATTTTCTGATATTCCTAGATTCCCTCAGACAACTCAGAAGCTTAATAGTTTCTAGGTATTAAAAGACAGTTGTTGTTTACGCCGATATTGGAGTTAGTGCATATTCTCATTCTAGCTGTTTAATAGCAGAATATTGTGCTAAATCTAACATGAGAGAAAGTTCCACTTCTCTGAATGAACTATGAATTTGTATGCTTTTTCTATGATTAAGAGTTATCCTTACACTCTTGATTAGAAGACCAGAATGCCTTTCGTCTTGCTCTCCGTCTTACATCTTCCGTCCTTGCTCCAAGTGGCTGAAGTAATGTAACGTAGTTACGATGTAAGTTTTATTTAAGTTTCGTTTTATATTATTTAAGACTCACCTAAAGTTCTATCGTTGTGAATAACGGTTGGAATTATTTTGACTACTTAAAATTTGGGAATTGCAACAAATATATATCAGGAATACAAATAGTACCTTACGGTTTTGATAACATATCACAATACTAGTTTATTATCCCATTGTTTCATCTGGCAACGCCTTCATTTTGAACTCTCATCATTACTTCAATATTAAGAAGAAGTCTGCCCAAAGTCTGTATTTGAGTAGATGTCATGCTCCAGCTGAATGAACTTGTCATAAGTGGTTTGTCCGATTTAAAAGTGCCATTTTGTATCGAATTGTGACTGGCGATGAAAAGTAAGTCCATGTCTAATCCTAAACGTCCCTCAGTAATGCCGCTTTCAGATGTTTGAAACGGGACGTGTTACCCTAAAAAGTTTAGTGGTTATCAAGGGTAGAGATTTATTGCAGAACCAAAATCGTCAACAGCTTCCTGGAAGAATATGGGGTGTCTTGAGATGCGTCCTTATTATTATATTCCTCGCTGCGTATGCCCCCGACTTGAGTAAAAGTGGGGTGCAGCCGGGATTCGAGATGGAACAGAACTTTAAGGACAAGGAGTTCCAGATAGAGGGCGTTCGAGGACAGTTCTGAGGAGAGTCGAGGTCCCGAAAAGAACTGAGACGACGGGGTACTTGGGCAAAAAATTGAGAAAAAGTACGTAGACGAGACTCCGTATATTTGGACGAATATTAAAGAATGAGATAAAGACGGAATTGTAGAGAAACTCAGCAACTATTCTGGCTTGGTTAAGTTTTGTTGATGTTGTATTGTTAAGACGTTCTGGTATAATTTCAACCTTGTAAATATACTGCATATAGAAGAGTCTGCGTTTATTTTATACTAAAGAAGAGATTTATTGATCAATACCCCTAGGCACTGATTCAAAATAGCGTAGATGTAGATCGTTTAATGAAGGAACCTGGGGCAGAAGATTCAGTTCCACTTCGAGGGAAATAAATACACACAGTTATATCCCAATACCACATTTTTTGGCTCAATCAGACCTACTATGTCATTCCAGTTGTGTTTTGCCTAGGCAATTAGTCAAAGAATCTGCGAGTTACAGTTTGAAGATAGATTAGGGCATTAGAGAATTATTTGAGGAAATAATAATTCTTACACTGAAATGAGTAATATTTTTGACTCACAAACGAATAGCGGAAAATTTCAAGAGTCTTGAAGTACTTTTCGTTGCACTCGATATTCTTTCTAGATTCAGTGTAGGACTGCTATGTTCCAAAAGATACAAATTGTAAGGTGAAATATTCGATACTTCCTCATTATCCGTTAGTAAATATTTAAAAGTTTTCAGCCTAAAATTCCTACTCTATGAAAACTGTAACCAATTATCAAGTATTTAGTCAACCCGCAAATATAATTTACAACCTCTTTTTGAAAGGATTAATTAATTCACACATTCTCCTGTTCTCAAATACTCTATATCAGCTATAAAAATCATTACCACCGTGAGTTACCACCTAAGTCGCTTTTTGTGTATAGTCCAAGAATTGTCACATTACTAGACTTATAATGAACGACTTCAAATTCACAATTACATATTCTAACTTCTGCAATATATATTGAAACTATATACAAAAACTATCAAAATGATATTCCTACATATAATCAATATAAAATATTTTTCTATTTTTCGGAATAAAATATTTTCACATCCCAACATGAAACGTATCAATACAAATGTATTGAAACAAACTATATAAGTATGTATATTAACATGTAAATACAAGAAAACCCGCTATTTCCAAATTCTCCAAAATACTCGAAATAAATGATCAAATAAAAATAATTGAACCAGACTTCCAACATTTGATAGCTATTTCGGTCTCTAGACCTCTATAGAAATGTATGGAAGTCAGATTCAAATATATAACAAGGTCAAAATTTAACTCTTCAAATAATATAAAACCTGGAACGAAAGTAAGCTTTGAAGTATCCAAAATAAAACAAAAATGTTCAACGAGTTGTTACCATTAACCTATTACCATTTGTACTCGGAATACAGAAAAATATAACAAAAATTTTTCACCCCTAATAAATTTGAGAATTTTAGATAATTTTAGAATAGTGAGTTTTATTGTGTTTGTATGTTAATATACATACTTGTATAGTTTGTGCTAATAGATTTGTATTAATACGTTTCATGTCAGGATGTAAAAAGGTTTTTTCCGAGACATTAAAATATATTTTATATTGATTATATATAAGGATATATATCACTTTGATAGTTTTTGTATATAATTCCAATATATATATTGTATAAGTTAGAATATATAATTTTGAATTTAAAGTCATTTTAATTTAACTTCTATCAAGTATTGACTCACATTCAAATTAATTCTTATGGTAAACGATTTCGTACTTTGGCACTTCTGGCCCAAGAATTATAGCAATATTATTTCCGCAGTAATCAACCTTGTGGCTTGTCCCGCTGGCTCGAATTGTCGCTATTATTATTGTTGGAGAAGCCGAATCCATATATTGTCGATTGCCAAATGCTGGCAAATTCATCATTCATCATATTCCAAGATAAATACAGAATCATCGAAATAACCACCAACAAAGTGTTTAGAAAGTTAACGGCGTCACACTTGTTCGATTTAGTAGTCAACAACACATTGAAATTATTCATTTCGATTAATTAACTCACTTGTCTTGTTCCAAAATACCGAAACAATGACAAACAGTGATATAATACATTTTTTACAAAATCATTGGCAGAGCTCTTAATTATATCGGATTTTGCTACTGAGAAAAAATTCAAATATGCAAAAAATTATAGGAATTTCTTCTCGTTCTAAAGAGATTTAGGAAGTACGTTCGTTTATATTTATGGTTGATTATTATTTCATCGTCAACAAACTAATATTTTTCCGAATTTCTCTGGTTGCCCAAAAATTAAAAATAAAAAAAAATTCATAACCTATTAGCTCTATATTTAACTCATGCCAGAGAGTTCTAATTTTAATTTCAATAGGCTCATTATTGTCCTAACCGAAAAATATATCACTTTCAGGATGATAATTTCAAGGAAAGAAGATATACTTTTGTGTATTTCTTTCAAACTTCTATTATATATTTTTTTTGAGATTCAGAAGAAATCTCTACTGAGAAAATTTTTGAGTTATATTAACTAATTAAATATTGCTATTTTGACTCAAAGTTTCATTTTAAAGTTGTCTTGCTCACACACGGCCGAAAGGACGGAAAGAATTAAATTTGATAACGAATCATACATCAGGTCCAATACAAAATCATGTTCGTCTCAAAATTTGAAAAATACGAAACTAGTGACTATATGATTACTTGGGCCAGACATGCAAAAGAGATCTTTCATAGTTCAAATATTTAACCCAATATACAGATCTCCCGGAAAAAAAAGCTGTGTTTAATTTCAACTGAAAAGCGTAGGATGAGATATTCTGCGGTTAGGGTATTTTCTTGCATATTCTCTTACTGACTTCCTGGAATTGCACTCACAAAAACCATAGATGAGAATCTTATCATTATATTCTTTTCGAGAATATTCAAAAGGATATTCTAAATTCGTTAACAAAGCAAAACGCCAAATGGAGGAGGTTTGATGTGAAATTTGATCGGCTTTTTCCAGTGGATCACAAATCATAGAAAAACGATGAATCGCAATTCACTGGCGACGGAATCAACAATTACCCTAACTTTTGACCTATGTGCTGTGGAAAATTTGAAAATAATTATTTGTGTTTTCAATTTGCGAAAAATTTGAGAAGGCAATCGTAAAGGGTGACAAACCTGCAAAATTCGAAATAATTATACCGATTAGTTCAATATTTATAGAACTTTGAAATTTCATTCATAAGGGAATGTTTATTGATCACTCTGTATAAATGTGCCAAGCCGAGATTCTAAATTTTTATTATTAATTAATTCTTTATGGTTACGAAAACGAAAAAAAAGCATTATGTTCACGTACAGGGTGATCCAGTATTCACAAAAATAAAAAAAGTCTGAAATTTTCCTAGTTCGGATTTATTCGATTTCGGAAATATTGAAGGAAGGTCGATTAGTTCAAGAGTTATTGAACTGTAAAATTCTCTCATAAGATTAACACCACCCTGTACATCCCAAACTAAGGCTCTCCGGCAATAAAAACCTCTTGATATAAGTCCTCCATGATGAACTTGATATATGGTAATCGTTTGTCGCATTCTTCCCGGGACACCTGTTTATGAACATATTTTTAACATTTCATTAGTTATTTCTCAAGGAATTCAAACTAGAACAACACCACGAAATTCGTGAGATATTAGTATCGTAAAAAAACTTTTTTTTTCTCTTTCTCGAATACAATATTTTATCTCAAATATTCAATTGATTTAGTTTTTTTTCTTGTAGAAAATTCTTCTGGAATATTATTTTGGATTAAGTTATTATATTATTCAAAATTTAATATTTCATTACCACGGGATAATTCCAATATGGAACTGTTTAGAACTTATTTGACCTAGAGTTATTTAGTTATACTTTCTGTTAATCATAGGAATATTATAATTTTAATTATAATGAAACTATTTTAATAACCTCCTTTCAGTGAACATCTTTATGTTTGTTCAGATCAGAAATCAGAGTATCTTGAAGACGTCTGCTCCGCTAGAGTAATAAAAACATCGAAGAATGTTTTAACGGTACCGTCTGCGTGGAATGATCAATTTTAATGTCTCGCATTCACCTAGAAATGATGCCTTCGGCTTATTTAGAAGCCATATGTTGTTTCGATATGAATTGAGTATACATACACACAATTGGTTTTTGTCCATGAACATCGATGGGAGAAATTAGTTTCCCCATCGTGTTTGTGATTCAAACTGTGTAGGAATGTTTTGTTTGGGTCACGCTGATATATTTGTGTATCACTCAATACTGTTTATTGCTCGAAGTTTTACTTATCATCAATGCAGCCAAAGTTTTCATTCAATCTCTTGTATTGGAGCAGCAATTCAATATGATTTTGCATTTTATTCACGGAACTTGCAAATTATTACAGAAAATGCAACGAATTTGATACAAGAGTATATTATTAGGATAAAAAATGAGGTCGTGCGGTTCTGATGACATGTTGCTACAAATTTATTATTCCATTGTTTCATCTGGTAACACCATTTTAATGTGTAATCATTAGGCCTTACCTTCAGTAGCTGTCATTTCGCTGAAGTGTAAATAACATATCATTATTAAGGTGTATGAGCTATGGTAATAGGAAGTTCTAGAAATCGAGACAATGTAACATACATCTGTATAACAATTCTATACTCAAACAAACTCGACAAGGTTTTGTTGACCACAGAGTCAAATGGCAGATATGCGCAAGTTTAAAAATGATTGATTTTAGTCAGTGCAATGTATACTAGTGACTCCAAATCTGTCAAGTAACTATATTCGCTATACACAGAGACCCTAAGATATTAATAATACACTAGCGCCGCCATCATGAGTATGCAACATACATAGACAGAGACTTTAAGATATTAATAATACACTAACGCTATCTAGAGTATGCAAAATACATACAAGACGTACCTTTGTGAGTTAATTCAAGTAAAGAAATGTATTCTCGATATTTTCACGTTACCAACGCAGAATAAACTTTCCTCATGCTCAAATCAGATAGATGTCTTATATATATTCTGCATATTCTAGATGGCGATAGTGTATTATTAACATCTTGTAGTCTCTGTATATAGTGAATATAGATACTTGACAGATTTGGAGTCACTCGCATATATTGCACTGACGAAAACCAATCAGTTTGAAACGTGCGCATGTCTGCAATTTGCCTCTGTGACCTACGAAACCTTGTCGAGTTTGTTTGAGTATAGAATTGTTATAGAGATATATGTTACACTGTCTCGATTTCTAGAACTTCCTATTACCATAGCTCATACTCCTTATCAATGATTTTTGGTACAGAGCAGCCGTATTAATTTCTTTTAATGTAAACAACATAGTTTCTGTGTTCTCTGAAAAGTCAATATTTGTATCGAATAATGTGTTTTTGCGTGCAGTTTTACTTCATTACTTCACTATGAAGAAAAAGACTGCCGAAAGTGGTCGTATTTTAGTTGATGTGATGCTCTCGCTGAATGAACGTGTCAAGTGGTTTCCCCGGTCAAAAGGTGCCAATTTTGATTTGGAAGGCAAAGAACGATCTGGAGCGCCACTAAAGTTGAATAATGAGGAATTAGAAGCAACGGAAATGATCCGAAAGGTAGGAAATTGGGTGCTGTATGAACTGAGGCCAAGATCAATTCAAGCATTCATTCTTGAGACTACTTTGGTCCATGGGGCTGCGTTCGTATGGGTGGATAAGAAGTTCCTTCGGCGAGTGAATTGCGTCACTAAAAACTCGGGTACTGATACTGCAGAGCCAATAGAGTTGGATAGTGCTCCGTTACTACCAGTCACGATGTAGGTTTTCAGACTAAAATGGACACTTTAAGCTTGGTGGGTTCAACTTGTCGGAGTGGTTCTCGCTAATCCGTGATGATAAGGCGTATCCTTATCACACTATCTGCTTCCTCGGCAGATTGTGGAGACTGCTGAGTAGTCACCTGGTGAAAGAGCCACGCCCACATGCCAGTAACCTAACTGGGAGAATTCAAAGTGAGAAGATCATGCTATGTACTTGGAGGGACCAGTTGGGTGTGTTGTATTATGAGCTACCACAATCGAACGAAAGGATCACAGGGAAGGTCTATCGATGACAATTTATGCGTTTGAGCCGAACATTGCGAGAAAAATGCATGCAATACGCCTACAGACACGACAAAGTTATTTTTCAGTTGGCCACAAGTTGCGTTGCGCGTTAAAACGCACTCAGAAATGATCAAATGGGAAGTCCTACTCCACCCGCCGTTTAGCCCAGACATTTGTCTTTTCGATTACCATCTCTTCCAATCGATGCAACATGGTCTGGCTGACCAGCACTCCTCCAATAACGATTAAGTCAAAAATTCATGGATAGCGTCCAAAGAGTCGGCCTTTTTCGCGATGTGATCCGTTAGTTGCCAGAAAAATAAGAAAAAGTAATGACTAGCGACGGAAAGTACTTCGAATGTATAACCAATTTTTCACAATAAAGCCTCAACTTTTGAGAAAACCTCACGAACTTTATAATAATTAGGGCAAAAAAGGAGAAAGATGAAAACTTATTGTTTTTTATTAGACCCTACCAATCTCCGGGTATATTTTTAAGCTTCTTGACTCAATGTTTCATTTAATTTCCCTTGTTCATATACTTATATTATAATAATTTTGTATTTTCGAAAACCTCAGATTATAGTCGTTAAGAACTAGCGCCAAACATCTTTATGTTAATTATCAATATTGATTATTAATCTTCTTAACTACAACTAAACAGTATTATCATTTACAATCCAGTCAGAAACATACTATTGACTTATTGAATGTTGACATATTTTCTATTGAGATGCATTGTGAAATTTGTGGAATTAAAATGAGATCCAGCAATGTGATCTACATAGTTTAGTGTTTAAAGACCACCTTCAGGTGATTTTCATTTTTTTTTACCATTATGGATTATGTTCTAAACTACTGTGCTTCTATTTCTGATAAGTGTTTCTGTGTGGTGATTTGAATGTGAATTATCCTATTTTTGATATCAGAAAAAACTTCTAGACGTTTCATTTTTGAGCTGTAATCTGAATGCTGGGTCTTATGAGCCGACTTGAATAGGGTTTACATCGTCCACAGAGATAGACTATGTTGTTACCAATGGTAATAGTAATAATTAATGTTAGTGTTTATGTCAATGAATCTTGCTTAAGTGATCACAAAGCACTGATTCTTGATTATGGGTCTCAGACTGATTCTCACTTTATGGGCGATAATATCAGAGTTTCAAGATGTGTTTCACGTAATAACTTACATTAT
The DNA here is from genome assembly GCA_034642435.1 of Megalocaria dilatata. Taxonomy (NCBI): domain Eukaryota; kingdom Metazoa; phylum Arthropoda; class Insecta; order Coleoptera; family Coccinellidae; genus Megalocaria; species Megalocaria dilatata. Next base: position 47,512,012 of record CM067859.1, on the reverse strand, counting down.
CTTCCCCCTCTTGAAGAAAATACCGACTTTTACATATTATATGATTGTTATTCAATTGATAATAAGTTCCAAAAATTTGTCGACATACTGAAATCGCTTATGAATTCTACTTGTCCATTAAAGAAGGTACACAATTATTCTAGTCATAGACCAGCATGGATTAATGCTAATATTCTTGAGGCCAGAGAGCATCTGAGAAATCTCCACTGGCTCGCTATGAATTTAACAACAGAGATGCAAGTAATTTACAAAAATTCAACAGCTGAGTATTCTCAATTGATTAAGCGCATTAAATTAAACTATACCAGAAATATCATCATAAAATCCGATTACCCCAATAAACTGTCTGGAATCTTGAACTTGGTAAAGGTGAAATAATGAGAGCTATATCTCTGATTGATTAATTAATTTTTTTCTATTTCAACTGTAAATTTGATTTTGGAATGAATGGAGTTCAGAACTTTCAGAAATGCACGAATTTTTCAGTTTGTTCTGTTAAAAGCAATAATTATATTACCTTGGATATTGTATATTTTTCTTTGTATAAATACATATATAAAGAAACATATTTTTTTTAAAGAATATGCCGACAGTAAATTATTTTATCAGTGATTCATAAAATTCTCTGATAAACGAGGACTCAGAGGTGATTTCATCGGAAGGCCAGATTTTCGGCGGAAGAATTTAGATTTGAATTTGAAATAGAATGAGTTTTATAGTTCTGAACCTATTATTAGATGGACGTTCATTTTTTAGGAGCTTTTTTGTTCGAGATGTGTATTCATTTGTTAGAATGTTTGGAAACATTTTTTCATTAAATGAAACTAATTGTAGGTTTTCTACATTATTTTTTGGAATTCTCATTCATATTCAGGTGAGGGTTCTATTAGTTCTTCAAAAGTTTTGTTTAATATATCTAGAAATTCTCTTTGGGGAGTAGTAAATAGAAGAAACTACTGATCAGATCGGATTTCCTTCTTTATGTAATTTGTTTGTGGTTGTGGATTCATTGAGATAAGTTTTTGATCTCGAACGGTTTTGAAAACACTGAATTAAAATCTATTATACCTTCTTTGATCTTTTTTTAATATGTATAAGTAGGATCCCTCTTCATTTCCATCTTGTCTAATATGCTGACTAAAAATGCTGTTTCTTTTATCTACTATGGTGAAAATTAGCCTTTCTTGTTCTTTCTTTTTAGAGATTTTTCAAAGTTTTTGCCTATGACTGAAATTTTTTGTATTATTGTGTTTGATTACTTCTACTAACTCATGTTTATGTAGGTTTGATTTATTTATTGTTTCCAGATTTCTCATTTTATTTAGTTCATATTCTTCACCTGAAATTTCTTCGTGCGATTTCTCAATTATTGAATCAAGAACAAATTTTGATTCCTTCATTAAGAGATCTTCTTCGTTGGTGCATTAAACTGAGTATACGTTGACAAATGTGAGGAGAAGAAAATATTCTTTTAGAGGTTTGTTCATAGTTGCACATTCTGGTTAATATCTCTATTAACTATTGAATTTTTTTAGGTTCGGCATATTACCCAGAGTGTGCCACCATAAAAAAACCTACAAGAGAATTTCTTCTTTTTCTTGTCTTTTGTCAACTTACCTTGAATTCATCGAACAAGAAGAATAACAACTGAATAGCGTACCAAAATTTATTCTCAATATAACAATTAAGAAATCGCATAGATAAGTGTTAGGTATAGAATCTGAAGTAAATATAATGTAAAATCGGGAAACAATAAACAACCGCAACCTTCATGAACAAAAGTTTAAAAATTCCACAAAAATATGTAGATACAACTCGGAGGAGATTGAAGCAAATTTAAAAAAATCGGATAGGATTTAATGGTGCATGGTTATTAGCTAATAATACTTCAGATCTCATAACTTCATTCATTGAAAGTGAATTTGCAAATTTGTATGCAGATAATGTTGTGATTTATGAGTAGGTGATATAACTTGAGGAACATGAATTTTTCATAAGTCATTCAATGCAAATAATCATGGAGGAATACAAATGGAAACGCAGGCATGTGCAAATATGAAGTGGTTATCTATCAGCTTTCATATATCACCATCTCAGTTAATATCATGAATTTATTATGCACTAGAATTAAGCTATAACAAATTGTATTCAGATAGATAGAAGAGAAAGAGAGAGTGAGAGAGAAAGCATTTGCTGATAAATTGCATATATTCAGTCGAGAGGTACAGGAAAGTGAAAAGAAAGTTTGTTCACATGATGAAAAAACTCGAATTGAAACAACGATTCCGTACAATGAAGATGATGACAATGAAACAGAAATTCTCGAAATTATTCTGTGAAACCACTAAATAATATGAATAAATAACAACTATATATGAAAATGTCCTAGAAAAACTCTATTCAAGAAGATATATAGAATTATAAAATATCATACAAAATGTAAGAGAATCCATAGGAAATAAAGAATATTGACAAAAATTGAAAAACACACCTAACAGATAATCATGTTCTATAGAAATATTATGAATAACAAAATCTATTCCAAAAAATGCACTATATACAAATAAATTTATTAATTCAGCTGATCTGCATCAAATATCATTAGTAAGGAGTGTGAACTGTGTTAATAGAATTAATTTATTTGAACTCAAATTCGTTACTAATTATACTTGATACAGATCAGCCGAAATATTTTATTCGAATGTGAATATACTAATTATGAGCATTACGACGTATTATGATATGATTTGAGCATGAGGAGAGTTTTTTCTGCGTTTGTATTGTGATAAAATCTGCAATACATTTCTTCAATTATAATTTTTTCCTAACGTTCAATATCTCATTGAATTTATAATGTGGTTTATTTTATTTTTCCATGTTTTCTATCAATCGTAGAAAGATAAAATAAGGCTCTGTTCTGTCTTATATTTTTTTTCAGGTTCAGGATCTTATAAAAGTGAGATATTTGGTAAAATTTCATTTATTATTCTCGTTTATCAGTATAAAAGTCGACTCTCGATTATGGATAAGGGCTTCAGACGAATTGCTATATTTTTAAATTTATATAGAGCATTTTTTTAAATAGAATTTATTATTCATGAGGTTCATATTATTATTTTTATTATACTGATATTCCTAGATCTTCTGTGAGGATCTCTCAGAAGCTTTTTTCAGTTTGTGCGAGTAAGGAGTTAATTGTGTTCTGGGTAGGCTTTGTTACTGGGATCTAGCGTCACTTTAGGTCACAGCACTGTTAGTTTTTGAGCCAATAGTGAAATACTGGCTGACACCCGTCCAACTAGAAAAATGCTTTTCCACCTGAACAGGATTCGAACCCGGACCTTTCGGTCACGAGCCCGATACTCTCCCACTGAGCTATCCACTCTCAATATGGAACAGCTGTATCGGCCTATGACTATTTCTTCATATTTTGGAATACTGCATGATATTTGGGAATTCTATATATATCTACCCAAATAGAAATAGTTTGTCTAAAGCATTTCGATTTTATTCTTTTGAAATTAAATTCTGCAGAAGCTTCACAAAATGATTTTATTTCAAAATTAAAAATTAGAATATCACCCTCTCTTTTAAATGTACATAGAGTACCTTGGATTTTAAATGTACCTAATTTGAATGTTGATCAGGGATTCCACGGGGTGGAATGGGTATGTTTATTTATTGTTAATTGATTTTATCAATTGGAATGACCTTATCTGAATTCTAATTAGTTTTTGAGGATGTGCTACATGTTTTGAGAGTTTTTGAAGTAACTTATATTCAATATTTCGAATGAATTAGTTTTGGAGAAGTTCTTAAAATTATGTTGTATATTTCTGAAAAAGATTAAGTTTTCACAAATATGAGATCAGAAAACAAAACATTACCGCCTGTCTGAAGATTTCAGTGCGCATGCTTGGAACGAAACATTCAAACATTTATTTAATTATTAATTATAATTGACAATTTATATTTTTGGGTTTTTTTATTCCATTTGATATTGTACAATGAGTTTTGATGTTATATATCTATTAAATACAAGCAGTGCTTATGAGACATTAATTTAATTCTGAAAATTTTTCAATAAAAATTTTTTTGAAATTAACATTGTAGGACACTTACAGATTAAATCTGTTTTGATATTCAAAGTTTGTAATAATCCTTCTATCAAATAAAAAACCGCTTCTCATTATTTTATATAACCCTCCTTCAAGGAATATCCCTTCAAATTCATTTTATTTTATTATAACTCGAAATTTGTTTTCTCATGCCTGCGCACAACACCTCTTTGAAATAATTGGATCGGAACCATGCTTTGGTTTTATATATTTCTGTGGAAGAATTTTATTAATAATTGGAATAAATCTCTCTAATATTTTGTCTTTATTTTACCACTAGCCTCAAAATCTTATAGATAAATAAGTTATGTGATATATTTGTTGTTATTTGCCTTCAAAACAGTTAAATAATATTAATATTATTCTGATTTTCACAAATTTGTGAAAATCAGAATAACCTTATTTCAATATTATTTAATATGGATTTTAACCAAGTTAGGACTGACACAATTCAATATTCAATACAGTTGACTGACGATTATGAACAAGAGTTCCGAACGCTGTTTTGGAGAATATGCTATTTCTTAAATTTATACGGAGCATTTATTGGAATAAAATTTGTTATTCATAAAGTTCATATGAGATAACTGTGTTGGTTATGTATGTCAATATTCTATATGTACTGTGGATTCTTTTTTATTTTCGACTGGTGTTTGATATTCTATATGTCTTTTCAAATAGGAACAGTATTTCTAAGACATTTCGATTTGATCATATCGAAAATTATGTCGAGGTTTCACACAATTATTCCGTTTGAATACTCCAAAATATTACTCCCTTCCAAGGACTATGATCTTTGAATTCATTTGATTTCATATAAATGTCTGATTGGTTCGGTCTTTACTTGGTGGAAACTTATTTTAATCAAAAAATATATAAGAGACAGCATGTTAATTTCCACAAAAATGTTCATAATACAACAACTGTTTCACCACGATGTGGCTTCATCAGGTTCATTCTACTGGCTGATGGTGTCCAGTGTAATCGCGTTTAAATACAGTTAAGTACGTGACAAAATAATGTAAAAACAAGTCATAAAAACTTAGGGTGTTAATTGAAGTTTGCCTCTCAAAATACCATTAGGGAAACATATGCAGTAATGTTTTTTCATTCAAAAGGATTTTATGGACATTTTACTTGTTAATTTCAAGAAATTAATAAAGTGTTAATCTAGAAATTTTGCTTTCGACGTGGATAATTTCATAGTTATTGTTGAAATTATACCCGAATCCCTCAAGATGATTAGCATAGGTCTAATGTCCTGAATCCGATATGTACCTTCTTTTGTGTTCTTGGATTCTTTTCTTGAATGATCTACCTGTCTGGCCAATATACATTCTGTCAAGAAAGTACCGGGAATTATCGATTTAAATCTGGCGGGGCAATGAGGCAGGTAAAAATTTTTTTCCTAGGTTGGTACCACTGTCCTTAATTACTATGCCAAGCTTGAGCGGGATCTGTCATATAGTCTGTTTGCAACAGCTGATTAAGTCAGTCGATGTCAGAGTGCGTGCCGATTTTTACTATGGGTGATTACGTTGAGCAAAGAATTTGTTTAAAGTTTTGTGTTACAAATGAATTTTCGTGTGCCGATGCATTGAAAATGTTGCAAAAGGCCTTTGGTGATAATGCTCTATCGAAAACTCGTGCATATCAGTGGTACAGAGCCTTCAAGGACGGTCGTGAAATGGTCGCCCATCGACGGCTTCGATCGAAGATAACGTCGATAAAATTGAGGAAAGGGTGCTGGAAAACCGTCGTACCAGCTTGAGAGAGATGATCTTAAGATATCCCACGAGTCCGCACGTACGATTTTGATTGATATTTTGGGCATGAGAAAGGTGGCCGCACGACTCGTACCGAAAGACCTGAATTTTCTTCAAAAACGTCATCGCGAACAGGTTGCTTCAGACATGCTGGATCGCTGTAATTCCGATTCTACATTCATGGAATGCATTATAACTGGTGATGAGACCTGGGTCTACGAGTACGATATGCAAACAAACCAGCAATCATCGGAATGGGCGGCAAAAAATGAGCCGAAACCGAAAAAACCACGCCAAAGCCGCTCGAAAATGAAAGTGATGCTCATTGTTTTCTTCGATATCCGTGGCGTGGTGCACTACGAATTCGTTCCAGAGGGTCTGACGGTAAACAAGGAGTATTACCTAGGCGTTATGAAACGTTTGCGTGAGCGTATCCGTAAGAAGCGGCCAAATTTGTGGGCGAACAACTCATGGATTTTGCATGACGATAACGCGCCTTCTCACCGAGCTACGATTGTGACTGACTTTCTCGCCAAAAACTCAACAAACGTGCTTCAGCAACCACCGTATTTGCCGGATTTGGCTCCTTGCGACTTTTTCCTCTTCCCAAAACTAAAATTGCCCCTTCGTGGCACCCGTTTTGAGTCGATTGAAGCCATAAAACAAAATTCGGCGCGAGAGCTAAAGTTCATCCCGGAAAGCGCCTATAAAAAATGTTTCGATAATTGGAAGTGCCGTTGGCATAGATGTTTTGGAGCAAATGGAGCCTATTTTGAAGGCGACCCAATAAATTTTGACGATTAAATGTAAAAATGTTGTTTTGATTGAAAATTCCCGGTGCTTTCTTGACAGAGTAGTATATTAAAGTGCTATCGTTTCAAGTCACCTTGTAGACTCCAGATTTATTTTCTTTATTTGTTAGATCCTTATTTTTTTTCATATTATTACTGAGGTTATTAATGGTTTTGAAAGATGCGTTGTAATTTAAATTATTTTTGAAATATTTAGCAATATTTTCAGATAATTCATAATAATAAGGTAAGAAAAAGTATTCCGAAACTGCATATAGATTTCTGAAGATATATTTCATTTATGATGAACTAGTAAATAGTAATATGAATGAGTTAGTTCTAGAATACCAAACCATCATTATCCAGTTTTTTGTCTCAAAGTGCTTGCCGTAATATATTCTCAGTTGTTATTGACACGTACATGAGATCCAGATATACGAGTTTGCCAGAAGCTCACTATTCACTGTACACTAATCAATGTTACGCAGCAAGCGGTAAATCCTCCCTTTCAACAGCTTGAACTCGCTACAAAGTTAACTTCGAATCAGTGACGACGATACAATGAATAATATGAAGGGAAATTACCTCGCTGACATCACTTTGTCACGTTGATCAAAGATAACCTGCGTCTCAAAATTGAATTCTTTAATGAACTGGCTACCATGTTTTCCCTTTTCCGGAAAATGTCGACAAAATTGAGGTCAAGTTAATTGAGGTGTCAATTACGTCAATCTTCCAACGGCCTGTAATTTTCTAACACTCAAGGTTTTTCAGGATGAAAATAGCTGACATGGAGAAGATATTATCTTCATCAACTTGTTGATCAAGTGAGCCGCGAAATGTATTAGCATAATTGATTTTTCTTTATACGATAGCGTTATAGTTTTGAGACAAAAAGTCACGTTGATGACACCAACACACGAGGCAAATTAATTCTGATAATGCATAAGGATTTTTCCATCAACTTCAAAAGGGATTAAATTGAACGACAGGTTATCTGTTCACAGAAACAGCTTCATATGAAACCATTCATCCTTCAGAAACTCAGTGCTTCCTGAGGTTGAGCAAGAATTTTCTCATTCAAATTAAATCATGCTAACACCAGAAGTACACCATAATTCCAAAATTTTTGACTGTTTATGATCGAATGTCGGTGGTTTGCACTCTAACAGTTGGTAATTAAAATAATAATCGGTAACACAGTTCACTACTTGAATTAGTTCAGTTCGATTTGAGTTGTGAACTTTACAGAGATCTATCTGTGTAAAGTTCAAGAAACATTCTAGTCACCATAACTCAAATATTGGAATAATATATTCGCTGGCTTGTCAACTCATTTGTAAGTTCACTATTGGGGTATAAATAGATTCGTGCGATTTTTTGCCAAACATTGAAACTTTATTGTGGAAAATTGGTTATACATTCTGTCAAGAATGTACCGGGAATTATCGATTTAAATCTGGCGGGGCAATGAGGCAGGTAAATTTTTTTTTCCTAGGTTGGTACTATTGTCCTTAATTACTATGCCAAGCTTGAGCAGGATCTGTCAACTAGTGTGTTTGCAACAGCTGATTAAGTCAGTCGATGTCAGAGTGCGTGCCGATTTTTTCTATGGGTGATTACGTTGAGCAAAGAATTTGTTTAAAGTTTTGTGTTGCAAATGAATTTTCGTGTGCCGATGCATTGAAAATGTTGCAAAAGGCCTTTGGTGATAATACTCTATCGAAAACTCGTGCATATCAGTGGTACAGAGCCTTCAAGGACGGTCGTGAAGTGGTCGAAGACTTGCCTCGTTCGATCGAAGATAACGTCGATAAAATTAAGGAAAGGGTGCTGGAAAACCATCGTACCAGCTTGAGAGAAATAGCACATGATCTTAAGATATCCCACGAGTTGATTGATATTTTGGGCATGAGAAAGGTGGCCGCACGACTCGTATCGAAAGACCTGAATTTTCTTCAAAAACGTCATCGCGAACAGGTTGCTTCAGACATGCTGGATCGCTGTAATTCCGATTCTACATCCATGGAACGCATTATAACTGGTGATGAGACCTGGGTCTACGAGTACGATATGCTAACAAGCCAGCAATCATCGGAATGGGTGGCAAAAAATGAGCCGAAACCGAAAAAACCACGCCAAAGCCGCTCGAAAATGAAGGTGATGCTCATTGTTTTCTTCGATATCTGTGGCGTGGTGCACTACGAATTCGTTCCAGAGGGTCAGACGGTAAACAGGGAGTACTACCTAGGCGTTATGAAACGTTTGCGTGAGCGTATCCGTAAGAAGCGGCCAAATTTGTGGGCGAACAACTCATGGATTTTGCATGACGATAACGCGCCTTCTCACCGAGCTACGATTGTGACTGACTTTCTCGCCAAAAACTCAACAGACGTGCTTCAGCAACCACCGTATTCGCCGGATTTGGCTCCCTGCGACTTTTTCCTCTTCCCAAAACTAAAATTGCCCCTTCGTGGCACCCGTTTTGAGTCGATTGAAGCCATAAAACAAAATTCGGCGCGAGAGCTAAAGTCCATCCCGGAAAGCGCCTATAAAAATGTTTCGATAATTGGAAGTGCCGTTGGCATAGACGTATTGGAGCAAATGGAGCCTATTTTGAAGGCGACCCAATAAATTTTGACGATTAAATGTAAAAATGTTGTTTTAATTGAAAATTCCCGGTACTTTCTTGACAGAGTAGTACGTTCAAAGTTCGAACTATCGTTTTCTCGCTAGCCACTGCATATTCCCATCTTTCGGGCAAGAGCTGCACGGCGGGTGAGGTAGGACTTTACCGTTTCTAAGTACTTTTTAAAGGGAAAAATAGCTTTGTCGTCTTTGTCAGCGTAATGTGGCCGTTTGTCGGTAGACCTTCCCTGTGATTATTTCGTTAGATTGTAGCAGCTCCTAATACACCACATCCAGCTAGACAAACCAAATACAAAGACTCAACAGCTGAAGAAGAGGCCCGAAGTTTTGGATTATCGTAATGGATCCACTTTTCATCGCCAGTCATAGTTCGATGCAAAACCCTATTTTTGCCATAGGAGCAGTTGTTCACACGTGGGAATTCGGCATTCGATTTGTGATGGATCTTCATTGAGCCTTGCAATCATAGAAACAAAGAGCCTTTCCAGGATAGGATCCGCGAATTGCCAGAAAGATGGAAAATGTGGCTCCAATTTTCGACCAAAACTGGCAGAACTCATTTATACTCCTAATAAAATATTAACCTTTATTAGGTTTAATTTCAATTTTCATTCTGAAAAAAAATAAAACAAATGTGTTTCATTTATAAGACCACTTATAAATAATTTGAATAACAAATCATTCATATATAGTCTTTATATCCACAATATATTCCTCAATTATTTATTATTTTTGAAATTCTGGTTATTTTTATTATCATTGGACATTATTTGGGATGAATAAGTTTTGTTATTGTTTTTTTGTGTTCCGAGTACAAATAGTTATAGGTTATACGTAACAATACGTTGATCATTTCGGTTTTATTTTGGATACTTTAAAGCTTACTTCAAGTTTATTCGTTCCATGTTTTATCTTATTTTGGTGAGTTTAATTTTGATCTTGTTATATATTTGAATCTGAATTCAATACATTTCTGATGAGAACAGATAGGCCGAAATAGCTATCAAATGTTCGAGTTCTTGTTCAATTATTTTTATTTGATCCTTTATTTTGATAATTTTAGATAATTTTGGAATAGTGGATTTTCTTGTATTTGTATGTTAATATACATACTTATATAGTTTTTGTTAATACATTTGTATTAATACATTTCAAGTCAGGATGTAAAAAGGTTTTTTCCGAGACATTGAAAAATATTTTATATTGATTATATATAAGGATATCAATTTGATAGTTTTTGTATACTACTCTGTCAAGAAAGTACCGGGAATTTTCAATTAAAACAACATTTTCACATTTAATCGTCAAAATTTATTGGGTCGCCTTCAAAATAGGCTCCATTTGCTCCAATACATCTATGCCAACGGCACTACCAATTATCGAAACATTTTTTATAGGCGCTTTCCGCTCTAGCGCCGAATTTTGTTTTATGGCTTCAATCGACTCAAAACGGGTGCCACTATGGGGCAATTTTAGTTTTGGGAAGAAAAAAAAGTCGCAGGGAGCCAAATCCGGCGAATACGGTGGTTGCTGAAGCACGTTTGTTGAGTTTTTGGCGAGAAAGTCAGTCACAATCGTAGCTCGGTGAGAAGGCGCGTTATCGTCATGCAAAGTCATGCAAAATCCATTAGTTGTTCGCCCACAAATTTGGCCGCTTCTTACGGATACGCCCAGGCAAACGTTTCATAACGCCTAGGTAATACTCCTTGTTTACCGTCTGACCCTCTGGAACGAATTCGTAGTGCACCACGCCACGGATATCGAAGAAAACAATGAGCAACACCTTCATTTTCGCCACCCATTCCGATGATTGCTGGCTTGTTTGCATATCGTACTCGTAGACCCAGGTCTCATCACCAGGTATAATGCGTTCCATGAATGTAGAATCGGAATTACAGCGATCGAGCATGTCTGAAGCAACCTGTTCGCGATGACGTTTTTGAAGAAAATTCAGGTCTTTCGGTACGAGTCGTGCGGCCACCTTTCTCATGCCCAAAATTTCAATCAAAATCGTACGTGCGGACTCGTGGGATATCTTAAAATCATGTGCTATCTCTCTCAAGCTGGTACGACGGTTTTCCAGCACCCTTTCCTTAATTTTATCGACGTTATCTTCGATCGAAGCCGTCGATGGGCGTCCGGAACGAGGCAAGTCTTCGACCACTTCACGACCGTCCTTGGAGGCTCTGTACCACTGATATGCACGAGTTTTCGATAGAGCATTATCACCAAAGGCCTTTTGCAACATTTTCAATGCATCGGCACACGAAAATTCATTTGCAACACAAAACTTTAAACAAATTCTTTGCTCAACGTAATCACCCATAGTAAAAATCGGCACGCACTCTGACATCGTCTGACTTAATCAGCTGTTGCAAACACACTAGTTGATAGATCCCGCTCAAGCTTGGCATAGTAATTAAGGACAGTGGTACCAACCTAGGAAAAAAAAATTTTACCTGCCTCATTGCCCCGCCAGATTTAAATCGATAATTCCCGGTACTTTCTTGACAGAATGTATAGTTTCAATATATATTGTAGAAGTTAGAATATATAATTCTGAAGTTAAAGTCATCCAAATCATTCCGCTTTTTGATGTTTCCCTGATTGGAAATATGTCGCCCACGATATCTTTAAAAGTTAGTGGTACTAACTGGGAACCTTACTCATATGACTAGTAAATGCTGTGAATTCATAATCATGCTGGATTCATAATACCTAAGCGCCTTGGTGAATACAGCAGCAAAGATATTAAGCCGTGAGAATATTAAACGTAACGTAATATTCTCAAAGCAGGCAGATATATGATTCATATAGGAGTGAATTCGAGTAATCCCGCTTGTTGATTCCCTACAAATGTAGACAATCCACATAAATGAAAATTTCCGCGCAAGCAACAGGGAATAAAAAGTGCATTTATTCCCTGTTACTTGCACGGAATTTTTCATTTATGTGGATTGTCTACGTGACATTCCTTTGAGCAAATGTGAATGCATTTCTAAATCGTACGATATTAAAAGGTGTGGTACTCACAACAAGATTTTTCATAAAACATGTTTTTTCACCCTCTATAATTAAGTGTGAAATATAGTGTACGGCGGCAAAAATGGATCCGCATATTGAAATTTTCAATAACATCTCAACATAATTGCTCCTCAATCATATCAATTCAACGTCAAGGGCCTTCGCTTGAAGGATAGCCATAATCTCATAATGTAGGCCACAAAAAATATTTCATTTTGTGCGGTAGCATTTCATTGTGACCAAATTTCCAACATCATTAAAAAAAAAATAATTCGTACCACACAGTCACTTTTTGGGGATGAATCGGTGTTTCGACAATCGATATTCGAAATTGATCGGCCCATGTTCTGCTTTTCTGCTTGCCCATCTGCTTAAGCTCTTGCTTCAATCGAATTTCATGAGCCTACAACGACAGTTCCGCAGTTGAGATTATAGCCTATTTGCCCGCTGAGCCTATGGTCACTGATCCCATGGGCGGTATACTTCCAATCAGCACGCAAAACGAAACAGAAGACCTCTTTTGCTTCCAATATAGACTGGTAGCTTCGAAGCACTATTCAACCTCTACTGGCTATAAACTGCCAGTGCCCGAGTTGTTTGGGACGCAACTCCATGCAGAAGGATCTTCTTGCCTCCATCGTCCATTCGACCACTCTAGGCTCAGACCTTCCGTAGACACCCCATTCGATCCGCGTTCAAGACAAGCCAATACGCAGTTGAGATCTCTAAACCTCCAAACCAGCCCCTTTGCCTCCACGAGTCCAACACCAAATTGGGTGGCCAGCAGTACAAATACTAATGGGGGCGGATCCACCCTCCCGTGGTAACCTCGTTCACAAAAGGAGCCACTGAAGGTTAGCGGTCACCAAGAAGAGTTCAACTGGATGCCAGAATCCACGAACTCGAGGAAACTAACACATCATAGTATCCTTCCCCATAAAGCTAGCATAGATCTGATTCTTACGTATTCGCCCTTATCAGAGACAGAGTACCTGCAATTGGGTAGAACGACGCCAGTTATCGTATTAAGGTGAGCCTATAGCGACAGTTTTTTTTAGATATCCGACGAAAAGTACTTGTATACAAGTGCAATTTTTGTACTCCACGTCGAGTATACGTGTTTGGACCTCTGCATACATTCTCATTCACCATAACAATGTTTTTGGCCGAACGTCCTGTAAAAACACATACGTGGTGTGGTAGACAAGTAATGTGTCTTATTCACCATAGTTTTTATTTTGTCAAATATCATGTAGGTAGCAGCGCTGGAAGTTTTCAACCAGTTTGCTCTTCAGTATATCCGTTGCAGTCTTTTGTATATTTTCTGAAGTCCCGAAATGACGCCTACTGAGAAAATTTTTCAATTGAGGAAAAAAGTCACAGGAACTAAGGTCAGGTGAATAGTGGGACTGGAAAACCAAAGAAATGCCTTTTGAGGTCAAAAATTTTGTCATCAAGAGGTTAGTGTGACATGGGGCGTGTCATGATGGAGAATCGATTTTTCTACAATGTATTATTTCACACGGATGACTCTTTTTCTGCGCCTTTAACGGACATCTTCGTAGAAAACCGGATTGAAGATCTATCCTGGAGAAACTAACTCTTTGTGACAAAAAACAAATCAGCATTGATGCGATATTCGATGTCCTTATTGGAGCTTTCTTTGGTCGAGGAAAGTTTGCAATGTGCCACTCCTATCTTTGCCTCTTGATCTGAGGATCGTTTTCAAAAATTCATGATTCATCACCTGTGATCCCACGACTAAAAAAATCTTTCTCATTAGCGATTCTGTAAAAAAATCAAGACACTTGTTTTTCAGAATATTTTTCTGCTCGATTGTGAGATTTTTTATCACTATTTTGACACAGATCTTCCGCATATGCAAATATTCATTCAAAATTTGGTGAACAGTAAATCTATTCGAATTTAATTGTTCACTAAACATTCTCGATATTAAACGACAGTCTGCTATCACAAGAGTGTTCCATGTTCTATGTTTTTGTAGGTTTTCGAAGTTGAAAGCCTCCCTGAACAGTGTTCATCTTCAACCTGCTCTCTGCCTTCAAAAAATGATTTGTGTCAGCGAAAAGCTTGAGCTTGTGATGAAGAATTTACATCATAGGCCTGCTCCAACTTTTCAAACGTCACACTTGGCGATTCTCTAAGGTCAACACAAAATTTAATGGTACTTCACAAATCAGGTAGTTAATGGAAGGAGTTGAAACTCGCATGGAACTCTCTGAAGATACTAATTGATGTACGTGCTCTATGAAGGACAACAGCGCAGCGTTGCAGGATCGCTTGCAGTATTGCCCTCAATACGTTTCTGCCATACCTCGTAAACCTGACACAGACTTGGTTTCCTGAAATTGCTTTATAACTAATCCAAAAGCACTTTTCGTTTGTCGATTATGCGGGCCATAAAAAACACGAAAAGCATATTTTTTTGAACCTCCATTTTCGTGATGGGCTCCAATTACCATGACATGTCTTCCAATTATCATGATATTTACAATTCGATTCGCAAATGACTGGATATATCAAAACATGAAACTGACATCAAAATATAATCGCTAATTTAGCTTTGCACACAATAACATCTGCTCAAACTATTGTAAAATTGAGAAGATTAAGTAGAAATTACATTGCAGTACATAAAAATACATTGAGGTTTCCATTTCAAAGTGGTTATGTTAAAACTGAAGCAGAAATGAAAATATTATAATCATTAGTTCATTCATTCTGACTTAATGAGAACTTAATATATATTTCACACAAATTATTCCTCTGAAGACGCGAGCATAAAAACTAATTTTCAAGTGACGAATATAAGTCGATTTAGAGCGCCAGCTCCATTTAAGGGATTAAAGGCAACGTAATTAGGTTTGGAAATGAAATATGCTTTGATAGAGCAAAGTCATGAAGATTGCGAAAAACGTTCATCAGAGTAATCTAACATCCTTTATAATTAGGTTTATACGAAAGCAATTTTTGTCCAAACTTAACCTCCATTTTTGTAAATGTGGGGAAAACCCGCAGACTATTTCATCGTGATGTTCCATCCAGTTACTTGCAATGAAGTGAATAATAAAGAAATGAAAATAGAAAAAAATTGAGCTCCCTCAGTTAACTTATAAGTATCATACAAATGCACTATTTATAGAATGGTAAACCATGTTTCCATATATTCTTTGATCATATATAGAACTGTTTCAACGATTACTATTAAGTTATTAGATAATCATAAGTTAAAGAAAATTCCAGAAGCTTAGACAAATGAAAAATTAACAAAAAAGGGATTTATGCAGATACAAGTACAAAAAAATGATAACCAGAATACCAGTGTTATGAAATATCGGAACAAGAGAGAAGTGCTTTTTAAATATATAAAATAAACTGATGACTAAAAATTAGGAAGTTCACAAATTCTCAATTTAATTACAATGACGTCTGGGATTGCTCATCAAATGTTGATATAGGATAAATTGATTGTTTTTTCACAGTATGTTTTACTTTAGATTTGTATATTTTGTCAGCATTAGGAAAATTTATCTCTTTTGTAAATGTTTGATTGATTCGGTCTCCACTTGGTGAAAACTCATTTTAATTAAAAATATATAAGAGACAGTATTTTAATTTTCACAAAAATGTTTATAATAAAGAAGCGGCACAAATGAAGTTCAAGATCGACGTCTAAGACTTATGGCTATTAGAGACCAATTGGCGACAACTCGGTCTTTGGCTGATGAGTGGTTAGGAGAACAAGGCCATCCTGGAACTGTCCGAACGGTTTACTGCCGGATAAGGTCTTTTGGACTGCAGTATTATCGACCCCATCTTGTGTTACCTCTGACGGTTGAGCATCGCCGACAACGCTTACAGTGGTGGAGAAAATGTCAACATTGGAATGTGGAATCAGGTCGTTCTTTCTGATGAATCTCGATTCTCTTTGGGTGCACATGATGGCCGAAGAAGTGTTAGACGACGTCGGGGAGAAAGACGTGAACCACAGTTTGATATTGAGCGTCATGTACAGGTGAATTCTACCAGAATAGTTATTGGCTATTTGAGGCATGGCCTCTTTTCCAAGTGACTACCAAGCAGTCTCCACAGTCCACCCAGAGGTAGAAAGTGTGATAAGGATTACGCCATATCATCGCGCGTGGCGAGAACCCCTCCGAAGAGATGAACCCACCAGCTTCCAGTTTGGGCCCCGACTCGAAAGCCAGAACCGTCTGACTGGTAGCAGCGAAAGCACTATCCAACCTCTACTGGCTCTGCAGGTCAGTACCCGAGTTGTTTGAGACGCAACTCACCCGCCGGAGGGAATTCTTATCCATCCACCCGAACGCAGTCCCAAGAACTAAGATAAACTCAAGATTGACGACTACAATTGATCCTGGTACGAGCACCGTCTAGCGGACTATACGTCCTGACCCACCGAACCCATGTGAAGTCATTTGATTGATCCTGGCGTCAAGCACTAATGGCGGAGCCATTTCGTCGAGATCCACAAACCCTAAATTGTTACGCACAGATCCAGGGGCCAGGACAGGCCGGTCGAACCGTCAAGTCCCGTTAAACCCCGAGTCGTTTCATGAGAATATCCCGAAAATGGGGGTCTGCGAACAGATAAATGAAATACCCCCCTAGTCCAGCATGCGGACTTTCAACCACTGCCCCCTCGAGTCCAACACCAAGTGGGGTGGCCAGGTGGTACAAGTAACACCTGAGGGCAAGTCCACCCCCCCGAGGTAACGCAGTATGCTACATAACGCACTCGGCCATTACACAGAATCCGGAGATTTATACTGCGATAGGGTAGAGTACGCCAGTTTTAAGGGAGAAGCCCTGTGCTGCGACAGACTCCCTTGTCACTGAGTTAATCAACCGGCTCAGCCCTCCATTTCACCTGAGTAAAACTAGGGCCCCATTCGGAGATCTTCCACCATACAGGTCCAGTGACATGTACACCGGACAGTAGGCGTTATAGTATGGGGTGCTATTGCACATGCAAGTAGGTCACCTTTAGTCTTTATTCGAGATAACATGACAGCGCCGCATTACCTTTAAGAAATAGTGGAGCCTTATGTTCTCCCTTACCTTAACCTTGTCGAGAATCCAATATTTCAGCAAGATAATGCTCGACCTCATGTTGCCAGAGTTAGTTCAAACTTTTTTGAAGCGACCCATGTGAATCTTTTGCCATGGCCGCCCAGATCCCCCGATCTTTCATCCATAGAGAATGTTTGGGACATCCTGGGTAGAAGGCTTGGAAATTTACCCCAGCCCCCACGGACTTTGTCGGCTCTAAGACATGATTTACAGGTAGCTTGGGATAGTATCCCTCAAGAAGAAAAAGACCACCTTATTGTATCAATGCCAAGACGTGTTGGGGAGTGTATAGATAATCGCGGTGGACAAACACATTATTAACAAATTTATTAAATAAAAATTGTAAACCCTTCGTTTTTTTTCTTCAAATTTCAATGATTTATTTCTTGCTATACTATCTATGTTTTACCAAAAAAAAAATTGAATTTAAACAGCTCCTTCTGGGTGTTGCAGTTTCTTTGTCAGTTAGTATAATAGTTTTATTCATAGTCCTTCGAATGTCTCTCTGAATTCAGACAAATTTCGAAAGATTTAAATATTATTAAACAGATAGCTTCAAACAAAAAAACGTGGCATTCAATCTGGTGTACCCAATCATACAATACACAGAAATACTTTTCGTTATTTTATGTTAATGGATTATCTGAAAATATTGCTGAATATTTCAAAAGTAGTGTCAATTACAACGCAGCTTTTAAAACCATTAATAAACTTAATCTTTACATAAAAAACTATAAGGATCGAACAAATAAAGTAAATGTATCTGAAGTACACAAGTTGACTTGCAAAGATTGCCCTTTAGTATATTGGCCAGACAGGTAGATCAAGAAAAGAATCCAAGAACACCAAAGAAGTTGCATAACGGATTCCGTACATTCGACATATGCTAATCGTCTTAAGGAAGTCAGGCATAATTTAAACAATCACTATGAAATTATCCACGTCGATAGCAAAAGTTCTAAATTACTTTTAGAATTTCTTGAAATCAATAAGTACAATGCCCGCAAAGTCCTTTTGATTGAACAAACAGATATTGACTAATCCCCATTACTGAATGGCATTTTTGGTGGCAAATTCCAATAAACAGCTTAAGTTTTTATGATTTATTTTTTCATTATTTTATCATGTACTTAACATTGTATTTAGACTATGTTATCTGGACATCATCAGCCAGTAGAATGCAGATACCTGAAGAAGCCACATCGTGGTGGAACAATTGTTGTAATCTAAACATTTTTGTGGAAATTAAAATACTGGCTCTTCTATATTTTTCGATTATTTCTTTTGTGTTTTTGACAAATTGAGATCAGTTATTGTTATATATATATATGTTTATGCCGTCTAATGAGATTACCAATTCACATTATTATGCTTTGACGTGAACTAAATACAAATGAAACGAATATGTATTGGAATGATCGAAGCGAGACGTCGTCAGAGATAAGTTTCAGACTCCTTTCAGGTTAGTGAAAGCACGGGTCCTCTTCGTTTCGGACTCTGTACATCTATGACATACGTAACATGCGACGATAAAACCACATTTACAAGGCGTTGATCCTATTTTGGAGACTATCAGTCAGAGATCTAGCCTACATATGATAAAGTACCATTGGAAATATATTGCGCCTTAAAATTCTTTTCCTGAGTGATATGCGAACAGTGGTTTTATTTTTACTAATATTTCTGTAGTTTGTTCTATTCTGCTCTTTATTTCAAACTTCTGTTTTCAATCTCAATTCAATAGAGTGCCCAAATATTTATGGCTGGCAATTCTCTTTATGGTCTCCGAACACACTTACCTCACATTACTCACCTATAAAAACGATGGTGATTTCAATATGTTTTTAGATCTCACTAATATGCTCCAAGGAAAGATATTTGGCTGCAATGATAAGGTAATAGCCGCAACTGAAGCATATTCTTTAAGTCAAAGACAACTAATTTTATAAGTAAGGCATCGAAAATTTATGAAAACATCATCATATCGCTTTGGAAGGTGATGAATAAGTCAAATTTTGAAATAAAGTGTGTGTTCAATAGTTAGTTCCGGAACCTAGGGGTAATATTCTTATCATTTTCTTCTTCTGCTTTGTCACCGGCATAAACTTAACTACTTATACAATACAACATAAGATAGAAAAATTTTGCTTGAAGAATCAAAACAATTCCTGAAACTAGATCATAGTATTTAAAACCCATTCAAGATAAGCTTAGGCATATCCTTCATAATATAGAATTTGACTGTTTAGATCACAAAATCAAATTGGAAATCAACAAAATATAAAAAAATACAATAAACTCAGTAACAAAATACAGAACCTAAAAAAGACATGAAAAAATCGAGAAATTACCTTAAATGTGCCACCAACAAAAAAACTTACGAGAGATTTGCTTCTTCTTTCTGACATTTGTCAACTTATTCCCAAGTGAACTCATCGATCAAGAAAAAGGTAACAAAATTTGATCTTGGAACAAAAATTAAGAAATCACATAGAGAAATTCTAGGTGAATAATATGAACTAAATAAAATGAAAAATGTGAAAACGTAAACATGAGTTTGTATAAGTCGTCAGATACAATTATACAACTACAAATTGCCAGAGAAATGTTCATCATAGGCAACTAGTAAATGAAATCCCTAAGAAGAAAGAAGAAGAAAAGCAAACTTTCGCCAAACCAGATTGGAGAAACAGTATTGTTTGCCTTCCTGAACTCGGATATAATCAAAAAATGGAAAACGAATCAGTAGATTAGACGTAAAGAATAAAGAAGGATCCTTCTCATGCATATCAGAAAAAATTTTATAGATTCCAATCCACTAAATTCAACACCGAAGGCAAAAAACTTACCTCAATTAATTCACAAACCCTCGATATTTACCGACTAATCAAATCACATGAAGGAGGAAATTCTATCAGACTAGTAGTTATCTGATTTGAAGAATTCAGTAAATTTTCATATAAATATCAAAAATTTCACTGAATTAATAGCAAGATTATCAAAAATTAATAGAGTAGAGAATCTAAAATTAGTTTCATTTGATATACATTCTGTCAAGAAAGTACCGGGAATTATCGATTTAAATCTGGCGGGGCAATGAGGCAGGTAAAATTTTTTTTTCCTAGGTTGGTACCACTGTCCTTAATTACTATGCCAAGCTTGAGAGGGATCTGTCAACTAGTGCGTTTGCAACAGCTGATTAAGTCAGTCGATGTCAGAGTGCGTGCCGATTTTTACTATGGGTGATTACGTTGAGCAAATGAATTTTCGTGTGCCGATGCATTGAAAATGTTGCAAAAGGCCTTTGGTGATAATGCTCTATCGAAAACTCGTACATATCAGTGGTACAGAGCCTTCAAGGACGGTCGTGAAGTGGTCGCCCATCGACGGCTTCGATCGAAGATAACGTCGATAAAATTAAGGAAAGGGTGCTGGAAAACCGTCGTACCAGCTTGAGAGAGATAGCACATGATCTTAAGATATCCCACGAGTCCGCACGTACGATTTCGATTGATATTTTGGGCATGAGAAAGGTGGCCGCACGACTCGTACCGAAAGACCTGAATTTTCTTCAAAAACGTCATCGCGAACAGGTTGCTTCAGACATGCTGGATCGCTGTAATTCCGATTCTACATTCATGGAACGCATTATAACTGGTGATGAGACCTGGGTCTACGAGTACGATATGCAAACAAGCCAGCAATCATCGGAATGGGTGGCAAAACATGAGCCGAAACCGAAAAAACCACTCCAAAGCCGCTCGAAAATGAAGGTGATGCTCATTGTTTTCTTCGATATCCGTGGCGTGGTGCACTACGAATTCGTTCCAGAGGGTCAGACGGTAAACAAGGAGTATTACCTAGGCGTTATGAAACGTTTGCGTGAGCGTATCCCTAAGAAGCGGCCAAATTTGTGGGCGAACAACTCATGGATTTTGTATGACGATAACGCGCCTTCTCACCGAGCTACGATTGTGACTGACTTTCTCGCCAAAAACTCAACAAACGTGCTTCAGCAACCACCGTATTCGCCGGATTTGGCTCCCTGCGACTTTTTCCTCTTCCCAAAACTAAAATTGCCCCTTCGTGGCACCCGTTTTGAGTCGATTGAAGCCATAAAACAAAATTCGGCGCGAGAGCTAAAGTCCATCCCGGAAAGCGCCTATAAAAAATGTTTCGATAATTGGAAGTGCCGTTGGCATAGATGTATTGGAGCAAATGGAGCCTATTTTGAAGGTGACCCAATAAATTTTGACGATTAAATGTAAAAATGTTGTTTTAATTGAAAATTCCCGGTATTTTCTTGACAGAGTAGTACAAAACATTTTCCCCGATGGGGTCACCTTTAATTGCTCCTTTGTCAGACATTTTTATGGATATCTAGGAGAATGATAAAATTTGAATATCAAAACAAATTAAAATATGTTTATCTTCTACAATTTAAATTTCAAAAAATTTTTTTTCAAAAAACTTTTAGAATTAAATTAATGTCTAAAACAAGCACCGCTTACATTTAATAGACGTATACAAGTGGTGCTTGTTTTAGATATTAATTTAATTCTAAAAGTTTTTTGAATAAAAAGTTTTTGAAATTGAAATTGTAGAAGATAAACATATTTTAATTTGTTTTGATATTCAAATTTTGTTATATTTCTTCTATCAAGTAGAAGGCCTTTCTATTTTATTCGGGAAAATGATGTCTCAAAACACTATTTGAATAAGTAACATAATATTTTTGGTATACATACGCAGATAATTAATTTTTGGTCTTGACAGAACAGACCGACAAGTTCATATCTTTCTATAATTTCTTCAGTTATCCCAAAATCATATTTATACTTGAAATAAAATTTAATTTCTTAGAGTCAACCGTCTCAAGAGATGATTATCTAAAAATCTTAAGAAGAAACATGACAGAAGAAGTTAAATAAATATTTTACAAATTTTTTAAAAAATTTTAAAAATTAGCCTTCCACATATTTAATTCCAAAAGATTATATTTAATGATTATAACTTCTGAAAATAAATTAAAATAATGTCGTATAAGTACCACTTATATCATGACATAAAATAAACATTCATTATAAGACATCCGAATGGTATAACAAAATCCAATAAATAAAAATTATGAACCAAAATCCTATAAATTAAATATTTTGAATAGACAATATTTTGTTTCTGCTGATCAATCTTATGAAAACCAATATCTTTCAAGAATATCCAACATAATCCTAAGAATTTCATCATAAAACTATCTTACTTAGTTAGTTTTAAAATATTTATATAATTTTATATACCTTCTACCAAGAATTAACCTCTATTTATGTTATGACAGAAGAAGAAGCATTCGACTACAGACAAAGGGTAGGCCGTCTTCGGACTAATCAAAGCTGACAATCACCGTATAAATAATAACAAGATCAAGATCATCCATAGACGTAGAAAAGGACTAAAAATCAGTTCATTACAGTGCTTGGAAATAAACAAAGTACATAAACATCCCGGACTTCAAACACTGAACAACCATTTAGAAATTAAACACACCTCAACATATTCTCCCACAATTCGCGATATATAGCAGGTCACCACGTTGTTGTTATTTCTTTATACAGTACCCTATATACCTCTAAGCATTCTGTAATTTTACACACTTGAAGATGATGTTATGATTGAAACGTGTCGTGTATTCACATTGTGAAAATTTTGATAAAATATATTCTTTCATTTCAAAATATAAAAAGCGTGCCAATTATCACTTATCATACCTTTAATGTTTTTTCTCTAAATTAAGATATTAACGTGAAGCAGAGTAACAATATTAGCAACCCTTGGTATATGTATACAAACAAAAATACGTCATCTGTTGTAGCCACATCAGTTGTTCAAATTATATCTGAAATAGTGGGATTATCAATTCTATAATTGGCTAAATTTTGATTGCGCTGACTTCGAGACATTGAAATTCAGCTGGAACGTACCACGGTTAGTTTACCGCAGTATTTTGCCTATTATTTCAGTATTTTGAAATAACAGACAATTGCAGATGAATTATTCTCGTTGATTCATTTCGATGGGTTTAAGTGGACTGTATTTTGATGTATTTGGCGAAGAGTTTTACTTCAAAGGCACTTGTATGTGGTTATCTCCATGGTGAACTAGCTTTGTTCATCTGATGACATAAACCAATAAAAATTATAAGGAATTAAAGTAAAACACTTGTAATAAACTACGATAACAACGAACTATAATTTTTGGTTTACTGTATATAAACCAAGTCATAAGGTATGATTATTACACTAAGAAGAAATATAATGAATTTAACAATACTTTGATAATCGACTGGATTACTATATTAACAATAATAACCGCATTAACTTGGACCGAAATGTCACAACCTACGTACAACAAATTTGACTATCCGAATAGTAGTGCATAATGTAGCAAAGGCTATATGCGACAAGTTTGACTATTAGTAGAATAATAATTTTACAGTCTTTTCAAAGAACATTAGGTGTTCGATGCATATTTTCTGACAAAAAGAGAGAAATTAACGAAATTGATTGAAAGGTAGACTGAATGAACGAAATAAAACTTCTCATTGGTTACAGAAAAATACTGAGATCAATGCTAGTAGAATAAGGACAGAAACAGTTTATAATTCCGAATGTTGTGTCATGTGAAATTAACAGGCATTAATATATCAAAATCTCTAAACGACTTTCCATGTTCCATATTTAATTATTAGAAAACAAATAATCTGAAGTGAAGTTCAAACGACAATTCTCAAAACTGCTAGATCGAAAAAACAACGTGAAAGACCTAAGTATCATTGACAAAATAATTTCGAACGACAGGGCCGACTCTAATGAGAAGGAACATCAGCAAATTTAGTACGATAGACATAATGTGGTACCAACCTGAGTCGGACCGACCATTAGTCTTTTTGACTCATCTCATATTTTAATTACCTTGTTTGAAATTACTAAAACGAACCAACTAACCATCATTAATTAATCGTTACACTAATGTTCGCATGCGAAATGAATCGAGAGATGTTAACTACCTCCTCTGTGCACCTTCGCGAATCAGAATAAATATAAAGTTCAACTAGTGAAAGTTTACGGACTCCCAAGTTCACTGACATATGCCTGAATAACCCTTTAACGTTAAATCGAATCAGAATTTGCGTAACTTTAAGGAGGAAATTGAATTCGTTGACGCTGGAAAATCAGCGCCTCTATTCCTCACGCGTCGACGAACAGTTCATGTCAAACAATGCTGTCTCGCTATGAGAGACAACGTCAATTACCTGAGTTATGTGTTGAACGAGAAAGTGTGATAAAAAAATTAGATCTTCATAAGGCTGTAAATTGAAGAGGGCGCGGATATAGTGCATGGCGTAATATTAACGTGACATTGCAACCTTCGGAACAGAGACAAGATGAAATGAGAAGAAGATATAATGTGTGAAAAATACTTTTCTTTCATCTACTCCTACTAGCATAAATTGAACAGGGTGTTGGTGTTGAGTATTTTATCAATAGGAGGTAAAACTCATTGAAATGAACCTTATCATCAAATATCACCGGTTGATGAATTGAGTCGATCTTCACTTTATTCAAATTCGTTTTAAGCAACATACATACTGTCAAGAAAGTACCGGGAATTATCGATTTAAATCTGGCGGGCCAATGAGGCAGGTAAAATTTTTTTTCCTAGGTTGGTACCACTGTCCTTAATTACTATGCCAAGCTTGAGCGGGATCTGTCAACTAGTGTGTTTGCAACAGCTGATTAAGTCAGTCGATGTAAGAGTGCGTGCCGATTTTTACTATGGGTGATTACGTTGAGCAAAGAATTTGTTTAAAGTTTTGTGTTGCAAATGAATTTTCGTGTGCCGATGCATTAAAAATGTTGCAAAAGGCCTTTGGTGATAATGCTCTATCGAAAACTCGTGCATATCAGTGGTACAGAGCCTTCAAGGACGGTCGTGAAGTGGTCGCACATCGACGGCTTCGATTGAAGATAACGTCGATAAAATTGAGGAAAGGGTGCTGGAAAACCGTCGTACCAGCTTGAGAGAGATAGTACATGATCTTAATATATCCCACGAGTCCGCACGTACGATTTTGATTGATATTTTGGGCATGAGAAAGGTGGCCGCACGACTCGTACCGAAAGACCTGAATTTTCTTCAAAAACGTCATCGCGAACAGGTTGTTGCAGATATGCTGGATCGCTGTAATTCCGATTCTACATTCATGGAACGCATTATAACTGGTGATGAGACCTGGGTCTACGAGTACGATATGCAAAAACAAGCCAGCAATCATCGGAATGGGTGGCAAAAAATGAGCCGAAACCGAAAAAACCACGCCAAAGCCGGTCGAAAATGAAGGTGATGCTCATTGTTTTCTTCGATATCCGTGGCGTGGTGCACTACGAATTCATTCCAGAGGATCAGCCGGTAAACAAGGAGTATTACCTAGGCGTTATGAAACGTTTGCGTGAGCGTATCCTTAAGAAGCGGCCAAATTTGTGGGCGAACAACTCATGGATTTTGCATGACGATAACGTGCCTTCTCACCGAGCTACGATTGTGACTGACTTTCTCGCCAAAAACTCAACAAACGTGCTTCAGCAACCACCGTATTCGCCGGATTTGGCTCCCTGCGACTTTTTCCTCTTCCCAAAACTAAAATTGCCCCTTCGTGGCACCCGTTTTGAGTCGATTGAAGCCATAAAACAAAATTCGGCGCGAGAGCTAAAGTCCATCCCGGAAAGCGCCTATAAAAAATGTTTCGATAATTGGAAGTGCCGTTGGCATAGATGTATTGGAGCAAATGGAGCCTATTTTGAAGGCGACCCAATAAATTTTGACGATTAAATGTACAAATGTTGTTTTAATTGAAAATTCCCGGTACTTTCTTGACAGAGTAGTATTAAATTATTAAAGGTATTTAAATATGGGTAAAAGGTTTTGAAACACAGATTTTTCGGTTTCTAATGAATTAATTCTTTTTATTTGATCCTCTATTGTGAGAATTTTAGATAATTTTAGAATAGTGCATTTTCTTGTATTTGTATGTTAATATATCGGGTGTATTTTTTTAGAGTGATAGAACTTTAAATTGAAATAAAACACATTTAATTTTAGATTGAAACCAATTTTTTTTGTCTGATAATTAATTTTATGACATTTATGTTTCAAAAATAATTTCCGGCATGTGTCCACAACGACTAGCTCTGAGGAACCGCATTCGACCAGACCAATTTTGGACCACTTTTTCGAGTAATTCAGGCCTTATTTCATCAATAACACGAGTTATGTTGGCTTCCAAAGAGTCTATTGTTTCTGGTTTATCAGCATAAAACAATGACTTGACATAACCCGAAAGAAAATAATCCAGTGGACTTATGTCGAATGATCTGGGAGGACAATTAATTGGACCATTTCTCGAAATAATGTTATCGCCAAATCTTTCTTTCAATAAATAAATTGTTACGGTAGCAGCATGAGGTGTAGCACCATCTTGTTGGAATCAAAACACTTCTGGGTCGATACCTTTCAAACTTTGAAATGAATAATCATTGATCATCGATCTGTAACGAGCACCGTTCACTGTTACATTAGCTCCGGCATCGTTTTTAAAGAAATATGGACCGAGGATGACTCCAGCGGGTAAAGTACACCATACAGTACATTTTTCAGGATGCAATGGAACCTGCAGAATTTCTTGAGGATTGTTTTCACTCCATATACGGCAATTTTGCTTGTTTACATAGCCGTTCCACCAGAAATGAGCTTCATCAATAAACACAATTTTACGATAAAAAAGTGGATCAACTTCAAGCTGTTCTAGGGCCCAATCAGCAAACAAACGACGCTTTTTATGGTCAAGTGGCTTTAGTTCGTGAACCAGTTGGATTTTGTATGGGTGTAGACAAAGATCTTTACGCAAAATTTTCCATGTAGTGGATGCACAGAGTCCAACTTGTTGTGAACGTCGACGGATAGACAAATCTGGATCATCATTAACACTATGACTTAAAGCAGCTATATTTTCTTCTGTACGTACAGTTCTTTGTTTTATTGTTGTTGTTGCATCAAGTAGAGAAAATGTTGTCCAAAATCTATCGATAGTTCGACGGATAAGCTGCTCTGATGGACGATTATGTAAACCATAAATTTCCCGAAGTGCGCTATATGTTTGGCGAATAGAACACTGATTTGAAAATAAATTTCAACAATTTTTAAACGTTGTTGCGGCGTGAGTCTTTCCATGATAATTTGTCAATGCTTACTGAACAGTTTTATCACTCTAAAAAAACACCCAATACATACTAATATAGTTTTTGTTAATACATTTGTAATAATACGTTTCATGTCGTGATATAAAAAGATTTTTTCTGAGACATTGAAAAATATGTTATATTGATGATATATAAGGATATAATTTTTTTGTATTTCTTTTCAATTTATATTGTAGAAGTTAGAATATATAATTCTCAATTTGAAGTCATTTAAATTTTACTCCTATGAAGTATTCATATAGAGTCTAAATATTCACAATATATTCCATAATTATGTTTGAAATTCTGGATATTTTTCTTGTCATGTGAAATTAATTGGGGTGAATAATTTTTGTGGAGATTTTTGAAATAATTTATTCGAATATTTAAATATATTAAATATTTCAAATGAATTATATTCTTTGAGAAGTCCTTTAAGTGTGTTCATGTTATTTAAAAGGCAATTGGTGTTCTTAAAGGTAAGACCAGAAACAAAATTTTGTCTCCTTTAAATATTTATTTATTAATTTTAATTACTTTCGTATATCTGTTGGGTTATTCATTCCATTTGACATTATATATTGAGTTTTTATTATATACGTCTATTAAATATAAGCAGTGCTTATGTAGACATAAATTTATTTCTAAAAGTTTTTTGAATAAAAATTTTTTTTGGAATTGAAATTGTAGAAGATAAACATATTTCGATTTGTTTTAATATTCAAATTTCGTTATATTTCTTCTATCAAGTAAAAGGCCTTTCTATTTTATTTTGTATATAATATATAATTATATTTTGGCTTCAATAAATCTCATTATAGAATGTCAATGAATTTAAATAAACCTTAAAATAACTCACACTGTTCTTTGATTTTGTTAGAACATAGATCAATCTTGAATTATATAGTTGATCTGTATTTCGAAGCTTAAGTCTTTTAACACGTGAGAGATATAGGTTAAGTTTTTGATTTTGATATTTGGAATATTAAATGAGGACTGAAGACGGGATTGTCTAGAATTATATTTGTTTTTTGAAGATATAGTGCACATTTTTTAGAGATTTTTGAAATAATTTATTCGAATATTTAAATATATTAAATATTTCAAATAAATTATATTCTTTGAGAAGTCCTTTAAGTGTGTTCATGTTTTTTAAAAGGCAATTGGTGTTCTTAAAGGTAAGACCAGAAACAAAATTTTGTCTCCTTTAAATATTTATTTATTAATTTTAATTACTTTCGTATATCTGTTGGGTTATTTATTCCATTTGACATTATATATTGAGTTTTGATTATATACGTCTATTAAATATAAGCGATGCTTGTGTAGACATAAATTTATTTCTAAAAGTTTTTTGAATAAAATTTTTTTTTTTAATTAAAATTGTAGAAGATAAACATATTTCAATTTGTTTTAATATTCAAATTTTGTTATATTTCTTCTATCAAGTAAAAGGCCTTTCTATTTTATTTTATATATAATATATAATTATATTTTGGCTTCAATAAATCTCATTATAGAATGTCAATGAATTTAAATAAACCTTAAAATAACTCACACTGTACTTTGATTTTGTTAAAACATAGATCAATCTTGAATTATATAGTTGATCTGTATTTCGAAGCTTAAGTCTTTTAACACGTGAGAGATATAGGTTAAGTTTTTGATTTTGATATTTGGAATATTAAATGAGGACTGAAGACGGGATTGTCTAGAATTATATTTGTTTTTTGAAGATATAGGGCACATTTTTTAGAGATTTTTGAAATAATTTATTCGAATATTTAAACATATTAAATATCTCAAATAAATTATATTCTTTGAGAAGTCCTTCAAGTGTGTTCATGTTTTTTAAAAGGCAATTGGTGTTCTTAAAGGTAAGACCAGAAACAATATTTTGTCTCCTTTAAATATTTATTTATTAATTTTAATTACTTTCGTATATCTGTTGGGTTATTTATTCCATTTGACATTATATATTGAGTTTTGATTATATACGTCTATTAAATATAAGCGGTGCTTGTGTAGACATAAATTTATTTCTAAAAGTTTTTTGAATAAAATTTTTTTTTTGAAATTAAAATTGTAGAAGATAAACATATTTCAATTTGTTTTAATATTCAAATTTTGTTATATTTCTTCTATCAAGTAAAAGGCCTTTCTATTTTATTTTAATAATTTTTGTTATGTGTTCCGAGTACAAATGGTTAAAGGCTAAACGTAACAACACGTTGATCATTCCTGTTCTATTCTGAATACTTTAAATCTTACTTCGAGCTTATTCGTTCCAGGTTTCATCTTATTTGGTGAGTTAAATTTTAATCTTGAGCTATATTCGAATCTGAATTCCATACGTTGCGGAAAAGATCTAGAGAGATCTATCAAATGTTGGTATTCTCGTTCGATTATTTTTATTTGATCCTTCATTTTGAGAATTTTGGATAATTTTGGAATAGTGGATTTTCGTCTATTTGTATGTTAATATACATACTTATGTAGTTTTTGTTTGTACATTTTGTATTAATACGTTTCATGTCGAGACATTGAAAAATATTTCATATTGATTATATATAAGGATATCACTTGATAGTTTTTGTACATATTTTCAATATATATTGTATTGTATATAATTCTGAATTTAAAGTCATTCAAATTTTAATTTTGTCAAGTATTGATTCACATTCAAATTGATTTTTGAATTAATTCTTATATATTATTTTTTATTTTTTTATATTCAGTATAGAGGGGAGATTATTGCCGTTTCAGCGGCCAGTGTTCTCGATGAGCTAAACTTGGTGATTTCACGACGATCGCAACAACTAAAGCTTTCTCAGGCATCAAATTAGAGAATATTGTGTAAGAATCTGTGGTTGAATCCTTATAAAGTGGTTTATACTCAAGAAATAAATGCAAGACCTCAATATTTGCGATTTGCATGCCCAACGAAATGAAATCGAAACTTTTCAGAACGGATAATAACTGGTGATAAAAAACGGTTAATTTGTCATGATATCGAATGAAAGTAGTCATTGTCTAAAGAAAATGAACCAGCGCAAGGAACGTCGAAAGCTGAAAGGCACAAAAAATTCACTAGTTTGATGCCATTGCAAAGATAATGCGATTTTAAGCTGCTTCCTAGAAACTAAGCCACCAATTAAGATGTGTGTTGTCACCAATTCAAACGCTGTCATTTGCAGAAAATATCCAGAATTGTTATTTAAGGATATATATATTCCATCATGATTAACGTCTAAGCCTATTGGCGGTTGATTGGAAAATTATGTCATGTCCATCGTATAAATATGATTTTGCGCTATCCCACTAATATTTATTTAAGTCCTCACAAAATTCCTTGAAAGTACAATGGTGATAATGCTGTGGAATTAAATCTAGATATGTTTTTGGCTAATAAAGATTAGAAATACTCTGTTTCAAATGATGAAGTTGACTGAAAGGTGGCAAAAATAAATTTAAGAATATATTCTATTCGAATATCAAAACAGATTTAATCTGTTAGTCTTCTACGATTTGTGTAGCATAAAACATAGATTACCTTGGATATTAGATATACCTACCTAGTTTATTTGCGTTCACAGATTTTGCAGAAACTGTCTGGTAAGATTACAAGTTTATTTATTTTTAATTGAATTTATATTATAAATGTAAAGTTGAACTGACCTTATCTGAATTTTAAATTGTTTTTGAGGGTGTGCTATATAAGGGCAAAACATATTATATGTACCACGTGCCCTTCTGACGAGTTCAGGTGCGTATGTTCGAAACGAAACATTCCATATTACTTAATTTTAATTTTAAATAATAATTTATTTTTTGGGTTTTTTTATTCCATTTGATATTGTATAGTGAATTTAGATTTTTATACGTCTATTGAATATAAGCAGTGCTTCTTTAAGACATTAATTTACTTCTAAAAGTGTTTTTTTTTAATTTTCTGAAATTAAAATTGTAGAAGACTAACATTGAATCTGTTTTGATATTCAAAGTTTGTAATTCTTCTTCTATCGAGTAAAAAACTGCATCTTATTATTTTATTTTTTTAATATTCTGTTTGCATACAAATATCTGCAATATAAATTGTTTGAATTAAATGAAAACAATCAATTCAATCAAAACTGAAAATGAAGCTTTTTCACATGGATTATGATTTCTTTCTTTTTTCAAATTTTCAATTTAATTTAAAAAAAATTTCATTCAAAAACTTTTAGAATTATATTATTGTCTTATAAGTAATGCTTAAATTTAGTAGACATGAAGAAACAAATCTCATTATATAATATCAAATGGAATAAAAATGACCAATGAATGAACGAATAAATACTTGGAGGAGACAAAATTATGTTTATGATCTTATTTTTTGAAAACCAAATCTTTTTCAAAATGCAAAACATAATTTTAAGAACTACTACAAAACTAATTCATTCGAAATATTTAATATATTTATTTAAGTTACTGCAAAAATCTCTCAAAACATGTAGTACATCCTCAAAAAACAATTTGGAATTAAATAAGATCTTCATTGATAAAATCACATTTAAAAAATAAAATCAATTAACAAAAAATATCTTACCAGACAGACCCCTTGGTTTGTTAATTAATTTTATTTTTTAAATGTGAAGTAGGACTTATGAAGATCTTATTTAATTTCAAATTGTTTTTTGAGGAGGTACTACATGTTCTGAGAGATTTTTGGATTTAAATATTCAACTATATTATGGAGAGAAAATGAACAAGTCGGCAATAGTCGGCAGGGATACAATACGCCAAGGAGCCTATCAGGCCGATTTTTCTTCTTCTTAGGCAAACATTAAATAGGCCATGGAAGGGAAGGGATTTTGAAGAAAGGGAGAGTTAGACAAAAGAAGAGAAAATGATGCTTATAATTTCAGACCAACAGATTGAATAAAGTTGTACAAAATATCATAGACTCTCAAAAAAAACTAGCGACAAAAAAACCTATATCAAACTGTTGATAAAAGTTCAAAAATCTATTAAGATTAGGGAGTAGTTAATCTGATTTATGCCAAAAATTACTGCATGCAAAGATGAGATGATCCAAAGAACCTATGTCCCCACAAGAGCATAACGCGTTATCCCTGAGACCAATCTTATTCAGATAATATGGACACAGATTATGACCTCTTCTTAGACGCCACATGGTACGTACAAAGTCACGTCTATTTCCACCAAACAATGACAGAGGAGTTTCTTTCAAGACTCTTATAGAACGACCCCTTAGGGATTGATTGGTATTCATGGGTTCAATTTCTCCCAATATTTTCCTTTTAGTCTAGGAATAGATCAGAATGTGCACATTTTGAATATTGAATTGCATCCATAGATGATTTGGCTGCTCTATCAACTATTTCATTAGATTCAATTCCGGCTTGAGCTTTTACCCACAAAAAGTTTACCAAGTAGCCTCTGCGATCCTAGTTATATTTTGATATAAAATTTTTTTATGAATAAAGGAAAGTGAACTATCTATCTTGAGGTTTTTTTGAGGAGAGGAGCGAGCTCTGACTGTCTGATGAAATGACAAACTGATTATTAGTAGTTCGTGGTTGGGACTAGATATGTTCCGGAGCCGAGGATATAACAAACAGCTAGCCGTGGAAAATTGAAATTTTTTTGTTGAGATTTGGGTTAGATTTAGATGCGTTTGTAACTATTTATCGATGTTCCAAAAAAGGGTGTTGATTATTCTGATAAAATCTTGCTTGATAAAGATGTACTTATAAGAAGCAACGGAAACTTGAAGGATCTTTCTAATATTCCACAGTACAACGTGAATATTGGAAACTTGGAGTCCACGAGAAGATCGTTTTGCTGATCAATGAGAGGAGGCTGTGAGAAGATGGTCGGACCTAACTATCCAGAATTTATGAGTTAGAGAAGCCAAGAAGAGATTGTGTAATTTAGTAATCGTTTTATTCGAGGAGAAGATAACGATATAATCAGAATTTTATAAGATTCTAATGTTTGGACTACTGAAATACTTTTCTAAACGATGGTAAAAAATGATAAAAAGTACTGGAGATAGAATTCGTCCTTATGGTAGTCCAGTAATAGAATATTGAGGCCCTTTCAAAGTATGACCCATTTTAAGAAACATTTTTCTATTAGCATAAATGTTAAATATGAGGGCAGCAAATCGGGCATTTAGGCCTATTTCAACCAATTCATGCCTTAAGATATCAAGAGAGACGTTATCATATGCAAATAATGCATCAATATTTTATTATCAGAGAATGATGAATATATATCGGTGACCAAATGACATATACTGTCATTAGTACTATGACCTTTGTGGAAGCCGTACTGAATTCGAGGAAATAAATTATTAAATTCCAACCACCAATTTTTTCGAATGTTTTCAGAACACAAGATCCCAAGGATATGGGTCTCTAAGAATCGAAACATGATGAATTTTTGTTTCGTTTCAGAATTGGATTGACGATTTAAGATCTCCAATCATCTGGAATGTTTCTAGTATCCAAAATTTCGTTTAAAATATTCAATGTTCACATTTTACACTACTGAGAAGGTTGAATAACATCATGTATTGAATATTGTCAAACCCAGGAGCAGTATTTGAATTAGTTTCAAGGGACCTACCCAATTCGGCGATGGTGAATGGCTGACATATCATATCGGAATTTTGAATTTGAGGTAACTCTTTTTATTATGTGTACTAACAGGAGAAAACATTTTCGGACCAATCACCTTCAACAATAGGATGTGAAATTGTTTGAATATTGCGAAGTGTCTTTATGTTGTTTCCTATTAACGAGCTCTCCAACTATCACGCTTATATTTTTAATAACGTTTTTGCAAAAGGCTTTTTTATTTTTCAATTTAAAAAATTTTCCAGGGTTGAACATAGTAAACACGAACGATACGCGATTTTTTTATTTTTTACTGGAAATTCACAATCGAAATTCCACCAATGCTCATTGAATTTGGGGGCAAATTTAGAAGAATATTGTAGGATACTTTCCCTGCAAGCCATAATCATTCTGTTCCTGAAAAGTTCATCGTTCAAAATTGTGTTTTCACTACAAAATGAAAACAAGGAATTTTGCATGAAATAAAAAATGTTTTCCCAATAGCCCTTTTTTTGTATTGAATAATCTCCACGAATTTCTAGAAACCTATTCAATAAAACCCAGATGTAGGTCAAATATCAATTGAAAATAAACATGGAACCTAACATTCATGAAATACAACCAAATTTATGTGAGAGAAAGATGAAAAATTGGGTTGACAAAATGCAGTACGTACGGATCTGTCGTGGTGGCCATTTGAATGATGTTATTTTCTATATATGATGGTTTTCCTCTTTTGAGAGTTTACATTATTGTAATATTGCAAATGAAAAAAATTGTGTTTCACTGAATCAGTTATGTTTTTTTTTAAATTTTCAACAAAACAATAAATCTCTTGAATTTTGTTCACGTTATTTCTAGAAAAAAGGAAAACAAAGTATTCAGATAATCAAGATATCAATACTGAAATTTTGCCCTTATACTATTTTCAAAAATCATTTCTCTAGATTGATTAATATTTTTCAGGTTCATTGAACCAAATACCACTCGATATGTAATAATAAAAAATGGGAGAGAAGAATGATAAATGTGCACAGATTGACAGAAGACGGTATTTTAATATTGCACTGATATACAAAAAAAGTTTATCCAGCATCATTATTCTTGTGGTTCCTAAAAGAAACTCAGTTTGTTCCTAAGTTGCTAATGTTTTATATATTTCATATTTGTATTTTGAAAAATATTTCAGGATGAGTCTAGTGAATTCATATCATATTGGAAAATGAATGAAATATGTTTTTCTATGCTTCTGGTGCTCTGATTCTCACGAAATTGTTAATTCCTATTTTACACCACTTCCAGACTTCCTCATATTGTTTTAAAGGCGTTGAAGGAAATGTCTAATAGGCACTTTTTCGAAATCCAACGAGAGATTTTGTTTCGTGAATAATTTCTTTCAAACAGGAAGCTGAAACCATCTTGCGAATTTTTTATCCATGAGTTGAATGAAATCATTTGGTGACATTGTCGGTGTGCAATTCAAATATACGGAGATATGACGAAATCTCTGGCTGAAATTGCCATGTAAAAATATTGAATGCAGGTATTATGATAACATATTTCGATTACTACGATTTCATAGAAAAATATTCAACCAGTAGTGTTTTTATCGATAAAGGATTTTTGAGAAACAATTTGCGTTATAACGATCGAAAAAAGAATTATTTTTGAGTCAACTAAGAACATTTTCAACATGCGCATAGAAGTAATAGATCGCGTTAAAATTTAAGATCGAATGCAGGCACAGATTGAACGAGCTTGGTGAAACGAAATCAAATCGAGTGAAAACTAATCTACTATCATGCAACCCCGGAACCTGAAACTAAATTGTCCTATAACCGGTCATTAAAGCTATCGAAAACAAATCAATTACCTTCACAAAACTGCAATTCCGGCGAGTGAATTTAATCCAACAAGTTAGATAACCAACCAGGCAATTTTCAGCGGAAAAACTTCTTCGATTAATCCAAAGGGTATGCGTAGAACTATCACTTTCACAAATCACATAATTTTGCGATATCGTAGCATACTGCGACCAACCTGTATGTTGTCGCTTACTTCTTCGGTAGTCAAATGAGAAGTAAAGACTACTCTTTGGGCTTAAGTAGGTACTCGCTCTACTTGGTGTCTTGACGTTGGTCTTACACAGCTTAATTCGCTTTAAACGCCAGCTTCTCAGCGGGTGAAAGTGAGACTGCGATTCTGATTCTCACCAAGCCACTTATCTGCGGTGCTGTGACCGTTACGTTGCTGTAAGCGTGGATTACATTCTAACTCCGGTGTCCCTAAATGATAAATAATGTGGAAATTTCTTCGAAGAATGCAGATTATTTTGTTTGATATGCTATATTTTGGTCACAATTGTGCCGGAATATAATGGTTGATAATATGTTAATATTAAAAAATATATGAGACAGTATTTTAATCTCCACAAAAAAGTTTGTAATACAACAATTGTTTTACCACGACTCGCCTTCTTCAGGTATCTACATTCTACTGCCAATAGAATAAAGATACTGGATAGCGCCGGGACTTGATGGCAAATGATAAATTGTATATTCTAATTTTGCTGAAATATTGAAAGAACTAAATGTCTGACGGTAATATTTCCAGAACTTAAAGAGATTTTAACATTGGCGAAATTTGCCTTCCATTTGACTTAAAAATCTACCAGGCAAATTACAAGTCTCCCAGCCCTTCCGATATACGAACAGAATTGAATTTGTCACTAAGTTCTCATACTACTCTGTCAAGAAAGTATCGGGAATTTTCAATTAAAACAACATTTTTACATTTAATCGTCAAAATTTATTGGGTCGCCTTCAAAATAGGCTCCATTTGTTCCAATACATCTATGCCAACGGCACTTCCAATCATCGAAACATTTTTTATAGGCGCTTTCCGCGATGGACTTTAGCTCTCGCGCCGAATTTTGTTTTATGGCTTCAATCGACTCAAAACGGGTGTCACGAAGGTGCAATTTTAGTTTTGGGAAGAGGAAAAAGTCGCAGGGAGCCAAATCCGGCGAATACGGTGGTTGCTGAAGCACGTTTGTTGAGTTTTTGGCGAGAAAGTCAGTCACAATCGTAGCTCGATGAGAAGGCGCGTTATCGTCATGCAGAATCCATGAGTTGTTCGCCCACAAATTTGGCCGCTTCTTACGGATACGCTCACGCAAACGTTTCATAACGCCTAGGTAATACTCCTTGTTTACCGTCTGACCCTCTGGAACGAATTCGTAGTGCACCACGCCACGGATATCGAAGAAAACAATGAGCATTACCTTCATTTTCGAGCGGCTTTGGCGTGGTTTTTTCGGTTTCGGCTCATTTTTTGCCACCCATTCCGATGATTGCTGGCTTGTTTGCATATCGTACTCGTAGACCCAGGTCTCATCACCAGTTATAATGCGTTCCATGAATGTAGAATAGGAATTACAGCAATCCAGCATGTCTGAAGCAACCTGTTCGCGATGACGTTTTTGAAGAAAATTCAGGTCTTTCGGTACGAGTCGTGCGGCCACCTTTCTCATGCCCAAAATATCAATCAAAATCGTACGTGCGGACTCGTGGGCTATCTTAAGATGTGCTATCTCTCTCAAGCTGGTACGACCGTTTTCCAGCACCCTTTCCTTAATTTTATCGACGTTATCTTCGATCGAAGCCGTCGATGGGCGACCACTTCACGGCCGTCCTTGAACGCTCTGTACCACTGATATGCACGAGTTTCCGATAGAGCATTATCACCAAAGGCCTTTTGCAACATTTTCAATGCATCGGCACACGAAAATTCATTTGCAACACAAAACTTTAAACAAATTCTTTGCTCCACGTAATCACCCATAGTAAAAATCGGCACGCACTCTGACATCGACTGACTTAATCAGCTGTTGCAAACACACTAGTTGACAGATCCCGCTCAAGCTTGGTAAAGTAATTAAGGACAGTGGTACCAACCTAGGAAAAAAAAATTTACCTGCCTCATTGCCCCGCCAGATTTAAATCGATAATTCCCGGTACTTTCTTGACAGAATGTATATCAAATGTACTCATTTCGACAAAAAATTCATAAAATATATAACGAAATTTTAGCTGCTTAGGTACGACTCTACCAAAATCTGTATTTTTGTATACAGAACGAATCACCACATAACTTTAATTATCAATTATTATGAGCAAGCAATTATGTATCCCTTTGAATGTGATTGACTAAAGATTCAAATCAAAGCATGAGGGGGTGATGTTCATCCTTCAATATTTACCTGCTTGTTTTAGTGTATTAGTTTTCGTTAATTAAAACCATATTATTAATATCACTCCTGTCGCTCGGATTTGGCACTAGCAATCCAACAGTTAACGTCGTAGAGCAAAGTTTCCTTAACAACTGAGCCTCAGGGTTATTATACGCCAACTTCGATTGGACGAACTGTACCAATTATCGCTGATCCCAGGTAAGTGAATATAGGTCCTACAAGCGTTGTGTACACGAAGGTAATGACCTAGGGAAGAAAAGCGGAGTACCTACATAATCATGGATGCGATAGAATGAGAAATGGATTCTCTGGGATTTGGAGTGTTGATTCGATCGTTGGTTTAATTGATTTGAGGTTCACTACGATTAAAATCGACCAGCGTTAACCTCTAAATCAGTTTCCCAATTAAATTTCCATGCAGTTGATATTCTGTGCTATGTGTAATTTTGAGAGTTTAACTTTTCTGCACGCATTCGCGCTTTGAAAGTTCTTTCCCGCAGTGTGTAAAAAATACCTATTTCTTCTACTCAAGGAAACGAGTGCGGGAAATAAAAATCAGTTTAATTTTCCACATGAGTTAGAAACAACATTTTTATATTAGCGTTTCAGGACTTGAGACAAAAATAATGTTGGTAATTTTTTTTTAACTGCATTGTATATTAACATAAATAGAGGTCAATTCATGATAGAAGGTACATAAAATTATTTGAATATTTTAAAAATTTTAAAATTAGCCTTCTACATATTTAATTCCAAAAAATAATATTAAATGATTATAACTTCTGAAAATAAATTAAAATAATGTCTTATAAGTACCACTTATATCATGACATATAAAATAAACATTCATTATAAGACATCCGAATGGTATAACAAAATCCAATAAATAAAAATTATTAACCAAAATCCTATAAATTAAATATTTTGAATAGACAAAATTTTGTTTCTGCTGATCAATCTTATGAAAACCAATATCTTTCAAGAATATCCAACATAATCTTAAGGATTTCATCATAAAACTATCTTACTTAGACTATTCAATATTATTGGATATCAAGGTACTTTATATAAAAACTCAAGATATGTGAAACATTACTGAAAAACAAGTTTCAAGATCAACTTTGCTTCTTCAGTATTCACAGTAAACCACAGATATATTTTTGTGTGTAGTGAACCGTTCCTCACCACATTTAAAGGTTTCATTTCGGGAGAACTATTTCTAGAAGATTGAAGGGTAAGTGAATATTTGTTGTTAATTGATGTTATATTTTTTGAATATGAATAATTTGAATACTGAAGAAGCAAAGTTGATCTTAAAATTTGTTTTTCAGTAATGTTTTACATATCTTGAGTTTTTATATAAAGTACTTTGGTTAGATATCCAATAATATTGAATAGTCTAAGTAAGATAGTTTTATGATGAAATCCTTAAGATTATGTTGGATATTCTTGAAAGATATTGGTTTTCATAAGATTGATCAGCAGAAACAAAATTTTGTCTATTCAAAATATTTAATTTAAAGATTTTTGGTTAATAATTTTTATTTATTGGATTTTGTTATACCATTCGGATGTCTTATAATGAATGTTTATTTTATATGTCATGATATAAGTGGTACTTATACGACATTATTTTAATTTATTTTCAGAAGTTATAATCATTAAATATAATTTTTTGGAATTAAATATGTAGAAGGCTAATTTTAAAATTTTTGAAATACTTAAATAATTGCATTGTATATTCGTTAGCTAGATAGAGTTGAAAGACATATGAATGAATTATGTGGGTAAAAAATTGGTCAGCATTCAAATACGTACTATTTAATTTCATTTTAAGAATCAACCTTGGTGCATTCAATCAAGTAATCAAATCTTGAGAGCTGTTAATGTAACAATTACAGAAAATAATTTATTGGCTGCTTTAATACTGACTGTTATTGGTTATTGGTTATAAGTGAAACAGCAAAAAATAATAAAAAGAGATCCTTTACTTGATAGAAGGATTATTTGAAAATTTCAAATATCACCCAGATTTATTCTGTTAACCTCCTACAAATTTTAATTTCAAATAAATATCTAAGAATACACTGTGTCAAATAAGTGGATATATAGGATTAAATACTTATCATACAGTACCAAAGGAAATACAAGAATTCAGAGAAATATAAATCATCAATTAAATCTACTAAAAAAATACTTGATGGGTACAAAATTTCACTTTGTTTCATTAAAACTAAATTCCTCTCCAAAAAATGCAAAACATAACCTGGTACTGTGTGCTAAGTGTTTAATTCTATATGTCTACTAAATTGACACAATTGGGTTCTTAGACATTTATTTAATTTAATTGTAAAAGTTTTTGAATAAAAATGTTATGGAATTGAAATTTGTGGGAGGTTAACAGAATAAATCTGTGTGATATTTAAAATTTTTAAATAATCCTTCTATCAAGTAAAAACCTCTTTTTATTATTCTATTGTATAGTTAATAATTAATTTTTTTTATTAATACTATAACATATTATCATTTGGTTTTGAGGGAGTCCATAAAATACCTTGCAAACTTTGTGTTGTTTCTGTGGCGGAATACCAAGGATTTTTGAAAGTTCACTTAATTCTAGTGTAGGTTCGAATAGTTGCATTCAGTTTGTTTGGTAAGATATAGTTTGTTAATAATTTTCATTTTTCAAATGTGAAGCAGGGCTGATGAGTTTCCGTTTTTATAATTCTAAATTACTTTTTGAAGATGTTCTGCACGTATTAGCAATTTTTTTGAAGAAACTTTCTTTGAGATGTTCTTGAGGTTATGTTTTGCATTTTTTTTGGGAAGGAATTTTGTTTTAATAAAGGAAACATACTTAGTACCCTCCAAGTATTTTTTTAGGAGATTTAATTAATAATTTATATTATTTAAATATTTTAAAAAATTTTAAAAATTTCAAAATTAGCCTTCTACATATTTAATTCCAAAAGATTATATTTAATGATTATAACTTCTGAAAATAAATTAAAATAATGTCGTATAAGTACCACTTATATCATGACATATAAAATAAACATTCATTATAAGACATCCGAATGGTATAACAAAATCCAATAAATAAAAATTATTAACCAAAATCCTATAAATTAAATATTTTGAATAGACAAAATTTTGTTTCTGCTGATCAATCTTATGAAAACCAATATCTTTCAAAAATATCCAACATAATCTTAAGAATTTCATCATAAAACTATCTTACTTAGACTATTCAATGTTATTGGATATCTAACTAAGGTAAGTTAAAACATTTAAATAATTTTATATACCTTCTATCAAGAATTAACCTCTATTTATGTTATTGTTATAATAATTTATATTTCTTTGAATTCTTTTATTCTCTTTGGTACTGTGTGATAAGTGTCCAATTCTATATGTCTTCTACATTGACACAGTGTGTTCTTAGACATTTATTTAATTCAATTCTAAAAGTTTTTGAAAAATAATGTTTTGAAATTAAAATTTGTAGGAGGTTAACAGAATGAATCTCAACTTCTGGATGTATAGAAATCAACGTTTCCTATTTATAAGAAGGTACTGAACATAAACAAAATGCGAAATAAAATGATTTTTTCCTCAATAATACATCAAATTCGACAGATGAATTCGAGGATGCCATATTTTCAATTATTCGCCTTCAGGATTCAGTCGGAGGAATCAGATAGCTTCTGCAACTCCAAATTTTATTGAAATGAAGTTGATTCAGATGGAAAAATTCAGATACAATTCAAAAAAACACTTAAACGAAAGTCAAATTTTCATAAGTAGAATTGTATAAGAAAACTTCAGTGAAATTGAAGAAAAAGAGCATTAAATTTGCATAAAGGATTACTGAGGAACAATACAATAGAGGAGAAATTGTTGAAATAAAATAAACTTAAAACTGTCGAATATTTTCAAAATTTCTCTGAAAAATTCATTCACTTGAGCAATTCGAATTATCAATTTGGCCCAGGAAAATGTAATTAATGATATTGATCACGTTTCCAATTTCAAATCCAAACAGAAATGACAAAAAAGTTTATTAAAAACTAGAAATGATAGCCAACCTCAGTCCCCCAAGAATTTCAGCGAAGATTTTTGTTGTTTTGTAAGATACAGATACACAAAATAAATATGATAGTATTTAGAACTAATTATTATGTTTAATATTCAAATTTCTGAAGGAAGAATATTATTGAATTTATATACATAAAAATTGTTATAAAAATACACAAAATTTGATTTCAAGGTAAAAACTTGGATAATTGTATTGAAAAGAAACAGATGTATATCTTTTTTTCCAGAAAATTCGCTTCAACCACTAGGGTTATTAGCGATGGAGTAATTAATACATGTTGAGTATATAAGTTGAAATTATGATAAGTTGCACACTGCTGAGAAAGTTCATGATACTTTTAACAACACACTTTTTGACAAAAATATCCTTCAGCGTCCCTGTTATAAGATTGCTCATTGTTTCCTCACGGTATATTGGACATTCACACAAGAAATCTTTAATTGTTAGTTTAACCTTACACGTGGCAAAGGAAGCTTCTTGGGTCTGGGTAATGAGGTTTCATGTGTAAGTCTGGAGTCTACTTTGTATCACTTGTTTTCTTCTGATTTTCGGGATGTTTTTATGTGGATCAACATAGAAATAGCAGAAATTTTCGCTGAAACATTTTCCGAGGTGTTAAGTTTCAAGCCGGACGACTATCCCTTACTCCTTTTACTCTCTGGTCGGGTCAGGGATAGTATAAAACACATCAACATCACACCCAATAAGGTTAAGAAACAGCTACTCCAAATAAATAAAAACTCTACACCTGGACCGGACTTACCACCCTTGCTTCTCTAACAGCACGCCGAAAAATTTTGTACTGTATGGCAGCTTCACTCAGTACATCCACAGTGCCCATACCTTGGAGTTAACATCTGTTAACCCTACATTCAAAAGTGGGGACCAACAAAATTTCAAATTTACAGATCAATTATCTTGCACACCATACCACTTAAGGTCATGGAATGAATTTTGATTGCGGAAATAACTGACTTTCTCTCCAGACAAAGAATAATTCCTCCCCAACAACATGGATTTGTTAAGAGCAAGTCTACAACAACCAACCGGCTGGGATGTTTGGATGATTTGTACCGACCTCTGGACTATCGAATACCATCAGACGTGGTGTACCTAGACTT
The DNA here is from genome assembly GCA_034642435.1 of Megalocaria dilatata. Taxonomy (NCBI): domain Eukaryota; kingdom Metazoa; phylum Arthropoda; class Insecta; order Coleoptera; family Coccinellidae; genus Megalocaria; species Megalocaria dilatata. The sequence continues at coordinate 47,468,159 of CM067859.1, read as the reverse complement.
CGCCAAGGCTTTCGACAAAGTTCCAACCATAAGGCTTATGCATAAACTTGAGCATTGCGGCATACGTGATATGATGAATTCGTGGCTAGAGAAGTATCTGAAAAAGCGACAGTTCGTGGTGAGGGTTGGAAAGTCTTACTGTGGTAGCAGGCCCATATCTAGCGGAGTTCCCCAGGGATTCGTCCTTGATCCACTTCTTTTCCTTGTAAACCAGAGCGATTTATCAAGACACATCTCTAACAGAGAGGCAATCTTCGCGGATGACACCAAAGTGTATACAAACCCACTTACGTGCTACAACACACTCCAGAGTGACCTCAACGCAATCTCCGAATGGTGTTATACTTGGAAGCTTCCGTTAAATACAAATAAATGTATTATTTTACACATAGGTAGAGGAAATCCATACCATTCATATACACTAAAGAATCTTATATTCAAAGTTGTGTCATCCCACAACAATCTTGAAGTGACGGCAATATGTGACTTGCCGTGGTCTGAGCATATTTTGCGGGTGTGTAAACGTACAAATAGCCTTGTTTATCTACTGGGGAGATCATTTTTCAGAGTCTCTTTCCCGACTTCGATCAAGCTCTGTAAAAAGGGGACCACAAACTCTCAGCTCGACAACAACTCGCTTCCGCTGCGGAACAAGCCTGGTAGGCTGAGAAGACTCAACCCAACTCCAAACATCCCCGGATCCAAACCAATCGCCTCCGTTGCGGAGCAACCCGGTAGATTCCCAGTACCCGAACGGACGTACCTCTTCGCTAGTGCGTGAAAAGTACGGATGCACCGTGCGTACTCCGTCAATGCTAGAATCTTGGACGTGAACTTTATATTTATTGTCTAGATGTACGGATGTATGTAGAAATATTAACCTAACCAATTATTTTAATGAATACACCCCTTACAAATTTAATTTACTTTAATTTCCGCATCATTCAAAACAACTCGATATGAAAATCACTCATTTCGTGCAAAAATCCAAAAAGCCTTTACTCCGCACCTGGCTTCGAACCCACCGTATATTGATGCATTTCAGGAGCAAAAAATTCAGTTACTTACCTCGCTCACTCGGTCAATGTGGTTGCAGATGAATTAGTTGGTTTCTTGAAATATATATTTGAAGATTTCAAAGGTTATTTCAAACGTTTGAAAATAAGTCACTCACGATAGCCACAGAATTTTGCATTAGTCTTTTTGTCGTTATTTCACATCCAATTGCTAAATTTAAACACAATCGTACAACTGTTGCTATTATTTCGGTAGCGCTCAACGCTCACAAAATATTTTTTTGAATCTTCTTATTACACAATCCTCACGAAATTTCAATCTAGCCTTTGTGTCGTTATTTTGAAGCTACATAAGCTGCTTTATTGAAACTCAATTTCAGAATTGCTGATATGCATTTGGTAGCTGCTTCGCTCACAAAATATATTTTTTTTGTTTTGTATCTTCTAACCATACGATACTCACTAAATTACGCACGAACATGTGTGTTATATTCCACTTTTAAATACAGAATTTAAGATCAATCTCACCTGTTGATTGGAAAATATTGAGTGAAATAAATTTCAAATGTGATTAACTGAGAAACTATTGGATTTTGACCATTCACAACCTTGGAAATTTCAATTCTCTATATCTTCATTCTAAAGTAAAAATGTTCAACGCAACTCCAACCACTGATTTTTTCTTGTGAAACTTCTGATCATACGATCTCCACAGAATTTTGCTCGAATGTGCACGTTGTTTTTCTTCCTTCGCATACCAAATTTCTGATCGATCGGATTAGTAGTTCCAAAAACATTGAGAAATAGGGGAGAAATATTCAAATGTAAATACTTGCGGAACAAATGGACCAAATATGCTCATTAACTAACCTAGTCGAGATATTCAAGCATCAAAAATACCTCGAAAATTTCAAATCATTAGCATTTTCCGTTCGTTGAATATGTTCGAAAATGACAGTGTCGCAGTTGTATGTATCACTAGTCCATATGTATGTATGTAGTTCGGTACTTAAATTGGCTTTGCGTAGAGTTACTGCGAAATTATGTTTTCTTATCCACGTTGTCGATTTCCATTTTGAACGTGTTAATTGAATCCGATTGATTGCTGACTTGGTGAAATTGAACGAGTTAACAGTTGGATAGCCTGGCTTTCTTTCGAAAAATATAGTATCAGTTGATTTTGGATAATTTTGCTGATTGTTTTTACCTGGAGAAATTATTGGAGCCTCAGATTTTGATGTTATATTAGGCCAATAAAGTCGATAAAGTCGACATTTCCATTGAAGGAATTGGAAGCTGGTACTCATTTAAAGATGTGCGTTGTTCAAAAGAAGGTTTACAATTTCAAGCCTTGGACCTCCATAAGTGAGAAAGAAGGATCCGTAAACATCGTTTATAAGTGGATCATCAGCTAATTAGATTGATATAGTTCAAGCAGTTAAAGATTGTAGTTGAGGTTTGATCATTTGACAATTTAATATAAAGGTCTACTTTAAACTATTTAGTATATTACATAAAATAGAAAGGCCTTTTACTTGATAGGAGAAATATAAAAAAATTTGAATATTAAAACAAATTGAAATATGTTTATCTTCTACAAGATGGGATTGTCTAGAATTATATTTGTTTTTTGAAGATATAGTGCACATTTTTTAGAGATTTTTGAGATAATTTATTCGAATATTTAAATATATTAAATATTTCAAATAAATTATATTCTTTGAGAAGTCCTTTAAGGGTGTTCATGTTTTTAAAAGGCAATTGGTGTTCTTGAAGGTAAGACCAGAAACAAAATTTTGTCTCCTTTAAATATTCATTTATTAATTTTAATGACTTTCGTATATCTGTTGCTTTATTTATTCCGTTTGACATTATATATTGAGTTTTGATTATATACGTCTATAAAATGTAAGCGGTGCTTGTTTTAGACATTATTTTAATTCTAAAAGCTTTTTGAATGAAATGTTTTTTGAAATTAAAATTGTAGAAGATATACATATTTCAATTTGTTTTAATATTAAAATTTTGTTATATTTCTTCTATCAAGTAAAAAGCCTTTCTATTTTAGTTTATATATAATATATAATTATATTTTGGCTTCAATAAATCTCATTATAGAATGTCAATGAATTTAAATAAACCTTAAAATAACTCACACTGTTCTTTGATTTTGTTAGAACATAGATCAATCTTGAATTATATAGTTGATCTGTATTTCGAAGCTTAAGTCTTTTAACACGTGAAAGATATAGGTTAGTTTTTTGATTTTGATATTCGGAATATTAAATGAGGACTGAAGACGGGATTGTCTAGAATTATATTTGTTTTTTGAAAATATAGTGCACATTTTTTAGAGATTTTTGAAATAATTTATTCGAATATTTAAATATATTAAATACTTCAAATAAATTATATTCTTTGAGAAGTCCTATAAGGGTGTTCATGTTTTTAAAAGGCAATTGGTGTTCTTAAAGGTAAGACCAGAAACAAAATTGTCTCCTTTAAATATTTATTTATTAATTTCAATTACTTTCGTATATCTGTTGGGTTATTTATTCCATTTGACACTATATATTGAGTTTTGATTATATACGTCTATTAAATGTAAGCGGTGCTTGTGTAGACATACATTTAATTCTAAAAGTTTTTTGAATAGAAATTTTTTTGAAATTAAAATTGTAGAAGATAAACATATTTCAATTTGTTTTAATATTCAAATTTAGTATATTGAAGACTATACAACAGCTATTGGATAATTGATTTAGTTTTTAATTATTGTTGTTGTTAGTTTATGTAAACAGATAACTGGGTTTTTTTCATTATGTGCTTACCGTTTATTCTTAATAGATTGTCTGATTTACAGTAACAAAATATCATCGTATATTGTTGCCCGACCTGCAAAAGTAAACGTACTCTAAAAAGTACACAATCATTCCCGCTTCCTCTTTTAAGTTTGTGATAATTTGATCAGTTAAGTGACTTTATTTCCTTCTTTGAGTTATAAATCTTCTATACTTTGATTTCAGTATATTACCTTCGAAGAAGCTGACGCTCATTTGTAACTAGCTAGCTAGTGAAATTCAGAGAGTGTATATGACAACAGGCAGGGCAGAAATAATAGAAAAAATTTTCATAGCCTAATCCAGATTTAGAAATGAGATCTTTAACGAATACTGAATTATTGTTTTGCAATTGCTGACAATTCTATTTCATGCCTCCTATCAGCTGTTCTGAACAAAAAACAGGAAGCAGTTCAACGACGTTGTTATGGTAGCAATGCTTAAAAACAGGCATGGCACTGGAAGAAGAAGAGAAAGATCGAATGAAAATCAGGGCTTCAGATTGGTAATGTGGCACGGTGGTTCTTCTATGAAATTTTTAACCAGAAATTAATCTTTTTAAACGGTAATTTTCAGTAACTATTTGCTATTTGATGTTTAGTTCAACTACATTAAAGGCCGGCTAGAGCGACACAAATATATCACTACATCTCGACGGTTTCGTAAGTGTTGACTCTCGTGCCTTTGATAAACTGGATTCACTGAGAGTCTTCTGGAGCATTTTCAGCGATACCACACACATAATTTATAACAGATTCTTCGTGCGCTTTTTTTCCATTAATAAAACTGCAAAAACACTTGAGGTGAATTCACAAAATAGAATATTGTAAACAAACTAACAAACACGACAGACGGCGCTCAAATTCAGTGTGAGTAGAGAGTATACTTGTGTGGTAATTTCTTTGTGACAAAAAATTTCTACAACTGCTTCAAGCATATTTGATGAAAAATCAATTCCTGACAATCTCTGGAAAGCAATATTTCGTCAAGTTTCAGCAAAAATGTATTTACACCTAAGATTTCTATTGTAACATCATTTTTGACTGTGACATTCAGGCGTACACGCAGGAAGAAATAAATAAGGGCTGAGCCATTTAAAATTTTCATTTTGATCAACTATAATTAATAAACTAATAAACTTTTTTCGAAGTTGTCTTTAATCAGAAAGGTTGAACTTCAAAATTTTCGAATGAAAGACAATTTCATTCAAATGAATACCACGACTAGCTACAATATCTCAGTACAGATCAACCCAATTTTTCAGTACATTGTTAATTGTTTGGAGCTCAATCTCAAGAATGGCAACTTCGATTTTGTGTTGCAAGGTTTCAATCGTTTCTAGATGGTTAGCATAACACTCATCCTTAACGGATCCCCCAAAAAAATAGCCCACCGAGATGAAAATGAGCTTCATCGCTAAAAATGATTATGCTGGGAAAATGCTCCTCTTCGGCCATACGATCAATAGAACAATAGAACAATAGAACAGCGGAGTGGAAACGCATCGGGTGGTCACGAGGCTTCACTTCTTGCATTAGTTGAACTTTGTAAGCCTTCATGCCCAGGTCTTTCAGCAAAATCTTCCCAGAGAAGTGCAAGAATTGTTCAGTTCTCGAGCACGAAGACGAGATGATGTTTAGCTTCTTTTAGGCTATAGTAGCAATGTTTTCAGGTGGGCTTAGTTGACGAGAACGTGATCTGCTTGTTTCATCAATTAACTATTCAGTTTTCATGGCCAAATTGATCTACAAATTGCAGTGAGGGCATTTCTTTTCTATTGAATTTTCCTTGGGAATTTCTAACATTTTGGAAGAATCACCATTTTGGAAATAGGTTTTTAATATCTTTCATTTATGGTCAAGCGTAACTCGACCTATTTTGTTAATGTCAAATATCGAGTAACTTTCTGTCAAAACACAAATGACAGAAATGTTGCTAGACTCGAAATAACCAATACTTCAGGGTGCAAACCCTAGATGGCCCACTCTTTCTTCACCTTCACACATGAAACTAACAGATCTTCCTCCCGATTAAAGTTCACTGATATTTTATTATATTCCATTTTTCTACCACCTGCCATAATTCGTCTTCTAAAATGATGGCCTAATGGTTAACGGTTAAGAATAATTTATCAACGCTTTTATTCTTTTGAGTGCACTATGAATAAATATTTTGGACGGTTGTCCAATTTCAATCGCTGAAATATCAAAGCATTCGATAATTTCTCTATCACTTACGTTCAATACACGACCCAGCTTTTATTTAAATGAATCGACAGTAATTCACAATTCGAAGAGATTTGATATACGATTACGAGCGATAGTTCAATTCACTTAAGTGACCATCACTTCAAATTAGATTGATAGGACTTCATAATTCGAGTGGAACATGCCATGAAATCGATGAGAAGTGAATTAATAAAATTAAAATGTTAACTTCCCACAATCAATTACTAATCCTGACATGTTCTAACAAGGACAGTGTCTTTCTTGTCCAATCCATAATCTTCTAACTCATATTCAATATCAATATGGAATTTGATTTGAAGTGCAACCGCTGGTATTTCAACCGAATATGCCAGGAATTCATGTTCAAACCGATTTCTCCTTGTTTATCTGGATAATGTGTAAAACATATTTTTTTACCCACGGCTTCGCACGTACACTTACCATAATTCGTTTTTTATCTCCAATTTTGGGACACACAGTGTATTAATTTACTTTTATAGAACCTCTACGTAAAGGTAATTGGTTCTCAACCAAGTACCAACTTAATCCAAAATCTTTCAACTTCCGTTCAACGGTTAGCATTTCAACTAAATATACCTTGCATATACAGTGTGAAAACCACTTATGAAATAAAATTCTTTGAGCCCTTATATTAGAAAATTATAGAAAACATTGGGACACGTCAATTTCAAATTCAGTACTGCGCTCTTTAAGCATACATACATACATAGTACATTTGAATGTATACAAGGTAGTTCGCTCAAATTCAGCACAGTCTGTCCTCTTTATTTTAAATGGAAGAGCCTGTATATTTTTATAGTTTTTAAAGCTTCTTAATAACCTGATTTCGAATCATGCATGGTCTATTATGTATAATACTGGGTGCAATAATGATATTAATAATTTATCAAGTGTTAAATAATGGTATTTTTTAAATAACATAATACAGGGTGTCTACTTTTAAAGGGTGCAAACTTCAAGGACAGATCATACAAGTTATTTGCAACAAAAAATGTCGAATAGCACATGGTCGAAATTTTGATCGTAATTCTTCACTTTAACATTTCTTGATTTCACAACGTTTTAATAGTTTTGCCACAAAATCCATTATACTTCAGTTATCCTTGTAGCCTCATCAAATTTAACCACATATCTGGAAACGGCATTATTTTTCTACAAGATAAGGAGTTCCGTATGTCAAAAGATTCTTATTACAGGCGTGGTAAGGAAATGAATATCACCATTCTGAAGTGAACAAATTCAGCCATATTTTTCCACTGGTTTTATCGATGAAATACTATAAATTATGGACATGTTTTCTTTTCAGCAAAATATTCATTCAGAGTGCTTTCGAACGACATATCAACTTTTGTGCTAGCTGCTGGTCCTCTGCCATAATATCATGGCTACGAAAAGTTGAAATATTCCAAACCTAAATTTGCTCACCTGATGAAGTCATGGTATGACGAAACAATTGTCGTGTAAATCAATAAAATAGCGGAAGTTAACATTTGTTTTTCTTATATTAAATTTGCTCCATCTGGAATCTTCTTGTCTGTTTCCTTTACATTTTTTCATAAAATCTGTATTACTAAAATTTAGTTTATTTGTTTGAGTTATTTTGATTCTGCGGATAAATTCATGCTTTCTGTGAGAACTACTTCAATATTCAATCATAAAGAGCTTCAAGACAGAGCAAATTCAGGTTTGGAATATTCCAACTTTTCGTTGTTATCTTCTTAGCTATGATATAGCAGAGGCCAAAGTTGATATGTCATTCGGATGCACACTAAATAAGTGAGGTATTTTTTGCTGAAAAGAAAATATGTCCATAATTAATAATGGTTCATCGATAAAACCATAAAAGAAATATGACTGAGTTTGTTCACTTCAGAATCGTGATATTCATCTCCTCACCACGCCCGCATTGAAAATGTTTTGGCACACAGAACACCTTTTCCTGTAGCAAATTTAATGTCGTTTCCAGATATGTGGTCAAATTTAATGAGGCTACAAGAATAATTGAAGTATAATTGATTTTGTGGAAAAACTTGAAATGTTTCATAAAATCAACATTTCGATCATGTGTTATATCACATGTTTTGTTGCAACTAACTTATATGATCTCCCATTTTAAAAGTAGACACCCTGTATAGACTTATGAAATTTCTGAACTATCAATTAAGTCGAAAAAATTTCTAAAATTAATTCTATAATAAATTCAATTCATCAATGTATGCCAATGACTACAAATCTGTCAAGTATCTATATTCGCTATACACAGAGGCACTAAGATATTAATCATACACAAGCGCCATCTAGAGTATGCAAATATACATACAAGACATATCTTTGCTAGCTAATTCAAGTGATGAAATGTATTCTGGATATTTTCACGTTATAAAATAAAAATTTTCCTCATGCTCAAATCAGACCATAATATACCGTAATTCTCATCATTAGCATATTCATATTCAAATAAATCATTTCGGCTGATGTGTACTAAATATCATCAGTAAGGATTGTGAGCTATGGAAGTAGAAAGCTCTACAAATCGAGACAGTATAACATAGATCTGTATAACAATTCCATACTCAAACAAAACGGATGAGGTTATGCTGATCACAGAGTTTGTTTGAGTATGGAATTGTTATACAGATGTATGTTACACTGTCTCGATTTGTAGAACTTTCTATTACTATAGCTCACAATCCTTTTTGATAATATTTGATACAGATCAGCCGAATTAATTTATTTTATTATTTATTATTCATTATTTTTATCTATTATATATATTCATATGCCGATAAATGGAGAAAATCTGCAAATAATGTGGATTGTTATCAGTCAGACGTTGCGGTGTTTGAGATTAACATTGAAAAGTAAATTCCTTATTGAAAACCTATTTTTTACTGAAGTACTAATGAAATAATTAACTGAGACTCACCGAATTGAGATTTCAAGCATAATCGGTTACAGAGATAATGGCACAAGTCAAGTTGAAGTGGCAAACTTATTAAACCAGAGGTATCTTCAGTTGCCTAATATTTCAGAAGGTACTGTGTCTAGAATTAATACACAATTCAGAGAACCTCGACATGTCAAACCCTTAAAAAAACCCAATTTGTTGAAGGTACTGTGAAATTGGATATTAGGTATTGCAAAGTATTCAATGACAAGTATACGTTAAATTTGCCATGAACATAATTTAGGTCAAATAACTGTCATAAGGTGTCTCCACAAAGCAAAACTTTACCTATATATAAAATCACCTGTGTGCAAATGCTAACAAACGTCGATTCAGATCGTATAATACATTTCTGTGAGATAATGATGAATAAACGGAACAGAAATGAAATAGCTGTACAAACAATCCTTTTTTCTGGTGAATCAACATATATATTGAACTTGGTCAGCGGAAAATCATCACTGGATGCGTGAGACACCTAGGCAGTATCCACAAAAGATGAACGTTTGGACTGGTATCATAGGTGACCATATAATTGGTTCTACATTTATATAGGGGACTTTGACAGTCGGAAAATATTCTAGTTTTATTAGAGACGAAATTATTTCTGCGTTAATCAACTTATTCCTTATATAATAGATCCAAGCCTACTGAATAAAAATATCTGGTTCCAGCAGGATGAAACTCCACCCCATTATGCTTCAATGCTCAGAACTTACTTGAAAGGAATCTTCCCCAATTAATGGACTGGACGAAGAGGTACTATTGAGTGGCCAGCTAGATCGCCAGACCTTACGCCGTTGGATATTTTCTATGGGGCTATCTCAAGAACAAAGTTCATGCAACACAGACGACGAATATCGCAGACCTTAAAGAAAGGATAACTACAGAAATGCGGAATATTTCAACTCAAACTCAAACATTTATTTAAATGTATTAAAATCAATAACATCTTGTAATTGAAGTATTCAGTTTTTTGAAACCAATTATAATTTCGAAATTTTTTCAGTATTATTCATAATAGACCATACATGACATAGTTCGTCGAAATCACGTTATTAGAAAGCTTAATATAAAAACATACATGGTGTTCTATTTAAAATAAAGAGGACCGACTATGTTAAACTTGCACGAATCACCTGTATATTTAAATTTATGTTTAAAAAGCGCACTATTGAATTTAGAAGTTGACGTGTTCCAGTTTTTTCTATAATTGTCTAACATGAGCCACAAATAATTTTATTCCATAAGTTCTTTCCACACTGTATGTTCAAACCTGTTTCTCCCCATTTCTCTGGATGATATGTGAAATATCGTTTATTCGTTTCTACCCACGGATTGGCATGTACACTCAACAAAATCAAAACCCACATTTTTGATTCAGTTTTGGGACACTCAATAGGAATAATATATTTATTTCAGAAAAAAAAAGAACAACGAAGTACCAACTTTATTACAATTTGAAATTGGCCTGCGAGGCCATCTGAACTAACACCACTTGATTTTTACCTTTGAGAAAGGAAAGTTTACATAACACTGAATAAGACCTGTGTAAGCGAGTTATAAATTGCATTGAGAAGCCAGATGACAATGAGGTTCACAAACGAATTTCAAAATGTTCAGAAATTTAGTGTGCTCATTTGGAACAATTATTGTGAACATTTTCAAAATTCTCATACATATCAAGTTATTGAATTATCATAGTTCGTTGCTGTTTAACCGTTCATTTGTCATTTCAGTTCTTTTGCATATTGTCACCAAAATTTGATCACATTCACATAGCGAACGAACAATTTCATCAAGTCTTCATTTGATTCCTCAAGATTCAAATTTTCCATTCTGATTCTATTAGATTTAAATTTTCGTTAATGAACTCTCAGGTTATTTATTAATGATAAATCAGGTGTCAAGTTCATATAAAGGGATGTATGATATTTAATAATTATATACAAAATATGGCAAATTAATACGATTGTTCAGAAACTTGTCTTCATTTAGTAAACTCGACTTTTTGGGTACAGGAACATGATATATCATTTGAAAGTAATTTTAATTTTTTTTTTCGGATATTTGACAATATACAGGTTGTTCCATTTGAAAAAATTCACTTTTAACAATAATTACATCTAGCGGTGAAATCATAAATTTTGAATGACCTGTTCAATGAGATATTAATGTTATGCATTATGTTTCACTTTATAGACATATAGTGGAAATTAACTACTAAAGAATCAAAAGAAATATAAAATAATGACAAAATTATTTTGATATCGCATTTCCCTTAGATCAGAAAGATTTTTAATGTCATTTTACAAAGTTGATCCTAAAGTGGATTAAAAAATGTTCTTGATCAACACTACAACCTCATGTTGGCTAGATCTTAAATAAGCAGACCTATAATTTCTAAATAAATATTTGATAGATTCGGTCTTCACTTGGTGGAAACTCATTTTAATTAAAAAAATGTATATATGACAGTAATTTATTTCCACAAAAATGTTTGTACTGATACAACAATTGTTTCACCACGATGTGACAGTACAATGTAATACCTGAAGAAGCCAGATCGTGGTGAAACAATTGTTGTATCAGTACAAACATTTTTGTGGAAATAAATTACTGTCATATATACATTTTTTTAATTTCTAAATAAATTATAATTATATAATACTCAGAACTTCCGAAGGATGGATCCAGCCAAGTCTTCATAAGTAAATAATCGGAAACATTAGTTAGTTTTTTTACAGAATAATAGCTGGAATTAATTCACCAGAACCTCTACAGATTTTAATCTAAATAAATCTTATGAAAACATTTGGATTTAAATTTTAAAAAACATGTCCTAAATACACTGTATCACTTTATAGACATATATAGTATCATCACATATGGTGGAAATTGATTAATAAAGAATCAAAAGAAATATGAAATAATGACAAAATTATTTAGACATCATTATTTTATATTTCTTTTGATTCTTTATTAGTTAATTTCCACCATAATTGATAAAAATATTAGGAGTACAAATAAGTTTCCGCCGTTTTATTGTAGATGGCGCGGCACGGACTTTCGGTTAGCTTTCGCAGATGCTAACCGGCTTAAAAAATAGTTTATACATTCAAGAACAACATAACCTATTAATATCATTGATTTTATATTGGTAAAATATAATTTTCATAAGTTGAAAATGTCAAAATTTGAGCCAAGTAAGCGTCATTTGCGGGAAGTATTAGTTTACTTCTTTAATTTAGAGAAATCTGCTGCTGAGGCGCATCAATTGCTCATAGAAGCATATGGTGAGGGTGCTTTGAGTGAGAGAACGTGTCGAGAGTGGTTTCAAAAGTTTTAAAACGGTGATTTCGACGTAAAAGACAAAGATCGCAGTGGAAGGCCAAAAATTTACGAGGATGCAGAATTGGAGGAATTATTGGAGGAAGATTAATCTCAAACACAAAAAAAAACTTGCTCTAACATTAGAAGTCACTCAGAAAGCAGTCTCACATCGTTTAAATTTAATTTGTGTTAAAAAACGGCGGAAACTTATTTGTACTCCTAATAAATATGACTATAAAGTGATACAGTGTATTTAGGACATGTTTTTTACAATTTAATTCTAAGTGTATTCATGGGATTTATTTAGATTAAAATCTTTAGAGGTTCTGGTGAATTAATTCCATCTATTATTCTGAAATAAACCAACTAATGTTTCGGATGATATACTCATGAAGACTTGGCTTGATCCATCCTTCGGAAGTTCTGAGTATTATATAATTATAATTTATTTAGAAATTATAGGTCTGCTTATTTAAGCTCTAACCAACATGAGGTTGTAGTGTTGATCAAGAATATTTTTCAATCCACTCTAGGATCAACTTTGTGAAATGACGTTAAAAAATCTTTCTAATCTAACTAAGGGAAATGCGATTGTTTTATTTGAGACTGTTCATAGACCTCATGTTCGTCCAACAGAGTTCACCTATGAAAGTCACTACGCAAATATACACCTGTTACTGTGTTCATAGCTGACGATTAAAATTTGAGAAGTTCAAATGATAGTGCTGACTCGTCTACTTTATTATTGGCGATGCCCTCGGTCTTAATGATTTTAGTCGAATTAATTCGGTAAAAAAATTATATGGCGGTAGGTATGTTGGATCTTATTTTCTCTGAAGATGATGATATCGAGGTCTACCCTACCTTAGATGTTTTGTCTAGGTTGAATGCCTACCATCTCGTACCCTACGCTAGTGTACCGGTTAGTTTTTTACGTTTTCGTGACATGGGTGTTTCGTCCAGTCGTCCTATAATTTTAAGGGGGTCTATTATGAATCATTGAATAGCTATTTATTGAAAATCCATTGGGCTGTTTTATTCCATTTATTCAGAGGTGAATGACTTGGTTGATATAGTTTACATCGTATTCATCAAGGTCATATATTGATTTGTTCCTAAAATTTATATTATCTACCTTTCCTTCTTGGTACACCCCTGAACTCAAGAACCCTATTTTCATAAGAAGAGAATTCACCGGAAATATAAGCGATATGAATCGCTGGTAGGACTATATTTAGTTATCTTCGATTGGATTACGCCAGAATGGCCGAGCCTACTATTCAGATTATATTTAAAAAATATATTATTTTGGAATTTCATTAATTCTAAAAGAAATGATAATGATTTACTGACGAGTAGGTACTTGGATGGAAATGGATGAAGGCAAACAATCTGCCAGACTGTTTTCTGAACACTCTCAATCTTTTGTATCTCAGGTTCAAGACCTTTTGGCAATATTCCCGCTTCCGTTCATTTTTGCGGCGAAAGTATTTCTTCTTCTTGCCGAAGTTGCCTCCTTTGGTGTTCTTGGATTCTTTTCTTGAATCATCTACCTGTCTGGCCAATGTATACTAAAGCAGTCCTTGCAACTTGTAGATTCCAGATTTATTAACTTTATTTGTTAGATCCTCATTTTTTATGTAAGTACTAAGGTTATTAATGGTTTTGAAAGCTACGTTATAATTGAAACTATTTTTGAAATATTTAGCAATATTTTCAGATAATCCATTAACATAAGATAACGAAAACCATTTATGTGTACTGGTCTGTTTTATGACTGGGTACAGGAGATTTAATACCATATTCTTTTGTTAATTGAATACCATTTTGTCTATAAGAAAGGAGTCGTAACCGTCGTTTGACAATATGACTGTTTAATAATATTTAATTCTTTCAAAAAGTTATTAGAATTCAAAGACACATTCAATAGTCTATGAATAAAACTATAATATTATATGCTGATATCTTTTGGTTGGTGGGGTGATTTGAAGTTTTATGTATTGTAATATCTATATGTGTGGCTTTGTGAAAAATACTAAAATCATGTAAATTATCTAGTCTTGTTATTGTGAGATCAAGAAAATTAATACTGTGGTTTGTTTATTCTTCGATTGTGAATTTCATTTTTAGGTAGAGTTTATTAATAAACTTCGTGAAGACATGTAGTCGTCTGTAGGTGCCTTTGAAACAACAAAACATATCATCTAAATATCTATATCAATAAAGGAAATATTTGCTTATCGGATTTAAGTGTATTGCTGATTCTAGATCATTCATGAAAATTTCAGCTAAAATTGAACTGAGTATTCCCCAATTAAACCTTTGTTAGAAATATATATTGTTCCGTTGAATTTAAAATAGTTTTAATTAATATTTAATAATATTTTAAATAAGGTTATTCTGATTTTCACAACTTTTATTGTAATGTTCACAAAAATTGTTTCGATATCACAGTTGCATCATCAGGCAGGTTTACATTTTGAATAACTAAGCTCGTTTCCGAAATCCGTTGATATTTATCTTACAGTAAGTACAATAAATTTTTATTGTGCACTAAAATCCAAAAAGGGCTTTGTAAATTTCACCTTATCTGAATATATTTCACAGAAGCGAGTAAAGAAAATATGCCTTAGTGAGTTTTTGCGGTGTATTGAAACTATATTTCTGAATATGTATTTATTGATTTTTATACAAACTATACATTTTCAGTAAACTATATATTATAATTATTATTTGAATCTAATTGTTCGTTGACTAATTTTTCAATTTAACTGTATTTATTTATTTTTGTTTGAGCCATAACTTTTACTTTCTATATGTAGAATTTTAAAATTATAGCTGAATGTATGTCCTGTTCTAAGAAATGGTTAGAATATGTGGAATTACTATTATTATTGAGGAAAATCTTCAAATGTTCACAAATTCTGTCGGAAAGTTGTTCTAGTCTGTCCCATGTAAACTTTAGACCAATCACGGCAGGTTAACGTATAAATCCCCGATTTATCATCTTTATTATTAAATAGTTTTGTTGCTGACATATTTCGAGGCAATTAAGACTATCATTCATTTTGATGGGGTTGGTGTTATTTTTACTCAATAGTTTTTTTTTACAATTTGTATTGTTTCTATTGGAGATATACTAGTATACCTCTAATAGAAACAATACAAATTGTAAAAATAATGGGAAATCCACTCAGTTCAATTTTAGCTGAAATTTTCATTGATGATCTAGAATCAAAAATACACCTAAATCCGATAAGCAAAAATATTTCCTTTATTGGTATAGATATGAAGATTTAAGTCTTTGTTAATTCACAGGCACAGACCAACAACTACATATCTTCTCAAAGTTTATTAATAAACTGCATCTAACAGTCAAATTCACAATCGAAGAAGAAAAGAACCAAGTGTATCAATTTTCTTGAAGTCCCAATAATAAGACTCGATAATTTACATGATTTTAGTATTTTCACCGTCAAAGAACGGTTACAACCCTTTTCTTATAGACCAATTGGTATCCAATAAACAAACGAACATGTCATCAAATCTCGTATATTTAGTCATAAAAGAGGACAATACGCAGAAATACATTTCGTTATCTTATTTCAATGGATTATCTGAAAATATTGCTAAATATTTCGAAAATAGTTTCAATTACCTCGCAGCTTCCAGAACCACTAATAATCTTGGTACTTACTTAAAAAACAATAAGGATCGAATAAATAAAGAAAATAAATCTGGAATCTACAAGTTGCATGGACTGCTGCAGTATACATCTTGAAGAATTCAGGGATACTTTGAACAATAACTATGAAATTATCCACGTCTAAGGCAAAAGTTCCAGATTAACACTTTTAGAATTTCTTGGAATCAACAGGTACTGTTTACGCAAATGTGCCCTAATAATTTGCCTGCTGTCCGTTATTCTCTGAAATAAAGTCAGATTTTGTATATTTCTTTTTCCAGTCTGTGAGTGAAAGTACCTGCAGTAATGAATTAATTGTTGTATTCATTCAAGTAGAAGTTGCCGTACGAGGCATACCTTTCTGTTTCATTTTCAAGCCCACCTTCCCTAAGGTGCAAATAGTTCATTACTGTAAATAATAAAATATTGTGTTACAAACAGTATTCTTTCATTTCAGCGTAATAGAAAAAAGTTCTTTTACAATCATTTTCAGGTACAATGCCCGTAAAATCATTTTGAATGAACAAACAGATGTTGACAAGTTTCCATTACTGAATATCTTTCCCTAATGGCATTTTTCAGCGGCAAACTCCAATAAACACCTTGAGTTTTTATGACTTTTTTTCCATTATTTTGTCACGTACTTAACACTGTGTATTCAGTGTAACCGAGTCACACTGGACACCATCTGCCAGTACAATGTAGATACCTGAAGAAGCCATATCGTGGTGAAACAATTGTTATATCATAAATATTTTTGTGGAATTTAAAATACTCTCTTTTATATATTTTTTTATTTAAAATGAGTTTCCACCATCTAAAGACTGAATTAAAATCAAACATTCTATAGTTTTTTTTATATAATTTTCAATATAGGCATTGTAGAAGTTAGAAGGTATAATTCTGGATTCAAAGTTATGGGTCTTCTGAATTAAGAACTTTTATATAATTGTATTTAATTTATCTCTGCCATCTCTGTCTATTAAATCAAAGATGATGTTATGAAGGCTATAGGCTAATTATGAGTGTATAACCTTAAGATACACGTTGTGAGCATCTCACTTGGCTTCATGTCTTCTCTCAATCAGATCTTTGGGATGTTCTTTCTTCATATGATACTGCCTCTTCGCACTTTCCTGGCAACCATCATTAATCACTATATTTTTTATATCAAAATGTGCGGCAAACTGTTCCTCCTTTTCCGGGTGAAAACGTTCAAAATTACATTTCCGTCATATAGATAAATCTCAATTGAGAGAAGATATATCAAAATGAGGGAGCAGTTTCCTTAACATTCCTAATCAAGAAATCAACAAACAAAAATAAACGTAGGATGCCTAATAGAAATTGGTATCGCACTCAATTTCCATCTTCCTCAATTATGTTCTCAGTTCACGTCCTTCCAGAACGTGGAAACGCTAATTAGACAATTCCTCCAGGAAATTTTGGAGCCATAGGTAATCACGCGTCTTATTTGCAGAGGTTGATGATTTATCTATCCATATTTCATGCGCGAAAATTTACGACGTGAGATGAAGTTGATTCTGAAATATATTATGTAATATCTTGATTCACATAGTTGGTCCTCCTTTTGTTGCCTAATCCGTAGTGAGCTTTTTTTCTCTCATTAATTCCTAACACGATTTTAATGCTCTTGTAGCAGAACAAAATAATAGCATCCAGATGTCATTTTTTCCTAAATTCTCAGCAGAAAATGGTATTGAACGATTATTTTGGGGCTCTTTTTGCTGGGCTTTCGAAACGTCCTTTCCAAAAATTGATAGAAAAATTCGCAAAAGAACTTCAACCTGGTATAATCTGGAACTGAAAAATGAGTCAATTATGCTTAAAAATTTTAACAAAGAGCGCAAACGTAACCCACAGAACCAGGAAGTAGACGAGCTTCATAAATCCTCAAAAAAAAAATTCAAAATAAAAATTAGTTGAAACTAGAAAATTATTCGACAACACCCAAATGGTAAACTACAATAATAAAATAAAGATATTATGGGAAATAACCAGAGACAGATTGAACAAGACAAAAGTACCAAGTGAACCTATCAAAATAGCAAACAATAATGAAATAATCACTGACAACGCACAAATAGCCAATCTCTTCGGAAACTATTTCTCCACTTTTATTAAAGATCAACTAAGAGTTTACATCGGGTCACAACTGTCCATGAATTGCACTACAGGAAACATGGTAAATGAAAGCTTTTTTTTCTTCCCCTCATCAAATGATGAAGTGGAAAAAGTTATTTCGGCGCTTCCAAATAAAAAGTCTACAGGCATAGTTGAAGTTCCCATTTATCTGATAAAAAAATGTAAAATTGAAATTGCACCACTCATATCGAAAATGCTAAATATATCTTTTGAAGAAACAGAATTCCCCCCTTTTCTCAAACAATCTTTGGTCATCCCTATATATGAGAAAGATGATTCACTCGCGATTGAAAACTATAGACCAATATCTATCTAAGTACAATCTCTAAAATAATTGAAAAGATCGTTATAAATAGAATTGATGACTTCCTAGATAGATTCAAAATATTAAGAAAGGATCAACATTCTACTGAAACAGCTGTCACAGAATTTGTTCAACATGTTCATGATTACAATAATACTTTGGCTGAACCCATTTTCACACAGCTATTGTTTCGAAAATTTTCATTTCGGTTTCGCGATTAATTTCACAATTTTCGGTTTCGCGATTTTAATTTAATCATTGTGAATCATTGACTGGCAGGCTGAAATTTTATGTGCGTATGGGTGCTTTGAGTCTATTGGGATACATATGTCTCTACAAGTAGGTTTTCTAAATACAATCTTAAATACAACAGTCCCACTATCGAGTTCAAATTTAGCTTTTTTTACATGTATAATAACAGCAAGAGGACTAATACAGAATTTCGTGAAGATCTTATAATTAGAAGCCCAAAGAAATTACTTTGTGAGATCCGGATTTCAATTAAGTGCTTTTCACATTTTTTATATTTAGACATAAATATATAAAATTCTGGTTGAATTTCACATCAAATATCAGAATAAGACTGTTTGGAGACGTTTTGAAATTCTTAAAATATTATCGTAAGGTTCGAAGATAAAAGATATTTACATATTGTGAATATCTGCAGTTATAGTATCCAGGATTTTATTGAAGATATTGGCACATTCATTTTGGAGTTCGTCAAAAATATCACGGAGGTTTTCCTGAAAGTAATAATAAAATGCAAAAAAAATGCGAAATTTGAATGAGTTTGGACTTAAGGTACATAATTTTTGAGATAATGAACTGTTTTAACCGCTTATATTTGGTAGTCGATCATGTAAAAACTGCTTTTGTATTACTATGTTTTACCACTAGCAAATTTTTGATGTTTGCATTATGTGAAGTTTTGAATGAATATTTTATGAAGGTTTGGGTGCAAAATAATGATAACAAGATGTCCTCAATTTCAATTCAAAATTTGGCACAGAAGGGAAAAACATATTTTTCGACAATGATAAGGGTTTTAGTTATCACTTGAAAGCATTTAATATCGAGTTCAGTTTGATTGAAAGAAATAACTTCTTAAATCATAAACCATCCAACTGAACTGTTTAATTACCAAATATTTTATGCTTTCAAATGATATTGTCTGTAGATGAATGCAAGTATGAAATTCTATCAACAAAATGTTATCTCACATAATGTGAATATCGAGAGATTTTTTTTTATTGAGACACAATAAGTACAAATCCTTGTTTCAATAAATTTTGGGAGTTTTTTTTTCGGACCCTAGTCACAGACTGCTGGATGAAGAAAAATATTTTAAATAATATAATATATATTGATATCTTTAATCTTCCTACCTGAATACATTTAATTATACAAATAGATTAATTCGGCTAATCTGTACATGAAATTATTAATGAGGATTATGAGCTATGATAATGGAAAATTTTAGAAATCGAGACAGTGTAACATACATCTGTATAACAATTCTATAATCAAACAAACACGACAAGGTTTTGTTGATCAGAGGCAAATTGCAGACATGCGCACGTTTCAAACTGATTGGTTTTCGGCAGTGTTATATACGCTAGTGATTCCAAATCTGTCAAGTATCTATATTCGCTATACACAGAGGTTCTGAGGTATTAATAATATACTAGCGCCATCTAAATAAATACATACAAGACATACCTTCGCGAGTTAAATGAAGTAAAGAAACGTATTCTCGATATTGACCCATCTTTAGACAAGATGGAATAGTTAATTCCCGAACCTCGAGTCACAATTAAATGTGTAAAATATCAATTTATTGATAGTAAAACATAGTAATTTCTACAACTCGTTTTAATTATGATCAACTACCAAATAGTAACGGCTAAAACCGTTCAGTATCTTATCCTATTCTGTTGATTAAAATTAGACACGAACAATAAAGAATCTAATTCACTCTCATTTTTAATATCATTCATCACAACTTGATCTGAAAATTAATTATATTGGAAAAAATTCGAAATAACCTTTTTTCCAAACCTGGGTTCGAATCTTGTGCGTTCAAATACAATGCGGGAGTATGAAATCCGATGATGGATATATTGAAAGATTTTGCATTAGTCTTCTTGTAGTTAATTTATACCTGAACGTCGATATTTTATATATCTTAATTAATTAAATAATTTATATTTTGATGCTACATTCAAACTCGATCGTGGGACTGTTGTGTTAGTTAATTAAGGTGCTCCACGCTGCACCGCTTATAAAATTTTTCTTTTTTTCTTGATCTTCTTAAAACACGATTCGCATAAAATTTTGCAGCAACATGTTCATTATAATTTTACTTCTAAAACCCATAGATTGTTTACGGTCTGACCAGACAGAACTATTTTTGACCTCGGATTCTTCATCAGTGATTCCAACATAGTCGTTTAAGACTCCTTTCGGTTCAAAATTGAAAAAAACAGCCATTTGTGCAAAACGATACCACGCAATCCCTGAAACAAGCGCTCAAACTAGTTTATTGCACGGCAGATGAAGTAACAGATTACATTAACATTCCACCGTCGAAGAATTCCATTTCCATTCGTTTAGCGAGATTTTATTTTACTCCTGAGCCTTCAATGTTTTTTCATTCTAAATCACCAATAACCATGAAAGAATTTGTCTAAGCGTATTCCGGTAAAGCGAGCACGTCTGTAGAATGCTTCGTAAATTACTACAGGATACTCTGGGTGGAATGGGGCTTGAAATTTACACAGCCACGTTTTCCGGATCACACCTTTATACAATGCAAATTCTGTAAAATCTATGAAATACACGATAAAAAACACTGCTTGCATATTCTTCAAACAGCTTGGTGTTCTCAGTTCAAATGTTGGGATACTGAAATAATACATAAGATGATCGACTTCCTCTAAAACAACTGCTGTGAACACAAAAACCGCCTGCATATGGTGAAAATCATCGTTCAAATCTGGGAGAGTTGAATACCGTAACGAAACTTTCATTTAAAATTTTAAATAAGGTATAATTTATGCATTGTTATAAAATTGATGTGCATCACGATTCGATTAGACTCCTCTACTTTTCAACATATCATTCATTTACATCTCAATATGCCCCGAAAATGCATAATTATCGTTCCATTGTTTGAAATTTACAATTTATTTCAATGAACGTGTAGGTTTTCTACAGTGTTTTGGTATCAATGATGTACGTATTCATTTCGAAGGAGTATGATCATTTTAAATTTTTGAGACCTCATCCACATTTCTTCTTAAATCTCACGCAAATCAAATAATTACTTTCGAGGTATGAACTCAGTCATTACTGTTTTGAAAATAAAACGAATTCTACGAAAATAAGAAATTCGAAAACAAAAATAAATTCTAAAAAATGCGTAAATCGAAGGTCGACAATTTAAAACTAAAATTTCAAATAATCCATATTGTTAAGAACTTCTCAAAAACTAATTTATTTGAAATTTAATATATTTAAATAAATTACTTCAAAAACTCGAAAAACATGTAGCAAGTCCTCAAAAAATGATTAGAATTCAGATAAGTCCATTTCAACATCACATTCATACAAAATGTTTAGTTTTCTGATCTTATATTTATGAAAACTAAATCTTTCTCAAAAATATACAACATAATTTCAAGAACTTCTCAAAAACTAATTTATTTGAAATATCCAATCTATTTTAATACTACTCTGTCAAAAAAGTACCTGGAATTTTCAATTAAAACAACATTTTTACATTTAATCGTCAAAATTTATTGGGTCGCCTTCAAAATAGGCTCCATTTGCTCCAATACATCTATGCCAACGGCACTTCCAATTATCGAAACATTTTTTATAGGCGCTTTCCGGGATGGACTTTAGCTCTCGCGCCGAATTTTGTTTTATGGCTTCAATCGACTCAAAACGGGTGCCACGAAGGGGCAATTTTAGTTTTGGGAAGAGGAAAAAGTCGCAGGGAGCCAAATCCGGCGAATACGGTGGTTGCTGAAGCACGTTTGTTGAGTTTTTGGCGAGAAAGTCAGTCACAATCGTAGCTCGGTGAGAAGGCGCGTTATCGTCATGCAAAATCCATGAGTTGTTCGCCCACAAATTTGGCCGCTTCTTACGGATACGCTCACGCAAACGTTTCATAACGCCTAGGTAATACTCCTTGTTTACCGTCTGACCCTCTGGAACGAATTCGTAGTGCACCACGCCACGGATATCGAAGAAAACAATGAGAATCACCTTCATTTTCGAGCGGCTTTGGTGTGGTTTTTTCGGTTTCGGCTCATTTTTTGCCACCCATTCCGATGATTGCTGGCTTGTTTGCATATCGTACTCGTTGACCCAGATCTCATCACCAGTTATAATGCGTTCCATGAATGTAGAATCGGAATTACAGCGATCCAGCATGTCTGAAGCAACCTGTTCGCGATGACGTTTTTTAAGAAAATTCAGGTCTTTCGGTACGAGTCGTGCGGCCACCTTTCTCATGCCCAAAATATCAATCAAAATCGTACGTGCGGACTCGTGGGATATCTTAAGATCATGTACTATCTCTCTCAAGCTGGTACGACGGTTTTCCAGCACCCTTTCCTTAATTTTATCGACGTTATCTTCGATCGAAGCCGTCGATGGGCGACCACTTCACGACCGTCCTTGAAGGCTTTGTACCACTGATATGCACGAGTTTTCGATAGAGCATTATCACCAAAGGCCTTTTGCAACATTTTCAATGCATCGGCACACGAAAATTCATTTGCAACACAAAACTTTAAACAAATTCTTTGCTCAACGTAATCACCCATTGTAAAAATCGGCACGCACTCTGACATCGACTGACTTAATCAGCTGTTGCAAACACACTAGTTGACAGATCCCGCTCAAGCTTGGCATAGTAATTAAGGACAGTGATACCAACCTAGGAAAAAAAATTTTACCTGCCTCATTGCCCCGCCAGATTTAAATCGATAATTCCCGGTATTTTCTTGACAGAATGTAAATTACTTCAAAACTCTCAAAACGTATAGCACATCATCAAAAAATAATTAGAATTGAGATAAGACCATTTCAACTTTACATTTAAAAACTAAAATCAAATTAACAACTTTAGGAATATGTGTTTGTTTGAAGATTTAAAACTAGGTATATCTAATATCCAAGCTACTCTATGTTCACAACAAAACCACACAAAGTTTATAAGGCACTTTAATGGTCTCAGTTAAAAGATTCAACACTGTTTAATAAATTTCCTTATTTAAAAACCTGATATAAATATATATTAAATAATAAGAAAGCGGTTTTTTACTTGATAGAAGGAATATTACAAAAGTTGTATATCAAAAAAGATTTAATCTGTTAGTCTTTTACAAATTTAATTTCAAAAAATTTTTATTCATGAAACTTTAAGAATTAAATGAATGTCTAATAAGCAATGCTTGTATTTAAGTATAAAATCGAAACTCATTATAAAATAGCAAATGGAATTAAGAAAAAACCAACGAATCTAAATTGTCAATTAAAATTAAGAAATAAATAAATGTTTTTTGTTTCGTTCCAAGCATGTGCACTGAACTCTTCAGACAAGCGTACGCAGCTCTGCTTGAAACAAAATGTTTAGTTTCCTGATCTTATATTTATGAATACTAAATCTTACTCAAAATATACAACATAATTAAAAGAACTTCTTAAAAACTAATTTATCTGAAATATTCAATATATTTAATTAAATTACTTCAAAAACTCTCAAAACATGTAGCACATCCTCAAAAAATAATTAGAATTCAGATAAGCATAAAACATAGAGTACCTTGGATATTAGATATACCTAGTTTTAAATGTTCAAACAAACACATATTCCTAAAGATGGTACTGAGTAAGTTTATTTATTGTTAATTTGATTTTTGTTTTAAATGTGAAGTTGAAATGGTCTTATCCGAATTCGAATTGTTTTTTGAGGATGTGCTACATGTTTTTAGAGTTTTTTGGATATTTCAAAATAAATTAGTTTTCGAGAAGTTCTTAAAATTATGTTGTATATTTTTGAGAAAGATTTAGTTTTCATAAATATAAGATCAGAAAACTAAACATTTTGTATGAATGTGAAGTTGAAATGGTCTTATCTGAATTCTAATCATTTTTTGAGGATTTGCTACATGTTTTTCGAGTTTTTTAAGTAATTTATTTAAATATATTGAATATTTCAATTAAGTTAGTTTTTGAGAAGTTCTTAAAATAATGTTGTATATTTTTGAGTGAGATTTAGTTTTCATAAACATAAGATCAGAAAACTAAACATTTTGTAACAAGCAGAGCAGCGTACGCTTGTTTGAAGAGTTCAGTGCGCATGGTTGGAACGAAACAAAAAACATTTATTTATCTCTTAATTTTAATTGACAATTTATATTCGTTGCTGTTTTCCTAATTCCGTTTGATATAGCATAATGAGTTTCGATTTTATACGTCTATTAAATATAAGCATTGCTTATTAGACATTCATTCAATTCTTATTAAATTTTCTTGAATAAAAAGTTTTTGAAATTAAAAGTGTGGAAGACTAACAGATTAAATCTGTTTTGAAATTCAAATTTTGTAATACTCCTTCTATCAAGTAAAATACCGCTTTCTTATTAACAAAATTTGAACTGAACAAAATAAAATGAAACACATTTTTTGGCCAACCTTTGAAAGTATTTAGACCAAGCTTCATCACTTACTTTAAAAACTGAGAAATAAAAACTATCAAAAATCTATTTATCTCAAAATTAACAACATGTCTGTACCTCGAGATACGTGACTCAGTGAATGATGAAGTTTAAATCGATAACGTAAAGTCAAACTATGTTCCATAAAGAACAAACAAGGTGTAAATCAAGGTTGTGTTCCAAAAATATTAAATATTTCAAAAATTTTCCTCCAGTTGAAAGAAAACTCTCGAACAAAATTACATAAACTGTATAAATAAATGAAATATAATTTTATTAAGTATCTACTTGATGAAGATTGATATGAATTCATTCTCGAATTCAACTATCAAATAAGCGACAGCTGAAATAATCTGATATTTTCAAGACATTTTCTGAAAAAATTCAGAAAGAACTATTGTGAAAGTGTCTATACACTCATTATATATTATATATACATTATCTTCAATGTATGTTAGATAGGAACATGAGGAACATTTTGTTTAAGACTAAATAGAAAATGAGGATTCTAACTAATACAAGATGATCAAAACAAATTTTTGAAATTACTATGTCAATAAAAATATATTTTACACATTTTCTTGTGACTCGAGTTTCGGGAAATGAATGGGAACTATCCCATTCATTTCCCGAAACTCGAGTCACAAGAAAATGTGTAAAATATATTTTTATTGGTAGTAAAACCTAGTAATTTCTAAAATTTGTTTTAATAATGATCAACTACCAAGTAGTAATGGTTGAAACAATTCAGTATCCAATACAAAATAATTTCAACAAAGCAATGAATGTAAATTATTTGATAACTCTGTTGCGAATTTATTACATTCCACAGTTGTCATCATGATTAATCCAAATAATTGACGCAAAATTTGAGCATTAGATATTTTCATAGTTGGTGTTCTTTGTTGAATGAGGCCTTTCATTTTAATTCTGTGGGAGATTTTGCAGACTAATCTACCTTTCGCTGCTTGTTGTTTTATTGTGATTCGACTAGATGAAATTTCATCTTGGGAAAATTTCAATTTGCTGTGCAATCAGTTGCAATTATAAAATAATCTACGACATTTTTCTTTTCGACTATTATTGTTGAGTGCAAGACGAATCTTCCACTAGAATTCTTATCATAATGTTATTACAACTGAGCGTTTAAACAGAAGTTTGAGTATTCCATTCGTTGGTACTTCTGTATTCTTTATTTATTTAGTAAATATTGAATGAAGAAATATCCATAATGAGTAAGTATCACGAAGTCCATTAACTTCATATTTCTTTGGAAGTCACAATTGATGTTTTGCTTTTGCGTAAATAAAATGTTAAATATGGATTTTTTTGTGGAATAAATATCTTTCGAATGGCAGTGATCCGAAATAACAGGTTTCCTTAAGGAACCTCACATGGTTAGAGGAATTTAAATCGTGAATGATAAAGAAAAATAAACTACGCTTTCGTTGAATTTATTGCACAGTAATTTTATGCACTGAATGGAGTTTGAGATTGGCTCAAAGTCCAGATTTAAATCTGATGGAATATATTTGGGATCAAATAGGAAGACGGGCCCATATTTCGCAGTATGTGATCCAAAATCTGACCTAAGTCATTTGCAAGCTGTTTTCACTACTGAAGAAGGAAATACTAGCCGTTTCAAAATTTGAGGAAAAATTCAACCTACTTTCCAGTTCAGCTTCTTTTTGGGCTAAGCATTGAACAGTATTGCTTCAGAACTCGTTGAAGATACTCCGACACACACTCTCTCGTTGTGCTTCGATCAAACGGTCACGCCATATGCTCTACTCCTCGAACAATTAAGTTCTATTCACTTTCTCTCTCTCTCTCTATGTCAATGAACCAACAGACAACAAGAACATCTTCATCGCCATAATCTGGATTACATGTCCTGTGGGTATAATTTTGGAAAGGAACTAGTTGATCGAGCTGCTAATTCGGCAACTCGATCTCAAACAGATCTCGAGACAACCTTGAGAAACTGAAATCCATTCGAGAATAGCAAACCTTATAAGACGAATGGAACTCAAAACTGCTCGAGATCTAATCTCAAGTTGATAGTCCTCCAAAAATTACTTGCCTTAAAAGAGAACAAAATTTGGTTATCGGAAGAGTTAGAGTACGACACACGAGATCGATTCACGGACATCTGTTGTCTTCTGTAGATCCATCCAGTTGTGAGTACTGTTTTACTATACGCCCAATAGTAAAACATTTCATCCTACGTTTTCCTCGTTATGGAGAAGCGCGCAGCAGATAGGGTCTGAAAGAAAACTTTGCAGGCAATTTCAGCTCACCAAAAGAGTATAAGCGAAACTTGGATTATCAGGACTCGTTCATCTTGTATTTTGAATATTTATTCAGCTATTCAGCATGGAGAACTAAGGTCATTTGCCGAAGAGATGTTAGCTCATTGCAACATCAGGTTCAGACACATAAAAATATAGAAAAGTATAAAATTATATACGCATATATGAACAATATAAATTTTTGAATATATGTACAAACAAAGAAATATAATGATAATACAGTATAATTTTTTTCCCATTCGAAAGCTACGTTTAAAGATTGGACTGCTACGCGCATACAGCTTCAACTAATTCAGCAGAAATTTTAAAGTCACTGTCTTCGGATTCGTTGTATTCTACTGAATTTTTAAATTCAATTATAACTTCATCCTTGTTCCATTCATCTGTGTCTTGTGAAGTTTATTCTGCAGATTCTAAAGCTTGAAGAGGGAAAATTATTTCTCGCAAGACAGTATCCATAACACTAGTTGAGCAGTTTTCGCGAAAGTGATAGTGGCAAATCTTCTCTATCTACCAGCTTTTGATCATTTTCAGCCTTGATATTCATCTGGACTCAACTAATACACGCGCATATGAGCGAACTGGTAAACATAATGAATAAATTCACAAGAAATCGTAAAATTCGATTCATGAGTCGATAACTCAGTGGTAGAGCACCGTATTAGGATCCAAAAAATTACAAGCTAGGTAGAAGAGAAATTTTCTAGTCAGTCAGTTTCGGCCACCATTTCAGTATTGAGTTGATAAGTAACAGTATCGGACGTAAGTAACAAATCCTAACCAGAACACAACTGAACTCGCAAAGCTTCTGAGGGATCTTCACATAAGATCTGGGAGTATTAGAATAATATCAAAAAAAAATAATATAATTGATTCGAACGAAATAAACAAGTTTCAAGAAATTCATGCCATTGGTATTATACTATATGTTTATATCACAGACTATAATAGTTAATACAAATATTCGCGATTGTATTATTTGTATTGTTTTTCAATAATTAATGAAGACATCATGGAGCATCAATAATGGCTATAAGGAAAGTAAAAAATTCCATCTATGGTAAAGCCGGCTTCATCAGTGAAAAGAATATTAGAAGTAAAATGCGGATGTTCAGCAACCTTTGTTAAAAGCCATTGACAGAATGTCCTTCAGGCTTGACGATCAGGAGGATTAAGAGCTTGTACGCGTTGAATATGGAATGAATACAGAAGTTGTTGCATAGTTCTCCAGACAAGGTGGCTACTTATTCCTACCTCCACTGAAATTCAACTTACACTTGTACCGGGATTTTCAGTCACAATATTTAAAATGTGCTCTTCAACTTCTGGAGTACTTACTTAGATCTTGGACGTCCAGTATCACGAGCGTTTTTTTTTAAGGAACCAGTTTCCCTGAATAGTCTAAAAACTTGATTCAACGTCACATTAGAAGGAAGTTGGCGACCGGGATCAGCCTCTGTATAAAGGCGACGTGCTTTAGGGCCACTTCCGTTGGCACATGAAAACCATATCACTCATTTCAATAGAAGAATAAGGCATTTCAAATTCAGGAATAATAACTTTTTCTCAACAACAAAGTGAACAATTCGAATCGGATGCAAAATACTCAATAAAAGTACCTAAATGTTATATGAAAACGAAATGTTCAGTAAACCAGACATCTGAAAGATGAAAATAAATCGAATATCGTATGTGGTTGTGCTAGTAGTTAATTTTAAAACCGAAAATCACTTATATCTTCAAAACGGCTCATTTGCGGACACATGTTTATATGAAACTTGTTACTTATTTTTAGATGTATAATCAGCTACGAAAATATTGAAATTTTGTTTTTTAACACCTGGTACGGTATTGCAGTCGTCACATTCACGTTTTTAAACTCCAGAATTTTTGAATTTGTCCTGTACTGACTTTGAGATTTTTATGAATAAAGCTAGGATTTGGCTTGAATGCTACATTTATATTTTGTTCCTGAAGGACGCGAAGTATTTTGTTTGTACCATGCCCTCGATATGGTAGACGTGTATATCACGT
Organism: Megalocaria dilatata; assembly: GCA_034642435.1. Lineage (NCBI taxonomy): Eukaryota > Metazoa > Arthropoda > Insecta > Coleoptera > Coccinellidae > Megalocaria > Megalocaria dilatata. The sequence goes on along the minus strand of CM067859.1, from coordinate 47,438,542 downwards.
TTTTTGGCTTTTCTGGAATCTTCTTAAATTCGAGTTTTTTTTTTTTGATATGTGGAATATATTCCTCAATAGCAATTTGCTTAATCTTGTTTAATTCTAATTGAAAATTATTATCACTATTTCGAATTATATTTACCAGTCTATGTATCATAGGATGATTCCTGCTTATTTTTGTGAGTATGGAGAAAACAGGTGTTATATTCTCGCGGGAGATCTTTAGATCCAAGAAGCTTAGTGAATTATTGGTTTTCTATTTCTGATGTGCATTTGATGTTAGGGTTTAAGCTCTTCACATAATTAAGGAAACTTTCATTGACATATCGATAGCCAAATTTGAACGAATGCTTGTATAAAGAATTATCAATTCAATATTTTTCGTGTAAATCAATAAAATAGCAGAAGTTAACATTTGTTTTTCTGATATTGAAGATGAATTTCCGTCAAGTAAAGACCGAGACAATCCAAACTTTTGAATTTGTTTTTCCAAGTAGTTCATGAAGATTCCAGAGAGTAAAGGTGACAAAGATTAACCTATGTGCAGATTAATTTTTTGTAAATAAAATTTGTTATAATATTCTATATGATTTTGTTCAATGCATAGTTTTGTTAATTAATTATTTTTTTTATTATAACTGGCAGATTGTCGTTTCATTTTAGAAAACCTTGGATGATATCGATTTTTCAGATTTTAGTGTCGATATGTCGATGATATTTTCATTATTTAAGGAGACGGTGTTCTTGATATAGTTCAATTTGTAACATACTCAGCTGATGTGTTGAAACAATTGTCAGCTTCATAAGTAATTAAGTCATTTCAATCTGTGACAAAATATTTTCTCAACATTTTTGTTGAAGTACCGGGAATTTTCAATTAAAACAACATTTTTACATTTAATCGTCAAAATTTATTGGGTCGCCTTCAAAATAGGCTCCATTTGCTCCAACACATCTATGCCAACGGCACTTCCAATTATCGAAACATTTTTATAGGCGCTTTCCGGGATGGACTTTAGCTCTCGCGCCGAATTTTGTTTTATGGCTTCAATCGACTTAAAACGGGTGCCACGAAGGGGCAATTTTAGTTTTGGGAAGAGGAAAAAGTCGCAGGGAGCCAAATCCGGCGAATACGGTGGTTGCTGAAGCACGTTTGTTGAGTTTTTGGCGAGAAAGTCAGTCACAATCGTAGCTCGGTGAGAAGGCGCGTTATTGTCATGCAAAATCCATGAGTTGTTCGCCCACAAATTTGGCCGCTTCTTACGGATACGCTCACGCAAACGTTTCATAACGCCTAGGTAATACTCCTTGTTTACCGCCTGACCCTCTGGAACGAATTCGTAGTGCACCACGCCACGGATATCGAAGAAAACAATGAGCATCACCTTCATTTTCGAGCGGCTTTGGTGTGGTTTTTTCGGTTTCGGCTCATTTTTTGCCACCCATTCCGATGATTGCTGGCTTGTTTGCATATCGTACTCGTAGACCCAGGTCTCATCACCAGTTATAATGCGTTCCATGAATGTAGAATCGGAATTACAGCATGTCTGAAGCAACCTGTTCGCGATGACGTTTTTGAAGAAAATTCAGGTCTTTCGGTACGAGTCGTGCGGCCACCTTTCTCATGCCCAAAATATCAATCAAAATCGTACGTGCGGACTCGTGGCATATCTTAAGATCATGTGCTATGTCTCTCAAGCTGGTACGACGGTTTTCCAGCACCCTTTCCTTAATTTTATCGACGTTATCTTCGATCGAAGTCGTCGATGGGCGACCACTTCACGACCGTCCTTGAAGGCTCTGTACCACTGATATGCACGAGTTTTCGATAGAGCATTATCACCAAAGGCTTTTTGCAACATTCTCAATGCATCGGCACACGAAAATTCATTTGCAACACAAAACTTTAAACAAATTCTCTGCTCAACGTAATCACCCATAGTAAAAATCGGCACGCACTCTGACATCGACTGACTTAATCAGCTGTTGCAAACACACTAGTTGACAGATCCCGCTCAAGCTTGGCATAGTAATTAAGGACAGTGGTACCAACCTAGGAAAAAAAATTTTTACCTGCCTCATTGCCCCGCCAGATTAAAATCGATAATTCCCGGTACTTTCTTGACAGAATGTAATATTCCAAATATCAAAATCAAAGAACTAACCTATATCACAACGCACACGTGGTAAGAATGAATGCTTCGAAAATAAACCAACTTTAGAATTCAAGCTTGATCTATGTTCTAACAAAATCAAAGAACAGTGTAAGTTATTTTGAGTTTATTTAAATTCATTGACATTCCACAATGAAATTTATTAAAGCCAAAATATAATTATATATTATATATAAAATAAAATAGAAAAAGGCTTTTTACTCGATAGAAGAAATATAACAAAATTTGAATATCAAAACAAATTAAATATAATATGTTGTCTTCTACAATTTTAATTTCAAAAAAAATTTTCTTCAAAAAACTTTTAGAATTAAATTAATGTCTAAAATAAGCACCGCTTACGTGTAATAGACATATATAATAAAAACTCAATATATTATGTCAAATGGAATAAATAAACCAAAAGATATACGAAAGTCATCAAAATTAATAAATAAATATTTAAAGGAAACAAAATTTTGTTTCTGGTCTTACCTTTAAGAACACCAATTGCCTTTTAAAAACATGAACAAACTTTAAGGACTTCTCAAAGAATATAATTTATTTGACGTATTTAATATATTCAGATATTCGACTAAGTTAATTCATAAATCTCTCAAGACATGCACTATTACTTCAAAAAACGAATATAATTCTAAATAATTCCTTCATCGGTCCTTAATAATATTCCAAATATCAAAATCAAAAAACTAACCTATATCACAACGCACACGTGGTAACAATGAATGCTTCGAAAATAAACCAACTTTAGAATTCAAGATTGATCTATGTTCTAACAAAATCAAAGAACAGTGTAAGTTATTTCAAGGTTATTTAAATTCATCTACATTCCAGAATGAGATTTATTAAAGCCAAAATATAATTATATATTATTTATAAAATAAAATAGAAAAAAGCCTTTTACTTGATAGAAGAAATATAACAAAATTTGAATATCAAAACAAATTAAATATAATATGTTGTCTTCTACAATTTTAATTTCAAGAAAATTTTTTTCAAAAAACTTTTAGAATTAAATTAATGTCTAAAATAAGCACCGCTTACGTGTTATAGACGTATATAATAAAAACTCAATATATAATGTCAAATGGAATAAATAAACCAATAGATATTTATTCCATTCGACATTATATATTGAGTTTTTATTATATACGTCTCTTACACGTAAGCGGTGCTTATTTTAGACATTAATTTAATTCTAAAAGTTTTTTGAAAAAAATTTTTTTGAAATTAAAATTGTAGAAGACAACATATTATATTTAATTTGTTTTGATATTCAAATTTTGTTATATTTCTTCTATCAAGTAAAAGGCCTTTTTCTACTTTATTTTATATATAATATATAATTATATTTTGGCTTTAATAAATCTCATTTTGGAATGTCGACGAATTTAAATAAACTTAAAATAACTGACACTTTTCCATTCCCCCTTCTGCTTATCCAAGTTCCGGTTTGATGAAAAGGATAATAAACTGGGGCTGGATAACTTGAATATTATCTGTTTAAACAAAATCTAAATGTTGTTAAATTTGAAGATCTCGATGGATCCTTCAATAGAAGTATTTGATATCAATATTGATCAGTTTTTCAACGCGAAGCAATATAAAATGTTCAGGAGAATGTTGATCAAAAAATTAACTGTTGAAAGAGAATGACTTGCATTTTAACATTTTATGGACTTGAATTTTCTTGAAACATGGTCACTTAATTCATCTTACGATTATAATGATACCTTATGTAGTATCCTGATATTATACTTATACCAAAGGCCAATAGAAATTTTTTATGAAGACAATATGAATATTTACTCTCAAAATCCACTTGAAATGAAAACTGACACGACTCTGCATTTCACAGAAAAATTCTTCCCACCAGAAATATTTAAGGTGAACTTTTTTATGTGCGTCACCCCATTGAGAGAGTGTATCCAGTTGTTTGTCATCCTCTCATTCTACATACGCGGAATACATTAAATGGAATTCAACGGGTGAAAGCCTTTTGTATAAATAGCAGAAAAACCACAGCCATTTTTCTGTGCTGCTGCAACTCATGTGGACGAATAAAATATTTGTGTTTGCATTACAATTAGTTAATTATGCTGGTAGCGTTGCCGAAAACGAGGTGATTTTAGAACAAAGCGATATCGTAATAAATAGCTAGAAAACTAAGGGTCAGTGAATGTGTATTACTATAAGGAGAATAAATAAGTTCGTACGGTTTTTTTTTTCGAAAATTGACGCTTTATGTAAAAAACTGGCTATACTTTCGAAGTCTAAAGTATTCTCCATCGCTATCCACTACTTTTCCCATCTTTATGGTAATTGACGGATCCCATCGTAAAATAAGGCCGGCTCTTTGTCCGCTATCCAAAAATCGATCCATTTTTTGACTTCGTCGTAATTGGAAGAGTTCTGGTCAGTCAGGTCATGTTGCAGCGATCGGAAGAGATGGTAATCAGAAGGAGCAATGTATGGCGGCTGGGAAAGAACTTCCCATTTGAGCATTTCTAAGTACCTTTTAACGGGCGACGCAACACGTATCATGCTTTGTCGTGTCTGTTGGCGTATTGCGGCCATTTTCCTCTCAATGCCCGGCTTAAACGCATCAATTTTAGTCGAGAAATCGAAAACGTGGCAGGACTGTAGCGAATGTTCAGATAGTGTAGTATTATTATCTTTTTTTTATCAGGATTGAGAGTATTAATCATATCTCTTTTATGCTCCGCAATGCTTGTCTCAAAATATATACCTGTTTGACCTATGTATACAGCGTTACACTCACCACACGTTATATTGTAAACAATATCCGATCTCAACTCCCCAGGAACTAGTTCAATTTATAAGATGATATGCAGGCTCCTTCTGAAGAACAATTTTTCTGAAATCTTCCAGATCAACGCTCTATGAATAGCCGAAAGTTTGAGAAAAATTACCAAAATTAGTCATGAAGCACACCAATAGGACTAATGTGGAACCATTAATACTGTTCAAATTTACTTTGACAAAGAATTTTCAATTCACTCTGCAGGTACATGACAATTACGTCCTCAGAGTTCAACAATTTAGGCTTTTCAAATATGTCTCATTTAATTCCTAGGAACCTAAACGAGCCTGAACACAAGCTAAGAAACAAGAATATTTGTCCTTCAGATTTCTCGTAGAAACCCATTAGAACCATTTTAGCCGTTTCAAGACGACAACAGTCGACTGTCGTCTCGGAATTTACCTAACAAAAAATTCTCTCACTACAGTTAGCCTAAGGGTTCACAGTTGAACACATCCCTCGAAGCCGTTCATGAGCCCATTCTTCATGCTTCGTCCAAACGGTCTCGAAATAATCTGTCTGTTCTGCAAGTTCCATTGCATCCTGAAAAATGCACTGTATGGTGTGCTTTATACGCTGGAGGCATCATCGGTCCATATTTCTTTAAAAACTATGCTGGAGCTAATGTTACAGTGCTCGTTACAGATCGATGATCAATGATTATTTTTTTCAAAATTTGACTGGTATCGACTCAGGAGTGTTTTGGTTCCAACAAGATGGTAGTACACCTCATGCTGCTAGCGTAACAATCGATTTATTGAATGAAAGATTTGGCGATAACATTATTTCGAAAAATAGTCCAATTAATTGGCCTTCAAGATCATGCGACATACTTCCACTGGATTATTTTCTTTGGGGTTATGTCAAGTCATTAGTTCATGCTGATAAACCAGAAACAATAGACGCCTTGAAAGCCAACATATCTCGTGTTATTGATGAAATAAGAGCTGAATTACTCGAAAAAGTGGTCCAAAATTGGTCTGGTTGAATGCGGTTCCTCAGAGCTAGTCGTGGTAGACATGAGCTGGACATTATTTTTAAAACATAAATGTCATAAAATTATCTTTCAAATAAAAAAAATTAGGCTCCAATCTTAATTTAAATGTGTTATATTTTAATTCAAAGTTCTATCACTATAAAAAAACACCCGATATATTATTTTTTATCAAGCTGAAAATTTAAGGATAAGATGTCAAGAAACAAGAGAGTTCCTTATAGTTATATTCTTGAATCAAATTTTTAACCTAAAAGCTGATGTAAAAAAATGTATAGGTTCAATTTTCCACTTCTTTGTGACAATATTTCGGAATTACAAAACCTGTCAAAATGGACATACGTTAGCGATCCGCCACATTACTTTCTTTGTGTGTGTTTCATATAGAAGATATTGAATAAAAATGAAAAAATTCTCTAATTCAAAGATCGGTAACTTAGAAGGGGAAGAGGCCTATAATAAAAAATTATGTGAGAGGCCCGCATTTATTTCTACTAAGAAAAAACCTCTTATATTTTCGCATTAATTTAGAAACACCCTTTATTATATTTCTTGGGAACTCCAAGAAAAGTCCGTCTGTTCATTTGGGAGATTTATAGCCCTGTTATTGGTATGCTTGTAATTCTTGACTGATTCCAAGATGAAGTTTTTTTTTTCATTATATGAATTCGTCGAATTTCTTGATTGGTTCATCTCTAAACTTTAAACAGGTTCAATTTCAGTACCTTATTTTTTTGACTAATGATCGATGGCATTGTATGAATACTTGATGTCCCGTATGTAACAGTTTACATTTTGAGGGCTATTCCACTTTGATGGAAAGTTATCGATATATGCCCATGCAATGTGTTGCCACGAAGTTGCATGAGGATTTATCGATAACTTTATTACAAAGTGGAATAATCATTATTTTTTATGCAAAATCTGAAAACACTCATCAAAATCATGTTTCTCTTTTATTACTCGTAGATGTTCGGCATACGTAGAATTCAACTCTTTATTTAGGAAAAGGTGTAGGTTCCTATATTCTAGTGTCAAAGGACCTTCCGTTCATCAAATATAAGTTTTTGAGCATGATAATCGGTAAACACCTAACAAATGTGCTTTGTTCATTTTAGGTATTCAGTTTTTAAAACATATTTTTCAGAACTGATAATTCATTAGGAATAATTTTAAAACACTTGAAACCTAAAATGAACAAATCGCACTTATTTTATTGCTTCTTTCTTTTTACCTTTTACTTACTGGTTACCCATACAGACTGAAGAGATCCATATATTTCAGCAATAGAAGAGAAGAATTTGATGCTCCAGTTGATGGCGGCCTGTATATTTTAATCTGAATTTACTTAAAATATTTTATGCATGAAGGTGACCTTATGATTCATTCAACTTATTGATATCTCGAGGTGGTTAACAATGAAACTTTGTTTGAGAATTCAGAATTTTTAGAGTGAATAAAATTTGGATCCAAATTTAAATAATAGACACAACAACCACCTATCTCGAGATACGCCGCAGCAAGACAATATTAAGCGCCCCGATTATAATAAACTAATTGAATAGTACATGTAGGAATAGAATGGGGTATTCTCGTTCAATAGGTCCTTGTTTGAACTACCTTGAAGATCTTTGTAAATTGTTCCTATTGGCAAGTTATCTGTGTATTCAACCAATTGACGGCTATCTTTAAATTTGTTTTCACAATAACTATTGAAGAGATCCGGATCATACGAGTCACAGAGTCCCTCATAGATTATATAAATTCCACCATTGTGTCATTATATTTACCCGCGTTATTTCTGTGTCAAATACTCAGTGGCGCTGTAACTTGACACGTATGTGATAAGTGACAATAACAAAGGAGAACAATGTCCTTATAGCATCCCCATTGTATTTTGAAGCATTCGAGAGGAAGGTTCTTGGAAATAAACCTCCTGAGCAACTTAATAACATACTCGAGATAATAGAACTTATAACAGCCCCCTTGGTACCTCTTAATAAGTAAACTTCTTTTAAATGCTTCTGATTAATTGCATGTTTCACATTTTGAATTCCGCCTTAGTGTTAATGTGAAATAAGGGATTGAACGCTCGTTCATTGTACTTCCATTCATCTCTTTTCATTCTTGTATTTTTTCTTCAGTGTTATTTGATCCTACCGGAATGTTTTAACAAAAATGCATTGCCTTTGTATATAACTAACCTCACAAGTTATCTGTTTGTATTGTATACTTTCTCTCGGTGCCTGATTTTTTTGCTGTATTTGTAAATAGTAGTTCTTTATCTGCATAATACTTGCTAATAGTGATTTTATTATTTCTTCTTACTAATTGCGGTGCTTGATATGTAACTGATTTGCATGTACTCTTGTGTGGTCCCCTGGATACCTATTTCTTTGTTTGCTTTGATTGTAACGTACTGTACCTATTTTTTAATATCCTAGTCAGTTTGTGCTACATATTTGCCATATGCACGTGCACGCTTACTTTTAGAGATTATATTCCTTGTTAACCAGTGGCGTTCTTTAGGGTAAATTGTTGAGTAGTACGGGTAGAGGACGACATATCGTATAGAGACAGTAAATAGCTCCGGATATCTAACGCTACTGTGAGAATGTGTGAGTGATTGCTAGATAATTGTTCCGAGGTATTGTGATATCCCTAGGGATACGAACCCTTCGGTTCGTTCTTCAGTAATATCTGAGCCTTCCTGGGCCTTGACCACCCCGAGGAGGCCAGATACAAGTCCATTTGACTCCAGTCGACTCGAATTATGTTAGATTCCCTCTACAAGGAGATCTCCTGGGCATGCCACAGTTACCCGTACCTTAGTGTCCATTTAAACTTACGCCTGGTAACGGATGGTTCAGCACTGGTTACCGGAAGTACAGTTGAAGGTGCGAATGCTGACTGTATCCTTTTTCTTTTAACCCCTTCCTCTGCATAACAATGATATCTGATTTGAGCTAGTTACCGACCTAAGGATATGTAGTAATAAGTCATTTACACCGGGGTTCTATCGAGTTCACTGAGGCGCTATGTGAACCACTGCGTAGTAGTTTTTAACCACAGGCTGATAAATGTTTCCATTCATTGAGAGTTGTAGCTTTTTAACATTACTAATAGAAATATGTTATTCTGGTATTATTGTGTTTTGAATATTTGAACCTCCCGTCACTGTTTCCTTGCTCTCGTTAGGTGTAATTTGGGTTGTCTACACAACGTAACGTCCTATTCGCCCGCCACTAGACGATCACGATAAAAATGTTAGCGCTCTTCAGAGTACTATATGTGATTCCAGATCTTTAAAGAGTACTCCGTCAACCCCCAGATCTTTTAGAGACCTCCGTAAACCTCCAGATCTTTTAGAGTACTCCGTAAATCCCCAGATCTTAGAGTACTCCGTAAAATCCTGGACCTTTTAGAGTACTCCGTATGTAACGGAATAGCTCACTATGTTTAAGGATATTCAAAAGATTGTGGATCTCTGGACCTCAATTTTCACAATGAACGAAACTGAAGGGTTGAACAATGTGTTGGAGGTTACAACATTGGGGTTTTTCTTCTGACTTTTTTATAAAGCACCCTAACCACCCAAAGGTAGAGTCAGATGCGTATGCCTATTTGCCAGGACCAATTATTGAATTCTTGTTAAAGTAATAATAATAACAATACTTCTTTATTTCAAATAAGGTTTACAGATAAGATGCTCACCTGAAGTGAAATAGTGTCTAAATAATATTAATTGGTTAGCTCCCTAATGTGATATTAAAAAAATCTCCTAGCTCATAAGGCTCAAGTTTTATAATCAAAGATTTTACTCTGTTTTTGAAGATTCTTAAATTATTTATATTCTTAATGTTATTTGGCAAATGATTAAATATTCTTATACACTTATATGTCGAGTGTTTTTCGCTTAAAGTCAATCTATGAATTGGAAAATTTAAATTTTGTGTTCTTGTGTAACTGTGATTATATTGAAAGAATTTTTCTTTGTTCTTATGTAAGAATACAGCACATTCGTAAATGTATAAACCATAGACTGTGAGGATGTTGTTTTGCTCAAACAGTTCTCTTCAATTTTCATTATATTTCAGCTTAAAATTTACCCTTATTTTTCTGTTTTGTATTTTAAACATTTCTTCTAAATTTCTTTTAGAAGTACGGAGCAGTGATAGAGATTTTATGAAATGAATTGCCTCTGTTATTCGGAAATTTACTAGAAGTATGAATAATTGAATGTTAATGGCTCTTACTAGATATAAATCCATATCAAATGAAATGAAAACAATAATTGTTGATTCGCACTTTTGTGTAAATCAGCAATTATTGTTTTCATTTAATTTAAGTATGAATAAGTTCGAGCGGTTTTTTGTGGAAAATTCATTGTGCAAAATTCTTAATACATTCAAAGTTCAAAGTATTGTCGCTAGCCACTAATTTTTCCCGTCTTTCTGGCAATTGACGGATCCCATCGCAATAAAAGGCCTGCTTTTTGACCGCTATCCATGCATCGATCACCGAGCCTTACCACTAATTCTTCACCCTTAAACTTTGGTCGCGCTCCGGGTCGAGCTTCGTCTTTCATATCAAAATTTCCACTTTTAAATCAAACCACTTCTCACACGTTAATTCAGCTAGAGTATGGTCACCATAAACATCCACTAAAATACGATGACTTTCGGCAGCCTTTTTCTTCATTCACATTATTTGAGAGATACTATGTTGTTTATAGTTCAGCGAAATGACAGATACTGAAGAGAAGGCCTACTGCTGACACTTCAAAATGAAGGTGTTATCAGACGAAACAATGGAATAATAAACTAATAGCGGCATCAAAACCGCACGAAATTAGTTTTATGATGTGAAATTCGATTCATGCATCCAGTTCATTTCTCAGTTTCAACTCGGGAGTATTTGAACGAAAACTATTGAAACAATTTGATTGGACGACGTAGATCTCAGAGTGAAATAGTTTAATTTTTTTATAGGTGCGTCTGAACTATCTTGTGTATACGACACCAGTAAATACTATACACAAACTGGGTATTCATATAATAGGTGCATTTGAAAAAGTAATATTGTGTGAATGTTCGGAATAGTTCTATCGTCTGTGAGGAGATCAAAAGCTTGTTTAGGGTTAGAGGAGGACATTTAAAATATTTGATTTATTCATTTATTTATAAATTTGCCGCTTCAACAGCTGGATCATTAGCGAAAGTGGTACAGTTATTTACAATACTTTTTTATTATAGATAGAGGAATTATTTCAGCTAGGTGTACATTTCTTTATAACTCATATATTAGCTTTTATGTTGATCGATTTAATGAAACTTAATGTATTGAGACATGTCGTTGTCTTAAAGTCCAGGGCTTCTTTCATCGAGTTGCTCACATTAAAATGTATTATTTGTGTCTTAAAAGTTTGACACTCGATTAAAATATGTTGAACCGTAATTATGATGTCACATGTTGTACATCTTGGTGTGATTTTCTTCGCTAGTATCCAGTTTTTTTTTTAGAGTGATAGAACTTTAAATTGAAATAAAACACATTTAAGTTAAGATTGAAGCCAATTTTTTTTTATTTGAAAGATAATTTTATGGCATTTATGTTCTAAAAATAATTTTCGGCTTATGTCTACCACGACTAGCTCTGAGGAACCGCATTCAACCAGACCAATTTTGGACCACTTTTTCGAGTAATTCAGGCCTTATTTCATCAATAACACGAGTTATGTTAGCTTCCAAAGTGTCTATTGTTTCTAGTTCATCAGCATAAACCAACGAGTTTGACATAATCCCAAAGAAAATAATCCAGTGGATTTATGTCGCATGATCTTGGAGGCCAATTAATTGGATCATTTTTCGAAATGTTATCGCCAAATCTTTCTTTCAATAAATCAATTAGGTGTAGCACCATCTTATTGGAACCAAAACACTTCTGGGTCGATACAATTCAAATTTTGAATCAAATACTCATTGATCATCGATCTGTAACGAGCACCATTCACTGTAATATTAGCTCCAGCATCGTTTTTAAAGAAATATGGACCGATTATGCCTCCAGCGTGTAAAGCACACCATACAGTGCATTTTTTGGGATGCACTGAAACCTGCAGATTTTCTTGAGGATTGTTTTCACTTCATATACGGCAATTTTGCTTGTTTACATAGCCGTTCCACCAGAAATAAGCTCCATCACTAAACACAATTTTACGATAAAAAAGTGGATCAACTTCAAGCAGTTCTAGGGCCCAATCAGCAAACAAACGACGCTTATTCTGGTCAAGTGGCTTAAGTTCTTAAGGCAATTGTCGAACTTGTTCTGAACTTCGAGGAATAGACAAATCTGGATCATCATTGACACTATGACTTACAGCAGCGATATTTTCTTCTGTACGTACAGTTCTTTTTCTTGTTGTTTTTGTTGAATCGAGTAGAGATAATGTTGTCCGAAATATATCGATAGTTCGACGAATAAGCTGCTCTAATGAAGGATTATTGAAACCATAAATTTCACGAAGTGCTCTATAAGTTTTGCGAATAGAACACTGATTTTGAAAATGAATTTCAACAATTTGTAAACGTTGTTGCGGCGTGAATCTTTCCATGATAATTTGTCAATGCTTACTGAACAGAAATGTCAAAACAACATGGATTCTACCTTCCGTCAAATCACAGTTATCCCTATCAAAAGTTCTATCACTCTAAAAAAACACCCGATTGATGGTGGTGCGTGGCCAAACCCGACATTGTGGACCAAATATTGAATAAATTCTTATTAAAGCAAGCTCTAACATTAATATACCCCAAAAGCGAAAAAATAGAACAGAATAGATATATAACACTAAATTACACAGGTAAAAAATCAATAGAAGTAGCAAATTTTTTGAAAAACGAACGGAATTTCAATATAGCATTCAAAACCAATAATACTTTAAGTAATTCAATCAAAAATAATAAAGACAAATTAGATAAAATCAAAAAATCGGGAGTATATAAGTTGAATTGTGGTTCATGCCAGAAAGTATATATTGGACAAACAGGAAGGAACTTCAAGAAGAGGATTAAAGAACATTTGAGTAGTTTCCTGAATAAAAAACAGAACTCAACTTATGCGAACCATCTTTTAGACGAGGGACATATGTTTGATTCAAACTACAAAATTCTACACATAGAAAACAAAAGTAGAAGACTTAATATTCTAGAAGCAATGGAAATTAACAGATATAACAGGCAGAATATCTTACTTAATGACCAAACCGATGGCAACAGATCACCATTGATAAACATGCCATAAAAATTCCCAGAAGCATTTAGAATACCGTTCCCCCCTCTTCCATCTTAAGAAATATATAAGGAGAAAAAATAAATTTTTAGAGTAGTTTAACATCGAACTCGCCTGAAGAAGCCAAGAATTTGGCGAAACAATTGTTGCAAATGTAGTGTTACAATATTGTTGAAACACAATAAATGTGGAAATTTTATTAAATATGTTTTTATTTAATCCCTTTTAAATTAAATGAAAATGGATTTCCATCAAGTGAGGACCTCCACTATTCAAGATAAGCTGTGACCAATTCTCAACCTCCTCAGTGTTACTAGATCTCTTCTTTTCAGGGTTATAGGTGCCGAGGTGGTTATTGAGAAATCTATCTGGTTGAATTTAGAACGTTGGGATTGCCAAATGTTTTCCCATTTGTCTCTGATTTGGTTTTTGCATTTATTTCCTCAATCGTAATAGGTCATCAACTTCAGGTCCTGTCCGAAAGAAATTGCTTCCTTTGCAGGCTCGGTTTACCTTCTCATTGCCTTGGATGCCACAATGTGAGGGAACCCAGAGTAGCGTGCAGGTATTTTCCTGTAGTTGTAGGCATACAATAATAAGGTCATTCACATGACTATGACTATGGGATTTCGGAGCAGAATATCTGAAATCGCTTGAATAGCGCTGAGAGAATCGGTACATATGATAGACTGTGGGATCTTTTTGGCGACGATGAATTCGAGTACTTGCCACATTACAATCAACTCCGAGGTGAATTCGGGTTGTTTGAAGAAAGCTTAAACATATCGGGTGTTTTTTTTTTAGAGTGATAGAACTTTGAATTAAAATGAAACACATTCAAATTAAGATTGGCGCCAATTTTTTTCTTAAAGTTTATTTTATGGCATTCATGTTTTAAAAATAATTTCCGGCATATGTCCACCACGACTAGCTCTGAGGAACCGCATTCTACCAGACCAATTTTGGACCACTTTTTCGAGTAATTCAGGTCTTATTTCATCAATAACACGAGTTATGTTGGTTTCCAAAGCGTTTATTGTTTCTGGTTCATCAGCATAAACCAATGATTTGACATAACCTCAAAAAAAATATTCCAGCGGAGTTATGTCGTATGATCTTGGAGGCCAATTAATTGGACCCTTTCTCGACATAATTTTATCGCCAAATCTTTCTTTCAATAAATCAATTAGGTGTAGCACCATCTTGTTGGAACCAAAACACTTCTGGGTCGATACCATTCAAAATTTGAAACAAATAATCATTAATCATCGATCTGAAATAAACACCATTCACCGTAATATTAGCTCCAGCATAGTTTTCAAACAAATATGGACCACTGATGCCTTCAGCGTGTAAAGCACATCATGGAGTGCAGTTTTCAGGATGCAATGTAACTTGCAGAACTCACTGAAGATTGTTTTCACTCCATATACGGCAATTTTGCTTGCTTACATAGCCGTTCAACCAGAAATGAGCTTCATCGCTAAACACAATTTTACGATAAAAAAGTGTATCAACTTCAAGCTGTTCTAGGGCCCAATCAGCAAACAAACGATGCTCATTAGGGTCAAGTGGCTCTAGTTCTTGAAGCAGTTGGATCTTATATGGATGTAGACCAAGATCTTTACGCAAAATTTTCCATGTGGTGGATGCGCAGAGTCCAACTTGTTGTGAGCGTCGACTAATAGACAAATCTGGATCATTATTAACACTATGACTTACAGCAGGGATATTATCTTCTGTACGTACAGTTCTTTGTCTTGTTGTTGTTGTTGTTGCATCGAGTAGAGCAAATGTTCTCCGAAATCTATCGATAGTTCGACGAATAAGCTGCTCTGATGGACGATTATGTAAACCATAAATTTTACGAAGTTCTCTATAAGTTTGGCGAATAGAACACTGATTTTGAAAATAAATTTCAACAATTTATAAACGTTGTTGCGGCGTGAGTCTTTCCATGGTATTTTGTCAATGCTCACTGAACTGTAATGTCAAAACAACATGGCTTCTACCTTCTGTCAAATCACGGTTATCCCTATCGAAAGTTCTATCCCTCTAAAAAAATACCCGATTCTTGTTCTTGTTGTTTTGTAGACAGAGCGCATCTTACCTCTCTAATGTTTTTCATGCGTCCGTGAATATTATTGCCTTGTCATGGTTTCGGCTGATTATTTCTTCGAAGTTTTGTTTGTGATTGCTAAATAAGTTTGTCTTTGCAATGTAGTCTCTTCGTTATAATTATTTTTCGTGTTTTCTTAGTATTAAGTACAACATTTCTTGTGTTGTTTATTATACGAGTTTTTCAAATCTGCATGAACCACGCCCACACAAAAAACTGATATTGGAACCATTAGCTCATTGAAATATTACGGGGCATACTGAATTGTTTTAAAAACTTGGATTTTCCTGACGACTTAGGGATAATTGTTTAATATCTGTTTTCTCGAAAACAGTTGTAGATTTGAGAAATTGCAGAAATTTAAGAAGTTGAATTATTCTTTCCTATATTTATCAAACTACTAGTGGTGCATCACAAAAAAGATTTGAAGAGAAAAATGGGACATTGCCACAAAAAAATCACGCTGTGCATTTATGTCATATTATGTTAACCTTGAAATGTGATACCTTTGGCAAATTCCAGCTGAATTTTTCAAGGAAAACAGATGCATTGTGGAAAAAACTTTTAAAAGATACAAATTCCCACACCCTGTATCTCGAGAACGAAACATTTCCCATCATCCAAGTAATTACCCTTCTTCTATTGTACCTCCGAATTAGAAACACTCTATATAATATCATAATGTTATTAAATTATACTATTATATGCAACTGCATTAATGGAATCTCAAATTATAATGTCTGAGTTAATTTATCATATCAATTAGCTTTATGATTAAAAGTAAAACAACAGTTAGCATTGGAGAATGAATTGGAAATTTTATGAGATGGAGTTTAAGCTATTGTAATATCAATTTTTGAAATTATTTGAGCTATATAGATATGTTATCTGGGCAAATTTTCCATTATTGCTTTTTATTTTTAAATGACCTATATTTTCATTATAATGAGTTGTATTTCTTTTATTTACAAGATAACTAATGAATCTTTCTCCGAAATGATTATTCCTGGCTATTTGTTGAAGGTATTCAACTTTTATTCTGTGTGAAATATTATCTAATGCAACCTTTCAGTATCAGATAATATATTACGGCTCAAAATTTTCAGAATCTCATAACATGAGCATGATTACAGATGAGGAAGAATTCAGGAAGTTGGATATCAAAATTCAACTTCTGTCCTCTACGAACTTATTCATTCGAGTTCATCTGAAAAAACTAATTTCACGGTTATAGGATTATCACAATTGGAATGATGCAGAGTTCTGAATTTGACAGAAAACGTTGATATATATATCTGACCGTAGTTATTTCCCTGAAAATGGAGAACCTAAATCCTTTACTCCAAGTTCCTTGATTAAACTATATGTGAACACTTCTCAAGAATTTATGCCTATTTAGAAAATTGCCTGGTTGACTTAATATAGATATTATTAGGCGTGTAAATAATTTCGTGCGGGTTCTCGTCCAAAAATTGAAGCTTTACTGTAAAAAATTGGTTATACGATCAAACTTCAAAATATTGTCCGTCGCTACCCAATAATTTTGCCATCTTTCTGGCATTTTGACGGATCCCATCGCGAAAAAAGGCCGGCACTTCAACCGCAATGCATGTATCGATCCTTTATTTATTTTCGTCATAATTGGAGAAGTGCTGCATCGAAAGAAAGAGGTAGTCCTCAGAAAGATCTCCTCAGAAGGAGCTTTATCTAAACTGTATGGAGGGTGGGGTAGAACTTCCCATTTGAGCGTTTCTAAGTACGTTTAAACGGTCGCCGTAATATGGGACCGTGCATTGTCAATAACTTTGTCGTGTATTTTGCTCAAACAAATCAATTGTCGTCGGTAAATCTCCCCTGTGATCCTTGCGTTCGATTGCAGCAGCTCCTAATACACAATATCCAGCTGGTCGCACCAAATAGACAGCATGATCTTCGCCATGAATAATCGGCTTGACAGTTGAGGATGACGCATGTTCGGGGTATCCATACGTTGTTCGATGTTTTGGATTATCCCATTGGACCCACTCTTCATCTCCAGACACAATTCGTTGCAAAAAACTTTTTTTCTGCCGTTCTTCACACCTGAAAAAACGGAGTTAGACGTCTCTTGGCTTCGGTTCATACGGCACCCAATCGCCTATCATTCGGATCATTCTCTGCTTTTAAACGATGGCAAATGGCTAGTTGAGTGACTTCAAGTAGTTTTGAGCGTTCTTCTTGAGTTTCTGATGGATCTTCATCGA
Organism: Megalocaria dilatata; assembly: GCA_034642435.1. Lineage (NCBI taxonomy): Eukaryota > Metazoa > Arthropoda > Insecta > Coleoptera > Coccinellidae > Megalocaria > Megalocaria dilatata. Next base: position 47,420,904 of record CM067859.1, on the reverse strand, counting down.
GCCTTGCCTCTAATTCTTCATCTTTAAATTTTAGTAGCTCTCCGGATCGTTTTTCGTCTTCCAAAGCAATATGTCTACTTCCAAATCAGGAAAACCACCTCTGACACTTTCTTTCAGCTAGAGAATGTTCACTATAAATATCCACCAAAATATGATGACTTTCGGCAGCCTTTCTCCTCATATTGAAGTAATGAAGTAAAACTCCCCGCAAAAACACGTTATTCAGCACACACGTTGACATTTTCAGCGCACACAGAAACTATGTTGTTTAAACTTCAGCAAAATGACAGATCCTGAACAGGAAGACTAATGATGATAAAATGAAATAATAAACTAGAAGCGACTTCCGTTATCAAAACCGCACGAACTTATTTCTACTCCTTACCTGTCGGTGCCTATATTTGGCAAAAGATAACTATTAAGTAGACGAAATTATTTGAACTTTATTGACAACAATAGAAATTTACGTGAGCATAATTTAATATAAAACCGAAAGTTAATTAAAATTATTACAACTTACTTTGTAAACATGGATCTCACTTCGGAGAACGAGGGAGTTCTAACATAGTTGGACTTACTCTCGTAACATAGAAAAATCATACAAGTTCAATTTCTTTTTATAGAAAGCAATGGGACTTTTTGGATGATGAACTGAATACAATATTCTGCCTGAACCAGCTAAAATACACATGCGTATTAATGCCAATATCGGCGTTAAAAACAGTTAAAGTTTCAACATCCCACCTCAGATAACTATCGGGTGTTTTCTTTTAGTTATAGACCTTAAAATTGACATAAATTTAAATTAAGATTGAAGCAATTTTCTTGTTTACTTGAGAAATAATTTTATGATATTTATGCTTTGAAAATAATTCCCGGCATATGTCCACCACGACTAGCTCTGAGCAACCGCATTCTGCCTGACCAATCAATTTTTGACAACTTTTTCGAAAAATTCAGGCCTTATTTTATCAATAACACGAGTTATGTTGGCTTTCAAAGCCTCTATTGTTTATGGTTTATCAGCATAAATCAATGACTTGACATAACCCCAAAGAAAAGAATCCAGTGGAGATATGTCGCATGATCTTGGAGGCCAATTAATTGGAACATTTCTCGAAATAATGTTATCGCCAAATCTTTCTTCCAATAAATCAATTGTTACGGTAGGAGCATGAAGCGTAGCACCATCTGGTTGAAACCAAAACACTTCTGGGTCGATACCATTCAAATTTTGAAACAAATAATCATTGATCATCGATCTATAACGAGCACCATTCATTGTAACATTATCTTCAGCATCATTTTCAGAGAAACATGGACCGATGATACCCCCAGCATGTAAAGCACACTATACAGTGCATTTTTCAGGATGCAATGGAACCTGCAGAACTTCTTAAGGATTGTTTCCACTCCATATATGGCAATTCTGCTTGTTTACATAGCCGCTCAACCAGAAATGAGCTTTATCACTAAACACAGTTTTACGACAAAAAATGGGTCAACCTCAAGCTGTTTTAGAGCCCAATCAGCAAAAAAACGACGTTTATTATGGTCAAGTGGCTTCAGTTCTTGAACCAGCTGGATTTTGTATGGGTGTAGACCAGAGTCTTTACGCAAAATTTTCCATGTGGTGGATGCACAGAGTCCAACTTGTTGTGAATGTCGATGAGTAGACAACTCTGGATCATCATTAACACTATGACTTACAGCAGCAATATTTTCTTCTGTACGTAGAGTTTTTTGTCTTGTTGTTAATGTTGCATCGAGTAGAGAAAATGTTGTCCGAAATAATTCAGCGAATAGCTGCTCTGATAGACGATTATGTAAACCATTAATTTCACGAAGTGCTCTATAAGTTTGGTGAATAGACACTTATTTTGAGAATAAATTTCAACAATTTGAAAACGTTGCGGCGGCACGAGCCTTTCCATGATAATTTGTCAATGCTGACTGAACAGAAAGGTCAAAACAACATGGCTTCTACCTTCTTTCAAATCACAGTTATTCCTATCGAGTGTTCTATGACTCTAAAAAAACACCCGATATTTAAGAAGAATTTTTGTAACTCCGGCTTCCTAATTCACAGGTATAATCTGTAAAATCTTACTCAGAAACTAATAAGAACCTCTCAACCTCAGTTCCTTTTGTCATTGTGATGCTTTAATGGGCAAACGTACGCGTGAAGGTACTAGAGTTGAACATAATACTGACGTAAATGTATTGATTATGTAGATCATTTTACATGTATCGCAATGTGAATAATAACTTCTCTTGTCACATCGTTCACACTTATAATATGATCATAATATTCAATATTACTGTGTAGAAATTTAATCCTTCTAATTAGGCAACGTGTGATATACTCTCATAAAATATTAATAGCTTTCATTAATGATCATTATAATTATAAGCTCACGAAATTATTTTCGATACATTTTGATAGGTTGTGCAACAAAGTTTAGGAAAAAAGTGATAACATTAATAAAATTGATCAGAAAATATCTTGAAAATAATTTTAATGAATCCCACTCACTGCTCTTCATATTACGTCAAGTGTTCTTTCATTTGTCGGAAATAATGTTGTCGAAGTGGGACATATGATCGGAGTCTGTAAAAACCTGAAACCTCTAAAATCACATTCCATCTCAACACTTCGTCTTTAAAGATTTATAGTCATATTCGAATGAATAGTCTTCTTTGATTTTATCGTGAATAATTGTAAGGGTAGGTAGAAAATTGTCTCTATATAAATCATTACCCATCTAATAACTAACATACAACTCTTCAGGTTTTTACTCGATGAGTTAACAGAAAATATCAACAAACGTAATAAGATCGAATAACTCATGTTTGTTTATACACAAATCCCGTTCTCTATATAACTTTGAGATTAATCATCATTTTTTTGGAAGTGTTCTAAATTTTGAGCACTACACGTAGTTATATCGGGTGTTTTTTTTAGAGTGATAAAACTTCAAATTGAAATAAAACACATTTAAATTAAGATTGAAGCCAAATTTTTTTTTATTTTAAAGATAATTTTATGACATTTAGGTTTTGAATATAATTTCCGGCATATGTCCTCCACGACTAGTTCTAAGGAACAGCATTCGACCAGATCAATTTTGGACCACTTTTTCGAGTAATTCAGGCCTTATTTGATCAATTACACGACTTATGTTGGCTTTCAAAGCATCTGTTTTTTCTGGTTTATCAGCATAAACCAATGACTTGACATAACCCAAAAAAAAATAATCCAGTGGTGTTATGTCGCATGATCTTGGAGGCCAATTAATTGGACAATTTCTCTAAATAATGTTATCGCCAAATCTTTCTTTCAATAAATCAATTGTTACGGTAGCAGCATGCGGTGTAGCACCATCTTGTTGGAATCAAAACACTTCTGGATCGATACCAATTAAATTTAAATCATTGATCATCGATCTGTAAAGCACCATTCACTGTAACATGGTTTTTAAAGAAATATGTACCGATGATGCCTCCAGCGTGTAAAGCACACCATACAGTGCATTTTCAGGATGCAATGGAACCTGCAGAACTTCTTGAGGATTGTTTTCACTCTATATACGGCAATTTGGCTTGTTTACATAGCCGTTCAACCAGAAATGAGCTTAATCATTAAACACAATTTTACGATAAAAAAGTGGATCAATTTCAAGCTGTTCTAAAGCCCAATCAGCAAACAAACGACGCTTATTATGGTCATGTGGCTTTAGTTCTTGAACCAGTTGGATTTCGTATGGGTGTAGACCAAGATCTTTACGCAAAATTTTCCATGTGGTGGATGCACAGAGCACAACCTATTGTGAACGTCGACGAATAGACAAATCTGGATCATGATTAACACTATGACTTACAGAAGCGATAATTTCTTCTGTACGTACAGTTCTTTGTCTGGTTGTTGTTGTTGCATCGAGTAGAGAAAATGTTGTCTGAAACCTATCGACAGTTCGAAGAATAAGCAACTTTGATGGACGATTATGTAAACCATAAATTTCACGAAGTTCTCTATAAGTTTGGCGAATAGAACACTGATTTTGAAAATAAATTTCAACAATTTGTTTACATTGTTGCGGCGTGAGCCTTTCCATGATAGTTTGTCAATGTTTACTGAACAGAAATGTCAAATCACAGTTAACTCTATCGAAAGTTCTTTCACTCTAAAAAAAATACCCGATAGTACATGAAAATTCTCTATCAACTTAATCCTGCATATTTGTTTTAGGTTCCACAAATACTGAGAATGGTCTCCACAAATTCGTAATCAAAATCCAATAAGCAAATTATTCAGAAAATGAACCTATTTTATTCAAGAAAAAACTGAACTAATTCTTGTTATTATCCTATGTACGGACTGCACTGTCTATAAACTGAATATTTTCAATCTACACTGGTGCACGATGTAAACGCAATGAATGTGCGCAAATTACGCTCACGTGTATTCGAGGTTCTGTCGTGAAGAACTTTGGTGAAGTATAAATAACTCGAACGAAATAAATTCCCAGTTACCATTTGAATGGCTGAAAACTTGGAAAAACCATAGACAGGGTGTCTACTATTAAAGAGAACAAACTTCAAGGGAAAATCATGCTAGTTACTTGCAACAAAAATGTCATATAACACATGGTCGAAATGTTGATGGTTATTCTCAGTTTAACATTTCTCTATTTCACGAAATCTCTCCAATTTTTAAATAAAATCGGTTATACTTCAGTTACCCTTGAAGCCCCATCAAATTTGACTATATATCTGGAAACGCCATTAAATTTTCTATAAGATAAAAGTTCTGTGTGCCAAAAAATTTTTATTGTGGGAGTGATAAGGAGATGAATATCACGATTCTGAATTGAACAAAATCAGTCATATTTCTCCAAAGGTTTGATCGATGAAAAATTATTAATTATGGACATGTTTTCTCTTCAGAAAAAAATACCCCATTTAGTGTGCTTCCCAATGACATATCAACTTTTGTGCTAGTTGCTTGTTCTCTGACATAATATCATGACTAAGAAGATAACAACGAAAGGTTGAAATATTCCAACCCTAAATTTGCTCTATCTTGAGCTCTTTATGATTGAATATTAAAGTAATTCCCATGGAAATCATGAATTTATCTGTCAGATCAAAATATTTCAAACATTGGAAAGCATACTAAATGAGGTATTTTTTGCTGAGAAGAAAGCATATCCATAATTAATAATTTTTCGTCGATAAAACCATTGGAAAAATATGACTGATTTTGTTCACTTCAGAATCTTGATATTCTCCTTACCACGCCCGTATTAAGAAATTTTTTGGCACATGGAACTTCTTATCTTGTAGCAAATTGAATGCCGTTTCTAGATATGTGGTCAAATTTGAGGCTTCAAGGATAAATGAAGTATAATTGGTTTTATGGAAAAACTTGAAATATTTCGTGAAATCAAGGAATGTTGAATTGATATTTCAACTTTGTGTTACATGACATTTTTGTTGCAAATTACTTATAGATCTCCATGTTTTTCAGAGTTCGTCAATTTTTGGCAACTTTTTTATTTTCGAATTTTCGACCAATAAAAAAATTCCGTGAAACCTTGGATATAAAAGAACGAGGGCAATGAAGCTCCATGAAATTTCCGTTTGTAAATTTCACAGTAGTGATGTAGTTCATTAATCATTCAGAATTATTATTTCTCCTTAATGAAGTATTCCATTTCATTTGAATTCTCAACATCATAATTGAAATTCATGAAGAAATCTGTTTATTATATTTATATATTCAAACTCCTGTCACATTCGTCACTCATGGATCAAGTGATCCATGAGTGGGAAAAACAAGGATGTATCCTGAGGAGACACTAGAAACACGTCTCACAATTTGCATAGCAATGAATTTAATGTCGAAAACAGCATATAATTAATTGCCTGTCTTCTCTTTTGAACATCTGAATCGGTCAGTATCAAGCAGACGTGAAAATATCGATAGCTTCGGTCCATTCTGGGAAAACTTATCCAATTGTGAATTATGGTGATTACAGAAAGATAAATTATCAGTTTGGAAGTTTTAATTGGTTGGATGGGTTTCGATATGAATCAATGAACACGCAAATAATGATATTTTACTACTGAGGTAAAGAGAAATCATAATTTTCTTCGAGATTCAACCAGCCAGTATGAATGCGTAATTAATTCTTCACGTCGGTACCAACCATGGTTTGAATTAAAATTCCCAACTACAATCATGTTTCTCACTTCTGAGCTATTCGAAAGGGAGAACAGGAAACTCGACCATTGTCATCTACAATGAAACTCAAGGAGAAACATGATGGATCAAGTTGTCACACTCGCTTTCGTTTGAATTTACAGTGAAAATATGAATGTTGGTACGTGATTGAATTTCTAATATTTTGTAATCCACTACGAGTACTATAAAAAATTTAATGCACAAAAAATTTTTATTAATATTTTCTGCTCGAATCGAAGTTATAATAATAATATCGGGTGTTTCTTTTTAGAGTAATAGAACTTTCGATAGGGATAACTGTGATTTGACAGAAGGAAGAAAGAAGCCATGTTGTTTTGACATTTCTGTTCGGTAAGCATTGAAAAATTATCACGCCGCAACAATATTCACAAATTGTTGAAATTTATTTTCAAAATCAGTGTTCTATTCGCTAAACTTATAGAGCACTTCGTGAAATTTATGGTTTACATAATCGTCCATCAGAGCATCTTATTCGTCGAACTATCGATAGATTTCGGACAACATTTTCTTTACTCAATGCAACAACAAGACAAAGAACTGTACGTACAGAAGAAAATATCGCTGCTGTAAGTCATAATGATAATGATGATCCAAATTTGTTATTGGTCGACGTTCACAACAATTTGGACTTTGTGCATCCACCACATGGAAAATTTTGCGTAAAGATCTTGGTCTACACCCATACAAAATCCAACTGGTTCAAGAACTAATGCCACTTGACCACAATAAGCGTCGTTTGTTTGCTGATTGGGCCCTAGAGCAACTTGATCCATTTTTTTATCGTAAAATTGTGTTTTGTGATGAAGCTCATTTCTGGTTGAACGGCTCCGTAAACAAGCGAAATTGCCGTATATGGAGTGAAAACGATCCTCATGAAGTTCTACAGGTTCTATTGCATCCTGAAAAATGCACTGTATGGTGTTCTTTACACGCTGGAGGTATCATCGGTCCATATTTCTTTAAAACGATGCTGGAGCTAATGTTACAGTGAATGGTGATCGTTACAGATCGATGATCAATAATTATTTATTTCAAAATTTGAATAGTATCGACCCAGAAGTATTTTGGTTCCAACAAGGCGGTGCTACACCTCATGCTGCTACCGTAACTATTGATTTATTGAAAGAAAGATTTGGCGATAACATTATTTCGAGAAATGTTCCAATTAATTGGCCTCCAAAATCATGCCACATAACTCCACTAGGTTATTTTCTTTGGGGTTATGTCAAGTCATTGGTTTATGCTGATAAACCAGAAACAATGGACGTTTTGGAAGCCAACATAACTCATGGTATTGATGAAATAAGGCCTGAGTTACTCGAAAAAGTGGTCCAAAATTGGTCTGCTTGAATGCGGTTCCTCAGAGCTAGTCGTGGTGGACATATGCCGGAAATTATTTTCAAAACATAAATGTCATAAAATTATCTTTCAAATAAAAAAAAAATTAGCTTCACTCCTAATTTGAATGTGTTTTATTACAATTTAAAGTTCTATCACTCTAAAACAAAATCCGATATTTATTGTTTCTAACACACAAAAATACCTCCGTAGAATTATAATAAATAAAAGAATATTCAACTCTGAGTGTACAACAAAGGGCTTGGTTGTCAGAATTCCACACTCGATTCTGCTCTGGCCGTAAATTTGTTTTTCATTTCTATGACATGAGAAACGTAAAAACTACTAAATAATAGAAAAACATACGAAATCAATAATCATAAATAATCCTGAAAGCAAAATAAAGCTTTTTTCAATATCTCATATACTGGATATTTCACGAGGGTAGTAAACTTCCCTGTAGAATCCAATATGATGAAGAAATTCAACTCAACTCAACTTGAACACACAGAGGCAAACTTGCATGAAAATAGCCAGTACTTTACATGGAGAAAATATTTATGATGAAAATATCATTATGTGAAGTGTCCAGATTTAACGTTGATATAATTTAGGACCTATCAAAAAACGGTAAAAATTTTTGGATTAGCAAACTGTTTGGTGATAATAATACTCATTCCAATCAATTGGGATCATTTTCATGAAATGATCTTTTTATATAAGGCTATTCGGAAACTAATTTAGTTTTATTCCCGACAGAGAATTTGATTGTATTTTATGAAACCCAACATCACTCAAGCCGCATAATCATTATATGTTTCAAAAGCTGATATAGCAAGGCTTGTGGGTGAAAAAGTTCAATTATTTCTACACAATAGTTTTTGGTTGTTACTCTTTTAAATAAAAAATGGAGAGCAATAAGCATCATTTTTGTCGTATTTCACTTTATTACTACACAAAAGGTAAAAATGCCGTTCAAGCCAGAAATAAATTTACCGATATGTATGGAGCAGATGTGTTGACAGTACGCTAGGGGCAGAAATGGTTTGTAATATTGCGATCCGGCAATTTTGATGTCGAAGATGCACCACGTTCCGGAAGACCAGTTGAAGCTGACCCAAACATTATAAAGGCATTAGTTAATGCAACTGCGCGAATTATAACACTTGAGATCGGAGAGAGGTTAAATTGATCGAATTCAACTGTTTTGACCACTAGAAAGGCCTGGGTTTAAACTCGAAGCTCGAAATATGGGTTCCCCATGTTCTCACCGAGAGAAATTTGTGTCTTCGCGTTGACGTCTGTGATTCGCTTCTCAAACGTCACGAAAATGATCCATTTTTGAAGCACATCATTACTGGGGGCGAAAAATAAATTAATAATTAATTATATAACAATATCAAACGCAAGAGATTTCGAAAGCCAATATCTATCAAAAAAGGTGATGCTGTATATTTGGTGGGATTTTAAAGGAATCGTTTTTTTATCTCCTACCGGATAACACAACAATTAATTGGGAATCGAAGATCGACAAATTTGAATCTAATGTTCACATAATTCAACTTGTTGAGCCAAGCCAAATCTATCATAAAGAGATAATCTCATATCTGTGAGCAGATTCTGCATAGTTGCTATTTTGGCACAAAGTTGGATCATTTAGAACCTTAATTCATTAATATTCGTCGCTCTATCAATTTCATGCCCATAAACCGAATTTGTCAGAAATACCCAAAGAAAAAATCATTGGGAGATAAATCTGGTGATCTGGGGGGCCATTTGTAAAAATGACACGGTCCGAAAAATTTGTCCTGCAATATTGTGTGACTACTCGTGCGTTATGACTTGGACAACCATCCTGTTGAAACCAGATATAATCCAAATTGACTGAGAGTTGTCGAATTGTCGGAATAATTTTTTTCTGTAACAGCTCCAGATATTTGGCAGCGTTAAGGTTAGCATCAATAAAGAACGGCCCTATTATCTAATTCCTCAGAATCCCAGTCCAAACATGGAGTTTCTGGGGATATTGGGTACGCACAGAAATACTCAGATGCTTATTCTTCCTAAACTAAATATTATACTCAGTGTTTCGCCGCGATCGCGAAACAACAACCGGTCATGAAAGAACTGGCGGTGGTGTTTTAATTGCCTCTTTGATTCCCCAATTCCAGAGTGATGCTGAGGATCTGTAGGTTAAGATAACGATTGGACCCACGAGAATTTTTCTGTGCTGCGTCTACCTACCTCCTGGAGATTTTGAGGCCAGTGCTAGTTTTTCTTCAAAGTTGAGTGTTCTAAAGACTGATATAGAGGGTGAGGTGGTTATAATGTGCGAAGATTTCAATTGTTCCTCCATTATATGGATAGGTGATCCAGATGCTAACAATTCATATTTTGAACAAACTGATGTAGAGGTCAAATATTCTGATTTCATAGATGCTCTCTCTCTGTACTACTCTGTCAAGAAAGTACCGGGAATTTTCAATTAAAACAACATTTTTACATTTAATCGTCAGAATTTATTGGGTCGCCTTCAAAATAGGCTCCATTTGCTCCAATACATCTATGCCAACGGCACTTCCAATTATCGAAACATTTTTTATAGGCGCTTTCCGGGATGGACTTTAGCTCTCGCGCCGAATTTTGTTTTATGGCTTCAATCGACCCAAAACGGGTGCCACGAAGGGGCAATTTTAGTTTTGGGAAGAGAAAAAAGTCGCATGGAGCTAAATCCGGCGAATACGGTGGTTGCTGAAGCACGTTTGTTGAGTTTTTGGCGAGAAAGTCAGTCACAATCGTAGCTCGGTGAGAAGGCGCGTTATCGTCATGCAAAATCCATCAGTTGTTCGCCCACAAATTTGGCCGCTTCTTACTGATACGCTCACGCAAACGTTTCATAACGCCTAGGTAATACTCCTTGTTTACCGTCTGACCCTCTGGAACGAATTCGTAGTGCACCACGCCACGGATATCGAAGAAAACAATGAGCATCACCTTCATTTTCGAGCGGCTTTGGCGTGGTTTTTTCGGTTTCGGCTCATTTTTTGCCACCCATTCCGATGATTGCTGGCTTGTTTGCATATCGTACTCGTAGACCCAGGTCTCATCACCAGTTATAATGCGTTCCATGAATGTAGAATCGGAATAACAGCGATCCAGCATGTCTGAAGCAACCTGTTCGCGATGACGTTTTTGAAGAAAATTCAGGTCTTTCGGTACGAGTCGTGCGGCCACCTTTCTCATGCCCTAAATATCAATCAAAATCGTACGTGCGGACTCGTGGGATGTCTCAAGATCATGTGCTATCTCTCTCAAGGTGGTACGACGGTATTCCAGTACCCTTTCCTTAATTTTATCGACGTTATCTTCGATCGAAGCCGTCGATGGGCGACCACTTCACGACCGTCCTTGAAGGCTCTGTACCACTGATATGCACGAGTTTTCGATAGAGCATTATCACCAAAGGCCTTTTGAAACATTTTCAATGCATCGGCACACGAAAATTCATTTGCAACACAAAACTTTAAACAAATTCTTTGCTCAACGTAATCACCCATAGTAAAAATCGGCACGCACTCTGACATCGACTGACTTAATCAGCTGTTGCAAACACACTAGTTGACAGATCCCGCTCAAGCTTGGCATAGTAATTAAGGACAGTGGTACCAACCTAGGAAAAAACATTTTGACCTGCCTCATTGCCCCGCCAGATTTAAATCGTTAATTCTCGGTACTTTCTTGACAGAATGTATGTGAGCTGATGCAATTCAATAGTTTTGTCAACAGTAATCATAGAATTTTGGACCTAATCTTAAGTAATCTGTTTTTTTTGTCTCAGGTTACTCAATGTAACAGTCCTTTGGTGGGAGAAGACAACACCATCCTACATTGAAATTTATGCTACAATTAAACTTCAAATATCTCACCAAATATATAATTTAAAAAAAGGCAATTACGGTAGCATAAACCATGAACTGTCTTCCGTATCGTGGTCTGAATTGCCTTGTAGTGGAGACGTTAACTTTGATCTCGAGTTATTTTATGGCATAGTTGATGGTATTATTGAGGATTTTGTTCCTGAAATGTACATAAATTCTAGATTTCCCTCATATTTTTCTAAACATACCATAAAGTTAGTGAAAAAAAGAATAAAATTCATAAAAAATTGAAAATGATAATACAAAAGATTTACTGGAGATTCGGCGTCTCAGAGCATTGTCAAAGATCATGATCAAATGTGATTATTCTAATTATATTAAATTTGTGGAAAGTGAACTGCCGAATAATCCCAAGTTTTTTTTCAATATTGCATCGGCTAAGAATAGACATGGCTGACTTCCCTCTTTTATGATATATAAAGATGAAGTTAGTACGGGCGGAGTAGACATCTGTAACAGTTTTGCTCAGTATTTCCGTAGTGTTTTGTTGATCTATTGAACTCACCCAACAGTATAGATTCTACTGTAGCTTATTGTCCTGCTTACCTCTCAAAAATTGTTATAATGTTAAGGAAATCGAAAAATCTTTAAGGTCCCTGAATCAAAGTAACGGTGCCGGATTTGACGGTATTCCATCATATTTGGTACGTAATTGTCCTGCTTTATGCTTTCTACTTGAGCATATCTTCAATCTGTCCCTCCGTTCGGGCAAATATTCTGGGCGCTGGAAGATTACATCGGTTGTCCCAATTTTCAAGGGTGGCAATAAATCTATTGTTGAAAACTACTGCCCCATCAGCAAATTATGTGCTTTTCCCAATCTTTTTGAAAAAAATTGTTTGCGATCATTTATATAATTTAGTGAAAAATCAGATAATTCCAGAACAGCACGGGTTTTTAAGTGGAAAGTCCATAGAGACTAACCTTTTGTTACTTGTGACCTTTTTGGAAGGGGCAATGGATGAGCGTTTGAAGTCAATGCTGTTAACACCGACTTCAGTGAGGCATTTGATAAAATTTCTCATATAATTTTCAGTCGTCGTCTTTCTGGGGTCGGTGTGGGGGGTAGTCTTTTTGTGCTGGTGCGAATCCTATATGACTGATAGAGTGCAATTTGTTTCTGTAGACGAATGGAGGTCGACTGAGTTCACATGTCCATCTGGTGTGCCACAAGCCTCTCATCTCGGTCCCTTGTTTTTCTTGATTTATTTTTATATTTGAAAATTTTTTATGCTGTCAGATCTATAAAGCACAGTAAGATCGTACAAAAGGAATTAGATAGGTTCTCGGAATTTTATCGTTCGCACAATTTATTTTTGAATTCTGTACATTCGACATATGCTAATCATCTTAAGGAATTCAGGCATAATTTCAACAATAATTATGAAATTATCCACGTTAAAAGCAAAAGTTCTAGATTAACACTTAAAGAATTTTTTTAAATCAACAAGTATAATACCCGTGAAATCCTTTTAAACGAACAAACAGATGTTGATAAGTCTCCATTACTGAATATTTTTCCTTAATGGCATTTTTAGCGGCAAACTCCAATAAACATCTAGAGTTTTTATGACTTGTGCTTCCATTATTTGGTCACGTACCTAAAAATGTATTTAAACTCGGTTACACTGAATACCATCAGACAGTACAATGTAATACCTGAAGAAGCCACATCGTGGTGAAACAATTGTTGTAGTAGTACAAACATTTATGTGGAACTAAATTACTGTTTCATATACATTTTTTTAATTAAAATGAGTTTCCACCAAGTAAAGACCGAATCAATCAAATATTTGATATCCTCATATAAAAGCAATATAAAATATTTTTCATTATCCCGGAAAAAAGCTTTCTATGTCCCGACATTTCATATTTATTATATATAAGGATGTAGAGGTTGGAATATACCATAATTATATATGTATAATTCTGAATTTAAAGTCATTCTTCTCGCTTACGCCAATTAGATAAACTGTGTGATGTACTTTATACACGTATGTTTAAAGCTATTTGCACGTATATTTAAAGCTATTTGCACGAACAGGCAAACATCTCTACTCTCAATTACAAATTGGTGAAATGATCACTCTCGGAACTTCGTATTTAACATCTTATCCCTCAAAGTACCGCGTAACGTCGCTTTTGCCCCTCACATCTCTATCGAAACTCTCGACTCTTGCTTGACTGCTCTCTTTTTCACCCCCTGTAGAGGTCTGCGATTTCCACCCACTAATACTGAGAGGGGAAATGTCTCCCGTAACTTGTTATTGGACAAACAATAGACTTCGCCGTAATTCAGGGACAAAAAGGAATCTCCTATCGAATATTTGAGATGAGAAACACTCAATAAGTTTCGTAAATATCGTAAATTTGCAGCTTCTTTCAAATGTCAATCCAAAAGAAATGCGACAAAATAAATTGAACAAGGCATTCGATATATGAGTGTCAGAGGTAAACCAAACGATATTAGAACGTTTACGTTCCAGATTTATAGTTCTGGGACCCCATTTATACTTTACTACAAAGTTAAACGAGACTAAGCACCAACGGATTCAATTTACAGAATTTGAATATCAAAACAGATTTAATCTGTTAGGCTTCTACAATTTTAATTTCAAAAAAATTTTTGTTCAAAAAACTTTTAGAATTAAATTAATATCTACAATAAGCATTTAATAGACCTATATAATCAATGGATACCTGGCTACTTGACTACCTGGATTTTTAAAGTTAGTCTGTTTTAAACAAGTGCCAGTTACACTCTGAGGTATGATATACTGATTGTTAGGTGATTTTGATATTTTAAATATTATCTAGGGCGGATGAAGAGATTATCCGAATTCTAATTGTTTTTTCAAGATATAGTGCATTTTTTGAGAGATTTTTCAATTAACTTATTTGAATATTTAAATATATTGAATATTCCAAATAAATTATATCTTTTGAAAAATCCTCAAGTTGTGTTTTATGTTTTTGAAAAGGAATTGTTTTCATTATGGTAAGATCAGAAACAAAATTTTGTCTCCTTCAAATATTTATTTATCAATTTTAATTGCCTCTTTTATATTTCTTGGTTTATTTATTCCATTTGACATTGTATATTGAGTTTTGATCATATGCGTCTATTAAATATAAGCGGTGCTTATTGTAGACATTAATTTAATTCTAAAAGTTTCTTGAATCAAAATTTTTTTGAAATTAAAATTGTTAACAGATTAAATCTGTTTTGATATTCAAATTTTGTTATATTTCTTTTATCAAGTAAAAAGCCTTTCTCTATTTTATTTTATACATAATATATAATTACATTTAGGCTTGAATAAATCTCATTGGGAATGTCAATGGTTTAAAGAAAACCTTATAATACCTTACAGTTTTCTGTGTTTTTTGACGAACTGACTACCTGGATTTTTAAAGTTAGTCTGTTTTAAACAAGTGCCGGTTACACTCTAATGTATGATATAGGGATTGTTAGTTGATTTTGATATTTAAAATATTATCTAGGGCCGATGAAGAGATTATCCGAATTCTAATTGTTTTTTGAAGATATAGAGCATGTTTAGAGAGATTTTTGAATTAACTTATTTGAATATTTAAATATATTAAATATTTCAAATAAATTATATTTTTTGGGGAATCCTTAAGTTGTGTTTTATGTTTTTGAAAAGGGGTTAATTTCATTATGGTAAGATCAGAAACAAAGTTTTGTCTCCTTCAAATATTTATTTATTAATTTTAATTGCCTTTTTTATATTTGTTGGTTTATTTATTCCATTTGATATTGTTTGTTGAGTTTTGATCATATACGTTCATCGAATATAAGCGGTGCTTATTGTAGAGTTTAATTCAATTCTAAAAGTTTTTTGAATAAAAATTGTTTTGAAATTAAAATTGTAGAAGGCTAACAGATTAAATCTGTTTTGATATTCAAATTTTGTTATATTTCTTCTATCAAGTAAAAAGCCTTTTTCTATTTCATTTTGGGTTCAATTTACATAATATACAATGAGAAATTAGATTTCTCCATACGAGAAATACAATTCTACTTTAAATATATATATTTTGGACCATATCAATTGAAAAATACTGATCATTTCTTTCAATTGCTTTTTCCATCACATTCAGTTGTTATCAAGTTACTTCTGTCAACACTATAAAGATTTCAATGTATATTATTTTTACAATTCTAATGAGAGAAGGGTTCAACGTATCTGAAATTGGATGTATATTGATTTTTGTTTCATAAGTTATCATTCCTGAGAAATTTTACCTATATTGTTCACGATGCAGCATTATCAGCCTAGCTGATTTTGTGGTACTTTACTGAATTGAATTGAAGAAAAAGAACATAAATCCATATGTTCCAGATGCACAATAATATCGTGTCATTACAATCAATTCGAAAGTTAATACTGCTGAGTAAACACTGGTGTTCAATTTAATATTTCATTTTTAATTAGCTTTTTGGGGAATAAATTAATTTGTTTTAGTTATTCGTCCGTTGCAAATTATTTCTCATGAAAGATTTAATTTTTGTAAAAACTGAATGGCAAAGGTGAAAACGTAATTTGCAAATTCGATTTGATTTTTTACTGAAGAGATTAATTGAAATATTGATGGCATTCATCGAGAGAGATTATGATCACATCCAATACCGGTTAATTTATTCTGATTACTACCAGGTCAGTCAGAATGAAACTGCACAGGCCTTTTTTCGACTATAAATATATCAGAAACTTTAAAAGTAATTTTATAATGAAACGCATATGCATTTCGCACGAATTTCCATTTTATATGATCGTTATTATGGATCCTATAGTGCTCATGACAACTTTATGGGAAGTATATTTTTCAATACTGGCGTCTTTTCAAATATAGAATCTATGATGAAGAATGGAGCAGAGAATACCAATATCATGAAATTTTACTTTTTGCGTATATATTAATAAATATTCAGCAATTCAAGGAGCTGGAAAAGGGAATAAACTGGAAGAGGAGTATATAAACAAAGCAATTCTTTACAGCAACTGAGGGCGACCATTTTTCTCATTCAATTATTAATAGGAGATATTTTTCCAAATACATAAATTCAATTCTTGATTGTTTCGGTATCTTTTTTACGGAAGTTCTTCGTATATGATTTAAAGTGAAACACTTTATTTTCGTTAAAATTTATTGTTTACACAACAATTGCTTTGTCAATTATATTTTGCTTCATCAGATAAGTATGGTAACTGAATGTAATAAATTTCAATTGAAATTGCAATAATGAATTATAAGATAAATATGGTAACTGAATGTAATAAATTTCAATTGAAATTGCAATAATGAATCGAAGTACCTAAAACATTAAAATCCCATAACGTGATTTTATCAGGTGATTATGGTAACTGAATATTATAAAATATTTCAGAATACGTTTTCTAAATACTATTATAGATAAATCAATATTCAACATGAATTAGGAATTTGATCATTATTTGGAATTCTCAAAGTTCTAGTTGAAGAGGTTTATGGAGATTATTCAGATCTGTTTGGTCATTGAGTATGATCGGTTTTTTTAGTTGACCTATTTATCTGCATTTAAGTTGCGATAAATTTATCAGTATTCTGTATTTTTCCAGGCACTTCGGAAGGTTCTTTGAGGTCAGCCCCGTGACAGTTATTATTAACGGTATTTATTACTGATACACTTTTAAGATTGGGAGTTTTTTATATTCCTTAGATGAGTAAAACTTTTATTTACGTTTTCTATTTCTTTCAATTCCAAGTTGTGATCGAATAGATGGGATATATCGGGTGTTTT
Source organism: Megalocaria dilatata (assembly GCA_034642435.1). Lineage (NCBI taxonomy): Eukaryota > Metazoa > Arthropoda > Insecta > Coleoptera > Coccinellidae > Megalocaria > Megalocaria dilatata. Next base: position 47,403,554 of record CM067859.1, on the reverse strand, counting down.
TTAAGAGTGATAGAAATTTCGATAGGGATAGCTGTGATTTGACAGAAGGTAGAAGCCATGTTGTTTTGACATTTCTATTCAGTAAGTATTGACAAATTATCATGGAAAGACTCACACCGCAACAATCTTTACAAATTGTTGAAATTTATTTTCAAAATCAGTGTTCTATTCGCCAAACATATAAAGCACTTCGGGAAATTTATGGTTTACATAATCGTCCATCAGAGCAGCTTATTCGTCGAACTATCGATAGATTTTGGGCAACATTTTTTTAAAACTATGTTGGTCTTTACTTGACAGAATTCGATTATACACTCAATTAAAGAAAGCATATTGTTTATTAATTATGGGCAAATAAACTATTATTATTATTATTATATATAGTGTGGAAGAAAAAATGAAGATATTTGTGTACTAATGTTAGAAATTATAAAAAACACTGGAACAGGTCAATTTTAAATTCAATAGTGAGCTTTTTAAGCATATATTCAAATATATAGGTCGATTCGCGAAAGTCCAACACAGTTCGTACTCTTCATTTCAAATGGAATACCCTGTATATTTTTATATTTTCAAAGCTCCCTAACAATCCGATTTCAACTAATCGGTCTTTTGTGTGTAATACTGGGTGAAATAATGGAATTAATGATTTTTCACGCGATACATTATGGTATTTTTTAAATAACCTAAATACAGACTTATGGAATTTCTGATCTATCAATTCAGTTGAGAAAATTTCTAAAATCAATTCTCGATACGCTCATGGATCTTGGTTTTAGTAGCATCTTTTGTCACGAACACCTATTTAGATGTATGCCGATAAATAAAGAAAATCTGCAAATAATGTGGATTTGTTATCAGTTAGATGTTGAGCAGTTGAGATTTACATTGAAATAGTAAATTCTTAATTGAAAACGTATTTCTTGTAGAAGTAATAATGAAATATTTATCTGAGACTCACTGAATTGAGATTTTTATAATGATCCATTAGGAGATAATTGCAGAAATCAAGTTGAATTGGAAAACTTATTTAATCAGAGATATACTCAGTTGCATGTCTAACCATTAAAAATAAAACCAAATTTCGTTGAAGATACTGTGAAATTGGATATTTTCTTACGTGTTGCAGAGGATCCAACGTCAAGTACACATCAAAGCGCCCGTAAAAAGAACGTAAGTCATGCAACTGTCATAAGGAATCTCCACTAAGAAAAACATCGTATATATAAAATGGCTTTTGTGCAGTAGCTAACAGAAGACTATTCAGATCGTAGAATGCATTTCTGCCGACTAATGATGAATAAACTGAACAGAAATGAAATAGCTGTTGGTACAATCCTTTTTTTATAAATCAGCAATCACATTGAACGGAGAGGTAAGCCGACAAAGTTGTAGATATTGGTCAGCGGAGAATCCTCATTGGATTTGTAGTATCCTCAAAAGGTGAGCGTTTGGGTCGGTATCATAGGTGATCATAGTATTGGCCCTATATTTATAGATGAGACTTTGACAGCCGAAAAATTCTTGAGTTTGATTAGAGACGAAGATGTTCCTGCGCTAGTCAACTTATTACCTAATTCCATAGATCCAAGCCTACCGAATGAAAATGTCTCTTTCCAGTAGGATGGAGCCCCACCCTATTATGCTTCAATGGTCAGAACTTAACCAATAAATGGATTGGACGAAAAGATACTATTGAGTGGCCAGCTAGATCGCCAGACCTAACCCTGTTATATTTTTTCGGTAGGGCTATCTCAAGAACAAAGTTTATGCAACACAGCCGACGAGTATCTCAGACCCCAAGGAGAGGATAACTACAGAAGTGCGGAATATTTCATCTCAAACTTTAAACAAAGTTAGGAATGAGTTTTATAGGAGACTGTATTATTGCCAAGAATGAGGTGGAGAAAATTTTGAGTATTCATTAAAATCAATTACATCATGTAATTAAAATATTCAGTTTCTTGAAACCAATCATAAATTATTTCTAAATTTCAGCCGGTATTATTCATAATATATAATAGTTCGTAGATTCGTCAGTTTCTTGCTATAGGTATTTGGAGATTTCAAATGTTATTTTTGCAGCTTTTAAAATTAATTACTCAAGATCCACACCAAATTTTACATAAGCATTCTTGTCGTCTTGTCGTTATTTCACATCTAAATGCTAAAATTGAACTCAATCGTAGCAATGTCGTACGATTGAGTTTAAGTTATGGTTTTCTTAACGCTCAACTCAGCTTCGCTTACTGTATATATATATTTCTTTCAATCTTCTATAATATTTTCCTCACGAAATTCTGCACTGACCTTTGCATCTTTTTTTTACATACAAATACTACAAATACTGAATTTAAACACGATAATGGGAATTTTGCTATGGTTTCGGTAGCGCTCAACGTTGCTCAGTCCACACAATATTTGTTTTCGTTTTGGATCTTTCAAATCATACGATCTCCATGAAATTTCGCACAAAAATGTTAAATCATTTTTTACTCCTAAGTGCTGATTTCAGATGGATCAGATCTGCAGTTTCAAAAATATTAGGAAAAATACGAGAAAAATTATAATGCTTTTAACTGCAAAACCATTGAATTGATTTTGCTCAATAACGGAATGGACCAGATATTAAGGATCAGACTCTACACTCAAAGTTTCAGTTGTATATCTCCTTCCGTTCACAAGTTAAAGTGTTTAAAGTATCGTTTAACGCTGCTCCGCTAACAATTTCTTTTTATTTCTAATGATACCATCCCCACAAAATTTTGTATGGAAATGAGCGTTATTATTTTATTAGTAAAATTAATATAATTAATTAATAATTTTAGGTTGATCCGATCAATACTATATTGAAAAAATACTAATAGAGTAAAACAATACTAAAAAAAAATTAGAGAAAAATTTCAAATGTGAATACTGCGAAACGATCAAACTGATTCTACCATTAACGAATATAATCGAGATGTTCATACTCCAAACCTACCCTTAAACTTTGAAGTCTTTAGCTCTTTCCGTTCGAAAGTTATCGTGTTTACAGAAGGCCGGACAGACCGGCTGAACAGATACTTTTTACTTCGGATTGTTCATTATTGAGTCCGACTTAATCGTTTCGGACTATTCTCGGCGCAAAATTCCAAAAATCACAGACATTTTGGCGACACGATAACACGCTGTTTCCTGGAACTAGCGCGTAATAAGAGAGCATTTTAGCGGACAATTTGTGATTCAAGGGGAACACTAATTATTATTCCAGTTGATTCAGTTTTACTGGTGCATCTTATAAGCTGGGCTATTTCGTAGGTTAGTAATATTCCGTTTAATCTTTTGTTTCTTTCATTTCAATATCTGTTTCACTTTAATTTTCGTTGCAAAAATGATATATTTTCTCAGGTTCACCCGAACCTCAAGAACCTTCAAGAACCGGACATTGAATTGTGGAGAAGTACCGATTATTAAGAACATCTATTCTGCCAGAAGTTCACGATAAATTTCAAAATAGGTTGTATTCATAATGGGTGTTTTTTTAGAGTGATAGAATTTTAAATTAAAATAAAACACATTTAAATTAAGATTGAAGCCAAACTTTTTTTTTATTCGAAAGATAATTTTGTCATTTATGTTTAAAAAATAATCTCCGGCGTATGTCCACCACGACAAGCTCTGAGGAACCGCATTCGACCAGACCAATTTTCGACCACTATTTCGAGTAACTCCGGCCTTATTTAATCAATTACACGAGTTGTGTTGGCTTCCAAAGCGTCTCTTGTTTCTGCTTTATCAGCATAAAAAATGACTTGACATAACCCCAAAGAAAATAATCCAGTAGAGTTATGTCGCATGATCTTGGAGACCAATTAATTGGGCCATTTCTTGAAATAATGTTATCGCCAAATCTTTCTTCCAATAAATAAATTGTTACGATAGCAGCAGTAGGAGTAGCACCATCTTGTTGGAACCAAAACACTTCTGGGTCGATATTATTCAAATTTTGAAACAAATAATATTTGATCATCGATCTGTAACGAGCACTATCCACTGTAACATTACCTCCAGCTTCGTTTTTAAAGAAATATGGACCGATGATGCCTCCAGAGTGTCAAGCACACCATACATTTGCATGCATTTTTGAGGAAGCAATGGAACCTGCAGAACTTCTTGAGGATTGTTTTCACTCCATATACGGCAATTTTGCTTGTTAATATAGCCGTTGAGCTTCATCACTAAACACAATTTTACGATAAAAAAGTGGAGCAACTTCAAGCTGTTCTAGGGCCCAATCAGCAAACAAACAACGCTCATTATGGTCAAATGGCTTTAGTTCTTGCACCAGTTGGATCTTGTATTGATCCAACTTGTTGTGAACGTTGACAAATAGACAAATCTGGATCATCATTAACACTATGACTTACAACAGCGATATTCTCTTCTGTACGTACAGTTCTTTGTCTTGCTGTTGTTGTTGCCTCGAGTAGAGAAAATGTTGTCGGAAATCTATCGATAGTTCGACGAATAAGCTGCTCTGACGGACGATTATGTAAGCCATAAATTTCACGAAGTGCTCTATAAGTTTGGCGAATAGAACACTAATTTTGAAAATAAATTTCAAAAATTTGTAAAGGTTATTGCGGTGTGAGTCTTTCCATGATAATTTGTTAATGCTTACTGAACAGAAATGTCAAAACAACGTGCCATCTACCTTCTGTCAAATCACAGTTAACCCTATCGAAAGTTCTATTATTCTAAAAAAACACCCGATATATGACTTATTATATGATTGCGAGGATTTCGAACGTTCTCTTTGATATTCAGATTTTTCTAAAACAAATTTATTTCTGCAATTTTTTTTGTCTACTAGTTTTTGTATTCCCCATTCAATTTTTTTCAATATTATGGAACGCTGAAGGGATCAGGTAGATAGATTGAAATCCATCTCAATACACTCACCTCCTTAGAAGAATGAACAAATCCTAGGAAATTTGAAAATCACTTTTGTAACTGCTTCTAAAGGTTGCCGCATTTTATTTGAAACATTCTGTATTCAATTTTTCATGTACGTTTATCAATTTCTCTACTTCATGTCAGTACTCCTGTAATTTTGGTTTTGATTTATTGTAAAAAAATATATCGAAATGTTAGTTTCATGATAAAATGAATATCTGAAAACTACTAGTTATCGAATCAATAAGCCACTCTTTCTTAAATATAGGTAAGAATTTCTTGATTGCAGCTTCCGCGGTCTAAATTGTACCATTCAAGCCGCAATTTTATCGTCTCACTCCGAAAAACACCGAAGAAACGAGGAAGATTGAGCAAATGAGACGTTATAATGCCGTAGAATTATCCCCCGCTTACTGAGATTAAACGTGAGAATACAAATTCCAAACAATTGGTTAATATTGTAGAATTTCTTTTGAAGAATGTATTGGATCGAAGTGAATTAAAATACTGTGAACGAATCGAATTTTACCTAATCAATAATTTACTGGAAGAAGGAGAAAGTGATATTCGATGGCGATTATTCAATTGTTTTTTGTTTCGCTGAAGTGCCTGAGCGGAGAAATGTCATGCTGTTCGAAAATCACAGAAAAAGAATAATTAGAGTTCAACTTTTTATGCAGGAAATTTGTACACAGCTCACTAAATATTTCCTTTCCGAGATATTACTCAATATTGGGGACTATCAGTGATTCAGTTGGTTCTTCGTTGTGGTTTGACTTTTTTTCAGGAGAATATTTCTTTGGCTGCAGGAAAATAAGATGGATATATAATATAAGAAAATTTCATGTTATTTCAATTTTCATTTCAGTATCTACTCCATGCAGTATTTTAGTTAGTTCTCACTTAAAATAACAATATTATACAAATATCCAAATCAATTTATATTGAGTTCAGTTTCTAGGTTATGAGATTACGGGTGCGATAGTGAACCAAACCACAAAATTGTATATTAAACAACAAGTTTAGAAAAGCAAAGTTTTACTAAATGCGTATAGCTTTTGAGTACGAGCGAGTAACTTAAAAACTATACGAGTTTAGTAGAACTGCTTTTTTACGAGGTTTGTTTATACTACTTTTTCGCATTTTGTTTTAATTATGAACAAATAATCATAGATATGAAAGCAATATAAAGATATTATTGAAGAAATTTAAAAAAATTTATAGTAATTATACAGGGTGACAAGAAAAATCTCAGACAAACTTTTTTTTATTTAACTTTATTGAACGAAAAAAAATAAACAAAATAATAACGAATAATAATGACATAACCATTTAGTAATAATATATTTAAGCGGCGATACAAAGCTTCAGACGCTTCTCGAAATTTTCGGCAATGCGCCGCAGCTCTTCGGGCGTTAGTCGGTCCCGTTTGTGGTGCAGGGATTCCTTCAGCGACTCCATCCTTTTGTGGTATTTAGTACACGCCCTGAGCCTACTTTTTATAATGAGCCCATAGGAGGTGTTGATAACTTAGATAAATTATGTGCAACGTATGATGTGGCCTGAAACACCAGAAGATGGCCCCAGGTAATATTTTATGCACTTCTAAATGTGGCAAGCATTAATTCACAAATAATGTATGCCTGCAACAACCACAATTATTCAGTTATAAAAAGACATTTTCTTAGAGAATTTGCAATGGATTTATCTAAAAAGCAGGTAGACCGTTGTTCTCTAGAGGCTAATGTATTAAGATCAGTGCAACACTGAAGACAGAATCATGCCCAGGACATAGATAGATCATCACCACAACGATAAAACAGTAAACTATCCGAAAAAGATTTTTTTTTATACATAAGACTCAAAAACGCATTACTGTTGCAAGAAATGGCATAAATAACTTTATTTGCAACCATATATGTAATGTGACATTTTCTGACTTTTTGAACGTTGGAAAATGTCACTTTCTTGACTTTTCTTTCCACTAGGTCAGAAAGTGATCATTTTCCACACGTGGGTGGGAAGTAATTTTGTTGTGGAATAACAGAAGAACATTTAAGTTCACATCAATACATATACAACACAAGAACAGAAATTGAATATAAATTGGATTTCATACAAATAGAACTCCATTACTTATTGAATAGTATAACATAATATATATATATATATATATATATATATATATATATATATAAATTAAATAAACATATATATATATAATATAAATAGAGGTAAATTCTTGATAGGAGGTATATAAAATTATTTGAATATTTTAATATTAGCCTTCTACATATTTAATTTCAAAAAATTATATTTAATGATTATAACTTCTGAAAATAAATTAAAATAATGTTATATAAGTACCACTTATATCAATTGACATATAAAATAAACATTCATTATAAGACATCCGAATGGTATAACAAAATCCAATAAATAAAAATTATTAACCAAAATCCTATAAATTAAATATTTTGAATAGACAAAATTTTGTTTCTGCTGATCAATCTTATGAAAACCAATGTCTTTCAAAAATATCCACCATAATCTTAAGAATTTCATCATAAAACTATCTTACTTAGACTATTCAATATTATTGGATATCTAACTAAGGTACTTTATATAAAATCTCAAGATATGTAAAACATTACTGAAAAACAAGTTTTAAGAGAGTCTTTGCTTCTTCAGTATTCAAATAATTCATATTCAATAAATATAATATCAATCAACAACAAATATTTACTCACCCTTCAATCTTCTAGAAAAGACTTCTGTCGAAATGAAACCTTTAAATGTTGAGAGAACGGTTCACTACACACAAAAATATTTCTGTAACATTATTTATACAGATAGTCCTTGTGCTATAGCAGAGGCCGTTGAATTGTCTTTCAATCTTCTAGATCAAGGGAAACCACAGAAATATTTTTGTGTGTAGTGAACCGTTCTCTCTACATTTAAAGGTTTCATTTCGGCAGAAGTCTTTTCTAGAAGATTGAAGGGTGAGTAAATATTTGTTGTTGATTGTGGATTTTGTTATACCATTCGGATGTCTTATAATGAATGTTTATTTTATATGTCAATTGCTATAAGTGGTACTTATATGACATTATTTTAATTTATTTTCAGAAGTTATAATCATTAAATATAATTTTTCGAAATTAAATATGTAGAAGGCTAATATTAAAATATTTAAATAATTTTATTGGATAGTCCCTGTTGATGACTCATAGGCGTTGATTAAAATAGGTAAACCCGTTCCTTTAGTCAAGCTAGTTGTTGAAATGTTAATTTACTGCTGTTTATCACTAATGTTAATGTATGGTTTGAAAAATTCTTGAGGTTACAGAACACATCAGAGGATGTAGAACTGAATGTAGAAGGTCTTGAGGGCAAAACAGACGTTTAGAACTGGTTTTCAATGGAACTATCTACATATCCTTCGGCTACTGTGTTGAACCTCCAACCTCCTAGACGTTTTAGCATTAAAATGTCTGCGCCACTGTCAGCAAGTAATGTTGCCGACGTTCGTCTGAAGCAGTGTCCAGTGTATTTCTCTGGTTGAGCAAGACCCAAATATATAGCTATTTTCCTTATAAATTGCGCTACGGTGTTTGATTGCCTTTCCGAATCTTATTTTGGATGTCCTTTTTAAAATTAATGTATTCCATCAATATCTGTATACAACTTTCCTGCGCAATAAGAAATACTTCGCTTCGATAAATTTTCGTACCTGGGATCTCAATTGATACTTTTCCGGCTAAACAAGTGACGTCCGAAGTTTTCATTTTAAATAATTCGTCACTTCTGCAGGCACCTGATATCCCTATCACAAGAGCCACCTGAAATCATGATTAAATAGATGGATATAGTTCAATAATATGAGGAAAAAATTAGAATACCTTGAGTGGAAGAAATTCCTTTGGCGCTTTTTGCACAAAATTATCAAAAGTTAGTCTGTTTGAAGCAATCATCCTGTTAAACACGTGAGAGGTGAGATATAGTGATAGTTATTTGATTTTGATATTTGGAATATTATTTAGGGCCGACGAAGAGATTACGAGAATTATAATTGTTTTTTGAAGATATAGTGCTTGTTTTGAGAGATTTCTGAATTAACTTATTTGAATATTTAAATATATTGAATATTTCAAATAAATTATATTTTTTGAGAAGTCCTTAAGTTGTGTTCATGTTTTTAAAAGGCAATTGGTGTTCTTAATGGTAAGATCAGAAACTAAATTTTGTCTCCTTTAAATATTTATTCATTAATTTTAATGACCCTTTTTTATATCTGTTGGTTTATATATTCCATTTGACATAATATATTTAGATTTGATTATATACGTCTATTGAATATAAGCGGTGCTTATTGTAGACATTAATTTAATTCTAAAAGTTTTTGAATGACAATTTTTTTTAAATTAAAATTGTAGAAGACTAACAGATTAAATCTGTTTTTATATTTAAATTTTATTAATTTCTTCTATCAAGTAAAAAGCCTTTTTCTATTTTATTTTATATATAATATATATTTATATTTAGGCTTTAATAATTCTCATTATGGAATGTCAATGATTTAAATATAACCTTAAAAAAAACTTACTTTTTTCTGTGATCTTGCTAAGAACATAGACCATCTTGAATTTTAAAGTTAGTCTGTTTGAAGCAATCATCCTGTTGAACACGTGTGAGGTGAGATATAGTGATAGTTATTTGATTTTGATACTTTGAATATTATTTAGGGCCGACGAAGAGATTACCAGAATTATAATTGTTTTTTGAAGATATAGTGCATGTTTTGAGAGATTTCTGAATTAACTTTTTTGAATATTTAAATATATTAAATATTTCAAATAAATTATATTTTTTAGAAGTCCTTAAGTTGTGTTCATGTTTTTAAAAGGCAATTGATGTTCTTAATGGTAAGATCAGAGATAAAATTTTGTCTCCTTTAAATATTTATTTATTACATTTAATGACTTTTTTATATCTGTTGGTTTTTTTATTCTATTTGACAATATATATTGAGTTTTGATTATCTACGTCTATTAAATATGAGCGGTGCTTATTGTAAAAATTAATTCAATTCTAAAAGTTGTTGAATGAAAATTTTTTTGAGATTGAAATTGTAGAAGACAAACAGATTAAACCTGCTTTGATATTCAAATTTTCAAAATTATCAATGTTCTCTCTTATGAAAGTATTCGATTTCGTTGGTTTATAGCCTATGTTTCGTTTTTTTCTAGAAAAGCAGGGAGCCTACCGAATTTTGAAATATCTACTTTCTCTCTAATGACGAGATCGGCCTTTATCATGCTCTACATTGACCATATTGTTGATAGTTTCTTATCTCTACTTATTTCCCCCAAAAATGTTGGCTTTTTTGGGGCAGTTTCTGAAGTCATATTGTTCTTCAAAGTTTTTTTCAATGAACCAGTTTTTATAGATGTCAAACGTTTTTTCGTAGCGACCCTTGCTTTTATCCGTCAATAAATTCATTTCTATCTTCTCGGCTACTTCTTTCAATTCATGTGGAATATCATTTGAGTCGCAATCAAAATCGTGAGAGATTATTTTCATCAAATTTTATCCGCACACAACACGCTAACAGACTTTCATTTTCCGTTGACGATGTCTATTTGATCCATAGCAACCGTTGCGTTAATCGTGATTGAAAATTTGGCCAACTTTAGAAATTTTTCCTGATTTTTTCATTTTGATAAGAATCGAAGAATAAATATATGATTGTAAATAAAAAAGTATACAAACCTCGTTGGAAAGTTTGATAACTGTATCGAGATGAAGTTTACTTCGGCGCTTCGCGCCTCTGTTAACTTCATAATCTCTCTACAGTAATCAACCACTTTCTACCTTGGTGTGCCTCTCGCATATTAAACATTGGTGCTCTGTATGCTCGGAAAGGTCAATTAATGAATAAAACCTGAAATACAACTTTATTTTAACCTACTTATACCAAAAAACCCCTTTTTTAGATTTATTAGATATTTTTGTTTATATGTTTTATTTTGAGTTACAATTTCGTAGGTCTTATGTTAAATGTGTTTTTGTTTAATATTTTTATAAAACATACTTTGGTTCTGTATGAAAAGGTTTGGTTCAATAATTTTGCCTAAACATTTTCTTAAACAAAAAAAGTTTGACAGACCCGGCGCCAGTTCCGTAGGGTTAATGAACTGCCTCTGTCTTTAAAAGAATACAGTTCGGATTAGCGATGGATTAGCTCCAAATAGATGGGGCTACTTGATTGAAGGTCCCGATGAAAGTTCCCGTAATATGATCGCCATAAATATCAACGATTCAGATGGTATTTCCGAAGAGATGAAAAAATACAGAAATAATAGTATTCAATAAACCTGGTAAAGACAGAAAACTTCCACAAAATTACAGACTCATATAGAAAATAGAAATAATTTCAATTAATACTGATGAATCATGATCGCGCAGAAAATAATACTTATCTTCATCATTATATTTTGTCTGAAAGCTCTTTAAGAATATAATATACTCACCTATATGCATGTAAATACTTAAATTGAATACTTATCACGAACAAGTGCCTGGCACTTTTGTGGTCCCTAAATGTTTATTAGCAATTTGTTTTGATATGTTTGTAGTTTTTGTGATTATTTGTTGAAAAACTTCATTATTATTTGATTTCAAATGGAGACTTTTAAAATTAAGTTTTACAAGGTTATCATACGTTCTTTTTAAATCAGCTTTTTTCAAATATTACACTGAAAATTATGGAAAATTCAGAATTTTGTGTCGAATGTGTGATAATGGCAACTTGGTATTCAAAAAAATCATTTCTTCAAAAATGATTTTTACGAGGAACTTCAGTTTTCTGTTTTATAATAATCTCAAATATCACCTGCACCTATGGAACAACCTGTATATCTTCGCAGCTTTCCGTATTACTGCTATAACATTAATCACTTGAATAATCGAGCTTCTCTGAATATTTTCCACTTTCCGTCATTAACGAAGTTTTCAAACCTAAGTTTTCGTAAAATTACCTCAAGTAGTTCCATTTCGATATATTATTCCAATAGCAATCATTAGATTGCTTCTTGTTATTGAAGAAGTTTGAAATGAATTTTCAATTATTCAGATGCTATATATGAATTAGAACTTTCTATGGTTCAGAAAATATTGAAAATTTGGGTTTTAGAGAGAGAGAGAGAGAGAGAGAGAGAGGGTGCAATTCATACGGTAAAAATATATCCATTAGAAAATCCTCTATATTCACGAATGTTTAGTGAGTGATATAGAATTATTTAAATATTTACAGATATATTATGATAGCCTTCTACATATTTAATTTCAAAAAATTATATTTAATATTATAACTTTAGGAATTAAATAAATGTCATATAAGTACTACTTATATCAAACGACATATAAAATAAGCATTCATTATAAGACATCTTACTTAGAATATTCAACATTATTGGATATCTAATCAAGTTACTTTTTGGAAAATCTCAAGATATGTAAAAATATTACTAAAAACAAGTTTTTAGAGAGACTTTGCTTCGTCAGTACCAATGGTATTCAATAAAATATAACATCAATCAACAAAAAGTCTCTACCCTTTACCAATTCAGAAAACTTCTTGGTAAATGAATATTGAACATTTAAATGGAGTCTAATGTGGCTCGAAATAAATGGTTCTGTGGTTTCCATTGATCTTAAAGATTGAAAGGCAATTTAACGGTCTCTGTTATAGCACAAAAACCATCTGCATAAAGAATGTTAAGGAAACCAAATAATAAAATATTATGAATAAAATAAAATAAATGGAGGTTTATACTTGATAGAAGGTGTATAAAATCATTTAAATATTTTAATATTTACAGATATATTCTGTTAGCCTTCTACATATTCAATTCCGAAAAATTATATTCAATTTAATTCCTGAAGTTATAATATTAAATTTATTTTTTTGAAATTGAGTATGTAGAAGGCTAACAGAATATATCTGTAAATATTAAAATATTTAAATAATTTTGTATTACTTCTATCAAGTATAAACCTCCATTTATTTTATTTGAGTGTTATTTGAGTTGAAGCTGTCGTCAAATTCTAGGAAATGAGTTTGCGGTAAGTTTGAGGTTACAAAACTTCGTCTAAATAACAAAAACTAGAATGAAAATATAGTGTAATTATTTTTTGGATTATATTTTTTTTGTGTAATTATTATACATGTTGCAAAAAAAATTGATTTACTACACAGAATAATGACTTTGAATGTTACGTATGATAAATCATACATTGGGATGATAGATGATTGAAATTATATAACTTTTTGTAACAAACAATTCTACAATCCGGAGGATCCAAAGGACGCTGAAAAGTTGTTGAACTATTTGAATAAGCTAGAATCTGATGATTCGTGTTATGATCAGACTATGGAAGAAATGATAGAAGAGACAGTGAGCAAGATGATGCAAATAGTGATGATGAGATCGCCCCAAGTATGAGGGACCTTAGAAAAGTATTGCTCCCTCAGACTGTTGAAATATTTGTAGTCAATAACTTAAACTAAAAAAACACAATCATAATTACGGCTGATATTCAACTTAAAAAGTAAACTGAAGTCAACGGGATATACCATCAAAGAAGATCTTACCTCCGTAAGATATAAAATGTACATGATGGCTGGAAAAGTATTCAACCCAAAAAGCGTTTGGACTATAAACGGGGATATATTCATTCATTTCAATAATAAATATTATAAGTTTGATGATTATGATAAACTAGAAAGTTTTATAAGTAATAAAAATCAGATAGCATGATTTCGCTATGAATTTGATCTTAATACATTACTGTACATGCTAATTTTCAATTCACTGATAACTTATGATAAGTAATGGCACGGCATATGTCGCGATCATTGTAGTCTGTAGGTATCTTCTTTTTTGTATAACTGGAATTTTCAATTAAGTTCTTGTACTCATAAAAGGTAAATATTGTTTGTTTTTGTTTTCATGGCTTCTTTAAAAATAGCGAATCTGAATGTACGATCATTATGTTCTGGGTTTTCTGATTTTGATCATTTGATTAATTCTAATGACTTTTCTATAGTGGGTGTGACGGAGACTTGGCTGAATGAGTCTATTGCTGATTGTGTTGTGAGTTTGAGGGAGTATCAGTTATATCGACGCGATAGGAATTCTAGGGGGGGTGGTGTAGCTCTGTATGTCAGAGGTTGCTTTAGGTCTTCTTTAATGTTTTCTAATTCTAACAGCGATTTGGAGCAACTTTGGGTGAAATGTAAAGTAGGTGATAAATCTCTCGCAATTGGAATTATTTATAGGCAACCAAGATCTTCTATCTCTGATTCAATATATCAGATCGAGCATGCTTTGTCACAGGTTTTTCCTGAAGTTGATGGAATTGTATGTATGGGTGATTTTAATATAAACTTCCTCGAGGGGAGTAGTATTTCGGTTGAGCGGTTGGATCGGGTGATGGAGGGTTTTCAACTCAAGTATTGTATCAATGAACCTACAAGGATAACCAGCCGCTCCTTAACCCTCATTAATCAAATATTTATTTCAGAGTCTTTTGAAGTTGAATCTGCTGGTACGATGGATGCGGAGGGTATATCTGATCATAGATTGACATTTTGTGGTGTGCAGGTTGGCAGGTTGGAGAAAACTTTGAAATTGGTGACATTACGAGATTTTCGTTATTTTTCGGACGTTAGCTTCAAGAGAGAGCTCAATTTAGTTGATTGGAATCCACTTTATTCCAGTAAGTCGGTCGATTATAAGATCACTTATCTGACAACAAAAATCTCTTCATTATTTGATCAATATGCACCAGTGAGGACGGTCCGAGTAACCAAAAAGAAAGCGCCTTGGTTGACCGATGTCATAAAAATTATGATAGCTGAAAGAAGGAGGGCACTCGCTCGGTATAAGATTTCGAAAAGTCGAGCAGATTTCGAAGTGTACAAAAATTTGAGGAATTACACATTGAGTGCTATCCGTAGGGAGAAGAAAGCATATATTGATTTCATCTCTAAATCCAATACTAACTCTAGAACTTTATGGAGGCAACTTCGAAACTTGAATACAGTACCAAATAAGATGAATACTCTGCCACCTGAGTTTGAAAATAATGTTGAAGAAATAAACAAATATTTTCTTTCGGTTACTGACAACTTGAACGAGGTTTGTGCAGAGATGATATCACATTATAAAAACGCACCTGCCAATTTTGACACATCTTTCGAATTTCGTCTTCCTAGTCCTCAGCATATCTCGCAGATAATTGATAAACTTAAATCTAATGCTGCTGGTGACGATGGAATATCTGGAAATGTGATTCGAGTCTGTATGCCGGAGGTGTTGCTTCCGATAACAAATATAATTAATACTTGCTTGGAGGTGGGTTGCTATCCTTCATCTTGGAAAACTGCAGTGATATGTCCCTTACCGAAAGTTACTCAACCCAAATCCATCAGTGATCTTCGACCAATTAGCATCTTGCCTTTCTTGTCGAAAATTTTGGAGAAGTGGGTGCACAAAGAACTTTACGAATACTGTACTTCTCTTAATATCTTGCCAACCCACCAATCTGGTTTCAGGAGTGGACACAGTGTTCCTACAGCACTCGCTCACATACTAGATGATGTACTGAATGATTGGGATAATGCTCTGATAACTGCTCAGGTTCTTTTGGATTTTACTAAGGCCTTTGATACCATCAACCATAATCTCCTATGCGCCAAGTTGGAATATTACGGACTTTCCAAGATATCGATGAAATTTTTCAAGTCCTTTTTAAATGGCAGAAAACAATATGTCCAAATAGGGAAAAATACATCATCACGCTCCCGAATAAACAAAGGCGTCCCTCAGGGTTCAATATTGGGACCACTTCTATTTCTCATTTACACAGCGGACTTTGTGAATTCTATCAAATACTGCCAATATCATTTATATGCTGATGACAGTCAGATTTATTTTGGTTTTCACCCGAATGAGGCCCAGACTGCATGCTCTCTAATTAACAGTGAACTGCTTTCGGTAATAACGATCGCCAAAAAACATAATCTACATATCAATCCAAACAAATCCACTCTTATATTTTTTGGTAGTCAATCTGCTATTTCTAAGGCTAATTTACCGTCTATAAGTATTTTGGGTACAATTCTGCAGCCCCAAGAAGTGGTAAGAAATTTGGGATTGTGTGTGGATAGTCGGCTGAAATTTTCAAACCATGTATCTGGCTGTATTCAGAGAGCATACATGTCCCTGAGACTTTTGTATGGTAATCGTCATTTTCTGAACAGAACCTTGAGGATAATGCTGTGTAATCAACTCATTTTGTCATGTTTTGACTATTGTGATGTCGTTTATGGTCCTTTTCTCGATAAGTTTGATTCATCACGGATCCAATCTGTTCAGAATCGGTGCTGCCGTTTTGTTTTAGGTTTGAAAAGGTCGGTTCCAACTTCTCGCTACATAAATTCTTTGGAATGGCTCAATATGAGTAACCGAAGAAAAGTGCACTTCATGTGTTTTGTTCACAAGATTATGATCTCAAAACAACCTTCATACTTATATGGCAAAATCAACTTTAGGCATAACGTTCACTCGGTAAATATCAGAGAGCAGTCGAATATTAGTATCCCTCGTCATCGCACCACAAAGTTTAAAAGTTCATTTTCCTACCAGGTACCATGCATTTACAATTCTATTGATAATAGCATCAAAGCCGGGTCACTCAATCGCTTTCGGTCTCGCGTCAAAAATTCAATTTTATTCAGCCAGGTCTCTACTGCAACCCACTAACGATTTTACTATGTTTGGTATATTATGCTTATATATTTTAGTTGTGCACATATTATTTTTATGTTGGTTGTATAGCTTGAAATCAGAAGTATGCCTGCTTATATATTTTGTTCTTGATAGGTAAAAGTGTAAGAATAGCTTGTAGCTAAACTTTCACCTAATAAAGACGATTTAAAAAAAGACGATTTAATAATACACACCAACTTCCCACTTGATGATGATTGACGGAACCGCCGGTTTCACTGGTGTGCAAAGAATAGTATGGATGTACCAATACCGTATAAAAAATCATGTGAAGGCAGAAAATACAATAGAATACGTATAAAAGCAGAACGACCTCCACAACTGTAAAATCAGTGTAGATTAATTTGAGGTAGACCCTAACCACAACAAAACATTTCTATTAACCTCCTCAGGTATAGGAAAGGAGATCCTTTGTGCGCTATGTCTTTTTGACCGGAAGGAGTAATAATCAAGAAATTCGACTTCAGAAGCCATAAAGAATTCTTGGAAAAAAATTTCTTAAAGAGGAAAGCAAACATCATCAAAAACAAAATCTTCTCCAACGTACACCAGAATGTCCAATCCATATCTAATGTAACAAACATATTAAGGACACGATAGAAATACTTGGTAGATTTAAAATGCAATATGTATCGTGTGTTTTTTTTAGAGTGATGAAACATTAAATTGAAATAAAACACATTCAAATTGAAATTGAAGCCAAATTTTTTTTTATTTGAAAGATAAATTTATGACATCTATGTTTGAAAATAATTTCGGGCATATGTCCACCACGACTAGCTCTGAGGAACCGCATTCAGCCAGACTAATTTTGGACCACTTTTTCGAGTAATTCAGGTCTTTTTCATCAAAAAAACGAGTTATGTTGGCTTTCAAATCATCTATTTTCTCTTGTTTATCAGCATAAACCAATGACTTGACATAACCCCAAAGGAAATAATCCAGTGGAGTTATGTCGCATAATCTTGGAGGCCAATTAATTAGACGATTTCTCGAAATAATGTTACCGCCAAATCTTTCCTTGAATGAATCAATTGCTACGGTAGCAGCATGAGGTGTAGCACCATCTTGTTGGAACCAAAACACTTCTCGATCGATACCATTCAAATTTTGAAACAAATAATCATTGATCATCGATCTGTAACGAGCACCAGTCACTGTAACATTAGCTTCAGAACCGTTTTCGAAGAAATATGGACCGATGATGCCTCCAGCGTTTAAAGCACACCATACAGAGCATTTTTCACGATGCAATGGAACCTGCAGAACTTCTTGAGGATTGTTTCCACTCCATACAGGTAATTTGGCTTGTTTGCATAGCTGTTCAACCAGAAACGAGCTTCATCACAAAACACAATTTTACGATAAAAACAACTTCAAGCTATTCTAGGGCCCAATCAGCAATGAAACGACGCTTATTATGGTCAAGTGGCTTTAGTTCTTGAACCAGTTGGATCTTGTATGGGTGTAGACCAAGATCTTCACGCAAAATTTTCCAAGTCCAACATGTTGTGAACGTCGACGAATAGACAAATCTAGACCATCATTAACACTTCTACTTACAGCAGCGATATGCTCTTCTATACGTACTGTTCTTTGTCTTGTTGTTGTTGCATCGAGTAGAGAAAATGTTCCCCGAAATCTATTGATAGTTCGACGAATAAGCTGCTCTGATGGACTGATTTATGTAAACTATAAATTTTACGAAGTGCTCTATAAGTTTGGCGATTAGAACACTGATTTTGAAAATAAATTTCAACAATTTGTAAACGTTGTTACGGCGTGAGTCCTTCCATGATAATTTGTCAATGCTTACTGAACAGAAATGTCAAAACAACATGGCTTCTACCTTCTGTCAAATCCTAGTTATCCCTATCGTGCTTAACCGTCAATAGAGAGTGTTCTATACACTAAGTGACTGTCGCGTGCACTGTTCTGAGCTATCCCTATCGAAAGTTCTATCACTCCAAAAACACACCCCATAGTTACTTATTGAGTAAGTTCGGTCATTATTCTTAATTTTCTCTAGTTATTTCATCTCTCTTTAATTTTGTTAGAGTTATGTTTATTTCATATTTTTTTAGTTTAATTTTGAAAATTTTTCTCAAATGAAAATTTGTTAAAATTTCAGAGAATTGATCTAGTTAATGATTAAAATATTTTAAAGAACTCTTCGAAGTAATATTCAATTTATAATAATACTAGCAACCCACCCCGACTTCGCATGGTCTTCAATGCGATATTTATAGGTACATTGTACACCCCGCGTCGGCCGACCGCAGCCAACCGGGGCGCCAGCCCTTTGATAACTTCTAATATGTCCGTTTTAATGAAATGCTGTTGAGAACAGTTTTGAACTACATGAAATGTTCAACGTATGTAACGTATTTAATTGGATAAGGAATAATACTGTATTACATGAAATAGCTTGGTAAATAATACAATACGTAAAAGACAAAAATGGTTACTGTGAGTTATCATTTGAGATAAATGTATACACCATCAGGGACTTTTTATCGATCTGTTTAAGATATACAATTCCGTAGTACTTTAATTTGATCTATTTCGTAAGGTTCAGCCAGTGTTTGCGATTCAAGCAAACAAAAATATGTTTGTTACGAAACCACATTACAAATATTTGAATTTTTTGGCTTTTCTGTACTATAATATCTTATAAAGTATACGGAATAAACAAAGTTCAATTATAATTATTTGTTATATATTTTTAATTCTTGAATTAGAAAATTATAACAAATTATTCATCTTATTTATGGTTGTAGTCCAGGACTGTAAAACTGACTAACTTATATGATCTTTATTCCGTGGCGCTGCTCATTCAACTTCAATCTTCATTAGTCCCCATATGTTTTCAATGGAACTAAGATCTGATGAAGCTGCTGGCTATAAAATGTTTGTCACTTGGTGTTTTTGCATCCAAGCTTGAGTAGAGGCCGAAGTATGGCATCTTGCATTATCCTGCTGAGAATGCCACCCCTCTGAATATAAAGCATGTGCCGTTTCACAGAGAAAATAATTTAGGATGCCACAATACTTTTTACTATTAATAGTACCATTAACTATACAGAGAGGCGTAGCACCTCGCTAAGAATTTGCCCTCGAAACCATTATTTTGGTGAAGAATTTGGAAATTTGAACTGTAACAGGTTGTTTTGATAAGATTTTTTAAGTAGTTTCTACCAAGTTGGAAACAGCTTTTATCACATATAAAGACATTATTCAAATAATCTTCTTGAAAACGTTGACAAAATTCTATTCTTCGTTCCTTTTGTAAAGGTGTTACTATAGTATTTTTTTGGTTTCCTTGCTATGAAGCCTTGTCTTTTCAGTGACATACGGATGGTTTTTGGACATACTTTCATATTTTGTTGATTTTCACATCTGTTAGCCAATTTGCGAAACCCCAGGCGCAAGACCATTAAAGCGTTTAAACTGTTTCCTTTAATCTTACGCGGTCTTCCTGAAACCAGTCTATATTTCATGAACATGCCATTTTTTATCCTCTTTATTGTCTCACATACAGCACTTTTTTCCAATTCAATCAATTGCACTAATTTTCTGACGTGTCGAAAACCATTTCTTTACAGAAATTCTACGTTTTTTCTTTTTTCTAGTTGCGACATTATTTCATAAATTTTATACTTGTTGACAATATTTGATAAATAATGTTGCCAGGCAACTGTAGTCATAGCCGAATATCTGCACAACTTTGTTTTTACATTACTTTCAGAATGTTACAAAAAAAGTATATTGAAATTATGAAAAATAATAAATTCCTGTTACTTTCTAGACGGACTATTTGTATGTTCTATACATATTTACCGTCCTCCTGAATCAGTCTATAAATTACTGAAAACTGGATTAAAATCCGTTCAATAGTTTAAAATATCCAAGCGAACAGGAACGGCAGTGATTTCATTTTAAACTATAAGAGATTCTTTTGAATATCAAAACAAATTGAAATATGTTTATCTTCTACAATTTTAATTTCCAAAAGAATTTTTTTATTTAAAAAAACTTTTAGAATTAAATTAATGTCTAAAACAAGCACCGCTCACATTTAATAGACGTTTATAATCAAAACTCAATATACAATGTCAAATGAAATAAATAACCCAACAGATATACGAAAGTAATTAAAATTAATAAATAAATATTCAAAGGAGACAAAATTTTGTTTCTGGTTTTATCTTTAAAAAATACTACTTGCCTTATAAAAACATGAACACACTTAAAGGAGTTCCCAAAGAATATAATTTATTTGAAATATTTAATATATTTAAATATTCGAACAAATTATTTCAAAAATCTCTAAAAAATGTGCACTATATCTTCAAAAAACAAATATAATTCTAGATAATCCCTTCATCAGCCCTTATTCAATATTACAAATATCAAAATCAAAAACATAACCTACATCACTCACGTGTTAAAAGACTTAAAGCTTCGAACTACAGATCAACTATATATTCAAGATTGATCTATGTTCTAACAAAATCAAAGAACAAAGTGAGTTATTTTAAGTTTTACTTAAATTCATTGACATTCTATAATGAGATTTATTGAATTATAATTATAAACGTCTATTAAATGTGAGCGGTGCTTGTTTTAGACAATAATTTAATTCTAAAAGTTTTTTGAATAAAAAAATTCTTTTGGAAATTAAAATTGTAGAAGATAAACATATTTCAATTTGTTTTGATATTCAAATTTTGTTATATTTCTTCTATCAAGTAAAAAGCCTTTCTATTTTATTTTATATATAATATATAATTATATTTTGGCTTCAATAAATCTCATTATAGAATGTCAATGAATTTAAGTAAACCTTAAAATAACTCACTTTGTTCTTTGATTTTGTTAGAACATAAATCAATCTTGAATATATAGTTGATCTGTAGTTCGAAGCTTAAGTCTTTTAACACGTGAGTGATGTAGGTTATGTTTTTGATTTTGATATTTGTAATATTGAATAAGGGCTGATGAAGGGATTATCTAGAATTATATTTGTTTTTTGAAGATATAGTGCACATTTTTTAGAGATTTTTGAAATAATTTGTTCGAATATTTAAATATATTAAATATTTCAAATAAATTATATTCTTTGGGAAGTCCTTTAAGTGTGTTCATGTTTTTATAAGGCAAGTAGTATTTTTTAAAGATAAAACCAGAAACAAAATTTTGTCTCCTTTGAATATTTATTTATTAATTTTAATTACTTTCGTATATCTGTTGGGTTATTTATTTCATTTGACATTGTATATTGAGTTTTGATTATAAACGTCTATTAAATGTGAGCGGTGCTTGTTTTAGACATTAATTTAATTCTAAAAGTTTTTTGAATAAAAAAATTCTTTTGGAAATTAAAATTGTAGAAGATAAACGTATTTCAATTTGTTTTGATATTCAAATTTTGTTATATTTCTTCTATCAAGTAAAAAGCCTTTCTATTTTATTTTATAAGAGATTCCATTTGAAATGAGCTATCACAACGTAATGTACTACTTCATCCAATTTTCTCACACGATTATATCGGGCTTGGGTACTGATTATTCGAAAAAATAGAAGGTTTTTTAAGTCGAATTAAAAGTTCATATCTAAGTCTAACATTAATAAATAAAAATCTTGTGCTAGTATTCGCATGCGAGTATGTTTTCATTCAAATGCATAATGAATGATAAGATGAAGCAATAATAACTTACGCTGAAGATGAATCTGTTAAACCGCTCAGTTACGTAGGAATCTCAACTATTTCTTTAAATGAAAAGGTTATTTGGAATATAATATTTACGTTTCAGACAGACAAAGCAGAGAATGGGAAAATCGGCAAGAAAATTGCCTGAAAGGAAGCATCCCACTGCGGTTTCAAGGGGAGTTTTTTCCACTAACTGAAAAATAAAGTTAGATTCTTTCTGGGTTATTTTTTCAAGGTACGCGAAAGAGTGATAAGAAAGGTCAGTAAGCCGAAACGCTTTCAAGAAGGATAGAAATTGAACTATAGAGATTGTCGGAGTGGAGTTGCTCGGTAGCTTTCTGGTTGATACGTGAGATTTTCGACGTCCTATATAGGACGGTTAGAACTTGCATTTCTGTTATTCATAATTCCCTGAAGCATCATGTCGCAATAGTTAGAATCGACTTTATTGATTGTTTGCCGTTACCTGAGAGATCAATGCTCGTTTGTCAGCAATATATTTAATAATGTATATAGTGAATTAATATTTTTAAAATTTACACTTGTTTATTTTGAATGCGACATATGTTTCGCTTATATATTGATTCTGGAGCATTGGTATACACTTTATCTTTCACGTGCACCGAAAGAAGAAACTATAGAGCTATCAAATCACAAGATCGCGGTGGCCAATTTTGATCACCTCTGCGAGAAAAAACACGGCCAAGAAACTTTTTTGGCTGAATTGCCATCGTTCCATCACTTGCGTATGTACGCAGCACCGTCTTGTTGCAAAATACGTCGTCTACATCAATATCTTCCTACTCCGACCATAAAAAATCATCAATCCATTCACCGTTACAGTTGCACCAGCCTCATTGCGAAATAAGTAAGGTCCAATTACACTACCAACCCAAAAACCGCACTTAACTGTGACACATTAAGAATGGAAAGGCTTCTAAACAGTGATTCTTGGACTATCTGAGCCCCAAATTCGACAATTCTGCTTATTAACGTAGTATCCAAAGTAAAAATGGGCCTCATCCCTGAAAATGATTTTTCGATGAAAATCTGGATCTTTATGATGCATTTCAACGACCCAGTCAATGAAAATACGACGTTGCTGGTGATCGATCGGCTTGAGTTCTTATGATAATTGAACGTCAAAAGCCAAAAAGTTAAGAGGTGACAGCTTCAAAATTGACAGCTGCCCAGATAGCGGGCTATTCAAAATGAAACCTGCTATTGGAAAACCTTTCAGTTTTCTACGCGGAAATAGCTTTTTTAAATTACAGTATTCTGCTTAACGGACCTGCTGAGATGCTGTTTGAAACATGAAATATTATCAATACCCAGTCCCATATTACGCAAAACGTTCGAAAACCATCAACTTCTCCTAACTAACATTAAGTTTCATAGTTCTAATAAGTATCGGGTGTTTTTTTTAGAGTGATAGAACTTTCAATTGAAATAAAACACATTTAAATTAAGATTGGAGCCAAATTTTTTTTATTTGAAAGATAATTTTATGACATTTATGTTTTAAAAATAATTTCCGGCATATGTCCACCACGACTATCTCCGAGGAGCCGTATTCGATCAGACCACTTTCGGACCACTTTTTCGAGTAATTCAGGCCTTATTTCATCAATAACACGAGTTATGTTGGGTTCCAAAGCGTCTATTGTTTCTGGTTTATCAGCATAAACTAATGACTTGACATAACCCAAAAAAAATAATCCAGTATCACATGATCTTGGAGGTCGATTAATCGGACCATTTCTCGAAATGATGTTATCGCCAAATATTTCTTTCAATAAATCAATTGTTACGGTAGCAGCATGAGGTGTAGCACCATCTTTTTGGAACCAAAACACTTATGTGTCGATGCTATTCAAATTTTGAAACCAATAAACTTAGATCATCGATCTGTAACGAGCACCGTTCACTGTAACAGTAGCTCCAGTATCCTTTTTAAGGAAATATGAACCGGTGATGCCTCCAGCGTGTAAAGCACACCATACAGTGCATTTTTCAGGATGCAATAGAACCTGCAGAACTTCTTGAGGATTTTTTTACTCCATATACGGCAATTTTGCTTTTTTACATAGCCTTTCAACCAGAAATGAGCTTCATCACTAAACACAATTTTACGATGAAAAAGTGGATCAACATCAAGCTGTTCTAGGGTCCAATCAGCAAACAAACGACGCTTATGGTCAAGTGGCTTTAGTTCTTGAACCAGTTGGATCTTATATGGTAGACCAGGTTCTTTACACAAAATTTTTCATTTGGTGGATGCACAGAGTCCAACTTGTTTGTTAACGTCGACGAATAGACAAATCTGGATCATCATTACCATTATGACTTACAGCAGCGATATTTTCTTATGTACGTAAAATTCTTTGTCTTGTTGTTGTTGGTGCATCGAGGAGAGAAAATATTGTCCGAAATCTATCGATAGTTCGACAAATAAGCTGCTCTGATGGACGATTATGAAAACCATAAATTTCACGAAGTGCGCTATAAGTCTGGCGAATAGAACACTGATTTTGAAAATTAATTTCAACAGTTTGTAAACCTTGTTGCGGCGTGAGTCTTTTCATGATAATTTAACAATTCTTACTGAACAGAAATATCAAAACATTATGGCTTCTACCTTCTATCATATCCCAGTTATCACTACAGAAAGTTCTTTCACTCCAATAAAAACACACCCGATACATCACGTTCCCTCCCGAATATTAAAAATGTTGATTTAGCTGCATTTATCTTTAAGTTATATATCCTTGAAATTCCACAAGTTCAGCCAATTCACTGTTGATTTAACAATAAGCTATATCGATTTGATCAGAAAAGAACATAACGTACAACTGAGCATCACCTGAATTCAAAATAATTCAACAGAATTTTATGCAAATGATTATTTTGCAGGTGTAGATGCAATAGAGTATCGAACCTTGAGGTACTCCGCTTCCTGAATATATTTAACCGATTTTCCCCTCATAGTCTCAAAATAATGTTTTTTGTTAGAAAAATAATCTATCAGAAACTTGATGGATTTACGATCAAACCCAATGAAGCTAAGGGCAAGAGGCATCCATCAAACGTTATACTGTAGTCAAGCAGAATTAGCATAATCGTTTCACTCTTATCTGCTGCGACGATTATTTCGTCAGTTATATATACATATATGCATTTCACACAATAAGTAAGCAACTGAACATGCGAATAAAATAGAGAAGACCAAATTATTAGTAATGAGCCATGAGGCTTTAAGATGCAAACTAGAGATTGACGATAAACCCATAGAGCAGTTTATGGTCTTCAATTTATCATCCAAGTGAACTCACATTTCAGCATTGTGATTATTTGGTCATTATCAAATATTATTCTTCAACTGTTTTGATATTGTCGTTTATTGCCTAATCACCAGGAAACATATTACTCACAAAATCAAATAGAGCTAGCTTATAATACCTTTGTAATTAATAACGAGTTAGATAAGTAAAAATCATTAATTTAAATTTTAGGAATTAATCAAGTCAAAATTAAAATAAAAACAGTATTCCCATTTTCAAAAATATATGAAGATATATCATACCAATGCCTACTCGATTCGGAGTTTGAATTTCGGATATATGGACCGTCCAAACAGTACCCTAACAGAACCTGACTTCAAATTTTACTGCATCTAATCGAAGACTTTGAGAAAACTTTATTACTTTATTTTATGTAGTCGTTTTTTGACGACATGATTCGTTTTATGAGTTCTAGTTGATGTAAAAAATAAATATGTATCATACGTATGATTTATGTAATGCAATATCATATAAAGAGAATATCTCTGATACAAATTTCATTTGTGAAAACGGTATCATCTGACAATACTTCTGTGAAAAAATTTAAACGATTTTCCGTTAAAGATAGACGTGATCAAATATTCCAAGTTGCAGGTATACATTACTAAGGTATTAATGTATTAATTCAAATAGAAATAATTATACTTTGCTTTAATTCAGCTAAACCTACTCTTTAATTGCTCTCAATATGTCGAAACAATGTGCCAAATGCTGTAATTCTTGCACAAAGTTCATTATTTTCTTTAAAATATAGCGCCAGCTAAAATTTGGGCATGTGAGTATTTCTCAGCGACCATTAAATATTTCTTTAAATTTTTTTTCAGTCGACATAACGTATTTTATCATTAAAACTTTTCTTACAACGAAGTTTCATCAAATTTTATGATTTGTAGTTCATGTGCGTTAGAAATACAATTTTAATTTATTATTTTAGTGTCAGTAGTTTATTATTTCCTTCAAGATCAAACGGTTGTAAGCTACTGAAGCTCAAATATTCATTATATGGAGATAACTTTTGTCTGAGGAATATGCGAAGATGTCGGTCGAAGTGGCCGATTCTAGTTTGATCGTAACAAAAGGTGACTGAAAAGATCATAAAAATAGTAGTTATCATATATTGATGTACAATTTTTTTTTACGGAAATTAATAGACTTGAGTAAGCAATGCAATAAATTGATTCTCAAGAATATAATGGGTTAGGCACGTAATTTGTCTCCAACTTCACTCCGTTGTCACAGACATACAGCATTAAACTTTTAATAGTTTGTAACGCGTGTATATTTGTGAAATAGGTTTTCAAACGCGCATATTTTTGTGAAATAGGTCGACAAAAACCGAAGCTATGGTGTAAAAAGCAAAAAGTCTGCTACATTTTTAAATACAAAATCGACTAACGATATATCATTTATAATAAGTGAAGGAGATGAACCATTTAAACGTTGACAGAAAACTTGTTCATCGCACTATCAAACTTTATAATGAAGCTGACTCTTTCGAACGTGAACGTGAAAGTTGTGAACCAACACCTGCTCATAATCCTGAGAACATTCGTAAAATGAAGACACTATTGGAACAAAATCTACGCCAATGGCAATCAATTGGCAAAAGATATTGGAATATCGCAGCGATCCATTCGCCGCATACTGTAACACAAATTTCAAGCTGGGTCCTACAAATACAAAAAGTTCAGTACTTTAATGATTAACAGAAAAAAATTCCATACACACCCAAAGACTCCATACGGTAAAACAGTTAGGTGCGATGACCTCACATGATCAGTTGGTGTTCTCGAATGGAAAAATTCTTGAAGTTTAAAAAAAAGAAAATAAAGAAAATTATCGCGTTTACTTGAATGATTGTTCTTCTCTCAATCGATATCATTTTTCAGCATATCAAATGCAAGAACCAGCTTTGGTGATGATTTGGCCAGCAATCAAATGAAATAAACGTTCTCCACTGCCTTTCATACCAAAAGGAGTCAAAGTTGATGCTTCAATCTATATACAGTTATTGTTGCAAGATTCCTTGAAGCATTGGGCGAGTAAACAATTCAAAATAAAAACGCTGCTCCAGCAGGACTTTGCACCTGCTCATAGAGAGCAACACAGTGTCCAATGGCTTTAAGACAATGTTCCAGCCTTCATTTCACCAAGACAATGGCTTCCATATTCCACAGACTTAAACCTCGTACATATCTGCAGTTAGGAGTATTTGGAGACGAAGATGGGAAAATATACGACATAGTGGATGGGTTTCACCTTTGTTTCAGGCGAAAATGGGCCAATATCCTACCAGGCGTTATTCGAGCATTCATGCCATGATTTCTTTGATAGATTGAAGAAAATAAAATTATTCAAAGACAGTTACATCGAAAACTACTAAATCCGTTTTTTATCAGTCCCTAAGTAATAAATACCAGAAAGAATTTCGGAAAATATTCATTAGTTTTTTTTTATTTTCACTATAGTGGAAAAATTTCGTGCTAAATCCTACATTTGCGCTGCGAGCAATGCAAGTGAGAGGCCAAATCTGAATGAGAAACTATAGAGAAAGAATTGTCAAATATTTCTTATTTCGGACTAGAGGACTGTAATGGTTACACTGTGCTAGTACCACTGACACATTACCATAAATAATTGTGCCAACTGTACATTTACGTTTAATGTGTTTCAGTAACTTTGTTGATAAATATTATACATCAAAATGTTCTTATTTTTAGCTCTTATTTTTCGTGAATTTTTATATAATGTTAGCAGAGCATAATTAAAAAAAACAAATATTCGTTATTTCAATTCTATACGTTGTTAGTCCTCCCGTACTTGAAATATACTTGAATACTCAGTTTCTTGAATATCCATACATACCTGCAATCGCCAAAGAAGTAGTGTGGGGTTGATGAGTGACCTCAGGTTTCCTGGAAACAAAAGAAATGTAATACTCTGTGGGAACGTTTTAACGTGAGTAAAAACAAGATGTTTACGGGAAAATTTATCCATCATGCAACTTCACTTACATCCCACTCATTCCACCTAACGGTATCCCACAGCCTTCCCTTCTAATAAATCAGATGAAGCAACAAAGAGAGTAACGTATATCATGGAACCCGAGCAACCCCTAGAGTCGTGCATTAATGCCATTCCCTTGACCTTCCTAAGAATAGATTTTCCTTCACATCCTTAGATAATATCATTTCCGTCAATAATCTTTCAGAAACATCTGCCTTTTCGAAGACACCAATTACCGTTCAATTTACCTTAGATGTCGCTGAAGAAGATACGCGTGGAGCAATCATCCGTGTATACGTTCTACCTAAATTAGGTTAGGAGTTCCACGTTTATCGGATCGAACATACAAAGAACATTGTGCGGCCCAAATTTTGCTCAGAAATGAAAGAATAAAAATTGAATGATAACAAAGAGTCCTCGACTGTAATTTGCGATTGCAATTTCAGTAACTACCGGCTTTCATTCAAACGAGTCGGTTAACATCAACCAAGTTGACGTTTCCGGGCGCTATCATTTGTTTCTAGGGTTTGTGTTTTGCGAGTTTGCACCGACATGTTATGGAAAAGTGAGCAACTCAATGAAACAGGGAAATTAAAAATGTCAATTGTCAAGCCAATTTATAAAAAAGGGAATAAAAATGTTTATGGGAATTACAGACCTATCAGTATATTACTATAGTTATCAAAGATATTTGAAATGGCATTCTGGCACTTCCAAGCCTTTACTGCGTTACTATATTATTGGGAGAGGGTACTCCTTGGAAGTAAAATGCGAACAAAGAGAAATGTGATTAGAACTTGAGAGAACGTAAAACTAGCAAGCGGTTTATTTTGTGCTTTTAGGCAAGCGACAAAAATGCGACATTTTTGGGTATCTTTCCTCAAGGTGGCTAACTGTAGTGAGAGAACTGTTTGATTGTAACTTGAGAGACAGAGAGAAATGTGATTAGAACTTACTTCTAGAGAATGTGTGTGGGATCCGAATTTAATGTTCGAAGAGAGAATATTGCGTGCCTGTTTTATCGAAGCACGAAGAGAACGCCAACGAGCTACTTCGAGTGATGTCTTCAACTGTGAATCTTTTGGCTAACTGTCATAATGTGAGACTCTTTTAGGGCTTGAAATGTGGTCAGGTAAATTCCGTTGCGACATTCGACTGTTGTCGTCTTTAAATGGCTTTGGTTCTAATGGGTTTTCAAGAAAACTGTGAAGGACAAATATCTTCAATCCTCAACAGGCCCAAATGTCTCTAGGAAATAATGAGGCATACTTGAGAGGCCTAGATTCCTGACTTAGGTATCCTAATTGTTATGTACCCGTATAGTAAATTAAAAATTCCTTGTTCGATGTTAATTCGAACTTAAGTCTGCCGGGTTGGGTGCTTCGACCGAAAACACAAAATGATGACTTGGGACAACTTGGCGTGCGAGTAAAAGCAGTGTAAGGAGAAAACTAGGGAGAGAATAAATACTTGCGAAGAGGATCATTATGGAGGCAGAGCAGTATGTATCGTGCATGATCATGGGTCATATACCCATAAATAAATTCCGGATATTCTAAAAATTGAAGTAGGTCTTGTTTGAAGCAATTTTGACGGTGCAGTCGGCCACTTTTGGCTGTGGGAGCTGCATTAACTAATCTTGAGGAATCTAGAAGAGAGCTTTGAGGGGGACCAATTTGCACGATTTCATCAGTTGGGGCCTTTACATTTGCTTTGCAGTCCTGTTGAAAACGTTTTTTGCATGGGCTGAGATTCTTTGTGTTGGCAAGTCATCTAGTTCCCAAAGGTTGGACGGGGTGAAGCTAAATGTACAGCATTTGTAGAGACTGCTGAAGAGTGAGCAAGAACTGATAGAGTTTGATCATTTGATATTTGGAATAGTTTGCAGGTGATGTTGGGAAGCACTGCACCTGTCGGGTCAAATGATGATATTTTTGAGGCATTTAAGCCGATAATGTTTTCTATAATTTCGTTAGATAATACCGAATCTTGGGTACTGCCTGAGCTTTGCGTAGCGAGTGAGACCTCAGTGTTTTTTAGAGATAGAGAAGACATACTGATAGGGGTGATAAAATCTGAACTCTGAGGGGGCAGTGATGCTTGGTTATTTTGTTGATGAGAATTGTGGGTAATCAAGGGTTGCTGGGTAACTGGACTTTGATCCTGAATATTACACCCATTCGTTTTGTGATTTTCCAATAATTTGATGCCAGTTATGTTAAAATTTGACCGTGTGCGTTCGCTTAGAAGTGAATGTATTTTCTTCTCAAGAAAGGATAGAAAATCTAGATAAGTATAAAAAAATATATCATATTCTTTTTTAACAGAATGAATCCTTCTTATTCCATATTGTTTTCTATTTTGAATTGGGCACTTTCATACTTTTCGTATGTCTCAGCGATTAATTGTTTATGAGCAGTTAATATGATTTCATCTGAACAAGTTTCTAAATTTTATCTTACCATGAAGTGGCTTGAGTGAGTAAGGACTTGGTATTGTTTCTTTCAACTGTAAAACCTTCCATTGTCAGATTATAGATGCAAATGACAATTCTTTTAGTGATGAAATGAAAATTGGTGAAACTGAAAGGAAATTAATTAGTGATGATTTCTTAAACAACTATTTTACAGCGATGTGAGGGAAGGAGTGGATATATAAAACCTGATATAAATTCAACAGTTGTGTTCGAGAAAACAAGTGAAATCAGAATATAAACGTAAAAAGATATTATAATGAGATATAGGGATATTATTATGAGTATAAATAAATAGAGCCAAATAATAAAAGTGTAAAAATCGAGATAAGAGGTTTAAAATATAGGCATATTATTATGAGTATAAATAAATAGAGCCAAATAATAAAAGTGTAAAAATCGAGATAAGATGTTTAAAATATATATATCTCGTTCGTGGGTTAGTAGTTGTTTAAGCTTTTTCACCCGTTGTTCTCTTTCACCGAATTCCGTTTTATTATTGATTTTACTATTGGATTCACTTTTCACAAACTAATTTAATAACGAATAAATAATTTAGATAAAACATTAACTTCCAAGCTTTTACTGCCTTACTGTATTATAGAGAGGGTGTTCCCTGGAAGGTTAAAGTGAAATGCGAATATAAAACAATTCAAGAGTGGAGTTAGACGTGTGATTATAACTTTAGAGACAAAGAGAAATGTGATTAGAACTTGAGACAACGTAAAACTAGCGAGCGGTTTATTTTGTGCTTTTTAGGCAAGCGACAAAAATGCGACTTTTTTGGGAATCTTTCTTCAACTGTGCTCTGTGACTAACTGTAGGGAGAGAACTGTTTGATGGTAACTTGAGACACAAAGAGAAATGTGATTATAACTTACTTCTTGAGCATGTGTGTGGGATCAGAATTTAATGTTCGAAGAGAGAATATTGCGTGACCGTTTGGTCGAAGAAGAAAGAGTAGGCCAACGAGCAACTTCGAGGGATGTCTTCAACTGTGAACCTTTTGGCTAACTAGTCGAATAAGAGACTCTTTTAGGACTTGAAATGAGATCAGGTAAATTCGTATACGACATTCGACTGTTGTCGTCTTTAAGGGGCTTCGGTTCTGATGTTTTTCTAAGAAAACTGTGGAATTTATCGTTGTCAGAGGGTACAAGCAATACACAATTGTAAGAAGAAGTTTTTGTCTGTGGTTCTTGAATATTAGGAATCTATTATGTTCACCGTAGAAGCCACATGAAAAAGGAAAGGAATGAAAAATTTTTATGATGCCGATAGTTGGTCAACTGAAAATCCCAAAGATTTTTCCTCAATGCTGGTATTGGTCTCGTCTGTGGTACGTATTTTGTGCGGTTTTTTTTACTTTCATGAAAGTCAGGTAAAGATTTTTTTCATTTTGTTTTAATACATTTTCCTGAACTACTTGAAAATATCCCGCTCATTATCAGACAAAGATTGTACATTTATTCGATGACACTTCAACCCACTGTTGACGAAATGTTCGAAATTATTCAAATGATATGTTTCCACATGATAGATAAGGAGTAGTGGTGGGCAAATTTTTTGCCGCCTGCATGCTTCCCGGATATAAATTCCCGCCGTTTTTTTGTTTGCAATCTCTTGAATTCCTTGTTTTATCATGAAGGAGAGGTGGATGCGGTAGAAGAATTAAATCGCATTAAAAGGGCTTTTGGAGTTATTCGTGGACAAATTAACAATACAGATGCTGCATGTATTCACTCAATATTATGCCGGGCAAGACGGTGTGCAGATCGAACCAATATTGAATATTTATTAAAGTTATTAAAATTAATAAATGAATAAATTTGAATCAGTTTAATCGATGAGTTAATAAACTTATTGTAACTATAAAGCTCTCTACGCCACAGCTTGTACGATTGCTCGAGAACACTTGGGATATTATTAATAATATCATATGAGCATAGTTAGAAATCTAAAATTATTCAAGAAAGAAATTTTTGCCCTTATGATTGATACTGAGCCATACTCAGTGCTCGAATTTAAAGATTCATCCACAGTAATTTCGGGATAGATTGCGGTATATATATTAAATCTTTAATTTACTTAAAACAAATTTTAGAAATTACTATGTTGTGACTCGAGTTCCCGAAACTCGAGTCACAAGAAAATGTGTAAAATATATTTTTCTTGGTAGTAAAACATAGTAATTTCTAAAATTTGTTTCAATTATTATCAACTACCGAATAGTAACGGCTGAAACAATTCAGTATTTAATTTACTTTTTACTTTCTTCTACCCCACGTTTGATATGGATTAAATAGATTATTTTCATTTTATTTATTAATTGAATTTTGAATAAGTATTTATTATTTATCAAGAATTAATTAGAAAAGTTTATAATAATAATAATAATAATGTTTATTTTCCAACAATTTACAGAATGTAATAGAACAATAGATAGAATTAGAATAGTAAAATAAACATGATAAATCACTGAAGCTTTGAGCTTGTGTGTGATATTTTTGATTGGATTAAATTTGGTCTATTAGGAAGGGTTCAATTTGAATTTTAATAAGTTTATTGTAAAATGTATATTGAATCTAAGTAATTTGAAGTATGAATCTGTGACCATTGAAAAATGTAATGACTTGCTGCATTCAGGTGGTCTGGTTCTGCGGAGGATTGGAGTGAATATAACAGGATGAGAAATGGTACTCTGGCTGAGGTTAGGCGTAACAAAAAGTCATATCTCTTAACTACTAGTTCTGATGGAAAGGAAGCTGCCTGGAGGGCATTAAAATCTCTGAAGGTTATTAAGGTAAATGCAAAGGCTATACCAGATGGTTTAAAGGACGCGAAATCTATTAGTGATTTTTTCTCAGCATTCAATGGTACAGCAAATGATGGTGTGTGTACTGTTAAGATTTCGTATTATAACAACAATGTTTATAGAAATGAGTTATCATTCCATTTCAGAATTGCTTCGCTTGAACAGATAGGGACCCTCATGACTGGTATTCGAACTAGGGCCGTAGGTGACGATGGTGTGACGCTGGATATGCTCGTTCATGCGTTTCCAGTTATAGAGTCTTATGTTCCGCATCTTGTGAACAGCTATATAGTGGCCAATATATTCCCTGTGCAGTGGAAGGGCGCTGTTAGTATTCCGCCTCCGAAGACAATGGAACTTGCATCTTTTTCAGATTTGAGGATCATCAGTATTTTGCCACTTTTATATAAGGTGTTGGAGAAAGTTTTGTCAGACTAGATTTCGCAGTACTTCAATGATTTCAACTTAATACCATCGTACCAGTCTGGCTTTCGGAGGAATCACAGTTCTGCTACTACTCTTGCATCGTTCACTGATAGAATATTCTATGATCTAGATCGGGGTTATTCTGTCCTTCATGTTTTGCTTGATTTCTCGAATGCATTCGACACGATTAATCATTCCCTCCTGTGTGCCAAGCTGAAGTATTTTGGTCTCTCTGTCTCGACTGTTTCTATGATAAGGTCGTTCCTAGCATTCCGTAGTTCAAGAGTATTGGTGGACGGCAGATGTGCGGCACTGAAATCAATCCAGGCAGGCGTTCCGCAGGGCTCCATATTGGGGCCATTGTAATTTATTATTTATGTGGCGGATCTTTTTTCTCACTTAGATTACTGCATTGCTGAGGCATTTGCTGACGATGTTCAGTTGCTGTTCCGGTTTAGCACGTGCGAGTTGAACTTGATTTCGGTTAGAGTGAACCGCGATCTTGAGACGATTCTGCAAATGTGTAAATCTCATAATCTTTCGATAAACACGGCTAAAACCAAATGTTTTGTGTATTGTAAAAAAAAAGATAGGGATATAATCACAACTAGCTTAGATCTCAGTCTCAACGAGGATAGGTTGGATATATGCGATGGTGCCAGGAATCCGGGAGTCTTTTTTGATGAAGATTTGAGATTTCGCAAGCATGTTACAACTTTGGTTAGGTCGGCATTTTATAGGCTCAGAATTCTTTATTCAGCACGTAAATATTTAACCTTTCAGATGATTTTAAGTGTTTATTCAAAAGTATTTGAAAAAGTCGTCTTTTCGAGAATGGTAGATTATCTTACCAGGTTCAAAATATTGAACTCAGCTCAACATGGTTTCCGTAACGGTCATTCTACTCAAACGGCGGCACTTAGCTTCGTGGAGTCAATATATGAGTGTTTGGATAAGAATATGCAGGTGGCTGGGATATTTTTTGATCTCTCCTGCGCTTTTGACACTCTCAAATTCGATTTTATTATTGACAAGTGTTATAATATGGGTTTTAGAGGGATATTCTTGGACTGGTTACAAGATTACTTAAATGGAAGAACCTTGTCTGTTAGAGTGAACGAATGTTTTTCTGTAGACAACAGTATAGAGATGGGAGTTCCTCAGGGTTCCGTGCTGGGGCCGCTACTCTTTCTGTTGTTCATAAATGATTTGCCCAGTCATCTAACTTGTCTCCTGTCGATATTGTTTGCTGACGACACATCCGTGGTGGTTTCGGCGCGTAGTCGTGATGAGCTCCAACGGGCTTGTGAAGGTTTAATGGCGGAGTTTTTCGCATGGTGCCGCGCGAACAATTTGATGGTTAATGTCGGGAAAACCGTTTGTTTACATTTTGGCCTTGGTGGCATCGAGATGGAACCTCTGAGTTTAACTTTGTCAGACGGCGTGGTGGTGGCGGCTAATTCTACGAGATTTCTTGGCGTACATGTCGACAGAGGTCTCGGTTGGTCATCCCACGTTGACTATGTATGCAAGAAGATCAATTGTTCATTCTTTGCTTTAAATAGGCTCAAAAACACTCTGCCTCGTAGTTCTCTTATTGAAATATACTATAGTCTGGTTTATAGCCATCTTGTATACAATATTTTGCTGTGGGGAAACTGCACTTCTGTTTCGAGAGTTTTCGTTGCTCAAAAGAGGATTATGAGGTTAATTTTTAACTTAACTCCCCGTTCCTCGTGCAAACCAATATTTGTATCAAACAAAATATTGCCGCTGCCATGTATTTATATTTTGAAATGCCTAACTTACGCTAAAGAAAATGTATCAAAATGGAAGTCTGTTTCGAATTGTCACGATTATGAAACAAGAAACTCTGATATTTTTCTCATTCCCAAACATAGAACACATAAATTTGAATGCTCTCCATTATATCAGAGTATAAAATTGTATAATCATTTACCATCATCAGTTAAGTCGTTGAATGTAATTCAGTTCAGGAGAGAGGTTAAGGGTATTCTCACATCGAAATGTTTCTACTCGGTGGGTGAGTATTTTTCCGATCTCTTGATTTGAACAACTATGTATATGTATCTAATTGCTAAATGCATTTTTCTTTTTATGACATGTCCTATACACTGTTAATTGTGTCTTACAGGATCAATAAAGAATGTTATGTTATGTTATGTTATGTTAACCTTTCAGATCAGAAAAAATTTGTCAGAGGTGTTAGTTTTGTCAACCTTCAACTACTGCGACATAATTTATGGACCCTGTTTGGATGGTTTTCATAATAGACGGATTCAGCTAGTGCCGAATTGGTGTTGAAGATTTGTGTTCGGTCTTCGTAAGTTTGATCATGTGTCTGGAGGGATCAGGGATCTGGGTTGGCTGAGGATGGAAGATAGGGTCAAGCTGTACATGGGATGTTTTGTGTTCAAACTCATGAAGAGTCCCATGGATAGTAGGATCATGGATCATCTAGTTCCTAGGTCTAGTGTTCACTCCGTCAACATCAGATACCCGTACAGGTTGACAGTTCCCGCTCATCGATCGGCTGGGTTTCAAAGATGTTTTTCCTTTAATGCTATCAGGGTGGTGAATATATTTGATTTCGATGTTAGAAATTTCACATCATTTTTGGCGTTTAAGTCTCAGCTGAAGTCGTTTCTATTTACTAGAGAGTGAATTTTTTTTTCCCTAAAATGTGATATTTTCCATTATATTTAACTAAAACAGACTGTTTTTTGTTTGCATCGAACTGAATTGTTTTTCTTTTCTTGGGGCTGTTGGTTGTCTATTTTACTGTGGTATCAACCGATTGTGTACTCTCTCCAAATATATATATTTTTCATTATTATATTATTTTGTACAATACCATGGGGGAGTCGGCGGAGTTAAGTGTAAGAGTAGTCTTTGCGACTAAACTTCGCCCCGGCGATTCTTCTCGATTTCTTGAGGTTATATGGTAAATTTTTCTTACTTGATAAATTGGGTTAATAAAGTCGATTTATCATTATTATTATTATAAGCTCTATATTCTATGCTAACCTAACCTTAATTCTAAAAACATCGTAACTCTAACGTAAACAAGCAATGATGTACTTTTGAATTCGCAAATTTTACAGAAATAAACTTAATTCTGCCTTAGGTAAGTTAGGTTGTTTCATTTAATTATGTTCCTCTTAATGTCCTTCGTCCGTTTCAGGAATGTGTTTGATTGGAGAATGATATTTCTGGTATGTTCCAAGATCATAGCCAACCTAGTTGATTTCTTCTTAACATCCATTTGTTTTATACTTGATTTCTATGTGGGATTTTTCCATTCACAGCACTCAGGTAACGTATTTTTTATCACATTTCCATTCGCAATAAAAATAATGTGAATTTCCTTTTTTAGATGTTTGAACTGGATTCTTGAAGAGAGAAATATTCTACTTTTTCGAATTTTTCATACTGATCCAGTTTTTCCGTGCCTTTCCCTTCCCTTTTTATAGTTTTCAGCAAAAATTGAATTTCAAAGCTTACTAGCTTCTGTCAAAATTATTGAAAAATAATGCTTCGATGATTTTACAAAATTTGCAATATTCCTTGGTTTGAAATTACTGTAAATAATCAATCCAAATTTCTATGAATAATTTAGTATCAATTTTATGGAAATTGGTTGAGTTTAAATACATATTTTCATACAAAGAGTTTTCTAAATGTCGAGAAGTTTACATAATTAAACTTTTAATGCTTTTTAATGAATAATTACTGACTATTACTTAGGAAATTGAATGAATTTCTTCAGCTTAGATGCTATTACAATTCTACTGATGCCTTAACATCTATTAATGTAAGAGATGTCTTGAAGGATATCTCTTACATTAATAATTTCAAAATATCTGACGTAGATTGAATTTTGATCAAATTTGTCCTATTTACATCATTCTGGTAAGTTAGATTCGATTTAACTTAATCTTTGCCAATAATTTCATTGAAGTTTATATATAATTCATGATAATAACAATCTTTTCAACAAGACAGAAACTAAACTGCATAAAATAATTTCAACACTGGTAAACAACAGGAGAACTTGGACCACATTTGTTTAAGTTAGACTATGAATTTAATTTCAACAGTAAATTTTGTTTCACCGTATAAAGCGTTACCTTTTAGCTACATATATCTAACCATGTTACTATGTTATCACGAATAATATGCTGAAAGATCCTGCAATGAATTTCAACATTCTCACCATTATCAGAGTTTCCAATTTCAATTATAATTCATCAGCGACGTCATATCGAGTCGTAAAGCGAGTATAGAGTGCCAGATATAATCAAAACAAACGAATCTGTAGTCAGGTACTCTGCACTACCTTCGAACTCTCGTATAACTTCTCATTATACATGCTGCACTGAAACGATGAATGCGATAGAATTAATTTTTAATCTGTTTGGAGAAGGTTGATGTTAGATAGGAGTGAAAAGGCAATGTGTGTGAGCCTTAATTTTCTGTGGAATAGCGTATCCACCGTATTCTTGAAGGGAATGGAGTCAATTGGTTACATAATAGGTTCCTTCTTTATTTCATGGGAGGTTGTTTTTCACTCCTTATAATAATACAGAAAGAATTCGGTTGCTGAAATGACGTGGAAGATGAGATATTTCATCCAACCATGCCTCCAATTCTTCATCCTGAAACTTTGGTGGCGCTTCGGGTCGTTCTATGTCTTCCAAATCAAAATTGCCACTTTTAAATCGGGCAAAACTCTTCTGACACGTTCGTTCAGCTATGGTCATGATAAACATCCACTAAAATACAATGAATTTCGGTTCTTCATATTAAAGTGATGAAGTAAAACTCCCCGCAAAAAAGACTTTTCGATATAAAAGTTGACATTTCCAGAGTAATGAAGCTGTTGCCAGATGAAATAATAAAATAATGAACTAGTAGCCACATCTGTTATCAAAACCGCACGAACTTATTTCCACTTCTATTAATAATACAGAAAGAATTGGATTCCTGAAATAACGTGGAAGATGAGATGTTTTAAAACTAGTGTGTTATCATTTCGTGTTCTTTTGTTTGGCAGTGATACAAAGTCTACAAGTTATTTTTGAAAACCTGCCACGACATCAGTTAGAGTAAAGCTATATGTAGTTTTTCAAATACATAAAATCCAGTCTCAACTCCAAGATCGACATTCTATTGTTAAATAACCGTGACGATAAGCATCGATCTGGCCATGAGATGTAGAATATGCTGACGCATTCGCTAAATCGTTTACTAGAATAAGATATTGTCCTCTTGTGAAGATACAGGTTGCAGTCCCTCGGGGCTTGCTGAAACTTTTTTTTGTATTGGTAGATGCACGTTCTCTGGCCTAAAAACTAATTCATCTCCTGGTGTTTATGGTCTCTCTGCCAGAGTGCTGAAATACTTTCTTTTCAGTTTTCTTTTATATTCTCACATTCATTCTCAAAATCATCCGTTCTTCCGACTAGCCTTCTGTAGTGGTAACAGCTGTTTTCAAAAAAGAATATAAGCGCTGTGCTTCTAATTCCCATTCGATCAATTGCGGCAAATCTAGGCAAGCAGATCATCTTGGAAGGCATACTACAATTTTTACTTGAAAAATAAATAGTTTTGGATGGTCAGCACGACTTCCTTCCTGAACCTTCGGTCATCACCAATCTGCTTGAATGCGTGAATTCGTGGTCGCAGTCTTTAGACAATAACTTTTCTGCCGATGTTGTGTTTGTGGTTTATGATCGCTCATTTGACCGTGACCCGCAGGGCATCTTCCAATAAATTAGACATTTATGCAACTCGTGCTCGCTTTCTTTCCTGAATCGGAGCATGTCTTTCCAATAGACCTTTTCAAGTTCACGTTGCCAAATGCCTTTCAACCTCCATACCTCATTCATTCATTTATTTAAGAAAGCATCCCAGAATTACAATCATCAAAAGATTCAGTGATATAAAGCCAACTTTACATGCTAAAATTAGTGTGATAAAAATACAAACTAAAAATACACATACAACAACAAATCACAAACAAACGCACAACAATTTAACTGGACCAGCTGGTTCCATTCTATTCCTGTTCTATATGAGGAGCCTTAAGGGTTGTAGGGTCGATACTTTTTTCCCTCTACATATCCGATCTTCCGAGAAATTTAAAGCTAGTTTTCACTCAGTTTTCAGTTGATATAATCCAACCAAATACAAGAGGATCCCAAATTGTTGGCACGTTAGTATGAAAAATGGTACTTGCCCATCAATTAGAAGAAATGCGTTGTCCTGTACTTGGTTATTCGTTATCTATGTCGATCATATTTTATAAACGGGCATCTCATTTCTGGTATCATTAGCCATTATTATCTCAATGTGGCTATGACTGAGAATTTGAGCTAGTGGGATCATATCCACCAGTGAGAATAAATGAAAAAACATCTTGGAATATATTGAATGAATTAACTCCGAAACATGCGAGTAAGTGAAATGTTTTTGATCGTAAAATAGAAAGGCTTTTTACTTGATAAAAGAAATCTAACAAAATTTGAATATCAAAACAAATTAAAATATGTTTGTCTTCTACAATTTTAATTTCAAAAAAAT
The DNA here is from genome assembly GCA_034642435.1 of Megalocaria dilatata. Lineage (NCBI taxonomy): Eukaryota > Metazoa > Arthropoda > Insecta > Coleoptera > Coccinellidae > Megalocaria > Megalocaria dilatata. Next base: position 47,362,381 of record CM067859.1, on the reverse strand, counting down.
TTGTATTCAAAAAACTTTTAGAATTAAATTAATGTCTAAAGTAAGCACCGCTTACGTTTAATAGACGTATATAATCAAAACTCAATATATATTGTCAAATGGAATAAATAAACCAACAGATATACGAAAGTCATTAAAATTAATAAATAAATATTTGAAGGAGGCATATATATGATATAGGTTAATTTCTTGATTTTAATATTTGGAATATTATCTAGGACCGAAGAAGGGATTACTTAGAATTATATTTGTTTTTTGAAGATATAGTGCATGTTTTGAGAGATTTCTGAATTTATTCGAATATTTAAATATATTAAATATTTCAAATAAATTATATTCTTTGAGAAGTCCTCAAGGTGTGTTCATGTTTTTAAAAGGCAATTGGTGTTCTTAAAGGTAAGACCAGAAACAAAATTTTGTCTCCTTTAAATATTTATATATTATTTTTTATGACTTTCGTATATCTATTGGTTTATTTATTCCATTCGACATTATATATTGAGTTTTGATTATATGCGTCTATTAAACGTAAGCGGTGCTTATTTTAGACATTAATTTAATTCTAAGAGTTTTTTGAATGAAAATTTTTTTGAAATCAAAATTGTAGAAGACAAACATATTTTAATTTGTTTTGATATTCAAATTTTGTTATATTTCTTCTATCAAGTAAAAAGCCTTTTTATTTTATTTTATATATAATATTCAATTATATTTTGGCTTCAATAAATCTCATTATGGAATGTCAATGAATTTAAATACGCCTTAAAAATAACTTACACTGTTCTTTGATTTTGTTAGAACATAGATCAATCTTGAATTATAAAGTTGATCTGGTTTCGAAACATTCATTTCTTTGCACATGTGCGTTGTTGATATAGGTTAGTTTTTTTATTTTGCTATTTGGAATATTATCTAGGACCGAAGAAGGGATTACTTAGAATTATATTTGTTTTTTGATGATATAGTGCATGTTTTGAGAGATTTCTGAATTAACTTATTCGAATATTCAAATATATTGAATATTTCAAATAAATAATATTCTTTGAGAAGTCCTTAAGGTGTGTTCATGTTTTTAAAAGGCAATTGGTGTTCTTAAAGGTAAGACCAGAAACAAAATTTTGTCTCCTTTAAATATTTATTTATTAATTTCAATGAGTTTCGTATATCTGTTGGTTTATTTATTCCATTTGACATTATATATTGAGTTTTTATTATATACGTCTCTTAAACGTAAGCGGTGCTCATTTTAGACATTAATTAATTGAGTTTTTTGAATAAAAATTTTTTTGAAATTAAAATTGTAGAAGACAAACATATTTTAATTTGTTTTGATATTCAAATTTTGTTTTTGATCATATTACAAATCCTGAAGTCCTTGCAAACAATTTAAATGATATTCTACTAATCTAGATGCAACAACAAATTGCGAATTGAAAATATTGCAATGTGGTCCATGTATTAATTTTCAGAATGATAAATTTTTATATTATTTGCCCGTTTCTGAGAGCTAGCTAATGAATATTGTTGAAAACATGTAAAAATCCACACCTGTGGTTTTAATGAAATACAAACTAAAAATACATATACAACAACAAATCAAAAACAAACGCACAACAATTTAACTGGACCAGCTTGTTCCATTCTATTCCTGTTCTATATGAGGAGCCTTAAGGATCTGTTGTACGGTCGATACTTTTCGTCATCTACATATCCGATCTTCCGAGAAATTTAAAGCTATTTTTCACTCAGTTTTCAGTTGATATAATCCAACCAAATACAAGAGCATCTCAAATTGTTGGCACGTTAGTATGAAAAATGGAACTTGCCCATCAATTAGGAGAAATGCGTTGTCCTGTACTTGGTTATTCGTTATCTATGCCGATCATATTTCATAAACGGGCATCCCAATTCTGCTATCATTAGCCACTATTATCTCAATGTGACTGAGAATTTGAGCTGGTGGGATCATATCCACCAGCGAGAATAAATATAAAACATCTTGGAATATATTGAATAAATTAACTGGGAAAAATGCGACTAAGGGAAATGTTTTTGATCCTATTACGAATCCTGAAGTCTTTGCAAACAATCTAAATCGATATTTCGCTAATGTAGATGCAACAACAAATTAGGAATTGGAAATATTGCAATGTGTTTCATGTATTAATTTCAAGAATAGTAAATCTTTCTATTATTTTTCTGTTTCTGAGAGCGAGCTAATAAATATTGTTGAAAACATAAAAAATAAGAACTCCTGAGGTTTTAATGATATACCTACATCCTTAATAAAAAAATTGATTCATATTATTGCTGGACCTCTAATGCATATCATCAACCGACGAGCATTTACTGAGGTTACATTTCCATCGGCCCTTAAACTAGCTCTGATTAAAGCACTTTATAAGAAAGAAGATCCTAATGACATTGAGAACAATCGTATGATAAGCCTGTTCACTTCATTTTTAAAAATTTTTTAAATGTTTTCGGTGAATAGACTGCTCAACTTCTTCCATCAATTTGTATTGAGTATTTTCGAAAAACCAACATGGGTACCTGAGAGGCAAGAGCACCAGCACTGCTCTTTATGCATTGACTTCTGAAATTCTAGAAGCACTCGAACGTAGAGGTGTACCTGTTGGACTGCTTTTGAACCTGCCTGAGGCCTTCGATAGTGTGAACCATGAAATGCTTTTTAACAAATTAAATACATATGGTATTCGAGACGCTCAACTGAAATTGTTGAGTTGTTACCTCAAGAATAGTATACAGAGAGTTTCTATTGAAACTGGCGAAAAGAATCACTCATCCAAGGATGAAACTGTAGTTATGAGTGTACCTCAGGGTAGTATTCTGGGACCTCTACTGTTTGTGATATATATAAACGACTTACCTGAGTCTTTGCTTTCTTCTATCTCAAGAAGAATAAAAATGCTTTTGTTTACTGATGACACAATCGCTTTAGTGCGTAATAATGATTTAAAATCCGGCATGGAGCAAACTTAGATAGTTTTGACTCGAAGTGTCTGGTGTGCTCAAAATGAGCTCCTGTTAATGGTTGATAAAACTGAGTACCTTATTTTCAGGACTACTCAGTTCAAGGAAAGTATTCCAGCAACTATCGACCGCAATAATACTGTATGTTATTGTTTTTACGAATATATCTAGACTGCTTTTTAAACTGGCACCACCAACATATATGTAAGACGAGTAAAAATCTAAAAAGAGTTCTATATATATATATATATATATATATATATAATGAGAGCACTGTCTCGCCGAGTAGATAGAGAGCTCTTAAGATCAGTAATATTGAATTGTATCAGTCCTTACTTGGTGAAAATCCATATTAAATAATTTGAAATAAGGTTATTCTGATTTTCACAAATTTTTATTGTTAAACTCACAACAATTGTTTCGCTATCACAGTAGCATCATCAGGCAAGATCACATTTTGAATAACTGTGATAGCGAAACAATTGTTGTGAGTTTAACAATAAAAATTTGTGAAAATCAGAATAACCTTATTTCAAATTATTTAAAAAAAAAAATCTTAAGATCAGTTTTCTTCGCAAATTTCGATTCTATTCTTTGATAAGATTTGGTGTTGTTCTTTGAGGTGGCAACTCTAGAGCCGGAAGGATATTCATTCTTCAGAAAATTGCTTTCGATAATATAAAATTCCGACATTTATTAGGTTATACATCATAAAATGTGCTCTATTTTTGAGAAAAAATCCACATTAAGTCGAAGATCTGTATAATATGAATAAAACAAGATGAACAGTTTCTTACTATTTTCCAAAACATGGTCTTATATTGACCGAAAAAACACCAAGTATATTTGTATCAAAATTTATAATATATTACGAGACTCTGTCAGAGATACAGAATACAATATTGAACCATATTCTATTTCAGAATTTTTTAATCCTTGTCTGGAAATTTCCAGAATATTGTTTTTTTTCCATATATGTATTTTCTTTTGACTATTTCTCATTTCCTTGTGATCAATGATTCTGAGAATAAAGTTATTGTTTATTGTTTATCCGAGACGCCACAAAAAGACAAATGATTTTTATTTTTAATTCAAAAGGCTTTCGGAAGTCCTCAACATGTGATGCACTTGTAGGACGTACGTCCGCCCCATCTTGGGGTTCGCTGGTCCTGGGTGAAGGCCGGTACTGAGTCATGACTGGACATTACCTGAGAGTGTACAAGTTCAATTAACTTAATCAGATATGGATGACTGATAATTTTGGCATTCATGCATTGAAAATTCGTGCTGAACGTCTAGCATTTTCATTATTTTTGAAATATTAAGTACTTATTTCTACTCTCTATGCAGTCGTGTGATCCATGCTGACTTAATTTATTCGAAAAAGCAGAAAATCACAAGAAAACGATTGCAACCTTTGTCAATATCTGATGAGTATTGAATTTGATTGAAGAAATTCTGTATAATCTCAAAATCATATTGGAGCTCATTAAGAACTCTCGTGGGCATTGTTTAATGCTTGAAGAACCATATTCGGGGTTCACACCATATTCGGTTATTCCACTTTGAAGGAAAGTTGTCGATAAATGCCCACGCAACCTCGTGCCAACACATTAAGAATTCATTTAATAATAATTAATTAACACTTATTGCAATTGATGAGTTTGTTGTTATAATTGATCATGTGATCCCACACTGAAATTGTTGAAAAAATATTGAATAAGAATTTGATTATTGCCTAGAATCGAATGATTAACAATTTCAACGTTCGTTCAGAAACTTCACCACCTAAGGTATTTCACCCATCACTTTCGAAGAGTTTATAACACTAAAGCGAACGCCTAACAGAATTTTTCAGAGCTGCAGAACCTTCAAAGTTATCACTCGACTACTGTTGCCTACACCTAAGAATTTACAACCCAAAGATGTCCCAATCTGAATAAAAATCAGCCTGCCTTCAGGTTTTTCGGAAAAACTCAAACTTACGAAAATATTTGACTGGATTTCTTTATGTGGGCGACATATACCGGGTGTTTCCCGAATGATTTTACAGGCTTTCAGGGCAGATGCAGAACATTTTGTTGAGTCTGAATCAGTGCTCGAAATATGTCCTAACAATATTCGTTTAAGAGTTACAGGATGTTTTATGTATTTTATGAAAAACTTTCAATCGGCATACCTCTTGAATGCCTGCATGGATCTTCATGAAAACTTGAGGGGAATGAGTGTAGGCCAATGCTTAATATTTTCCCAAAATGAGTTATCAATAGCATAGGTCCGGACTGAGAAAATTACATTTTTTATTCCACATCTTGTATAACACCCTGTACATCCAATTTTCAGAAAGCGAAATTATCTTCAGAATCCACAATAAATACTCTTTCAAACTAGCCTATCAAGATCAATGGCACACTTTGCGTCATCATTTTATGAACCATTGAATATTAGGAATTTTCAATTTGTGGTAAACACGGACCTGTGAATCTCCGAATAATGCGTTTAATCATATTGAATCTATTGAAATTCTCAATAACATGACTTAGGTATTGTGCTGCACCTTATTCCTACCAATACATGAATGTAGGGACAACATCAAATTTTTTTTGCAAAACTAAATTCAACCGAAAACTCGAATTAACATTGAAGATTTAATTGGACTATTATAAAATGGACAGTAATAAAAATATGAAATGTATCTTGTAAACATGTGTGGAACCGAAACAAATTGACAATAACTAAAAGAAAAAATTATAACTTGTTTTCGAAAATACCTCCCTCTCTTCTAAACATTTTCTAGCTCTTGTGGTCAAATGAACTACAGGTTTCTTCAAAATTTCCGGTCGATGTTGTATTTCTTCACATGCAGCTTGAATACGATTAATCAGATGCTCCCTTTCTATGACTTCTTCAGAGTTGCCTTCATTTTTGAAGTGCCCCCGGAGAAAATAATCCAAGCATGTAAGATCTGGGGATCTTGCAGGCCAGTCATGAGGTTCCCCTCTACCAAACCAATGATCTGGATAAACTTTATTCAAATGCGCTAGAATTTCAGTGGTAAAATGTGCCGGAGCACCATCATGTTCGAAGTACATTCCTCTTGGAATATTACTTCCATTATTCAAGAGCACTGGCAAATGTTGGATTTAAAATTGTAGATATGTCAGTCCATTCAGCCTGTATGGAAGAATATATGGTCCAATTAGGCGATTAATGTAAATTCCACACCAAATATCGACAAAAAAACGATGTTGTGAATTGCGTTTCCTAGTCACTTTCGGATTTAGTCTGGACCAAATATGTGTATTGAGAACCTTCAAAATGCCATCTTTTTTGAAGGTCGCTTCATCAGTAAAAAGCGTTCTGAAGATAGCTCGCTGGTTCCGCAAAATCCATCAGCAAAATCGCATCCTCGGTAGTTCATCGCCTGGCTCCAGGACGGATTGTAAATGAAATAGATGCCACTTTTCATGGTGCAGAACTCGCTAGACCTGACAATGTGGCAAACCTAAAGCTGAACCAAGTCACCGAGTGTTGGTTGAGAGATTTTATTGGACAGCTTCTATTATCTCTTCATGGTTTACGATCGAACTTACTCTTTCTCGTTTACTCACTGACGGAAAGTGTCCAGTTCCACGAAGTGAGCGATTTACATGTTCGAATAGCAGCTTCACGACCATTGCACTTACAAAATCCATAAACTAACAACATATCAATATACTCAGTATTCGAAAATGACGGTATTTCGATAATTCTCTTAATAAAAATTTTATGAAAGGACAACAATCTACCACTTGCGTATTTTTCTATTTTAAGAATTACCCGACAATGGTTTGAAATGTTAAAATTCTTAGCATGAACCACTTAGATTTTGAAATGGGTTGAATTCAGAGTAAACGAATTTCTTCTGTGATCTTTCACATAGCATTGAAAATAAATGGAATCTTAAGCTTCAGATCGATTCAAACAGCTTGTGAAAAGATAAATAGTGGACCAGAAAGAAAGGCTACTGTTAGCTACAGAACATTCAATACAAGGGCTAGCAGGTGTCAAAAAGAACTAGGGAAATTTTCGAGAACAAATCACATACAAAAATTGATGAGGGAAGGGGTATAAAAGAATTTATTTGTGAAAGTGTAAATAAGATGTCGAAAAGTATTTCGTTTAGTATGCGTGTGACTATGAATCGAAAATTCCAGATATTCAATAGCTCATAAAATATTGCTGCGAAGTGCGCCATTATTTCAAAAGAGCTTGTTTGAAAGAGTGTTCATTGTAGATTCTGAGGAGAATTTCATTTTTCGAATATTGAATATACAGGGTGTTTTACAAGATGTGGGATAAAGAATTTAATTTTCTCAGTCCGGACCTGTGCTATCGACAAGTGATTAAAGGCAAATATTAGGCATTGGCTTATACTCATTTTCTCAAATTTTCATGAAGATCCATGCAGGCGTTTAAGAGTAATGCCGATTGAAATATTTCGATAAAATACATAAAACATCCTGTATCTCTTAAACAAATATTGTTAGGACATATTTTGAGCACTGATTCAAAAATTTCCTGCATCTGCATTCGTGAAACACCCTCTATAATAAATACACTGTTCAAATTATGCTTGAAATTGAAACTGTTATTTCATAGTGTTTATAAGATCCTTAATTCTGACCATGTTTGTATATGAATTGAAAATTGTGAATTGACTCTGTAGTGTATTTGCAACTGTGATAATATGTTCTCTATTCGAATATGAATAATCCAGTTACTTTTTGATACTCCAACAACTGATAGAAACTATTTTTTTTAAATATTTCCATAATTTTCGCCATCCTTTGAGAACTTAAAGTTGTCGAGCTAATAACAAGAAGTTTCTTAGAACAAAGCTAACCCAGCAATCGTGTCAATATTCAGCATATATACCTGAGGTTTCTCCGTGATCAACAGCTAGGATAAGTTTGCTCTGATACCGGTAAACTTCAGAACAACTTTGTGGACCTGCATGTTAATTATGAATGGTGAACCTTCTGTTCATCATGGAACTAAAATCCGAACTAAAAGCTGAACATCGCAAAATTTCATGATAGAAAACGCCTGATTCTCCCGCAGTAAATATTTTAGAGACGCTTGAATCATACAGGGTACATCATTGGAAACGGAACAGATGCCATATCGGACGTATAATAAATAGTTAATTGTACAACCAGTTGGGAAAAGCACTATGTTTCGCAACGAACGTTAAAGAATGTGAGTAACGAAAAATAGTGTTTCCCAGCGTGTTTCACACAATATTTTTTATAATTTTGAAATTAATGTGACTTTATGAATTTAAATTGAAAGTCCCTATGGACGCCCATCGTAGATTGCTTTTAAATCATTAGTGATTCGGGCATATTTATTTGTTACTTCGTTTCTGGAAGCAAGTGTCATGTTTCGTGGTTTTCATTGTCGAAAGAAGTGGTATAAATTGCATCGAAATGATAAAGAAATACTATACCAAATTTTTTAATACTTTGTTTGATTACCAACAATTTTTATATGTTTCACAACATGTAAGGTTTACATTTCTGCAACTAGTTTCGAAGTTTCGGTCATCTTCAGGCAACTGAACTGTAAGCACATAGTGCAGGGTATTTTATGTAGATTCAGGTACCACGTAGTGATAATAAAAAAGTGGGAGTTTCAGGAATTTTGTCTCGATCAGATGTTAGAAAAAATAAAATTTTTTTGGGTAATTATGAGGGTGCGATGTTATTTAAATGCATTGAAAATTTGGCAATTACATAGATCAGTTTGATCATTCATTATCTCTAGAAAATTCTTCTGCACCAATTTATAAACTTCAATGGACTCCAGATAGTTGAGCTTCGTTTCTTTTGATTCCACATGTAATATTTTTAGGTTGTCGATTGTTGGGAATATATGACCATTCTCGATGCAATGTGTTGCGACTGTGGAGCTTCTTCTATTTGTGGAGAAATCCATTCGATGTTCATTATATTTTGTATAAAGTCCTGTCTGACCTATATATTTTTTATTGCAAGTTGAACTTTCTAACTTATAAACTCCTGATTTTAGTAAATTTGGGGTTGGATTCTTCGCATTGAATAACACAGACGACAATTAATTTTTTGATTTGAAAGGTATTTTGATATGAAGTTTTGATATATTATTGGCTATTTTTTCACTTATGTCACCGAAGTACTAAAGAGAAATGAACTATTTGTTTTTTTTCTGTTTTAATAGAAGGGTAAATTTGGTTCATGGCTATATGGGACATATTTGTATTTTAAAAATAATTTATATTTTAAAAATAATTTCCGGGGTATATCCAGCACGACTAGCTCTGAGGAACCGCATTCGATCAGGCCAATTTTGGACCACTTTTTCGAGTAATTCAGGCCTTATTTTACTAATAACACGAGTTATGTTGGCTTCCAAAGCGTCTATTGTTTCTGGTTTATCAGCATAAACCAATGACTTGACATAACTCCAAAGAAAATAATTCAGTGGAGATATGTCGCTTGATCTTGGAGGCCAATTAATTGGACCATTTCTCGAAATAATGTTATCGCCAAATCTTTCTTTCAATAGATCAATTGTTACGGTAGCAGCATGAGGTGTAGCACCATCTTTTTGGAACCAAAACACTTCTGGGTCGACACCATTCAAATTTTGAAACGAATAATTATTGATCATCGATCTGTAACGAGCACCATTCACTGTAACATTAGCTCCAGCATCGTTTTTAAAGAAATATGGACCGATGATGCCTCCAGCGTGTAAAGCACTCCATACAGTGCATTTTTCAGGATGCAATGGAACCTGCAGAACTTCTTGAGGATTGTTTTCACTCCATATACTGCAATTTTGCTTGTTTACATAGCCGTTCAACAAGAAATCACTAAACACAATTTTACGATAAAAAACTTCATGCTGTTCTAGGGCCGAATCTGCAAACAAACGACGCTTATTATGGTCAAGTGGCTTAAGTTTTTGAACCAGTTGGATCTTGTATGGGTGTAGACCAAGATCTTTACGCAAAATTTTTCATGTGGTGTATGCACAGAGTCCAACTTGTTGTGAACGTCGACGAATAGACAAATCTGGATCATCATTACCACTACGACTTACAGCAGCGATATTTTTTTATGTACGTGAAATTCTTTGTCTTGTTGTTGTTGTTGCATCGAGGAGAGAAAATGTTGTCCGAAATGTCAAAACAACATGGCTTCTACCTTCTGTCAAATCATAGTTATCCCTATCGAAAGTTCTATCATTCTGAAAAACACCTGATATATAGAGAAAATGAATAATTTTATTGAACCACAAGAACTTATCAAAATTACCGCTGATATAACACCTAAAATTAAATTAATATCAAAATCAACTCTTTACGACATAACTTCCCCCATTTTACCGAAAACTAAAAATTATTACATAAATATGAATCCAAGCTCACCAAAACTTTACGCTCTAATGAAAACCCACAAAGAAAATATTCCTATTCGGCTAGTAGTATCCTATGTTGATAGTCCCACATATAAACTAGAAAAAGAATTACACTCTATATTCAAAACAATAACCGGTTTCACACCAAAATATATCATAACAAACTCCACAGAATATACAAAAAATTTGAAAATTTCACAATGCCCAATAAATCATATTTATTGAGTCTTGATGTAGAGAATATCTTTCCAAATGTTCCGAGAAAAGAGACGATGGATTTAGTTTCGGAAATATCAGAACAATCACATGTGAATCCATTGATCCCCTGTGAGTTCATTACTTTTGGAACTTTGTTTACCAAGGAACTATTTTCAGTTCAATAACAAAATATTTAAACAACTAATCGGCCTTGTTATGAGCTCACGCTTGAGCCTTTTTATCACAGATATTTTCATGAATTAGAAAAAAGAAATGAAAATTTTCACTTCAAAATTACCTAAAATATTACACTTTTGGTACCGATTCGTAAATGATGTATTTGCCTGCATATCTGGAACATCTAGACAACTTGAACATTTTCTGGATTTGATAAATAACATTCACCCAAAAATAAAATTTAAGTTAGAAAAAGAATTAAATAACCATATAACATTTTTAGACCTATCAATATCACATTGAAACCGAAATATTGAATTGAACTCGTTCAGAAAACTTACATCAACTGATGTATATATCCCCACAGATTCAAACCACCCATACCCACAAAAAATTTCAGCCTACCGATCGATGATCCTGAAGCCTTTTCTTTTCCCCTGTCCAAGAACGTGAAGTTGAAATTGATAGTATCAAAACTATAGCTGCAAACAATGGTTTCAGTTATAAGATAATAGATAAAATGATTAAGGACAGAATTTCCCAAACAGCCATGAACCCAATTAACCCTCCTATTAAAACAGAAAAAACCGAAAAGTTCATTTCTCCTTCGTACTTCGATGACATAAGTAAAGAAATAGCCAAAAATATATCCCAACTTGATATCAAATTAGCTTTCAAACCAAAACATAAATTGTCGTCTCTGTTATTCAATGCGAAGGATCCAACCCCAAATTTATTAGGAGTACAAATAAGTTTCCGCCGTTTTATTGTAGATGGCGCGGCACGGAGTTTCGGTTAGCTTTCGCAGATGATAACCGGCTAAAAAAATAGTTTGGACATTCAAGAACAACCTAACCTATTAATATCATTGATTTAATATTGGTAAAATATAATTTTTATAAGTTGAATATGTCAAAATTTGTGCCAACTCAGCGTCATTTGCGGGAAATATTAGTTTACTTCTTTAATTTAAAGAAATCTGCTACTGAGGCGCATCAATTGCTCGTAGAAGCATATGGTGAGGGTGCTATGAGTGAGAGAACGTGTCGAGAGTGGTTTCAATAGTTTAAAAACGGTGATTTCGACGTAGAAGACAAAGATCGCAGTGGAAGGCCAAAAAGTTACGAGGATGCAGAATTGGAGGAATTATTGGAGGAAGATTCATCTCAAACAAAAAAAGAACTTGCTTTAACATTAGATGTCACTATATTACCGTTCTTCTATAATAAATATTTAATTTGTGTTAAAAAACGGCGGAAACTTATTTGTACTCCAATACTAAAATCAGCAGTTAATGAAATGAAAAGTTCAACTTTCAATAACAAATATATAGGTCAGATAGGACGTTCATTTTACGCAAGGTATAATGAACATCGAATGGATTTCTCCAAAAATAAAAGAAGCTCCACCGTCGCAACACGTTGCATCGAGAATGGCCACATATTCCCAACAATCGACAACCTAATAATATTACATGTGGAATCGAAAGGAACGAAGCTCAAATATCTGGGGTCTATTGAAGTTTACGAATCGGTGCAGAAAAATATTCTTGAGATAATGAATGATGAAACTGATCTATGTAATTCCCAAATTTTCAATGCATTCAAATAACATCCTACCCTAATAATTGCCAAAAAATTTTTTATTTTTTTTAACATCTGGTCGGTCGAGACAAAATTCCTGTAACGCACGTTTTTATTATCACTACGCTGTACCTGAACCTACATAAAATACCCTGAATCATGTGCTTAGGGGTCAGTTGCCTGAAGATGAACGAAAGTTCAAGACATAGTCGGAAAAATGTAAACCTTAAATATTGTTAAACATCTAAAAATTGTTGGTAGTAAGACATAGTAATAAAAAAATTGTTTTAATTATGTTCAACTACTAAATAGTAACGGCTGAAACAGTTCTACTGAGGCCTTCAAATGTTAAGCAGGACAGATTTTCCTTCAAATATCTGAATGACAAATGTGTGCTGCAACCTGTAGGTATTAATACATTTGGAACTTTTCCGAAAATGATCCTAGTTTTTAAAGATTCCAAACAGCATAGGGGATGGAAGTCTAATACAGTTCCTGAGGGTTATGTTGTGAATTTCATGATTAATAAACAGAAGATTGCAACAAACATCCTTGGAGAAAATTATATAGAAAATACTCAAATTAATGCTGAACAGAAGAACACTTTATTGTCAGCTGGGGTCCATATCATTGATTGCTCAAGTTGTGTTATAAATATTCATAGATAATTTTGTTATTGACCTGTTGAAATTGAATTTAATGATAAATCTTCATAATACGTGGTACATTAAATGAAATTACAAAAAAAGGATATTCCAGTAGTATAGCCGTACAATTTTTCTGTATTTTCTGCAATCAATAGTGAAATATACTTTTCATTAACAGTTGCGAAATGTTTTACTTTTCGCAACTAGTAACGAAAAATAAAATGTTTCAAAACGTCAATGAATTTTGGAAAGTGTCACTTTGTAATGGAATATTAGAAAAAAAAAATTATTTTTAATTTTTATTGGTATTCACCCGTTGCAAAAACATTGTCAAATTCATTAACACTTATTAAATGCAGACCATTAGTTTGCGATATTTCATTTCAAATGGAAATGGAAACATCAATTTATTCACAGTAATTTTAGTTCACTTCTATAACAGTATCTGCAGAGAAAATAATACTTCCAATTTAACAATAAAATATACATAAAACTAACTGGCATAGATATGCGCTCACCATTGAATTCATTTCCTGAAGATATTTTCATGTTTGACACAGAAAAGGAAATTTGTATTCAAAATTACCAGTAAAAATACACTTTCGGTAATCACGTGGACGTCCTTTGCATTTCTGGAGCATCCAGACAACTTCAACAAGTTCATTTGCAAATTACTTTAACGCTACGCGCCCTAAAGCTGAATTCAAATCAGGAAAGGAAACAAATGAAAGGTTACATTTTTAGACCCCTTATTCTCAGATATAAGTGAAAGAATAGAATATTGAACGTATTCAGGAGACCAAAATCCACATATACTTATATACATTTTTACCATCCATATTCACGAAAATATTCAGCATATCGATCAATCATACTTATCTAGAACTTTCTTATAATCTTCATAAAAAAATAACCGTAAAACTGAAATTGAAACTACAAAAACAATATTTGAAAGAAAAGGTTTTCGTGTATATGCCTCTTATATAGTTGCATATTTCTTATTAAAATATAATATTCATTTATTTTATTTGCTTTCATGATTTATGTTTCCAGAAAAATTGTTTTCAATTACATTTTCATTGCCTATTGTATATTTATGTATCATCAGATGATAACCTTATCGTCTTTTATTTGGCATTTTTCACATTAAACTACAGATTATAGAGCACTTCGTGAAAGTTATGGTATACATAATCGTCCATCAGAGCAGCTTATTCGTCGAACTATCAATAGATTTCGGACAACATTTTCTCTACTCGCTGCTACAATAAGACGAAGGACTGTACGTACAGAAGAGAATATCGCTGCTGTAAGTCATAGTGCTAATGATGATCCAGATTTGTCTGTTCGTCGACGTTCACAACAAGTTGGACTCTGTGCATCCATCACATGGAAAATTTTGCATAAAGATCTTGGTCTACACCCATACAAGATCCAACTGGTTCAAGAACTAACTCCATTTGACCATAATACGCGTCGTTTGTTTGGTGATTGGGCCCTAGAACAGCTTGAAGTTGATCCACTTTTTTATCGTAAAATTGTATTTATTGATGAAGCTCATTTCTGAACGGCTATGTGAACAAGCAAAATTGCCGTATATGTAGTAAAAATAACCCTCAAGAAGTTCTGCAGGTTCCATTTCATCCTGAAAAATGCACTATATGGTGTGCTTTACACGCTGGAGGCATCACAGGTCCATATTTCTTTAAAAACGATGGTGGAGTTAATGTTACAGTGAATGGTGCTCGTTACAGATCGATGATCAATGATTATTTGTTTCAAAATTTGAATGGTATCGACCCAGAAGTGTTTTGGTTCCAACAAGATGGTGCTACACCTCATGCTGCTACCGTTACAATTGATTTATTGAAAGAAAGATTTGGCGATAACATTATTTCAAGAAATGATCCAATTAAATGGCCTTCAAGATCATGCGACATAACTACACTGGATTATTTCCTCTGGGATTATGTCAAGTCATTGATTTATGCTGATAAGCCAGAAACAATAGACGCTTTGGAAGCCATCATAACTCCTGTTATTGATTAAATAAGGCCTGAAGAACTCGAAAAAGTGGTCCAAAATTGGTCTGGTTGAATGCGGTTCCTCGGAGCTAGTCGTGGTGGACATATGACGAAAGCTATTCTTAAAACATAAATGACATAAAATTATATTTCAAATAAAAAACAATTTGGCTTCAATATTGATTTAAATGTGTTTTATTTCAATTTAGAGTTCTATCACTCTAAAAAAAAATACCCGATATTTTGCTACTGTGCAAACAGTCCGTATTCTCTTATGATTTATTTTGGCTTGAATATTTTTACCCTATTTATAGATTTATTAAGAATAAAACTTATGGTTTCATAAAAATTCATAGGAAATTAAAGAATTTCCGAGCAGAAAAATCATTGGAAATTGTTGCAATGCGAAAAAGAAGAGGTATAAAAGCTTCTAATTAAAATTTTAATAGTCCGATAATAGAACTACGATAATGGAAAGGGTTGGCTCCATACTTGATAGTAATTAAGCATCGTATTGAAGCTACACATCGGACCCTTTGCTACATTGACCTAAATATTCAGTGGAATCCAAGGTAGCAAGGCTTCGTGCAAGAATATAAGGCTGGTTAATATTCATGAAAAATTGCTTCCCCACTCTGGTTCAAAAAAAAATGTTGAGATTATGACCCGTATTTCTTTTCCTCGAATAATATGGGTTGGAAATATCACTCACAGTTTTCGTTAGTAAAATTCGCCTTTCTCATTGAGTTTACCTCGATCAGTTTGACTTCTTGATTAGCGATTTGAATCGAGTCGAGAGGTAAGTTCATTCTGCTTCCAATGAAAAAGATTCAAGCGTCGTACATGAATCAATTCGAAATGAAGAATGCGTGTCATGGATGCAAGTTTATCTATTAAATTGGTTTATTTTATATTTTCTATAGCTGATGTCAAAATGTTCTTATAACACCTCATTTGAGTAGATAAATTATCACTTAACCGCAAGGGTAAATAAAGGAACACCAAGGGTAGATTGAGTAACACCAAGGGTAGATAAAATGTTTTTACTTTTTTTATTCAATTAAATTTACAAACTCAAACACATTGATTCGAAAGATTAACAACAAGTGTAATTTTACAATTAATATTATTAGAAACATCTATTTTTTGAACACCACAACTTGTAAACGGGGCATTGTTTTCGTCGTTCTTCAGCTACCATTTAATATTCTTGATGCTTTTCCCCTTTTCAAAGGACTTATATTCCTTCTAATACATCATCCCAGATTTTTGGGGTAACAACAAGCTTTCTGCTTTCAACGCTGCATCTTCTACATCTGCTGGCAGATTTTCTTCTTCTTGTGTTAATTCAAAACTACTGAACACTCCGCAAAAACCAGAACGTAAAATTTGTTTTATATTTGTTGACATAGAAATTTATATCCCTAGTAACAGAGCAATACTGTTGAATTTCTTGTGCCAAAAATTACAATTTTATTATTCACCTGAATTTGTCCTGCTATAGAACAAAATGTTTTATTGCATACGGCGATAAAATCGTATTATTTTCTCGAACGTAATTAAAGACACTCTCAACGATAAAGTACAAATTTACCGTCTTGTAAAATAAATAACTATTATTTATTGAAAACAAAAGCATAACAGTTATCTCAGTTAGAAAAATTTATATCATAGAATATGAACTTAAAAGAACTTAACATATCCCAAGTATCAAGAGAATACATTTTATACTCCGTGAAACAAAATGAATATAGGTTAACAACAGTCAACTAACTTTAATTCAAGGAATTTCCCTGAATATTATGAAAAAACGCTGAAAATATCTATATCGAAGGAATTACAATCGAATGCAGCAAATATTCCAAAGAATGGCGCATTCTTAAAGATATTTATTCTACGAATTGTAACAGCAAATAATTCTTGAGATCTCAGTCTTCCTTCCGGTACTCTGAAGTCAATTGAGCGAAGAATTCCCTGGACCTAAAGCATACCAGTAACTAATTTATATAACAGGCACATATCTTTTAGTTTTCTACGGTTTTTCAAACTTAAGATTTTTCGGTGTAATCACGGTCAAGAAATTGAAGTATATTTCTAAAGGAAAAAACTTTCAGGAACTTATCCTGTACATTTTCTAATTTATTCATATGATATCTAAATTGTGTATTCCAAATTGATGTTGCAAAATTTATTCTGCTGAATACAAATGAATAATACAATGAAAAATTATTTCATTCCTCTTGAATAACTTCCCATGTATAAGGGCGAATCCCAGTATATTATTCAATTATGCAATAATATTTTTTATCTGATGACATGTCATAATGACAACGTTATATCAGTCAATTTTGATAACATAAGAAAGATCCCTATTGTACTTAGTCCCATAATGAATTCATTATGGTACTAATTACCATATTGAAATTCTATATGAAAAACATGTGATGGTGAGATAAAAAAAAGTTTATTCAAAGTGAATAAATATGTACAATATGTACTATTCATTATATACGGTAAAAGAGCAGAGCAATTATTACAATTTGCAATATTAATTCCAATGGATTCTGGAGTTTTCACATCAGTAGTTGATGCTGATATTTGAAACTACAAATCTACTTACTCCTTTAAAAATAGTTGTCGTTGTGACATCTCAGAAATGCAGTTTTTAATTTTTCGAAAATGTATTAATTTAAATGCCATCAGATAAAATTTCGTTTGTTTGTATTTAATACGAATCATAAACAATCATAATGGCACACGTCATATTATATTATATTGTTAATCAAATATTAACTTCTTGTCCAATGTTGTGATATCTATTTGATTAATAAGTATCTGATTGAATGTATAATTGAATTTGAAGATCTTATAATTCTTGGTAGAGGTTATCTTAAAGCATTCACTAAAATTTGTCAACAAAGAATTCTGCTGTCAATACTCGTAAAGCTTCTTCAAATCTCAAAATCAAAAAATTTTATCCTTAAGAATTCCGCCAGAAAATTGCAGTCTAATTTTCAAAATTCAACATACTTGTGAGTTATTTGACTTCAGTTAATTTGTCGACAGATGCCTCATAATTATTCAAATTATCATTGTCATCACCTTCAGCCATACTCCGTCCACTGCTAGACGTAAGTCTCTGTATCCACATGTTTCGATGTTGGGCTGTTTGCAACCACTTAATTTCTGCAACCGTTCGAATGTTATCACTCCATCGCTTCGGTGGCTCTTCTACGCTTCTTCTTTTTTCTTCTTCTAATCTCGGCCTCCACGTCAACAATGTTGATGTCCAGCGATTGTTACCACTTTGCACTCGTCTTTTTCTGCACCACATCTGGGATTCTCGTTCTCCATCTTATCTCCTCATTCTTTAGTTTGTCTTTAAGGTTCACCATCAGCATTGGATGTTTCATTGCTCTTTGACACAGTTTCATTATTTCAGCACTTCTTTGTGTGAATGTTGCTATCTCTTAACCATACATCGTTGCAGGTAATATTCAGGTTCAGTAAACTTTTATTTTGAAGTTTATGGTGACGTCTTTAGTTTTCAATATGTGCTGAGGTTTTCAAAGGCACCGACTGACAACTACATATCTTCACGAATTTCATTAAAAAACTCCATCCAAAAATCAAATTCACAATCGAAGAAGAAAGGAACCAAAGTATTAATTTTCTTGACCGCACAATAACAAGATTAGATAATTTACATGATTTCAGTATTTTTCACAAACCCACACATACAG
Organism: Megalocaria dilatata; assembly: GCA_034642435.1. Taxonomy (NCBI): domain Eukaryota; kingdom Metazoa; phylum Arthropoda; class Insecta; order Coleoptera; family Coccinellidae; genus Megalocaria; species Megalocaria dilatata. The sequence continues at coordinate 47,343,569 of CM067859.1, read as the reverse complement.
ACATCACAAAACATGAAACTTCAAATCACCCCACCAACCAAAAGATGTCAGCGTATAATAGTTTTATTCATAGATTATTGAATGTTCCTTTGAATTCAGATAACTTTTTTAAAGAATGAAATATTATTAAACAAATAGCGTCAAACAACGGTTACAACAACTTACAGATAAAATGGTATCCAATAACCAACAAAAGAAAATAGCATTAAATCTCGTGTACCCAATCATAAAAGAGGACAATACACAGAAATATTTTTCGTTATCTTATGTCAATGCATTATCTGAAAATATTGCTGAATATTTCAAAAATTGTTTCAATTATAACGCGGCTTCTAAGACCATTAATAACCTTAGTACGTACATAAAAAACAATAAATATGGAACAGAAGAGAAAATAAATCCGGGGTCTACAAGTCGACTTGCCAAGATTGCCCTTTAGTATACATTGGCCAGACTGGTAGAAGAAGAGTGTCCAAGAACAACAAAGTAGTTATATATCCGATTCTGTACATTCGACATATGCTAATCATCTTTAGGAATTCATGCATAATTTCAACAATAATTGTTAAATTATCCACATTGAAAGCAAAAGTTTTAGATTAACACTTTTGGAATTTCTTGAAATCAACAGGTTTAGTGCCCGTAAAATTCTTTTGAACGAACAAACAGATGTTGATAAGTCTTCATTACTGAATATCTTTCCGTAAAGGTATTTTTAGCGACTAACTCCAATAAACACCTTGAGTTTTTATGACTTGTGCTTCCATTGTTTGGTCACGTACCTAACAATGTATTTAAACTCGGTTACACTGAACACCATCAGCCAGTACAATGTAATACCTGAAGAAGCTACATCGCGGTGAAACAATTGTTGTAGTAGTACAAACATTTTGGAAATAAAATACTGTCTCATATATACTTTGTAATTAAAATGTGTGTCCTCCAAGTAAAGACCGAATCAATTAAATGTTTTCGTATACTCTCTGATTAGTTGTGAACATCCTGAATATATTCTCGCGTTGTGCTTCGAGAACAAAATGCTTTTAATTCGAAAGAACGATTCAACAAATTAATCAAAATATTCGAATTTGAATATCAAAACAGATTTAATCTGTTAGTCTTCTACAATTTTAATCTCAGAAAAATTTTTTATTCAAAAAACTTTCAGAATTGAATTAATGTCTACAATAAACACCGCTTATATTTAATAGACGTATATGATCAAAACTCAATATACGATGTCAAATGGAATAAATAAACCAACAAATGTAAAAAAATCATTTAAAATCAATGAATAAATATTTGGAGGAGACAAAATTTTGTTTCTGATCTTACCATAATGAAACCAATTCCTTTTCAAAAACATAAAACACAACTTAAGGATTTCTTAAAAAATATAATTTATTTGAAATATTTATTATATTTAAATATTCAAATAAGTTAATTCAAAAATCTCTCAAAACCTGCACTAAATCTTCAAAAAACAATCAGAATTCGGATAATCTCTTCATCGGCCCTAGATAATATTTAAAATATCAAAAGCAACTAACAATCAGTATATATCTTATCTTAGAGTGTAGAGTATAGATATAGTGCATGTTTTTTTATGAGATTTTTTTAATTAACTTATTTGAATCTTTAAATAGTTTAAATATTTTAAATAAATTATATTTTTTGAGAAATCCTTAAGTTGTGTTTTATGTTTTTGAAAAGGAATTGGTTTCATTATGGTAAGATCAGAAACAAGATTTTGTCTCCTTCAAATATTTATTTATTGATTTTAAGTGACTTTTTCATATTTGTTGGTTCATTTATTCCATTTGACATTGTATATTGAGTTTTGATTATATACGTCTATTAAATATAAGCGGGTCTTATTGTAGACATTAATTTCATTCTAAAAGTTTTTTGAACAAACATTTTTTTTTTAAATAAAATTGTAGAAGACTAACAGATCAAATCTGTTTTGATATTCAAACTTTGTTATATTTCTTCTATCAAGTAAAAAGCCTTTTTCTTTTTTATTCAATCAAAATATTGTCCATCATTGCTAACTACTTTTCCCCACCTCTAAGTCAATTTCAGAATCCCCACTCAGAAAAAAATCTTAGCTTCTGAGGCAATCCAATTTTGAAGTCTCTTTTCGATTTCTTTGAAAGCAGTCAAACTGTGATCGTGTTACATCCGTCGAAACAACCAATAGTTAGAAGGAGCAATAACAGGAGAATAGAGCGGTAAGATATCCCCTTTGATTGTTTCTAAATATGTTTTGATAACTTTTGCGATGCGAAGCCGAGCGTTTTCATGCAAAAGAATAAAGTTATGCAGTCTGTACCGATCACTCGTAATGGAATCACCACGTTTAAGTAGCTGGTTGCACACAACGCATCCTTAACCCCACCATAACTTTTGAGGTCAATGACAATGATTGGTCGGGCAAAGCGTAGTATTTTTTATAAATTCACTTTCCTTCATCAGTAACCTGTAACATGGTTTAAAAACCCTTGTTTTGGCTTTGAAGCAGCTGCTCACAGAAAAAAAATAGCCTTTCCAGATTTGTTGGTTTCAATTCATATGGAAGCCAACTGCCTCGATTTTGAATAAGGCCCCTAGATTTCAAACTTACACACATTGCTTGTTGGGTTACTCCAATATAGGTTCAAATAAGCCTTACATTAGACTCGGATCATCAGCAAGTAGAATCTGTAATTCATCTTCTTTTTTTGGCTCCAGCCAAGTTCTATCTTCGAAGCTGAAATCACAACTTTAGAAGCTACTCCCTATATGACTTGTCATTTGGAGCATTGTCACCGTAAACTTCTGCATAAATGAAAGCTTCAAATTCACATACTTTTCCAATCAGGGTTTTAAGGATCTGAATATGATCCGGAGTACTAAATCCTTTGCGGAAATCCGCGTGTTCAGTAGGTTTATAGAAGTCTTGTTTTTGAGATAGGCAGTTATTTATGATTCTAGTTAGCAGCTTTTAGATAAATTACAATAAACTTAGGCAACGATAGTTTCCGATGTTTGATGTGTCACCTTTTTCCAAGAGAAGGATCACTTCAGAATTTTTCTGATCTTCTTCTTATCATATCACTTGTTCAAAAGTATGATAATAGCTTGTTTTATCACGTCTGTTCCCATTTTTAACATTTCGTATGTAATGCGGTCTTCTCTTGAGCTTTTTCATTTTTATCAGCTTGAGAGCTTGTCTTTTCTCGGAAATAGTAGGATACGGTATTTTTTCGGAGCTCACATTTATGATGTATTGATTAGCAGTATGATTTACCGATGTAGAAGATGAGTATAACTCCCTATAAAAGTTCTCTATTACCTTTATTATAATCCTTTTGTGTGTGACATTAATTTCCTTCTTATTCTTAATTTCAACTATTTTTTCTTCACCCTGTGCTAGTCTGGATTTTAGAAATTGCATACTCAGATTATACTGTATTGCCTCGTCTAACTGTTCATTTATGTACAGCCTTATATTCTTTCTTCTTAACTTTTTCATTGACTTCCTTAAATTCATCTGATGGTCGGTCCATTTGTCTTTTTCAATCAACTCAACAGTTTTCTGTGGTAACTTGCTGATCTTGGTTGTTTTATTTGCACATATTTTCTTCGCAGCTGTTTGAATATCATTTATCACTTTTTAATTTAATGCATCTACAGTGTCTCTATCGGTATCTTTTTTCAAATCGAGCAAGTACATATCTTGATTTTATATCAGTTCGTCCATGATTGGATATTTAGGCTGGTGGAATAATTTCTTTCGTTTTAATTTTGTCTTAATTTCTTGAATTGATCTCACCAGCCTTTGGTCACTGCCTGTGTTGAATTTTCTCAACATTGATACGTATACACATATTGTTCTATTATTCGACAAAATATAGTCAATCTTGCTTTTTGTCCTTTGGCCATGACTTAACCGTCCACTTTCTTTGCTTTTGTTTTTTGAAGAATGTATTCAAGCAGTAGAGTTTTTCGGTACAAGCCAATTCGGCAAATATTTTACCTCTATGACTTCTATTGCCTAAGCTGAAATTTTCGACGAATTTATTATCTTCCGAGTGCTTACCCTCTATCCTTGAGTTAAAGTATACTGTGATAAGAGGGAAGTATGCCTTTTTTCCTTTTCAAATCGAGATATGTCCTCGTAAAGTTTTTCCATTTCTCCATCTTCAGAGTCCGCCATTGGTGCATACACATGTATAAGCTGTGGGACGTATCGGTGATTTGAATAAGGGAAAGTAAATCGCAATTGATAAATCCATCATATGGTTTGTTCCAAAATATTTACTTCTTCAATTTTGGACTGGAAATCTAAATTAATGTCCAGTTTTGATATCCAAATCTTTCTTTGAAACTTTTATCAGGTGATTTTCCCTGGAATGTTTTATTCTGATCAGTTACATTCTCTGACATGAAAGAAAGATCCAGTAATATTAAAAATTATAAAGTTCGAATATTTGTCAAAAAAAAGAGCTGTTTAAAGTATTCATCAATGCACTCACTTAACACTCGCGGACATCGAGGATTTCCCAACGGATATCTTTCTGCAGCATTTTGCTTGAACTCCCAATAATACAATGTTTTAATAAATCTGCGGCATCATTCAATAAATCCAGAAAAGGCCTAAAGCGAATGCAGATGGTGTAATTACCGCAGTATTCTTTGTTTCCATTGAACTAAAATTTCACATAATGTGCCAAATCGCAATTACTTTGACTACCAGATTATGTCCATTGAAGATTTTAAGTAACCGAAGTAACAAAACTGGATATGAATTTCAAGATACCTGTTTCAACTTCACAGGTTGAATAACTTTCTTCATCTGAATATTTTAATAAGCGTTTGTTTGGTGAAATGGTTTTTTCTGCCTCCTGCTAAAAAAATGGCTCACCTTGAAAAACACTCTGTATAATGAAGCAGTTAGTACAAAACACAAAAACAAGAGGCACTGCTATGCTGTGTGAAAGAAGAATAGCACAATAGGGTTATCATTAGTTGACCAAATTCACCATAAAATATATTGGATATAATTAAAGGTTACTTTTTGAATTTATGATAGATTGGGCCGTTGCTTGGTAGAAATCAGTTGTAATTGTCATTATAAAATAAAACACTTGTTTACATTTTCTACTTTATTTTTGGCATTGACGTACGTTTCGTCTTTGCTTGAAAGACTTCATCAGAATACGAAGTAACAGTTGTTGTACAATGAATTTATAAGATTTTATTACAGAATGTGTACATGTGTTTTTAAATTGTTCGTCGGGTTGGTTTTCTCAAAGAATATTCCCTTCAGAATTATGTTCACTCGATCCCTTGTAAATATTGAATAGAGGGGTGTCATAAAAATCTATTTGTTCGTTTACTAGGTTATTGCTGTTTTTATGTTTATTTATTTCGTAAATTTCCCATAAATTCAATTTTAGACCTCTATTTTCAACATGTTCTTTTGTGAAAGAATGGTTATTTTCAAGAAGGTGTTTAACATAATGTGAATCTTTTTTATTTTTATCGAAACTTCTTTTATGTTCTGTTAGGCGTGTACCGAAATTTCTACCTGTTCTACCAATATAAATCTCTGGGCAATCTGGGCAAGTGAGTTTGTATACACCTGATAATTGAAGTTTATCCATACTGTTTTTATTGTTTCTGATGTATTTGCTAATAGGATTGTTTGTCTTGAAAGAGAATCTAATATTTTCTTTTTTAAGTAGGTTTTTTAGTTGAATACTAATGTTTCCGAGATATGTGAGGCTAACGTATTTGTGTTCAGATAGATCAGATGTTACTGGAAAAATTTCTTTTAATGTGTTTTTGTGTATACGTTGGTTAATTAAATTATCTATTAGAGATGTATTATATCCATTGTTGTAAGCTATTCGTTTGATTATATATATTTTTTTCTTTTTGGAAATTGACTTGGTTTAGTGGAATGTTCAATAAACGGTATATCATACTATGGAGAGCTGCTAGTTTGTGTTGGAATGGATGAAAAGAATTACGGTGTATAATGGTATCTGTTTGTGATGGTTTATGATAAATTGCGAAGTTATGTTTATTGTTTTCTCTAGTTATCGTGAGGTCAAGAAAGTTGATGGATTCATTATGTTCTATTTCTGATGTGAAAACTATTTTTGGGTGGAGGTTATTTATAAAATTCTCAAATGTTGATATTTGTCTGTTAGTACCTTCGAAACATGCAATTATATTATCCACATACCTATACCAATAAAGGATGTATTTTTTGAACGGATGTTTATGAATTTTGTTTTCTAGGAAATCCATGAAGATTTCTGCGAGTAAAGAGCTTAGTGGATTTCCCATGATTAAACCTTCTTCGCTAGTATATAAAGTATTGTTAAATTTGAAGAAATTTTGGTTTATGCAAATATTTAATAAGTGTATTATTTCTGATTTTATGACGGGGTTTACTTTGTTATAATTTGAAAGTTCTTCTATCAGTTTTAATGTTTCCATTGGGGGGACACTAGGAAAAAGGTTTTCAACATCCCACGAAATCAATTTTGCATTGTCCATTAAAGTCTCTTTCAAGACAAACAATCCTATTAGCGAATACATCAAAAACAATAAAAACAGTATGGATAAACTTCAATTATCAGGTGTATACAAACTCACTTGCCCAGATTGCCCAAAGATTTATATTGGTAGAACAGGTAGAAATTTCGGCACACGCCTAACAGAACATAAAAGAAGTTTCGATAAAAATAAAAAAGATTCACATTATGCTAAACACCTTTTTGAAAATAACCATTCTTTCACAAAAGAAATAGAAATTCTACATGTTGAAAATAGAGGTCTAAAATTTAATTTATGGGAAATTTACGAAATAAATAAACATAAAAACAGCAATAACCTAGTAAACGAACAAATAGATTTTTATTACACCCCTCTATTCAATATTTACAAGGGATCGAGTGAACATAATTCTGAAGGGAATATTCTTTGAGAAAACCAACCCGACGAACAATTTAAAAACACATGTACACCTTCTGTAAAAAAATCTTATAAATTCATTGTACAACAACTGTTACTTCGTATTCTGATGAAATCTTTCAAGCAAAGACGAAACATACGTCAATACCAAAAATAAAGTAGATAATGTAAACAAGTGTTTTATTTTATAATGACAGTTACTTTTTGAATTCAAATTAGTCTTCGAGCTATTTTAAATCAGAGCACATCTTTCTTTAATCGTTGTAATAAAAGTGTGAAAACATCATTCATTAAAGACGTTTTCTTCATAATTATGTAGTACAAGAGAAGCCGAAAACTCAGAAGTAACGAGCAATGAATCAAATAAAAATATATTTCATATCGTCGACGAAATAGAAGGTCAATAGTGCTGAAGAGTAATACTGCCAATTTCTGCTTGAAATATTGAATATTTCCCACTAACTATGAACTAAATATGTTTATCAATGATGCCTTTCAGTGATATTAGCACATTTTCCTAGTACAGCTCTTATGAGATTCAGGCTATTTCCATACTGAAGAAATATCAGTCTAATGGTTGGGACTACGTTATCCTACGAGTTCGGATTCACATTCAGCTAATTAACAGAACACTACAATATTCATTTAAACATTGCCCTTCTGAAATTCAAGTTGAATAATTACAGTTCGATGGGCACCATCGTTCACATAATTTATTTACAGAGAAACTTTTTAATTTCAATGAGTTATGATCAACTCATAAATTTTACCAGATATTATTCGTATATTATGAATAATTTCGATTTCTCTACATTCCTCTTCGTCAAAATATTCCAGAACCTCTTCAGAAGAGAGTAACCAACCTCTTCAGCTGTTTCCAGTCTGCGCTGCCCCTCCATAAATGCTATCACGGTTATTATCATATACGAGTACGTGCCTTGCTTGAACAGCTTCTCAGGGTAATAAACATAGAGGGAGTAGAGGCAATTTTTATGTGCTCCTAATATGATTCTTCGACGTAGTCATATTGTAACATATATGATTGGTCATCAGTTAAATATAAAAATTTGAATCATTTATGTTCGATATTTTCCTTCACTCTCGAATTTGTGGTAAGAAAAAGTACTTAATTAAAAAAATTTATATAAGACAGTAATTTATTTCCACAAAAATGTTTGTACTAATACAACAATTGTTTCATCACGATGTGGCTTCTTCAGGTATTACATTGTACTGTCTGATGGTATTGAGTGTAACCGAGTTTATATACATTTTTAGATACGTGACCAAATAATAGAAGCACAAGTCATAAAAACTCTAGGTGTTTATTGGAGTTTGCCGCTAAAAATGCCATTAAGGAAAAATATTCAGTAATGGAGACTTATCGACATCTGTTTGTTCGTTCAAAAGGATTTTACGGGCATTATACTTGTTGATTTCATGAAATTCTAAAAGTGTTAATCTAGAACTTTTGCTTTCAACGTGGATAATTTCATAATTATTGTTGAAATTATGCCTGAATTCCTTAAGATGATTAGCATATGTCGAATGTACAGAATTGTATATATAACCCCTTTGGTGTCCTTGGATACGTTTCTTGAATGATCTACCAGTCTGGCCAATGTATACTAAAGGGCAATCTTTGCAAGTTAACTTGTAGACTCCGGATTTATTTTCTTTATTTGTACAATCTTTATTGTTTTTTATATAGGTACTAAGGTTATTAATTGTCTTAAAAGCCGCGTTATAATTGAAACAACAAATCCCAAAATTATATTGATTAATAAAACTTCACAAAGAAAATAATCCAATTAGACCAGTAGTTTCATTCGTCACATCACCAAGTATAAAATTATCTACAGTTTTAATTTCTATTATTCAAACCAAAACAAACTTTTGAGCTAAATACGCTATTAAAAATAGCACCCAACTTATAGACAATATTAAATCCATCGAATTACCCAAAAATTGTAAATTAATTTCTTTTGATGTACAAAATTTATTCCCTAGTATACCTCCAATTGAAACAGTACAAATTGTAAAAAAAACTATCAATTAAAAATAATACCAATCCCATCAAAATGAATGATATACTTAATTGCCTGGAAATATGTCTCGAACAAAACTACTTTCAATTTAACGGAACCGTCTATATTTCTGACAATGGTTTAATAATGGGAAATCCACTCAGTTCAATTTTAGCTGAAATATTCATGGATGATCTGGAATCAAAAATTCACCTGAATCCTATAAGCAAATATTTTCTTTATTGGTACAGATATGTAGATGACATTTTTTGTTGTTTCAAAGGCACCGACCGACAACTACATATCTTCACTAATTTCATTAATAAACTCCACCCAAAAATCAAATTCACAATCGAAGAAGAAAAGAATCAAAGTATTAATTTTCTTGACCTCACTATAACAAGATTAAATAATTTACATGATTTTAGTATTTTTCACAAACCAACACATACAGACATCACAATACATAAAACTTCAAACCACCCCACTAACCAAAAGATGTCAGCATATAATAGTTTTATTCCTAGATTATTGAATGTCCCTTTAAATTCAGAAAACTTTATGAAAGAATTAAATCTTATTAAACAAATAGCGTCAAACAACGGTTACAATCCCTTTCTTATAGACAAAATGGTATCCAATAAACAAAAGAAAATGGCATTAAATCTCGTGTACCCAATCATAAAAGAGGAAAATACACAGAAATATTTTTCGTTGTCTTATGTCAATGGATTATCTGAAAATATTGCTAAATATTTCAAAAGTTGTTTCAATTATAACGCGGCTTTTAAGACAATTAATAACCTTAGTACCTACATAAAAAACAATAAAGATCGTACAAATAAAGAAAATAAATCCGGAGTCTACAAGTTAACTTGCAAAGATTGCCCTTTAGTATACATTGGCCAGACTGGTAGATCATTCAAGAAACGTATCCAAGAACACCAAAGGGGTTATAACAGTTATTACAATTCTGTACATTCGACATATGCTAATCATCTTAAGGAATTCAGGCATAATTTCAACAATAATTATGAAATTATCCACGTTGAAAGCAAAAGTTCTAGATTGACACTTTTAGAATTTCTTGAAATCAACAGGTATAATGCCCGTAAAATCCTTTTGAACGAACAAGCAGATGTCGATCATTCTCCATTACTGAATATTTTTCCTTAATGGCATTTTTAGCGGCAAACTTCAATAAACACCTAGAGTTTTTATCACTTGTGCTTCTATTATTTGGTCACGTACCTAAAAATGTATATAAACTCGGTTACACTCAATACCATCAGACAGTACAATGTAATACCTAAAGAAGCCACATCGTGGTGAAACAATTGTTGTATTAGTACAAACATTTTTGTGGAAATAAATTACTGTCTCATATACATTTGTTTAATTAAAATGAGTTTCCACCAAGTAAAGAATGAATCTATCAAATAAAAGTACTTAATATTTTCAGATCTACCAGGTGAAACCCGAACTTTGTCATCGATACTCAATTCTTCCCCACCATCCGTAATCTGTTGGTCAATGACTTTGTAGCGTGTTTTCAGATTTTCTAGTTATTCACTTCAATATCTTTTGAGTTATTACAACACTTCCTTTCATGATGGAACGTAAGATGTATAATATTCCTTTATATAGAAACTCATGAACTGAGTCTTTTATAAGTCATTAAAATCTTCAATAAATTGGTACTTCAGTTTTCATATTCACTCAAAACACCATGAACAACTTCATATAGTACAGTGATTCTTATGGGTGTGAGTGGGAAGTCTTAAAGATTACATGTTTATATTATATATAATGCTGAATTTGATTTTATTCACGAAAATATTATCTGTTGAATTTGGTCTTCAGCAAATAGTTATTAAATATGCATATTATATGATTTTTTTTTCAGAATTCTTTATCATCCTCAGTACAGGATATTCCCGAGCGTTTGTTCAAAAGATTTAGTGGAACTGTGCCACTGGTATTGAGGAGGTTTACCTTGCCATTAAGTTTCTATTCAAAAAAGTAGTATAATTAACATTTTACAATAATCTTTCACGCGTGAAAATAATTTTTGAATGAAAGAAGCTATGGATTCCTTACAGATGGTGGCACAAAAAGCAGAAGAATATGGAAAGAATTTAATATGTAATATGGTGTTTGATGAGATGTCATTAAGACAGAAGGTTCAATTGGATGGATAACAACTTCAGAAAAGAGTTTTAATCCAGCATATAAAGTACTCACCACAGGTGCTACCTTTGTGAGTCTTTATTTTCTTTTGTATATGGCTTTAGACAGGGGGGAGGCGATGGACGTTATTTATTTGGACTTCTCCAAGGCCTTTGATCGGGTGCCTAGGCAGAGGTTGTTTCATAAGTTGGAACATTGTGGGATTCGGGGAAAACTTCTCCTTCGGATAAAATCCTTTTTGTCTGACCGAGAGTTCTGCGTTCGCATCCGGAGTTCTTTTTCGACAGACAGAGTGGTACAGAGCGGCGTACCCCAGGGATCTGTTCTTGGGCTGCTGTTGTTTATATTATATGCCAGTGACTTATCTCGTCACATCCGGTCTGACTGTGCTTTTTATGCCGACGACACGAAGATTTTTAATTACTCCACCCAACACAAAACTCTACAGGAAGACCTGGATTCAATATTTCAATGGTGCTCGGACTGGCTTTTGCCACTGAATATAGATAAATGTGTTGTTTTGCATCTCGTTTTGCATCATTCGCGTAGGACATATATGCTGGGTGAGCATCTTTTGGACACTGTACGATCCCATAACGTTTGTGAGAATTTGTCGTGGTCAGAGCATATTACGAAAATTGTGAAAAAGGCGAATAGCAGGCTCTTTATGTTAAAGAAATCGTTCCGAAAAATATCACTGAAATCATGGATACGATTGTACTCCAGTTACGTAAGACCATTGTTGGAATATTGCGGGCCTGTGTGGAATGCTGATTTAGTGCGTGATCAACAGTGCTTGGAAAAACTACAACGGAAGGCAACGCGACTCTGGTTTCGAGGTGCACGACCAAGCTATGAGGAAAGATTAAGTATGGTGGGTCTCAGCACCTTCGAAAAGCGCAGGCTACGAGGAGACTTGATTATCACTTTTCGTATATTGAGGTACAATTATGGCATGCTGAGGGACATATATAGTGTAAGCTCTGACACTCGTTTGAGAGGTCACCATTTAAAACTTAAGAGGGAAAACTTTTCTGTCAGGTGCCGCAAGAATTGTTTAGTGAATCGCGTGTTCACAGTGTGGAATTCCCTACCTGCGGGAATTGTCGGTGCGAGTTCGGTTGGAGTGTTTAAGAGTGGATTGGACGGGTAGTCTGGCTGAGACATTAATGAAAGTTTGTTTTTTTTTTTGGCTTAGTTTGCTATCGGGTTTTTTATTGGACATTTAATGAGGTATGTTTACTACTGAGGCAACAAATTTTGTTAATTTTAGGGTTTATGGGTTCGCCCCTCCCTTTGTTTGTGTATTAATAGTAATAATAATAATATTTTTCATGGAGCAAATGTTAAAACGATTGTTCACCTTATATATTTCATATATGTTTTGCAGCTTTTGTAATAATATGATGAATGAAATGATTTATGGGAAATATTTATTATTATTATTTCATTTTTTGATTGGAAAATTCGAAAAATTCACCTGAAGAAGAGTCAATATAAGAAACTGCTGATCCTATCATATTTTCCTCTTCTAGGTAATTCGAGTAGTTTATTCATTATTGATGAAATTTGATCAAATGTATTATGTGAATTTCCTTCAAGTAAAAAACCGAAGCATTCAAATGAATTATATTCCTACTTTCCATCCCTTTGAGGTAGGCACCATTAAATTCAAGTATAAAATCTGAAACACAACTTCACATCAAAGTAATAGATGAAACGATTCACAATTTACCTAGTCCCCAATTTCACCAACAAATCTGCCCGAATTTACTAGCCCCAGTAATGCAATACGTTCGGCTTTAATAATATATTCCTAGAAATTTCATTTATTTGACAAACATCAATAGTTCCCGTTGATTTCGGTTTTCCGCGAAACAAGCTTTTGATTCAGTATTGGGTTATAACATTTCGAACAATAATTCATTTTCGTTATTCCCCGAGGCTTCCTTCACTCACTATCAGATCTGTTATAGTTGCAAATCGGGAATACGGTCAGATTCTAGCCTTACAATATTGTATCTGTTAGACTCTGAAAGAGAGATATACATTCTGTCAAGAAAGTACCGGGAATTATCGATTTAAATCTGGCGGGGCAATGAGGCAGGTAAAAATTTTTTTTCCTAGGTTGGTACCACTGTCCTTAATTACTATGCCAAGCTTGAGCGGGATCTGTCAACTAGTGTGTTTGCAACAGCTGATTAAGTCAGTCGATGTCAGAGTGCGTGCCGATTTTTACTATGGGTGATTACGTTGAGCAAAGAATTTGTTTAAAGTTTTGTGTTGCAAATGAATTTTCGTGTGCCGATGCATTGAAAATGTTGCAAAAGGCCTTTGGTGATAATGCTCTATCAAAACTCGTGCATATCAGTGGTACAGAGCCTTCAAGGACGGTCGTGAAGTGGTCGCCCATCGACGGCTTCGATCGAAGATAACGTCGATAAAATTAAGGAAAGGGTGCTGGAAAACCGTCGTATGTAGAAATTTGTGCAGTTTTCTTATAATGAAATATGTATTTTACTCTTCTTGTATTATTCAACAATGAACATGAGGAATAAGTTTTTAGACTAGATTTGTGCGCGCATCTGAACAATTGATGAAATATAGATGGACGAACTGAACTTTCCGTTATCAACAATCACAAAACTACTCTGTCAAGAAAGTACCGGGAATTTTCAATTAAAACAACATTTTTACATTTAATCATCAAAATTTATTGGGTGGCCTTCAAAATAGGCTCCATTTGCTCCAATACATCTATGCCAACGGCACTTCCAATTATCGAAACATTTTTTATAGGCGCTTTCCGGGATGGACTTTAGCTCTCGCGCCGAATTTTGTTTTATGGCTTCAATCGACTCAAAACGGGTGCCGCGAAGGGGCAATTTTAGTTTTGGGAAGAGGAAAAAGTCGCAGGGAGCCAAATCCGGCGAATACGGTGGTTGCTGAAGCACGTTTGTTGAGTTTTTGGCGAGAAAGTCAGTCACAATCGTAGCTCGGTGAGAAGGCGCGTTATCGTCATGCAAAATCCATGAGTTGTTCGCCCACAAATTTGGCCGCTTCTTACGGATACGCCCACGCAAACGTTTCATAACGCCTAGGTAATACTCCTTGTTTACCGTCTGACCCTCTGGAACGAATTCGTAGTGCACCACGCCACGGATATCGAAGAAAACAATGAGCATCACCTTCATTTTCGAGCAGCTTCGGCGTGGTTTTTTCGGTTTCGGCTCATTTTTTGCCACCCATTCCGATGATTGCTGGCTTGTTTGCATATCGCAGGTGATGAGACCCAGGTCTCATCACCAGTTATAATGCGTTCCATGAATGTAGAATTGGAATTACAGCGATCCAGCATGTCTGAAGCAACCTGTTCGCGATGACGTTTTTGAAGAAAATTCAGGTTTTTCGGTACGAGTCGTGCGGCCACCTTTCTCATGCCCAAAATATCAATCAAAATCGTACGTGCGGACTCGTGGGATATCTTAAGATCATGTGCTATCTCTCTCAAGCTGGTACGACGGTTTTCCAGCACTCTTTCCTTAATTTTATCGACGTTGTCTTCGACAGAAGCCGTCGATGGGCGACCACTTCACGACCGTCCTTGAAGGCTCTGTACCACTGATATGCACGAGTTTTCGATAGAGCATTATCACCAAAGGCCTTTTGCAACATTTTCAATGCATCGGCACACGAAAATTCATTTGCAACACAAAACTTCAAACAAATTCTTTGCTCAACGTAATCACCCATAGTAAAAATCGGCACGCACTCTGACATCGACTGACTTAATCAGCTGTTGCAAACACACTAGTTGACAGATCCCGCTCAAGCTTGGCATAGTAATTAAGGACAGTGGTACCAACCTAGGGAAAAAAAAATTTTTACCGACCTCATTGCCCCGCCAGATTCGAATCGATAATTCCCGGTACTTTCTTGACTGTTTCCTCTAATTAATTGAATTTGGATCAAATTTGTCTTATTTACATCATTCTAGTAAGTTATATTTGAGCTTATTAATTGTTGATAATTTCAATACAGTTTATAGGGGAATTATGAAAATAACAAATTTTTTTTACGTTTCTTTTCATAAATTCAAATAGGATATTCAAATTCCAATCACTTCTATTTCTTGCAACTTTGGCTGTCTTAAACATTTAATACTTATAAATTGAATTAAGATTTTCAAAAGGATTTTGGATTTTTTACTATTTTTGACGTTTAAAGAATTTTTATTCGACTAGTGGTTATGAATTCTAAATATGCTTTTTCTTCAAATTTTTGGCTTGTGAGTATAATTATGATTTGAATTATCAATGTTTCTGTCTCGATTGATCTAATTTAATTAATTTTCATTTGGTTACACTCACGAGTCAACATATATACACGGGTGCATCTTTTCGTTGAATTTTATTGATTTTCATTATCTAAATTTTTTAATGATGATTATTTGTAACTCGTTCACAAAGTATAAGTCATAAAATTCATGATAATATATATCATAAATGTACCTGTACTTTACAGCCCTCAGAAGAGATGAAAGTCACCCCGAATTATTCAAACAACATTTCAGAACTTTAATAACCTGATATCACATTGTCTATTTTCACAGAAAACTCAAAATCAAAATGAGAATAGAAAGAGCAAGTTCAAAATCTCAGAATATTGTAGAATTAGTAGCTATCCAAAATGTTCTAGAGATTATAGCATAACCTGGAATAGCCAAACTAATCATGTGTTCTGACTCTGTCAGTTCAATTCGAGCGATAGTGAAAACACTATAGTTTAAGATATCACAGGTAAAGGGCTTTCCAATAAGAGGTTTCATTTTGAATAGCCCATTATTTGGCAGTTGGCATTTTGAATCTGTCATCTTTTGATATTACTGAAAATGGAGCGATACAAGCTTCAACTACTCATAGAAATTGTTAAAATTCGCTACAAAAATGGTGAAAATTTTGCAGTCCCTGTTCGCAAAACTAAAGCACTTCTGGGTCGTGAAGCGCCTTCTTGGCCGGCAAAAATGAAACTGATGTGAAATTTTGAGCTGTTGGGACAAGTTGGTGATATGAAAAATCGAAAGCGTCGTACAAGAACACCTGAGAATATTGCTACTGTAGCCTGTAGACGAAACCCAGGTTTGTCGATTCCTCGTCGATCTTTGTAATTAGGCATTTCACAAGCAACATCACATATCAAAAGTTCAGTTAACACAAGAACTCAAGCCGGTCGATCACCAGCAACGTCTTATCTTCGTTTATTCCTTTAAACGCATCAAAATGAGCCGGTTTTTCAGTTTTGTATGGTAAGATATGTCTTGTTAATTATTTTTATTTTTCCAATAATTCTAAATTGCTTTTTGAAGATATTCTGAATGTTAAGAGAATTTTATTGAAAGGAACTATTTTGTGCAAGTTGTTTTTGAAGAAGTTTTTGAGGTTATGTTTTTCATTTTTGGAAAGGAATTTGGTTTTCATAAAAAAACGAACGAAACAGAATTTTGTACTCTTCAAGTAATTATTCAATGATTTTTTAATTGACAATTTATATTTCTCTGAATTCTTTTTTTTCCTTTGGAATTGGTACTGTGTGTTTATTTTATATGTCTACGAAATTTACACAGTGTGCTCTAAAGACATTTACTTGATTTAATTCTGAAAGTTTTTGAATAAAAATTTCTTGAAATTGAAATTTGTAGAAGGTTAACAGAACGAATCTGTATGACATCTAAAATTTTGTAATAATCCTTGTATCAAGAAAAAACCTCTTTTCAGTATGGAATAATTTTTTTTTTATTCAATATCAAAATGAAACCTCTTATTGGAAACCTTCATATACAACTTCCATTAGACCGCTACATGAAGGTATTATAAAAACCAAATTCCACTCCAAAAATATCCAACATAACACATAACAATAAATTCTTCTGAAATATCTCTCTTGGAAAAAATCTTTCAAAAACTCTTCAAAAATATGTAGCACATCTTCAAAAAGGTGATTTGTGATTTTAAGTGATAATCTTCAGCCCACGCTCATGTTCCAAAAATTAAAACAAGTTTTCAAGACTCAGTTGTATGAGTAAAAAATAAATTATAATTAACATATATATAAAATGGAATGATAAAAGGGGAGTTTTTGATATTTAAGATATTGAAAAAGCCTTCTTTCAAGTAAAAAACTTTTTTATTATTTATTCAAATTAATTTTAAAAAGTTTTCAATAAATTTTATAAAATTAAAATTTGTAGTGAGGTATAGTAGAATTAATCTGATATCTTCAAAGCGCTTTTTACTGATGAAGCGACCTTCACAAAAGATGGCATTTTGAATGTTCGCAATGCACATATTTGGTCCAGAGTAAATCCTAAACTGACAAGCAATTCACAACATCGTTTTTCAGTCGATATTTGGAATGGAATTTATAATGATCGCCTAAATGGACCATATATTCTTCCACACAGGCTGAATGGAGTGATATATCTACAATTTTTAATCGAACATTTGTCAGAGCTCTTGAATGATGGAAGCAGTATTTCAAGAGGAATGTACTTCCAACATGATGGAGCTCCGGCACATTTTACTCGTGAAATTGTAGCGCATTTGAATGAAGTTTATCCAGATGATTGCTTTGGTAGAGGGGGACCTCATGACTGGCCTGCAAGATCCGCAGATCATACATGCTTGGATTATTTTCTCTGGGGGCACTTAAAAAATGAAATTTACTAAGAAGAAATCATAGATAGGGAACATCTGATTAATCGTATTCAAGCTGCAGGTGAAGCAATACGAAATCGACCGGAAATTTTGAGGAAAGCTGTAGCTTATTTGATCACAAGAGCTAGAAAATTTTTAGGGGAGAGAGGGGGTATTTTCGAAAACAAGTTATAATTTTTTCTCTCATTTATTGTAAATTTTTTTCAGTTCCACACATGTTTATAAGATACATTTTATATTTTTATTATTAAGTCCATTTCATAATAATCCAATTAAATGTTCAATGTTTATTCGAATTTTCGGTTATATTTAGTTTTGAAAATTATTTGATGTTGTCCCTACATTCATGGAATGGATGGAATAAGATGCAGCACAATACCTAAGTCATGTTACTGAAAATTTCAATCGATTCAATATGAGTATAGATACATTATTCGGAGATTCACAGGTCCGTGTTTACTATAAATTGAAAATTCCTAATATTCAATGGTTCATAAAATGACGATACGAAGTTATAATTTTTTCTCTCATTTATTGTAAATTTTTTTCAGTTCCACACATGTTTATAAGATACATTTTATATTTTTATTATTGAGTCCATTTCATAATAATCCAATTAAATGTTCAATGTTTATTCGAATTTTCGGTTAAATTTAGTTTTGAAAATTATTTGATGTTGTCCCTACATTCATGGAATGGATGGAATAAGATGCAGCACAATACCTAAGTCATGTTACTGAAAATTTCAATCGATTCAATATGAATATAGATACATTATTCGGAGATTCACAGGTCCGTGTTTACTATAAATTGAAAATTCCTAATATTCAATGGTTCATAAATTGATGATACGAAGTGATTCTAATAGGCTTGTTTGACAGAGTATTTATTGTAGATTCTGAAGAGAATTTCGCTTTTTGAAAATTTGATGTACAAAGTGTTTTACAAGATGTGGGATAAAGAATGTAATTTTCTCAGTCCGAACCTGTGCTGTCGATAAGTCATTATGGGCAAATATTTGGCATTGGCCTATACTCATTCCCTCGAGTTTTCATGAATATCCATGCAGGCGTTCAAGAGGTATGCCGATTGAAATTTTTTGATAAAATACATAAAACATTCTGTATCTCTTAAACGAATATAGTAAGGACATATTTCGAGCACTGATTCACACTCATCAAAATATCCTGCATCTGCCCTGAAAGTCTGTACAATCATTCGTGAAACACCCTGTATAAATTATCTAGACCAATGCTGCGTTTTAGAGATACTTGATACATTCTATATTAGATTTCCATATTCCAGCAAATTCGGGCCTCTTGCTTGTATGAACTTTCATTACTAGAAGTTCAAATGTTTATATATATTTATGAATACAGTTTCTATTACGTCATCGTCGAACAACTGGAAGATATGTAATAACTGCGGTCACAATAATGTGTGAACTTGAATTTTTGGGTATTAAAACAAAGCTATTTTTAAACCTTGTTTTAATTATCAAGTACTAAATATAATAGTAATAGCCGAAAGAGTTTTTCATAATTTTTTCATTGATTGAGTAGGGTTTACTATCATGTTCTCTGTGAATTAATTTAATTCATACCTTTTTTTCAATTTCAGTACCTTTTAGGTATTGCAGTACTTCTGATGGTTTTCAGACAGAGATCTGCTGAGTTGATGATGCTCTCTTTCAAGAAGGTATTTAGGGCATTCACCTATTATGTGTCCAACCCTGAGCTCAGTTCACAGCATACTGCAGTCTCTCAAAAGCACGTTTCGGTTTATCAGTACAATATGGCCAATAAGTAGGCAGTAAGTCAGAATTTGTTCCTCTCTAGTAAGTTCAAAGGAATATTATTATTATCATTATTATCATTATCCTGATACTCCTAGATCTTCTGTGAAGATCTCTCAGAAGCTTTTTCAGCTTGTGCGAGTTCAGTTGAGTTTTGGGTAGGCTTTGTTACTGCGATGTTACGCCAATTTAGGTCACAGCACTGTTAATTTTCGACCCAATAGTAAAATGGTAGCCAAAAAAAGTGAAAACATAAATATCTTCAAATCAGTAAAACTATTCGTCAAGCTTAATCGGAGTAATTTCACTTTACGCTATTTTACACGACTCAGGAATGATCGAAACCAACAAAATATCATCTGAAGACCTAGAGACGGTAGAAAATGAATACCTCAAAATGTTTTACAATCAATAAATTTTTTTGCACAAGGGAGATCGATGGGAACTTTTCACAATTAATTTATAACAGCATTCTGGAAATTCATACCAATTTTCATCTCTAAGGGAGTTTTTGCAACCTTATCCCTATTTTGAGGGCTAAATTTACTGGACTCTAATGTATTTTTCTACCTCGTTTTTTCACCTAATGTGGACATATTAGGCATATTCTGATCGGTTTACTTCTGTTGGACAACACATAGAGCTTTGCAACACATGCATTATTTAATTCAATGCATATTATCTAAATCCTACAAAGTTTTCACTTGAGTGAAAAGATAATGTTAGAATTCGGAATAATTTTACTTGATATTCCTTCAAATTATCCGGCTGTTCTTCATTTTGTTGTGAATAAAATTCTCATCTGAATGACACTACAAAAAGGCATACATATTATACAGCCGGATCTCACAGTAAAAAACCTAGGCTAGTGGTTCCATTCATACTTTCAATTCAACCGGAAAAACAAATTTATTACGGATTGCGTAGTCACTGGACATTCACACTTATTAAAAGAAGATTTCGTTTGTTTACAGAGAAGACGTGATCATGGGTCATTCTTCTAACGGTAAACACATAATAATTATCTTTTAGAAACTCTCCTGGGCTATCGTGCTTAGATATGCCACGGAAAAGAATTTATTTTCTCATTCTCTAAAAATACCTGCAAGTGAATATAATTCACGAAAAAAATTCACGGGTAAAAGTTATTTACGACATTATCGTGACAGTTTCTTAATGACATTCCTTGTAAGTGAAATATCGAAATTGATTCCTCTCTAGACGAAAGATATCCTTGATAAATTTGTTAGCCTTTGAACTTGAACCTTGGTCAATAAAGTATTGTAATTAAATGGGCGGTTTTATTTGTGTTTCGGAGGATAGAGAAAGGCAAGGTGATTTTTTTCTGATGGACTCAGATACATTTCATGAATAAAAGAATAACTAATTATGGTCAGTACTATTGGCTTTGGTATTACTTTGAATTATGTACGATTGAATCGGCGATTCGTATGATCAAAATAATTCCAGCCACATGAGAATCGTGTCAATTCAATTCTGAGCTAGCCATGGCTTCGCTGCCAGCTTGTCATTAATATAATCGTTGGACTCGTTCCATCATTTGTTTAAAATGCACTCCAAAATTTTCGGCTTCATCCATAGTTTTTATAGTTACAAATTGAAGATTTAAAATAAGGGAACATTTATTACTGCCAACATTTCTCGAAATGTTGACAGTAATATTAATAAAAATATATGGAAAGGACAGCAATCAAATATTTTGTCTAGTATCTAAATCGTTTACGTTGCAAAACTTCTCAAGAGAAGATAACTCTTCACAAACAGAAGTAAAAAAATATAATATTCTATTTTCGTATTCTTCTCTGATAATTAAATAAGATAATAGAGAAAATTTCCAGAATTTATTAATTAACAACAATTGTTTCGCCAATACAAGGGTTTGTTAAGGTTTAATTAATAATAATAATAAAGTTTATTCATACAAGCATAAAATATAAATGTAAATGTAAACACATAATGACAAATGTATGTATGAATAACAAGATACTCGATAAGTAACTTAATAACTTAGTAACTTAATACTTGTTTTGAGACAACATTAATATTGGGAATGACGACCAAATATCAACTAAGAATAAATTACATTAATTAATCTGTAGATAAAAAAAAAAAAACTTCGATTATATAAAATCAACATAAACAAAATACGAAAATAAATAAGCGGTTACTTACTTGTTTCAATATAAAAAAACATAGACATCACCAAGCAAGTAATCGTTTACACACGCGCACATACATTCTGTCAAGAAAGTACCGGGAATTATCGATTTAAACCTGGCGAGGCAATGAGGCAGGTAAATTTTTTTTTTACTAGGTTGGTACCACTGTCCTCAATTACTATGCCAAGCTTGAGCGGGATCTGTCAACTAGTGTGTTTGCAACAGCTGATTAAGTCAGTCGATGTCAGAGTGCGTGCCGATTTTTACTATGGGTGATTACGTTGAGCAAAGAATTTGTTTAAAGTTTTGTGTTGCAAATGAATTTTCGTGTGCCGATGCATTGAAAATGTTGCAAAAGGCCTTTGGTGATAATGCTCTATCGAAAACTCGTGCATATCAGTGGTACAGAGCCTTCAAGGACGGTCGTGAAGTGGTCGCCCATCGACGGCTTCGATCGAAGATAACGTCGATAAAATTGAGGAAAGGGTGCTGGAAAACCGTCGTACCAGCTTGATAGAGATAGCACATGATCTTAAGATATCCCACGAGTCCGCACGTACGATTTTGATTGATATTTTGGGCATGAGAAAGGTGGCCGCACGACTCGTACCGAAAGACCTGAATTTTCTTCAAAAACGTCATCGCGAACAGGTTGCTTCAGACATGCTGGATCGCTGTAATTCCGATTCTACATTCATGGAACGCATTATAACTGGTGATGAGACCTGGGTCTACGAGTACGATATGGAAACAAGCCAGCAATCATCGGAATGGGTGGCAAAAAATGAGCCGAAACCGAAAAAACCACGCCAAAGCCGCTCGAAAATGAAGGTGATGCTCATTGTTTTCTTCGATATCCGTGGCGTGGTGCACTACGAATTCGTTCCAGAGGGTCAGACGGTAAACAAGGAGTATTACCTAGGCGTTATGAAACGTTTGCGTGAGCGTATCCGTAAGAAGCGGCCAAATTTGTTGGCGAACAACTCATGGATTTTGCATGACGATAACGCGCCTTCTCACCGAGCTACGATTGTGACTGACTTTCTCGCCAAAAACTCAACAAACGTGCTTCAGCAACCACCGTATTCGCCGGATTTGGCTCCCTGCGACTTTTTCCTCTTCCCAAAACTAAAATTGCATCTTCGTGGCACCCGTTTTGAGTCGATTGAAGCCATAAAACAAAATTCGGCGCGAGAGCTAAAGTCCATCCCGGAAAGCGCCTATAAAAAATGTTTCGATAATTGGAAGTGCCGTTGGCATAGATGTATTGGAGCAAATGGAGCCTATTTTGAAGGCGACCCAATAAATTTTGACGATTAAATGTAAAAATGTTGTTTTAATTGAAAATTCCCGGTACTTTCTTGACAGAGTAGTATACTATACCTGTATGAAATTGAAAAGAATATAAAGTTGTTGAATGTGTTGCAGGAAATTCACTCCGGGTAAGAACGTATCATTACTGAGGATATATTCGTTGGGTTTCTGGGATGAAATATTTCAGTTGTTTTTTTAAATGGAATGTGTTAGGCAGATTTCGGATTATTTCGGCCAATTAATTGTACATTTTTGGTGCATTAAATGAGAAATTAGTCATTCCAATTGATTTTGTGATCTGCGGGACAATATAATTAATTCTTTGTCTGGTGTTATAATTAGGTATTGGTAAATCTGCCGAATTTTTGAAAGTATGGCACCACATGGTCACAGTGTAGAATTAAAGTTGTCTTAAGTTGAACCTTCTTGATTCTGTGAAGATAAGGTCGGAAGGATGGTTGGATGATTTTCCGAAAATAACCTTGAGAAATCTTCGTTGAAGAATTTCAAGGGGTCTTAAATGTGATTATGAAGTGCCGCCCCATGCCAATATGCCGTATCGAATATGACTTTCGACGAGCGCATAATATATGGTCAACAATTGATGTATTGGTAGAATATTTTTCAACTATTCCTATTTATAAAGAATAAGCTGTAATTTCTTGATTGTATTGAATTGTTTCAGCCGGTACTATTTGGTAGTTGATCATAATTAAAAGAAATTGTAGAAATTTGTTTCAATTCTTGATTGTATATTTTATGTGGCAAACTATCATTACTCCCAGATACTTAGTATTTGCTTTAGCTACAATTATTAAGTCAGTTTCTTCGTCTGGTATTCTGATATAGGTGAAATGGGGGAGATTCGTTTTATTGCTGCTAAAAGGTATATGATACGTTTTCTAAAAATTCATTGTTAGTGATCTGTTTACAAAACATTTTTTGATCAGGATAAATCCGCTTCATGTGATAATTGATCATTGATAAAATACTCTGGTGCTGATTCTTTCGGGATCAATATCGTACAACGGATGAATTTTGTTTCTTTCTCAAATAAACTGATGACTTATCAGTGAAAAGTACATTTTTCATGAAGAACTATTTTCATTTTGTGTTTCCATCATCGTCATGGACCTATGCAATCAACACTTAAACGTGGATTTGTATATGTCGCAGTGTCGGTGCAAAGCAATTAATTCTCCCCCAGTCGAAAAAAGTAGGGAAAGAATCGAAGAGCAGTCCAGTTGAATATTCGTCATCAATTAGAACACATAATGAAGTTATTCTTAAGCTGGGCGACTGGCTTAATAGCTCCTCTCTTAAATGCATGGTGAACAATTTGAAATGAGAATAACTCAGGAACCGTTGAGCCGTTTGTGTCTACTTTTGAACATAATTAATATATGAATAAACTTTGTTAACAGAAAGCTCAGGTTATTAGAACAAAACCACTTCTTGAAACAATGCCTGCTAATTTCTGTTTAATTCTGAAATCTTTTTCAGGGCTATTCTGAGTATGTTTTTGAAGTCATAGTATGAAAATTTGAAACAAATAAACCTAAAACAACATCAAGAACAATTGCCTCCTGATGGTTGTCTCTTGGTGTAGTATATTTGCTTCCAATTTTTCATGCTATGACTTCAAAACTTTAATTGAACTAGGCCTGAAAATATTTAAGAATAAAATCTTAACTAGTTGGCGTTGTTTTGAGAAAAAGTTCTGTTCAAAAAACCCCACCTTGCTGTTAACAAACTTCAATTATTCAAAAACTATCCTTTGAATTTGAAGTCTCTAGTTCTTTTTGTTCGGAAATTAGTATTATAAGTATTCTATTAGTACAATAGTCCGTCCACACCAATTTTGGCACAGACCTTTCTGTCGCTATTTCATTTCGATTAGATCAGTTATTTCGAAACTATTGGAAAAATATGAAGAAATTTCAAATTATAATATTTGCAGAACCATAAAAGTGATTTTGTCGATTAACGAAATCAGTGAAGATATTGTGGCACCAAATCGGCTCTGAATGTTTCGAGAATCTAGCCCTTTCCGTTCGAAAGTAACAGTCCTTACTTTTGACCTCGGATTCTTCATCAGTGAGTTCAACTTAGGTAGTATTTTAAGACTTGTTCGGTTCAAAATTCGAAAATTACCAACATTTGGGCAAAACGATAGCTTACTGTTCCCTAGCGCGCAAAAATGCGGTGAGCATTGATACTATCATCTTGAGTAAGGTACATGATCTAAGTAATATCTTAACATATAAAAAATCTATAGAATTTGTAGTTCCATTTTATTATTATTTGCATTTATTCCTGACTTCTGAGAAATAATTCATTACAGTGGAAGTTTCTCGATTATTAATTTCATTTACCCACATAACCTCTAACCCCTGTAAAACTCCCACTTAAATCCTTTATACGTCATCAAACAACCAGTAGCTTTCTCCGAATAAATTTATGCATATAGCAGGAGAACTGAGTCTTCTCTAACGTATTGCTCCAATTAACCCACCGGGAGAGTATACGACTGATATTCGTCCAGAATCTGTTGGTTGTTTTCGCTAAGCGTACTCTCTCTGAACTTGAATTCTACATTCAAGAAATGTTAAATGCCGTTATGCAGAGTTATCCATTTTGTACTTCCGGAAGTGAACGTAAATAAAACACTCTTTCATTTAGAATATGGATCAAATTTCTATTTCAATATAATGCTTGGACCTTGCCATTATGTGTGGAATACAACATCATTTAAATGTCCTCCTCTTGATCTCTTAGAGGACTCAATCCTTGTGAGGTAATTTTCGATGACTCACCAGCACATTTCTGGCAATATCTCACCAATAACTTGAGGAATGTTGGTTTTCAGATCGTCAATTGTCTGAGGATTATAGGCATAAACACGATCCTTCGCATAACCCCATAAAAAAATCCAAAGGCGATAAATCACAAGATCTTGGTGGCCAATTCACATCGCCGAAACGAGAAATCAAGGGTCCTAGGAATTTTTCTTGAAATAAAGCCAAAACGAGTCATGTTGCGTGGCTTGTTGCACCATCTTGCTGGAACCACATCTGTTCCAATTCCATATTATTAATTTCAGTCCAAAAATAATCGGTAATCATTTGGCTATAACGATAAGAATTGACAGTGTGAGTGACACCTTCTTCAGTTTCAAACAAGTGCGCCGAATCACTCCACCAGACCAAATGGCACACCATACAGTGACTTTTTGTGAATGTAATGGTATCTCAGCAGTTACATGAGGATTTTCACTTCGACAATTTTGCTTGTTTACATAACCACCGTATGAAAAAAAATTTGTTGCCTGTAAAGTCGGTATACGGGCGAAAGTTTTACGTGACAACGACTTTGAGTGGTAAAATAATTTTAATGTGAATATTCATTCGTATAGTAGGAAGAAGGATGAAATAATAGTAACAATTTAAAACATTTATTTATACAAAGAATTATATTTAAAACATTAATTTATACAAAGAATCTCGCACTGAATTTCATATTAACAAAGTTTTATTTATCAATCAGTTGTTATAAGTTATTAATAAATTTAACTTGTTTTACATTGTTATAAATATAAAAACTAAATTTAAAAGTTAGAACATTTATTTAAATCACATTAATTGTTAATATCAATCGATTTTAATTCAAAGTGTATTTTCTAAAAGGAGAAAACTAATTCACATTTGATCTTTGAATTTGTAAATCGCGCGCTTACGACCTTGCGCAGTGATTAGTCGTCTCGGTTTGAATGTTTGAAAGTTTCGATTTGACAGGTTGGAGGTTAAACATTGTTATTTCAATTTTTTACATAGCAAGTCGCGCTCATTTTTTCAAGTTAAACAAATTATTATTGGTTGAGAAACGATTTCTACTACTTTTTTGATTGAAAACTACCACAACATTGTGATTACTACTACATAACCTATTCACTTATGTCTTAGTCATTTATTTCATCATGTTATATTATCAGTCTGAAATTATTTACCTTTGCTGTTTGAATTGTTGCGATGGACGAAACTACCTTCACATTATCACTACACAATCGTTTGACAATTAACTGGCAACGTGTAAACTTGTATGCAGGCGCCTAAGCGAAATAGAAGCGCAAGACATGAACCGGTGTGTATGCCTATCTCTCTCACTCTCTCTCTCTCTCGCTCTGTCTCTCTTGCTCTTAGGCGGGCTAACTGTGCTCGAGTGGAAGGGACGCGTGCCTTTCACTTTTTATATCTGTCTCTCTCGCTCTTAGGCGGGCTAACCATGCCCGAGGGGAAGGGACGCGTGCCTCTCACTCGCTCTCATTGTGAGCGCATAACGTGAGCGGAACGTAACGCAGTTTCTTGAAGTGTCACCCGGCAAACCAATTTATAAGACGTTGTCACGTCAAAAACTTTTTTGTTCAAGCACCCAATCGGCATATGTTCTACGCATTCTATGGTAATTTACTCCTTGCTATACTATCTATGTTTTAGCAAAAAAAATTAAAATTTAAACAGCTCCTTCTGGGTGTTGCATTTTCTTTGCCAGTTAGTATAGTTTTGAGTCAAAAATGGTCTTCAATAAATAAGTTGGACTCTCTGATGAAGAATCCTAGGTCAAAAGTAATTCTGTCCAGCCGGTTCGGCAAGCTGGCCTTAAACAAGCAACTTCCGAACCGAAAGAGCTAGACCATTCAGGAAAGGTTTTGAGTTCGTTAATGGGTAATTCGGTTCAATAGTTCCGGGGTTGTTCACGTTTGAAAAATGTTTCATATTTTGCCTAATATTTTCGAAACTACAGATTCAATCGATATGAAATTCGGAATTCATAAGAAGAATAATAACGTGCATATTCGTGCAGCAGTTTGTGACGACCGTAGGATTAAAAAAATCAGAAAAAGCGAACTTTGTGAGTGGATCAGCGTTCAGCATGAACACTTTAATTTCGAACGGAAAGAGATAGACACTTGAAACTTTTGGATTAGGTTTGGAGCCTGAATATCTCAATTGACTTCTTTATCGGACAAAATCAGTCCATCTGCGGTTTCACAGTTATTCACATTTTTCTTGAGAATCGTGGGTGATATGAACAAGCTTGCAAAAGCTCCTTAGTGGACATCGGTACTTTTCACCAGTTTTTAATTATCAATAACAGAAATTTGTGTACTTTTTTTGAATCAGTACAATTGTCTCTATTGCGTTTCTTCAGATTTACTCCATATAAATAGTAGTGGACACTGCAGTATATATTGAGAGCCTTTCCGTGGTTTCCTGGAATAACTCTAAAAAAAATATTATAAATTGTCCCATGCTTTGCTGAAACTCAAGTTGTTGTATGAAATTGCTGTGTTGATTGTACTCCCCAGACTGAAAACTGATTGTGACAGAAAGAATTTTCCTTCCCCCCTTCACAAAAAGGCTGTGATTGACCCAATTTTTCTTCCATTCCATTTCTCCAGGAAGAATTCTCAGATTCCGGTTCCATCTGATCGTAATCTGATAACGTGAGAACAAATTGAATTACGTGGAATATTAGGGCTTTTCATTGGTTCGAATTATTACCAGGATTACTCGAAGGTAATTTCAAGAATGGAGAAGTCCATTGAATTCGATCTATTAGAAGGAAATGAAGATTTTGTCTTGCAGTCTCACAAATTGATAAATCGATGTTGAGTTGGTTTAACGCAAAATAAATTGATTAATTACCAAACTTATTGTACGCTCTACAAAACTAATTCACCTAGCATTCCGTCACATCTATATTTTGAAATTTTTGAGGCGAAAATTAAACAATTTAATGGAAGTACAAATGAATAATTCGTTGTAGAACTCGATTCTGCACGGCAGTTGGTAAGCTTGATCGCTTCCGAAATGAACGACTTGAAATTTGAAAGTTATGTTCTTAGCACAAATGAAAAGATCAAATATAATTAATGAGGACTATGAGAACAGAAAGTTCTTATAATCGGGACAGTGCAATCAGTTTAACAATTCAAAACTCAAATGAACCCGAATAAATTTTGTTAATCGCTGGAATATAAGCAACAAACATGCACATGTTTCGAAGTTTATTGGCTTCAGTCATCAGTGCGCTGTAATGTCCAATGAATACAATTCGTCCACGCACCTATATTTGCCCTGCATAGGAACACTAACAAATATTAGTGTGTTCACATAGGCGAATATACGAATATGCTGTAATTATAATTTACATTCAAATGAATTAAATCGCTGAAATTATTTTTTGAATGTAATCAATAATGATTATAAGATATGGTAACGAAAAGTTCTTCGAATTGGGGCATTGCAAACCTACATCTCTATTAGAACTAAACCTCAAATAAACCCGAATAAATTTTGTTGATCGCTGGAAAGTAAGCAGCAGTCATGCACATATTTGGGAAATAAAATCAGCCGATTAAATTCATTTGAATCTAAATGCTCATCATAGGCATCAGGCCGTAATTAGATATGACTTAAGCATGAGGAGGGTTTTTTACGTTAGCACGCTCGAAAAAAATCGGCAATTTCTTGAATTAGCTCACTGGAGTATGCCGTGTATGTTTATTTTCATGCATTAGGTGGCGCTAGTGTTTAATGAAACATTAATGTTTCTATGCAGAGCGAATATAGGTGCGTGGCTGAGTTGTAACCTATTCGGGCTTATTTGAGTTTCGAATTGTAATTAAAATATACGTTTGTTATGTCTCTATTCAAAAAACACTCTGTTAACATAGCTTGTGTTTCTTATTAATTATATTTGGAGAATAATATAAGCCGATTTAGTTTATTTCTAAAGATCAAATTGATGAATATGCATAATCCGACCATGTGATCTGGAAAAATGGTAATTATAAACTAATATAATTACAGATTAGAGGGAATTTTTGTTTATTATTTTATTTTTAGGAGGTTCTTTTCAAAGAAATGAATTTTTGGCTAAGATAATCAACGTATCTCTAAAGAATTGCTTGGTATGTAGAAATATCTTTTTGAATTCTTCCTTGTAGTTGATTAAACGTAATCCAATTATTACGCAGTGTCTTGGTTAAGCATACTTCAAATGGGTTCGAAAGAGGTAATTATATTAGTCTTTAATGGTTTATTTATATTAAAATAGAATAATTCGGCTGATCTGTACCAAAAATCTTTAATAAGGAAATTTAATTTAATTTCATTTAAGAAACTGATACAAATCGAGACAGTGTAACATACATATGTATAAAAATTCTATACTCAAACAAACTCGACAAGGTTCTTTGGATCACATAGGCAAATTGCAGACATGCATACGTTTCAAATTGATCGGTTTTCATCAGTGCTATACCCAGAAACTCCAAGATATTAATAATATACTAGCGTCATCTAGATTACGCAAAATACATACACAGATACTCTAAGATATTAATAATACACTAACGCCATCTACCCGTCGAGTTCGGGTCAAATGATGAAATTTTTGGGGCATTTAAACAGATACTGAATTTGATCATTTCGTTGGACGATAGCAAATCTTGAGTATTACTTGAGCTTTGCGTAGCGAATAACACCTCCCTGGTTTTTAGAGAAAGAGAAGACATACTAATAGGGATGATAGGATCTGAGTTCTGAGGAGATAGTGATGCTTTGTCATTTTGTTGATGTGAATTGTGGGGAATCGAGGGTTGTTAGGTAACCGGACTTTAATATTGAATATTAGTTCCATTCTTATTGTGATTTTCAAATATTTTGATGCTGGTAATGTTAAAATTTGAGCGTGTGCGTTCGTTTGGAAGAGAATGTATTTTCTTCTCAATAAAGAAAGGATAATCTAGATAAAGATCAACAACTATACAATGTTTTTTTTAATTTCAGTATCAATATCAAGTCATTTTCGATTTTAAATTGGACACTCTCACACTTTTCGTATCTATCAGCGAGTAACATTTTGTGAGCAGTCAATATGATTTCATCTGAACAAGTTTTCTAAATTTTTATCTAGCCATGAAATGGTTTCAGTGAGTAGGGACTTGGCATTGTTTTTTTCAACTATGAAACCTTCCATTATGAAACAAGATATACAAATAACAATTTTTTAGCGGTGAAATAAAATGCCAGTATCAGGATCAGCATGATGCACAGAAGAAGAGCTTTTTTTGGTACGAAAGAGACTAAGGTAATCATTGGTGAATCCATAAAGGGCAGAGTAATTTTCTTCTTATTTCCCTTGCAAAAATTCCTGCGGTACCCCTTTCTTATTTTTCTCAAAGTACCCACAAATGTCAAGCCTCCCTTTTTCAGTTCCTCAATGAGTTGAATTGAGGAAAACCAATTGTCGGCCGTTATATTCCGATTCGTTCCAAATATGGGGGTAGCTAACCGAAGAACGAACTTACTGGATTTTCCTGTACAACCGAAGGTGTATTTCCATCAGAATCCTTACCAGCATAGGTGTTCAGAAAATATTGGGTTTTCGCATCATTCATCACCAAGATTTTCACGCCATATTTAAGAGGTTTATTCAGAATGTACATCCTTAATTTGCATCGGCCTCTGAATTCCAATAGCATTTTGTCTAAGTATGCCTGCGTAGTATTCAACTGAATAACATGCCTGGTAGTTTTTGATGAAATACCCAGGATATTGCAGCTGAGGCATCAGTTTTCTTCCTTTCTATCTGAAGCATTGTCAAAGCTGAGGCATGTAAGAATGACCAAAGCTCGTTTCAGGGATATAATACAACGAAAAATATCCCAGCCACTGCCATCAGTAGCGAATAATGCTTCAAGATCTTCGTGATCAGACTTGAAAATGGATGAATTGATCAATATTCCCAACTATCCAATCTGTATGTCTTCATAACCTGTTCCGTTCTTATCAGACAGTCGCTCTCTAACTTTTGACAATTTCTCATTTGTTCGAAGAACTATGTCACTCAGTATATCTTCACTGAATAAAAGTTCCCAGGAAGAAAGATGACTCCAGTTAGGTTCAATTTGTTTTGCACGGCCAATTGCACCTGGGAGATGTGAAATTATATTGTTGTCTTGTTCGAACGTTGAAATTCGATACCGAGGCCCAGTTGAATTTATTCTTCCCATAGTAATATTTTTCAACATTCTTTTTTTTGTAACGGTGAATCTTCATCTGAAGAACTCTCATAGTTGTATCGAAATTTAGGTGCAACATCATTATCATCACCACTCATGTCACTCTCCAATTGGTCCAAAATATTTCTAGCCCCTTCTTCGAAACGATGATCATCCAATTTCATTTTATGATTAACAGATGTAGAAGCCATGACAGAAACTATAATTATAATTTGCTACGTAATTCGTGAGGTGTGGTTTCGCAATGCCAAATAATGTTTATTTATTTATTTGCTTTTAAAACAACAAGAATATTTAACATAAATTTCAATCATAATAACCCGACTTCCACAAGCAAACAAACAAGGACCACCCCAAGGAAGCAAATCCGCGCGGGGTATATATATACGACCATAATTGAAATTTCACGAAACAGAAGCGGTTTTTCGACACGCTGCAAATTCCTTCAAAAATTCGAATCTTGGTATCAATACACGTATCTTTCTGATCAAGTGGTCGATGTGAAAGTTCCTTCTGAGATGTCTATCCAAGTAAACGCCTAGTTGTTTAAATTTATCTGTGATCTTTATTTTGTACGTAGATCCACTTTTTCGAAGAGACAAAGATCGGAATGAAGAACTTGTCACAGAGGTAACGGAAAAAGGCATGAAACATGTTTTATCGTAATTTAGTGTAAGTAGCTTCGATTCGAAAAAATCAAATATCTCTTTGAAATCCTACTCCACCAGTAATTCCCAAGTATCGGCCTGATGAAAAATGGCTGCATCATCAGCTAAGGCAATCAACTCAGCGTTATTATGTATGGAAAAAATAGAATTCAAGTGAATAATAAACGACAGCGGACTCAAGATGGTAATTTGGAGTATACCTCACTAAATACGAGACTGAGAGCTATAATAATCTCCAATTTGAGTACGTTGACTTCTGTTCGATAAAAACCTCCCCCCCTGTCTCTGTACCTTGTCGTGGTGGGGGAGCTTGTCATAACGAGTGTCCTAGTTTCATTTATGAGATGGAGGATATGGTTATGATGCCTAAAGCAGAGACTCGCAATCCTAATTTCCTTTCTTTGTTTCTTTCTTCCATAATACCTTTCCATCATGTTGTCCCAAACCTACCTTTTCCTACCGCACGACTTGGAATCGTACGGGGAAGCTGGCTCTGATTGACGACCAGAATCTGCGACCCTGCGATCGATTAGAGTTCTGTTTTTCCTTTCATTGGCGAAGGCGATCCCCGCTAGTCCTTAGCGTGGGTTTCCAACCTTCGTCCTCTTAGCCCGCTGAAGGATCTTAAATGGTTGCTGAATGAAAAAGGGAGACTACACGTTTCGAACAAGTGTGGGACCTTGGGAGATTCGCTCTGCTCGCCCCCAAATTTGGCTCCATTTTTAGTTCCTGAAGCTCTTGCTGCGGGGTCCTGATTGGTCCGTTGGAGGACAAAGGGAGACTGCGACGTTTTGAACAAGTGTGGGACCTTGGGATATTCGCTGCGCTCTCTCCTAACTCCGGCCCCATTCGTGGATCCTTAAGCTTAACTTTTTCCGCTGCGGGTTCGGAAGTGGTCCGCTGGAGAAAAAGGGAGACTACGACGTTTCGACAAGGTTTGAGGGTCGTTTAAGATACGCTCTGCTCTCCCCCAAACTCTAGCGCCCTTTTGATCCTAAGGCCCAATCCTATGATGCTTCGGAACCTCGCTTTTGGCGGCGAAGAGCAACAGCGACCCTGTGGCGCGTGTCCATGCTGACAGGCCGTTATCTGTGTTGATTCGTTGCTTCAGTCTTTCATAATCCATAGGCACTCTGCCCGAATGATTGAGTGGTGAGATCGCTACGGCGATCCTCTTAGACATGGGAGAGGTGACTTGTGGGGGTCCCTCACCTAGTTGTGCTGGCGCGGAGTGTTCTATAATCCTTTCTCCAAAAAACTCCTTTCTTTCTCTTTCAGCTTTCGGGGGTCTGCTGGAGTGTCAAAACTTGAGCAGAAACCCGGGACAACAATGATGACAATGGTACATTAATGTTATTGGAGAGCTCTGCTCATATTTTAACTTGTACAATTCTGAGTATGTTCGATAAAAAGCTTTTATACCAATCTAAAGTTCTATCTCTAGTTCCATAATTCTCTAAAGTTTTCAGAAGTTCCTCATGACTGACAGTATCAAGAGCCGTCGAGTCAAGTCCGTGATAGATTCTGGCTGTCAGATGTGCAAGAGCATCCTGTGTTGACTTTCAACTACGAAATCCATATTGTCGTTCATCCAAAACTCTGCAACTTTCCAAGAATTCAATGGTCCTTTTACATAAATATGATCTTTTCAAATATTTTTGATATATTTGACTTGAGAGAGATAGATCTATAATTGTTCATTTCTTTCCGATCTCCTTGTGAACAGGTCTGATCATACTCTCCTTGAGAGCGTCAGGGAAAATACCGGATTCCGGTATTTTGTAAAATATGTATATGTGTGTATATTGTAAAACCATCTAATCCTGGAGTTCTGTTTGATCTCAGTGACTTTATAATTTCCAATAATTCAGTTTGATTTGCTGGTTCCAAAATTGAATTTAGAGGATTTCTATTAGTTGCCATTTTCAAGTTGTTATTCCAGTTATTTTTACTGGCAAGATTGGGACCATTGTTCGAAAAAAAAACTTGAATGCCTCCGCTTTATCCTGATCCTCTTCAAGGACAGGTGAATTCTACCAGAATAGTTATTGGCTATTTGAGGAAGGCCTCTTTTCCAAGTGACTACCAAGCAGTCTCCTTAGTCCACCCCTAGAGGTAAAAAGTGTGATAAGGATTACGCAATATCATCGCGCGTGGCGAGAACCCCTCCGAAGAGATGAACCCACCAGCTTCCGACTCGAAAGCCAGAACCGTCTGACTGGTAGCAGCAAAGCACTATCCAACCTCTACTGGCTCAGCAGGTCAGTACCCGAGTCGGTTTGAGACGCAACTCACCCACCGGAGGGAATTCTTATCCATCCACCCGAACGCAGTCCCATAAACTAAGATAAACTCAAGATTGACGACTACAATTGATCCTGGTACGAGCACCGTCTAGCGGACTATACGTTCTGACCCACCGAACCCATGTGAGGTCATTTGAGTGATCCTGGCGTCAAGCACTAATGGCGGAGCCATTTCGTCGAGATCCACAAACCCTAAATAGTTACGCACAGATCCAGAGGCCAGGACAGGCCGGTCGAACCGTCAAGTCCCGTTAAACCCCGAGTCGTTTCATGAGAATATCCCGAAAATGGGGGTCTGCGAACAGATAAATGAAATACCCCCCTAGTCCAGCATGCGGACTTTCAACCACTGCCCCCTCGAGTCCAACACCAATTGGGGTGGCCAGGTGGTACAAGTAACACCTGTGGGCAAGACCACCCCCCCCCCGAGGTAACGCAGTATGCTACATAACGCACTCGTCCTCTTCAAGGACAGTATCGGTACTTGCTATTGCTCCAAGTTTTACTTGTATGGTGTCTGTTTGTAGAAGTCAGTAAATTCCACAATTTTCTGGGCTCGCCCTCACATTTGTTTATCTTTCATTTGTAATAATCTTTTTTGCTCCTATTATAAGCTTCCCTAAGAGTTGAATAAAACAGTTATCAGGAATCGGACTATATATTTTATTCTCTTCTACAGCTTTTTTTGGCCAACGTTTCAAGACAACACTGTCTCTTTCTCAAGGCTTCAATATGTCTTTGACTGTTTTGTTCACCACCTTGATGTTTTGTAAACTTATTTTGATGTCTCTGTAAAAGTAGTTTTTGAAGCCTTGAGAAAGAGACAGTGTTGTCTTGAAACGTTGGCCAAAAAAAGCTGTAGAAGAGAATATAATATATAGTCCGATTCCTGATAACTGTTTTATTCAACTCATGAAAATGGATGATAACCTTGATCAGAACTTCCCTAAGAGGTTCTTATAGGCTTCATATCTATTAATTATTCATTGATGACAATTTTTGACGCGCCTTTTTTCGAATCGAAAAATTGTTTTTTCATGTTTGATTTTCCATTCTGTATCCTCATTCGGAAATGGAGATCGATTATGTAGTTATCTTATTCGTAAATTTTATATCAGTTCGCTGAAATCAATTGGAAACCAAATAAATTTGATTTCTTCCAGCGTATATGAAATTTTTACCAATACATACAATATCGCCCGAGGGAGAGTGAGTGACGATTGCGTTCAGATTCTTTCTCCCCGAGAGAAATTCGGAGTGTTACCTATAAAGAATTCATCAATGTTGGGAAGCTATGGACACCAGTTCAAACATTTATTCTTTGTTTAATTCCTTATGTTTTTGCGCATTCGTTCCAGGGCGCGATCATTTCGTCACAAAGTCTGTAGTTTGCCTAAGTTAAGCCGAAATTAAGCCCAGTGAAAAAACGCTACGTCCCGCAACGCATTCCATTCACACGAAAAGTAGTGAGATCTCATATAAAACTAAGTCAGTTATTAGGAATACAAATTAATTCGATCTGTTCTTTTCTTAGCCCAAAAGAAAACATTAATTCCAAAAGATAATGAATTAACAAATCAATCAATATATTTTTTCTAATTCTGACATAAAAAGTAACACTTTTCAATACTTATTGACGTTTTGAAACCTTCCACTTTCCCTTCTACAATTTTAATTTCCAAAAGAATTTTTTTTTATTCAGAAAACTTTTAGAATTAAATTAATGTCTAAAACAAGCACCGCTCACATTTAATAGACGTTTATAATCAAAACTCAATATACAATGTCAAATGAAATAAATAACCCAACAGATATACGAAAGTAATTAAAATTAATAAATAAATATTCAAAGGAGACAAAATTTTGTTTCTGGTTTTATCTTTAAAAAATACTACTTGCCTTATAAAAACATGAACACACTTAAAGGACTTCCCAAAGAATATAATTTATTTGAAATATTTAATATATTTAAATATTCGAACAAATTATTTCAAAAATCTCTAAAAAATGTGCACTATATCTTCAAAAAACAAATATAATTCTAGATAATCCCGTCTTCAGCCCTTATTCAATATTACAAATATCAAAATCAAAAACATAACCTACATCACTCACGTGTTAAAAGACTTAAGCTTCGAACTACAGATCAACTATATATTCAAGATTGATCTATGTTCTAACAAAATCAAAGAACAAAGTGAGTTATTTTAAGGTTTACTTAAATTCATTGACATTCTATAATGAGATTTATTATCATATCATCATATTATCATTATAGAATGTCAATGAATTTAAGTAAACCTTAAAATAACTCACTTTGTTCTTTGATTTTGTTAGAACATAGATCAATCTTGAATATATAGTTGATCTGTAGTTCGAAGCTTAAGTCTTTTAACACGTGAGTGATGTAGGTTATGTTTTTGATTTTGATATTTGTAATATTGAATAAGGGCTGAAGACGGGATTATCTAGAATTATATTTGTTTTTTGAAGATATAGTGCACATTTTTTAGAGATTTTTGAAATAATTTGTTCGAATATTTAAATATATTAAATATTTCAAATAAATTATATTCTTTGGGAAGTCCTTTAAGTGTGTTCATGTTTTTATAAGGCAAGTAGTATTTTTTAAAGATAAAACCAGAAACAAAATTTTGTCTCCTTTGAATATTTATTTATTAATTTTAATTACTTTCGTATATCTGTTGGGTTATTTATTTCATTTGACATTGTATATTGAGTTTTGATTATAAACGTCTATTAAATGTGAGCGGTGCTTGTTTTAGACATTAATTTAATTCTAAAAGGTTTCTGAATAAAAAAATTCTTTTGGAAATTAAAATTGTAGAAGATAAACATATTTCAATTTGTTTTGATATTCAAATTTTGTTATATTTCTTCTATCAAGTAAAAAGCCTTTCTATTTTATTTTATATATATAATATATAATTATATTTTGGCTTCAATAAATCTCATTATAGAATGTCAATGAATTTAAGTAAACCTTAAAATAACTCACTTTGTTCTTTGATTTTGTTAGAACATAGATCAATCTTGAATATATAGTTGATCTGTAGTTCGAAGCTTAAGTCTTTTAACACGTGAGTGATGTAGGTTATGTTTCTGATTTTGATATTTGTAATATTGAATAAGGGCTGAAGACGGGATTATCTAGAATTATATTTGTTTTTTGAAGATATAGTGCACATTTTTTAGGGATTTTTGAAATAATTTGTTCGAATATTTGAATATATTAAATATTTCAAATAAATTATATTCTTTGGGAAGTCCTTTAAGTGTGTTCATATTTTTATAAGGCAAGTAGTATTTTTTAAAGATAAAACCAGAAACAAAATTTTGTCTCCTTTGAATATTTATTTATTAATTTTAATTACTTTCGTATATCTGTTGGGTTATTTATTTCATTTGACATTGTATATTGAGTTTTGATTATAAACGTCTATTAAATGTGAGCGGTGCTTGTTTTAGACATTAATTTAATTCTAAAAGTTTTCTGAATAAAAAAATTCTTTTGGAAATTAAAATTGTAGAAGATAAACATATTTCAATTTGTTTTGATATTCAAATTTTGTTATATTTCTTCTATCAAGTAAAAAGCCTTTCTATTTTATTTTATATATAATATATAATTATATTTTGGCTTCAATAAATCTCATTATAGAATGTCAATGAATTTAAGTAAACCTTAAAATAACTCACTTTGTTCTTTGATTTTGTTAGAACATAGATCAATCTTGAATATATAGTTGATCTGTAGTTCGAAGCTTAAGTCTTTTAACACGTGAGTGATGTAGGTTATGTTTTTGATTTTGATATTTGTAATATTGAATAAGGGCTGAAGACGGGATTATCTAGAATTATATTTGTTTTTTGAAGATATAGTGCACATTTTTTAGGGATTTTTGAAATAATTTGTTCGAATATTTAAATATATTAAATATTTCAAATAAATTATATTCTTTGGGAAGTCCTTTAAGTGTGTTCATGTTTTTATAAGGCAAGTAGTATTTTTTAAAGATAAAACCAGAAACAAAATTTTGTCTCCTTTGAATATTTATTGATTAATTTTAATTACTTTCGTATATCTGTTGGGTTATTTATTTCATTTGACATTGTATATTGAGTTTTGATTATAAACGTCTATTAAATGTGAGCGGTGCTTGTTTTAGACATTAATTTAATTCTAAAAGTTTTCTGAATAAAAAAATTCTTCTGGAAATTAAAATTGTAGAAGATAAACATATTTCAATTTGTTTTGATATTCAAATTTTGTTATATTTCTTCTAGCAAGTAAAAAGCCTTTCTATTTTACTTCCACTTTCCGTTACTATTTACGAAATGTAAAACATTTCGTAACTGTTAATGAAAAGTATATTTCACCATTGATTGCGAAAAGTACAGAAGAATTGTACGACTATACTACTTGATATACCCTTTTCTTGTCATTCAATTTGATGTACCACATATTATAAAGATTTATAATTTTATTCAATTTCAATACGTCAATAACAAAATTATCTAAGAATAATTATAACACAATTCGAGCAATTTGTGATATGGTCTCCAGCAAGTGTTCTTCTGTTAAGCATTAATTTGCGCGTTTTCTATATAATTTTCTCCAAGAATGTTTATTGCGATCTTCTGTTTATTAATTATGGAATTTTCAACATAACCCTCAGCAAATGTATAAGGATTCGGCAACTTTAAACACTGGGGGATCATTTTCGGTAAATTTCCAAATGTATTAATACCTACAGGTTGCATCCCACAGCTATCGTTCAAATATTTGACAAAAAGTCTGTAGTGCTTAAAATTTTATGGTCTCAGCAGAAATCTTTATCATTTCGATGCAATTTATACCATAAAAGCTCCAGTGGTTATAGCGAATTCTCCATTATACTTTCGTCATTGTGTTGAGAATGGTCACTTTAGCAAATTCCTCCTCAAATGCTACATTTTCTACGCGCATGGAAGTTAATTCACTCTTTCGGCAAGCTCCAGCAACTCCAACGATTAATGCTATTTTGTTCAGTAAATGTACCTCATCGGAGGCTAATTCAGAAAAGGGGCAATGTTCTCTTTACTAAAAACTAGCGACTTTTTAGGATGATAACCTTCAGAATAATGTTTCAGAAACGCCAGTAAATTGGTTAACTTCTTAGTATCAATTTTTTTTCCAAGCACAATTCGGTTCTTAACATAGAATATAAGCTCCACAAGGATGAATTCTTCATTTCCTTTCTTTCTTGAAAATACGCAAGCAAAACTTTTTCGTTTAAAATGTGTAAATATTTTCTGTTCACACCATAAACTAAATTTGGTATTATTATTATTATTTTATGGTGAGCGGGCGTCTGTCCACCCTACCACTGCGTCCACACGGATCATTGTGGTTCACCCCTAATTTATATTTCCCCGACTAGAACCAGTTTTTGGATAACACCGATAATCGTGTTCGGAGGTAATTTTTTCAGTGGGCTATAAAAGCCTGGCCAAAGACCTAGAATCTGATGCGACTCACCGCTGGGCACTCGAAGACGATTTGCATGGCTGTTTCAGTGTCCTCAAGACACAGCCTGCAGTCATCGTCTTCAGCAAGACCGATTTTGTGTAAATGCGCTTTCATCTTGCAATAACATGTCATAATTCCGACAAGTATTCTTAGTTTGGCCCTATCTAGACCTAGTGCTAGGTCCGCCATCTTTTTGTTCGAAGCTGTTCCAAGGAAGACCTCCGAATGTTTCAGGCCAGAATGGCTCCACCAGGAAGACTCTAGTCTTGACTTAATTCTGCCTATTATCGCCCGCTTAGTCACGTCATGTGGTACTCCTAGGAATGGGTCTGGTTCTACCAGAGGCGGCGCAGCTCCAGCAAACGCCAGCCTATCTGTCTCTTTGTTACCCAAATAGTTTGAGTATCCAAACAAGAGTGATTCTGTTATACATACCGAGCTTGTTTAAAGCCTTGCGGCAACTCCAGACTGTTTTCGATGTACAACAGGCAGATTTTAGAACTGGCTGACTATCAGTAAATATTTTGATTTTGCCGTGATGCATTTGCCGTTTTATCAGCAGTTCTGCCGCGGTCTCAATGGTGAAAAGTTCTGTCTGGAATGTGGTTGCGTTTTGACCAAAACTCAATGAAATGTTGATTCTCGGTTTCCTCCCATAGTCTCCCTCTACCGTTCCGTTCGTCGTTCGCGAGTCCTCTGTGAACAAGGTTGGTCCTCAATAGAACCTCAGCATGCTGGGTACATTCGTCCCGGCTGGGGACGATTACATTGAAATGCCGTTCTGGGCTCGTAATTTTTGACATTAGATCCGAGGGCATCGATAGGATACTGTTCGTTGAAAGCTCGTCCAGCAGTCCTGAGCCTTCCATCACTATTACCTCTGGCCTGTCAATCGCCAGTTGATATAGTTTGTATGTGGTCCGTTCCGCCTCCCTCTGCACGAGTAGGTGCAGGGATTTAGTAGGACCTCCATGGCTGCCGTGGGTGTGGTGCGAAACGCACCTATAATTGCAAGGCAAGCCTGTCTCTGTAGTCGGGTGAGCTTTTGTTCGCCAACCGTTTGCTGGCCTTTCTTCCAGCACGCTACAGCGCCACGCATTATCTGTGATCTGATTACCTTAGTGTATGGCCAATACATCTGCCGGGCTTTTAACCCCAGATTTTACCACAGAGCCTGCAAGTTCCGAATCCCATTCTGTCTTTATGCCACACTTAGTCGAGGTGTGCATTCCAACTGAGGGTTTTGTCCAGGAGTATTCCCAGGTATTTTGCCTCATATGAAAATTGTATTGTTTCACCACAGATAGTCGGCTGTTCTAAACCATCCAACTTCCGTTTCTTAGTGAATGGTTCTATAACTACCTTTTGTGGGTTAAGAGACATGTCTTCCCTTATACACCATTTGTCAATAGTGTTCAGTATCTCTTGAAGGACGGCCGATATCGTCACTTCCAATTTACCTTTCAAAATGATTGCCGGGTCATCAGCAAATGCTTGATTTTCAACTCCTCACAGCAAAATTTGGTATAGGACAGATCATACTTGCTCTT
This sequence comes from Megalocaria dilatata, assembly GCA_034642435.1. NCBI lineage: Eukaryota > Metazoa > Arthropoda > Insecta > Coleoptera > Coccinellidae > Megalocaria > Megalocaria dilatata. The sequence continues at coordinate 47,301,233 of CM067859.1, read as the reverse complement.
CGACTTCTAGGTAACGCAGATCGAGCCGCTTCATCAATATATTTCTTCAACTTCGAAAAATAAAATTGATTATTTAGGAGGAGGACACATTCTTCCATAGAAACGAATTAACAAGTAAATATGCCCGAATAATTGGATAAGTTTAAATAATTTCTACGATCGACGTCCATACAGGCTTTCAGTTTGAATTCAAAAAGTCACATTTAATTCAAAATCAGAAAAATTATTGTGTGAAATACGTTGGGAAACTATTTTTCTTAACTCGCCTTCTTTTGTGGAGTTTGCTCCGTGCGTTGCACGAAAAATACAAAAAATAGTGCCTTTCCCAACTGGTGGCACAAAATAATTAGTCAGTCACTGCTTTCTTCTTTTCCCCACCTCTCAGGCAATTTCCGAATCTCATCTCGAAAATATATCTTGTCTTTCGATGCGATCCAATTTTGAACCCAATTCTCGATTAAATAAGGTTATTCGGATTTTCACAAATTTTTATTGTTAATTGATACACCAATTGTTTCGCTATCACAGAAGCATCTTCTTTCATCACCTCACATTTTGAATGAGTAATTTGTTATTGAGTTATTCAAAATATAGGATACCACCTAGCTGAAGATACTGCTATGATAGAGAAACAATTATCAAATAACCATAAAAATTAGTGAAAATGGGAATACATAAAAATAGCAGTGTGTCATGCGAATATGACACGATCTAGCCTTTTCAGAATGTTCAAGTACGTCATCTGGTTAATATAAATGGAAAAAAGTACTGGTCCCATAACTGTGTCCTGTGGTATTCCGATGTTTATGATATCAGAACCACTTATCTCTCGATTCATTTCAACCCTCGGAGTTCTGTCAGATAAATTATTCTTGAGAAGTTCTCAACACTTACCCCAAATTCCCACCCTCTCAATTCTCTACAACAATATTTTCTGCGAAACCGTATCAAAGATCTAAGAATATACACTTTTCATTCACCCTCATAGACAGCCAACCGAAAGAATCGTTCCATAGCATCTTGGAAGCCAAATTGTTCTGGACTTATTATGTTGAATCAGTTCTGGAATTCCGTAATTTTTGTGAAATTATTAACGAGAGTAATGGGTCCCTAATTTGTATCTTGTCTCGTTCCTTCTTTTTATGAACACAAATCGTATGTGACTCTTCCACTCAAGTAGTATTCGGGAAGTTTCAAAAAATTAGTTATATGAACTGAAGGAACTATCAAGTTTAGCACTTCTGCACACATACCATCTGAGCCTGGGGCACTATTTTTCTTTAGTGTAGCTATTATGTTTTCATTCCCAGTTACCGGATTTAAGAATATCCATGCAATATTCGATTGAATTTTAGGGGTGTTCGATACCCTCTACTTCCGCACATTAGATATCATCCCCTCTGCTAAGTCTACAAATAATTCAATAAAATTTATTTGCCTTCCTGAAGTCAACAAATGAGTTTCCAACATCGTCAGTGATCACTTGTGGCGCATAACTTGCTCTTTGTTATTTCATCTATCACTGACCAAACCCTTCTTGTATTTCCACCAGCGTCATTTAGTTTTTTCAAATAATAAACATTTTTAGTTTTTCGTATCAGCATGTTGAGTTTATTTCTATATTTGTTATAATTTTCCCCTTTTGTGTATGGTATCATTATAATTGAGAATCCTCTGCATTTCCTAATTTTCGTTGATGTTATTAACCAATTAGTTATCCAGAGTTTGTTTTTTTTATCCTATTTCAGTATCAACCTTGGTATATTGACAAGAACTAATATGGTTCTTAAATTCATTGATGAAGACAGTATAAGCAATGTGCGGGTTTCGCGTTTCCACCAATACATTCACCCAATTTTCAGCCAGCAGCCTCCTATTCAGTTTATTTCACTTTATTCCATATTATCAACAAAATTTCTCTTAACCATTACCACTTAAACTTATAATGGTTAGAATATCGAATTAATTTGTTTTGACATGCTTTCCACTTCTGTAAACTCAATAATTTATTTTCACACCAATAGATAGCTGTTACAAGTTTTCTAACCACGAAAAAGTCAAGTTTTCCAAGTTTATACAAACACCGCTAGAAATTTGACACGAACGTTAATTTTTTTAATATTTATAATAACAAAGTATGAGAAAATCCTATGAGCTTATGGATAAAATTTTTTTAATTGAATCCATTAATTTGTAACGTTGGAGTGAAATTATTCGAGAAGTTTGATGGAAACCACTCGATATTTGTACAAATTTTTGCGAATTTCTGTCAAATAGTTTCCCAAAAGAGATTGGGATGCCGCATAGTGTAATTCTGTTTATTCGAACATAATTGTATATTATTTGGGAAAAAATTAACCAAGAACTTGTGAATTTCGAAGGAATTACAGATCTACTCCTATATATGGACGTAGCTCAACTAGGGAAATCAATTGGAAAATTGAATTGGCCCCAAATTCATGAGGATCGATTTGATAAAAGATTTTTCAAGATATTTGCTAAGTCTCATTAGAGACGTTCCTGTCTACGCTAAACATAAATCGTTATATTCTTTTCGGTACTTAGGTCTTTCCATGTTGACAATTTCGGTCTAACTAATGATTATATATGCTGTTAGAAAACATGGAAAGTCTTTAGACCATTTTGATATCTTTATTGCTTATTAGTTCACATGGACATTCAGATGACACAACATATGCAATTATGGACTGTTTCATTCTAACCTTATCTACTAACATTGATCTCATAATTTTTCTATAACCAATAAGAAGGTTTATTTTATTGATTCGGTCCACCCAGAAACTTTTCAATTAATTTCGTTAATTTCCCTCTTTCTGTTAAAAAGGATGCATTGAGATGCCTAAAATTCAGTCTTCCAACAGATTGTAAAATAATTATCATCTCTATAATCAAACTTATTGTATGTAGCTTCTGCTACATTATGAATTATATTCTCGGTAGTCAAACTCGTCGTATGTAGCTTCTGCTTCATTATGAATTATCATTTCGGTAATCAAGGTTGTCTTATGTAGCTTTTGCTATATTAAGTCTACGGATAGTCAAACTGGTCGCTTGTGACATTTTGGTCCAAGCTATCGCGATTATTATTGTTAATATATTTGGTTGTTCGGAAAGTAATTTCGTATTTTTTTTGGAAAATGAAAGACAATTTTCGTACATTGAATAAATATTTTATTCAGTGATATATTAGTCATTCTGGTACAAAATCTTTCACCATTTTTCTGATAGCATGATTCTACGCTTATAAAATTTTTGGTCTTAGCAGGCAAACAAAAATTCAGGTGATTTTTAACCTGTTCATTTGAAGTAAAGGTGTTACCGCCCAAAAAAATTTTGCAATGACCAGAACAATTAATAATCCGAAGTCGCCAGATCTGGAGAATATGGTGGGTGTGGCAGTGTATCCTTTCAAGCTGTGAGAGCCTTTGGCGAGTGACCAAGCTTGTATGAGATCTCGCATTATCTTGGAGGAACACTATAACTTTTCTGTTGATTAATTTTGGCCTTTCCTGTTGAAGTGCATAATTCAGTTTATCCAGCTGATGACAGAAGACATCAGAATTAATTTTTGTGTTATCCGGTAAAAGCTCAAAAAAAATTATTCCTTTAAAATCCCACCAAACAGACAGCATCACATTTTTTGATGGATATTGGCTTTCGAAATACTTTGAGCCGGTTCATCTTTCTTGCCCTCTGATCTCTTGCGTTTGACATTATTATATACAACCCATTTTTCGTCCTCTGTAATGATACGCTTCATTTTCGTAATGACACAAATTTCTCCTCGTGAGAACATGGGAAACACAAATATCAAGCTTCGAGGTTGAACCCAAGCCTTTCTAGTAGTCATAAACGGATGAATTCGACAAATTCTCGCCGATCTCCCTCTCTCACGTGTTATTATTAGCCGATTTGCGCTCATCAGGTCTTTATCAGCTTCAACCGGCCTTCGGGAACGTGTGCACCTTTGACATCGAAATTGCCGGATCGAAATTTTGCAAACCAGTTCTGGCACTGGCGTTCGGTCAACACATCTTCTCCATACACATCAGTTAATTTTTTTCTGGCTTGAACAGCATTTTATGTTTTCGCAGTTTTCAAAGAAATCATCAAAACTGACTCCGTTTTGAGACAACAACAATCGAATGTCGTTTCGGAGTTTACTCGACCACATTTCGAGCCCTAAGAGAATCTTTCATTCTGGCAGTTAGCCAAAAGGTTCGGTTGAAGATATTTTCTCTACCAGACGGTCACAAAATACGCACTCTGAAGAAAAAAGTAAGCTCCGAGTACATTTATCTCTTTGTCTCAACTCTTATGTTATAACACACATTTCTCTCTACTGTTGAATTATTTTATATTCGCATTTCACTTTAACCTTCCAAGGAACATTCTTTCTTAGTAATCCATAACGCTCTTAAGACCTGGAAGTAATTTGTGAAAAGTGAAACCAGTAAAAGTGAACTCAGTGCAAATGAACAACGGTGAAAAAGCTGAAAGGACTATTATTCCACAAACAAGATAGTGTTTTCACCGCAATTAGAATTGAAATTACACCGAAATAACTCCCTCAATTTGGGTAAACAATCCCTAAACTGTACACTTGTAACATATGTATCTAGGCTGGAAATAAACAGTTAAATAAAGCCAATTATACATCCACCTCTCAACCCCATTTGAAGGATGCTTTAACCTAGAATTTGTATACAAATTGGTTAACGTTTAATCAATTATTTACGAAGAACTCAAAAGGGTATCTCTTCGTACCAATCAATTCTTTACAACACCTTTTGACTTGGTTTATGTACAGAAAACCAAGAATTATACTTCGTTGTTGTTATAAATGTTCAAGTGTTTTCCTTCAAATCCTTATCATCTCCGTTGGTTTATCTTATTAAATGAACAAAGCTAAGCTTAAATTGTTCGCTACTCTACGGTAAATACAGCAATTAATCATTGCGATTAATAATTTTGCAATTGTCTGTTATTTCAAAATACTAAAATAATGGGCAAAATACTGCGGTAAACTAACTGTGGTACGATACAATATTTGGAATTTCAAATGGAGTTATTCTAATTTTCACATATTTATAACAAATTTTTCATCATCACAATAGCATCGCTAGAACTTTTGCATTTTGATCAACTGAACTTATTTCGAAAATACATTCGTTTTCTACTGTTACACCTATATTATTCAAATAAAGTCTTTAGTAATGGTGAAAGAAGGGTACTAGAAATTGGGGTCAGTAAAGAATATTTAAGCTTCGCAGCTGTTTGTTCATTGAGGAATATTTCCATTTTGTTATGTCTATTTATTTCTAGTGCATCTAAAAAATTGTCTGGATATTTTGTCTGAAACTATAAGTTTTGTTCATACAAATCCTAAAAAGTGGTCACTTGATTTGTCTAGATTGCAGAAAACGTTAAGTTTATTGATTGTATAACCGGAATGTGCTGGGTAATGAAAATATTTCAACAGCAGAAACAAGTATTGAATATTAAATAGAATAATACAGTGAAACCTTAATTTAATTTTGAAAGAAAACCTCTTTAAAATTTGAATTGAAACTTTTCAATGTTCACTGTTCCTATTTCCAATAAGTAGAAGTATAGAATTCTCAAACCTGACACAGCACTCAAAACTATAAAGGAATTCATAGAAAATTTCGAATATTGACCAGTCACCTATCAAACTTCAACCGACGCAGCTGTTTCAAATGATTCTTATGAATAACAAATTCTATCCCAAAAAAGTCCCCATATAAATAAATTTCTTTAAATATAGCACATTTTACACAGCAACATCTCAAAATTTAAATTAAGAAACTTTTCAAACAATTTTTAAGAACCACTCTTCCTATTCTAGTTGGCATATAAAATTCTCAAACCTAACACAACACTCAAAAATATGAAGTATTAAATAGAATAGTTCTGGGAAACTTCTCAAAACTTAATTTAAGTTAATTAACCCTCTAAATAGTTTTTAAAAATTAGATCAAAATGTTAGAGAATCGCTGTTTATATTTTAGTAGGCATATAAATTTCTCAAACCTCACACAACACTCAAAAATATGAAGGAATATATAGAAAATACGTAGCAAACTCTAGTCGATACAGCTGTTTCAAATTAACCTTATAGTCCTTCTAATAAATTATTTTTGTCTGAAAACTGCTCCATATATATTTGAAGAAATTTTTTTTAACATAGCACATTCTACAAAACAGCGTCCCATCCATCATCATCAGTCAGATTTCCTATAGATTACTCCTTATATTTTGGTGTATTTTGTGAGGTTTTTAAATAGAAAAAGTGTTTCTAAGACATTTTGATTTGATTTTAAACATAATTTTTCAGAGATTCTCTTAGAATTCAAATTTGTGGGAGTTTCAGTAAATTATTTTGTTAAATATTCAAAATAAAATAAGATAACCTGTTTCTAAGACATTCTGATTTCATTTCAAAAGAGTTTTTAAAGATTTTTTTTAAATTAAATGTGTTGAGGTTTCACAGAATTATTCCGAATAATATTATACTTAAATTGGAGAAAAATCCTCTTCCGGTATAACATTCAAATTTATTTTAATTTTTGAAATAAGTTTCATAATTGTTTCACTCTCAACTATCCTCAAATAACTTTGAACCGTAAAAACTGAAGGTTCCACCGAGATTTGAACTCGGATCGCTGGATTCAAAGTCCAGAGTGCTAACCATTACACCATGGAACCAGTGAGTAAACAGCCTTGTCGTAACGGAGTCGTTCGAAATTCAGAGGAATGCATAATTTATGTTCTAAAATATTCCTTATGATCGATCAAAACGAAAATTCACAGTTTTCGTTCAGATATATGAAAAGTATTTCCTAAGTTAGGTATATAACATCAGGAACGTATTCTGCCGCTAAAATAAAGGTTCGATGTTATTTTTTTCCGTAGCCATTTGACACATTTCAATAATATTGTGTAGGATTTCAGAGTATGCAATATTCCTTATTCTACCCTGAAATTGGTTGTTCTGCTTTAATCAGTGGCGTGCAGGAAGTATATAAATTTATAGGTCTATAGTTTCTTAGATCATCTACGGGACCAGATTTATAAACAGGTGAAATTATTGAAATCTTAAGTGCTTGTGGAAATATACCAGCTATAAAGGCTTTATTTATGATGAACTGCAATGGCTCAACAATCAATTGAATAACTTTTTTCATTAAAACGTTAGGCATTTGATGGTACCCTGATGAAAAAGAATTTTTTAACGGCTTAATATTTCATTTTGTTCTATTTCTGTTCTGTTTCAAAGAAACTATATGAGGATCCGTTTTATAACTTATATTAAATTGTTTTGTAATATGTTTATTATTGAACTCTATGTTAATAAGGGGAAATTAATTCTGAAACATGATATCAAAATTACTAAAGAAGAAATCCCACATCTCATCTATTTTGGTGTCATCAAATCTGTACAAATACTTCAGTTAAATGTGGACAATTCATTCATAAAAATATTATATAAATTATGATCATTATATTTTCTAACCAATTTCTTCTCACTATTGTTAAAGTACTTATTTTCAATTTCAAAGGATACTAATTGAGCTAGATGATCTGATAAATGTGGTTGAAGTATTTCTATAGAACTGCTTTCTATATTAGTGAATATATTATCTAAACACGTTGATGAGTGATGTGTAATCCTAAGGTTCTTTCACCAACATTTGCAAATTGAAAGCTTCCATAATTGTTGTCATTATGTTTGTGTTCTTATTATTTTTTTCTAGAAAATCAAAGTTAAAGTCACCTACGACAACAACTGCGTCATTTTTTTCTAATGAAATCCAAAATAACTGTAAATTTTTCGAAAAAAAAACATCAACATCAGCATACGGTTGTGTATCTGGACTAGAAATACACAAAAGAAATAATTTAAAGTTATCTCTTAAATAGCACTCCAAAGCACAACATTCAAAGGCCCCAGACAATGAAAACTTAGAAATGTCCAACCGGACCTTACATAAATAAATATCTTTAGAATAAAACACAGTACCCCCATGTTACCTATCTGTTCTACAGTAGCTGGTGACTTATACATATCCCTCGGTATAGTAGTTTTCCAGTTGTTCTTCAGTTTGCCAATATTCAGTAATTGCAAGAAGATCCACATTAGTACCATCGATAAGTCCATTATATGATGTCCCCGAACATTGTATATTGATATGTGCGATTTTGATCTAAGAATTGTTTACTGAGCTTTGCATTATGTGTTCATTTTGTTGTTCTGTCGAAAAAAATTTCTGAAGCTAAATTCCCTAGGAACTTCCTCTGGCCAAAACACTTCTCCACATATAGGTATAAAATCTATATTAATATAAACTGATATCCCTTTTATATTTCGGTTTCGAGACACCAGCTGTTGAATGCGCTTTTCTGAAGATGGTTTTTCTTGATTTTACGAATAAAGAAAAGTTTGTGAAAATTTGTACACGCCATCAGGTTTTGAGCCCCTATGAACTGAACTGCAACAAATGGCTTAGGTCGGTTCAGTCACGGGCAATACCGAGAGAAAACACTAATTCTCGAACGGAAAAAGCTAGAGCCCTACAAAATTCAGAGTGGCTTTGGAGATTGAATAGCTCGGCTAAGCTCTTTAGTAGGCAAAATTACTCTAATGGTTCTAAATCTTCTTTTATTTTGCCAATAGTTCTCGAACTCCAGATTCAATCAGAACAATATCTGTTATTTAGTTGTACAGTAATGACAAGAATATTTGAACAAAACTTTGTGAGGATCGGCTGACGACTGGAGGTAAAAATGCTAATTTCCGAACGGAAAGACGTATAGACTAGGAATATTCAGGGTCGGTTTTCAGTCTAAATATATAAGTTATATTCAATGACAAAAAATACTTATTTCGAATTTTATTCCCCGAATATTTTTAAAAGTACGAATCCAATCGTGTTCAAATTTAGTATTGAGAAGTGAAATAACGACACATAGTAACGTGAGGAACGAAAATTTTTTGAACTTGGAAGTCTTTGAAAATGGACTTCTAAAGCATGCAAATATATCTATAGAAAACCGACAAATTCAAATTGCTTAGGTAACCAGATGGCTAACAGATCTTTTTTCGATATATCGAACCAGTGTTCGAATCGCAGACGCAGCGCAGACTTTTTTTTTATTTCTGAAAATAGTATGAAAAAAGTGCCATTCCGTATATCTTTTTTCCACTAATTATGTGAACTATTTGCATTAATTGTTCTATTCTCTGAAAGCGCCCATCAAAATTTGTTTGCGGTTTGTCTATACCGTTGGAAATGGGAACCATAGTCTTATTATCCTAAGGATACAAAACAACCCTCTGTTGAAATCTTATTTGTTGTGAGGCCAACATTCAGATTGTTTGGATAAAGAACGAGTGCAATAAGGATGAACATATATGATAGTTCTGTGCTAGCAACGTTGTGAGAAATTCAATATTTTTCAAAGTCATAACACCACGTGCGTATGGTAACCTGTCAGTGGTGGCTTGTCCTATGAGGCAAATGAATTCTGGGAATTATATGTATTAATCGAATTAATCGTTTATTTTATTAATCCATTTCATCCTCAATTTCACATCATACGGTACGGCAATGGGTCTCTGTTCCATAATATCCATACTCAATCTCACGCTTCTTGTATATTCATCTAACATCCTCTCTAAAAATTAAACGGTTAGAGGCATGCCTCACGCGCTTCCTTGTCTAGTGCGTTATCTACATCGACGCGACGAGAAATTGAGAATATTCCTACGCCTTTGAAGGCGGCTTCTAAAGATTTATTTAAGGCGTGCCTATAGTATCTGCTCTCTCCTCTTTATTCGAGTATCATAGATGGGATTTATTTTGAATATGTCTCCTACAAATCACTTTACTGCCTCATCTAGATAGTCGTCTAAACGTCTTTTTTCAACAAGACTATGCACTTTCCAATATTGCTCATCAAATTATAGACTTTTTCCAAGAAGCAGGCTTCAATGTTTACCCTTGACCATCTCGTTTACCATATTTAAATCCCACCGAATGATATGATGAGCAGGAGACTACCTAGCACTGTTTTCCACAGATTTTGTTATAATCAATCCATGAAGTTGAAATTGCTTGCAATGAGCAACTATAAGCAGACGTCGATCGTCTTATTTTGTTTATGGCTAGACGGATACACCAGTGATTACATTTCGATAAAATTTTTTGCTGATATTATCACTTTATTCTTGCTACAAATTGACAACGATATTAAAAATTCTACAGATAATAGCTGGATTAATTCTCCGAAATATCTACAGATTTAATAAAAAAAAGCTCTTAAAAACTATTTAGAATAAAATTCAATGACATTTTTTAATGTTCCACTTTATAGACATATAGATTATTAACACATGTGAGCGGCAACCAACTTATAAAGAATCAAGAGAAAACAAAGTATTTACCAAAATTATCTAAATCCATCAATCAATACAAATTTGTTTCGAGTGGATATTGAGGAATAACAAATTTAATAGCCTAAGAATGGTCTACATAGTATTCAAAAAGGTCCTTTTCATCCTTATTTAAAAAAAAAAGATTTCACATTTAAAGAATTTTAAATTCTAACCTATCTTCTCATCAAATGGGGGTTATTTGGATGCTGAATAAAAACAATGAACAAAATATATTATATATACATAGCTTCATTCATCAAGTTATCTATTTAACAGGATAGTTTTTAGATCATGTTTAAGTACCATGCAAAAATTACAATATTTCGCAGAATGGAAATGAAAAGAAGAGACGATAAGATATATTATGCCACGTGCATATGTGACAACATAAATTATGAAAAAAATTGAAATAATATACAGGCTGTCCAGATTTAACGTTCATATATTTCAGAAGGTGATTCTAGAGGTCAAATATGAAGAAAACTTCATATCAACTTGGGCGCTAGAGCTTCTTCAACACGATCACCAAAATCCAATAAACTAGCGATATCTTCATCGCAATTTGGTTGATTCAGATGAAATTCAGTGCATGGAGGTCTTTGGATAAACTGAATCGTCTGGTGATCAAAAAACTTACTGAATCTCATCAGTGGCGGAAATAACGGGGGTTCTTTCATAATATTACTTCTACTTTTTGACTGAGTGTTCAAATTGGAATTTTAATCCGAGGAATAGACTTCTTATAAATTTTTGAAGAAAATAGGTACCCTTCTTTGAAAGCGTTACAGAGCACCATTCTCGAGAACAAAGTGATTTTGTGATGATATCCATTCATACTGAGCCACGGACTGCTTATCTCGAAAAACATAATAGGTGTCTGTCACTTTGACATTCCTCAGCAATAACATCAAAGTGACTTCTGCCATACTAAATATTATTGAAAAAATTAAATTTGAGATAAACTATCCAAAATAAAATGAAAAAACTTATTTGAATATAATTGTAATCAACCATTTCAACTGGGTAAAGGACAAAATAAAAAAACAAAACCTCTATAAAATGAACGATATAAAATAAATCAGAGTAAATGTTCAATACATTTTCTAATACGTTTTCGCATCAACGTTCGCACATTAGTAAAAATCTCTGAAATGTTCCTAATGTGTTAGCAACCATTATTACAAGTTGCTTCAATTCATGAATATTTCGAACTGGAGTTGAGTATACGTATTCCTTCAAATATCTGCATAAAAAACTAGGGGATTCAAATCCGAAGACTGAACTGGCCAGTGTACAGGTCCTCCTCGGCCAATCCATCTTTGGTTATGAATTTGATCCAAATATTCCCTTACACCCCGACAGAAATGCGCAGGGGCCCCATCATGCATGAAAATCATATTCAGTCTATTTAAGCAAGGAACATCATCCATTAAATCTGGTAAAATATATTGTAAAAAAACAACGATTCGGCAGTACATAGGGCCCGATCAAAGAGTCGTTTATTAGTCTCACCTAGACATTTATGATGAATTTGTCTTGACGGTTCAACTCCAAACTTGCATGTGGGTTTTCGTCTGCCCAAAACGTGGATATTATGAAAATTATTAGGAGTACAAATAAGTTTCCGCCGTTTTTTAACACAAATTCATTCAAAATCATTCATAATGATTTTAAACGATGTGAGACTGCTTGCTGAGTGACTTCTAATGTTAGAGCAAGTTCTTTTTGTGTTTGAGATTAATCTTCCTCCAATAATTCCTCCAATTCTGCATCCTCGTAAATTTTTGGCCTTCCACTGCAATCTTTGTCTTCTACGTCGAAATCACCGTTTTTAAACTTTTGAAACCACTCTCGACAAGTTCTCTCACTCAAAGCACCCTCACCATATGCTTCTACGAGCAACTGATGTGCCTCAGCAGCAGATTTATTTAAATTAAAGAAGTAAACTAATATTTCCCGCAAATGACGCTTACTTGGCTCAAATTTTAACATTTTCAACTTATAAAAATTATATTTCACCAATATAAAATCAATGATATTAATAGGTTATGTTGTTCTTGAATGTCCAAACTATTTTTTAAGCCGGTTATCATCTGCGAAAGCTAACCGAAACTCCGTGCCGCGCCATCTACAATAAAACGGCGGAAACTTATTTGTACTCCTAATAACTACACCATCACTCGTGAATCTGGTCAGTGAACAAAATATTGTTCCCGAAGACATCATTCAGTCTTAACTGCTCTGTTAACCAATGACAGAATTCCAATCTTGCCGTGAAATCTTCGGGAAGCTGTTGCAGGTGATATGAATAGAGTAATTGGTCATTGAGAACTTCCCATACGATGCCATAATATGCTCCAACTTCCAAAACGGCTCCTTCGTTTTCAACAGTACGGGTAGAACAATCTTTACCACATTCAAATTTGGAAGGGATAAAAGTGCCCTTTTTGCATAATCTTCGGTTAAGGTTCGCGAACGTTTTCCTGCAAGCAAGGACTCGTTCAGAAAACCCTTCTGTATAGAATCGTCTAGCAGCAGGCGAGTTTCCATCAGCTTTTCTATCCATAAAATGCATATCAGCCATTTCTTAATTTGAATATGGAACCATTTTTATCAATTCAGATTATTTTCTCTCAGAGCTAGTCGTGGTGCACATATGCCGGAAATTATTTTGAAAACATAAATGGCATAAAATTATCTTTCGAATAAAAATAAAATTTGGCTTCAATCTTAATTTAAATGTAAAATAGGGAATAAGGATTATTACAAAATTTGAATATCAAAACAGATTTAATCTGTTGTCTTCTACAATTTTAATTTCAAAAAATTCTTTGAAGAAACTTTAAGAATTAAATTAATGTCTTTATAAGCACTGCTCATATTTAATAGACGTATAAAGTCAAAATTCACCATACAATATCAAATGGAATTAAGGAAAACCAACGAATATAAATTGTCAATTGAAATTAAAATATAAATAAGCAAACATTTTTTGTTTCGTTCCAGGCATGCGTAATGAACTCTTCAGACAAACTTACGCAGCCCTGTTTGTTACAAAATGTATTGTTTTCTGATCCTATATTAATGAAAAATAACTCTTTCTCAAAAATATAAAACATAATTTCAAGAACTTCTCAAAAACTAACTTATTTGAAATATTCAATATATTTAAATAAATTACTTCAAAAAATCTCAAAACATGTAGCACATCCCCAAGAAATAATTAAAGTTACGATAAGATCAGTTCAACTTTACATATAAAAAAATAATAAAATGAATTAAATAATGTATAGACTTACCTAGTGCCATCTTAGAAATGCACGATCCTCAACAAACATATAAGTAGGTACCTTTATATCCAAGGTACTCTATGTTCCATGTTCACAGAAAATCATACAAAGCTTATAAGGCACTTGGCCTTAGTTAAAACCATTCAACACTGTATAATGAATTTCTTTATTTAAAAAACCTAATATAATTTTATATTATAGAATGATTATATATTATAGAAGGATTATAATCCTTCTATCAAGTAAAAAACCGTTCTTACCTTCTTATTTTATTTTATATATAATATATAATTTTATTAGGTTTTTTAAATAAAGAAATTCATTATACAGTGTTGAATGGTTTTAACTAAGGCCAAGTGCCTTATAAGCTTTGTATGATTTTCTGTGAACATGGAACATAGAGTACCTTGGATATAAAGGTACCTACTTAGATGTTTGTTGAGGATCGTGCATTTCTAAGATGGCACTGGGTAAGTCTATACATTGTTTAATTCATTTTATTATTTTTTTATATGTAAAGTTGAACTGATCTTATCGTAACTTTAATTATTTCTTGGGGATGTGCTACATGTTTTGAGATTTTTTGAAGTAATTTATTTAAATATATTGAATATTTCAAATAAATTAGTTTTTGAGAAGTTCTTGAAATTATTTTTTATATTTTTGAGAAAGAGTTATTTTTCATTAATATAGGATCAGAAAACAATACATTTTCTAACAAACAGGGCTGCGTAAGTTTGTCTGAAGAGTTCATTACGCATGTCTGGAACGAAACAAAAAATGTTTGCTTATTTATATTTTAATTTCAATTGACAATTCATATTCGTTGGTTTTTCTTAATTCCATTTGATATTGTATGGTGAATTTTGACTTTATACGTCTATTAAATATGAGCAGTGCTTATAAAGACATTAATTTAATTCTTAAATTTTCTTCAAAGAATTTTTTGAAATTAAAATTGTAGAAGACAACAGATTAAATCTGTTTTGATATTCAAATTTAATTTAAATGTGTTTTATTTCAATTTAAAGTTCTATCACTCTAAAAAAACACCCGATACTATCACAAATTTTTTAAATATCAATTTATTTTCTAGTAATATGAATTTGGTAGAAATACGGTATGTCTAAATATTATTGCGTTAAAGAAGGAAGAGTTACCATTATTTCGCTGAGTGCAATATATTGTTCCTTGATATTTCACAGTGTAAGTTGGGAGGATTTAGCTATAGAAATGAGAAAATGAAGATTCACGAGAATAATAGATCCAGTAAGATAAAATGATTAATATCAAAAAAGGAATAATGAACATTTGCTGGGAATTTACATCCTTTTCTTATATTTGAATGTTTTCTTCACAATACAAGATGCATATAACTTTTAACATTATCTGACTAATAAAATACTTATTTCAGTTTGATTAAGTGTTTCAGTTGTTAACCAAACTGAATGTAGCTGAAATATAAATATATATATATATATATATATATATATATATATATATATATAGGTATATATATGAATAAGTTTTTGATAGATGTCGACCCTAGCTCATTAATAATTCCTGAGGTGAAAGACATAATATTGCTTTAATGTTTTTCTTGTATGATTGTTGTTAGAATAAACCTATTAATTCTTGACACTTATAAAATTCTTATTAATTTTTGTTGATTATAATGAGTATTCCTTGCCGTTGCTCTGAGTCATTATTCATGAAAATCACTTACCTACGAAAAAAAGACTCCAGAAGTTGCGCACAACTTATTCGCTATCAGGTACGTTCCTCACTCTGCTGTTGAACACACTGAACATTTTCCAACAGGCGCGAAGGAGCAGAGAAACAGCACTGAAATGCCAACCCACGTTCACCCTCAATGCGCCTGAAGTCGAATCACTAGCCTATTTTCCGATGGTCCAACCTTCCACTGTAAGTGCTTGTTAAAAAACTTTTCCAGATAGTTTGGTACAAACTATGGGTGAATGGCAGTTAGGAATAAAATAAATTAAAGATATAAAATTTTCATGGGATTTTTCTGCATTTTCCTTGGATTTTACTTTATAAAAAAGTCTATTATCTAAACATGGCCAGCTGCCCCCCCTAGGAACAAAATTTAATCGTTATAAAATTTTGTTGCTGGAATAACACAATTCTTGAAATAACTATTTCAATAATAAAAATAATATTGGATAGAGTAGTCCATTACTTTGTGATAGATCATTTTAGTTAGAAAAACAAAATTACTTTGTTTACTATCACTAGCATTATTCGATTACAATTACTCGAGTTTCGTAGTATTACTACAATTTCAAATTGAAAGATTCAGTTGTGTATTTTTGCTTTCTAGATTATAGTCTGCATGTTCAATGGATTTATTGTCGGGTCATTTTAGTGTTTATGAATTTCTAGAATTTCGAAAATATTCATTTTATTGCCCTTTGTCGCAAGATGTTGGTCTATACAGGGTATCGGATAGTGGGCAATTCTACAGGTCCGTCTGCCCATTCAATAAATTTATTGCCGGGTCATTTTGGTGTTTATGAATTTCTAGAGCTTCAAAAATATTAATTTTTATGCCCTGTAGAAATTACATACTTTCTATTTCAGGGAATGTATGGTTTATTTTAAAGAAATGGCTAGCAGGTTATATCAATATACTCCTTGGTTGGTCTACTCAATTCGTTTAAAAGGTACCTTATGTAGACACTGTGTTCTTTTTCCTCCTAGTATTGCTACAGTTTTAGGAGATTTGGTGTCATTCATGGTTAGGTCATACACGAAGTTTAAAGTATACATGAAGATTGTAGAAAACACGTCGACACAAAACTTCAACATCTGCTGGAAAAGCATTCCTTGAAAATGGTCTAGTTGATGTACAGTTGCAAAGTGGTCCACAAAGGATGATGGAAGAAATCAAACAAATATTGTCATCATTTATTTCTTGTATCATATTTTGTGGAACTCATGATTTGCCACTTAGAGCAAGGGAAGAAGATGAGGGGGTTTTCTTTGACCTTTTAAATTTGAGAATTAACTGTGGTGATCTGAAGCTAAAGTATCACTTGGATAGATATCGAAAAAATGCAGTCTACACTTAACCAAAACTTCAGAATGAAATTATAGGATTATGTGGTGAAGTTGTCGAAGAAAGAATTATTGATGACTGTAAAAAAGCAAAAGCTTACGTTGTAGTGGCCGATGAAACAGCAAATATCACTGGATATCTGCTTTTTCAGATATTCAGATATCCAGCAGTTTTCTACAAATCCAAGTAAAATGATGATAGTATAAGGCATGTAACTATTATAGAATACATTTTATTTCAAGCAAATAATTGTAATAATAACTTAGTTGATAAAGCACTGTTACAATTATAGGTATAACCCGTAATAAAATGTTCCCGACCATGGTTTGCCCCTCCCTAGATTTGATCCTGGGTACGCCCTTGTATCTAAATGGTATTCCTTGCGCTACTGACACTCTTCGAATCTTGAGCAAAAATTGTCTAGGACTGAGATACCAATGTGATTTCCTCTGTGACATTCTGCTTAACTTGAGATAATTGATCTCCGAAGTTTTCAAATATTTAACTAGAAGATTTTATTATTATTATTATATTCCGCTTCAACACCTGGTTCATTAGCGGTTTTGGTACAATATAATTTTACATTTTACTTACAAATTTAGTTATATTTTGACAAAAATTAGATGATGAATCAAATTGTTCTGTTATATCTTGACTCCAATTGCTCTGAAAAATAATATTGTGTTGAAAGCTTCTGGTCTGCAGAGTTAAGGGCATCATTCATTTTGGAGCTAACTGCTTTGGACTTTCTTTGGTTTTCATATAGCGAGCAATCCGTTAGTATATGCTTAACTGTTACTTGGACGTCACATGCATTGCATTGTGGTGGGGGTTCTTTCTGCAATAAGTATGAGTGTGTGAATCGTGTATAGCCAATTGGAAGTCTTCTAAGTGTCACAAGTTCATTTATTTTCATCTTGAGTTAAGTATCTCTTATTATCTATCAGTATTCACAGTTTAAATTCAACATCTAGGATTTTCAAACCAGTTAGGCCTCAAAGTTACTCCTGGCAGATATAGCAGCTACAATTATGACCTGGGGACTATAAAACGATGACCCACGTTACATAGGATTTTTTTCTGAACTGTAAGAAGAATTACATTCGTTCCCATGGCCGCTCAAGTGAAAATTCATTTTTTTCGCTAAATGAAATGTATAAATTTTAAAACCGTTAACTCAAAACCATTAGAAAATTCAAACTATCAAGATACTGAATTGCTTCAGCCGTTACTATTTGGTAGTTGATCATAATTGAAACAACTTGTAGAAACTACTATGTTTTACTACCAATAAATTGATATTTTACTGACTATTACAAGACAGTACAATGTAATACCTGAAGAAGCCACATCGTGGTGAAACAATTGTTGTAGTAGTACAAACATTTTTGTGGAAATAAATTACTGTCTCATATACATTTTTTTAATTATTGTATATAAATATTTTCTGTTTTGAGATAAGGTACAATACTTATTTTTTATTACTTTTGGTGAAACCACCATCAAGTTAAGACCAACACGATACGAAGTTTCAATGTTTACACATTCCTAGCAGTTATAATGAGCTGACTTCATAGTTTTACGCATTTCCATCTCATTGAAGGGCAAGGAGCTAATTCATATTCGAAGAATTTTTCAATTCATCTTCAAATTTCTCCAAACTCAAACAATGACGTAGCTGGCAGATGTTGCTCAATGTTAGGGACTGACAGTATAGTCTTATTATTTAAATATTTTAATATTAGCCTTCTACATATTTAATTCCAAAAAATTATATTTAATGATTATAACTTCTGAAAATAAATTAAAATAATGTCATATAAGTAGCACTTATATCAATTGACATATAAAATAAACATTCATTATAAGACACCCGAATGGTATAACAAAATCCAATAAATAAAAATTATTAACCAAAATCCTATAAATTAAGACATTATTTTAATTTATTTTCAGAAGTTATAATCATTAAATATAATTTTTTGGAATTAAATATGTAGAAGGCTAATATTAAAATATTTAAATAATTTTATATACCTTCTATCAAGAATTAACCTCTATTTATGTTAGTATAGTCTTATACCTTAAAATACTCAATCAATTTTTGGAAGCTTTAGTGTGTGAGTAACACAAATCAATAGTTTCTTAGATTTACTTGTATTGAACGTCCGATGACGTATACAGGCTGCGTAAGTGCATATTATGTAGAATATGAATTTTTCAACTTTTGAAAACTCGTTATCTCACGAATGATTTATTTTACGGAGAAAAAGTATCTGAAAAAGTTTTGTAGTGAATTGTTCTATCCATTTTGTGCTTTTCAGGAATTGAGGTAGTATAATAATTACTCGAATTTCTTTCAGATACTAGGAAATCTATCAGTTCTTGCGACTACCAAACACAGGTGACATGCAAATTATGAATAGCATGCATGCACTTGAAAAACAGCACACAATCATATATCCGGAACCTACACCGGGCGTTGAACGATTTTTGAAATTCTTTGATAGATTATACTTAATTTTTCGACGTCTTATTTTTTGTTCATACTGTTGAGATGTTTTTTGATAGTCCTTTCTTATTTATAATTGCTCCGTTTGCCTTAAATACATTATTAAAATCGAAATCATGTTGTTTGTCCTCAAAATGCTCAGCATTAGCTTTATTTTTATTCATTTTGCATTTGTTTTTATTCCCTCACTGCAGCAAAGTACATGCTAGTCATAATTTGCATGTCACCTGTGTTTGGTAGTAGCAAGAACTGATAGATTTCCTAACATCTGAAAGAAATTCGAGTAATTTTTATACTACCTCAATTCCTGAAAAATTTTTGGACATAGTACCTTTTAAGAGCATTTACATTTTATCAATCAGAACACAGGAGTAATAACTTGGATGTGAGTGATATTTGTTTTTAATTCTCGTATTATGTTATGTTTTTATACAAATTTATTTTTGTTGTCGTATAACACTTTAAAATCCTATTGTCTAGTTCCCCGAGGATGACCTAATTTAGGTCGAAACGTCTGCAAATACAACATATTTACCTCCAACGACTATTTTACTTGATCTATAGCCAACCAAATTTCTATAGTTATATACACTGAGATCACAAATTTTATTATTGATTACTCATCTTAAATCTTAAAACTTGTTTTAATTGAATCACAAACAAATAAGCTGCCAGTATCATATTTTCTGATCTTAATTCTTGAAATGGAAAATCTAGAAATCAAAAATTGATGAAAGCTTTTAATTGAGAGACTACTGAGCGCCCCTTTATTATCTATGGTTTATTGTCATATTATTTGTAACAGTCTGATATTTTTAAGATTTTTTGACTGGTCGAAAATATTGGCAATGAATTAAGGTGAACCAGGGATTTGATTCCTGTACTTATGATTAAGCGAGTATGATAACCTAATGGTCAAATGATACCAGAACTTGAAAACGTTCATCCAAATGTGTGTGTTTTTATTATTATTTTGACTCCTTACATATAATGTGACATCATTCTCCGACATGCACAATATAATCAAAAAAATTAATTCTGAAAATTTTTCAGTAACCCGAAATTTTGATTCCTGCAGATTCAATTAGTTGATGATTCGAGGTATCGAAGTTCGAATGTATATACATAAGATCTGCTCATAAATATCTTATTAAGATCAGCTGAATCCTGAAGTTTGTGATAGCTGTCGAATAGGATAGTAAAACAACCTGGTCAAACCAGCTACTATAAAATTGGCTATTAAGACATATTGTTGAAATTTCTTTGCTATCCAGGTTGCGAACAGAACCTGAAGTCTTTCATTACCTGCGATAAACTAACTAATCGAAACGATATTGGTTTAACATCCTCGCAAATTGTCCACGAGATTATAGTACTTCTCTAACATCGCACACTGTTGAATTATTAACACCGTAAATATGTATTTAATCAACACTAACATCAATTCAAATTTCACTTCAAAAGATATATTTTACATGTTTTTATATTTTTACGGTAACCATCTAAATGATAAAAATGATATTAAAACTTGCCTGATGGAAAATAAACGAGGATCTTCCATATCGATATCGATTGAAACCAGAAGGTATGAGGTGAGAATTTGAGTTTTAACATGAATCATGTGCATTAGAGGTGAATTCGAGATTAACAAATATGATGTTATTTTTGTGTTATATCAATAGTTCCACTTTATTTCATCATGTTTTAATATTGCAAAATCCTTTTACATGACGTACCGTTCAACCTTAATTAAATTGTTTCGCTGTATTGAATCTTCCCTTCCTAGGGATTATTCGGTTAAACATGAAATATATCAAAACAAGACAACTCCTTTCAAAAAATTTTTCTGATATCTACAGTAGAAGACAGCAGAGTATACAGTTAAAATGTTTCGGATTGTTTGGGCATTCTCTAATTTATCGATAGCAAATCGCCAAAAACTTTAGATATTGTCAACACCATTTACAGCAAGAATATAGGAATCTCATAAGTGCTCCTTTGAATCCTGCGTTCCTGATCGAAATTTCATAACACGTGGGGTAAAATGACATACCGTGTCTGATCTCCACATATGAGGGGACACATGTGTTTTTACGCCAGTTTGTCTTCTTGCACATGTTAGTTAACAGGTAAAAAAATTGAGAATAATCCGTTAATCCCTATCATTTCTGCGTCCCTGCTCACGAACGACTTACGAACGTATAAACCAACCACTGATTCTGGGAATGCCTAGACTGCATTCTCAATCCTCTTAAACTTTATGCGCTCCTACTATTTAAATAACGACACAAGATTGGAAAGCGCCTCCATACCCAGCCGGTTTATTTTCGGTGTCCTGTTTGTGATTTCCACTTTCATATCCAATGCTCGTGTACCAATATGTTGTTTCAAACTTTGATTCTACTGAGGAAAACAATTTACAAGCAATACAATATGCCACCCCAATACTGGGTGAAGAGCTACTGCCTATTAATCTTTTGTCAGTTTCCGAGGGTCTTACGGCCAGTTTCATAAACAACATCAAAAGGCTCCTTTATGATAAAGTCCCTTTACGAAAAAGGATCCTTTAAATGGGAGCATCAGTTTCATAAACGCACATCGACCGTCCTTTACTTAAAGCTTCCTTTAATGCGCCAGTCAAATGTTTCCGACTGTTGGCTATCCTGAGAACTAGTGATTTTACGAATGTAGTTGGTGATATTCTGTAAAAATTGTGAGTTATGCGTTGGAACTTGTAAAAAGAAAGAAGAGAAGAAGCATAAATCGATCTTTGCATAAACATGGTTATGTGCAGAAGACAGTATATTGAAATTATATCATTATTACGTTCGAATTGCTATATTTTATTACGTGGGTTATATGAATGTATATGGAAGAAAAGAGAAAAAAGTATTACTTTAAAACCAGAGGAGGAACTATGCCTCTTGGAATTGATTGAAAAAGAGAATTTTAATATTATAGGATAAAGTCTGGCAAAGAATAGAAACTGCTTTCAATGCAACAGTTCTCCATTGGAGAAATGGGGACCAGCTCAAATCCAAATATGACAATATAAAAATTAAAACTAGAAGGTGGTAGCTGCTCAACGCAGTCATATTGACTGGTGGTAGGGCTCCATTCAAATTGAGGGAGCCAATTTCCAAACAGTTGAGCCCAACTGTTACGAACCCTCTTGCCAAAACGAAAGAGACGTATTATAAAAAAAACGGCTCTAGTAGAAGCTCAGATAGTGGCTATCAAGGAAGAGAATAGAAGAAAAGAAGAGGAGCATTCAAAGCTTAAAATATTAGATTTGCAAATTATGGAGATGAAGAGCAAATTAAATAATAATAATTAAATCTTTTTTATTTTGAATGCACTTTCTGAAAAAGCGGTATTAGAATTCTATCAGCATTGCTGCAGACTATGAAGTCCCCTCAAATTTGAATTAAAAGCCGAAATTTCAATAACACATAATATTTTTATTTCTTTATTCTCACTTGAAACTTTTTCAGGTGTTACCTAAAGTAAAACAATGAATCAGAAATACAAACATAGAAGCCTATCTAAATACATACCTTATAAAATCTTATAAAAATTATATGAAATCTTGTCATGTTGAAGATACAAATTGAATATGAAGAATAGTTCCACAAGTGACAAGGAAATTTATTTTCAATTATCACAGAAATATAAATTTTAAATTAGCAAAATATTTATTAATAATAGACTCTCACTTGACATGCTCCATTAACAATTGTTGAATTTGTTTGAAAGTCCTTTTCCTCCTGCAATCATTCATTTGGAAATATTTCGTTCATATCTACATATTGTGCAAAACAGCGGTAGCAACAATAATTGACGCTTCCAAACTCCATACTTTCTCTCCACCACATTTCTAGTTTGTATAATTGACTGCTTATATAAATTTTCAGCTACAGTTAACTTTGTCATAAGATAAGTCTGCAAACTATAACCACTACCACCAAGTAACAAATACCGTCCTAATTTACCACTCTCAAATTGTCTCTTCAAGACACTTATTAAAGATGGTTTGATCATATATTTCCAGTTCCATAGAATCTCAATGTGGAAAGTAGTTGGTTCATCGGTTCAATACAGCTGCCTCTGAAAATTGTCAATTTAATGATTTGGTATACATAAAATTATATCAACAAAATAATAAATCGAAATTTGTTTACCTGTAAAATGGGAAGTACAATTGATCTGCAATTTTTTGAAGCAAAGATTAAACAGTTGGTTTTGTCAAGCAAAAACGATAGAAGAAATCTAGATCATCTAACGTGGAAAAATGTCTCTCCTGTAAATTTTTGGTCTTCTCACAATTATTTCTTCATCATTTGATGAAGAAGTAGAACTAAAATCAGCATTCAACATTTGGTGCAACATATTTCGTAGTACGCTAAAATTAAATAAAATGGGATGTGACAGAACAAGGTTATGTCCACTGTTTTCGTGTGTATCGAGCACCTGCGCAGTGTCGAGCTTCTCGTTAAAGGATCCTTTTCCAGCCGTAAAGGGCCGATTTTCTCACTTTAAGATAAAGGAAGCTTTTAACCTCAAAATTTGTTTATGAAACACGTTTTATCATTAAAGGAGACTTTTTGGGAAAAAGGAGGCTTTAATTTCGTTTATGAAACCGGCCGTTAACCAAATAGGAACTATTGAAACATCTTTTTTGGTTGCCGACTATTGTTTTGGATCGAGAATAACTGTTTTTACGGTTAAAGTTTTGAAAATATGAGCAATATTTATCTTTATGGAAATACATTCTCAAAATATCATTTTTATTAATGGAAATAGATTGTGTCGAAAATGCTGAATCCTGATACCTATAGAAAGAGTTATCAAATTCAAAGTCTGTAATTACTTCGCTGCTATATTCTGAACTTTTTGGAACCAATGAAACTTCCGTCTCATTCTCAGTGATAGAATGGCCTATATCATTCATAGTTTCTTCCCTCACAGTTATAGGAGAGCTCATGTATTCGTTATTTCGTTCTTGTAAACCATCCTTCGTATTTTCGTCATCAGGATGTTGTGAAGTACTAAGACATTTAGTCGACATTTTCTATGGTTTGAGAACAAATGTTCATTTGATTTATACTAGGCTCTTCAGATTTAAATGGTGCAAAAAATTTTATTTAATTTTGTGTGCTTAGTTTTTTTGTACTTTTTACTCAATTTAAGCTTTTGTTTCTGATTACCGCTCAAACAACGTCTATCAGTCATGATATCGAATCAGTATAACATATGCAATGGTAAAGGTATGAAAATGTTCTTCTTCTTGATCTCTTTTATATGTGCTTGGTTACTAAGACCATCGACACAGCTCTGATTCCAAATGAATGAATCTTGACTAAGTCAACACTCAGCAGGGTTCTTTAAGGAAAAAATTTTCAATTGAGATCCAAGTATCGGGTATTTTCTTAAGAGTGACAGAACTTTCGATAGGGATAACTGTGATTTGACAGAAGATAGAAACCATGTTGTTTTGACATTTCTGTTCAGTAAGCATTGACAAATTATCATGGAAAAACTCACACCGCGACAATGTTTACAAATTGTTGAAATTTATTTACAAAATCAGTGTTCTATTCGACAAACTTATAGAGCACTTCGAGAAATTTATGGTTTGCATAATCGTCCATCAGAGCAGCTTGATCGTCGAACTATCGATAGATTTCGGACAACACTTTCTCTACTCGATGTAACAACAACAACAAATACAATTTACAGAAGAAAATATCGCTGCTGTAAGTCATAGTGTTAATGATTATCCAGATTTGTCTATTCGTCGACGTTCACAACAAGTTGGACTCTGTGCATCCACCACATGGAAAATTTTGTGTAAAGATCTTGGTCTACAACCATACAAGATCCAACTGGTTCAAGAACTAAAGCCACTTGACCATAATTAGCCTCGTTTGTTTGCTGATTGGGCGCTAGAACAGCTTAAATTTGATACACTTTTTTATCGTAAAATTGTGTTTAGTGATGAAACTCATTTCTGGTTGAACGGCTATGTAAACAAGCAAAATTGCCGTACATGAAGTGAAAACAATCCTCAAGAAGTTCTGCAGGTTCCATTGTATCCCGAAAATGCACTGTATGGTGTGCTTTACACTCTGGAGTCATCATCGGTCCATATTTTTTTGAAAACGATGCTGGAGCTAATGCTACAGTGAATGGTGCTCGTTACAGATCGATGATCAATGATTATTTGTTTCAAAATTTGAATGGTATCGACCCAGAAGTGTTTTGGTTCCAACAAGATGGTACTACATCCCATGCTGCTACCGTAATAATTGATTTATTGAAATAAAGATTTGGCGATAACATTATTCCGAGAAATGGTCCAATTAATTGGCCTCCAAGATCATGCGACATAATTTCACTGGATTATTTTCTTTGGGGTTATGTCAAGTCACTGGTTTATGCCGATAAACTAGAAACAATAGACGGTTTGGAAGCCAAAACAATTCGTGTTTTTGATGAAATAAGGGCTGAATTACTCGGAAAAGTGGTCCAAAATTGGTCTGGTCGAATGCGGTTCCTCAGAGCTAGTCGTGGTGGACATATGCCGGAAATGATTTCAAAAACAAAAATGTCATAAAATTATCTTTCAAATAAAAAAAATTGGCTTCAATCTTAATTTAAATGTGTTTTATTTCAATTTGAGGTTCTATCACTCTAAAAAAAGCACCCGATATATATTTGTTTAATGAATCATTAATTTGACTGGAGGTAAAATCGAACTCTCTGAATTTAGATGAGTGAAATCACAGCATATCACAACATGACGACTTCACAAACAGAAGGAACCCTGAAAAAGTTATTCATCAAAACAAGAGGTCAAAACAACTGGATTTTGAATTGGAGGTTGATAAGAAATTAACCGAAGGATCTTCCGAAAATAATACATCATATAAGCTCATCGGAAATGGAATTTTGTTTTTTAAACCTGAAAAGAGATTATCAATATGAGTTGAATTTTCTCTCCACAACAAAAAAATAAATGAGTGAGATCATCCCTTTTTCTCAACAATTACATAAGTCTGAGTTAACTATTTTAATTTTTTATAGGTGAGCTGGACTGCAGCAATAATTTGATCTAAGTCGGCAGAGAGTGAAAATGTATTTTCTGGGGAGAGAACAAGAGCTGAACCTAGGTTTTTTGAATATGTCGGGATATGTCATTTCAAAATGAATAGACCCTTCAATGCAGTTGAAAGGACAAGGTTGAACCTTTTTTAGTTAATGCTGCTTCGTTTCCTGTTATCTGCGTGCGACTGGGTACCCAGACTAGAGAAACTTCACGATTTTCCTGATGTAAATTAACTATTTTTATCCTACTTTAAGGGTAATTATGTCGTTTAAAGAGTGATGCCAGCTTGATATTTTTTCTAAAGCACTTTTGGAGTCCGAAAATATTATTGCTTTGGTAATTCTATTGGTACAAAGAAAGAAAGAGCCTCATGTTCTGCTGAGGTAATAAAAATAAACTCTGGGATGCGTAGAGATAACTTACTATTCAATATACTGACGATTTTGAGTTGAACTGCTTTGGTGGAAATTTGAACCTTGCTGTTGATATGTTGAGGCACAATCTCGAAAAATTAGACTGAAATAAGTCGTCAGCTATTATATTTTCCAAATTTTTTCCACCAAACCCAACGTGTATCAACGTTGGTGCACAAATAATTCCTTAGAGTATGATAGATACTCATGATGTAGGGAAAGACATTGGATACTGAAAATAAGTGAAATATTTGAAATTGTTGTACGAATTTGTATATATTTTTTTTGTGAGAACAACTGTGTATAGATTAACAAAATAAAGATTATTATTATGTCGTCCAAAGCATTTCATAATGGTAACATAATAAGAAGTATTTGGTACTGGTGCTTGCACCCATCTACTCTGCTCAACATATGGAGAGGATTAATTGGACCATACTTATATTTTGGCAGCATATATTTTGGAAGAAGAGCTAAATCAGAGGTCCTTAAACTTAATAGACTTATACTTGATAGACTTCAGGTTACTGGCGTTCGTTCATCTTTTGGACTAATGAATCCAGTCGTCACTAACATTATTTTGGATGAGAGTGGAGAACGAAATCTCTCTTAAGCTCGAACTCCCTCTAATTACCGAAGGTTGTGTCTCTCCAATAAATATGTCTCCAGGATACATACCATTCTTGGATAAATTCAGGCCTTTGAAATGATCCAGGATGGTGCACTATTCAAGAAAATAATTTGCTCCCATTAATGGATTGAAACACTCCAGATACTGACCTATCAAGAGGATATCTTAAATATCAAACAGAAAAATTCTGAAACGCGTACTACAAATTTTAATTTTATAAAATTTTTTGAAAACTTTTGAAATCATTAGAACATAATATTGTGAGAGGGTGAAGTGTAGATTTATTTTAACGAAATCCGAATTGATGGTTAGGTATATGCTTATCAAGATGTTCTTCTAGTTTTTTTTTATTATTTTCTCCAATAATTTTCCCAGGACAGGTAGAAGGTTGATAGGCCTATAGTTTTCCACCTTGGATTGATCTCCGTTATCCTTTGCTATGAGGATAACAGTTCCTGCTTTCCAACATTGAGGAAATGAATAGTTATTCAGATCCCTTTCGTACCATTATATGTGAATGAATGTTATGTTCCAACTTCTCAACGGTTTTCCAAGGTATGTTATCTATTCCAGGGGAGCTTTTTCTTGAATTATGTAGTATTTCATAAAATATTTCCTCATCTAATTTTATGGGTGTGTCATTCTTCGCCTTCTTGTAGAAGTAGCCATTGTACCAGACATCTACTTGCTTTTCCGTTTCTGTGAATTTTTCATCTCTGTCGTGTTGATAAGTTTGATTTAGGTGTGTTTGTATTTCTTGATTTAATCAGAAGACTTCATGGAAGTAAGTGTTTATTCAAAAACTGGTTTGACAATAATACGTATTAATTGAGATTCAGATTAAACTTGTGAAATCTGACTGCCTTGAATGGATGTTCGACTCGTACTACCCTCCGTCGTCCCTCGGTCCTCGTGGGTCAGAAGGGCGGTCCTCTTCGGGCTTACTCGGTCGTACCGAACAAGGTGTTTGCAAAAATTTTAGTCTTTTCTCCATCAGTCCTATGTTCTTTGTTATTCGCAAGGATTGTAGGAATCTTGTAAAATTTTTTGTATTTAGACAGTTTCTTGATTTGTGGATATGAATCCCTTTGGATTCATTGATCGAATTACAAGCTTTAGTCCAGGTATGTACTCTATACTGAAGGATCAGTCTATGTATAGCTATTGTATTAATTGAGTTGAGTTTTGAAGTTAGGGTTAGGTTTGCGGCTGTACTCTCTATATATTTTTCTCTTATTTTTTTTATCATTTTGATTATTAAGGAAGGTAGTTCATGGATAAATGGGTGATGTTTTTTTACAGGTGTGTGTCTCAAAATGCTTGCTGAAAGTTCCTTATTGAATAGCGAAAT
Organism: Megalocaria dilatata; assembly: GCA_034642435.1. Classification (NCBI taxonomy): domain Eukaryota; kingdom Metazoa; phylum Arthropoda; class Insecta; order Coleoptera; family Coccinellidae; genus Megalocaria; species Megalocaria dilatata. Next base: position 47,272,366 of record CM067859.1, on the reverse strand, counting down.
GTACGTTTCACCCATCTTTGTGTATCTGTGTGTATTGATAAATTGGGATATATCTTCATTGAGCTTGTCTATTTCACATTTATCATACTGTAGAGTTCTTCGCTTTAGAGTCGCTTCAGGTTGTGTGAGCAGGTCCAGGGTAATCATCATCGCTAAGTGGTCTGAACCTAGATCTGTGACAAGTTCTATATCCTTAATGGTGTTACTGAGATTTGCAGAGTAGATCCAGTCAGGAGTGCTGTCTGGATTATTGTTCATAAAAAATGTAGGAGCAGTCACAAACCTTCTGAAGGCATTTTGAAGAAATTTATTGATTTGCCCTTTTTTTGTCTGATTTGGGTTGAAATCTCCAATGATAATGGAGTATTCATACAGAGCTGCTGAAAATTGTTCCTTCAATTTTCCGAACTAGGGTGTATGTATATCATATATATGTGAATATGTGTAGCTTGTCGTCTCTAAAAGGAATTGTGAAATGTAGGGCTTCATTGAGAATATTATTCATTTTAGGGGGGTTTTTTTACCCATTTTCATGCTTGGGTGGTACTGTACCATACATCCACCCCTCGTGTTATTGACATTGTGTCCTATATGATGAACTGTATCCCAATCTCTGTATGTTATATTATGTTCTTCTTTTATTTTAGCTTCAACAAACATTGTACACGTTATATCGTTTTTTCTTCTATAAAGTTGTTTATCAGGTATTTCTTCGGGATGTAGCTGTTTATATTGTTGTAAAGGATTTTAATGTTCGAATTGAACTTGACGGTAATTGTTATTGTCTCCAGGTTCGGTTGGGAATGGATCATTCGGTTCCTCCATGTCAAACATGAGTATATATATACCCCGTTGACAGAAAAGACAGCTGTTGTGTTGATTTTATATTGAGTCATGAATCTTTTCTTCAATTTGTATAGCAGTTCTTCCCTGTTGAGGTTTTTGGGCTTATTCAGTTTTCTGATGTATGTGTTTATTACATCGTCGTGTGTAGTGATGGGTGCATGAATTCTACTGTTTTTTTTGTGAAGCTCTTCTATCTCCCTTGACTTCGGATTGAGAGGTTTGATGTTGACATTTGGTATACGATGGGCTTTTTTCGGTGCTTTGGGCACTTGGCTGACCAGGCAAGATGATCCTTTGCCCCACATACACTACATTTTGATGTTTTAAGCTTTGGAGATTATTCTTCTGCAGAATCTATGTTTAAGGCCCAACCCTTCAAGTGGTTACTGATGTTCTCGTCTTTAATGTTTTTTTCAACGCCTTTTACTACAAGTAAATAAGTTTGTTGTGGTTCAATCCTTTCTATTCCTCTAATAAAGAGTTTAGTTTCTTTGTATTTGATTAATATTTTTTCGTTTATCATTTCCTCTAAAGCTTTAATGAGTTTATCCCTATCTCCATTTGATTTAATTGAATAGCCAATTTATGTTTTAATGACAATATCGAGGGAATTCGGAAATTTTCCATTCCATTTATCCGCCATTTGAATCCTATCTGTTACGATGTTGCCATCCACAGTCAGATAAAATAAATGGTCGTAATTAGTGTTGTTAATTTCGTACATTCTTGTTGGGAAATTCTTTGTTGTTGTTTTGGTGTTTTTGCGATCCGGTTTCAATCTGATCTTGTGGTGTGTGAGGACCTTCAGAGAAAGATTGGGATGTCATATTTTCCGACTCTACTTCCATCATGTTGTTTTCAATTTCAATATGTGGAACCAGATGAGGTTGGTTAATTTCTGTTTCGGGAGTTTTGTTATCATTGACTTTTGGTTTTTTTTTTTCTTCAACACTTTTTTCTTCCGTTTTCTATTCTTCGGCTTGTTAAATGTTGTATCATCGTGTGAAGAATCTTCTGGGTTTTTTGTGAAGATTTTTCGGTTGTATCAGGCATCTTTTTCGAGAAGAATGTCTCTTAATCTGTCGTACTATATGAATTTGAGATCGAAATTTTAAATTTACTCATTCACGAAGTGAATGAATGAATAAATAACTAACACTTCGTAAGCAACCTTATCAGTATACATGTACACCGTAAGAAGACTTCTGTGATGACCTCATATATATTATAATACATAATGAAATTATTCCTGTGCTTGAGCGATTGATAACGCATGAAATCCTATAATCCGCGAATGATTTTAGTTACCTGTATATGTGAATTTCAAAAAGCATTCACAGTTGGACGAAGACAACAGTTAGGTTGGGACAAAGACGGTTAATAATAAGAGTCCAGTTAGTTTTTTGTGAAAAATTAGTGTTGAAAAGATTTTCTTCTCAATATGAAATTTTATTGGTTCAACATCTTACAACTATACAATATAAATAAATTTCAGTACAAACATTCAATAATAGTATATACATTTATATACACTTTTGTCTTGACAATATATTATTACATTCAATTGTGCTTATATGCAGATAATAACAAATTCTAGTTTGCATTTGTAATAATTATCTTTGGTAAAATTAAAAAAGTAATTGATAATTTCTCGTTAATTCAATGAAATAATCTGATGATTGTTCCATGCTTCTATACCTATATCACAGTGGCAACGAAATTCGATGCAAAAATACATATCATTCATATTTTGTCAGTAATTTGGCACGTTAAGATAAAACTTTCTACATGTGATTGATATTATGAAACCCTATTGCAACATACCTCTTCGACGCCTTTATAGCAAAATTATTATGTATAAGTCTCAAGAAGACATTAAATGCAAAAGTGTTTTCAGATTAACAGCAGTCATATTGTATTAGTTACTCTGATTCCATTGATATCGTGGGAAATAATTTCGTGATAATTTCGTCTAAAATGATCGAAGGATTAACTTTGCAGGTACCTCTTTGACTACATAAAATCTGTTGTTTTCAAGCTTCACCTGTGAAGTAAAACAATAGCAGTTAACATTATCAGAATGGTTAACCCAGAACTACTAAATGTAGAAGACATCCCAGAAGTATCAAGTGTATGAACAATTTTCGCTGAAGTTAAAGAACTCAAGCTGAGTTCACTAGCTATCCTAGGGCTCTGTAAGTTGATGAGACTAGCCAATTTTTCTGCTTCCCTAACACATGCCTCCAGCTGAATATCTGTGGGATTTTTCTCAGTTGATTGAACAGTAACGAAAATGTCTAACTCTACTGTCAGATAACCCCGTAGGGTACATTGTACGACCTGTATTTGCCTTTCAAGTGATTTAAGTAAGGCTCTCAAAGTCAAAGAGTCGGTACTTTCATTTTGAAGGGCATAAAGAGCACGGTCTATTTGTTTCCTAGAATAAAGCAGTCTCAAAACCCCTCCGCATATCGGACAGCATGCTCCTGGGGGTGTTACTCCTAGACAATTCGGGTTAGATAATTCTTTACAGACATCGTTAGGACAACGAGGGCTTTTAGTATCAGCAATAAGTCCAACGGCGACACAGGGTCCTAGGTAATCAACAGCAATCATGTCCGCGAAAGCAGCACACTCTGATGGGTATGTTCTTCCATTGATGCCGCATACTTGTCCACTGTTTTGGCAATTTTTTAGACAAGGGCCCTTGTAAGCAAATCTGGCGTTATTGTGAGCCATGAAGCAAGAATTTGGATACTGTCTATTCTCTGTATCGCACACTGGATCTTCTGGGAGATTTCTGCAATTTATTGAACCATTAACTGAAAAAAAAAGATTGAATTATTGACTGAAACCTAGTATTTCCTTTCAATACATATAAAAACTTGTTTTGCTCCAAAGATACTCACCGCACATATACTGTGTACACGGTTTGTGCATCAGAGAGAGACAAACTTTTGGATCTGGAACACATTTGTGTCCTATTGGACATTTTTGAGTTTTACATGGATCTTGACATGGTGAAGGATCGATATTTGAATCACTCAACAATGCACATCTGGAAAAATAATAATGTTCAAAGATCAGCTCAGCTTGAAATGAAATGAATGAACAAGATAACAAATAATATTTCTTCTGTAGTATGGGTGATTTGATATATGTCGCAATAGAATCATAGTAATGAAAAAATCTCTCTCCAGATATTTACAAACTACATTATTCTTAATCATTTTGAAGTTGCATTAAATACTCTGAGTATCAAAGTAACATTGCGCAAGTTTTTAAATATCTTATATTTTGGTAGTAATCAAGTTTATCCAACCTACATTGAAATTAACGATCTGCAAGTATGTAATAGGTGAGGGCTCAAAAAAAAATTACATGAAAACTAAAAGAAAGGATTCAAAGATTTGAAATAATAATGTTAATAATAACCGACTGAATATAAATATGGAAAACGAAACGGTTCATTAGATTTAGAAACAGATTCAGTTTTTAGTCCTGGCACCGCCACGCAACGCAATGCTTCACATCAAATTTTAACCAAATTGTCACCAAAAACTATTTTTGTTGTGAGTTTTTCCAGACGTTGTAAAATTCTGCTAGCCCCTTATTCTTTATGGAAAGAATCTCATGTAATTCGGGAACTATTAGATCTTTAGATTTCGTATATTATATCTCACACAAATCCCAATATATCATTATACTCAATTTGCAAGTCACTTTTTGAAGGCACTTACCTTCCAAACACCCTAAAATATAGCAAAAAAATTCACATATGGGCAAACTGATCTAATTATATGAACCAGAATCATCATGCGAAGCTAACTATGTATACATACATATATATTTTATATATATAAAAAATATATGTATGTATCCAATGATGTCCAAATTTTTAATCCATTAAGACAATTATATTGGATCATCAGTATGTGTTACACTTCTTCTTGCAATATTTCCTGCCTGAATCATTCAAGTACTTGGAAGTTATCTGGTAGGAACTTGCGGATCTCGCAACAATTCATATCTCGCAACAATTCATATCTCGCAAATCTAAGATATCTCCACAAATGTTGGGTAAAAAGTTGCTGCGGATATGCTGATTTGTTGCTGTTTTTTGGAACTACCATGTAGTTCGTCTAAATTTAAGATTCTCATATTTTCTCATGGGATATAGTTTTCATGACATTCAGTAGCTATCGTACTTTCTTCTTCTTTATAAGTTTTATCGAAGAATCCAACTTTTCCATTTGAATATCCTTTACTTCCAAAAAGATTTTTAACATAAGAATTTCCTGAATACAAAGATAAAGAGGAATATTAATATTATAATATTCATCAAGCAGCAGAGTTTACCTAGGACTTTGAACTTGCTCTCTTGTTTGTTATTCGCAAAATACGCGATATTATTTTTCACAATAATTTTCTTTCCGACTTCTTTGGCTATGAATCCTATTTTGCAAGTAATATCAGTCTTTGCAATATTTCCATCATACTTATAATTGTAAGTAAAGATTTATTGCACATCGATCTTTATTCAAAAAGGGAGGTTTATATTCTAGTGTATTTACAGCAATTTTAATCAACATAACCATGTTGAAAACTTCTGACTAGCACCAATTTCATAGAGTGAAAATAACATATATTTCAGAAACCGCTAGAATTATCTACGATGATACTTAGTGAGGCGTATTTAGCGACTACCTTAGAAATAACATATGATTCATATGAAGATCAGAATGACGGGTCAAATTGATCCAGTTGGATAGAAAGACCCCTAACTTAACATGTGCAGAACATTAATGAAGTATAAGTATATATTCACCTTGCAAGGCACGCTGATGGATATGAATTACCATTGCTACCACAAACAGGTATAAAGTGTGGAGGACAATTGCATGGTAGAGTAGTATACGCGGTATTTCTACCACTCAAAGCGCTCGTCTCACATTGCTTCTTACTACAAATAACTTCCTCAGCATAACAACTACAATGGTTGCAGTCAACTTCAAATGAGGAACCATGAGCTTGTTGGGTGTCTCCAAGAAGACATGGTGTGAGGGGGATGCATAAAAGTGGTTGACATTCTTCAATCCTTCCTTTGTTACATTTACATATTTTCAGACAACCTCTAGGATTGTTGGGAATTGGAATCCTAACGTAAGTACCATGCGGTACCATATACTCGCTGACGTTTCCAAGTTTGCAGCCCAATTCGCAGGTATATGGAGAGCAGCGGGTGCCATGTATGCATTTGTGGTTTACAACGCATACTTCATTAGCCTCACATGGATCACCTTTGCAAGGCGAAGAGACCTGGGATGCTATCCTCTGAGGAACACTCTCAGAAGGTGTTGTAAATTGCTCCAAACTGATGCATGATGCTGTAGGGTCTGGTGGTGATATGCTAGAGCATATTGTTTCCGCAGAATGTTCCAAGTCCATTTCATTCCAGTCAACACATTGGGACAAAATATCCAAGCAGTCCTGTCGGCAGATTTGAGTAGAGTGAGTGTGACGTGAGCATGGTTTAATCTCTAATGTGCATGCTACTGTTTGCCAAAGGTTTGGAGTACAGTTTGTAGAGTTTTTCAAGGGAAGATTAAGTCCGAATAAAGAGAATCTGTTTCCTGTTTGCCAGTATCTGACGTCGTTCCTGGCAGCATCATCTGCTTGGGTGGTGCAAGATCGAAACAGCTGTGTGGGTCTGTTGTTGAAGTTGGTGCAGAAGCTGAGGCCATCACATCCCAGTTCACAGGGTTCGTCGACTGAAAAAATATTAAAAATTAGAAAGGGCCATTTCTCCCACGTTATAAGGTTTAAAGAATTATATACTAGATCTGAAAAAAATGTTTTCATTCTCTTTTCTGTTATTACAAGTGAGAAAATCGGAAAGAAAAAAAAGAATAATTTTCCTCTGCCTGGTCGAAACCAACCTAATACTTTACTAGCATGTACTGAACACTCTTTGTATTTAATGGCAACAGGGCCAATATGCGAACATACATTATTCCACATAAGTCGCAGCCAATGCGAGAGAAGCTCACTCTGCGCACGTCCCCAGGTTGTGTACGTTCGAGATCATAAAGACATCATAACATAACCGACGAATTTTTCGTGCAACGTCTCAGATATTGGAATTGTTTAATCTAATGACTTGAAAACATAAACCTAGACGATTATTATGTATGATAAAAATCCCATATGATTTTGTATAAGGAAAAGTTAAATTATTTAAAATGAAAAACAAGCAAGCAATGAGTAATGAAATATCATTAATAAGGAGTGTGAGCTATGGCAATAGAAAGTTCTACAAATCGAGACAGCGTGACATATATCTGTATAACAATTCTATACTCAAACAAATTCGATAAAGTTTTGTTGATCGCAGGGGCAAATTGCAGACATGCGGACGTTTCAAGCTTCTTAGTTTTCATCAGTGCAATGAATGTTAGCGACTACAAATCTTATCTGTTAAGTATCTACATTCGCTATACACAGAGACACCAAGGTATTAATCATACATAAGCGCCACCTAGAGTATGCAAATATACATATAAGACATACCTTTGCGAGGTAATTCAAGTAAAGAAATGTATTCCCGAAGTCAGACCATAATATGCCGTAACACTCACAATTAGCATATTCATATTCAAATGAATTAATACGGTTGATCTGTACCAAATATCCTTAATAAGGAGTGTGACCTATGGTACTAGAAAGTTCTACAAATCGAGACAGTGTAACATACATCTGTATAGCAATTCTATACTAAAAAAAAACTCGATAACTATGAATAAGCTCGCAAAGGTGTGTTTTGTATGCATATCAGGTGTTACTTGTACCACCTGGCCACCCCATTGTTGTTGAACTCGAGGGGGCAGTGGTTGAAAGTCCGCATGCTGGACTAGGAAGCTATTTCATTTATCTGTTCGCAGACCCCCATGTTCGAGATATTCTCATAAAATGACTCTGGGTTTAACGGGACTTGTCCTGGCCCCGAATCAATGCGTAACTATTTAGGGTTTGTGGATCTCGACGAAATGGCTTAGCCGTTAGTGCTTGGAGCCAGGATCAATCAAATGACTCCATATGGGTTTGGTGGGCCAGGACTTACAGATCGTTAGACGGTGCTCGTACCAGGATCAATAGAAGTAATCAATCTTGAGATTATCTTAGTTAATGGGACTGCGTTCGGGTGCTTGGATAAGAATTCCTTCCGGCGGGTGAGTTGCGTCAAAAACCAACTCGGGTACTGATCTGCAGAGCCTGTAGAGGGTGAATAGTGCTTCGCTGCTACCAGTCAGACGGTTCTGGCTTTCGATTCGGGGCCCTAACTGTTAGCTGGTTGGCTCTCGCTTCGGAGGGGTTCTCGCTTTGCGCGATGTTATGGCGTAATCCTTATCACACTTTCTACCTCTAGAGGTGGACTGTAGAGACTGCTGAATAGTCACTTGGTGAAAGAGCTATGCTCGTCATGCCAATACAAAAATCTGGTAGAATTTACGTCTCGATTTGTAGAACTTTCTAATACTATAGCTCACACTCCTTATTGATGATATTTTGTACATATCAGCCGAATTAATTTATTTGAGTAACTTATCATTTTTGTGGTAGACAACAAAATATTTCAATCTTTTATAGGAAGAAGGAGGAACTGACTTTCATCATTATTCACTAAAGTGAATGAACAATTCCGATTACATCTCCATATGAATTTAGCTTTTTTTCAGAGCGAAAATAGAATATTGAATGAGGGCTTACTGCTATAGAAGAACTAGCAATTGAAAGTTTAAACACAGTTCTGAAATACAATAAAATGAAAGTAAGACAATACTCAGTGAAAAGTATAAGTTTCTGATAATGTAAGAGTAAAAATATAAAATACAACTTTCGTGTAGTTCAATTGTTGGATATATTATAATAGACGAAATGGTTAATGATAAAGTGTGGAAAAAAATCACTGAAACTGAGAGACCAACCGCAACTTCATACCAACAATTTTTTATAACGAACTGTATGATGAGGAATGTAGAGATTTGTACTGCAAAAATGCAAGATCTGCATACACGGGTACAAGTGTGAATATCCACTGCTGTGAGGTAACTTATGCATACAGTCAGTTGCTTTGATCGAAAAGTGAGACAGATGGGTTTCAGATGCAGATAGTTCTGATGAAATACTATATGTCTAAACCTTCCACGAGTAGGATTTAATACAAGACGAAAAGTGATAATTTTCTAATGGATAAGACGAAAAAAATAATCTTTGAATGTTACTTCTCATACAAGTGGAAAACTTGAGTAGCCTTATATCAAGTGGGAAGTTTAGTAGTAATGGAGTCCCTGTTAGCTTGTATATTTATAGAGTACACTCTTTCTTATGTGGCATTTGTACAATTTTAAATAAAGCGTTTAGTTGAGTGAATCCTTACTTCACTGAAGTATTTCATCATTATTTAATTTCTTCGATCAGAGAATGTAGATACGATTTAAATTTTACGCAGGATTGGAAAATCACGTTTTAATGACCGCATATTCAATGCATACGACAGAGAACTCCGACGTCCAGCTTAACATTGGAATAATCGAAAGATATACTCATTATGATAATAAATAATTCCATGTACAACTCGAAAAGGGATCTCTTTTCTCTCACACATTTGTAGCCCTTTTGGGAGTTGGACACCTCATTCCGTTTCGGATAATTACAAATTTAGTCGGCACATAGAACTCAGAAGTGATAGCGTGAAGTCCAAAACGCTTGAAAATCAAATACAATACGATACGGCATTCCTATTTCATTGCATACTGCATGTGAGGAATTTATTTACGACAATGAACGACGTAGATAATTTCATCTCTGAAAAAAATCAGTATTTAGCGTCTCTTTTTGCCATAACTGGTTTGAAAATAAAATAAATAAAAAAAATCTGAAAGAAAATATGAACGAATTAAAAAAAAACTCAATGCAAGTCGAAGGCTCCCAAATTTAAATTGAGTGTTCAAATAGTCCAAACAGTAGCCAAATCTTTTGTGAAGAGATAATTTCATATTTCTGAGTAGATTAGGCATAGTGGCTATTTTAGCACAAAGTTAGATTATTTTTTACCTTAATTCAAGAAAATTTGTAGGTCTTTCGATCTCATGTCCATAAATCGAGTTTTCCAGATACACCCTAAGAAAAAAATCATTGATAGATAAATCCGGTGATCTTGGTGGCCATTTGATCGTGCCATTCGTAGAAATGCCACGATTCTAAAGAGTCGTTCTGAGATATTGTGTGTTTGCGCGTGCGTTGTTACTTGAACAATCACCCTGTTGAAACCAGATATCATCGAAATTGATTGGGAGTTGTCGAATCGTCAGAATAATTTGATTCTGTAACAGCTTCAGATATTTGGCAGCGTTAAAGTTACCATCGATAAAGAACGACGTGTAATTTCCCAGGATCCCAGTCCAAACATGAAGTTTTTGTCGCTACTGGGTACGCACATCTATTCAGATGATTTTCACTGTAGCAACGTTGCAATTTTTACTTGTTTGTAAACACCCACATTTCTCAAACTTGTCAATGTAATAAGAAATAGTGGAACTTGAAGGAATTGGCCGATCTTTGTCTATTTGATTTTCAACTGTTATGGACTTACACGCGAGTACTTGGGAGTTCTATGTGCTGACTAAATTTGTAATTATCCGAAACGGAATGAGATGTTTAACTTCCAACCCCTCTCAAGGGCATCTGTGTGAGACAGAAGAGCATCCTTGTGGAGTTATACACTGGATTATTCATTATCATAACGCGCACATCTTTCGATTATTCCAATGTTCGACTGGACTGTCAGAGTTCTCTGTCTTATTCATTGAATATGCTATCATTAAAACCTGATTTTCCAAACCTGTATACTATAATAGCATATGTGATCGGTACAAGGAGGCATATTAACTATACTCATTGATATGGAAATGCTAAAAACTGAAGTTGAAATTTCTTTGAGTATATTTGGCACAAGTGTAAACCTTCAGAAAAGAAACAATTCAGTAAAACTTTGAAGACAAGCAAGATATGAACTTATTTGTCACCGAAATATGCGTGAACTCAGAATATTGATGTTCTTGGTAGTACAGGTATCCGGATTTAACGATTTAACTTTGTCTTAAAATATACCCCTGGGGAATGCTTCTCCATCATGACGACCAAAAATTTAAAAATTATATTTTCACAATTATTGCTTCCAAATGTGCTCTCAATGTCAGAACTTTCATGACGAGTAAAAGATTTTCGATTTAGAGGTTATGAATAACACGAAATTAGAATTTCAAAGCAAAACTTTCAGCATACCTTCATCAATGCAATTCCTCAAGTTTTCCTCAGACGACTGATTCAGACACTTCATCTGAAAATCCTTCCAGTATGTTATCCACGACTTGCTGAATGTTTTAGAGCACAGTCTGTGGCACTGAGGGTTGTTGGCTCTCTGGCAGCAGTGCCACTTGGCACTGTCTATTCCAACTCGAGATATGATTGAACCTCCCACCGAAGCAGTTGGGGTTTCTGGAGATTGGAAGAAACATTGCCAGAAGAAATCCTAATAACAAAATTGATTAAAATGATGTTCAATATATTTGTCACGAATATTTAATCTTCATTTTGATTTTCAAATCAAACAATATTTGGGACTCTTACCTGTAATAAAAATGGTCCACAACCTCCACCTTCCAGATCGTCTAGTAATGTTTGCAACGTAGACTCAGAAGTTGATAAAATTCTTTTGCAAGTATCTCTACATTTACTTTTGTTGGACATATCACAGCAATGGCTTACTGCAAAAAAAAGTTGTTTTATAAAAATACATTGATGATTGAAGCAGAATATGACGGAACATGCTCTAGATTAAATGACTTTGAATTCAGAATTATATATTCTAACTTTTACAATATACATTGAAACCACATACAAAAACTATCAAATTGATATCCTTATATATAATCAATATAAAATATTTTTCAATGTCTCGGAAAAAACTTTTTTACATCCCGACTTGAAATGTATTAATACAAATGTATTAACAAAAACTATAAAAGTATGTATATTAACATACAAATACAAGAAAATCCACTAATTCCAAAATTATCTAAAATTATCAAAATAAAGGATCAAATAAGAATAATTGAACGAGAACTCGAACATTTGATAGCTATTTCGGCCTATATGACCTCATCAGAAATATATTGAATTCAGATTCAAATATATAACAAGATCAAAATTCAACTTACCAAAAAACGGTAAAATATAGAACGAATAAACTTGAAGTAAGCTTTAAAGTATCCAAAATAAAACAGAAATGATCAACGTATTGTTACGTATAACCTATAACTATTTGTACTCGGAACACAGAAAAACAATAATAAAACTTATTCACCCCAAATAATGTCCCATGATAAGAAAAATAACCAGAATTTCAAAAATAATAAATAATTGAGGAATATATTGTGGATGGACTCTATATGAAATTATTTCATAATTTAAAAAACAATTTGAATGTGAGTCAATACTATAGTTTCAATATATATTGTACAAGTTAGAATATATAATTCTGAATTTGAAGTCATTTAAATTTTACTTCTATCAAGTATTGACTCACATTCAAAATGCTCTAGATTATTACAGAAAAGAATCTGAAGTTAGTACAAAGATTAATTTTTTTTTAAATCACATACGGTTCAATTTTTATGATAACATTACGAGTTCAAATATGTGAAATTCAAATTAAAAAAAAACTATTTTCTACGAAACTGCTGAACAAATTTTCATGAAACTAGTACTAAAATCTAGTGATACATCTGATCTTCTAGACTTTTAGCACAAATTAATTCACTCTTAGGTATGAAAATTGATATTTCATTAAAAAAACATCACACAAAATTTTCTCTCTTACTCCGTATAAATCTATTTCTATCACTTAATTCAAACGACTGTTTAAAGTCAAAGAAATAGTTACAGGTCGTCAGTAAGTTACCGATCGGAGCTAAAATTGGAAGGGGTCCGCACGATTTTATTAATAATATTAGGGGTACGGTACTACAGAAAGGTTACGAGAGGCGTTCAATGTATTCTCGGTATCTGAGTGAGTTACTAATAATGTTAGTAATCTAATTATGTCATTTACTATTCACACTATCTGAGGGTATAAATATATCATTTCACTACGAATATTTTTCTAGGTATCCTCAGTGAAATACGACTAGAATGATTGACGCAACAATGATGAAGAAAATCGAACATCGCGCCGTTATAAGGTTTCTCACTAAGCAGAGACAAAGTCAAAAAATCATTCATGAAGAGATGGTTGCTGTTTACCAAGACTTTGCCCCGTCGTTATTCACCGTTCAAATATGGTGAAGTAAATTCAAAAGAGGCAGAGAAAGCATCGAAGACGACCCTCGCTCGGGTGGGTCCGTTGCGGAACTAGTGAGGAAAATGTGGAAAAAGTGGAAAGGCTGGTACTTGAAGATGCCAGAATAAAAATCAAGATGTTAGCAGAGATGACAAACCTATCCATGGGTACCATACATGCTATTCTTCCTGACCATCTCAAAGGTAAGTGCAAGATGGGTACCGAGAATACTCACCGCACCTCATGAGCAAGTGCAAGTCGACTGCTGTAGGGTGTTTTCAGAGCTCTGTGGAGAACACCCATCGACTTTTTTCAATCGGCTGCTTACTGAGGATGAGACGTGGGTTCATCACTATGACCCTGAGAGTAAACACGAAGTCAATTTAGTGGACTGAAAAGGGTGAACAGCCCCCAAACAAGTTTAAAGTCACCCCATCCGCTGAAAAAATATTGGCTACGGTCTTTCAGGATTCTAAAATGGTTGAAATCATCACAGCAGTATGATACGCAACCACTCTGCGTTCGTAATTTAAGAAATTAGAGGAAAAAGGCGAGAAAAACTCACGGCGGGGGTGTTGCTGCTTCACAACAACGCACCGGTTTACAAGGCCCACGTGACGAAGGCTGCTCTGCAGTAATGTGGCTTCGAATAAATTACTCATCCTTCGTACAGTCCAGACTTGGAACCCAGTGACTACAACCTATTCCCGAATGTGCAAAAATATCTTCATCGACAGCGATTTTCCAATGATGAGGAATTGAAGGTAGCACTTAATAACTATTTTGAGGAGAAACGGAAGACTATTTTTTACAAGGTTTAGATAAGCTTATTTCTCTAACTATCTTACTAATGTATTGAAGTTCAAGGGGACTACATTGAAAAATAGAATTTTTTCAAAATGTTTTGAGCTTTCTTCCATGCTTTTATCGAGAATACATTGAACGCTCCTCTTAAGAAACACTTTTCTACAGCCTTTATGCTTTCAACGAAGATATTCTTTTGCCAACAAATCAAGTTAGAGAAATTTTTTCTAGTGTAACACTTCTAATGTGGCGTCATGTCCCGCTCCTCGCCAAGATTTCAAGTAAGGTAGAGTGCGAGCGTTCCCACAGCCGAGTTGCAACGTGAAACAAGATCACTGGCATCATAGGCAGAGTTGCATCCCATTGCCAATCTGATGAGTTCAGGTGGTACAACTCAGAACGAAACGCCGCCTCCCGAACTAAGAGGTTGAAGCTCCCTCATAACACCCCGCATCACTTTAGAGCTTCACTACCTAGTAATAATCCGCAGTCTTCTCTTGTGAAAACGTTTTAGAAGCTACACTTACATACAGTTTAAATTTTCAGGTGTCAGTTTTTGAATGATTGCAGTACTATATTTTTAGTAGCTTTGATGATAAATTTATCAAAAATAGATCTTCAGTGGTACTAAAAAATAACTTATAAATATGGATAAGTTTCAAATACACATAAGTATTAAATAGGGATAAGTATTAAACACCTCCATTTTATTTCGGACAAAACAAGCAAGAGCGTATATTTCTGATAATGTAAATCTAGATGGCAATAAAATACCATTAAAAAAGAATTGTAAATTCTTAAGCATCTACATAGATTAGCTTCTTGATTGGGAAACTCATATTAAATTTATATGTCATAAATTGAGCAGTACCTCTTCTACTCTAAAGAATGTATCGACATTTATGGATACTAATTCATCAAAGGTTTTTTATCATGCATGCATTGAATTTGTAATGAGATACTGCATTCTTAGGAGCTAGTGTAATGATTAAAAGATTTGTATCATCGAAAAAAGAATTATCAAATCTATAAATATAATTAAGTTTGAGGAGTTTTCAGCCTCAATAAACATTTTTGTATGCTTTTTTATACAGTTTGAAAACCACTTATGGAATAAAATTATTTGTCCTCATGTAAGAACATTATAATGAATACTGGGACTCGTCAAATTTTGATATTTTTTTCAATAGTGAACTTTTGGAATATAAATTCAGCGCAATTTAAGCACATTCCGTCCTCTTCATTTTTAATTGAATATTTTAAATGGAACATCCTGTATAGTTTTATATTTTCTGAAGCTTCTAAATAACTTTATTTCAAGGAACTATATCATATATGGTCTATTATTAATAATACCGGATGAAATTTCGAAAGCATTTATAATTGGTTTCAAGAAACTGAATACTCAAATTACATGATGCAATTGATATAAATATATTAAACTGAATGCTCAAAATGTTCTCCACCTCTTGGCAATAACAAAGTCTCCTATAAACCTCGTT
This sequence comes from Megalocaria dilatata, assembly GCA_034642435.1. Lineage (NCBI taxonomy): Eukaryota > Metazoa > Arthropoda > Insecta > Coleoptera > Coccinellidae > Megalocaria > Megalocaria dilatata. The sequence goes on along the minus strand of CM067859.1, from coordinate 47,256,814 downwards.
CCTGACTTTGTTTAAAGTTTGAGTTGAAATATTGTGCATTTCTGTAGTTATTCTCTCTTTGAGGTCTTCGATGCTCGTCGGATGTGTTGCATAAACTTTGTAATCAAGATAACCCACATAAAAAATCCCACGACTTGAGGTCTGGCGATCTAGCTGGCCACTCAATAGTACCTTTTCGTCCAATCTAATCATTGGGGAAGATTGCGTTTAAGTAAGTTCGGGCCATTGAAGCATAATGGGGTGGGACTCCATCCTGCTGAAACCAGACATTTTCATTCGGTAGGCTTGAATCTATTGGATCAGGAAATAAGTTGACTAAGACAGAAACAACTTCGTCTATGATCACACTCAAATATTTTTCGGCTGTCACAGTCTCATCTATAAATAAAGGACCAACAATATGGTCACCTATGATACCTGCACAAACTTTCACCTTTTGAGGACACTGCGTATGTATTTCACGCATCCAATGAGGATTCTCCACTGACCAAGATATCTGCAAATTTAGCGGTTTACCTCCCACTTCAATGTAAATGTTGATTCATCAGAAAAAAATTATACCAACTGCTATTTCATTTCTGTTCAGAGTTTATTCATTATTATTTCACAAAAATACATTCTACAATCTTCTGTTAGCTCCTGCACAAAAGTCACTTTATATGGATGAAGTTTCCACTAGAAGTTTTTCTTTGTGGAGACATCTTCTAACAGTTGTCTGAGTTACATTATTTTTACGGGCAATTTGACGTGTACATCTCATTGGATCCTCTGCAACACCTAACATAATTTCAATATCATAGTATCTTCAACGAATTGCGGTTTTCATTTTTAAAGATTTGACATGTCTAAATTCTCTGAATTGTGCATGAATTTTAGACAAAGTACCTTTTTAAGTATTAGGCAACTGAGGATACCTCCGATTAAATAAGTTTTCCACTTCAACTTAACTTCTGCAATTATCCCCGTAACCTATCATCATTAAAATCTCAATTCGGTGAGTTTAAGTTAAATATTTATTTCATTATTATGTTTCTACAAGACAAGCAATGCGTTTTTAATTAGGATTTTACTACTTAAATGTAAATCTGAACACGACAACATCTGACTTATAACAACTCATATTATTTTATTCATCGGCAAACGTAGATATTTTTTTCATGACAAAAATGTTAACAAAACCATCATTCATGAGCCTATCGAGAACTGATATTAGAAAGTTTTTCCAACTCAGTTGCTAGTTAGTTCAGAAATTCCATAAGCCTGTATTTTTTCTCTTCACAAAATACCATTATTTAATTATTAATTTCATTATTTCACCTGGTTTAATACATAAAAGACCGTGCATTAGTTAAAATCAGGTTTTCAAGGAGCTTCAAAAATTAGAACTGTGCTGGACTTGCGTGAATCGCCCTGTATATTTAAATTTATGCTTAAAAAGTGCACCATTAAATTTCTAAGTTGACGTTATCCAGTGTTTTTTATAATTTTCTAGAATAAGGATACGAAGAATTTTATTCCATAAGTGTTTTCCACACTCTATCTATGAATGTCTCTTGTATATTTCCAACTATAGTGAGAATTTTTCCACAGAGACCACTTACAACAATTAAGTAAGACGACTAAATATTATTAATCCTGCTCATTCATTATCACTTACTGAACCCATATTAGGGCTGTATAAACAACTATAATAGTCTTCAAACCGAATTTAAACTACTTAGTTGTCAAAATAGTTTGAAAAAAGTTGAGGAATATCTCATTCAATTGGAACCATATTGTTTGAATGTTTTTTTTTTGTTTCAAGAGGAATTCTGCGTTAATGACGCCATTTTATTATAATGTATTTTATAAGATTATTATCAAATAAAATCTATTTTTAATATTATTCTTAGTAGTACTTACGTCTTTTTGGATTTATTGGTGTTACTTGTACGAATTCTTTGATGCATTCGCTAACATCTGGACTAGTGGTATCACATATTTCTTTGACTCTTTGTCGTTGGTAATCGCTAGGACTCAACCTACTGCGGAAAATATCTAAACAAGCATCTCTACAATCATCAGTTCTGGCGTTGGCACAACAGCTATCGCCCTCCCTTTGGCGATCCAAACAACTGAAAAACGCTATTTCATCGCTCTGTCGACAACCTTGGGATAGATCATAAGGAGAGGTCGCTGTAATACAGGCTCTTCGACAGCTCTCGCTGTTCGGAACTTTACAGCAATATCTTCCTGACCAGTTTTCTCCTCTGGATATATCTGTAAGAAAAAATGAAAAAAATATATAATGAGTGAGACAGGAAGAACTAAGATTGTCATTGAAAGCAGTCAATTGATATAGAGCAGATTTTAGTTTTGAAAATTAAGTTTTAAAATAAGGTGAGTAAATTTAGATTCTTTGAAAGAAAAAATCTACAAAAGCACTGACGTAAAGTCAGAACCTTTTGCGCGCTTGTCCATTTTCCCTGGGAAGTTCAAATAATTGAATTACTTCTTCAAGAAGCTGCATATGTTGAATAAATATTTAGGTCCCAAATTTAACATGAAAGATTCTCATCTCTTTTCGTTTCGAAAGTTGTAGTGTTTGAGGTAACGCTCAACGCTGGTCCGTTCACAAAAAATATTTGGTTTGAACTTCTAATCATAAAGTCCTCACGAAATTTTAAACGAACATACAAGTTGTCATTCTACTTATAAGTAGTAAATTTCATATCGATCGAAATCGTAGTTAAATCGAAAATTACATATTTTGGTGAAACGAAAGCACGCCGTTCCCTGGCAAGAATATGCTATAAGATAAAAAAAAACATACTTATAAAGACAACAACATATGCCAAATTAAAGCACCTAATTCAAGTCATCAAATAAAGTCTAACCGTAAGCACACTTACTTTCGAACGGAAAGAGAGTCTTCAAACTTCCAGGGAAGCATGAGTGTATAAATGTCACGGCTGGGTTCGGGGCACACCAGTTCCTCAGTTATTCACGTTTAAAAATTTTTCATATTTTCCGCAAGATTTTCGAAACTTCAGACTGGATCGATCTGAAATTCGGCATTTGGAAGTAGAACAACAACGCACATGCTCGCGCGAAAATTCCTAGAATCGAATGATTAGAAATTGAGAAAAGTTATCAAATAAGCGTGGATGTAGCTTAAACACTATAACTCTGGAACAAAAAGAAATAGAGATTTGAAACTTTCGGGGTAAGTTTAGGGCCTGAATATCTCAGTTGACTGTTCGAAATTAGTGTGTCATCGATAATCAGGTCTTTCATGTTAATATTTAGATCTTGCAGTTTTGAGAATTGTCGTTGGAACTGTTCACACTATAGATTATTTGTTTTCTAATGATTATATATGGCCTTAGAAAACATGGAAAGTCATTTAGAGAAATTTGATATATTTATACCTATTTATTTCACATGACGCAGCATTCAAAGTTATAAACTGATTCGATCCTTCTTTACTTGCATTGATCTCATTATTTTTCTGTAACCAATAAGAAGTACTATTTCGTTCATTCAGTCCACCTCCAAACTGACCTTCCAGTCAATTATGTTAATTTCCCTCCATTTGTTAGAAGGGGTGCATCGAGCACCTCTAACGTTCAGTCTTTGAAAATACTGTAAAACCATTATTATTCTAGTAATATTTAAACTTGTCGCATATAGCTTTTGCTAGATTATGCACTCTCATTCAGATTTGTTGTACGTAGCTTGTGACATTTCGTTCCAAGCTATCGTGGTTATTATTGTTAATATAGTAATCCATTTGATTGCCAAAGTATTGGCAAATTCATTACTTTTGTTTTTAGTGTAATAATCATATCTTTTAACTTGGTTTATATAAAGTAAACCAAGAATTATAGTTCGTTGTTATCATAGTGTATTACGAGTGTTTTACTTTAATTCCTTACAATAATCTTCGTTGGTTTATCTTACTGGATAAACAAAGCTAGTTCATCATCGGGATAACTACATACAAGTGCCCTTGAAGTAAAACTATTCGCTAATTATTTCAAAATACAGTCCACTTAAACCCATCGAAATTAATCATCGAGATTAATTAATTTGCATTTGCCTGTTCATTCAAAATACTAAAATTAATTGGCAAAATACTGCGGTAAACTAACAGTGGTACGTTACAGAGACTAATGTCAAATTTCGTGAGGATAGTAGGTGATATGACAAGCGCACAAAATCTCCTGATTTCACGTGTGTGCTTTTTTCGAGATTAACTCCATTCAACGTACTAATTGGTTTTAACCTGTGTCGTTATATTAAGATTATATCAAGATAATCGAACTCCTACACTTTTAGTTAGTTCTAACCAGATTAATGATATATTTCCTTCAAAATATGAACTAATTAGTTTTTCCAGTGACCTCGTTAATTTCATTTGATGTTAGCGTAACATACTGATGTTTTTATGTTGATATTTTTTTAAGATACAAATGAGGGAAAAATTCGGTCTTAATCTTAAAGAAAGTTTTATTGGAGGCCGACAACTTTAAATTGACAACATAATTTTGTACAACAGCCTATTTAAGAGTACTTAGATGTCTTTATGGTGGTTTGGTTTATCAGATCATCATGAAAAGATATTTTCCATCTATTCAAAATGGAGAGAAGGATCCAATTTTGTTCATCGATGAAGCACACTTTTGATTGCATGGCTATCTATATCAATGAACAGAATTGTTCCATTAATCCTTAACCGGCTTGGCCAGAAATTTTAACACTCCGAGCATGGCGGAGTCCCTGGGACTCCGGAGTTTTCGAAAGATTCTTTCTGTTATAAATGGCGAATTGGTTCCTGATTCACTGAAAAAATAATAAATGACACAGTGGAATAATATGATTTAATATATAAATGAACATACCATCTAATAAACTCAATGAATATGATAAACAAAACAAAAACTCAAAAAGATCTCTACGGAAATGAACATTAATATTTTTCTCTTGATTCATTGGACAAGAGTGAAATCGAAGTTTGTCTTCATTTAAAATATGTTACGTAGATTCTGTAGTAACGAAACACTAAGAATTTGAACTCCTAATTATAAAGAGAAAAATACTGTCATTGGTCCAAATTTCATTGAAAAAAAATTTTTTTTTGCTATAATACATTGCAGACAAATTGATTTCTTGCAGTTCAAACATAAATATGCAGTTTTTCCCTTCAATTTCGGATCATATTCAGAACAATATTCCCTCTGGTTCATGGGCAAAACATCTTCAACTTCTGCTGGTGCCTGGACTGCAATGTTCCAAATTCTGAATAGTCCTAATTTCAGTTCTCTTAACAAATTGGTTTTCTGGGACCTCTCAACAAGAAGCGGTTCATAGAGTTGCTTGGCCAACACCTTCAAAATGCCTTATCGTTCAAGTCGTTTCCTGTGGGCACAAGACAATTCTGTAGAATAGAGCCATGGGCCAGCGTTGTGTCCTTCTGTTACAACTGTGCTTGGTAGTTTTCTAGATAGATTAGATTATTTTCTCTAAGGATATGTGGTGTCTCATGTCTACGCCCATACGCCCGAAAGAAATGAGCCAATATCGGACGCATTATTGCTGAAATGTCCCAGGCTTCAACGGCATCCGTTATCCATTCTATCCCCTTGTGCGAAGATATTCGAAAGAATCTTAGCTCTTAGAATCAGATCTCATTTGGAAGAGTACAACATTTTGCCTCCTTGTCTATCTGGGTTTCTGACGGGCTACAGTTGTTGTACGGTATTTCTCTATCATTGCTGATATGAATTCAAGCAAGAATTGTGTTTTGGTGCTTATAAATTATCAATTAACAATTAAATCCACTGAATAAAAACTTGAAGGGTAGAGAATTTTATTTCGTTTCTAGTTTTATTAAAACCAAATTCCTTTCCAAAAATGCAAAACATAATCTCAAGAACTTCTTTGAAAACAACTTGCCCGAAATAAGTTCCTTCAAAATTCCTAAATCATGCAGAATATCTTCAAAGTGAAATGTAGAATGATTACAACGGAAACTCATCAGCCCTATTTCACATAAAAAAAATAATAATAATTAACAAAATATATCCTACACAATACTGAATATAGCTGTCTGAACAAACACTAGAATGAAGTGAACTTTTAAGAATCTTACGTATTCTATGTTCGCCACAGAAACTTCACAAAAACAGACATTGTCTGGTAGGTCAGGGGTGGTTTTTACTGAAAGTGGCGTACCACAGGGCTCAGTGCTTGCTCCAATTCTGTTCTGAATCTACACATTTTTCAACACCGATGGAATGAAGTTCTGTACAGAGTTCAGATACGCAGATGACACTCAGCTCCCCTATTCATTCAAAGCTGCGGAAACTGAACTAGCAAACAATGAGGTTAATGCTGATCTTGACAGACTGCTGGATAATTCATCCAAACACCAACTTTTGCTAAATCCAAATAAGACTAAATTACTCTTCGATAGAGAAAGCAAGAACATAAAAGACCAACTGGACAAGAATAAGTGGAGTCAAAGTTCCTGTATTTATATCAGCGGAACTTGGGAGTGATTTTAGACACAGAGCTTCGTCTTTATGTTTTCAACGAGCTTACTCAGCCAAGGGCGTAGATATTAAGCGGGTGCTAGTGGTAATTAACTCCCCCCTTGGATTCCCAATTATAAAAATTAAAAATTTTAATTAGAATGAAATGAGAAATCACTTTGTTTTCTAACACTTTTATTCACTGAACATACAGTGACTCGAGTTTGGTAGTATTACTACATTTTCAAACCAAATGTTTACTTGGCACTCTACTTGATATCTGTAATGCCTGTAAATTTGGCGAGCTCTGAGAGAAGTTTTTCAATATTAAAGAGGTCAAAAACTTGACTCAGATCCAGAATGGGTCACGAAAGATTGTTAGGTTTGGCCTTATTGTACGTCCATAGGGAAATTGAAGTAGATATTGATTCTATGATAGACAGGTTTGCGATTATGGAGGGGAGATTATTGGAATTATTAGTTTGTAGGTAAATATGTTATATTTATGACTATGTCATTTAAGTTTGTTTTAATTAAAAATTTATTTTCGTACAAGAAACATGTTTGTTGTTTTGAAAAAATGAATGTTTCTTGTTATCTATGTATATAATGCTTTCTCAGTATTTATTTTGGATAAAATAATCGATGTATACCTGACGATTTTCTTACCTTATTCAAATCGCCTCCATATCTTCATCACAAAATAAAGTTCAGATTAGATGTTCACAGTTTAAATGTAAGATTCAGGGGGTCACTTTTTCCATCTGCTCATAAAACAACATTTTTCCGCTGATCATTTGCATTTTATATTTATATATATAACATTATACAACTGCATTCCTGCTCCTCTGAAGCTTTGCTGTTCATCAGGGTTTAAAGTTGGTTATCGAAGATTACTGCTCGATTTTTGAAGAAATCATAGATTTTGAGGGTGTGGGATAGTTATGGAATGATATGTTCCTCAAGGTGTGCGTACTCTTGGTATAGGATGGGTGTGAAACATGGAAAATAAAGCTTTCTTTAATTTCTACGACGAGCATAAAATAAGTAGGATTTTTAAAAGTTACTTTATTCTGATGGTTGTTAAGAAGACATTCAGCTTTTCTGGTAAGATTTCTTTTTTTAATTATTTTTATTTTTTAAAAATGAAATGAAGCTGAAGAGTTTTCCTTGTAGGAATTCTAAATTGCTCTTTGAAGATGTGCTGCATGTTTTAGAAATATTTTTGCAGGATTTTATTTGAAATAAGTTGATTTGAAAAAGTTCTCGAGGTTATGTTTTGCATTTTTGGAAAAGGATTTGGTTTTCATAATTCAAAATACGAGACAAAATTTTGTATCCTTCAAGTATTTATTTAGCATTTTTAATTAATAATTTATATTTCTTGCAATCTTTTAATTCCTTTTGGTACGGTCTAATGAGTGTTAATTCTATATGTCTACTAAATTGAAACAGTAATTTATTTAATTTAATACTGAAAAGTTTTTGAATAGACATTTTTCTCATTTAAAATTTGTATGGAGTTAACACAATAAATCTGTATAATATTTGAAATTTGGTAATAATCCTGCTATCAAGTAAAAACGTCTTTTTAATTTTAAATGTTTAGTTTTTCATTTTCTTCACAATGAGGGCTTACAGTTATAACAGTTTAACTGACGTAGGTCCTTTTGCAGTTTGTATTAATTCATTTTGATTATGTTTTCAAATTGTTGAATATTTGTGTATTGATACTGCAATAAATTCATTATTATCATTATATTAAATGCAGCTTGATTTATTATGACGAGGATGTAAAAATTTTATAGCCAGATTATGTATCAGCCGCGGCAGTAACATCAGAAATCATATTCTGAGACTGATGCCATGAAAGTATTCGACAAATTAATTCAATTTAACGAACATATATTCTTCCTTATTCAAACATTTTTCAAATTCTTGATTGTTTCGGTCTCTACTTGAAGGAAAATCATCGTACATGATTTAAAGTAAAACACTTTATTTCCGCTGATATTTATTATAACCATATTCACCTAATTAAATCTAAATATAATTGACGAAACAGTTGTTGTGCAAACAAAGAATATTAGCGATGATAAATGTTTTACTTGAAATCATAAACATTTTTCATATAAATCTATTCTAAAACCCTTACAGTTTGAATAAATAGAAATTCCATAACAAATAACTTTTGAAATCAATATGAACTTTCATACAGTATATACCCAATAAAGTCATCTCATATTCCTCTGCGTTTTTTTCAAAAAAACACCTTTTATTTCAAATGATTTCAGTGGGCTACCCCGCAGTTTAAATTTAATTTTTAAATACGAATAAACAGCAAAATGTACCGATCAGTTTTCCTGATTTACGATTGACTGACTCCCTATACTTGGGGCAGATAATTGGATATTTTAGTAATCGAAGCTCCTCTTCCTAATAGAGATGGCAACACATAATACACTTAAGTGTATTGTGATCAATTCTCTGGTATAAAAGAGATGCGTTCAAGAGCTGATATTATATGAAGGCAGATCGAAGACTGAATGAAGAATGAATACTTTTGTTCAGTTTTAAAGTCGATGTTTATTGTAAGTTTCGTATCAGACAATATGGCAATGATCTATATACATAGGGAAACCAGGATTTCAGATCTATATCCTGCTATGGGGTATTCGTCTCTTTGAAATAAGTAAATTTGTAATATAAAAGATGAATTTCACTCAAAAAATCACTCAGCTTAGATATTTCATTATTTATACCAAATATCGTCACGTGTTTATGTCTTTCAAGAGCATCTTCAGTGGGATACAAAATATAGTACAAGTGGCACAAATACAAGAGTACTATTTATATCCCCTTGAAGAAAAACGTGCAAGATTCCTGAATAAATCATGAAAAATATAGCCCGACTGTTATTTCAAGTAAAATTGTTAAAAATGAATAAGGAGTATGAGATATGGTAACACTGCATAAGAACACTAAAGTTTTCATAAAACATTAGGGCCACCTAGTGCCCGAAAATATATATACACGACACATCCCAGTGAGCTAATTCAAGCAAAGAACTGTTCTAATGTTACAAACGCACAAGGTGAGGCTAGTGTATTGTTCTTATGCAGTGCGCATACAGGTGGTTTGTATTAGTTGCACATTACAGGGCACTGTTGATTGAAGCCAACAAGCTTCGAAACATGTGCATGTTTAATGCTTACGTCAGAGCGATCAACAAAATATATTCGGTAGTTTTGAACTGTTATACAGATGTATGTTTGTACTGTCCCCATTCGAAGAACTTTCTGTTACCTTAGCTCATACTCCTTGAAAATCATATTTGAAAGAGTTTATCAGTCGAATTAAATCATTTGAATAACAGTTTTAACATATTTCACATGAAGCCACACGCAAACTCCATTCATTTTATGAATATATTATTGGTTGAAACCAGCAAATTGAATCCAAATATCAAAATTCGTTTCTCCTTCCAAGAGAAACTCATAGAATAACAGAAATTATTGGGTATACAATTTTGGTTTCGCCGTTTTCCTAGAGATGGTTGTAGCATTGAATAATTCTCAAAATAAACATGAGGTTGAAGTTTTTCAAAAAATTGGACATCTGACAATTAAGTTAATTGTGTTTGCATCACAAAGTTTTATAAATCGTAGATATTTTCTGCATCCTCATATTTTCCAAATAGGTCTGTATCATTTTTAATGAATATGATAATATTTGTAGCTACTTGTATTGTTTACAATCGCGTTTGACAGGAGATCTTCACCGAGGAAATAGTTGTTTGGATTCAGATCTGGAAAGTGAGCTAGCCATTATTGGATCCAGCTTATCGATGAAAATGGGGTGTAGATTTCTCTTGTTACAAGATATTCGTACACCTGTAGAATGGATAATGATAATGGGTTCAATTTAACCTTTCAACGAACGTTGCTCCAGTCAAAGTTCCACCTAAAAAAAATTGACCAACTAATGCGATAACCTAATATTCCTGCCCAGGCAGTCACATTGTCTAGATATTGAGCATGTGATTCTCTAACACAATCAGAGTTTTCACCTCACCACTGAGAAAAAACGCACATAAAAGTACCGAGAAATTCTAATTTAATTTTGGCTCTAGGTGAAACATTTTAACAATTTTATTTTTAAAAAATCCACACAGTTATTATGTTCCACAGTTTATTCAGAATTCTGACACGTGTTTCGGTCTTTCGACCATCTTCAAAGGAGTACAAGAAGGAACTAAATTTTAAATTGAAAAGGGTCTTTTATTACACTCAGGATATCTGTGTATTTTCATAGCGCATGGAATTAACAGCATCCAATATAGGTGTTTCCCCAAAGAGTATTTGGGAGTTTGTTAAATTCTCCTTTTTTCTAAATTCTTTTTCGATCGAAAGAATCTCCAACTAGTCCATCAATTTACCCTTTATCAACATTATATTACTATATAAAGATCTCACTTTACTAAATGAGATCTTTCTCATTGAAAAAAAAGATTATTTTCTATTCAAAGTTCTCCAAAACCGGTTGATTTCTGGTTTCTCGAAATAGACATCCTTTGTTCTTTGATCCTATGTTGTTAACATCGGCCTGTCTGTCCTATTTATGTAGCAATATAATCATCACATTTAATTTGATGAATCCCTGATTCGAAAAATTAAATGTGATGATTGTAATATTGCATATATAGGACAGACAGGCCGATGTTTACAACATAGAATCAAAGAACATAGAATGTCTATTTTGAAAAACCAGAAACAAACCGGTTTTGCAGAACATTGTATAGAAAATAATCATTTTCCTAATGAGAAAGATGCCATTTTACTATATAATGTTAATAAGGGTGAATTGATGGACTATTGGAGATTCTTTCGATCGAAAGAGCCATTGAGAAAAAGGAGAATTTAACAAATTCGCAAATAGTCTTTGGGAACACCCCTATATTGGATACTGTTGTTTCTATGCGCCATAAGAATACACAGATGTCCTTAGTGTAATGAAAGAACCTTTTCAATTTTAATTTTAGTTCCTTTTTGTACTCCTTTGAAGATGTTCGATAGACCGAAACACGTGTCAGTATTTCGAATAAACTGTGAAACATAAAAACTGTGTGATTTTTTAAAATAACGTCAATTTTAATTTAGTTATTATCGTGATGTCGTGCACATATTCTGCCACAAGTACCGTATTCGCCAGATACACCATGTGACTTTTTTCTTCCTTTAAGTCCTTAGGAGGTCTTACAGAAGTAAATGGAAGATTGGATTAAGGGTTAGCATGAGTATGTAGTTTCCGATAGATGTTATTTTGAAGGAGATGAATTTGGAAGATGATTCACCCAATTTAAGGATCATAGTGTACATTCATCACTAAAGCATATATTTGAAAGATTTCTATGTTCTGAAATTCGGATATCATATCACATAATTCTATTTTTGATTGGGAACATCCTCGTTCAAATAATGCAAGATATATTTTGTAGGAATGCTACTTGCTACTCACTTTTTTGCAAATTCCGATAAACGTTCGACTGGGGGTAGTATGCTCCAAGGATCGCATAGAACGGTGTTGATTAATTGTCAGTTCGTTCAAATTCCTACTTCCATTATTTTGTGTTCACCATATATGAAACTTTTTCGCGGTATAAAAATTATGGTTTAATGTATGAAAATTGTTTCAGTGGATGAAAAATTTGGGCTCACCAATTTTAAATGTAAAAATTCAAAATTCCAAAGAATTATGTTTCGATATACGAACCTTGTATTTTCCGAATTTTTCAGAAGTTGATACATATTTGATTTTGAACGAAATATTCAGTTGAAGGTGTTATTTTACCTTTATATTTAGAGATAATTCTGAAGTAATAAACGAATTTTCATACTTTTAATCAGTAAGATATGTTCCTTATCTATTCCACTACTGGACAAAAAATTAACACTGCCTCAAGTGGCGTAAGAACACAGTAACAAAGCGTGACCAGAACACAACTGAACTCCTAACTAGCCAGATTCTAAGAGATCTTCACAGAAGATTTAGGAGAATCAGGATGAAATAAGGAATTGAATATATGGATGTTCAAAAATTTGATAGATTTAAAGAACTAGATTATTTTTCTCGATTCTACTCAAGCAAGATGGAATCGCATAATTGATTGCAGTTTTTCTGTCATTAATTAAATGTTACACTTATATGTTTAGCTCCATTTATTACTTTCAGTCGAAGATATGACGCGTTTCGCCACATTGTAGCTTCTTTAGATGTTTTTAAACTACTCTTCAATACATTTGGTAACATACAATAACTTGAATGGATTCAGAGTTCTGAAAAAAGGGCGCATAAGGTTGAACTCGATACTTCTGTCAGGTCATTCAATAAACTCTCAGATTTTTTTAATCTGTTAATTTCTAAACTTTCTAAGAAGTTCAGCTTCAGGCCTCTATTTTCCTTCTGCAAAATATTAGAAAATATTTAAATGTTCATCAAAGAAAAATGTTTTTCTGTTATCAGATTATCTACGTAAGTGGAATCTAACTTTACTAAAGGAGGATCGCCTACGTTCAAACTTTCCAAATGCTCCAAAAACATAATGGAAACTTTTTTTTAATTTCTGACCTCAATCTCCAATCAAAAATGCACTAATACTGTGACAAAATGGAAAACATTGAAATTTCATCCAATGCAAAATGAGTTTCATTTGAGGATCTAAATTTATTTTCGAGCCTAATGACCTAATAGCCCTTATAAAAATAATACAAAGTGAATTGTATAATAAAAAGAGATTTTTGCTTGATAGAAAAAATTATTACAATATTTTAAATATCATACACATTTATTTTTTCATCTTCTACAAATTTCAAAAAACTTTTTAGAATTGAATTAAATGAATGTCTTAGAAAACAGTTTCAATTTAGTAGACATATAGAACACTCATAACATAACACTCATTACATAGTACCAGAAGGAATAAAATAATTCCAAGAAATATAAATTATTGATTAAAACTACTGAATAAACACTTGAAGGATGCAACATTTTGTTTTGTATCTTGTATCATGCAAAGGGATTTGGTTTATTATACAAGATACAAAATAAAATTTTGTATCCTTCAGGTGTTTATTTAGTATTTTTAATTAATAATTTATATTTTTTAGAATTCTGTATTCCTTTTGGTACTGTGTAATGAGTGTTAACTCTATATGTCAACTAAATTGAAACTCTGTTATCTAAGACATTTATTGAATTCAAATCTAAAAAGTCTTTGAAAAAAAAAATTTTGGGAAATTAAAATTTGTAGAAGTTAACAAAGTAAATTGTGTGAGGAAATCAGATATTATTAATTTACTGAAAATTTTCCTGAATGAAAATTATTATTATTAAGATGGCTTAATTATGAGGAGTTCCGTTAGCCCACAGTTAGCTGAACTTTCCATGGAAAGTTTGGAAAAAACAATTAATAAAAATAAAGATAAATTCACTAGTATTGGTGAAGATATGTGGATGACATGATTAAAGGTTTCAAAGGTACCAGTAGACCGCCCGATGGTTTTCTCCATTACCTTAATTTAGGTTACAGAGTATTGACTTCACGATGAAAGTAGAAACTGATTAATGCTTAAATTATTTGTATTGTGCAATAACTAGTCAGACACAAACATAATTTTTCCATTTCTTATAAACCGTCAAGAGACTGTAAGAACAGATATAACAATATTCCAAAGTTATCAGCTAATCATAGTATGACACAGAGATTATTAATATTTTTTTCATCAGCGAAAAATTTTAATTATTAATTTAATCAAACAAATAGTAAATAAAATAGAAAAAGGCTTTTTACTTGATAGAAGAAATATAACAAAATTTGAATATCAAAACAGATTTAATCTGTTAGTCTCCTACAATTTTAAATTGATTCTAAAAGTTTTTTGAATAACATTTTTTTTTAAATTAAAATTGTAGAAGACTAACAGATTGAATCTGTTTTGATATTCAAATTCTGAAATAGTAACTAAATACGATTATCCGCAATCAATAAAAGACAACGTGATTGCCAGAGAACAAAAATAAATATGCTATTTATAAAATATATCTTACGTTGAAAACAGAAAAACATTGAATTCTTTCAGTTACTATGGTAACCATATCTTCAATTACGTTCCTTAAAAACGCAGACATTAATATATCCCTTAGAACCAATAATTTTTTGGCAAAAATAAAGTAAATTCTTAACCCAAAATGAATAAATCAGGTTATGAGGTATTTTCCAATAATCATACCTGCTGAAAAACTTATCTTCGACAAATCGGATGCTTCAATACTAGATTAAATTATATCTTCTCAAAATGATAAAAAATCGTGTAATGAAAGAGAAATGCGGAAAACAAAGTCAGCAATCAAAGAAATAGCAAAATGAGCGTAAACGAAGGATATGAGGTAATGATGAAGTAATATGGACAACGTCTTCAAAATATTTTTCTAGGTATTTTCATCATGAAAAACCACATCAACACGAACCTTCAAATTATTGCAGTGTTGTAGCATTCTGTGAATTCGAGAAGTTTTGGATACTGAATGAATTTCTTGTGTGTTGTTAATAAAAGGATTGTACATCAGCGTTTTCACATACTTCATTTTCAATTATTTCATGGACCTGAGTCTAATCTTTCGAATAATTAATTTAGGTATGCTTCACCTTACCAATCAAATTGATTTATGAAAATACAGAACATCAAATCCGAACGAAAATTATTATACAGTAATTATTTAGTAACAAAACTTGCTAAATTTGACAAATGGTTGTGTCTTTAATATATTGAGATGTTTTCAGGAATCTCAATGAAAACGTATTATTGAATAATAAATATTACAGTGAACACTTAGCTCAAATATAGAAATATGTTGCAGTCTTTGATTCAAACTTCATGAATAATCTTTGTAAGATAACCTGCAACCTTTCTTTTTACGTCTGATACGCTTATCTATTCCAGATATCTCCCAACGACTGAGGTCGTGAGTTTGTGTTCGTTATTTTCATTCATAATTCATGGTTCTACCAAACGAAAATAAATACAATACTGACAATAAAAATAAAACGTTCCGATCGTGTCTTATTGTTTTTGAGAGATCATGCTGCATCCTCTAGAAGATCACATTTTGAGCCTGTTTATATTTTATTTAATATTGTATTATCATGTTTCATACCCTTCTAAAGTGTTTATAATGCATATTTCTTCGAATACATTCGATTTTTTATGAAAAATCGAAAAACTCCCTTGAAATCTGGCAGAAATATTCATTTTTAATCCATTTTTAGTCGTGAATTAGAGCAAAATATAGAATGAAAAATGTGTTTGATTACCCTTGATATTTATCTCTTTATGTTGATTATAATTTATGTCTCAGCTTACCAAAGATATATTAAATGGTCAATTTTTAAATTAAAAATTAGAAACTTGCCTATTATTTTTTTATACTCCAAAATTTTTCATTTTATTTGTATCCTTACAGTGTTACATGGTCTATGTTCATAATGATATTCATCTTAACATACATTCATTTTTGAGTAAAAAATTTGAAACGTCTGAATTTTAAAGAATATTTATACATGGTCCTGCAATAGTGCGTTGCGCTTCCATAGCTGCCGAACCAGACATCTTAGAAATTTTTTTAGAAATCAGGCTTCTTTTATTTTTCATTTCTGCATCTCAGGAAATTATTCTCTAACATACAGGGTGTTCACAAAAAATAATTCAACAAATGGGTGATTTTTTAAATGGATCGCCCCGTATATTTCCATATATTTGTCAACGCCCTTCAATATCTCTATCATGATGCAAAATATTAGATATATTTTTTCAACGCTACAGATCTTAATCAGAGAAAACTGCAAAAAGTTGAGGGAGTAGTTCGCTAAAAGTCCTCTAGCGATTTCCAAAAGAAAACGTTACTCGAAATTATGATCAGAAATTCTTTTTAAATGAAAGATTTAGTCAGTTATTGTTCCTAAATTAAAAAAAAAAACTATTAATGGCCAAATATAGAGAACTTCAAAATGTTATTTCTCGATTTTTTCAAATGTAACATCCCATATTTTTTCACGATAATGTGGAGAAATTAATGCCTCACATTTTCTTAAGAGTAATCTTAGGGTTATTTTCACTCCTGAGATCAGCAGACACGAAAAATGACATCACAACTGAAAATTTTGTTTGATTAATGAACATTCTAACTGAATATTTGAATAATTGAAACAAGGAAACCTGCGATAGAAATTATTCAGATGATATTCTGTACATATTTCTTTATTTTAGTGATCCACGAGATATTCGAAGTGTCGTCCGCCTTATTTCGAAGACAAAGCAATCCGATCATGAAATGACCTACTAACCCTGGTCAGCATGACTGGAGTAATGCTCCGGAAAGCATTTGCTATTCTCCCGTCTGTTGAGAGCTATTATTGGATATTCACCATAAGCAATTCCCTTGATGTGGTCCCATAAAAAAAAATCTGATTTGGTGAGATCCGATGATCTAGCAGGCATCTTATCGGTCAGCCCCTAGCAATCCACCTAATTCGAAACTGGTGATCCAGAGCTCTCACGGCACAAGAATTAAACGAAAATATATAATATAATCGTGGTCAATATTCTTCTTGGCTTGCATTGAATTTGATTCTTTATTGGTTGACTGTCGCACATATGTTTTGATAATTACATATGTCTATAAAAAAACAGTGTTTCTAGGAAATTTTATTCGATATAATTTTGAAAATTGTTAGAAATTTTTAATATTAAAATTTGTTTAGGTTTCAGAGAATTTCTCTAATTAATATTTGAAATATTTGAAAAAAAAACGAAATGCAATACAAAGTTTTTGTAATACAGGTCGAAAATATTGAAATATATCTTGAGACAGAAACAATTACTACAGATTGAATCAGTTTGATTGGAAAATTTTTTTGAGTAATCACTTCAAAACGGCCAAAGACCTACTGATCGAAACATGCAATATAATCTGCTTTTGACAATTTTTGTTTCATAACCTATCACAATAATATGTAAATAATAATAAATTTTCTGGTTTCAGATTCAATCCATCCAATTATTATTCTTGTTCCAAGACATATTCCAACAATTTTTCATATTTATTACATTATATTCATATGCTTGAAAAACTTTCCAATTAAACTGATTTCTCCTGTGATCACATTCAAGCTGTAATAATTGTTTCTGTCTCAGGGTATATTATAACAGTTTTGACTCTTTTTAGAACTTTGTATTCCATTTCCTAATTTTAATCCCAATGATTTTTTTCTTAGAAGTTTATTGTTTTACGTTTTGTCCTCATTAAGGAATATTGTGTTAAAAAAATTCAGGCAATGGGAGTCTGAAATCAAAATAATCAAATCACTTTGATATTTACATTTAAATCAATACTTTGAATAGAATCACCGATCTATCAAATGTTTTATCACTATTAAATGGTAGTAACAAATTGGAATAATCGAATGATTAATTAATTTTCTCATCGTTCAAATTTTACTCTTTCTGCTAAAAGTATCTACTGGAATGAAAAATTATTGCGATAATCTAATCAAGGTACGAACAGTACTGATGCAAAATGAATAATGTAAAATTCATAATAGGCTTGAAATGCTTCAAGGTTTTATGTACAGAGTTCAAACTTTACAACTGAACCAATATGGTATAACTTGGAATTATAGCAACCTACCTACAAGGTAGGAGGTAAAATCATTGTATTTGTCCCAAGATTTCATTGTTAATCTGCCTTATAATGGAACGATTCATTGGTTAGACAATATGAAGTGGGATCCGATAGGATTTTTGAAATTGTACAAAGGAAAATAGATTCACGCCACTAACTGGGTGTTAAATTTTTATACTGGAATGGATTTTAAATTTATTCATTGTGTTATTGTATTAAACCAGGAAGTAGCCTACGGGATGCTGCAGGAATTTATTAAATATTCAACAAATTACTTCGATTGTTTATATATGACATGATCTTTATAACGTGACCTGATCGTTACTTGAATCTATTTGTTCTGAAAATCTGTTTTCCAAACTGCTTTTTTTTGCCGTGTGTATGTATGTATCTCAACGATTATTGATTTTTCTCAAAATTCACAAGTATTGGAAATTTTTGTGTCAAAAACGAAATGAAACCCAATAACTGTTTGTTTTACAAGTGGTAGAAACCTAAGCAGCAAAAATACAAATTTTAAGACAGCCGAGGCAAAGAAAGCGGGCATTTGAGCTTTTCAGGCATCATTAAAAAGCCGCTTGTAATGTAATTCGCAACAAAATATAATATGTATAAACCAAATAACAACTCATTGAAAAATTTTTAACACATTTTCAGGAATCGACCGCGAATTCTCTTTTATATCTTTTTTTGACTGAAAACGGTGCTTTGAAGTGGTAATACCAGTGTTAGAAAGAGAACAAAAACGACCAGAGTCATATCAGGAGAATGCGGAGGTTGTTCGATAGGAACTGTCGAGTGTATTTCATAATAACATGTCGTGGAATAGTGCTTTTGAGTACACTATACAAAGATATTTTCAAAGTCAATTGACCGTCAGCCCTGCGTAACACTTTCAAGTCTTCCGCACACCAAAATTCCATTTGTCATTCAAATTTTGAGGCAGATTATTTGTTCGAATTTTTTTTCATTCTGAAAATTAAATCACAGTGGAGATGAACTTACAAAATTAAGCATTGTAAACATACTGAATGAGAGTTGTCACTCATACTCCGGGTAAAGAGGGCAGTTGTGCCAACTTAGCGTCAAAAATAATTTCGATAATGTCTTTATTATATGATAAGAGGTCTTTTTGAACAATCAATTCCTGGTACTTAGGTCGAAAATTAACAGTGCTGTAACCTAATGTAGAGCAAGATCGCAGTAACAAAGCCTACCCAGAACACAACTAAACTCCTAACTAGCACAAGCTTGGAAAGCTTCTGAGGGATCTTCACGGAATATCTAGGAGTATCAGGATAATGATAATAAAATGGATTTCAATCAAGTAAAAACCGCTTCAATAAAATATATCCAGAATTTTAAAAATTACATAACTGAGGTGTTGCAAATATTGCATCAACTGAATACGATCCACATAAATTATAAATAATAATAAAATGTCTTAGTTCTACCACAACTGTATTTCTATTACAGGCCGTTTAACTCGGAGCACGCGAGTTTGTATCAATTAAAACCTTCCGAGTTTTTATTGTCTGCCTCATTAACTGGTTGTTGATAATATCCAAACTGTTACTTTTAATTATTTATTTTCGGAGTGCAAGCGCTCGTATGACTCGCAAATCGAAACGCCTTCATTATTGCAAATGTTTACTACGTTTATGGGCAGAGTTAATGACTCATTTTCAAGCTACATTCACTGAACGCTTCATGATTGCAGATTTTCTTGATGAATTCTCATTGAACGCCGAGAACAAACGTCATTGTTTTGGAAGAACGGGATTACTGTACTCTGTTTTATTATGTCGCTGGTATTTCCAAAATGAAATATTCAATAGAGGTGACATATTTATATCCGTTTGTTCATTCAGGAGAATCTTCTGGGCATTATATCGGTCTACTTCAAGTGATTCTGCGAATGTTAATCTAGACCCTTTACTCTCGATATGGATAATTTTGTATTGAAATTATGTTCAAATTCTATTGAATGGTTGTATGTTGGATGTGTTGAGTTTGAAGTGTAACTCTTTGGATGTTCATGGATTCTCATCTTGAACGATCTGCCGTTTTGACCAATATAAACCATTGGGCAATTGTAATTGAAATTTTTCTTAAAATAATTGGCAATGTCTTAGGATATTCTACTTATATATGAAATTCCTATTTTATTTACTACTCGTTGAAAATGAATTTCCATCAAGTAAATACCGAATCCATCAAATACCCATTTATAATTGAATGGTTGACTCAGTGGGGGTATTGGTGAGTTGACGGTGTCAGCTGTTGTTTTCAACAGCATGGGAAAATATCAGAGACTACACAAGTTTACCATAGGAAGAATTCATCAATGCCATTAGGTTCCTTTTCTCTTCTAACTACTTTCTTTGATGATAGGTTCTTCAAGCAAGTACTTGGTTTCCCTATGGGTTCCAATTTCAGTCCGTCCATTGCTGAAGTAGTGATGAATTTCCTTTTGGATTGTATTCTTGCCAAAGTCGCCATTTATATTTCCTTCATTAAAAAATATGTTGATAATATAATATGTGCTGTAGCTAGTGATCAAGTTGCTTTCATTCTTGACAAATTTAACGATGAACATGAAAGTAGACCGTCTACGTTGGAGGAGGAAACGGCGAATAGTGTCCCATTCCTTGATACAAAGATGATTCGAACACCAGACAATACTTTGATTCTGGATTGGAACCGGAAGCCAACAAGGTCAGGAAGATATCTACATTATTTTTCTAATCATCCACGTGAACAAAAGCTCAACATGGTTTTAAAATTGGGGAACCGCATTCAAAAATTTGCTCATCCATTTCTGAGACAGCAGAATCTTACAGTGTTGTCACAGATGATGCTAAAGAATAGTTATTCAAAAAGATTGTTGTCCGGATTAATATATAATACCATTTCTTGGAGACAGCTAACGAATGGAGCGAGGGCCGCATCCACCACTGTGGACACTGAAAACGCCAGAAGAATGATTCTTTACTTTTCTATTCTCCTTGTTAATGGTATGACGAATGCTTTAATTAACCTCTTGAAGACCACCAAAATGAGGTTGATTCCGGTATCCGAATTTAAGATTGACAGATTGTACAGTTGTATGAAGGACAGAATCACAGTTGGAAATATGAGCAGTGTGGTTTGTAAAGTTCCATGTTCGGTATGCAGAGAGGTTTATGTGGGTTAGACTTCTCAGCGTTTGAAAAGAAAAATTGCTCAACACAAAAGCGACGTCAAGAATCATAGAAAACTAGGTGCCCTAACTGAACATACCCGTAAAAAAAAACATCCAATGGACTATGATTCCACCTAAATTCTGGATTGTGGAGTGAATTTACAGTTACAAAATTTACCTTTCTGAACGTGTTAATAAGGCAGTCAAGTCCGGACCACGAATGGCCACAGACCAAACTATCACAGATAGTATATTGCTATAGTCCCGACAAGGTAGATTAAAAATTTGTAAAGTACTTCCATCGGTGGTTAACCGAGGTACTAATTTATTAAAGGCTCCAAGATAGGTATACATTAAGAAGAGATATTTCTTGGAGATCATAACATCAAGCGCTTGACAAACTCGATGAATTACAGATAAGGTGTTAATGTTAGGCATATCTTCCTATTTAATTAATTACGACCAGTTCAGTGAGGGTGAGTTGGCAAGATCACGTGTTTCTACAAGTTCTGTATTTGGTGGGATAACTAAAATAGTTTCATTATTCATGTAGTGGACTTTTCATTGTGCGCGAATTGTAAATCGGTTCAGTGAGAGTGAAGTGTTCACCACTATTTTAACAAATCCCAAGTCTTCAAGATGAGATACTTACTGTTTTCCATCATAAATTCACCCAATTTAGTGAGAGCGAATTACTGAGATCAAAGTGATATAAGTTACTCTGTGGTTCATATTTCATGTCATGTTAATCTGTGACAGGTCAGTTATAATTTCCCTATTTTGACAACCTCTCATTATTTTTTTATTCTGTTATGCTGTTAGATACATTAATCCTGTACTTGCGAATTTTTTAATTTGTTGCTCATATCTGTTGATGTTGCGGATTTTTGCTTATTTAAGAACTTTTGATTGGTGTCTGCATTTGCAATTAATATCTGTACAGGTCTATATTTCGGGATGTAGTATTTTAACATAGTGTAAGATTTACCATGTTTTGACTGTTTTTATATTGTTATTTTATAGTTCGGAAGAAGGTTCCAATCGACATCGAAACGTCGACTCGATGAAATAAAGAAGGGAAATTCTTAACACATAAATTTCCCCCACCCCTTATCAATCCTGTTCTGTTGTGTGAGATTGGGAATTAAAACTGTTGACATACAAAAACAAAATTTCAAGGCTAACTGTGTAGGTTCTTGAATCTGGATGGGACTACAAGAAATCATATCTTGTTGAAAATATAATTTTTTTTGAGTAACGTGGTACTGAAGAAATGTTTAGATAATTACCTACTTTTATTTCTGAAGTATTTATCGTACCCAAAAGAAAAACGATGTTAAATTCGTATGTTTGCTTTATTTACCTATTGTCTTAGCCATTTTTCAGATATTACTGCACTTGTCTATTCATAAGAATTATCATTTACTGTAGAAAATGATTTTCAGAGTAGTGCATATAAACGGAGTGTTACTCAGGTTACTTCAGCTCCTCCGGTTCAGCCAACAAGGGTACGATTACGTCTCTGAGTTTATAGTAGTTTTAATTAATTTTCGAGTAAGATGAACATATCTCATCACCAAATTACATGCTTAAATATCATATTTTACGACTTATTGTGGGTAGCTTTTCACATCGCTTTTAGTTTTTAGGGTAATCGCACACACTGATCAGCAAGTATGCAGATAATATTGACCTCCTGCCACATTGCCAGTAGAAATAAGTAGTATTTTATAACAAAAAAAGAATTTCCCCGAGCTGGTCGTAGTTCAAAATTAAATTTCTATGTACTGACTGATCAATCTTTTTCGATTATAAACATTTTCCTTCGCATTCCAAAAATGGAAACAGAATGTTTCCGTATACTTTACATTGATTTAGTCTAGTCAATATAAACATGGAGCAAAATTCATATCACTTTGTTCATTAGCAAAGCAGCAAAATTGATGACGTGAAAATATTCTTGAAGAATAGTAATGTTAATGAATATTTCGAGTTCCAATCAAATGAAATGTTGATTGCTCAAAAATGTATTGAAAGAAATTGAGTAAATTCTTTATAGAAGTTAGGTTAGGTTAGGTTAAGTTAGGTAAGGTTAGGTTAGAAAAATTCTTTATAGGAGTCAGGAGAATTTGGTGAACGACAATTGAATTTCGGAAAACCTTATGGTGGAATAATGGTATTTAATATACAGAACGAAGAATTGTGAATTGAATAAAAATAAATGAGGATCAAAGATAATGGTATGAAGGAATATTTACTAATTTTAAGATACATAATCATTCGAACATGATAATTCGACGATTAGAGGAGTCCGTTCGCTCAATTTTTCCATTAATTTTTATGATACTGCGATGATCTGAACAGAAACCAAACTATTTTTGCTGTCCCTAGCGTTTTTAAAGGTTATAGCAGGAATTCGTCTTATTGACTTATCCTGTAGAGCAGCTTTTGCAATTAGCTATTTACATTGGGATTAATAATTGCTGACTTGACAGTTCCGCAGTTTAGATTTACGTGGCCCACATGCCTGTTGGTACTATGGTCATTGCCCCGCCCCAAGGGCGCGGAATTTGGACGCCCATTCAGCACGCAAAAACGAAACATTAGTCCCGCTGTGCTTCCAGTTCAGACTGGTAGCTTCGAAGCACCATACTATCTCTATTGGCTGAGAAGTGTCTGTGTTCGAATTGTTTGGGACGTAACTCACATGCCGAAGGGTCTTCTTTGTGTCCACTGACCTTCGATCGATCAGGGCAAAGACTCGCCATGCACACCTCAGTCGATCCGAGTTCAAGCCCAGCATATAGCATGGTCGGGACCTTAAAACCTACGAGTGAGTTCAGGTTATTTAGGTGCAAGAACAACGCCGAAAGAGGCTTCATACCTCCACAGACCATTCAACCTCTCGAGGTCCAGACTCGCCGTAGACACCCCAGCCGATCCGGGTTCAAGCCCAACATAAAGTATGGTCAAGACCCCTAAAGCCCTGGGCCAGTCCCGGTTATCCAGGCGAAAGAGCTATGACTCTGCACGGCAGAGTACCCTTTTCGTCTAGCATGCAGACTTTCAACCACATGTCATTTTTTAGGAGCAAACTCCAATAAACACTTTGAGTTTTTATGACTTGTTCTTCCATTATTTTGTCACGTACCTAACACTGTATTTAAACTCGATTAGACTGGACACCATCAGCCAGTAGAATGTAGATATCTGAAAAAGGCACATCGTGGTGAAATAATTTTTGTGGAAAAAACATTTTTCTGGAAATTAAAATACTGTCTCTTACATCCTTTTCAATTAAAATGAGTTTTCATCAAGTAAAGACCGAATCAATCAAACAATATACTCTAAATTTGTTTATCGAAAGACATGTGCATTTGGTTGGGTGAGATATATATATTTATTGATTTTTTCGGCTTCAAGGTATGTGGTTACTACTTGTGATTTTGGTGCGAGGCAAGCATGAAGTCGCTGTCGGTGAAATAATGCCATTGATTTTAACCAGACTTAGAAATGTTGCGCTAATGAAGGGCTTAACATCAACTACCCTAATCCTCTTAACAAGAAGGAGGATACTCAGGCTGCAGGTTTCCTCAAAAGGAAGGATGGAACTTTACAGACACAACCAAATACGATAGGTTAATACTTAATTAAAAACTCACTTGGGGACCTCATCTAGAGTATATAGTCAATAAGGCTTGTAATACAATGGTCGGAAAATCATAGGGACCGGATTTACACGTCCATTGTACGCTCAATTATCAGTAATGCAGATCTTACCTAATGGACTGAATTTAAATCAAAAGTGCGGGAGACCTTTTCAAAACAGCTGCAATGGTCATAGCATGTTGCGATAACTGGAACGATAAGCTCCTGCTCTAATGCTGCAATGCACGTCATCCTGGGCTTAGCCCTGCGGCTATTGTTTTCTTAACCAAAGGCAGAAAAGTGGAAAATTAACATAAAAAAAGTAACACTAAATGCAATTGGGCGACCTGACAGGAAACATTTGAAATTAGTCCAGAGTAACAATTGATTTGGGCGTAGATATGACAGTGGTAAAATACTAGTTCAACAAGAACTTTTCTGTCGCAATTTTCAATATCGTCTTCAGGCTACCCACGAAATTCATTTTCCCTTCAGCGTACGACACAGACGTTCCAAAATGGACGATACCATCAAAGGTTTCCAGTCAACTCTATTCCAAACTGAAATCTATGAAATTTAAGCATGTGTAGAACTTCGTACAGAACGACGATAGAGTAACATCCTTATATACATTCTATCAAGAAAGTACCGGGAATTATCGATTTAAATCTGGCGGGGCAATGAGGCAGGTAAAATTTTTTTTCCTAGGTTGGTACCACTGTCCTTAATTACTATGCCAAGCTTGAGCGGGATCTGTCAACTAGTGTGTTTGCAACAGCTGATTAAGTCAGTCGATGTCAGAGTGCGTGCCGATTTTTACTATGGGTGATTACGTTGAGCAAAGAATTTGTTTAAAGTTTTGTGTTGCAAATGAATTTTCGTGTGCCGATGCATTGAAAATGTTGCCAAAGGCCTTTGGTGATAATGCTCTATCGAAAACTCGTGCATATCAGTGGTACAGAGCCTTCAAGGACGGTCGTGAAGTGGTCGACCATCGACGTCGATAAAATTAAGGAAAGGGTGCTGGAAAACCGTCGTACCAGCTTGAGAGAGATAGCATATGATCTTAAGATATCCCACGAGTCCGCACGTACGATTTTGATTGATATTTTGGGCATGAGAAAGGTGGCCGCACGACTCGTACCGAAAGACCTGAATTTTCTTCAAAAACGTCATCGCGAACAGGTTGCTTCAGACATGCTGGATCGCTGTAATTCCGATTCTACATTTATGGAACGCATTATAACTGGTGATGAGACCTGGGTCTACGAGTACGATATGCAAACAAGCCAGCAATCACCAATAAATTTAGACGATTAAATGTAAAAATGTTGTTTTAATTGAAAATTCCCGGTACTTTCTTGACAGAGTAGTATACATCTTAACTAATAGCAAAGCATATTTTCTAAAGCTTGACTCCTATGCCACTTAGTCGAAGTTGGTTCATGAGTGCAAGTAATCAGTGAATACACTAGGGGAACCCAATATGTGGATTTCTTGTTACTCTGGGATACATGGCAATGAAATGGCTGTCTGTCCCGTAAATAAAGAAGGAGCCGGGAAGATCCTGCGCCTTTCCTGAAAATTACAGGAATTGGTGATTATGGCATGGACAGAAAACAAAAAGGAGTCTTCTTAGAAGTCGGTCCAGGACACAGACCAGCTAAGATTTTCATTTCTTACTCAAAGAGTTACTCTAAGAAGCTCTTCGATCCCAGTAAAAATAACTTGAGATAATAGTAATTATTCTACTTTATTGATGCATAATAATATGATAATAAATTACATACCAAAGAAGAAGATACTACAATGATGTAGCAAACTCTACATACTAGTTATCCAAACTCAGTGACACTGAATGACAGGTATCCTAATACGGCAGTGATAAGTAAGATATAATCTTACAAACAGGAAAAATAGAAGAGGACACCTGTAGCTTCTATAAAGAAGCAACCAAGACTGCGAAGCAAGTAGTGTGCTCATATTGGGAAGTCTTTATAAAATTCCACTGCATAATGACTTCATGATTTCTCGAGCCTAGTGAGGTGTAAAAAAACCACTCGTACGTCCATTGTAATTTTCAAATGAATATGATTAATTTCTGGAGGATTGGAATTGTTCAAACACGTCTACGTGGACTAATGGAATGATAACCTCCTCTGATTGTAATCTAACTCTGAATAGAAATATCAAAATACGGTACTTATTTTATTTCACATATAATTAATTGATAAATCTGAGTAACTTTTTCAAATAGCACGCAACTTACGTCCAGCTTATGGTGCCATAATTGGTTAAGTAAACTAACAACACATAATGGTGTGAAGAAATTTCAAGAAGACTTCACACATTGTTGGTAATGCAGGAAAAAAGAGATTAATGGTAACAATGTTGATAAATATTTGATAGATTCGGTCTTTACTTGGTGGAAACTCATTTTAATTAAAAAAATGTATATGAGACAGTAATTTATTTCCACAAAAATGTTTGTGAAGACAGTACAATGTAATACCTGAAGAAGCCACATCGTGGTGAAACATTTTTGTGGAAATAAATTACTGTCTCATATACATTTTTTTAATTAACAATGTTGAAGCTGATCAGACGAAATGTTTACGAAAATGCAAATCTGTCTATTGGAAGTCGTCCTCAGCAATTAAATCTGACATACGCGGATCAACTTCTAATATTTCTGAAAAAGTATATATTCAAAATTAAAAAAGTTCAAAAACTGAAGCCGAGTAATCATAATTGTCTCTGTTATTTTGCTGGTGACTGAAGATTGTCTTTTCATTTTACTCCATTTGCTTGTAGAGAAAATGTTAGTCTGGTGTGGCATGCTCCTAATCTATGCAATGTAATCACAATTCGTGAAATCGGGTAATGTTCAATAATTATACATTCTGTCAAGAAAGTATCGGGAATTATCGATTTAAATCTGGCGGGGCAATGAGGCAGGTAAAAATTTTTTTCCTAGGTTGGTACCACTGTCCTTAATTACTATGCCAAGCTTGAGCGGGATCTGTCAACTAGTGTGTTTGCAACAGCTGATTAAGTCAGTCGATGTCAGAGTGCGTGCCGATTTTTACTATGGGTGATTACGTTGAGCAAAGAATTTGTTTAAAGTTTTGTGTTGCAAATGAATTTTCGTGTGCCGATGCATTGAAAATGTTGCAAAAGGCCTTTGGTGATAATGCTCTATCGAAAACTCGTGCATATCAGTGGTACAGAGCCTTCAAGGACGGTCGTGAAGTGGTCGCCCATCGACGGCTTCGATCGAAGATAACGTCGATAAAATTAAGGAAAGGGTGCTGGAAAACCGTCGTACCAGCTTGAGAGAGATAGCACATGATCTTAAGATATCCCACGAGTCCGCACGTACGATTTTGATTGATATTTTGGGCATGAGAAAGGTGACCGCACGACTCGTACCGAAAGACCTGAATTTTCTTCAAAAACGTCATCGCGAACAGGTTGCTTCAGAGGCCAAGAAAATTAATACTTTGATTCTTTTCTTCTTCGATTGTGAATTTGATAGTTGTGGAAATAAATTACTGTCTTATATATATTTCTTCAATTAAAATGTGTTTTCACCAAGTAAAGACCGAATCAATCAAAGATTCTATTTTTGAAAATATATATACTAAATAATTACAATAGAGCTTTGTTTTTTCCGGATACTTTCTAGTCGGAATCTAATTAGTTTTTCGAATAAAGTCGAAATTTGTTGGTTGAGCAATAATATTCGTGTTTTAATTCACTTCAAACTCTTAAAGAACTAATTGGATGTCCCTTCACAATTTTGCTAGTACTGAAACATTCCTAGACCACCACAGGAGTGCGTTAACCAGCATCCAAACCCGATGAAGATCTGCTAATGGTGGATATTGCTTATACATCCAATTAATTCGGATGATGCCCTTCGTCGCAACTAATGAGAACCAGCCCGAGGGATTTTCGTACGCGGATTAAGCAGCCTCGTAAAGTCCGAGACGTCGTGATAGTCGTGACGGGGTAAGCTTCCAGTCAGGAGGGTAGGCAGGCATGCAGATGTGTGCGATACGAGGCTACCAGATTCTGCGGCCGGTGTCCACCGGTTCATATTTATGGTCTTCGCCGTGCCTTCGTTGTTTGCTTTCGATACGAAGTGGTCATGATGTCGTGGTATTCGTGGGGCCTCCGTGATATCACCTTGAGGTGTACCTTTCGGAGGTTTTGATTCATATCATCTTCGTGGGGTATGGCTGAGCTTGGGAGACGAAGATATTTCTTCCCAGATTTAATTAGCATTAGAATAATGATTACAAAACTGTTATTTACGCACAGTTTGGTAAATAAACGACAAAGTTTCGATAAGTAATATAAACGTGAAATGAAGGCTAAGGTGGATGTTGGGTAATTGTCAGTGTATTATTAATGTTGTTTCAAAAATAATAAATATATATATATATATATATATATATTTTATGGAATTAATTAATGAAAATTTTCAATTTGCTTTTACCACACTTTTTTAGTGTAGCCAATTTGATATGGTTTAAAAATATAATTTCAGTATGAAAACTATTTAGAGCACCCTTGTATCTAGTTGCTCGTATTCTATGTTGCCAGCTAGCTCTTAATATTATAATTTCGTTCTTGAATAATTGAAATTTAAATATTATTGAATTTGATTTGATCTTTTAGGGCGGGTTCAATTTGAATTTTTAATAGGTTTAATTTTTTTTGAAATATATTGTATCATTAAAGTAATTTGCAATATAAGAATCAGTGATTAATAATTTAAATGTTTGATTCTATGTTCTAACCTAACCCTATGTAAATATCGTAAGGCAATTCTAACGTAAACAACCAATGATTTGTTTTTGAATTTTAAATTGGAAAACTTTACATAAATTAACTTATTTCTACCTTTGGTAAGTTTAATTGTCCATTAACAATGTTCCTTTGATGTTGGCTTGCTCCATTCCAGAATTTTGTTTTGTTTCCCGAAGAATATTTCAGGAATGTTTAGATCTCCCAGCTCACTTAGTTGATTGCTTCTTATGGATATAAATTGATGAATTCTTGTTTGTTGTTATGGATGTTTCCATTCACAATACTCAGGTTACGTATTTTCTGGATTCAATTTCAATTCACAATAACCAAATTATTTTTTTTTTTAGATGATGATACTTTTTGGAACTTTTTCAATTATGGACCGACAAGGACTCTACTCTGAATATATGGAGACTGATTCAATTTATCTGAGTCTGTCCTATTTATAGTTTTCACGAAAAATTGAATTTCAAAGCTTACTAGCTTCCTTCAAAATTTTTGAAAAATGATGCTCTCAATGATTTTTTAAACTACATTTTGATGTATGTTTCATGTTAAACAGAACAGTGAAAGTCTTGCTTTTCATCCGTACAGTATTTTAAGTGTCAAAATTTAACAAAATTCAACTTCTAATGCTTATAACTTATTGATTACTCAAAAATACTTATGAAATTGATTAAATTTCTTTAGCTTAGATGCTATTTCAATTCTATTGATGCTTAAACATCTTGAAGGATATCTCTTACCTTAATCATTTGAAAATATCTGACGTAGACACTATGTTTTTCTTAATCAATTGAATTTTGATTAAATTTGTCCTATCTACATCATTCTGGTGAGTTATATTCAATTTAGCTTGTTCTTTGTCAATAATTTCACTGAAATTTATATGTGATTCATTACAATAACAAATCTTTTCAACAATTTCTTCATCCATTTTAAACTAGATATCTAAATTCAAATTACTTTTATTTATTGCAACTTTGGCAGTCTTTACATTGACTAATCGTGAATTGAAATCTCCCTGTGAATTCTATTTACGAACTGTCAACAATATTACTGATTTTTAATAACCGTTCAAAAAATTTTCATTCGACTAGTCGTTGTGTACTCCGAATATGCTTTTTTTTCATAATTTTAGCTTGTGAGTATTTTAATGAATTGAATTATTAATATTTCTATCATAATGGATATTATTTAATTAATTTTGGTCTGGTTTCACTTTAACGAGTCAACTTATATACAACGGTGAGTCTTTTCCTTTATATATTTGTATAATTATATATTTTATATATAATTGTGTAATTATTTTTTTCAACTATAAATTCCATGACAATATATATATATATATATATATATATATATATATATATATATATATATATATTTGATAGATTCGGTCTTTACTTGGTGGAAACTCATTTTAATTAAAAAAATGTATTTTTTATGTACCAAAATTATTTTTGTGGAAATAATATATATAATAATAATAATATATATATACAGTTGTAAAAAATGTATATATATATATATATATATATATATGTATTATGGAATTAGTTAATGAAATTTTTGAATGAATACTATTTAGATCACCCTTGTGTGTAGTTCTTTGTATTCTATGTTTCCGGCTAGCTCTTAAGATTATAATTTTGAATAATTGAAATTTAAATATTATCAAATTTGATTTGATATTTGAGGGAGGGTTCAATTTGAATTTTTTAAATTATATTATATGAAAGTAATTTGAAATATTATAATCAGTGATTAATAACCTAAATTCTAATTCTATGTTAACCTAACCCTATTTAAATGTCCTAACGTAATTCTAATGTAAACAATGATTGTTATTTCTAAACTTCTTTCTGGAAAGATTAACAGTATTGAATTTTTAGTAAAAATTCCAAAGGTAGTAAAAATTTTTTACTACCTTTGGTAAGTTTGTTCATCAATTTATGATTGTTCCTTTGAATTGTCCCTTCTTAGTTTTAGGAATAACACTGGTTCCGTTGGAAACAACACATCTAGAACATTCTGAAATTCACAGGCAACTTTGTTGATTTTCTTTTTGTATTCAGTTTATCCAATTCGTTTGAAACTTGATTTCTATGTGGGATTTTTCCATTCACATTCAGGTCCTGTATTTTCTGGATTCAATTTCCATTCACAATAACCAAATAATCTTCCTTTTTTTAGATGATGATACTTTTTGGAACTTTTTTAATTATGGACCGACATGGACACTATCTGGATAACTGAAGACTGGAGACTTTTTTCTGTGTCTACCTTATTTAGAGTTTTCAAGAAAATTTCAAAGCTTACTAGCTTCTGTCAAAATTATTGAAAAATTATGCTTTTTATGATTTTACGGAATTTACAATATTTCTTGGTTTTAAATTACTGTTGAAAATTAGCTTATTTTTTAAACTACATTTTGATGTATGTTTCATGTTGAACAAAATAGTGAAAGTCTTGCTTTTCATTCGTAAGGTATTTCAAGTGACATAATTTAACAAAGTTTAACTTCTAATGCTTATAACTTATAAATAATTTAAAATTACTTATGAAATTGATTAAATTTCTTTAGCTTAGATGCTATTACAATTCTATTGATGCCTAAACATCTTCAAGGATATCTCTTACATTAATCATTCGAAAATATCTGACGTAGATGCTATCTTTCATTGAATTAAGTGAATTTTGATTAAATTTGTCCTATTTACATTATTCCGGTGAGTTATATTTAATTTAGCTTATTCTGTGTCAATAATTTCACTGAATTTTATATGTGATTCATTATAATAACAAATCTTTTCAATAAATTCTTCATCGATTTCAAATTGGATATCTAAATTCAAATTACTTCTATTTATTGAAACTTTGGCAGTTTTTACATTGAATAATTGTGAATTGAAGTCCCCCCTGTGAATTTTATTTATAAATTGTCTACAAGATTACTGATTTTTGATTACCGTTCAAAAAATTTTCATTCGACTAGTCGTTATGTATTCTGAATATGCTTTTCCTTCATAATTTCAGCTTGTGAGTATTTTCATGAATTGAATTATTAATATTTGTATTAGAGTGGATATTATTCAATTAATTTTGTTCTGGGTACACTCTAACTCAACTTATATACAACGGTGAGTCTTCCTTAATATATTCATGTAATTATTTATTTCAACTGTAAATTCCATGACAATATATATACATATATATATATATATATATATATATATATATATATATATATTTATATAAGAATTTAATCAATTCTTAGTCTTATAATTGAAGCAATAGACGATTTGATGTCATGATTCCGGAAGAATTTATTTCCTTCAGTTTAAAATATACCAGAATAACATACACAAAATAAAATAATAACATACAAAGAAATAAGAAAATAGCTTACTAACCTCAAAGAAATCAAAATCAATGCTATTTCTTCGGGTTTCTCAATTCGTATTTCTAACAGCTAACTAAATATGACATATGACACTTTTAGGTTAAAATCTTAGACATAGAACATAGAAGTTACAAAGTTTTTTTCCCTAAAAATAACAGTTTTATTTTTACATCCCCCCACACAAAGTATGCACCCCTCATTACATGTTTGCGTTTTTACATGGGAGCAACTTAGTTACATGAAAATAGTTATTGTCCTTTCTTTTATTTCCAATATCTCATATAGAGTGTTAGAAATTCTTTTCACTATTGGAAAAGGTCCTATTGTTATTTCATCAAGGGATATTTCATTTGAGGCACCCTATATGAACATACATGATGATCAGAACAATAACGGCTACTTTGGTATTTTCTACGTTACTTCACCAGACAAAATTCAGATCTTTGAAGAAACAGCTTAATTACAGTTATTTCATTCAGAGCCATTTTGTTGAAAAAATTAATAACTTGGTACTAGCGTATCATACAAAGCTTATAAGGCACTTTAATGGTCTTAGTTAAAACCATTCAACACTGTATAATGAATTTCTTCATTTAAAAACCTGATATAAATATATATTATATTCTTTATTATAAGCTTTTGAGTTTTGGGCACTATACATCTATATGTGCTAACTATTTGAGATTCCGGTCTCTATGATTCCCACGAAATTTAGTGAAAT
Source organism: Megalocaria dilatata (assembly GCA_034642435.1). NCBI lineage: Eukaryota > Metazoa > Arthropoda > Insecta > Coleoptera > Coccinellidae > Megalocaria > Megalocaria dilatata. Next base: position 47,222,786 of record CM067859.1, on the reverse strand, counting down.
CTTTTGAAATGACAGCATTCACCTGATAACCAATTATCAACTTTCGATTATCAAATCCAGATGAAAAATGAATACATATGCTTTTGTTAATATTGATCATGAGAGCATTTTGATGGCACCAATGCACAAAGCTCTGTACCAGCAGTTCACAAGAACTCTGTAATTCCTCAAAAGTAGGCGCAGTAACTGCTACTGAAGTGTCATCGGCGAATAGAGTTACTTTGTACCTATCTTTTGGTTTTATAAGATTTCCGCCAACTAAAATCTTCATCAAGTTAACTGGTAGATCATTGATGAATATCAAAAATAGGAGCGGTCCTACATCAAATGTCAGTGCAACAGTTTCGTCTATATGACTTTTAATTATTATTCTGCACCTGTTACAATTGACACTTTGAGTTTTACTGTTGACATCAAGATGGTTTTTCAAAATATAAATTGTTTTTGAGCTAAAGCTTATTTATTCAAACTAAATCTGACTACGTCACGTAAACCTTGCGTTTTTTTTTTACATGTTGTTTGCTACTAGAATGACGAAAATAAATGAAAACCAAATTTAGTTACAATTGATACCGGCCTCCCTTATCCAACGTCTGCGAATTTTTTTGGCTGTTTCGAGCGAAATCTATTTTCAGGTTTGAAATCATTTATTTTGAAGCGCCAAAATCATTCTCTAAATGACGTTTGAATTGGAGTATTGTCACCGTAAATTTTAACTAGCATACAATGCAGCTTCAGCTGCAATTTTTTCCAATTAAATCAGAAAACCAAAGCTTCCCTCAAATGCTGTAATCGAAAAATCTGACATTTTTAACTAAAACTAATTTATCGGCAGATATCCAGTCTCTCTAAAACCGCGGTAATACGCTGTTACTTTTAACAAATTCAATGTTTAGAGAGCCACTTTTTAAAAACGAACTTTATTAATTTGCACTGCCAATAATTACATATGATTTACAATATTCAAGGAACGAGTGGAAATAATTGTTTCATTTGACTTGTATTCTTGTACCTGTCTGTTCATTCTTCAGTTGTCTGAGAATGAAATAATACTTGGAATCTATAATCGCGAAACTGTGTCAATATCTTAAGTTCTTGGTAGTAGAACAGTGATTTTTAAAATCATGTTTCAAATATAAATTTTCATTCAATAGAAAATAATAATCTTTAACAATAGGTGGCGTGTAAATTCTAACTGTTGATATCACAATCAGATCGTTCCAATACCATTCATTATTGACTAACAATGTGCTCCAAGAGAACAGTTTGTCAACAACCATTAAGCCCTGCGATATCATTCAAAATCTAATATTATCAATTACAACTTGTCTAGAAACACTCACCTCGGAACGTAGCGTTGAGGCACTCCCAAAAAGTTGTCTGTAAATAAGAAAAGAATTTTATTAATTGAAACGACAAAATTGATAGCATCTCAGGTGATATTTTATTTCACACTTAAGTCCGTTGCCCACGCGTTTAAATAAAGTATATGCCAGTACCCGACTGCGTTAAATGAATATAGGTATCCATTTTATTAACTGTCGACCGTGTTGGCTTTACATGGGTCACCACAACATTAAAAGATATTTCTTGTCCTGAAAAAATAAACATAACATGCAGCATTTCAAATTCCGAGGTGAAAGACATCTCGTTAAGTATAACGAATCGAACATGATTACTGATAAGAAACGCGTTCTTCTGACCAATTCGTCGAAAAGTTATTTCTCAAAACGAGTTGATCTTTTTACTAAACTCCGGAAGATTATTAATTTTCGCTTTTTTTAAATTTTGTAACAATCGTTTTAACATTCCATGATTTCATAAGGTAAGTAGTACTACTAATTATACAATGAAAAATGAAAATGAACTGATTGAGTTTACTACATGAGACTCAATATTTGATTTCAAATTTAAAATCGAAACATTCTGTAAGCCTTAACATCAATTATTTAATTTTGAAAATGAAATTGAAAATTCTTGATTGTTACCATATTCGCCTGATGTAGTCAAAATGTAATTGACGCAACAACTGTTGTGTAACTAATTGTGTTCTACTTTAAATCAAAAATTGAAAATGTCTTAGAAAAACTAAGTAACTTACAAAGTAATGGGTATATGGAATTTTGGAATATTGAACAATATTCTAAAATATAAGGGAATCATATTCTTTCGCTTAAATGGTTTCTCATTTATTCGCATTTTAGACTTTTTTTGTTTTCCCGATATTTTCGAAACTGCAGATCCGATCGATCAGGAATTTGGTACTCAGAAGTACGATAATAAAAAGCAATATTCAGTGACGATAGTATATTTATAAGGTGAAAAAAAAACATATTTGTTAATAAGGAGTATAAGCTATGGTAATAGGAAGTTCTAGAAATCGAGAAAGTGTAACATACATCCGTATAGCAATTCTATACTGAAACAAACTCGACAAGGTTTTGTTGATCGCAGTGGCAAAATGCAGACATGCATACGTTTCAACCTGATTGGTTGTCGTCAGTGCAATGTATGCTAGCGGCGCCAAATCTGTCAAATATCTATATTCGCTATACACCAAGGCTCTAAGGTATTAATAATATACTAGCGCCATATAGAGTATGCAAAATACATACAAGACATACCTTTGCGAGTTAATTCAAGTAAAGAAATGTATTCTCGATATTTTCACGTTACAGACGCAGAATAAACTTTCCTCATGCTCCCGATTTCTAGAACTTTCTATTACCATAGCTCATACTCCTTATTAATAATTTTTGGTACAGATCAGCCGAATTAATATATTTGAACATATTTGTTGTAAGCAGAGTAGCAGGTGATATAAAGAAGCTTCAATTCGTCAGTGTTTTTCTAGAATTTTATAGTTCGTCTAGGAAGTATCCGGAAAGAACAAAGCTCATTATTTAGTAAAAATTTTTATTCTTGAATTAGAAAATTATAAATAAATGTTCATCTTATTTACTCATACAACCTCCATTAAACTGTAAACACTTGACTAAACGTCGAGGTACACCCGAAACTAGATCACCTCCATAATTTTCGGTGATGGCAGTCCAGGACTGATAAAACTGACTGAATTAAATCATCCTTATTTCGTGGCGCTGCTCGTTCAAATTCAATCTTCATTGGTCCCCATATGTTTTCAATAGGACTAAGATCTCATGAAGCTGCTGGCCTTTAAATGGTTGTCACTTGGTGCTTTTGCATTCACGCTTGAGCATTATCCTGCTGAAAACTCCATCCCTCTGGATATAAAACATGCGCCGTTTCCAGGAAAAAATCGTTTAGAATGCTACAATACTTTTCACTATTAATAATAATTAATGGTACCATTAACTCTACAGAGAGGCGGAGCACCACGCTGAAATATTGCTCCCCAAATCATTATTTTGGTGGAAATTTGAACGGTAACACGTTGTTTTGATAGGATTTTTAAGTGATTTCCAAGTTGGAAACAACTTTCATCAGATACAAAGACATTATTAAAATTATCTTCTTGAAAACGTTGACAAAATTCTATCCTTCACTATTTTTGTAAAGGTGCCATTATGAGGTTTTTTTTTTTGGTTTCCTTGATATGTAGCCTTGTCTTTTCAGTGTCACACGGACGGTTTCTGGACATACTTTTGAATTTCGTTGATTTCCAAATCTGTTAGCTAATTTGCGAAACCCCAGGTGCAGATTGTGTCGTCCTAAGGCCAATAAAGCGTTAAAATTATGTCCTTTAATCTTACGCGGTCTTCCTGAAACTGGTCTATATCTTATATCCATGCCATTTGTTATCCTCTTTATTGTCTCATATACAGCACTTTTTCCCAGTTCAGTCAATTGCACTAATTTTTTAAAGTTTCGAAAACCTTTTCTATACAAATATTCTATCTGTTTTTTTTCTAGTTGCGACAATATTTCATAAATTGTATACCTGTTGATAATCAACAATATTTGAAAAATAGTGTTGCCATACAACTTTGATCTTAGCGACTATATACACAACCTATTTCATACATTACTTTTCTCTTAGAATGTAACAAAAAAGGTGTACATTAAAATTATGAAAAATAATAAATTCTGGATACCTTCTAGACGGACTATATTTTAGGACAACTAGTGGAAATCTATGTCCAAAATGGTCTTCAGTTAATCGTTAGAATGGAACATAAAATTCTATTAAAAAAATGGTGGCTTTTTTAACATTCCATTCACCAGAAAATTTCATATCAGTGAATCGCTTCTAAAAGAATTGCCACATACATCTATATAACAGTTCAAAGCTTAAATGAGCTGGAATAAGTTTTGCTGATCGCTGGGACATAAGCAGCTGACATGCGAATGTTTCGTAGATTATTGGCTTCAATCATCAGGGCGCTGCAATTTCCCACGAATACAAGTCAGCCACGCTCCTGTATTCGTTCTGCATAGAAATACTAATGTTTTATCAAACATTAGCGCCACCTTATGCATGCAAATATACTTACGCGATATACTCCAGCGAGATAATTCTGTTACAATCGCTCATACTCCTTACTAATCATATTGGAAGATATTACCAGTCGAATTAAATATAGTTCTTTGCTTGAATGAGCTCGCTGGGGTATGTCGTGTATGTATATTTGAAGGCATCAGGTAAAGCTGGTGTTTAAAAAACTTCAGTTTTCCTATGCAGAGTGAATATTTAGGAGCGTAGCTGGCTTGTATTCGTTGAACATGTATTGAACAGCCTACTGATGATTGATAAGCGATGAGCAAACCCTATTCGACCTTCGAACTGATATATAGATTCATGTTGCACGGTCTCGATTCGAAGAATTTTCTGTTACCATAGTTCCTTATTCATCGTATTAGAAAAGACTATCAGACGAATTAATTAAATAAAGTTTTTTGCATTTTTTCATGGGAATACGTTATAATTGAGTTCGAAGAAAAAGGGATGGAGTATTTTAATCATGTATTTTTCATTTTGATGAGATTTTCCGTTCCTTCAGGAAATGAGTTATAAAATTGCAAAAAATGACATTTATTTGACTTTCAAAAGACAATTTTGTATTTATATTCATCATGCATAAAATAAAGGTGCGACTATTATTATCTTTATTTTTATATTTACTCATGAGTAATGCGTACGTTTCAATTTTTTTCGATAATGAATTATTATGTTTACGACAAATTAGTATGAGATTCCATTCAATTTATTTAATTAACATTAAAATATGACTTGCGTGATTTAGTTTCGAAGGAATGAAGCATGTGATGATTTGGTTTATCTTTGTTTTGATGAAGAAGATAGTTCATCTAATTCATGCCATTTTCGGAAATCTTGCGTTTTTAGCAACTGAAAAAAGCATAAATGGGAATAAACAACGATTTCCAAATCAGAATATTTTCGCGCTTGTTTTGTAATAAATAATAATATGCTGTAATGACTTTGAGATTTTGAGATAAATCATCTGAAATGAGATTGCCGTGGTAGCTCCTGGTCTATAAGAGGAATTCAAGCTAACTTTCACAGGCATTCTATTTCTAAAAAACAACATTGTTCAACTATGAATAAGTTCTGCGGCATTTTCTCATCCTGATTTGATGATAATAGGTGAAAATTCAAAATAAGTCCCTAGGAATTTTAAGATACGTCACTTCAGATAAAACCGGTGTCAACAGTAAATTTCTTCAATGTTAGCAATAGTACATTTTTTCACCCATATGTAGTAACATTTTATTTCAAGATAAAATGTGTTTTTTTTAGAATGATAGTTGAAATAGAACACATTTAAATTAAATTCTTGATTGTTTCGGTCTCTACTTGACGGAAATTCATCGTAAATGATTTGAAGTAAAACACTTTATTTCCGCTTATTTTTATTTTTCAACGACAATTGTTTCGTCAATTACATATTGACTTCGTCAGGTTCAAATCATTTAAATTAAGATTGAAGCCAATTTTTTTTTATTTGAAAGAATTTTATGACATTTATGTTTTGAAAATAATTTTGGCAAATGTAGGTCTAAGAAACCGTATTCTATCAGACCAATGTTGGACCACTTTTTCGAGTAATTCATGCCTTATTTCATCAATAACACGAGTTATGCTGGCTTCCAAAGCGTCTATTGTTTCAGGTTTATCAGCATAAACCAATGACTTGACATAACCCCAAAGAAAATAATCCAGTAGTGTTATGTCGCATGATCTTGGACGCCAATTAATTGGACCAATTCTGGAAATAATGTCTTCTGGGTCGATACCATTCAATTTTTGAAACGAATAATCATTGATCATCGATCTGTAATGAGCACCATTCACTGTAATATTAGCTCCAGCATCGTTGTTAAAGAAATATGGACCGATGATACCTCCAGCGTGTAAAGCACACCATAGAGTGTATTTTTTAGGATGCAATGTAACCTGCAGAACTTCTTGATGATTGTTTTCACTCCATATACGGCAATTTCGCTTGTTTACATAGCCATTCAACCAGAAATAAGCTCCATCACTTAACACTATTTTACGATAAAAAAGTGGATCAACTTCAAGCTGTTCTAGAGCCCAATCACCAAACAAACGACGCTTATTATGGTCAAGTGGTTTAGTTCTTGAACCAGTTGGATCTTGTATGGGTGTAGACCAAGATCTTTAGCCAAAATTTTCCATATAGTGGATGCACAGTTGTGAACGTCGACGAATAGACAAATCTGGATCATCATTATCATTATGACTAACAACAGCGATATTTTCTTCTATATGTACAGTTCTTTGTCTTGTTGTTGTTGCATCGAATAGAGAAAATGTTGTCCAAATTCTATCGATAGTTCGACGAATAAGCTGCTCTGATGGACAATTATGTTAACCATAAATTTCACGAAGAGCTCTATAAGTTTGGCGAATAGAAGACTGATTTTGAAAATAAATTTCAACAATTTGTAAACGTTGTTGCGGCGTGAGTTTCCCATGATAATTTGTAAATGCTTACTGAACAGAAAGGTCAAAACAACATGGTTTCTACCTTCTGTCAAATCGCAGTTATCCCTATCGAAAGTTCTATTACCCGATACCCGATATTTGAACATTCTAGAAGAATTATTTGCATTTCTCATATATTAACCACATGAATAATATTATTCAATTTCAAATGGAGTAGACAGATAATTAATTCAATAAATATGAATGATTGATGTATTCAAAGTTCATATAAAAACAACGGAGCTAATAACAAACCCGTATCTATTTAAAAACCATTAATCTTCTCAAAACACAAAATGAAAACATGACAATGGATAAGAGCGTCATCTGGATGACTTCATTTTTTCTCCTTAACCACTTTGAAACAATCAAGTGCATGGCGTATTTCCCAAGTAGGGTCTGTTACATCGTCTGCTAAAAGTGATTGATGCCATTCCCCCGTCGGAAATATGAGACGATGGAAGAAAGCTGTCAATTGTAGAAAATAAATCCTGGGATACTTAAAAAAGATCTGGTTATCACGAAACTTCGTCTTGGAAGGAAACGGAGAGAAGATATTTTGAAGTATATTTCAAGATATTGATCGACTTGATTGAAGACAGAGCTAAAATTAACATGTTATGTTTTTCTTCTTTTTCGGTTTATCTCTCTGCCTTACTTTCCACTAATACTGAAAGTTATACGATGAGATATACTGAAAATAAATGTTGCTCCTGAAAGAGCTTATGGCTCAGCTTTTCGCTTTAGAGTTTGCAGAATTCTTTTGCTATTTGTGAAATCTTATTTTGGATAGATAGAAAGAAGTATTGAACCGAACATACCGACTACAGCTGTTGAAAATGAGTAATTGAAGTTCTCAAGAAACAACAGAGATTTTAAATAATTTTATAAGTTTTTGTTTCACCTCTCGTATAGCTATTTGAATATGAAAAAGGGGAGGTACTATTTTAGGAAATATATGCAAAAAGCAGATAAAAATAACCAATAATTTTCAGAAATACCGATAAAGAAAAATATGCGAAAAAGATATACAAATAACAATGAAATATATTAGGTCCAGTTATCGAAAAAAAGTAAAAATATTCCACAATAGAGATCTGGTGTACCTACTAATTTCTATTATTTCCAAAAGTGAGAGTAGTCAAGTTTTTCCAATTTCATTATGGATAATTTCAGCGGTTGTTGAAGATATGTGACTAGCATATGTTGAATTCGAGATGCCTGACGTTTAACTCCTTTGGTGTTCATGAATTCTTTTCTTAAAGGATCTATCGGGTGTTTTTTTTAGAGTGATAAAACTTTCGATAGGGATAACTGTGATTTGACAGAAGGTAGACAGCCATGTTATTTTGATATTTATTTTCAGTAAGCATTGACAAATTATCTTGGAAAGACTCACGCCGCAACAACGTTTACAAATTGTTGAAATTTATTTTAAAATTAGTGTTCTATTTGCCAAGCACTCCGTGAAATTTAAAATTGTCTCTACTCGATGCAACAACAACAACAAGAGAAAAAACTGTACGTACCGGAGAAAATATCACTGCTTGAAGTCATAGTGTTAATGATGATCCAGATTTGTCTATTCGTTGACGTTCACAACAAATTGGACTCTGTGCGTCCACCACATGGAGAATTTTGCGTAAAGATCTTGGTCTACACCCATACAAGATCCAACTGGTTCAAGAACTAAAGCCATTCGACCATGATAACCGTCGTTTGTTTGCTGACTGGCTTGAAGTTAATCCACTTTTTTATCCAAAAATTTTGTTTACTGATAAAGCTCATTTCTGGTTGCACGGCTATGTAAACAAGCAAAATTGCCGTATATGGAGTGAATACAACCCTCAAGAAGTTCTGCAGGTTTCATTGCATCGTGAAAAATGCACTGTATGGTGTGTTTTACACGCTGGAGGCATCATCGGTCCATATTTCTCTAAAAAAGATGCTGTAGCTAATGTTACAGAGAATGGTGCTCGTTACAGATCGATGGTCAATGATTATTTGTTTCAAAATTTTAATGGTATCGACCCAGAAGTGTTTTGGTTCCACCAAGATAGTGCTACACCTCATGCTGCTACCGTAACAATTGATTTCTTGAAAGAAAGATTTGGCGATAACATTATTTCGAGAAATGGTCCAATTAATTGTCCTCCAAGATCATGCAACATAACTGCACTGGATTATTTTCTTTGGGGTTATGTCAAGTCATTGGTTTATACTGATAAACCAGAAACAATAGACGCTTTGGAAGCCAACATAACTCGTGTTATTGATGAAATAAGGCATCAATTACTCGAAAAAATGGTACAAAATTGGTCTGGTCGAATGCGGTTTCTCAGAGCTAGTCGTGGTGGACATATGCTGGAAATTATTTTTAAAACATAAATGTCATAAAATTATCTTTCGAATGAAATAAAAATTTGGCTTCAGTCTTAATTGAAATGTGTTTTATTTCAATTTGAAGTTCTATCACTCTAAAAAACAACCGATAGATTAAATGCAATTCTCTTTTGTTCTTTGTTCAAAATTTGGTTCAACAGAATTGGACTATAGCCGTTATTGGATGATATTTGTCCAATAATATTCAATTCTAAAAAAAGGTAATAACGATTCATAGGTACCTTAATCAAATCTATCGATCATACCTGGTATGGTGCAATTTTCTGGTTAATAAGATTGTTCGATGTGTAATGCATAGAAGTGATATCTGTTAACGTGGGTTTACGACGAAATACTACTAAAGTCATTAATATCATCCTCAAGATTTCAAGATATAGAAAACTTATACTACAATTATTTTCATTCTTGAAAGAGGATTTAATGTTTGGATAGATTTCATTAATGAACTCATAAGGATAGCATAGTTGGTTATCTGTTCCCTTAAAGCAACAAATTATATCCTCCATATATCTAAACATTTGCTCAAAGGATTTAAGTTTGAATTATTTATAAAAATTGCTGCTTGAACCTGACAAATTGTATTTCCCATAATACAACATTGATCTGAAATGCAAATAGTATCAATAAATCAAAAAAACTTTTGTTCTATACAAATTTTCAGACTATTTGAAATATCAATTCTTATTGGATTTTCGATAATATCTATTGTTTATCTAGTAAAAATACTGGGTAATACATTCAGTACATGAAATGAAATAAATTTAGAATTTTTGATATTTTCATTTTTATCGGTAAGTTCAAAACTATTTTCAATTATTTTATTCATTTTGTTTGAATATTTAGCATGAAATTTTGTAACTGTTGGAATAATTGAAATTAAAACCTTGGAGTATTTAAAGCTAGGCGAGGTAACATAATAAACTACTCGTCTTAGTAGAAAATTATTTTGGTGAAGTTTTATCAGAGAATGAAGTTTTGAAATCTGTGGGTTAAGGTAAGCTTATATGTTGGATTATTCCTAAAAATGCTTACGAATTGGTTTATAATTCTTGTGGCTCATTTTTGAAACTATTCAGTAGGATCTTTGGTAATAATATTGAATTTACTGTAGTTTAAGAAACCGGTAGTTTTAGCGATACATTGTTTTCTTGAATAACTATAAAACTATTTCTTTTATGAGCCCGTGTTAGAACTAAAGCATTTATGTTGCTTTTTTCTTTATCGATTTGTGGTTTACGTGGAGCATAATGTTTGGTATTATTTTTAATCATATTAGAAGCAACATAGTTGCCAAATATCAAGTTTAAATGAGAATTTTAATTTCAAATTCTAATTGATGATTATTATTTTATTATTCTATTATTTATGAAGGTGTTATTTTTAGAGTTAGTTCAAAATGTAGAGCTGAAATAGCCACAATGTTTGCGAAACAATTGTTGTGAATAAATAAATTGTGAAAATATTTTCCGTTATTTTAATTAATTTTATAAGAGTTAATTATGATATATTAATTTTAATAATGTAGGTAAGAATTCTGGCAGACTCACCAATTGGGATGAGCAGTATTTTTGTACTTCTAAGGTGGTTTGATTTCTTAATCCACTATTGGCAGCTAGGTCCACCAATGATATCTGCAAAGAAAAGATCTAATTAATTATTTAGTCCTTCCTGGTATCCGATAATAATAAATATATCTAGTTGCAATAGATTTATTTTAACTTGAAGAAGAATTCGAAATAGATACTATCGATTCCATTTTTCTATTCAGTGCTTACTTTGATTATTGTTAGCCGTGATATCAAATAAGGTTGAATACGTTTGTCTAAGAATATGATGACAAATGTTATTCTGGACGATTGTAAAACTTTTAAATATGAACTCGTTTTATGTCAAATAAATCACATAAACCTGCAAAAATTGAGGTTCAATGTGAGACACGATATTTCTGAGGGACTTGAAAAGTTATGAATCGAATTTATGTTTGGAGGAGACCCTTTTAATATGAATTCGTTATTTTCTAAAACAAAATAATCGATTTTCGTTCTTATTTCAATGAAAGAATATTTCCAGAAAATATTTCAATAATGACAGATAAAATATAATCTGTTTCTCATCTGAGTTGCTCGTAGGCTAGAAATATTGGTGACTTATCCATTTTATGAAAAACCATTGTATATTGAACAATCTATTTTATTACAATTTTATAATTTATTCATTGAGAATGTAACACACGATGCGTTTCGATCGAATTTGAAGTTTTTGAACCTTGCTATACTGAAGCCTGTCCAAATAAATCTATCTGCCCAATTGTAAATGGATAATAAAGTTCTTTCAAAAAATAAATAATATGAGTATCTGAACATTTAGAGTAAAGTGACGTTAAGTTAATGAAAAAAAAAATAAAAATATATTTTCTACATACATTTTTTTCATTTTATAGCTGTTTTTTGCAACAGATCCTTCGATTTACGGAGAAAAAACTTAAATATACAGAAAATTGTTTTTTATGACAAATTGTTTTCATTTTATTAACTTTTGTTTTCTTTGGGTATTTTCTTGATCATGGAAAGTTAGTGGATGCAGAATCATCAGAGTAGTTATTAACTAAATATAATTTTGTACGACGACTATTCATAATTTTTCACTGAGTACTACTCTGTCAAGGAAGTACCGGTAATTTTCAATTAAAACAACATTTTTACATTTAATCGTCAAAATTTATTGGGTCGCCTTCAAAATAGGCTCCATTTGCTCCAATACATCTATGCCAACGGCACTTCCAATTATCGAAACATTTTTTTATAGGCGCTTTCCGGGATGGACTTTAGCTCTCGCGCCGAATTTTGTTTTATGGCTTCAATCGACTCAAAACGGGTGCCACGAAGGGGCAATTTTAGTTTTGGGAAGAGGAAAAAGTCGCAGGGAGCCAAATCCGGCGAATACGGTGGTTGCTGAAGCACGTTTGTTGAGTTTTTGGCGAGAAAGTCAGTCACAATCGTAGCTCGGTGAGAAGGCGCGTTATCGTCATGCAAAACCCATGAGTTGTTCGCCCACAAATTTGGCCGCTTCTTACGGATACGCTCACGCAAACGTTTCATAACGCCTAGGTAATACTCCTTGTTTACCGTCTGACCCTCTGGAACGAATTCGTAGTGCACCACGCCACGGATATCGAAGAAAACAATGAGCATCACCTTCATTTTCGAGCGGCTTTGGCGTGGTTTTTTCGGTTTCGGCTCATTTTTTGCCACCCATTCCGATGATTGCTGGCTTGTTTGCATATCGTACTTGTAGACCCAGGTCTCATCACCAGTTATAATGCGCTCCATGAATGTAGAATCGGAATTACAGCGATCCAGCATGTCTGAAGCAACCTGTTCGCGATGACGTTTTTGAAGAAAATTCAGGTCTTTCGGTACGAGTCGTGCGGCCACCTTTCTCATGCCCAAAATATCAATCAAAATCGTACGTGCGGACTCGTGGGATATCTTAAGATCATGTGCTATCTCTCTCAAGTTGGTACGACGGTTTTCCAGCACCCTTTCCTTAATTTTATCGACGTTATCTTCGATCGAAGCCGTCGATGGGCGACCACTTCACGACCGTCCTTGAAGGCTCTGTACCACTGATATGCACGAGTTTTCGATAGAGCATTATCACCAAAGGCCTTTTGCAACATTTTCAATGCATCGGCACACGAAAATTCATTTGCAACACAAAACTTTAAACAAATTCTTTGCTCAACGTAATCACCCATAGTAAAAATCGGCACGCACTCTGACATCGACTGACTTAATCAGCTGTTGCAAACACACTAGTTGACAGATCCCGCTCAAGCTTGGCATAGTAATTAAGGACAGTGGTACCAACCTAGGAAAAAAAATTTTTACCTGCCTCATTGCCCCGCCAGATTTAAATCGATAATTCCCGGTACTTTCTTGACAGAATGTAAAGTACAAATCTATCTAGCAGGGTATGTTCAAAATTTCAGTGTATTCTTTCTGTGTTTACTGCTCAAAAATCAGTACGAATAATGAGAAAACACTTCATCAAATTTCTTTAATTTTTTTCATTTGTCAAGAAAGTTTGAATTTTATTAAACCTATAAGGGCGACCGTAATAAGTTCACGTTGTGAGTAAATTTCGTTTCCAATATACAAAATTTCGAAATTATGATTCAAGGTATATCATGTTTCTAATAAATGAGATAAAAATGCAATTGTTTCTCTCTCATTACGAGTGCGTAGATATTAATAGGTAGGATAAAATTCGAGTATTACTTAACGGACCATGATGTGAACTTTCTTGCATATGTTTCGAGACTGGTTGGATTTGATTGTGACTCGTAGTAAACAAGAATTCATTTGAACCATTTCTGTTGTGTATCACTATATGAAGAAAATATTTAGAAGAAGAAATTTGGTCCATCATAATGTAATATTTTATTAATCCAATTTTTTACAATATTAGATCTAAACAGCAACATAATTTCTATTAGATTATAATGTTTTATATTATATAAGTTTACAACGAGTAAAGAAAAAAAAATCAAATACAGAAATCCACTTTCATTAATAAATTTTATTTTCATTGAATAATACTTGTGAGAAATAAAAATGAACTTTGTTGAGATAATAAATGTGAACATGTTTCTATATGACACTAATCTACTAGATAAAATACTACTGCAAAAATTATTCCTGTCGACAGTGACTAATTCGGGATTCATTTATTGAGTTTCAAATATCAACAACTCCCTGTTATCCTAATTGACATATATGAAGAAAAAATATTCAAAGAAACGTACTACGCTCTCGTTAACAATCAGAACATAAGACGCCTACAATCTACAGAAGCTTATTCATAAGTTCAAAGTATTTAATTGCTGAAACCGAAGTGTTGTTAAGTCAGGCTAACATTCTGGCATCTAAATGACGGAACAACACATGCTGCTTGAGTTATTTCAGTCCCGGTTGAAAGACAAATAGGTTACATTTCCTCTTTTATGAAGTATCCCACTAAATAGTTCATTTCACTATACGATTGTTAGGTTGAGTCAAGATAATGATTCCGAAGTGTTTCCTTCAACAATTTATTGTACTAGTCTAATTTTTAGAACAAACATGGAAATTTTCACAAAAAGCAAAGGTGAGGTGTTACGATCTTTAACGTATCTTAATTAAACTTGTTAATTTAAACACTCCTGATGTACTCGTATGTATGTAGTATGTTGGGACTAGGGTTTCTGCATTTAATAATAAAGATGTCATATTGTTTGTTGATTTGAAAGGAATATGTTGAACTTGCTGTGGCAGGTACAAAGGACAGATACATCATTGATTCAGAACAAAATTCAAGGAATATAGAATGAATTTCATCAAAAATGCCATTCTTGATAGATATAATTTTAATGAAAAATTGAAAGACAGGAAGCTGAACTATTTGGAAGTTGTTGACATTTTCAAATTATTTAATAACGGAAGGAATCTAAAAATAATTAATGCCATACGGATTTATATGAATTAGAAGTATTTAAAATATTAGAATAGCCATTTTTCTAACTCTGCTGACATTCTATAACACTTTTTTTTTACATTTTATTTATAGTTTCAACAGTTACTTATCATAATATTGTGAAGTACCTGCAAACTGTATTAAGGATGTCTCCACGATGTCTCTAATTTTATTGCAACGTTTATATAATAAAAAATATGAATAAAAACAATATTCTAATTTCCGCTAATGTAGAATATTATTTTTATTCATATTTTCAAGATGAATTAGAATATTGTTTTTATTCATATTTTCAAGATGAATAGCGGAAATTAGAATATTGTTTTTATTCATATTTTCAAGATGAATTTCAGTCAAGTAAAGACGGAAACAATCATAGGTTTATATAATAAGTTTCAAAGAAAATCTATGCGGATTACTAAATGATGCGTATAAGGAATTGAAATAACTAAAAAGCTTTGCGGAAGGAATAGCAGATGTTTGTTGAAAGTCAATTTTGAGCAGAAAATTTCTGCATTATATTTATTTATAGATAATTTGTGGTTAAATTTGATTCTTCTCGTGGGTGGATAATGTTCATGTATGTTCGTTCATGCATATGAAAATTTCAGAAAGAAATGAAATAAGGCAAAATTATCGATGGGAAATGGAAATGTGGTCACAAGAGGTTTAGCTTTTTCAAAATTCAAAAGGATTTATTTACGTTTTCGCAGATTGTTTTGTAATTTGTCAAAATTTATTAGAACATTTTTCTTTTCTCGCAATACCTATTATAGCAAAAATATAAATTCGAACATGACAGTTAATATTACCTTTGTGGATGCACTAGTTACAATGCCAGACTAGTAATTGTGATCACAGAATCAATCTACTGGATAATTTTCTTTGTTTTCGAGTTTTTTATGAAAGAAGAATTCAACAGATCAATTGGACTGCAGCTAATTATATGATCAGCATGAATATAAATGAACGAACGCATTCCGTCAAGAACTTAATTAAATTTTTCTGAGTAATTTTTGTATACTTACGGAAATATTTAACTGGATTTTTTATGTGGCTCCCTGTATATAATAAAATAGCATCAGTCATTCATCACGTTTTTCCAACTGTTGTATTCTCTCTAATAACTATAAAGTTATGAAAAAGACTGAGCAACTTGTCATTATCATCTATCAAAAATAATAAACATGTAGAATTGATTAAAATTAAGTAATTGACGAGTGTTCTTTGGTAAAATCGAGAAAAAAAGATTATTCAAATTATAGTTTTAGGTCTTTATCAATGAATAATTGATGCATAATAAATTTTAATACCACTTATATTTCCCAAACCTAAGGTAAAGTGAGTGAGAAGGAAAAATTCTGTAAAACCAATACGAAAATATTTCATGATTATAGTAAATTAATTATTATCAACCTAAGTCAGAGCATTGAAAATTATTGATGAAAGGGGCCCCATATTCAGTTCTGCACAGGAGCATTTTCAGTGTTACCGCCGATATTGGCGGTGATAACCATTCCACTTTTAGCTCATTAATAGCAGAATATTGTATTATTCTATTTTTGTGAATAAGGGTTGAAGTCTTTTCAATATTTCGTATTGCAACAATTAGATTCCGACAGGTAAATAGCAATATCCTATAAAGTAATAATTGAACGAAGAAATTGTAGAGATTTGTTCACATTCGTTTAATTAAGGAACCTGAAATATAAGTAATGAATAAATTAATAAATAAATCATTTATTGATCTCTTCAGAAATATAAAAATGTATGAGACAAGTCAAAAAAGGGTATTACGAATAAAGTTAAACATCAAATACATCATTTAAGAATTCATGAATGGAATAATAACACTTATTCAAGATAAGAAGATTCGGGATCATCATTTTCAAATACCCATAACCATAACCAGTTAGCAGTTAGATCTCAACTACTACGTTTTATGACGCAATCAAATCCATTGCGTCATTCCACCAAGTTTCGTTTTTCTCTGTCGATAGTTTGAAGGTTATTTAAAATTTAATTTCGGTCACTATTCCAAAGAATCATTCGGAAATGTTCAACGAATGCGGGTAGAGACAAAGAATGTAAAGAGCAGGATATTTGCTTAGAAAATAATGAATTCGAATTTGTAACGTTTTTTTATCTTCACAATAGCTGAGTTGGTGAAAAATTCATTTCAGCAATTCGAATTAAAAATCTGAAATATTGCATCACGATGAAAAGCACGTTACTTAAGAACACGGCATCAACTGTCGACCGTTAAATCTGCATATACAAGAATTTCACAGCAACCCATTCTGGGACTGCTCGGTGTTCAAGAGTGATGAATTGAATAGCCTTCTTCACGCTGGGCGCCACATGGTGCCACAATTCGGTGAATCCCTTTGGATGTGAAAGAAAACAGGATCTGCTGTACGTCAAAAACCGAGATAGATATAGATGCATACTGTGCTTCTTTATGAGGAGTCGAGATTGAAATTCGGAACACGAACCCATTTGTTTGCCGTTCGAACTGAGGGAAAATAATTAATAGATGTTTTATTTCCAATTTTGAAAAGAACCAACGATTTGTGATGGATGGAATCCCCGATGTTTGTTGGTGGCTTGGGATTTCAGTTCAGACGAATCAGACGACTTGAGAATGCCGTTTGAGAACTGATCTTCAATACTTGTATTTCTGAAAAATGTTCCAACAGACGTAGTGAGAAAGTGTTGAAAAAAAATCACCGATTTGAATACTTCACGTGACATTAAAAATCATAAGTCGAGATGGGGTACCTACCTGTAATGAGCGGGGTACCCAAATCATAAGAAAACTATTTGAGACCACTAAATGATGTTTATTGAGTAAAAAAAAAGAGGAAAGTAATGAAATAAATTTTAGGGCTTGATGAGATGTTCGAAGTCCGGCTTCTCTCGAACATAAAGTAATCTGATCCTGAAACGATCTACTAACCCTCGTTTGCATAGCTGGATTAATGCTTCGAAAAGAATTAACTATTGAGAGCTGTGGTTGGAGCATCATAGTATACGATTCCCTTTGTGTATCGCCACAGAAAAAAATCTAATTTGTTGAGATCTGGTGATTTAGCAGGTCATCTTGTCGGTTTGCCCCCACCAATCCATCTATTGGGAAACTGGTTATCCAGAAATTCTCTCACAGGACGAGAATAATCAGCGGGTGCTCCATCATACTGCAACCACTTTCCGTTCCTTATTTGCAAAGGTAGCACTGCTAATAATCCAGGCAATATGTTCTGAAGGAAATCCAAATAAGCGACACCGTTGAAATGTCCTTCGAAAAAAATGAGGACCTATGACATGTTTGTCGATAACTCCTCCCCAAATATTTAATGACTATTTGTGTTGATGGTCAATTTCTCTTATTATTATCGGATTTTCTATTGAATAGTAATGGAAATTATACCTATAGACAAAACTAGAATGGTGGAAAGTCGCTTCATCACTGAATAAAACTGAATTATATGATGACGGTTTTCAAAATCATCATCCAACAGCGCTTGATACATCTGAATGTGGTAGGCGTAAAACTTACATTCTGTCAAGAAAGTACCGGGAATTATCGATTTAAATCTGGCGGGGCAATGAGGCAGGTAAAAAATTTTTTCCTAGGTTGGTACCACTGTCCTTAATAACTATGCCAAGCTTGAGCGGGATCTGTCAACTAGTGTGTTTGCAACAGCTGATTAAGTCAGTCGATGTCAGAGTGCGTGCCGATTTTTACTATGGGTGATTACGTTGAGCAAAGAATTTGTTTAAAGTTTTGTGTTGCAAATGAATTTTCGTGTGCCGATGCATTGAAAATGTTGCAAAAGGCCTTTGGTGATAATGCTCTATCGAAAACTTGTGCATGTGAGTGGTACAGAGCCTTCAAGGACGGTCGTGAAGTGGTCGCCCATTGACGGCTTCGATCGAAGATAACGTCGATAAAATTAAGGAAAGGGTGCTGGAAAACCGTCGTACCAGCTTGAGAGAGATAGCACATGATCTTAAGATATCCCACGAGTCCGCACGTACGATTTTGATTGATATTTTGCGCATGAGAAAGGTGGCCGCACGACTCGTAACGAAAGACCTGAATTTTCTTCAAAAACGTCATCGCGAACAGGTTGCTTCAGACATGCTGGATCGCTGTAATTCCGATTCTACATTCATGGAACGCATTATAACTGGTGATGAGACCTGGGTCTACGAGTACGATATGCAAACAAGCCAGCAATCATCGGAATGGGTGGAAAAAAATGAGCCGAAACCGAAAAAACCACGCCAAAGCCGCTCGAAAATGAAGGTGATGCTCATTGTTTTCTTCGATATCCGTGGCGTGGTGCACTACGAATTCGTTCCAGAGGGTTAGACGGTAAACAAGGAATATTACCTAGGCGTTATGAAACGTTTGCGTGAGGGTATCCGTAAGAAGCGGCCAAATTTGTGGGCGAACAACATGACGATAACACGCCTTCTCACCGAGCTACGATTGTGACTGACTTTCTCGCCAAAAACTCAACAAACGTGCTTCAGCAACCACCGTATTCGCCGGATTTGGCTCCCTGTGACTTTTTCCTCTTCCAAAAACTAAAATTGCCCCTTCGTGGTACCCGTTTTGAGTCGATTGAAGCCATAAAACAAAATTCGGCGCGAGAGCTAAAGTCCATCCCGGAAAGCGCCTATAAAAAATGTTTCGATAATTGGAAGTGCCGTTGGCATAGATGTATTGGAGCAAATGGAGCCTATTTTGAAGGCGACCCAATAAATTTTGATGATTAAATGTAAAAATGTTGTTTTAATTGAAAATTCCCGGTACTTTCTTGACAGAGTAGTATGTTTTTTGAGGATTTTTGAACGAAACGCTGACTGATACCGCAGGATTCACCAGCCTTCCTCTGGCTTGTGTGTGGATCATTGGTCACCAGTAATACCTCTAGTTCTTTGTCTTCGCTTGTGGCCAATTTTATCCTTTCTTTCTTGTACTCCACGTTTCCTGTCTGTACAAATCTAATAAAAGCCTCCGAAAACTCGATTCTTTTGGATGTCTTCTCTCAGGATATTTTGCTACCAATTTAGAATTAACTTCGGGCAGCTGTATATTGGAGATGACCATGATCGAGTGATTCTGTAGTGAAAATAACCTAAATAATTTTTACAGCAAATTCCATGGTTTCGATCATTATTTTGAATTTCCACAGTTATCTGTTCATATTCAAATAAAATTGTCTGTTACGATAGCAAATTTCTATTTGCCAGACACGGGAGTGGAAATAACCCCAAGGTTGCTTGTTAAAAAATGTGTAGCATTCAATTCTCTGCATTAAATGAATAAAATGAATAGGGCGTTACATGTGAGAAAAATGAGAAATATCTATTTCAAGTTCATCATATTTGGCAATCAATAACGGAGATCCTGTGTATGGCAGATTAATCTTTTTATGGTGATGGATTGATTCGGTTGACACCTGATAGATACTGGTATTAACATACGTTTCGTTCATATTGGTGGACTTCACCAAAGCACAAAATATGCAGTTTGTACTATTGAATTTATGGTGCTCAGGAAAAGAAGGAGTACCCGGATACTTCTGTATTAGTTTGATTAACGATAAAGAAGTATCGGGTGTTTTTTTAGAGTGATAGAACTTTCGATAGGGATAACTGTGATTTGATAGAAGATAGAAGCCATGTTGTTTTGACATTTCTGTTCAGTAAGCATTGACAAATTACCATGAAAAGACTCACGCCGCAACAACGTTTACAAATTGTTGAAATTTATTTTCAAAATCAGTGTTCTATTCGCCAAACTTATAGAGCACTTCGGGAAATTTATGGTTTACATAATCTTCCATCAGAGCAGCTTATTCGTCGAATTATCGATAGATTTCGGACAACATTTTCTCTATTCGATGCAACAACAACAAGACAAAGAACTGTACGTACCGAAGAAAATATCGCTGCTGTAAGTCATAATGATAATGATGATCCAGATTTGTCTATTCGTCGACGTTCACAATAAGTTGGACTCTGGCCTCCAAAATCCTGCGACATAACTCCACTGGATTATTTTCTTTGTGGTTATGTTAAGTCATTGGTTTGTGCTGATAAACCAGAAACAACAGATGCTTTGGAAGCCAACATAACTCGTGTCATTGATGAAATAAGGTCTGAATTACTCGAAAAAGTGGTCCGAAATTGGTCTGGTCGAATGCGGTTGTTCAGAGCTAGTCGTGGTGGACATATGGCGGAAATTATTTTTAAAACATAAATGTCATAAAATTATCTTCCTAATAAAAAATATTGGCTTCAATCCTAATTTAAATTTATTTTATTTCAAATTAAAGTTCTATCACTGTGAAAAAACCACCCGAGACATATGTACCACTAATTGTTATACACAATTTTCAAGTATTTCCCTCAGAATCACTAGTTCAAACTTGTTCCGTAAAATATTGAAAGAAATGGGTGTACTAAAATTTCATTTGAAGTTGATGTATTTCGGGAACACGTTCAAATGTATTCATTTGGTAAAAAGCCAAATATTTTGGGCATTCTTCTTACTTCGTAACAGAACCTTAAAACACCATAAGACCAAGAAGCAGGTTTCAGCTTCTAATAAATGTTTGATTGAATCCGTCTTTACTTGGTGGAAACTCATTTCAGTTAAAAAATATATAAGAGACAGTATTTTAAGTTCCACAAAAATGTAGTATTAGAATTTCATTTGTTCGTTTTAAAGTTACTTTTATGTCTTTTCATTTCATATATTTGGAATATATTCGAAACTTTATTTTCAAGATGTGAAATATCAATGTTATTTCAAAAGGAACAATTATTTTCTGGAAGGTATTTCGCGTAGTGGAAGTTAATCCTATTACGCGCTTGTTCTAGGAAATGACGTGCTTTCATTTTGCTCAAATATCTGCAGGTTTCGAATTGTAAGCTGAAAATGGTCTTTAACGACTAGGCTGGACTCACCGATGAATCCGAGGTCAAAAGTGATTCAGTCCGGTCGGTCAGTCCGTAAACACTCTAGTTTTCTAACGAAAAGAGTAAGAGACTTGAAACCTTCAGAGTATATTGGAACCTAGATATTTCGGCGTTATGGTTCAGCATTTATTCAAATTTGGAAATTTTTGGTATTTTATCAATAGTTCTGAAAACTACTTATCCAATTGAAATTGAATTAGGTAATTGAGTGTACAATGATGACGCAAAAATTTACGCCGGCTTTCGTGGAAATCGGCCTTCCGGATGGACTATTGGTGTTTAAAATGCTAATTTCCGAACGAGGAGACGTAAAGACTTGAAATTTTTAGGCTAGGTTTGGAATCTAAATATGGTTGGAAATAGACAGAATCAGCCAAATGTTTCCTGAATTATTCTCATTTGAAATTTTATTTCTCAATTATTTCGCAAGTACAAAGTTGAAATACAACATGTAGATGAAAAAAAAAACAATATGAAGGCTCGTGAATAATTTTGTGAAGTAAATTACGAGAATTCTTTCAGCTTTCACATTTTCGAAAATGAACGTTTGTAACCTGCAAGTATATCTATTAAAAACCGATAAATTCCAATTGTACAGGTAGCCAGATGGCCAGCGGCTAGTACTTCCGAATTTCGAACCCGTGTTCAAATACTTGTCGAAATGTAACGATCAAGATCGAAGGCACAAGGATGGAGTCTTTTAACCATGTAATTTTCATCTTCATGTGATTTTCCGTTTCTTCAGGAGAACAGTTTATAAAATACAAAAAATAACCTGTATATTGCACTTTCAGATGACATAACACAGAATTATATATTTTAATTGATCATATATCGCCAAGGTTTCGCAGATGGAAATTCGATCCATCTTGTTTTTTGTTTGAAATTGGTGTGGCACACAAACATCCAACTTCTTTTTGAATTCAGGTTTGCGCAAATTTTTTAAAACTGTTTTATTATCGATCCTTAGCTCCTGGGCGATACTACGACTACTAAATATGTCGGTCAAGTTCGATTATTTCTGTGAGTTTTCGACATTTCCGACGACAGACCTGCCTGTGGGAGGTACAACTTAACATCAAAAATACCTGAACGGAGTCAACGAAATCAAAATTGCACGTTATTGGCTATTACAGTATCCGGACCATGAAGACCATTTACAATATCAGCTGTCTGGCTTGCATTTTCGCCTTTAATAATTGAAAACTGTAAACTGTACAGATTTTTCTCTTTGCTGCCCTCCAGTTTTAACACCCTGTAACTAACAACTGAATAGACTAAATAAAAAACAGCAAAATAATTTATTTTAGTGTGAAATGTCAGATTGAAAACGATCATAAATCTGAAATTGTTTGATCGATACTACACGAGATATCGATCACTACAACCATCTACCAGAAAAATAATGTATATATTTTTTAACCTTTTTCAACTTATTGACCCTATTCATTCTCTGATGTATCTATAGAAACTGGTTGTGCTAGTACTTAATTTTGAACGTACCAGTAAAACTTCTATAGAAATATATTTCAATATTTGAATCTAAAATCAATAAGCCTCCCATTTGGAAAAATATTCCATATTAATTAAACATGTGACATTATATTTTCAAGAACAACATTGGAATAAATCTTCCGCCAATAAATTTCCCATGTGGAACCATCAAGACATCAGCGAACTTCTTGTTCGCATATTGAACACCCATTTTGCATTATTATGTACGCGATGCTACCATTTAAATTTCAATATTGTTGCGGTCATGGTATTTCTGTGGAAGGAATCATTCCATTCTCAGGAACTAAGTGTGACTGCAATTTTAAATCTTATCGTTTTCTAGGAATTTGCGTTTCATGTTAATCAGCGATGCTATGATTTGTTTATAAAGTAGTAGATTGTTGTTTGAATAATGTAATGAATAAATAAATACCTAATGCTAATGCTTGGTTATCGGGCAACTGTCATTAGAGAGTGAACTAACAAACGTGGGAGTCAATATTATACTGTTAGGAAGTAAGTTGATAACAGCTTAGAAGTAATAGGATTTATCTTATAACTCTCACAATTCAGACAATAAATAAACAATCGCATGAAAACTAGGTGTTTCAATAATCATATTATCTTATGTAAGTAGGTATAATTTGTCGATAAGAGATATAATTATTGAATTTTCACGAAAAACAACCATACGACTGAAAAAGCGTTTAGAGAATAAAACATTTTATCTGCAAAAGGGATATCTGGCAAGATTTCTATTTATAATTATTGATTTGAAGTGGAAAGATGAAATTTTATTAGTATATCTTCTGAACAGAAACAATTTGGAACTACGTAGGATAAAAATGTTTAGAATTAGCACAACTTTTATCTGCTAGAGTTTGTCATAGAGCTTATATAACAAGCCGTATATATTCCCACTCAAAATAGAGAAATATATCACATTCTCATTTTCTCTTGAAAATAGTAATAAAGTTCATAAAAAAATAAGCAATTTCTAGAAAAATTAATGAGGTAAAGAAAAATTGTATTTTTTACGTCTTAAAGCTGCATTTCCATCAAAACACTACTTTTTTGAAAATGTGAATTCAAACTAATACCAGTTCAAACATTCAACAAATTTGATATGCGGCGAGTCTACGCTCCTGGTGTACGCATCGTTCCGCCTTTTATTATAGAAAGTTTTCATAATAAATTATAATCGGAATATTGATTCACCCTCGAGTTTATGTGTGAATTTGTGAATTAGTGACTACGAACTTAAACCAGAATTTTGATATCTTCGATTTACCGATACCTCAGGTAAACAAACAAGTCACTTTTTTGCTGAGCACCATCACATTTCTACTGTTGTTGAAAATACAACACTCACCGCCTGCCTCCCGGCTGCGGGCAACACACATTACAATATGGAATATTCCATCCCATATATAATATCCAATACATAACAAAGCAATACAGAAATTACAATAGCTTTTGACTACAAGGGCTTTTGTTAATGTCATCTGAACCCACTAACGTGCTCATTCCTAAAATGTCAGAAAACACGGAAAACACTACCAATTCTCAAAGAACTTCATATGTATCGGCTGCAAAAACAATACCGAAAGTTAGTTCTCCAAAAAGGGACCAAGCCATAGTACTACACTCCGAAGAAAGTCTGAAACTTCATGACTATGTCCAAGCAATTGGTAAAATTATCCAGCCCAAGAACATTTCATTCGCTTCTCGAATATCAAATAATAGGATATGCATTTACTTAGCCAACAAAGAACTGGTTGACAGATTAATAAAAACTCACTCATCAATAGCTATTGGTAATATAAATTTAAACATCAGAAGATTAATTTCCCCAACTAAGAGAATCATTATTTCCAATGTATCCCCCTGCATTCCACATGAAAGTATAACCGAAGTAATAAAAAACCTTGGATTACAACTTGCATCCCCTGTTTCATTCCTCAAGGCCGGTATCCCCGGTGAAGATTACTCCCACATACTCAGTTTTCGTAGACAAGCCTACGTCTTCCCCCCAAATGATAGTTTCGAACTTCAAACCTCTGTTCTTATTCAGCATGATGATAATGAAAATCGTATCTTCCTTTCGACTGATAGAATGGAATGCTTCATTTGTAGACAATCTGGCCATGTTGCATCAAGCTGCCCAAATTCACAACCCTCACATGATGCTTACCCTGTGTCAACTCCTCAAAACTACGGGCATACGGAAATAACTACTGATTCCCCATCTATCCCTCAAACTGAAGAGATAAGAGCCACAAAGAGAGGAATTGCAGAAATTTTATCTGCTAGTGACCAAACTAGTCAGGTGAATTCTACCAGAATAGTTATTGGCTATTTGAGGCATGGCCTCTTTTCCAAGTGACTACCAAGCAGTCTCCACAGTCCACCCAGAGGTAGAAAGTGTGATAAGGATTACGCCATATCATCGCGCGTGGCGAGAACCCCTCCGAAGAGATGAACCCACCAGCTTCCAGTTTGGGCCCCGACTCGAAAGCCAGAACCGTCTGACTGGTAGCAGCGAAAGCACTATCCAACCTCTACTGGCTCTGCAGGTCAGTACCCGAGTTGTTTGAGACGCAACTCACCCGCCGGAGGGAATTCTTATCCATCCACCCGAACGCAGTCCCAAGAACTAAGATAAACTCAAGATTGACGACTACAATTGATCCTGGTACGAGCACCGTCTAGCGGACTATACGTCCTGACCCACCGAACCCATGTGAAGTCATTTGATTGATCCTGGCGTCAAGCACTAATGGCGAAGCCATTTCGTCGAGATCCACAAACCCTAAATAGTTACGCACAGATCCAGGGGCCAGGACAGGCCGGTCGAACCGTCAAGTCCCGTTAAACCCCGAGTCGTTTCATGAGAATATCCCGAAAATGGGGGTCTGCGAACAGATAAATGAAATACCCCCCTAGTCCAGCATGCGAACTTTCAACCACTGCCCCCTCGAGTCCAACACCAAGTGGGGTGGCCAGGTGGTACAAGTAACACCTGAGGGCAAGTCCACCCCCCCGAGGTAACGCAGTATGCTACATAACGCACTCGGCCATTACACAGAATCCGGAGATTTATACTGCGATAGGGTAGAGTACGCCAGTTTTAAGGGAGAAGCCCTGTGCTGCGACAGACTCCCTTGTCACTGAGTTAATCAACCGGCTCAGCCCTCCATTTCACCTGAGTAAAACTAGGGCCCCATTCGGAGATCTTCCACCATACAGGTCCAGTGACTGGCGCGAAGTGGCATTACGTTAGACACCAAGACTTAACCCTCCAATTCGCCGGGGCGAATTTAGGGTCCTAGTCAGGAGAGCGCCCCCATCACGTCAAGATCTAATGCCTGGGGGGCGACCAAACTAGTCAACCAGAACCCGATTCCGAAGTCATAAATGAAGAAAAAAATCCTGTATTCGTAGAGGAAAAATCTATGGCCCCACCTAAAGCTCCCGCTGCCCATACTGATAGTACTAAAAGATCTAAGAAAAAGATCAAACTGGGGACATCCGCTGAAGAAAGCTTGCTGAGTGAGCCAACAAAGCATAATATATCGAAAGCGTACCAAGAAGACCCAAGATCTTTCAACCTTCCATACAACTACCTCGTGGCATTTTTAGAAAATTCTTTTGGAAGTTCCACACCATTTTCTGAAGCCAAAAGATTTACAAACAATGTGAAATTGCTTCTGCAAGACCTTCACAACATCTACCCTCACGTGGAAAGATCAGTTAAGAACAGAATAACTAGAATATCGAAAAAACTTAGAAATGAACTGAAGGATGATGCAGCGGAAGTTGACAGTCTTAAAAGCTTTGACACAACAAGTGATGGAGATGTTTCATCTGACTGTACATCCACATTGGCGAAAACATCTTAATGAAGCTAGTTCAGTGGAATTGCGACGGGTTTTACCCTCGCTTAGAGCGCATTCAGCAAGTCATCAGTGAAGTGTCACCGGATATAGTCTGCCTACAGGAAACTAATTTTAAGCCAAGTCACGACCCGAAGTTGAAGAACTACGCTGGTTACCACTTTATGAGGAATACTGCTGCCAGAGCTAGTGGAGGGGCCTCCATTTTCGTCTACTCAGACCTGTACCATACAGAACTTAACCTGAACACCTCTCTTGAGGCAGTGGCTGTTTGTGTTTGGTGCCCGCAAAAACTCACAATCTGCAGTATCTACATACCCCCAGACCATAATCTCAATATATATGTGAACACTGCCCTGATGTACGCCTTACTGTTAAGCACCTGACATCTATATGCCCATACTATGCAGATGTACGTAGACGATATGGTATCAAAGAACGGCCGGATGATGTACTAAGCTCAGTCACCCAGATCAAAGCAATCTTACGATTTCTAAGAGATTATGAACTGTTCTCTAGCATCTAAATATCTATTGACGTTATATTGTTTACTCTCATTGTAACCTCGTGTCAATGGCCATAGTTGTCGAGACACGTAAATTTAAATAAATAAATAAATAAATAAATTTGATATGCAATAGAGCTGATTAACAGTTGCTCCTCATAAGTTATATTTCTACAAGTCTTTCGAGATTTTAGGTTTACGTATTTTCTGCCCTCCTCCGTACAACAAGCTCATTAAGTCAAGTTTTCTTTCAACATAATTTATGCTTGAACTGCATAATAAAATATAACATATGTAATTCATTGATGAATTAATGAGCCAAATAAAATATTTATATTTTTTTTTTTCTACTACACAAAAGTTTATTCAGTTTTCAACCTTAATACAGAGTTCGTGAGCTTCTGAATTAATAAATTTTTAGGATTTGAATGAAGATAATCTTCAAACAACACAAAATAATATTCTTGGTAGCAACTGAAAAAATATGTATATATATATATATATATATATATATATATATATATATATATATATTATATAAATATTTTAACAAACTTTAAAAAATTAGCCTTCTACATATTTAATTCCAAAAGATTATATTTAATGATTATAACTTCTGAAAATAAATTAAAATAATGTCGTATAAGTACCACTTATATCATGACATAAAATAAACATTCATTATAAGACATCCGAATGGTATAACAAAATCCAATAAATAAAAATTATTAACCAATATCCTATAAATTAAACATTTTGAATAGACAAAATTTTGTTTCTGCTTATCAATCTTATGAAAACCAATATCTTTCAAGAATATCCAACATAATCTTAAGAATTTCATCACAAAACTATCTTACTTAGACTATTCAATATTATTGGATATCTAACCAAGGTACTTTATATAAAAACTCGAGATATGCAAAACATTACTGGAAAACAAGTTTTAAGATCGACTTTGCTCATCAGTATTCAAATATTCATATTCAATAAATATAACATTAATCAACAATAAATATTCAACTCACCTTTCATCTTCTAGAAAAAGTTCTACTGAAATGAACCTTTAAATATGATATTCACTACACACAGAAATATATCTGTGGTTTACCCTTGATCTAGAAGATTGAAAGACAAATTTAACGGCCTTTGCTATAGCACAAGGCTAATTTTTTAAAATTTTTTAAAAATTTTTTAAAATATTTATATAATTTTATATACCTTCTATCAAGAATTAACCTCTATTTATGTTATTTTATTCATAATATATAATTATTTGGTTTCCTTAACATTCTTTATACAGATAGTCCTTGTGCTATAGCAAAGGCCGTTAAATTTGTCTTTCAATCTTCTAGATCAAGGGTAAACCACAGATATATTTCTGTGTGTAGTGAATATCATATATATATATATATATATATCATATATCATATATATATATATATATATATCATATATATATATATATCATATATATATATTATATATATATATAAATATATATATATATATATATATATATATATATATACATACTGAATTAAGTTGTAACAAAATCGGTTGGTACAAATAAAATATTATTATTATTGTTATGAAATTTAACTTCATAAAAATACCAGTACTGTGTACAAATTTTGTTTCGAAATTTTTTTGTTTACCCTTGTATATAGATTGGAAATGTGTGATTTAAAATTTTGTGGAAGGATAAATAAGACAGGGCCATAATTTCACTTGTATTTCATTCTGAAATTTATATTCACTGAAAAATAATTTTATTTGATACAGTGAACAAATTGAACTAACTCTGTAACCTTACACTAACCTTATTATATTTGAAACATTATTGATTATTCCCCTTTTATTACCTTCTACATTTTTCTAGAAAAAGTCAGCATCTTGTGAATTCAACAATTTTTGCAACTTCAGCATTCATATAAACTTCATAGAAATATTTATTTTAATCTAGCTTACTGTTGGTTTATTTCGTTGATCATTCACTGATTTAAATGTTGAATTTTTCCATGATATGTTCACGATAACGTATTTCGCAATAGAATTTCACTTTAATAATTTCATCAAGTTTATGTTATGTAGGTATCTTTTTTTATACAGATCAGTACGTACTCTTGACCTGATTTAAATGTTGAAGGAAAAGTATTTTGATAATTTTAATTTCGGACATCCATTGTCTGATTTCTTTACATATACAATATATTCTAACCTGAAAAACAGAAAACTTCCTGATAATCAATACAAAAAACTAAATGTAAAAAAAGTCTAACATATACTGTGAAACAGATACAATAATCATGGATTGAATCTGACTTCACAATTTCTTCATATACACAATATATTCTAACGTGAAGTGATCTTAAAAACATAAAACTTCTCGAAATGAATACTTGTCTCTTTAAAAAGCAGGTTACATTTAATTTACAAATATATATACAATTACAAATCTCGTCAAAAAATAAAGTTAAAAAATTATTTTGCTTATAACACGACATTTCGGTCAGTAAAGTATCTCTGACCTGACGTATCTTGACCAGTTCACACTTGATAACGGCAGAGATACTTTTACTGACCGAAACGTCGTGTTATACACAACATAATGTTTGAACTTTATTTTTTGACGCGATTTGTAATTGTATATATATTTGTAAATTTAATTCAACTTGAATTTTAAGAAGACAACTATTCATTTCGTGAAGTTTTCTGTTTTTTAAGATCACTTCACGTTAGAATATATTGTGTATATGAAGAAATTGTGAATTTAGATTCAATCCATGATTATTGTCTAGGTTTCACAGTATATGTTAGACATTTTTACAATTATTTTTTTGTATTAATCATCAGGAAGTTTTCTGTTTTTCAGGTTAGAATATGTTGTATATGTAAAGAATTCAGGCAATGGATGTTCGAAATCAGAGTACTCTTGACCTGCTTTATTTCGATACTGAATGATGCAGGCTGAGCATCTACTCTTTATGGTTTTTAAAAAAATTTGGAATGTTTAAATTCTCCAAAATGATGCTAATGCTATTTTAATGAGAATTACAGTTTTCCATGATAGAAAATTAGGCTGAATTTTTATCTACATTTTGATGCCACTTGTTCGAAATTGGGTTAAGTTTTAATTGCCAACAAAAATTCATATAGGTATTAGGAATTCTAATTTTTTTTCACTTCTAATGTTTCTTACTTAATAATTACTAATTATATTTTATGTAATTCTTTTGCTGGGCTTTTATTACAAATTAATTCATGCCAAAAGTATCTCAGATCAAATTCGTGGATCGCGTCACATTCCTTCCATAAATTCATTAGATTTTTTTCTTGTCCAAATTACATTGCTTAGATAAGTTTTTATGATTTATATTGTAGGATTAAGCTTATACATTGTCAATATTTCCTCTATATTTAAAATACTTTCCATGGTAATGACATAATTTTCATTTTTCTTGAAACTTCAACTTGAGCAACGTTTAAAGAATATTTAATCAAATATTTTATATTTAGCTCATTTTTATGATTGAATTATAAATAAATAATAAAATATTTATCTCTGGTTATCTCATTGTAAATGAATAACAAAGAATATATTAGCGACTTAAGTTATCACGCAAAACATAACATCCCCGTAAGTACAATCAGCACCAAACAAATTCGAAGTCCTGATGCCAATGCCACCAACCAATCTCAAAAACATAATTTCCGATGAAAAATTAAGCAATTGCTCAAGTACGTTCTATGTAATTAAGAGTAAAATAATATTCTGAGAAAGCATTATTGAATTCAAATGTATCAAATACATACATTTTAAGTTTGTCTAATCATAGAGTATGTACTTTTTCGATGACATCAAAACAAGTGACTAACTTTTACGAAACCACGTTACCACAGTTCGCGGCTTTGAAACAAACCTTCGTCAATTAATCACTGTAGCTAAGAGAATATTATATAAAATCGATGCTCGTCAATACCACATCGTATTATCATAAATTATTAAAAGAGCTATTTATGTAAATAGGTATTCAATACGACATTTCGAACAGTAAGCATAGAAGGAGAAGTATATTCTCAAATATATAGAAAAAAATATACATCACTTCCTCATGAAGTGAGCATAACGAATTTCAATATTCTTTCCTAATAAAGTGCGAATAAACTACTCAGAGGTTATTCTTGGCTTCTTCTGTTTCAACTACGAGGATGCTGTCATATCAACTAGGTTCCGAAAGAAATCAACACCAATAGATAAACCAAGTTCATCAGATAAGGAGCTAAACATATAATTCTGCAGTTATTTAAAACCACCAAGTAAAAGAGCACATACAAGAAAATCTAAAGATTTTATCAATTTTATAATGCATAATCAAGAATATATTTTCGTGAAATGCCTATATAGTATTCCTTCAACAAATAAAAATCAAAAAAACAAATGGGCAATTTAGGAACTAAAATCTTTGATGAAATAATAAGAAGCGGTTTTTTACTTGATAGAAGGATTATTACAAACTTTGAATATTAAAACAGGTTTAATCTGTTAGTCTCCTACAATTTTAATTTCAAAAAATTTTATTTGAAAACTTTTAGAATCGAATTAATGTCTTATAGGCACTGCTTATATTTAATAGAGGGATAAAATCAAAACTCATTATACAGTATTCAATGGAATAAAAAGAAATATAAATTGTCAATTAAAATTAAGGAATAAATAAATGTTTGAATGTTTCGTTCCAAGCATGCGCAGCTGAACTCTTCAGAAAGACGGTAACGCATCTTTGCCTGTGACAAAATGTTTTCTTTCTGATCTTATATTTTTTAAAACAAAATCTTTTTCAAAAATACACAACATAATTTTGAGAACTTTTCCAAAGCTAATTTATTTGAAATTTTGAATATGTTTAAATATTCAAATAAGTTACTTAAAAAACTCTCAAAACATGTAGCACATCCTCAAAAAATAATTAGAATTCAGATAAGGTCAGTCCACCTTCTCATTTAAGAGATAAAATCAATTAACAATAAATAAAATTACCCGTACGCCCTCGTGGAATCACTGATCAACATTGAAACTACATTTAAAATCCAAGCTACTCTATGTTCTATACTCACCACAAAAATCACACAAAGTTTGTAAGGCACTTTATGGTCTCAGTTAAAACTACTGATATTTGTATAATGAATTTTTTTATTTAGAGACGTAATATAATTATATATTATATAAAAAATAAAATAATAAAAAGCAGTTTTTTAATTGATAGAAGGATTATTACCAACTTTGAATATCAAAGCAGAATTACTCTGTTAGTCTACTTCATCAGTGGCCGTGAAAACGCTTAAATCTATCATGTTGATATTTCCAATCGACTTGTGACAGATCCATGTTCACTTTAAAGAATTATTACTTGCAACACTTCAGATTATTTGTTCTCTAATGAGTATATATGGCCCTTAGAAAACATGAAAAGATTTGAATACGCTTGATATATTTAGTGCTTAGTGTTAAGTTATATTCAACGTTGTGTAAATTATATTCTCTCTCATTCCTTCTTTATCGATCAGCAGATATTCGAAATGTTCCATCACAAATTTCCCATTGCAAGAGAACTGTTATCAAAAAGAATCTATTCCATTGGAAGTTCACAGCCCAAAAATAATATTTCCAATCAACTTTGTTAATTTCCCATCTTTTTGTCTTGATGAAGTAAATTAATTCTCCCCTACTCCTATGTTAAAAATATATCCTGTAATACAAGTAAAGTCGCATTATTCTCTTAATGGTCAAATTGGTCACACAAGTTTATCACGATTATAAATGTAGTAATCCACCTTACATTTGTTCGTAGTGTAATTGTCATTACTTTAGCTTGGTATCATATACAGTGCTACCAAAATAGAATCGTTTTTTGTTATAAGTGTTTTACTTCAATTCCTAATCGTCCTTGTGGATTAGCATCTTTAGATGAAGGAAGTTGGAAACCACTTCACCCGGAGTGTTCTTTGAAGTTGAAATCACCGCAACCCAACAAAGAAGCGGTCCACAAACTTATCGTAATTAATCATTGGGATTAATTAATTTTGTTGTTTGTTATTTCAAAATAGTGAGAGAATAGGCAAAATACTGCGGTAAACTAACCGTGGTACGTGACAAAAAAAATTCAACTTTAAGGCCATGTAGCTTTTCCACTGCAATATTTCTTCAATGCATATTTGGTCCAATCGCCATATTTTGGTCCAAATAACCTGTCCTTAACCTATGTCCTAATAGTTATATTCACCCTTCATAATACGAGGGGTCTTAAATGTATTCTCGTATCGGACTGATTTGCTAATAATGTGGGTAATCTAATTATCTCATTTACTAATGACACTAACTGAGGATATAAATACAAAATTTCACTAATTTACGATCATTGATTTTCTAGGTATCCTCAGTGAAAGATGACCATAATGACTGACACCACAATGATGAAGAAAACCGAGCATCGCGCCGTCATTAAGTTCCTCACTAAGCAGGGAAAAAGTCAAAAAATCATTCAGATAGAGATGATTGCTGTTTTGCTGTGCCTTGTCGTTATCCACCGTCCCAAAACTGGTGCAGTGAATCCAAAAGAGGCAGAGGAAGTATTGAAGTTGACCCTCGGTTGGGCCTGCCCGTAAGCGGGACCATGAAGAAAATGTGAAAAAAAGTGGAAAAGATGGTGCTTGAAGATACCAGAATAAAAATAGCATACATGCTATCCTTCATGACCATCTTAACCTCTCAAAGATCAGTGCAAGATGGATCCCGGGAATGCTCACCGCGCCTCAGAAACAAGTGCGAGTTGAGTGCTGTAAGGAGTTCTTAGAGCTCTGTGGAGAAGATCCATCGACTATTGTCAACCTGCTGGTTACTGGAGATGAGACGTACGGCCCCCAAAGAAGTTTAAAGTCACCCCATCCACTGGAAAAATAATGGCTATGGTCATTTGGGATTCTGAAGGTATTCTATTGATAGAGAACACCAAAAAGGGTGAAAGCATCATAGTAGCATTATACGCAACCACTTTGCGTAATTTAAGAGAATCCATTCAAGGAAAAGGGCGAGGAAAACTCAAAGCGTGTGCTGCTGAACGACAACGGCCCGCGTGGTAAAGGGTGCTGTGCGGAAATGTGGCTTCCAGGAAATTACTCAGCCTCCGTACAATTCAAACTTGGCCCCCACTGAATACTACCTATTCCCAAATGTGAAAAAATATCTTCGTGGAAAGCGATATTCCGACGATGAAGAACTGAAGGTAGTTGTAAACACCTATTTTGAGAAGCCGGAGAATATTTTTGACGAGGTTTAGTGAAGCTTATTTCTCGGTCTAACAAATGCGTTGAACTTCTAAGAGGTTACATTGAAAAATAGAAATTTTCTAAGTTCTCTTTCGTGCCTATACCGAGAATTCATTTAACGTCCCTCGTAATATCAATTAATGAACCGAAAATTACTTACCGTTTACAATAAACGAAACAAATATGGATAAAACAAAGGCTCATAATAATCACAGTATTCTTTCGAATGAGTATCCCTAATGTACTGAGCCGTAAATAGACACCTTGATAATCTAAAGCTCCACTCATCCGTAGTCAAAATATAATCAAGTTGTTTAGATTCTTCACCTACTTGGTGTTAAATGGTCGACGTAACTTATTCAGTATTGTCTGTTTATCCGTCCCCTGAAAGGTTGATTAATTAACTCCTGTCACGACTACGAATTTATAATTCGAAAAGGTTGTAAGTTAAAACAAGAATAAAAATATTCCAAACAATGCCTTTTTTATAGGACGGGCGGAATAACCACTTTTTTTATGTATTCGGGTGACAACTTTGTGATAACTACCTGACACCGGATGAAATTTTATTATATTCTGTTCACCTTTCCAGTGGTAGTGATGTTAAGAGAGAAATTAAGATATAGTGGAGTGATAATTTGATATCCCTCAAGTTTTTTTGTTTCAACTTTTAGCATCGTTTTTTTAATCTGTATCGCTTGGAGTCAATCGGTGTCAGATTTAGCATTCAATGACAAAGGTGAATGAAATGTTGCATTTTTGGGTGTTTGGATCTTACACTTTTCGGAGTCTTTCACGATCGTCAATTTCCCCCTAAAGAAAATCTTTCTATTTTCTATGTACAGAGGTTCGTTGCTTGTCACTCAGATGGTTAAACAACAGTGTAAAAAACGTACCCAGGATCAATCGAATGGAGCAGAAAATAACACATGGGTCATTAAGTTCCTGGACTCACTAACAAAAACAAATTTTTTCTGCAAAATTCTTCCTCATTCATCAACACAGTCACCTTCCATGGGATACAATACTTCCAATGTTTTTCTAACAGTTGGGTCATTTAGAGAATGCATTTTGAAGTAGAGGTTATCTCGAGCCTGGCAACACATCTGTCATTCGTGTTTTCACAAAGAGTTAGTTCAATTACAGAATAATAGCTAGAATTAATTCACCAGAACCTCTACAGATTTTAATCTCAATAAATCTCATGAAAACATTTAGAATTAAATTTTAAAATATGTCCTAAATACCTTCAATTCAAATTTTTGTTTTCTTTCCTTTTCTCCAGAGAAAGAAACTGATAAATTCGGACCCAAAATCTCTTCAGTAAGGAGTTATTTGTTACAAACTTAAATTCTAAATATTTTCAGGAGATTTAGTGAGATTGAAATCTGCAGAGGTTTTGGAGAATTAAAGCAGCTATTATTCTGTAATATGCAAATACTTCTTCATAGTAATTTTCAATTTATATAAGTTAGTTTAATATTTGACATTAACGAAATGGATCGATTTTCGCATGAACAAGATTGGGAAATTTTAAAAACTTAGTTACAAAGAGGCGAATCTTTTATCCAAACTATTAGACATTCACGTGGAAAATTCAAAAGAAACGAAATGCCCTCACGATAAATTGTGGATAAATTTGCTCGTGAAAATTAGACCGTTATTTGATAAAACAACACGTTCATTGCTGCTCTAGCCAAGAATGTGGCTGAACATCCATCAACATCAACTCGTCATCGTACTCAAGAACTGAATATTTCTTGCACTACTCTGAGGAGAATTTTGCATGAGGATCTTACGTTTCTGCTGCGCTCAATGGGCAAATTATCACATCGCCAAAGATGAGTATTTTTCCAGAAAAAACATCTTAAGCGATGAAGCGCATTTTCAGGTCCGAGGACTCTTTTTTATGGGTCTTCCTTAAGGATAAGTGTTACGCTAACCAACCAGAAAAGTTTGATGCCTTGTGTTCCGTATCATTAGAGACGGCCCTGTTTAGTGTTATTCGATACTTCAGTCCATTTGTTTTCTGATGATTATATATGCCCTAAGAAAACATGGAAATTCTTATTTAGATATATTAATCGCTGGAGAATTCCTACGATGCAATATTCAGTATTATAAACTGTTTCTGTCCTTATCTGCTAGCATTGATCTAAATATTTTTTCTATAACCAATAAAAAGGTTTACTTCATTCATTCAGTTCTCCTACAAATGGATCCTCCAATCAGTTTCGTTAATACCGCAAGTCAACAATTCTTCTTCTATCAAGCTTGGTGAGTTGATGAAAATTTGTTAGACTTCTTGCTTTAGGCATAATAAAAACATCAAACAAATTTTAACGACGCACTTTGATTATGTGACAAAAGCCGATCTTTTGCAGACACAATGTTAATTGAAATAATAGGAAAAGGCTTTTTACTTGTTATATTTCTTTTATCAAGTAAAAGGCCTTTCTATTTTATTTAATATATAATATATAATTATATTTTGGC
Organism: Megalocaria dilatata; assembly: GCA_034642435.1. NCBI lineage: Eukaryota > Metazoa > Arthropoda > Insecta > Coleoptera > Coccinellidae > Megalocaria > Megalocaria dilatata. The sequence goes on along the minus strand of CM067859.1, from coordinate 47,185,201 downwards.
TTCAATAAATCTCATTATGGAATGTCAATGAATTTAAATAAGCCTTAAAAATAACTCACACTGTTCTTTGATTTTGTTAGAACATAGATCAATCTTGAATTATAAAGATGATCTGTGTTTAGAAGCATTTGTCCTTTTACACGTGCTGAGGGTTAGGATCTAGGTTAGTTTTTTGATATTGATATTTGGAATATTATTGAGGACTGAAGACGGAATTGCTTAGAATTATATTTGTTTTTGGAAGATATAGTGCATTTTTTTAGAGATTTCTGAATTAACTTATTCGAATATTTAAATATATTAAATAGTTCAAATAAATTATATTCTTTGAGAAGTCCTTTAAGTGTGTTCATGTTTTTAAAAGGCAATTGGTGTTCTTAAAGGTAAGACCAGAAACAAAATTGTGTCTCCTTTAAATATTTATTTATTAATTTTAATGACTTTCGTATATCTGTTGGTTTATTTATTCCATTTGACATTATATATTGAGTTTTGATTATATACGTCTAGTAAATGTAAGCGGTGCTTGTTTTAGGCATTAATTTAATTCTAAAAGTTTTTTGAATGAAACATTTTTTTGAAATTAAAATTGTAGAAGATAAACATATTTCAATTTGTTTTAATATTCAAATTTTGTTATATTTCTTCTATTCATTAAAAGGCCTCTCTTTCTATTTTTTTTCAAAAAACATATTTAATGTGTCAGTTTTCTACAATTTTAATTAAAAAAAATATGAATTAAATTAATAAATATTTATTTATTAATTTTAATTGACAATTTATATTTGTTGGTTTATTTATTCCATTTGATATTGTATATTGAGTTTTGATTTTATACATCTATTAAATATAAGCTCTGCTTATAAGACATTAATTTAATTCTAAAAGTTTTTTGAATGAACATTTTTTTGAAATTGAAATTGTAGAAGACTGACAGATTAAATATGTTTTGATAAACAATGTTAATTTCATACGATATAAATATGTTATGATAGCAGTTTGAAAAAACAACTATCAATATTACATAAAAAGCTAACCGTTTGCTCGTTTCACAATATAAAGCATGAAGAATTACAGAATATTTTTATAGTATTTCAATTATACTATATTTGATCACTGTATTTTAAATACTTCTATTTTTGGTCTAATTATCTAATTTTTCTAGAGTTCTTAGTGCTCTTAATTCTTGAACCAGCAAGCTCAGAATAATTGAAATAATGGCTTCAGAATAGATAAACCTGATTCATTTCCAGTTTCATAAGTTTATTAAAAATTTCTCGGAAAGTATATCAAGCCCAAATTTTGGGCAAACAGTGAAATGGAGATCTGTCTGCTAAAGTCTGTAGGTTCATGTTTTTTTTGACAGAATATGTTTGTATGTATAGAGTTTAAGAAATTCAATCGAATAATGGGAGGAAAATTTAATTGTAGTTGATTTTATCTTATGATCTCAAATGATAAAACTTTGAAATTGAACAAAAAAAAATGAAAACTTTCTAATTCACCTTGTGGAAATACTTCGAATGAAAACTCCCTCTCAGTTTCTCATAGAAATTTTTTTCGGAACTACTCGACACAATTTCATTAAATTTAGTTAAAATTAATGTTAAGTACCACCCGACATTAATCCTCCTAGATATAAGATATATTAAGGCAGATCGATTCATTTTAACATTTAAGAATCGAAAGCTAAAAGAATGAATGTTTCCTGAAGACATCTCAGATTTATATGAAAATTGTCCTTTTGTGAGTTTCTGTCCTAGAATTTTTAGTTAACACGTAACAAATTTAAAACATCCAAAAATTAGTACAGAAAAATGGAGTCATTCGATATATGATAGCAAAGCGTTTTTCTTATTTTAAAATATTATATCGGATATATTAACTTAAAAAAGAAAAAAATATTTTGTGAATGATTTGAAGGGCTTTCCAGCAAAGGAAATAATAAAGCAACGTTCAGTGAAGATTTTTTAACGGAACACACTTACATGGATCTGAAAGAATTACTTTTATTTTTTCCTCCAATACTTTCAATTCCTTTCATAGCTACGATACTTCGTCACATTTGTGATGATTTCAGAAGGAATAAAAATATTTCAAGACTATGATCAGAAAATAATAAACAAACCATGTTAAAATTCGGAAATCTTTTGAATATAATGTGAAGAACTGGTATATTTAGCCATATGAGTCATACAAAATTTGCATTGTTTTCAAATGAAGTTAAGCGTAATCTGCCCTATTATATAGTTTATCGATGATAGAAGAATCATATTGTGCATTCTTTTAATTACATTTAATTTGTATCCTTGAAAAAACTCTTCAAGAATCAATTTGGGTTCATCAGCTATAATGGGCGGCATAAAATACGTTCTACAGAGACATATTTCAAACAGACCGAATACTAAAAATATCTACATCTAGAAAGAGGACACCTACGAATTCCCAAACAAACACGTAAAGATTTATTGGCTCAGTATTTTAAATCACCGCGTTTTTTGTAGTGGCGGCCGATAAACCTAAACTTTACATCTTCTGGCGTTTGAGAGTCAGAATCTAACTTGTCAAAGATCAAAGGAGTCGATTCCGGCGGATGAGAGAAAGTGTGCGCCTAGAATTTTTAACGGCGCTGCCAGAATTTATGTAACCTTCCTATTCTAACAATATGTTACATTTTCTTATTTTTTCCACATAATAATTCATAGACTGTTTGAATGAATACATCTCAAAATTTTATTAATTCAGCACATTTTAAGACACAGTGTCTTGATTCAAACATCATGTCCGGCTGCAAGGATCATGACTCCAGAAAAGTTTGTGAATTTATAATCAATTCCTTACTTCAGACCAGAAATCAGAAACCTAGTAACAAAGGAATCGGCTATTGCAGCCTTCGAGAGTTGTGAAATGAAGTAAATTAAAAAATTCCCTGCATTTCAAAATTATATGCTATTTTAAAATATAATTCCAAGTATGAATTTTTCTATCTCCATATTTTAGTACCTTGATAATATTTTTCTTCATAACTCGAGAACTGATTATTGTCAATTCAGCAGTCAAAAAATTAAGATTATGCAATTCATACAATTTATATTCGATGTGTTTATAGTGTTTTGGTATAGATGCAGTTCTAAACGGAATATCCTCCAACATTTAGATTATTTCAAAGAATATAGAAAAAATGGAGATAATAAAATGCAAATATTCATAGATAGAACTCTTCCTTTATAGACCCTGTTATTAATAAGGCGGATATTCCGACATAATTCAAAATTTGAAAATCAAAACAGATTTAATCTGTTGTCTTCTACAATTTTAATTTCAAAAAATTCTTTGAAGAAACTTTAAGAATTAAATTAATGTCTTTATAAGCACTGCTCATATTTAATAGACGTCAAAATTCATCATACAATATCAAACGGAATTAAGAAAAACCAACGAATACAAACTGTCAATTAAAATTAAAATATAAATAAGCAAACATTTTTTGTTTCGTTCCAGGCATGCGTAATGAACTCTTCTGACAAACTTACGAAGCCCTGTTTGTTACAAAATGTATTGTTTTCCGATCCCATATGAATGAAAAATAACTCTTTCTCAAAAATATAAAACATAATTTCAAGAACTTCTCAAAAACTAATTTATTTGAAATATTCAATATATTTAAATAAATTACTTCAAAAAATCTCAAAACATGTAGCACATTCTCAAGAAATAATTAAAGTTACGATAAGATCAGTTCAACATTACATATAAAAAATAATAAAATCAATTAAACAATGTATAGACTTACTCAGTGAATCTTAGGAATACACGGTCCTCAATAGAATAAAAGTAAACACGTTTATAAATCCAAGGTACTTATGTTCCACGTTCACAGAAATCATACAAAGCTTATAAGGCACTTGGCCTCAGTTAAAACCGTTCAACACTGTATAATGAATTTCTTTATTTAAAAAACCTAATATAATTATATATTATATATAAAATAAAATAAGAAGGAACGGTTTTTTACTTGATAGAAGGATTATTACAAAATTTGAAAATCAAAACAGATTTAATCTGTTGTCTTCTACAATTTTAATTTCAAAAAATTCTTTGAAGAAACTTTAAGAATTAAATTAATGTCTTTATAAGCACTGCTCATATTTAATAGACGTCAAAATTCATCATACAATATCAAACGGAATTAAGAAAAACCAACGAATATAAACTGTCAATTAAAATTAAAATATAAATAAGCAAACATTTTTTGTTTCGTTCCAGGCATGCGTAATGAACTCTTCAGACAAACTTACGAAGCCCTGTTTGTTACAAAATGTTACAACAGTTACAACAAATTCATTATACAGTGTTGAACGGTTTTAACTGAGGCCAAGTGCCTTATAAGCTTTGTATGATTTCTGTGAACGTGGAACATAAGTACCCTGGATTTATAAACGTGTTTACTTTTATTCTATTGAGGACCGTGTATTCCTAAGATTCACTGAGTAAGTCTATACATTGTTTAATTGATTGTATTATTTTTTATATGTAATGTTGAACTGATCTTATCGTAACTTTAATTATTTCTTGAGAATGTGCTACATGTTTTGAGATTTTTTGAAGTAATTTATTTAAATATATTGAATATTTCAAATAAATTAGTTTTTGAGAAGTTCTTGAAATTATGTTTTATATTTTTGAGAAAGAGTTATTTTTCATTCATATGGGATCGGAAAACAATACATTTTGTAACATTTTGTAACAAACAGGGCTTCGTAAGTTTGTCTGAAGAGTTCATTACGCATGCCTGGAACGAAACAAAAAATGTTTGCTTATTTATATTTTAATTTTAATCGACAGTTTATATTCGTTGGTTTTTCTTAATTCCGTTTGATATTGTATGATGAATTTTGACGTCTATTAAATATGAGCAGTGCTTATAAAGACATTAATTTAATTCTTAAAGTTTCTTCAAAGAATTTTTTGAAATTAAAATTGTAGAAGACAACAGATTAAATCTGTTTTGATTTTCAAATTTTGTAATAATCCTTCTATCAAGTAAAAAACCGTTCCTTCTTATTTTACGAAATAATTCAGTTGAATTGTTTGAAAAAAATATACACAACATTAAGCTGAGAATTGAGTCAGTTCAAATAACTCTTACAATAACTAGATGTAGGTACAATCGAGGAATAAACATTCAACAAATAGAAAATATTCAGAAATACACTTGTTCTCAGTACTTAATTTGAATGAAATATGAATATATTCGTACTGTGTTAAATCTTCATACCTTTAAGCCAACAAAGTTATTACATATTCGTCAGAAATCCATAATCTTTAGATAAGAACAAATGAATCGCTGGATATATTGCTGAGCGCAAAATAATAGAAAGTTTGATTTTTCCTCAAATATTCTTTGAAGAAACATAAATAGCATAATGAAGAAACTACCATAATAGCGCATGTAATACATTTCAAAGTTTAGATATTATTAGGAATTTTATTTGAAAATATATAGTTAACAGTGAACATAAAATAGCAAAAGATTTGAAAAAGAAAGCAGATTTGTGAGTTATTTGCACAAAATCAGATGTAATACGATAGTGGTAATAGATAAAATACCGATAAAACAATAGATTTCATAGAAAAAAAGGTAATTTAAAACACTGAGAAAAGCCCCAACAGAAAAATTCAATATGGAAATCAAACCAATATTAAAACGAACTAATAGTATAATCACAAGAAAGGATATAAATAAACCTGTAACAATGAATCCTCAGTAACACAACTCTATTCCTTAATAAAATATCACGAAATAAATATGTTTTCATATTACAGCATATAAACTTTTTGATGTCCTTATTAATTTTTATTAAATTTCAACCTGTATTTTCAATTACGAATTCATTAACACTTACTGACAAAATTGAAAGCATCGAAATACACCCAATAAAAAATAAGTATCATTTGATGTTGTAAATTTGTTTCCAAATATACTGCCTGAAGATGTAATAGCCTTGACTGAAGAAATGTTACTGAAATATAAAGTGAAATGGGTAATAGAATCAGATATCATTCATTTACTTGAAATTTTCTTAAATCGAAAGTATTTTATGTTTTAATGGTTAGCAGTACAGAAGGTTTAATTATGAGTTTCTTGAGCCAAATTTTAGCTGATATAAAAGTGGAGTCGCTAGTTCATTGGCATATGCGAGGGGCGTTCAATGTATTCTCGGTATTGGAGTGATTTGCTAATAATGTGAGTAATCTAATTATCTCATTTATTAATGACACTATCTTAGGATATAAATATGAAATTTCACTAAATTTCGATCATTAGTTTTCTAGATATACTAGTGAAACACGACTAGAATGACATCGTGCCGTTATAAGTAACTCATTAAGTAGGAAAAAAGTACAAAAAATCATTCATGAAGAGATGTTGCTGTTTACCAAGACTATGCCTCGTTGTTATCCACTGTTCAAAAGTGGTCAAGTGAATTAAAAAGAAACAGAGAAATCATTGAAGACGCTCGGGCGGGACTTTTAGCGGTACCACTGAAGAAAATGTGAAAAAGTGAAAAAGCTGGTACTTGAAGATGCCAGAATAAAAATTAAAATGTTAGCAGAGATGACAAACCTATCCGTGGGTACCATACATGCCATCCTTCACGACCATCTTAACCTCTCAAATGTCAGTGCAAGATGGGTACCGAGAATGCTTACCGCAAGCAAGTGCGATTCGAGTGCTATAAGGAGTTTTTAGAGCTCTGTGTAGATGACCCATCGACTATTTTCAACTAGCTGGTTACTTGGGATGAGACTTGGGTTGATCACGATGACTCAGTGTAAACAAGACTCCATACAGTGGATTGAAAAGGGTGCACATCCCCCAAACAAGTTTAAAGTCACCCCATCTACTGGAAGAATAATGGCTACGGTCGTCTGGTATTTTAAAAGTATTTTATTGATAGAATACTATTAAAAGTGTGAAAGCGTCACAACAGCATCATACGCAAACACTTTGCGTAATTTAAGAGAAGCAGTTACAGGAAATTACTCATCCTCCGTACAGGCCAGACTTGGACCTCTATTGGATCTATTCTCCAAGGGACCCGGTGGTTTCTCCGAAAATAATAAAAAATACCTCAAAACAGAAACCATATAAATACAATGTGTTACCAAACTTAAGACAAGTTGCTTTATAAGCATTCGAAGAAGTTACTATTTATACGAAAGACGTCATCTGAACAACTAACAATAATAAATTGAAATCAACTGATATATGTGTATTATTTAATTGAATCTGTAATATGACTGTCCCTATGATTTACTCGTTCACAAGTCAGCAAATTTTCATGATGAGGTAAGTGACTAAGATAATAACACGAAAAGGATAAAGTTGTTTTGATTTCATGAAGACAAAACATCCCATTCTACATGTAATTTAGCACCACAACACAAACGTGAATCAATCCTAGATCGTGACGATCGAAAATCCACAGAATTAGTAATCCCTCGATAAAATATATCCCAACTTAAAAACCTTATCTCGCTTTTATCTTGCTTCCCTGTAAATTCAATAAATTTCAGGTCGCATTAATTCCATTTAATCCCTGGGGATTAAGCAATCCCAAAGCTCGCCGTTTCCGCTTTTGACAACCGCTTGACAGATCTCGCTTCGACACAATGGATCTCACGTATGCCGTATTTACGTCGCAAGAATGGTTAAAATTGAACCGGTAATTCTACACTAAATGTTTCACAATGGAAGCATGTGAAATGCAAGTTGAGGTGTGAAAAATTCTGCCGAAATTCCTGGAACGTATGCGTTCTCGATTATTCGCGCTATTCAGAAACGTTTAATATGTGAAAAGGTTTCATGGGTTACGTGAAAACGATTGAGCTCAGGTTTCTTTTGTGCGATTTGAAATTTTGCAGCTGAATGATCTTTTGATTCACCGACAAAATATTGTCGATGTTACACGCGAAACTTCGAAAAGGATTCAATACGTTGTCGCAAGTATCGAGTTTTCCAACAAAAGCCATTTTTGAAAAAATATGTTTATGTCTATGTCATTCAGGAGTTTTTTTATTTGTAGAAATTGCTTATCATAGTACGTGAGGGTATATTCCTTTCGGATTTATGTCTATGTTAGGCTTATGTGTTGATGTTGGAGGCGATTGCAACGATTTGTCGGGCAGAGCGTAGTATTTTTTCAGATTGTCGTAGAAGATCCACATTTAGTCACCAGTTATTATCCGACGCAAAAAACCTTTTTTTTGCCAGTATCGATGGCCACGCTGGAAAGAACTAATTGTACCCTCAAAAGATTGAAAACGTATTAAAGAAGTACAATGGGAACTGAGAGATTGACTGGGCTTGCTCTGTTGAATATATATTATGATTGTGTATTCGATATTGAGAATGTATTGGAAATCCTTGGAATATCTTAAAGAGGGCTGAATATTAAAAATTTCTTATTTGTAATACCGTTATAATATATTTGCTGCCGCCGTTTATTGCTTCGATTTTAATTTCTGTAATAAAATATTGCATTTTAATTTTTACATTTTAATAGCCCTGGCCCCCCCGCATTCGCCAAATCATTATCTATCGTTTTCGGTGTTCTGCCCACCAAACCAAAATTTTGGCTACGCCATTGACTCATACTGAAATAAGTGACTGCTAATGACACATATCATTTGAACCTTTGGCTACTAAGATGTTCCAAAATATCACCATACTAGCAAACCCAATAAAATAATATCTTTTGCAAGTTTTCAATGTATCGGGTGTTTTTTTTAGAGTGATAGAACTGTCGATAGGAAAAACTGTGATTTGATAGAAAGTAGAAGCCAGGTTGACATTTCTGTTCAGTAAGCATTGACAAATTATCATGGAAAGACGCAACAACGTTTACAAATTGTTGAAATTCAATTTCAAAATCAGTGTTCTATTCGCCAAACTTATAGAGCACGTCGTGAAATTTATGGTTTACATAATGGTCCATCAGAGCAACTCATTCATCGAACTATCGATAGACTTCGGACAACATTTTCTCTACTCAATGCAACAACAACAACAACAAGACGAAGAACTGTACGTACAGAAGAAAATATCGCTGCTGTAAGTCATAGTGTTAATGGTGATCCAGATTTGTCTTCTCATCGACGTTCACAACAAGTTGGACCCTGTGCATCCACCACATGAAAAATTTTGCGTAAAGATCTTGGTCTACACCCTTACAAGATCTAAATGCTTCAAGATCCAAAGCCACTTAACCATAATAAGCGTCGTTTGTTTGCCCTAGAACAGCTTGAAGTTGATCCACTTTTTTATCGTGAAATTGTGTTTAGTGATGAAGCTCATTTCTGGTTGAACGGCTATGTAAACAAGCAAAATTGCCGTATATGGAGTGAAAACAATCCCCAAGAACTTCTACAGGTTCCATTGCATCATGAAAAATGCACTGTATGGTGTGCTTCACAGGCTGGAGGCATCGTAGGTCCATGTTTCTTCAAAAACGATGCTGGAGCTAATGTTACAGTAAATAGTGCTCGTAACAGATCGATGAGCAATGATTATTTGTTTCAAAATTTGAATGGTATCGACCCAGAAATTTTTTGGTTCAAAGCAGATGGTTCTACACCTCATGCTGCTACCCTAACAATTGATTTATTGAGAGAATGATTTGGCGATAACATTATTTCGAGAAATGGTCCAATAAATTGGCCTCCAAGATCACGCGATATTACTACACTGGATTATTTTCTTTGGGGTTATGTCAAATCAATGGTTTATGCTGATAAACCAGAAAATATAGACGCTCTGGAAGCCAACATGTTATTGATGAAATAAGGCCTGAAATACTCGGAAAAGTGGTCTAAAATTGGTCTGGTCGAATGCGATTCTTCAAAGATACTCGTGGTATACATATTATTTTTGAAACATAAATGTCATAAAACTATTTTTCAAATAAAAAAAAATTGGCACCAATCTTAATTTGAATGTGTTTTATTTCAATTTAAGGTTCTATCACTCTAAAAAAACACACAATATGTTAATTTTTGTGTTTTCGTGGTAGAAAATTTCCAAATAGAGCTTCATAACTTTGGTTTGGTTTTGCGTCCTTCGCTTACAGCATAATATGAAATCAGACCAAAATAACCTCAGATGAATCATGTCAATTCTGTCCTACATAACTCATATTTCATGGCTACCCATAAAATGTAGACAAACGATATCTTATCATTAATATGATATTGTCTACGATAATAAAACGTTCTTTTAATTGGGCTATAATAAGTCCACTTATAAACTCAACATAAAATGCGATTAGTATTACCAGGAAGCCATTATAACTCCTGGATGAGAGAAGATCAAACATGAATTTTAATTGAGTAGCTAATTTAAATATTTATTGAAATGCAGTCTGCATTCTTTTGATTGTGGTGGTTTGCAAATTCACGTTATACATTACTGACCAGTATTTGATTGATTCAATTCAAACATGATACTCAGTAACAAAACTATTTTATGTGTTATTATTCTGCCTCAAATTCGCTCCCGTTATTTATCTGTGATTAGAAATTCAATTTATTTCAGTTTTATATCGGTGATAATAAGCAACATTATTTCAATAGAAAAATGAATTAAATTAAAAATGTAGAAATGGAAATTAAAATCGTCGATCTGAAAAACATTTCCCACATACATTCTGTCAAGAAAGTACCGGGAATTATCGATTTAAATCTGGCGGGGCAATGGGGGCAGGTAAAAATCCTAGGTTGGTACCACTGTCCTTAATTACTATGCCAAGCTTGAGCGGGATCTGTCAACTAGTGTGTTTGCAACAGCTGATTAAGTCAGTCGATGTCAGAGTGCGTGCCGATTTTTACTATGGGTGATTACGTTGAGCAAAGAATTTGTTTAAAGTTTTGTGTTGCAAATGAATTTTCGTGTGCTGATGCATTGAAAATATTGCAAAAGGCCTTTGGTGATAATGCTCTATCGAAAACTCGTGCATATCAGTGGTACAGAGCCTTCAAGGACGGTCGTGAAGTGGTCACCCATCGACGGCTTCGATCGAAGATAACGTCGATAAAATTAAGGAAAGGGTGCTGGAAAACCGTCGTACCAGCTTGAGAGAGATAGCACATGATCTTAAGATATCCCACGAGTCCGCACGTACGATTTTGATTGATATTTTGGGAATGAGAAAGGTGGCCGCACGACTCGTACCGAAAGAGCTGAATTTTCTTCAAAAACGTCATCGCGAACAGGTTGCTTCAGACATGCTGGATCGCTGTAATTCCGATTCTACATTCATGGAACGCATTATAACTGGTGATGAGACCTGGGTCTACGAGTACGATATGCAAACAAGCCAGCAATCATCGGAATGGGTGGCAAAAAATGAGCCGAAACCGAAAAAACCACGCCAAAGCCGCTCGAAAATGAAGGTGATGCTCATTGTTTTCTTCGATATCCGTGGCGTGGTGCACTACGAATTCGTTCCAGAGGGTCAGACGGTAAACAAGGAGTATTACCTAGGCGTTATGAAACGTTTGCGTGAGCGTATCCGTAAGAAGCGGCCAAATTTGTGGGCGAACAACTCATGGATTTTGCATGACGATAACGCGCCTTCTCACCGAGCTACGATTGTGACTGACTTTCTCGCCAAAAACTCAACAAACGTGCTTCAGCAACCACCGTATTCGCCGGATTTGGCTCCTTGCGACTTTTTCCTCTTACCAAAACTAAAATTGCCCCTTCGTGACACCCGTTTTGAGTCGATTGAAGCCATAAAACAAAATTCGGCGCGAGAGCTAAAGTCCATCCCGGAAAGCGCCTATAAAAAATGTTTCGATAATTGGAAGTGCCGTTGGCATAGATGTACTGGAGCAAATGGAACCTATTTTGAAGGCGACCCAATAAATTTTGACAATTAAATGTAAAAATGTTGTTTTAATTGAAAATTCCCGGTACTTTCTTGACAGAGTAGTATATCATTAGCAAAAATGTAGCGTAGTAACCACTTATGGAATAAAATTATTTGTGTCATTGTGTTAAAAAATTATAAAAAACAATGGGACACGTCAACTTTTAAATTCAATAGTGAGCTTATTAAACATAAATTCAAATATACAGTGTGATTCACGCAAGTCCACCATAGTCCGTTCCCTTTATTTTACATAGAACACCTTGTATATTTTTAAAGCTTCTTAATAACCTGATTTCAACGAACTATATCATGTATGGTCTATTATGAATACTACCGGATGAAATTTCGAAAGTATTTATAATTATAATAACAATTTGAATGTGAGTCAATACTTGACAGAAGTAAAATTTAAATGACTTTGAATTCAGAATTATATATCCTAACTTCTACACTATAAGTTTAAACTATAAACAAAAACTTTCAAATTGATATCCCTATATATAATCACTATAAAATATTTTTCAATGTCTCGAAAAAAACCTTTTTCTATTCCGACATGAAACGTGTTAATACAAATGTATTAACAAAAACTATATAAGTATGTATATTAACAAACAAATACAATAAAATATACCATTCCAAAAGTATCTAAAATTCTCAAAATAAAGGATCAAATAAAAATAATTGAACGAGAATTCTAACATTTGATAGCGCTATTTATAATTGCTTTCAAGAAACTGAATACTTAAATAACATGATGTAACGGTCTGGCACTCAATAGTAGCTCTTCGTCCAATCCATTCAGTAGAGAAGATTGCGTTTAGTTAAGTTCTGACCATTGAAGCAAATGGGGTGGGGGCTCCATCCTGCTGGAACCAGACAATTTCATGTCGGTAGATCTATTGCATTAGGAAATAAGTTGATTAACGCTGGGACAACTGCGTCTCTAATCAAACTCAAATATTTTTCGGCTGTCAAAGTCCCATCCACTGGTGTAGCATAACGTTGGGGGACTGCTTGTATTCTGAGGGTAGCTAATTTGGAAAAAAATATAATAGAATACAACAGATGGGACTATGACAGCCGAAAATATTTGAGTTTGATTAGAGGTAGAGTTGTTCCTGCGTTAGTCAACTTATTTCCTAATGCAATAAATTCAAGCCTTCCGAATGAACATGTCTGGTTCTAGCAGTATTGAGCCCCACCCCATTATGCTTCAATGGTCAGAAGTTACCTAAACGCAATCTTCCCCAATATTTGGATTGGATGAAGAGATACTATTGAGTGGCCAGCTTGAAAGCCAAACCTCAAGCAGTTGGATTTTTTCTGTGGGGTTATCTCACGATTAAAAAGTATCCAATACAAACGACGAGTAGTGTCGACCTCAAAGAAAGGATAACTAAAGAAATGCGGAATATTTAAACTCAAACTTTAAACAAAGTTTGGGAAGAGTGTTAAAGAAAGATGTGTTATTGCCAAGAAAGAGGTGGAGGTTCATTTTAATGTACTGAAATTAATTACATCATGTAATTTGAGTATTCGGTTTCTGGAAACCAATTATAAACACTCATCCGGTATTATTCATAATAGACCATACAGGACATAGTTCGTTGAAATCAGGTTATTGAGGATCTTTAAAAATATGAAAATAAACAGGGTATATATATATATAAATATATCACCCTATATATTTAAATTAATTTTCAAACAACGCACAATTGAATTTAAAAGTTAACGTGTCCCAGTGTTTCTTATAGATTTCTAACCTAAATACACAAATCATTGTATAAAATTTTCAGCAAAGACAAAAGTCAAAAGTGCATAGCACAACAGACAAAAGTCGCTCGAATTGTAGAAATCATTGTATTCCAATAGTGGTTTCCGCGCTGTATATTAGAGAAATATAAAATTAGTATTTGTCTATAAAACCCCTTATTTTACATCTTAGGACATTGCATATAACATATTCATGTAAATTTGGTCGTTGGTGTGAAAATTGGACTGAAATGTTACACCTGAAAGACAAAGGTAAAAAACTAAACATCCTGCAACTGATAGAAATATTAAAGCGCAAGCAAGGTTCAGAAATAAAACAATGAAATGAGCAGACGGATCTTTGACCCACATGTTTGAGATAAAATTTAATTTATGCAGTTTGAGAAAGTATCGGGTGTTTTTTCAGAGTGATAGAACTTTAAATTGAAATAAATCACATTTAAATTAAGACTGAAGCCAATTTTTTTTTATTCAAAAGATAATTTTATGATATTTATGTTTTAAAAATAATTTCCGGCATATGTCCTCCCCGACTAGCTCTGAGGAACCGCATTCGACCAGACCACTTTGGACCACTTTTTCGAGTAATTCAGGCCTTATTTCGTCAATAACACGAGTTGTGTTGGCTTCCAAAGCGTCTATTGTTTCTGGTTTATCAGCATAAATCAATGACCTGACATAACCCAAAAAAAAAAAATCCAGTGGAGTTATGTCGCATGATCTTGAAGGCCAATTAATTGGACCATTCCTCGAAATAATGTTATCGCCAAATCTTTCTTTCAATAAATCAATTGTTACTGTAGCAGCATGAGGTGTAGCACCATATTGTTGGAACCAAAACACTTCTGGGTAGATACCATTCAAATTTTGAAAGAAATAATCATTGATCATCAATCTGTAACGAGCTCCATTCACTGTAATATTAGCTCCAGCGTGTAAAGCACACCATACAGTGCATTTTTCAGGATGCAATGGAACCTGCAGAACTTCTTGAGGATTGTTTTCACTAATATACGGCAATTGTGCTTGTTTACATAGACGTTCAACCAGAAATGAGCTTCATCACTAAACACAATATCACGATAAAAAAGTGGATCAACTTCAAGCTGTTCTAGGGCTCAAGCAGCAAACAAACGACGCTTATTATGGTCAAGTAGCTTTAGTTCTTGAACCAGTTGGATCTTGTATGGGTGTAGACCAAGATCTTTACGCAAAATTTTCCATGTGGTGGATACACAGATTCAAACTTGTTGTGAACGTCAACGAATACACAAATCTGGATCATCGTTAACACTATGACTTACAGCGCGATATTTTCTTCTGTACGTACAGTTCTTTGTCCTGTTGTTGTTGTTGCAGTGAGTAGAAAAATGTTGTCTATCGATAGTTCGACGAATAAGTTGCTCTGATGGACCATTATGTAAACCATAAATTTCACGAAGTGCTCTATAATTTTGGCGAATAGAACACTGATTTTGAAGAGAAATTTCAACAATTTGTAAACGTTGTTGCGGCGTGAGTCCTTCCATGATAATTTGTCAATGCTTACTGAACAGAAATGTCAAAACAACATGGCTTCTGCCTTATGTCAAACCACAGTTATCCCTATCGAAAGTTCTATCAGTCTAAAAAAACATCCGATAGTAAACACTGCGAAACTAGATTCACTATGTATTTACTGATAAAAAGTGATATGAAACATATTTCATATTTCATTCCATTTTGAAATCCACTATCACAATGTAACGGATCACTCCATCCAATATTCCAATTTATGAAATTAAATACACTTTTGCCGCCCCTCTAATAATAAAACTGTTAATTCCCTAAACGAATGTTATTTTCATGGCTCAAGTAAAAGGATAATGCAGCTAACACTTTTAATACTTACTAATAGACCAAGCACACATATCATTTCCTCTCACGTTTCGTCGCTATTTTTCTATTATCTCCACTCAGTATTCATGACATAGGAAACTTTTATCGCATTCATGGGATGGTTTTTCCTTGTTGCCCGATTCCTCATTCTGTACATCGTCTTCTACTGTACTCAGAAACGAAAACTATTCTGTTTTTATTAGGAAGAGTCGAGAAATAGAATTAGCAATGAGTACGACTTCAAATCTACTGAATGAATGACACGTATATAGAATTATTAATGTGTTAATTTCTCAGGAAACGTAGCCATTTAGTTCCAAATAAGATTACAATTCATGTGAAATAAATCCATATCAAACCATTGTGAGGGTTCATTCAATTGTAAATATCTCTGAAATATCAAGCAGCTTAATTCTGCTAACCTTCCTACAAATTTCAATTTGATAACAAAAATTTCTAAAAAACTCTTTAAAATAAAATTGAATTAATATTTAAAAAAACACAGTTTGAACTTCTATTTTGAAAGATTCACCCAGTTTTTATGTTTCACTGTTTATTTAGAATCCTGACACGTGTTTCGGCCTTTCGACCATCTTCAAAGGAGGACCAAAAACTATAAATGATAAGTTGGTAAAACTCGTTTACATTTGGGGTAGATATGTAGATGACGTAGTTTGCATTTGGACTGGAACTAACAGGCTGCTATCGCAATTTTTGAATTATCTGAATAGCATAAATAAAAATATTAAATTCACAATAGAATTAGGAAAAAATTCTTCAATCAACTTCTTAGATCTTAATATAAGTTATATTAATAATAAATTCAAATTCGACATTTTTAGAAAACCTACTGATACCATACAACATTCAAAATCCAATCAGTCATGGAAAATTAAAATGTCAACATTCCATAGTCCGTTGAATGAAGTCAATTTCCGAAAATAAGTAAATTTAATTAAAACTATAGCATTGAACAATGGCTATAGAACTGAAATCATTGACAAAATGATTAAAAAGACAACTAACCACAATATTTAAAAAACACTTTATATCGATATGAATGATCCTGATGAAGAAAAGAAAATATGTTTTTCAATGGCTTATATTGAAGGTTTCAGCAGTATGATCTCTAATGGTTTTCATAAAATGGGAATTAATTCTTTAGCAGTCGATAGAAATAATTTAGATAAGATGTTGGTGAACAAAAAAAGAAACCCCAACTTTTCCGAATCGGGTATTTATTAAATTAAATGTAACGATTGTAATGCTACATATATAGGGACAGACAGGCCGATGTTTAAAACATATAATTAAAGAACATGGAATATCTATTTTGAAAAACCAGAAATTAACCGGTTTTGCAGAACATTGTATAGAAAATAATCATTTTTTTAATGAGAGAGATGTCACTTTACTGTATAATGTTAATGAGGCTAAATTGATAGACTTTTTGGAGATTCTTTTAATCAGAAAAAGCCATTGAGAAAAAGAACAATTTAACAAATTCCCACCTATTCTTTGGGAATACCCCTATATTGGATCTTGTTATTTTCATGCACCCATTAAAATACACAGATGTCCTAAGTGGAATAAAAGAACCTTTTCAAATTTAAGTTTAGTTTCTTTTTGTACTCCTTTAAAGAGTGTCGAAACACCTAAATACGTGTCTGGATCCGGAATAAACTGTGAAATATAAAAACTGTGTGAATTGTTTTAAATATAATTGTTATAATGTTTCACCTAGAACCAACCGCATACTCCATTTATTTAAGTAATAGTTTTAATTTATTAGACATAAAGAATTAATACTCATTACACAGTATCTGAAGGAATGAATAAATACAAAGGAAATATAGAATACTAGCTTTTTACCCGCGGCTTCGCCCGCAGTGGAGTCATTAAATAAGTATGAAAGATAAAGGGTAAGGGTATAATAATAGTAAAACTTCATTACTGAAGTAGCTAAATTTGACGATTTTTTGACAAACAATTGTTTTATCTTTCGTAAAAAAAATTTTTTTTTTAAATATAAAGTACCCTATGTTACTTCTAATACCTTCAAGAGTATATGTACAAAGTTTCATGATGATCGGTTCAGTAGTTTTTGCGTGAAAGCTCAACAAACAAACTTACATTCGCATTTATAATATTAGTAGGGATTAGTAGGGATATAGCTTTTTACCCGCGGCTTCGCCCGCAGTGGAGTCATTAAATAAGTATGAAAGATAAAGGGTAAGGGTATAATAATAGTAATGAGTCAATATGATAACTAAATTTTATTGTTTGGCTGAGATCAACAATTTTTAAAATCTACTACAGACAGAAGTTTCAACACTTTAATATATGCTTATTGAAATGCATCAACAAATGTTAAAATATATTTCACCGTAACACAAATCAATAATTCTGAATTCTAACAATTTAAAAAAATAAAATACAAAGTATTAATTTAAGATATTTTTGTAGACAATGTTATAAGTTTTCCTGTCGCGTGCAAATATGTGTAAATTCCTGGCATTAGATACACGTGAACAGGCTACATAATTTCGTAAAAAAATTTTTTTTTTTAAATATAAAGTACCCTATGTTACTTCTAATACCTTCAAGAGTATATGTACAAAGTTTCATGATGATCGGTTCAGTAGTTTTTGCGTGAAAGCGTAACAAACAAACTTACATTCGCATTTATAATATTACTAGCTTTTTACCCGCGGCTTCGCCCGCAGTGGAGTCATTAAATAAGTATGAAAGATAAAGGGTAAGGGTATAATAATGGTAAAACTTCATTACTGAAGTAGCTAAATTTGACGATTTTTTGACACACAATTGTTTTATCTTTCGTAAAAAAATTTTTTTTTAAAATATAAAGTACCCTATGTTACTTCTAATACCTTCAAGAGTATATGTACAAAGTTTCATGATGATCGGTTCAGTAGTTTTTGCGTGAAAGCGTAACAAACAAACTTACATTCGCATTTATAATATTAGTAGGGAAGTAGGGATAAGTAGGGATAGTAGGGATAGGGATAGTAGGGATATAGCTTTTTACCCGCGGCTTCGCCCGCAGTGGAGTCATTAAATAAGTATGAAAGATAAAGGGTAAGGGTATAATAATAGTAAAACTTCATTACTGAAGCAGCTAAATTTGACGATTTTTTGACAAACAATTGTTTTATCTTTCGTAAAAAAATTTTTTTTTTTAAATATAAAGTACCCTATGTTACTTCTAATACCTTCAAGAGTATATGTACAAAGTTTCATGATGATCGGTTCAGTAGTTTTTGCGTGAAAGCGTAACAAACAAACTTACATTCGCATTTATAATATTACTAGCTTTTTACCCGCGGCTTCGCCCGCAGTGGAGTCATTAAATAAGTATGAAAGATAAAGGGTAAGGGTATAATAATGGTAAAACTTCATTACTGAAGTAGCTAAATTTGACGATTTTTTGACACACAATTGTTTTATCTTTCGTAAAAAAATTTTTTTTTAAAATATAAAGTACCCTATGTTACTTCTAATACCTTCAAGAGTATATGTACAAAGTTTCATGATGATCGGTTCAGTAGTTTTTGCGTGAAAGCGTAACAAACAAACTTACATTCGCATTTATAATATTATTATAGGGATATAATATTAAGTAGGGATTATTCGAAATTTTTAAATAAAACAGTTACATTTCAATTAATATTCTATATTTTCTTTTTATTCTTTCATTCCTTCCGATTGTGTAATGAGTATTAATTCCATATTTCTACTTAATTGAAAATGTGTTCTATAAGATATTTAATTAATTTAATTTTAAAAAGTTTTTGAGAAAAAAATAAATTATAAAATTTTAATTTGTGGTGAGGTCCGCAGAATTAATCTGTTTGATATGTAAGATATTGTAAAAACCTTCTATCGAGTAAAAAACCCAATTTTTATTATTTTAGTTGAGTCACGTTATGTTTTTCCTTGGATAATCAATATAGATATCTATATAATTTCGAGTGAAGAAAAATAATAATGAACATGATGGTCAAAAATTGGATATATCATTATCGATAGTTTCTGAGGTTTATGTATGTAGTTTGCTTACTGCTAGATATCATTCGACTCGTGGGAACAAGATACCTCAACGAATGAGAATAAATACTAGAGAAACTATCAGTTTCATTATTTGTATCAGAAGCGAATATTCTGCTAGCATATGGTCAACATTGAATTTCATATCGTTAATTAAATGATCAACCAGATGTTAATACTCTCAAGGATGAAGCTTGATAAGTTTGATATAAAGTATCGCATTACATTTCATCAATGGTTGACTATATTGTTGATTGTACCCAACTTATTTCCAAGAGAAGTCGTCTGAGATAATATTTGAATCCTCAACTGCGCGTGAAAAAATTTGAACATATGGATCAATTGTTAGAAACACCCAATTAAGTGTTTGGTTGATCATTATACTGTATAACTAAAAATAGAATATTGTGAATTAAATGAGTAATTCACAGTTTTGAATTTGAATATTAAAACAAATTAATATATGTTTATCTTCTACAATTTTAATTTAAAAAATTTTTATTCAAAAAACTTTTAGAATTAAATTAATGTCTAAAACAAGCACCGCTTATATTTAATAGACGTATATAATCTAAACTCAATATACAATGTCAAATGGAATAAATAAACCAAAAGATACACGAAAGTCCCCAAAATTAATAAATAAATATTTAAAGGAGACAAAATTGTTTTAATATTCAAATTTTGTTATATTTCTTCTATCAAGTAAAAGGCCTTTCTATTTTACAGTTTTGAATGTTGAGAAACTCAAGTCAATATGTACCTTTTCAATAAAAAGTAATAGAGAACACTTTCTAATTATATTTGAAATGAATTTTCACAGTTCAATGGGCTCTACCCTACATTAATTTTCACAAGAATGTAGAGTTTAAATTTGGAAATGTCATATCAAAAAATGACACATCACATTCAATTGGGTTTTTCAAGTGAATAGTTACAGAAAAACTTTTGGAACTAGTTGCGTTTTGCAATACAGGAGCCATAGCAGCAGGCCTGCTATTGAGTTCAAAATTAGCATTTAGATGTCAAATAATGACATGAACGTTAATGTCAAATTTTGTCAGGGCAGGCAGCCAACTAGAGGTAAAGAAGTTAACTTTTGAAGGAAAGGACCTAAGGACTTGAAATTTTGGGGGAATGGTTTGAGCCTAAATGTACTACTTAGGCTATATAGCCTATATAGGCGAAAGCGGATCAATTTTTTCCGAGTTGTAACGATTTAAAATACTCTTAAAATAACTTTGAATATCAAAACAGATTAATCTGTTAGCCTCCTAAAATTTTAATTAAAAAAAAATTAAAATACGGTGGTTGCTGAAGCACGTTTGTTGAGTTTTTGGCGAGAAAGTCAGTCACAATCGTAGCTCGGTGAGAAGGCGCGTTATCGTCATGCAAAATCCATGAGTTGTTCGCCCACAAATTTGGCCGCTTCTTACGGATACGCTCACGCAAACGTTTCATAACGCCTAGGTAATACTCCTTGTTTACCGTCTGACCCTCTGGAACGAATTCGTAGTGCACCACGCAACGGATATCGAAGAAAACAATGAGCATCACCTTCATTTTCGAGCGGTTTGGCGTGGTTTTTTCGGTTTCGGCTCATTTTTTGCCACCCATTCCGATGATTGCTGGCTTGTTTGCATATCGTACTCGTAGACCCAGGTCTCATCACCAGTTATAATGCGTTCCATGAATGTAGAATCAGAATTACAGCGATACAGCATGTCTGCAGTAAGCTGTTCGCGATGACGTTTTTGAAGAAAATTTAGGTCTTTCGGTACGAGTCGTGCGGCAACCTTTCTCATGCCCAAAATATCAATCAAAATCGTACGTGCGGACTCGTGGGATATCTTAAGATCATGTGCTATCTCTCTCAAGCTGGTACGACGGTTTTCCAGCACCCTTTCCTTAATTTTATCGACGTTATCTTCGATCGAAGCCGTCGATGGGCGACCACTTCACGACCGTCCTTGAAGGCTCCGTACCACTGATATGCACGAGTTTTCGATAGAGCATTATCACCAAAGGCCTTTTGCAACATTTTCAATGCATCGGCACACGAAAATTCATTTGCAACACAAAACTTTAAACAAATTCTTTGCTCAACGTAATCACCCATAGTAAAAATCGGCACGCACTTTGACATCGACTGACTTAATCAGCTGTTGCAAACACACTAGTTGACAGATCCCGCTCAAGCTTGGCATAGTAATTAAGGACAGTGGTACCAACCTAGGAAAAAAAATTTACCTGCCTCATTGCCCCGCCAGATTTAAATCGATAATTCCCGGTACTTTCTTGACAGAATGTATGTTTGATTATTTAATTTAGTTTTTATGAATCGAATTTTAGTTGGAGTAGCTGTACACAGCTATCATGAATATCTCCACAGTTTTTTTTTTTGGATTATTTGTAGTTCTTGAACCAATAAACTAATATTATCATTATATAGAGAAAACGTACTGTTTTAAAGAAGGTAATTTCTGAAGACATTATGTTACATTATGTTGCGCACTTTTGGAAATTAATTTGAAAATCGTATAATCAGAAGATCAGAAGATCTCAAAAAATATTGTTAGCAGAGCAGCGTTGAGTGATACTGGAACTATAGCAACTCTCCTACGACCGAGTATAAATTTAGCATGTAGATATTACATAACAACAAGAAGGTTAATGCAGAATACAAATAAGGGTGCAAGAGCTCCCGACGTCATGTTACTATATAACATATTATTAATTAATTAATTTATTATCTTTGTTTGATTTGTCTCGACTATTTTTATTATAATATTCAAGTTCTAAGTGGTTCTGAAAGCTGCTGTTTAATTAAAAGTTTTCTCAAAATAATTGAGAAAATCATCAGATATTTCATTCATATAGATGAATCGGATGTATTTTTATGAAGTCAGGTCTTTTATGGTGGTATAAATGACTAATTGCCATTTTTCCTCATTGTTATCTATAATTTTAATTATGAGGGTCAGGTTGAAACCAATGCTGAAGACTAATAGACCAATTATATTTAGTTCTTTCGAGAAATTCCGCGGGTTCATAGGTACTTTCAATAATCTATGGATTAAAGTAATATAAGCTGACACTTTTGGAAAGTTTATGAAATTTACTAAATTGATGTGAACAATTCTTTTTTGAAAATTTGGATATCAAAACAGATTTAATCTTTAAGTCTTCTACCAGTTTTATTTCAAAAAATTTTAAGAAACTTTAAAAATTAAATAAATGTCTAATAAACACTGCGTATATTTAATAGACGTATAAAATCGAAACTCAGTATACAATATCAAATGGAATTTAAAAAAAAACCAAGGAATATAACTTGTCAATTAAAATTAATGAATAAATAAATATTTTTTGTTTCGTTCCAAGCATGCGTACTGAAGTCTTCAGACAAGCGGAAACGCAGCTTTGCTTGTTACAAAATGTATAGTTTTCTGATCTTATATTTATGAAAACTGAATCTTTCTCGAAAATATACAACATAATTTTAAGAACTTCCCAAAAACTAATTTATCTGAAATATTTAATAATATTTAAATAAGTAAGTGCGGCAACCTTTCTCATGCCCAAAATATCAATCAAAATCGTACGTGCGGACTCGTGGGATATCTTAAGATCATGTGCTATCTCTCTCAAGCTGGTACGACGGTTTTCCAGCACCCTTTCCTTAATTTTATCGACGTTATCTTCGATCGAAGCCGTCGATGGGCGACCACTTCACGACCGTCCTTGAAGGCTCTGTACCACTGATATGCACGAGTTTTCGATAGAGCATTATCACCAAAGGCCTTTTGCAACATTTTCAATGCATCGGCACACGAAAATTCATTTGCAATACAAAACTTTAAACAAATTCTTTGCTCAACGTAATCACCCATAGTAAAAATCGGCACGCACTTTGACATCGACTGACTTAATCAGCTGTTGCAAACACACTAGTTGACAGATCCCGCTCAAGCTTGGCATAGTAATTAAGGACAGTGGTACCAACCTAGGAAAAAAAATTTACCTGCCTCATTGCCCCGCCAGATTTAAATCGATAATTCCCGGTACTTTCTTGACAGAATGTATGTTTGATTATTTAATTTAGTTTTTATGAAGTGAATTTTAGTTGGAGTAGCTGTACACAGCTATCATGAATAACTCCACAGTTTTTTTTTTGGATTATTTGTAGTTCTTGAACCAATAAACTAATATTATCATTATATAGAGAAAACGTACTGTTTTAAAGAAGGTAATTTCTGAAGACATTATGTTACATTATGTTGCGCACTTTTGGAAATTAATTTGAAAATCGTATAATCAGAAGATCAGAAGATCTCAAAAAATATTGTTAGCAGAGCAGCGTTGAGTGATACTGGAACTATAGCAACTCTCCTACGACCGAGTATAAATTTAGCATGTAGATATTACATAACAACAAGAAGGTTAATGCAGAATACAAATAAGGGTGCAAGAGCTCCCGACGTCATGTTACTATATAACATATTATTAATTAATTAATTTATTCATTGATAGATGAGCCTGCCAAGCGTTCTAAGGTGGTCTTAGATCTTTAGTGTTTTTGTTTTCATAAGACAGATAGAATAACCCACAATAGTTGAAATTAATTGAATGATTAGAAGAACGCAGAATCACTTATGAAAGTGGCTAAATATTGCAATATTTGCATAGTTATGAGAGACCCCACTTCTGTAAAACCTAATGTTTTATTTTCTTTAGAATTGTTACGCCCTAATAAAATGTCATTTAGAGCTAGGTATGCGTTCACAACACCTGTTTCGGAAGCTGCTTAGTTTAGAGTATATTCTTAAGAATTTCTTGGAATATGAACCATTAGATTAATATCTAAAGGTGTCCCTCCACTTGTACCTCCGGATCCACCTGTACACCAACGTAGAGCATAGGGAGGAAGAAACAGAACATTTCTTCACGACAATCTTTCACACCGCACCATCCAATAGATTCAAATTATTATAAACGTGATCTTATCTTTCCTGCATCCTTCATATAGAGGAAGTTCATGGAAATACTAAATGCCACTGATGGTAGATATAACGCATCCGGTCACGTGACGTGGCTACTTGACACTTCTCTTTTTTCCGAGCATGTTAGAACAGAGTGGGTGGTTATTGTTCAATAATTTACTATCAAATCGGCTGACAGAGCGAGGACATACATTTGCAATGTTAATGTTTGATAATTACTTATGCGGGCAGGGTATCTTGTATTCGTATTCTTAAGATATACTATTATTACGCTGCCGGTTGTAGCCGTTGGTGTCTGCTGCGTCTTGTTAATGTGTGGACTGTCTGTTTTAATTGTTGAAGTAACGTTGGATTTATTTGTGCTAATGTGGGGAGATATTCGAAGAATCCTACTCGAGAAAGTACTAGAGTGGAACGATATCGCGGTTTTGCGTGGGAGTCAGTACATAGACTTAGATGTACTGAATGAGAATATGTCAAAAAGATAACAAGGCCATATAAATATTAATATCTCTGATCTAGCTCACGGTATATTATTTAACGTTTGTATATAAAAGAAGGTTGGATGATATCCTCTTGACAAGAGTACATGAGGGGTACATTGAATTTATACTATTTACTATGTCACACGTGACATGTGTCTGCTAACGGAAATCTATTTATTTTTTATTTCACTCATTATGACGGGATTTCCCAGTATTATTCAACACTTTATTACTGTATTTAGCTTCTTTATCTGTATCTTTGAATTACAAAGTTCACGATATATTGCATAAAATTAAGTATGTACACATTATGTTTTAATCGAAAACACACACGAATTCAAACTTGAATAAAGGATAATCTGTGACTTCCGATATTATCATCATACATTTAATATCATTATTAATTTTCACAATGGTTTGAAAATATTGTGTATTCAAATCTAAATTCATTTTCTACCTTTACAAAGTATAATATATCAAATGAACATAGTTATTAATTTAGAGGGTTTTTCTATGACACAGGAATTTTTTTCTATAAAAGTGTAGCATAAATCTATTCCTTTCTTCGCAATTTTCACCTCGAGTATAGATAAAAATTGACATATTTTTTTTCGAAAACAAAAAGCTCTACGGTAACAGAACTTCTAATGATATATAACTACACAGGTGCGACTATTTTCCATATTTATTTTAGATATCTTATTTCGTCAGGATTGAGTTGTAAAAAATCTGAAACATTTTTTTCCTTACACATGAGTCGCTTTTTATTTCTTCTCATGAAAAATTTTCATCAAAAATCTTTCTGAAACTCTATTGTTCTCTATTAGATAATATTAAATAACACATTTTTCAATTGCTTATATAATACAAAAATTAAAAATTTGCGAAAATCAGACCAATTTTATTCAATATTATTTAATAAGAATTTTCATCAAGTAAAGACTGATTAATTAAACATTGAAAATATATATTTGTTCCGTCTCATTAGAGACGATCCTGTCGTTCTACATTATTTTGTCATTGATACTTAGGTACTTTCACGTTGATATTGGGATCTAGCAGTTTTAAGATTTGTTTCGATCGGTTCAGTTTTATTCTACACTTTTCCAATGATTAGATATGGCCTTAGAAAACATGGCAAGTCTTTTAGAGATTTTGATATATTTATGCCTCCTAATTTCACACAACACAGCATTCGGAATTATAAACTGTTTCTGTCCTTATTGTACTAGCATTGATCTCATTATTTTTCTATAACCAATTAGAAAGTTTATTTCATTAATTCGGTCTACCCAGAAACAGTCTTTCCAATTACGTTATTTTCCCTCTTTTTGTCAGAAGACATGCATCGAGTACCTCTTACGTCCAGTCTTTGAAAAGACTGAATTATCATTATCATTCAGGTGGTCAAACTTGTCGTATATAGCTTCTGCTACATTATGCAATAACTATTCGGGTGATAAAACATGTCGCAATGTCGCATGTAGCTTTTGCTACATTATCGTTCAGATAGTCAAACTTGTCGTACGTAGCTTGTGACATTTCGGTCCAATTTTTGATTGTTTCGGTCTCTACTTGACGGAAATTCATCGTAAATGATTTGAAGTAAAACACTTTATTTCCGCTTATTTTTATTTTTCAACAACAATTCTTTCGTCAATTACATATTGACTTCGTCAGTATAGTAACTGTATAGTTACTATACTCACCTGACTCAATATGTAATTGACGAAACAATTGTCGTTGAAAAATAAAAATAAGCGGAAATAAAGTGTTTTACTTCAAATCATTTCGGTCCAAGCTATCGCGGTTATTATTGGTAATATAGTAATCCAGTCGATTGCCAAAGTATTGGCAAATTCATTACAGTAAACCAAGAATTATAGTTCGTTGTTATATAGTCTATTACGAGTGTTTTACTTTAATTATTTATCATTGTCGTTGGTATCTATTATTAGATAAACAAATCTAGTTCATCATCGAGATAACTACATACAAGTTCCCTTGCAATAAAACTCTTCGCTAAACTACCTCAAAGATACAGTCCACATAAACCCATCGAAATTAATCATAAAGATTTATTAATTTGCAATTGTGTGTTATTTCAAAATACTGAAATAATAGGCAAAATACTGCGGTAAACTAACCGTGGTACATTATAATATTATTAATTCTAAGAAAAATAATATCATCAGAAAATGTTATTAACAAACAAACTACATAAGCTGTAATTTGCAGAGACCCTTTTTTGGGTTTTAGTGCTCAATAAAAATTTAGGGTACTTACTGTAATATAAATAGCAACGGATTTCGGAAACAAGCTTAGTTATTAAAAATGTAATATTGCCTGATGATGGTACTGTGATAGCGAAACAATTGTTGTGAACATAACAATAAAAATTTTTGAAAATCAGAATAACCTTATTTAAATATTATTTAATATGGATTTTCACCAAATAAGAACTGATACAATTCAATATTTAGAAACTCATATAGTTATAGAAGTTATAGGGGTTTGCCACCCGTAAGTATATGAGAAAAAATAAGAAGATGAAAGTAACTGAACATAGTCATAAAAGCTATTGAGGATGGTAGGTGATATTTTCAGATTACAGGAAGATATTCAGTAGTGGTGATCTGTTAACATCTGTTTATTAGTTTAAGAGAATTATTGAGAATTATATTGGTTTATTTCAAGTGCTTCTAGGAATTTCTGTCTAAATCTTTTACTCTTGATAAGAATAATTTTATATTCATTGTTGAAATCTTTGTCTAAATTCTTTCAGAAGGTTGGCGTATGTTGAAGGTCATGTATTTGAAGTGTAACTTTTCTGATGTTGATGTATTCGTCTTTCGAATGATCTTCCAGTTTGACCGATATAAACTAATGGACAATCACTGCAAGCCATTTTTTGGACTCTCGATTTATTATCTTTGTTTGATTTGTCTCGACTATTTTTATTATAATATTCAAGTTCTAAGTGGTTCTGAAAGCTGCTGTTTAATTAAAAGTTTTCTCAAAATAATTGAGAAAATCATCAGATATTTCATTCATATAGATGAATCGGATGTATTTTTATGAAGTCAGGTCTTTTATGGTGGTATAAATGACTAATTGCCATTTTTCCTCATTGTTATCTATAATTTTAATTATGAGGGTCAGGTTGAAACCAATGCTGAAGACTAATAGACCAATTATATTTAGTTCTTTCGAGAAATTCCGCGGGTTCATAGGTACTTTCAATAATCTATGGATTAAAGTAATATAAGCTGACACTTTTGGAAAGTTTATGAAATTTACTAAATTGATGTGAACAATTCTTTTTTGAAAATTTGGATATCAAAACAGATTTAATCTTTTAGTCTTCTACAATTTTTATTTCAAAAAATTTTAAGAAACTTTAAAAATTAAATAAATGTCTAATAAACACTGCGTATATTTAATAGACGTATAAAATCGAAACTCAGTATACAATATCAAATGGAATTTTAAAAAAAACCAAGGAATATAACTTGTCAATTAAAATTAATGAATAAATAAATATTTTTTGTTTCGTTCCAAGCATGCGTACTGAAGTCTTCAGACAAGCGGAAACGCAGCTTTGCTTGTTACAAAATGTATAGTTTTCTGATCTTATATTTATGAAAACTGAATCTTTCTCGAAAATATACAACATAATTTTAAGAACTTCCCAAAAACTAATTTATCTGAAATATTTAATAATATTTAAATAAGTAAGTTCAAAAACTCTCAAAAAAAAGCACATCCTCAAAAAATAATTAGAATTCAGATAAGACCAGTTTAACTTCACATTTAAAAGATAAAATCAATTAACATATTAATTGATTTAGTTTTCATAAAAGTAAGATCAGAAAACTAAACATTTTGTAGCAAGCAAAGCTGCGTTTCCAATTTCTGAAGAGTTCAGTACGCATTGTTGGAACAAAACAAAAAACATTTATTTATTAATTTTAATTGACAATTTATATTCGTTGGGTTTTTCTTAATTCCAATTGATATTGTATAATGAGTTTTGATTTTATACTTCTATTAAATATACGCAGTGCTTATTAGACAATAATTTGATTCTTAAAGTTTCTTGAATAAATTTTTTGAAATTAAAATTGTAGAAGACTAACTGTTTCGATAATCAAATTTTGTAATATTCCTTCTATCAAGTGAAAAATCGCTTTCTCATTTTTTTTCTTATTTTAATTCTTTTTTGCTTTAGTGAAATCAAGAAAGTTTATACTTAAGTTCTTCTGTTCTTCGAAGGTGAGTTCAAAATAAGGATGAAGATTGGTAATCAAATTGAAAAAGTATTCAATTGTCTCTTGGTATCTTTGAAACAACATATAATGTCATCTACGAATCTGAACCAATAAAGGAAATATTTGTGTACCAATCTCTGCAGTTTTCGAGTTTTGGGCCGAAAATGGACTTGAGCGACTAGGTTGGACTCATTAATGAAGAATTCGAGGTTAAAAATGATTCAGTCCGGCTGCTCTGGCTGTAAACACGCTAACTTTAGAACGGAAAGAGCCGAAGCCTTAAAACTTCTAGGGAAGATTTGCTGCCGCTTAGTTTCTTAATGTTATATTTCTCCCAATATTTTAGAAACTGCATATTCGATCGATATGAAATTCAGCGTTTCGAAGTAGAGGATCGTATAATAAGAAGATCAAGATAATTTATTCTGTGAGGATCGCAGGGTGATATGAACTAGCTCGCAAAACATCCTGACGCAAGTGCTTTTCACCTTTTTTTATCAATAGCTATCTTATTATTTATTTATTTGCATATTTGCCCAGAAGATCTAGGAGTATCAGGATAATAATAATAAATAATAATAAAAAATAAATAAAAATAATATGACAAAATTTCGACTCAAATATGCGATAAAAAAAGTTTTCAAACCAAAGACAACATTAAATTCATTTAATCACCTAAAAAATTCGCACTAATTTCTTTTGATATGCAAAGCTTATTGCCTAGTACCCCTTCAGTGAAAACAATACAAATAGACAGTAAGTTATCAATAAAATACAAGGTCAATCCTGTCAGAATTAATGACATTATAATTTAAATAATGACTGTAAAACTGTACAAATGCAGAGTTGCGGATCTAGACTGTTACTCTTAGTATCATCAAATATAATTTCCAAAAGATTCTCTCGAACGAACATGCAGATGTAAACAGTTTACCGTTACTGAATATCTTCCTGTAATTCAGAAATACCTGCGACAAACCACAATAGCTTCTATTACTATGTTCCATTACCTTTAAATGCTCATTTTATCTTTTATTCTCACCAGCGGCAAACCCCAAAAACTTTCATTAGCATATTCAGTTCCGAAGTAGAACATATAGAGCCATAGTGTGGCAAAACAATTGTTGTTTATAACTGAAAGGTTCATGAGAATTGATTTTTATTCACTATTTATTGAAAATAACTTTCCATCAAGTAAAGATCGAATTCATTAAATATGAAGTGGATGTTGTTTTTCAAATTTTTACGGAAAGAGCCGGTATATTCCAATCAATAAAATATTGAAAAAAATCGACTGTGAATAGCTATGTATCATACTAAGTATTGATGCCGACAAAAAAAAATTTAAAATTTTATTCCCAAATTTATGTGAGGATTGCGGTCAAAGGTGGATTTACACCACTATAGAAAGAAAAGTATTGTTTTTGATGTAGAATCATTCTATGAAATTCGAATATGTATTCAGGAAAAATCCTTTATATGAAACGAAGTAATATGTGAGGAATAATCAAGATAGCAGATATTAATTAAACTCGTATGGAATTGAACAACATATTGAAATATCAAAAAAATACTAGATGTTCTGCATGTTTTAGTATTTTTTTTAAGGAACTTATTTGAAGCAAATTGTTTTGGAGGAAGTTTTTGAGGTTATGTTTTGCATTCATAAAACAAGGTACAAAAAAATTGTATTCAAGTATTTATTTAGTAATTTTAATTAATAGTTTATATTTCTTTCAATTCTTTTATTCTTTGTTAGTAGTGTGTAATGAGTGTTAATTATTTATGTTTAATTAATTGAAACAGTGTTTGTACATTTACTTTATTTAATTCTTTAAGTTTTTGAATGAATCTTTGAATTTGTAGGGGGTTAACAGAATAAATCTGTGATATTTAAATAAGGTTATTCTGATTTTCACAAATTTTTATTGTTATGTTCACAACAATTGTTTCGCTATCACAGTAGCATCAACAGGCAAGATCACATTTTGAATAACTAAGCTTGTTTCCGAAATCCGTTGCTATTTATATTACAGTAAGTACAATAAATTTTTATTGAGCACTAAAACCCAAAAAGGGTCTCTGCAAATTCCAGCTTATCCGAATATATTTAACAGAGGTGAGTTATTTAAATCTATTTGTTCGTTAAGTAATATTCCAATTTCATTATGTTTATTTATCTCTAGGGATTCTAACAGATTTAAGGCATAACTTTTGCTTTCTATATGTAGAATTTCAAAGTTATGGTTGAAAGTATGTCCTGTTTATAACAAATGGTTGGAATATGTAGAATTACTTTTATTATTGAGGAAACTCTTCAAATGTTCACAAATTCTATGACGGAAAGTTCTTCCAGTCTGTCCTATGTAAACTTTAGGGCAATCACCGCAGGTTAACTTATAAACCCCCGATTTATCATCTTTATGTGTACAGTTTTTATTATTTTTAATAAATTTACTCGAGTTTGAATTCGTTTTAAATCAAGTCCTCAAATTATATTTATTTTTGAGGTATGTAGCAATTTTCTCAGAAATACCTTCAGTGTATTTCAAGGAAATGTATTTAAAATTTTCTTTTATATTAGGAAACACCATATTTAAAGCTATTTCATCATTTTTATTCATCAACAAATTGTCTATCAACTTAGGATCATAGTCATTATTAATAGCTATTTGTTTATCTAAAAATCTGTCTAAAATTTAAAGAAATCTCATATTGAAATTACGATATAGTAGGATATTATGGTTAAACTTGTGAAAAATCAAACAAACTTCCTCATATAATAAATATGTAAAGTTACCCCTTAGAACTATTCGATACAAACCAACGATCCTGAAGAATGAAAACGAGAATGATAACAGTACGTTATTAGCTACGTTTCATTACTTTCATATATCATCATCATTTTCTAAAGACTGGGCCTTGTCGCTGCAGCCATTGATTCCTTTTACACGCGTATCTTTTCATATGACAGAAGGATTCAAAATTCAACAAAGTTATTCTCATATAAAAATTTATTAGTGAACGTAATACGAAACGTAATTTTGTCATGAACCTATAAAATCCAGATCTTATTCTCTGTTGCTAAGATCATGGAGGTGTCTTCATTCAGTTAGGTATATTATTTTATTCATAACAATTATAGTAATTTCTAGAGAGCAATGGCAAAACGAACGCAACTTTTAAATAGTTTTTAATCAGGTTTTCGTAAGTATACTCGAAATTGAAGGGCGTAAAAAGTCCAGGGGTATCAGAAATTTTTTCTCCATTCCATTCGGAAGATTAATTATTTGAGAAACTAATAAACCAACAGTTTGGGAAAATCGAATGCTTTTTTTCAATAATGAACCTAAAGCGAAAAACAATTTTTTGCGTTGGCCCAAACAACATGATTGTCTATTTCGAAGCAGACTGAATTTAATGAATTTAAAATAGCTAATTGAAGCTAATATGCGCGTCTCGAGGAAGAAGCGGTCAAGGAACTTAATTTATCGAGTAAGCCATTAGTTAACTGCTTAATTTTATACATTCCTTATCTGACAACTTGGATGTTTTTCAATTTGATGCCTTGACAAATTATTCATAATTCCTCTACATATTCATTGAGATCTGAACGAAATTTTTCTCAATTAAAATTCAAACGAGCACTGTCCGACCTGTCAGGCTATTGCAGAACATAATGTAACATCGTTTCATCTTCAGCTCGTTTGTTTGGATGATCTTTCTGCACTTGATAAGATGGTATTTTTCATAACATGATAACTTATGGTAGTGGATTCGTAAAATATGTCTCTTTGAAAATGAATGAAAGTGTTTTCATTCAAACCAAATACCGATTTATTCTTTCAACTAAAAACTTTTTGAACGAGAAAAAATCAACATTGCCTGGAATTTTAAGATTGAGTTTTGAAATATTTGGTCCGCCAATACTAAAACATGTTTTCAAAATGTCATGACAACCATACAAGGTAGACATATCACTAGCGATCATTTGTCTTCAGTACAGTTTGACATAAACATGGCAAAAAATATTTGGTTATTGTCGAAAAACTTTATTATAAAAATATTCGTTCTTCGTTCAAATTCATCGTGAAAATGATTTTCCACATAATCGTCCTCCTTGGTTCCTTCGTCAAATGGTTGAAACATTTTAAACAAATTTTACTCTAATGGAATGAAATAAGGAATTACTTTGTTTTCTATCACTTTTTATTATAACTGATATACAGTGACTCGAGTTTCGTAGTGTTTACTACATTTTCAAACGTAAACACTACGAAACTCGAGTCACTGTATATCAGTTTTAATAAAAAGTGATAGAAAACAAATTAATTCCTTATTTCATTCCATTAAAATGAACTATCACAAAGTAACGGACTACTCCATCCAATTGTACTCTATACGTTATGAGCATACGTATATGAAACGCAAAGAACAAATAGTTTATTGACTCTGTAAGCCCCAGTGTTGCACAAGATGCAAATCGCTCGATTAATCAACGTTTCAGAGATCTCACACTTTCAACAAGAAGCTTAAATATTCTGAAAAATGTTTGTGTTTCCATTCGTATAAGAATGTTACGACTCAGAAATTGAAACCATTTGAGTATGTACCGTTATGTCGTAGGTAGCTTATCTTTTCAATAAAACATCAGATGAATAGTTCGTTTGCGGGGAAGATTGAAAATAAAGGATTCTCCTTAAGAGGTTTCATTTTGAATAGCAGCTATCAATTTTGAAGCTGTCATTTTTTGACATTTGACAAGTAAAACTACGCCGCTACTGAAAATCGAACGATACACGCTTCAACAACGCATTGAAATTGTTAAAATGCACTACGAATATGCAATCATAGTTCGCAAAAATAAAGCACTTTTGAAAATCGAAACTGTATACGTCGCTCAAGAACTACTGAGAATATTGCTGCTCTAACCCATAGTTTTGACGAAAACCGAGGTTTGTCGATTTCTAGTCGATCTCTGGACTTAGGCATTCCACAAACGATACTACACCATATTTTGCATAAAGACTTACTGAAGTTCAGTTAACAGAAGACTTTTGAAGTTCAGTTAATACAAAACCTCAAGCCATTCGATCACTGGCAACGTCCAATCTTCGCTGATTGGGTCCTTGAAATGCATCAAAATGATACGGATTTTCACGGAAATATAATCTTCAGTGATAAGGCCGATTTTCACCTCGGAGGCTAAGTTAGTAAGCAAAATTGTCGGATTTGGGGCTCGGAAACTCCAAGAATGATTGTTAAAAAGCCTCTCAATCCTTAACGTGTCACTGTTTGGTGCGGTTTTTGGGCTGATGATGTTATTGGACCTTACTCATACGAAAATGAGGCTGGTGCAACTGTTACGGTGAATGGATTGCGCTACACAGCTTTAGTTAATGATTGATGGCCGGAGTTCGAATAAGTTGATCTGGACGGCATTTATCTTCAAGAAGACGGGGGGCTACGTACCACAGAATAAACGAAACAATCGCAATTTTGCAAGGAAGGTTTCTGGCCATGTTATTTCTCGAAGAGTTGATCATAATTGGCCACCCACATGAAGAGGATATGGCACTGCAAGCGTTGCCGTGACGGTCATTTGGCTGATATATCGGGTGTTTTTTTTTAAATGTTAGAACTTTCGATAGGGATAACTGTGATTCGACAGAAGCTAGAAGCCATGTTGTTCTGACATTTCTGTTCAGTAAGCATTGACAGATTATCATGGAAAGACTCACGCCGCAACAACATTTACAAATTGTTGAAATTTATTTTCAAAATCAGTGTTCTAATCGCCAAACGTATAGAGCACTTCGTGAATATCTCGTTCAGTTTAGTCTTTAGGCAAATTTATGGTTTACATAATCATCCATCAAAGCAGCATATTCGTCGAACTATCGATAGATTTCAGACAACATTTTCTCTACTCGATGCAACAACAACAAGACAAAGAACTGTAGTACAGAAGAAAATATTGCTGCTGTAAGTCATCATCATTAATGATGATCCAGATTTGTCTATTCGTCGACGTTCACAACAAGTTGGACTCTGTGTATCCACCACATGGAAAATTTTGCGTAAAGATCTTGGTCTACACCCATACAAGATCAAACTGGTTCAAGAACTAAAGCCACTTGACCATAATAAGCGTCGTTTGTCGTTTGATTGAGCCCTAGAGCAGCTTGAAGTTGATCTACTTTTTTATCTTAAAATTGTGTTCAGTGATGAAGCTCGTTTCTGGTTGAACGGATATGTGAACAAGCAAAATTGCCGTATATGTAGTGTTGAATTGAATCAATGCTTACTTGGTGAAAATCCATATTAAATAATAATTAAATAAGGTTATTCGGAATTTCACAAATTTTTATTGTTATGTTTAAGACAATCGTTTCGATATCACAGTAGCATCATCAGGCAAGATTGCATTTTGAATAACTAAGCTTGTTTCCGAAATCCGTTGCTATTTATATTACAGTAAGTACAATAAATTTTTATGGAGCACTAAAACCAAAAAAAGGGTCTCTGCAAATTCCAACTTATCTGAAGATATTTAACAGAGGTGAGTTAGTTAAATATATTCGTTCGTTAAGTAATATTCCAATTTTATTATGTTTATTTATCTCCAGAGATTCTAACAGATTTATGGCATAACTTTTACTTTCTATATGTAGAATTTCAAAATTATGGTTGAAAGTATGTCCTGTTTAGGTAACACTATTATTGCTTTACCGGAAAGTGATTATATTAGCAAATCAGTTACTTTTCTAAAACTAAATAATTTTCAATTAATCAAACATAATCCAACGACAATTTTCCAAAATCAAATTAAATCCTTAATAACCCCGGAACCCAGCCTCTTCCGGAACACCCCAAAAAATAAATTAATTTTAATGAATCCACAACCTCCAAAAATGTATACTTTGATTTAATTTACACAAGCAAGATCATCCTATTAAACCGGTTGTTTCGTTCGCCAGTGCACCTACATTTAAACTTTCGAAACAACTTATTCACATTGTTTTAAAAGAAACTAAATTCCAAGCTAAATACTCGAAAAAAAATTCACTACAGCTAATAAATAAAATAAAGAATATCCACTTACCACATAATACTAAAATCATTTCATTTGACGTACAAAATTTATTTCCAAGTATACCACCAAACGAAACAAACTAATCTATTAATCAACAACAGATGTAATATAATTATCAAAGAAGATATTTTAGAATTTGCACTACACAAAATTATTTTCAATTCAAAAAAGAAATTTATGAATCTGAAAACGGTTTGATTATGGAAAATCCCTTAAGTCCTTTTTTAGCAGAAATATTCATGGACATTATTTAAACTAAAATTCACCAGAATCCCCTTAAGAAATACTTTTTATATTGGTATAGATATGTAGACGATATTTTCTGTTGCTTCACAGGTACAGACAGACTTTTAAAAAAATTCTTTTTATTCATCAATGAAATACATCCTTCAATAAAATTCATTATGGAAACCCAACATACTAATTCTATTAATTTTCTTGATTTAACTGTTACTCTAATAAATAATTCTCATGATTTTTCAATATTTCTCAAACCAACCTATACGGATTCTATTATACACAATAAATTAAATCATCCTTTGAATCAAAAATTATCAGCATTCAATTGTATGATCCATAGATTAGTTAATATTCCCATGAATCGAGAAAATTATATTTCAGAACTCAACAATTAAACAAATAGCTATTAATAATGACTATGATCCTAAGTTGATAGACAAATTGTTGATGAATAAAAATAATAAAATAGCTTTAAATATGGTGTATCCTAATATAAAAGAAAATTTTAAATACATGTCCTTAAAATACACTAAAGGTATTTCTGAGAAAATTGCTTCATACCTCCGAATAAATATTATTTAAGAACTTCATTCAAAACCAATTCAAACTTGAGTAAATTTATTGAAAATAATAAAGACAATATACAGGAGGATGATAAATCGGGGGTTTATAAGTTAACCTGCGGTGATTGCCCTAAACTTCACATAGGACAGACTGGAAGAACTTTCCGACATAGAATTTGTGAACATTTGGAGAATTTCCTCAATAATAAAAGTAATTCTACATATTCCAACCATTTGTTAGAAACAAGACATACTTTCAGCCATAATTTTGAAATTCTACATAGAGAAACTCAAATCTGTTAGAATCCTTAGAGATGTAATGAGATAACTCACCTCTGTTAAATATATTCAGATAAGCTGTAATTTGCAGAGACCCTTTTTTGGGTTTTAGTGCTCAATAAAAATTTATGGTACTTACTGTAATATAAATAGCAACGGATTTCGGAAACAAGCTTAGTTATTAAAAATGTAATATTGCCTGATGATGCTACTGTGATAGCGAAACGATTGTTGTAAACATAACAATAAAAATTTGTGAAAATCAGAATAACCTTATTTAATTATTATTGTATATGGAGTGGAAAAAATCTTCAAAAAGTTCTGCAGGTTCCATTGCATCCTGAAAAATGCACTGTATGTTGTGCTTTACACGCCTAGGCATCATCGGTCCATATTTCTTTAAAAACGATGCTGGAGCTAATGTTACAGTGAATGGTGATCGTAACAGATCGATGATCAATTATTATTTGTTTCAAAATTTGAATGATATCGATCCAGAAGTGTTTTGGTTCCAACAAGATGATGCTACACCTCATGTTGCTACCGTAACAATTGATTTATTGTAAGAAAGATTTGGCGATAGCATAAGAGTATTTTGAAGCTCCTGACATATCGATGTTAGTTAAATATTATTGACATTATTTAATACTCCCAAGTCTCTTATCAATTTTAAGATATAATTTTTCTTACTTTATTCACATATCGAACTTTATCAATAAATTAGAATTAATTAGACATTATACTCTTGTCTCCGTGTCTTACTTGTAATGTCTGGGAATAAACTCACAGAGTACTTTACACCCTGGTGAATTCATCCTGGAAAAGCTAATAATTCTTCCACCGCTTCCACAATTGTCGTATCCTTCCAATTTATTACGGTAAGATATGCCATAATTAATATGATAGGACGACAAAGGTCCCAGCGCGAACGTGTAGATGGAAATATAGACTTGGCCTACAGCCAGTGTAAATCCAGAGTAAGATCCAGTCCTTCCTTTTTCATTCTCCTGTGAATAAATAGCTCAGAAAGCTACGGCTCAGCTGTTCAATTACGGCGACTTGAATTCATTTCTTCATTTTTCATAGACATGGTAGGTTGAAAATAGACAGATACAGATTTCTTGGATATTTCGGTCATACATTTCTATGAAATATGGGTGCTTAATTTTAATTATTTCATGTTTCGTTGAGTTGGCAAAATAAAGGAAAAGTTCGAAATAATACAAATTTGATTCTCACAGTGTTAAAAAACATCGGTGAATGAAACACAAAATAGGTATTTTTCATCCAAACTTGTATCAACTTCAAAGTAAGCCCCTTCCGATATAATAAACTTACGCCAATTTATAATCCAAGCATCAATATTCTCAAAGCAGTCATTGGAGTTTCAGAAAGATAAAGAAGTCATATCAAGTTGATATCAGGGGTATGCTGTGTTAATTCGATAAAATAGATTGAATCCTTGTCCAAAAGTTCCCTCACAATGATAGTCTCGTGTTTGATGGATTCAGTCATTACTTGGTGGAAATTCATTTTTAACTAGAAATGAACAAAATTCAATTTCCACAAACTTTTTAAGGTTTGGAAATTTCTGTCGAGTCTTACGAAACAACAGAATATTAAGGACTGATTCTTCCATCAGAACGGTTCACCTTCCACTGAATATTAGGTATTACATAATTACCATTAAAATTCTTACCTTTTCGCAAACATTCCTACAGGAACCAGTTGCATGTGAACAGCACATTAAATCTGTAAAAAATGAAGAAGTTTATATAAGATAATAAATCAACATATTCAATAAATAATTCATGATATTTTCACTCAAACTGCAATTTAATTTAATGTCATAATTTTTCTACTTTTCCAGTTAAATATAAGTTCATGAGGTTTTAATAACAGATGTCCCTACTACTTTATTATTTCATTGTTTCATTTGGCAAGAGTCATCATAAGGCTTGTTTTCAGTTTCTGTCATTTCGCTGAAGTATTAATAACATAGTTTCCGTATGCTTTAAAAAAGTCATCTTTTGTACCGAATAATGTGTTTTTGCGTCATCGTATTTTAGTGGATGTTTATGGTGTCCATGCTCTAGCTGAATTAACAAGTGATTTGCCCTATTCAAAAGTGGCTATTTTGATGACAAATTACCCAAAGCGCCACCAAAGTATGAGGCAAAGCTCGATGAAGATCCATCACAAAAGCAAGAAAAGCTCTGAAAAAAGCTTGGAGTCACTCAACCAGCAATTTGACATCGTTTAAAAGCAATGGGAATGATCCGAAAGTATGAAATTGGGTGCCGTATAAACTGAAGCCAACAGACGTCGAAGGCTGTTTTTCACGTGTGAACAACTGCTCGAATGGCCAAAAAGAAAAGGATTTTTGCATCAAATTATGACTGGCGATGAAAAATGGGTCAATTACGATAATCCAATACGACAGACAGTATATCAAAATTAAGCCGAATAGTCTCGTCATAGTCATAGGGAGGAGATCATGCTGTGTATTTGGTGGGATCAGCTGGGTGAGGTGTTGAACTGCTACAATTAAACGAAAGGATCACAGATGTGGTCTACGTATGACAATTGATGCTTTTGAGCCGAGTATTGCGAGAAAAACGGCCACAACATGCCAACAAACACAACACAGTTATTGATAATGCACGGCCACATGTTGCATTGCCCATTAAGACATACTTAGAAACGCTCAAAAAGGAAGTCTCGATTACCATCTCTTTCGATCGATGCAATAAGGCTTGGCTGACCTGCACTTCTGCAACTATGATGAATTTATGATAGATTGGGCCGTTGCTTGGTAGAAATCAGTTGTAATTGTCATTATAAAATAAAACACTTGTTAACATTTTCTACTTTATTTTTGGTATTGACGTACGTTTCGTCTTTGATAGAAAGACTTCATCAGAATACGAAGTAACAGTTGTTGTACAATGAATTTATAAGATTTTTTACAGAAGGTGTACATGTGTTTTTAATTGTTCGTCGGGTTGGTTTTCTCAAAGAATATTCCCTTCAGAATCGTGTTCACTCGATCCCTTGTAAATATTGAATAGAGGGGTGTAATAAAAATCTATTTGTTCATTTACTAGGTTATTGCTGTTTTTATGTTTATTTATTTCGTAAATTTCCCATAAGTTCAATTTTAGACCTCTATTTTCAACATGTAGAATTTCTATTTCTTTTGTGAAAGAATGGTTATTTTCAAGAAGGTGTTTAGCATAATGTGAATCTTTTTTATTTTTATCGAAACTTCTTTTATGTTCTGTTAGGCGTGTACCGAAATTTCTACCTGTTCTACCAATATAAATCTTTGGGCAATCTGGGCAAGTGAGTTTGTATACACCTGATAATTGAAGTGGGATGTTAAAAACCTTTTTCCTAGTGTCCCCCCAATGGAAACATTAAAACTGATAGAAGAACTTTTAAATTATAACAAAGTAAACCCCGTCATAAAATCAGAAATAATACACTTATTAAATATTTGTATAAACCAAAACTTCTTCAAATTTAACAATACTTTATATACTAGCGAAGAAGGTTTAATCATGGGAAATCCACTAAGCTCTTTACTCGCGGAAATCTTCATGGATTTCCTAGAAAACAAAATTCATAAACATCCGTTCAAAAAATACATCCTTTATTGGTATAGGTATGTGGATGATATAATTGCATGTTTCGTAGGTACTAACAGACAAATATCAACATTTGAGAATTTTATAAATAATCTCCACCCAAAAATAGTTTTCACTTCAGAAATAGAACATAATGAATCCATCAACTTTCTTGACCTCACGATAACTAGAGAAAACAATAAACATAACTTCGCAATTTATCATAAACCATCACAAACAGATACCATTATACACCGTAATTCTTTTCATCCATTCCAACACAAACTAGCAGCTCTCCATAGTATGATATACCGTTTATTGAACATTCCACTAAACCAAGTCAATTTCCAGAAAGAAAAATGTATAATTAAACAAATAGCTTACAACAATGGATATAATACATCTCTAATAGATAATTTAATTAACAAACGTATACACAAAAACACAATAAAAGAAATTTATCCAGTAACATCTGATCTATCTGAACACAAATACGTTAGCCTCACATATCTCGGAAACATTAGTATTCAACTAAAGAACCTACTTAAAAAAGAAAATATCAAAGTCCCTTTCAAGACAAACAATCCTATTAGCAAATACATCAAAAACAATAAAAACAGTATGGATAAACTTCAATTATCAGGTGTATACAAACTCACTTGCCCAGATTGCCCAAAGATTTATATTGGTAGAACAGGTAGAAATTTCGGTACACGCCTAACAGAACATGAAAGAAGTTTCGATAAAAATAAAAAAGATTCACATTATGCTAAACACCTTCTTGAAAATAACCATTCTTTCACAAAAGAAATAGAAATTCTACATGTTGAAAATAGAGGTCTAAAATTGAACTTATGGGAAATTTACGAAATAAATAAACATAAAAACAGCAATAACCTAGTAAATGAACAAATAGATTTTTATTACACCCCTCTATTCAATATTTACAAGGGATCGAGTGAACACGATTCTGAAGGGAATATTCTTTGAGAAAACCAACCCGACGAACAATCAAAAACACATGTACACCTTCTGTAAAAAATCTTATAAATTCATTGTACAACAACTGTTACTTCGTATTCTGATGAAGTCTTTCTAGCAAAGACGAAACGTACGTCAATACCAAAAATAAAGTAGAAAATGTAAACAAGTGTTTTATTTTATAATGACAACTATGATGAAGTCAAAAAATGAATCGCCAATCACCATGGGATCCGTCAATATGCAGAAAGATGGAAAAAAGAAGTGGCTAGCGACAGACAATACTTTGAACTTTGAATGTATAACCAATATTTCATAACAAAGCTTCAATTTTCGACAAAAAACCGCACAAACTTATTTATGCTCCTATTATGTGGATACATTAGCAATATTTTCAACGAAAACAATTATTACGTAATTAAACAGAATTTTTCTTAAAACATTACATAAGCTTGAAGGAATGTTAATACATGAATAGTTGAGAAAAAATTTTGGGGGTGATTCCTTGTCAAAAAAATAGGTGGGTCTTTCATATAGACATTAGTTTTTAAACCCCCCTGCTTAGTCACAGCCCGCTAAGGATGGCGCTCAAAAACCGTTTTCAATTTTTTCCTCAAAAACTAAAAAATAGATAAGAATAACATTAAGCAGACTTTTCATGCAAGTGAGAAGGCACGCAAAAAAATGTTTGTTCGTGTTTCTTTATGACTGCAAGGTGTAGAAAATGCCACCCCTCAATCTTCTTTCGCAAGAAACTTTTTTCCACATTCTTATTTTACAATAAAAAAATTTATTTTGGATAGCTTGATCCATTCTTAACAAATAAGGTCTCTTGTGATTTCTTGCTAAAATTCAAGGTTTCTGAGAAAAAAAAAATTATCAACATGATAGTGCGAGTCGTAGAAGCTGGAATTATTTCCAAACTAGAATTTATCTAGTAAGCGGATGTCATTTTGATGTGACAACTGACTAGTTTTGATTAAATCTGATTCAGTTACAATTATTTCTTGATCTGGCTTATCATTTTGAGATTTTTGTCACATACTCATTAAGATGGCGGTGTACACAAACGCAGAAATGACCGATATACATTCTGTTTACAGTCTTTCTGGTGGTAATTCTCTGGAAGCATCCAGAAGATATCTCTGAACGTGTGGCTCCACATTACACGTTAGTTACACGAATTCACCAACGACTACGAGAAAGTGTTACATTTAAAATAAATGAAAAAGATTGTGCTCGCCAGCACGAAATTAAAATTCCAGCAATAGAACAAGAGACATTACTAAATCTTGTCGACGAGCAACTAGAAAAATTGCTCAGCAATTTCAAATGAACCATATGACGGGCTTGCGATATTAAAGGAACAATTTTTATGTTCATATCACATTCAACCTGTACAGACTCTCTTACCACCGGATTTTCCGAATCGTCTCCAATTCCCAACTTAAATGTTGGGAATGATTGAACAGTATCGTCAATTTTTGAAAAAAGTCCTATTCACAGACGAGACTAACGTTTCTAAAGATCGAATAACTACTTTTCATAATAAGCACATATGGGCTGAAGAGAATCCTCACGCTATTAATGTAGCTCACCACCAAGAATCATTTTCTCTGAATTATCTGGCTTGGAGATGTTGGGAATCAATTAGTTGGTCCAAAATTTCTACCACTTGATTGAATGGAAATACATACGTTCAATTTCTAGAAGAACTTCCTGTAAAATATTTTCATGCGTGTCCGAAGGACAATGTGTTTTATGCATGATGGAGATCCCGCACATTTCAGTATTGGAGCACGCCAGCTTTCAAACCATAAATATGAATATGTAAAGGTTGTAATTTTGAACATTTAATACGATCACAAATAGCAAGAAAGAAGTATTCATCGATAGAAATCAACAAATTTGTTGATTACAATCAATGAATATTTCTTTATTGCTGATTTGTGATGTATTGCATTTGGCCTTTCGGCATGTAGCTTTTATCTATTTAATATGATATTTAATTTGTGAAAAGTTTAAAATTGTTTGTTTTGTTACATTTATTTAATATTTGTCCGGTTCTCAATAAAAATGTCAACTTGACATCCGCCTAATGGATGAATTTAGGTCGAAAGTAAATCCAGCCTCTACGACTCAGGCGTATTATCCGTTGATAATTTTTTTCGTTCTCAAAATCTTAGAATTCTAGCGTGAAATGACACAAGACATTATTTGTTAAGAAAAAAATTAATGTATTCTCGATATTTTCACCTTACTAACGCTGAAAAAAGTTTCCTTAAGCTCAAATCAGCCCATAATTAGCTGTAGTGCTAATAATCAGCATATTTATATTCAAGTAAATTA
This sequence comes from Megalocaria dilatata, assembly GCA_034642435.1. Classification (NCBI taxonomy): domain Eukaryota; kingdom Metazoa; phylum Arthropoda; class Insecta; order Coleoptera; family Coccinellidae; genus Megalocaria; species Megalocaria dilatata. Next base: position 47,140,647 of record CM067859.1, on the reverse strand, counting down.
ATTCAGCTGATCTGTACCATATATCATTAATAAGGAGTATGACCTTTAGTAATAGGGATCAAGAAAACCTTGTCGAGTTTGTTTGAGTATAGAATTATTATACAGACCTATGTTACGCTGTCTCGATTTCTAAAACTTTTTATTATCATAGCTCATATTCCTTATTATTGATTTTTGGTACCGATCAGCCGAATTAATTTATTTGAATATAGTCCTATTTGAAGAAAAACTTTCAAAAGTTTTATGATCTACATACATACATATCATCAATGACTTTTTAGTAGAGCCAAAAATAAACAAACTTCAATGAACACAGAATTGAACTGATTGCGAAGTGCTGATCCTTTTGATCATAATTTTTTTCTCAAATTAATTCATCAAGTGATATGATGAATGATCTCTTTGATCCCCATTATTTCGCGTATAAATTGCACAAGTGATTTCATTGTCGTTGGATGTTTTCGATCTCAAACGATCATCATAATGTCAAAATAGAATTTATGGTAACTTCAAACGTTTACGCCAACATTCAGTCTCCGGTGTTGGCTTTGAAGTTGATATAAACAATTTTCCGGATTGTGAAACTGCCAAGATATCCATATTTCTATCCTTCATAATCGCTGTATGCCAAAATGGTGGGTTGATAACCTGTTACCGATATAAAAATGTCTAAATTGTCTACATCGAATCCTAAAATGATATATATGGTTTATTCGATGGTATTTTAGCGGCCATTAGTTGAGTTATATCTTTGTTCCAAACATTTCTTTTGATTTTGGGCCAACAACATTTACCTCAGGAAATAACATTTAAATCTTTGATTTAAAAAAAGGTGAAAAGCTTTGACCTGGAGTCAGCAGCTTTTGGACGCTAGTTCATATTATTCACGATCCTCACAAAATATTTTTTTTTGGTCTCCTAGAAGTATAAACAAATTCTTGCTGTTTCTGTCAAAATTTGAAGCTATATTGTGAAAAATTGGTTATACATTCAAAGTTCAAAGGATTGTCCAACACCAATTAGGGTGGCCAGAAGTACAAGTAACTCTGTGGGCCAAACTACCTCCCCGTGGTAGGCTTGTTCTATGGGTGAGCGCCCTGTGTTGCAACACCCACCCCGTCCTCAAAGGCTTAGTCAACAAACTCTCGACGCAATCTGTGATCATGTGGCCTTAGTTCTTGAGTTGTTGCGATCCTCGTTTGGTGGCTTATCGTCTTACAAAGTTAATCCACTTTTAAAGTTTTTCCAAGTGCTGCGTTCAACATGCACAGATTACCTATAACAGTGATCCAATTCTCGAGTGAATGAACGTTGAGTATCCACAACTGAGCTAGCAATCTAGTATAAATGTTTTAGTATTTTCAATCGACCGAGAGAAGCCAAATAATGCAAAATGAAACTGCACACTATACTAAATATATCGGATGTTTTTTCTAGAGTGATAGAACTTTTGATAGGGATTACTGTGATTTGACAGAAGGTAGAGTATATGTTGTTTTGACATTTCTGTTCAGTAAGCATTGAGAAATTATCATGGAAAGACTCACGCCGCAACAACATTTATAAATTGTTGAAATTTATTTTCAAAATCAGTGTTCTATTCGCCAAACTTATAGAGCACGTCGTGAAATTTATAGTTTACATAATCGTCTATCACAGCAGCTTATTCGTCGAACTATTGATAATTTCGGACAACATTTCCTCTACTCGAAGCAATAACAACAAGATTAAGAACTGTACGTACAGAAGACAATATCGCTGCTGTAAGTCATAGTGTTAATGATGATCCAGATTTGTCTATTTGTCGACGTTCACAACAAGTTGGACTCTGTGCATCCACCACATGGAAAATTTTGCGTGAAGATCTTGGTCTTCATCCATACAATATCCAACTGGTTCAAGAACTAAAGCCACTTGACGATAATAAGCGTCGTTTGTTTGCTGATTGAGCCCTAGAACAACTCGAAGTTGATCCACTTTTTATCGTAAAATTGTGTTTAGTGATGAAGCTCATTTCTGGTTGAACGGCTATGTAAATAAGCAGAATTGCCAAATATGGCATAAAAACTGCACTGTATGGTGTGCTTTACACGCTGGAGGCATCACCGGTCCATTTTTCTTAAAAACGATGCTAGAGCTAATATTACAGTGAATGGAGCTCGTTACAGATTGATGATCAATGATTATTTGTTTTAAAATTTCAATGGTATCGACCCAGAAGTGTTTTGGTTCCAACAAGATGGTGGTACACCTCATGCTGCTACCGTAACAATTGATTTATCGAAAGAAATATTTGGCGATAACATTATTTAGAGAAATGGTCCAATTAATTGGCCCTCAAAATCATGCGACTCCACTGGCTTTTTTTCTTTTGGGTTATGTCAAGTCAGTGGTTTATGCTAATAAACCAGAAACAACTGACGCTTTCGAAGCCAACATAACTCGTGTTATTGATGAAACAAGGCCTGAATTACTCGAAAAAGTGGTCCAAAATTGGTCTGGTCGAATGTGGTTCCTCAGAGCTAGTCGTGATAGACATATGCCGGAAATTATTTTCAAAACATAAATGCCATAAAATTATTTTTCAAATTAAAAAAAATTTGACTTCAGTCTTAATTTAAATGTGTTTTATTTCAACGTAAAGTTCTATCACTTTAGATTTGAAAAACCATCGCCCATATTGAAAGAGTCTTTAAAAGGAAAATACTATAGACACTCGTTTATGCATAATGAAACGTATCTGAAGAAGCTAGAGCGAAACAATTGCTCTATTAGAAATAAACTTGTGACTTGTCACTAAAGTGAAATATCATCTGATGCCAACCTGATGAGCTAAATATCAAGTCGTTCGTAAATTCTGAACTGTTCTCAATCAACACAAGAAACGAGGCTGTATATACCTGTCCACAAGCAAAGATTTTATTCATATTGCACTCCCAATATAAGTAGATGCTGACTTATTTATGGCTCCAATATATACCTTCGCGCCGAGAGCAAATTAAGATCAAACGATTTAATAACTCTTGATATTAATGATGCCATTAAATCTATTATGGTTCGCGGTTTATTGGTTTTGTTGCGAATAATTCACTACAATGTTATTTCATATCAACATCGAACATAAAAGCTAATTGGAGTTTTGGTCGTTAGTGGCACAGGTTTATCAGAATTCAACGTATGTTTGAATGAGAACAACTTCAAACGGAACTTCGGATTTTTTTTGCAGAAGAAAAAACCGCAGGCATTCGAATCTAAAATAATACAGGGTCTTTCAATATGGGAGATAGTTTTTTGAATAGAGATTTCTACGTTTCTAACACATATTTCCTCATTTTCAGATATGTTTTACTATATTTAGTGTCGTATGCAGTTTCATGATGCAGCGTTTAACTCCTTTCTGTCTATTGGAATTAATAGAAACAATAATACCAAAGTGGTAGTTTAGTTGTGCGTACTCAACGTTTACTCACCCGAGAATTAGGTCGCCATCATAGGTACTCTAAGTACGTTATACGCCGCACTGTGAAACAGTTTGAATGTGAGTTATCTTTACGTGACATTAAGCTACGAAAAAGACGACTGAAGCACCTACTCGGCCGGCAATAGTGAAACTAGTGAAAAAATTTGAGCTGTTGATACAAGTTAGTGATGCAAAGAATCGAAACCGAGTGCATCGCTCAAGAATAACTGAGAATATTGCTGCTGCAGCCCGTAGTGTTGACGAAAATACAGGATTGTCGATTCCTCGTTAACCTTTGGAATTAAGCATTCCACAAACGATATTATACCGTATTTTGCATAAAGACTTAGGTCCTAGGGCTTTGAAAGTTCAGTTAACACAAGAATTCAAGCCGCTCGATCACCAGCAATGTCGTATCTTCGCTGATTAGGTCCTTGAAATGCATCAAAGATCGGGATTTTAATCGAAAAACTATCTTCAGTGATGAGCCCTATTTTAACCTTGGGGGTTAAGTTAATAAACAGAATTGTGGCATTTTGGGCTCGTAGGATCAAAGAATGATTGTTGAAGAGTCTCTCTAACCTCAACGTGTCACTCTTTGGTGTAGTTTTGTGCTGGCGGTGTGATTGGATCTTACTTATACGAAAATGAGGCTGGTGCAACTGTTACGGTGGACGGATTGCGTTACCGAGCTATAATTACTGGTTTTTAATGGTCAGAATTGGAAGATATTGATAGAAAAGACGTTTGTATCCAACAAGACGCAGCTATGTGCCACTCACACTCAAACAACGAAACAATCGCAATTTTGCAAGATAAGTTTCCTGGACGTTTTATTTCCTTATGATTTTATTCATTTTGTGATTAGACACCTTTAGACTTCTTTCTTTGCGGCCACGTGAAAGATAAGGCCAATGCTTGAATGTCTTCTTCTAAATAAACAACAAAATAAAGTGAACTTTAGAATAAGACATTTAGCTGGTCTGGTAAGATATTTTCTGTTAATTATTCTTATTCTTCAAATATAAAGTAGGGCTGAAGAGTTTTCAGTATGGGAATTCTAAATTGCTTTTTGAAGATGTGCTGGGAATTTTTTTTGAAGGGACTTATTTGGAGTAAGTTTTTCTTGAAGAATTTCTTGAGGTTATGTTTTGCATTTTTGGAGAGGGATTTGGTTTCGATAATACAAGATACGAAACAAAATTTTGTATCCTCCAAGTATTTATTAAAGATTTGTAATTAAAAATATATATTTCTTCGAATTAATTTATACTTCCGGTACTGTGTAATGAGTGTTAATTCTATATGTCTACTAAATTGAAACAGTGTTTTTCTAAGACATTTATTTAATTTAAATTTAAAAAGTTTTTGAGTAAAAAAATTTTTTTTAAATTGAAATTTGTAGGAGATTGACAGAATAAATCTGTTTGATATTTAAAATTTTGTAATAATTCTTCTATCATGTGAAAACCTCTTTTTATTAAATAATATGGTTCTCACTTTTTTGACATAAATTCTACATCACACGGATATTTTTTGTGGTTGTGATGGGAGGTCCTGAAGGTCATGTAGTTTATTGCTATTCAGTAAAACATGTTCTGCTCATTGACAAAATAATTAAACTAAAAATATATTTCATCGCTAATGTCGATTTTCCTTTGAACGATATATTCCTTCAATTTTAGCAGAGCCCAGTTGGACAAGTTTCGGCACTTCCAATGATAAAGAGGCTTCATTTCTTGAGTTAAATAGCCAAGATCACGCGAAATTCACCACAATTCATTTAATTTTTGTTTTTAAGTTTATAGGTTTACCTTTACTCTTATCACTTTTGTACTAATTATACTAATAATATGTTTGATTGTCATGACGAAACAATTGTTGTGAAATTAAATAAATTTGCGGAAATTAAGTTGTTTTACTTTTGATCATCAATAATAATATAGTTTAATAATTCTCTCAATGGCGTGAGATTGACTGATTTGGACTAGTCTGAACTGAAACCTTTAGGCTATGATATTTTTCGGACTTCGTTTAGTTGTCTTACACAAGAACATCCAATAGTTAATATATTGACAGGAATTTACCTATTATGGCATAGATAACCTATTTGGACGGACAATTATTACGACTTAAAACCGGAGTAAGCGCTTTTAAAGTTCTGACCACCGACTGAGAATTGTGTAATAATTTTTAATAACTTATCCACGTTGCTCGTTAGTGAACTTCATTCTGATAAAAATTTTGACCTTAGTTGATGATTATCCGGTGTAATGATAGTGAAAAATGTTGAAGTGTGCGTTCGTATTTGAATAAAACATTTATTTATTTTATATTCTTCCTATTCTAAAATCGGACTCGTACCACCAAAATTTAAAAATTTAATACTATTTTCTAAATTTCCAGGAAAACATATTGCGAAAACTCCATTGAATAGTGTATTTGCGAAGCATAAAAATAACTTTCATTTTTGATTATTTCAGATAAGGAGCAAAAAACTCATGGTCCAACTACAGAAAAGCTCTTGACTTCACGGAACTGATTTTATATGTTTACTGTTCTAATGTTTCTATTATCATTAGTTCCCATTCTGGATGATAAGCTATTTCTCATTGGTAAACGTGCTTGAATAATTTCCAGATTGCTACTGAACAGCAGAGATAATAAATAAACAGATATATCTTTCATGAATAATTTGATAGCAAAAGGAAACAAGAAATTTTGTGTTTTCTCTACATCCGGAATCTAGACCTGCCGATAGAAGCTCATGGTGATTATACGTGCAATAAAAATATTACGCTGAGACATTATAGTATTTCATCAGAAATTAGCTTAACAAAACCGCAAATGAAAATGCATGAGACGGATTGTTACCTTGACGAAACGAGTTTTAGTTCTCTTGTGCTTTAGAAATTTTAAAAAAATTACTGAATTGTATTAGCACTGTCTAAACTTTTTCGAAACATTCAGAAATTCATCAGTTGAATAAATATACTGAAGAATCGGGTGTTTTCTCAAAGTGGTAGAACTTTAAATTGAAATAAAACACATTTGAATTAAGATTGAAGCCAATTTTTTTTTATTTGAAAGAAAATTTTATGACATTCATGTTTTAAAAATAATTTCCGGTATATGTCTACCACGACTAGCTCTGAGAAACCGCATTCGACTAGACCAATTTTTCGAGTGATTCAGGTGTTATTTCATCAATAACACGAAATATGTTGGCTTCCAAAGCGTCTATTGTTGAGTGGAGATATGTCGCATGATCTTGGAGGCCAATTAATTGGACCATTTTTCGAAATAATGTTATCGCCAAATCTTTTTCTCAATCAATCAATTTGTTACGGTAGCAGCATGAGGTGCAGCAACATCTGGTTGGAACCAAAACACTTCTGGGTCGATACCATTCAAATTTTGAAACAAATAATCATTGATCATCGATCTGTAACGAGCACCATTCAATGAAACATTAGCTCCACCATCGTTTTTAAAGAAATATGGACCAATGATGCCTCCAACGTGTAAAGCTCACCATACGGTGTAGTGCATTTTTCAGGATGCAATGGAACCTGCAGAACTTCTTGAGGGTTGTTTATACTCCATAAACGGCAATTTTGCTTGTTTACATAGCCGTTCAACCAGAATTGAGCTTCATCACTAAACCCTATTTTACGATAAGAAAGTGGATCAATTTCAAGCTGTTCTAGGGCCCAATCAGCAAACAAACGACGGTTATTATGGTCAAGTGCCTTTAGTTCTTGAACAAGTTGGATCTTGTATGGGTGTAGACCAAGATCTTTACGCAAACTTTTCTATGTGATGGATTCACAGAGTCCAACTTGTTGTGAACGTCAACGAATAGACAAATCTGGATCATCATTAACACTATGACTTACAGCAGCGATATTTTCCTCTTTACGTACAGTTTTTTGTCTTGTTGTTGTTGCATCGAGTAGAGAAAATGTTGTCCGAAATCTATCGATAGTTCGACGAAAAAGCTGCTCTGATGGACGATTATGTAAACCATAATCGTCTCTATAAATTTGGTGAATAGAATACTGATTTTGAAAATAAATTTCAACAATTTGTGACTGTTGTTGCAGCGTGAGTCTGTCCATGATAATTTGTCAATGCTTACTGAACAGAAATGTCAAGATTTCTGGCTTCTACCTTCTGCCAAATCACAGTTATCCCTATCGAAAGTTCTATCACTTTGAAAAAAAAAACAGCCGATATAACAATGTCTAAAAATAAAGAGGAATCACAAAATAGGTAAAGGATTTTCCAATAAGTGGTTTCATTTTGATATTATAAGAAACCAGTATATTTTAAGAGAAATCAATGGATGTTCATTTCATTGTAAAGAGGAAGGTATGCCATTAAGGAAGGAGAATGATATCAACCAAAGGACAGCCACGGCTACGGTTGCAGTGCCATAACCGTCTCATGGACTTTTCCATAACCAATTCGCACATTTACGGTCGTTTATCCTCGATAACTTCACGAATTGCATCTTCAAGGTCTAGAATCGATTGTGGAGCAATAGAGGCATAGACCTTATGTCACACGTGGCTCCAAAGAAATGAGTCTAAAGATGTTAACCAAAAGATCTCGGTTCCCGATTGTGATCACCTATTCAAAATATAACACGGCCAGGAAACTTTTCTTGCGAAATTGCGATTGTTTCGTTGCCCTTAAGGCACGTAGCGCCGTCTTATTGGATTTGAACGTTGTCTGAAGCAATGTATTCCAATTCCGGCCACAAAAAATCTTCAAACATAGCTCGGTAGCGCAATCCATTTACCGTTATGCCGTTGCACCAGACTGATTTTCGAATAAGTAGAGTCCAATCCCTACAAGTTCCTATAAGAAAAGATCTTTTCAATATGTATCCAGAAAGTATTAGAAAACATCCAAGACGGCAATAAAGTAAACGGAAGATTCGTTAACAATTTACGATTTGCAGACGACACCTTTAAATTAGCAAATAGCAAAAAAGGTATAACAACAGTATAACCATATGCAGTGTGGAAAAGCCAAATTGAACAAATTCATTATCTTGGTTACTGTACATATTTATGGAAAATTCCGAAACAACTCAACTTTAAATTTTAGATTGTGATCTTCTTCGTACAAATACGAACCCTACCTTCAACCTCCTTGAAAATATTCTACACGAATCTCTGCTTGACACCCCGTACATAATATGCATTGCTTTCTTTTGTAGGATGAAAATTTTCGTAGCGTTCGAGGAATTTCCCCATAGAGGTATACCAAATAAAAGCACATAAATTTGAAAATAATCTATTTTTATCATCTCAGCAGTAGCACATCTTTTCAATTTCCATAAGAGAAAGATGGACAACTTTCGATAGACATAATTGCCGTCGTCCAATTCAAATTATTGTCCAGGATAATTCCCAGGAGCATTGAACTCGCTTGATTCACTTTGCCTCTAAACGTCAACTTGACAATTTTATTTGAGTTCAGTTTGAGTGAATTCAGCGTATCGTTAATGTAAATCAGAAAAAGTATGGGCCCCAATACGGATCCCTGAGTTACACCTCGACATACATATTTTTCTGAGGAGGCAACATAGTTCTGTTGCCTATATAAGACTCTATTAACGTGTCTAAATTGCCTCTAAAGCAATAAGCGTGCAGATTCTTCAGTATCGCTGCATGTGAATCTGGATCAAAAGCTTTGCTGAAGTTGAAATTGAGTTTTTCCTTAATCGCTATTATCCATAACTAATAATTTCGTTCAGTATTATTAAGGAGTATGAGCTATGGTAATATAAAGCTCATACTCCTTATTAATATTTTTTGGTAGAGATCAGCTGAATTATTTTAATTTCGTTCAAAGCGTCCTTAAGCGCTATTATGGTGCTTCGGCCTTTCCTATATTAATTTTGGTTTTTGGTAAAAAAGTGTTTCTTTTTCTTCTAGTTCTTTATGAATTTTTCAAATATTTTTGACAATCATGGCAGAATAACAATGGATCTGTAATTATCGCAGTTATTTTCATCTTCCTTTCCTTTCTAGATTAGAATTATTTTAGAGTTTTCAGTTTATCAGAAAAACAATAACGTAAATAGAGGTCATTCTTGATAGAAGGTATATAAAATAATATAAATATTTTAAAAAATTTTAAACAATTTTAAAAAATTAGCCTTCTACATATTTAATTCCAAAAGATTATATTCAATGATTATAACTTCTGAAAATAAATTAAAATAATGTCGTATAAGTACCACTTATATCATGACATAAAAAAACATTCATTATAAGACATCCAAATGGTATAACAAAATCCAATAAATAAAAATTATTAACTAAAATCCTATAAATTAAACATTTTGAATAGACAAAATTTTGTTTCTGCTTATCAATCCTATGAAAACCAATATCTTTCAAGAATATCCAACATAATCTTAAGAATTTTATCACAAAACTATCTTACTTAGACTATTCAATATTATTGGATATCTAACCAAGGTACTTTATACAAAAACTCAAGATATGCAAAACATTACTGAAAAACAAGTTTTAAAAATCGACTTTGCTCATCAGTATTCAAATATTCATATTCAATAAATATAAAATCAATTAATAACACATATTCAAACTCACCCTTCGTCTTCGAGAAAAAGTTCTATTTAAAAAATGAGAACCTTAAATAGGTATCCACTTACACACAGAAATATCTCTGTGGTTTAACCTGATCTAGAAGATTGAAAGACAAATTTAACGGCCTTTGCTATAACACAAGGACTATCTATATGAATGTTTGGGAAAACCATATAATTATATATTATAAATAAAATAACGTAAATAGAGGTCATTCTGGATAGAAGGTATATAAAATAATATAAATATTTTAAAAAATTTTAAACAATTTTAAAAAATTAGCCTTCTACATATTTAATTCCAAAAGATTATATTCAATGATTATAACTTCTGAAAATAAATTAAAATAATGTCGTATAAGTACCACTTATATCATGACATAAAAAAACATTCATTATAAGACATCCAAATGGTATAACAAAATCCAATAAATAAAATATTTATATTATTTTATATACCTTCTATCAAGAATGACCTCTATTTACGTTATTTTATTTATAATATATAATTATATGATTTTCCCAAACATTCATATAGATAGTCCTTGTGTTATAGCAAAGGCCGTTAAATTTGTCTTTCAATCTTCTAGATCAGGTTAAACCACAGAGATATTTCTGTGTGTAAGTGGATACCTATTTAAGGTTCTCATTTTTTAAATAGAACTTTTTCTCGAAGACGAAGGGTGAGTTTGAATATGTGTTTTTAATTGATTTTATATTTATTGAATATGAATATTTGAATACTGATGAGCAAAGTCGATTTTTAAAACTTGTTTTTCAGTAATGTTTTGCATATCTTGAGTTTTTGTATAAAGTACCTTGGTTAGATATCCAATAATATTGAATAGTCTAAGTAAGATAGTTTTGTGATAAAATTCTTAAGATTATGTTGGATATTCTTGAAAGATATTGGTTTTCATAGGATTGATAAGCAGAAACAAAATTTTGTCTATTCAAAATGTTTAATTTATAGGATTTTAGTTAATAATTTTTATTTATTGGATTTTGTTATACCATTTGGATGTCTTATAATGAATGTTTTTTTATGTCATGATATAAGTGGTACTTATACGACATTATTTTAATTTATTTTCAGAAGTTATAATCATTGAATATAATCTTTTGGAATTAAATATGTAGAAGGCTAATTTTTTAAAATTGTTTAAAATTTTTTAAAATATTTATATTACAGAAAAACAATCTTCACGAAAACATTTGTTCACGATTATGAATCATTTCCGAGAAATGATTGTAAGCTACTACTAATGGAGATTCTGTATAAGTCTAGAAGTGGCAATCCTCCTTTCAATAAATTGAGATATCAATTCCACGAAACAAAAAAAAAATCTCAGTAGACTTGGCAAACAAACGAAAATCTACGTCAAATTGGCGCTTGTTGAATATTCATGGCTTGTTTGAGGCCCATTTCGATCAATCTTTAAGGACTTTCGGGTGGTCCCCTAGTCCGTTACCAAACCTCACTTTCCACCTCAAAGCAATTAAAATAATTTATATACGTCGAGTTCGGGCTTTGCATAATCCAGAAAGGAGGTGTATATACCATACCAGCCCGGTTTCACATTATGCCTCTATGTTCTGCGTCTTTTACGTTGCCTCGTTCTCGTTCTTCTTCTTCATTTTGCATTCCTCCAAGAGGGGGAATCCGAGTCATCTCTCGGAATTCGAATTGAGATCCCCAGGAGTGTTTATGAATAAGTAATCGAATTGGAATGTGATTAAAGTAGCACGTTGGGAATGAGTGGAATTTATTATTGCGTTTCTTTAGCGTGCAGGACTTCTGTTAACCGGCACTTCAAATTGTCCTTCAAAGGTTAACCAAATGAAAGTTTTCAATTCCATTTGCTCTTAATCTTTATTCACAAATTTTTCGCGTAATGTGAAGGTGCTACAATTTCCTCAAAAATTTAACGATTTTAGGTCACACACTAATGAAAAGTTGGTGATAAAATTCAGTTGAGTAGATCCATCCGCTTGATCGTTCATAATATTTCAGGGACTACAAATCTGCATGGTCGGATTAAATCCCGGATAGGCAAAATTTAAATAAGGACAATAATTCTAATAATTGGAAATTTTCAAGAATGTTTTCAAATAACGAATCCGATTCACCTAAAATTTGAGGTATACAGGGATAATGATAACGAACATGTTCTTCCAGAATCTCATGACGATCGTATGATTAGAAGATTCAGAACAAAAAAAAAATTGTGAATAGAGCAATGTTGAGAACTAAATAAACCATAGCAACGTTATCGTGATAGAGTTCAAATTAAGTATTTAGATGTAAAATAATAGCACAAGGGCTATTATTATATTACATGCAAAATTTCGTGAGGATCGTATAAATAGACGAAATGTGAATAGAGCAGCATTTAGCTATACCGAATCAATTGTACAATTGGTGTTAATTAGGATATAAAATAACGACAAGGAGGCTTACGCAAAACTTGTGAGTTTTCTGGCTTAACATTAATTTCTGAGGATTCTGACTCCACATTACTGACTTTTCACATTTCGATTTCTAGATTTACCTAGTGATAGTGTACCGCATATTCCATTAAAATGTTGAATACTCGAAATACAAGTTCTTAGACGATAACTAATACCATGTTCCAATTCGGGACATCTAATTTGTATAAAATCGGCTTCAAATGCCCCATCACCAAATCCTGTGTTGACCTGTATACTGAATAGCTTTCTATGAAGTGAATATTATAGTATAAAATAGAAAGGCCTTTTACTTGATAGAAGAAATATAACAAAATTTGAATATTAAAACAAATTGAAATATGTTTATCTTCTACAATTTTAATTTCAAAAAAATTTTTTATTCAAAAAACTGTTAGAATTAAATTAATGTCTAAAACAAGCACCGCTTACATTTAATAGACGTATATAATAAAAACTTAATATATAATGTCAAATGGAATAAATAAACCAACAGATATACGAAAATCATTAAAATTAATAAATACATATTTGAAGGAGACAAAATTTTGTTTCTGGTCTTACCTTTAAGAACACCAATTGCCCTTTAAAAACATGAACACACTTAAAGGACTTCTCAAAGAATATAATTTACTTGAAATATTTAATATATTTAAATATTCGAATAAGTTAATTCAGAAATCTCTAATAACATGCACTATATCTTCAAAAAACAAATATAATTCTAAGCAATTCCGTCTTCAGTCCTCAATAATATTCCAAATATCAAAATCAAAAAACTAACCTATATCCAAACCCTCAGCACGTGTAAAAGGACAAATTCTTCGAAACACAGATCAACTTTATACTTCAAGATTGATCTATGTTCTAACAAAATCAAAGAACAGTGTGAGTTATTTTTGAGGCTTATTTAAATTCATTGACATTCCATAATGAGATTTATTGAAGCCAAAATATAATTATATATTATATATAAAATAAAATAGAAAGGCCTTTTACTTGATAGAAGAAATATAACAAAATTTGAATATTAAAACAAATTGAAATATGTTTATCTTCTACAATTTTAATTTAAAAAAAAATTTTTTTTTTAAGATATAGTGCATGTTTTTAGAGATTTCTGAATTAACTTATTCGAATATTTAAATATATTAAATATTTCAAATAAATTATATTCTTTGAGAAGTCCTTTAAGTGTGTTCATGTTTTTAAAAGGCAATTGGTGTTCTTAAAGGTAAGACCAGAAACAAAATTTTGTCTCCTTTAAATATTTATTCATTAATTTTAATGACTTTCGTATATCTGTTGGTTTATTTATTCCATTTGACATTATATATTGAGTTTTGATTATATACGTCTATTAAATGTAAGCGGTGCTTGTTTTAGACATTAATATAATTCTAAATGTTTTTTGAAAAAAAAATTTGTTTGAAATTAAAATTGTAGAATATAAACATATTTCAATTTGTTTAAATATTCAAATTTTTAATTATTATAGAATTCTCATAGTACTTTGAGATGAAATTTCAAATATTTTGTCATTATTTCAAACCATTATCAGTATTCTACGAAATTTAGCCGACATTATTGAAACCGATATCTCAAATTCAAATTGTCGTAACTCCTCAATTAACTTCTTGAATGTTAATCTTTAGATAGGATTGTTAAATACATCAGTACTTCATCAATCAAATATAAAATGAAAAAATAAAAGTATTATCTGCTAGCAGCAGAGAGTAAACGTGAATTTCAAGTATAATAAACCAACTAATCTAGATAGCCAATATTATTAATTTTGAAAAACCCTAGTTGAAACATCCAACAGAACTTCATGATACTTGAATGCTACTTTTAACGACTTGAATCACCTTCATTAAAGTTATTCCCTTGTCACGTTACCAACTATCAATTAAGACATAAACGTGTAATACATATCATTACAAAGTAAATACTCTTGATTAATATTCAACTTTCTAATTCGCTGCTCAATCACTGTCATCTTTAATGGAAAACACAAACCTTTAATTAAAGACATAATTTAGACGCAGATGACACATATTTGAAAAATGAAGAAGCGTATGATATCATACTGGGATACGCGGACTGCCCATGGTATAGGCTATATTTAACTTGATTAAATTTATATTAGGCAGATGAATTTTTATGCTCGTTTTATGGTTTAAATCATTCAATTAATTCTCTAGGTGGAACCCCCCGAATACACTGGGGGATATTTATACAGCATGAAATCGATAGCTGTTCCATTAATTTTTAAGATGGCAGCTCTTGTACATATTGATTTTGATGTATACCTAATGAATTCGTGAGGAAATGATGGCCATTAGAGCGAAACAAGACCTTGGGTAGTCTATGAGATATCTTTTTGAAGTTCCATTACCTCTTAAATGACTGTTGAACTAGAGGTTAGAATAAAATAAATGGAGGTTTATACTTGATAGAATTATAATATTATATAAATATTTAATATCGATAGATATTTTATATGGATAGAAACCAAATAATTATATATTATGAATAAAATAAAATAAATGGAGGTTTATACTTGTATAAACCTCCATTTATTTTAGGAGCTTTATACTTGTATAAACCTCCATTTATTTTATTTTATTCATTATATATAATTATTTGGTTTCCTTAACATTCTTTATACAGATGTCCTTGTGCTATAACAGAGTCCGTTAAATTGTCGGTCAATCTTTAAGATCTATGGTAAACCAAAGAATTATTTATTTGAGGTCACATGGGACACCATTTAAATGTTCAGTATTCATTTGCTAAGATACTTTATGAATTGTTAAGGTGAGTAAATATTTTTTTGTTGATTGATGTTATATTTTTTTAACTATCATCGGGTACTGACGAGCAAAGTCTCTCTTAAAACATGTTTTTTAGTAATGTTTTTATATATCTTGAGATTTTCTAAAAAGTAACTTCGTAAGGTATTCAATAAGATTGGATATTCAAAGTAAGATAGTTTTATGATGAAATTCTTAGGATTATGTTAAACATTTTTGAAATATATCCGTTTTCATAAGAGGGATGAGGAGAAACAAAATTTTGTCTGCTCAAAATATTTAATTTATAGGATTTTTATTGACAATTTATATTTATTGGATTTTGTTATCTCATTTGGATGTCTTATAATGAATGTTCATTTTATGTCGTTTGATATAAGCGGTGCTTATATGACATTAATTTAATTCCTGAAGTTATGATATTGAATATAATTTTTTGAAATTAAATATGTAGAAGGCTAACAGAATATATCTGTAAATATTAAAATATTTAAACAGAGCTTAGAAGGCCAGAGGAACAATTGATATATTTTAACCCATAAACTTGCTCAGAATATTTGGTGGTACTGAAAAAGGTGATCGCAAATTTTGCTGTGCAACTATTCGATCTTTGAATTACTACACAGGTTGTTTCTAATGGCAAGAAATTCTTTCAACTTGAGTTAGACTTCAATGAAGAGAAACAATGTTCCACTAAATGCCTTTATAAAGCCGTTCATTCGCGTTGTCAAGTAATTTTTGATTGAAGTAGTCACTTACTGTGTGAGAGTTCAATTCAAATATAATGATTAATTTTTTATTCTCTTTTATTATAAATGGTGACTCAACTTTTGTTGTTTTATTACATTTTCAAAATATGCATAATTTGTTGTGTTTTGGGCTTTTTATTTTACTATATGTATTGGAGAGAGGTTTTTTCGAGAACTCCGAGAAATGAGGAATTCAACATGTTCATCTGCACCTGTAAGAGATGTAGAGAGGGTTTATTGCTGTGCTTAAATATCTCTGCTGATTACAAGGTATCTAGTTTTTTCCAAAAATAATCATTTCTAAAAAAAATGTCTCCCGCTAACATATTTTGGAGATAATAAAGACTATTCTAATTTCCGCAATTTTTTTAAGAATATAACAATTTTTTCGCTATCATGGTAGCATTTTCAGATTTTTCATGTTTTGAGTAACTGAATTTATTTCGGAGATACATTACTTAAATACTTTTACAGGTACATAGTTCAACTAAGATTCATGTAATTCCAAAATAAGGGGTTTACTAATATGCTAATCATCTTAAGGAATTAAGGCATAATTTCAACAATAAATATGAAATTATCCACGTTGAAAGCAAAAGTTCTAGATTAACACTTTTAGAATTTCTTTAAACGAACAAACAGATGTTGATAAATCTCCATTACTGAATGTCTTTCCTTAATGGCAGTTTTAGCGGCAAACTCCAATAAACACCTTGAGTTTTTATGTGCTTCCATTATTGGGTCACGTACCTAACGATGTATTTAAACTCAGCTACACTGAATACCACCAGACAGTACAATGTAATACCTGAAGAAGCCACATCGTAGTGAAACAATTGTTGTAGTAGTACAAACATTTTCATGGAAATAAAATACTGTCTCATAAATGTTTTTTAATTAAAATGAGTTTCCACCAAGTAAAGACCGAATCAATCAAAAGGATTACTAATAACTAAGGTCAACGAAAAATATTTTAAATAGTTGAATTATTCAGATCTATTTGAGCATTCAGTAACATATAGTTAAATTATTCTTTCATTCTATATTTTAATATTATAGCTACATATTGATCAATATTGGTTTGTATTCTTATAAGTAATTATATGTTTTATAATATTTAGTTCTGAAATAAAAATTTCTTAATTTTTTGGAATTTTAACTTATGTGTGATTCAATTGAATATAATGGACCAATTTCACAAAAGATAGCTCAAAATATTTTAAGAAAACTAACAAATAGCCTTCATTCCTTCTCATAAAATGTTCAATTTATTCTTGAAGGCTAAAGACATTAACAAACGGCTTGATAACAACTCAAATCAAGATGCCATTAATGCACTGGCGTATATATTGGACAAACAGAATGAACATTGAAAAACAAACATTCAAGGATTATAAGACTTCATTAACGAAGAGATAATTATCATTTCGCAAAACATCTTTCACAAACCGATCGTGTCTTTACAGTATTATTGCATCTTGAACTCCTACATCTACAACTAGAAGGCAAGAATCTATTCTTGCCTTGCTTGGAAGCATTAAGGATTTGATATTTTTATGCACAGCAATAACCCTCCTATAAACCTCCTAAATCAATAAATGAACCTATAGATATCCTGACTTGCACAATTTTTCAAGAAAATGATATTCGGTGCATTAAAAGTTGTGTTTGAGGGATGTTTTCTCAAACACATCATTCATCATTTAGGATACGGAAAGATAACTATAATTTTGCGAAACAAATCATGTCTTCTCATAGCTAGACAGTTGTGAAATACTACACTTAGAAACTAAGAAATATACCTACTGGAATCGATAGAAATATTCGAGAATATAATTTAGAAATAAAACTATTGAACGAGCAGACAGACCTTCGGCACACCCCTTTTCTTGAAATTGGGCACTGGTCGAAGCCTTCAATATTACCGTTGAAACACAATTTGTTGATTCAGACTGAAAATGCAAATACTACAAACTCGAGACACTGTATAATAAGTAATAAAGAAGTCATAGAAAACGGAGTAATTTCTTATTTCATTATAATTAATTTATTGGCAACAATTGTTTCGCCAACATGTTGGTTTCTTCGGGTTTTACATTGTGAACTCTTCAATCTATAAACAGTTCCGAATGTAAACCAGAAGAAGAAGCCGCTGTTTTGATGAAACTATAGTTGTCTATTGATCAATTGTGGAAATATTCTTAATTATTTTATTGAATAATAATGAATTTTCATCAACTGAGGCAGATTTAATTAAAAAAGAAATACAATTGACTGTAAGGCATATTTATCGGGTGTTTTTTAGAGTGATAGAACTTTCGATAGGGATAACTTTGATTTGACAGAAGGTAGAAGCCATGTTGTTTTGACATTTCTATTCAGTAAGTATTGACAAACTATCATGGAAAGACTCACGCCGCAACAACGTTTACAAATTGTTGAAATTTTTTTTCAAAATCAGTGTTCTCGCCAAACTTATAGAGCACTTCGTGAAATTTATGATTTATATAATTGTCCATCAGAGCAGCTTATTCGTCGAACTATCGATAGATTTCGGACAACATCTTCTCTATTCGATGCAACAACAACAACAACAAGATAAAGAACTGTACGTACAAAAGAAAATATCGCTGCTGTAAGTCATAGTGTTAATAATGATCCAGATTTGTCTATTCGTTGACGTTCACAACAAGTTGGACTCTGTGAATCCATCACATAGAAAAGTTTGCGTAAAGATCTTGGTCTACACCCATACAAGATCCAACTAGTTCAAGAACTAAAGGCACTTGACCATAATAACCGTCGTTTGTTTGCTGATTGGGCCCTAGAACAGCTTGAAATTGATCCACTTTTTTATCGTAAAATTGGGTTTAGTGATGAAGCTCATTTTTGGTTGAACGGCTATGTAAACAAGCAAAATTGCCGTATATGGAGTGAAAGCAACCCTCAAGAAGTTTTGCAGGTTTCATTGCATCCTGAAAAATGCACTACACCGTATAGTGAGCTTTACACGCTGGAGGCATCATTGGTCCATATTTCTTTAAAACCGATGGTGGAGCTAATGTTACATTGAATGGTGCTCGTTACAGATCGATGATCAATGATTATTTGTTTCAAAATTTGAATGGTATCGACCCAGAAGTGTTTTGGTTCCAACAAGATGTTGCTGCACCTCATGCTGCAACTTATAGAGCACGTCGTGAAATTTATAGTTTACATAATCGTCTATCACAGCAGCTTATTCGTCGAACTATCGATAATTTCGGACATCATTTCCTCTACTCGAAGCAACAACAACATTAAGAACTGTACGTTCAGAAGACAATATCGCTGCTGTAAGTCAGAGTGTTAATGATGATCCAGATTTGTCTATTCGTTGACGTTCACAACAATTTGGACTCTGTGCATACACCACATGAAAAATTTTGCGTAAAGATCTTGGTCTACACCCATTCAATATCCAACTGGTTCAAGAACTAAAGCCTCTTGACCATAATAAGCGTCGTTTGTTTGCTGATTGGGCCCTAGAACAACTTGAAGTTGATACAATTTTTTATCGTAAACTTGTGTTTAGTGATGAAGCTCATTTCTGGTTGAACGGCTATGTAAACAAGCAAAATTGCCGTATATGGAGTGAACACAATCCTCAAGTAGTTCTGCAGGTTCCATTGCACCCTGAAAAATGCACTGTATGGTATGCTATACACGCTGAAGGCATCATCGGTCCATATGTCTTCAAAAACCATGCTGGAGCTAATGTTACAGTGAATAGTGCTCGTTACAGATCGATGATCAATGATTATTAGTTTCAAAATTTGAATGATATCGACCCAGAAGTGTTTTGGTTCCAACAATATGTTGCTACACCTCATGCTGTTACCGTAACAATGGATTCATTGAAAGAAAAATTTGGCGATAACTCTATTTCGAGAAATGGTACAATTAATTGACCTCCACGATCATGCGACATAACTCCACTGGATTATTTCTTTGGGCTCAAGTCATTGGTTTATGCTGATACACTAGAAACAATAGACGCTTCGGAAGCCAACCTAACTCGTGTTATTGATGAAATAAGGGCTTAATTACTGAAAAAACTGGTCCAAAATTGTCTGGTAGAATGCGGTTGCTCAGAGCTAGTCGTGGTGGATATATGCCGGAAATTATTTTCAAAATATAAATGTCATAAAATTATCTTTCAAATAAAAAAAAAATTGGCTTCAATCTCAATTTAAATGTGTTTTATTTCAATTTAGAGTTCTATCATTCTAAAAAAACATCCGATACTTAATTAAATGTAATAGAAAACAAATTAATTTTCTTATTTCATTTGTACAGTATTTCGAATCGTATAGATCTCAACTTGAAATTCAAGATGACGAAAAAATTCAGGCCTTTCCAAAAAAAAAATTGGTTAGAATTAGGTCCTTCAAAGAATGTATTGAATTTCGTTAAATTTTCAATGATTTCCTACAAATTCAGTAGTGTGAGAAAATTCTATTCTGAGGAGATGATAATTACAATTATAAAGTAATTATTATCATCAACGAAAGCACTGATTAAAATGTATTCTTTGTTATACAGTTAAAGAACAACTAGGAACATTATGTTTGCAAATATACTATCTTAGTTAGAAAAACCATGCCCTTTGAAATTATATTATTATAATAACTTATGATAATTACAATAATAAAGTAATTATTATCATCAACGAAAGCATTGATTAAAAAGTATTCTTTGTTATACAGTTAAAGCACAACTAGGAACATTATGTTTGCAAATATACTATCTTAGTTAGAAAAACCATGCCCTTTGAAATTATATTATTATAATAACTTCAATGTCCCAAATAATAAATTTTATATGAAATTGCTGGATGTGCAATTACAATTAATATATTTATACAAATACGTGAAGGATACTCGAAGCATAAAGAAACCATTCAAAAAAAAAATTTTAATATTGAAAACAGTTCACAGTATTGATTTGAAATTTTATTATTAATAAAATGCATGAGTAGGATGAAACATTCACAAAGTTCGTTATTTTATTGATTTGCAATACAAGACAAAATATATCATGTATTATTTCTATATACTGACTAATATATGTTTCCAGTTATCTAACAGATGATCATAAATAAAGTTATTATTTCGTTAAAGTGCCAAAATTGTATCATAAATATCTATTAGAAAAACAGTGCGAAATGACGTTTTGTGAAACTTCGTTCAAAATATCTGAACCTATATATTTATAATTTTTTATAAAAGCGAAAAATGTAGGTTAGTTTTTCACTAGTATTTTAATGAAAAATTTTTATGGTAAAATCTATTTAACCATCCATGACCGAACGCGATATAGCATTTATTCGGAATGAAGACTGTCCTATTTTTCTAAATGGGGTTTAGATGTCCAACCACCAAGTTTGCCATCTGAAATCTTTGTAGAGCAAAAGTGTAAGGCGTCAAGTTATTTTTTCGGCTTACAGAGGGCCTGCTGGGCAGGATTAAATGTAACCATGCATATGCCGGATATTTTGATACCAATGTTTCCCAAATATAGATATTGGAAGACTTGTTATTTTCTCTATAAAATAAATTTTATTACTGAGAAAAAATCACGAAGATTTTTTTGCAATACAGGTTAGCGAGAGACCAAAACAGCCTCATTGTAGCATGTTCCTTTTTCATGATTGCCAAATGAGTATATATGAAGTTAGTAATTTTTAAAATGAAAAATCAATAGGTAATTATTCTGTTGCAATAAATTAATAATATCAAAGGAAATGCTAATAACAAAAATTATTCAATACACAATGATTCAAAAGAGTCGAAGAAAAAAGGAAAAAATAATTTGTTCTTTATGGCTAAATGATTTTTTTTCTAGTCAATAGAAATTAGCAACAAAAAAGATTCAATACACTAAGCAATTTTGCTGATTTCGAAAAGTGCCCCCGTAACTCACATGAAATTAGCAAATTAGCTATAATTGTAGGCGAATTGTGCTGTAATAATTTTTTTCCGTTCGTAACTAATCAATTTCTTGCAACTAGCCTGATGCTAATATGCAAGAACTGCAATGTAATAAAGGCTCTAAATAATCCTGTTGGAAATATACAATAAATACATATCTACGCCAGTTTGTAATTGAACTTCAATTAAAGTATTTGGACAAAATATCTTTCGATAATTTCGCGTCATATGGCAGTGTTCTACTTGTAGCTTCATAACGGAGTGTTTTCTTATTTTCGTACTTTATAACAATTTGCATTTGTTTATTGAATTCAAGATTGACATTTCGTTATTATCATTTCATAAAATTAAAAAATGACAATTTGGTACAACTATACAAAAAATAACAACAAAAACAAAGAAGAAATAAAACAACGAACAAACGAAATATAAACAGGGCTACATGTTAAATTATAATAGCTCTCTTCCCACCTTGTGCCGAAACACCACCATCGCTCCACAAAACTGTCAAAAAACCAAAGATCCATATGGCACTAGATCGAGTCCCTATTGTCATTTTGACGTCTACGCAACAGCACGTGACCGCGGTCCTACCCGAATGATTACTACAGGTTTGCTCATCCCGAGATCAGATACGAGACTGAATCTGGAGTCGGGCTGGTGCTCCGTCTCCTGAGAAGTCCACGCCCAGAGGCTAAGGGACCGGGCACACGGCGCTATGTAAACAATGAATTGGTAAGGCTCCTAAGGTCGTCACACACGACAGAGCCTTCCGCCGAAATAGGCTTGATGACGTTGAGAAGTGCTAAAACTTACGTATAAAATTCGGACATTTAACAAAATCCTCAGGCATTTTATATAATGCCTTGGCATTCTATGAAATGCCCAAGAATTATGATCCACAAAAAAGAGTCCAGCGGAATATTTCCGTAGGTATGAAATTTTCCGAAAAATGACAAGACAGCTCAATTTTTATTTGGAAGGGACCTCCTTTTGATTGCAAATTCCGGGGTGTACGATAACCCCCCTAAAGGAGGTGGCAACCCTTTCAATGATCTCAATTGGCAATAAGGGTCGAGTTATACATCATTTTGAAGGTTTAACGATTCTATTCGCTAATTCATTAAATATTTCAATATTAGCAGATATATTCTGTTAGTCCTCTACATATTTAATTTCAAAAAATTATATTTGATATTTTAACTTCAGGAATTAAGTTCATGTCATATAACCGCTTATATCAAACGACATATAAAATGAACATTCATTATAAGATATCCAAATGAGATAACAAAATCGAATAAATATAAATTGCGAACAAAATTCTATAAATTAAATATTTTGAGTAGACAAAATTTTGTTTCGACTCATTCCTCTTATGAAAACAGATATCTTTCAAAAATGTTTAACATAATCCTAAGAATTTCATTATAAAACTATCTGACTTGGAATATTCAATGTTATTGAATATCCAACTAATTTAGTTTTTAGAAAATCTTGTGAAAACATTACTAAAGCACACGTTTTAACAGAGACTTTGCTCGTCAGTTTCCAATCACATTAAAAAAAATATATGTAGAAGACTAATAGAATATATCTGTTAATATTAAAATATTTAATAAATTTTATATACCTTCTATCAAGTATAAATCTCCATTTATTTTATTCTATATACTAATATACTGAAGAATTTCTATTTGGCGTTAGTTTCGGTATGAAAAAATTTCTTGATGAGTTAAGTGCATTGAGTGGTGTAGTTTCTGACTGAATTTTAATTAATAAGACGATCAAGTTTCCCTACCGTTCTTTTGAAACAGTAATAGTGTATTTGTTCAACGTTTCATTCACATTATTTAACATTTTAACAATTAGTTGGTAGTATTTCATTACACGCTAACACTATTCTCTGGTACTTAACTCATTCGGTCTCTACTTGATGGAAATTGATTTTAATTACATAAAATAATATTGAAGATTCTCACATTTTATTGAAGGGAAGTACAAAAAGCAAACAGTTGTCGGCAATATAGATAGTAGAACATATGCAAAAATGGGATACAAATAACCATCAGTTTTTAGAAATGCCGATAAGGAAAATATGCGAAAAAGGGATACAAAAAACCATAAAATATATTGGAGGCAATTATCAAAAATACCTCACTAAGTAAAAATATTCAACGAAGGAGATCTGACGACATTTTTTTGTTCATTGAGAAGAATTTTAAGTCGGTTGTACGTATTAATTTCTACTGCTTCCAAAAATTTCATAATGCATAATTTTATAGTTATTGTTGAAATTATGTCCAAGGTCTTTCTAGTGACTGGTATATGTTGAGTAGAGATGTCTGACGTTTAACTCCTCTAGTGGTCGTAAATTCTTTTCTTGAAGGGATTACTTGTTTAACCAATTTTTAGCATAGGGCAATCACTACAAGTTAACTTATAAACTCCAGATTTGTTGTCTTTATGTATCTTTTTTCGTTATTTTTAATATGAATTCCCAAATTGTGATCTGCTCTAAAAGCTACATTTGTGTCAAATTTTATACGTGAAAAACTTGGCAATATTAACCGATATTGTATTGTGTTCCTCGGAGAGTAAATCTCGCTTTTTTTTTGGGAAAATGAAAGAAAATTTTTGTCTCATGAATAAATATTTTACTAAATTATATATTCAATCTGGTCCAACACCTTTTGCCATATTTCGGGTAGTAGCATGATTTCACGCTCATGAAATTTTTGGTCTTTGCTGGCAAAAAACTGAACCAGGTGATTTCTGACCTATTCATTTGAAGTAAAGATTTTACCGTCCAAAAATTTTGCATTGATCGGAGCGAATAACAATCCGAAGGCGCCAGATCTGAAGAATATCATGGTTGTGGCAGTGTATCCCAATCAACCTTTTGAACCTTTCAAACTTGGATGAGGTCTCGCATTATCTTGGTGAAACACTACATCTTTTCTGTTGATTATTTCTGGCCTTTTCTGCTGAAGTGAATCATTCAGTTTGTCCAGCTGATGATAGTAGACTTCTGAATTAATTGTTGTGTTATCCATTAAAAAAAAAACGATTTCATTTAAATCCCACCAAACAGACAGCATCACCTTTTTTATGGATATTGACTCTCAAAATGCTTTGAGCCGGTTCTTCTTTTTTGCTCCATGATTTCTGGCGTTTGAAATTATTACATACAACCCATTTTTCGTCTCCAGTAATGATGCGCTTCAAAATGGATCATTTTCGTGACAATTGAAAAGCTAATGACAGACGTCAAAGCGACGACATAAATTTTTCTCCGTGAGAATATGTCGAACCCATATATCGAGCTTTGAGCTTATACCGAGGCCTTTCAAGTGATCAAAAACTTAAAATCGATAAATTCAACCTCTCACCGATCTCAAACGGTGTTATTCGTCGATTTGCATCAACTAATGGCTTTTATCCTGTCTCTATCAGCTTCCAAGGCCTTTCGGAATGTAGTGCATCTTTGACATCAAAATTACCGGATCGAAATTTTGCAAACCAGTTCTGGCACTGGCATACTGTCAACACATCTTCTCCATACACGTCAGTTAATTTATTTCTGACTTGAACAGCATTTTCACCTTTCCGATAGTAAAATATGACGAAAATGCTGCTTATTGCTCTCCTTATTTAAAAAACCTACCGCGTAAAATAATAGTATATTGTGCAACTAGTGCGAGAAGTTAGCGAAGTTACGAGCGTGGGCAATCGACAACCTCGTACGATTTGCGCATACTATCTTTTATTACGAATGCGGGGATAATCGGAGTATAAAATATTTTTATTTAAATGCCAACCTTACTTATTTAGTATTGACAGTTCGACTGTCTTATTTTAATTTCGTCAATTTGCGTGTGCCAATGAAAATTTGCGTGCGAGAAGTTTACTTGTCGCACTCAAATCGACATTAAATTTACTCAAAACTCGTGTGGTAATTGTGAAATGGGCAATTAGCCTCTTTTCGACCCCAAAAGCAAGCGCTACTTAGTACTTAGTACTTTCCCCGCATGAGTAATAAAAACTGAATTTTTTCATACACAAGCCTTGCTATATCAGCTCTCAATGCATTTGATGATTATGCGGCTTAAGTGTGAAGTTAGATTCGAAAAAATACAATCAAATTCTTTGTCGAGAAAAAACGAAATTTCTTTCCGAACAACCATATATTTACGTCAGGAATAGAAATATATTTTTATGTCAAATTTCGTAATATAAACTAAATTCAATGTCATTTTCTTCAGATTAAAATTTTGTCTCTTATAATTGAACCATAGCCGTTATCGGATAAATATTATTTTTATCATTATTGAAAAAATAAAATTGTAATTTTCAATTCTATCAAAAAATTGCGACTCATAGGTGCGTTAACCGAGCTGTGGATCATACTGTGGTGATATGCTGTCATTTTCATAGAATGGTTCGATGTGTAATATTAACGAGAAAATTCTTATCTCATTTCGGCAAAAAGTATGAAGGGTACATGAAGTTTTGTTCAATAAATTTTTTCTTCACTCTTTTCTACTAATATCTAACAATGCAGATCGAAGCATGTTTTCTTCATATTCATGAGATTTTCCATTTTTCAGTTCCAAAATTGTAGAAAATGACGTTTATTCGACTTTCTGATGACATAACACAGAAATTCATAATATGTAGCTTCATCAAGAAGCACTTCTCAGTGTTGAACTTTTTGGAGAAATGGTTTTTTGAACAAGGGTGAAAAAGCTTCTACCTTCTTATATTTTATGTTTTTATATTATTCTAAGACTTATAATTATGTTTCATAATACGAAATTACTTTAAAGAGTTTCAAGTCGTCTTGGAGATAACTCTCTTCAAAAAATTATAAATTTTCGGCGACGCACCGCTATGTCAAGTAAATCTTATAGTCCACGGCTCACCTTATAATCTCAGTGGCATTCGCAACGTTCTCTTCTCTGTCAAGTACGCCTTGACCATAACCACCTACTACTTTTGCATACCGCATGCCATTTATTCGCTAACCAGTTGTTGCAAAAAATACAAATATAGCTAATCGTTATTCAAACTTATTTCATTTACATTCGTGTCTCATTCAGAAAGAAAGTGTTATAGACTTCGTTCAAGAAGTCCGCTTACCTACTATGAAATTGATGCTTATTTATGATCTGCAAAATATTGAATAAATACATTTTTATCATGAGAACACTAACCTAACGAAGTTTATGGTTTCGTAAAAGGTAAGTCATTTAAAAATTATTTTATTCAAGAACTTCAGAACTCTAATAAAGTAAAATGGTCGAAAACTGATTTTCAACTAGTAACTTGTAACAGTATATTTGATTTTTCGAGAAATTACTTGAATGTATATTGTTTTAATTGTTCTTTTGATCTTAGTATTTGTTGTGAGAGATCCGAAAAACTATCAAAGATAATTAAAACAAGTTTTTAGAATTAAATAAAATAATATAGATTATTTCCACAATTTATTATTAACGACAATTGTTTCGCGAGCACTGTGGCTTTGTCAAGTTTACAACCATATTACAGAAAGTGGAAGAAGCTACATTTTTTTCAATTTTATTCTGTCAAACAACAGTAATAATTTTTTTTGTTATAATGTTTCATCTAATGTCAATCGCATACTCCATTCATGTTATAAACAACAGTTATATCACATATCTCACAGCTAAGCCTATCATTTAGATATCTTCACAATGGTATCATAAAGGAAGATTTTGTGATTTTCTGTAATACACACGATACTCTTAGATGTGATAATAACAATAATAATAACAATAAAGACGTTATAGAGCCTCGGTTGACGGATGCAGCCCTCGGGAAAATCGTCGAAAATCTCTGTCTCAAATTTAATATAGATTTAACATGGTGTGTGAGTATTAGGATGACAGCTGCTCGGTTATGGCCTCAAATACTGGGTGCTGTAAAGGATTGGTCAAAAAAAGCTGTATATGCCAAACGTTGCCCGTGCATCGATCACATTCTCAATAATACATGAGCAACGTCATCCAAAGTTATTTCTTGCTAGAACACCTCGGGCATGATGAGAAAAGTTGTTCTCTGGAGAAGATTTTCACTTGACAACACCACAAAACTGCCAATGATGCGCATTGATTATTGCAAACGTTGCGCAGTTCGGACTTCATCATATCATCTATCTGCTTGAGTGATGTTTTAGGTACTTAAATATTTTGTTGTTTATTCTTAGATTCTAATGCATGAACGTAAGATCTGAATAATTTATTCTATGAGTAACTTTTGACCATTTCAACAAAGGCAATTCAAATTACCGTTTATATTACGTAAAAAGCCAAACTGTAGTTTAAATATAACTTAATATTTTTCAGGTACAACAGTAGCCTAAAGCAAAGTATTTCAAACGGGGTAAATTGATTTAAAAAGGGCTACGGACGTCATAAATGATACAATGACTGTACGAAATAAAAGAGAAAAGGCTGACATAATTTCCCGACAGCTTTTTTAAGAGGCAAACGAAGTAGCCGAGCAACTAGATGCAGAAATTAAATGTCCCAGAATAGTAGCACGACAAACACACAGAGCTAATAACCATCTTGCTTAATCTGCTGAAGAATATTTCCGCAGGGCTGTATAAATCCCTCTTCTAGATTCTGTAATAAATGACTTACAGGACCGTCTGTCCCCAGAAGTACTAAAATTAATTCAACTAGGCGTTTTTATTCCAAAAGTCGATTATACTTATGAAGGTGAAGACAATGAAATAGTAAAACAGCTTGCAAACGACTATAAACTCCTCATAGACAATACTCCAGTTTCAGTAATTTTAAACGAATATCGGCTGTGCAGCGGAATCAGAATATTCAGCAGTCGATTTCTCATCTTATAGAAAATGGTGATACTGAAGAGTATCATAATGTAAGAAAATTTTTATCTATTCTTGCTACACTATCAGTTGCTTTCTTACCTTTGCAGCTTAGACTAGTAAACAGCTACAGATCATTCATAATAAAAACTAAAATATGGCTTCTTAATACTGATAGAAAACGAATAAATGATTTAATAAATAGTGGCCTATAAAAATAAACTTACCTGGTGATTTTGTAACTGGACTAAAGTTAGAAGTTTCAAGTGTTTCCTAGAGGCTATGCTTTTCCGGATTTGACAATTGTGCTGAGTGCTTGCTGTAAACCGTTTTAAGACATTTATTATTTAAGTGTTTCCCCAAAAATTGACAATTGTTTCCCGAAATTGACTATTATTTTGAATCGATTATAATACTTTGTCCTTAAGATTATATGATGCATGCTGCACCTCTCTTCTATTGTCGGTGAAATTATTTAGTTTCCTTGGTTGTTTGTCGGTCATCCTGCTTCGCTATATGTGTATATATTCTTTGTTATTTTTTTTTTCATTTTTGAGACAGCTAGTAAAATGTTTAAGGTTTCTTAGTGTTAGAACTAACAGGCGACCTATTCATTAGTGGGCCTCTGTTCATCACCTTGTTTGTTTGCCATGTCATTTACATATTCAGATAAAAATTTATTTTTTTTTGTATAAATATACATATAATTATTATTATTATTATTATATATTGTAATATAAGTATATGACCCCTCCTGAATTGAACGCTGGATCCGCCCTTGGCTCTTGCAGTCACTGATGGATATCGGTATAAGAGGAAATGAACTGAAAATATTTCAGAGTTATATTTCCGAAAGACAACAGACTGTGAGAGTGGATGGTGTTATGAGTTAGGTGTCGAATATCAAGTGTGGAATTGCGCAGGGCACGGTGTTGGGACCAGTTCTTTTCAACATATATGTGAACGATATATTTATAAGAATGTAATCAATTCTTATTTTTATAATTAAAGAAATGGACGATTTGATGTCATGATTCTGGAAGAATTTATTTTCTTTAGTTTAAAATATTACAGAATAACATAAACAAAATAAAATAATAACATACGAGAAAATACAAAGAAATAAATAAAAAAAAATAGCTAACTAACCTGAAAGAAATCAAAAACAATGCTATTTCTTCGGGTTTCTCAATTCACATTTCTAACAGCTAACTAAATAAACATGTGACACTTTTGGGTTAAAATCTTAGACATAGAACACAAATCATAGAACCTAAAAATAAAAAAATTGAATATTAAAACAAATTGAAATATGTTTATCTTCTACAATTTTAATTTCAAAAAAATTTTTATTCAAAAAACTTTTAGAATTAAATTTTTGTCTACAACAAGCACCGCTTACATTTAATAGACGTATATAATCAAAACTCAATATATAATGTCAAATGGAATAAATAACCCAACAGATATACGAAAGTAATTAAAATTAATAAATAAATATTTAAAGGAGACATTATATATTGAGTTTTGATTATATACGTCTATTAAATGTAAGCGGTGCTGTTGTAGACAAAAATTTAATTCTAAAAGTTTTTTGAATAAAAATTTTTTTGAAATTATAATTTTAGAAGATAAACATATTTCAATTTGTTTTAATATTCAATTTTGTTATATTTCTCCTATCAAGTAAAAGGCCTTTCTATTTTATTCTAAAAATAAAAGTTTTATTTTTACATATTTTCATTCAAAGTTCGAGCCATGTCATCGCATTCGCAGATGATACCGCAATTATCTACTCGGGTAACTCTGAAATCAAAAGCAGGAAATGATTTCGTTCACATAAAGAATTGATTCGATCATGAGTTATTGATCTTAAACCTTGAGAAAACCACGTATCTTCCACTTAGCACCAATAAAACAAGACCAAAATTTCAAAGCCTAGACTTTATAACACCAAATCAAACTTACTCCATCCCAGCTGAACAAAAAGTAGGTTGATAGGTGTGTTGATTGATCATTACTTAGAATTTACACATAAATTTCATTATAAAAAGAATTCATTGTATTATTTAGATTTAGGCTACCGAAGAATATCTTACCCATTAGACAATTGAAAATGTTATACCACACGCTAGTAGAAAGCCATATCCGACACCGAATATCTAAGACACACATCTAACGACTTAAAGTGCTGCAAAAAGATTTCTGAAAATAATCTATTCGAAATGTCGGGCTTATCCTTCAGATCGTCTCCATGAAGTATCAGGTGTGCTAGATGTTAGACATCTCCTTGCACATAATATTATTTGTCATTATCATCAAAATAAAACAAAAAATCATGTTGTTTGTCATGGGTACGAAACAAGACAAAGAGGTAACAATGTAGTCCCTTTCATGAGAAGAGCGCTCGGGCAGATATCTTATGAATTTGTTGCTCCAAAACTTTATAACTATATTCTCGAGGATCTGAAGGAGATCATCAGTATTTATGACTTCAAAAAAAAGTTGAAACATCATCTCAAACTCACGCAAGCTCTTCACAAACTTGCTCGAAAATGATTTTTTGGAAGCCAAAACAACTCGTGTTTTTGATGAAATAAGGCCTGAATTACTCGGAAAACTGGTCCAAAATTGGTCTGGTCGAATGCGGTTCCTCAGAGCTAGTCGTGCTGGACATATGCCGGAAATTATTTTTAAAATATAAATGTCATAAAACTATCTTTCAAAATAAGATAAAAAATTGTCTTCAATCTTAATCTAAATGTATTTTATTTCAATTTAAAGTTCTATCAATCTGAAAAAAACACCCCATATTTATAATATTTTATCATTATTTTATCTTTACAGTTTACTACTTTTTTATATTTATCAGTGTTATATTGTTCATATATTGTTTTATTGTATTTTTACCATTATTTCATCTCTAGAATTTACCACCGTTTTATCTCTGAAATTATTATTATGGGATCCGTACATGAATTTTTTTTGATCATCCCATCCATTGTTCTATGGTTCCACATTTTTTGTTTCTTGTTATAAGATGTATTTCTTTAGAATAATAAATAATTATTATATTATTGAATAAATAATTATTATTATTAACTTCTTACATAGCTAAAATCTTGAAGAAAGTGGCGGTATAACTAATTAACAATTTTCGGAAATTGAAAAATGAAAAACATTGCAAAACGGGGATACAAATAACTAAATGTCTAAAACAAGCACCGCTTACATTTAATAGACGTATATAATCAAAACTCAATATATTTTGATTATATACGTCTATTAAATGTAAGCGGTGCTTGTTTTAGAAATTGATTTAATTCTAAAAGTTTTTTTGAATAAAAATTTTTTGAAATTAAAATTGTAGAAGATAAACATATTTTAATTTGTTTTGATATTCAAATTTTGTTATAGACTCCAAATTTATTGTCTTTATTTGTTCTATCTTTGTTATTTTTTATATGAATTCCTAAATTGTAAAATGTTTTCTTTTATTTTGTATTTAAAATTTTGTCCATTATGATTGGACTATAACAAAACAAAATTGCATTGAATTTAGTTTACCCTATTACAAAAGATTTGACTAAAAGATACATTTCCATTCCTTACGTGAATAAAATATCAGATAATATTGCCAAGTATTTTAAGAAAAAAGACAATAAATCTGGAGTCTATAAGTTGACTTGTAGTGATAACCTCATGGTATATATTGATCAAACAGGTAGATCTTTTTAAAAAATTTAAAAAAAAATTCAGGACTATCAGCCAAGTTAGACGTCAGGCATTACACATTCAACATATGCCAGTCATGTGAAAGAATTCAGACATAATTTCAACAATAACTATTAAATTATCCATTATGATTAATTTTCTTCTTTTTGTATTAAAAGGGATGTCGAAAAATCATTATTCTCGGAGTAGTCAGGTTGTTCGTTTTGTAATTGTACAAGCTTAACGCGATTGTTGTAAACGTAACAATCCACCTTACACTTGTTTGTAGTGTAATTGTCATCACATTTGCTTGGTTTCATATACAGTGATACCAAAATATATTAGTTTCTTTTGTTTTAAGTGTTTTACTCCAGTTCTTCATAATCGTTGTGGTTTATCATCATTAGATAAAGGAAACTGTAGACCACCGCACATAGAGTGTTCTTTGAAGTCAAAATCACCGCTAATAAACAGAAATTCAGTTCACTAGAAGCAATTGAGATTAATTATCGAGATTAATAAATTGGCAATTGTCTTTTATTTCTAAATACCGAAATAATAGGCAAATACTGCGGTAAACTAACCGTGGTACGAAACATGCTGCTTAAGTGTAAAGTTGGCTTCGAAAAAATACAATTAAATCCTCTGTCGGAAAAGAAGACAATAACTTTCCGAACAACCTTATAGATTGAATTAGTTAGGTAGTCTATCATCCGATTGACACAGAATGAAAATTGATTTTTCATTGGCTATGTTACTAGATCGATCGGAACTGAATCAGAATTTCATATTTTATCAATTTTATCAAACTTACAGTTAACAAAATTAAGTGGAATTTTTTAGGATAAATAAATGATACATCTGTTGAGTTTCAGGATATTTTTTATACTATATCCAATGATGACAGCAATTGTTTCACAAAATCCTATTGACCATCTTATTTTTGTTAGAAAGACTGCCTGCAACATATCTTTCTGCAATGGTATTTGATTTAAAGCCCTGTTGTCTCTTTGATTCAAGGAAGTTGACTCCAGTATTGGAGTTGACTGAAGTAGCTGAAGTTCTCCTAAATGCCCAGTGTAAGTCTCGCTATTTGGCAACCACCGAAAACTTGCAATTTTGTTTAGAATGAACGAAAATGTGTTTTTTCCAACATGTTCTCCTGAGTATTTACCATTTTGATACTGCATAAAAAACCGTTGATGGACACAATCATATTTCTAATTCCCAGGTTTATTGAAATTTTCCAATTTTTCCTCACATGCATTAATCTTAAATTTACGAGCCATACCAGTTGTTGAATCTGGTATTTTGGTTGGCTATATTTTCCAACTTTTGAACATTCTTTACCATCATTTAGTTTCTGAGATCAACAATCACCGGCTATTCTCATTATTATAACCTTCATCAATATGAACATGTGTGAGTGTCGATGGCTCAGTGAGCATGGGGCTCGTAATCGAAAGGTCGTGAGTTTCATTCCCGTGCAGTTGGGAAAGAAATTTTTAGCGGGACAGGTTTCGGTCACCACTTCACTGGTCGGTCGAAAATTATTAGTGCTGTGACCTAAAGTGGCGTAAGATCACAG
The DNA here is from genome assembly GCA_034642435.1 of Megalocaria dilatata. Lineage (NCBI taxonomy): Eukaryota > Metazoa > Arthropoda > Insecta > Coleoptera > Coccinellidae > Megalocaria > Megalocaria dilatata. The sequence goes on along the minus strand of CM067859.1, from coordinate 47,106,383 downwards.
TAACAAAGCCTACCCAGAACACAACTGAACTACTAACTCGCACAAGCTGAGGAAGCTTCTGAGAGATCTTCATAGAAGATCTAGGAGTATCAGGATAATATAAAGAAAAAATATAAAAAAATTGTCGTCAGCCTCCACAAAATATTTATTTATGGGTAGAAACATTTGATTTTCTAGGTTTATACCCACCATTATTCTCCTTCAAAATAGCTCTGAGTTTTCGAAATTTCCAAATATCAATATTGTCTTCAATAAACAGCGTTTACTTCAACGTGGAATATTCGCACCACTAACTTGCTGGCGACTTTAATATTTGGCTGTTTTCCATGAAATATGCCAGCATTGTTGTTTCCGATATTGAGGTTGAATTCATTTTTAGGCACCATTTGAAAAACTTATATGATGCTTGGTAAAAGGAATTCACAGCAGCGTTTGCTGCTTCTTGAATTTCATCTTTTTCAGAATTCATTTTAGAGAAGGAAATGTAGTTTTGGAACACTAGGGAGATGAAAACCTTAGTAGTCCAAGGCAAAACGATATTTTATTGAAAGTAAATTACACAAAATTCATCGACAGAAATGTAATTAAAAATCAACTTTTGTTGTGAAAAAATATAATACTCAACTGGTAAGTGACACTTGCTTCCCTTATAGTGTGAATAACTATATGCAACCAATAGGTAACAGGTTTCAATTTTATATTTGAACAAATATTTTCAGTTACAACATACATTCTGTCAAGAAAGTACCGGGAATTATCGATTTAAATCTGGCAGGGCAATGAGGCAGGTAAAAATTTTTTTTCCTAGGTTGGTACCACTGTCCTTAATTACTATGCCAAGCTTGAGCGGGATCTGTCCACTAGTGTGTTTGCAACAGCTGGTTATGTCAGTCGATGTCAGAGTGCGTGCCGATTTTTACTATGGGTGATTACGTTGAGCAAAAAATTTGTTTAAAGTTTTGTGTTGCAAATAAATTTTCGTGTGCCGATACATTGAAAATGTTGCAAAAGGCCTTTGGTGATAATGCTCTATCGAAAACTCGTGCATATCAGTGGTACAGAGCCTTCAAGGAAGAATACGAAGATACGAAGATAACGTCGATAAAATTAAGAAAAGGGTGCTGTAAAACCGTCGTACCAGCTTGAGAGAGATAACACATGATCTTAAGATATCCCACGAGTCCGCACGTACGATTTTGATTGATATTTTGGGCATGAGAAAAGTGGCCGCACGACTCGTACCGAAAGACCTGAATTTTCTTCAAAAACGTCATCGCGAACAGGTTGCTTCAAACATGCTGGATCGCTGTAATTCCGATTCTACATTCATGGAACGCATTATAACTGGTGATGAGACCTGGGTCTACGAGTACGATATGCAAACAAGCCAGCAATCATCGGAATGGGTGGCAAAAAATGAGTCGAAACCGAAAAAACCACGCCAAAGCCGCTCGAAAATGAAGATGATGCTCATTGTTTTCTTCGATATCCGTGGCGTGGTGCACTACGAATTCGTTCCAGAGGGTCAGACGGTAAACAAGGAGTATTACCTAGGCGTTATGAAACGTTTGCGTGAGTGTATCCCTAAGAAGTGGCCAAATTTGTGGGCGAACAACTCATGGATTTTGCATGACGATAACGCGCCTTCTCACCGAGCTACGATTGAGACTGACTTTCTCGCCAAAAACTCAACAAACGTGCTTCAGCAACCACCATATTCGCCGAATTTGGCTCCCTGCGACCTTTTCCTCTTCCCAAAACTAAAATTGCCCCTTCGTGGCACCCGTTTTGAGTCGATTGAAGCCATAAAACAAAATTCGGCGCGAGAGCTAAAGTCCATCCCGGAAAGCGCCTATAAAAAATGCTTCGATAATAGGAAGTGCCGTTGGCATATATGTATTGGAGCAAATGGAGCCTATTTTGAAGGCGACCCAATAAATTTTGACGATTAAATGTAAAAATGTTGTTTTAATTGAAAATTTCTGGTACTTTCTTGACAGAGTAGTATATGTATGTATATTTTTGTAGTAACTTTAAAGGTAATTCTTCTTGGAAGAACCCAGTAGAGTTAAAGATCAATTTTTACATATTAGAGAATCCGTGTGAAACTGAAATTGATCAGGTGGGGTACCCTATTTTTTTGTTGTTGTTATCTAGATAAGCATATCAAATAGTCATTTATAGGAATATAGGAATTACCATTCAATCACAAGTGTAGCTATTGTTCCAGTCGCTCAACACAAGAATAAGATGGTTTATGAATGATGACGAATATTCAACTCGACTGTTCTTTGAATTTTTTCCTACTCTTTCCGCCTGCGCCCAGAGTGAGGGAAAATTCATTGCTTCGCGATTGCACGGCGACATCATTCAGAACAACGTCTAGTATTGATACTGGTGATGGAGAGATAAAATGAAAATAGTTATTTCTTACAAAATGCACTTTTCACTGATGAGTCATCATTTATTTGAAAAAGAAACATAATCCATCCCATGTATGATATAGGTCCCGAGAGAATCAGCACCGGAGTATCCCCATCAAAACCCCGTACCCTAAAAAAACAATGTTTGGACAGGCATTTTAGGAGATTTCATCATTTGTCCCTTTTTTATCGATGGAAAACTAAATGCTGCAAAATTTAGAGCTTTTACAAACTCGAATTATTCCGACATTTAAATAACTTCCTATCAATTTTAAGGACCTTTGGTCCTTTGGACCTTTGGTTTCAACAGGATGGTTGCCGAAGTCATAACTAACTAGAAGTGACACTAATTCTCCAAAATTCGTTTCCTGATCGAGTAATATCTACAAGTAGTACAATATTAGCATCTATTAATATAAGAAAAACAAATATTAACTTCCGCAATTTATTGTTTCACACGACAATTGTTTCATCATACCATGACTTCATCAGGTGAGTATTAAAACTAAGGTATACAATGCAAAACATGACCTTAAATACACAGCTCTGGTACAAAAAATAGAGGGGTGGAAAGAGATGGTTTACAATCAAAGAAAAATATTGAGTAGGGGGGATCTGTTTAAATCTATTTGATCATTCAATACAATATAATAAAAATTATATCTATTGATCTCTAAAATTGCTAACAGATTTAGTTTCTGACTTTTGTTTTCGATATGTAATATTTCATAGTATATATTAAAATTATGAGCAGTCTCTAACAAATGGTTGGCATAAGTTGAATTTGGTTTATTATTAATATAACATTTTTCATGTTTTCGTATCCTTGTTTGGAACGAACGGTCTGTCTGTCCCACATATACACTACATGTTAACTTGTAAACTCCTGATTTTATATTTTTAGGAATGACGTCTTTATTATTTTTATTGAGCTGCATAAAGAATTAATGGTTTTAAAAGAGATGTTATAATTTTTTTTTTCTTCAAATATATAGCAATCTTTTCAGATTTTTGGCCTATAGAAGTTGATGAAATAAATTTTCTTTGGTTTGAATTTTGAAATTTTGGATCAACAAATGATTTTCCTTTCTTGTAATTTATTTTATCAAGTAAATTATCTATAATTAACGGATCAAAATCTTTATTGAAAGCTATTTGTTTAATGGTTTTATATTATCTGTCAAGATTTTCTTTCGTCATGGGTATGTTAACCAATCTATAAAGCATACTATTAAAGCTAATAATTTTGGTGAAATTGGATGGTTTGAAGTATAATTAATCGTACCATCTGTATGTGTAGGTTTTCTGTATATGGAAAAGTCGTGTCTATTATAAATTTTGGTGAATTTTAAATCTAAAAAATTGTTGCTATTATTTATTTCATCTTCATGTGTGAATACAATTGTTGGATATAATTAATTGATAGATTCCAAAAATGAACAAAGTTGTCTATTTGTGCCATTCTTGGCACAAATATAGACAACATTGGCCCATGTGTATATGTGGGATAGACAAGGATACGAGAACATGAAAAATGTTATATTAATAATAAACCAAATTCAACTTATGCCAACCATTTGTTAGAGACGTCATAATCTTAATATGAACTATGGAAATATTACATATCGAAAACAAAAGTCAGAAACTAAATATGTTAGAAACTTTAGAGATCAATAGATATAATAGAAGACAAATTTTATTGAATGATCAAATAGATTTAAACAGATCCCCCCTACTTAATAGTTCTCATTGATTGTAAACCTTCTCTTTCCACCCCTCTATTTTTTGTACCAGTGCTGTGTATTTAAGGTCATGTTTTGCATTGTATACTTCAGTTTTAATACTCACCTGATGAAGTCATGGTATGACGAAATGATTGTCGTGTAAATCAATAAAATAAAAGTTAACATTTGTTTTTCCTATTTTGAAGATGAATTTTCATCAAGTAAAGACCGAGACAATCAAAAATTAGCATCTATTCATGGACATTATTTCTGCACAGCTTCAACTCTTGATGAAATGAGGTTGAGAATTATTTATTCAAGTTTGTGGCAACATTGAACCAAATTTACTCAGAGATCTGTATGAAAAATAGATTTAGCTATTGTTTATTTCAACAAGGTGGATTATATGAATCTTTAGTTTATTGAATTTGGGAGCTTATTTTCCGAAGCAACAGGTTTTCTTATGATTTGTAGAATTTATTTTATTCTATCATAATTTATTTTATGTTCCTGAAATTCGTTTAATTTTCTCAAACTCGTTATGGCAAAAAAATGGAAAAACTATTTTCAGAAAAGAAATCATTTGTTATTTCTCACATGTTAAGAAATGTCTCAACCACTAAGACCGACACACACCCTCGCGCTAATATTTTCGTAGTGGTGATGTAGAGTTCAAGTTAAGCTTGCAGCAGAAAACTAGGCAGTGCAAAAGGGTGGAGAACGATTCAAACAGCCATCCACTTGAACATTAGTCAACATTTATAACGTAGAATTATGTTATTCAAGTGCTGAGCGACTGGAATGATAGCTTCCCTTGTAAATGCATGACGAACCCTGTATTTCGAAAATTATTTTCGTTACCTGTAGATAGTCAATCGTTTCTTAAACTGAATTATGAATATTTCATGTTTCTGAATTTGACCGAAGCAATTATGAAAAGATATCCATCTTGTATATAATATTATTATCGCATAGGTGAAATACGTGAACATGGAATGGAATATTAAAAAATTATCCAACAAATGCTTAATAAAAAAATAAAAAGACAGAGAAGGCATTGAGGACGTACGTTTCTCGACAGATCATGAAATTGTCAATTTTCATGCTGAAAAATTTTCATTTATATTTTCGGATACGTAAGTTCATAGCATTTACTATACTTAATGATGAAAAGCAACATCTGACATGTGATGGCCACGATCAGCAATGAAGGCCTTCTTAGAAGTTCGGCACCACTCTCCAGCATCAGTGGTTTCCACGCGAATTGCTTCCTTCAACTCTTGGAGAATTCAAGGCTTATTTATGCTCCCGTACCTACGCCTTCGGTTGTCCCCACAAAAAAATTTACATTTCACTCGGAGGATCGAAGTGGCCACCGAATAACGAGCATTGATGCGTTCACAGTGTGGGCCGTTGCTTCATCTTGCTGAAACTAGACACGTCTCATTGGAACTCGTCTTCGCCATAACTCTTCCAACGAGAAGTTCTGGATCATGTTATCATAACACGCTGAGTGTACAGTTACAACTCTCTCATTGACGTCTTCGCAAAAATAAAGAGCCAATAACGCAAGTGCTAGGAACTGCGTACCAAACTGTAACTTTTTGACTTTGTAGCGATCTTTCATGTAATTCTCTCGGATTTTCTTGTGCCCAATAACGGCACCTCTGCTGGTTCAGATGGAAAGGGGTTTTATCAGATATGAATATGGTGAGATCCTTATTTTGATCAAAGAGTGCTTCCACACCACACCCGAAGGTTAGTAGTTGTTCGTAATACCCTGACGATAACTGTTGAACAACTTTTAACTCATACTCAAATGAAGTCCAGTGGAATGGTTTCGAACAGGTCGACTTGGACTACGTAGAAGGATGGACTTGTTCAACATTTTCGGTAGTTCGTGTCATTCGCGGAGCTCCTTGGTGCTTTTTCTTTGTTAAAACAACTCGTGTACAAAGAGGTTGAACCCAACGAAGAATGGTGTTTCGTGGGAGAACACTAAGACTCCTGTGAATATGATGATGTAGCAACGGAATTCACGCTGAACTGTCGCGACAGACTCGTTTTTTCGGATACAGCTCTATAGCTTTGAGTTTGATGAACAAATGCTAAGACTCTAGAGACCTAAAGTTACCAACCCCACCTCGATAGGACCTTTGGGAGGATATTGGAAGTATTAGCCGTTTTGAAATAGTCCATCTTCACTGTATCACCCTGTATTATTTATACCTTGAATTAAAAAGTCCCTAATATATACGTTGGTGCCCCATACAAAACCAAAAAGCCACGCCGTCTCTACAGGCAGCTAGCTGAAAAAATTTAATGATACTCTCTAAAATATTTTCATATTTTTGCTGATAAGTTTGTTTTTGAGATAAAGCTCCGCTAAATATATCATGGCAACCCGTTCTTTTAGGTGGCTGATATTAATGCCCGGATTCACGAAGCACTTGGAGGCTCAAATAAAGCTTTTTATTCTGTTGTTAGAACATTTTGTAACAGGTTGCGAAAATATTTAGAAAAAATCGGTGGGGTTTCTGAGGGTTAAAGTGGCATTGGAGATTCTTTTTTTAATGTTCCTAATAACTTTTAGTATACTTGTGTTTGTTTAGATCAAATGAAAAATTCATAATGCGGCCTTTTCTATTTCAATAATCCCCGAAAATTACCTCATTTTTGTTTCTTCAACAATGTGGCTTATTCAAGTTTACATTTTGAACTTCAGTTGAGTATTAAAACTTTTGGACAAGTTCATTGATATTTTGAATTTTGTAGGTTAGCCACAAAACTAGGTATGACATTTTATTTCATATGACTGAACTCCTCATTCGCACAAGCTGAAAAAGCTTCTGAGGAATCTGAGAGATACCTAGGAGTATCAGGATAATATAAATATATATATGTAAAAAAATTAAATGAAAATATTATATTGTTTCGTCAAAACTTAGCTGATATCAGGCACTGAGCCAAGGGAAAGGAACATATTAAATAGCTATTTCGTAAAATTCATAAAAGAGTATCACTTCTTTTCTTTTAGGACATCACTCAATGAGGACGCTAGAGTTTTTTTTGTGAGCCCCCCGCCCATAAGAACGCTACGTGTCTGGCTGATATTGTATCTCTCACCATTTGCGAAATATCAAATTTGCTACAATTACCTAGTAAAAAGCGTAAAAACCACATTATCGAGTATGGATCATGTGCAACTATGCATACCATGAAGTTTTCAAATTGCTTGAGATAATACGGTTTGTAAAAAACGTCTAATTGAGGATCATCACAGAAAGCAGTCTATAGGTCGCGGTCACAAATGCAATCGTTATAGTTGACTGGCATGTGCGATGGTGGTGTAATGGTCAGCATAGTTGCCTTCCAAGCAGTTGATCCGGGTTCGATTCCCGGCCATCGCATCTGTTTTATTTAACATACTTCATAAAACCAATAAATGTTTCTAACTTTTTTATTTCAGAATAAGTCCTCTGAGCTTGTTGAGGATTGAAAATTGAAGATAGGCTTCAAAAGTTTTCCATCGAATGTTTTTAAAATTTAGGTATGATGCCAGCACCAGTTCGAAAACAATATCTCAATCTTGTTTTCTGATTATATACATTGACTTTCATTTGCAGCCTCATCATATTCCACTTATGAAAATAAGATACATGAAAATATTCATTGTAGTAACAAAAGAAACTTATTGAGAATAAGAAATAATAAATTTTTATTCTCTTAGCCACAGGAGCATATAATAATATGAAAAGAAGAGGCTTTTTACTTGATAAAAGGAATATAACAAAATTTGAATATCAAAACAGATATAATCTGTCAGTCTTCTATAATTTCAATTCAAAAAATTTTTTATTCAGAAAACTTTTAAAATTAAGTTAGTGTCTGATAAGCACAGCTTTTATTTAATAGACGTATAAAATCAAAACTCAATATACAATATCAAATGGAATAAATAAACCAACAAATATAAATTGTCAATTAAAATTAATAAATGAATATTTGAAGGTGTTTCTGATCTTACAATTATAAAAACTAATTCCTTTTCAAAAATACAAAACATAATTTAAGGAATTCTCAGAAAATATAATTTATTTCAAATATTCAATATATTTAATAGGGTGGTCCTTATTTCGGGTTTGTTCGAATTTTTCTTCACGATAGTCCTAAATCGGTTCGAAATATATAAAAAAAATTCATGCCAATTTATTTCTCTTAATTTTAATATTAACTCGTGCCCCCCGACAGACAAAGTTTTAAATAGAAATATCATGGAAAAAGTTTTATTATTACTTCAGAATTTTTACGTCATTAACTAACGAACAAATCGTATTGACAAATGATATTTTTTATGTAGAATTTAACGCTCTACAAAAAAGGTCTCTTATGATTTTTCGATAACTCTAACGGTTTCAAAGTTATTCGAGGTTAAATGTGTAATTATTGTCAGTTTCATAGTTTTTTATATTTTTTTGGTTATTTAATGATCCTAAAATGATAGATGGGTCATTAGTTGTAATCTCAATGGTTCTCTTCTTCAGAAAATTCATAGGGTATCAGTAAATCTAAAATGGTAGTTACACCAATTTGTTTTACACCTGAGTTATACTAAGTTTTAAGTTTTTTTATTTAGTTTTTGGGATACAAAAAATATTTTGGACATATTATAAGAAAATTTTTATTTTCATTAGTACAATTATTAAATAACTTCTATCATCTAACAGTATAAAAGCTCCGTATCATGATCTACAATTCATTAAAGAGTTAAACAACTTTAAGGCAATCAACAGTAACCTTGCTACTGAAGCAATTAATAGATTTACGAACCATCTATGGTATTTATCACCAGCGTTAGCAACCATGGCAATTTTTGATGAAGATGTTCCATTAGAAACAAAATTGAAAATTGTGGCTAAGCTGAGAACAGAGGAAGAAAAAATTTTAATCGATGCTATTCCGGAAGAAGGTCTGGATTATACAAGTGAAAAATCTAGCGTAAAACGCTTTCAAACCAAGAACATAAGTGACTTATTGTATAACGATATCGATTTTTTTGTAACTGCAGAATCGATCAAATTTTTCGAGAGATTTGAGCTACAAACAGAATTTTTACAAATTCATCCTTCTGAATGGGCTAACAATGAAAGCTATTAAACTGCAGTACGGTTCGTCGGAAAACTATCGGTTGTGAATGACTGTGCTGAGAGAGGAGTTAAATTAGTGTAAGATTTTTGTAAACATTATACCAAAGATGAAAAACAAATGCAGTATGTATTACAAGTGGTTAAAGATCATCGTCAAATGTTTCCTGACGCGCTTAAAAAAACAAATGTAACAACTTCATAAAGTATTTATCATTGAAAATAAAAAATAATATTGGTATTTTTTTCAATTCGGAGAAATTTTAATGACAAATTTTTTCGATTTATTGATACTTTTTTCTTAGAGAATACGCCAATAACCGATCTATAATTTTAGGATCATTAAATAACCAAAAAAATATATAAAACTATGAAAATGACAATAGTTACACATTTAACCTCGAGTAACTTTGGAACCATTAGAGTTATCGAAAAATCATAAGAGACCTTTTTTGTAGAGCGTTAAATTCTACATAAAAAATATCATTTGCCAATACGATTTGTTCGTTAGTTAATGACGTGAAAATTCTGAAGTAATAATAAAACTTTTTCCGTGTTATTTCTATTTAAAACTTTGTCTGTCGGGGGGCACGAGTTAATATTAAAATTAAGAGAAATAAATTGGCATGAATTTTTTTTTATATATTTCGAACCGATTTAGGACTATCGTGAAGAAAAATTCGAACAAACCCGAAATAAGGACCACCCTAATATTTAAATATTTCAATAAGTTACTTCAAAACTCTCTCAAAACATGTATTTTATCTTCAAAAAACAATTAGAATTTTAATAAGGTCTTCATCAGACCTATTTCACATATAAAAAATGAAATCAACCAACAGCAACTATAACTCACCTCAAAGTCTTCCTGGAATCATCGCTTTGAACAACTAACTTTAAAATCCAAGATATTTTATGTTCGTCACAAAAATCACAGAAAGCTGTAAGGTATTATAAGGTCTCTTCTTTAAAACACTTGATATTTCATGAGATTTTTATTCAAGCCTGAATATAATTATATATTATGTATAAAATTAAAATTAAAATTATGTATAAAATAAAATAATAAAATACATAATATATTATATATAAAATAAAATAAGAAGCTCTTTACTTGATAGAAGGAATATAACAAAATTTGAATACCAAAACAGATTTAATCTGTCAGCTTTCTACAATTTTAATTTCAGAAAAATTTCATTCAAAAAACTTTTAGAATTAAATTAATGTCTTATTAGCACAGCTTATATTTAATAGACGTATAAAATCAAAACTCAATAAACAATATCAAATGGAATAAATAAACCAACAAATTTAAATTTGCAATTAAAATTAATAAATAAATATATGAAGGAAGTATGAAGGAGACAAAATTTTGTTTCTGATCTTACAATTATGAAAACTCATTCCTTTTCAAAAGTACGAAACATTTCATCTAGTGGGGGTAAGCAATTTGAAAAATGGAATAAATTTCACTTGTTTGAAACATATAAAACCACTGAATATCTTTGAAAAAATTTAGTATATGAATAAAAACTGTCTAAGCGAATTCAGAGCCACTATAGTAAATAGTTTGAATAATTCGTTCACTGACGTTTCTTTGAATGAATAATATCGCGATAATGTCAATATTCAATCTTCTATGCATTTTATTCGATTTTTTGTCAGTTTGACGCAAATGGATTAGTATCACTGAATTTTGAAGAAATGAGATATCTGTTTTTACATTCATATATTTAAAATGCTTCTTTGTAAAACAGCAAAGTCGTTGTTTACGGTAAGAGTTGTCTGATATATACGATTATATTTAATAGATGCACATATATCTTCAGGAAAGACTATATATTGGAATAATTGGAAAATTATATCTAAATGTCAATTTTCGTAAATTTTGTTGTGATAAAGGAAAAAAGGCCGACTTGGCAATTATTGGTGTTGGTCCTGCAGGACTCTTTGGATCACTAAGAGCTGTACAGAATGGAATCAAACATGTGAGTAGTTATGGTGAAATTAACTTCAACTCTTACTACCGAAGGTGATAAAGATCTTCATATCGTGTCTGTGATTTTTTCGGTTTTTAGTTTGAGACTGCTTCATATTAGACATTATGCTTTTATGTATAAAGGTTGTTAAAAAATTGAGGGAATGATTCTAAAAATAGGGTGTGTCTTTCAAATGAAATGTATTTTTTTGAGCCCCCTGCTTAGTTACAGCCCCCTTAAGATGGCGACATTTTATGCGAGCGAGGGGACACTCAAAAAAATATTTGGTGGTGTTCTAGGATTGCAGGGTGAAGAAAAAGCCACTCCTAAACCTAAACCTTGTTTCGCAAGAAACTTTTTTCCTATTCATATTTTACTATTAGAAGATTTGTTTCGAATAGCCTTATCTATTTTTAACAAATAAGGTCTCCTGTCATTTCACGCTAAAATTCACAGTTTTTGAGACAAAAAAATTATCAACAGATAATACGCCTGAGTCGTAGAAGCTGGAATTATTTTCGACCTTTAAATTTACCCATTAGGCGGATGTCAAGATGACATTTTTATTGAGAACTGGTACAAATATTAAATAAATATAACAAAACAAACAATTTTAAAATTTCCACAAATTAAATCATATTAAATAGGTGGAAAGTACACGCAGAAAGACCAAATGCAATACGTCACAAATAGCAAGAAAGAAATATTAATCGATTGAAACTAATAAATTTGTTGATTCCTATCGATGGATATTTCTATCTTGCTATTTGTGATCATATTAAATGTTCGAAGTGAGTACCTTCAGCCGTTACACAAGAGTCTAGAAGTCGGCGAGTTACCCGCTCAAAAAATCCGGGAGTATTTTAAATAACCCTACATGAAAATACCATGCGGTTCCTTAAGTCTTCGATATCTTGGTCTTTTAAACCAATGTTTTTAAATGGTCCCAAAATTAAAATCCAGAGGATTTAAATCTGGTGATCTGGCGAGGCCCGCCGTGCAGCCCGGACATTACTCCTTCCGATTAAGATCTCTTCCGATCAATGCAACATGGCCTGGCTGACCACAACTTCTCCAGTTACGATCAAATAAAAAATTGGTTGGTTTCCTTCTAGATACTTGTTGACCGATATCAGAAGGGTTTAAATTCAATGCTCCAATCTATAGAAAGTTAGCGTTGGAAGGTTCCTTGAAGCCTTGGACAAGTGAATAATTGAAATTAGAACGCTGGGTGCTCCAGCAGGATTCTACATCATCTCCCAAAGAGCAGCATATAGTCCAGTGGCCTCACAACAATGTTCCAGCTCTCATAGCCTCCATATTTCCCCGATTCAAATCCCCTAGCTTTCTGCAATTGCGGGTGTTTTAAAGGCAAATATGGAGAAAAAATACGATACAATTTATGGGGTGAAAACTTCTCTCAAGCGAGAATGGGCGAAAAACACACCAGGCGTCATATAGGCATCATGCGATGATTGTTTTGAGAGATTGAAGAAAATGAAAGTTTTCGGATTTTACATCGAACAGGGAATTTTCAATTTACTATGCAGGTAGATATAAAAATTGAGTCCCCAGAGTTCTTCAGTTTAGGCTTTTTAAATATGTCGCATTGTTTTCTAGAAACCTAAACGGGCTCAAGCACCAGTTAAAAAACGGAAATATTTTTCGTAGGAATCCATTAAAAATTGACGCCGTTCGGACACGAAGGGACGGATTTCTCACTACCTGGGCCACATCTCGAGCCCCAACCCATTCCCTCATTCGGCCATTTATCCGAAAGGTTGACAGTTCCCTCGACCAGACGGTCACGCAATACTCATCCTAATCAAACAAGTCAGTCCATAAGGTTTATAGTTGAACATATCCATCAAAGTCGTTCGTTGGCCCTCTCTTCGTGCCTCTACCAAACAGCCATGCAATATTCTCTCTTTGAACATTAAATTCTGATCCCACACATATTCTCTAGAATTAACTACAAAGCAACCTTGAGGAAAAATCCTCAAAAAAGTCGCTTTTTGTCGCTTGCCCAAAAAGAACAAAATAAACCACTTGCTAGTTTCAAGCTCTCTTAAATTATAAAACACATTCATCTCTACTATTGAATTATTTTATATTCGCATTTCACTTTAACCTTCCAAGGAAAATTCTCTCTTTTAATAACCCATAACGGAGTAAAGGCCTGGAAGTGAATGTACTATTATCCATATTATGTATTATCCACATTATCTATTTGTGATGTAATAATAATTTGTGAGAAAAGAAACAAACAGTGAAACAATAAAAGTGAATTCGGTGAAAGTAAACAACGGTGAGAAAGCTCAAAAAAGAACTATTTCACGATCATTTTTTCACCGTAACTAAAGTTCGATACTATACCAAAACACCTCCCTCAATTTTGGTGATCAAATCTAACTTGTAAATTTGTGATATATGTATTCAGGCTATAAATAAACCATTAAAGTCTAATATACATCGTTCTTTCAACCCCATTCGAAGTATGTTTAACCAAGAATTTGCATACTAATTGGTTAACGTTTGATTAATTACAGGTAAAAATTAAAAACGGTATCTCGACATATCAAGCAATTCTGCACAAAAAGTGTGTAGTAGTACCTTGTCAAAAAATAAGGATTCCGGTCTATTTGTCAGTCTATAAGTCAATTTTTGAAGTTTCTTTTAATGCATATATTTGTAAAAAAATCTAATCCAATCCAAAATTCAATTATATCATTTTATTTCGTAATTACTTTAGTACACCATTGTTCTCTTAATTGTATTTATACCATCTTGTCTTAAGTACTTTATTTATACAAAACTCCCATGCTTTTCTGCTGGAATCCCATATTTATTCTTTACATAATTGTTAAATTCATTCATGTTAGCATATAATAAAGTGAATAATAATAATTATTATAATAAGAATAATAATTATAATAATTATTATTATTATTATAGGTAATGATTATCAGAAATAGTTTTGTGCAAATGTACATTCTGTCAAAAAAGTACCGGGAATTATCGATTTAAATCTGGCGGGGCAATGAGGCAGGTAAAATTTTTTTTTCCTAGGTTGGTACTACTGTCCTTAATTACTATGCCAAGCTTGAGCGGGATCTGTCAACTAGTGTGTTTGCAACAGCTGATTAAGTCAGTCGATGTCAGAGTGCGTGCCGATTTTTACTATGGGTGATTACGTTGAGCAAAGAATTTGTTTAAAGTTTTGTCTTGCAAATGAATTTTCGTGTGCCGATGCATTGAAAATGTTGCAAAAGGCCTTTGGTGATAATGCTCTATCGAAAACTCGTGCATATCAGTGGTACAGAGCCTTCAAGGACGGTCGTGAAGTGGACGCCCATCGACGGCTTCGATCGAATATAACGTCGATAAAATTAAGGAAAGGGTGCTGGAAAACCGTCGTACCAGCTTGACAGAGATAGCACATGATCTTAAGATATCCCACGAGTCCGCACGTACGATTTTGATTGATATTTTGGGCATGAGAAAGGTGGCCGCACGACTCGTACCGAAAGACCTGAATTTTCTTCAAAAACGTCATCGCGAACAGGTTGTTTCAGACATGCTGGATCGCTGTAATTCCGATTCTACATTCATGGAACGCATTATAACTGGTGATGAGACCTGGGTCTATGAATACGATATGCAAACAAGCCAGCAATCATCGGAATGGGTGGCAAAAAATGAGCCGAAACCGAAAAAACCACGCCAAAGTCGCTCGAAAATCAAGGTGATGCTCATTGTTTCCTTCGATATCCGTGGCGTGGTGCACTTCGAATTCGTTCCAGAGGGTCAGACGGTAAACAAGGAGTATTACCTAGGCGTTATGAAACGTTTGCGTGAGCGTATCCGTAAGAAGCGGCCAAATTTGTGGGCGAACAACTCATGGATTTTGCATGACGATAACGGGCCTTCTCACCGAGCTACGATTGTGACTGATTTTCTCGCCAAAAACTCAACAAACGTGCTTCAGCAACCACCGTATTCGCCGGATTTGGCTCCCTGCGACTTTTTCCTCTTCCCAAAACTAAAATTGCCCCTTCGTGGCACCCGTTTTGAGTCGATTGAAGCCATAAAACAAAATTCGGCGCGAGAGCTAAAGTCCATCCCGGAAAGCGCCCATAAAAAATGTTTCGATAATTGGAAGTGCCGTTGGCATAGATGTATTGGAGCAAATGGAGCCTATTTTGAAGGCGACCCAATAAATTTTGACGATTAAATGTAAAAATGTTGTTTTAATTGAAAATTCCCGGTAGTTTCTTGACAGAGTAGTATATTCGTTTTTGTCTTTAAATTAATATTGTTTATCATGACCAGTTTCTACTGTTAAGTCAGCTTCGAATTATAGCGTTTGGAATCAGTCGCGATCGATAAATTTGTAGAGGATATTAGACAAAAGTGTTTTTTTTTGCATTCATAATGTATTTACATGAAATAAAAAAATCATCAATTCTTTTCTTTTCACTTCAATTGTGAAGATATTTTGAGTCTAACCGTATATCAATATTATGATATTATGAGAATTATTGCGATAGAGTTTTTATCGGGTGTAGTGGTGAAAAGTGTTGAATAGTATAAGTTCTTTTCACAAATTGACTAACCTCAAATATAAGTGTAATATTTAATTGTAGCAGTCTTTGCTTGTGGAAAATCCATATTAGATAAAGGTATTCTGATTTTCATGTTTTTGTGAAAATAAACAAAATAACCTTATTTAATATTATTCTATAAATAATACATTCACTTTCAGGTATTTTAGTTGTAAAATTTGTACTATCAAGAGAGGGCGAACAGAAATGTTTCTCAAGAGTGAATTTGAGAAGTTAAAAATAAAAGCCAGAAACAAATAATTTTTGATTAAATAATATTAAATAAGGTTATTCTGATTTTCATATATCAGTGATTTGGAATACAAAATTTTGTGTATGGTACATTTCTTTACGTAAAGGTTATATACTTTATGTTCGAAGGTTACGTTGTTTTCAGAAAGATCTATTTCACAAATATATCTCATTTCTGGGAGTAGAAAATTATCACATGTCAAACTTAATTTTGTATCTCTATGAAGTTTAAAAAATAGACTGTCACAAACAGAATCACATCATATTCCTTTGAGGTAAAAAAAATTAAATTGAAGCCTGAATTTAACGAAAAGTATTATTCATCAATCATTATAGTTTTGTAAAAATATTTATTCGTTTTTGAATTTTTCAAAATTTGAATATCAAAACAGATTTAATCTGTTAGTTTTAATTAAAAAAAAAAAATTTATTCAAAAAACTTTTAGAATTAAATTAATGTCTACAATGAGCACCGCTTATATTTAGTAGACGTATATAATGAAAACTCAATATATAATGTCAAATGGAATAAATAAACCAACAGATATAAAAAAGTCATTGAAATTAATAAATAATTATTTAAAGGAGACAAAATTTTGTTTCTGATCTTACCTTTAAGAACACCAATTGCCTTTTAAAAACATGAACACAACTTAAGGATTTCTCAAAAAATAAAATTTTTTTGAAATATTTAATATAATTAAATATTCGAATAAGTTAATTCAGAAATCTCTCAAAACATGCACTATATCTTCAAAAAACAAATATAATTCTAGGTAATCTCTTCATCGGTCCAAAATAATATTCCAAATATCAAAATCAAATAACTATCACTATATCTCACCTCACGTGTTTATAGGATGATTGCTTCAAACAGACTTCTGTGATTTTGTTAGAACATAGACCAACTTGAATTTTAAAGTTAGTCTGTTTGAAGCAATCATCCTGTAAACACGTGAGGTGAGATATAGTGATAATTATTTGATTTTGATATTTGGAATAATATTTTGGACCGATGAAGAGATTACCTAGAATTATATTTGTTTTTTGAAGATATAGTGCATGTTTTGAGAGATTTCTCAATTAACTTATTCGAATTTTTAAATATATTAAATCTTTCAAATAAATAATATTTTGTGAGAAGTCCTTAAGTTGTATTCATGTTTTTAAAAGGCAATTGGTGTTTTTAATGGTAAGATCAGAAACAAAATTTTGTCTCCTTTAAATATTTATTTATTAATTTTAATGACTTTTTTATATCTGTTGGTTTATTTATTCCATTTGACATTATATATTGAGTTTTGATTATATATGTCTATTAAATATAAGCGGTGTTTATTGCAGACATTAATTTAATTCTAAAAGTTTTTCGAGTAAACATTTTTTTTAAATTAAAATTGTAGAAGACTAACAGATTAAATCTGTTTTGATATTCAAATTTTGTTATATTTCTTCTATCAAGTAAAAAGCCTTTTTCTATTTTGTTTTTGAATTTAAATTATTATTGATCTAGGAGTATCAGGATAATAATAATAATATCAACGTTTTAGTATGGCGAGTTCACTTGAATCTTACCAGTCAAAGATCGAAGAACTTACCGAACGTCATGTAAATTAAAGACGCTAATATTGATGTTTTAATAAGTATTTCTACAGAGATATAATTGAAGATAACAATTATTATTTCTAATTTCAGATCGTTGTTATTGACAAGTATCCAACCATGGGCGGTACATGCATCAATTATGGTTGTATTCCAACAAAATGTTTGATAAAGTTCTCACACTCCTACCACGAAGTGAAATCAGGATTTCTTGCTCTTCAAGGAGTCATAAGTGAGTATGCTTCAATTCGTTAATGGTTCAAAATCTTGAGCGACTCAATTTTTTTGCTTAAAATATGTTAATTTATTATATCGATACATTTAAAAGAACATGCAGTAATGCAGTAATGCAACCGATAATTTTACTAATTTTATCAACAATATTTATTATTCAGTTCTTTGGGTACCTTCTGTAGGGGCATTCTTTACCTGTCAACGACTGCTACTATCCAAAACCGCCTGGAAAACACTTCAATTTTCCCTACCCATAAGTTAACGAATAATTCCCACTCAATCCATAGAAAAAGGCTAGGGGTCGATCATAACCCTGCTTCTTTCTTGGCTACTTGGAGGTCCAAGGTTCTAGGTAGAAGTCATTGGACATGCAGTTCTTTATTTTTGCAAATTTTTACTGATAACTTCACTCAAATTGCCGATAATTCGCCAGTTGATAAGTATATTTTAGTTTATTGGAATTTTTCATTATTCCGGTCTCTTATTGACAGAAATTTGAATTGATATTTATTAAATGTAACTGTTCGAATACCCATCGTTTGGAGTCGTAGTGGGGTGAAACCATAGTTGTATAAATATTAAAAATTAACGGAAGTGGAAATTGTTTATATAATATGATTGAGCTTATTCAAATATAAGAAGGAGTGCGACCTATGTTAACAGAAAGTTCTTCGAATCGAAACAGTACAACTTGCATCAATGTGATAGTTTTCAAATACAGCCGAACAGGTTTTGTTGATTGTTGATTCACAAGCAGCGGACATGCTCATGTTTCGAAGATTATTGGCTTCAATTATGAGTGTCAGGTTTAACGTCGAACGATTGCAAAAGCAGCCACGCACCTATAGTCGTCCTGCATAGAAACGCTAAAGTTTTCAGCTAAAAGACGTGAATATACATCCACATACAGCTACCTTACTAAGCTGATTCAAACAAATCCATTCGGGGAATCTCGGTGGCATAGTGCGCATAAATCCTGGCTATGGTGCCAGGGATTGCAGGTTCGAATTCCGCCGCACCCATGACTGTATCTGTGTACGTCAGCTGGTGGGGTATCGCTAATGACAACAGCAGTCGATGTCATAAGTCACAACTAAAAAAAAATCTATTCGGGTGCTTTCAACCGTTAAACATATTCTAGTTCCGATATCACGATTCGAAAAACTTCCTAGTACTGTAGCTCGTATTCCTTATTATATTTGGAAGAAAATTTTCGCCGTTTTAACTCAGTAAGTTTAATCATTTTCCTGACTTGTACTTTCTCTTCAAAACTTGGGACATGAATGTAGTAGATTAATTTCTCACGAGAAAAACTTCTTAGTTATTTCTAAAAGTTAACAATAAGGAGTGTGAGCCATGGTAAAAGAAAGTTCTGCATATCGAGTCAGTGTAACATAAATCTGTATAACAATTATATACTCAAACAAACCCGATAAGGTTTTATCGATCACTGTGGCACTGTTACCATAGCTCACACACCTTATTAATTATATTTGGTAAAGATCAGGCGAATTAATTTATTTGAGTATGAATATGCTCATTATGAGCATTATAGCATATTATGGTCCGACTTGAGCAGGAGGAATTTTTTTTCTGAAAATATCGGGAATATATGTCTTTACTTGAATAACCTCGCAAAGGTATGTCTTGCATGTATATTTGCATGCTCTCGATGGCGCTATTGTATGATTCATACTCAAGTGTCTCTACGTATAGCGAATATACGTACTTGACAGTTTTATAGTCGCTGGCTTTGGAGTGCACTGACGAGAACCAACAAGTTCGAAACGTGCGCATGTCTGCAATTATGCCCCAGTGATCGACAAATTCTTATCGAGTCTGTTTGAGTATAGAATTATAGAATTGTTATACAGATGTATGTCTTCCCAAAAAGAGCTCGTTCATCGAGTATCTCGAGTACTCTATAAGTCCTATGACAACCTCTGGCAGATGACATTTTCCCCCTATGAACATAGGCCCGATTCGTTTTCGTTTAGAAGATACTTTTGAAAAAAAAATATTGCTTAAATTAAAAGTAGCCTGACGAACGGAAATTTCAGTTGATATAAGGACTTGTAGTGGTTCAATTATTCCTATGGCACTTGGCGAGAAACAGATAATTCTGCTCCACAAAAAGCCATTCACTCAATGTGGAGTAGGAAATGAAGTAAATGTCTAAAAAGCTGTTCTTTGCAACTCCTCAGTTACCGTCCGGCGTGTAGCTACTAGTCTTCATTTATCGCCGAATTTTGTCTTGATCAGAGAAATATCACATCCATTTCATATACAAAATATACAAGCTTTACATGCTGGAAATGCCCACAACGATAAGAATTTTAACGATGGTTAATTCCACAACCTGCACAAAATAATAGATTTAATTGGCTTGGCATACTGTTCGACGGGCTTGCTTTGCTAGCAACGGTATAAAAACATGATTATAAACGTGTGAGTATTACAGAATGCACATTCTATTAGGCCAAGACGATTTCAGCAACTTTTTAGGTGCCAAAAAACATTTCAATGCAGGTTTGTACAGAAATTTTTCGGAACACAACATTTTTGAGTTAATTGGTGATACAGAGCTCAATCAATCACGATAATATACCAAAACATTGAGAGGGGCAAGTAGTTGGTTCTGAATAATGAATAGTTTAAGGGGTACATACCACTCGTTCATCGGGTCTTAATGTTGTAGTTTTTCATTTGTAGACATTGGAAGCTGCTTGCTTGTCATGTTGAAATCACAATCATAAACAATTACTTCATATAAGAGCTTTTTGACCGTTGTTTACTTTCACTGGGTTCACTTTTGCTGGGTTCACCTTTGGGTTCACTTAGACTACCTAATTCACAAGTAAATAATGTAGATGATATTGCGTGATTGTTTGGTCGAAGCACAAAGAAAGAGGCTGTGTGCGTGTTTCTGGGCTGAGCACCAAAAAGATGTGTCTTCACCGAATACTACTTGTGGGTTTAGCACGGGCCTAAGAAGAGGCGGAACTCGTGGGTAGGTAAAATTTTACCCCAAATTTTGAAGAGACATTTGACTATTTTCGTTTCTAGTAATACCATCCCATGTAGATTTCTAGGAGGAAATGAGAGATTTTTGAGAGGCTTAGATTGCTGGACACTGGGATCGTCATTGTAATGTATCTGCCTAGTATGGATCAAAAATACCTTGTTACTTGTTCGAACAAGTTAGATGTTATTATTATTTATTATTATTATCCTGATACTCCTAGATCTTCTGTGAAGATCACTCAGAAACTTTTTCAGCTTGTGCGAGTTAGGAGTTCAGTTGTGTTCTGGGTAGGTTTTGTTACTGAGATCTTGCGCCACTTTAGGTCACAGCACTCTTAATTTTTGATCCAACAGTGAAATCATGGCAGACACCCGTCCAACTATTACATTTCTTTTCTACCTGAACAGGATTCGAACCCGGACCTCGCGGTCACGAGCCAGATGCTCTCCCACTGAGCTGCCACCTTCTGTGAAAACAAAGAGCAAAGATATTCTTTTAAGATGAAAGAATCTTGCTACTTTTTCACGAACGGTTCACATACAGTGCTTAGATTAGATTCGCAGATCACAACCTAACATTTATCCATATGACTTTGCTGCATATGATGAGATGAGAAATAAATCCCAACTAAAAAAATTATTACTGATTATACTTTGGATAAGTGTGTTCTTGATTGTTTTGGTCTTCAATTGACGGAAATTCATCGTATATGATTTAAAGTAAAACACTTTATTTCCGCTGATATTTATTGTTTACACAACTACTGTTTCGTAAATTACATTTTGATTTCATCAGGTGAGTATCGTAATTAATTACTCTTAGAAAATGGGTCTCCTTAAATAAAAGTTTGAGCAAAAAGAAACGTGATAATATGAAGGTTTGTTTTGGGAATTTTTTCAGAATTTATTCAAAAGGGTTCAGCGATGAGGATCGTTTTAAATCTATCTAGTCGTTAAGTAAAATGTGTTTTTTATGATGCCGGTTTATTTCTAGTGCTTCTTAAAGATCCAGTCTATTGCATTTTTTCTCCTTATGGAGAACTTCGAAATTATGATCAAAATTATATCATGTGTCTTGAAGGTGGTTAGCATAGGTAGAATTTGATTTATTTTAACGAATTAATTCTGATGTTCTTTCATTCTATTTTCAAAAACTCTCCCTGTTTGTCCTATGTATACATATCGACATGTACCGCAGGTTTACCTTTATACTCTCGATCTCTTGTTCTTATTGATGGTATCTTTATTATTTTTTATCGATTTTCCTAAAGAATCATGGTTTCATAAGAAATATTAAAATTTCGATTTTTCTTTAAATACCTAGCAATCAGTTCAGATTTTCGTCGTATATACTGGGAAAAATTATACTTTTTAATCTGTGGGTAAAATGATGACATGGCTTGTTTTTGTTGGATTTTAATTAGTGGTTTATCCATAATTGATGGGTTATGCTCATTATTTACTGCAATTTGTTTGATTATATTTAACTTTATCTCAAAATTCTTCCATGACATAGGTACGTTAACCAGTACATTTAACATACTATTGTATGTTGCTAATTAATGTGATGAGGGGTAATTTGAGGAGGAAAAATCGTATCCATTGTTAATTTTGGTTATTTTTGAGTCTGAAAAATTAATGCTATCATTTTGATTTTTTTCGGGGATAAATTCAGTGTGTATTTGTGAACCATACTAGTTCCTCAAAAACGAACATATCATCAAATTATTATTATTTATTCCTTTGGTTTGAAATCTCAAATGAGCTACAATAAAATTATGCTTGAAAAAACGATTTGGATATATATCTCCAAGAATAACAATTCAATTTGCATGATTTTATACTCTGCATATTCGAGTTGACTTTACATTCATGAAAAATATAAGACAGTTTATCATCAGGTGATTAAAAATTCCGTAATTCTCATATAAACAAATTCTCAGCGTCTGACCTGAAACTCGACCTTGACCAAATGATGAAGACGAAGGCTAAAGTAATGAAAGAGCTCAGTGATTTCATGCAAGGCGTATTTAAGTCTCAAGGTATTCACATTATAAGAGGAAAAGCGAGAATATGCGGCTGCAACCAACTGGCAATAGATGGAAATGATGGAACACAAATGACCATAGAAGCAGAAAAAATTTTGATAGCCACTGGTTCAGAAACACGTCCTTTTCCTGGTATCGAGGTGAGCAGAAAAGAGAGAGAGAGAATTCATGTAAGTTACCTGATGAATTCCAGATAGATGAAAAACAGATTGTCTCCTCCAATGGTGCTATGATTCTGAAGCAAGTCCCAAAGCATATGGTCATTATTGGAGCCGGTATAATAGCGATAGAAATGGTAAAACTACTTCAATAAGATATTTAAGGATCACTCATAATATTGAGATATAATATTCCATATTTCTTTGAAATTATATTTGGATTTTATGAATTTTAAGAAACTAGATATTTCAACTAAAGTGCTGTGAAACCCACTTAAATCCACCATCTCTGTGAACATTGGTGATAATATACAGGTGTTCATTAAGTTCACGGAAAACATTTGAGATGTATTTTGTTGGACTATTCTAAGTTGGATTCATAGTGATTTTTAAATCTGACAAAATTGTTTCTACAGGTTCCCTTTTTCGTCTTGAAATCTTCTCTGGATATATATCAGGTGTTTTTTTAAGTGATAGAACTTTAAATTGAAATAAAACATATTTAAATTAAAATTGAAGCCGAAGTTTTTTTTTTTTGAAAGATAATTTTATGATATTTATGTTTTGACAATAATTTCCGGTATATGTCCACCACGACTCGCTCTGAGGAATTCGAAATAATTTTATCGCCAAATCTTTCTTTCAATAAATCAATTGTTACGGTAGCAGCATGAGGTGTAGCATCATCTTGTTGAAACTAAAACACTTCTGTGTCGATACCATTCAAATTTTGAAACAAATTATAATTGATCATCTATCTGTAACGAGCACCATTCACTGTTACATTAGCTCCAGCATCGTTTTTGAAGAAATATGCACCGATTATGCCTCCAGTGTGTAAAGCACACCATACAGTGCATTTTTCAGGATGCAATGGAACCTGCAGAACTTCTTGAGGATTGCTTTCACTCCATATAGGCAATTTTGCTTATTTACATAGCCGTTCAATCAGAAATGAACTCCATCACTGAACACAATTTTATGATAAGAAAGTGGATCAACTTCAAGCTTTTATAGGGCCCAATCAGCAAACAAACGATGCTTATTTTGGTCAAGTGGCTTTAGTTCTTGAACCAATTGGATATTGCATGGGAGTAGACCAAGATCTTCAAGCAAAATTTTCCATGTGGTGGATGCACAGAGTCTAACTTGTTGTGAATGTCGATGAATAGATAAATCTGGATCATCATTAACACTATGACTTACAGCGGCGATATCTTCTTCTGTACGTTCAGTTCTTTATCTTGTTGTTGTTGCATCGAGTAGAGAAAATGTTATCCGAAGTCTATCGATAGTTCGACGAATAAGCTGCTCTGATGGACGAGTATGTAAACCATAAATTTCACGAAGTGCCCTATAAGTTTGGCGAAAAGAACACTGATTTTGTATATAAATTTCAACAATTTGTAAATGTTGTTGCGGCGTGAGTCTTTCCATGATTATTTGTCAATGCTTACTGAACAGACATGTCAAAACAACATGGCTTCTACCTCTGTCAAATCACAGTTATCCCTATCGAAAGTTCTATCACTCTAAAAAAACACCCGATACTTTCCAAGGCAACAAAAACATTCTGCTTCATCAAAAAGATTATGAATCTTTTTTCTGGCTAGTGAATTAGTATTTGTATTCTCCTGATTCCTGAGTGTCCGAGAATTCATACCAAGCAGACCCTACACTTATTCCCTAATTTAATGAGTATACTTAGGCACATGTCACATTTCTGATAGTACCTCTTTAAATCAAAATATACACATCCTCCCACTGCATGGATTTCGCTCGAAATATGCTACTAGCGTAAGAACTCATCGATTCTGAGTATTTTGTTCTAGTTCTGAATGCAGCTTCCTATGGTAGTTTAAGAGTCCTATGTAGACCTTTTGATGTCATTTCTGATATAATGGGTGGTCTCTTTTCAGCGTAGCATATGTTGAAGTACCTCCCTGAATCTCTTAACACTTTTGTCATTAGAAAGGTTATAATAATTGTACAAGTTTCTGAAAGAGGTTTGAATTTTAAACAAATCAAGAAGTTTCAGGATAATCATATCATATTCGATCTTTAGTTTCAAGGTTAATTCTTTATGAGGTTGGATCTACTTTTGTAGTCAGTATCCTTCATAGTCAGCAGCCTTATCATTAGGAATTGTATCTGAATATTTCAAATTAAATAAAACAACGGCAGATATGATTTTTGTCCAAAAATCTGAAGAGCTCGAAATTTTTTCAACTCTGAATGTTCAGTATAGGTTTTCGAAGAGACAAGTTGAGGTATTATTAGAGATGGTCTTCCTATAATTGCACTCATTATCGTGGAGGTATTTGAAATTTTGAAGGATAACATTCAACATACAATATTTTTGTGGAAATCTCTACAATACACATATATTGAAAGTGTTGAAGTCAAAAGGATTTTTGCGCATTCTAGATGGATGTTGTCTTTCTGCATGTGGCTTCCACGAAAACAATGAAATCTAACAAGTCACTAATCAACTTCCATCTGAGTTCAACCTTCATTATTCATTCCTGAAAATGATTCATTAGGGACTTCAATAAATGTTCGATTACATAATATAAAACAGGAAATGTATGGACTTATGTGGCAAATATTCCTAGAGAGTGTTATGAACAAATGGGGACTAGAAGGAAATATAATTTCATGAGTACAAAATACACAAACATATAATGCAGGTTGGTGAGCATATAACTATATGCTAATCTTGAAAATCAAAAAAGGATAAGTAGATTGCTGCTGCTGTTTTGTGTAGCTTCCTACACTCTTAAGTTAAGCATGCTCCTTGATTTTTTTCAAAATCTCTCTAAGATTTCTTAAGGAGTTAACGAATGATTTCCAGACAAAAGATTTAAAAATCACTAACCTCATTGGCTTCTTGGTCTATTCGGAAAAAGCACCAAATTTCGATATTTCCAACAATTTATTGCATATTTCAATTACGTGAATGATCTAGATACGAGCAGACAAGAACATAATAAAGTCCTCCTTTCATTCACAAAACATTTTTCGAGTCTATTGACTCTTTTCCGTTTAAAAATCTCAAAGTTATCCCTGTGTTCAGTGTTCAGTCTGCTATTAGTGCTTGTTCCCTTGGTAATACGTGTATAAAGATTAATCATATTTTAGAGTTAGTTACGAACCAATATTTTGGCCAAGTCTTAATCGAAACTGGTTTACTCGGTTTCAATTAATTGTAGATAGCGAACTATTCAAAGTTGACAAATAACAATGTGAATGTTATAACCCATCAGCTATTACATGGGGTGTCACTAAATATTTAAGTGTTTCAATAAAATACTATAAAGCATATAAACAAGGGACAACTGATATTCACAAAACAATATCGACAAAGATTATAGACTTCAATTTACATTTCCAGAATTCTCCCATACTATAACAGGCCTTCTTCAGAAAAAAGTTTTGAGACCCTTTTTAAGTGTTCTGGTAAGCAGTTTTAAATCAGCATCGATTCATGGTTGACACTTATTTGGGATGCTGCTACCCTGTGATAGGATGTCATGAAATGATGTGTGTTTCTGGTTTGATATTGATGGTAATCGCTATTTCTTGACATCTCATGTGCTAAGTCGTGAACATACATAACGCAGGAGTGTACATATAAAGAGGTCAGTGTGAGGATATTTTCCTTAGAAAAGTGTTCTCCACAACTTTCCGTTTTTTTCATATCACAGATAACGCGTAGAACATTCTTTTGTTTGATAAAAATCTTATCCTTCCTCCCCAGAACAATATTCCATAATTGATGCAGCTATGGAGAAATCCGAAGTAGGCTGTCTACGCTGCTGAATTCTCTGCAAGTTGTTTGATTCTCCTCACCGTATATGTTGCAACCGATAATCTTTGGACTAAATATTCAACATGGGCCTTGAATTTCAAATTCGGTTGCAATATGATGTCCAGAAACTTCAGGGTAGAGTCGACTGTTTGCAGAGTCTGTAATGAGACGTGTTCACTTTTGCCTTTGTTCATTTTCAAGTTGTTCGTCTTGAACTGAATTTCAGCCTGCTTACATGTCAACAGTGATTTCTCGTTCAGTTCTTTCTGGATTTTAAACTTTTTTAGGAAAGAAAAGTCGTCAACGTATAGTGATTGAGCGTCAGAATGGACATTACAAGGTAGATCATTTATATATGATAAGAATAATATAGGTCCTAATATGGATCCCTGAGGGACCCCTCAGCTGATGCTCATAGAACAACTCCGAGCTAGTCGGTTATATAGGTTATATTTGATTAGTTGTAAAAAGACAGCAAGGTAGGTGATAAGTTCATAGGGCTACGAGCGATATAAGCAAACTTGACGATTTTTAGTACGACTTTCTTGACCAGAGTATTTTACTCCTATTCCTTCAACTTCTTCTGTGTACACACGTCACATACAATTTACGTTTATTGCAGTGAAATTAATACGGTGCCTTATTTCACGATCGGACAAAACTTTTATGTCTATTCGCAACGATGATGTCTCTGTCAAAGTCGCTAATATGGTGGACAATTCTGAAGTCTTCGAACTTTATACATTTTTTTATGCTAAACACTAGTAGATGTAAGTGCAATGACTAAAAATATGGACTTACTGATAAAACATAGTTATTATGATGCCAAAAAAAGTTGAAGAAATTACATTTCTAATGGCATCTAGTATATTGAGGGCCAGCAATTGACTGTAGTTTTCGTTAAAATAAACTTACATTGATTGATTTATACTAAATTAATCGGAGCATAGGCAACATAATTTTTGTATCATATTGGCAAAACAAAAAGCTTACGCTTTACATAGTCACTAAATTAATTAATTGGACAGATTTCAACCTTCCATCAAATTTATAAACGCAACTTTTTAAAGAAACAATACAACGGTTAAAGTCCTCAACATTCGTTTAGTGATTATTTTTTGTTAGATTAATGGTAAAATCAAACAATTACATTCAAATTGATTCCACATGAAATAGAAAAATAATTCGGAGGATAGTTCAGCTGCAAAACATTGGAGATTATACTTAGAATTTTCGATATATCCATGCAAAAGGGAAAATATTGGAATGAGGAAATTGTCATTCGTGAAACAGATCGACACAGACATCTGTGAGTCCTAACATTATTTTATCAGTTGAAATCATGGAGCCGTGGGCAGTTGAGTATCGCGTCGAGTCGATCACGATAAGATCGACTCGATTAAGAACGAGTTTTGTAACCACTTCATCATCCCCTTAAATCGAAGTGTTCTTTCTAGAAACACTATTTTTCGTTGGGTAAAAGCAATTCGCACACGAGAGGTAGTTATAAACAAAAGATCACGAAAAACCCCACGAAATATGGAAACCATTTGACAAGCCCTCTTCGAGGTCCACGTTGATTAGCAGTATTTTGATAAACTTCACTTCAGATCAATTGGTAAGGTTTAAGTCGAATTAAGAAATGGGTTCTCTTCCTCAAAAATTGACCATTGAGAAATATTAACAGCCTGAAGAATACACCCAATGACTAAACGCACGTGAGGTAGAAGTACTAGTCGAGCAAATTGAGAAGTTCATTTTGTTCATGTTTGGCCTACGCTCTCTATCCTCATGGAAGTGGAATTTGAATACGACTAATTGGCGTGTAAAAGAGTATTGCTCCCACTTGCTTCCAGTAAGTTTCAGTTGTCTGGTACCATTAAATCACTCCCTAACCTATACTGGCTATGCACTGTCATTGACCAAGTTGTATGAGACGCAACTCACCACCCAGTTCAAGATCCTAAAACCACTGCAGATAAATCCCAGTCGATTCCAGGTCCAGCCTAAGGGTCCAGACGTGTGGTCAACATACGCGAACATACAAGAAATATCCTAGCATGCAGGCTTTCAACCACTGCTCTCAACAGTAAACCTCAATTGGATGGATGGGACAACTCCTGAGGGCTACCGCACTTCTGTAGTAGCCTTATCAGAGAGAGTTCAACTCCGATGATATACTCCTGGAGCTAGCATAAATCTAGTACCTAAGGGTTGGCCCCTTTGGACAGATTACCTGTAGTCGGATAGAACCTCTCTAGTTTAACAAGAGAGCATCCTGTGTTGCATTGCCCACCTTGCCAATGTGTTCATATTTGCGGTTAGTGTTTAAAATGCCCTTTCTACCCTAGGGTCTACGGCTCCTGCTCTCATGAACAGCCGAATGAGCGTTCAAAAGTAATCGCCTCTCTTGCTTCCAGTAGGATTCGTTTTTTTCAAACCTTGATTATACTGAAAGCTTCAAGCGGATACCTGACTTCTACTGGCTGCGCAGTGTCAGTATTCAAGTTGTGTGGGATGCTACTTACACGCTGAAGAGGTTTATCCACGACCTAATCGTAGGTTAAGGACCTAAAACCGCCGTGGACACTCTCAGTCGACACCATGTTCGAGTCCAACGGACTAACCGAGTGGTCAAGATCCTCAAACCTCCTAAAGATGTCCCGGTCAATCCCGTTAAAAGAACAACTATCCCAGGTGAATGGAATACCCTTCTAGCCTAGCATTCAGGCTTTCAAACACTTCCCCATGAGTACAACCTCAATTGGGGCCATGGGATTACATATATTCATATGGGCTACAACACTCCCGTGGTAGCCTTATTACCATACGGAACATTTAAAGGCTAACTATCACCAAGAAGAGTTTAACTGGATTCTAGAAACCATGAAC
Organism: Megalocaria dilatata; assembly: GCA_034642435.1. Lineage (NCBI taxonomy): Eukaryota > Metazoa > Arthropoda > Insecta > Coleoptera > Coccinellidae > Megalocaria > Megalocaria dilatata. The sequence goes on along the minus strand of CM067859.1, from coordinate 47,076,485 downwards.
ACATCATCGTCTCCCTCTCCTCTAGCTTTCAGAGATCTGGTACTGTTTTATTCGCTCATTGGATAGATTATTTGCAATCGTTTTGAAACACACCAGTTTCACGAATGGACGCCTTGTGTTACAAAGCCTACCCTGATATTTTAAATGAGCAATGTTCATACCCATGGCTTGGTTAATCTACAGAATTGCCATTAGTGGGCTAATGAAAATCCATGACCATTACACGAAAGATCGCTGCATAGCCCAACAGTGACGGTTGGGTGTGATGTATCTCAAGCTTGCGTCATCGATTTTCACTTCTTCTACTGTAAACTACCTCAACTGAAATAGTTTTCACTTGAGTTACGACGAAGAGGTGTTCCAATCAGTGTTTGGTTCCTTGAAAACGTGATGAAAAAGAACAAAAGTGCGAGTACTATGTAAGATGTTAATGTTAGGGCTTCAAATGGTTACAGAAGTGAATTTTATATTCTTTTTATGTCAACTCCTTTCTTGTTGGTACACAAAATATGAGTGTGTTTTTATTGTACGATAACAAACTGAAGGCAGCTATTGAAATTATCATTGGAGCTCTTGAATTAGATTAGTTGTTTTTACCGACTGAGAGCCGATAGCTCAGTGGTGAGAGCCTTGGGCTAGGAATCAAAAGGTCCCAGGTGCAAGTCCCGTTTGAGAAGGAAAGAAATTTTGTAATTAGGAAGGTGTTGGCCATCATTTTACTGTTGTGTTGAAAATTAACAGTGCTGTGATCTGAAGTGGCGTATGGATACAGTTACAAAGCCTAACCAGAATACAACTGAACTCCTATCTCGCACAAGCTGAAAAAGCTTCTGAAGGTTCTTCATAGAAGAGCTAGGAGTATCAGTATAATGTATGAATATATTCATATATGAAAACTATAAACAATTGAGGTTTAGAAAAAAACTCTCCAACTACCGGAAATTAACTGACTCAATGAAGGAACATCTATCTAAAACATGTTTAGATACATTCGAAAACTTGTTGCCTATGAGTTAATATTTCTTTCAAATATTTCAGTGATCATATAAATCCATAATTCACATATGGATACTTTGGACATAATATGTTATAGTTCCTATTTGATAGATTCGGTCTTTACTTGGTGGAAACTCATTTTAATTAAAAAAATGTATATGAGACAGTCATAAAAGAGGACAATACACAGAAATATTTTTCGTTATCTTATGTCAATGGATTATCTGAAAATATTGCTAAATATTTCAAAAGCAGTTTCAATTATAACGCTGCTTTCAAGACAATTAATAACCTTAGTACCTACATAAAAAACAATAAAGATCGTACAAATAAAGAGAATAAATCCGGTGTCTACAAGTTGACTTGCAAAGATTGCCCTTTAGTATACATTGGCCAGACTGGTAGATCATTCAAGAAACTTGTCCAAGAACACCAAAGGGGTTATATATCCAATGCTGTACATTCGACATATGCTAATCATCTTAAGGAATTCGGGCATAATTTCAACAATAATTATGAAATTATCCACGTTGAAAGCAAAAGTTCTAGATTAACACTTTTAGAATTTCTTGAAATCAACAGGTATAATGCCCGTAAAATCCTTTTGAATGAACAAACAGATGTCGATCATTCTCCATTACTGAATATTTTTCCTTAATGGCATTTTTAACAGCAAACTCCAATAAACACCTAGAGTTTTTATGACTTGTGCTTCCATTATTTGGTCACGTACCTAAAAATGTATTTAAACTCGGTGTCAATGAGTACCATCAGACAGTACAATGTAATACCTGAAGAAGCCACATCGTGGTGAAACAATTGTTGTAGTAGTACAAACATTTTTGTGGAAATAAATTACTGTCTCATATACATTTTTTTAATGTTATAGTTCCTTTCATGTTAATAATCTTCTCTTCCAGGGATATATTTGGTCAAGTCTTGGCTCAAAAATAACCATTATAACACACGATCCATCGATAGTTGGTCCAAAAATGGATAAAGACATCAAAGAAAAGTATCAAAAAATTATGGAAGGAAAAGGAATGAACTTCATTTTCAACACTAAGTTTTTGGGTGCTCAAAAATGTGGAAACATTGTGAAAGTTAAAACATCGGATAAAGATGGCTGCAATGCGAAGGAGGTAAGAAGTGAATATTTCTTGAATTAGATTTCTGTATCATTGAGTTCTTGTTGAAAAATATCATAAAATTCTTAATAAAACAAAACTATTCATTGAAATTCATTCGGGCAGTCGGACTTTTTTGAATGATAATAAAGATAATCAATAAAAAGTAAATATCACATACCTTACTTTCAAATACACTGACGTGATTCGAACAGACATCAGAATGTTTGTGGTTAACGTGAAACATTTGTCCGATTCTGTTTTCGTCCACTTAATATACTCAAAGAAGAATTGTCGATGATGTTCAGAAAACATCGTGTTATCTCACATTTGGCATTGTCACCTAATGTCATTCGGACTAAACACGCTTGGCACTAGCTAAAACGAGCATTCAGTTTGCATCAGCGACCCTCAGAGTCACTTCAAAATTCAAGTAACTGTGGACAGAAATCGATAAAGACTATACATCAAAAAACTGATCGAAATTATTCAGAGGCTGTATGGCTGTAATTGATTCTCAAGGAAGTCATACAGTTTTGTTACAAAAACTAAATTTTACTGAAAACAAATGGAGTTCTCGTATAAAATAGTGAACATCATTATCATAGACGAACACTAGATCACGATAACTTGGCAATTGTTTGATATACAGGTATGAAAAGACAGTCAGAAACATAGGAAATTCAATGATAATCTAGGGAAGCAGGAATGTCCAGTGGAGCAATGGAAGAATCAAAACCTCCGCGTGATGCGACGACGAACAAACTCAATTGAAATAGTGGGGGTGCAGAGCCTCAAGGCTCTGCACAGTCAGAGCTATTCTATGTGGCGTAATTAAGAAGTTCCGAAGGAAAGTTTCCTGGCCCTGGTTATTTTCTGCCTTTTAATGTCTTGCATACCTCTTTAACTTCTTCCATATATACGCTTACTGGTGATGATGTCGTTGTTATTCGCGTTTCAGAATATACATAGTTGTTTGTTTTCTATTCTTTCCTTTTTCATCAGCTTGGCGAAATATTGCCCCATTTCTGTAAGAAAATCGGCGAAATGAGAACTCTTTCATTACGTTGACGTCAAGATCTTATGATCTTCCGACTTTTTGAGTTTTACTGCCTTCCCAGCATTTATTTTTCCGTAGTTTCATGCATCCTCCGAGCTGTTTTGTATTCATTTCTATTTTCGTCCGAATTGCACCTAAGGTATTTACCGTTTCTTCGGCTCTTTGAGTTTATGATTTTTCTTATTTCTTTATTCCAACAGTAAGGTTTTTTCTTCCTAGATTCTCTTGCTCCCTCAGAGCTTTCAAACCGGCCTTTTTCAGGCATCTCTCAGTTAGTTGTAGTATTCTTTTGCATCGTTAAAGCTTTTTCGGATTAGTTTTTTTATTCAATCACTCACAATATAGTTGTGTGGTTCTATCGTGATAAAAGCTATGGAGATTTATACTTCACTTCAAGTATTTTTAGTCCGTCTTTCTATGTGGGTAGTCTTATCTTTGAGATTGTAGGAAATAGAGGATTTTAGCCCTTACAAGGTCTTATAAAGGATCACTTACATATGTAACCTTTCTACTGGTGAATCTATGTATCGGCAGATGAGGATAAAATTAATTCAGTATTCTGAGGTTATTAAAAATCGATAAGTTTGCCGCCATTATCATACAGTCTGTCCTCCCCAAACTGACCAATTATCTTATCTTGCCTGTTCTAGTATTGAAATATTTTAGTAGAATTATTTCTCTTGATGTTCCTATTTCCGATATCTCATATGAGAGTTTCCATAGAACTCTTCCTTTCCTTTTACTAGTTCATCATCATTATAGCATACACTCCACGAACTGTGATTTTCAATCCGTGCACCCTCAGGTTCAATTTGATGATGCGATATTCTATTGTTTCCCAAAATGTTATGCACCGTCTTCGAATTAGTGTAGAAACAACCTGCTGATCCAATTTTTCTTTTAATACTTCAGAATGGAAATTTTTGGCTTTTTCTCTCATTTATTAATACTACCAAATTTTCAGGGCAAACTCTGTAAGTTCCAGGTATCAAAGATTCAAGAGCCGTTTACATGCTTGTGTCACCTCCATATTTTCCATCCAATTTAAGGCAATTTTCCTTAACAAGCTTAAAGTTTGCCTACTTACCCAACTTTTGTGGATCAGTTTATTTGAGAAAATGAAATTGAATTCTCTTCTAAAGTATGGCAAATTGTTTTGAATGACACAATTCGAATATTCACACTTTTTTGCATCCGTTTCTTGTTTAACTGCGACGTGTTTTTACCTACGTAGATCACTGACTTTTCCCAGAAAGAAATGTTTTCAATTAAAATTTTCTGGAGGATATTTAACACTTATTGTTTTAGAAATAACAGACTTACCAAACTGCCTCCCAAAAAACAGAATATTGGATTTTTCGGAAAATAATTTCGTTTTTTTTTTTGGTATAATAAAAGAAAATTTTCGTATAATGGATAAATATTTTATTGAATTATATATTGGCCATTCTCGTCCAACACCTTTTGCCATCTTTCTGGTAGTTGCCTGATTCCACGCTCATAAAATCTTTCGTCTTTACTGGCAAAAACTGATCCAGGTGATTTTTGACCTCTTCATTTGAAGTTAAGATTTTACCGTCAAAAACTTTTGCAATGACCGGAACAAATAATAATCCGAAGCCGCCAGATCTGGAGAATATAGTGGCAGTATATCCCACTCAAGCTGTAACAGCTTTTGCGAAGTCACCAAACTTGTATGAAGTCTCGCATTATCTTGGTAGAACATTATACCTTTTCTGATAATTAGTTCAGGCCTTTTCTATTGAAGTGCATCATTAAGTTTTTCCAGCTGATGACAGTAGACTTCCGAATTAATTGTTGTACTATTTCTTCAAAATCCCACCAAATAGACAGCATCACCTGGTCGCAAACTAATCCTGGGGATATTACAATACCTCAGAACAAAAATCTAGCAATCACTCACTCATTTCCACAGTAGCATTGGATATCCGGAGATATTTACTGTCGCTATACGATACGTTGTTCTCTATCAGGAATACTCAGTGATATACCCTAAAGAACGCCACCGGTTCATCTCGCAAAGTAAGCGGGCGCATGCATATGGCAAATATGTAACACAAACTGACTAGGATATTATAAAATAGATACAGTACTCCATCACTTAGGCGTATTAATGGACTTCACATTGAAAGAAAACAAATAAATAGGTAACTGGAGGATCACACAAGAGTACATGTAAATTAGTTATATATCAGGCACTGCGAATACCAAGAACAGTACAAATAAATAACCACTATTAATAAATTCAGCAAACGTACCGAGAGGAAGTATGCAATATAAATAGATAACTTGTAAGGGTCGTGTCGCTTTAGTTATATACAAAGGCAATGCATTTTAGTAAAACATTCCGGTCGGACTAAATAACACTGAAGCAAAAATACAAAAATGAAAAGCGATGAGTGCAAATACAATGAACAAGCGTGCAATCACTAATCTTACATTAAAACTGAGGTGGTATTCAAAGCATAAAGCATGCAATTAATCAGAAGCATTTAAAAGAAGTTTACTTACTAAGAGTTACCAAGGGGAACTGTTATAATTACCATTATCTCGATTATGGTTTAAAGGCGCTCAGGAGGTTCAAGTGCCTTCCTTTCTGCCGCTTCAAAATACAACGGGGACGCCATTGTGAAGCGGAGGCGTGCCTCCTCTTTGTTATTGTCACCGAGCACATACGTCAAGTTAGAGTGCCAAAGAATATTTGACACAGAAATAGGCGGGTAAATACCGTGATGTAATTTATTTCATCTTTGAGGGATTCTGTCCCTCGTATGATCCTTAGAGAATACGGATTTCTTCACTCAATTATCTCCAAATGTGTAGACGTTCTTTTAAATAGTCTATACAATTGCCATTTATTAGATGACCATTTGAAACTAGATTATACTATTTATTTCTCCATACAAAAAATATCAGCAAAGGTTTGACTGTCTTTATCTGAAATAGAGTTAAAAAATCAATTTCTTCTGATGACGCTTATAACAGCACTAGTATCGTTTATCACCTCACACTAATTTCTGCAAGAAATCTGTATTATTATTATATTCAAATCAAAATCTTTCAGACCTGCTTTCGTTGAATCATGTAATAAATTGTCAACTAAATAAATTTTCACATAATGAATTTTGCATCTTTGATAAGATCTGTTTCAAAATCTGGGTCCTGCAATAGTGCATGGCCCTTCCAAAGCTCCCATACCTTAAAATATCGTTCGAAAGCAAGCTCCTTTTACTTTCATTTCTGCATCTCAGGAAATTATTTGCTAATTCACAGGATGTTCCCAAAAAAATAGTCAAAAAATGGGCTATTTTTAAATGGATATTCTCAATGGACTTCATGATGCAAAATAACACAGATATTTTTTCAACACTATACATATTTTTCAGCAAAAACTGCAAAAAGTTTAGGAGCAGTAATTCGCTAAAACTCCTCTAAAAGCACTCGTAACACGGTTTTGGTCAGAAATTTTTTCAACCGAAAAATTTGGCTAGTCATCATCCATACATGATCAACCGGTCATATACAGGGTATTTGTTATTAACGACAAAATATGAATTTCTTCAAATTGTTATTAGGAGTACAAATAAGTTTTCGCCGTTTTATTGTAGATGGCGCGGCACGGAGTTTAGGTTAGCTTTCGCAGATGATAACCGGCTTAAAAAATAGTTTGGACATTCAAGAACAACATAACCTATTAATATCATTGATTTTATATTGGTAAAATATAATTTTTATAAGTTGAAAATGTCAAAATTTTAGCCAAGTAAGCGTCATTTGCGGGAAATATTAGTTTACTTCTTTAATTTAAAGAAATCTGCTGCTGAGGCGCATCAATTGCTCGTAGAAGCATATGGTGAGGGTGCTTTGAGTGAGAGAACGTCGAGAGTGGTTCAAAAGTTTAAAAACGGTGATTTCAACGTAGAAGACAAAGATCGCAGTGGAAGGCCAAAAATTTACGAGGATGCAGAATTGGAGGAATTATTGGAGGAAGATTCATCTCAAACACAAAAAGAACTTGCTCTAACATTAGAAGTCACTCAGCAAGCAGTTTCACATCGTTTAAAATCATAAGGAATGATTCATAAACAAGGAAATTGGGTTCCGTACGAATTAAAGCCGAGAGATATTGAACGCCGATTATGCTTAAGTGAAATGCTGTTAGCTAGACATAAGAAAGGGTTTTTTACATCGTATCGTAACTGGTGATGAGGAGTGGATACATTATGACAATCAAAAAAGAAGAAAATCATGGGGATTACCTGGCCACGCGTCAACATCAACAGCAAAACCGAATATTCACGAAAAAAAACTTATGCTGTGTATTTGGTGGGATTACTGGAGCCCTCTATCGAACACAATTGATGAGATTGAGCCGAGCTCTGAAGGAAAAACTCCCTCAATACTATTCTAGACACGAACAAATTATTCTTCAGCATGACAATGCTCGTCCACATGTTGCGGCTCCCGTGAAAAAGTACTTGGAAACACTTGATTGGGAAGTGTTGCCCCACCCGCCGTATTCACCAGACATTGCACCGTCCGATTATCACCTGTTCCGGTCCATGGCACATGCTCTGACGGCGCAGCGGTTCACATCTTATGAGGATACCAAAAATTGGGTTGATTCGTGGATAGCCTCAAAAGACAAGGAGTTCTTCAGACGTGGGATTCGAATGCTGCCTGAGAGATGGGAAAAAGTGGTTGCAATTAATAAATTTATATTACCGTTCTTCTATAATAAATATTTAATTTGTGTTAAAAAACGGCGGAAACTTATTTGTACTCTTAATATTTCTCGATTTTTTCAAACGAAACATTCTGTATTTTTTCACGACAATGTAGAGAATAGAGTCCTTTTTTATATCCGTTAGATATGTTTTGTTGATATTCGGGTATAAATAAAAGACATGCATGTTTCCATGCTTGTTGACTTATCTTCAGTAGAATGCTGTATTGCCGACAAATGCAAAACAGCCACGGACCTATATTCGCCCTCCATATGGACACTATTATTTTGATAAACAACAGCGCCATATAATGCACGCGAATACAAAGACGCATCATGCTAAGTCAAGAATTGAGCTGTATGTCCGATTACTTCAAGTATTATAGACGAAAAAATCTAAATCATTCTCAAGTAAGAACCTTTTGAGCCTCTATGTCAATAATAATTACTATTTCTCTCGAAATGAATTATTTGAATCGGCGAATATTTATTCTCAAATATGATAGGGATTATTAACTATGATAACTCAATGAATTGCATAACCTACCAGCTAGATGAACTTACCGAAATTTCAAAATCATTTGTGTGCTTCAGCAAGAATGCGATATTTTATTAGTGGCGATCGGACGAGTTCCTTACACTCACGGCCTCAATTTGGAGAGGGTTGGTATCGAGACAGATGAAGCGGGACATATTCCCGTACATCCAAATTACGAAACATGTTGTCCAGGTTTCTACGCAGCTGGAGATGTCACTCCAGGACCTATGACTGCTCACAAAGCTATAGAAGATGGTAAGTTTATCGCCACCTATATAAACCCTACATTGGTGCATATGATTGCTATCTAGTCCACTTGAGAGTCAAAATATTAATTATGTCTACAGGAAAAATTAGATCTTGTACCAAATATTCATTATGAAGAAATAATTAGGTGGGAAATTTAATCGAAATTTGAAATATATTTCGACATAATAAATCTCATTGACCAATAAAATTTCCATTTTTTTAATTTCAGATATTAGAACAGATTAATAACGTGAAATATCTAGATAAATAATTTTTTTCAAATTTAATCAAAAAGATAAAGGAATCTGTAGAAAATATAGAACAACAATTCATCTAGAATATTGGCAAAAATTAAATAGCATATAATAATAATAATAATAATAATAAAGGCCTTTATTCCAAAAAAATAATTATAATACAGCTTAAGTCATTTCCACTCAAGAAATACAAAAAAAAAAACAATTGGAAAAGGCGAGATTCAGAACACCGAGCACAGTGTTCTGTTCAATCTAACCTATGAATCCCGACCACATTAATCGATACCCATGTATGTATGTAAAAAAAGAAAATATATACATATAAATAAAAATGATATGTTTTGCAACATATATACATATATATATATATACATATATATAAATATACTTATTATGACTACCCCACCAAATCCAGCATAAGAGAAAAAAAAATATATTAAAATCAAGTACATAATATGCTCAAATTAATTTAGAATGCAAAATATTCCAAACATCAACTTATATTAAACACTTCCATTCTGCCCTCTCATAAGCCTATTGAAGAGTCCCTGTCTAAAACTAGTTAAACTGCAATTATTTTTAATGTTCAATGGTATGCTATTCATTATGAACGCGATGTTGTACGAGTGAGATCTTCGAAATAACTCTGTTCTATGTATAGGTGGTGTTAGAGTTCCTTTGAATCTAATGTTCAGGTTATGAACGTCACAACGAAAAGAAATTTTGTTATAGAGATAAGGAGGGGTCTTTGTTCTTAAAATTTTTTGGTAAAGTGTAGCCGAATGTAAAACTCTTCTATTCTCCATATTTAGCCAATTAGCCAGATGTAGGGTATGACTAATTCTCTCATACCTTCTGATACCAAAAATCAGTCGAAGGCATGAATTCTGCACTTTTTGAATTCGCTGTTTATCATGAAAAGTCAGACACGGGCCGTACAATGCATCACAGTAACTTAAATTGGAGAGAACCAAAGATTCACAGAGTAAGATCTTGAGTTTCCTTGTAAGAAATTCACGATTCTTGTATATTATCCTCAACTTTAAGTATGCCTTCTGAAGGCAGGAGGAAACATGCTCGGAAAATCTCATACCGTGGTCAATGTATAGCCCCAAATTCTTCACACAATCAGACACATGTACGATCTCACCCCCAATCCTAACCATCTCATCACCGGCTAAGAACTTGGCTCTTTCGTTTCTAGGTCCAAATACAATCGCAACGGTCTTGTCTACATTTAGTTTTAAACAATGTTTTCGAGATACCTCCAAAATACTACTCAAGTCAAAGTTAAAAGCTGCCACAGCGTTGCGCGTTTCACCCGGAGAAAAAGACACATACATCTGACTGTCATCCGCATAATAGTGCACCCCACAGGAAAGTATATGCTTAACGAATTGGGAAATGTAGATGATGAAAAGTATAGGGCCCAAGATGGAGCCTTGTGGAACCCCCTTACATATTTCCAGAAACGCCGAAGCAGAACCTTTATATGTCGTCCTCTGAAGCCTTTTCTCCAGATAAGACTTGAAAAGCCATATTGCAGGGTATATAGCTATTTCATATGGATGTTATGAGTTACAAATTCTATACCAAATCAAAACTCAATATATAATGTCAAATGGAATAAATAAACCAATAGATATACGAAAGTCATTAAAATTAATAAATAAATATTTAAAGAAGACAAAATTTTGTTTCTGGTCTTACCTTTAAGAACACCAATTGCCTTTTAAAAATCATGAACACACCTTAAGGATTTCTCAAAGAATATAATTTATTTGAATTATTTAATATATTTAAATATTCGAATAAGTTCATTCAGAAATCTCTCAAAACATGCACTATATCTTCAAAAAACAAATATAATTCTAAGCAATCCCTTCTTCGGTCCTAAATAATATTGCAAATATCAAAATCAAAAAACTAACCTATATCAACAACGCACACGTGTAAAGAAATGACCCAATAAATTTTGACGATTAAATATAAAAATGTTGTTTTAATTGAAAATTCCCGGTACTTTCTTGACAGAGTAGTTAGTAATAACGTCAATTTGACTTATTGAAATTAATAGTCCAGGCTCCTGAAGTCTTCCAAAAAATTGATTTCAATAATAACTATGATTGGATTTTAGAATATCCTTTTACCTTAATTGCTTTTCAAAAGACTGTGAAAAATTGTAAATATTGAAATTTTTATTGTTGACACCATAATAGTTCATTATTTGTGAGATCCCATTCAATTGTGTTATTTTTGCTCTATTCATCTCCCCGGAAAATATTTTTGAAACAGAAGACTTGTCCTTCGTGCGACGAGCACGAATCCAAATTCTTTCCAAAAAGATAGTTTAGTGAAGCTAGTATGCGATTTGATTTGTTTTCGAGTTGGGGACTAGATCCAGGAACTATGAGTAGAATGTAGTGAATGGTCATAGTGGTAAGGGTTGATAGTTGGAAAAAGGTTTATATTGGGTATTTTCGTCTCTTTTCATCACTTAGAAAGTGAAATCAACTATATTTTAGGTAGTAGGAAACATAAAAATTTTGACACAGTCGCCTATATTATATTGAGAATAAAACCCCTATATATCAAGGGAAACGACCCTGAGTGTATTACAAATGATGATAACTAGTATCCCGTATTGAGAATACTACAGAAATATAATTATAACTAAAACAATTTTTGAGAAAGTATTATATTTCTCTACTACAAAAATTGACACATTTTTTGTAACTGCAGTTTCTAAGTGTGGTATTTCTTTGTCATCGGACAACTGAAAACTTAATTACTAGTTGGAATAAATATGCGCCGTTTTAATTTTTTTAAATAGTATTGCCCGAAACAATTTGATATAATTGTAATAGTTGTTGCGATTTCAGAGATAGATTTTAAAACAGCTAAAAACGAAATACGTACTCCTTTGTACTAAGCTGCTCTATTCATCAGTATCTCGTAATTACTATTAGTGAAAGATTTTTATAGAATTTTTCAATACGATCAAAATTTTTCTGCGATGGTCGGGAATTGAAGCCGGATCAACTGCTTGGAAGGGAACTATGCTGACCATTATACCACCATCGCACACATGTAGGGCGTGTACGAAATTATTGTCAGCACCACGGCTATATCTTAAATTATTGGGTTGTTCGGACAGTAATTTCGTTTTTTCTTTTGGGAAAATGAAAGACAAGCTCGTACAATGAATAAATATTTTATCAAATTATATATTGGCCATTCTGGTCCAACATCTTTTACCATCTTTCTGGTAGAAGCATGATTCCACGCTCATAAAATGTTGGTCTTTGCTGGCCAAAATTGATACCGGTGATTTTTGATCATTTCATTTAAAGTAGAGGTTTTAACGTCCAAAAAATTTTGCAATGACCGGAACAAATATTAACCTGAAGGTGTCAGATCTGGAGAATATCGTGGGGGTGTGTAGCAGTGTATCCCATTCAAGCTGTAAACTATATTGGTGGAACACTACACATTTTCTGTTGATTAATTCTGGCCTTTTCTGTTGAGGTACATCATTCGGTTTGTTCAGCTGATGGCAGTAGACTTCCGAATTAATTGTTGTGTTATCCGGTAAAAGCTTAGAAAAAAAAAACGATTCCTATAAATAACACCAAACATACCGCATCACCTTTTTTGATGGATATTGGCTTTCGAAATGCTTCGAGCCGCTTCATCTTGTTTGCTCCATGATACACAACCCATTTTTCGTCCCCTGTAATGATCATAAATGGATAATTTTCGTGACGTTTGAGAGGTGATTCACAGACGTCAACGCGACGACACAAATTTCTCTCCGTGAGAACATGGGGAACCCATATATCTTCGAAGTTAAACCCAAGCCTTTCAAGTGATCGTAAACAGTTCAATTTGATAAATTTAACCTCTCACCGGACTCACGTGTTGTTATTCGTCGATTTTGCAAATCAGTTCTGGCACTGGCGAACTGTTAACACATGTTCTCCATACACATCGGTTAATTTCTTTCTGGCTTGAACAGCATTTTTACTTTTTCTATAGTAAAAACGTCAAATATGACGTAAATGCTACTTATTGCTCTCCATATTTAAAACGAGATCAACCAAAAACTACTGCGTAGAATTAATTGAACTTTTTCACACACAAGCCTTGCTATATCAGCTCTTGAAGCATATAATGATTATGCGGCTCAAGTTTAGAAAAAATTCAATTGAATCCTCTGTCGTCAAAAAACAAAGTTACTTTTCGAACAACCTCATATTATAAGTATCCTGATATTCCTAAATCTTCTGTGAAGCTATGCCAGAAATACAATAACTCGGCTATAGCTACTTATTTGTCTGAAATAAAATTGTTTATATGGATAATTCGTTCGAAATATGCTGCTTTTTAATTGGATAATGCTAAAACAAATTAATTAATTAAATATAAAAGTCAAAACTTTTACACATCTGTCGTGATTGCAACTACAAGGTATTCCCCTTATCTTCAAACGAACTGAAAAAAAAATTAAAGTTGTATCATATCATGGTTAGTTTACCGCAGTAGTTTGCTTGTTATTTCAGTATTTTGAAACAACAAATAATTGCATGATAATTAATCGCGATGATGAATTTCGATGAGTTAAGTGGACTGTATTTAATGTAGTATAATACTTGAACACTCATAAAAACAACAATTATATTTTGGTATCACTGTATATTACACCTAAAATGATGAGTATGGTGATTGATATTTCTATAGTAATCGCGATAACCTTGTGTGGAGGCACAAGCGACAAAGGGTGATTACTACTCGACAAATATGATTATCGTAATGATAATTAAATAATTTGGCAGGAGCCAAAAACGACAGGGTGATTAATACTCGAGTAATGTTGCGATAGCTTGGACCGAAATGTTACAACCGATGCGTTTGATTACTGAAATGATAATAATGCGATAGCTTGGTCCGAAATATCACAAGCAACGCATTTGATTACCGAAAAGATAATTATGCGATGGCTCGGACCAAAATGTCACAAGCGACTCGTTTGATTACCAAAGAGATATTGATTTTGCAGTCGGTTCAAAGACTCATAGTGAGAGGTGCTCAATGCATCCTTTCTAACAAAAAGAGGAAAATTAACGAAACTGATTGGAAAGACTGCTTCTGGTTGGACCGAATGAATGAAACAAACCTCCTAATTGGTCAAAGAAAAAAATATGACATCCATGCTAGTCGTTAAAGATAGAATGCTTACAATTCCGAATGCTGCGTCGTGGATTATAATTCATAAGCAATAAACATCATAATGCTCTAAAGACTTTTCATGTTCAAGGTTCAAGGCCATATATTTTCATTAGAAAACACATAAGCTGAAGTGTCGAATAACTGTTCACAGTTCGAACAATGACAAAACTCAAAACTGCTAGATTGAAATTGCCAACATGGAAAATGTCGACACACTACAAAGGTGTTCTGAACATATATATTATTTAAATATATAGAAAATTAATATAAACCGAATATCAGATGACACTCAACCTGCGCGCATTTATGGAGGACTGTTGTGCTAACTTAGCGACAAATAGAAAAATGATAAGAAGTACTAACGTGCAGTCAGGAGCTTCCACGCTATATCATATCACCTCATGAAATTTTGCATTAACCCTTGTGTCCTTATTTTATATCTAAATGCTAAACTTAAACTCGATTGTAGTACTGTTGTTATGGTTTTGGTAGCGCTCAACGCTATTTCGCTAACAATTTTTTTTTCTTTTGACTCTTATAATAATACGATCTGTTCTCAGAAAAATTTATTTTATTATGCCTTTAAGCTTTGAAAACTTTTGAACACTAACGAACTTTGTTTCAAATTCAAAAATGGTATAATTCTGAATTAATCTAATGAATAATAAAGGTGAACGCCTACTGAAGTTCTATAGATTCCTTTTTGGAACAGTGTGCTATCGTTTGGGCCAAATTTCTGTAATGTTCGAATTTTAAGCCGAAAATAGTCTTAAACGACTAGGTTGGACATACTCAAGAAGAATTCGAGGTCAAAAGTAATTCTTTCCAGCCGACCGTCCGTAGACATGCCCATTTTCGAACAGAAAGAGCCTTGATTTTTAAGGTCTAAATGTCGTGGCTAATTTTGTTAATTTTTCATGATTTCCGAATATGTTCGAAACTAAATATTCGATGGATTTGAAACTCAGCATTTAGGACAAGAGTATTGATGCGCAATTCTTGAGAATCGTATGATTAGAGGTTTCAAAAAAATTTTGTGGGCGGATCAGCGTTCAGTACTAGCTTCAACACCATAACTGTCGAACGAAAGGAGATAGAGACTTGAAACTTTCGGAGTTGATTTGAGGCCTGAATATCTCCTTTTAGTTTGTTATTGTTTGAAATGAATGTAACTGTTGTGCAGTTATTCACATCTGAAATTTCCATTTGTTTTTATTAATATTTTCCAAACTACAGATACGATGCATCTCAAATTTGGGATTCAGAATGCTAATAGTAGCACACAAATTTCTGTGAAATATCATGAGGATAGTGCTATTAAAAGATTCAAAACGAAGACCAAAATGTTGTGAGCGGAGCAGCGATTAACGCTAAAGAAATAATAGCAACAGTCCCACAATCATTAAATTTAGCATTCAGATGTATAATAACGACAAGAAAACGAATGAAAAATTTGATTATGATCGTATAGGTAGAAAAACAAGAAAGAATTATTTCGTTAGGACCGTCGGTGATATGAACTAGCCAGCAAAATTTTAGAGTCGTGTGTTATAGCATAAAGTTTTTTAATGAAATTTGACGTCTTAATTCCAATGTGAAAACAATGTACATTAATGAATATGTGTATACCAAAATTTCAATTTAGGTGATTAATAATCTGAAAGATAAATTATCATTCTTCAAAATTTGCTTTTAATTTCAAACTCTTGTTTAATTTTAAACATTTCAGGTATACTGGTGGTCGATGGAATGTGTGGTAAAGGAGCCTGTTTAGACTTCAACCATATTCCAATGGTCATTTATACCCACCCAGAAGCTGCATCTGTTGGAAAAACTGAAGAAGATCTACAGAAGGAATGCCATCCATACAGGGTCAGTTGCACAGTGGATCTGATTTTTCTTTATTAGGATATTCAATATATTGCACAATTCATTTAAATTTATTTGACTAAGAAATAGAAACATCTCTACTGAGGTCAGTCGGATTTTTACAAAACATTTATAATAATAATTACAAAAGTCTTTATTAGGTGAAAGTTCATCTACAAAGATATTCTTACACTTTTACCTATCAAACAAAAAGCATACCTTGAATTTCTAAAGAAAAATAAAATCCAATTCAATCAATTAGTGGAAATAGAGTATACACTATACACATATATTTTATGGAAATTCAGAAACAACAAAATTGACTTCTTTCAGTTTGCTCGAAAACTATTTATCGACTTGACCTTCACACTATTTTTAAGGGAATTATAAATAATAAGGGGTGTTTATTATGAGAAATAATAGTTGAACTAAGTGGTTCAATGACAATGAATATTGACTCTCATTTGTTTTCTTGTATTCACCGAGTGGACATCATGTCTGTTGTTAGTTTTGAGGTGTAGGTAAGAAGGCTGTTTCAATTTTATTATTCTATGAATGAAGGACGTGAAATGCATTTTCCTACGGTTCTTCATATTGAGCTATCTCATAGAGTTGAATATCTAGTTGTTGGAACGCACCTTCTTAAATCGAGAACAAAAAGGCAACAACGATTTCGCACAGACTGGGGATTCTTTATGAATCAAACATAACGAAAAACGGACCAATCACTACATCACAATAATCAAAATACGATAAGACAAATTGGTTGCATAGCCTCACTCTCATACTTCTTCTTCAGAAGACGGCGAGAGTTTTAGGGACATGTATGCTCTCCGAATACATGACGTCTCGCAAACTCAACGATCGAAGTCAGATCCCTATTTATCAGAGAACATGCAACCTGGGACTCACTCGGATGAAATCCATGTTAGATTTTACTGTCGTCAGCGAATAAATCATATTGGCAATGCTTTATTTCACGAGGCAGATCCGCCGTATAAATTAAAAATAGAAGTGGCCTAAGAATGGATCTCTGAGGTACCCCTTTTGATCACAAAAATACGAGAAGATTCCTGACATATTGCTTCCAACAATTCAAAAAATTTATGGGGTACCTGAAAGTTTATGGTATTTCAGCTTGGCACAAAGTTGTTTATGACTGATAGTATCAAAGATTTTCTTAAAATCTAAAAGAATCTGAGCAGTTACTAGACCCTTATCCTAATTACCCAGAATATCGTCCAGTATATGAGCTACAACCTCAGGTACACTATTTCCACCTCTGAAACCTGATTGTAATGCTGGTAAAATATTAAAATATGTAGAATATTCAATAGAGCTTTTTGTACACCCCCTTCTCTAGAATTTTGGACAAAAACGAGATAATGCTGATCGGTTGGAGATCATCAATGAATTTTGGTTGTTTCGCCTTTAACAAGGGAAAAATTACAGCCGTTTTTCAAGCAGAGGGGTAACAACCCAGCTCTAAGCAAGTATTTATGATATAAGTTAGAGGCAACAGAAGCTCAGGTATACACAACCGAATCATGACTCCAGAAATACCATCGTCGCCAACAGCATCAGACTTCAACCCGGGAAGGGTAGATCTAAATCACAAATAGCACCTGTGTAATGTGATATCATCTCGGAACAATCCCCATTTAATCTGTCAACAACAGATAGAAATGAAGTTGATATTTTCAACATCATATAACAAATCAGGTGATATAGTATTTCCGTTATTTGGTACAACATGTAAATTTTCAACCTGCTTCCAGAGATCTCGAGACTTACCATTCGATCTAGAAATGAATTCTACATACATCTTCATTTTCCTTCAAACAGCCTCATTGTATAGTTCATTATTTCTTTCATTGATCATAATTTTTATTACATCAGTCAACTAAGGTGCCTGTTTTTTTTGTTGCTCGGGCTGTTCTGACTGGAGCATGGTGATTGAATAATGAAGTGATATTATCCGTTGAAAAACTTATTTTATGACCCACAGAGTTACTCAAATAAGCTGGATCCCAGTCTATCAAGTCATCAATTGTCTGAAAATTATCCATAGACTTATTATTTCAAAAAGAGATGAAATCTTATTTGATTGTTTGGATAAAGACGAATAGAGCAGAACCAACGAGTGCGACAAAGATGAAAAAAATCTGATTGTACTGCGCTGGCAACCTTGTAGGACATTTAATCTTCTTTAAATTCATAATGCCATGGGCGTTTAATAAGAGCTTCTTACTTGTAATAGAATAAGTCAGGATGGGAATTCTGAATATTCTTACATATTTCACATTGAGGAAGCATATTGTCCATACATTATAACCACATTTACCTTAAATAGCTCAAAACTCTAAATAAATATTTAAACTCGGAAAATGTATCTAGTGATATTAGAAGAAAGAAAAGGTTAAACGTCCTTGATAACGTGGTCTGTGAGAGCGATACAAATTCATGTTTGTGAAGATACAGAATATTTTATAATAAGCAGTGGTATCGGGTGTTTTTTTCAAAGTGATAGAAATTTACATTGAAATAAAACACATTTAAATTAAGATTGAAGCCAAATTTTTTATTTGAAAGATAATTTTATGACATTTATGTTTTAACAATAATTTCCGGCACATGACCACCATGACTAGCTCTGAGGAACCACATTCAACCAGACCAATTTTGGACCACTTTTTCGAGTAAATCAGGCCTTATTTCATCAATAACACGAGTTATGTTGGCTTCCAAAGCGTCTATTATTTCTGGTTTATCAGCATGAACCAATGACATGACATAACCCCAAAGAAAATAATCCAGTGGAGTTATGTCGCATAATCTTGGAGGCCAATTAATTGGACCATTTCTCGAAATAATGTTATCGCCAAATCTTTCTTTCAATAAATCGATTGTTACGGTAGCAGCATGAGGTGTAGCACCATCTTGCTGGAACCAAAACACTTCTGGGTCGATACCATTCAAATTTTGGAACAAATAATTATTGATCAGCGATCTGTAACGAGCACCATTCACTGTAACATTAGCTCCAGCATCGTTTTAAAAGAAATATAGACCGATGATCCTCCACCGTGTAAAGCACACAATACAGTGCATTTTTCAGGGTGCAATGGAACCTGTTGAACTTCTTGAGGATTGATTTCATTCCATATACAGCAATTTGCTTGTTTACATAGCCATTCAACCAGAAATGAGCTTCATCACTAAACACAATTCTACGATAAAAAAGTGCATCAACTTCAAGCTGTTCTAGGGCCCAATTGGCAAACAAACGACGCTTATTATGGTAAAGTGGTTTTAGTTCGTGAACCAGTAGGATCTTGTATGGATGTACACCAAGCTCTTTACGCAAAATTTTCCATTTGCACAGGGTCCAACTTGTGAACATCGATGTGTAGACAAATCTGGATCAGCATTAACACTATGACTTACAGCAGCGATATTGTCTTCTGTACGTACAGATCTGAATCTTGTTGTTGTTGCATCGAGTAGAGAAAATTTTGTCCGAAATCTATCGATAGTTTGGCGAATAGAACACTGATTTTGAAAATAAATTTCAACAATTTGTAAATGTTGTCAGAAATGTCATAACAACATGGCTTCTACCTTCTGTCAAATCACAGTTATTCCTATCGAAAGTTCTATCACTCTAAAAAACACCCGATACATAAGACACCAATGTAATATTCATTCTCACATCAAGAAAATATAGCTTCTCTTTTAATGACATACTCAGAAAAATTTGGAAACCGAAGCCATGTAAATTATTATTGATGCTGACTATATTGATGTATTGTATAGTCCATAATTTTCCGTAGATTTATTGCTAACTTATACTGAAAGAATTCAACCTCTTTCCAAAAATAAGGAATGAATGCCGCTCTTACTTCATATGAGGTAGACAAGAAATCTTTTGAAATGTGGAACTATAATTTTACGTGAACTTGTTGCTTATGAATATCGCAAGAAAAACTATTGAATAATATTTAAATAAGGTTATTCTGATTTTCACAAATTTTTATTGTTATATTTACAACGATCGTTTCGCTATCACAATATTGATAGCGAAACGATTGTTGTAAACATAACAATAAAAATTTGTGAAAGTCAGAATAACCTTATTTAAAAATTATTTAATATGGATTTTTAAGAAGTAAGGACTGATTCAATTTAATATTCAATAGAAAAAGTATTCTTAACTTTTCTTGAAATAATATTAGAATGTCCGGCTTACTTTATATGAAGTTGGAAGAGTACTTTTTGTAATCAGAAAAGTTCATTAGAGTATTAGTTGATAGTTTGTTTCGTCAAAAAAATTGGTTCCTTTTAGCAGAAGCCAATTCAGGAATTTCTACATCAATCTTGATATATGACTTATACTTGACTCTTTTCATAGTATGAAAATATTTATCACTGATGTGTATCGAATGAAAACGCCATATTTTTACCTTCATGATAACCTCAATAAAGGTAATGTTAGCAGGACATCATTTTTATGACAAAAAATCTATTATAATAATTTTTTTTCGTGTTAAAATGATAATATATTGAATATAATTTTCAACGTATTGAATTTTTCAAATCGGTCAAGAAGAAATTGAATATATCCAAAAAAGTTTAACTTTGCTTGAATTAGCAACAAAATCCAATAAATTATGGCTTCGTATTTATTTTTTGGAAAGGGCAGCATTTTTTGCGATTTCAATTAGCAAGAAATTGGTAGTATATTGTGCACTAATCATTTCGATAATTTCATCCTTAATGGAGATATTATACTAAACTTTTAGATCTGGATAAGGAAGGTACATACTTTTAAAAACATTTCAAATTATTTATCGGGTGCTGCACGAGTATCTATATTTTGCATAGCAAAAGACTGGCAATTATTTTGACCTCCTATATATTTGAATTCGCAAAATAGCGGGAAAATGAACGAAAAACGGGTGAAGTTCCAGGAAAAATTCCCTAAACCACCGATTCTTGTTGTCCGAAAGAGCTACAATGACATGCTTCTTCTTACCCTATTGCCGCACTAGAATACTGTTAATCGATCAATATTTTCTTGAATATCCACAGTTATTTTAATTGCATAACTTTGAGAAAAATATACGTTTCATTAATGTTGTTTCTAACTTCAATTTCCGAAAATAGGAAAAAAATATATAACAATGTCCAGAGTAATAAACATTTTTTTTTTAAATTTTGACTATGATATTTGTAGTAATGTTTTTCAGCGTGTCCGTTCCATTAAATGTTTCGTTGTTGGTCAACATATTGATATTTAAATTTTAAAATATCCCTACAGAAGGAAATCTAAAATTTGAATATTAAAATATATACATAAACATATTTCAATTTGTTTTAATATACATTGAACTGTTTCAGCCGTTACTATTTGGTAGTTGATAATTAAAACAAATTTTTTATTACTATGTTTTACTACCAACAATTTTTAGGTGTTTTAAAGTTTACATTTTTGCGACTAGTTTAGAACTTTCGTTTATCTTCAAGCAAATTACCTCTAAGCACATGGTACAGGCTATTTTATGTAGATTCAGGTACAACGGAATGATAATAAAAAAATGAGAGTTACAGGAATTTTGTCTCGACCAGATGTTAGAAAAAATAAAAAATTTTGGGTAATTATGAGGATAGAATGTTATTTGAATGCATTGAAAATTTGGGACTTACATAGGTCAGTTCTTGTCCAAGAACAACAGTGAAGTTGAATTCGAGACTATCGTAACAATAGCCACAAACAATGGTTACAGTCATAAGATAAATAGATGAAATAAAATAGAAAAAGGCTTTTTACTTGATAGAAGAAATATAACAAAATTTGAATATCAGAACAGATTTAATCTGTTAGTCTTCTACAATTTTAATCTCAAAAAAATTTTATTCAAAAAACTTTTAGAATTCAATTAATGTCTAAAATAAGCACCGCTTACGTTTAATAGTCGTATATAATCAAAACTCAATATATAATATCAAATGGAATAAATAAACCAACAGATATAAGAAAGTCATTAAAATTAATAAATAAATATTTGAAGGAGACAAAATTTTCTTTCTGATCTTACCTTTAAGAACACCAATTGCCTTTTAAAAACATGAACACAACTTGAGCACTTCTCAAAAAATATAATTTATTTGAAATATTTAATATTTTTAAATATTCGAATAAGTTAATTCAGAAATCTCTCAAAACATGCACTATATCTTCAAAAAACAAATATAATTTTAGGTAATCTCTTCTTCGATCCTAGATAATATTCCAAATTTCAAAATTAAATAACTACAACTATATCACAACAAACACGTGTTTAGAATGGATGCTTCAAACAGACCAACTTTAAAATTCAAGATTGGTCTATGTTCTAACAAAATCACAGAACAGTGTGAGTTATTTTAAGGTTATTTAAATTCATTGACATTCCATAATGAAATTTATTGAAGCCAAAATATAATTATATATTATATATAAAATAAAATAGAAAAAGGCTCTTTACTTGATAGAATAAATATAACAAAATTTGAATATCAAAACAGATTAAATCTGTTAGTCTTCTACAATTTTAATCTAAAAAAAAATTTTATTCAAAAAACTTTTAGAATTAAATTAATGTCTAAAATAAGCACAGCTTACGTTTAATAGACGTATATAATCAAAACTCAGTATATAATGTCTAATGGAATAAAAAAACCAACAGATATAAGAAAGTCATTAAAATTAATAAATAAATATTTAAAGGAGACAAAATTTTGTTTCTGATCTTACCTTTAAGAACCCCAATTGCCTTTTAGAAACATGAACACAATTTAAGGACTTCTCTGTTTTGATATTCAAATTAGATAAATAGATGAAAAAATTGAACACAAAAGGTCCCAAATAGCCATGAACCAAATTTACCCTTCTATTGAAACAGAAAAAACCAAAAAGTTCATTTCTTTTTCGCACTTCGGTGACATAAGTAAAGAATAGCCAATAATATATCAAAATAGCTTTCAAACCAGAAAATAAATTGTCGTCTCTGTTAGTCAATGCGAAGGATCCAACCCCAAGTTTACTAAAATCAGGAGTTTATGAGTTAACATGTTCAACTTGCAATAAAAAATATATAAAGATCAGACAGGACATTTATTTTATACAAGATATAATGAACATCGATTTAATTTCTCCAAAAATAAAAGAAGCTCCACCGTCGTAACACATTGCATCGAGAATGGCCACATTTTCCCAACAATCGACAACCTAATAATATTACATGTGGAATCAAAAGGAACGAAGCTCAACTATCTGGAGTCCATTGAAGTTTATAAATTGGTGCAGATAAATATTCTTGAGATAATGAATGATCAAACTGATCTAAGTAATTCCCAAATTTTGAATACATTAAAATTACATCCTACCTTTATAATTACCCAAAAAATTTAATTTTTTCTAACATTTGATCGAGACAAAATTCCTGTAACTCTCACTATTTCATTATCACTACGTTGTACTTGAATCTATAATACATAAAATATCCTGTTTCATGTGCTTAGGGGCCAGTTGCCTGAAGATGAACGAAAGTTCGAAACTAGTTGCAAAAATGGACACCTTGCATATTGTAAATCATCTAAAAATTGTTGGTAGTAAAACATAGTAATAAAAAATTTGTTTTGATTATGAGAATGTAGTTAAAATATAGTATGGCAACTCTCCAACTGAATAAAGAAACTCTTAAAATTTTAGAAATATATTTCTATAATAAAATTCAAATATTCCTATAAAAAAAAAATGAAAGAACTAACTCAGATGCACATAGTGAAGCGAAATCGCAAAGCCAAGATGAAGGTCCATAATAAAAATATGTGTGGCCGAGCTGAAATGAAGTCGCATTCTTCGAAATCTATGTGTTTCATATCGAGTCGAAGTAAGATGCATTTGATCCGTCTTCTTCTGAGATTACCGAAGAACATATATCGAGATCAACTGTTGACAATCGTAACTTCGAAATACTGGATACGCCACATTTGTCACATCAAGAAGCAATTCGACCGGAGATCCAATCTAACCGCTTGGCACCTAGAGCCACTCTTAACTATGATTTTTCTTAAAAATTTATAACTGAATATTAGTCCTAAGAATATTGCGATATTTCTGGATCCACAAGAGCTATCACATATATCGTTGAAAATACAGCATCTATATATCGTTGAAATCTGATGTGCCCAGAAACATTTCAATGGCGTCCAAGTTAACAATAATTGAAGAGAACTGACAGCGAGGAAGAAACAACAAAATCAAAATGCCCACTGATGCGCCGCAAATCTCCAGAGTAGAATTCAAAATATTGCGGAAAGGGGTTTCTTCTGTACAAGCTTAACCGAGGAGAAAACAAAACATTTTTCCTTTTGGTTGTAGGTATATTATATCGCTGGATATTTAAAACACAGCTAATTTTGTAAATCTCTTCATACATCTCAGTACATATCTTGTTATGCATCTTACGATGATTAAGGTTAGAATACAGGGAAGCCATCATTTGCGATATGACGCTTGTGAGCAGTGAACGAGAGGCGAACATACATTCTGTCAAGAAAGTACCGGGAATTATCGATTTAAATCTGGCGGGGCAATGAGGCAGGTAAAAATTTTTTTTCCTAGGTTGGTACCACTGTCCTTAATTACTATGCCAAGCTTGAGCGGGATCTGTCAACTAGTGTGTTTGCAACAGCTGATTAAGTCAGTCGATGTCAGAGTGCGTGCCGATTTTTACTATGGGTGATTACGTTGAGCAAAGAATTTGTTTAAAGTTTTGTGTTGCAAATGAATTTTCGTGTGCCGATGCATTGAAAATGTTGCAAAAGGCCTTTGGTGATAATGCTCTATCGAAAACTCGTGCATATCAGTGGTACAGAGCCTTCAAGGACGGTCGTGAAGTGGTCGCCCATCGACGGCTTCGATCGAAGATAACGTCGATAAAATTAAGGAGAGGGTGCTGGAAAACCGTCGTACCAGCTTGAGAGAGATAGCACATGATCTTAAGATATCCCACGAGTCCGCACGTACGATTTTGATTGATATTTTGGGCATGAGAAAGGTGGCCGCACGACTCGTACCGAAAGACCTGAATTTTCTTCAAAAACGTCATCGCGAACAGGTTGCTTCAGACATGCTGGATCGCTGAAATTCCGATACTACATTCATGGAACGCATTATAACTGGTGATGAGACCTGGGTCTACGAGTACGATATGCAAACAAGCCAGCAATCATCGGAATGGGTGGCAAAAAATGAGCCGAAACCGAAAAAACCACGCCAAAGCCGCTCGAAAATGATTGTTTTCTTCGATATCCGTGGCGTGGTGCACTACGAATTCGTTCCAGAGGGTCAGACGGTAAACAAGAAGTATTACCTAGGCGTTCTGAAACGTTTGCGTGAGCGTATCCGTAAGAAGCGGCCAAATTTGTGGGCGAACAACTCATGGATTTTGCATGACGATAACGCGCCTTCTCACCGAGCTACGATTGTGACTGACTTTCTCACCAAAAACTCAACAAACGTGCTTCAGCAACCACCGTATTCGCCGGATTTGGCTCCCTGCGACTTTTTCCTCTTCTCAAAACTAAAATTGCCCCTTCGTGGCACCCGTTTTGAGTCGACTGAAGCCATAAAACAAAATTCGGCGCGAGAGCTAAAGTCCATCCCGGAAAGCGCCTATAAAAAATGTTTCGATAATTGGAAGTGCCGTTGGCATAGATGTATTGGAGCAAATGGAGCCTATTTTGAAGGCGACCCAATAAATTTTGACGATTAAATGTAAAAATGTTGTTTTAATCGAAAATTCCCAATACTTTCTTGACAGAGTAGTATATTGTCATCGTATCTTGGCATCACCTATATCCGACACATGTGTGCAATGTTAGTTGAGCCCTGATGCAAAGTGTTAGTGTAATGGAAGAAGGCAATCTAAGCAACTGAAATTATTCCCCTGATACTCTTAGATCTTCTGTAATTATCCCTCAGAAGCTTTTTTAGCTTGTGCGAGTTAGGAGTTCAGTTGTGTTGTGGGTAGGCTTTGTTACTGCGATCTTACGTCACTTTAAGTCACACCAGTGTTAATTTTCGACCCAAAAGTGAAATGGTGACCGAAACCCGTCCCACTAGAAAATTTCTTTCCCACCTAAAAAGGATTTGAACCTGGTACTGTTCGGTTCCGAGCCCAAAGTTGTAGCTACTGAGCTATCGACACTGACTCACAACATGATTCAATTCTTGGTATAATAGTATTTTTAAAGATTTTGTACAATTATCAATTGAAAAACGATTGTCTTTCGTTGTGCCCCTTCCTTTTGTTTTATCTGCATTGGAAATCACGTTTTATTTTCAGGTTTCCTGGACTGACTTTCGAACATGTGCAAGAGGTCGTACAAATTTGGATATAACAGGCTACATAAAAGCTCTTATTTGCAAGAATACTGGTCGCATCCTTGGTACCCACATAATAGGAGAACATGCTGGTGAAATAATAAATGAAGTAACAGTAGCGCAACAGTATGGATTGACTGCCGAAAATTTAGCAAGAGTCGTTCATTCACATCCCACATATGCCAAAATGCTGAAAACAGTTTTTTCTCATTAATCATGACCTTGTGTGATATAATATATTTCTTGCTGAAATAAACATACATATTAGTTTTTTCTTTTCCTGAACCACACAGATTCATTTCACTTAAGCTGACAGAAGGCTTGAGCTATAAGATTGCTCGGAAAGTAACTTTGTTTTTTCCTAACAGAGGATTTAATTGCATTTTTCGAACCCAACGCCACACTTAAGCCACATAATCATTATATGTTTTGAGAGCTAATATAGCAAGGCTTGTGTGAGAAAAAGGGGCAAGTAATTAATTCTACGCAGTAGTTTTTGGTTGGTACCGTTTTAAATATGGAGAGCAATAAGCAACATTTTCGTCACATTTTACTTTTTCGCCATAGAAAGGGTGAAAATGCTGCTCAAGCCAGAAAGAAATTACCCGATGTGTGTGGAGAAGATGTGTTAACATTACGCCAGTGCCAGAACTTGTCAAAGATGCTCCACGATCCGAAAGGCCGGTTGACGCTGATAAAAACATGATAAAGGCATTACTTAATGCAAATCGGCGAATAACAACACGCGAGATCAGTTAGAGATTAAATTTATCGAATTCAACTGTTTATGACCACTTGAAAGGCCTGGGTTTAACTTATATGGGTTTCCCATGTTTTAACTTCATGACTGAAATTTGTATTGTCGCGTTGACGTTTGTGATTCGCTTCTCAAATGTCACGAAAATGATCGACTTTTGAAGCGTATCATTAGTGAGGACGAAAAATGGGTTGTACATAACAATGTTGAACGCTAGAGATCATGGAGCAAAAAAGATGAACCAGCTCAAAGCATTTCGAAAGCAAATAAACATCAAAAAAAGGTGATGCTGTCTGTTTGATGAGATTCAGAAGGAATCAAATTTTTTGAGCTTTTACACAGCAATTAATTCGGAAGTCTACTGTCATCAGTTGGACATAATGAATGATACACTTCAATAAAAAAGGCCAGAATTAATCAAAAGAAAATATGTGGTATTCCACCAAGATAATAATAATGCGAGACCTCATACAAGTCGCCCTCCATAGCTTATAGCTTGACGCGCTGGGGTCGCTTGTTTTGACTAGGACCCTAGTTTTACCCCGGTGAAATGGAGGGTTAAGTCTTGATGTCTAAAGGAATGCTATTTGCGCCAATTACTGGATCCGTGTGGTGGAAGATCGACCGAATGGGGCCCTAGTTTCACCGTAAAGGTGGAATGGAGGGCTCGGCAGCGTCGTGACGTGACAAGGGAGTTCGTCGCAGCACAGAGTCTCTCCCTTAAAACTAACGTACTCTGTCCTATTGCATTAAATCTCCGGATTTTTCCGTACAATGACCGAGTGCGTTATGTAGCATACTGCGAACCTCGGGAGGGTGGAGGTCCTCGGGAAGTATTCCTACGACCTGGTCACTCAATTGGTATTGGGCTCTAGGACGCAGTGGTTGATAGTCCGCATGCTGGACTAGGAGGGTATTCCTTCTATCTGTTCGCAGACACTCATATCCAGGATATCTCGAGAAATGCTTCAGGGTTTAGCGGTACTTGACCGGTTCGACCGGTCTCGTCCTAAGCCAGGATCGATTGCGAGACGTTTCTGAGGTTTGTCGGTCTCGACGATACGGCTACTCTGTTGGTACTTGAAGCCAGGATCATTTGAAAGACTTCACAGGGGTTCGTGGGTCTTGACGTACAGGCCGGGTTGACGGTGCTCGTACCAGGACCAATTGAGGAGGCATAACCTTGAGACTATTTCGGTTTATAGGACTGCGCTCGGATGGATGGATACGAAGCCCCTTCGGCATGTGAGTTGCGTCCCAAACAACTCGGGTACTGACCATGCAGAGCCAAAAGAGGTTGGATAGTGCTTCGCTGCTACCAGTCATACGATTGTAGGTTTTCGAACTGAAGCCCAAACTGGAAGTTGGTGTGTTCAACTCTTCGGAGTGGTTCTCGCCATACGCGATGGTAAGGCGTAATCCTTATCACACTTTCTGCTTCTTGAGGCAGACTGTGGAGACTGCGATCTAGTCACTTGTTGAAAGAGCTGCGCTTGCATACCAATGCACTTACGAGTAGAATTCACCTCATACATGTTTGGACACTCGCTAAAAGCTTTTACAGCTTGAATAGGATACACTGCTACATCCACCATATTCTGAAGATCTGGCGCCTTCGGATTATTATTCGTTTCAATAATTGACGGTAAAACCTTTACTTTAAATGAAGAGGAAAATCAAAAATTGTTTTTCTATTTTGTCATTCAAATGGACCTGCCTGAGAAACAATTTTTCACCATTAAAAAGTACACAGGCCAAATAATGCGTTATTTTTGTTGCACCCACAAATCCACTCACTTCAAGATTAAATTGTCTTCTGTAATATTTTTTCTAACCCAAGCCGAAAGAAAGCAAATGAATTAATGTCTGGAAGAGCCTTTTTCTTTTTTTTTCTTTCAATGTTACTTTTTCACTAAATGAATACTCGTAAAACTCTTTAACGTTAATAAGATTATAAATTATATCTTCATCAACACTCAATTTTGAAAAGTTAGAAAAATCCGAGTCAAATCGACAATAAACGAAAGTCTGCATATGTCGCAGGTCTTATCTCCCATAAGGGATCATTTAATTTTTAGGCAAAAAAGTGAACGGAAAATAGCAGAACGTCAATGTTACTCAAATAAAATGGCGATAATCATTCATATTAAATAACGTATTGGTTTACCGTTTTGGCATGACCGCTAAAAGAGCTGAAGTTATCCACACCCAGGCTATTTTAAAACCTTTTAACAAAATTCACACAGTTAAATTTTGCATTGTTTCCAGAAAAATAACGTTTTTTGATAAAAAAAAATATTGGTTCTGCAGCTCTGCAGCACAACGGTAGAAACCGCCTCTGTTTTACTGGACATGGTTACACCGAATGTAAGGAATTAGTACGATATACCACATTACTTGACGAATTAAATTATTCTACATTTTATTTAAATCTGCCTGTATAATTGCCTCCACTGCTGATGTTCCAATTTTAGCATGACTTCTGAAAAATCTTGTGTGAAATGATAAAAGGGATTTTTTTAATTGAAAGAAGGCTTTTTCAATATCTTGAATATCAAATAGATTAATTCTGCTAACCTCACTACAAATTTCAATTTTATAAAGAAGAATTCTCAAAAACGTTTTAAAATTGACTCAAATGAATGCCTTAGAAAACAGTTTCAATTTAGTAGTCATATAGCTTACACCATTTCACAGCATCAGGAGAAATAAAAGATTCCAAAGAAAATATAAACTATTGAATAAACTTTTTCATTGATACAACTGATGGATACAACGGTTATTTCATAATGGTATTATAAAAACCAAATTCCACTTCAAAAATGCCGAACATAATCTCAAGTATTAGAAAATAACTCTCTTTAAAAAAGCCTTTTTAAAAACTATTTGAAAATATGCAGCACATCTTCAAAAAAACTATTTGGAATTCTAACCGATAATCCTCAGTCCACTTTCGTGTCCATAAAATACAAACAATCGTTAAAAAACAATATCATACCTGACGCCTCGTGGTCTTTTCATTTCGATTAGTTTAATTTAATTTTATATATTACTAGCAGACCCGGCGAACTCCGTTTCGCCATCAGATTCGTTTTATGTAACATTTCGTTTGGTGATTAAAAGATAAAGAAAAAAAATTTTTTTGTTATATATTTGAAAAGGAAAATATTTATTTCATTTCACAACAGTAATAAATTCATTTCAATTACCTACTAAAATGAAGTGTTATTTAGTTGTTTCATTGTAGTGCTCTTTGGTAAACCACATTTTTTGTTTTTTGGTCTGACGTTAACACAAACAAAGCGGATGGTTTCCCAACTGGTGAACACGCAACGTATAACTGCCCATGTGAAAAACAATGATTTTCTAAATTTATCCCGCAAACACTAAGCGATTGGCCTTGCGACTTATTAATTGTCATTGCGAACGCAAGGCGAACTGGGAATTGCAATCGTTTGAAGTCAAACGGAAGATCAGTCGGAATCATTGGTATTCGAGGAATACATACATTTTCACCTGCGTACTTTCCGTTAATAATGGTTGCCTCAATTAAATTCGGCATAAGTCTCTTTACCGAAAGTCGAGTACCGTTGCAAAGTCGCGGTGGATTCAAATTACGCAGTATCATAATAACTGTACCAACTTTGAGTTGCAAGTTATGTGGTGGAAATCCTGGTATCTCCAGAGAGTTCAAAAACTCCGTTGGATAATTTACTACATCATCGGGATTTGTTATTGAATCAACGGATTTGTATGTCACCAAATCGCCAGCAATTTTTGATTGAATGGTGAAATTCAGTGCGTGGACATCATTATTCTTTGCGGCAAGAATTGCTTGTTGACTTAACCAAGCATAATTCTTATAATTCTCACTAATGTTTGGGAAAACATTTTCAATAAGAACTAATTGAGTGTCTACAAATCGGCAAAAGTCGTTGGTAAGAGTAATTAATCCAGATGTCGCATCAACTGGGACTTTTCCATTTCCAACATCTAACAATTGTTTGGAAAATTGTGCAGCACTTTGATCATTTTGAAGTTGAACTCACATATTAGTGGTTAGCGATAATGTTTTTGGAAACCAATAATAGTAATAATGGAAATAATTAGTGTGTGAATATTGTACCTGTAATTGGATCGACCATCTTCAACGTGATGTCGTATCCGTCTTGCCCTTGCCAATAAATGATTGGATATTGTAACGCATCGTACAAACGATGTGTCTCGTTTACACGATGCATGATATTGCTTCTTCGCTGAACGACAATGTCTCGTGATTTAGTTGGATCGCCAACAATAATTGCAGCAACATCATTAACGGTGGGTGCATTGAATCTTCGCACATGTTCACCTGTTGGGGTACAATCCGCTCTTATGACAAATTTGTGCGTATCCAATGGCATTCGTTCCAATGCTGTTTTGAACATATTAACCACAGCATTATTAGCGTGAAAAAATGCTTGCAACTGTTCAATAATTCGTCTCTTTAACTGTTGTGCTCCCTGTATATTGCACCGCACGTTCAGCTGATCCACCATCGACGAAATGAAATATATTTGCAGAAATTGATGCGGTTCATCTGGTGTTGGCACCATTGAACCATGCAAATGATATATTTGACCTTGTATCTGTAATTGCAAATAATCATTAAAATTTGTTCATGAATACGTTGTAAATCGTGTGATGGTGTAGTGTGTGGTGTATATGCAGTTGTTATGTGTTGCAATTCATTGAGTGATTGGTTATGTGTGTTGTATCTTTTACCTTGCAAGTCGGCATGAAGCCGCCTTCTCGAATGATATTAGCTCCAAAGGAAGTCATGCGAAAGCAGTTATTGTATTCAAGGATGTGTTGAAGAAAATTGCTGGAATCGGGATCACTTCCATCAAACAATGTTTTCAGTGGCTGTGGTGGTATAAGTAATGGATCCAGTTTGACTTTTCCACTTGCGCAGCACAATCCAACCGTTTCTCTTTTGAACTTTAACGCATTGCAATATCGGCATATAGTCGTCATTCGTCCAATATCCAAATTTTCATCATCACTGTAGTTCGCAGTGGGATCATATTGGAATGCCAAGCGATTGTATGATGCCAATGATCTTCGTGTGCTCACGCGATGTCTCAATCGGTCATTTTCTCTTATTATATTTTGTCTTTCTTCGCTTAAGTTCCTTGAATAGACTTGTTGCTGGCTTGCATGTCTTGTGCGGCGGCCGATGTTCGCACGTCGTTCTCTAGGCATTTTGGACTATGGACAGAGTGTTGAATTTAACTTCAAATGCACGATCCACATAATTTACACTGAGCTTAAATGAAATTAACTGAGCAGAGAATAATGAGTAGCTGTCAAACACTTTATCACGCACCGGCGCCATCTACTTGAAGTATTGGTTTGTAGTACATGCTATGTATGAGAGATGGCGCTGTATGTGAAAAACGATTTCCCCACTTTTCTGTTGAATTTTTCCTGAATTTTCCTGAATTTTCTTTGCTATAAACCTCACGGAGCCCAAGACCTTTCCAACGAATGCAAAACCGTGGAAATCGGTTCGTGCGTTCTGGAGTTATAGCGTCAGGGAGGAAAACCGGACTTATTTTTATATAGTAGAAGATAATTTTATTCGGGTTTTTACTCATACTCACATATTTTTTTAATATAATTGAGATCTTGAAACTATTTTACAACCTTTGGACGAACAAATAATGGTTCTAACGGTTTACCGTTAGAAATCATTACAGTTCTTTATCAGTTTGTTAAAAGACAGGTATGAAGTTCGAAGAGGTTTTTTGAGAGCTTTTTTGAAAAAGTTATTTCCTAATGAATTCTTGAGGTTATGTTTGGCATTTTTAGAGTGGAAATTGGTTTCCATAATACCATTAAGAAACAACCGTTGTATCCATCTGTTTTTTCATTGAGTAAGTTTAATCATAATCAGTCTTCTATATTTTTTTTGGATTCATTTATTCCTTTGGATGCTGTGTAATGAGTGTTAATTCTATATGTCAACTAAATTGAAACTGTGTTTTCTAAGGCATATTCAATTTAATTTTGAAAAGTTTTCGAGGAAAAATTCTTATAAAATTAAAATTTGTAATGCGTTTAGCAGAATTGATCTGTTTGATATTTAAGACTCTTATATAAACTGAGTGTTTTCTTGAAATAATTTTTTTTGTTCTTCATTTTCATCATATACCGATCTTGCCAACTTTTACTGCCCCACCGAAACCATATCTGATGTCCTTTACTGCACAATTTTTTTTTACGTTTGAAGACTCTTTTTTTCGATGGTTAATTCAATTAGGTCAACAGAAAAGGGAGTAGGAGTCATTTTATGTAGGTCCGACCAATTATTCAATTATTGTTTGTAACATTGTAACAAGCAAACAATTTGACTTATCTAAGAAACTTCGCATACTTAATTTATGTATTTATTCATATGTCAAATTTATAATCGCAAAAATACAAATTTTCTATATCATAATGTATGAGCCCCAATTTCCGACTTGTGCATTTAAGGACGTAGTTGATATGACTTTCTTCAACATTTCGAAATCTAGAATCACGTTCAGAAATAAATGAACGTCCTTCAATAACATTCAATCAGGCGGCCATCTTGTATAATGAATATTTAAAGAATTGGAAATCAAAATATCCTAGATGAATGAATGAGTAATCTAGCTTGTCATATTAAAGTTTCACATTAATTTTCTCCCGTCTTTTTAACGTCATCCATTTTTTCCAATATTCTACGAAAAAGTGCTTTTGATCTGAAATTTTCATTGTGTTTATAATTATCGCCATGAATTATAGAAAGAAAGGACCCTTGCTTTTTTTATCTGGAAAAAGTTATTCAAGGTTTATGAGACACTTAGATCGAAAAGATATCGAAAGTAAGAATATTGAGGAAGAAAAGGCTTATAGAAAGTATCTGAAAGAAAAATCTGATGAAATGGCAAATTTATGGCCCGATTCTATACAAGTAAGTCTATTTTTGGTAAATTTTTTCAGTTCATTTTCAGAACGTTAATAATATGTAATCTATCTAATTAGTTCAGAGAATAATAAATTCTTATGTACTTATGTACAAACAAATAAATAACAACGAAGACATAAACAAACCAACAACACTACAATATTACTATGTGACAGAAGCACTCTGCAATACAATCTTTATTACGATTTAAATACACATGTATAAAGATGTACTACGGAAGAAATGTTGTACCATCTTCAGCTTCTTTCCATGTTTTACTTCCTTCCGGTAGTTTGAGTGCGGTGATTTGTATTTAGTAGCGTCATCCATACTTCGTTTACGTTTTTACCTTTCGTACTCCCGGTATCTCTTTAGATTATTTCTATACTGTGCTGCACATTTAGTGGTGCTACCTATTGGCAGACACTTCCGATGGCGTTCCACGTCCACGCTTTCATAACTTCGGTGCTGCACGTTAAGTGACGTCATCTGTTAGAACGAATTTCCCACACACTGCTCTGTCATTGATGAAATCACGAAAATCATGCTTGGAATCGATCCGAAAAATGAACTCTTCTTCCGGAGCGGGTTCTTCGATCTTGTAGCTGTCAATTTTCCTCCGTGGGGTTTTTCTCCGATTTGTTGCCCTCCTGTTGTTTTTTTTTCCATTTCACTATTTTCGTCGGCGATTCTGTATGCCGGCGTTACTCAGTCGATTGAAACAGTTGTTTCCTTTCCGGATATGCTGACTGTGATCGGTTTTGGGCTGCGTCTCACTACTTAAAATGGTCCGTGGTATGGACGTTATTGACAGGCTTTAGACCGTCGTGACGAATGAAAACATATTCTGATGAAGCAAGATGTCCAAACACGAAGCTTTTTCGTTCTTCGTGCCCTTGTCCTTCGGTGGGTCTGAGTTGTTGCATTTGTCTCCGTAGACCTTTTACGAAGTCTGTGACATCTTCCGCATTTGTTGTCCCTATTTCTGCTAGGAACTCTCCGGATAAGCGTAATGGCTCTCCATAAACCAGCTCTGCAGAAGTGGTTTTGAGATCTTCTCTCAATGCTGCTCGCATTCCGATTAAAACTGTGGGCAGTGTGTCTGTCCATCTTTCGTCTTGATGGTATTTGATCGCTGCTTTCAGTTGTTGGTGGCTTCATTCCACCATTCCATTTGCTAATGGGTGATAAGCAGTAGTTCGCAGATGGTTAGTGCCAGTCAACTTGTTGAGTTCTTTGAACAAGCATGACTCGAACTGCCTTCCTCGATCAGTTGTGACTGTAAGTGGGGTTCTTAAACGTGAAATCCAGTTGGTGTAAAATGCTCTGGCGACGGTTGGTGCTTCTTGATTTTGTAGTGGGATTGCCTCTGTCCATCGGATGAATCGGTCGACACAGGTAAGGCAAACCGTAATCCGTCAGAGTATGGCATGACTAACAGATCTAAGTGGACGTGTTACAGTCTTTGTGCTGTTGGCTTGAATTGGCCCAGCGGTATGAATGAATTGATACTTTCGATCGCTGGCATTAGAGACAGCCTCTTAGCCATTTTCTGCAGTCGCTGTCGATGGCGGGCCAAACACAACGTTGTTTTGCAGATTTTACCGTTGCATTGGTCCCTGAGTGTTAAAATCGGTGAACGATGTCGAAAGCTACCTTACCAAGTAGTTTCGTAATGAAAGGTCTTGCCAATGGTGTGGATGTATCACAGTATACGGTGGCCGTTGATCCATGAGGTTTGACAATTTTCAACTTCAATCCTGTGTTCTTATGTAGGAATTTCTTGATTGCGCTGTCTTCTTTTTGGTATTGGGCTAGAGCTTCGTAGTCGAGTGCAGCTGAGAGTTCATCCACTCTTGAGAGGGCATCAGCCACTACGTTT
Source organism: Megalocaria dilatata (assembly GCA_034642435.1). Taxonomy (NCBI): domain Eukaryota; kingdom Metazoa; phylum Arthropoda; class Insecta; order Coleoptera; family Coccinellidae; genus Megalocaria; species Megalocaria dilatata. Next base: position 47,040,366 of record CM067859.1, on the reverse strand, counting down.
TGATTGCCTGGCACATAACGAATATCCGTGGTGAACTGGGAAATGACGAAATTGTCGAGGTGAGCACTTTTTAGATTTTTGTTGAAAAGCATATGTCAGAAGCTTGTGATCCGTGAAGATAGTGAAATGTCTAGCTTCCACCATGTGTCGAAAATGCTTAATAGCCAGTTAAATGGCCAGGTGTTTACGGTTGTATGTTCCATTGTGACTTTCTGCTCCTGATAACTTTTTTGAGAAAAAATCAAGTGGTTGCCAATCTTGGTTATGCAGTTGTTGTGGAGTGGCTCCGACTGCAGTATCTTATGCGTTACTAACTATGGCTAGTGTGTATCGTCTTTGGGATGCGATAATAATGTGGCCGCTGGTAGTTTCTTTTTACAATGCCGCTGAATCTTTTGGTGTCAAGGTGATTTTGGCTTTTCCCTTGAGGTTTGGTAACAGAAGATCGTTCTGGGGGACTGCGTGTCGGATATCCGGAGTATGAAACTTCGATAGAAATTAATCATACCGAGAAATCGTCGAAGATCCTTTGTTGTGGTTGGCTGAAGGTATTGTAGAATGTCGTCAACTCTATCTGGAAATGGACGTGTTCCTTCAGCGGAGATTTGATAACTAAGAAATTTCACTTCTGGTTGATTAAAAATTCATTTGGATGGATTCAGCGTTATTGAGTTTTTTCGGAATCTTGCGAAGATTTTTGTCAGATATTTTATGTTGTCTTCTTCGGATGCAAAGCCGATTAAGACGTCGTCGATGTAGTTGAAGCAAAAATCGAGCCCACGCGGTACTTCGTCGATGAATCGCTGAAATGTATGTACTGCGTTGCGTAGTCCAAATGAAATGAACGGAAATTGGAACAGTCCGAAGGGTCTCATGATAGCTGTCTTGGGAACGTCTGCTTCGGCTAGTGGTATTTGGTTGTACGCTCGTACTAAGTCAAGAGTGGAGAAAACTTATTTTTTCTTGGAGTATGTGAGCAAAATCATGGATGTGCCTCACTGGATACCTGTCTGGTATGGTGCGGGCGTTGAGTGCTCGGTATTCTCCGCAGGGTCTCCAAGCGTCGGCGTACTTCTTAGGTGCCGTATGTAATGGTGATGACCATGGACTTTTGGATGGTCGTGCTATATCCAGTGCGATCATAGCTTCAAATTCCGTCTTCGCAGCTTTCAATTGCTGTGGTGCAAGTTGTCGTGGTCTGGATGAGAATGATGGACCAGGAGTTGTTTGTATGTGATGTTTTGTTTGGTGTTTGATGCTCATTGGGTCCCCTTCTGGTTTAGTTATCACGGGAACTCCATAAGGATGTCGTGGTACTTCGATGAACCATTTATTACTTTGATGACCGGAATGTTGTAGTCCGTGACTTTGCCTTTAGTGGTGAGCTTGGTGGTACCATCTATGAAGCGTTGATTTCTTACGTCGTCAAGTAGGTTGTAGAAACTGAGAAAGTCAACTCCGATGATGGTTTTTGAAACATCTGCTACGACGAATCTCCATGTGAAGATGCAGCGTAGTTACAAATTCAGTGAAAGGTTGTTGGTGCCAGATGTTGCGTTGGCTGTTCACTTGGTGTAGTTGGATGTTTCCCATCTACCTGCGTGGATAAACGCAGAGATTGGCGCCGTTGTCTATCAGGAACTGCATTTTGGATTCCCAGTTGGTTGAGGGCTGGGATCATTGGCCGTCATTGGTGATTGTCACTGCCGTTTCCCGAGAAGTAGTAGCATGGCTCATTCTACTTCTTGGATCTGCTCCAAAACTTCCAGTGGTACCAGCAGAGTCCGTTTCTCAGTCGGCTACAGCTTCGCGACCTTCATCGTGGTTGGTGATGCATCGGGCGTCTGCTGAGTGCTGTCAGTTCTGATCGCAGTGCTGCTATCTCTTGTTGCAGCCTCAGTGTTAGCTGCGCCATCTGGGTGTTCATCGTGGCTTCTAAGGATTGCATCATAGTCGTCTCGGCGATCTGGGAAATCAGTGGGCGGAAGTTTTCTACAATATTGTCGGCATGGACTGCCAATTACTCCAGTTTGCTGTCCTTGACTAAGGTGAGAGCTACCTGGATATGTCTGGGCAGTCGTCCATCCAAAGTATCTTCATGAGAGCATCGGGAATATTGGTCTCGGTCCCTCAATTGTCGGAGAAATTGCGATGGCTTTCGGTCCCCAATTTCTTCACGTTCTAGGAGACGGCGAGTTTTATCTTCTTGGGATTTACTCAGTCGCCTCAGCTAGTACCACAGTGAGTCATAGGCCTCGGTGGCCGGTGGCTTCATGATGATGTCTTTTACTTCCAAAGCTGGCTGGTCGGGCACCCACTACATGCCCGAACTTGGTCCTGTCTGCGGTCACACCGGAGCTGATGAAGTTCCCTTCTACCATGGCAAACCAAAGTTCCGGATCGGTGTACACGAACTCTGGCATCCAGACGGCGACTCTTGAAATCTGTGGTTCGTCACACTGCATTCTCGACGATTTCGGGTACAATTTTCTTCCTCTGGATCGGCCAGTTCTTCGGAATCACCAATGAACGGCTTGTGTTGAGAAAGAAATTGGACTACTTACATTCTTCAATAACTCAACAATAAACACAGAAACACGAAACATAAAGGCAGGCAAATAAATAACAGCGAGGACATAAGAAAAAAACAACAACACAAGAATATTAATATGTTACAGAAACACTCTGCAATAAAATCTCTATCACGATTTAAATAGCATATATAAAGATGTACTACGGATGAAATGCTGTACCGTCATCTGTTGGAACGAGCTTCTCACAAAGTAAAACAAAGAACAAATTCGATTATTTTTCAAATAGATATTTCGTTGAGAAAATGAGAAATGTACAATTTATTTATTTATTTATTGAGCCAAATATAACATCGTATGAACTTTTTTGTCGAGAATGGTGCTTCATAATGCTTGCAACTAAGCATACCTTTTTCCATTGAAAATGTTTGACGAAAATTATTTTCTGAGTGTTATTCAACCAGTTATGGTAGTATTTGTAAAAACCTTTTTCACTAAACAACCGGATTTTCTGATTGGAGGCACATATGAACTTGCTCAAAAAAAAAGCAAAAGTTATAATGAACATCAGAATTCAATACAAGTGTGGTTCGCACGGAGAAAAATAAGTCTGCAAGACAAATACTCCGCGCGCACCCTTAACCGACGAGTGAACCGGGAACAAATAAAAGGACGTCACTTAGCACTAAGAAAGCCAAGTCCACATGGAGCAGCCGAACGGAGCAGACGTAACCTGGTATCCAGATCCTTAGATCGCTGGTACCAGAGTGAAATAACCGAGCAGCGAGTGAACGGATAATGGATTATAAAATCGTGAAAAGGAAGCAGAGTCTGGATAGGCTTAATATCGAAGAACTGAGCAATATTGTAAGTTATCTCAACTTGCGGCTAATTGATTTAGTGAACAAAAATGCACCCAGAATAGAAGAGGAAGAATTTCAAGAACCCAAGAATAAAAGAACAAAGAACTCCACCGAAACGTCAAATTTCCATATTGAAACTACAAACGGGCGATGAAAACGGATATAATTGACGAGAATGAACTGAAAGAAGCACAAATACAACAACAAGAAGAAGAAAGTACCACTGAAACCCAGAAAGAACATAATAGAAAGGGGAAATTTAGAAATCAAAACTGGATGATGGAAGAGGAAACCAAAAAGACATTTACCCCAAGCACAATCAAGAAGAGAGTCGATCAAATAATGAAACACAATAAAATAAACTATACCAGAGCGGCAATCGCAGACTAATGAAATCCAGACATAATTTTACTTCAGGAAACAAAACTCAAAGAGAGCAAAAAATTATGAATGAGTAACTATATAAACTATAGAAGGGACAGAAACAACAGGTAAGGAGGTGGCGTTGCAATTCTTGTTAAAAGGGATATTGTACATCGCCCACTACCAACAAAAGACTTTACTGGAAAAAACTTATTAGTATGGTAATATATAAAGACCCCTTATTGGTATTTGCCAATCAGCCAAATGATCACAACTAATCTAATCTGAGGTCCTCCAAATCGTTGTAAATTTTCTTTGCCTGTTTGTTTTCCAGCCAGCGATTTAGGTGGTCTGTAGTAAGTGAATATGACGGATGAGCTTTCAGATCCCCTCAATGGCATCGAATTCAACCATGCGATGTTCAACACGTGGACGTACAATGTATTAAATGATAATATTCTGTTTGAATGGTCTTTTTGTGTTGATTGCAGCATCTCTTTTTACAGTGGAAGACTTTTGGTGTTCTTTCAGATGTTCCACCTGGCGTACCCAAACCTTCTTTTTTATGCAACGGGCTCGAATGGCTTTACTGATTTAAGACAGTTTATGGGGAATCCATTCAGCAAATTAACATAGTTCATTCGAGTTGTTTGAGACAACGCATAATCGTTGAGTCAGCAAGCATTCGAGCGTCAGGTTTTCATCCCTTTCCACGGCCGCTAGTAGGTCTTTCTGTCGGAATTCAATCGTGGATCTCTTCCGAATTGACTTCCAAGGTTGAATTATCTTATTTGAGACGAGCAAATGACATTGTCTTTTGCTAAATCTTTCTTCGCCGAAAAGTTCGTTAGGATCGCTAAATGCATGTGATGTCTTTTATCCGTTCTTGTAATGGTACATAATGTGGGGCATACAAATATAGTTTTCGTCACATATTCTGTGCGAGAAAAAATGACAAAACGGTGACTATCACTTACGAAAAATGTAATTAATATAATTTTTTACTAGCCTATAATATATTAATCATTTTTTTCTACCTTAAAAACGTCTCGCCCAAATCGTGATTTTCGACATGAATTAGGAAATAAAAGAAACTTTGATTATATATGAAACAGACATGTGGCATGGAGTGTCGGTTTTGGACATTTTCGCAAATATTACACGTTTAGGCAACTAAGTCCCCAAGTAAGATGATTGAAAAAAAACGAATGATTATCTTTCCTAAATTCTTTCTGGTATTTATTTTTAAGAGACCAATAAATAAAACAGAGTCTTTTGTTTCTGTTCTCAATTTACCTGCCTTTGAAGTTTATTTGGTGAAATCTCTCAAAGGAATCATCGCATGATGCATGTATGACACCTGGTGGGATTTTAACCCATTCTTGCTTGAGAGCAGTTTTCAGTCCATCCATTGTATTGTATTTTTTTTCTCTCACTTTGCTCTCAAAATGTACCTAACTGTAGCAATCTAGGGAATTCGAGTCTGGAGAATATTGAAATCGTTGTCTTGGTGACTGAAATATTGTTTTGAAGCCTTTGAAGGGTGTGCTACTCTCTGTGATCAGATACAGAGTCCTACTGGAACACCTTTTCTACACCCTTGATGTAGTGGTAAGCTCTACTAGCCCCCCCCCACGGCAAGGCAGTGCAATGCGGTGAGTCCGTGTGGGGCTTTCATCGACTAAACCCCCCTCTTCGTCATTGGTTGAGCAGACCATTGGCAAAGACCTCAAGTCAATGATCTGCTAAGTTTTTCGACTAACCCTCATTCTCGGCCTCCCTGTCTTCCTTCTCTTTTTTTCCATCAATTTAATAATGAAGTTGTAGGTGTTGTCTCAGACATGTACTTCCGGTAACGTTGTTTTATTCTTCAATGATTCTTTCCTTTTTATGCTGGCTTCTAATTCATATTTGTAGGACGTACTTCTGATTAGCGCTGCTGTACCGGCTTTACGTCCCCTGCTTGAAGATTCAGAGGAACTACATGATTTTAAAGACGAAAAGTCTTGAAATTTCCCAATCTTTGGTAACTGTTCAATTTCAATTTCAACTTCAGCACCTGCAGGTGTTTCTTTTGAATACTGTTTGATCGATATAACTGTGCGATCTGGTTCGGATTGCGGAGTGTTATCGCGTGTTTGTAGTCGTTGGGAAGTTTTTTCTTTTTGCTTCTCGATTGAATGGCGTTTCAAGAATTTTCGCAGCCATTTTTTACCTGCATCACCATGTGTGTTTGAAAGGGGGTGTGGAAGGTTATTCCTTAAAGCAATTTGATATGCAGGTCTTTGGATGTCTGCAATTCCTCGACCATAATATCTTTTGTCCATCTCCAGACATCGGTTTTTGCCTAAGTTTTAGTGTGCATTGTTCTTCGCAGGTCTTATTACGTTCAACATTAGTTCTAGGGTCGATTTCGGAACATTGAACAGTTTAGACGTCCTTAAGTATCTGATTTCTTTACTTTTCACGACGTTGATGGCGTTTTTCATGTTCTCTATATCCCATTTCTTATGTGGAACTCCTGTCCTAGGCATTTTACTGAAATATATTATGAGTCAACACGATGCAAATCATGCTTATAATTTGTTTCCCAATTTTGGGTATCCAATTTTGGGTCACCTCTCCTTTCCAAAATTAAGCCAATTCCATACTTGAGATTATGTGATTAAATGAATATCAATACTGGACAGGAATGTTCGAATCAAATGATTAGGCTTATTCTAAAACTATTGTAGTGTTGTCATATAAAATTTCAATATTCTACACCCAATACTAACCTATTTTTCACAGTTAAAAGTTAGAGAAATAAGGAACTAGGTATCACAAACAAACGTTAAAATTTGGAATGCCACCTAGAAATAACAGATTGAACATCTATACTCGAACAAACGAACAAAATGCTCATATAGTGTCACTGTGAGCCTGACTTTTCCATCAAAAATTAATATTTAATAACAAATCATTCCTCTGTCTTATTGTCATATTTTTTTATTCTTTAAATATCTAAACCAATCAGAGTGAGCTGAAAATATGACATTACTATTCACACAAAATCTGTGCCCAGTAACCCTTTCAATAACTTTTCAGTTACACATTTTTCAGAGCCAATGATAATAAAAATACGATTTTTTTCATCATTCATTCAACAGAACATCAAAAACAGAGAAAAAGAAAGAATAGAAATAAGAGCGAAGGAGCTGGAGGAGATGCAAAAGGAACAAGTACAATATTATAAAAAATTTCATGAAGAAGAACGAAAAACATTTTTAGCCGAACTAAGACAAAAGATGAAAGTGAGTAGGTGTCCAAACTTAGCTCTATCAAATGCCCTCGTGGAATCACATATTAGGGCAGAAAATGAGGCCAACCTCAAATTGAAAAGAGAAAAAGAACGCGAAGAAGCAGAAGGTGATACCAAATGGGTTAAATTGATTCACGAAAGTGTGCAAGAGTATCAGACCCGCGAAGAAGAAGAAAAGTGCAAAGGACGCCAAAAGTCAAAAATGGTTCAAGATTTCCAATTGAATCAGTAAGTCCCATTACACAAAAAGTGTTTTTGTTTTTTCCCGACAGTTGATTAAATTGTATTTTTTCGAACTCAAATTCACACTTAGCCGTATAATCATTATATGTTTTGGGAGATGATATAGCAAGACTTCTGTGTGCAATATTTCAATTAATTCTACGCAGTAGTTTTTGGTTCGTGCCCTTTTAAATATGTAGAGCAATAATAAGCAGCATTTTTGTCATATTTGACTTTTCTACTATAGAAAAGTTAAATGCTGTTCAAGCCACAAAGAAATTAACAGGGAGAAGATCTGTTGACAGTCCGCCAGTCCCAGAACTGGTTTGCAAAATTTCGATCCGGCAATTTTCATGTCGAATATGCACCACGTTCCGGAAGGCCAGTTGAAGATGATAAAGAAACGATGAAGGCATTAGTTGATGCAAATCGTCGAATAACAACACGCGAGATCGGTGAGAAGTTAAATTTATCGAATTCAACTCTTTATGATCACTTGAAAGACCTGGGTTTAACCTCAAAGCTCGATATATGGATTCATCATGTTCTCACAGAGAGAAATTTGTGTCATTTGGTGGGATTTTAAAGGAATAATTTTTTCAAGTTCTCACTGGATAACACAATAATTTGGAAGTCTGCTGTCATCAGCAGGGCAAACTGAATGATGCAATTCAACAGAAAAGGTCAGAATTAATCAACAGAAAAGGTGTAATGTTTCACCCAGATAATGCGAGATCTCATATAAGTTTGGTCACTGGTCAAAAGTTTTAACAGCTTGAATGGGATACACTGCCACACCCATCCTATTCTCCAGATCAGACGCCTTCGAATTATTATTTGTTCAGGTCATTGCAAAATTATTTGGACGGTAAAACCTTTACTTCAAATGAAGAGGTCAAAAATCACCTGGATCAGTTTTTGGCCAGCAAAGAACATTTTTTGAGCGTGGAATCATGCCACTAAGATGGCAAAATGTTTTGGACGAGAATGGCCAATATATAATTTAATAAAAACTTCATTCATTATACGAATACTGTCTTTTATTCTCCCCAAAAAATATTACGTTCCGAACTACCCAATATTTTGAAGCTCGTACGGAGTTAGTCTCTATTGAAAAAGTTGTTTTAACTGCTCATAGATAACTGGCGGAAGTTTAAGAATACCATGTTGCACCATTCATGGTTATTCTTGCAGAAGATCTTTGTGCCTGATAAAATCCTGTTGGACCGAAGCATTGAAACTGAAAAGCTTTTAAACTGAGGAAGCATTCAAACTGAGAAATCAATCTAATTGAAAAGTGATAATAAAATAGAAAGGCCTTTTACTTGATAGAACAAATATAATAAAATTTGAATATTAAAACAAATTGAAATATGTTTATCTTCTACAATTTTAATTTCAAAAAAATTTTTCATTCAAAAAACTTTTAGAATTAAATTAATGTCTAAAACAAGCACCGCTTACATTTAATAGACGTATATAATCAAAACTCAATATATAATGTCAAATGGAATAAATAAACCAACAGATATACGAACGTCATCAAAATTAATAAATAAATATTTAAAGGAGACAAAATTTTGTTTCTGGTCTTACCTTTAAGAACAACAATTGCCTTTTGAAAACATAAACACACTTAAAGGACTTCTCAAAGAAAATAATTTATTTGAAATATTCAATATATTTAAATATACGAATAAGTTAATTCAGAAATCTCTAAAAACATGCACTATATCTTCAAAAAACAAATATAATTCTAAGCAATTCCGCCTTCAGTCCTCAATAATTTTCCAAATATCAAAATCAAAAAACTAACCTATATCAAAACCCTCAGCACGTGTAAAAGGACTAATGCTTCGAAACACAGATCAACTTTATAATTCAAGATTGATCTATGTTCTAACAAAATCAAAGAACAGTGTGAGTTATTTTTAAGGCTTATTTAAATTCATTGACATTCCATAATGAGATTTATTGAAGCCAAAATATAATTATTTATTATATATAGAATAAAATAGAAAGGCCTTTTACTTGATAGAAGAAATATAATAAAATTTGAATATTAAAACAAATTGAAATATGTTTATCTTCTACAATTTTAATTTCAAAAAAATTTTTCATTCAAAAAACTTTTAGAATTAAATTAATGTCTAAAACAAGCACCGCTTACATTTAATAGACGTATATAATCAAAACTCAATATATAATGTCAAATGGAATAAATAAACCAACAGATATACGAACGTCATCAAAATTAATAAATAAATATTTAAAGGAGACAAAATTTTGTTTCTGGTCTTACCTTTAAGAACAACAATTGCCTTTTAAAAACATGAACACACTTAAAGGACTTCTCAAAGAATATAATTTATTTGAAATATTTAATATATTTGAATATTCGAATAAGTTAATTCAGAAATCTCTAAAAACATGCAAATGTAAGCGGTGCTTGTTTTAGACATTAATTTAACTCTAAAAGTTTTTTGGATAAAAAATTTTTTTGAAATTAAAATTGTAGAAGATAAACATATTTCAATTTGTTTTAATATTCAAATTTTATTATATTTCTTCTATCAAGTAAAAGGCCTTTCTATTTTATTCTATATATAATAAATAATTATATTTTGGCTTCAATAAATCTCATTATGGAATGTCAATGAATTTAAATAAGCCTTAAAAATAACTCACACTGTTCTTTGATTTTGTTAGAACATAGATCAATCTTGAATTATAAAGTTGATCTGTGTTTCGAAGCATTAGTCCTTTTACACGTGCTGAGGGTTTTGATATAGGTTAGTTTTTTGATTTTGATATTTGGAATATTATTGAGGACTGAAGGCGGAATTGCTTAGAATTATATTTGTTTTTTGAAGATATAGTGCATGTTTTTAGAGATTTCTGAATTAACTTATTCGTATATTTAAATATATTAAATATTTCAAATAAATTATATTTTTTGAGAAGTCCTTTAAGTGTGTTTATGTTTTTAAAAGGCAATTGGTGTTCTTAAAGGTAAGACCAGAAACAAAATTTCGTCTCCTTCAAATATTTATTTATTAATTTTAATGACTTTGGTATATCTGTTGGTTTATTTATACCATTTGACATTATATATTGAGTTTTGATTATATACGTCTATTAAATGTAAGCGGTGCTTGTTTTAGACATTAATTTAATTCTAAAAGTTTTTTGAATAAAAGATTTTTTTTCAAATTAAAATTGTAGAAGATAAACATATTTCAATTTGTTTTAATATTCAAATTTTGAAAAGCGATAAAACTTGTTGGTGACCCAATATTCGTAGAATATTTTATGAATATAATGATTCTTTCATTAACAGCACCCCATTTCGTTTTGTAGATAAAACACATTATTTATTTGAAAATTTATTGAAATTTTCATTTCATTATAAAGTACAATGGATACCATTAATTATGAAACAAAACATCATTCAGATGTCATCATTCAACTCAGGTCGTATGTTAGAAAATACTCGTTCAATATTGATCTATAAATCGTCTAAATTAGCTTGATGATTGCTGTAAACCAGTGACTTAATGTCACTGTTACATCGCAGGAACGAGTTACATCGCAGGAACGAGCGGATAATTTATCTGCCCATTTCTTCTGATTTTTCTAAGTACCGATTATTGAATACACGACGCTTCAAATGTTCTGTTGGTTTGAGTTCTTGGGTTAAAACAATTTTTGTATGGATGTAAACCGAGGTATTTTCGTAAAATTCACCACAAATGGGAGATGCCTAGTTCTTGTGAACGTCGAGAAATCGATAAATTTCGGTTTTCACGAACACTTTCACTTACGGCAGCAATATTCTCTTCACTTCTTGCATTTCTCTGTTTCACCCGTCCAGGGCCGTCTTTAAACTATTTGAGGCCCTGGGCACATTAGGATCATGGGGCCCCTATGACCTTAAGAAAACACTATTTAGTTACAATAGATAAAGAAAGACAAACAAGGTTCTAAATTTATTTTTATTTAATTACTAACTATAAAAAAATAGGAAATATAAAAAATAATCTACTAAAGTAACTCGCTGTCTCGCTTAACTTAAAATCCTTAGATTAATTCTATGTTGATTGCAAAGGTACCCTTCTAGATTTAAGATGAGCAAAATCGTTAATCACTTCTTCAAAATCTATGGTATTGAGAATATCACATTCTATGGACGTCAGCGACAAACTAGTTAATCTCTCTTGAAGCATTGTACTTCTTAATTCATTTTTTATTCGTTTCAATTTGGAGAAGGAGCGTTCCCCGCTGCAGTTAGTTACCTTCATGCTTAAAAATATTCTCAATGCAATTTCTACGTTAGGAAATGTGTCTTCAATTTTGTTTTGCTTTAATAGATTATATACTTCCTGTACACTGTTAGATGCTGCATTTTCACTCCGAACATTTTTTAAGTATTCTTTTAAATGTTGACATTCTATTTCTAACTCTTTTTCATTTACATCTTCGTGATAGATTCGAGAAAATTCTTTGCATCCTTGTCGTATCTCTTCGGAATTCAGAGTTTTTAAGTGAAAAAATAAACTAAAACGTTGACTGGCGGTCTCATATGAACTTTGTCGCTGTTTTAGATGAACACTCAAGGTATCGATTATTGGCAGAAAGGTTTCTACGTTGAATCGCTCTTTTCCATTCAATTGGACTGATGGCGCAGAGCCATCAAAAAAACTCTGCCGTGAGCTTCTATGTCTTGTTCTTTGAGATAGATCCTTGTAGTCAGATTCTGGGTTATTTTCTTTGGCAGAGGATTCGGAATTATCAAATTTATCCCTGAGGTTAGTAATAAAATCATAAAGTGAAGTCAACAAATTGGTTGCAACGTCCAGTGTTATTGTTTCTTTCTGAAGATAATTACTTGTTTTGTCTATTCTTTCCAATATAGTGCTCCAGATTTCCGTCAGTATAATAAATTCTAGATTTCCCATTTTTCTAGACAGACTAAGGGCTGCGTCTCTTGTTTCTCGTGCCTGTTCAGTATCGTTTGCGATGGTGATTAAAGCTTCTAATATTCTTTTATAACCCCCATGCAAAGCACTTACTGCATCAGCTCGGGCTGACCATCTGGTTTGTGAAAGACTCTTAACAACTTTTTTTGAACCTAAATGTTCTGTTAACATATTCCATCTGTGGGTAGAGCCCGAAAAAAAGTTGAACACTTTCTGAACTATTTCAAAAAACTGTGATGCCTCCGGTACACACCCAGCAGCATGGACACCTACCAAGTTTAGTGAATGTCCTGCACATGGTATAAAGGTGGCAAATTCACATTTTTCCTTGATTCTTGTTTGTAGACCACTATACTTTCCCGACATATTTGAAGCATTGTCGTAGCTTTGGCCTCTGCAATCTTTTATGGGAATATCATGTATCTCTAAAAAATTTAAGATGGTCTCCTCTAAATACTTAGATTTATGCTCTTTAATAGGTATAAATTTCAAAAACCTTTCAACAGGTACACAGTCTTTTACGTATCGAATGGTGAAAGTTAGCTGGTCAATATGAGACAGATCGGGCGTACTGTCAACGCTTATGGAAAAATATTTTGCTGATTTAACTTCATTTATAATTTTTTTAGAACCTGTTTTCCCATTACTTCAATAAACTCATTACAGATATTTGCTGATAAATAAGAAATGTTACCCTTTCCAGGATTCCCAAATTTTTTTAAGTGATCTGCAAGAAATGGATCAAATTCACTCAATAATTTCACACAACCCAAATAATTTCCATTGTTTGGAGATCCTAGGATTTGATTGTCGCCGCGAAATGGAAGCCCTCTCGATGCCAAAAATTTTACAACAGCTACAATCCGTTTAAGTACGTTTCTCCAGTAATCCACTTCCTTTTGATGTTGAGATAATAAGTCTATTTCTCTTCTACCAACCGCTTTACTTCGTTCTAGATAAGTCATCATAGATTGCTTATGCGCTGGGCTATTTTCATGTGTTAAAATTATGTGATTAATATGCTTCCAATCATTACATCCATTCCGAGAGCAAAGATTAACATCATTTGGGTTAAATAAGCAGCATGAAAAACAAAATACAGAGCATTTGGAAGGCGAATACAGCAACCATTTTCTTTCGACGCTTTCATTGTTCTTTAATTTGCGAATAAATAATGCTTTGTTGAAATATCTCGTTACTTATTTATTACCATCTTTGAAGGTTCTGGATGCCTCGGAAAAGTCAGAATCTTTATTTTGAAAATATACTGGTCCCTTACGAATTAAAATTTCGCGATTTATTTCAACAAACTTTTCGTGAAAATAATCGGCGGGATCGTGCGATATTAATTCTTCTGTGTTGGAAAACTGCTGTTCAATTGACACAGTTGGAATAATCGGTTTTAGTGAAGTCACTGAAGTCGTTGCACTTTCGTCGTAGGAATAGTCGCTTTCTGATTCAATCTCTTTTTCAAAATTGGAACATGAAGGTTTAGAAATTCCCGCAATTTGTAATTGAGCTGAGTCATCATGTGGAACATTTATGAGTTGATTGCTACTTACAGAAGTTTCTCCAGTAGTAGTAGTAAAATATGATGTTAATTTTGGTAACTTTTCAATTACTTCTTTCTGATGTAGAGCTTTTTTCCTTTTTTCAGATCCACTAGGATATGACCATTTCGACATTTTATATTATAATTCAGTATTTAATTAATTTTATGACGAAAATATTCGCTAACACAAAACAGACAAACGACGATTTAATCAAACAATACTATTTTTTTTATCAGAGCTCGAGCACAGTCAGTAACAAACTAACAACTACAAACAAAACAAACGCCACAACATCGCAGACAAATAATTGAAGGGAATTCCCCCGTTCGTCAAGTCAAACGACGATCGGGAGTCGGGAATTCCCCTTTTTTGTCTTTGGTATTACGAATGACGTTCGAATAGGTTTTTTTAAGACATAAACCACACCGCATCAAATAATTCTTCTTTTTTTAATTTAATAATTTTTCTTTTAATTGTATTCTTATACTTACATAGAGGTATTTAAATTAACCTAAACATACTAATATCGGAAAAACTCATTTTTAAGAGAGAGTGGAGTACTTATACGGATACCCTGTTTATTTATTAGTTTGATCTTTCTTTTTGACGGATGTCAAATCTGAAATCGATATAACTTTGCAACGACGAACAATATTTTCTTATTTTAATAATATTAAAAATTGATAATAATCATAAGAATAGACACACAACATAAAAGTACCTGTTAAGGACTCAAGCATTTTCCGAAAGTCTTAAAAGGTTTTTATTGCTTCGAATTAAATTTAAATAGAAAAACTGAAACCAATGGTCTCTTACCTACCCAATGTTTTTATGTCTAATGCAATAAAATTGATTGACGAATGAATTTATTTATTTTGAATAGTTTAAAACATACTTACAGCCACATATTTAGCCAACACATTTTTTACATCAATAGATATTTTCTGTTTCCCATCACTGACCCATCTGTCAAAAAGTTCAAGCTATGTTGTACAAGGTATAGCTATCCGCATGCGGCAAACTAAAGGTAATATAATAAGCGCAGGTATTGTAGTAAGTCATTATCATCAGATTTTTCAAAATTAATATTTTTCGGTAATACCTAAATATCGGTTATCATTTGGTAATCTGGCAGGAACTAGGGGGCCCCATTCGATCGCGGGGCCCTGGGCACGTGCCCATAGTGCCCAGTGGGGAAGAGGGGCCTGCACCCGTCCAATTAGAAAATTGGAAAATTGCGGTCACGAGCCCAATACTCTCCCACTGAGCTGTCCACACTCCTAATATATAATAAGCGAGCAATAACACACTTGGGTTAACTTTTGAGAGTGAATTTTTTATCCCAACCTTCAGTAAATCGACCAAATCATAAACTCCAAGAATGAAACCCGAGTAATAAATAACTGATGCTTGATCCAAGTTTCATGAAAGACAATTGAATTTTTGAGAAATAAATTTCTACTTGCTTGTTCAAGGCTGCCTTTTATAAGGTTATATTTAGCATATCATTAATGAAAAATATTTTTTCTATTTGAAATATTGATAATTTTCAAAACAAAAAAACTGCCCCGGGTGAGGATCGAACTCACGACCTTAAGATTATGAGACTTACGCGCTGCCTACTGCGCTACCGAGGCTGTGTTTAGATATACAAACGGATAAGTAATAAAAGAGATAAAACTTTAAATTATTTGAGAATATTCTTGAAACTAGAGAAAGTTAATGATACATATTTCTCTTTTTACTACAGAATCGAGGAAAAATTGAGAACCAATCTGATTAATAAATCGGAACGCTTGAAAGAGGAGCAAGAAATTTTGAAGAAAATGAATGAGGAAATCAAGGAACGAAGAGATAATGAAATCGAGGATGTAGGTATTGATATCCATAGCTAAATGTTGAAACCATGCATGTCATCCATTTTACAAGTGTGTTGAGAATTACATTCCTGAATAATTAATAAATACACTTGTTGCCAATTACAGGGCTATAGCTCCATATTCATCAAGTCACAATAACCCTTGCAGGGTCCTATGTGATGTAGTAGTAGAAACTATATTTTGCGTTTTAGGTTCTTAGATTACTTCTAGTTTCGTTAGACAACAATCAATACATACGCTCACAATGGATTCACCAATATTTCATTGAAAAGACTTTTCAATTTTGGTTTTACTAGTGAGCTATCCCGTAAATTACGGCGTACCCTAAAAGATCCGGGATGTTATGGAGTACTCTAAGATCTGAGGGTTTACCGAGTACTCTAAAAGATCTAGGGGTTTACGGAGTTCTCTAAAAGATCTAGGGGTTTACGGAGTACTCTTAAAGATCTGAATTATACAAAGTAGTCTAAAGAGCGCTAACCTTTTTATCGTGATCGTCTAGTGGCGGCGAATAGGACGTTACGTTGTGTAGGCAACCCAAATTACACCTAACGAGAGCAAGGAAACTGTGATGGGTGGTTCAAATATTCGGAACACAATAATACCAGAATAATATATTTCTATTAGTAATATTTAAAAGCAACAACCCTCAATAAATGGAAACACATTTATCAGCCTGTGGTTAAATCTACTCTACGCAGTGGTTCGCAAAGCGCCCCAGTGAAACCAATAGCGCCAATAGTAATAAGTCTAAATGACTTATTACTACATATCGTTAGGTCGGTAACTCGCTCAAATCAGATATCATTCTTATGCAGCGGATAAAGTTATGCAGGAAAAGGGGATACAGCCAGCATTCGCACCTTCAACTGTACTTCCAGAAACCAGTGCTGAACCTTCCATTACGAGGGGTAAGTTTAAATGGAAAGTAAGGTAAGGGTAATTGTGGCATGCCCAGGAGATCTCCTTGAAGAAGGGATTTAACATAATTCGAGTCGACCGGAAAAGTTACTATCAAAGGAACTGTGTCTGGCCTCCAGGGGGTGGTCAAGGCCCAGGAAGGCTCAGATATTACTGAAGAACGAACCGAACACTACCTGAAGGGTCACGTAAACTAATCCCTGGGGATATCACAATACCTCGGAACAATTATCTAGCAATCACTCACACATTCTCACAGTAGCGTTGGATGTCCGGAGGTATTTACTTTCTCTATACGACATGTTGTCCTCTACCACGACTACTCAGCAATTTACCCTAAAGAACGCTACTGGTTCACATGGAATACAATCTCTCAAAGTAAGCGGGCACATGTATATGACAAATATGTAACACGAACTGACCAGGACATAATAAAATAGATACAGTACCGCATCACCTAGGCGCGTTAATGAACGTTACAATAAGAATTGTGTGATCCAGGGGATCACACAAGAGTACATACAAAGCAGTTACATATCAAGCACAGCAATTATTAAGAACAGATAATATAAAATACCTATTGGCAAGTACTACGCAGATAAAGAACCACTATTTACAAATACAGCAAAAAGCAACCAGGCACCGAGAGAAAGTATACAATACAAACATATAACTTGTGAGGGTCGTGTTAAAACATTCCGGTCGGATTAAATAACAGTGAAGCAAATATACAAGAAGGAAAAGCGATGAATGGAAGTACAAAGAACGAGAGTGCAATCACTTATTTCACATTAACAATAAGGTGGTATTCAAAAATGTAAAGCATGCAATTAATCAGAAGCATTTAAAAGAAGTTAACTTATCTCGAGTATGTTAGTAAGTTGCTCAGGAGGTTTATTTCCAAGAACCTTCCTCTTGAATGGTTTCAAATACAATGGGGACGCTATAAGAACATTGTTCTCCTTTGTTATTGTCACTAATCACATACGTGTCAAGTTACAGCGCCACAGAGTATTTTGACAAAGAAATAACGCGGGTAAATACAATGACATATTGGTGGAATTTACTTATGTTATCTCCGAGGGACTCTGTGACTCGTATGATCCTTAGAGGATCTGGATCTCTTCACTAGTTATACAGATTTGTGGACTCTAAGGATCATACGAGTCACGCTGATATTTAATCCAACCGGAATGTTTTAACTAAATTGCATTGCCTTTGTACATAACTAAAGCGACCCTCACAAGTTTTCTGTTTGTATTGTATACTTTCTCTCGGTGCCTGATTGCTTTTTGCTGTATTTATGCATAGTGGTTCTTTATCTGCGTAATACTTGCCAATAGGGATTTGTATTATCTTTTCTTACTAATTGCGGTGCTTGATATGTTACTGATTTGTATGTACTCTTGTGTGATCCCCCGGATACCCATTTCTCTGTTCTTATTGTAACGTCCATTAACACGCTTAGGTGATGGGGTACTGTATCTATGTATTATGTCCTAGTCAGTTTGTCTTACCTATTTGTCATATGCATGTGCCCGCTTACTTTGTGAGATTGTATTCCATGTGAACCAGTGGCGTTCTTTAGGGTAAATTGCTGGGGAGTCCTAGTAGAGGACAACATATCGTATAGAGAAAGTAAAAAACTCCAGATATCCAACGCTACTGTGAGAATGTGTGAGTGATTGCTAGATAATTGTTCGAGGTATTATGATGTCCCCAGGGATTAGTTTACGTGACCCTTCAGGTAGTGTTCGGTTCGTTCTTCAGTAATATCTGAGCCTTCCTGGGCCTTGTCACCCCGAGGAGGTCAGATACAGTTCCTTTGATAGTAACTTTTCCGGTCGACTCGAATTAGGTTAGATCCCCTCTTCAAGAAGATCTCCTGGACATGCCACAATTACCCTTACCTCACTGTCCATGTAAACTTACCACTTGTAATTGAGGTTCAGCACTGGTTACCGGAAAGACAATTGTAGGTGCGCATGCTGGCTGTATACCCTTTCCTGCATAACTTTACCCTTTCCGCTGCATAAGAATGATATCTGATTTGAACGAGTACCGACCTAACAATATTTAGTAATAAGTAATTTAGACCCGGGGCGCTTTTGGTTTCACTGGGGCGCTTTGCGAACCACTGCGTAGAGTAGATTTAACCACAGGCTGATGAATGTGCTTCCATTTATTGAGGGTTGTTGCTTTTGAACATTATTAATAAAAATATATTATTCTGGTATTATTGTGTTTCGAATATTTGAACCTCCCGTCACTGTTTTCTTGCTCTCGTTAGGTGTAATTTGGGTTGCCTACACAACATAAAGTCCTATTCGCCCGCCCCTAGACTATCACGATAAAAAGGTTAGCGCTCTTTAGATTACTTCGTATAATTCCAGATCTTTTAGAGTACACCGTAAATTCCCAAACCTTAGAGTACTACGTAACACCCCTAGATCATTTAGAGTACTCCGTAATGTACGGGATAGCTCATTCTTCAGCAGAAATGAATGGAGGGCTTTCATATGATTTTTTTTTCGTTTCAAGCCCCTCTCTTTCCAAGTTACTGTCTGTTGGAGGAGAAATTTTGTTTTTATTGAATATATCATATATGGAAAAATTAAAAATAATGAAATTTGGAAGTTAGCTAACGTTAAAAATTGAATTTTTTGACAGATTTTTCAATTCTGAAATGTTATCACCAAGTTGGGTAAAAATCAACTTCAACAATATTTTGTACCAGAAATTTTTGATGCTTCAACATTTTTCACATTGAAAAATTGTTTTGAGGAGATGAATAAGCACCATTTTTGTATCCAGAACTTTCTCATAGAAAGTTTTCGGAAACAGAAGATCTGCCTGGGTGAAAGAGAAATTTTCCAGTCAGACCATTTCACTGTTGGGTCAAAAATCAAAAGTGTGCCTTAGGTAGCGTAAGGTCACAGTAACAGGTAGTAGCCTAACCAAAACACAACTGAACATCTAACTTGCACAAGCTGTATAAAGCTTTTACGAGATTTTCACAGAAGTTCTAGTAGCACAAATTTAAATTTTATAAAATTTCTTGAAACCTTTTCAAAATTAAATTAAATAAACGCCTTAGAAAACACTGTTTCAATTTGAGTACACAGTATCAAAAAGAAATAAAAGAATGCAAAGATGATACAGAATATTAATTGAACTTACTCGACAAATATTGCATGGAGTAGTCCGTTACTATGTGAAAGCTCTTCATTAAATGGAATGAAATAAGAAACAGTCCTTTTTTTCTATCCCTTTTTATTAACTGAATATACAGGTACTCGAGTTTCATAGTGTTTGCTACATTTTCAAACTGAAAACAAAGTAATTTCTTATTTCGTCCCATTTTCCCAATTAAAGGAAACAGCGCTGTTTCATAACGGTATTATGAAAACCAAATTCCATTCGAAAAATGCCCAACATAACCTCAAGAAATTCATCGAAACTACCTCTTTTTAAAAATCGCCTTCACAAATCTCTTCAAAAATATGGAGCGCATCCTCAGAAAGGCGATACGACATTTTTACTGATGATATTCAATCCACCTCCATGTCCGCAAAATAAAAACAATCAATAAGAGTAACGGATTATCCATTTCGTGGTTCGGATTTCACAGCCACATGTCGAACAGAATTGTGATCCGAAGTCTCACATGTTTAGTTGAAGGTTAGCCATTTAATAATATGGATCGTTTATCTACTGCTGAACTTGCGAAAATTGCGAAAACTTACTACAGAAACAATGATTTTGTAGTAAGTACGTTTCCTGCATTACGGGCTGATTGTGGTCGACATAATCGTCCATTTTAGCGTACAATTTGTAACACAGTGATAAATTTCGAAGAGGATGGATTTGTTACTCATGTCTTAAGGCCCCTACACCATCGAAATGCACGCTCGACCGAAAATATTTCTACTGTACGTGCAAAAGTTGAAGAAGATCCAAATTTATCAATTCATCGGCGCGCCCAACATTTGCGTCTCTTATGGTACGCTTAGGCGTATTTTGCATCTGGATTTGCATCTTCATCCTTACAAGGATCAGTTGACACAAGAACTGAAGCCAGCTGACCATAGAGTGCGTAGAACATATGCCGATTGGGTGCTTGCACAACAACGTTTGGATGACGATTTTTAGCATCGAATTTTCTTCAGAGACGAAGCACACTCGGTAGCTATGAAAGCAAGCAAAATTGTCATATTTAGTGCAGTGAAAATCTTTTTGTAATTGCTGAGAGACCATTACATCCACGAAAAGTCACTGCATGGTGTGGAATTTGGTCTGGTAGAGTAATTGGCCGTACTTCTTTGAAAATGAAGAAGGTGCCACTCAAACCTTCAATTTTCATCGTTATAACGAAATGATTGCCCATTCCTTTTGGCCTGAAATTAATGATTTGGAAGTGGAACAGATGTGGTGCCAGCAAGATGATGCAACAAGCCGCACAACACGACTAGTGATGGCTTTATTGCAAGAAATATTCCCCAGACGCGTAATTTCCAATCCAATTATCGCCATTGGATTTTTTTTGTGGGGTATGCCGATAATCCTCAGACTATTGACGATTTGAAAACCAACATCCTTCATGTTCTTGGTGAGATATTGCCCGAAATGTGCCGGTCATCGAAAATTACCTCGCAAGGATTGAGTCCTGTAAGAGATCACGCGGAAGAGATTTAAATGATATATTCTACACATAATGGCAAGGTCCAAGTATTATATTGAAATGAAAATGTGTTTAGGTTTACCTTTAGAAACACAAAATGGATAACCTGTATATAAATATAACATACTCAACATTCTCGACGACCAAGTGGTCTTGTCAAAACTAATATAAAACCATTTCTTCATAATTATCACTCGTATTCTATATTCGTCCACAGAAAATCAACAAAGGTTTTATTAAGTACTTTTTAAGACTCATTTATATCCAAAAAGACCGTGCATGAGTAAAAAACCAAATTATAATTATTATATATCTATTAGAGTGATAGAACTTTAAACTGAAATAAAACACATTTAAATTAGGGTTGAAGCCAAAATTTTTTTTATTTGAAAGATAATTTTATGAAATTTATGTTTTAAAAATAATTTCCGGCATATGTCCACCACGACTAGCTCTGAGGAACCGCATTCGACCAGACCAATTATGGACCATTTTTTCGAGTAATTCAGGCCTTATTTCATCAATATCACGAGCTATGTTGGCTTCCAAAGCGTCTTTTATTTCTGGTTTATCAATGTAAACCAATGACTTGACATATACCCAAAGAAAATAATCAAGTGGATTTATGTCGCATGATCTTGAAGGCCATTTAATTGGACCATTTCCCAAAATAATGTTATCGCCAAATCTTTCTTTCAATAAATCAATTGTTACGGTAGCATCATGAGGTGTAGCACCACCTTGTGGTAACCAAAAGACATCTGGGTCGATACCATTCAAATTTTCAAACAAATAATCGTTGATCATCGATCTGTAACGAGCACCATTCACTGTAACATTAGTTCCAGCATCGTTTTTAAAGAAATATGGATCGATGATGTCTCCAGCGTGTAAAGCACACCATACAGTGCATTTTCAGGATGCAATGGAACCTGCAGAACTTCTTGAGGATTGTTTTCACTCCATATACGGCAATTTTGCTTGTTTACATAGCCGTTCAACCAGAAATGAGCTTCATCACTAAACACAATTTTACCATACGAAAGTGTATCAACTTCAAGATGTTCTAGAGCCCAATCAGCAAACAAACGACGCTTATTATGGTCAAGTGGCTTTAGTTCTTGAACCAGTTGGATGTTGTATGGGTGTAGACCAAGATATTTACGCAAAATTTTCCCTGTGGTGGATGCACAGAGTCCAACTTGTTGTGAACGTCGACGAATAGATGAATCTGGATCATCATTAACACTATGACTTACAGCAGCGATATTTTCTCCTGTACGTACAGTTCTTTGTTTGGTTGTTTTTGTTGCATCGAGTATAGAAAATGTTGACCGAAATCTATCGATAGTTCGACGAATAAGCTGCTCTGATGGACGATTATGTGAACCATAAATTTCATGGAGTGCTCTATAAGTTTGGCTTCTACCTTCTGTCAAATCACAGTTATCCCTATCGAAAGTTCACTTTAAAACAAAACACGATATAATATGAAATAATAAAGAACGGTGTTTTTCTTGATAGAAGGCATCTTCAATATCTTTAATATCAATTAATTCTGCATATCTCGCTACAAATTATGGTGACTTATATTCGTTGGACATCACAGTACACTAATAGTTGAAGCTAATATGCTTCGATATGTGTGCATGTCTGCTGATTATGTTCCGGCGATCAACAAAACTTATTCGAGTCCATTTGAGTTTTAAACTATTATAGAGTTGCACTGTCCCGATCGAAGAGCTTTCTGTTACCAGAGATCATACTTATTAATTATATTGTAAAATATTATCAGACGAATCAATTCATATAACTACATTTGAGAGTAGCCCGCTCAATATTTTCAACAAATTATAATATCTGTGTGAAGTTAGGGAAAAAGTCTTGGATATATATTTATTGGTTATTAAACGAACTAACAATTTTGGAAAAATACAATACACATAAAAGTTGCTTAATTTTTTTTCAATTCAATATTTCAATTTGGAAAATGTTGAAGCATCAAAAAGATCTCATGGAAAATTTAGGGGTGGACTTTTTCACTCCTTTGTGATAACGTTTCGGAATTACAAAACCTGTCAAAATGGAACATGTAAATTACCGTTAGCGACCATTGAGTTCTATGAAGAAAATATTCAATGAAAACAGAATTTTTGCTCCACTTTCAAATGGTAGTAACTTGAAACAGAAGAAGAACAAAATATCGGGTGTTTTTTTAGAGTGATAGAACTTTGAATTGAAATAAAACATTTATATTAAGATTGAAGCCAATTTTTTTTTATTTGAAAGATAACTTTATGACATTTATGTTTTAAAAATTATTTCCGGCATATGTCCACCGCGACTAGCTCTGAGGAACTGCACTCGACCAGACCAATTTTGGACCACTTTTTCGAGTAATTCAGGCCTTATTTCATCAATAACACAAGTTAAGTTGGCTTTCAAAACGTATTTTGTTCTGGTTTATCAGCATAAACCAATTAATTGGACCATTTCTCGAATTAATGTTATTGCTAAATCTTTCTTTCAATAAATCTATTGTCACGGTAGCAGTATGTGGTGTAGCACCATCTTGTTGGAACCAAAACACTCTGGGTCGATATCATTCAAATTTTGAAACAAATAATCATTGATCATCGATCTGTAAGGAGCACCATTCACTGTAACATTAGCTCCAGCATCGTTTTTGAAGAAATATGGACCGATTATGCCTCCATTGTGTAAAGCACACCACACAGTGCATTTTTCAGGATGCAATGGAACCTGCAGTACTTCTTGAGCATTGTTTTCACTCCATACACGGAAATTTTGCTTGTTTACATAGCCGTTCAACCAGAAATGAACTTCATCACTAAACACAATTTTACGATAAGAAACTTGGACAACTTGAAACTGTCCTAGGGCCCAATCAGCAAACAAACGACGCTTATTATGGTCAAGTGGCTTTAGTTCTTGAACCAGTTGGATCTTGTATCGGTGTAGACCAAGATCTTTAAGCAAAATTTTCCATTTTTTCATTTTCCACTGAGTCCAACTTATTGTGAAGGTCAACGAATACAAAAATCTGGATCATCATTAACACTATGACTTACAGCAGCGATATTTTCTTCTGTACGTACAGTCTTGATGTTGTTGTTGCATCGAGTAGAGAAATTGTTGTCCGAAATCTATCGATAGTTCGACGAATAAGCTGCTCTGATCGACGATTATGTAAACCATAAATTTCACGAAGTGCTCTATAAGTTTGGCGAATAGAACACTGATTTTGAAAATAAATTTCAACAATTTGTAAACGTTGTTGCGGCGCGGGTCTTTCCATGATAACCTCTCAATGCTTACTGAACAGAAATGTCGAAACAAAATGGCTTCTACCTTCTGTCAAATTACAGTTATCCCTATCGAAAGTTCTATCACTCTAAAAAAAACACCCAATATTATAAGAAAGACCATTATTCATTTTTGCTAAAGAATCACGTCGTTTCGCATCAATTTGGAACATCCTATATATGTTTTTCTTATTTTTATGTGTCCAGATTTTAATTATCCAGGAAAAAACCACAATGTGAATGTGGAACTCCATCCCTTGAGTTGAAAAAGGGAGCAAGGACAAACATCTTCAGAAAACTGATTGAATCGATTTTTCAGGCTAGAAAACGTAAAATGAACATGAAACACTATATGCAGACCCAGACCCTTAAGAAAGAAAAAGAAATGCAGACCCTCAAGACAGAAGAAGCAGAAGAGCAAGAAGTTTGCAATATTTATAATGATTTTCATAGAAACAAACTTTATCATATAAGTAAACAAAGGAAACAGGTATATTTTATTTTTGAGTATTATTTTCAACTTTTAACGATCTATTGAATTGATTACAGGAGAGGAAAGATTATTCCAAAATCAAACAAGAGTTGGGGTCTTCCAACAAGACAACAGATGAAAATAGAGATGTCAAACAGAATGAAATTTACCTTAATCAGTGCATGGAAAAAGAAGAAAGGTGTGTCAATAATTAAGAACGACACCAAGTCGCCTAGTGATACTTCATTAGGAGCTGATCAATTTCAATAGAACTCATACACGATTTTACTAGGGAAAAAATTTTCGTTATATACCCTGCCGAGCATAAAATAAGGGGCATCCATAATTTGCATTCATTATAGAAAGGTGTTGTTATTTCGGATTTTTCCGGTTGTAACGTTCTAACTTCACGCTATGTTTTTGTCGTGATTGCTCGAATGGAAACATTTTTGTTGTTTTATTGAAAGTTTAGTAATAAGGATGAAAAATGAAAAGTGCATTTAATATGTTTTCACAAGATATACAGTAACAACAACCGTAACAAGAACTTGAGAACAGTAACGAATTTTTTTTTCTCTAGCAGTGATAACAGCTTGAAAACGACGAGGCATGCTTTGGATCAGATTTCGGATCATATACTGCGGAATTTTGTCCCCTCTTTGGACTAGTATAGCATGAAGCTACCAAGAATATCTTGGTGCCGACACGTGTCTCTGTAAACGTCTTCCCATCTGATCCTAAGTATGGTCAGTATAATCAGTAACTATCCGATCAATGTGGGGCCATGCATTATCATGCATAAAGGTTGTGTTTTCTCCAAGATTAATCATGATGTGATGATACAACATGGTCTTCTGGAACTTCTGTCAGGTACCTATGAGCAATCAAAGCCCTATTTTGAATACTCCGTGCGAGCTTCAAAAAAGGTTTCCATGCCATAACTCAGCATCCACCAAATAGAAGTCACTCAATGATATGCACTTGAGCATATCCGTTGCATTGTCCTTACCACAGAACTACACGTCTGTCTGGCCTATTAGACAAAATTACAATTCATCTAAAATAATATGTGACTTCAATCCTCTCCCAAGCCAAGTGTACTCGTACAAAATTCAACCTTGCAATCGGGTGTTGGCAAGAAAGCGGCGGTCTAATATCCCTAGCATGAGATGGTTAACCGGTAGGATGTAAATATTCACTCACTTACGTTTAAATTTCTCACATCTTTCAAATGATTTCGAAGGAAAACTACGGTAACCATTCGGTTTCTCAATGCACTAGAAAGGAGAAAGCAATTGTACCTTTTATGGTCCTGAATAAGGACCTCTAGTCAGTCTTTTGGTGACGTTGAAATACTCATCGCATACTGCAGAGGCGTCAAAGTTTTTCGCTGTTTCGTGCTGACTGACCGCAAAGATCTTCTACGGCAGCCACAATTGATGCGCAATAACAGTGTAGCGACCATCTTCTTTGCTTCTCATTCAGAATTCTGCTCTGCTCTGCTGCAGCTTGCCGGCGTATCATATAGAGGACACGACTAGTCTATCCAATACCTGACCGACCGTCCCCGCCGAGTTCAAGTAGGGCAAGGCACACAGCGTTCGACGACCGTTCCGAGGTGGAACACAAGGTCACTGGTGTCACAGGTAGACATGCGCACCACGCCTGTGTGAAGAGTTCAGGCGCGCATGCTCAAAATGAAACGCCGTCTCCCAAATTAAAAGGTAGAATTTCCCTCATAATTGGCTATAGAACTTCAACAATATTGTTAGCCATTTCAACACTTACAATGACAACACAACTCAATCAAAAAATTTTCACTAGACAGATGAAATCATTGAACCAAAAAATATGCTGATAAAGGTTTTTACAAATATAGGAGGGAGACCCTTTATTTGTCAAACACTTACCGAAACAATAACTTTTTTCATTCAAGCAATCGTCACATACAGATAGTGAACTATTTTACAACTGAAAAATCAAAAAATTTCTAAAATGAATACAAATAACAGGATTTTGTGTCGCATTGTATAAACACAATTTATTCAGAAAATTAATGACTTTCGGTCTCTCGGAGGACGTTCGTAAAAATATAAACGACCAAAACATGTTCAAGTTACTCAGTAAATCGTGGAATATGAAAATATGGTATATCTATATGCTTTTTCTTTTTTGAGTAAAATTGTTATCATAATTCACTTGGTGCTTACGTGAAACTTCAATCATTTCTCACAACGCGTGTGCTCTTCACCTTTAAAAAAATTTAGAAAACCTGCTTTAATATAAAAAAATGAGAAGGCTTTTCCATAAAATTTCATTAAATTCAACAAAAATTATTATACTATCGGGTGTTTTTTTTAGAGTGACAGAACTTTCGCTAGGGACAACTGTGATTTGACAGAAGGTAGAAGCCATGTTGTTTTAACATTTCTGTTCAGTAAGCGTTGACAAATTATCATGGAAAGACTCACGCCGCAACAACGTTTACAAATTTTATTTATGAAAGACGCATCTCCAAATGAAATAATAATAATAATAATAATAATAATAAAGGCCTTTATTCACTTGATTTAAATACAAAAGAAACAATCAAACTCAACATTTATACTATGATTATTTATGCGTATTTAAGATTTTATTAATATAATATCCAGTGATAAAAACAAGCCAATATTGTGAATGTTACTGTGAAAAGCCGAAATATGTTGAAATCGAATTTCTCCTGTAAATATCGATTTTGTCCTGCGAACGTCGATATTTTTCTATGAATTTACCAGGTCGGTTGGTGTATATCGGAAGTATTTTTGTCAAAGTTAATTTTCTGACTAACGCTGGATGTAGACAATCAACGTGCCTTTGTGGTGACTTTTGAAAAAATCGTTCTGTTACATCAAGACAGGTTTAATATTTTATATGAATATCTACATTAAATATAAAAAACGTAATGTATGCTATGGCAATAATGAAACAATTACTTGGTATGTTGAGATACATTTATGAATTCTTCGTAGTAACTGATTAACGTGAATCAATTAGTATGCAAATTCTAGGATCAGCATACTTCCAAATGGTAATTAAGAGAGATGTATATTAGACTTTAGTGGTTTATTCACAGCCTAAATATATTAAAAATATACAAGTTTGAGTTGTTTTACCCAAACGTTGAGGAAATTGTTTCGGTGTACTATTGAACTCTAAATTCCGAGAAAACAGTATCTTGTTTGCAAAGTAGTAGATCTATGAACTTTTTCAGCGTTGTTTACTTTCACTGGGCTCACTGGGTTCACTGGGTTCACTTTTCGATCCACTTTGCACAATTACTATTTAATTAAAAATAAATAATATTGATAATACATTCATTTCCAGGCCTTTTATTGCGTTTAATGGGTTACGTGTTATTAAGTGCGGGTGTTCCTTGAAAAGTTAAAGTGAATGCGAATATACACTTATTCAAGAACAGAGAGAATGTGTGATTATGACTTGACAGTTGAGACAAAGTGAAAATATGATTTGATCTTCATAGAAATAGAATGTGTATGGGATCAGAACTTTGTTGATCGGAGAGTAGAGAATGTTGCGTGACCGTTGGGTCGGAAAACGGCAGGAGAGTCTGTTGATGTTCTGGGCCAAATGCCAACGAAATACTAACAGGGATGTGTTCTCAAGAAGTACTAAAAATGGATATTTCTTGATGCTTAGCGCGAGAATTTAGAGTTCCGAAACGACATATGGCTATTTTCGTGTCCCATTCAGATTGAGAGACAATTTTGAAAGTTTGCTGGACCCTGGAAACGTACTTGTACGTGCCTAGTAAAAATTTTTGAAAAAGCATGGACTTGAATGTTCTCATACAGTTGGTCACGGTTATGATAGTGCTGCAGGTATGAGTGAGTTGGAATCGTGAAGTCTGTTGATTCGTACTCTAGACATTCTGCTCAACGTACTGCCATTTTGAAAGACAAAATTTGGGGCTCATACCGACAGATCGTCAAAAAAGCCTATTAGCAATATGCGAAACACGATGAGTTCACGAGCATGATATCAGATTCATAGAAATTTATTCAGCGATTGTGAATGCCAACTCCAATCTAGTCGCAATAAAGAAATCTCACAAGCAAACTCTTCAAATGCTTAACATACTTCGATTTTCGCATTTTGTATATGCCTGGTGAATCTTTAGAAACTCATGAGCTATACAGTGTCACTGTTAAAACAACTTCAAGCAATTAATACCGACGTGGATAATGTTCTTAAACCAGGTGGATAATGTTATTAACATTTTGCAACTTTTCAGAAGGAATGTTGACGGCGAGTATCTTCATCTTTATGAAGAAGCGAAAGTGTTACTCGAAGAAAATGGTGGTATACTGCAAATGCCAGAAATTGAAGTGTGGAAGGCAGATGTGTGCATCACCTCCCCTACTTCAAAATCTGCTTTGGAATGCTTAGACAATTGCGATTAAAACCTTTATCGAAATATATACATATTGCTAATAATATTGGCAACTATACCTGTTTTCTCTGCTATCCCAGAAAGGACTTTCCCAAGTCTAAGGAGACTCAAAACATACTTGAGAAATACAACGGGTGAAAACAAACTGAACGGATTGACTCTCATGAATATCCACTATGAAAGAGATATTAATACCGATGAAGTAGTGGATATATTCAAGAAGAAAAAAAGAGGACTAATTGTATGATATGTAAATAAAATCAAATGTTCTTGTTTTTTTTTGTGTTTTCAAAAGGTTAAATATTTATTTTATAATAAATATTATTACGTTTACTTCATGCACTTTCATTCGTTTTGATTTCTTGAACCAGTGGCGTATACAGAGATCGAGTTTGATGTTTTTGCTATGCCATATACATGTTTCAATACGGAGGTTCCGTAGAAATCACAATCCATACACTCATTTATTTCTGAGAAAAAAAAATTGTTACTACTCACATTATCCTCTCTGTATACGCCCTCGTCTTGAAACCCCCTCTCCGAAACTAAAACCAGGCTACGTCCGTGATTACTTGGTGTTTTTTGATATGATTTACTTTCTAATTCATTATATTTAATAAGATATCAACAAGAAAAGGATAAAGATGCGAAACGTAAAGAACTAGTGTTGAAGGAATTGAAAAGCTACCACAGTGATATGAGAATGAAAAAGCAGGAAAAGGACAATGATGAGGCTCAAATATTTCGTTACAATCTTGCAGAACGACTGAAAAATTCGGAGGAAATTGAAAAATATGAAGAGCAGAGGAAGAAGAAAATGAGAGAATCTGAAGTACTATTTACAGCAGAATGGAAAAAGCAAATAGTTAAATATAGTTCTGTTCTTAAATATTCATTAAGTTATCCGTTTCATTTTTTCCGTAGGAAGAAAAGAAAATAAGTATTGCAAATAAATTTTCTGGAAATTCCGTTACCGACATCCATGGAATTGAAGATGAAAAATTTCTTTCATATGCAAAAGATGTTCTGGAATATGTGAGAAATAAACGAATGGATGATTATCCTCTGCGGAGAGAAATAAACGTGAGTGTAATCTGTGGACGGTAAGAACAATCATAGTTTGAGACAAAATTGAAATGTGAAACTCCCGAAGACCATTATTTCTTAAGATCAACAGCAGTGAATCATCGACGTACTTCAAACCATCACTCTGGTTAAACAGGAAAGAAGTTAGATTAAACTATCCAGACAGGCTTAACTCTTTTAAAATTTATATAGGCTGTATATGAATTTGAATATTAAAACAAATTGAAATATGTTTATCTTCTACAATTTTAATTTCAAAAAAATTTTTATTCAAAAAACTTTTAGAAATAAATTTATGTCTAACAAGCACTGCTTACATTTAACAGACGTATATAATCAAAACTCAATATACAATGTCAAATGAAATAAATAACCCCACAGATGTACGAAAGTAATTAAAATTAATAAATAAATATTCAAAGGAGACAAAATTTTGTTTCTGGTTTTACCTTTGAGAAATACTACTTGCCTTATAAAAACATGAACACACTTAAAGGACTTCTCAAAGAATATAATTTATTTGAAATATTTAATATATTTAAATATTCGAACAAATTATTCCAAAAATCTCTAAAAACTGTGCACTATATCTTCAAAAAACAAATATAATTCTAGATAATCCCGTCTTCAGCCCTTTTTCAACATTCCAAATATCAAAATCAAAAACCTACATTACTCACGTGTTAAAAGACTTAAGCTTTGAACTACAGATCAACTATATAATTCAAGATTGATTTATGTTCTAACAAAATCAAAGAACAGTGTGAGTTATTTTAAGGTTTATTTAAATTCATTGACATCCCATAATGGTATTTATTGAAACCAAAATATAATTATCTATTATATATAAAATAAAATAGAAAGGCCTTTTACTTGATAGAAGAAATATAACAAAATTTGAATATTAAAACAAATTGAAATATGTTTATCTTCTACAATTTGTTTTAATATTCAAATTTTGTTATATTTCTTCTATCAGGTAAAAGGCCTTTCTATTTTATCTGTATATGAATGGTTGCGAAAAAAACTTAAAGGGGGATTCCGTCAAAAAATAGGGTGGGTGTTTTATATAAACTCAATTTTTTGAACCCTCCTGCTTAGTTACAGCCCCCTAGAAATAGCGCTCGAAAAACAGTTAATTTTCTTTTAAAACCGAAAAAGGGACAAAAATGAAATTAACCACACATCTTCTGCGGGCGAGAAGGTACTCAAAAAACTTCTTGTTGGTGTTCCCCTATGACTGCAAGGGGTACAAAAAGCCACCCCTAAACCTTGTCGCGCAGGAAAAATATTTTACAATAAGAAGGTTTGTTCTAAATAGCTTGATCTATTCGTAAAAAATAAGGTCTCTTTTCATTTGACGCTAAAGTTCAAAGTTTTTGAGAAAAGACTAATTTATCAACAGATAATAGGCCAGAGTCGAAGAGGCTAGAACAATTCGTTACTTTTCACAAATTAAATATCATATTAAATAGGTAGAATATTGACTTATTTGAAAGGCTTAGATTCCTGACTCGGGGATAATAACTGTTATGTACCTACATAGTAAATTAAAAATTCCTTGTTCGATGTTAATTCGGACAGTAAGTAACCTCATTATACGTTCTGTAATTCATAATTTCCGTTTGAAAAAGTTCAAGAATATCGCACTGTGATTCACATAAATAGTTTGGATAATCATAATTATTGCTTTCAATCTTTTCACAGAAATACTGCAGAAAGAATCAGCTACCACTATATCCAGAATGTTTTGGTGTTGAAGAAAATCCCTTGTTGGCATCCCAAAAAAGTCAGCTGAAATTGCCAAAGCTATGAAATTATATTTGAAGAGAATAATATGAAGTGTGAACATTTTTTCTAATCCATTAACGTACCTAAATGTATAGTTGTTCCAAATTATAATTCTGTGAATGTTTTTCAGGTTAGCTATAAATTGTATATTTAGTTATTTATATATATTGAATACATTTTATATTATCTAGCACAAATATATATATATATATATATATATATATATATATAGTTATATCAGGTGAAAAAATAAAAATATTATTGATGTATTATTTAATTCATTCTCAGGGGTGGGCCATTTGAAATTTGCATTTTTGATCTATCAATAAAAAACTAATGAATATTTTTCTAAAATTATAGATTCACTGGAAAGGTTGAACTTTAACATTTACGAATAAAAAATAATATTCCTCAATTTTTTAGTACATTTTCGATTGTTTGTGACTCAATCCCATGAATGGCAACTTCGATTTCGTGTTTAAAGGCATCAATCGTTTCTGGATGGCCAGTATAACACTTGTCCTTAACGGATACCCACAAAAATTGTCCTCCTAGGTGAAAATGAGTTTCATCGCAAGATAATTTTTTCGAGAAAATGCTCGTCTTCGACCATTGAATGAAGTGGAAACGCATGTGATGGTTACAAGAGTTCACTTCTTGCACTAGTT
Source organism: Megalocaria dilatata (assembly GCA_034642435.1). Taxonomy (NCBI): domain Eukaryota; kingdom Metazoa; phylum Arthropoda; class Insecta; order Coleoptera; family Coccinellidae; genus Megalocaria; species Megalocaria dilatata. Next base: position 47,007,276 of record CM067859.1, on the reverse strand, counting down.
GAATTTTGTGAGACTTCATACCGAGGCCCTTACATAAAATTTTCTTCAGACAAGGGATAGAATTGTTAAGTTCTTGAGCACGATCACGAGTTGATATTGATGGATGTTCAGCCATTTATTGAACTACTGCAGCAATGTTTTCAGATGTGATTACTGGATGAATTGTTTTATCAAATAATAATTCAGTTTTCACGAACCAATTTATTCACAAATTGCTGTGAAGGCATTTGATTTGTACTGAATTTTCCGCATAAGTTTCCAACAGTTTGGATAGAAGATTCACCACTTTGCAAATAAGTTTTTGATATTTCGTTAATGTCAAATGTTAAACTAAATTTCTTTCACTTCACGAATAACATAATTGTTACCAGACTCGAAATAACCACTAATTGAAAATGCAAACTCTATATGGCCCTCCCTTCATAGTCTGAAAAAATAGCCAGTTGTGAAAAAGCCAACAGATGGAAAAAAGTTAAAAGAAACTCCAAAATGTCGTCGACATAGACAGATCTTGCCTCAATTTTTTATATAAGTCCACCTTTCTCACTATTTAAATGTTACAATTATCATGTCTCTCATCGTACAAATGAAGACAACATCTTATAATGAAATAGTTTAGATACGAAACTGAGTGATATCGATTTCCGTTTGGCGGAATTAGTGTTTAGAACAAAAAAAAATGCAGAATATTTTCTTAAAATTTTGAGAAAAATGATTTTTACCACTTCATGATCATCCTTATAACCAGAAATGGCAGTATATTAAGGTATGATCCATAAAACGTACTGTCTTGGATTTTATTAATGAAACCCTGTACATCATATATATTGACTTTTTATTAAAACTTATACTGGGTTTTTCATCATAATTTGACTCCCCCTTTAACTTTGGTTCGAATGGAGGTACAAAAAAAGTTATTCACAGTTGCACGAAATCAACTAAATGTTTTCAAGATTATCTCACAATATGAAATATACACTGGGTGGAAAAGATATTGAGTGCAACTTAATTTTTTCACATTGATCACCCTGTATATTTTCTTATTTTTGGCTAGCTCCTTCTCTCTTGATCACGAATGTTAATGCATATGTCGGTCTATATTTCCTATTTTGAGAACTACAGAGTCTCAAATTCGAAGAACCACCTGGCATGCTCAATATCAAGTCAAGTGGTAGGCTATAATGAATCAACAAACGACATTAGTAACAATATGACACACGGTGATATGCAATAAAATTATTTCTGAAATATGCATTACACAGAATAAAAATCTGAAATATCCTCACTTTATGTGAAGAACAATAAAAGCATGAAAATCCAGAAATGAATTGAAGGAAGCATCACGTGAACTTGGAATAAGCTGTTGGAAGATTTATAGACTGTGAAAAAAACAATTATAGGTCATACAATTTATTACCAGCACAAATTCTCACAGAAGATCAAAAGCGGAAAAACTTAGAATACTTCAGAAATTAAATTAAATTTATGTTATATATGTACCACTTATATCAAACTACATATAAAATAAACATTCATTATAAGACATCCAAATGATATAACAAAATCCAATAAATGAAAATTGTTGACCAAAATCCTTTAAATCAAATATTTTGAGTAGACAAAATTTTGTTTCTACTGATCAATCTTATGAAAACAAATATCTTTCAGAAATGTTTAACATAATCTTAAGAATTTCATCATAAAACTATCTTGCTTAGAATATTCAATATTATTGAATATCTAACTAAGTTACTTTTTAGAAAATCTCAGTATATGTAAAAACATTACTAAAAACCAAGTTTTAAGAGAGACTTTGCTTCGTCAGTACTCAAATAATTCATATTGAATGAAATATAACGTCAATCAACAACAAATATTTACTCACCCTTCAACAATTTAGAAAACTTCTGGTAAATGAATACTGAAAAATTTAAATGGAGTGTAATGTTAACTACAAATAAATAATTCTGTGGTTTACCCTTGATCTAAAAGATTGAAAGACAATTTAACGGCCTCTGTTATAGCACAAGAACTATCTGTAGAAAGAATGTTAAGTAAATCAAATAATTATATATTATGAATAAAATAACATAAATAGAGGTTAATACTTGATAGAAGGTATATAAAACTTTTTAAATATTTTAATCTTAGCCTTCTATATATTTAATTTGAAAAAATTTAAATTTAATAATTACAACTTCGGGAATTAAATTAAATTAATGACGAAGCAAAGTCTCTCTTAAAACTTGTTTTTCAGTAATGTTTTTACATATCTTGAGATTTTATAGAAAATAACTCAGTTAGATATCCAATAATATTGAATATTCTAACTATGATAGTTTTATGATGAAATTCTTAAGATTATTTTAATTATTTTTGAAAGATATTTGTTTTCATAAGATTGATCAGCAGAAACCAAATTTTGTCTACTCAAACTATTCAATTTATAGGATTTTGGTTAACAATTTTTATTTATTGGATATTGTTGTATCATTTGGATGTATTATAATGAATGTTTCTTTATATGTCGTTAGATATAAGTGGTACTTATATGACATTAATTTAATTTAATTCCTGAAGTTATAAATATTAAATATAATTTTTTGAAATTAAATATGTGGAAGGCTGATATTAAAATATTTAAATAATAATATTCTGTAAAGACTGGAGGAAGATTATTTTTTATTATATTTTATAATGTTGACTGATGAATGATCTTTTTTCACAGCAGGCGTGTTCAACAGAAAAAATAGACATTCTTGGGAACACAAAAATCGAAGACAACTCAAAGTATTTCAAATTAGAAAATCTGGGAGAAAGTCTGTAAACATTTGTTTGGCATTGTTTATAAAAGAATTGTGGGGCCTATAGTTGACTACCCAGTAACACTTGAAGCATATAGAAAAGATAGTGCCAGAGATAGCTCACCTTTTGAAGCAACTGTTTTCTGCTGAAGAATTTGAGCAAATACTTTGGCAACAGGACAGAGCAACCCTGATAGTGTTTTGGAAGTTCGAGAACATTTGAGTGGTCAGTTTGATCCCTGGATCCATTATGGTGCACCTATCTCATGGCCATCGAATAGTTCGTTGGACACGTTTGTATATGCGTTCCCGAAGGAAAAAATTCACTCTTATAATAAAGAAAATGTTGAGATGGCTGAAAACAACATTGAGGCATCAACAATGTCGAGATCGTTATTCTCATTCCTATCCTTCTTTCTCTTAAAAATTTTATAATATTTTTCACGGTTGTGTAAGTATTAATAAATGTATTTTCACTTGGAATTGTATGATCTGGATGAAACCCCATATATTCTCCACTTTTAGCTTTCTTGTTTTTATTGTCCTTTGCAGAAATGTAGGATAAATTTATTGTATTAGTAATAATATCTTTTACGTAGTAATTTTTTTCCGCTTCTGTATTATGCGTGTTTCAGAAATAATTTTATTGAATATCAATCAACGAGTGTCATATTGTTACCAATGTCGTTTGTTGATTTATCACAGCCTACCACTTGAGAACCGATAAGTGAGCCTGCTAGGTGGTTCGTCGAATTTAAGACTTATTGTTCTCAAAATAAGAGAGATAGACCGACACATGTTTATATATTCGTAATCAGGAGAGAAAGAGCTAGCCAAAAATAAAAAATAAAATATGCGGGCTGATCCATTTTAAAATATTCAATATATTTAAATAATTAAATGAGTTAATTCAAAAATCTGTCAAAACGTGCATTATATCTTCAAGAAACAATTAGAATTCCGATAATCTCTTCATCGGCCATAAATCATATATAAAAATCAAAATCAACCAACAATAAATATTACTTACCTAAAAATGGTCCCTGGATCATTGCTTGCACAAATAACTTTAAAATCAAGATATTCTATGTTCGTCACAAAAATCACAGAAAACTGTAAGGTATTATAAGCTTTTCTTTAAACCATTGATGTTCCATAATGAAATTTTATTCAAAATTATATATTATGTATAAAATAAAATAGGAAAAGGCTTTTTACTTGACAGAAGGGATTGACAAAATTTGAATATCAAAACAGATTCAATCTGTCAGTCTTCTACAATATTAATTTCCAAAAAAAAATTTTATTCAAAAAACTTTTAGAATTCAATTAATGTCTTATAAGCACGGCTTATATTTAATAGACGTATAAAATCAAAACTCAATATACAATATCAAATGGAATAAAAAATAAATTTAGGCTTAAATAGAATCTCATTATGGAATATCAATGATTTAAAGAAAACCTTATAATACCTTACAGCTTTCTGTGATTTTCGTGACGAACATTGAATATCTTGATTTTAAAGTTAGTTGTTCAAGCAATGATTTAGGGACCACTTTTAGGTAAGTTATATTTATTGTTGGTTGATTTTGATTTTTAACTCTGATTTAGGTCCGATGAAGAGGTTATCGGAATTTTTATTATTTTTTGAAGATATAATGAATGTTTTGGGAGATTTTCGAACGAACTAACTTATTTAAATATATTGAATATTTCGAATAAATTATATTTTGTGAGAAGTCCTTAGATTATGTTCTTTATTTTTTAAAAGGAATTAGTATTCATAATGGTAAGATCAGAAACAAGATTTTGTCTCCTTCAAATAATTATTTATTAATTTTAATTGACAATTTATATTTGTTGGTTTATTTGTTCCATTTGATATGGTATATTGCGTTTTGATTTTATACGTCTATTAATATAAGCCGTTCTTATGAGACATTAATTTAATAATAAAAGTTTTTTGAATAAAAACTTTTTTTGAAATTTAAATTTTAGAAGACTGACATATTAAATAAGTTAAGATATTCAAATTTAGGTATAGAAATATCAACACATGTGAGCGGCAGCTAACTAAGGAAGAATCAAAAGAAAATATAAAATATTGACCATAATTATCTGAATCCATCATCCAACAGAGATTTGTTTCGGATATTCAGGAATAACACCTAAAACGTTCCACAAAGAATTCAAAAAGTTTTTTTTTATTTTCCTCTTCAAACTACAGATAGCATATTCTCCACAAAAATATCTGAAATTCTAACCCATACTTTCCTCAGTTGGAAGTTAGTTGGAGGCTTAATAAAAACAAAGAATAAAATAACTACATTCCTTTTTTCACCAAATATTCTGTTAGAAAACAAATAAAAAACGTGGCTGAGTACCATGCAAATAATTAGGCTATTTCACAGAAAAATGATAAGAATACGATCATAGACGCCATTTCTGGGGAATGTGCTATCTATTGTTTAAAGTGGGTAATAAAGAAGACCTTTTTGACTTCTATGTGATACATATTTTGATGATGGACTTTATTATTCCTGAATATCCAACTGAAACCAATTCATGTTGGGTGAAGGATTTAGATAATTATGGTCAATACTTTATGTTTTCTTAAGAATCTTGATTGGTTAGTTGCCGCTCACATGTGTTGATTCTAAACGGAAACACACTAAAAATCTCATTTCAATTGCATTTGACAAGCCAGAACACAGAGCATGAGGACTGCTTTATATCTATTCATTAAAAATGAAATCACCACGCGTAGTCAAAGTAATTGTTAATCGTAAATTCGAAAAAGATATTCGTATAAATAACTCAGTGTCTTTGAATGAATATTGATCGAAAATAATCAAACACATCAAGAAACAAAACCATGGTAACATTGATTTAACAAACTGTCATAAATATCATCGGTTTTAATAGAAAGTTATCCATATTTATTCACTGCAATTTAAACTTCACTGAAGAAGGTAATTACGGAATAATGCAAGTGGAAGGAGAAATTTGCATTTTACCACAGACAAAGTGGAACTCAATTACCAACTGGCTAACTGAAAAACAGCATGAGGAAGAAAGGCAGGAAAGGAAAAACGCTTACTTGAAGCACTTGAAACAAATGAGCTCTGAATTAGTGGCAGGAAAGGATTCAAAAAAGGTAATTCTTATGTATGAATACAATATTCTCTTTGAAGTAGACGTCATTTTTCAAGCTGTTATGTATATACGTATTTCAAGGAAGCAGCAGTCAAACGCATAGAGGAGAAAAGAAAAAAAATCGAGGGTGAAGACCAAAGGATCTTTAAGGACTATTTACGTATCAAGGAAAACCAGAAAATCGAAAGAAATGAAATGATGAAAAAATACCAGAGACAATCTACAATAAACAAAACGCCTACATTAGAATTAACGAGTGCGTTGAAAGAAGCTCAGGCTCTAGGGGAAAGAGAGAAAGAAGTCGAATTCAGGCAGATATTGAAACTAAAAGAAAAGGAAATGGAAGAGAAAGAAAGGAGTGAGTTGAAACGCCGATGGGAAGTAACTAACCTTCTCCACAAGAAAGACGAGCTAAACCGTAAATGTAAATTGGATGATGTCAAGAATGAAGTATGGAAACAGTAGGTTGATTTTTTAATATATTAAAAAGCTTATAATAAGCGTTATGGACATAAATTTTGCTTTCTCTGTTTTTTCCGAAATTCGAGGTTTTATCAGAAAGTTTTATGTTATCCGTAGATGCCTAAGCAACTCAAAATATTCGTAATGCGTTGTGTTTATAGGAGAAGGGAAGATCAACTTTGTTCTTCGGACAATCTTATGAATATAATCAAATGATCTCCAATTTTTTCCTTTTCCTTTTTATCGTTATTTTATATCTGAATGTTTAGTTTAATCTCGGTAGTAGGACTTGCTATTATATTATTCTAGTAGCATTCAATTGGGTCTGCTAACACTGTTTTTTACATCTTCTGATTGTACGATTCATACTTAATTTAGGAAGAACATGCGTGTTTTTAGTCTACTTCTAAAAATCAAATTCCACATCCATCGGATCTGTAGTCTCAGACATACTGGGAAAAAAAATATTTTTCAAATTGAAAAAGCTGCGGAATCACTGAAACATTTTTCCTCTATTTCAATTTTCAGTCATTGTAACTTGGTATACAGACCAAAATTCACGAAAAAACTCAAAAATATTATTTTAATTCAGCTGCTGGACTTGAACCTACAGCATAGAGAAGCATAGAGATGCAGTGCATTGGACAAGACCACAGTCCTATGCCTTTACTTGAGGGGCCACCCAAGCAGTTGATAGCATTGTCTGTTTTCTTCTACATATATCATTTGAGGATTTCAAACTTCAGCTTCTACTGATTCAAAAGTTAGAAAAAATTCTAGATATTTGCCCAGCAAAATATTGCATGATTATTCGTGTAATTATTTCTATCCATATACTTAATTTATACTACTTTTGATTTGTAGTTTTGAAACTATTTGAAAAATAAATTTTAAAGGGTTATGACACGGAAAAAATTGAGCCTATATGTAAAAATAGTGGCCCCAAATGTACTCATAAAATTTTAAGCCCTTAGGTCTTTTCAATTGTGTTTTGGTTAGTGTTTTGTTTTTGCGATCTTACGCCACTTTAGGTCACAGCACTATTAATTTTCGACCCAAGAATGAAATGGTAGCCGATAGCTGCCCAAGTAGAAAATTCCTCTCCTGCTTGAACAGGATCTGAACCCAAAACCTTTTGGTTCCCAGCTCAATGCTCTAACCACTGAGCTATCGGCACGAATGCTAAAGTTAAACTCGATCGTGGGACTGTTGTTATGATTTCTTGGTCAACTTAGTCATTTGAGACAAACTCAGACTATTTTCAATTCAAAATCCTGAAATTTGTGTGAAAAATATCCCGCTGTTACCTGGAACAAGCGCCCAAAAACGATAACCATTTTCGTCACCGGAGCACAAGGATGTATAAATTCGCAATAGAATGAGGAAATACTCAGGAATTTTGATCTAATAGTCAGGATTGGATTCACATAACATAGAGACTATGCAGATACATCCGACACAGGAAAAATGTCTGAAGATCAAGTTGTCTGATTAAATATTCCATATTCCACATGACAGTTCTGTGCTTCATTTGAAATTCATCGTTTTTCAGATATTTTTATTCTGTGAGATCTCCGTAATACACAAATCCAAACAATAAGTTTTCTGTAGTATTAATTTTTTGTTTTTCAGAATCGGCACAATTTCATTACCACTGTTCCACTGTCAAGTATCTATATTCGCTATACACAGAGACTCTAAGGTATTAAAAATACACAAGCGCCATATAGAGATACCTTAGAGTCTCTGTGTATAGCGAATATAGATACTTGACAAATTTGGAGTCACAGTATACACTGCACTGACGAAAATCAATCAGTTTTTATCCATCAAACGGTATCAAATAGGCACAAGGTACAATGAAAAAATTTGTGTCTTTATACCTCTATAAAGACTCTCAAATTAGTATTTTATACACACATGTGAAGAAACATCAAGATCGAATTATCCAAAATATTTTGGATTAGTAGAAAATATGCAATGCGTATATCCAACCATATAATTTTTACTTTATATTAATAATTCGAATCGCACATAATCAGCTGTGATGAATAAAATTCTTGGAATCCGGACAGTGCAACTTGCACTCGTGTTACACTTGAAAACTCAAATACAGCCGCATAGTTTTTAGAATCAAAAATTTTAAATAAGATTTCTGAATAGGTTTCGTTAATCTTCAGGACATCAACAGCACAGACGCATATTTCCGTGCTTGTTGGTAACGGTGCAATGTTCTGAATACAACACAGCCATGCAAGGAATACAACACAGCCATGCACCAATATTCGCCCTGTTTTACCTAACAATAGCACCATCTAATGCACGAAATTACGGCGGAATTTTCACACTTATTACGCTAGAAGTAATCGGAAACACAGTTCACTTCTAGAATAAGCTTGCTGGGATATGCTGTGTATGTGTATTTGCGCGCCACTATTGCTTGGCGAAAAATTTGGTATCCTTATACAGGGTGCGTGACTATGCTGCATTCGTTGGCATTGGAGCATTGGACTGATGAGATAACAACAAGCATTAAAATATGCATGTTAGCAGCTTATGCCTTGGCGATCAACAAAACCTATTCGGCTGTACTCGAGTTTTGAACTGTTACACAGATGGAAGTTACACTGGCCAGATTTGGATACTTTATGTTTACCATAGCTCATACTCCTCACATACAATCAAAAAGCTTATTTTATTTTAAGGCGATTTACGATAAAATTTCTCACTAATTTGTAAGAAGTATTGATCAACCAAACCCTTTGTGACATTTTGAGAAAATTGGGAGTCGCATGCAGTTACGTCTGGGAAATACGGCAAGTTGGATAGTATTTTCTATTTTAACGTTTGTCTTGACCATCTTCGCTGCATTGAATTGAGTACTGTCTTAATTGATGAAAACCTTAGTTCTATTTCTCGCGGACAGCTCAGTGGTAGAGCATAGGGCTCGTGACCGGAAGGTCCGGGTTCGAATCCTGTTCAGGTGGAGGAGAAATTTTCTAGTTGGACGGGTGTCAGCCACCATTTCACTGTTGCGTCAAAAATTAACAGTGCTGTGGCATAAAGTGGCGCAAGATCTTCTGAGGGTTCTTCACAGAAGATCTAGGAGTATCAGGATAATAATAAATAAAATAAATAAATCTCCGCGATTCATATTCAAATTCTTGATTCATGCTCTTCAATTTTCGTTTCACGTGGTTTTAACAACTAGCTTTATACTACGCTGGTTCTATTGAGTGTAGCAACTGTGAATACACGCATTGGCTGTCGATGGTAGGCAAATCCTAATTTTTTTTGCGCTTGGAGTCTTTATAGTGAAGTAGATAATTGAAATTTTCTTCAAACCATTTTTATCGAGTATAGAAATGACTTTATTTCAAAAAAGGAACAAATTAATATTTCGACGGGGTTATGTTGATGTTGATAAATTGTTTATTCCGATCACCACGCTTCAGTCGTGTATTGGAAAACATCGGACGCAAGTAGTACTCGTGTGTTTAAAAATACTTCGAAAATTTTTCAGGTGTCAGTTTAATCTCAAGATGAAACATGATGAATATAGAAATCAGGTAGAGCAAGAGAGAATGGATCTCTTGAGAATGGCTGAAGAATTAGAAGCTAAGGAAAAAATCAAAAGAGAACAGGTAGTGTAACAAGTTCGCGATATTCGATGAGCAGAATTCTTTCCAAAGTTAATTGAATCGGTCCTTACTTGATGTAAATTCATTTGAATCAAATAAAATAATATAGATTAGTTCCACAGTGTATTAAGTTAACGACAATTGTTTCGCCAAAACTGTTCCACATTTTCAAAATGTGAATTCAACGAAGCCACAGTGTTGGCGAAACAATATATTATTTCATTTTATCTTTCCAAAGTAACGTATAATGTAAAATTTCTTTATAATTACTGTGAAAACAAATGTGAAACTCCTCTAAAAATTTTAACCGCTCTTTAATGTATATGCTATGCAAAAAATTATTTTGAAAATGCATTTGCCTGCTGTTCCTTGATGCCATGTTGCTTTTTTTGACAAACATTTATTAGTCTGTCTAAGATATATGTGATTCAATCAGTATTTACTTAATAAAAATCCATATTAAATAAGGTTATTCTGATCACAAATATTTATTGTTATAATAAAACAACAATTGTTTCGCTTACACAGAAGCATTTTCAAGTAGATGGTACGTTACATTTTTGAATAACTGAATTTGTTTTCGGAATCTGCTTCCATTTATATAAGAGTAAGTACTAAAATTTTTTTATTGAGCACTTTACCCAAAAAAGGAGTGTTTCTGTAATCTTCAGCTTATTTGAATATGTTTAACAGGGATGATTGTATTTTTATACCTCTAATGACTCTAACAGGCTTAACTTTTACTTTCTAGGGTGTTTTCTCAGGAGTGATAGAACTCTAAATTGAACTAAAACACATTTAAATTAAGATTGAAGATAAATTTTTTTTTATTTGAAAGATAATTTTATGACATTTATGTTTTGAAAACAATTTTCGGCATATGTCCACCACGACTAGCTCTGAGGAACCGCATTCGACCATACCAATTTTGGACCACTTTTTCGAGTAATTCAGGCGTTATTTCATCAATAAAACGAGTTATGTTGGTTTCCAAATGGTCCATTGTTTCTGGTTCATCAGCTTATACCAATGACTTGACATAAGAAAATAATCCAGCGGAGTTATGTCTCATGATCTTGGAGGCCAATTAATTGGACCATTCCTCCAAATAATGTTATCGCCAAATCTTTCTTTCAATAAATCAATTGTTACGGTAGAAGCATGAGGTTTAGCATCATCTTGTTCAAAAAAAAAAAACGCTTCTGGGTCGATACCATTCAAATTTTGAAACAAATAATCACTGATCATCGATCTATAACAAGCATCATTCACTATAACATTTGCTCCAGAGTCGTTTTCAAAGAAATATGGATCGATGATGCCTCCAGCGTGTAAAGCACACCATACAGTGCATTTTTCAGGATGCAATAGAACCTGCAGAACTTCTTGCGGCTTGTTTTCAGTCCATATAGGGCAATTTTGCTTGTTTACATAGCCTTTCAACCAGAAATGAGTTTCATTTCTAAACACAATTTTACGATTAAAAAGTGGATCAACTTCAAGCTGTTCTAGGGCTCAATCAGCAAACAAACGACGCTTTTTATGGTCAAGTGGCTTTAGTTCTTGGTTGGATCGTGTATAGGTGTAGACCAAGTTGGATCTTGTATAGGTGTAGACCAAGATCTTCACGCAAAACTTTCCAATGGTGGACGCACAGAGTTCAATTTGTTGTGAACGTTGACGAATAAACAAATCTGAATCATCATTAACACAATGACTTACAGCAGCTATATATTTTTTTGTACTACAGTTCTTTGTCTTGTTGTTGTTGTTGCATCGAGTAGAGAAAATGTTGTCTGAAATCTATTGATAGTTCGAAGATAAATCTGGTCTGATGGACGATTATGTCAGCCATAAATTTCAGGAAGTGATCTATAAGTTTGGCGAATGAAACACTGATTTTGAAAATAAATTTCAACAATTTGTAAACGTTGTTGCGGCATGATTCTTTCCATGATAATTTGTCAATGCTTACTGAACAGAAATATCAAAACAACGTGGTTTCTACTTTCTGTCAAATCACAGTTATCGAGAGTTCTATCATTCTAAAAAACCACCCGATATATGTAAAATATAAAAAATATGTTTGAAGGTATGTACTGTTTCTAACAAACCGTTTGAATATGTGAAATTACTTCTGTTATTGAGGACATTCTTCGAATGTTCAACAATTTTATGTCGGAAAGTTCTTTCAGTCTGTCCTATGTAAAATTTTTGGCAATCACTGCAGGTTCACTTATAAACTCCTGATTTATCATCTTTATGCGTAATGTCTTTGTTATTTTTAATGAATTTACTCATCTTAGAAATTTCTAGTCTTATAATTCATCCTGAATAAATTTAACTCTCAATAAATATCCAAATCGTTTGCCGTTGGAAAAAAATACTTTTTAAAAAATATGGTGTATACTACACTAATTCATACTCATAGCAGCTTATGGAAAAAATACATAGCTGCTGTAATATGCTGAAGCAAGGACGGGAGCAGCTGCATTAGAGCAGACATTTTCAAAAATTTTTGTGATAAGACTTAATCTTGTATGAATAATGAAGAATGTCGTAAATAATATAGTTCGTCTAGAAAGTATCCGGAATTTATTTTTAATAATTCTAATATACTTCTTTTTGTTACATTCTAAGACACAAGTAATGTATAAAATAGGTTGTGCAGATAGTCGGCTATGGCTAAAGTTGCATAGCAATACTATTTGTCAAATATTGTTGTTTGTCATCAGGTATACAATTTATGAAATAATGTCGCAACTAGAAAAAAGAAAACAGGTAGAAAATTTGTATGGAAAAGATTTTCGAAACGTTGAAAAATTAGTGTAATTGACTGAACTGGGAATAAGTTCTGTGTATGAAAAAATAAAGGGGATAGAAAGTGGCATGGAAATAAGGCATAGAACAGTTTCAAAAATACCGCGTAAGATTAAAGAAAACAGATCAAACGCTTTATTGACCTTAGGACGACACAATCCGCGCCTGGGTTTTCGCAAATTGACTAACAGATTTGTAAATCAACAAAATATAAAACTATCTCCAGAAACCGTTCGTATGTTACTGAAAAGACAAGGCTACATATCAAGGAAACCGAAAAAAGTCCCCATAATGTCACGGTTACAAAAGGAACGAAGGATAGAACTTCGACAACATTTTCTAGAAGATAATTTTAATAATGTCTTTATATCTGATGAAAATTGTTTCCAACTTCGTAGAAATCACTCAAAAATACTATCAAAACAACGTGTTATCGTTCAAATTTCCCACAAAAATAATGGTTTGGGGAGCAATTTCTCAGCGTGGTGCTGCGCCTCTCTGTGAAGTTGATGGTACCAATAATAGTGAAAACTATTGTGCCCTTCCAAGCAATTTTCTACTTGAAACTGCGCATGCTTTATATCCAGAGGGGTGGCGTTTGCAGCAGGATAATGCAAGATGCCATACTTCGGCCTATACTCAAGCTTGGATGCAAGGACACCAAGTGACAATCATTTCATGGCCAGCAGCTTTTTCAGACCTATTGAAAACATATGGGGACTAATGAAAATTGAAGTTGATCGAGCAGCGCCACGAAATAAAGATGATTTAATTCAGTCAGTTTCACAGTCCTGGACTACTATCACCGAAAATTATGGAGGTGTTCTAGTTTCGTGTGTACCTCGACGTTGAGTCAAGTATTTACAGTTAAATGGAGGTTGTATAAGTAAATAAGATGAATATTTTGTTATAATTTTTCTTTTCAAGAATTAAAAATATATATTATACTAAATAATTACAATTGAGCTTTGGTTTTTCCGGATAATTTTTAGACGGACCATAATTATTTCTCAGATGATGCATATCTCATTGTATCTACTTTCACAGTTTCATATCTATCGTCCAATGAAAATTATATTGTACTATACTTCGTTCATTATCTTTATAAATAAGGCATGATTTCATGGGACGGAATTCAGAGTCAGGATTATGGCTGAAGAAAATTTAATAATCGTTCATTCCTTTTTCCTTCCTATTGTAAGTAAGAGTATTTCATAAAATTTTCCATGGAACCACCCTAGTCTGGGGAGAATTATCCGCTAATGGTGTACACTGAATTTTGAGTAAGATGATAGTTTTCAAGTTACGCTAAGTTTTTCGTGAAAAAATTGTAAAACCCTACAAAATTGCGGAATCTTGAAAAACTTTACAGCGGAAGATAATTGGACCATACTTTATACTTCTGTGGCAAATTGCCTGTAAAATTGGCTTGTAAAATTTGGTCACAGTTGAGGTGGGCACCCGGTGTATTATAAAAAAGTTCCTAGTCGGTTGTTCTACGTAACACTTGCTGCAACCTGAACCTTTAAATCCATGAATGCCTAATTTTCATTTATTTTCGGATTATTAACTGCTTCGGAAAAGACTTTTTATCTTTGTGAGTGTTTTAAAGTCCAGTTTGGGATTAGCTTTCTCTGAATGTTCTGTTTTCATGAGATTTGTTGTGAAATGTGAAAGCTTCACATGAACGTTTAATTTTTATTTCTTGCGTTGGAATTAGAAAAGTAATTGTAACTGTGACCGAGCAATATTTAATTCAGATAAATCATAAATATCAAATTCAGTAGATTTTCCAGAAATATCGATGTCACTCAAGTTGAATATCTCTAGTTAATTTAAAATCCACCAGTATTAAAGGGCCGCCTAATTCATGTATGAACATGAAATGAAAATATTGATGAAGTAGAATGAGTTGAAAATATTAAAATAAATTAATTCGGCTGATCTATACCGAAAATCATTAATAAGGAGTATGAGCTACGGTAACAGAAAGTTCTAGAAATCAAGACAGTGTAACATACATCTGTATAACAATTCTATACTCAAACTAACTCGACAAGGTTTTGATGATCACAGAGGGAAATTGTAGACATGCGAACGTTTCAAACTGATTGGTTTTCGTCAGTGCAATGTATACTAGTGACTCCAAATTTGTCAATTATCTATATTCGCTATACACAGAGACTCCAAGATATTAATACTACACTAGCGTCATCTAGAGTATGCAGAATCCATACAAGACATACCTTTGCGAGTTAATTCAAGTAAAGAAATGTATTCTCGATATTTTCACGTTACCAACGCACAATAAACTTTCCTCACGCTCAAATCAGACCATAATTTGCCGTAATGCTCAAAAATTAGCATATTCATATTAAAATAAATTAATTCGGCCGATCTGTACCAAAAATCATTAATAAGCAATATGAACTATGGTAATAGAAAGTTCTAAAAATCGAGACAGTGTGACATACATCTGTATAACAATTCTATTATCAAAAACAAGGTTTTGTTGATCACAGAGACAAATTGCAGACATGCGTACGTTCCAAAGTTATTGGTATAATAACGAAACACTATATTATTAGTATCTTGAAGTATCTGTGTATAGCGATTATAGATACTTGACAGATTTGGAGTCACTAGTATACATTGCACTGACGAAAATCAATCAATTTGAAACGTGCCCATGTCTGCAAATTGCCTCTGTGATCTACAAAACCCTGTAGAGTTTGAATTGTTATGCAGATTTATGTTACACTGTCTCGATTTCTAGGACTTTCTATTACCATAGCTCATACTCCTTATTAATGAGTAGAAAATATTATTTGAAAGTAATGAAATGGAATTTTTCTTTATTTTCATTAGAGTAGTTGTTTCCATCCATGTTTTTGGTTTTCTCCACTTGATGACTATTGATTTCAATTTGAATACTATGAACACTAGAAATGATATAACATTTACAGCAACTGTTGAACAAAAAGAAAACCCTATCTCTGATGAAGAAAGCTTCGGAAGAAGCTCAACATCAACGATATATCAAGAAAAAAGAAGATCAAGAACTCCATAGAATTAATGAAATCATCAATAATGCCTTGACTGTGAGAAATTGTCAGATTACGTCTAAACTAAAAGAGGTCAGTCTGTAACGTCACTTGAACTTTCAGTAGCTTATTTCTTAGGAGGCAAAACGTTTCATAATAATTTTCTGCCTACTCAAATAAATGAATGCCATTTTTAATATTTCAGGAAGTGAAGGATAGAGTTGAACAAAACGTAGATCTATATGTCAAATATGTATCACAATTACCACCCACGGAACCAAGTGAAGAAACTATTTTCCAAAATGGTGTTCGAGAAAACCAGGAAGTGTAAGTTATAATAACTATTATGCTAGAGTTGATTACTAATAATTATTATTATTCACTCACTAAAAATACATTATGAATATTTTTTAACCCATCAAGAATATTTTATGGAAAGTCAAATTAGCAAGGGTACAGTTTAAAGAATCAACTAATGAATTTAATCAAAAATAACAAATCGAAAGTCAATTTATAAAAATAATACTTAAACATGACAAGCAACAAAATCCTCATAGGAAATTAGAACAATAAGATATATGCCGATAACAAACTTCATTTGGACAAACTATTGAAGATGAATGTTCCAAAATTCTAAAATATGTTAATAGCTTCATTGTTATGCTGAATTCGGCAGCTAATACTCTATGATATTGCATTTCTAGTCTTGTAATTGTAGTATTCACTTTTCAAATAAAATAGTTAGCTGATCTGTATCAAATATCATTAATAAGGAGTATGAGCTATGTTAATAGAAAGTTCTACAATTGAGATAGTGTAACATACATCTGTATAACTATTCAATACTCAAACAAACTCGATAAGGTTTCAACCTTTTTTTTTTCATCAATGCAATGAATGCAAGCGACTACAAATCTGTCAAGTATCTATATTCACTATACACATAGACACTAAGACACTATTAATCATACATTAGCGCCATCTAGAGTATGCAAATATACATACAAGACATACCTTTGCTGGCTAATTAAAGTGAAGAATTGTATTCCCGATAATTTCACGTTACAAACGCAGGAAAACTTTCAGCTGAAGTAATTTATTTGGATACGAATATGCTGATTATGAGCATTAAGGCATATATTGTTCTGAGTTGAGCATGAGTAATGTTTTTTCTGCATTTGTAACGTGAAAATATCGGTATTTCTTTACTTGAATTAGCTCGCAAAAGTATGTCTTGTATGTATATTAAAATACTCTGGATGGCGCTTGTATATGATTAATAACTGTCTGTGTATAGTGAATAAGGTACTTGACAGATTTGTAGTAGCTGGCATTTATTGCACTGATGACAACTAACAAGTTTGAACCGTGCGCATGTCTGCAATTTATCCCTATGATATACAAAACCTTATCGGGCTTAAATATTGAATTGTAGCAGTCCTTACTTGGTGAAAATCCATATTAAATAATATTTAAATAAGGTTATTCTGATTTTCACAAATTTTTTATTGATATGTTCACAACAATTGTTTCGCTATCACATTAGCATCATCAGGCAAGATCACATTTTGAATAACTAAGCTTGTTTCCGAAATCCGTTGCTATTTATATTACAGTAAGTACAATAAATTTTTATTGAGCACTAAAACCCAAAAAATTGGTCTCTGCAAATTCCAACTTATCTGAATAGATTTAACAGAGGTGAGTTATTTAAATCTATTTGTTCGTTAAGTCCTATTCCAATTTTATTATGTTTATTTATCTCTAGGGATTCTAACAGATTTAAGGCATAACTTTTACTTTCTATATGTAGAATTTCAAAATTATGGTTGAAAGTATGTCTTGTTTCTAACAAATGGTTGGAATATGTAGAATTACTTCTATTATTGAGGAAACTCTTCAAATGTTCACAAATTCTATGACGGAAAGTTCTTCCAGTCTGTCCTATGTGAACTTTAGGGCAATCACCGCAGGTTAACTTATAAACCCCCGATTTATCATCTTTATGTGTACAGTCTTTATTATTTTTAATAAATTTATTCAAGTTTGAATTTGTTTTAAATGAAGTCCTCAAATTATATTTATTTTTGAGGTATGTAGCAATTTTTTCCGAAATACCTTTAGTGTTTTTTAAGGAAATGTAATTAAAATTTTCTTTCATATTAGGAAACACCATATTTAAAGCTATTTTATTATTTTTATTCATCAACAATTTGTCTATCAACTTAGGATCATAGTCATTATTAATAGCTATTTGTTTAAAATTATGTTAAGTTCTGAAATATACTTTCTCGATTCATTGGAATATTAACTGATCTATGGATCATACAATTAAATGCTGATAATTTTTGATTTAGACGATGATTTGATTTATTGTGTATAATAGAATCCGTATAGGTTGGTTTGTGAAATATTGAAAAATCATGTGAATTATTTATTCGAGTAACAGTTAAATCAAGATAATTAATAGAATTATTATGTTCGGTTTCCATAGTGAATTTTATTGAGGAATAAAAAGAATTTTTTCAAAAGTCTGTCTGTACCTGTGAAGCAACAGAAAATATCGTCTACATATCTATACCAATATGAAAAGTAATTCTTAAGGGGATTTCGGTGAATTTTAGTTTCAATATTGTTCATGAATATTTCTGCTAATAAAAGACTTAAGGGATTTCCCATAATCAAACCGTTTTCAGATTTATAAATTTTATTTTTGAATTGAAAATAATTTTGCTTAGTGCAAATATCTAGACATTCTAAAATATCTTCTTTGATAATTGGATTGCATCTGTTGTTGACTAATAGATTATCTACTAGTTTAATTGTTTCATTTGGTGGTATACTTGGAAATAAATTTTGTACGTCAAATGAAATGAATTTAGCATTATGTGGTAAGTGGATATTCTTTATTTTATTTATTAGCTGTAGTGAATTTTTTATCGAGTATTTAGCTTGGAATTTAGTTTCTTTTAAAATAATCTGAATAAGTTCTTTCGAAAGTTTAAATGAAGGTGCCCTAACGAACGAAACAACCGGTCTAATAGGATAATCTTCCTTGTGTAATTTATTCAAAGAATACATTTTTGGAGGTTGTGGATTCATTATAATTAATTTATTTTTTGGGGTGTTCCGAAAGAGGCTGGATTCCGGGGTTGTTAGGGATTTAATTTGATTTTGGAAAATTGTCGTTGGATATTTTAAATACATTTCCTTAAAATACACTAAAGGTATTTCTGAGAAAATTGCTACATACCTCAAAAATAAATATAATTTGAGGACTTCATTTAAAACTAATTCAAACTTGAGAAAATTTCTTAAAAATAATAAAGACTGTAGACATAAAGATGATAAATCGGGGGTTTATAAGTTAACCTGCGGTGATTGCCCTAAAGTTTACATAGGACAGACTGGAAGAACTTTCCGTCATAGGATTTGTGATCATTTGAAGAGTTTCCTCAATAATAAAAGTAATTCTACATATTCCAATCATTTCTTGGAAACAGGACATACCATAACTTTCAAATTCTACATATAGGAAGCAAAATTATCCCTTAAATCTGTTAGAATCCCTAGAGATAAATAAACATAATAAAATTGGAATATTACTTAACGAACAAATAGACTTAAATATGTAACTCACCTCTGTTAAATATATTCAGATAAGCTGGAATTTGCAGAGACCCTTTTTTGGGTTTTACTGCTCAATAAAAATTTATTGTACTTACTGTAATATAAATAGCAACGGATTTCGGAAACAATCTTAGTTATTCAAAATGTGATCTTGCCTGATGCTGCTACTGTGATAGCGAAACAATTGTTGTGAAGATATCAATAAAAATTTGTGAAAATCAGAATAACCTTATTTATATATTATCTTATCGGGCTTGTTTGAGTTAAGAGTTGTTACACAGATGTATGTTACTCTGTATTGATTTGTAGAACTTTCTATTACCATAGCTCATACTTCTCATTAATTAATTGTAGAGAGTAAATTGTTATAACCGGTTCACATTATAAAAAAATGCCTCCGTTTGGATCTGACAGGATAAAGCCAATTGTACCCTCCTCCGACTAACGATCGTAAAAAGCACTTAATGCAGATAAAAGCAGAATTCTAAAGGAAATAATAGGAGCTCTGTTACGAGAACTTCAAATTTCTGGAAATAGCATACAAAAATTCACTTTTCCAAATATACCCATCTATATATTTATATTCATTTATAAATATGCTGATCCAATAATTTTTAAAAAATGGTAAATCTTTGTGATCGACTTACTGCAAAAAAATAAGAGTGTTTTCATTTCGAAGAGTATATGATTGATTTTAAAAGTCGGTTAAAAACAAAGTCGTCCATCTTTCTCACTTCCTTCGTAATCCTAAGCAGTTGTCGCCGAAACTTTTGAAAAGAAATTCCTGAATTTTGGTAAAACAAAAATGGCTGCTCTCCAACAATAATCCTTCAAGCTTTTCAGCCTAACCAAATCATCCCAGTCTTTAAAAATTAAGGTTTTCAATTCAGAAATTTAAAGAATTTCGCATGAAATTATCACATGAATTTCTTTTCGTAAAATAATAAACTTTTAGTGAAATTTGCAGTATTTTGAACTCTTTGTACATTTGTTACGTTACATATCATATATTTTGTTGATGCGTTTATTGAATAGCATAGCTATGTCCGAATAATGTATGTGACTTCTGTTAAGCACAGGTAAGAGATCAAATAGACTTTGTTTTTGTTGATCGTATATCGTTCTTTTTCTGAATATTTCTTGTGAAGGTAAAACGCAATTTAAGACTTTTGGTTTATTCTTCTACTGCCGATTAAGAGAGTATTTATATATGATTATCAGATTTCTTTCGAAGATTTGAAATGCTTTCTTAGGAATTTTTATGATGACTAAATGATTACATTTATTATATATTATTTCTTGGCTTAGTTTTTATCAAGTAGTTCATGAAGCTCTCTTGAGTTCGAATAGATAGATTGTTGTTCTTTTGAATTCTATCTAGTTACCTAATTCATAGCATGGAATTCAAAACTGATAACTATCCCCGATTCTCAAAGATTTATCATCTCGGAAAATACTAAAAATATACCAATTGCTCTGATAATGGATTGAACATACTCGTATTTCAATGTAATACTTCGGATTAAATTTCATTTCTGTATTTAGGTACGAAAGGAAAATGGAAGAAAAACGAGCACTTCAGAAGAAATACGCCGAAGCTAAGATTCAAAATTACAAGGAAGATATGAGACGTCAAAAAATAAAACAAGAAGAAGAAGCAGAGTTGAAACGAATGGAAATGATAGAAAGGTATAAAAAAATGGAAGCAATGAAATACTTGGATGAGGTTAGTCAGAAAACAGAAATGAATCAAAAGAAGAATTATGGCAAGGAATTACTTAGTCAAGCAGTAAGCCAATAACATGTACTGGATATTCCGCGTGGAATGATCCATACTCCATTGGACGACTAAATAACTCTTCTGAGGAATTCGTTATCATCCCATACGAATGGTCAAAGTTTCATCGTTTTTCGATATCCAGGTGGTTTTAGATAAAATTTTTATGCGTCAGATTTCTTCAACGGTTTAACCGATACCATATCATTTTTACGGCTATTCCATGCTAGATGTCCTGACAAGAACCACTATATTTTCTTACTAAAAGAAAAATACTATTTCTGTATTTATTTATGTACAAAATAGTCAGTTATAATAATTCATATTAAGAATCCGATAACTCAGCCGAGAAGGAGACGAAAAATGAATTGGTATCAGTCACTAAATTTTGAGGACCGTTATTTTGTAAATTGCTTTTTTGAAAGGATCAACTCAGTATCACCACTGCAAACAGCAGACACAGAAGACTAACCTTAAAAATGGCCCCCCTGCAAGAAAAGTGCTGGTACACGTCGAATATCGAAAGACCGATCTAACTAATAGAATCATTTTCATTTCCGTACAGTACACTACTAGTTGCTTCGGGGTGGGTGCTGCAACATAGGGCGTTCACCCATAGAACTGGCGTGGTTCTACCCGATTACAAGTTATCTGTCCTTAAGGCGAAAGCGTCAGAATTAGATCTGTGTTAGCTTCAAGGGGAGGGATACTATGACGTGTTAGTCTCCTCGAGTTTGTGTATTCCGGCATCGAGTTGAACTCTTCTTGGCGCCCGTTAGTCTTCAATGGATCCTTTTGGAAACAAGGCTACCACGGGTGGGTGGTTTGGCCCGCAGAGGTACTTGTACATCTTGACCCACTGGTGTTGGGCTAGTGGGGGAAGGGGTTGAAGGACTGCATGCTAGGCTAGAAGAGTAATCTGCCGTGGAGGATCGTACTTTTTGCGCCTGGATAACCGGGACTGGCCCGGAGGTTTAGGCTGGGCTTGAACCCGAATCGACTAGTGTATCTACGGCCAGTTAGGGTGGGTTTCGATTGGTCGAATGGACTGTGGAGGTATGAAGTCCCTTTCGGTGCAGTACATTTTGGTGTCTCGACCAAGATTTATGCTAGATTTGAACCTGAATCGACTGGGGTGTCAATGGCGAAGCCCATTCAGTGTGTGAGTTCCATCTCAAATAACTCAGGCACTGACATTGACTATAATCAATAGAGATTGTACAGTGCTTCGAAGCTACCAGTCTATACTGGAAGCAAATGGAAACTAATGTTTTATTTTGCGTGCTGATTGGGCGTATCCCAATCCCGCGCCCATGGAGGCAGTGACCATAAGCCCAACGGGCAGGTAGGCCATTTTAATCTACACTGCGAAATTTTACTTCAAGCAAATATGACAGAGAGCTTTCAATCTAACCACGAAACTGACCTTAATGTTATCATTGCTGTTGATAAAAATAGTGTTTTCTGCTAGTTTATTCTTTCTGCGATACTGAAAGCAATTGATAACAGACTAGTTTTAAACTGTGGCTCTATGAACAAAATCAACATTCGCAACCTTGAAATATTCAGGTACTAGAGCAGTTTTCAAAGACGACTCAATAATTCTTCTCGATAAGGTGGTAATAGTATCTGCACACCGCCTCAGCATCACAGGTGGAATTTTATCTGGATAAGATGCAGATAACGAATCAAGTTTTGCAAGAAATAGACCAATACCTCAACTGCGAACTCCAAGCTTTCAAAACTCGCTACAAAGCGTGAAATGTTAATATTCAAAGGAACATTATCGTGTTGAGAACTGAACGTGGTCACGAAAACTCAAAAAATTCTATCTTGTTACAGAAACTCTTCATTAGTATGTGAAGGTCGAGAAATGTAAATTTCTTGCATGTTTTCTTAGGTTTTATTCTTGAAAAAGTAAATAAATATCAATAATTATGATGCGCATAGAAATATAAAAAGTTTAGTATAAGCAGAAAAGTCTTCTTTTTTCAAATAAATAAAATTTACGTAAAATGACCACTCTTTCGTGGAGAAAACTTATGTCATTTTGGACTGCATTTTCTTCGGAGCAATTGTCACTAACGCAGCTTTTATATGTAGGCTTTTATATTTAGGCTAAACATCCCAGTCACATCGAGGGTATTCCTTTTGCCCATTCGATTGCTATGTTTTAACTTAGAACTGCTTTCGAGTGTGAAACTTGAATATATATTTTCACTTTCTTCGGATTCGTGGCACTCTATTGAATTTGCATCTTCAATCATAACTTCAAACCTGTTCCGATCTTCCTGTCTTGTACTGTACAGGCTGTAAATCTTGAAGAAGGGACATTGTTTGTCCAACAGAATCCATAAGTTTTTGTAAAGTGATAGTGGAAAGTCACTTCATCTATCAAATTTTGCTAATTTTCAGCCTGGTTATCCATCTGGGTATAAACAAAGGACGTACATACGAATGAACCGGCAAATATCGAACAAGTTCACGATATATCGTAAATTTCGAATCATTTATTTGAATGAAATGAACAAGTTTCAACGAATTCATGCCAGTAATATTGCCTATATATACATGCCAATATATTCGCTATACCGACTCGTTAATGCAAAATATTCTATGTAATGTATTGTACTATATGAGTGCGGACAGCTCAGTGGTAGAGCATTCGGCTCATGACCGGAAGGTCCTGGTTCGAATCCTGTTCAGGTGGAAGAGAAATTTTTTAGTTGGACGGGTGTCGGCCACCATTTCACTGTTGGGTCAAAAATTAACTGTGCTGTGACCTAAAGTACCGCAAGATCGCAGTAACAAAGTCTACCCACAACACAACTGAACTTCTAACTCGTACAAACTGAAAGAGCTTCTGAGGGATCTTCACGGAAGCTCTAGGTGTATCAGGATAATAATAAAATAAAAAATATGTTTCTCACTTATAGAAAGCAGTTGCAATAATTTTCTTCTATAATTAATCTCCTAACATTACAACACATCACAACAATCCGATGAACAATCGTTACCAGATCACAAGTTTTTTACCTTGTCGCATTTTAACTTTGGGTGACAATCATCCGTGAACGAAAACAATCTGGTTTCGTCACCAATGATAATCTTTGAATACGTCATTCCAGAATTATATTACTCTGCACCACGAAAGCTGACGACTTCGATTTTCCGGAGTAAGAAGTGCCAATAATCCAAAATTTCGTATTCCAAGATACAGGCTACGCCTAGCCTATATTCTGTGTACAACTCTTTCGCAGTTACAATTCAGGAAGTGATGCGTCCTTCAGGGCCAAAAGTAGAAATAGGCAAATTTTGCGTTCTGTTATTATAAGACGATACCCTGTGAATCTTGCTTCTGTTGTTCGACCTACTCGAAACCATGCTAAGCAAGCATAGAGGGTTTGTTTGTGGTAATTTAAATTTCAATTTTTTTAGTTCCCATAATTACTTAGAATATCTGCAGATGTATTTCAATCTTGCAGTCAGTTCGTTTGATGGTACTAAAGTATACACGGAGAAAAATGAAATCACTAGTTGCACTAAAATAACTCACATACTAACTAATGCTAATACTGATTTAGTTTCGACCAGGCTCATTGACGCAAATTTTGGGAATCATGAAGCCAACATAGGATATTGGAGTTCTCACTGCTTCGACGGAAGGTACTTTGAGATCGTTTCGTATATTATCTGAAACAAATTTCGAAGCTCTATCCCTAATAGTTTCGTGAAGAAATTATTTTAACGGTGGTAAGTTCGCCTCACGATGAGGTTGGGAATTGCGAGCTAACCAGGGTCGTCGAATATGGTCTTGAGAATTTTGTTTTGGAATACCTGTAACTTCAGGAGATTCGACGCAGAGGGATAGTTGGTCCAACACGCGGAAGCATAAGTTACTCTGGGTCTGACGATGGTTTTGTATGAGGTCAGTTTATTTTGGATAGACATTTTACTGCGACGGCAAATATTTGACTTGAGCACCAATCTTCTAGTTGGTTCATGACATCCTGAAAATATTTGGTAGCTAATTCGGGCTTTTTGGATCTGACTCATATTGCTGTGTCGTTCGCAAAGAACGACATTCATCGGGAAGAATATTATTCATTGTGGCGAAGTCAGATAAACGGGAACGAATGAGTCTTTCAACACTTTTCCCGATACACGAAAGTGAACCAATTGGTCGATGATTTTGTGAGAATTTATGACATTTAGGTAGTTTTGGAATGAAGATCACGGTCGCTTGTTTTCATCTGGCTGGAAAGTGACGGAGTTTGAAGACTGCGTTACAAATATCTGCGGATACTGCATTTTCTGGTAAATTCTTAAGCATCTTATTAGGGACATAATCGGGTCCTTGGGCTTTCCTCAACTCAAAGCTAGAAATTATCTTGTAGATTTCCAACGGTGTAATTATCTCGATGGAATCTACTTCTACTGATACGGATTTCTATAATTCTACTCACAGTTTCTTCGACTCTTTTCATGTGGTCCAAATTGGCGTGGGTTATACATTGAAGTTGTGGATTACTAACAAATGTTTCAGCTTCTTTCTTCTCCGTGTACACGATACAAACAGCGAAACCGTGAATGGGTGAAAGTGGCCCTCGGTTCGACTTCAGGACTTTGACATCCTCCACAGTGAGTTATCCTCAGTGTGAACACTCTGGAGTTTTAGCTGCCATCGTTCTTCCCTGAACGTTTGCATTGTTTTGAAGGACTTCCTGTTGGAGTTTTTTTGCTTTTGCTTTGTCGGTTTGGAGACCATACCAGTGAAACTTTCTTCCCTCATAGTTTTTCTTCCTGATATAGTCACGATCAGGTCTTATAGTTGCGGTACCAACTGAGTGTCTGAGGTTTTCTTCAAATCTGGCAACAGCTCGTTTGAGTTCATCTTCATTGTTGATCTCCGTGGTTACTTAGAATTTCTTCTCGACAATTTTCGAGAATTTCTTCCAGTCAACGGGGTTCTGTCGCTTCATTTCTATCTGCAAACCGTGATTCTTGACTTGCATTAGTACAAGTTAGTAGTTTGAACTTAGTGCGTTGATCACAGTAAATTAATCGAACTCCTAGATTAATGTTCTTCATGATGACGATGTCCAGAATATCGAGACAGCTGTAATTATGGTGGGTTGCATCGAACGTTGCCATAACTCCTATGTCTAGGTTTTGGTGGGTGAAAGCTTCTAGAACTGGGCCGTTTTGGTTCTTTCTTCGATTGTTCCATTTCGTGCATTCTGCATTGAAATCGTCGGCCGCGTTTGTAGGAACAGGGTCAGTGAAGATTGCTTGAAGGTCCATTTCAAGCAGTGATCTATTGTCGGGTTTATTATAGCAAGGTAAAGCCCGAAATGGTCCATTTATCGTGGAAATAATTATTCTGCTGGCTTCTAGCTGTTACGTGTCGTTCTTTGAACGGCGTGGTTTCTGATTGAATCTTTAAGGTACATAGCTATTTCTCTGACAGAACCCTCGATGCGTCAGATTGGTAGAATGTGTAGCCCTGGATGCGAGGGTCCGGAATGGAAGATTTGAGAGTGGTCTCACTGACATGGATGACATTTAGATCCCCATTATGGGCGAATTTCTCCAATTTGTTCCTGCTGCCCGTAGTCTATTTGCTTTACAGAAGGCGATCTGTAATGGGTAGATTTATAGCATCTTCGCTTTCTCTCTTGGTGAAGACCTAACAGGTCTTTAGTTCTCTGATGATGGGATAGTTCATTTTCCGAAACTCGAGTCACAAGAAAATGTGTAATATATCTTTTTTGGTAGTAAAACATAGTAATTTCTACAATTTGTTTTAATTATGATCAACTACCAAATAGTAACGGCTGAAACAATTCAGTATATTGGATGGAGTAGTCCGTTACTTTGTGATAGTTCATTTTAATGGAATGAAATAAGGAATTACTTTGTTTTCCATCACTTTTTATTATAACTGATATACAGTGACTCGAGTTTCGTAGTGTTTACTACATTTTCAAACTGAACGAACAAATTAGATCTCAACTATTATATATGGGGATTGTAGGCTTCGGCAGAGCTTCGAAGAGAGGGGTTTTCCAAAGTTCCGTCTGTTCGTTAAGTAGTTTTATTATTGGTACGTGCTTTTTATATTTTTCAATTTCTATGGATTCCAGGATGTCAAGTTTTTTCCCTTTCGCTTCCACGTGCAAGATAACAAGGTTGTTCAATTCTGGGAAGGTGTGATCTGTAGTGAAGAAATGGTTCGCAAAATTGGAATTATTCTTCCGGTTCCTAAAAGACTGAATAATTCTGGAGTCTATAAATTAAGTTGTCAAGAGTGTAATAGTGTGTATATAGGACAAACGGGCCGACCTTTCCATAAAAGGTACAAAGAGCATGAATCAGCTTTTAGGAACCGGAAGAATAATTCCAATTTTGCGAACCATTTCTTCACTACAGATCACACCTTCCCAGAATTGAACAACCTTGTTATCTTGCACGTGGAAGCGAAAGGGAAAAAACTTGACATCCTGGAATCCATAGAAATTGAAAAATATAAAAAGAACGTACCAATAATAAAACTACTTAACGAACAGACGGAACTTTGGAAAACCCCTCTCTTCGAAGCTCTGCCGAAGCCTACAATCCCCATATATAATAGTTGAGATCTAATTTGTTCGTTCAGTTTGAAAATGTAGTAAACACTACGAAACTCGAGTCACTGTATATCAGTTATAATAAAAAGTGATGGAAAACAAAGTAATTCCTTATTTCATTACAATTCAGTATCTTAATACTTTCTATCATAATCAACCAGGAATTATATGAAATGCCGTAAATAAATATTTTCATCAAAATTCTGTTTCAGGAATTTTTCTCTTCGTTATCATTGACAGCTGATTTCATCAGATAATGGCCTAATACGTATTAAGTATTTTTTGTGTATTTTTATGGCGCAATTTTTAAACTTATCCAGGAAATGACACTTCAGCTTCTCATTTCATAATTGAAAATTTTAATCTGACCCGCCACATTAGATCAAAATTTTCATGTCTGACTCGCATTTATTTCATGAATCTGATTATATCATGTTGAAAAGTACTATTCGTAAAGAATAATGTACAAAAAAATTCAGAGAAATGATTTTACGAAACGAAATAGAAATTTTTGAGCAGATTCAGTTCGAAATTATCAAAAAAACATTCAAAAAATCATAACATGAAACCTGCACTAAAAGGTATAACATAAAAGATAGGTCATCTAGAGTTTGCATTTTGAAGTAGTGGTTATTTCCAGTCTGGGAACACTTCTGTCATACGTGTGTTGACCGAAAGTTAATTCAGTATTTGACATTAACGAAATGAGTTGATTTATGCTTGAGCAAAACTGGATAATATCAAAAACTTATTTCCAAAGTGGTAAATCTTCTATTCAAACTGTTAGAAATTTACAAGGAAATTTCAATAGAAATGAAATGGCCTTAATTTGTAGATCAATTTGTGAAGCGAGTTCGTTAAACTCGATAGTTATTTGATGATAAAACCCGTACACATTCTCGTCCAGTGAGCACACCTGAAAATATTGCTGCTATAGCCTATAATGTGGCTGAACTTCCATCAACATCAACTCGTCATCATGCTCAGGCTTGAACATTCATTTTTTTCCTCTGAGGAGAATTTTTCATGAAGACTTCGGTATGAAGGCTTACAAAGTTCAAATAGTGCAAGATGTGGATCCTCGTGACCAGCTTTCCACTTCACTTGATGGGCTAATGGTCACATGTCTGAAGATGATCATTTTCCCAGAAAAATCATCTTAAGCGATGAAGCTCATTTTAACCTAGAAAGACTTTCTTTTGTGGGGATCCATTAGGGACAAGTTCACTAGCTATCCAGAAACTATTGATAACTTGAATCACGAAATCTAAGTTACCATTCATGAGATTAAGCCCCAGACAGTCGACAATGTACTGAAAAATTGGGTTAATCAGACTTTAGCCAGTCGTAGCGGCTATTTGACTATTATTGTTTATCATTCGCGAATGTCAAGGTTAAACCTTTCTAGTAAACTTATAATTTTGAGAAAATATTAACTACCATCTAATTATAGACGATCAAAAATGCCAATTTTAAATGGCTCACTGCTTACATGGGGTGACTCAGTTTGCCCGTCTCTAGATTTGTATCTCTGAACTTTCGCTTGACAATATTTTTTGGCACAACTTTTATATTGGAAACGATGCAGATTGGATATTGGTATCAGGCTGATAGGATTGTTATTGGATAATTAATTGTTAATTACAAATTTACATGTTTTTCTATTTTGTAAAGGTTGTTTCTGAATTAACTTGATAGTGAAATGTTTTAATATCTTTTATCTCCCAGTAAAGTATGCACCATTCCCTGCGGAGATACAGATCATTAATCATTAATGTAAAAATTATTTGATTTCTACTAATTTCTTAGGAAGAGCAAAAAAACCTCAGGAAGCACGAAAAGAAGCTAGAAGACGAATATGTTTTATATACTTATTCGAAACAGGATGACCGATTCGTTGAGTATGCTGATGAAGTTATTAAATTTGCCAAAGAGAAAAAATGGCCAACAATGCCTATCAGAAAAGTCATTGAGGTATGCAAAAAAATGCCCAAATTTATATGCTTGATTGCTCTGCTCTTTACTTGAGGTAAATTCATAATCATGTTGATCAATGTAAACCACTTGAATTTCGTTTATATTTACTGAAATATAGGAAAATTATTTCATCACTTACATTTTGAATTCTTCAGGAAACTATGGTAATTCATCAGTGATCATACTTATTAGAAGTAGTTAAAATGAAAACAATTGATGTATATAATTCAGTATATCAGCGAAAGTGTGGTACTTTAATCCACAACAAATTTATATAACAAAGAATTCATGATCAGGAATCCAAAAATGAAGTTTCTTAATTCCTAATATACAGTTTGTTTCATTTTGGATAACATTTACTTATTTTATAAGGCGACCTTTGATTTTAGAATACTTTTTCTAGTACTCCGAAAGCTTCTCAAACTGATATGTATCGGGTGTTTTTTTAGAGTGATAGAAATTTCGATAGGGATAACTGTGATTTGACAGAAGATAGAAGCCATGTTGTTTTGACATTTGTATTCAGTAAGCATTGACAAATTATCATGAAAAGACTCACGTCTCAGCAACGTTTACAAATTGTTGAAATTTATTTTCAAAATCAGTGTTCTACTCGCCAAACTTATTATTATTATTATCACATAAGTGATAAGAGTAAAGGTAAACATATAAACCAATAGACTTATAGAGTTCTTCCTGAAATTTATGGTTTACATAATTTTCCATCAGAGCAGCTTATTCGTCGAACTATCGATAGATTTCGGACAACATTTCTCTACTCGATGCAACAATAACAACAAGACAAATAACGATGAAATGATAATCCAGATTTGTCTATTCGTCGACGTTCACAACAAGTTGGACTCTGTGCATCCACCACATGGAAAATTTTGCGTAAATATCTTGGTCTACACCCATAGAAGATCCAAATGGTTCAAGATCTACAGCCACTTGACCATAATAAGCGTCGTTTGTTTCCTGATCGGGCCCTTTTGATCCACTTTTCATCGTAAAATTGTTTTTAGTGATGAAGCTCATTTCTGATTGAACGGTTATGTGAAATTGCCGTATATGAGGTGAAAACAATCCTCAAGTGGTTCTGCAGGTTCCATTGCGTTCTGAAAAATGCACTGTATGGTGTACCGTAACAATTGATTTATTGAAAGAAAGATTTGGCGATGACATTATTTCGAGAAATGGTTCAATTAATTGGCCTCCAAGATCATGCGACTTAATTCACTGGATTATTTTCTTTGGGTTATGTCAAGTCGTTGGTTTATGCTGATAAACTAGAAACAACACTTTGAAAGCCAACATAACTCGTGTTATTAATGAAATAAGGCCTGAATTACTCGGAAAAGTGGTCCAAAATTGGTCTGGTTGAATGCGATTTCTCAGAGCTGTCGTGGTGGACATATGCCGGAAATTATTTTCAAAACATAAATGTCATAAAATTATCTTTCAAATAAAGAAAATATGGCTTCACTCTTATTTTAAATTTCTTTTAGTTAAATTAAAAGTTCTATCACTCTAAAAAACCACCCGATACGAGTATCACTTCGAGAGCTGCTCTCTCAATGGCCTATTACGATAACAAATAAAGGTCTCTAACTGAGCAAAACATACCTTCCATTTTTCTAAGAGTAAAAAGGATACATTTATCAATTAAGGTACATCTGAAACCAATAATCCGAAGTTTTATTATCTTTTTCACATTCTAAGCAAGAAGAGCGAATTTTCGAGTGTCCTGTGTAAACGCTTCTGAGTTGTGTTTCTTATATTAGATCGTCAATTTAATATTTACAGGACCAAAATTCAATTTTTCTATATTTGGCACTCAAGTTGTGACTACTCTGTAAAAGTGAGTATAATTCAAAAGTTATTGAGTATTTGAGACAGTAATTAAACAAAAATCGTGTAGCCTCACATTGTTTCATCTCCACATTACGTGGAATGTTTGGAAACTGAAAATACTTCTTTGTCCTTCACAAAATTGATGGAGATTCAATTTTTTTATAATACGATATAATACTATATTACAATGACCACAGACAGTTTTGAGTGAGCTATATCTGAATATTGAAACAAGCATAGAATAATAAGAATAAATAAAACATTATTCTCCCTAGATGATGTTCTGATCTGAATCTTTTGAAAGTTAGTCCTTCCTTGTGATCGTTCTGGCTTCCAAATTAGATATTACGAAAGTACCTTTTCAACCATATCGGTTCAATTAATTCAATTATACTCGATTTGCCTTAAAATCTTTTTAATACCAAGAAATTTCCCTAACCTAGATCTTCACAGAAGATCTAGGAGTATCAGGATAATATATCATCATATCATTCGTCATTTACTGAAGAGAAATTTTCTTCTTTTCGGAAGCCACAGGCTTGTTTAATCTCTCACCTCTTGTGACACCGATGACGGTTTTCCATTTCATGCCAGTTTTGCCAATCTCTTGTCGTCCATTCTGGATACCAGTTCATTCCAATATCTTCATCTTCATATTCCTCTCTCATAGTCATATCTTCATTTATTTGTGGCCTCTCACGGTATTACCTGTAATTGCTCTTAGGGTCCTCATCGCGTTTGTTCGCATTATCCCACTCTTTATTTCAGTTGTGTCAACTTTAGTCTCAACTGAATATGTCATGATGAAGCCTACACAAGTTTTGTAAATTCTGACTTTGCACTAGCTTTTGATAAATTGGTTTCACCATATCATAGACCTTAAGGTGCTTACTATCCTGTCCGAATTATTAATCTGCTCCCTAAGGCTACTTAACAGGCCTCCCTATGACGACACTTCGACACCCAAGTGGTTGAATTCTGATACTTGCTCAATTACATTGTGATTGATCACAAATTATAACGACGAAGTTCCCTGGACACTACCATGCTTTTAGTTTTTGTTATAGAAATCTCCATATTGAGTTTCTCAGCTTCGTTTTTGAATGTCATTGTAAACCGTCCTCTGTATCTGCGATCAATGCATCATCTGCGAACAAAGCATCATCTGCGAAGCACAATACTTTTAAGGGTTTCTTCCCCAGTCTATACAAATGATTTCCCATTCAGACTCTCCTTTTCAGCCAGTCCATAAGTAAAAAGTAGTGGACTCCGACTGTCATCTTGTATTATACTTGATCTTTATGTAATCAGTGCAAGTTGATTTAGTTTTTATTACCGTGACAATGACTGTGTTAAGTTGTCCAATTATGTCCCTCACGTAGTTTGGTACTCCCTTTGTTCTAAGTTCAGCCTAGACGTCTGCTAACGTCAACCGGTCGAAGGCTCGAGTAAGATCCACAAAGCACATGGAACCAGGTTTGTCATATTCATTTCCTCCTATATGCATATCTTCTCCGAGGTGTATTTTCCAAGAGGTTTTTTGAAAAGAATTGCTATTATGATAACAAAAGAAAGAGACAAACTTCATATAAGGTAGAATAAATATAGGGTCTTCCAAGAGGGACTTTCGAAATTTTGACAGTAGATAACGGCCACATTGTTGAAGTTACGTCTTTCAAATTGGCTGTTGCTGGGGTATCTGAGTTGACGTTTCTTTATTCTGGAGTTTCACAAGGGTCAATTGTGGGGCCACTTTTTATGATTTTTACCGCTAATCATCTTGAGGTCTTGAAATTCTCTTCTGCTCAGGCCTATGCCGATGACATACAGCTCATTTATTCTTTTGATATGGATCGTCTAGGTGTAGCTTCCCAGCAGATTGCCTTCAAACTCGAAAATGGCTGTTATGTTGCTGCTTTTTATAATTTGAAATTAAATATGTACAAATGCAAATATTCTTTTTCTTCGAATATTCGTCAGTGCTCCACGGTTAGGGAAAACTTTCAACTATGCATTGACGGTCAGCCTATTACCTTGTGCGAAAACGTGCAGAATCTTGGTGTCCTTTTTGACTGTAGACTTTTCTGGCCATGTGATAGGCATTTTGAAGACCGCCTTTCACCGACTTAGAAGAGTTTTTGGTTGTCGTCGCTTCCTGACCTTCAACATCAGGAAATCTGTGATTGAGTCTTTGATCATTTCTTTATTAGATTATTGCAATGTGGTTTAGGGACCTTGCTTCAGTACCTATGTGTGTAGTCGTATTCAGCTCAAAACTAGTTCATACATAATGGCATTGACAGGCCTTTTACAGGAATAAGATATTTCGATATCTCACACACACTTCGTTTCATTTAAATTTGAAGGTAGGAGGCGCTTAATGAGAGATTCTTTACCAATGAGCTACACTTAAATCGTTCTGGATTTGATGAAAAATTCACCACGCCGTAATTTTTTTATCGTACATTTTATAAATGCGTTTTTTTACTCACAGAGACATCAATTAGTTAGAGACACTCCTTAATATTTTTTACTAATAAAAAAAAAGTTACTAAAACTATAATCAGTCCTTGAAATAATTTTAATGAATACGAACCTAAATTCTAAAACGCAAAATTATTATTCGGAAAAAGTTGTTGAATTTCTTCATATGCAATATTCAAATTCTTTAATTGTTACGTTGCAGAACTATAAGAAAACTCAACAAATAACACAAAGAAGAAGAAAAGAAATACCTACGGGGAAACAATCAGCATTACTCAAGTTTCAAGAGGAGTTCACAAATCTTTCTCCTAAAATGGAGAAAAAATTTGTTGATTTAGAAAATCGGCTGAAGTCTTAAAATGGATTTCAAGCTAATGTTGTGATAAGAGTTTTAGGTGAAGCTATTATAATATATATTAATTAGGTATCGATATTTTCCCTTGGATACCTCTTATAAGCGAAATCATATTATTAAGTATGCTTCTATTTATATTTCTTATACACTCAATAAAATTCGTACTCAAAATGTGAACGTGTTTTCATATCTGTGATTAGATGGAGTAGTCCCTTACTTTTTGATATTTCATTTTAAAAACGGAATAAATAAAAAATTAATTCGCGTTCTATCACCCGAGTTTCGTATTTTTCGCTACATTTTCAAAATGGTGTATAATAAGATGTTATAAGTTTCTACATTCTTATGGAAGGCTTTGGTTTGTGTAGAACTTCGAAAGGTCCATCTGCTCGTTCAATAGTTTTACGGCCGGATCGTGATAACTTCCAGCCTCTATTGATTCCGGGATGAGAGTATTATTTGTAATTTTGGTTGTGGATTCTTCCATAAGTGTGTGAAAGTTATAGTAAGGATCAATATAGAAAAACACACTTTTTGTTTAGTAGTAATCTACTGGCAATTGATCTCGGCACTAAGCCATCATCAGGCCAGCTAAAATAAACACATATATAAAAATAAAAATGTACACTTTATAGTAAAAACACAGACAATTATTGTTAAGAATATTTTGGGAGTATTTTTTTGGAACTTATTTACTGTTGTTATTTTGTCATTCATTATCAAACTAAAATTTGGTCATTCGGACTCACCGTCAGCAGGAAATTACAATATTGTCAAAAATATTAAAAATATACACATATCAGGCAGGTGTACTACTCTGTCAAGAAAGTACCGGGAATTTTCAATTAAAACAACATTTTTACATTTAATCGTCAAAATTTATTGGGTCGCCTTCAAAATAGGCTCCATTTGCTCCAATACATCTATGCCAACGGCACTTCCAATTATCGAAACATTTTTTATAGGCGCTTTCCGGGATGGACTTTAGCTCTCGCGCCGAATTTTGTTTTATGGCTTCAATCGACTTAAAACGGGTGCCACGAAGGGGCAATTTTAGTTTTGGGAAGAGGAAAAAGTCGCAGGGAGCCACCACCGGCGAATACGGTGGTTGCTGAAGCACGTTTGTTGAGTTTTTGGCGAGAAAGTCAGTCACAATCGTAGCTCGGTGAGAAGGCGCGTTATCGTCATGCAAAATCCATGAGTTCTTCGCCCACAAATTTGGCCGCTTCTTACGGATACGCTCACGCAAACGTTTCATAACGCCTGGGTAATACTCTGACCGTCTGACCCTCTGGAACGAATTCGTAGTGCACCACGCCACGGATATCGAAGAAAACAATGAGCATCACCTTCATTTCCGAGCGGCTTTGGCGTGGTTTTTTCGGTTTCGGCTCATTTTTTGCCACCCATTCCGATGATTGCTGGCTTGTTTGCATATCGTACTCGTAGACCCAGGTCTCATCACCAGTTATAATGCGTTCCATGAATGAAGAATCGGAATTACAGCGATCCAGCATGTCTGAAGCAACCTGTTCGTGATAACGTTTTTGAAAAAAATTCAGGTCTTTCGGTACGAGTCGTGCGGCCACCTTTCTCATGCCCAAAATATCAATCAAAATCGTACGTGCGGACTCGTGGGATATCTTAAGATCATGTGCTATCTCTCTCAAGCTGGTACGACGGTTTTCCAGCACCCTTTCCTTAATTTTATCGACGTTATCTTCGATCGAAGCCGTCGATGGGCGACCACTTCACGACCGTCCTTGAAGGCTCTGTACCACTGATATGCACGAGTTTTCGATAGAGCATTATCACCAAAGGCCTTTTGCAACATTTTCAATGCATCGGCACACGAAAATTCATTTGCAACACAAAACTTTAAACAAATTCTTTGCTCAACGTAATCACCCACAGTAAAAATCGGCACGCACTCTGACATCGACTGACTTAATCAGCTGTTGCAAACACAGTAGTTGACAGATCCCGCTCAAGCTTGGCATAGTAATTAAGGACAGTGGTACCAACCTAGGAAAAAAAATTTCTACCTGCCTCATTGCCCCGCCAGATTTAAATCGATAATTCCCGGTACTTTCTTGACAGAATGTATA
Source organism: Megalocaria dilatata (assembly GCA_034642435.1). Classification (NCBI taxonomy): domain Eukaryota; kingdom Metazoa; phylum Arthropoda; class Insecta; order Coleoptera; family Coccinellidae; genus Megalocaria; species Megalocaria dilatata. The sequence goes on along the minus strand of CM067859.1, from coordinate 46,970,532 downwards.
TAGAGGGGTAGCTTTTTTGTTGATGTAATATTTTATATATAACCCTCGAAAACAGTAAACAATGGCGAAAATATACAAATAAGATATGAAAGAGCAGGAAACAGATAACAATATGTCCAAGTTAACGTCTGGCATGTGATGGATACTATTCAAGCGGCGCGAAATATGAACAAAACTGAAACAGTTATTATGTGAGCGTTCCTAGGAATTCTTAAACAACCTATGAATAAGATATTAAAATTTAAATAAGAATTTTCAGTAAAAAATTTACTTGAACTCATAAATGATATACTTTCCGTCAAATTACACCCCCAGATGAGATATCACTTAATATCTTTTGACATTATCATCATATGTACCAACATACCAATAGTGGACACTCTTGCGATACTCAATGATTTTTTGAATGAATACGGTAAATTGCATAATGAATTTGAATTGGAAACAACAGATATAGACAATATTATGATGCTAGCCAAACTAATTACCGAACAAAATTTCTTTATTTTCAATGACATAATATACACAATGCTGGAACTGAGGACGAACTCACAACATTTTTAATAGCTTCAATACAAATTTCAAAATTCACTTCACTCTGGAAAAATCCATCAATAATTCCATAAATTTTTTGGATCTGAAGATTGAGCTCTTAGATAATAATAATTTTTCATTCGACGTCTACAGGAAACTAACTCAAACAGACACAATCATCCCCTTTCATTCTTATCATTCCGCCCCAATCAAAAGAACAGCTTATAGATTTTTGTTCAACCTTCTTCTAAAGAAAATTATATTAAAGAATTAAACACCATATACTAAATTGGGGAAAATAATCAATAGTGGATATAATACATGGACAATATTTTGAAATCTATAAAAGATAAACTGCTCATCAATAAAATATACCCACACCGATCTATCAATCAACGATACATTTCTCTGCCATTTTATAAAGGATTTAATGAAAAAATCAATGCAACTCTCGAATAATTAACGAACGACACCAGACCCTAGAAAGCATCTTGATTAATAACAAGAAGAAAATGAGCTGACTGCTGACTACCCATCCTTTTATGTAGGCATGACCACCCGTTCAGCAAATAAAAGATTCAATGAACACGTAAAATATCGACCAAATTCAGCGTTGGGAAATCAATTGATGGAACTGAATCATAAGACCACAATCGAAAATTTAAGTATCCTGCACAGAGAAGATAACTATCCGAGACTATTACTCCTTGAACAATATGAAATTCTGAAGAACAAACAAAGCGAACACTTACTGAATGAAATCTCAGAATTTCCAGATATAGACTGGTCAATTTAGACATAAAAATAGTGATCAAATAAAGAAAATTCCGACAGAGCCAAATCTTCGTTACCTTAGGTGTACCACAAGGAATAAGGTGTCAAAAGTCCCAGTCAGTCCCATGTGCGCTAAGGGACTTATTCGGGGCCCAAGGTCAAAATTTTAGGTTTTTTGGATTTTTCTCGAAAACGGTAAGTTTTATCGAAAATAAAAAAACGGTCCTTATGATTTTTTCTCTAAGACCCACTATTTCCCAGATATTGCGCTTGTAAGAATCACGTTCTACATAATATGCACACATTTCCACACCACATGTGAGGTAGTGTACTCGGCGCGTTTTTTAACGTTGGATCCCTGGTAGACCTATTCCACGAACCTTTATGAAGTTATTTTCAGGAACAATAATTATCTAATAGTATGAAGATTATTGATATGGGTTACTGAGTTTAACTGTCGTTCTAACTTTTTTATATTACTTTAATCTGACTCATACTCTTCATATTCAACTTCAACAATCATGTTTTCTTCAATTTCTTCTTGTTCCTCTTCTCCTTCCTGTTGATGAATGCTTGGAAATTGTTCAAATCAAGATGAATCAGTTGTCTCTTCATCAAAATCACATGAATCTTCCTTTTTTGTATTCAATTGAACATTTGAGCAAGTGACACCTTGGCAATTGGTACACGCTGGAGAGCACTGCAACCCTACTTTCTTACAGCCAAATTTGGCACTACAACCTTACTTGCAATTGAAAAAAATAGTGTTAGGGAGTTTTTCTGGAGCAGGGGGCAGTAAAGTTCGAATCGGTTCCAAAGTATTATTTATCAATTTCCAATCCCAGTCTTCAGGGTTCAGTTCATTTTCTTGCCATGTCTGAATTTGATAGTGTATACTATCAAGTTCAGACATGGCAAGGTTTCGAGTATTCGAAACAAATGTTGAGTAGCAGATGCCGATGTTGGAGGAAGACAAGATAGTTGTACTTGCTTTTTGTTTCGTGTATTTTTTACAAATGTTAAATATCTGTACGTATCTATGCAATCAATTTTTTTTTGGAGCTCCATGAACCGCAAGAAGAAATCGAATTCCTTTAATTATTAGTATTTGAGGTGAAGAATTAATTTCTGTAAGTACTTTTGCGCAGTCAATAAAATCTTTTTTTTCAAATAATTTTAGTACTGAATTTTTGCTACGACTGACCACAACAGTTTCATCTTCAGTCAAAAGTTTATTACAAATAAAGCAAAATTGTAACTTTTTTTTTAATATTTATCAGCACTAACTACAATAGTAGACGCTTGTAATAAATACGTATAGTCACTCGAACTGCTCGTTCAACACTGTAAGAAACAGGTATACGTGAAGCACACCACACGGACAAAAGAATAGGCAGATGTTATTCAAGGCCAGATGTTATTCAAGTAGAAGGGATTCGGTAAGGGACCGGCGGTCTTTTTAGAGTATATTTTCTTAGAATAGTATAATGTATACATAAAAGAGACACGAGTAGGCATTTTTGCTTGCTTGAGCACCTAAATATGTATATACGTGGCATATGTGTGCATACTATTAGGAGTACAAATAAGTTTCCGCCGTTTTTTAACACAAATTAAATATTTATTATAGAAGAACGATGTGAGACTGCTTGCTGAGTGACTTCTAATGTTAGAGCAAGTTCTTTTTGTGTTTGAGATAAATCTTCCTCCAATATTCCTCCAATTCTGTATCCTCGTAAATTTTTGGCCTTCCACTGCGATCTTTGCCTCCTACGTCGAAATTACCGTTTTTAAACTTTTGAAACCACTCTCGACACGTTCTCTCACTCAAAGCACCCTCACCATATGCTTCTACGAGCAATTGATGCGCCTCAGCAGCAGATTTCTTAAAATTAAAAAAGTAAACTAATATTTCCCGCAAATGACGCTCACTTGGCTCAAATTTTGACATTTTCAACTTATAAAAATTATATTTTACCAATATAAAATTAATGGCATTAATAGGTTATGTTGTTCTTGAATGTCCAAACTATTTTTCAAGCCGGTTATCGTCTGCGAAAGCTAACCGAAACTCCGTGCCGCGCCATCTACAATAAAACGGCGGAAACTCATTTGTACTCCTAATAAGTAAAACATGATTCTCACAAGCGCAATATCTGGGAAAAAGTGGGTCTTAGAGAAAAAATTATAAGGACCATTTTTATAGAGAATTTTAAGATCTACAACTTTGCTCTGAAGTACTTTTTCAATAAAACTTACCTTTTTTGAGAAAAATCCAAAAAACCTAAAATTTTGACCTTGGGCCCCGAATAAGTCCCTCAGCGCACATGAGACTGATGGGACTTTGGACACTTTATTCCTTGTGGTAAATCTAAGGTCTCTACGAAGCTATGGCTCTGTCGGAATTTCCTTTATTTCAATTGTCTAAATTGACCGGACTAATAGAAATCTTTTTGAATTCCTAGAAACGCTAACATAATAACTGTTTTAGTTTTGTTCATATTTCGCGCCGTTTGAATAGTATCCATCACATGCCAGACATTAACATGGGCATACTGTTATCTGTTCCCTGCTCTTTCATATCTTATTTGTATGTTTTCGCCATTGTTTACTGTTTTCGAGGGTTATACATAAAATTAAAAAATGTATATAAGACAGTAATTTATTTCCACAAAAATGTTTGTACAAATACAACAATTGTTTCATCACGATGTGGCTTCTTCAGGTATTACATCGTACTGTCTGATGGTATTGAGTGTAACCGAGTTTATATACATTTTTAGGTACGTGACCAAATAATAGAAGCACAAGTCATAAAAACTCTAGGTGTTTATTGGAGTTTGCCGCTAAAAATGCCATTAAGGAAAAATATTCAGTAATGGAGAATGATCGACATCTGCTTGTTCGTTCAAAAGGATTTTACGGGTATTATACCTGTTGATTTCAAGAAATTCCAAAAGTGTTAATCTAGAACTTTTGCTTTCAACGTGGATAATTAGCGGCAAACTCCAATAAACACCTAGAGTTTTTATGACTTGTGCTTCTATTATTTGGTCACGTACCTAAAAATGTATATAAACTCGGTTACACTCAATACCATCAGACAGTGCAATGTAATACCTGAAGAAGCCACATCGTGGTGAAACAATTGTTGTATTAGTACAAACATTTTTGTGGAAATAAATTACTGTCTTATATACATTTATTAATTAAAATGAGTTTCCACCAAGTAAAGACTGAATCTATCAAATATTTATACATAAAATATTACATCAACAAAAAATCTAGCCCCCTATATACACCTGTCTGATATGTGTATATTTTTAATATTTTTGACAATATTGTAATTTACTGCTGACGGTGAGTCCGAATGACACAATTTTAGTTTAATAATGAAAGACAAAATAACAACAATAAATAAATTCCAAAAAAATACCCCCCAAAATATTTTTAACAATGATTGTCTGTGTTTTTTGACTATAAAGTGTACATTTTTATTTTTATATATGTGTTTATTTCAGCTGGCCTGATGATGGCTCAGTGCCGAAATCGATCGCCAATAGATTACTATTCAACAAAAAAGTGTGGTTTTCTATATTGACCCTTACTATTATTTGTAACTTTGATCGTATACATAAAATTTTGTTAGTTTTTATGATACCGTATCGACGATAACACAGTAATAAACTGAAAAATATTATAGCTATAATATACAGCTTCCATTTTTACAATGATACTATCATATAAGTGAAAAGAATCTTACTAGTGAAGGCTTTTTGAAATATTGAGATGATTTGAATTACTATGTTTAGTGGCTATCTTCAAATTTCAATTTCTAAATGTTAATTATTGATTTATTTAGTGAACTGTACTTATGATTCGAAGACCACGTGTGGTAAGAAGGTGCAGGGGAGAGGAACAGAAGGAATACAGAGGGTAACATAAAAAGAGGTTAATTCTTGATAGAAGGTATATAAAATTATTTAAATATTTTAAAAATTTTAAAATTAGCCTTCTACATATTTAATTCCAAAAGATTATATTTAATGATTATAACTTCTGAAAATAAATTAAAATAATGTCGTATAAGTACCACTTATATCATCAACTAACAGATTAAATCTGTTTTGATATTCATTTTTATATGAACTTATTACTTACTTTGAGCTCTAGGATTAGCTGCCAAAATATTGAAACGTTGTTTTTCAATACCCGGTATATAAAAACTACATTCAGTTAATAAAGTACAGAGAATCAATAATTTAAATCACCGCTTGAAGAAATTGTCGCAATTATTTTTGTCAGATATTAACTGATTCAATTCTCCAGAACCTAAAAGTGGACTCTTCCACAGAAAAGTCTTGAAAAGGATCATGGACTGAATATCTGAAAATTATCACGCGCATGCCTGAAAATAAAAATTATAATTTTTTTAGAGAAATGTGTACTCAAAATTACTTAGAAGGGTTTTTTCAAATATTCCAGACATTATCTGGATCCTTCCTCCGAAACCTTCACAAATTTAATCTAAAAATCTTCTGAAAACTATTTAGAAATCAAATTGAACAAAATGTCTTAGAAACACTGTTTCCTTTAATAGACATGTAGAATTGTCAGATATTGAGTATATGATCGTATCTTCTTTCCAAGATTTTTCTGTGAAAGAGCTTAGTTTTATTAGTGCTGCTCAGTTAGCTGAAACACGTTTATTTTGGTGAGTAAGTAAGTAATCTTCTTTATTTCTGATTTCACATACAGAATATACATTATTAGTATATAAAAAATGAAATGATGTCACAAATTGCAAAAACAAAAAAATATAAACTCTCAGAATCCAAGTAATCACCCATAGAGTATGGTTCCAATTGAACCAGCATATCTTTAGTCAATTTCTTAAATCTACACAAATTGGTACAATTTTTTAAATGAATAGGTAACTTATTATATATTATTATACACATATAATATGGGCCCCTTTTTATCACCGTCAAACCTGTATCAAGTTATAATCATTAAATATAATCTTTTGGAATTAAATATGTAGAAGGCTAATTTTAAAATTTTTTTGAAATTTTTAAAATATTTAAATAATTGAATACAGAGGGGATGGAAATATTGCAGCAAATTCCCTCAAGTCCTTATTTTGATTCGAAATCAAACAGTCACATTTCACATTGGATGTTACTGAAGAGATTCAATAAAACGAAATATGTCATGTCCATATATAATTTGTATTTGGTTCATGATTATCTCTGTTGAATGCGTTCGCTGATATGTGATTTTGATTATTATATGTTAGTTGATAAAATTTAAAATTTGTGTATGGAACTACGCTTCTGAGACAATAATGTGTATAGAAGTATATCAAAAATATCCTTAAATATATATTAAAGCTATTGCATAGTAATTCAAATCATCTCAATGTTTTAAAAAGCCTCTACTAGTAAAACTCATTTCACTTCAAGATTTATATGGGAGTATAATCAAATTCATTTGCAATAATGAAAAAATTGTATAATACATTTCACATTGTTAAAAAGGAAGTCTCTATATTATAGGTACAATTTTTTTCAGATCATTACTGTGCCAGACGAACCGTTCACTTATATTCGACACTTCAGCTTATTTATTTTCTAATGATTATATATTATAACCTTAGGATACATGGAAAGTCTTCTCGATCATTTTGATATATTTATTCCTATTAATTTCGACGTCGCAGCATTCAGAACTGTAAAATTATTCTTTCCTTATTATATTAATATTGATCTTACTATTTTTCTATAACCAATAAGAAGGTGTATGTCATTCATTCAGTCCAATTTTAATAATATCCAGAGTCACTGAGAGTGAGATCACGTGCTCCAGGCACTATCTTATAATAAAATAGAATAGAGAGGCCTTTTACTTGATAGAAGAAATATAACAAAATTTGAATATTAAAACATTGAAACATGTTTGTCTTCTACAATTTTAATTTCAAAAAATTTTTATTCAAAAACTTTTAGAATTAAATTTATGTCTACAACAAGCACTGCTTACATTTAATAGACGTATATAATCAAAACTCAATATATAATGTCAAATGGAATAAATAACCCAACAGATATACGAAAGTAATTAAAATTAATAAATAAATATTCAAAGGAGACAAAATTTTGTTTCTGGTCTTACCTTTAAGAACACCAATTGCCTTTTAAAAACATGAACACACTTAAAGAACTTCTCGAAGAATATAATTTATTTGAAATATTTAATATGTTTAAATATTCGAATAAGTTATTTCAAAAATCTCTAAAAAATGTGCACTATATCTTCAAAAAACAAATATAATTCTAAGCAATCCCGTCTTCAGTCCTCATTTAATATTCCAAATATCAAAATCAAAAAACTAACCTATATCTCTCACGTGTTAAAAGACTAAAGCTTCGAAACACAGATCAACTATATAATTCAAGATTGATCTATGTTCTAACAAAATCAAAGAACAGTGTGAGTTATTTTAAGGTTTATTTAAATTCATTGACATTCCATAATGAGATTTATTGAAGCCAAAATATAATTATATATTATATGTAAAATAAAATAAAATAGAAAGGCCTTTTACTTGATAGAAGAAATATAACAAAATTTGAATATTAAAACATATTGAAATATGTTTGTCTTCTACAATTTTAATTTCAAAAAATTTTTATTCAAAAACTCAAAAACTATCTTATAAATTTGAAATTTAGTCTTAGTACCGGATGATCTTAGTAATGGATGATCTCAGAACTGGATAATCTTGGTTCGGGACCTTCTTTTTGCTGGAGTGCCTTTTTGGTTGGATTATCTTAATATCAGACAATCTTCCTTATGCCGGATTTAGAGTATCTTATTACCGAACTATCTTAATTCCAGATGCCCTACTTGTCATTTTGAGCAAATTGAAACTGAATACCTATTGATTATATGCAGAATAGTAACAATCATTGGAGAAAGCACTATCACTCCGACACCTTGGAAAACAATATTTCAGGAGAATCTCAAAGACAAGTCCTTATGTAAATCTCGAATCTGAAGCTAACTGTATTATATTGTAAATAAGAGACACTACTTTAATAGTAAAGTTGAAATAAATGGATAGGGAGTAAGAGCATTTTCACTATCTGATTGACAATTGGGGCTTCATTCGGGAAAAACAAGTATCATTTATCTTCTCATTGGCGCACTATCAGGCATTTTACGAAATAGTTTGACTACCTTTTATCTTTTTATCATAGCTTCCGCTGTGGTGGATTAGCGATTTGGTTTCAACTTGAAGTGTGTAAATATAATGAACAATTTGAACAGAAGGATTACAGAAAATCTATCCAGTGTCCAATCAATGAGTAGCAGATAGATAGAAGCAGTTTTTCTATGGTTCTAGCACTACTGCATTTTACGGCTAGTTCCTAGATGTACCTCCTGGTGTGCTGAGGGAACTAAATTCTTCGTAAAGCTTCAAAAGGATCGGTGTGCCATTTTATCCACCTCGTTTTGTACGCCTTTCCCTTATATCCTATTAATTTCAATTTCAAAAAATGTCTTATAAACACTGCTTAAATTTAGTAGACATATAAAATTAAAACTCATTATATGATACCAAATGGAATAAAAAAAAACCCAACAAATATATATTGTTAATTAAAATTAATGAATAAATATTTGAAGCAGACAATTTTTTTTCTGATCTTATATTTATGAAAACCAAATCTTTTTCGAACAGGCAAAACATAATTTCATAAGCTTCTCTAGTAATAAACTAATTTATTTGAAATATTTAATATATTTAAATAAGTAACTTAAAAAATCTCTCAAAACATGTAACGCATCCTCACAAAACAATTTGAAATCAAATAAGGTCTTTCAACTTCAGATTTAAAAATTAAAATCAATTAACAAGATTTAACTTAACAGAAAGGCCGCGTGGTATCCTTGTTGAAAAAACACTAAAATAAGAGAACTTCAAAAATCCAATATATTCTATCTTCATAACAAGAATCACACAAAGCTTGTAAGATATTTTATGCTCCTAGTTAAAACCAAATGACATTTATATAATGAGATTAAGAAACCAAAATATAACTTCATATTATATATACAATAAAATAATAAGAAGACGTTTTTTACTCGATAGGATTATTACAAATTTTTAATAACAAAACAGATTTATTCTGTTAGCCTTCTATGAATTTTAATTTCAAAAAATTTTATTCAAAAACTTTTAGAATTGAATTAATGTCTTATAAGCACTGCTTGAATTTATTAGACAAATTAAAAGCAAAACTCAAAACTCTATATAATATCAAACAGTTTATTATATTCCACAATTTAATATAATAGTTGATGATAAATAAGCATATATGGGAAATAAACAGAAAACTTAAATTGTCAATTGAAATTAATAAATAAATATTTGATGTGCTGCATGTTTTGAGAGATTTTTTAAGTAACTCATTCAAATATTTGAATATATTGAATATTTCAAATAAATTTGTTTCGGAGAAATTCTTATAATTATGTTTTGAATTTTTGAAAAAAATTGGATTTCATAAGTATAAGATCAGAAACAAAACCTTGTCTCCTTAAAATATTTTTTTATTAATTTTAATTGACAATCGTATTTGCTGTGTTTTTTATTCCATTTGATATTATACAATGAGTTTTGATTTTATATGTCTACTTAATTTAAGCAGTGCTTATGAGACATTACTTTAATTCTAAAATTTTTGGAATGAAATTGTTTGAAATTTATAGGAATAAATCTGCTTTGATATTTAAATTCTGTAATAATCCTTCTATCAAGTAAAAGAACTCTTCTCATTATTTGACTGTATATTCATTCCAAATGTTGAATGTCAATCAGTAAATTAAACCCAGTTTCAAAAGCACCATATTTCTGTGAACTGGATTTATATTATGACAAGTGTCAACTTATTACATATCATCCGTCATCCCGTGTTTTGTTGTGTTTTTTCATTATTTTCTTGATGGAAACGAGATATTATTATGAAAAAGGACGACCTGAAGGAGAACACAAACTTGCTCTTCATGCCAGTAGGAAAGTTTATGAAAGAATTACTGGACACCTCGACAGAAAGGGGAGACTGAAGGAAGATTTAGACAGGGAAGCTGCTTATAAGAAATATCTCAAAGATGCCACTAAAGCTATGACATCCCAGTGGGAAAATTCCGTAGATGTAGGTAATACACTCTACTAGGGAGATAAAGCGGAATATTTGAGGCTTTATATCGAATGATATTCATTGATCCATTATTGGAGAAAATATGATTAGGCTGTTAAACTTATAGTGCGTCTAAAAAAACAAAAAACTAAGTATCCATCAGTTCAGATATTGGGGGCGGGGGGAATTTTAGTAAAACCAATATCGATTGATGAGTTATTCAACTAAAACGGAAAATATGTAATTGAAACAAGTTTGTTGGAATTACTGTATTTTTCCACCAACAAATTTTGAAATTTAAAAGTTAACACATGTTTCGTGACTGCAGTTAAGGGTTTATTTGTTCCACTGAGAGATGTGTAATTTTTTTAAATTTTTGGCTAAAAAATATAGTAACTTCTAAAAAACTGTTCCGATTATGATCAACTATCGAATAATAACTGCTGAAACAGTTCAATATCAAGAAAATCTGTACTGAGAAAATTGAATCAATCTATTCCAAATAATTTCATCAAATGCTTCAGAAACAAATATTTATTCTGGAGCGTATCACGATCAACTTTTCAGAGTATCTGTCTCTCGTTTGCTTGACCGTCGATTCTACGGTCAAAGATGTTGTTGTTCTAAGAGACAATTTAAGCTTTAAAATAGGTCATCTCAAATAAAATGGTGAAAATCAGTCACGTGAAGTTAGGAACTTTTGCGTGCTATTTCATATCACCCACGATCTTCACAAATCTTCTAAATATATTGGGAAAAATATGAAAATTTTCCATAAAATGTTTTTATTGTCTTATAATTATTCGATTATCACAAAATTCTGCAAAAATATGCGCCTATTTATTCTCCTCTTAAAAGCAGAATTCAATATAGAGCAAATCTGCATTTTCGAAAATATTGGGAAAAATATGAAACATTTTCGAACGTGAATAACTGCAAAACTATCGAACGAATACTGCCGATTAACGAACTCAGCTACGGTATTTAGACACCAAACCGTTTTTAAAAGTTTCAAGACTTGTTTGAAAGTAAGCCGACAGAATACATTTGACCTCGGATTCTTCATCAGTGCAGTAGTTCAATTCTATTTTTGGTTCAAAATTCTAAAATTATAAATGTTTGGACGAAACGATAGGACGCTCTTCCCTGGAACTTGCGCGCAAAAGCGAAAGTTTCATTTTCCCGCTAGTTTTCCAGGGAGGATTGACATGTTAGCCTATGACAGCTTTAGTCAGTGAATATGGCGGATGTGGTAGCAGATTCCAGCCTTTATTGCCGATGAATTCGACGATACAACGCCCAACATGCTGACCTGCGTTATCATCGTAGAAGACAATATGGTTCTCTTTACGCAGTCTTTTCTTGTCGACTGCTGCATGTAAACCTACAAGTTGAGCCAGGTAAAGGTCGTGTTTTTATCCCTAAATTAGCCTTTAATCATGCTGTACCTCTATGAGAAAGGATGAAAGGCAGAACAGTCATTTCGCGATCTCAACGAAATTTTTAGTGAAGGTGCAATTGGCGAAAGATAATGTCGGCAGTAGTTTCAAATAAGGTTAAACCAGGACGATATGGGATGTCGATGATCCGACTCTACCAGAGCCTGTGGAAAAGAAGAAAGCTTGACAAGTTGAATGCTTCAAAATTTGAATATCAAATCAGATTTAATCTGTTAGTCTCCTATAATTTTAATTTCAGGAAAATTGTATTCAAAAATTTTTAGAATTAAAGTAATGTCTTATAAGCACAGCTTATATATAATAGACGTATAAAATCAAAATTGTCAGATACTGAATTGTTTCTGCCATAGTAATTTCTACAATTTTTTCTAATCAAAATTGTCAATTAAAATCAATTAAATAAATATTTGAATGAGACAAAATTTTGTTTCTGACCTTACAATCATGAAAACTACTTCCTCTTCAAAATTACAAAACATAATTTAAGGAATTCTCAGAGAATATAATTTATTTAACATATTTAATATACTACTCTGTCAAGAAAGTACCGGGAATTTTCAATTAAAACAACATTTTTACATTTAATCGTCAAAATTTATTGGGTCGCCTTCAAAATAGGCTCCATTTGCTCCAATACATCTATGCCAACGGCACTTCCAATTATCGAAACATTTTTTATAGGCGCTTTCCGGGATGGACTTTAGCTCTCGCGCTGAATTTTGTTTTATGGCTTCAATCGACTCAAAACGGGTGCCACGAAGGGGCAATTTTAGTTTTGGGAAGAGGAAAAAGTCGCAGGGAGCCAAATCCGGCGAATACGGTGGTTGCTGAAGCACGTTTGTTGAGTTTTTGGCGAGAAAGTCAGTCACAATCGTTGCTCGGTGAGAAGGCGCGTTATCGTCATGCAAAATCCATGAGTTGTTCGCCCACAAATTTGGCCGCTTCTTACGGATACGCTCACGCAAACGTTTCATAACGCCTAGGTAATACTCCTTGTTTACCGTCTGACCCTCTGGAACGAATTCGTAGTGCACCACGCCACGGATATCGAAGAAAACAATGAGCATCACCTTCATTTTCGAGCTGCTTTGGCGTGGTTTTTTCGGTTTCGGCTCATTTTTTGCCACCCATTCCGATGATTGCTGGCTTGTTTGCATATCGTACTCGTAGACCCAGGTCTCATCACCAGTTATAATGCGTTCCATGAATGTAGAATCGGAATTATAGCGATCCAGCATGTCTGAAGCAACCTGTTCGCGATGACTTTTTTGAAGAAAATTCAGGTCTTTCGGTACGAGTCGTGCGGCCACCTTTCTCATGCCCAAAATATGAAGCAAAATCGTACGTGCGGACTCGTGGGATATCTTAAGATCATGTGCTATCTCTCTCAAGCTGGTACGACGGTTTTCCAGCACCCTTTCCTTAATTTTATCGACGTTATCTTCGATCGAAGCCGTCGATGGGCGACCACTTCACGACCGTCCTTGAAGGCTCTGTACCACTGATATGCACGAGTTTTCGATAGAGCATTATCACCAAAGGCCTTTTGCAACATTTTCAATGCATCGGCACACGAAAATTCATTTGCAACACAAAACTTTAAACAAATTCTTTGCTCAACGTAATCACCCATAGTAAAAATCGGCACGCACTCTGACATCGACTGACTTAATCAGCTGTTGCAAACACACTAGTTGACAGATCCCGCTCAAGCTTGGCATAGTAATTAAGGACAGTGGTACCAACCTAGGAAAAAATTTTTACCTGCCTCATTGCCCCGCCAGATTTAAATCGATAATTCCCGGTACTTTCTTGACACAATGTATTTAAATATTCAAATAAGTTACTTCAAAAATCTCTCAAAACATGTATTAAATCTTCAAAAAACAATAAGAATTTCAGTCAAGTCTTCGTAAGTCAAACTTCACATTTAAAAAATTAAAATCAAGGTTTGGATAAAACTCATTATATTCAAACCTAGTATACTTATATATAATATAAAATAAAAATAGGTTTTTTACTTGATAGAAGGAATATTACAAACTTTGAATATCAAAACAGATTAAATCTATTAATCTCCTATAATTTTAATTTCAAAAAAATTTATTCAAAAATTTTTATAATTAAAATGATGTCTTATAATCCCAGCGTATATTCAATAGACGTATAAAATCAAAACTCAATATACAATACAAATGGAATAAATAAACCAACAAATAAAAATTGTCAATTAAAATTAATTAAATAAATATTTAATATTGTACATTGAGTTTTGATTTTATACGTCTATTAAATATAAGCTGTGCTTATAAGACATTACCTTAATTCTAAAAGTTTTCGAATAAAATTTTTTTTAAATTAAAATTATAGGAGATTAACAGATTAAATCTGTTTGATATTCAAATTTTGTAATATTCCTTCTATCAAGTAAAAAACCTATTTTTATTTTATTTGAATACTTCAATATTCGCTCTTCAACGATCAAGCGTAGAGGAAAAGTAGGAAAGATATGGAAACTGGCTGAATTTTATCATAATTTCTTCGACGAAACGAACCAATACCTTTTCTGAAAAATCTTACCAATTTCGATGAATCGTGGTTGGTTTTCAAAAATTAAAAAAAAAAGGAATTCATTGTGAAAAGAATATGCTGTGTATTTCGTGAGACAAAAACGGATCTTGCATTGAAAGTAATTATAAATGGCAAATGAATTTATGAACTGGAAGAAAAGTTGTCCCAAAACATGAAGAGTATCGAGCTATGGTAACAGTAGATTCCTCGAGGTAGTGGGGCACACAACTGTCTATAGTTAACAACTCAGATCGACGTAAATAAGTGTCGTCGAGTATTAATAGGTGTAACTAACCATTATACACTGGTTTGCTTAATTCAAATATTCTCGTATCAATACCGATTATGTCTCTAGTCATCCAAAAATATGATTAAATCGGAAAACATCAAAAAAGTCCACAAAATTGGTTTGACAAACGGTAAAGTAAAGATAAAGGACTCATACTCTGGAGATATTAAAGGAAAATATAGGGTTTATTTTGTATTTATTTAACATTTATAACAATGGACTAAAAACAACAACCAGTAGATGATTCCGAACGGTGTTTGTAGCTGTTTAAGAGGAATAAACGGATTTTTTCAGGTTGATAACAGTGGGTAAAACATGTATCCATCAGTATACATCTGAATCAACAAAATCGTCAGCTGAATGGACATCATCGGGTGACACTCGTCTAAAGTAGGCAAAAACGCAACAAACTGCTGGCAAGGTTATGGCATCCAATTTTTGGAAGTGTATTCTATTATATTTATCGACTACCTTGAAAAGATCAAGACAATAGCTATATGACCGCACTGAATTGAATGAGAATATTTCGAATGAAAGCTCCATATGCAATTAAAAATTTGCTCTTTCACTAAGCCAATGAACCGTGTGACAATTCGTTGGTAGAGTTAGTAAAATTGGATGAATTACACTTCAAATTACTTCCGGACTCAATGTATTCTTCAGATTTGGCTGTTTATTATTCTTGTGTCTTCACAACCCCAATTAAATGCTCGCCGGAAAGAGATTTAGCTCAAATGAGTCGTGTTAGAAAGGTATCAGGTGCTTTTTTTAGAATAATAGAATTGTAGATAAGGATAACTGCATTTTGACATAGGGTAGAAGCCATGTTTTTTCGAAATATCTTTTCAGTAAGCATTGACAAATTATCAAGGAAAAACTCCTGCCGCAACAACGTTTAAAAATTGTTGAAATTAATTTGTAAAATCAGCGTTCTATTCGCCAAACTTACAGAGCACTTCGTGAAATTTATTGTTTACATAATCGTCCATCAGAGCAGCTTATTCGTGGAACTATCGATAGATTTCGGACATTCTCTCTACTCGATGCAACAACAACAACAAGACAAAGAACTGTACGCACAGTAGAAAATATTGACCATAATAAGCGTCGTTTGTTTGATGATTGGGCCCTAGAATAGCTTGAAGTTGATCCACTTTTTTATCGTGAAATAAATAATTGACGAAACACTCGTTATATTACAATATTTTAAATATCTAACAGATTAATTCTGTTAACATCCTACAGATTTTAATTTCAAAAATATTTTAATTCAAAAACTTTTTAGTATTGAATTAAATGAATGTATTAGAAAAAGACAGTTTCAATTTAGTAGACATATAGAATGAACACTCATTACACAGTGGCAAAAGGAATAAAAGAATTCCAAGAAATGTAAATTATTAATTAAAAATAGAAAATAAATACTTGAAGGATACAAAATTTTGTTTCGTATCTTGTATTATGAAAACTAAATCCCTTTCCAAAAATTCCAAACATAACCTTCAGAACTTCTTTCAAAATAACTAACTTTAAATAAGTTTCTTCAGAAGAAATCCTAAAGCTTGCATTACATCTTCAAAATGCAATTTAAAATTCTCACAAATGATTAACTCCTCAGTGCCACCTCATATTTAAAAAATAAAAATATTTAACAAAAAAAATATCTGACGACACCAGCCAAGTATCTTTCTCTAACAAACACCAAAATATAGTGAACTTTTAAAAAATCCTAAGTATTCTATGTTCGTCACAGAAAAAACACAAAGCTTGTAAGGTATTTTTATGGACTGGGTTGAATCCTAATGATAATATGTATGAATGATAAACCAAAATATAATTATTTTGAAGGAACTTATTTAAAGTAAGTTACTTTTGAAGAAGTTTTTGAGGTTGTTTTGCATTTTTGGAAAGGGATTTAGTTGTCTGAGGCAAGATACGAAACAAAATTTTTTATCTTTCAAGTATTTATATAGTAAAATAAATAGAGGTTCATAATTGACAGAAGGTATATAAAATTATTTTAATATTAGCCTTCTACATATTTAATTTCAAAAAATTATATTTAATAATTATAACTTCAGAAATTAAATTAAATTAATGTCATATAAGTACCACTTATATCAAACCACAGAATTATTTATTTGAGTTAACATTATACTACATTTAAATACTCAATATTCATTTACCAGAAGCTTTCTGAATGGTTAAAAGGTGAGAAATATTTTTGTTTATTGATGTTAAATATAATTGAATATAAATATAATTGAGTACTGACGAAGCAAAGTCTCTCTCAAAACTTGTTTTTTAGTAATGTTTTTACATATCTTGATATTTTATAAAAAGTAACTTAGATATCCAAAAATATTGAATATTCTGAGTAAGATAGTTTTATGATGAAATTCTTAAGATTATGTTAAACATTTTTGAAAGATATCTGTTTTCATAAGATTGATGAGCAGAAACAAAATTTTGTCTACTCAAAATATTTAATTTATAGGATTTTGGTTAACAATTTTCATTTATTGGATTTTGTTGTATCATTTGGATGTCTTATAATTAATGTTTATTTTATATATCGTTTGATATAGTAAGTACTTAAATGACATTAATTCAATTTAATTCTTGATGTTATAATTATTAAATATAATTTTTTGAAATTAAATATGTAGAAGGCTAATATTAATATATAATATTTAAATAATTATTTATATAGTATTTTCAATTAATAATTTATACTTCTTGGAATTTTTTTATTCCTTCTGGTGTTAATTCTATATGTCTACTAAATTGAAACTGTGTTTTCCAAGACATTTATTTAATTTAATTCTAAAAAGTTTCGAATAAATTTTTTTTTAAATTAGAATCTGTAGGAGGTTAACAGAATAAATCTGTCGGATGTTTAAAATATTGTTGTAAGCCTTCCATCAAATAAGAACCCCTTTTTATTATTTTAATTGTTTTAATATTCAATAAATATTAGCGGACACCAAGTTTGTTACCTTAAACCACATTGTAGTTTCTTACATTTCACGTATCAAAATTAGGTTGACAGAGATTGAAGGGGTAGTTTATAAATTTATAGCTATTTCAAAACAATACATTTGATATCCATATCTAAACTGGATTATTTTTATGATTTTTCTCACGATCAAAAGATAATCAGTATAGTTAGATCATTATTTATTTTATAGTATTGTGGAATATTCAAAGAAAAAGTATGATAAATACCATTAAAAGAAATTTTCACCTTTATATTTACTTAATACTGAGACTTCTTTGAATATTTACGTGTTCTTAAAATCTAAATTATCTAATTTTCTCACAGAAACCTTTTTCCTTACCTTAAATATTATATCGACATTGGGTTCGCTGACAAGTAAAATTTCATTATAAATTTTTGTTCAAAACCAAATCGATAGGTACTTATGTTACACTTATGTTGAAGACAATTTGTTTGAAGATTCCAACATACATTTTATATTTAGGAGATTTAAAGTAAATAAAAAATATTTACTTACCCATAAAAAACCTAAACCTTGTGTCATAACTATTTTCTATCGTCATAGAATTTTTCATTGATAGGAAAATTGAATAAGAGTAATGTCTCAACCAAAATACATCATAGATGTTGCTCTGATAAGCAACCACAGAATCATTGAAGTTTCCGTCCAAACAATCCTATCTTGGTTCTGTGGTGACTTATGAATGAGGCAGATGTGACGAATTTGGCGAGTCATACCCTTTATTATATTTTTTCCGTACCTAATGAATCCTACGTACGATTAATGACAGTTATAGAAAATATGTTCAGGATTTAATTTAGACAAGTAAGTATATTTTAATTTGGTTTTCATACATTTTTCTGATTGGACAATAGTGAATATTTTATATATAAATTGAAAATTACTAAGAAGAAGTATTTGCATATTATAGAATAATAGCTGGAATCAATTCTCCAGAACCTCTAATGATTTTATATATCGAACATTTTTGATTCTTTAACATCCAATCGAAACATATATGTATAAGGTAATGTCTAAATAATTTGGTCATTATTTTATATAACTCTTGATTCTTTATTAGTTAATTTTCACCACATCTGATGATAATATATATGTATATAAAGTGATACAGTGAATTTAGGATATGTCTTTAAAATTTAATTCTAAATGTTTTCATGAGATTTATTTAGATTAAAATCTGTAGAGGTTCTGGAGAATTAATTCCAACTGCAAATAATTCTTGATAGTTATTTTCAATTTATATATGTTAATAATTGAGAAATTTTGTTGTATTACATCACATGCACGTGGCAGTTATCTAATGCAGAGTCTAATTCGTATCTTCTTTCATTGTATATTTCTGTGATATAACCTAATTTTCGTATAGGCCATGCTTATCCCAAAATTGGTTAGTTGTTGCAGAAATATTTAGTGATAAAAAATGTATTTTCATATATTTTTAAACGATTATTTTGTTTATTCGAATAACTCCTTACTGAAGAGATTTCGGTCCGAATTTATCAGGTTCTTTCTCTGGAGAATGTGCTATATATTCTTTAAAATAGGAAAATAGAAAAGGCCTTTTTGAATTTTATGTTGAACATTTTATGGTGATGGAACTTGTGATTCTTTAACATCCAATCGAAACATATATGTATAATGTGATAAATAATTTGGTCATTATTTTATATTTCTTTAGATTCTTCATTAGTTGATTTCCACCACAAGTGATGAGAATATATATGTATATAAAGTGATACAGTGTATTTAGGATATGTTTTTAAAATTCAATTCTAAATGTTTTCATGAGATTTATTTAAATTAAAATCTGTAAAGGTTCTGGAGAATTAATTCCAGGTATTATTCGGCAAGTGCATATTTTCTTTGAGTTGAGATTTTCTCCAAGCATGGTATTAATTTTTTCGAATTAATCATTTTCTGTAGGTATTCAGAACAATCTGTTCCTCAATTTAATTAGGAAAATACAATTTATTATAATTTGAAAGAATTTAAGGAAAAAGAAAGAACAAGCACGTCAACAACGAGTAACACAAAAGGCTGACGATCGAGTCGAGCGATACTTCAAAGTTCTGAAATGGCAAGCGGAAGAAAGGGAAATTTATAACAAGGAGGTCAAAAATAAAATATTCAAGTTGAGAGGAGCCCAAAGGGATATCAATTCTAGCGTGCTCTTCTCAGAGTGTTTGTACGCTAACGAAAAGCATATGGAACATAAAGCAAGGGAAAAAGAAAAAGCGGAAAAAGACTGGAAAGAGTTCGAGCAGCAAGTGATCGGAGAGGATAGGAAATTCAAGGAGGATGAACTGGCGAAGAAATGCAATAAAAGAGCTGCAGCTACAAAACATTTGGAATTCGTAAAAAAACAGTAAGTTATTTTTCGAAACAATTATAACATCTGATCAATCTGATAAAAATACATTGTAATAAACCACAGATATTTCATAGAAAATGGTGATCTCAATAATTTTTTTTCATTTGGGATTGAATTAATTCATAGAGAAACTGGACATAATTGAAGATAAATTGCCTGCTATAATTCTTTAGGGTTCAGAAGAGAGAAGGAAATGAGGCAATGAGATTTCCTGACAGATTCACGAAAACTTAGAACAAATGAAATTATCTCGAATATATAACTTTATTCACCTTAATTATCTGAAAATGTTATGTATTCATAGGGTAAATTCGGGGGTCGGAAGAATTAAATCATGAGTTGTTCGATTGCGCTGCCTGCCCCATACGATAATAAACGATTAGGTATGAACAGCGGTACCACATTTAGTAGATTTCTAATTTTTTGGTAGATTTTCGGCAAATCTGTCCAAAATTTAGTATTCAACTCTTCATGGTAGATTTTCAGTAGATTTTAGTTCCTAATGAAAATACTGAATAATGGCCCGACCACAGAGTATGTGGTATGTGGACCACAGAGTCTTTGGTATTTGGACCACAGAGTCTATGGTATGTGGACCACTGACCACAGAGTCTGTGTGTTTAATCTATTATTTCATTCATATTCCGATTCTAAAATTTCATGAATTCTCGCTTCCCGCTAAAATTCTCCCTCTACCGGTCTGCTTGAGTAATGCAGCTGTTGCCATTTAGTAGAACAAACTTATATTTTTTCTGTATTTGGTAGGTTAATTTGGTGTAGAACTCTGTAACGGTATGAAATTATTGCAGATATAGGTTACCGATATACATTTAGCAAAGGTAGAATTACTATAATTAATTCTAAAGTGCATAATTTTCATTAATAGATCACTTTTTTTTATTTCAGTCAATCTCAGTTCTTTGAACTACTCGTCAGATTTTTTGGTAGATTCTGAAAGTTGTTTAGTAGATTTTCGGTAGATTTTTGGCGGCTAGTTAGTAGATTCCTTGAAAAAAAGGTGGTAACGCTATGTATGAACACGACCTCTTGTTTTCATTTACGTCATAAATAATGATGACAATGAGAACCCTATCAAGATTGCCGCGATTTCAAATGCCATTGGACATGTGCTGAGATTGAATGGGTATATGCGCTTTTATAGATTTTGCTGAAGTCGTTTTTGAGATTAAAATTTGGGAAGCTTTTGGTGTGAAAAAATAGATCAGTCCCTGCAATCATCTTGGACGGCTTTTTCAAGACAAAATTTGAAATCTGCTAGTCCAGTCTTCAAATCGTCGTAGACGAATGTTCACTGCCTTCCTAAGACCACGTTAATCCGAATGAAAATCTTAATCCCCTGTGTATATTTCACCGTACCTGAAGTTCATTTATGTGAGCATCCCTGTTTATGTAGAAGTTTTGTGATACTATTAGTAGGAAAAGGATTGAAATCCTGTTGAAAGTATTGAATTCCCGATGAAGAAGAGTACTGGTTAGAGTCCCGTTGTTCCCAATTTTCGAATTAATAATAACATCGTGAAATCACAGACCTGAAGAAGCATCAATCGAGGAAATGTTGCAGTAAAAGACTTATAGATGGGATATTAGCGTTTCATTGGAGATACCATTAAGACCGTTAGTAATCAAGTTGCAGATGTATAAAACTATATATATTTTTGTTTAATGTACTATTACTGCAATTTCCTTTAACAATTTTCCCAAATTGGTTTAAAAACCACCACTTGCCACATAGAGGCGAGGAGAAATAATCATTATTTATTGACGGGCGTACATGACATTGCTCTAGTGTTGAACTTCTAGGAACGGCTGAAGCATATAATGTCGTTTTATTGTATCTATCTCCGCCTATGTCTCATTATGTCCAACCACAGAATAGGCACTTAGGTCTTTTGAGACCTTTAACTATCGAGCATGCAGAGAATGAAATCATGGTCACCCCATTAGAAAGCTAGGGCACCTTCAATTTGGCGAACTTTTAAGGAAGAACTGGGTAAAGCCAAATATCTGGTTCCAGAGCTACTGGCATATTCATTTGTAATTGCATATGTACCGAACCATGCTTAGACAGTTTTTGATAAAATAACTAGCAGCGAACTAAGGCCAGGGAATACCGACACTAGTAACGAGGAGTCAACTAGTAACAAATAATCAAATGAAAAATACTGAAGAAGTAAGAAGACTAATCAACATGATGGTGTTATGGGATTTTATGACCATGCTGATACATAAACTTGATGTCCAAGTTCAGTGAGAGGGATATTGGTTCCAGATTTGGCACGTGGAGAACTTCTAAATCAAAGTAATCCCATAGCTAAACTTGTTTCAGCAGAACACGAGCAAAGACCGTTACTACCCTATTAACCTGAATATATTACAATTGTGAAAGGAAGATCTGCAAAAAAAAAATAGTGACGGGACGGTGGATCCACAAGCCCTTGCAGATGTCTCGAAAACTGCGAGGGCTTACGATCTCCTGTTTCTTCGCATTCCAATAGGGTCTTCTCCTACTGCAAGGCGCCCAAACTTCAAATCAGCTCTGAGGTTAGCTTGTCATAGGCCTCGACTGCCGAGGGCTTCATGATCAGGTCGGGTTTTCATATCACGTCGGAGGTACCAATTTGTGGGTTGTATTGTGAAAGAAAGAAAACTACTTACACGCATTTAATCAACCCAGCAATAATAATTTATTCAGAACAATAACAAATATAGATAAATTAAAATAATGGGAACAATGGAAGTATATACAACAACTATAATAACATGCATGACAATAGTAACACTCTGTAATATAGAACTCAATGTATACTCAAATACACATGTATCGGGTGTTTTTTCAGAGTGATAGAACTTTCGATAGGGATAACTGTGATTTGACAGAAGGTGAAAGCCATGTTGTTTTGACATTTCTGTTCAGTAAGCATTGACAAATTATCATGGAAAGACTCACGCCGCAACAACGTTTACAAATTGTTGAAATTTATTTTCAAAATCGGTGTTTTATTCGCCAAACTTGTTGAGCACTTCGTGAAATTTATGGTTTACATAATCGTCCATGAGAGCAGCTTATTCGTCGAACTATCGATATATTTCGGACAACATTTTCTCTACTCGATCCAACAACACAACAACAAGACAAAGAACTGTACGAACAAAAGAAAATATCGCTGCTGTATGTCAAAGTGTTAATGATGATCCTGATTTGTTTATTCGTCGACGTTCACAACAAGTTGGATGAAGTTGTGCATCCACCACATGGAAAATTTTGCGTAAAGATCTTGGTCTACACCCATACAAGATCCAACTGGTTCAATAACTAAATTCATCAGACCATAATAAGCGTCGTTTGTTTGCTGATTGGGCCCTAGAACAGCTTGAAGTTGATCCATGTTTTTATCGTAAAATTGTGTTTAGTGATGCAGCTCATTTCTGGATGAACGGCTATGTAAACAAGCGAAATTGCCGTATATGATGTGAAAAAAATCCTCAAGAAGTTCTGCAGGTTCCATTGCATCGTATGCTTCACACGATGGAGGCATCATCAGTGCACATTTCTTTAAAAACGATGCTGGACCTAATGTTACAGTGAATGGTGCTGGTTACAGATCGATGATCAATGTTTATTTGTTTCAAAATTTGAATGGTATCGACACAGCAGTGTTCTGGTTCCAACAAGATGGTGCTACACCTCATGCTGCTTCTGTAACAATTGATTTATTGAAAGAAAGTTTTGGCGATAACATTATTTCGAGAAATGGTCCGATTAATTGGCCTCCAAGATCATGCGACATAACTCCACTGGATTATGTTTTTTGGGGTTATGTCAAGCCATTGGTTAATGCTGATAAACCAGAAACAATAGACGCTTTGGAAGTTAATCTTACTAGTGTTATTGATGAAATGAGACCTGAATTGCTCGAAAAAGTGGTCCAAAATAGGTCTGATCCAATGCGGTTCCTCAGAGGTAGTCGTGGTTAACATATTTCGGAAATTATTTTTAAAACATATATGTCATAAAATTATCTTTCAAATAAAAAAAAATTGGCTTCAATCTTAATTTAAATGTGTTGTTTTTCCATTTAAATTTCTATCACTCTAAAAAAACACCCGATTTAAAGTTGTACTACAGAAGAAATGCTTTATAATCTCTAGATTCTTCCACAACTTTTACTTCTTTTGGGTAGTTTGAGACCACCGATTTGTATTTCATTGTGCCATCTGTTGGCGGATATTTCCATTTGGTGCTGCAGATTTAATGGCGCCATCTCTTGGCGGACACTTCGATGGCGTTTCACTTCTCATACTTTCTCTATTACTTCATTGCTGCACAGTTTGAGGTCAACTTACCCTATCTAGTGGGAATATGACCACAAGCAGCTTTTTTTTATGAAATCATTTTTTGAGAAAACATAAACATTTTGATCGTATTCATTTGACTACCTATTCAGATGATAATTAAGCAATGACAAAATATATCTTATATGGCTTGAACCTCACCGTGAACAGAGTCCAATATGCAAAAAGTCACCCAGCTCGAAAATAATCATATTATCGGAGAAAATTTAAAGCCAAACTATGTTTAGTGATCACCTAAGGAAAGTTTTATAACTTACATTGAATTTATGGTGTAGAGCGATTACTCGTGAAAATACTTTTTATAAGAGGCAATACAACCACCCATTCCATGCAGAAAGTAGAGGTATTTCATGTTCTAGTCTACCTTCGCACCCTACGAAATCTACCTCATCCTGACATTATGGCATACCTTTGCCATAAAATACATGCAGCTTGGTATACTACTCTTCTGATGAAAATTGATGAGTAATGAGGCTATTCCTTCTTACTGAATGACAACAAATATTGCAATGGCAAAATGAAAGGTCAAGAAAGAAGAGGGTGAAATTTGGAGCTACCAAGATTCAGAATTAGGTTCCATATTATTTGTTATTTCTATTAGTGATCTGGAGCTGACAATTCATGATACAAATTCAATTCTTAGAATATTATTGTTTGCCGACGACATGTCCTTCCTTTTGAAGGCATTCAATTCAGTAACTGCCAAAGATGAAAGATGAGGTTTCCCCTCCAAGTTCAACAACTGACTCGAATACAACTCTCCGACATAAATGAATCGAACACACAACAGGTGATTACAAAGAGCAATACAAAAGAAAAAAAAAGCTAAATATTCAACATTTGTAAGATATCAACTATCTGCAAATACCAGCTGTTAATATTTTTTGGTCCAAGCGTCCACTTTTTACAACAACATTCTGATCCTTAGGGTTTCTAATTGCCCAGATCTCAAACTGCGTCTTTCTTATGTCTCCCCAAACAGTTCCCCTTCATATCCCTATGCTGAGATTATTTCCAGCTCGAGACTCCAACTTAGTAAGTGGACTGACTCCCTTATAAGATATCGTCACAGACAGACACCCTCTACTTTTACCTCCTTAACGTTTCTGATCATCATATTGTCTCTCAAGTCCTTTATTTTCCATCCTTCAGAGAGTCGAACTGTGTAGAAATCGCAACGGAAATACAGATATATTCGATTTCGATGAAAAAAACAGTCCAAGAAAACAGTCACAAGAATTACTTATAATGAATTATTCCTCTTTCTAATTCCGGCTGATCTTGCCGAAATATTAACTAATTCTTTTTCCTCTAAGCCACAGAGAATACTACCTGCCCTACGAACCCCTCGATCAACCACCCACCTGTACGATATCACTCTTACAGAAGAAATTTTTCGGAGGTACCTCATCAACCTACGAGCTACCTCTGCACTAGGTCTGACAAGATCTGTCCAAAACAGCTCCAACGATGCGTAAAAACATCGACCCATCCTCTCTAAAATCTCTTCAGCAATACATTTTCGTCTACCGTTTTCCCGTCCGGATGGTTATTCGCCCCTGTCATTTCAATCTACAAATATGGTGACAAAATGGCACAAAAAATAACCACCGCCCAATTAGCCTTCACTTTTCTTATGTCTCAAATCCTAGAAGAAAATATAAGCAAACAGCTTCTTTAATTTGGCACAGACAATGAAATTATTCCAGAAGAACAACATAGTTTTTTCCCAGTATAATAACTTGTATTTCTGCCTAAGCTAAGGCGTCATACCGCTCCATTTCTGTTGACTTTGTCTAATTCGACTTTTCGAAGGCCTTTGACCATGTAGCGTATCGCAGTCTACTTGCAAAATTGTCCTTCTGAGACAAAAATGTTAAAGGATGTAAAAGAACTATTACTCAAGAATACAATATAAACATAAACATTAGATGAGTTTGCTAACTGATAACTGCTTAATCAAAGTAAATTTTGACCCAGAGTGTAAAATTATTTGATGCTGTAAATATATTATACTATTTTTATTAAATAATACGTATCTCAAAAATTATCAGAATATTCCATCTATTACTGTACTGGATGCTCTTAATTCAATGTCATTAAGAATATTATTATTGTTATATATCCGGTGTTTTCTTTAGAGTGATAAAACTTCAAATTGAAATGGAACACATTTAAATTAAGATTGAAGCCAATTTTTTTTAATTGAAAGATAATTTTATGACATTTATGTTTTAAAAATAATTTCCGGAATATGTCCACCTCGACTAGCTCTGAGGAACCGCATTCGACCAGACCAATTTTGGACAACTTTTTCGAGTAATTCAGGCCTTATTTCATCAATAACACGAGTTATGTTGGCTTCCAAAGCGTCTATTGTTTCTGGTTTATCAGCATAAACCAATAACTCTACATAACCCCAAAGAAAATAATCCAGTGGAGTTATGTCGCATGATCTTGGAGGCCAATTAATTAGATCATTTTCCGAAATAATGTTATCGCCAAATCTTTCTTTCAATAAATCAATTGGTACGGTAGCAGCATTATGTGTAGCACCATCTTGTTAAAACCAAAACACTTCTGGGTCGATACCATTCAAATTTCGAAACAAATAATCATTGATCATCGATCTGTAACGAGCACCATTCACTGTAACATTAGCTCCAGGATCGTTTTTAAGAAATATAGACCGATGATGCCTCCAGGGTGTAAAGCACACCATACAGTGTATTATTTAAATATTTTAATATTAGCCTTCTACATATTTAATTTCAAAAAATTATATTTGATAATTATAACTTCAGGAATTAAATTACATTAACGTCATATAAGTACCACTTATATCAAACGACATATAAAATAAACATTCATTATAAAACATCCAAATGATATAACAAAATCCAATAAATAAAAAATGTTAACCTAAATCCTATAAATTAAATATTTTGAGTAGACAAAATTTTGTTTCTGCTGATCAATCTTATGAAAACAAATATCTTTCAAAACTGTTTAACATAATCTCAAGAATTTCATCATAAAACTATCTTGCTTAGAACATTCAATATTATTGGATATCTAACTAAGTTACTTTCTATAAAATCTCAAGATATGTGAAAAAATATTTTTGTTGATTAATGTTATATTTTATTGAATATGAATATGAATGAGTAAAGTCTCTCTTAAAACTTCTTTTTTAGTAATGTTTTTACATATCTTGAGATTTCCTAAAATGTTACTTAGTTATCCAATAATATTGGATATCTAAGTAAGATAGTTTAATGATGAAATTCTCGAGATTATGTTAAACATTTTTGAAAGATATTTGTTTTCATAAGATTGATCAGCAGAAATGAAATTTTGTCTACTCAAAATATTTAATTTATATAATAGGATTTTGGTTAACAATTTTTATTTAATGGATTTTGTTATATCATTTGGATGTCTTATAATGAATGTTTATTTTATATGTCGTTTGATATAAGTGGTACTTATATGACATTAATGTAATTTAATTCCTGAAGTTATAATTATTAAATATAATTTTTTGAATTTAAATATGTAGAAGACTAATATTAAAATATTTAAATAATTTTATATACCTCCTATCAAGTATTAACCTCTATTTTATGTTATACAGTGCATTTTTCAGGATGCAATGGAACCTGCAAAACATCTTGAAGATTGTTTTTATTCCATATACAGCCATTTTGCTTGTTCAACTAGAAATGAGCTTCATCACTTAACACAATGTTACGATAAAAAAAATGGATCAACTTCAAGCTGTTCTAGGATCTAATCAGCAGACAAACGACGCTTATTATGGTCAAGTGGCTTTAGTTCTTGTTCAAGAACTAACAAGATCCAACTGGATCCTGTATAGGTGTAGACCAAGATCTTTACGCAAAATTTTCCATGTGGTGGATGCACAGAGTCCAACTTGTTGTGAACGTCGACGAATATACAAATCTGTATCATCATTAACACTATGACACACAGCAGCGATATTTCCCTTTGTTCGTACAGTTCTTGTTGTTGTCTTGCCTTGTTGTTGTTGCATCGAGTAGAGAAAATGTTGTCGGAAATCTATCGATAGTTCGACGGATAAGCTGCTCTTATGGGCGATTATGTAAACCATAAATTTCACGAAGTGCTCTAGAAGTTTGGCGAATAGAACACTGATTTTGAAAATAAATTTCAACAATTTGAAAACGTTGTTGCGGTATGAGTCTTTCCATGATAATTTGTCAATGCTTACTGAACAGAAAAGTGAAAACAACATAGCTTCTACCTTCTGTCAAATCACAGTTATCCCTATCGAAAGTTCTATCACTCTAAAAAAAACACCCGATACCTCAAAAGTGTTTCTGATTATAATAAACTTTTTAACGTCAACCTTTTTCAAACTCTATACAAGAATCAGATATTTCGTATATTACCCAATGAATATATTTTGTTGATCGCTGGGACATAAGAAGCAGACAGGCATGTTTCAATGCTTGTTGGCATTTGATCAGTGCAATGCTCTAATGCCAGTGAATGCATTACAATTAATTCATTTGGAGATTAATGCTGTCTATTGGCATTACGTCGTGATAGGATATGACGTTAGCATAAAGAAGATTCTACATTGATAACGCTGGAAGTAATCGGAAATACAGTTCACTACTTGTATTAGCTTGACGGAGTATGCTGCGTATATTTATTGAATGACGCTATTGTTTGGTAAAACTTTAGCCTCCCTATATAAGGAGAATAAAGAGCGTATTTGTGTTTCATTTCGTTGGCATTAGGACATTGCACTGATGGGATACCAACAAGCATTGAAACATGCATGTCTGTTGCCTATGCCCCAGTGATCAACAAAACCTGTTTGGCAGTATTTTCGTTTCGAGCTCTTACGTAGATGAAGTTACACTGTACCGGATTCGATAACTTCCTGTTTACCATAGCTCCTACTCCTTGTTATATTTCCTATATTGTTTCTTGCCTATTGTTTATATTTATCAGTTAATTACCATGCTTATATATTGCCGCTTTTTTTAGGAGAAATATAGATTTATATTCACGAGAGATTATAATTAACATTAACGAATCACTTGGAGATAATCATCTTTGAATGAATAATATACCGATTATTCAATAACACAATTTACTATACTATGGAATATTTTCAGAATTTTGGATAAAGAAATTGCCAAAACAGAAGAAAATAAAGTGAAACTGGAAAAAGAACAATCAGATATCGAGAAACAGCAACAAGAAATAGATATGATCCGAAAAAATGCCGAAGAAGATGTAATATATTAATTTTTTTTTCCATAAAAAAAATACAGGAAATTAAATGTGTAATTTTTCCCATAGTTTCTTAAGGCCAAACGTTGTTCGCTGAAAATTCTGAAGGAAAGTAGAGAAGAAGCAGAAAAAAATCGCCAGAGTACCGCAAAAACTGATGCTGAACTCGAAACAGTTTGCGGCATATTCAGAGATACGAAAATTAAAATAAACTGCTCCAGAGAGAAAATGAGAAGAGATGTGAGTTATATTATTACTCACATATTACAAAAATAGGAGAACATCGAAAAGTTTCCGATTAATAAGTGAAAAAAATTTTTCTCCATTCAGATCTTGAGGTTAAATTTTGATTTATTCTTCGGAAATTATAAACTAAATTACAAAAACTCGATTGGAAATTCGTTCTTGGAAAAAAATATAACCACTAGAAATTTCACAATTTATGTTAATTAGGCAGATATTTTCTGATGAAAATTCCAAATGATCGCTGCCCAGAGTTTTTACTTCAAATTGGAAATAAATTCATATAATTAACCCATAAAATAATTCTAAAACCAGACCAGCTTCTTAATCTATCGGAATTAAAGTTTTAGGGAGTATTTTTCCTACAAATTCCAATGAATTCACATAAATAATAAATATAATAATAAATAAATTTCTCACGCTGAATCGTATTTTTTTTGTAACATATTTAGTATTTCACTAGTTAGAAATATTTGGTGAATAACTAAGAGAAATTATAGGAGTACGTGTATTATATAACGAATTCAAACATTTTTATAAAAAAAAACATTGCATAAAATGTTTACACATTTAAATTGTTTCTAATTAGTCGTTATATTACCATTCTTCATGGCTCATTTTCCTAGTCTTCATTTTTTATTGTTATTTATGAAGGATATACAGAAGAGGCTAGATCTTCAGCAGGCTGCTTTCAAGAAACTAGAAGAAATTCAAAACCAAAAGCTGAGTAATGAGGAACAAATAATAGCGAAAGCCATTGCTGAAATAGATGAGGCGTATAAAAGTTTCATTTAAGAGATGAACATTATCTTCTTCATTAGTTCCACTTTTTCAGCGATGCTCGGAAGAGAAAAAAACGTGAGGAATATGACGACAAACTACTGAGAGAAAGAAAACAAAACTATGTGGACGCACTTCAGAAACAGAGGAATAAAGAAGAAACAGAAAAAGAAAATCGAAAATGGGAAACCTTGAATAGAATGAAACTGATGGAGATTTATAAAAATGAGGAAGAGCAAAGAGAAGTCAACAAATTGAATAGAATTAATGGATATAAAGCAAAATTAGATGAGCAAAGGGTGAGTGAAATATCAGCAATAATTAAAACTTTTCATTATATAAAAAATGAATCTCGATTTTACTCATTTTTTTAATTTGATAATTGTTTAAATATCAACAATAGTTGGAAGAATTGTTTCATTATTCTGATTTTGTCAGATGCTACTTATCATCATTATTCACAAACTTGTTCTCTAACACCAAATTCTGTGTACAGAAATGGAGAAATTTGTTGAGTATTCGAAATTCCTCATTTCACATAATAGATGTGTTTAACAAAAATATTGTAGTATAACACATAGTTTATTTAAAAAGATATTATCCGCTAGCTCTCTTCTGTTTAATGTGTTATATTATTAGGTCCTGATGATTCTACAATAAGAGATAATATAAAAACACTTGAAGCGTTATAAAATTACTAGATATTACAAATTTATTGCATTGGTCGATGTGTGAGTTGATTTATCTGATATAAACATCTTAGCTTAAAATACCCAATGAAAATCACTGAGTCTAATACCTCCTTAGAGAAAAAAATTTATATCTACACGAGCACCGCTTTCATTTAATAGACGTATATAATCACAACTCAATATATAATGTCAAATGGAATAAATAACCCAACAGATATACGAAAGTAATTAAAATTAATGAATAAATATTCAAAGGAGACAAAATTTTGTTTCTGGTCTTACCTTTAAGAACACCAATTGCTTTTTAAAAACATGAACACACTTAAAGGACTTCTCAAAGAATATAATTTATTTAAAATATTTAATATATTTAAATATTCGAATAAACTATTTCAAAAATCTCTTAAAAATGTGCACTATATCTTCAAAAACCAAATATAATTCTAGACAATCCCGTCTTCAGTCCTCATTTAATATTCCGGTGCTCGTGTAGACGTAAATTTATTTCTAAAAGTTTTTTGAATAAAAATTTTTTTGACATTAAAATTGTAGAAGATAAACATATTTCAATTTGTTTTAATATTCAAATTTTGTTATATTTCTTCTATCAAGTAAAAGGCCTTTCTATTTTATTTTATATATAATATTTAATTATATTTTGGCTTCAATAAATCTCATTATAGAATGTCAATGAATTTAAATAAACCTTAAAATAACTCACACTGTTCTTTGATTTTGTTAGAACATATATCAATCTTTAATTATATAGTTGATCTGTATTTCGAAGCTTAAGTATTTTAACACGTGAGAGATATAGGTTAAGTTTTTGATTTTGATATTTGGAATATTAAATGAGGACTGAAGACGGGATTGTCTAGAATTATATTTGTTTTTTGAAGATATAGTGCACATTTTTAGAGATTTTTGAAATATTCATTCGAATATTTAAATATATTAAATATTTCAAATAAATTATATTCTTTGAGAAGTCCTTTAAGTGTGTTCATGTTTTTAAAAGGCAATTGGTGTTCTTAAAGGTAAGACCAGAAACAAAATTTTGTCTCCTTTGAATATTTATTTATTAATTTTAATTACTTTCGTATATCTGTTGGGTTATTTATTCCATTTGACATTATATATTGAGTTTTGATTATATACGCCTCCTTAGAGAACTTCGTTTAAGTTAACCCAAAGAAAGATTTCAAGTAACGGAAGAATAGACTTTATTCGTCGTTCTATCGGGTGTTTTTTTTTAAGTTATAGAACTTCAAATTGAAATAAAACACATGTAAATTAAGATTGAAGCCATTTTTTTTTACTTGAAAGATAATTTTATGACATTTATGTTTTAAAAATAATTTCCGGTATATGTCCATCACGACTAGCTCTGAGGAACCGCATTCGACCAGACCAATTTTGGACCAAATTTTCGAGTAATTCAGGCCTCACTTCATCAAAAACACGAATGATGTTGGTTTCCAAAGCGTCTATTGTTTCTAGTTCATTAGCATAAACCAATGACTTGACATAACCCCAAAGAAAATAATCCAGAGGAGTTATATCATATGATCTTGGAGGCCAATTAATTGGACCATTTCTCGAAATAATGTTATCGCCAAAACTTTCTTTCAATAAATCAATTGTTACAGAAGCACCATGAGGTGTAACACCATCTTGTTGGAACCAAAACACTTCTGGGTCGATACCATTCAAATTTTGAAACAAATAGTCAATGATCATCGATCTGTAACGAGCACCATTCACTATAACATTAGCTCCACCATCGTTTTTAAAGAGATATGAACCGATGATGCCTTCATCGTGTAAAGCACACCATATAGTGCATTTTTCAGGATGCAGTGGAACCTGCAGAACTTCTTGAAGATTGTTTTCACTCCATATAGGGCAATTTTGCTTGATTACATAGCCGTTTAACCAGAAATGACCTTCATCACTAAACACAATTTTACAATAAAAAAATGTATCAACTTCAAGCTGTTCTAGGGCCCCATCAGCCAACAGACGACGCTTATAATGGTCAAGTGGCTTTAGTTCTTGAACCAGTTAGATGTTGTATGGGTGTAGACCAAGATCTTTACGCTAAATTTTCCATGTGGTGAATGCACAGAATCCAACTTGTTGTGAACGTCGACGAATAGACAAATATGGATCATCATTAACAGTATGACTTACAGGAGCGATATTTTCTTCTGTACGTACAGTTCTTTATCTTGTTGTCGTTGTTGGATCGAGTAGAGAAAATGCTCTCAGAAATCTATCGATAGTTCGACGAACAAGCTGCTCTGATGAACGATTATGTAAACCATAAATTTCACGAAGTGCTCTATAAGTTTGGCGAACAGAACACTGATTTTGAAAATAAATTTAAACGATTTGTAAACGTTGTTGCGGCGTAAGTCTTTCCATGATAATTTTTTAATGCTTACTGAACAGAAATGTCAAAACAACATGGCTTCTACCTTTCGTCAAATCACAGTTATTCCTATCGAAAGTTCTATCACTCTGAAGAAACACCAGATACTTGCATTTCATGTAAGATATTATTGCCAAAAACTCAAAAGTGTATAAATATATATATATATAAAGTTTTTAGGATATTCGGCCTCAAATGATTGGCTATATCATTCAAGCTAAACCTAACTAACTAACGGTTCACTTAATTACCTTTCTTAAGGATATGCAATTCAAAAGAAATTAACATTAATACAGCGAAAGACTA
The DNA here is from genome assembly GCA_034642435.1 of Megalocaria dilatata. Classification (NCBI taxonomy): domain Eukaryota; kingdom Metazoa; phylum Arthropoda; class Insecta; order Coleoptera; family Coccinellidae; genus Megalocaria; species Megalocaria dilatata. Next base: position 46,936,183 of record CM067859.1, on the reverse strand, counting down.
ACGTTACAAGACTAACATAGATATAGCGTGATTGTTTCATTATGTTGTTCAAATAATACAAACAGATAAAATGTTCGTTAAATTTAGTCTCACTCTCACTAAAACATATGATTTCAACTCTCCTAGAGCTCAAATCACTGATAAAGTCATCTATATAACATTTTTTTGCACAACTTCATTCACTCCAAGGAGGTTGGTATAGCATTCTAAGGAGGCATAGAGAAAAAATTTCATTCATTCTTGCAAGCTGAATTTTTATTCTGCAAAATATTGACAAGATCGGTTCGGAGACCCCTGTGCGTCTCGGGGCCCTTCGCTTAAGCGTACTAAGCTTACCGGTTAATCCGCCACTGTAGTCTAACGTTCAATATTTTATGACTCGTTAAAAACTAATTCTTCACACATCAATAAAATGGACAAGAAGTCGTCCACCGGAAAACACATTTCAGAGATGAGTAGAATTCTAGAAGGAAACTTAAGTAAAATTATAGAAAACGGGTATTAAATTTGCATGAAATATTACTTAGAAAGAACACTTTGAAGGGGAAAATATTAATTATTTATCATATTATCATATGGTTTTTTTGAGAAATGGAGAAACTATATTCAGCTTTCTTGCAGAAAGAGAATGAAGAATTCAGAGCGGAAAAACAAGCCAAAGAGGATGCTTTCAAATGGAATGATTACCCAGAAAAGGATAAGATGTTTCTTGAGTATGGTGCTGAGATGTTGGCTAAACAAAAAGCTGCTGGAAAGTCAACATATCCCATTGAATTAGCGATTATGGTAATAAATCTACTACTACTACTAATTTTCGGTAGCTACTCGATCTTTTAGCAATTCTAGTTTTCAATTCTGAAAACAAAATTTCTTATCGTTTTCACAATTTTGGAGTAGCGTTCTGAGCCAAGAACTTTTAATGGCTACTATTCGTTATATAGATGAGGCCATATAGATCTGATTGTATTCAAAAAAATTCATTTTAATCTAATACTCATGCGATTTTGAAAACAATCTAAAATCAATAACTTTCTTCATAATGTTTCCCGATATTCTTTAAATTTATTCTTATGTTTTTGAAGTCAGCCTATAATAGTAAATCTTGAGCTGAATACTTTAAATTTACGCATCAAGTGCTGCATTGAAGAAATTATACGTATTTTATTGCATAGTTTCACTGAATATTGGTTTTATCAAATTCGATCCTGTGAACAAAGCCATGTGGACATATGAGTGATGTGTTATCCAAAACCTGATTGTCATGATTTGTACTTCAAAATAGAAGAAAGTTTCCCTCATATCCGAATTATTTTGAATTTATTAAATTTTAAGGGGTATCGTTCTTATTGAAAACGATTGTAAATACCGAATGTTCTTAGACATTTTGAGTCTTGGTTAATGCGCTTTTAGTTCATATATTTTATTTAGACTCAATCTATATTAAAAGCCGCTGGCATTCACTGTAGAACATTTTAATAACTTCATTCAGGACATCTGCCTTGAAAGATTGATATATTCATCTTTATCTTTGATTCTAATACCCACCAAGTTTGAACAAGCACGTATCCAGGGGGGAAGGTCATAGGGGTCATGACCCCCCCCCCCCGGGGGGGGGGGTTTAGGTTAAATAGTTGTGCACTCTAATCCTGTGTATGTAGAAAAGACTATAACATTTTTTTGTTTCATTTGCTATCAGTATTTCTCAATATCACTTCAAATTGCTATGAAAAGGAAAAAAGTTGAATCTTGAGGTAAAAAATACCCATTCAATTACTTCTAAAGGAAAAGAAAACCTCTACTCCTCTAAGATTTTACTCCTTTGTTTGAAGTATGCATTTGAAGCATAGTACACTGAAGTGAGTGTTATTTTTTTATTATTATTATTCTGATACTCCTAGATCTTCGGTGAAGATCTCTCAGAAGCTTTTTCAGCTTGTGCGAGTTAGGTGTTCTGGGTAGGCTTTGATTCTGCGGTCTTGCGCTAGTTTAGGTCACAGCTCTGTTAATTTTCGATTTAACGGTGAAATGGTGGCCAAAACTCGTCCAACTAAAAATTTCTTTCCCACCTGAACAGGATTCGAACCCACGACCTTTCGGTTACGAGCCCTATGCTCTACCACTGAGATGTCGGCACTCACTATTGTGGAAAGTACCTTTTATTATCGTTTATTGATACATAATTATGACATGTAATATTTTCCGAAGAATATTTTTATTAATTCTTGTTTGCGTAATAATATGTATGAATATAAATGAAAAAATCCCAACTACCTTTACCATTTTGTTATTTTCTCGTTTTCAAATATTTCTTGTATTCTTAAACCATTATTGGTAATGGGAGAGCAAATACGTCGAATATGGATTAAACAGAGGACTTCCATAATGAACGCATGTGGCGTTGCCATTCTGTAGTTTGTAACTTGTGTTTGAGAACCAACCGCATCCAAAAGTAATTTCAGATCTATAGCCCTTAGCACGATATACCGACTATGGGGGATAATCTTGTTTCTTCTTTCTGAATTTTAAATAAGAGTACTGAATAGAAACTTTATCTGAATGACATTCTCAAGGAATCGACAATATTTTCAGGAGTACAAGAAGAAGCACCGCTTGTTACCCGCATCGCCAAAAAATTCCTGTTCGAAAAATGAAGGAAAGGCCATGAAAAGTGGAATAAAACTTCCTGTAATCACCAGGAGAATATGCCCTACTAAGAACGATTCAACAGGCGTCCAAGATTGTTTTTGCACTTGATAATATTTATTGTTTTGTTATATAAATCTTTTGCGAAGAGGAAATAATGCTCAATGTATTTTAATGAGATCCATCACATACACTCACTTTCAAAAGTCTTGCAACCCACTCGCACTTGAAATATAAAAATTACATAAATATAAAATTAACACATAAATTTCTAAGTAAAGATAAAACGGGTCTTCCAATAGAGATTTCCGATCTTTAATAGAGGCCATATTGTTGAACCTATGTCTCCCGAATTGGCTGTCGTTCATTAAGTATGCTTTGCCAAATCACTATAGACAGATAAAGCATACAACATCTACGAATGATAAAATTATTTCTCTTCGCCCATTTTACGATCGCCATAATCGTCCTACCACTATTCACCGTGTGGTGCATAAATTTGAGTCCACTGGATTAATAAACAATGAACCAATACTCGCAGGACGATGAAACACGAGACCTACTGAAAACATCGCTATTCTTTAAGAGAGTGTGGAGAAGAATCCGAGGCATTCGATTTCGACTCACTAACAACAACTATTTCATACCCCTCAACTTGGCGAAATTTGCGTCGTGATTTGGGCCTGTACTGACTAATTTTCATCAAAAAATCATCTTCAATAATTGAGTTCATTTTTGGGTGAATAGATATGTCAACAAACCAATTTGTCCAATTTGAGAGGATACCAATCCACATGAGATCTAACAGCGTTCAGTGCATCCCGAAAAATAAAATTTTTGGATTAAGGACTGGCGAAGTCATCGGTTAATATTTTTTGAGAAAGACGTTGACCAGCAGCGGCGGTTGCTAAACGTCTACGAATACAGACTTTTTTTGACCTGAATTGGATGATATGAACACCATAGACATGTGATTCCAACAGGACGCAGCACATGCGACACTGGATATTCTGCACGAGCATTTTGGGGGCATGGTTATTTCACGTAGAGGTGATGTGAACTGGCTACCAAAATTGTGGGTTTTGACCTCGTTTGACTTTTTCTTGTGGGGGCTATCTTAAGTCGCAAGTTTATGGGAATAAGCCACAAACCACAACGGCCCTCAAAGCCAACCTAACCGACGTCATCGGCCAAATTCGGCCTGATTTATGCGCCAGAGTCACGAAAAATGCAACATTCCGGATGCGCACCACCCATCGATAGTCCTTTCAAAAGAATAAAAATTGCGATGGTATCTCATACACACTTTGTCTTATTTAAATTTAAGGTTAGAAAGCGCTTAGCGAAAGACCCTTCACATAAAAAGGTTAAAAAACTGATGTGAAGTCAATCAGAGTCCGATTATCCTTTCATTTTTCCATTCACCCTTGCATAAATTCCCCAACAAACTGAAAATTTGCATGAACGTAAGGGGTACCATCATAATGAAATTTTGAAAAGTCCCCATTGATCCCATGTGTGCAAAAAATTTTATTCAAGGTGAAAGTCCGCAAAAATGATTTTTTGAAATTTTTCAGTGCGAAACGGTTAGGTTTTTTCATAACTAAACCAATTTGGAGAGAAATTGATTTCCAAATTCACTTTAGTTATATTCTCTATAATATGCACACGTTTCCAAGCCACCTTACGAGTAGTATACTTAGTGCGTTTTTCTTTAACGTAGTTTTCCCGGTAATCCTACTCCCCGGTCTATCTCAGTAACCTTCAATGAAATTTCCGGGTCATCTTATTCATAATTATCGTCTGCTTCTTCTTCATCTTTTTCTCTTCCTGCATCTTCTTCTTCTGTTTCTTCTTCTTATATTTTTTCTTCTTCTTATATTTCTTATTCTTTTTATATTTCTTCTTCTTTCTCATCTTCCTGAGTTCTTCTTTTGTTAGAGATTGACCTTGGCCTGGATAAGAGATGCATGTGGGTGAACAAGATAAGCCTACTATTTTGCAGCTGCATTTCGAATTACACTCCTTGCAGATTCAAAAATCAATATTGAGAAGGTTTTCTGGGGCAAGTGTGAGTTGGTTCAAATACATTATTAATAACCTCATTTTTCTGGATCCAATTGATTACCAAGCCACATTTGAACCTGGTAATACACACGAAAAAATATTGGTGAGCAGTAGCTCCGGTTGGAAAAAGACAAGCTAATTGCTCACGTTTTTATTACGTGCACGTGAAGATCGAAAAAATATATTTTGTGAGCAGCGTTGAGAGCTACTGAAAGATTAGCAATGGAGGTAAGATCGATTTTAAATTTAAAAGTTAGATGTGAAATAACGATAATAAGGGTAACACAAAATTTCGTGAGGATCGTAGAGAAGCGTAAAGAAGCGGGCAAAAGCTCCTGAACTCACGACACTGTTTGTCACGATTTTTTGTACTTTTATGTAAGCTTAAAGTCAAGCATAGTTCCCAATGTTATCCAGGATTCCCTTTCTAGATTTTTAATTTACAGTTAAAAGATCAAATTTGACTGGCCCAAACGTAAAGTGTATATTGTTTCTATATATGACTAAGGGTTACAACCCTCACAAATCACCTTCATTTTCATATTGTATACTTTCTCCCAGTACTTGATTCGTTGTTGGTTGTGTTTATTAATTATGGTAACTTATTTTTCATGTTCATTTTATTCGTGGAGCCTGGTAAAAAACTGATTTGCATTTCCTAATGTCTGATTCTCTTAGTGTGATATTTCTTTGTTTAGCCTTGTAATATTTATTAACACGTAAAGATCTTAGGCTACTATAAAATTGTATTCCTTATTAACCAGTAACGTCCTTCAAGGAGAGTCTTGTAGGTAGTTATGGTAGAGTACAATATATTCTGTAGACACATTTAATACTCTGGATATGTTGAGAAATGTTTGAATAAATGATGAATCATCATTGGTATTAGTTAGAGGTAATACATACTCAGAGTCGTACAAGTAGGCATATGAGCAGAGCGCTTCATCGACGTTAAAGTACCATTGTCATCATTGCTGTCCTGGGTTTCTCCTCAAGTTTTGACACTCCAGCAGACCCCCGATAAGCTGAAAGAGAAAGAAACTTTTGAAGGGAGATAATAGAGAACTTGCGCCAGTACAACCAAGGAGGAACAAGTCCTGGTCACCCCTCCTCCACTCGTGTCGACCTTAACACTCAGCCACATGTGCAGAGTTTCTCTATTTAGTGGTTGTGAAAGACCGAAGCATCGAAACAACACAAATAACAGCTTTACAGCTTGGATTTCCCACCCCAAAGGACCGCTGTTGCTGTTCTATTACTAAAAGCGAGGCTTCGTAGAGGATTGGCTTAAGGATTTAAAAATGGGGCCAAAGTTGGGGGCGAGCAGATAGAGTCTTCCAAGATTCCACCCTGGTCGAAACGTCGTAGTCTCCCATTTTCCTCCAGTGGACCATTTCCAACCCCGCAGCGGATAAGTAGCTTAAGGATACACGAATGGGCCGAAGTTGGGGGCGAGCAGAGCGAGTTTTCCAAGATTTCACCCTGGTCGAAACGTCGTAGTCTCCCTTTTTCCTCCAGCGGACCAATCAGAACACCACAGCAAGAGCTTAAGAATCTAAAGATGGGGCCAAAGTTGAAGGCGAGCAGAGCGATTCTTCCGAGATCTCACCCCGGCCGAAATGTCGTAATCTTCCCTTTTCCTCTAGCGGGACATTTCAGATTCCTCAGCGGATAAGTGACGAAGGTTGGAAAGCCATCGCTGAGATTCAGCAGGGTTTCGTCTTCGCCGGTGTATGGATTACAAACCTCTAATTGATCGCAGGGTCGCGTGACTCCGTCGTCCGCCATAACCACAACTGTCCCATATGATAGTAAGTCTTGCTGAAGGATATGGACGGTTGTGGAGCAACATGATGGTATGGTATGAAAGAAAGAAACAAAGTAAGGAAGTTGAATCGAGAGTCTCTGCTTTAGGTATCATAACCATATCCTCCATTTCATACTGAAACTAGGATTTCAGTCATGACAAGCACCTCCACCATGACAAGTTACAGAGACAATTGGGAGGTTAGAGGTAATGTCGTTGCGCCAGTATGAGTTCACGCGTCCCTTCAGGTTTCTTCAGATTGTTCTTTGAGCCTTTCTAGAAATACCACAATACCCGCCTTTCAGTCCATCCAGATTCCCTCCGCTTTGTAAGAATGATATCCTACATGAAATATTTACCCACCTACTAATAGTTTTACAACCGGGCTGTCATGAAATTCACTCCGTGTCTTCACGAACCATTGGAATGTAGCAATAGGCTGTTTGTTTCAATTTACTGAGAGTGGTTTCCTTTCATTATCATTAGAACGAATAAATTATTTGACTACTACTGTGTTTTGAATATTTGAACTTCCCACCACTGTTCTCTTGCCCTCGTTTATGTGTAATTTGGGTTGTCTACACAACGTAGGGTTCTTTCCTTATATCACGGTGGAAAAGTAAGGGTCTTCAGGAACCCGCTAGAGTACGGAATAGTACTATTCAAATTTTGATGATATTTTAGAGATCAGATCTCGAATGGAAACAAATTTTGTGATTAATGTTTTACAAAATTATGATTACTTTTTAAAATAACCATCCTTTAAAGGAATCCTGATAAGATGTCAGAATAACATTTATTATGAGAAATAAAGACATTCAATAATAATAACTTCAGAATATTATTTATGAAACAGTGAAAAACTTTGTCTGGGATGGAGGCCTGCTTCACATTCTTCACTTTTTTGACTTTCTTATGGCAATATGCACATTTATGTCGCTTCTCTTGATAATTCACCAAATGCACAATTGTATAATACCGCGAATGACAATGAAAAAAAGCACCGAAACGAACAGATATTATGTTTCTTGTACGATTCTCCCGTGCAATCCCTACTATCCCTACTTAATCCCTACTAATATCCCTACTAATATTATAAATGCGAATGTAAGTTTGTTTGTTACGCTTTCACGCAAAAACTACTGAACCGATCATCATGAAACTTTGTACATATACTCTTGAAGGTATTAGAAGTAACATAGGGTACTTTATATTTAAAAAAAAAAATTTTTTTACGAAAGATAAAACAATTGTTTGTCAAAAAATCGTCAAATTTAGCTACTTCAGTAATGAAGTTTTACTATTATTATACCCTTACCCTTTATCTTTCATACTTATTTAATGACTCCACTGCGGGCGAAGCCGCGGGTAAAAAGCTAGTATATCTTATAAATACCAAGTAATCTAGTTTATCCCCAGCATGTATATCTATGTTAGTTGCCAACTATCGGGTTGTTCGGAAAGTAATTTCGTTTTTTTTTTGGAAAATGAAAGACAATTTTCGAATAATGAATAAATATTTTATTAAATTATATATTGGCCATTCTGGTCCAACACCTTTTGCCATCTTTCTGGTAGTAGTATGATTCTACGCTCACAAAATTTTTGGTCTTTGCTGGCAAAAAACTGATTCAGGTAATTTTTGAGCTCTTCATGTGAAGTAAAGGTTTTACCATCAAAAAAATTTTGCAATGACCGGAACAAATAATAATCCGAAGGCGCCAGATCTGGAGAATGTGTTGCAGTGTATCCCATTCGAGCTGTGAAAGCTTTTGGCGAGTGACCAAACTTGTACGAGGTCTCGCATTATCTTGGTGGAACACCACCAAGTTTATCTGTTGACTAATTCGTGCCTCTTCTGTTGAAGTGCATCATTCAGTATGTCCACCTGATGACAGTAGACTTCCGAATTAATTTTTATGTTATTCGGTAAAAGCTAAAAAAAAAAACTCCCTGAGAACATGAGGAATCCATATATCAAGCTTTGAGGTTGAACCCAGGCATTTCAAGTGGTCATAAACAGTTGAATTCGATCAATTTAACCTCTCATCGACCTCACGTGTTGTTATTCGTGGATTTGCATCAACTAATGCCTTTGTCATCTCTTTAGTAGCTTCAACTGGCCGTGGTGCATCTTTAGCATCAAAACTGCCTGATCGAAATTTTGCAAACCAGTTCCGGCACTGACGTAGTATTGGCACATCTTCTCCATACACAGGAGTTAATTTATTTCTGGCTTGAACAGCATTTTTACCTTTTCTAGAGTAAAAAAATTAAAGAAAAATGACGAAAATGCTGCTTATTCTCTCCATACTTAAAAGGGCACCAACCAAAAACTACTGCGAAGAATTAATTGAACTTTTTCACACACAAGCTTTGCTATATCAGCTCTCAAAACATATAATGATTATGCGGCCTATGTGTGAAGTTGTGTTCGAAAAAATACAATTAAATCCTCTGTCGGGAAAAAACAAAATTACTTTCCGAACAACCTTATATTTTGTACTGTCATATATTGGCAGAATAACGGACAATAATTCTTTCGTTTTATTGAGGTATAAGTTCATATTTTAGTGAGAACGATCGATTCCATCCATATTTCCATTATATAACTTCATTAGTCGGGGTGGTTCGATGGATATTCTCTGTTTTGTCTTTGGTAGTATCTTCCAATTTTTACAAGAGAAAGCAATACCAGCAACGTAATTTTCATGCAAGTTACAAACCAGAATTTTTTTATCTTTAGTATAAGCATATCCGTAGAATCCCCTCTGTTTTTCTTCAGACATTTACTATGGCTTATTGGGCAATTTGAAATTCTATTCTCTTTCAGTTTGCCTATTTCACGTAGTCCCCCTTTGACTATTTTTGTGAGAAGTAGAATACAAGTGAAATAAAGAAATTGTCGAACAATATTTGAAAACTCACTTTTTTATTTCGAGTCAAAACATTGCTCCCAAACCTGGGTCCTTATAACATTCAACATATTCCAATCTGGTAGTTTCTGTCCACAGTTTATAGGTCCATCTGATAGGTTTTCCACTAATGATTCTTTTTGATCCGTGACTAAAATAGGGAACCCTATTTTTGAGTACTTATCGGCTCTCTTCAACTGTAAGTGGTCAGCAAAATGTAAATTTTGCATGATATATGAAAACCTATTCTTGGATATAGCATTTTATATCTACTTATTGCCACAATCAGAGGAGTTATTCCAGAACATGACTTTTCTGGACATAATATTATAAACAAACAATACCCCAATCAAGCACATTATTTCATCAAGTATTATGTCTCGTGGGCGACCTTTTTATATTGATATCGTGTCGGCAGACTAAAGCACATAAGTCAAAAAATGATGAATTTTTTTATGCCAATGTCCATTATTTTGCGTGACTAATAAGTATCCAAACTCTTAATTACATGATTGGAGTATGCGGAAGGCTCTAGGTGAAACATTATAACAACTTTATTTAAAATAATTCACACACTTTTTAAGTTTCACAATTTACTCAAAATCCTGACACGTGTTTCGACCATCTTCAAAGGAGTACAAAAAGGAACTGAACTTAAAATTGGAAAGGATAATTTTATTACACTTAGGACATCTGTGTATTTTTATGGCGCATAGAAATAACAGCATCCAATATAAGGGTGTTGCCGAATAGTATTTGGGAATTTGTTAAATTCTCCTTTTTCTCCACGGCTCTTTTGATTTAGTCCATCAATTTACCCTTATTAACATTATATATTGAAGTAGCATCTTTCTCATTAAAAAATTATTATTTTCTATACAATGCTCTGCAAAACCAGTTGATTTATGGTTTTCAAAAGTAGACATCCTATGTTCTTTGATTCTATGCTGTAAACATCGACCTGTCTGTCCCATATATGAAGAATTTCACAATTAATTTGATAAATCCCCAATTCGGAGTTGGGGTTCCTTTCTCTATTGTTCACCAAAATCTTTAGCTAAGTAATTCTACTGCTAAAGAATTAATTCCCATTTTATGAAGACCATTAGAGATCTTACTCCTGAAACCTTTTATATAAGCCATTGAAAACCATATTTTCTTTTATTCATAAGGATTATTTTTATTGATATAAATTTTTTTTTAAATATTGTAAAAAGTTTTCTTATTAATCATTTTGTCAATGATTTCAGTTATATAGTCATTGTTCACTGCTATAGTTTTAATTATATCGACTTCTTTTCGGAAATTGACTTCGTTCAACGGGATGCTCTAAAGTCTATGAATGAAACTATGAAATGTTGACATTTTAATTTGCCATGATTGATTGGATTTTGAATGAATAATGGTATCAGTAGTCGTAGGTTTTTTAAAAATGTCGAATTCGAACTTAGTATTACAATGACTTATATTGAAGATCTAAGAAGTTGATTGAAGAATTTTTTTCCATTTCTATTGTAAATTTAATATTTTCATTTATGCTGTTCAGATAATTCAAAAATTGCGATAGCAGCCTGTCAGTTCCAGCCCAAATGCAGAATACGTCATCTACATATCTAGCCCAATAGTGAACGAGTTTTATCAACTTATCATTCGTAGTGTTAGCGTGCTGTTTTATAATAATTAAATAATATTAAATAAAGTTATTCCGTTTTTCATCATCAGGTAGGTTTACATTTTGAATAACCTTCATAAGAGTAAAAAACTGATTTCAGCTTGTCTCAAATATTTAATTGAATTATTTACTTGATGAAAAACCATATTAAATAAGGTTATTCTGATATTCACAAAATTGTTGTATTAAATAAGAATAAACATTTCTGAAAATCAGAATAACCTTATTTAATATGGACTTTCATCAAGTAAAGACTGATTCAATTGAATTAAATAGTTCTGTTTCAGTTTAGATCGTTTGTTGTTGGTTGTAAGGGTGTGTTTGATGATTGAAAGAAGTGATTCTTCAAGGCAAAATAACTTTTTACTCCAGAGGACAAAAAATCGTGGAGTCATTACGAAAAGTAGACTAAGCTATAGAATGTAAGTGGAAAACTGATTAACTCTTCATTTCCGTTAGCAAATTTTAATTTAATCGAAATGAAATTGTTTTTTTCTCCCCTTATTCCAGGTGACAAAAACGTTCATATACTGAAACCTATTCCAGTCTCGTCAGCTGAAGATTTAGAAAAATTAGAATATCCTATAAATATATTACAGAATTATTGCCGTCAGCATACAATCAGCAGATAATAAGCAAGTCGTAAATAATGAAAAGGTATATACCGATCTGGTACCATCCACTTCAATGGACTATTTTCAAGAATTCGCGATTATTAAAATCAAGACTCTTCAAGCTTTGGTTCGTTCTTAGATCCTCAATATAGTCCCAACCGTGATGCACAGTCCTTATAGATTTCAGAGGAAGAGGGGCATGATGTGACACTTCCAAAATTTAGAGATATTTCTCCAAGAAGTAGCCTTCAAGATTTGAAGAAAGAAAAAAAATAAGCGTAATTCAGGCCAGTGTTATAAGACGTTAAAAGGTAAAGTGATACCAGAACGGACAATGAAGGAAATCCTGACGTGTAGAATGAAGTGTGAGGATCATCGAATGACAGAAGAATATTGGAAAATTATTATTTTCCAGAAGAGGAGCATTCATGGCATTTCTAATAGATATTCATGATAAAACCACCCAGAGAATAGGTTCCTTGGATCTTGATAATCAGAAATTTCGGATGAAAACCCATAAAAAATTTTTTCAACTGACAACTTCAAAAAAACAGTATCTCTAAAGAAAGGAGCATCTATAGGAGATCCTTAAATAGAAAATATGGGTAGAAAAGTCACACCAAAAAATAAGATCTCAGATGCAAAACTCGGAACAGATTAAATAATAAGAAACGGTTTTTTACTTGATAGAAGGATTATTACAAAATTTGAATATCAAAACAGATTTAATCTGTTAGTCTTCTACAATTTTAGTTTCAAAAAATGCCTGGAACGAAACAAAAAAAAATATTTATTTATTTATTAATTTTAATTGACAATTTATATTCGTTAGGTTTTCTTAATTCCATTTGATATTGTTTAATGAGTTTCGATTTTATACTTCTATTTAATATAAGCAGTGCTTATAAAGACATTAACTTAATTCTTAAAGTTTCTTGAATAAATTTTTTGAAATTAAAATTGTAGAAGACTAACCAAATTAAATCTGTTTTGATATTCAAATTTCGAACAGATTAGATCGTCATTTCCAGCTTATCAAAGCCATTACTCGAGAAAAAAAAATTCAAAAATGTATTTACCTTCTCACTTAACTAAACAAAAAATGTATAGTTTGGTCTTTGAAGAGAACGAAAATACTCCTTCAATAAAGTTTTATGGTTAAGAGTTTCATAAACTGAATTCATCTTTTAAAAAGCCACATGAATACAGTTGTTTTACATGTGACAAATTTGTGATGAAGATACAACTTGCCCAGGACGAAAATATCAAGGCTGACCTAGTGGCCCAGCATCACCAGGATAAGGCAGTAGGTGATCAAGCCTATGAGGAAAAAGAACTAGATTCAAATGAACATATACATGACGCAACTGTACAAGTGTTCACATTTGACTTGCAGCAATGTTTACCAATGTTCATCAGTTGCGTTTTATAAACGTCAACTATGGACATTCAATTTGACCATCCATAATAATAAAACTAAAATTGGTTTGTGCTATGTTTAGATAGTTGCAGGACGAGGAGCAAATCACATTGCATCCTGTCTTTACAAGCATTTGTTGAGCTACCTTACTGAACACACCAAACAAGTCGTCTTATACTCAGTTACGCATGGAGGTCAAAATAGAAACTCTTATGTCAGTTTCATGTTTACTAGTGTTTTACAAAAGACCAATATCAACACAATTGATCATAAATTTATGGTTCCTTGGCATAGCCACCTTGAGGTGAACACTGATCACAGCATGATAGAAAAAAAAGAGAACAGATTTATATATCATTCGCAAGATTGAATACAATTAATCAAATCAGGCATAAAACAGTTTCAAGTTATCGAAATTGAGTCTGAAGATTTTTTCCAATTATCTTCTCTCTTAAGAAGATTTTCAATACTGAGAACCAAGGATACTGAAGGCAATCCATTTAAGTGGTTGGAAAAAAGATGGTTGCGGTATGAATAGGAATTTGGTGATATTGCCTATAAAGATACTCTGAACAGAGAGAGCGATTTTAAAATTATTAACATGAAAAGAAGGGGATTCCTTGTCCTACGAATATACCTGTCATATCTATACATCCACTCCCTATCTCAAAACAAAAAAAAAGATGATTTATAATCTTTATTGCCTCTGATACCAGGTTTTTCTCATTACTTTTATTTAAATTTCCGAACAGTTGCGGATTTGCGTAACACTGATCCAGATATGATAGAAGACCAAGAACAGCCAGAATTTTAAAAAAGGCCTATTTTCTTACTAGTGTTATATTGATCAGTAGACTGTTCAGCGGATGTTAAGAAAATAATGTTCAGTTTTTTCTGCCATTTTAAATTACTGCAATTTTCACTGGAATGAATGGAACCTAAGCACCTAAGTCCGATGAAATTGAAGACACTTATAACATAAGTTATTTGAATGAAATAATATCAAATATAAAATAAAATAGAAAAAGGCTTTTTACTTGATAGAAGAAATATAACAAAATTTGATTATCAAAACAGATTAAATCTGTTAGTCTTCTACAAATTTAATTTCAAGAAAATTTTTATTCAAAAAACTTTTAGAATTAAATTAATGTCTAAAACAAGCACCGCTTATGTTTAATAGACGTATATAATCAAAACTCAATATATATAATGTCAAATAGAATAAATAAACCAACAGATATAAGAAAGTCATTAAAATTAATAAATAAATATTTAAAGGAGACAAAATTTTGTTTCTGATCTTACCTTTAAGAACACCCATTGCCTTTTAAAAACATCAACACAACTTGAGGACTTCTCAAAGAATATAATTTATTTGAAACATTTAATATATTTAAATATTCGAATAAGTAAATTCAGAAATCTCTCAAAACATGCACTTTATCTTCAAAAAACAAATATAATTCTAGGTAATCCCTTCTTCGGTCCTAAATAATATTCCAAAGATCAAAATCAAATAACTTACACTATATCATCACTTACACGTGTGGTGATGGATTGATGCTTCAAAGAGACTAACTTTAAAATTCAAGATTGGTCTATGTTCTAAAAAAAACACAGAACAGTGTGAGTTATTTTCACGGTTATATTTAGAATCATTGACATTTCATAATGAGATTTATTGAAGCCTAAATATAATTATATATTATATATAAAATAAAACAGAAAAAGGCTTTTTACTTGATAGAAGAAATGTAACAAAATTTGAATATCAAAACAGATTAAATCTGTTAGTCTTCGACAATTTTAATTTCAAGAAAATTTTCATTGAAAAAACTTTTAGAATTAAATTAATGTCTAAAATAAGCACCGCTTAGGTTTAATAGACGACCTAGAATTATATTTGTTTTTTGAAGATATAGTGCATGTTTTGACGATTTCTGAAATAACTTATTCGAATATTTAAATATATTGAATATTTCAAATAAATTATATTCTTTGAGAAGTCCTCAAGTTGTGTTCATGTTTTTAAAAGGCAATTGATGTTCTTAAAGGTAAGATCAGAAACAAAATTTTGTCTCCTTTAAATATTTATTTATTAATTTTAATGACTTTCTTATATCTGTTGGTTTATTTTTTCCATTTGACATTATATATTGAGTTTTGATTATATACGTCTATTAAACATAAGGGGTGCTTATTTTAGACATTAATTTAATTCTAAAAGTTTTTTAAATAAAAATTTTTTTGAAATTGAAATTGTAGAAGACTAACAGATTTAATCTGTTTTGATATTCAAATATCAAATATTTTCCCCAATTATATTTCAATAATTTTGACAAAAACTTTATCTGGTAAAGCGTCATTTTTGTTTTATCCGATTTTTTGTTCCTCCTTCAAAGTTACATTTTGTGACTTATTTGCTTTAGCTTTTCTGCCCTAGATACTCCTAGATCTTTTGTGAAGATGCCTCAGAAACTTTTTCAGCCTGCGCGAGTTAGGAATTCCGTTGTGTTCTGGATAGGCTTTGTTACTGAGGTCTTACAACACTTTAGGTCATAGCACTGTTAATTTTCGACCCAAGAGTGAAATGACGGTCGAAACCTGTCGAACTAGAAAATATATTTCCTACTTGACGGGACTTATATGTATATTGAGTTTTTATAACGAAAACTTCAGAATCTAAAAATTGTGATAGTTGCTCTATTGGTGGGGTTATCTTTAGAACCAATTTGTTATGCAAATTGTATCTCGCCGCTTCTTCATGAATACGTTTATTTCCTTTCTGCTACTGAAAACATTTTCAGCAATACTAAAGAAGTTTGATGAATGTAGTTCCTTTTCATCAGAATCTGAATACTTATCGTATTCGTCTGTTTTTCACTTCGGCTCTAAATGACTATCAAGTAAACGGTGAACATTAACCTCATTCATCCTCGCTTTTAGAATCTTCATCTGTGATTTCGGCATTCGTATTATCAGATGGAACCGATATTATTTCATACGGTGTCTTGAAATCATTTTCTACGTTTTCAAAATCCTCTAGTTTCTCATGAAGCCGCAAAGGATGGATAACAGAAAAAAGTCAAATTGTATTGTCGCGAACACCTTCTTCGCTCTTCGCCCAGAAACCTTGCTCTGTTGGAGCTTGACCGGCGTATTAAATAGAGGACAGGACCAGTCTGAAGATTCCTGACTAACCGTCCCCAATGAGTTCAAATAGGGCAAGGCACACAGCGTTTGACGACCGTTCCAAGCGGAGCACATGGTCACTGGCGTCACAGGTAAAGCTGCGCACCCCGCCTGTCTGAAGAGTTTCAGGTGCGCAGACTCTAAACGAAACGCCCTCTCCTGAATTAAGAGGTGGAAGCTCCCTCACAACACCGCTATTCCTTCGAGAGCTTCATTGGTGACCCCGACGTGATTAGGGGGTTTGCTTCAAGAGCGAATGAACCCATTCATTTGGAGGCCCTAATTGCCTCCATCCATCATTCCGACACAGCCTTTCCTTTCCCTCCACAGATCCATGCTGGGAATGGCACCGCTAGCAGACCAGCTGCGGACTCCTTGCTTGATTGCCAACGCCTTATTCCGTGACCTTATCAACTCTCACTGGAGGGGGAGTGTGTAGCGAACACCTTCTTCGCTCCTCGTCCAGAAACCTGCCTTGCTCTGTTGCAGCTTAATCGGATTATCATATAGAGGACACGACCAGTCTGAAGATTCCTAACTAACCCGCCGAGTTCAAATAGAGCCAGGCACACAGCATTTGACGACCGTTCCAAGCGGAACACATGGTCACTGGCGTCACAGACAGAGCTGGGCACCACACCTGTCAGAAGAGTGCAGGTGCGCAGACTTGGAACCAAACGCCGTCTTCCGAATTGAGAGGTGGAAGCTCCCTCACAACACCATTATTCCTTTGAGAGCTTCAGTATTATAGAGAGATGATCATGGAATATGATACCTGTATAAACTTATAGAATCTGAAAGTTTCAAAGCAAAGTTAGACCCATTGATATAACGGTCACCCATATTCCTTTTATAGCGAACAAATTCTTCGCTCCCCGTCCAGAATCCTGCCTTGCTCTGTCGTAGTTTGATCGGCGTACCGATAGAGGACCCGACCAGTCAACAAATTCGTGACTAACAGTCCCTGCCAGGTTCAAATAGAGCAAGGCACTGCGTCTGAAGATCAGCGTTCCAAGCGGACGCATGGTCACAGGCGTCACAGGCAGAGCCTGCACATCACGCCTGTCTGACGAGTTTCAGATGCGCATTCTCGGAAACGAAACGTCGTCTCCCTAACTAAGAGGTAGAAGTTCCCTCGCAACATCCGCATTCCATTCGAGAGCCTCATTGGTGACCCCGACGTGATTTGGGGGGGTTTTCTTTAAGAGCGAACCAACCCATTCATTAGGTGGCCCGAATTGACCCCTAACCAAATTTCCGAGACAGCCTTTCCTCACGTTACGCAGATCCCCGCTGGAGATGGCACAGCGACCAGCTCAGCGGTGGACTGTCTCCTTGCCTGCTCCCAACGCCCTATTCCGTGACCTTATCGATGCTCACTGGAGGGGGAGTGTGTAGCGAACAACTTCTTCGCTCCTCGTCCAGAAACCTGCCTTGCTCTGTCGTAGTTTGACCGGCGTACCGATAGAGGACCCGACCAGTCAACAAATTCGTGACTAACCGTCCCCGCCAGGTTCAAATAGAGCAAGGCACTGCGTTTGGAGATCAGCGTTCCAAGCGCACGCATGGTCTGACGAGTTTCAGATGCGCATGTTCGGAAACAAAGCGCCGTTTCCCTAACTAAGAGCTCGAAGTTCCCTCGCAACATCCGCATTCCATTTGAAAGCCTCACTTTCACAGGCTGCCTGAGATTGTGTCTTAAGTTCAAATATAATTTAATGTTTCATATATATTTCCGAAAAACAAATTCGGATGAATAAAATGTACATTAACACATCTTTCATAAAGGACAATATTGATGGAACTATTAGGATAGCACAAAGGTGTAGATGTAGAGAAATTAATATTGATAATGAACCTCACACTTTTCCCAATGAGTTCATGCAGAAATAAAAGTAAATCAGCATAAAATATTTTTACCTTTAGTTATCTCAAGAAGTCATAATCGAATCGGCTGACTTGAACCTATTCCTTCGAGAAGTGTTGATGGAATGAAAAGTAAACAAAAAGATAGACATTCATCATAGGAAGTGATAAATGTGGTGCCATCTTTGACGAGGAAGAAAAACTTGCCAATTGCGGATTTTTCGAGGAATTCCTTAAGACGGACCCTGGTATAGTGTGTGTTAAGAAATGGAATTCTTCGATATGACCTAGCAGTATAGGAGAATTATATATTTATATTATTTGTCCCAGCTTAAATATCATTTGCCCTCCTCTAGTGCCATCTACTAAATCCTGAATGGGACTGCATCTTCCGATTCATTAAGAACACTGCCATCTACCATGTTGCGCTCAAACTGTATATAGCCTAAAAACTGCAAATCAAAAGCAGTTATCATTTGCCCTCCTCTAGTGCCATCTACTAAATCCTGAATGGGACTGCATCTTCCGATTCATTAAGAACACTGCCATCTACCATGTTGCGCTCAAACTGTATATAGCCTAAAAACTGCAAATCAAAAGCAGAAATCTGTAACACAGTTTGCATAGACGTTTTAACTTCTAATTGACTCCGATAGAGGTCGCACAGAAGATAAAATCCCTGAAAGAAATGAAAATTTATTTGAGTTTTATCCGAATATACAGGGATGTTTCATAAACACATGACCCCGTCTTTAAGGATATGTAGAAAACTGAAAAATAATTGGAGTTTGCTTAGTGAAAAATTTTCGTAACGTCATCCGTATTCAAGAATAAAGGGCGTTGAAGAAAAAAATGTATACACATTCTTACGATTTTAACTAAATTACCGGCAACATTGTAATGGCATTTTATACGAATATGTTTTGGAAGCTGATACATCCCATGAATTTGTTTTTATATCTGACTCTCATAGAGGACACGGTTAGTACCAAGTAGTATCGAACATAACTTTTGTAAGATAAGATTTATTAATCAAAACATCATTCAATTTTACACCACAAAGCTACTCTTGATAAAACTCGATACTGTATACCGTTTTCGTAAAAGCCGATTCTGGTATAAATTATTGATTATCATGCATTGAAAATGAATTGAAAATTTTTTGTCACGTAAATGAGACCTCATCGATAAAACGGACACTTGTTAAAAAATTGGGACTGAGCTTTCCTTTCTTGTAACGTGTGACAAAAATCCATTTATGCGGTTTATCTTGATTTTCGTTAAGTTTTCTATGAAAAATTGTCATTAATTCATAGTTACGACGATAAGTCAACAATAATTAGATTTTTGAAATCTTGTTATTTATAAAATTAGATATTGCTGATCAAAATGTACTCAAATATTGAATACACCGACAAGTTATTAACCTTAGGCGAGTGTTCAGGAAACTCTAATGCATCTGTTACGCGTTATGCAGAAAAGTTTCCTCGAAGCAATTTACCAAGTAAAAATACATTTAGAGCCATTGAACGACGTGGTTGAGAAACTGGGAATGTGAGATCAGAAAAATAAATTCTGGTAGGCCAAGGACAACAAGAGCCATTAATAAAGAAAGTATTATTTTAAAATTAGTTGATCAAAGATCCAACAGTTAGCGTAAAGAATATGACAAGACAAACAATTATGTCTTCTTCAAGTACTTGGAGGATACTTAAAGAGCATCAGCTACATCCTTATCATTACAGACAAGTCCAAGAGTTCTTGCAAAACGATCAACCGGTTAGAGTGGATTTTTGTCAAACATTACAAGAAAGGACAGCCCTCAATCCAAATTTTTTTAAATGAATTCTTTTTACGGACGAGGCCTCCTTTATGCAAGAATGTGTGTTTAAATCCCATAATGCACACTATTGGTGTGATGAGTCTCCACAAGTCGAAAGGTATCACATTACCAACACTAATAGGTTATCACATTCTACCTGGAAATTTAAATGGTGATATGAACCTAGATTTTTTAAACAATCACTTATTCAAGATATTCGAAGATTTAACGTTAAACGAGCAAAGAACTCGGTTTTTTTATGCACGATGGAGCTCCACCGCACATTAATGGAAGGTGTAGTAATTGTGGTTGAGTTAACATTTTCCGAATCGATTCATTGGCCTCCTTGATCATGCGATTTCAATCCTTTGGAGTACAAAGTATCTTAACGAAAAAGTCTATGCTTCAGAAGTAAATTCACGTCAAGAATTGGAAGACAGAATTCATGTCAATTTAATGACCTCATAGCTGATCCCCAACCGTTTAGAATATTAATGAATTCTTTAAAAAAAAGGATAGACTTGTGTATTCGTGAAAACGAAGGACATTTTGAACATTTACTTTAATTGAATTTTAATTTATGTTCTTAGTCTTCATTCTTATTTACTTTTTGTGATTTTTGTTTAATCAATAACTTTATCATCACTTTATACCAGTATCGGTTATTACTTCATAATTTTCAAATCAAAATATTCCGAAAACGGTATCTAGTTTTACCAAGAGTACCTTTTTGGTGTAAAATTTAATGTTGTTTAAATTCACTTGAATTTTTGATTGGTAAATCTGACCTTGAAAAAGTTATGTTCAATACTACTTGGTACGGACCGTGTAACTAGTGCCTTCTATGAGTATCAGATATAAAAACAAATTCATCGGATGTATCATCTTCCAGTACATATTCATGTAAAATTTCATTACAATGTTGCCAGTAGTTTCGGCAAAATCGTAAAAAATGTGTATCATTTTTTTCCCTTAACGCCCTTTATCTTGAATACGGATGGCGTTACGAAAATTTTTTACTGAGCAAACACCAATTATTTTTCAGTTTCCTACTTATCCTAGAGACGGGGTCACCTTTTTTTGAAACACCCTGTATAAAATTTTTTATGATATTCTAGCATATTCTAATTCTTGACCAACAATACTGTTTCATGTCACCAATGTCGATTGAGTGCGTGTGTTGACACCAAATGATTCCCCTTATCAGTGTGCCAGTATTACTTTTATCGGTCAAAACAAATATTTTAGTCTCCAATAGTTTTGAGTGCATATGTACCTAAGAAGTGGGTGTCACATTTCCAGATGATTTAGATAAAAAAGTACATTAAGACAGAATTCGTCTGATATCGAAAATACGTGCCAAGCAGATTGCTGATAAGATTCGATTGATTGGATATACAAAATGATCTTATCAATTTCATTCACATCTGTGAATAATAAGATGGCCACAATCAAACGTACTTGATATTTGCAGGTTAACATCTATCCCAAAGGGTAAAATTGCAAAAAAAAATAGATGCAGTTTTCAATATCCGCAAAAGCCGAAATTGAAAATTGTTTTTGCGCGCTTGTTCTAGGGAACAGCGTGCGATCGTTCTGCCTAAATATCCGTTATTTTCGAATTTTGAGCCGAGAAAGGTCTCAGTAAGCGCATTGATGAAAAATCCGAGGTAAAAAAAATCTGTAAATTTGTAAATACTTTAACTTTCAAACGAAAAGAGCTAATGAACAAAATAGCTTCAATAGTTCAGCAGCTACTCCCTTTTGAAATTTTTTCAGATGTGATCCTGAGAGAATGCACTCTCGCAGGCTGAAACTGTTCGAAACGTGGAGGTGTGATCTTCCCAAGTTTGGAATCTTTGAGGACTTCTATATTCCTTTCGTTTATAGCTTCAAATAATCCGGGCAATTTTTCATCAAATCAAAATCCAAGGAAACAAAAAAATGAATAAATGTAAATAAACTTAAACTAAATGTTTGCATATTTCCATCAACTAAATGAGAATAAATCTTATTTGCGAAAATTACTGACAATATCTATATCCAATCGAACAGCGTGTATTGCGTGTAAAAAATTGCGAATTGCGCATATATTCAACGCAAGTGAGTAGAATTGCGAATATTGACTGTATATTAATTGCGAAGTGCATATGTGTCCAGTTTGAGTTTTAATGACTGGCTTTAAAATAGGGCATGCACACGAAAACTGCTCAATTTTTTATATCAAAAAATTATTCAGATAGGCTCTCCAAAACAGGCAGGAAGTTTTTGTATTTTATTTATATCAAAAAATTATTGAGATAGGCTCTCCAAAACAGGCAGGAAGTTTTTGTATTTTGAGACTGTAGAAATTTTCAAGTTTATAAATGTTAAAAACAATGTGAATATAATTAATGAACATATTGATCTATGTAAATCTTGAATATTCAATATATTCAAATATCTGTTAACCACTTTACCCCTCTTTAACTCTTATCATGCTTTTTAACTGATTCTGCTTTGTCAAATTATCAAGTCTTAGGTTGGCCGAAGATGTGTGATGAAACAGCAGTCACAAGTTACTTTTGAAGTTTCTTAGTAGTGAAACATAGTAATTCCATCCATTTTTCATGAACAAAATAATCCACAGATTGCCGTGAAGGCATTTCATTTTTACTAAATTCTCCACGTAAAGTTGGAAGAAAGATTCATTTTAGACGTAAGTTTCTAATATTTCCTTGTTTTGTTCAAGCGTAAATCAACCCATTTCGTCAATGCCAATGCAAAGAAGATTGTTTAATTCACATTCAGTGGTTTGTTACGGAATAATAAAATTTCAGTTTTTTCTGTTCTCCAACGAAAACCTTAAGAAAGTTCTATCACTAGTATGGAGATTAATGACTAATCTTCTCTTTTATGAAATGTCCGATTTCCATAACAGTTTTAGACGAAGAATGTCCCCTTTTTCTTCGAATACCTCCATCAACCTAATTCAAACTTCAGTGTGAAGCTAGATATCAGTGAATTTTTTTCGAAAAATGATTGAGGAAAATATAAACGTGTTGCGAGATATTTCACAAAATAAAACAGCTGCCGTTGCGAGCCTATCAAATGACTTAATTGTCTGTAAGACTGGTCATTCCTGCTGATAGGAGTCAATATTCTTATCAACTGATTTAAGACCACCCATGCAAGAAAATCGAAACAAAGAATTCAAAAAATGCAGACACCACACAGAAGTGAGATTAATAATTTCCACGTGTTTCAAATATAATTTTAATATAGGTCCCTCAATAACTGATATAAAATAAAACACTCATTAACATCAACCTGTATATATTTATAAATAAATAAAATATTCACTTCACTATTTACAATATCAATATATCTATTATATACAATTTCACAAAACTTTTGGCAAGACTTTTTCCAAAATAATTACGAGTATTTTTGGACATACATACAAATATAGGAACAATGTTCTATTCGACCAGATTTTGAACTTTAATATTATTGTCGCCTTATTATCCTTGTTTCTAGACAGTTAGATTAGACTTGTCTTCAATTTGGCACTTGGAGATTCAACTAGTTTGATTTATCTACGTTTAATGTTATATTTTTGGAATATTTTCGAAAAGAAGATAACATCAACAGGAAATAGAAAAACTATGGCACTTATAAACATTGGAGACAGACAGTTTAGTCATTGTCGTCCTTCTTTTTACGTAGTTTTCCTTCTCTCTGAATTGTTTTTGTTATGAGATCTACTCCTTCTGTTAATTTTGCAGGATCATCGTCCGTCACTATGTTTGATAGCGTCATAATGTAGGAGCAAGCTATCCTCAAAACTGACAATTTTGAGAGTTTCTGATTGTGAGAATAGGATGGTATGGATTTTCTTAATGTGTCAAACGCAGCGCTTATGGTATGAACTCTTGTTCTTTCTCGTGCATTAGCTTCTATTCTCCTTTCCCTTGTCATGTTTTTGTAATTTCTCTGTTCCCTTTTACCAGAAGTACTTTCTGGCCTTTTGAGTGCTGGAAAGGCTTCAGAACTAGTGAAAATCAGCCTTTCAGTCTCGTGTGGGGTCATGCAAGTAGCTTGGGGATGAAGAGGGACTCTGGGTACTTCTTGTCTAGATGTACTTGCGCAACTGATTCCTGGTTCTTTCTTAACACTAATTTCAGTCTTTTGGCACTTTTTAATTAAAGCTACAGGTTCTTCAGCGTCAAATTTCACAGGCGAAGGCGGTCTAAAATAACCGCTAGATATCCTGGGCAGTTCGTTGGGGTTGTGAAATCCGTAAATAGGAATGTGAGGCACTACGAATCTCGGTTCGATAACTTTTTGTATTTCACTTTCCGGCTTTTCCGATTTCACAATCGATACCAAATCGTCTACTTCCGGCTTCTTGATTTCCGTTTTCGTCTTCGGACTCCAGGGTCGAAAGGGCGCACTATCACTGTGTTTCTCCGAAAGTTTTTCCGATTGTACTTTGAGACACATGCGTTTCTTCAGGGGTCCCGTGAACTTGTCGGGCACCTTCCGAGGCTCTGAGCATTTTCGTTTGTTTCTGGAGGAGATCGGCATAACTTTTACTTCTACGCTGTCCTCGCTGTTGTCTGTGGGCGAGTGTATATCTTCGAAAAACTCCTCCTCTTCTGCTGAACCGAAATCCATATCCTGTGCCTTGGACATACTGATATCTGGAAATAATAAAAAGAGAAATTACTAACGAGAAAATTTCAAAGGTATCATGAAAGAACTGTATTGGTAAAGCGTATTCTAACAATGATTTCTTTTGACATTTTGCATATTCATTTATATAAAACAAGATTTTTTACAATAACCGAATGTACTGCTTTAAAAATAATTAAAAAGTTTTTCTGCTCTTCAAGTTCGTGATATAGCAATTTTAAACCCTTATAAGTGGAAAGAGTTGCCCGTTACGTTATGATAGTTCATTTCAAATGGAACAAGGAAATTACTTTGTTTTCCATCCCCTTTTTATTGAATAGGTAGGTCATTTTATCTTCAAACTGTGAATAAAAGATGTGTCTATTTGTATTATATTTAGGGATGTTTATTTTCTTGAGAACTTCCAGAAATGCGGAATTCTAGAAATCAGCCTGTATGTGCTTTTTTGCAGGGCTATTGTAGTATTTTAATCTCTATTGATTCCGAGATATCTGGCGTAGGAATTCAGGCTAATCTAATTCTGGATGTGCGAAAACTCATTCTACAAACTCCTGAGTTATATTATCAAGCGTTAAACACAATTTGTTCAAAAGTGTGGTAAGACTACGCAACCCGAGTCACTTTGTACTTCTAGTAGTTTGATAAAATTAGTTTTGAACATGATTTAAAATTGACCAACTAGTCTCATTCACTATACAAATAAATCAACTTCCTCAGCTATTTTTTTCGAATTGTTTCGTGCTTTCAGATGGCAAGAAATTTATAGAATATAGATACAAATTTCCTATTAGGATTATGGTATTGTAAACCTTTGAGGCCATTTTTAGCTAAATGGTTATAACATTAGATTTTCGAAGAAACGATACCAGTACGGTGAATATTTCTCAAATAATAAATGTTTGTGATAAGCCCAAAAAATTACCCTTGTTGAAAGTTGATGCATCTTATAAAAAATTATAATATTAGGAGTACAAATAAGTTTCCGCCGTACGGAACCCAATTTCCTTGTCTATGAATCATTCCTAATGATTTTAAACGATGTGAGACTGCTTGCTGAGTGACTTCTAATGTAAGAGCAAGTTCTTTTTGTGTTTGAGATGAATCTTCCTCCAATAATTCCTCCAATTCTGCCTCCTCGTAAATTTTTGCCCTTCCACTGCGATCTTTGTCTTTTACGTCGAAATCACCGTTTTTAAACTTTTGAAACCACTCTCGACACGTTCTCCCACTCAAAGCACCCTCACCATATGCTTCTACGAGCAATTGATGCGCCTCAGCAGCAGATTTCTTTAAATTAAAGAAGTAAACTAATATTTCCCGCAAATGACGCTTACTTAGCTCAAATTTTGACATTTTCAACTTATAAAAATTATATTTTACCAATATAAAATCAATGATATTAATAGGTTATGTTGTTCTTGAATGTCCAAACTATTTTTTAAGCCGGTTATCATCTGCGAAAGCTAACCGAAACACCGTGATGCGCCATCTACAATAAAACGGCGGAAACTTATTTGTACTCCTAATATTACTCAAAAACTAACATAATTGTCTTAATAAAAGAATACACCTGTATCGTAATAATAAAATAATTCTTATCATTTTTTCCTTCGTTTCAATTATTAAAGGAAAAGAAGCATTGACGGATCAATTTTAGTTTACGTATCAAATTTTTAAGAGGTAAAACATTAATGGGATTCATTTTCTGGCTATTTGGGTACACAAATGATGCCATTGTGTCAAAGCGAGTGAATTATTCCAAAGATAACAATGTTATAAATCCCGCGAAAAGCTATCATCAAGGCGCAGAAGAATTTCAGATTAGATTTTAATTTCCTATTGTTACAGCGAGTTATCAAAAACTGTTACTGGAATATCATTGCACAATACCTGCTTATATTGATAAATTATTTTCATGAATTCTTTTCTTATGAATTAATTCACATTTAATTGAATGAACATATTGATTCTAACATTCATTGCGAGTTTGGTTCACGAGAATTGATATTTTTATACAAGCTTCAAGTTGAATCGACGTATGTCCCATAAACTTCCAATACAACATTTTCACATGAAAACTGGAAGAACGAATATAAGACTCTGCCTAAATACTAAATATCCTCTTTAAAATCCGATCGTTCTGTTATTTTGAAATGAAGAATCTAAAATTTTCTCACTTAACTTTTTAGAAGTAATTGCTCTAAGCTTTGAAATTGGGAAAGTTCATTTA
The DNA here is from genome assembly GCA_034642435.1 of Megalocaria dilatata. Classification (NCBI taxonomy): domain Eukaryota; kingdom Metazoa; phylum Arthropoda; class Insecta; order Coleoptera; family Coccinellidae; genus Megalocaria; species Megalocaria dilatata. Next base: position 46,909,255 of record CM067859.1, on the reverse strand, counting down.
AAAAATATAACCCACTAAGTTATCAAACTAGTCGAAATACATATCTGGAGTATAAAAGTTGACTTGTAATGATTGCCCTCTGGCCAAACTTATTTATATTTCAAGATATTATATGAAGACCAGAAGAGTTATATATCAGATACTTTTGGACTCAATTTCAATAACTCTGAAATTCTCGATAATGAAAGTAAAACTTCTGAATTAGCATTCTTAGAATCACTCGAACCAACAGGAATTAATCTTTGAAATCCCTTTTGAACGTACAGATGGTAACAGATCTCCCTTGTTAAAAATCTCCAATATATCTCATCAGTATTTCGCTCTTTCGTTCTTTTCAACCATACAATTCAAGAACCGATATATTTAAATAATAATCAGTTCTGAATGTAACTTCACGAGACTACAGTATATCGAAACAATAAAAATATTCTGTGGAAATTTTATTATTATTTTTATTCGAAAATTAATTTTCATAGAATAAAGACCGAAGTAATTTATTATTTATAAATTTTCTTTTATTTACGAGATGAATAAGTAAGATTGGTATATATTATGTTATTTGATGCGAAAATAAGGAACTCTTATGTACAATTTGGAGTCGTTTATGATAGTTACAACTTCACTGTTGTCAGGTGATGAAATATTTCAAATTAGTGTTTCAAGAGATATGAGTAAATAGTTATATCGAATTATCATTTCGTTTAGATATGAGTTTTTTTATATAATATTTAAAATTTCCTTAGAAAAAGATCGATAGCGAAAAATATGTTTTTCCTTCTATTTCATTAAAAGAATAATACTTCGCGCCTACACTAGCTAGTCTACTAAATGTATATAATTATTTTTTCTCAAAATGGTCAACCAAGTGAGATATGACAAAACGATTTTGATGTTAATGCTATTTGCTGGGATCAGAAAGACACTAGTAAACTAATTGCCACGTTGTAAAATGTCCAGTAAGTCGTTTGAGAGCTATTATAATATGGTTTTTCTCTTATTTGGTTTTCAAGTTCAAGAATATCAATTTGATATACTATCAAAATAATTGAATATTTCTAATGCACATGAAGTTATTATACGAAACTCACAAATTTAGATTAAAAATCAATATTTTGCAATAATGTCAGAAATCAAATTAAATTTTTTACCTTCGTATTCTTATATATTTTTTCACGTTTAATGTCAGTAAAAATCTGTTTTTTTTTAATCTATAATAATCGCCAATTTTACTGTAGGTATTTATATCAGCTACGAAGTTATTTCACCATTTTGTTTTCGATTTTCTTGGTAACAAATAGAAAATTGATGTTTCGACGAACATATTCCACCTAACTGAAGTATGTAATTTCATTTGAAGAAAATTTTAATATTGTTTCAAACATTTCATATGTTCTATCTATTTTATTCCAAATATGGGTAAAATTATCTAAGATGTGACTTCTACTTTATGCAATTAAATAAAACTTGTATTAAATATATAGGCGTTAAAAATTATTCTACATCATAAGATTTCTTACTGCCTTACGAACTACTATATTTAACGAATTTTGCGTTGATTTTAAGGAGCATCAATCACTCTGTTTGAAAGTTGTAGATGTAGTGTAGGACACTTTTAATAAACTTCAAATTTGAGTTAATTTACCATATATTAACATTTTATCAACTCTATCATAGCACACCTATTAGAACAAAAGGAACGAACGAAAAACTCAATTAAGCGAACGAATTAACCGAATAGTGTCAAGTTCGTTCTTACCTTTTGATAAACAATTCATCGTCCTTACACCATACGTCATAATATTGGAAAATGCATTTAAAATATCACAAGTAACTGTTCATCCAATCCTGCGATTCCAGTTAATTACAATTTAACTTCACAACAACTGATCGAACTTTTCACAGATCTGATGCACTGAATTTTTTTTGAAAACTCCGATGGTGTCGGAACTTTAGGTCCAGATGTTGCACGTTGCAGTCGGCTGTTGACGCGCGTTTGTTTCAGAATGATGAGAGGAGAGTGGAAGTCCCAGCGGAGGATTTACGAGCGAGTTACCAACGCGAAGGTCCAAAGAACACTAAGTCGACATGGATATTGTGTTGTAAAAGGTTGAAGGCGGATTGTAGGCGCCGTGCACTGGCGCCAGCAGTCTCGTCTCTGGACTGGGAGTGTGAGAAGTTACAGTCGTGCTGGGCTTGGAATGTAGACTTTTGGCAGGTGCTCGTTCCGATATAGGATATACCCCTAATCTACCGATGTTTTCCACTGGGCCAGGCCCGGCATGAGACGATTTTCGTCCGCGAGAATTTCGCGGGCGAGAGTATTAAACGTTTCGGATATCACGCGTTATACAAATGGTCCCAGAAATTCAAGCGATAGGGAAAAGTTTGGTTTACTGGAAATCAGATACGAAAAACCAATTTGACGATCGCCTTTATGAATGATCCTTCATAGATTTTACCCACTTTTGCGGAAATGCACTGTTGCCAAGTTGGTTACTCCGAAAGATGGTTGAAAGTGGACATTTTCCTTTTTTATCAGCAGAATCTTTATATGATATTATACAGGTGTCCCAGAATGAGGGGATAATCCTAAAACACTGTATAGAAGAGCTATTTGGGCGCTCTGAAAAAATACAAAACTAAATCCATCCCCGATAGTTATATCTTTTTTTTCAAAGTAAGGATTTACATTAAACCACGTTGCGTTTCTGTGTAACACGTTCACAAATCAATCAAATCTATCAGTTCCTTCATGGTAAATTATTCTCTATTAAAACATCAAAAGATATGCAGTCAATCGTAGAAAAAACTAATAAAAAGAGGTTTTTTACTTGAAAGAAGGATTATTACAAAATTTAAGAGTCAAATCAAATTCATTCTTATTGAATAGTTGAAATGAGTTAGTTTTGGAGAAGTATACGATTAGAAACAAAATTTTGTCTCCTTCAAGTATTTATTTAGTAATTTTAATTGATAATTTCCATTTCGTTGGGTTTTTTTATTCCATTTGATATTATATGAGTGTTAATTTTATGTCTACTAAATTGAAGCAGTGCTTATAAGACATAAATTTAATTCTAAAAGTTCTTGAATACAAATTTTTTTAAATTAAAATTTGTAGGAGGCTAACAGAATAAATCTCTTTTGGTATTTAATTTTTATAAAAAACTTGTTCTTTCATAATAAAATCTGATGAATATTTTATTATGCAAAAGTTTGAACTTCATGGTGGAAAAAATGTATGAAAGCCTAAATGGCCAACTTAAAAAAATATGCGCCTTTCCTGCAGATTTCAAAATGGTACAATGCGTCTTCATGACTTATGTAAATGCGAATTTATTGCTATTACTATGCAGAAGGACCAAATTCGACTGAATAACAAAATATTGAAGATAATTTCCTAACTTAATCTGCACCTGATTATAAGGGCTTCATGAAAAACAACGTTACATAGTAATAGAAACTCATTTATTCCACTTAAGCAGGGAATCAAAGTTGAAATCCAATAGTTTTTTAAAATTATGAATAAAAAACAGTATTCTATTTCTGCTAATATTTTATTTCACAACAATTGTTTCGTCATCAGAAGAGTACTACTAGATACTTATGATACAATGCTCCAAAAAGGCTTATATATAGTACAGGTTGCATAACAGAAAATAGAAGGGGTTGAAGGGAGTTCATCAGATTTGATGATGAAATTTGAAGTGAGATACTTGAGCTTTCCAACATTTTTTCCACCAAACTTTCGTATCATGAAATATTCATCACATTTAGATATTTTTTTCAAATAAATGATACTAGTTATTCTTACGCAACAGCGCGTTCTCGCAGACTTCGAATGCTATATCAAAGTCAACCTGAACAGAATAATATCGATCATTGCACCAGAAAGATAGAGGCATTGATTTCAACCAAATTTAAATATCCTGCACTAGATTTACCTGAAAATTTGTTAGGTATCTACGTATAAGATAATATCTAAGATAGTAGCCTACAGCTACTTCAATTCAGTGACAAATTAGGCTGTTTACGAACCTCAATAGTTCAAAGTGGGCATAAGAAACCCAATTGATCCATCGCTATGAATTAGATTTTGCAAAAGGCTTAAGTCCTAATATTGGTCTAAAAACCTATATAACCATTAGTAAAGAACGTCAAGACATCTTAAAAGTTTTTGACTGCTTATTTGATGATCTGTAATAAAATACTTAAGAAAGCATCCTCCAGTCGCTTCCTTATAATGAGAAATTTGTCCTTCTGAAAATACCACTATACGAAGGTTTCGGATGAGTGTAACAAACTAATTGACTTGTTGCTATGAATCGGATTTACTAAAGGGATAAGGTCATAATATTGGATATGAAACCTACACAGAATAATTTCCAGGAAGTTGTTCCTAACTACCTGTTTTATGATCAGACAAACCTAAGCAACTACTTCAACCTTCGGGTAATAATTAGGAATTCCCAAATAATTGTCGACCTAACTCTTATGCCCTATTCTTTACATGAATGGAACCCAGTTTTAATGTCTACCTGAAGAAGTAATATTACGACAAAACAACTCACGTACAATCATCTGAATATTAAACGAAGTTCGACCTTTTTTTCGTCAAAAATTAAGATACTATCGCGAAATAAAAACAATGATAGTCAGATATCTTTAAAGAGAGCTCAAAGAGTGTAGCATTCTAAAGAAATTAAGATTCTATGGATATAGAGACAAAATTTAAAATATCAAATTAGGAAACAATTCCAAATTCATTTCGTTCAATTAACATAACTTATTTCCCAATATTCCACCTAGAGAAACAATAGATATTATTGGAAATTTTTTTAATAGAAAAACAGTGATCCCATAAGGAGTGATAATTGAAAATGTCTGGAGATTTGTTTAGAACAGAATTATTTTGAATTTAATGAACGGTTCAGATGAAGGTTTAATTATTGAAAGTTCAATAAGTTAAATTTCAACAGAAAATATTTTGGATAATTTAGAAAGAAAATTTCACTTAAATTCCCTTGAGCAAATGCTTTTTTTATTGGTTTAGATATGTAGATGATATCATTTGTTGCTTTAAGGGAAAAGATGGACAATTATGCGATTTTAATGAGTTCATTAATAAAATCCATCCAAAAATTAAATTCACTATTGTGAAATAAAGAAATTTTGCTATAAATTATAGTGATCTTAAAGTTTTGAGGAAAGATTATTTGAATGCTAGTATTTTTAGTCAACCCAAGTATACAGATATTATTATTATTCATCACACATCGAACATCCTATTAACCAGAAAATGGCAGCATATCGCAGATATACCAAAATCTATGAATGGCAATAACTCTTTTATAAAATTGAAAATAAGTAGGCAAATTGCATCGAATAACGGCTACAGTCCAATTAAAATAGACAAAATTTCAAATAACAAACAAACAAAAATTTCATTGAATTTGTTACAAAAGATTTGACTAAACATACATTTCTATTCTTTACGTAAACATACATTTCTATTCTTTACGTAAATAGAATATGAGATAATATTGCCAAGTATTTCAAAATCAAATTTGACTCCACTGTCGCTTTTAGAACGGTAAATAATTTGTGAATTCATATAAAAAATAAAAAAGATCAAACAAATGAAGACAATAAATCTGGGTCTATAAGTTGACTTGCAATGATTGAGACTTTAAATTCAGAATTATATATTCTAACTTCTACAATATATATTGAAACTGTATACAAACTCTATCAAAATGATATCCTTATAAATAATCAATATAAAATATTTTTCAATGCTTGGGAAAAAAACTTTTTACATCCCAACATGAAACGTATTAATACAAATGTATTAACAAAAACTATTTAAGTATGTATATTATCATACAAATTCAATTATTTTTTATTTTATCCTTTATTTTGAAAATTTAAGACAATTTTGGAATAGTGGATATTCTTGTATTTGTATGTTAATATCCATACTCATATAGTTTTTGTTAAAACATTTGTATTAATACGTTTCATGTAGGGATGTAAAAAGATTGTTTCCAAGAAATTGAAAAATATGTTATATTGATTATATATAAGGATATCATTTTGATAGTTTTTGTATATAGTTTCAATACATATTGTAGAAAATAGAATATTTAATTCTGAATTCAGTGTAATCTAAATTTTACTTCTATCAAGTATTGACTCACATTCAAATTGATTTTTGCAATGATTGTTCTATGGTGTGTATTGGTCAAACAGGTGGATAATTTAAAAAAAGAATTCACGAACACCAGAGGAGTTATACGTCAGACACCTCGCACTCAACATTTTATTTTAATTATTTGAATATAATTTGAACAAAAACTATAGAACTATCCATAATGAAATTGAAAGTATTAGACTCACACTTCTGGAAGCAGTAGAATGAACAAACATATGTCGCCAGATCCCCTTTGTTGAATTTTTTTACGCAGTTAGGTATTTCCGATAGTTGTCTCCAATATATTTTATGAATATTGGTTTTGATTTTTCGCATTTTTTTCTTTATCGGTATTCTGTAAATTGATGGCCGTTTGTATTCCTTTTTGCATAAGTTTTATTATTTTTATTTTCAAAAATTGTAAGTTATTTCTACCTGTTCTTTTTCAACTTTTTAGCTATATAAGAAGTGAAGGTGTAATTTTCAGAGTTAGTTCAAAATGTAAATTTAATAAAGCCACATTCTTGGTGAAATAATTGTCGTTAATTAATTGATTGCGGAAATATTCTTTAGTATTTTATTTTATTCATTCCTTGTTTTTTCTGCATTAATAATTTTAATCTTCCTAATTAATAGCTCATGATTCCAATAAAAATATGAAATAAATTTCATATGTAACTTATTAAGAGTTGAAAATTTCAATCCTTCAGATTTCGTTTATTTATATATCCGATCATTTTTCCAGAAAATATCAATTTATTTACTTTTTGATCAGCAACTTTAATTACTCAACATTTTCTTTTTGTATGCAAATTTCCAATGAGTTGTTCTGAAATATTCTACATCATTGCTCGTATTGCTGCGCCCCTCAGATATTTAATATGAACATTCTACTGTATCTGATTTCTTGATTGTTACTTATAAGAATTTTCATTATTGAGGCACTAAAAAAGCATAATTCCTCTCTGTCATATTTGTGGTCCCCATAAAAATTTTACCTTGCGAAAACTTGATCTTTTTAATTGAGCTTGAAACTCATCCTGTAAGTTTCAAATTATTCGTCCATAAAGTTCGAACAGTTGGGTTTAACATCATAAGAACATCTGAGACCAACTGAGTATATTATCAGTTCAAAATTCGAGAAATACAAGAAGGCAAAACCGACAGGAAAGTAGATTGAATTGAAGATTGGAGTAGAGTATTATTTCCATATGGTACAAGAAGGATGTTAAAGTTTTATCAGAAAAAGCTATAACAACAAATTTACAGAAACAGTTAAACATCTGTTGACCATGTTTTGGTTTTTCCTAGTGAAGGCACCCGATCCCCCTTGCAAATTGAAGACGTGATAATCTCTGAAGATTGAAAGCTGAATTTAGAAAGTTGGTGTGTCCAGATTGTTAACGGTTTCTCATTTTTTTCATGGCACATGTCGAATGCAATAAAGTATTTGAATGACAAAGAAATATATTGGGGATGTCTTGCGGAGGTTAAGTTGACCATAAAATTTTAGTGAGACTCTTTTATGTGGACTTGTACGCAATGTACAGCATGGCCCATATAAAAGAGTTCAGCCAAAAATTAAGATTTTTTTCGAGAAAATGCCGTGACAGGTCAATTTTTATGTCTTTTGATTATAAATTTGTGGGTATATGATCCCAAAGCAGGGTGGCAACCCCTCAAAAATCTCGAACGGCAATAGGAGTCAAGTGACACATCATTTTGAACAATTTCCAATTATTTTTATGAATATGCTAAAAGATTACAATTGGATGTTACTTTCGTTGTAAAAATCCGTTAAAAGTTGATGGGTGAATTCTATTGAGAGGTCCATTTTCTTAACGAATTTTAATAAATAAGAATTGAATGAAGTAGGAAATTACTTGGTTTAATGTAACTTTGCATTAATGAATATACAGTGACTCGAATTTCGTAGTGTTTACTACAAATATTGAGGTAGTTCCTTATTTTGTGATAATTCATTTTGAAATGGAATGAAATCAGACATTTTTTCGCTTTCCATCGCTGTAGGTACTGAATTCTCAGCGACTGGAGTTTCGTAGGTTTTATCACATTCTCAAATTAAATTCACAAATTGTATCTCAATGATTATATAACTTATGTTTCAACGAACCAATAAAATCCGGGAATTTGCCATAGTTACGGCGTATTGATAAGTGAATATACCCTTGACGACGTGATATAATCGTTTTGGTGTTTCTTCTTCTACCATATTGTGATCATTTCCATAATAACGTTCTTGGACGTTCGGCAAATAAAACAGAAGTCGAGCTTAAAGAAATGTCATTGAATTATTCAAAATGCAGTATTTTGGTTACAGTTCTAGTGTTAAAATAGATCAAGAAATTGAGAATTTGACACCAGAAAATACCACAAAAATACATAATTATGTTTGGAAATAGTTTACGATGATTTGTGAACATTGGAATTACAAACTTTGTGCTGATATTTCGAATGAAGAATATAGATGGAAAATTGGGCATTCAACATGAAACGTGCAGACGGCAGAGAATATAAAGAAAGTGCAGTAAAAACCATTTGGAATATTTCTGCTAAACTCTTACAGAAAAAGTTGCATAAAGAAATCAACAGAGAAATAAATCTATTTGAAGACATATTTTTTTGAAAATGCAAGAAAAGCTCGTGCATCCAAAAGAAAGAAATTACAAGCAATTCCGTACAGAAAAAAGAAATCTCAGCCGCTCTTAACGAGAAAGAAATATCCAAAATCGTTTCAAGTTTTGGTGAAAATACACCAGACGGTTTACAAAAAAAAAACATACTAGGGAGCTAACTTACAAGAAATTACTAACATAACAGGCCACTCATCGTCTGAATCTCTGAAACCGTATTTGAAACTTACTGGGGAGCACCGTAGATAAATAACTGAGAAAATGAGAAACATACATAATCCATCCACCTCCAGTGTCACCACTACAAAGTCCCAAAACGACAATACATCAAATATTTATTATAATAATTGTACCTTCAATATTTATATTAATCAATAAAAAATTAGAAATATTATTAGGTATATAATCGTAACGAATACCAACTCGAACATAGACAATATATTTCGATTATACGAACCTCTTCACTCCACGTATACGATACTTCGCAAAACGCGAAGTTTCGGAACTACTCGGTGTATAATTGAATATTGTCTATGCTTTTGTGATATTATTACTGATTATTTATTCAATGAAGTCTTCGGATTATGCAAAACTTCGAGATGTGTATGTGAACAAACCACAGACTTTGGATCAATTGGAAGAAAATATTTTTCATAGTCATTGGAGAAATACTGCTGGAATTCTTGCAACGAGTGCTCAAAAATTGGAGAGATCGGGTGCGTTAGTGTTAACGAATCCGTGGTGCAAATTTGAACCACATCTTATTTCAACTATAATTGCATTGTTCAAGCTTCGAGATAAAGCAAGAATGAAGTTGATATGTCAAAGCTTTGTTGTTTTATTTATATCTAAAATCCTATATTTCTCAATAAAAAACACTATATTATTATATTGTGAAAGCTATGTATATATTCTTTTCCTTTTGCGCACCTCTAGCAGAGCGTCCATTTTTGAAGTTAAAGAATTTTGATCAGAATTTTGAAAGAATTCGTGATCCAATTGAAATTTGTTCATCTATTTTCAAGCACAATAATATCCGAAAGAAATTTCTTCATTTGAAATTTTCAGGATTGGTTTTAGGCTCAAATAGAAAGTTCATAAATGGGTGTATTAATCCTTAAAAAACGATCGAAAAACAACTAGTTAAATTTTTTTTTATTTACTCCATATCCAAAGAACAAACACCCAAGCAAATTGAAACTAAGAAGCTTAATGCTAGGTAAATACTCATAGCTGTTTTACCCATAGAAAATAAGGGTTTCCAACAAAGCGTAAATTGGCGTGTTGTGAAAAAATTAGAGCAGATGTTCGCAGCAAAATTTGAATACATATTCAAATAAACTTTGAAATCTGCTCACAATAAAATTCATTTTATTATCAATATAGGAGCGCCAAACCTTCTAACTTTCAAAATGCATTTTGTTTGTGAACATGAAATGTTGCGCTGGTTATTTTCTTAAATACTATACATCGGGTGTTTTTTTCAGAGTGATAGAACTTTAAATTGAAATAACATATTTAAATTAAGATTGAAGCCAATTTTTTTTATTTGAGAGATAATTTTATGACATTTATGTTTTAAAAATAATTTCTGGTATATATCCACCACGACTAGCTCTGAGGAACCGCATTCCACCAGACCAATTTTGAACCATTTTTCGAGTAATTCAGGCCTTATTTCATCAACAACACGAGTTATGTTGGCTTCCAAAGCGTCTATTGTTTCTGGATTATTAGCATAAACCAATGACTTGATATAACCCAAAAGAAAAAATCCAGTGGAGTTATTTCGCATGATCTTGGAGGCCAATTAATTGGACCATTTCTCGAAATGATGTTATCGCTAAATCTTTCTTTCAATAAATCAATTGTTAGGGTTGCATCATGAGGTATACCACCATCTTGTAGGAACCAAAAGACTTCTGGATCGATACCATTCAAATTTTGAAACAAATAATCATTGATCATCGATCTGTAACGAGCACCATTCACTGTAACATTAGCTCCACCAACGTTTTTGAAGAAATTTGGACCGATGATTCTTCCAGCGTGTAAAGCACACCATACATTGCTTTACATGGAACCTGCATTATTTCTTGAGGATTGTTTTCACTCCATATACGGCAAATTTGCTTATTTACATAGCCGTTCAACCCGAAATGAGCTTCAACACTAAACTCAGTTTTACGATAAAAAAGTGGATCAACTTCAACCTGTTCTAGGACCCAATCAGCAAACAAACGACGCTTATTATGCTCAAGTGGCTTTAGTTCTTGAACCAATTCGATTTTGTATGGGTCCAAGATCTTTATGCAACATTTTCCATGTGGTGGATGCACAACTTGTGAACGTCGACGAATAGACAAATCTGGATCATCATTAATACTATGACTTACAGCAGCGATATTTTCTTCTGTACGTACAGTTCTTTGTCTTGTTGTTGTTGTTGCATCGAGTAGAGTAAATGTTGTCCGAAATCTATCGATAGTTCGACGAATAAGCTGCTCTGATGAACGATTATGTAAACTATAAATTTCACGAAATGTGCTATAAGTTTGGCAAATAGAACGCTGATTTTGAAAATAAATTTCAACAATTTGTAAACGTTATTGCGGCGTGCGTCTTTCCACGATAATTTGCCAATGCTTACTGAACAGAAATGTTAAAACAACATGGCTTCTACCTTCTGTCAAATTACAGTTATTCTTATCGAAAGTTCTACCACTCAAAACACCCAGATTTCAAAAATCGAAAAAAAATGTCAATCCTCTGTACTTCTGAGGCATTTACAGAAACACTTCAACAAAAATTCAGATAATAAACTATTTCGGTAGTTAGTAGTTTCTAGTGCATCATAATTCAGACAAGTATGTCTGAATGTATTACTACCAAAAACTTCGAAGTTTGGCACTTACCCATGCACAGACAACAAAGTTGTCTGACTTGACCATCTTTAGACAATAAAGTTGTCTAAAAATCGAAAAGTGTAAACTCTGAATATTTTGGTAATTTAGTAATTTCTAAAAACTTGTTTCAACAGAAATTCGTGAAATATGGCACCACTATGGCGTGATGTCAAGAAATGATCTTTCAAGCTTTTCAGTGGAATATGTTCACTCTAAGGGTTGAAAATTGAAGGTTGTTATGTGAATAATTATCAGTGGAAAACCCTCATTCAAATTTTTAAGAATCTTGGTGAAAAAATCGTGTCATCCCACATTTTTTATCCTAAGTTTCTTATGAAAAAAAAAACATTTGTTCGTCTTTTTTCGGTTCTATAATTCTCAATGATCACCCTATGTTCTCATTAATTAGCAGAGTACGGTGCTTCTTGATCTCGCGTATGTTCAGCTTCGTTCCACACGCCGAAAATTTTGTGAATGAGGCCTGTGATGTCCGAAGGATTAAAAATAATTGAGTTTAGATGCAGAAAAACTCTCGTTTGAAATTCCCACATTCTACCAGGTCTATAGATCATACCACGGAAGTCTCCTAGGTTGAGTGAATAAGTTATTCGTAATGCTGTGTTAAGTTGTGAAAGCTCGGCAATAATTACGTCACGGATGTGTAGTGTCACACATGAAGGAATAAATTTCCCGACTCATTTGACGAGCACACACTTATTCGGACGCAAATATCACAGAAGAACGTAGATATATTTCTATTTTAATATTTCCAAACGAGAAAAGCGACTTCCTAGAAATTAATAAGGGAAATTGGTAGATATAATGAAATATCCAAGCACAAAAACATGAAAACGACTTAATAACAATAACAAAATTTTTAAAACATTAAAATTTTTACACATTTTTATGACCGCAGTTTCGAATTATTACTTAATCTTCAGATTAGTGAAAATTCAACAAAATATATAGAGTATTTATGTGATTCACATACAAACAAATGATTACACGGGTCAACATGAAATTTGATTTTGATTGCAAAGCATTAAATTTCGGTAGTTTAGGTCGTAATAAGACGGAAAAAAAATATATGGCATGAAAAACTTTGCTTTTGTGCTTAGAAGTCTAATCGAACGAAATTTTTAAAAATCTCGGATTTTAATTTTTGATTGAAAATAAAACTATTGAAATAAAAATGTTTATTATTTTTATTAAGTTTTACTATCAAATTAGCTTACAGAAAAGTGGAAAATAACTTAAAAGTGCACACTTTTACTTTTTCTTTTATGTTCATAGCTACTTTCTCTCAATAAACCCCAAATATAGTCGCCCATCATGTTTTCATTGTATTGGCCTTGATAGCGTTGTTCAAAATTCATGATGTCCTGATGGAAACGTTCTCCTTGCTCTTCGGAATAGGCTTCCATATTGTTTTTGAATTTATCCAAATGAGCATGCAGCATATGTACTTTTAATGACATCCTGCAGCCCATGGCCTTAAAATTTGTAAGCATATCCTCAACCAACTTTTCGTAGTTTTCAGCTTTATTATTTCCTAAAAATCCAGAAACTACTGCTTTAAAACTGTTCCAACTTGCTTTTTGAGTACGATTCAGCAACGTTGGAAATTTTTCATCGGCGAAAATCTGTCTTATTTGCGGACCAACAAAAACCCCAGCTTTAACCTTTGCTTCCGATAACTTGGGAAAAAATTTTTTTAAGTATCCAAAAGCTTCTGAAGTTTCATCCAGTTTTTTAACAAATTGTTTCATCAACCCTAACTTAATGTGCAAAGGCGGCATTAACACTTTTTCCGCTTCAACAATCGGCTCAAATTTGACGTTCTGTTTTCCGACACACAATTCTGTTCTTACAGGCCATGACCGTTGAATATAGTGTTTAGAATCCGCTCTGCTATCCCACAAGCACAAATAACACGGATACTTTGTATATCCACACTGTAGCCCCATTAAAAATCCCACCATTTTAAAATCTCCAATCAGCTCCCAGTTATACTCACGATACTTTACAGATTCAAGCAAAATTTTGACACTTTCATAATTTTCTTTAAGATGTACTGAGTGAGCAATTGGAAGAGACGGAAATTTATTTCCGTTGTGCAATAGAACTGCTTTTAAACTTTTTGTAGAGCTGTCAATGAATAAACGCCATTCGCTAGGGACACAGGGTATGCCAATTGCTTCAAACATAACTTTAATGTCATTACAAAAACAAAGTCCATCCTCCTTCGTGAAAAACGTTGCAAACATTTCATGCCTAGTCCGCTGATCCGTGATCTTAACATCATCAATCAAATTCCACTGTTTTAACCGAGAGCCTAGAAGCTCTGCTTTATTTTTTGGCAAATTTAAATCTCTAATTAGATCGTTAAAATCTTCTGAAGTAATGAGATAGTGTTTTGGTTGTTCAGGTGTAGGTCAAAACTCCTTATCGGAATTACTTTTATAAGAACTAAAAGATGAGCTACTTTTCTGCGATAATTTTTTTGGTGGCTCAGGTACTGGTCGTGTCAGGTCGTGAGCAATTGAAGCAGAAGAAGATTCGAGGTCAGGATATTCAATAGGTTTTGCATTTTTACCTCTACGTCTTTTACTCGGATTCACCATACAAAAGTAGCAGTCAGTAATATGGTCTTTTGGTTCTCGCCAAATCCTTGGTATTGCAAATTTCATAGACCTTTTCTCACCTCGATACCAACCTAAAAATATAAAAATAAAAATTAATATGTCTATTATTTTGGATTCATCGCTTGATTAAATAAAAATTGCTTACCTTCCAAACACCTTTTACAATAACTACAAGCAACATGTGGAGCCCATGGCTTATCTTGATTCCGTACAGGACAGTCAAAATATGCTTCATAGGCTTCACAGAGAACGTGAGATGTCTTTAGTTCATATTTCACGTCTCGAACTTTAATAAATTGACCACATATAAAACAAAAAGCATCAGCATCGTATTTGCACTTTGGTGACGACATTTTAAGTTATTTTGGGCTTGTAAACAACACCTGATGGTTGTTTATCACTCGGGTGCCATCTAGCGGCATAGTGTTAACGTTAATACCCCACTCTCACCGCGCGGTCTTTTTAAAAATATTAAAATCAATTAAAATTTATGAAAAAATTGAAAAATTAGTATTATTATTATAACTATCACAAAAGCAAACTTTATACCGAAAAAAGGTATTTTCTTTTCGTTTTTGTGCATAACTAACTGGAAAATAATAGTATAAACTTTAGGACAAAGGACGAAAATTTTTTTGTAGAGTCGTGTTATAAATATCAACAAAGTACGAAGACGTCGTGAACACATATTATATATTATTATTATCCTGATACTCCTAGATCTTCTGTGAAGATGCTTTAGACGCTCTTTCAGTTTGGGCGAGTTAGGAGTTCAGTTATGTTCTGGATAGGCTTTGTTATTATTATTATTAAATACAAAAAGAATTGAGGTATAAACCTGTCAACCCATTAACAGAAGTTGATAATATAATGAATGTACTAAGATCCAATTGTCGAAGCGATTCTTGAATCCGTTAACTGAAGGCGCACGCACCAACAACATCAGGCGGTAATCGATTCCAGCGCTCAAATATCCTGTTGGATAGGAAGTTTTGGCGAACCGAAGTTTTAAATTTCTTCTTGGCAAGCTTATATTCGTGGCTCCTTCGGTGATTTTGGTTCACTGTGAATAAGTCTTGCAGATAACCATCAGTACATCCGTGGAGTGCCCGGTAGGTCATTATAAGATCACCATGCTCACGTCGATGCGCAAATCTAGGGATGCTTAAGAGTTGGAGTCGGTAGTCATAATCAGGGCGGTTGCGGCCATATGGAAATCGTGTACATGTGCGCTGAACAGCCTCTAATGCTTCCAAATCACCCCTGAGTGAAGGCCACCAAGCTGGATCGGCAAATTCCATTATCGGACGGACATAGGAGGTGTATAATAGCTTGCACGTTGGTAGACTCCATCTATGGAAGGAGCGATATAAGGAGTGGCATAATTGCTTGGTTTTGCTGCATATATTGGCAATATGGCAGGACGAGGATAAATTAGAGCTAACTATAACTCTTAAATCACAGTGCTCGTCAAGAGTTCTCAGCAATCTCCTCTCGATGAAATAGTCAATTTTTGGTATTTTTTCTGCCTATGTGAAGCACGCAGCACTTGTCAAAGTTGAGAGGCAGCATCCATTCTTCAAACCATCGACCCAACGTGTACAGGTCATCCTGAAGAACTCTGGCGTCAGTAGGAGGACAACCATACAATTTCATGTCATTGGCAAATAAGGCACAGTTCGATTTTATGGAGGGTGAAAGATCTGATATGAACAAGAGGAACAAAATAGGTCCGAGGACCGTGCCCTGAGGAATACCGCTGATAACACGGGCATCAGTTGACGACATGCTATTTCCAACTTTTACCCGAAAAGTCCTATCATGTAAAAATGACCTTATCCACGACAAATAATCGCCTCTAATACCAAGATGTTCGAGTTTAGTAACTAGGCGACGATGAGGAACACGATCGAACGCCTTCGCAAAGTCTAGATGACATCCACCGGCACATCAGAGTCCCAAGCTCTCGTCCAATCACCGATACAAGGGTTGGTTAAAATCGAGCGCCCTGGTACAAAACCATGCTGTTGTTTAGGCAGAATTTTGTTGGTAACCGCAAAAGTTAAGACGGCTTCACATATGATCCCCTTCATCAGTTTACAAGTAACCGACGTCAGACTAATAGGCATGTAGTTATTAGGATTAAGCTTGTCACCCTTCTTGAAAACAGGCGTAACAGAGGCGGATAGCAAAGCAGAAGGCAGCCTAGAAGTAGAGAAGGATTGGCGAAATATTGTTGACAGAGGCAATGCAAGTGCTTCTGAACACTGCTTCAACTGAAATGCTGATATACCATCCGGGCCAGGAGCTGAGGAAGATTTCAAGATAGAAAAGTGTTTTTTTATTGAGTCTCCACCGAAAACAACGTTCTTAACTTACACGAGGCATATCAGGAATTGGCACTGGACCCATAGGTTCTTCGATGAAAACGGCCGAAAACAACTCCAAGAATATGTTAGCAGTTTCACCATGATCTTGACACATCAAGTTGGAGCTGTTCTTCACACGGGAAACTCCGACTTTGCTATTCGACGGATATCTCAAATATTTGAAAAGCTTCTTCCGGTCTTTAGAGCGGGCTAATTTGTGTTCAAATGATGTTTTAGTGTTCCGTATCACAGCAGACATAGAATTAGAAAAGGATCTATGGTTTTGGTAGTCATATTGCGTTCTTGCGCCACTTTAGGTCATAGCACTGTTAATTTTCGACCCAACAGAGAAATGGTGGCCGACACCTGTCCAACTAGAAAATTTCTTTCCCGCCTGAACAGTATTCGAAGCCGCGACCTTCCTATGCTCTACCACTGAGCTGTTGGCACTCATAACTCATACATGTATACATATATTTAAGATTTTGGATTTCTACGGATAGGTAAGGTGATCCATTATTTTGAGATTATTTTTATTATGAAGTAATTTGAAATTAAAATTGACTTAAAATATTTAATCTAGCGTTTGATTCTATATATGAGAAATTTCAAATTATCTTTTGGAGAAAAAGGCTGGCCAAGACTGGTACTTTGAAACCTATTCTAAGAAAATTATGATCTCTAGATTATTCATTGTAACATCGTGAATTCTGCCGGTTAGGTTACTGGCATGTTAGCATGGCTCTTTCATCAGCTGACTACTCAGCAGTCTCTATAATCTGCCCAGGAAGCAGATAGTGCGATAAGGATACGCCTTATCATCGCCCATTAGCGAGAACCACTCCGAAGAATTGAACCCACAAGCTTCCATTTTCGGCTTCAGTCCGAGAATCTACACCGTGACTGGTAGCAGTGAAGCACTATCCAACCTCTACTGCCTCTGCAATGTCAGTACTCGAGTTGTTTTGTGACGCAACTCACACGCCAAAGAGGCTTCTTATCCACCCACCCGAACGCAGTCCCAGAAACAAAAATATTATCTCAAGAGTGATGCCTCAATTGATTCTGGTACAAGCACCGTCAATCCGGCCTGTACGTCAAGACCCACGAACTCTTGTGAAGTCTTTCAATTGATCCTGGCTTCAAGTACGGTCTTGCCGTATCGTGGAGATTCACAAAACCCAGAAACGTCTCGCAATCGATCTTGGTTCAGGACGAAGCTGATCGAAACATCAAGTCCCGCTATACCCCTCCCGAGATATCTTGAACATGAGTTTCTGCGAACAGATAGATAAAATACCCTTCTAGTCCAGCATGCAGACTTTCAACCACTGCCCCTCGAGTCCAACATCAATTGGATGGCCAGCTCGCACGGACACTTCCCGAGGGCCTCTATCCTTCTGAGGTAACAGTATGCTACATCACGCACTCAGCCATCGGACAGGAAAATCCGGAGATTTGCTGCAATAGCGTAGTAATAGTGTACGTTTTAAGGGTGAGGCCCTGTGCTGTGACAGACACCCTTTTCACCGAGTAATCAACGCGGCTCAGCCCTCCATTTTATCTTTACGGTAAAACTAGTGCCCCATTCGGTGGAATTTCCACCACACGGGCCCAGTGACTGGCGCGAGTGGCAATGCTTTAGGCATCAAGACTTAATCCTCCATTTCACCGGGATGAATCTATGATCTTAGTCAAGACGAGCACCCCCAGCGCGTCAAGCTACAATGTCATGGGGGGCGTATTTATTGTACCAGAAGGAAGGTAATTTTCTATGCAATGCGTTGCAAGGGTAAAAGTTCTAATTTCTCCAGAAACAAGTGAACGTTGTAACGCCATTTTTGAAGCAATGGGTTTCAAAGGTTGAAGTTTCCTTGTTTTTGGTGAAATTTAAACTTTTAACTCTACAACTTTCTGCGTCGAAAGTGGTCATTTATTTAGGAGGAAAGATGGTCATTTTCTATGCAAAGGATTTATTTGTCTGCTTGTTTTTGGTTGAACTCAAGCTTTTGCATTTGCATTGTATATAAAAGATAATTTGAAAATTTTACATACATAATTAATAGTCAGAGAGAGTTTAACTATTATTTTGAGTCTATTGAAGTTTTCGAATTAACTCATAATAAATATAATTCAAGAATAATATATGACTGCGAATCTATGTATATATCTACAGAGTCTTTAACATATTTAAGTAACATCTGATAATCCCTTCTCTCTACGGTGCTGGTATTTTATGAAACTTATATTCTCTTGTTATAATGCTTTTGTACTTACACTTGAGAGGATCTTCGGCTCTTCAGATTGCTGGAAAATTGGATTTGATGCTTGTTAGTGCGTAATTTTGATGGATATATGTTTTTAACGTCTCGAGACCATATGAGTCCAGAGTGCTCAATTGCCATGCAGTATATAGCCTTCGAAGATATCTATTTCGGTCGCAGAGTACTCAATAGCCTGATACATCAGTTAATACGCAACTATAGCATTCGAAAAATGTCCTTCTTTCTCAACTTTTTGCCTTTTATTTTTCTCGATCCCGTGTAATTTTTATTTTGGATTGGACAATTTTGGAGGATTTATTTACCAGAGGAGTTTCACTACAGATGTATATCCCTAAGCCACTGAAAAGTTTTGGTTCTACAGGAGGAATTAGTGCCTCTTCTCTGGATAGGATTCCTCATTTCTTAATTCTTGAGTACCTAGGACTCCATATCAAGATGACATTATTTCTCTTCAGATATAACTTTGAGCTTACCCACCATCTTTGGACAAATGTTCTTAGAACCAAATTCTTAAGTAGCAACTTTATTCGATAACTGTATAACATCGCTGATGGCTCCTTTGTGTGTTTGATTCTACCCATTTTATAATTCCGTAGAGAATACCATTATTAGAGAATTGTTTACAATTTAATATCATATTGAGGCTAACTTGTCCTACACGCAGTTATCTAAGAGTATCAACAAATATTATGATTAATATTATTATTATACCTGCAACATTATCGAGCAAAGGCAAATCGATTTTCTGTACTTCTTTTTGTGTTGACTACTATATCGCCTGAAGGCTCTCAAGTCATTTCTTTGGAGGCAACTCCATAGTAAAAGTTATATGAATTAAGACTTTTGTTGGAAATACATTCCGGGTTTCATTTTCACTCACACTTACTTTTAGATTCAGTGGATCTGCATTGTCTCAAATATTAAGACTGTTGTCAAATTTACCTTTCGAGCTTGAAATATACTATAGAAATAAATGTTTAGCCTTTATGCAATTTTGCCCCAAAGTAATCGTACTCACAAACGAATAGACGCACAGATGATTGAATTGAATTTGCCCAGAATTGCTCTTGAGTAAATTTGATTTTATAGTTTAAGATTATTTGCGTCTCAAAACGTGCAAAATGCAGACGAGAGGGGAATGTCATATTGATCCATGAGATCTACAGATTACCCTATATGTTAAATGGAAATTTTTCTTAATTTAAATTCTTGCTGCTTAAGTTAAACGGAAACAGAATTCTCAATTTTGATGATATTTATAACACATCAACTATCCAAACTTTACCAAAGAAAAATAAGTGTTGTGGTCCAAATGAAACAAATGTTTCCAGTTCAAAGTGTGTCTGTATTTGCCTATATAAAAGTAGCTAAATGAGGATTTTTAGAAACCACTGAAAGAATCTTAATAGACAACTAACTTGGAACATTGACTCATTTTTGACCATATGGGCCATTAGTTTAGGGTAGGAGATATATGAGTAGGTCCGAAGAAACTCTTACTCTCGGATCACTAATATAATCCCGCCAATCAATACTCAATTAAAAGTTCATTTCATTTTTTGTCCATACGTTCTCTTAGAACCCCTTGAACTTAAAATTCTCGAAAAAGATAGAATGAGATCTGACATGTTCATGATGAGTGAATGAAAATAGAGAAAAAATTGATGTTTCAAGCAATATGTATGAGATGAGAGTGATTTCATAAAATATCACTGATTATGTGAGTTCGCAGAATCAATACAACTGAAAATGGGTTAATTTTATTAACCTATTGGAAACGAAAATGCTTGAAAAGAGGAATTTAAACCGCTGATTTCTAGAACTTGTTACTTGATAAGGATTTCCTCGATCTTCGTCCTTGATTCTATTCCCAGTACTCTGAGAAATTATTGAAGATAAGCAAAAATGACTCGATTGATTTGTGAAATTCAATACCTGTATAGTAACATTACATAAAAATAGGCTGTTTATCACTAATAAAGCAGGAATGCTTAATACTTCAAGGTCTAAGGAACGTAAAGGTCGAGTGAATTTTACTACTACCACGAATCCAAACTTTTCTTTCAGTTGACCTTTATATCTTACCAATATAAAAGCCCAAATTTAATCTAAACCTCTTTAAATTTTATGATAATGGAAAATTTACAACATTATTAGTTTTTATTAAAATAAATTAATTCGGCTGATCTGTACCAAAAATCATTAATGGGGAGTATGAGCTATGAATATAGAAAGTTCTAGAACATTATTGCGTTACGGCAAATTATGGTCTGATTTGAGCATGAAGAAAGTTTATTCTGCGTTTGTAACGCGAAAATATCGGAATACATTTCTTTACTTGAATTAACTCCCAAAGATATGTCTTGTATGTATTTTGCATACTCTAGATGGCGCTAGTGTATTATTAATATCTTAGAGTCTCTGTGTATAGCGAATATAGATACTTGACAGACTTGGGGTCAAGTGCATACATTTGCACTGACGAAAACCAATCACTTTGAAACGTGCGCATGTCTGCAATTTGCCTCTGTGATCTACAAAACCTTGTCGAATTTGTTTGAGTATGGAATTGTTATACAGATGTATGTTACACTGTCTCGATTTCTAGAACTTTCTATTACCATAGCTCATACTCCTTATTAATAATTTATTCGTTTTTATAGCACTTCTACATGTTGGAAGAAATAATATGCTAAAATAAATAAATAATATTATTATCGATTTAGGATTTTTACGTCTACTTAAAGTCCTGGTTATTTTGCTCCTTTTGAGCCAGCAGACTCTTAAATCTTTTCCTTTATCATGATAGTTTCAACTTCTTTAAGTCGAACCTCTTGTTTTAATTATGACAATTATTGGCTTTAGAATACTTCGGTGATTCGTTATTAGTTACATATCCGTAGGAAATGTGCGAACTATATTGAAAGGCAGTATTCATTTTCGGGATGAAATATTTACTATGAGAACCGTTATGCGCTATAAAAAGGGACAGAACTGTTAAATATAACAACGTTCATTATCTGATGAATTTCAAAATTTTTATTATAAGAAAACTGTAACCTATCAAAATTTCATTTCACTTATTGAATCGATCATCAAATCTAATTTACAACCAATTCAGACATTTTCTTTCTCTTTTTCAGAAGAGATTAATACATTCAAATCTATTTCAAGTAACACATCTGAAGATTATTTTCATGCTTATAATAATCACCTTTGCCACTTGCTGCCTCTAGCTGCATTTATTCTTATTATTATTCGTTTGTAGCCACCTTGTTGTCCCAAGAATTATCGTGATTATTATTTTCGTAGTAAGTTACCTCATAATTTGTCGATTGCCAAATTGTTGATTAATTCATTTACTATTATTTTTAGTTTACTCATCATACTTTTAGGTTAGCGCCACATACATTGATCCAACAAAAATAATTGTTATCTTTGAAGTGTTCTTCGATTCCTTGGCAACACAGTAGAACTAGGCATCGCAAAATTGCTCTTTTTAGTTGATTCAAAAAAATTGGAAGAGTGAATAAAATACGCAGGTATACTAACCGTGGCACGATAGAAATGCTACAAAAAATGGTGGTTCCAGAACACTCAGAACCATGTCTATATACTGGTTCGTAGAGTATCATAAAAATATTCTTCTTCTTTATGGAAATTTATTTCAACTGCAAGTTAGAGCCAACTCTTAATAAACTTTTATTGCAGACATTCTATCTTCCACTAGATTTTATTTTTTACACAATTAGTTTGTCATACTATGACTTCATCAGGCGAGTACTTAAATAGTTTGTTACCTGTTAACAATTAACTCGCCATAAGAGGGTAAGAATTCAGTCCCTTTCGAAATGAATCAATTACGAACGTTTCAATAATTACGGAAACGTAGGTACGTGTGTCGAATGCGTAACATTTTAAAGTCTACAAAATAATTGTTGAACTCAAACTTTGCATTTTATTCAAAAATGTCCAGAGTCTTCTCCATATATTGAAATTCTGATAATTTCATTCCGAAGTTCAACATTTAAACCCCGAGTTGAGAGACTTTTCCTCTTTTTCATATTATGACATTTTATATAGAGAAAATTCAATTTCAAACGAACTAATAGACTAATTATCTCGGCAAGCATTTTTTCTTATAATATTTAATTGCTTAACTGTTTTTTCAATAAATGATGAAATCATATTAATTGAATTTGTGCTGTAAGCAGATGAACACTATAATTATTCATATAAATTCTTCACAAATGAAGTTTTTGGCAGAAGCCAGAATCAGGCAAAAAGGAAATATTTCAGATTAATTTCACTGGTCCGGTCCTGTCTTGGAGGCGGGGTTATTCGTTCAGAAATCTCTGCACCTGTAATGAGGACTCAGAGGACCTGCCCAACATTTAGGAATAATAACAACTTCAGGATGATAAACGTTTTCGCTTGAACAGCTAGTGTCTACTTATAATAACAGCAGTATTTGATTTTTGTCGCTTCCAGATTTTCCATGTTTATTTATTTGCTTTGGATGACTATAATGAACGAGTAGTAAATGTTCTTATAAAATAACATGCGAATTTAATTGAATGTCTCAAATTATTTGAGGTTCCACAATCCGAGGAATGAAGATTTTTGAGTGAATCTACATTATATATGAATTGAAATTCACAAGTGGATAGGTATATGATGAACTGTCTCTGGTCATAAATTTCGTAGAGTAGAATAATTTGATTTCTTTCCATCTATGTGTGCCAACCTATGTATAAAGATGTTTCAACAAGAACGTAATAATTCAAATTTTCATGAAACATGGTTCTCTATAGCAAAATATTCTAATATTACTGAAGCTCTTAAGTGAATGGGGAGCTTCTACCACTTAATTCGGAGGCGGCATTTTGTTCCGAACGTGCGCACCTGAACTCATCAGATAGGCGTTGTGCGCAAGTCTGCCTATGACGCTAGTAACCTTGTTCCACGTTGGACATCAGTCGTCGAGCGCTTGTCTGAAATCGGTCCCGTCCTCTATATGCTACGCCGGGAAGCTGCAGCAGAGCAGAGCAGAGCAAAATTCTAGTCAAGGAACGGGTACGCCACATTACTATTATTGTGATGAATTCATTTCATGCACTTGGCGAAACAAAATAAAAAAACTATAAAAACCACATCCTGTCGAACATACACTCCAGAATATACCAGGTGCATAGAAGTATGCAACCAGAATGTTTGGTTGAAATTACACGTCTGTTGTTTGAAAACGATAAAAGATATTTAATTCAAAATAACCTTCATTGCTATTCATACATTTTTCCCAGCTTTTCAATAGTTTATGAATGCCACGACAAAAAAATATGATTGTTTCAGTCTTTATATGACGGAAATTCATCTTGAAATTATGAATTAAAAATAATATTCTATTTCCCATGACTTTATCAAGTGGGTACTACTAGATCTAGTAGTTCAGCGAGAGCGTGTCTCAATGATTCGAATAGATGGTAATCGGATGAAGCCCAGTCTGGAAAATGAGCCACATGCGCTAATATTTCCCAAATAAACACCTGGATCAAAATTTGAATATCAAAACAAATTAAAATATGTTTATCTTCTACAATTTTAATTTCAGAAAATTTTTATTCAAAAAAACTTTTAGAATTAAATTAATGTCTAAAACAAGCACCGCTCACATTTAATAGACGTATAAAATCAAAATTCAATATATAATGTCAAATGCAATAAATAAACCAAAAGATATACGAAAGTCATTAAAATTAATAAATAAATATTTAAAGGAGACAAAATTTGTTTCTGGTCTTACCTTCAAGAACGCCATTTGCCCTTTAAAAACATGAACACACTTAAAGGACTTCTCAAAGAATATAATTTATTTGAAATATTTAATATATTTAAATATTCGAATAAGTAAATTCAGAAATCTCTCAAAGCATGCACTATATCTTCAAAAAACAAATATAATTCTAAGCAATTCCGTTTTCAGTCCTGAAATATATTCAAAATATCAAAATCAAAAAACTAACCTATATCAAACAACGTACCACGTGTAAATGAATAATGTTTCGAGACATAGATCATCTTTATAATTCAAGATTGATCTATGTTCTAACAGAATCAAAGAACAGTGTGAGTTATTTTTAAGGCTTACTTAAATTCATTGACATTCCACAATGAGATCTATTGAAGCCAAAATATAATTATATATTATATATAAAATAAAATAGAAAGGCCTTTTACTTGATAGAAGAAATATAACAGAATTTGAATATCAAAACAAATTAAAATATGTTTATTTTCTACAATTTTAATTTCAGAAAATTTTTATTCAAAAAAACTTTTAGAATTAAATTAATGTCTAAAACAAGCACCGCTTACATTTAATAGACGTATATAATCAAAACTCAATATATAATGTCAAATGGAATAAATAAACCAAAAGATATACGAAAGTCATTAAAATTAATAAATAAATATTTAAAGGAGACAAAATTTGTTTCTGGTCTTACCTTCAAGAACGCCATTTGCCCTTTAAAAACATGAACACACTTAAAGGACTTCTCAAAGAATATAATTTATTTGAAATATTTAATATATTTAAATATTCGAATAAGTAAATTCAGAAATCTCTCAAAGCATGCACTATATCTTCAAAAAACAAATATAATTCTAAGCAATTCCGTCTTCAGTCCTGAAATATATTCAAAATATCAAAATCAAAAAACTAACCTATATCAAACAACGTACCACGTGTAAATGAATAATGTTTCGTTGAGTTATTTTTAAAGCTTACTTAAATTCATTGACATTCCATAATGAGATTTATTGAAGCCAAAATATAATTATATATTATATATAAAATAAAATAGAGAGGCTTTTTACTTGATAGAAGAAATATAACCAAATTTGAATATCAAAACAAATTAAAATATGTTTATCTTCTACAATCAGACAATATTGACCTGTGTTATCTTCTACAGACAATATTGACCTGGGTCAATATTGTCTGACCTGTTTTGGCGTGTGTGATGGGGCATTATCATGAAGCAAAATGACTTAGTGTTGCCTTTTCCCGTATTCCACTCGTTTTTTACGCAATGCCTAATGTGAATCGCTCATTTGCTTCTGCTAGCGATCGGTGTTGACGGTTTCACCAGCTTCTAGCAACTCTAAAAAACCCTTCTGATCCCAACAAACAGAGAGTATTGTTGTATTGTCTTCTTTCCAAAGTGATTTGGTCTTCCAGTGGATGTCGATGGTTCACCTGGATTCGCTTATGATTTATGACGTTTAGGATTCTAAAATTATATCCATTCGTTATCGCCTTTCACGATTCGATGGAGAAACGACTTGTTTTGTATCTGTCTAGCAGTATTTTGCAAGTGGTTTTTTTGATTTTCTTGCAGATTTTCATTTAATCCAGGCGGAACTCATTTTCAGTTTCACTTTATGAATCTTTTCTATAGCTTTCAAAAGAATGGAACGACTTTATGTGCCATATTCAATTGATCCGCGAGTTCTTGTTGAGTATGATTATCATCTTCGTCCAATAATAATAAAAATAATAATAGCATTAGAGCTTTGGAATCTGGACAAACACCGAGTTGGAAGGAATACAAAGAACTACTCGCACTATGATGAAAAAGTATAGAGCGAATCACCCAAGAGAACGATAACAGATTGACCTGGTTAATTTTTACTCTCGACAAGTCCAGGGGTTGAGAGGGTTTTTCGCAAATAAGACACAAACATCTAGTCTTCACTGGGTTGTGAGGCTGAGTGACCATTCATATGCTCCAGTGGATCTCGCAAGTAAATACATCATCCTTAGATCACTTTCTGAAGGGAATAAACAGGAACAGTGGGCTCACATGGTACTGCAGGACGACATCACAACGACCTCAATCAGCCCTGCACAGACAAGGAAACATCAAACAGGTGGCTGAAGAGTGGACAACTTTTTCCTGAAATAGAAGAATTTGTAATGGCCATACAGGCCCTAGTCATCAACACTCGAAATTGCATCAAATTCATTATAAAGGACCGGTCCGTTGAATCTGACAAATGCCTAAAATGCAGCGAGAAATCAGAAACATACAGCATATAACATCAGACTGTACTTATTTAGCCAATTCTGACCACTAGCAGCGAGATAATCAGGTTTGCAATATTATACACCAGAAGCATGCCAACAAATACGGGCTACTCAACACCTACGTGCCCTATAATGAATATCATGGAAGCTCAATGCTGGAAAACAACTCCTTCAAACCAAGACTGCTTACTTGATTGATTTCGCTTTGCCCAACAACAATAATTGTTGAATAAATACCAAGAGAAGAAGGCCAAATGCGCCAAGTGGTCCATTGAGATAAAGCAGATGTGGCAATTAGATGATGTTCATTTGATACCGATCACCATATCATCTACATGACTTATACCAAAAGCATTGGAATAGAACCTAAAAATAATTGAACTGCATACCAACACTTTTATTGACGTTCAGAAGGCAGTCCTGAGTACCTGCCACATAGTGAGAAAATTTCTAGAAGACATTACATAACACCGGCAGACATCAGCCCACTCCTTTTGATACGTGCACCCGAATGGGCTCAGACACCAACATCTGTTGAGAAATTGCTTGTCAATAATAATAATAATTCGTTTCCTAAGTACTTTTCAGGTAGTTTCACACTCTCTTCGTTTCTCATGTCAATATCCGCACGTTAGAAAGTTTTGATCTACTAAAATTACTAAAGATAACCAAGAGCATGTACACCGTAAGCTTCGACAAGTATTCGATTCTATTTTGCAGTAGTTTTCTTCAAATGATAATAGATGTTGCTGTCCGCAAATCGTAGTTCGTAGGAACAGAACTCGACATGGTTGAGGTTATAGAAAAATATACCGGTGTATGGAACTTGGGTTGTTGTGTTTTGATAATCTTGGCCAGCTCTTAGAAAGAGATGATGGCGCTGCAGAAGCGGTCTTACAATTCCTAAATTGATGGCTACCACCATCTAGAGGAAAATTTCTCTGCAGAATTTTCTGAATTTTCTTATACTATTAAATTTCTTGATGTATTCAGTTATATCATTATACTGTCTTAAACCTTTAAAATAGATACTATTTCAACTAAAGTTTGTACTTCGCTTCTCCAAATGAAAGAGGTTCTTGGACTTGGTATTACTGTCATACATATATGGCTGACAAATCTACAATTATTCATAAGATGCTGCGGCAACGAACTATTGCATTATCATTTTATAAACGAACAACATTGTACTAAATGTTATTTTTTGTGTAATACTGTGTAACAAGTTTTCATTGACTAGAGAACTAGATAAACGAATGTTTTCATCCTTTCTATAATTTTTACCTTTATTTGACAATGTAATACTGAACTTTTATTTCTAATAGTCATCCTTTTTATGTTTTATATATTAACTTTAAAAAGTTATTTTCTAACCATTCATATAAGTTTTCCAATTCTTCGTTCAAGATCCTTATTACTTTGTCATCACCAGTCCTAATTAAATGAATAAGAGTATCGTCTGCAATAAATTAATTTTTTTAAAGTCTTATGATTTTTTCTATATCGTTGATAGAAAGAGTGGAAATAATAGTTCGTAGTACTGTTCCTTGTGGCACACCATATTTCGTCTTCTACATGCTTGATATATAGTCAAATTTCTCCAGATTTTTCCGATAACTTAGTTATCCTCGAACTATTTTACCATCGTAATCTCACTTTTATTATTCGGAAATATAACTCCGACCATTTTCCAAAGCACTCTTTGAGTCATATATTAACCTTGTAATGCAGTCTCGTATGAATTTTGATCAGTGGATCCCGCTTGATGCTCACTGAAAATGTTGTCTGATTCCAACAACTTGTTTTTCGACAAACAGTTCAAGTACTTCTCATATATTCCAACCACATTAATGCGCCTAAAGACATCACCACTTTTATTAAAACAAGTTGTAGATATTACTGTTTTACTACCAATTAATTGATATTTTACACATTTAATTGTGACTCGAGTTTCGGGAATTAACTATCCCATCTTCAGACAACTGTAGACTAAACAAGCAGAAAAGAGCATTTATGAATAAACAGAGGTAGGAGAGGTAATAAAAACAGGTTAAAGAAGGTTTAAAATGAGAAGACGCTTAACAACTATTAGAACGTCAGCACGTCAAAGAAGATTGGTAAACAGATGTTACTTATTTGAACATTTCGAAAATTTTGGATTTACATAGATCCGTACAGTCATCCATTATTTTAACATTATTTTTATTGTGAACCAATTTGAAAATTTCAACAAATTCTAAATAATCAAGTTTCTTTCCTTTTGATTCTACATATGAAATTTTAAGTTTATCTATTGTCGGAAAAGGATGGCCGTTTTCTAAACGATGAGTGGCAAAAGTAGAAGTTTGTTTATTTTCAATGAAATTTCATGTTCGTTGAACCTCGGTTGGAAGGAACTTCCCGTCTGTCCTATATATTTATTACTGCACGTCGAACAGGATAACTCATAAACTACATATTTATTTATGTTTGGAGTTGGATCCTTTGTATTATATAAATACATGTAGAATCAAAACGAAAGAAACTTGATTATTTAGAATCTGTTGAAATGTTCAAATTAGTTTACAATAAAAATAATGTAAAAATAATGAATGACTGTACTATGTAAATCCAAAATTTTCGATTTTTGAGATATTTAAAAAAGTAACATCGGTTTACCAATCTTCTTTGACGTGCCGACGTTCTAATAGATGTGAAGCGTCCTCTCATTTTAATATTAAACCTTTTTTAACCTGTTTTTAATACCTCTTCTACCTCTGTATATTCATAAATACCCGGTTCTGCTATTTGAGTCTTCAGTTGTCTGAAGATGGGATAGTTAATTCCCGAAATTCGAGTCACAATTAAATGTGTAAAATATAAATTTATTAGAAATAAAACATATTAATATACACAACTTATTTCAATTATAATCAACTACCAAATAGTAACGGCTGAAACAGTTCAGTACCACTGTTATTGTTTTATTCTCAGTTGGTTTCACCATCCTCACCTTCTACTTTTCCAGGTATATTTCATCTTTTTTGCTTAGATTTATCAAATTGCGGATTTTGCAACAGAAAATTTCTAATTACGTTTTTAAAATTTCCACTACAATACAATGTTTTACAGACAATTTGATTCTTGCTGAAATAATGGGTAATGGCAAACAGCCCTCTATAAAAATTTTCTTCATTCCTAAATATATTGAATAACCTTCAAGACATAAAACATTTAGGAATTGTATTATAATTTCAGATGTTTACATTTTTGCTTATAAAAGACACGTGATATGATTTTTACTGTAATATATTCTGATAAAAAAGTTTTGTATTATTCTAACGAGCAAAAATTTTTAAAATATGAAAATTATTAAGTATTTAATATATAAAAATCAATTATCAAAGACCAATAAACAAACGAAATCTACTAATCTACAATTTTGTACGGATCAATTCTTTTTCTCTGCTTCATCCTATCGTTGTAAATTATGAATGAAAGTGTTATGTTGAAGAAATAAAATTATTGATTTAGCGTTAAAATTCTCAGTTTATTTGTGAAATTGAGGATCACTTATTTCAGTGCTCTGAATTTATTTCATCTGTATTTTAAGTTCTTCAAATACTCCGAAAATTCGTACAT
The DNA here is from genome assembly GCA_034642435.1 of Megalocaria dilatata. Taxonomy (NCBI): domain Eukaryota; kingdom Metazoa; phylum Arthropoda; class Insecta; order Coleoptera; family Coccinellidae; genus Megalocaria; species Megalocaria dilatata. Next base: position 46,878,490 of record CM067859.1, on the reverse strand, counting down.
TCAATGGAAATGAAACTTTACTCCAATACAATGGTTTCCGAAAACGTATTTTCTGTACTATAGAAATGTGGATTTTCCATCTCATTGGTGACTTCGGCAAATTAATTATATCTATTGATATTCTGACACCTAATACAATATTAATATTTACATCGAACTAATTTCATGCAAAGAATCAAATGAAATTTATGCGTGTGTAGATAAATATTATATCTGTCGAAAATATTGCACCTGATATGTATAGAACAAAAGCAATACAGCTAAATCTTAGATATGCAAACAAAGCCATTGTTAATGACATATTGATTAATTTATTCTAAGTTTATGTGTACTGACTTGTTCTACAAAGATAATAATTATTTTATCACTTCAAAAGAATCTAATCTGTTCTCATTATTCCCAATAGATTTATTGTTTCCTTTCAAATCATACCAATTTGTCTTCTTTTCACTCACTTATTCAACAAGTGATTTAGTGGCTGACTTGACAGCATGATCGTATTTAGAAATTTTAACCAACAATCGAAATTATTTTATATTTGGCGTTCTTTTAAGGTTTGTCCGCGCTTCTTCTAGGGCACAATGTACTATCCTTTTATCCAAATATCTATAATTTTTGAATTTTGAATCGAAAATGGTCACAAACGGCTTGGTGGGACTTACTGCCGAAGAATCCGGGGTCAGGTCCGGTTCATCTGTAAGCACTCTAACATTTTAACGGAAAGAGCTAGAGACTTTAAGCTTTCAGGGTAAGTTTAAGGTCTAAATATTTCGGTTATTTCTTAAAGGAGTCAAATCGTTTCAATTATTCCAATCAATCTTTTTCTCAATTTTCTTAATAGTTCCGAAACTGCTGATGTGATAGAAATGACGATTCTTTTTAAGATTTATAATAATGACATAAATATTTGTGGAGAATTTTGTGATGATCAGCCTTCTAAGCGTATAATTAGAAGTAAACATGTTAATTATAATAATGCTTATTCTGATAAGTGCCTACAGAACCAAAGGACCTAGAGACACGAAGTATTCAGAGTAGGTTTGAACTCTTAATACATCTGTTCTGTTCAAAAAAACAACAGAATCAGATCAATGGTTTCCAAGTTATTCTCATTTAAAATTTCCAATATTTTCAAAAGTATAAATCCGATTCTTCAAATTTAATATTTAAATATGAAATAACGACACTATGGCTTAGGCATTATTTCATGGAGATAAATTACGAGAATTTTTATAACTTTCAAAGCATTCAAAATGGACGTTTGAAATCTGTATATCTAATGGAAATAAACCGACAAATTCTATTACCTCAGGTAGCTGGAGCTCTAACAAAATTTCGACAGTATTCGAAAGCAAGTGCATCAGGATTTTTAGAATTTATTCACATACTCCTTTCCATATCTTTTTGCAATAAAATATAAAAAAGTAGACTTTTAATTGAATATTTCACCGTAAAATTAGAGTTCATATTTCTACATAACGTCAGATGAAAATAATTAAATTTTTCAAGCGCTTATTTTATGAAAAAATTTTGAGCCGTAAATGAAACTGATGAAAGTCGTAATTAATTCTGTCTGTCCGTCGGGTTGTCCGTCAATACTTCACCTTTCAAATGCAAAAGGCTAGAAATTTTAAATTTGCATGGTTTGCGACGAATCGGTCTCCTGCTTTCGAAGATGTTCTCATTTTAAATTTCATTTTCATAATATTTTTAAAACAGCTGATTAGAACAAAATGATATTTAGTAAATAGTATGTTGGCTGGCAGCTCAGTGGTAGAGCTTAGGGGTCGAAATCTGAAGGTCGCGGGTTCGAATCCTGTTCAGGTGGTAAAGAAATTTTCAAGGTGAACAGGTGTCGGCTACCATTTCACTGTTGGATCGAAAATTAAGAGTCCTGTGTCCTAAAGTGACGCAAGATCGCAGTAACAAAGCCTATCCAGAACGCAACTGAACACCTAACTCCCACAATTTGAAAAAGCTTCTGAGGGATCAGAAAATCTAGGAGTATCAGGATAATAAAAGCATTAAAAAAAGCATTTAGGTGTAAAGTAAGGAAGCAAAGCTTCATGCTAAATTTTTGCGAAGTGAACATGCCAACTTACAAATAAATGAACTAAGACACATGAAATTTCAAATGTAGGTTGGGGTTTCATTAATATATCATCTAAATTCAAAAATGAACGATATCGGCCGACTGGTTCCTAAGTTATTTTCATTTGAAATTTTAATTTTCGAATATAAACCAATTAACAAATTCGGATGAGACATAACGATAAGAATGCTAATGCAAAATTTCGTGAGGATCGTAGGTAATATAAACAAGCGCGCAAAAGCTCCTGACTTTACGTCAGTGCCTTTCTCGAAGTTTTTCATATTTGAACGAACAGATCTCATTCTTAATTTGTTATTATCTCAAATAAAACTTTTCGACGAAAAAATATTTAACAATCATCAACTTCACAAAGTTTTCGTTTGGCAGTTACATATCAACAATTTATGGATTTTTTATCTAATATTGTGGCTTGATAAAATAGCTCATGCTTTGATGTTGCTCAAAATATTCTTAATTTTAGAAAAATTCAAAAGTAATCATTCAGATGTACATTCATGACACAATGGTTGATGTAAAATTTCGTGAAGATCGTATATGAAGATAGAGAAAAATTATTTTATGTGGATTTTGTGTTAAGTGCTACCGATAGTGTGACATGAAGAAGCGGACCACCGGGATTATTTTTAACCTTGAATTCTTCATCAGAGACTCCAACTTTGTCTTTAATGCCATTTTCGGCTGAAAGAAGGAAAATTACAGAAATTTGAGCCTAACGATAGCACATTGTGTCTTGGAACAAGAGCACCAAAAAGTATTTTGCGATAAGCTGAAAACTACCATATTTATTTCTCATCACAGATTTTGCCTTGGGTGTTTTCCTAGCCACGGCAATCAATCTTGTATTAATCTGTTTGGTAAAATAAATAACCCTTGTCTTAGCAACTTTTAAAATAATGCCTCCTGGTAAAAAACTATTCTTTAGAAAAAAAGATGCAAGTATCGATTTGCCTTAATATTTCAAACCATTTTCTTGACTAAGCTAACATTTTCGTCAGTCTTATGTTTCATTGTTTTATGTATTATATTATTGTGAAAATGTGTATACACAAAAGTATCGATTTTAGTATTTTTAAAATTTTGACTATTTTCACCTAATTACGTGATACGGAATTTTTTTGTTTTTGCCAAAACTGGTGTTACCTGGCCCTTCAATAAAATCCTGCCTTACCAGCCCTCTTTTTCATTTTTTTTAAAGGAGTCGTAGAAGTATTAACACTCGGTAAAAAACATCAAACAATTTGTTTGAAAATTAAATATTTATTCATTGAAACCAAGTGCTTTATAATGCTGCCACGTGCGTATCCTCATTAACTCCACGGTTTATAAGGTATGAAAGTCAATAAGCTTTACCATGTGTTCAACAAAGATCATGTTCGAGTATTGTAGATAAAACGGATACTAAATAAACCGGAAATAACATAAAAATGATGAAACCGCAGCTGTCTCATGTTTTCAACTGCTGAGCCATCTGTATAAGATCAGGTGAACAGAAAAATAATGGAATGTTCCTTTCACAGTCCAATATGAATTGATTAGGTGGGTTTCACTGCAGATACCAAAAAAAATTTTGGAAAAGGGATTCTGGAAGGTTGGTACAATAATCAAGTATCTTATTATTTTTTGATTCTCTAATGCTTATTTCAACTTGAATAAATGATCTATCCTCATTCCATATAACTTTGTTATTTCAAGATATTTTCCATATAGAACTTCCATGATATGATTTTGATCTCAAGAGATGATGTATAAAAACTTTTTTATAGGAGAGCTTATGACAAATCAATGAAATTTAAATTGCCATAATTTTCATCACGATAAAAGATAAAAATAACACTACGAATTATATTTGCCCTGTTTCTAAAAGATGTAGCGAGTACATAAAATTTCCACTGTATAAATATTGAATTGAAAAATATTTTATATATAATATATATATATATATATATATATATATATTGTTATTCTTTCTGAAGCAATAGATGAAATATTATAATTGAACATTTTACGTCACAGACTGCAATGCCCTATTTCATAAAATTCAAAAACATCCTTGTTCCCCTTCGAAAATTCAAAAATAAAATTATTCACTGCAAAATTCAAATTTATCACTTCAATTCTAAAAATAGGGGCAAATTGAAGGATCTGATGCTTAGAGCAATTCAGATATTAAAAATGGGGATTTTTTACTTGAAAGAAAGCTTATTGCAATATCTTAAATATCAAACGGATTACACTGCACTAAAATTTTTTCTCGAAAACTTTTTAAAATTAGATTGAATGAATGTCTCAGAAAACATAGTTTAAAATTTAGTAGATATATAGAATTAACACTCATTACACAGCACCAAAAGGCATAAGAGAATACAAAGAAAATATAAAATATTAATTGAAAATTTTAGATGAATACTTAAAGGATACAAACTTTGTTTCCTACCAATCTATTATGAAAACTAAATTTCTTTCCAAAAATGCACAACATAATCTCAAGAATTCCCTAAAAATATCTCACAAATTTTGTGTAATTTCTGTGGACTAAGATAGAATACGTAGGGTTTTGATATTTAAAATTTCACTACATTCTAGGTTTTTTATCGGAAGACATGGGATTGTGGCATGGTAAGATATATATTTTTATTAATTGCTTTTATTTTTTCGAGACGAAGTTGGACTGATAAGTCATCGATGTGCAAATTTAAATGCTTTTCTGTAGATGTGCTGCATGTTTTTGGAGTTTTTTCGAAGGAAATTTTTTAAAGAGAGTTATATTTGAAGAAATTTTTGAGGTTTTGTTGTGAATTTTTGGAAATGAATTTGGCTTTGATAATACATTGGTAAGAAATAAAGTTTGTATTCTTAAAGTATTCATTTAAAAAAAATTTAATATCAAACAGATTCATTCTGTTAACACCCTACAAATTTTAATTTCAAAAAATTTTATTCAAAAACATTTTAGAATTAAATTAAATAAATGTCTTTCTTTATTTATATTTCCTTGAACTTCTCTTACTCCCTTTGGTACTGTGTAATAAGTATTAATTCCTTATGTCAACTCAATTGACACAATGTGTTCTAAAGACATTTTAATTTAATTCTAAAAGTTTTTAAATAAAATTTTTTTAATTAAAATTTGTGGGAAGTTAACAGAGTAAATCTGTATGATATTTAAAATTTTCTAATAATCTTTCTATCAATATTAAACCTATTTTCATTATTGTATTCATTTAAGTTTTTTTAATTAATATTTTCCATGTATTCTTGTATTTGTATTGGTGCTGTGTAATGATTGTCAATTGTATATGTCTAATAAATTGAAACTGAGTTTTCTAAGAGATTAATTTAATAGCAAAAAATTTTGAGAAAATATTTTTATGAAACTAAAATTAAAATTTAAGTGAGGTCAGCAGAATGAATCTGTATAATTAAGAATTCAGATATTTCCTTTGTTCCGATATCTATATCAAGCAGTTGTGTCATCTGGCTAATGTACCCAAAAATACTACAATAATATGGAAATTTTATGAGTACATATTACTATTTCTTGTATGCGAATTGATTCTTCCATAATTAGGACATTTTCAGTAAAAATTATAAGCTTCCAAGTAATAGGTGGACTGGAAAGTAATGTCCCTTTTTTTGAATTAAATTCAAACGAATAAATTATTAACAAGTTCCTATTTTTAATCAATGATCTAGTGTGCAAATTTCGGAATAAATGGAAATCTGGGGGTGCGATATCGGGTGAGTATGATGAGTGAGGCAGTACCTCCCATTTCATTAATTTTATCCAAGGCTTGTCTTGCACAGTGTGGTGTTGCATTGTCGTGCAGAATATATTGCCTCGTCTGTTGATAATCGATACTTTGCGATTAAAGATTGATTCACTCGATCCATTTGTTCACAATAAAGCGCCCCCCATGGCATTATAGCTTGCTGTGCTGGGGGCGCTTGTCTTGACTAGGACCCTAGTTTCGTCCCGGCGAAATGGAGGGTTAAGTCTCGATGCCTAAAGTAATGCCATTCGCGCCAGTCACTGGACCTGTATGGTGGAAGATTTCCCGAATGGGGCCCTAGTTTTGCCGTTACGGTGAAATGGGGGACTGAGCTGGTTGAATAACTCAGTGACAGGGAGTCTGTCGCAACACAGGGGTTCTCCCTTAAAACTAGCGTACTCTCTATTGCAATAAATCTCCGGATTTTTCTGTCCAATGGTCGAGTGCGTAATGTAGAATACTGCGTTACCTGGGAAGGGTGGATGCCCGCAGGTGATACTTGTATTACCTGGTCACCCGATTGGTGTTGGACTCGAGGGGGTGGTGGTGGCAAGTCCGCATGCTGACTAGGGAGGTATTTCATTTACACGTTCGCAAACGCTCATGTTCGGGATATTCTCATAAAATGACTCAGGGTTTACCGGGCCTTGACGGTCCGACCGGCCTTGTCCTGAACCTGGATCTATTGCGTAACATTCTAGGTGTTGTGGATCTCGAAATGGCATAGCCCGTTAGCGCTTGACGCCAGAATCAATCAAAAGACTTCACATGGGTTCGTGGGTAATGACGTACAGGACGTGTTGACGGTGCTCGTACCAAGATCAATTGAGTTATCAAACTTGGGTTTATCTTAGTTCATGGGACTGCGTTCGGGTGCTTGGATAAGAAGCCCTTCCGGCGAGTGAGTTGCGTCCCAACCAACTCGGGTACTAACCTGCAGAGCCAATAGAGATTAGATAGTGCTTCGCTGCTACCAGTCAGACGGTTGTAGGCTTTCGAGCTGAAGCCCAAACTGGAAGCTGGTGGGTTCACCTCTTCGGAGGGATGGGTTTTTTCCTTTCAAGGTACGACTTTTGACTACAAAGATTTCAATAACACATTGTTTAAATGTCTATCTTGGCAGGATTGGATTGAATGAGCACAATTTTCCATGAATTTCTGGAATAAACCAGATCTAAATGTCATTTACACGTCAACCTGAAAGCGTCACCCTTTCGAGGTTTATTTCAGATATCTCCATAAAAATCCTAGGGTTCTTAATCAGAAGTTCATGAAAGCTAATTAATGGTTTCATTGATCAAGACCTCAAACTTATCAAACTGCTTTGCTAACAATAAAATAATAAATTTTTAATATAAAAACAGAATTGTTCTGTTAAACTTCTACATGATGTAAAAAACATAGTTGAAAAAAATTTTTTAGAATAAGTCTTTCTATTTAGTTGTTTCAAAATTATATTATTTAGAGAATTTACAAAATGATTATGTTTTTATTTTTGAAATTAAATAATATCCTCTATTAGAAAGTACTGTTGAAGTTTATTCTATAATTAGATAATAGTATTGAAAAAAAATGTGTTTCATCAAGTTGAAGAAAAACTATATCTTGCAAATTTGCTAATTTGGTCAAAAAACCATTTTTAGAAATAACTATGTCACTATGTATAAAAATTAATAATGATGACTGTTCCGTCCATCACTTGTTAGAAATTGATCATAATTAAAACAACTTTTTAGAAATTACTATGTATTACTACCAAAGCTTGCAGAAATTTGCACACTTTTCGTGACTGCAGTTTCAAGATATTATTTACCTCATATTTAGACGACTGAAAGCTGAAGATACGGTAAATAAAATTTCGAATCTGTATTAAGACAAATGTGAAAAGTTTTGATTCTTTTGTTAACTTTTATTGAGAAAAATAAGATCCTATGATACCATCATGCTATAAACTACACAAAATAGTAACATTTTATGCATACAAATGCTTCCATTACATATGTTCAGGATTATTGTTACAACAAAATCGTTGATATTCTTTTTGAAAAAATCAGCATCAGTTTCAAGTTCCTCTAGGGCACAATCAGCAACATAAGATGCTGATGTACCACAACGTCAAACGAGACTACTAAGTACTAAATGCTAACCAACAAAATCCTCACTAGACCACGCTGACCGCCAAATTCTCCAGATATTTATCATATAGACCATGTATAGGATTTTATATCCAGGTCTATTTTTAGGCGAAACAACTCAGGCAAAAACTTGTTGTTGCCATAGAGGAATGTATACTGCAAGCAACAATAAATTATTTAATTATCGGATTATAAAGGCGAGTTGAAACCCTCATAAGTCTTACACAGAATATTAGGGCTTTCATCAAGTAGCCAATTAATAATTTATGTAACTTATAAACAAGAGTGTAATCGCTTTTAAAGCACAAAAAATGTTTTCCCCAATGTAATCTTGTAAAGAATATAAGAAATATGTTGAGCATGCGCAGAAATTGTTAAGAATAAGAATTCAGATTGTTCCGCGAGATCTGTTGATAGTATAAATGATAAACTTAAAATGATATTCTGGGTTTCAACTTCAAAGTCATTACCAGACATGACACGTGTGAGCAGTAAGTGAATTTTTGTTTTGATTATTTTTTTGAAGGGTATGTTTGGATCTTGATATTGTGTTGAATTCTCAATGTCAGAGCTATCCAATTATTGGCAACAACCATGGAATACTTACATACTTGAGTATATTAAATATTTGTAGTCTTTTTTGGGATTCACACTAAGGAAAAATAATAACGTATACATGTTGTTTACAATGTCATATAAAGAAATACATATTTTTCTAGGCAAATAATAATGTTATATTAATATAATATATAAAGGGTTTCACAATAAGAGGTTCCGTTTTGATATTGGAAAAAACGAGTTCATTTTAAGAGAGATCAATGAATATTCATTTCATTGTAAAGAGGAAGGTGTACCATTAACAATGGAAAACGATATCAGTCTAATGACCGCCCTGGCTACAGTTGCAGCACCATATACTTTTAATTAAATTTTTCATGACCAATTCACACATTTGCATCCGTATGTCCTCGATAACTTCACGAATTCCATCTTCAAGTTCTTGAATCGATTGTTGAGCATTGTCATAGACCTTATTTCTCACTAGGCCCGAAAGAAAAAACACTGATGGTATTAAGTCACGAGATCTTGATGGCCAATTGTGATAACCTCTTCGAGAGATAACACAGCCAGGAAATTTTTCTTGTAAAATTGCCAGTATTCCGTTGCTTGTGGGACACGTAGCGCCGTTTTGTGGAAAATAAACGTCGTCCACATCAATAACTTCCAATTCCGGCAATAAAAAAATCGTTAATCATAGCTCGGTAGCGCGATCCATTCTCTGTGATAATTGTACCAGCCTCATTTTCGAATAAGTAAGGTCCAATCACAAGGCCAGCCCAAAAACCGTACCAGTGACACGTTGAGGATGGAGAGGCTTTTCATCAATCATTCTTGAATTTTCGAGCCTCCAATGCGAAATTTCTGTTTATTAACATAGCCTCCGAAGTGAAAATAGGCCTTATCACTGAAGATGATTTTTCCATGATAATTCGGATCATTTTGATACATTTCAAGGACCCAATCAGCGAAGATGCGACGTTGCTAGTGATCGACCGGCTTAAGTTCTTGTGTGAACTGAACTCTTAAAGCCTTAAGACGTAAGTCTTTATGATTAAAGTAAAACAACTTAATTTCCGCTAATTTATTTAATTTCACAACAATTGTTTCGTCATGACAACATGACTTCGTCAGGTAAGTATGGTACTAACCACATTTGAGATTGAGTTCTTTAAATATTCAAAATGTACAGAAAAGAAGGAATTTACAGTAATTTGTTTTTTTCATTATTACACAAAGTTTCAGAAAAAGTTAAGTAAGGTGGATTTATTGAGATCCGTCTGGTCGTTTAGGAGAATCTGTTTTTATTGTATCTGTTAATTTCTAGGGCTTCTAGGTAGTTCAACATGAGGTTATTTTTTTCTAGGTGTAAGATTTTGTAGTTATTGTCAAAATCATGTCCTGTCTCCAAAAGATGTTCAGCATATGTTGAATTTCCGTTTTTTCCAAGATATGTTTTCTCGTGTTCACGTATCCTAGTGCCGAAATTTTGAATATTTAAAGAACTCAATCGCAAATATGTAGTTAGTACCATACTCACCTGACGAAGTCCTGTTGTCATGACGAAACAATTGTTGTGAAATTAAATGAATGAGCGGAAATTAAGTTGTCTTACTTTAATCATCAAGATGTATTTCCAATAAGTAGAGACCGATACAATCAAACATTTAAGTCTATGCAAATTACAGTCGTTTGTAGAATGCCTAGTTCCAGAGATCGAGGAGGAATCGACAAAACTGGGTTTTCGTCACAAGGTTTCGATTCTTCATATCACACTAACTTGTCTCAACAGCTAAAACTTTTCCACCAATTTCACTATTGCCGAAGAAAGTGCTTCACGACGACCCTGCTTTAGTTTCGCGAACTGTGACTGCAGAATTTTCACCATTTTTGTAGTAAATTTCAACAATTTCAGTGCGTCATTTTTAGTAATGGTGTAGTTTTTCCTTGTCAAATGTCAAAATATGACAGCTTCAAAAGTGACAGGTACCCAGATAGTGAGCTACTTAAAATGAAACCTCTTATTGGAAAAACTCTTCATTTCCAACATACACAGAGAAACTTTTCAGATTTCTGATATTTTTAGGGATATGCTTGCCCCGAACCTACTGTAGACCGCGGATTCTTCATCAATGAGTCAAATCTAGTCGATTGAGATATTTTCGACTGAAAATTGGAAAATTACAGACATTTGCGAAGATACCCGATATCACGCTGCTCCCTAGAACACGCGCCCAATAATCTAAATATAATGAATGACCAAAGGGGGTCTGTGTAAATTAAATATATTTAATATATATAAATAACATCTGTTAACCAATTATCTCTATTACGCTGGCACTTAATAACTCTTGTTTGTATTCTCGCTATATTTTTTTGTATATGAACTTGGATAAATACTCTCCATCTTTTGTTTAGGTTTTCTGTTGTCCGAGAACGAAGTCGTACTTCGAAACTCCAGTGACAGAGACGTCTGCACATTTGAATTTTTTTCGGTTTTGAAACAGTATACTTTGAAAACTTGTTTAGATTACGATAACCTCATTTCTTTGGTTGTCAAACATACAACTTGCTAAAAACCTATTTTAATTATGATAAGACCAAACAATAACGGCTGAAAAAGTTCAATAGATACTTTAATAATGATCAAATAATAAGAAGAGGATTTTTACTTGACAGAAGGATTATTACAAAATTTGAATATCAAAACAGATTTAATCTGTTAGTCTCCTATAATTTTAATCACAAAAAATTTTATTCAAAAACCTTTACAATTAAATCAATGTCTTCTAAGCACAGCTTATATTTAGTAGACATATAATATCAAAACTCATTATATAATATCAAATGAAATGAATAAATAAATTGTCAATTAAAATCAATAAATAAATATTTGAGGGGAGACAAATTTTTGTTACTGATCTTACAATTATGAGAACCGAATCCTTTTCAAAAATACAAAACATAATTTTAGGAACTTCTCAAAAAACAAAAATTATTTGAAATATTTAATATATATATATAAATATTCAAATAAGTTGCTTCAAAAATCTCTCAAAACATGTATCGCATCCTCATAAAACAATTAGAATTCAGATAACCTTTTCATCAGTCCTACCTCACATTTAAAAAATAAAATCAATTAACAATAAATAACTTACCTCTAAGACCTCCTGGTTCCTCGTTTGAACACACTTACTTTGAAATCCAAGGTATTTTATGTTCATCATAAAAATCACACAAAGCTTGTAAGGTATTTTATGGTCTTAATTAAACCATATGATATTTATATAAGGAGATTTTTTTAAACCTGATATAATGATATATTATATATAAAATTAAATAACAAGAAGAGTTTTTTTACTGGATAGAAAGATTATTCCAAAATTTGAATATCAAAACAGATTTAATCTGTTAGCCTCCTATAAGTGAAGAAGGACCGATGAAGACCTTATCTGAATATTAATTGTTTTTTGAGGATGCGATACATGTTTTGAAATTTTTGAAGAAACTTATTTGAATATTTAAATACATTAAATATTTCAAATAAATTATTTTTTTGAGAAGTTCTCAAAGTTATGTTTTGTATTCTTGAAAAGGATTTAGTTTTCATAATTGTAAGATCAGAAACAAAATTCTATCTCCCTACAATACTTATTTATTAATTTTACTTGATAATTTATATTTGTTGGGTTATTTTTTCCATTTGATATTATATAATGAGTTTTGATTGTATATGTCTAATAAATATAAGCTGTGCTTATAAGACATTCATTTAGTTCTAAAAGCGTTGGAAAGAAATTTTTTAAAATTGAAATTATAGGAGACTAACAGATTGAATTTGTTATTTGAATATTTTAATAATAGCCTTCTACATATTTAATTTCAAAAAATTATATTCAATAATTATAACTTCCGGAATTAATTCAAATTAATGTCATATAAGTACCATATATATATCAAACGACATATAAAATAAACATTCATTATAAGACATTCAAATGATATAATAATATCCAATAAATAAAAATTGTTGACCAAAATCCTATAAATTAAATATTTTGAGTAGACGAAATTTTGTTTCTGCTAATCAATCTTATGAAAACAGATATTTTTCAAAAATGTTTAACATAATCTTAAGAATTTCGTCATAAAACTATGTTACTTAGAATATTCAATATTTTTGGATATATAACTAAGTTATTTTTTATAAAATCTCCAGATATGAAAAACATTACTAAAAAACAAGTTTTAAGAGAGACTTTGCTTCGTCAGTACTCAATTATATTCATATTTAATAAAATATAACATCAATCAACAAAAATATTTTCTCACCTTTTAACAATTCAGAAAGCTTCTGGTAAATAAATAGTGAAAATTTAAATTTAGTGTAATAATAACTCAAATAAATAATTCTTTGGTTTACCATTGATCTAAAAGATTGAAAGGCAATTTAACGGCCTCTGTTATAGCACAAGTACTATCTGTATAAAGAATGTTAAGGAAACCAAATAATTATATGTTATGAATAAAATAAAATAAATAGAGGTTTATACTTGATAGAAGGTATATAAAATTATTTAAATATTTTAATAGTAGCCTTCTACATACTTAATTTCAAAAAATTATATTTAATAATTATAACTTCAGGAATTAACTTAAATTAATGTCATATGAGTACCACTTATATCAAACGACATATAAAATAAACATTCATTATAAGACATCCAAATGATATAACAAAACCCAAAAAATAAAAATTGTTAACCAAAATCCTATAAATTAAATATTTTGAGTAGACAAAATTTTCATTTTTGGAATTAAATATAGAAGGCTAATATCAAAATATTCAAATAATAAATAATAAAATAATAACCAAAAAATTGAAATGTATTTTTCAGATACTGAATTGTTTCAGCAGTTACTATTTGGTAGTTGATCATAATTAAAACAAATTGTAAAAATTACTATGGTTTACTACCAATAAAAATATATATTACACGATTGTCTGATGATGGGATAGTTCATTTTCCGAAACTCGAGTCATAAGCAAATGTGTAATATATTATATATTTTTATTGGTAGTAAAACATAGTAATTTCTACAATTCGTTTTAATTTTTTTTAAGTATAAACCTGTATTTATTTTAGATCGAATCTGTTTTGATATGCAAATTTTTTAATAATGGTATTTCCTCATTTTATTCTTTACATACTATTTTCTGATAAGTATTTTAAATTATGTTCAACTACATGTAGTGGTTTGTTTAAGCTTTAAACAACAGGTGTTTCAATAAGAGGTTCCATTTTGATTTAAAAAAAACGAGTATATTTTAGGAGAAATCAATGGATGTTTATGTAATAAAGTTTCTGTTTCGATCTTCACATTACTAACTTGTCCCAACAACTCAAATTTTACACCAATTTTTGTAGTGAATTTCAACAATTTTAATGTTGAAACGTATATCGTTTCATTTTTAGTTATGGCGTAGTTTTTACTTGTTAAATGTCAAAAGATAACAGCTTTTGAAATAACAGCTACCCAGATAGCGGGCTATTCAAATATTCAAAATGAAACCTCTTATTGGAAAACCCTCTAGTTTTGAGTGTAATAATTCTGCGAAATTTATCTGTTAATGTACGTCAGAACTTTTATATACATTTTTATATTTTGTAACACACTCCCATGCCATTTAACACATAGGCGTCATGATAATGTCCAGCGATCAAGCCGCGTCTCAATCAGACCCTACGAGCGCCCATTAATTACTCTTTTACAGCCATTAACGCAACCCGGTGAGCTATTTTCCGTCTGTATCGGCTCTTGGCGCCTAGCCGGCCACGCAACAATATGCATTCCACTGTTTATAATTACGTTCACACAATCGCCTAACCTTTGTGTTGGAAATGGTGTGGTACACACTTTCGGTTCTTCTTTTGGTGGAGTCAATCTGACCTCCAGTGGGGCAGATCGGGTAGGCTTTGATTTTTATCTGGGTTGTAATCGGTCTAGAGGTTTAGGGGTGCGGCCCTAGGAGGTCTCTTTGTTTGGCCGTCGTCTTCGAGAAAAAGTGTAATGAGATTTTTCAATATATCAAAGTTTCAGGTGTGAGCCTGACAGGGAATTCGGAGTGGTGGCTTTCATCGAATTCTTTCATGGGAAACGTAACATTTCGGCTTATTATTTACGAACTATAAACCCTCCGATAGAACATTTGTTTAATCTTAGTATTTTAGGATATGTAAAATATTAAATTTTATATAAACACTAACTTTACCTGAAGCAATTCAGCGCGCTTGTTTATGTTATGCATTATGTTCATGCATAGTTTACATTTATAAAATGAAAAGAGTTGCAGAATATTAGCTGGAATTAACTTTCCAGAACCTCTACAGATTTTAATCTGAATAAATCTCATGAAAACATTTAGCATTAAATTTTAAAACATGTCCTAAATACACTGTACTACTTTATAGACTTAAATATAATCATCACATGTGCTGAAAATTAACTAACAAAAAATCAAAAGAAATGTAAAATCATGATCAAATTATTCAGACGTCACATTATACAAATATGTTTCCATTGGATGTTAAATAATCACAAGTACCATCACCAAAAAATGTTCAACATATAATTCAAAAAGGCCTTTTTTTATTTGCCTTTTTTAAAGAATATATAGCACATTCTCCAGAGAAAGAACCTGATAAATTCGGACCCAAAATCTCTTTAGTAAGGGGTTATTTGAATAAACTAAATAATCGTTTAAAAATATTTAAAAATACCTTTTTTATCACTTAGATATTTCTGCAACAAATAACCAATTTTGGGATAAGCATGGCCTGTACAAAAATTAGGTTATATCACAGAAATATACAATGAAAGAAGATAGGAATTAGACTCTGTATTAGATAACCGCCACGTGCATGTGATTCCTTACTGAAGAGATTATGAACCGGAATTTATCATGTTCTTTCTCTGTGCTTTATATTCTTCAAAGAATTAAAACAAAAAAGACCTTTTTAAATTGTATGTTGAACATTTTCTGGTGATGGAACTTGTGATTCTTTAACATCCAATCGAAACATATATGTATAAGGTCATGTCTAAATAGTTTGGTCATTATTTTATATTTCTTTTGATTCTTTATTAGTTAATTTCCATAACATGTGATGATAATATTTATGACTATAAGGTGATACAGTGTATTTAGGGCATATTGTAAAGTTTAATTCTAAATGTTTTCAGGAGATTTTTTTAGATTAAATTGTGTAGAGGTTGTGGAAAATTAATTCCAGCTATTATTCTGCAATATGCAAATACTTCTTCATAATAATTTTCAATTTATATTTATTAATAATACAGAAATGTTTATATATTCTCAAATGATTATTTTCTTTATTCAAATAACCATTTACTGAGAGATTTTGTGTCCGAATTTATCAGGTTCTTTCTCTGGAGAATCTGCTATATATTCTTTAAAAAAGGAAAATAAAAAAGGCTTTTTTGAATTATATCTGCAACATTTTTTGTGATGTGATAATGATAATATTTATGTCTATAAAGTTATACAGTGTATGTAGGACACGTTTTAAAATTTAATTATGAATGTTTTCTTGAGATTTATTTATATTAAAATCTGTAGAGGTTCTGGAGAATTAATTCCATCTATTATTCTGTAATATGCAAATACTTCTTAATAGTAATTTTCAATTTATATGTTTACAGAGTTGACGCCAGGTTAAATGCGTTAACAATTTTACTTAGTAATAATCACACGATTTGTATATTTTACACTTAAAAAAATTCTGACATGTGTTTTGCTCGTTTTCTAACAGCTCATTTCAAGGGTTAAAAATACATAATACCTCAGCTTAAATTTATTAGTGTTCCCAATTATTCGTATTCCAAACATATGAATTTATGGCACATTGTTACACTAGAATCCAATGTGCGGATGTTTCCGTAGAGTATTTGTTGAATTGTCTTCATTAGCAATGCATTTCGCAATTAATAACACATCCATATATTCCATCAATTCTCTCTTTTCAACATTATACAGAAAACTCATATTTTTTCATGGGAAAATGATAATTTTTTATATAAAACTCTGCAAAACCGATAGATTGTTGGCTTCTCAGGATGATATTCTTTAATTGTATATTGTAAACAACGGTGTGCCTGCTTTACGAAGGCAGCATTACAATAATATAATAATATTCGTACGAGTTGAATTTTGGCAATATACGGAAAATAAAATAATATAATAAACGGTTTTTTACTTGATAGAAGGACTATTACAAAATTTGAATATCAAAACAGATTTAATCTGTTAGTCTTCTACAATTTGAATTTCAAAAAATTTATTCAAGAAACTTCAAGAATTTCATTAATGTCTTTATAAGCACTGCTGATATTGAACAAATTGACAATTTATATTCGTATATAAATTGTCAATTTAAATTGACAATTTATATTCGTATATAAATTGTCAATTTAAATTGACAATTTATATTCCTTGGGGTTTTCTTAATTCCATTTGATATTGTATAATGAGTTTCGATTTTATACGTCTATTAAATATGAGCAGTGCTTATAAAGACGTTAAATCAATTCTTAAAGTTTCTTGAATAAAATTTTTGAGATTAAAATTGTAGAAGACTAACAGATTAAATCTGTTTTGACATTCAAATTTTTTTTTCAAACAGCAAATAAATTAAGGCATAAAACATTACAACATGTTTGAATAGTTGCCATTAAAAGCTATATGGCCTGTCAAAATTTCAATATAATATATATACAAGTATATAACAACATCGGTATAATACATGAAAACGATACAAGACCAACTATTAGGTAAGAAATTCATTCATATCATATATTGTCTTTACTAAGAGCAAATCTTTTACTTTTTTGGTGAATGCAGGTAAGCTTAACACTTTCAAGTGACTTGGGAGCTTGTTATATAATTTAAGACAGGTGTAGTTAGGACCTTGTTGAATCTTCTTTATTCTTGAGTGCGGAACGGAGAAGTTACGCGTAACGCGAATTTTAAAATTCCCCATAAATTGAAATCATTGAATATAACAAAATAATCATTCTTTCAATGAAGATTTGATGAACTATAAAATATTGAAAAGAGTGATGGATTATTAGGAGTATTATTAACGAATGAAAATAAAGGAAATTATTATCAAAGCGTGCTTCAATTGATAAATTCTCTTGATAATCCACAATTTACTTTTTTCAACATTATGCAGTACAAAAATTCTTCTTATCGGAAAAAAGATCATTTTCTATACAATGCTCTGCAGTACCATAGATTTTTGGCTTATCAAGATAGTGTTATTTGATTCTATCTCGTAAAAAGAATGGCTCGTCTCTTCGACATAGGTGACATTAAAATAATAGCAATTTAATTGATATATCTCGATTAGAAAATGTAGAGGCTTTTTCTTTATTCACCAAGACCTTCACTTAATTATTTGCGTTTATAACTAGAAAATCAATTTCTGATTTCATGAAGATCGCAAGAAATATTACTGTTGTTGCCAGCAGTAAGGTTTCTAACGGACTCCGTAAATCAAAATCAAGAAACATAACGAAATCATCATTCTTTCAACGAAGGAGATGTCATTTAATAATAAAATTTGAAAAAGTATCATTGAAGCATTATTTGCAGAATGTATCAATTAAAAAATCCAATAACAAAAAGAAGAAAAATTCTCAAGTATATGCAACTGATAAAATCTCCCAATAGTCCACAATTTACCCTTTTGAACATTATACAGTAAAATAACCTAGTTTTCAATGAGAATAAGTAAGATTATTTTCTATGCAATGCTCTGTAGAACCTATAGATTTTTGGCTTTTCAAACTAGTCTTCGATTCTATCTCGCAAACAAACATCATAGTAAGATTTTAACGTTCTCAATAAATTGGAATCAAGGAACCTAACGAAATAATCATTTTTTCACAAATATTTTGTAGATAAAATATCATCATTATATTATATTAAGTAAATTATTATTAAGATGTGGAGAATTCATTGAAATGGGAATTTTCTTTACTAATGTTCTGATTTTCACAAAATTTATTTTCAATAACCTCAGCTCAGTTCCGATTTCTATGTTTGTTCAATTTTTTTTATAATTCCTATTTTTTAATATTCTTGATTGTATCATGTTATTTCTATTCATTCAAACACATTTTATTGCCAATTTTTATACAGGGTGTATTTGAATAGTTGCGAAAAAATTTAGGGTGTGATTTCTTGTCAAAAAAAAAGGGTGTGTCTTTCATATAAAGTTTATTTTTTTGGGCTTCCCTGCTTAGTTACAGCCCCCTAAAGATGGCTTCCGAAAAACAGTTTTTAATTTTTTTCTTCGAAACCAAACAACTTAGAAGAATAAAATTGAGCGAACATTTTATGCGGGCGGGAATGCACCCAAAAAAATTTTTGTGGTGTTCCTGTATGATTGCAAGGGGTAGAAAAAGCCACCCCTAAACCACATTCCTATTTTACAATAAAAAAATTTATTTCGGATAGCTTGATCTATTTTTAACAAATAAGGTCTCTTGTAATTTCATATATATATATATATATATATATATATATATATATTATATATTCATATATACGTCCAATATACCTTCTTTTGAATATTTTCTTATTTTTTCATTTCTTTTCCTCACAGTTTTCTTCGAGGTAGCTTCATTTAAATATATAACTATTTTATTTTTTGTTATCAGTATCTCCAAGGTTTCTAGGCTAGCATAAGGGTAGGAAATATTTACAAGTATAACACAACTAAATTTCATAATACTGCCATAATTTAAATGCTCTGAAACCTTTATCCGGTGACAACACGGAGAACTACAAAACATTTTAAGTTCGTATCTCAGGTTGTTCATGAAGGAGCTTTTAAGTGCTCAATAGGATCAATAGAGCTTTCAACTATTCAAGAAGGAGTAACAAATACACGAAATGTTTAAGTAGAAAGCTCGACTCAATAATTGTTGTTGTCCCTCGGTGTAGATTGTACTATAATTAGGTACTTCTGAAGAAAAAAGGTGTTTGTTGTCGGAACGAGCACCTGTCAATTTAAGACCTAGAATTTATTGGCACTTCCTGAATTTTGCACCTGGTGACATTTTTCAATATGTGGTCGTTTTACGTCGGAGCCGTTTATGATGGACTTTATTTCACCCAACAGGCAACATCTCTATCTGCTGAAATGCAAAGGAAACATAAATTCCCTGAAAAATAACATTGCAATGTAATTTCAACTTTCTATGTCAGTAGATTCACTTCATATGGAGTTATTAAGAGTTTTCATTCCTTTATTCACTTTTGATTTATTTTTTTGTTTCTGGTTTTCTAGGTTTTATCTCAAACCTTCTCATTGTTCAAATAAATAAATGAATAAATAAAAGTTGACTGTTCGTGAATTACAACAAAAACTCGCGAAAATATTTTTTCTACAAAAATCTCAATAACAATGAAGAAGGTTGACAATCTTTATGAATCTGCGAATTAGTAATATCAGTATATAATAATAATATCTTCGAATAATATTATTTGAATGAAATATTCATTTTATGACCATACGATACTATGGAAGACGTTCTGCAAATGAATTTAATATTATTTTCAGGAGATTTCCAATTTTTTCATCTACAAATTGGAGGATAGTATGTAGATAAAAAGTTATAACAGCAATTCTTTGACGACATGAGATTCAAAGCGTTCGTATATTAACCGTTCAATTAAATTCACCGAAAATTTCTGGAGATGTCCAATATTTACCGAAATTATTTATTGATACTCTCATTGTCGTGAAACTCGAAACTTAAAAACATTCAAATCGTTATTTTACAAACATTTTCTCTATTTCAGTTTAATTAGATGCTTAGTTCCTCTGAAGTTAAAAAATTAAGTTCTTGCTAGTCTTATTTTCGGACATCAATTAGATTTAAATCTATCTCTATGTATCGTGCTTTTGGATAATTTTTTTCGAAATTTAACGTGCTTACCAACCGATGGTTAGGTAGATAAAATTGAATTTAGTAACAAATTTAACATTTAATTGTTCAAGACTAACATTTAATTGTTGGAGAATATTTCACAATATAGATATTTGTAGAAAATCTAAAGCTCACTGGTATAAAGGCTGAAAATTCATAATATCTAAAAATACAGATTCATCCGTGGACAGATGTTTCTACTTTATTTTAATGTTACTAACATACGTTTCATCCATCTTATTTTCTTCGTCAGAGAATAAGATATACAGTTTTTGTTTGAACTCATAATATTTGAACAAAGCGTAGAGATATTATGTTTATACTAGCTTACAACAAAAAAGTTCTTCACTCAGAATCAGGTTTCAGACTAATCCTTTAAAATTTTAAAAATAGAGGAGTAATAAACTGTCTGGATATTGTTATATGTATACTCATTTATTTTGTATATTTCCCATAAATTCAGTTTTGGACTTCTATTTTCAATATGTAAGATATCAAAATTATTAAAAAAAAATCATTTTCTTAACGCTGTTTTGCATATTTTTAGTCTTTTTTATCCTTATCGAAACTTCTTTGGTGTTCAGATGAGCGAATTCCAAAATTTGTATCTCTTCCACCAACATTTTTGAGCAATCCAAGCTATTGAAATTATATATACCAGATAATTAAAATATTTCCATGTTGTTTATAAAATAGAAAGGCTTTTTACTTGATAGAAGAAATATAACAATATATTTTGGCTTCAATAAATCTCATTATGGAATGTCAATGAATTTAAATAAGCCTTAAAAATAACTTACACCATTCTTTGATTTTGTTAGAACATAGATCAATCTTGAATTATAAAGTTGATCTGGTTTCGAAACATTCATTTCTTTGATATAGGTTATTTTTTTTATTTTGATATTGGGAATATTATCTAGGACCGAAGAAGGGATTACTCAGAATTATATTTGTTTTTTGAAGATATAGTGCATGTTTTGAGAGATTTCTGAATTAACTTATTCGAATATTTGAATACATTAAATATTTCAAATAAATTATATTCTTTCAGAAGTCCTTAAGGTGTGTTCATGTTTTTAAATTGGTGTTCTTAAAGGTAAGACCAGAAACAAAATTTTGTCTCCTTTAAATATTTATTTATTAATTTTAATGACTTTCGTATATCTGTTTATCTGTTTATTTATTCCATTCGACATTATATATTGAGTTTTGATTATATACGTATATTAAACGTAAGCGGTGCTTATTTTAGACATTAATTTAATTCTAAAACTTTTATGAATAAAAATTTTTTTGAAGTTAAAATTGTAGAAGACAAACATATTTCAATTTGTTTGGATATTCAAATCATGTTGTTTATTATTTTGGATGAACCTGGTATAATTTTGTTATTTTTGACTTTAATATTTTCTTTTGAGAGTAGTATTTTTAATGGTATTCTGATATTACATAAGTAAGTTAGACTAACGCATTTATTTTTTGATAAAGCATAACCGAATGGATAACTATCTCTTGAGGCATTCTTCATTTATAATATATTGAGTTGAATCAGTCCTTCCTTAATGAAAATCCATATTGAATAAGGTTATTCTGATTTTTACAATTTTTGTTGTTATGTTTACAACAATTGTTTCGCTATCACAGAAGCATCATTTTATTATAATGAAAATTCAACAAAGGGCAGATAATCTTGCACATGCCATTGGGAAATATTATAGGTAAACGCCGATCAGTCTTTGTGAATATGCTCATCAGAAGAAAGTTACGGAAAAACACAAAAGAAAAGATATAATAATAAGTTATCTTCGTTCTTTAGTAGATTGAAGTTTATTTTATTAGAATTTTTCTTTTATTATGAATAAATTCGTGCGTTTTTTTCAGAATGGAAGGTTTATTGTGAAAAATTGATTACAGATTCAAAGTTCAAAGTAATGTCCGTCGCTAGCCACTACTTTTCCCATTTTTCTGGCAATTAACGAATTTTTTGTGAGCTCAGATCCAAACACATAACAGAATCTTAAATAATTCTAATCATTTTTTTCACAGAAGAAATTAGGTTTCTTGAAAATAGTCCAAAGCATGATCCCCACATATCCTCAGAAAATGTCATGTAAATATAAATTTGCTAAACCAAATTAGCATAAATGGGTACATCGAATTCAAACTTCAATAAAAAAATTATTGAAAATTACTGATAACCCAAATAAACCATACAGAAAATAACATCAATTCGGTCATAACAATTTTTTAACTATTTAACTTTGCGTGGGGACAATCATTTTCAATATAATAATAACTTGTACAAACAGAAAGATAGACGAAGCATATTATATTTTGGTACATATATGAAGACGACATATTGGTTTGCTTCTGTGGAACACAATCTGATAATAAAATTAATTTTCTGGACATTACTTTAATTAATAATAATGAGATTTCGATCGTCAGATACAACCATACCAACTTTTCAAACTATCCGAACACTCATAAATTCGCTGCGAATGATCAATGAAACATAAAGCATTTTTAATTCCCTCAAATAATATGACGTTGAAAAGGAAACTAAATACAATAAAATAAACACTAATTACAAACATTTCGAAACAAGCAGAAAACAATAACAAAAAATTTGTGAAACAAACATATTTTGGACCAATGTCCAATGGAAATAACTATAATAATATTATTGAGTGCCGTCAGCTCAGTGGTAGAGCATAGGGCTCGTAACCGGAAGGTCGCGGGTTCGAATCCTATTCAGGTGGGGTAGAAATTTTCTAATTGGACGGGTGTCAGTCACCATTTCACTGTTCGGTCGACAGTATTAACATTTCTGAGACCTAAAGTAGTGCAAGATCGTAGTGACAAAGCCTACCAGGACAAGCTGAAAAAGCCTGGGAGATCTTCACTAAAGATCTATGAGTATCAGGATAATAATAATAATTTGAATAGGATCGAAATCTAAAACCAAAATAGGTTTTTGCATCCTGGCATGAAATTTCCAATCTCTTTCGTAATGCTAAAGATAAAAACCACAGTCTAAATAATTCAGGAGTTTATAATTCAAGTTCTCATCAATGCGGTAGCGTATATGTAGGGCAAACAGGGATATCTTTCCAAAATAGATTCAAAGAACACCAATCATCATTTAGGAACCGGAAAGGTAAATCTAATTTTGCGAAACTTTTTTTCAAAATCAATCATGTCTTCCAGTGTAAGCACATATTTAACGAGTAGACCCACCTTTGGCATATCCACTTCTCGAAATTTTGCACAAGCCGAAGCTTTCAGTGAGTATTGAGGTACAATTTGTGTTTTCAGTTTGAACATATAGTAAAAACTACAAAACTCAAGTTACTGTATATTATGTTCAGTAATAGAAAGTGATAAAACACGAGGTCATTTTTATTTCGTTCCATAAAAATATTTGTTTCATTAGAATGCATCTATTCTTGAACTCCAAATTTGATTTAAATTATTCGTATCTAATCTATTAAAGGCCAGCTTAGCATTTTTGTTTAATCTACGGGAATCCAAGGATTGAAAAAAAGTGGATCAACTTCCAAATTTTTCTTAAGAAATTAAGCAAGAAACGAAGCAGCTGGACGAAACCTGGTGCTAATGTTATTTAGAATTCAAATGAAGCAAGTGAAAGTGCACGTATCCGACGAAGAGCAAAGTGGAAATTTAATTCCAAGAAACGTTGTTACAATACCGCTTGTTAGAATCTGAACTGATAAGGATGAGAGCATCACAGAAAGTTGAGGAAAATATATGCATACTAAAGCAGTTCCAGTCTTTGACGCAGAATAGTTTTTGATACTCGTACATGTGAGTGGGGATCTAGTTATCTTTGACATGCGATATTTTTCCTTTCCTTGAATTTTCAGTACTGAGGTAACTGCAAAAGAAAATATCCTAATTTTATTCAATACTAGAGCTGAAAGCAATCGTGAAGTTTGTTTTTTAAATGACAAAAACGCTTTACTTCTATTCCATTCTATTTTATTTTATTGTTTTCTTATAAACTGATTAGATCTCAAAGTCTCAGAGGAATTCAACTTAACAAATCAATGATTAAGCTCAATTCAATTTGATTGAAAACAACAAACAACAAACCCCTTATTAATTTATTGCACATTAAATTTTAGCATGTTTGTCTATATATGTGAATATATTTTTATTTTTGCCAAATGTGATTTATTAAAGTAACTGTTTTATGTTGAACATTTTTTTTTGTTTATACACTTTGTTGACATCTCCTGTAAATTTTGAGGAAATAAATGAATACGAATATAAATAGTTAGTGAGAATGCTCATTCTGAGGTAAGTTAATTGAAAATCTCATAATAATTATAGAACTCGTCAAAATGAAACAGTACATCAAAAATCGTCTATTTATTCACCTGTTCTGACTGTACGTTCCGAATTTTGAGCCGAAAATTGTCTCAAACGGCTAGGTTGGACTGATGAAGAATCCGAGGTCATAAGTAAATTCTGTTCGTGAATACTCTTATCTTTGAACGAAAAGCGCTAGGGACTTGAAATTTGCAGGGTAAGTTTGAGACCCAACTATTTAAGTTGGGTTCGTTGATGAGAAAATCCCTCCAGTATTTCCGGAAAATTATCATTTGAAATTTTATTCTTCGAATACTCTCAAAAGTACAAATCCGATCAAGCTCAAATTCAGTATTTAGATGTTAAATGAAAATCATGCACTATTTAGTGCAGATAAATTGCTATAATTTTTCTAACTTTCAAATCTTTGAATTTAGACAATTGAAACCTGCAAATATATCTTTAAAGAAACCGACAATTTTAATAGGGCTCGTAACCGAAAGACCGCAGTTTGAAATCATCTTCAGATTGGAAAGAAATTTTCTAGTTGGGTCGAAAATTAACTGTGCTGTGACCTGAAGTAGCCTAAAATCGCAGTAACAAAGCCTACCCAGAACACAACAGATCTCCTAACTCGCCCAATCTGAAAAACTTCGGAGAGATCTTCACAGAAGATCTAGGAGTATCAGGATAATATAAATATATAAAAAATAGTTCAGGTAACCTTATGGTTGATGTATCGTATTTTCAACCAGTGCTCAAAAGCAGGCGTAGCGTGAAAAAAATCTTAACTGATTTCGGCAGTATAATGAGTGAATATTTTGTTCAATACATTCTTTACTCATTATTTCTTGTTAGTATGTAAAATTTAACTATGCAGATCAACAACAAATATAAATTGTCATTTAGAAGGGGTGGGATTCATATAAACGGTTAAGAAATTTTCACAGTTTTTGAGAATAATTTTTTGTCTTTGATAGTTGTTTTCAGTTTTATATGAAATTCTGCTGTAGGAACCTTTTCAATTCTTAATTTTCTCTAAAAAAATTTTTATTTCCTGGTGATATTTTTCTTTGGATGAAATAACAACCAAATAGAATAATCACTTCGAATTTTGTTAACCGTTGATTTTTCTGTATGATTTTTTGACTCTGTATGGTTTCGTTAGTTTGATTCATTAGTTTTTTTGATTACCGGAACTCATGAATTGAGTTTTAATGAGTGCAGTAGTGTATATGAAAAAAGAATTTTCACAAAAAAGCTCTAAAAATATATACCTCTCATTTTGCGAAACATGTTCTCCAAATAATTCGTGTTTTCCATAATTAAATAATCTTAAAATGCTACATCTGAAAGCAAAAGGCAAGAAACAAGACATCCTGAAATCTATAGAGGTTAACAAGAATAGCAACAAAGCTTTTAAACGAGTAGAAAATCTTTAGTATTCTCCACTTCTCGAATTTTGACTCAAACCTAAGCTTTTCATAAATATTTTGAAATACAAATTATTATCCATCAGTTTGAAAATGTAGAAACTCAAGACTTCATATCTTCACTATAATAAAAAAGTGATGAAAATGTACTAATTTCTTATTTCTTCAATATATATAGAATGAAAAATGGATGCAACAAAACTCTAACATATGACAAATATTTGTTTCGTCATAGTTATATTTACTACTCTGTCAAGAAAGTACCGGGAATTTTCAATTAAAACAACATTTTTACATTTAATCGTCAAACTTTATTGGGTCGCCTTCAAAATAGGCTCCATTTGCTCCAATACATCTATGCCAACGGCACTTCCAATTATCGAAACATTTTTTATAGGCGCTTTCCGGGATGGACTTTAGCTCTCGCGCCGAATTTTGTTTTATGGCTTCAATCGACTCAAAACAGGTGCCACGAAGGGGCAATTTTAGTTTTGGGAAGAGGAAAAAGTCGCAGGGAGCCAAATCCGGCGAATACGGTGGTTGCTGAAGCACGTTTGTTGAGTTTTTGGCGAGAAAGTCAGTCACAATCGTAGCTCGGTGAGAAGGCGCGTTATCGTCATGCAAAATCCATGAGTTGTTCGCCCACAAATTTGGCCGCTTCTTACGGATACGCTCACGCAAACGTTTCATAACGCCTATGTAATACTCCTTGTTTACCGTCCGACCCTCTGGAACGAATTCGTAGTACACCACGCCACGGATATCGAAGAAAACAATGAGCATCACCTTCATTTTCGAGCGGCTTTGGCGTGGTTTTTTCGGTTTCGGCTCATTTTTTGCCACCCATTCCGATGATTGCTGGCTTGTTTGCATATCTTACTCGTAGACCCAGGTCTCATCACCAGTTATAATGCGTTCCATGAATGTAGAATCGGAATTACAGCGATCCAGCATGTCTGAAGCAACCTGTTCGCGATGACGTTTTTGAAGAAAATTCAGGTCTTTCGGTACGAGTCGTGCGGCCACCTTTCTCATGCCCAAAATATCAATCAAAATCGTACGTGCGGACTCGTGGGATATCTTAAGATCATGTGCTATCTCTCTCAAGCTGGTACGATGGTTTTCCAGCACCCTTTCCTTAATTTTATCGACGTTATCTTCGATCGAAGCCGTCGATGGGCGACGACTTCACGACCGTCCTTGAAGGCTCTGTACCACTGATATGCACGAGTTTTCGATAGAGCATTATCACCAAAGGCCTTTTGCAACATTTTCAATGCATCGGCACACGAAAATTCATTTGCAACACAAAACTTTAAACAAATTCTTTGCTCAACGTAATCACCCATAGTAAAAATCGGCACGCACTCTGACATCGACTGACTTAATCAGCTGTTGCAAACACACTAGTTGACAGATCCCGCTCAAGCTTGGCATAGTAATTAAAGACAGTGGTACCAACCTAGGAAAAAAAATTCTTACCTGCCTCATTGCCCCGCCAGATTTAAATCGATAATTCCCGGTACTTTCTTGACAGAATGTATACTCGTACATTATACATTTTCGTTCCATTTCATAAAGTGAAGAAAGTTTTTTCCTAGATATTAAAACAAAATTATAATTATTATATATAATATATTATGATACTTCAAAATATGATTTTTTTATTTATTTTGTAGAAGTTTCCGGAAATAATTCTGAATTTGATTTTATTAAAATACTTTCAACAATACTTGAATATTTATTTCATTTAAAAATTATGAATTAATGTCATATAGAGTCCATAATCTAAAAAAAAATTCCATAATTGTTATATATATTATTTTTGAAATTTTGGTTATTTTTGTTTTTATTATAGAACATTGTTTGGACAGAATAGTTTTATATTTTTGTAAAGTCAAAAATTCTCTGATGATTTATTTGAATCTGAATTTGGTACATATCTGAAGGAAAAATATTTGTCATATATAAAAGTTATTCATTTTGGGAATTTTATATACTTTCGGAATAGAAGATTTTTCTGTATAAGGTTTGGAAAATCACGTGTTGGAAATACGACACATTCAATGCATAAGACAGAGATTTCCGACTATCAAGTCGAACATTGGGACACCTGATTTAGTTTCGCGTATCATCAAATTCAGTTAGTGGCTGCATATTATTCAGGAGTGTTGGTATGTAAGTTCATAACAGTAAAAAATTGAATAACTCTTCGTAAATAGAAATGTGTACTGTGGAAGATGAATTCAAATTATAAAATGGTAGTTTGATGGTCGCTCGATTAAAGAAACAATATATTTATTTACTGTAGCATTAAAAGATCGGCCAATTCTTTCAAGTTGCACTGTTTATTATTAAATTAAAAAGGTGAAAATCGTCCAAAGAGGGAGATAGATGTGTGTACTGCTGTTGAAGCCAGTACAACTTCTTCGAGTAGACAAATTGCTGAAAAAGTTAATATGAGTGATATAGCTGTTCGGAACATTGTGAAAAGAAATTGTTTGTTATGAAGTGGAATTTTTTGAGACGATGATGGAAAAAAAATGAGAATAGTTCATTTTTAAACAATATCTTATTAACTGATGAGTCTTCGTTCTCTTGAAAAGAAAACTGAACCCATCAGTGGTACGATATTGGTCCAGGAAAAATAAACATGAAAATATTTCTGTGCGTACCCAGCACCCACAAAAATTTAATGTTTGGAATGTGATCCTGGAGAATTACATGGTCATTGACTAATGCTCACAAATAGCTGTTACTAAACCACACAATATGTCAGAAGCACTTTTTCGGATCGTGTCATTTCTACAAATGGCACGATGAAATGGTCACCAAGATTACCGGATTTCTCTCCCAATTATTTTTTTATTTGGGGATTTCTGAAAAACTTTATTTATGAACATGAAATCGATAGAGCTAAAAATCTTGTTGAATTAAGGTTAAAAATAATCCAACTTAGTGTCAAAATACCCTCTATGCCTAATCTGCTCAGAGATATGAGATTATCTCTTCATAATAGATTAGGCTGTTGTTTGGCACAACAGGGTGAACTATTTGAACACTTAATTAAAATTTGTACGCCTTCGACTTGCGTTGAGTTTTTAGAATCCGTTTTCGTTTTCTCTTTTTTCAAATTCTTTTAGAATTTATTTTATTGTCAAACCAGTTATGGCAAATAATAAACCAACTACTGATTTTCAGAGATGAAATTATCTAAGTCATTCATTAAAGCAAATACAAATAAACAAGCAATATGCAATTAAATAGGAATGTGGTATCGAACTGTATTTGATTTTGAAGCGTTATGGACTACGCTCCAGTACTTCTGAGTTCTATGCAGCAACTAAAAGAATTTGAGGGTACGCGAAACTGATTGGGGTGTCCAACTTCCCACAGTTGTGTGAGAAAGAAGTGCATTCTTTTCGAACTATACACTGGATTATTCATTATCATAACGACCATATCTTTCGATAATTCCAATGTTCGACTGGAGGTCAGAGTTGTCTGTCCTATGTCTTTACAAAACGTAATTTTGCAAACCTGTATGTAGGTTTATGTACATATGTGAAGGGTCTTTCAATGGGAAGGCCCTATTTTTAAATTGACATTACTCACGCATGGCAGCTATTGTTTATTTGTGGCATTGACAGTTGTATTTGTCAATATCTACCATTTAATCGTGAAAAGGAACACACTCCAACAACGTTTACAAATATTTCAACTTTATTATGAAAAATCGCGATCTGTTACTCTAATTCTAAGTGCTTTAACTCCAATTTTTGGTCATTATAATAGTCAATATAAAAGAATAGTTGAACGTTTAGTGAAGAAATTTTAAACAAATTTTACACTTCATGATGTTACAGTGCCAGTGAGAGAAAGAAATGTAAGAAATGAAGAGAATATTGCTGCCTTACATGAAACTGTTCGTGATGACCAAAATTTATCGATTTTTCGAAGTTCACAAGAACTAGGTATCTCCCAGACGTCTTTGTGGCGAATTTTACGAAAAGATCTTGGTTTACATCCATACGAGATTGTTTTTATCCAAGAACTCAAACCAATGGATCATAAAGCGTTGTGTATTCCGTAATTGGGGGAATCGATTATTTCAAGAAATGGACCGATAAATTATCCGCCTCGTTCCTGCGATTTAACTCTATTGGACTTTTTTCTTTGGGGTTAGATTGAGTCATTAGTTTACAGCAATCATCCAGCAAATTTCGACGGTTTACAGATCAATATTGAACGAGCAATTGCTAACATACGACCTGATTTGTGTGAGAGAGTCATGGAAAATTGGGTTCAACGACTTCATTTCTGCCAGCGCTTCCGTGATGGACATTTAAATGATGTTTTGTTTCATAACTAATGGTATCTATCGGTATCTATCCATTGTATTGTGATGAAGTAAAAATTTCAGTAATTTTCAAATAAATAATGTGTTTTATTTAGAAAACAAAATGGGGTGCTGTTAATAAAAGAACCTTTAATATATTGTATTCGTATAAGTATTTTATATCAATTATATATATTTAGATACTATTTATATATGTATGTAAAATGTATTGTGAAAATTCCAGAATCAATTCTGAATTAAATTTCAAATATATTCATTCTATTGCTAAAACAAATTGATTAATTTATTCTTTCTGCGTGTATTCTGCAATATTATTTGGATTTATCTCTATCTGCACACCTTAGTTCTGATTATTATAGCCTGTTTCCGAAGAAAATCGATCTGTACGTGTGTGTTGAACCACCGGAGGTGTATCTGTTCTTAATGGCTTTGAAACTGGTTGGTAATCTGATCATGATTTTACCTTTCGGAACTCGGATTGACTCTCCTTGAGATATCGCTGTTAAAAACTCTTGTAGGTGGAATAATGTGTGTTGCACACAAAAGATTGTTCGTAGCGAAATTGCATCGCCTTTGTATGAATCAGTGGTTGAGTTGCTCTTATACCCACCCATTATTGCTCTGATCTAATGTTATCATTTCCACATAATGTGCTGAATTTCGCAATTAAGTAATAATTTAACTCATTCATTAAATTGATGTGAATTACTGGTAAGGACTGAATGAAAGAGATTTCTGGGAACACAATTGCGTTTCATTACACCTCGATTATTTAGTGATAAAAGAAATTGATGCAATGTGAAGGAGCAGAAAACATTTTTTCAGTCAATTAAGTTGTATTGTTGTGGCACTCGCAGAAGTTATAGTAGCTTATGATGAAAGTGTAAAGAATAAATTACAGTTTTTCTGATTTAATTATGTTCTATTTCATTTTATTATTCTCCCCATTCACAAAATTATGCAATTGTGCAGTGGCCGTTGTTTAAAACTGAGACTTCTTAATTTTGGGAAGATACTCTATTGCTCAATGAATTACAGTTTATTAATTGATTTGAATTCTGATTTGATAAAAGAAATAGATTCGGTATAACAATTTGAATATTATCATTTGATATACTACAAACAATAAAACTTTAAATCTATGGTCTAATGACAATAAATTTTCAACTTTTTGTTCTAAGAAATTGGATTCACAAATATAGTCCGTCTAGAAAGTATCTGGAATTCATTATTTTTCATAATTTTAATGTAGTTCTTTTTTATCACATTCTAAGACAAAAGTAACGTATAAAATAGGTTGTGCAGATAGTCGGCTATGGCCAAAGTTGCACTGCAACACTATTTGTCAAATATTATGGATTGTCAACAGGTATACAATTTATAAAATAATGTCGCAACTAGAAAAAAGAAAACAGGTAGATTATTTGTATAGAAAAGGTTTTCAAAACGTTAAAAAATTAGTGCAATTGACTGAACTAGGAAAAAGTGCTGTAAGACAATAAAGAGGATAAAGATGGGTATGAAGCATAGACCAGTTTCAGGAAGACCGCGTAAGATTAAAGGAAGCAATTTAAACGTTTTATTGGACTCTGGGTACACAATCCGCACCTGGGGTCTCGCAAATTGGCCAACAGATTTAGAAATCAACAAAATATAAAAGAATATCCAGAAACCATCCGTGTATCACTGAAAATATAAGGCTACATATCAACGAAAGCAAAAAAATCCCTATAATGACACCTGCACAAAAGGAACGAAGGTTAGAATTTTGTCAACGTTTTAAAGAAGATAATTTTAATAATGTCTTTAAATCTGATGAAAGTTTTTTCCAGCTTGGAGGAAATCGCTCAAAAATCCTATCAAAACAACCTGTTACTGTTCAAATTTCTCACCAAAATAATTGTTTGGGAGCAAAAGCTCAGCTTGGCGTTTGGCCTCTTTGTATGGTTGATGGTAGATATATTAAAAGTGAAAAGTGTTGTGGCATTCTGAACGATTTTCTCCTTGAAACGGTGCATCCTTTATATCCAGAGAGGTGGCGTTTTCAGCAGAATAATGCAAGATGCCATACTTCATCCGATACTCAAGCTTAGATGAAAGAACATCGAACGACAACCATTTCATGGCCAGCAGATTCATCAGATCTTACTCCCATTAGAAACATATGGGGGCTAATGAAGATTGAAGTTAAACGAGCAGCGCCATGAAATAAAAATGATTTAATTCAGTCAGTTTTCTAGTCCTGGACTACCATCACCGAAAATTATGGAAGTGATCTAGTTCCGGGTGTACCTCCACGTTTAGTCGAGTGTTTACAGCTAAATGGAGTTTGTATAATAATAATCATAGTTTATTTGCCCATAATTAATAAACAATATAAAGAATAAAATTCTTTTACAAAAAAAAAAATAAAAATTTTTTTATATATAGCGAAGCAGACAACCAATCATCAATCAAACAATTTCACCCACAATAGAAGAGAGGTGCAGCATGCATCATCTAATCTTGAGGACATAATTTATCATATAGTATCATAATTTGTTCAAAATAATAGTATAAATTAATAAAATGAATATTTTGTTATAATTTTCTAAAGAATTAAAAATACATACTAAATAATTACAATTGAGCTTTTTTTCCGGATACTTTCTAGATGGACTATATAAAAGGTTGGGGAAAAAGAAATTCATTATTTTTTTGGTAGATGGCTGTAGTGATCTATGTCTAGTGAAGTATCCACCAATCAATTTCAGGTTCATGCCCGTTGTCAAGATGACATTTCACACTGAAAAAATGTTTTCGCTGTTTTGTATTTGGTCCATTCAGTTGTTAATTACAGGGTGTTAAAAATGGAAGTCAATAATGGAAAATTCATTTTAAAGTTTTTCCTTGATGATAGTGCAATTGCCAGCCAGGCGGCTCAAATTGTAAATGGTCCCGATACTGTAACAACTAAATAGTTGCAATTCTGATTTCGTCGATTTCGTTCATTTATTTTCGATGTTAAAGATGTACCTTCCACAGGCAAGCTCATCTTTCATAATGTGGATAAAAGCACAAAAATAATCGAACTTGACCGACATATTAGTAGTCGTAGCATCGCCCAGGAGCTGAAAGTCGACCATAAAATAGTTTTAAACCATTTGCGCATAATCTGGATTCAAAAATAAACTCGATGTTTGGGTGCCATAATTTTCATCTGCGTAGTCTTGGCCAAACGGAATGAAGACGACCCATTTCTTGAACATTTGGTGACTGGGGATGAGAAGTGGGTCACATGTGACAATATTGTGCAAAAACGATCGTTGTCAAAGCGTGGTGAAGCAGCTCAAATGGTGGTCAAACCAGGACTTACGGCCAGGAAAGTCTACTGTGCATTTGGTAGGACTTGAAAGGGATCATTTTTATGAGTTGCTTCCATATGACCCAACACTAAATATTAATAGTATCTCTACTGTCAATAACTGGACCGTTTGAAGCTAGCGACTGACCAGAAACAGCCAGAATTGACTAACAGAAGAGGTGTTCCATCAGGACAACGACAGGCCACACACGTCTGAAACTCCACTCGCCAGAAACTCCAAGAGCTTGGTAGGGAAGTTTTAATGCATCTACCATATAGTACGGACCTGAGACCCAGCATCGCATCGCAACACTTTCTGAGTGAGAAGAAATTAGCATCAAGAGAAGATTATGAAAATCGGTTACTAGAGTTTTTCTCCAATAAGGACAGTATTCTATAAGAGAGTCATCATGAAGATACCCTTAAAATGGCAACGAATTATAGAACAAAACGGTGCATATTTGACCCAAATAGAACAATGCGAAACTAACACAAAATAATGGTTTTTTAACCATTATATTTATTATACAGAGTGTCCCGGGAATAACACGACAAACGGATACCATGAATCAATGTCATCATGGAGGACTTATATCAAGAGGTTTTAATCGCCTGAGAGCCCTAGTTTGGGAAATGCAGGGTGATGTTCATCTTATGGTTAAAATTTCACAGTTCAATAACTCTTGAACTAATCTATCGAATTATTCAAAATTTCGAAGTTTTCTCACCCTTCACTATCGCCTTCCTTCAATATTTATAAAATCGAATAAAACAGAAAATTTTAGACCTTTTTATTTTCGTCAATATTGACCCTGTACGTGAACAATATTATTTTTTTTCATTTTCGTAACCACAAAGAATTAATTCATAATAAAAATTCCAAATCTCTGCTTAGAACCGTCATAGATGATGATCAATAAACATTCCCTTATGAGTGAAATTTCATAGTTCAATAAATCTTGAACTTTTCGGTAGAAATATTTCGAATTTTGCAGTTTTGTAAACCTTTACTATCGCCTTTCTTCGATATTTCTAAATTAGAATAAACCAGATCTGTGCTGGGAAAATTTTAGACTTTTTATATTTTCTTGAATATTGGATCACCCCGTACGTGAACATTATGAAATTTTTTGTTTTCGTGACGAATGCGTGAAGTAATTCATGAAAAAAATTCAAAACTCTGCTTGGTACCATCATACATGGATGATCAGTACATATTATTTAGGAAGAAAAAATATTTTAATTTTTTTTAATTGGCTTGAGATGAATGAAAACATTTTCAGTTCAGGAATGTTGTTCAAAATGGTACGATGATATAGTTGTTTCACAGATTTCGCTATCAAATTGGGTTGATATTTAATGATATCGCAAGCATCAATAAATCTTTGTAACAGTTGCTCCCAACTATCAATCTGTACTGCATAGACCCCTTTTAAGCGCTTCCCATAAAAATAATCCAAGGGTGTCAGATCAGGGGATCGAGGAGGTAAAGCCACATGTTCACCTCTGTCAATCCATCTGTTTTCGAAAGGTGCTCCATTATGTTGCAAACACAATGTTTCCATTGCAATCTTTTCTGTCAAACAAGGCAATGTACTTTCCAAAAAAATTTCAAAAATTTCTCCTGTCAACCTATTTTCAAGAATATGAGGGCCAATTAAACGATTATTATAGATACCGTACCAAACATTTATCGAAAATCTAACTTAGGAATTTTTGTGAATAACGGAATTTGGATTATCCTGAGCCCAAAGGTAAAATTTACAGGAATTGTTGATTCCATCCCTAATGAATTACGATTCATGTTTCAATTATATCCGAGAAATCATTTGTCTCCTGCCTAAGATCCATTGAGAAAAAATGAGCCTTGGGATTTCATCACTTAATTAATGATCTAATTTTTGCACAATTTAGTGATGATAGGGATGCATTCTTGCTTTTTTTTATTGTTTTATGTACCCTGTATTTAGGGACACTCATCTGTTTGCTTATTCTGCACGTACTGGTAGATCGATTTTCTGTCACTAGTTCCAGGATTATATTCTCTTCATTTGCACTTTGTCTTATGGTACGATCAACTTTCATTTTAAAATTTCCTTTTTTCAAGAAGCTGTCTTTAAATTCTTGTGAAAATCGTATTATAGGGAATTCTGCGGTTAGGGTATTTTCTTGCGTATTCTCTTACAATTGCACTTACAAAAACCATACATGAGAATCATATCCGTATATTCTTCCCGAGAATATTCAAACGGCATTTCGAGATTCGTCAACAGAACAAATCGCCAAATGGGGCAGGTTTGATGTCAAATTTGATTGTTTAATTGGCTTTTTTCGTGGATCACAGATCATAAAAAACAATGAATCGCAATTCACTGGCGATGGGATTAAAAATTACTGTAATTTTCTGAATTTTTTATAAAATTCATGTTAGGATTGTTCATGGCAATCGGTAAAGGACTTTTAGCGAACTACTGTTTCCCCAACTTTTTGAAGTTTTCTCTGAATGAGATCTGGATCATTAGAAAAATATCTCTAATATTATGTGCATGATGGAGATATTAAAGGACGTACAAAATATAATATAACGGGTGATCCATTTAAAAAAACACATATTTGTTGAATAATTTTTTGAAAAACACAATTACAAAATAATTTCCTGAGATGGAGAAACGAAAGAACATGGAAAGAACAAGGCCTAAATTCGAACGAAATTTCAAGATGTCTGGTTCGGCAGCTATGGAAGCGCAACACACTATTGCAGGACCTACTATTCACTTTTTGAAAAATTGTATGATACACAACTTTCCTTGATACTTTTGCTCTTTGAAGTTAAATTTCAAATGATTTCTTCGAAAAAGTATCACCCAGATATTCTTTACAATTTTCTGCTGATATGCTCATGCAAAGTTTTTATTTATATCAATTAATTATTTTTTACGCTCTTGTTCTGGGAAATAGTCTGCTATCGTTTTTCCAAATTGTCTGTTTTCTCGAATTCTAAGCTGAAAATAGTGGTAAACGACTAGGTTGGACTCATTGAAGATGAATCCGAGATTAAAAGTAATTATGTCCGGCCGGCCATCTTCAAACACTCTAACTTTCGAACGGAAATAGAAAGATACCTGAAACTTTGAGAATACATGTGAGGCCAAATAATTTCGGTTTAGCTGTACAATATATAACAGTACGATTTGTGCCAAATTTCGTGAGGATTGGTTGTCTGGACAAACGACTGGAGGTAAAAATGATTTTCTCCGGACGAAAAGTCCTAGAAATTTTTTTAGAATAGAATATTTTTGAAAATACAAAAAGTACGAATCGAGTTCAAATTCAGTATTCAGATGTGAAATAACTACACTAAGGTATTATTTGGTAAATTCAAATTACCAAAATTTTTGGTAAATATAGATTAGTTCACATCAAGC
This sequence comes from Megalocaria dilatata, assembly GCA_034642435.1. Lineage (NCBI taxonomy): Eukaryota > Metazoa > Arthropoda > Insecta > Coleoptera > Coccinellidae > Megalocaria > Megalocaria dilatata. The sequence continues at coordinate 46,840,988 of CM067859.1, read as the reverse complement.
ACCGATAATAATAATAATACTATATAATATTATATAATATAATATATCTCGAGTCACAAGAAAATGTGTAATATATATTTTTATTGGTTGTAAAACATAGTAATTTCTACAATTTGTTTTAATTATTACCTTTCTCTTATTCACTGATTGTATTTCTGATCATCAATATGTATAGTGGTCCATCTGATAGAAAAATAATTCTTTTTATCTGAAATCCGCATTTTGAAACGAGTGTTTTTGAAAACACCTTCAGGAGAATAATGACGAAATGTCCTCATTTATCGATTACAAGTGCCAGTGCTACGTTTTTTTTTATCTCAAATTCAACTTGTTTGTTTGGTTTTCCATTGATGCTATGTCGCCCAGATGTAAACAATAATCTAAAATCAATTATCTGCATTATGGAGCCTCACTTTCGTTTATTGTTTTCCTCCAGACGCCATTCAATCACAACTGTCTTGATTTATTCGTTGACCCGTCAAAACTATCAAGTGTTTGCACTGATGAATTTACATATGCATTAGCTAGTCGAAATATCAGTAACAATACATCATAAATGTGCAAGTGATAACGATTGTTCAGTGTCAATTTATCAGAGTCCTGATGAAAATAATCACTGGTGTAGGAAAGGGGGCAGGAAAAGGGGACGTTTCGAAAAAAATACTCCTAAATTTACAAAAACCTTTATCAGTTTACAACAAACAATTTAATATTCTATTATAGTATAGGATGGAGTATTTCATTTTAGATGGAGTTATACAATTACTTTAATTTTTACCACTTTTCATTAAGTAGATACACAGTGACCCGAAGTTTGCAATGATACTACATTCTGAAACTGTAAATTACAAATTGGGTCTAATGATTTTATGATAGGTTGGAAAAAAATATTTTTTATTTTTGCGTGAACTTCAAGGCTTTATCTTACGTGTCCGATTTGGGTCAAATATGTTTTGTCCAATTATTTGTTGACATTTTGAAGGTAGCTTCATAATATCTCTTACAAAAGTTTTTGTCCTTACTGGCGAAAAGCCCTAGTAATCGAACAATCTTCTCTTGATACAAATTTCTTATCACTCAGGAGGTTCTGCAATGCGAGAAAAAGATGGTAATCTCTTGGTACCAGGTCCGGACTATATGGGGATGCATTAATAATACGAATAAACTCCTTTATTTCAGATTATACATATAATTTCCAAAAAAAAATTAAATGACGTTAATTAGTGACAAACTAAATTAAATAAAAAATATTATTAGAATGAAAATAATCTGATAAATTACATCAGATATAGAATATCAATTGAACCAGCAACCTCTTTATGGATTTCTTACATTTAACCATATTATGCCACCCCTTGCCATCCATTAAAATTTTCACACACGCATAATATGAACCCTTTTCTACCATAGCTAACCTATCATGTGGAAAAATAAGGTCTAGGTTTCTTGTATTATAATTATGTTTACCATACGTTAAAAACATACATCAATGTGTTTCTAAATTTGCATCCACAAAATTTCCTATAATTCATTTTTAAAATGTTATTTATTATTCTCTTTTGGACCACAAATATTGACTGAATTGTGCGGTTTCCTCCCCAAACAATTATTTCGTATATCAAAATTGACTCTACATTAGCAAAATAAATTATCTTTAACGAGTTTTCATTCATGTAGTGGGCTAAAGTCTTGAATCCAGATCCCACACTGAGCAACTTCAAACAAGTTTTCTCTAAGTGTTCTTCTCAATTAAGAAACTCATCAACATATACACCTAAGAATTTTGTGTCCGATACTATTCTCACCGCCTGATTTACAAGGTTTATATAACCTGAAGCAGAATTTTGTGATTGCCTTGTCGGAAAAAACATTAGACTTGTTTTGGATTCGTTTATCATGAATCCATTCATAGAAAACCAATTGTTCAATATGCTCTATAATTTGTTCCATATTATTCCGCCCAAGTAAAACATTAGTATCATCTGCAATTTTGTTATTTTAAAATCATGAACTGTCAAAGGAAGATCATTTATGTAAATGATAAACAAAACTGGACCAGCAATACTGTCCAGTCCTACACCTAAATCAATAGAACAAATGTCTGATTTTACCTCATCATTTCCATTGCCAGCAACAACTTGCTGATTCCTATTTGATAAAAATGATCTTATCTAGTCATTAGAATTGCCTCTACTGTAACCATATTTCTACAGTTTTGTCAGCAAAATTTCATGATTAACACAATCAAAAGCTTTACTTGCATCTACGAAAAGTCCTAAGACTATATCTTTGTTTTCTAAATTATTCAATATTACATTAACCAACTGATAAATAGCCGTGTTACTTGATCTAGCCTTTAAATATCCATGTCGAAACCGAGCAAATAATTTATTTTCATCAAACAGAGTAACCTGGAAGTCAACACCAGTTCAAAGATTTTCAAGAACACTGGTAATAAGCTAATCGGTCTAAAGTTGCTCAAATCATTTAGGGTTCCTTTTTTGAACATTGGTTTTATCAAATGCCACAGTCCCACCAAAGGCACAGTAGAACTTTCGGAATATTTTGAAAAGGAGTGCTTACCGATGATATAAGGTTCAAACAAACCAAGAACTTTTTCCAGAAGATCACATAAAACGAATGGAGAACTATGATGGAAAAAGTAAATGAAAATAGTTCGTTCCTTAACACTATCGTATTCACTAATGAGTTCTCGTTTTTTGGGTAGAAAACAAAACCTATCAGTAATAAGATATTGGTCTAAGAAGAATAAGCATCTGAGTATTCCTGTATTCCCAGTACCCAGTATTCCCAAAAACTCAATGTTTGGACTGGAATACTGGGGAATTCCATCATAGGGCCACTTTTGATCGATAGTAACCAAAACGCGGCCAAATATTTTTGGAGAATCAAATTATTCCGACAGTTCGACAGCAACCAATTAATTTCTATGATGTCTGGTTTCAACTGGATGCCTGTCCAAGTCACAATGCAAGAGTAGTCAGACAATATCTCAGGACGACTATTTCCGACCGTATCATTTCTACAAATGGCACGATCAAATAGCCCCCCAGATCACCAGATTTATCTTCCAATGATTTATTTCTTGAGGGATATCTGAAATATTTGGTTTATCGGCATGGAATTGATAGAGCGACTAATATTAATGAATTAAGGTTCAAAATAATCCCATTTTGTGCCAAAATAGCAACTATGCCGACCCTGCTCAGAGATATGAGATTATCTCTGTATACTGAATTGTTTCAGCCGTTACTATTTGGTAGTTGATCATAATTAAAACAAATTATAGAAATTAATATGTTTTACTACCAATAAAAAGATATATTACACATTTTTTTGTGACTTGAGTTTCGGGAAATGAACTATCCCATCATCAGACAACTGAAGACCTAACAGTGGTACAGAGGTATTTAAATACCTTTGTACCACTTCGAGAAGTGGGCTGTACCAAAGCTCTGTCTGCTCATTCAATAGTTTTATTTCTTAAAGGTGCTTAAATATTTCTATGGATTCTAGGTTGTCTAATTTTGTCTTTTGCTTCCCGAATTGGACAATCTTGAAATATAACACCTGGAAGTGAAAGTAAAAAAGCTACACATCCTGGAATCCAAACCCCTACCACTAAACTTCGCTCAATATAAAGGGATTTTATTGATTCAGGTGTTACGAAAAGAATTTTTATAACTGATGACTCAATTATCGTAAAGCATTGTGCTTGGATGAAGAATAACCATCAGAAAAAAGGTCTTCCAACAAGAGGTTTCGTTTTAAGTTAAGGGAGAAACGCAGTCTCTTTGTGAAAAATAGAAAGATTTTTATTTTACTCCAAAGAACAAACTTTGAGATTAATAATGAAATTCAATATATGTTAGGTATGCTTCTGCTGCTATTTTTATTGACGGTGATTCTTTTGATGAAATTTTTCATCGTTGTTTTCAATAATTATCACTCTATGTTGCGACTAATTTACTTGAATGCTTGTATCATTGTTGGAGCATTGACGTAAACCTTGTCTTTGACACAGTCCTAAAGAAAAGAATTATGACGTTAAATCGCATGATCTCGGCAGCCATTTGATATCTCCATTTCGAGAAATCAAGCGTGCAGGAAATTTTTCACGAAACAGATTCATTTTTTCACGAGGTATTTTGCACCATCCTGCTGAAAATAAAGATTGTCCACATTCGTGCCATCAATTCTCGGTTCCGTAAAACAATCCACACTTTTGGCTACAACGTGAAATATTGTTTTGTTTGAGATGAGTGCAGCCGTATTCAATCATTTTATCACTTTTTTGTCAGAATATTTGTCGCTGTTATGCCAACAAATGCTGAACTAGAGTCTTTTATATATTTAACATCTAACGTTCTTTTGGCGCACTTGTTCTAGGGAACAGCATGCTATAAGTTGGTCCAGATGTCTATTTTTTCGAATTTTGAGGTAAAAAAGACTATATTGGACTCACTAAAGGAAAATTCAAGGCGAGAAATTATTCTGTTCGGCAAGTCCGCCCCTAAACACTCAACTTTATAACTGAAAGAGCTAAAGACTTGAAACTTTCAAGTTAGGTTTGGGGCCGAAATATCTCGTTTGATTTCCTTAATGGGAAAATTCGGTCCAAAGTTTTAGCAGTTATCTTATTTTTGCCAACAGTTTCGAAACTACTGATCCGATCGAAATGAAATTTGGTTTTTAAATGCGAAATAACGACGCAAATATCAGTGCCAAATTTCTTGAAGACTGTTCTTGCGGCCAATTGCTGGACAAAAAACCTAGCGACTTGAAAGTTTGGAGTTTAAATATACCATTAATTTTCAAAAATTATCAGAATTGGCGTTAGAGTCCCTGAATTATTCTCATTTGAAATTTTATTTTCAGATATTTTTCTAAGTACAAATCCCTTCGAGTTCAAATTTGGTATTTAGATGTGAAATAATGAGGCTCATGCATAACTCCGTGAAGATGAATTACCAGAATTTTTAGAATATTTTTTTCCACCTGATATGAAAACAGTACATGAAGTTTTGTTTATATATTCTTTTCAAACTCTTTCTGGCAAATATGTAACGATGAAATCGAAGGGTGAAGGACTGAATCTCTTAACCGTGTATTTTTTATGTTTATTAGATATTCCGTTTTTCAAGGAAAATAGTTCTGAAATTACATAAATGACGTTAATCCGATTTTTGGATGACATAAAACAAAATTCTGTGTTTTTATCATTTATATATTCAAGAATTAATCTACAGTTTAGAAATTTTCAGGGAAAATGGAGTGATAAAAAACTCCACTAAAGCTTCTTTCAAACTGAGTCAATTCACCAGTTTACATTTGATTTATAATTAGTGAAAGTCACTGAAATTTTGGTTCATCTAGTACCATCAAACGAAGCCGAGGTGAATATTTAAATGATGTAATATTTAAAACATAACTGTCGTGTGTGCTTCAAAATACAAAAATTTCTGATCATATTCAAAAATATATATATATACCAGGGATTGGTATAAAGCAATGGTTAGCGAGTGTATGGATTCTACTTCTTCAATGATCGCAGTAAATTGAAAGCAAATTAGCTCAGCTAGATAGTAGAAGTTTGAATGCATCCGTCAAGCTGAATTTTTTGTCAGAGACGAAACATATGTTTGACTTGGCTTTTAGTCAATGAAATTAGAGATAGTATACTTTTGACCTTGGAATGCAAGCAATATGAATGTATTTGGGGTGGTTGAATTTGCTTGTCATAATTATAGGATTCTTCTTCCAAAGCTGCCGAACCAGACATCTTAGAAATTTCGTTCGAAAACAAGTTTCTTCTATTTATATTTCTGCACCTCAAGTAATTTTTTTCTAATATACATAAAGTTCCCACAAAAAGATATTCAACAAACGGGTGATTGTTTGAATGGATTTCCCTGCATATTTTATGTATTTTCAATGACCTTCATCATCTCTATTAAAACGCAAAATCTTAGAAATATTTTTCTAACGGTATAGATCTTATTCAGAGAAAACTGGAAAGAGTTGAGCGCACAGCACTGCTAAAAAACCTGAAACGGTTGCAAAAACAAGACGAAACACGAATGTGTTACGAATTCTTGCTTACTGCAAGATTCATAGAGTCAACATAACGAAAAAATTAATCTGCCATTCACAGGTGTCAGTTATTGATTGCCAATATGATGAACTTGTTATTGATATTTCTCGATTTTTTCAAACGTCCTATTTTTTTTTCACTATACTGCAGATAATTAAATACTTCATATTTTTTCGGAAGCAACTTTGGGGTTATTTCCACTACTGCGTCTGGAAAATAGAAATATGCCATCGCAACAGACAGTTTGATTTGAATATGAACAGATAACTGTAGGAATTAAATAAAATGATCGAAACCATGAAACCTGCTGTAAAAACTAATCAGGTTATATTCGCTATAGAATGATTCGATCATGAGCAATATACATGCTGTCTGAAGTTAATTGATAAATGGATAGCATTTCGCTCGGATATTTCTAGATATTCTCTGATGTAACATCCTGACGTTCTAATTAAATCTCCCGTTTGTTGAATATCTTTTTTGGAAACACCCTGTATACTGGAAAATAATATCTAGAGTCGCAGAAATAGAAATACAAATAACCTGTTTTCGAACGAAATTTCTAAGATGTCTGGTACGGCAGCTATGAAGGAAGAACGCACTATTGCCGGATCCTGTATAATATGGTATAACATGACACCATGGCCAATAATAATGGTTTTCTGATTAAACGGGGGTCAGTGAAATCGAGAAAACCCGCATTTTTAATAATGAAATTATGTCAAAAAATTTTGAATTTCATTCAATTGGTTATTTGAAATCTGTTTTCAATAAATGCGTAATTCATTAAATCTTTCGTGCATAAGCATTATATGTGTAATTATTTTTGAGGTTATGCTTTTAATTTTTTTTCGAACAGACTAATCTGCAACGATTAGAGCCCCTGATTGAAGTAGTCTGGATATGAGCTACGTGTAAGACATTCTAAAAGTTTTAAGAGAAAGAGACGTGGTGTCTTACGCAATGAGAATCAAGAACTCGACATATTGTTTTAATTTGAAGGTAATGTTACTATAATTAATTGTTGATAAATGCTGAAACTTGAGTATTATTGAATTTGAAATTAACCGCAAAACTTCATAAAAATTGTTTTTGAAAATCCAGAAAACGAATTAAAAGAAGCATCACGTAAATATTCAATAAACGGTTCGAAGATTCATAGTGTTAAAAAAGAACAATTATAGGCCATACAATTTATTGCCAGCACAACTCACAGAAGACCAAAAGCGGAAACTCTTAGAACACTGACAACATATGCTGCAAAAACCTTCCTCCAGTTTTTGCATCCTAATTTAGATGACTCATCGTTTTCCACAGGAGGCGTGTTCAACATAAAAAATAGGCATTCTTGGGAAAACAAAATCAAAGACAACGAAACGTATTTCAAATTTGAAAATCTGGAAAGTCTGTTAACGTTTGGTGAAGCATTGTTTATAATGAAATTGTGAGGTCTATATTTCTTCACTATACATTAAGACATGAAGCATATTCTTCAAGATGTTTTATTATTTTTTTGAGGTTATATTAAACTGCGAATACATTATTTGTTATTTCTGATATACTCATATCTGTAGATTAAATGTCGAACTGAAATATATTATACTGAAATGAAATATATTGTTATCTTTAATATTAACATTAACCTTTTCCGATGTGTTGACCTTCGACCTGGACCACTTTACTTTACCCCCTCTTCAATCTGATTGAGTCAGAGATAATATAAAACACATTATCATCACACCCGATAAGGATAAGAAATATCTGCTCTAAATGAATAAAAACTCTTAACCTGTACTGGACTTGATGACACTTTTACCTTCTCCAACAGCTCTCCAAATACTTTTTTAGTCCTCTTTCAATGATAATGGCTGCATCACTCAGTACATCCAGAGTGCCTACACCTTGGAAGTAAGCATCTAATACCCCTACATTCAAAAGTGGCGATAAACTAAATCCCTAAAATAACAGACCAACTAGCTTGCAATCCATATCAATTAAGGTCATGGAATCAATTTTGGTCGAGGAACTAACTGACTTTCACTTTAGACAAACAGTGATTCCTACCGAACAACGTGGATTTGTTATGGGCAAGTCTCCAACAACCAACCTGCTGGGATGTTTGGATGATTGGTTCCGAGCTCTGTACTATAGAATACCACCAGACGTGATGTCTCTAAACTTCGCCAAGGTTTTCGATAAAGTTCAACGAGAAGGCTTCTGCATAAACTTGAGCATTGCGGCACACGTGATATGATTAATTCGTGGCTGGAGAACTATCAGAAAAACCGACAGTTCGTGGTGACGGTTGGAAAGTCTTACTTTAGTAGCAGGCCGATAACTAGCGGAGTTTCCCAGGGCTCTGTTCTTGGTTCACTTCTTTTCCTTGTATATCAGAGCGATTTATCAAGACACATCTCTTACAAAAAAGCTTTATTCGCCGATGACACCAAAGTATATGCAAATGCACTAACGTGCTTCAACACACTACAGAGTGACCTCAACTCAATCTCCGAATGGTGTTCAATCCTCACCATTCATTTACACTAAACAATATTATGCTCAAAGTGGTGTCATCCACAACGATCTTGGAGTAACAAGTGACTTTTCGTGGTCTGAGAATATTTTGCGGATGTGTACGACTAGCCTTGTTTACTTTTTGAGCAGGTAATTTTTGAGAGTATCATTCCTGGTTTCGATCAAGCTTTATAAAACTTATGTCAGTCCGATACTTGAGTATGCTGGACAGGTGTGGTGCCCGGTTTTGGTGCGCGACCGGAAGTTTTTGAAGGATTTGCTACTGGCTTGGCATTCTTTCAGTGACCGTCATATCCAGATAGGTTAACTGCTGCTAATAACCCAACTTTAAATCAACGTCGTTTGAGGGGAGATCTGATTTTCTCATTTAAAGTGCTGAAGTTTTCATACGCAAATCTAGCCAACATCTTTTCGCTGAACATAGACCAGAGATTGCGTGGTCATCGATTGAAACTAAGGAAAGAAAACTTCAAGACGAGACAACGTCAAAATGTTCTGCAAAATAGAATATTTGAAGCCTGGAATATTCTCCCAGAGGAGGCCGCTTCGGCCCCATCTGTTGGTTCCCTTTAAGAAGCACTTGATCGTCATTAGTTTTCTGTGGTGTAGCGGTGTTCCGCGAGGAATGTTGTGCATTGCAAATTTTTTTATGGTCTCATAGGACATAGTTCTCTACCTGTAATTTCTTTGAATAAATAAATATTCAATGTTATGTAAAGATAAGTCATTTGCTTGACACTAAAATGAAGCCAAGGCATAAATTAAAGAAATAATACTTCAACCTTAAAGACGAACACAATTATTGCTTAAATGCATCTGGCTTTCAAAATTGGCAAAAACTTTTTATAACAAACATGCAAATTTATCAGAAAATTTTCACTTACTGAATATTATAATCAGAAAAACATTTTTGAATCAATTGAAGCGGAGGCGATTTTTGTCGGAATTTGAGGTGAATCGAGTGAGTTAGTCAGATAAATTTGACAGAAGTTTCAATTCTTTTCATTAGGAGGAGAACAAAGTTGTGTTATCTTTTTCATTTTTATTCTGTCTATGTTATTGTAAAATTCAAAGTGAAATAAACGACAACCATAACGAACGCGAAATGAAAAATTCCGTTCATTTGCGATTTTAGCTCGGTCCACTACTGTCTGCATAATTTACCAACTTCCTTTCATTATATTCACACTACGCCCATGAATATAATTGGATTGCGAAGGTCATTTTCACGAGGAACCATCTAATTCGAAAACAAAAACATAATTAATTTAATTAGTGCAAAGAAGAAAAATTTGGTAGATTTCGACTTCATATGACGTAAATTGCAATACCGAGAAAACAACTGATTGTTTTTCCCACGTGCGTAGACAATTCTCATTCCAGAGTTTGACAATTGAATCGAACTTTGCAATTCCAATTTTCAAAATTTCAATTGTAAAAAATTCTGAAAACATTGATCCATTATCGAGAGTTGCTCATTCAAATTCAAAAGATGCAAATTATTGCTTTAATCATTTTACACTGCTATTGAACTTTTTTTTCTGCTGGATGAAACACTTATGACAATATAGTGACGTAGAAAAATCTATATATTAGAGGTTAACTAATCAGAAAACGATATGCATTCAAAATTAAATATGGAATATTTTACATAAAATGAAATAAATTCAAATAGGATAGAGGATAATATTTTGAATTGTGAATATCAAAACAATAATTCTGTGAAACTTCTACTAATTATAATTTAATTTGAAAAACAATTCAATTAAAATGTCTCAGAAATGCTGTTTGTATCTTAATAGAATTCTCAAATATCATATAACTCAACACTCCAAAATATACAGAAATTTATATTATAAAAACTATAGGGGATCCCGTAATAGTGCGTTGCGCTTCCATAGCCAAAGCAGACATCTTCGAAATTTCGTTCGAAAGCTGGCTCCTTCATTCTGCATCTCAGGAAATTATTTTCTAATATAAGGGGTATTACCAAAATAGGTGATTGATACCATAATGCCAATATATTGGAGAATTCTTGATTGTTTCGGTCTATACTCAACGGAAATTTATCGTATATGATTTAAAGTAAAATATTGTTGTATAATCAATAAATATAAAAGGAAATAAAGTGTTTTACTTCAAATCAAATATTAGAGATATTTTTCCAACGGTACAGATCCTTTTCAGAGAAAACTGTAAAAAGTTGATGGAACAGTAAGTCCTCTACAGATTGCCAGAAGCAATCGTAACACGAATTTGATCAGAAATTCTTTCAACTGAAATATTTCCTAATCATCATTCCTAAAGGATTACTGTATATTTTCTCAGGATAATAAAAAAATTGAATGCCTTACATTTTCTGCGCTAAGCAGAAACGAAAAATGACATCACAACTGAATGTTTTATTTGAATAATGGATATATTAACTAACGGGTACTTAAAATAGTTGAAAAAACGAAACGTGCATAGAAAACATCTAGGTAATATTCAGTACATATTTCTTTATTTTAATGATCCACGAGATCTTCAAAGTTTAGTCCGCCTTCTTTCGGAAACAAAGCAATCCCCGTGGATGAGCTACTAACCCTGATCAGCATGGCTGGACAAATGTTCCAAAAAGCATTCACTATTATTTACCCCATATTGTGAGCTGTTATTGGAATTTCATCATACACCATTCCCTTTATTTGATCCCACAAAAAAATTGGTTTAGTGAGATTCCATGATCTAGCAGACCATCTTGTCGGTCCGCCCCTACCAATCCATCTAACTGGAAACTGTTGATCCAAAAAATCTCTCACAGGACGAGAATAGTGAGCGGGTGCTCCATCGTGCTGAAACCACGTTTCGTTTCTTCTTTGAGTAGGTAACACTGCTAATAATTCAGGAAGAATGTTCTGAAGAAAATTCAAATATGCAGCAACGTCTAGATTTTCTTCGAAAAAATGAGGACCTATCGCATGATTGCCGATAACTGCTCCCCAGACATTTCATGACCACTTGTGTTGATGGTCGACTTCCCTTGTCATTCTTGGATTTTCGAAAGAGTAATAATCCTATTGATGAAACAAGAATTGTGGAAAGTCGTTTTATCCCTGAAGAAAACAAAACCAAAAATGTACAGTTTTGTTCAATTCGAAAACTTGCCCAGTTACAAAAATTCAGACGGTTCTCAAAATCATTATCTGGTGCATCTAAATGTGGTAAAAGTGAAACTTGTGCATTTTGAGGATTCTTTGAACTAAACGCTCACTTATAGTGAAGGCTACACTAAGCTTCCCTTGGGAATCTTCTGTTACCTTCAGTAAAACCTCAAGCTCCTTGTCTTCGTTAATGATCGATTTTATCCTTTCTTTTTTCTTGTACTCGACATCTCCTTTCTATAGAAATCTATTCAAAAGTCTCTGTGAACTCGATTCTTTTGGATATTTTCTCTCTTATGCAGCATAAGTTCGACTGGATAATAGATAGTTTCTATAGCACTGTCCCAACATGAGAATCGTATCAATTCATCCTAATTTATTGTATTCAAAAGTAATTTTGGAATGGTGGAAGTACCATATTGCTCGTAGAAGATTAGATCGATGCGCTTTTTCACTGTTGTTCACTTAGGTTCACTGAGTTCACTTCACAAATTTATTATCCTTAACTATGAGTGTAAATATAATTAATATATTCATTTTCAGGCATTTTAGTAGCCGATTCTTCTTATCATGAGACAATGAATGAAAATGTTCCTTGAGATTGAAAGAGTGAGTGTAGAATTTTTTTTTTGAGTGTGTAATAAAACTGTTTTGTGTTACTGCGAGAGAGTAGTTCTTCCCCTTACAGGGTTGCTCATAGATCAAAAACATGCAAAACTTCCCTACTAGAAGTCCGAAATTCATATTCAAATTCAAATAGTATCCTAATGATATTTGACAGAATGTAGTTTTCGCCTGAGAGTTCGAGCCAGTTTAAACTGAGTGAATAGATAATAAAGAGGCAATTTTTAACAGCCATCTGTGTGAAGGGAGAAAAAATAAATATAACTTGTTCACATATCTAGATTTAGTATAATGAAATAAAAACAGGCAGAGTTATTTTTTTTTAAATCTTTTCTGGATCATCATCAATATTTCATCCCATACAGAGTTCTTACACTTAATTCCTGAGCTTTGAATATTTCATTCAAACATGTAATAAATTCAAATGTAACGTATCGATACAAATAAAAATACTGAAATGAGTAAACGATTATTTGAAGATATAAAATAAATATAATAATCATTTATAATATGGAATAAATGAAATAATATTATTTATAAATATTACAGCAATATAAACTTGTTCAAATCAAATCTGTCCACAAAACTATGGGATAATTGTACAAGTTCTATTTCCTGCATTTGGCTGAATAAAAGCCCTTCATGATCACGAGACATACTTGAATTCTGCTAACCGCGCATCCAAACCCCAATAACAGGCTTCAAATTCATAAATAGAAAATTCAGTTGGTCCATTTTCACAATTAAAGGTGGAACGATGAAATGCCATACTGAAATTAACAATCATGGTCTTAAAAATACGTATGTGTTAATGACATCAGAGTCGGATTAACGAAATAAGATTCGATGGCTCCTGACTTGACCAAAAAACTTTTCCAGTGGATCTTATATGAAGTGACGCCCTAGCGTGTATTTGAAACCTTTAAACTTCAAATAATTTCAAATATTCATCACTTTACTCTGATTCCACATCTGAAAATTTCTCCTTCCTTGTGCTGCCATTGACTAAAACGAAGATTTTATCAGAGAAGAACAACAATCCGGCTGTTTCCAGCACCCTGCTCAACATACTTCATCGCGCCTGCGAAAAAATTTTAAGGGAAAATCTTAAATTGAATATCTATATCTTGGTTGAAGTGAGATATTAAATTATATGAAATAATTTCCTAGAGGAGCAAAAAGAAGAAAATACTATGAATTCCTCAAATCTACAGTCTGCATTGATTAAATGAAGACATATTCACCTAACAACAAGTTTTAAGAAATAATTTTGTAGTAAAAAAAATTAATTCATGTTTATACCGAATGTACCAACAAAAATTTGACCCCCCAAAACTCAGAAACGAAGAATTTTCGAAGATTTAAAAAAAACAGGTCAACTTCTGTTTTGAGAGGGACGAATTTCTATCATGAGTTTGTTCTGAAAAAACAGCTACCATGAAGGTGGCATCAACCCCTAAAATTTTTGAATAGGGAGGAGATGGTGGTTAGTTTGAATGTTATTTATGTTCTGTACACAATCCAGTTAAAATTTTCAAAATCGGTTCATTATTCACGGAATAATGTAATATTGAACTAACCGTCAAAGGGTGATGTTGAACAGACAGTTGAAACGCCCAAACTCAAGAACCTAAGAGTTTTGAAGAATCCAAAAATAAATTCTCAAGTTCTGTATTAGAAATAAAGAATTCCTTTAACGACATTGTTCCGAAAAAATCACCTGAGGATGGCAACAACCCTCAATATTTTTTGAATAGGGAGGAGAAGTTGGATGTTGTTTAGTTGATAAGTTTTTTCTTTTCTGTAAACCTCGCAGTTGAAATTTTCAAATTTGGTGATTTTCAATATAGTTCTTCAGATAGTTTACATTTTTTTCTGTATGTTCCCTATCAACTCAACAAACTCATGATGGAAATTCGTCATCCTCAAAACGGAAGTTGACCAGTTGTTTTTTAAATCTTCGAAAATTCTTCGTTTCTGAGTTCTGGGGTGTCAAATTTTCGTTGGGACACCTTGTATAGTGGTGTGATTGAAGTATTACTTCAACTTCTGAACTGCAGTCACAAAAATCTCCAAACTCGAATTTTTTAGATTCCATCGTTATTTCTAAATCTTATAGTTTGGAAAGCACTTTTGAAATAAAATTATTCGTGACCTAATGTAAGAAAATTATGAAAAAACTGGGAAACGCCTACTTTTAAATTCAGTAGTGCGCGTTTCAAACATAAATATAAATATATAGGATAATTCGCGCAAGTCCAGCATAGTCCGTCCTCTTTATTTTAAATGGAACACAAGCTCTTCATGTCATGTATAGTCTTCTGTGAATAATACCAGATGAAATTCCGAAAGTTAATATAATTGGTTTCAATAAACTGAACACTTGAATTATATAATGTAATTGATTTTAATACATTAAATACTTTAAAATAAATGCAGAAAATGTTCTCAACGTCGTTCTTGGCAATAACACAGTCTCCTATAAAACTCGTTCCTAGTTTTTTTGAAAGTTTGAGTTGAAATATTCCGCATCTCTAAAGCTATCCTTTCTTTGAAAAAAATCCAACGGCGTAAGATCTGGCGATCTAGATGGCCACTCAATAATACCTCTTCGTCCAATCCATTTATTGGGGAAGGTTGCGTTTAAGTATGTTCGGCTAATCTACATAGATGGGACTTTGACAGCAAGAAAATATTTGAGTTGGATCAGAAACGAAGTTGTTCCTGTGTTAGTCAACTTATTTCCTACTGCAATAGATGCAACAACTTCGTCTCTAATCAAACTCAAAGTCCCATCTATATAGATGAGACTTTGACAGCCGAACTGTTCTCTTTCTTGGCTATAGCGATAATATATAGAATTCGAATTGCCGAATTTTTTTTACTTATCTTAGAGAAGTATGAATGTGAGTCAATATTTCTAGAACATACATTTGTAACAGTGCCAGTCTCTTCTTTATTTCTGCTTATAACGGGTTATCCATTTCGTGGTCCGGATTTCATATAACATACATCATTCTGTCAAGAAAGTACCGGGAATTATCGATTTAAATCTAGCGGGGCAATGAGGCAGGTAAAATTTTTTTTTCCTAGGTTGGTACCACTGTCCTTAATTACTATGCCAAGCTTGAGCGGGATCTGTCAACTAGTGTGTTTGCAACAGCTGATTAAGTCAGTCGATGTCAGAGTGTGTGCCGATTTTTACTATGGGTGATTACGTTGAGCAAAGAATTTGTTTAAAGTTTTGTGTTGCAAATGAATTTTCGTGTGCCGATGCATTGAAAATGTTGCAAAAGGCCTTTGGTGATAATGCTCTATCGAAAACTCGTGCATATCAGTGGTACAGAGCCTTCAAGGACGGTCGTGAAGTGGTCGCCCATCGACGGCTTCGATCGAAGATAACGTCGATAAAATTAAGAAAAGGGTGCTGGAAAACCGTCGTACCAGCTTGAGAGAGATAGCACATGATCTTAAGATTTCCCACGAGTCCGCACGTACGATTTTGATTGATATTTTCGGCATGAGAAAGGTGGCCGCACGACTCGTACCGAAAGACCTGAATTTTCTTTAAAAGCGTCATCGCGAACAGGTTGCTTCAGACATGCTGGATCGCTGTAATTCCGATTCTACATTCATGAAACGCATTATAACTGGTGATGAGACCTGGGTCTACGAGTACGATATGCAAACAAGCCAGCAATCATCGGAATGGGTGGCAAAAAATGAGCCGAAACCGAAAAAACCACGCCAAAGCCGCTCGAAAATGAAGGTGATGCTCATTGTTTTCTTCGACATCCGTGGCGTGGTGCACTACGAATTCGTTCCAGAGGGTCAGACGGTAAACAAGGAGTATTACCTAGGCGTTATGAAACGTTTGCGCGAGCGTATCCGTAAGAAGCGGCCAAATTTGTGGGCGAACAACTCATGGATTTTGCATGACGATAACGCGCCTTCTCACCGAGCTACGATTGTGACTGACTTTCTCGCCAAAAACTCAACAAACGTGCTTCAGCAACCACCGTATTCGCCGGATTTGGCTCCCTGCGACTTTTTCCTCTTCCCAAAACTAAAAGTGCCCCTTCGTGGCACCCGTTTTGAGTCGATTGAAGCCATAAAACAAAATTCGGCGCGAGAGCTAAAGTCCATTCCGGAAAGCGCCTATAAAAAATGTTTCGATAATTGGAAGTGCCGTTGGCACAGATGTATTGGAGCAAATGGAGCCTATTTTGAAGGCGACCCAATAAATTTTGACGATTTAATGTAAAAATGTTGTTTTAATTGAAAATTCCCGGTACTTTTTTGACAGAGTAGTAGATCGATCCATTTCGTTAATTTCGAATATTAATCTTACTTTCTATCAGAACACGAATGACAGAAGTGCTGCCAGACTCTAAATAACCAATGCATCAAAATACAAACTCTAGATGGCCCACCCTTTATTTATTGTTTACGATCACAGTTTGATTTCACGTATGTAATTGAAATATTGAAAGGGGAGATGTGAGGGGATGGGAGTACCTATTGGGAATGGAACACTCTTCTTTCTCATTTAGCTTCGCTGATGACCAGGTTATGGTTGTACAACACTGCTACTATCTGCAGTTTATGATAAGAAGGCCTTATGATGAATATTAGAAATGTGTACTACAAGTTAGTTTGAAGAAACCGGAGTACCTGATTATTAACTCAGACGCTCGCTTTGAAGTATCCATCAACTATGATGTGCACATCCGACAAGTTGATAAATTCAAGTACCTGGGAGCCACAATTAACAAGGATCCCATTGAAAAGGAGGAAATAAGAACCAGAAAGGCCTTGGTTGAATCGGTACTGTGCTATGGCTCAGCGCTGTGAACCCTTTCTGCAAACTCTAAGAGAAAAATTCAGGCAGTGGAGATGAACTAGCTCAAAGGTAGGCTGGTATATTTAATAATTTAAAGAAGCATTAATAGCGAAATAGGAAGCATTATGAAGACAGAGGAGACAGTACTACAACGAATAGAAAACAAAAGTCTGAAATAGCTTGGACATGTATTGGATGACGATCGTGAGATCCAAAACGAAAGTTCCTAAATCGAAGGAGTGGAGATGAACTACCTCAAAGGAAGGCTGGTATATTAATTTAAAGAAGCATTAATAGCGAAATAGGAAGCATTATGAAGACAGAGGAGACAGTACTACAACGAATAGAAAACAAAAGTCTGAAATAACTTGGACATGTATTGGATGACGATCGTGAGATCCAAAACGAAAGTTCCTAAATCGAAGGAGTGTAGATGAACTACCTCAAAGGAAGGCTGGTATATTAATTTAAAGAAGCATTAATAGTGAAATAGGAAGCATTATGAAGACAGAGGAGACAGTACTACAACGAATAGAAAACAAAAGTCTGAAATAGCTTGGACATGTTTGGATGACGATCGTGAGATCCAAAACGAAAGTTCCTAAATCGAAGGAGTGGAGATGAACTACCTCAAAGGAAGGCTGGTATATTAATTTAAAGAAGCATTAATAGTGAAATAGGAAGCATTATGAAGACAGAGGAGACAGTACTACAACGAATAGAAAACAAAAGTCTGAAATAGCTTGGACATGTATTGGATGACGATCGTGAGTTCCAGAACGAAAGTTCCTAAATCGAAGGAGTGGAGATGAACTACCTCAAGGGAAGGCTGGTATATTAATAATTTAAAGAAGCATTAATAGCGAAATAGGAAGCATTATGAAGACAGAGAAGACAGTACTACAACGAATGGAAAACAAAAGTCTGAAATAGCTTGGACATGTATTGGATGACGATCGTGAGATCCAGAACGAAAGTTCCTAAATCGAAGGAGTGGAGATGAACTACCTCAGGGGAAGGCTGGTATATTAATAATTTAAAGAAGCATTAATAGCGAAATAGGAAGCATTATGAAGACAGAGGAGACAGTACTACAACGAATAGAAAACAAAAGTCTGAAATAGCTTGGACATGTATTGGATGACGATCGTGAGATCCAAAACGAAAGTTCCTAAATCGAAGGAGTATCTCACGTCTCACAAACGTATCATAGATGAAACATCCCCCACAAAACCTCAAATATCACTAAAAAAATCTAACCACGGTCTTCAACGAAACAACATCCCCCCTCATCCATCTCTTCCATCACCAGCCTCGAAATAATTCATATTTCGACAGAAAATATTAATTCCAAACGGTTATAACTCAACGTAAATCTGACATCCCGAATCCCATAACTCCCAGAGCAACCCTCATCAATAGCAAGTGTCAAGAAGGGTGGAGAAATGCGAAGAACGAGACGAGATCCGCAAGTATAGTGGCGCCGCTGCGCCACTGGACCGAACCTTGTCGCTGCGATGGATCAGTGACCGTGGCCAGCTGGCGCCACAGTCGCGCCATAAATAATACCGCACAAGTAGTGCTACAACGTCGGAATGCCACCGGCCAGATGGTCGCCTGTCGGCAGGGGACAGGTCAGATGTACCAAGTGCGCGGTGTCCAGAGCCTACTTCTCGAACGGGAATAGTATGAATGAATGGAATGATTTCGAGAAACTGTTCCGTAATATTGGTTGCAAGAGTCCGTTATCTTATGATGGTTCATGTTTAATGAGACAAAAAGAGAAATTACTTTGCTAACTATGACTTTTTCAGAAAATTTTTATTCAAAAACTTTTAGAATTAAATTAAATGAATGTCTTAGAACACACTGTGTCAATTTAGTTCATATAAAATTAAATAAAATAATAAGAAGTGGTTTTTTACTTGATAGAAGGATTATTACAAACTTTGAATTTCAAAACAGATTTAATCTGTTAGCCTTCTACAATTTTAGTTTCAAAAATATTTTTTTAAAACTTTCAGAATGAAAAGAATATCTTATAAGTACTGCTCATATACTATAATATATATATATAATAGACATATAAAATCAAAATTCATTATACAATATCAAATGGAATAAAAAAACGCAACAAATATACATTCTGTCAAGAAAGTACCGGGAATTATCGATTTAAATCTGGCGGGGCAATGAGGCAGGTAAATTTTTTTTTTCCTAGGTTGGTACCACTGTCCTTAATTACTATGCCAAGCTTGAGCGGGATCTGTCAACTAGTGTGTTTGCAACAGCTGATTAAAGTCCATCCCGGAAAGCGCCTATAAAAAATGTTTCGATAATTGGAAGTGCCGTTGGCATAGATGTATTGGAGCAAATGGAGCCTATTTTGAAGGCGACCCAATAAATTTTGACGACTAAATGTAAAAATGTTGTTTTAATTGAAAATTCCCGGTACTTTCTTGACAGAGTAGTAAATTGTTAACTAAATTCAAAAAATAAGTAATATTGAATGTTTCGTTCCAAGCATCAGTCAGACAGGCGTTGTACGCATGTTTTGCCTGTGACAAAATGTTTTGTATCTGATTTTATATTTATGAAAACTAAATCTCTTTCAAAAACACACAATATAATTTTAAGAACTTCTCATTCATTATACAATATCAAATGGAATATAAAATATAATAATT
Organism: Megalocaria dilatata; assembly: GCA_034642435.1. NCBI lineage: Eukaryota > Metazoa > Arthropoda > Insecta > Coleoptera > Coccinellidae > Megalocaria > Megalocaria dilatata. The sequence goes on along the minus strand of CM067859.1, from coordinate 46,821,041 downwards.
CCAAAAATTGTATGGTTAGTTTACAAGCTTATTTATTGTTATTTGATATTATCTTTTAAATGTAAAGTTGAACTGACCTTATCTGAATTATTTTGAGAGTTTTTGGGAGTTTTTAAAGTAACTTATTTAAATATTTAAACATACTAAATATTTCAAATAAATTAGTATTGGAGAAGTTCTTAAAATTATGTTGTGTATTTTTGAAAGAGGTTTAGTTTTCATAAATATAAGATCAAATACAAAACATTTCATCACAGGCAAAATATGCGTACCACGCTTGTCTGGACGAGTTCAGGTGCGCATGCTTGGAACGAAACATTCAATATAACTTATTTTTTAATTTTAATTAAAAATTTATATTTGTTGGGTTTTTTTATTCCATTCGATATTGAATAATGAATTTTGATTTTATACGTGTATTAAATATAAGCAGTGCTTATAAGACATTAATTTAATTCTTAAAGTTTTTTAAAAAAATTTTTTGAAATTAAAATTGTAGAAGACTAACAGATTAAATCTGTTTTGATATTCGAGGTTTGTAATAATCCTTCTATCAAGTGAAAAACCGCTTCTTATTATTTTATTTTATATATAATAAATAATTATTTTAGGTTTTTGAATAAAGAAATTTATTATACAGTTTCCAGTGGTTTAAGAAAGGCAATAAATTGCCTCACAAACTTTGTGTTATTTTTGTGTTTAGCATAAAACATAGAGTACCTTGGATATTAGATGTACCTAGTTTGAATTTGCATTTAACATTCCAAAAATAGTATGGTAAGTTTACAAGTTTATTTATTGTTATTTGATTTTATCTTTTAAATGCACAGTTGAACTGACGTTATCTGAATTCTAATTGTTTTTGAGGATGTGCTACATGTTTTTGAAGTAATTTATTTAAATATTCAAACATATTAAATATTTCAAAGAAAATAGCTTTGGAGAAGTTCTTAAAATTATGTTGTGTATTTTTGAAAGTGATTCAGTTTTCATAAATATAAGATCACAAACAAAACATTTTGTCACAGGTAAAACATGCGTACCACGCCTGTCTGGACGAGTTCAGGTCCGCATGCTTGGAACGGAACATTCAATATTACTTATTTTTTAGTTTTAATTAACAATTTATATTTGAAGGGTTTTTTTATTCCATTTGATATTGTATAACGAATTTTTATTTTATACGTCTATTAAATATAACCAGTGATTATAAGACATTAATTTGATTCTAAAAGTTAAAAAAAATATTTTTTTGGAATTTAAATTGTAGAAGACTAACAGATTGAATTTGTTTTGATATTCGATGTTTCGAACATATAGAATTAAACATTTATCACACATTATCAAAGGGAATAAATCAATAAATCAAAAAGTCATTTATTGGAACAAGATCCAAAAGGCCACCGACCGAAGTCCTTCAGCCATTTTTACAACAACAATTGTATAGTAGTAGTAAAATTAATTATTTTAAAACTGCATTGTACAAAAAAAATTATATATGAAATACTATGACTATAAGCAAGCTATGATGTAGACAATTCTGTAGTTCTTCCCATATGGTGTTTGGTGGAGTATTTCTATTCGGATCTCTTCCAATGCAGTAAGTTTTCAATATCTCTGTGTTGTTCTGCTTCAGCGCGAATTTCTTCCAATGAGTTTTAAGCCGCTCTTCAATTGGTGTTAAAAAGGAATAAAAGAATCCAAGGAAATATAAATTATCAATTATATCTACTGAATAAATACTTGAAGGGGAAAAACTTCTGTCTCGTTCCTTGTTTTATTAAAACCAAATTCCTTTCCAAAAATGCAAAACATAACCTCAAGAACTTCTTCAAAGCAACTTGATCAAAATAGGTTCCTTCAAAAAAAATTCGTAAAACATGCAGACCATCTTCAAAAAGCAATTTAGAATTATTACAGCGGTAACTCATCAGCCCTACTTAAAAATAAAATTAACAAAAAATATCTTACCATACCAACTGAATGCCGATTTCCGAACACATTTCTTATATGTGAGGTAGAGCTGATGAGTTTCCGTTGTAATAATTCTACAATACCTTTTGAAGATGTTCTGGATGATTTAGGATTTTTTTTTGAAAGAAATTATTTTGAGCAAGTTGTTTTTCAAGAAGCACTTGAGGTTACGTTTTGCATTTTTGAAAAGTTTTTGAATAAAAATTTTTTGAAATTAAAATTTGTAGGAGTTTAAACGGAATAAATATGTATGATATTTAAAATTTTCAATCTTTAATCCTTCTATCAAGTCAAAAACCACTTTTTATTATTTTATCGTATAGATTCTAATTATATATATACTACTCTGTCAAGAAAGTACCGGGAGTTTTCAATTAAAACAACATTTTTACATTTAATCGTCAAAATTTATTGGGTCGCCTTCAAAATAGGCTCCATTTGCTCCAATACATCTATGCCAACGGCACTTCCAATTATCGAAACATTTTTTATAGGCGCTTTCCGGGATGGACTTTAGCTCTCGCGCCGAATTTTGTTTTATGGCTTCAATCGACTCAAAACGGGTGCCACGAAGGGGCAATTTTAGTTTTGGGAAGAGGAAAAAGTCGCAGGTAGCCAAATCCGGCGAATACGGTGGTTGCTGAAGCACATTTGTTGAGTTTTTGGCGAGAAAGTCAGTCACAATCGTAGCTCGGTGAGAAGGCGCGTTATTGTCATGCAAAATCCATGAGTTGTTCGCCCACAAATTTGGCCGCTCCTTACGGATACGGCACACGAAAATTCATTTGCAACACAAAACTTTAAACAAATTCTTTGCTCAACGTAATCACCCATAGTAAAAATCGGAACGCACTCTGACATCGACTGACTTAATCAGCTGTTGCAAACACACTAGTTGACAGATCCCGCTCAAGCTTGGCATAGTAATTAAGGACAGTGGTACCAACCTAGGAAAAAAAAATTTTACCTGCCTCATTGCCCCGCCAGATTTAAATCGATAATTCCCGGTACTTTCTTGACAGAATGTATATCAAGAGGTTTTAATCGCCTGAGTCTTAACTCTTGGTTTATTTATAACATATTATCATTTGGTTTTAAGGGAGTCCATAAAATACCTTGCAAACTTTGTGTAGTGTTTGTCTCGAACAAATAATACCTAAGATTTTTAAAAGTTCACTTCATTTTAGTGTTTGTTCAGATTTCGGCATTCAGTTGCTATGGTAAGATATATTTTGTTAATTATTTTCATTTTTTAAATGTGAAGTAGGGCAGATGAGTTTCCATTGTAATAATTCTAAATTGCTTTTTGAAGATATTCTGCATGTTTCGGAATTTTTTTTGAAAGAAATTATTTTGAGCAAGTTGTTTTTCAAGAAGCGCTTCATGTTATCTTTTTCATTTTTGGAAAGGAATTTGGTTTCAATAAAACAAAATTTCGTTCGCTTCAGGTATTTATTCAGTAGATTTTATTGATAATTTGTATTTCTTTGGATTCTTTTATTCCCTTTGGTGATGTGTGATAAGTGTTCTATATGTTTAAATTGACATAGTGTGTTCTTAGACATTTATTTAATTCAATTCTAAAAGTTTTCGAATGAAAACGTTTTGAAATTAAAATTTGTGCGAGGTTATCAGAATAAATCTATGATATTTAATATTTTTAAATAATCCTACTATCAAGTAAAATACCTCTTTTCATTATTTTATCACTATTTCATTGAAAAGTTATGCAAATGATTTAACATTACAGCAACGCCAGGAGGACAGAAAGCTTGAATCATTTGTAGTAAAAGCTAACGTACATAAAGGGTGGGGCATACAGCTTTTGCAATTTGAAGTAGCGGTTATTTCAAGTCAAGCAACACTTCTACTATTCATGTTGACAGAAGTAAGTTAAATATTTGACATTAACGAAATGAGTTGATTTACGCTTGAAAAAACCTGGGAAATATTAAAAGCTTATTTCCAAATTAGTGAATCTTCCATCCAAACTGTTACAAATTGACGCGAAAATTCAATAAAAACGGTAAATTGTTCGTGAAAAATGGATCGTTATTTGATAAATCAATCCATTCCCGTTCTCGCCCGGAAAAACCCTTGAACACATTGTTGCTGTAGCCCACAATGTAGCTAAACATCCATCAACATCAACTCCTCATCGTGCTCAAGAACTGAATATTTCTCGCACTTTTTTGAGGACAATTTTGCGTGAAGACCTTTGTATGAAGGTTCACATAGTTGAACTTGTGCAAGGAGTGAAGCCTCGTGACCATCCGATGCATTTCGGCTTCGCTCAATGTTCGTATGGTCAAAGATGTGCATTTTGCCACAAAAATCATCCTTAGCGATGAAGTTCATTTTCACCTTGAAGAACTATTTTTTGTGGGAACCCATTAAGAATAAGTGTTACGTTAACGATCCAGAAATGATTGATGCTTTAAAACATGAATTTGAAGTTGTCACTCATAGGATTTGATCCCAAACAATCGATAATATTCTAAAAAATGGGGTTGATCGGATGAGGTACTGTAGCCAGTAGTGGCGGTCATTTGAATGATATTGTTTTTCTTTCGTGAATATATATGTTCAGTTATAAAATCATAACATTGAAAAAATATAAAAAATACAATTTTCAAATGTCCCAGCCCTTACATCAAAGAAATCTTACATTTGGCGAACTAAACTTGTGGTGGAACAGAAGCTGTTTACGTTGGAAGTTCTGGAGGTCTCATAAAAGAAATTGTATCGAATAGGGCTCCAAATACTCCTACTACCCCGGATCGCGGTGGTATTGCCACAGAAACTGAGCCTGACGTTGTGCTGTTGAAACTAGAGCCAGGATTATCAGACAAAAAAAGTTAGAACGAGAATTTGTTCACGCCACATTTGACAACACGTAGAAGGGTACACACGAATAAAAAGAATTCGGCTCCAAGTGAGAATGTTATTATACTAATATGGAAGTCCGTCAAAAATCCGCAACGAATACACAAATCATGCCAATGAATTTCAAAAACTTCGAACTATGTCTTGACACAACATTGATTATTTTTGACATAGTTATACTAAGTGTGAGTTTTTAGGTGGAATATGTGAGGTTGTTCCTTTAAATGGATACAAATTAGTCTAAAGGAACGTATAACAAAAACTACATAACAATACTATCCGTAAAAAAAGTATTGAATCAAATCACTATATTGTTTAACTTGAAGGGATCACAGTATTGGAATTAAACATTCAAACTAAAGGAGGAGACTTCAAGCCACCTGCGGTACAATATTATATATTCCATGCCGGAGATCAATGAGGAATTGTTGGTTAACCTAGACAAGAAAAACACTCTGTAAAGCATATCATTATAGGTGATATGAATATAGATTTATTATCCCAAGAACATTGCGTGGAGGAATATAAACATATATTGCGTTATTTTGGATTCACATTTCTTATAAATAATCCTACATGTACAGACAGCTTAGATCATTCTGGAATGCATCCAGAAAATGTAAACATTAATGGCATTATCTTACAAAATTAATTATATATGTACTGCATATGAAAGAAATGAAAAGAATCTCCAATAAAAGAAAGCATACTAAAAATACATTAACTATTCCAAATTGATATACCCATTGAGAGATTAAAATTGTTAGGCAGTCTATGATTTTTATGATACAAATAAAATAACTAAAAAATTAACCATTAATGGCAAAAGTGCCTTAAAAAAAAGCAAGGTGAATCTAAAGCATTATGGGACTATGTAAATATCATAACGAATAATTATATATTATATTATTTATATATATGATGTAGTCAAACAATTTAGAATAAAATAGTAAAAGGTTTTTTACTTGATAAAAGAAATATAACAAAATTTGAATATCAAAACAGATTAAATCTGTTACTCTTTTACAATTTTAATTTCAATTTTTTTTTCTTAAAGTTTTTTTAATTCTAAAAGTTTTTGAATAAAATTTTTTTTGAAATTAAAATTGTAGAAGACTAACAGATTTAATCTGTTTTGATATTCAAATTTTGAAACAATTTAGAATATCTTTCACTTTCATTTTCAAAAGTGAATATTGAATAAGTTAAAAAAATTAGGTATTTCTATTTGTATCATGCTCAGCTTAATGAAAATCACTCGATACATTAACGATAAATATATTTTGTTACTTCAAGCCTCCACATTTTGAATGCGTAGAAAGAATCGATACATTTGGAAAAAAAATGCCAGTGAAATTTGATTTTGTACTAATTTTCATTAATCTTATTTAAGTAGTTTCGCGTAAAAACGAGTGAAAAAAGGGATTCTTATTCAATTTCTGAACTCGATCCATTGGTAAGATTTCACCTTAAAAATATTAAACGAAATCATTCGTCCCTCTTCTCTATTGAAGTGTAACTCACTTTTTCATTCAATGGAAATTCACTTCGAATATTGTTATTAAATTTTGTTAAGATATTGTTTATTCCAATGTTCGTTCTATTAAACCTTTATTTCCTACAACAAATACAAATTACACGATGAGAAATAATCCCCGAAAACAGTTCTTGGCGTATGGAGCTTATTGAATTCCTGGAAACCATCTTCTACCTACTGGAAGATGAGTGGGTCAAATTTGAGACCCATTGTCTCGCAAAACCACAGGTGCTTCGGTGCTGCACCTGAAAGACAGGTGCATATTTTGGAATTATGCGGGTTTTAGTTTGAACAGACAAGAAGGCATTATCTTTAATTTCATCGAATGAGGACCAACAAGGAAAAATGCATTTTTATGAAGATCCTATAAATCTTTCTTCATTATGTTTGTATATTCAAGATTGTTATTTTATATTCAGGATTGTGCTAGCGTATAATGCATACAGGCTTCTTAGTTGATACATACCAATAAGATGAAAATGCATGAAAATTAAGTTATAATATGAGAGCCACATTCCCATGGGCAGGATTTTTACGTTTGGAAGATGTTTTTCTTTGTTTTGTATGCTGGCTAACAATTTAAAATTTCAGTGTCATACACTCTGTTTATTGAATTAAGAAATTACTTTGTAATTTAATAACAATAAATACATATATTTATTTTCATAATCACAATATATTTTGAAGAGGAAACAAATAGAACATGAGAAACACAAAAGTGTCTCTACAAAAAATTTTAATTCAAATAACCATCTATGGATTATGCATATGAATTAATCAGGAGTTGCAAACTGTCTTAAAAGTTTTCATATCTATTAAAATTTGATTATTTATGAGCAACTAAATGAATAGGATAAGGCACATACTACTCTGTCAAGAAAGTACCGGGAATTTTCAATTAAAACAACATTTTTACATTTAATCGTCAAAATTTATTGGGTCGCCTTCAAAATAGGCTCCATTTGCTCCAATAAATCTATGCCAACGGCACTTCCAATTATCGAAACATTTTTTATAGGAGCTTTCCGGGATGGACTTTAGCTCTCGCGCCGAATTTTGTTTTATGGCTTCAATCGACTCAAAACGGGTGCCACGAAGGGGCAATTTTAGTTTTGGGAAGAGGAAAAAGTCGCAGGGAGCCAAATCCGGTGAATACGGTGGTTGCTGAAGCACGTTTGTTGAGTTTTTGGCGAGAAAGTCAGTCACAATCGTAGCTCGGTGAGAAGGCGCGTTATCGTCACGCAAAATCCATGAGTTGTTCGCCCACAAATTTGGCCGCTTCTTACGAATACGCTCACGCAAACGTTTCATAACGCCTGGGCAATACTTCTTGTTTACCGTCTGACCCTCTGGAACGAATTCGTAGTGCACCACGCCACGGATATCGAAGAAAACAATGAGCATCACCTTCATTTTCGAGCGGCTTTGGCGTGGTTTTTTCGGTTTCGGCTCATTTTTTGCCACCCATTTCGATGATTGCTGGCTTGTTTGCATATCGTACTCGTAGATCCAGGTCTCATCACCAGTTATAATGCGTTCCATGAATGTAGAATCGGAATTACAGCGATCCAGCATGTCTGAAGCAACCTGTTCGCGATGACGTTTTTGAAGAAAATTCAGGTCTTTCGGTACGAGTCGTGCGGCCACCTTTCTCATGCCCAAAATATCAATCAAAATCGTACGTGCGGACTCGTGGGATATCTTAAGATCATGTGCTATCTCTCTGAAGCTGGTACGACGGTTTTCCAGCACCCTTTCCTTAATTTTATCGACGTTATCTTCGATCGAAGCCGTCGATGGGCGTCCACTTCACGACCGTCCTTGAAGGCTCTGTACCACTGATATGCACGAGTTTTCGATAGAGCATTATCACCAAAGGCCTTTTGCAACATTTTCAATGCATCGGCACACGAAAATTCATTTGCAACACAAAACTTTAAACAAATTCTTTGCTCAACGTAATCACCCATAGTAAAAATCGGCACGCACTCTGACATCGACTGACTTAATCAGCTGTTGCAAACACACTAGTTGACAGATTCCGCTCAAGCTTGGCATAGTAATTAAGGACAGGGGTACCAACCTAGGAAAAAAATTTTTACCTGCCTCATTGCCCCGCCAGATTTAAATCGATAATTCCCGGTACTTTCTTGACAGAATGTATATTCGACATTGCTCTGTTTAGAATGAGAGAGCATTTGGTGAGATGAAATGAGTGGATGCACCTGGTCATATTTAATTAAAATATTTTTTCGACATAATGAAAGTATTGTCTCAGGAAAACAATATATATACAGGGTGTTTCAAGTTCGACGGCCTATTAGGAGTTTCTAGAGAACTGGGCTTATTTTGAATCTGAAAATTGGGATTATGAAATTGTTCCATATTCTCTATTCAGATGAAATATTTTTGAAACCGTATCACTTCCGGTTATACAGGAAATGAAAATAAATTTTTCCAAAAATTTTTTTTTATTTCTTCTTCTCAATTATCATTGAACATTCAATCATGAATAACTTTCTGTTTGAATTGTTTGTATTGATAGTTCCTAAAATATTAAGAGAATGGTGAGAAAAAAGAAAAATATGAGTTGTTACTATTATGTTTATCATTCGAATTCTCAATATCCTGAACGCAAACTGTTTTCAGGTTTTGAAAGTAGAAGAATGTGGGAATGCTGTGTGGCTTTTGAATTTTTGATATTTCATCACAGGGTGTTCCAAATATTGTGTCGAAAATTGCGGGCAAAAATCGACCATAACTTTCGTTTTTCAAATCAGAACTCTATTTTTTCATGATTGCATTGGATTCTACAATGAAACATAATGATAGTGTTCAAACATGATTATGCCTCTAAAGTCAATAATAAGAGAGTTATTCGTTATTTCGTTGATTTTTGTTATACGTAGAGACAATTTCCTTCATTCTGTTATCGAACTAAACAACTGTGATTCTGTGATCACAGAAAATAAATTATCTAATAACTGACAGGTCTTATTATAACAATTCCATTTCATGAAATGAGTTCTCTCCTTCTTGTGTGATAAACTCAATAGAATGTTTAGTGATCGCTGGATTGGGCGCCGCGGTATACTGACTGACTTGGCTCCAAGATCTCCCGATCTTACCCCATTAGATTTCTATTTTGTGTGGTACAATACAGAACAAAGTGTATGAAACGTTTGTTATTAGCAAAGAGGATTTGATTTGTCGAGTTGCAGACGCCTTCGAATCATTAGATGGATATCAAATAAGTAAAAATACAAACCGTGGTCTTTTAAGACGTTTGCATAAGTGCGTGGAAGAAAATGAACATCATTTTGAAAATCTTCACTGATATTTTATTTTCATTAATAATATATTTTTTTCCATTCATGTTGTCATTTGATTTGTCAATTTTTATAAAATTTTGCGCCGATGATTGTTGCCAATCATAGGATGAATATATATGAAATATGCATAACAATTTATATTTACAGTTAAATATATTATCACATCTATAGTTTTTTGGGTTTCATACTAAGGAGAAAAATTCCTTATACATGTTGTATACAATATCATATAAAGAAAAATATATATTTTTCTAAGCAAATATTAATATTAAATTGATATTATATTTTTAATATACATTCACAACAGTTTTTCAGATTTCTGTTAATTTTAATATTAATCAGAGCTTTCATCAAGTACATCCAAATTCATAATTTATATCCTATGGTTTTCTTTAAATTTAACGCTGTGATTCTTCCTTGATTCATCAACAGACATCAACCAGTTTCAGTTGTCATTAATAAATAAAATTTGTATAATTATAAATGTACGACCACACTTGTGCTAGAGTGCGATGTAATTCATTAAATATTCATTTTTACATGTTTTTTCATGGAGTAAAATAATAATAATTGGATGTCTATTAAAACTACGTAAGTATTATAGTAACGCATATTTGAAGAAATATAGAGTGTATGCTTCAATGTATAAAAATACCTTGCCTTTGATGTTGATGAAGAGTTAGTTAAAGCAGTAGCTACCTAAAAGCTAACTAACTTAGTGTTCCTTAGCTTTAACTATAGTAGAGTTAAACTATGATCTTTTGTAACAAGGGTTTAAATATTTTCCTTTTGTCTCCAACATTTATCTTCACTTCAAGAGAAATGAATTGAAGACATTCTAGAAACCTCAGAAATCAGTAATATTCAACCTGCTTTAGATGTTTTTTGTCTGTGCCCACACCTTCCCCGACAGTATGTATATCCTTGCTCTTATTGACCTGGTGCATTCTTCCAACTAGCTACCGATGTAACCATAAAACTGGTTTAAGAGCTCGTCGATCGGCCTTTATTTCTTTCGATGGTTCAGTCGATTCCTGGAAAAAATTCATATGTTGTCTTCCCTGGTTCGTTAATTGGGGCCATATGGCTATGTTTTCAGATCGGAATAAATGCATCTGGTTCTTTATTCAGTTGCCGAAGTGAGAGCTTTAATGAATGGTGATGACAAGGCTAATGAATTTTTCCCGCTAGTTGAAGTCGGTTGAAAGGGATCCACATAACAACGTTGAATTTGTCGTGTTTGACTGATGGAATAAGCATTTTGATTGAATGGGAATTAGAAAATTATGAATCTTGATTTATTTTCGATATATCTTTTTTCCTTTTTGCTGCTACCATTCAGCCGTTGTTATTTCTACAAAAGAGGAATACTATTTTAATATCAATCAAGTCATTATAAAACAATATTTTCCTCACACACTAATTGCATCAAATAAATTATTCATTCGAATTAAATAAAATATTGAAGAATATTTCCATAATTTGTTATTATACATTTGAGTTCAAAATGTATAATTTTACTGTTCAGCGAAACGATTGACACTATATCTCTATATTAATGGAAAATTAAATAATATTATTTTATTTCAACGTAGATTATCATTATATACAGACAACGATATAGTTATATATAGAATATGAGTGGAAAAAAATTTACTAAAATTTTTATTTGATATATCTTTTATATGGGTTTTCATCAAATAAAAATCAATGTTGGATGGAGTAGTCCGTTACTTTGTGATAATTAATTTCATTCCAAAAATCAATATAATTAACTGAGAGTTATTATTTCTACTATATTTCTGTAGTATTCCTCCTAAAGGATATCACAAACTATTTTATGAGATCAAAGATGAGGATCACTTATTTCATTTTTGATGGCTACATAAATTCCACGCAGATTAATAATAGAAAAATTGCGATTATCTGTTCTTTATTACAGGTTTATTGTTCTATCTTGCAGGTTTATTGTTCGAGATAATAACAGAATATATTTTAATGCAATTAGCTGGTGGCACTTTCTGGCTTGAATTTTTCTAATGAGAGGTCAATATCCAATAAAATAGGATTGATTTTCAATAAAAATTTTAGACTGAATTTTTTTGAAACAACTAACTTCATGATACAAAGCTTTCTGCATTTCAGAAATTTTATTCACATACATTACATTCTCCTGACCTGATCATAAATATGAATTTTACAGTAAATTACAACATATGTTATTGTTATTTTATTTCATGAAATGAATGATAAAATACAATGAATGTTTCAATAATTTTTTAAAATTATTTTCAACTAAATGACATTTGTGAATATTGTTGATCCTGGCTGATTTTTCCACCCTCCATATACATATGCTTGAAATATTTGGTCATCTTCCCGAATATCTTGGACTTTCATCATTATATTGTGATCATTCCATAATTTGATTTTATTTAGCATAATTTTTTTATTACTACTTTTCCTTCATTATATTCTTCATTTTCTTCGCTGTTTGTTATTTTATCCTTAATTGTATATGAAATATTCTATTTCAAGTATTGTGCAATTTCTACTGCTTGAAGCTTTTCATCTTCTAGTTTTATCTCCACATCAAGACCTACAGCTTCTAATGTTTCCTTCATTTTTGATATTATGTACTACCATCATTCAATCCATTCATATTCATTTTTATTTCCCCAAAATTTACAGGAGATGTCAAAAAAGTATATAAACAAAAAAAAACGTTTCACATAAAAACAGTTATTCTAGTAAATCACATCTGACAAAATGTAAATATATTCACATATATTGACAAACATAAATTTAATGTGCAATAAATTAATAAGGAGTTTGTTGAAACTTTTGAAGCATACATTCTTCCACTGAGTAGAATACACCTTCTACCAGAATTTTTTTGATCTCATTTTTGAATCGCACTCTAGATAGTGTTTTCACATGCTCGGGTAGTATGTTGAACATTTTCAAACCGTTATATATCTGCATATTTTGGGTTTTCTTCAGACGGTGAAATGGTGGCACATATTTGCCCTTTGTTCTGGTGTGGTGGTCGTGAACTTCTTGATATCTATGGAATTTGTCCTTGCTTTCAAAGATGTAGATAAGACACTCGAGTATGTAGCACGACGGAGCTGTAAGTATATCATATTTCCTGAACAGTGGTCGACAACTTGCAATTCGGTCAGTACCAGCGATTAATCGAACAGCTTTTTTTGCTTCAGGAAGATGCTGTCGGCCTGTGAAGATGCACCCCATTCAATCAGGATAATGCTGCAGGTCATCCTTACATGAAAATGTGCATGATATACAACGGGTGCTTCGTTTTCGGTAAGTATATTCTTTATTTGTCTTATTGCGAACAATTCTGTGGAAAGTCTTTTACCTAATCCGATTAAATAATGTGCCCAGGTTAGATTTGCACCAATTGTTACCTCAAGTAAGGAGATACTGTCCTTACTGCGACGTTTCGTGGTGATAACTATCTCCTGTGTCTTTTCGGTATTGACGGTATTGATTGATTCGATTTCTCCTCGAGTACAATGTTAATGCCAGCCTTGTTCAAGAATGTTGTATCATCGGCGAATAGGATTTTATCATCCGCAACAACTTTATACAGCAAGCCATCAATATATACTAAAAATAGAATAGGTCCGATCACCGATCCCTTAGGCACACCCACGATGATTCTTCTTTTTACCGACAGCCTTCCACAATTTGGTAGCGACCTTGCAGATATGACCTGAACAGATTTAGCGCTGACCCTCTTATGCCAACATACTCCAACTTGGACAAAAGCTCCCCATGATCGACACAATCAAATGCCTGTCTTAAGTCCATACAGGTCAAAGTCACCTCTTTAGAATCATCCAATGCCTCCATTATAAACTCGACGATGTGCAATAGGGCAGTCGCTGTGGATTTTTCTCTCCTGAAACCATGCTGACGATCACTCAGGAACGATATCAACCTAGACTTAATGAAGGATTCGAAGACCTTTGAGACAGCTGGCAGAACAGAGTCACTCTTCTTGTATACCGAGTCACCCTAGCAAGTTTGAGCTCCTCCGAGAAGATACCCTCCTGAAAACATCTGTTTATCAGATGTGAGAGTAGATTGGCCTGGCAATGAATAACTGTCTTCAGCAATCTCACGGAAAAGCCGTAAATATCACGTGAGGGCTTGTTTTTCAAGAATGAGACTGCTTTTTTTACTTCCTCAGGTGTTGTCGGAGAGAGAAAAAATGATTTTGTACTGTTAACCTTTTTGTTCTTCAATAGACATTCACTTATATCCGAGCTGCCAGTCCGCACACTGAGTTTTTCTGCTATGGTGGAAAAATATACATTGAATTCCTCTTTTGATAAGACACTGGTGTTACTCAACCGTTATTTTCGCAAATTTTTTCGTTTGTTCTTCTGCTTTTGCTTTCATTCCATTACCTTCATCTGTTCTTCAAGTCGTACTTTCTGACCAAATCCTTCATGTATTTCATTTATTCTTGAGATAAAGATAATGATTTCTTTTATATTATTTTTCTTTATCCTAGATATTTTTGCTATATCTTTCGCATTATTCTTTACTCTTTTCTTCACATTAACTTCATTTCTTTCCATTCTCCAGAAATTCACTTTCATTTCTCTCATAAATCTTAGCATTATACATAATTATTATACTGGCATTCTCATATTGTTCATCCGTTGTTTCAACTGATTTATCTTCCTTTGTTCTACGTAATTCTCCTTCTCTTTATATTTATATTTTGAAAATAAAATGTAGAGTAGAAGAATTCACTTTATAGATACTAGAAAGGCATGCACCACTTAATAGTGATGATGGTTTTCAATCAGCTCTTGAGTTTCTGTTGATAGAATTCCAGTTACAATTACACTTCTAGTTATTGAAATTATTTTAGAATTTTTTTATAATTTGATGTTTGTTGAGAACGAAATATGTGAATTATAACTCATACGGCAGTACGAAATATCTGATATACTATATAAGTTATGTGTCAGATACTTCCTACTCATCAACTTAACAACAAGTGTTGTCTCCTCTGATGAAATAAATAAAAACAATAAATCTGAAGTCTATAAGATATGTATATTATGTATAATATATATACATAATGTATATTAATATATATACATAATGTATATTATGTATACATAGAGATTTACTGCTAATATTCAATTATTTTGTTATTGAGATAAATTTTCTGGGATATTTCATTCTGTTCATTTTATTGTCGATTAATTCAAGTGGAACCTGTTTTAATTAAAGATTAACGTTAATGGGACAGTTCTGGATAACGAAATATTTTTTTACTTTTTAATAACTCTGAAAGCATCACATATTACTTATTGGATATTATACTAGTTCTGAGAACATTAAATGAGAGATAATATAATGCATAGCTATCATAAGTACAGTTTACGATATTCACTGTAGTAACAGTTTAACAAAATAACGAAAATAAAGATATTCATTAATTTATGCCACTTTTTGATAGTATTTTCAATTCTCAAATTTCATCACAAGGGGTTAGAAAAATAAACCCCAAATATTTTGCTTCAGAATTGGTGTTTTAACATTATTATAATGAAAAGTTTGATTCAGAAACGTGAATTCAATAAGAAGCCTTTTTGTGATTTTTTTTGCAAAAAAATTTTTATGTTGATTGAAATCTAGTTTAAATTGAAAAACATAAAAAATATTTCCATTGAATTATTACGTTTGTATAAATGTATGAGGAAAGTATCAGTTAATTAATTAGAACGTACTAACCTTTTTAAAGTTTAAATTGATTCAAGAATGTTAGTTCAATAGGCAACTTTTTTTAATTTTTGATTGTCTCGGTCTTTACTTGACGGAAATTCATCTTCAATATAAGAAAAACAAATGTTAACTTCCGCTATTTTATTGATTTTCATAACAATTGTTTCGTCATACCATGACTTCATCAGGTGAGTATTTAAACTGAGGTATACAATGCAAAACATGACCTTAAATACACAGCTCTGGTACAAAAAATAGAGAAAAATATTAAGTAGGGGGGATCTATTTAAATCTATTTGATCATTCAATAAAATTTGTCTTTTATTATATCTATTGATTTCTTAAGTTTCTAACAGATTTAGTTCCTGACTTTTGTTTTCAATATGTAATATTTCATAGTTCATATTAAAATTATGGCCAGTCTCTAACAAATGGTTGGCATAAGTTGAATTCGGTTTATTATTAATGTAACATTTTTCATGTTCTCGTATCCTTGTCTGGAATGAACGGCCTGTCTGTCCCACATATACAGATGGGCAATCACTACATGTTAACTTGTAAACTCCTGATTTTTTGTTTTTAGGAATGACGTCTTTATTATTTTTTATTAAGCTGCCTAAAGAATTAATAGTTTTAAAAGAGATATTATATTTTCCTTTTTTCTTTAAATATCTAGCAATCTTTTCGGATTTTTGGCCTATGTAAGTTAACTTTTTTTACTAAAATTCTTGATTTGATTAAAATAAATAAAAAATGATCAGACTCTTTCCACATATATTCACTAACGAAGTAATTTATTGATACAATTGAGTAGGCAGTTGTCGAATATTGTTAAAATAATGAATATTTTCATTATTATTATTGTCATTTAATTTCCTATATAGTTTCAGAAAATCCTTTCGACATCATAACAATTTGAAGAATATGGGCTGCTATGGTCATTGGCCATAGCCCACTAACTGATGTACACAAATACACTCGCAATACCTGACATCATAGCCATCTCTGTTCACTATTCCACTGACTCGTTATTTCGAATGCAGCTGTCCTACTCGAATACATGGTGTTCCAACAACCACTACTCCATGGCTTTGACTGATGAACAAATGGTAGATCCTACAAACCCATCGGACCGGATTGGTCCTTTGAGGGGAAGCACTAGCTGTTTCATTAAAGTTCGTCTTTACTGCTGCATTTTCTTTCGATTCAATACTACATAATCCGGGTATCTCACTTAAACCTTGAAATTTCGCTATTTCGTCATTAATCTCAGCATTGTTTTTGAAAATTGTCAACGATCTACTCTTTTCATTAAATTAAAATTCATTCAATCATTTAAACCTAACAGACCCAATAGATGACAACGGAATAGAAAGACATTTGTACAAGTAAAAATAATAAAAAGATATAAGTCATACTTCTTCTTCTTCCAGTGCTTTCTCCGTGGTTTGTTATACAAAACACGTATAAAGACAGAAGGGAAAAATGAAAAAAAAAATTTCACAACATAAAATTTCAATATTTGTGGGAGGAAAAAAGGATATTCGTGAAATAAACTAAAGTTTATATGTGATTTTACTCTCATTTCATTTAATGAGCGTAATATCAGGTGACATAGGAAATAAGTACGAACTACATTAAACGGTTAAAGCTTATCGTAAACGTTTGTGTTCCACAGAGCATCTGCTTCCTTGAAAGAAGGATTATTACAAAATTTCTAAATATCATACAGATTTATTCTGTGAACCTCCTACAAATTTTAATTTCAAAATAATTTTATTCGAGAAGTCTTAGAATTTTTTTAAATTAAAATTTGTAGGAGTTTTACAGAATAAATCTGTATGATATTTAAACTTTTTTAAAAAAAGCTAGAGAATGCTTTCACACATGCAGTTCAAAGAGAATTTTCCCCTTGAGTTTTTGTTTTTATTAGATCAGCTCTCCTCCTGGGCAAGCAAAAATCAAGATTCGAAACTCGGAGATCATTGCTCAATTCTCCTTTTTTGTAGTGATAAAAAATTTCGATAAATCTTGAATGATCTCCATGATACTGACATCAATCTATGGATAATAATGAGCAAGCGCGAAAATGCTACTATCCAATAAAATGTTTTTGAATTTTATAAACTTAATGATGCTGTGGATAACTCTACGAAAGTGAAGGATATTAAACCTGTATGATCTAAAAATGTTTTAGTCAAAATAATGAAAATAGTCTTCTTTTTGATAGAAGGATTATCACAAAATTTTAAATATCATACAGATTTATTCCTCCGACGAATTTTAGTTTCAGAAAATTTTCATTCAAAAACATTTGAAATTAAATTAAATAAATACTTTTAGAAAACAGTGTTTCAATTTAATAAATTGATTACATTGAAACAGTGTTTTCTAAAGACCCTTTTTTAAATTAATTCTACAAGTTTTGAATAAAAACGTTTTGGTCATTATATAATTATATGTTGGTGTATTGAGTAATTTCAAAGCTTGATAATAATGATTCTTTGAATGATTATTTGTGAAGTGTATTATTTAGAATGCTAATTGCTAATTATAATGTCATTCTGGTCGAATATTCCACTTTATAAGATTTTTTATATAATGTTTTTGGGTATATACATTCTGTCAAGAAAGTACCGGGAATTATCGATTTAAATCTGGCGGGGCAATGAGGCAGGTAAAATTTTTTTTCCTAGGTTGGTACCACTGTCCTTAATTACTATGCCAAGCTTGAGCGGGATCTGTCAACTAGTGTGTTTGCAACATCTGATTAAGTCAGTCGATGTCAGAGTGCGTGCCGATTTTTACTATGGGTGATTACGTTGAGCAAAGAATTTGTTTAAAGTTTTGTGTTGCAAATGAATTTTCGTGTGCCGATGCATTGAAAATGTTGCAAAAGGCCTTTGGTGATAATGCTCTATCGAAAACTCGTGCATATCAGTGGTACAGAGCCTTCAAGGACGGTCGTGAAGTGGTCGAAGACTTGCCTCGTTCCGGACGCCCATCGACGGCTTCGATCGAAGATAACGTCGATAAAATTAAGGAAAGGGTGCTGGAAAACCGTCGTACCACCTTGAGAGAGATAGCACATGATCTTAAGATATCCCACCAGTCCGCACGTACGATTTTGATATTTTGGGCATGAGAAAGGTGGCCGCACGACTCGTACCGAAAGACCTGAATTTTCTTCAAAAACGTCATCGCGAACAGGTTGCTTCAGACATGCTGGATCGCTGTAATTCCGATTCTACATTCATGGAACGCATTATAACTGGTGATGAGACCTGGGTCTACGAGTACGATATGCAAACAAGCCAGCAATCATCGGAATGGGTGGCAAAAAATGAGCCGAAACCGAAAAAACCACGCCAAAGACGCTCGAAAATGAAGGTGATGCTCATTGTTTTCTTTGATATCCGTGGCGTGGTGCACTACGAATTCGTTCCAGAGGGTCAGACGGTAAACAAGGAGTATTACCTTGCGTGAGCGTATCCGTAAGAAGCGGCTAAATTTGTGGGCGAACAACTCATGGATTTTGCATGACGATAACGCGCCTTCTCACCGAGCTACGATTGTGACTGACTTTCTCGCCAAAAACTCAACAAACGTGCTTCAGCAACCACCGTATTCGCCGGATTTGGCTCCCTGCGACTTTTTCCTCTTCCCAAAACTAAAATTGCCCCTTCGTGGCACCCGTTTTGAGTCGATTGAAGCCATAAAACAAAATTCGGCGCGAGAGCTAAAGTTCATCCCGGAAAGCGCCTATAAAAAATGTATCGATAATTGGAAGTGCCGTTGGCATAGACGTATTGGAGCAAATGGAGCCTATTTTGAAGGCGACCCAATAAATTTTGACGATTAAATGTAAAAATGTTGTTTTAATTGAAAATTCCCGGTACTTTCTTGACAGAGTAGTATATTATAAAGGCACATTATAAACACAAAGTGCAATACGGGAAAATATGCAGGGTGGCTATAGTCACACGTCTTCCAAGCTGTTGGATAGAGGGACGTCTGTCAGGTAAGGGTGATACCACGGAAATGAAATATCAGAGGCGGATCAAAAGAAGCATAGAACATTAGCAGTTAAATTAAAATTCAACGAGGGTAATAGTGAATTTTTGCAACACCAAGTAAATATTGTCAAGCACACCTCTCATTTAATAATTATCGTTTAATTAACAGTGAAAAATTCATAAGTTATGCAGACAATTAACAACCAGGAGAAACGCATGCATAAAATATTAAGAGTTCAGCCTATTGAATTAGAATTACTGAGCAAGATCAACGATAATGGAGAATAATTGATTTCCATTTTCAAAATACACAGTAAATGATATAAATCTAAGAAATCAAACAGCTTTCCATCAGATCAATGTCATTTAATATTTATAATGGTAAAAACAACTCTGCGCTCATATTATACATACTATTGGTCTGATGTGTAATTGTCTGCGGTTTATATTAGCATGTTCCACATTAATGATAAACTTTAATGTCGACAATTAGATTGTGCGTCGACTCAAATAATTGGGAAATTGGCTGGATGAGCCTCTCAAACTTTTCGACAAGGGCAAAGTCGATAGTGTCCCAATTATCTCTGAAATGCGGCAAAGAAACGAGCCTTTTCTGAAGAATCTTGGCTATGTGGTGGGACACTAGCGGAATCATCGCAAACGGGACTTGTTATTGGTGAAATGACGATGATCGGCCATAAACATTGGCGGATTTCAGAAAAAACAGCTTGCTGATGAAAAAACGATTATGATGATATACACGTCCGTATGCTGAACGTCTTGTAGTCGACTCCTCAATAAGTGGTTGGATGAGCTACCACACATCTGCTATATTCATTGACCGAAGCTTCGACAGACTACCACCTCAATCGCTGGCTGAAAAGTTGGTAGGCTAATGAAATAAACTAGGATTTGGATGATTGTGGTGGTCGATGTTAAAGCACGGATTGCTCCTGAGAAGAGCGAGTTCTTTGCTCGTTGAATCGATTTTTTACCAAGCAAATGGAGATCAGTAACTGAAAAAGAAGAAATATAAATTCGAAACTTCGAAGTTCGAAGGGTAATTTTGAAATATTATGAACAAAAACTGGATCAATTCACCGAAACCTCTACAAATTTTGGATTAGAACATTTCTCAAAAATTTTTTAAAATTATTTGAATAAAATATCTTAAAACACTGTTTAACTATAGACATACTGCTCTGTCAAGAAAGTACCGGGAATTTTCAATTAAAACAACATTTTTACATTTAATCGTCAAAATTTATTGGGTCGCCTTCAAAATAGGCTCCATTTGCTCCAATACATCTATGCCAACGGCACTTCCAATTATCGAAACATTTTTTATAGGCGCTTTCCGGGATGGACCTTAGCTCTCGCGCCGAATTTTGTTTTATGGCTTCAATCGACTCAAAATGGGTGCCACGAAGGGGCAATTTTAGTTTTGGGAAGAGGAAAAAGTCGCAGGGAGCCAAATCCGGCGAATACGGTGGTTGCTGAAGCACGTTTGTTGAGTTTTTGGCGAGAAAGTCAGTCACAATCGTAGCTCGGTGAGAAGGCGCGTTATCGTCATGCAAAATCCATGAGTTGTTCGCCCACAAATTAGACCGCTTCTTACGGATACGCTCACGCAAACGTTTCATAACGCCTAGGTAATACTCCTTGTTTACTGTCTGACCCTCTGGAACGAATTCGTAGTGCACCACGCCACGGATATCGAAGAAAACAATGAGCATCACCTTCATTTTCGAGCGGCTTTGGCGTGGTTTTTTCGGTTTCGGCTCATTTTTTGCCACCCATTCCGATGATTGCTGGCTTGTTTGCATATCGTACTACTCGTAGACCCAGGTCTCATCACCAGTTATAATGCGTTCCATGAATGTAGAATCGGAATTACAGCGATCCAGCATGTCTGAAGCAACCTGTTCGCGATGACGTTTTTGAAGAAAATTCAGATCTTTCGGTACGAGTCGTGCGGCCACCTTTCTCATGCCCAAAATATTAATCAAAATCGTACGTGCGGACTCGTGGGATATCTTAAGATCATGTGCTATCTCTTTCAAGCTGGTACGACGGTTTTCCAGCACCCTTTCCTTAATTTTATCGACGTTATCTTCACCACTTCACGACCGTCCTTGAAGGCTCTGTACCACTGATATGCACGAGTTTTCGATAGAGCATTATCACCAAAGGCCTTTTGCAACATTTTCAATGCATCGGCACACGAAAATTCATTTGCAACACAAAACTTTAAACAAATTCTTTGCTCAACGTAATCACCCATAGTAAAAATCGGCACGCACTCTGACATCGACTGACTTAATAAGCTGTTGCAAACACACTAATTGACAGATCCCGCTCAAGCTTGGCATAGTAATTAAGGACAGTGGTACCAACCTAGGAAAAAAAATTTTTACCTGCCTCATTGCCCCGCCAGATTTAAATCGATAATTCCCGGTACTTTCTTGACAGAATGTATAGAATTATTAACAAATATTGCGGCAGTTAACCAATACAGAATCAAAAGAAAACATGAAGTACTGAGCGTGAAATTAAGCTCAAAAGTATTGGAAGAAAATATAAAATAATGACCGTGATTATACAGAAACATAATTCAAGACAAGTTGATTGCATACTCAAAAATAACAAATTACATCACCAAATATACTCCACATAGAATTTAAGCCCGTTTCGGGATATTCACAAATAACAAATTCCATCACCAAATATGCTGCACATAGAATTGAAAAAGTTCTTTTTTATTTCACTTGTCAAAAAATATATAGCACATTCTCCAGACACCAATTTTGAAAT
Organism: Megalocaria dilatata; assembly: GCA_034642435.1. NCBI lineage: Eukaryota > Metazoa > Arthropoda > Insecta > Coleoptera > Coccinellidae > Megalocaria > Megalocaria dilatata. The sequence continues at coordinate 46,798,707 of CM067859.1, read as the reverse complement.
TGAACATAAATAAACGTGGGCAACTTAATGAGCACCATTTCTGAAACTAGACTGTGCCCCAGCAAAATGTTAAGAAGAAGGTATTACGATCATAAATTTTTACCTGCCTCATTGCCCCGCCAGATTTAAATCGATAATTCCCGGTACTTTCTTGACAGAATGTATAGAATTATTAACAAATATGTGCGGCGGTTAACCAATACAGAATCAAAAGAAAACATGAAGTACTGAGCGTGAAATTAAGCTCAAAAGTATTGGAAGAAAATATAAAATAATGACCGTGATTATACAGAAACATAATTCAAGACAAGTTGATTGCATACTCAAAAATAACAAATTACATCACCAAATATACTCCACATAGAATTTAAGCCCGTTTCGGGATATTCACAAATAACAAATTCCATCACCAAATATGCTGCACATAGAATTGAAAAAGTTCTTTTTTATTTCACTTGTCAAAAAATATATAGCACATTCTCCAGACACCAATTTTGAAATTGAACATAAATAAACGTGGGCAACTTAATGAGCACCATTTCTGAAACTAGACTGTGCCCCAGCAAAATGTTAAGAAGAAGATATTACGATCATAAAATTTTTCAGATTAAATTCGAAGAGGTTCCGAAGTATCGGGTGTTTTTTTTAGAGTGATAGAACTTCAAATTGAAATAAAACTCATTTAAATTAAGATTGAAGCCAAATTTTTTTTAATTTGAAAGATAATTTATGACATTCATGTTTTAAGAATAATTTCCGGCATAGCTCTGCGGAACCGCATTCGACTAGACCAATTTTGGACCAATTTTTCGAGTAATTCAGGCCTTATTTCATCAACAATACGAGTTTTGATGGCTTCCAAATCGTCTAATGTTTCTGATTTATGACTTGACATAACCCCAAAGAAAATAATACAGTGGAGTTCCGTCACATGATCTTGGAGGCCAATTAATTGGACCATTTTTCGAAATCATGTTATCGCCAAATCTTTCTTTCAATAAATCAATTGTTACGGTAGCAGCATGAGGTGTAGCACCATCTTGTTAGAACCAAAACACTTCTGGAACGATAACATTCAAATTTTGAAACAAATAATCATTGATCATTGATCTGTAACGAGCACCATTCACTGTAACACAGCGTGTGAAGCATACCATACAGTGCATTTTTCAGGATGCAATAGAACCTGCAGAACTTCTTGAGGATTTTTTTCACTCCATATACGGCAATTCTGCTTGTGTATATAGCAGTTCATCCAGAAATAAGCTTCATCACTGAACACAATTTTACGATGAAAAAGTAGATCAACTTCAAGCTGTTCTAGGGTCCAATCAGCAAACTAACGACGCTTATTATGGTCATGTGGCTTTAGTTTTTGAACCAATTGGATCTTGTATGGGTGTACACCAAATTCTTTATGCAAAATTTTCCATGTGGTGTATGCACAGAGTCCAACTTGTTGTGAACGTCGACGAATAGACAAATATGGATCATCAATAACACTATGACTTAGAGCAGCGATCTTTTCTTCTATACGTACAGGTCTTTGTCTTGTTGTTGTTGTCGCATGGAGTAGAGAAAATATTTTCCGAAATCTATCGATAGTTCGACGAATAAACTGCTCTGATGGACGATTATGTAAACCATAAATTTCACGAAGTGCTCTATAAGTTTGGCGAATAGAACACTGATTTTGAAAAAACAATTCAACAATTTGTAAACCTTGTTGCGGCGTGAGTCTTTCCATGATAATTTGTCAGTGCTCACTGAATAGAAATGTCAAAACAATATGGCTTCTACCTTCTGTCAAATCACAGTTATCCCTATCAAAAGTTCTATCACTCTAAAAAAACACCCGATAATTTCAAAATTTATGGATATTTGCTTATAATAATTATTATTCGTATTTTCACACATACGCCTGGCTGGTTTCAGATATTGAGTCAATGATCGTATCTTCTTTTCAACATTTTTCTGTGGAATAGCCTTATTTTATAAATTGTGCTCAATTAGTTGACCACGTTCATTTAAGATTGTTCTCAAGGAGGACGTTGGTGAATTAAGGTATATAGATATATTTGAATTATTGTTTTTATTCATATCCAAATGAATTCAGACTGTGGAGAATATGCTTGAGAATTTCAGATTCTCTTTCTGAAGAATGTGCTGTATATTTTTTAAAAAGGGAAATAACGAAAGACTTTAAATTCCTTGTGGATTATTTTTTGGATTACCAAAAAATCAACAAAATAAATAAAAAATTTCATTAGGAATTGTCTGAAGTAGAAGATGTATACGATACAGAATGAACCATTAAATTTATGTAATCGTTAAACATTTATATTTTTTCTTCGTGATGAAATTCAAAAACCTAAATTGCTACATTACAAGAAAATCCACTACAATTAATGCAAAAAGTTTGAAGTTGGCTAAATGTTCACTTGTAAAACTCGCTTTAAACGAATTCAACTGACACTTGTTAAATATTAATTCACTATTGTAAGTGCTGCTGCATTAATCTACATTAAGGGTAGGTGTGAGAGAGATAAAAAATGGTGGGGTGGTATCATAGACTTATTATTTTAATACGTCTATGGGGGGTAACCACTGAAGCGACAAACCAGTGAGGATGTCTTCAATAAATGAACAGGTCCTTCTTAAGGGACTGTTTATTCTCCCTTCTCGAGAGCGGGTTGCAGATCACATTCATGATCTATAATGGAGAAAGAGTTTGCAGATAACAATTGTATTAATTCTTTGAAGCTTCTACAAATTAAATCTCGAAAAATATCTTGAAAACATTTACGAACTGAATTAAATAAAAAACCTTAAATACATTGTTTCACTCCATAGATACCTAGAGTTATCAACACATATGAGCGGCAGTTAAATAATAAATAATAAAAAAACATTAAATACTGACCGTAATCATCCAGAACCATCAACCAAGACAAATTTGTTCCTATTGGATATTCCAAAATAACCAATTCAATCACCAAAAAATGGTCCACATGGAATTTGGGAAGGTCTTTTTCATTTTCCTCTGGAAAAATTAGAAAGCACATTATCCAGAAAAGGAATCTGAAATTCTTACCTACTATATGCAACTCAGTTGGAAGTTATTTGGATGCTAAATAAAAACAATCAATAAAATATATCTACAAACCTTTATTCACCAAATGGTCTGTTTGAAAGCGAACTTCAATAAACGTGTTCAATTAGTTACGCACCATTTAAAAAACTATGTTGTTCCACAGAAAAAAGTCGATAATAAGATGAAGATAAAATCAATATCTGAAAACTGCCACGCGCATAAACGAAAATACAAATTATGAATAAAACAAACAAATATAAGTTAAAAATTTACTTCGATGGATTTTTTTGAAATAATACAGATAACAGCTGGATCAATTCTCCAAAACCTCTACAAATTTAATTTAAATAATCTCTTAAATCTTTTAGAATTAAATTGAATAAATTTTCTGTTTGAAAAAGTAAAATTCCTAGCGCACATATTTGACAGTTCATAAACAGATTATACTACTTCAGGAACTTGATCTGCCTATTTCAACTAACAATCTACCCAGTATATTTAGTCTCGAAGATGTTTCTTTCGAAAGTTGTTGTACCTAAAAACTGTATGGACATCATTGATTTTGAACATCAGTTAATCATATGTAGTTTCCAATTCAATGACCTTTTGAAAATTGAAATATTTTACTGTTTTTATAAAGAACCTCTTTAAAATGTTCACTTCAATTTCCTTCAATCAAATATTTTCCACGCAATTCATTCCTCAAGAATTTCACCTATATTTTTCATGAGTATTAAACGTCGTTCTCTAGAAAATGTTATGAAGATTAAAAAAGTTGTCAGTCAGCGGCAATCTCCAAGTTGCCATGTGAGAACAGGTATATTATAGTTAATTATTTACAATGATCGTGTTTTTCTAGAAAATTATATACTAAACTGAAATTAATTTTTTTGTAGACTATAACACGTGGTAGCCTCTGCAGAATGACTGCATATTAATATCTGAATTAATTACCCTTTTTCTGGATGAGCGTTAGCGAAGAAGAAGAAATGCACTTTGCTTTTGATTTAAAAAGAACGGAATACATTTAAAGTAAGATTCTGCATTTAAAGCGATGTTTTCTGAGTATAATACATATGACATATATGTTGAAAAGATTTTACTGAATAAACACTACTAAAAATTCAGATCTCAGTATCGAATAGACAAAATCCATCAAAAGATTCCGCCAATGGGATCATTAAAAGTTTTATCAAAATCTCAGAAAATAGAATAACTGAAAAATAAAGAAAAAACAGGATACTACATCGAAGGTTAGCTGCAAATTATCATGCAATGTGAAAGATCTTTCGTTAAGCACTTCTTATTTTTAAATTTGAATAAAACAAAGTGTGTGAGGAAGATGTTATCGAAATTTTTTATTCGCTTGGAAAATCTAGCCATACCATTATATCTTTCAAATGTACGCCGTGGCTGCTCTGGGTGCGTGCACCTGAAGTGGCCCATTTTCCATGACTCATAATCATAAATCAAGCTGAATTTGACCGATGCTATGGGTTTATTTGAAGGTTATCTGCTTAAAATAACCTCACAAGAAAAAGTCTAACCGGGGTCAATTCGCACGATCTCTGTGGCCATACTCAGAATAGTACATATCAGCGTTCAAACAAGGCTGATTTTAAATTGTACGGATATCATCACAGTAGTCCCGGGTTTCCGCTCAGACTTGTTCAGCCCCAGCGGACCACCAGAATGCTGTAAGGGAAGATATGGTTAGTAGACAGTGAAAAAAAAGAAAAGAAAAGCATGAAAGGCGTCTGCTCTGGCTTGTGGGCCCCAGCAGACATGGCCCCAGCAGGTATGGGTGAAAGATATAAATTAAATACTACAATATAAATATTATATTATTTGCATGGCATCTTCTTGAGCCACTGAGGAAGAGGTTATCTGAAACATAGTTGAGATTATTCAGGAAAAGAAAAGAAAAGCAATGAGAGGCATCTGCTCTGGTTTGATGCCTGATATAAATCAAATATTACAATATAAATATTATACTATTTGCGTTGACATCTTCTTGAGCCAATCCGGAAGAGGTTATCTGAAACAGTTATATTATAGATAAAAGAGTTAGTAAATGGGACGTTTGTTTAGGTAATATAAGATTTGCACAGTTGCTTTAGCAGTACGAGCAATTCGATATTGTTTATCTAATTTTGATGATCTCTGTGGCCAGTTTACATCACCCCCACGTAAGATGACCAGCCTCAAATCGCTCGTACAGATTGTCCAATGTGACGTGAGCTGTGTGGCACGTAACGCCGTCCTAATGGAAACACATGTCGTTGGTATTTATAACATCCAATTTAGGCCAAAATATCTTGATAAACATAGACCTATAGCGCTGTATCATGAAACAATAATAAATATAAATATTATCTCGAAGTAATCGAACTCGAAATTATTTTAGTTCTCAATGCAGATGATATTGTTTGAAAATTGAAACTGCAAACATTATCTAATTAATAATAATAATACTATCAATATTATATCCAATTTTAGAAAACTACAGAATGATACTATCTTCTGTTTTAAATGTAAAGGCAGATTTATTCTGTAAAAACTTTATATAATTTAATTAAAAAAAAAATTAAAGCAAAGTGTCTCGGAAAAACTATGTTTCTATCAAAGTAGACATATACAGTATAAAATTAAGTGTTATATGCCAACTTTGATATTTTCTTTAATTTAAAGAGTGCAGATTTGTCAATTTATTTTGAGTTAAAGACTTACTTTTATCCTTACACATAATATTTTTAGGCTTCGGATCTTATAAATGTTGACTACATTTATGATAATATTTGTAACATTGTCTATTGGTAATTTTATTTTCATTTTAAAAGTCGACTGAATATTCCGGATGCGAATTTTAAACGTTGTTCTACACGATTTGGTAAGTCATATATATATATATATACATATATATATATATATATATATATATATATATATATATATATATTATATATATATATATATATATATATATATATATATATTTAAGTAGACATACAACACTGTAAAACATAAAGGAATCTATACAAAAAAAAGTAAATTGATAGAAATTAAATAAGATACAAAGCTGATATAATAAACTAACTCCTGTGACATATATATATATATAATTTTATTTTCACTTTAAAAGTCGACTGAATATTCCGGATGAGTTTAAACGTTGTTCTACACGATTTGGTAAGTCATATATATATATATATATATATATATATATATATATATACATATATATATATATATATATATATATATATACATATATATATATATATATATATATATATAAGTCACAGGAGATAGTTTATTATATCAGCTTTGTATCTTATTTAATTTCTATCAATTTACCTTTTTTGTATAGATTCCTTTATGTTTTATAGTGTTGTATGTCTATTTAAATAGAAATATATTATAGTTCTTTCCAAACACCAAACATTTTGATTAGTTTTTAAGTTATAGGTTAGTAATATTTGTGATCGTTAAATTTTTAACATGTTAATATCCAGTTGTAATCCCGAATTCCTTCATCTCATCATTCCAACGTACATTCACAGGATCGACATCATTGTGATCAAAATGTTAATAAAATTTAATGATTATAGACTCAATATTTTAAAACTGCCACGTGCACGTGGTCCGGATTTCACAGCCCTGTTTCAATGACATATGTCGAACAGAACTGTGATCCGAAGCCTCATACGTTTAGCCATTTAACGATATTCATGGTTTATCTACTGCTGAACGTATAAAAATTGTGAAAACTTATTACAAATACAATGATTCTCTAATAAGTACGTTTCGTCCATTACGAGCAGATTATGGTCGATATAATCGACCTTCTGAGTGTACGTACAGTTGTTAACACAGTGAAAACATTCGAGAGGCTGGATCTGTTACTGATGTCTTAAGGCCCATACATAATCGAAATGCAGACTTGACCGAAAATATTTCTACTGTAAGTGAAAGTGTTGAATTCATCGGGGCGCACAATATTTGGGTGTCTTTGACGGCACGCTATGACGTATTTTGCATCTGGATTTGCATCTCCATCCTTATAACACTCAGTTGACGAAAGACCTAATGCGAGCTGACCATAGAATGCGTAGAACATATGCCGATTGGATGCTTGAACAATAACGTTTGGATGACGATTTTTCGCATCGATTTTTTTTCAGCGACGAAGCACATTTTTCACTCGGTGGCTATGAAATCAAACAAAATTGTCGCATCTGGGATAGTTAAAATCCTCATGTAACTGCTGAGAGATTTTTACATCCACAAAAAGTCACTGTATGGTGTGAAATTTTGGTCTGGTGGATTGATTGGCCCGTTCTTCTTCGAAAATGAATAACCGTCAATTCTCATCGGAATAGCTAAATGATAACCGATTGTTTTGGTCTGAAATTAATGATATGGAATTGAAAGAGATGTGGTGCCAGCAAGATGGTGCAACAAGCCACACAACACGACCCGTTTTGGCTTTATTGCAAGAAAAATTCCCAGAACGCGTAATTTCTCGTTTCGGCAATATGAATTGGACACCAAGATCTTATGATTTATCGCCTTTGTTTTTTTGCGAGGTTATACGAAGTATCGTGTTTATGCCGATAACCCTCAGACCCCTAGCTATCTTGGGGTAGTCCTAGACGCAGGACTATCCTTCTTTCCCCATATTTCTCATGTCCGGTTGAAGATGTCAAGGCTTAACATGAAGTTCAGGCGACTCTCTAGAGCAATAGGCGAAGACGGTAAAAACGTTATGCGCGTTTACTACAAGTCCGTCTTCCTTCCCGTGGTTCTATACTGCTGCTCGGTATGGACCCACCGATTTTCATCGAAACTTATCCGTTTGTCATCGATCAATCCTTCTCCTCATGACGTCTGCCTGTAGAACCGTAGCCACGTCGGCACATTAGGTTCTCACAGGAAATATCCCCCTTAATCTTATGGCTAAATTCAATTCTGCCAAATACCATTTCAGACCCCTAGCTATCTTGGGGTAGTCCTAGACGCAGGACTATCCTTCTTTACCCATATTTCTTATGTCCGGTTGAAGATATCAAGGCTTAACATGAAGTTCAGGCGACTCTCTAGAGCAATAGGCGAAGACTGTAAAAACGTTATGCGCGTTTACTACAAGTCCCTCTTCCTTCCCATGGTTCTATACAGCTGCTCGGTATGGACCTACCGATTTTCATCGGAACTTATCCGTTTGTCCTCGATCAATCCTTCTCCTCATGACGTCTGCCTGTAGAACCGTAGCCACGTCGGAACATTAGGTTCTCACAGGAAATATCCCCCTTAATCTTATGGCTAAATTCAATTCTGCCAAATACCATTTCAGACGTGGTCTTACGTAAAAATTTCGTGACAGAACATTCCACTCTAACAATTTTTCTGACACAAACTTCAAATGTATGTGCACTAAATCCTCAAACGAGTTATGGACTCTGCTCCAAAACTCATGGCAGGAGAGCTGGGATATCTGCCCCTCTAGCAGAAACACCCATCTCTGGCTACCAACTTTTCCAGCGAAAACCCCTATTTTAATCCCTTCTACTCCCTGACCTATTTCATAACAGGACACGGCCCCTTCAGGGCCACCCTTAGAAAACTAGACCTATCCCTCTAATCCTCCTGCCTAGGCGACACGGCGGACGAGTCATCATCCCATGTCTTGTTCGAATGTAGCGAATACGCTACATACCGTCCGCTCAGTATCCAACCCTGTCAACACAATCCTTATCTTCTCGTTAATAGCCCAAGTGGCTATCATCAAATCTCTGGTGTCGCTAAAGCGATGTTGGAACGAGTATATCGGTACCGAAACTAAATACACAATATCGAATTTATCTTACTGCTAAATCACCTGTATAATTCAAAAATTATAATCTTATTCATACTATCTTCTCACTATGTTTCAGATAATCTCCTCTAAAATGGCCCGAGAAGACGTCATAACACTAACGTGCCATAACTAGATGTCCGCTGAGGCCCACAAGCCAGAGCAGACGTTTCTCTTATCTAGCAATTCTTCATTTCCTTGTAACACTTAATTTGAACTTACTAACAATATCTATATTTCAGATACACCATTCTAAAGTGGCTTAATAAGATGTCATATTACTAATATTTATATTATATCTTTCAGCTATATCTAAGTGTCTATTGGGGCGTACAAGCCAGAACAGATGCCTCTCTTTTATTTTCTTGCAATTTCATTTCATTCTCTTGTAATTTCTAATACTAATCATATCTTCTCTTACAGCTTTCTGGGGGTCCGCTGGGGCTGAACAAGTCTGAGCGGAAACCCGGCACCACTGTGATGATATACGTGCATTAAAATTGGCGAAGAGCTCGGCTCATATGCTAATAAGTACTACTCTGTGTAACCTTCAGACTGCGTTCGGGTGGATGGGTAAGAAGCCCTCCCGGCGTGTGAGTTGCGTCCCAAACAACTCGAATACTGACAATGCATAGCCAGTAGAGGTTGCATAGTGTTTCGCTGCTACCAGTCAGACGGTTGTAGGTTTTCGAACTGAATCCCAAACTGGAGGCTGGTGGGTTCATTTCTTCGGAGGGGTTCTCGCTTCGCGCGTTGATATGGCGTAAACCTTATCACACTTTCTGCCTCTGTGGACAGACTGTGGAGACTGCTGAGTATTCACTTGGTGAAAGAGCTACGCTCACATGCCAATACAACTATGATGGTAGAATTCACACAACCTTCAGATTATTGACGATTTGTAAACCAACATCTGTCAAGTTACTGGTGAGATGTTGCCCGAAATGTGCCAGCGAGTCATCGAAATCACAAGGATCGAGTCCTGTAAGAGATCACGCGAAGGACATTTAAATGATTTATTCCAAACATAATGGCAAAGTCCAAGCGTTATATTAAAATGAATATTTGATCGATATTATAAATGTAAGTGTTATTTATTCACGTTTACTTTCGGAAGCACAAAATGGACAACAATAATAATTTAACAATATCTACATTGAGTTGTTCAAAACTCTCGTGAATCTTGAATAACACGACTCTACAAAAAAATTCTCGTTCTTTGTCCTAAAGTTTATACTATTATTTTCCAGTTAGTTATGCACAAAAACGAAAAGAAAATACCTTTTTTCGGTATAAAGTTTGCTTTTGTGATAGTTATAATAATAATACTCATTTTTCAATTTTTTCATAAATTTTAATTGATTTTAATATTTTTAAAAAGACCGCGCGGTGAGAGTGGGGTATTAACGTTAACACTGTGCCGCTAGATGGCACCCGAGTGATAAACAACCATCAGGTGTTGTTTACAAGCCCAAAATAACTTAAAATGTCGTCACCAAAGTGCAAATACGATGCTGATGCTTTTTGTTTTATGTGTGGTCAATTTATTAAAGTTCGAGACGTGAAATATGAACTAAAGACATCTCACGTTCTCTGTGAAGCCTATGAAGCATATTTTGACTGTCCTGTACGGAATCAAGATAAGCCATGGGCTCCACATGTTGCTTGTAGTTATTGTAAAAGGTGTTTGGAAGGTAAGCAATTTTTATTTAATCAAGCGATGAATCCAAAATAATAGACATATTAATTTTTATTTTTATATTTTTAGGTTGGTATCGAGGTGAGAAAAGGTCTATGAAATTTGCAATACCAAGGATTTGGCGAGAACCAAAAGACCATATTACTGACTGCTACTTTTGTATGGTGAATCCGAGTAAAGGACGTAGAGGTAAAAATGCAAAACCTATTGAATATCCTGACCTCGAATCTTCTTCTGCTCCAATTGCTCACGACCTGACACGACCAGTACCTGAGCCACCAAAAAAATTATCGCAGAAAAGTAGCTCATCTTTTAGTTCTTATAAAAGTAATTCTGATAAGGAGTTTTTGCCTACACCTGAACAACCAAAACACTATCTCATAACTTCAGAAGATTTTAACGATCTAATTAGAGATTTAAATTTGCCAAAAAATAAAGCAGAGCTTCTAGGCTCTCGGTTAAAACAGTGGAATTTGATTGATGATGTTAAGATCACGGATCAGCGGACTAGGCATGAAATGTTTGCAACGTTTTTCACGAAGGAGGATGGACTTTGTTTTTGTAATGACATTAAAGGTATGTTTGAAGCAATTGGCATACCCTGTGTCCCTAGCGAATGGCGTTTATTCATTGACAGCTCTACAAAAAGTTTAAAAGCAGTTCTATTGCACAACGGAAATAAATTTCCGTCTCTTCCAATTGCTCACTCAGTATATCTTAAAGAAAATTATGAAAGTGTCAAAATTTTGCTTGAATCTGTAAAGTATCGTGAGTATAACTGGGAGCTGATTGGAGATTTTAAAATGGTGGGATTTTTTTTTTTTTTTTTGAAATAAGGTTATTCTGATTTTCACAAATTTTCATTGTTAAACTCACAACAATTGTTTCGCTATCACAGTAGCATCATCAGGTAAGATCACATTTTGAATAATGGGGCTACAGGGTGGATATACAAAGTATCCGTGTTATTTGTGCTTGTGGGATAGCAGAGCGGATTCTAAACACTATATTCAACGGTCATGGCCTGTAAGAACAGAATTGTGTGTCGGAAAACAGAACGTCAAATTTGAGCCGATTGTTGAAGCCGAAAAAGTGTTAATGCCGCCTTTGCACATTAAGTTAGGGTTGATGAAACAATTTGTTAAAAAACTGGATGAAACTTCAGAAGCTTTTGGATACTTAAAAAAATTTTTTCCGAAGTTATCGGAAGCAAAGGTTAAAGCTGGGGTTTTTGTTGGTCCGCAAATAAGAGATTTTCGCCGATGAAAAATTTCCAACGTTACTGAATCGTACTCAAAAAGCAAGTTGGAACAGTTTTAAAGCAGTAGTTTCTGGATTTTTAGGAAATAATAAAGCTGAAAACTACGAAAAGTTGGTTGAGGGTATGCTTACAAATTTTAAGGCCATGGGCTGCAGGATGTCATTAAAAGTACATATGCTGCATGCTCATTTGGATAAATTTAAAAACAATATGGGAGCCAATTCCGAAGAGCAAGAAGAACGTTTCCATCAGGACATCATGAATTTTGAACAACGCTATCATGGCCAATACAATGAAAACATGATGGGCGACTATATTTGGGGTTTATTGAGAGAAAGTATTTATGAACATAAAAGAAAAAGTAAAAGTGTGCACTTTTAAGTTATTTTCCACTTTTCTGTAAGCTAATTTGATAGTAAAACTTAATAAAAATAATAAACATTTTTATTTCAATAGTTTTATTTTCAATCAAAAATTAAAATCCGAGATTTTTAAAAATTTCGTTCAATTAGACTTCTAAGCACAAAAGCAAAGTTTTTCATGCCATATATTTTTTTTCCGTCTTATTACGACCTAAACTACCGAAATTTAATGCTTTGCAATCAAAATCAAATTTCATGTTGACCCGTGTAATATATATCCCATGGAATCGAACCGGATCTCTTCAGGATCAAGATCTCCTAGTCCAAACGACTGGGGACCGCAAACATATTCATTTCCCCTTCCCTCAGCATCCACTTGCTCCATCCATAGCTCTGATTTACGGCCACGCATCTGTGTTCTCTGGCACAGATGTGATGCCCCACACATTAACATTACGTTTTACAGATTTGTTTTCAATTTGTACGGAATTGTATCGCCACATGGGCAGCATCTCCCAAAAATATCCTTGGAAGTACACAGAAAAGGATTGCATTATTTTCCTTTCAGTGCCCCTTAATGGAATTTGTTGATGTTTTACTGAGTACATCAAGAATCCCCACGGTTTTATTGTATATTGATAAAAATTCATTTCAACTGAATATTTCCCCAATTTATTCAATTACAAGTGTTTTGCCAACAGCGTGCCCTCGTGGGGTTTACATTTTTCCCGACTGAAAAAATTCAACTTTGAATCATATACTACTCTGTCAAGAAAGTACCGGGAATTTTCAATTAAAACAACATTTTTACATTTAATCGTCAAAATTTATTGGGTCGCCTTCAAAATAGGCTCCATTTGCTCCAATACATCTATGCCAACGGCACTTCCAATTATCGAAACATTTTTTATAGGCGCTTTCCGGGATGGACTTTAGCTCTCGCGCCGAATTTTGTTTTATGGCTTCAATCGACTCAAAACGGGTGCCACGAAGGGGCAATTTTAGTTTTGGGAAGAGGAAAAAGTCGCAGGGAGCCAAATCCGGCGAATACGGTGGTTGCTGAAGCACGTAAGTTGAGTTTTTGGCGAGAAAGTCAGTCACAATCGTAGCTCGGTGAGAAGGCGCGTTATCGTCATGCAAAATCCATGAGTTGTTCGCCCACAAATTTGGCCGCTTCTTACGGATACGCTCACGCAAACGTTTCATAACGCCTAGGTAATACTCCTTGTTTACCGTCAGACCCTCTGGAACGAATTCGTAGTGCACCACGCCACGGATGTCGAAGAAAACAATGAGCATCACCTTCATTTTCGAGCGGCTTTGGCGTGGTTTTTTCGGTTTCGGCTCATTTTTTGCCACCCATTCCGATGATTGCTGGCTTGTTTGCATATCGTACTCGTAGACCCAGGTCTCATCACCAGTTATAATGCGTTCCATGAATGTAGAATCGGAATTACAGCGATCCAGCATGTCTGAAGCAACCGGTTCGCGATGACGTTTTTGAAGAGAATTCGGGTCTTTCAGTACGAGTCGTGCGGCCACCTTTCTCATGCCAAAAATATCAATCAAAATCGTACGTGCGGACTCGTGGGATATCTTAAGATCATGTGCTATCTCTCTCAAGTTGGTACGACGGTTTTCCAGCACCCTTTCCTTAATTTTATCGACGTTATCTTCGATCGGAGCCGTCGATGGGCGTCCGGAACGAGGCAAGTCTTCGACCACTTCACGACCGTCCTTGAAGGCTCTGTACCACTGATATGCACGAGTTTTCGATAGAGCATTATCACCAAAGGCCTTTTGCAACATTTTCAATGCATCGGCACACGAAAATTCATTTGAAACACAAAACTTTAAACAAATTCTTTGCTCAACGTAATCACCCATAGTAAAAATCGGCACGCACTCTGACATCGACTGACTTAATCAGCTGTTGCAAACACACTAGTTGACAGATCCCGCTCAAGCTTGGCATAGTAATTAAGGACAGTGGTACCAACCTAGGAAAAAAAAATTTTACCTGCCTCATTGCCCCGCCAGATTTAAATCGATAATTCCAGGTACTTTCTTGACAGAATGTATAGCTACGGTTTAGATAAAAACTCGTAAGAGGGGGCATAATAATGGTCAAATATGCAAAAACAAAAATATTCAAATAACCATAATCAAAGCAAATATATTCAACAAGGGAGATCTGTCCACATCTCTTTGGTTATTGTAAAGATTTCAAAGGTATTTTTTGATTTCGACTGCTTCCAACATTATAAGTCTGGTACATTTAATTTCGTTACGGATAATTTTGTAGTTGTAGTTGAAATTATGTCAAAACTCTTTCAAATTGATGGCGTCTGTTGAGGGGGAGATGCCTTCATGAATTCCTTTCTTAAAAGATCTACCTGTTTGACCAATATATACCTCAAAGTAATTATTACAAGTCAACTTATAAAGTACAAATTTATTGCCTTTATTTATTTGATCAGTGTTCTATTCGCCCAAATTATAGAGGCACTTCGTGAAATTTATGGTTTACATAATCGTCCATCAAGACAGCTTATTCGTTGAACTATCGATAGATTTCGGACAACATTTTCTCTACTCAATGCAACAACAACAAGACAAAGAACTGTACGTACAGAAGAAAATATCGCTGCTGTAAGTCATAGTGTTAATGATGTAATAGATTTGTCTATTCGTTGAGGTTCACAACAAGTTGGAATCTTTGCATCCACCACATGGAAAATTTTGCGTAAAGATCTTGGTCTACACCCATACAAGATCCAACTGGTTCAAGAACTAAAGCCACTTGGCCATAATAAGCGTCGATTGTTTGCTGATTGGGCCCTAGAACAGCTTGAACTTGATCTACTTTTTTATCGTAAAATTGTGTTTAGCGATGAAGCTCATTTCAGGTTGAAAGGCTGTGTAAACAAGCAACATTGCCGTAAATGGAGTGAAAACAATCCTCAAGAAGATCTGCAGGTTCCATTGCATCCTGAAAAATTCACTGTATGGTGTGCTTCACACGCTGGGGGCATCATCGGTCCATATTTCTTTCAAAACGATGCTGTAGCTAATGTTACAATGAATGATGCTCGTTAGAGATCGATGATCAATGATTATTTGTTTCAAAATTTGAATGATATCTACCCAGAAGTGTTTTGGTTCCAACAAGATGGTGCTATACCTCATACTGCTACCGTAACAATTGATTTATTGAAAGAAAGATTTGGTGATAACATTATTTCGAGAATTAATTGGCCTCCAAGATCATGCGACATAACTCCACTGGATTTTTTCTTTGGGTTTATGTCAATTCATTGATTTATGCTGATAAATCAGAAACAATAGACGCTTTGGAAGCCATCACAACTCGTGTTATTGATGAAATAAGGCCTGAATGACTCGAAAAAGTGATCCAAAATTGGTCTGGTCGAATGCGGTTTCCCAAAGCTAGTCGGAAATTGTTTTTAAAACATAAATGTCATAAAATTATCTTTCAAATAAAAGAAAAAATTTGTCTTCAGTCTCAATTTACATGTGTTTTATTTCAATTTAAAATTCTATAACTCTAAAAAAACACTCGATATTTTACGGTAATTTGTATCCATCGTTTGCATAATTTTACTTATCTGTATTTCTGAAAAATGATTGATATTTCTACCCCTTATCATTTAGTTATATGTATGTGAAACATTTTTTGGCTTTTGATCATGTTATTCCTTAATATCTACTCGAAACAATTTGTATTAGGCGATGAATAAATAATTTGGTCTATACTTAGTATTTTCTTTGATTCTTTATTAGTTAATTACCACTACATGTGTCTATAAAGTGATACAGTGTTGTCTTGCATGTTTAAATTAATTCTAAATGTTTCCAAGAGATTTATTTAGATTAAAATCTGTAGTGGTTCCGGAGAATTAATCCAGCTATTATCTACCCACTTTTTTCAAGTTTTTGTTTAAACCATGGCTATATAGAGTGTTGGCGAAACAATTGCCGTAAATTGATAAATTGTGGTGATATTCGTTATTATATTATTTAATAATTAGTACATTTAGTAAAATTTTATTATATTATTAAATATTAAAAATAAATAAATATTATATCTCAAAATTATTTGTTCTGTGGATGAAATTTTAAATATACTAAGTATCAACTATACTTCTACTTCAAAATATTCAACACTATGAAGCTAAAATGAACCTAATATACCTCATCGCATTCAAAAAATACTTACTACAAATAATCATAAATTTTTGGTTCATACTTGAGGAAGGATTTTAAAAAAAATTGTATATCTATTTTCTTGGGAAATTCCCAAAATTGAAGAATTTTAGAGATCGGCTTGTACACTTAAGAAGTTTATTGTAGGGTTATAGTTGTATTTACTGCTGTATCTCTATTGATTAGAAGGAGTCCTTTTTTCAACTTTCAGTTCCAGATGTAGAATTTCAAAGATAATATAATTTTGAAAAGACAAGATTGGTTTCAGATGAATGTTTTTAAAAATTTGAGTTATACTTCCGATGATTGAATGAAGCCTGAACCTTTTTGTGAAGCTTCTTCTTATTAAAATTTGAATAGCAAAACAGATTTAATCTGTCAGTCTTCTACAATTTTAATTTCAAAAATTTTTTATTCAAAAAACGTTTAGAATTGAAATAATGTCTCATAGCACGGCTTATATTTAATAGACGTATTGAATCAAAACTCAATATAAAATATCAAATGGAATAAATGAACCAACACATAAACTGTCAATTGAAATTAATAAATAAATATTTGAAGAAGACAAAATAATGTTTCTGATCTTAACATTATTAACACCAATTCTTTTTCAGAATTATAAAACACAATTTAAGGACGTGTCAAAAAATATAATTTATTTGAAATATTCAATATATTTAAATAAGTAAATTAAAAAATCTCTCAAAACATGCACTATATTTCCAAAAAACAATTAGACTTCCGATAATCTCTTCATCGGCCCTAAATCATACTTAAAAATCAAAATCAACCAACAATAAATATCACTTACCTAAAAGTGGTGACTGGATCATTGCTTGAACAACTAAGTTTAAAATCAAGATATTCTATGTTCGTCACAAAAATCACAGAAAACTGTAAGGTATTAAAAGGTTTTCTTTAAACCATTGATATTCCATAGTGAGATTTTATTCAAGCATAAATATAATTATATATTATGTATAAAATAAAATAGAAAGAGGCTTTTCACTTGATAGAAGGGATATAACAAAATTTGTTCATCAAAACAGGTTCAATCTGTCAGTCTTCTACAATTTTAATTTCAAAAAATTTTTTCATTCAAAAAACTTAAAATTAAATTAATGTCTTATAAGCACGGCTTTTATTTGATAGACGTATAAAATTAAAACTCAATATGCAATATCAAATGGAATAAATAAAATAACATATATAATTTGTCAATTAAAATTAATTAATAAATATTTGAGGAAGACAAAATTTTGTTTCTGATCTTAACATTATGAATACCAATTCCTTTTCAAAAATATAAAACACAATTGACATGTCAAAAAATAGAATTTATTTGAAATATTAAATATATTCAAAAATTTAAATAAGTTAATTCAAAAATCCCCCAAAACATGCACTATATCTTAAAAAATCAATTAGACTTCCTATAATCTCTTCATCGGCCCTAAATCATATTTGAAAATCAAAATCAACCAACAATGAATATCACTTACCTAAAAGTGGTGACTGGATCATTGCTTGAACAACTAACTTCAAAATCAGGATATTCTATGTTCGTCACAAAAAATTTTCGAAATAGTTTTGGAAATTGGCTAAAAACACGAAACATATATGTCAACAGACATCAAACAGTGAAACTTAAGACAAGTTGTTTTTATTTACTATTAAGTTTATGAAGAAAACAAAAAAATAACATTTCCAATTGATACTGGATCTAGTATACCAACAATTTCAGAAGACTTGTTTGTGAAGAAATTTAGTCATTTAAAATTTTTAAAAACAGATAAAACTTTCAATTTTTATAACAGTACTGAAGTTAAAGCAGTAGGAATAATAAAAGTAAAAACCAAATTAAGAAAATCAGAAAAAATATTAAAATTTCATATTATAAAAAAGGAGGTATTCCATTATTAGGTAAAGATTTTTTGGAAATGTATGATTTAAAATGTTCTAAATTGAATTACAATAACATGTGCTACCGAATTAAATGCATTATTGTCTGAATATGAAGATGTGTTTGACGAAAAATTAGGAAAGTCTACAATGTGTGTAGCTTCTATACGTTTGCAAAATGACAATGTAACACCTAAGATCGTGAAACACAGACCAGTACTGCATGCAATCAAATCTAAAGTAGAAAAACAAATTAACCGTTTTTTATCTTTAGTTATAATTGAACCAGTTAACTTCAGCAGTTGGGCAACTTCAGTGGTATCAGTGTTGAAAAAGGGAGTACAGACAGTGGCGATTTCAAAGTCACAATCAATCCACACATAATAGTAGATCAGTATCCATTGCCCAGAATACGGAATTTTTTTGGTGCTCTCTGTGGAGGTAAAAACTTTTCAAAAATAGATTTATGTCAAGCTTATCAGCAAATATCTGTTGACGAAAAGTCTAAAAAATTGTTAACAATTTCGACCCATAAGGGTTTGTTCAAGTTCAAAAGGTTAACTTACGGTTAACTTACGAGTAGCATCAGCACCTGCAAAATTCCAAAAATATATGGAATCACTTTCATCTGGCATTGTTGGAGTTCAGGTTATTTTGGATGATATTTTAATCACGGGAGAAAATAATTCCGAACATTTGAATAGATTAAAAATAGTTCCAGAAAGCAGATTTGACAGTTAATAGGACAAAATGTGAAATTTTTAAAGATAAAATTGAATACTTAGGTTACAGTATTGACCATGAAGGACTACATGCTTGTAAAGATGCCATTAAATATGCACGAAATCCGAGTAATGTCACAGAGCTTAAGTCAATTTTGAGGTTGATTAACTATTATGGTAGATTCGTCAAAATTTTGTCAACGGTTTTAAATCCACTACATAATTTGTTAAAAAAGGACGTTAAGTGGAATTGGAGCAGAGAGTGTGAAGAAGCGTTTAATAACATTACAAATTCACTGCAATCTCCAGACGCTTCTTCTGTTGGAATAGGATCAATTTTGAGTCACGTTTTCCCATCATGAATCGAGAAACCAATAGCATATGCTTCTAGAGTCTTAACGAAAATGTTAACAAGCATACTCACAGATTGAAACAGAAGCTTTGGCCATTATTTTTGGTGTTTTAAAGTTTAATCAGTATTTGCTCCATAAAAGATTTACTTCACTGACTGATCATAAGACCTTGTGGACGATCTTTTCACCTACTAAGGGGAATAGCCCGGTGTTGAGCAAACGAGTTGCGTAGATGGGCGGTTATTTTATCGAATTATGAGTACGACATAGAATACGTAAAATATAAAAATAATTGGGCTGATGGTTTATCGAGACCACCGAGTACCTGCCTCCCATGGCATTATAGCTTGTCGCGCTGGGGGCGCTTGTCTTGACTAGGACCCTAGTTTCGTCCTGGCGAAATGGAGGGTTAAGTCTCGATGCCTAAAGAAATGCCATTCGCGCCAGTTAGTCCACCTGTGTGGTGGAAGATCTCCCGAATGGGGCCCTAGTTTTGCCGTTGGTGGAATGGAGGGCTGAGCCGGTTGATTAACTCAGTGACAGGGAGTCACTGTCGCAGAACAGTGCTTCTCCCTTAAAACTAGCGTACTCTATCCTACTGCAGTAGATCTCCGGATTTTTCTGTCCAATGGCCGAAAGCGTTATTTAGCATACTGCGTGACCTTGGTAGGGTGGATGCCCACAGGTGATACTTGTATCACCTGGCCACCCTATTTGTGTTGGACTCGAGGATGTGGTGGTTGAAAGTACGCATACTAGACTAGGGAGGTATTTCATTTATCTGTTCGCAGACCCCAAGATTCTCATGAAATGACTCAGGGTTTACCGGGACTTGACGGTTCAACCGGCCTTGTCCTGAACCCGGATCTATTGCGTAACATTTTAGGGTTGGTGGATCTCGACGAAATGGCTAGCCCGTTAGTGCTTGACGCCAGGATCAATCAGAAGACTTCACATGGGTTTGTGGGTCATGACGTACAGGCCGTGTTGACGGTGTTCGTACCAGGATTAATTGATTCATCAATCTTGGGATAATCTTAGTTCATGGGACTGCGTCCGAGTGCTTGGATAAGAAGTGAGTTGCGTCCGAAAAACTCGGGTACTGACCTGCAGAGCCAGTAGAGGTTATTTCGTGCTTCGCTGCTTCCAGTCAGACGGTTGTAGGTTTTCGAGCTGCAGCCCAAACTGGAAGCTGGTGGGTTCACCTCTTTCGGAGGGCTTCTCGCTTCGCGCGATGATACGGCGTAATCCTTATCACACTTTCTGTCTCTGGGAGAAGAATGTGGAGACTGCTGAGTAGTCACTTGGTAAAAGAGCCACGCTGACATGCCAATTCGAAAACTTGGTAGAATTCACTACCGAGTACCATTGGTAAATTCGAAATTAAAAAAGATATTGAACTGGATTATTGTTTCTTTTTTGAGCGTAATGTACAAATGAAGCCTTGGAATGCAAGTATGAGTAAAATTTTCGGATATTTCAATAAAATGTTTGAACTCACTTCACAAAATGGTTGTTTATTTTGGAATCATATGTTGATAATACATGAAAACTTGAAGACAAAAATATTAAATGAAAAGAAAGATATTGCCGATCTTGTTGGACACGAGCTACATTTCTTTGCGAACCTACGTTAATTACGTGGAAATGGACTAATGTTCTATGGAAACGTGTCAATTTGGGTGGTTTGGGACCATTTATGGATAGTCAATATTTAGTGATATTTGATGCATATACAAAATGGTTAGAAGTGTTTTCCTCATCTAATATAACTTCAGAAAACACTATTAATTTTGAGAAATTTATTTGCGAGATTAAGGCTACCGAAAGTAATCGTTTCTGATAATGCGAGAACATTCACATCCTCTTGTTTTAAGGACATTTTGAAATTCAATAATACAGATAAATAGTCATCCTTTCCATTCATCTACAGATGGTGCTGCGGAAAATGCAGTTAAAATAATCGAATATGCTATGAAAAAAGGTCTTAAGTGAACAGAGAACACAAAAAAGAAGCCTCATTTTGTGTAGATTTTTGTTTGATTACCGTAACACTTCACATTGTTCCACGGGAGTCAACCCAGCTTATTTGATGATTGGTAGATCTTTGAGAACTCGTTTTGATTCAATAAGAGATAATTCTAAAATCAATGATAGGGATATTAGAATAAGAATAGAGAAGGTTCAGGAAAACCAGAAGAAATATTATAGAGGTAGTAAGAATATAGAATACAATCTAATAGAAAAAGTTTTTGTTAGAGATTATAGAGGAGCAAATAAAGTTTTCTGGTTGAAAGGAAATACTTTGAATTAAATTGGAAAATGTACTTATTTGATGGGAGTGCCGGAAGTAGAACTTACATGGAAGCGATATACGAATCAATAAAAAAGGCTTTAGCAGACCATGTTACTACTTTTAAAATCTTTACAGAGCAATGAATTATTGTGAAATTTTCAGTCCAAAATGTAAAAGTAGAATAAGTAACGATAAGGTGACTAATAATTATGATATAGAAATAGGAGATAAGAATTATAACAATTATAAAACGAATGAAATATAGTAAGAGAATGTGAATGTAAATAAAAAAGAAATCAGACCTAAAAGAAATAATCATTTTATTCATGAAAAAAGATTGGATTATGAAATTATTTGTACATTGAATAAGAATATTTGTAAATAGTGTCGATAATGAAATTTGAAAAACTACTTATATGGTATCCATCGTTTCAAGGGGGAGATATTGTGATGTATTAGAATTGATCATATAAAGTGGAGATGAGATGCGCCTAATATCAAAGACATTATACAGACTATTTATAATATCCCTATATTTGGAACAATCAAATCTCATAAACAATGTCTTTATCGGGAAATTACCTAAAATTACCAACGTCATCAAATGTTGTTGTGGAGTTATAGGTACTAGTTACGGATGGTGATGATATTAATAGTCCACGTCATTGTCAGAGTGATAATCACAGAATTGTTTATTCATGTTGAATATGCCATGTTTACTCATCATTGCCGATTCTTGGCCGCGTCAGACAATAAACAACAAAAACCTGAAAAAATAAGAACGGGAATTCGAAGTTCATCCATGAACAACATGGTAGTCGATGAATCATATGCACGATGAATGCCCAAAATTATATTTCTGAACGTACTCATGCTAAGAATACATGACGTGAGCTATTTCGAACGGGACGATGAACGAGAAGCAATGAAATTTTAATTTTTGTCGACACAACAACGGTTAAAACTCCGAGTGACGAAGTTATGATTCAAGACGGCGATGATTTGTTGCGCTTTCTTTGTTGAGAAAAACACAATTTGTTGATACAATGAAATATGATGTGATAATAAATGTTGGGAGAAAATTTAAAGAATGAATGAGATACCCTGAAATAATAGAAATGCCACTTGAACATGTGAAAATACACTTGTTTAGTCTGTTTTGTGATAAATAAAATTTTTGTTTTTATCGTATCATATATTCACCTTCAAATTAACAAGGTCTGTCAAAATCTCTGAAACGTATTACAATAAATGAATAACGTGTGTTAAACACAGTGCTCAAAATCTAGGGACATTATAAATTCTCGGAAATTATCAGGAATGGACAAGTTTTTTATATATCTCATTTTTAATTCATGTCAGTGTTATAAAAGAACATTTTCGTTTTGTCTTTAAGTTGTTTTAATGAAGAAGAACATAATTTAACGATCAAGCCCTCTATGCCACTGTAAATAATTCTGTTGTACAGTTGAAAATAAATGAATATATTGGACAGAAGACAATTTGATTAACTGAAAACGTAACAATTGGTGTCAGGTGTGTTCGAACTGAGTTTTAATTAATTTGTGGACATTATCGTGGATATTTTTGTGGATGAATTCGAATGCCAACAACGAGATTACAGTCGGGATAAATTGATTAGTTTCACTTGGAATTTTTCAAATAAGCTTTTGAACCTCACTATGAAAATAGGGCAGAACCGTAAGTCCACGGAGGAGAACAGTAGGTCTATAGAAATTAAATTTGAGGAAAGCAGTAAGTTCATGAAAAATAAAATGGAGGAAAATATTGAGTCATTCAGGGCTGATTTCAAGGAACAAATTCAAGATAATTAATTGAAAATGAAGAAAAAATTAATAAAGAAATATTTAGGATATAAGATAAAATCGAGAATATAGGAGACAAATTGGATGAAAAACTAAAAAAATATTCGATAACAATGGGAGAAAGATTAGTTAAATTGGATAGAAAATTGAGAATAGAGTAAATAAATACTCATTGTCTGAAAATAGATAATACTGGTGAACTATCACGGATAAAGATGACACCGCTCACATTTGATGGAAAGACACCGTAGTCAACCTATCATAAACAATTTGAGGAAGCAGCTAATTCGAATGGATGGAGCAAGGAAGATAAGACCATGGCCTTGATTGTTTCATTAAGAGGAGAAGCTCAAGAGGCTTCTTCAAACAATGCTAGCAAGGAAGTTATGAAGCATTAAAAAGTAGGCTTCAGATGAAATATGGTCATGTATATCTCCAATAAGTGGAGATATACAAACATCAAAAGAAACCCTGCAGGAGTTCGAGACCGATATAGCACGATTGGTAAGATTGGCTTATCCTACACATACAGCACCGGACACTTTTCTGAACAACTTGCTTTGCAAACCTTCATACATGGATTGAGAGGTACTGATATTCATCAAATACTACGTTTGGCTCAACCTAGGACTATGGATGATGCTTTGGCTCACGCACTGGAGTTTGAAGCAACAAAACAAGCGTAGCAAAACTATTAAATTGAGATCCGATGCACTGCTGATGAGCCAGTGACAACTGACAGTATCGAAGAAATGGTTCGTAGAATATTTGAGGAACATCGAAGATCAACGCTCCAAGGAACTTAGGTGCTGGAAATGTAGTGAATTAGGACATATTCGCCGACGTAAGAAGCCAGCCGTAGAAGACAAACCCGATGAGGAAAAACTAAAATGAGTTGTTAAGAAGGGGCATAAACCGACACTATCACAAAACCCTAGAAGTAAAAATCCACAGTATTCGAGTCCTCCAGTATTTATGTCAAAGATAAATTAACGGGCGGCTAGTGGAACTGTTGATAGATACATGTGCAACCAGAACTATTGTGAGGCCTGACATAGTAGAGGGAGTTGGGAAGACCTTACCTGCGACGGTACGATTACGGACCTCAACAGGCGAATATCTTCCAACACACGGAAGAGTAAAAATTGTTATGGAAATTGGGAAAATGTCATTCGAACATCAAGTGCTGGTGGCAGATATCACAGAAGAAACAATCATCGAAATGGATTTAATAAAGAAGAACGGTTTCCAGATGGATATAAAGAATGAGGTCCTAAGATTGAAACCTATCCTCCAATAGGGCGGCTAGGATTATGCCATCCCGTGGTAGCAATCATCGCGTCATTGCTGGGACATGTTGCGGAAACGTATTCCCTAGCAATTAATGATCTTGGAATCTCACCTTGCTGAGACCAGCACATCAGGTAATAAGGATCTGCTAATCTCCGTCGGCTCTTCTGGAATTGATATCTGCCAGAGGGGGCCAAACAGATCCAGCCACACCAGGCACTACACCCATCCAAGAATCCAACCCAGCAAATCAGTCCATCGCATGAACAGCACGTGTTTTAGGTCTGGCGTCCATTGATTCGTGGATCTGCGGCACGAGGAATTACCCAGATCTAGATGGGCCGCTCATTAATGTGCGGGTTTGCTGTTAGGGCTTCACTCCAGAGGAAGCAACACTCAGCCAGGCCAGAGTCCATCCAGTACGCAATCAGACAGACTCTCTTTCCGTCTCAGTCAGAAGTTTACTGCCTTGCATTAATTCCGTCCCATCAGGGGACAAAACCACCACCTAGTCCTACCCATTTCAGGACAGGGACAACTTCAAAGAGTCTACTACCCGTGCTCTTCTTTCCCGAACACAGCTCTGGAAACATTTCTCCAAGCACTCGTAACTCTCTTGTCTGGATTAACCAGCTCAATTCGCTCCTTTCATTCAAACGTCTTGTCATTCCTTCCAAAATCACTTTTCTAGCCTCCGTGTACTCGATACAGTTGAATAACACGTGGAACCAGGACTCAACCTCTCCGCACAGACACCGGTCGCTCCCACTGAGATTCCTTTTGTAAAGGAACTCATTCAAATTCCCATGGCCTGTGAGGATATAATCCAAACACAGTCCAGGGAAATACCATTCATTCCTTTCTACAAACGTTACATCCGGGATGAACCCGAATGTGATCCTTCCCTTGCTACTTTCATTCCTTCTTCTCTGCTATTCTACCCTCAGTGTTTACTTCACCACTTTTATTTTTTCCATGAGACTAACGTCCCTGTCACCAACAAAATTCCTATCAAACTCAACCAGCCCAAGCCTTTTTCAGCTTGTACCTACAAGCCATTTCAATTGCCACTAGGTCCCAATGGAGGGAAACCCATCAACACATTCATGGCTTCGTCGGACACCGTCCTGCATACCCGAAGGCATGCTTCACATGCATCACTACTCTCTGAGATCTGTTGTTCTCAGCCCTTTCATACCCGTGCACGTCGATCCATACCAGGCCGAGGCATGCACGAAACACGCCGTCATATACAACGATCATAGCCTTCCTTTTCAGTCTCCATTCTTTCCTGAGCACCAAACTCCGGCACCCCGTTAGCTTTGACAACTTTCCTTCCAAGAAGTAGCCAGAAAATCTGAGCCCCTCCTCAACTTTTATTCCTAGTTACTTAATACCCCCCACGTACTTAACATCCTTACCATTCAGGCGTACGTTAGGCGGCCGACTTGCGACTAACCTAACTTTCAGCAACATGCAAACTGTCTTTTTCTCCGATACAACTACTCCTGCTTTAGGGCCCGTTCGCTCAACACTCATACAATGAGACGACTGTCCCCTCCAACAGTAGGAGCACGTCATCCACATACGCAACAACCTAATACCATTCTGATTTATATTGTTCCAGTAGCTCATTCACGCACACATTCTACACTTCAGGTCCAGCAATAGAACCCTGTGGACAACCCCTAGTGAGCATACGCACTACCCATCACTCTCACTTCCCTATCAGAGAAGTAAGATTTACTCAATGGCATTTCTTCGCATCCCTCATCATTCAACTTGCTCAGAATATACTTCCATTCCAGGTGGTCAAAAGCACCTTTAAAGTCTACAAATATTCCTATCACATACTTGTTTTGTGACTCTTTCACCAGTCTTTCAACAAACAGCCACACATCGACAGTTGACCTACCTTTGGTAAAGCCAAACTGTCTCTCAGACAATCCACCAATCTTTTTCCTCAATCTATTGACCATGATTCTCTCTAGTATCGTCCCAAGCACCAGGAGCAAGCAAATCGGCCGATATGAACCCACCTCTATCCTGGGTTTATCCAGAGACTTCAGCAGGACCACGATCGACCCCAGCCTCCAGTACCGAGAAAAGACACCCTCATTCATAATCGTACTGTATATTGACAGCACCAAATTCGGTATACTCGCCCATGCATTCTTTGCCATCTCGGAAATGATCCCATCTAAGCCTGGTGCTTTACCAAACTTTTGCATTCTCACTGCCGCTCTTACCTCTTCCTCTCTCTATTTAGTTTTCCCCAAATCTACGCTGGAGAGCAGGGGTTCACCAGGCACTTCTGTCTGGAGGCCCCGTGGGTCTCCTAAATATTCTCCCATTAATACTCGTGACCCATTTCGCCAGCATTATTACCTTCTCATCAGAGCGGAGACCCTCGTATTGGTCCAAGCCAACACAATCAGCCTCCGCCCGTACAAGCTTTCTATACCTTCTCCAGTCAGCACCTCTTATGCACCCCTTATCCACTACGTCAGTCATATCATTGCCCCTTTCTCGCCCTTCTAGAGCAATCAGTACACCATTATGGTCACTGATGCTACAAATTGGCTGAACACGCCGATCTGACGCGTACAGATCATCCAACTTCCCATTCATGAGAGTCAGATCAATGTCTGACTGCCCGTTTGCACCACTAAAGGTGTACCATTCAGACCTCTAATTTACTACTATGAGCTCTTTTTCATATACGCACTCTTCCATGCTTTCGCCTCTTTCGATACGTGGTCCATATACTCCCATCCCTTTGCCACAAGATGGATGTCGCATTCGCAGGATTGGATTATTCCCAATCGCATGCAACAAGCATTCCATCTACTTCAAGTATGGCTCAATACTTTCACTATATCTACATTAGACATGTTGGCTTACAGTATATTGAAAATTCGTGTATGTTATTCAATTTCGTGATTTTATATCGAGGAAATGGATACTATCGTTTACTTCTTCATTATGGGTGAATTTAATTTTTGGATATAATTTGTTTACAAGCTTTACGAATGAATGAAATTGTCTATTTGTGGATTCAATTCTATGATTTTATATCGAGGAAATGGATACTATTATTTACTTTTTACATCATGGGTGAATTTCATTTTTGGATATAATTTTTTTACAAACTTTACAAATGAATGAAATTGTCTATTTGTGCTATTAAATAAAGATATTTTATCAACTTCAGAACGATACCAATCAAGATAAATTTCCATTATATAAAAACCAAAAAATCAAAGATTTTTGCTATGGAGTTATCATTGAGTGCAGATATTTTCATATTTTCGTATCCAACTTAGAAAATAATATTTTCAATTCAAAATTATCAGTGAAAATACTTTTAATAGATATACGAGGACAATATACTTAGTTACATTCAAGGCACATACAATTTCTAAATTATTCCACCTTAAAATAAAATTCAAACTAAAAAAAAATTCAAACAAAAAGACCCACCAATTTCACATTTAAGTAATAAACCTGAATTCAACGTATTCAATAAATCCCAAACCCACATTCACTTAATATGTTTTATATATCTTTTTGCATAAAATTTTATTCTCCTTTTTACGAGCAGAAATATTTTTCATCAAGAACATTTACACTAAATTTATACTTGTTTAAATATGTATAAAGCGGTTCGTTACTTTCTAGTCCGTTTATTCCAAACGTAATAAGAAAATTACTTCGTTTTCTATAGATTTTCATGAAATGGATACATAGTGACTCGAATTTTATACTGTTACTACAATTTTAAACTGTGAATTAAAAGTTGGGTCTTATGGTCTTACTTGGAAGGATATTTATTTTCGTGAGAATGTCCATAAGTAGGAAATTTCAGAGGTTGGTCTGTTCATTTGGGAGGTTTATTGCAGAGTTATTGGGGTACAATAAAGATCTCTATTGATTCCAACATGTACAGTTTTTTGGCTTTCGGTAAAATTTTGATCCAAAAGGCACAAAATCGGACATCTTGGAATCAATAGAGATCTACCGAAATAACTCCACAATGAACTTTTTGAATGGACAGACCAATCTTTGGAATTACCCACTTCTGGACGTTCCCACGAGAGTGAATATCCCTAAATGAAGAATATTGCCCAATTTGACATTCACATTCTGAAAATGTAGTAACAGTACGAAACTCGGATCATTGTCTACCTATTTAATAAGAGTGATAACAAACAAAGTCATTTTTTATTCCATTTGTATTCGTTGTAATAATTTTTTATCCTGATGCTCTTGTTCAGATATTGAACAAGAGTGATAGTTGTGATAGTTCATTTTAAAATGAACTGAATATACAGTGACTCGAGTTTCGTATTGTTCACTATATTTTGAAACTGAATAAAACAAATAAATTAGTTCGGCTGATCTGTACCAAAAATCATTGATAAGGAGTATGAGCTATGGTAATAGAAAGTTATACAAATCGTGACAGTGTAACATGCATCTGTATAACAATTCTATACTCAAACAAACTCGACAAGGTTTTGTTGTTCACAATTAATTCGCAAAGGTATGTCTTGTATGTATTTTGCATACTCTAGATGGCGCTAGAGTATTATTAATACCTTAGTATCTCTGTGTATAGCGAATATAGATACTTGACAGATTTGGATTCACTAGCATATATTGCAATTACGAAAACCAGTCAGTTTGAAACGTGCGCATATCTGCAATTTGCCTCTGTGATCAACAAAACCTTGCCGAGTTTGAGTATAGAATTTTTATACAGATGTATGTTACACTGTCTCGATTTCTAGAACTTTCTATTACCATAGCTCATACTCCTTATCAATGAATAGAACAAGCCGTGCAAAACTTGGAGTGTGCCAAAGATCCGTTTGCTCGTTTTAATAGTTTTATTTCTAAAATGTGTTTGCGCTTAAATATTTCTATCGGTTTCAAGATTGTCAAGTTTTTGCCTTTCACTTTCAGATGTAATAAAATATTAGAAGTTGTCCAAGTCTGGGAAGACATGATTGGTTTGTTTTGCAAAATTAGTTATCTTTCCGGTTCTTAAAGGATTATTGATGTTCTTTGAACCTCTTTTAGAAAGATCTTCCGGTTTGTCTAACATATACGCTACCGCACTGTTGACAACTTAATTTATGAAGTCCAAAATAATTCAGCCGGTTGTTTTTGTCTTTAGCATCAAAAAAGAGATAGCCAATTTTATGTGAAGGTGTGAAAGTTATTTTTATGTTAGTTCTCGAAATTATTTGAGATACTTTTTGCAAGATTGGTTCAAAATAAATTTATTTCACAATTTTTTTGCCATTATTTGCTGCCTTGGAATGCAGTATATATGTTTCAGAATGAGTTGTTTTCCTTTTTTGTTTATGAGGGAATTTATAGTTTTTGTTTCGAATTGATTGTTTGTAGCTATTCGTTTGATTGTATTTAGTTCTCTTTTCAACTTTATTATTTAAGAGAATTTAACTTGCTCTATGTATCATTGATCTCGAGTTTATGAGTGTTCGGATGATTTGAAAAGTTAGATATAGTTGAATCTTTCGCTGCAGGTTTTCTGACTATATCAAAGGAACTCTCATTATTATTCTTAATCAGATTACCGGATTGTGGTTTCATTAAGTAATTCCAGTATGTTTTTAAGCTCTTTATGTGTTCCACAGAACAGACGCAAGCCAATATTTACATATTTACATATTATATGGACCAAAAAATTATACCCGTTGTGTGTTTGAATTTAAGAATTATTTTTCGAGGAAGGTTATAAAGATTTCAAAGAGAGTGAAAGGTGATTCCATTACTGGTCCATCGTTCTGTCTGTAAAACTTATTTTTATATTGAAAATAATTTTACTTTATGCAAAATTCAAAAAGGATTACAATTTTTTTTGACCAGACTGATTATTTTCATACATTTTGCATTTGGTACACTCCAGAACATATTCACATCAAATGATACATGTCAAGTGGAGGAGTAAAATTTTTTAGTTTTTATTGCAAGCTCAATTGAGTTTTCTATTGAATATGGTGAGTTAAATTATGTTGGTTCTTCAAAAATTCTGTTTAATTTAGAGGTTAGTTTCACAAAATAGCTATTAATATATGATCCAACAGGGCGTATTGGTGAATTCTCTTTATGAATTCTAATGTTGCAATATAATTAAGGAGTTGTACTGTGTAGGATTCATATTGGCAACTTTGAATTTATTATAATTTGTAAGAATGACAACAACTTTGAGAGTTGTTTTGAGTTTCAGGTTGAATTTTTGAGGTAGGCTCTCTTCTAAATTTCATGGGGGATTCTTTCTATGAAAAATTATTTATTTTCTGGTCATATTCTTCTTTGGATAGAATAACAATAGAACTTCCTTTGTCAGCTTTGTCCTTATCAAATTATCATCTCGAATTTTGATTCGAATTGATTTTACTACTGATTTTTCTCTACGATTCTGTGATTCTGTATGGTTTCTCTGAGTTGTTAGTAATTTTTTAACTTTGACTTTAGTGAAGTTTGAGTCCGGTGTACATTAATGCTAATTCAGATCGGCAAATTAATGTCTCCATGATATCTTTTGAGGGTATGTGGGAATTATAATTCAGAATATTTGAAAGAAGCCTAATTTCTTTTGTACAAAATGTTGTATTAGAATAATTTAAGAATATATTATGTGGTGTATTGTTTGGAATTGTTTAGTGTTATTTTGTTTTGATATCAGGTTCTTCATTTTTTTCAAAGTCCCTGAAATTACGAACAGGAATTCAAATCTTAGCTTAGGGAGAAAGAAAACTTGACCTTCGAACATACCATTTTGAATTCAAATTCCTTCAACATCAATAATGTGTTTCCGTACATACCAACAGAAGAACATTCCTCTTTAGTAAAGAAATACTTACCAACAATAATATCAACCCATAGGGAATATCCGAATTTTGCAAACTTTTAAAAACGTGCTTATTTCAGAATTACTTTCAACACGAAAATATGTTTTCCACAAAAATCATTTCTGCTTCTAGAGCACTAATTAGCCAGTTGCCAGTTATTAGGTTCACGAACAAATTAGAATATTTTATTTTTGAGAACCTACTAACAACTGAACATATAGCCTACTGATGCCGATACTAGATAGATTTTGTCGGTTTCACTAGACAAATAAAATCATATTCAAACTTCGTGAATAATACACACAAAAATTTATATTTCAGATTAAAAATTGAATTAAACAACACTATTTATTTTTTAGACCTAACAATTACTAGACTTATCAATATCTTATAACATTTTTAGAAGAGGTTGATCTACAGATGCTATTATTTCAATGTCTTTATTTAGATAAGCCAAAAACCAGCATCTTACAATTCAATGATCTATAGAGCATTTACCATACTCTCCTAAACTAATGATTTCAAATCAAAAATAATAATGTGCTTGAGAAAACTTAATATACCATTACCCAGAAACCTAATGAACCAAATAATCGAATAAAAGAACCGCAAACAAACTTCTTTCATTATATTTCATCTCAGAAAACGAGAAAGTTGATATGTTACTTTCAATTATTTTAGTACTCTCTCAAACAAAATAAAAAATTATTTCACAAAACTGAAAATCCGATTGACATTTTCTAGTAATTCATGCAAGATCCTTTTTTCAGACAAAATACAAGTCGGATAAAAATAATAAATTCGGAGTAAGATAAACTGTAACAATTGCACAGCAGCATTGCTGGACAGACTAGACGTAATTTCAGAGAACAATTGGAAGAATATTGAACTAGTTCTCTTTTTCGAACCTATCACTACTTCACAACATCATCCCTACATAACCTAGGAATCTTACATATTATGACAAGGGGAGAAAAATGATCAACTACACAAAAATCCATATTACCGTTTGACATATTAATAATTAACCCCCTCGTTAACTGACAGTTGTAAATCCATATCTCTGGAAATTGAACTTACTGTAATTATTTAAATAATAATGAAATTGTTTGTGTTCCCACTTAATAATAATCTAACACTCAAACCCATATTAAAAAATAAATTTCGGTAGAAACAAGGTGAAAGTTTTAATTATCATACAGATTTATTATGTTTTTTTATTTTTATTCCAAAAACTTTTAGAATTAAAGAATTAACAGAGGTAATAAAAGAATTCAAAAAATATAAATTATCAATTAAATCTAGTGAATAAATACTTGAAGGGGACAACATTTCATTTCTTTCCTTGTTTTATTAAAACCAAATTCCTTTCCAAAAATGCAAAACATAACCTCAAGAAATTTTTCAAAAACAACTTGCTCAAAATAAGTTCCTTCAAAATAATTCTTAAAACATGCAGAACATCTCCATTATTACAACGGAAACTCATCAGCCCTACTTCACATTTAAAAAATAAAAATAATTAACAAAATATATTTTACCATACCAACTGAATGCAGATATCAGAACAAACACTAGAAAGAACTGAACTTTTAAAAATCCTACGTATTCTATGTTCGCCACAAACTACACAAAGTTTGCAAGATATTTTATGGACTCCATTAAAACCAAATGACAGTACGCTATAAGTGTAAACCCATAGGTATAATTATTGAATGTCTGATTGATTCGGTCTTCACTTGATGGAAACTCATTTTATTTAAAAAAATATATAAGAGACAGTATTTTACTTTCTACAAAATTGTTTAATACAGAAATTGTTTCACCACGATGTGGCTTCTTCAGGTATCTACATTCTACTACTCAGTCAGTAAAATGTAGATGATAACAATAATAGTAATATTGTTTATTCCCAAAAATCATACTGCCTTAAGACAAATTCAAATATTACGGTCTGTAGTCTGTAGTCTGAAATGCACGTTTTAAGTCAACAAACACACAAATCACAATTTCATCTTTGCTCACTATTTTCTATACTCTGCATAGACGTATTGAACCGCCGACTTGCATAAATGTTCGTTTTTAATCCAGACTGCACAGCAAAAACTTTGCCTTTCTCTTCAAAATACTGCCTAAAGTTGTCCATATGCAATTATTTCAATAATTTTATCTACTGTCGATACCATATTAGCAGATCTAAATTCCAGGAGTTTTTTGTTCTTATTAATTTTCGGAATAGGAACAATCAGGCTAGTCTTTAACTCTTTGTGAAACCATCCATTTGTCAATGTTGAATTCCTCAAAAACTGTAGAAGATATCTAATTACAGAAAAAAGTTCTTTTATCTGCTTTAAGTGAAAAATTTCATTGCTTGTGCCTTTGTTTTTTAAATCTATAACCCCTTTTTTAATTCTAAGAGACTAACCTTCTTAAAACTTGAAAAACGGGACTCTACAAGGAAGCTTCTTGACTTTCCATTTTCTATATTCGATACTAGTTGATATTTCATCTTAACTGTCCAGAAACAAGTCATTAAAATTTTCAGCCACATTGCCGCTGTAACTCAAAATTTATTTGAGTGAAATCTACCACTTTAGTTTTTGGCCTTATTAATTTCTTTAATGGTCCCACATTTTCTTGCTGTCTCTTTTACATCCGCCTATATTCTGATCATAATAATTAATTTTCTGATTTCGGATGAGAAAAACTACTTGGTTCATTTATTCTTTGAATGTTTTCCGATCCTCTTCACTTCTTGTCGTACAAAACCTCTTATCGGCCATTTCTCTGTGCCTCTTTGATTTCTTCTGTTTTTGTTGTTTTTATCCTTTTATGTTTTTTTAATTTTCTTCTTTTATTAGGTGTAAATTCATCTACTTCTTCTTGATTATTTTCAATAAAACCTCGATAAATAATATCAGCATTTAGTTACGTTTGATTTCAAGGTTTTCCCATCAATTCTGTTTGAATTGAGTATACTACTTGTTCATTCAGATTACAACTGTAACGGATTTTTTCTTCTGTATTAGAACAAAGGATACTGACAGCTTATTTGTGCCAAAATATGGTAACTGGAGCAAATATGCCTCAGAAAATATTGCTGTCGAAAAAGATACAGAGCCTTAAAGTTGAATTTTTTTCGTTTTTTGCTAATAATTTACCTATTTATTTCTCAATTATTATCAAAGCCGACATACAGATATAACTTTGGACGAGGAATATTGTTTTATGTTCTGAATTCACTTTTTGTTACAGGAAATGCCACGTGAATCATCCCTGATGATGAAATAGAGTGATCGCTTTTTTGACGAAACATGAGAGTGATCGTGATTATAACATAAGACGTAAAGATCATTTTAACATTTTAATATTGGTAGTTTAAACACCATCGTTTCATCTGTTCTCAAGAAAAACGCAATTGAAGAGTGCATTGTCTCAAAAGGGGGTTTCTAATATTATTTCAGTTATGAAAAGTATATTTTCGACTGTTGTAAAAATGTGGCTTTTTTAAAGGTTTTTCGATTGACATGCCTCGTCATGATCATTTTACGAATGAAGAAATGAGGGATGCAATTTGTGTAAAAATAAGTAAATTTTGGGGTCGCTCAACAGCTAGAAGATATGAATTTTTGTACCCAGGCAAAAAGCGACCAAATCATAAAACCCATGTGCCAAAATACCTTAATCTATGTTCCAATAGTTATGATTCACCCTGTATATTAAGTGATATTCTAACACCAATAGTTTCATGACCATTTCATAACAAAAAACGTTATGTAAGAAACACGAAATAATTCAAATGTTATCGGCAGATGTCCGGTCTGTTTAAAACAATTAGCTGTTACTATTTGAAAATTTAATTTTAAGAGCATTCTTTTGAAAAGGGACCGAATTTATTTATACTTTCAATACACTTTCAAGGGCAAAAATGACGTTTATTTTACTTTTCGATGACAGTTCACAGACTTATGTGTTTAAATTCATTATATGTCACATTTTCAAGAAGTAACTCACAGACTCAAAATTTTGAGAAAAAATGGACTATTGAACAAGCGCATCCTACTTCACGTTAGTGCTTTTCACCATCTTTTATATTTTCATTATTAATCGATGATAAATGTTTCGCCCATATTATTGATTGTAAAAAATTAATCATGTAGTAAAGGTGTGCAGAAAACTGCAAGTTTCATTTTATTAAAAGTTTCTTTGTTCCTGAATCAGTTGATATTGGAAAGAAAATGAATATGCATCGTCACTTCAATAAAATATGTGATGTGAGTAGGTTTCTGAGTAAAATCAAATAGTAACTGAAAATTCTCCAAATTGTGGCACATTCATTTGAATGTAGTCCTGAATTTTTTTCTGGTATCGAAAGTTTCTTCTTGTACGAGTTTCCGTTTTACATGAAATCATAGTGGGGCGGAAGGACCAATAAACACCAAACCTCTACTCATGTCGCAGGTAGCAACAAGGAAATTTTCGATCATTTCAAGCCATATCTTCCGTGATTTACAACTGGACATGTCGGTTCTTTACCCAACGATCCGATTTCCAATTGCAATACTTACAGATGTTAAGCAAATGAAAGTCACTTCAAATCCCCACATTTGCCCACCATTATTTCGCAGACCCAGCAAGTCAACTGTAAGTAACCGACAATGAAAGACAGCACCGAAAAGGCAAAAGAGGAACGGATACAACGGCTCGCATCTCCAGATGTTTTACCGTAATCTAATAGTCAGTTAACCTAAACACGAAGTCAAGTGCACATCTGGATTTCTTTTAAACAGTGGGCGGTGCGGTGCATCTGTTCCAACACCAATTGTTTTCCCGTTTCCGGAACCGGGTAGCCGCCATATTCTGTCTGAACCAGAAACGACCCAGACCCTGATGGTAATAAATAAAATCGTCGTTGTCTCTGCCTGCCCATCTTGATGATTGTTCCAAGAATAAATGAGCGATAAAAATAGATAGGAATACGTTGTTGAATTTTAAATTTGTTGATTTTAGTTTCGTTTGGGAGAGGATAGATTATTGTGTACCGCTTTGACCACCAGAAATATCTCCCGCTAAGAAAAGGATATAATTTCGTTGTTATTTGAAACTGAAAGGGATCGAGGAACTGTATTTTGTACAAGCATACCTCTTGTGAAACAAAATGGATGGAGTTTGCGGTTGGCTCTAGGTGAAAGAATATTAAAATTCTATTAAAAATGGCAAACAGCACTGACGTGAAGTTGGGAGCTTTTGTATGCCTTTTTGATAGTTCATTTACCCTGAGAATTTCAAATCTCCTTGTTACTGTCGATACTGTAGAGACTAACTACCACAAGCAATAAATATTTAGGTATAGTAATAGATGACCACTTGAACTGGCAATACCCCGTGGCGTTCATAAATGAAATAATAAGAAAAATTATTTACAAATTCTACACCCTCCGAAATATTTTTTCTGATAAGTTAATTCTTAGTGTGTAGGACAGCTTGGCTGTATCTTATTAGATATTGAATTAGTATTTGGGGCTCAGCATATAATAACGTTTTAAAATCACTGCAGGTTATTAAAACTACACCCTTAGAACCATTTTCAAGAAACAAAGCACAAGACCAATCTTGGTTAACTACAATCTTCCCAATGTTAAGGGTCTGTATAAACAGGAACTACATGAATAGTTGAGATAAAATTTAAGGGGTGATTCCTAAAAATCCCAAAAAATATGTTGGATCTTTTATAAACTTTATTCTTTTGAGCCCCCCTTGCTTAGTAAAAGCCCCCTAAATATAGCGCCCGAAAAACATTTTTGAATATTTTTATTGAAAAAATCTAACAGGAATAAAATTAAGCAGACATTTTATGCGGACGAGAAGGCACTCAAAAAAATTTGTGGTGGTGTTCCTCTATGATTGCAAGGGGTAGAAAAAGCCACCCCCATAGCTTTTTTTGCAAGTAACTTTTTTCCATATTCCCATTTTACAATGAAAAAAATCAATTTTGGAAAGCTTGATCTATTCTTAACAAATAAGGTCTCTTGTAATTTCTTGCTAAATTTCGAGGTTTTTAGAACCAAAATAATTTATCAACATGATAGCGTGAGTCGGAGAGGCTAGAATTATTTCCGAACAGGAATTTATCTAGTTAGCGAATGTCATTTTGTTTTGACAACTGACTAGATTTCATTAACTTTGATTTCGGTAAAATTATTGTCATCTTTTTGGTTTTGAAGAAAAAAATTAAAAACTGTTTTTCGGCGGCCATCATTAGGGGGCTGCAACTAAGCATGGAAGGCTCAAAAATAAAGTTTATATGAACGACCCAGCCTATTTTTTGACAAGTAATTACCCCCTGAAGTTTTTCGGAACTATTCATATGCACCCTGTATACGCAGCTCGTAAGTTGGTACGTAAACAATACTACTCTTCTGGGATGGGCCATCAGTATCAAACAAGAAGAAACATTAATCATTTTTATGGCACTGAAAAATATAAAATAGTAAAACTATTTGTCAGAAAAATATCAATACAGTCGACTCTCGTTAATTCGAAACTCGAGAGACTCTTGAAATATTACGAATTATCGAGTGTTTGAAATATCAAATGGTTTGAAATTTGTGAGAGAAAATAAATAAAACTTCGAATTATTAAGTGTTGGTTAATTTTTATTTATTAATATAAAAATGACAAGAATTAAGAGGTACATTCGTGTACATACATGTATTCGTAATGTGAATTAATTAATCTTTCGAAAGAACTTTGTTATACTGGTTTGCTTTAAAGCACAATTCTGCTGCTCACACTGCTCAATAACTTTTTTTAAGAGAAAACGTGCCTGAAATGCTTTTTCATCACTTTCGTTTTGTAGACAAAAGCTTTGTAAGGTATCAAATGAGGATCTTGATTCCTTAACTGACACCTCTGCCAATTTGTAAGCCACCCTTCACTTGCCGCAAAGTTTTTGATGCTTAGAGTAGACGTGAACTCTTTTGCTTTTTCCTTCAACAAGTTCCCGCTAATAGACACTTTTTGTTCTCTACACTGTCTTAGCCAAATGACCAGGCTTTCTTCCAGACGAGGAAATTCACCTTTAGTAGTTCTTTTCCGTACTCCAGCAGTTTGAGCAGCATTAATTTTCTCCTTGTGCTTTATTATTGTTGAGAGAGTACCCAGAGGAATCTTAAATTATTTTGCAACATTACTCTTCTTCTCACCTTCTTCTACTTTTTCGATTAACTTTTTCTTTTCAGCAATCGTCAAACATCTATACTTTCTA
Organism: Megalocaria dilatata; assembly: GCA_034642435.1. Taxonomy (NCBI): domain Eukaryota; kingdom Metazoa; phylum Arthropoda; class Insecta; order Coleoptera; family Coccinellidae; genus Megalocaria; species Megalocaria dilatata. The sequence goes on along the minus strand of CM067859.1, from coordinate 46,759,667 downwards.
GTTCTTCATACCAACCAAAGAGTAACAGTAACTGAATAACTAAACAAACCAATTCGTAAGAAGTGTGTGCGTCAAATAGTCAAACTAATCATAACAAAAACAAAGGCTCGTGTATCTTGATACAAGTTTGAACTTGTCGCAAAATGTACTTACAATCTTTCCGCCTCTTCTCTCTGCAACTTCGAATTGTCGAGTGTTGGACGCTGATGAGTTCGAATTAACGCGTCGTTTTGTTAAATAGCAATGATTTTTTCGTTCGAATTACCAAGTGTATGAAAATGTATTGATTTAGTTCGAAATATAAAGAGATTTAGTAGGGAACTCGTGATAACTTTGAATTATAGAGAGGTTCGAATTATCGCAGGTTTGAATTAACGAGAGTCGATTGTATTGGAATAAAAATTTTTAATTCATTACCAGTGCATATCAAGAACACGTCCAATTTCTGTTTCAGAAAGAATATAAAGGTAGAGAACCTCCTAGTATTTTTTATTTACATTCTAAATTTCAACTGTATATAATTGTTTATTTTTTATTGTGTTTTTTTTTGGTATATTTTGTTCATGGTAGTACTATTACGTTTATTTATAACCTATCTGCAAGACACAGACGAGCTTGGCTTAGTTGTCACTTTGAAAAATTTGTATTGTATTATTATTATTGATTATTGTGCAGAAAATAATAAATAAATAAAAATAAATAAACTTCTGTGTTTTTCATCTGAAAGCCAAATAGTCATCATTTTAGGTAATTTTGGAACTCATATAGTAGGTTTCACAAAACTGAAGTCATCGGATCAAGCCTGTTAATCGCAGAGTCCTTCTACAATTTATCGAGATCTATGTTCCCAAAGTGCTGATCACAGATTTAGTCGCTTTGTCAAATTATGTCGGATTAACCTGTGCGATGGAATAATTACATCAAATTGGTCCAGAAATTCAACCACGTAGTAAAAGGAATATATCAATCGATGCGATATTACAATTATCAGTTTGTCTACGATTTTATGCAACTGGTGGTTTCCAAATGACGATGCGAGATCATATCAACATTGCAAAATCATCGGTATGCATAACTGTCAAAAGGGAATTGGTTGAAATTTCCCATTTGTAATGTCAGTATATCTCTATGCCACGTATCAGGCTAGAAATATTAGAAGTAGCTCAAGGGCTTAATGAAATAAGTGAATTACCAAGATTCCTATCCTCCGTGGTGTAATTTCTACCTTTATTAAATTTGTTTTCGTCTTTCATTTTGCACACACACAAGTAACACAAATAACGTAATTCGTACTAGTATGGTATGACAATCAAACAAACAATAACAACCCGTTTCTACATTTTAAGCCTACATTAACAGCGCTATCACAGAAATATATACATTTTTATTTTCCTTCTTTCTATTTCTATGATGTAGCAGTCAAATTTCATAAAGTGCGACGTTGTCACATTGTTTCTCGGTTCAACTGATCCACGTGATGAACAACCTGAACTTGTTTTGTGAAACCCAAATTCTGATTCGTTTCTTAAATTTGACAAGTGTTGATCCAGTAATTACCGAAGCTTCATGAAATCCAGCGCAAATGATTTTATTGAGTCTGCGGATATTTATTACGAATATGATAATGCTCCGATGAGTAGCCAAACAGCTATGAAACGTGCATGTCTGCTGCTTATAGACGACGATCAATAAAACCTATTTGGCTTCAAATTTCAGATGTGTGTTGAATTGTCCCGATTCGAACTTCATTTTCACCATATTCGTTATCATATTCTCATAAATTTCCGACAATTCATTTGGGGAGAAATGTTATTGATTGTCACTGCGAAAGATTCCTCAATCTGTGACGCTAGAAGTAATTGGGAATATGGTTGGATTCTTGAATTAGCTTGGTGGGGTTGCTACATATGTGTACTCGCGTGCATTAGATGGTACTCTTGTTTGACAAAACAGTTGGGTCACTATACATTCTGTCAAGAAAGTACCGGGAATTATCGATTTAAATCTGGCGGGGCAATGAGGCAGGTAAATTTTTTTTTCCTAGGTTGGTACCACTGTCCTTAATTACTATGCCAAGCTTGAGCGGGATCTGTCAACTAGTGTGTTTGCAACAGCTGATTAAGTCAGTCGATGTCAGAGTGCGTACCGATTTTTACTATGGGTGATTACGTTGAGCAAAGAATTTGTTTAAAGTTTTGTGTTGCAAATGAATTTTCGTGTGCCGATGCATTGAAAATGTTGCAAAAGGACTTTGGTGATAATGCTCTATCGAAAACTCGTGCATATCAGTGGTACAGAGCCTTCAAGGACGGTCGCCCATCGACGGCTTCGATCGAAGATAACGTCGATAAAATTAAGGAAAGGGTGCTGGAAAACCGTCGTACCAGCTTGAGAGAGATAGCACATGATCTTAAGATATTCCACGAGTCCGCACGTACGATTTTGATTGATATTTTGGGCATGAGAAAGGTGGCCGCACGACTCGTACCGAAAGACCTGAATTTTCTTCAAAAACGTCATCGCGAACAGGTTGCTTCAGACATGCTGGATCGCTGTAATTCCGATTCTACATTCATGGAACGCATTATAACTGGTGATGAGACCTGGGTCTACGAGTACGATATGCAAACAAGCCAGCAATCATCGGAATGGGTGGCAAAAAATGAGCCGAAACCGAAAAAACCACGCCAAAGCCGCTCGAAAATGAAGGTGATGCTCATTGTTTTCTTCGATATCCGTGGCGTGGTGCACTACGAATTCGTTCCAGAGGGTCAGACGGTAAACAAGGAGTATTACCTAGGCGTTATGAAACGTTTGCGTGAGCGTATCCGTAAGAAGCGGCCAAATTTGTGGGCGAACAACTCATGGATTTTGCATGACGATAACGCGCCTTCTCACCGAGCTACGATTGTGACTGACTTTCTCGCCAAAAACTCAACAAACGTGCTTCAGCAACCACCGTATTCGCCGGATTTAGCTCCCTGCGACTTTTTCCTCTTCCCAAAACTAAAATTGCCCCTTCGTGGCACCCGTTTTGAGTCGATTGAAGCCATAAAACAAAATTCGGCGCGAGAGCTAAAGTCCATCCCGGAAAACGCCTATAAAAAATGTTTCGATAATTGGAAGTGCCGTTGGCATAGATGTATTGGAGCAAATGGAGCCTATTTTGAAGGCGATCCAATAAATTTTGACGATTAAATGTAAAAATGTTGTTTTAATTGAAAATTCCTGGTACTTTCTTGACAGAGTAGTACAGTAGAAGTATAGATTTGCGGTTGTGTTGCGTTCGTTGGCATTAGACCAATGCCAATGAGTAGCCAAAAAGGTATGAAACATGGATTTTTGTTGCTTATACCTGACGTTCAACAGAACCCTTTCCGCTTTATTTAGGTTGTATGTTGCACTGTCCGATTCGAAAAACTTCATTTTTACCAAGCTCATATTCGTTATCAAATAATAGAACTGTTCACTGTTCTCCTAAAGAAACGGAAAATATTGTTGAAATGAAAAATTGATGGTTGAAATGCTCCTCCCTCCGAAATGCATTGTATTATATTCAGTAGAAAAAATAAATTGAAGAAAAGATCATATAATATAATTTTCCTACTCTTCACCGAAATCAGATACTAAAAAAATAAAAAATTCTCTTAAATTATCCTCACTAGCTTAAGCATGAACCTTCGTGTCGTTATTTCACGTCTAAATTTGAACTCGCTCAGATTTGTAGGTTAGAAAATATTTGAAAAATGAAATTTCACATTAGAGTAACTTAGGAATCAAAATTTGAATAACAAAACAGATTCAATGTGTTATTTAAATATTTTAATATTAGTCTTCTACATATTTAAATTCGAAAAATTATATTTAATAACTTCAGGAATTAAATTGAAATAATGTCATATAAGTACCACTTATATCAAACGACATATAAAATAAACATTCAATATAAGACATACAAATGATATAACAAAATCCAAATATTTGAATAATTCTATACACCTTCTATCAAGTATTAACCTCTATTTATGTTCAATGTGTTAGTCTCCTACAATTTTAATTTAAAAAAAAAATTTTTTTGTAAATTTTAGAATTAAATTAATGTCTTATAAGCACAGCTTATATTCAATAGACGTATAAAATCTAACTCTAAATAAAATATCAAATGGAATAAAGTAGCCAAAATATAAATTGAGGATTAAAATCAAAAAATTTATATTTGAATGAGACAAAATTTTGTTTCTGATCTTACAATTATGAAAACTAATTCCTTTTAAAAAATACAAAACATAATTTTAAGAACATCTCAGTAAATATAAATTATTTGAAATATTTAGTACATTGAAATATTTAAATAAGTTACTTTAAAAATCTCTCAAAAACATGTATTATATCTTCAAAAAACAATTAGAATTTTGATAAGGTCTTCATCAGTCAAACTTCACATTTAAAAATAAAAATCAATCAACAACAAATACAACTTACCAACAGATTTCTTGTTATCCTCATTTGAACACCCTCTTTAAAATCCAAGATATTCTATGTTCGTCACAAAAATAACAGAAAGCTGTAAGGTAAGGTTTTAATTGGACTACCTGATATTCCAAAATGAGTTTTATTCAAACCTAGTATAATTATATATTATATATAGAATAAAATAATAAGTAGAAGTTATTTACTTGAGACAAAGAATATTACAAAATTTAAATAACAAAATAGATTTAATCTGTTAGTCTCCTACAATTTTAATTTCATCAAAAAAAATATTTTATTTGAAAAATTTTTAGAATTAAACTAATGTCTTATAAGCACAACTTATATTTAATAGACGTATAAAATGAAAACTCAAAATAAAATGTCAAATGGAATAAATAACCCAACAAATATAAATTGTCAATTAAAAGTAAAAAATAAATATTTGAATGAGACAAAATTTTGTTTCTAATCTTACAATCATGAAAACTAATTCCTTTTCAAATATACAAAACATAATTTTAAGGAATTCTCAAAAAATATAATTTGTTTGAAATATTTAATACATTTCAGTATTTAAATAAGTTACTTCAAGAATCTCTGAAAAACATGTATTATATCTTCAAAAAACAACTGAAATTTCGATAAGGTCTTAATTGCTCAAACTTCATATTTAAAAATAAAAATCAATCAACAACAAATACAATTTACCAACAGATTTCTTGTTATCCTCGTTTGAACACCCACATCAAAATCCTAGATATTCTATGTTTGTCACAATTATGAAAACTAATGACATTAATTTTATTGTAAAAATTAAAAAAAACATGTTTTGAAATTAAAATGGGTTAATATTATATGTAGGAGACTAACATATTAAATCTGTTTTGTTATTCAAATTTTGTTCCTTCTATCAAGTAAATAACCTTTTCTTATTATTTTATATATAATATATAATTATACTAGCTTTGAATTAAACTTCTTATGTTGGAGTATGTTAAAGAAAATCATATAATACCTTACAGCTTTCTATGATATTTGTGATGAACATTGAATACCTTGGATTTTAAAGTGGGTGTTCAAACGAGTATAACAAGGAATCTGTTGGTAAGTTGTATTTGTTGATTAATTTTTATTTTTAAATGTGAAGTGTGATCGATGAAGACTTATTGGAATTCTAAATGTTTTTTGAAAATATAATGCATGTTTTTGAGAGATTTTTGAAGTAACGTAATTTAAATGTATTAAATATTTCAAATAAATTATATTTCCGAGAAGACCTTAAAATTATGTTTTGTATTTTCGAAAAGGAATTAGTTTTCATAATTGTAAGATTAGAAACAAAATTTTGTCTCATTCAAATATTTATTTTTTAATTTTAATTGGCAATTTATATTTGTTGGGTTATTTATCTCATTTGATATTTTATTTTGAGTTTTGATTTTATACGTCTATCAAATATAAGGTGTGCTTATAAGACATTAATTTATTTCTAAAAATTAAAAAAAAAAATTTTTTCGAAATTGAAATTGTGGGAGACTAACAGATTAAATCTGATTTGTTATTCAAATTTTGATTCCTTAGTTACTCTAATGTGAAATTTCATTTTTAGAGTTCAAGGTTTGACGTGAAATAACGACATGAAGGTTCATGCTTAAGCTAGTGAGAATAATTTACGAGAATTTTCTATTTTTTTTTATCTGATTTCGGTAAAGAGTAATTTTGTAATATTCCTTTTAACAAGTAAATAACCCCTTCTTATCATTTTAACTTAGAAATCATTATGCTGATTATGTACATTTTTGCAGGTAATTTATATATTCAGAGTTCAAATCCACTCTGAAAAGTCTGTTGTTTTTTCCTTCGGAAATGAACAAGTTCACAAGCAAGCAAAATGCGATTCAAAAGTTGTTACGGAATTGAGAATGTGTTTTGCATCGGATGAAATGTAATTATTATCTGAAATTTTAATTCTATAGACAGTAGTCACAGGTAGAGTTTTATTATGTTGACTTCTTTCTATGAATTATTCCATTCGGTACGATACTCAAAAGTATAAGAAGTTATGATAAGCTGATATTTTACTTTGCATGAGTAATTAGATTTTAAATGATGTTCTTATAGTATAACTAGTTGTCGGTTTTCAAATTCAAACTTCTTGTTTATATGACTAAAATTATTATCTCCAAGTTGATTAAAGAATTTTCTTACCTAACAAATATGAATTCATCCTACCTAATTCAAAACGCCTTATCATTTCGATACCAACCATTGAATATTTGCATGCTTGGAAACAGCGTGCTAACGTTTTTCACAACTGTGTGTAATTTTCGAATTTTGAGCCGAAAATGGCCCCAGACGACTAGGTTCAACTCGCTGCTGAAGAATCCGAGTTCAAAAGCAATTGTGGTCTGCCAGTTCGCCCGTAAACACCTTAAATTTCAAATGAAAAGAGTTGATACTTCCAGAGTAGGTTAGAGGTCTGATTTCGCCTTATTGGGTCTAAACGGTTCTATAGTTTCGCAGTTATTCATATTTGGAATTTTCTGGTATTTTTTCCATTATTTTTGAATTTACAGTCTAAATCTGGATTTTGGTGCTTCGAAGTTTTACAATGACGTACGTGCATATTCCTGCAAAATTTCGTGGGAATTGTATCTTTAGAAAATGAAAAAATATATTTTCTAAGCCGAATAGCGTTGAGAACTATCGGACCCATAGCAATAGTCCTACGATGAGGTTCAAATTCAGCAGTTAAATGTAGAATGACGACAAGAAGACTAATGCAAAATTCTGTGAGAATCGTGGGTATATGCACAAGTTAGTGCTTTCCACCATTTATAATTCCCGATTGCGGAAATGAAGGAGCTCTTTTAAATTTATAAATATAAATACTCACCTGATGAAGGCATTGTATTACAAAATGTTAAAATTGTTTTTGATTCATAAATTTCAAGATGCATTTTTGTATAAGCAAAAGCAATAAATAGAAGCGCCCCTTTCTTTGAAGGGGGCTCACAAACTCACAAACTTCCTACAAATATATTGTATATGTATTCTGCATATTCTAGATGGCGCTAGTTTATTATTAATACCTTAGTATCTGTGTATAGCGAATATAGATACTTGAAAGGTTTGGAGTCACTAGCATACATTGTACTGACAAAAACCAATCAGTTTGAAACGTGCGCATGTCTGCAATTTGCTTTTGTGATCAACAAAACCTTGTCGAGTTTGTTTGAGTATAGATTTGTTATACAGTTGTATTTTATACTGTCTCGATTTCTAGATCTTTCCGTTACCAAAGCTCATACTCCTTATTAACGATTTTTGGTACCTATCTGCCGAATTAACTTATTTGAATTCTTCCTTGTAATTGATTAAACGTTAACCAAATGCAAATTCTTGGTTAAGCATATTTCAAATGGGGTTGAGAGAGGAATGTGTAATTGACTTTAATGGTTTATTTTCAGCGTAAATACATATATTACGAATCACAAGTTTGATTTGTTCATCCTAATTGAGGGAATTGTTTCGGTGTAGTTTCAACTCTTATTGCGGTGAAAACACTATCTTGTTCCTGGAATAGTTCTTCTTTGAGCTTTTTCACCGTTATTCACTTTCACCGAATTCACATCAAAAGGTTCCTCTGTTGGGTTCACTTTTCACATATTACTATCTAATTAATAATTGATAATGTAGATACACTTCCAAGACCTTTAGTGCGTTATGGGTTATTAAAGAAAAATTAGAAAAAGTTTCAAGGGATAACTCCGAAACCAATTTTGCCTGTTAATGAACTTGACCAAGATATTTAGGCCTCAAAGCTACCCCGAAAGTTTCAAGTTTTTAGTTCTTTCTGGTCAGAAGTGGACGCCCCTCAGGCATTAGATCTTGACGTGATGGGGGTGCTTGTCATGACTTGGACTCTAGTTTCGTCCCGGCGAAATGGAGGATTAAGTCTTGGTATCTAACGTAATGCCATTTCGCGCCAGTCACTGGACCTGTATGGTGGAAGATCTCCGAATGGGGCCCTAGTTTTGCCGCTCAGGTGAAATGGAGGGCTGAGCCGGTTGATTAACTCAGTGACAGGGAGTCTGTCGCAGCACAGGGCTTCTCCCTTAAAACTGGCGTACTCTACCCTATCGCAGTATTAATCTCCGGATTCTGTGTAATGGTCGAGTGCGTTATGTAGCATAATACGTTATCTCGGGGGGGTGGTTTGCCCACAGGTGTTACTTGTAGCACCTGGCCACCCCATTGCCTCAATTTGCCAATAACTTACCTGCTAGAATTCACGTGCTCGGAAGTGAACGCCTCTATGGCATTCTAGCTTGATGCGCTGGGGGCGCTTGTCTTGACTAGGATCCTAGTTTAATCCCGGTGAAATGGAGGATTAAGACTTGATGCCTAAAGTAATGCTACTAGCCCCAGTCACTGGACCCGTGTAGTGTAAGATCGACCGAATGGGGCCCTTATTTCATCGTAAGGGTGGAATGGAAGGCTGAGTTGTGTAGATCAATTCAGTGACAAGGGTGTCTGTCGCAGCACAGGGCTTCACCCTTCAAGCTAACGTACTCTACCCTATTGCAGTAAATCTCTGGATTTATTTTTCCAATGGCCGAGTGCGTTATGTCGCATTCTGCGTTATTTTGGGAGGGCGAAGGCCCTCAGGAAGTATTCGTACGACCTGCCCACCCAATTGGTGTTGGAATCGAGGGGGCAGTGGTTAGAAGTCCGCGTGCTGGACTAGGAGGGTGTTCCTTCTATCTGTTCGCAGACACTCATGTTCAGGATATCTCGAGAAATGCTTTTGGGTCTAGCGGGACTTGACGGTTCGACCGGCCTCGTCCTTAACCTGGATCGATTGCGAGACGTTTCTGGGGTTTGTGGATCTCGACGATATGGCTAGTCCGTTGGTGCTTGAAGCCAGGATCAGTTGAAAGACTTCACTACTGATGTACAGGACGGATTAATGGTGCTCGTACCCGGATCAATTGAGGCATCATTCTTGAGACTTTCTTGGTTCATGGGACTGCATTCGGGTGGGTGGATAAGAAGCTCCTTCTGCATGTGAGTTGCGTCCGAAACAACTCCGATACTAACCATGCAGAGCCAGTAAAGGTTGAATAGGGCTTAGCTGCTACCAGTCACGGTGTAGGTTTTCGGACTGAAGCCGAAATTGGAAGCTGATGGGTTCAACCCTTCGGAGTGGTTCTCGCCATGCGCGATGATAAGGCGTAACCCTTATCACACTTTCTGCTTCTTGGGGCAGATTGTGGAGACTTCACTTGGTGAAAGAGCTATGCTCACATGCTGATAAACTAACTGGCAGAATTGACGATGTTCGGAAGTGGAAGCGTTTACTGACGAATTGGCTAGACGGAAGTGTTATTAACCTCGTCTTTTTCATAAGTGTATCCAACCTAGTAGTTTGAAAGTTTGGGACTATTTTTGGCTCAAAATTCTAAAATTACAGACATTTTGACGAAATGATAGCACACTGTTTCCTAGAACAAGTGTGCAAAAAAAACTCGTTTAGATACGAGGCAAATGAATATTCAAAATGTTTAACATTTTATGCTAATTAATATCTAAAACTGAAGAAATTAAGAAGCAGAAATTTTTGAGTAATTTTGTTTCAAGTAATACATAGGAGTGAGGTTGATTGAATTGATAAGACCTACAACATGCAGCTGACTTGAAATGATGACTCTATTGCGTGAAAAATGTCCTCACATTGGCCACCGAATACCACATAACACAATTGAGGTCTTGCTCTAGAATCAACTAAGGCGCTTACCGACAACACAAAGTCTGTTATTCGCGAAATAAAGTCAAAATTTTGCAAAAAAGTGATGGAAATATTCATCAAAAGTCCTGTCTGTAAGAGAAGTCTAGGTGGACCTTTGACCGATATTGTGTTACTTATTATCATTACTGATCTGGGAGTAATAGTTATAGTTTTTATTTATTCGAAAATAGTCCTTAGTTTCACAAAAACACTTTCATTAATTTAAAATAAATTATTTGGTTGGAAGACCCCATATAATAGAATCGAAATAATCCTAAATATTCTGTACTTTTCCAATGCTCATGATTTATACATGGTACATAATTAGTTTAAAGTTCATATTTTTGCTTCCATTATTAACTACAGTTTTATTGACTTGGTCGATGCTTGGTAGAAATTGTTCACAATTGACATGCATGTTTATATTCATACTATTTCTGGTAGAATGAATGAAACAGATATTGAATTGAATCAGTCCTTATTTGGTGAAAATCCATATTAAATAATATTTAAATAAGGTTACTCTGATTTTTACAATTTTTCTTGTTATGGCTGATGATGCTACTGTGATAGCGAAACAATTGTTGTAAACATAACAATAAAAATTCTCAAACTCAGAATAACCTTATTTAAATATTAATGAAACAGATGTTTTAATTTCGACTATTCATAGAGAAATAGAAACATCAGTTTCACTTATTATATCAGTTTCATTGCCTTTCTAATAATTTTGATTCAAGACTTCCTACCTCCCAGAAGAAGAACCTAGCGACGCCTTGAACACTATGAAAGTGAGTAGATTTGACAAGTAAAAACTTTTAAAAGCTGTCTGATAATAACTTCCTGAATATTCCCTTTGGAAGATTACGCCCACCCAAATTGCAAACTTCAGAATCAACAGAAAAGTAGTATCTTGTCACATAAGATATCGTCGCCATATTACTGTGTGGTGGGTCTAAGACACTCCTAATTTACAAGCAACATAGATCTTCAATGGCTATTAGCAAAATGGAATTTCGACGATAAATCAACTGGAAAACACAAATCGTTGACTACTTGTGTCCCCTAGGCGCCAGACTAAGATCCTACCATATGCGTTTTACAGAATGTTCTTTCGATATCTGCATATGACAGAGGTTAAAAGATTAATGAGTCAACTGAAATGTTGACGTTCGAAACAGATCAATATTTGGAGCCTAAATACATGACAGCAGATTCGTTCTTTTCATTATCTTATTGATTTGTGATTTAAAAGAGTACTTTTAATCTTTTTTCCTCAGAACAAACACTAAATTGATTATTAAGAATATTAATTGAACGTAATTGAAACCATCTTGAGTATTTTACGGTTTATTTCTTCAAATGCCGTAACGTCTGGATACGTTGCCCCAAAATAGTAGTATTTCTTAGAGCCCCAATCAGTTCTTCTTTAAGATAATAAAAAGAGCGAATTTCTCACTTGAAAGAAGTGTTTTCAATATGTTAAATATCAAACAGAATGCTTTTGTTGGCATGACTGTAGACTAAAGATTATCGGTGAGAATCTTAAATTGTCTGTTTGAACATGTGCTATTTATTTCTGAAGAGTTATAATTTCTTTGGAATATTTTATCTCCCTTTCATGCTATGTAATGAGTGTTAATTCTATATGTCTACTAAAAAATGATCAGATTTTTTAAAGCATTTATTTAATTTGATTTTTAAAAAGCTTTTAAGAAATATTATAAATTTAAAATTTGTAGCGAGATATATAACAGAAATACTGTGTTTGATATTTACGACAATTCTTCTTTTGTAGTACCCAGTTATATATTTTTTGTATTCTACGCCTTTTATTATATGAAACAACCAAATAAGTGATAAAATGACAAAAAGGATTCTAGTGATTAATTTTTTTCATATTAAATTGAAGTTATTCAAAATGTAAACCTACCAGATGATGCTACTGTGAGCGAAACAATTGTTGTATTAAATAACAATGAAAATTTAAGAAAATCAGAATAACCTTATTTAATATTATTTATTTTTTAGTAAAATTTTTGGCCAATATTTCAGTATACCTAGTTTTTAACTGAAAAACAACTAGTTTGTACAATACACCACATGTTTATGCTTTAAAAGCTTGTTCTCATTTCATTTGGCAGTACAACTTTGTTGTATTTATAAGGTATAAAAGAGATTACTCATAAGTAACAAAAATTATATGAAAATATTCTATTCATACAGGTAAATATTTTTTCCTACATTTCGACATGACATAGTTTGAACTTCTACAGAAAACTAAAATATAACCTTATTTTTTCCTTATAAATGTACAATAATTTCATTAATAAAGAAATATCAGAAATAGTTAATGAGAAGGAAATATAATAGTACTGTCAAATGAGAAGAAATTCAATGAAATAAGCTCAAAAAATTGTCATTTCGTAAAAGAGCTATCGCTTAGTTTAATTGAACTAGTTCAATGAAGACATTTTTCTTGAGGTAGGTGTCAAATTTGGGTACAGTCTAATTTCTGAGGTTAGCTCTAAAAACACTCAACCAATTTCGCAAGATGAAATTGCGAACGTTTAGTAAAGAGGAGATTCAAAAGCAAAAATAGTAGTTACACCAATTTGGTTTAATTAGCAGACGCCAGGGCTGAAATTCCTGTTTCGAGAAACCGAACATGAAATATGTTTCTGATTAAGTCACACCTTGGATTTTCGACCACTTAATTCCAGCGATAGTTCGCGAGCCTCAGGGCCGACGCTGTCTCTGCTGTGCCAGGCCAACATATCTTGGAGTTTTTCCAATAAAAATTGATGTGCGGTTGCGGTTACATGTTTACGATATAAATCCAATTTAACCAGTTTTTACTACCGTCCTTCCATTAATCAGTGCTTTACTGCTTTTTTTCTAATAATTGACTACTTTGAACAGATGTTTATTGATGGAGAATTTCCTGAAAATAGATGGTAGAACTGTAAATTCGACGTGGAACAGATGTATCAAATTCGAAATAGTGTTTACGTTTAAGAAAAATAGGATTGAGGTCACACTTGTATCTATCTCATTAAAGGATGTGAAACTAACGAACGAATCTTTATTTGAAGTCGTAATTGATCTGAATATTCAGCAAATCAATAATGAATTGTGTATGGGTTTTTCTAACGCTGAAATACAGGGTGAATGATAACTATAGGGACGCAGGTAAAGGACAGGTTAATTGGACCAAAATATGGCGATTGGACTAAAATACCTTAATAAAAATTGCTGTGGATAGAGATACAGGGCGTTAAAGTTGATTTGTGTTCGTTTCTTCTAATTATTTCACTCCTTATTTCTCAATTGTCTTCAAAATCGACACAGAGACATAACTTTGTACTAGGAATATTATTTTATGTATCATTTTATACATAATTTTGTTATAGGAGGCAACATAATGACATTAAGTAGTAGTAGTAGTTGATAGTAATCTTATTTGGAAAATATGATGTAAAAATCCTTTTTATGTTATCTTGGTACTCTTGTTTCAATACGATAATTTCACCCATTTTTCGGAAAAACGCAATTGAAAATTTCATTGTCTCGGAAGGAACAATTTCGAGTCTGGCAACACTACTGTCACTCGACATTTTGACAGAAAACTAGTTTAATATTTGACATTAACGAAAGGGTCGATTTATGCTTGGGCAAAACTGGAAAATATCTAACTCATTTCCAAAGTAGTGAATCGTGTATCCAAACAGTTAGAAATTTACGTGGAAAATATAATAAAAATGAAATGCCCTCACGGCCATTTGTGGATCAATTGGATGGTTATTTGATAAAACACCCCGCTCATGTTCTCGTTCAGTAAGCACATTTGAAAATATTGTTGCCGTAACCCAGAATGTCGCTGAATATCCATCAACATCAACTCATCAACATCATTGTGTTCAAGAACTGAACATTTCTCGCTCAATATTCTATATATTCTTTGGATTCTTTCATCTCCTTTTGATGCTGTATAATGAGTGTTTATTCTTAATGTCTGCTTAAAAGAAACAGTGTTTCTCAGGCATTTATTCAATTCAATTTTAAAAAATTTTGAAGAGATTTTATGAAATTAAAATTTGTAGCGATATAGCAATTTGTTCGATATTTAAGATCTTTATTTAGACTGTTACGAAATTCTGTGAATGCTAATATATCGTGTGTTTTTTTTTAGAGTGATAGAAGTTTAAATTGAAATAAAACACATTTAAATTAAGATTGAAGCCATTTTTTTCATTTGAAAGATTATTTATGTTTTGAAAATAATTTCCGGTAAAAGTCCACCACGACTAGCTCTGAGGAACCGAATTCGACCAGACCAATTTGGACAACTTTTTCGAGTAATTCAGGCCTTACTTCATCAATAACACGAGTTATGTTAGCTTCCAAAGCGTCCATTGTTTCTGGTTTATCAGCATAAACCAATGACTTGACATAACACCAAAGAAAATTATCCAGTGGAGTTATGTCGCATCATCTTGGAGGCCAATTAATTGCACCATTTCTCGAAATAATGTTATCGCCAAATCTTTCTTTCAATAAATCAATTGTTACGACAGCAGTATGAGGTGTAGCACCATCTTGTTGGAACCAAAACAATTCTGGGTCGATACCATTCAAATTTTGAAACAAATAATCATTGATCATCGATCTGCAACGAGCACCATTCACTGTTACATTAGCCTCAACATCGTTTTCAAAGAAAAATGGGCTGATGATACCTCCAGCGTGTAAAGCACACCATACAGTGCATTTTTCAGGATGCAATGGAACCTGCAGAAATTCTTGAGGGTTGTTTTCGCTCCATATACGGCAACTTTGCTTGTTTACATAGCCGTTCAACCAGAAATGAGCCTCATCACTAAACACAATTTTACGATAAAAAAGTGGAACAACTTCAAGCTGTTCTAGGGCCCAATCAGCAAACAAACGACTCTTATTATGGTCAACCCGATACAACCCTCAATATAGATATTACACCTTAAATGCCAGCAATTATATCTCCGGCGTTGATCCAGATATAGACTCTAGAAAAAAAATTTTCATTAACAACTCAATAAAGATAAAATTTTCAACGAAAATTTCCTCAAAAACCGTGTCTACAACGGTTGAATGTACAGTGAACTGAAATAAAGTGAAAAATGAAAAAAAAATTTGATAGGAAATGATACTTTATCAGAATATTTTTCCTATCTTCAAAAAGGTTTTAATGTGAAATTTCACAATGTTTGAAATATTCAATTTGGCTAATCTTTCCTTACTGGAAGCTCAGTTTAAACAATATATTGAACACTATTATTCAAAATTTCCAATTAGATATAATAGAAGTTTCACTGCACAGTTCCTTCTTCAGATTTCATATAATTTGTCAAAATGTAATATCTAAAATATGTACTGTATGGTCAAACTATTGGCATGTTTGAATAAAGATGTGGAAATTTGAAATGATATTATTTGACATATCTTTCAAGATATTCGTTGAAAGATTTCCAGAAATATATTTAAGAGATGTGCGAATAAATCTATATATTAGGCACAGCTGAATAATTAAAATATTCAGAATTATATCTTGGCTATAATCGATTTATTATACAACTGTGTCGTCCATCCTGAACATAAATCAAATGGCACTTTAATTCCTTTCCAATCAGTTTGTTGTAGGAAAATCCGCTTATTGACGTCGAAGATAAGCTCGATATGGACCCGAATCTTCCAGCAGGATCTGCCACTTTCTTACAGTTTCCACATGTTTCAATCCCATGATTAAAAAAACCTGAAACGACTCAATCTTTTGCGGCGGTAATCATCTCAGATTAACAGCGTCATCGCCTGTTGACTCGTTAAATGTCACATTCTTTAAGATTATGACCGAACAGCTGTAGAGCTAGAAGCCATATGTTTTACTTATTTCTTGACGTAAGACGAAAAAAATCTTCTCTTGGGAAAGTAAGTTTCTCTTATTGATGAGGAACATGCGGAAATTACTCAGTTATGTTGTTTATCCAGGATAAAGCATGATTTTGTAGGTTGGTTTTTCCAATATAAAGAATCAAGCAATGATGGGTAACCAAAACTTTTTTCTGCTCCCCTCCGAAATTTAAACGTTTTACGTTTGAAATATATATAATGAATCTGAAAATCAGATATTTGTGAATAACTATACCAAATCATTTATTTTTTAATTTAAATACTTTGCTCAGGAGAGAATATCCGTGAGCAATTTTTGTATATAAATATTTACTTTTTTATTATTCTTCACTTTATTAAATAATACACATATATGTTGATTCCTACTCATTGTTTTGAGTTGAACACATGATGCATTTTGCTACATTGTAGCTTCTTCAAATGTTTTTAAACAACTAGCCAAATATTTCGTAACCTAGAATAGATTCAGTTTAAAGATAAGAATGAAATGAATGTTTTTGGTATTGTTGGAAAAATCACCGAGTTTATACGAGAATAGACTCAATAGTAATAATAATAATTTTATTGATTTTTCATTTATACGTAAAAATAGAAAGAAAATCAAGTTCAAAATTAGGAAAAATAAAATCACCTCAGATCTTTACGGGCACTAAAAATCCTCAATACTGTATGGTTCAATTTTCAAAACTAAATCGAGTACCATTTTCATAAATGACCCATGATCATTCAACTTCTGTATGTTGTTGGCTGAACTTTAACTATTAAGGAATTTTATACCCATATAGTGTGGTCCCCTCTCAATTAAAGTGGAAATCTCTTTTGGAATAAAATAATTTGTATTATTGTTCAAAGTTTATAAAAAACATCTGGGACACGTCCATTTTCAAATTCAATATTGCGCTTTTTAAAAATAAATTTAAATATACACGGTGATTCGCGCAAGTCCAGCATAGTCCGTCCACTTTATTTCAAATGGAACACCCTGTTTCTTTTATATTTTTGAAGCTCCTCTTTAACCTGATTTCAATGAATTATATAATGTACGGTCTATTATGAATAACACCGGATGAAATTTCGAAAGAATTTATAATTGGTTTCAAGAACCTAAATACTTGAATTAAATGACGTAATTGATTTCAATACATTAAAAGGAAAGCTCAAAATATTCTTTACCTCGTTTTTGGCAATAGCCACACTCTCCTATAAAACTCGTTCCTAACTTTGTCTAAAGTTTGAATTTAAATACGAATGAGCCGAAAATATATATGGTAGGTTTATTCTGGTACTTGACAAAATAAATTTTACGCTTGAACATGAACAAAATGATTTTGAAGATGTATAATCCATATACAGTTAGAAGCTTGTTATCTATGAATCTTCCACGGCATGTGAAATGGTGGAAACTCATTTTAATTAAAAAAAATATGAGAGAGTATTTCAATTTCCACAAAAATGTTTATTAAACAACAATTGTTTCAGCCAGTAGAATGTAGATACCTGAAGAAGCCACATCGTGGTGAAACAATTGTTCTGTTATGAACATTTTTGCGGAAATTAAAATACTGCCTCTTATGTATCGGGTGTTTATTTTTAGAGTGATAGAACTTCAAATTGAATGTAAACATAATTAAATTGAGATTGAAGCCAAATTTTTTTTTCTATTTGAAAAATAATTTTATGACATTTATGTTTTCAAAATAATTTCCGGCATATGTACACCACGACTAACTCTGAGGAACCGCATTCGACCAGACCAATTTTGCCCCACTTTTTCGATTAATTCAGGCCTTATTTCATCAATAACACGAGTTATATTAGCTTCCAAAGCATCTATTGTTTCTGGTTTATCAGCATAAACCAATGATTTGACATAACCCCAAAAAAATAATACAGTGGAGTTATGTCGCATGATCTTGGAGCCCAATTAATTGGACCATTTCTCGAAATAATGTTATCGCCAAATATTTCTTTCAGTATATCAATTGCTACGGTAGCAGCATGAGGTATAGCACCATCCTGTTGAAACCAAAATACAACTGGGTCGATACATTTCAAATTATAAAACAAATAATCATTCATTATCGATCTATAACGAACACATAGTTTTTAAACAAATATGGACCGATGATGCCTCCAGCGTGTAAAGCAGACCATACAGTGCATTTTTCAGGATGGAATGGAACGCAGAACTTCTTGAGGATTGTTTTCACTCCATGTACGGCAATTTTGCTTATTTACATAGCCGTTCAACCAGAAATGAGCTTCATCACTGAACACAATTTTACGATAGAAAAGTGGATCAACTTCAAACTGTTCTAGGGTCCAATCAGCAAACAAACGACGCTTATTATGGTCAAGTGGCTTTAGTTATTGAACCAGTTGGATCTTGTATGGGTGTAGACCAAGATCTTCACGCAAAATTTTCCATGTGGTGGATGCATAGAGTCCAACTTGTTGTGAACGTCGACGAATAGACAAATCTGGATCATCATTAACACTATGACTTACAGCAACGATATTTTTTTCTGTTCGTACAGTTCTTTGTCTTGTTGTTGTTACATCGAGTAGAGAAAATGTTGTCCGAAATCTATCGATAGTTCGACGAATAAGCTGCTCTGATGGACGATTATGTAAACCATAAATTTCACGAAGTGCTCTATAAGTTTAGCGAATAGAACACTGATTTTGAAAATAAATTTAAACAATTTGTAAACGTTGTTGCGGCGTGAGTCGTTCCATAATAATTTGTGAATGATTACTGAACAGAAATATCAAAACAACAGGACTTGTACCTTCTGTCAAATCACAGTTATCCCTATCGAAACGCCCCCTAGGCATTAGATCTTGTCGTGATGGGGAGTGCTTGCCTTGACTAGGACCCTAGTTTCGTCCCGGCGAAATGGATGGTTGAGTCTTGGTGTCTAACGTAATGCTCATGATCAATGCGTAACAATTTACGGTTTGTGGATCTCGACGAAATGGCTTTGCCGTTAGTGCTTGACGCCAGGATCAATTAAATGACTTCACATGGGTTCGGTGAGTCAGGACGTACAGGCCGTTAAGATGGTTCTCGTACCAAGATCAGTAGAAGTCTTGAGATTATCTTAGTTCATGGGACTGCGTTCGGATGCTTGAATAAGAATTCTTTCCGGTGGGAGAGTTGCGTCACAAACAACTCAGGTACTGACCTGCAGAACCAGTAGAGGTTGGATAGTGCTTCGCTGCTACCACTCAGATGGTTCTGGCTTTAGAGTCGGGGCCCAAACTGGAAGCTTGGGGTGGAGACTGCTGGGTAGTCACTTGGTGAAAGAGCTATGCTCGTATGCCAATACGAAAACCTGGTAGAATTCACGTATCCCTATCGAAAGTTCTATCACTCTAAAAAAACACCCGATATGTTAAATTCTCCGGATAACATTTGATCGTTCTATCAGCCTTGAAAATGATGCACTGGGTATTGTCGTTATTATTTATGAGCTGATTTTCAATGCACCATTTATTTACTTCATCTAAAACCTCAGAAAAATTTCAATCGCTGATGTAACATCAGGTGCAGAAATTAAGACATCTGAGTCATCAGCAAACATCAACATCTCAATGATCTTACCAGTACGCACCTCCAAACTTTTTGGGAGATCATTAATGAAAACTAGAAAAAGTAGCGGCCAACTCAACCATTCTTTCGGAAGAAAGGTAGACTGATCTTCAGTGGAAACTAAAACTCTCTGTCTTCCGTTCCTCAGATAACTCTCAATCAATTTCAACTATGTATCTCTCAATCCATAAGCATTCAGCTTATAGGGCAAAAGGTCATGATTAACGCTATCGGAGGCTTAAGCTAGATCTAATGCGATGGCCATCGGAAGTTCACCACGCTCAAGAGTTTCAAACACACCATATGTAAGCTCATTGAGAGAAGTGGAAACGCATCGGATGGTCATGAGACTTTACTTCTTGCAATAGTTGAAGATTAGGAGCCTTCATGCTCAGATTTTTACGCAAAATTCTCCATAGAGAGCGAGAAATATTCAGTTCTTGAGCGACGAGTTGATATTGATGGAATACAGCTACATATTCTGGGCTACAGCAGCAATGTTTTCAGGTCTGCTACTGAGCAAGAACGTGAACGGGTTGTTTCATCAAATAGCGACCCACTTTTCACGAAAATTGACCCACAAATTGCTATGAGGGCATTTAATTTCTATTTTGAATTTACCACATAAATTTCTAACAGTTTCGAAAGAAGATTCGCCATTTTGGAAATGAGTTTTCAATATTTCCCAGATTTGATCAAGCGTAAATCGACTCACTTCGTTAATGTCACATATTAAACTTACTTTCTCTCAAAACACAAATGACAGAAAATTGCCAGACTTGAAATAACCATAACCTCAAAATACAAGCTCTAGATGACCCACTCCTTAGAACATAGAATTCTGTGTTTCTATTCATCATATAAAGCTCCTTTCACAAACAATTCACATATTTAAAGCTTTCAGGGAAAAAGAAATGTCGAACAAGCGCACAAAAGCTTTTAATGTCAGGTCGGTGCTTTCCACCATTTTAAATTTACAGTTGAAAATTCAAGTGAAATTCGTTCGAACGTTATTTCTCCATTCCACGTCGAAATTTTTGTTATAAGTGAAAGTACCATTCATGTATAATGAGCTATAACAAAAATCCCAGAAAATCTTTTACAAGTTGAAAAACAATTTAAGGCTCTTGTGGTCAACAAGACTCAAGACAAATAAAATAATATAAATTGAAACCTACTTTAAATCGTATAAAATGAGGGTAAAAACTTCAAGTAGCCCTAGCATGGTAGAGCAATTATTGATATTTTATCAGGATCGGTGATGATGGAGCACGACAATTCTGGCAGAATATGCATACAACAATCAAGAAAAATAGTTCTTATGGAAACGATTCTACATCAGACCTATCAGATCGACAAAATGCAAAGAATCTCCTCACCATTCCCCCAACAAAAACCAAAGTCGAACCTAAACCCCATCAACATCTCCTGGGGATAATTTATTCAACATAAATCGTCCCTCGCATATTACGGCCGTCTCTCTTCTCACGTTCTCACCGAAAACCCAACAAAACCTCCTTTATATTCAAATTTCGAGCCTCGGGAATCCGATCCCGAAACACCAGCTCGGTTACTTCTGGGCATAATAATTAGTGAGATTCCGAGAACGGGCCATTTCACAGATCGGCTCGTTCCATCTGTGCGCGGAACACAGAGGAGCCGGCCGAAGATGCATCGCGTCTGTAGCCGCCCGCCTGACGCCAGGAGATGACCGAGCGCAGACACGGCCCTCTTTGTCTCATGCTCGTGGCTCGAGTGTGTTTTGGAATTCTAGATATCTGGTGCGTTGTCTCGGGTATGATATCAAAATTTGTTATTTTAGGACGAGAAGCGTTTTCCGGATGAATATATGATAGCTTTTCCCTAGGAAAACCACGCACATTTTACTTGAATGACTGTTTTCTTAAAATGAATTCCTGGGTGTCATAAACATAAAATGAATAAGGGGGTCCATGGCTGAATGATCTGTGGTTTAATTGACGTAACTGAAGATATGAGAATGTCAGAGAAGGTACACATTAGTCAACGTACACTCAATATATAGACACAGGGCCCTCTTTGTTTGATGCTTATGGTTTCAGCGTTGCCAATTCCATCATATTGATGACCAAAGTGAAATGCAAACTTCTGAGCACCGATGTGTCTTTTAATTCACTTGTGCTCAGGAGTACAGACTTGAAGTTCTACTGGCTGATGCACATATATTCAAGATATGGGGAATAAAGTTAGAATCGGACAATACTCCAAAGTCCTACATTTTATCTCTTTTGACAATAAAATTGTCAGCCATATGATAATTATAATCCAGCTGTTGTGACTCTCAAGCGTATGTGACATTGAAACACTTTTCCACATTCAACCTTAGTTTGTTGCGTAAACATCAATCGCAGGTATACTGCAGAGTTGACTGACACAACACTAACGATGAAGCATTATTTTCAGGTAGATTTTTAAATCATCAGAATTTGCCTAAGATGGTAACTGAGAGAGACCAAGAGATCATTCATATAGATAATAAATAATGGTCCCGAATTCGATCCTTGCGGCACTTAACATAATAATTCATACTCTAATGACTCCGGATTGAAGCCGAACTGCAAGACTTCGTTAGGAGAATACTTTGATCGATAGTGTCACCTGCCCGCCTTAGATCGGTATATATCACATCATTCTGACCACCGTCTTCAGAGTACAATATAGAGTAATGTCGCCGCCAGATTTTTACCGAAGATCTTCCGCAAACAAACCTGTACTTATTTGTAGAAAAATTAATTAAAGAACATATTTCTGTATAGCATAATTGTTGAATTGAGATTGTCTCCATTTTTGGAAATGGTTATCACTCGAGCTCGCTTTCACTATTACGGAAAGTGAAGATATTCCATCCTTCATCACAGAGATTGAACTTCTGTTCGTGCTGATTCTCTACATCGTATCCTAGATTTGAGACTAAGTCTATGATACGATGCAGGTGTGAGAACTGTCTCTAAGACAAAGGGCGAAGGTCTCAACTCCATCTGTTGCCCTATTGGTAAACCTGGACATACTTAAGCGGAGCTCCTCTTCAGTACATTTCGGTGTTGAGACTTAGGGAAGTTGAATAAAAAGTATAAAATATTGAACTCCAGCATCAACTGTCTCAGAGAAAAGCTCTGCTAACACAACATCCTGCGAATTCTCGTGGAGGATCATCACACCTTGTATTCTGGCGGTTTCCTCCTTCTGATGAATAAACTTTCGAAACGCAGTAGCATACGATTTTATATTATTCTGAATAGTATCCAGATAGTCGTTGTATGCTGGAGTATGTCCAATTTCACCAGTGAACGCAGTCGTTTGAATTGATCATGATATTCAACATTTTGAGTAGTTAATCATAATGATCAATGGTTTGTTAACCATCTTGATCGATAGAAACTCTTTAAATGGATATAAGATTTGATACTATTATTGAACCAAGCCGGCAAAAGTACCTTTAACAGGGCACATGCGCTTTGACAATCTCGACTAATTTGCCATAGAATTAATCAGGTGCATGGTTAACATGGTTGAAATTCTTCAATTCATCCCAATCGAAACCATGAATAGATGATAGCAAGTCCTCAAGCTTAGACTGAAAAACATGTTGCTTGCTTTCGGAAAATTAGCCAAGTCAATTAATACTGTCCAATTAAGAAATCTAAGCTCTAAAGCAGAGGTGAAAATTTAAAGTTAGAAGAACGACACATCAGGTGGCACACAGAAAAGATAAATGAAGAAACTAATAGGCACAGTACGTTCAGACAATACTACATCACAAAAAGTAGGTTTATCAGAAACATATTCACTATGAGCTTGAAACGAATACTATGAGATGAGGCAACCAAAACACCAGCACCTATACGGAATCTATTACATCGTAAAATTGTTTATCGGAATAAAGAAGAATGAAAGACCAACAACTTTGGAAAACGACATTATATGCAAAGGGTGTAATTGCGACAAATCTACCTCGGAACTGTTATACACTCTCAACTAACCTTTATGAACCCTGCAAGAATATCTGAAGCATATTGATGATGGATAAAGTAGTTGGGCCCACATAATCTCTCTGAAGAAAACAAAACCAATTGCTCTTTTCCCCTTATTGCTTCAGCATGAAAGTTGTTTGATTACTTGATTACTCGAGACGAAAAATGGGCTCTTGAAGATAATCTAAAACGTAAAAGGCAGAACATCTCACTGAATGAATCGCCACGTATAGTATGATTATACTATTTATTATACATTTAAGCGCTTATTTAAGGACCTGACTAGATTTACTCCTCCAATAAGCTCTTAAGTGTGTTTGGTGTGGTATCTTCTATTCTTATCAAAAATGCTGAAATCAGGCCAAACATTGAATGCGAACCTCAAGATCTGTAAAGAATTAATTGGATTTATGAATTCAATCTTCAATTGAAAAGAACCCAGCCATTGTGAAGCGGGTAGGTGCAATACGACAACGCGTTACTCCATAAGATGATTCCTGGAAAAATTTGATAAGGTGCAAAATCTACAATACTAGCTCGATATGACTTCAGCTGATTTTATTCCAATCGCTGCAATATTCTCTAAGAGACACACTTTGTTTTATTTAAATTCAAAATAAGGAAGTGCTCAATGAAAGAACCTTCAGATGTGTAGCTTACCACGGTTAGTTTACCGCCATATTTTACGTATTATTTCCGTATTTTGAAATAACAGACAATTGCAAATTAATTAATGGCAATGATTAACTATGAAAGATGTAGTGCACTATATTTGACGTAGTGTAGCGAACAATTCAACTTCAAGAGCATATGTATGTAGTTATTTTGATGATGAACTAGCTTTTTTATCTAATGAGATATACCAAAGAAAATGATAAGGAATTGAAGTAAAGACTTGAACACTTATAACAACATCAATTATAATTCTTGATTTATTGTATATAAACCAAGTCAAAAGGTATGTTTATTACACTGAAAATAAATGTAATGAATTTACCAATACTTTGGCAATCGACAATATCTGGACTACTATATTAACAACAATAATCGCGATAGCTTGGACCGAAATGTCACAAGCTACGAGTTTGACTTTCCGGAAGCAATACATAATATAGCAAAGGATGCATGTGACAATTTTGACTACCGCTATGATAATTCATAATGTAGCAGAAGGTACATACGGAAGATTGAATGTGAAAACGATAACAATGCTTCCCACATATTAAAAAGAGGAAAATTAACTACATTCATTGGACGGCCTATTTGTAGGTGGACTGAATTAATGAAACCTTCTTATTGGTTATAGAAAAATAATGAGGTCAATGCTAGTAGATAAGTATAGAATTTATAATTTTGAATGCTGTGTCATGTGAATGCCTGCGTTTATAAGCAATAAATATATCAAAATGGTCTAAAGACTTTTCATGTTTTCTAAGGCGATATATAATCATTAGGAAACAAATGACCTGAAATATCGAATAACAATTACCGGTTCGTATGATACAGATGAAAAATTGCTAGATCGAAATCTCAACATAAAAGACCTAGGTATGGATAAAAAAATTACTTATGTTAAGCGTAGACAGGGCCGTCGTTATGAAACAGAACAAGAAGAAAGATCCTCGTTCATGAGAAGTGCGGTTACATTATTTATCCATAATAAAATTATTGAAAATACCATATATTTATATATAATGTATAAAAAGGACAATTGTCTTGTTTTTCAATTTGTTTTATTAATAAAAGTATTAAGAAATATTCCTGTAAAATTTGCAAGTTTTCTTGAATTTCGTACGAATTTCTATATCAATAATATTATTCATTTCAAAAAATCGCTACCATATAATACTTGTATTATTCAGTTGGTACATAATGATATCTCAACGGCGTTTACAGTCAAATTCGCAAATACTAGATAATGAAATCATTATCAAAATTCTTACATTTCACTTCAAGTTAATATATGTATGGCGCTCCATATAATCATTTTATTCTAGGAAAATAATTACTGATTCAATAAATCCCAGTTCTTCATCAATTAACTCTATTTCTCATTTTCTCACAGGACTTCGAACAAACCGGTTCAAGAGACGTGTCAATTTAAACTAACTTAACTACCTGTATTTATCGAATTACTTAGATAAAAAAAACTCACCGACTTATTATTAAACCTGCAAGAAACATCATTAGGATGATTATAAACGATAATTGAAAGTAAGATATTACCGAAAATACGTGAAGCTTTTTAGCATACTCAGTGCTTAGAAAGAAGATGGTTATTCTAAAGCGCTCGATATAATGAAATTTTGCGATTGTATTCGAATCTAGAGATTCAATAACTAATTTCTGCAAATTTTTTCACTTAGTTTCATCATATATGCAACTAAACTTTCATGAAATCGCTCAATATTCAACAGAAAAAAACGTGCTGAAAAATCGTTGGAAATCTGGATATTGTACATTTTAACGTAAAACATATGTTGAAAAATACGATAAAGATGCAATGAAATTACTTTCAATATAATGTAACTAAGATGTTTATTTTTACGCACTTGTTTTAGGAAACGGTGTTCTATTGTTTTATACAAATGTTTATCATTTTTTAATTTCGAGCAGAAAATGATCTCAAATGAAAGTTCGACTAACTGATTAAGAATCCGAGGTCAACAGTAATTCTGTGCGATCGGTCCGGTAGATTCCTCTATGAATACTCTAACTTCAGAAAAGAAAGCGCTAAAGAAACTTACGGGGTTATTGTTATTTAGGGCGAGCGGCCTCTGTCCACCCTACCACTACGTACGCACGGACTATTGTGGTTCAGCCTTAATTTATATCTCTCCGACGAGATTCAGTTTTTGGATAAAACTGATAATCTTGTTCAGGGGTAATTTTTTCAGTATGCAGTGGGCTATAAAAGCTTGACCAAAGACCTCGAATCTGATGCGACTCACCGCTGGGCACTCTGAGACGATGTGTTTCTGTTTAAGTGCATTCATCGTCTTCAGCCACACCCATTTTGTGCAAATGCGCTTTCAGTCTGCAGTGATCTGTCATAATTCCGACAAGTGTTCTTAGTTTGGCACTATCCAGACCTAGCGCTAGGTTCACCATCTTTTTGTTCAAAGCTATTTCAAGGAACACCTTGGAATGTTTGAGGCTAGAATGGCTCCGTCAGAAAGACTCTAGCCTTGAGTTTCTGCCTGTTATCGCCTCGTTAGCCACGTCATGTGGTATTCCCAGGAATGGTTCTGGTCCTACCAGAGGCAGCGCAGCTCCAGAAAACGCCAGCC
Source organism: Megalocaria dilatata (assembly GCA_034642435.1). Classification (NCBI taxonomy): domain Eukaryota; kingdom Metazoa; phylum Arthropoda; class Insecta; order Coleoptera; family Coccinellidae; genus Megalocaria; species Megalocaria dilatata. The sequence goes on along the minus strand of CM067859.1, from coordinate 46,732,562 downwards.
GATCTGCCTCCTCGTTTCCCAAATAGTTCGAGTGGCTCGGTATCCAAACCAGAGTGACTCTGTTATACATACCGAGCCTGTTCAAAGCCGTGCGGCAACTCCAGGCTGTTCTCGAGGTACTATAGCTGGATTCCAGAGCTTTTAGTACTGACTGACTATCAGTAAATATTTTGATTTTACCGTGGTGGATTTGCCGTTTCATCAGCAGTTCTGCCGCGGTATCAGTGGCAAATAGTTCTGCTTGAATTTGGTTGCGTTTTGACCGAGGCTCAATGAGATGTTAATTCTCGGTTTGCTCCCATAGATCCCTGCTCTCGTTCCGTTCTTCGTTCGCGAGCCATCTGTGAACAAGCCAAGGTCGGTCCCCAATAGAACCTCAGCATGCTGGGACCATTCGTCCCGGCTGGGGACGATTGGTAACATTAAAATGCCGTCCTTGGGTCGTGACTTTTTAAACTAGATCCGAGGGCATCGATAGGGTGCTGTTCATTAAAAGCTCGTCCAGCAAACCTGAGCCTCCCATCACTATTGCCTCTGGCCTATCGATCGCGAGTTGATATAGTTTGTATGTGGTCCATTCCGGCTCCCTCTGCACGAGTAGGTGCAGGGGTGGTAGATTTAGTAGGACCTCCATGGCTGCCGTGGGTGTGGTGCGAAACGCACCTGTAATTGCAAGGCAAGCCTGTCTCTGTAGTCGGGTGAGCTTATGTTGTCCAACCGTTTGTTGGCCTTTCTTCCACCACGCTACAGGGCCATACAATATCCGTTGTCTAATTATCATAGTGTATAGCCAGTACATCTGCCTGGGCTTTAGGCCCCAGGTTTTACCACAGATCCGTCTGCAAGTCCAGAAACCCATTCTGGCTTTATGACACACCTTATCTAGGTGTGCATTCCAACTGAGAGTTGCACACCTTGAACTTACAGGGTGGCTAAATATCTCGCTCAAGCTTGTTAATGGCTGAGTGAAATCGGTCTAATAGTTCCACAATTATTCTTCACATTTGAAATTTTTTCTTATTTTTCTAATGGCTCCGAACCAAGTGATCTGATTTGGTATGTGGATGTACACTGGCGAGCAAAAAACGGGTCACTTGATCATTACTGTTCAAATACCTCTCTTAGTTAAAATTTTTACGAGAATCATGAAATTTCTGAAATGGTAAGGAAAATAGAATTGCCCAAAATAAAAATGGAACTTTTTATTCGATTTATATACAAATAATAAGCTTTTTTTGAAAAAATCAAAAACTTGGGAATTGTCGTCTTTGCATGAACGTGATAAGCCTGAAGATTCTCTTCTTCCATTCATGACGAAGGGCTTCACGGAGCTCTTGTAAATTATTGGGCGATAGAACCATAGTTCTGACTCGTCTTCCCAGTTGGTTCCATATATGTTTGATGCGATTCAAGTCAGGAGTTCGTGCTGGCCAGTTGAACCTTGAAATTCCTTATTCAAGGACGCTGTCACTATTCGAGTAGTACGTGGGCGTACATTGTCATCTATAAAAATTCTCTGCTCTCCCAGAAATGGTATATAAGGTACAACATGGTCCATAAGAATTTCGTCCATGTACCTTACTATTGTCAAAGATCCATTTATAAAAACCAACTCTGTGCGGACTTCTAAAGACATACCTCCCCAGACCATAACAGATCCTTCACCGAATGGAACTTGCTCTTCTATACAGGCATCGGCGTGTCTTTCTCCTGGACTTCTATAAATGCGTCTACGATCATCAGCTCCTCGAATGCTGAATCTGGATTCATTAGAGAAAAGTACCTGGGCCCACTGAGTTTCTAACCATTTTATGTGATCTCGTGCAAATTGAAGACACACAATTAGATGCTCTCTGAGAATTCCTGGACCTGTCGTTTGTCTGTATGCTTGTAAATTCGATTCTCCGAGATGTAGTCTCACGGTTCATTCACTTAAGTTTACCTGACGTACCTTCATCAATCGATTTTGAACTTCAACAGCAGTAAGATGGCGATTTCGAAGACTTGTGGAAACCAGGAATCTGTTATCCCTCAACGATGTGCACCGTTTTTTTCCAGATCCAGGTCTTCTGAGCAACCTGCCTTGTCAATATTCTTTATACTGTAGATAGGGTAACATTCATTCCTCTAGCAACAGATCTCTGGCTCAGTCCATTTTCAATAAGTGCCACTATTCTCCCACAATCTTCAATTGGCAAACTCATTTTATGAAATTATTTCTTTCAGAAAATGGAAAACAAACTTTTCAATAACCAATGTTGAACACAACTGATAAACGATGAATTTATTGTGAAGAATTATTCGAAGATTTCTTTTATCAAGTTTTTTAGACCATATATTTTTACATTTTGCGTATATTTAGTTTATTTTTTATGAAAGATAGTTGATGAACAAAATATTATTGAAGCAATTGAGTTTCTTCGAAAACACAGTGTAAATCTTAGTGACACTTTTTTTTGCTCGCCAGTGTATAATAATGACTCGAAAATTTTTGCCAAATATCATCAGGATCGGCCATTTGAATGGACGACTGAAGGTAAAAATGGTAATTTTCGAACGGAAAGACCTAGAAACTTGAGAATTTCAAGCCATATTTGCAGTCTGAATAAATCCGTTACTTTCTGAAATGAACAAAATCGGCTCAAGTGCTCCTGATATGTCAGGTGTTTTTTTAGAGTGATAGAACTTCAAATTGATGAAACACATTTGAATTAACATTGAAACCAAATTCTTTCTCCATTTGAAAGATAATTTTATGACATTTATGTTCTAAAAATAATTTCCGGCATATGTCCACCACGACTAGCTCTGAGGAACCGCATTCGACCAGACCAATTTTGGACCACTTTTTCGAGTAGTTCAGGCCTTATTTCATCAATAACACGAGTTATGTTGGCTTCCAGAGCGTCTATTATTTCTGTTTTATCAGCATAAACCAATGACTTGACATAATCCCAAAGAAAATAATCCAGTGCAGTTATATCGCATGATCTTGGAGGCCTATTAATTGTACCATTTCTCGAAATAATGTTATCGCCAAATCTTCCTTTCAATAAATCAATTGTTATGGTAGTAGCATGAGGTGTAGCACCATCTTGTTGGAACCAAAACACTTCGGGGTCGATACCATTCAAATTTTGAAACAAATAGTCATTGATGATCGATCTGTAACAAGCACCATTCACTGTAACATTAGCTCCAGCATCGTTTTAAAAAAAAATATGCACCGAGGATGCCTCCAGCGTGTGAAGCACACCATACAGTGCATTTTCAGGATGCAATGGAACCTGCAGAACTTCTTGAGGATTGTTTTCACTCCATACACTTGCTTGTTTACATAGCCGTTCAACTGGAAATGAGCTTCATCACTAAACACAATTTTATGATAAAAAAGTGGATCAACTTCAAGTCGTTCTAGGGACCAATCAGCAAACAAACGACGTTTATTATGGTCAAGTGGCTTTATTTCTTGAACCAGTTGGATCTTGTATGGGTGTAGACCAAGATCTTTACGCAAAATTTTCCAGGTGGTGGATGCACAGAGTCCAACTTGTTGTGAACGTCGACGAATAGACAAATCTGGATTATCATTAACACCATGACTTACAGCAGCGATATTTTCTTCTGTACGTATAGTTCTTTGTCTGGTTGTTGTTGTTGCATCGAGTAGAAAAATGTTGTTCGAATATTTGTCGATAGTTCGACGAATAAACTGCTTTGATGGACGATTATGTAAACCATAAATTTCACGAAGTGCTCAATAAGTTTGGCGAATAGAACACTGATTTTGAAAATAAATTTCAACAATTTTTAAACGTTGTTGCGGCGTGAGTCTTTCCATGATAATTTGTCAATGCTTACTGAACAGAAATGTCAAAACAACTTGGCTTTTACCTTCTGTTAAATCACAGGTATCCCTATCGAAATTTCTATCACTCTAAAAAAACATTCGATATTTTCACTTGAAATTTTATTTTTCAAATATTTTCTTAAGTACAAATATTATCGAGTTCAAATTCAGTATTTCGAAATAAGGATATGAAGGCTCATGCATAATTTCATGAATATTAATTAGGAGAATGTTTCTAATTCTTTCCTTATCTGATTTCGGCAAAAGCGGAAAAATACATGAAGTTTTGTTCAATATATTATTTTTCGTTAATTCTTGCCAATATTAACGAAGCAAATCGAAGGGAGAAGACTGGAGCATATTTCATTTTCATGAGATTTTGCATTTTCTCAGGAACACAGTTAAAATATTGCAAAAATGACGCTCATTTTACTTTCGGATGACAGAACACAGAATATTTTGTTTTTATTCATCCTGTAGCTTCTTTAAGAAGTAATTCACAAACATGAAAATTTCAGGGAAAATTGACTGTTGAACAAATGCGCAAAATCTCTCGATTTCACCTCATTGTCTCTCCACATTTGTATAAACCGAACTTCATAAATGTCTGGAAATTGTAAGGGAAATATTCCTGTCTTTTTCAATGCAAACACCTATTCATATAAGCTCCTTAGTCCTGTTATATGACTCAGTGGTATATGGTGGTTGAGTAAATAATCCGTTTGAATGTTTGAAGTTTAGGTCGAAATACTCCAATTCCTCTTTGAACTATCTTTTTCTTCTTTTGATTTTTTTTAATTCCTAGCATGTGGCTCCACCACTGAGCTATCGGCGTTTTTGCAGTTTTAGAATGTTGAAATCATACTCAGTATATAAATCTTTATGAATATTTAATAGATTCATTCTTTACTTGATGAAAATCCATTTCAATAAATAGTAAATAAAATTCAATTTACAAACACTCTCCATCAATGCGTAGCTCGTTGTATTTTGTTAAATTTCCAATTGTTCTAAGATTAAATCATAATTCGAAATTGCAGATACAAAAATCTATAAGGATCTCAATTTTTGCACGCTTGCTCCAAGCAAAAGTGTGATATCGTTAGTAGAGTAGTGTGTAGCGGTACGGAATCAACAGAAACAGTTGTATGATTGGGTTTATATTCAGATATTAAATAACGACAAGAAGGCTAATGCAAAATGTATGAGGATCGTGAGTGATTGAATAAGCGAGGAAAAGCTCCTGAATTCAGTGTTTTTCACATTTTTCTGTGATAAAACTTAGTTCGTTCATATTTAATTTTTCAATAATTGTTTATTTTAACTTTTCATCAAGTCGAGTCAATCTAGTATTTTTTATTTTTTGAAATAATTCGGTGGCTTGAAACCTAGATTTCCTCTTCCACGCTCTTTCAAAACATGCATTCGGATCATCAGATGTAAGATAACTTTCTATTTGCACCTGAAAATAAGATATATTAGTTTTTCTCTTTTTTGGTTCCAGTTTTGGTTCTCCAAATAACTCTCAAAAATGATCGTTTCTATTTTTGCTGTAACTATGAATCTCTTAATTGTCTCTTATTGAAAAATTGCTGGCTGTCTTTGCAGTTCTGGATGAGTTACCATTGGATTTCTTCTAGCTTTTGAGCCAATGAAGGAGTTAGATGTTCGGTTTTATTCTGACACCTGGAATGTTGAAGTCTATAATACCACTTAAATTACTCAGCAATCTACTCTACTTTGGACAGTCGAAAAAAGAGCGCAATTCATTATCCCGATTTCGATGCAGGAGATATGGTCCGAATTCAATTCGCTAAAAATGGAATCTTAACCAACCGAAACTGAAGAAAATTTCCAATCACCGCAGATTTTGCCGTTTCCATGGCCCGAGCAGTTGGCCAAACGACGCGTAGCAGCCATTTGTGCATCGAATGTGGTCTGCCATTATAAATAATCGGATTTCTAGGCCACGTCTACACCTGCTTCTATTTTTATTCTGATGGTTTGATTGTAGCCCCTTTGTCTCAGACGATGTTGAAACGCGAGTAGAAATATCATTGGATAAGTAGGCGCTTCCTCATTATTGTAGGCTAATGACATAATTTTAGTTTGACCAGGTTGCTGGGAATAACTTCGCGGATGTTGCTTCATGAGAAGTCTTCCCCTGTCTCCTTGACCGTAATAAGATGTGGGAACATTTCTTTATAATGTGAGGAAACAATTTTGATACAATTTGTTCCTAAATCGTTACATTCTTCACACATTCAGGTTATAATAGGACGTTACTCGCTGGTTCCCACATTCCTTCATTTAAATTGAATTCTCAATAATATTTTTATATATACAGGTGTGTCAATTAACATATTACGAACAATGAGTTCATTCAGCCTTTACTATTTTATATAAATATTTTAAAAATTTTTTAAAAAAATCAGCCTTCTACATATTTAATTCCAAAAGATTATATTTAATGATTATAACTTCTGAAAATAAATTAAAATAATGTCGTATAAGTACCACTTATATCTTGTATATATGATATAACCAAATCCAATGAATAAAAATTATTAACCAAAATCCTATAAATTAAACATTTTGAATAGACAAAATTTTGTTTCTGCTTATCAATCTTATGAAAAATCAATATCTTTCAAGAATATCCAACATAATCTTAAGAATTTCATCACAAAACTGTCTTACTTAGACTATTCAATATTATTGGATATCTAACCAAGGTACCTTATATAAAAACTCAAGATATGCAAAACATTACTGAAAAACAAGTTTTAAGATCGACTTTGCTCATCAGTATTCAAATATTCATATTCAATAAATATAACATCAATCAATAACAAATATTCAACTCACCCTTCATTCCTCTAGAAAAAGTTCTACCGAAATGAGACCTTTAAATATGGTATTCACTACACACAGAAATATATATGTGGTTATAATCTTTTGGAATTAAATATGTAGAAGGCTAAATTTTTAAAAAAATTTTTAAAAAATTTTTAAAATATTTATATAATTTTATATACCTTCTATCAAGAATTAACCTCTATTTATGTTATTTTATTCATAATATATAATTATTTGGTTTCCTTAACATTCTTTATACAGATAGTCCTTGTGCTATAGCAGAGGCCGTTTTTGTCTTTCAATCTTCTAGATCAAGGGTAAACCACAGATATATTTCTGTGTGTAGTGAATACCATATTTAAAGGTCTCATTTCGGTAGAACTTTTTCTAGAGGAATGAAGGGTGAGTTGAATATTTGTTATTGATTGATGTTATATTTATTGAATATGAATATTTGAATACTGATGAGCAAAGTCAATCTTAAAACTTGTTTTTCAGTAATGTTTTGCATATCTTGAGTTTTTATATAAGGTACCTTGGTTAGATATCCAATAATATTGAATAGTCTAAGTAAGACAGTTTTGTGATGAAATTCTTAAGATTATGTTGGATATTCTTGAAAGATATTGGTTTTTCATAAGATTGATAAGCAGAAACAAAATTTTGTCTATTCAAAATGTTTAATTTATAGGATTTTGGTTAATAATTTTCATTTATTGGATTTTGTTATACCATTCGGATGTCATAATGAATGTTTATTTTATGTCATGATATAAGTGGTACTTATACGACATTATTTGAATTTATTTTCAGAAGTTATAATCATTAAATATAATCTTTTGGAATTGAATATGTAGAAGGCTAAATTTTTTAAAAATTTTTTTAAAAATTTTTAAAATATTTATAAAATTTTATATACCTTCTATCAAGAATTAACCTCTATTTATGTTACTTTACTATTTTGTTATTGATCAGAATGAAATATACATTTTTGAAAATTCTTGATTTTATTACAAAAAAAGGAGACGTTTGCATTATTATATGAAATAAGGGTTCACAGTTTTATTATTATTTCAGTTTAAAAATGTAGCTTCATTTTAAAATACTGAAAACTAAACAAAATATACAGATATCGGGCTGGTTCAAGTAGAAGATTTATTTAGATAATTTAAATATTTAAGAGAATAACTCTGCGAAACCTCTACAAAATTAAGAAAAATATATTCTTAAAATTAAAAAGAAATGTCTCAGAAGTACTGTTTTTATTTAAAAAGACATACGGAATTCTCATAGATCACACCATTCTCAAAAATATAGAGGAAATAATTATGTAAGGAAATATTTAGTTTATGGCTATTTAAGATTATCTCTGTTCTTATAATTTTCTCTTATATTATAATTGAACCCAGCTATCAGCTATCACTTCAATACTTTTCATTTCAGTTTCCGTGGTTATTTTTTTTTAGTGGTTGGAATAATGTAATCGATTTCATTGCGTCAAAAAACGTGATTCTAACCACCTGTAGTTATTTCTCTCCGAATGTTGAACCTGAATCCTCTGTCGAAGTTCCTTAATTATACGATATGTGAACACTTCTTAACAATTTCAAATGATTCATAAAATCAATTCCTAACTTGACCAGAAAGATAGAACATGGAACGAATCAACTCAATAATATACTACTCTGTCAAGAAAGCACCGGGAATTTTCAATTAAAACAACATTTTTACATTTAATCGTCACAATTTATTGGGTCGCCTTCAAAATAGGCTCCATTTGCTCCAATACATCTATGCCAACGGCACTTCCAATTATAGAAACATTTTTTATAGACGCTTTCCGGGATGGACTTTAGCTCTCGCGCCGAATTTTGTTTTATGGCTTCAATCGACTCAAAACGGGTGCCACGAAGGGGCAATTTTAGTTTTGGGAAGAGGAAAAAGTCGCAGGGAGCCTAATCCGGCGAATACGGTGGTTGCTCAAGCACGTTTGTTGAGTTTTTGGCGAGAAAGTCAGTCACAATCGTAGCTCGGTGAGAAGGCGCGTTATCGTCATGCAAAATCCATGAGTTGTTCGCCCACAAATTTGGCCGCTTCTTACGGATACGCTCACGCAAACGTTTCATAACGCCTAGGTAATACTCCTTGTTTACCGTCTGACCCTCTGAAACGAATTCGTAGTGCACCACGCCACGGATATCGAAGAAAACAATGAGCATCACCTTCATTTTCGAGCGGCTTTGGCGTGGTTTTTTCGGTTTCGGCTCATTTTTTGCCACCCATTCCGATGATTGCTGGCTTGTTTGCATATCGTACTCGTAGACCCAGGTCTCATCACCAGTTATAATGCATTCCATGAATGTAGAATCGGAATTACAGCGATCCAGCATGTCTGAAGCAACCTGTTCGCGATGACGTTTTTGAAGAAAATTCAGGTCTTTCGGTACGAGTCGTGCGGCCACCTTTCTCATGCCCAAAATATCAATCAGAATCGTACGTGCGGACTCGTGGGATATCTTAAGATCATGTGCTATCTCTCTCAAGCTGGTACGACGGTTTTCCAGCACCCTTTCCTTAATTTTATCGACGTTATCTTCGATCGAAGCCGTCGATGGGCGACCACTTCACGACCGTCCTTGAAGGCTCTGTACCACTGATATGCACGAGTTTTCGATAGAGCATTATCACCCAAGGCCTTTTGCAACATTTTCAATGCATCGGCACACGAAAATTCATTTGCAACACAAAACTTTAAACAAATTCTTTGCTCAACGTAATCACCCATAGTAAAAATCGGCACGCACTCTGACATCGACCGACTTAATCAGCTGTTGCAAACACACTAGTTGACATATCCCGCTCAAGCTTGGCATAGTAATTAAGGACAGTGGTACCAACCTAGGAAAAAAAATTTTTACCTGCCTCATTGCCCCGCCAGATTTAAATCGATAATTCCCGGTACTTTCTTGACAGAATGTATTTGATGTATTGAAAGCATTAGAGAAATGAATGAATTATACATTGTATATTTACAATTCATTTCTCTAGTTCTTTCAATACATCACATATATAATTTGTTTCAAGCCTCATCTTTCTGGTAAGTCCAAAATTAATTTTGTGATTTATTTGAATCTCCATTCAGTAAACATCTGATGAGGCAATTATGCCAAAATAATTAAATTTACTTATCAAATGTTGAAGTTCTGGTTCAACTATTTTTATTCTATCTATTTTGAGAATTTTCTATAAGTTTGGAATAGTATACGTTTTATGTCGTGAAGAAAAAAAGTTTTTTCCCAAACATTGAAAAATATTTTATATTGATTATATATTTGATATTATTCTGATATTTTAGTACAAAATTTTTAATATACATATTGCAAAAGTTTCAAGATATCGTTCTGAATTTAAAGGTATTCTATCCTAAGTGTCTTCTCGAAGGTATTCGAGCAGGTTGTCTTCAATGGAATGACGATTTATTTAGACACATACCATTTTATTTGATAATGCACAGCATGGTTTTTGATCTGGTCGTTCAACTCAGTCAAGTGCCTTCATTTTCTTGAATTTGTTTACGAGTCACTTCATAATGGCCACTTTGTTTCGGAGTTTTCACGGGCATTTGACAGCCGTTATTTTGAAGTTCTTGTTGACAAATGTTACAATCTTGGTTTTAAAGGTGTATTTCTGACTTGGTTATCCAGTGATCTGTCTGGATTGGTGACTTTCATTTCTTCATCATCCATGACTTACCTGTTAATTTGAAGGAAATGATGGTAAGTTCGGCTAATTTACTTCTCTTTGAGCAAGTCAATCAGAATACTCCTTTTTGCATCTGATACCTCGATGTTTGTTGGTCATTGACCGGACCTTTGATAACCTGCAGGAACTATGTCGACAGTTGGTGCAGTGGTTCGTTGACCAAAAAAAAAATTGTCAACCAAAATTCTATAAATTAAATATTTTGAGTAGATAAAATGTTTGTTTCTGCTCATCAATCTAATGAAAACAAATATCTTTCAAAAATGTTTAACATTATCTTAGGATTTTGGTTAACAATTTTTATTTATTGGATTTTGTTATATCATTTGGAATGAATGTTTGTTTTATATGTCGTTTGATGTAAGTGGTACTTATATGACATTATTTAATTTAATTCCTGAAGTTATAATTATCATATATAATTTTTTGAAATTAAATATGTAGAAGGTTAATATTAAAATATTTAAATAAATTTATATACCTTCTATCAAGTATAAACCTCTATTTATTTTATTTTATTCATAATATATAATTATTTGGTTTCCCTAACATTCTTTATACAGATAGTCCTTGTGCTATAACAGAGGCCGTTGAATTGCCTTTCAATCTTTTAGATCAATGGCAAACCACAGAATTATTTATTTGAGTTAACATTACACTCCATTTAAATTTTCAGTGTTCATTTACCAGAAGCTTTCTGAATTGTTAAAAGGTGAGAAAATATTTTTGTTGATTGATGTTATATTTTAGTGAATATGAATATAATTGAGTACTCACGAAGCACAGTCTCTCTTGAAACTTGTTTTTCAGTAATGTTTTTACATATCTTGGGATTTTACGAAAGGTAACTTAGTTAGATATCCAATAATATTGAATATTCCATGTAAGATAGTTTTATGATGAAATTCTTTAGATTATGTTGAACATTTTTGAAAGATATATGTTTTCATAAGATTGATGAGCAGAAACAAAATTTTGTCTACTCAAAATATTTAATTTATAGGATTTTGGTCAACAATTTTTATTTATTGGATTTTTTACATCATTTGGATGCCTTAATATTAAATGTTTATTTTATATGTCGTTTGATATAAGTGGTACTTATATGACATTATTTTAATTTAATTTCTGAAGTTATAATTATTAAATATAATTTTTTGAACATGAATACGTAGAAGGCTAATATTAATCTCCATTTATTTTATTCTATTCATAATATATAATTATTTGGTTTCCTTAACATTCTTTATACAGATAGTCCTTGTGCTATAACAGAGGCCGTTAAATTGCTTTTCAATCTTTTAGATCAATGGCAAACCACAGAGCTATTTATTTGAGTTAACATTACACTCCATTTAAATTTTCAGTATTCATTTACCAGAAGCTTTCTGAATTGTTAAAAGGTGAGAAAATATTTTTGTTGATTGATTTTATATTATATTTTAGTGAATATGAATACAATTTTGAGTACTCACGAAGCGAAGTCTCTCTGGTAACTTGTTTTTTAGTAATATTTTTACATATCTTGAGATTTCACAAAAAGTATCTTAGTTAGATATCCAATAGTATTCTAAGTACGATAGTTTAATGATGAAATTCTTAAGATAATGTTAAACATTTTTGAAAGATATATGTTTTCATAAGATTGATGAGCAGAAACAAAATTTTGTCTACTGAAAATATTTAATTTATAGGATTTTGGTCAACAGTTGTTATTTATTGGATTTTTTACATCATTTGGATACCCTATAATGAATGTTTATTTTATATGTAGTTTGATATAAGTGGTACTTATATGACATTAATTTAATTTAATTTCTGAAGTTATAATCATTAAATATAATTTTTTGAACATAAGTACGTAGAAGGCTAATATTAGAATATTTAGATAACCTAATTATTTAGTCATTCAAAGAAATTCTATTGTAGAATTTAAGAAACTAAAAAGAATGAGACAATATTGAAGAATTCAACTTAAAAAAATATCACTGTCTATCATTTCTCATATCTGTCAAAACTGACAATAGTGTAAAGTTTGGGTTAAATTCCGTTCCTAACCCTGTAAATATTGAATGGTATACATAGATGCACAAGATCTGATCACGTGAAATATTTTTGAGAGGTGGTATTGTCGTTTCTAGCATAATGTAGTAGAAATATTTTTGTTATATCTGTATAAAATATCATTTCATGATATCTCATTACTGTCTCCAGGAACCCTTGGCAAGATGAAAATTCATTTCTCAATATTATTGCTCAAAAATTAACTTCAACATTCCCCGCCAATTTCAGGCTCGAAGGTATCACAACAATGAGCATCACAAAGAAAGTAGGCGATGATTGATTTAATGCAAAGTCATTGAAAACTGGTTTAATCGAATTCGATTCTGCAAAAGTTGGCGATTTGAGTAGTATGTAATTCAAATAATTATTGCCATTAGTGGTCTTTCGCAATGACAGAAATTTTTTCATTTCAAACATTTTGTAATTCATTTCAATTTCAATTATTACATTGGGAAATTCAATACATTTATTGAAAAAAAAGCCGAAAATTGGTCATTAACAAGGCATACTAAAAACTATTGAAATTAATTTTGTTTTCTGTGAGTTGGCAAACTAATTTGTCAGTTCATCTCAAATATTTTGCGACTGGAGTTAAATCGCAGAAATGAGGCGGATAATTTATCGGTTCATCATTTCCGATTTTTTCTAAGCAGCAACACTTTCACGTACAGCAGCAATATTCTCTTCAATTCTTGCAATTCTTTGTCTCAATGACACTGTAACATCATGAAGTGTAAAATTTGTTCAAACTTCTTCACTAAATATGTTTTTATCCGGACGATTATAACGACCGAAAATTGGAGTTAAAACACGTAAAGCTAGAGTAACGGATCGCGATTTTTCATAATAAATTTGGATTATTTGTAATAGTTGTGGAAGTGTGTACCTTTCCATGATTAAATGGTAGACATTGATAAATGCAACTGTCAATTGAAAAATGGGGCGTTCCCATTGAAAGACTCTTTACATACAATTGTGGAAATATTTTTTATTATTATATTTTATTTCCTTGAAATGAAGTAAGGACCGATTCAATCAAATACTTATTTTCTGTTTCATTGGTCGATTTCCGGTGTTATTTTGACACAGTATTAGACTCTATTTTCATATAACAATTTTGAACAAACTGTTACGACAGCATCATCATAATGAATATGGTGAAATACTCTGAAATTTGAATATGAAAAACATGAAAATATTTATTTCTCATTTTTCACATCAAATTTATTTTTCACTGTGTATACTGTCATCATGTCATAATAAGATTAGACATTTTTATAATAACAGGTTACTCATGACCTCGAAATAGGTAATTTGAAGTCAAAGGAGCCGATAGAGAACTCACAATCATCCCCAGCCATTGTATCATTTTAACGTCGAAATACCAGCAGACAAAAAATCACTGAATGATTTATCCCTACCATATGTCGTCCCGTTGAAACTCAAGGGTTAGTTCTGTTAGAAACAAACAAGGTCGGACCTTTTTTATAATTCGGCGAAGTTTTTTGTACCTCCTGATACCTCTTTCTGCGGGACAGCTGGTCGAAGACTACCAGTGTACCAGTCAGACTGAGCCACCTGAAGATATCTTGAAACACCTGATTACCTGAATTAATTTGGGGTAGAAATGCAGTGGACAATTTAATGACTGCTAGCAACTGTACCTTTAACATCTGTTGCGGTCTTGGCTTATAATTTTTCAGAATGGATTTGTAGCAGACTGCAAACAACTGTGAATGGGTTCTTTGGCGAATTAATGATGTTGGTGGTTAACGATGGTTTGTGTTACGAACTTAGAGAGATTTATTTCTTGGTTAATCAATCTAGACGAAAACGATGTGATAATTTTGAGAACGTGTAGTAGATTGATCTGAAATTCATTCTTCTATTTTCAGAAATATACATTTTGAAATTCAAAGAAAAAATAAGAATCTTGACTTTTATTGTCTTTTCGGTATGCACAGTATAAAATTTTCATTCTTCCACGTTGAGAAGAAAAAGAATAAAAACGAAGTCTTGAAAATGGAGACAAAAAAATGGGGTTACTCTGATATCACCAGTGTTTCATCCGTTTAAGAAACGGAATAGTTATTTATTCATTTCATAAAGCAATTAAATAATTTACACAACTGAGTTATATAAACGAAAAGAGAAGAAACCGAATAAATCCTTTCATTTGGAGTCGGGTTGAGTATTTTTTCCGCGCTCAAAAAAAAATTATTAAAATAAAATTTGAAAATTCGTCACCTGAACTCTCGTTCGTGTGTGATCGAATTTTCCAGGTTCAAATCATTTGTATAAAAAAAAAGGATTTACGCTTAAATAACACTAATACTGACAATAATATTTACCGAAAGAATTGAACAAAAAAAAAATGCATATAAAAAATAAACGAAAAAATAATAATAATCAATCCAATGACTAAGAAGAAACTGATAGAAATTGAGACCACAGGGGACGAAAATCCCTCTCAACTAGATAAAAACCCTCAATGAGATATCTCCATGTGATCTAATATCATGCTTCAGAAATATTATAAATGATATCAAACTCTTTACTTGGGTCAATTCTCTGGAAAGAAGGCCATAAATTCTTGGACCGTAATAAAATATACTTCTTTGAGTGAAATTCTTTTTCTGAAGAGGGATCTCCGGAAAAATAGCTCGACTAGTTTGATAAGGAGGAGGACACATTTCACGGTATTCTTTTCTTGTCCATATTGGTCGATACACATATATTTTTCTGACAGATAGGACATTCGTTTCTTCGTAAAGTAAATGTGTCGGATAGAGGTGTTTCTTCTTCAAAATAACTCTCAAAATACTGTTTTGTAATTTTTCTATTGGATCGAAGGCATTTTTATAGCAACTTCCCCACGCCAGGACACAATACCTGGGAAGAGACTCAACAAGAGCACTATAGGCATGAATTAGTTGTCTTTTGTCCAATATAAATCACAATCTACAATATTTATGAATCAACACCCTGAGTTTCTTGTCCAAGCTGTGTACCTGTTCTTTCCACTTCAAATGTTGATCTAGTTCAATCTGAAGATATCTCACAGCTTTTTCTTTGACGATAACCTGACAATCACAATCTGAAGAACCTATGCATCATTGGCTTTCATGAACTCAATATCTGGTCCATTCGCAGTTGTTGCCGAAAAAGCAATGAATTTGGTCTTGCTTACATTCAAGCTCAGAAGACTTTGACTAAGAATCCATATATCGTCTGCATTTCCAGCTCTGCTCTCAAAAAGACCCCATCCCATGTCTGATCCTCAAAAAAGAGAACGGTGGTATCCGCATAACAAATAACCTTATCATCTATAGGTTATTTAAAAAAAAATTATATACCTTCTATCAAGTATAAACCTCCATTTATTTTATTTTATCTATAAGTTATTTGGCCAGAAGGTCCATGTAAACTAAAATAAAATCGGTCCTAACACCGTGTCCTGGGGAACACCCATTGAAATAGGAATAGGTCACTCATTTCTTCTCCGATATAAACAATATGGAATCGTCCCCAAAGTAGGTTGGAAAAATATTCAGGGCAATTCCACAAACACCAACCGTTTCTTGTCTATCAAGTAATATTTGTATAGTCGAATGCATTGGCCAGATCTAAGAAATGGCCATGTATTTCCTATTAGTGTGACTTGCTGAAGTAATAGATTCAATCAATTCAAGAATGGCATCCTCTGTGCTAATATTTTCTCGAAAACCGAACTGATTTTCACTCTAGATCTCATTATATTTTTGCGAAGTTGTTTATCAGCTTTATGGGCCTATATTTGGTTGCTTTTCTTTTACCGCCAGCCTTATATATGAGTAATGTTATTGAATCCTTAAACTGTCGGGGTGTTGAACCCTCCAGAAAACAAAGACCTGTTATATTCATAAGCGGTTTTAGAAGATATAGATGACAGTATTTTATCAGACGTACTGATACACCATCTGGACCAGGAGCAGAATCTGATTCCAAACATTCAATTATAGACACAAGTTCATTCTCAGAAACAGGATTTAAAAAGATTGAATTGCTAATTGAATTTCGTTCGGCTTATATTTGGCTCACTGCGTTTACTTTACCTGCCATTTGTTTTCCAATATTACCAAAAAATTTGCCGAAACAGTTTGCCACTTCGCTAACCGTTCTCAACGTATCACACTCTGTTTATTCTCTAATAAAATTTTGGATCTTTTACTCTTCTTCCCGTCGCTAGTTATTTGATTGATTGTTTGCCAAACCTTTTTAATGTTATTTTGCGCATCTTTGGTTTCTTCCCTATAGTTACTTTGATTAAACTGACTACACTAGTCAATTTAATCAAGTTGGTTTTGGAGTTACCATCTCGTCATTTCAATTCTCGAAAACAACAACTATTCTTTGTTTAAAATGCGCAGCGTTTTTCATCACCTACTACATAGCATCGTCTCCATGTCGCCAGTAATACAAGTACCCACTTCCGTCTCCCTTCTCATGTGGCCGCAGACGCAAATCACGACCTGCAACGCCTCTGTAATGTGCATAGCGATGCAGTTACCGAGCCCGAGACCATAGATAGAGTGGGTGTTTCTTGGAACCCGATGTTCTGGTCGCGGCAGAAAAAAAAGCGTGTGACAAGAGTGGTCGAGCGTTTTGCCAGGTGTTCGGGAGTCTGGCGCTTGCGAACCGAAGCGTCGGCGGCGAAACGGCGCCGTCTCCAGCCTTGGCATGTTGGAGAGTTGAGGTTGGCGGTGGGTGCGGGTCAACTGGGCATGAATAGGAGATTGGAGCAGGAATCTGGTGGACATTTTTACTTCTGAAAATGTAAATTTCCAAACATGTTAGCGTATTGGTGTCACTGCGGAAAATAATGGATCGACATCTGATTCTCATTGAATAAGAATGAAAACCATAGCGCTGTTAAAGATTGATTTTATTTAGAAATTTTTTTGACACTCCGCAAGAGTCTTCCTTCCTAACTATATTCTGAAAACTGAAGGAGGGAGGATTTGAAACATATTTTATATCAAATGAATTACAGTTCAATCGCGCTAATATGAACATGCGTTAGTATGAATTATTATATATAATAATAATAAATGTCTTTATTTCACTGGAAACCTCAAGGAGAAGTTCACCCAAAGGTGCTCTACCACTTAACCCTTGCAGTCTACCAAAAGTACATTTGAACATCACTTAATCTGTTTCGTACCACGGTTAGTGTACCACAGTATTTTGCCTATTGATTTCAGCATTTTGAAATAATAGGCAGATGCAAATTAATTACTGTCGATGATTAAAGTTTTACTTCATGACGAAGACGATGATGAAGAGTTTTACTTCAAGGGCACTCGTATGGAGTTATCTTGGTGATTAACTAGCTTTGTTTATCCAATGAGACAAACCAACGAAAATGTTAAGGAATTAAAGTAAAACACTCGTATTACACTATGAGAACAGCGAAGTGTAATTCTTGGTTTACTGTATATAGACCAAGTCTAAGGTATGATTATTACACTAACAACAAATGTAATGAGTTTGCGAATACTTTGGCAATCGACTGAATTACTATATTAACAATAATAACCGCGATAGCTTGGGCCCAAATGTCACAAGCTTCATACAACAAATTAGACTATCTGAATGATAGTGCTTAATGTAACAAAGGCTACATGGGACAACTTTGACTATTACTCGAATAATAATGCATGTGATGTAGCAAGGCCTGCATATTCAAATCGCAATTGCTCTATGCAAATGATAAAACGAAGTATATCGCAATCGATATGCTTTTTCCGTTTCATTTTAGAAATTTTGAAAGGAAGATGTAGCTACGGCTACATGCGACAACTTTAACTATTACTCGAATAATCATGCATGATGTAGCAAGGGCTACATGCGAACACTTTGACTATTACGAATAATAATGATTTTACAGTCTTTTCAAAGACTGAACGTAAGAGTTGCTCGATGCATCCCTTCTAAAAAGAGGGGAAAATTAACGTAATTGATTGGAAGGATCATTTGGAGGTGGACTGAAGGAACTAAACAAATCTTCTTATTGGTTACAGAAAAATTATGATAATAATGCAAGTAAAGAAGGACAGAGTCAGTTTGTAATTCCGAATGCTGCGTCATAAGAAATTAACAGGCATAAATACATCAAAATCTCTAAATGACTTTCCATGTTTTCTAATGCCATATATAATCATTAGCAATCAAATAATCTGAAGTGTAAACAGTTCCAACGGCAATTCTCGAAACCGCTAGATCTAAGTATCAACTTAAAAGACATAAGTATCGAATGACAAATTTATTTCGAACGACAGGGCCATCTCTAATGCGACGGAACATAATCAAAAATGACAAAAAAAATGAAAGCATGCAAAGAAAGAAAAAAAATTAGCATATCAGCAAACATAATTCACAGAGACTATCAAGACATCATGTTGATGAGGAATCGAGGAGATAAGCTTCGATCTTCATCTTGAACCCAGCTTGATTTAACAGTTTAAATTCATTAGGAATGCCGCTATACAGCCTGTATATGTTGTAACTAAAATTTCTTTCGAAAGTAGACGTCTTGTGATGAGGACACGATTATAGATTTCTGCGACGTATGTCGATATCACGAAGGTCAGCTCTGTAAACCAATTTTTGGTAGAGATAAGGTGGGCTTCTCTTCAAAATAGCATTATAGAATGTACAGAGAGCGTAAAATTCAGAACAAATCCTCATTGGAAGCCAACTCAACTCTGAATATTCTTTCAACTTATGTGACACATGATCATACTTCCTTATTCCATAGATGAATCTGATACAGCAAAATCTGCAAACGCTGGATCCAACCCAACGTTTCTTGATCAAGACAAAATCTAAACACAGGAGAACAATAATTGAACTGTGACAAGACGGAAGTCTTGTCACATTTTTAATATGAGAATTGAATAAAATTATTCTTTTCTGTTGGCTTGAACCTGTCTTTAACAATTTTTTTGTTCTTATTCGACCCGAATACTAAAGCAAATTTTTTTTTTCTGTTCAATTTCAATGAATGTTTCGCTGCGATGTCCGCTTAGATCATCATTCATTCTCAATGCTGAATTATATAGGTCACCTACGGTGAAATCGTAGTGAAGCTGAAAGTCATCCGCGTACATATGGACGTAACAATATCGAATAAACTTGATGAATTGTCTGGTGTAAACCGAAAAAGAAGCAGACCAAGGACTGAGCCTTGTGGGACACCATCCAGAACACTTCAACTATGGAAGACTCTCTCACCCAACTTTACATTTTGCGAACGTTCCGTGAGATATGACTCAAAGAGCTGAAGCTCATCCCCGCAGAAGCCACAAGATCTTAAAGTAGCTATAAGAATATCGTGCTTAACTGAATCTGAAGCCCTGCTGAAGTTAAGCAGAAACAAGGCCACACTTGGAGTCATCGAGTGAACGTAGGATAACATCAGTTACCTTCAGCAGTGCGCTAGTAGAACTATATCCGAGACGGAAGCCTGACTGAATTTCAGGCAAAATCGCGTTATTTCCCAGATATTCAGAAAGTTGGTCAGTCATTATCTTTTCCAGCTGTTTGGATTAACCCGATAGAATACTCATGGGTCTCAGATCTGAGAGCTCTTGAGGACTACTGGTTTTGGGAATAGGCGTAATTTGTGCGTGCTTCCATAAAGTAGAGAATCTGGAACTGAGAAGAATGGAATTGAAGATGTTCACAATGTATGGAAGGATAAGAGGACAGCAGATCTTAATGAAAGACACCGAAAGGTTATCACAGCCAGGAGCACTATTCTTAAGTTTCTTCAAGAATTTTAAGACAGTGTCCTCATCAACAAGACGAATAGTAAACAGCTCCGAACAAATGGGATTGTCTCTATAATAATCAAGTACCGAACTATCTGAACTTTGCGACGTATTTTTCAGAAAGTAATCATTTTTTTCATCAGGGTCGTCAAAATTTAGATCCGATCGTGATTTATTCGATATTCCCAACGATTTGAGTTCTTTCTATTCTTCCTAACTTGAAGTATTCATGGTGATATAATGAAAATATAATCGGTTTTCTCTAGTTATAGCATGATTCACCGTATTACGTAGATACTTGTATTCCTTCCACATAGCCTAAGTTTTATATTTTTATATTTCCCTTATTCTATCTGTCATCCACGGTGCATGCTTTTTCGAGATCCGTATAATTCTAGCAGGAAAATGTTTATCAAACAAATCCCATAGTGCATCCGAAAAAAATTTCACCTTCTCTAAACATTCTCGAAAGATCCATAACAGCAATGTCGTCAAAAAGCAATCGGTCACTGAACCCTCTCCAATCCCTGACAGTCAAAATCCGCGGTTGTACTTCAGTTTTTGCACTCTTATTTTACACGCTACACATTTATGCAAAGAAAAATTTGACTTTTGAAAATGTAAATTGCCAAACATGTTAGCGTATTGGTGTCATTGCAGAAAATAACGGACCGACATCTGATTCTCGTTGAATTAGAATGAAATCATAGCGCTGTTACGGATTTATTTTTATTAGAAATTTTTTCGACACTTCACAAGAGTGAACTACACTCACCACGTGCTCACGAAATCTCAAATAATCGTCCAAGACCAAACCTAAGTCTCTTGCGCAATTGACGAATTGAATAACATTATTATTTATTGTTGGCTTGAACCTGTCTTTAACATTTTTTTGTTCTTATTCGACCCGAATACTAGAGCAAATGATTTTTTTGTGTCCAACTTCAATGAATGTTTCGCTGCGATGTCCGCTAGTTGTTTTAGATCATCATTCATTCTCAATGCTGCATTATATAGGTCACCTACGGTGAAATCGTAATGAAGATGAAAGTCATCCGAGTACATATGGACGTAACAATATCGAATGAACTTTATGGATTGGCTGGTGTAAACCAAAAAAGGAGCGAATCAAGGACTGAGCCTTGTGGGACACCATCCAGAACACTTCAACCAAGGGAGATTCTCTCACCCAACTTTACACTTTGCGAACGTCCCGTGAGATATGACTCAAAGAGCTGAAGCGCATCCCCGCAGACTCCACAATATCTTAAAATATCTATAAGAATATCGTGCTTAACCGAATCTTAAGCCCTGCTGAAGTCAAGCAGAAACAAGGCCACACACTTGGAGTCATCAAGTGAAAGTAGGATATCATCAGTTACCTTCAGCAGTGCGCTGTATCCGGGACAAAAGCCTGACTGGATTTCAGGCAAAATCGCGTTATTTCCCAGATATTCAGAAAGTTGGTTAGTCATTATCTTTTCCAGAAGTTTGGATAAACCCGATAGAATACTCATGGGTCTCAGAGGACTACTGGTTTTGGGAATAGGCGTAATTTGTGCGTGCTTCCATAAAGTGGGGAATCTGGAACTGAGAAAAATGGAATTGAAGATGTTCACAATGTATGGAAGGATAAGAGGACAGCAGTTCTTCATGAAAGATACCGAAAGGTTATCACAGCCAGGAGCACTATTCTTAAGTTTCTTCATCTCATTATGGAATCTCATTATGGAATGTCAATGAATTTAAATAAGCCTTAAAAATAACTCACACTGTTCTGTGATTTTGTTAGAACATAGATCAATCTTGATTTATAAAGTTGATCTGGGTTTCGAAGCATTAGTCCTTTTACACGTGCTGAGAGTTTGTGATATAGGTTAGTTTTTTGATTTTGATATTTGGAATATTATTGAGGACTGAAGACGGAATTGCTTAGAATCATATTTCTTTTTTGAAGATATAGTGCATTTTTTTAGAGATTTATGAATTAACTTATTCGAATATTTAAATATATTAAATATTTCAAATAAATTATATTCTTTGAGAAGTCCTGTAAGTGTGTTCATGTATTCAAAAGGCAATTGGTGTTCTTAAAGGTAAGACCAGAAACAAAATTCTGTCTCCTTTAAATATTTATTTATTAATTTTAATGACTTCCGTATATCTGTTGGGTTTATTTATTCTATTTGCCATTATATATTGAGTTTTCATTATATACGTCTATTAAATGTAAGCGGTGCTTGTTTTAGACATTAATTTAATTTTAAAAGTTTTTTGAATAAAAAATTTTATTGAAATTAAAATTGTAGAAACATATTTCAATTTGTTTTAATATTCAAATTGTCTTCAAGAATTTTAAGACAGTGTCCTCATCAACAAGACGAATAGTAAACAGCTCCGAACAAATGGGATTGTCTCTATAATAATCAAGTACCGAACTATCTGAACTTTGCGACGTATTTTTCAGAAAGTAATCATTTGTTTCATCAGGGTCGTCAAAATTTAGATCCGATTGTGATTTATTCGATATTCCCAACTATTTGAGTTCTTTCTATTCTTCCGTACTTTAAGTATTCATGGCGATATAATGAAAATATAATCGGTTTTCTCTAGTTATAGCATGATTCACCGTATTACGTAGATACTTGTATTCCTTTCACATAGTTTTATATTTTTTATATCGTGCTTTAGCCCATTCTCTCCCCTTCATTAATTCTCTTATTATATCTGTCATCCACGGTGCATGCTTTTTCGAGATCCGTATGATTCTAGGAAGGAAATGTTTATCAAACAAATCCAATAGTGCATCCGAAAAAAATTCACCTCCTTATCAACATCAACATTCTCGAAAGATCCATACCAGCAATGTTGTCAAAAAGCAATCGGTCACTGAACCCTTTGTAATCCCTGAGAGTCAAAATCCGCGGTTATACTTCAGTTTTTGCATTCTTACTTTACACGCTACACATTTGTGCAAAGAAAACTCATATGGACACGAGCAGGTTGAACCAACAATGCTGTTTTCATTGCTCAATATCAAATCAATAAGATATTCCGAAGTTGGGGTAATATGAATCGGCCCCCGAATGAGTTGTTACATATCAATAGAGGAAATCATTGAATTAAAATATTTTACTGAAGATAAATTGCTATCCAGAAAATTAACATTAAGATCGCCGACAGAGATAACATCCTCACAATAAAATAGTGCATGAGCCAAACTTCAATTACTCCGTAATGTGAACATAAATTTTTTTGTATTGACTGCTCTGTAATATAAATATAGAATAATCTCACTAGTATAAACTTGTTAGAACTTGTCTATTTTATTCAAAGGGGTGAATTGTTTTTCACGATTTATCGAAAGTTATCCATTACCAGTTCGATCTTTCACTAGTTGTCTCGCTTTGGTATTTCGAAGAGTACTATACATTCTGTCAAGAAAGTACAGGGAATTATCGATTTAAATCTGGCGGGGTGATGAGGCAGGTAAAATTTTTTTTTCCTAGGTTGGTTCCACTGTCCTTAATTACTATGCCAAGCTTGAGCGGGATCTGTCAACTAGTGTGTTTGCAACAGCTGATTAAGTCAGTCGATGTCAGAGTGCGTGCCGATTTTTACTATGGGTGATTACGTTGAGCAAAGAATTTGTTTAAAGTTTTGTGTTTCAAATGAATTTTCGTGTGCCGATGCATTGAAAATATTGCAAAAGGCCTTTGGTGATAATGCTCTATCGAAAACTCGTGCACATCAGTGGTACAGAGCCTTCAAAGACGGTCGTGAAGTGGTCGCCCATCGACGGCTTCGATCGAAGATAACGTCGATAAAATTAAGGAAAGGGTGCTTGAAAACCGTCGTACCAGCTTGAGAGAGATAGCACATGATCTTAAGATATCCCACGAGTCCGCACGTACGATTTTGATTGATATTTTGGGCATGAGAAAGGTGGCCGCACGACTCGTACCGAAAGACCTGAATTTTCTTCAAAAACGTCATCGCGAACAGGTTGCTTCAGACATGCTGGATCGCTGTAATTCCGATTCTACATTCATGGAACGCATTATAATTGGTGATGAGACCTGGGTCTACGAGTACGATATGCAAACAAGCCAGCAATCATCGGAATGGGTGGCAAAAAATGAGCCGAAACCGAAAAAACCACACCAAAGCCGCTCGAAAATGAAGGTGATGCTCATTGTTTTCTTCGATATCCGTGGCGTGGTGCACTACGAATTCGTTCCAGAGGGTCAGACGGTAAACAAAGAGTATTACCTAGGCGTTATGAAACGTTTGCGTGAGCGTATCCGTAAGAAGCGGCCAAATTTGTGAGCGAACAACTCATGGATTTTGCATGACGATAACGCGCCTTCTCACCGAGCTACGATTATGACTGACTTTCTTGCCAAAAACTCAACAAACGTGCTTCAGCAACCACCGTATTCGCCGGATTTGGCTCCCTGCGACTTTTTCCTCTTCCCAAAACTAAAATTGCCCCTTCGTGGCACCCGTTTTGAGTCGATTGAAGCCATAAAACAAAATTCGGCGCGAGAGCTAAAGTCCATCCCGGAAAGCGCCTATAAAAAATGTTTCGATAATTGGAAGTGCCGTTGGCATAGATGTATTGGAGCAAATGGAGCCTATTTTGAAGGCAACCCAATAAATTTTGACGATTAAATGTAAAAATGTTGTTTTAATCGAAAATTCCCGGTACTTTCTTGACAGAGTAGTAGCTGAGAAAATGATGAAAGTGAGTGGAAAATTCAAGATGTTCATCCCTACATGAGGAAGCTCAAGTCCTAGAAGATATCGATAAAGGCCTGAATGTTATAAAATTTAAATATCAAAACAGATTTATTCTGTTAGCCCCCTATAAATTTTAATTGCCAAAGATTCAATTAAAAAACTTTTAGAATTAAATTAACGTCTTATAAGCACTGCTTATGTTCAATAGACATATAAAATCGAAACTCATTATATAATATCAAATTGAATGAAAAAATCCAACAAATATAAATTGTCAATTAAAATAAATAAATAAATATTTGAGGGAGTCAAAACTCTGTTTCTGATTTTATATTTATGAAAACTAAATCCCTTTCAAATATGCAAAACATAATTTTAAGAACTTTTCCAAAATTAATTTGTTTGATATTTAAATATTCAAATAGGTTACTTCAAAAATCTCTCAAAACATGTAGCACATCCTTAAAAAACAATTCGAAATCAAAATAAAGTGTTCGTCAGTCCAACATCATATTGAGCTATTCCGTGTTATACGGAGTATTCTAAGAGATCTGGGATTTTAAGGAGTATTCTAAAAGATCTGGGGGTTTACGGAGTACTCTGAGGAGCGCTTAAGTTTTTATCATGATCGTCTAGTGGCAGGAGAATAGGACGTTACGTTCTGTAGACAACCCAAATTACACCTAACGGGAGCAAGAATACAGTGACGGGAGGTCAAATATTCAAAACACTGTAATGCCAGAATAATATATTTTTATTAGTAATATTAGAAAGCAACAACCTTCAATGAATGGAAACACAATTATCAGCCTGTGATTAAATCTACTCTAGGCAGTGGTTCGCAAAGCTCCACAGTGAACCTAATAGCACCCCGGGTCTAAATGACTTATTACTAGATACATATCTTTAGGTCGGTAACTCGCTCAAATCGGATATCATTCTTATGTAGCGGAAGGGGTTAGAAGGGACAGGATACAGCCAGCAGCACCTACAACTGCACTTCCGATAACCAGTGCAAAACCTCCTGTACAAGGAGTAAGTTTAAATGGACAGTAAGGTAACGGTAACTGTGGGATGCCCAGGAGATCTCCTTGGAGAAGGGATCTAACATAATTCGAGCCGACCGGAAAAGTTACTATCAAATGGACTGTATCTGGCCTCGTCAGGGTGGTCAAGGCTCAGGAAGGCTCCAATATTACTCAAGAACGAACCGAACACTACCTGAAGGGTCACGCAAACTAATCCCTGGTGATATCACAATACCTCGGAATAATGATCTAGTAATCACTCACACATTCTCACAATAGCGTTGTATATCCGGAGCTATTTACTGTCTCTATACGATATGTCGTCCTCTACCAGGACTACTCAGCGATTTACCTTAAAGAACGCCACTGGTTCACAAGGAATACAATTTCTCAAAGTAAGCGGGCACGTGTATATGGCAAAAACGTTACACAAACTGACTAGAATAAGACAATAAGACCGAAGGAATAGGTAACCGGGGGATCACACAAGAGTACATGCAAATCAGTTACATATCAAGCACCGCAATTAGTAAGAACAGATAATAGAAAATCCCTATTAGCAAGTATTATCCAGATAAAGAACCACTACTTAAATATACATTAAAAAGCAACCAGGCACCGAGAGAAAGTTTACAATACAAATAGATAACTTGTGGCGGTCTTGCCGCTTTAGTTATATACATTTTAGTTGAAACATTTCGGTCGGATTAAATAACACTGAACCAAAAATACAAGAATGAAAAGCCACGAATGGAAGTACAATGAACGAGCGTGCAATCACTAATTTTACATTAACACTAGGGTGGTATTCAAAAATATAAAGCATGCAATTAATCAGAATAAAATCAATTAATAATAAAAAACTTATCCGTAAGACCTCGTGGTATTCTTATATAACAAACACTAAAATTGAAGATTTAAGAATCAAAGGTATTTTATGTTCTATTTTCAATACAAAATCACACAAAGCTTGTAAGTTATTTTATGGTCTTTAGTTGAACCACATGATATTTATATAAATAAATTAAACGTATATAGAATTATATACTATATATACAATAAAATAATAAGAAGAGGTGCTTTTACTTGATAGAAGGATTATTACAAAATATACATATCAAAACAGATTTATTCTGTTAGCCTCCTGTAAATTTTAATTTAAAAAAATTTTATTCAAGAACTTTTAGAATTAAATAAACGTCTCATAAGCACCGCTTATAATTAATAGACATATAAAATCAAATCACATTATATAATATTAAATGGAATGAAAAAAATCAACAAATATAAATTGTCAATTAAAATTAATAAATGAATATTTGAGGGAGACAAAATTTCGTTTCTGATCTTATATTTATGAAAACTAAATCCTTTTCAAAAATGCAGAACATAATTTTAAGAAATTCTCCAAAACTTATTTATTTGAATGTTACCTTACTGGCGAAGAAATATGGGATTGCTCAGTCCACAGTTTGTTCTATGATAAACAAAAGAAGACATATTCTCGAGAGAGTGGACAATAGATTCAAATTGACCAAAAAATGCATTCTTATGAAGGCGGAAATGCGGGAATTCAGTTTTTTGAATGGTTCCTTGCCAAACGAGAAAGAAATATGCCGGTTTGTGGAGAAATTATGAAACAGAACGCCTTGAATTTATATGCAAGTTTGAATATATCTCAATTCAAAGCAAGCGACAGATGGCTTCAGCGCTTCAAAGAACTTTATGGTGTAAGATTCTTGAAAATAACAGGGGAAAAGCTTTCAAGCCAGTCAGAACTCATTGCCCCATTTGAAGAAAGATTGAAGATAATCATGCAAGACCACGAATTCAACGAACATCAGATTTACAACGCTGACGAAACAGGGTTATACTGGCGATTGCTACTAGATAAAGTTTATGTTCTCTTTCTGCATCTGGTACGAAGATTTCAAAACAACTAATCACATTTTTCAGCTACTCAAACGCTTCGTGGGTTCGCACAAAATTAAACCTTTGGTCATTGGTAAAGCGAAGAATCCGAGATGTTTCAAGAACATCAACAATTCCCTGGTATACCGAAACAGGAGAAAGGCATGGATGACATATACAATTTTCAGAAATTGGTTTTTTCAACAGTTTGGTTCACAGGTTAGAAACTTTCTGAGAAGTCAAAATCTTCCTGAGAAAACGTTGCTTCTTTTATATAAGGCAACATCCCATTCATCGGCTGAGGAATTGAAAACCAGTGATGGAAATATTTCTGTGATGTTTATGCCACCAAATGTTACTTATGCCTTTTATATAACCGATGGATCAAAATGTGCTCAGGTTCACAAAGCTTTATTATAGAATCCTCCTTTTGAGTTGGAATGGTGCAGTAATGAATGATGGAATTGATGCAGTAGGATCTGCTGTCAATAAACTAACACTGAGAAATGCAATGATGAAATTAGCTTCCGCATGGAATAAATTAAGCCTCAATGAAATTAAAAAATATTGTAACAAGATATTGATGAATACCGAGACTGAAATTGACCAAAATTTGCTGAATGAAGATTTGCACTAACAGTTTTGCAGAAAAGTTCACTGAGACGAGAGATATGGCTTAGACAATCCATTTCTCTCCTTCAAGCTTTACAACCTATGAAATACACAGAACAAGACATAGATGAATGGAACAAGGATGAAGATACTAATTTGAGAGAGTGCAACGAATATGAGGAAAGTGAATGTGAAATTTCTGCTGAGCCAGTGAAAGTCTCATAAGCAGAAGCAGTTAAAGCTTTGAACATAGCAATCGAGTGGACAAAACAGAATTCTCTGGAATTGACTGAGATACTTACCCTGAAAAAATACATGAAAAAGCGGTTTTATCAAATTTTGCTGGGAAGAAGACTCAGTCTAAAATAACATCGTATTTCTCCACAAGAGATTAGTCATGTTAATAAACTTTTATTCGTTTTAGAAATAACTGAAATTTTCTAATTCAATAAACTTTTTGTAACCTGATGCGTATCACATCATATATTATCATTGACAGTCATTAAGAAATAAAATCTAGAAAAGATGTAGCAAATTAATTTTTCTTGACCTTCAGAAATATGAACAGTTCCTGTTATATGAACAAGCCAGAATTATTTGTGTTTATATTAATGAGCTTGCACTCAAGAAATGCATGCACGTGGAGCTCGCATCGCTTTCACTCGATTGTGTTAAAAGTTTTCGGATTAAGAGCACTGAATCTGCAACAATCTTATATATTTCATAATTTCCGAATGAAAGTTCATGAATGCCCCTCAGTTTCAGAGGATACATAACTTCAATGATTTTTGAAGACAAGTTTCGAGTTTTTTTTTGAACGACAAATACTTACATTATCGATTTTTTCCTTGTCATAATGTGTATTTCCTAAAGTCTCAACTCTTGTGGGTTTGGAGATATGAAACAGAGGATTGATTGTTTCATATCTCATATTTCAAAACCTCACAAGAGTTGAGACTTTAGGAAATACACATTATGCCAAAGAAAAAATCAAATAATGTTAGTATTTGTCGTTTAAAAAAAACTCGAAACTTGTCTTCAAAATTCATTGAAATTATGTATCCTCGGAAACTGAGGAGCAGAACTAAAAGAAAAAATTATTTGTGGAACATTCCTGATAAATTCAGTTGACAAGACCGACAAACAAGGATTGATACCCCTATAAAACCTGTACAACTCGCCTTCCACTTTCTGATGAACTCCAGTATCTGCCATGAATTCAGGTAGGTAACATCTTCGTTCTCACAAGTTTCTTTTCCAAAGCATTTTTTGCGTTGGCTAATAATTGCGAGACACTCTGTAACTGGGTAATTCGGTGTTTCCTTCCTCCTTCACAGAGAATCTGCTTTCATCAGTCTGCTAAATCTATTTTTATCGAATGCTTGCTGAGGCGGTATTGCTTAGTAAGAAAGACAGTGAAGGGGCGAATCATGCAACACTTCTTAGATATTGCAGTATGAAAGTTCCCAAGAAACTTTTTGGAGTAAATCACATAGATACTAGCATAGACAAACTTCTGTCTCTATACCCTCAGCTAGAGGCACGGTTTAGAAACGCCAGGTTATAATATGAAGCAAAGTTTGTCGTGCTTTGTTTTCCGTCTAAATGTTCACGTGACCATTGTGAGGTAAACGAATTAGTTTAAAAGTGTGTCTGTCAATTTCTTTGACAAAAATTTGATGAGTTGAACAACTTTCTTCTAATCAGTCTTTCAAATGATTCCTTGAAGATACATTTGGGATATTTTTGCAATTGTTGGTTACATAGTGTGAATTTGAATAAATATTATGGGCTTTAGTAGGTATGCAGTACCTGGTTGTTAGGTTAACTTTCAAGCATCCCTTCCTTAATATTAATAATAACCCCTCTATCTCCAAAAGTGACTTGATATTTTCAAAATGAAAATCTGAATACAATGCTTAACTATAAACCCTGAGGTAACTAAGTACTTTTGTTTTCCATGGTCTCTAGATCAGTGACGGGGGTGCATGCATCAATATTGCTCCGCCACCTTCCATGAAATATCTGGATTCAGCATTTGCGATTGATGTCTATGTTCGTAGTGTGGTATATACCAGGAGGCATATTCTTTATCGGTTTTCGAAGCTAAAAACTGGATACAAAGTATTTGAAAATACTATATTACGCACTGGTAAGTTCTCGTCTGGAGTATGGTATTCAAGCTTAGGATGGTTTATATGATGAACACTTGAAGAGCTTGCAAGTAGTGCAAAATATTTTTTTGAGCATAACCTTGCATAGGGAGAGGTTATAATCTACATACAACCTGAACTTGGAATTAGGAGTTCTCGATATATTTATGTGAACACTATTCTTAAGTACATATTTTAAAATAAAAAAAGATTTAACGTACCCCTATCACGGAAATACTACTCGTGGAAAGGCAAAACACTGGTTTCTATCGATAAATAAATATAGAATGAATAAAATTTTTGAACAACATACGTACACCCAACTTATGCCACATGTTTTGAATTCCTTTCCAGTTGAAATACAGACAAAAATTCTACTCCTGAAGTTCCCTAAACATATTCAGTAGAAACGTTAATTTTTTTAAGAGTTATGGCTACATCCAAGATGGCTGATGTTGTAAATCACATTTTTTAGTTGTTATCATTTTGTTACCTTGGTTGGAATATGTTTTTGATTGTGTCGAGGTTGATCATGTTGTGGATAAAAGGGATCCTCCGTATTGTTTTGGAAGGTATAAATTTGTTTAGCCATTCAGATTATATTAAGCTAAATTTCTTTTATTTGTTCTGCTTTTTTTCTTTCCTATTCTATGGGGTCTGGACATGTTATTCTAAATAGTTTTAAATATATATTGTTGTAAGGCTTCGTAACTTGGTTTTGAATAAACATTATCATATTTTGGCCAGAGGATATAGCGGATGTTGAAAAACAAAGTTTCAATATTTTGGGAGCTGATTACAGACACAAAATAAGTGAAAATTTTCATATAAACATGAAATGAGCCGTTTTGGAGATATAAGCGATTTTCGGTTTTCAAATTAACTACTAGCCCAACCAAATACGATATTCGATTTATTTTCATCTTTCATATGTCTTGTCTTCTTTTTTCACAATTCTTACAATTAAATTTGTGCTAAATTAACTTATATTGGTTTT
This sequence comes from Megalocaria dilatata, assembly GCA_034642435.1. NCBI lineage: Eukaryota > Metazoa > Arthropoda > Insecta > Coleoptera > Coccinellidae > Megalocaria > Megalocaria dilatata. Next base: position 46,700,769 of record CM067859.1, on the reverse strand, counting down.
GATGAAACTGCTCTGAGATTTTTCAAGTCTTACCTTTTTGATAGGCATCAGTGCGTTAAATTGCGTGATACATATTCAGATTATTGCCCTATAACTTCAGGGGTGCCACAAGGATCTGTTCTTGGCCCTCTGCTTTTCCTTATATATGTGGCTGACATGCATAAAGTGGTCAGATTCGCATCCACCCATTTTTATTGTGATGACACTCAGGTTCGCCTCTCTTTTCATCCTTCCTCTGTTTCTCAGGCTGTCGAGCGGTTGAATGAGGATTTAGACTTAATTATGCGTTATTCCCAAATGAATCATGTGAAGATAAATGTTAAAAAATGTTTTTATATATGCTTTTTTCCCAGGACATTTCAGGGTGTGGTTGAGATCAAGATGGGCTGTGAAAGAATTCCGTCCTCCACCTGCTGTAGAAACCTGGGAATCTTTTTCGATTGCCAGTTGAGATTCAGGGAGCATGTCTCGTTGCTGTTGAGGAATTCTTTCCTTGCATTGCGCCTTTTGTATCGGCAGAGATATTGTTTGGATTTTCAGTCACGCAAGTATCTCTGTGAGACTCTCGTTTTGTCCAAACTAAACTATGGATTAACGGTTTTTTACCCTTGCCTTGATTCCGTGCAGAGGCGCAGACTACAGAAAATGCAGAATTCATGCTGCCGGTTTGTTTTCGGTTTGAGGAAATATGACAGTGGAATAAGGGACAGAATTAACAGCTTGGGATGGCTTAGGGTTGAGAATGTTTTCCGGCTCCACCTGACGATTATGGTTCATCGAATTTTACGTTCTTGTCTTCCACCGTATTTGAGGGAAAAGCTAATTTTTAGACGTGATGTTCATTGCGCGGACGTTAGGCATGGTCATAGGCTCATGCTGCCAAGATTTGGTTCAGCCATGTTTCAGCGCTCCTTCACCTTCAATGCGGTGAAGTTACATAATGAATTTTTACTTTCGTGTGAAGGCGTTTCTTTGGGCTCACTGAGAAAAATTTTGAAGTCAAAATTCTTGACGAGCCAATTATAAATTAGGAAAATTTTATGAATATGAAATATGTTTTGTTTACTCACAATGGAATTGATTCGTTAATTTTATTTTTTTTTTCGCTTATTTTTGTTCCTATCCGTTTGTTTTTTTTTCCCTTTCTGTTTTTTTTTCAGGGTTGAGTGGAGTAGCTTTAAGCTAGACCTCGCCCTATGTTTATATATTGTAAATGCATGAATAAAGGCACTATTATTATTATTATTAAAATGTTTTTCAGTCAGTTCTTGGTTTTCATATGACATTTCGTATTTTCATTAAGTATTTTGCATCCGATTAGAGTTTAATTTCTTTTACTTTGTTGTTAAGAAAAACTTATTATTCAATTTGAAATGAGTGATATGGTTTTCATGTATGACCGTGCCAACGGAAGTAGTACTGAAGCACGTCGCCTTCATACAGAGCCTTATCCCGATCGTCAACTTTCTTCTCATGTGACGTTCAATCATGTTTTTAGACGATTGGGGGAAACTGGTTCCTTTAAAGAAACACTCGTGATACTGGACGTCCAAGATCTGTAAGTACTCCAGAAGTTGAAAAACAAATTCGAATATTGTGACTGAAAATCCCGGTACAAGTGTAAGAAGAATTTCAGCGGAAGTAGGAATAAGTGGCCCCCTTGTCTGGAGAACTATGCATTAACAACTTCTGTATCCATTCCTTATTCAACGCGTGCAAGCTCTTTATCCTCCTGATCATCAAGCCAGAAGGACATCCTGTCATTGGTTTTCAACAAAGATTGCTGAACATCCGCAATTTACTTCTAATATCTTTTTCACTGATGAAGCCGGCTTTACCAAAGATGGAATTTTTAACTTTCATAATAGTCATATTTGGGTGGATAAAAATTCACACACCATTCATGAATCCAGTAGTATAAATATCTGGAGATGTATTTCAGGAGAACGTTCGTTAGGACCAGTAGTTTTACCACGGAATTCAACAGAAGCCGCACATCTTAACTTTCTTGAAAATACCTTGCTTGATTTTCTGAACATGGATCTTTTAAATCGGTGGATGAGTATTTGGTTTATGCAAGATGGAGTGCCCCCATATTATACACTTGCTGTTAGGGAACATTAAGTTGAAACATCTAAGTTCTCTAAGTACTTTCAGGAGGCATGGTGATGAGTTTTATTTAACGAGATATAAAGAATTGAGAAGAACCATCAAACATGATATTCACTTGGCTTATAAGCACTTCATTCAGAGCTCGGAGGATACAATTAAACAGGATCCCTCCTCTTTCTGTTCTTTTATTAATGAGAAGAAGGGCAACTCCAGAATGCCTGGTGAGATGAGACATGTCGGAGATGCTTATTGTGGACCCACGTCTATCGTTAATGCCTTTGCTGAATATTTTCGTTCGGTAAATGATCCTGTTGTGAACCGTAACGCATATGATATATACGATACGGGGTGGTCAGGATGCGATACGCATTAGCTTAATAACACAAGATCAAATAATTGTTGCTGCCAGGAAACTTTCCAATAAACTTACATCTGGTCCTGATGGGATACCAAGTTTCATTGTAAAAGATTGTATTCATGCACTCTCGCATCCATTAAACCATATATTCAATCTCATCTTGAGCGAGGCCACTTTTCCTGGAACATGGAAATTGGCCAAGATCGTACCAGTCTTGAAAACTCCGTTGTTGGTAACTACAGACCAATTTCTATTTTGTCTAACTTCTCCATATTGTTTGAAATTATTGTCTACAATAATGTTTATCCAGCTGTAAGGAGCCATATTAAGATTGAGCAGCATGGGTTCATGGCTGGGAGATCTTGCGCAAGCAATGTGACGGTATTTTACCAGTATATTTGCGAGGTGCTGGATTCCGGTGGCCACGTTGATACAATGTACACGGACTTTCAGAAGGCCTTTGACAAGGTTGCACATGATCTTCTCATACTGAAATTGCGCAGAAGCTTTAGCTTTTCTGAGAGACTTGTCAAACTGTTTCGTTCATACCTAGTTGATCGTCATCAGTTTGTCCAGCTGGAGGGTGTATGGTAATCTAAGTTTATACCCACCTCTGGAATACCCCAGGGGTCTAATCTTGGACCAACGCTGTTTATTTTGTTTGTGAATGATAATAATAATAATACTATAATAATATTTTATTCACTATCTCCACACAAACAAATAAATGTTATAAGTCCCAGAGGTGACCTACCTAAGCAATGCTTGTATGCAGACACCTCCTAAATTTAATGAATAACATATTGAATCACAAAATAACAAACAAAATTTGTTTCAGTACATCATTCTCAGACACAACCGAAATCAGATCTAAGCTTAGAATGTCCCACGCTTGTACCATATCGTGCATGTACATCAACCAGTGAGTATTCGATAAAATGCACCAGGATTCTCAACTATATATTTCATATTTTTTTTTATCCCTTTTTTTCTATGATCAAAATTTATCTTAACATGGTAGGCAACAAAGAGAAGAATTTGGCACAATAATAAGGTAAACTACGCTGCAAATGGCTACCGTAAAATCTGGGAATAAGAACAGCATGGATACATGCTGAAAACGTAGGAACACATAGGAACATAGGAGCACCTTTCGTTTTTTAATCGTCTAACTAAGCATTCATAAATATATAAATGTTTAAATTTCATTTGATTTGTTTCATTATACAATTTTTCAGTGCTATACAACCTTATGAATCTTCAAGATGGTATTCTGAACTGTCTCAAGAATCCTAGCATAATGATCTGATTATTATTTTATTAAATTCGGTCCCTGGAAGACTGTGTTCAATTTCAGCTCGATCTGGATAGTGTTGCCAATTGGTGTGAGGATAATCGTTTGAGTTTAAATGTTTCAAAGTGTAGTGTTATTACCTTCACCAGGAAAATAAATGTGCTGAGATGTGAATATTTTTTCGGGGATCAGGAACTTTTTCGTGTTGATGAGGTGAAAGACCTTGGTGTGATCTTTGATCGGAAGTTTTCTTTCATTCCACATATCTCCCAACTTATTTGAGCTGCATCGAGAACATATGGATTCATTGCTCGCAATGGCAAGTATTTCAGTGATACCTCAACATTTTTGAGTCTCTTCCATTCCCTTATCCGAAGCAAGTTGGAGTATGGCAGCATGATATGGCATCCTATTTATTTTTGCCATCAGTACCACTTTGAGGCCGTTCAGAGAAGGTTCTTGAAATTCTTAGTTTGGAGGGAGGATAAGGTGTATCCGCAGAAAGGATTCGACCATGGTGCATTGTATAGTCGATTTAATGATGTTTCGCTGCAGGATAGGAGAGGAGTTTTGTGCCTCAGATTCCTATACAAATTAATTGAATTAGTGCACAACAGTATTGACTTCCTGCCTCTCTTGGCTGCTTTGGGATTCCGCGTTCCAAGACCGGGGTACCGTGTGGTGCAGTTATTCCACTTGGGGATACCGAGGACCAATTCTTCTCTACAGTCCCCCATTTGGTTCATGGAGTCTACTTCCAACTCAGTTGCGAGAGAGTGTAACATTCACTTTGATATATTATCAATAAATATGTATTAGGGTTAGGTTAAGTCTTGTTGATTTATGTTGAGTATATATGATTATATTCTTGTTTGTATACGGTTATTTCCTCACTGTTCAAATATAGATTTGCAGCATTGATTAATGTGTGTCACGTAGTGAAGTTAATTTAAATTTTTGGTACTCGATATTATAAATTTATTTCTGTATTCTTTTTTTTTTCTTTTTGCTTCTGGCGCTGTGGTTTGTTTTTTCGTATTAAGCTAGGTTTAAAAAATTTCTGTAATTGGATGTTGACCTATTAAAAATGAAGGACTTATTATTATTATAACATTTCCTAGAAGTTGAATAGGACGAGGAGGCCCAGTGCCATGGCCCGCTAGATCTCTGGATTTGAATCCTTTCGACTCTTGCATTTGGGGTTCTTTCAAAAGTTTAGTGTATACAACGTCAGTGAATAACATCGAAGAGTTGCAATATCGGATTTAACTATCCTGTCAAATGATCAGAATATAACCAGGTCTTTTCGAATTTCTTCATGCGACGATGTACTTCCTGCATTGAAATGGGCGGCGGTCATATGGAACATCTTCTGTAAAACACTAGAAGTCGAAGATAAATGGAATATCTTCTATAATTTGTCGTATTTCGTTGGGCTAGAAGTCGATATTTTGAAAACCGAAAATCGCTCATTTGTGGACCCAACTGAAATTTTTTACTAGAATTAACTACCAAAATTTTCAAACGTTGTTTTTCAACACCCTGTATATCATGAAAAATTGTCTGTCATCACGATGTTACAGGAACAAGAAAGCTACATATAGATGCCGTACGAACTCTTTTTATCAATAATGAAACACATCAGGTTTGTTTTTCTGATTACATAAATAAATGTATTCAAAACTTCTAGAGGATTGATAATCCAAAGAACTCTTAACGAGATTCTTTCATATCATGTTTACTACTACAAAAAGTGACAGGTAGTGAAATGATGCTAGTTTCATTCGAGAGACACATCGAAGTACTATCTTTTTCTAATATTAATATTAATTATTTTAATTAATATTATCAATTTCCTTCCTTTCTTTCTGTAGAAAATTATTTCGAATGTGTAAATAAGATATGTATAATACTTCGACTAGCTCTTTCCAAAAGTATCATGTATAGAGTCAATTCAGATTTACATTTGAAAATTTTTTGCAGACACGATGTAAGGAGTGACAGTAAATCAGCTTATTGTCGTTCTTCTTCGATTCAGTCAATAGCAGCTAGGAAAAACCAAAGTAGGGAAAGATATTGTAGAGTAGATTCAAGTTTACATATCCAATCCTGGAAAGAAGAGAGGACAAGGACACTTGAGTATATGCCATTCTCTCCAACGTAAAATTTGGAGAGAAGTAATAATACTGGAAAATACTATTTAATATAATATAAATACTGCGATTCATATCCCTGGAGAACAGTAGTGATGAGAATATCTGATACATTGTGTAGTACTCAAAAAAGATTAGAGGTAGTAAAAAGGTGCTTGTTTCATCCCAGAGTCATATTGAGATTCTATCCTGTTCTAATGATTTAAACGAAAAGAACAATGTAAAAAAAAAAAATCCTGGTACGATTAAAATCTCACTTATAATATTTGAGATGCTACTTGATTTAATAGACATGATAGTTTGGCATCAAGAACAAGATAATTTCAAAACTTTTCAAATTTTTTTAATTCTTCGACACATCTCAATTTTCTGGAAATGGTTATAATAGCTAGTTGAAAATTTCTTCCTAGGAGTATACTCATCTAAAATATGAACAATTCAAGATGTTAACTGATTCAGTAGTCATTATAAGCTTAGTATCAAGTAGCGAACAATTCCAAACCTTTTCAGTTTTTTTTTAATAATTCAAGATGGCATCAAGTGAAGAAGAGCGAGAGTATTAAGAGGATTGTCAGAAACTTATTATAAATGTTGCAACAACAAACTATGTTCATTGTTGGTACTTCTTTTAGAAAGAAAAATATCGGGATGATGAGTGGAAGATAAATAGTGTTATAATATAATAAGATCATCAAAAAGCAAGGAAAACTGACTGAGAATGAGATTTTTAGAGCTCAAAATCGAATATATGAGTGAGTTACTATCAGAAGCATACGGAAGGAAAGAGATTTTGAAAGAACCTCATGAAAATCTAAATGAAAATAATGGGTATTTAAACAGCATACAGCACGATTCAGAAAAAAGGTGATATAGACAATATTGTTGAGTAGTTGTCAAAAAGACAATACTAGCTCAGGTAAAATTATTCCCAGAAAATGTCTGATAGACAAAAAAAAAAATGAGAACGTGAATTTAACCGTTATATTTTCGGAAACCTTTAGATAAGATAAGAACACACCTGCAAAAAAACTTTCAATCTGAAGAGTTCGAATGCGCAAATATTAGAAGTTTCAATAAGTTCGTGCAGTTTTTTGTCGAAAATTGAAACTTTATTGTAAAAAATTGGTTATACATACAAATTTCAAAGAAGATATGAAAAAGGACCATATTATGCGAGTTCGAAAATTTTCAATAAGCTGTGTGTGGAAATGAGAATTATGGATTGTTTAAGGGTTTTTAAGAGACTTATCTTTAATCCTTTTATTGCTATTGAACCCCATAATTTAGAGGAATATTTGAACTTTAATCCTTAATTTCAAGGTTCATACTTTACTTAAGTTTTGATGACGTTTTCAACCCACTGTACATTTGTTGTAAATGTGACTGTTTAAAAATAAATTAGTATTATTATTACACCACTTTAGGCCTTATTTAAACTTATTTCCTACTTAAACGGGGCTTAAATGAGATAATAATGAATATAAATCAACATATATATGTATCATTAGTATAGTATATATTCCGTTGGATATACACTACAAACGTATTTGACTAAAAATTAAGGCTCAGTAGTACAGAACTCGATTTGAGATGAACTTTTAAGAATCACTGAGAAAAACTTTCAAGAAAAATATCTTTGACCCAATTTTATTTTATTGTAATTATAAGAAAAACAAATATCAACTTCCGCTATTTTAGTGATATCCAGGACAACTATTTCGTCACACCATGACTTCATCAGGTGAGTATTAAAACTCAGGTATACAATGCAAAACATGACCTTAAATACACAGCTCTGGTACAACAAATATAGGGGTGACAAGAGGCGGTTAACAATCAATGAAAAATGTTAAGTAGCGGGGATCTGTTTAAATCTATCGGGTGTTTTTTTTAGAGGCATAGAACTTCAAATTGAAAGAAAACACATTCAAATTAAGATTGAAGCCAATTTTTTTTTTATTTGAATGATAATTTTATGACATTTATGTTTTAAAAATAATTTCCGGCATATGTCCACCACGACTAGCTCTGAGGAACCGCATTCGAAAAGACCAATTTTGGACCACTTTTTCGAGTAATTCATCAATAACGCGAGTTATGTTGACTTACAAAGCGTCTATTGTATCTGGTTTATCAGCATAAACCAATGACTTGACGTAACCCCAAAAAAAAAATCCAGTGGAGTTATGTCGCATGATCTTGGAGGCAAATTAATTGGACCATTTCTCGAAATAATGTTATCGCCAAATGTTTCTTTCAATAAATCAATTGTTACGGTAGCAGCATGAGGTGTAGCACCATCTTGTTACAACCAAAACACTTCTGGTTCGATATCATTCAAATTTTGAAACAAATAATCATTAATCATCGATCTGTAACGAGCACCATTCACTGTAACAGTAGCTCAAGCATCGTTTTCAAAGAAATATGGACCAATTATGCCTGCAGCGTGTAAAGCACACCATACAGTGCATTTTTCATGAAGCAATGGAATCTGCAGGTTCCATTGCAATTTTGCTTGTTTACATAGTCGTTCAACCAGCCACTGAACACAATTTTACGATAAAAAAGTGGATCAACTTTGAGCTGTTCTAGGGCCCAATCACCAAACAAATGACGCTTATTATGATCAAGTGGCTTTAGTTCTTCAACCAGTTGGATCTTGTATGGGTGTAGACCAAGATCTTTACGCAAAATTTTCCATGTGCTGAATGCACAGAGTCCAACTTGTTGTGAACGTCGATGAATAGACAAATCTGGATCATCATTAACACTATGACTTACAGCAGCGATATTTTCTTCTGTACGTATAGTTCTTTGTCTTGTTGCATCGGGTAGAGAAAATGTTGTCCGAAATCTATCGAAAGTTTCACGAATAATTTGCTCTGATGGACGATTATGTAAACCATTAATTTCACGAAGTGCTCTATAAGTATGGCGAATAGAACACTGATTTTGAAAATAAGTTTCAACAGTTTGTAAACGTTGTTGCGGCGTGAGTCTTTCCATGATAATTTGTCAATGCTTGCTGAACAGAAATGTCGAAAGAACATGGCTTCTACCTTCTGTAAAATCATAGTTATCTCTATCGAAAGTTCTATCATTTTAAAAAAATACCCGATATTTGATTATTCAATGGAATTTGTCTTTTTTATATCTATTGATCTCTAAAGTGTTTAACAGATTTAGTTTATGACTTTTGTTTTCGATAAGTAATATTTCATGGTATTAAAATTATGACCAGTCTCTAATAAATAGTTGGTACAAGTTGAATTTGGTTTATTATTAATATAAGATTTTTCATGTTCTCGTATCGTTGTTTGAAATGAACGGCATGTCTGTCGCACATGGGCAATCACTACATGTTAACTTGTAAACTCCAGATTTTTTGTTTTAATACTCACTTGATGACGTATGACGGAAACAATTGTCGTGTAAATCAATAAAAATAGCGGAAGTTAATATATGATATGAATATATAATATAAGACCGAGAAAATATAAATTTCATTGTAACTGTTATACTGCTAATATTCTTAGAAATGGAATGAATAACTATTTTATTCATTTCATTATCCTTAACAAAATACTCTCCACACATGAGGCGGATTTGAGTTAACGCAGTTTTACGCTATCTTATCTTTTCCAAGTTAATGATTAAAGTAAAACAACTCAATTTCCGCTAATTAAGTTGTTTTACTTCAATCATCAAGATGTATTTCCGACAAGTAGAGACCGATACAATCAAACATTTTTCAAGTTAATCTATACGAGTGTCCTGATTTAACGTCCATATATTTCAGGGGTGCTTCTAGAGATCAAAATATGAAGAAAACTTAATTTTAACTTTGGTCCTAAAATGCACCCCATGGACGCTAGTGCTTCTTCGATATGAACTCTAAAATCAAATAAACTAGCGATATCTTTGTCAAAATTTGGTGGATTCAAATGAAATTCATTACAGGGAGGTTTTTGGATAAACTGAATCGACTGGTGATTAAAAAACTGATTCTCGTCAATGGCGAAGATAATAGGGGGACCTTCCATAAAATAACTCATAACTTTTGACTGAGTGATTCAACTTAAATGTTAATCAAAGAAGTAAACTCACTACAAGTATTTGTTGAAAGCGTATGGAGCTCCATTCTCGAGAAAAAAGTGATTTTGTGATGATATGCACTCTAACTGAGCCATGGATTGCTTATCTCAAAAAACATAATAGGCGTCTGTCAGTTTGACATTATCAATAAAACACGACAGTTGAGTGGGCTCTTTGTACATTTCTGAATCTAAAAATTGATCTGAATTAGGAAAAATGGTTCCATATTGTAATAAGCGTTTCCTGAACGAGTCCTTACTTGCGAGAAAACGTTCGCGAACCTCCACCACTCTACATATCACCTGCAAAAGGTTCAAGCCTTGAAACCGGAAGACTTCCCAGCAAGATTGGAATTTTGTTATTGGTTAACAGAGCAATTAAGACTGAATGCTGACTTCGGGAACAATATTTTGTTCACTGACGAAACCAGCCAGATTCACGAGAGATGGTGTAGTCAATTTTCATAATGTCCACGTTTGGACAGACGAAAACCCGTATGCATGTTTGGAGTTGAACTATCAAGACAAATTCATCATAAATGTCTGGCTGGGAATAAATGACTCTTTGATCGGGCCTCATGTACTGCCGAATCGTTTGAATGGAGAAAGCTATTTGTATTTTTTACAACATATTTTACCAGATTTGATGGATGGATGTTCCTTGCTTAAATAGATTGAATATGATTCTCATGCATGATGGGGCACCTGCGCATTTCTGTCTGGGTGTAAGGGAATATTTGGATCAAATTAATAATTAAAAATGAATTGGCAGAGGAGGATCTATACACTGGCTAGCTCGATCTCCGGATTTGAATGCCCTCGATTTTTTATGGGATATTTGAAGGAATACGTACACTCAGCTCCAGTTCGAAATACTAAAAAATTGGAGCAACGTGTAATAAATGCTTTCGAACACATTAGGATTATTCACTTATAATACCACAAGAGCTTCAAAATTATCGGGTATTTCCCGATAGGTTCGTTGCAAACAAATGAAGGAGTCAAGTTTTTCAGGTTAAAAAATCACGAGCGCGAAGCGCGAGTGATTTTTCCTGAAAAACTTGACGACTTTATTTGTTTGCAGGGAACCTTGAGGGAAATGCCAGATAATTTTGAAGCTCGTGTGGTATTCGGGGGATTATTTTTCCGTCCCAAATGTCTGCACTTGCCCTCCGTTTTTCCGGAATAGATTGTAAAGCCTTACGCTTGGCATCACGAGCTCCTCGAGCGGTCTTGAATGCAGCATCCGAAAATGGGTTGATTTTGATGTCGAAATCGTTCAAATACTTTTCTTGAAGTGATTTGGCAGTCTGATTCCACATTGTTTTTATTGTACCTTCCTTATAGTCTTCTCCATCCATTTTCTTCATATTGTAAGCGTAATCTTTCATAATGTTTGCCAATTGCGCTTCACTCGTTTCAGTACTCAATGTGTATTCCCTCTCAGTACAAAAAGTAGTAAATTGGTTCCAAACTGTTTTTTTGCCTTCTCCGTATTAATGGGAACATTTCCTTTGACTTTTTTTATCGATGGTGGACAGAGAACAAACTCCAAATCGACTCATTTTCATGCAAAATCTCCAATTTTCACAATTGAATTCAACCTGTCAGTTTGACGTGTGGTTAATTTGACTGGATCATGTTTTGTTTTTTATATATAGCAACTACCAGAGAAAATAATCAAAAAATTATCAGTATAATACCATGTAGGTTGTACCACGTGACGTCGAATGGTGCAATTCTATTGGTCGATATTTGGGTCGGAAAAATAATCAAGGCAATTTTGCTAATGTGCGAACATCGATGCGAAAACGTATTAGAAACTGTGCTGAAGTTAACGGTGGGCATTTTGAACATTTACTGTGATTTATTTTATATCGTTTATGTTATAGATGTTTTGTTTTTTATTTTGTTTTCTTACTCGTTTAAACTCGTTGATTAGAATTATGTTCGAATAAATATTTTTACATCTTCTTTTGGATTCCTTATCTTTAATTTATTTTTTAGTACTATTTAGTATGGGAGAAGTCAATATGACGTTATTGCTGACGAATGTCAAAGTGACAGACTCCTATTATGTTTTTCGTGATAAGCAGTCCGTGGCTGGGTTAGAATGCATATCATTACAAAATCAGTTTTTCCTCGAGAATGATGCTCCGTTACGCTTTCAACGAGGGAGTCTATTTATTTGATGAAAATTTTAATTTGATCCCTCAGTCAAAAATTTGTAACGTTAAAAAACGCTCCATTGATGATTTGAATTACAACCACTAAAAAATGCTCCAATTATGTAATTTCACTAAGACCACTAACGGCTCCTTTATGATAAAGCTCCTTTATGAAAAAGGATCCTTTAAATGGGACCTCCTGTTTCATAAACGCACATCGACCGTCCTTTACTTAAAGCTTCCTTTAATGGGCCGATCATATGTTTCCGACTGTTGGCTATCCTGAGAACTAGTGATTTTACGAATATAGTTGGTGATATTCTGTAAAAATTGTGAGTTATGCGTCGGAACTTGTAAAAAGAAAAAGAACCATAAATCTGTCTTGCATAAACATGGTTATGTGCAGAAGACAGTATTTATGGTATTTATATCATTATTACATGCGAATTACTAAAATTTTAGTGAACGTGAGTCATATGAATGAATATGGAAGAAAAGAGAAAAAAAAGTACTACTTTCAAACCTGAGGAGGAACTACGTCTCTTGGAATTAATCGAAAAAGAGAAATTTATAATTGAGAACAAAAGTACCAATAAAGTATCAAATGATGAAAAGGTATGTCGAAAGAGTATATAATTTCGCACTAGCACAGCTGATTCATAATTTTAATGTAATAGGATAAAGCCTGGCAGAGAATTGCAACTGCTTTCAATGCAACAGCTCTCCATTGGAGAAGTAGGGACCAGCTCAAATCAAAATACGACAATATGAAAACTAAAACAAGGAAGGTGGTAGCTGCTCAATGCAGTCATATTAAAGGGACTGGTGGAGGGGCTCCTATATTGGATACTTTTGATCCTGTAATAGAGAGTACATTGAAAATTATAAATTTGAAAACTGTACTGGGTTTTAGACCCCTTTTGGATTCTGATCATTTAGTATGTAAGCCCCATTATGAATAATTTGTTTGATACTTCTATTTTGTAGGAAATTTCAACAGAACCACAACCAATGCAGCCCATATATGCTACAATCGAGGATGTGGAAGTGCACAATTTTCCGGTGTGTTATAATTTAAATCGATAAAATTATGAATAACGTTCTTATGGCTTCTATATTTCAGATTATCTCTGTAATTGATGAGAGCAAACTTAATGAGAGCCAGATTCCTCATGAAATTGAAGTTCAGGTAATTCATAAATATTTTGTGATGTCCATCTTCCTATTGAAGTTTTTGAATTTTTAGGCAAATAGTGACGTAGGATGCTCATATTTGGAAGAATCAGTGCCAGCAACCCCTGTTAAGGTATGTTGGATACTTTTTCATTTTAATTGAATTAATATTATACATGTTATAGAAAACCAAAAGTAAATGGTCAACATATACACCACTGAAATTGAGGGAGCCAATTTCTAAACAGTTGAGGCCAACTGTCACGAACCCACTTATCGAAGCGAAGGAGATATATTATAAAAAAAAACAGCTCTAGTAGAAGCTCAGATAGAGGCTATCAAGAAAAAAACTAGAAGAAAAGAAGAGGAGCATTCCCAATTAAAAATGTTATTAGATTTACAAATTAGGGAGATGGAGAGAAAATTAAATAATAATGATTAAATCCTTTTTTCTTTTGAATTCTATTACCCTTGCTCCAGAATCATATGAGAATTATATGACACAAATTTAATATGAAGAATAGTTTCACAAGCAGCAAGCAAATTTATTTTAAATTACCACACAAATTAAAATTATAAATTAGCAAAATGTTCATTAATAATTGATTGTCTCACTTGATGAGCTGCATTGACACTAGTTGAATTTATTTGAACTCTTCCTCTTGCACATTATTCGTCCATTCATTTGGAAATATTTCCTTCATATCTAAAGCTATATTGTGCAATACAGCTGTAGCAACAATAATCACCCTTATGGTTGTTAACTTTACACTCATTCCTTTAGAAAGTATAGGAAAACGACGTTTCCAAACTCCATACTTTCTCTCCACCACATTTCTAGTTCGTATAATTGATTCATTATATAGATTTTCGGCTGCAGTTCTAGCTTCCGGTAACTTCGTCATAAGGTAAGGCTGAAAACTGTTACCACTATCACCAAGTAACAAATACTGTCTAAATTGACCACTCTCAAATTGTCTCTTCAAAACACTGTTATTAAATATGGTTTGGTCGTGTGTTGAGCCAGGCCATCTAGCTAGAATATTTTTTATTCTCAAGTCTGAATCACACACAGTTTGAACATTAAGGGCAAAATAATGTTTTCCACATCGAAAGATCCCTGCATCATCACCACCAGGAGAAGTAATTTTAATTAATGTGCAATCTATAGCTCCAATAACACGAGGAAAACTAGCAATTGCATAAAACTTTTCTGCTGCTGCTTGCATTTCATGATCACCTTCACACATCTTAATATATTGTGGACAAAGGGATGCAATTGCGAAAGAAACTCTTCGAATAATTCTAGACGCGGAAGATTTAGAAATTCCCATGAAATCTCCGGCTATTAACAGCATATTTCCAGTTGCATAGAATCTCAGTGTCAAAAGTAGTTGGTGCATTGGTTCAATACAGCTGCCTCTGAAAATTGTCGATTTAATGATTTGTTATACAGAAAATTATATGAACAAAATAACAAATCGGAATTTGTTTACCTGTTAGATGGAAAGTACAATTGATCTGCAATTTTTTGAAGCAAAGATAAAACTGTTGGTTTTGTCAGGCGAAAACGATCGAAGAAATCTAAATCATCTAAGGTGGAAAAATATTGTTCCCTCCTTCTGTAAATTTTTGGTCTTCTCACAATTATTTCTTCATCATCTGATGAAGAACTAGAGCTTGAATCAGCATTCAAAATTTGGTGCAACATATTTCGCAGTACGCTAAATTATCAAATCTGACAGAGGAAGGTTATGTCCACTGTTCGCGTGTTCATCGAGCACCTGCGTAGTGTCAAACTTCTCGTTAAAGGATCCTTTTCCAGCCATAAAGTGCCGATTTTCTCACTTTAAGATAAAGGACGCTTTTAACCTCAAAATTTGTTTATGAAACACGTTTTATCATTAAAGGAGACTTTTTGGGAAAAAGCAGGCTTTAATTTCGTTTATGAAACCGGCCGTAAGATATTTGCAATGAAAGTCGACGTTGTTATCGCATGCGCTGTAGAGATGTAGCATTGTTCTCAAGAAGCGTAGAATTTCCCAGATTTCTTTCTTTCTTATTGTTGGGTTACACGAAGACACACATTGTGGTATTTTCATCGAATTAACGTACCTAATTCATGAAAATCGTGGAATACTGAATTTTCAGTGTTTTTTATAATATGTCTAATCAAAAGGCGGTAAGTAATACATACATCCCGATAAAAGATTTTCTGCTTTTGTGCATGGCTTCTATTCGCGTTTTAGTTTAATTTCCTTTTATCCTTTTTTCTTAAAAGCTCTAACTGAAATATATGAACGTTAAATCCTGTATATCTCAATTTATGTCCAACTTCTTTTAACTTCTACTTCTGTCAGTATGTCTAAAGAGAATATCAGTGTTGAACATCTTTATTCTTAGACTCCATTCAATTCATCTGATAATGATCATAATAATTTTCTGATTATTTTGATTCGCTAATGGGTGTATAGGATATAACCTATGTATTCTAATATCACTTAGTAGAGTTGGAAATCCCCGTATACAATTGTCATTCGTGAACAATGAGCATAATGCAGTAACAAATAATTGAAATCTATTATTACATCCCACTGCAAGTTACGGCCAAAACTTATTTCTGTGCTGAGTGAGTTACGAGGTTTTGTCTGAGCATGTATTTACTTCGTCATCCATTAGCTAAATTATACAACACAGATTCCTGCTTGTGCTAATTCTTTGGCTCAACTATTTTCTGCATTCGTTACTGGTTATAGTTACAATATACAGTCAGTTTGTCATGTTTCTCAGGTTTTCAGATGCCCTATAGAAATTCAATGAATTGACGACGAAAAGCAATTTGTTATCTTTAAAACATCTTCAACAAAGGTGTTTTAATGCAAACGTCGGGAAAAATATATTTATTGTTTAGAAAATAATTAATGGAAAGAATATTTAGTAATAATATTGTTTCTCAGTTAAGGAGATGAAAAACTGAACTCCGAAGCGTTAAGGTAATAAAAGAATTAAAGAAGTTATCGAAAAAGTATTCAAGGAAATTTTATTCTAATATAATACATATAAAATATCTTTTATGTCTAGGAAAAACTTTTTTCACTCAGTGACATAAAACGTGTATATAAAAACTTATAAAAACGACATATATATGTACCTACATAAATATTCTATCATGGATTATATCTAATAAAACACTCTACACTAAATATGACTCATTAAAAAAATAAAATACTAATGCTATGTAATTGAAAATATATATAAGTGAAACAATTGTTTCACCACGATGTGGCTTCTTCAGGTATCTTCGTTCTACTGGCTGATGGTGTTCAGTGTAACCGAAATTAAATAAAGTGGGAATCACGTGTCAAAATAATGAAAGAACAAGTCACAAAAACTCGAGGTGTTTATTGGAATTTGCCGCTAAAAATTGCCATCAGGGAAAGATATTCAGTAATGGAGACTTGTCAACATCTGTTTATTCATTCAAAAGGATTTTAGGGGCATTGTACCTGTTGATTTCAAGAAATTCTAAGAGTGTTAATCTAGAACTTTTGCTTTCGACGTGGATAATTCCATAGTTATTGTTGAAATTAGGCCTGAATTTCTTAAGATGATAAGCATATGTCGAATGTACGGAATCCTATATGTAATTTCTTTGGTGTTTTTGGATTCTTTTCTGGAATGATCTACCTTTCTGGCCAATGTATACAAAACGGCAATCGGTGCAAGTCAACTTGTAGACTACAGATTTATGTTCTTTATTTGATCGATCCTAATTTTTTTATGTAAGTACTAAGGTTATTAAATGTTTTAGAAGCTGCATTGTAGTTTAAACTATTTTTGAAATATTTAGCAATATTTTTAGATAATAATATTTAATTCTGTCAGAAAGTTATCTGAATTCAAAGGGACGTTCAATAGTGTATGAATAAAACTATTATATGCTGACATCTTTTGGTGGTGGGGTGATTTGAAGTTGTATGTATTGTAATATCTGTATGTGTGGGTTTGTGAAAAATACTAAAATCATCTATATTATCTAGTCTTGTTATTGTGAGGTCAAGAAAATTAATACTGTAGTTTTTTTCTTCTTCGATTTTGAATTTTATTTTTGGGTGGAGTTGATTAATTAAATTAGTGAAGATATGTAGTTGTCGGTCGGTGCATTTGAAACAACATAAAATGTCATCTACATATCTACACCAATACAGGAAATATACACTTATCGGATTTAGGTGTATTTTTGATTCAAGATCATCCATGAAAATTTCAGCTAAAATTTAACTGAGTGAATTTCCCATTATTAAACCTTTGTTAGAAATATAGATGATTTCGTTAAATTGGAAATAGTAGGAAATTAATTTTGTACATCAAAAGAAATAAATCTAAAATCATATCAGAAAATACTGTAGTTTTTAAGTAAATAGCATACGCACACGCATAGCATTATTTCTGAAAAATTTTGACAATTAAATCAGCTTTAGATTTTTTTGGAAAGTTATTATTAAAGTGGAACATAAAATGTCATAAAGTATCAAAATCACCAGAGTCGAGACCACGTCGGTCAATTTGAAAAATCCTGCAAGGAAAATATTCATCATAACATGAAAAATAGTAGGATACGAGAACTTAAGTGAATAGATATCAGTATAAGTTACACCGATAATTGAAAAATTCAAGATGTAAATCAAGTATAAGCCAAGAAAACCAACAAAAATTGTTATGGCTGGCTGAATAGCATCCAAAACGTTCTAGAAGGAAACACTTGAAATAGGGACAAGTTGGTGAATCCAGAATATGCGGAAAATTTCTTTTATCTTTTGTAATGCATTTCAAACTGACAATAATTTCCATTACAATATAAGGTTGTTTATTTATTATTATTTATCGAAATAATGTTATTGCCCAATCTTTCTTTCAATAAAGCAATTGTTAAGGTAGCAGCATGAGGCGTAGCACCATCTTGTTGAAACCAAAACACTTCAGGGTCGATACCATTCAAATTTTGAAACAAATAATCATTGATCATCAATCTGTAACGAGCACCATTCACTGTAACATTAGCTCCAGCATCGTTTTTAAAGAAATATGGACCGATGATGCCTCCAGTGTGTAAAGCACATCATACAGTGCATTTTTCAGGATGCAATGGAATCTGCAGAATTTCTTGAGGATTGTTTTCACTCCATATACGGCAATTTTGCTTGTTTACATAGCCGTTCAACTAGAAATGAGCTTCATCACTAAACACAATTTCACGATAAAAAAGCGAATCAACTTCAAGCTGTTTTAGGGTCAAACAAACGACGCTTATTATGGTAAAATGGCTTTAGTTGAACCAGTTGGATCTTGTATGGGTGTAGACCAAGATCTTTACGCAAAATTATCCATGTGATGGGTGCTTAGAGTTCAATTTGTTGTGAACGTCGACGAATAGACAAATCTGAATCATCATTAACACTATGACTTACAGCAGCGAAATTTTCTTCTGTACGTACAGTTCTTTGTCTTGTTGTCGAGTAGGGAAAATATTGTCAGAAATCTATCGATAGTTCGATGAATAAGCTGCTTTGATGGACGATTGTGAAACCCATAAATTTCACAAAGTGCTCTATGAGTTTGGCGAATAAAACACTGATTTTGAAAATAAATTTCAACAATTTGTAAACGTTGTTGCGGCGTGAGTCTTTCCATGATAATTTGTCAATGCTTACTGAAGAGACATGTCAAAACAACATGGGTTTTACCTTCTGTCAAATCACAGTTATCCCTATCGAAAGTTCTATCACTCTATTATAAACACCCGATATATTGAACAGAACGTATGTTGATATATTTTTTTTAATTGTTCTTGTTCTTGTGTAACGTCCGAATAATTTACGACTGATGAGAAACAGGTAGATATTTCAAACACTTTTCTGGAAAATGTGGCGAATATTTAGAAAAAAATTAAGAATGACTATATAAATCTATATGGAGCATTTTTGGCAAGGAATTTGTTATTCGTGAATATCATCCGAAACGGCTGGAAGTTTGTTAGATAATCGCGGTCAGTATACTATATTTTCTTTTAAAATACTCCCCATTGATAATTTCATATTTTATTTTGATTCTTTCATCGGTTGACTGCCACACATATTTTTCGATAATTCTATAGGTTCTAGAAAAAGCTACATTTTATTGAATTTAATATTGAAAAAAAGGAAAGGAAAGGAAAAGGAATTTTTTTGATTAAAATTTATAGAGGTTTCAAAGAATAATTCTAATTAATATTTGAAAGCTTGTTATGAACTGAGCCTTATCATCTTATTTTCAATTTCTAAAACATCATATTTGATTTAAAAACTAATATTATTTCACTATCACAAGCGTTTCCTGTTTGCCTATTTGTACCTAGAGCAGTTTTCTCTTTTTGACAAAAATCCACTTCTTACATTTCTGATGAAGGTCCTCTGTCAACAAACTAATGTTTCAAATAAACCAGAGCTAATTCATGAGAAACCTTTGTAATCCTCAAAAGTCTTTTGATGTTCGCAGCGATCAACTTGTATCTGGTGATTTTTTAGAGTGATACAACTTTCGATGATATAACTGTGATTTGACAGAAGGCAGAATCCATGTTGTTTTGACATTTCTGTTCAGTAAGCATTGACAAATTATCATGGAAAGACTCACGCCCCATCAACGTTTACAAATTGTTGAAATTCATTTTCAAAATCAGTGTTCTATTCGCCAAACTTATAGAGCACTTCGTGAAATTTATGGTTTACATAATCGTCCATCAGAGCAGCTTATTCATCGAACTATCGATAGATTTCAGACATTATTTTCTCTACTTGATGCAGCAACAACAACAAGACAAAGATTGTACGTACAGAAGAAAATATTGCTGCAGATTTGTCTATTCGTCGACGTTCACAACAAGTTGCACTCTGTGCATCCACCACATGGAAAATTTTGCGTAAAGATTTTGGTCTACACCCATACAAGGTCCAACTGGTTCAAGAACTAAAGCCACTTGACCATTATAGGCGTCGTTTGTTTGGTGATTGGGCCCTAGAACAACTTGAAGTTAATCCACTTTTTTATCGTAAAATTGTGTTTAGTGATGAAGTTCATTTCTGGTTGAACGGCTATGTAAACAAGCAAAATTGCCGTATATGGAGTGAAAACAATCCTCAAGAAGTTCTGCAGGTTCCATTGCATCCTGAAAAAGGCACTGTATAGTGTGCTTTACACGCTGGAGGCATCATCGGTCCATATTTCTTTAAAATTATGCTAGAGCTAATGTTACAATGAATGGTGCCCGTTACAGATCGATGATTATTTGTTTCATAATTTGAATGGTATCGACCCAGAAGTGTTTTGATTCCAACAAGATGCTGCTACACCTCATGCTGCTACCGTAACAATTCATTTATTGAAAAATAAAAATTGGCGATAACATTATTTCGAGATATGGTCCAATTATTTGGCCGCCAAGATCATGCGACATAACTCCACTAGATTATTTTCTTTGGGGTTATGTCAAGTCTTAGGTTTATGCTGATAAATCAGAAACAATAGACGATTTGGAAGCCAACATAACTCGTGTTATTGATTAAATAAGGCCTGAATTACTCGAAAATATGGTCCAAAATTGGTCTGGTCGAATGCTGTTCCTAAGAGCTAGTCGTGGTGGACATATGCCGGAAATTATTTTTAAAACATAAATGTCATGAAATTATCTTCCAAATAAAAAAAATTTGGCTTCCTTCTTAATTTAAATGTGTTTTATTTCAATTTAAAGTTCTTTCACTCTATAAGAAACACCTGATATAATTTCTGTGTATTATCGCCTTTAAAATATAATTTACAATCTTGTAAGGTAAAATGTCGTAATAACGAATCTTCTAGAGACTCAATTCGATTTACATCACAGATCAGACAATAGTTGTGAAAACAATGTTGCAATTTTATTATAGGAATTTGAAGAAACAATCGCATATTGGCTACCGATATTCAGCCATAAATTCTATTATCTCCATTATCCTTCATTTCACCATAAATAAATAATTTTCAAATGAATCGATTCGAAATGTCATCAGATTATTTTAAGTGTAGGAATTTATTGGCACCGAAGAGGGACTTAATCTATGGTAATTCGCAAGAACGAAGGTATCATTTGGAATTCGTAACAGTATATTTTTCGGATCACTATTGAGGAAAGTGAAAGCCATCGCATTTGCATATCGGAATACGATTACTCGGTTGAACATCTGTCCGAGCTCTTCTGACGAGGAGCTCAACGAAGCATATCGAAAGAGTAGTCACTAATGGATGGCCTAATTCAAGAGGCATGTGGTTTATCTTTCTACAAGTCAATTGAGCTGTATAGAAATCCACCCGCCTATCATCGTGTTCGAAAGGAGAAATTTCTAATTTGTTTAGTTCTTTTTGAAAACGTTTTTATCACTTAAATAGTCAGTCGAGGAAAATGGAAAGTTGCTGTAAACCTGATAAGGATATGCAGCAACAATGACAGCTTGTGCATTAGGGTCGCACGAATGCTTGGACTTTTGATAAAATATCGAAATATCGATATTATTATTTAGAAATTTCGAATTTTTTACTGATACTTTTTTGGACGATATATCGATATTTCAATATTAAAATATAGATAACGGCGGTCGATATTTAAACAAAAAATTAAAAATTTAATATAGATTAGCAAATTAGTTTTGTTGATCTATGGAGCTCTTTCTCTACTTAGTCTGTGATATATGAATAATCTATGGTCTGTGATCAACAACGAGGGAAGTTGAAAAGAGTGGTTATGAATTTGATAGAATCATAACTGAAAAGCACGTGTTTATTCATATTCATTTATTCAAAATCTAGTGACATTGAAATAGTGAAGTGCCAAAATAACAGGTGTTTTTTTTAGAGTGATAGAACTTAAAAATTTTTTTCATTTGGAAGATAATTTTATGACATTTATGTTTTAAAAATAATTTCCGGAATATGTCAACCACGACTAGCTCTGAGGAACCGCATTCGATCAGACCAATCTTGGACCACTTTTTCGAGTAATTCAGACCATATTTCATCAATAACAGGAGTTATGTTGGCTTCCAAAGCGTCCAATGTTTCAGGTTTATCAGCAATACTAACTTTGAACTTGATAGCACTTCTAATTTCAATAATAGTACAAAAGAAAAATTTCAGTTGAGTATAACTCAGGAACCACTGAGCTCAGTTCAACAGTTTTTGAACGTGACTGATAAATTATGAATCGGGTGATAGAACTTTCGATAGGGATAATTGTGATTTGACATTTCTGTTCAGTAACCATTGACAAATTATCATGGAAAGACTCACGCCATAACAACGTTTACAAACTGTTGAAATTTATTTTCAAAATCAGTGTTCTATTCGCCAAACTTATAAAGCACTTCGTGAAATTTATGCTTTACATAATCGTCCATCAGTGCAGCTTATTCGTCGAACTATCGATAGATTTCGGACAACATTTTCTCTACTCTATGCAACAACAACAAGACAAAGAACTATACGTACAGAAGAAAATATCGCTGCTGTAAGTCATAGTGTTAATGATGATCTAGATTTGTCTATTCGTCGACGGTCACAACAAGTTGGACTTTGTGCATCCACCACATAGAAAATTATTTTTCGTAAAGATCGTGGTCTACACCCATACAAGATCTAACTGGTTCAAGAACTAAAGCCACTTGACCATAATAAGCGTCGTTTGTTTGCTGATTGGACCTAGAACAGCTTGAAGTTGATCCACTTTTTTATCGTGAAATTGTGTTTAGTGATGAAGTACATTTCTGCTGAACGGCTATGCAAACAAGCAAAATTGACGTATATGGAGTGAAAACAATCCTCAAGAAGTTCTGCAGGTTCCATTGCCTCCTAAAAAATGCACTGTGTGTGTGCACGCTGGAGGCATCATCGGTCCATATTTCTTTAAAAACGATGCTGGAGCTAATGTTACAGTGAATGGTGCTCGTTACAGATCGATGATCAATGATTATTTGTTTCAAAATTTGAATGGTATCGACCCAGAAGTGTTTTGGTTCCAACAAGATGATGCTTCACCTCATGCTGCTACAATTGATTTATTGAAAGAAAGATTTGGCGATAACATTATTTCGAGAAATAGTCCAATTGATTGGCCTCCAAGATCATGCGACATAGGTCTACTGTTTTATTTTCTTTGGGATTATGTCAAGTCATTGTTTTATGCTGATAAACCAGAAACAATTGACGCTTTAGAAGCTAACATACCTCGTATTATTGATTAAATAAAGCCTGAATTACACGAAAAAGTGTTCCAAAATTGGTCTGGTGGAATGCGGTTCCTCAGAGCTAGTAGAGGTGGACATATACCGGAATTATTTTTAAAACATAAATGTCATGAAATTATCTTTCAAATATAAAAAATTGGCTTCAATCTTAATTTAAATGTGTTTCATTTCAATTTAAAGTTCCATAACTGTAAAAAAAACATACGATACTTGATCCTGAAAATTTCAAGTCTCTAGGTCTTATCTTTCGGAAATTATCATTTTTAACTCAAGTCATCCGCTTGAACAGAAGATAGTCATTACTGCGAAACCATAGGAACGATTTTGTCCATATATGAAATTAACCGAGATATTCAGGCGCTAAACTTTTCTGAAAGTTTTAAGTCTCTAACTTTTTCAGTTCGAATGTTTAAGTTGTTGATTTTGTGTTATTTTTCTGTGATAATGCCTTGATTTATTTATTTTAACAAAACACAAATAACTATAAATTTCATTACGATTCATTTCTCCTATCATTTACCAGAACTTGATACGAAAATCAATTATGTCCCGAAAAATTTCAGAAAAACTTTGAGTATGGAGTGGATTCCTCCGTCTAATCCACTATTCAAACGTGGGAGTTGGTAAAATCGTTGCTTTACTTTTACATACAGTTGAAGATCTTGAACGTCACTTTTAAATGTTTTTAAAATTAATTACTGACGCTCCTCAGTCTTTTTGTCGTTTATTTATATCTGAATGCTAAATTTAAACTCAATCCTAAAACTGTTGTTGTTAGGGTAGCACTCAACGCGACTCTGCTCACCATTTGTTTTCAATCTATGAATTATATGATCCTCACAAAATTTTGCATTAGCCTTTGTGTCGTTATTTTACATATAAAAGCTTAGTTTTAAGTTTCTTGTGGGACTGTTCTTATGGTTTTAGTAGCGCCCATCGCTGCTAAGCTCACAAAATTTTTTTGTGAATCTTCTAATCATACGAATCTCATGAAATTTCGCACGAATGAGTGCGTTATCATTCTTCTTCTAAGAACCAAATTTCAAATCGATCAGAACTTTAGTTTGAAAAAATTTCAATTAATATAGGAGAAAAGTTCAAATGTGAATAACTGCGAAACCATCATACTGATTTTGGTCAGTCACGGACTTGTTAGATTTAATCAGACCTCAAAAGTAGTCCAAAAGTCTCTACCTATTTCCTTTCGAAAGTTATAAATAAGGTAGTGCTGATCCGCTCACCAATTATTTTTAATAATTCACTTATAAATGCCAAATACATCGAATTTGAAGTGCAGAAAATATTGAGAAAATAAAAAAAAAATTTAAAGGTGAGTATTTTCGAAACGATTGCACCGATTATGCCGATCAACGAATGCAACCAAGATATATAGATCTATAAGGATGTTCCGTTTTTTGCCAACACAGTATTTTTGCACCAAACTTCACATTTGAGACGGATAATCATTATATGGTTTGAGAGCTGATTTACCAAGGCTTGTGCGTGAAAAAGTTCAATTAATTCTGCGCAGTAATTTTTGGTTGGTGCCCTTTTAAATATGGAGAGCAATAAGCAGAATTTTGGTCATATTTTACGTTTTTACTGTAGACAAGATAAAAATGATGTTCAAGCCAGAAAGAAATTAACCGATGTGTATGGGAAGGTGTGTTGACAGTAGGTCCGTGCCAGAACTGGTTTGCAGAATTTCAATCCCGCAATTTTGATATCGAAGATGAACCACGTTCCGAAATGCCGGTTGAAGCTGATAATTATTCTATCTTCTGGTGAAAGTTCCGAAGTTTTAGTTACTTTTGAGCATTAATTTTCCATCAGTGCTCAATCCTGGTCATTTACTTCCATTTCTGGCTGAAAATTTGAAAATGACATTTGGGCGAAACGATAGCATGCTGTTCTCTGAAACAAGCGCTTTATAATCGCAAAACTGCAATTGTTTATGAGTAAATTTGTAATAGAGAATATACTGACTGGGTGTCTACTTTTAAAATGGCCAAACTTCGAGGGAAGATCATACAAGTTATTAGAAACAAAAATTATCATATAACACGTGGTCGAAATGTTCATGGTTATTCTTCAATTTAATATAAAATCAATTATACTCCAGTTATCCTTGCAGCATCATTTGATTTGACCACATATCTGGAAATGGTATTGAATTTGATACATGATAAGAAGTTCTGTATGCCAAAAAAATTTTATTGCAGGCGCGGTAAGGAGATTGATATTACGATTCTGAAATGAACAAAATTAGTCATATTTTTCGAGTGGTTTCATTGATGAAAAGTTAATAATTATGAAAATGTTTTCTTTTCAGCAAAAAGTACCTCATTTATTGTGCTTTCGAAAGACATATTAACGTTTGTACCAGCTACATTTAGTGTGCTTTCGAATGACATACATTCTGTCAAGAGAGTACCAGGAATTATCGATTTAAATCTGGCGGGGCAATGAGGCAGGTAAAAATCTTTTTTCCTAGATTGGTACCACTGTCCTTAATTATTATACCAAGCTTGAGCGGGATCTGTCAACTAGTGTGTTTGCAACAGCTGATTAAGTCAGTCGATGTCAGAGTGCGTGCCGATTTTTACTATGGGTGATTACGTTGAGCAAAGAATTTGTTTAAAGTTTTGTGTTACAAATGAATTTTCGTGTGCCGATGCATTGAAAATGTTGCAAAAAGCCTTTGGTGATAATGCTCTATCGAAAACTCGTGCATATCAGTGGTACAGAGCCTTCAAGGACGGTCGTGAAGTGGTCGCCCATCGACGGCTTCGATCGAAGATAACGTCGATAAAATTAAGGAAAGGGTGCTGGAAAACCGTCGTACCAGCTTGAGAGAGATAGCACATAATCTTAAGATATCCCACGAGTCCGCACGTACGATTTTGATTGATATTTTGGGCATGAGAAAGGTGGCCGCACGACTCGTACCGAAAGACCTGAATTTTCTTCAAAAACGTCATCGCGAACAGGTTGCTTCAGACATGCTGGATCGCTGTAATTCCGATTCTACATTCATTGAACGGATTATAACTGGTGATGAGACCTGGGTCTACGAGTACGATATGCAAACAAGCCAGCAATCATCGGAATGGGTGGCAAAAAATGAGCCGAAACCGAAAAAACCACGCCAAAGCCGCTCGAAAATGAAGGTGATGCTCATTGTTTTCTTCGATATTCGTGACGTGGTGCACTACGAATTCGTTCCAGAGGGTCAGACGGTAAACAAGGAGTATTACCTAGGCGTTATGAAACGTTTGCGTGAGCGTATCCGTAAGAAGCGGCCAAATTTGTGGGCAAACAACTCATGGATTTTGCATGACGATAACGCGCCTTCTCACCGAGCTACGATTGTGACTGACTTTCTCGCCAAAAACTCAATAAACGTGCTTCAGCAACCACCGTGTTCGCCGGATTTGGCTCCCTGCGACTTTTTCCTCTTCCCAAAACTAAAATTGCCCCTTCGTGGCACCCGTTTTGAGTCGATTGAAGCCATAAAACAAAATTCGGCGCGAGAGCCAAAGTCCATCCCGGAAAGCGCCTATAAAAAATGTTTCGATAATTGGAAGTGCCGTTGGCATAGATGTATTGGAGCAAATGGAGCCTATTTTGAAGGCGACCCAATAAATTTTGACGATTAAATGTAAAAATGTTGTTTTAATTGAAATTTCCCGGCACTTTCTTGACAGAGTAGTATTAACGTTTGTACCAGCGGCTTGTCCTCTGCCATAATATCATGACTAATAAGATAACAACGAAAAGTTGGAATATTCTAAACCTGAATTTGCTCTATTTTGAAGCTCCTTTTGATGGAATATCAAAATAAACATTGAATTTAAAATCTGACAGTTTCTGTCGCTTAATAATTTTGGTTATTAGTACGTTTTCTTGAATCTAACGAATAAGCTAAATTTATAATAAGTATTCTAGAAAAAATCGAGAAAATTATACCTGTTTTATCAAACATCGAATATCGCGATATGTTGTTCATCTATGGATTTGCGAATGGAAATGCTCGCGCAGCGGCTTGAGAGTACGGTTTGCGTTTTCTCCACAGACGAAAACGAAATAGAAAGACATTTATAAAAGTGTTCAGGCAATTGGGTGAAACAGGCTCATTTGGTAGTTTACGAATCAAAAAAGGTGGTCGAAATAGTCAGCAAGGCCAGTATTCACCTGCTATACTTCAAGCTGTTGAGGATTCATCAGTCTACAGTACACCGAGAACTAAAAAAAAGTAACATCCACATCATTTGAAAAAGGTGCTGGATCTGTTACCTGTAGATGCAGAGACGAGACTAACATTTTGTAGGTGGTACCTGAATTAGTTAACAGGGTGGGGAGCGATAGGATATAATGGATTGATGAGGCCATGTATGCAAAAGATAAGTCCCCCATGCGACTATTGTTTCTCATTTCCAACATGAGTAAGGGTCAACGTGTGGTTGGCAGTCATCAGAGGTAAACTTTTCGGATTAGTAATATTTCCCGATCGCCACTACGCTGAAGAATTCATTACATCAATCCAAAGCAGCTCAACAAGCATATTGGATGAAATGCCCTGGCTAACAGACAAAATGTCTGCTTTTAAATGGATGGCTGCCCAGCTTATAATAGCTGGAATGTACAGAACTTAATCAATGGAAGCAATGGATTGGACCGGTAAGATGGCCACCAAGGACCCCGATCTTACGCCTTTGGATTTTTATGTCTGGAACACATTGAAAGGAAAAGTATATCAAATTCGCGTTCAGACTCGAGAGTATCTGATCGAAATAATAAAATTGTGTTGTGCAGAAATGCGTCAGAAATATTGTGAACTTCGCAGTGTTGTAGATTAAGTGTGAAAACTATGTGTGAAATGTATTGATTAAAGACTAAAACAACCATCTTAGTAATTTAGCAGTTTTCAAATAATGTTTTCCTGAGTCCAATAGCCTATATGTACGGCAAACCAGGGTATCTTTCAAAAAAGGTTTCAAAGAACATCAAGCATCATTGAGAAACCGAAAAGGTAACTCTTATTCTACACAACAAATCATGTCTTCCCAGAATTAGATAATCGTAAAATAAAAGGCGGGAAGTTAAAGGCGAAAAGTTAGACTACCTGGAAACTAGAAGGCAAAAAACTAGAGGCGAAATACAAAACATCCTAGAATTGACAGAGGTCTTCAAGAATCAGAACGATTAGGCAATAGAATTATTGGATGAGCAGCAGAGCTTTGGTATACCCCACTTATTGATGTTTTGCACAATCTGAAGGCTTCCATAAATAACTGGTTATCCATTTCATGGTCCGAATTTCAGTTTCCTGTTTTAATGGCATATATCAAACAGAATTGTGATCCTTATAGGTTTAGTTGAAGGTTAGCCATTTACAGTATGGATCGTCCATTTACTGCTGAACGTGTGAAAACTTATTACAAAAACAATGATTCTGTAGTTAGTACGTTGCATGCATTACGGGCAGATTATGATCGACAGCTGACCATAGAATGCGCAGAACATATGCCCATTGGCTGCTTGAACATCATCGTTTGGATGAAGATTTTTTGCATCGAATTTTTTTCAGCGATGAAACACATTTTTTACTTGGTGGCTATATAAACAAGCAAAATTGTGAAAATATTCATGTAACTGCTGAGAGACCATTACGTCCACAAAAAGTCACTGTATTGTCTGTAATTTGTTCTGGTAGAGTGATCGGCCCTTACTTCTTTGAAAACAAAGATAGTGTCACTGAAACCGCCAATTCTCATCGCTATAGCCAAATGATTATCGACTTTTTTTGGGCCTGAAATTAATGATATGGAATTGGAAGAGATGTAGTGCCAGCAAGTTGGTGTAACAAGCTACACAACACAAACCATTTTTGTTTTATTGCAAGAAAAATTCCCAGGATGCGCCATTTCTTGTTTCGGCGATGTAAATTGGCCACCAGGATCTTGTAATTTGTCGCCTTTGGTTTGTCGCTGATAATCTTCAGATCCCCCCCCCCCTGTCTTTGTACCTTGTCGTGGTGGGGAGCTTGTCATAACGAGTGTCCTAGTTTCATTTATGAAATGGAGGATATGGTTATGATGGCTAAAGCAGATGACTTGCAATCCAAACTTCCTTACTTTTTTTCTTTCTTGCATACCATTCCATCATGTTGTCCCACTCCATCCTTTTCCTATCGCAAGGCTTGAAATCGTACGGGGAAGGTGGCTCTGATTGACGACCAGAATCTGCGACCCTGCGATCGATTAGAATTTTGTAATCCTTTCAATGGCGAAGGCGATACCCTGCTGAATCTCACCGTGGGTTTTCCAACCTTCGTCCTCTTATCCGCTGAAGGATCTTAAATGGTTGCTGAAGGAAAAAGGGAGACTACGACGTTTCAAACAAGTTGGGGACTTGAGAGATTCGCTCTGCTCGCCCCTAAATGTGGCTCCATTTCTAGATCTTGAAGCTCCCGCTGGGGGGTCCTGATTGGTCCGTTGGAGGACAAAGGGAGACTACGACGTTTTGAACAGGTTGGTGGCCTTGGGAAATCCGCTCTGCTCGCCCCTAACTTTGGCCCCATTCGTGGATCCTTAAGCTTATCTTATCCACTCGGGGTTCGAAGTGGTTCGTTGGAGGGAAAGGGAGACTACGACGTTTCGACGAGGTTTGAGGGTCCTGGAAGATACGCTCTGCTCTCCCCCAACTCTGGCGCCATTTTTGATTCTAAAGCCCACCTCTTTGATGCTTTGGAGCCTCGCTTTTAGCAGCGATCCTTTAGTGCGGGGGATCCATGCTGAGAAGCTGTTATTTGTGTTGATTCGTTGCTTCAATCTTTCATAGCCATAGAGACACTCTGCTCAAATAACTGATTGTTGGAATCGGCACGGCGATTTTCTTTCTTGGGACGGAGGAGGTGACTTGTGGGGTTCCGTTACCTAGTTATGCTGGCGCAAAGTTCTTTATAAAACTTCCTTCAAAATTCCTATCTTTCTCTTTCAGCTCATCGGGGGTCTGCTGGGGTGTCAACGGGTACTTTAATGTTATTAGAGAGCTCTACTCACATTTTAACTTGTACAATTCTGAGTAATCCTCAGACTCGCCTCCCATGGCATTATAGCTTGTTGCGCTGGGGGCGCTTGTCTTGACAAGGACCCTAGTTTTGTCCCGGCGAAACGGAGGGTTAAGTTTCGATGCCTAAAGAAGTGCCATTCGCGCCAGTCACTGGACCTGTGTGGTGGAAGATCTCCAGAATGGGACCCTAGTTTTGCCGTTATGGTGGAATGGAGAGCTGAGCCGGTTGATTAACTCAGTAACAGGGGTTCTGTCGCTGCACAGGGCTTTTCCCTTAAAAGTAGCGTTGGACTCGAGGGGGTGGTGGTTGAAAGTCCGCATGCTGGACTAGGGAGGTATTTCATTTATCTGTTCGCAACTCCCATGTGCGGGAGATTCTCATGAAATGACTCAGGGTTTAGTGAGACTTGACGGTTCGACCGGCCTTGTCCTGAATTTGGATCTACTGCGTAACGTCTGTGGATCTCGACGAAACGGCCAGTGCGTTGGTGCTTGACGCCATGATCAATCGAACGACTTCACATGGGTTCGTCGGTCATGATGTACAGGCCGTGTTGACGGTGCCCGTATCAGGATCAATTGAGTCATGAATCTTGGGATTTTCTCAGTTCATTGGACTGCATTTGGGTGCTTGGATAAGAAGCCCTTCCGGCGAGTGAATTGCGTCCCAAACAACTCGGGTGCTGACCATGTAGAGCCAGTAGAGGTTAGGTAGTGCTTTGCTGCTACCAGTCAGACGGTTGTAGGCTTTCGAGCTGAAGCCCAAACTGGAAGCTGGTGGGTTCATCTATTCGGAGAGGTTGTCGCTTCGCGCATTGATTTGGCGTAATCCTTATCACACTTTCTGCCTCTAGGGGCGGACTGTGGAGACTGCTGAGTAGTCACTTGGTGAAAAAGCCACGCTCATAAGCCGATTCAACTAACTGGTAGAATTCACATTCACAATCCTCGGACTATTGTCGATCTGAAATCCAACATCTGTCATATTATTGGTATAGATACTGCCGATATGTGCCGGCGAGTCATCGAAAATTACCCCACAAGGATCGAGTCCTGCAAAAGATCACGCGGAGGACATTTAAATAATGTTGTAATCCACACATAATGGTAAGGTGCAAGCATTATATTGAAATAAAAATTTGATCGATTTCTAAATGAATTATTCACGTTTACTTTCGACAGCACAAAATGTACATTTACAAAATGTAATATATAGTATATAAAATCTTTGAAATACAATTTGTTATTCAGTACGAAATTATAATAAAAACTGCGAAACTCGAGTCATTGTTTCACCAGTAATAAAAATTGTTAAAAAACGAAGTAATTTCTCATTTTTTCAAATGAATTAACACAAAGTAACGGAGTGCTCCATTCAATATCTGAAACCTGTTGAAAATTTCAAATTAATTCATGATGAAATGAAAATTTGGAAATAATGAATAACTGTAGAGATTTATGTAAATCTAAAATATTTAACATATTTGAATATTACCTGTATTACCTGTTAACTTATTCTTTCTACTATGTCGACATTTTATAACACTATATTGTTGTTGTTTTTATTCTTTTTTACTTGAACCTTTATAAATAGTTATGGAACTACATCTGCATTTATTAATAGTGAAACTTAGTGAAATTTGAATATCAAAACAAATTTAATCTCTCAGTCTTTTGAAATTTTAATTTCAAAAAATTTTTATTGAAAAAACTTTTAGAGTTAAATTAATGTCTACATAAGCACGGCTCATATTTAATAGACGTATAGAATC
The DNA here is from genome assembly GCA_034642435.1 of Megalocaria dilatata. Lineage (NCBI taxonomy): Eukaryota > Metazoa > Arthropoda > Insecta > Coleoptera > Coccinellidae > Megalocaria > Megalocaria dilatata. Next base: position 46,668,258 of record CM067859.1, on the reverse strand, counting down.
AAATCTCAATATACAATATCTAATGGAAAAATAAACCAACTAATATAAATTGTTAATTAAAATTAATAAATAAATATTTGAAGGAGACAAAATTTTGTTTCTGCTCTTACCATTATGAACACCAATTTCTTTTCAAAAACATAGAACACAACTTAAGGACTTCTCAAAAAAATATAATTCATTTGAAATATTTAATATGTTTAAATGTTCAAATAAGTTCATTCAAAAATCTCTCAAAATATGCACTATATCTTCAAAAAACAATTAGACTTTCGATAATCTCATCATCGGCTCTAAAACATATTTAAAATATCAAATATACTAACATTCAATATATCTTACCTCAAAGTGGTCACCGGATAGTTGCTTAAACAGACTAACTTTAAAAATCAAGATATTTCTATGTTCGTCACAAAATCACAGAAAACTGTATTATAGGGTTTTCTTTAAACCATTGACATTCCATAATGAGATTTATTGAAGCCTAAATATAATTATATATAATGTATAAAATAAAATATTGATATTCAAATTTTGTTATATTTCTTTTATCAAGTAAAAGGCATTTTTCTATTTTATTTGAACACTTAGTAATTTCCAATTACTTGTTTCAAAGGCTTATTAGTTCCGAAATTTAAAAAAAATTCAGATCCATCTACTCGTTCATGAGACTCAATTAGAGCACGTGTTCATTATTTTTCCTACTTTCCCGTCTTTTACTTTCTAGAACAAATTGAGTTAAGTATAACTATTATTTCGTTTTTCATGATGCTCATAACTCAGATGCTTACATAACAGAAACACTTTAGGAGGTGCGACTTCAGCCGCGAAGAACAGAAGGCTATTTTTGTGGGCAATAAAAAGTGCTATCCGATTGCTTTTATTAGAAGCGATAATTAACGAAATACCCAGTGTGGTCGCCATTTGAAAATAACACATCTTGACTTGGCAAGGTGTCTCGCAAAGAACCAGTTGCGCCTTCTTTCCATAATTATACAACACAGCTGTCTCACCAAAGCTAAAAAGCTGCATAAAAGTTCCGATAGAAGCAGAACAAAGAAATTCCGAGAACCTATCCAATCCACATGTTTTCCGATCTCAAGTTGGTAGCACCTGACCAAACTTTTTTAATTCGAGTGCAACGAGTCCGGTTTATTCAAATTTGAATCCCCGAAAGAATTCGATGAAAAAACTTATTCATATATTCTATTTTTAGCCGATACGTGCTTTTTGTTGTTGTTTTGTCCGGTTTGGTGTCGAGATTGATTTGGATAAGATATTCACATTTTTCTTCGAAATAAACATGGTCTAGCGTTTGTATTTGAATGCACGGGATCCGTAACAGGAATTTTTGGGATTATTCCATTGTCTGGAAAATAATTTGACGTCGGACTTATTCAGAAATTATTGATACCATCTCATGAATACTAATGAGTATAAAAAATCCTTTGAGTTAGCTTCTCCAGATTATTGTTGAAATTATTCCAATATACCAAGGTATATTTGAGCTTTTTGCGGGATTTCAAAATTCGAGAAGAGAGATTTGTTAAAATCAATTCTTTCAAAAAAATATTTAAGAAATTGTACCTGTTAATTTAAAACGATTCTTAGGATGGTTATTCAGAACTTTTACTTGCATTATAGAAAATCTCACAATTGAAATTGTGTCCAAATTCTTTCAAATATTTCGAGTAGGTTGAGTGCGCGAAGTAACGAGTCTTCCAATAGGAATGATACAATTTAAAATGGTTATAATGGAAACACTGTATATTATTTTTGACATTTCCCATGTCATTTGCGTTCAGTAGGTTACGCCATTTAATCATGGAAATATACACGCTTCAACAACGTTTAGAAATTGTTAAATTCTTTTCTCAAAATCAGTGCTCATTTGTTAAAACAGTGAGAAATTTAAGAAGAATTCATGGACGAGATTATTCAGTTAATCGTCGTATTGTAGAAAAATTTGAAAATTAAATTTCATTACACGATACACGATTACCCGTACAACGAATAAATGCACGCGCACACAAGGGAATATTGACTTAGTTGCAGCCAGTGTAAGAGAAAATCCAATTTTATCGATTCCACGTCGTTCTCAACAATTAAATCTTTCTCAAACAGCTTGTTGGATTAATAATAAATATCTTACGAAATATCTTAGTGTTAATCAGAACATTTGCTTTCGACGTGGATTGAAGCATATGTCGAACGTACGGAATTCTATATGTAACTCCTTAGGTGTTCTTGGATTCTTTTCTCGAATTATCTACCTGTCTGCCCAATATATACTAAAGGGTAATCGTTGCCAGTCAATTTGTAGACTCCAGATTCATTTTCTTCATTTGTTCGATTCTTATTGTTTTTAATGTAAGTAATAAGGTGCCTAAATATGAAACAATCAGAAGATAATAGCTAGTTTTACCTTTTAAAATGATTTTCTATTCATACACCACTGAAAATAACTATTAAGTTGGAGATCAAATTTGATAGAATTTTTTGCAATACTCATTTCGAATTTTCTGAGTAAAGATGAGAAAATCTATAATGAATTAGTAAATATAATTTCGAAACGAACTTCAAGAATAAAGTTACAGGTTTCATTTAGCATAAAGTCGGCATAAAATTATAATATATATATTTTGATTGTATTCTACCGAAAAAAGAACATAATAGGCATATCTCCCTAATTACCCATATGAAGATATGTAATTATTATATTTTTGGGGGTACATTTTATTAGTGTATATTAACGACGTGTATAAATAAGCCGGAAATATTAGGCACTACTTGAGTGCAGCTACTAACGACGTAAATATAAATAACAAGAAAACGTGAATCCTCATTCATATTAATCAATTTAATTGAGGAAAACTCTGCAACCGGTCAGGTTACGCCTTGAAATCTACAAATGAAGTTTTAAAGACAGACCTAATTGCTCAGTTTATCGAATCTTTGATTGAGTTATTAATTTTATTTTGAATAATATTCATTATTCATAAATTTATAATTCAATTTTAATATTGATTGTCTGAACGAAATGTAAATTGTGAAGAATTTGATTTCGACTCACCAAGTTCGGCAGCGTTCCAAATTTTGTCAACACCTTCGATAAGTCGATAAATCAGCTATTTTCGAAGAGCTAAATTGATAAGACGGGCTACTCAAATCCTATGTGTAAAGTCCGTATCTGGGCGTTTTGATACGAGTAGAAAGACATCTCAGATGGAACCTATATGTGAGAGACCCTAAGAGAAAGTTGGGAGGATTTAGATGCTTCAAGAAATTTTTGGAGATGAAACATCTGAAACTTTTTTATTGTACATTACTGTTTGGGAAGGTATCGATAAGTATCACCTGCGAAGTTTGGAGACACTGCAGAAGTGAATGATTGAAATAATTTATAATAAGAAAATCAGATTCCCGTCTGAACAACTATATGGGGAGACAGGAATTTTAGATATGATACAACTCTTCGCATTGAATCTCCTGATGAATATCAGTTGGAGAAAGATAAACTTTGTCAAACATCAGCACGATACAAGAATGAGAAAGAAATGTGTCGTTATGCATTTCAGTCTAAAAACTGCTGGACAAGAGAGGTGCACAATATCTTGCTCTTAAACTGCTCAACCTACTTCCAAATGAAGAAAAAAGGGTCGTATACAGAAAAGTTTTCAAACCAAGGTTGAAGAAGTGGTTCCAGTGAATAGACTTTATGACTTGATTAAGACCAAATAGATTCCGTGATCAGATCAGATGAAAAACGTCGTTCTCTTTGTTTTTCTTACTTTTTGAATTGTGAAATTTGTAACTGGATCTTGACTTATTATTGTAGATTGGCTAAATACGTAAAGTAATATACAAGTAGCTATTCCACTTGTGATAAACGTTTTATTATCTTAACATAGTAATACTTGTGGATTTGATATTAAGAAAATCAATAATTGATTTATGGAAAACAAACTTTATTATTATTCTAAAAAAAAATGAAATGACATTTGGAATTTTAGAACACTTGCACGTTAGTATTTAACTGTACTTCAATGATTTCTGAGCTCGTTGATGATGAATTAAATCGAAAAATTGAAATTCCGTAAAACTAAACTGACGTAAGAATCGCCTTAACGGTGATTCTTTAATATTTGTTGTTTCATGTCAAAAAAAAACTTCGAGGAACATCAGTGTCAAACATCTGAATCTTTCTTTTGGTCGAAAAAATCTTAAATAAGAATATTAGTGCTATTTTTTTTAACCCAACACATTGTAATTAAGCAGGGTATATTAGAACACCAAAAATACTTTTACTTTAGTGATCTTATAACTGTCATAACCTGAAAAAGTTTTTTCTTCGGTGAAATTTTGATGAATTAAATCCCAATGTGTACAAGAATGAAGATATTTCTTTATGTCTAACTTGCTCCATATCTTTTTAGCTCTGAATATGGTCGTTGTGTAAGATTTCGAAAACATGAAGTTTTTAATTGGCATACTTCCGGAACCCTTGGAAGACTTTTGTCCATTAACGAACTTGATCTTTCCGTTTGGTTTAAAACCTAATCACAAAGATTCAAGACTCTTAGTATTATTTTCCAGGTTTTTATTATTGTTACTGATTCTGTCGCTGCTGTCTTTATTTTGTCATTTCTTGGTCTTAAATTGCTCTTTTTCGTCTGTTTCTTCCAGTGGTCGACATTCATAAACTTGATGATGGACAGCATTGAATTAGAACAAGAACATTCTGTAGGTCCTATTGAACCATTCGCAATCATATTTGATCTTGGAAATGTAGGTATTTGATCAAAATAATGATAGGTTCCGAACAAGGCACCATAAAAAATTAAAAATTCAACTTTACTACTTCATAGCCATGAAATTATTATCCGCTAGTTCAATTCTTAAGATTCTTCAAATTTCAATACGTACTAAATTATTTTTGTGCCACAGAATATAAAATTTGGCAATCCCAAATTATTAAATAAATAATTAGATTAAATTTCCTTTTTCTGTTGTGCTAGAAATAGATTTTCTGTTCACATTTATTGGACTGAAGATTCTTGAGTTTAATATTTTCACCAGTAAATTTGTCCTTATCCTTAGAAGCAAAGATCATATCATATGGAACTTTCTCAGTAATTTGTTGGGAATCAATTCTTTGTTAGCTTAAAGTGCTTGAGATTTGTTAATTTTCAGTTCAAAACTATGAACTTTTATTATCACAAAATATCTACTTCATTTACAATAAACGTAAAAGACAGTAAAAATGTCTATGTAGGAATAACAAAAATCCAATGCTCTCCATGTGTAAAAGTTTTATATAATATAATGACAAAATCATTAGATGGTAAATCTAATTCTGTGCAAAGTAATTATAACTTCGACCATTCAATTGTAATTTTTTCAGGAAAAGCTCTCTTGCTTGAATTTGAAATTCCTCTTTTATCATTATTTTATATAAACCGATATTAATTGTCTTTTAATTTTGAATAGTAATATCTAATATTTAATTGTATCCAATAAATGCGTGCATTACATTAATTTCAAATTTCGTTTTGCCTGATGTTAATGCGATTTTTCAGGACGGAGTCAAATTTTTTAATTCTATTTCGGAATTTGATTTAAATCAATTTAGATTTATGAATAATGAATAAGTTTCAGTGAAACACTATAAAATACTGGAATAAGAATCCTAACTTCCTCTTTCAAAATTTGAATTCCAGAACAGATATAATCTGTCAGTCTTCTTCAATTTTAATTTCAAAAAAATTTTATTGAAAAAAATTTTAGAATTAAATTAATGTCTACATAAGTACCGCTCATATTTATTAGACGTAGACGTATATAATCAAAACTCAATATACAATGTTGAATGGAATGAATAAACCAACAAATATAAATATTCATTTAAAATTAATAAAGAAATATTTGAAGGAGACAAAATTTTGTTTCTGATCTTACCGTTATGAACACCAATTCCTTTTCAAAAACATTTAGTCTCCTTCAAATATTTATTTATTAATTTTTAATGATTTATTTGTTGGTTTATTTATTCCATTTGACATTGTATATTGAGTTTTGATTATAACCGTCTATTAAATATGAGCGGTGCTTAGGTAGACATTAAATAATTTTTTTTGAAATTAAAATTGTAGAAGACTGACAGATTAAATCTGTTTTGATATTCAAATTTTGTTATATTTCTTCTATCAAGTAAAAAGCCTTTTTCAATTTTATCTCTCTTTCATGCTTAATCTATATTATTTAACGTCTCAAATTCAGTTGTTTTATAGATTAAGATGTAACACTTGAATGTGTAATCGTAATTGAAATTAAGATAAATTTTGGGAAAAAAGATGTGGACGCTAGGCGACTCAAATATCTTTAACTTTTAATATATTATATATGTAAGTGGACCGGTTCGTAGTTGAATATGAACAGCTCTCTGTGAGAATTTTGACCTGCATATATAGGAAAATTGGTTTTTACCTGTGCTATTTCGAATAATTTTAATTTTCCTTCCTTGCAGGATCTTTTTATAATTCACAACTTTTAACAACAAATTAAGAACTTTACTTGAATTTTTAATTGCACTACAATATCGATTTCTGGAAAGTTGGTGGAATATCGGTAATCATGAAAATTTCAAGTTATGAGAATTTATTGAATTCATAATTTAAATATTCATAATTGCCCAATTTCTGCGAATTTTTCATAAAAAGTATTATTTATCTGCACTTGTAACAATATGACGAGATATTGAGTTTGTTTAAAATCAAATAAAATAATAAGGAATATTGTCATAATTCACAACAATTGTTCCACTAATATTGTAACTAACTCTAAAAATTACACCTTCTCTTCTTATGTAACAATGGTTTAAGCAAAAACTTGAAAAAAATGGCGGTAGAAATAAAGAACTATTTTACGAGATACAAATAAGACAAATATGTAAGAAAGTGATTCAAATAAACATCAATTTTCGGAAATAAACATAGGGAAAATATGCGATACGAATAACCATATTGGGGCTAATTATAATAAATGCCTCACTAAGTAAAAATATTCAACAAGGGAGATCTAGCGACATTTTTCCGGTTATTGAAAATAATTTTAATGTTCTTGTACCTATTAATATCTGCTGATTCCATAAATGTGAGTCCGGTACTTTTAATTTTATTATGGATAATTTCGTACTTGGAATTATGTTATTCTTTCAAATGACTGGTAGATGTTGAGTGTGAGATGTCTGAGCTATAACTCTTCTGGTGTTCATTAATTTTTTCTTAAATGATCTACCTATTTGATTAATGTACACCATAGAACAGTCCAGATTTATTGTTTTTATTTATTTTATCTTTATTATTTCGAATTCTCAAATGATTAATATTTTAGTCGAATTTTATTTCAAAAATTCGGATAATATTGCCAAAAACAACAAATAAAATTTGACTCAAATATAACATTTAGAACAGTTAATAATTTGTTCGCATTTTGACTGATAATGTGCTATTTTACTAAATTCAAAATCATTTGATAAAGTGGCATTTTGTGGCAGACGCCTTCCTCAAGCAATGGCCAGTGTAACTGGATGCATCTGGGAGTTTTAAGTATTCTGCAACTTTTTGAGGAATTTCTGCAAAACTTTTGATGCTGACTGGTTGTGTTATGCACTTACCGTGATTATAGTAAATGAAAAATCTATTGTGTTTTACTTGTTTGGGTCTCAATTGTGAATACTTATGATATATTTTATATCCGATGCACTCTGATCCTACAGTAAATACACGTTATTCTTGGCTTTGGTATCATATAAAGTTAGAACCCAAATTTTTCCATTTTCCACTCTATATTTCACAGTCAAGCTGCATAATTGTGCACGCCGACATGCCTTATTTGAACCAAATATTAGTTCCTCTTTCATTAATACGAACTTATCGTTTGTAGCCTCTTTGAAAAACATAATAACGTTTTCCATAGTCTTTTAATTTATGTGCTTCGTATGTGTCATTTTGACGTTTCAAAAAGGCAACTAACTTTTTGTATTGTGAAATATCCACATTTTTGTTTATTTGTATAGTACTTTTCAACATGGAATATGTAGACCATAAACTGCCTAGAAATTTTTTGCCTAAAAGAATGAAAGGCATTGTATGAAAACACTAAAACATATGACATTAAATTCAGATTTATATATTCTAACTTCTACAATATATATTGACACTATAAACAGAAACTATCAAATTGATATACTCATACATAATCGATATAAAATATTATTCAATGTCACGGAAAAAACCCGACATGAAACGTATCAATACAAATGTATTAACAAAAGCTATATAAGTATGTATATCAACATACAAATACAAGAAAATCCACTATTCCAAAATTATCTCCAATTCTCAAAATAAAGTATCAAATGAAAATAATAATTAAAATCCAACATTTGATAGCTGGCTATTTCGGTCTCAGAAATGTATTGAATTCAGATTCAAATATCGGATGTTTTTTCTAGAGTGATAGAACCTCAAATTGAAATAAAACACTTTTAAATTAAGATTGGAGCCAATTTTTTTTTTCAATCAAAAGATAATTTTAAGAAATTTATGTTTCAAAAATAATTTCCGGCTTATCCACCACGACTAGCTCTGAGGAACGGCATTCGACCAGACTAATTTTAGACCACTTTTTCGAGTAATTCAGGCCTTATTTCATCAATAACTGGAGTTATGTTGGCTTCCTAAACATCTATTGTTTCTGGTTTATAAGCATAAACCAATGACTTGACATAACCCAAAGAAAATAATCCAGTGGAGTTATGTCGCATGATCTGGTTGGAACCAAAACACTTCTGGGTCGATATCATTCAAATTTTGAAACAAATAATCATTGATCATCGATCTGTAACGAGCAGCATTCACTGTAACATTAGCTCCAGCATCGTTTTTAAAGAGATATGGACCGATGATGCCTCCAGCGTGTAGAGCACACCATACAGTGCATTTTTCAGGATGCAATGGAACCTGCAGATTTTCTTGAGCATTGGCAATTTTGCTTATTTACATAGCCGTTAAACCAGAAATAAGCTTCATCACTAAACACAATTTTACGAGAAAAAAATGGATCAACTTCAAGCTGTTTTAGGGCCCAATCAGCAAACAAACGACGTTTATTATGGTCAAGTCAGTTTAGTTCTTGAGCCAGAAGGATCTTGTATGGGTGTAGACCAAGATCTTTACGCAAAATTTCCCATGTGGTGGATGCACAGAGTCCAACTTAATGTGAACATCGACGAATAGACAAATCTGGATCAAAATTAACACTTCGACTTACAGCTGCGATATTTTCTTCTGCACGTACAGTTCTTTGTCTTGTTGTTGTTGTTGCATTGAGTAGACAAAATGTTGTTCGAAATATATTGATAGTTCGACAAATAAGCTGCTATTATGTAAACCATAAATTTCACGCAATGCTCTATAAGTTTGGCGAATAGAACACTGATTTTAAAAATTAATTTCAACAATTTGTGAACGTTGTTGCGGCGTGAGTCATTCCATGATAATTTGTCAATGCTTTCTGAATAGAAATATCAAAACAACATGGCTTCTACCTTCTTTCAAATCACAGTTATCGCTATCGAAAGTTTTATCATTCTGAAAAAAAAACACCCGATATATAACACGATTAAAATTTAACTCACCAAATAAGATGAAACCCGAAACGAATAAACTAGAAGTAAGCTTTAAAGTATCCAAAATAAAACAAAAATGATCAACGTGTTGTATGCATAACCTTTAACTATTTGTTATTTATTTTATTTTATTTCATAATTTTTTAAATTACGGCTGTATGTGCACGATAACTTCACTTGACCCCAAAGAAAAAAGCCTAAAGGTTTTAAATAACAAGACCTCGGTGGCCAATTATGATAACCTTTTTGAGAAATAACACGGCAAGGAAACTTCTTGCAAAATTGCGATTGTTTTGCTGCATCTGATACGTAGCACCCCGTCTTATTGAAAATAAAATTCGACCACATCAACATCATCCAATTCCGGCAGTAAAAAATCGTAAATCATGGTGTGGTAGGTCAATCCACTCACCATAACTGTTGCACCAGCTTTATTTTCGAAAAAGTAAGTCACACCTCCAGCCCAAAAACCGTACCCTGCAGTGAGGATGGAGAGGCTTTTCAATATTCATTATTGGATTTTCCGAACCCCAAATGCGACAATTCTGCTTATTAACGTAGCCTCCGTGGTGAAAATGGGCCTCATCACTGAAGATGTTTTTTTGATGAAAATCCGGATCATTTTGATGCATTTCAAGGACCCAATCAGCGAAGATACGGCCTTGTGTTAAATGAACTATAAAAGCCTAAACGTCTTCATGCAAAATACTGTGTAATGTCGTTTATGAAACGCCAAATTCCAGAGAGGATTCGACAAACCTGGGCTTTCGTCAACACTACGTGCTACAGCTGCTAAATTCTTAGTTGTTTTTGAGCGACGCACACGGTTCCGATTCTTCACATCGCCAGCTTGTCCCAACAGCTCAAATTTTTCCACCAGTTCCATTATTGACGGTCGAGAAGGTGGTTCACGACGACCCAAAAGTACTTTAGTTTTGCGAACTCCCATTGCAAAATTTTCACGTTTTCACCATTTGTAATGATTTGTACAATTTCAGTGCTTTGTGGGAGCGTGTATTTTTACATATTCAATAATGGCGTAGTTTTTACTTGTTAAATATCAAAAGTTGACAGCTTCAAAAGTGACAGCTACCCAGATAACGGGGTATTCAAAATGAAATCTCTTATTGGAAAACGCTTTACTATACATATCTACTGTCGGATGTTTTTTTTAGAGTAAAAGAACTTTAAATTGAAATAAAACACATTTAAATTAAGATTGAAGTCAAATTTTATTTAATTTGAAAGATAATTTTATGACATTTATGTTTAAAAATAATTTCCGTCATATATCCACCACGACTAGCTCTGAGGAACCGCATTCGACCAGACCATTTTTGGACCACTATTTCGAGTAATTCATCAGTTATTTCATCAATAACACGAGTTATGTTGGCTTCCAAAGCGTCTATTGTTTCTGGTTCATCAGCATAAACCAATGACTTGACGTAACTCCAAAGAAAATAATCCAGTGGAGTTATGTCGCATGATCTTGGAGGCCAATCAATTGGACCATTTCTCGAAATAATGTTATCGCCAAATATTTTTTTCAATAAATCAATTGTTACGGTAGCAGCATGAGGTGTAGCATCATCTTGTTGGAACCAAAACAGTTCTGGGTCGATACCATTCAAATTTTGAAACAAATAATCATTGATTATCGATCTGTAACGAGCACCATTCACTGTAATATTAGCATCAGCATCGTTTTCAAGGAAATATGGACCGATGATGCATACAGCGTGTAAATCACACCATACAGTGCATTTTTCAGGATGCAATGGAAACTGCAGAACTTTTTTCACTCCATATACGGCAATTTTGCTTGTTTACATAGCCGTTCAACCAGAAATGAGCTAAACTAAACTAAACACAATTTTACGATAGAAAAATGGATCAACTTCAACCAGTTCCTGGGCCCAATCAGCAAACAAACGACGCTTGTTATGGTTAAGTGCCTTTAGTTCTTGAACCAGTTGGATCTTGTATGAGTCCAAATTGTTGTGAACGTGGACTAATAGACAAATCTGGATCATCATTAACACTATGATTTACAGCAGCGATATTTTCTATTGTACGTACAGTTCTTTGCCTTGTCGTTGTTGTTGTTGCATCGAGTAGAGAAAATGTTGTCCGAAATCTATCGATAGTTCGACGAATAAGCTGCTCTGATTATGTAAACCATAAATTTCTCGCAATGCTCTATAATTTTGGCGAAGAGAACACTGATTTTGAAAAAAAATTTCAACAATTTGTAAACGTTGTTGCGGCGTGAGTCTTTTCATGATAATTTCTCAATGCTAATTGAACAGAAATGTCAAAAGAACATGGGTTCTACCTTCTGTCAAATCCCAGTTATTCCTATCGAAAATTCTATCACTCTAATAAAACACCCGATACAAATTGTCCGTTTTAGCTGTCCACAATTATGCCACAATATCAAGTTGGCTATTTTAAATTTATTTTTTATTCTATTAAAATTATGTTGTGTATTTTTGAAAGAGATTTAGTTTCCATAAATATAAGACCAGAATCTAAATATCTTGTCAAATGTTTGTTACAGGCAAAACATACGTACCACGCCTATCTGGCGAGTTCAGGTGCGCATGTTTGGAACGAAACATTCAATTTCACTTATTTTTTAAATTTCAATTAACAATTTATTTTTGTTGGGTTTTTTATTCCATTTTATATTGTATAATGAATTTTGATTTTATAAGTCTATTTAATATAAGCAGTACTTATTATAAACATGAATTTAATTCTAAAAGTTCAAAGTTTGTAATAATCTTTCTATCAAGTAAAAAACCGCTTCTTATTATTTTAATCACTTCCGTTCTTTAACGATGCATTCCTGGATGTGATACTTTCTGAAATGACACAAACATTCATTGTTTACAACCAATAAAACTATAACAGTAAGCTGTACTTGAAATAAACCGTTTTATGAAAGTTTGCCCATTCACAAGAGCTTCCTTGTATTTGTTGTTAGATTTTTATGACAGTCGGAAATACTGAGACTGAAAACTTCGAGTACCTGTTAGTTCCACTTGAAAACATTCATATCATAACTAGAAATATGGGGTAAAACGTCGGGCTCCTTAGGGCAAAGCTCGAGTGGATATTATATATTTATTCTGCTTCGGATATTTTCCCAGAACCCAGGCCCATCTTCAAAAGATCAATATCATTAGGTAGAACCTGCCGAGAAGTCATGCTGAGTTAACAAATTTGAATAAACTCAAGAGAGTCTGGATGGCGCCTTCAAGTCGGGGGTGCTGTTAAACTATGATAATGACAACAAAAGGGAATACCAAATGGTCATCAAAGCAGGTTGGACCGCCGCTTTATGTAGTTGACAGCTTCTTGAGAGGGGCGCGGTAGTTGAACCTTAACCCAATGTATGAGAGTGTTTTCTATTTACGAAGTCATCTTCATGTTAGGCTTCGGTATACAACTGAAGGGTGACTTTTTGTTTTCATTGCCTTTTTGCGTGCTACTATCTGACCGTCAATAATTTTATCCAAACGACTGTAGCTGAAAACATACTAGAAAAAAATATAGATGAAGAATTTGCAGGCGAATTTAGTGCTTTGTAGGTGCTTCAACATTCGGAGAGAACCATCTACACATTTGTAATTTGCACTTAGTCAGATGAAACAAAATTAAAGATATGTGCAATTACATCTCTAGAACTTATCAAATAAGCTCCTTTCGGTGTTTTGAGCAATAGGCAAACAGAACTTGTCATTGGAATATGTCAAGAAAAAATTTTAAATATAGTCCCTCTAGAACGTATTCGGAATTTACTATTTTTCATAATTTTAATACACTTCTTTTTTGTAACATTCTAAGAGAAAAATAATGTATAAAATAGGTTGTGCAGATAGTCGGCTATGGCCAAAGTTGCATGGCAACAATATTGTTCAAATATTGTTGACTGTCAACAGGTATACAATTTATGAAATAATATCGCAACTAGATAAAAGAAAACAAGCAATTAGTGCAATTGATTGAATTGGGAAAAAGTGAGACAATAAAGAGACTGCTACCATTTATTTAATAATTTCCAGTTGACAATTTACATTTATTTGAATTTCTTTCATTCCCTTTGGTACTGTGTAATAAGTATTAATTATATATGTCTACTACATTGACACAGTGTGTTCTAAAGATTATTTTATTGAATTCTAAAAGTTTTTGAATAAAAGGTTTTTTAAATTAAAATTTGTAGAAGGTTAACAGAATAAATCTGTATAATATTTAAAATTCCCGAAATTGCCATCGTAATCGAACAATTCCGCCGCCAAAATAGTTTCCCATAACAACAGCCTGACTATGACAAGTTCACAATTTAAGTTCGAATGTTTACACATTCTTGTCATTGTAGTTCCGAAGTTTCACTTCAGACAGTTTGTTCAGAGACAAAGTAGTTCTTCGAGACTGGAATTACAAAAATGTGGAAACATTTGAATTTGTTTGGGAGTAGAAGAGTTTTTTGTGCGCTTGTTCTAGGAAAGAGAGCGCTTTCGTTGTGAAGAAACTATTATTGTTAGTAGTAAACACAATTGAATGCTGAGGACAAAGTCCTTTCAGGCCTTAAGTGAAATAAAAACTAATGACGTGACTTTGAATTCAGAATTATATACTTTAACTTCTACAATATATATTGAAACTAATTTATACGAAAACTTATATCAATATAAAATATTTTTCAATGTCTCGGAAAAAACGTTTTTACATCCCGACATAAAATGTATTAATATAAATGTATTAACAAAAACTATATGAGTATGCATATTAACATACAAATACAAAAAAATCCAATATTCCAAAAGTATCTAAAACTCTCAAAATAAAGGATCAAATAAAAATAATTGAACAAGAATTCCAACATTTGATAGCCATTTCAATGATTTGTATTTTATCCTTTATTTTGAGAATTTTAGATAATTTTGGAATAGTGGATGTTTTTGTATTTGTATTAATATACATACTTATATAGTTTTTGTTAATACGTTTGCATTAATACATTTCATGAGATGTAAGAAGGTTTTTCCAAGACATTGAAAAATATTTTATATTGATTAAAAATAAGGATATCAACTAGATAGTTTCAGTATATAGTTTCAATATATATTGTAGACGTTAGAATATATAATTCTGAATTTAAGTCATTTAAATGTTACTTCTATCAAGTATTGACTCATATCAAAATTAACTAATGAAGTGAAACTAAACAATGCTTCAGTGAAATACTGACAAAAATTTCAACAAACCTGAACAGTTCATAAATTTGCTCTTGTAAGTTTTCTAGATGAAGCATCAACTTAAAAAAAAACGAAAAATCTCAGGAGAATTAAAAATACATGGTTAAATACTGACAATAAGAAGTGAAAATAATATATTGCACAAAACTTCATATATTTGCCATACTTTTTGCCGACACCAAATGAAAAAAAATTAAAAAAATCATCTTACATTATCTTCACGCAATTATGCATGAGCTAAATTTCAACTCGATCGAGTATTTTTGTAGTTCAGAAAATATTTGAAAAATAAAATTTCATATAAAAATAACTGAGGAACTAAGCCGATTCTCTTCATTTTCAAGTTTAAAATCTTTAGCATTTCCGTTCGAAAGTTAGATTATTTACGACCGGCCGGACAAATTTACTTTTAACCTCGGATTCTTCATCAGTGACTCCAACATGACATGAAAATTGTCTCAAACTTTCGGCTTAAAATTATCAAAACTAATGTTAACCTGACTTTCGTATAGCATAATACAGAATTCTGTGCTTTGATTGATCATATGTTGCTTATACAAGAAGTAATTTAAAGATTTGACATTTTTGTGGAAAACTGACTGTCGAACAAGTGGACAAAAGCTGATTTCATGCCAGTACTTCACCATTCATCTACCAAATAGGAATAGCTGCAACAGTACACACCGTATCGAATAGCGTAATCACTGAAAAATTACAGGTTCCTAGTAATTCTCTACTGAATTAAAAAAAATCGGTATAAAACGTGAAAGTTTCAGTAATTAGAAAAAATGGAAATGTTTTTACCTAAAAATTGAATTTGTTTCATCACATTCTCTGATTAGACCATTTCCACAATTTGCACTAAGTGATTGTTATCCACCCAAGTCGTTCAGATTGGTCAAAGTAACTAAACAAACATTGTCCTTACAAAAGAATTATCAAGTGTAATAAACGACTAAAACTATCACAAAATGCTTAACTTCATCTCAGGTAATTTTACATATGAATAGACTGAGAAAATTAAAGCAAGTTTATAGAAATTACTACGTTTTTCTACCACAAAATTGGGATTGGGAACAGTTTTTTGTGACTACAATTTTGTAGTCAATTAGATTACTACATTTTCAGATAACTGAAAACAAAAAGTACAGGGTATTGATGCAAGTTCGGATACAAAAGAACAGGTAACGGGGATAATTTGTTATAAAATGTGACCACAGTAGAGAGATGTGGTTACGAGATATTATTTAAATATATAAAATATTTTGGATTAACGTAGATCCTCAATTATTTGAAAATTTCAGCAAACTCCATATAGTTGAACTTTCTTTCAAGAAAGATAACAAGAAGATAGAGAAATTTTAGATTATCTATTGTAGCAGAAGATTGTCCATTTTCGATGCGATGGATTGGCAAGGTGAAAGTTTGCTTGTTTTTACGAAATTCATTTTACATTCGTTCAATTTTGTTTTGTGTATCTTATGTAACGGATGTTTTTTTTAGAGTGATAGAATCTTCGATAGGGATAACTGTGATTTGACAGAAGGGAGAAGCCAGTTTGTTTTGACATTTCTGTTCAGTAAGTATTGACAAATTATCATGGAAAGACTCACGCCGCAACAACGTTTACAAATTGTTGAAATTCATTTTCAAAATCAGTGTTCTATTCGCCGCCAAACTTATAGAGCACTTCGCGGAAATTTATGGTTTACATAATCGTCCATCAGAGCAGCTTATTCTTCGAACTATCGATAGATTTCGGACAACATTTTCTCTACTCGATGCAATAACAACAACAAGACAAAGAACTGTACGTACAGAAGAAAATATCGCTGTTGTAAGTCATAGTATTGATGATGATCCAGATTTGTCTATTCGTCAACGTTCACAACAAGCTGGACTCTGTACATCCATCCACCACATGGAAAATCTTGCGTAAAAATCTTGATCTACATCCATACAAGGTCCAACTGGTTCAAGAACTAAAGCCACTTGACCATAATACGCGTCGTTTGTTTGCTGATTGGACCCTAGAACAGCTTGAAGTTGATCCACTTTTCTATCGTAAAATTGTGTTTAGTGATGAAGCTAATTTCTGGTTGAACGGCTATGTAAACAAGCAAAATTGCCATATATGGAGTGAAAACAATCCTCAAGAAGTTCTGCAGGTTCCATTGCATCATGAAAAATGCACTGTATGGTGTGCTCTACACGCTGAAGGCATCATCGGTCCATATTTCTTTAATAACGATGCTGAAGCTAATGTTAAAGTGAGTGGTGCTCGTTACAGATCGATGATCAATGATTATTTGTTTCAAGATTTGAATGGTATCGAGCCAGAAGTGTTTTGGTTCCAACAAGATGGTGCAACATCTCAGGTTGCTACCGTAACAATTGATTTATTGAAAGAAAAATTTGGTGATAACATTATTTTGAAAAATTCCAATTAATTGGGCCTCCAAGATCATGCGACATAACTCCACTGGATTATTTTCTTTGGGGTTATGTCAAGTCATTGGTTTAGGATCATAAACCAGAAACAATAGACGCTTTGGAAGCCAACATAACTCGTGTTATTGGTGCAATAAGGCATGAATTACTCGAAAAAGTGGTCCAAAATTGGTCTGGTCGTATGCGGTTCCTCAGAGCTAGCCGTGGTTGACATATGCCGGAAATTATTTTTAAAACATAAATGTCATAAAATTATCTTTCAAATAACAAAAAATTGCCTTCAATCTTAATTTGAATGTGTTTTATTTCAATTTAAAGTTCTATAACTCTTAAAAAAGACCCGATACCTACGCCCAACTACGGTTTTAGTAGTGAACTCATGTTTGTTTGTGAGGAATTCTACTTGTTAATTGCCATATTATTGTAAGTTAGTTATTGCAAAAATAAACATCATTATTATTAGGAGTACAAATAAGTTTGCGCCGTTTTATTGTAGATGGCGCGACACGGAGTTTTGGTTAGCTTTCGTAGATGATAACCGGCTTAAACAATAGTATGGACATTCAAGAACAACATAACCTATTAATATCATTGATTTTATATTGGTAAAATATAATTTTTATAAATTGAAAATGTCAAAATTTGAGCCAAGTAAGCGTCATTTGCGGGAAATATTAGTTTACTTCTTTAATTCAAAGAAATCTGCTGCTGAGGCGCATCATTTGCTCGTAGAAGCATATGGTGAGGGTGCTTTGAGTGAGAGAACGTGTCGAGAGTGGAATGCAATAAGAAATTACTTTGTTTTCTATCACTTTTAATTATAACTGATTTACAGTGACTCGAGTTTCATAGTGTTTACTACATTTTCAAACTGAATGAACAAATTAGATCTCAACTATTATATATGCTGATTGTAGGCTTCGGCAGAGCTTCGAAGAGAGGGGTTTTCCAAAGTTTCGTCTGTTCGTTAAGTAGGTTTATTATTGGTACGTGGCTCTTATATTTTTCAATTTTTATGGATTCCAGGATGTCAATTTTTTTCCCTTTCGCTTCCACGTGCAAGATAACAAGGTTGTTCAATTCTGGGAACGTGTGATTTGTATTGAAGAAATGGTTAGCAAAATTGGAATTATTCTTCCGGTTCCTAAAAGCAGATTGATGCTCTTTGTACCTTTTATGGAAAGGTCGGCCCGTTTGTCCTATATACACACTATTACACTCTTGACAACTTAATTTATAGACTCCAGAATTATTCAGTCGGTTCTCTTTGTCTTTCGGATTAAAATAGAGATTAGAAATTTTATGGGAGGGTGTGAAAGCTGTTACTATGTTAATTTTTGACAAAATTTGAGCTATTTTTTGTGAAATTGGTCCAAAATATGTTAGTTTTATGAATTTATTGTTATTATGATCTGATTTGGGGATGGGGTAAATTTGTTTACGAATTAGTTGCTTCTTGTTTTTTGTTTATAATGAAATTTATAGTTTTGGTTTCGAACTGATTATTTGTGGCTATTTGTCTGATTGTATTCAATTCCCTCTTTAACGTAATATTATCTAAAGGAATTGAAAATGCTCTATGTACCATTGATCTATAAGCAGCTAGTTTATGATTGATCGGATGGTTTGAAAAATTTGGTATTGTTGTATCAGTTGATGTGGGTTTTCTATATATATCAAAGAAAATTTCATTATTACTGTTAATTGAAGTTATGTCCAGAAAATTTATTTTATTATCAAATTGTGTTTCCATGGTGAATTTGACCTTATTGTGCAAACTATTAAGATATTCAAATGTTTCATTTAATTCTGAATGTGTTCCGCAGAAGCAAGCCAATATATCGTCTACATACCTGTACCAAAAAGTGATATGCTTTGCATGTGTGGATTTTAGAATCTTTCTTTCAAAACAGGAATTAAAGATTTCAGCGAGTAATGGGCTGAGGGGTGAACCTATGGCAAGTCCAACTTTCTGTTTGTAGAATTTACTGTTGTATTGAAAGTAATTTTCTTCCACGCAAAGTTCTAAAAGGGTTAAAATTTCGTTTTTTATCACAGGATTGATGTTATTTTTTGTTAGGATACGAAACTCGAGTCACTGTATATCAGTTATAATTAAAAGTGATAGAAAACAAAGTAATTTCTTATTTCATTCCATTAAAATGAACTATCACAAAGTAACGGACTACTCCATCCAATATTTGTGTCGAGAGTGGTTTCAAAAGTTTAAAAACGGTGATTTCGATCGCAGTGGAAGGCCAAAAATTTACGGGGATGCAGAATTAAGGGAATTATTGGAGGAAGATTCATTTCAAACAAAAAAAAACCTTCTTTAACATTAGAAGTGACTCAGCAAGCAGTCTCACATCGTTTAAAATCATTAGGAATGATAAATATTTAATTAGTGTTAAAAAACGGCGGAAACTTATTTGTACTCCTAATATTTATTATTATTAAAATAAAATAGAAAGGCCTTTTACTTGATAGAAGAAATATAACAAAATTTGAATATTAAAACAAATTGAAATATGTTTATCTTCTACAATTTTGATTTCAAAAAAATTTTTTATTCAAAAAACT
The DNA here is from genome assembly GCA_034642435.1 of Megalocaria dilatata. Taxonomy (NCBI): domain Eukaryota; kingdom Metazoa; phylum Arthropoda; class Insecta; order Coleoptera; family Coccinellidae; genus Megalocaria; species Megalocaria dilatata. The sequence goes on along the minus strand of CM067859.1, from coordinate 46,648,266 downwards.
TTTAGAAATAAATTTATGTCTAACAAGCACCGCTTACATTTAATAGACGTATATAATCAAAACTCAATATATAATGTCAAATGGAATAAATAACCCAACAGATATACGAAAGTAATTAAAATTAATGAATAAATATTTAAAGGAGACAAAATTTTGTTTCTGGTCTTACCTTTAAGAACACCAGTTGCCCTTTAAAAACATGAACACACTCAAAGGACTTCTCAAAGAATATAATTTATTTGAAATATTTAATATATTTAAATATTCGAATAAATTATTTCAAAAATCTCTAAAAAAATGTGCACTATATCTTCAAAAAACAAATATAATTCTAGACAATCCCGTCTTCAGTCCTCTTTCAATATTCCAAATATCAATATCAAAAACATAACCTATATCACTCACGTGTTAAAAGACTTAAGCTTCGTAATACAGACCAACTATATAATTCAAGATTGATCTATGTTCTATCAAAATCCAAGAACAGCGTGAGTTATTTTAAGGTTTATTTAAATTCATTGACATTCTATAATGAGATTTATTGAAGCCAAAATATAATTATATATTATATATAAAATGAAATAGAAAGGCCTTTTACTTGATAGAAGAAATGTAACAAAATTTGAATATTAAAACAAATTGAAATATGTTTATCTTCTACAGTTTTAATTTCAAAAAAATTTTTTATTCAAAAAACTTTTAGAAATAAATTTATGTCTAACATGCACCGCTTACATTTAATAGACGTATATCATCAAAACTCAATATATAATGTCAAATGGAATAAATAATCCAATAGATATACGAAAGTAATTAAAATTAATAAAAAAATATTTAAAGGAGACAAAATTTTGTTTCTGGTCTTACCTTTAAGAACACCAGTTGCCTTTTAAAAACATGAACACACTTAAAGGACTTCTCAAAGAAAATAATTTATTTGAAATATTTAATATATTTAAATATTCGAATAAATTATTTCAAAAATCTCTAAAAAATGTGCACTATATCTTCAAAAAACAAATATAATTCTAGACAATCCCGTCTTCAGTCCTCTTTCAATATTCCAAATATCAAAATCAAAAACATAACCTATATCACTCACGTGTTAAAAGACTTAAGCTTCGAAATACAGATCAACTATATAATTCAAGATTGATCTATGTTCTAACAAAATCAAAGAACAGTGTGAGTTATTTTAAGGTTTATTTAAATTCATTGACATTCTATAATGAGATTTATTGAAGCCAAAATATAATTATATATTATATATAAAATAAAATAGAAAGGCCTTTTACTTGATAGAAGAAATATAACAAAATTTGAATATTAAAACAAATTGAAATATGTTTATCTTCTACAATTTTAATTTCAAAAAAATTTTTTATTCAAAAAACTTTTAGAAATAAATTTATGTCTAACAAGCACCGCTTACATTTAATAGACGTATATAATCAAAACTCAATATATAATGTCAAATGGAATAAATAACCCAACACATATACGAAAGTAATTAAAATTAATGAATAAATATTTAAAGGAGACAAAATTTTGTTTCTGGTCTTACCCTTAAGAACACCAGTTGCCTTTTAAAAACATGAACACACTTAAAGGACTTCTCAAAGAATATAATTTATTTGAAATATTCAATATATTTAAATATTCGAATAAATTATTTCAAAAATCTCTGAAAAAATGTGCACTATATCTTCAAAAAACAAATATAATTCTAGACAATCCCGTCTTCAGTCCTCTTTCAATATTCCAAATATCAAAATCAAAAACATAACCTATATCACTCACGTGTTAAAAGACTTAAGCTTCGAAATACAGATCAACTATATAATTCAAGATTGATCTATGTTCTAACAAAATCAAAGAACAGTGTGAGTTATTTTAAGGTTTGTTAGAACATAGATCAATCTTGAATTATATAGTTGATCTGTATTTCGAAGCTTTAGTCTTTTAACACGTGGAGAGATATAGGTTAGTTTTTTGATTTTGATATTTGGAATATTAAATGAGGACTGAAGACGGGATTGTCTAGAATTATATTTGTTTTCTGAAGATATAGTGCACATTTTTTTTAGAGATTTTTGAAATAATTTATTCGAATATTCAAATATATTAAATATTTCAAATAAATTATATTCTTTGAGAAGTCCTTTAAGTGTGTTCATGTTTTTAAAAGGCAACTGGTATTCTTAAAGGTAAGACCAGAAACAAAATTTTGTCTCCTTTAAATATTTATTTATTAATTTTAATTACTTTCGTATATTTGTTGGGTTATTTATTCCATTTGACATTATATATTGAGTTTTGATTATATACGTCTATTAAATGTAAGCGGTGCTTGTTAGACATAAATTTATTTCTAAAAGTTTTTTGAATAAAAAATTTTTTTGAAATTAAAATTGTAGAAGATAAACATATTTCAATTTGTTTTAATATTCAAATTTAAAAAAAAATTATTATTATTATTTAATGGGAGGAAGTACATCGTTCCTTTGCATTTATTGCTTTAGAAGTGTGTTGAAAGTTTTTGTTCATACCTCGTTCTTTTGACAAAATGCGAAAATCGCGAGTGGCATCACCAGATCATGAATTTAATTCACATTTCTCTTTGTCATTATGTTTGTTCTGGGAAAACAACGTTGGCCATCCTGCACATATACGCGCTTCTAATGAGCTCTCGTATCTCGTCCGGTCACAGCTGCCAACACTATGGAACACAGCGAAAGCGTATAATTTATCGCTAAAATAAATAAAATATGTACATTATCGCGCCTTGCCGTATAATCTACGTAATTTGTAAGTGAAGATTAATTCTGACTATAAAGTGTGCATTCGCAGCACAGAATAAAAATGGGGGCATCGAAGCAGATGCGCGAATGGCATAGAGCGAAATGCTGAAAGCAGATGGATTACACCTGTCCGTGGATCATCCACCTGTGCATGAAACTCCACTTGCCAGGTTTGCTCTCCGCAAACACAGCCTACGTTGACTACACCCGGTAATATCAGTGAGTTATTATCTGCACCACAATGCAGGGGCGGAATTGATGGACTGAAGCTACCGTATCGCAGTATAAACACTTGGAACTCTGTGTACCGGTTCATGAAGTAGAAAAACAATTCTGTTATTGTTTTAGAAATAAGTGACATAATAATATCAGTTACTGGAATATTTCAGTGATTTTGTTATGCAACTGCATATAATAGGCTGTTTCAATAAGAGCGCAAGATTTCAGTGTTTAATAAAAAATGGTTTACTGTAGCAAAGTATTGACATACTACTCTGTCAAGAAAGTACCAGGAATTTTCAATTAAAACAACATTTTTACATTTAATCGTCAAAATTTATTGGGTCGCCTTCAAAATAGGCTCCATTTGCTCCAATACATCTACGCCAACGGCACTTCCAATTATCGAAACATTTTTTATAGGCGCTTTCCGGGATGGACTTTAGCTCTCGCGAATTTTGTTTTATGGCTTCAATCGACTCAAAACGGGTGCCACGAAGAGGCAATTTTAGTTTTGGGAAGAGGAAAAAGTCGCAGGGAGCCAAATCCGGCGAATACGGTGGTTGCTGAAGCACGTTTGTTGAGTTTTTGGCGAGAAAGTCAGTCACAATCGTAGCTGAGAGAAGTGAGAAGGCGCGTTATCGTCATGCAAAATCCATGAGTTGTTCGCCCACAAATTTGGCCGCTTCTTACGGATACGCTCACGCAAACGTTTCATAACGCCTAGGTAATACTCCTTGTTTACTGTCTGACCCTCTGGAACGAATTCGTAGTGCACCACGCCACGGATATCGAAGAAAACAATGAGCATCACCTTCATTTTCGAGCGGCTTTGGCGTGGTTTTTTCGGTTTCGGCTCATTTTTTGCCACCCATTCCGATGATTGCTGGCTTGTTTGCATATCGTACTCGAAGACCCAGGTCTCATCACCAGTTATAATGCGTTCCATGAATGTAGAATCGGAATTACAGCGATCCAGCATGTCTGAAGCAACCTGTTCGCGATTACGTTTTTGAAGAAAATTCAGGTCTTTCGGTACGAGTCGTGCGGCCACCTTTCTCATGCCCAAAATATCAATCAAAATCGTACGTGCGGACTCGTGGGATATCTTAAGATCATGTGCTATCTCTCTCAAGCTGGTACGACGGTTTTCCAGCACCCTTTCCTTAATTTTATCGACGTTATCTTCGATCGAAGCCGTCGATGGGCGACCACTTCACGACCGTCCATGAAGGCTCTGTACCACTGATATGCACGAGTTTTCGATAGAGCATTATCACCAAAGGCCTTTTGCAACATTTTCAATGCATCGGCACACAAAAATTCATTTGCAACACAAAACTTCAAACAAATTCTTTGCTCAACGTAATCACCCATAGAAAAAATTGGCACGCACTCTGACATCGACTGACTTAATCAGCTGTTGCAAACATACTAGTTGACAGATCCCGCTCAAGCTTGGCATAGTAATTAAGGACAGTGGTACCAACCTAGGAAAAAAAATTTTTACCTGCCTCATTGCCCCGCCAGATTTAAATCGATAATTCCCGGTACTTATTACATTTGGGATTTATGTATGAAACAAAATATATGTATATGGGTTTGCTGGCATATGCGTAACCTTTTGACGCAATTTTCAATAACGTTTTTGAATACACGTGGTGGTATTTCATTGACACAGTGTCTAATTTCGGCTTTCAATGCTTCGATGGTTGCAGGCTTATTGACATAAACCTATGACTTCAGCATCACAGCCAGAAGTCTAAAGGCGTTAAATCGCAAGAGCGTAGAGGCCAATTTTGGTCACCAAATCGGGAAATGATGAGACCAGGAGCTAACTTGTGCAAGATCGTCAATGTTTCACGGGCGATATGACATGTGGCACAGTCCTGCTGAAACCACATGTCGTAAAGATCAATAGCTTCCAAATGAAGCACAAGAAAATGTGCACGATAACGTTCGCCATTCACCGTAACTCCATTACCTACCTTGTTCGTTTTCGAAGAAAAACTGTCCAATTATTTCTCCAGACCATAATGTATTTCATACAGTTACCCGTTGTGGATGCATTGCCTTCTGATGAATCATTCGTGGACTTTCTAAACCCCAAATGCTACAGGTTTGCCTATTAACAAAGCCATCGAGGTGAAATGGGCGTCATATAGTGAAAATGATTTTGTCTGCAAAATCAGCAGGTTGCTCAAGGATTCAATAGGTGAATTCTCTTCTCTGTTCATGGTCTACTGGCAGAAATTGTTGAGTCAGTTGGATTTTGTAGGAATGCCGCTGTAAATCTTTAGTGAGAATTCGCTGATGATTGCCTGTTGAAATATTCAATTCTTGTGCCCGATGGCGAATTAACGTCTTTGGCCTTTCTCTCACACTCTCGCGAACAGCCGTGATGTTTTATTCTAAACGACCACTACGAGCTCGTATCGTATGTTTCACATCACTAACTGAACCAGTACTTTCGAATTTTTCTCTTATCCTTTTCACAGTATTTGTGACATTATGACTGTCAAACATGGCGTGCAATTCAAATCTTGCGCTTTTATTGAAACACCCTTTAGTAAGATTAGTAAACGATTACTTATTGGTTATTTCAATTTTTGTAAAAATAATAACTGTGGCTTGGAATGATGTTTTGTCAGCAGAACACCATGGTTTTCCAGGAAGTGCACTGTTTGATCTATTAGGAGTAGAAATAAGTTCGTGCGGTTTTGATGACAGATGTCGCTACTAGTTGATTATTTCATTGTTTCATCTGGCAACACCTTCATTTTGAAGTGGCATCTCTAGACAACATATTTTCGGTATGCTCTGAAAATGACAACTTTTGTGTAAAATTTGAATAATGAGTTTTTCTTCAATATGATGACAAAGGCTGCCGACAGAATTAGAGGCAAGACTCAAGGAACAAAGGCAAGAGAAACTTGAAAAAACACTTGAAGTCACTCAACTAGCAATTTGCCATCGTTAAGAAGCAATGGGAATGAACCGAAATGTAGGAAATTGGGTGCCGTATGAACTGCTAAGAGAAGTCTAACACCGTTTTTTACATGCGAACAACTGTCCAACGGCAAAAAAGGAAGAGGCTTTTGCATCGAATTGTGACTGATGATGAAAAAAGAGTTACGGTAATCCAAAATGCTGGGCGACATACATATAAACTATCAAGCCGAATATTCATGGCGAGATCATGCTGTGTATTTGGTGGATCCAGCTGGGTGTGGTGTATTATGAGCTGCTACAATCGAACGAAAGAAAAAGCTTTTGAGGGATCTTCACAGAAGATCAAGAGTATCTGGATAATAATAACAATATAAGGGTGTTGCCAAAGAGTATTTGGGAATTTCTTATATTCTCCTTTTTCTTAATGGCTTTTTGATTAAAAGAATCTCCAAATAGTCCATCAATTTACCCTTATTAACATTTTATAGTAAACTGACATCTTTCCAATTGAAAAAATTATTATTTTCTATATAATGTTCTGCAAAACCGGTTGATTTTTGGTTTTTTAAAATAGAAATCATGTGTTCTTTGATTCTATGTTGTAAACATCAGCCTGTCGGTCCTATATATGTCGCACTACAATCATCACAATTAATTTGATAAATCCGCGATTCGGAGAAGTTGGGGTTCCTTTCTTTATTGTTCATTAAAATCTTAGCTAGAGTATTTCTATTTACTGCTAAAGAATTGATTCCCATTTTATGAAGACCATTAGAGATCCTACTGCCGAAATCTTTTATATAAGCCATTGAAAACCATTGAACTTCGCCTGCATGATCACCGGGTGGATTGAGTAGCTTGGTGGTTATGTAGCCGGTCCTAAGCCCGGAAAACGGAGGAGGGTTGTCGGATCAGGTTAGCTCCCTACCCGGCATAAAAAAGTATTGCGGCTCACAGAACCAATACTCTGCCTCGGAACAGGACTGATTTACGGATTACGACCCACGCAAGGAAAAGGATAACGACTTGGACAAAGAAATATGTCATGCGCTTTGCCACCTGAAATATCACATCTCTCAACAACAGAGATCATGAAACTCGTAAGGAATTGAGAGATAAAAATATTGATATGTGCCCTTCAAGAGACCAAGAAGAAGGGTAAAGATCAAGTACAATACAGCGACTTTCTAGTGATTTACAGCGGAGTGGAAAAGCAAACAAGGGCGAAGGAAGGAGTGGCAATTGCAGTATTTGTAAAGTACCACAGCAATCTAAAGGAATGCAATTATGTGTCATCGCGAATCTTGGTTGTTAAAATGGAAACAGAGGGCCAAATCTTGAATATATTATCGATTTACGAAGATAATAAGCCTAGAGGAGAAAGAGAAATTTTCTATGATCAACTAAAAAATACAACCACTACCAGGTGAGCAATAGATGGTAATACTTGGCGGTTTTAACACCCGGATCAAAACTGAAACAGTACCTGGAATTAAGCAAAAATTGAATGAATAATAATGGAGAACTGATGATCGACCTAAGCACTTTCAAAGAGTTAAGAATCAACAACACATATTATGACCACAAAGACCAATATAAGGTTATATTATGCGTGGATAGCTCAGTGGTAGAGAAGCAGGCTCGTAACCGGAAGGTCCGGGTTTGAATCCTGTCCAGGTAGGAAAGAAATTTTCTATTTGGACTGGTGTCGGCCACCATTTCTCTGTTGGGTCAAAAATTAACAGTGCTGTGACCAAAAAATGGCGCAAGATCGCAGTAACAAAAGCTTCTGAGGAATCTTCACTGAAGATCTAGGAGCATCAGGATAATAATAATAAATAATAATTATTGATGCTTCTTTACAGTACTTCAATTGAAGTCAATTGGTCAATTCCTCTGTAATCCTCTAATGTTGATAGAGTTTTCTGCTAGCTGATCTATAATGCTGTTTCCATGTCCTTCCACATTTTGGTGGTATTTTTTGGGACGTTTTAGGATTTCATCACTAACGAACGGTATCTTCAAACCATTATGAATTGTCATATAAGAAACAAACCAAGGTGCATAAGTTAAAATGATTGAAGTCGCTGTATAATTTGAATATTGGAAGCATACCCCAGAATTGGCTATCGTATGTCCATATTGATTTTATAATGGCTTTATAGATCAATACCTTATTTTGGAAATATAGTTTTGATTTTCTGTCCATGAGCCAATACATTTGCATAATTTTGATGTTAATTTTTCAGCCTGAATATGTTTTTTCCAAGTGAGGCGTTGCTCCAGGTGAACACCCATGTATTTTGCTGGAATTTGTTTATCATGTATTTTAACTGGCGGACATAAATATTTTTTATTGAAATATATAAATTGAAAATTACTATGAAGAAGTATTTGCATATTACAGAATAACAGCTGGAATTTATTCTTCAGAACCTCCACAGATTTTAATCTAAATAAATCTCATGAAAACAGTTAGAATTAAATTTTAAAACATGTCTTAAATACACTGTATCACTTGATAGACACATATATTATCATTACATGTGGAGGAAATGAACTAATAAAGAACCCTTTATGTAATGATAATATATATTAATATATATGTCTATGAAGTGATACAGTGTATTTAGAACATGTTTCAAAATTTAATTCTAAATGTTTTCATGAGATTTATTTAGATTTGAATCTGTAGAGGTTTTGAAGAATTAATTCCAGCTATTATTCTATAATATGCAAATACTTCTTCATAGTAATTTTCAATTTTTATATTTCAATATTTTAGAAATTTCCTTGTATTACATCACAAGCATGTCTAAGAGTCGAAGTCGTATCTTTATATATTTCTGTGATTCAACCTAATTTTCGTATATGCCATGCTCATCCCAAAATTGGTTAGTTGCAGAAATGTCTTGCGATAAAATGTTATTTTTATATATTTTTAAATGATTATTCTGTCCATTCAAACAACTCCTTACTGAAGAGATTTTAAGTCCGAATTTATCATGTTCTTTTTCTGTGCTATAAATTCTTTAAAAAAGAAAAATAAAAAAGGCCTCTGAATTATATGTTGAACATTTTTTGGTGATGGAACTTGTTATTATTTTACATCCAATCGGAACATATATATGTAAGGTGATGTCTAAATAATTTGTATTAAAATATGTAATATTTTATATTTATTTTGATTCTTTATTAGTTAATTTCCACCACATGTGATGATAATATATATGTCTATAAAATGATACAGTGTATTTAGGATATGTTTCAAAATTCAATTCTAAATGTTTTCATGAGATTTATTTAGATTAAAATCTGTAGAGGTCCTGGGGAATTAATTCCAGCTATTATTCTGTAAATCTCTTTTGTTGGTGAGTGTAATTTGTAAGCGTTTTGTTTCGTTGATGCTAAGGTGTCGTATTGTTTGTTGCATGGGAGAGCAGAAAACAAAAAATTGTATCATTGTCTTCAACTGAAGCTGAATTTATTTCTCCCAGCGAAGGTGCTAGGTAAACTATATTCGTTTGTGATCTTGTAAAAGAATTGACGAAAAATTGTTTATTCCAACAAACATTATAGCATAAGGCGCCATTTTCGGTACAATTGTCCCAGTTCATTCAGATGTTCCTGAAGGTTTTTGGAAGCTGTTGCTGCATTTTCATGGGATATCAACGTCGGTATGTGGTCTGCAAAAGTGGCCAGTGTAGTGCTTTACTTTTCTGGAATATCGGATGTATAAATCAGATAAAGTAGTGGACCCAATATACTTCCCTGTGGAACCTCTGCTTTAACTTCAATCGAGATAGTATAGCATCGCCATATTTTACAGCAAAGGTAGGACCTCAGAATACGATAGTAGAGTTGTGGAAGAAGCTTCTTCAATTTGAAAAGTAATCCACTATACCAAACTATATGTCAAAAGTTTGAGATGAGTCCAAAAATACAGCAGTGCAGTGTTTTTTTGTTCGAGAATTGTTGAAATGGTGTTTATCACTCGGTGTATTTGATGTATTGCTGAATGATTTTCTCTAAATCCTAATTGATGGTTTGGTAGAAGTTTGTGTAGATTTGGCTACGACTGCCAGCAATCCGGTGTATTGGAGAACTTGTAGATATTAAGGCTTTCAGAAACTGATGGAGACAAAAACGAGCGTAACATATGGTGGTAGGAATAACTACTTTGCAATAAACTGACAAGATTGTGAGAATCTCCGTGAGATTTGTAATAACCGGGCAAAAAACATTTGCCACAGCATGACACCGAAATAAAACTAATTTCAAGAAAAGCATCACAATTCAAGGAATTTCTGTTTCGGCTAATTACGGTTCTGGCTACGCAGAAGTAATATTATCATTATGTTATTATCTCGGCTGCTGAATATACAATCTGCCGCTTCCTCGACTTTGTCACCTGGCATGCCTCGTAAAATGTTTGAATTGGAAAAGGATGCGCTTATTCGGGGGAACTGAGATGCTTTATATTATCCTTTTACGCATTTTTCCATCCGTTTGAAATACCGCCGTATATGCAAACATCCGAGAACTGAGCATAATACAATCTGGTAAATATTTTGCTATCTTATTTATATGAAGCGATGCTCATTCTTTCCTTATTTATTTTACTTGCCACGTTGATTTTGGTCGATTTTTTGTTAATTGAGTTGATTTGGCCGACGCTTGGAAGCAATTGTTAATAATAGACATTATAAGTCGAACATATAATTAGTTTTCAACTTCATTCTATTGACAATTATTCTACAGAAATATTTGCATATCAAAGATAATAGCTGGAATTAATTCTCCAGAACCTCTACAGATCTTAATCTAAAAAAAATCTCATGAAACATTTAAAGTTAAATTTTAAAACATGTTCTAGATACACTGTATCACTTTATAGGCATATATATTATCATCAGATGTGATTGAAATCAACTAATAAAGAATTTAAAAAAAAATATAAAATAATGACCAAATAATTTGGACATCACCTTATGCATATATGTTCCGATTGGATGTTAAAGAATCACAAGTTCCATTACTGAAAAAGTTCAACATACAATTCAAAAATGCCTTTTTTTTCTGTTTTAAGAATATGTAGCACATTCTCCAGAGAAGGAACTTTATAAATTCGGACCCAAATCTCTTCAGTAAGGAGTAATTTGAATGAACAAAATAATCTTTAAAAAGTACAAAAAATACCTTTTTTCCCCAGGCATTTCTGCAGCAACTAACCAATTTTGATATTGGTATACAATTTGGATCATTGAATTCATAGTTTTGAAGAAAATTATTATATACAGGATATCCCAAAGTAGGCGTAACAAATTGATTGTGCAGATAATATTAATGATTATACAACTCATGTTTTAAATAACCAACAAAATACGTAAATTTCCCATAGTTACGGAGTATTGATCAGGTGAATTCTACCAGAATAGTTATTGGCTATTTGAGGAAGGCCTCTTTTCCAAGTGACTACCAAGCAGTCTCCACAGTCCACCCCTAGAGGTAGAAAGTGTGATAAGGATTACGCCATATCATCGCGCTCGGCGAGAACCCCTCCGAAGAGATGAACCCACCAGCTTCCAGTTTGGGCCCCGACTCGAAAGCCAGAACCGTCTGACTGGTAGCAGCGAAGCACTATCCAACCTCTACTGGCTCAGCAGGTCAGTACCCGAGTTGGTTTGAGACGCAACTCACCCGCCGGAGGGAATTCTTATCCATCCACCCGAACGCAGTCCCATAAACTAAGATAAACTCAAGATTGACCACTACAATTGATCCTGGTACGAGCACCGTCTAGCGGACTATACGTCCTGACCCACCGAACCCATGTGAAGTCATTTGATTGATCCTGGCGTCAAGCACTAATGGCGGAGCCATTTCGTCGAGATCCACAAACCCTAAATTGTTACGCACAGATCCAGGGGCCAGGACAGGCCGGTCGAACCGTCAAGTCCCGTTAAACCCCGAGTCGTTTCATGAGAATATCCCGAAAATGGGGGTCTGTGAACAGATAAATGAAATACCCCCTTAGTCCAGCATGCGGACTTTCAACCACTGCCCCCTCGAGTCCAACACCAATTGGGGTAGCCAGGTGGTACAAGTAACACCTGAGGGCAAGACCACCCCCCCGAGGTAACGCAGTATGCTACATAACGCACTCGGCCATTACACAGAATCCGGAGATTTATACTGCGATAGGGTAGAGTACGCCAGTTTTAAGGGAGAAGCCCTGTGCTGCGACAGACTCCCTTGTCACTGAGTTAATCAACCGGCTCAGCCCTCCATTTCACCTGAGTAAAACTAGGGCCCCATTCGGAGATCTTCCACCATACAGGTCCAGTGACTGGCGCAAAATGGCATTACGTTAGACACCAAGACTTAACCCTCCAATTCGCCGGGACGAATCTAGGGTCCTAGTCAAGAGAGCGCCCCCATCACGTCAAGATCTAATGCCTGGGGGGCGGGAGTATTGATCAGTGAATATACTCTTGACCACATGGTATAATCGTTTTGGTGTTTCGCATCCTGCCATAATATGATCATTTCCAAGGTAACGTTCGCCAAATAAAATAAATGGCGAGTTAAAAAAAAATGTAATTGAATTATTCAAAAAACTTCGGATTTAGTTCTAGTGTTGAAATAGATCAAGAAATTGAACATTTGACTCCAGGATATACCACAAAAACACATAATCATGTTTAGAAACAGTTTACGGTGTTTTGTAAACATCGGAATTCATGAACTAGATTACTGAAAGATTGGGAATTCAACGTGACACGTGCAGACGGCAGAGTATATGAAGAAAGTACAATAAAATCCATTTGGAACATTTCTGCCAAACTATTACAGAAAAGTTTCATGAAGATTTCAACAGAGAAATGAATGCTTTTAAAGATATATTATAATTTTTGAAAATGCAGGAAAGGCTCGTGCAGCTAAAAGAAAGAAATTACGAGCATTTCCGGGCAGAAAAAAAGAAAGCTCAGCCGCTCTTAACGAGAACGAAATAACCAAAATTGTCACTAACAGTATCAACACTGCAAATTCTCAAAACGACAATACATCTAATAATTATTATAATAATCGTACCTTCAATATTAATATTGAAAAATTAGAAATATTATTCGTTATATAATCGTAACGAATACCAACTAGAGCATATACAATATATTTCGATTATACGAACCTCTTTACTCGACGTATTTCGCGAAACACCACTTGAGCTGCGTTTTCGTGATATTTCGTGAACTTCGTGTCAAGACTCGGTGTATAATCAAATATCGTCTATGCTCTTGTGATATTATAACTGCTTAGATAACTCATGTTTTGAAGAATCAATAAAATCTGTGAATATTCCATAGTTACCGCGTATTGAAAAGTGAATATACCCTTGACGACGTAGTATAATCGATTTGGTGTTTCGCCTCCTTCCGTATTGTGATAATTTATATAGTAAAGTTCTTGGATGTTCACCAAATAAAATAAAAGTCGAGCTCAAAGAAATGTCATTGAATTTTTCGAATTGCAGCGCTTTGGTCATAGTTCTAGTGTTGAAATAGATCATAAAATTGAAAATTTGACACCAGAAAATACAACAAAAACACATAATTATGTTTTTAAAAAATTGACGATGTTTTGTGAACATCGGAGTTTCAAACTTTGTGGTGATATTTCGAGTGAAGAACTAGCAGATATACTGAAAGATTGGGCATTCAACATGAAACGTGCAGACGAAAGAGAATATAAAGAAAGTACAGTAAAAACCATTTGGAATATTTATGCTAAACTTTTACAGAAAAAGTTTCATAAGGAATTTAACAGAGGAATAGATCCCTTCAAAAATATAATTTTGTAAAATGCAAGAAAGATTCGTGAGCTAAAAGAAAGAAATTACAAATAATTTCGGAGAGAAAAATTAAAGCTCAGCCGCTCTTAACGAAAAAAAATTACCAAATTGTTTCAAGTTTCGTTGAAAATACACCAGATGGTTTACAAAAAAAAATATCAAATTTGTGAGTGGAATTTACATGGCGTGATAATGGAGCAGCGATTTGCTCAATTAACTATTTTAAAAATGTGATCAACATATCGAGTACAATCCCATGTTTTCATAAACAGCACAAACTGGTGAACAACGCCTAACTGATTCTAAACAATCGACAAAAGTCTGTAGATCAGTGCCCAGTACGTCTCTTGGAAAAACTGTTGAGCAAAAGAACTCCAAGCATTACAACTAATCTTCTATTTTTAACACCTAATATTGATTGGCAGAAAACAGGAAAATGGTACAAAAATTGTCCTGTAGGTGTGAATCAGTTGAGTAGTAGACACGTACAGCAGCCGAAAGTATCGAAATAGAGACGAAAAAATGAAAAATAACAAATCATTCAAATCGCTCCTCCACTGTATCTTGACACACTCGGGAGCAAACGCACAAGAAACCACTAAAATAACAGGCCACTCATCATCTGAATCATGAACCCGTATTTGAAGCTTACTGAGAAATACCATAGAAAAATAATTGAAAAAATGAGAAACATACATAATCCATCCACCTCCAGCGTCAACAACAGTACCAACACTACAAATTCATAAAACGACAATACATCAAATAATTATTATAATAATTTTACCTTCGATATTAAAAACACTCAATTAAAAATTAGAAATATTATTCGTTATATAATCGTAACGACTGCCCACTAGTGTATAGACAATATATTTCAATTATACGAACCTCTTCACCCAACGTATTTCGCGAAATACCACTTGAGCTGCGCTCTCGTGATGTTTCGCGAACTTCGTGTCTTGACTCGGTGTATAGAATATCGTCAATGCTCTTGAGATATCATAACTGATTATATAACCCATTTTTTAAAGAAACAATAAAATCCGTGAATGTTCCTTAGTTGCGGCGTATTGATAAATGAATATACCCCTGATGATATAACCGATTTGTTGTTTCGCCTCCTGCCCTATTGTGGTAATTTCCATAGTAAAGTTCTTGGATGTTCGCCAAATAAAATAAAAGTCGAGCTTAAAGAACTGTCATTGAATTTGAAGAAATTGAAAATTTGACACCAGAAAATATTACAAAAACTCATAATTATGTATGTAAAAAGTTTACGATGTTTTGTGAACATCGGAGTTACAAAATTGGCCTGATATTTCGAATGAAGAATTAGCAAATATACTGAAAGATTGGGCGTTGAACATGAAACGTGCAGACGGGAGAGAATATAAAGAAAGTACAGTGAAAACCATTTGGAATATTTCTGCTAAACTTTTACAGAAAATGTTTCAAAGAATTTAACAGAGACATAGATCCATTTAAAGATATAATTTTTGAAAATGCAAGAAAGGCTCGTTCAGCTAAAAGACAGAAATTACAAGCAATTCCGGACAGAAGGAAAGAAAGTTCAGCCGCTCTTAACGAGAAAAAAAATAACCAAAATTGTTTAAATCAAGTTGCGATGAAAATACACCAGACAGTTTACAAATAAAAAATTACTAAAGTTGTGCTATGGATTTGACATGGCGTGGAAATGAAGCAGCCCTCTGCTTAATTGGATATTTGAAAAAGGAGTTCGACAGTTACGCCAAAATATCGAGTATAATCCTATGTTTTTAAAAACAGCACAAGGTGGTGATCGAAGCACCACTGATTCTGAATGGTTGACACCGAATAAAGAGTCTGCACTCAGTACGTCTCTTGGATCAGTGCCCCCCAGTACGTCTCTTGGAGAAATTGTTGAGCAAAAGAACTCCAAGTATCACCACTAATCGTCTCTTTTCAAAACCTAATATTGATTGGCAGCAAACAGGAAAAAAGTACAAGAATTGCCCTGCAGGTGTAAATTAGTTGAGTAAATGGACACGTACAGCAGCCAAAAGTATCTGAATAGATAGAAAAAACGAAAAATGACAAATCATTCAAATAGCTCCTTCGCCGTGAGTATCTTGGCTCACTCGGGAGCAAACTTACAAGAAATTATTTAAATTACAGGCCACTCATCATATGAATCTCTGAAACCGTATTTGAAACTTACTGAGGACCACCATAGAAAAACAATTGAAAAAATTTGAACCCTACATAATACATCCACCTCCAGCGTCACCAATATTATAAATTCACAAAACGACATAAGATCAAATATTTATTATAATAATTGTACCTTCAATATTAATATCAATCAATAAAAATTTGAAATATTATTCGTTGAATAATCGTAACGAATATCAACTCGAGCATAGACAATATATTTGGATTATACGAACCTCTTTACTCGACGTATTTCGCGAAACACCACTCGAGCTGCGTTTTCGTGATGTTTCGTGAACTTTGTGTTTCAGAAAGGGTGTATAATCGAATATTATCTATGCTCTTAAGATATAACCGAAAATTATTCATTTGCAAATTTTCACTTCGACAAACTAGATCATTAGCGGTTTGGGTAAAGAAGACTGCGTATTTTTTAATTTTGATTCAAATTGCTAAAAGGAAGAGAGGAAACATAGGATATAAAATCGGGTGCTTTTTTTAGAGTGATAGAACTTTCGATAGGGATAACTGTGATTTGACCGAAGGTAGAAGCAATGTTGTTTTTACATTTCTGTTTAGTAATCATTGACAAATTATCATGGAAAGAGTCACACCGCAACAACGTTTACAAATTATTGAGATTTATTTTCGAAATCAGTGTTCTATTCGCCAAACTTATAGAGCACTTCATGAAATTTATGGTTTACATAATCCTCCATCAGAGCAGCTTATTCTTCGAACTATCGATATATTTCGGACAACATTTTCTCTACTCGATGCAATAACAACAACAAGACAAAGAACTGTACTTACAGAAGAAAATATCGCTGCTATAAGTCATAGTGTTAATGATGATCCAGATTTGTCTATTCGTCGACGTTCACAACAAGTTGGACTCTGTACATCCACCACATGGAAAATCTTGCGTAAAAATCTTGGTCTACACCCATACAAGGTCCAACTGGTTCAAGAACTAAAGCCACTTGACTATAATAAGCGTCGTTTGTTTGCTGATTGGACCCTAGAACAGCTTGAAGTTGATCCACTTTTCTATCGTAAAATTGTGTTTAGTGATGAAGCTCATTTCTGGTTGAGCGGCTATGTAAACAAGCAAAATCGTTGTACATGGAGTGAAAACAATCCTCAAGAAGTTCTGCAGGTTCTATTGCATCCTGAAAAATGCACTGTATGGTGTGCTTTACACGCTGGAGGCATCATCGGTCCATATTTCTTTAAAAACGATGCTGGAGCTAATATTACAGTGAATGGTGCTCTTTACAGATCGATAATCAATGATTATTTTATTCAAAATTTGAATTGTATCGACCCAGAAGTGTTTTGGTTCCAACAAGATGGTGCTACACCTCATGCTGCTACCGTAACAATTGATTTATTGAAAGAAAGATTTGGCGATTATTTCCAGATTCCTTCAAGATCATACGAAATTACTCTACAAGTTTATTTTCTTTGGGTTATGTCAAGTCATTGATTTATGCTGATAAAACAGAAACAATGGACGCTTTGGAAGCCGACATAACTCGTGTTATTGATGAAATAAGGCCTGAATTACTTGAAAAAGTTGTCCAAAATTGGTCTGGTCGAATGCTGTTCCTGAGAGCTTGCCGTGGTGGACGTATGCCGGAAATTATTTTTAAAACATAAATGTCATAAAATTATCTTTCAAATAAGAAAAACATGGTCTTCAATCTCAATTTCAATGTGGTTTATTTCAATTTAAAGTTCTATCATTCTAAAAAAAACACCCGATAGTGTATATCTCAGAACTTTTATCGAAGGGACGAATGCGCATCCAGCTCCATCCGATAGTGTATATATTATGTCCCTTTGTTCATAATGTGGAATAGTTTCCGTATTAGTACTGAAGTGATGGTAGATTGTATCCTTTCCATTGGGATTTTCCTACATGCAAAACGAAAACAACATGTCCAAGAGTTGAAGCAAAATAATTTTTTCAATCGAATCGGTACTTAATTGATGAATTTTTATTTCAATTAAACAAAATAATAAGGAATATTTCCATAATTTGTGTGTGGGTGTGGTTCAAAATGTAAACCTGAAGAAGCCATACTGCTAATGAAACAATAGGTTTGTTCTTGATTGTCTCGGTCTCTACTAGACAAAAATTCATCGTATACTGGGTATTTCATAATTGGATGCTGATCCTTAAGGTTGTGAATCCTTGGGTCATTTTAAGATGAAAAGTTTATATCAACATATGTCTTAAACCTCTTAACATTTGAGCTACACAGTGTTGAATTCTGAGAAGAAAATGTTTTTATATTAAAATTTGACCCACGTGCTCTAGGCACCAACGGCCAATTCTTGATGTAGAAGGTTTTTGAATTTTTCAACTAGTGGCGTTCGTACGGGATATGGACTATATACTTTTGGAAAGAAATTTGGTACGCCACTGCTTTTTTTTAGAATAAAAATTATTTTTCAAATCACCATTTATTTTAGAGCAATTTTGATTTCTTGACTTTCTTTCGATCAACATGCTGCCTTCGCAAAAAAAATAAAAACATGTAAAGTCGAATTATTAGTATTATTATGTGAGGATTCTGAATAAACTGTGAAACCTAAAAACTGTGTAAATTTTTTTGAATAAAATTGTTATAATGTTTCACTTACAGCCAACCGCATACATCATTCATTTGATAAATAAGCAAAATAGAATTATAGGACGATTAACTGTATTTTTCTATTATATATTTTATATTGTGGAGGATTTAAAACAAAACAACTTACCACGATAGGCTAGTTGTGGTACAACGAACTATCAAATTAAAACGATTGAAATGAGTCGATATTTGGACAATACTTTCTCCATTTCCGTTCCAAATAAAAAAAAACAATTAATACGTTCGAATGCATTATGTTTGAAGTTTTATTCGCAAGTATATCTAAAATGTTGGAAATAATCATAAAGTAGAAAACAAGCCCCCCTCCTGATGGAGTATACGAGATAATGTGACAGTAACGAAAGGTGCTGTTAAGTGGGAGTACTTCATCTGACGGTCCATGCTAAATCCTCATGGCATTATGTATTCACGTATTTCACCATCACCCATCCTTGCCTAATAGCCAATTGCCATAAATTCGGCAAAATATCTCGATTGCACAGGGTCGAGGTGTCACATATTCTCAAACATCAACATAAAAAATTGAATTGATGGAGTTAGTTTACAAATAAACGTCATTTCTAAATGCTTATCTACGAACAAGGTTGCTGTTTCGAACGACCAGAGGCTATAACAAGAACACAATTAGAATAAAACAACAGGTGACCGATTAAATCAAGGAATTTGAGACAGTATTTCGTCCTTTATGTATGTATGTTTAACAAAATTCGGCAAGGTTTCAGAAACGATTCTCTTCGTTTTAGTACAGAGATATATTCGAATATTAAACAATGAATTTTTAAGTGGCGTGTCCTTTCGAAATATTATTTTGGTCTTTCT
The DNA here is from genome assembly GCA_034642435.1 of Megalocaria dilatata. Lineage (NCBI taxonomy): Eukaryota > Metazoa > Arthropoda > Insecta > Coleoptera > Coccinellidae > Megalocaria > Megalocaria dilatata. Next base: position 46,628,764 of record CM067859.1, on the reverse strand, counting down.
ATACGCTATAAATAAAAGAATGATCACCATTTTCTCTTATCTCTTCTACATAGCTTCATTTTAAAAACAGATTAAACTTATTCAACAATATTGTTGTAAAATAGGTGAGTTTGAAAAATCAATATTTCATTCTCGTTAATTCAACACAAACAAAAAATATTCCTTACAATTGTGACAATGATAATAAGATCAGTGAAATCAATCCATACTATTTATTCATCTCCTGACTGAAACTTAGCAATACAATTTTCAATCTCATTCGTTTGATAAATAAATAAAGGTTAATTCTTGATAGAAGGTATATAAAATTATAGCCTTCTACATATTTAATTCAAGAAAATTATATTTAATAATTATAACTTCAGGAGTTAAATTGAAATAATGTCATATAAGTACTACTTATATCAAACGACATATAAAATAAACATTCATTATAAGACATCCAAATGATATAACAAAATCCAATAAATAAAAATTGTTAACCAATATTATATAAATTATTTTATAGAATTTTGGTTAACAATTTTCATTCATTGGATTTTGTTATATCATTTGGATGTTTTATAATGAATGTTTATTTAATATGTCATTTGATATAAGTGGTACTTATACGACATTTCAATTTAATTCGTGAAGTTATAATTATTAAATATAATTTTTTGAAATTATATTTAATTTCAATATGTAGAAGGCTAATTTTGAAATATTCAAATAATCATTCGTTTGAGTTTTTACAGTAATTGCGGAATGATTGTGTGGTGCGCCTTCAAATTTCTTGACATAATTATGCAACACATCGTCGGAAATTTGTGACGTCTCTAGTTAAAATCATGAAAAGCAATAAAGCTGTGAAAACCAATATATTGTTCGAATGATTCAAACTACGAGCAACATATTTGGAATAATATCGTTCGAATCATTTCCACAAAATCGAATGTTGGGTGAGAATTCCTTAAATTATTTTGGTCCAAAAAAATAACAGAATATCGGGTGTTTTTTCAGAGTGATAGAACTTCAAATTGGAATAAAACACATTTAAATAAAGATTGAAGCCAAATTTTTTTCTTATTTAAAGATAATTTTATGACATTTATGTTTTAAAATAATTTCCGTCATATGACCACTACGACTAGCTCTGAGGAACCGCATTCGACCAGACCAATTTTGGACCACTTTTTCGAGTTATTCAGGCCTTATTTCATCAATAACACGAGTTATGTTGGCTCCAAAGCGTCTATTGTTTCTGGTTTATTAGCATAAACCAATGACTTGACATAACCACAAAGAAAATAATCAAGTGGAGTTATGTCGCATGATCTTGGAGGCCAATTAATTGGAGCATTTCTCGAAATAATGTTATCGCCAAATCTTTCTTTCAATAAATCAATTGTTACGGTAGCAACAACAGGTGTAGCACTATTTTGTTGGAACCAAAACACTTCTGGGTCGATACCATTCAAAATTTGAAACAAATAATCATTGATCATCGATCTGTAACGAGCACCATTCACTGTAACATTACCTCCAGCATCGTTTTTAAAGAAATATGGACCGATGCCTCCATCGTCTAAAGCACACCATAAGGTGCATTTTTCGGGATGCATTGGAACCTGCATAACTTCTTGAGGATTGTTTTCACTCCATATACAACAATTTTGCTTGTTTACATAGCCGTTCAACCAGAAATGAGCTCTAAACACAATTTTACGATAAAAAAGTTGATCAACTCTGAGCTGTTCTAGGGCACAGTCAGCAAACAAAGGACGCTTATTATGGTCAAATGGCTTTAGTTCTTGAACCAGTTGAATCTTTGTATTGGTGTAGACCAAGATCTTCGCGCAAAATTTTCCATGTGTTGGATGCACAGAGTCCAACTTATTGTGAACATCGACGAATAGACTGAAGCTCTCGGATGAAATGCGGTGTTGCGAGGGAGCTTTCACCTCTTGATTCGGGAGACGGCGTTTCGTTTCCGAATCTGCGCATCTGAAACTCATCAGACAGGCGTGATGCGCAGCTTTGTCTGTGACGCCGGTGACCATGTGTTCCGCATGGAACGGTGATCGTCAAACGCTGTGCCTTGCTCTACTCGAACTCGACTGGGACGGTTAGTCATGAATTTTTAGACTAGTCGTGTCCTCTATCGATACGCCGGTCAAGCTGCGACAGAGCGAGGCAGGTTTCTGGACGAGGAGCGAAGAAGTTGTTCGCTACACACTCCCTCTCCAGTGAGCGTCGATAAAGGTCCCGGAATGAGGCGTTGGGAGCAGGCAAAGAGACAGTCCGCCACTGGACTGGTCGCGGTGCCATCTCCAGCGGGGATCTGTGGAACGAAAGGAAAAGCTTTCTCGGAATGATGGAAAGGGGACATTTAGGGCCTCCAAATAAATGGGTTTGTTCGCTCTTGAAGCAAACCCCTCCAATTACGTCTAGGTCACCAATAAAGCTCTCGAATCTATGCGATGTTGCGAGGGAGCTCCACCTCTTAATTCGGGAGGCGGCGTTTCGTTTCCAAGTCTGCGCATCTGAAACTCATCAGACAGGCGTGATGCGCGGGCTCTGCCTGTGACGCCGGTGACCATGCGTTCCGCTTGGAACGGTGATCGTCAAACGCCGTGCCTTGCCCTACTTGAACTCGGCTGGGATGGTTAGTCACGAATCTTTAGACTGGTACGCCTATTGGTACGCTGGTCAAGCTGCTACAGAGCAAGGCAGGTTTCTGGTCGAGGAGCGAATAAGTTGTTCGCTACAAGACAGATCTGGATCATCATTAACACTATGACTTATAGCAGCGATATTTTCTTTTGTACGTACAGTTCTTTGTCTTGTTGTTGTTATTGTATCGAGTAGAGAAACTGTTGTCCGAAATCTATTGATAGTTCGACAAATAAGCTGCTTTGATGGACGATTACGTGAGCCATAATTTTCAGGAAGTGATCTATGAGTTTGGCGAATAGAACACTGATTTTGAAAATAAATTTCAACAATTTGTAAACGTTGTGGCGTCATCAGTCTTTCCATGATAATTTGTCAATGCTTACTGAACAGAAATGTCAAAAAAAAAACAGAGCTTCTACCTTCTGTCAAATCACAGTTATCCCTATCGAAAGTTCTATCACTTAAAAAAAAACCCGATATAATGTTAGACGAAAGAACTTCTTCTATAATTTCTCTCTTAGAAAAAGTTCTCACGTGAAAAAAATTCCAAATAACCGATCTTTCAACGAATGCAAATTGTAAAAGCTTAAGAGATTAATTTGAGTGAATCCTTCCTTAGTTGATGGAAATTCATTTTAATTAAATAAAATAATCAATTTGTAGAAATATTCTTTATTGTTCTTCTGACCATAATGTTTATTTTATATTAAAAAAATCTTCACAGTTCTAATCAATGAATCAATATTTTTAAAAGTTCTAAATCAATAATTTCAAAATTGGCATACAGATCTATTCTCGCGGTCGAAATTCTGATCGTGAGCCTTTTAACTTTAACATAAGGAATTTTTTTTTAGTGTAAATATGTATCTTAAAAAGTGAGAGCGGATTCGTAAATAGAAAAATTCTTCCATTCCAAATACTGGAAATATACGTACCTGAAATACCATTTCCTTAATATTTGTTTATGGAAAATTAAGTACTGATATGAAATTGCAAGTAATATTTCAAAAATACAAGTTTTCCATACAACATGTGTCAGTTATATGAAATTCGAGAAATTTAGTATTAAATTGAAAAGAGATCATTTCGAAAGCTATTTCGAAGAAAAAACTGAATAAAATTGAAAAATTTCTGTTAATTTTCAAATTGATAAGCCACAATAATTTAGTCTGCAAGAGTTCAAGAATCCTATTCAATTTGTAATTTAATATTTACTTATATGATGATCTCACTTTTAATTTATATAAAATTTCAATAACAATAATGAGTAGTTAAAAAAGCTTTCATAATATATATCTAACAAAAAACTAAGAAGAATCTATCGTATGAAAGGCGCGGAATGCTTCGTTAATTATTTATATACAAAATCATATTTTGAAAATGGCTATTACTGAACATATGTGGCAATTATATGTCGATCACCTACATGAGAAACTAATTCGTGTATCACCTCACATTATACACTCTCTGAAATCTAGCTTGTTGAAAAAACGTTTTATTTAGTTTTTCTTAAACTATTATTTAATTTTACATGTATAGTCTCCAAACGGACTTAAACTAGATGTATTATATCTTAACATCTGCCTTTCTTAGATGTGGTAGCGTTTATCAGGCTTCCTCTCAGGAACCTGACCTTAATAAATTCGATGAAATGTTAATCTTGGTTGAGATAATGGAATTTGTTTTCGAATTATTATTTTGTGATCGATCCTTGACGCGTTTGCAGTGCTCAAATTTAATTTAACGTCTCAATGTGGATGAAATTCACATTCATAGATGCCATTTTATAATAATTACTAGCTTTTTACCCGCGGCTTCGCCCGCAGTGGAGTCATTAAATAAGTATGAAAGATAAAGGCTAAGGGTATAATAATAGTAAAACTTCATTACTGAAGTAGCTAAATTTGACGATTTTTTGACAAACAATTGTTTTATCTTTCGTAAAAAAATTTTTTTTTTTTAAATATAAAGTACCCTATGTTACTTCTAATACCTTCAAGAGTATATGTACAAAGTTTCATGATGATCGGTTCAGTAGTTTTTGCGTGAAAGCGTAACAAACAAACTTACATTCGCATTTATAATATTAGTAGGGATAGTAGGGATAGTAGGGATATTAAGTAGGGATAGTAGGGATAGGGATAGTAGGGATTAAGCTTTTTACCCGCGGCTTCGCCCGCAGTGGAGTCATTAAATAAGTATGAAAGATAAAGGGTAAGGGTATAATAATAGTAATGAGTCAATATGATAACTAAATTTTATTGTTTGGCTGAGATCAACAATTTTTAAAATCTACTACAGACAGAAGTTTCAACACTTTAATATATGCTTATTGAAATGCATCAACAAATGTTAAAATATATTTCACCGTAACACAAATAAATAATTCTGAATTCTAACAATTTAAAAAAATAAAATACAAAGTATTAATTTAAGATATTTTTGTAGACAATGTTATAAGTTTTCCTGTCGCGTGCAAATATGTGTAAATTCCTGGCATTAGATACACGTGAACAGGCTACATAATTTCGTAAAAAAATTTTTTTTTTTTAATATAAAGTACCCTATGTTACTTCTAATACCTTCAAGAGTATATGTACAAAGTTTCATGATGATCGGTTCAGTAGTTTTTGCGTGAAAGCGTAACAAACAAACTTACATTCGCATTTATAATATTATATAGTATATATTAGTATTAGTATTAGTATATTAGTATTAGTATTAGTATATTAGTATGAAGTAGGGAAGTAGGGATTTCGTTAAAATTGATAGAACTTTAATTTTGAATAAAACAAAAAAGGGTTAACTTATCAACTTAGTTCTTGATTTATTTTGAAGCTAGGTGAATTTTTTTTTTGGAAGAGAAGAGAGAAAATTCCTAAAATCCATTTTCACTTGAGATTCAAAATAAAACTTAGTCCGTGTAGGGTGCTCCTAAATTCGAAGTACAAACAGACAGGGGTGATTATTTGGATCAAATTAAAAATAAAATAATATAAGTCTCATAACCAATGGTCAACAAATTCTACTTTTCACAGATACAGGGTGTTAAAACTCGCAATAATTTGAGTATTAGCAGTAGAAATGAGTTTGTTCGGTTTTTATAAGAGATGTCGCTGCTAGTTTATGATTCCCTTACATCATCTCACTTTCATTTCGAAGTGTCATCAGTAGGTTTTTTTTTTCAGTATCTGTCATTTCGCTGAAATATAAACAACATAGTTTCTGTCATCTTTTGTACCAAATAATGTGTTTTTGCGGATAGTTTAACATTTAAAAGCTGCCGAAAGTCATCGTATTTTAGTGAATGTTTATGGTGACCATGCTCTAGCTGAATGAAAGTGTCAGAAGTGGTTTGCCTGATTTAAAAGTGGCAATTTTGATTTGGAAGATGAAGAACGACGCGAAGCGCCATCAAAGTTTGAGGATGAAGAATCAGAGGCAAGGCTCGATGGAAATCCATCAAACAGACGCTGGAATATCTCGCAAAATCACATGGAGTCACTCAACCAGCCATTACCATCATTTAAAAGCAATGGTAATAACCCGAAAGGTAGGAAATTGAATGCCGTAACAACTGAAGCCAAGAGACGGCAAACGCTTTTTTTTCACGTGTGAACAACTGCTCCAACGGCAAAAAATGAAGCGGTTCTTGTATCGATTTATGACTGGCGATGAAAAGTGGTTCCATTACGATAATTCACAACGTCGCGCAACGTATGGATGCCTCATCATCAAGTGTCGAATATTCATGGCGAGAAAATCATGCTGAGTATTGGTGGGACTAGCTGGTGTGGTGTATTATGAGCTGCTATAATCGAATGAAAGGATCACAGGGGAGGTCTACCGACGACAATTGATGCGCTTAAGCCGGGCATTCCGAGAAAAACGGCCGCAATATGCACGACAGTCACGACAAACTTATTGACAATGCTTATGCATATTTATATATGCACGGCCACATGTTGCGTTGCCCATCAAAACGTACTTAGAAACGCTCAAATGGGAAGTCCTACCCAACTCGCCGTACAGCCCAGACGTTACTTCTTCCGTACCATCTCTTCCTATCGATGCAACAGGACTTGGCTCACTCTCACTTCTCCAATTACGATGAAGTCAAAAATACATAGATGTATGGACAGCGGCCAACGAGCCCGCTTTTTCCACGATAGGATCTGTCAATTGCCAGAAATATGGGGAAATAATGGCTAGCGACGGACAATATGTACTCTCAATATAATAGAAAGAAACAAATTAAAGAATAATCTAATAAATTCAAAGTTAGCTTAGAGACATCTATAAAATTCATATTAATATACAACATATAAAGGGTCTTTCAATTGGAACGCCCCATTTTCAAATTGACATTACTCACGCACGGCAGCAACTATTTATTTATGATATTGACAGTTGTATTTGTCAGTGTCTACCATTCAATCATACTTCAACAACGTTTATAAATAATCCAAATTTATTATGAAATATCGCGATCTTATCTCTAACTTCGCGTGTTTTAACTTCAATTTTTGGTCGTTATAATAATTGTCCGGATAAAAGACCGGTTGAACGTTTAATCCAGAAGTTTGAAACAAATTTCACACTTCATGATGTTATAGTGCCAGTGAGACAAAGAAATGCAAGAAGTGAAGAGAATATTGCTGCCTTACGTAAAAGTGTCGGGAAGACCAAAATTTATCGATTTCTCGACGTTCACAAGAACTGGGTATCTCCCAGACGTATTTGTGGCGACTTTTACGAAAATACCTTGGTTTACACCCATACAAAATTGTTCTAACCCAAGAACTCAAACCAGCAGATCATTTAAGGCGTCGTGCATTCATTAATTGTTGCTTCGAAAAAATCGTGAATGACGCAGATTTTCATAAAAAAAATCTTTCTGGGCGATGAGGCTCATTTCTGGTTAAACGGTTGTTAACAAGCAGAATTGCCGTATCTGGAGTGGTGATAAACCTGAAGAATATCAAGAGCTGCCATTACATTATGACAAACTTACTGTTTGGTGAGGATTTTATGTCCACATGTATTTACATGTGGTTTCTACAGGACGGTGCCACTTGTTATACTGCCAATGACACAATGATTTTATTGAAAACTAAATTCGGTGATCTTATCATTTCAAGAAATGAACCGATAATTATCCGCTTCGTTCTAGGGATTTAGCTCCATTGGAGTTCTTTTTTGGGGTTACATTGAGTCATTGGTTTACAGCAATCATCCAGCAAATTTAGATGATTTACAGATCAATATTGAACGAGTAATTGCTAACATACGACCTAATATGTGTGAGAGAGTCATGGAAAATTGGGTTCAACTACTTCATTCCTGCCAGCGTTTCTGTGGTGGACATTTAAATGATGTTTTATTTCATAACTAATGGTATCCATTGTATTTTATGATTAAATAAAATTTTCAATAATTTTCAAATAAATAATGTGTTTTATTTACAAAACAAAATGGGGCACTGTTAATGAAAGACCCTTTTTATATTTGTATACCCAGAAGACTCGGGTATCAGAAAATAGTCTTGTAGGATGGGCTGATATATAAGTATGATAGATAGAGAAAATGACTTGATGCTTCAAAGCTGTGTATTTGCAAAACTTTCAGATGGTGCAGAGTCATGGTCACTAAGACAGACAGAAGTGAGGAACATCGAAGCATTTGAAAGATGGTGCTATACAAGGATGCTGCGTATATCGTGGGTGGATAGAGTTTCAAATGAGGAAGTGTTGCGAAGGATGCAAAAGACGGAAGAAGTAATGGTGACGGTCAAGAAGAGGAAATTATAATATCTTGGATATCTAATTAGAGGAACCAAATCAAAAAAGCAAAAAACTGCTGAGGCTGATAATGGGAGGCAAAATAGTGGGAAAGAGATCTGTCGGCCGAAGAAGAATATAATGGCTAAAAAACTTGAGAGAATGGTTGATTCTGAGGTCTGGTCAACCCTTAAAGGTAGCTGTAAATAAAATAAAATTGCGTTAATGATGAAGGGAAAATGTAATAAAATAAATAGTACTTTAGGCATAATCTTTCACTTTGATAGAGCAGATCTACACGGGGTGCATGTTACAATACAGGATGCTCATCCATAGAACAGGTGTGGTTCTACCCGGTTGCAGGTTAACTGTCCATAAGGCGAATGCGTCAGAATAAGATCTGTGCTAGATTTAAGGGGAAGGATACTATGAAGTGTTAGTCACCTTGAGTTCGTGGATTTTGGTATCGAGTTGAACTCTTCTTGGCGACCGTTACTGTCAATGGCTCCCTTTGGAAACAAGGCGGGTGGGCGATTTGGCCTGCTGATGTACTTCTATTTCTGGCCACCCTAATTGGTGCGCCCCCATGGTATTACAGCTTGTCGCACTGGGGGCGCTTGTCTTGACTAGGACCCTAGTTTCGTCCCGGTGAAATTAAGTCTCGATGCCTAAAGTAATGCCATTCGCGCCAGTCATTGGAACTGTGTGGTGGAAGATCTCCTGAATGGGGCCCTAGTTTTGCCGTTATGGTAGAATGGAGGGCTGAGCCGGTTGATTAAAACTAGCGTACTCTACTCTATTGCAGTAAATCTTATTCCATTGGCCGAGTGCGTTATGTAGCATACTGCGTTACCTCGGGAGGGTGGATGCCCATAGGTGATACTTGTATCACGTGGCCACCCGATTGGTGTTGGAATCGAGGGGGTGGACTAGGGAGGTATTTCATTCATCTGTTCGCAGACCCCCATGTTCGGGATATTCTCATGAAATGACTCAGGGTTTAGCGAGTTCCACTGACCTTGTCCTGAACCCAGATCTATTGCGTAACATTTTAGAGTTTGTGGATCTCGACGAAATGGCTAGTACGTTAGTGCTTGATTTGACGCCAGGATCAATCAAAAGACTTCACATGGGTTCGTGGGTCATGACGTACAGGCCATGTTAACACTGCTCGTACCATGATAAATCAAGTCATCAATATTGGGTTTATTTTAGTTCATGGGACAGCGTTCGGGTGTCTGGATAAGAAGCCCTTCCGGCGAGTGAGTTGCGTCCCAAACAACTCGGGTACTGACCTGCAGGACCAGTAGAGGTTAGATGGTGCTTCACTGCTACTAGTCACATAGTTGTAGGCTTTCGAGCTGAAGCCCAAACTGGAAGCTGGTGGGTTAATCTTTTCGGAGGGGTTCTCGCTTCGCGCGATGATATGGCGTAATCCTTATCACACTTTCTGCCTCTAGGGGCATACTGTGGAGACTGCTGAATTGTTACTTGGTGGAAAGCCACGCTCATATGCTAATTCGAAAACCGGGTAGAAGTCACCCAATTGGTGAGGGACTCGTGGAGGCAGTGGCTTAAAGCCTGCATGCTAGGCTAGAAGTTCTTGCGCTTGGATAACGCGGACTCGCTCGGAGGTTTAGGGGTCACGACCACGCTATATGCTACTCTTGAACCCGGATCGGCGGCGAGTCTTGGCCTTGAGCGGTCGAAGGTCGTTGGATGCAAAGAAGTCCCTTCAGCGTGCAAGTTGCGTCCGCAACAACTCGGGCATTGACAATGAGTCTCGGAAGTCCAAGCTGCAGCCTCCCCGTGGCGAGAGTTGTCAACGTTCTGCATAGAACGGCTGATAGCAGGCAATAGAAATTTACCCCAGGGGCCATCTCTGAAAAGAGATGGTACGGGGATCACCAAACTCGAGCTGTCTGAGGACCTGGAGAGCTTGTATACACCGTCCTGACTAAGTCATGTCTTAGGATGGATGGGGAGTGGGACTCAAACATCTCACTCGCTAGGAGACAACTATATAAAAACCCCCAACCCCAAGGTGTGGAGATTACCGAAAGGATGCAAGGCCGACGGGGAGTCGGTCCTAAAATTTCCTAACCATGCGGGCCATGCGCCCCGTGTTGGACATCTAGCCCTCCCCTGGAATGGACGCTCTGCCGCGGGTTACTTTTATTTCGGACCACACTCGTGGGAACTCTAATGAAACCTATCACTCAAAATGAACAAAACAAAACTAACCAGGCAAAAACCAGAAACCGCTCTCAAAGCGTTGAACAGCTAAGAGACAACCAAGCTACAAAATATGTTTCTGACAATGAAGAGGAGCTCATGAGTCCTCACATCATCAGAAACAAAGTAGAGGAATTTGTACAAGACCCGAATTCCAAAATAAACAAATTTACATCCAGGAAATGGAAAATTGGCTCTCCGAGAATAATCTGTCGATATCAATCAAGAAGACACACGCTGTTCTTCTTAAGGGCAAATTGGACCGAAATCGGACTCCCACGGTTCGTATCTGCGGGAACTCACTAAAGTGGGAACCTCAGACTACCTACCTGGGCGTAGTGCTCGATGCAAGTCTCATTCATTCCGCATATCAAATACCTACGTGACAAGGTAGATATGCTAAACATGACATTACTCCTATTTAATTCTTGTAGAACCGTTTCTACCACAGCGCTTGAAGTTTTAACAGGGAGCATGCCTCTGCAGCTAATGGCAGAAAAAGTAAGCACTTCCGCCATCTGCTGGAGTATTCATATAAAGAGACAGTCCTTAGACCTTCACGACAAAACGGCCACTAACCTGTCAGCTACTGAAGAAGCTGACCCAAGAAAACAATTATGGGATATGTTATTAGTTTCCTGGCAGCAAAGTTGGGATACATGCATAACAGGCAGAACTCTCTACAGTTGGTTACCCAAGGTAGACTTTGTGATCAACAATGAATTTTTCCGGCCAAACTATGCCCTCACCTGCATCATAACAGGTCATGGGCCTTTCCGGGCCAACCTTTACAGGCTAAACCGCTCCCCTACAGCATCTTGCTCCTGCGGGGAAGAGGATCAAACTTCAAATCATATCATATTTTTCTACGAAGCGTTCAACTCGACGAGATCTTCTAACATCTCGTGAAATGTATCAAGTCTTCACAATCTCTAAAGTTCAGTTGCTTTATACCATGAGGTGTCAAGTGTGACAAAGTCGATGGTGGACTACATGTACGAAGAACGTCGTATAAATGGCGACAATTCAATTTGAAAAGTAAAATCAATATATGGCTAACAATAACACAATATCCATTCCCTTTGGGACAGGCATATATATTAGAGAGAGATATTATATAATGCAGCTGGTCGTTTCTTAAATGTAGTTTAGGAAACGTAAGATATTTATATATTATTTATTTTAAAAGTAACCTGTAAATATAATAAATGAAATTAAATCATAAAATTATAACTAAATTATTAATGCGTAAATGTGTAAACGTAAATACCATGTAAATATAATCTAATAAAAATAATTTCTATTTTTCAGATCCCCGGGCGCACGACATTGCAATGATGATACTAGGTTCTAAAGAGTGGTGAGAGAGCGTTGCTCGTAAACAACAAATTTATCTGAGCATGACACTGCATGGCATGTAGATCTTGAAAGGAAAGGATGCGAGGTGGTAGCATATGCTAATATGCTCTTGGTAAAACCGGGAGGAGCGGGACTGGCAACAGTCGTCATACCCTCGAGGAGAGGGGGATGTACTTTTTGAGTATGTTGAGCAATTGGCTGCTGAGGCAGGTGTAAGTATGTAATAAAGCAAGACAGTTTACATGCTGGTTAAAGAGAAGTTGGCCTTGAGTGGGCATACGAACGTGAATCTAAATGGCATTGCTGTTCAGTACGCTGCAAGCGTTAAGTACCTAGGGGTCAGAGTGGAGGAGGGATACAGATTTTCTGGCACTTCTCCGACGTACGGGAGAAATTGGTGAGATTGGTGGACTGCTTGGGAAGAGTCTTGCGGCGTGACTGGGGATTGCAGAAAAAGGCAATGAATGCGATATAGGGTGGCATGTTTAAAGCGTGCGCCATGTATGGAGCGAATATATGGTATGAATCCATGAGGTATGCATATGCAAGGAAGGCTTTGAATAGGTGTCAGAGAGTATGTACGCATGTCTAAGAGTAAGTCGGACGGTATCCACTGATGCCATGAATGTCTTGATGGGTGTCCCTCCGTGGGATCTTGTGACGAAAGAAATGGGAGTAGAGTACAAACTAAAGAAAGGTTTGGTATTGAATGATTTTGATAGAACGATAGTTGATGAAGGAATCATAGAATGTAGGCGGAGTGGCAGAAAAGATGGGATAAGAGTAAAGCTGGGCGAGTCACTCATAGGTTCATCCCGAGAGTAGATTTTTTCAGCGAGAATAAATGGTTCTCCCCTGGCCTATATTTAGGATGGATGATTACGGGTCGTAGGAGTCTGAATGAATTTTTGCATAGAAGGGGCCCCTCTGAGCATGACAGATGCGTATGTGGAGGGATTGAACGTTGGAGGCATGTCCTGTATGAATGTACTGAGTACTTGGAAGAAAGAATGGTGATATTGGAGGGAATGTTAAGAGGAACAAATGAAAGTGTGCATGACATAAGTTGGATGATAGAGACGCCTAAGATTGGAAAGCTCATCTAGTGTAGTATTCTCAAAAAGAAGACAAAGACTCATTGAGGTGTTTCTTTCAGGGAGATCTGAGTATGAACACTAAATTCTCGTTACTTTGGAACGAGATTGGATTTGATGTTGATGGGTGCTGGTAGTCGTATGCAGGGCGATTACTGTTGGTTGAAAAGTTGATGTCTAGGGTTCTGGTGATGATGTTATTTGAGCGCTACCCTGGTTTCCTGGCACTGCCTCGATCTTACGGTACTGACGGGTGTGGAAATCCCGCATTACCCTAGCAGGCTTCGGCAAGCCCTAGGTTTCCAAGGCCCTAAATTTGCAAGGAAATGCGTTCCCGAAGGAAGTCTTAACAATGACGCGATGATTGCTACGACGGGAGGTCAGGTGTCCACAGAAGCAATCTTGGCCGCTCTACTACAGGATAGGTTTCGTGGAGGCAGTAGTTGAAAGCCTGCATGCTGGGCAAGAAGGGCTCTGTCCCTTCGGCGTGTGAGTTGCGTATTCCAACTCGGGAGCTAACCTGCATAGTTAGAAGAGGTTTGGATAGTGCTTCTCCCTATGCCAGTGGGGGCCTAAGTCTTGTAAGCAGAAGACAAACTGCAAGTTAGGAATTTATCGTGGTGCGCTGATCCGCGCCCATGGGGGCTGCGACCGTAGGCCTGATAGCAGGTAGGTCACATTAAACAACTTTATCTCCTTGACGATGAATAGCCGCCCCCTATGGCATTGTAGCTTGACGCGCTGGGGGCGCTTGTCTTGACTAGGATCTTAGTTTCGTCCCGCTGAAATTGAGGATTAAGTCTTGATGCCTAAGGCAATGTCACTCGCGCCAGTCACTGGACCCGTGTGGTGGAAGTTCGACCGAATGGAGTCCTAGTTTCACGTAAAGGTGTAATGGAGGGCTTAGCTGCGTTGTTCAACTCAGTGGTAGGGGAGGCCGTCGCAGCACAGGGCCTCTCGTTTAAAAATAGCGTACTCTACCTATTGCAGTAAATCTCCGAATTTTTCTGACCAATGGCCGAGTGCGTTATGTAGCATGCTGCGTTACCTTGGGAGGGTAGAGGCCCTCGGGAAGTATTCATACGACCTGGCCACCCAATTGGTGTTGGACTAGAGGGGGCAGTGGTTGAAAGTACGCATGTTGGACAAGAAGGGTATTCCATCCATATGTTCGCAACAATTCATGTTTAGGATGTCTCGAGAAATGCTTCAGGGTTTAGCGGGTTGACGGTTCGACCGGCCTTGTCCTGAACCAGGATCGATTGCGAGACGTTTCTGGGTTCACAAGAGTTTGTGGGTCTTGACGTACAGGCCAGATTGACGGTGCTCGTATCAAGATCAATTGAGACATCAATCTTGAAACTATCTTGGTTCATGGGACTGCGGTCGGGTGGGTGGATAAGAAGCCCCTTCGGCATTTGAGTTACATTCCAAACAACTCGAGTACTGACCATGCAGAGCCAGTAGAGGTCGGATAGTGCTTTGCTGCTGTAGGTTTTCGGACAGCAGCTGAAACTGGAAGCTGGTGGGTTCAAATCTTCAGAGTGGTTCTCGTCATGCGCGATGATAAGGCGTAACACTTATCACACTTTCTGGTTCTTGGAGCTGATTGTGGAGACTGCTGAGTCACCTGGTCACATGGCAGTTACCTAACCGCTAGAATTCACGAAACACTTCTTAGCCAATAGAGGTTGGATAGTGCTCCGAAGCTAACAGTCTATACTGGAAGCAAAGGGGGACTTACGTTTCGTTTTTGCGTGCTGATTGGGCGTATCTTAATCTCACGCTCTTGGGGTCAGTGACCATAGGCTCAACGGGCAGGTAGGTCACTTTAATCTTTAAGTTACCCTTACATTTATTATTTTCAATCAAGTTGTTAAATGAATAGTGAAAAAATTCAAATACAATTTTCAATTTTTCAGTCCTTTAGGTTCGCTCAAATTATTTGCAGAAACAATTCTTGAAGAGGTAATAATTAGTAGGTAGCTTTTAAAAATGATTGCCTTACTCAGATCACTTTATCAAACAATTTTGCAGCGTGCTGCAGGAGAGAGGAAATTAGAATAATATAATTTGGTTTTTTTTTTAAATAATAATAACTTTAATTTTATTTTGTTTACAATTGAATCAAAATCACAATTACTCATTCAAGTGAGGTTTCATCACTTTCATCATTTAGAGAATTAAAAAACATTTTGAACAAGGTGTCACATGACTCATAGCTTTTGAAATAAGGGTGGCTACCCAGCTATGGGTAAATTGCACAGGTATGTCTTCTATGTTTTTTGCATACTCTAGATGGCGCTTGTGTATTATTAATACCTAATACCACTAGCATACTTGCACTGACGAAAACCAATCAGTTTGAAACGTGCGCTTGTTTGTCTCTGTGATAAACAAAACCTTGTCGAGTTTGTTTGAGTATAGAATTATTATACAGATGTATGTTACACTGTCTCGATTTTTAGAACTTTTCATTACCATACCCCATACACCTTATTAATGATTTTTGGTACAGATCAGCCGAATTAATTTATTTTCATATGAATATGCTAATTATGAGTATTACGGTAAATTATGGTCTGATTTGAGCATGAGGAAAGTCTATTCTGCGTTATTAACGTGAAAATATCGAAAATACATTTCTTTACTTGAATTAACTCGCAAAGGCATGTCTCGTATGTATTTTACATACTCTAGATGGCACTAGTGTATTATTAATACTTTAGAGTCTCTATTGATAGCGAATATTGATACTTGACAGATTTGGAGTCACTAGGCCATGTCTGCAATTTGGCTCTGTGATCAACAAAACCTTGTCGAGTTTATTTGAGTATAGAATTGTTATATAGATGTATGTTACGCTGTTTCGATTTATAGATATTTCTATTACCATAGCTAATACTCCTTAGTAATGAAGCGAATAAAAAATTGAAGAATATAACTTCGATGTAGATCAGAAAAAAGAGGAAAAATTTTTCATAGCTTTTCTACTTGGTGAAACTTGTGAATAATCCCACGTTCCGAACGAGCTAGAAGTAATATGATTTAAATGTTAATCGACATGTGTTCCTATTATTATGGTTTCGGACTTCCATTGCCTGAATTATTTCGGTATACAATGTTTCCTAATGCTGACAAAGAAGAATTTGCTTTGGTAGGAAATTTGAAAATTTGAACGGTAACAAGTTGTTTTGATAGGATTTTGAACTGAGTTTTACCAAGTTGGAAACAACTTTCATCAGATATAAAGACATTATTGAAATTATTTTCTTGAAAACGTTGACAAAATTCTATCCTTCGTTGCTTTTGTAAAGGTGTCATTATAGGGATTTTTTTTTGGTCTCCATGATATGTAGCCTTGTTTTCACTGACATAAGGACGGTTTCTGGACATACTTTCATATTTCGTAGATTTCCAAATCTGTTAGCCAATTTGCGAAACCCGAAGAGCGGATTGTGTCTTCCTAAGGCCAATAAAGCGCTTAAATTGTTTCTTTTAGTCTAACTCGGTCTTCATGAAACTGGTCTATGCCTCATATCCAGCCATTTTTGTCCCCTTTGTTGTTTCATATACAGCAATTTTTCCTAGTTCAGTCAATTGCACTAATTTTTTAACGTTTTGAAAACCTTTTCTATACAAGTATTCTACCTGTTTTCTTTTTTGTAGTTGCGACACTATTTCATAAATTGCATACCTGTAAACAATCATCAATATTTGACAATTAGTGTTGCCATGCAACTTTGGCCACAGCCGACTATCTGCACAACCTATTATTCACATTGTTTGTCTTAGAGTGTTACAAAAAAGAAGTATATATAAATTACGAGAAACAATAAACTCCTGTACTTTATAGACGAACTACATATCCTAAAGGACGATAAGGGTGAGGCCGTCGCTGCTGCTTAATACAATTACGTAGTATAATGTTATATTTGTAGGAAAAGTGAATAATTTGAATCCATTGATTTTATTGGTACAAATTTTATCATTATAAACAACTAGGAAAAATGGATACACCTCGATGTCACAAAAAGACTGTGCGACATAGATCAACCCAATAGCAAAACCAAACAGCAATTAATGTTGTTTTATGTTCTCTGACAGTTACGAAACAACTGTTCGAAATAGCAACGGTTGGCTGAATTCAACTATGAATTTCAAGCATGATATCCTGTCCTTCAACCTAGTCATTGTTGAATCGAGGATTGAGAAATTCAATTCAGTCAAGCTGTTGGAACTGGTCCAGTGGCGGCTCCTCAGAGGAGGCATCGAGATAAATTCTTAATTCAAGTTCAACGATGTTATATTCTGCTAGATCAATATTTATATTGATAAATATAAATAAACAAAATTACGACTGCGCATCGCTCCGTTCATACGTGCGACAAAATAGCGAAAAATGAGTTCCTCTGAATTCATGTTCCTTACCACGTTATATGAATGAGGTAAATAAATTACTTGGCTTAAGTTTCACAATAGTTTAATTTTATGTTGTTGACCTATATGTTGAAACCTAAAACATATATGTCAACAAAATATATGCCAAGGGATTGATTTACCTTATTAATACCCAAAATGATCCATCAAGTGGTTTGCGAGAAATCAATATATTTTGAAAGTCACGTGAGGGATTTTGATCTCCACACCACTAAAAAATCATAGTCTACCCGCGAAACAATAGTCAAGCTGCGAAAAGATCCGAGCTATTGTTCTGATCAAAACAAACATTCATTTGTTGAATTCAATTGAATTAGAATTGGAACATGCGTTATTTTTCGCCTGGCAAGCAGATTAAACTACAGATATTACTTGTGTCGGGTGTTTTTTTTAGAGTGATAGAACCTTCGATAGGGATACTCAGAATTGTACAAGTTAATTTGTGAGCAGAGCTCCCGAATAACATTAAAGAACCATTGTCATCACCGTTGTCCCAGGTTTCTGCTCAAGCTTTGACACTCCAGCAGACACCCGATAAGCTGAAAGAGAAAGACAGGAATTTTGAAGGAAGATTTATAGAGAACTTTGCGCCAGCATAACTAGGTGAGGGACCCCCACAAGTCACCTCCCTCGTCCCAAGAAAAAAGATCGCCGTGCCGATCCCAACACTCAGTCATTTGAGCAGAGTGTCTCTATGGTTATGAAAGATTGAAGCGACGCGTCAACACAAATAACAACTTCGCAGCATGGACTCTCCGCGCATAGGTATCCAATATGGTCTAGTGGCTAGGATACCTGACTCTCACCCAGGAGGCTCGGGTTCGATTCCTGGTATCGGAAGTTCGTTTTTGAATAAAAGAAATTTAGTTCATTCCTAATATTTGATAAGATATTCGTTAACCGATATGCTATAGTGGCTAGGATACCTTTGAAAAATCGGTATCCGATAGGGTCTAGTGGCTAGGACACCTGGCTCTCACCCAGGAGGCTCAATCCGCCTGTCAAACCTAATTCATATCTTCTGTAGCGATCTACACGTCGAATTTATTCGCTGGTATATTACCTTTATCGAGAAGACCGGTGAATGAAGAACTTGGGATATCTGTCAGTCAATGTGTCGTCACGTGCGCGTTGATATGAAGGAATTATTTCTTTTCCGGTTCACGATTGCGGAGTAAAGTTGAAATCTGAATGTCATAAAATTTGTTTTCTACTTAATGAATTTTTCTTGAAGATTAGAAGTAAAAACCCTCAAAGAAGGGTTTTCTTTTGGACTATCTTTTCCTGGAATATTTTTGGATTATCTTTTTCTGGATTTTTTTATGGAATATTTTTCCTGGATTTCTCTTGGATTATTTTCCTGTTATTTGTTCCTGGAGTTTGGAAGTTTTCTTGGTGAGGAATAGTTACACGTACACTGGTTGCCCGAAGACGTTGAAGCTATTAAGTAAAGAACTACATAACAGCCTGCTTGAGACGACCTACAAAACCACGACCTGTTTTGATTGGCAAAACATCAGCCTGTATTCTAAACCAACCAGGGGATAACATTGAGAAATTTTGTATATCTTCATATCACATTAAGGAACTTCAAATTTTTGTATATATTAATAGTAACATTCCCATTTTATATATATATATATATATATATATATATATATATATATATATATATATATATATATTTCTACTTTTATCGGTAATAATATTATTGAAACTTACTCTAGTGTAAGATAGTAAATTGTATATTTCTTCTAAATGTATATATGTAATTTGTGAGAAAAATTATTTGTGGTAAATTTAAACGAGTGACTTGTCTTTTCATTTTGTGGAATTGTGAGATCAGGCTCACGACCCAGTTAAACCGACTGGGCTCGGGCATTTTAAATTATAGTTGTAGCTGAATTTTTACATAAATTTTGGCGCCCAACGTAAAGGGCCCTTGAATTTCTTTTTCGGATTTCAAGTAAACTTGATCTCACTCTTTCCGGGTGGAAGTGACTTTGGGTTCCTGGTCAACCAAGGTGCTCGTTTCGGGTAGTTGTAAGTTTCTTTGGGTCATTGTCTGCAAGATTTTTCAATCGGGTTTCATTTTTCATTTTTTCTTTTCGGTAATATATAGAGTCATTAAATTTTTTCTTCATTTTCGGCATAATGGCGATTAATACATAGTTTCTAAAGCAAAATGAACTTGCTTATGAGATTGCGATGAGAGGAATTGAAGTTCCGTCATCAGTAGATGACAAACGTAAAATTTTGAGGGGTTTGCTATCCCAAGAATCCTCTGATCGTAGTTTCATCATCTTATCTGATCCTTTCTCTTTTGAAGAAAATGTCGGTGGCATTAAAGAAAGTTTGACAGATTTGAGGGAGATTTGTGCCAAGTTCAACTCGGGTTCCTCTCAAGTTGATCACAGGCGTATACTCACTCGCCTAACTCATGTGACTGGTAGAATCCAACGGTTATCTGCTGACAAAGATGGTGAGTCTGCTATCAGACAGAGTCTTTATAAGGAGGTCCTCATGCTGGAATCTGATATTGCGGAAAAGATGTCCTCTCCTGAGACTCTTTCTCCTTGTACCTCAACTCCTGTGAAATCTACAGGTTTGCACAATCCTCTATCTCCTGTCAATATGGGAACTAATTCTAAATGTTTACCTGTGTACAAGTGGGGTTTAAAGAAATTTTCCGGAAGGGAACCATTGATCCCATTTTTGGAGTTAGTTGAGTCCCTAAAAGTTTCGAGGGGTTGTAAAGATTCAGACCTATTCGAATCTGCTGGGTATTTATTCGAGAATGATGCATGGACTTGGTGGCATAACAACTACATCAAAAATCGTTTCCTGAATTGGAGCGAACTCGTTAAAGCTTTGAAGTCCACATTTATGCATAGTAATTATGACTCAGTTTTACTTCATGAAATCAAATCTCGTAAACAGAATCCTCGAGAGTCTGTTGCCTTGTATATCAGTTCTATGGAGGCACAATTTTATAGGTTAAATAATTGTCCTTCAGAGCTTGAAATGGTCAATATTATAAGAGATAATTTACTTCCTGACTATGTAAAAGCCCTCGTTTTACAGGATATTTTGTCAATATCTCAGTTGATAGCTCTTTGTAAGAGAGTGGGGGATGCTCTCTGTTTGAGCATTTCCAATCAGTTGGGAGAACTGCGGGTGTCTGATACTCGTTCTAGTGCCAGATGTTGGAACTGTGGAGAAGGAAACCACCACTATAACGAGTGTCGTAAGCTACGCACACGTTTCTGTTTTGGTTGCGGTCAGAAGAACATGATCAAGTCCAATTGTCCTCTGTGCTCAAAAAACGAGAAGAGGGTCCACAATCCCGCAAGTATTGGAGGTCCTTCAGGTCAAAATCCTGCTCAAAAACGGGAAGGAAATCTAGACAGATGAAAAATTTACCACTTCGTCGCCCAGATCCGCGAAGAACTTCGATTTATCTGATGGTCATCACAGTTTATCTTCTGGTAATGCTCGAAGAATAGTCAAAAGAAAAGAATGTCTCTTGAGGGAAACCAATCCCCTATTGGAACTTCGGCAGAAGGACAATCGTCCTTATCTAACAGTTCATGTTGGAGGTCAGCCTATATCCTCCTTAATAGATAGTGGGAGCAATGTTACAATTTTGGGTTCCTCTTCTATTAATCTTCTGCGAGAGTTGAATCTCTGCCTACACTATGACATATCCGTTAATCTCACTACGGCTGATGGAAGGCCTCAGGATACTCTAGGCTATGTCAACCTTCCCATAAGTTTGAACGATATGATCACGGTTCTCAAGGTTCTTGTTGTACCATCGATAAATCACGATCTTATTTTGGGTATGGATTTCATTCATGCATTTAACTTAACTCTTGATTTTAAGGATTTTACTTATAGTTCCTCTTACCTATCTTTAGATAACTCCGTAGCTGTAGTTCGCGCCTTACTTGGATCTGAGTCGTTGACAGATTCGCAAAAGTGCGAACTGGATTTTCTTGTCGACCTATTCAATCAAATTGCGCCGTCTGATAAGTTGGGTAAGACGCATTTATATGAGCATCATATTGATACAGGAGATGCCAAGCGGATTAGGCAAAGACAATATCCGCTTTCTCCAGCAATGCAGAGAGTTTTGAACGAGGAGATTGATAAGATGTTGGGGCTCAACATTATCAAACCTGTCTCCGGGTGCAGTCCATGGTTGTCTCCACTTTGGTTGGTCCCCAAGAAGGATGGTACCTATAGGGTAGTCTTCGATGCCAGGAAGTTGAATTCCATTATTCTTCCTGATAGTTCTCCAATGCCTCCCATTGATTCTATTTTGAGCAAGGTACGGGATGCAAGTTATCTTAGTTCAATAGATTTGAAACAGGCATTCTTCCAGATTCCTTTGGACGAGGAATCCAGGATAAAAACAACCTTCGCTATTCCAGGCAGAGGACTGTTCTGTTTCAATGTATTACCGTTTGGTTTGAATTGTGCTTGTCAGGCAATGGTGAGACGATGACATAATCGTTTACACCCCTACCTTTGAAATGCATCTTGCTGTTCTCAGAAAGCTGTTTCATTGTCTGAAAGAGGCGAATCTGACAGTTAACTTCGAAAAATGTAAGTTTTGTACACCTTCATTGAACTTTTTGGGATTTGTAGTAGATGCAAATGGTTTAAGAACGGATCCATCCAAAGTTCAAGATAGTTTGGATTATCCGATTCCCAAAAATACCACACAGATCCGTTGGTTGGTCAGTTTAATTGGTTATTACCGTAGGTTTTTGAGAGATTCTGCTTTAGTATGTAGTCCAATTACTGATTTGTTGAAGGGAAGAAAGAAAGGACAACCCATTGCATGGAAGGATGATGCAAATGAAGCATTCCTCAGGATAAAATCGTTGTTGACAACAGCTCCCATTTTGGCAAGTCCGGATTTTTCTAAACTATTTTGTCTTGCTTGCGATGCTAGTGATAATGGTATTGGAGCGGTTTTGTTTCAGGAGGAGGATGGTTTGGAACATCCGGTTGCCTATTACAGCAGGATTTTGAATAAAAGCCAACGCAACTATTCTACCACAGAAAAAGAACTTCTGGCTATAGTGATGTCTATTGAAAAATTCAGACCATATATCGAAGGTACTGAGTTCATCGTCATAACGGATCACTCTTCTCTAGTATGGCTCAACTAGATATCTAGATGTATTATGAGATTATCTTCATATCGTTTCAAAATTGTTCATCGAAGTGGATCCCTCAACACTGTGGCTGATTCACTCTCTCGTTTGTCAACTGACACTTTACAAGTTTCAGTTTTGAATCTCTCTCATTTAAGAGTTGATAAATGGTATAGCAATTTGCGAATTAAAGTAAGCGACCGTCCAGATCTATATCCAGAATTTAGAGTAAGCAATGGTGTTTTATATAAACATATTTTGCCCAGGTACCGACTAATAAATGACTCTCCGGAATGGAAAATTGTTGTGTCCACTCCTCACAGGCTGGAAGTTATGAAGGAGTTCCATGATGAGCCAGTTGCTGGACATTTTGGTGTCTACAAGATCTTGCACCGTATCTCCTCTTTATATTACTGGCCTAGGATGAAGAACTCAATTATTAAGTATGTAAGATGTTGTAAGGTATGTGCTTCTTGTAAATCAGGAAACCTACCCCAGGCTGGTTTGATGGCCAAGTATCGAAATATTAACTTCCCATTTCAATTCTTGAGTGCTGATTTGCTGGGACCTTATACACGGTCCAAAACAGGTAACCAGTATCTTTTAGTGGTGACTGACTGGTTCACCAAATTTGTTTTCGTACAGCAACTTTCTAAGGCTATTAGTAGGGTCATTGTGAAATTTATCGAGAATCAGATTTTCTTGATTTTCGGAGTTCCTCAAGTTTTTGCCGTGGATAATGGATCACAATTTGCTTCTGCTGAATTCAAGAATCTGATGAAAAAATATGGTGTCGGAAAATTCTTTTATAACGCTCGATTCCATCCCCAAATAAATCCAACGGAGCGTGTAAACAAGACAATCGTCACTGCCATCAGATCATACATCGATAGTGATCACAAACTTTGGGACCAGCACATTCACCAAATAGTTCAGGCTATAAGACTAGCTAGGAGTGAGAGCTTGAAATATAGTCCTTCCTTATTAGTTTTTTTTAGGAATGTCGCTACTGATGGATCATTCTATGGTCTTATTTCGGAAAATGCTAATAACGTCGTTACTATAGGGAATAGAGTTTTGGATTCCAATTTGGTTCAACAGCTGCCAGAGCTTTATGAAGACGTTCGAAAACGTTTGAAGTATTCTTATGAGATCAACGCTCGTAGATACAATCTTAGAAGACGTGATGTTCGTTTGAACATTGGTGATAGGGTTTGAAAAAAAAACGTTGTTCTGTCCGATGCTTCGAAAAATTTCACCTCAAAGCTTGCTCCAAAATTCGTCCCTTGCATAGTAAATAAGATAATATCTTCACTCGTCTACAACTTAGTCGACTTATCTGGTAGGAATTTGGGAAATTTTCATATCAAAGATATAAAACCTGATTTAACCGAAGATGACCCCGATGATGATTTAAATGTCGAATCTCAGTGACTCAAAATACTGATCTTTCACGTGTCCTTGTTAATAGTCTTATATCCCCACTATTCATTGCACCGTCCTCATTCCTCATATATATATATTTTACAAATTCCTTGACTTTTTTTGACATAATTTTTATTTGAAGTATTTTGGGGTAATTATCTTTCGTTTCCTTTCCTTTTCTCTTTTTAGCTGAGAGCACTTACCTTTCCCTAAGTGGAGAGACAGTCTCTATTTCTCTTGTCTTGACATTACGGTTATCTTTATCTTCTGCTCTGGTTAAATTTCTCCCTTAACCCCTAATGTAGACTTCTACCTCTTTTCGGATCAACATACAGTTATACGGTATCTGTATGATGTGCTGACATGTCTCTTTCGTGTGGCTGTTTAGTTGGTCTAGAATTCATAAATCTTTTGTGTCTTTCAGATGCAGTTTTATGTCTATTTGAAGTAATTCAACTTTATTTACCTTGTGATTCATAAATCACTGGCGCCCAACTTTTCCTGTGTAACTTCAACTTTTTGCAAAGAAAAAAAATCTCTTTGTGACAATATTTATTTTTTGGGGGGAATGGAGGGTAGTGTAGCGATCTACACGTCGAATTTATTCGCTGGTATATTACCTTTATCGAGAAGACCGGTGAATGAAGAAATTGGGATATCTGTCCGTCAATGTGTCGTCACGTGCTCGTTGATATGAAGGAATTATTTCTTTTCCGGTTCACGATTGCGGAGTAAGGTTGAAATCTGAATGTCATAAAATTTATTTTCTACTTAATTAATTTTTCTTGAAGATTAGAAGTAAAAACCCTCAAAGAAGGGTTTTTTTTGGACTATCTTTTCATGGAATTTTTTTGGATTATCTTTTTCTGGATTTTTTTATGGAATATTTTTCCTGGATTTTTCTTGGATTATTTTCCTGTTATACGTTCTTGGAGTTTGGAAGTTTTCTTTGTGGGGAAGTAACATTGAGAAATTTTGTATATCTTCATATCACATTAAGGAACTTCAAATTTTTGTATATATTAATAATAACATTCCCATTTTATATATATATATATATATATATATATATATATATATATATATATATATTTCTACTTTTATCGGTAATAATATTATTGAAACTTACTCTAGTGTAAGATAGTAAACTGTATATTTCTTCTAAATGTATATATGTAATTTGTAAGAAAAATTACTTGTGGTAAATTAAACGAGTGACTTGTTTGTCAGGGAGTTGTCTTTTCATTTTGTGGAATTGTGAGATCAGGCTCACGACCCAGTTAAACCGACTGAGCTCGGGCATTTTAAAGTATAGTTGTAGCTGAATTGTTACACTTCATAATTTAATTTTACCTGAGTCTTCTGGTGCATCTCATAATACTGTTCATAGAGCAAAAAATAATCCAAGTCGAGTCCTCACTAATAAAAGTAACTGAATTAAGAAAAAGCTAGAAGATTCACATTTTCTGAAATTGACTTAAGTTTCTTAATAGTATTGTGAATTATAAGTTTTTTGTTTCTTGAATTATTTTATGTGTTATGTTCAGTCCTAATAATTCTATTTGATAAGATGTATCCGATATGGTCGAGTGGCTAGGATACCTTTTTTTTTTTCGGCCCTGAGGTAGGGGGAAGCTAATGCCTTCTCCGCAGCAGGCCATTAGATGTTGGTATTCTCGATGTGTGCTGCGGATTCGTGAGGGACTTTCACCCACGAAACCACCCTCCCCTTTCCCCGGTTATTTTCGCCTCCTGGAAATAGGCTATTTGCCCATACGTCAGGTGCGTTAAGCGGTATGTTTTGTCCTCCGCTATTTTAGCCCTGCCTCTCTCTATCTTCTAGCTCTTTCATCTTCATCACTTGGTTTACAAAGTCGTAAAAACTGTCCCAGTCTGTCCGACTCGCGGTCATAATGCCGATAACATCTTCGACAGGGGGTAAAATACCCATTTTCGCCACCAGTTCGGCTCTTTCCTCGGTCCATCTTTCGCACCTATACAGCATGTGCTCCGGATCGTCTCTCACCTGGCACTCTAATAATTCGCTTCGGAAGAGAAGTTCGTAATCCGATATGCTCTAGTGGCTAGGATACCTGGCTCTCACCTAGAAGGCTCGGTTTCGATTCCCGGTAAGGGAAGTTCGTTTTTGAATAAAAGATATTTAGTTCATTCCTAATAATTCTACTTGATAAGACGTTCGTTATCCGATATGGTCTAGTGGCTAGGATACCTGGCTCTCACCCAGGAGGCTCGGGTTCGATTCCCGGTATCGGAAGTTCGTTTTTGAATAAAAGATATTTAGTTCATTCCTAATAATTCTATTTGATAAGATGTTCGTTATCCGATATGCTCTAGTGGCTAGGATACCTGGCTCTCACCCAGGAGGCTCGGGTTCGATTCCCGGTATCAGAAGTTCGTTTTTTAATAAAAGATATTTAGTTCATTCATAATAATTCTATTTGATAAGACATTCGTTATCCGATATGGTCTAGTGGCTAGGATACCTGGCTCTCACCCAGGAGGCTCGGTTTCGATTCCCGGTATCGGAAGTTCGTTTTTGAATAAAAGATATTTAGTTCATTTCTAATAATTCTATTTGATAAGATGTTCCTTATCCGATATGGTCTAGTGGCTAGGATACCTGGCTTTCACCCAGGAGAATCGGGTTCGATTCCCGGTATCGGAAGTTTGTTTTTGAATGAAGGAAGTTTATTTTCTTTCTAATAATTCGCTTCGGAAGAGATGTTCGTAATCTGAATTGGCCTAGTGGCTAGGATATCTGGTTCAATCACAGGAGGCTAGGTTTCGATTCCTTATTTGATTCATAATAATTCTATTTGATAAAATGTTCGTTATCTGATATATTCTAGTGGCTAGGATACGTGGCTTTCACCCAGAAGGCTCGGGTTCGATTAGTGGTACCTGAAGTTCGTTTCTAAATAAAATAAGTATACTTTTTTCCTAATAATTCTCTTTGATAAAGATGTTCGTAATCAAATATGGTCTAATGGTTAGGTGATCGATTCCCGGTATCGGAAGTTCGTTTTTGAATAAAAGATATTTAGTTCATTCATAATAATTCTATTTGATAAGACGTTCGTTATCCGATATTGTCTAGTGGCAAGGATATGTGGCTCTCACCCAGGAGGCTCGGGTTCGATTCCCGGTATCAGAAGTTCGTTTTTGAATAAAAGATATTTAGTTCATTCATAATAATTCTATTTGATAAGACGTTCGTTATCCGATATGGTCTAGTGTCTAGGATACCTGGCTCTCACCCAGGAGGCTCGGGTTCGATTCCCGGTATCCGAAGTTCGTTTTTGAATAAAAGATATTTAGTTCATTACTAATAATTCTATTTGATAAGATGTTCCTTATCCGATATGGTCCAGTGGCTAGGATACCTGGCTCTAATTAAGTAACATATACTCAATACGCCTGTCAAACCTAATTCATATATTCATAATTAAATTTTACCTGAGTCTTTTGATGCATCTCATAATACTGTTCATAGAGCAAAAAATAATCCAAGTCGAGTCCTCACTAATAAAAGTAACTGAATTAAGAAAAACCTAGACGATCCACATTTTCTGAGATTGACTTAAGTTTCTTAATTGTATTGTTAATTATGAGTTTCGTGTTTCTTGAATTATTTTATGTGTTATGTTCATTCCTAATGATTCTAATTGATAAGATGTACGTTATCCGATATGGTCTAGTGGCTAGGATACCTGGCTTTCACCCAGGAGGCTCGGTTTCGATTCCCGGTATCGGAAGTTTGTTTTTGAATGAAGGACGTTTATTTTCTTTCTAATAAGTCGCTTCGGAAGAGATGTTCGTAATCTGAATTGGCCTACTGGCTAGGATATCTGGTTCAATCACAGGAGGCTAGGTTTCGATTCCTAATTTGATTCATAATAATTGTATTTGATAAAATGTTCGTTATCTGATATATTCTAGTGGCTAGGATACATGGCTTTCACCCAGAAGGCTCGGGTACGATTCCTGGTACCGGAAGTTGGTTTCTAAATAAAATAAGTATACTTTTTTCCTAATAATTCTATTTGATAAAGATGTTCGTAATCAAATATGGTCTAGTGGTTAGGTGATCGATTCCCGGTATCGGAAGTTCGTTTTTGAATAAAAGATATTTAGTTCATTCATAATAATTCTATTTGATGAGACGTTCGTTATCCGATATTGTCTAGTGGCTAGGATACCTCGCTCTCACCCAGGAGGCTCGGGTTCGATTCCCGGTATCAGAAGTTCGTTTTTGAATAAAAGATATTTAGTTCATTCATAATAATTCTATTTGATAGGAATTCGTTATCCGATATGGTCTAGTTGGCTAGGATACCTGGCTCTCACCCACCAGGCTCGGGTTCGATTCCCGGTATCAGAAGTTCGTTTTTGAATAAAAGATATTTAGTTCATTCATAATAATTCTATTTGATAAGACGTTCGTTATCCGATATGGTCTAGTGGCTAGGATACCTGGCTCTCACCAAGGAGGCTCGGTTTCGCTTCCCGGTATCGGAAGTTCGTTTTTGAATAAAAGATATTTAGTTCATTCCTAATAATTCTATTTGATAAGATGTTCTTATCCCATATGGTCCAGTGGCTAGGATACCTGGCTCTAATTAAGTAACATATACTCAATACGCCTGTCAAACCTAATTAATTTATTCATAATTTAATTTTACCTGAGTCTTTTGATGCATCTTATAATACTGTTCATAGAGCAAAAAATAATCCAACTCGAGTCCTCACTAATAAAAGTAACTGAATCAAGAAAAACCTGGACGATCCACATTTTCTGAGATTGACTTAAGTTTCCTAATTGTATTGTTAATTATGAGTTTCGTGTTTCTTGAATTATTTCATGTGTTATGTTCATTCCTAATGATTCTAATTGATAAGATGTACGTTATCCGATATGGTCTAGTGGCTAGGATACCTGGCTTTCACCTAGGAGGCTCGGGTTCGATTCCCGGTATCGCAAGTTTGTTTTTGAATAAAGGACGTTTATTTTCTTTCTAATAATTCGCTTCGGAAGAGATGTTCGTAATCTGAATTGGCCTAGTGGCTAGGATATCTGGTTCAATCACAGGAGGCTAGGTTTCGATTCCTTATTTGATTCATAATAATTCTATTTGATAAAATGTTCGTTATCTGATATATTCTAGTGGCTAGGATACGTGGCTTTCACCCAGAAGGCTCGGGTTCGATTACTGGTACCGGAAGTTAGTT
The DNA here is from genome assembly GCA_034642435.1 of Megalocaria dilatata. Lineage (NCBI taxonomy): Eukaryota > Metazoa > Arthropoda > Insecta > Coleoptera > Coccinellidae > Megalocaria > Megalocaria dilatata. The sequence goes on along the minus strand of CM067859.1, from coordinate 46,599,355 downwards.
TCTTAATAAAATAAGTATACTTTTTTCCTAATAATTCTCTTTGATAAAGATGTTCGTAATCAAATATGGTCTAGTGGTTAGGTGATCGATTCCCGGTATCGGAAGTTCGTTTTTGAATAAAAGATATTTAGTTCATTCATAATAATTCTATTTGATAAGACGTTCGTTATCCGATATTGTCTAGTGGCAAGGATACCTGGCTCTCACCCAGGAGGCTCGGGTTCGATTCCAGGTATCAGAAGTTCGTTTTTGACTAAAAGATGTTTAGTTCATTCATAATAATTCTATTTGATAAGACGTTCGTTATCCGATATGGTCTAGTGGCTAGGATACCTGGCTCTCACCCAGGAGGCTCGGGTTCGATTCCCGGTATCGGAAGTTCGTTTTTGAATAAAAGATATTTAGTTCATTCCTAATACTTCTATTTGATAAGGTGTTCCTTATCCGATATGGACTAGTAGCTAGGATACCTGGCTCTAATTAAGTAACATATACTCAATACGCCTGTCAAACCTAATTCATATATTCATAATTTAATTTTACCTGAGTCTTTTGATGCATCTCATAATACTATTCATAGAGCAAAAAATAATACAAGTCGAGTCCTCACTAAAAAAAGTAACTGAATTAAGGAAAACCTAGACGATCCACATTTTCTGAGATTGAATTAAGTTTCTTAATTGTATTGTTAATTATGAGTTTCGTGTTTCTTGAATTATTTTATGTGTTATGTTCATTCCTAATGATTCTAATTGATAAGATGTACGTTATCCAATATGGTCTAGTGGCTAGGATACCTAGCTTTCACCCAGGGGGCTCGGGTTTGATTCCTGGTACCGGAAGTTAGTTTCTAAATAAAATAAGTATACTTTTTTCCTAATAATTTTCTTTTTGATGAAGATGTTCTTAATCAAATATGGTCTAGTGGTTAGGTGATCGATTCCCGTTATCGGAAGTTCGTTTTTGAATAAAAGATATTTGGTTCATTCATAATAATTCTATTTGATCCGATATGGTCTAGTGGCTAGGATACCTGGCTCTCACCCACCAGGCTCGGGTTCGATTCCCGGTATCAGAAGTTCGTTTTTGAATAAAAGATATTTAGTTCATTCATAATAATTCTATTTGATAAGACGTTCGTTATCCGATATGGTCTAGTGGCTAGGATACCTGGCTCTCACCAAGGAGGCTCGGTTTCGCTTCCCGGTATCGGAAGTTCGTTTTTGAATAAAAGATATTTAGTTCATTACTAATAATTCTATTTGATAAGATGTTCCTTATCCGATATGGTCCAGTGGCTAGGATACCTGGCTCTAATTAAGTAACATATACTCAATACGCCTGTCAAACCTAATTCATATATTCATAATTAAATTTTACCTGAGTCTTTTGATGCATCTCATAATACTGTTCATAGAGCAAAAAATAATCCAAGTCGAGTCCTCACTAATAAAAGTAACTGAATTAAGAAAAACCTAGACGATCCACATTTTCTGAGATTGACTTAAGTTTCTTAATTGTATTGTTAATTATGAGTTTCGTGTTTCTTGAATTATTTTATGTGTTATGTTCATTCCTAATGATTCTAATTGATAAGATGTACGTTATCCGATATGGTCTAGTGGCTAGGATACCTGGCTTTCACCCAGGAGGCTCGGTTTCGATTCCCGGTATCGGAAGTTTGTTTTTGAATGAAGGACGTTTATTTTCTTTCTGATAAGTCGCTTCGGAAGAGATGTTCGTAATCTGAATTGGCCTACTGGCTAGGATATCTGGTTCAATCACAGGAGGCTAGGTTTCGATTCCTAATTTGATTCATAATAATTGTATTTGATAAAATGTTCGTTATCTGATATATTCTAGTGGCTAGGATACATGGCTTTCACCCAGAAGGCTCGGGTTCGATTCCTGGTACCGGAAGTTGGTTTCTAAATAAAATAAGTATACTTTTTTCCTAATAATTCTCTTTGATAAAGATGTTCGTAATCAAATATGGTCTAGTGGTTAGGTGATCGATTCCCGGTATCGGAAGTTCGTTTTTGAATAAAAGATATTTAGTTCATTCATAATAATTCTATTTGATGAGACGTTCGTTATCCGATATTGTCTAGTGGCTAGGATACCTCGCTCTCACCCAGGAGGCTCGGGTTCGATTCCCGGTATCAGAAGTTCGTTTTTGAATAAAAGATATTTAGTTCATTCATAATAATTCTATTTGATAGGAATTCGTTATCCGATATGGTCTAGTTGGCTAGGATACCTGGCTCTCACCCACCAGGCTCGGGTTCGATTCCCGGTATCAGAAGTTCGTTTTTGAATAAAAGATATTTAGTTAATTCATAATAATTCTATTTGATAAGACGTTCGTTATCCGATATGGTCTAGTGGCTAGGATACCTGGCTCTCACCAAGGAGGCTCGGTTTCGCTTCCCGGTATCGGAAGTTCGTTTTTGAATAAAAGATATTTAGTTCATTCCTAATAATTCTATTTGATAAGATGTTCCTTATCCGATATGGTCTAGTGGCTAGGATACCTGGCTCTAATTAAGTAACATATACTCAATACGCCTGTCAAACCTAATTCATATATTCATTATTTAATTTTACCTGAGTCTTTTGATGCATCTCATAATACTGTTCATGGAGCAAAAAATAATACAAGTCGAGTCCTCACTAATAAAAGTAACTGAATTAAGAAAAACCTAGACGATCCACATTTTCTGAGATTGACTTAAGTTTCTTAATTGTAATGTTAATTATGAGTTTCGTGTTTCTTGAATTATTTTATTTGTTATGTTCATTCCTAATGATTCTAATTGATAAGATGTACGTTATCCGATATGGTCTAGTGGCTAGGATAGCTGGCTTTCACCCAGGAGGCTCGGGTTCGATTCCCGGTACCGGAAGTTTGTTTTTGAATGAAGGACGTTTATTTTCTTTTTAATAATTCGCTTCGGAATAGATGTTCGTAATCTGAATTGGCCTAGTGGCTAGGATATCTGATTCAATCACAGGAGGCTAGGTTTCGATTCCTTATTTGATTCATAATAATTCTATTTGATAAAATGTTCGTTATCTGATATATTCTAGTGGCTAGGATACGTGGCTTTCACCCAGAAGGCTCGGGTTCGATTACTGGTACCGGAAGTTAGTTTCTAAATAAAATAAGTATACTTTCTTCCTAATAATTCTCTTTGATAAAGATGTTCGTAATCAAATATGGTCTAGTGGTTAGGTGATCGATTCCCGGTATCGGAAGTTCGTTTTTGAATAAGAGATATTTAGTTCATTCATAATAATTCTATTTGATTAGACGTTCGTTATCCGATATTGTCTAGTGGCTAGGATACCTAGCTTTTACCCAGGAGGCTCGGGTTCGATTCCTGGTACCGGAAGTTAGTTTCTAAATAAAATAAGTATACTTTTTTCCTAATAATTTTCTTTTTGATAAAGATGTTCGTAATCAAATATGGTCTAGTGGTTAGGTGATCGATTCCCGTTATCGGAAGTTCGTTTTTGAATAAAAGATATTTAGTTCATTCATAATAATTCTATTTGATGAGACGTTATCCGATATGGTCTAGTGGCTAGGATACCTGGCTCTCACCCTGGAGGCTCGGGTACGATTCCCGGCATCGGAAGTTCGTTTTTGAATAAAAGATATTTAGTTCATTCATAATAATTATATTTGCTATGACGTTCGTTATCCGATATGGTCTAGTTGGCTAGGATACCTGGCTCTCACCCACCAGGCTCGAGTTCGATTCCCGGTATCAGAAGTTCGTTTTTGAATAAAAGATATTTAGTTCATTCATAATAATTCTATTTGATAAGACGTTCGTTATCCGATATGGTCTAGTGGCTAGGATACCTGGCTCTCACCAAGGAGGCTCGGTTTCGCTTCCCGGTATCGGAAGTTCGTTTTTGAATAAAAGATATTTAGTTCATTCCTAATAATTCTATTTGATAAGATGTTCTTATCCCATATGGTCCAGTGGCTAGGATACCTGGCTCTAATTAAGTAACATATACTCAATACGCCTGTCAAACCTAATTAATTTATTCATAATTTAATTTTACCTGAGTCTTTTGATGCATCTTATAATACTGTTCATAGAGCAAAAAATAATCCAACTCGAGTCCTCACTAATAAAAGTAACTGAATTAAGAAAAACCTGGACGATCCACATTTTCTGAGATTGACTTAAGTTTCCTAATTGTATTGTTAATTATGAGTTTCGTGTTTCTTGAATTATTTCATGTGTTATGTTCATTCCTAATGATTCTAATTGATAAGATGTACGTTATCCGATATGGTCTAGTGGCTAGGATACCTGGCTTTCACCTAGGAGGCTCGGGTTCGATTCCCGGTATCGGAAGTTTGTTTTTGAATAAAGGACGTTTATTTTCTTTCTAATAATTCGCTTCGGAAGAGATGTTCGTAATCTGAATTGGCCTAGTGGCTAGGATATCTGGTTCAATCACAGGAGGCTAGGTTTCGATTCCTTATTTGATTCATAATAATTCTATTTGATAAAATGTTCATTATCTGATATATTCTAGTGGCTAGGATACGTGGCTTTCACCCAGAAGGCTCGGGTTCGATTACTGGTACCGGAAGTTAGTTTCTTAATAAAATAAGTATACTTTTTTCCTAATAATTCTCTTTGATAAAGATGTTCGTAATCAAATATGGTCTAGTGGTTAGGTGATCGATTCCCGGTATCGGAAGTTCGTTTTTGAATTAAAGATATTTAGTTCATTCATAATAATTCTATTTGATAAGACGTTCGTTATCCGATATTGTCTAGTGGCAAGGATACCTGGCTCTCACCCAGGAGGCTCGGGTTCGATTCCAGGTATCAGAAGTTCGTTTTTGACTAAAAGATGTTTAGTTCATTCATAATAATTCTATTTGATAAGACGTTCGTTATCCGATATGGTCTAGTGGCTAGGATACCTGGCTCTCACCCAGGAGGCTCGGGTTCGATTCCCGGTATCGGAAGTTCGTTTTTGAATAAAAGATATTTAGTTCATTCCTAATACTTCTATTTGATAAGGTGTTCCTTATCCGATATGGTCTAGTAGCTAGGATACCTGGCTCTAATTAAGTAACATATACTCAATACGCCTGTCAAACCTAATTCATATATTTATAATTTAATTTTACCTGAGTCTTTTGATGCATCTCATAATACTATTCATAGAGCAAAAAATAATCCAAGTCGAGTCCTCACTAAAAAAAGTAACTGAATTAAGGAAAACCTAGACGATCCACATTTTCTGAGATTGACTTAAGTTTCTTAATTGTATTGTTAATTATGAGTTTCGTGTTTCTTGAATTATTTTATGTGTTATGTTCATTCCTAATGATTCTAATTGATAAGATGTACGTTATCCGATATGGTCTAGTGGCTAGGATACCTAGCTTTCACCCAGGGGGCTCGGGTTTGATTCCTGGTACCGGAAGTTAGTTTCTAAATAAAATAAGTATACTTTTTTCCTAATAATTTTCTTTTTGATAAAGATGTTCGTAATCAAATATGGTCTAGTGGTTAGGTGATCGATTCCCGTTATCGGAAGTTCGTTTTTGAATAAAAGATATTTGGTTCATTCATAATAATTCTATTTGATAAGACGTTCGTTATCCGATATGGTCTAGTGGCTAGGATACCTGGCTCTCACCCAGGAGGCTCGGGTTCGATTCCCGGTATCGGAAGTTCGTTTTTGAATAAAAGATATTTGGTTCATTCATAATAATTCTATTTGATAAGACGTTCGTTATCCGATATGGTCTAGTGGCTAGGATACCTGGCTCTCACCCAGGAGGCTCGGGTTCGATTCCCGGTATCGGAAGTTCGTTTTTGAATAAAAGATATTTAGTTCATTCATAATAATTCTATTTGATAAGACGTTCGTTATCCGATATGGTCTAGTGGCTAGGATACCTGGCTCTCACCCAGGAGGCTCGGGTTCGATTCCCGGTATCGGAAGTTCGTTTTTGAATAAAAGATATTTAGTTCATTCATAATAATTCTATTTGATAAGACGTTCGTTATCCGATATTGTCTAGTGGCTAGGATACCTGGCTCTAACCCAGGAGGCTCGGGTTCGATTCCCGGTATCAGAAGTTCGTTTTTGAACAAAAGATGTTTAGTTCATTCATAATAATTCTATTTGATAAGACGTTCGTTATCCGATATGGTCTAGTGGCTAGGATACCTGGCTCTCACCCAGGAAGCTCGGGTTCGATTCCCGGTATCAGAAGTTCTTTTTTGAATAAAAGATATTTAGTTCATTCATAATAATTCTATTTGATAAGACGTTCGTTATCCGATATGGTCTAGTGGCTAAGATACCTGGCTCTCACCCAGGAGGCTCGGGTTCGATTCCCGGTATCGGAAGTTCGTTTTTGAATAAAAGATATTTAGTTCATTCATAATAATTCTATTTGATAAGACGTTCGTTATCCGATATGGTCTAGTGGCTAGGATACCTGGCTCTCACCCAGGAGGCTCGGGTTCGATTCCCGGTATCGGAAGTTCGTTTTTGAATAAAAGATATTTAGTTCATTCATAATAATTCTATTTGATAAGACGTTCGTTATCCGATATTGTCTAGTGGCTAGGATACCTGGCTCTAACCCAGGAGGCTCGGGTTCGATTCCCGGTATCAGAAGTTCGTTTTTGAACAAAAGATGTTTAGTTCATTCATAATAATTCTATTTGATAAGACGTTCGTTATCCGATATGGTCTAGTGGCTAGGATACCTGGCTCTCACCCAGGAGGCTCGGGTTCGATTCCCGGTATCAGAAGTTCGTTTTTGAATAAAAGATTTAGTTCATTCATAATAATTCTATTTGATAAGACGTTCGTTATCCGATATGGTCTAGTGGCTAAGATACCTGGCTCTCACCCAGGAGGCTCGGGTTCGATTCCCGGTATCGGAAGTTCGTTTTTGAATAAAACATATTCAGTTCATTCCTAATAATTCTATTTGATAAGAAGTTCCTTATCCGATATGGTCTAGTGGCTAGGATACCTGGCTCTAATTAAGTAACATATACTCAATACGCCTGTCAAACCTAATTCATATATTCATAATTTAATTTTACCTGAGTCTTTTGATGCATCTCATAATACTGTTCATAGAGCAAAAAATAATCCAAGTCGAGTCCTCACTAATAAAAGTAACTGAAACTGAATTAAGAAAAACCTAGACGATCCACATTTTCTGAGATTGACTTAAGTTTCTTAATTGTATTGTTAATTATGAGTTTCGTGTTTCTTGAATTATTTTATGTGTTATGTTCATTCCTTATGATTCTAATTGATAAGATGTACGTTATCTGATATTATCTAGTGGCTAGGATACCTTGCTTTCACCCAGGAGGCTCGGGTTCGATTCCTGGTATCAGAAGTTCGAATTTGAATAAAAGATATTCAGTTCATTCATAATAATTCTATTTGATAAAACGTTCGTTATCCGATATGGTATAGTGGCTAGGATACCTGGCTCTCACCCAGGAGGCTCGAGTTCGATTCCCGGTATCAAAAGTTCGTTTTTGAATAAAAGATATTTAGTTCATTCATAATAATTCTATTTGATAAAACGTTCGTTATCCGATATGGTATAGTGGCTAGGATACCTGGCTCTCACCCAGGAGGCTCGAGTTCGATTCCCGGTATCGGGAGTTCGTTTTCGAATAAAATATATTTAGTTCATTCCTAATAATTCTATTTGATAAGAAGTTCGTTATCCGATATGGTCTAGTGGCTAGGATACCTGGCTCTCACCCAGGAGGCTCGGGTTCGATTCCTGGTATCAGAAGTTCGTTTTTGAATAAAAGATATTTAGTTCATTCATAATAATTCTATTTGACAAAGCGTTCGTTATCCGATATGGTATAGAGGCTAGGATACCTGGCTCTCACCCAGGAGGCTCGAGTTCGATTCCCGGTATCGGGAGTTCGTTTTTGAATAAAAGATATTTAGTTCATTCCTAATAATTCTATTTGATAAGATGTTCGTTATCCGATATGGTCTAGTGGCTAGGATACCTGGCTCTCACCCAGGAGGCTCGGGTTCGATTCATTCATAATAATTCTATTTGATAAGACGTTCGTTATCCGATATGGTCTAGTGGCTAGGATACCTGGCTCTCACCCAGGAGGCTAGGGTTCGATTCCCGGTATCAAAAGTTCGTTTTTGAATAAAAGATATTTAGTTCATTCATAATAATTCTATTTGATAAGATGTTCGTTATCCGATATGGTCTAGTGGCTAGGATACCTGGCTCTCACCCAGGAGGCTCGGGTTCGATTCCCGGTATCGGAAGTTCGTTTTTGAATAAAAGATATTTAGTTCATTCCTAAGAATTCTATTTGATAAGATGTTCCTTATCCCATATGGTCCAGTGGCTAGGATACCTGGCTCTAATTAAGTAACATATACTCATTACGCCTGTCAAACCTAATTCATATATTCATAATTTAATTTTACCTGAGTCTTTTGATGCATCTCATAATACTGTTCATAGAGCAAAAAATAATCCAAGTCGAGTCCTCACTAATAAAAGTAACTGAATTAAGAAAAACCTAGACGATCCACATTTTCTGAGATTGACTTAAGTTTCTTAATTGTATTGTTAATTATGAGTTTCGTGTTTCTTGAATTATTTTATGTGTTATGTTCATTCCTTATGATTCTAATTGATAAGATGTACGTTATCCGATATTATCTAGTGGCTAGGATACCTGGCTTTCACCCAGGAGGCTCGGGTTCGATTCCTGGTACCGGAAGTTGGTTTCTAAATAAAATAAGTATACTTTTTTCCTAATAATTCTCTTCGATAAAGATGTTCGTAATCAAATATGGTCTAGTGGTTAGGTGATCGATTCCCGGTATCGGAAGTTCGTTTTTGAATAAAATATATTTAGTTCATTCATAATAATTCTATTTGATAAGATCTCGTTATCCGATATGCTCTAGTGGCTAGGATACCTGGCTCTCACCCAGGAGGCTCGGGTTCGATTCCCGGTATCGGAAGTTCGTTTTTGAATAAAAGATATTTAGTTCATTCATAATAATTCTATTTGATATGACGTTCGTTATCCGATATTGTCTAGTGGCTAGGATACCTGGCTCTCACCCAGGAGGCTCGGGTTCGATTCCCGGTATCGGAAGTTTGTTTTTGAATGAAGGACGTTTATTTTCTTTCTAATAATTCGCTTCGGAAGAGATGTTCGTAATCTGAATTGGCCTAGTGGCTAGGACATCTGGTTCAATCACAGGAGACTAGGTTTAGATTCCTAATTTGATTCATAATAATTCTATTTGATAAATGTTCGTTATCTGATATATTCTAGTAGATAGGATACGTGGCTTTCACCCAGAAGGCTCGGGTTCGATTCCTGGTACCGGAAGTTAGTTTCTAAATAAAATAAGTATACTTTTTTCCTTATAATTCTCTTTGATAAAGATGTTCGTAATCAAATATGGTCTAGTGGTTAGGTTATCAATTCCCGGTATCGGAAGTTCGTTTTTGAATAAAAGATATTTAGTTCATTCATAATAATTCTATTTGATAAGGATGTCGTTATCCGATATGGTCTAGTGGCTAGGATACCTGGCTCTCACCCAGGAGGCTCGGGTTCGATTCCCGGTATCGGAAGTTTGTTTTTGAATAAAAGATGTTCATTCCTAATGATTCTATTTGATAAGATGTTCCTTATCCGATATGGTCTAGTGGCTAGGATACCTGGCTCTAATCAAGTAACATATACTCAATACGCCTGTCAAACCTAATTCATACATTCATAATTTAATTTTACCTGAGCCTTTTGATGCATCTCATAATACTGTTCATAGAGCAAAAAATAATCCAACTCGAGTCCTCACTAATAAAAGTAACTGAATAAGAAAAACCTAGACGATCCACATTTTCTGAGATTGACTTAAGTTTCTTAATTGTATTGTTAATTATGAGTTTCGTGTTTCTTGAATTATTTTATGTGTTATGTTCATTCCTAATGGTTCTAATTGATAAGATGTACGTTATCCGATAAGATGTACGTTATCCGAGATGTACGTTATCCGAGGATACCTGGCTTTCACCCAGGAGGCTCGGGTTCGATTCCCGGTATCGGAAGTTTGTTTTTGAATGAAGGACGATTATTTTCTTTCTAATAATTCGCTTCGGAAGAGATGTTCGTAATCTGAATTGGCATAGTGGCTAGGATGTCTGGTTCAATCACAGGAGACTAGGTTTCGATTCCTTATTTGATTCATAATAATTCTATTTGATAAATGTTCGTTATCTGATATATTCTATTAGCTAGGATACTTCTTCCACCCAGAAGGCTCGGGTTCGATTCCTGGTACCGGAAGTTAGTTTCTAAATAAAATAAGTATACTTTTTTCCTTATAATTCTCTTTGATAAAGATGTTCGTAATCAAATATGGTCTAGTGGTTAGGTGATCGATTCCCGGTATCGGAAGTTCGTTTTTGAATAAAAGATATTTAGTTCATTCATAATAATTCTATTTTATAAGACGTTCGTTATCCGATATGGTCTAGTGGCTAGGATACCTGGCTCTAATTAAGTAACATATACTCAATACGCCTGTCAAACCTAATTCATATATTCATAATTTAATTTTAATTTAATTTACTTTTGATGCATCTCATAATACTGTTCATAGAGCAAAAAATAATCCAAGTCGAGTCCTCACTAATAAAAGTAACTGAATTAAGAAAAACCTAGACGATCCACATTTTCTGAGATTCACTTAAGTTTCTTAATTGTATTGTTAATTATGAGTTTCGTGTTTCTTGAATTATTTTATGTGTTATGTTCATTCCTAATGATTCTAATTGGTAAAATGTACGTTATCTGATATGGTCTAGTGGCTAGGATACTTGGCTTTCACCCAGGAGGCTCGGGTTCGATTCCTGGTACCGGAAGTTAGTTTCTAAATAAAATAAGTATACTGTTTTCCTAATAATTCTCTTCGATAAAGATGTTCGTAATCAAATATGGTCTAGTAGTTAGGTGATCGATTCCCGGTATCGGAAGTTCGTTTTTGAATAAAATATATTTAGTTCATTCATAATAATTCTATTTGATAAGACGTTCGTTATCCGATATGGTCTAGTGGCTAGGATACCTGGCTCTCACCCAGGAGGCTCGGGTTCGATTCCCGGTATCGGAAGTTCGTTTTTGAATAAAAGATATTTAGTTCATTCATAATAATTCTATTTGATATGACGTTCGTTATCCGATATTGTCTAGTGGCTAGGATACCTGTCTCTCACCCAGGAGGCACGGGTTCGATTCCCGGTATCGGAAGTTGGGTTTTGAATAAGAGATATTTAGTTCATTCCTAATAATTCTATTTGATAAGATGTTCGTTATCCGATATGGTCTAGTGGCTAGGATACTTGGCTCTCACCCAGGAGGCTCGGGTTCGATTCCCGGTATCAAAAGTTCGTTTTTGAATAAAAGATATTTAGTTCATTTATAATAATTCTATTTGAAAGGACGTTCGTTATCCGATATGGTCTAGTGGCTAGGATACCTGGCTCTCACCCAGGAGGCTCGGGTTCGAGTCCCGGTATCGGAAGTTCGTTTTTGAATAAAAGATATTTAGTTCATTCCTAATAATTCTATTTGATAAGATGTTCTTATCCCATATGGTCCAGTGGCTAGGATACCTGGCTCTAATTATGTAACATATACTCATTACGTCTGTCAAACCTAACTCATATATTCATAATTTAATTTTACCTGAGTCTTTTGATGCATCTCATAATACTGTTCATAGAGCAAACAATAATCCAAGTCGAGTCCTCACTAATAATTCTAATTGATAAGATGTCCGTTATACGATATGGTCTAGTGGCTAGGATATCTGGCTTTCACCCAGAAGGCTCGGGTTCGATTCCCGGTATCGGAAGTTTGTTTTTGAATGAAGGACGTTTATTTTCTTTCTAATAATTCGCTTCGGAAAAGATGTTCGTAATCTGAATTGGCCTAGTGGCTAGAATATCTGGTTCAATCACAGGAGACTAGGTTTTGATTCCTAATTTGATTCATAATAATTCTATTTGATAAATGTTCGTTATCTGATATATTCTAGTGGCTAGGATACGTGGCTTTCACCCAGAAGGCTCGGGTTCGATTCCTGGAACCGGAAGTTAGTTTCTAATAAAATAAGTATACTTTTTCCTTATAATTCTCTTTGATAAAGATGTTCGCAATCAAATATGGTCTAGTAGTTAGGTGATCGATTCCCGCTATCGGAAGTTCGTTTTTGAATAAAAGATATTTAGTTCATTCATAATAATTCTATTTGATAAGACGTTCGTTATCCGATATTGTCTAGTGGCTAGGATACCTGGCTCTCACACAGAAGGCTCGGGTTAGATTCCCGGTATCGAAAGTTCGTTTTTGAATAAAAGATATTTAGTTCATTCATAATAATTCTCTTTGATAGGACGTTCGTTATCCGATATGGTCTAGTGGCTAGGATACCTGGCTCTCACCCAGGAGGCTCGGGTTCGATTCCCGGTATCGGAAGTTCGTTTTGGAATAAAAGATATTTAGTTCATTCCTAATAATTCTATTTGATAAGATGTCCAATATCCGATAATGTCTAGTGGCTAGGATACCTGGCTCTAATTAAGTAACATATACTCAATACGCCTGTCAAACCTAATTCATTTATTCATAATTTAATTTTACCTGAGTCTTTTGATGCATCTCATAATACTGTTCATAGAGCAAAAAATAATCCAACTCGAGTCCTCACTAATAAAAGTAACTGAATTAAGAAAAACCTAGACGATCCACATTTTCTGAGATTGATTTAAGTTTCTTAATTGTATTGTTAATTATGAGTTTCGTGTTTCTTGAATTATTTCATGTGTTATGTTCATTCCTAATGATTCTAATTGATAAGATGTACGTTATCCGATATGGTCTAGTGGATAGGATACCTGGCTTTCACCCAGGAGGCTCGGGTTCGATTCCCGGTATCGGAAGTTTGTTTTTGAATAAAGGACGTTTATTTTCTTTCTAATAATTCGCTTCGGAAGAGATGTTCGTAATCTGAATTGGCCTAGTGGCTAGGATATCTGGTTCAATCACAGGAGGCTAGGTTTCGATTCCTTATTTGATTCATAATAATTCTATTTGATAAAATGTTCGTTATCTGATATATTCTAGTGGCTAGGATACGTGGCTTTCACCCAGAAGGCTCGGGTTCGATTACTGGTACCGGAAGTTAGTTTCTTAATAAAATAAGTATACTTTTTTCCTAATAATTCTCTTTGATAAAGATGTTCGTATTCAAATATGGTCTAGTGGTTAGGTGATCGATTCCCGGTATCGGAAGTTCGTTTTTGAATAAAATATATTTAGTTCATTCATAATAATTCTATTTGATAAGACGTTCGTTATCCGATATGGTCTATTGGCTAGGATACCTGGCTCTCACCCAGGAGGCTCGGGTTCGATTCCCGGTATCGGAAGTTCGTTTTTGAATAAAAGATATTTATTTCATTCATAATAATTCTATTTGATATGATGTTCGTTATCCGATATTGTCTAGTGGCTAGGATACCTGGCTCTCACCCATGTGGCTCGGGTTCGATTCCCGGTATCGGAAGTTTGTTTTTGAATGAAGGACGTTTATTTTCTTTCTAATAATTCGCTTCGGAAGAGATGTTTGTAATCTGAATTGGCCTAGTGGCTAGGATATCTGGTTCAATCACAGGAGACTAGGTTTCGATTCCTAATTTGATTCATAATAATTCTATTTGATAAATGTTGGTTATCTGATATATTCTAGTAGCTAGGATACGTGGCTTTCACCCAGAAGGCTCGGGTTCGATTCCTGGTACCGGAAGTTAGTTTCTAAATAAAATAAGTATACTTTTTTCCTTATAATTCTCTTTGATTAAGATGTACGTAATCAAATATGGTCTAGTGGTTAGGTGATCGATTCCCGGTATCGGAAGTTCGTTTTTGAATAAAAGATATTTAGTTCATTCATAATAATTCTCTTTGATAGGACGTTCGTTATCCGATATGGTCTAGTGGCTAGGATACCTGGCTCTCACCCAGGAGGCTCGGGTTCGATTCCCGGTATCGGAAGTTCCTTTTGGAATAAAAGATATTTAGTTCATTCCTAATAATTCTATTTGATAAGATGTCCGTTATCCGATAATGTCTAGTGGCTAGGATACCTGGCTCTAATTAAGTAACATATACTCAATACGCCTGTCAAACCTAATTCATTTATTCATAATTTAATTTTACCTGAGTCTTTTGATGCATCTCATAATACTGTTCATAGAGCAAAAAATAATCCAACTCGAGTCCTCACTAATAAAAGTAACTAAATTAAGAAAAACCTAGACGATCCACATTTTCTGAGATTGATTTAAGTTTCTTAATTGTATTGTTAATTATGAGTTTCGTGTTTCTTGAATTATTTCATGTGTTATGTTCATTCCTAATGATTCTAATTGATAAGATGTACGTTATCCGATATGGTCTAGTGATACTATAAGTACCTTGGATCTATGAAAGTGTTTACTTTTATTTTCTATTGAGGGCCGTGTATTCCTAAGATTCACCGAGTAAGTCTATACATTGTTTATTTGATTTTATTATATTTTTTATATGTAATGTTGAACTGATCTTATCGTAACTTTAATTATTTCTTGAGAATGTGCTACATGTTTTGAGATTTTTTGAAGTAATTTATTTAAATATATTGAATATTTCAAATAAATTAGTTTTTGAGAAGTTCTTGAAATTATGTTTTATATTTTTGAGAAAGGGTTATTTTTCATTCATATGAGATCGGAAAACAACATTTTGTAACAAACAGGGCTTCGTAAGTTTGTCTGAAGAGTTCATTACGCATGCCTGGAACGAAACAAAAAATGTTTGCTTATTTATATTTTAATTTTAATTGACAGTTTGTATTCGTTGGTTTTTCTTAATTCCGTTTGATATTGTATGATGAATTTTGACGTCTATTAAATATGAGCAGTGCTTATAAAGACATTAATTTAATTCTTAAAGTCTCTTCAAAGAATTTTTTGAAATTAAAATTGTAGAAGACAACAGATTAAATCTGTTTTGATTTTCATATTTGTAATAATCCTTCTATCAAGTAAAAAACCATTCCTTCTTATTTTATTTTATATATAATATATAATTATATTAGGTTTTTTAAATAAAGAAATTCATTATACAGTGTTGCACGGTTTTAACTGAGGCCAAGTGCCTTATAAGCTTTGTATGATTCTGTGAACGCGGAACATAAGTACCTTGGATCTATGAAAGTGTTTACTTTTATTTTCTATTGAGGGCCGTGTATTCCTAAGATTCACCGAGTAAGTCTATACATTGTTTATTTGATTTTATTATATTTTTTATATGTAATGTTGAACTGATCTTATCGTAACTTTAATTATTTCTTGAGAATGTGCTACATGTTTTGAGATTTTTTGAAGTAATTTATTTAAATATATTGAATATTTCAAATAAATTAGTTTTTGAGAAGTTCTTGAAATTATGTTTTATATTTTTGAGAAAGGGTTATTTTTCATTCATATGGGATCGGAAAACAACATTTTGTAACAAACAGGGCTTCGTAAGTTTGTCTGAAGAGTTCATTACGCATGCCTGGAACGAAACAAAAAATGTTTGCTTATTTATATTTTAATTTCAATTGACAGTTTATATTCGTTGGTTTTTCTATATTCCGTTTGACATTGTATGATGAATTTTGACTTTATACGTCTATTAAATATGAGCAGTGCTTATAAAGACATTAATTTAATTCTTAAAGTTTCTTCAAAGAATTTTTTGAAATTAAAATTGTAGAAGACAACAGATTAAATCTGTTTTGATTTTCAATTTTGTAATAATCCTTCTACCAAGTAAAAAAACCGTTCCTTTTATTTATTTTATATATAATAAAAATTATATTATGTTTTTTAAATAAAGAAATTCATTATACGGTGTTGAAGGGTTTTAACTAAGGCCAAGTGCCTTATAAGCTTTGTATGATTCTGTGAACGCGGAACATAAGTACCTTGGATCTATGAAAGTGTTTACTTTTATTTTCTATTGAGGGCCGTGTATTCCTAAGATTCACCGAGTAAGTCTATACATTGTTTAGTTGATTTTATTATATTTTTTATATGTAATGTTGAACTGATCTTATCGTAACTTTAATTATTTCTTGAGAATGTGCTACATGTTTTGAGATTTTTTGAAGTAATTTATTTAAATATATTGAATATTTCAAATAAATTAGTTTTTGAGAAGTTCTTGAAATTATGTTTTATATTTTTGAGAAAGGGTTATTTTTCATTCATATGGGATCGGAAAACAACATTTTGTAACAAACAGGGCTTCGTAAGTTTGTCTGAAGAGTTCATTACGCATGCCTGGAACGAAACAAAAAATGTTTGCTTATTTATATTTTAATTTCAATTGACAGTTTATATTCGTTGGTTTTTCTATATTCCGTTTGACATTGTATGATGAATTTTGACTTTATACGTCTATTAAATATGAGCAGTGCTTATAAAGACATTAATTTAATTCTTAAAGTTTCTTCAAAGAATTTTTTGAAATTAAAATTATAGAAGACAACAGATTAAATCTGTTTTGATTTTCAATTTTGTAATAATCCTTCTACCAAGTAAAAAAACCGTTCCTTTTATTTATTTTATATATAATATAAAATTATATTATGTTTTTTAAATAAAGAAATTCATTATACGGTGTTGAAGGGTTTTAACTAAGGCCAAGTGCCTTATAAGCTTTGTATGATTCTGTGAACGCGGAACATAAGTACCTTGGATCTATGAAAGTGTTTACTTTTATTTTCTATTGAGGGCCGTGTATTCCTAAGATTCACCGAGTAAGTCTATACATTGTTTATTTGATTTTATTATATTTTTTATATGTAATGTTGAACTGATCTTATCGTAACTTTAATTATTTCTTGAGAATGTGCTACATGTTTTGAGATTTTTTGAAGTAATTTATTTAAATATATTGAATATTTCAAATAAATTAGTTTTTGAGAAGTTCTTGAAATTATGTTTTATATTTTTGAGAAAGGGTTATTTTTCATTCATATGGGATCGGAAAACAACATTTTGTAACAAACAGGGCTTCGTAAGTTTGTCTGAAGAGTTCATTACGCATGCCTGGAACGAAACAAAAAATGTTTGCTTATTTATATTTTAATTTCAATTGACAGTTTATATTCGTTGGTTTTTCTATATTCCGTTTGACATTGTATGATGAATTTTGACTTTATACGTCTATTAAATATGAGCAGTGCTTATAAAGACATTAATTTAATTCTTAAAGTTTCTTCAAAGAATTTTTTGAAATTAAAATTGTAGAAGACAACAGATTAAATCTGTTTTGATTTTCAATTTTGTAATAATCCTTCTACCAAGTAAAAAAACCGTTCCTTTTATTTATTTTATATATAATATAAAATTATATTATGTTTTTTAAATAAAGAAATTCATTATACGGTGTTGAAGGGTTTTAACTAAGGCCAAGTGCCTTATAAGCTTTGTATGATTCTGTGAACGCGGAACATAAGTACCTTGGATCTATGAAAGTGTTTACTTTTATTTTCTATTGAGGGCCGTGTATTCCTAAGATTCACCGAGTAAGTCTATACATTGTTTAGTTGATTTTATTATATTTTTTATATGTAATGTTGAACTGATCTTATCGTAACTTTAATTATTTCTTGAGAATGTGCTACATGTTTTGAGATTTTTTGAAGTAATTTATTTAAATATATTGAATATTTCAAATAAATTAGTTTTTGAGAAGTTCTTGAAATTATGTTTTATATTTTTGAGAAAGGGTTATTTTTCATTCATATGGGATCGGAAAACAACATTTTGTAACAAACAGGGCTTCGTAAGTTTGTCTGAAGAGTTCATTACGCATGCCTGGAACGAAACAAAAAATGTTTGCTTATTTATATTTTAATTTCAATTGACAGTTTATATTCGTTGGTTTTTCTATATTCCGTTTGACATTGTATGATGAATTTTGACTTTATACGTCTATTAAATATGAGCAGTGCATATAAAGACATTAATTTAATTCTTAAAGTTTCTTCAAAGAATTTTTTGAAATTAAAATTATAGAAGACAACAGATTAAATCTGTTTTGATTTTCAATTTTGTAATAATCCTTCTACCAAGTAAAAAAACCGTTCCTTTTATTTATTTTATATATAATATAAAATTATATTATGTTTTTTAAATAAAGAAATTCATTATACGGTGTTGAAGGGTTTTAACTAAGGCCAAGTGCCTTATAAGCTTTGTATGATTCTGTGAACGCGGAACATAAGTACCTTGGATCTATGAAAGTGTTTACTTTTATTTTCTATTGAGGGCCGTGTATTCCTAAGATTCACCGAGTAAGTCTATACATTGTTTATTTGATTTTATTATATTTTTTATATGTAATGTTGAACTGATCTTATCGTAACTTTAATTATTTCTTGAGAATGTGCTACATGTTTTGAGATTTTTTGAAGTAATTTATTTAAATATATTGAATATTTCAAATAAATTAGTTTTTGAGAAGTTCTTGAAATTATGTTTTATATTTTTGAGAAAGGGTTATTTTTCATTCATATGGGATCGGAAAACAACATTTTGTAACAAACAGGGCTTCGTAAGTTTGTCTGAAGAGTTCATTACGCATGCCTGGAACGAAACAAAAAATGTTTGCTTATTTATATTTTAATTTCAATTGACAGTTTATATTCGTTGGTTTTTCTATATTCCGTTTGACATTGTATGATGAATTTTGACTTTATACGTCTATTAAATATGAGCAGTGCTTATAAAGACATTAATTTAATTCTTAAAGTTTCTTCAAAGAATTTTTTGAAATTAAAATTGTAGAAGACAACAGATTAAATCTGTTTTGATTTTCAATTTTGTAATAATCCTTCTACCAAGTAAAAAAACCGTTCCTTTTATTTATTTTATATATAATATAAAATTATATTATGTTTTTTAAATAAAGAAATTCATTATACGGTGTTGAAGGGTTTTAACTAAGGCCAAGTGCCTTATAAGCTTTGTATGATTCTGTGAACGCGGAACATAAGTACCTTGGATCTATGAAAGTGTTTACTTTTATTTTCTATTGAGGGCCGTGTATTCCTAAGATTCACCGAGTAAGTCTATACATTGTTTAGTTGATTTTATTATATTTTTTATATGTAATGTTGAACTGATCTTATCGTAACTTTAATTATTTCTTGAGAATGTGCTACATGTTTTGAGATTTTTTGAAGTAATTTATTTAAATATATTGAATATTTCAAATAAATTAGTTTTTGAGAAGTTCTTGAAATTATGTTTTATATTTTTGAGAAAGGGTTATTTTTCATTCATATGGGATCGGAAAACAACATTTTGTAACAAACAGGGCTTCGTAAGTTTGTCTGAAGAGTTCATTACGCATGCCTGGAACGAAACAAAAAATGTTTGCTTATTTATATTTTAATTTCAATTGACAGTTTATATTCGTTGGTTTTTCTATATTCCGTTTGACATTGTATGATGAATTTTGACTTTATACGTCTATTAAATATGAGCAGTGCTTATAAAGACATTAATTTAATTCTTAAAGTTTCTTCAAAGAATTTTTTGAAATTAAAATTATAGAAGACAACAGATTAAATCTGTTTTGATTTTCAATTTTGTAATAATCCTTCTACCAAGTAAAAAAACCGTTCCTTTTATTTATTTTATATATAATATAAAATTATATTATGTTTTTTAAATAAAGAAATTCATTATACGGTGTTGAAGGGTTTTAACTAAGGCCAAGTGCCTTATAAGCTTTGTATGATTCTGTGAACGCGGAACATAAGTACCTTGGATCTATGAAAGTGTTTACTTTTATTTTCTATTGAGGGCCGTGTATTCCTAAGATTCACCGAGTAAGTCTATACATTGTTTATTTGATTTTATTATATTTTTTATATGTAATGTTGAACTGATCTTATCGTAACTTTAATTATTTCTTGAGAATGTGCTACATGTTTTGAGATTTTTTGAAGTAATTTATTTAAATATATTGAATATTTCAAATAAATTAGTTTTTGAGAAGTTCTTGAAATTATGTTTTATATTTTTGAGAAAGGGTTATTTTTCATTCATATGGGATCGGAAAACAACATTTTGTAACAAACAGGGCTTCGTAAGTTTGTCTGAAGAGTTCATTACGCATGCCTGGAACGAAACAAAAAATGTTTGCTTATTTATATTTTAATTTCAATTGACAGTTTATATTCGTTGGTTTTTCTATATTCCGTTTGACATTGTATGATGAATTTTGACTTTATACGTCTATTAAATATGAGCAGTGCTTATAAAGACATTAATTTAATTCTTAAAGTTTCTTCAAAGAATTTTTTGAAATTAAAATTGTAGAAGACAACAGATTAAATCTGTTTTGATTTTCAATTTTGTAATAATCCTTCTACCAAGTAAAAAAACCGTTCCTTTTATTTATCCGATATTGTCTAGTGGCTAGGATACCTGGCTCTCACACAGAAGGCTCGGGTTAGATTCCCGGTATCGGAAGTTCGTTTTTGAATAAAAGATATTTAGTTCATTCATAATAATTCTCTTTGATAGGACGTTTGTTATCCGATATGGTCTAGTGGCTAGGATACCTGGCTCTCACCCAGGAGGCTCGGGTTCGATTCCCGGTATCGGAAGTTCGTTTTGGAATAAAAGATATTTAGTTCATTCCTAATAATTCTATTTGATAAGATGTCCGTTATCCGATAATGTTTAGTGGCTAGGATACCTGGCTCTAATTAAGTAACATATACTCAATACGCCTGTCAAACCTAATTCATTTATTCATAATTTAATTTTACATGAGTCTTTTGATGCATCTCATAATACTGTTCATAGAGCAAAAAATAATCCAACTCGAGTCCTCACTAATAAAAGTAACTGAATTAAGAAAAACCTAGACGATCCACATTTTCTGAGATTGATTTAAGTTTCTTAATTGTATTGTTAATTATGAGTTTCGTGTTTCTTGAATTATTTCATGTGTTATGTTCATTCCTAATGATTCTAATTGATAAGATGTACGTTATCCGATATGGTCTAGTGATACTATAAGTACCTTGGATCTATGAAAGTGTTTACTTTTATTTTCTATTGAGGGCCGTGTATTCCTAAGATTCACCGAGTAAGTCTATACATTGTTTATTTGATTTTATTATATTTTTTATATGTAATGTTGAACTGATCTTATCGTAACTTTAATTATTTCTTGAGAATGTGCTACATGTTTTGAGATTTTTTGAAGTAATTTATTTAAATATATTGAATATTTCAAATAAATTAGTTTTTGAGAAGTTCTTGAAATTATGTTTTATATTTTTGAGAAAGGGTTATTTTTCATTCATATGGGATCGGAAAACAACATTTTGTAACAAACAGGGCTTCGTAAGTTTGTCTGAAGAGTTCATTACGCATGCCTGGAACGAAACAAAAAATGTTTGCTTATTTATATTTTAATTTTAATTGACAGTTTGTATTCGTTGGTTTTTCTTAATTCCGTTTGATATTGTATGATGAATTTTGACGTCTATTAAATATGAGCAGTGCTTATAAAGACATTAATTTAATTCTTAAAGTCTCTTCAAAGAATTTTTTGAAATTAAAATTGTAGAAGACAACAGATTAAATCTGTTTTGATTTTCATATTTGTAATAATCCTTCTATCAAGTAAAAAACCATTCCTTCTTATTTTAAAAGATATTTAGTTCATTCCTAATGATTCTATTTGATAAGATGTTCCTTATCCGATATGGTCTAGTGGCTAGGATACCTGGCTCTAATTAAGTAACATATACTCAATACGCCTGTCAAACCTAATTCATATATTCATAATTTAATTTTACCTGAGTCTTTTGATGCATCTCATAATACTGTTCATAGAGCAAAAAATAATCCAAGTCGAGTCCTCACTAATAAAAGTAACTGAATTAAGAAAAACCTAGACGATCCACATTTTCTGAGATTGACTTAAGGTTCTTAATTGTATTGTTAATTATGAGTTTCGTGTTTCTTGAATTATTATATGTGTTATGTTCATTCCTAATGATTCTAATTGATAAAATGTACGTTATCTGATATGGTCTAGTGGCTAGGATACCTGGCTTCCACCCAGGAGGCTCGGGTTCGATTCCTGGTACCGGAAGTTAGTTTCTAAATAAAATAAGTATACTTTTTTCCTAATAATTCTCTTCGATAAAGATGTTCGTAATCAAATATGGTCTAGTGGTTAGGTGATCGATTCCCGGTATCGGAAGTTCGTTTTTGAATAAAATATATTTAGTTCATTCATAATAATTCTATTTGATAAGATCTCGTTATCCGATATGGTCTAGTGGCTAGGATACCTGGCTCTCACCCAGGAGGCTCGGGTTCGATTCCCGGTATCGGAAGTTCGTTTTTGAATAAAAGATATTTAGTTCATTCATAATAATTCTATTTGATATGACGTTCGTTATCCGATATTGTCTAGTGGCTAGGATACCTGGCTCTCACCCAGGAGGCTCGGGTTCAATTCCCGGTATCGGAAGTTTGTTTTTGAATAAAGGACGTTTATTTTCTTTCTAATAATTCGCCTCGGAAGAGATGTTCGTAATCTGAATTGGCCTAGTGGCTAGGATATCTGGTTCAATCACAGGAGGCTAGGTTTCGATTCCTTATTTGATTCATAATAATTCTATTTGATAAAATGTTCGTTATCTGATATATTCTAGTGGCTAGGATACGTGGCTTTCACCCAGAAGGCTCGGGTTCGATTACTGGTACCGGAAGTTAGTTTCTTAATAAAATAAGTATACTTTTTTCCTAATAATTCTCTTTGATAAAGATGTTCGTAATCAAATATGGTCTAGTGGTTAGGTGATCGATTCCCGGTATCGGAAGTTCGTTTTTGAATAAAAGATATTTAGTTCATTCATAATAATTCTATTTAATAAGACGTTCGTTATCCGATATTGTCTAGTGGCAAGGATACCTGGCTCTCACCCAGGAGGCTCGGGTTCGATTCCAGGTATCAGAAGTTCGTTTTTGACTAAAAGATGTTTAGTTCATTCATAATAATTCTATTTGATAAGACGTTCGTTATCCGATATGGTCTAGTGGCTAGGATACCTGGCTCTCACCCAGGAGGCTCGGGTTCGATTCCCGGTATCGGAAGTTCGTTTTTGAATAAAAGATATTTAGTTCATTCCTAATACTTCTATTTGATAAGGTGTTCCTTATCCGATATGGTCTAGTAGCTAGGATACCTGGCTCTAATTAAGTAACATATACTCAATACGCCTGTCAAACCTAATTCATATATTCATAATTTAATTTTACCTGAGTCTTTTGATGCATCTCATAATACTATTCATAGAGCAAAAAATTATCCAAGTCGAGTCCTCACTAAAAAAAGTAACTGAATTAAGGAAAACCTAGACGATCCACATTTTCTGAGATTGAATTAAGTTTCTTAATTGTATTGTTAATTATGAGTTTCGTGTTTCTTGAATTATTTTATGTGTTATGTTCATTCCTAATGATTCTAATTGATAAGATGTACGTTATCCAATATGGTCTAGTGGCTAGGATACCTAGCTTTCACCCAGGGGGCTCGGGTTTGATTCCTGGTACCGGAAGTTAGTTTCTAAATAAAATAAGTATACTTTTTTCCTAATAATTTTCTTTTTGATGAAGATGTTCTTAATCAAATATGGTCTAGTGGTTAGGTGATCGATTCCCGTTATCGGAAGTTCGTTTCTGAATAAAAGATATTTGGTTCATTCATAATAATTCTATTTGATAAGACGTTCGTTATCCGATATGGTCTAGTGGCTAGGATACCTGGCTCTCACCCAGGAGGATCGGGTTCGATTCCCGGTATCGGAAGTTCGTTTTTGAATAAAAGATATTTGGTTCATTCATAATAATTCTATTTGATAAGACGTTCGTTATCCGATATGCCCTAGTGGCTAGGATACCTGGCTCTCACCCAGGAGGCTCGGGTTCGATTCCCGGTATCGGAAGTTCGTTTTTGAATAAAAGATATTTAGTTCATTCATAATAATTCTATTTGATAAGACGTTCGTTATCCATAATGGTCTAGTGGCTAGGATACCTGGCTCTCACCCAGGAGGCTCGGGTTCGATTCCCGGTATCGGAAGTTCGTTTTTGAATAAAAGATATTTAGTTCATTCATAATGATTCTATTTGATAAGACGTTCGTTATCCGATATTGTCTAGTGGCTAGGATACCTGGCTGTAACCCAGGAGGCTCGGGTTCGATTCCCGGTATCAGAAGTTCGTTTTTGAACAAAAGATATTTAGTTCATTCATAATAATTCTATTTGATAAGACGTTCGTTATCCGATATGGTCTAGTGGCTAGGATACCTGGCTCTCACCCAGGAAGCTCGGGTTCGATTCCCGGTATCAGAAGTTCTTTTTTGAAAAAAAGATATTTAGTTCATTCATAATAATTCTATTTGATAAGACGTTCGTTATCCGATATGGTCTAGTGGCTGGGATACCTGGCTCTCACCCAGGAGGCTCGGGTTCGATTCCCGGTATCAGAAGTTCGTTTTTGAATAAAAGATTTAGTTCATTCATAATAATTCTATTTGATAAGACGTTCGTTATCCGATATGGTCTAGTGGCTAAGATACCTGGCTCTCACCCAGGAGGCTCGGGTTCGATTCCCGGTATCGGAAGTTCGTTTTTGAATAAAACATATTCAGTTCATTCCTAATAATTCTATTTGATAAGAAGTTCCTTATCCGATATGGTCTAGTGGCTAGGATACCTGGCTCTAATTAAGTAACATATACTCAATACGCCTGTCAAACCTAATTCATATATTCATAATTTAATTTTACCTGAGTCTTTTGATGCATCTCATAATACTGTTCATAGAGCAAAAAATAATCCAAGTCGAGTCCTCACTAATAAATGTAACTGAATTAAGAAAAACCTAGACGATCCACATTTTCTGAGATTGACTTAAGTTTCTTAATTGTATTGTTAATTATGAGTTTCGTGTTTCTTGAATTATTTTATGTGTTATGTTCATTCCTTATGATTCTAATTGATAAGATGTACGTTATCTGATATTATCTAGTGGCTAGGATACCTGGCTTTCACCCAGGAGGCTCGGGTTCGATTCCTGGTATCGGAAGTTCGTTTTTGAATAAAAGATATTTAGTTCATTCATAATAATTCTATTTGATAAGACGTTCGTTATCCGATATGGTATAGTGGCTAGGATACCTAGCTCTCACCCAGGAGGCTCGGGTTCGATTCCTGGTATCAGAAGTTCGAATTTGAATAAAAGATATTCAGTTCATTCATAATAATTCTATTTGATAAAACGTTCGTTATCCGATATGGTATAGTGGCTAGGATACCTGGCTCTCACCCAGGAGGCTCGAGTTCAATTCCCGGTATCGGGAGTTCGTTTTCGAATAAAATATATTTAGTTCATTCCTAATAATTCTATTTGATAAGACGTTCGTTATCCGATATGGTCTAGTGGCTAGGATACCTGGCTCTCACCCAGGAGGCTCGGGTTCGATTCCCGGTATCGGGAGTTCGTTTTTGAATAAAAGATATTTAGTTCATTCATAATAATTCTATTTGATAAGATGTTCGTTATCCGATATGGTCTAGTGGCTAGGATACCTGGCTCTCACCCAGGTGGCTCGGGTTCGATTCCCGGTATCGGAAGTTTGTTTTTGAATGAAGGACGTTTATTTTCTTTCTAATAATTCGCTTCGGAAGAGATGTTTGTAATCTGAATTGGCCTAGTGGCTAGGATATCTGGTTCAATCACAGGAGACTAGGTTTCGATTCCTAATTTGATTCATAATAATTCTATTTGATAAATGTTGGTTATCTGATATATTCTAGTAGCTAGGATACGTGGCTTTCACCCAGAAGGCTCGGGTTCGATTCCTGGTACCGGAAGTTAGTTTCTAAATAAAATAAGTATACTTTTTTCCTAATAATTCTCTTTGATAAAGATGTTCGTATTCAAATATGGTCTAGTGGTTAGGTGATCGATTCCCGGTATCGGAAGTTCGTTTTTGAATAAAATATATTTAGTTCATTCATAATAATTCTATTTGATAAGACGTTCGTTATCCGATATGGTCTATTGGCTAGGATACCTGGCTCTCACCCAGAAGGCTCGGGTTCGATTCCTGGTACCGGAAGTTAGTTTCTAAATAAAATAAGTATACTTTTTTCCTAATAATTCTCTTTGATAAAGATGTTCGTATTCAAATATGGTCTAGTGGTTAGGTGATCGATTCCCGGTATCGGAAGTTCGTTTTTGAATAAAATATATTTAGTTCATTCATAATAATTCTATTTGATAAGACGTTCGTTATCCGATATGGTCTAGTGGCTAGGATACCTGGCTCTCACCCAGGAGGCTCGGGTTCGATTCCCGGTATCAAAAGTTCGTTTTTGAATAAAAGATATTTAGTTCATTCATAATAATTCTATTTGATAAGATGTTCGTTATCCGATATGGTCTAGTGGCTAGGATACCTGGCTCTCACCCAGGTGGCTCGGGTTCGATTCCCGGTATCGGAAGTTTGTTTTTGAATGAAGGACGTTTATTTTCTTTCTAATAATTCGCTTCGGAAGAGATGTTCGTAATCTGAATTGGCCTAGTGGCTAGGATATCTGGTTCAATCACAGGAGGCTAGGTTTCGATTCCTTATTTGATTCATAATAATTCTATTTGATAAAATGTTCGTTATCTGATATATTCTAGTGGCTAGGATACGTGGCTTTCACCCAGAAGGCTCGGGTTCGATTACTGGTACCGGAAGTTAGTTTCTTAATAAAATAAGTATACTTTTTTCCTAATAATTCTCTTTGATAAAGATGTTCGTAATCAAATATTGTCTAGTGGTTAGGTGATCGATTCCCGGTATCGGAAGTTCGTTTTTGAATAAAATATATTTAGTTCATTCATAATAATTCTATTTGATAAGACGTTCGCTATCCGATATGGTCTAGTGGCTAGGATACCTGGCTCTCACCCAGGAGGCTCGGGTTCGATTCCCGGTATCGGAAGTTCGTTTTTGAATAAATGATATTTATTTCATTCATAATAATTCTATTTGATATGACGTTCGTTATCCGATATTGTCTAGTGGCTAGGATACCTGGCTCTCACCCAGGAGGCTCGGGTTCGATTCCCGGTATCGGAAGTTTGTTTTTGAATGAAGGACGTTTATTTTCTTTCTAATAATTCGCTTCGGAAGAGATGTTCGTAATCTGAATTTCCCTAGTGGCTAGGATATCTGGTTCAATCACAGGAGACTAGGTTTCGATTCCTAATTTGATTCATAATAATTCTATTTGATAAATGTTCGTTATCTGATATGGTCTAGTGGCTAGGATACCTGGCTTTCACCCAGGAGGCTCGGGTTCGATTCCTGGTACCGGAAGTTAGTTTCTAAATAAAATAAGTACACTTTTTTCTTAATAATTCTCTTCGATAAAGATGTTCGTAATCAAATATGGTCTAGTAGTTAGGTGATCGATTCCCGGTATCGGAAGTTCGTTTTTGAATATTTCATATATTTAGTTCATTCATAATAATTCTATTTGATAAGACGTTCGTTATCCGATATGGTCTAGTGGCTAGGATACCTGGCTCTCACCCAGGAGGCTCGGGTTCGATTCCCGGTATCGGAAGTTCGTTTTTGAATAAATGATATTTATTTCATTCATAATAATTCTATTTGATATGACGTTCGTTATCCGATATTGTCTAGTGGCTAGGATACCTGGCTCTCACCCAGGAGGCTCGGGTTCGATTCCCGGTATCGGAAGTTTGTTTTTGAATGAAGGACGTTTATTTTCTTTCTAATAATTCGCTTCGGAAGAGATGTTCGTAATCTGAATTTCCCTAGTGGCTAGGATATCTGGTTCAATCACAGGAGACTAGGTTTCGATTCCTAATTTGATTCATAATAATTCTATTTGATAAATGTTCGTTATCTGATATGGTCTAGTGGCTAGGATACCTGGCTTTCACCCAGGAGGCTCGGGTTCGATTCCTGGTACCGGAAGTTAGTTTCTAAATAAAATAAGTATACTTTTTCCTTATAATTCTCTTTGATAAAGATGTTCGCAATCAAATATGGTCTTGTAGTTAGGTGATCGATTCCCGGTATCGGAAGTTCGTTTTTGAATAAAAGATATTTAGTTCATTCATAATAATTCTATTTGATAGGACGTTCGTTATCCGATATTGTCTAGTGGCTAGGATACCTTGCTCTCACACAGAAGGCTCGGGTTAGATTCCCGGTATCGGAAGTTCGTTTTTGAATAAAAGATATTTAGTTCATTCATAATAATTCTCTTTGATAGGACGTTCGTTATCCGATATGGTCTAGTGGCTAGGATACCTGGCTCTCACCCAGGAGGCTCGGGTTCGATTCCCGGTATCGGAAGTTCGTTTTGGAATAAAAGATATTTAGTTCATTCCTAATAATTCTATTTGATAAGATGTCCGTTATCCGATAATGTCTAGTGGCTAGGATACCTGGCTCTAATTAAGTAACATATACTCAATACGCCTGTCAAACCTAATTCATTTATTCATAATTTAATTTTACCTGAGTCTTTTGATGCATCTCATAATACTGTTCATAGAGCAAAAAATAATCCAACTCGAGTACTCACTAATAAAAGTAACTGAATTAAGAAAAACCTAGACGATCCACATTTCCTGAGATTGATTTAAGTTTCTTAATTGTATTGTTAATTATGAGTTTCGTGTTACTTGAATTATTTCATGTGTTATGTTCATTCCTAATGATTCTAATTGATAAGATGTACGTTATCCGATATGGTCTAGTGGCTAGGATACCTGGCTTTCACCCAGGAGTCTCGGGTTCGATTCCCGGTATTGGAAGTTTGTTTTTGAATGAAGGACGTTTATTTTCTTTCTAATAATTCGCTTCGGAAGAGATGTTCGTAATCTGAATTGGCCTAGTGGCTAGGATATCTGGTTCAATCACAGGAGGCTAGGTTTCGATTCCTTATTTGATTCATAATAATTCTATTTGATAAAATTTTCGTTATCTGATATATTCTAGTGGCTAGGATACGTGGCTTTCACCCAGAAGGCTCGGGTTCGATTACTGGTATCGGAAGTTAGTTTCTAAATAAAATAAGTACACTTTTTTCTTAATAATTCTCTTCGATAAAGATGTTCGTAATCAAATATGGTCTAGTGGTTAGGTGATCGATTCCCGGTATCGGAAGTTCGTTTTTGAATAAAATATATTTAGTTCATTCATAATAATTCTATTTGATAAGACGTTCGTTATCCGATATGGTCTAGTGGCTAGGATACCTGGCTCTCACCCAGGAGGCTCGGGTTCGATTCCCGGTATCGGAAGTTTGTTTTTGAATAAAAGATATTTATTTCATTCATAATAATTCTATTTGATATGACGTTCGTTATCCGATATTGTCTAGTGGCTAGGATACCTGGCTCTCACCCAGGAGGCTCGGGTTCGATTCCCGGTATCGGAAGTTTGTTTTTGAATGAAGGACGTTTATTTTCTTTCTAATAATTCGCTTCGGAAGAGATGTTCGTAATCTGAATTTCCCTAGTGGCTAGGATATCTGGTTCAATCACAGGAGACTAGGTTTCGATTCCTAATTTGATTCATAATAATTCTATTTGATAAATGTTCGTTATCTGATATGGTCTAGTGGCTAGGATACCTGGCTTTCACCCAGGAGGCTCGGGTTCGATTCCTGGTACCGGAAGTTAGTTTCTAAATAAAATAAGTACACTTTTTTCTTAATAATTCTCTTCGATAAAGATGTTCGTAATCAAATATGGTCTAGTAGTTAGGTGATCGATTCCCGGTATCGGAAGTTCGTTTTTGAATATTTCATATATTTAGTTCATTCATAATCATTCTATTTGATAAGACGTTCGTTATCTGATATGGTCTAGTGGCTAGGATACCTGGCTTTCACCCAGGAGGCTCGGGTTCGATTCCTGGTACCGGAAGTTAGTTTCTAAATAAAATAAGTACACTTTTTTCTTAATAATTCTCTTCGATAAAGATGTTCGTAATCAAATATGGTCTAGTAGTTAGGTGATCGATTCCCGGTATCGGAAGTTCGTTTTTGAATATTTCATATATTTAGTTCATTCATAATAATTCTATTTGATATGACGTTCGTTATCCGATATTGTCTAGTGGATAGGATAACTGGCTCTCACCCAGGAGGCACGGGTTCGATTCCCGGTATCGGAAGTTGGGTTTTGAATAAAAGATATTTAGTTCATTCCTAATAATTCTATTTGATAAGATGTTCGTTATCCGATATGGTCTAGTGGCTAGGATACCTTGCTCTCACCCAGGAGGCTCGGGATCGATTCCCGGTATCGGAAGTTCGTTTTTGAATAAAAGATATTTAGTTCATTCCTAATAATACTATTTGATAAGATGTTCTTATCCCATATGGTCCAGTGGCTAGGATACCTGGCTCTAATTATGTAACATATACTCATTACGTCTGTCAAACCTAATTCATATATTCATAATTTAATTTTACTTGAGTCTTTTGATGCATCTCATAATACTGTTCATAGAGCAAACAATAATCCAAGTCGAGTCCTCACTGATAATTCTAATTGATAAGATGTCCGTTATCCGATATGGTCTAGTGGCTAGGATATCTGGCTTTCACCCAGAAGGCTCGGGTTCGATTCCCGGTATCGGAAGTTTGTTTTTGAATGAAGGACGTTTATTTTCTTTCTAATAATTCGCTTCGGAAAAGATGTTCGTAATCTGAATTGGCCTAGTGGCTAGGATATCTGGTTCAATCACAGGAGACTAGGTTTTGATTCCTAATTTGATTCATAATAATTCTATTTGATAAATGTTCGTTATCTGATATATTCTAGTGGCTAGGATACGTGGCTTTCACCCAGAAGGCTCGGGTTCGATTCCTGGTACCGGAAGTTAGTTTCTAATAAAATAAGTATACTTTTTCCTTATAATTCTCTTTGATAAAGATGTTCGCAATCAAATATGGTCTAGTAGTTAGGTGATCGATTCCCGGTATCGGAAGTTCGTTTTTGAATAAAAGATATTTAGTTCATTCATAATAATTCTATTTGATAAGACGTTCGTTATCCGATATTGTCTAGTGGCTAGGATACCTGGCTCTCACACAGAAGGCTCGGGTTAGATTCCCGGTATCGGAAGTTCGTTTTTGAATAAAAGATATTTAGTTCATTCATAATAATTCTCTTTGATAGGACGTTCGTTATCCGATATGGTCTAGTGGCTAGGATACCTGGCTCTCACCCAGGAGGCTCGGGTTCGATTCCCGGTATCGGAAGTTCGTTTTGGAATAAAAGATATTTAGTTCATTCCTAATAATTCTATTTGATAAGATGTCCGTTATCCGATAATGTCTAGTGGCTAGGATACCTGGCTCTAATTAAGTAACATATACTCAATACGCCTGTCAAACCTAATTCATTTATTCATAATTTAATTTTACCTGAGTCTTTTGATGCATCTCATAATACTGTTCATAGAGCAAAAAATAATCCAACTCGAGTCCTCACTAATAAAAGTAACTGAATTAAGAAAAACCTAGACGATCCACATTTTCTGAGATTGATTTAAGTTTCTTAATTGTATTGTT
Organism: Megalocaria dilatata; assembly: GCA_034642435.1. NCBI lineage: Eukaryota > Metazoa > Arthropoda > Insecta > Coleoptera > Coccinellidae > Megalocaria > Megalocaria dilatata. The sequence goes on along the minus strand of CM067859.1, from coordinate 46,567,489 downwards.
AATTATGAGTTTCGTGTTTCTTGAATTATTTCATGTGTTATGTTCATTCCTAATGATTCTAATTGATAAGATGTACGTTATCCGATATGGTCTAGTGGCTAGGATACCTGGCTTTCACCCAGGAGGCTCGGGTTCGATTCCCGGTATCGGAAGTTTGTTTTTGAATAAAGGACGTTTATTTTCTTTCTAATAATTCGGTTCGGAAGAGATGTTCGTAATCTGAATTGGCCTAGTGGCTAGGATATCTGGTTCAATCACAGGAGGCTAGGTTTCGATTCCTTATTTGATTCATAATAATTCTATTTGACAAAATGATCGTTATCTGATATATTCTAGTGGCTAGGATACGTGGCTTTCACCCAGAAGGCTCGGGTTCGATTACTGGTACCGGAAGTTAGTTTCTTAATAAAAAAAGTATACTTTTTTCCTAATAATTCTCTTTGATTAAGATGTTCGTAATCAAATATGGTCTAGTGGTTAGGTGATCGATTCCCGGTATCGGAAGTTCGTTTTTGAATAAAATATATTTAGTTCATTCATAATAATTCTATTTGATAAGACGTTCGTTATCCGATATGGTCTAGTGGCTAGGATACCTGGCTCTCACCCAGGTGGCTCGGGTTCGATTCCCGGTATCGGAAGTTTGTTTTTGAATGAAGGACGTTTATTTTCTTTCTAATAATTCGCTTCGGAAGAGATGTTTGTAATCTGAATTGGCCTAGTGGCTAGCATATCTGGTTCAATCACAGGAGACTAGGTTTCGATTCCTAATTTGATTCATAATAATTCTATTTGATAAATGTTCGTTATCTGATATATTCTATTAGCTAGGATACGTGGCTTTCACCCAGAAGGCTCGGGTTCGATTCCTGGTACCGGAAGTTAGTTTCTAAATAAAATAAGTATACTTTTTTCCTTATAATTCTCTTTGATAAAGATGTTCGTAATCAAATATGGTCTAGTGGTTAGGTGATCGATTCCCGGTATCGGAAGTTCGTTTTTGAATAAAAGATATTTAGTTCATTCATAATAATTCTATTTTATAAGACGTTCGTTATCCGATATGGTCTAGTGGCTAGGATACCTGGCTCTCACCCAGGAGGCTCGGGTTCGATTTCCGGTATCGGAAGTTTGTTTTTGAATAAAAGATATTTAGTTCATTCCTAATGATTCTATTTGATAAGATGTTCCTTATCCGATATGGTCTAGTGGCTAGGATACCTGGCTCTAATTAAGTAACATATACACAATACGCCTGTCAAACCTAATTCATATATTCATAATTTAATTTTAATTTAATTTACTTTTGATGCATCTCATAATACTGTTCATAAAGCAAAAAATAATCCAAGTCGAGTCCTCACTAATAAAAGTAACAGAATTAAGAAAAACCTAGACGATCCACATTTTCTGAGATTCACTTAAGTTTCTTAATTGTATTGTTAATTATGAGTTTCGTGTTTCTTGAATTATTTTTTGTGTTATGTTCATTCCTAATGATTCTAATGGGTAAAATGTACGTTATCTGATATGGTCTAGTGGCTAGGATACCTGGCTTTCACCCAGGAGGCTCGGGTTCGATTCCTGGTACCGGAAGTTAGTTTCTAAATAAAATAAGTATACTTTTTTCTTAATAATTCTCTTCGATAAAGATGTTCGTAATCGAATATGGTCTAGTGGTTAGGTGATCGATTCCCGGTATCGGAAGTTCGTTTTTGAATAAAATATATTTAGTTCATTCATAATAATTCTATTTGATAAGACGTTCGTTATCCGATATGGTCTAGTGGCTAGGATACCTGGCTCTCACCCAGGAGGCTCGGGTTCGATTCCCGGTATCGGAAGATCGTTTTTGAATAAAAGATATTTAGTTCATTCATAATAATTCTATTTGATATGACGTTCGTTATCCGATATTGTCTAGTGGCTAGGATAACTGGCTCTCACCCAGGAGGCACGGGTTCGATTTCCGGTATCGGAAGTTGGTTTTTGAATAAAAGATATTTAGTTCATTCCTAATAATTCTATTTGATAAGATGTTCGTTATCCGATATGGTTTAGTGGCTAGGATACCTGGCTCTCACCCAGGAGGCTCGGGTTCGATTCCCGGTATCAAAAGTTCGTTTTTGAATAAAAGATATTTAGTTCATTCATAATAATTCTATTTGAAAGGACGTTCGTTATCCGATATGGTCTAGTGGCTAGGATACCTGGCTCTCACCCAGGAGGCTCGGGTTCGATTCCCGGTATCGGAAGTTCGTTTTTGAATAAAAGATATTTAGTTCATTCCTAATAATTCTATTTGATAAGATGTTCTTATCCCATATGGTCCAGTGGCTAGGATACCTGGCTCTAATTATGTAACATATACTCATTACGTCTGTCAGACCTAATTCATATATTCATAATTTAATTTTACCTGAGTCTTTTGATGGATCTCATAATACTGTTCATAGAGCAAACAATAATCCAACTCGAGTCCTCACTAATAAAAGTAACTGAATTAAGAAAAACCTAGACGATCCACATTTTCTGAGATTGATTTAAGTTTCTTAATTGTATTGTTAATTATGAGTTTCGTGTTTCTTGAATTATTTCATGTGTTATGTTCATTCCTAATGATTCTAATTGATAAGATGTCCGTTATCCGATATGGTCTCGTGGCTAGGATATCTGGCTTTCACCCAGAAGGCTCGGGTTCGATTCCCGGTATCGGAAGTTTGTTTTTGAATGAAGGACGTTTATTTTCTTTCTAATAATTCGCTTCGGAAAAGATGTTCGTAATCTGAATTGGCCTAGTGGCTAGGATATCTGGTTCAATCACAGGAGACTAGGTTTCGATTCCTTATTTGATTCATAATAATTCTATTTGATAAAATGTTCGTTATCTGATATATTCTAGTGGCTAGGATACGTGGCTTTCCCCCAGAAGGCTCGGGTTCGATTACTGGTACCGGAAGTTAGTTTCTTAATAAAATAAGTATACTTTTTTCCTAATAATTCTCTTTGATAAAGATGTTCGTAATCAAATATGGTCTAGTGGTTAGGTGATCGATTCCCGGTATCGGAAGTTCGTTTTTGAATAAAATATATTTAGTTCATTCATAATAATTCTATTTGATAAGACGTTCGTTATCCGATATGGTCTAGTGGCTAGGATACCTGGCTCTCACCCAGGAGGCTCGGGTTCGATTCCCGGTATCGGAAGTTCGTTTTTGAATAAAAGATATTTATTTCATTCATAATAATTCTATTTGAAATGACGTTCGTTATCCGATATTGTCTAGTGGCTACGATACCTGGCTCTCACCCAGGTGGCTCGGGTTCGATTCTCTGTATTGGAAGTTTGTTTTTGAATGAAGGACGTTTATTTTCTTTCTAATAATTCGCTTCGGAAGAGATGTTTGTAATCTGTATTGGCCTAGTGGCTAGGATATCTGGTTCAATCACAGGAGACTAGGTTTCGATTCCTAATTTGATTCATAATAATTCTATTTGATAAATGTTCGTTATCTGATATATTATAGTAGCTAGGATACGTGGCTTTCACCCAGAAGGCTCGGGTTCGATTCCTGGTACCGGAAGTTAGTTTCTAAATAAAATAAGTATACTTTTTTCCTTATAATTCTCTTTGATAAAGATGTTCGTAATCAAATATGGTCTAGTGGTTAGGTCATCGATTCCCGGTATCGGTAGTTCGTTTTTGAATAAAAGATATTTAGTTCATTCATAATAATTCTATTTGATAAGACGTTCGTTATCCGATATGGTCTAGTGGCTAGGATACCTGGCTCTCACCCAGGAGGCTCGGGTTCGATTCCCGGTATCGGAAGTTTGTTTTTGAATAAAAGATATTTAGTTCATTCCTAATGATTCTATTTGATAAGATGTTCCTTATCCGATATGGTCTAATGGCTAGGATACCTGGCTCTAATTAAGTACATATACTCAATACGCCTGTCAAACCTAATTCATATATTCATAATTTAATTTTAATTTAATTTACTTTTGATGCATCTCATAATACTGTTCATAGAGCAAAAAATAATCCAACTCGAGTCCTCACTAATAAAAGTAACTGAATTAAGAAAAACCTAGACGATCCACATTTTCTGAGATTGACTTAAGTTTCTTAATTGTATTGTTAATTATGAGATTCGTGTTTCTTGAATTATTTTATGTGTTATGTTCATTCCTAATGGTTCTAATTGATAAGATGTACGTTATCCGATATGGTCTAGTGGCTAGGATACCTGGCTTTCACCCAGGAGGCTCGGGTTCGATTCCCGGTATCGGAAGTTTGTTTTTGAATGAAGGACGTTTATTTTCTTTCTAATAATTCGCTTCGGAAGAGATGTTCGTAATCTGAATTGGCCTAGTGGCTAGGATATCTGGTTCAATCACAGGAGACTAGGTTTCGATTCCTAATTTGATTCATAATAATTCTATTTGATAAATGTTCGTTATCTGATATATTCTATTAGCTAGGATACGTGGCTTTCACCCAGAAGGCTCGGGTTCGATTCCTGGTACCGGAAGTTAGTTTCTAAATAAAATAAGTATACTTTTTTCCTTATAATTCTCTTTGATAAAGATGTTCGTAATCAAATATGGTCTAGTGGTTAGGTGATCGATTCCCGGTATCGGAAGTTCGTTTTTGAATAAAAGATATTTAGTTCATTCATAATAATTCTATTTTATAAGGCGTTCGTTATCCGATATGGTCTAGTGGCTAGGATACCTGGCTCTCACCCAGGAGGCTCGGGTTCGATTTCCGGTATCGGAAGTTTGTTTTTGAATAAAAGATATTTAGTACATTCCTAATGATTCTATTTGATAAGATGTTCCTTATCCGATATGGTCTAGTGGCTAGGATACCTGGCTCTAATTAAGTAACATATACTCAATACGCCTGTCAAACCTAATTCATATATTCATAATTTAATTTTAATTTAATTTACTTTTGATGCATCTCATAATACTGTTCATAGAGCAAAAAATAATCCAAGTCGAGTCCTCACTAATAAAAGTAACTGAATTAAGAAAAACCTAGACGATCCACATTTTCTGAGATTCACTTAAGTTTCTTAATTGTATTGTTAATTATTAGTTTCGTGTTTCTTGAATTATTTTATGTGTTATGTTCATTCCTAATGATTCTAATTGGTAAAATGTACGTTATCTGATATGGTCTAGTGGCTAGGATACCTGGCTTTCACCCAGGAGGCTCGGGTTCGATTCCTGGTACCGGAAGTTAGTTTCTAAATAAAATAAGTATACTTTTTTCTTAATAATTCTCTTCGATAAAGATGTTCGTAATCAAATATGGTCTAGTGGTTAGGTGATCGATTCCCGGTATCGGAAGTTCGTTTTTGAATAAAATATATTTAGTTCATTCATAATAATTCTATTTGATAAGACGTTCGTTATCCGATATGGTCTAGTGGCTAGGATACATGGCTCTCACCCAGGAGGCTCGGGTTCGATTCCCGGTATCGGAAGTTCGTTTTTGAATAAATGATATTTATTTCATTCATAATAATTCTATTTGATATGACGTTCGTTATCCGATATTGTCTAGTGGCTAGGATACCTGGCTCTCACCCAGGAGGCTCGGGTTCGATTCCCGGTATCGGAAGTTTGTTTTTGAATGAAGGACGTTTATTTTCTTTCTAATAATTCGCTTCGGAAGAGATGTTCGTAATCTGAATTGGCCTAGTGGCTAGGATATCTGGTTCAATCACAGGAGACTAGGTTTCGATTCCTAATTTGATTCATAATAATTCTATTTGATAAATGATAGTTATCTGATATATTCTAGTGGCTAGGATACGTGGCTTTCACCCAGAAGGCTCGGGTTCGATTCCTGGTACCGGAAGTTAGTTTCTAATAAAATAAGTATACTTTTTCCTTATAATTCTCTTTGATAAAGATGTTCGCAATCAAATATGGTCTTGTAGTTAGGTGATCGATTCCCGGTATCAGAAGTTCGTTTTTGAATAAAAGATATTTAGTTCATTCATAATAATTCTATTTGATATGACGTTCGTTATCCGATATTGTCTAGTGGCTAGGATACCTGGCTCTCACCCAGGAGGCTCGGGTTCGATTCCCGGTATCGGAAGTTTGTTTTTGAATGAAGGACGTTTATTTTCTTTCTAATAATTCGCTTCGGAAGAGATGTTCGTAATCTGAATTGGCCTAGTGGCTAGGATATCTGGTTCAATCACAGGAGACTAGGTTTCGATTCCTAATTTGATTCATAATAATTCTATTTGATAAATGTTCGTTATCTGATATGGTCTAGTGGCTAGGATACCTGGCTTTCACCCAGGAGGCTCGGGTTCGATTCCTGGTACCGGAAGTTAGTTTCTAAATAAAATAAGTATACTTTTTTCTTAATAATTCTCTTCGATAAAGATGTTCGTAATCAAATATGGTCTAGTAGTTAGGTGATCGATTCCCGGTATCGGAAGTTCGTTTTTGAATAAAATATATTTAGTTCATTCATAATAATTCTATTTGATAAGACGTTCGTTATCCGATATGGTCTAGTGGCTAGGATACCTGGCTCTCACCCAGGAGGCTCGGGTTCGATTCCCGGTATCGTAAGTTCGTTTTTGAATAAAAGATATTTAGTTCATTCATAATAATTCTATTTGATATGACGTTCGTTATCCGATATTGTCTAGTGGCTAGGATACCTGGCTCTCACCCAGGAGGCACGGGTTCGATTCCCGGTATCGGAAGTTGGGTTTTGAATAAAAGATATTTAGTTCATTCCTAATAATTCTATTTGATAAGATGTTCGTTATCCCATATGGTCTAGTGGCTAGGATACTTGGCTCTCATCCAGGAGGCTCGGTTTCGATTCCCGGTATCAAAAGTTCGTTTTTGAATAAAAGATATTTAGTTCATTTATAATAATTCTATTTGAAAGGACGTTCGTTATCCGATATGGTCTAGTGGCTAGGATACCTGGCTCTCACCCAGGAGGCTCGAGTTCGATTCCCGGTATCGGAAGTTCGTTTTTGAATAAAAGATATTTAGTTCATTCCTAATAATTCTATTTGATAAGATGTTCTTATCCCATATGGTCCAGTGGCTAGGATACCTGGCTCTAATTATGTAACATATACTCATTACGTCTGTCAAACCTAATTCATATATTCATAATTTAATTTTACCTGAGTCTTTTGATGCATCTCATAATACTGTTCATAGAGCAAACAATAATCCAAGTCTAGTCCTCACTAATAATTCTAATTGATAAGATGTCCGTTATCCGATATGGTCTAGTGGCTATGATATCTGGCTTTCACCCAGAAGGCTTGGGTTCGATTCCCGGTATCGGAAGTTTGTTTTTGAATGAAGGACGTTTATTTTCTTTCTAATAATTCGCTTCGGAAAAGATGTTCGTAATCTGAATTGGCCTAGTGGCTAGGATATCTGGTTCAATCACAGGAGACTAGGTTTTGATTCCTAATTTGATTCATAATAATTCTATTTGATAAATGTTCGTTATCTGATATATTCTAGTGGCTAGGATACGTGGCTTTCACCCAGAAGGCTCGGGTTCGATTCCTGGTACCGGAAGTTAGTTTCTAATAAAATAAGTATACTTTTTCCTTATAATTCTCTTTGATAAAGATGTTCGCAATCAAATATGGTCTAGTAGTTAGGTGATCGATTCCCGGTATCGGAAGTTCGTTTTTGAATAAAAGATATTTAGTTCATTCATAATAATTCTATTTGATAAGACGTTCGTTATCCGATATTGTCTAGTGGCTAGGATACCTGGCTCTCACACAGAAGGCTCGGGTTAGATTCCCGGTATCGGAAGTTCGTTTTTGAATAAAAGATATTTAGTTCATTCATAATAATTCTCTATGATAGGACGTTCGTTATCCGATATGGTCTATTGGCTAGGATACCTGGCTCTCACCCAGGAGGCTCGGGTTCGATTCCCGGTATCGGAAGTTCGTTTTGGAATAAAAGATATTTAGTTCATTCCTAATAATTCTATTTGATAAGATGTCCGTTATCCGATAATGTCTAGTGGCTAGGATACCTGGCTCTAATTAAGTAACATATACTCAATACGCCTGTCAAACCTAATTCATTTATTCATAATTTAATTCTACCTGAGTCTTTTGATGCATCTCATAATACTGTTCATAGAGCAAAAAATAATCCATCTCGAGTCCTCACTAATAAAAGTAACTGAATTAAGAAAAACCTAGACGATCCACATTTTCTGAGATTGATTTAAGTTTCTTAATTGTATTGTTAATTATGAGTTTCGTGTTTCTTGAATTATTTCATGTGTTATGTTCATTCCTAATGATTCTAATTGATAAGATGTACGTTATCCGATATGGTCTAGTGGCTAGGATACCTGGCTTTCACCCAGGAGGCTCGGGTTCGATTCCTGGTATCGGAAGTTTGTTTTTGAATAAAGGACGTTTATTTTCTTTCTAATAATTCGCTTCGGAAGAGATGTTCGTAATCTGAATTGGCCTAGTGGCTAGGATATCTGGTTCAATCACAGGAGACTAGGTTTCGATTCCTAATTTGATTCATAATAATTCTATTTGATAAATGTTGGTTATCTGATATATTCTATTAGCTAGGATACGTGGCTTTCACCCAGAAGGCTCGGGTTCGATTCCTGGTACCGGAAGTTAGTTTCTAAATAAAATAAGTATACTTTTTTCCTTATAATTCTCTTTGATAAAGATGTTCGTAATCAAATATGGTCTAGTGGTTAGGTGATCGATTCCCGGTATCGGAAGTTCGTTTTTGAATAAAAGATATTTAGTTCATTCATAATAATTCTATTTTATAAGACGTTCGTTATCCGATATGGTCTAGTGGCTAGGATACCTGGCTCTCACCCAGGAGGCTCGGGTTCGATTTCCGGTATCGGAAGTTTGTTTTTGAATAAAAGATATTTAGTTCATTCCTAATGATTCTATTTGATAAGATGTTCCTTATCCGATATGGTCTAGTGGCTAGGATACCTGGCTCTAATTAAGTAACATATACCCAATACGCCTGTCAAACCTAATTCATATATTCATAATTTAATTTTAATTTAATTTACTTTTGATGCATCTCATAATACTGTTCATAGAGCAAAAAATAATCCAACTCGAGTCCTCACTAATAAAAGTAACTGAATTAAGAAAAACCTAGACGATCCACATTTTCTGAGATTGATTTAAGTTTCTTAATTGTATTGTTAATTATGAGTTTCGTGTTTCTTGAATTATTTCATGTGTTATGTTCATTCCTAATGATTCTAATTGATAAGATGTACGTTAACCGATATGGTCTAGTGGCTAGGATACCTGGCTTTCACCCAGGAGGCTCGGGTTCGATTCCTGGTATCGGAAGTTTGTTTTTGAATAAAGGACGTTTATTTTCTTTCTAATAATTCGCTTCGGAAGAGATGTTCGTAATCTGAATTGGCCTAGTGGCTAGGATATCTGGTTCAATCACAGGAGGCTAGGTTTCGATTCCTTATTTGATTCATAATAATTCTATTTGATAAAATGTTCGTTATCTGATATATTCTAGTGGCTAGGATACGTGGCTTTCACCCAGAAGGCTCGGATTCGATTACTGGTACCGGAAGTTAGTTTCTTAATAAAATAAGTATACTTTTTTCCTAATAATTCTCTTTGATAAAGATGTTCGTAATCAAATATGGTCTAGTGGTTAGGTGATCGATTCCCGGTATCGGAAGTTCGTTTTTGAATAAAATATATTTAGTTCATTCATAATAATTCTATTTGATAAGACGTTCGTTATCCGATATGGTCTAGTGGCTAGGATACCTGGCTCTCACCCAGGAGGCTCGGGTTCGATTCCCGGTATCGGAAGTTCGTTTTTGAATAAAAGATATTTATTTCATTCATAATAATTCTATTTGATATGACGTTCGTTATCCGATATTGTCTAGTGGCTAGGATACCTGGCTCTCACCCAGGTGGCTCGGGTTCGATTCCCGGTATCGGAAGTTTGTTTTCGAATGAAGGACGTTTATTTTCTTTCTAATAATTCGCTTCGGAAGAGATGTTTGTAATCTGAGCAAAAAATAATCCAACTCGAGTCCTCACTAATAAAAGTAACTGAATTAAGAAAAACCTAGACGATCCACATTTTCTGAGATTGACTTAAGTTTCTTAATTGTATTGTTAATTATGAGTTTCGTGTTTCTTGAATTATTTTATGTGTAATGTTCATTCCTAATGGTTCTAATTGATAAGATGTACGTTATCCGATATGGTCTAGTGGCTAGGATACCTGGCTTTCACCCAGGAGGCTCGGGTTCGATTCCCGGTATCGGAAGTTTGTTTTTGAATGAAGGACGTTTATTTTCTTTTTAATAATTCGCTTCGGAAGAGATGTTCGTAATCTCAATTGGCCTAGTGGCTAGGATATCTGGTTCAATCACAGGAGACTAGGTTTCGATTCCTAATTTGATTCATAATAATTCTATTTGATAAATGTTGGTTATCTGATATATTCTATTAGCTAGGATACGTGGCTTTCACCCAGAAGGCTCGGGTTCGATTCCTGGTACCGGAAGTTAGTTTCTAAATAAAATAAGTATACTTTTTTCCTTATAATTCTCTTTGATAAAGATGTTCGTAATCAAATATGGTCTAGTGGTTAGGTGATCGATTCCCGGTATCGGAAGTTCGTTTTTGAATAAAAGATATTTAGTTCATTCATAATAATTCTCTATGATAGGACGTTCGTTATCCGATATGGTCTATTGGCTAGGATACCTGGCTCTCACCCAGGAGGCTCGGGTTCGATTCCCGGTATCGGAAGTTCGTTTTGGAATAAAAGATATTTAGTTCATTCCTAATAATTCTATTTGATAAGATGTCCGTTATCCGATAATGTCTAGTGGCTAGGATACCTGGCTCTAATTAAGTAACATATACTCAATACGCCTGTCAAACCTAATTCATTTATTCATAATTTAATTCTACCTGAGTCTTTTGATGCATCTCATAATACTGTTCATAGAGCAAAAAATAATCCATCTCGAGTCCTCACTAATAAAAGTAACTGAATTAAGAAAAACCTAGACGATCCACATTTTCTGAGATTGATTTAAGTTTCTTAATTGTATTGTTAATTATGAGTTTCGTGTTTCTTGAATTATTTCATGTGTTATGTTCATTCCTAATGATTCTAATTGATAAGATGTACGTTATCCGATATGGTCTAGTGGCTAGGATACCTGGCTTTCACCCAGGAGGCTCGGGTTCGATTCCTGGTATCGGAAGTTTGTTTTTGAATAAAGGACGTTTATTTTCTTTCTAATAATTCGCTTCGGAAGAGATGTTCGTAATCTGAATTGGCCTAGTGGCTAGGATATCTGGTTCAATCACAGGAGACTAGGTTTCGATTCCTAATTTGATTCATAATAATTCTATTTGATAAATGTTGGTTATCTGATATATTCTATTAGCTAGGATACGTGGCTTTCACCCAGAAGGCTCGGGTTCGATTCCTGGTACCGGAAGTTAGTTTCTAAATAAAATAAGTATACTTTTTTCCTTATAATTCTCTTTGATAAAGATGTTCGTAATCAAATATGGTCTAGTGGTTAGGTGATCGATTCCCGGTATCGGAAGTTCGTTTTTGAATAAAAGATATTTAGTTCATTCATAATAATTCTATTTTATAAGACGTTCGTTATCCGATATGGTCTAGTGGCTAGGATACCTGGCTCTCACCCAGGAGGCTCGGGTTCGATTTCCGGTATCGGAAGTTTGTTTTTGAATAAAAGATATTTAGTTCATTCCTAATGATTCTATTTGATAAGATGTTCCTTATCCGATATGGTCTAGTGGCTAGGATACCTGGCTCTAATTAAGTAACATATACCCAATACGCCTGTCAAACCTAATTCATATATTCATAATTTAATTTTAATTTAATTTACTTTTGATGCATCTCATAATACTGTTCATAGAGCAAAAAATAATCCAACTCGAGTCCTCACTAATAAAAGTAACTGAATTAAGAAAAACCTAGACGATCCACATTTTCTGAGATTGATTTAAGTTTCTTAATTGTATTGTTAATTATGAGTTTCGTGTTTCTTGAATTATTTCATGTGTTATGTTCATTCCTAATGATTCTAATTGATAAGATGTACGTTAACCGATATGGTCTAGTGGCTAGGATACCTGGCTTTCACCCAGGAGGCTCGGGTTCGATTCCTGGTATCGGAAGTTTGTTTTTGAATAAAGGACGTTTATTTTCTTTCTAATAATTCGCTTCGGAAGAGATGTTCGTAATCTGAATTGGCCTAGTGGCTAGGATATCTGGTTCAATCACAGGAGGCTAGGTTTCGATTCCTTATTTGATTCATAATAATTCTATTTGATAAAATGTTCGTTATCTGATATATTCTAGTGGCTAGGATACGTGGCTTTCACCCAGAAGGCTCGGATTCGATTACTGGTACCGGAAGTTAGTTTCTTAATAAAATAAGTATACTTTTTTCCTAATAATTCTCTTTGATAAAGATGTTCGTAATCAAATATGGTCTAGTGGTTAGGTGATCGATTCCCGGTATCGGAAGTTCGTTTTTGAATAAAATATATTTAGTTCATTCATAATAATTCTATTTGATAAGACGTTCGTTATCCGATATGGTCTAGTGGCTAGGATACCTGGCTCTCACCCAGGAGGCTCGGGTTCGATTCCCGGTATCGGAAGTTCGTTTTTGAATAAAAGATATTTATTTCATTCATAATAATTCTATTTGATATGACGTTCGTTATCCGATATTGTCTAGTGGCTAGGATACCTGGCTCTCACCCAGGTGGCTCGGGTTCGATTCCCGGTATCGGAAGTTTGTTTTCGAATGAAGGACGTTTATTTTCTTTCTAATAATTCGCTTCGGAAGAGATGTTTGTAATCTGAGCAAAAAATAATCCAACTCGAGTCCTCACTAATAAAAGTAACTGAATTAAGAAAAACCTAGACGATCCACATTTTCTGAGATTGACTTAAGTTTCTTAATTGTATTGTTAATTATGAGTTTCGTGTTTCTTGAATTATTTTATGTGTAATGTTCATTCCTAATGGTTCTAATTGATAAGATGTACGTTATCCGATATGGTCTAGTGGCTAGGATACCTGGCTTTCACCCAGGAGGCTCGGGTTCGATTCCCGGTATCGGAAGTTTGTTTTTGAATGAAGGACGTTTATTTTCTTTTTAATAATTCGCTTCGGAAGAGATGTTCGTAATCTCAATTGGCCTAGTGGCTAGGATATCTGGTTCAATCACAGGAGACTAGGTTTCGATTCCTAATTTGATTCATAATAATTCTATTTGATAAATGTTGGTTATCTGATATATTCTATTAGCTAGGATACGTGGCTTTCACCCAGAAGGCTCGGGTTCGATTCCTGGTACCGGAAGTTAGTTTCTAAATAAAATAAGTATACTTTTTTCCTTATAATTCTCTTTGATAAAGATGTTCGTAATCAAATATGGTCTAGTGGTTAGGTGATCGATTCCCGGTATCGGAAGTTCGTTTTTGAATAAAAGATATTTAGTTCATTCATAATAATTCTATTTTATAAGACGTTCGTTATCCGATATGGTCTAGTGGCTAGGATACCTGGCTCTCACCCAGGAGGCTCGGGTTCGATTTCCGGTATCGGAAGTTTGTTTTTGAATAAAAGATATTTAGTTCATTCCTAATGATTCTATTTGATAAGATGTTCCTTATCCGATATGGTCTAGTGGCTAGGATACCTGGCTCTAATTAAGTAACATATACCCAATACGCCTGTCAAACCTAATTCATATATTCATAATTTAATTTTAATTTAATTTACTTTTGATGCATCTCATAATACTGTTCATAGAGCAAAAAATAATCCAACTCGAGTCCTCACTAATAAAAGTAACTGAATTAAGAAAAACCTAGACGATCCACATTTTCTGAGATTGACTTAAGTTTCTTAATTGTATTGCTAATTATGAGTTTCGTGTTTCTTGAATTATTTTATGTGTTATGTTCATTCCTAATGGTTCTAATTGATAAGATTTACGTTATCCGATATGGTCTAGTGGCTAGGATACCTGGCTTTCACCCAGGAGGCTCGGGTTCGATTCCCGGTATCGGAAGTTTGTTTTTGAATGAAGGACGTTCATTTTCTTTCTAATAATTCGCTTCGGAAGAGATGTTTGTAATCTGAATTGGCCTAGTGGCTAGGATATCTGGTTCAATCACAGAAGGCTAGGTTTCGATTCCTTATTTGATTCATAATAATTCTATTTGATAAAATGTTCGTTATCTGATATATTCTAGTGGCTAGGATACGTGGCTTTCACCCAGAAGGCTCGGGTTCGATTACTGGTACCAGAAGTTAGTTTCTTAATCTTAATAAAATAAGTATACTTTTTTCCTAATAATTCTCTTTGATAAAGATGTTCGTAATCAAATATGGTCTAGTGGTTAGGTGATCGATTGCCGGTATCGGAAGTTCGTTTTTGAATAAAATATATTTAGTTCATTCATAATAATTCTATTTGATAAGACGTTCGTTATCCGATATGGTCTAGTGGCTAGGATACCTGGCTCTCACCCAGGAGGCTCGGGTTCGATTCCCGGTATCGGAAGTTGTTTTTGAATAAAAGATATTTATTTCATTCATAATAATTCTATTTGAAATGACGTTCGTTATCCGATATTGTCTAGTGGCTACGATACCTGGCTCTCACCCAGGTGGCTCGGGTTCGATTCCCGTTATCGGAAGTTTGTTTTTGAATGAAGGACGTTTATTTTCTTTCCAATAATTCGCTTCGGAAGAGATGTTTGTAATCTGAATTGGCCTAGTGGCTAGGATATCTGGTTCAATCACAGGAGACTAGGTTTCGATTCCTAATTTGATTCATAATAATTCTATTTGATAAATGTTCGTTATCTGATGTATTCTAGTAGCTAGGATACGTGGCTTTCACCCAGAAGGCTCGGGTTCGATTCCTGGTACCGGAAGTTAGTTTCTAAATAAAATAAGTATACTTTTTTCCTTATAATTCTCTTTGATAAAGATGTTCGTAATCAAATATGGTCTAGTGGTTAGGTGATCGATTCCCGGTATCGGAAGTTCGTTTTTGAATAAAAGATATTTAGTTCATTCATAATAATTCTATTTGATAAGACGTTCGTTATCCGATATGGTCTAGTGGCTAGGATACCTGGCTCTCACCCAGGAGGCTCGGGTTCGATTCCCGGTATCGGAAGTTTGTTTTTGAATAAAAGATATTTAGTTCATTCCTAATGATTCTATTTGATAAGATGTTCCTTATCCGATATGGTCTAGTGGCTAGGATACCTGGCTCTAATTAGGTAACATATACTCAATACGCCTGTCAAACCTAATTCATATATTCATAATTTAATTTTACCTGAGTCTTTTGATGCATCTCATAATACTGTTCATAGAGCAAAAAATAATCCAACTCGAGTCCTCACTAATAAAAGTAACTGAATTAAGAAAAACCTAGACGATCCACATTTTCTGAGATTGACTTAAGTTTCTTAATTGTATTGTTAATTATGAGTTTCGTGTTTCTTGAATTATTTTATGTATTATGTTCATTCCTAATGGTTCTAATTGATAAGATTTACGTTATCCGATATGGTCTAGTGGCTAGGATACCTGGCTTTCACCCAGGAGGCTCGGGTTCGATTCCCGGTATCGGAAGTTTGTTTTTGAATGAAGGACGTTTATTTTCTTTCTAATAATTTGCTTCGGAAGAGATGTTCGTAATCTGAATTGGCCTAGTGGCTAGGATATCTGGTTCAATCACAGGAGACTAGGTTTCGATTCCTAATTTGATTCATAATAATTTGATAAATGTTCGTTATCTGATATATTCTAGTAGCTAGGATACGTGGCTTTCACCCAGAAGGCTCGGGTTCGATTACTGGTACCGGAAGTTAGTTTCTTAATAAAATAAGTATACTTTTTTCCTGATAATTCTCTTTGATAAAGATGTTCGTAATCAAATATGGTCTAGTGGTTAGGTGATCGATTGCCGGTATCGGAAGTTCGTTTTTGAATAAAATATATTTAGTTCATTCATAATAATTCTATTTGATAAGACGTTCGTTATCCGATATGGTCTAGTGGCTAGGATACCTGGCTCTCACCCAGGAGGCTCGGGTTCGATTCCCGGTATCGGAAGTTCGTTTTTGAATAAAAGATATTTATTTCATTCATAATAATTCTATTTGATATGACGTTCGTTATCCGATATTGTCTAGTGGCTAGGATACCTGGCTCTCACCCAGGAGGCTCGGGTTCGATTCCCGGTATCGGAAGTTTGTTTTTGAATGAAGGACGTTTATTTTCTTTCTAATAATTCGCTTCGGAAGAGATGTTCGTAATCTGAATTGGCCTAGTGGCTAGGATATCTGGTTCAATCACAGGAGACTAGGTTTCGATTCCTAATTTGATTCATAATAATTCTATTTGATAAATGTTCGTTATCTGATATATTATAGTAGCTAGGATACGTGGCTTTCACCCAGAAGGCTCGGGTTCGATTCCTGGTACCGGAAGTTAGTTTCTAAATAAAATAAGTATACTTTTTTCCTTATAATTCTCTTTGATAAAGATGTTCGTAATCAAATATGGTCTAGTGGTTAGGTCATCGATTCCCGGTATCGGAAGTTCTTTTTTGAATAAAAGATATTTAGTTCATTCATAATAATTCTATTTGATAAGACGTTCGTTATCCGATATGGTCTAGTGGCTAGGATACCTGGCTCTCACCCAGGAGGCTCGGGTTCGATTCCCGGTATCGGAAGTTTGTTTTTGAATAAAAGATATTTAGTTCATTCCTAATGATTCTATTTGATAAGATGTTCCTTATCCGATATGGTCTAATGGCTAGGATACCTGGCTCTAATTAAGTACATATACTCAATACGCCTGTCAAACCTAATTCATATATTCATAATTTAATTTTAATTTAATTTACTTTTGATGCATCTCATAATACTGTTCATAGAGCAAAAAATAATCCAACTCGAGTCCTCACTAATAAAAGTAACTGAATTAAGAAAAACCTAGACGATCCACATTTTCTGAGATTGACTTAAGTTTCTTAATTGTATTGTTAATTATGAGTTTCGTGTTTCTTGAATTATTTTATGTGTTATGTTCATTCCTAATGGTTCTAATTGATAAGATGTACGTTATTCGATATGGTCTAGTGGCTGGGATACCTGGCTTTCACCCAGGAGGCTCGGGTTCGATTCCCGGTATCGGAATTTTGTTTTTGAATGAAGGTTGTTTATTTTCTTTCTAATAATTCGCTTCGGAAGAGATGTTCGTAATCTGAATTGGCCTAGTGGCTAGGATATCTGGTTCAATCACAGGAGACTAGGTTTCGATTCCTAATTTGATTCATAATAATTCTATTTGATAAATGTTCGTTATCTGATATATTCTATTAGCTAGGATACGTGGCTTTCACCCAGAAGGCTCGGGTTCGATTCCTGGTACCGGAAGTTAGTTTCTAAATAAAATAAGTATACTTTTTTCCTTATAATTCTCTTTGATAAAGATGTTCGTAATCAAATATGGTCTAGTGGTTAGGTGATCGATTCCCGGTATCGGAAGTTCGTTTTTGAATAAAAGATATTTAGTTCATTCATAATAATTCTATTTTATAAGGCGTTCGTTATCCGATATGGTCTAGTGGCTAGGATACCTGGCTCTCACCCAGGAGGCTCGGGTTCGATTTCCGGTATCGGAAGTTTGTTTTTGAATAAAAGATATTTAGTTCATTCCTAATGATTCTATTTGATAAGATGTTCCTTATCCGATATGGTCTAGTGGCTAGGATACCTGGCTCTAATTAAGTAACATATACTCAATACGCCTGTCAAACCTAATTCATATATTCATAATTTAATTTTAATTCAATTTACTTTTGATGCATCTCATAATACTGTTCATAGAGCAAAAAATAATCCAAGTCGAGTCCTCACTAATAAAAGTAACTGAATTAAGATAAACCTATACGATCCACATTTTCTGAGATTCACTTAAGTTTCTTAATTGTATTGTTAATTATGAGTTTCGTGTTTCTTGAATTATTTTATGTGTTATGTTCATTCCTAATGATTCTAATTGGTAAAATGTACGTTATCTGATATGGTCTAGTGGCTAGGATACCTGGCTTTCACCCAGGAGGCTCGGGTTCGATTCCTGGTACCGGAAGTTAGTTTCTAAATAAAATAAGTATACTTTTTTCTTAATAATTCTCTTCGATAAAGATGTTCGTAATCAAATATGGTCTAGTGGTTAGGTGATCGATTCCCGGTATCGGAAGTTCGTTTTTGAATAAAATATATTTAGTTCATTCATAATAATTCTATTTGATAAGACGTTCGTTATCCGATATGGTCTAGTGGCTAGGATACCTGGCTTTCACCCAGGAGGCTCGGGTTCGATTCCCGGTATCGGAAGTTCGTTTTTGAATAAAAGATATTTATTTCATTCATAATAATTCTATTTGATATGACGTTCGTTATCCGATATTGTCTAGTGGCTAGGATACCTGGCTCTCACCCAGGAGGCTCGGGTTCGATTCCCGGTATCGGAAGTTTGTTTTTGAATGAAGGACGTTTATTTTCTTTCTAATAATTCGCTTCGGAAGAGATGTTCGTAATCTGAATTGGCCTAGTGGCTAGGATATCTGGTTCAATCACAGGAGACTAGGTTTCGATTCCTAATTTGATTCATAATAATTCTATTTGATAAATGTTCGTTATCTGATATGGTCTAGTGGCTAGGATACCTGGCTTTCACCCAGGAGGCTCGGGTTCGATTCCTGGTACCGGAAGTTAGTTTCTAAATAAAATAAGTATACTTTTTTCTTAATAATTCTCTTCGATAAAGATGTTCGTAATCAAATATGGTCTAGTAGTTAGGTGATCGATTCCCGGTATCGGAAGTTCGTTTTTGAATAAAATATATTTAGTTCATTCATAATAATTCTATTTGATAAGACGTTCGTTATCCGATATGGTCTAGTGGCTAGGATACCTGGCTCTCACCCAGGAGGCTCGGGTTCGATTCCCGGTATCGGAAGTTCGTTTTTGAATAAAAGATATTTAGTTCATTCATAATAATTCTATTTGATATGACGTTCGTTATCCGATATTGTCTAGTGGCTAGGATACCTGGCTCTCACCCAGGAGGCACGGGTTCGATTCCCGGTATCGGAAGTTGGGTTTTGAATAAAAGATATTTAGTTCATTCCTAATAATTCTATTTGATAAGATGTTCGTTATCCCATATGGTCTAGTGGCTAGGATACTTGGCTCTCACCCAGGAGGCTCGGTTTCGATTCCCGGTATCAAAAGTTCGTTTTTGAATAAAAGATATTTAGTTCATTTATAATAATTCTATTTGAAAGGACGTTCGTTATCCGATATGGTCTAGTGGCTAGGATACCTGGCTCTCACCCAGGAGGCTCGGGTTCGATTCCCGGTATCGGAAGTTCGTTTTTGAATAAAAGATATTTAGTTCATTCCTAATAATTCTATTTGATAAGATGTTCTTATCCCATATGGTCCAGTGGCTAGGATACCTGGCTCTAATTATGTAACATATACTCATTACGTCTGTCAAACCTAATTCATATATTCATAATTTAATTTTACCTGAGTCTTTTGATGCATCTCATAATACTGTTCATAGAGCAAACAATAATCCAAGTCTAGTCCTCACTAATAATTCTAATTGATAAGATGTCCGTTATCCGATATGGTCTAGTGGCTAGGATATCTGGCTTTCACCCAGAAGGCTTGGGTTCGATTCCCGGTATCGGAAGTTTGTTTTTGAATGAAGGACGTTTATTTTCTTTCTAATAATTCGCTTCGGAAAAGATGTTCGTAATCTGAATTGGCCTAGTGGCTAGGATATCTGGTTCAATCACAGGAGACTAGGTTTTGATTCCTAATTTGATTCATAATAATTCTATTTGATAAATGTTCGTTATCTGATATATTCTAGTGGCTAGGATACGTGGCTTTCACCCAGAAGGCTCGGGTTCGATTCCTGGTACCGGAAGTTAGTTTCTAATAAAATAAGTATACTTTTTCCTTATAATTCTCTTTGATAAAGATGTTCGCAATCAAATATGGTCTAGTAGTTAGGTGATCGATTCCCGGTATCGGAAGTTCGTTTTTGAATAAAAGATATTTAGTTCATTCATAATAATTCTATTTGATAAGACGTTCGTTATCCGATATTGTCTAGTGGCTAGGATACCTGGCTCTCACACAGAAGGCTCGGGTTAGATTTCCGGTATCGGAAGTTCGTTTCTGAATAAAAGATATTTAGTTCATTCATAATAATTCTCTTTGATAGGACGTTCGTTATCCGATATGGTCTATTGGCTAGGATACCTGGCTCTCACCCAGGAGGCTCGGGTTCGATTCCCGGTATCGGAAGTTCGTTTTGGAATAAAAGATATTTAGTTCATTCCTAATAATTCTATTTGATAAGATGTCCGTTATCCGATAATGTCTAGTGGCTAGGATACCTGGCTCTAATTAAGTAACATATACTCAATACGCCTGTCAAACCTAATTCATTTATTCATAATTTAATTCTACCTGAGTCTTTTGATGCATCTCATAATACTGTTCATAGAGCAAAAATTAATCCAACTCGAGTCCTCACTAATAAAAGTAACTGAATTAAGAAAAACCTAGACGATCCACATTTTCTGAGATTGATTTAAGTTTCTTAATTGTATTGTTAATTATGAGTTTCGTGTTTCTTGAATTATTTCATGTGTTATGTTCATTCCTAATGATTCTAATTGATAAGATGTACGTTATCCGATATGGTCTAGTGGCTAGGATACCTGGCTTTCACCCAGGAGGCTCGGGTTCGATTTCCGGTATCGGAAGTTTGTTTTTGAATAAAGGACGTTTATTTTCTTTCTAATAATTCGCTTCGGAAGAGATGTTCGTAATCTGAATTGGCCTAGTGGCTAGGATATCTGGTTCAATCACAGGAGGCTAGGTTTCGATTCCTTATTTGATTCATAATAATTCTATTTGATAAAATGTTCGTTATCTGATATATTCTAGTGGCAAGGATACGTGGCTTTCACCCAGAAGGCTCGGGTTCGATTACTGGTACCGGAAGTTAGTTTCTTAATAAAATAAGTATACTTTTTTCCTAATAATTCTCTTTGATAAAGATGTTCGTAATCAAATATGGTCTAGTGGTTAGGTGATCGATTCCCGGTATCGGAAGTTCGTTTTTGAATAAAATATATTTAGTTCATTCATAATAATTCTATTTGATAAGACGTTCGTTATCCGATATGGTCTAGTGGCTAGGATACCTGGCTCTCACCCAGGAGGCTCGGGTTCGATTCCCGGTATCGGAAGTTCGTTTTTGAATAAAAGATATTTATTTCATTCATAATAATTCTATTTGATATGACGTTCGTTATCCGATATTGTCTAGTGGCTAGGATACCTGGCTCTAATTAAGTAACATATACCCAATACGCCTGTCAAACCTAATTCATATATTCATAATTTCATTTTAATTTAATTTACTTTTGATGCATCTCATAATACTGTTCATAGAGCAAAAAATAATCCAACTCGAGTCCTCACTAATAAAAGTAACTGAATTAAGAAAAACCTAGACGATCCACATTTTCTGAGATTGACTTAAGTTTCTTAATTGTATTGTTAATTATGAGTTTCGTGTTTCTTGAATTATTTTATGTGTTATGTTCATTCCTAATGGTTCTAATTGATAAGATTTACGTTATCCGATATGGTCTAGTGGCTAGGATACCTGGCTTTCACCCAGGAGGCTCGGGTTCGATTCCCGGTATCGGAAGTTTGTTTTTGAATGAAGGACGTTCATTTTCTTTCTAATAATTCGCTTCGGAAGAGATGTTCGTAATCTGAATTGGCCTAGTGGCTAGGATATCTGGTTCAATCACAGAAGGCTAGGTTTCGATTCCTTATTTGATTCATAATAATTCTATTTGATAAAATGTTCGTTATTTGATATATTCTAGTGGCTAGGATACGTGGCTTTCACCCAGAAGGCTCGGGTTCGATTACTGGTACCGGAAGTTAGTTTCTTAATAAAATAAGTATACTTTTTTCCTAATAATTCTCTTTGATAATGATGTTCGTAATCAAATATGGTCTAGTGGTTAGGTGATCGATTGCCGGTATCGGAAGTTCGTTTTTGAATAAAATATATTTAGTTCATTCATAATAATTCTATTTGATAAGACGTTCGTTATCCGATATGGTCTAGTGGCTAGGATACCTGGCTCTCACCCAGGAGGCTCGGGTTCGATTCCCGGTATGGGAAGTTCGTTTTTGAATAAAAGATATTTATTTCATTCATAATAATTCTATTTGAAATGACGTTCGTTATCCGATATTGTCTAGTGGCTACGATACCTGGCTCTCACCCAGGTGGCTCGGGTTCGATTCCCGTTATCGGAAGTTTGTTTTTGAATGAAGGACGTTTATTTTCTTTCTAATAATTCGCTTCGGAAGAGATGTTTGTAATCTGAATTGGCCTAGTGGCTAGGATATCTGGTTCAATCACAGGAGACTAGGTTTCGATTCCTAATTTGATTCATAATAATTCTATTTGATAAATGTTCGTTATCTGATATATTCTAGTAGCTTGGATACGTGGCTTTCACCCAGAAGGCTCGGGTTCGATTCCTGGTACCGGAAGTTAGTTTCTAAATAAAATAAGTATACTTTTTTCCTTATAATTCTCTTTGATAAAGATGTTCGTAATCAAATATGGTCTAGTGGTTAGGTGATCGATTCCCGGTATCGGAAGTTCGTTTTTGAATAAAAGATATTTAGTTCATTCATAATAATTCTATTTGATAAGACGTTCGTTATCCGATATGGTCTAGTGGCTAGGATACCTGGCTCTCACCCAGGAGGCTCGGGTTCGATTCCTGGTATCGGAAGTTTGTTTTTGAATAAAAGATATTTAGTTCATTCCTAATGATTCTATTTGATAAGATGTTCCTTATCCGATATGGTCTAGAGGCTAGGATACCTGGCTCTAATTAAGTAACATATACTCAATACGCCTGTCAAACCTAATTCATATATTCATAATTTAATTTTACCTGAGTCTTTTGATGCATCTCATAATACTGTTCATAGAGCAAAAAATAATCCAACTCGATTCCTCACTAATAAAAGTAACTGAATTAAGAAAAACCTAGACGATCCACATTTTCTGAGATTGACTTAAGTTTCTTAATTGAATTGTTAATTATGAGTTTCGTGTTTCTTGAATTATTTTATGTGTTATGTTCATTCCTAATGGTTCTAATTGATAAGATTTACCTTATCCGATATGGTCTAGTGGCTAGGATACCTGGCTTTCACCCAGGAGGCTCGGGTTCGATTCCCGGTATCGGAAGTTTGTTTTTGAATGAAGGACGTTTATTTTCTTTCTAATAATTTGCTTCGGAAGAGATGTTCGTAATCTGAATTGGCCTAGTGGCTAGGATATCTGGTTCAATCACAGGAGACTAGGTTTCGATTCCTAATTTGATTCATAATAATTCTATTTGATAAATGTTCGTTATCTGATATATTCTAGTAGCTAGGATACGTGGCTTTCACCCAGAAGGCTCGGGTTCGATTCCTGGTACCGGAAGTTAGTTTCTAAATAAAATAAGTATACTTTTTTCCTTATAATTCTCTTTGATAAAGATGTTCGTAATCAAATATGGTCTAGTGGTTAGGTGATCGATTCCCGGTATCGGAAGTTCGTTTTTGAATAAAAGATATTTAGTTCATTCATAATAATTCTATTTTATAAGACGTTCGTTATCCGATATGGTCTAATGGCTAGGATACCTGGCTCTCACCCAGGAGGCTCGGGTTCGATTTCCGGTATCGGAAGTTTGTTTTTGAATAAAAGATATTTAGTTCATTCCTAATGATTCTATTTGATAAGATGTTCCTTATCCGATATGGTCTAGGGGCTAGGATACCTGGCTCTAATTAAGTAACATATACTCAATACGCCTGTCAAACCTAATTCATATATTCATAATTTAATTTTAATTTAATTTACTTTTGATGCATCTCATAATACTGTTCATAGAGCAAAAAATAATCCAAGTCGAGTCCTCACTAATAAAAGTAACTGAATTAAGAAAAACCTAGACGATCCACATTTTCTGAGATTGACTTAAGATTCTTAATTGTATTGTTAATTATGAGTATCGTGTTTCTTGAAATATTTTATGTGTTATGTTCATTCCTAATGATTCTAATTGATAAAATGTACGTTATCTGATATGGTCTAGTGGCTAGGATACCTGGATTTCACCCAGGAGGCTCGGGTTCGATTCCTGGTACCGGAAGTTAGTTTCTGAATAAAATAAGTATACTTTTTTCCTAATAATTCTCTTCGATAAAGATGTTCGTAATCAAATATGGTCTAGTGGTTAGGTGATCGATTCCCGGTATCGGAAGTTCGTTTTTGAATAAAATATATTTAGTTCATTCATAATAATTCTATTTGATAAGATCTCCTTATCCGATATGGTCTAGAGGCTAGGATACCTGGCTCTCACCCAGGAGGCTCGGGTTCGATTCCCGGTATCGGAAGTTCGTTTTTGAATAAAAGATATTTAGTTCATTCATAATAATTCTATTTGATATGACGTTCGTTATCCGATATTGTCTAGTGGCTAGGATACCTGGCTCTCACCCAGGAGGCTCGGGTTCGATTCCCGGTATCGAAAGTTTGTTTTTGAATGAAGGACGTTTATTTTCTTTCTAATAATTCGCTTCGGAAGAGATGTTCGTAATCTGAATTGGCCTAGTGGCTAGGATATCTGGTTCAATCACAGGAGACTAGGTTTCGATTCCTAATTTGATTCATAATAATTCTATTTGATAAATGTTCGTTATCTGATATATTCTAGTAGCTAGGATACGTGGCTTTCACCCAGAAGGCTCGGGTTCGATTCCTGGTACCGGAAGTTAGTTTCTAAATAAAATAAGTATACTTTTTTCCTTATAATTCTCTTTGATAAAGATGTTCGTAATCAAATATGGTCTAGTGGTTAGGTGATCGATTCCCGGTATCGGAAGTTCGTTTTTGAATAAAATATATTTAGTTCATTCATAATAATTCTATTTGATAAGACGTTCGTTATCCGATATGGTCTAGTGGCTAGGATACCTGGCTCTCACCCAGGAGGCTCGGGTTCGATTCCCGGTATCGGAAGTTCGTTTTTGAATAAAAGATATTTAGTTCATTCATAATAATTCTAATTGATAAGATGTACGTTAACCGATATGGTCTAGTGGCTAGGATACCTGGCTTTCACCCAGGAGGCTCGGGTTCGATTCCTGGTATCGGAAGTTTGTTTTTGAATAAAGGACGTTTATTTTCTTTCTAATAATTCGCTTCGGAAGAGATGTTCGTAATCTGAATTGGCCTAGTGGCTAGGATATCTGGTTCAATCACAGGAGGCTAGGTTTCGATTCCTTATTTGATTCATAATAATTCTATTTGATAAAATGTTCGTTATCTGATATATTCTAGTGGCTAGGATACGTGGCTTTCACCCAGAAGGCTCGGATTCGATTACTGGTACCGGAAGTTAGTTTCTTAATAAAATAAGTATACTTTTTTCCTAATAATTCTCTTTGATAAAGATGTTCGTAATCAAATATGGTCTAGTGGTTAGGTGATCGATTCCCGGTATCGGAAGTTCGTTTTTGAATAAAATATATTTAGTTCATTCATAATAATTCTATTTGATAAGACGTTCGTTATCCGATATGGTCTAGTGGCTAGGATACCTGGCTCTCACCCAGGAGGCTCGGGTTCGATTCCCGGTATCGGAAGTTCGTTTTTGAATAAAAGATATTTATTTCATTCATAATAATTCTATTTGATATGACGTTCGTTATCCGATATTGTCTAGTGGCTAGGATACCTGGCTCTCACCCAGGTGGCTCGGGTTCGATTCCCGGTATCGGAAGTTTGTTTTCGAATGAAGGACGTTTATTTTCTTTCTAATAATTCGCTTCGGAAGAGATGTTTGTAATCTGAGCAAAAAATAATCCAACTCGAGTCCTCACTAATAAAAGTAACTGAATTAAGAAAAACCTAGACGATCCACATTTTCTGAGATTGACTTAAGTTTCTTAATTGTATTGTTAATTATGAGTTTCGTGTTTCTTGAATTATTTTATGTGTAATGTTCATTCCTAATGGTTCTAATTGATAAGATGTACGTTATCCGATATGGTCTAGTGGCTAGGATACCTGGCTTTCACCCAGGAGGCTCGGGTTCGATTCCCGGTATCGGAAGTTTGTTTTTGAATGAAGGACGTTTATTTTCTTTTTAATAATTCGCTTCGGAAGAGATGTTCGTAATCTCAATTGGCCTAGTGGCTAGGATATCTGGTTCAATCACAGGAGACTAGGTTTCGATTCCTAATTTGATTCATAATAATTCTATTTGATAAATGTTGGTTATCTGATATATTCTATTAGCTAGGATACGTGGCTTTCACCCAGAAGGCTCGGGTTCGATTCCTGGTACCGGAAGTTAGTTTCTAAATAAAATAAGTATACTTTTTTCCTTATAATTCTCTTTGATAAAGATGTTCGTAATCAAATATGGTCTAGTGGTTAGGTGATCGATTCCCGGTATCGGAAGTTCGTTTTTGAATAAAAGATATTTAGTTCATTCATAATAATTCTATTTTATAAGACGTTCGTTATCCGATATGGTCTAGTGGCTAGGATACCTGGCTCTCACCCAGGAGGCTCGGGTTCGATTTCCGGTATCGGAAGTTTGTTTTTGAATAAAAGATATTTAGTTCATTCCTAATGATTCTATTTGATAAGATGTTCCTTATCCGATATGGTCTAGTGGCTAGGATACCTGGCTCTAATTAAGTAACATATACCCAATACGCCTGTCAAACCTAATTCATATATTCATAATTTAATTTTAATTTAATTTACTTTTGATGCATCTCATAATACTGTTCATAGAGCAAAAAATAATCCAACTCGAGTCCTCACTAATAAAAGTAACTGAATTAAGAAAAACCTAGACGATCCACATTTTCTGAGATTGACTTAAGTTTCTTAATTGTATTGCTAATTATGAGTTTCGTGTTTCTTGAATTATTTTATGTGTTATGTTCATTCCTAATGGTTCTAATTGATAAGATTTACGTTATCCGATATGGTCTAGTGGCTAGGATACCTGGCTTTCACCCAGGAGGCTCGGGTTCGATTCCCGGTATCGGAAGTTTGTTTTTGAATGAAGGACGTTCATTTTCTTTCTAATAATTCGCTTCGGAAGAGATGTTTGTAATCTGAATTGGCCTAGTGGCTAGGATATCTGGTTCAATCACAGAAGGCTAGGTTTCGATTCCTTATTTGATTCATAATAATTCTATTTGATAAAATGTTCGTTATCTGATATATTCTAGTGGCTAGGATACGTGGCTTTCACCCAGAAGGCTCGGGTTCGATTACTGGTACCAGAAGTTAGTTTCTTAATCTTAATAAAATAAGTATACTTTTTTCCTAATAATTCTCTTTGATAAAGATGTTCGTAATCAAATATGGTCTAGTGGTTAGGTGATCGATTGCCGGTATCGGAAGTTCGTTTTTGAATAAAATATATTTAGTTCATTCATAATAATTCTATTTGATAAGACGTTCGTTATCCGATATGGTCTAGTGGCTAGGATACCTGGCTCTCACCCAGGAGGCTCGGGTTCGATTCCCGGTATCGGAAGTTGTTTTTGAATAAAAGATATTTATTTCATTCATAATAATTCTATTTGAAATGACGTTCGTTATCCGATATTGTCTAGTGGCTACGATACCTGGCTCTCACCCAGGTGGCTCGGGTTCGATTCCCGTTATCGGAAGTTTGTTTTTGAATGAAGGACGTTTATTTTCTTTCCAATAATTCGCTTCGGAAGAGATGTTTGTAATCTGAATTGGCCTAGTGGCTAGGATATCTGGTTCAATCACAGGAGACTAGGTTTCGATTCCTAATTTGATTCATAATAATTCTATTTGATAAATGTTCGTTATCTGATGTATTCTAGTAGCTAGGATACGTGGCTTTCACCCAGAAGGCTCGGGTTCGATTCCTGGTACCGGAAGTTAGTTTCTAAATAAAATAAGTATACTTTTTTCCTTATAATTCTCTTTGATAAAGATGTTCGTAATCAAATATGGTCTAGTGGTTAGGTGATCGATTCCCGGTATCGGAAGTTCGTTTTTGAATAAAAGATATTTAGTTCATTCATAATAATTCTATTTGATAAGACGTTCGTTATCCGATATGGTCTAGTGGCTAGGATACCTGGCTCTCACCCAGGAGGCTCGGGTTCGATTCCCGGTATCGGAAGTTTGTTTTTGAATAAAAGATATTTAGTTCATTCCTAATGATTCTATTTGATAAGATGTTCCTTATCCGATATGGTCTAGTGGCTAGGATACCTGGCTCTAATTAGGTAACATATACTCAATACGCCTGTCAAACCTAATTCATATATTCATAATTTAATTTTACCTGAGTCTTTTGATGCATCTCATAATACTGTTCATAGAGCAAAAAATAATCCAACTCGAGTCCTCACTAATAAAAGTAACTGAATTAAGAAAAACCTAGACGATCCACATTTTCTGAGATTGACTTAAGTTTCTTAATTGTATTGTTAATTATGAGTTTCGTGTTTCTTGAATTATTTTATGTATTATGTTCATTCCTAATGGTTCTAATTGATAAGATTTACGTTATCCGATATGGTCTAGTGGCTAGGATACCTGGCTTTCACCCAGGAGGCTCGGGTTCGATTCCCGGTATCGGAAGTTTGTTTTTGAATGAAGGACGTTTATTTTCTTTCTAATAATTTGCTTCGGAAGAGATGTTCGTAATCTGAATTGGCCTAGTGGCTAGGATATCTGGTTCAATCACAGGAGACTAGGTTTCGATTCCTAATTTGATTCATAATAATTTGATAAATGTTCGTTATCTGATATATTCTAGTAGCTAGGATACGTGGCTTTCACCCAGAAGGCTCGGGTTCGATTACTGGTACCGGAAGTTAGTTTCTTAATAAAATAAGTATACTTTTTTCCTGATAATTCTCTTTGATAAAGATGTTCGTAATCAAATATGGTCTAGTGGTTAGGTGATCGATTGCCGGTATCGGAAGTTCGTTTTTGAATAAAATATATTTAGTTCATTCATAATAATTCTATTTGATAAGACGTTCGTTATCCGATATGGTCTAGTGGCTAGGATACCTGGCTCTCACCCAGGAGGCTCGGGTTCGATTCCCGGTATCGGAAGTTCGTTTTTGAATAAAAGATATTTATTTCATTCATAATAATTCTATTTGATATGACGTTCGTTATCCGATATTGTCTAGTGGCTAGGATACCTGGCTCTCACCCAGGAGGCTCGGGTTCGATTCCCGGTATCGGAAGTTTGTTTTTGAATGAAGGACGTTTATTTTCTTTCTAATAATTCGCTTCGGAAGAGATGTTCGTAATCTGAATTGGCCTAGTGGCTAGGATATCTGGTTCAATCACAGGAGACTAGGTTTCGATTCCTAATTTGATTCATAATAATTCTATTTGATAAATGTTCGTTATCTGATATATTATAGTAGCTAGGATACGTGGCTTTCACCCAGAAGGCTCGGGTTCGATTCCTGGTACCGGAAGTTAGTTTCTAAATAAAATAAGTATACTTTTTTCCTTATAATTCTCTTTGATAAAGATGTTCGTAATCAAATATGGTCTAGTGGTTAGGTCATCGATTCCCGGTATCGGAAGTTCTTTTTTGAATAAAAGATATTTAGTTCATTCATAATAATTCTATTTGATAAGACGTTCGTTATCCGATATGGTCTAGTGGCTAGGATACCTGGCTCTCACCCAGGAGGCTCGGGTTCGATTCCCGGTATCGGAAGTTTGTTTTTGAATAAAAGATATTTAGTTCATTCCTAA
This sequence comes from Megalocaria dilatata, assembly GCA_034642435.1. NCBI lineage: Eukaryota > Metazoa > Arthropoda > Insecta > Coleoptera > Coccinellidae > Megalocaria > Megalocaria dilatata. Next base: position 46,537,357 of record CM067859.1, on the reverse strand, counting down.
TGATTCTATTTGATAAGATGTTCCTTATCCGATATGGTCTAATGGCTAGGATACCTGGCTCTAATTAAGTACATATACTCAATACGCCTGTCAAACCTAATTCATATATTCATAATTTAATTTTAATTTAATTTACTTTTGATGCATCTCATAATACTGTTCATAGAGCAAAAAATAATCCAACTCGAGTCCTCACTAATAAAAGTAACTGAATTAAGAAAAACCTAGACGATCCACATTTTCTGAGATTGACTTAAGTTTCTTAATTGTATTGTTAATTATGAGTTTCGTGTTTCTTGAATTATTTTATGTGTTATGTTCATTCCTAATGGTTCTAATTGATAAGATGTACGTTATTCGATATGGTCTAGTGGCTGGGATACCTGGCTTTCACCCAGGAGGCTCGGGTTCGATTCCCGGTATCGGAATTTTGTTTTTGAATGAAGGTTGTTTATTTTCTTTCTAATAATTCGCTTCGGAAGAGATGTTCGTAATCTGAATTGGCCTAGTGGCTAGGATATCTGGTTCAATCACAGGAGACTAGGTTTCGATTCCTAATTTGATTCATAATAATTCTATTTGATAAATGTTCGTTATCTGATATATTCTATTAGCTAGGATACGTGGCTTTCACCCAGAAGGCTCGGGTTCGATTCCTGGTACCGGAAGTTAGTTTCTAAATAAAATAAGTATACTTTTTTCCTTATAATTCTCTTTGATAAAGATGTTCGTAATCAAATATGGTCTAGTGGTTAGGTGATCGATTCCCGGTATCGGAAGTTCGTTTTTGAATAAAAGATATTTAGTTCATTCATAATAATTCTATTTTATAAGGCGTTCGTTATCCGATATGGTCTAGTGGCTAGGATACCTGGCTCTCACCCAGGAGGCTCGGGTTCGATTTCCGGTATCGGAAGTTTGTTTTTGAATAAAAGATATTTAGTTCATTCCTAATGATTCTATTTGATAAGATGTTCCTTATCCGATATGGTCTAGTGGCTAGGATACCTGGCTCTAATTAAGTAACATATACTCAATACGCCTGTCAAACCTAATTCATATATTCATAATTTAATTTTAATTCAATTTACTTTTGATGCATCTCATAATACTGTTCATAGAGCAAAAAATAATCCAAGTCGAGTCCTCACTAATAAAAGTAACTGAATTAAGATAAACCTATACGATCCACATTTTCTGAGATTCACTTAAGTTTCTTAATTGTATTGTTAATTATGAGTTTCGTGTTTCTTGAATTATTTTATGTGTTATGTTCATTCCTAATGATTCTAATTGGTAAAATGTACGTTATCTGATATGGTCTAGTGGCTAGGATACCTGGCTTTCACCCAGGAGGCTCGGGTTCGATTCCTGGTACCGGAAGTTAGTTTCTAAATAAAATAAGTATACTTTTTTCTTAATAATTCTCTTCGATAAAGATGTTCGTAATCAAATATGGTCTAGTGGTTAGGTGATCGATTCCCGGTATCGGAAGTTCGTTTTTGAATAAAATATATTTAGTTCATTCATAATAATTCTATTTGATAAGACGTTCGTTATCCGATATGGTCTAGTGGCTAGGATACCTGGCTTTCACCCAGGAGGCTCGGGTTCGATTCCCGGTATCGGAAGTTCGTTTTTGAATAAAAGATATTTATTTCATTCATAATAATTCTATTTGATATGACGTTCGTTATCCGATATTGTCTAGTGGCTAGGATACCTGGCTCTCACCCAGGAGGCTCGGGTTCGATTCCCGGTATCGGAAGTTTGTTTTTGAATGAAGGACGTTTATTTTCTTTCTAATAATTCGCTTCGGAAGAGATGTTCGTAATCTGAATTGGCCTAGTGGCTAGGATATCTGGTTCAATCACAGGAGACTAGGTTTCGATTCCTAATTTGATTCATAATAATTCTATTTGATAAATGTTCGTTATCTGATATGGTCTAGTGGCTAGGATACCTGGCTTTCACCCAGGAGGCTCGGGTTCGATTCCTGGTACCGGAAGTTAGTTTCTAAATAAAATAAGTATACTTTTTTCTTAATAATTCTCTTCGATAAAGATGTTCGTAATCAAATATGGTCTAGTAGTTAGGTGATCGATTCCCGGTATCGGAAGTTCGTTTTTGAATAAAATATATTTAGTTCATTCATAATAATTCTATTTGATAAGACGTTCGTTATCCGATATGGTCTAGTGGCTAGGATACCTGGCTCTCACCCAGGAGGCTCGGGTTCGATTCCCGGTATCGGAAGTTCGTTTTTGAATAAAAGATATTTAGTTCATTCATAATAATTCTATTTGATATGACGTTCGTTATCCGATATTGTCTAGTGGCTAGGATACCTGGCTCTCACCCAGGAGGCACGGGTTCGATTCCCGGTATCGGAAGTTGGGTTTTGAATAAAAGATATTTAGTTCATTCCTAATAATTCTATTTGATAAGATGTTCGTTATCCCATATGGTCTAGTGGCTAGGATACTTGGCTCTCACCCAGGAGGCTCGGTTTCGATTCCCGGTATCAAAAGTTCGTTTTTGAATAAAAGATATTTAGTTCATTTATAATAATTCTATTTGAAAGGACGTTCGTTATCCGATATGGTCTAGTGGCTAGGATACCTGGCTCTCACCCAGGAGGCTCGGGTTCGATTCCCGGTATCGGAAGTTCGTTTTTGAATAAAAGATATTTAGTTCATTCCTAATAATTCTATTTGATAAGATGTTCTTATCCCATATGGTCCAGTGGCTAGGATACCTGGCTCTAATTATGTAACATATACTCATTACGTCTGTCAAACCTAATTCATATATTCATAATTTAATTTTACCTGAGTCTTTTGATGCATCTCATAATACTGTTCATAGAGCAAACAATAATCCAAGTCTAGTCCTCACTAATAATTCTAATTGATAAGATGTCCGTTATCCGATATGGTCTAGTGGCTAGGATATCTGGCTTTCACCCAGAAGGCTTGGGTTCGATTCCCGGTATCGGAAGTTTGTTTTTGAATGAAGGACGTTTATTTTCTTTCTAATAATTCGCTTCGGAAAAGATGTTCGTAATCTGAATTGGCCTAGTGGCTAGGATATCTGGTTCAATCACAGGAGACTAGGTTTTGATTCCTAATTTGATTCATAATAATTCTATTTGATAAATGTTCGTTATCTGATATATTCTAGTGGCTAGGATACGTGGCTTTCACCCAGAAGGCTCGGGTTCGATTCCTGGTACCGGAAGTTAGTTTCTAATAAAATAAGTATACTTTTTCCTTATAATTCTCTTTGATAAAGATGTTCGCAATCAAATATGGTCTAGTAGTTAGGTGATCGATTCCCGGTATCGGAAGTTCGTTTTTGAATAAAAGATATTTAGTTCATTCATAATAATTCTATTTGATAAGACGTTCGTTATCCGATATTGTCTAGTGGCTAGGATACCTGGCTCTCACACAGAAGGCTCGGGTTAGATTTCCGGTATCGGAAGTTCGTTTCTGAATAAAAGATATTTAGTTCATTCATAATAATTCTCTTTGATAGGACGTTCGTTATCCGATATGGTCTATTGGCTAGGATACCTGGCTCTCACCCAGGAGGCTCGGGTTCGATTCCCGGTATCGGAAGTTCGTTTTGGAATAAAAGATATTTAGTTCATTCCTAATAATTCTATTTGATAAGATGTCCGTTATCCGATAATGTCTAGTGGCTAGGATACCTGGCTCTAATTAAGTAACATATACTCAATACGCCTGTCAAACCTAATTCATTTATTCATAATTTAATTCTACCTGAGTCTTTTGATGCATCTCATAATACTGTTCATAGAGCAAAAATTAATCCAACTCGAGTCCTCACTAATAAAAGTAACTGAATTAAGAAAAACCTAGACGATCCACATTTTCTGAGATTGATTTAAGTTTCTTAATTGTATTGTTAATTATGAGTTTCGTGTTTCTTGAATTATTTCATGTGTTATGTTCATTCCTAATGATTCTAATTGATAAGATGTACGTTATCCGATATGGTCTAGTGGCTAGGATACCTGGCTTTCACCCAGGAGGCTCGGGTTCGATTTCCGGTATCGGAAGTTTGTTTTTGAATAAAGGACGTTTATTTTCTTTCTAATAATTCGCTTCGGAAGAGATGTTCGTAATCTGAATTGGCCTAGTGGCTAGGATATCTGGTTCAATCACAGGAGGCTAGGTTTCGATTCCTTATTTGATTCATAATAATTCTATTTGATAAAATGTTCGTTATCTGATATATTCTAGTGGCAAGGATACGTGGCTTTCACCCAGAAGGCTCGGGTTCGATTACTGGTACCGGAAGTTAGTTTCTTAATAAAATAAGTATACTTTTTTCCTAATAATTCTCTTTGATAAAGATGTTCGTAATCAAATATGGTCTAGTGGTTAGGTGATCGATTCCCGGTATCGGAAGTTCGTTTTTGAATAAAATATATTTAGTTCATTCATAATAATTCTATTTGATAAGACGTTCGTTATCCGATATGGTCTAGTGGCTAGGATACCTGGCTCTCACCCAGGAGGCTCGGGTTCGATTCCCGGTATCGGAAGTTCGTTTTTGAATAAAAGATATTTATTTCATTCATAATAATTCTATTTGATATGACGTTCGTTATCCGATATTGTCTAGTGGCTAGGATACCTGGCTCTAATTAAGTAACATATACCCAATACGCCTGTCAAACCTAATTCATATATTCATAATTTCATTTTAATTTAATTTACTTTTGATGCATCTCATAATACTGTTCATAGAGCAAAAAATAATCCAACTCGAGTCCTCACTAATAAAAGTAACTGAATTAAGAAAAACCTAGACGATCCACATTTTCTGAGATTGACTTAAGTTTCTTAATTGTATTGTTAATTATGAGTTTCGTGTTTCTTGAATTATTTTATGTGTTATGTTCATTCCTAATGGTTCTAATTGATAAGATTTACGTTATCCGATATGGTCTAGTGGCTAGGATACCTGGCTTTCACCCAGGAGGCTCGGGTTCGATTCCCGGTATCGGAAGTTTGTTTTTGAATGAAGGACGTTCATTTTCTTTCTAATAATTCGCTTCGGAAGAGATGTTCGTAATCTGAATTGGCCTAGTGGCTAGGATATCTGGTTCAATCACAGAAGGCTAGGTTTCGATTCCTTATTTGATTCATAATAATTCTATTTGATAAAATGTTCGTTATTTGATATATTCTAGTGGCTAGGATACGTGGCTTTCACCCAGAAGGCTCGGGTTCGATTACTGGTACCGGAAGTTAGTTTCTTAATAAAATAAGTATACTTTTTTCCTAATAATTCTCTTTGATAATGATGTTCGTAATCAAATATGGTCTAGTGGTTAGGTGATCGATTGCCGGTATCGGAAGTTCGTTTTTGAATAAAATATATTTAGTTCATTCATAATAATTCTATTTGATAAGACGTTCGTTATCCGATATGGTCTAGTGGCTAGGATACCTGGCTCTCACCCAGGAGGCTCGGGTTCGATTCCCGGTATGGGAAGTTCGTTTTTGAATAAAAGATATTTATTTCATTCATAATAATTCTATTTGAAATGACGTTCGTTATCCGATATTGTCTAGTGGCTACGATACCTGGCTCTCACCCAGGTGGCTCGGGTTCGATTCCCGTTATCGGAAGTTTGTTTTTGAATGAAGGACGTTTATTTTCTTTCTAATAATTCGCTTCGGAAGAGATGTTTGTAATCTGAATTGGCCTAGTGGCTAGGATATCTGGTTCAATCACAGGAGACTAGGTTTCGATTCCTAATTTGATTCATAATAATTCTATTTGATAAATGTTCGTTATCTGATATATTCTAGTAGCTTGGATACGTGGCTTTCACCCAGAAGGCTCGGGTTCGATTCCTGGTACCGGAAGTTAGTTTCTAAATAAAATAAGTATACTTTTTTCCTTATAATTCTCTTTGATAAAGATGTTCGTAATCAAATATGGTCTAGTGGTTAGGTGATCGATTCCCGGTATCGGAAGTTCGTTTTTGAATAAAAGATATTTAGTTCATTCATAATAATTCTATTTGATAAGACGTTCGTTATCCGATATGGTCTAGTGGCTAGGATACCTGGCTCTCACCCAGGAGGCTCGGGTTCGATTCCTGGTATCGGAAGTTTGTTTTTGAATAAAAGATATTTAGTTCATTCCTAATGATTCTATTTGATAAGATGTTCCTTATCCGATATGGTCTAGAGGCTAGGATACCTGGCTCTAATTAAGTAACATATACTCAATACGCCTGTCAAACCTAATTCATATATTCATAATTTAATTTTACCTGAGTCTTTTGATGCATCTCATAATACTGTTCATAGAGCAAAAAATAATCCAACTCGATTCCTCACTAATAAAAGTAACTGAATTAAGAAAAACCTAGACGATCCACATTTTCTGAGATTGACTTAAGTTTCTTAATTGAATTGTTAATTATGAGTTTCGTGTTTCTTGAATTATTTTATGTGTTATGTTCATTCCTAATGGTTCTAATTGATAAGATTTACCTTATCCGATATGGTCTAGTGGCTAGGATACCTGGCTTTCACCCAGGAGGCTCGGGTTCGATTCCCGGTATCGGAAGTTTGTTTTTGAATGAAGGACGTTTATTTTCTTTCTAATAATTTGCTTCGGAAGAGATGTTCGTAATCTGAATTGGCCTAGTGGCTAGGATATCTGGTTCAATCACAGGAGACTAGGTTTCGATTCCTAATTTGATTCATAATAATTCTATTTGATAAATGTTCGTTATCTGATATATTCTAGTAGCTAGGATACGTGGCTTTCACCCAGAAGGCTCGGGTTCGATTCCTGGTACCGGAAGTTAGTTTCTAAATAAAATAAGTATACTTTTTTCCTTATAATTCTCTTTGATAAAGATGTTCGTAATCAAATATGGTCTAGTGGTTAGGTGATCGATTCCCGGTATCGGAAGTTCGTTTTTGAATAAAAGATATTTAGTTCATTCATAATAATTCTATTTTATAAGACGTTCGTTATCCGATATGGTCTAATGGCTAGGATACCTGGCTCTCACCCAGGAGGCTCGGGTTCGATTTCCGGTATCGGAAGTTTGTTTTTGAATAAAAGATATTTAGTTCATTCCTAATGATTCTATTTGATAAGATGTTCCTTATCCGATATGGTCTAGGGGCTAGGATACCTGGCTCTAATTAAGTAACATATACTCAATACGCCTGTCAAACCTAATTCATATATTCATAATTTAATTTTAATTTAATTTACTTTTGATGCATCTCATAATACTGTTCATAGAGCAAAAAATAATCCAAGTCGAGTCCTCACTAATAAAAGTAACTGAATTAAGAAAAACCTAGACGATCCACATTTTCTGAGATTGACTTAAGATTCTTAATTGTATTGTTAATTATGAGTATCGTGTTTCTTGAAATATTTTATGTGTTATGTTCATTCCTAATGATTCTAATTGATAAAATGTACGTTATCTGATATGGTCTAGTGGCTAGGATACCTGGATTTCACCCAGGAGGCTCGGGTTCGATTCCTGGTACCGGAAGTTAGTTTCTGAATAAAATAAGTATACTTTTTTCCTAATAATTCTCTTCGATAAAGATGTTCGTAATCAAATATGGTCTAGTGGTTAGGTGATCGATTCCCGGTATCGGAAGTTCGTTTTTGAATAAAATATATTTAGTTCATTCATAATAATTCTATTTGATAAGATCTCCTTATCCGATATGGTCTAGAGGCTAGGATACCTGGCTCTCACCCAGGAGGCTCGGGTTCGATTCCCGGTATCGGAAGTTCGTTTTTGAATAAAAGATATTTAGTTCATTCATAATAATTCTATTTGATATGACGTTCGTTATCCGATATTGTCTAGTGGCTAGGATACCTGGCTCTCACCCAGGAGGCTCGGGTTCGATTCCCGGTATCGAAAGTTTGTTTTTGAATGAAGGACGTTTATTTTCTTTCTAATAATTCGCTTCGGAAGAGATGTTCGTAATCTGAATTGGCCTAGTGGCTAGGATATCTGGTTCAATCACAGGAGACTAGGTTTCGATTCCTAATTTGATTCATAATAATTCTATTTGATAAATGTTCGTTATCTGATATATTCTAGTAGCTAGGATACGTGGCTTTCACCCAGAAGGCTCGGGTTCGATTCCTGGTACCGGAAGTTAGTTTCTAAATAAAATAAGTATACTTTTTTCCTTATAATTCTCTTTGATAAAGATGTTCGTAATCAAATATGGTCTAGTGGTTAGGTCATCGATTCCCGGTATCGGAAGTTCGTTTTTGAATAAAAGATATTTAGTTCATTCATAATAATTCTATTTGATAAGACGTTCGTTATCCGATATGGTCTAGTGGCTAGGATACCTGGCTCTCACCCAGGAGGCTCGGGTTCGATTCCCGGTATCGGAAGTTTGTTTTTGAATAAAAGATATTTAGTTCATTTCTAATGATTCTATTTGATAAGATGTTCCTTATCCGATATGGTCTAGTGGCTAGGATACCTGGCTCTAATTAAGTAACATATACTCAATACGCCTGTCAAACCTAATTCATATATTCATAATTTAATTTTACCTGGGTCTTTTGATGCATCTCATAATACTGTTCATAGAACAAAAAATAATCCAACTCGAGTCCTCACTAATAAAAGCAACTGAATTAAGAAAAACCTAGACGATCCACATTTTCTGAGATTGACTTAAGTTTCTTAATTGTATTGTTAATTATGAGTTTCGTGTTTCTTGAATTATTTTATGTGTAATGTTCATTCGTAATGGTTCTAATTGATAAGATGTACGTTACCGATATGGTCTAGTGGCTAGGATACCTGGCTCTCACCCAGGAGGCTCGGGTTCGATTCCCGGTATCGGAAGTTTGTTTTTGAATGAAGAACGTTTATTTTCTTTCTAATAATTCGCTTCGGAAGAGATGTTCGTAATCTGAATTGGCCTAGTTGCTAGGATATCTGGTTCAATCACAGGAGACTAGGTTTCGATTCCTAATTTGATTCATAAGAATTCTATTTGATAAATGTTCGTTATCTGATATATTCTATTAGCTAGGATACGTGGCTTTCACCCAGAAGGCTCGGGTTCGATTCCTGGTACCGGAAGTTAGTTTCTAAATAAAATAAGTATACTTTTTTCCTTATAATTCTCTTTGATAAAGATGTTCGTAATCAAATATGGTCTAGTGGTTAGGTGATCGATTCCCGGTATCGGAAGTTCGTTTTTGAATAAAAGATATTTAGTTCATTCATAATAATTCTATTTTATAAAACGTTCGTTATCCGATATGGTCTAGTGGCTAGGATACCTGGCTCTCACCCAGGAGGCTCGGGTTCGATTTCCGGTATCGGAAGTTTGTTTTTGAATAAAAGATATTTAGTTCATTCCTAATGATTCTATTTGATAAGATGTTCCTTATCCGATATGGTCTAGTGGCTAGGATACCTGGCTCTAATTAAGTAACATATACTCAATACGCCTGTCAAACCTAATTCATATATTCATAATTTAATTTTACCTGGGTCTTTTGATGCATCTCATAATACTGTTCATAGAACAAAAAATAATCCAACTCGAGTCCTCACTAATAAAAGCAACTGAATTAAGAAAAACCTAGACGATCCACATTTTCTGAGATTGACTTAAGTTTCTTAATTGTATTGTTAATTATGAGTTTCGTGTTTCTTGAATTATTTTATGTGTAATGTTCATTCGTAATGGTTCTAATTGATAAGATGTACGTTACCGATATGGTCTAGTGGCTAGGATACCTGGCTCTCACCCAGGAGGCTCGGGTTCGATTCCCGGTATCGGAAGTTTGTTTTTGAATGAAGAACGTTTATTTTCTTTCTAATAATTCGCTTCGGAAGAGATGTTCGTAATCTGAATTGGCCTAGTTGCTAGGATATCTGGTTCAATCACAGGAGACTAGGTTTCGATTCCTAATTTGATTCATAAGAATTCTATTTGATAAATGTTCGTTATCTGATATATTCTATTAGCTAGGATACGTGGCTTTCACCCAGAAGGCTCGGGTTCGATTCCTGGTACCGGAAGTTAGTTTCTAAATAAAATAAGTATACTTTTTTCCTTATAATTCTCTTTGATAAAGATGTTCGTAATCAAATATGGTCTAGTGGTTAGGTGATCGATTCCCGGTATCGGAAGTTCGTTTTTGAATAAAAGATATTTAGTTCATTCATAATAATTCTATTTTATAAAACGTTCGTTATCCGATATGGTCTAGTGGCTAGGATACCTGGCTCTCACCCAGGAGGCTCGGGTTCGATTTCCGGTATCGGAAGTTTGTTTTTGAATAAAAGATATTTAGTTCATTCCTAATGATTCTATTTGATAAGATGTTCCTTATCCGATATGGTCTAGTGGCTAGGATACCTGGCTCTAATTAAGTAACATATACTCAATACGCCTGTCAAACCTAATTCATATATTCATAATTTAATTTTAATTTAATTTACTTTTGATGCATCTCATAATACTGTTCATAGAGCAAAAAATAATCCAAGTCGAGTCCTCACTAATAAAAGTAACTGAATTAAGAAAAACCTAGACGATCCACATTTTCTGAGATTCACTTAAGTTTCTTAATTGTATTGTTAATTATGAGTTTCGTGTTTCTTGAATTATTTTATGTGTTATGTTCATTCCTCATGATTCTAATTGGTAAAATGTACGTTATCTGATATGGTCTAGTGGCTAGGATACCTGGCTTTCACCCAGGAGGCTCGGGTTCGATTCCTGGTACCGGAAGTTAGTTTCTAAATAAAATAAGTATACTTTTTTCTTAATAATTCTCTTCGATAAAGATGTTCGTAATCAAATATGGTCTAGTGGTTAGGTGATCGATTCCCGGTATCGGAAGTTCGTTTTTGAATAAAATATATTTAGTTCATTCATAATAATTCTATTTGATAAGACGTTCGTTATCCGATATGGTCTAGTGGCTAGGATACCTGGCTCTCACCCAGGAGGCTCGGGTTCGATTCCCGGTATCGGAAGTTCGTTTTTGAATAAAAGATATTTATTTCATTCATAATAATTCTATTTGATATGACGTTCGTTATCCGATATTGTCTAGTGGCTAGGATACCTGGCTCTCACCCAGGAGGCTCGGGTTCGATTCCCGGTATCGGAAGTTTGTTTTTGAATGAAGGACGTTTATTTTCTTTCTAATAATTCGCTTCGGAAGAGATGTTCGTAATCTGAATTGGCCTAGTGGCTAGGATATCTGGTTCAATCACAGGAGACTAGGTTTCGATTCCTAATTTGATTCATAATAATTCTATTTGATAAATGTTCGTTATCTGATATGGTCTAGTGGCTAGGATACCTGGCTTTCACCCAGGAGGCTCGGGTTCGATTCCTGGTACCGGAAGTTAGTTTCTAAATAAAATAAGTATACTTTTTTCTTAATAATTCTCTTCGATAAAGATGTTCGTAATCAAATATGGTCTAGTAGTTAGGTGATCGATTCCCGGTATCGGAAGTTCGTTTTTGAATAAAATATATTTAGTTCATTCATAATAATTCTATTTGATAAGACGTTCGTTATCCGATATGGTCTAGTGGCTAGGATACCTGGCTCTCACCCAGGAGGCTCGGGTTCGATTCCCGGTATCGGAAGTTCGTTTTTGAATAAAAGATATTTAGTTCATTCATAATAATTCTATTTGATATGACGTTCGTTATCCGATATTGTCTAGTGGCTAGGATACCTGGCTCTCACCCAGGAGGCACGGGTTCGATTCCCGGTATCGGAAGTTGGGTTTTGAATAAAAGATATTTAGTTCATTCCTAATAATTCTATTTGATAAGATGTTCGTTATCCCATATGGTCTAGTGGCTAGGATACTTGGCTCTCACCCAGGAGGCTCGGTTTCGATTCCCGGTATCAAAAGTTCGTTTTTGAATAAAAGATATTTAGTTCATTTATAATAATTCTATTTGAAAGGACGTTCGTTATCCGATATGGTCTAGTGGCTAGGATACCTGGCTCTCACCCAGGAGGCTCGGGTTCGATTCCCGGTATCGGAAGTTCGTTTTTGAATAGAAGATATTTAGTTCATTCCTAATAATTCTATTTGATAAGATGTTCTTATCCCATATGGTCCAGTGGCTAGGATACCTGGCTCTAATTATGTAACATATACTCATTACGTCTGTCAAACCTAATTCATATATTCATAATTTAATTTTACCTGAGTCTTTTGATGCATCTCATAATACTGTTCATAGAGCAAACAATAATCCAAGTCTAGTCCTCACTAATAATTCTAATTGATAAGATGTCCGTTATCCGATATGGTCTAGTGGCTAGGATATCTGGCTTTCACCCAGAAGGCTTGGGTTCGATTCCCGGTATCGGAAGTTTGTTTTTGAATGAAGGACGTTTATTTTCTTTCTAATAATTCGCTTCGGAAAAGATGTTCGTAATCTGAATTGGCCTAGTGGCTAGGATATCTGGTTCAATCACAGGAGACTAGGTTTTGATTCCTAATTTGATTCATAATAATTCTATTTGATAAATGTTCGTTATCTGATATATTCTAGTGGCTAGGATACGTGGCTTTCACCCAGAAGGCTCGGGTTCGATTCCTGGTACCGGAAGTTAGTTTCTAATAAAATAAGTATACTTTTTCCTTATAATTCTCTTTGATAAAGATGTTCGCAATCAAATATGGTCTAGTAGTTAGGTGATCGATTCCCGGTATCGGAAGTTCGTTTTTGAATAAAAGATATTTAGTTCATTCATAATAATTCTATTTGATAAGACGTTCGTTATCCGATATTGTCTAGTGGCTAGGATACCTGGCTCTCACATAGAAGGCTCGGGTTAGATTCCCGGTATCGGAAGTTCGTTTTTGAATAAAAGATATTTAGTTCATTCATAATAATTCTCTTTGATAGGACGTTCGTTATCCGATATGGTCTATTGGCTAGGATACCTGGCTCTCACCCAGGAGGCTCGGATTCGATTCCCGGTATCGGAAGTTCGTTTTGGAATAAAAGATATTTAGTTCATTCCTAATAATTCTATTTGATAAGATGTCCGTTATCCGATAATGTCTAGTGGCTAGGATACCTGGCTCTAATTAAGTAACATATACTCAATACGCCTGTCAAACCTAATTTATTTATTCATAATTTAATTCTACCTGAGTCTTTTGATGCATCTCATAATACTGTTCATAGAGCAAAAATTAATCCAACTCGAGTCCTCACTAATAAAAGTAACTGAATTAAGAAAAACCTAGACGATCCACAATTTCTGAGATTGATTTAAGTTTCTTAATTGTATTGTTAATTATGAGTTTCGTGTTTCTTGAATTATTTCATGTGTTATGTTCATTCCTAATGATTCTAATTGATAAGATGTACGTTATCCGATATGGTCTAGTGGCTAGGATACCTGGCTTTCACCCAGGAGGCTCGGGTTCGATTCCCGGTATCGGAAGTTTGTTTTTGAATAAAGGACGTTTATTTTCTTTCTAATAATTCGCTTCGGAAGAGATGTTCGTAATCTGAATTGGCCTAGTGGCTAGGATATCTGGTTCAATCACAGGAGGCTAGGTTTCGATTCCTTATTTGATTCATAATAATTCTATTTGATAAAATGTTCGTTATCTGATATATTCTAGTGGCTAGGATACGTGGCTTTCACCCAGAAGGCTCGGGTTCGATTACTGGTACCGGAAGTTAGTTTCTTAATAAAATAAGTATACTTTTTTCCTAATAATTCTCTTTGATAAAGATGTTCGTAATCAAATATGGTCTAGTGGTTAGGTGATCGATTCCCGGTATCGGAAGTTCGTTTTTGAATAAAATATATTTAGTTCATTCATAATAATTCTATTTGATAAGACGTTCGTTATCCGATATGGTCTAGTGGCTAGGATACCTGGCTCTCACCCAGGAGGCTCGGGTTCGATTCCCGGTATCGGAAGTTCGTTTTTGAATAAAAGATATTTATTTCATTCATAATAATTCTATTTGATATGACGTTCGTTATCCGATATTGTCTAGTGGCTAGGATACCTGGCTCTCATCCAGGTGGCTCGGGTTCGATTCCCGGTATCGGAAGTTTGTTTTTGAATGAAGGACGTTTATTTTCTTTCTAATAATTCGCTTCGGAAGAGATGTTTGTAATCTGAGCAAAAAATAATCCAACTCGAGTCCTCACTAATAAAAGTAACTGAATTAAGAAAAACCTAGACGATCCACATTTTCTGAGATTGACTTAAGTTTCTTAATTGTATTGTTAATTATGAGTTTCGTGTTTCTTGAATTATTTTATGTGTAATGTTCATTCCTAATGGTTCTAATTGATAAGATGTACGTTATCCGATATGGTCTAGTGGCTAGGATACCTGGCTTTCACCCAGGAGGCTCGGGTTCGATTCCCGGTATCGGAAGTTTGTTTTTGAATGAAGGACGTTTATTTTCTTTCTAATAATTCGCTTCGGAAGAGATGTTCGTAATCTGAATTGGCCTAGTGGCTAGGATATCTGGTTCAATCACAGGAGACTAGGTTTCGATTCCTAATTTGATTCATAATAATTCTATTTGATAAATGTTCGTTATCTGATATGGTCTAGCGGCTAGGATACCTGGCTTTCACCCAGGAGGCTCGGGTTCGATTCCTGGTACCGGAAGTTAGTTTCTAAATAAAATAAGTATACTTTTTTCTTAATAATTCTCTTCGATAAAGATGTTCGTAATCAAATATGGTCTAGTAGTTAGGTGATCGATTCCCGGTATCGGAAGTTCGTTTTTGAATAAAATATATTTAGTTCATTCATAATAATTCTATTTGATATGACGTTCGTTATCCGATATTGTCTAGTGGCTAGGATACCTGGCTCTCACCCAGGAGGCACGGGTTCGATTCCCGGTATCGGAAGTTGGGTTTTGAATAAAAGATATTTAGTTCATTCCTAATAATTCTATTTGATAAGATGTTCGTTATCCCATATGGTCTAGTGGCTAGGATACTTGGCTCTCACCCAGGAGGCTCGGTTTCGATTACCGGTATCAAAAGTTCGTTTTTGAATAAAAGATATTTAGTTCATTTATAATAATTCTATTTGAAAGGACGTTCGGTATCCGATATGGTCTAGTGGCTAGGATACCTGGCTCTCACCCAGGAGGCTCGGGTTCGATTCCCGGTATCGGAAGTTCGTTTTTGAATAAAAGATATTTAGTTCATTCCTAATAATTCTATTTGATAAGATGTTCTTATCCCATATGGTCCAGTGGCTAGGATACCTGGCTCTAATTATGTAACATATACTCATTACGTCTGTCAAACCTAATTCATATATTCATAATTTAATTTTACCTGAGTCTTTCGATGCATCTCATAATACTGTTCATAGAGCAAACAATAATCCAAGTCTAGTCCTCACTAATAATTCTAATTGATAAGATGTCCGTTATCCGATATGGTCTAGTGGCTAGGATATCTGGCTTTCACCCAGAAGGCTTGGGTTCGATTCCCGGTATCGGAAGTTTGTTTTTGAATGAAGGACGTTTATTTTCTTTCTAATAATTCGCTTCGGAAAAGATGTTCGTAATCTGAATTGGCCTAGTGGCTAGGATATCTGGTTCAATCACAGGAGACTAGGTTTTGATTCCTAATTTGATTCATAATAATTCTATTTGATAAATGTTCGTTATCTGATATATTCTAGTGGCTAGGATACGTGGCTTTCACCCAGAAGGCTCGGGTTCGATTCCTGGTACCGGAAGTTAGTTTCTAATAAAATAAGTATACTTTTTCCTTATAATTCTCTTTGATAAAGATGTTCGCAATCAAATATGGTCTAGTAGTTAGGTGATCGATTCCCGGTATCGGAAGTTCGTTTTTGAATAAAAGATATTTAGTTCATTCATAATAATTCTATTTGATAAGACGTTCGTTATCCGATATTGTCTAGTGGCTAGGATACCTGGCTCTCACATAGAAGGCTCGGGTTAGATTCCCGGTATCGGAAGTTCGTTTTTGAATAAAAGATATTTAGTTCATTCATAATAATTCTCTTTGATAGGACGTTCGTTATCCGATATGGTCTATTGGCTAGGATACCATAATTGACAGTTTATATTCGTTGGTTTTTCTATATTCCGTTTGACATTGTATGATGAATTTTGACTTTATACGTCTATTAAATATGAGCAGTGCTTATAAAGACATTAATTTAATTCTTAAAGTCTCTTCAAAGAATTTTTTGAAATTAAAATTGTAGAAGACAACAGATTAAATCTGTTTTGATTTTCATATTTATAATAATCCTTCTACCAAGTAAAAAACCATTCCTTCTTATTTTATTTTATATATAATATATAATTATATTAGGTTTTTAAATAAAGAAATTCATTATACAGTGTTGCACGGTTTTAACTGAGGCCAAGTACCTTATAAGCTTTGTATGATTCTGTGAACGTGAACATAAGCACCTTGGATCTATGAAAGTGTTTACTTTTATTTTCTATTGAGGGCAGTGTATTCCTAAGATTCACCGAGTAAGTCTATACATTGTTTATTTGATTTTATTATATTTTTTATATGTAATGTTGAACTGATCTTATCGTAACTTTAATTATTTCTTGAGAATGTGCTACATGTTTTGAGATTTTTTGAAGTAATTTATTTAAATATATTGAATATTTCAAATAAATTAGTTTTTGAGAAGTTCTTGAAATTATGTTTTATATTCTTGAGAAAGAGTTATTTTTCATTCATATGGGATCAGAAAACAATACATTTTGTATTATTTTGTAACAAACAGGGCTTCGTAAAGTTTGTCTGAAGAGTTCATTACGCATGCCTGGAACGAAACAAAAAATATTTGCTTATTTATATTTTAATTTTAATTGACAGTTTGTATTCGTTGGTTTTTCTTAATTCCGTTTGATATTGTATGATGAATTTTGACGTCTATTAAATATGAGCAGTGCTTATAAAGACATTAATTTAATTCTTAAAGTCTCTTCAAAGAATTTTTTGAAATTAAAATTGTAGAAGACAACAGATTAAATCTGTTTTGATTTTCATATTTATAATAATCCTTCTACCAAGTAAAAAACCATTCCTTCTTATTTTATTTTATATATAATATATAATTATATTAGGTTTTTAAATAAAGAAATTCATTATACAGTGTTGCACGGTTTTAACTGAGGCCAAGTACCTTATAAGCTTTGTATGATTCTGTGAACGTGAACATAAGCACCTTGGATCTATGAAAGTGTTTACTTTTATTTTCTATTGAGGGCAGTGTATTCCTAAGATTCACCGAGTAAGTCTATACATTGTTTATTTGATTTTATTATATTTTTTATATGTAATGTTGAACTGATCTTATCGTAACTTTAATTATTTCTTGAGAATGTGCTACATGTTTTGAGATTTTTTGAAGTAATTTATTTAAATATATTGAATATTTCAAATAAATTAGTTTTTGAGAAGTTCTTGAAATTATGTTTTATATTCTTGAGAAAGAGTTATTTTTCATTCATATGGGATCAGAAAACAATACATTTTGTATTATTTTGTAACAAACAGGGCTTCGTAAAGTTTGTCTGAAGAGTTCATTACGCATGCCTGGAACGAAACAAAAAATATTTGCTTATTTATATTTTAATTTTAATTGACAGTTTGTATTCGTTGGTTTTTCTTAATTCCGTTTGATATTGTATGATGAATTTTGACGTCTATTAAATATGAGCAGTGCTTATAAAGACATTAATTTAATTCTTAAAGTCTCTTCAAAGAATTTTTTGAAATTAAAATTGTAGAAGACAACAGATTAAATCTGTTTTGATTTTCATATTTATAATAATCCTTCTACCAAGTAAAAAACCATTCCTTCTTATTTTATTTTATATATAATATATAATTATATTAGGTTTTTAAATAAAGAAATTCATTATACAGTGTTGCACGGTTTTAACTGAGGCCAAGTACCTTATAAGCTTTGTATGATTCTGTGAACGTGAACATAAGCACCTTGGATCTATGAAAGTGTTTACTTTTATTTTCTATTGAGGGCAGTGTATTCCTAAGATTCACCGAGTAAGTCTATACATTGTTTATTTGATTTTATTATATTTTTTATATGTAATGTTGAACTGATCTTATCGTAACTTTAATTATTTCTTGAGAATGTGCTACATGTTTTGAGATTTTTTGAAGTAATTTATTTAAATATATTGAATATTTCAAATAAATTAGTTTTTGAGAAGTTCTTGAAATTATGTTTTATATTCTTGAGAAAGAGTTATTTTTCATTCATATGGGATCAGAAAACAATACATTTTGTATTATTTTGTAACAAACAGGGCTTCGTAAAGTTTGTCTGAAGAGTTCATTACGCATGCCTGGAACGAAACAAAAAATATTTGCTTATTTATATTTTAATTTTAATTGACAGTTTGTATTCGTTGGTTTTTCTTAATTCCGTTTGATATTGTATGATGAATTTTGACGTCTATTAAATATGAGCAGTGCTTATAAAGACATTAATTTAATTCTTAAAGTCTCTTCAAAGAATTTTTTGAAATTAAAATTGTAGAAGACAACAGATTAAATCTGTTTTGATTTTCATATTTATAATAATCCTTCTACCAAGTAAAAAACCATTCCTTCTTATTTTATTTTATATATAATATATAATTATATTAGGTTTTTAAATAAAGAAATTCATTATACAGTGTTGCACGGTTTTAACTGAGGCCAAGTACCTTATAAGCTTTGTATGATTCTGTGAACGTGAACATAAGCACCTTGGATCTATGAAAGTGTTTACTTTTATTTTCTATTGAGGGCAGTGTATTCCTAAGATTCACCGAGTAAGTCTATACATTGTTTATTTGATTTTATTATATTTTTTATATGTAATGTTGAACTGATCTTATCGTAACTTTAATTATTTCTTGAGAATGTGCTACATGTTTTGAGATTTTTTGAAGTAATTTATTTAAATATATTGAATATTTCAAATAAATTAGTTTTTGAGAAGTTCTTGAAATTATGTTTTATATTCTTGAGAAAGAGTTATTTTTCATTCATATGGGATCAGAAAACAATACATTTTGTATTATTTTGTAACAAACAGGGCTTCGTAAAGTTTGTCTGAAGAGTTCATTACGCATGCCTGGAACGAAACAAAAAATATTTGCTTATTTATATTTTAATTTTAATTGACAGTTTGTATTCGTTGGTTTTTCTTAATTCCGTTTGATATTGTATGATGAATTTTGACGTCTATTAAATATGAGCAGTGCTTATAAAGACATTAATTTAATTCTTAAAGTCTCTTCAAAGAATTTTTTGAAATTAAAATTGTAGAAGACAACAGATTAAATCTGTTTTGATTTTCATATTTATAAATTCTATTTGATATGACGTTCGTTATCCGATATTGTCTAGTGGCTAGGATACCTGGCTCTCACTCAGGAGGCACGGGTTCAATTCCCGGTATCGGAAGTTGGGTTTTGAATAAAAGATATTTAGTTCATTCCTAATAATTCTATTTGATAAGATGTTCGTTATCCGATATGGTCTAGTGGCTAGGATACTTGGCTCTCACCCAGGAGGCTTGGGTTCGATTCCCGGTATCAAAAGTTCGTTTTTGAATAAAAGATATTTAGTTCATTTATAATAATTCTATTTGAAAGGACGTTCGTTATCCGATATGGTCTAGTGGCTAGGATACCTGGCTCTCACCCAGGAGGCTCGGGTTCGATTCCCGGTATCGGAAGTTCGTTTTTGAATAAAAGATATTTAGTTCATTCCTAATAATTCTATTTGATAAGATGTTCTTATCCCATATGGTCCAGTGGCTAGGATACCTGGCTCTAATTATGTAACATATACTCATTACGTCTGTCAAACCTAATTCATATATTCATAATTTAATTTTACCTGAGTCTTTTGATGCATCTCATAATACTGTTCATAGAGCAAACAATAATCCAAGTCGAGTCCCCACTAATAATTCTAATTGATAAGATGTCCGTTATCCGATATGGTCTAGTGGCTAGGATATCTGGCTTTCACCCAGAAGGCTCGGGTTCGATTCCCGGTATCGGAAGTTTGTTTTTGAATGAAGGACGTTTATTTTCTTTCTAATAATTTGCTTCGGAAGAGATGTTCGTAATCTGAATTGGCCTAGTGGCTAGGATATCTGGTTCAATCACAGGAGACTAGGTTTCGATTCCTAATTTGATTCATAATAATTCTATTTGATAAATGTTCGTTATCTGATATATTCTAGTAGCTAGGATACGTGGCTTTCACCCAGAAGGCTCGGGTTCGATTCCTGGTACCGGAAGTTAGTTTCTAAATAAAATAAGTATACTTTTTTCCTTATAATTCTCTTTGATAAAGATGTTCGTAATCAAATATGGTCTAGTGGTTAGGTGATCGATTCCCGGTATCGGAAGTTCGTTTTTGAATAAAAGATATTTAGTTCATTCATAATAATTCTATTTTATATGACGTTCGTTATCCGATATGGTCTAATGGCTAGGATACCTGGCTCTCACCCAGGAGGCTCGGGTTCGATTTCCGGTATCGGAAGTTTGTTTTTGAATAAAAGATATTTAGTTCATTCCTAATGATTCTATTTGATAAGATGTTCCTTATCCGATATGGTCTGGGGGCTAGGATACCTGGCTATAATTAAGTAACATATACTCAATACGCCTGTCAAACCTAATTCATATATTCATAATTTAATTTTAATTTAATTTACTTTTGATGCATCTCAAAATACTGTTCATAGAGCAAAAAATAATCCAAGTCGAGTCCTCACTAATAAAAGTAACTGAATTAAGAAAAACCTAGACGATCAACATTTTCTGAGATTGACTTAAGTTTCTTAATTGTATTGTTAATTATGAGTATCGTGTTTCTTGAATTATTTTATGTGTTATGTTCATTACTAATGATTCTAATTGATAAAATGTACGTTATCTGATATGGTCTAGTGGCTTGGATACCTGGATTTCACCCAGGAGGCTCGGGTTCGATTCCTGGTACCGGAAGTTAGTTTCTAAATAAAATAAGTATACTTTTCTCCTAATAATTCTCTTCGATAAAGATGTTCGTAATCAAATATGGTCTAGTGGTTAGGTGATCGATTCCCGGTATCGGAAGTTCGTTTTTGAATAAAATATATTTAGTTCATTCATAATAATTCTATTTGATAAGATCTCGTTATCCGATATGGTCTAGAGGCTAGGATACCTGGCTCTCACCCAGGAGGCTCGGGTTCGATTCCCGGTATCGGAAGTTCGTTTTTGAATAAAAGATATTTAGTTCATTCATAATAATTCTATTTGATATGACGTTCGTTATCCGATATTGTCTAGTGGCTAGGATACCTGGCTCTCACCCAGGAGGCTCGGGTTCGATTCCCGGTATCGGAAGTTTGTTTTTGAATGAAGGACGTTTATTTTCTTTCTAATAATTCGCTTCGGAAGAGATGTTCGTAATCTGAATTGGCCTAGTGGCTAGGATATCTGGTTCAATCACAGGAGACTAGGTTTCGATTCCTAATTTGATTCATAATAATTCTATTTGATAAATGTTCGTTATCTGATATATTCTAGTAGCTAGGATACGTGGCTTTCACCCAGAAGGCTCGGGTTCGATTCCTGGTACCGGAAGTTAGTTTCTAAATAAAATAAGTATACTTTTTTCCTTATAATTCTCTTTGATAAAGATGTTCGTAATCAAATATGGTCTAGTGGTTAGGTCATCGATTCCCGGTATCGGAAGTTCGTTTTTGAATAAAAGATATTTAGTTCATTCATAATAATTCTATTTGATAAGACGTTCGTTATCCGATATGGTCTAGTGGCTAGGATACCTGGCTCTCACCCAGGAGGCTCGGGTTCGATTCCCGGTATCGGAAGTTTGTTTTTGAATAAAAGATATTTAGTTCATTCCTAATGATTCTATTTGATAACATGTTCCTTATCCGATATGGTCTAGTGGCTAGGATACCTGGCTCTAATTAAGTAACATATACTCAATACGCCTGTCAAACCTAATTCATATATTCATAATTTAATTTTACCTGGGTCTTTTGATGCATCTCATAATACTGTTCATAGAGCAAAAAATAATCCAACTCGAGTCCTCACTAATAAAAGCAACTGAATTAAGAAAAACCTAGACGATCCACATTTTCTGAGATTGACTTAAGTTTCTTAATTGTATTGTTAATTATGAGTTTCGTGTTTCTTGAATTATTTTATGTGTAATGTTCATTCCTAATGGTTCTAATTGATAAGATGTACGTTATCCGATATGGTCTAGTGGCTAGGATACCTGGCTTTCACCCAGGAGGCTCGGGTTCGATTCCCGGTATCGGAAGTTTGTTTTTGAATGAAGAACGTTTATTTTCTTTCTAATAATTCCCTTCGGAAAAGATTTTCGTAATCTGAATTGGCCTAGTGGCTAGGATATCTCGTTCAATCACAGGAGACTAGGTTTTGATTCCTAATTTGATTCATAATAATTCTATTTGATAAATGTTCGTTATCTGATATATTCTAGTGGCTAGGATACGTGGCTTTCACTCAGAAGGCTCGGGTTCGATTCCTGGTACCGGAAGTTAGTTTCTTAATAAAATAAGTATACTTTTTTCCTTATAATTCTCTTTGATTAAGATGTACGTAATCAAATATGGTCTAGTGGTTAGGTGATCGATTCCCGGTATCGGAAGTTCGTTTTTGAATAAAAGATATTTAGTTCATTCATAATAATTCTCTTTGATAGGACGTTCGTTATCCGATATGGTCTAGTGGCTAGGATACCTGGCTCTCACCCAGGAGGCTCGGGTTCGATTCTTTTTTCCTAATAATTCTCTTTGATAAAGATGTTCGTAATCAAATATGGTCTAGTGGTTAGGTGATCGATTCCCGGTATCGGAAGTTCGTTTTTGAATAAAAGATATGTAGTTCATTCATAATAATTCTATTTGATAAGGATGTCGTTATCCGATATGGTCTAGTGGCTAGGATACCTGGCTCTCACCCAGGAGGCTCGGGTTCGATTCCCGGTATCGGAAGTTCGTTTTGGAATAAAAGATATTTAGTTCATTCCTAATAATTCTATTTGATAAGATGTCCGTTATCCGATAATGTCTAGTGGCTAAGATACCTGGCTCTAATTAAGTAACATATACTCAATACGCCTGTCAAACCTAATTCATTTATTCATAATTTAATTTTACCTGAGTCTTTTGATGCATCTCATAATACTGTTCATAGAGCAAAAAATAATCCAACTCGAGTCCTCACTAATAAAAGTAACTGAATTAAGAAAAACCTAGACGATCCACATTTTCTGAGATTGATTTAAGTTTCTTAATTGTATTGTTAATTATGAGTTTCGTGTTTCTTGAATTATTTCATGTGTTATGTTCATTCCTAATGATTCTAATTGATAAGATGTACGTTATCCGATATGGTCTAGTGGATAGGATACCTGGCTTTCACCCAGGAGGCTCGAGTTCGATACCCGGTATCGGAAGTTTGTTTTTGAATAAAGGACGTTTATTTTCTTTCTAATAATTCGCTTCGGAAGAGATGTTCGTAATCTGAATTGGCCTAGTGGCTAGGATATCTGGTTCAATCACAGGAGGCTAGGTTTCGATTCCTTATTTGATTCATAATAATTCTATTTGATAAAATGTTCGTTATCTGATATATTCTAGTGGCTAGGATACGTGGCTTTCACCCAGAAGGCTCGGGTTCGATTACTGGTACCGGAAGTTAGTTTCTTAATAAAATAAGTATACTTTTTTCCTAATAATTCTCTTTGATAAAGATGTTCGTATTCAAATATGGTCTAGTGGTTAGGTGATCGATTCCCGGTATCGGAAGTTCGTTTTTGAATAAAATATATTTAGTTCATTCATAATAATTCTATTTGATAAGACGTTCGTTATCCGATATGGTCTATTGGCTAGGATACCTGGCTCTCACCCAGGAGGCTCGGGTTCGATTCCCGGTATCGGAAGTTCGTTTTTGAATAAAAGATATTTATTTCATTCACAATAATTCTATTTGATATGATGTTCGTTATCCGATATTGTCTAGTGGCTAGGATACCTGGCTCTCACCCAGGTGGCTCGGGTTCGATTCCCGGTATCGGAAGTTTGTTTTTGAATGAAGGACGTTTATTTTCTTTCTGATAATTCGCTTCGGAAGAGATGTTTGTAATCTGAATTGGCCTAGTGGCTAGGATATCTGGTTCAATCACAGAAGACTAGGTTTCGATTCCTAATTTGATTCATAATAATTCTATTTGATAAATGTTCGTTATCTGATATATTCTAGTAGCTAGGATACGTGGCTTTCACCCAGAAGGCTCGGGTTCGATTCCTGGTACCGGAAGTTAGTTTCTAAATAAAATAAGTATACTTTTTTCCTTATAATTCTCTTTGATTAAGATGTACGTAATCAAATATGGTCTAGTGGTTAGGTGATCGATTCCCGGTATCGGAAGTTCGTTTTTGAATAAAAGATATTTAGTTCATTCATAATAATTCTCTTTGATAGGACGTTCGTTATCCGATATGGTCTAGTGGCTAGGATACCTGGCTCTCACCCAGGAGGCTCGGGTTCGATTCCCGGTATCGGAAGTTCCTTTTGGAATAAAAGATATTTAGTTCATTCCTAATAATTCTATTTGATAAGATGTCCGTTATCCGATAATGTCTAGTGGCTAGGATACCTGGCTCTAATTAAGTAACATATACTCAATACGCCTGTCAAACCTAATTCATTTATTCATAATTTAATTTTACCTGAGTCTTTTGATGCATCTCATAATACTGTTCATAGAGCAAAAAATAATCCAACTCGAGTCCTCACTAATAAAAGTAACTGAATTAAGAAAAACCTAGACGATCCACATTTTCTGAGATTGATTTAAGTTTCTTAATTGTATTGTTAATTATGAGTTTCGTGTTTCTTGAATTATTTCATGTGTTATGTTCATTCCTAATGATTCTAATTGATAAGATGTACGTTATCCGATATGGTCTAGTGATACTATAAGTACCTTGGATCTATGAAAGTGTTTACTTTTATTTTCTATTGAGGGCCGTGTATTCCTAAGATTCACCGAGTAAGTCTATACATTGTTTATTTGATTTTATTATATTTTTTATATGTAATGTTGAACTGATCTTATCGTAACTTTAATTATTTCTTGAGAATGTGCTACATGTTTTGAGATTTTTTGAAGTAATTTATTTAAATATATTGAATATTTCAAATAAATTAGTTTTTGAGAAGTTCTTGAAATTATGTTTTATATTTTTGAGAAAGGGTTATTTTTCATTCATATGGGATCGGAAAACAACATTTTGTAACAAACAGGGCTTCGTAAGTTTGTCTGAAGAGTTCATTACGCATGCCTGGAACGAAACAAAAAATGTTTGCTTATTTATATTTTAATTTTAATCGACAGTTTGTATTCGTTGGTTTTTCTTAATTCCGTTTAATATTGTATGATGAATTTTGACGTCTATTAAATATGAGCAGTGCTTATAAAGACATTAATTTAATTCTTAAAGTCTCTTCAAAGAATTTTTTGAAATTAAAATTGTAGAAGACAACAGATTAAATCTGTTTTGATTTTCATATTTGTAATAATCCTTCTATCAAGTAAAAAACCATTCCTTCTTATTTTATTTTATATATAATATATAATTATATTAGGTTTTTTAAATAAAGAAATTCATTATACAGTGTTGCACGGTTTTAACTGAGGCCAAGTGCCTTATAAGCTTTGTATGATTCTGTGAACGCGGAACATAAGTACCTTGGATCTATGAAAGTGTTTACTTTTATTTTCTATTGAGGGCCGTGTATTCCTAAGATTCACCGAGTAAGTCTATACATTGTTTATTTGATTTTATTATATTTTTTATATGTAATGTTGAACTGATCTTATCGTAACTTTAATTATTTCTTGAGAATGTGCTACATGTTTTGAGATTTTTTGAAGTAATTTATTTAAATATATTGAATATTTCAAATAAATTAGTTTTTGAGAAGTTCTTGAAATTATGTTTTATATTTTTGAGAAAGGGTTATTTTTCATTCATATGGTATCGGAAAACAACATTTTGTAACAAACAGGGCTTCGTAAGTTTGTCTGAAGAGTTCATTACGCATGCCTGGAACGAAACAAAAAATGTTTGCTTATTTATATTTTAATTGACAGTTTGTATTCGTTGGTTTTTCTTAATTCCGTTTGATATTGTATGATGAATTTTGACGTCTATTAAATATGAGCAGTGCTTATAAAGACATTAATTTAATTCTTAAAGTCTCTTCAAAGAATTTTTTGAAATTAAAATTGTAGAAGACAACAGATTAAATCTGTTTTGATTTTCGTATTTGTAATAATCCTTCTATCAAGTAAAAAACCATTCCTTCTTATTTTAAAAGATATTTAGTTCATTCCTAATGATTCTATTTGATAAGATGTTCCTTATCCGATATGGTCTAGTGGCTAGGATACCTGGCTCTAATTAAGTAACATATACTCAATACGCCTGTCAAACCTAATTCATATATTCATAATTTAATTTTACCTGAGTCTTTTGATGCATCTCATAATACTGTTCATAGAGCAAAAAATAATCCAACTCGAGTCCTCACTAATAAAAGTAACTGAATTAAGAAAAACCTAGACGATCCACATTTTCTGAGATTGACTTAAGTTTCTTAATTGTATTGTTAATTATGAGTTTCGTGTTTCTTGAATTATTTTATGTGTTATGTTCATTCCTAATGGTTCTAATTGATAAGATTTACGTTATCCGATATGGTCTAGTGGCTAGGATACCTGGCTTTCACTCAGGAGGCTCGGGTTCGATTCCTGGTATCGGAAGTTTGTTTTTGAATGAAGGACGTTTATTTTCTTTCTAATAATTCGCTTCGGAAGAGATGTTCGTAATCTGAATTGGCCTAGTGGCTAGGATATCTGGTTCAATCACAGGAGACTAGGTTTCGATTCCTAATTTGATTCATAATAATTCTATTTGATAAATGTTCGTTATCTGATATATTCTAGTAGCTAGGATACGTGGCTTTCACCCAGAAGGCTCGGGTTCGATTCCTGGTACCGGAAGTTAGTTTCTAAATAAAATAAGTATACTTTTTTCCTTATAATTCTCTTTGATAAAGATGTTCGTAATCAAATATGGTTTAGTGGTTAGGTGATCGATTCCCGGTATCGGAAGTTCGTTTTTGAATAAAAGATATTTAGTTCATTCATAATAATTCTATTTTATAGGACGTTCGTTATCCGATATGGTCTATTGGCTAGGATACCTGGCTCTCACCCAGGAGGCTCGGGTTCGATTTCCGGTATCGGAAGTTTGTTTTTGAATAAAAGATATTTAGTTCATTCCTAATGATTCTATTTGATAAGATGTTCCTTATCCGAAATGGTCTAGTGGCTAGGATACGTGGCTCTAATTAAGTAACATATACTCAATACGCCTGTCAAACCTAATTCATATATTCATAATTTAATTTTAATTTAATTTACTTTTGATGCATCTCATAATACTGTTCATAGAGCAAAAAATAATCCAAGTCGAGTCCTCACTAATAAAAGTAACTGAATTAAGAAAAACCTAGACGATCCACATTTTCTGAGATTGACTTAAGTTTCTTAATTGTATTGTTAATTATGAGTTTCGTGTTTCTTGAATTATTATATGTGTTATGTTCATTCCTAATGATTCTAATTGATAAAATGTACGTTATCTGATATGGTCTAGTGGCTAGGATACCTGGCTTTCACCCAGGAGGCTCGGGTTCGATTCCTGGTACCGGAAGTTAGTTTCTAAATAAAATAAGTATACTTTTTTCCTAATAATTCTCTTCGATAAAGATGTTCGTAATCAAATATGGTCTATTAGTTAGGTGATCGATTCCCGGTATCGGAAGTTCGTTTTTGAATAAAATATATTTAGTTCATTCATAATAATTCTATTTGATAAGATCTCGTTATCCGATATGGTCTAGTGGCTAGGATACCTGGCTCTCACCCAGGAGGCTCGGGTTCGATTCCCGGTATCGGAAGTTCGTTTTTGAATAAAAGATATTTAGTTCATTCATAATAATTCTATTTGATATGACGTTCGTTATCCGATATTGTCTAGTGGCTAGGATACCTGGCTCTCACCCAGGAGGCTCGGGTTCGATTCCCGGTATCGGAAGTTTGTTTTTGAATGAAGGACGTTTATTTTCTTCCTAATAGTTCGCTTCGGAAGAGATGTTCGTAATCTGAATTGGCCTAGTGGCTAGGATATCTGGTTCAATCACAGGAGACTAGGTTTCGATTCCTAATTTGATTCATAATAATTCTATTTGATAAATGTTAGTTATCTGGTATATTCTAGTAGCTAGGATACGTGGCTTTCACCCAGAAGGCTCGGGTTCGATTCCTGGTACCGGAAGTTAGTTTCTAAATAAAATAAGTATACTTTTTTCCTTATAATTCTCTTTGATAAAGATGTTCGTAATCAAATATGGTCTAGTGGTTAGGTCATCGATTCCCGGTATCGGAAGTTCGTTTTTGAATAAAAGATATTTAGTTCATTCATAATAATTCTATTTGATAAGACGTTCGTTATCCGATATGGTCTAGTGGCTAGGATACCTGGCTCTCACCCAGGAGGCTCGGGTTCGATTCCCGGTATCGGAAGTTCGTTTTTGAATAAAAGATGTTGAAAATAGAGGTCTAAAATTGAACTTATGGGAAATTTACGAAATAAATAAACATAAAAACAGCAATAACCTAGTAAATGAACAAATAGATTTTTATTACACCCCTCTATTCAATATTTACAAGGGATCGAGTGAACACGATTCTGAAGGGAATATTCTTTGAGAAAACCAACCCGACGAACAATTAAAAACACATGTACACCTTCTGTAAAAAATCTTATAAATTCATTGTACAACAACTGTTACTTCGTATTCTGATGAAGTCTTTCTAGCAAAGACGAAACGTACGTCAATACCAAAAATAAAGTAGAAAATGTAAACAAGTGTTTTATTTTATAATGACAAAAGATATTTAGTTCATTCATAATAATTCTATTTGATATGACGTTCGTTATCCGATATTGTCTAGTGGCTAGGATACCTGGCTCTCACCCAGGAGGCTCGGGTTCGATTCCCGGTATCGGAAGTTTGTTTTTGAATAAAAGATATTTAGTTCATTCCTAATGATTCTATTTGATAAGATGTTCCTTATCCGATATGGTCTAGTGGCTAGGATACCTGGCTCTAATTAAGTAACATATACTCAATACGCCTGTCAAACCTAATTCATATATTCATAATTTAATTTTAACTGAGTCTTTTGATGCATCTCATAATACTGTTCATAGAGCAAAAAATAATCCAACTCGAGTCCTCACTAATAAAAGTAACTGAATTAAGAAAAACCTAGACGATCCACATTTTCTGAGATTGACTTAAGTTTCTTAATTGTATTGTTCATTATGAGTTTCGTGTTTCTTGAATTATTTTATGTGTTATGTTCATTCCTAATGGTTCTAATTGATAAGCTGTACGTTATCCGATATGGTCTAGTGGCTAGGATACCTGGCTTTCACCCAGGAGGCTCGGGTTCGATTCCCGGTATCGGAAGTTTGTTTTTGAATGAAGGACGTTTATTTTCTTTCTAATAATTCGCTTCGGAAGAGATGTTCGTAATCTGAATTGGCCTAGTGGCTAGGATATCTGGTTCAATCACAGGAGACTAGGTTTCGATTCCTAATTTGATTCATAATAATTCTATTTGATAAATGTTCGTTATCTGATATATTCTATTAGCTAGGATACGTGGCTTTCACCCAGAAGGCTCGGGTTCGATTCCTGGTACCGGAAGTTAGTTTCTAAATAAAATAAGTATACTTTTTTCCTTATAATTCTCTTTGATAAAGATGTTCGTAATCAAATATGGTCTAGTGGTTAGGTGATCGATTCCCGGTATCGGAAGTTCGTTTTTGAATAAAAGATATTTAGTTCATTCATAATAATTCTATTTTATAAGACGTTCGTTATCCGATATGGTCTAATGGCTAGGATACCTGGCTCTCACCCAGGAGGCTCGGGTTCGATTTCCGGTATCGGAAGTTTGTTTTTGAATAAAAGATATTTAGTTCATTCCTAATGATTCTATTAGAGAAGATGTTCCTTATCCGATATGGTCTAGTGGCTAGGATACCTGGCTCTAATTAAGTAACATATACTCAATACGCCTGTCAAACCTAATTCATATATTCATAATTTAATTTTAATTTAATTTACTTTTGATGCATCTCATAATACTGTTCATAGAGCAAAAAATAATCCAAGTCGAGTCCTCACTAATAAAAGTAACTGAATTAAGAAAAACCTAGACGATCCACATTTTCTGAGATTCACTTAAGTTTCTTAATTGTATTGTTAATTATGAGTTTCGTGTTTCTTGAATTATTTTATGTGTTATGTTCATTCCTAATGATTCTAATTGGTAAAATGTACGTTATCTGATATGGTCTAGTGGCTAGGATACCTGGCTTTCACCCAGGAGGCTCGGGTTCGATTCCTGGTACCGGAAGTTAGTTTCTAAATAAAATACGTATACTTTTTTCTTAATAATTCTCTTCGATAAAGATGTTCGTAATCAAATATGGTCTAGTGGTTAGGTGATCGATTCCCGGTATCGGAAGTTCGTTTTTGAATAAAATATATTTAGTTCATTCATAATAATTCTATTTGATAAGACGTTCGTTATCCGATATGGTCTAGTGGCTAGGATACCTGGCTCTCACCCAGGAGGCTCGGGTTCGATTCCCGGTATCGGAAGTTCGTTTTTGAATAAATAATATTTATTTCATTCATAATAATTCTATTTGATATGAGGTTCGTTATCCGATATTGTCTAGTGGCTAGGATACCTGGCTCTCACCCAAGAGGCTCGGGTTCAATTCCCGGTATCGGAAGTTTGTTTTTGAATGAAGGACGTTTATTTTCTTTCTAATAATTCGCTTCGGAAGAGATGTTCGTAATCTGAATTGGCCTAGTGGCTAGGATATCTGGTTCAATCACAGGAGACTAGGTTTCGATTCCTAATTTGATTCATAATAATTCTATTTGATAAATGTTCGTTATCTGATATGGTCTAGTGGCTAGGATACCTGGCTTTCACCCAGGAGGCTCGGGTTGGATTCCTGGTACCGGAAGTTAGTTTCTAAATAAAATAAGTATACTTTTTTCTTAATAATTCTCTTCGATAAAGATGTTCGTAATCAAATATGGTCTAGTAGTTAGGTGATCGATTCCCGGTATCGGAAGTTCGTTTTTGAATAAAATATATTTAGTTCATTAATAATAATTCTATTTGATAAGACGTTCGTTATCCGATATGGTCTAGTGGCTAGGATACCTGGCTCTCACCCAGGAGGCTCGGGTTCGATTCCCGGTATCGGAAGTTCGTTTTTGAATAAAAGATATTTAGTTCATTCATAATAATTCTATTTGATATGACGTTCGTTATCCGATATTGTCTAGTGGCTAGGATACCTGGCTCCCACCCAGGAGGCACGGGTTCGATTCCCGGTATCGGAAGTTGGGTTTTGAATAAAAGATATTTAGTTCATTCCTAATAATTCTATTTGATAAGATGTTCGTTATCCGATATGGTCTAGTGGCTAGGATACTTGGCTCTCACCCAGGAGGCTCGGTTTCGATTCCCGGTATCAAAAGTTCGTTTTTGAATAAAAGATATTTAGTTCATTTATAATAATTCTATTTGAAAGGACGTTCGTTATCCGATATGGTCTAGTGGCTAGGATACCTGGCTCTCACCCAGGAGGCTCGGGTTCGATTCCCGGTATCGGAAGTTCGTTTTTGAATAAAAGATATTTAGTTCATTCCTATTAATTCTATTTGATAAGATGTTCTTATCCCATATGGTCCAGTGGCTAGGATACCTGGCTCTAATTATGTAACATATACTCATTACGTCTTTCAAACCTAATTCATATATTCATAATTTAATTTTACCTGAGTCTTTTGATGCATCTCATAATACTGTTCATAGAGCAAACAATAATCCAAGTCGAGTCCTCACTAATAATTCTAATTGATAAGATGTCCGTTATCCGATATGGTCTAGTGGCTAGGATATCTGGCTTTCACCCAGAAGGCTCGGGTTCGATTCCCGGTATCGGAAGTTTGTTTTTGAATGAAGGACGTTTATTTTCTTTCTAATAATTCGCTTCGGAAAAGATGTTCGTAATCTGAATTGGCCTAGTGGCTAGGATATCTGGTTCAATCACAGGAGACTAGGTTTTGATTCCTAATTTGATTCATAATAATTCTATTTGATAAATGTTCGTTATCTGATATATTCTAGTGGCTAGGATACGTGGCTTTCACCCAGAAGGCTCGGGTTCGATTCCTGGTACCGGAAGTTAGTTTCTAATAAAATAAGTATACTTTTTCCTTATAATTCTCTTTGATAAAGATGTTCGCAATCAAATATGGTCTAGTAGTTAGGTGATCGATTCCCGGTATCGGAAGTTCGTTTTTGAATAAAAGATATTTAGTTCATTCATAATAATTCTATTTGATAAGACGTTCGTTATCCGATATTGTCTAGTGGCTAGGATACCTGGCTCTCACACAGAAGGCTCGGGTTAGATTCCCGGTATCGGAAGTTCGTTTTTGAATAAAAGATATTTAGTTTATTCATAATAATTCTCTTTGATAGGACGTTCGTTATCCGATATGGTCTATTGGCTAGGATACCTGGCTCTCACCCAGGAGGCTCGGGTTCGATTCCCGGTATCGGAAGTTCGTTTTGGAATAAAAGTTATTTAGTTCATTCCTAATAATTCTATTTGATAAGATGTCCGTTATCCGATAATGTCTAGTGGCTAGGATACCTGGCTCTAATTAAGTAACATATACTCAATACGCCTGTCAAACCTAATTCATTTATTCATAATTTAATTCTACCTGAGTCTTTTGATGCATCTCATAATACTGTTCATAGAGCAAAAAATAATCCAACTTGAGTCCTCACTAATAAAAGTAACTGAATTAAGAAAAACCTAGACGATCCACATTTTCTGAGATTGATTTAAGTTTCTTAATTGTATTGTTAATTATGAGTTTCGTGTTTCTTGAATTATTTCATGTGTTATGTTCATTCCTAATGATTCTAATTGATAAGATGTACGTTATCCGATATGGTCTAGTGGCTAGGATACCTGGCTTTCACCCAGGAGGCTCGGGTTCGATTCCCGGTATCGGAAGTTTGTTTTTGAATAAAGGACCTTTATTTTCTTTCTAATAATTCGCTTCGGAAGAGATGTTCGTAATCTGAATTGGCCTAGTGGCTAGGATATCTGGTTCAATCACAGGAGGCTAGGTTTCGATTCCTTACTTGATTCATAATAATTCTATTTGATAAAATGTTCGTTATCTGATATATTCTAGTGGCTAGGATACGTGGCTTTCACCCAGAAGGCTCGGGTTCGATTACTGGTACCGGAAGTTAGTTTCTTAATAAAATAAGTATACTTTTTTCCTAATAATTCTCTTTGATAAAGATGTTCGTAATCAAATATGGTCTAGTGGTTAGGTGATCGATTCCTGGTATCGGAAGTTCGTTTTTGAATAAAATATATTTAGTTCATTCATAATAATTCTATTTGATAAGACGTTCGTTATCCGATATGGTCTAGTGGCTAGGATACCTGGCTCTCACCCAGGAGGCTCGGGTTCGATTCCCGGTATCGGAAGTTCGTTTTTGAATAAAAGATATTTATTTCATTCATAATAATTCTATTTGATATGACGTTCGTTATCCGATATTGTCTAGTGGCTAGGATACCTGGCTCTCACCCAGGTGGCTCGGGTTCAATTCCCGGTATCGGAAGTTTGTTTTTGAATGAAGGACGTTTATTTTCTTTCTAATAATTCGCTTCGGAAGAGATGTTTGTAATCTGAGCAAAAAATAATCCAACTCGAGTCCTCACTAATAAAAGTAACTGAATTAAGAAAAACCTAGACGATCCACATTTTCTGAGATTGACTTAAGTTTCTTAATTGTATTGTTAATTATGAGTTTCGTGTTTCTTGAATTATTTTATGTGTAATGTTCATTCCTAATGGTTCTAATTGATAAGATGTACGTTATCCGATATGGTCTAGTGGCTAGGATACCTGGCTTTCACCCAGGAGGCTCGGGTTCGATTCCCGGTATCGGAAGTTTGTTTTTGAATGAAGGACGTTTATTTTCTTTCTAATAATTCGCTTCGGAAGAGATGTTCGTAATCTGAATTGGCCTAGTGGCTAGGATATCTGGTTCAATCACAGGAGACTAGGTTTCGATTCCTAATTTGATTCATAATAATTCTATTTGATAAATGTTCGTTATCTGATATATTCTATTAGCTAGGATACGTGGCTTTCACCCAGAAGGCTCGGGTTCGATTCCTGGTACCGGAAGTTAGTTTCTAAATAAAATAAGTATACTTTTTTCCTTATAATTCTCTTTGATAAAGATGTTCGTAATCAAATATGGTCTAGTGGTTAGGTGATCGATTCCCGGTATCGGAAGTTCGTTTTTGAATAAAAGATATTTAGTTCATTCATAATAATTCTATTTTATAAGACGTTCGTTATCCGATATGGTCTAGTGGCTAGGATACCTGGCTCTCACCCAGGAGGCTCGGGTTCGATTTCCGGTATCGGAAGTTTGTTTTTGAATAAAAGATATTTAGTTTATTCCTAATGATTCTATTTGATAAGATGTTCCTTATCCGATATGGTCTAGTGGCTAGGATACCTGGCTCTAATTAAGTAACATATACCCAATACGCCTGTCAAACCTAATTCATATATTCATAATTTAATTTTAATTTAATTTACTTTTGATGCATCTCATAATACTGTTCATAGAGCAAAAAATAATCCAAGTCGAGTCCTCACTAATAAAAGTAACTGAATTAAAAAAAACCTAGACGATCTACATTTTCTGAGATTCACTTAAGTTTCTTAATTGTATTGTTAATTATGAGTTTCGTGTTTCTTGAATTATTTTATGTGTTATGTTCATTCCTAATGATTCTAATTGATAAGATGTACGTTATCCGATATGGTCTAGTGGCTAGGATACCTGGCTTTCACCCAGGAGGCTCAGGTTCGATTCCTGGTATCGGAAGTTTGTTTTTGAATAGAGGACGTTTATTTTCTTTCTAATAATTCGCTTCGGAAGAGATGTTCGTAATCTGAATTGGCCTAGTGGCTAGGATATCTGGTTCAATCATAGGAGGCTAGGTTTCGATTCCTTATTTGATTCATAATAATTCTATTTGATAAAATGTTCGTTATCTGATATATTCTAGTGGCTAGGATACGTGGCTTTCACCCAGAAGGCTCGGGTTCGATTACTGGTACCGGAAGTTAGTTTCTAAATAAAATAAGTATACTTTTTTCCTTATAATTCTCTTTGATAAAGATGTTCGTAATCAAATATGGTCTAGTGGTTAGGTGATCGATTCCCGGTATCGGAAGTTCGTTTTTGAATAAAAGATATTTAGTTCATTCATAATAATTCTATTTGATAAGACGTTCGTTATCCGATATGGTCTAGTGGCTAGGATACCTGGCTCTAATTATGTAACATATACTCATTACGTCTGTCAAACCTAATTCATATATTCATAATTTAATTTTACCTGAGTCTTTTGATGCATCTCATAATACTGTTCATAGAGCAAAAAATAATCCAACTCAAGTCCTCACTAATAAAAGTAACTGAATTAAGAAAAACCTAGACGATCCATATTTTCTGAGATTGACTTAAGTTTCTTAATTGTATTGTTAATTATGAGTTTCGTGTTTCTTGAATTATTTTATGTGTTATGTTCATTCCTAATGGTTCTAATTGATAAGATTTACGTTATCCGATATGGTCTAGTGGCTAGGATACCTGGCTTTCACCCAGGAGGCTCGGGTTCGATTCCCGGTATCGGAAGTTTGTTTTTGAATGAAGGACGTTTATTTTCTTTCTAATAATTTGCTTCGGAAGAGATGTTCGTAATCTGAATTGGCCTAGTGGCTAGGATATCTGGTTCAATCACAGGAGACTAGGTTTCGATTCCTAATTTGATTCATAATAATTCTATTTGATAAATGTTCGTTATCTGATATATTCTAGTAGCTAGGATACGTGGCTTTCACCCAGAAGGCTCGGGTTCGATTCCTGGTACCGAAAGTTAGTTTCTAAATAAAATAAGTATACTTTTTTCCTTATAATTCTCTTTGATAAAGATGTTCGTAATCAAATATGGTCTAGTGGTTAGGTGATCGATTCCCGGTATCGGAAGTTCGTTTTTGAATAAAATATATTTAGTTCATTCATAATAATTCTATTTGATAAGACGTTCGTTATCCGATATGGTCTAGTGGCTAGGATACCTGGCTCTCACCCAGGAGGCTCGGGTTCGATTCCCGGTATCGGAAGTTCGTTTTTGAATGAAAGATATTTATTTCATTCATAATAATTCTATTTGATATGACGTTCGTTATCCGATATTGTCTAGTGGCTAGGATACCTGGCTCTCACCCAGGTGGCTCGGGTTCGATTCCCGGTATCGGAAGTTTGTTTTTGAATGAAAAACGTTTATTTTCTTTCTAATAATTTGCTTCGGAAGAGATGTTCGTAATCTGAATTGGCCTAGTGGCTAGGATATCTGGTTCAATCACAGGAGACTAGGTTTCGATTCCTAATTTGATTCATAATAATTCTATTTGATAAATGTTCGTTATCTGATATATTCTAGTAGCTAGGATACGTGGCTTTCACCCAGAAGGCTCGGGTTCGATTCCTGGTACCGAAAGTTAGTTTCTAAATAAAATAAGTATACTTTTTTCCTTATAATTCTCTTTGATAAAGATGTTCGTAATCAAATATGGTCTAGTGGTTAGGTGATCGATTCCCGGTATCGGAAGTTCGTTTTTGAATAAAAGATATTTAGTGCATTCATAATAATTCTCTTTGATAGGACGTTCGTTATCCGATATGGTCTAGTGGCTAGGATACCTGGCTCTCACCCAGGAGGCTCGGGTTCGATTCCCGGTATCGGAAGTTTGTTTTTGAATAAAAGATATTTAGTTCATTCCTAATGATTCTATTTGATAAGATGTTCCTTATCCGATATGGTCTAGTGGCTTGGATACCTGGCTCTAATTAAGTAACATATACTCAATACGCCTGTCAAACCTAATTCATTTATTCATAATTTAATTTTACCTGAGTCTTTTGATGCATCTCATAATACTGTTCATAGAGCAAAAAATAATCCAACTCGAGTCCTCACTAATAAATGTAACTGAATTAAAAAAAACCTAGACGATCCACATTTTCTGAGATTGATTTAAGTTTCTTAATTGTATTGTTAATTATGAGTTTCGTGTTTCTTCAATTATTTCATGTGTTATGTTCATTCCTAATGGTTCTAATTGATAAGATTTACGTTACCCGATATGGTTTAGTGGCTAGGATACCTGGCTTTCACCCAGGATGCTCGGGTTCGATTCCCGGTATCGGAAGTTTGTTTTTGAATGAAGGACGTTTATTTTCTTTCTAATAATTCGCTTCGGAAGAGATGTTCGTAATCTGAATTGGCCTAGTGGCTAGGATATCTGGTTCAATCACAGGAGACTAGGTTTCGATTCCTAATTTGATTCATAATAATTCTATTTGATGAATGTTCGTTATCTGATATATTCTATTAGCTAGGATACGTGGCTTTCACCCAGAAGGCTCGGGTTCGATTCCTGGTACCGGAAGTTAGTTTCTAAATAAAATAAGTATACTTTTTTCCTTATAATTCTCTTCGATAAAGATGTTCGTAATCAAATATGGTCTAGTGGTTAGGTGATCGATTCCCGGTATCGGAAGTTCGTTTTTGAATAAAAGATATTTAGTTCATTCATAATAATTCTCTTTGATAGGACGTTCGTTATCCGATATGGTCTAGTGGCTAGGATACCTGGCTCTCACCCAGGAGGCTCGGGTTCGATTCCCGGTATCGGAAGTTTGTTTTTGAATAAAAGATATTTAGTTCATTCCTAATGATTCTATTTGATAAGACGTTCGTTATCCGATATGGTCTAGTGGCTAGGATACCTGGCTCTCACCCAGGAGGCTCGGGTTCGATTCCCGGTATCGGAAGTTCGTTTTTGAATGAAAGATATTTATTTCATTCATAATAATTCTATTTGATATGACGTTCGTTATCCGATATTGTCTAGTGGCTAGGATACCTGGCTCTCACCCAGGTGGCTCGGGTTCGATTCCCGGTATCGGAAGTTTGTTTTTGAATGAAAAACGTTTATTTTCTTTCTAATAATTCGCTTCGGAAGAGATGTTTGTAATCTGAATTGGCCCAGTGGCTAGGATATCTGGTTCAATCACAGGAGACTAGGTTTCGATTCCTAATTTGATTCATAATAATTCTATTTGATAAATGTTCGTTATCTGATATATTCTAGTAGCTAGGATACGTGGCTTTCACCCAGAAGGCTCGGGTTCGATTCCTGGTACCGAAAGTTAGTTTCTAAATAAAATAAGTATACTTTTTTCCTTATAATTCTCTTTGATAAAGATGTTCGTAATCAAATATGGTCTAGTGGTTAGGTGATCGATTCCCGGTATCGGAAGTTCGTTTTTGAATAAAAGATATTTAGTTCATTCATAATAATTCTATTTTATAAGACGTTCGTTATCCGATATGGTCTAATGGCTAGGATACCTGGCTCTCACCCAGGAGGCTCGGGTTCGATTTCCGGTATCGGAAGTTTGTTTTTGAATAAAAGATATTTAGTTCATTCCTAATGATTCTATTAGAGAAGATGTTCCTTATCCGATATGGTCTAGTGGCTAGGATACCTGGCTCTAATTAAGTAACATATACTCAATACGCCTGTCAAACCTAATTCATATATTCATAATTTAATTTTAATTTAATTTACTTTTGATGCATCTCATAATACTGTTCATAGAGCAAAAAATAATCCAAGTCGAGTCCTCACTAATAAAAGTAACTGAATTAAGAAAAACCTAGACGATCCACATTTTCTGAGATTCACTTAAGTTTCTTAATTGTATTGTTAATTATGAGTTTCGTGTTTCTTGAATTATTTTATGTGTTATGTTCATTCCTAATGATTCTAATTGGTAAAATGTACGTTATCTGATATGGTCTAGTGGCTAGGATACCTGGCTTTCACCCAGGAGGCTCGGGTTCGATTCCTGGTACCGGAAGTTAGTTTCTAAATAAAATACGTATACTTTTTTCTTAATAATTCTCTTCGATAAAGATGTTCGTAATCAAATATGGTCTAGTGGTTAGGTGATCGATTCCCGGTATCGGAAGTTCGTTTTTGAATAAAATATATTTAGTTCATTCATAATAATTCTATTTGATAAGACGTTCGTTATCCGATATGGTCTAGTGGCTAGGATACCTGGCTCTCACCCAGGAGGCTCGGGTTCGATTCCCGGTATCGGAAGTTCGTTTTTGAATAAATAATATTTATTTCATTCATAATAATTCTATTTGATATGAGGTTCGTTATCCGATATTGTCTAGTGGCTAGGATACCTGGCTCTCACCCAAGAGGCTCGGGTTCAATTCCCGGTATCGGAAGTTTGTTTTTGAATGAAGGACGTTTATTTTCTTTCTAATAATTCGCTTCGGAAGAGATGTTCGTAATCTGAATTGGCCTAGTGGCTAGGATATCTGGTTCAATCACAGGAGACTAGGTTTCGATTCCTAATTTGATTCATAATAATTCTATTTGATAAATGTTCGTTATCTGATATGGTCTAGTGGCTAGGATACCTGGCTTTCACCCAGGAGGCTCGGGTTGGATTCCTGGTACCGGAAGTTAGTTTCTAAATAAAATAAGTATACTTTTTTCTTAATAATTCTCTTCGATAAAGATGTTCGTAATCAAATATGGTCTAGTAGTTAGGTGATCGATTCCCGGTATCGGAAGTTCGTTTTTGAATAAAATATATTTAGTTCATTAATAATAATTCTATTTGATAAGACGTTCGTTATCCGATATGGTCTAGTGGCTAGGATACCTGGCTCTCACCCAGGAGGCTCGGGTTCGATTCCCGGTATCGGAAGTTCGTTTTTGAATAAAAGATATTTAGTTCATTCATAATAATTCTATTTGATATGACGTTCGTTATCCGATATTGTCTAGTGGCTAGGATACCTGGCTCCCACCCAGGAGGCACGGGTTCGATTCCCGGTATCGGAAGTTGGGTTTTGAATAAAAGATATTTAGTTCATTCCTAATAATTCTATTTGATAAGATGTTCGTTATCCGATATGGTCTAGTGGCTAGGATACTTGGCTCTCACCCAGGAGGCTCGGTTTCGATTCCCGGTATCAAAAGTTCGTTTTTGAATAAAAGATATTTAGTTCATTTATAATAATTCTATTTGAAAGGACGTTCGTTATCCGATATGGTCTAGTGGCTAGGATACCTGGCTCTCACCCAGGAGGCTCGGGTTCGATTCCCGGTATCGGAAGTTCGTTTTTGAATAAAAGATATTTAGTTCATTCCTATTAATTCTATTTGATAAGATGTTCTTATCCCATATGGTCCAGTGGCTAGGATACCTGGCTCTAATTATGTAACATATACTCATTACGTCTTTCAAACCTAATTCATATATTCATAATTTAATTTTACCTGAGTCTTTTGATGCATCTCATAATACTGTTCATAGAGCAAACAATAATCCAAGTCGAGTCCTCACTAATAATTCTAATTGATAAGATGTCCGTTATCCGATATGGTCTAGTGGCTAGGATATCTGGCTTTCACCCAGAAGGCTCGGGTTCGATT
Organism: Megalocaria dilatata; assembly: GCA_034642435.1. Lineage (NCBI taxonomy): Eukaryota > Metazoa > Arthropoda > Insecta > Coleoptera > Coccinellidae > Megalocaria > Megalocaria dilatata. The sequence continues at coordinate 46,496,300 of CM067859.1, read as the reverse complement.
CCCGGTATCGGAAGTTTGTTTTTGAATGAAGGACGTTTATTTTCTTTCTAATAATTCGCTTCGGAAAAGATGTTCGTAATCTGAATTGGCCTAGTGGCTAGGATATCTGGTTCAATCACAGGAGACTAGGTTTTGATTCCTAATTTGATTCATAATAATTCTATTTGATAAATGTTCGTTATCTGATATATTCTAGTGGCTAGGATACGTGGCTTTCACCCAGAAGGCTCGGGTTCGATTCCTGGTACCGGAAGTTAGTTTCTAATAAAATAAGTATACTTTTTCCTTATAATTCTCTTTGATAAAGATGTTCGCAATCAAATATGGTCTAGTAGTTAGGTGATCGATTCCCGGTATCGGAAGTTCGTTTTTGAATAAAAGATATTTAGTTCATTCATAATAATTCTATTTGATAAGACGTTCGTTATCCGATATTGTCTAGTGGCTAGGATACCTGGCTCTCACACAGAAGGCTCGGGTTAGATTCCCGGTATCGGAAGTTCGTTTTTGAATAAAAGATATTTAGTTTATTCATAATAATTCTCTTTGATAGGACGTTCGTTATCCGATATGGTCTATTGGCTAGGATACCTGGCTCTCACCCAGGAGGCTCGGGTTCGATTCCCGGTATCGGAAGTTCGTTTTGGAATAAAAGTTATTTAGTTCATTCCTAATAATTCTATTTGATAAGATGTCCGTTATCCGATAATGTCTAGTGGCTAGGATACCTGGCTCTAATTAAGTAACATATACTCAATACGCCTGTCAAACCTAATTCATTTATTCATAATTTAATTCTACCTGAGTCTTTTGATGCATCTCATAATACTGTTCATAGAGCAAAAAATAATCCAACTTGAGTCCTCACTAATAAAAGTAACTGAATTAAGAAAAACCTAGACGATCCACATTTTCTGAGATTGATTTAAGTTTCTTAATTGTATTGTTAATTATGAGTTTCGTGTTTCTTGAATTATTTCATGTGTTATGTTCATTCCTAATGATTCTAATTGATAAGATGTACGTTATCCGATATGGTCTAGTGGCTAGGATACCTGGCTTTCACCCAGGAGGCTCGGGTTCGATTCCCGGTATCGGAAGTTTGTTTTTGAATAAAGGACCTTTATTTTCTTTCTAATAATTCGCTTCGGAAGAGATGTTCGTAATCTGAATTGGCCTAGTGGCTAGGATATCTGGTTCAATCACAGGAGGCTAGGTTTCGATTCCTTACTTGATTCATAATAATTCTATTTGATAAAATGTTCGTTATCTGATATATTCTAGTGGCTAGGATACGTGGCTTTCACCCAGAAGGCTCGGGTTCGATTACTGGTACCGGAAGTTAGTTTCTTAATAAAATAAGTATACTTTTTTCCTAATAATTCTCTTTGATAAAGATGTTCGTAATCAAATATGGTCTAGTGGTTAGGTGATCGATTCCTGGTATCGGAAGTTCGTTTTTGAATAAAATATATTTAGTTCATTCATAATAATTCTATTTGATAAGACGTTCGTTATCCGATATGGTCTAGTGGCTAGGATACCTGGCTCTCACCCAGGAGGCTCGGGTTCGATTCCCGGTATCGGAAGTTCGTTTTTGAATAAAAGATATTTATTTCATTCATAATAATTCTATTTGATATGACGTTCGTTATCCGATATTGTCTAGTGGCTAGGATACCTGGCTCTCACCCAGGTGGCTCGGGTTCAATTCCCGGTATCGGAAGTTTGTTTTTGAATGAAGGACGTTTATTTTCTTTCTAATAATTCGCTTCGGAAGAGATGTTTGTAATCTGAGCAAAAAATAATCCAACTCGAGTCCTCACTAATAAAAGTAACTGAATTAAGAAAAACCTAGACGATCCACGTTTTCTGAGATTGACTTAAGTTTCTTAATTGTATTGTTAATTATGAGTTTCGTGTTTCTTGAATTATTTTATGTGTAATGTTCATTCCTAATGGTTCTAATTGATAAGATGTACGTTATCCGATATGGTCTAGTGGCTAGGATACCTGGCTTTCACCCAGGAGGCTCGGGTTCGATTCCCGGTATCGGAAGTTTGTTTTTGAATGAAGGACGTTTATTTTCTTTCTAATAATTCGCTTCGGAAGAGATGTTCGTAATCTGAATTGGCCTAGTGGCTAGGATATCTGGTTCAATCACAGGAGACTAGGTTTCGATTCCTAATTTGATTCATAATAATTCTATTTGATAAATGTTCGTTATCTGATATATTCTATTAGCTAGGATACGTGGCTTTCACCCAGAAGGCTCGGGTTCGATTCCTGGTACCGGAAGTTAGTTTCTAAATAAAATAAGTATACTTTTTTCCTTATAATTCTCTTTGATAAAGATGTTCGTAATCAAATATGGTCTAGTGGTTAGGTGATCGATTCCCGGTATCGGAAGTTCGTTTTTGAATAAAAGATATTTAGTTCATTCATAATAATTCTATTTTATAAGACGTTCGTTATCCGATATGGTCTAGTGGCTAGGATACCTGGCTCTCACCCAGGAGGCTCGGGTTCGATTTCCGGTATCGGAAGTTTGTTTTTGAATAAAAGATATTTAGTTCATTCCTAATGATTCTATTTGATAAGATGTTCCTTATCCGATATGGTCTAGTGGCTAGGATACCTGGCTCTAATTAAGTAACATATACCCAATACGCCTGTCAAACCTAATTCATATATTCATAATTTAATTTTAATTTAATTTACTTTTGATGCATCTCATAATACTGTTCATAGAGCAAAAAATAATCCAAGTCGAGTCCTCACTAAAAAAAGTAACTGAATTAAGAAAAACCTAGACGATCCACATTTTCTGAGATTCACTTAAGTTTCTTAATTGTATTGTTAATTATGAGTTTCGTGTTTCTTGAATTATTTTATGTGTTATGTTCATTCCTAATGATTCTAATTGATAAGATGTACGTTATCCGATATGGTCTAGTGGCTAGGATACCTGGCTTTCACCCAGGAGGCTCAGGTTCGATTCCTGGTATCGGAAGTTTGTTTTTGAATAGAGGACGTTTATTTTCTTTCTAATAATTCGCTTCGGAAGAGATGTTCGTAATCTGAATTGGCCTAGTGGCTAGGATATCTGGTTCAATCATAGGAGGCTAGGTTTCGATTCCTTATTTGATTCATAATAATTCTATTTGATAAAATGTTCGTTATCTGATATATTCTAGTGGCTAGGATACGTGGCTTTCACCCAGAAGGCTCGGGTTCGATTACTGGTACCGGAAGTTAGTTTCTTAATAAAATAAGTATACTTTTTTCCTAATAATTCTCTTTGATAAAGATGTTCGTAATCAAATATGGTCTAGTGGTTAGGTGATCGATTGCCGGTATCGGAAGTTCGTTTTTGAATAAAATATATTTAGTTCATTCATAATAATTCTATTTGATAAGACGTTCGTTATCCGATATGGTCTAGTGGCTAGGATACCTGGCTCTCACCCAGGAGGCTCGGGTTCGATTCCCGGTATCGGAAGTTCGTTTTTGAATAAAAGATATTTATTTCATTCATAATAATTCTATTTGAAATGACGTTCGTTATCCGATATTGTCTAGTGGCTACGATACCTGGCTCTCACCCAGGTGGCTCGGGTTCGATTCCCGTTATCGGAAGTTTGTTTTTGAATGAAGGACGTTTATTTTCTTTCTAATAATTCGCTTCGGAAGAGATGTTCGTAATCTGAATTGGCCTAGTGGCTAGGATATCTGGTTCAATCACAGGAGACTAGGTTTCGATTCCTAATTTGATTCATAATAATTCTATTTGATAAATGTTCGTTATCTGATATATTCTAGTAGCTAGGATACGTGGCTTTCACCCAGAAGGCTCGGGTTCGAATCCTGGTACCGGACGTTAGTTTCTAAATAAAATAAGTATACTTTTTTCCTTATAATTCTCTTTGATAAAGATGTTCGTAATCAAATATGGTCTAGTGGTTAGGTGATCGATTCCCGGTATCGGAAGTTCGTTTTTGAATAAAAGATATTTAGTTCATTCATAATAATTCTATTTGATAAGACGTTCGTTATCCGATATGGTCTAGTGGCTAGGATACCTGGCTCTAATTAAGTAACATATACTCAATACGCCTGTCAAACCTAATTCATATATTCTTAATTTAATTTTACCTGAGTCTTTTGATGCATCTCATAATACTGTTCATAGAGCAAAAAATAATCCAACTCAAGTCCTCACTAATAAAAGTAACTGAATTAAGAAAAACCTAGACGATCCATATTTTCTGAGATTGACTTAAGTTTCTTAATTGTATTGTTAATTATGAGTTTCGTGTTTCTTGAATTATTTTATGTGTTATGTTCATTCCTAATGGTTCTAATTGATAAGATTTACGTTATCCGATATGGTCTAGTGGCTAGGATACCTGGCTTTCACCCAGGAGGCTCGGGTTCGATTCCCGGTATCGGAAGTTTGTTTTTGAATGAAGGACGTTTATTTTCTTTCTAATAATTTGCTTCGGAAGAGATGTTCGTAATCTGAATTGGCCTAGTGGCTAGGATATCTGGTTCAATCACAGGAGACTAGGTTTCGATTCCTAATTTGATTCATATCAAATATGGTCTAGTGGTTAGGTGATCGATTCCCGGTATCGGAAGTTCGTTTTTGAATAAAATATATTTAGTTCATTCATAATAATTCTATTTGATAAGACGTTCGTTATCCGATATGGTCTAGTGGCTAGGATACCTGGCTCTCACCCAGGAGGCTCGGGTTCGATTCCCGGTATCGGAAGTTCGTTTTTGAATGAAAGATATTTATTTCATTCATAATAATTCTATTTGATATGACGTTCGTTATCCGATATTGTCTAGTGGCTAGGATACCTGGCTCTCACCCAGGTGGCTCGGGTTCGATTCCCGGTATCGGAAGTTTGTTTTTGAATGAAAAACGTTTATTTTCTTTCTAATAATTCGCTTCGGAAGAGATGTTTGTAATCTGAATTGGCCCAGTGGCTAGGATATCTGGTTCAATCACAGGAGACTAGGTTTCGATTCCTAATTTGATTCATAATAATTCTATTTGATAAATGTTCGTTATCTGATATATTCTAGTAGCTAGGATACGTGGCTTTCACCCAGAAGGCTCGGGTTCGATTCCTGGTACCGAAAGTTAGTTTCTAAATAAAATAAGTATACTTTTTTCCTTATAATTCTCTTTGATAAAGATGTTCGTAATCAAATATGGTCTAGTGGTTAGGTGATCGATTCCCGGTATCGGAAGTTCGTTTTTGAATAAAAGATATTTAGTGCATTCATAATAATTCTCTTTGATAGGACGTTCGTTATCCGATATGGTCTAGTGGCTAGGATACCTGGCTCTCACCCAGGAGGCTCGGGTTCGATTCCCGGTATCGGAAGTTTGTTTTTGAATAAAAGATATTTAGTTCATTCCTAATGATTCTATTTGATAAGATGTTCCTTATCCGATATGGTCTAGTGGCTTGGATACCTGGCTCTAATTAAGTAACATATACTCAATACGCCTGTCAAACCTAATTCATTTATTCATAATTTAATTTTACCTGAGTCTTTTGATGCATCTCATAATACTGTTCATAGAGCAAAAAATAATCCAACTCGAGTCCTCACTAATAAATGTAACTGAATTAAAAAAAACCTAGACGATCCACATTTTCTGAGATTGATTTAAGTTTCTTAATTGTATTGTTAATTATGAGTTTCGTGTTTCTTCAATTATTTCATGTGTTATGTTCATTCCTAATGATTCTAATTGATAAGATGTACGTTGTCCGATATGGTCTAGTGGCTAGGATACCTGGCTTTCACCCAGGATGCTCGGGTTCGATTCCCGGTATCGGAAGTTTGTTTTTGAATGAAGGACGTTTATTTTCTTTCTAATAATTCGCTTCGGAAGAGATGTTCGTAATCTGAATTGGCCTAGTGGCTAGGATATCTGGTTCAATCACAGGAGACTAGGTTTCGATTCCTAATTTGATTCATAATAATTCTATTTGATGAATGTTCGTTATCTGATATATTCTATTAGCTAGGATACGTGGCTTTCACCCAGAAGGCTCGGGTTCGATTCCTGGTACCGGAAGTTAGTTTCTAAATAAAATAAGTATACTTTTTTCCTTATAATTCTCTTTGATAAAGATGTTCGTAATCAAATATGGTCTAGTGGTTAGGTGATCGATTCCCGGTATCGGAAGTTCGTTTTTGAATAAAAGATATTTAGTTCATTCATAATAATTCTCTTTGATAGGACGTTCGTTATCCGATATGGTCTAGTGGCTAGGATACCTGGCTCTCACCCAGGAGGCTCGGGTTCGATTCCCGGTATCGGAAGTTTGTTTTTGAATAAAAGATATTTAGTTCATTCCTAATGATTCTATTTGATAAGACGTTCGTTATCCGATATGGTCTAGTGGCTAGGATACCTGGCTCTCACCCAGGAGGCTCGGGTTCGATTCCCGGTATCGGAAGTTCGTTTTTGAATGAAAGATATTTATTTCATTCATAATAATTCTATTTGATATGACGTTCGTTATCCGATATTGTCTAGTGGCTAGGATACCTGGCTCTCACCCAGGTGGCTCGGGTTCGATTCCCGGTATCGGAAGTTTGTTTTTGAATGAAAAACGTTTATTTTCTTTCTAATAATTCGCTTCGGAAGAGATGTTTGTAATCTGAATTGGCCCAGTGGCTAGGATATCTGGTTCAATCACAGGAGACTAGGTTTCGATTCCTAATTTGATTCATAATAATTCTATTTGATAAATGTTCGTTATCTGATATATTCTAGTAGCTAGGATACGTGGCTTTCACCCAGAAGGCTCGGGTTCGATTCCTGGTACCGAAAGTTAGTTTCTAAATAAAATAAGTATACTTTTTTCCTTATAATTCTCTTTGATAAAGATGTTCGTAATCAAATATGGTCTAGTGGTTAGGTGATCGATTCCCGGTATCGGAAGTTCGTTTTTGAATAAAAGATATTTAGTGCATTCATAATAATTCTCTTTGATAGGACGTTCGTTATCCGATATGGTCTAGTGGCTAGGATACCTGGCTCTCACCCAGGAGGCTCGGGTTCGATTCCCGGTATCGGAAGTTTGTTTTTGAATAAAAGATATTTAGTTCATTCCTAATGATTCTATTTGATAAGATGTTCCTTATCCGATATGGTCTAGTGGCTTGGATACCTGGCTCTAATTAAGTAACATATACTCAATACGCCTGTCAAACCTAATTCATTTATTCATAATTTAATTTTACCTGAGTCTTTTGATGCATCTCATAATACTGTTCATAGAGCAAAAAATAATCCAACTCGAGTCCTCACTAATAAATGTAACTGAATTAAAAAAAACCTAGACGATCCACATTTTCTGAGATTGATTTAAGTTTCTTAATTGTATTGTTAATTATGAGTTTCGTGTTTCTTCAATTATTTCATGTGTTATGTTCATTCCTAATGATTCTAATTGATAAGATGTACGTTGTCCGATATGGTCTAGTGGCTAGGATACCTGGCTTTCACCCAGGATGCTCGGGTTCGATTCCCGGTATCGGAAGTTTGTTTTTGAATGAAGGACGTTTATTTTCTTTCTAATAATTCGCTTCGGAAGAGATGTTCGTAATCTGAATTGGCCTAGTGGCTAGGATATCTGGTTCAATCACAGGAGACTAGGTTTCGATTCCTAATTTGATTCATAATAATTCTATTTGATGAATGTTCGTTATCTGATATATTCTATTAGCTAGGATACGTGGCTTTCACCCAGAAGGCTCGGGTTCGATTCCTGGTACCGGAAGTTAGTTTCTAAATAAAATAAGTATACTTTTTTCCTTATAATTCTCTTTGATAAAGATGTTCGTAATCAAATATGGTCTAGTGGTTAGGTGATCGATTCCCGGTATCGGAAGTTCGTTTTTGAATAAAAGATATTTAGTTCATTCATAATAATTCTCTTTGATAGGACGTTCGTTATCCGATATGGTCTAGTGGCTAGGATACCTGGCTCTCACCCAGGAGGCTCGGGTTCGATTCCCGGTATCGGAAGTTTGTTTTTGAATAAAAGATATTTAGTTCATTCCTAATGATTCTATTTGATAAGATGTTCCTTATCCGATATGGTCTAGTGGCTTGAATACCTGGCTCTAATTAAGTAACATATACTCAATACGCCTGTCAAACCTAATTCATTTATTCATAATTTAATTTTACCTGAGTCTTTTGATGCATCTCATAATACTGTTCATAGAGCAAAAAATAATCCAACTCGAGTCCTCACTAATAAATGTAACTGAATTAAGAAAAACCTAGACGATCCACATTTTCTGAGATTGATTTAAGTTTCTTAATTGTATTGTTAATTATGAGTTTCGTGTTTCTTCAATTATTTCATGTGTTATGTTCATTCCTAATGATTCTAATTGATAAGATGTACGTTATCCGATATGGTCTAGTGGCTAGGATACCTGGCTTTCACCCAGGAGGCTCGGGTTCGATTCCCGGTATCGGAAGTTTGTTTTTGAATAAAGGACGTTTATTTTCTTTCTAATAATTCGCTTCGGAAGAGATGTTCGTAATCTGAATTGGCCTAGTGGCTAGGATATCTGGTTCAATCACAGGAGGCTAGGTTTCGATTCCTTATTTGATTCATAATAATTCTATTTGATAAAATGTTCGTTATCTGATATATTCTAGTGGCTAGGATACGTGGCTTTCACCCAGAAGGCTCGGGTTCGATTACTGGTACCGGAAGTTAGTTTCTTAATAAAATAAGTATACTTTTTTCCTAATAATTCTCTTTGATAAAGATGTTCGTAATCAAATATGGTCTAGTGGTTAGGTGATCGATTCCCGGTATCGGAAGTTCGTTTTTGAATAAAATATATTTAGTTCATTCATAATAATTCTATTTGATAAGACGTTCGTTATCCGATATGGTCTAGTGGCTAGGATACCTGGCTCTCACCCAGGAGGCTCGGGTTCGATTCCCGGTATCGGAAGTTCGTTTTTGAATAAAAGATATTTATTTCATTCATTATAATTCTATTTGATATGACGTTCGTTATCCGATATTGTCTAGTGGCTAGGATACCTGGCTCTCACCCAGGTGGCTCGGGTTCAATTCCCGGTATCGGAAGTTTGTTTTTGAATGAAGGACGTTTCTTTTCTTTCTAATAATTCGCTTCGGAAGAGATGTTTGTAATCTGAGCAAAAAATAATCCAACTCGAGTCCTCACTAATAAAAGTAACTGAATTAAGAAAAACCTAGACGATCCACATTTTCTGAGATTGACTTAAGTTTCTTAATTGTATTGTTAATTATGAGTTTCGTGTTTCTTGAATTATTTTATGTGTAATGTTCATTCCTAATGGTTCTAATTGATAAGATGTACGTTATCCGATATGGTCTAGTGGCTAGGATACCTGGCTTTCACCCAGGAGGCTCGGGTTCGATTCCCGGTATCGGAAGTTTGTTTTTGAATGAAGGACGTTTATTTTCTTTCTAATAATTCGCTTCGGAAGAGATGTTCGTAATCTGAATTGGCCTAGTGGCTAGGATATCTGGTTCAATCACAGGAGACTAGGTTTCGATTCCTAATTTGATTCATAATAATTCTATTTGATAAATGTTCGTTATCTGATATATTCTATTAGCTAGGATACGTGGCTTTCACCCAGAAGGCTCGGGTTCGATTCCTGGTACCGGAAGTTAGTTTCTAAATAAAATAAGTATACTTTTTTCCTTATAATTCTCTTTGATAAAGATGTTCGTAATCAAATATGGTCTAGTGGTTAGGTGATCGATTCCCGGTATCGGAAGTTCGTTTTTGAATAAAAGATATTTAGTTCATTCATAATAATTCTATTTTATAAGACGTTCGTTATCCGATATGGTCTAGTGGCTAGGATACCTGGCTCTCACCCAGGAGGCTCGGGTTCGATTTCCGGTATCGGAAGTTTGTTTTTGAATAAAAGATATTTAGTTCATTCCTAATGATTCTATTTGATAAGATGTTCCTTATCCGATATGGTCTAGTGGCTAGGATACCTGGCTCTAATTAAGTAACATATACCCAATACGCCTGTCAAACCTAATTCATATATTCATAATTTAATTTTAATTTAATTTACTTTTGATGCATCTCATAATACTGTTCATAGAGCAAAAAATAATCCAAGTCGAGTCCTCACTAATAAAAGTAACTGAATTAAGAAAAACCTAGACGATCCACATTTTCTGAGATTCACTTAAGTTTCTTAATTGTATTGTTAATTATGAGTTTCGTGTTTCTTGAATTATTTTATGTGTTATGTTCATTCCTAATGATTCTAATTGATAAGATGTACGTTATCCGATATGGTCTAGTGGCTAGGATACCTGGCTTTCACCCAGGAGGCTCAGGTTCGATTCCTGGTATCGGAAGTTTGTTTTTGAATAGAGGACGTTTATTTTCTTTCTAATAATTCGCTTCGGAAGAGATGTTCGTAATCTGAATTGGCCTAGTGGCTAGGATATCTGGTTCAATCATAGGAGGCTAGGTTTCGATTCCTTATTTGATTCATAATAATTCTATTTGATAAAATGTTCGTTATCTGATATATTCTAGTGGCTAGGATACGTGGCTTTCACCCAGAAGGCTCGGGTTCGATTACTGGTACCGGAAGTTAGTTTCTTAATAAAATAAGTATACTTTTTTCCTAATAATTCTCTTTGATAAAGATGTTCGTAATCAAATATGGTCTAGTGGTTAGGTGATCGATTGCCGGTATCGGAAGTTCGTTTTTGAATAAAATATATTTAGTTCATTCATAATAATTCTATTTGATAAGGCGTTCGTTATCCGATATGGTCTAGTGGCTAGGATACCTGGCTCTCACCCAGGAGGCTCGGGTTCGATTCCCGGTATCGGAAGTTCGTTTTTGAATAAAAGATATTTATTTCATTCATAATAATTCTATTTGAAATGACGTTCGTTATCCGATATTGTCTAGTGGCTACGATACCTGGCTCTCACCCAGGTGGCTCGGGTTCGATTCCCGTTATCGGAAGTTTGTTTTTGAATGAAGGACGTTTATTTTCTTTCTAATAATTCGCTTCGGAAGAGATGTTCGTAATCTGAATTGGCCTAGTGGCTAGGATATCTGGTTCAATCACAGGAGACTAGGTTTCGATTCCTAATTTGATTCATAATAATTCTATTTGATAAATGTTCGTTATCTGATATATTCTAGTAGCTAGGATACGTGGCTTTCACCCAGAAGGCTCGGGTTCGAATCCTGGTACCGGACGTTAGTTTCTAAATAAAATAAGTATACTTTTTTCCTTATAATTCTCTTTGATAAAGATGTTCGTAATCAAATATGGTCTAGTGGTTAGGTGATCGATTCCCGGTATCGGAAGTTCGTTTTTGAATAAAAGATATTTAGTTCATTCATAATAATTCTATTTGATAAGACGTTCGTTATCCGATATGGTCTAGTGGCTAGGATACCTGGCTCTAATTAAGTAACATATACTCAATACGCCTGTCAAACCTAATTCATATATTCATAATTTAATTTTACCTGAGTCTTTTGATGCATCTCATAATACTGTTCATAGAGCAAAAAATAATCCAACTCAAGTCCTCACTAATAAAAGTAACTGAATTAAGAAAAACCTAGACGATCCATATTTTCTGAGATTGACTTAAGTTTCTTAATTGTATTGTTAATTATGAGTTTCGTGTTTCTTGAATTATTTTATGTGTTATGTTCATTCCTAATGGTTCTAATTGATAAGATTTACGTTATCCGATATGGTCTAGTGGCTAGGATACCTGGCTTTCACCCAGGAGGCTCGGGTTCGATTCCCGGTATCGGAAGTTTGTTTTTGAATGAAGGACGTTTATTTTCTTTCTAATAATTTGCTTCGGAAAAGATGTTCGTAATCTGAATTGGCCTAGTGGCTAGGATATCTGGTTCAATCACAGGAGACTAGGTTTCGATTCCTAATTTGATTCATATCAAATATGGTCTAGTGGTTAGGTGATCGATTCCCGGTATCGGAAGTTCGTTTTTGAATAAAATATATTTAGTTCATTCATAATAATTCTATTTGATAAGACGTTCGTTATCCGATATGGTCTAGTGGCTAGGATACCTGGCTCTCACCCAGGAGGCTCGGGTTCGATTCCCGGTATCGGAAGTTCGTTTTTGAATGAAAGATATTTATTTCATTCATAATAATTCTATTTGATATGACGTTCGTTATCCGATATTGTCTAGTGGCTAGGATACCTGGCTCTCACCCAGGTGGCTCGGGTTCGATTCCCGGTATCGGAAGTTTGTTTTTGAATGAAAAACGTTTATTTTCTTTCTAATAATTCGCTTCGGAAGAGATGTTTGTAATCTGAATTGGCCCAGTGGCTAGGATATCTGGTTCAATCACAGGAGACTAGGTTTCGATTCCTAATTTGATTCATAATAATTCTATTTGATAAATGTTCGTTATCTGATATATTCTAGTAGCTAGGATACGTGGCTTTCACCCAGAAGGCTCGGGTTCGATTCCTGGTACCGAAAGTTAGTTTCTAAATAAAATAAGTATACTTTTTTCCTTATAATTCTCTTTGATAAAGATGTTCGTAATCAAATATGGTCTAGTGGTTAGGTGATCGATTCCCGGTATCGGAAGTTCGTTTTTGAATAAAAGATATTTAGTGCATTCATAATAATTCTCTTTGATAGGACGTTCGTTATCCGATATGGTCTAGTGGCTAGGATACCTGGCTCTCACCCAGGAGGCTCGGGTTCGATTCCCGGTATCGGAAGTTTGTTTTTGAATAAAAGATATTTAGTTCATTCCTAATGATTCTATTTGATAAGATGTTCCTTATCCGATATGGTCTAGTGGCTTGGATACCTGGCTCTAATTAAGTAACATATACTCAATACGCCTGTCAAACCTAATTCATTTATTCATAATTTAATTTTACCTGAGTCTTTTGATGCATCTCATAATACTGTTCATAGAGCAAAAAATAATCCAACTCGAGTCCTCACTAATAAATGTAACTGAATTAAAAAAAACCTAGACGATCCACATTTTCTGAGATTGATTTAAGTTTCTTAATTGTATTGTTAATTATGAGTTTCGTGTTTCTTCAATTATTTCATGTGTTATGTTCATTCCTAATGATTCTAATTGATAAGATGTACGTTGTCCGATATGGTCTAGTGGCTAGGATACCTGGCTTTCACCCAGAATGCTCGGGTTCGATTCCCGGTATCGGAAGTTTGTTTTTGAATGAAGGACGTTTATTTTCTTTCTAATAATTCGCTTCGGAAGAGATGTTCGTAATCTGAATTGGCCTAGTGGCTAGGATATCTGGTTCAATCACAGGAGACTAGGTTTCGATTCCTAATTTGATTCATAATAATTCTATTTGATGAATGTTCGTTATCTGATATATTCTATTAGCTAGGATACGTGGCTTTCACCCAGAAGGCTCGGGTTCGATTCCTGGTACCGGAAGTTAGTTTCTAAATAAAATAAGTATACTTTTTTCCTTATAATTCTCTTTGATAAAGATGTTCGTAATCAAATATGGTCTAGTGGTTAGGTGATCGATTCCCGGTATCGGAAGTTCGTTTTTGAATAAAAGATATTTAGTTCATTCATAATAATTCTCTTTGATAGGACGTTCGTTATCCGATATGGTCTAGTGGCTAGGATACCTGGCTCTCACCCAGGAGGCTCGGGTTCGATTCCCGGTATCGGAAGTTTGTTTTTGAATAAAAGATATTTAGTTCATTCCTAATGATTCTATTTGATAAGATGTTCCTTATCCGATATGGTCTAGTGGCTTGAATACCTGGCTCTAATTAAGTAACATATACTCAATACGCCTGTCAAACCTAATTCATTTATTCATAATTTAATTTTACCTGAGTCTTTTGATGCATCTCATAATACTGTTCATAGAGCAAAAAATAATCCAACTCGAGTCCTCACTAATAAATGTAACTGAATTAAGAAAAACCTAGACGATCCACATTTTCTGAGATTGATTTAAGTTTCTTAATTGTATTGTTAATTATGAGTTTCGTGTTTCTTCAATTATTTCATGTGTTATGTTCATTCCTAATGATTCTAATTGATAAGATGTACGTTATCCGATATGGTCTAGTGGCTAGGATACCTGGCTTTCACCCAGGAGGCTCGGGTTCGATTCCCGGTATCGGAAGTTTGTTTTTGAATAAAGGACGTTTATTTTCTTTCTAATAATTCGCTTCGGAAGAGATGTTCGTAATCTGAATTGGCCTAGTGGCTAGGATATCTGGTTCAATCACAGGAGGCTAGGTTTCGATTCCTTATTTGATTCATAATAATTCTATTTGATAAAATGTTCGTTATCTGATATATTCTAGTGGCTAGGATACGTGGCTTTCACCCAGAAGGCTCGGGTTCGATTACTGGTACCGGAAGTTAGTTTCTTAATAAAATAAGTATACTTTTTTCCTAATAATTCTCTTTGATAAAGATGTTCGTAATCAAATATGGTCTAGTGGTTAGGTGATCGATTCCCGGTATCGGAAGTTCGTTTTTGAATAAAATATATTTAGTTCATTCATAATAATTCTATTTGATAAGACGTTCGTTATCCGATATGGTCTAGTGGCTAGGATACCTGGCTCTCACCCAGGAGGCTCGGGTTCGATTCCCGGTATCGGAAGTTCGTTTTTGAATAAAAGATATTTATTTCATTCATTATAATTCTATTTGATATGACGTTCGTTATCCGATATTGTCTAGTGGCTAGGATACCTGGCTCTCACCCAGGTGGCTCGGGTTCGATTCCCGGTATCGGAAGTTTGTTTTTGAATGAAGGACGTTTATTTTCTTTCTAATAATTCGCTTCGGAAGAGATGTTTGTAATCTGAATTGGCCTAGTGGCTAGGATATCTGGTTCAATCACAGGAGACTAGGTTTCGATTCCTAATTTGATTCATAATAATTCTATTTGATAAATGTTCGTTATCTGATATATTCTAGTAGCTAGGATACGTGGCTTTCACCCAGAAGGCTCGGGTTCGATTCCTGGTACCGGAAGTTAGTTTCTAAATAAAATAAGTATACTTTTTTCCTTATAATTCTCTTTGATAAAGATGTTCGTAATCAAATATGGTCTAGTGGTTAGGTGATCGATTCCCGGTATCGGAAGTTCGTTTTTGAATAAAAGATATTTAGTTCATTCATAATAATTCTATTTTATAAGACGTTCGTTATCCGATATGGTCTAGTGGCTAGGATACCTGGCTCTCACCCAGGAGGCTCGGGTTCGATTTCCGGTATCGGAAGTTTGTTTTTGAATAAAAGATATTTAGTTCATTCCTAATGATTCTATTTGATAAGATGTTCCTTATCCGATATGGTCTAGTGGCTAGGATACCTGGCTCTAATTAAGTAACATATACCCAATACGCCTGTCAAACCTAATTCATATATTCATAATTTAATTTTAATTTAATTTACTTTTGATGCATCTCATAATACTGTTCATAGAGCAAAAAATAATCCAAGTCGAGTCCTCACTAATAAAAGTAACTGAATTAAGAAAAACCTAGACGATCCACATTTTCTGAGATTCACTTAAGTTTCTTAATTGTATTGTTAATTATGAGTTTCGTGTTTCTTGAATTATTTTATGTGTTATGTTCATTCCTAATGATTCTAATTGATAAGATGTACGTTATCCGATATGGTCTAGTGGCTAGGATACCTGGCTTTCACCCAGGAGGCTCAGGTTCGATTCCTGGTATCGGAAGTTTGTTTTTGAATAGAGGACGTTTATTTTCTTTCTAATAATTCGCTTCGGAAGAGATGTTCGTAATCTGAATTGGCCTAGTGGCTAGGATATCTGGTTCAATCATAGGAGGCTAGGTTTCGATTCCTTATTTGATTCATAATAATTCTATTTGATAAAATGTTCGTTATCTGATATATTCTAGTGGCTAGGATACGTGGCTTTCACCCAGAAGGCTCGGGTTCGATTACTGGTACCGGAAGTTAGTTTCTTAATAAAATAAGTATACTTTTTTCCTAATAATTCTCTTTGATAAAGATGTTCGTAATCAAATATGGTCTAGTGGTTAGGTGATCGATTGCCGGTATCGGAAGTTCGTTTTTGAATAAAATATATTTAGTTCATTCATAATAATTCTATTTGATAAGGCGTTCGTTATCCGATATGGTCTAGTGGCTAGGATACCTGGCTCTCACCCAGGAGGCTCGGGTTCGATTCCCGGTATCGGAAGTTCGTTTTTGAATAAAAGATATTTATTTCATTCATAATAATTCTATTTGAAATGACGTTCGTTATCCGATATTGTCTAGTGGCTACGATACCTGGCTCTCACCCAGGTGGCTCGGGTTCGATTCCCGTTATCGGAAGTTTGTTTTTGAATGAAGGACGTTTATTTTCTTTCTAATAATTCGCTTCGGAAGAGATGTTCGTAATCTGAATTGGCCTAGTGGCTAGGATATCTGGTTCAATCACAGGAGACTAGGTTTCGATTCCTAATTTGATTCATAATAATTCTATTTGATAAATGTTCGTTATCTGATATATTCTAGTAGCTAGGATACGTGGCTTTCACCCAGAAGGCTCGGGTTCGAATCCTGGTACCGGACGTTAGTTTCTAAATAAAATAAGTATACTTTTTTCCTTATAATTCTCTTTGATAAAGATGTTCGTAATCAAATATGGTCTAGTGGTTAGGTGATCGATTCCCGGTATCGGAAGTTCGTTTTTGAATAAAAGATATTTAGTTCATTCATAATAATTCTATTTGATAAGACGTTCGTTATCCGATATGGTCTAGTGGCTAGGATACCTGGCTCTAATTAAGTAACATATACTCAATACGCCTGTCAAACCTAATTCATATATTCATAATTTAATTTTACCTGAGTCTTTTGATGCATCTCATAATACTGTTCATAGAGCAAAAAATAATCCAACTCAAGTCCTCACTAATAAAAGTAACTGAATTAAGAAAAACCTAGACGATCCATATTTTCTGAGATTGACTTAAGTTTCTTAATTGTATTGTTAATTATGAGTTTCGTGTTTCTTGAATTATTTTATGTGTTATGTTCATTCCTAATGGTTCTAATTGATAAGATTTACGTTATCCGATATGGTCTAGTGGCTAGGATACCTGGCTTTCACCCAGGAGGCTCGGGTTCGATTCCCGGTATCGGAAGTTTGTTTTTGAATGAAGGACGTTTATTTTCTTTCTAATAATTTGCTTCGGAAAAGATGTTCGTAATCTGAATTGGCCTAGTGGCTAGGATATCTGGTTCAATCACAGGAGACTAGGTTTCGATTCCTAATTTGATTCATATCAAATATGGTCTAGTGGTTAGGTGATCGATTCCCGGTATCGGAAGTTCGTTTTTGAATAAAATATATTTAGTTCATTCATAATAATTCTATTTGATAAGACGTTCGTTATCCGATATGGTCTAGTGGCTAGGATACCTGGCTCTCACCCAGGAGGCTCGGGTTCGATTCCCGGTATCGGAAGTTCGTTTTTGAATGAAAGATATTTATTTCATTCATAATAATTCTATTTGATATGACGTTCGTTATCCGATATTGTCTAGTGGCTAGGATACCTGGCTCTCACCCAGGTGGCTCGGGTTCGATTCCCGGTATCGGAAGTTTGTTTTTGAATGAAAAACGTTTATTTTCTTTCTAATAATTCGCTTCGGAAGAGATGTTTGTAATCTGAATTGGCCCAGTGGCTAGGATATCTGGTTCAATCACAGGAGACTAGGTTTCGATTCCTAATTTGATTCATAATAATTCTATTTGATAAATGTTCGTTATCTGATATATTCTAGTAGCTAGGATACGTGGCTTTCACCCAGAAGGCTCGGGTTCGATTCCTGGTACCGAAAGTTAGTTTCTAAATAAAATAAGTATACTTTTTTCCTTATAATTCTCTTTGATAAAGATGTTCGTAATCAAATATGGTCTAGTGGTTAGGTGATCGATTCCCGGTATCGGAAGTTCGTTTTTGAATAAAAGATATTTAGTGCATTCATAATAATTCTCTTTGATAGGACGTTCGTTATCCGATATGGTCTAGTGGCTAGGATACCTGGCTCTCACCCAGGAGGCTCGGGTTCGATTCCCGGTATCGGAAGTTTGTTTTTGAATAAAAGATATTTAGTTCATTCCTAATGATTCTATTTGATAAGATGTTCCTTATCCGATATGGTCTAGTGGCTTGGATACCTGGCTCTAATTAAGTAACATATACTCAATACGCCTGTCAAACCTAATTCATTTATTCATAATTTAATTTTACCTGAGTCTTTTGATGCATCTCATAATACTGTTCATAGAGCAAAAAATAATCCAACTCGAGTCCTCACTAATAAATGTAACTGAATTAAAAAAAACCTAGACGATCCACATTTTCTGAGATTGATTTAAGTTTCTTAATTGTATTGTTAATTATGAGTTTCGTGTTTCTTCAATTATTTCATGTGTTATGTTCATTCCTAATGATTCTAATTGATAAGATGTACGTTGTCCGATATGGTGTAGTGGCTAGGATACCTGGCTTTCACCCAGGATGCTCGGGTTCGATTCCCGGTATCGGAAGTTTGTTTTTGAATGAAGGACGTTTATTTTCTTTCTAATAATTCGCTTCGGAAGAGATGTTCGTAATCTGAATTGGCCTAGTGGCTAGGATATCTGGTTCAATCACAGGAGACTAGGTTTCGATTCCTAATTTGATTCATAATAATTCTATTTGATGAATGTTCGTTATCTGATATATTCTATTAGCTAGGATACGTGGCTTTCACCCAGAAGGCTCGGGTTCGATTCCTGGTACCGGAAGTTAGTTTCTAAATAAAATAAGTATACTTTTTTCCTTATAATTCTCTTTGATAAAGATGTTCGTAATCAAATATGGTCTAGTGGTTAGGTGATCGATTCCCGGTATCGGAAGTTCGTTTTTGAATAAAAGATATTTAGTTCATTCATAATAATTCTCTTTGATAGGACGTTCGTTATCCGATATGGTCTAGTGGCTAGGATACCTGGCTCTCACCCAGGAGGCTCGGGTTCGATTCCCGGTATCGGAAGTTTGTTTTTGAATAAAAGATATTTAGTTCATTCCTAATGATTCTATTTGATAAGACGTTCGTTATCCGATATGGTCTAGTGGCTAGGATACCTGGCTCTCACCCAGGAGGCTCGGGTTCGATTCCCGGTATCGGAAGTTCGTTTTTGAATGAAAGATATTTATTTCATTCATAATAATTCTATTTGATATGACGTTCGTTATCCGATATTGTCTAGTGGCTAGGATACCTGGCTCTCACCCAGGTGGCTCGGGTTCGATTCCCGGTATCGGAAGTTTGTTTTTGAATGAAAAACGTTTATTTTCTTTCTAATAATTCGCTTCGGAAGAGATGTTTGTAATCTGAATTGGCCCAGTGGCTAGGATATCTGGTTCAATCACAGGAGACTAGGTTTCGATTCCTAATTTGATTCATAATAATTCTATTTGATAAATGTTCGTTATCTGATATATTCTAGTAGCTAGGATACGTGGCTTTCACCCAGAAGGCTCGGGTTCGATTCCTGGTACCGAAAGTTAGTTTCTAAATAAAATAAGTATACTTTTTTCCTTATAATTCTCTTTGATAAAGATGTTCGTAATCAAATATGGTCTAGTGGTTAGGTGATCGATTCCCGGTATCGGAAGTTCGTTTTTGAATAAAAGATATTTAGTGCATTCATAATAATTCTCTTTGATAGGACGTTCGTTATCCGATATGGTCTAGTGGCTAGGATACCTGGCTCTCACCCAGGAGGCTCGGGTTCGATTCCCGGTATCGGAAGTTTGTTTTTGAATAAAAGATATTTAGTTCATTCCTAATGATTCTATTTGATAAGATGTTCCTTATCCGATATGGTCTAGTGGCTTGGATACCTGGCTCTAATTAAGTAACATATACTCAATACGCCTGTCAAACCTAATTCATTTATTCATAATTTAATTTTACCTGAGTCTTTTGATGCATCTCATAATACTGTTCATAGAGCAAAAAATAATCCAACTCGAGTCCTCACTAATAAATGTAACTGAATTAAAAAAAACCTAGACGATCCACATTTTCTGAGATTGATTTAAGTTTCTTAATTGTATTGTTAATTATGAGTTTCGTGTTTCTTCAATTATTTCATGTGTTATGTTCATTCCTAATGATTCTAATTGATAAGATGTACGTTGTCCGATATGGTCTAGTGGCTAGGATACCTGGCTTTCACCCAGGATGCTCGGGTTCGATTCCCGGTATCGGAAGTTTGTTTTTGAATGAAGGACGTTTATTTTCTTTCTAATAATTCGCTTCGGAAGAGATGTTCGTAATCTGAATTGGCCTAGTGGCTAGGATATCTGGTTCAATCACAGGAGACTAGGTTTCGATTCCTAATTTGATTCATAATAATTCTATTTGATGAATGTTCGTTATCTGATATATTCTATTAGCTAGGATACGTGGCTTTCACCCAGAAGGCTCGGGTTCGATTCCTGGTACCGGAAGTTAGTTTCTAAATAAAATAAGTATACTTTTTTCCTTATAATTCTCTTTGATAAAGATGTTCGTAATCAAATATGGTCTAGTGGTTAGGTGATCGATTCCCGGTATCGGAAGTTCGTTTTTGAATAAAAGATATTTAGTTCATTCATAATAATTCTCTTTGATAGGACGTTCGTTATCCGATATGGTCTAGTGGCTAGGATACCTGGCTCTCACCCAGGAGGCTCGGGTTCGATTCCCGGTATCGGAAGTTTGTTTTTGAATAAAAGATATTTAGTTCATTCCTAATGATTCTATTTGATAAGATGTTCCTTATCCGATATGGTCTAGTGGCTTGAATACCTGGCTCTAATTAAGTAACATATACTCAATACGCCTGTCAAACCTAATTCATTTATTCATAATTTAATTTTACCTGAGTCTTTTGATGCATCTCATAATACTGTTCATAGAGCAAAAAATAATCCAACTCGAGTCCTCACTAATAAATGTAACTGAATTAAGAAAAACCTAGACGATCCACATTTTCTGAGATTGATTTAAGTTTCTTAATTGTATTGTTAATTATGAGTTTCGTGTTTCTTCAATTATTTCATGTGTTATGTTCATTCCTAATGATTCTAATTGATAAGATGTACGTTATCCGATATGGTCTAGTGGCTAGGATACCTGGCTTTCACCCAGGAGGCTCGGGTTCGATTCCCGGTATCGGAAGTTTGTTTTTGAATAAAGGACGTTTATTTTCTTTCTAATAATTCGCTTCGGAAGAGATGTTCGTAATCTGAATTGGCCTAGTGGCTAGGATATCTGGTTCAATCACAGGAGGCTAGGTTTCGATTCCTTATTTGATTCATAATAATTCTATTTGATAAAATGTTCGTTATCTGATATATTCTAGTGGCTAGGATACGTGGCTTTCACCCAGAAGGCTCGGGTTCGATTACTGGTACCGGAAGTTAGTTTCTTAATAAAATAAGTATACTTTTTTCCTAATAATTCTCTTTGATAAAGATGTTCGTAATCAAATATGGTCTAGTGGTTAGGTGATCGATTCCCGGTATCGGAAGTTCGTTTTTGAATAAAATATATTTAGTTCATTCATAATAATTCTATTTGATAAGACGTTCGTTATCCGATATGGTCTAGTGGCTAGGATACCTGGCTCTCACCCAGGAGGCTCGGGTTCGATTCCCGGTATCGGAAGTTCGTTTTTGAATAAAAGATATTTATTTCATTCATTATAATTCTATTTGATATGACGTTCGTTATCCGATATTGTCTAGTGGCTAGGATACCTGGCTCTCACCCAGGTGGCTCGGGTTCGATTCCCGGTATCGGAAGTTTGTTTTTGAATGAAGGACGTTTATTTTCTTTCTAATAATTCGCTTCGGAAGAGATGTTTGTAATCTGAATTGGCCTAGTGGCTAGGATATCTGGTTCAATCACAGGAGACTAGGTTTCGATTCCTAATTTGATTCATAATAATTCTATTTGATAAATGTTCGTTATCTGATATATTCTAGTAGCTAGGATACGTGGCTTTCACCCAGAAGGCTCGGGTTCGATTCCTGGTACCGGAAGTTAGTTTCTAAATAAAATAAGTATACTTTTTTCCTTATAATTCTCTTTGATAAAGATGTTCGTAATCAAATATGGTCTAGTGGTTAGGAGATCGATTCCCGGTATCGGAAGTTCGTTTTTGAATAAAAGATATTTAGTTCATTCATAATAATTCTCTTTGATAGGATGTTCGTTATCCGATATGGTGTAGTGGCTAGGATACCTGGCTCTCACCCAGGAGGCTCGGGTTCGATTCCCGGTATCGGAAGTTTGTTTTTGAATAAAAGATATTTAGTTCATTCCTAATGATTCTATTTGATAAGATGTTCCTTATCCGATATGGTCTAGTGGCTAGGATACCTGGCTCTAATTAAGTAACATATACCCAATACGCCTGTCAAACCTAATTCATATATTCATAATTTAATTTTAATTTAATTTACTTTTGATGCATCTCATAATACTGTTCATAGAGGAAAAAATAATCCAAGTCGAGTCCTCACTAATAAAAGTAACTGAATTAAGAAAAACCTAGACGATCCACATTTTCTGAGATTCACTTAAGTTTCTTAATTGTATTGTTAATTATGAGTTTCGTGTTTCTTGAATTATTTTATGTGTTATGTTCATTCCTAATGATTCTAATTGATAAGATGTACGTTGTCCGATATGGTCTAGTGGCTAGGATACCTGGCTTTCACCCAGGAGGCTCGGGTTCGATTCCCGGTATAGGAAGTTTGTTTTTGAATGAAGGACGTTTATTTTCTTTCTAATAATTCGCTTCGGAAGAGATGTTCGTAATCTGAATTGGCCTAGTGGCTAGGATATCTGGTTCAATCACAGGAGACTAGGTTTCGATTCCTAATTTGATTCATAATAATTCTATTTGATAAATGTTCGTTATCTGATATATTCTATTAGCTAGGATACGTGGCTTTCACCCAGAAGGCTCGGGTTCGATTCCTGGTACCGGAAGTTAGTTTCTAAATAAAATAAGTATACTTTTTTCCTTATAATTCTCTTTGATAAAGATGTTCGTAATCAAATATGGTCTAGTGGTTAGGTGATCGATTCCCGGTATCGGAAGTTCGTTTTTGAATAAAAGATATTTAGTTCATTCATAATAATTCTATTTTATAAGACGTTCGTTATCCGATATGGTCTAGTGGCTAGGATACCTGGCTCTCACCCAGGAGGCTCGGGTTCGATTTCCGGTATCGGAAGTTTGTTTTTGAATAAAAGATATTTAGTTCATTCCTAATGATTCTATTTGATAAGATGTTCCTTATCCGATATGGTCTAGTGGCTAGGATACCTGGCTCTAATTAAGTAACATATACCCAATACGCCTGTCAAACCTAATTCATATATTCATAATTTAATTTTAATTTAATTTACTTTTGATGCATCTCATAATACTGTTCATAGAGCAAAAAATAATCCAAGTCGAGTTCTCACTAATAAAAGTAACTGAATTAAGAAAAACCTAGACGATCCACATTTTCTGAGATTCACTTAAGTTTCTTAATTGTATTGTTAATTATGAGTTTCGTGTTTCTTGAATTATTTTATGTGTTATGTTCATTCCTAATGATTCTAATTGATAAGATGTACGTTATCCGATATGGTCTAGTGGCTAGGATACCTGGCTTTCACCCAGGAGGCTCGGGTTCGATTCCTGGTATCGGAGGTTTGTTTTTGAATAGAGGACGTTTATTTTCTTTCTAATAATTCGCTTCGGAAGAGATGTTCGTAATCTGAATTGGCCTAGTGGCTAGGATATCTGGTTCAATCACAGGAGGCTAGGTTTCGATTCCTTATTTGATTCATAATAATTCTATTTGATAAAATGTTCGTTATCTGATATATTCTAGTGGCTAGGATACGTGGCTTTCACCCAGAAGGCTCGGGTTCGATTACTGGTACCGGAAGTTAGTTTCTTAATAAAATAAGTATACTTTTTTCCTAATAATTCTCTTTGATAAAGATGTTCGTAATCAAATATGGTCTAGTGGTTAGGTGATCGATTGCCGGTATCGGAAGTTCGTTTTTGAATAAAATATATTTAGTTCATTCATAATAATTCTATTTGATAAGACGTTCGTTATCCGATATGGTCTAGTGGCTAGGATACCTGGCTCTCACCCAGGAGGCTCGGGTTCGATTCCTGGTATCGGAAGTTCGTTTTTGAATAAAAGATATTTATTTCATTCATAATAATTCTATTTGAAATGACGTTCGTTATCCGATATTGTCTAGTGGCTACGATACCTGGCTCTCACCCAGGTGGCTCGGGTTCGATTCCCGTTATCGGAAGTTTGTTTTTGAATGAAGGACGTTTATTTTCTTTCTAATAATTCGCTTCGGAAGAGATGTTCGTAATCTGAATTGGCCTAGTGGCTAGGATATCTGGTTCAATCACAGGAGACTAGGTTTCGATTCCTAATTTGATTCATAATAATTCTATTTGATAAATGTTCGTTATCTGATATATTCTAGTAGCTAGGATACGTGGCTTTCACCCAGAAGGCTCGGGTTCGATTCCTGGTACCGGAAGTTAGTTTCTAAATAAAATAAGTATACTTTTTTCCTTATAATTCTCTTTGATAAAGATGTTCGTAATCAAATATGGTCTAGTGGTTAGGTGATCGATTCCCGGTATCGGAAGTTCGTTTTTGAATAAAAGATATTTAGTTCATTCATAATAATTCTATTTGATAAGACGTTCGTTATCCGATATGGTCTAGTGGCTAGGATACCTGGCTCTCACCCAGGAGGCTAGGGTTCGATTCCCGGTATCGGAAGTTTGTTTTTGAATAAAAGATATTTAGTTCATTCCTAATGATTCTATTTGATAAGATGTTCCTTATCCGATATGGTCTAGTGGCTAGGATACCTGGCTCTAATTAAGTAACATATACTCAATACGCCTGTCAAACCTAATTCATATATTCATAATTTAATTTTACCTGAGTCTTTTGATGCATCTCATAATACTGTTCATAGAGCAAAAAATAATCCAACTCGAGTCCTCACTAATAAAAGTAACTGAATTAAGAAAAACCTAGACGATCCACATTTTCTGAGATTGACTTAAGTTTCTTAATTGTATTGTTAATTATGAGTTTCGTGTTTCTTGAATTATTTTATGTGTTATGTTCATTCCTAATGGTTCTAATTGATAAGATTTACGTTATCCGATATGGTCTAGTGGCTAGGATACCTGGCTTTCACCCAGGAGGCTCGGGTTCGATTCCCGGTATCGGAAGTTTGTTTTTGAATGAAGGACGTTTATTTTCTTTCTAATAATTTGCTTCGGAAGAGATGTTCGTAATCTGAATTGGCCTAGTGGCTAGGATATCTGGTTCAATCACAGGAGACTAGGTTTCGATTCCTAATTTGATTCATAATAATTCTATTTGATAAATGTTCGTTATCTGATATATTCTAGTAGCTAGGATACGTGGCTTTCACCCAGAAGGTTCGGGTTCGATTCCTGGTACCGGAAGTTAGTTTCTAAATAAAATAAGTATACTTTTTTCCTTATAATTCTCTTTGATAAAGATGTTCGTAATCAAATATGGTCTAGTGGTTAGGTGATCGATTCCCGGTATCGGAAGTTCGTTTTTGAATAAAAGATATTTAGTTCATTCATAATAATTCTATTTTATAAGAAGTTCGTTATCCGATATGGTCTAATGGCTAGGATACCTGGCTCTCACCCAGGAGGCTCGGGTTCGATTTCCGGTATCGGAAGTTTGTTTTTGAATAAAAGATATTTAGTTCATTCCTAATGATTCTATTTGATAAGATGTTCCTTATCCGATATGGTCTAGGGGCTAGGATACCTGGCTCTAATTAAGTAACATATACTCAATACGCCTGTCAAACCTAATTCATATATTCATAATTTAATTTTAATTTAATTTACTTTTGATGCATCTCATAATACTGTTCATAGAGCAAAAAATAATCCAAGTCGAGTCCTCACTAATAAAAGTAACTGAATTAAGAAAAACCTAGACGATCCACATCTTCTGAGATTGACTTAAGTTTCTTAATTGTATTGTTAATAATGAGTATCGTGTTTCTTGAATTATTTTATGTGTTATGTTCATTCCTAATGATTCTAATTGATAAAATGTACGTTATCTGATATGGTCTAGTGGCTAGGATACCTGGATTTCACCCAGGAGGCTCGGGTTCGATTCCTGGTACCGGAAGTTAGTTTCTAAATAAAATAAGTATACTTTTTTCCTAATAATTCTCTTCGATAAAGATGTTCGTAATCAAATATGGTCTAGTGGTTAGGTGATCGATTCCCGGTATCGGAAGTTCGTTTTTGAATAAAAGATATTTAGTTCATTCATAATAATTCTATTTTATAAGACGTTCGTTATCCGATATGGTCTAGTGGCTAGGATACCTGGCTCTCACCCAGGAGGCTCGGGTTCGATTTCCGGTATCGAAAGTTTGTTTTTGAATAAAAGATATTTAGTTCATTCCTAATGATTCTATTTGATAAGATGTTCCTTATCCGATATGGTCTAGTGGCTAGGATACCTGGCTCTAATTATGTAACATATACCCAATACGCCTGTCAAACCTAATTCATATATTCATAATTTAATTTTAATTTAATTTACTTTTGATGCATCTCATAATACTGTTCATAGAGCAAAAAATAATCCAAGTCGAGTCCTCACTAATAAAAGTAACTGAATTAAGAAAAACCTAGACGATCCACATTTTCTGAGATTCACTTAAGTTTCTTAATTGTATTGTTAATTATGAGTTTCGTGTTTCTTGAATTATTTTATGTGTTATGTTCATTCCTAATGATTCTAATTGATAAGATGTACGTTATCCGATATGGTCTAGTGGCTAGGATACCTGGCTTTCACCCAGGAGGCTCGGGTTGGATTCCTGGTATCGGACGTTTGTTTTTGAATAGAGGACGTTTATTTTCTTTCTAATAATTCGCTTCGGAAGAGATGTTCGTAATCTGAATTGGCCTAGTGGCTAGGATATCTGGTTCAATCACAGGAGGCTAGGTTTCGATTCCTTATTTGATTCATAATAATTCTATTTGATAAAATGTTCGTTATCTGATATATTCTAGTGGCTAGGATACGTGGCTTTCACCCAGAAGGCTCGGGTTCGATTACTGGTACCGGAAGTTAGTTTCTTAATAAAATAAGTATACTTTTTTCCTAATAATTCTCTTTGATAAAGATGTTCGTAATCAAATATGGTCTAGTGGTTAGGTGATCGATTGCCGGTATCGGAAGTTCGTTTTTGAATAAAATATATTTAGTTCATTCATAATAATTCTATTTGATAAGACGTTCGTTATCCGATATGGTCTAGTGGCTAGGATACCTGGCTCTCACCCAGGAGGCTCGGGTTCGATTCCCGGTATCGGAAGTTCGTTTTTGAATAAAAGATATTTATTTCATTCATAATAATTCTATTTGAAATGACGTTCGTTATCCGATATTGTCTAGTGGCTACGATACCTGGCTCTCACCCAGGTGGCTCGGGTTCGATTCCCGTTATCGGAAGTTTGTTTTTGAATGAAGGACGTTTATTTTCTTTCTAATAATTCGCTTCGGAAGAGATGTTCGTAATCTGAATTGGCCTAGTGGCTAGGATATCTGGTTCAATCACAGGAGACTAGGTTTCGATTCCTAATTTGATTCATAATAATTCTATTTGATAAATGTTCGTTATCTGATATATTCTAGTAGCTAGGATACGTGGCTTTCACCCAGAAGGCTCGGGTTCGATTCCTGGTACCGGACGTTAGTTTCTAAATAAAATAAGTATACTTTTTTCCTTATAATTCTCTTTGATAAAGATGTTCGTAATCAAATATGGTCTAGTGGTTAGGTGATCGATTCCCGGTATCGGAAGTTCGTTTTTGAATAAAAGATATTTAGTTCATTCATAATAATTCTATTTGATAAGACGTTCGTTATCCGATATGGTCTAGTGGCTAGGATACCTGGCTCTAATTAAGTAACATATACTCAATACGCCTGTCAAACCTA
The DNA here is from genome assembly GCA_034642435.1 of Megalocaria dilatata. Lineage (NCBI taxonomy): Eukaryota > Metazoa > Arthropoda > Insecta > Coleoptera > Coccinellidae > Megalocaria > Megalocaria dilatata. The sequence goes on along the minus strand of CM067859.1, from coordinate 46,468,051 downwards.
ATTCATATATTCATAATTTAATTTTACCTGAGTCTTTTGATGCATCTCATAATACTGTTCATAGAGCAAAAAATAATCCAACTCAAGTCCTTACTAATAAAAGTAACTGAATTAAGAAAAACCTAGACGATCCATATTTTCTGAGATTGACTTAAGTTTCTTAATTGTATTGTTAATTATGAGTTTCGTGTTTCTTGAATTATTTTATGTGTTATGTTCATTCCTAATGGTTCTAATTGATAAGATTTACGTTATCCGATATGGTCTAGTGGCTAGGATACCTGGCTTTCACCCAGGAGGCTCGGGTTCGATTCCCGGTATCGGAAGTTTGTTTTTGAATGAAGGACGTTTATTTTCTTTCTAATAATTTGCTTCGGAAGAGATGTTCGTAATCTGAATTGGCCTAGTGGCTAGGATATCTGGTTCAATCACAGGAGACTAGGTTTCGATTCCTAATTTGATTCATATCAAATATGGTCTAGTGGTTAGGTGATCGATTCCCGGTATCGGAAGTTCGTTTTTGAATAAAATATATTTAGTTCATTCATAATAATTCTATTTGATAAGACGTTCGTTATCCGATATGGTCTAGTGGCTAGGATACCTGGCTCTCACCCAGGAGGCTCGGGTTCGATTCCCGGTATCGGAAGTTCGTTTTTGAATGAAAGATATTTATTTCATTCATAATAATTCTATTTGATATGACGTTCGTTATCCGATATTGTCTAGTGGCTAGGATACCTGGCTCTCACCAAGGTGGCTCGGGTTCGATTCCCGGTATCGGAAGTTTGTTTTTGAATGAAAAACGTTTATTTTCTTTCTAATAATTCGCTTCGGAAGAGATGTTTGTAATCTGAATTGGCCCAGTGGCTAGGATATCTGGTTCAATCACAGGAGACTAGGTTTCGATTCCTAATTTGATTCATAATAATTCTATTTGATAAATGTTCGTTATCTGATATATTCTAGTAGCTAGGATACGTGGCTTTCACCCAGAAGGCTCGGGTTCGATTCCTGGTACCGGAAGTTAGTTTCTAAATAAAATAAGTATACTTTTTTCCTTATAATTCTCTTTGATAAAGATGTTCGTAACCAAATATGGTCTAGTGGTTAGGTGATCGATTCCCGGTATCGGAAGTTCGTTTTTGAATAAAAGATATTTAGTGCATTCATAATAATTCTCTTTGATAGGACGTTCGTTATCCGATATGGTCTAGTGGCTAGGATACCTGGCTCTCACCCAGGAGGCTCGGGTTCGATTCCCGGTATCGGAAGTTTGTTTTTGAATAAAAGATATTTAGTTCATTCCTAATGATTCTATTTGATAAGATGTTCCTTATCCGATATGGTCTAGTGGCTTGGATACCTGGCTCTAATTAAGTAACATATACTCAATACGCCTGTCAAACCTAATTCATTTATTCATAATTTAATTTTACCTGAGTCTTTTGATGCATCTCATAATACTGTTCATAGAGCAAAAAATAATCCAACTCGAGTCCTCACTAATAAATGTAACTGAATTAAAAAAAACCTAGACGATCCACATTTTCTGAGATTGATTTAAGTTTCTTAATTGTATTGTTAATTATGAGTTTCGTGTTTCTTCAATTATTTCATGTGTTATGTTCATTCCTAATGATTCTAATTGATAAGATGTACGTTGTCCGATATGGTCTAGTGGCTAGGATACCTGGCTTTCACCCAGGATGCTCGGGTTCGATTCCCGGTATCGGAAGTTTGTTTTTGAATGAAGGACGTTTATTTTCTTTCTAATGATTCGCTTCGGAAGAGATGTTCGTAATCTGAATTGGCCTAGTGGCTAGGATATCTGGTTCAATCACAGGAGACTAGGTTTCGATTCCTAATTTGATTCATAATAATTCTATTTGATGAATGTTCGTTATCTGATATATTCTATTAGCTTGGATACGTGGCTTTCACCCAGAAGGCTCGGGTTCGATTCCTGGTACCGGAAGTTAGTTTCTAAATAAAATAAGTATACTTTTTTCCTTATAATTCTCTTTGATAAAGATGTTCGTAATCAAATATGGTCTAGTGGTTAGGTGATCGATTCCCGGTATCGGAAGTTCGTTTTTGAATAAAAAATATTTAGTTCATTCATAATAATTCTCTTTGATAGGACGTTCGTTATCCGATATGGTCTAGTGGCTAGGATACCTGGCTCTCACCCAGGAGGCTCGGGTTCGATTCCCGGTATCGGAAGTTTGTTTTTGAATAAAAGATATTTAGTTCATTCCTAATGATTCTATTTGATAAGATGTTCCTTATCCGATATGGTCTAGTGGCTTGAATACCTGGCTCTAATTAAGTAACATATACTCAATACGCCTGTCAAACCTAATTCATTTATTCATAATTTAATTTTACCTGAGTCTTTTGATGCATCTCATAATACTGTTCATAGAGCAAAAAATAATCCAACTCGAGTCCTCACTAATAAATGTAACTGAATTAAGAAAAACCTAGACGATCCACATTTTCTGAGATTGATTTAAGTTTCTTAATTGTATTGTTAATTATGAGTTTCGTGTTTCTTCAATTATTTCATGTGTTATGTTCATTCCTAATGATTCTAATTGATAAGATGTACGTTATCCGATATGGTCTAGTGGCTAGGATACCTGGCTTTCACCCAGGAGGCTCGGGTTCGATTCCCGGTATCGGAAGTTTGTTTTTGAATAAAGGACGTTTATTTTCTTTCTAATAATTCGCTTCGGAAGAGATGTTCGTAATCTGAATTGGCCTAGTGGCTAGGATATCTGGTTCAATCACAGGAGGCTAGGTTTCGATTCCTTATTTGATTCATAATAATTCTATTTGATAAAATGTTCGTTATCTGATATATTCTAGTGGCTAGGATACGTGGCTTTCACCCAGAAGGCTCGGGTTCGATTACTGGTACCGGAAGTTAGTTTCTTAATAAAATAAGTATACTTTTTTCCTAATAATTCTCTTTGATAAAGATGTTCGTAATCAAATATGGTCTAGTGGTTAGGTGATCGATTCCCGGTATCGGAAGTTCGTTTTTGAATAAAATATATTTAGTTTATTCATAATAATTCTATTTGATAAGACGTTCGTTATCCGATATGGTCTAGTGGCTAGGATACCTGGCTCTCACCCAGGAGGCTCGGGTTCGATTCCCGGTATCGGAAGTTCGTTTTTGAATAAAAGATATTTATTTCATTCATAATAATTCTATTTGATATGACGTTCGTTATCCGATATTGTCTAGTGGCTAGGATACCTGGCTCTCACCCAGGTGGCTCGGGTTCGATTCCCGGTATCGGAAGTTTGTTTTTGAATGAAGGACGTTTATTTTCTTTCTAATAATTCGCTTCGGAAGAGATGTTTGTAATCTGAATTGGCCTAGTGGCTAGGATATCTGGTTCAATCACAGGAGACTAGGTTTCGATTCCTAATTTGATTCATAATAATTCTATTTGATAAATGTTCGTTATCTGATATATTCTAGTAGCTAGGATACGTGGCTTTCACCCAGAAGGCTCGGGTTCGATTCCTGGTACCGGAAGTTAGTTTCTAAATAAAATAAGTATACTTTTTTCCTTATAATTCTCTTTGATAAAGATGTTCGTAATCAAATATGGTCTAGTGGTTAGGTGATCGATTCCCGGTATCGGAAGTTCGTTTTTGAATAAAAGATATTTAGTGCATTCATAATAATTCTCTTTGATAGGACGTTCGTTATCCGATATGGTCTAGTGGCTAGGATACCTGGCTCTCACCCAGGAGGCTCGGGTTCGATTCCCGGTATCGGAAGTTTGTTTTTGAATAAAAGATATTTAGTTCATTCCTAATGATTCTATTTGATAAGATGTTCCTTATCCGATATGGTCTAGTGGCTTGGATACCTGGCTCTAATTAAGTAACATATACCCAATACGCCTGTCAAACCTAATTCATATATTCATAATTTAATTTTAATTTAATTTACTTTTGATGCATCTCATAATACTGTTCATAGAGCAAAAAATAATCCAAGTCGAGTCCTCACTAATAAAAGTAACTGAATTAAGAAAAACCTAGACGATCCACATTTTTTGAGATTCACTTAAGTTTCTTAATTGTATTGTTAATTATGAGTTTCGTGTTTCTTCAATTATTTCATGTGTTATGTTCATTCCTAATGATTCTAATTGATAAGATGAACGTTGTCCGATATGGTCTAGTGGCTAGGATACCTGGCTTTCACCCAGGATGCTCGGGTTCGATTCCCGGTATCGGAAGTTTGTTTTTGAATGAAGGACGTTTATTTTCTTTCTAATAATTCGCTTCGGAAGAGATGTTCGTAATCTGAATTGGCCTAGTGGCTAGGATATCTGGTTCAATCACAGGAGACTAGGTTTCGATTCCTAATTTGATTCATAATAATTCTATTTGATAAATGTTCGTTATCTGATATATTCTATTAGCTAGGATACGTGGCTTTCACCCAGAAGGCTCGGGTTCGATTCCTGGTACCGGAAGTTAGTTTCTAAATAAAATAAGTATACTTTTTTCCTTATAATTCTCTTTGATAAAGATGTTCGTAATCAAATATGGTCTAGTGGTTAGGTGATCGATTCCCGGTATCGGAAGTTCGTTTTTGAATAAAAGATATTTAGTTCATTCATAATAATTCTATTTTATAAGACGTTCGTTATCCGATATGGTCTAGTGGCTAGGATACCTGGCTCTCACCCAGGAGGCTCGGGTTCGATTTCCGGTATCGGAAGTTTGTTTTTGAATAAAAGATATTTAGTTCATTCCTAATGATTCTATTTGATAAGATGTTCCTTATCCGATATGGTCTAGTGGCTAGGATACCTGGCTCTAATTAAGTAACATATACCCAATACGCCTGTCAAACCTAATTCATATATTCATAATTTAATTTTAATTTAATTTACTTTTGATGCATCTCATAATACTGTTCATAGAGCAAAAAATAATCCAAGTCGAGTCCTCACTAATAAAAGTAACTGAATTAAGAAAAACCTAGACGATCCACATTTTCTGAGATTCACTTAAGTTTCTTAATTGTATTGTTAATTATGAGTTTCGTGTTTCTTCAATTATTTCATGTGTTATGTTCATTCCTAATGATTCTAATTGATAAGATGAACGTTGTCCGATATGGTCTAGTGGCTAGGATACCTGGCTTTCACCCAGGATGCTCGGGTTCGATTCCCGGTATCGGAAGTTTGTTTTTGAATGAAGGACGTTTATTTTCTTTCTAATAATTCGCTTCGGAAGAGATGTTCGTAATCTGAATTGGCCTAGTGGCTAGGATATCTGGTTCAATCACAGGAGACTAGGTTTCGATTCCTAATTTGATTCATAATAATTCTATTTGATAAATGTTCATTATCTGATATATTCTATTAGCTAGGATACGTGGCTTTCACCCAGAAGGCTCGGGTTCGATTCCTGGTACCGGAAGTTAGTTTCTAAATAAAATAAGTATACTTTTTTCCTTATAATTCTCTTTGATAAAGATGTTCGTAATCAAATATGGTCTAGTGGTTAGGTGATCGATTCCCGGTATCGGAAGTTCGTTTTTGAATAAAAGATATTTAGTTCATTCATAATAATTCTCTTTGATAGGACGTTCGTTATCCGATATGGTCTAGTGGCTAGGATACCTGGCTCTCACCCAGGAGGCTCGGGTTCGATTCCCGGTATCGGAAGTTTGTTTTTGAATAAAAGATATTTAGTTCATTCCTAATGATTCTATTTGATAAGATGTTCCTTATCCGATATGGTCTAGTGGCTTGAATACCTGGCTCTAATTAAGTAACATATACTCAATACGCCTGTCAAACCTAATTCATTTATTCATAATTTAATTTTACCTGAGTCTTTTGATGCATCTCATAATACTGTTCATAGAGCAAAAAATAATCCAACTCGAGTCCTCACTAATAAATGTAACTGAATTAAGAAAAACCTAGACGATCCACATTTTCTGAGATTGATTTAAGTTTCTTAATTGTATTGTTAATTATGAGTTTCGTGTTTCTTCAATTATTTCATGTGTTATGTTCATTCCTAATGATTCTAATTGATAAGATGTACGTTATCCGATATGGTCTAGTGGCTAGGATACCTGGCTTTCACCCAGGAGGCTCGGGTTCGATTCCCGGTATCGGAAGTTTGTTTTTGAATAAAGGACGTTTATTTTCTTTCTAATAATTCGCTTCGGAAGAGATGTTCGTAATCTGAATTGGCCGAGTGGCTAGGATATCTGGTTCAATCACAGGAGGCTAGGTTTCGATTCCTTATTTGATTCATAATAATTCTATTTGATAAAATGTTCGTTATCTGATATATTCTAGTGGCTAGGATACGTGGCTTTCACCCAGAAGGCTCGGGTTCGGTTACTGGTACCGGAAGTTAGTTTCTTAATAAAATAAGTATACTTTTTTCCTAATAATTCTCTTTGATAAAGATGTTCGTAATCAAATATGGTCTAGTGGTTAGGTGATCGATTCCCGGTATCGGAAGTTCGTTTTTGAATAAAATATATTTAGTTCATTCATAATAATTCTATTTGATAAGACGTTCGTTATCCGATATGGTCTAGTGGCTAGGATACCTGGCTCTCACCCAGGAGGCTCGGGTTCGATTCCCGGTATCGGAAGTTCGTTTTTGAATAAAAGATATTTATTTCATTCATAATAATTCTATTTGATATGACGTTCGTTATCCGATATTGTCTAGTGGTTAGGATACCTGGCTCTCACCCAGGTGGCTCGGGTTCGATTCCCGGTATCGGAAGTTTGTTTTTGAATGAAGGACGTTTATTTTCTTTCTAATAATTCGCTTCGGAAGAGATGTTTGTAATCTGAATTGGCCTAGTGGCTAGGATATCTGGTTCAATCACAGGAGACTAGGTTTCGATTCCCAATTTGATTCATAATAATTCTATTTGATAAATGTTCGTTATCTGATATATTCTAGTAGCTAGGATACGTGGCTTTCACCCAGAAGGCTCGGGTTCGATTCCTGGTACCGGAAGTTAGTTTCTAAATAAAATAAGTATACTTTTTTCCTTATAATTCTCTTTGATAAAGACGTTCGTAATCAAATATGGTCTAGTGGTTAGGAGATCGATTCCCGGTATCGGAAGTTCGTTTTTGAATAAAAGATATTTAGTTCATTCATAATAATTCTCTTTGATAGGATGTTCGTTATCCGATATGGTCTAGTGGCTAGGATACCTGGCTCTCACCCAGGAGGCTCGGGTTCGATTCCCGGTATCGGAAGTTTGTTTTTGAATAAAAGATATTTAGTTCATTCCTAATGATTCTATTTGATAAGATGTTCCTTATCCGATATGGTCTAGTGGCTTGGATACCTGGCTCTAATTAAGTAACATATACTCAATACGCCTGTCAAACCTAATTCATTTATTCATAATTTAATTTTACCTGAGTCTTTTGATGCATCTCATAATACTGTTCATAGAGCAAAAAATAATCCAACTCGAGTCCTCACTAATAAAAGTAACCGAATTAAGAAAAACCTAGACGATCCACATTTTCTGAGATTGATTTAAGTTTCTTAATTGTATTGTTAATTATGAGTTTCGTGTTTCTTCAATTATTTCATGTGTTATGTTCATTCCTAATGATTCTAATTGATAAGATGTACGTTGTCCGATATGGTCTAGTGGCTAGGATACCTGGCTTTCACCCAGGAGGCTCGGGTTCGATTCCCGGTATCGGAAGTTTGTTTTTGAATGAAGGACGTTTATTTTCTTTCTAATAATTCGCTTCGGAAGAGATGTTCGTAATCTGAATTGGCCTAGTGGCTAGGATATCTGGTTCAATCACAGGAGACTAGGTTTCGTATCCTAATTTGATTCATAATAATTCTATTTGATAAATGTTCCTTATCTGATATATTCTATTAGCTAGGATACGTGGCTTTCACCCAGAAGGCTCGGGTTCGATTCCTGGTACCGGAAGTTAGTTTCTAAATAAAATAAGTATACTTTTTTCCTTATAATTCTCTTTGATAAAGATGTTCGTAATCAAATATGGTCTAGTGGTTAGGTGATCGATTCCCGGTATCGGAAGTTCGTTTTTGAATAAAAGATATTTAGTTCATTCATAATAATTCTATTTTATAAGACGTTCGTTATCCGATATGGTCTAGTGGCTAGGATACCTGGCTCTCACCCAGGAGGCTCGGGTTCGATTTCCGGTATCGGAAGTTTGTTTTTGAATAAAAGATATTTAGTTCATTCCTAATGATTCTATTTGATAAGATGTTCCTTATCCGATATGGTCTAGTGGCTAGGATACCTGGCTCTAATTAAGTAACATATACTCAATACGCCTGTCAAACCCAATTCATATATTCATAATTTAATTTTAATTTAATTTACTTTTGATGCATCTCATAATACTGTTCATAGAGCAAAAAATAATCCAAGTCGAGTCCTCACTAATAAAAGTAACTGAATTAAGAAAAACCTACACGATCCACATTTTCTGAGATTCACTTAAGTTTCTTAATTGTATTGTTAATTATGAGTTTCGTGTTTCTTGAATTATTTTATGTGTTATGTTCATTCCTAATGATTCTAATTGATAAGATGTACGTTATTCGATATGGTCTAGTGGCTAGGATACCTGGCTTTCACCCAGGAGGCTCGGGTTCGATTCCTGGTATCGGAAGTTTGTTTTTGAATGAAGGACGTTTATTTTTTTTCTAATAATTCGCTTCGGAAGAGATGTTCGTAATCTGAATTGGCCTAGTGGCTAGGATATCTGGTTCAATCACAGGAGACTAGGTTTCGTATCCTAATTTGATTCATAATAATTCTATTTGATAAATGTTCCTTATCTGATATATTCTATTAGCTAGGATACGTGGCTTTCACCCAGAAGGCTCGGGTTCGATTCCTGGTACCGGACGTTAGTTTCTAAATAAAATAAGTATACTTTTTTCCTTATAATTCTCTTTGATAAAGATGTTCGTAATCAAATATGGTCTAGTGGTTAGGTGATCGATTCCCGGTATCGGAAGTTCGTTTTTGAATAAAAGATATTTAGTTCATTCATAATAATTCTATTTTATAAGACGTTCGTTATCCGATATGGTCTAGTGGCTAGGATACCTGGCTCTCACCCAGGAGGCTCGGGTTCGATTTCCGGTATCGGAAGTTTGTTTTTGAATAAACGATATTTAGTTCATTCCTAATGATTCTATTTGATAAGATGTTCCTTATCCGATATGGTCTAGTGGCTAGGATACCTGGCTCTAATTAAGTAACATATACTCAATACGCCTGTCAAACCCAATTCATATATTCATAATTTAATTTTAATTTAATTTACTTTTGTTTGCATCTCATAATACTGTTCATAGAGCAAAAAATAATCCAAGTCGAGTCCTCACTAATAAAAGTAACTGAATTAAGAAAAACCTACACGATCCACATTTTCTGAGATTCACTTAAGTTTCTTAATTGTATTGTTAATTATGAGTTTCGTGTTTCTTGAATTATTTTATGTGTTATGTTCATTCCTAATGATTCTAATTGATAAGATGTACGTTATTCGATATGGTCTAGTGGCTAGGATACCTGGCTTTCACCCAGGAGGCTCGGGTTCGATTCCTGGTATCGGAAGTTTGTTTTTGAATGAAGGACGTTTATTTTCTTTCTAATAATTCGCTTCGGAAGAGATGTTCGTAATCTGAATTGGCCTAGTGGCTAGGATATCTGGTTCAATCACAGGAGGCTAGGTTTCGATTCCTTATTTGATTCATAATAATTCTATTTGATAAAATGTTCGTTATCTGATATATTCTAGTGGCTAGGATACCTGGCTCTAATTAAGTAACATATACTCAATACGCCTGTCAAACCTAATTCATTTATTCATAATTTAATTTTACCTGAGTCTTTTTATGCATCTCATAATACTGTTCATAGAGCAAAAAATAATCCAACTCGAGTCCTCACTAATAAAAGTAACTGAATTAAGAAAAACCTAGACGATCCACATTTTCTGAGATTGATTTAAGTTTCTTAATTGTATTGTTAATTATGAGTTTCGTGTTTCTTGAATTATTTCATGTGTTATGTTCATTCCTAATGATTCTAATTGATAAGATGTACGTTATCCGATATGGTCTAGTGGCTAGGATACCTGGTTTTCACCCAGGAGGCTCGGGTTCGATTCCTGGTATCGGAAGTTTGTTTTTGAATAAAGGACGTTCATTTTCTTTCTAATAATTCGCTTCGGAAGAGATGTTCGTAATCTGAATTGGCCTAGTGGCTAGGATATCTGGTTCAATCACAGGAGGCTAGGTTTCGATTCCTTATTTGATTCATAATAATTCTATTTGATAAAATGTTCGTTATCTGATATATTCTAGTGGCTAGGATACGTGGCTTTCACCCAGAAGGCTCGGGTTCGATTACTGGTACCGGAAGTTAGTTTCTTAATAAAATAAGTATACTTTTTTCCTAATAATTCTCTTTGATAAAGATGTTCGTAATCAAATATGGTCTAGTGGTTAGGTGATCGATTCCCGGTATCGGAAGTTCGTTTTTGAATAAAATATATTTAGTTCATTCATAATAATTCTATTTGATAAGACGTTCGTTATCCGATATGGTCTAGTGGCTAGGATACCTGGCTCTCACCCAGGAGGCTCGGGTTCGATTCCCGGTATCGGAAGTTCGTTTTTGAATAAAAGATATTTATTTCATTCATAATAATTCTATTTGAAATGACGTTCGTTATCCGATATTGTCTAGTGGCTACGATACCTGGCTCTCACCCAGGTGGCTCGGGTTCGATTCCCGGTATCGGAAGTTTGTTTTTGAATGAAGGACGTTTATTTTCTTTCTAATAATTCGCTTCGGAAGAGATGTTTGTTATCTGAATTGGCCTAGTGGCTAGGATATCTGGTTCAATCACAGGAGACTAGGTTTCGATTCCTAATTTGATTCATAATAATTCTATTTGATAAATGTTTGTTATCTGATATATTCTAGTAGCTAGGATACGTGGCTTTCACCCAGAAGGCTCGGGTTCGATTCCTGGTACCGGAAGTTAGTTTCTAAATAGAATAAGTATACTTTTTTCCTTATAATTCTCTTTGATAAAGATGTTCGTAATCAAATATGGTCTAGTGGTTAGGTGATCGATTCCCGGTATCGGAAGTTCGTTTTTGAATAAAAGATATTTAGTTCATTCATAATAATTTTATTTGATAAGACGTTCGTTATCCGATATGGTCTAGTGGCTAGGATACCTGGCTCTCACCCAGGAGGCTCGGGTTCGATTCCCGGTATCGGAAGTTTGTTTTTGAATAAAAGATATTTAGTTCATTCCTAATGATTCTATTTGATAAGATGTTCCTTATCCGATATGGTCTAGTGGCTAGGATACCTGGCTCCAATTAAGTAACATATACTCAATACGCCTGTCAAACCTAATTCATTTATTCATAATTTAATTTTACCTTAGTCTTTTTATGCATCTCATAATACTGTTCATAGAGCAAAAAATAATCCAACTCGAGTCCTCACTAATAAAAGTAACTGAATTAAGAAAAACCTAGACGATCCACATTTTCTGAGATTGATTTAAGTTTCTTAATTGTATTGTTAATTATGAGTTTCGTGTTTCTTGAATTATTTCATGTGTTATGTTCATTCCTAATGATTCTAATTGATAAGATGTACGTTATCCGATATGGTCTACTGGCTAGGATACCTGGTTTTCACCCAGGAGGCTCGGGTTCGATTCCTGGTACCGGAAGTTAGTTTCTAAATAAAATAAGTATACTTTTTTCCTAATAATTCTCTTCGATAAAGATGTTCGTAATCAAATATGGTCTAGTGGTTAGGTGATCGATTCCCGGTATCGGAAGTTCGTTTTTGAATAAAATATATTTAGTTCATTCATAATAATTCTATTTGATAAGATCTCGTTATCCGATATGGTCTAGTGGCTAGGATACCTGGCTCTCACCCAGGAGGCTCGGGTTCGATTCCCGGTATCGGAAGTTTGTTTTTGAATAAAAGATATTTAGTTCATTCCTAATGATTCTATTTGATAAGATGTTCCTTATCCGATATGGTCTAGTGGCTAGGATACCTGGCTCCAATTAAGTAACATATACTCAATACGCCTGTCAAACCTAATTCGTATATTCATAATTTAATTTTAATTTAGTTTACTTTTGATGCATCTCATAAAACTGTTCAGAGAGCAAAAAATAATCCAAGTCGAGTCCTCACTAATAAAAGTAACTGAATTAAGAAAAACCTAGACGATCCACATTTTCTGAGATTGACTTAAGTTTCTTAATTGTATTGTTAATTATGAGTTTCGTGTTTCTTGAATTATTTTATGTGTTATGTTCATTCCTAATGATTATAATTGATAAAATGTACGTTATCTGATATGGTCTAGTGGCTAGGATACCTGGCTTTCACCCAGGAGGCTCGGGTTCGATTCCTGGTACCGGAAGTTAGTTTCTAAATAAAATAAGTATACTTTTTTCCTAATAATTCTCTTCGATAAAGATGTTCGTAATCAAATATGGTCTAGTGGTTAGGTGATCGATTCCCGGTATCGGAAGTTCGTTTTTGAATAAAATATATTTAGTTCATTCATAATAATTCTATTTGATAAGATCTCGTTATCCGATATGGTCTAGTGGCTAGGATACCTGGCTCTCACCCAGGAGGCTCGGGTTCGATTCCCGGTATCGGAAGTTCGTTTTTGAATAAAAGATATTTAGTTCATTCATAATAATTCTATTTGATATGACGTTCGTTATCCGATATTGTCTAGTGGCTAGGATACCTGGCTCTCACCCAGGAGGCTCGGGTTCGATTCCCGGTATCGGAAGTTTGTTTTTGAATGAAGGACGTTTATTTTCTTTCTAATAATTCGCTTCGGAAGAGATGTTCGTAATCTGAATTGGCCTAGTGGCTAGGATATCTGGTTCAATCACAGGAGACTAGGTTTCGATTCCTAATTTGATTCATAATAATTCTATTTGATAAATGTTCGTTATCTGATATATTCTAGTAGCTAGGATACGTGGCTTTCACCCAGAAGGCTCGGGTTCGATTCCTGGTACCGGAAGTTAGTTTCTAAATAAAATAGGTATACTTTTTTCCTTATAATTCTCTTTGATAAAGATGTTCGTAATCAAATATGGTCTTGTGGTTAGGTCATCGATTCCCGGTATCGGAAGTTCGTTTTTGAATAAAAGATATTTAGTTCATTCATAATAATTCTATTTGATAAGACGTTCATTATCCGATATGGTCTAGTGGCTAGGATACCTGGCTCTCACCCAGGAGGCTCGGGTTCGATTCCCGGTATCGGAAGTTTGTTTTTGAATAAAAGATATTTAGTTCATTCCTAATGATTCTATTTGATAAGATGTTCCTTATCCGATATGGTCTAGTGGCTAGGATACCTGGCTCTAATTAAGTAACATATACTCAATACGCCTGTCAAACCTAATTCATATATTCATAATTCAATTTTAATTTGATTTACTTTTGATGCATCTCATAATACTGTTCATAGAGCAAAAAATAATCCAACTCGAGTCCTCACTAATAAAAGTAACTGAATTAAGAAAAACCTAGACGATCCACATTTTCTGAGATTGACTTAAGTTTTTTAATTGTATTGTTAATTATGAGTTTCGTGTTTCTTGAATTATTTTATGTGTAATGTTCATTCCTAATGGTTCTAATTGATAAGATGTACGTTATCCGATATGGTCTAGTGGCTAGGATACCTGGCTTTCACCCAGGAGGCTCGGGTTCGATTCCCGGTATCGGAAGTTTGTTTTTGAATGAAGGACGTTTATTTTCTTTCTAATAATTCTCTTCGGAAGAGATGTTCGTAATCTGAATTGGCCTAGTGGCTAGGATATCTGGTTCAATCACAGGAGACTAGGTTTCGATTCCTAATTTGATTCATAATAATTCTATTTGATAAATGTTCGTTATCTGATATATTCTATTAGCTAGGATACGTGGCTTTCACCCAGAAGGCTCGGGTTCGATTCCTGGCACCGGAAGTTAGTTTCTAAATAAAATAAGTATACTTTTTTCCTTATAATTCTCTTTGATAAAGATGTTCGTAATCAAATATGGTCTAGTGGTTAGGTGATCGATTCCCGGTATCGGAAGTTCGTTTTTGAATAAAAGATATTTAGTTCATTCATAATAATTCTCTTTGATAGGACGTTCGTTATCCGATATGGTCTAGTGGCTAGGATACCTGGCTCTCACCCAGGAGGCTCGGGTTCGATTCCCGGTATCGGAAGTTTGTTTTTGAATAAAAGATATTTAGTTCATTCCTAATGATTCTATTTGATAAGATGTTCCTTATCCGATATGGTCTAGTGGCTTGAATACCTGGCTCTAATTAAGTAACATATACTCAATACGCCTGTCAAACCTAATTCATTTATTCATAATTTAATTTTACCTGAGTCTTTTGATGCATCTCATAATACTGTTCATAGAGCAAAAAATAATCCAACTCGAGTCCTCACTAATAAATGTAACTGAATTAAGAAAAACCTAGACGATCCACATTTTCTGAGATTGATTTAAGTTTCTTAATTGTATTGTTAATTATGAGTTTCGTGTTTCTTCAATTATTTCATGTGTTATGTTCATTCCTAATGATTCTAATTGATAAGATGTACGTTATCCGATATGGTCTAGTGGCTAGGATACCTGGCTTTCACCCAGGAGGCTCGGGTTCGATTCCCGGTATCGGAAGTTTGTTTTTGAATAAAGGACGTTTATTTTCTTTCTAATAATTCGCTTCGGAAGAGATGTTCGTAATCTGAATTGGCCGAGTGGCTAGGATATCTGGTTCAATCACAGGAGGCTAGGTTTCGATTCCTTATTTGATTCATAATAATTCTATTTGATAAAATGTTCGTTATCTGATATATTCTAGTGGCTAGGATACGTGGCTTTCACCCAGAAGGCTCGGGTTCGGTTACTGGTACCGGAAGTTAGTTTCTTAATAAAATAAGTATACTTTTTTCCTAATAATTCTCTTTGATAAAGATGTTCGTAATCAAATATGGTCTAGTGGTTAGGTGATCGATTCCCGGTATCGGAAGTTCGTTTTTGAATAAAATATATTTAGTTCATTCATAATAATTCTATTTGATAAGACGTTCGTTGTCCGATATGGTCTAGTGGCTAGGATACCTGGCTCTCACCCAGGAGGCTCGGGTTCGATTCCCGGTATCGGAAGTTCGTTTTTGAATAAAAGATATTTATTTCATTCATAATAATTCTATTTGATATGACGTTCGTTATCCGATATTGTCTAGTGGTTAGGATACCTGGCTCTCACCCAGGTGGCTCGGGTTCGATTCCCGGTATCGGAAGTTTGTTTTTGAATGAAGGACGTTTATTTTCTTTCTAATAATTCGCTTCGGAAGAGATGTTTGTAATCTGAATTGGCCTAGTGGCTAGGATATCTGGTTCAATCACAGGAGACTAGGTTTCGATTCCCAATTTGATTCATAATAATTCTATTTGATAAATGTTCGTTATCTGATATATTCTAGTAGCTAGGATACGTGGCTTTCACCCAGAAGGCTCGGGTTCGATTCCTGGTACCGGAAGTTAGTTTCTAAATAAAATAAGTATACTTTTTTCCTTATAATTCTCTTTGATAAAGATGTTCGTAATCAAATATGGTCTAGTGGTTAGGAGATCGATTCCCGGTATCGGAAGTTCGTTTTTGAATAAAAGATATTTAGTTCATTCATAATAATTCTCTTTGATAGGATGTTCGTTATCCGATATGGTCTAGTGGCTAGGATACCTGGCTCTCACCCAGGAGGCTCGGGTTCGATTCCCGGTATCGGAAGTTTGTTTTTGAATAAAAGATATTTAGTTCATTCCTAATGATTCTATTTGATAAGATGTTCCTTATCCGATATGGTCTAGTGGCTTGGATACCTGGCTCTAATTAAGTAACATATACTCAATACGCCTGTCAAACCTAATTCATTTATTCATAATTTAATTTTACCTGAGTCTTTTGATGCATCTCATAATACTGTTCATAGAGCAAAAAATAATCCAACTCGAGTCCTCACTAATAAAAGTAACCGAATTAAGAAAAACCTAGACGATCCACATTTTCTGAGATTGATTTAAGTTTCTTAATTGTATTGTTAATTATGAGTTTCGTGTTTCTTCAATTATTTCATGTGTTATGTTCATTCCTAATGATTCTAATTGATAAGATGTACGTTATCCGATATGGTCTAGTGGCTAGGATACCTGGCTTTCACCCAGGAGGCTCGGGTTCGATTCCCGGTATCGGAAGTTTGTTTTTGAATGAAGGACGTTTATTTTCTTTCTAATAATTCGCTTCGGAAGAGATGTTCGTAATCTGAATTGGCCTAGTGGCTAGGATATCTGGTTCAATCACAGGAGACTAGGTTTCGTATCCTAATTTGATTCATAATAATTCTATTTGATAAATGTTCCTTATCTGATATATTCTATTAGCTAGGATACGTGGCTTTCACCCAGAAGGCTCGGGTTCGATTCCTGGTACCGGAAGTTAGTTTCTAAATAAAATAAGTATACTTTTTTCCTTATAATTCTCTTTGATAAAGATGTTCGTAATCAAATATGGTCTAGTGGTTAGGTGATCGATTCCCGGTATCGGAAGTTCGTTTTTGAATAAAAGATATTTAGTTCATTCATAATAATTCTATTTTATAAGACGTTCGTTATCCGATATGGTCTAGTGGCTAGGATACCTGGCTCTCACCCAGGAGGCTCGGGTTCGATTTCCGGTATCGGAAGTTTGTTTTTGAATAAAAGATATTTAGTTCATTCCTAATGATTCTATTTGATAAGATGTTCCTTATCCGATATGGTCTAGTGGCTAGGATACCTGGCTCTAATTAAGTAACATATACTCAATACGCCTGTCAAACCTAATTCATATATTCATAATTTAATTTTAATTTAATTTACTTTTGATGCATCTCATAATACTGTTCATAGAGCAAAAAATAATCCAAGTCGAGTCCTCACTAATAAAAGTAACTGAATTAAGAAAAACCTAGACGATCCACATTTTCTGAGATTCACTTAAGTTTCTTAATTGTATTGTTAATTATGAGTTTCGTGTTTCTTGAATTATTTTATGTGTTATGTTCATTCCTAATGATTCTAATTGATAAGATGTACGTTATCCGATATGGTCTAGTGGCTAGGATACCTGGCTTTCACCCAGGAGGCTCGGGTTCGATTCCCGGTATCGGAAGTTGGGTTTTGAATGAAGGACGTTTATTTTCTTTCTAATAATTCGCTTCGGAAGAGATGTTCGTAATCTGAATTGGCCTAGTGGCTAGGATATCTGGTTCAATCACAGGAGACTAGGTTTCGTATCCTAATTTGATTCATAATAATTCTATTTGATAAATGTTCCTTATCTGATATATTCTATTAGCTAGGATACGTGGCTTTCACCCAGAAGGCTCGGGTTCGATTCCTGGTACCGGACGTTAGTTTCTAAATAAAATAAGTATACTTTTTTCCTTATAATTCTCTTTGATAAAGATGTTCGTAATCAAATATGGTCTAGTGGTTAGGTGATCGATTCCCGGTATCGGAAGTTCGTTTTTGAATAAAATATATTTAGTTCATTCATAATAATTCTATTTGATAAGACGTTCGTTATCCGATATGGTCTAGTGGCTAGGATACCTGGCTCTCACCCAGGAGGCTCGGGTTCGATTTCCGGTATCGGAAGTTTGTTTTTGAATAAACGATATTTAGTTCATTCCTAATGATTCTATTTGATAAGATGTTCCTTATCCGATATGGTCTAGTGGCTAGGATACCTGGCTCTAATTAAGTAACATATACTCAATACGCCTGTCAAACCCAATTCATATATTCATAATTTAATTTTAATTTAATTTACTTTTGTTTGCATCTCATAATACTGTTCATAGAGCAAAAAATAATCCAAGTCGAGTCCTCACTAATAAAAGTAACTGAATTAAGAAAAACCTACACGATCCACATTTTCTGAGATTCACTTAAGTTTCTTAATTGTATTGTTAATTATGAGTTTCGTGTTTCTTGAATTATTTTATGTGTTATGTTCATTCCTAATGATTCTAATTGATAAGATGTACGTTATTCGATATGGTCTAGTGGCTAGGATACCTGGCTTTCACCCAGGAGGCTCGGGTTCGATTCCTGGTATCGGAAGTTTGTTTTTGAATGAAGGACGTTTATTTTCTTTCTAATAATTCGCTTCGGAAGAGATGTTCGTAATCTGAATTGGCCTAGTGGCTAGGATATCTGGTTCAATCACAGGAGGCTAGGTTTCGATTCCTTATTTGATTCATAATAATTCTATTTGATAAAATGTTCGTTATCTGATATATTCTAGTGGCTAGGATACCTGGCTCTAATTAAGTAACATATACTCAATACGCCTGTCAAACCTAATTCATTTATTCATAATTTAATTTTACCTGAGTCTTTTTATGCATCTCATAATACTGTTCATAGAGCAAAAAATAATCCAACTCGAGTCCTCACTAATAAAAGTAACTGAATTAAGAAAAACCTAGACGATCCACATTTTCTGAGATTGATTTAAGTTTCTTAATTGTATTGTTAATTATGAGTTTCGTGTTTCTTGAATTATTTCATGTGTTATGTTCATTCCTAATGATTCTAATTGATAAGATGTACGTTATCCGATATGGTCTAGTGGCTAGGATACCTGGTTTTCACCCAGGAGGCTCGGGTTCGATTCCTGGTATCGGAAGTTTGTTTTTGAATAAAGGACGTTCATTTTCTTTCTAATAATTCGCTTCGGAAGAGATGTTCGTAATCTGAATTGGCCTAGTGGCTAGGATATCTGGTTCAATCACAGGAGGCTAGGTTTCGATTCCTTATTTGATTCATAATAATTCTATTTGATAAAATGTTCGTTATCTGATATATTCTAGTGGCTAGGATACGTGGCTTTCACCCAGAAGGCTCGGGTTCGATTACTGGTACCGGAAGTTAGTTTCTTAATAAAATAAGTATACTTTTTTCCTAATAATTCTCTTTGATAAAGATGTTCGTAATCAAATATGGTCTAGTGGTTAGGTGATCGATTCCCGGTATCGGAAGTTCGTTTTTGAATAAAATATATTTAGTTCATTCATAATAATTCTATTTGATAAGACGTTCGTTATCCGATATGGTCTAGTGGCTAGGATACCTGGCTCTCACCCAGGAGGCTCGGGTTCGATTCCCGGTATCGGAAGTTCGTTTTTGAATAAAAGATATTTATTTCATTCATAATAATTCTATTTGAAATGACGTTCGTTATCCGATATTGTCTAGTGGCTACGATACCTGGCTCTCACCCAGGTGGCTCGGGTTCGATTCCCGGTATCGGAAGTTTGTTTTTGAATGAAGGACGTTTATTTTCTTTCTAATAATTCGCTTCGGAAGAGATGTTTGTTATCTGAATTGGCCTAGTGGCTAGGATATCTGGTTCAATCACAGGAGACTAGGTTTCGATTCCTAATTTGATTCATAATAATTCTATTTGATAAATGTTTGTTATCTGATATATTCTAGTAGCTAGGATACGTGGCTTTCACCCAGAAGGCTCGGGTTCGATTCCTGGTACCGGAAGTTAGTTTCTAAATAGAATAAGTATACTTTTTTCCTTATAATTCTCTTTGATAAAGATGTTCGTAATCAAATATGGTCTAGTGGTTAGGTGATCGATTCCCGGTATCGGAAGTTCGTTTTTGAATAAAAGATATTTAGTTCATTCATAATAATTCTATTTGATAAGACGTTCGTTATCCGATATGGTCTAGTGGCTAGGATACCTGGCTCTCACCCAGGAGGCTCGGGTTCGATTCCCGGTATCGGAAGTTTGTTTTTGAATAAAAGATATTTAGTTCATTCCTAATGATTCTATTTGATAAGATGTTCCTTATCCGATATGGTCTAGTGGCTAGGATACCTGGCTCCAATTAAGTAACATATACTCAATACGCCTGTCAAACCTAATTCATTTATTCATAATTTAATTTTACCTTAGTCTTTTTATGCATCTCATAATACTGTTCATAGAGCAAAAAATAATCCAACTCGAGTCCTCACTAATAAAAGTAACTGAATTAAGAAAAACCTAGACGATCCACATTTTCTGAGATTGATTTAAGTTTCTTAATTGTATTGTTAATTATGAGTTTCGTGTTTCTTGAATTATTTCATGTGTTATGTTCATTCCTAATGATTCTAATTGATAAGATGTACGTTATCCGATATGGTCTACTGGCTAGGATACCTGGTTTTCACCCAGGAGGCTCGGGTTCGATTCCTGGTACCGGAAGTTAGTTTCTAAATAAAATAAGTATACTTTTTTCCTAATAATTCTCTTCGATAAAGATGTTCGTAATCAAATATGGTCTAGTGGTTAGGTGATCGATTCCCGGTATCGGAAGTTCGTTTTTGAATAAAATATATTTAGTTCATTCATAATAATTCTATTTGATAAGATCTCGTTATCCGATATGGTCTAGTGGCTAGGATACCTGGCTCTCACCCAGGAGGCTCGGGTTCGATTCCCGGTATCGGAAGTTTGTTTTTGAATAAAAGATATTTAGTTCATTCCTAATGATTCTATTTGATAAGATGTTCCTTATCCGATATGGTCTAGTGGCTAGGATACCTGGCTCCAATTAAGTAACATATACTCAATACGCCTGTCAAACCTAATTCGTATATTCATAATTTAATTTTAATTTAGTTTACTTTTGATGCATCTCATAAAACTGTTCAGAGAGCAAAAAATAATCCAAGTCGAGTCCTCACTAATAAAAGTAACTGAATTAAGAAAAACCTAGACGATCCACATTTTCTGAGATTGACTTAAGTTTCTTAATTGTATTGTTAATTATGAGTTTCGTGTTTCTTGAATTATTTTATGTGTTATGTTCATTCCTAATGATTATAATTGATAAAATGTACGTTATCTGATATGGTCTAGTGGCTAGGATACCTGGCTTTCACCCAGGAGGCTCGGGTTCTATTCCTGGTACCGGAAGTTAGTTTCTAAATAAAATAAGTATACTTTTTTCCTAATAATTCTCTTCGATAAAGATGTTCGTAATCAAATATGGTCTAGTGGTTAGGTGATCGATTCCCGGTATCGGAAGTTCGTTTTTGAATAAAATATATTTAGTTCATTCATAATAATTCTATTTGATAAGATCTCGTTATCCGATATGGTCTAGTGGCTAGGATACCTGGCTCTCACCCAGGAGGCTCGGGTTCGATTCCCGGTATCGGAAGTTCGTTTTTGAATAAAAGATATTTAGTTCATTCATAATAATTCTATTTGATATGACGTTCGTTATCCGATATTGTCTAGTGGCTAGGATACCTGGCTCTCACCCAGGAGGCTCGGGTTCGATTCCCGGTATCGGAAGTTTGTTTTTGAATGAAGGACGTTTATTTTCTTTCTAATAATTCGCTTCGGAAGAGATGTTCGTAATCTGAATTGGCCTAGTGGCTAGGATATCTGGTTCAATCACAGGAGACTAGGTTTCGATTCCTAATTTGATTCATAATAATTCTATTTGATAAATGTTCGTTATCTGATATATTCTAGTAGCTAGGATACGTGGCTTTCACCCAGAAGGCTCGGGTTCGATTCCTGGTACCGGAAGTTAGTTTCTAAATAAAATAGGTATACTTTTTTCCTTATAATTCTCTTTGATAAAGATGTTCGTAATCAAATATGGTCTTGTGGTTAGGTCATCGATTCCCGGTATCGGAAGTTCGTTTTTGAATAAAAGATATTTAGTTCATTCATAATAATTCTATTTGATAAGACGTTCATTATCCGATATGGTCTAGTGGCTAGGATACCTGGCTCTCACCCAGGAGGCTCGGGTTCGATTCCCGGTATCGGAAGTTTGTTTTTGAATAAAAGATATTTAGTTCATTCCTAATGATTCTATTTGATAAGATGTTCCTTATCCGATATGGTCTAGTGGCTAGGATACCTGGCTCTAATTAAGTAACATATACTCAATACGCCTGTCAAACCTAATTCATATATTCATAATTCAATTTTAATTTGATTTACTTTTGATGCATCTCATAATACTGTTCATAGAGCAAAAAATAATCCAACTCGAGTCCTCACTAATAAAAGTAACTGAATTAAGAAAAACCTAGACGATCCACATTTTCTGAGATTGACTTAAGTTTTTTAATTGTATTGTTAATTATGAGTTTCGTGTTTCTTGAATTATTTTATGTGTAATGTTCATTCCTAATGGTTCTAATTGATAAGATGTACGTTATCCGATATGGTCTAGTGGCTAGGATACCTGGCTTTCACCCAGGAGGCTCGGGTTCGATTCCCGGTATCGGAAGTTTGTTTTTGAATGAAGGACGTTTATTTTCTTTCTAATAATTCTCTTCGGAAGAGATGTTCGTAATCTGAATTGGCCTAGTGGCTAGGATATCTGGTTCAATCACAGGAGACTAGGTTTCGATTCCTAATTTGATTCATAATAATTCTATTTGATAAATGTTCGTTATCTGATATATTCTATTAGCTAGGATACGTGGCTTTCACCCAGAAGGCTCGGGTTCGATTCCTGGCACCGGAAGTTAGTTTCTAAATAAAATAAGTATACTTTTTTCCTTATAATTCTCTTTGATAAAGATGTTCGTAATCAAATATGGTCTAGTGGTTAGGTGATCGATTCCCGGTATCGGAAGTTCGTTTTTGAATAAAAGATATTTAGTTCATTCATAATAATTCTATTTTATAAGACGTTCGTTATCCGATATGGTCTAGTGGCTAGGATACCTGGCTCTCACCCAGGAGGCTCGGGTTCGATTTCCGGTATCGGAAGTTTGTTTTTGAATAAAAGATATTTAGTTCATTCCTAATGATTCTATTTGATAAGATGTTCCTTATCCGATATGGTCTAGTGGCTAGGATACCTGGCTCTAATTAAGTAACATATACTCAATACGCCTGTCAAACCTAATTCATATATTCATAATTTAATTTTAATTTAATTTACTTTTGATGCATCTCATAATACTGTTCATAGAGCAAAAAATAATCCAAGTCGAGTCCTCACTAATAAAAGTAACTGAATTAAGAAAAACCTAGACGATCCACATTTTCTGAGATTCACTTAAGTTTCTTAATTGTATTGTTAATTATGAATTTCGTGTTTCTTGAATTATTTTATGTGTTATGTTCATTCCTAATGATTCTAATTGGTAAAATGTACGTTATCTGATATGGTCTAGTGGCTAGGATACCTGGCTTTCACCCAGGAGTCTCGGGTTCGATTCCTGGTACCGGAAGTTAGTTTCTAAATAAAATAAGTATACTTTTTTCTTAATAATTCTCTTCGATAAAGATGTTCGTAATCAAATATGGTCTAGTGGTTAGGTGATCGATTCCCGGTATCGAAAGTTCGTTTTTGAATAAAAGATATTTAGTGCATTCATAATAATTCTCTTTGATAGGACGTTCGTTATCCGATATGGTCTAGTGGCTAGGATACCTGGCTCTCACCCAGGAGGCTCGGGTTCGATTCCCGGTATCGGAAGTTTGTTTTTGAATAAAAGATATTTAGTTCATTCCTAATGATTCTATTTGATAAGATGTTCCTTATCCGATATGGTCTAGTGGCTTGGATACCTGGCTCTAATTAAGTAACATATACTCAATACGCCTGTCAAACCTAATTCATTTATTCATAATTTAATTTTACCTGAGTCTTTTGATGCATCTCATAATACTGTTCATAGAGCAAAAAATAATCCAACTCGAGTCCTCACTAATAAAAGTAACTGAATTAAAAAAAACCTAGACGATCCACATTTTCTGAGATTGATTTAAGTTTCTTAATTGTATTGTTAATTATGAGTTTCGTGTTTCTTGAATTATTTTATGTGTAATGTTCATTCCTAATGGTTCTAATTGATAAGATGTACGTTATCCGATATGGTCTAGTGGCTAGGATACCTGGCTTTCACCCAGGAGGCTCGGGTTCGATTCCCGGTATCGGAAGTTTGTTTTTGAATGAAGGACGTTTATTTTCTTTCTAATAATTCTCTTCGGAAGAGATGTTCGTAATCTGAATTGGCCTAGTGGCTAGGATATCTGGTTCAATCACAGGAGACTAGGTTTCGATTCCTAATTTGATTCATAATAATTCTATTTGATAAATGTTCGTTATCTGATATATTCTATTAGCTAGGATACGTGGCTTTCACCCAGAAGGCTCGGGTTCGATTCCTGGCACCGGAAGTTAGTTTCTAAATAAAATAAGTATACTTTTTTCCTTATAATTCTCTTTGATAAAGATGTTCGTAATCAAATATGGTCTAGTGGTTAGGTGATCGATTCCCGGTATCGGAAGTTCGTTTTTGAATAAAAGATATTTAGTTCATTCATAATAATTCTATTTTATAAGACGTTCGTTATCCGATATGGTCTAGTGGCTAGGATACCTGGCTCTCACCCAGGAGGCTCGGGTTCGATTTCCGGTATCGGAAGTTTGTTTTTGAATAAAAGATATTTAGTTCATTCCTAATGATTCTATTTGATAAGATGTTCCTTATCCGATATGGTCTAGTGGCTAGGATACCTGGCTCTAATTAAGTAACATATACTCAATACGCCTGTCAAACCTAATTCATATATTCATAATTTAATTTTAATTTAATTTACTTTTGATGCATCTCATAATACTGTTCATAGAGCAAAAAATAATCCAAGTCGAGTCCTCACTAATAAAAGTAACTGAATTAAGAAAAACCTAGACGATCCACATTTTCTGAGATTCACTTAAGTTTCTTAATTGTATTGTTAATTATGAATTTCGTGTTTCTTGAATTATTTTATGTGTTATGTTCATTCCTAATGATTCTAATTGGTAAAATGTACGTTATCTGATATGGTCTAGTGGCTAGGATACCTGGCTTTCACCCAGGAGTCTCGGGTTCGATTCCTGGTACCGGAAGTTAGTTTCTAAATAAAATAAGTATACTTTTTTTTTAATAATTCTCTTCGATAAAGATGTTCGTAATCAAATATGGTCTAGTGGTTAGGTGATCGATTCCCGGTATCGGAAGTTCGTTTTTGAATAAAAGATATTTAGTGCATTCATAATAATTCTCTTTGATAGGACGTTCGTTATCCGATATGGTCTAGTGGCTAGGATACCTGGCTCTCACCCAGGAGGCTCGGGTTCGATTCCCGGTATCGGAAGTTTGTTTTTGAATAAAAGATATTTAGTTCATTCCTAATGATTCTATTTGATAAGATGTTCCTTATCCGATATGGTCTAGTGGCTTGGATACCTGGCTCTAATTAAGTAACATATACTCAATACGCCTGTCAAACCTAATTCATTTATTCATAATTTAATTTTACCTGAGTCTTTTGATGCATCTCATAATACTGATCATAGAGCAAAAAATAATCCAATTCGAGTCCTCACTAATAAATGTAACTGAATTAAAAAAAAACCTAGACGATCCACATTTTCTGAGATTGATTTAAGTTTCTTAATTGTATTGTTAATTATGAGTTTCGTGTTTCTTCAATTATTTCATGTGTTATGTTCATTCCTAATGATTCTAATTGATAAGATGTACGTTATCCGATATGGTCTAGTGGCTAGGATACCTGGCTTTCACCCAGGAGGCTCGGGTTCGATTCCCGGTATCGGAAGTTTGTTTTTGAATAAAGGACGTTTATTTTCTTTCTAATAATTCGCTTCGGAAGAGATGTTCGTAATCTGAATTGGCCGAGTGGCTAGGATATCTGGTTCAATCACAGGAGGCTAGGTTTCGATTCCTTATTTGATTCATAATAATTCTATTTGATAAAATGTTCGTTATCTGATATATTCTAGTGGCTAGGATACGTGGCTTTCACCCAGAAGGCTCGGGTTCGATTACTGGTACCGGAAGTTAGTTTCTTAATAAAATAAGTATACTTTTTTCCTAATAATTCTCTTTGATAAAGATGTTCGTAATCAAATATGGTCTAGTGGTTAGGTGATCGATTCCCGGTATCGGAAGTTCGTTTTTGAATAAAATATATTAAGTTCATTCATAATAATTCTATTTGATAAGACGTTCGTTATCCGATATGGTCTAGTGGCTAGGATACCTGGCTCTCACCCAGGAGGCTCGGGTTCGATTCCCGGTATCGGAAGTTCGTTTTTGAATAAAAGATATTTATTTCATTCATAATAATTCTATTTGATATGACGTTCGTTATCCGATATTGTCTAGTGGCTAGGATACCTGGCTCTCACCCAGGAGGCTCGGGTTCGATTCCCGGTATCGGAAGTTTGTTTTTGAATAAAAGATATTTAGTTCATTCCTAATGATTCTATTTGATAAGATGTTCCTTATCCGATATGGTCTAGTGGCTTGGATACATGGCTCTAATTAAGTAACATATACTCAATACGCCTGTCAAACCTAATTCATTTATTCATAATTTAATTTTACCTGAGTCTTTTGATGCATCTCATAATACTGTTCATAGAGCAAAAAATAATCCAATTCGAGTCCTCACTAATAAATGTAACTGAATTAAAAAAAACCTAGACGATCCACATTTTCTGAGATTGATTTAAGTTTCTTAATTGTATTGTTAATTATGAGTTTCGTGTTTCTTCAATTATTTCATGTGTTATGTTCATTCCTAATGATTCTAATTGATAAGATGTACGTTGTCCGATATGGTCTAGTGGCTAGGATACCTGGCTTTCACCCAGGAGGCTCGGGTTCGATTCCCGGTATCGGAAGTTTGTTTTTGAATGAAGGACGTTTATTTTCTTTCTAATAATTCGCTTCGGAAGAGATGTTCGTAATCTGAATTGGCCTAGTGGCTAGGATATCTGGTTCAATCACAGGAGACTAGGTTTCGTATCCTAATTTGATTCATAATAATTCTATTTGATAAATGTTCCTTATCTGATATATTCTATTAGCTAGGATACGTGGCTTTCACCCAGAAGGCTCGGGTTCGATTCCTGGTACAGGAAGTTAGTTTCTAAATAAAATAAGTATACTTTTTTCCTTATAATTCTCTTTGATAAAGATGTTCGTAATCAAATATGGTCTAGTGGTTAGGTGATCGATTCCCGGTATCGGAAGTTCGTTTTTGAATAAAAGATATTTATTTCATTCATAATAATTCTATTTGATATGACGTTCGTTATCCGATATTGTCTAGTGGCTAGGATACCTGGCTCTCACCCAGGAGGCTCGGGTTCGATTTCCGGTATCGGAAGTTTGTTTTTGAATAAAAGATATTTAGTTCATTCCTAATGATTCTATTTGATAAGATGTTCCTTATCCGATATGGTCTAGTGGCTAGGATACCTGGCTCTAATTAAGTAACATATACTCAATACGCCTGTCAAACCCAATTCATATATTCATAATTTAATTTTAATTTAATTTACTTTTGATGCATCTCATAATACTGTTCATAGAGCAAAAAATAATCCAAGTCGAGTCCTCACTAATAAAAGTAACTGAATTAAGAAAAACCTACACGATCCACATTTTCTGAGATTCACTTAAGTTTCTTAATTGTATTGTTAATTATGAGTTTCGTGTTTCTTGAATTATTTTATGTGTTATGTTCATTCCTAATGATTCTAATTGATAAGATGTACGTTATTCGATATGGTCTAGTGGCTAGGATACCTGGCTTTCACCCAGGAGGCTCGGGTTCGATTCCTGGTATCGGAAGTTTGTTTTTGAATGAAGGACGTTTATTTTCTTTCTAATAATTCGCTTCGGAAGAGATGTTCGTAATCTGAATTGGCCTAGTGGCTAGGATATCTGGTTCAATCACAGGAGGCTAGGTTTCGATTCCTTATTTGATTCATAATAATTCTATTTGATAAAATGTTCGTTATCTGATATATTCTAGTGGCTAGGATACCTGGCTCTAATTAAGTAACATATACTCAATACGCCTGTCAAACCTAATTCATTTATTCATAATTTAATTTTACCTGAGTCTTTTTATGCATCTCATAATACTGTTCATAGAGCAAAAAATAATCCAACTCGAGTCCTCACTAATAAAAGTAACTGAATTAAGAAAAACCTAGACGATCCACATTTTCTGAGATTGATTTAAGTTTCTTAATTGTATTGTTAATTATGAGTTTCGTGTTTCTTGAATTATTTCATGTGTTATGTTCATTCCTAATGATTCTAATTGATAAGATGTACGTTATCCGATATGGTCTAGTGGCTAGGATACCTGGTTTTCACCCAGGAGGCTCGGGTTCGATTCCTGGTATCGGAAGTTTGTTTTTGAATAAAGGACGTTCATTTTCTTTCTAATAATTCGCTTCGGAAGAGATGTTCGTAATCTGAATTGGCCTAGTGGCTAGGATATCTGGTTCAATCACAGGAGGCTAGGTTTCGATTCCTTATTTGATTCATAATAATTCTATTTGATAAAATGTTCGTTATCTGATATATTCTAGTGGCTAGGATACGTGGCTTTCACCCAGAAGGCTCGGGTTCGATTACTGGTACCGGAAGTTAGTTTCTTAATAAAATAAGTATACTTTTTTCCTAATAATTCTCTTTGATAAAGATGTTCGTAATCAAATATGGTCTAGGTTAGGTGATCGATTCCCGGTATCGGAAGTTCGTTTGTGAATAAAATATATTTAGTTCATTCATAATTATTCTATTTGGTAAGATGTTCGTTATCCGATATGGTCTAGTGGCTAGGATACCTGGCTCTCACCCAGGAGGCTCGGGTTCGATTCCCGGTATCGGAAGTTCGTTTTTGAATAAAAGATATTTATTTCATTCATAATAATTCTATTTGAAATGACGTTCGTTATCCGATATTGTCTAGTGGCTACGATACCTGTCTCTCACCCAGGTGGCTCGGGTTCGATTCCCGGTATCGGAAGTTTGTTTTTGAATGAAGGACGTTTATTTTCTTTCTAATAATTCGCTTCGGAAGAGATGTTTGTAATCTGAATTGGCCTAGTGGCTAGGATATCTGGTTCAATCACAGGAGACTAGGTTTCGATTCCTAATTTGATTCATAATAATTCTATTTGATAAATGTTTGTTATCTGATATATTCTAGTAGCTAGGATACGTGGCTTTCACCCAGAAGGCTCGGGTTCGATTCCTGGTACCGGAAGTTAGTTTCTAAATAGAATAAGTATACTTTTTTCCTTATAATTCTCTTTGATAAAGATGTTCGTAATCAAATATGGTCTAGTGGTTAGGTGATCGATTCCCGGTATCGGAAGTTCGTTTTTGAATAAAAGATATTTAGTTCATTCATAATAATTCTATTTGATAAGACGTTCGTTATCCGATATGGTCTAGTGGCTAGGATACCTGGCTCTCACCCAGGAGGCTCGGGTTCGATTCCCGGTATCGGAAGTTTGTTTTTGAATAAAAGATATTTAGTTCATTCCTAATGATTCTATTTGATAAGATGTTCCTTATCCGATATGGTCTAGTGGCTAGGATAACTGGCTCCAATTAAGTAACATATACTCAATACGCCTGTCAAACCTAATTCATTTATTCATAATTTAATTTTACCTGAGTCTTTTTATGCATCTCATAATACTGTTCATAGAGCGAAAAATAATCCAACTCGAGTCCTCACTAATAAAAGTAACTGAATTAAGAAAAACCTAGACGATCCACATTTTCTGAGATTGATTTAAGTTTCTTAATTGTATTGTTAATTATGAGTTTCGTGTTTCTTGAATTATTTCATGTGTTATGTTCATTCCTAATGATTCTAATTGATAAGATGTACGTTATCCGATATGGTCTAGTGGCTAGGATACCTGGTTTTCACCCAGGAGGCTCGGGTTCGATTCCTGGTACCGGAAGTTAGTTTCTAAATAAAATAAGTATACTTTTTTCCTAATAATTCTCTTCGATAAAGATGTTCGTAATCAAATATGGTCTAGTGGTTAGGTGATCGATTCCCGGTATCGGAAGTTCGTTTTTGAATAAAATATATTTAGTTCATTCATAACAATTCTATTTGATAAGATCTCGTTATCCGATATGGTCTAGTGGCTAGGATACCTGGCTCTCACCCTGGAGGCTCGGGTTCGATTCCCGGTATCGGAAGTTTGTTTTTGAATAAAAGATATTTAGTTCATTCCTAATGATTCTATTTGATAAGATGTTCCTTATCCGATATGGTCTAGTGGCTAGGATACCTGGCTCCAATTAAGTAACATATACTCAATACGCCTGTCAAACCTAATTCGTATATTCATAATTTAATTTTAATTTAGTTTACTTTTGATGCATCTCATAATACTGTTCAGAGAGCAAAAAATAATCCAAGTCGAGTCCTCACTAATAAAAGTAACTGAATTAAGAAAAACCTAGACGATCCACATTTTCTGAGATTGACTTAAGTTTCTTAATTGTATTGTTAATTATGAGTTTTGTGTTTCTTGAATTATTTTATGTGTTATGTTCATTCCTAATGATTCTAATTGATAAAATGTACGTTATCTGATATGGTCTAGTGGCTAGGATACCTGGCTTTCACCCAGGAGGCTCGGGTTCGATTCCTGGTACCGGAAGTCAGTTTCTAAATAAAATAAGTATACTTTTTTCCTAATAATTCTCTTCGATAAAGATGTTCGTAATCAAATATGGTCTAGTGGTTAGGTGATCGATTCCCGGTGTCGGAAGTTCGTTTTTGAATAAAATATATTTAGTTCATTCATAATAATTCTATTTGATAAGATCTCGTTATCCGATATGGTCTAGTGGCTAGGATACCTGGCTCTCACCCAGGAGGCTCGGGTTCGATTCCCGGTATCGGAAGTTCGTTTTTGAATAAAAGATATTTAGTTCATTCATAATAATTCTATTTGATATGACGTTCGTTATCCGATATTGTCTAGTGGCTAGGATACCTGGCTCTCACCCAGGAGGCTCGGGTTCGATTCCCGGTATCGGAAGTTTGTTTTTGAATGAAGGACGTTTATTTTCTTTCTAATAATTCGCTTCGGAAGAGATGTTCGTAATCTGAATTGGCCTAGTGGCTAGGATATCTGGTTCAATCACAGGAGACTAGGTTTCGATTCCTAATTTGATTCATAATAATTCTATTTGATAAATGTTCGTTATCTGATATATTCTAGTAGCTAGGATACGTGGCTTTCACCCAGAAGGCTCGGGTTCGATTCCTGGTACCGGAAGTTAGTTTCTAAATAAAATAAGTATACTTTTTTCCTTATAATTCTCTTTGATAAAGATGTTCGTAATCAAATATGGTCTAGTGGTTAGGTCATCGATTCCCGGTATCGGAAGTTCGTTTTTGAATAAAAGATATTTAGTTCATTCATAATAATTCTATTTGATAAGACGTTCATTATCCGATATGGTCTAGTGGCTAGGATACCTGGCTCTCACCCAGGAGGCTCGGGTTCGATTCCCGGTATCGGAAGTTTGTTTTTGAATAAAAGATATTTAGTTCATTCCTAATGATTCTATTTGATAAGATGTTCCTTATCCGATATGGTCTAGTGGCTAGGATACCTGGCTCTAATTAAGTAACATATACTCAATACGCCTGTCAAACCTAATTCATATATTCATAATTCAATTTTAATTTGATTTACTTTTGATGCATCTCATAATACTGTTCATAGAGCAAAAAATAATCCAACTCGAGTCCTCACTAATAAAAGTAACTGAATTAAGAAAAACCTAGACGATCCACATTTTCTGAGATTGACTTAAGTTTTTTAATTGTATTGTTAATTATGAGTTTCGTGTTTCTTGAATTATTTTATGTGTAATGTTCATTCCTAATGGTTCTAATTGATAAGATGTACGTTATCCGATATGGTCTAGTGGCTAGGATACCTGGCTTTCACCCAGGAGGCTCGGGTTCGATTCCCGGTATCGGAAGTTTGTTTTTGAATGAAGGACGTTTATTTTCTTTCTAATAATTCTCTTCGGAAGAGATGTTCGTAATCTGAATTGGCCTAGTGGCTAGGATATCTGGTTCAATCACAGGAGACTAGGTTTCGATTCCTAATTTGATTCATAATAATTCTATTTGATAAATGTTCGTTATCTGATATATTCTATTAGCTAGGATACGTGGCTTTCACCCAGAAGGCTCGGGTTCGATTCCTGGCACCGGAAGTTAGTTTCTAAATAAAATAAGTATACTTTTTTCCTTATAATTCTCTTTGATAAAGATGTTCGTAATCAAATATGGTCTAGTGGTTAGGTGATCGATTCCCGGTATCGGAAGTTCGTTTTTGAATAAAAGATATTTAGTTCATTCATAATAATTCTATTTTATAAGACGTTCGTTATCCGATATGGTCTAGTGGCTAGGATACCTGGCTCTCACCCAGGAGGCTCGGGTTCGATTTCCGGTATCGGAAGTTTGTTTTTGAATAAAAGATATTTAGTTCATTCCTAATGATTCTATTTGATAAGATGTTCCTTATCCGATATGGTCTAGTGGCTAGGATACCTGGCTCTAATTAAGTAACATATACTCAATACGCCTGTCAAACCTAATTCATATATTCCTAATTTAATTTTAATTTAATTTACTTTTGATGCATCTCATAATACTGTTCATAGAGCAAAAAATAATCCAAGTCGAGTCCTCACTAATAAAAGTAACTGAATTAAGAAAAACCTAGACGATCCACATTTTCTGAGATTCACTTAAGTTTCTTAATTGTATTGTTAATTATGAATTTCGTGTTTCTTGAATTATTTTATGTGTTATGTTCATTCCTAATGATTCTAATTGGTAAAATGTACGTTATCTGATATGGTCTAGTGGCTAGGATACCTGGCTTTCACCCAGGAGTCTCGGGTTCGATTCCTGGTACCGGAAGTTAGTTTCTAAATAAAATAAGTATACTTTTTTCTTAATAATTCTCTTCGATAAAGATGTTCGTAATCAAATATGGTCTAGTGGTTAGGTCATCGATTCCCGGTATCGGAAGTTCGTTTTTGAATAAAAGATATTTAGTTCATTCATAATAATTCTATTTGATAAGACGTTCATTATCCGATATGGTCTAGTGGCTAGGATACCTGGCTCTCACCCAGGAGGCTCGGGTTCGATTCCCGGTATCGGAAGTTTGTTTTTGAATAAAAGATATTTAGTTCATTCCTAATGATTCTATTTGATAAGATGTTCCTTATCCGATATGGTCTAGTGGCTAGGATACCTGGCTCTAATTAAGTAACATATACTCAATACGCCTGTCAAACCTAATTCATATATTCATAATTCAATTTTAATTTGATTTACTTTTGATGCATCTCATAATACTGTTCATAGAGCAAAAAATAATCCAACTCGAGTCCTCACTAATAAAAGTAACTGAATTAAGAAAAACCTAGACGATCCACATTTTCTGAGATTGACTTAAGTTTTTTAATTGTATTGTTAATTATGAGTTTCGTGTTTCTTGAATTATTTTATGTGTAATGTTCATTCCTAATGGTTCTAATTGATAAGATGTACGTTATCCGATATGGTCTAGTGGCTAGGATACCTGGCTTTCACCCAGGAGGCTCGGGTTCGATTCCCGGTATCGGAAGTTTGTTTTTGAATGAAGGACGTTTATTTTCTTTCTAATAATTCTCTTCGGAAGAGATGTTCGTAATCTGAATTGGCCTAGTGGCTAGGATATCTGGTTCAATCACAGGAGACTAGGTTTCGATTCCTAATTTGATTCATAATAATTCTATTTGATAAATGTTCGTTATCTGATATATTCTATTAGCTAGGATACGTGGCTTTCACCC
The DNA here is from genome assembly GCA_034642435.1 of Megalocaria dilatata. Taxonomy (NCBI): domain Eukaryota; kingdom Metazoa; phylum Arthropoda; class Insecta; order Coleoptera; family Coccinellidae; genus Megalocaria; species Megalocaria dilatata. Next base: position 46,434,090 of record CM067859.1, on the reverse strand, counting down.
AGAAGGCTCGGGTTCGATTCCTGGCACCGGAAGTTAGTTTCTAAATAAAATAAGTATACTTTTTTCCTTATAATTCTCTTTGATAAAGATGTTCGTAATCAAATATGGTCTAGTGGTTAGGTGATCGATTCCCGGTATCGGAAGTTCGTTTTTGAATAAAAGATATTTAGTTCATTCATAATAATTCTATTTTATAAGACGTTCGTTATCCGATATGGTCTAGTGGCTAGGATACCTGGCTCTCACCCAGGAGGCTCGGGTTCGATTTCCGGTATCGGAAGTTTGTTTTTGAATAAAAGATATTTAGTTCATTCCTAATGATTCTATTTGATAAGATGTTCCTTATCCGATATGGTCTAGTGGCTAGGATACCTGGCTCTAATTAAGTAACATATACTCAATACGCCTGTCAAACCTAATTCATATATTCCTAATTTAATTTTAATTTAATTTACTTTTGATGCATCTCATAATACTGTTCATAGAGCAAAAAATAATCCAAGTCGAGTCCTCACTAATAAAAGTAACTGAATTAAGAAAAACCTAGACGATCCACATTTTCTGAGATTCACTTAAGTTTCTTAATTGTATTGTTAATTATGAATTTCGTGTTTCTTGAATTATTTTATGTGTTATGTTCATTCCTAATGATTCTAATTGGTAAAATGTACGTTATCTGATATGGTCTAGTGGCTAGGATACCTGGCTTTCACCCAGGAGTCTCGGGTTCGATTCCTGGTACCGGAAGTTAGTTTCTAAATAAAATAAGTATACTTTTTTCTTAATAATTCTCTTCGATAAAGATGTTCGTAATCAAATATGGTCTAGTGGTTAGGTGATCGATTCCCGGTATCGGAAGTTCGTTTTTGAATGAAATATATTTAGTTCATTCATAATAATTCTATTTGATAAGACGTTCGTTATCCGATATGGTCTAGTGGCTAGGATACCTGGCTCTCACCCAGGAGGCTCGGGTTCGATTCCCGGTATCGGAAGTTCGTTTTTGAATAAAAGATATTTATTTCATTCATAATAATTCTATTTGATATGACGTTCGTTATCCGATATTGTCTAGTGGCTAGGATACCTGGCTCTCACCCAGGAGGCTCGGGTTCGATTCCCGGTATCGGAAGTTTGTTTTTGAATGAAGGACGTTTATTTTCTTTCTAATAATTCGCTTCGGAAGAGATGTTCGTAATCTGAATTGGCCTAGTGGCTAGGATATCTGGTTCAATCACAGGAGACTAGGTTTCGATTCCTAATTTGATTCATAATAATTCTATTTGATAAATGTTCGTTATCTGATATGGTCTAGTGGCTAGGATACCTGGCTTTCACCCAGGAGGCTCGGGTTCGATTCCTGGTACCGGAAGTTAGTTTCTAAATAAAATAAGTATACTTTTTTCTTAATAATTCTCTTCGATAAAGATGTTCGTAATCAAATATGGTCTAGTAGTTAGGTTATCGATTCCCGGTATCGGAAGTTCGTTTTTGAATAAAATATATTTAGTTCATTCATAATAATTCTATTTGATGAGACGTTCGTTATCCGATATGGTCTAGTGGCTAGGATACCTGGCTCTCACCCAGGAGGCTCGGGTTCGATTCCCGGTATCGGAAGTTCGTTTTTGAATAAAAGATATTTAGTTCATTCATAATAATTCTATTTGATATGACGTTCGTTATCCGATATTGTCTAGTGGCTAGGATACCTGGCTCTCACCCAGGAGGCACGGGTTCGATTCCCGGTATCGGAAGTTGGGTTTTGAATAAAAGATATTTAGTTCATTCCTAATAATTCTATTTGATAAGATGTTCGTTATCCCATATGGTCCAGTGGCTAGGATACCTGGCTCTAATTATGTAACATTAACTCATTACGTCTGTCAAACCTAATTCATATATTCATAATTTAATTTTACCTGAGTCTTTTGATGCATCTCATAATACTGTTCATAGAGCAAACAATAATCCAAGGCGAGTCCTCACTAATAATTCTAATTGATAAGATGTCCGTTATCCGATATGGTCTCGTGGCTAGGATATCTGGCTTTCACCCAGAAGGCTCGGGTTCGATTCCCGGTATCGGAAGTTTGTTTTTGAATGAAGGACGTTTATTTTTTTTCTAATAATTCGCTTCGGAAAAGATGTTCGTAATCTGAATTGGCCTAGTGGCTAGGATACCTGGTTCAATCACAGGAGACTAGGTTTTGATTCCTAATTTGATTCATAATAATTCTATTTGATAAATGTTCGTTATCTGATATATTCTAGTGGCTAGGATACGTGGCTTTCACCCAGAAGGCTCGGGTTCGATTCCTGGTACCGGAAGTTAGTTTCTAATAAAATAAGTATACTTTTTCCTTATAATTCTCTTTGATAAAGATGTTCGCAATATAATATGGTCTAGCAGTTAGGTGATCGATTCCCGGTATCGGAAGTTCGTTTTTGAATAAAAGATATTTAGTTCATTCATAATAATTCTATTTTATAAGACGTTCGTTATCCGATATGGTCTAGTGGCTAGGATACCTGGCTCTCACCCAGGAGGCTCGGGTTCGATTTCCGGTATCGGAAGTTTGTTTTTGAATAAAAGATATTTAGTTCATTCCTAATGATTCTATTTGATAAGATGTTCCTTATCCGATATGGTCTAGTGGCTAGGATACCTGGCTCTAATTAAGTAACATATACTCAATACGCCTGTCAAACCTAATTCATATATTCCTAATTTAATTTTAATTTAATTTACTTTTGATGCATCTCATAATACTGTTCATAGAGCAAAAAATAATCCAAGTCGAGTCCTCACTAATAAAAGTAACTGAATTAAGAAAAACCTAGACGATCCACATTTTCTGAGATTGACTTAAGTTTTTTAATTGTATTGTTAATTATGAGTTTCGTGTTTCTTGAATTATTTTATGTGTAATGTTCATTCCTAATGGTTCTAATTGATAAGATGTACGTTATCCGATATGGTCTAGTGGCTAGGATACCTGGCTTTCACCCAGGAGGCTCGGGTTCGATTCCCGGTATCGGAAGTTTGTTTTTGAATGAAGGACGTTTATTTTCTTTCTAATAATTCTCTTCGGAAGAGATGTTCGTAATCTGAATTGGCCTAGTGGCTAGGATATCTGGTTCAATCACAGGAGACTAGGTTTCGATTCCTAATTTGATTCATAATAATTCTATTTGATAAATGTTCGTTATCTGATATATTCTATTAGCTAGGATACGTGGCTTTCACCCAGAAGGCTCGGGTTCGATTCCTGGCACCGGAAGTTAGTTTCTAAATAAAATAAGTATACTTTTTTCCTTATAATTCTCTTTGATAAAGATGTTCGTAATCAAATATGGTCTAGTGGTTAGGTGATCGATTCCCGGTATCGGAAGTTCGTTTTTGAATAAAAGATATTTAGTTCATTCATAACAATTCTATTTTATAAGACGTTCGTTATCCGATATGGTCTAGTGGCTAGGATACCTGGCTCTCACCCAGGAGGCTCGGGTTCGATTTCCGGTATCGGAAGTTTGTTTTTGAATAAAAGATATTTAGTTCATTCCTAATGATTCTATTTGATAAGATGTTCCTTATCCGATATGGTCTAGTGGCTAGGATACCTGGCTCTAATTAAGTAACATATACTCAATACGCCTGTCAAACCTAATTCATATATTCCTAATTTAATTTTAATTTAATTTACTTTTGATGCATCTCATAATACTGTTCATAGAGCAAAAAATAATCCAAGTCGAGTCCTCACTAATAAAAGTAACTGAATTAAGAAAAACCTAGACGATCCACATTTTCTGAGATTCACTTAAGTTTCTTAATTGTATTGTTAATTATGAATTTCGTGTTTCTTGAATTATTTTATGTGTTATGTTCATTCCTAATGATTCTAATTGGTAAAATGTACGTTATCTGATATGGTCTAGTGGCTAGGATACCTGGCTTTCACCCAGGAGTCTCGGGTTCGATTCCTGGTACCGGAAGTTAGTTTCTAAATAAAATAAGTATACTTTTTTCTTAATAATTCTCTTCGATAAAGATGTTCGTAATCAAATATGGTCTAGTGGTTAGGTGATCGATTCCCGGTATCGGAAGTTCGTTTTTGAATAAAAGATATTTAGTGCATTCATAATAATTCTCTTTGATAGGACGTTCGTTATCCGATATGGTCTAGTGGCTAGGATACCTGGCTCTCACCCAGGAGGCTCGGGTTCGATTCCCGGTATCGGAAGTTTGTTTTTGAATAAAAGATATTTAGTTCATTCCTAATGATTCTATTTGATAAGATGTTCCTTATCCGATATGGTCTAGTGGCTTGGATACCTGGCTCTAATTAAGTAACATATACTCAATACGCCTGTCAAACCTAATTCATTTATTCATAATTTAATTTTACCTGAGTCTTTTGATGCATCTCATAATACTGTTCATAGAGCAAAAAATAATCCAACTCGAGTCCTCACTAATAAAAGTAACTGAATTAAAAAAAACCTAGACGATCCACATTTTCTGAGATTGATTTAAGTTTCTTAATTGTATTGTTAATTATGAGTTTCGTGTTTCTTGAATTATTTTATGTGTAATGTTCATTCCTAATGGTTCTAATTGATAAGATGTACGTTATCCGATATGGTCTAGTGGCTAGGATACCTGGCTTTCACCCAGGAGGCTCGGGTTCGATTCCCGGTATCGGAAGTTTGTTTTTGAATGAAGGACGTTTATTTTCTTTCTAATAATTCTCTTCGGAAGAGATGTTCGTAATCTGAATTGGCCTAGTGGCTAGGATATCTGGTTCAATCACAGGAGACTAGGTTTCGATTCCTAATTTGATTCATAATAATTCTATTTGATAAATGTTCGTTATCTGATATATTCTATTAGCTAGGATACGTGGCTTTCACCCAGAAGGCTCGGGTTCGATTCCTGGCACCGGAAGTTAGTTTCTAAATAAAATAAGTATACTTTTTTCCTTATAATTCTCTTTGATAAAGATGTTCGTAATCAAATATGGTCTAGTGGTTAGGTGATCGATTCCCGGTATCGGAAGTTCGTTTTTGAATAAAAGATATTTAGTTCATTCATAATAATTCTATTTTATAAGACGTTCGTTATCCGATATGGTCTAGTGGCTAGGATACCTGGCTCTCACCCAGGAGGCTCGGGTTCGATTTCCGGTATCGGAAGTTTGTTTTTGAATAAAAGATATTTAGTTCATTCCTAATGATTCTATTTGATAAGATGTTCCTTATCCGATATGGTCTAGTGGCTAGGATACCTGGCTCTAATTAAGTAACATATACTCAATACGCCTGTCAAACCTAATTCATATATTCATAATTTAATTTTAATTTAATTTACTTTTGATGCATCTCATAATACTGTTCATAGAGCAAAAAATAATCCAAGTCGAGTCCTCACTAATAAAAGTAACTGAATTAAGAAAAACCTAGACGATCCACATTTTCTGAGATTCACTTAAGTTTCTTAATTGTATTGTTAATTATGAATTTCGTGTTTCTTGAATTATTTTATGTGTTATGTTCATTCCTAATGATTCTAATTGGTAAAATGTACGTTATCTGATATGGTCTAGTGGCTAGGATACCTGGCTTTCACCCAGGAGTCTCGGGTTCGATTCCTGGTACCGGAAGTTAGTTTCTAAATAAAATAAGTATACTTTTTTTTTAATAATTCTCTTCGATAAAGATGTTCGTAATCAAATATGGTCTAGTGGTTAGGTGATCGATTCCCGGTATCGGAAGTTCGTTTTTGAATAAAAGATATTTAGTGCATTCATAATAATTCTCTTTGATAGGACGTTCGTTATCCGATATGGTCTAGTGGCTAGGATACCTGGCTCTCACCCAGGAGGCTCGGGTTCGATTCCCGGTATCGGAAGTTTGTTTTTGAATAAAAGATATTTAGTTCATTCCTAATGATTCTATTTGATAAGATGTTCCTTATCCGATATGGTCTAGTGGCTTGGATACCTGGCTCTAATTAAGTAACATATACTCAATACGCCTGTCAAACCTAATTCATTTATTCATTATTTAATTTTACCTGAGTCTTTTGATGCATCTCATAATACTGATCATAGAGCAAAAAATAATCCAATTCGAGTCCTCACTAATAAATGTAACTGAATTAAAAAAAAACCTAGACGATCCACATTTTCTGAGATTGATTTAAGTTTCTTAATTGTATTGTTAATTATGAGTTTCGTGTTTCTTCAATTATTTCATGTGTTATGTTCATTCCTAATGATTCTAATTGATAAGATGTACGTTATCCGATATGGTCTAGTGGCTAGGATACCTGGCTTTCACCCAGGAGGCTCGGGTTCGATTCCCGGTATCGGAAGTTTGTTTTTGAATAAAGGACGTTTATTTTCTTTCTAATAATTCGCTTCGGAAGAGATGTTCGTAATCTGAATTGGCCGAGTGGCTAGGATATCTGGTTCAATCACAGGAGGCTAGGTTTCGATTCCTTATTTGATTCATAATAATTCTATTTGATAAAATGTTCGTTATCTGATATATTCTAGTGGCTAGGATACGTGGCTTTCACCCAGAAGGCTCGGGTTCGATTACTGGTACCGGAAGTTAGTTTCTTAATAAAATAAGTATACTTTTTTCCTAATAATTCTCTTTGATAAAGATGTTCGTAATCAAATATGGTCTAGTGGTTAGGTGATCGATTCCCGGTATCGGAAGTTCGTTTTTGAATAAAATATATTAAGTTCATTCATAATAATTCTATTTGATAAGACGTTCGTTATCCGATATGGTCTAGTGGCTAGGATACCTGGCTCTCACCCAGGAGGCTCGGGTTCGATTCCCGGTATCGGAAGTTCGTTTTTGAATAAAAGATATTTATTTCATTCATAATAATTCTATTTGATATGACGTTCGTTATCCGATATTGTCTAGTGGCTAGGATACCTGGCTCTCACCCAGGAGGCTCGGGTTCGATTCCCGGTATCGGAAGTTTGTTTTTGAATAAAAGATATTTAGTTCATTCCTAATGATTCTATTTGATAAGATGTTCCTTATCCGATATGGTCTAGTGGCTTGGATACATGGCTCTAATTAAGTAACATATACTCAATACGCCTGTCAAACCTAATTCATTTATTCATAATTTAATTTTACCTGAGTCTTTTGATGCATCTCATAATACTGTTCATAGAGCAAAAAATAATCCAATTCGAGTCCTCACTAATAAATGTAACTGAATTAAAAAAAACCTAGACGATCCACATTTTCTGAGATTGATTTAAGTTTCTTAATTGTATTGTTAATTATGAGTTTCGTGTTTCTTCAATTATTTCATGTGTTATGTTCATTCCTAATGATTCTAATTGATAAGATGTACGTTGTCCGATATGGTCTAGTGGCTAGGATACCTGGCTTTCACCCAGGAGGCTCGGGTTCGATTCCCGGTATCGGAAGTTTGTTTTTGAATGAAGGACGTTTATTTTCTTTCTAATAATTCGCTTCGGAAGAGATGTTCGTAATCTGAATTGGCCTAGTGGCTAGGATATCTGGTTCAATCACAGGAGACTAGGTTTCGTATCCTAATTTGATTCATAATAATTCTATTTGATAAATGTTCCTTATCTGATATATTCTATTAGCTAGGATACGTGGCTTTCACCCAGAAGTCTCGGGTTCGATTCCTGGTACAGGAAGTTAGTTTCTAAATAAAATAAGTATACTTTTTTCCTTATAATTCTCTTTGATAAAGATGTTCGTAATCAAATATGGTCTAGTGGTTAGGTGATCGATTCCCGGTATCGGAAGTTCGTTTTTGAATAAAAGATATTTATTTCATTCATAATAATTCTATTTGATATGACGTTCGTTATCCGATATTGTCTAGTGGCTAGGATACCTGGCTCTCACCCAGGAGGCTCGGGTTCGATTTCCGGTATCGGAAGTTTGTTTTTGAATAAAAGATATTTAGTTCATTCCTAATGATTCTATTTGATAAGATGTTCCTTATCCGATATGGTCTAGTGGCTAGGATACCTGGCTCTAATTAAGTAACATATACTCAATACGCCTGTCAAACCCAATTCATATATTCATAATTTAATTTTAATTTAATTTACTTTTGATGCATCTCATAATACTGTTCATAGAGCAAAAAATAATCCAAGTCGAGTCCTCACTAATAAAAGTAACTGAATTAAGAAAAACCTACACGATCCACATTTTCTGAGATTCACTTAAGTTTCTTAATTGTATTGTTAATTATGAGTTTCGTGTTTCTTGAATTATTTTATGTGTTATGTTCATTCCTAATCATTCTAATTGATAAGATGTACGTTATTCGATATGGTCTAGTGGCTAGGATACCTGGCTTTCACCCAGGAGGCTCGGGTTCGATTCCTGGTATCGGAAGTTTGTTTTTGAATGAAGGACGTTTATTTTCTTTCTAATAATTCGCTTCGGAAGAGATGTTCGTAATCTGAATTGGCCTAGTGGCTAGGATATCTGGTTCAATCACAGGAGGCTAGGTTTCGATTCCTTATTTGATTCATAATAATTCTATTTGATAAAATGTTCGTTATCTGATATATTCTAGTGGCTAGGATACCTGGCTCTAATTAAGTAACATATACTCAATACGCCTGTCAAACCTAATTCATTTATTCATAATTTAATTTTACCTGAGTCTTTTTATGCATCTCATAATACTGTTCATAGAGCAAAAAATAATCCAACTCGAGTCCTCACTAATAAAAGTAACTGAATTAAGAAAAACCTAGACGATCCACATTTTCTGAGATTGATTTAAGTTTCTTAATTGTATTGTTAATTATGAGTTTCGTGTTTCTTGAATTATTTCATGTGTTATGTTCATTCCTAATGATTCTAATTGATAAGATGTACGTTATCCGATATGGTCTAGTGGCTAGGATACCTGGTTTTCACCCAGGAGGCTCGGGTTCGATTCCTGGTATCGGAAGTTTGTTTTTGAATAAAGGACGTTCATTTTCTTTCTAATAATTCGCTTCGGAAGAGATGTTCGTAATCTGAATTGGCCTAGTGGCTAGGATATCTGGTTCAATCACAGGAGGCTAGGTTTCGATTCCTTATTTGATTCATAATAATTCTATTTGATAAAATGTTCGTTATCTGATATATTCTAGTGGCTAGGATACGTGGCTTTCACCCAGAAGGCTCGGGTTCGATTACTGGTACCGGAAGTTAGTTTCTTAATAAAATAAGTATACTTTTTTCCTAATAATTCTCTTTGATAAAGATGTTCGTAATCAAATATGGTCTAGGTTAGGTGATCGATTCCCGGTATCGAAAGTTCGTTTGTGAATAAAATATATTTAGTTCATTCATAATTATTCTATTTGGTAAGATGTTCGTTATCCGATATGGTCTAGTGGCTAGGATACCTGGCTCTCACCCAGGAGGCTCGGGTTCGATTCCCGGTATCGGAAGTTCGTTTTTGAATAAAAGATATTTATTTCATTCATAATAATTCTATTTGAAATGACGTTCGTTATCCGATATTGTCTAGTGGCTACGATACCTGTCTCTCACCCAGGTGGCTCGGGTTCGATTCCCGGTATCGGAAGTTTGTTTTTGAATGAAGGACGTTTATTTTCTTTCTAATAATTCGCTTCGGAAGAGATGTTTGTAATCTGAATTGGCCTAGTGGCTAGGATATCTGGTTCAATCACAGGAGACTAGGTTTCGATTCCTAATTTGATTCATAATAATTCTATTTGATAAATGTTTGTTATCTGATATATTCTAGTAGCTAGGATACGTGGCTTTCACCCAGAAGGCTCGGGTTCGATTCCTGGTACCGGAAGTTAGTTTCTAAATAGAATAAGTATACTTTTTTCCTTATAACTCTCTTTGATAAAGATGTTCGTAATCAAATATGGTCTAGTGGTTAGGTGATCGATTCCCGGTATCGGAAGTTCGTTTTTGAATAAAAGATATTTAGTTCATTCATAATAATTCTATTTGATAAGACGTTCGTTATCCGATATGGTCTAGTGGCTAGGATACCTGGCTCTCACCCAGGAGGCTCGGGTTCGATTCCCGGTATCGGAAGTTTGTTTTTGAATAAAAGATATTTAGTTCATTCCTAATGATTCTATTTGATAAGATGTTCCTTATCCGATATGGTCTAGTGGCTAGGATAACTGGCTCCAATTAAGTAACATATACTCAATACGCCTGTCAAACCTAATTCATTTATTCATAATTTAATTTTACCTGAGTCTTTTTATGCATCTCATAATACTGTTCATAGAGCGAAAAATAATCCAACTCGAGTCCTCACTAATAAAAGTAACTGAATTAAGAAAAACCTAGACGATCCACATTTTCTGAGATTGATTTAAGTTTCTTAATTGTATTGTTAATTATGAGTTTCGTGTTTCTTGAATTATTTCATGTGTTATGTTCATTCCTAATGATTCTAATTGATAAGATGTACGTTATCCGATATGGTCTAGTGGCTAGGATACCTGGTTTTCACCCAGGAGGCTCGGGTTCGATTCCTGGTACCGGAAGTTAGTTTCTAAATAAAATAAGTATACTTTTTTCCTAATAATTCTCTTCGATAAAGATGTTCGTAATCAAATATGGTCTAGTGGTTAGGTGATCGATTCCCGGTATCGGAAGTTCGTTTTTGAATAAAATATATTTAGTTCATTCATAACAATTCTATTTGATAAGATCTCGTTATCCGATATGGTCTAGTGGCTAGGATACCTGGCTCTCACCCTGGAGGCTCGGGTTCGATTCCCGGTATCGGAAGTTTGTTTTTGAATAAAAGATATTTAGTTCATTCCTAATGATTCTATTTGATAAGATGTTCCTTATCCGATATGGTCTAGTGGCTAGGATACCTGGCTCCAATTAAGTAACATATACTCAATACGCCTGTCAAACCTAATTCGTATATTCATAATTTAATTTTAATTTAGTTTACTTTTGATGCATCTCATAATACTGTTCAGAGAGCAAAAAATAATCCAAGTCGAGTCCTCACTAATAAAAGTAACTGAATTAAGAAAAACCTAGACGATCCACATTTTCTGAGATTGACTTAAGTTTCTTAATTGTATTGTTAATTATGAGTTTCGTGTTTCTTGAATTATTTTATGTGTTATGTTCATTCCTAATGATTCTAATTGATAAAATGTACGTTATCTGATATGGTCTAGTGGCTAGGATACCTGGCTTTCACCCAGGAGGCTCGGGTTCGATTCCTGGTACCGGAAGTTAGTTTCTAAATAAAATAAGTATACTTTTTTCCTAATAATTCTCTTCGATAAAGATGTTCGTAATCAAATATGGTCTAGTGGTTAGGTGATCGATTCCCGGTATCGGAAGTTCGTTTTTGAATAAAATATATTTAGTTCATTCATAATAATTCTATTTGATAAGATCTCGTTATCCGATATGGTCTAGTGGCTAGGATACCTGGCTCTCACCCAGGAGGCTCAGGTTCGATTCCCGGTATCGGAAGTTCGTTTTTGAATAAAAGATATTTAGTTCATTCATAATAATTCTATTTGATATGACGTTCGTTATCCGATATTGTCTAGTGGCTAGGATACCTGGCTCTCACCCAGGAGGCTCGGGTTCGATTCCCGGTATCGGAAGTTTGTTTTTGAATGAAGGACGTTTATTTTCTTTCTAATAATTCGCTTCGGAAGAGATGTTCGTAATCTGAATTGGCCTAGTGGCTAGGATATCTGGTTCAATCACAGGAGACTAGGTTTCGATTCCTAATTTGATTCATAATAATTCTATTTGATAAATGTTCGTTATCTGATATATTCTAGTAGCTAGGATACGTGGCTTTCACCCAGAAGGCTCGGGTTCGATTCCTGGTACCGGAAGTTAGTTTCTAAATAAAATAAGTATACTTTTTTCCTTATAATTCTCTTTGATAAAGATGTTCGTAATCAAATATGGTCTAGTGGTTAGGTCATCGATTCCCGGTATCGGAAGTTCGTTTTTGAATAAAAGATATTTAGTTCATTCATAATAATTCTATTTGATAAGACGTTCATTATCCGATATGGTCTAGTGGCTAGGATACCTGGCTCTCACCCAGGAGGCTCGGGTTCGATTCCCGGTATCGGAAGTTTGTTTTTGAATAAAAGATATTTAGTTCATTCCTAATGATTCTATTTGATAAGATGTTCCTTATCCGATATGGTCTAGTGGCTAGGATACCTGGCTCTAATTAAGTAACATATACTCAATACGCCTGTCAAACCTAATTCATATATTCATAATTCAATTTTAATTTGATTTACTTTTGATGCATCTCATAATACTGTTCATAGAGCAAAAAATAATCCAACTCGAGTCCTCACTAATAAAAGTAACTGAATTAAGAAAAACCTAGACGATCCACATTTTCTGAGATTGACTTAAGTTTTTTAATTGTATTGTTAATTATGAGTTTCGTGTTTCTTGAATTATTTTATGTGTAATGTTCATTCCTAATGGTTCTAATTGATAAGATGTACGTTATCCGATATGGTCTAGTGGCTAGGATACCTGGCTTTCACCCAGGAGGCTCGGGTTCGATTCCCGGTATCGGAAGTTTGTTTTTGAATGAAGGACGTTTATTTTCTTTCTAATAATTCTCTTCGGAAGAGATGTTCGTAATCTGAATTGGCCTAGTGGCTAGGATATCTGGTTCAATCACAGGAGACTAGGTTTCGATTCCTAATTTGATTCATAATAATTCTATTTGATAAATGTTCGTTATCTGATATATTCTATTAGCTAGGATACGTGGCTTTCACCCAGAAGGCTCGGGTTCGATTCCTGGCACCGGAAGTTAGTTTCTAAATAAAATAAGTATACTTTTTTCCTTATAATTCTCTTTGATAAAGATGTTCGTAATCAAATATGGTCTAGTGGTTAGGTGATCGATTCCCGGTATCGGAAGTTCGTTTTTGAATAAAAGATATTTAGTTCATTCATAATAATTCTATTTTATAAGACGTTCGTTATCCGATATGGTCTAGTGGCTAGGATACCTGGCTCTCACCCAGGAGGCTCGGGTTCGATTTCCGGTATCGGAAGTTTGTTTTTGAATAAAAGATATTTAGTTCATTCCTAATGATTCTATTTGATAAGATGTTCCTTATCCGATATGGTCTAGTGGCTAGGATACCTGGCTCTAATTAAGTAACATATACTCAATACGCCTGTCAAACCTAATTCATATATTCCTAATTTAATTTTAATTTAATTTACTTTTGATGCATCTCATAATACTGTTCATAGAGCAAAAAATAATCCAAGTCGAGTCCTCACTAATAAAAGTAACTGAATTAAGAAAAACCTAGACGATCCACATTTTCTGAGATTCACTTAAGTTTCTTAATTGTATTGTTAATTATGAATTTCGTGTTTCTTGAATTATTTTATGTGTTATGTTCATTCCTAATGATTCTAATTGGTAAAATGTACGTTATCTGATATGGTCTAGTGGCTAGGATACCTGGCTTTCACCCAGGAGTCTCGGGTTCGATTCCTGGTACCGGAAGTTAGTTTCTAAATAAAATAAGTATACTTTTTTCTTAATAATTCTCTTCGATAAAGATGTTCGTAATCAAATATGGTCTAGTGGTTAGGTGATCGATTCCCGGTATCGGAAGTTCGTTTTTGAATGAAATATATTTAGTTCATTCATAATAATTCTATTTGATAAGACGTTCGTTATCCGATATGGTCTAGTGGCTAGGATACCTGGCTCTCACCCAGGAGGCACGGGTTCGATTCCCGGTATCGGAAGTTCGTTTTTGAATAAAAGATATTTATTTCATTCATAATAATTCTATTTGATATGACGTTCGTTATCCGATATTGTCTAGTGGCTAGGATACCTGGCTCTCACCCAGGAGGCTCGGGTTCGATTCCCGGTATCGGAAGTTTGTTTTTGAATGAAGGACGTTTATTTTCTTTCTAATAATTCGCTTCGGAAGAGATGTTCGTAATCTGAATTGGCCTAGTGGCTAGGATATCTGGTTCAATCACAGGAGACTAGGTTTCGATTCCTAATTTGATTCATAATAATTCTATTTGATAAATGTTCGTTATCTGATATGGTCTAGTGGCTAGGATACCTGGCTTTCACCCAGGAGGCTCGGGTTCGATTCCTGGTACCGGAAGTTAGTTTCTAAATAAAATAAGTATACTTTTTTCTTAATAATTCTCTTCGATAAAGATGTTCGTAATCAAATATGGTCTAGTAGTTAGGTTATCGATTCCCGGTATCGGAAGTTCGTTTTTGAATAAAATATATTTAGTTCATTCATAATAATTCTATTTGATGAGACGTTCGTTATCCGATATGGTCTAGTGGCTAGGATACCTGGCTCTCACCCAGGAGGCTCGGGTTCGATTCCCGGTATCGGAAGTTCGTTTTTGAATAAAAGATATTTAGTTCATTCATAATAATTCTATTTGATATGACGTTCGTTATCCGATATTGTCTAGTGGCTAGGATACCTGGCTCTCACCCAGGAGGCACGGGTTCGATTCCCGGTATCGGAAGTTGGGTTTTGAATAAAAGATATTTAGTTCATTCCTAATAATTCTATTTGATAAGATGTTCGTTATCCCATATGGTCCAGTGGCTAGGATACCTGGCTCTAATTATGTAACATTAACTCATTACGTCTGTCAAACCTAATTCATATATTCATAATTTAATTTTACCTGAGTCTTTTGATGCATCTCATAATACTGTTCATAGAGCAAACAATAATCCAAGGCGAGTCCTCACTAATAATTCTAATTGATAAGATGTCCGTTATCCGATATGGTCTCGTGGCTAGGATATCTGGCTTTCACCCAGAAGGCTCGGGTTCGATTCCCGGTATCGGAAGTTTGTTTTTGAATGAAGGACGTTTATTTTTTTTCTAATAATTCGCTTCGGAAAAGATGTTCGTAATCTGAATTGGCCTAGTGGCTAGGATACCTGGTTCAATCACAGGAGACTAGGTTTTGATTCCTAATTTGATTCATAATAATTCTATTTGATAAATGTTCGTTATCTGATATATTCTAGTGGCTAGGATACGTGGCTTTCACCCAGAAGGCTCGGGTTCGATTCCTGGTACCGGAAGTTAGTTTCTAATAAAATAAGTATACTTTTTCCTTATAATTCTCTTTGATAAAGATGTTCGCAATCAAATATGGTCTAGCAGTTAGGTGATCGATTCCCGGTATCGGAAGTTCGTTTTTGAATAAAAGATATTTAGTTCATTCATAATAATTCTATTTGATAAGACGTTCGTTATCCGATATTGTCTAGTGGCTAGGATACCTGGCTCTCACACAGAAGGCTCGGGTTAGATTCCCGGTATCGGAAGTTCGTTTTTGAATAAAAGATATTTAGTTCATTCATAATAATTCTCTTTGATAGGACGTTCGTTATCCGATATGGTCTAGTGGCTACGATACCTGGCTCTCACCCAGGAGGCTCGGGTTCGATTCCCGGTATCGGAAGTTCGTTTTGGAATAAAAGATATTTAGTTCATTCCTAATAATTCTATTTGATAAGATGTCCGTTATCCGATAATGTCTAGTGGCTAGGATACCTGGCTCTAATTAAGTAACATATACTCAATACGCCTGTCAAACCTAATTCATTTATTCATAATTTAATTTTACCTGAGTCTTTTGATGCATCTCATAATACTGTTCATAGAGCAAAAAATAATCCAACTCGAGTCCTCACTAATAAAAGTAACTGAATTAAGAAAAACCTAGACGATCCACATTTTCTGAGATTGATTTATGTTTCTTAATTGTATTGTTAATTATGAGTTTCGTGTTTCTTGAATAATTTCATGTGTTATGTTCATTCCTAATGATTCTAATTGATAAGATGTACGTTATCCGATATGGTCTAGTGGCTAGGATACCTGGCTTTCACCCAGGAGGCTCGGGTTCGATTCCTGGTATCGGAAGTTTGTTTTTGAATAAAGGACGTTTATTTTCTTTCTAATAATTCGCTTCGGAAGAGATGCTCGTAATCTGAATTGGCCTAGTGGCTAGGATATCTGGTTCAATCACAGGAGGCTAGGTTTCGATTCCTTATTTGATTCATAATAATTCTATTTGATAAAATGTTCGTTATCTGATATATTCTAGTGGCTAGGATACGTGGCTTTCACCCAGAAGGCTCGGGTTCGATTACTGGCACCGGAAGTTAGTTTCTTAATAAAATAAGTATACTTTTTTCCTAATAATTCTCTTTGATTAAGATGTTCGTAATCAAATATGGTCTAGTGGTTAGGTGATCGATTCCCGGTATCGGAAGTTCGTTTTTGAATAAAATATATTTAGTTCATTTATAATAATTCTATTTGATAAGACGTTCGTTATCCGATATGGTCTAGTGGCTAGGATACCTGGCTCTCACCCAGGAGGCTCGTGTTCGATTCCCGGTATCGGAAGTTTGTTTTTGAATAAAAGATATTTATTTCATTCATAATAATTCTATTTGGAATGACGTTCGTTATCCGATATTGTCTAGTGGCTACGATACCTGGCTCTCACCCAGGTGGCTCGGGTTCGATTCCCGGTATCGGAAGTTTGTTTTTGAATGAAGGACGTTTATTTTCTTTCTAATAATTCGCTTCGGAAGAGATGTTTGTAATCTGAATTGGCCTAGTGGCTAGGATATCTGGTTCAATCACAGGAGACTAGGTTTCGATTCCTAATTTGATTCATAATAATTCTATTTGATAAATGTTCGTTATCTGATATATTCTAGTAGCTAGGATACGTGGCTTTCACCCAGAAGGCTCGGGTTCGATTCCTGGTACCGGAAGTTAGTTTCTAAATAAAATAAGTATACTTTTTTCCTTATAATTCTCTTTGATAAAGATGTTCGTAATCAAATATGGTCTAGTGGTTAGGTGATCGATTCCCGGTATCGGAAGTTCGTTTTTGAATAAAAGATATTTAGTTCATTCATAATAATTCTATTTGATAAGACGTTCGTTATCCGATATGGTCTAGTGGCTAGGATACCTGGCTCTCACCCAGGAGGCTCGGGTTCGATTCCCGGTATCGGAAGTTTGTTTTTGAATAAAAGATATTTAGTTCATTCCTAATGATTCTATTTGATAAGATGTTCCTTATCCGATATGGTCTAGTGGCTAGGATACCTGGCTCTAATTAAGTAACATATACTCAATACGCCTGTCAAACCTAATTCATATATTCATAATTTAATTTTACCTGAGTCTTTTGATGCATCTCATAATACTGTTCATAGAGCAAAAAATAATCCAACTCGAGTCCTCACTAATAAAAGTAACTGAATTAAGAAAAACCTAGACGATCCACATTTTCTGAGATTGACTTAAGTTTCTTAATTGTATTGTTAATTATGAGTTTCGTGTTTCTTGAATTATTTTATGTGTTATGTTCATTCCTAATGGTTCTAATTGATAAGATTTACGTTATCCGATATGGTTTAGTGGCTAGGATACCTGGCTTTCACCCAGGAGGCTCGGGTTCGATTCCCGGTATCGGAAGTTTGTTTTTGAATGAAGGACGTTTATTTTCTTTCTAATAATTCGCTTCGGAAGAGATGTTCGTAATCTGAATTGGCCTAGTGGCTAGGATATCTGGTTCAATCACAGGAGACTAGGTTTCGATTCCTAATTTGATTCATAATAATTCTATTTGATAAATGTTCGTTATCTGATATATTCTATTAGCTAGGATACGTGGCTTTCACCCAGAAGGCTCGGGTTCGATTCCTGGCACCGGAAGTTAGTTTCTAAATAAAATAAGTATACTTTTTTCCTTATAATTCTCTTTGATAAAGATGTTCGTAATCAAATATGGTCTAGTGGTTAGGTGATCGATTCCCGGTATCGGAAGTTCGTTTTTGAATAAAAGATATTTAGTTCATTCATAATAATTCTATTTTATAAGACGTTCGTTATCCGATATGGTCTAATGGCTAGGATACCTGGCTCTCACCCAGGAGGCTCGGGTTCGATTTCCGGTATCGGAAGTTTGTTTTTGAATAAAAGATATTTAGTTCATTCCTGAAGATTCTATTTGATAAGATGTTCCTTATCCGATATGGTCTAGTGGCTAGGATACCTGGCTCTAATTAAGTAACATATACTCAATACGCCTGTCAAACCTAATTCATATATTCATAATTTAATTTTAATTTAATTTACTTTTGATGCATCTCATAATACTGTTCATAGAGCAAAAAATAATCCAAGTCGAGTCCTCACTAATAAAAGTAACTGAATTAAGAAAAACCTAGACGATCCACATTTTTCTGAGATTGACTTAAGTTTCTTAATTGTATTGTTAATTATTAGTTTCGTGTTTCTTTAATTATTTTATGTGTTATGTTCATTCCTAATGATTCTAATTGATAAAATGTACGTTATCTGATATGGTCTAGTGGCTAGGATACCTGGCTTTCACCCAGGAGGCTCGGGTTCGATTCCTGGTACCGGAAGTTAGTTTCTAAATAAAATAAGTATACTTTTTTCCTAATAATTCTCTTCGATAAAGATGTTCGTAATCAAATATGGTCTAGTGGTTAGGTGATCGATTCCCGGTATCGGAAGTTCGTTTTTGAATAAAATATATTTAGTTCATTCATAATAATTCTATTTGATAAGATCTCGTTATCCGATATGGTCTAGTGGCTAGGATATTTGGCTCTCACCCAGGAGGCTCGGGTTCGATTCCCGGTATCGGAAGTTCGTTTTTGAATAAAAGATATTTAGTTCATTCATAATAATTCTATTTGATATGACGTTCGTTATCCGATATTGTCTAGTGGCTAGGATACCTGGCTCTCACCCAGGAGGCTCGGGTTCGATTCCCGGTATCGGAAGTTTGTTTTTGAATGAAGGACGTTTATTTTCTTTCTAATAATTCGCTTCGGAAGAGATGTTCGTAATCTGAATTGGCCTAGTGGCTAGGATATCTGGTTCAATCACAGGAGACTAGGTTTCGATTCCTAATTTGATTCATAATAATTCTATTTGATAAATGTTCGTTATCTGATATATTCTAGTAGCTAGGATACGTGGCTTTCACCCAGAAGGCTCGGGTTCGATTCCTGGTACCGGAAGTTAGTTTCTAAATAAAATAAGTATACTTTTTTCCTTATAATTCTCTTTGATAAAGATGTTCGTAATCAAATATGGTCTAGTGGTTAGGTGATCGATTCCCGGTATCGGAAGTTCGTTTTTGAATAAAATATATTTAGTTCATTTATAATAATTCTATTTGATAAGACGTTCGTTATCCGATATGGTCTAGTGGCTAGGATACCTGGCTCTCACCCAGGAGGCTCGTGTTCGATTCCCGGTATCGGAAGTTTGTTTTTGAATAAAAGATATTTATTTCATTCATAATAATTCTATTTGGAATGACGTTCGTTATCCGATATTGTCTAGTGGCTACGATACCTGGCTCTCACCCAGGTGGCTCGGGTTCGATTCCCGGTATCGGAAGTTTGTTTTTGAATGAAGGACGTTTATTTTCTTTCTAATAATTCGCTTCGGAAGAGATGTTTGTAATCTGAATTGGCCTAGTGGCTAGGATATCTGGTTCAATCACAGGAGACTAGGTTTCGATTCCTAATTTGATTCATAATAATTCTATTTGATAAATGTTCGTTATCTGATATATTCTAGTAGCTAGGATAAGTGGCTTTCACCCAGAAGGCTCGGGTTCGATTCCTGGTACCGGAAGTTAGTTTCTAAATAAAATAAGTATACTTTTTTCCTTATAATTCTCTTTGATAAAGATGTTCGTAATCAAATATGGTCTAGTGGTTAGGTGATCGATTCCCGGTATCGGAAGTTCGTTTTTGAATAAAAGATATTTAGTTCATTCATAATAATTCTATTTGATAAGACGTTCGTTATCCGATATGGTCTAGTGGCTAGGATACCTGGCTCTCACCCAGGAGGCTCGGGTTCGATTCCCGGTATCGGAAATTTGTTTTTGAATAAAAGATATTTAGTTCATTCCTAATGATTCTATTTGATAAGATATTCCTTATCCGATATGGTCTAGTGGCTAGGATACCTGGCTCTAATTAAGTAACATATACTCAATACGCCTGTCAAACCTAATTCATATATTCATAATTTAATTTTACCTGAGTCTTTTGATGCATCTCATAATACTGTTCATAGAGCAAAAAATAATCCAACTCGAGCCCTCACTAATAAAAGTAACTGAATTAAGAAAAACCTAGACGATCCACATTTTCTGAGATTGACTTAAGTTTCTTAATTGTATTGTTAATTATGAGTTTCGTGTTTCTTGAATTATTTTATGTGTTATATTCATTCCTAATGGTTCTAATTGATGAGATTTACGTTACCCGATATGGTTTAGTGGCTAGGATACCTGGCTTTCACCCAGGAGGCTCGGGTTCGATTCCCGGTATCGGAAGTTTGTTTTTGAATGAAGGACGTTTATTTTCTTTCTAATAATTCGCTTCGGAAGAGATGTTCGTAATCTGAATTGGCCTAGTGGCTAGGATATCTGGTTCAATCACAGAAGACTAGGTTTCGATTCCTAATTTGATTCATAATAATTCTATTTGATAAATGTTCGTTATCTGATATATTCTAGTAGCTAGGATACGTGGCTTTCACCCAGAAGGCTCGGGTTCGATTCCTGGTACCGGAAGTTAGTTTCTAAATAAAATAAGTATACTTTTTTCCTTATAATTCTCTTTGATAAAGATGTTCGTAATCAAATATGGTCTAGTGGTTAGGTGATCGATTCCCGGTATCGGAAGTTCGTTTTTGAATAAAAGATATTTAGTTCATTCATAATAATTCTATTTTATAAGACGTTCGTTATCCGATATGGTCTAATGGCTAGGATACCTGGCTCTCACCCAGGAGGCTCGGGTTCGAATTCCGGTATCGGAAGTTTGTTTTTGAATAAAAGATATTTAGTTCATTCCTGAAGATTCTATTTGATAAGATGTTCCTTATCCGATATGGTCTAGTGGCTAGGATACCTGGCTCTAATTAAGTAACATATACTCAATACGCCTGTCAAAACTAATTCATATATTCATAATTTAATTTTAATTTAATTTACTTTTGATGCATCTCATAATACTGTTCATAGAGCAAAAAATAATCCAAGTTGAGTCCTCACTAATAAAAGTAACTGAATTAAGAAAAACCTAGACGATCCACATTTTCTGAGATTGACTTAAGTTTCTTAATTGTATTGTTAATTATGAGTTTCGTGTTTCTTGAATTATTTTATGTGTTATGTTCATTCCTAATGATTCTAATTGATAAAATGTACGTTATCTGATATGGTCTAGTGGCTAGGATACCTGGCTTTCACCCAGGAGGCTCGGGTTCGATTCCTGGTACCGGAAGTTAGTTTCTAAATAAAATAAGTATACTTTTTTCCAAATAATTCTCTTCGATAAAGATGTTCGTAATCAAATATGGTCTAGTGGTTAGGTGATCGATTCCCGGTATCGGAAGTTCGTTTTTGAATAAAATATATTTAGTTCATTCATAATAATTCTATTTGATAAGATCTCGTTATCCGATATGGTCTAGTGGCTAGGATATTTGGCTCTCACCCAGGAGGCTCGGGTTCGATTCCCGGTATCGGAAGTTCGTTTTTGAATAAAAGATATTTAGTTCATTCATAATAATTCTATTTGATATGACGTTCGTTATCCGATATTGTCTAGTGGCTAGGATACCTGGCTCTCACCCAGGAGGCTCGGGTTCGATTCCCGGTATCGGAAGTTTGTTTTTGAATGAAGGACGTTTATTTTCTTTCTAATAATTCGCTTCGGAAGAGATGTTCGTAATCTGAATTGGCCTAGTGGCTAGGATATCTGGTTCAATCACCGGAGACTAGGTTTCGATTCCTAATTTGATTCATAATAATTCTATTTGATAAATGTTCGTTATCTGATATATTCTAGTAGCTAGGATACGTGGCTTTCACCCAGAAGGCTCGGGTTCGATTCCTGGTACCGGAAGTTAGTTTCTAAATATAATAAGTATACTTTTTTCCTTATAATTCTCTTTGATAAAGATATTCGTAATCAAATATGGTCTAGTGGTTAGGTCATCGATTCCCGGTATCGGAAGTTCGTTTTTGAATAAAAGATATTTAGTTCATTCATAATAATTCTATTTGATAAGACGTTCGTTATCCGATATGGTCTAGTGGCTAGGATACCTGGCTCTCACCCAGGAGGCTCGGGTTCGATTCCCGGTATCGGAAGTTTGTTTTTGAATAAAAGATATTTAGTTCATTCCTAATGATTCTATTTGATAAGATGTTCCTTATCCGATATGGTCTAGTGGCTAGGACACCTGGCTCTAATTAAGTAACATATACTCAATACGCCTGTCAAACCTAATTCGTATATTCATAATTTAATTTTACCTGAGTCTTTTGATGCATCTCATAATACTGTTCATAGAGCAAAAAATAATCCAACTCGAGTCCTCAGTAATAAAAGTAACTGAATTAAGAAAAACCTAGACGATCCACATTTTCTGAGATTGACTTAAGTTTCTTAATTGTATTGTTAATTATGAGTTTCGTGTTTCTTGAATTATTTTATGTGTAATGTTCATTCCTAATGGTTCTAATTGATAAGATGTACATTATCCGATATGGTCTAGTGGCTAGGATACCTGGCTTTCACCCAGGAGGCTCGGGTTCGATTCCCGGTATCGGAAGTTTGTTTTTGAATGAAGGACGTTTATTTTCTTTCTAATAATTCGCTTCGGAAGAGATGTTCGTAATCTGAATTGGCCTAGTGGCTAGGATATCTGGTTCAATCACAGGAGACTAGGTTTCGATTCCTAATTTGATTCATAATAATTCAATTTGATAAATGTTCGTTATCTGATATATTCTATTAGCTAGGATACGTGGCTTTCACCCAGAAGGCTCGGGTTCGATTCCTGGTACCGGAAGTTAGTTTCTAAATAAAATAAGTATACTTTTTTCCTCATAATTCTCTTTGATAAAGATGTTCGTAATCAAATATGGTCTAGTGGTTAGGTGATCGCTTCCCGGTATCGGAAGTTCGTTTTTGAATAAAAGATATTTAGTTCATTCATAATAATTCTATTTTATAAGACGTTCGTTATCCGATATGGTCTAGTGGCTAGGATACCTGGCTCTCACCCAGGAGGCTCGGGTTCGAATTCCGGTATCGGAAGTTTGTTTTTGAATAAAAGATATTTAGTTCATTCCTAATGATTCTATTTGATAAAATGTTCTTTATCCGATATGGTCTAGTGGCTAGGATACCTGGCTCTAATTAAGTAACATATACTCAATACGCCTGTCAAACCTAATTCATATATTCATAATTTAATTTTAATTTAATTTACTTTTGATGCATCTCATAATACTGTTCATAGAGCAAAAAATAATCCAAGTCGAGTCCTCACTAATAAAAGTAACTGAATTAAGAAAAATCTAGACGATCCACATTTTCTGAGATTCACTTAAGTTTCTTAATTGTATTGTTAATTATGAGTTTCGTGTTTCTTGAATTATTTTATGTGTTATGTTCATTCCTAATGATTCTAATTGGTAAAATGTACGTTATCTGATATGGTCTAGTGGCTAGGATACCTGGCTTTCACCCAGGAGGCTCGGGTTCGATTCCTGGTACCGGAAGTTAGTTTCTAAATAAAATAAGTATACTTTTTTCTTAATAATTCTCTTCGATAAAGATGTTCGTAATCAAATATGGTCTAGTAGTCAGGTGATCGATTCCCGGTATCGGAAGTTCGTTTTTGAATAAAATATATTTAGTTCATTCATAATAATTCTATTTGATAAGACGTTCGTTATCCGATATGGTCTAGTGGCTAGGATACCTGGCTCTCACCCAGGAGGCTCGGGTTCGATTCCCGGTATCGGAAGTTCGTTTTTGAATAAAAGATATTTAGTTCATTCATAATAATTCTATTTGATATGACGTTCGTTATCCGATATTGTCTAGTGGCTAGGATACCTGGCTCTCACCCAGGAGGCACGGGTTCGATTCCCGGTATCGGAAGTTGGTTTTTGAATAAAAGATATTTAGTTCATTCCTAATAATTCTAATTGATAAGATGTTCGTTATCCGATATGGTCTAGTGGCTAGGATACCTGGCTCTCACCCAGGAGGCTCGGGTTCGATTCCCGGTATCAAAAGTTCGTTTTTGAATAAAAGATATTTAGTTCATTTATAATAATTCTATTTGATATGACGTTCGTTATCCGATATTGTCTAGTGGCTACGATACCTGGCTCTCACCCAGGTGGCTCGGGTTCGATTCCCGGTATCGGAAGATTGTTTTTGAATGAAGGACGTTTATTTTCTTTCTAATAATTCGCTTCGGAAGAGATGTTTGTAATCTGAATTGGCCTAGTGGCTAGGATATCTGGTTCAATCACAGGAGACTAGGTTTCGATTCCTAATTTGATTCATAATAATTCTATTTGATAAATGTTCGTTATCTGATATATTCTAGTAGCTAGGATACTTGGCTTTCACCCAGAAGGCTCAGGTTCGATTCCTGGTACCGGAAGTTAGTTTTTAAATAAAATAAGTATACTTTTTTCCTTAAAATTCTCTTTGATAAAGATGTTCGTAATCAAATATGGTCTAGTGGTTAGGTGATCGATTCCCGGTATCGGAAGTTCGTTTTTAAATAAAAGATATTTAGTTCATTCATAATAATTCTATTTTATAAGACGTTCGTTATCCGATATGGTCTAATGGCTAGGATACCTGGCTCTCACCCAGGAGGCTCGGGTTCGATTTCTGGTATCGGAAGTTTGTTTTTGAATAAAAGATATTTAGTTCATTCCTAATGATTCTATTTGATTAGATGTTCCTTATCCGATATGGTCTAGTGGCTAGGATACCTGGCTCTAATTAAGTAACATATACTCAATACGCCTGTCAAACCTAATTCATATATTCATAATTTAATTTTAATTTAATTTACTTTTGATGCATCTCATAATACTGTTCATAGGGCAAAAAATAATCCAAGTCGAGTCCTCACTAATAAAAGTAACTGAATTAAGAAAAACCTAGACGATCCACATTTTCTGAGATTGACTTAAGTTTCTTAATTGTATTGTTAATTATGAGTTTCGTGTTTCTTGAATTATTTTATGTGTTATGTTCATTCCTAATGATTCTAATTGATAAAATGTACGTTATCTGATATGGTCTAGTGGCTAGGATACCTGGCTTTCACCCAGGAAGCTCGGGTTCGATTCCTGGTACCGGAAGTTAGTTTCTAAATAAAATAAGTATACTTTTTTCTTAATAATTCTCTTCGATAAAGATGTTCGTAATCAAATATGGTCTAGTGGTTAGGTGATCGATTCCCGGTATCGGAAGTTCGTTTTTGAATAAAATATATTTAGTTCATTCATAATAATTCTATTTGATAAGACGTTCGTTATCCGATATGGTCTAGTGGCTAGGATACCTGGCTCTCACCCAGGAGGCTCGGGTTCGATTCCCTGTATCGGAAGTTGGTTTTTGAGTAAAAGATATTTAGTTCATTCATAATAATTCTATTTGATAAGACGTTCGTTATCCGATATGGTCTAGTGGCTAGGATACCTGGCTCTCACCCAGGAGGCTCGGGTTCGATTCCCGGTATCGGAAGTTCGTTTTTGAATAAAAGATATTTAGTTCATTCATAATAATTCTATTTGATATGATGTTCGTTATCCGATATTGTCTAGTGGCTAGGATACCTGGCTCTCACCCAGGAGGCTCGGGTTCGATTCCCGGTATCGGAAGTTCCTTTTTGAATAAAAGATATTTAGTTCATTCCTAATAATTCTATTTGATAAGAGGTTCTTATCCCATATGGTCCAGTGGCTAGGATACCTGGCTCTAATTATGTAACATATACTCATTACGTCTGTCAAACCTAATTCATATATTCATAATTTAATTTTACCTGAGTCTTTTGATGCATCTCATAATACTGTTCATAGAGCAAAAAATAATTCAAGTCGAGTCCTCACTAATAATTCTAATTGATAAGATGTCCGTTATCCGTGGCTAGGATATCCGTTATAGTGGCTAGGATATCTGGCTTTCACCCAGAAGGCTCGGGTTCGATTCCCGGTATCGGAAGTTTGTTCTTGAATGAAGGACGTTTATTTTCTTTCTAATAATTCGCTTCGGAAGAGATGTTCGTAATCTGAATTGGCCTAGTGGCTAGGATATCTGGTTCAATCACAGGAGACTAGGTTTCGATTCCTAATTTGATTCATAATAATTCTATTTGATAAATGTTCGTTATCTGATATATTCTAGTGGCTAGGATACGTGGCTTTCACCCAGAAGGCTCGGGTTCGATTCCTGGTACCGGAAGTTAGTTTCTAATAAAATAAGTATACTTTTTCCTTATAATTCTCTTTGATAAAGATGTTCGCAATCAAATATGGTCTAGTAGTTAGGTGATCGATTCCCGGTATCGGAAGTTCGTTTTTGAATAAAAGATATTTAGTTCATTCATAATAATTCTATTTGATAAGACGTTCGTTATCCGATATTGTCTAGTGGCTAGGATACCTGGCTCTCACACAGAAGGCTCGGGTTAGATTCCCGGTATCGGAAGTTCGTTTTTGAATAAAAGATATTTAGTTCATTCATAATAATTCTCTTTGATAGGACGTTCGTTATCCGATATGGTCTAGTGGCTAGGATACCTGGCTCTCACCCAGGAGGCTCGGGTTCGATTCCCGGTATCGGAAGTTCGTTTTGGAATAAAAGATATTTAGTTCATTCCTAATAATTCTATTTGATAAGATGTCCGTTATCCGATAATGTCTAGTGGCTAGGATACCTGGCTCTAATTAAGTAACATATACTCAATACGCCTGTCAAACCTAATTCATTTATTCATAATTTAATTTTACCTGAGTCTTTTGATGCATCTCATAATACTGTTCATAGAGCAAAAAATAATCCAACTCGAGTCCTTACTAATAAAAGTAACTGAATTAAGAAAAACCTAGACGATCCACATTTTCTGAGATTGATTTAAGTTTCTTAATTGTATTGTTAATTATGAGTTTCGTGTTTCTTGAATTATTTCATGTGTTATGTTTATTCCTAATGATTCTAATTGAAAAGATGTACGTTATCCGATATGGTCTAGTGGCTAGAATACCTGGCTTTCACCCAGAAGGCTCGGGTTCGATTCCCGGTATCGGAAGTTTGTTTTTGAATAAAGGACGTTTATTTTCTTTCTAATAGTTCGCTTCGGAAGAGATGTTCGTAATCTGAATTGGCCTAGTGGCTAGGATATCTGGTTCAATCACAGGAGGCTAGGTTTCGATTCCTTATTTGATTCATAATAATTCTATTTGATAAAATGTTCGTTATCTGATATATTCTAGTGGCTAGGATAAGTGGCTTTCACCCAGAAGGCTCGGGTTCGAATACTGGTACCGGAAGTTAGTTTCTTAATAAAATAAGTATACTTTTTTCCTAATAATTCTCTTTGATAAAGATGTTCGTAATCAAATATGGTCTAGTGGTTAGGTGATCGATTCCCGGTATCGGAAGTTCGTTTTTGAATAAAATATATTTAGTTCATTCATAATAATTCTATTTGATGAGACGTTCGTTATCCGATATGGTCTAGTGGCTAGGATACCTGGCTCTCACCCAGGAGGCTCGGGTTCGATTCCCGGTATCGGAAGTTCGTTTTTGAATAAAAGATATTTATTTCATTCATAATAATTCTATTTGATATGACGTTGGTTATCCGATATTGTCTAGTGGCTAGGATACCTGGCTCTCACCCAGGTGGCTCGGGTTCGATTCCCGGTATCGGAAGTTTGTTTTTGAATGAAGGACGTTTATTTTCTTTCTAATAATTCGCTTCGGAAGAGATGTTCGTAATCTGAATTGGCCTAGTGGCTAGGATATCTGGTTCAATCACAGGAGACTAGGTTTCGATTCCTAATTTGATTCATAATAATTCTATTTGATAAATGTTCGTTATCTGATATATTCTAGTAGCTAGGATACGTGGCTTTCACCCAGAAGGCTCGGGTTCGATTCCTGGTACCGGAAGTTAGTTTCTAAATAAAATAAGTATACTTTTTTCCTTATAATTCTCTTTTATAAAGATGTTCGTAATCAAATATGGTCTAGTGGTTAGGTGATCGATTCCCGGTATCGAAAGTTCGTTTTTGAATAAAAGATATTTAGTTCATTCATAATAATTCTATTTGATAAGACGTTCGTTATCCGATATGGTCTAGTGGCTAGGATACCTGGCTCTCACCCAGGAGGCTCGGGTTCGATTCCCGGTATCGGAAGTTTGTTTTTGAATAAAAGATAATTAGTTCATTCCTAATGATTCTATTTGATAAGATGTTCCTTATCCGATATGGTCTAGTGGCTAGGATACCTGGCTCTAATTAAGTAACATTAACTCAATACGCCTGTCAAACCTAATTCATATATTCATAATTTAATTTTACCTGAGTCTTTTGATGCATCTCATAATACTGTTCATAGAGCAAAAAATAATCCAACTCGGGTCCTCACTAATAAAAGTAACTGAATTAAGAAAAACCTAGACGATCCACATTTTCTGAGATTGACTTAAGTTTCTTAATTGTATTGTTAATTATGAGTTTCGTGTTTCTTGAATTATTTTATGGGTTATGTTCATTCCTAATGGTTCTAATTGATAAGATGTACGTTATCCGATATGGTCTAGTGGCTAGGATACCTGGCTTTCACCCAGGAGGCTCCGGTTCGATTCCCGGTATCGGAAGTTTGTTTTTGAATGAAGGACGTTTATTTTCTTTCCTATAATTCGCTTCGGAAGAGATGTTCGTAATCTGAATTGGCCTAGTGGCTAGGATATCTGGTTCAATCACAGGAGACTAGGTTTCGATTCCTAATTTGATTCATAATAATTCTATTTGATAAATGTTCGTTATCTGATATATTCTAGTAGCTAGGATACGTGGCTTTCACCCAGAAGGCTCGGGTTCGATTCCTGGTACCGGAAGTTAGTTTCTAAATAATATAAGTATACTTTTTTTCTTATAATTCTCTTTGATAAAGATGTTCATAATCAAATATGGTCTAGTGGTTAGGTGATCGATTCCCGGTATCGGAAGTTCGTTTTTGAATAAAAGATATTAAGTTCATTCATAATAATTCTATTTTATAAGACGTTCGTTATCCGATATGGTCTAGTGGCTAGGATACCTGGCTCTCACCCAGGAGGCTCGGGTTCGATTTCCGGTATCGGAAGTTTGTTTTTGAATAAAAGATATTTAGTTCATTCCTAATGATTCTATTTGATAAGATGTTCCTTATCCGATATGGTCTAGTGGCTAGGATACCTGGCTCTAATTAAGTAACATATACTCAATACGCCTGTCAAACCTAATTCATATATTCATAATTTAATTTTAATTCAATTTACTTTTGATGCATCTCATAATACTGTTCATAGAGCAAAAAATAATCCAAGTGGAGTCCTCACTAATAAAAGTAACTGAATTAAGAAAAACCTAGACGATCCACATTTTCTGAGATTGACTTAAGTTTCTTAATTGTATTGTTAATTATGAGTTTCGTGTTTCTTGAATTATTTTATGTGTTATGTTCATTCCTAATGATTCTAATTGATAAAATGTACGTTATCTGATATGGTCTAGTGGCTAGGATACCTGGCTTTCACCCAGGAGGCTCGGGTTCGATTCCTGGTACCGGAAGTTAGTTTCTAAATAAAATAAGTATACTTTTTTCTTAATAATTCTCTTCGATAAAGATGTTCGTAATCAAATATGGTCTAGTGGTTAGGTGATCGATTCCCGGTATCGGAAGTTCGTTTTTGAATAAAATATATTTAGTTCATTCATAATAATTCTATTTGATAAGACGTTCGTTATCCGATATGGTCTAGTGGCTAGGATAACTGGCTCTCACCCAGGAGGCTCGGGTTCGATTCCCGGTATCGGAAGTTGGTTTTTGAATAAAAGATATTTAGTTCATTCATAATAATTCTATTTGATAAGACGTTCGTTATCCGATATGGTCTAGTGGCTAGGATACCTGGCTTTCACCCAGGAGGCTCGGGTTCGATTCCCGGTATCGGAAGTTCGTTTTTGAATAAAAGATATTTAGTTCATTCATAATAATTCTATTTGATATGACGTTCGTTATCCGATATTGTCTAGTGGCTAGGATACATGGCTCTCACCCAGGAGGCTCGGGTTCGATTCCCGGTATCGGAAGTTCCTTTTTGAATAAAAGATATTTAGTTCATTCCTAATAATTCTATTTGATAAGATGTTCTTATCCCATATGGTCCAGTGGCTAGGATACCTGGCTCTAATTATGTAACATATACTCATTACGTCTGTCAAACCTAATTCAAATATTCATAATTTAATTTTACCTGAGTCTTTTGATGCATCTCATAATACTGTTCATAGAGCAAAAAATAATTCAAGTCGAGTCCTCACTAATAATTCTAATTGATAAGATGTCCGTTATCCGTGGCTAGGATATCCGTTATAGTGGCTAGGATATCTGGCTTTCACCCAGAAGGCTCGGGTTCGATTCCCGGCATCGGAAGTTTGTTTTTGAATGAAGGACGCTTATTTTCTTTCTAATAATTCGCTTCGGAAGAGATGTTCGTAATCTGAATTGGCCTAGTGGCTAGGATATCTGGTTCAATCACAGGAGACTAGGTTTCGATTCCTAATTTGATTCATAATAATTCTATTTGATAAATGTTCGTTATCCGATAATGTCTAGTGGCTAGGATACCTGGCTCTAATTAAGTAACATATACTCAATACGCCTGTCAAACCTAATTCATTTATTCATAATTTAATTTTACCTGAGTCTTTTGATGCATCTCATAATACTGTTCATAGAGCAAAAAATAATCCAACTCGAGTCCTCACTAATAAAAGTAACTGAATTAAGAAAAACCTAGACGATCCACATTTTCTGAGATTGATTTAAGTTTCTTAATTGTATTGTTAATTATGAGTTTCGTGTTTCTTGAATTATTTCATGTGTTATGTTTATTCCTAATGATTCTAATTGATAAGATGTACGTTATCCGATATGGTCTAGTGGCTAGAATACCTGGCTTTCACCCAGAAGGCTCGGGTTCGATTCCCGGTATCGGAAGTTTGTTTTTGAATAAAGGACGTTTATTTTCTTTCTAATAGTTCGCTTCGGAAGAGATGTTCGTAATCTGAATTGGCCTAGTGGCTAGGATATCTGGTTCAATCACAGGAGGCTAGGTTTCGATTCCTTATTTGATTCATAATAATTCTAGTTGATAAAATGTTCGTTATCTGATATATTCTAGTGGCTAGGATACGTGGCTTTCACCCAGAAGGCTCGGGTTCGATTACTGGTACCGGAAGTTAGTTTCTTAATAAAATAAGTATACTTTTTTCCTAATAATTCTCTTTGATAAAGATGTTCGTAATTAAATATGGTCTAGTGGTTAGGTGATCGATTCCCGGTATCGGAAGTTCGTTTTTGAATAAAATATATTTAGTTCATTCATAATAATTCTATTTGATGAGACGTTCGTTATCCGATATGGTCTAGTGGCTAGGATACCTGGCTCTCACCCAGGAGGCTCGGGTTCGATTCCCGGTATCGGAAGTTCGTTTTTGAATAAAAGATATTTATTTCATTCATAATAATTCTATTTGATATGACGTTCGTTATCCGATATTGTCTAGTGGCTAGGATACCTGGCTCTAATTAAGTAACATTAACTCAATACGCCTGTCAAACCTAATTCATATATTCATAATTTAATTTTACCTGAGTCTTTTGATGCATCTCATAATACTGTTCATAGAGCAAAAAATAATTCAACTCGGGTCCTCACTAATAAAAGTAACTGAATTAAGAAAAACCTAGACGATCCACATTTTCTGAGATTGACTTAAGTTTCTTAATTGTATTGTTAATTATGAGTTTCGTGTTTCTTGAATTATTTTATGTGTTATGTTCATTCCTAATGATTCTAATTGATAAAATGTAAGTTATCTGATATGGTCTAGTGGCTAGGATACCTGACTTTCACCCAGGAGGCTCGGGTTCGATTCCTGGTACCGGAAGTTAGTTTCTAAATAAAATAAGTATACTTTTTTCTTAATAATTCTCTTCGATAAAGATGTTCGTAATCAAATATGGTCTAGTGGTTAGGTGATCGATTCCCGGTATCGGAAGTTCGTTTTTGAATAAAATATATTTAATTCATTCATAATAATTCTATTTGATAAACGTTCGTTATCCGATATGGTCTAGTGGCTAGGATACCTGGCTCTCACCCAGGAGGCTCGGGTTCGATTCCCGGTATCGGAAGTTCGTTTTTGAATAAAAGATATTTAGTTCATTCATAATAATTCTATTTGATATGACGTTCGTTATCCGATATTGTCTAGTGGCTAGGATACCTGGCTCTCACCCAGGAGGCTCGGGTTCGATTCCCGGTATCGGAAGTTGGTTTTTGAATAAAAGATATTTAGTTCATTCCTAATAATTCTATTTGATAAGATGTTCGTTATCCGATATGCTCTAGTGGCTAGGATACCTGGCTCTCACCCAGGAGGCTCGGATTCGATTCCCGGTATCGAAGGTTCGTTTTTGAATAAAAGATATTTAGTTCATTTATAATAATTCTATTTGATAGGACGTTCGTTATCCGATATGGTCTAGTGGCTAGGATACCTGGCTCTCACCCAGGAGGCTCGGGTTCGATTCCTGGTATCGGAAGTTCGTTTTTGAATATAAGATATTTAGTTCATTCCTAATAATTCTATTTGATAAGATGTTCTTATCCCATATGGTCCAGTGGCTAGGATACCTGGCTCTAATTATGTAACATATACTCATTACGTCTGTCAAACCTAATTCATATATTCATAATTTAATTTTACCTGAGTCTTTTGATGCATCTCATAATACTGTTCATAGAGCAAAAAATAATCCAAGTCGAGTCCTCACTACTAATTCTAATTGATAAGATGTCCGTTATCCGATATGGTCTAGTGGCTAGGATATCTGGCTTTCACCCAGAAGGCTCGGGTTCGATTCCCAGTATCGGAAGCTTGTTTTTGAATGAAGGACGTTTATTTTCTTTCTAATAATTCGCTTCGGAAGAGATGTTCGTAATCTGAATTGGCCTAGTGGCTAGGATATCTGTTTCAATCACAGGATACTAGGTTTCGATTCCTAATTTGATTCATAATAATTCTATTTGATAAATGTTCGTTATCTGATATATTCTAGTGGCTAGGATACGTGGCTTTCACCCAGAAGGCTCGGGTTCGATTCCTGGTACCGGAAGTTAGTTTCTAATAAAATAAGTATACTTTTTCCTTATAATTCTCTTTGATAAAGATGTTCGCAATCAAATATGGTCTAGTAGTTAGGTGATCGATTCCCGGTATCGGAAGTTCGTTTTTGAATAAAAGATATTTAGTTCATTCATAATAATTCTATTTGATAAGACGTTCGTTATCCGATATTGTCTAGTGGCTAGGATACCTGGCTCTCACACAGAAGGCTCGGGTTAGATTCCCGGTATCGGAAGTTCGTTTTTGAATAAAAGATATTTAGTTCATTCATAATAATTCTCTTTGATAGGACGTTCGTTATCCGATATGGTCGAGTGGCTAGGATACCTGCCTCTCACCCAGGAGGCTCGGGTTCGATTCCCGGTATCGGAAGTTCGTTTTGGAATAAAAGATATTTAGTTCATTCCTAATAATTCTATTTGATAAGATGTCCGTTATCCGATAATGTCTAGTGGCTAGGATACCTGGCTCTAATTAAGTAACATATACTCAATACGCCTGTCAAACCTAATTCATTTATTCATAATTTAATTTTACCTGAGTCTTTTGATGCATCTCATAATACTGTTCATAGAGCAAAAAAATAATCCAACTCGAGTCCTCACTAATAAAAGTAACTGAATTAAGAAAAACCTAGACGATCCACATTTGCTGAGATTGATTTAAGTTTCTTAATTGTATTGTTAATTATGAGTTTCGTGTTTCTTGAATTATTTCATGTGTTATGTTCATTCCTAATGATTCTAATATCCGATATGGTCTAGTGGCTAGGATACCTGGCTTTCACCCAGGAGGCTCGGGTTCGATTCCCGGTATCGGAAGTTTGTTTTTGAATAAAGGACGTTTATTTTCTTTCTAATAATTCGCTTCGGAAGAGATGCTCGTAATCTGAATTGGCCTAGTGGCTAGGATATCTGGTTCAATCACATGAGGCTAGGTTTCGATTCCTTATTTGATTCATAATAATTCTATTTGATAAAATGTTCGTTATCTGATATATTCTAGTGGCTAGGATACGTGGCTTTCACCCAGAAGGCTCGGGTTCGATTACTGGTACCGGAAGTTAGTTTCTTAATAAAATAAGTATACTTTTTTCCTAATAATTCTCTTTGATAAAGATGTTCGTAATCAAATATGGTCTAGTGGTTAGGTGATCGATTCCCGGTATCGGAAGTTCGTTTTTGAATAAAATATATTTAGTTCATTCATAATAATTCTATTTGATAAGACGTTCGTTATCCGATATGGTCTAGTGGCTAGGATACCTGGCTCTCACCCAGGAGGCTCGGGTTCGATTCCCGGTATCGGAAGTTCGTTTTTGAATAAAAGATATTTATTTCATTCATAATAATTCTATTTGATATGACGTTCGTTATCCGATATTGTCTAGTGGCTAGGATACCTGGCTCTCACCCAGGAGGCTCGGGTTCGATTCCCGGTATCGGAAGTTTGTTTTTGAATGAAGGACGTTTATTTTCTCTCTAATAATTCGCTTCGGAAGAGATGTTCGTAATCTGAATTGGCCTAGTGGCTAGGATATCTGGTTCAATCACAGGAGACTAGGTTTCGATTCCTAATTTGATTCATAATAATTCTATTTGATAAATGTTCGTTATCTGATATATTCTATTGGCTAGGATACGTGGCTTTCACCCAGAAGGCTCGGGTACGATTCCTGGTACCGGAAGTTAGTTTCTAATAAAATAAGTATACTTTTTCCTTATAATTCTCTTTGATAAAGATGTTCGCAATCAAATATGGTCTAGTAGTTAGGTGATCGATTCCCGGTATCGGAAGTTCGTTTTTGAATAAAAGATATTTAGTTCATTCATAATAATTCTATTTGATAAGACGTTCGTTATCCGATATTGTCTAGTGGCTAGGATACCTGGCTCTCACACAGAAGGCTCGGGTTAGATTCCCGGTATCGGAAGTTCGTTTTTGAATAAAAGATATTTAGTTCATTCATAATAATTCTCTTTGATAGGACGTTCGTTATCCGATATGGTCTAGTGGCTAGGATACCTGGCTCTCACCCAGGAGGCTCGGGTTCGATTCCCGGTATCGGAAGTTCGTTTTAGAATAAAAGATATTTAGTTCATTCCTAATAATTCTATTTGATAAGATGTCCGTTATCCGATAATGTCTAGTGGCTAGGATACCTGGCTCTAATTAAGTAACATATACTCAATACGCCTGTCAAACCTAATTCATTTATTCATAATTTAATTTTACCTGAGTCTTTTGATGCATCTCATAATACTGTTCATAGAGCAAAAAATAATCCAACTCGAGTCCTCACTAATAAAAGTAACTGAATTAAGAAAAACCTAGACGATCCACATTTTCTGAGATTGATTTAAGTTTCTTAATTGTATTGTTAATTATGAGTTTCGTGTTTCTTGAATTATTTCACGTGTTATGTTCATTCCTAATGATTCTAATTGATAAGATGTACGTTATCCGATATGGTCTAGTGGCTAGGATACCTGGCTTTCACCCAGGAGGCTCGGGTTCGATTCCCGGTATCGGAAGTTTGTTTTTGAATGAAGGACGTTTATTTTCTTTCTAATAATTCGCTTCGGAAGAGATGTTCGTAATCTGAATTGGCCTAGTGGCTAGGATATCTGGTTCAATCACAGGAGGCTAGGTTTCGATTCCTTATTTGATTCATAATAATTCTATTTGATAAAATGTTCGTTATCTGATATATTCTAGTGGCTAGGATACGTGGCTTTCACCCAGAAGGCTCGGGTTCGATTACTGGTACCGGAAGTTAGTTTCTTAATAAAATAAGTATACTTTTTTCCTAATAATTCTCTTTTATAAAGATGTTCGTAATCAAATATGGTCTAGTGGTTAGGTGATCGATTCCCGATATCGGAAGTTCGTTTATGAATAAAAGATATTTAGTTCATTCATAATAATTCTATTTGATAAGACGTTCGTTATCCGATATTGTCTAGTGGCAAGGATACCTGGCTCTCACCCAGGAGGCTTGGGTTCGATTCCTGGTATCAAAAGTTCGTTTTTGAATAAAAGATATTTAGTTCATTCATAATAATTCTATTTGATAAAATGTTCGTTATCCGATATGGTATAGTGGCTAGGATACCTGGCTCTCACCCAGGAGGCTCGAATTCGATTCCCGGTATCGGGAGT
The DNA here is from genome assembly GCA_034642435.1 of Megalocaria dilatata. Lineage (NCBI taxonomy): Eukaryota > Metazoa > Arthropoda > Insecta > Coleoptera > Coccinellidae > Megalocaria > Megalocaria dilatata. The sequence continues at coordinate 46,397,454 of CM067859.1, read as the reverse complement.
TCGTTTTTGAATAAAAGATATTTAGTTCATTCCTAATAATTCTATTTGATTAGATGTTCGTTATCCGATATGGTCTAGTGGCTAGGATACCTGGCTCTCACCCAGGAGGCTCGGGTTCGATTCCCGGTATCGGAAGTTCGTTTTTGAATAAAAGATATTTAGTTCATTCCTAATAATTCTATTTGATAAGATGTTCCTTATCCCATATGGTCCAGTGGCTAGGATACCTGGCTCTAATTAAGTAACATATACTCATTACGCCTGTCAAACCTAATTCATATATTCATAATTTAATTTTACCTGAGTCTTTTGATGCATTTCATAATACTGTTCATAGAGCAAAAAATAATCCAACTCGAGTCCTCACTAATAAAAGTGACTGAATTAAGAAAAACCTAGACGATCCACATTTTCTGAAATTGACTTAAGTTTCTTTATTGTATTGTTAATTATGAGTTTCGTGTTTCTTGAATTATTTTATGTGTTATGTTCATTCCTAATGGTTCTAATTGATAAGATGTACGTTATCCGATATGGTCTAGTGGCTAGGATACCTGGCTTTCACCCAGGAGGCTCGGGTTCGATTCCCGGTATCGGAAGTTTGTTTTTGAATAAAGGACGTTTATTTTCTTTCTAATAATTCGCTTCGGAAGAGATGTTCGTAATCTGAATTGGCCTAGTGGCTAGGATATCTGGTTCAATCACAGGAGGCTAGGTTTCGATTCCTTATTTGATTCATAATAATTCTATTTGATAAAATGTTCGTTATCTGATATATTCTAGTGGCTAGGATACGTGGCTTTCACCCAGAAGGCTCGGGTTCGATTACTGGTACCGGACGTTAGTTTCTTAATAAAATAAGTATACTTTTTTCCTAATAATTCTCTTCGATAAAGATGTTCGTAATCAAATATGGTCTACTGGTTAGGTGATCGATTCCCGGTATCGGAAGTTCGTTTTTGAATAAAATATATTTAGTTCATTCATAATAATTCTATTTGATAAGACGTTCGTTATCCGATATGGTCTAGTGGCTAGGATACCTGGCTCTCACCTAGGAGGCTCGGGTTCGATTCCCGGTATCGGAAGTCCGTTTTTGAATAAAAGATATTTATTTCATTCATAATAATTCTATTTGATATGACGTTCGTTATCCGATATGGTCTAGTGGCTAGGATACCTGTCTCTCACCCAGGTGGCTCGGGTTCGATTCCCGGTATCGGAAGTTTGTTTTTGAATGAAGGACGTTTATTTTCTTTCTAATAATTCGCTTCGGAAGAGATGTTCGTAATTTGAATTGGCCTAGTGGCTAGGATATCTGGTTCAATCACAGGAGACTAGGTTTCGATTCCTAATTTGATTCATAATAATTCTATTTGATAAATGTTCGTTATCTGATATATTCTATTAGCTAGGATACGTGGCTTTAACCCAGAAGGCTCGGGTTCGATTCCTGGTACCGGAAGTTAGTTTCTAAATAAAATGAGTATACTTTTTTCCTTATAATTCTCTTTGATAAAGATGTTCGTAATCAAATATGGTCTAGTGGTTAGGTCATCGATTCCCGGTATCGGAAGTTCGTTTTTGAATAAAAGATATTTAGTTCATTCATAATAATTCTATTTGATAAGACGTTCGTTATCCGATATGGTCTAGTGGCTAGGATACCTGGCTCTCACCCAGGAGGCTCGGGTTCGATTCCCGGTATCGGAAGTTTGTTTTTGAATAAAAGATATTTAGTTCATTCCTAATGATTCTATTTGATAAGATGTTCCTTATCTGATATGGTCTAGTGGCTAGGATACCTGGCTCTAATTAAGTAACTTATACTCAATACGCCTGTCAAACCTAATTCATATATTCATAATTTAATTTTACCTGAGTCTTTTGATGCATCTCATAATACTGTTCATAGAGCAAAAAATAATCCAACTCGAGTCCTCACTAATAAAAGTAACTGAATTAAGAAAAACCTAGACGATCCACATTTTCTGAGATTGATTTAAGTTTCTTAATTGTATTGTTAATTATGAGTTTCGTGTTTCTTGAATTATTTCATGTGTTATGTTCATTCCTAATGATTCTAATTGATAAGATGTACGTTATCCGATATGGTCTAGTGACTAGGATACCTGGCTTTCAACCAGGAGGCTCGGGTTCGATTCCCGGTATCGGAAGTTTTGTTTTTCAATAAAGGACGTTTATTTTCTTTCTAAAAATTCGCTTCGGAAGAGATGTTCGTAATCTGAATTGGCCTAGTGGCTAGGATATCTGGTTCAATCACAGGAGGCTAGGTTTCGATTCCTTATTTGATTCATAATAATTCTATTTGATAAAATGTTCGTTATCTGATATATTCTAGTGTCTAGGATACGTGGCTTTCACCCAGAAGGCTCGGGTTCGATTACTGGTACCGGAAGTTAGTTTCTTAATAAAATAAGTATACTTTTTTCCTAATAATTCTCTTTGATAAAGATGTTCGTAATCAAATATGGTCTAGTGGTTAGGTGATCGATTCCCGGTATCGGAAGTTCGTTTTTGAATAAAATATATTTAGTTCATTCATAATAATTCTATTTGATAAGATGTTCGTTATCCGATATGGTCTAGTGGCTAGGATACCTGGCTCTCACCCAGGAGTCTCGGGTTCGATTCCCGGTATCGGAAGTTCGTTTTTGAATAAAAGATATTTAGTTCATTCCTAATAATTCTATTTGATAAAACGTTCGTTATCCGATATGGTATAGTGGCTAGGATACCTGGCTCTCACCCAGGAGGCTCGCGTTCGATTCCCGGTATCGGGAGTTCGTTTTTGAATAAAAGATATTTAGTTCATTCCTAATAATTCTATTTGATAAGATGTTCGTTATCCGATATGGTCTAGTGGCTAGGATACCTGGCTCTCACCCAGGAGGCTCGGGTTCGATTCCCGGTATCGGAAGTTCGTTTTTGAATAAAAGATATTTAGTTCATTCCTAATAATTCTATTTGATAAGATGTTCCTTATCCCATATGGTCCAGTGGCTAGGATACCTGGCTCTAATTAAGTAACATATACTCATTACGCCTGTCAAACCTAATTCATATATTCATAATTTAATTTTACCTGAGTCTTTTGATGCATCTCATAATACTGTTCATAGAGCAAAAAATATTCCAAGTCGAGTCCTCACTAATAAAAGTGACTGAATTAAGAAAAACCTAGACGATCCACATTTTCTGAAATTGACTTAAGTTTCTTAATTGTATTGTTGATTATGAGTTTCGTGTTTCTTGAATTATTTTATGTGTTATGTTCATTCCTAATGGTTCTAATTGATAAGATGTACGTTATCCGATATGGTCTAGTGGCTAGGATACCTGGCTCTCACCCAGGAGGCTCGGGTTCGATTCCCGGTATCGGAAGTTCGTTTTCGAATAAAAGATATTTAGCTCATTCCCAATAATTCTATTTGATAAGATGTTCGTTATCCGATATGGTCTAGTGGCTAGGATACCTGGCTCTCACCCAGGAGGCTCGGGTTCGATTCCCGGTATCGGAAGTTCGTTTTTGAATAAAAGATATTTAGTTCATTCCTAATAATTCTATTTGATAAGATGTTCCTTATCCCATATGGTCCAGTGGCTAGGATACCTGGCTCTAATTAAGTAACATATAATCATTACGCCTGTCAAACCTTATTCATATATTCATAATTTAATTTTACCTGAGTCTTTTGATGCATCTCATAATACTGTTCATAGAGCAAAAAATATTCGAAGTCGAGTCCTCTTTAATAAAAGTGACTGAATTAAGAAAAACCTAGACGATCCACATTTTCTGAAATTGACTTAAGTTTCTTAATTGTATTGTTAATTATGAGTTTCGTGTTTCTTGAATTATTTTATGTGTTATGTTCATTCCTAATGGTTCTAATTGATAAGATGTACGTTATCCGATATGGTCTAGTGGCTAGGATACCTGGCTTTCACCCAGGAGGCTCGGGTTCGATTCCCGGTATCGGAAGTTTGTTTTTGAATAAAGGACGTTTATTTTCTTTCTAATAATTCGCTTCGGAAGAGATGTTCGTAATCTGAATTGGCCTAGTGGCTAGGATATCTGGTTCAATCACAGGAGGCTAGGTTTCGATTCCTTATTTGATTCATAATAATTCTATTTGATAAAATGTTCGTTATCTGATATATTCTAGTGGAAGGATACGTGGCTTTCACCCAGAAGGCTCGGGTTCGATTACTGGTACCGGAAGTTAGTTTCTTAATAAAATAAGTATACTTTTTTCCTAATAATTCTCTTTGATAAAGATGTTCGTAATCAAATATGGTCTAGTGGTTAGGTGATCGATTCCTGGTATCGGAAGTTCGTTTTTGAATAAAATATATTTAGTTCATTCATAATAATTCTATTTGATAAGACGTTCGTTATCCGATTTGGTCTAGTGGCTAGGATACCTGGCTCTCACCCAGGAGGCTCGGGTTCGATTCCCGGTATCGGAAGTTCGTTTTTGAATAAAAGATATTTATTTCATTCATAATAAATCTATTTGATATGACGTTCGTTATCCGATATTGTCTAGTGGCTAGGATACCTGGCTCTCACCCAGGTGGCTCGGGTTCGATTCCCGGTATCGGAAGTTTGTTTTTGAATGAAGGACGTTTATTTTCTTTCTAATAATTCGCTTCGGAAGAGATGTTCGTAATCTGAATTGGCCTAGTGGCTAGGATATCTGGTTCAATCACAGGAGACTAGGTTTCGATTCCTAATTTGATTCATAATAATTCTATTTGATAAATGTTCGTTATCTGATATATTCTAGTAGCTAGGATACGTGGCTTTCACCCAGAAGGCTCAGGTTCGACTCCTGGTACCGGAAGTTAGTTTCTAAATAAAATAAGTATACTTTTTTCCTTATAATTCTCTTTGATAAAGATGTTCGTAATCAAATATGGTCTAGTGGTTAGGTCATCGATTCCCGGTATCGGAAGTTCGTTTTTGAATAAAAGATATTTAGTTCATTCATAATAATTCTATTTGATAAGACGTTCGTTATCCGATATGGTCTAGTGGCTAGGATACCTGGCTCTCACCCAGGAGGCTCGGGTTCGATTCCCGGTATCGGAAGTTTGTTTTTGAATAAAAGATATTTAGTTCATTCCTAATGATTCTATTTGATAAGATGTTCCTTATCCGATATGGTCTAGTGGCTAGGATACCTGGCTCTAATTAAGTAACTTATACTCAATACGCCTGTCAAACCTAATTCATATATTCATAATTTAATTTTACCTGAGTCTTTTGATGCATCTCATAATACTGTTCATAGAGCAAAAAATAATCCAACTCGAGTCCTCACTAATAAAAGTAACTGAATTAAGAAAAACCTAGACGATCCACATTTTCTGAGATTGACTTAAGTTTCTTAATTGTATTGTTAATTATGAGTTTCGTGTTTCTTGAATTATTTTATGTGTTATGTTCATTCCTAATGGTTCTAATTGATAAGATGTACGTTATCCAATATGGTCTAGTGGCTAGGATACCTGGCTTTCACCCAGGAGGCTCGGGTTCGATTCCCGGTATCGGAAGTTTGTTTTTGAATGAAGGACGTTTATTTTCTTTCTAATAATTCGCTTCGGAAGAGATGTTCGTAATTTGAATTGGCCTAGTGGCTAGGATATCTGGTTCAATCACAGGAGACTAGGTTTCGATTCCTAATTTGATTCATAATAATTCTATTTGATAAATGTTCGTTATCTGATATATTCTATTAGCTAGGATACGTGGCTTTAACCCAGAAGGCTCGGGTTCGATTCCTGGTACCGGAAGTTAGTTTCTAAATAAAATGAGTATACTTTTTTCCTTATAATTCTCTTTGATAAAGATGTTCGTAATCAAATATGGTCTAGTGGTTAGGTCATCGATTCCCGGTATCGGAAGTTCGTTTTTGAATAAAAGATATTTAGTTCATTCATAATAATTCTATTTGATAAGACGTTCGTTATCCGATATGGTCTAGTGGCTAGGATACCTGGCTCTCACCCAGGAGGCTCGGGTTCGATTCCCGGTATCGGAAGTTTGTTTTTGAATAAAAGATATTTAGTTCATTCCTAATAATTCTATTTGATAAGATGTTCCTTATCCCATATGGTCCAGTGGCTAGGATACCTGGCTCTAATTAAGTAACATATACTCATTACGCCTGTCAAACCTAATTCATATATTCATAATTTAATTTTACCTGAGTCTTTTGATGCATCTCATAATAATGTTCATAGAGCAAAAAATAATCCAACTCGAGTCCTCACTAATAAAAGTAACTGAATTAAGAAAAACCTAGACGATCCACATTTTCTGAGATTGATTTAAGTTTCTTAATTGTATTGTTAATTATGAGTTTCGTGTTTCTTGAATTATTTCATGTGTTATGTTCATTCCTAATGATTCTAATTGATAAAATGTACGTTATCTGATATGGTCTAGTGGCTAGGATACCTGGCTTTCACCCAGGAGGCTCGGGTTCGATTCCTGGTACCGGAAGTTAGTTTCTAAATAAAATAAGTATACTTTTTTCCTAATAATTCTCTTCGATAAAGATGTTCGTAATCAAATATGGTCTAGTGGTTAGGTGATCGATTCCCGGTATCGGAAGTTCGTTTTTGAATAAAATATATTTAGTTCATTCATAATAATTCTATTTGATAGGATCTCGTTATCCGATATGGTCTAGTGGCTAGGATATTTGGCTCTCACCCAGGAGGCTCGGGTTCGATTCCCGGTATCGGAAGTTCGTTTTTGAATAAAAGATATTTAGTTCATTCATAATAATTCTATTTGATATGACGTTCGTTATCCGATATTGTCTAGTGGCTAGGATACCTGGCTCTCACCCAGGAGGCTCGGGTTCGATTCCCGGTATCGGAAGTTTGTTTTTGAATGAAGGACGTTTATTTTCTTTCTAATAATTCGCTTCGGAAGAGATGTTCGTAATCTGAATTGGCCTAGTGGCTAGGATATCTGGTTCAATCACAGGAGACTAGGTTTCGATTCCTAATTTGATTCATAATAATTCTATTTGATAAATGTTCGTTATCTGATATATTCTAGTAGCTAGGATACGTGGCTTTCACCCAGAAGGCTCGGGTTCGATTCCTGGTACCGGAAGTTAGTTTCTAAATAAAATAAGTATACTTTTTTCCTTATAATTCTCTTTGATAAAGATGTTCGTAATCAAATATGGTCTAGTGGTTAGGTGATCGATTCCCGGTATCGGAAGTTCGTTTTTGAATAAAATATATTTAGTTCATTTATAATAATTCTATTTGATAAGACGTTCGTTATCCGATATGGTCTAGTGGCTAGGATACCTGGCTCTCACCCAGGAGGCTCGTGTTCGATTCCCGGTATCGGAAGTTTGTTTTTGAATAAAAGATATTTATTTCATTCATAATAATTCTATTTGGAATGACGTTCGTTATCCGATATTGTCTAGTGGCTACGATACCTGGCTCTCACCCAGGTGGCTCGGGTTCGATTCCCGGTATCGGAAGTTTGTTTTTGAATGAAGGACGTTTATTTTCTTTCTAATAATTCGCTTCGGAAGAGATGTTTGTAATCTGAATTGGCCTAGTGGCTAGGATATCTGGTTCAATCACAGGAGACTAGGTTTCGATTCCTAATTTGATTCATAATAATTCTATTTGATAAATGTTCGTTATCTGATATATTCTAGTAGCTAGGATAAGTGGCTTTCACCCAGAAGGCTCGGGTTCGATTCCTGGTACCGGAAGTTAGTTTCTAAATAAAATAAGTATACTTTTTTCCTTATAATTCTCTTTGATAAAGATGTTCGTAATTAAATATGGTCTAGTGGTTAGGTGATCGATTCCCGGTATCGGAAGTTCGTTTTTGAATAAAAGATATTTAGTTCATTCATAATAATTCTATTTTATAAGACGTTCGTTATCCGATATGGTCTAATGGCTAGGATACCTGGCTCTCACCCAGGAGGCTCGGGTTCGAATTCCGGTATCGGAAGTTTGTTTTTGAATAAAAGATATTTAGTTCATTCCTGAAGATTCTATTTGATAAGATGTTCCTTATCCGATATGGTCTAGTGGCTAGGATAACTGGCTCTAATTAAGTAACATATACTCAATACGCCTGTCAAACCTAATTCATATATTCATAATTTAATTTTACCTGAGTCTTTTGATGCATCTCATAATACTGTTCATAGAGCAAAAAATAATCCAACTCGAGTCCTCACTAATAAAAGTAACTGAATTAAGAAAAACCTAGACGATCCACATTTTCTGAGATTGACTTAAGTTTCTTAATTGTATTGTTAATTATGAGTTTCGTGTTTCTTGAATTATTTTATGTGTTATATTCATTCCTTATGGTTCTAATTGATAAGATTTACGTTACCCGATATGGTTTAGTGGCTAGGATACCTGGCTTTCACCCAGGAGGCTCGGGTTCGATTCCCGGTATCGGAAGTTTGTTTTTGAATGAAGGACGTTTATTTTCTTTCTAATAATTCCCTTCGGAAGAGATGTTCGTAATCTGAATTGGCCTTGTGGCTAGGATATCTGGTTCAATCACAGGAGACTAGGTTTCGATTCCTAATTTGATTCATAATAATTCTATTTGATAAATGTTCGTTATCTGATATATTCTAGTAGCTAGGATACGTGGCTTTCACCCAGAAGGCTCGGGTTCGATTCCTGGTACCGGAAGTTAGTTTCTAAATAAAATAAGTATACTTTTTTCCTTATAATTCTCTTTGATAAAGATGTTCGTAATCAAATATGGTCTAGTGGTTAGGTGATGGATTCCCGGTATCGGAAGTTCGTTTTTGAATAAAAGATATTTAGTTCATTCATAATAATTCTATTTTATAAGACGTTCGTTATCGATATGGTCTAATGGCTAGGATACCTGGCTCTCACCCAGGAGGCTCGGGTTCGAATTCCGGTATCGGAAGTTTGTTTTTGAATAAAAGATATTTATTTCATTCCTGAAGATTCTATTTGATAAGATGTTCCTTATCCGATATGGTCTAGTGGCTAGGATACCTGGCTCTAATTAAGTAACATATACTCAATACGCCTGTCAAAACTAATTCATATATTCATAATTTAATTTTAATTTAATTTACTTTTGATGCATCTCATAATACTGTTCATAGAGCAAAAAATAATCCAAGTTGAGTCCTCACTAATAAAAGTAACTGAATTAAGAAAAACCTAGACGATCCACATTTTCTGAGATTGACTTAAGTTTCTTAATTGTATTGTTAATTATGAGTTTCGTGTTTCTTGAATTATTTTATGTGTTATGTTCATTCCTAATGATTCTAATTGATAAAATGTACGTTATCTGATATGGTCTAGTGGCTAGGATACCTGGCTTTCACCCAGGAGGCTCGGGTTCGATTCCTGGTACCGGAAGTTAGTTTCTAAATAAAATAAGTATACTTTTTTCCTAATAATTCTCTTCGATAAAGATGTTCGTAATCAAATATGGTCTAGTGGTTAGGTGATCGATTCCCGGTATCGGAAGTTCGTTTTTGAATAAAATATATTTAGTTCATTCATAATAATTCTATTTGATAAGATCTCGTTATCCGATATGGTCTAGTGGCTAGGATATTTGGCTCTCACCCAGGAGGCTCGGGTTCGATTCCCGGTATCGGAAGTTCGTTTTTGAATAAAAGATATTTAGTTCATTCATAATAATTCTATTTGATATGACGTTCGTTATCCGATATTGTCTAGTGGCTAGGATACCTGGCTCTCACCCAGGAGGCTCGGGTTCGATTCCCGGTATCGGAAGTTTGTTTTTGAATGAAGGACGTTTATTTTCTTTCTAATAATTCGCTTCGGAAGAGATGTTCGTAATCTGAATTGGCCTAGTGGCTAGGATATCTGGTTCAATCACAGGAGACTAGGTTTCGATTCCTAATTTGATTCATAATAATTCAATTTGATAAATGTTCGTTATCTGATATATTCTATTAGCTAGGATACGTGGCTTTCACCCAGAAGGCTCGGGTTCGATTCCTGGTACCGGAAGTTAGTTTCTAAATAAAATAAGTATACTTTTTTCCTCATAATTCTCTTTGATAAAGATGTTCGTAATCAAATATGGTCTAGTGGTTAGGTGATCGATTCCCGGTATCGGAAGTTCGTTTTTGAATAAAAGATATTTAGTTCATTCATAATAATTCTATTTTATAAGACGTTCGTTATCCGATATGGTCTAGTGGCTAGGATACCTGGCTCTCACCCAGGAGGCTCGGGTTCGAATTCCGGTATCGGAAGTTTGTTTTTGAATAAAAGATATTTAGTTCATTCCTAATGATTCTATTTGATAAAATGTTCTTTATCCGATATGGTCTAGTGGCTAGGATACCTGGCTCTAATTAAGTAACATATACTCAATACGCCTGTCAAACCTAATTCATATATTCATAATTTAATTTTAATTTAATTTACTTTTGATGCATCTCATAATACTGTTCATAGAGCAAAAAATAATCCAAGTCGAGTCCTCACTAATAAAAGTAACTGAATTAAGAAAAATCTAGACGATCCACATTTTCTGAGATTCACTTAAGTTTCTTAATTGTATTGTTAATTATGAGTTTCGTGTTTCTTGAATTATTTTATGTGTTATGTTCATTCCTAATGATTCTAATTGGTAAAATGTACGTTATCTGATATGGTCTAGTGGCTAGGATACCTGGCTTTCACCCAGGAGGCTCGGGTTCGATTCCTGGTACCGGAAGTTAGTTTCTAAATAAAATAAGTATACTTTTTTCTTAATAATTCTCTTCGATAAAGATGTTCGTAATCAAATATGGTCTAGTAGTCAGGTGATCGATTCCCGGTATCGGAAGTTCGTTTTTGAATAAAATATATTTAGTTCATTCATAATAATTCTATTTGATAAGACGTTCGTTATCCGATATGGTCTAGTGGCTAGGATACCTGGCTCTCACCCAGGAGGCTCGGGTTCGATTCCCGGTATCGGAAGTTCGTTTTTGAATAAAAGATATTTAGTTCATTCATAATAATTCTATTTGATATGACGTTCGTTATCCGATATTGTCTAGTGGCTAGGATACCTGGCTCTCACCCAGGAGGCACGGGTTCGATTCCCGGTATCGGAAGTTGGTTTTTGAATAAAAGATATTTAGTTCATTCCTAATTGATAAGATGTTCGTTATCCGATATGGTCTAGTGGCTAGGATACCTGGCTCTCACCCAGGAGGCTCGGGTTCGATTCCCGGTATCAAAAGTTCGTTTTTGAATAAAAGATATTTAGTTCATTTATAATAATTCTATTTGATATGACGTTCGTTATCCGATATTGTCTAGTGGCTACGATACCTGGCTCTCACCCAGGTGGCTCGGGTTCGATTCCCGGTATCGGAAGATTGTTTTTGAATGAAGGACGTTTATTTTCTTTCTAATAATTCGCTTCGGAAGAGATGTTTGTAATCTGAATTGGCCTAGTGGCTAGGATATCTGGTTCAATCACAGGAGACTAGGTTTCGATTCCTAATTTGATTCATAATAATTCTATTTGATAAATGTTCGTTATCTGATATATTCTAGTAGCTAGGATACTTGGCTTTCACCCAGAAGGCTCAGGTTCGATTCCTGGTACCGGAAGTTAGTTTTTAAATAAAATAAGTATACTTTTTTCCTTAAAATTCTCTTTGATAAAGATGTTCGTAATCAAATATGGTCTAGTGGTTAGGTGATCGATTCCCGGTATCGGAAGTTCGTTTTTAAATAAAAGATATTTAGTTCATTCATAATAATTCTATTTTATAAGACGTTCGTTATCCGATATGGTCTAATGGCTAGGATACCTGGCTCTCACCCAGGAGGCTCGGGTTCGATTTCTGGTATCGGAAGTTTGTTTTTGAATAAAAGATATTTAGTTCATTCCTAATGATTCTATTTGATTAGATGTTCCTTATCCGATATGGTCTAGTGGCTAGGATACCTGGCTCTAATTAAGTAACATATACTCAATACGACTGTCAAACCTAATTCATATATTCATAATTTAATTTTAATTTAATTTACTTTTGATGCATCTCATAATACTGTTCATAGGGCAAAAAATAATCCAAGTCGAGTCCTCACTAATAAAAGTAACTGAATTAAGAAAAACCTAGACGATCCACATTTTCTGAGATTGACTTAAGTTTCTTAATTGTATTGTTAATTATGAGTTTCGTGTTTCTTGAATTATTTTATGTGTTATGTTCATTCCTAATGATTCTAATTGATAAAATGTACGTTATCTGATATGGTCTAGTGGCTAGGATACCTGGCTTTCACCCAGGAGGCTCGGGTTCGATTCCTGGTACCGGAAGTTAGTTTCTAAATAAAATAAGTATACTTTTTTCTTAATAATTCTCTTCGATAAAGATGTTCGTAATCAAATATGGTCTAGTGGTTAGGTGATCGATTCCCGGTATCGGAAGTTCGTTTTTGAATAAAATATATTTAGTTCATTCATAATAATTCTATTTGATAAGACGTTCGTTATCCGATATGGTCTAGTGGCTAGGATACCTGGCTCTCACCCAGGAGGCTCGGGTTCGATTCCCTGTATCGGAAGTTGGTTTTTGAGTAAAAGATATTTAGTTCATTCATAATAATTCTATTTGATAAGACGTTCGTTATCCGATATGGTCTAGTGGCTAGGATACCTGGCTCTCACCCAGGAGGCTCGGGTTCGATTCCCGGTATCGGAAGTTCGTTTTTGAATAAAAGATATTTAGTTCATTCATAATAATTCTATTTGATATGACGTTCGTTATCCGATATTGTCTAGTGGCTAGGATACCTGGCTCTCACCCAGGAGGCTCGGGTTCGATTCCCGGTATCGGAAGTTCCTTTTTGAATAAAAGATATTTAGTTCATTCCTAATAATTCTATTTGATAAGAGGTTCTTATCCCATATGGTCCAGTGGCTAGGATACCTGGCTCTAATTATGTAACATATACTCATTACGTCTGTCAAACCTAATTCATATATTCATAATTTAATTTTACCTGAGTCTTTTGATGCATCTCATAATACTGTTCATAGAGCAAAAAATAATTCAAGTCGAGTCCTCACTAATAATTCTAATTGATAAGATGTCCGTTATCCGTGGCTAGGATATCCGTTATAGTGGCTAGGATATCTGGCTTTCACCCAGAAGGCTCGGGTTCGATTCCCGGTATCGGAAGTTTGTTTTTGAATGAAGGACGTTTATTTTCTTTCTAATAATTCGCTTCGGAAGAGATGTTCGTAATCTGAATTGGCCTAGTGGCTAGGATATCTGGTTCAATCACAGGAGACTAGGTTTCGATTCCTAATTTGATTCATAATAATTCTATTTGATAAATGTTCGTTATCTGATATATTCTAGTGGCTAGGATACGTGGCTTTCACCCAGAAGGCTCGGGTTCGATTCCTGGTACCGGAAGTTAGTTTCTAATAAAATAAGTATACTTTTTCCTTATAATTCTCTTTGATAAAGATGTTCGCAATCAAATATGGTCTAGTAGTTAGGTGATCGATTCCCGGTATCGGAAGTTCGTTTTTGAATAAAAGATATTTAGTTCATTCATAATAATTCTATTTGATAAGACGTTCGTTATCCGATATTGTCTAGTGGCTAGGATACCTGGCTCTCACACAGAAGGCTCGGGTTAGATTCCCGGTATCGGAAGTTCGTTTTTGAATAAAAGATATTTAGTTCATTCATAATAATTCTCTTTGATAGGACGTTCGTTATCCGATATGGTCTAGTGGCTAGGATACCTGGCTCTCACCCAGGAGGCTCGGGTTCGATTCCCGGTATCGGAAGTTCGTTTTGGAATAAAAGATATTTAGTTCATTCCTAATAATTCTATTTGATAAGATGTCCGTTATCCGATAATGTCTAGTGGCTAGGATACCTGGCTCTAATTAAGTAACATATACTCAATACGCCTGTCAAACCTAATTCATTTATTCATAATTTAATTTTACCTGAGTCTTTTGATGCATCTCATAATACTGTTCATAGAGCAAAAAGTAATCCAACTCGAGTCCTCACTAATAAAAGTAACTGAATTAAGAAAAACCTAGACGATCCACATTTTCTGAGATTGATTTAAGTTTCTTAATTGTATTGTTAATTATGAGTTTCGTGTTTCTTGAATTATTTCATGTGTTATGTTTATTCCTAATGATTCTAATTGAAAAGATGTACGTTATCCGATATGGTCTAGTGGCTAGAATACCTGGCTTTCACCCAGAAGGCTCGGGTTCGATTCCCGGTATCGGAAGTTTGTTTTTGAATAAAAGACGTTTATTTTCTTTCTAATAGTTCGCTTCGGAAGAGATGTTCGTAATCTGAATTGGCCTAGTGGCTAGGATATCTGGTTCAATCACAGGAGGCTAGGTTTCGATTCCTTATTTGATTCATAATAATTCTATTTGATAAAATGTTCGTTATCTGATATATTCTAGTGGCTAGGATAAGTGGCTTTCACCCAGAAGGCTCGGGTTCGAATACTGGTACCGGAAGTTAGTTTCTTAATAAAATAAGTATACTTTTTTCCTAATAATTCTCTTTGATAAAGATGTTCGTAATCAAATATGGTCTAGTGGTTAGGTGATCGATTCCCGGTATCGGAAGTTCGTTTTTGAATAAAATATATTTAGTTCATTCATAATAATTCTATTTGATGAGACGTTCGTTATCCGATATGGTCTAGTGGCTAGGATACCTGGCTCTCACCCAGGAGGGTCGGGTTCGATTCCCGGTATCGGAAGTTCGTTTTTGAATAAGAGATATTTATTTCATTCATAATAATTCTATTTGATATGACGTTGGTTATCCGATATTGTCTAGTGGCTAGGATACCTGGCTCTCACCCAGGTGGCTCGGGTTCGATTCCCGGTATCGGAAGTTTGTTTTTGAATGAAGGACGTTTATTTTCTTTCTAATAATTCGCTTCGGAAGAGATGTTCGTAATCTGAATTGGCCTAGTGGCTAGGATATCTGGTTCAATCACAGGAGACTAGGTTTCGATTCCTAATTTGATTCATAATAATTCTATTTGATAAATGTTCGTTATCTGATATATTCTAGTAGCTAGGATACGTGGCTTTCACCCAGAAGGCTCGGGTTCGATTCCTGGTACCGGAAGTTAGTTTCTAAATAAAATAAGTATACTTTTTTCCTTATAATTCTCTTTTATAAAGATGTTCGTAATCAAATATGGTCTAGTGGTTAGGTGATCGATTCCCGGTATCGAAAGTTCGTTTTTGAATAAAAGATATTTAGTTCATTCATAATAATTCTATTTGATAAGACGTTCGTTATCCGATATGGTCTAGTGGCTAGGATACCTGGCTCTCACCCAGGAGGCTCGGGTTCGATTCCCGGTATCGGAAGTTTGTTTTTGAATAAAAGATAATTAGTTCATTCCTAATGATTCTATTTGATAAGATGTTCCTTATCCGATATGGTCTAGTGGCTAGGATACCTGGCTCTAATTAAGTAACATATACTCAATACGCCTGTCAAACCTAATTCATATATTCATAATTTAATTTTAATTTAATTTACTTTTGATGCATCTCATAATACTGTTCATAGAGCAAAAAATAATCCAAGTGGAGTCCTCACTAATAAAAGTAACTGAATTAAGAAAAACCTAGACGATCCACATTTTCTGAGATTGACTTAAGTTTCTTAATTGTATTGTTAATTATGAGTTTCGTGTTTCTTGAATTATTTTATGTGTTATGTTCATTCCTAATGATTCTAATTGATAAAATGTACGTTATCTGATATGGTCTAGTGGCTAGGATACCTGGCTTTCACCCAGGAGGCTCGGGTTCGATTCCTGGTACCGGAAGTTAGTTTCTAAATAAAATAAGTATACTTTTTTCTTAATAATTCTCTTCGATAAAGATGTTCGTAATCAAATATGGTCTAGTGGTTAGGTGATCGATTCCCGGTATCGGAAGTTCGTTTTTGAATAAAATATATTTAGTTCATTCATAATAATTCTATTTGATAAGACGTTCGTTATCCGATATGGTCTAGTGGCTAGGATACCTGGCTCTCACCCAGGAGGCTCGGGTTCGATTCCCGGTATCGGAAGTTGGTTTTTGAATAAAAGATATTTAGTTCATTCATAATAATTCTATTTGATAAGACGTTCGTTATCCGATATGGTCTAGTGGCTAGGATACCTGGCTCTCACCCAGGAAGCTCGGGTTCGATTCCCGGTATCGGAAGTTCGTTTTTGAATAAAAGATATTTAGTTCATTCATAATAATTCTATTTGATATGACGTTCGTTATCCGATATTGTCTAGTGGCTAGGATACATGGCTCTCACCCAGGAGGCTCGGGTTCGATTCCCGGTATCGGAAGTTCCTTTTTGAATAAAAGATATTTAGTTCATTCCTAATAATTCTATTTGATAAGATGTTCTTATCCCATATGGTCCAGTGGCTAGGATACCTGGCTCTAATTATGTAACATATACTCATTACGTCTGTCAAACCTAATTCAAATATTCATAATTTAATTTTACCTGAGTCTTTTGATGCATCTCATAATACTGTTCATAGAGCAAAAAATAATTCAAGTCGAGTCCTCACTAATAATTCTAATTGATAAGATGTCCGTTATCCGTTGCTAGGATATCCGTTATAGTGGCTAGGATATCTGGCTTTCACCCAGAAGGCTCGGGTTCGATTCCCGGCATCGGAAGTTTGTTTTTGAATGAAGGACGTTTATTTTCTTTCTAATAATTCGCTTCGGAAGAGATGTTCGTAATCTGAATTGGCCTAGTGGCTAGGATATCTGGTTCAATCACAGGAGACTAGGTTTCGATTCCTAATTTGATTCATAATAATTCTATTTGATAAATGTTCGTTATCCGATAATGTCTAGTGGCTAGGATACCTGGCTCTAATTAAGTAACATATACTCAATACGCCTGTCAAACCTAATTCATTTATTCATAATTTAATTTTACCTGAGTCTTTTGATGCATCTCATAATACTGTTCATAGAGCAAAAAATAATCCAACTCGAGTCCTCACTAATAAAAGTAACTGAATTAAGAAAAACCTAGACGATCCACATTTTCTGAGATTGATTTAAGTTTCTTAATTGTATTGTTAATTATGAGTTTCGTGTTTCTTGAATTATTTCATGTGTTATGTTTATTCCTAATGATTCTAATTGATAAGATGTACGTTATCCGATATGGTCTAGTGGCTAGAATACCTGGCTTTCACCCAGAAGGCTCGGGTTCGATTCCCGGTATCGGAAGTTTGTTTTTGAATAAAGGACGTTTATTTTCTTTCTAATAGTTCGCTTCGGAAGAGATGTTCGTAATCTGAATTGGCCTAGTGGCTAGGATATCTGGTTCAATCACAGGAGGCTAGGTTTCGATTCCTTATTTGATTCATAATAATTCTAGTTGATAAAATGTTCGTTATCTGATATATTCTAGTGGCTAGGATACGTGGCTTTCACCCAGAAGGCTCGGGTTCGATTACTGGTACCGGAAGTTAGTTTCTTAATAAAATAAGTATACTTTTTTCCTAATAATTCTCTTTGATAAAGATGTTCGTAATTAAATATGGTCTAGTGGTTAGGTGATCGATTCCCGGTATCGGAAGTTCGTTTTTGAATAAAATATATTTAGTTCATTCATAATAATTCTATTTGATGAGACGTTCGTTATCCGATATGTTCTAGTGGCTAGGATACCTGGCTCTCACCCAGGAGGCTCGGGTTCGATTCCCGGTATCCGAAGTTCGTTTTTGAATAAAAGATATTTATTTCATTCATAATAATTCTATTTGATATGACGTTTGTTATCCGATATTGTCTAGTGGCTAGGATACCTGGCTCTAATTAAGTAACATTAACTCAATACGCCTGTCAAACCTAATTCATATATTCATAATTTAATTTTACCTGAGTCTTTTGATGCATCTCATAATACTGTTCATAGAGCAAAAAATAATTCAACTCGGGTCCTCACTAATAAAAGTAACTGAATTAAGAAAAACCTAGACGATCCACATTTTCTGAGATTGACTTAAGTTTCTTAATTGTATTGTTAATTATGAGTTTCGTGTTTCTTGAATTATTTTATGTGTTATGTTCATTCCTAATGATTCTAATTGATAAAATGTAAGTTATCTGATATGGTCTAGTGGCTAGGATACCTGGCTTTCACCCAGGAGGCTCGGGTTCGATTCCTGGTACCGGAAGTTAGTTTCTAAATAAAATAAGTATACTTTTTTCTTAATAATTCTCTTCGATAAAGATGTTCGTAATCAAATATGGTCTAGAGGTTAGGTGATCGATTCCCGGTATCGGAAGTTCGTTTTTGAATAAAATATATTTAATTCATTCATAATAATTCTATTTGATAAACGTTCGTTATCCGATATGGTCTAGTGGCTAGGATACCTGGCTCTCACCCAGGAGGCTCGGGTTCGATTCCCGGTATCGGAAGTTCGTTTTTGAATAAAAGATATTTAGTTCATTCATAATAATTCTATTTGATATGACGTTCGTTATCCGATATTGTCTAGTGGCTAGGATACCTGGCTCTCACCCAGGAGGCTCGGGTTCGATTCCCGGTATCGGAAGTTGGTTTTTGAATAAAAGATATTTAGTTCATTCCTAATAATTCTATTTGATAAGATGTTCGTTATCCGATATGCTCTAGTGGCTAGGATACCTGGCTCTCACCCAGGAGGCTCGGATTCGATTCCCGGTATCGAAGGTTCGTTTTTGAATAAAAGATATTTAGTTCATTTATAATAATTCTATTTGATAGGACGTTCGTTATCCGATATGGTCTAGTGG
Organism: Megalocaria dilatata; assembly: GCA_034642435.1. Classification (NCBI taxonomy): domain Eukaryota; kingdom Metazoa; phylum Arthropoda; class Insecta; order Coleoptera; family Coccinellidae; genus Megalocaria; species Megalocaria dilatata. The sequence goes on along the minus strand of CM067859.1, from coordinate 46,378,538 downwards.
CTAGGATACCTGGCTCTCACCCAGGAGGCTCGGGTTCGATTCCTGGTATCGGAAGTTCGTTTTTGAATATAAGATATTTAGTTCATTCCTAATAATTCTATTTGATAAGATGTTCTTATCCCATATGGTCCAGTGGCTAGGATACCTGGCTCTAATTATGTAACATATACTCATTACGTCTGTCAAACCTAATTCATATATTCATAATTTAATTTTACCTGAGTCTTTTGATGCATCTCATAATACTGTTCATAGAGCAAAAAATAATCCAACTCGAGTCCTCACTAATAAAAGTAACTGAATTAAGAAAAACCTAGACGATCCACATTTTCTGAGATTGATTTAAGTTTCTTAATTGTATTGTTAATTATGAGTTTCGTGTTTCTTGAATTATTTCACGTGTTATGTTCATTCCTAATGATTCTAATTGATAAGATGTACGTTATCCGATATGGTCTAGTGGCTAGGATACCTGGCTTTCACCCAGGAGGCTCGGGTTCGATTCCCGGTATCGGAAGTTTGTTTTTGAATGAAGGACGTTTATTTTCTTTCTAATAATTCGCTTCGGAAGAGATGTTCGTAATCTGAATTGGCCTAGTGGCTAGGATATCTGGTTCAATCACAGGAGGCTAGGTTTCGATTCCTTATTTGATTCATAATAATTCTATTTGATAAAATGTTCGTTATCTGATATATTCTAGTGGCTAGGATACGTGGCTTTCACCCAGAAGGCTCGGGTTCGATTACTGGTACCGGAAGTTAGTTTCTTAATAAAATAAGTATACTTTTTTCCTAATAATTCTCTTTGATAAAGATGTTCGTAATCAAATATGGTCTAGTGGTTAGGTGATCGATTCCCGATATCGGAAGTTCGTTTATGAATAAAAGATATTTATTTCATTCATAATAATTCTATTTGATAAGACGTTCGTTATCCGATATTGTCTAGTGGCAAGGATACCTGGCTCTCACCCAGGAGGCTTGGGTTCGATTCCTGGTATCAAAAGTTCGTTTTTGAATAAAAGATATTTAGTTCATTCATAATAATTCTATTTGATAAAATGTTCGTTATCCGATATGGTATAGTGGCTAGGATACCTGGCTCTCACCCAGGAGGCTCGAGTTCGATTCCCGGTATCGGGAGTTCGTTTTTGAATAAAAGATATTTAGTTCATTCCTAATAATTCTATTTGATTAGATGTTCGTTATCCGATATGGTCTAGTGGCTAGGATACCTGGCTCTCACCCAGGAGGCTCGGGTTCGATTCCCGGTATCGGAAGTTCGTTTTTGAATAAAAGATATTTAGTTCATTCCTAATAATTCTATTTGATAAGATGTTCCTTATCCCATATGGTCCAGTGGCTAGGATACCTGGCTCTAATTAAGTAACATATACTCATTACGCCTGTCAAACCTAATTCATATATTCATAATTTAATTTTACCTGAGTCTTTTGATGCATTTCATAATACTGTTCATAGAGCAAAAAATAATCCAACTCGAGTCCTCACTAATAAAAGTGACTGAATTAAGAAAAACCTAGACGATCCACATTTTCTGAAATTGACTCAAGTTTCTTTATTGTATTGTTAATTATGAGTTTCGTGTTTCTTGAATTATTTTATGTGTTATGTTCATTCCTAATGGTTCTAATTGATAAGATGTACGTTATCCTATATGGTCTAGTGGCTAGGATACCTGGCTTTCACCCAGGAGGCTCGGGTTCGATTCCCGGTATCGGAAGTTTGTTTTTGAATAAAGGACGTTTATTTTCTTTCTAATAATTCGCTTCGGAAGAGATGTTCGTAATCTGAATTGGCCTAGTGGCTAGGATATCTGGTTCAATCACAGGAGGCTAGGTTTCGATTCCTTATTTGATTCATAATAATTCTATTTGATAAAATGTTCGTTATCTGATATATTCTAGTGGCTAGGATACGTGGCTTTCACCCAGAAGGCTCGGGTTCGATTACTGGTACCGGACGTTAGTTTCTTAATAAAATAAGTATACTTTTTTCCTAATAATTCTCTTCGATAAAGATGTTGGTAATCAAATATGGTCTACTGGTTAGGTGATCGATTCCCGGTATCGGAAGTTCGTTTTTGAATAAAATATATTTAGTTCATTCATAATAATTCTATTTGATAAGACGTTCGTTATCCGATATGGTCTAGTGGCTAGGATACCTGGCTCTCACCTAGGAGGCTCGGGTTCGATTCCCGGTATCGGAAGTCCGTTTTTGAATAAAAGATATTTATTTCATTCATAATAATTCTATTTGATATGACGTTCGTTATCCGATATGGTCTAGTGGCTAGGATACCTGTCTCTCACCCAGGTGGCTCGGGTTCGATTCCCGGTATCGGAAGTTTGTTTTTGAATGAAGGACGTTTATTTTCTTTCTAATAATTCGCTTCGGAAGAGATGTTCGTAATTTGAATTGGCCTTGTGGCTAGGATATCTGGTTCAATCACAGGAGACTAGGTTTCGATTCCTAATTTGATTCATAATAATTCTATTTGATAAATGTTCGTTATCTGATATATTCTATTAGCTAGGATACGTGGCTTTAACCCAGAAGGCTCGGGTTCGATTCCTGGTACCGGAAGTTAGTTTCTAAATAAAATGAGTATACTTTTTTCCTTATAATTCTCTTTGATAAAGATGTTCGTAATCAAATATGGTCTAGTGGTTAGGTCATCGATTCCCGGTATCGGAAGTTCGTTTTTGAATAAAAGATATTTAGTTCATTCATAATAATTCTATTTGATAAGACGTTCGTTATCCGATATGGTCTAGTGGCTAGGATACCTGGCTCTCACCCAGGAGGCTCGGGTTCGATTCCCGGTATCGGAAGTTTGTTTTTGAATAAAAGATATTTAGTTCATTCCTAATAATTCTATTTGATAAGATGTTCCTTATCCCATATGGTCCAGTGGCTAGGATACCTGGCTCTAATTAAGTAACATATACTCATTACGCCTGTCAAACCTAATTTATATATTCATAATTTAATTTTACCTGAGTCTTTTGATGCATCTCATAATAATGTTCATAGAGCAAAAAATAATCCAACTCGAGTCCTCACTAATAAAAGTAACTGAATTAAGAAAAACCTAGACGATCCACATTTTCTGAGATTGATTTAAGTTTCTTAATTGTATTGTTAATTATGAGTTTCGTGTTTCTTGAATTATTTCATGTGTTATGTTCATTCCTAATGATTCTAATTGATAAGATGTACGTTATCCGATATGCTCTAGTGACTAGGATACCTGGCTTTCAACCAGGAGGCTCGGGTTCGATTCCCGGTATCGGAAGTTTTGTTTTTCAATAAAGGACGTTTATTTTCTTTCTAAAAATTCGCTTCGGAAGAGATGTTCGTAATCTGAATTGGCCTAGTGGCTAGGATATCTGGTTCAATCACAGGAGGCTAGGTTTCGATTCCTTATTTGATTCATAATAATTCAAAATTTGAATATCAAAACAAATTGAAATATGTTTTTCTTCTACAATTTTAATTTCCAAAAGAATTTTTTATTCAAGAAACTTTTAGAATTAAATTAATGTCTAAAACAAGCACCGCTCACATTTAATAGACGTTTATAAACAAAACTCAATATACAATGTCAAATGAAATAAATAACCCAATAGATATACGAAAGTAATTAAAATTAATAAATAAATATTCAAAGGAGACAAAATTTTGTTTCTGGTCTTAACTTTAAAAAATACTACTTGCCTTATAAAAACATGAACACACTTAAAGGACTTCCCAAAGAATATAATTTATTTGAAATATTTAATATATTTAAATATTCGAACAAATTATTTCAAAAATCTCTAAAAAATGTGCACTATATCTTCAAAAAACAAATATAGTTCTAGATAATCCCTTCATCAGCCCTTTGTTTTCAATATTACAAATATCAAAATCAAAAACATAACCTACATCACTCACGTGTTAAAAGACTTCAGCTTCGAACTACAGATCAGCTATATATTCAAGATTGATCTATGTTCTAACAAAATCAAAGAACAAAGTGAGTTATTTTAAGTTTACTTAAAATCATTGACATTCTATAATGAGATTTATTGAAGCCAAAATATAGTTATATATTATATATAAAATAAAATAGAAAGGCTTTTTACTTGATAGAAGAAATATAACAAAATTTGAATATCAAAACAAATTGAAATATGTTTATCTTCTACAATTTTAATTTCCAAAAGAATTTTTTATTCAAGAAACTTTTAGAATTAAATTAATGTCTAAAACAAGCACCGCTCACATTTAATAGACGTTTATAAACAAAACTCAATATACAATGTCAAATGAAATAAATAACCCAATAGATATACGAAAGTAATTAAAATTAATAAATAAATATTCAAAGGAGACAAAATTTTGTTTCTGGTCTTAACTTTAAAAAATACTACTTGCCTTATAAAAACATGAACACACTTAAAGGACTTCCCAAAGAATATAATTTATTTGAAATATTTAATATATTTAAATATTCGAACAAATTATTTCAAAAATCTCTAAAAAATGTGCACTATATCTTCAAAAAACAAATATAGTTCTAGATAATCCCTTCATCAGCCCTTTGTTTTCAATATTACAAATATCAAAATCAAAAACATAACCTACATCACTCACGTGTTAAAAGACTTCAGCTTCGAACTACAGATCAGCTATATATTCAAGATTGATCTATGTTCTAACAAAATCAAAGAACAAAGTGAGTTATTTTAAGTTTACTTAAAATCATTGACATTCTATAATGAGATTTATTGAAGCCAAAATATAGTTATATATTATATATAAAATAAAATAGAAAGGCTTTTTACTTGATAGAAGAAATATAACAAAATTTGAATATCAAAACAAATTGAAATATGTTTATCTTCTACAATTTTAATTTCCAAAAGAATTTTTTATTCAAGAAACTTTTAGAATTAAATTAATGTCTAAAACAAGCACCGCTCACATTTAATAGACGTTTATAAACAAAACTCAATATACAATGTCAAATGAAATAAATAACCCAATAGATATACGAAAGTAATTAAAATTAATAAATAAATATTCAAAGGAGACAAAATTTTGTTTCTGGTCTTAACTTTAAAAATACTACTTGCCTTATAAAAACATGAACACACTTAAAGGACTTCCCAAAGAATATAATTTATTTGAAATATTTAATATATTTAAATATTCGAACAAATTATTTCAAAAATCTCTAAAAAATGTGCACTATATCTTCAAAAAACAAATATAGTTCTAGATAATCCCTTCATCAGCCCTTTGTTTTCAATATTACAAATATCAAAATCAAAAACATAACCTACATCACTCACGTGTTAAAAGACTTCAGCTTCGAACTACAGATCAGCTATATATTCAAGATTGATCTATGTTCTAACAAAATCAAAGAACAAAGTGAGTTATTTTAAGTTTACTTAAAATCATTGACATTCTATAATGAGATTTATTGAAGCCAAAATATAGTTATATATTATATATAAAATAAAATAGAAAGGCTTTTTACTTGATAGAAGAAATATAACAAAATTTGAATATCAAAACAAATTGAAATATGTTTATCTTCTACAATTTTAATTTCCAAAAGAATTTTTTATTCAAGAAACTTTTAGAATTAAATTAATGTCTAAAACAAGCACCGCTCACATTTAATAGACGTTTATAAACAAAACTCAATATACAATGTCAAATGAAATAAATAACCCAATAGATATACGAAAGTAATTAAAATTAATAAATAAATATTCAAAGGAGACAAAATTTTGTTTCTGGTCTTAACTTTAAAAAATACTACTTGCCTTATAAAAACATGAACACACTTAAAGGACTTCCCAAAGAATATAATTTATTTGAAATATTTAATATATTTAAATATTCGAACAAATTATTTCAAAAATCTCTAAAAAATGTGCACTATATCTTCAAAAAACAAATATAGTTCTAGATAATCCCTTCATCAGCCCTTTGTTTTCAATATTACAAATATCAAAATCAAAAACATAACCTACATCACTCACGTGTTAAAAGACTTCAGCTTCGAACTACAGATCAGCTATATATTCAAGATTGATCTATGTTCTAACAAAATCAAAGAACAAAGTGAGTTATTTTAAGTTTACTTAAAATCATTGACATTCTATAATGAGATTTATTGAAGCCAAAATATAGTTATATATTATATATAAAATAAAATAGAAAGGCTTTTTACTTGATAGAAGAAATATAACAAAATTTGAATATCAAAACAAATTGAAATATGTTTATCTTCTACAATTTTAATTTCCAAAAGAATTTTTTATTCAAGAAACTTTTAGAATTAAATTAATGTCTAAAACAAGCACCGCTCACATTTAATAGACGTTTATAAACAAAACTCAATATACAATGTCAAATGAAATAAATAACCCAATAGATATACGAAAGTAATTAAAATTAATAAATAAATATTCAAAGGAGACAAAATTTTGTTTCTGGTCTTAACTTTAAAAAATACTACTTGCCTTATAAAAACATGAACACACTTAAAGGACTTCCCAAAGAATATAATTTATTTGAAATATTTAATATATTTAAATATTCGAACAAATTATTTCAAAAATCTCTAAAAAATGTGCACTATATCTTCAAAAAACAAATATAGTTCTAGATAATCCCTTCATCAGCCCTTTGTTTTCAATATTACAAATATCAAAATCAAAAACATAACCTACATCACTCACGTGTTAAAAGACTTCAGCTTCGAACTACAGATCAGCTATATATTCAAGATTGATCTATGTTCTAACAAAATCAAAGAACAAAGTGAGTTATTTTAAGTTTACTTAAAATCATTGACATTCTATAATGAGATTTATTGAAGCCAAAATATAGTTATATATTATATATAAAATAAAATAGAAAGGCTTTTTACTTGATAGAAGAAATATAACAAAATTTGAATATCAAAACAAATTGAAATATGTTTATCTTCTACAATTTTAATTTCCAAAAGAATTTTTTATTCAAGAAACTTTTAGAATTAAATTAATGTCTAAAACAAGCACCGCTCACATTTAATAGACGTTTATAAACAAAACTCAATATACAATGTCAAATGAAATAAATAACCCAATAGATATACGAAAGTAATTAAAATTAATAAATAAATATTCAAAGGAGACAAAATTTTGTTTCTGGTCTTAACTTTAAAAAATACTACTTGCCTTATAAAAACATGAACACACTTAAAGGACTTCCCAAAGAATATAATTTATTTGAAATATTTAATATATTTAAATATTCGAACAAATTATTTCAAAAATCTCTAAAAAATGTGCACTATATCTTCAAAAAACAAATATAGTTCTAGATAATCCCTTCATCAGCCCTTTGTTTTCAATATTACAAATATCAAAATCAAAAACATAACCTACATCACTCACGTGTTAAAAGACTTCAGCTTCGAACTACAGATCAGCTATATATTCAAGATTGATCTATGTTCTAACAAAATCAAAGAACAAAGTGAGTTATTTTAAGTTTACTTAAAATCATTGACATTCTATAATGAGATTTATTGAAGCCAAAATATAGTTATATATTATATATAAAATAAAATAGAAAGGCTTTTTACTTGATAGAAGAAATATAACAAAATTTGAATATCAAAACAAATTGAAATATGTTTATCTTCTACAATTTTAATTTCCAAAAGAATTTTTTATTCAAGAAACTTTTAGAATTAAATTAATGTCTAAAACAAGCACCGCTCACATTTAATAGACGTTTATAAACAAAACTCAATATACAATGTCAAATGAAATAAATAACCCAATAGATATACGAAAGTAATTAAAATTAATAAATAAATATTCAAAGGAGACAAAATTTTGTTTCTGGTCTTAACTTTTTTAACTGTTTTTTGAAGATATAGTGCACATTTTTTAGAGATTTTTGAAATAATTTGTTCGAATATTTAAATATATTAAATATTTCAAATAAATTATATTCTTTGGGAAGTCCTTTAAGTGTGTTCATGTTTTTATAAGGCAAGTAGTATTTTTTAAAGTTAAGACCAGAAACAAAAGTTTGTCTCCTTTGAATATTTATTTATTAATTTTAATTACTTTCGTATATCTATTGGGTTATTTATTTCATTTGACATTGTATATTGAGTTTTGTTTATAAACGTCTATTAAATGTGAGCGGTGCTTGTTTTAGACATTAATTTAATTCTAAAAGTTTCTTGAATAAAAAATTCTTTTGGAAATTAAAATTGTAGAAGATAAACATATTTCAATTTGTTTTGATATTCAAATTTTGTTATATTTCTTCTATCAAGTAAAAAGCCTTTCTATTTTATTTTATATATAATATATAACTATATTTTGGCTTCAATAAATCTCATTATAGAATGTCAATGATTTTAAGTAAACTTAAAATAACTCACTTTGTTCTTTGATTTTGTTAGAACATAGATCAATCTTGAATATATAGCTGATCTGTAGTTCGAAGCTGAAGTCTTTTAACACGTGAGTGATGTAGGTTATGTTTTTGATTTTGATATTTGTAATATTGAAAACAAAGGGCTGATGAAGGGATTATCTAGAACTATATTTGTTTTTTGAAGATATAGTGCACATTTTTTAGAGATTTTTGAAATAATTTGTTCGAATATTTAAATATATTAAATATTTCAAATAAATTATATTCTTTGGGAAGTCCTTTAAGTGTGTTCATGTTTTTATAAGGCAAGTAGTATTTTTTAAAGTTAAGACCAGAAACAAAATTTTGTCTCCTTTGAATATTTATTTATTAATTTTAATTACTTTCGTATATCTATTGGGTTATTTATTTTATTTGACATTGTATATTGAGTTTTGTTTATAAACGTCTATTAAATGTGAGCGGTGCTTGTTTTAGACATTAATTTAATTCTAAAAGTTTCTTGAATAAAAAATTCTTTTGGAAATTAAAATTGTAGAAGATAAACATATTTCAATTTGTTTTGATATTCAAATTTTGTTATATTTCTTCTATCAAGTAAAAAGCCTTTCTATTTTATTTTATATATAATATATAACTATATTTTGGCTTCAATAAATCTCATTATAGAATGTCAATGATTTTAAGTAAACTTAAAATAACTCACTTTGTTCTTTGATTTTGTTAGAACATAGATCAATCTTGAATATATAGCTGATCTGTAGTTCGAAGCTGAAGTCTTTTAACACGTGAGTGATGTAGGTTATGTTTTTGATTTTGATATTTGTAATATTGAAAACAAAGGGCTGATGAAGGGATTATCTAGAACTATATTTGTTTTTTGAAGATATAGTGCACATTTTTTAGAGATTTTTGAAATAATTTGTTCGAATATTTAAATATATTAAATATTTCAAATAAATTATATTCTTTGGGAAGTCCTTTAAGTGTGTTCATGTTTTTATAAGGCAAGTAGTATTTTTTAAAGTTAAGACCAGAAACAAAATTTTGTCTCCTTTGAATATTTATTTATTAATTTTAATTACTTTCGTATATCTATTGGGTTATTTATTTCATTTGACATTGTATATTGAGTTTTGTTTATAAACGTCTATTAAATGTGAGCGGTGCTTGTTTTAGACATTAATTTAATTCTAAAAGTTTCTTGAATAAAAAATTCTTTTGGAAATTAAAATTGTAGAAGATAAACATATTTCAATTTGTTTTGATATTCAAATTTTGTTATATTTCTTCTATCAAGTAAAAAGCCTTTCTATTTTATTTTATATATAATATATAACTATATTTTGGCTTCAATAAATCTCATTATAGAATGTCAATGATTTTAAGTAAACTTAAAATAACTCACTTTGTTCTTTGATTTTGTTAGAACATAGATCAATCTTGAATATATAGCTGATCTGTAGTTCGAAGCTGAAGTCTTTTAACACGTGAGTGATGTAGGTTATGTTTTTGATTTTGATATTTGTAATATTGAAAACAAAGGGCTGATGAAGGGATTATCTAGAACTATATTTGTTTTTTGAAGATATAGTGCACATTTTTTAGAGATTTTTGAAATAATTTGTTCGAATATTTAAATATATTAAATATTTCAAATAAATTATATTCTTTGGGAAGTCCTTTAAGTGTGTTCATGTTTTTATAAGGCAAGTAGTATTTTTTAAAGTTAAGACCAGAAACAAAATTTTGTCTCCTTTGAATATTTATTTATTAATTTTAATTACTTTCGTATATCTATTGGTTTATTTATTTCATTTGACATTGTATATTGAGTTTTGTTTATAAACGTCTATTAAATGTGAGCGGTGCTTGTTTTAGACATTAATTTAATTCTAAAAGTTTCTTGAATAAAAAATTCTTTTGGAAATTAAAATTGTAGAAGATAAACATATTTCAATTTGTTTTGATATTCAAATTTTGTTATATTTCTTCTATCAAGTAAAAAGCCTTTCTATTTTATTTTATATATAATATATAACTATATTTTGGCTTCAATAAATCTCATTATAGAATGTCAATGATTTTAAGTAAACTTAAAATAACTCACTTTGTTCTTTGATTTTGTTAGAACATAGATCAATCTTGAATATATAGCTGATCTGTAGTTCGAAGCTGAAGTCTTTTAACACGTGAGTGATGTAGGTTATGTTTTTGATTTTGATATTTGTAATATTGAAAACAAAGGGCTGATGAAGGGATTATCTAGAACTATATTTGTTTTTTGAAGATATAGTGCACATTTTTTAGAGATTTTTGAAATAATTTGTTCGAATATTTAAATATATTAAATATTTCAAATAAATTATATTCTTTGGGAAGTCCTTTAAGTGTGTTCATGTTTTTATAAGGCAAGTAGTATTTTTTAAAGTTAAGACCAGAAACAAAATTTTGTCTCCTTTGAATATTTATTTATTAATTTTAATTACTTTCGTATATCTATTGGGTTATTTATTTCATTTGACATTGTATATTGAGTTTTGTTTATAAACGTCTATTAAATGTGAGCGGTGCTTGTTTTAGACATTAATTTAATTCTAAAAGTTTCTTGAATAAAAAATTCTTTTGGAAATTAAAATTGTAGAAGATAAACATATTTCAATTTGTTTTGATATTCAAATTTTGTTATATTTCTTCTATCAAGTAAAAAGCCTTTCTATTTTATTTTATATATAATATATAACTATATTTTGGCTTCAATAAATCTCATTATAGAATGTCAATGATTTTAAGTAAACTTAAAATAACTCACTTTGTTCTTTGATTTTGTTAGAACATAGATCAATCTTGAATATATAGCTGATCTGTAGTTCGAAGCTGAAGTCTTTTAACACGTGAGTGATGTAGGTTATGTTTTTGATTTTGATATTTGTAATATTGAAAACAAAGGGCTGATGAAGGGATTATCTAGAACTATATTTGTTTTTTGAAGATATAGTGCACATTTTTTAGAGATTTTTGAAATAATTTGTTCGAATATTTAAATATATTAAATATTTCAAATAAATTATATTCTTTGGGAAGTCCTTTAAGTGTGTTCATGTTTTTATAAGGCAAGTAGTATTTTTTAAAGTTAAGACCAGAAACAAAATTTTGTCTCCTTTGAATATTTATTTATTAATTTTAATTACTTTCGTATATCTATTGGGTTATTTATTTCATTTGACATTGTATATTGAGTTTTGTTTATAAACGTCTATTAAATGTGAGCGGTGCTTGTTTTAGACATTAATTTAATTCTAAAAGTTTCTTGAATAAAAAATTCTTTTGGAAATTAAAATTGTAGAAGATAAACATATTTCAATTTGTTTTGATATTCAAATTTTGTTATATTTCTTCTATCAAGTAAAAAGCCTTTCTATTTTATTTTATATATAATATATAACTATATTTTGGCTTCAATAAATCTCATTATAGAATGTCAATGATTTTAAGTAAACTTAAAATAACTCACTTTGTTCTTTGATTTTGTTAGAACATAGATCAATCTTGAATATATAGCTGATCTGTAGTTCGAAGCTGAAGTCTTTTAACACGTGAGTGATGTAGGTTATGTTTTTGATTTTGATATTTGTAATATTGAAAACAAAGGGCTGATGAAGGGATTATCTAGAACTATATTTGTTTTTTGAAGATATAGTGCACATTTTTTAGAGATTTTTGAAATAATTTGTTCGAATATTTAAATATATTAAATATTTCAAATAAATTATATTCTTTGGGAAGTCCTTTAAGTGTGTTCATGTTTTTATAAGGCAAGTAGTATTTTTTAAAGTTAAGACCAGAAACAAAATTTTGTCTCCTTTGAATATTTATTTATTAATTTTAATTACTTTCGTATATCTATTGGGTTATTTATTTCATTTGACATTGTATATTGAGTTTTGTTTATAAACGTCTATTAAATGTGAGCGGTGCTTGTTTTAGACATTAATTTAATTCTAAAAGTTTCTTGAATAAAAAATTCTTTTGGAAATTAAAATTGTAGAAGATAAACATATTTCAATTTGGTTTTGATATTCAAATTTTGTTATATTTCTTCTATCAAGTAAAAAGCCTTTCTATTTTATTTTATATATAATATATAACTATATTTTGGCTTCAATAAATCTCATTATAGAATGTCAATGATTTTAAGTAAACTTAAAATAACTCACTTTGTTCTTTGATTTTGTTAGAACATAGATCAATCTTGAATATATAGCTGATCTGTAGTTCGAAGCTGAAGTCTTTTAACACGTGAGTGATGTAGGTTATGTTTTTGATTTTGATATTTGTAATATTGAAAACAAAGGGCTGATGAAGGGATTATCTAGAACTATATTTGTTTTTTGAAGATATAGTGCACATTTTTTAGAGATTTTTGAAATAATTTGTTCGAATATTTAAATATATTAAATATTTCAAATAAATTATATTCTTTGGGAAGTCCTTTAAGTGTGTTCATGTTTTTATAAGGCAAGTAGTATTTTTTAAAGTTAAGACCAGAAACAAAATTTTGTCTCCTTTGAATATTTATTTATTAATTTTAATTACTTTCGTATATCTATTGGGTTATTTATTTCATTTGACATTGTATATTGAGTTTTGTTTATAAACGTCTATTAAATGTGAGCGGTGCTTGTTTTAGACATTAATTTAATTCTAAAAGTTTCTTGAATAAAAAATTCTTTTGGAAATTAAAATTGTAGAAGATAAACATATTTCAATTTGTTTTGATATTCAAATTTTGTTATATTTCTTCTATCAAGTAAAAAGCCTTTCTATTTTATTTTATATATAATATATAACTATATTTTGGCTTCAATAAATCTCATTATAGAATGTCAATGATTTTAAGTAAACTTAAAATAACTCACTTTGTTCTTTGATTTTGTTAGAACATAGATCAATCTTGAATATATAGCTGATCTGTAGTTCGAAGCTGAAGTCTTTTAACACGTGAGTGATGTAGGTTATGTTTTTGATTTTGATATTTGTAATATTGAAAACAAAGGGCTGATGAAGGGATTATCTAGAACTATATTTGTTTTTTGAAGATATAGTGCACATTTTTTAGAGATTTTTGAAATAATTTGTTCGAATATTTAAATATATTAAATATTTCAAATAAATTATATTCTTTGGGAAGTCCTTTAAGTGTGTTCATGTTTTTATAAGGCAAGTAGTATTTTTTAAAGTTAAGACCAGAAACAAAATTTTGTCTCCTTTGAATATTTATTTATTAATTTTAATTACTTTCGTATATCTATTGGGTTATTTATTTCATTTGACATTGTATATTGAGTTTTGTTTATAAACGTCTATTAAATGTGAGCGGTGCTTGTTTTAGACATTAATTTAATTCTAAAAGTTTCTTGAATAAAAAATTCTTTTGGAAATTAAAATTTTAGAAGATAAACATATTTCAATTTGTTTTGATATTCAAATTTTGTTATATTTCTTCTATCAAGTAAAAAGCCTTTCTATTTTATTTTATATATAATATATAACTATATTTTGGCTTCAATAAATCTCATTATAGAATGTCAATGATTTTAAGTAAACTTAAAATAACTCACTTTGTTCTTTGATTTTGTTAGAACATAGATCAATCTTGAATATATAGCTGATCTGTAGTTCGAAGCTGAAGTCTTTTAACACGTGAGTGATGTAGGTTATGTTTTTGATTTTGATATTTGTAATATTGAAAACAAAGGGCTGATGAAGGGATTATCTAGAACTATATTTGTTTTTTGAAGATATAGTGCACATTTTTTAGAGATTTTTGAAATAATTTGTTCGAATATTTAAATATATTAAATATTTCAAATAAATTATATTCTTTGGGAAGTCCTTTAAGTGTGTTCATGTTTTTATAAGGCAAGTAGTATTTTTTAAAGTTAAGACCAGAAACAAAATTTTGTCTCCTTTGAATATTTATTTATTAATTTTAATTACTTTCGTATATCTATTGGGTTATTTATTTCATTTGACATTGTATATTGAGTTTTGTTTATAAACGTCTATTAAATGTGAGCGGTGCTTGTTTTAGACATTAATTTAATTCTAAAAGTTTCTTGAATAAAAAATTCTTTTGGAAATTAAAATTGTAGAAGATAAACATATTTCAATTTGTTTTGATATTCAAATTTTGTTATATTTCTTCTATCAAGTAAAAAGCCTTTCTATTTTATTTTATATATAATATATAACTATATTTTGGCTTCAATAAATCTCATTATAGAATGTCAATGATTTTAAGTAAACTTAAAATAACTCACTTTGTTCTTTGATTTTGTTAGAACATAGATCAATCTTGAATATATAGCTGATCTGTAGTTCGAAGCTGAAGTCTTTTAACACGTGAGTGATGTAGGTTATGTTTTTGATTTTGATATTTGTAATATTGAAAACAAAGGGCTGATGAAGGGATTATCTAGAACTATATTTGTTTTTTGAAGATATAGTGCACATTTTTTAGAGATTTTTGAAATAATTTGTTCGAATATTTAAATATATTAAATATTTCAAATAAATTATATTCTTTGGGAAGTCCTTTAAGTGTGTTCATGTTTTTATAAGGCAAGTAGTATTTTTTAAAGTTAAGACCAGAAACAAAATTTTGTCTCCTTTGAATATTTATTTATTAATTTTAATTACTTTCGTATATCTATTGGGTTATTTATTTCATTTGACATTGTATATTGAGTTTTGTTTATAAACGTCTATTAAATGTGAGCGGTGCTTGTTTTAGACATTAATTTAATTCTAAAAGTTTCTTGAATAAAAAATTCTTTTGGAAATTAAAATTGTAGAAGATAAACATATTTCAATTTGTTTTGATATTCAAATTTTGTTATATTTCTTCTATCAAGTAAAAAGCCTTTCTATTTTATTTCATAATAATTCTATTTGATAAAATGTTCGTTATCTCATATATTCTAGTGTCTAGGATACGTGGCTTTCACCCAGAAGGCTCGGGTTCGATTACTGGTACCGGAAGTTAGTTTCTTAATAAAATAAGTATACTTTTTTCCTAATAATTCTCTTTGATAAAGATGTTCGTAATCAAATATGGTCTATTGGTTAGGTGATCGATTCCCGGTATCGGAAGTTCGTTTTTGAATAAAATATATTTAGTTCATTCATAATAATTCTATTTGATAAGACGTTCGTTATCCGATATGGTCTAGTGGCTAGGATACCTGGCTCTCACCCAGGAGTCTCGGGTTCGATTCCCGGTATCGGAAGTTCGTTTTTGAATAAAAGATATTTAGTTCATTCCTAATAATTCTATTTGATAAAACGTTCGTTATCCGATATGGTATAGTGGCTAGGATACCTGGCTCTCACCCAGGAGGCTCGAGTTCGATTCCCGGTATCGGGAGTTCGTTTTTGAATAAAAGATATTTAGTTCATTCCTAATAATTCTATTTGATAAGATGTTCGTTATCCGATATGGTCTAGTGGCTAGGATACCTGGCTCTCACCCAGGAGGCTCGGGTTCGATTCCCGGTATCGGAAGTTCGTTTTTGAATAAAAGATATTTAGTTCATTCCTAATAATTCTATTTGATAAGATGTTCCTTATCCCATATGGTCCAGTGGCTAGGATACCTGGCTCTAATTAAGTAACATATACTCATTACGCCTGTCAAACCTAATTCATATATTCATAATTTAATTTTACCTGAGTCTTTTGATGCATCTCATAATACTGTTCATAGAGCAAAAAATATTCCAAGTCGAGTCCTCACTAATAAAAGTGACTGAATTAAGAAAAACCTAGACGATCCACATTTTCTGAAATTGACTTAAGTTTCTTAATTGTATTGTTGATTATGAGTTTCCTGTTTCTTGAATTATTTTATGTGTTATGTTCATTCCTAATGGTTCTAATTGATAAGATGTACGTTATCCGATATGGTCTAGTGGCTAGGATACCTGGCTCTCACCCAGGAGGCTCGGGTTCGATTCCCGGTATCGGAAGTTCGTTTTCGAATAAAAGATATTTAGCTCATTCCCAATAATTCTATTTGATAAGATGTTCGTTATCCGATATGGTCTAGTGGCTAGGATACCTGGCTCTCACCCAGGAGGCTCGGGTTCGATTCCCGGTATCGGAAGTTCGTTTTTGAATAAAAGATATTTAGTTCATTCCTAATAATTCTATTTGATAAGATGTTCCTTATCCCATATGGTCCAGTGGCTAGGATACCTGGCTCTAATTAAGTAACATATACTCATTACGCCTGTCAAACCTTATTCATATATTCATAATTTAATTTTACCTGAGTCTTTTGATGCATCTCATAATACTGTTCATAGAGCAAAAAATATTCCAAGTCGAGTCCTCTTTAATAAAAGTGACTGAATTAAGAAAAACCTAGACGATCCACATTTTCTGAAATTGACTTAAGTTTCTTAATTGTATTGTTAATTATGAGTTTCGTGTTTCTTGAATTATTTTATGTGTTATGTTCATTCCTAATGGTTCTAATTGATAAGATGTACGTTATCCGATATGGTCTAGTGGCTAGGATACCTGGCTTTCACCCAGGAGGCTCGGGTTCGATTCCCGGTATCGGAAGTTTGTTTTTGAATAAAGGACGTTTATTTTCTTTCTAATAATTCGCTTCGGAAGAGATGTTCGTAATCTGAATTGGCCTAGTGGCTAGGATATCTGGTTCAATCACAGGAGGCTAGGTTTCGATTCCTTATTTGATTCATAATAATTCTATTTGATAAAATGTTCGTTATCTGATATATTCTAGTGGAAGGATACGTGGCTTTCACCCAGAAGGCTCGGGTTCGATTACTGGTACCGGAAGTTAGTTTCTTAATAAAATAAGTATACTTTTTTCCTAATAATTCTCTTTGATAAAGATGTTCGTAATCAAATATGGTCTAGTGGTTAGGTGATCGATTCCCGGTATCGGAAGTTCGTTTTTGAATAAAATATATTTAGTTCATTCATAATAATTCTATTTGATAAGACGTTCGTTATCCGATTTGGTCTAGTGGCTAGGATACCTGGCTCTCACCCAGGAGGCTCGGGTTCGATTCCCGGTATCGGAAGTTCGTTTTTGAATAAAAGATATTTATTTCATTCATAATAAATCTATTTGATATGACGTTCGTTATCCGATATTGTCTAGTGGCTAGGATACCTGGCTCTCACCCAGGTGGCTCGGGTTCGATTCCCGGTATCGGAAGTTTGTTTTTGAATGAAGGACGTTTATTTTCTTTCTAATAATTCGCTTCGGAAGAGATGTTCGTAATTTGAATTGGCCTAGTGGCTAGGATATCTGGTTCAATCACAGGAGACTAGGTTTCGATTCCTAATTTGATTCATAATAATTCTATTTGATAAATGTTCGTTATCTGATATATTCTATTAGCTAGGATACGTGGCTTTAACCCAGAAGGCTCGGGTTCGATTCCTGGTACCGGAAGTTAGTTTCTAAATAAAATGAGTATACTTTTTTCCTTATAATTCTCTTTGATAAAGATGTTCGTAATCAAATATGGTCTAGTGGTTAGGTCATCGATTCCCGGTATCGGAAGTTCGTTTTTGAATAAAAGATATTTAGTTCATTCATAATAATTCTATTTGATAAGACGTTCGTTATCCGATATGGTCTAGTGGCTAGGATACCTGGCTCTCACCCAGGAGGCTCGGGTTCGATTCCCGGTATCGGAAGTTTGTTTTTGAATAAAAGATATTTAGTTCATTCCTAATAATTCTATTTGATAAGATGTTCCTTATCCCATATGGTCCAGTGGCTAGGATACCTGGCTCTAATTAAGTAACATATACTCATTACGCCTGTCAAACCTAATTCATATATTCATAATTTAATTTTACCTGAGTCTTTTGATGCATCTCATAATAATGTTCATAGAGCAAAAAATAATCCAACTCGAGTCCTCACTAATAAAAGTAACTGAATTAAGAAAAACCTAGACGATCCACATTTTCTGAGATTGATTTAAGTTTCTTAATTGTATTGTTAATTATGAGTTTCGTGTTTCTTGAATTATTTTATGTGTTATGTTCATTCCTAATGGTTCTAATTGATAAGATGTACGTTATCCAATATGGTCTAGTGGCTAGGATACCTGGCTTTCACCCAGGAGGCTCGGGTTCGATTCCCGGTATCGGAAGTTTGTTTTTGAATGAAGGACGTTTATTTTCTTTCTAATAATTCGCTTCGGAAGAGATGTTCGTAATTTGAATTGGCCTAGTGGCTAGGATATCTGGTTCAATCACAGGAGACTAGGTTTCGATTCCTAATTTGATTCATAATAATTCTATTTGATAAATGTTCGTTATCTGATATATTCTATTAGCTAGGATACGTGGCTTTAACCCAGAAGGCTCGGGTTCGATTCCTGGTACCGGAAGTTAGTTTCTAAATAAAATGAGTATACTTTTTTCCTTATAATTCTCTTTGATAAAGATGTTCGTAATCAAATATGGTCTAGTGGTTAGGTCATCGATTCCCGGTATCGGAAGTTCGTTTTTGAATAAAAGATATTTAGTTCATTCATAATAATTCTATTTGATAAGACGTTCGTTATCCGATATGGTCTAGTGGCTAGGATACCTGGCTCTCACCCAGGAGGCTCGGGTTCGATTCCCGGTATCGGAAGTTTGTTTTTGAATAAAAGATATTTAGTTCATTCCTAATAATTCTATTTGATAAGATGTTCCTTATCCCATATGGTCCAGTGGCTAGGATACCTGGCTCTAATTAAGTAACATATACTCATTACGCCTGTCAAACCTAATTCATATATTCATAATTTAATTTTACCTGAGTCTTTTGATGCATCTCATAATAATGTTCATAGAGCAAAAAATAATCCAACTCGAGTCCTCACTAATAAAAGTAACTGAATTAAGAAAAACCTAGACGATCCACATTTTCTGAGATTGATTTAAGTTTCTTAATTGTATTGTTAATTATGAGTTTCGTGTTTCTTGAATTATTTCATGTGTTATGTTTATTCCTAATGATTCTAATTGATAAGATGTACGTTATCCGATATGGTCTAGTGACTAGGATACCTGGCTTTCAACCAGGAGGCTCGGGTTCGATTCCCGGTATCGGAAGTTTGTTTTTCAATAAAGGACGTTTATTTTCTTTCTAAAAATTCGCTTCGGAAGAGATGTCCGTAATCTGAATTGGCCTAGTGGCTAGGATATCTGGTTCAATCACAGGAGGCTAGGTTTCGATTCCTTATTTGATTCATAATAATTCTATTTGATAAAATGTTCGTTATCTGATATATTCTAGTGTCTAGGATACGTGGCTTTCACCCAGAAGGCTCGAGTTCGATTACTGGTACCGGAAGTTAGTTTCTTAATAAAATAAGTATACTTTTTTCCTAATAATTCTCTTTGATAAAGATGTTCGTAATCAAATATGGTCTAGTGGTTAGGTGATCGATTCCCGGTATCGGAAGTTCGTTTTTGAATAAAATATATTTAGTTCATTCATAATAATTCTATTTGATAAGACGTTCGTTATCCGATATGGTCTAGTGGCTAGGATACCTGGCTCTCACCCAGGAGGCTCGGGTTCGATTCCCGGTATCGGAAGTTCGTTTTTGAATAAAAGATATTTATTTCATTCATAATAATTCTATTTGATATGACGTTCGTTATCCGATATTGTCTAGTGGCTAGGATACCTGGCTCTCACCCAGGTGGCTCGGGTTCGATTCCCGGTATCGGAAGTTTGTTTTTGAATGAAGGACGTTTATTTTCTTTCTAATAATTCGCTTCGGAATTGATGTTTGTAATCTGAATTGGCCTAGTGGCTAGGATATCTGGTTCAATCACAGGAGACTAGGTTTCGATTCCTAATTTGATTCATAATAATTCTATTTGATAAATGTTCGTTATCTGATATATTCTAGTAGCTAGGATACGTGACTTTCACCCAGAAGGCTCGGGTTCGATTCCTGGTACCGGAAGTTAGTTTCTAAATAAAATAAGTATACTTTTTTCCTTATAATTCTCTTTGATAAAGATGTTCGTAATCAAATATGGTCTAGTGGTTAGGTGATCGATTCCCGGTATCGGAAGTTCGTTTTTGAATAAAAGATATTTAGTTCATTCATAATAATTCTATTTGATAAGACGTTCGTTATCCGATATGGTCTAGTGGCTAGGATACCTGGCTCTCACCCAGGAGGCTCGGGTTCGATTCCCGGTATCGGAAGTTTGTTTTTGAATAAAAGATATTTAGTTCATTCCTAATGATTCTATTTGATAAGATGTTCCTTATCCGATATGGTCTAGTGGCTAGGATACCTGGCTCTAATTAAGTAACATATACTCAATACGCCTGTCAAACCTAATTCATATATTCATAATTTAATTTTACCTGAGTCTTTTGATGCATCTCATAATACTGTTCATAGAGCAAAAAATAATCCAACTCGAGTCCTCACTAATAAAAGTAACTGAATTAAGAAAAACCTAGACGATCCACATTTTCTGAGATTGACTTAAGTTTCTTAATTGTATTGTTAATTATGAGTTTCGTGTTTCTTGAATTATTTTATGTGTTATGTTCATTCCTAATGGTTCTAATTGATAAGATTTACGTTATCCGATATGGTCTAGTGGCTAGGATACCTGGCTTTCACCCAGGAGGCTCGGGTTCGATTCCCGGTATCGGAAGTTTGTTTTTGAATGAAGGACGTTTATTTTCTTTCTAATAATTCGCTTCGGAAGAGATGTTCGTAATCTGAATTGGCCTAGTGGCTAGGATATCTGGTTCAATCACAGGAGACTAGGTTTCGATTCCTAATTTGATTCATAATAATTCTATTTGATAAATGTTCGTTATCTGATATATTCTAGTAGCTAGGATACGTGGCTTTCACCCAGAAGGCTCGGGTTCGATTCCTGGTACCGGAAAGTAGTTTCTAAATAAAATAAGTATACTTTTTTCCTTATAATTCTCTTTGATAAAGATGTTCGTAATCAAATATGGTCTAGTGGTTAGGTGATCGATTCCCGGTAACGGAAGTTCGTTTTTGAATAAAAGATATTTAGTTTATTCATAATAATTCTATTTTATAAGACGTTCGTTTTCCGATATGGTCTAATGGCTAGGATACCTGGCTCTCACCCAGGAGGCTCGGGTTCGATTTCCGGTATCGGAAGTTTGTTTTTGAATAAAAGATATTTAGTTCATTCCTAATGATTCTATTTGATAAGATGTTCCTTATCCGATATGGTCTAGTGGCTAGGATACCTGGCTCTAATTAAGTAACATATACTCAATACGCCTGTCAAACCTAATTCATATATTCATAATTTAATTTTAATTTAATTTACTTTTGATGCATCTCATAATACTGTTCATAGAGCAAAAAATAATCCAAGTCGAGTCCTCACTAATAAAAGTAACTGAATTAAGAAAAACCTAGACGATCCACATTTTCTGAGATTGACTTAAGTTTCTTAATTGTATTGTTAATTATGAGTTTCGTGTTTCTTGAATTATTTTATGTGTTATGTTCATTCCTAATGATTCTAATTGATAAAATGTACGTTATCTCATATGGTCTATTGGCTAGGATACCTGGCTTTCACCCAGGAGGCTCGGGTTCGATTCCTGGTACCGGAAGTTAGTTTCTAAATAAAATAAGTATACTTTTTTCTTAATAATTCTCTTCGATAAAGATGTTCGTAATCAAATATGGTCTAGTGGTTAGGTGATCGATTCCCGGTATCGGAAGTTCGTTTTTGAATAAAATATATTTAGTTCATTCATAATAATTCTATTTGATAAGACGTTCGTTATCCGTTATGGTCTAGTCGCTAGGATACCTGGCTCTCACCCAGGAGGCTCGGGTTCGATTCCTGGTATCGGAAGTTCGTTTTTGAATAAAAGATATTTAAATTTATGATAGATTGGGCCGTTGCTTGGTAGAAATCAGTTATAATTGTCATTATAAAATAAAACACTTGTTTACATTTTCTACTTTATTTTTGGTATTGACGTACGTTTCGTCTTTGCTAGAAAGACTTCATCAGAATACGGTATTCTGATGAAGTCTTTCTAGCAAAGACGAAACGTACGTCAATACCAAAAATAAAGTAGAAAATGTAAACAAGTGTTTTATTTTATAATGACAAAAGATATTTAGTTCATTCATAATAATTCTATTTGATATGACGTTCGTTATCCGATATTGTCTAGTGGCTAGGATACCTGGCTCTCACCCAGGAGGCTCGGGTTCGATTCCCGGTATCGGAAGTTGGTTTTTGAATAAAAGATATTTAGTTCATTCCTAATAATTCTATTTGATAAGATGTTCGTTATCCGATATGGTCTAGTGGCTAGGATACCTGGCTCTCACCCAGGAGGCTCGGGTTCGATTCCCGGTATCGGAAGTTCGTTTTTGAATAAAAGATATTTAGTTCATTCCTAATAATTCTATTTGATAAGATGTTCTTATCCCATATGGTCCAGTGGCTAGGATACCTGGCTCTAATTATGTAACATATACTCATTACGTCTGTCAAACCTAATTCATATATTCATAATTTAATTTTACCTGAGTCTTTTGATGCATCTCATAATACTGTTCATAGAGCAAAAACTAATCCAAGTCGAGTCCTCACTAATAATTCTAATTGATAAGATGTCCGTTATCCGATATGGTCTAGTGGCTAGGATACCTGGCTCTCACCCAGGAGGCTCGGGTTCGATTCCCGGTATCGGAAGTTCCTTTTTGAATAAAAGATATTTAGTTCATTCCTAATAATTCTATTTGATAAGATGTTCTTATCCCATATGGTCCAGTGGCTAGGATACCTGGCTCTAATTATGTAACATATACTCATTACGTCTGTCAAACCTAATTCATATATTCATAATTTAATTTTACCTGAGTCTTTTGATGCATCTCATAATACTGTTCATAGAGCAAAAAATAATCCAAGTCGAGTCCTCACTAATAATTCTAATTGATAAGATATCCGTTATCCGATATGGTCTAGTGGCTAGGATATCTGGCTTTCACCCAGAAGGCTCGGGTTCGATTCCCGGTATCGGAAGTTTGTTTTTGAATGAAGGACGTTTATTTTCTTTCTAATAATTCGCTTCGGAAGAGATGTTTGTAATCTGAATTGGCCTAGTGGCTAGGATATCTGGTTCAATCACAGGAGACTAGGTTTCGATTCCTAATTTGATTCATAATAATTCTATTTGATAAATGTTCGTTATCTGATATATTCTAGTAGCTAGGATACGTGGCTTTCACCCAGAAGGCTCGGGTTCGATTCCTGGTACCGGAAGTTAGTTTCTAAATAAAATAAGTATACTTTTTTCCTTATAATTCTCTTTTATAAAGATGTTCGTAATCAAATATGGTCTAGTGGTTAGGTGATCGATTCCCGGTATCGGAAGTTCGTTTTTGAATAAAAGATATTTAGTTCATTCATAATAATTCTATTTGATAAGACGTTCGTTATCCGATATGGTCTAGTGGCTAGGATACCTGGCTCTCACCCAGGAGGCTCGGGTTCGATTCCCGGTATCGGAAGTTCCTTTTTGAATAAAAGATATTTAGTTCATTCCTAATGATTCTATTTGATAAGATGTTCTTATCCCATATGGTCCAGTGGCTAGGATACCTGGCTCTAATTATGTAACATATACTCATTACGCCTGTCAAACCTAATTCATATATTCATAATTTAATTTTACCTGAGTCTTTTGATGCATCTCATAATAATGTTCATAGAGCAAAAAATAATCCAACTCGAGTCCTCACTAATAAAAGTAACTGAATTAAGAAAAACCTAGACGATCCACATTTTCTGAGATTGATTTAAGTTTCTTAATTGTATTGTTAATTATGAGTTTCGTGTTTCTTGAATTATTTTATGTGTTATGTTCATTCCTAATGGTTCTAATTGATAAGATGTACGTTATCCAATATGGTCTAGTGGCTAGGATACCTGGCTTTCACCCAGGAGGCTCGGGTTCGATTCCCGGTATCGGAAGTTTGTTTTTGAATGAAGGACGTTTATTTTCTTTCTAATAATTCGCTTCGGAAGAGATGTTCGTAATTTGAATTGGCCTAGTGGCTAGGATATCTGGTTCAATCACAGGAGACTAGGTTTCGATTCCTAATTTGATTCATAATAATTCTATTTGATAAATGTTCGTTATCTGATATATTCTATTAGCTAGGATACGTGGCTTTAACCCAGAAGGCTCGGGTTCGATTCCTGGTACCGGAAGTTAGTTTCTAAATAAAATGAGTATACTTTTTTCCTTATAATTCTCTTTGATAAAGATGTTCGTAATCAAATATGGTCTAGTGGTTAGGTCATCGATTCCCGGTATCGGAAGTTCGTTTTTGAATAAAAGATATTTAGTTCATTCATAATAATTCTATTTGATAAGACGTTCGTTATCCGATATGGTCTAGTGGCTAGGATACCTGGCTCTCACCCAGGAGGCTCGGGTTCGATTCCCGGTATCGGAAGTTTGTTTTTGAATAAAAGATATTTAGTTCATTCCTAATAATTCTATTTGATAAGATGTTCCTTATCCCATATGGTCCAGTGGCTAGGATACCTGGCTCTAATTAAGTAACATATACTCATTACGCCTGTCAAACCTAATTCATATATTCATAATTTAATTTTACCTGAGTCTTTTGATGCATCTCATAATAATGTTCATAGAGCAAAAAATAATCCAACTCGAGTCCTCACTAATAAAAGTAACTGAATTAAGAAAAACCTAGACGATCCACATTTTCTGAGATTGATTTAAGTTTCTTAATTGTATTGTTAATTATGAGTTTCGTGTTTCTTGAATTATTTCATGTGTTATGTTTATTCCTAATGATTCTAATTGATAAGATGTACGTTATCCGATATGGTCTAGTGACTAGGATACCTGGCTTTCAACCAGGAGGCTCGGGTTCGATTCCCGGTATCGGAAGTTTGTTTTTCAATAAAGGACGTTTATTTTCTTTCTAAAAATTCGCTTCGGAAGAGATGTCCGTAATCTGAATTGGCCTAGTGGCTAGGATATCTGGTTCAATCACAGGAGGCTAGGTTTCGATTCCTTATTTGATTCATAATAATTCTATTTGATAAAATGTTCGTTATCTGATATATTCTAGTGTCTAGGATACGTGGCTTTCACCCAGAAGGCTCGAGTTCGATTACTGGTACCGGAAGTTAGTTTCTTAATAAAATAAGTATACTTTTTTCCTAATAATTCTCTTTGATAAAGATGTTCGTAATCAAATATGGTCTAGTGGTTAGGTGATCGATTCCCGGTATCGGAAGTTCGTTTTTGAATAAAATATATTTAGTTCATTCATAATAATTCTATTTGATAAGACGTTCGTTATCCGATATGGTCTAGTGGCTAGGATACCTGGCTCTCACCCAGGAGGCTCGGGTTCGATTCCCGGTATCGGAAGTTCGTTTTTGAATAAAAGATATTTATTTCATTCATAATAATTCTATTTGATATGACGTTCGTTATCCGATATTGTCTAGTGGCTAGGATACCTGGCTCTCACCCAGGTGGCTCGGGTTCGATTCCCGGTATCGGAAGTTTGTTTTTGAATGAAGGACGTTTATTTTCTTTCTAATAATTCGCTTCGGAATTGATGTTTGTAATCTGAATTGGCCTAGTGGCTAGGATATCTGGTTCAATCACAGGAGACTAGGTTTCGATTCCTAATTTGATTCATAATAATTCTATTTGATAAATGTTCGTTATCTGATATATTCTAGTAGCTAGGATACGTGACTTTCACCCAGAAGGCTCGGGTTCGATTCCTGGTACCGGAAGTTAGTTTCTAAATAAAATAAGTATACTTTTTTCCTTATAATTCTCTTTGATAAAGATGTTCGTAATCAAATATGGTCTAGTGGTTAGGTGATCGATTCCCGGTATCGGAAGTTCGTTTTTGAATAAAAGATATTTAGTTCATTCATAATAATTCTATTTGATAAGACGTTCGTTATCCGATATGGTCTAGTGGCTAGGATACCTGGCTCTCACCCAGGAGGCTCGGGTTCGATTCCCGGTATCGGAAGTTTGTTTTTGAATAAAAGATATTTAGTTCATTCCTAATGATTCTATTTGATAAGATGTTCCTTATCCGATATGGTCTAGTGGCTAGGATACCTGGCTCTAATTAAGTAACATATACTCAATACGCCTGTCAAACCTAATTCATATATTCATAATTTAATTTTACCTGAGTCTTTTGATGCATCTCATAATACTGTTCATAGAGCAAAAAATAATCCAACTCGAGTCCTCACTAATAAAAGTAACTGAATTAAGAAAAACCTAGACGATCCACATTTTCTGAGATTGACTTAAGTTTCTTAATTGTATTGTTAATTATGAGTTTCGTGTTTCTTGAATTATTTTATGTGTTATGTTCATTCCTAATGGTTCTAATTGATAAGATTTACGTTATCCGATATGGTCTAGTGGCTAGGATACCTGGCTTTCACCCAGGAGGCTCGGGTTCGATTCCCGGTATCGGAAGTTTGTTTTTGAATGAAGGACGTTTATTTTCTTTCTAATAATTCGCTTCGGAAGAGATGTTCGTAATCTGAATTGGCCTAGTGGCTAGGATATCTGGTTCAATCACAGGAGACTAGGTTTCGATTCCTAATTTGATTCATAATAATTCTATTTGATAAATGTTCGTTATCTGATATATTCTAGTAGCTAGGATACGTGGCTTTCACCCAGAAGGCTCGGGTTCGATTCCTGGTACCGGAAAGTAGTTTCTAAATAAAATAAGTATACTTTTTTCCTTATAATTCTCTTTGATAAAGATGTTCGTAATCAAATATGGTCTAGTGGTTAGGTGATCGATTCCCGGTAACGGAAGTTCGTTTTTGAATAAAAGATATTTAGTTTATTCATAATAATTCTATTTTATAAGACGTTCGTTTTCCGATATGGTCTAATGGCTAGGATACCTGGCTCTCACCCAGGAGGCTCGGGTTCGATTTCCGGTATCGGAAGTTTGTTTTTGAATAAAAGATATTTAGTTCATTCCTAATGATTCTATTTGATAAGATGTTCCTTATCCGATATGGTCTAGTGGCTAGGATACCTGGCTCTAATTAAGTAACATATACTCAATACGCCTGTCAAACCTAATTCATATATTCATAATTTAATTTTAATTTAATTTACTTTTGATGCATCTCATAATACTGTTCATAGAGCAAAAAATAATCCAAGTCGAGTCCTCACTAATAAAAGTAACTGAATTAAGAAAAACCTAGACGATCCACATTTTCTGAGATTGACTTAAGTTTCTTAATTGTATTGTTAATTATGAGTTTCGTGTTTCTTGAATTATTTTATGTGTTATGTTCATTCCTAATGATTCTAATTGATAAAATGTACGTTATCTCATATGGTCTATTGGCTAGGATACCTGGCTTTCACCCAGGAGGCTCGGGTTCGATTCCTGGTACCGGAAGTTAGTTTCTAAATAAAATAAGTATACTTTTTTCTTAATAATTCTCTTCGATAAAGATGTTCGTAATCAAATATGGTCTAGTGGGTAGGTGATCGATTCCCGGTATCGGAAGTTCGTTTTTGAATAAAATATATTTAGTTCATTCATAATAATTCTATTTGATAAGACGTTCGTTATCCGTTATGGTCTAGTCGCTAGGATACCTGGCTCTCACCCAGGAGGCTCGGGTTCGATTCCTGGTATCGGAAGTTCGTTTTTGAATAAAAGATATTTAAATTTATGATAGATTGGGCCGTTGCTTGGTAGAAATCAGTTATAATTGTCATTATAAAATAAAACACTTGTTTACATTTTCTACTTTATTTTTGGTATTGACGTACGTTTCGTCTTTGCTAGAAAGACTTCATCAGAATACGGTATTCTGATGAAGTCTTTCTAGCAAAGACGAAACGTACGTCAATACCAAAAATAAAGTAGAAAATGTAAACAAGTGTTTTATTTTATAATGACAAAAGATATTTAGTTCATTCATAATAATTCTATTTGATATGACGTTCGTTATCCGATATTGTCTAGTGGCTAGGATACCTGGCTCTCACCCAGGAGGCTCGGGTTCGATTCCCGGTATCGGAAGTTGGTTTTTGAATAAAAGATATTTAGTTCATTCCTAATAATTCTATTTGATAAGATGTTCGTTATCCGATATGGTCTAGTGGCTAGGATACCTGGCTCTCACCCAGGAGGCTCGGGTTCGATTCCCGGTATCGGAAGTTCGTTTTTGAATAAAAGATATTTAGTTCATTCCTAATAATTCTATTTGATAAGATGTTCTTATCCCATATGGTCCAGTGGCTAGGATACCTGGCTCTAATTATGTAACATATACTCATTACGTCTGTCAAACCTAATTCATATATTCATAATTTAATTTTACCTGAGTCTTTTGATGCATCTCATAATACTGTTCATAGAGCAAAAACTAATCCAAGTCGAGTCCTCACTAATAATTCTAATTGATAAGATGTCCGTTATCCGATATGGTCTAGTGGCTAGGATACCTGGCTCTCACCCAGGAGGCTCGGGTTCGATTCCCGGTATCGGAAGTTCCTTTTTGAATAAAAGATATTTAGTTCATTCCTAATAATTCTATTTGATAAGATGTTCTTATCCCATATGGTCCAGTGGCTAGGATACCTGGCTCTAATTATGTAACATATACTCATTACGTCTGTCAAACCTAATTCATATATTCATAATTTAATTTTACCTGAGTCTTTTGATGCATCTCATAATACTGTTCATAGAGCAAAAAATAATCCAAGTCGAGTCCTCACTAATAATTCTAATTGATAAGATATCCGTTATCCGATATGGTCTAGTGGCTAGGATATCTGGCTTTCACCCAGAAGGCTCGGGTTCGATTCCCGGTATCGGAAGTTTGTTTTTGAATGAAGGACGTTTATTTTCTTTCTAATAATTCGCTTCGGAAGAGATGTTTGTAATCTGAATTGGCCTAGTGGCTAGGATATCTGGTTCAATCACAGGAGACTAGGTTTCGATTCCTAATTTGATTCATAATAATTCTATTTGATAAATGTTCGTTATCTGATATATTCTAGTAGCTAGGATACGTGGCTTTCACCCAGAAGGCTCGGGTTCGATTCCTGGTACCGGAAGTTAGTTTCTAAATAAAATAAGTATACTTTTTTCCTTATAATTCTCTTTTATAAAGATGTTCGTAATCAAATATGGTCTAGTGGTTAGGTGATCGATTCCCGGTATCGGAAGTTCGTTTTTGAATAAAAGATATTTAGTTCATTCATAATAATTCTATTTGATAAGACGTTCGTTATCCGATATGGTCTAGTGGCTAGGATACCTGGCTCTCACCCAGGAGGCTCGGGTTCGATTCCCGGTATCGGAAGTTCCTTTTTGAATAAAAGATATTTAGTTCATTCCTAATGATTCTATTTGATAAGATGTTCTTATCCCATATGGTCCAGTGGCTAGGATACCTGGCTCTAATTATGTAACATATACTCATTACGTCTGTCAAACCTAATTCATATATTCATAATTTAATTTTACCTGAGTCTTTTGATGCATCTCATAATACTGTTCATAGAGCAAAAAATAATCCAAGTCGAGTCCTCACTAATAATTCTAATTGATAAGATATCCGTTATCCGATATGGTCTAGTGGCTAGGATATCTGGCTTTCACCCAGAAGGCTCGGGTTCGATTCCCGGTATCGGAAGTTTGTTTTTGAATGAAGGACGTTTATTTTCTTTCTAATAATTCGCTTCGGAAGAGATGTTCGTAATCTGAATTGGCCTAGTGGCTAGAATATCTGGTTCAATCACAGGAGACTAGGTTTCGATTCCTAATTTGATTCATAATAATTCTATTTGATAAATGTTCGATATCTGATATATTCTAGTAGCTAGGATACGTGGCTTTCACCCAGAAGGCTCGGGTTCGATTCCTGGTACCGGAAGTTAGTTTCTAAATAAAATAAGTATACTTTTTTCCTTATAATTCTCTTTGATAAAGATGTGGTCTAGTGGCTAGGATACCTGGCTCTCATCCAGGAGGCTCGGGTTCGATTTCCGGTATCGGAAGTTTGTTTTTGAATAAAAGATATTTAGTTCATTCGTAATGATTCTATTTGATAAGATGTTCCTTATCCGATATGGTCTAGTGGCTAGGATACCTGGCTCTCACCCAGGAGGCTCGGGTTCGATTCCCGGTATCGGAAGTTGGTTTTTGAATAAAAGATATTTAGTTCATTCCTAATAATTCTATTTGATAAGATGTTGGTTATCCGATATGGTCTAGTGGCTAGGATACCTGGCTCTCACCCTGGAGGCTCGGGTTCGATTCCCGGTATCGGAAGTTCGTTTTTGAATAAAAGATATTTAGTTCATTCATAATAATTCTATTTGATATGACGTTCGTTATCCGATATTGTCTAGTGGCTAGGATACCTGGCTCTCACCCAGGAGGCTCGGGTTCGATTCCCGGTATCGGAAGTTCGTATTTGAATAAAAGATATTTAGTTCATTCATAATAATTCTATTTGATATGACGTTCGTTATCCGATATTGTCTAGTGGCTAGGATACCTGGCTCTCACCCAGGAGGCTCGGGTTCGATTCCCGGTATCGGAAGTTAGTTTCTAAATAAAATAAGTATACTTTTTTCTTAATAATTCTCTTCGATAAAGATGTTCGTAATCAAATATGGTCTAGTGGTTAGGTGATCGATTCCCGGTATCGGAAGTTCGTTTTTGAATAAAATATATTTAGTTCATTCATAATAATTCTATTTGATAAGACGTTCGTTATCCGATATGGTCTAGTGGCTAGGATACCTGGCTCTCACCCTGGAGGCTCGGGTTCGATTCCCGGTATCGGAAGTTCGTTTTTGAATAAAAGATATTTAGTTCATTCATAATAATTCTATTTGATATGACGTTCGTTATCCGATATTGTCTAGTGGCTAGGATACCTGGCTCTCACCCAGGAGGCTCGGGTTCGATTCCCGGTATCGGAAGTTGGTTTTTGAATAAAACATATTTAGTTCATTCCTAATAATTCTATTTGATAAGATGTTCTTATCCCATATGGTCCAGTGGCTAGGATACCTGGCTCTAATTATGTAACATATACTATATGTATATGTATATATATAATATATATATATATATGATATACGTCTGTCAAACCTAATTCATATATTCATAATTTAATTTTACCTGAGTCTTTTGATGCATCTCATAATACTGTTCATAGAGCAAAAAATAATCCAAGTCGAGTCCTCACTAATAAAAGTAACTGAATTAAGAAAAACCTAGACGATCCACATTTTCTGAGATTGACTTAAGTTTCTTAATTGTATTGTTAATTATGAGTTTCGTGTTTCTTGAATTATTTTATGTGTTATGTTCATTCCTAATGATTCTAATTGATAAAATGTACGTTATCTGATATGGTCTAGTGGCTAGGATACCTGGCTTTCACCCAGGAGGCTCGGGTTCGATTCCTGGTACCGGAAGTTAGTTTCTAAATAAAATAAGTATACTTTTTTCTTAATAATTCTCTTCGATAAAGATGTTCGTAATCAAATATGGTCTAGTGGTTAGGTGATCGATTCCCGGTATCGGAAGTTCGTTTTTGAATAAAATATATTTAGTTCATTCATAATAATTCTATTTGATAAGTCGTTCGTTATCCGATATGGTCTAGTGGCTAGGATACCTGGCTCTCACCCAGGAGGCTCGGGTTCGATTCCCGGTATCGGAAGTTCGTTTTTGAATAAAAGATATTTAGTTCATTCATAATAATTCTATTTGATATGACGTTCGTTATCCGATATTGTCTAGTGGCTAGGATACCTGGCTCTCACCCAGGAGGCTCGGGTTCGATTCCCGGTATCGGAAGTTGGTTTTTGAATAAAAGATATTTAGTTCATTCCTAATAATTCTATTTGATAAGATGTTCGTTATCCGATATGGTCTAGTGGCTAGGATGCCTGGCTCTCACCCAGGAGGCTCGGGTTCGATTCCCGGTATCAAAAGTTCGTTTTTGAATAAAAGATATTTAATGGAATGAAATAAGGAATTACTTTGTTTACTATCACTTTTTATTATAACTGATATACAGTGACTCGAGTTTCGTAGTGTTTACTACATTTTCAAACTGAACGAACAAATTAGATCTCAACTATTATATATGGGGATTGTAGGCTTCGGCAGAGCTTCGAAGAGAGGGGTTTTCCAAAGTTCCGTCTGTTCGTTAAGTAGTTTTATTATTGGTACGGCTTTTTATATTTTTCAATTTCTATGGATTCCAGGATGTCAAGTTTTTTCCCTTTCGCTTCCACGTGCAAGATAACAAGGTTGTTCAATTCTGGGAAGGTGTGATCTGTAGTGAAGAAATGGTTCGCAAAATTGGAATTATTCTTCCGGTTCCTAAAAGCAGATTCATGCTCTTTGTACCTTTTATGGAAAGGTCGGCCCGTTTGACCTATATACACACTATTACACTCTTGACAACTTAATTTATAGACTCCAGAATTATTCAGTCGGTTCTCTCTGTCTTTCGGATTAAAAAAGAGATTAGAAATTTTATGGGAGGGTGTGAAAGCTGTTACTATGTTAATTTTTGATAAAATTCGAGCTATTTTTTGTGAAATTGGTCCAAAATATGTTAGTTTTATAAATTTATTGTTATTATGATCTGATTTGGAGATGGGGTAAATTTGTTTACGAATTAGTTGCTTCTGTTTTATGTTTATGATGGAATTTATAGTTTTGGTTTTGAACTGATTTTTTGTGGCTATTTGTCTGATTGTATTCAATTCCCTCTTTAACGTAATATTATCTATAGGAATTGAAAATGCTCTATGTACCATTGATCTATAAGCAGCTAGTTTATGATTGATCGGATGGTTTGAAAAATTTGGTATTGTTGTATCAGTTGATGTGGGTTTTCTATATATATCAAAGGAAATTTCATTATTACTGTTAATTAAAGTTATGTCCAGAAAATTTATTCTATTATCGAATTGTGTTTCCATGGTGAATTTGACCTTATTGTGCAAACTATTGAGATATTCTAATGTTTCATTTAATTCTGAATGTGTTCCGCAGAAGCAAGCCAATATATCGTCTACATACCTGTACCAAAAAGTGATATGCTTTGCGTGTGTGGATTTTAGAATTTTTCTTTCAAAACGGGACATAAAGATTTCAGCGAGTAATGGGCTGAGACTGACTGATCCCATGGCAAGTCCATCTTTCTGTTTGTAAAATTTACTATTGTATTGAAAGTAATTTTCTTCCACGCAAAGTTCGAAAAGGGTTAAAATTTCGTTTTTTATCACAGGATTGATGTTATTTTTTGTTAGGATATTTTCGATTATATTCATGCATTCTATATTTGGTATATTCGGGAACATATTAACTACATCAAACGACACTAGAATACTATTAACTGGAAGGATAACATTCTTTAGTTTTTTTGTGAGCTCGATTGAATTTTTTATTGAATAGGGTGAGTTGAATTGTGTTGTTTCTTTAAAAATTTGGTTTAATTTAGAGGCTAGTTTCGCAAGGGGGCTATTAATATATGATACCACAGGGCGTATTGGACAATTATCTTTATGAAGTTTAATAAGGCCATATAGTTTGGGAGGTGTAGGATTCATATTAATAAGTTTGAATTTATCATAATCTGATAAAATAATTTGAATATCTTTGAGCGTTGTTTTTAGTTTTAGTTGCAGAAGCAACAGAAGCAACTAATTCGTAAACAAATTTACCCCATCTCCAAATCAGATCATAATAACAATAAATTTATAAAACTAACATATTTTGGACCAATTTCACAAAAAATAGCTCGAATTTTATCAAAAATTAACATAGTAACAGCTTTCACACCCTCCCATAAAATTTCTAATCTCTTTTTTAATCCGAAAGACAAAGAGAACCGACTGAATAATTCTGGAGTCTATAAATTAAGTTGTCAAGAGTGTAATAGTGTGTATATAGGTCAAACGGGCCGACCTTTCCATAAAAGGTACAAAGAGCATGAATCTGCTTTTAGGAACCGGAAGAATAATTCCAATTTTGCGAACCATTTCTTCACTACAGATCACACCTTCCCAGAATTGAACAACCTTGTTATCTTGCACGTGGAAGCGAAAGGGAAAAAACTTGACATCCTGGAATCCATAGAAATTGAAAAATATAAAAAGCACGTACCAATAATAAAACTACTTAACGAACAGACGGAACTTTGGAAAACCCCTCTCTTCGAAGCTCTGCCGAAGCCTACAATCCCCATATATAATAGTTGAGATCTAATTTGTTCGTTCAGTTTGAAAATGTAGTAAACACTACGAAACTCGAGTCACTGTATATCAGTTATAATAAAAAGTGAAAGTAAACAAAGTAATTCCTTATTTCATTCCATTAAAATGAACTATCACAAAGTAACGGACTACTCCATCCAAAAGATATTTAGTTCATTTATAATAATTCTATTTGATAGGACGTTCGTTATCCGATATGGTCTAGTGGCTAGGATATCTGGCTTTCACCCAGAAGGCTCGGGTTCGATTCCCGGTATCGGAAGTTTGTTTTTGAATGAAGGACGTTTATTTTCTTTCTAATAATTCGCTTCGGAAGAGATGTTCGTAATCTGAATTGGCCTAGTGGCTAGGATATCTGGTTCAATCACAGGAGACTAGGTTTCGATTCCTAATTTGATTCATAATAATTCTATTTGATAAATGTTCGTTATCTGATATATTCTAGTGGCTAGGATACGAGGCTTTCACCCAGAAGGCTCGGGTTCGATTACTGGTACCGGAAGTTAGTTTCTTAATAAAATAAGTATACTTTTTTCCTAATAATTCTCTTTGATAAAGATGTTCGTAATCAAATATGGTCTAGTGGTTAGGTGATCGATTCCCGGTATCGGAAGTTCGTTTTTGAATAAAATATATTAAGTTCATTCATAATACTTCTATTTGATAAGACGTTCGTTATCCGATATGGTCTAGTTGCTAGGATACCTGGCTCTCACCCAGGAGGCTCGGGTTCGATTCCCGGTATCGGAAGTTCGTTTTTGAATAAAAGATATTTATTTCATTCATAATTATTCTATTTGATATGACGTTCGTTATCCGATATTGTCTAGTGGCTAGGATACCTGGCTCTCACCCAGGAGGCTCGGGTTCGATTCCCGGTATCGGAAGTTTGTTTTTGAATGAAGGACGTTTGTTTTCTTTCTAATAATTCGCTTCGGAAGAGATGTTCGTAATCTGAATTGGCCTAGTGGCTAGGATATCTGGTTCAATCACAGGAGACTAGGTTTCGATTCCTAATTTGATTCATAATAATTCTATTTGATAAATGTTCGTTATCTGATATATTCTAGTGGCTAGGATACGTGGCTTTCACCCAGAAGGCTCGGGTTCGATTCCTGGTACCGGAAGTTAGTTTCTAATAAAATAAGTATACTTTTTCCTTATAATTCTCTTTGATAAAGATGTTCGCAATCAAATATGGTCTAGTAGTTAGGTGATCGATTCCCGGTATCGGAAGTTCGTTTTTGAATAAAAGATATTTAGTTCATTCATATTAATTCTATTTGATAAGACGTTCGTTATCCGATATTGTCTAGTGGCTAGGAAACCTGGCTCTCACACAGAAGGCTCGGGTTAGATTCCCGGTATCGGAAGTTCGTTTTTGAATAAAAGATATTTAGTTCATTCATAATAATTCTCTTTGATAGGACGTTCGTTATCCGATATGGTCTAGTGGCTAGGATACCTGGCTCTCACCCAGGAGGCTCGGGTTCGATTCCCGGTATCGGAAGTTCGTTTTGGAATAAAAGATATTTAGTTCATTCCTAATAATTCTATTTGATAAGATGTCCGTTATCCGATAATGTCTAGTGGCTAGGATACCTGGCTCTAATTGAGTAACATATACTCAATACGCCTGTCAAACCTAATTCATTTATTCATAATTTAATTTTACCTGAGTCTTTTGATGCATCTCATAATACTGTTCATAGAGCAAAAAATAATCCAACTCGAGTCCTCACTAATAAAAGTAACTGAATTAAGAAAAACCTAGACGATCCACATTTTCTGAGATTGATTTAAGTTTCTTAATTGTATTGTTAATTATGAGTTTCATGTTTCTTGAATTATTTCACGTGTTACGTTCATTCCTAATGATTCTAATTGATAAGATGTACGTTATCCGATATGGTCTAGTGGCTAGGATACCTGGCTTTCACCCAGGAGGCTCGGGTTCGATTCCCGGTATCGGAAATTTGTTTTTGAATAAAGGACGTTTATTTTCTTTTTAATAATTCGCTTCGGAAGAGATGTTCGTAATCTGAATTGGCCTAGTGGCTAGGATATCTGGTTCAATCACAGGAGGCTAGGTTTCGATTCCTTATTTGATTCATAATAATTCTATTTGATAAAATGTTCGTTATCTGATATATTCTAGTGGCTAGGATACGTGGCTTTCACCCAGAAGGCTCGGGTTCGATTAATGGTACCGGAAGTTAGTTTCTTAATAAAATAAGTATACTTTTTTCCTAATAATTCTCTTTGATAAAGATGTTCGTAATCAAATATGGTCTAGTGGTTAGGTGATCGATTCCCGGTATCGGAAGTTCGTTTTTGAATAAAAGATATTTAGTTCATTCATAATAATTCTATTTGATAAGACGTTCGTTATCCGATATTGTCTAGTGGCAAGGATACCTGGCTCTCACCCAGGAGGCTCGGGTTCGATTCCTGGTATCAAAAGTTCGTTTTTGAATAAAAGATATTTAGTTCATTCATAATAATTCTATTTGATAAAATGTTCGTTATCCGATATGGTATAGTGGCTAGGATACCTGGCTCTCACCCAGGAGGCTCGAGTTCGATTCCCGGTATCGGGAGTTCGTTTTTGAATAAAAGATATTTAGTTCATTCCTAATAATTCTATTTGATAAGATGTTCGTTATCCGATATGGTCTAGTGGCTAGGATACCTGGCTCTCACCCAGGAGGCTCGGGTTCGATTCCCGGTATCGGAAGTTCGTTTTTGAATAAAAGATATTTAGTTCATTCCTAATAATTCTATTTGATAAAACGTTCGTTATCCGATATGGTATAGTGGCAAGGATACCTGGCTCTCACCCAGGAGGCTCGAGTTCGATTCCCGGTATCGGGAGTTCGTTTTTGAATAAAAGATATTTAGTTCATTCCTAA
The DNA here is from genome assembly GCA_034642435.1 of Megalocaria dilatata. Lineage (NCBI taxonomy): Eukaryota > Metazoa > Arthropoda > Insecta > Coleoptera > Coccinellidae > Megalocaria > Megalocaria dilatata. Next base: position 46,340,711 of record CM067859.1, on the reverse strand, counting down.
TAATTCTATTTGATAGGACGTTCGTTATCCGATATGGTCTAGTGGCTAGGATACCTGGCTCTCACCCAGGAGGCTCGGGTTCGATTCCCGGTATCGGAAGTTCGTTTTTGAATAAAAGATATTTAGTTCATTCCTAATAATTCTATTTGATAAGATGTTCCTTATCCCATATGGTCCAGTGGCTAGGATACCTGGCTCTAATTAAGTAACATATACTCATTACGCCTGTCAAACCTAATTCATATATTCATAATTTAATTTTACCTGAGTCTTTTGATGCATCTCATAATACTGTTCATAGAGCAAAAAATATTCCAAGTCGAGTCCTCACTAATAAAAGTGACTGAATTAAGAAAAACCTAGACGATCCACATTTTCTGAAACTGACTTAAGTTTCTTAATTGTATTGTTAATTATGAGTTTCGTGTTTCTTGAATTATTTTATGTGTTATGTTCATTCCTAATGGTTCTAATTGATAAGATGTACGTTATCCGATATGGTCTAGTGGCTAGGATACCTGGCTCTCACCCAGGAGGCTCGGGTTCGATTCCCGGTATCGGAAGTTCGTTTTTGAATAAAAGATATTTAGCTCATTCCTAATAATTCTATTTGATAAGATGTTCCTTATCCCATATGGTCGAGTGGCTAGGATACCTGGCTCTATTTAAGTAACATATAGTCATTACGCCTGTCAAACCTAATTCATATATTCATAATTTAATTTTACCTGAGTCTTTTGATGCATCTCATAATACTGTTCATAGAGCAAAAAATAATCCAAGTCGAGTCCTCACTAATAAAAGTAACTGAATTAAGAAAAACCTAGACGATCCACATTTTCTGAGATTGACTTAAGTTTCTTAATTGTATTGTTAATTATGAGTTTCGTGTTTCTTGAATTATTTTATGTGTTATGTTCATTCCTTATGATTCTAATTGATAAGATGTACGTTATCCGATATTATCTAGTGGCTAGGATACCTGGCTTTCACCCAGGAGGCTCGGGGTCGATTCCTGGTACCGGAAGTTGGTTTCTAAATAAAATAAGTATACTTTTTTCCTAATAATTCTCTTCGATAAAGATGTTCGTAATCAAATATGGTCTAGTGGTTAGGTGATCGATTCCCGGTATCGGAAGTTCGTTTTTGAATAAAAGATATTTAGTTCATTCATAATAATTCTATTTGATAAGACGTTCGTTATCCGATATTGTCTAGTGGCAAGGATACCTGGCTCTCACCCAGGAGGCTCGGGTTCGATTCCTGGTATCAAAAGTTCGTTTTTGAATAAAAGATATTTAGTTCATTCATAATAATTCTATTTGATAAAATGTTCGTTATCCGATATGGTATAGTGGCTAGGATACCTGGCTCTCACCCAGGAGGCTCGAGTTCGATTCCCGGTATCGGGAGTTCGTTTTTGAATAAAAGATATTTAGTTCATTCCTAATAATTCTATTTGATAAGATGTTCGTTATCCGATATGGTCTAGTGGCTAGGATACCTGGCTCTCACCCAGGAGGCTCGGGTTCGATTCCCGGTATCGGAAGTTCGTTTTTGAATAAAAGATATTTAGTTCATTCCTAATAATTCTATTTGATAAAACGTTCGTTATCCGATATGGTATAGTGACAAGGATACCTGGCTCTCACCCAGGAGGCTCGAGTTCGATTCCCGGTATCGGGAGTTCGTTTTTGAATAAAAGATATTTAGTTCATTCCTAATAATTCTATTTGATAGGACGTTCGTTATCCGATATGGTCTAGTGGCTAGGATACCTGGCTCTCACCCAGGAGGCTCGGGTTCGATTCCCGGTATCGGAAGTTCGTTTTTGAATAAAAGATATTTAGTTCATTCCTAATAATTCTATTTGATAAGATGTTCCTTATCCCATATGGTCCAGTGGCTAGGATACCTGGCTCTAATTAAGTAACATATACTCATTACGCCTGTCAAACCTAATTCATATATTCATAATTTAATATTACCTGAGTCTTTTGATGCATCTCATAATACTGTTCATAGAGCAAAAAATATTCCAAGTCGAGTCCTCACTAATAAAAGTGACTGAATTAAGAAAAACCTAGACGATCCACATTTTCTGAAATTGACTTAAGTTTCTTAATTGTATTGTTAATTATGAGTTTCGTGTTTCTTGAATTATTTTATGTGTTATGTTCATTCCTAATGGTTCTAATTGATAAGATGTACGTTATCCGATATGGTCTAGTGGCTAGGATACCTGGCTCTCACCCAGGAGGCTCGGGTTCGATTCCCGGTATCGGAAGTTCGTTTTTGAATAAAAGATATTTAGCTCATTCCTAATAATTCTATTTGATAAGATGTTCCTTATCCCATATGGTCGAGTGGCTAGGATACCTGGCTCTATTTAAGTAACATATACTAATTACGCCTGTCAAACCTAATTCATATATTCATAATTTAATTTTACCTGAGTCTTTTGATGCATCTCATAATACTGTTCATAGAGCAAAAAATAATCCAAGTCGAGTCCTCACTAATAAAAGTAACTGAATTAAGAAAAACCTAGACGATCCACATTTTCTGAGATTGACTTAAGTTTCTTAATTGTATTGTTAATTATGAGTTTCGTGTTTCTTGAATTATTTTATGTGTTATGTTCATTCCTTATGATTCTAATTGATAAGATGTACGTTATCCGATATTATCTAGTGGCTAGGATACCTGGCTTTCACCCAGGAGGCTCGGGGTCGATTCCTGGTACCGGAAGTTGGTTTCTAAATAAAATAAGTATACTTTTTTCCTAATAATTCTCTTCGATAAAGATGTTCGTAATCAAATATGGTCTAGTGGTTAGGTGATCGATTCCCGGTATCGGAAGTTCGTTTTTGAATAAAATATATTTAGTTCATTCATAATAATTCTATTTGATAAGACGTTCGTTATCCGATATGGTCTAGTGGCTAGGATACCTGGCTCTCACCCAGGAGGCTCGGGTTCGATTCCCGGTATCGGAAGTTCGTTTTTGAATAAAAGATATTTATTTCATTCATAATAATTCTATTTGATATGACGTTCGTTATCCGATATTGTCTAGTGGCTAGGATACCTGGCTCTCACCCAGGAGGCTCGGGTTCGATTCCCGGTATCGGAAGTTTGTTTTTGAATGAAGGACGTTTATTTTCTTTCTAATAATTCGCTTCGGAAGAGATGTTCGTAATCTGATTTGGCCTAGTGGCTAGGATATCTGGTTCAATCACAGGAGACTAGGTTTCGATTCCTAATTTGATTCATAATAATTCTATTTGATAAATGTTCGTTATCTGATATATTCTAGTAGCTAGGATACGTGGCTTTCACCCAGAAGGCTCGGGTTTGATTCCTGGTACCGGAAGTTAGTTTCTAAATAAAATAAGTATACTTTTTTCCTTATAATTCTCTTTGATAAAGATGTTCGTAATCAAATATGGTCTAGTGGTTAGGTGATCGATTCCCGGTATCGGAAGTTCGTTTTTGAATAAAAGATATTTAGTTCATTCATAATAATTCTATTTAATAAGACGTTCGTTATCCGATATGGTCTAGTGGCTAGGATACCTGGCTCTCACCCAGGAGGCTCGGGTTCGATTCCCGGTATCGGAAGTTTGTTTTTGAATAAAACATATTTAGTTCATTCCTAATGATTCTATTTGATAAGATGTTCCTTATCCGATATGGTCTAGTGGCTAGGATACCTGGCTCTAATTAAGTAACATATACTCAATACGCCTGTCAAACCTAATTCATATATTCATAATTTAATTTTACCTGAGTCTTTTGATGCATCTCATAATACTGTTCATAGAGCAAAAAATAATCCAACTCGAGTCCTCACTAATAAAAGTAACTGAATTAAGAAAAACCTAGACGATCCACATTTTCTGAGATTGACTTAAGTTTCTTAATTGTATTGTTAATTATGAGTTTCGTGTTTCTTGAATTATTTTATGTGTTATGTTCATTCCTAATGGTTCTAATTGATAAGATTTACGTTATCCGATATGGTCTAGTGGCTAGGATACCTGGCTTTCACCCAGGAGGCTCGGGTTCGATTCCCGGTATCGGAAGTTTGTTTTTGAATGAAGGACGTTTATTTTCTTTCTAATAATTCGCTTCGGAAGAGATGTTCGTAATCTGAATTGGCCTAGTGGCTAGGATATCTGGTTCAATCACAGGAGACTAGGTTTCGATTCCTAATTTGATTCATAATAATTCTATTTGATAAATGTTCGTTATCTGATATATTCTAGTAGCTAGGATACGTGGCTTTCACCCAGAAGGCTCGGGTTCGATTCCTGGTACCGGAAGTTAGTTTCTAAATAAAATAAGTATACTTTTTTCCTTATAATTCTCTTTGATAAAGATGTTCGTAATCAAATATGGTCTAGTGGTTAGGTGATCGATTCCCGGTATCGGAAGTTCGTTTTTGAATAAAAGATATTTAGTTCATTCATAATATTTCTATTTTATAAGACGTTCGTTATCCGATATGGTCTAATGGCTAGGATACCTGGCTCTCACCCAGGAGGCTCGGGTTCGATTTCCGGTATCGGAAGTTTGTTTTTGAATAAAAGATATTTAGTTCATTCCTAATGATTCTATTTGATAAGATGTTCCCTATCCGATATGGTCTAGTGGCTAGGATACCTGGCTCTAATTAAGTAACATATACTCAATACGCCTGTCAAACCTAATTCATATATTCATAATTTAATTTTAATTTAATTTACTTTTGATGCATCTCATAATACTGTTCATAGAGCAAAAAATAATCCAAGTCGAGTCCTCACTAATAAAAGTAACTGAATTAAGAAAAACCTAGACGATCCACATTTTCTGAGATTGACTTAAGTTTCTTAATTGTATTGTTAATTATGAGTTTCGTGTTTCTTGAATTATTTTATGTGTTATGTTCATTCCTAATGATTCTAATTGATAAAATGTACGTTATCTGATATGGTCTAGTGGCTAGGATACCTGGCTTTCACCCAGGAGGCTCGGGTTCGATTCCTGGTACCGGAAGTTAGTTTCTAAATAAAATAAGTATCCTTTTTTCCTTATAATTCTCTTTCATTAAGATGTTCGTAATCAAATATGGTCTAGTGGTTAGGTGATCGATTTCCGGTATCGGAAGTTCGTTTTTGAATAAAATATATTTAGTTCATTCATAATAATTCTATTTGATAAGATGTCGTTATACGATATGGTCTAGTGGCTAGGATACCTGGCTCTCACCCAGGAGGCTCAGGTTCGATTCCCGGTATCGGAAGTTCGTTTTTGAATAAAAGATATTTAGTTCATTCCTAATAATTTTATTTCATGAGATGTTCGTTATTCGATATGGTCTAGTGGCTAGGATACCTGGGTCTCACTCAAGAGGCTCGGGTTCGATTCCAGGTATCAGAAGTTCGTTTTTCAATAAAAGATATTCAGTTGATTCATAATAATACTATTTGATAAGATATTCGTTATCCGATATGGTCTAGTGGCTAGGATACCTGGCTTTTTCCCAGGAGGCTCGGGTTCTATTTTCGGCATCGGAAGTTCGTTTTAAATTATCGTAAATTAAGTAACATATACTTAATACGCCTGTGAAACCTAATTCATATCATCATAATATAATTATACCTGAGTCTTCTGATGCATCTCATAATACTGATCATAGAGCAGAAAATAATCCATGTCGAGTCCTCACTAATAAAAGTAACTGAATTAAGAAAAACCTAGACGGTTCACATTTTCTGAGATTGACTTAAGTTTCTTAATAGTATTGTGAATTATGAGTTTTTTTTTTCTTGAATTATTTAACGTGTTATGTGTTATGTTCATTCCTAATGATTCTATTTGATAAGATGTACCTACGTTATCCGATATGGTCTAGTGGCTAGGATGCTTTGCTTTCACCCAGGAGGCTCTGGCTCGATTTCCGGTATCGGAAGTTAGTTTTTGAATAAAAGAAATTTAGTTCATTCATAATAGTTCTATTTGATAAGATGTTTGTTATCCGATATTGTCTAGTGGCTAGGATACCTGGCTCTCACCCAGGAGGCTCGGGTTCGATTTCCGGTATCGGTAGTTATTTTTTAAATAAAGGACGTTTACCGTTAGAAATTTCAAATTTGGGTTCTTTTTCGCACAGGTCTGATGTAATGTCGCAAAGCACTGTATGCACACTTTAATCTTGCAACTTTTGGTAGCAAAAAATTTGAAATATTGTGAATCCACATCATTTTTATCGGAGACATCCGACAATACATCTTCTTCATCCGCCATCTTAATAAAAATCGAAGAAAAATATCGATAAATCGAAATATCTATATTTTTTTGAAGCTCCGATGTTGATTTATTTAAAAATATCGACATATCGAGAATCCGATATTTTAAAAAATATCAACAGCCCTATTCTGAACCGTTGACGAAATATCCTCATTATCGATCAAACTCTTTCTTCTTCACAGACCTTGCCCCCAGGCCTGGCCATAATGAATTGATGTGGCACGTTCGTATCCTACCCGGATCCGTGGGAGAATGTCCGTCTGTCTGTCGGCGGAGAGGACGACCGGTAGGCCGGCCCGACTGACCATATAGAGCGCGGCCTTCTGGCGCCAGATGTTGATCTCCGGAACGGTCACAACCACGACGGAGATGCTCCAGTGTGCTGGTTCGGATGCTGGATAGAGCGAGAGGAATTTCATGCGTTTTAGCGTCGGAGTGAGTTTCCACGCACTTTCTGGTTAATTATTTTCAATAAATCTTTTGTTCAATCAAACGGTTCAATTTTGATCGAACAAAAGAAAATCATAACAACCTTACTTATTAGGAAATTTAACTGAAATCAGCAAAGGCTGATCTAGCTAGTGCTTTCGGATTTTACGTTGCCGCACAGCCAAGGACGGATACAGCGTTCAATTCAGAGGGGGTCACATAATAATAAATAATAATAATAATGATCATTTTTGAAAATATATATAACATACATGAATCAATATACTCGAATAAGTACAAAATCTCTAAAAGATAAACATGGGTTCCCTACTAAAACCTAAGTTATGCGTAGGTATTCATCTGCCATTGAAACATTCTACAAAAATATGTGTACATTGTACATTAAATAAATACTAACACTAAAAACAAATCCGACAAATCGAAGCCCATAAAACAGATCAGACACAAATAATCTCCTCGCAAACTCACTCGTGGCCGATCCAGATATAGGAAGACACACTGGAGCTAGGTTACATATCATCATTGAGAATTATTTTGTGAACAACATTTCGGTGCAGCTCAATCATGTACCTCCTGAAAATTTTCATAAGAAGATTAATGTTGTTTATTCGTCGTATATACATTTTATACATCTCAGGTAAGTAGTTGAATATTTTACTACTGAGGTATTTATATGTGTGTTTCCCAATATTCTTCCTTGGAGTAGTGACCTGTACATTTCCCTTAGCCTTATTCCTGGTATGATAAACATGTTCCAAATCTCGGAAAGTTCTTCTATTTTTGTATACGAATAATACAAAATCATACATGTACAGCTGCCCTATGTCCAAAACTCGTGAATCCTCATAAATACAATCCGACGGATAGTCTCTTTTTTTGCGGTATATAATTTTCAGTATTTTCCTCTGTAATATTTCCATCTTTTTAAGGTGAGTATCAAGCAAACCACCCCAACTGAGAATGACATACTGTAGTCGAGATTGGACCAAGACGAAGTATATCAATCTGAGGTAAGTGGTATCGAGAAAAGATCTCAAATATTTAAATTTATACAACATATATCTGAGTGTTTCCGAAACCTTCCGAATATGTGAATCCCATCTCAGATGGGGATCTATTGTGACACCTGGATACTTAATGTTGTCTGCTCTGGTGATCGTCATTGTTTTTCCATAATCATTAATTATCAATTCATTATAATTTGTCAATCAGTTTTCATAACTGGCAAATGGCATAAAATGGGTTTTGGCAAAATTAATTGTCAATGATCTGTGATCGAACCAGTCTTTAATTACATTCATTTGATCTTCCCCTATTACTTTCAGACATCCCCATCATCTGCTGTGAAGAGCAAGGCAGTGTCGTCAGCGAAACTGAAAACAGTCCCTTCAAACCTCAAGGTGAGGAGATCGTTCACATACAGGGAAAAACAACAGAGGGCCCAATACCGTACCTTGTGGTATAACATAATTCACTCTTAATTCTGTGCTCAGAACATTGTTAACTTTCACTGCTTGTCCACGGTCTGTCAGGTAGCTTTCGAAAAGCTTCTGGGGTTTACCTCTAATACCAGAGCAACTCAGGACGTCTAGTAATTGGGTATGGTCAACGGTATCGAAAGCCTTGGCTAGATCTAAAAATAAACATACATTCTGTCAAGAAAGTACCGGGAATTATCGATTTAAATCTGGCGGGGCAATGAGCAGGTAAAAATTATTTTTCCTAGGTTGGTACCACTGTCCTTAGTAATTACTATGCCAAGCTTGAGCGGGATCTGTCAACTAGTGTGTTTGCAACAGCTGATTAAGTCAGTCGATGTCAGAGTGCGTGCCGATTTTTACTATGGGTGATTACGTTGAGCAAAGAATTTGTTTAAAGTTTTGTGTTGCAAATGAATTTTCGTGTGCCGATGCATTGAAAATGTTGCAAAAGGCCTTTGGTGATAATGCTCTATCGAAAACTCGTGCATATCAGTGGTACAGAGCCTTCAAGGACGGTCGTGAAGTGGTCGAAGACTTGCCTCGTTCTCGTTCTCGGAATTAAGGAAAGGGTGCTGGAAAACCGTCGTACCAGCTTGAGAGAGATAGCACATGATCTTAATATATCCCACGAGTCCGCACGTACGATTTTGAATGATATTTTGGGCATGAGAAAGGTGGCCGCACGACTCGTACCGAAAGACCTGAATTTTCTTCAAAAACGTCATCGCGAACAGGTTGCTTCAGACATGCTGGATCGCTGTAATTCCGATTCTACATTCATGGAACGCATTATAACTGGTGATAAGACCTGGGTCTACGAGTACGATATGCAAACAAGCCAGCAATCATCGGAATGGGTGGCAAAAAATGAGCCGAAACCGAAAAAACCACGCCAGAGCCGCTCGAAAATGAAGGTGATGCTCATTGTTTTCTTCGATATCCGTGGCGTGGTGCACTACGAATTCGTTCCAGAGGGTCAGACGGTAAACAAGGAGTATTACCTAGGCGTTATGAAACGTTTGCGTGAGCGTATCCGTAAGAAGCGGTCAAATTTGTGGGCGAACAACTCATGGATTTTGCATGACGATAACGCGCCTTCTCACCGACCTACGATTGTGACTGACTTTCTCGCCAAAAACTCAACAAACGTGCTTCAGCAACCACCGTATTCGCCGGATTTGGCTCCGTGCGACTTTTTCCTCTTCCCAAAACTAAAATTGCCCCTTCGTGGCACCCGTTTTGAGTCGATTGAAGCCATAAAACAAAATTCGGCGCGAGAGCTAAATTCCATCTCGGAAAGCGCCTATAAAAAATGTTTCGATAATTGGAAGTGCCGTTGGCATAGATGTATTGGAGCAAATGGAGACTATTTTGAAGGCGACCCAATAAATTTTGACGATTAAATGTAAAAATGTTGTTTTAATTGAAAATTCCCGGTACTTTCTTGACAGAGTAGTATAGCTGACCTTTCATTATACACGTGTTCGTATACTTCGCCAGTCAAAGCAGCTACCGCATCACTTGTTGACAAACCCCGCCTGAAACCATACTGCCTATTAGATATAAGATTGTACCTGTCAAGAAATGTCATAAGTCTAGACCGCAGCAGCTTCTCAAAAATCTTCGTGAAATTTGTTATCAGTGATATTGGCCTGTAGTTATCTACCAACTCAGGATCACCTTTTTTCAATATAGGGGTAACCAAGAGCTTGTTTATTTTTTCTGCGTAACTCTTACCTATATTCGTAAAATATGTATTGAATATTTCTGCCTTTTTTTGTCATCGTTAGCCTTCATTCCACTCCCACATGAAATTTTTTTCAGTGAACTATCCTTCTCGGAAGCGTTGAATCCGTTTACAATTTTCCATAGTTGCTTCGACCTATTTTGACTTCTTTCAATTTTTTTCTGATAGTACATCCGTTTTGCCCTCCTTATCAGTTTGGTGGTGTGGTTTCTGTAATTAAGGTACGTTGTCTTTTCGCCTCGTTTTGAGACTCTTCCCTGTACTCGCGGTATAATGCGTTTTTACGATTTACAGATATAACCAGCCCATCAGATATCCATTTCTTTCTCCTTTGTTCTATTCTTCTAATTTTTAAGGTTGTTGTGTTTTTTTTATCATTCCCTTGAATGTATCCGTCAAACAATCGGCCTGCTCATCTGTACTCTCTAAGGTGTAGTACAATGACTCAATCATATTCTCTCCACCTACTCTCTCGTGTTCAGTGCGAATTCCCAATACAGTGCACTTATGAAGGGTAATGCCTGCCTCAAAAACTGCGGAAATGCATGTTTCATGAATATTTTTCCGAGATCCTAGGAACATATCATCAATGCATGTTTCTGATCCACCCTGTACTCTTGTGGATCTATTGATCATGGACATGAAATTATGCTCGCTCAAACAGTCCCTTTACGTTGAAACCAATTACTTTTCAACTTGTATGTCCAAATTTACATCACCTACAATAACATGATGGTCAACATTAATATTTTTTGTTTTTTTCAGATAATCTTCAAGGTTCTCTACAAATTCTTCTGCTCTTGTGGATGGAGGTCTGTACAGCGATGTCACGAGAGTTGTTACCTTCCCAAGAGTTATCCTGAGCTGTATTGCTCTGCATCTGTCTATGTATATCAATTCATACTTAAATTCAATTTGGTCCCTAACAAAAACAACAACGCCATCATTTTTATTGTGCTTACCTTCGCTGTATATCATTCGATAACCAACAATTTTAAAGATGTCTCTGTAGTCGGATACATCAAATATTTCCGTCAACATAATTATGTCGAATTCTACAGCTGACTAAGAATTATGTTAAGTTCATCAAAATTTTTTCTCATACTTCTTATATTCATATGGAAAATCCTCATAATGCGCCTGCCTGCCTCTCTATCCACCACGACGTTATTCAAATCAACTATATTATCGAACTCAACAGTGTGTACGGGGCTATAACAACAGTTATTCATGAAATCCTCCATAATTGAACTGATATGATCTACAATTACAAATCTATTTACTTATTTCTAAATTTTTTTTTAAATTTATTTATCCATTTATTTCTTGTTCCAAACAAACATAAATATAACCATACATATATACACACATATATATATATATATATATATATATATATATATATATATATATATATATTTATATCCACACATATATCCCACCTTCCTTGTCTATTTATTTTATTTTTACCCTCAAACCAAAGATAAATATATATATATATATATATATATATATATATATATATATATATATATATACAATATCGAAGAATTGCAGGAACCCCAAAGCTTGGAGGAACGTGAGGCGAGCAGCGCACCTGCAACACCAGACATAAAGAGGGTAGAAAAAGAACTTCACATTCAGGGAAAAGGCGAACGGGACCAGGAGAAACCCCTCAAGTATTCTCAAGATCCAAAGAAGAAACTTCTCACCAATACTCCCATGAACGGCGACCCCAAGGAACCCATGAAAGCAAGGACTCCACTGAGAGGTAGAACAAGAAATTATCGCCAAAATAAATAATTCTTTCGACTTTGATCTGACAATTTTTGTGAAAGAATTGTCAACTTATAATAGTACTAGCTTTTTACCCGCGGCTTCGCCCGCAGTGGAGTCATTAAATAAGTATGAAAGATAAAGGGTAAGGGTATAATAATAGTAAAACTTCATTACTGAAGTAGCTAAATTTGACGATTTTTTGACAAACAATTGTTTTATCTTTCGTAAAAAAATTATTTTTTTTTAAATATAAAGTACCCTATGTTACTTCTAATACCTTCAAGAGTATATGTACAAAGTTTCATGATGATCGGTTCAGTAGTTTTTGCGTGAAAGCGTAACAAACAAACTTACATTCGCATTTATAATATTACTAGCTTTTTACCCGCGGCTTCGCCCGCAGTGGAGTCATTAAATAAGTATGAAAGATAAAGGGTAAGGGTATAATAATAGTAAAACTTCATTACTGAAGTAGCTAAATTTGACGATTTTTTGACAAACAATTGTTTTATCTTTCGTAAAAAATTTTTTTTTTTAAATATAAAGTACCCTATGTTACTTCTAATACCTTCAAGAGTATATGTACAAAGTTTCATGATGATCGGTTCAGTAGTTTTTGCGTGAAAGCGTAACAAACAAACTTACATTCGCATTTATAATATTAGTAGGGATAGTAGGGATAATATTATAGCTTTTTACCCGCGGCTTCGCCCGCAGTGGAGTCATTAAATAAGTATGAAAGATAAAGGGTAAGGGTATAATAATAGTAATGAGTCAATATGATAACTAAATTTTATTGTTTGGCTGAGATCAACAATTTTTAAAATCTACTACAGACAGAAGTTTCAACACTTTAATATATGCTTATTGAAATGCATCAACAAATGTTAAAATATATTTCACCGTAACACAAATAAATAATTCTGAATTCTAACAATTTAAAAAAATAAAATACAAAGTATTAATTTAAGATATTTTTGTAGACAATGTTATAAGTTTTCCTGTCGCGTGCAAATATGTGTAAATTCCTGGCATTAGATACACGTGAACAGGCTACATAATTTCGTAAAAAAATTTTTTTTTTAAATATAAAGTACCCTATGTTACTTCTAATACCTTCAAGAGTATATGTACAAAGTTTCATGATGATCGGTTCAGTAGTTTTTGCGTGAAAGCGTAACAAACAAACTTACATTCGCATTTATAATATTAGTAGGGATAGCTTTTTATCCGCGGCTTCGCCCGCAGTGGAGTCATTAAATAAGTATGAAAGATAAAGGGTAAGGGTATAATAATAGTAAAACTTCATTACTGAAGTAGCTAAATTTGACGATTTTTTGACAAACAATTGTTTTATCTTTCGTAAAAAAATTTTTTTTTTTTAAATATAAAGTACCCTATGTTACTTCTAATACCTTCAAGAGTATATGTACAAAGTTTCATGATGATCGGTTCAGTAGTTTTTGCGTGAAAGCGTAACAAACAAACTTACATTCGCATTTATAATATTATTAGTAGGGATAGTAGGGATGCTTTATAGATTGGTTAACATACCCATGACGAAAGAAAATTTTGACAAAGAGTATAAAACGATTAAACAAATAGCTTTAAATAATGATTTCAATCCGTTAATTGTAGACAATTTACTTGATAAAATAAATTACAAGAAAGCAATATCACTTGTTTATCCAAAATTTCAAAATTCAAGCGAAACCAAATTTATTTCATTAACTTACATAGGTCAAAAATCTGAAAAGATTGCTAGATATTTAAAGAAAAAAGAAAAATATAACATCTCTTTTAAAACTATTGATTCTTTAGGCAGCTTAATAAAAAATAATAAAGACGTCTTTCCTAAAAACAAAAAATCAGGAGTTTACAAGTTAACATGTAGTGATTGCCCATGTGTATATGTGGGACAGACAGGCCGTTCATTCCAAACAAGGATACGAGAACATGAAAAATGTTACATTAATAATAAACCGAATTCAACTCATGCCAACCATTTGTTAGAGACTGGCCATAATTTTAATATGAACTATGAAATATTACATATTGAAAACAAAAGTCAGAAACTAAATCTGTTAGAAACTTTAGAAATCAATAGATATAATAAAAGACAAATTTTATTGAATGATCAAATAGATTTAAATAGATCCCCCCTACTTAATATTTTTCATTAATTGTATACCTCTCTTTCCACCCCTCTATTTTTTGTACCAGAGCTGTGTATTTAAGGTCATGTTTTGCATTTTATACCTCAGTTTAAATACTCACCTGATGAAGTCATGGTATGACGAAACAATTGTTCTGAAAATCAATAAAATAGCGGAGGTTAACAGTTGTTTTTCTTATATTAATAACAAAATGGCGTGAAAAAAATTTAATATCGACTGAGGCGGAAAAACTGTTGAAAATAAATAATGCTACATCTCCTAAAATTTATGGTTCACCTAAGCTCCATAAGGAGAATACCCCACTGAGACCAATTGATTATTGTGTTCAGTCTCCATTCTTCAATCTATCTAAGCATCTTGCCAACAGTAGAAGAAAGAGATACATTACAAATTGCACAAAAATAACAAAAAAATGATTTTATCCAATGATTTCGGAAAAGATTTAATCAGAAAAGTGCACAAGCATTATGGGCATATTTGTGCTAGTAAGATAAATAATAAAATCAGGAAGTTTTATTACATTCAGAATATGGACTCACTGATAAAAGAAGTTTGTGGATCATATGACATATGTTGTAATAATAAAACGAGAGTAGGCCAAAAGTATGGTCTCCTTTCTCAATTGGGCCCAGCAAAGGAACCATTTGAAATAATGTCATTAGACACAATTGGATGTTTTGCTGGAAACCGCTCTTCAAAAAGATACCTTCATCTCCTAGTGGATCATTTTACTCGATATGCATTTGCGAGCAGTTCAAAACACCAAACAACTGAAGATTTCTTCAAATTAATTAATAAAATTGAAGATAAACAACCAATGAAAACACTATTAACAGATCAATACCCAGGAATAAATTCGGAAAAATTCAGACATACTACTCTGTCAAGAAAGTACCGGGAATTTTCAATTGAAACAACATTTTTACATATAATCGTCAAAATTTATTGGGTCGCCTTCAAAATAGGCTCCATTTGCTCTAATACATCTATGCCAACGGCACTTCCAATTATCGAAACATTTTTATAGGCGCTTTCCGGGATGGAATTTAGCTCTCGCGCCGAATTTTGTTTAATGGCTTCAATCGACTCAAAACGGGTGCCACGAAGGGGCAATTTTAGTTTTGGGAAGAGGAAAAAGTCGCAGGGAGCCAAATCCGGCGAATACGGTGGTTGCTGAAGCACGTTTGTTGAGTTTTTGGCGAGAAAGTCAGTCACAATCGTAGCTCGGTGAGAAGGCGCGTTATCGTCATGCAAAATCCATGAGTTGTTCGCCCACAAATTTGGCCGCTTCTTACGGATACGCTCACGGAAACGTTTCATAACGCCTAGGTAATACTCCTTGTTTACCGTCTGACCCTCTGGAACGAATTCGTAGTGCACCACGCCACGGATATCGAAGAAAACAATGAGCATCACCTTCATTTTCGAGCGGCTTTGGCGTGGTTTTTTCGGTTTCGGCTCATTTTTTGCCACCCATTCCATGATTGCTGGCTTGTTTGCATATCGTACTCGTAGACCCAGATCTCATCACCAGTTATAATGCGTTCCATGAATGTAGAATCGGAATTACAGCGATCCAGCATGTCTGAAGCAACCTGTTCGTGATGACGTTTTTGAAGAAAATTCAGGTCTTTCGGTACGAGTCGTGCGGCCACCTTCCTCATGCCCAAAATATCAATCAAATTCGTACGTGCGGACTCGTGGGATATCTTAAGATCATGTGCTATCTCTCTCAAGCTGGTACGACGGTTTTCCAGCACCCTTTCCTTAATTTTATCGACGTTAACGAGGCAAGTCTTCGACCACTTCACGACCGTGCTTGAAGGCTCTGTACCACTGATATGCACGAGTTTTCGATAGAGCATTATCACCAAAGGCCTTTTGCAACATTTTCAATGCATCGGCACACGAAAATTCATTTGCAACACAAAACTTTAAACAAATTCTTTGCTCAACGTAATCACCCATAGTAAAAATCGGCACGCACTCTGACATCGACTGACTTAATCAGCTGTTGCGAACACACTAGTTGACAGATCCCGCTCAAGCTTGGCATAGTAATTAAGGACAGTGGTACCAACCTAGGAAAAATAAATTTACCTGCCTCATTGCCCCGCCAGATTTAAATCGATAATTCCCGGTACTTTCTTGACAGAATGTATGAGAAGTTTGAATATACAATTGATTTTCACAACAGTAGATTGTCCCTTTTCTAATGGTCTAAATGAACGACTAAATCAGACATTAGTGAACAGAATAAGGTGCAAACAAAACGAAAAGAAAACTAAGGCATGGACGAAAATAGCCGATGAATGTATTGAAGAATACAATAGAACAGACCATTCTACAACTGGATATAGCCCAGAATATTTACTTTGTGGCAGAACTGACCCCATTGCTCCAGAAGAACTTATTGTAGAGAGGAATTTACCAAAAGATAAGGAAATAGCATATAAAAATTCGTTACGCTATCATGAATACAAAAAAAGACTGATCGACAAGAATAGGAAACATTATGATTTTAAAATTGGAGACTGTTCACGTTGAAAATAAATCAAAATTGAAAAGAAAAAAACTTGATGAAATAAGAATAGTGAAAAAAATTTCTAACACTATACATGAGATAGATATTGGAAATAAAAGAAAGGACAATAACTATTTTCATGTAACTAAGTTGCTCCCATGTGAAAACGCAAACATGTAATGAGGGGTGCATACTTTGTGTGAGGGGATGTAAAAATAAAACTGATAGTTTTAGAGAAAACAACTTTGCAACTTCTATGTTCTAATCTATATTCTATGTCTAAGATTTTAACCTAAAACTGTCACATATTATCTTTAGTTAGCTGTTAGGAATATGAATTGGGAAACCCGAAGAAATAGCATTGTTTTTGATTTCTTTCAGGTTAGTAAGCTATTTTTTTATTTTTTTTTCATTTCATTTGTATGTTATAAATTTATTTTGTGTTTGTTATTCTGTTATATTTTGAACTAAGGAAAATAAATTCTTCCAGAATCATGACATCAAATCGTCTACTTCTTCAATTATAAAAATAAGAATTGATCACATTCTTATACATATTTAAAAAAAATGAATTTACTAATTAGGTCTCTAATTTTATCTTCGAAAATATCAAATTCTACTGGATGTAGTTTATGAGTCAGTTCTGCATGCAGTACCTTGACATAATGTTGTACAGTATCTTGCTTCTGGTAGATTGATTTGGTCTTCCTTGATCCAGATTTTTTCTGCAAATCTTGTCGCGGTCTTTGCTGAATGGGAACAGGATATTATATTATTTGTTGATATCTGTTTAATTGTATTTATTTCTGTTTCAAATTTTTTAGTCGAAAAGAATATCTTGAATGCCCCGTGACTTATTTGATAAAATGAATCCATCAGGATTGTGGCATCTGTAAAGGTTTCTTTCCTAAGAATGTAAAATTTGAGGTTATTATTGTCAAGTCGGGTGATTGTAAGGTCTAGGAAGTTCATAGTGTTGTTTGACTTTATATGTCGTGTATATTGTATATTTTTGTGTATATTATTCGGAAAGTTTACTTATCTCCTTATTCGTCTGATAGAATCGAAAAAACCTACTATTTTATTATATAAGTAGCGGTATTAGAAAGCTATATGTTTTAATGACAGGAGGTGGTCAAGAATGATTTTTTCCAATTTATTCATGAAAGTACCTCTCAATTAACTGCCCATTGGAATGCCTATGGTTTGTTTAGAATATTTGTTATTTTACTGAAAGTGATTGTGTTTTAAGCACGTTTTAACAGGTCGCAGAGTTCAGAGGTTAAACATAGGTTAATATTATTATTTGAAAAGATTTCTTTGATTGAAGTAAGATTAGAACGCTTGAAAACGTATCATTGATATCAAAGGAAACTAATTTGAAGTTATTTGTGATTACTTTTTCAAAGAATTTTTGTACCAAGTCAATTTAATTTAGTATTGCATATTCTGGTTAGAAGTTTATCAATTCCTGGAATTTGTTGTTTAGGAACTTTGCAAGTTTACCCGATGTAGTATGGATATATGAGACTACTATTCTTATAGGTTCATCTTCTTTATGTAACTTCATTGTGCCAGATAGTTGTTGGGGTCTGGTATTCGTTGAAACTAGTGTTCGTTCATTCCAGATTATGTGCGTTAAGATGTCTGCGACGTCGATTTCTCGTTTGAGTTCTTTAGTGAGATCTTGGTAGGGTCATTGGGATTTCAACTATGTCCATTTTCTTCAAGGTATCTTGCATTTTAGAGTGGTATTGGTCAATACTTAGATTAACCATACTCTGATATTTATCAGCGTTGGTCAGAGTCAGTCCTCCTTCTTCTATTTCCTTCGAAATGTTCTCAATTGTTGCCTTATGGATATTTCATTGTGTTTCTATTTCTAACTTACTCATTATTTTTGTTAGTTTATATTTATGCAGATTAAAGTTTTTTTACGGTACCTTGGTGTATTTGTAGATTAAGTTCAGTTTGTACACCGATCATTTCTCTCTGTTTTTTGATGTTATTGTTACTTGGTCTAAATTTCAGTCTTTGTGCAGTAGGTTCATTTCTTCTTCATTGAATTTATATTTGGCTTGAGTAGGAAGAGTGTTCATCTTGGTGTGTTGGTCTAGAATTAACTTGTGTTGATTTCTTCCCTTATTCCTTTTTTCCAGCCTCATTAGTCTTTGTGTTAGTTTACGGTGTTTATGTGCTGTATTAATTTATTTATTTGGTACTCCCAGCACTCGAATTTTACACTATAGAGGATATAAACTAATTTACCTAGAACATTTTTAAAGAAGGCTACATATTATCGTGTGATGTATAAAATTTCTGGATCTTTTCTTTGATACACATGGTTTAGATTTTTCATTGAAGTTTATTGGTTGTTTGATTGCACACATAGAATTTAAATTGTACCTATCTAGGAATCACTTTTGTGTTTAAGGCACTCTTTGTCCAAACATAAATTAAGGGATATGGTTTTGTTTTTTAAGTCCAGTCTGCGGTATTATTCATTCATTATAGTTGCTCGACAAGCAGATCGAATAATTGAAATTGATGATTTTTTATTTCGGGGAAATATTTTATGAATTGTGTACTTTTCACACAAAACTTTTATGATGATGACTGGTTTCAACTGCCAAGTCATCTTCGTATAATTTTATACTTTTAGAAAGAAATCTTTAGAGATGCCACAATCCGAAGAATTCATTCATGTCATTCATCATGCACCTTTCAACCAAAGATTTTGAGAGGGAAATAAACAAAATTAAAAGAAGCAATAAATAATATACCCATACAACTCAATCACCAAATCATCGCGGAAGAAGCGAAAACAAACCTCAACATTATTATAGATACTTTCGTTCCTCTGTTGTACTCTCTTCCTTGAAACGAATTCGCGAAAAGTATCATTCTCAAAATCCTTTCTGTGAAATAATGAAAATTCAAAAAATGTGGTTCCAGCACTGCACCTTTGAGTTTTTTAAATTGATTCAGTAAAAAATAAAAATCCGGGTTGATAAAAAAATTACATAATTATCAACCATAATATTGAACTTCTGTGTATCGTTTGTCATTGCTACTTATCGATTAATCATATGCTCACGCGAAAAAGTGAAAAGATTAGCAAGTACACCGATTCCTTGAACTTTCGAGATATTTTTATGAAAGAATTGTATTTATACATTGATAACTCAACACCATTCTAGAAAGCTAGAAGTAGTCCTTATCTTCATTCCAACCAAACAACC
The DNA here is from genome assembly GCA_034642435.1 of Megalocaria dilatata. Taxonomy (NCBI): domain Eukaryota; kingdom Metazoa; phylum Arthropoda; class Insecta; order Coleoptera; family Coccinellidae; genus Megalocaria; species Megalocaria dilatata. Next base: position 46,321,014 of record CM067859.1, on the reverse strand, counting down.
CTGAAGTTCATTCGTAAGGAATGCATTGACTCAACAAAATCTAAAGAAGGTAATTTTCTCATTTGCAAAACAAGGAAGAAGCGCCCGCTGCGCTGCGTTCAAATGGCATAACATAAAAACTAGCTGGCGCCAACGTTGATTTGCAGAACGGACAATTGCTGAGTAAAAGGGATAGATTAGAATGGAATTCCACTTTCTGGTATCCGGTATTAAATAAGGACTACTGATTGTCATTCATGATTTATATGTTGGAGTGAAGTCTATATTGGTTTCCGGCGAGCTTACATGGTCTTCCAGGTTGTCATTATAATAAGAAATATAGCATTAGAAATGTGTGTACACAGAAAATCGTATGAACGTGGTTTCATTAAGTTGTGGCCATAATTGAATCTTTTGAAGGTTATTATTAATGTCGAGAACACAGATATAGCAGAGCTATTGAATCATTCTTGCATACACGGATATAGCATTCATAAATCAAAATTTATTCAAACGATATATTAAATGATATAATTCGAATTTGTCACATGTTTATTATAACAACGTTTTTTTGATTAAGTAACATAAAGAAGATCAGATATTGAACTATTTCAACCGTTACATTTTGTAGTTGATCATAACTAAAACAAGATTTTAAAAATCTCTGTTTTATTACCCAAAAAATCACTGACGTGAAGTCAAGAGCTTTTGCGCGCTAGTTTATATCAACCATGATCCTCACAAAACAGCTTTTTTCAGTCTTCTAAATATACGGCCTTTAAGAAATGTCGTTATTTTTCATCTGAGTGCTCAATTTGAACTCGATCAACGCTGCTTCGCTCACAAAATTTTTGTCTTTGCTTTGAATCTTCTAAACATAGGAACTTCATGAAATTTTGCAGAAACGTATTCGTCATCAATATCCGTATATACTCCAAAACAATGTCAATTCAATCGGATTTGTAGTTTATGAAATATTAAAAATAAGGGAAATATTTTAAATGTGAAAAAGTACGCAACCATCCGATTGATTTTGTACAACAACGAACTCAACCGAAACATTTAGGCCCCAAATCTACCCCAAAAGTCTTATGTATATCCCTTTTCATTCCAAAGTTATTGTGTATAAATTAACGCTCACTGCTGATCCTCTCACAAATTAAATATTTTTTTAAACTACTTGTCATCGCAACAAATGCGATTGTACATAAGAGAATAAAAGATATGACAGAAATTGATTAGGCAAGTACTATCCGAAAAATACAAATAAGACTGGTAAAATTATCCCAGATCATTCAGGAAAATTAAAGATTTGGAAAGAATGCCTAACAGAACTATTCAAGGACCTAAATCGATCAATTAACCCACCCACGTACAGTGTTAAAAATTTTCTTCCGATAACTGATGAAGAAATCAAATTGACTATGAAGAACCTCATAAACGGAAAATCTCCAGGTCCTGATAACATCAGAGGGGATTTTTTAAAATTGCTTGAAGAAGATATAAAATGGTTCACTACTATTTTCAATGAGTCTTTTGGAGCAAAACCAGATGCGTGGCTCAAAACTACTTTCGTTACTCTTCCGAAAAGTCAAAAAGTTCACCAGAGAATATATAAAACTTGTGAAGATCAAATAGACCACACTGTTCAGTATACAAGTTTTAAATCAACATACCAGAGACGTTAATCACCATGTCTTTGCAGGTTTCGTTGATTACCTGAAGGCGTAATGAAAAATAATTCTGAGAATATGGACTGAGAAGAAACCGAATTTCGCATTTTATGTGACCATATTGCCTTGAACAACTAGAATATTAAAGTCGCAGAACAACGTCACCTTAGGGCAAAAACATCGGCATCTTCTGATATTGTCTTTGACCAATTTTTATGACTTTTCCAACTAGCCAACAACAATTACTATCAAATATTCATAATAAGTCTCGGTTAATTAGAATGGTTAAAGAAAAAATTTACCACTGAACATATTTTAGTCAAGCTAACTGACTGATCCTGATGTACTTATTATAGAAACAGCAATAAATCAGTTGTTATAAATGTTGTTGTTGGTGAAGATGTTGATCTATTGGTAATACTTCCCAGTCGAACTCCAATTGAAAAAATTATTTTTTTTGAAGCAGGCAAGGCTCAACAACCATCGGAAACTATCTTTACGTACTATATCTGGCTGTGATACAACATCAGCAAGGTTCGGAGGGATAAAACAACATTTTTTAAATTGTTTAAGAAACAAAATTTATTACATGTGCCAAAACTTCTGGAGATATTAACTTTACTCCAGAAACTCTGATCACCAACGGAATTCGCCTTCTTCTTTCTGTATATATAATTCCAAAGAAAATTACTTGAATTGAAAAAAGTTACGTTATTTCTTTTGCGAAACATACTCCCAATAAAATACGTGTGTAATTAGGTTGTCTTCCTCCAACCGCGGCTTCTGCTTACCAACATTTTTATCATGTATATTACCAGGTTCAAGTGGGACTTGGTAATTAACTGGATGCAAAAAAATGGTGTTGAAAGCGAATTAATAATGTATTGGAACCAATCCACACTCTAGTTCCACCTGCACCAGAAAACCTCCTTAATATTATTTTTTGCAACTATAAAATTGAGTGTAATTCGAAATGCGGGTCCAGAAAATTAGTTTCATCTTGTTCAACAGCATGCATCACTCGTCAAGACCTGTCATGCTCAAATGTTAAATCCCCAACAGCAGAAGATCCTTACACCAAGGACAAAACGACTGACGTATCACTGTTAGAATAATTTACTCAGGAAGATAAGGAAAAAGAAAAGAAATAGAAGATGGAGAAGAAGCGAATGTTGACGATGAGGATGAATAAGATGACCCGAATCATTAAATTTTACTGAGATAGACCGTGGAGTAAGCTTACCAAGGAAAACACTTTAAAAAAAAACTAAGTACACGATCTCGTAGGTGGCGTGGAAACGTGTTCATAAAAGGTTGAGGAAAAAGAAGTGCATTATTTTTTCGGTTGATGGCTGTAATGACCGATATCTCCCAAAATATCGATCAAATAATTTGAGATTCATGCTCGTTGTTAAGGTGACATTTCACATAAATTCTTTTGCTGTTTTTGTTTGGCCCATTAAGTTGTAGAGTAGGGTGTTAAAAATGGAAGTGAACAAAGGATATTTGGTTCATTTTACAGTTTTTCTTTGATATATCTAAGTTCACCGGCATTTTAGTAGTAGCAACATCGCCTAGGAGCTAAAAGTCGAACATAAAACAGTTTTAAGCCATTTGCGAAAAGCTAGATTCCAAAAGAAACTCGATATTTGTGTGTGACTCCGATTAACACAAAAAACATGATGGGTTGAATTTCCATCAGCGAAGTCTTGACCAAAAGAAATTAAATCGATCCATCTCTTGAACGAATGGTGACTGGGAATAAGAAATGGGACGCATAAGACAATACGGTGCGAAAACGATTGTGGTGAAAGCGCACTGAAGCAGCTCAAACGGTTGCCAAAAAGGACTAACGATTAGGAAGGTTCTACTACGTATTTGGTGGGACAGGAAAGAATTTATTTATTATGAGTTGCGTCCATATAGCCAAACACTAAATTCCTATGTCTACTGTCAAATCTGGACTGTTTGAAGTCAGAGATTGACTAGAAATGGCCACAGTGTTTCTTTCAGGTACAGTGCCGGGGGGGCAGTGTTCCCCCGGAGCTGTGCAGGTGCCCCCGGAGGGAAAATTGAGAGTGCTTAGATTCAGTTATGACGTTCTACTTCACTAACAAAAAATTCACATATTCATAATGCTGAAAGAGGAAGTAATATAGAGTTTAGTCTAGTCGATCAGGATTCCCTGCAATTTCTTATCTTCACGAGTTTTTCGCGTTGATGGAGTTTGTCGGCATGATTGAACTTGTCGGCGTACTACGATAAAAGCGCCAACTGATGTTGTTTTGTAAATAGAGGCGACTCTTTTGATATTTCAGCTTCCGATTTATTCTTCTTATTCTTGGTTATTCTTGAAACAAATCTCTTTCCGTTACGTTGTATTACTTGTGTTGATGTGTTGTGTTTAGTGTTAGCAGTATTGAATGATCCAATTCTGAAAACCCCAGCATAGAAGTTAGATGGTAATCCCACTATAAAATAGTGAATGCTGTTTTCAGAAGTCTGAAGTCCATTTTGATGGCTTGCTTTGATACATTCATAAGGAAAGTGTAGATCTTGCATCGCTTGCAGGAGGCATTTTGCTTGAAATCAGGAATGAGAGTTTCATCGTCACCTGCTATCTGATGAACGAGGTGCTAAGTGCACTCTCAAATCACAACCATGCTTTGCAAAGAATAGACTTGTGCCTGTCCAAAGACGACACACGTCTGTAGCGTCTTGCTAGAGCTTTGTTGGGTAGTTTTAATTGATCCACTATATGGCCCGGAATAGCATCAAGCGATTACCATATTTTTCTCGCACCGATGAGAATTTGGAATCAGGAGAAGTTTGTGAAAATGGATTACTAGAGTTTTCCGCCAATAGAGACCAAAACTTCTATACTTCTATGAGAGGCATTATGAATCTACTTTCAAAATGAGAACAAATGATAAAAAACACTGCATATTTCTCCAAAATCAGACAATCAAAATCATGTTATTGAATGAAGTCTTGAAGTTCACGCATAAATTATAATTTTTTCCCCCAACCTATTATTATAAAGAATATAACTAAAGTCAATTTTGGAATCGCTTTTGCTCAGAAAAGGTTGATTTTATGAAAAAAAGTGTCAAAAAAAGTTTTGTAGATAATTGTATGATTTATATTTTTTTTTCTGGAATATTGTTGTCATAAAGCTAAGCTTTCGCTGAAAAATTCAAAAAACCCATTTTTGACCTTGAATAAAAATTTTTACACACATGGGATCGATGGGGACCTTTCACAATTTCATTATAATGAAAATGCATGCATATTTTCATCTCGTGGGGAATTTATGCAAGGAGGAATGCCTAACAATTTAGGCATTTTAGGTCTGATCAATATCAGACTATAAGAGAATAAACCAAAAGCGACAACACTATTTCAGAAAGTGGCGCCACAATGAATCCGGCAAAATCAATTAAAAATTTCGACACACTGCCAAGAGGTGCGATATTACAAAATAACCATCATCATTCATAATCAAATGCCACGACACGTAACGATCTAATTGTTGGGAATTCGCAACAGAGCGTTCTATCCCTCGTGATAACGATCCCGTGAAAACTAGGCCAATTAGAATGAGAACCGCGGAACGTACCTTAATTGTCCATTTTGGTGGCAATACATAATTATCCGTTTTAACAAGCCCCGATAAAACGAAACCCGTCCCGTTTCAAAGGCAGATAGCATCACCTGTATTTTACCGCGAAAGGCGGCGGCAGAGTGGCACCTGTTAGGTGTGGGAGCGGGGAATCAGAGGGTCAGGCTGGGACACCTGTTGCTTCTCTCGTTGATCACGATCCATGTGCTGAAGGTGGCCATACATGAAGATTCTCATCCGAAGATGGACGCGTCAGTTCGGTTTGGCCGCAAATTGGAATGTTTCATTCTATGGAGCCAATCATTATCATGGATTATACAAAATCGGAATGTTTATTTCTGTTTGATAGTTTAAATTACAATAGCGATAATATTCACTTTGACGAAAGTCATGTTAGCAGCTATCAATCTGGGAATGTTTAGATACCTGGATAGAAAACGCTTCAATTTCAACAGTTTGAGACGAGAGTAAATAGAACACAACTTTGCGCTCGGGCCACCAACTACGTGACAAAGGTTTCCTTTTCCTCGGTCGAGAGAATATAAAAAACAGCAATGGTTTAAGTGAGGTAACAACCCTTTACAGTCTCAACCTCTTTATTCCACATGCCATAATCTAGCATTATAAACATTAAAATAACACTTCAATAGAGAAAGTTCAATACTAAGCTTTTGTGGAATGTCTTTAAATGCATTTACTCAATCAAATTAATAATAGGGAAATTATGGAAAGCTTTACAAATAATTAATATCAATATTATGTTTAGGAAAAATCTTCTTCATTTATTGATATTTAAAATATATCCATCATTGTATATATGATGACAGGAAGAAAATAATTCGAGTAATTAGAAACGTAAGATGAACAAAATGTTGTTATCTCATTTGGATGTCTTAAAATGAATGTCTATTTTATATGTCTTTTGATATAAGAGGTGCTTATATGACATTAATTTAATTCCTGAAGTTATAATATTAAATATATAATAATTTTTTGAAATTAAATATGTAGAAGGCCAACAGAATATATCTGTTAATATTAAAATATTTAAAAAATGTTATATGCCTTCTATCAAGTATAAACCTCCATTTATTTCATTTTCATATATGAAAAATTAGAATTTTTTTTTAATTATATAAAATTTAGAAATAATTGAACGTATCTACATGAGATTTTGCTTTGAGACATTTTTTGACTGCAAATATCCTGGGAAGAATAATATTGCTACAATGAACAACATCTTTCAGTAAAATTTTGTTAACTATCACATCAAAGTAATTAACAGGAAAGGAATAAAATATGCTCTAATTTTGTGAACTCCTAGATATTATCTCGAAAATTTTTTTCAATTTTTTGACCAAATGTCTGTAATTTTAGAATTTCGACAGGAAAACAGCCTCAAAAAAGTCATTGGTTGGATTCATTGATCATGAATTCAATGTTTAAAGTAATTATGTCCGACTTCCGAACGAAAAGTTAGATACTCAAGACTTTTACAGTAGGTTTTATACCTGAATATTTCGATTTATTTCATTAATGGATAATTTCGGGTCAGTCTCATTCAAATAAGACAGGTTTTCTTCTTTTTCCAATAGTTCCGAAACCACTGATCCGATTGAAGTGAAATTTGGTATTTAGTTCTACAATAACAATACGAAAATTCCTGCTCAATTTTCTGAAGATTCCCTGTTCGGACGAACGGCTGAAAATAACATTTATAATTTCCGAAAAAAATCCTAGAGCCTTGAAATTTTCAGGGTATGTTTTAAGTCGAAATACATTCTGTCAAGAAAGTATCGGGAATTATCGATTTAAATCTGGCGGGGCAATGAGGCAGGTAAAATTTTTTTTCCTAGGTTGGTACCACTGTCCTTAATTACTATGCCAAGCTTGAGCGGGATCTGTCAACTAGTGTGTTTGCAACAGCTGATTAAGTCAGTCGATGTCAGAGTGCGTGCCGATTTTTACTATGGGTGATTACGTTGAGCAAAGAATTTGTTTAAAGTTTTGTGTTGCAAATGAATTTTCGTGTGCCGATGCATTGGAAATGTTGCAAAAGGCCTTTGGTGATAATGCTCTATCGAAAACTCGTGCATATCAGTGGTACAGAGCCTTCAAGGACGGTCGTGAAGTGGTCGCCCATCGACGGCTTCGATCGAAGATAACGTCGATAAAATTAAGGAAAGGGTGCTGGAAAACCGTCGTACCAGCTTGAGAGAGATAGCACATGATCTTAAGATATCCCACGAGTCCGCACGTACGATTTTGATTGATATTTTGGGCATGAGAAAGGTGGCCGCACGACTCGTACCGAAAGACCTGAATTTTCTTCAAAAACGTCATCGCGAACAGGTTGCTTCAGACTTGCTGGATCGCTGTAATTTCGATTCTACATTCATGGAACGCATTATAACTGGTGATGAGACCTGGGTCTACGAGTACGATATGCAAACAAGCCAGCAATCATCGGAATGGGTGGCAAAAAATGAGCCGAAACCGAAAAAACCACGCCCAAGCCGCTCGAAAATGAAGGTGATGCTCATTGTTTTCTTCGATATCCGTGGCGTGGTGCACTACGAATTCGTTCCAGAGGGTCAGACGGTAAACAAGGAGTATTACCTAGGCGTTATGAAACGTTTGCGTGAGCGTATCCGTAAGAAGCGGCCAAATTTGTGGGCGAACAACTCATGGATTTTGCATGACGATAACGCGCCTTCTCACCGTGCTACGATTGTGACTGACTTTCTCGCCAAAAACTCAACAAACGTGCTTCAGCAACCACCGTATTCGCCGGATTTGGCTCCCTGCGACTTTTTCCTCTTCCTAAAACTAAAATTGTCCCTTTGTGGCACCCGTTTTGAGTCGATTGAAGCCATAAAACAAAATTCGGCGCGAGAGCTGAAGTCCATCCTGGAAAGCGCCTATAAAAAATGTTTCGATAATTGGAAGTGCCGTTGGCATAGATGTATTGGAGCAAATGGAGCCTATTTTGAAGGCGACCCAATAACTTTTGACGATTAAATGTAAAAATGTTGTTTCAATTGAAAATTCCCGGTACTTTCTTGACAGAGTAGTATATCAAAAGAATGGAGTATGCGGTTATGCGGATGGCTCTAGGTGAAACATTAGTCAGTATAATCTGGATAATTTTGTTTTTCAAATATCAAATTGTGATTTCAAGAATATCTATAAATATACAAATGTTGATGAATTCCATGAAGCATTCATAGATATAATACGAAACATATTTGAATTTTGTTGTCCTCTCGTGAAATTCACCTGTTACCCAAATCGAAGAAAAGCTTGGGTCACATCTGAAATTGTTGTTACTAAGCGTAATTTAATGCATCTTCACGGGCTACAATCTAACTTTAAATGTCAGTCAATTTAGGAAATGTACAGGAAAGCTAAACTCACCTTTTATTCGCTCATTCGAGATACAAAATTGAAGTTTTATGGTGACCTTATTGATCAATCTAAAAATAAAAATAAAACGGTATGGACTGTAGTGAATGCTCTGACTGGCCGGAAGAGTGGGAAGCATGAACCCATTGAACTTGTGGTAGATGGGGTTTCACTTGGTGGGGACAGTGAATTGGCTGAAACCTTCGCCACTAAACCTTTATTATAGAGGCTCTTTATTTTGCTCGTGTACTACTTGCGGTATGCTGAATGCTAATAGGTGCCGAAATTGCTCAGCCTCTCGCGCAATGTATGAACTTAACTATTAGCTTAGGTGGGTTTCCTTCTATACTTAAAAAGGCTATAGTTGCTCCTATACATAAAAAAGATGATGTAAATAACATAATAAACTATAGACCTATTTCTATTTTAAGTTCCTTCTCTAAGGTTATTAAGAGAATTGTTTTAAATAGAATGAAAAACTACCTTGACAAGTTCAACATTCTGGAACCTGCGCAGCATGGCCTCAGATCAAGTTCCTCGACTCAAACGGCAGCCATTAATTTTGAAAACTTCGTATATGACTGTCTTGATAACGGCACATATATCGCCGGTTTATTTTTCGACCTGTCCCGGACATTCGATTGTCTACCTTTTCAGTTTTTTATCGAAAAGTGTTATAACCTGAATTTCAGGGGTGAATTTCAGACTGGTTGCTTAGTTATCTGGACTGTCAAGGTCCAGAGCTCTTTTTCTGCTGAGCGCAATGTAGATTTGGGAGTGCCTCAGGGTTCGGTTCAGGGACTATTACTTTTCATTAATGATCTTCCCGTAAATTTGCGGAAGATACTCATGAATTTTGTACTTGTTTGGACTTTCAATCTCTGTCACCGAAATGTAAAATAGTTTTGTTTGCTGATGACACCTCCGTGGCGGTTGCGGCTAGTACCTTCGAATACGTTGTGACCTTCTGGTACAAAGCTTTGCGAAGTGGTGTCATATAAATAGGCTAATGCTGCATGCTGATATTTGCATCCACTTTTCAATTGGGAATAATGATCGCAAACTGATCATTCGACATTTGAATATTGTCACCGCATCCATAGATAGTGCTAGATTTCTTGGCATTCACAATGATAAGAATTTGAAATGGAATACACATTTTGATGTGTATTCATAAATATTTACTATAACTTGGTGTATAGTCACTTATCGTACAATATAATATTATGGGGTAACTCAACCTATGTTGGTAGAGTTTTTGTTTTTTAGAAATGAATTCTGCGAATGATGTTCAACATATCTTCTCGATCTTCATGTAGACCACTATTTTTAGAACATGCTATTCTTACAATAGCATCCATTTTCATATTGAGATGTTTAATTTATATTAAACATATACAAAAATTATCCAGTTTACATGCTTACAAAACCAGAAATGAGTATATATTTTAAACATTCCGATACATAGAACATCTAGAGTTGAAATGTCCCCAATGTATCAGAGTATTGTTTTATATAATAATCTACCACTGAACGTTAGGTCTCTTAGTACTAGAGACTTTAAAAAATCTGTTAAATCTTTGTTACTGGAGAAATGTTACTATAATGTGCATGAATATCTCTCTGATTTACTGTAGCCTGTTATTTTAACCTATCTTATACATGTATTTGTCTAAAAGGATCAATAAACAATAGCCAAAATAAAAGTGTTTTTTCTTCAACATGATCAAAATGAATTTTCCTCAAAAAAGGATCGGGACAATGAAATATCTGATATAAAAGATGATATATACATATAAATAGTATCATTTATTTGAAGTTAAAATTTTCAAATGACAGTATGTTAAAAAAAAATGAAAGGTTTTCAGCACACTTTTGCGATTTCAGTAAGGCTATTAAATTTATATCATAAATTTAATTAGTATTATTGAAAGTGATGCAGTTTCCACTAAAACCCTATTTTTTGTCGTAAAAGACCGAGACACGTCGCAGATTTTTGAAAAAATCTACTCTAAATTTAGATTCACCAGTAAAACTTGGCGTGCAAGTCCACCTTTAGATTAATTCGCCTACCTGAACGTCATCTTCACATTTTGAGAAGGAGCCAGACCGAATAATGTAAGACTCTCAAGCGATGAGTAAATAAAACTATCTTTCCTAATTGTGGCTGTATTGAAAATGATACTTCGTCAGACAGCAATGACTTTTTTGTTATTTCAGCAAACAATTTCGTGGGTGTGTTGAATTCCACAACGTCGCTGATCGCCGTGAAAGTTGTTGTGAATTATTCCGTTGAAATGTTAGCGACCATTTAAAAAGAAAAGAGTCAAGAGAGCAAGCAGGGTGGATGAGTTTGGTTTTCTTTCAACTCCTCAGGGGCAAGGTATTGGATTAACTAGGTGGATAAGACTGCATGCTTTCAAGGTTATGGCATTCTAAACTTCAGTAGAACGAGGAAATGGCATTTGAATATTAATTTATCAATCACCCTAAATGGGGGCATGACAGCAGCGGGTATGATCAAAAGAGGTACCATAGCAAAGATACTTGACATTCATAATGTTCTTACAAACGTTATCAAACAGAGTACTTCATTAAACCGAAAAAAGCTTTTTCCGACTACCTTTACCAAATTATTAATCTTTGAAAATTAAACCTATGTCTAGGAGGAAATCTTCATTCAAAGACATATGAATACCTACAATTGTACAATCATGTTAATTTATAAGCAGATAAATTGGAAAATAATTACTCATCTAGATAAAAAAATTATAATAAATTCATTCATTGAGCTCAAACTTGGTGAAGGTTATAGTGAATTCATAAATAAAAATAACAATTTGTACAACTGTTACATACTCAATTAAATGCTCTCCCAATTTCTTTTTCGATAAGCAGTGAAATTCTTCAAAGAATGAACCAAATTCTAAAGAATATGAAGGAAAACTATTTAAGATATGTAAGTTCATTCTATAGATGTTTTTGAAATAAGAAGCATTTTTTGTAATAATTCCATTATCTATCAAAATAGAAACTTAGTTTTCAAAAACAAAAATAATTAAATTAATTGAATGTAAGTAAAACCCTCTTTCATTTAGAATATCGATAAAATTTTTATTTCAGTATAATGCTTGGACCTTGCCATTATGTGTGGAATACAACATCATTTAAATGTCCGCGTGATCTCTTACAGGAATCGATCCTTGTGAGGTAATTTTCGATGACTCGCCGGCACATTTCGAGTAATATCTCACCAATAACTTGACGGATGTTAGCTTTCAGATCGTCAATATTCAGAGGATTCGTGAATTCTAGCGGTTAGTTTACTGACATGTGAGCGTGGCTCTGTCACCAGGTCAATACTCAACAGTGTCCACAATCTGCCCTGAAAGCAGATAGTGTGATAAGAATACGCTTTATCATCGCGCATTAGCGAGAATAACTCCGAAGAGTTGAACCCACCAAGCTTCTTGTTTCGGCTTCAGTCCGAAAACCTTCATCGTGACTGATAGCACTATCCAACCTCTACTGGCTCTGCAGTGTCAGTACCCGATTTTTTGGGACGCAACTCACTCGCCAAAGTGGCTTCTTATCCACCCACCCGAACGCAGTCCCATGAACCAAGGTAATCTCAAAGATTGATGCTTCAATTGATTCTGGTAGGAGTGCCGTCTTCCAGCCCTACCATCAAGACCCACAAACCCTTGCGATGTTATTCAATCGATCCTGTATCGAGCACCAACGGGCTAACCGTATCGTCAAGGTACAGAAACCCCAGAAATGTCTCGCAATCGATTCTGGTTCAGGACGAACCGTCAAGTCCCGCTAAACCCTGAAGTATTTCTCAAGATACCCTGAACATGAGTTTCTCTGAACAGATAGATGAAATACCCTTCTGTTTCAGCATGCAGACTTTCAACCACTGCCCCCTCGAGCCCAACACCAATTGGGTGGCCAGGTTGTACGAAAACTTCCCGAGGGTCTCCACCCTCCCGAGGTAACGCAGTATGGTACATAACGCACTCGGCCATTGGACAGAAAAATCCGGGGATTTACTGCAATAGGGTAGAGATATGTTAGTTTTAAGGATGAAGCTCTGTGCTGCAACAGACACCTTTGTAACTGAGTTGGACAACGTAGCGCAGCCCTCCATTTCACCTTTACGGTGAAACTAGGGCACCATTCGGTTGAACTTCCACCAGTGACCGGCACGAATGACATTGCTTCAGGCATCAAGACTTAATTCTCCATTTCACCGGGATGAAACTAGGATCTTAGTCAAGACAAGCGCCCCCAGCAGGTCAAGCTACAATGCCATGAATGGAAAATCAGAGGATTATCGGCATAGACACGATACTTTGCATAACTCCACAAAAAATCCAGAGGTGATATATCACAAGATCTCGGTGGCCAATTCACATCGCCGAAACGAGAAATTACGCGTCCTGGGAATTTCTCTTGCAATAAAGCCAAAACGGGTCGTGTTGTGTGGCCTGATGCACCATCTTGCTCTTCCAACTTCATATCCTTAATTTCAGGAAAAAATTGGCTATAGCGATGAGAATTGACGGTTTGAGTGACACCTTATTCATTTTAAAAGAAATTTGGGCCAATCACTCCACCAGACATAATTGAACACCATATAGTGACTTTTTATGGATGTAGTGGACTCTCAGCAGTTACATGAGGATTTTCAGTGCCCTAGAATCAATAATTTTGCTTCCTTACATAGCCACCGAGTGAAAAATGTGCTTCGTCGCTGAAGAAAATTTTATGCAAAAAATCGTCATCCAAACGTTGTTGTTCAAGTACCCGATCGGCATATGTTCTATGCATTCTATGATCAGCTGGCTTCAGTTTTTGTGTCAACTGAACCTTGTAAGGATGGATATGCAAATACAGATGCAAAATACGTCATAAGATGCCCAAATGTTGAGCGCGCCGATGAATTGATAAATTTTGATCATCTTCAACACTTTCACTTACAATAGAAATATTTTCGGTCAGGCGTGCACTTCAATGATGTATGGGCGTTAGGACATCAGTAACAAATCCAGCCTCATCGAATTTTTTCACCAATTGTACGCTCAGATGGACGATTATGACGACCATAATCTACCCCTAATGCACGAAACGTACTTACTACAGAATCATTGTTCTTGTAGTAAGTTTCCACAATTTTCACACGTTCAGCAGTAGATAAACGATCCAAATTGTTAAATGGCTTCAACTTAACATATGAGGCTTCGGATCACAGTTCTGCTCGATATATGTCATTGAAACAGGGCTTTGAAATCCGGACCAAAAATATATTTTCAGCAGTAATTTTGAATTGAAAGTCTGTTCTCTATGCCGGACATGAAAATATCTGCAAAAATTGGAATCAGTTTTGAGTCTATAGCTAGGTTGTATCGTTGTTTATATAATTCATCAAATTGAAAGTAGTTTCTTTTGCAAACATTGTTCTAGATATGTGATAAAATGAAAGTGTATCAAAAGATTTGCATGGGGTCGTTCAAGAATTTCGGAAGCTCAATTAATGCTATCAGTTCTCGCGGTAATATTCAATATGTTTAAATATCGTTGTTGACCACCAAGCATCGGGTGTTTTTTTTACAATGATAGAACTTTAGATAGGAATAACTGTGACTTGACAGAAGGTAGAACAATGTTATTTTGACATTTCTGTTTTCTAAGCATTGACAAATTATCATGGAAAGACCTACGCCGCAACAACGTTTAAATTGTTGAAATTTATTTTCAAAATCAGTGTTCTATTCGCCAAACTTATTGAGCACTTCGTGAAATTTATGGTTTACATAATCGTCCATCAAAGCAGCTTATTCGTCGAACTATCGATAGATATTCGGACAACTTTTTCTCTAGTCGATGCAACAACAACAACGAGACGTACAGAAGAAAATATCGCTGCTGTAAGTCATAGTGTTGATGATGATCCAGTTTTGTCTATTTGTCGACGTTCACAACAAGTTGGAATCTGTGCATCCATCACCTGGAAAATTTTGCGTAAAGATCTTGGTCTGCACCCATACAAGATCCAACTGATTCAAGAACTAAAGCCACTTGACCATAATAAGCGTCGTTTGTTTGCTGATTGGGCCCCAGAACAGCTTGAAGTTGATCCACTTTTTTATCGTAAAATTGTGTTTAGTGATGAAGCTCATTTCTGGTTGAACGGCTATGTAAACAAGCAAAATTGCCGTATATGGAGTGAAAACAATCCTCAAGAAGTTCTGCAGGTTCCATTACATCCTTAAAATGCACTGTATGGTGTGCTTTACACGCTGGAGGCATCATCGGTCCATATTTCTTTAAAAACGATGCTGGAGCTAATATTACAGTGAATGGTGCTCGTACCAGATCGATGATCAATGATTATTTGTTTCAAAATTTAAATGGTATCGACCCAGAAGTGTTTTGGTTTCAACAAGATGGTGCTACACCTCATGCTGCTACCGTAACAAATGATTTATTGAAAGAAAGATTTGGCGATAACATTATTTCGAGAAATGGTCCAATTAATTGGCCTCCAAGATCATGCGACATAACTCCACTAGATTATTTTCTTTGGGGTTATGTTAAGTCATTTGTTTATGCTGTTAAACCAGAAGCAATAGACGCTTTGGAAGCCAACATAACTCGTGTTATTGATGTAATAATTCCTGAATTACTGGAAAAAATGGTCCAAAATTGGTCTGGTCGAATACGGTTCCTTAGAGGTAGTCGTGGTGGACATATGCCGAAAATTATTTTTAAAACGTAAATGTCATAAAATTACCTTTCAATAAAAAAAATGGCTTAAATCTTAATTTAAATGTGTTTTATTTGAATTTAAAGTTCTATCACTCTAAAAAATTACCTATACAACATGGTAATTTCTGAAAACTCGTTTTAGAGATGAACTACAAAATACTAATGGTTGAAATAATTAAGTTATTCGAGAAAATTTATTTCGTGCTTATATGGTTTGTTTTTAAGCTTCGAGTAATTTTTCATGCGGATTTATAGAAATCATTTCCAACTAGAATAATTTTCATCGAAAATTTCAGTACTGAACATTGACAGGAACTGTAACTTTAAAATTAATGTGAACCGGACAAATACGTGAGGCATTTTGGGCACAGGATATAAAGTCAACATTGTTTATTATGCCACAGAGATTCTTCATTTTACACCACTTGTCCTAATATATACAGAGACCCTTTGGTTCCGGAAGGACAGACCATATGCGAATACAGAAATAACCCTATAACGCCGCACTTCCAAACTTTTGACGGAAGACAGCACCAGATGTTATCAACCGCTGCCTTGAAAATTCGAATCGAACAGGAAACGGAAGCCGAAAACTTACATCGACTGGCGAAAAAAACGTTATATTGCTGTCGATGAACGGTTAACTTCAAGGGGAGCGTCTTATTATTTTCGGATAACGAAGGTCTTATGGATATTCTCTCGTCGATGGCGATGAAAATAGAATAAAGAAAGAGAAGACAAACTTGATAAGTACCTACACAACAGAGTGTTTGAAATGTGGGATCCACAAATTCTGAATTTCGCGCATTTGATATTAGTTGAGCGATATTGAATTACTGAAAATGGAAGGTGTTCCAAAGTGAGGTTTCATTTTGGGTCAATAGAAAAACACTGTGTTTTGATTAAAGGCGGGGATATTTTTAATTGTATTCAAAGAACAAAGGAAATGATAATGGAACACAATATCTGCCAAATGTCTGCGTCGGCGCTCATTCTTTCGATGCAATTTTTCATTACATTTTCGCAGAATTATGGCTCTTTTTCACGAAAAATAACAATTATGTCTTTCAGCTCATGAGTCGTTGATGCAACATCGATGTGGTCTTTATTTTTCACATTACCCTAGAAAAAATCTAATGGTGTCAAATGCAAATTCTTTCAGAATAATCGTGTTCATGCGCTCCGAGTACTCAATCGACGAATGCATGGCGAATGCATTTCGTGATTATGTAGCTGCAATTTTAGCGACAGCTAAATTTTGAAAAACTTTAAGCTATTATCATTATGCAAAATACGGTATACACACATCGTCAAAATTCTTGGCCCCGCTAGTGTTCTCAATATCTCATATCTTTCATATCTTCTGGAAATGGGATGAATATTTTCATCTATTTCAACTACAATATATTTGATAGAAAATCATTGTTTGTTACCTTTGCTTTATACAGGATGGAATAAAGTAGGAAAAATGAAAAAAAATCTAAATTTATTGATTATTTATTTTTGATTAATTATAGTTATTCTATAACTGAACCCAAATTCAAGAGTCCGTATTATCACCTCTTCTGTCAATCAACTGCCCAATACGCCTAGGCATAACATGAATCAAGTCATTAATACAATTTTCAGGCATAACCTTCATTTCTTCCTGAAGGGTTAATTTCAATTCCTGAAAAATTGAAGCTGAGATTTGGCGATTGGATATTGCTGTTCCTAAGTAATGCCATACGTGCTCAATTGGGTTCATGTCTGGTGAGTTTGCTGGCTAGTTCATTTTCTGGATATTGATCTCAAGAAGAATGTTTTGTATCATCCTGATAAATGAAATTATCACCAAATTCGTTGCGCAGAGGAACAATGATTGATTCAATGATGTTTTCTACGTAGACGGTACCAGTCATTAATCGTTCAACGATAATAAGAGGAGTACGGCGACCGAACATTTTACCGCCCCAGCACATTATTGATCCGCCTTGGAAGGGCACAACTTCCCGGGTGAAATTGAGTCGTTCTACTCTTCCTGGACTTCTCCAATCCCTTTCTCGTATACTATGTTTTTTGTAAACCGAATCGATCGAAAAAAGTACGTTGCGCCATTGTGGTAAAAGCCAGTCTTGGTGGTGTTCTGCCGACGGGTAGCTCTATGTCCTGGTGATAGCCGAGGTACTCTTAAAGGTCTGCTTGCTCTTGAATTTGAGGAATGCAACCGTCTCCTTGTAGTACAGGTTGAGACTACCCATCTATAGGTCCTCAAAAAAGACTTTGAAGCGCTGTTACAGATACCGTTCGATTCCTTCGAGTAAACTTTGCGATATAATGGTCTTCCCGTGCAGATGTTACTCTGGGTTGACCAGGTACCGGTCTCCGGGCAACGCTGCCGGTTTCCAAGAAAAGGGCCACTATGCGCCTTACCGAAGTCCGTGGAATATTCAAACGTTGCGCAATCTGGTAGTTCAACAAAGCTTCTTGATGTAGGGCTACTATTCTTGCTCGGTCAAACTGAGAAATTGGATGTCCCGGCATTTTTCACGGAATATTCTCAATATTACAACTCTCGTTATTCGTTGAAAACTGATTAACTTCGAATACACCTGTATTCTCCCAAACACGAAAAGTTTTTTGCTGTTTTATTTATTTTAAGATAGTGAAGATTCCACACACAAAAAATTGTCATATTACATTCAACAAGTTGAGAGTTGATAGGGGAGCCAAGACTTTTGACGATGTGTGTACAATGGACTACGATGAGCCCAGGTTCTGTAAGTAAAATAATGAAGAATATTTATTAATTAACGACAATTGCTCCGCCAACTCTTCTGCTTTAGGTTTACATTTTATACTAACTCACAAAATGACATTTTCACCAGCCATTCGACAGAATTTGGACATAATTTCAATAAATTATGAATAATGAATTTAAAAGTACCAGACTCACACTTTTTGAAGCACTAGAAATTAATAGGTACAAGAACCTTAAAATTCTTCTCAACGACCAAACAAATGTGGCCAGATTTCCCGTCAAATATTTTTACTTAGAAAGGTTTTTGCTATAATTATCCACAATATATTGTATATTTCGGTATTTTAAAAAGATTGATAGTGACCTGTTTCCTTTTTTTTGCATATATTTTCTATCTATATTGTTAGTTATTTCTAGCTCTCCCTTTTTTCTTCAAGTTCCAATGTACTACTCTGTCAAGAAAGTACCGGAAATTTTCAATTAAAACAACATTTTTACATTTAATCGTCAAAATTTATTGGGTCGCCTTCAAAATAGGCTCCATTTGCTCCAAAACATCTATGCCAACGGCACTTCCAATTATCGAAACATTTTTTATAGGCGCTTTCCGGGATGGACTTTAGCTCTCGCGCCGAATTTTGTTTTATGGCTTCAATCGACTCAAAACGAGTGCCACGAAGGGGCAATTTTAGTTTTGGGAAGAGAAAAAAGTCGCAGGGAGCCAAATCTGGCGAATACGGTGGTTGCTGAAGCACGTTTGTTGAGTTTTTGGCGAGAAAGTCAGTCCCAATCGTAGCTCGGTGAGAAGGCGAGTTATCGTCATGCAAAATCCATGAGTTGTTCGCCCACAAATTTAGCCGCTTCTTACGGATACGCTCACGCAAACGTTTCATAACGCCTAGGTAATACTCCTTGTTTACCCTCTGACCCTCTGGAACGAATTAGTAGTGTACCACGCCACGGATATCGAAGAAAACAATGAGCATCACCTTCATTTTCGAGCGGCTTTGGCGTGGTTTTTTCGGTTTCGGCTCATTTTTTGCCACCCATTCCGATGATTGCTGGCTTTTTTGCATATCGTACTCGTAGACCCAGGTCTCATCACCAGTTATAATGCGTTTCATGAATGTAGAATCGGCAGTACAGCGATCCAGCATGTCTGAAGCAATCTGTTCGCGATGACGTTTTTGAAGAAAATTAAGGTCTTTCGGTACGAGTCGTGCGGCCACCTTTCTCATGCCCAGAATATCAATCAAAATCTTACGTGCGGACTCGTGGGATATCTTAAGATCATGTGCTATCTCTCTCAAGCTGGTACGACGGTTTTCCAGCACCCTTTCCTTAATTTTATCGACGTTATCTTCGATCGAAGCCGTCGATGGGCGACCACTTCACGACCGTCCTTGAAGGCTCTGTACCACTGATATGCACGAGTTTTCGATAGAGCATTATCACCAAAGGCCTTTTGCAACATTTTCAATGAATCGGCACACGAAAATTCATTTGCAACACAAAACTTTAAACAAATTCTTTGCTCAACGTAATCACCCATAGTAAAAATCGGCACGCACTCTGACATCGACTGACTTAATCAGCTGTTGCAAACACACTAGTTGACAGATCCAGCTCAAGCTTGGCATAGTAATTAAGGACAGTGGTACCAACCTAGGAAAAAAATTTTTTACCTGCCTCATTGCCCCGCCAGATTTAAATCGATAATTCCCGGTACTTTCTTGACAGAATGTATAAGACGTGAAGGTGGATTTTTTAAGTTAGTTCAAAATTATTGATTAATTTCGTGCGTGCTGTGATTTTATATCCATTCATTTTTGATAACCTCATAATTTCTACGTGTCAAATGCAATATCTTTGTCAGTTTCTTTCTGACATGTCGAAAACGGTGCGAAATTCAAAATAAAACCTGTCGTTTATGAATATCTCCGAATGAACAAATCCTATTCAGTTCAAATTCAGTATTAAGGTGTAAAATCACCATACGAATGCTCATTTCGTGAATATAAATTACAGGAATTTTTTCAAACTTTCAAATCTATAAAATGGACGTATTTAACCTGCAAATTTATCTAGAAAAAAACCGATAAACTCTAGTAGCTCAGACAACCAGGTGACTAGTGGATTTTACTACGAAATTTTTGGCCATTGTTAGAATCCAGATCTAGGATTCTTTTTGAAGTTTTTATCATAAGATTTCGGCGAAAAGTGTGAATAGTAAATTAAGTTTTATTCGACATAGTCTTATCCTTCACCCTTTCTGTCCAATATGTAACTATAAAAATCGAAGGGAGAAGAATGGAGTTTTTTAACCGTTTATTTGTCATTTTTAGTAGATTTTTTCGAGGAAAATTTCGAAAAATTACATTTTTTGACTTTCAGAAACACAAAATTCTGATTTTTTGCTCATCATCTGTAGCTTCTTCAGAAAGCAAATCAAATTGTCGGGGGAAATGGACTATTGAACTAAACTAACAATCTTTTCTTTGATTTGATTCAGATATATAGTAATGTACTAATGTTTCAACCCTTGTTACACATCGGCGTTAAACTTTGTGTACTTTTAATTTTCTCGGTGCAGTTCGGATAATATAATTCAAGCCAAGATTTAGTTTCAACTTTGTCTTACCGACATAGGAAATCCTTTTTTTTTATTGTTTTAAAAATCACAAAGGTTGTTTCACTGAAATCACTGTAATGTTCGAAACAAACGTTAGATGATCAAGAAAATTTTCCATCTTTTGAAGATAGTGATCTCGTATTGGTGGCGCCACCTCTGTGTCAGACCCGAAACTTCTGAATTTTTATTTTATCTTTCTATATTCGGACCTTGAAGCAGAATCAAAATGATACATGTCCGAAAATCTTTGAAGTATTGTAATTATTTTGATGATTTCACATTTCAAAATAGGATAATGGAGGATTACTTGTGTAACACTTATATTTGAATATCAACTGGTAGTAATTAACATAAATTTCTTGGAATATTAATAAACAAATAACTATAGATGTTTCTGAATAAAGTGATAATTTATATCTAGTTGCTCACAAATATTTGAATAAGTAGAAATATGAATGATATGAGCGAGTTTGTTTTTATTATTGATTGAAAAAGTTTTTTGAACAAATTCTATGAACCGGTTCTATAATATTCCATTTAATGGTATCATAACTCAGTAGTGAGCAGGTGTGCTATTTCTAGATACTGGTGCAATTATTTATAAATTGAATGAGTTTAATGAGGCTGTTAATTGTTCCAATTTTCGAGAAATTCTAGGAATATTCTGAGAATGTATTTAAATAATCTTCAAATTACGATTTTAGGAATAACAAGAAGCATTAATAAATATTCATTGAAATTCAAAGAAAATAATTTCCGCAGTTTTGATGAAAAATGGTAAAAATGCGAATTCCACAAAATGCTTCATTATTTCTTGTTCAAACTATTTCATTTGCTTTCTGATTCATCGCAATACATACTGAAGTTGGTATATTCTCGAGTAAAGTCAGAATTATACCAAATATATTTTTTTAATATCTCTGTAAACCG
Organism: Megalocaria dilatata; assembly: GCA_034642435.1. NCBI lineage: Eukaryota > Metazoa > Arthropoda > Insecta > Coleoptera > Coccinellidae > Megalocaria > Megalocaria dilatata. The sequence goes on along the minus strand of CM067859.1, from coordinate 46,299,259 downwards.
ATAGCAATGACATATTTGGGATCATAAGTGAAAAATATGTTGTCAGTTTTGCTGACGATATCTCAGTTTTTAAGAGAAAACAAGTTAGCTGAATCGGAATGACTAAACCATCGATATATCTTCCGTTCGGAAACTTGTATCTCTTTCTTGATAGCCACCTAAAGTAGAACTTAAAAGCTAAGACGCATACTGTATAAATTAATTAATATTTCAAATATTGGAAATAAATCAAATAAACATCTTGTATCCGTTCCTTGTAGAATTAGATATAATATATGGAGTATGAAATGACAAATCATCTTCTTAATCTACAAAGAGTACAAAACTACTGAAACTACTGAAGATATGATTCAAGAAAAAAAGGAAAAAATCAAAAAAACGTTGAAAATGGCTTATAAGATTTTACTTTATGTATGACTTGTATTCCAAATAAATAAATAAAATTTGGAAATGTTTGTGTTTATATGGGACCAAGTTCACAAACACCTATATTGTTCAATAAAAGGACAAATAACACACATCATTCATTGCCGGGGTATTTGGAGTAATTTTAAACAAGTTTGATACCCTGAATGCTATTATAATATGGCATAAAATGGTAATGGTTTTCGTCTAGGAACACGAATTTCAAAGATATGATCTTTTAAGTAAAAAAAATATCATTATTAGGTAAATCAATGAATTAAATGAATATAATGAAGTCGTAACTTATATAAGTTACGTATAATATTATACGGAAATTCTTAAAATATGAATAAAAATATTTGTGTGTATCTTTTATTGGATGTAATTTGTATAATAATATTGAACTCTGTAAAAAAATTGTCTTAAATTGTAGATGATGTAGATGTACATGAATTACTTTATGGATCATTCTGTGAAATGTTGCCATTTTCTGGTTAATAGGATGGTTTAAAGTGTGATGAATAGTAATATCGATATACATGAGGTAATAAAAAATACTTAAGTCATGCAAATCAACCTTTCTCAAAATTTTTTGAAGAAGGAAATTAATATTACAGTCCTTTTTCTCAAAAGTAAATTCATTATTTGAATGGATTTTATTAATAAAACTCATCATTTTTCTACTAAAGCTAATAAATATTCACTCAGATATTCAAAATAAACTGAAATGTTCGATTGTTTCGGTCTATACTTGACGAAAATTCATCTTGAATTTGAAAATGAGAGTCTTTTCAATTTCCGATAATGTTTATTTGATTAAAATGATTGTGACTTCATCAAGTGAGTTTTGCTACTTGATAAAATAGTCATGGAACGACGAAAATATTGTTTTAATTAACCAGAAATTAGCGCAAATTGAAAATCGTTCCATTCAAAAATAAAACGAGGTCAAAATAAATTTCTTATGAGTTTAACGTAACAGTGGATTTCAACTATTGATGCATGAGCGTATTTAAACTTTTAACATCAATTAAGTGTTTTTCCAATTTTTTAAATTCTAAATGAAAATCATCTGTAGAATATTATTGCCATTGATAGTGAGGCAATTCCAATTCAACTGACTGAAATTTCGAAATTGTACACGTGTTTCATTTTCCCGTAACTGCTAACTGCTTCTAGGAGATGCTGAAAATTTTACTACTTCTTGTTTTATTATTGTTCAATAATAGCCAGTACTTGATAAATGTTGCATAAATCCATACTACATTCATGGTAAGAGAGCCGGTGAAGCTTAAGTTTCATATAAAATATCCAAGTATACCTACATAAATTCATCTAGAGGACAGTTTGCGCCAGCTGACGCCGAAAACGTGAAACATTCGTCATAGAAACCACGCAGGAAAGTTTTCTGCATATCAGTCCTTAATTCCATATTATGAGATATCTGGAATTTCAGAACGAAAAGTAAACATGAATGAGATGGGACACGGGAAAAAGTCTAAATCAAGTTTGTCACTTTTTTTGTAGAGACTGATGCATGAAACAATTTCAATTAGAGAAAACTGTATTACCAACTCTCAAGAGAACTGCATTACCTATGCTTTTGGAATACTCCATTATCGACGCTTGGCGCGAATATTTGAATCTTCTTTCAGAACTTTACAATAAATCCATTTCAATTTTTTTGATATTAAAACATAGTCATTTCTGAACACTTGTTTTAATTTTAGCCCTAAGGAAAACTGAAAGAATATTCAAATATTCGTTTCAATCTTCAAACTCGGTATTTGAATAAAAGAAACATGTTTGAACTATAATGATTCAATAATTATAAAAATTAGAAACTATTGAATAAAAAAGATGAAATTAAAATATATATTTACAATATTTACATTTAATTTTTTTTGTAGTACAACATAGTGATTTCCAAAAACTTGTTTCAATGTTCAAACTCAATATTTAAATAACAAAAATATGTTTGAACAATAATTATTTTTTGGTTATAAAAAAATAAGAACAATTAAATGAAAAAAGAAACAAAATTAACATATTCACAATATTCCTAGGTGTTAAGCCAAAAATTGAACCTTGAGAACATTTATTTATGAGATCTCCTTTGAAATTCAAAATGTCTTTCAGCCTTGGACCCAAATAAATTGCTTCGCTGGTTTACTGAGTGAAAAATTTGAATCAGTTCTGGTTGCTGTTTCATTCACTTGCTTACACCAACAGAACAAAGAACACCTGACTAGTCGAGCATAATATTTGATCAAGGTTATGTGATACACACTTCATAATTTGAAAATTTAAATTCTTCAATATGATATTTCCAAGACACTTTGAGATTTTTCATCTCTCACAAAGTCTTGGAATGAAATAAAAGAGATAATTAAAATACTGATTGAATAAAAAGTAAGTATGGTGTCCCTGTTTCATCAAATTATCAAATTGATATTTCCTACAATCAATAAAATTTAGATCTTTTAACAACTCACTATGACCAAGTAAATTAATCCTACAGATTGCACAGTTTCTAATAGAAAAATCATTTGATATAATCTTAAATATTGCACCACTTAACCTGAAGAAGTTCTGTTCCTATCAACATTTGGCGCTGATCCAGAAACTGGCCCATACCATTTCAATATCTGTTGTCTCAGGAAAATCACCTAGAGAAAAAATAATATTATCAGATCATCCAGAGCATTTTGTTGCTGTTTCACATAGCATTGATTTATATTTCAAACTAAACAACTAAACATAAAAATATGCTAGACTACATGGTGAATTAAAATTAACCAACCTGAAGAAATTATATTCCTCTCAATATTTGATCATCAGATAATTTGTGCCAATCAGTTGGCCGTACAATTTCAATCCAACTCTTAAATAACTTGGAATCTCTCTTGGGAAAACAATGTCTAGCGCTGGGTAGATCTTGACACCCATGTACACAACATTTCTTGGTATATCTCATTTTCAAGTAATATATTGAACTCAATATTTGAAAATACACTAGTTTACATCCACTAAACTGTTTTGAACTTTACTCTCACGGAATTTAACCAAAAAAATATGAGATTATTATTATTATCGTGGTACTCATACATCTTCTGTGAAGATCCCTCAGAAGCTTTTTCAGCTTGTGCGAGATAGGAGTTCAGTTGTGTTCTAGGTAGGCTTTGTTACTGCGATCTTACGCCACTTTAGGTCACAGCATTGTTAATTTTTGACCCCATACAACAGCGAAATATTGGCCAACACCCATATAACTAGAAAAATTTCTTTTCCAGCCGAACAGGATTCGAACCAAGACCTTCCGGTCACGAGCCCTATGCTCTACCACTAAGCTGTCAGCACTTATGTACTCGAAGTTGGGCCATAAAAAAACCTACACAAAACCACCACTTCTTTTCGAAATATATGACTATTATAATTACAATTATGGCTAACGGCTCATGCTAGCGAAAAGTATATGTTGATAGTTAGTGCTATGTATTGACTGGTGCATGAACTAAAAACTTAGTTTTAGATGGGGGTAAGCGACTAACCAATCTATATATTCTTTTATCTATGAAGTAAAATAAAAAACATATAATAGATGTCGCTGTTGCCCTATCAATTTTAGATATCCAGAAATTTTAAAAACGAAAACAAAAACAGAAAAAATGTATATCAATTTTGTTACACATCCTGATTGAAATATTATGATATACCTGTAGAGTGATGGATGGGACAATTGACCTCCTAACTCGCACAAGCTGAAAAAGCTTTTGAGCGATCTACACAAAAGATCTAGGAGTATCAGGATAATAATAATTATTGTTGTTATTATTATAATAATAATAATAATAATAATAATAAGGACAATAATAATAATAACAATAATAATAATGATAATAAAATACAGTTACAAATTGAAAAACGTATAAATTCTTAAAACCCCGGGTTTGAAATATGTGTAATACATAATTGAATTTTGAACGGAGTATTGATTATGTACAAAGAAATTTAGGTTACCATGCAAAAATTTCAGAACAGGAAAAATTTCAGAACTCGAAAGCTATCAAAAAAAAATTTGGCTAAGGAAAGGAAGAATTTGCAAATTGTATTTTCTTTTATTATGAATATTCTTCATTCAGTTATGAAAAAAAAAGTGACAATATGGAGAAAAGCACTGACGTGAATTCGGAAGTTTTCGCGCGCTTGCTAAACACTCTATTAGTAATTTTAATTGATAATTTATATTCTGTTGGGTTTTTTAAATTCATTTGATATTATATAATGACTATTGATTTTATATGTCTACTAAATTGAAGCAGTGCTTATAAGTCATTAATTTAATCATAAAAGTTTTTGAATAAAATTTTTTGATTTTAGTAGACTAACAGAATAAATCTGTTTTAATATTTAAATTTTGTAATAATCCTTCTGTCAAGTAAAAATTGTATTATTTTAACACCCTATTTGCTCTGAAAATTTCAAATCTGTGAATTAATTCTTGAAAAATATTCATATGATGAATAAAAACAAGGAATTCTATGCTTTGTAATCTGTAAGTCAAATAAACGTTATTTTTGCATTTTTAGAACGAAAAATTTCATTAAAATGAAAAAAACATGGTTGAATCCATCTCCATTATTTTCCCTTCGATCTGTATCGTTAGGTACATATTGGCAGGAGAGAGTGGAAAAATAATATTGATCAAAACTTCGTATAATTTTCATACTTTTGCTGAAATCAAAAGAAGAAAGGAAAATCATTTTGCACGTGGATTCGAACAGTGGTTCTAAATTTCAGAGTGCGATGAGGCATCTGGCTAATTGAGCTAATTAGAATTTGTCGGTTTCTTCAAAGCTTGCAGGTTCCAAAATTCCATTTTTAAAGATTTGAAAGTTGGAACAATACTCGTAATTTATCCTCACAAAATTATACAGCAGCCTCCGTGTGGATATTTCACATCTAAATACTAAGTTTGAGATCGATTAGACATTTACTTTCAAAAATATTTAAAAGATAATATTTTGAATAGAAATAGTATAACTCAAGCACCATTGAAAAGTTCAAGTCTTTAGCAAAGTGTTACCTAGAACAAGCCCGCAAAAAGAGTTATTTGCGAAGAATTTTCGGAATATTCAATTGTTAGTAATATTTGCAATTGTTCAATTGCAGATTTATAATTTTCGCTTCTTCTGGATGTCGTTGCAAGTCCAATGGTTATCACACGTGTTTTGAATTGCAATGGCAGTTTTTAAACGTTTTTTGACTTGTAAAATCAACTATCAGAAATAGATGCCAGTATTATTCTTTCCAGAACCGAGAACTGAACATTTAAAAACCCATGTGAACTTCTAGTCTTGTTATTGTGAGGTCAAGAAAATTAATACTGTGGTTATTTTCTTCTTCGATTGTGAATTTGATCTTTTTTGGAGTTTATTAATAAAATTCGTGAAGATATGTAGTTGTCGACCGATGCCTTTGAAACAACGAAAAATATCGTCTACATATCTATATTAATCAAATACTTTCTTTATTGGCATAGATATGTAAATGATATTTCTTGTTGTTTCAAAAGTACCATCCGACAAATACATATATTCACGTATTTTATTAATAAACTTCATCCAAAAATCAAATTCACACTCGAAGAAGAGAAGAACCACATAATCAATTTTCTTGACCTCACAATAACAAGACAATTCACATGATTTCAGTATTTTTCACAAGCTCACACATACAGATATTACAATACATAAAACTTCAAATCACCCCACCAACCAGAAGATGTCAGCTCATAATAGTTTTATTCATAGACTATTGAATGTCCCTCTGAATTCAGATAACTTTTCCAAAGAACTGAATATTATTAACAACGGTTATAACCCCATTCTTATAGACAAAATGGCATCCAATAAGCAAAGGAAGATGGCATTAAATCTCGTGTACCCAATTATAAAAGAGGACAATACACAGAAATACTTATCGTTATCTTAGTTAATGGATTATCTGAAAATATTGCTAAACATTTCAAAACTAGTTTCAATTAAAATGCAGCTTTTAAAACCATGAATAACCTTAGTACTTACATAAAAAACAATACGGATCGAACAAATGAAAAAATAAATCTGGAGACTACAAGTTGACATGCAACGATTGCCCTTTACTATATATTGGCCAGACAGGTAGATCATTCAAGAAAAGAATCCAACAACACCAAGGGAGTTACATATCGGATTCAGTACATTCGACATATGCTAATCATCTTAAGGAATTCAGGCATAATTTCAAAAATAACTATGAAATTATCTACGTCGAAAGCAAATGTTCTAGTTTGAAATCAAAACGTACAATGACCGTAAAATCCTTTTGAATGAACAAAGAGATGTTGACAAATCTCCATTACTCAATATATGTCCCTAATGGCAAATTTTAGCGGCAAATTCAAATAAAAACCCTAAGTGTTTATGACTTGTTTTTTCCATTATTTTGTCACGTACTCAACTGTATTTAAACTCCCTTACACTAGACTCCATCAGTCAGTAGAATATAGATACCTGAAGAAGCCACATCGTAGTGAAACAATTGTTGTATTGCAAACATTTTTTTGTGGAAATTAAAAGACTGTCTCTTATATATTTTTTAATTAAAACGAGTTTCCACCAAGTTAAGACCGAATCCATCAAATCTCCATTATGTTATTTCATCAGAAGTGTTTGTGAGATTTTTAAAATGGATAAAAATATCAAACAAAGATTTTGTCTGAAAATTTGCATTGCACATAAAATTTCATTAATGTAATTATAATGACAATGAGTGTGGAAAGCTCAGTGGTAGAGCATCGGGCTCGTGAACGAAAGGTACGGGTTCGAATCCTGTTCAGGTGGAAGAGAAATTTTCTAGTTCGATGGGTGTCGGTCACCATTTCACTGTTGGGTCAAAAATTAATAGTGCTGTGACCTAAAGTGGCACAAGATCGCAGTAAAAAAAACTATTTTTTAAGCCGGTTATCATCTGCGAAAGCTAACCGAAACTCCGTGCCGCGCCATCTACAATAAAACGGCGGAAACTTATTTGTACTCCTAATAACAATAATAAGAAAGCTTTGAAAATTTTACACAAGGCTTACAATAAATTAAAAACAGGTGCATAAACTTGGAACAATGCATTTAAAAGCAAAAACTCTTAACGAACAACCAAGTTTTCTTCTATAAAGCTCCGGCTAATATTTTTCTCTTTCCAAAACTCACATTGGCACTTCAGGGATACTATTTTCATTCGATAGAAGACATGAAAAAATTTGTGATAAGCACCGGAGTTGATTTCTGAAAATCCATTTTCAAAATATGTTGATTGGATTGTTCGTTGACTCAAGTGCATTATTTCGGAAGGAGTTTATTTAAAGAGCGATACAATAAATTTCGATGAATTATGCATATTCTATTCATTATGTAGTATTTACACTATCTATCCAAACAGTGGCCTTGAACTGTAAGATACCCTCTAAATGCTATCTGAATTCTAAGGCTTTGCCGTTGAAGTTAAGAGAATAATTTCCTATGTACTAGTTAGGAGTATTTCCACTCTCGATTAGCAGATGTCGCTGCATGGTGCTCAGAAATCAAATATGGCAGGAAATAATCAGCTGTATTTTCATTTTGTAACACAAATATTTTAGAGTAGTGTGATAGCGTGCATGTCCGGAATGCTGCTACAATAAAATAATATATTTCACTTATTTAAATCGTTTTTGTGGATCCTTTCCGTCAGGTTTCCATAATTTGTTGAGTCATTTAATTTGCGATGTTCTGTGTATCATGTGCGCGAAATGTTGTATTCGAGGAATTTAACTGGCATATTATCAACGATTCTTTACAAAAGAACATGTTATAATCACTCTATGAACAAATTAATTTTTTCAAAAATTGTTGGTACAAAATATTATCATCACTCAGCCATGAATAAATTCAAAGTACTAATTGTCAACAAAACCGTCCCTCCAACAGCTTTCGATATTCTCAAAACCGAGTAAGTAAGATTTATATCTTGAAAATATATTTTTTAGCATTTTGACTGATAATGTGTTATTTTACTAAAATCAAAATCGTTTAATAAAGTGGCATTTTGTCACATAAAACTGTCACTTTACTGCATAGTACTGTCACTTTACTGCATAGTACTGTTACTTTACTGCATAGTACTGTCACTCTACTGCATAGTACTGTCACTTTACTGCATAATACTGTCACTTAACTGCATAGTACTGCCACTGCCAATAAAACACAGTTTGAGAGAAAATTGTTTACTTATCATTGGAAACATTGTTATATATATTAAAAGTACAATTATTCAAATTTGAAAACTTCAAAACACCAAATTTATTCAATTCTATTTGTTCTTCCCGAAAATTATTATGATTCTCCATCTGCATTCCTGAATGATCTTGAGGTGCCACTAGTTCTTGCTGATGAATACACTTTTTGAAGTTTTCAACTTATTAAATAAAATAGAAAGGCCTTTGACTTGATAGAAGAAATATAACAGAAATTGAATATTAAAACAAATTGAAATATGTTTATCTTCTACAATTTTAATTTCAAAAAATTTTTTTATTCAAAAAACTTTTAGAATTAAATTAATTTCTAAAACAAGCACCGCTTACATTTAATAGACGTATATAATCAAAACACAATATATAATGTCAAATGGAATAAATGAACCAACAGATATACGAAAGTCATTGAAATTAATAAATAAATATTTAAAGCAGACAAAATTTTGTTTCTGCTCTTACCTTTAAGAACACCAATTGCCTTTTAAAAACATGAACACACTTCAAGGACTTCTCAAAGAATATAATTTATTTGAAGTATTTAATATATTTAAATATTCGAATAAGTTAATTCAGAAATATCTAAAAACATGCACTATATCTTCCAGAAACAAATATAATTCTAAGCAATTCCTTCTTCAGTCCTGAATAATATTCCAAATATCAAAATCAAAAAACTAACCTATATCAAAAAACTCACCACGTGTAAAGGACTAATGCTTCGAAAGATAGATCAACTTTATAATTCAAGATTGATCTATATTCTAACAAAATCAAAGAACAGTGTGAGTTATTTTTGAGGCTTATTTAAATTCATTGACATTCCATAATGAGATTTATTGAAGCCAAAATATAATTATATATTATATTTAAAATAAAATAGAAAAGCCTTTTACTTGATAGAAGAAATATAACAAAATTTGAATATTAAAACAAATTGAAATATGTTTATCTTCTACAATTTTAATTTCAGAAAAATTTTTTTTATTCAAAAAACTTTTAGAATTAATTTAATGTCTAAAACAAGCACCGCTTACATTTAATAGACGTCTATAATCAAAACTCAATATATAATGTCAAATGGAATAAATAAACCAACAGATATACGAAATTCATTAAAATTAATAAATAAATATTCAAAGGAGATAAAATTTTGTTTCTGGTCTTACCTTTAAGAACACCAATTGCCTTTTAAAAACATGAACACACTTAAAGGACTTCTCAAAGAATATAATTTATTTGAAATATTTAATATATTTAAATATTCGAATAAGTTAATTCAGAAATCTCTAAAAACATGCACTATATCTTCAAAAAACAAATATAATTCTAAGCAATTCCTTCTTCAGTCCTGAATAATATTCCAAATATCAAAATCAAAAAATAACTCACACTGTTCTTTGATTTTGTTAGAACATAGATCAATCTTGAATTATAAACTTGATCTGTGTTTCGAAGCATTAGTCCTTTACACATAGTGAGTTTTTTGATATAGGTTAGTTTTTTTGATTTTGATATTTGGAATATTATTCAGGACTGAAGAAGGAATTGCTTAGAATTATATTTGTTTTTTGAAGATATAATGCATGTTTTTAAAGATTTCTGAATTAACTTATTCGAATATTTGAATATATTAAATATTTCAAATAAATTATATTCTTTGAGAAGTCCTTTAAGTGTGTTTATGTTTTTAAAAGGCAATTGGTGTTCTTAAAGGTAAGACCAGAAACAAAATTTATTTATTAATTTTAATGACTTTCGTATATCTGTTGGTTTATTTATTCCATTTGACATTATATATTGTGTTTTGATTATATACGTCTATTAAATGTAAGCGGTGCTTGTTTTAGACATAATTTTAATTCTAAAAGTTTTTTGAATAAAAAAAATTTTTTTGAAATTAAAATTGTAGAAGATATTTCAATTTGTTTTAATATTCAAATTTTGTTATATTTCTTCTATCAAGTAAAAGGCCTTTCTATTTCATTTTATATATAATATATAATTATATTTTGGCTTCAATAAATCTCATTATGGAATGTCAATGAATTTGAATAAGCCTTAAAAATAACTCACACTGTTCTTTGATTCTGTTAGAGCATAGATCAGTCTTGAATTATAAAGATGATCTATCTTTCGAAGCATTAGTCCTTTACACGTGGTGAGTTTTTTGATATAGGTTAGTTTTTTATTTTGATATTTGGAATATTATTCAGGACTGAAGAAGGAATTGCTTAGAATTATATTTGTTTTTTGAAGATGTAGTGCATGTTTTTAGAGATTTCTGAATTAACTCATTCGAATATTTAAATATATTAAATATTTCAAATAAATTATATTCTTTGAGAAGTCCTTTAAGTGTGTTCATGTTTTCAAAAGTCAATTGGTGTTCTTAAAGGTAAGACCAGAAACAAAATTTTGTCTCCTTTAAATATTTATTCATTAATTTTAATGAATTTCGTATATCTGTTGGTTTATTTATTCCATTTGACATTATATATTGAGTTTTGATTATATACATCTATTAAATGTAAGTGGTGCTTGTTTTAGACATTAATTTAATTCTAAAAGTTTTTCGACTAAAAAAATTTTTTTGAAATTAAAATTGTAGAAGATAAACATATTTCAATTTGTTTTAATATTCAAATTTTTTTCAACTTATTGGCAATGCTTTCCTTGATATACCCTTCAGCCACACTAGTTGACTGCCATCCTCCATGTTTTTGAATGTCAACTCCACTGTCAACGTCCTCCTCAAGCAATGGCAAGTGTAACTGGATGCACCTGGGAGTTTTAAGTATTTTGCAACTTTTTGAGGAATTTTTGCAAAACTGTTGATGCCGACTGGTTGTGTTGTGCACTTACCGTGATGAAGTGAATAAAATATCTATTGTGTTTTACTTGTTTGGGTCTCAATTGTGGATACTTATGATACATTTTATATCCGTTGCACTCTGATCCTGCGGTAAATACACGTTTCTTCTTGGTTTTGGTATCATATAAAGTTATAACCAAAATTTTCCCAGTGTCTTTTATATCTTTTTCAGTCGAACTGCATAATTGTGCACAATGGCATGCCTCATTTAAACCAAATATTAGTACCATTTTCTTTAATAAGAACTTATCACCTAGAGCCTCTTTGAAAAACATAATAAGTTTTCCATAGTCAAAACTTTGATTTCTTTGCTTTGTATATGTCATTTTGACGTTTCAAAAAGGCAAGTAACTTTTTGTATTGTGAAATATCCACCTTTACGTTTATTCGTATAGCACTTTTCAAAATGGAATATGTAAAATAAATTAATTCGGCTGATCTGTTCCAAAAATCATTAATACCATAGCTCATACTCCTTATTAATGGAATATGTAGACCATAAACTGGATGCCTTGAGAGCTTTTGCCTGAAATCATGAAAGACATTGTATGAAAACCCTAAAATATATATAAAAAATAGCATACCCTCTCAAAAAAATAGGCTAGCATTACACTTTCATCGGTTCTCAGTGTGCTCTTGTCATCCTCCAATTACAAAATATTTCATTTTCGGGTTTTTTTTGGAGTGATAGAACTTTGAATTGAAATAAAACACATTAAAACTAAGAATGAAGCTAAAATTTTTTTTTTATTTGAAAGATACCTTTATGACATTTATGTTTTAAAAATAATTTCCGGCATATGCCTACCCTGACTACCTCTGAGGAACCGCATTCGACCAGACCAATTTTGGACCCCTTTTTCGTGTAATTCAGGCCTTATCTCATCAATAACACGAGTTATGTTGGCTTCCAAAGCGTCTTTTGTTTCTGGTTTATCAGCATAAACCGATGACTTGACATAACCCCAAAGAAAATAATCCAGTGAAGTTATGTCGCATGAACTTGGAGGCTAATTAATCGGACCATTTCTCAAAATAATGTTATCGCCAAATCTTTCTTTCAATAAATCAATGGTTACGGTAGCACTACGAGGTGTAGGACCATCTTGTTGGAACCAAAATATTTCTGGGTCGATACCATTCAAATTTTGAAACAAATAATCATTGATCATCGATCTGTAATGAGCACCATTCACTGTAACATTAACTTCAGCATCGTTTTTAAAGAAATATGGACCGATGATGCCTCCAGCATGTAAAGCACACAGTGCATTTTTCATGATGCAATGGATCCTGCAGAACTTCTTGAGGATTGTTTTCACTTCATATACGGCAATTTTGCTTGTTTACATAGCCGTTCAACAAGAAATGAGCTTCATCACTAAACACAATTTTACGATAAAAAAGTGGATCAACTTCAAGCTGTTCTGGGGCCCAATCAGCTGACAAACGACGCTTATTATGGTCGAGTGGCTTTAGTTCTTGAACCAGTTGGATCTTGTATGGGTGTAGACCAGGATATTTATGCAAAATTTTCCATGTGGTGGATGCACAGAGTACAACTTGTGAACGTCGTCGAATAGACAAATCTGGATCATCATTAACACTATGACTCGCAGCAGCGATATTTGCTTCTGTACGTACAGTTCTTTGTCTTGTTGTTGTTGCATGGAGTAAAGAAAAAGTTGTCCGAAATCTATCGATAATTCGATGAATAAGCTGCTCTGATGGACGATTATGTAAACCATAAATTTCACGAAGCGCTCTATAAGTTTGGCGAATAGAACGCTTATTTTGAAAATAAATTTCAACAATTTGTGAACGTTGTTGCGGCGTGAGTCTTTCCATGATAATTTCAATGTATACTGAACAGAAATGTCAAAACAACATTGTTCTACCTTCTGTCACAGTTATCCATATCGAAATTTCTATCACTCTAAAAAACACCCAATACCTTCTCCTATTTTTCCTTGGATTTTAAAGGAAGTAAACTCGATGACGCTTCTCGAGTGGCATTTAAGATGTCTTCACAACAATTTTCTGAAGTGTTGGCAGTAGCAAGGCTCATTTTTATAATTAATATTTAACTTAAACTCAATTGGACCCACAAAAATGAAACTTAGTATCTGTTGTTATGTAAATAAAAATCGTGTCAGGTTACGGAAATTCTGCTCTTCAGTATGAATCTTCAAAATTTCTATCTTTGTAATGCTCTCATATCTATGACTATTTGTTTATATTAACACAAAATGTGAAGAATACTATAACTAAACCTCGTGAAAAAAGCAGTTTCACTAAACTCATATAACTTTTAAGTTACTCTCTCGCTGCGTTCGCTCGTACTCAAAACTCATTTAGTGATACTTTGCTTGTATAAACTTGTTGTGTAATATACTATTAACCTTCTGGTCATAGTTGCGACGTCACCGTTTGCGACGAGGATAGAAATAGTATAATGAAAACCATTCGGGGAGTTGATGCTTTATTCTGGGCTTCTTACGATGTTCACATCGACAAAAATCTTCTCGACACAGCTGGTGAGTATCAGGTCACCGTTGAATTCCAATTATTTTCTTTTTTCTCTTTCTAGGACCTAATCTGAAGGTAGTGGCAACAATGTCTGCCGGGTATGATAATATAAATGTGGAAGAGTTGAAAGCTAGAGGTATAAAATTTGGAAATACACCAGGTGTTGTAGGGAGTGCTGTTGCCGAACAGGCAATCATGTTGGCCTTAGCAGCTTCCAGAAGACTTGTAGAAGCAAGAACAGCTATTGAAAGGTAAGGTAAGGTGGTCAATTTGGGAGATCATTCAAGTGAGTGCTCAATTTGGGAGTGGTCAATTTGGGAGATCATTCAAGTCTAGTATATGAAACTGATGAAATAAACTTTGAACGTTGAATTCTTACCGCTTGAAAAAAATTAGAAAAAGGCGTTCGTTTATATTCTCAGGGACCAGCATTGTCACCACAAAATTTTCCAATGCGAACTGACTAGCATATAACTGGATGAAGTGACCGGGATGAAAATAACCCACATAGTAATTCAGCAAATGCCAGATTTAGCAGAAAATTCGTCTTGCTCAAATGTCTGTAATTTTCGAATTTTGTACCGATAATGGTTCCGAACAACTAGGTTGTACTCACTGATGAAGAATCTTAGGTCAAAAGTAATTATGTTAGATCTGATTTGTCCATAAACACTCCTACTTCCGAACAGAAAGAGCTAGACTTGAAACTCTCAGCGTTTTAGGAGCATGAATATCTCGGTTATGTTTTCAAACGGACAATATCGGCCAAATGGTTTCGCTCTTCTTCATATTCGTTACTTTTCCAATGTTAGATATATCGGGTGTTTTTTTAGAGTGATAGAACTTTCGATAGGGATAACTGTGATTTGACAGAAGATGGATGCCATGTTGTTTTGACATTTCTGTTCGGTAAGCATTGACAAATTAGAAATAAAGACTTACGCCGCAACAACGTTTACAAATTGTTGAAATTTATTTTCAAAATCAATTATTTTTAATACATAAATGTCATAAAATTGTCTTTCAAATAAAAAAAATTGGCTTCAATCTTAATTTAAATGGGTTTTATTTCAAGTTAAAGTTCTATCAGTCTAAAAAAGATACCCGATATTTTGTCCTCTGTAATTAACTAACTCTCTTCATACATAAATAACTATTATGAATTCCACAGATCCGAATGGTCCAGTAAGTTTGATACTCGATGGCTGGTCGGCATGGAAATATCTGGATCAGTAGTTGGAATTGTTGGATTGGGGAGTATCGGCCAGGCTATTGCTGAAAAACTAAAAGGATTCGACGTTGAAAAGTTTCTTTACTCCGGTCACAAGGCAAAACCAGAAGGTATAGTTCATCAATGATTTCTAAATTTGGAGCTCCCGTTCTTGTTTTTACAGGTGATAAATTCAAGGCGAAGTTCGTTTCCCTACAGGATTTGGTGAAACAAAGCGACTTTATATTTTCTTGCATTCCCTTGACCGAGCAAACTAAAAACCTCTTCAACTATGAACTCTTTTGTCAAATGAAGAAAACTGCCATATTTGTGAATGTTGGAAGGGGTGGATCTGTAAATCAGCCTGACTTGGTCAGAGCTCTTCGGGAAAATGTGATTTTTGCAGCTGGTTTGGATGTAATGACACCTGAACCATTGAATCCTGATGATGACCTGTTGAAATTGAATAACTGTGGTAAGAAATGTTTTTTAAACTTTATAGTTTTTTTTAAATTGAAGGTGCAAGAATACTTTACTGCATATCTGCACTTTATAGATAAGTGAGGATAAAGCCTAGAATAAATCACAGAAGAAGTGGGGATTTTCCATGAATTATTTACACAAAATATTAACCTTTAAAATATTTCAAATAGAAGATATTTTGAAAGAACTCAGAAATGAAGAATTGTCCTATATTAAAAAAAAAACAAGTCAATATCTGTTTTAAGGGGGACGAATTTCCATCATGAGTTTGTTTCGAAAAAACCACCACTATGAAAGTGGCATCACCCCCAATATTTTTTTTAATAGGGAAGAGATATCGAGTGTTGGTTGTGTGAAAGCTATTTATGTTCTGTGTACAACCCAGTTCAAATTTTCAAGTTCTGTATTAGGGAGAAAGAATTCCTATGATGACATTGTTCCGAAAAAACCACATGAGGGTGGCAACAACAAGTTTTTTTTTTAATAGGAAATAGATAGCGGATGTGTTTTAATTAAAAAGCTTTTTTGTTCGCTAAACTTCATAGTTGAAATTTTCAAATTCGGTGATTTTCTTAAGCTATTTGATATTGGAAATATTATCAGAAGAGTAACTCAAAAAGAAACCCAATACATTCAAATATACCAGATCTGCAGGTAATGATAGACTGAAGACTGTAACACATTTGAGAAAGAACCTCCAAAAAATAGTATACAGTGTAATGTCTCTCTGCTATTGATTAAGTTTTTATTAGCGTTCATTTTAACTTCTGAAGGAATATCCTCTCGTCATAACTCCGTAACTGACCTGAAACTGAATGTATTATCTACATATTTTTTTTGTATATTAGGTAGTAAATGTATAAAGTGAATCGAAAAGTGAACCCAGTGGAAGTGAACAACGGTGAAAAGCTCATCTCTCTACCCCTCTACGGGCAATATAGTGTTTTCACCTCAATTCAATTTCAAAACTACACCGAAACAACTCCCTCAATTTGGGTAAACAACACAAACTTGTACACTTGTAATATATGCATTTAGGCTGTAAATAAACCATTGAAGTATGCTTATCCGAGAATTTGCATACTAATTGATTGAGGTTAATCAATTACAGAATTCAAAAAGTTATCTCGACATATCAAGCTATTCTTTCTCCTAGATTCATTTCATTCGAGGGAAGTTGAACAAAGGAGTTTCTCGAAATCTACTGAAATAATGAAGAATAATTCCACAATATATTAATTGTTTTATCAACAGTGTGGCTTTTTCAGGTTGTTCCAAATCTTTGAATGACTTCTCAAAGAAGCCATATATGATCAGTAGAAACACTGAATTCTGTGTTCTGTCTTCCGAAAGTCAAACAAACATCATTTTCTGCAATTTTCGAACTGTTCTCCTGAAGAAACATAACGTCCCATGGAAATAAAGGATAAATTGTTAAAATACTCCATTCTTGTGCCTTCGATCACAATCAATATTGACGAGAAAGTGTGTGAAAAAATATATTCAGTATATTGAATTGAATCAGTCCTTACTTGGTGAAAATTCATATTAAATAATAATTAAATAAGTTTATTCTGATTTTCACAAATTTTTATTGTTATGTTTACAACAATCGTTTCGCTATCCCAGTAGCATCATCAGGAAAGATTACATTTTGAATAACTGTATGTTGTAAACACTACAGAAATATTTCTTAAAAATTGTCCTCAAGAAAGATAATTTATACATGGAAGCTAGGATATTAGATGTTCGACAGATCTTCTTTCTTAAGGCAGTGTGTTTTCTGCACAAAAATAGGGAACATATTGAGTTTTTATCTCATAATTATCCAACCAGAGCTAGATATTCAAATAAGATTAAAACTCCATCAGCAAATAAGACAGTGGGAACAAAATGTCTTGGGTTCCTGGGGCCAAGATTCATGAATGCTCTTTCGCAGGACTTCCTCTTCAGCAGTTCTAATTCTGATGTACATTATAGAAATAAGGTTAGGTCATTTCTACTGAGTAACCGGAGACAGGTTGTACATGCTTTCTTTAACTGATATAATTGAAAGAAAATTAGGAATGTGAATGTGTATCGTTGTAACTCAATACTTTTCCGAAATTTGTTGTTTTGTTTGGCATTTCAGACATAGGTGAGTAAATGAGATATGACACGGACAGCGAAAGCTTTGTGTTCATTCTCCTTATTTGTTTGTGTCAGACTACTATGTTTATGTTAATATTATGGTTATTATATCTTGTGTATGTATTTCTGGTGCAAATAACTTATTATTATTATTACTAAACATAACAATAAAAATTTGTGAAAATCAGAATGACCTTATTTAATTATTATTATATTGAGTAAAACCTCATATAATTTTCATACTTTTTACAAATTCAGACAAGAAAAAATTTGAAAAAATTTTCCTGATGTATCTTCAGGAAATTTTGGAAGAGCCCCCTGTCATTATTTTACATCTTAACACTAATACGTAACACGATACAATTTGTACTTTCTAAAATATTTAAAAAATAAAATGTCAAATGGGAATAACTCAGGAACCATTTGGCCGAATATGTGCAGTTTTTAACTGGACTGGCCGGCTGGACAAAATTACTTTTGACCTCGGATTCTTCAGCGATGAGTGAAGCCTTGTCGCTTGGTAGCATTCACCATTTAAGGCTTGAAATAACAAAATTACAGAAATTTGAGCAGAACGAGAGCACATTATTCTCAAGAATACTTCCTCAAAACCGGAAAAAGTAAGAAAATGCTGATACAAAATCTCGAAAATTGCTGAATTTCAATTAATAATTATGCTGATTATGATGAAAATTATTTTTCTTCAAGAATGGAATAAGTTAGTAAGGTATTGGTTAAGCTATTTTCTTTTTTCAGTTTTGGCTCCACATCTGGGTACCAGTACGTGGAAGACTACCAACAGAATGGCTGAGTTAACTGCGAATAACATACTGAGAGCCCTCAAAGGAGAACCAATGTTGACACCAGTAATATAAGAATGAATATTCTTAATATGAAATATGAGTTGTTCGGAAAGTAATTTCGTTTTCGTTTGGAAAAATGAAAGACGATTTTCATATAATGAATAAATATTTTATTAAATTAAATATTGGCCATTCTGGTCCAACACCATCTTTCTTGTAGTAGCATGATTCCACGCTCATAAAATTTTTGGTTTTTGCTGGCAAAAAACTGATCCAGGTGATTTTTGACCTCATCATTTGAAGTAAAGGTTTATCTGTCTAAAAAAATTTGCAATGACCGGTACAAATAATAATCCGAAGGCTCCAGATCAGGAGAATATGGTGGGTGTGGCAGTGGATCTCATTCGAGCTGTGAAAACTTTTGGCGAGTGACCAAACTATTATGAGGTATTGCTTTATCTTGGTGGAACACTATACCTTTTCTGTAGATTAATTCTGACCTTTTCTGTTGAACTGCATCATTCAGTTTGTCCAGCTGATGACAGAAGACTTCCGAAAAAATTGTTTTGTTATCCGGTAAATGCTCAAAAAAAAAAAATAAAATTTAAAATCCTACCAAACGGACAGCATCACCTTTTTTTGATGGATATTGGCTTTCACAATGGTTTGAGACGTCTCGTTTTTTTGGATCCATGATCTCTTGCGTTTGACATTGCTGTATACAACCCATTTTTTGTCCCCAGTTATGATGCGCTTCAAAAATGTATCATTTTCGTGATGTTTGAGAAGCGAATAACAAACGTCGACTCGACGACACAAATTTCTCTCCGTGAGAATATGGGAAACCCATATATCGACCTTCGAGGTTAAACCCAAGCCTTTCAAATGGTCATAAACTGTTGAATTCGATAAATTCAACTTCTCACCGATCTCACGTTTTGTAATTCGCCTTTATTATGTTTTTGTCAGTTTCATTCGTCCTTCCAGAAGATGTACCTTCGACATCAAAATTACCGGAAGGAAGTTTAGAAAACCAACTCTGGCACAAGTGTACTCTCAACACACCTTCTCTATACACATCGGTTAATTTCTTTCTGGCTTGAACAACCTTTTTACCTTTTCTATAGTAAAAAGGTAAAATATCACGAAAATGCTGCTGAATGCTCTCCATATTTAAAAGGGCACTAACCAAAAACTACTGCGTAGAATTAATTGAACTTTTTCACATACAAGCATTGCTATATCAGCTCTCAAAACATATGATGATTGAAGTTTTATTATGCAATATTGTTGTAAGCATTCAAGGACTATTTGCTCAAGGAGTTCAACCATAGGCCATGATAACTTGGCTGTAACCTATCTATTAAAAATGGTGAAAAGTCTTGAAGTCAGAAACTTTTGCGCCCTGGTCATATCACACACGATCCTCTCGAAATTTTTCATTAGCCTGCTTGTCATTATTTTACATCTACTTGCTGAATCGATCATATAACTGTTTTAACTATTTTTTTTTCTTCTGATCGTACGATTCTCACGAAACTTTGCAAGGACATTCGCGCGATTATTCTTCTTCGGAATACAAAAAGTTCAGATCGATCTGATATGTTGTTCCTTAAATACCGAGAAAATTTTTAAAAATTCGAATATGTGTTAACTATTATATATATAGTTCTATTTGATTAAATTGATGTAGAATACCCAATTAGTCGATGGAAAATCACGAGCTTAAATTTTTTTTAAAGTAAACAATATTCTAAAGAAGAATTCAATTGATATCCAAAAACTATTTGCAAATTATAATAATTGAAATTCATTTCTAATATCTCGTCTTACGGTTAACCATCTAAGAATGAGTATTATATTTAGTTAGCTGAGGATATCGACGTTTTACCCATAATAAATGCATTAACAAAGAAAAGAAGAAATTATATATACGTAATTTCAAAATTATCGAGACCCTTAAATATCTATTCATCGGTCAATATCATATCAAAATATGACAACTGTGAAAATCGAACGAACACACCTGTGATAAACTGAAAGAACAAGGAATTGGGAAGAAATGACATGAAATATTTTAGAATGTATATTCAATAAATTGCTATTTGGAGCACGCTAAAGTAATTATAGTGGACTATTTGATACGCTGCTTCTTGGTGGTTATGCATGACTGAAAGAATTTTTGAATGTTATTATGTTCCACCAACAAAAATTGTTAAATTTACACATTGGTGTTAACTATTGTAACATGGAAATGAATGGAACGCTTTCTAGCGTACAGAATAAACTACTTTATTTTTCATTGTTAGCAAGAAGAGAATACATGAGATCATAGAACAGTCATATATAACATAATGACTAAGGTTTTAAAAAAATGGTCTCAACTCTAACCAACTATATTATATCATGAGTTCAATTTAACATTAACTTCTGGCCACATTTTTTGTTACGAAGAGTTTTTGATAGAAGATATAGTTATTTTCATAAACTTGTATTATTAAAGTAATAATAACCGGTGTATAACTTTTAGAACTCTCTTATGCTATTGAGAAAAAATGTTTTTTGTAATTTTTATAGATTTCTAGAGTAAGTACCTAAGCGAATATTGAACTATCGGTAAGAAAACATTATCTTGCCTACATTGAGAAAATATAAAATATGGGGTGGTAAGTAATTTCAACTTGTTCCGATTGTTCCGTATTTTTTAGGTGAACGGTACTCCACTACTATTATCTAATCGATTAACTCCGCGCAAGCAGATGCTAGAAGTATCAGTTGAGTGAACGCAGCCTCAGATAATATTGTTATTGTTATACGTGGACTATAGAATAACAATGTAAGTGCTTTAACCTATTTCCTTATACAGTATAGAGCTTAAAATATCAAGTAAAATTCAGAAGAATATTACCTGAGTGATTTTTCATTGCAATTTTCAAATTTTACACAATGAATTTCGTTTTAATAACACATAAATATAGTAATAAACCTATTTTGCTGGCCTTCAAGGTAACATCAGGGCATAAACAAGTGAATAATCTCATTATATTTTCAAATTCGTGAAAGAATATGTGTAAAGACAATAAAGGTAATAAAAAACTTATCTTCCATCCTCTTTTGTATGAAATATGTGTAAAATATTCAAATAAATTCCAGTAAGTAGTGAGGTTATGTATGCAATATTATACAGGTTGACTTTTAAAAATACCGTTCAAGTGATCCGTAATAAATACGCTAATTAGGAGATCTTCAACATTGTACTCAACTGAATGACACCTTAATTTTGAAGAAGAAATGTTCTGCGATAAAATATTTGATTTTCTTCGTCATCCACTCGTTAATGTTAATTGACGATAATGTGGTGGATGCGAGGAACAATTTTCCCTATTTATTTTTTTCCCAGTGTGAAAAATATTAGTTCTAAGATATGTAAGCTGTAATGATTTTGTTTCAATCTGTTTCTAAACAATACTTCATTACAGAAAATGAGTTCAGGAATAAAACTATTTCCTTGAAGAACATTAGTTGATAATTGACAATAGTTTCTTTTTCTTTCAAATCGATCCATGAAACTGATTCATTCGACCTTGATATGTGAAGTTGTTACAGGTGTCGACTCTTTCCACAAAAGATTTGCTGGTATATACATCTTCAGAAACTGAATTACTTGCGGAGAAAATAAAATTATATGATTTCATGTTGTTGAGTATGTTTGGTCTGACAAATGTTGCACAGAGGTATGTTAATAATTTTGAAGCGCATCCGCCACACATTCAGTTGAGTGACATAATTCATTATTATTTCAAACAGGTTCATTAGAAATAAATAAAATAAATAGAGGTTTATACTTGATAGAAGGTATATAAAATTATTTAAATATTTTAATATTTACAGATATTTTCAGTTAGCCTTCTTCATATTTAATTTCAAAAAATTATATTTAATATTATAACTTCAGGAATTAAATTAATGTCATATAAGCACTGCTCATATCAAACGACATTTAAAATAAACTTTCATTGTGATCCAAATGAGATAACAAAATCGCATAAATATAAATTGTAAACAAAAATCTTATTGATTAAATATTTTGAGTAGAAAAAATTTTGTTTCTGCTCATCCCTTTTATGAAAACAGATATATCTTTCAAGTATGTCCTAAGAATTTCATTGTAAAACTATCCTACTTAGAATATTCAATATTATTGAATATCTAACTAGGTTACTCCTTAGAAAATCTCAAGATATGTAAAAACATTACTAAAAAACAAATTTTAAGAGAGACTTTGCGCGTCAGTACCCAATCACATTTAATGAAATATAATATCAATCAACAATCACCTTTAACAATACGGCAAGCGTCTTGGCAAATGAATACTGAACCTTTAAATGGTACCTGATGTAAACTCAAATAAATAGTTCTGTGGTTTACCATAGATCTATAGATCTTAAAGATTTAAAGGCAATTTAACGGACTGTGTTATAGCACAAGGACATCTGTATAAAGAATGTTAAGGAAACCAAATAATTATATATTATGAGTAAAATAAAATAAATTTTGATATTTACAAATATATTCTGTTCTACTTCTACATATTTGATTTCAATATAATATTTTATTAAATGTGATTGGGTACTGACGAGCAAAGTCTCTCTCAAAACTTGTTTTTTAGTAATGTTTTTACATGGCTTAAGATTTTCTAAGAAGTAACCTAGTAAGATATTCAATAATATTGAATATTCTAAGTAATATAGTTTCATGATGAAATTCTTAGGATTATGTTTTATGTCATTTTTGAAAGATATTTGTTTTCATAAGAGGAATAAGCAAAAACACAATTTTGTCTACTCAAACTATTTAATTTATAGGATATTTGTTAACAATTTATATTTATTGTATTTTGTCCTCTCATTTGGATGTCTTATAATGAATGTTTATTTTATATGTCGTTTGATGTAAGCAATGCTTAAATGACATTAATTTAATTCCTGAAGTTATAATATTGAATATAATTTTTTGAAATTAAATATGTAGAAGGCTAACAGAATATATCTGTAAATATTAAAATATTTAAATAATTTCATTAGCATTGTTTTCCTGTATGGTATTATATTAGCTTTTCAGATATTATTTACGACAAATTAGTGTTGATGTATGATTAGTTGGAACTAATTTCCACAGTCGTACTGCGTCCTTAAAAAATGAACTGATTTATGAAGAGAATAAACTTTCAATGTGATGAAATCTACAGAATATTACTTGCCAAGATGTAGCAGATATACATTTTGAAGCTGCAATTTGGTGACATTGCTAAAAGTGCAATAAGGATCCAATTATTACTTTGAATGAAAATTAGAATAGACGAAGAAATAGAATAGAACGAAAGGGTCAAAATAATTGCGAATAAGTCAAACTTCAGCCTTCATGATTCGAAAAGAGTGTACTCACAAACTTCCTTCTACATATTTAATTTCAAAAAATTATATTCAATAATTATAACTTCAGGAATTAAATTAAATTAATGTCATATAAGAACCACTTATATCAAACGACATATAAAATAAAAATTCATTATAAGACATCGACATGATATAACAAAATCCAATAAATAAAAATTGTTAACCAAAATCCTATAAATTAAATATTTTGAGTAAACAAAATTTTGTTTCTGCTCATCAATCTTATGAAAACATATATCTTCCAAAAATGTTCAACATAATCTTAAGAATTTCATCATAAAACTATCTTACATAGGATATTCAATATTATTGGATATCTAACTAAGTTACTTTTCGTAAATTCTCAAGATATGTAAAAACATTACTGAAAAACAAGTTTCAAGAGAGACTTTGCTTCGTGAGTACTCAATTATATTCATATTCACTAAAATATAACATCAATCAACAACAAATATTTACTCACCTTTTAACAATTCAGAAAGCTTCTGGTAAATGAATACTGAAAAATTTAAATGGAGTGTAATGTTAACTCAAATAAATAATTCTATGGTTTACCATTGATCTAAATGATTAAAAGGCAATTTAAAGGCCTCTGTTATAGTACAAGGACTATCTGTATACAGAATGTTAAGGAAACCAATTAATTATATATTATCATTTATTACGGATTATGAGCTTTCTGAATTGTTAAAAGGTGAGTAAATATTTGTTGTTGATTGATGTTATATGTTATTGGATATGAATATAATTGAGTACTAACGAAGCAAAGTCTCTCTTAAAACTTGTTTTTTAGTAATGGTTTTACATATCTTGAGATTTCATAAAAAATAACTCAGTCAGATATCCAATAATATTGAATATTCTAAGTAAGATAGTTTCGTGATGAAATTCTTAAGATTGTGTTAAACATTTTTGGAAGATATCTGTTTTCATAAGATTGATAAGCAGAAACAAAATTTTGTCTACTCAAAATATTTAATTTATAGGATTTTGGTTAACAGTTTTTATTTATAGGATTTCGTTATATTATTTGGATGTCTTATAATGAGTTTTTGAATTTTATTTTATATGTGGTTTTATATAATTGTTACTTATATAACATTGATCTAATTTAATTCCTGAAGTTATAATTATTTAATATAATTTTTTGAAATTAAATATGTAGAAGCCTAATATTAAAATATTCAAATAATTTTATTATACCTTCCATCAAGTATTAACCTCTATTTATTTCATTTAATTAATTTTATTTTAGCTTATAGGATTCCTTCCAAATGTTCATATATTCTTGACTGTATGATAAGGTCATTTTAAAAAGACGCTCCAACTTTTGACATTTTATCGAATGGCTGAAGTTTGGTACTATAGATGACAGAATCTATGCATTATGTTAAAAAGGTTTCTGCAATCTGTATAACATTCATTGTCTAATCTGACGCTCTAGCCTAGTGGTGGCAAAACTTTTTATATGCGCCCGCTATATAATTACAAAGATTACTTGGAGTTTTTGGCGTGCTTGACAGTTTTTAATTAGAAAAATTGATACTAAGGTTCTCAAAATTTCAGCCAGGCAATCGAAAAAATTTATATGCTGAATATTACCTAAAACATTTGATTTAATACAGAATCCTTCTAACCTTCTAACTACATTATAACAATGAGAGGATGTACAAATAAATTTAAAAATTTGAAACGAAATATTGAGTTTTCCGCTTACCATTTACACATTTGTCCCTCTTGAACTAAATGTAGTGAAAGAAAAGTGCTACGTTGATTGCACAAGTTGTTTTAAAAGTATTTAGTTTCGTTTCCAAAATTGTATGATTTCTGGTAGTTTGTCTCTGTTTAGGAAAATAATGTTTTTCACTACTAAATTGCTTTTGTCCAGCATGGTCAAAGTTGTGTCTGAAAATTACGTAGTTTAAAATTAGCTCAAGCGATAATCTTCCGTAATATACTGGGTGACCCACATAAAACAGTCCAGTTGCATATTTCCGTAAAGTAAGAATGAGCTCTCTCGGATAATGCCGAAACACGTCAGTGTTGTAGGGGACTTCTTTTTGTGCATATTCATGTGTGTACGATCATCCCCCTAACTGAGGTGGCAACCCTCTCAAGAATCTTAAATGGCAATAGGGTTCTAGCGATACATCATTTTAGAGGTTTTGCAATTATATTTGTGAATATGCTGAAAAATTCCTCTTTGGCATTCGTTTTGCTGTGGAAACTCATTGGAAATGATGAGGAAAATGCATTAATCGATCGAGTTTCTGAACGAATTTCAATTAGTATAGGATGTTCAAATTGCCTACCGTTCATTTCTAAACAGTAAAGAGTGCTTTTGTTCACTATTTTCTCTTACATACTTCTCTAGAAGATCTTCGCTAGAGAAAAGTACTGGCAGGTAATGAAATAACAACCGAAATGTTACAAAATTTGAGTAAAAAGTAGAACAAAGACACCATTACTATTTATAACTGCACGGTAATCCAGTTGAACATATTATTAACTAAAATTCGTCCAGAAATTCGACCACTATACCATAACGAGCGCCAAACAGAAATATTTTAGCTTATTCATAAATATAAATGCAGAACTTTCATAATGAGCTTTTACTCGACCTCTATTACCATTTAAGATTATAGAGGTAGTTGCCACCCCGCATAGGGGGCGATCGTACAAAGAACAATTCATTCTCATACGGAAATATCCGGCTGGACTGTTTTCTGTTTTATATGGGCCACCCAGTAGAGATAATTTTCAATGTTGTTTCGACTCTTGTGCCAGTAAATCACGGAAAAATAAATACCAAGAACTTTTTGGTTGGTACAAAAAATGGTGCAGCAAAAAAATTCTCAGCATAACCATCGAGGAAGGATTATTACACTGAAAATATATTACAAAATTATCAAAACTTAGAAGCCCTCACTCATTTGGTGTTGAAGCTCGTGCGATGCGGTATTATAAGGAAGCTTTCAAACTCTTAATTTTGAGAGGAAAGCGTTTTGTTCCAGATTGCAAGCCGCGGAACTCATCAGATCGGCAATGGGACGCAAGCCTGCCAATAATGCCTGTGACCTTTTTCCACTTGGAACATCACGTCAGAGAAAAAAAAATAGTGAAAAAATGTAGCAACTCATGGGGAAATGAAACAAGAAAAAAGCAGCACAAAATTCAGATATCCTAAACTATAAGGCCATTCAAGTATTCATTTACACTGTAATAACAATTCGTCAATATCTGCTCTTTAACCTATCTCTTAAATTTTCTATATTCCAAAAACTTTCAGTCTTTTAGGAAGATGATTAAATAATTTAATACCACAATGCAATGGTGAGTGCTGAAACTTAGTTTTTCTATATTTTGGAATATAGAGGACATGCTTATTTCTTGTATTGTAGACATGGTAATCCGAGCATTTCTTCACTAATTCTATATTTTTCCTAGTATTCAGTAAACAATTGAAGATGAAAATACAGTGAAAACTTAGCAATCTGTTATTAATGAAGAAAGGTCTACAGGACTCCATCGGAGTGAGGTTGAAGATGAGATGAATTGCTCGAAGATGAATCTCCCCAAAACAAAATGTTATAGTTAAGGTGGGAGTAAACAAGGGGATAATAAACGCAAATTAAGGACTCCATCGGTAGAATATGCCGAAGACGGCTCATGGCGAAAAATCTACTGCTCAATCTCTTACACACCGAATCAACATGTTACTTTCAACTCAAAATTTCGTCAACCTACAAACCGAGAAACCCAACACAGTCAGAATACTTCAAGTCTCTCGCCAGAAGGCTTAAGGTCAACTGGTGACCCATATTTCGCGATTGAAATTGCACAAGATCAGTCTTATGGGCGTTCAGAATGATGGAGTTTCGGGAAGATTAACCAGTGAAACATCGCACCAAAAGTTCGCACCTAGCCCTGAGTTCAACGAGATTAAGAGCCGAAACAATAAACGAAGTGTTGTGAGCAAACAAAACAAACCTATTGGTCGCCAATATTGATGAATAATTATGACATGGAGAGGTAGATCATTGACTTCACGTCAGTGATATTCACCATTTTCTCTCACGAGAATAGTTGGTTGTGTGTTTTATTCTCTATGCATCTTGTTGTACCTAATAAAACCAGAGATCACAATGAAAACTGAAGACAGCTGTGTCATTTGAGCATCACAAAACATTTCAAAGTTAAAACAAAACAATATGAGCAGCAAAATGAGCCAGTTAGTTTTTGGTAATAGCCGTTGAAAACGTATTTAGTGGGTGTTTAAGTATATATATTCTTTTCCTACACGTATGATCTTCCAACATTATACTCACAGATGTTGACTGCAAGACCAGGAGAACCGGAAGTTTCCCAGTGAACAGGGTTGTCTGCAACACGTAGCTACTTCATTATATTCATGCAAAAAATGAAACAGTAACTACAAATCAATTAATATTAGAGCGTTGATTACCATCTGAGATTCTAGATAATAAGTGGTTCTTCGGTTTTGACTAAGATGTTCTCCACTGGGACTAATCGAATCCTTTTTGCTATGCTATGGTATTATAATTCAGCCACGAAAGTGATCTCCTTCGAGAGACTTGCTTTAAATTTTGTGCGTATCAGGGAAAAGACTCTCCAGGCGTTGAAGCAAACTAGACACATTTTTGGCTTTTGGTTCCGAAAATAAGCCCATTTCAATACAAAATATAACTTCAATAAAAACTATTGATAAAATAACAAAAAGGGGTTTTTTCTTGATAGCAGGATTATTACAAAACGATTTGACGCAAGTCGAATTTATGATCCCGTTAGTCGCTATACATATTCGGTGTGTCTACAAATTAGAATAAACTATAGTCGTCTTGAAATTATCCTGAAAAATCAAAGCTCAATTGTAATTATTTGGTATATATTTTTTATTCTCGAAATAGAAAATTAAAACAAAATATTCATCTTATATACTTATACAACCTCCATTTAACTGTAAACATTTGATTAAGCGTCGAGGTACAGATGATTCTACCAGGTAATTGTATTGGCATGCGAGCATAACTCTTATCCAAGTGACTCAGCACAGTCTCCACAGTCCACCCCAAGAGGTAGATAGTGTGATAAGGATTACGCCATATCATCGCGCTAAGCAAGCACCCCTCCGAAGAGATGAACCCATCAGCTTCCAGTTTACACTATTCAACCTCTACTGGCTCTGCAGGTCAGTACCCGAGTTGGTTTTGACGCAACTCACCCGCCGAAAGGAATTCTTATCCAAGCACCCGAACGCAGTCTCATGAACTAAGATAATCTCAAGATTGATGAATACTTTTGATACTGGTACGAGCACCGTCTAACGGCTTGTACGTCCTCATTCATCGAACCCATGTGAAGTCATTTGATTGATTCACAAACCCTAAATCGTTACGCATTGATCCGGGGCCATTCGAACCGTCAAGTCCTGTTAAACCCTGAGTCATTTCATGAGTATATCCCGAACAGATAACTGCAATACCTCCCTAGTCCAGCATGCGGACTTTCAACCACTGTCCCCTCGATTCCAACACCAAAGGGATGGCCAGGTGGTACAAGTAACACCTGTGGGTGAACCATCACCCCGAGGTAACGCAGTATGCTACAGAACGCACTCGGCCATTACACAGAATCCGGAGATTGATACTGCGATAGGGTAGAGTACGCCAGTTTTAAGGGAGAAGCCCTGTGCTGCGACAGACTCCCTGTCACTGAGTTAATCAACCGGCTCAGCTCTCCGTTCCACCAGCACAGCAAAACTAGGGCCCCATTCAGAGATCTTCCACCATACAGGTCCAGTGACTGGCCTGAATGGCATTACGTTAGGCACCAAGACTTAACCCTCCATTTCGCCGGGACGAAACTAGGGTCCTAGTTCTGACAAGCGCCCCCATCTCGTCAAGATGATGGTAGTCCAGGACTGTAAAACTGAATTGAATCGGCTCTATTTCATGGCCGGCTCGGTCAACTTCAATCTACATTAGTCCCCATATGATTTCAATGGGACAAAGATCTGGGGTAGCTGCTGGCCATGAAATGGTTGTCACTTGGTGTTCTTGCATCCAAGCTTGAGTATAGACTGAAGTATGGAATCTTGCATTATCCGGCTGAAAACGCCACTCCTCTGGATATAAAGCATGCGCCGTTTCAAGGAGAAAATCGTTCAGAATGCCAATACTTTTCACTATTAATGGTGCCATCAACTATACAAAGAGGCGTAGCACCACGCTGAGATATTGCTCCCCAAACCATTATTTTGGTGGGAAATTTGGAAAGTTGAATGGCAACAGGTTGTTTTGATAGGACTTTTAACTGACTTCTACCAAGTTGGAAACAACTTTAATCAGAAATAAACACAATATTAAAATTATCGTTTCGAAAACGTCGACAAATTTTTATTTTCTTTTGGGTTATGTAAAGTCATTGGTTAATGCTGATAAACCAGAAACAATAGACGCTTTGGAAGCCAACATAACTCATGTTTTCGATGAAATAAGGCCTGAATTACTCGAAGAAGGGGTCCAAAATTGGTCTGGTCGAAGCAGTTCCTCAGAGCTAGTCGTGGTGGACATATGCCGGAAATTATTTTTAAAACATGAATGTCATAGAATTATCTTTGAATGAAGAACAATTTGACTTCAATC
Organism: Megalocaria dilatata; assembly: GCA_034642435.1. Lineage (NCBI taxonomy): Eukaryota > Metazoa > Arthropoda > Insecta > Coleoptera > Coccinellidae > Megalocaria > Megalocaria dilatata. The sequence goes on along the minus strand of CM067859.1, from coordinate 46,268,374 downwards.
TTAATTTAAATGTGTTTTATATCAATTTAAAGTTCTATCAGTCAAAAAAAAACAGCCGATAGTTTTGGATCATTCAAAGTGGAAAAGCTGAGTTTAGAGCAACGTTGTGCCATTACATTTATTGTTAAGCTTGGAGAATCGGCAAGCGAAACGTCTAAAAAGTTGGAAGGAGCTCATTCTAGTCTCCGAAGTCGGGTTTTTTGTTGGCGTAAGTTATCTTTGGAATGCACAGAACACGTTGAAGATGAACACTGTTCAGGTAGGCCTTCAATGTCGACAACCGACGGAAACATCGAGTGAACACTCTTGTAAGATCAGTCCGTCGTTCAACATTAAGAATATTGAGTGAACAATTAAATCTCAACAGATTTACCGTTCATTGTATTATGACACGCGAAAGGTCTGTGCCAAAATGTTACCGAAAAACCTTAGAATTGAGCAAATGGACATTCGAAACAACTAGTGTCTTGATCTAATGAGCAAGATTTCTTCAGTCGTGTGATCACGGGTAATGAATCATGAATTTTTGAATACGACCCTGAGACCAAGAGACAAAGTGGGGAATGACACACAGAAAACTCTCCTTGATCAAAGAAAGCTTAAATGAGAAAATCGAAGATCAAATCAATGATGATTTATTTTTCAATAGAAGGAAACTCGTCCAAAAATAATTTGTTCCTCCACGACCAACTGTCAACTAAGGTTTTTATAAAGACATCTTTGAAATGCTCAGAAAAAGGGTAAAGAGGTGAAACCAGACATTGCAGAAAAATGGATGCTTTATCATGATAACGCTCTATGACACTGCCGTCTTTATAATATACTTTTAATCTCAAAAGTCATTTCTGTAGTTCCTCAGCCCCGGTATTCAGCAGGCCTCAGTACCTGTACCTTTTTCCTTTGCCTATAGTGACAACTATCCTCAAAAGACATCATTTAGTGACTTTAGAAAACACCCAAAAGAGTATAACGGGCATAGTGAAGACCATACGACTTGAAGACTTCAAGCTCTGCTTCCAACCGTGGAAACAATGTTTCCATCGATGTGCATTTGCTCAAGAGAACTACCTTTTTCCTTTGCCTATAGTGACAACTATCCTCAAAAGACATCATTTAGTGACTTTAGAAAACACCCAAAAGAGTATAACGGGCATAGTGAAGACCATACGACTTGAAGACTTCAAGCTCTGCTTCCAACCGTGGAAACAATGTTTCCATCGATGTGTATTTGCTCAAGAGAACTTCCTTTTTCCTTTGCCCATAGTGACAACTATCCTCAAAAGACATCATTTAGTGACTTTAAAAAACACCTAAAAGAGTATAACGGGCATAGTGAAGACCATACGACTTGAAGACTTCAAGCTCTGCTTCCAACCGTGGAAACAATGTTTCCATCGATGTGCATTTGCTCAAGAGAACTACTTTGAAAGGATAACATTGATGTTCAAAAAAAAAATGAAAACTTGGGTAAATAAAAATAAGTCTTATTACTTTTCTGTCCTACCTCGTATAATGATTTTCATTGGAGGCACTCGTCTTTGTAAACACCGTGTAAAATATTATAATATTTAAAATACAAGCTACACGGTGCGTTTCGTCATTATTATTGTTGTGCACTTGTACCTAAATGTCTGTAATTTTCGAATGTTGTGTCAAAAAGGATCTTAAACGACTAGATTTTACTGAATGATGAAGAACCGAGGTTAAAAGTAATTCTATCGGGCCAGTTCGGTCCATCCGTAAACAACTTTGGAACAGAAAGAGTTAGAGACTTAAAACTTTCAGCGTAGGTTTGAATTCTTAATATGACGAATTATTTAGTTAATGGACGAAATCGGTCTAATAGTACCGCAATTATTCATATTTGAAACATTTTGTTATTTTCACAAGAGTTTTGGAACTGCCACTTAAATCAGGGAGGAATTGGGTATTTGGGTGCATAATGTTGACATGAAGATGTCCACCAAATTTCGTGAGGATTGTTTATCCACGCGAATGACTGGAGATGAAAATGCTAATTTCCAACTGAAGGAAAAGACACTTAAAAATTTCAGGGTGGGTTTGGAATCTAAATCAATTACGTTCTAAAATGGAAATAATCGGCTCAATGCTTCCTAAGTTATGCACATTGAATTTTTTGTTTTTTTTTTTAATGGGTGCTCGAAACCTGCAAATGTATCTATGAAAAATGCAATAAATTCTAATGGTTCAAGTAGCCAGATGGCTAACGGAATCGTGATTAGAAATTTCGAACCAGTCTTTGAATCCAGGCGCAAGGCAAGTTTTAAAAAAATTCTTCTTATCTGATTTCGATGATAGGTGAAAAATTACATGGAATTTCGTTCAATATATTCTTTTTACATTATGTTTTGGCAATGTTTGACGATGCACATCGACGGAATAAGGGTAGATCATTCTTCAGGAGAAAACTTCCTAAACTGCAAAAAAAGACGTTTATGTGACCTTCAGATGTAAGTAGCTTCTACAAGAATTAATTCACACATTTGGAATTTTCAGGGAAAATGGACTGTTGAATAAATGTTCAAAAGACTTAACGTCAGTGCTCTTCTCCATTGTTTTGTTAATTTAAAGCAGACATTCCTATGATTATTTATTTTGCCACGTATTCTCATACAAAATTCATTTCACTAGATTCTCAAATTGATTTGTTTGTCTTGATAATTCTTCAGAATTTCAGATTTGAAACAATTGTTTAACTAGAAATATTTTTACAATTTTTCGTCCTGCTTTTATCTGTTAAAGAAAATTAATTCTACTGAATAGCTTTAAAGACCTCTGAGTTGGGGAACTCTTGATTTTGATACAAGTTTCGTGAATTTATCTCAATTTGTTGCAGGAGGTTTTGAGCTGCCGACCAATTTTGGTTTATAATTTTTTCAGATGATATGCATATTATAGAAACTAATCTAAGCACCTGAAATTTTCAAGGCTTAGGTCATGAACAATGTAGGTTTCAAAAATCGAGTCAAGAAGAATCGGACGATGGGCTATCCTGAGCTTTTCTCCGAAACTACTGGACAAACATTTATGAAACACTACATCTCCAAGCTGTTCAAAAATAATAGAAATTTTGGCTACTATTCATACTATCTGTTTTATGATACAATTCAGTCTTGTGCAAAATGAAGAATTTTCAATTCGTTCAGTTTTTTCTCTCAATCTACATCAAGAGACAGTCAAACCTTCATTTGTTTCTGAAAATGAGACCTCATTCTTTCTGAATATACTCAATTTCAAAATATTTTCATGTTAGAGTTTTTCTTGTTGGTGTTGAAAAAATGAATATATCATAATATCAACAAAAAAATGGATATCTACCATGATAAGAATAATTTGATAAAAAACGGAACAATGCTTGAATCTGAATGAATTATCTAACGATTAAATCATGTATACACAAACATTTCTATCGTTAATATCTGAGGTAAGATAATCTGTGGTTTGTTTTATGTATTGTTCAGTAATCTCTTCACACGATTCATATAAATATAAGTCCGCAACACCAGTTCAAACCTAATTTTTGAATTTTTTTCTGCAGATTGTACCGTTTACTCCTGAGCACGATGACGAAGTCCAAAGTGTTGATAGCTAATAGTTTAGTTCCTCAGATAGCACAGGATTTACTGAAAGCAGAGTAAGTTTCATTTTTATTTCTCTTTCATCTGTATAATTGGCAACATTTTTATTTATTGATTGAGAAAGAAAAATTAAGTTATCAAAAAAATTACTAAAATGTTGAATTTCCTCGTGCTGCTTTTTGAAGTGTCTGGATTTCAAAAATTGAATGAAAATTTCTCCATCCTATGCAGTCACATTTTCCTCTGAAACTAAAAGGGTCAGGTACCATTCGAAATTAATTCTTTAAAAGTCTCCAATCGAACCGATTAATTTCATGGTTTGAAAATTCAAGAAAAAGATTTGAAAAATGTCAGAAATGATAGATTATTATGTTACTTGATACAAAATGGGTAAGCTCAAAATGGATTTTTCGATTTTTTAAAGCTATAAGGTTGTTCCGGAATTTCGTTTATTTCCGACAGAGAATTTAATTGTATTTTTTTGAACCCAACTTTACACATAAGACGCATAATCATTATATGCTTTGAGAGCTGATATAGCAATGCTTGCGTGGAAAAGAGTTTAATTGATTCTACGGGGTAGTTTTTGGTTGGTGCCCTTCCAAATATGAAGAGAAATAAGCAGCATTTTCGTCATATTTTAATTTTTTACTATAGAAAAGGTGAACATGCTGTTCAAGCCAGAAAGAAATTAACCCATGTGTTGATGGTACGCCAGCACCAGAACTGGTTTGCAAAATTTCGATCCAGCAATGTTGATGTCGAAGATACACCACGTTCCGGAAGGCCGGATGAAGCTGATAAAGACATGAAAAAGGCATGATGCAAATCATCGAAAAACAACACGAGAGATTAGTGAGCGGTTAAATTTATCGAATTTATTTGTTCATGACCACTTGAAAGGCCTGGGTTTAACCTCAAAGTTCGATATATGGGTTCCCCATGTTTTTACGGAGAGAAATTTGTGCCGTCGCGTTGAAGTCTATGATTCGTTTCTCAAACGTCACGAAAATGACCTCTCTTTGTAGCGCATCATTACTGGGAACGAAAAGTGGGTTGTATATAACAATGTCAAACGCAAGAGATCATGGAGCAAAAAAAAAATGAAGTGGCTCAAAGCATTTCGAACGCTTATATCCATCAAAATTCGATGATGTTGCCTGTTTGGTGGGATTTTAAAAGATTCGTTTTTTTTAAAACTTTTACTGGATAACATAACAATTAATTCGGAGGTCTACCTACTGTCATCAGCTGGACAAACTGAATGTTGCACTTCAACAGAAAACGTCAGAATCAATCAACACTAAAGGTGTAGAGTTCCACGAAAAGAATGCTAGACCTCATACAAGTTTGGTCACTCGCCGAAAGCTTTTACAGTTTGAATGGGATACACTGCCATACCCACCATATTATCCAGATCTGGCACCTTCGGATTATTATTATTTCCGGTCATGAAGAGATAAAAAATCATCTAGATCAGTATTTTGCTGACAAAGACCAAACATTTTATGAGCGTGAAATCATGCTACTACCAGAAAGATGGCAAACGGTGTTGGACCAGAATGGCCATTATGTAATTCAATAAAATATTTATTCCTTATATAAAACTTGTTTTTCGTTTTCTCGAAAAAAAAACAAATTTCTTTCCAAACAAACCAATAGATAAATTCATAAAAAACGATTCAAGAAGATAAAGAACGAATTCTTATTACAAGAAAAAACGCACCTTCAAAATATTCTCTGTAGGGACTTGCCTATAATGCGTGTACACATAAAAAGCATTCATCAGTTTGTCTGATAAATCAAATAATTACATTAAAATCTGTAGGTTTTGTAAGAAATTGAGCCTGGAAAGCTTGTAAAATACGAATTTATTATGGTGTCAAAAACTCATGAAGAATCGATCAGTAAGATAAAATATCGGGTGATATTTTCAGAATTATAGATTTTTCGATAGGGATACCTGTGATTTGACAGAAAGTAGAAGCCATTTTGTTTTGAAATTTCTGTTCAGTAAGCATTGACAAATTATCATGTAAAGACTCATGCCGCAACAACGTTTACAAATTGTTGAAATTTATTTTCAAAATCAGTGTTCTATTCGCCAAACTTATAGAGCACTTCATGAAATTTATGGTTTACATAATCGTCCATCAGAGCAGCTTACTCGTCGAACTATCGATAGATTTCGGACAACATTTTCTCTACTCGATGCAACAACAACAACAAAGACAAAGAACTGTACGTACAGAAGAAAATATCGCTGCTGTAAGTCATAGTGTTAATGATGATCCAGATTTGTCTATTCATCGACGTTCACAACAAGTTGGACTCCGTGCATCCACCGCATGGAAAATTTTGAGTGAGGATCTTTGTCTACACCTATACAAGATCCAACTGGTTCAAGAACTAAAGCCACTTGACCATAATAAGCGTCGTTTGTTTGCTGATTGGGCCCTAGAACAGCTTGAAGTTGATCCACTTTTTATCGTAAAATTGTGTTTAGTGATGAAGCTCATTTCTGGTTGAACAGCTATGTAAACAAGCACAATTGCCGTATATGGAGTGGAAACAATCCTCAAGAAGTTCTGCAGGTTCTATTACATCCTGAAAAATGTACTGTTTGGTATGCTTTACACGGTGGAGGCATCATCGGTCCATATTACAGTGAATGGTGCTCATTACAGATCGATGATCAATGACTATTTGTTTCCAAATTTGAATGGTATCGACCCAGAAGTGTATTGGTTCCAACAAGATGGTACTACACCTCATGCTGCTACCGTAACAATTGATTTATTGAAAGAAAGATTTGGCGATAACATTATTTCGAGAAATGATCCAATTAATTGGCCTCCAAGATCATGCGACTTAACTCCACTGGATTATTTTCTTTGTGGTTATGTCAAGTCATTTGTTTATGCTGATAAACCAGAAGCAATAGACACATTGGAAGCCAACATAACTCGTGTTATTGATGAAATAATTTCTGAATTACTGGAAAAAGTGGTCAAAGATTTGGCGATAACATTATTTCGAGAAATAGTCCAATTAGTTGGCCTCCAAGATCATGCGACACAACTTCACTGGATTTTTTTCTTTGTGTCAAGTCATTGGTTTATGCTGATAAACCAGAAACAAAAGACGCTTTGGAAGCCAACATAACTCGTGTTATTGATGGAATAAGGCCTAAATTACTTGAAGAAATGGTCCAAAATTGGTCTGGTCGAATGCTGTTGCTCAGATCTAGTCGTGGTGGACATATGCCGGAAATTATTTTTAAAACATAAATGTCATAAAATTATCTTTCAAATAAAAAAAATGTGGTTTCAATCTTAATTTAAATGTGTTTTATTTCAATTTAAAGTTCTGTCACTTCAAAAAAACACCCGATATATATTACTTATCCAAATTTATATACAGTCTTTAGAGTAGGTCCCTTCATTAATAATAAATTCAACTGAATCACTAAAACATTTTTTAGATGGATTTTCAGGAACCGACTTCATTACTCGTCGCGAATTATTTTTTTGTCTTCTTCCGTGTAATTTGAAGTAGTAATTTAAGTTTTGGACGTAATACGAGCCAGGTAATATGGTAGTTGTTCGATTTTTTGACTTTTTGGCTTGAAATTCGTTCACGATGAAACCTTTGAGTTTGTTTCCACAACAGTCTTTTTAAATGTTACGAGTTGATTCGTGAAACAGATAATTTACCGGCTGTCTCTCTTAGATTAAGAGGACAATTTGTAGTATCCACTTTCCCTACTTTAGTTGTGTTAAACTTTTGAATATCGCCCAGATTTATTCATCATTTATAAAAAAAATTTGTCAAAAACTTTTAAAATTGAATTAAATAAATATCTTAGAAAACACAGTTTCATTTTAGTAGACAGTCAGGGTACCAACGAAAATTTGACCCCCCAGTACTCAGAAACGAAGAATTTACGAGGATTTCAAAAAACAGGTCACCTTTTGTTTTGAGGGGGACAAATTTCCATCATGAGTTTGTTCCGAAATAAATACCCCTATGAAAGTGGCATCAACTCCCCACAATTTTTGAATAGGGAAGAGATGTTGAGTGTTGGTTAGTTTGAAAGTATTTATGTTCTGTGCGCAACCCAGTTAAAATTTCAAAATCAGTTCATTATTCACGAAATAATGTAATATTGAACTTACCGTCAAAAGGTGATGTTGAACAGACAGTTGAACTGCCCAAACTCAAGAAGCTGAGAGTTTTGAAGAATCCAAAAATAATTTCTGTATTAGGAAGAAAGAATTCCTATGATGATATTGTTCCGAAATAACCACCTAAGGGTGGTAACAACCCCCAATTTATTTTTGATTAGGAAAAAGATGGTGGATGTTTTTCGAAAAGCTTTTCTGTTCTCTTGAACATCCTAGTTGAAATTTTCAAATTTGTTTATGTGATGGAAGAACAATTTGAGTTCTGGAATGTTTTTACTTGGTAAAAAATCACCGAATTTCAAAATTTCAACTGGGAAGTTTAGAGACCAAAAAAAGGTTTTCAACTAAAATACATCCGCCATCTCTTTTCCATTCAAAACAAAATTGGGGGTTTTGCCACCCTCAGGTAGTTTTTCGGAACAATGTCGTCATAGGAATTCTTTCTCTCTAATCCAAAACTTGTTGGATTTTTCAAAACTCTTAGGTTCTTGAGTTTCTGCGGTTCAACTGTCTGTTCATCACCTTTTGAAGGTAAGTTCAATATAACATTATTTCGTGAATGGTGTATCGATTTTGAGAATTTTAACTGAGTTATGTACAGAACATAAATAACTTTCAAACTTACCAACACTCGACATGTCTTCCCTACTCAAAAAATGTTGGAGGTTGGTGCCACCTTCACGGGGGTGATTTCTTCGCAACAAACTCATGATGCAAATTCGTGCCCCTCAAAACCAATTGACTTGATTTTTTTAAATCTTCGAAAATTCTTTGTTTGTAAGTTCTGGGGTGGTCAAAGTTTCGTTGGACACGCTGTATAGAATTGAACTCATTACACAGCACCAAAATGAATAAAAGAATACCAAGAATTTTAGTTTTATGAAAAATTCATTCTCATAAATATTTTAAAATTAAATGAAATAATAATCTTAGAAAACACAGTTTCAATTTAGTAGACACATAGTATTATATTTCACATTTGAATTATTGTAATAGGCCTTTTATTAAGTAAAAAATCCCTTTTTATTATTTTATGCTAAATTCAGTTGAAGACGTTAATGGCCAGCCAAATCAAGACCCTACATCTCGACCGCTTTTGAATGTCCTTATGGTCAGAAACTGATCTTTCTGCTGTCTACACATCACTGTCACTTTCTCGACATGTTCTCATTACTGGCCTGTATAGAAGACAGTACTAGACAGTTGATGTGTTACCAATACTGATCTGAATCTACACTGTAGTAAGACAGGCGAAATGGATGATGAACACATTCGGGAGAATATTAGATATTGAGGAATTTCATATTATCGGCATCACTTCAACACCCTGCCGTTCTATTTACGAATACGCAAATAAATATCTGAATAATCCGACACTGTCCAAGGGTAAACTGCTAGTCTGCACCGACCGGTCACTGTTTTGTCGCCTTCACACGAAGCGAGTATCAGCCCAGTAGCTGTCCCTTTGAATGCGGGACAGTAGAACCGTAATATTTTGAAGGAACTGGTCAACAGTTACTAGCCGACAGTAACTGACTCAATTTTGTTTTCACGGACCCGGTAGATGTCCTTCACTGTTCGACAGTTACTGACCTTGTGAAAATCAGGCGTTACATATTTCTTGATAGGACAGCTAGTCACTCTTTGACTCTAGGCTAACTAGAACATCTGAACTAATCATTCTCATAAATTACTGAGTTTCTGAGTGACATTTCTAAATCCTTACAGAGGAAATATTATAAAAAAAAAAATATCTGCAATATCTCTACTTTTAGCAAGTTCAAATGTAAATTTTTTTTCTTTTGAAAAGTAATTTAGAGATAGGTCAAATTCCAAAGTAACTGAATGGACTAAAGGTAGGTCCAACTTTACCTACTATCAAGTGTAATTTTTAGAGCAAAATAATTTACTGAGCGAACTATAGTACCAGAGCTTGTGACGCTACGAAAAAGCTTTTAAGTCATTAATTTATCAGAAGTATGAGCTATGGCAACATGTAATTAAATATTTTGAGTAGACAAAATTTCTTGAGTAGATCTACTCAAAATATTTAATTTATAGGATTTTGGTTAACAATTTTTATTTATTGGATTTTGTTATATCATTTGGATGTCTTATAATGAATGTTTATTTCAAATGTCGTTGGATATAAGTGGTACTTAAATGACATTAATTTAATTTAATTCCTGAAGTTATAATTATTAAATATAATTTTTTGAAATTAAATTTGTAGAAGTCTAATATTAAAATATTTAAATAATTCTATATACCTTCTTTCAAGCATAAACCTCTATTTATTTTATTTTAAACTCAACAAGGTTTTGTATATCAACGAGGCAAATTGCAGACATGCGCACGTTTCAAACTGAGTGGTTTTCGTCAGTGCAATGGCTAGTGATTCCAAATCTGTCTAGTATCTATATTCGATATACACAGACTCCGAGATATTGATAATACACTAGCGCCATCTAGTATGCAAAATACATACACAGAGACTATAAGATATCAATAATACACTAACGCCATCTAGAGTATGCAAAATACATATAAGACATACCTGGTACAGATCAGCCGAATTAATTAGCTTTTAAGCTTTTTTGAAACAGAATTCCTCCTTAAAATATTATGAAATCACGATTTTCTTCCTTTGATCTGTACCTGCGGCAAAATGATGAAATGCTTTTTCGAATTTTAGATGTGAAGTAAGCATATGCGAAGCGGAAAGGGAGGCCATTCTGCAAAATATTCCCGGAGTAGACGCCCTATTTTGGTCATCTCATCTTCCACTCGATAAAGAGATTATGGATAAAGCAGGTGAGTGGAGTTTATGCTATCTGACAACTGAATGGTTTTTCGAATAATTTTTCTCTAGTATGGGCATTCGAATATCTGTAATTTGGGACTTTTGAGTCGAAACCCAAACAGTCATGCTTAATAACAGACGAAAAATTCGTGGGTACTATGAAATAACCATATTGTTCACTGACTCTATCCGGCTATCTACTTGTCTTTGTTAGCCAGTTACTTGAAATTGTGTGTTAGGTCCACATAAGAAGATCAAGTGTGTGAATAACAAATAACTTAGGAAAATTTCCTACTATAAAATTTTTTTTTTCAAAATCTTCATTGAATATAAAGTTTGTACACTAAATTAAATAATGCACATACAGTGCTGTCCAACGAAAACTTAACACCTCGATGTTCTGGCTTTGAAATGAAAATGTGAAAAATCGCTCGGACCCGTCAATTTCTGATTCGAGGGAAAACAACTTTTCCGCTCTTCGCATACCCATAACAGCAACCCCCTAACGGGGGTGAGTACAATCCCTTGATTTTGAATAGGGATGAAGGGTGTTGCGATAATTCATTTTGAAGTCTGATCCTGAAATTTTGCTTCAAAATTTCCATCGATAACGAAATAACAGGTAAAATAGTGGAAGAGTACTTACTTTTGTGATAAGTTTATTAAATGCTGGAAATGGGTACCATTCACTTCCATGCAGTAATGTAGGTCTTGCTGAAAACGTTCACGTACGTTACTCAATATTTCTGGTGTAATTTGACGGCAGTCATTAATGATCCGAATTCGCAAATCATCCAGTGACTCAGGATGGGTAGCGTAAATCTTGGATTTCAGGTGACCCCATAGAAAAGCCATGGGTGGCCTGTCAACATGTCCCCTTCTTCCAATTCAGGTGTGAGGAAAATTTTCTTTTAAGAACCGACGCACCGGTTGAACCAAATGAGGTGGTGCGTCATCTTGTTGGAAAATGATCGTTTGATGGACGTCTGCATTCTTCAATACTTGTACGAGGGATGGATAAATAGCGTTCTCCAATAGATCTAACTAAATTTGGCCAGTGTGATTACCGGGTATAAAAAAGGGCCGATTATGTGATTTCCATAAAAACCCGCCCAAACATTTAATTTTTGGGGACGCAGAGTATGCACCTCACCAAATAATTTTGGATTTTCATCTGACCAATACCGACAGTTATGCCGGTTTACAATGCCGTTAAGGTAAAATGAACGTCGGAAAAACAGATATCGAACATGTAGTTCTGATTAACGTTAATAATTAATAAACTGACCACTTCAGAGACTGGAGTCGGCTATCGGGATCATCCACATTCAGCTCCTGAACCAATCGTATCTTATAAGGATGGAATTTATGTTGTTTCAGGATTCTCATGATTGTTGTGCGTGAAACACTAGATACATCGGACAATTTCCTAGTACTTAAGGTCGGATCCATTGCTACATGACCTAAGACAGCCACGCCCCTCACATCGTGCCTTTCATGCACCCTCTTTTTATTTCCGACTGAACCAGTAGCGTCAAATTTGGCAACTAGTTGGACAAAGTAAGCAGCGGATACATTTTTTCTAGGATGTCGTTTGTTAAATAAAACCGTTGTTGTTCGCGCAGAATCGTTATTTCAAAGAAATAATTTTATCATTTCCACCCTTTCTTCTATGGAACACACCATTTTACTCTACTACAAATTTACAATCGCTTTGAGATACTTGTAACGTTCTTAAAAATTCACGATAGACTAACGTAAATCAAGAAAATGTTAACAACATAACTAATAAATAATAAATTTGAAATGTGTCGGATACGAATAATATTCTCGAGCTAAATTCCGCATTGCCTCTTTCACTATTTTCGCTGTTATTTCATTATCGATGAATAATTTGAAGCGCAATTTTAGGGTCAGATAGTACTCGACACGATCTTGAAACTTAGTTATTGCAACACCCCTCATCCCCATTAGAGGGTTGAAGTTACGAGGATGAAATAAGCGGAAAAGTTGTTCCCTCTTGAATCAGAAATTTTCGGATCCGAGCGATTTTCCACTTTTTCATTTTGAAGTCGGAAAATCGAGGTGTTAAGTTTTCGTTGGATCACCTGTATATGTTGATTCATATTTATTTTTAAGAGGCGCACACATGATGAGTTTCGTTGCATAGTAACTCCTTCAAATGCTTTTAAACAATTGGTTAAAAATTGAAATGCAATATTTCAATAATTGATTCTGAAAGATATGTTGATGAAATGTTGTTGAGACACTTCTTTACTTGGAGAGATTGTTTTCCATGAACGAACTGAGAACACTTAATGTATTTTTCGGTTTTTTTCTTAGGGTATATTTCGTAAATAACATTTCTATACCGTTTTCTGGCAAACATAATGTCTCTTATTGATGGCGAAGAACTGTCATCAGTTGCTATTTGTTTGATTAAATTCAATTTTATATTAAAAATTTAGTAGAGCATTGAAACAGTGTAGTAGAACATTGAAATCCCGTCCAATGCAATATTAGTCTTATTGGATTAATTAATTTTATTTTGTGTAATATAATGTTTATGAAAAAAAATCTGTTCGAAAATAAAGTGAATTGTATGAATAAGTTCGTGCGGTGTTGTGTCGAAAACTGAAGGTTTATTGTGAAAAATTTGTTGAAAATTCAAAGTTCAAATTATTGTCCGTCGCTGCTACTACTTTTTCCCATCTTTCTGGCAATTGTCAGATCTCATTACGAAAAAAAGCGGCTCTTTGGCCGCTATCCATGCATCAAACCATTTTTTGACTTCATTGTAATTCGAGAAGTGCTGGTCAGCCAGGCGATTATTATTATTATCCTGATACTCCTAAATCTCCTGTGAAGATCCTCCTCAGAAACTTTTTCAGCTTGTACGAGTAAGGAGTTCAGTTGTGTTCTGGGTAGGCTTGGTTACTGCGATTTTGCGCCACTTTAAGTCACAGCACTGTTAATTTTTGACCCAACAGTGAAATGCTGGCCGACACCAGTCCAACTAGAAAATTTCTTTTCCACCTGAACAGAATTTGAACCCAGACCTTCCGGTCACGAGCCCAACGCTCTCCCACTAAGCTGTCAGATCGGAAGAGATGATAACAGGAAGGACTAATGTCTGGACTGTACAGCAGGTGGAATGGAATGTCAAAACAACATGGCTTCTACCTTCTGTCAATTCACAGTTATCCCTATAGAAAGTCCAATCACTCTCAAAAACACCGGATATATATTAGTCCAATAAATTGATATTGACATTTTTTCACATTTTGTTGCAAACTTTCATTGCTGTTTCTGGTATTTTTGTCACAAAAGTATAATAATATAATTTCAGGACCACAACTTAAAGTTATTGGTACTATGTCCGCTGGTTATGACAACATAGATGTGGAAGAAATAAAGAAACGGGGTATCAAGTTTGGTAACACTCCTGGAGTACTGAATGATGCAGTAGCGGATATGACCGTCCTTTTAATGTTAACGACTTCTAGGAGGTACCTTGAAGGAAGAGCAGCAATTGAAAAGTAAGTTGCATCTACGTAGAGCACGTATTTTCTTTATTCGGCTGAATATGAAATATGAGGTTTTGAGTTTGAAAGATACAAACCTAAAATAGCATAGAAATTAAGTTTTCTCCCTTCTTATATATATTTCACTGAAAAATATTTCAGAAAAATTTCAAATATCATACAGATTTATTCTGTCTAACCTCCAACAAATTTAAATAAAAAAAAAATTTCATTCAAAAAACATTTATAATTAATTTAAATAAATGTCTTAGAATAACTGTTTCAATTCAGTTGACATATAGAATTAACACTCATTACACACTACCAAAAGGGAATGAAAGAATTCAAAGGAACATAAATTATTCATTGAATTTACCAAATAAATACTTGAAAGATACAAAATTTTGTTCCGTACCTTGTGTTATGAAAACCAAATCCCTTTCCAAAAATGCAAAACATAACCTCAAGAACTCCTTCAAAGAAAACTTGCTTCAAATAAGTTCCTTCAAAAAAATTCCTGAAACATGCAGAACATCTTCAAAAAGGAATTTAGAATTCCCACAACGGAAAACTCATCTACCCTACTTCATATTTGAAAAATGAAAATAATTTACAAAAAATAACTTACCAATATACAAACATCGTCAAAAGTCTTGGCCCCCCTTGGTTTCTCAAGTAATAAGCAATCTATGTTCTGGAAATGAGATGAATATTTTCTTCTATTTCAACTGCAACATATTTGATAGAAAATCTTTGTTTGTTACTCTTTGTTTTATGCAGGATGAGACACAATGGAAAAAATGAGGAAAAATATTAATTTATCGATTATTTATTTTTGATTAATTATAGTTATTCCACAACTGAATCCAAATTCAATAGTCCGTATTGCCACTTCTTCTTTCAATCAACTGCCCAGTACGTCTAGGCATCCCACGAATCAAGTCATTAATGAAATATTCAGGCATATCGTTCCATTCTTCCTGAAGGGGTAAACTTAATTCCTGAAAAGTTGGTTTTGGCGATTGGATATTGCTCTCCCTAAGTAATGCAATACATGCTCAATTGGATTCATGTCTGGTGAGTTTGCTCGCCAGTTCATTCTCTATTATTGTTCTCTTGAAGAATATTTTGAACCCTAAATGAAATTATCCCCAAATTCGTTGCGCAGAGGGACAATGATTGATTCAATGATGTTTTCGACGTAGATGGCATCAGCCATTGTTCGTTCAACGATAATAAGAGGGGTACGGCGACCGAACATTATACCCCCTCGCACATTATTCATCCGCCTTGAGAGGGCACAACTTCCCGGGCGAACTTGAGTCGCTCTAGTCTGCATGGACCTCTCCAAACCCTTTCTCGTCGACTATCACTTTGTAAACCGAATCCTGACTCGTCCAAAAAAGTACGTTGCGCCATTGTGGTAAAAGTCAGTCTTGGTGATGTTCTTCCGACGGGTAGCTCTATGTCCAGGTGATAGCCGAGAACTCTTAAAGGTCTTCTTGTCCTTAAATTCGAGGAATGCAACCGTGTCCTTATGGTACTGGTTGAGACTACCCGTCTATAGGTCCTCAAAAAATGACTTCGGAGGGCTGTTACAGATACCGTTTGACTCCTTCGAATAAAATTTGCGATATAATGGTCTTCCCTTGCAGATGTTACTCTGGGTCGAGTAGGCACCGGTCTCCGGGCAACGCTGCCGGTTGCATGTCGTACTTCTAATTTATAATATGGATAAAAAACAAATTTAAAATATTACCTGTTAAATAATTGTAACAATAATATTTTCTCGAAAAACTAAGTTCGTGACTTCTGACTTGATGATGGATGGAAAACGAGGTGTTTCTTCAGCCAAGTGATTCCCATGCATCTTCTTGGCGTGACTGTCAATTCTTCAGTCATTTGGGGAACATGTGACTAATATTGCAAAGTCAGCTGCAAATTAGCTGGGATATTTGTTAAAGGCTAGGAAATCTTTCTCTGCAGATTAGATTCTTCTGAAGCCCTAATCAGACCAGGACACGAATAGTGTTCTCATGTTTTGGAGCTCAGCGCCCAAGCATTCGTTACAACTTTTGGATTGCAGAAAAGAGCAGTACGACTGATTGACTGCCAACTATAGCAGCTAGTTTGCAGTTATTGAAACATAAAAGGAGAGATGCCGACTTGGGCTTCTTCTATAGATATTATCACGGTCGATGCTCTACACAGCTGAAGGACATAATGCCTGCTGCCGCCAGATTTACATGCAGCGCTGGCGCTGTACAACGAATACATACCAATGCAGTTGAAACAACTCCAAGAAATTTTGTTTATAAGAATTTCTTCTTCCACCGAACTGCCCAGCAGTGCAACACGCTTGTAGCTGATGTGCTTCTTTCAGTGTATCATCTTCAACAGTTCAACAGGGAGTAAAAGGAACACAGCTTTCGTCTCGTTGCACCAACTAGGAGGCATAATTCTTTTCTGGCGCCGTCAAACAGAAAAAACTTTCAAACCTGATTTGAAATTGTACAGAAGTTTGTACAATATAAATACGAACCTGTAATTAATATCTGAAATTGCAAAAATAGACTAAATAGACACTAAAAGAAAATATGGATAGTTCTATGCATCTACCACCTAATTTACACATTCCTGATCGCCTCTCAAGTTCTTTCCAATTGCTGTTCTTTCCCGTCGGCTATTTATATTACTATGTAATTCTAACCTCCAAAATAAGATTTCAGCTCTTTCGAAAGTAAGCTTGTTTATGGATGGACGAGGTGGACCGCTGGCCCAACAGCATTACTTTTGACCTTGAATTCTTCATCGTAGTCGTTGAAAACCAGTTTCGGCTCGAAAATCACAAATTACAGACAGATTACAGCGCGAAAAAATGCTACCAGGCGCATCCACCAATTCGATCTAACGACGTTTAGAACGGCATTTTGAAACTGTGACACTGTATACATAACATGTAATATGTTTTTATCACTCTAGCAGTCTTGAAAATTATTTTCAACGATAAGACAGATTCAGTTGTGTTTCAAAAGCAACCGTGGAGAATTGAACAGTCTTTATAATGTTTTTCAACTTTCATTAACTCTTCTATTTACTATATAATTTTTTTCATAAGGTCTGTATGGTCGCATAACAATGGACCCCAATGGTTGCTTGGTCGAGATATAAACGGATCAACTGTAGGAGTTGTAGGACTTGGCGGTATAGGTCAAACAATCGTTCAGCGACTCAAATGCTTCCACGTTGAGAAATTTTTGTACACAGGCCATAAGGAAAAACCTGAAGGTCAGTATTTATGTTAGAATGGAGATAATGATAAATATATATGCACAATATTACGTACTCATAGTTTTAAACATATGTGGGTCAAATAAATTACTGCTGCAAGATGCATTTTGTTCTATCATTAGTTGATTATTCTTCATTAAGAGTTCGAGAAAAAATATAAATAGATTATATATAAAACATATAAATATTAAACATTATAAGGCATCACGAAGCTCAATGTCAAAAAATGTACCGAAGATATACTCGTTATATTGTTGAATTGAAAATTGACACCCTTGAAGTACTACACTAACAAATTATCCTCATTTGATAATAATTTTCTGGTATAATATCATGCAATTATGGGAATAACCTAGACAAAAACGGATTATTTCAGGGGAGATAAAAAATGTTTTTGGCTACCAAGCTTTCTGGCATTGGACTCTACGTTCATGTTACATTTTAAAATTATCCTTCATAGAAAATAGATGGTCTTTCTCTATTTAATAGGTCTTTTAGGTTGAATATTTCCTCATTTTAGTAAAAAACGTTTGATTTTTATTGTCTTTCATGAACCTCCTGTTTGCCCTATATACATAAGTCGACGTCAAGCCGGAATCAGGTAACAGGTTGAGTCATAATAGTCATCAGAAAAATATAAAAGAAAATCCAAGTCATATATTTTTCAAATGATATTGCACTTTCTTTTATTCAATAAAATGCACACCCTGTGATGGTTTTTGAACTCCTGTTGCTACAATATTGTACTTTTTTCAAATTTTATTTTTCCCATTTTATGCCGAATAGCACTTCTGTAACCTGTAATCTTCAATTCTAAGCCAATTGCTTCAGCTTGAAAAATAATGTCACTTTTTGCCGAAGCAAGTATTCAAAATTAATTAATTAAATTATTCGCCTAACTTCAATTGACTGTACTGAAAAAAAATTGTACTACATAAGTTTGGCAAGTTACTTCGAAATTTAGCACATTTAATAAGGATTCTAAAATGCTATAACACTAAATACATTCTTCTTTAGATTAGACAAAAAAGATTTTTCTTAAAGAAATTCAGTTTCGTTTTATGACAAGATTTAATAAAGTCACAAAAGCTGTTCAAACTGCCCTCGGGTTATCAGACGGGCGAATCTTCCATTATTGCCGAATTGCATTGCTCTCTATTTCTCTTCCGAAGCTCAGCTACATTTTCAATTTGTTTTGAATAAATTTTTTCCTTCACTGCTCCCCATTAAAAAAACCCAAGGGATTCAAATCAGGTGAACGGGCTGGCCACGAGATTGCACCAGATCGCCCTATCCATCAGCCCGGATATTCTTCATTTAGATATTCGCTAACTGAGAGGGCATCTCGCGTTGAAACCATATTTCTCTGAAAATACCAAGTGGCACGTCTTAAAGTAAATTTGGTAACTGATTTCGTAAAAAATCTAAATAAGTTTCAGCATTTAAAACCTCTGGCAACTCAAAAGATCCTACGACTTTTCCGTTCCAAATTTCAGTCCACATGTTCAGTTTGAAACGATATCGAGATCTATCTTGTCTCATTAAATTCGGATTTTCTACGTGCCACTCGTGTAAATTGTGTAGATTCTTGAAGTATTGGATGCACTAGAATCATTTTTAGAAAGTTCGAAGAAATTGTTCGAAACTGTGTTTCTTCAAGAAAGACCTTTTTTTTGACCGATCTAAGAAATAATGTAGTAAGTGTTATACCATATTAGAAGGCATGATAAATACGCTAACTTCTGAAGTTTTTGCCAAATTTATTTGGTACAGTTTTTTTTCAGTACAGTCAGAAAGTGAAAAATTGTAGCAACAGGAGTTCGAAAATAATCACAGGGTGTCCATTTTCTCGAATAGTAAAAAATGCAATATATTTTGCAAAGTACACGACTTAGATTTTTTTAAATATTTTTCTGATAACTACTATGACTCAGCCTGTTACCCGATTCCGAGTTGACGTCGAGTTCTGGGACACCCTGTATGTGCTATTGCAAGTTGAACATGTTAACACTTCAACCTCCAATTTATGTATGTTTGGGGTTGGATCTTGACCTTCAAGAATGAATTTGATATTGTATTGGAAAGTAATATTAGTAGCATAACAAAGACATTGACCTGATGAAGTTGGCGTACTCAGGTCTACCAGATGGAATAGATGACATCAGTATATATTTTAAAACTTTGTTATCCCTTCATCTTGCTATTTCTCACAAAAAAAATGATGGAAGAAAGCACTGTAGAGCTATAACGTAAAATTACAACCTCAAAAGTGTACAAACTCCATCATGAAATTTAGAAAGGTGTTGTTGGTGAAAATAATAAAAAAATAAGTGTTACACTATGTGGAATCAAATAACTTACTTCCTGAGACTCAATCAAAAGAGTTCACGGATGTTGCATGCATTAATGTAACTGACGATATCTTATGGACAGCTGATGGGGGCAAGACTACGACTTTGATTCTCCTAAATTTTTATGAAATATTCGACAGGGTGAGGCATGAAATGCCTTTGGCATTTCCGCATTTCATATGATTGTCACTGTTTTTGTCGACTTTCCTTTCACATAGGTTCAAGTGCGTCAGAATTCGTCACGACTATCCGACTCTACCGATCTCATTAACGGAGTCCCGCAGGGTTCAGTTCCGTCCTCGGTTCTCTATGCAATATACACATCACATCTGCTACAAGCGCTCAAAAAGTACTTAACTCAATTTTATGCTGATGAGGCACAGGTGTACTTGTCAATTGACAAAGACGTCATTGAGAGCACACGTGTGTTGAGCGGGGAGATTTATAGGAACAGCCCTAGAACATTATCTTCTGATATATGCAAATAAATTCTCTCGTTTGCTAGAGAGACCTAGGAGTTTTCAAGACTAAAAAGCACGGTAAATGTTGAAGTTGATGGCAATTCTCTAACTATGAAAGTAACAGTGCGGAAACTTGGTCTGATTATTGGCAACTTCCTCAGATTTACTGCACATGTGACAAGTTTGAAAATGGAAGAATAAAATGTTTTTAGAGAAAGTGGTACATCATTCCACGTAAAATTCAAATAGAATTTTGTGACTCCTTGATCTTGTCATTGTTTAACCACTGTGATGTTTTGCTTGGAAACTGCCTGATTCATTTCGATAAAAGGACAATACAATTTATGCCAAACTCATGTTTCAGGTTAATTTATGGTAGGAGGAAATTTGAAGCATTTTCACACAATATTAAGGAACTATGCGAAAGAGAAAATGGGTTCAGTGCGCATGTTTTTTTTTGAGAGATTATTCATTTCAAGAGCCCCCTTACGTATTCACAAAAACGATTTTTATGTCTACAATTTAAATGTTATAGTCAGGTAAAGATAATCCAATCATTTCATAGAATTTCAATGTCTGAAACAAATTTCTCTTTTAATATTGCAAGATTTTTCAAGGCTCTGCCTGAATCTCTTCTAGAAGTTTCTGGAGCAACTTATAAAATGCGCTATAGAAGATTGCTTTCAGAATCTAGTACGTTGAGTACGTTGAATATCTCTCTCCCAAAGATAGTAATTTTTTTTATTTCATGAAGTAATGCATGTAATGATTCTCGCTAATTTTTGTTTACGGTGTTGGTGGTTAAGGCACTTTCACAGTGATTAAGTAGATAAGGAAGTTTTTCGGAAACTCATCTGGACTTCGCCATATTTTCAATGAATTATTTTTTTTTAACTTTTATAATGCTCATTTTGATTAAGAAAATGAGGAGAATAATATAACTATTTTTAGAATTTTAGTAAGGAATGCACTCTTTGTCGCAGGTTAAATCAAGGAGTGATTCATTATCGATATTATTTTGAATATAATTTGAGAGAATTCAAAAGAATATATTATCTTATTTCAATATATAATGAAGCATGAAAGAAAAAAGTAGTGGAAAATTATATGATGAAAGCAAGTAGTAAATTTCTTTAATTTTAATGCTTTAAATAAGAATCAGGAGACACTCAACATGAAAAACGAATTTTCAATGATGAAAGAAAATTAATTACTCATTTCGATCGAATTTCAGGGCGGCATATAGGTGCTCATTTCGTATCAATAGACACCTTGCTGAAAGAAAGTGATTTCGTTATCGCTTGCGTTCCCTTGACAAAAGAAACCGAGAAGATGTTCAACTCTGATTTATTCTCTAAAATGAAGAAAACAGCGATTTTCATTAACGTGAGTAGGGGAGCCATTGTCAATCAACCAGATCTGGTCGACGCTCTGAAGAATAATAAGATATTCGCTGCTGGATTGGATGTGATGACCCCTGAACCTCTGCCTCCAGATCATGAAATGTTAAAACTCAATAACTGTGGTGAGTAAAGATTGATTTGTGTTACGGAGTATAATGTGTAGATATGTAACGTCGCATATTCTTTTTGATCTGATTATAGTTCATTTAAAGTTAAGGATTCAGAAAATTCAGAAAGAAAACTACGAAGTGGTTCTCCTTTATTAGTTCCCACATAATAAATCACTGCGATCGAAAAGAAAAAATTTAGGGACGACATTTTTCAAGTTTACTTTGTGAAGTGTGATTTATTGAATGAAACGAAAAATCTGCCGTACGGTGTCTGCAAATTAATAATAAATAATACTGAACTTTATTCCTTCAATATAACAATATTCTCATAAAAAATATTAGCGGAAGGGTTTAGTTGCAGAAAGTGATATCAAAGTATACCTTTGTATTGGGTTCGGAAAAAATTTCGTTTTTTTTTTTTTGGGAAAAAGGAAGAGAATTTCCGTACAATGAATAAAGATTTAATCATATATTGGCCATTCTGGAGCAAACCTTTTGTCATCTTTGTGATAGTAGTATGATTCCACGCTCATAAAATTTTTGGGTCTTTGCTGGAAAAAACTGATCCAGGTGACTTTTGACCTCTCCATTTGAAGAAAAGGTTTTACCGTCCAAAAAAAGTTGCAATGACCGGAACAAATAATTCCGAAGGAGCCAGATCTGGAGAATATGGTGAGTGTGGCAATGTATATCCCATTCAAGCTGTAAAAGCTTTTGGCAAGTGACCAAACTTGTATGAGGTGTCGCATTATCTTGGTGGAACACTACGCCTTTTCTGTCAATTAATTCTGGCCTTTTTGTTGAAGTGCATCATTCATTTTGTCCAACTGATAACAGTAGACTTCCGAATTAATTATTGTGTTATCCGGTAAAAGCTCAAAAATTTCTTCAAAATCCCACCAACCAGACAGCATCACCCTTTTTCGATGGATATCGGCTTTCGAAATACTTAAAGTCGGTTCATCTTTTTTTTTCCACGATCTCTTGTGTTTGACATTATTAAATACAACACATGATGCACTTCAAAAATGGATCATTTTCGTGAAGTTTGAGAAGCGATTCAAAGACGTCAACGCAACGACAGAGATTTCTCTCTGTGAGAACATGGGGAACCCATATATCGAGCTTCGAAGTTGAAACCAGGAGTTTCAAGTGGTCATAAACAGTTGAATTCGATAAATTTAACGTTATTCGACGATTTGCATCAACCTTTATCATGCCTTTATGCATCTTTTCTATAGTAAAAAAGTAAAATAAGACGAAAATACTGCTTATTGCTCTCCACATTTAAAAGGGCACAAACCAAGAACTGCTACGTAGAATAAATAGAACTTTTTCACACACAAGCCTCAAATTATATCGGCTGTTTTTTTAGAGTGACAGAACTTTAAATTGAAATGAAAACATTTAAATTATGATTGAAGCCAAAGTTTTTTTTATTCGAAAGTTAATTTTATGACATAAATGTTTTAAAAATAATTTCCGGCA
Source organism: Megalocaria dilatata (assembly GCA_034642435.1). Lineage (NCBI taxonomy): Eukaryota > Metazoa > Arthropoda > Insecta > Coleoptera > Coccinellidae > Megalocaria > Megalocaria dilatata. Next base: position 46,245,157 of record CM067859.1, on the reverse strand, counting down.
TATGTCCACCACGACTAGCTCTGAGGAACATTGCATTCGACCAGACCAATTTTGGACCACTTCTTCGAGTAATTCAGGCCTTATTTCATCAAATACATGAATTATGTTGACTTCCAAACCGTCTATTGTTTCTGGTTCATCAGCATAAACCAATGACCTGACATAACCCCAAAGAAAATAATCCAGTGGAGTTATGTTGCTTGATCTTGGAGGCCAATTAATTGGGCTATTTCTCGAAATAATGTTATCGCCAAATCTTTCTTTCAATAAATCATGCAGCAGCATGAGGTGTGGCACCATCTTGTTGGAACCAATACACTTCTGGGTCGATACCATTCAAATTTTGAAACAAATAACATTAGCTCCAGCATCGGTTTTACAGAAATATGGACCGATGATGCCTTCAGCGTGTATTTTTCAGGATGCAATGGAACCTACAGAACTTCTAGAGGATTGTTTTCACTCCACATAGGGCAATTTAGCTTCCTTACATAGCCGCTCAACCAGAAATGAGCTTCATCACTGAACACAATTTTACGATAAAACACTGGATCAACTTCAAGCTGTTCTAGGGGACAATCATCAAACAAACAACGCTTATTATGGTCAAGTGGCTAGAGTTCTCGAACCAGTTGGACGTTGTATGAGTGTAGACCGAGATCTTCACACAAAATTCTCCATGTGGTGGATGCACAGAGTCCAACTGTTTGTGAACATCGACGAATAGATAAATCTGGATCATCATTAACACTATGACTTACAGCAGCGATATTTTCTTCTGTACGTACAGTTCTTGTCTTGTTGTTGCATCGAGTAGAGAAAATGTTGTCCGAAATCTATCGATAGTTCGACGAATAAGCTGCTTTGACGGCAAACCATAAATTTCACGATGTGCTCTATAAGTTTGGCTAATAGAACACTGCTTTTGAAAACAAATTTCAACAATTTGTAGACATTGTTGCGGCCTGAGTCTTTCCATGATAATTTGTCAATGCTTATTTAACAGACAGTTAAAACAACATGGCTTCTACCTTCTGTCAAATCACAGTTATCCCTATCGAAAGTTCTATCACTCTAAAAAAAAAACACCCGATATAAATATCACGCGGTTTAAGTGTGGAGTTGGGCTCGAAAAATACTATTAAATCCTCAGTAGGAAAAAACGAAATTACTTCCCGAATAACCTTATATTAATACACGCAGATTGAGAACTGAATTAAACAATAATAAGTTTCAATTTTATCTAGAAATGATAATTGGTCCAGTGAATTTGAAAAGATAGAAAATTATATATTTTGTTGCATTATAAGATAAATTACCAAATTACCTCTACACAAGGCCGCCTTGTGTATGGGCCTACTAATAAAGTGCTACTTTTATAAAACTTCAATAGTTTCTCCTGGTAGAAGTCAAAGTATTATATGAAATTGTTGTTATAAATATTTAGAGAAAGAAAGTTATCGACAGGATTTTATATGTCAAGATTAGGTGAAAATTTCTCAAACTTTATCTATGTCAACCCAATCGCAAAATAATCCCCACTTATATTATTTATCTACGTAATAAAGTGCATAGGTAATTAAAGCATATATATGTTTATTTCTATTTATTTTTATGAGTTCAACACATGGCGCGTTTTGCTACATTGTAGCTTCTTCAAATACTTTCGAAGAAATGGTCAAAAATTTGGTCACAAAATATTTGAATGAATTCAGAGTTCTGATATACGTGAATTCGATCATTCTGGATGCTCAGAATATTCCCAGAATTCCTTCATTAATTGTTTTACTTCTGAAAATTCTAATAAAATCAGCTTTTGCCCTTTATTTTCTTATGCAAAATCTCAAAATGCTGTCATTCTCTAGTTTGGTGTTCTGCATACATAGAATCTAACTACAATAAAGTCTGGATTATCCGAAATAATGTGGACCACAGTGATTTCGGATAATCCGAAGTTTTTTTTTGAAAATGAGAGTTTTGGATGCGTATATCATTAGATCGACTTGAAAACATTTATGAAATATTTAGCTTGAATTTATGTATTAATTTAAAAATAACATCAACACATAATTGGTTTAATTTTCATTATTTATTTTTGTTTAACATAGTACGTACATAAATACCTAAATATGTACATTCACTGTTTAAAAATTAGGTAATTTTTAACTGCATTCGTTTAGCACTACTTCTGTTTTTGGCCGCAATGTCTCCCCAACGTTTTATAAAAAAAACAACCGCGGCAGTTGCATTTTCTTGTTGTCTACATAAGTTGACGCTTTCTCCAAGGCTTCTTGTCCTTCTGAATGTGACATTTTCACTGGAATATTGTCAGTGCATTCTACTTCGTCATCGTCATCACTGTTTATTTCATTAGCATTTTTGCAAAAACTTGCAAATGACTTGGTCAGTCATTTCATCTTCTACATTATCACTGTTTGACCATTCAATAACTTCTGTTCCGAAACATTGTCACATCCTGGTATTTTCGTGAAAATTTGCTGTAATTTTTCTTCAGGGTTCGACTCTGCTTTTATGATACATCCCTTCTCGTGTTGAATCAATTTTGACCAAGATTTTTCCAGGGTTCTACCTTTCACTTGATTCCAAGCTGAAGCTATCGAATATACAACATTTTTCAAGTTTAACTTCTTTAGACATTCTGTGAGATTGGCACCCTCATCTATTTCTTCCAAAATATGTTCCAATAGCAAACGCCTGTAATAACGTTTTAAATTTTCCAGCACACCCTAATCCATGGGCTGAATGAGAGAAGTTACAGCATGAGGCAAAAACATTGCTTTAGTTGCTCCGTACTTGGGTGACTGGGAGCATTGTCTAGTAACAAAACACATTTTCTGGGGTATCCGTGCTCTTTTTAAAAAGACTCTACTTTGGTACGGAATCTTCAAAAACCAATTCTTGAATAGATTTGCATTCATCCAGCCTTTTTTTGATTTTTATACAAAACAGGAAAAGCATTGGGACGAATATTCTTGTGGTTTTGCTGACTTACCGATACATAATAATGGAAGTTTGTGTCTCTCAGAAGCATCTACGCATGCAAGAACAGTGATACGTTCTTTGCTACATTTGTAACCAGGTGTTTCAACTCCACCACTTGCAGAAAAACTTTAAGGCGCTTCAATGACCGGCAATTCTTCATTTAAACTCACTGCTTTTTGTATTAAAATGATCCCCGAAATTGGTATTCGACGTTCTCGATTCTGTGTAAACCATAACAATAAAGAATCATCCACTTTTTCGTATTCACCTCTTTTCATACTTTTTCGTACCGAGGTCGGCGATGACAAAACACTACAACATTTTTCAAGTTTCTCGCGATTTGTTCTCCATTCTGCAACCGTACTCACGTCTACGCCTAAATCCTCAGCTATATTTTTAAGCAATTCACTAGTATCTAATCCCCGAACCGCTTTAAGTTTTTCCTGCAAGCTGATAACAATGCATTTAAGTTTATTGCACTGACACTGCATTTTTTTGAGAATAAAACTACTCTTTTTGCGATAATAACAGACGCTAATACATATGTACTTTTAACACTCTGTCGGCTAACCAAAACAATTGGCATTTTAGACCGTCGTATTGCCGTGAAGCCCCGGTAAAAACCACCTAGCAGTATAGGTGAATCCCAGACGCGTTTCGTATAATGCGAATTTTTTCAGTTAATCGGGATTGTACTGTAATTCTTGAGGAAAGATCGCCCATGTTCATTTATTCCATTTATTTCAGTAATAAAGGACCTTCTGGTTTGTCAAATCAAAGTTTTTTGTAAGGTATCAGTTGGTAATTGGTAAGCAACGGATAACTTCGACTCGTTTATTTTAGGGTCAGTTTTTTCAAAACTTTCCCAAAAATTATTGGTTCTAAATGATATGCTAATGTTTATGTAAATAAGCAATTTTCTTCTTTGCGAAGATGGTGCATCATAGTAGCTGAAAGAACTGAATATTTTTCCGGTAGTTAACTCAGGGTATTTTCGTAAAAAACATTTTTATACTGTTTTCTGCCAACCGTACTGTCTATTATTCGTGGTGAATTACAATAAGTAGTAACTATTATTTACTTAATGTAATTAATAACTATGAATTTTCGATCTTTCCTCGATGATAAGTTATATTCTATGTATGCAGAATATTTAATAACAAAAAAACTTGCTTTCGATGGGAGTTTTAAGATTTCGAATATGGAAAATAAAGGCCTTAAGTCAAACTTCTCAGAAGTTTGGAAAGACCCATTTGAGAATTTCGGGAATTTACTGAATGACCAGACAGAACTATCGAGTTCTATTGGGTATATCCTCATAAGAACTTGGAGGTTTTCAATGAAAACTTTTTTGTGTGTTTATCCCAAAACTCTGAATCTATTTAAATGTTGTCTGCACCAAATTTTTAGCTAGTTGTTTGAAACCATGTGAAGAAGCTAAACGCATCATGTGTTCAACTCATAATATTAAATAAAGCTCAACATAAATGTGTTTTATTTCATTAGTGTACAATAGATTCCTATCAATGAAAGGCCAATATATTTCGAAATTTTAAATTGCCTGATCATGAGCCATACCACAATAGGACAATCTTCAGATTTTTAGAGAGCTTCAGAATAAAGTCAAATGACCAACAAATATATTAGACGCATCTAAAAAGTGCAATTTTGGTTCGAAATATATATCTGAATTCCTGAACATGTGGACTTTGCTTTTTGTGAAACTGAAGAGCATGATCACAAATTTAATTCCATGCATCCAGAAAATATTAAACAATGTGAAATGGTTCTCTTCGTGTCTGGTAATTGATACTTGGATTTGTTCAACATAAACGGTATATACTCTCGTATTTGAATATCAAAACAGATTTAATCTGTTGTCTTCTACAATTTTAATTTAAAAAAATTCTTTGAAGAAACTTTAAGAATTAAATTAATGTCTTTATAAGCACTGCTCATATTTAATAGACGTATAAAGTCAAAATTCATCATACAATATCAAATGGAATTAAGAAAAATCAACGAATATAAATTGTCAATTGAAATTAAAATATAAATAAGCAAACATTTTTTGTTTCGTTCCAGGCATGCGTAATGAACTCTTCAGACAAACTTACGAAGCCCTGTTTGTTACAAAATGTATTGTTTTCTGATCCCATATTAATGAAAAATAACTCTTTCTCAAAAATATAAAACATAATTTCAAGAACTTCTCAAAAACTAATTTATTTGAAATATTCAATATATTTAAATAAATTACTTCAAAAAATCTCAAAACATGTAGCACATCCTCAAGAAATAATTAAAGTTACGATAAGATCAGTTCAACTTTACATATACAAAAATAATAAAATGAATTAAACAATGTATAGACTTACCAGTGCCATTTTTTTGGCACGGATACGCTCACGCTTCTTACGGATACGCTCACGCAAACGTTTCATTACGCCTAGGTAATACTGCTTGTTTACCGTCTGACCCTCTGGAACGAATTCGTAGTGCACAACGCCACGGATATCGAAGAAAACAATGAGCATCACCTTCATTTTCGAGCGGCTTTGGCGTGGTTTTTTCGGTTTCGGCTCATTTTTTGCCACCCATTCCGATGATTGCTGGCTGGTTTGCATATCGTACTCGTAGACCCAGGTCTCATCACCAGTTATAATGCGTTCCATGAATGTAGAATCGGAATTACAGCGATCCAGCATGTCTGACGCAACCTGTTCGTGATGACGTTTTTGAAGAAAATTCAGGTCTTTCGGTACGAGTCGTGCGGCCACCTTTCTCATGCCCAAAATATCAATCAAAATCGTACGTGCGGACTCGTGGGATATCTTAAGATCATGTACTATCTCTCTCAAGCTGGTACGACGGTTTTCCAGCACTCTTTCCTCAATTTTATCGACGTTATCTTCGATCTTCGAGGCAAGTCTTCGACCACTTCACGACCGTCCTTAAAGGCTCTGTACCACTGATATGCACGAGTTTTCGTTAGAGCATTATCACCAAAGGCCTTTTGCAACATTTTCAATGCATCGGCACACGAAAATTCATTTGCAACACAAAACTTTAAACAAATTCCTTGCTCAACGTAATCACCCATAGTAAAAATCGGCACGCACTCTGACATCGACTGACTTAATCAGCTGTTGCAAACACACTAGTTGACAGATCCCGCTCAAGCTTGGCACAGTAATTTAGGACAGTGGTACCAACCTAGGAAAAAAAAAATTTACCTGCCTCATTGCCCCGCCAGATTTAAATCGATAATTCCCGGTACTTTCTTGACAGAATGTATAGTAAACTTGCTCCAATGTGTCTTATTCGCTACTATCTATCAATATATATATTGAAAATAAAAGTGGTCCAAGCACTCAACCCTGCGAAATATCAAATGGCTAGGAGTCGAATCTATCAGAGGCGTTGATAGGAAGTAGATTTCCATCTGACAAGTTGCAAGGGAACTTCCATTTCGTGAATACACATTTTGTTTTAACATTCATCAAAGAATGTGGTCTTCAGTTTCAAATCCCTTACTACTATCGAACAACACAAGGCATGTCTTCATCGGCTGAACCGAAAAGTAATATTCAAAAGAGCTGTGTCAGATTGAACAGATGTTAATATTCTCATATTTGAATTTAACAGACGGACAATATTTTAATAATATGACGGTAATACAGTTAATGTTAATTATTCTTTGGAACTAACAAACAGGAATTCATTAAACATTTTGTTCGGTTCAGACAGGCTCTTTTTGTCTGCCTGAGAAAATATGTTCTTTTTTGTTTCCTGAAGCCAGAATAATAGATTAATCCTTCTAATATTATTGAGGTATTAAACTTTGCAACACATTTGTGGGTATAGAAACATTTACAGACAGTTCTCAACGCATTTAGAATTTAATCAGGAGGTTTATTGATACTAAGATGTTTTGAATCCCTTGTTAAGATAAGATCCATTTCCGTTTATGCTAATAGCCAGAGAGGGCTATGGGCTCCCAGTATTAGTTCCACATTGTTAAAGAGTAGAAATTATTTATATGTGTTGTTTAATATATTGTAATATTTCTATTTAGAATCGGAATAATTTTATGTATTGGAAACGTCGATATCTTTTTTTCAATTAACATATATTTCAATGGTTCAAGATCAAATTTCCTATTAGATTTCTCTAAAAAAATTCGACCTATCACAACATTTCTGCCATATTTGAACAACAATTGAATTGAATTCACAATTAATTTTAATTTTTTATCGCAAGTGGAAAATTATTGTCTGGCGATATATTCTGATTCTGTTCTATCAAAAAGCCATAAACTAAAATTGCTAAACTAATAATCCACTGTGTGTTATATCGTTGATTATTATCGATGAAAACGTACAATTGTTGGATTAAGTTATTAAATTTCGCTTATTATCTAATTAAATATATAAATAATTTAAGTGACGAGAAGAAAATAGATTTTGTGTTGGTTAAATCAGAAGTAAAATTTTCATCTATTTATCATCTACGTGGTTGTTATATAATTTACGGATGAAAAATACCATAATATTACAAAAAGTAGTATTCATCGGTATATTGTAAAATTAATGAGTTATTGACGTATGAATGAATATTATGACATCTACAAAATCCCTTTGTTTCAGTTATTACACCTCATTTGGGAAGTGCTACCTGGAAGACAAGAAATAATATGGCAGAGTTGGCGGCAAAAAATATTCTGAAAGGGCTGAAAGGAGAACCAATGATAGCACCAGTTGTTTGAATTTCTGAAATTGAATTATGTTTGTTATAAGAAGATACATCAGCAAATCTGGAAATATATTTTCAAATTTAAATAATTTTTTTAGATTTTCTACAATTCAGTTTCCGGACAAATAGTAATGATCAAGACGCGTAAACTGGCCACCCTGAGAAGTGGTCAATAGTGTCAGTACAAAACTATTCTGAAATTGTCAATGTAAGAAGCTAACTCTCAAAAGTTACAATACAATATTCTATTATGCCGTTGAAGAGTTATTAAAAATTTGCAGGAATCCATGAATGAATGCTCTTACTTGATATAAGTTTTTTATTGTTCTTTTTGCTTAATATCAAATTTCTGATCGATCATATGTGTAGATTCGAAATTATTCAGAAAAATGAAAGGAAATTAAAATGAGGATAACTGCGAAAATATTGAACCGATTTTTTTCATTGACTGACGCAGCTGAGATATTTAGCCACCAAACAATACCTGAAAATTTTAAGACTATAGCTCTCTCCGTTCGAAAGTTATAGTGTTTAAGGTAGCGTTCAACGTTGATCCGCACACCAAATATATTTTTTTAAATTTTATGATTATGCAATTATCTATTTCTCTCGAATATGCGCGTTACTATTTTACTAATAAATGCTGAAATTCAGATCGATCGGATTGGTAGTTCGGACAATATTGAGACAGATAAGAAACATTTTCAAATGCAAAACAATTGGACCGATTCTACCCATTAAAACCTCAACCGAGGTCTTCAGACTTCAAATCTTTCTTGAAAGGTTCATGACTCTAGCTCTTTCCGTTCGAAAGTTAGCATGTATACGGACGGACTGGCCGTTACTAGATACCTCAGATTCTCCATAAGTGACTCTTAGTTGTTTAAGACTATTTTCGGCTCAGAATTTGAAAATTACTGACATTCAGACGAAAGGATTTAACCCTGTGCCCGGAAACAAGGAAACAAACTGTTGACATCAGGATTTGGAACAGAATCTTATAATGAACAGAATGATGTGATCTAACGATCACAATGGCTATTTACTCATATGCCAGCCCCATATATCCATTATGAAAACCTCACTTTTACAAGTAGTTGACCATCTCAAATATCTAGGAGTAACTTTAGATCAACGACTCACTTGAAATACTCATACGATATTGTAATAAGCCACCTATTTGTGGGAGGTTATTACTAGATTGACTCATTTACGAATGGGATGCGAACCAATCCTAGTCGAGCGGTCCTAGAAAGGGTACGGCCTTTGATGTTAATAATTTTTCTCTGTGATAATGAAAACGGTAATGAAACTCAATAATAGATTTCAAGAAGTATAATGATGAAGTGTGCCAAAATTCAATAGTTTTATCAATCCTAAACTGAATAAAATTTAAAGACAGATACACTGAATAATTAAGTAGAGGGCATTGCGGATCCCTCAAGCATTACGAATCATTTATATAATTATTAATTCTGTTTAAATTCTTCAAACATAATCATTACGAAGAGATATGTCAACCTACTCTATTTCTGACTCTACTTTAATTAGACAATTTCAACCTGAATAATATACCAAAATTTTTAGATACTTCTTAACCCTAGACTCCAATGGCATATATTCAAAACAAGACTGGGCACACGCGATTTTCTAAAAGAAACGATCTATTTAACACGAATATAAACGATAAAGAACGACTGCCGGTACTCTTTAATTCCTTGGTCCCGGAACTATCCTCACTATACTCAATTTTTCTAATTCTTCTTAAACAAAAAAAAATTACTAATATCACTCAATATGATTATAATAGTGCTAAATTCTGAGACCAATTCGAGCCTCGCACCACGATATTTTCTCGACGATCTTACTGGTTTTTCTGGCGTGTCAAGACTCTCTGATTAACTCTCTTTTAGCCCTCCTTATACCTCCCACGCGTTGGTTTTCTCCTTCCAAATTTATGATCTGTTCACCCGCACAAAATTGCAACTTAGCACTTTTCAACATTTCAGCTCTTTATCGAGTCACATGTATTAATTCCGACGTCAGCGTTTTTCTCTGGAACTTTCCGTTCCTAAAGTCATCTGAAGAAATATGTTTACATTTCGTACAATCAGCTCTTATGAACTTTTTAATGTGTAGTTTGTTGTTCTAATATAAAGGCCAGAGTAAAATCATTTCCTTTCATGGAACCGCCGTTCATGGGTGCCCCGAAAGCGAATTCCTAAGTTTAACATTAAGTGGTCTGGAGATTCAAATGAACAAATTAACTCAGGGGCATTGAACCTCGCGTTGAATTTGCATTTGTCCACTGAATTAATTCCTGTATCATTACAGCCCTTTCATGAATTCTAAACCTTGTTGGTTTACCACAATATTTGGGAATGAGATAGATGCATGGCTCTAAATTTTCTTGAAAAATACCATCGTCAGCAGATATACCTGCTGAATCACATAAATTTCTATTCCACTTTGATAAGAAAGATCATCTTGATGGAATGTAGATGGAGGAGAATGACAGGAACCACCCAACAGGCTGGTCTGAAAGCCGAAGCCGCTCAAAATACCATGACAATGCACTTAGAGATTAAAGTGACCCAATGGCCACTTCTCTAACTGCTATGGCCACTGCCTCCATGGGCGTAGAATTTGGATAATCCAAATCAGCCCGCAAACAAAGTTATCACCTATTTGCTTCCAGTAAAGACTGGTAGCTTCGAGACACTACTCTTAGTTCTCTGGCTCTGTACTGTCATTCCTCAGTTGGGATTTGAGTGAACTTCCTACTCGCTGGGTCTATGGTCACTGCCCTATGGGTGAGGGATTGGGATACGCCCAATCAGCACGAAAAATTCCCCTTCTTGCTTCCAGTATAGACTGGTAGCTTCGAAGGACTATCCTACCTTTACTGGCTAAGCTGTGCCACTACGTGAGTTGTTTGGGACGCAACTCACAGGACGAAGGGGCTTCTTATTTCCACCGTCCCCCAGGTCCGGACATACTGTGGACTCCACAGTCGATCCGGTTTCAAGCATCGATCGACACCTTTAACCTTCCGAAAGCAGTCCCCGATTGCTCAGGCTCAAAAGCTACAACCCTAAACAAACTTAATACCATTCTAGTCTTTATAAGCACTGCTCATATTTAATAGACGTATAAAGTCAAAATTCATCATACAATATCAAATGGAATTAAGAAAAACCAACGAATATAAATTGTCAATTGAAATTAAAATATAAATAAGCAAACATTTTTTGTTTCGTTCCAGGCATGCGTAATGAACTCTTCAGACAAACTTACGAAGCCCTGTTTGTTACAAAATGTATTGTTTTCTGATCCCATATTAATGAAAAATAACTCTTTCTCAAAAATATAAAACATAATTTCAAGAACTTCTCAAAAACTAATTTATTTGAAATATTCAATATATTTAAATAAATTACTTCAAAAAATCTCAAAACATGTAGCACATCCTCAAGAAATAATTGAAGTTACGATAAGATCAGTTCAACTTTACATATACAAAAATAATAAAATGAATTAAACAATGTATAGACTTACCAGTGCCATTTTTTTGGCACGGATACGCTCACGCGTATTTTTTACGGATACGCTCACGCAAACGTTTCATTACGCCTAGGTAATACTGCTTGTTTACCGTCTGACCCTCTGGAACGAATTCGTAGTGCACCACGCCACGGATATCGAAGAAAACAATGAGCATCACCTTCATTTTCGAGCGGCTTTGGCGTGGTTTTTTCGGTTTCGGCTCATTTTTTGCCACCCATTCCGATGATTGCTGGCTGGTTTGCATATCGTACTCGTAGACCCAGGTCTCATCACCAGTTATAATGCGTTCCATGAATGTAGAATCGGAATTACAGCGATCCAGCATGTCTGAAGCAACCTGTTCGTGATGACGTTTTTGAAGAAAATTCAGGTCTTTCGGTACGAGTCGTGCGGCCACCTTTCTCATGCCCAAAATATCAATCAAAATCGTACGTGCGGACTCGTGGGATATCTTAAGATCATGTACTATCTCTCTCAAGCTGGTACGACGGTTTTCCAGCACTCTTTCCTCAATTTTATCGACGTTATCTTCGATCTTCGAGGCAAGTCTTCGACCACTTCACGACCGTTCTTAAAGGCTCTGTACCACTGATATGCACGAGTTTTCGTTAGAGCATTATCACCAAAGGCCTTTTGCAACATTTTCAATGCATCGGCACACGAAAATTCATTTGCAACACAAAACTTTATACAAATTCCTTGCTCAACGTAATCACCCATAGTAAAAATCGGCACGCACTCTGACATCGACTGACTTAATCAGCTGTTGCAAACACACTAGTTGACAGATCCCGCTCAAGCTTGGCATAGTAATTTAGGACAGTGGTACCAACCTAGGAAAAAAAAAATTTACCTGCCTCATTGCCCCGCCAGATTTAAATCGATAATTCCCGGTACTTTCTTGACAGAATGTATAGTAAACTTGCTCCAATGTGTCTTATTCGCTACTATCTATCAATATATATATTGAAAATAAAAGTGGCCCAAGCACTCAACCCTGCGAAATATCAAATGGCTAGGAGTCGAATCTATCAGAGGCGTTGATAGGAAGTAGATTTCCATCTGACAAGTTGCAAGGGAACTTCCATTTCGTGAATACACATTTTGTTTTAACATTCATCAAAGAATGTGGTCTTCAGTTTCAAATCCCTTACTACTATCGAACAACACAAGGCACGTCTTCATCGGCTGAACCGAAAAGTAATATTCAAAACAGCTGTGTCAGATTGAACATATATGGAACCGCCGTTCATGGGTGCCCCGAAAGCGAATTCCTAAGTTTAACATTAAGTGGTCTGGAGATTCAAATGAACAAATTAACTCAGGGGCATTGAACCTCGCGTTGAATTTGCATTTGTCCACTGAATTAATTCCTGTATCATTACAGCCCTTTCATGAATTCTAAACCTTGTTGGTTTACCACAATATTTGGGAATGAGATAGATGCATGGCTCTAAATTTTCTTGAAAAATACCATCGTCAGCAGATATACTTGCTGAATCACATAAATTTCTATTCCACTTTGATAAGAAAGATCATCTTGATGGAATGTAGATGGAGGAGAATGACAGGAACCACCCAACAGGCTGGTCTGAAAGCCGAAGCCGCTCAAAATACCATGACAATGCACTTAGAGATTAAAGTGACCCAATGGCCACTTCTCTAACTGCTATGGCCACTGCCTCCATGGGCGTAGAATTTGGATAATCCAAATCAGCCCGCAAACAAAGTTATCACCTATTTGCTTCCAGTAAAGACTGGTAGCTTCGAGACACTACTCTTAGTTCTCTGGCTCTGTACTGTCATTCCTCAGTTGGGATTTAAGTGAACTTCCTACTCGCTGGGTCTATGGTCACTGCCCTATGGGTGAGGGATTGGGATACGCCCAATCAGCACGAAAAATTCCCCTTCTTGCTTCCAGTATAGACTGGTAGCTTCGAAGGACTATCCTACCTTTACTGGCTAAGCTGTGCCACTACGTGAGTTGTTTGGGACGCAACTCACAGGACGAAGGGGCTTCTTATTTCCACCGTCCCCCAGGTCCGGACATACTGTGGACTCCACAGTCGATCCGGTTTCAAGCATCGATCGACACCTTTAACCTTCCGAAAGCAGTCCCCGATTGCTCAGGCTCAAAAGCTACAACCCTAAACAAACTTAATACCATTCTAGTCTAGGATGCAGCACTACCACAACGAGCCCAACACATGTTGTTTCGTTTTGAAAAATATTATTTACATATTTAACCATCTACTCATGAAGTACATGTGTGTTAGGAAAAAGTGTCTAGTAAGAATTTTCACTTTTCCGTCTGAGAGTACAGATATAATTACGCTTAGAAAAATTACTATTGATTCCTAGTGAAATATAGATCCATGCTTGCATATTATTATCGCATCCAAAATCCTCTGCTTGAATTTTTTTCATTTCTGTAATTTAAGTTCACAAGAATGTTTTCGTATATTTCCGATTTTGTGATTTACTGTAAACGCCCCAATATAACAGTGAAAAGTTCACTAACAGGAACCAGGTGGACGAGAAATAGTTTTTAGCTTCTAAGATCTTCATCCCTGCTTTCGAATATTTCGGATCACGTCGTTTCTTCCTGGTCAGTAAGCTTTCTTCAAGACCTTTTGAAAGTTCATTCGGGAGCTTTACAAGGTTTACTAAGTGGGCTTGAGTTTTCAAAGCTTTCACTTCATTCCTTCCTGGTTCATAATTGTAATTGAATCTTCGAAACAGGTACTAAAAATACAGTCTATTTTCTTGATGATAAAGCCTTGCTTGCACCCGCACGACTTTATTTAAGCATGCTCCGGTGTTCTCGTGAAAAAATGTCGCGCTATCACAACGAGCTACGAGTGTTAATAAATTCAAGGGCACGAACGAATAAAATCGGTAGACCACCATAATTCCTCATTTTTCCGTGCCATTTCGGCATTAGTTAGTATGTATAAAATTTTCCACAGTACGGAAATCTGTCGCTGAGAATATGTGTATGAAATCAAATGAGTGCGGACAGCTCAGTGGTAGGTATTGGGCTCGTGACTGGGAGGTCCGGGTTCGAATCCTGTTCAGCAGGAAAAGAAATTTTCTAGTTGGAAGGGTTTCGGACACCATTTCACTGTTGGGTCAAAAATAAACACTGCTGTGACCTAAAGTTGCGCAAGATCGCAGTAACAAGACCTATCCAGAACGCAACTGAATTCCTAACTTGCACAAGCTGAAAAAGCTTCTGAGGGATCATAACAGAAGATTTAGAAGTATCAGGATAATAATAATAATAAAATGAAGAAGTAAAAATTTCAAGAATATTTATTGACCATAAAAACTTCATTTACCTAATGATAGCATACAACAGATAAAATATTGTCAGTCGATAGTTATTGAACCTTGTACTAAAACATCACAACTGTTCATTAACAAAAATAAGATAGTCACATTTCTATTCTATATAGTATCACCTATAAATCAATAAATCTTTCAACATAAACCACTCTTGAACTCTAGGAAAGTATGTTCGGTAACAGTTACAATTACATTTTTTTGTTCTCTCCTCCAATGCTTGAACATATAGAATGTCATGACCGATATCGTTACAAAAATGACCAAAGCTATGGTCGTAAGTGCTATTGAATTGAACACCGAAATTTGAAAGCCACCCCTTATTGAACAGTTGGCTTCCTGTTCGTCATTTCCTGATGGACAATGCCTCAGTCCATCGCACCAAAGGTCAGAACTGATGCAGGCTCCCAGTTCCGGACAACTGTAAAAAATGATGAAGATCATATTAATAGGATAATGAACAATAGGACCATATATTATTGGCAAAGTTCACTCTCTTGAATAAATCTATCTTGACAATCGCAATAAATAAACATTCCACATACTCGTATCATATGCATACATCGTCAAATAGATTTCTCAAGAAATAAACAATATATATTCTGGAAATGAGATGCATATTTTCCTCTATTTCAACTGCAATATATTTGATAGAAATTCTTTGTTTGTTAATCTTTGCTTTATGCAGGATGAGACAAAATAGAAAAAATGAGAAAAATCTAAATTTATCGAATTTATGATAGATTGGGCCGTTGCTTGGTAGAAATCAGTTGTAATTGTCATTATAAAATAAAACACTTGTTTACATTTTCTACTTTATTTTTGGTATTGACGTACGTTTCGTCTTTGCTAGAAAGACTTCATCAGAATACGAAGTAACAGTTGTTGTACAATGAATTTATAAGATTTTTTACAGAAGGTATACATGTGTTTTTAATTGTTCGTCGGGTTGGTTTTCTCAAAGAATATTCCCTTCAGAATCGTGTTCACTCGATCCCTTGTAAATATTGAATAGAGGGGTGTAATAAAAGTCTATTTGTTCATTTACTAGGTTATTGCTGTTTTTATGTTTATTTATTTCGTAAATTTCCCATAAGTTCAATTTTAGACCTCTATTTTCAACATGTAGAATTTCTATTTCTTTTGTGAAAGAATGGTTATTTTCAAGAAGGTGTTTAGCATAATGTGAATCTTTTTTATTTTTATCAAAACTTCTTTTATGTTCGGTTAGGCGTGTACCGAAATTTCTACCTGTTCTACCAATATAAATCTTTGGGCAATCTGGGCAAGTGAGTTTGTATACACCTGATAATTGAAGTTTATCCATACTGTTTTTATTGTTTTTGATGTAAATAACCATTCTTTCACAAAAGAAATAGAAATTCTACATGTTGAAAATAGAGGTCTAAAATTGAACTTATGGGAAATTTACGAAATAAATAAACATAAAAACAGCAATAACCTAGTAAATGAACAAATAGACTTTTATTACACCCCTCTATTCAATATTTACAAGGGATCGAGTGAACACGATTCTGAAGGGAATACTCTTTGAGAAAACCAACCCGACGAACAATTAAAAACACATGTACACCTTCTGTAAAAAATCTTATAAATTAATTGTACAACAACTGTTACTTCGTATTCTGATGAAGTCTTTCTAGCAAAGACGAAACGTACGTCAATACCAAAAATAAAGTAGAAAATGTAAACAAGTGTTTTATTTTATAATGACAACTAAATTTATCGATTATTTATTTTCGATTAATTATAGTTATTCCACAACTGAATTTGAATTCAATAGTCCGTATTACCACGTCTTCTTTCAATCAACTGCCCATTAGGCCTAGGCATCCCACGAATCAAGTCACAATGAAACTTTCAGGCATATCGTATCATTCTGATAACACCCCAAATTGGGGAAATTATCCCCAAATTCGTTGCGCAGAGGATCAAAATTGGTCCAATGATGTTTTATACGTATACCAGTCATTGTTCGTTCAACGATAATAAGAGGGGTACGGCGACCGAACATTATACGCCCCCAGCACATTATTGATCCGCCTTGAAAGACCACAACTTTCTGGGCGAGATTGAGTCGCTCTAGTCTGCCTGGACCTCTCCAAACCCTTTCTCGTCCACTATCACTTTGTAAACCGAATCGTGACTCGTCCGATAAAAGTACGTTGCGTCATTGTGGTAAAAGCCAGTCTTGGTGGTGTTCTGCCCATTGCCGACGGATAGCTCTATATCCAGGTGATAGCCGAGGTACTCTTAAAGGCCTTCTTGCCCTTAAATTTGAGGAATGAAACCGTCTCCTTATGGTACTGGTTGAGACTACCCATCTATAGGTCCTCAAAAAATGACCTTGAAAGGGTGTTCGATTCCTTCGAGTAAAATTTGCGATATAATGGTCTTCCCTTGCAGATATTACTCTGGGTTGACCAGGCACTGGTCTTCATGTGACTTTTTTACATCTAAATATTTGTGGCGACTGCCCAAACGGTATCCCATTCGGCCAATATATGGCGTCACCTGAAGTGCAGCATCGAAGTTATCGAAGAAGTAGGGAAGTGAAACGTCATCGAAGTGTGTGCCAATAGATGTCACTATTAAATGTGCAGCACAGTATAGGAATCATCACACTGGATACCAGAAGCATCAATAGCGTTTGAAGCGACAAAGAAGAAACTGGTTACAGCTACGCTATTTGCTCTTCCCAACGACAACGCTTCCCTAGCTATTCTAAGCGACGCATCGGACACAGCAGTTAGAGTTACGCTGCAACAACTGAACGACAAAGATTGGCAACCACTAGTGTTTTTCTCGAAAAGCAGAAACTCGGCAGAAACTCGCTGGAGCATATGAAAGTGAACTTTTTGCCATCTACTTTGCCATCAAGCACTTCAGACATATGGTTGACGCCAGAAATTTCATCATCTACACCGATCACAAGCCTCTTACGTTCGCCTTCCAACAGAATCCAGAGAAGTGCTCATCCCGGCAGTTTCGTACATAGATTTCATTTCGCAGTTCTCAACGGATATTCGCTACGTACCTGTAGACCAAAACGTCGTAAAACCGACACCCTGTCACGAGTGGATGAACTTACCTCCACATTAGACTACGAAGCGTTAGCTACCTCACAGAAAGATGACTCAGAGATGAAGAAGTTTCTACAAGGTGAAACAGAATTAAAATTCAGATCAATGAAGCCAATAGGTTCCTCTATTACAGTCTACTGCGACACTTCAACCCTCCTGGCAAGACCGTTCATCACTAAACCCTACCGTAAAGCAGCTATTGACACCGCCCACCGACTTTCTCACTCAGGCATCAATGCGACTGTCAAACAAAGATTCGTATGGCCTTCTAGCAAAGCGGACTGCAGAAAATGGACACGAAGCTTCCTAGAATGCTAATAAGCCAAAGTTACTTGACATGTAGTCGCATCCGTAGGTTCGTTTACCCAACCATCGAGAAGGTTTGAACATGTACATCTCGGCATAATAATAATGCCACTCTGGGTTTCCGATATGTATCACATACACCGATACACACGATGGCTAGAGGCAATCCCGCTACAAGATCAAGAAGCAGAAACCGTAGCCCGATAATTCTATAGACATTAAATATCTCGATTTGGCACTCCTCTACGCGTCACCACAGACCGAGGAAGACAGTTCGAATCGTGCCTTTTTAACGAACTTGGCAAGTTAAAGGGTACCAAACACCTCCGAACAACCGCGTATCATCCAGCTGCCAACGAAATAGTAGAACGCAGTCATCGGCAACTTAAGGCAGCGATCAAATGCCACCAAAACAGCCGATGGACAGAGATATATCGACAGTCCTACTCGGAATCCATGGCGCGAAGATCTGAAAACTACCTACGCAGAAGTATGAGAGCTTCTTCGATTTCCTGGTGAATTTCTATCAGGGAGAGAAGATATAAGCAAAACCAATGATTCGACGGAATTCGTAAAAAATCTACGGCTGCAGATGTAGCGAGTCAGACCTACGAATGGCACACGTCATGGAGAGCGAAAAAGTTTCGCTTTCAAAAAGCTAAAATCCACGGACTACGTGTTTATCCGGCATGACGGCCCAAAATTGATATATTTAATTCAACTTCAAACCTACTCTGAAGATTTTAAGCCTCTAGGTACGATCGTTCGGAAATTAGCTTGCTGGTTGCTTGAGGTCACTCATGTAAATTGGGGAGTTGACTATTTTATATAACTAATTTTTAAAATTTTTACTCAGAAATATTTTATTTTGGCTTGATATTAATATATACATATAGACGAGGACGTAGTTTGCAATAAACTTTTCTTTTGATCAATTTTGTTTGCAATATTTTTACTTTCAATAAAATATCGGTTTGCCTTGGGTTACTAAAGTTCTCATCTGTCAAACAAAGTGTTTGTCAAAACTACATTTCCTTCTTTAAAATGAATTCCAAGAAGCAGCGAAGCTGCATGGGAATTCCTTTTACTGGGGAAGTCTTAAGAAAGTTACCAATCAGCATATAAGTGTTTCAAACAGTGGTGCTTAGAAATGAATTCAACCTCAATATCGGAAACAACAATGCTGGTATACTACTCTGTCAAGAAAGTACCGGGAATTTTCAATTAAAACAACATTTTTACATTTAATCGTCAACATTTATTGGGTCGCCTTCAAAATAGGCTCCATTTGCTCCAATACATCTATGCCAACGGCACTTCCAATTATCGAAACATTTTTTATAGGCGCTTTCCGGGATGGACTTTAGCTCTCGCGCCGAATTTTGTTTTATGGCTTCAATCGACTCAAAACGGGTGCCACGAAGGAGCAATTTTAGTTTTGGGAAGAGGAAAAAGTCGCAGGGAGCCAACTCCGGCGAATACGGTGGTTGCTGAAGCACGTTTGTTGAGTTTTTGGCGAGAAAGTCAGTCACCATCGTAGCTCGGTGAGACGGCGCGTTATCGTCATGCAAAATCCATGAGTTGTTCGCCCACAAATTTGGCCGCTTCTTACGGATACGCTCACGCAAACGTTTCATAACGCCTAGGTAATACTCCTTGTTTACCGTCTGACCCTCTGGAACGAATTCGTAGTGCACCACGCCACGGATATCGAAGAAAACAATGAGCATCACCTTCATTTTCGAGCGGCTTTGGCGTGGTTTTTTCGGTTTCGGCTCATTTTTTGCCACCCATTCCGATGATTGCTGGCTTGTTTGCATATCGTACTCGTAGACCCAGGTCTCATGACCAGTTATAATGCGTTCCATGAATGTAGAATCGGAATTACAGCGATCCAGCATGTCTGAAGCAACCTGTTCGCGATGACGTTTTTGAAGAAAATTCAGGTCTTTCGGTACGAGTCGTGCGGACACCTTTCTCATGCCCAAAATATCAATCAAAATCGTACGTGCGGACTCGTGGGATATCTTAAGATCATGTGCTATCTCTCTCAAGCTGGTACGACGGTTTTCCAGCACCCTTTCCTTAATTTTATCGACGTTATCTTCGATCGAAGCCGTCGATGGGCGACCACTTCACGACCGTCCTTGAAGGCTCTGTACCACTGATATGCACGAGTTTTCGATAGAGCATTATCACCATTTACTTCCGTAGGGAATTAAGTTTTCACTTACTTCCCGTTGTCAATAGTAACCCAAGCTATTTCAAGTAGTACTCAATTCAATCAAATCAATGTCGTTACAATCTACATTGTCAGTATTGGAAAAAATAAATAACCAACCTTCTCAATTTACAATTGTATTGTAAGTACATTATTTATCGCCAACTATTAGTACCTACCTATGGGGACATTCTGGAGGACTTATCATCAGTAAGGAACTTGGAATACTCAATGCTGGATTCTTGGAAATCTCCATCCACGTTATAACGAAATTTCCTCTTTCTCTTTGTAGAAACTCTATAACAAAACTCCTGGAATGCATGTTATTATTTTTTCTATAAGTAAATAGGCTCCAACCTTCAGAAAACAATTCAACAACTTCTGAAGTGTCTTGATAAAATGGACAAATGATATGTATATCTTCACTTTTACCTCCAGGATAAACTAAAATTCTATTTTGACTAGGACATAATCTAGGATCCACTTTCTCCACCCCTCTTATCTTGAGGTAAATAAAGTTATTTAGTGGATCTTCAGGCTCGATTAGCCAAGGCTGTTGGCTACATAATGAAGCCGTTTGGTTATCTTCGCTTATTCTCAAGTAATAGTCACTGTTTCTGACTGTGATTTCTCCACTGGAACCCTTGAGTTTTCTAGTTTTCCAAATATCAACACAGTTTTTTTCATTATGGGATGACACAAATTCAAAGTTACCGTCAAAGAAATAGCTCATGTAGTCCTCGTGGATCATCATGTTTGTGATGGTGAAGGTAACTTTTACTTTCTTTGCGGTCTTGGTGGTTATTGTAATTGGTTCACTGGTGTTTTGACAGAAACAACCTCGGGTGATCTCAACTCCATTCCAAGGATATTCTGATATTTTTATGTTAGCGATGCCGTTATTGTAGGATCGAACGTCGCAAATCCATCTGTCTATGTCAGGATTATAAATCGACTGGCAATCCTTGTTCCCGAAACCCATTCTGGAGAACGTCATTTTTAATTTTTGATATTCAGAGGATTCGAAGTGGTACGTACAACTTAAATCTTTCTGGCCGCCCCTGCCGTAGAGGAAAGTTATCCTGGGGGATGAAATCCTGCCATTTTGTCCACGTAGCAGGCGGTCGCAGGGATTCCTGCTGGCTTGAACTCCTTCCTGCCCCAGATCGATAAATTCATATCGTAAAACGAAGCTGACGGGATATAAAACACTGCCGTACCTTATGGATTGCGAAATAGTTAAATCAGAACTCGACGATATATAGCTTTCAGCCAGGCCGCAAGGTCGAGGTTCCCTTGAAGAATTTTTGAGTAGCGAGTGGTCGCAAAGTTTCGGCTTGTCATCTTTGCAGAACTGGCCTATAAGGGGTACGGTATTTTCGTTTTTCATGTCGCCATCCCATATTTGGAGTTTGACATCGCAGTCGCCCGAATTGAAGTCGGGCCTCTCGTTAGTCACGTGATATTTGATGAAGGAGATCCAGATGACCTCTTTCTGCTGACCACGGAAGTGGTAGTTGCAAGTGGTGTTGGGCGGAAGTGAATGCAGGGGGTTTTCTAAGAAACCCGTTATATTTCTGAAGCTTGTCACTAGAAATTCACATCTTTTTCCGTGTTCTATGTATGTGGGGGACTCTTTGTTGACGAAAAATACCTGTAAATAAAAAAAGTGTTAAAATAATAAATAAGATGCTGCCTAGAACAAGGTGAGGTTTTTTCGAATCATAAAGAATTAGAGTTCTTGAAAATATTAATTTCAATATAGAAATGTTGACATTTAATATTTGTGCTTGGTAGGTTAGCATTAATGTTATTTAAATATTTTAAAGATTTCAAAATTAGCCTTCTACATATTTAATTCCAAAAGATTATATTTAATGATTATAACTTCTGAAAATAAATTAAAATAATGTCGTATAAGTACCACTTATATCATGACATATAAAATAAACATTCATTATAAGACCTCCGAATGGTATAACAAAATCCAATAAATAAAAATTATTAACCAAAATCCTATAAATTAAATATTTTGAATAGACAAAATTTTGTTTCTGCTGATCAATCTTATGAAAACCAATATCTTTCAAAAATATCCAACATAATCTTAAGAATTTCATCATAAAACTATCTTACTTAGACTATTCAATATTATTGGATATCTAACTAAGGTACTTTATATAAAAACTCAAGATATGTTGAACATTACTGAAAAACTAGTTTTAAGAGAGACTTTGCTTCTTCAGTATTCAAATAATTCATATTCAATAAATATAACATCAACTAACAACAAATATTCACTCACCCTTCGATCTTCTAGAAAGAATTCTTCCGAAATGAAACCTTTTAATGTAGAGAGAACGGTTCACTACATACAAAAATATTTCTGTGGTTTACCCTTGATCTAGAAGATTGAAAGACAATTTAACGGCCTCTGCTATAGCACAAGGACTATCTGTATAAAGAATGTTAAGGGAACCAAATAATTATATATTATGAATAAAATAACATAAATAGAGGTTAATTCTTGATAGAAGGTATATAAAATTATTTAAATATCGAAGGGTGAGTGAATATTTGTTGTTAGTTGATGTTATATTTATTGAATATGAATTATTTGAATACTGAAGAAGCAAAGTCTCTCTTAAAACTTGTTTTTCAGTAATGTTCTACATATCTTGAGTTTTTATATAAAGTACCTTAGTTAGATATCCAATAATATTGAATAGTCTAAGTAAGATAGTTTTATGATGAAATTCTTAAGATTATGTTGGATATTTTTGAAAGATATTGGTTTTCATAGGATTGATCAGCAGAAACAAAATTTTGTCTATTCAAAATATTTAAATTATAGGAATTTGGTTAATAATTTTTATTTATTGGATTTTGTTATACCATTCGGATGTCTTATAATGAATGTTTATTTTATATGTCATGATATAAGTGGTACTTATACGACATTATTTTAATTTATTTTCAGAAGTTATAATCATTAAATATATTCTTTTGGAATTAAATATGTAGAAGGCTAATTTTAAAATTTTTAAAAAATTTAAATAATTTTATATACCTTCTATCAAGAATTAACCTCTATTTATGTTATTAGCATTAATGGTTATTAAGCGTATTCTAAGCACAAAATAACTTGTATGTTTCATAAGAAAAGAAGCCAAATTTGTGATTTAGTACTGTAATAAAGTAGAAATTATTATCACTACTGTTGACGATATATCATATTTGATGGTATACAGAGACATTTTCAAAAACTTTGTCAGCATTTCAGAAAACCGCTCAGAATCGTTAGTTTCTTTACCATTTCCGGTATTTTTGACTCCGTCACTTTCACTCCCAAGGTAGGGGCAGAATCAAACTAAAATATTTAAATGGCATTAGGGATCGAGTGATATTTCTTTCAAGGTCCCACAATTTTCATCGTAATAGCCTCATTTTATAATTTCATCCAATACTTATTCGGAATTTAGATTTTAAACTTGAAACTTATCTACCGAAAACCACTAACGTGAAAATGGCAGTCAATCAATTTAGGTACGCCAATGGTAGTATTTTTTGCCCTGCATTGATTTGTTTACACCCTTGTAAAAAACCATACGATAACACAATCACACGTGTTACGTCTAGTATGAGACTGCCCTGTCTGCATAATTCATTTATTTCTTATCGTTGGTGCCAGTAAACACTTAAATCTTTCCATGACGATATCTTCAAACTACGTTTGAAAATTCTATTGTATTTGCGTACTTAGCTTATCCTTACTAAGTTGAAGGATTAGTTATTCCCTCTTTATCGATCAACAGATATCCGAAATTTTCCGAATCAAAATTCCTATTCTAAGAGGTGACCAATGAGAATTCATTCCTCATATGTCTAGTCAACCCACAAATAATGTTTTCAATTGATTTCGTTATTTTCCTTCTTTTATCTCTTGTTGGAATGAAAGAAAATGTTGGAAAAATTCTATTTTTCAATGTTGTTTCCTAGAACTTCAACACATTTGTTAGATCGAGAAATAAGCTTCTCTAAACCTTGTGAAAAATATTCTTCCTGCTTCTCCTCAAAATAAGTATTATTTGCTATCTTCAGTTCTTCATCGTCGGAAGATCGCTTTCCAGGAAGATATTTTTTCACATTTGGGAATAGGTAGTGGTAACTGGTAGCCAAGTCTAGATTGTACGGAGAAACAGTAATTTCTTCGAAGCCACATTCCCGCACAGCAGCCTTTGGCACGTGGGTCTTGTGAACCGGCGCGTTGTCGTGAACTTGCTTCTCTTAAATTACGCACAGTGGTTGCGTATTATACTGATCTGATTCTTTCACTCTTAATTGTATTGTATAAACAAAATATCTTTAGAATCTCAAAAGTCCGTAGCAATTATTTTTCCAGCGGATGGGGTGACTTCGAACTTGGGGGCTGTGCACCCTTTTCAATCCACTGCATGGACTCTTGCTTACTATCAGAGTTATAGTAATGAACCCACGTCTCATCCCAAGTAACCAGCCGGTTGAAAATAGTTAATGAGTCTTCTCCACAGAGCTCTAAAAACTCCTTACAGCTTTCGATTCGCACTTGCTTCTGAGGTGCGGTGAGCATTCTCGGTACCCATCTTGCACTGACCTTTGAGAGGTTAAGATGGTCATGAAGCATGTATGGTACCCACGGATACCTATCCGTGGGTACCATACATGCTTCATGACCTTTGTCATCTCTGCTTACATCTTGATTTTTATTGTGGCATCTTCAAGTACCAGCTTTTCCACTTTCTTCAAATTTTCTTCACTGGTGCCGCTAACGGGCTCGCCCGAGCGAGGACTGTGTTCAATGCTATCTCTGCCTCTTTTGAATTCACTTGACCACTTTTGAACGGTAGATAACGATGGGACACAGTCTGGGTAACAAGCAACAACCATTCATGAATGATTTTTTGACTTTTTCTCTGCTTAGTGAGGAACTTTATAACGGTGAGATGCTCGATTTTCTTCATCATTGTGGCATCAGTCATTCTTGTCGTCTTTCACTGAGGATACCTAGAAAACTACTGATCGTAAATTAGGTAAATTTTATAATTAAACCGTCAGATAAAGTTAAACACCTTTACAGTTCTTAGATTCAGTGTAATTAATCATTGCGATCAATTAATTTTCTATTGTTTGTGGTTTTAAATTCTGGAATAATAAACAGAGAACGGCGGTAAACTAACCGCGTTACAAAACAACACACTTGAAATTAGTGGATTCCAAATTATTGTCGTATTGAGAATTGCTGGATGATAGTTTACTTGGTTATCTTTTTGAAGAGTAAATGCTACTTTAAGCTCGAAACCGAGAGGTCCTGGGTTCAAATCCTGTTTAGGCGAGGAAGAAATTTTCTGCTTGGACGGGTTTCGCCCACCATTTCACTGTTGGGTCGAAAAGTAATAGTGATGTAACCTTAAGTGGCGTAAGATCGCAGCAATAAAGCCCACCCAGAACACAACTGATCTCTGAGGGATTCTGAGGGATCTTCACAGATCAGGATAATATAAAAAATACAGAAAATATATAAATGAACGTGCAAATAGAAAAGTTGAAGCATTTAATCAATAACATCAACATGGATATGTCGGTAGGATATCTGTTCTACAGATAGTGAAGAAATTTCAAGAAACGGAGAATATAGCTAATGGAAAAGTTGAAATGCAAAACCTTTTAGTTAGTGAAGATAATTTTGTGACATGTTCATCTTTATCCTACGTTAACCACGAGGCAGCTGGCATATGTGTCTGGGATCAATCGAACTAGAGTCCACATTTTTCCAAAAACATCCCATCCATATAAAATATATTCAATCCAGAAATTTAATGGGATAGTTATGATAGTCATTCGAAATTTTGCGAAACAGTGAGCGAGAGGGCAGTGACCAGTCCTCAGTTCCTTTGTGCCCTAGTTCCAAGAAACAGCATGCTATCGTTTCGTCCAAATATCTGTAATTTTAGAATTTTGAGTTGATTCGTGGCAGTAGGCCGTCCTTCCGCAAACACGCTAACTTTTGAACGAAAATAGCTAGAGCCTTGAAACTTCCAGGGGAGGTTTCTTACATGTCGCGGCTTGGTTCGTTAATGGCCGAAATCGGTTAAATAATTTTGCGATAATGAACGTTTGTAAATTTAGTATATTTTCTACACATTTGATCGATCTGAATTTCAGCATTTAGAAAAAAAAATATTTTCTGAAGATCGTGGGTGATACGAACTAGAGCGCAAAAGCTCCTGACTTCACGTCAATGCTTTCCACCTTTTTGATAATTACTTTTCCGATTAATGAAGTTTTTCATTCAACGAGAAAGCAAATCCTCACAAGTGCCGCCATTGGTATGATTCAAATCCAAGAGAGGACTGATGATTTTTTGTTTGCCTAGTAATGAGTGTGGATAGCTCAGCGGGAGAGCATCGGACTCGTGACCGGGGGGTCCGGGTTCGAATCCTGTTCTGGTGGAAAAGAAATTTTTCAGTTGGACGGGTGTCTGCCACCATTTCACTGTTGGGTCAAAAATTAACAGTGCTGTGACCTAAAGTGGCGCAAGATCGCAGTAACAAAGCCTACACAGAACACAACTGAACTCCTAACTCGCACAAGCTGAAAAAGCTTCTGAGGGATCTTCACAGAAGATCTAGGAGTATCAGGATAATAATAATAATAATAATAATTTGACTGACAAAATATATGTATTTGAAATTACTGTTTTGACTGATATTATTCGTCAGTATTTCTACTAACGATTTCAACGACATTGGATTGGCATTGAATGGTCCTCATGATCATCAGATTTATCTCCCCTCCATTAATCAGGGCATATCGGGTGTTTTTTTAGAGTGATAGAACTTTAAATTGAAATAAAACACATTTAAAATAATATTGAAGCCAATTTTTTTATTTGAAAGATAATTTTATGACATTTATGTTCTAGAAATAATCTCCGGCATATGTCCATCACGACTAGCTCTGAGGAACCGCATTCGACCAGACCAATTTTGTACCAATTTTTCAAGCCTTATTTCATCAATAACATGAGTCATGTTGGCTTCCAAAGCGTCTTTTGTTTCTGGTTCATCAGCATACACCAATGACTTGACATAATCCAAAAGAAAAAAATCCAGTGGAGTTATGTCACATGATCTTGGAGGCCCATTAAGTGAACCATTTCTCGAAATAATGTTATCGCCAAATCTTTCTTTCAATAAATCAATGGTTACGGTAGCAGTATGAGGTGAAGCACCATCTTGTTGGAACCAAAACACTTCTGGGTCGATACCATTCAAATTTTGAAACAAATAATCATTGATCATCGATCAATAAAGAGCACCATTTACTGTAAGATTAGCTCCAGCATCGTTTTTAAAGAAATATGGACCGATGATGTCTCCAGCGAGTAAAGCATACCCTACAGTGCATTTTTCAGGATGCAATGGAACCTGCAGAATTTCCTGAGGATTGTTTTCACTCCATATAAGGCAATTTTTCTTGTTTACATAGCCGTTCAACCAGAAATGAGCTCCATCACTAAACACAATTTTGCGATTAAAAAAGTGGATCAACTTCAAGCTTGTCTAGGGCCCAATCAGCAAACAAACGACGCTTATTATGGTCAAGTGGCTTTAGTTCTTAAACCAGTTGGATCTTGTATGGGTGTAGACCAAGATCTTTACGCAAAGTTTTTCATGTAGTGGATGCACAGAGTCCAACTTGTTGTGAACGTCGACGAATAGACAAATCTGGATCATCATTAACACTATGACTTACAGCCGTGATATTTTCTTCTGTACGTACAGTTCTTTGTCTTGTTGTTGTTGAACCGAGTAGAGAAAATGTTGTCCGAAATCCATCGATAGTTCGACGAATAAGCTGCTTTGATGGACGATTATGTAAACCATAAATTTCACGAAGTGCTCTATAAGTTTGGCGAATAGAACAATGATTTTGAAAATAAATTTCAACAATTTGTTCTTGATTGTTTCGGTCTCTACTTGACGGAAATTCATCGTAAACGATTTGAAGTAAAACACTTTATTTCCGCTTATTTTTATTTAGTTACCATACTCACCTGACGAAGTCAATATGTAATTGACGAAACAATTGTCGTTGAAAAATAAAAATAAGCGGAAATAAAGTGTTTTACTTCAAATCATTTTCAACAATTTGTAAACGTTGTTGTGGCGTGACTCTTACCATGACTTACTGAACAGAAATGTCAAAACAACATGGCGTCTATCTTCTGTCAAATCACAGTTATCCCTATCGAAAGTTCTATCACTCTAAAAAACACCCGATATATTCTCGAAACGAGTGGATTGGTGGGTGCAACTTAACTCATTATATTGTTTCACCTGTGTACTTTTTAATGGTGAAAAATTGTAGTCGCAAACGGGTATTATTCACTTAGTCCATTTCAGTGACCAAAGAAAAAAACGTGAGAATTGGAAGACTAATAAGCACAACCAAATGGAATTTGCATTATTAGGAAATCTCAATATTGCAGAGTAAGATTCATCGTATTGGGTGAACATTCAGAAATACAATGAAAAAGTCGCAATAGGTATGCCCTTTCAAAATTTGTAGACTGTAAACTTTTTTGGTGCTTTCGAATTGCTTCTACGCGGCCATGATGAAAGAGACTGAAACCTGGAATTTTTGGCTTGTTAATTTTTCTGTGGAAAGTTGAAAAAATATTATCTGAACATTTAAATAAAAATATAGTCTTCAAAGGCACTTCGATAGATATTCTAAATGATTTACTAGATCGCATGCTTGAGATTTCTCAAAAAATAATATTTGCTGAAATAGAAATAGCTTAGTTTTCATCGATTATGTTGTATAATGTTGTATATTTGCATCGGTATATGCAAAACTCAGAGTCAGTGAAATATCTTTGGGGTAATTTGGTTCCTGAAAAACTTTATGGGAATATAGTAAATGGACATATCCGAAAAATTTTGGACCGTGTTCTAGAAAACTGCCCTGAAAACCTTATATCGGAAAATTGTGACACAGCAGTTGTTATGAGTGGATCGTACTCAGGTGTTCAAATGAAAATAAAAGAAAAATATCCTTTCGCCCTTTTCATACATTGCTACGCACACCAATCAAATTTAATTATATCAAATTCTACATCAAACTATCCAGAAATGAGAATATTTTTAGGAAATTTGCATGACATTCTAGCAATTTCATGTGATTCACCACTCGTAGTTGAAGTTGGAAAAAACCTCATGGAGCTTCTACTTGTCAGAATTTCAATAAATGAACTGTAAATACAACTTTTGAACATGAAAATTCTCGAACAGAATGCATGGAATAAATCAAATGAAATGTTGCGAATACAAACGTAGCCAGTGCTTCATTCGGAATCAGAGGAATGCGGCAAGATCCAATTTTTGTTTTTTGGTAGAAATTTTTTCATCGTGTCATACCTCATATAGATATTCTATTAAACCAACTTCAACAAAAAAAAATTGAGTCACATTAGGTCGGCATGCATTGAAGAAAAATAAAGCAAATATTATAACTTCATTTGAATATTAAAACATATTGAAATATGTGTATCTTCTACAACTTTAATTTCAAAAAATTTTTATTCAAAAAACTTTCAGAGTTAAATTTATGTCTACAACAAGCACTGCTTACATTTAGTAGACGTATATAATCAAAACTCAATATATAATGTCAAATGGAATAAATAACCCAACTGATTTACGAAAGTATTTGAAATTAATAAATAAATATTTAAAGGAGACAAAATTTTGTTTCTGGTCTTACCTTTAAGAACACCAATTGCCTTTTAAAAACATGAACACACTTAAAGGACTTCTCAAAGAATATAATTTATTTGAAATATTTAATATATTTAAATATTCGAATAAACTATTTAAAAAATCTCTAAAAAATGTGCACTATATCTTCAAAAAACAAATATAATTCTAAGCAATCCCGTCTTCAGCCCTCATTTAATATTCCAAATATCAAAATCAAAAAACTAACCTATATCTCTCCACGTGTTAAAAGACTAAAGCTTCGAAACACAGATCAACTATATAATTCAAGATTGATCTATGTTCTAACAAAATCAAAGAACAGTGTGAGTTATTTTAAGGTTTATTTAAATTCATTGACATTCCATAATGAGATTTATTGAAGCCAAAATATAATTATATATTATATGTAAAATAAAATAGAATAGAAAGGCCTTTTACTTGACAAAAGAAATATAACAAAATTTGAATATTAAAACATATTGAAATATGTTTATCCTCTACAATTTTAATTTCAAAAATTTTTTATTCAAAAAACTTTTAGAATCAAATTTATGTCTACAACAAGCATTTCTTACATTTAATAGACGTATATAATCAAAACTCAATATATAATGTCAAATGGAATAAATAACCCAACAGATATACGAAAGTAATTAAAATTAATAAATAAATATTTAAAGGAGACAAAATTGTTTCTGGTCTTACCTTTAAGAACACCAATTGCCTTTTAAAAACATGAACACACTTAAAGGACTTCTCAAAGAATATAATTTATTTGAAATATTTAATATATTTGAATATTCGAATAAGTTATTTCAAAAATCTCTAAAAACTGTGCACTATATCTTCAAAAAACAAATATAATTCTGAGCAATCCCATCTTCAGCCCTCATTTAATATTCCAAATATCAAAATCAAAAAACTAACCTATATCTGTCCACGTGTTAAAAGACTAAAGCTTCGAAACACAGATCAACTATATAATAATAATAATAATTCTACAATAAAATTGTAGAAGATAAATATATTTCAATATGTTTTAATATTCAAATTTTGTTATATTTCTTCTTTCAAGGAAAAGGCCTTTTATTCTATTTTATTTTACATATAATACATAATTATATTTTGGCTTCAATATATCTCATTATGGAATGTCAATGAATTTAAATAAAACTTTAAATAACTCACACTGTTCTTTGATTTTGTTAGAACATAGATCAATCTTGAATTATATAGTTGATCTGTGTTTCGAAGCTTTAGTCTTTTAACACATGGAGAGATATAGGTTAGTTTTTTGATTTTGATATTTGGAATATTAAATGAGGGCTGAAGACGGGATTGCTTAGAATTATATTTGTTTTTTGAAGATATAGTGCACATTTTTTAGAGATTTTTGAAATAACTTATTCGAATATTTAAATATTTCAAATGAATTATATTCATTGAGAAGTTCTTTAAGTGTGTTCATGTTTTCAAAAGGCAATTGGTGTTCTCAAAGGTAAGACCAGAAACAAAATATTGTCTCCTTTAAATATAAATTTATTAATTTTAATTACTTTCGTATATCTGTTGGGTTATTTACTCCATTTGACATTATATATTGAGTTTTGATTATATACGTCTATTAAATGTAAGCAGTGCTTGTTGTAGACATAAATTTAATTCTAAAAGTTTTTTGAATAAAAATTTTTTGAAATTAAAATTGTAGAAGATAAACATATTTCAATATGTTTTAATATTCAAATTTTGTTATATTTCTTCTATCAAGTAAAAGGCCTTTCTATTCTATTTTATATTATAACTTCTATTGCTGCTGTTATTGATCCTTGGGATCCCGTACCTCCATCACCAAAAAAGAAATGTTTGGTTTTCCAAAAAGTGGCAAATCGTATTAGTGCAATATAAAATTTTAAATAACATACAGATTTATTCTGTTAACCTCCTACAAATTTTAATTTAAAAATTCATTTGTTTTCAATGTCATGAATCCTACTGCACCTGTCCTTTATGGAAAGCAAAAATTACATAAAGAACACATTCCTTTGTTTCATATATAAATTCACCAGCTTATAATTTATGTAAATATCTGGCTACAAATCTAACGTTCTAACGTTCATAATAAATTGTTATACTTCTCCGTATACTTTCAAAAATTCTTTAGAATCAATTGAAAAATTAAAACAGACTTCCTTAGCAAACAACTGTAAATTCATCTCATTTGACGCGAAAAGCCTGTTTACTTTTATACCAACTAATGAATTTTATTTGAAAAAAATTCACAGTTTTTATGTTTCACAATTTATTCAGAATCCTGACACGTATTTCTGTGTCTCGACCATCTTCAAAGGAATACAAAAAGGAACTAAACTTAAAATTGAAAAGGTTTTCTTATTAAATTTAGGATATCTGTGTATTTTTATGGCGCATGGAAATAACAGCATCCAATATAGGGGTATTGCCAAAGATGATTTGTTAAATTCTCCTTTTTCTCAATGGCTTTTTTGAATGATAGAATCTTTAACTAGTCCATCAATTTATTCTTATTAATATTATATAGTAAAGTGATATCTTTGTCATTACAATAAAACAATCTTTTTCAATTTTAAATTTAGTTCCTTTTTGTACTCTTTTGAAGATGGTCGAAAGACCGAGACGTGTCGAGGTTCTGAATAAATTGTGAAACATAAAAACTTTGTGAAATATGTTAAATATAATTGCCTATATAAACGTTTCAGCAGTAGGGTCTCGAATGGTTTTCATAAAATGGAAATTAATTCTTTAGCAGTAAATAGAAATAATTAAGCCACGATTTTGGTGAACAATAAAGAAATGAACCCCAAATTTTCCGAATCCGAGATTTATCAAGTTGACTGTGATTATTGCATTGCTACATATATATGAAAGACAGGTCGATGTTTACAACGTAGAATCAATAAATATAGGATGTCTATTTTGAAAAACCATAAATCAACCGTTTTTCCAGAACATTTAATAATTTTTTTAATGAGAAAGATGTCGCATTACTATATGATGTTAAAAAGGGTGAATTGATGGACTATTTGGGGATTCTTTCAATTAACAAATCCATTGAGAAAAAGAGGAAGTTAACAAATTCCTAAATACTCTTTGGGAACACCTCTATATTGATGATAGATTGGGCCGTTGCTTGGTAGAAATCAGTTGTAATTGTCATTATAAAATCAAACACTTGTTTACATTTTCTACTTTATTTTTGGTATTGACGTACGTTTCGTCTTTGCTTGAAAGACTTCATCAGAATACGAAGTAACAGTTGTTGTACAATGAATTTATAAGATTTTTTTATAGAAGGTGTACATGTGTTTTTAAATTGTTCGTCGGGTTGGTTTTTTCAAAGAATATTCCCTTCAGAAGTATGTTCACTCTATCCCTTGTAAATATTGAATAGAGGGGTGTAATAAAAATCTATTTGTTCGTTAACTAGGTTATTGCTGTTTTTATGTCTATTTATTTCGTAAATTTCCCATAAGTTCAATTTAAGACCTCTATTTTCAACTTGTAGAATTTCTATTTCTTTTGTGAAAGAATGGTTATTTTCAAGAAGGTGTTTAGCATAATGTGAATCTTTTTTATTTTTATCGAAACTTCTTTGATGTTCTGTTAGGCTTGTACCGAAATTTCTACCTGTTCTACCAATATAAATCTTTGGGCAATCTGGGCAAGTGAGTTTGTATACACCTGATAATTGAAGTATATCCATACTGTTTTTATTGTTTTTGATGTATTTCATAATAGGATTGTTCTCTTTCAAGTCTCTTTCAAGACAAACAATCTTGTTAGCAAATACATCAAAAACAATAAAAACAGTATGGATAAACTTCAATTATCAGGTGTATACAAACTCACTTGCCCAGATTGCCCAAAGATTTATATTGGTAGAACAGGTAGAAATTTCGGTACACGCCTAACAGAACATAAAAGAAGTTTCGATAAAAATAAAAAAGATTCACATTATGCTAAACACCTTCTTGAAAATAACCATTCTTTTACAAAAGAAATAGAAATTCTACATGTTGAAAATAGAGGTCTAAAATTGAACTTATGGGAAATTTACGAAATAAATAAACATAAAAACAGCAATAACCTAGTAAACGAACAAATAGATTTTTATTACACCCCTCTATTCAATATTTACAAGGGATCGAGTGAAAATTATTCTGAAGGGAATATTCTTTGAAAAAACCAACCCGACGAACAATTTAAAAACACATGTACACCTTCTATAAAAAAATCTTATAAATTCATTGTACAACAACTGTTACTTCGTATTCTGATGAAGTCTTTCAAGCAAAGACGAAACGTACGTCAATACCAAAAATAAAGTAGAAAATGTAAACAAGTGTTTTATTTTATAATGACAATTACCTCTATATTGGATGCTGTTATTTCCATGCGCCATAAAAATGCACAGATGTCCAAAGTGTAATAAAAGAACCTTTTTTTCAATTTTAAGTTCAGTAATTTTGTAATCTGTCGAAAAATCGAAAGACGTATCAGGATTCGGAATAAACTGTGAAATATAAAGACTCTGAATTTTTTTGAATAAAAAAGTTTTTTACTGTCTGTTATTTGATATCTCCTTCTGAGACAATGAACTTTTCAACTGCGTTTTTCCAAAAACGAGTGAAATGATCGTATTCAAACGGAAGTACCGATATTACGTGGAAATGATTTTTTGCATCGTATTTTGTAATCAAGTTTTGTCAAAAAAAGCTTAATAAAATAATCCGGAATGATTCACGTGACGCCTGTATAACAAAAAGTGAAGTAACATATGAAATAATATTCCTCGTCAAAAGTTATGCCTCTGTGCTGATTTTGATAATAATTGAGAAATAAACAGCGAAATCCTTAGTAAAATCAAATTAAACGCCCTGTATCTTTTTTCACAGCAATAATTTATTAAGGCATATTTGGTCTAGCCGTCATATTTTTGGTTCAAATAACCTGATCTTAACCTATGTCCCAATAGTTATATTAACCCTGTATAAAAAATAAATGTTAATATTTTCTCTCTCATATACGGAGCAAGTAAACGTACCGGTGAGTTATTTTTATTCTTTAATTTTGTCGCTTTTGTGTTAAGATATATTTCCTCCTAGTCAATCCGTAATAATATAAAAAAATTCATGAACAATAAATTTTTAGTGGTCACCTTCTTCACCATCACGATTATGAACAGATAAAATGGTCTTTCATTATTTTGAAAGGGTTACACCCTCCATTATACGTGTATAACGTGGAGTCGGTACCTTCTAATTTGGATGCAGAACAACCACTTCTTTTACCCACAAGTCGCCACTGATTCCAGCCCTATGTTTTGCTGTATGATATAATAAAACGGAAGGATTCCAGTTTTTCAGTGTGGTTTTCCTTTAAATATACTTCATCCAAAAAAATATCCCATACTTCTAAATGACATGTAAAATAAATGCGAATAACCTTCGTCCCTAGAGTCATTTATTTTCTCTTCCTATGTAAATATCTGAAGCGGAAAATAGCATTCAAGCTAAGTTTACCATGAAATTCAATCAGTTTTGAGAAGGTGAAATCTTTGTTTCCGGTCCGTAATTTTGTAGTCAAAATCTTAGTCTCTTAAATAAAATTAATTCTACCATATTTCTCTTGAACATTCCTTAAATGATATTTTATATGTTTGTCTGTTAAAATATATATATATATATATATACAACTTATAACTTACTTATATGTTTGTCTGTTAAAATATATATATATATATATATATATATATATATATATATATATATATATATACAACTTTGAATTTCTTGAATCATGTTATTTAAAGTTAAATTGGTCTTCCTTAGGATTTTGGATTCCACAAATAAAATGAAAAAGTGCTATGAATATTAAAAGGACGTTTCGTCCTCGGTTGAGGACATTCTCAATTTTTTTAGTATACAAACATCATGTGACCATTCTGAAAAAAGATATTACAGTCATAAAAATATATAAAATAGAACTAAGGTGTGATGTATCCAAGCAGAAAATTAATATTATTTAGTAACTCAACATTCTGAAACAATCTACCTTCCACTGGTATGCAGAGCATCGTCTACGTATTGGTTCACAATAACTCTCGAATGACGCTGTCTGCCGTGAAATATGAGGTGTTTTTAATATTTTCGCTGGATATCTCCGTATGTATTTCAAAGGAAAACATCATTGGTTATAGAGGATGGTCGCGAACATAACGATTGGTGATGAAATATTTTTTTAAAAATGTTAGGTCTTGTATCTACATTCTGTCAAGAAAGTACCGGGAATTATCGATTTAAATCTGGCGGGGCAATGAGGCAGAAAAATTTTTTTTTCCTAGGTTGGTACCACTGTCCTTGATTACTATGCCAAGCTTGAGCGGGATCTGTCGACTAGTGTGTTTGCAACAGCTGATTAAGTCAGTCGATATCAGAGTGCGTGCCGATTTTTACTATGGGTGATTACGTTGAGCAAAGAATTTGTTTAAAGTTTTGTGTTGCAAATGAATTTTCGTGTGCCGATGCATTGAAAATGTTGCAAAAGGCCTTTGGTGATAATGCTCTATCGAAAACTCGTGCATATCAGTGGTACAGAGCCTTCAAGGACGGTCGTGAAGTGGTCGCCCATCGACGGCTTCGATCGAAGGTAACGTCGATAAAATTAAGGAAAGGGTGCTGGAAAACCGTCGTACCAGCTTGAGAGAGATAGCACATGATCTTAAGATATCCCACGAGTCCGCACGTACGATTTTGATTGATATTTTGGGCATGAGAAAGGTGGCCGCACGACTCGTACCGAAAGACCTGAATTTTCTTCAAAAACGTCATCGCGAACAGGTTGCTTCAGACATGCTGGATCGCTGTAATTCCGATTCTACATTCATGGAACGCATTATAACTGGTGATGAGACCTGGGTCTACGAGTACGATATGCAAACAAGCCGGCAATCATCGGAATGGGTGGCAAAAAATGAGCCGAAACCAAAAAAACCACGCCAAAGCCGCTCGAAAATGAAGGTGATGCTCATTGTTTTCTTCGATATCCGTGGCGTGGTGCACTACGAATTCGTTCCAGAGGGTCAGACGGTAAACAAGGAGTATTACCTAGGCGTTATGAAACGTTTGTGTGAGCGTATCCGTAAGAAGCGGCCAAATTTGTGGGCGAACAACTCATGGATTTTGCATGACGATAACGCGCCTTCTCACCGAGCTACGATTGTGACTGACTTTCTCGCCAAAACCTCAACAAACGTGCTTCAGCAACCACCGTATTCGCCGGATTTGGCTCCCTGCGACTTTTTCCTCTTCCCAAAACTAAAATTGCCCCTTCGTGGCACCCGTTTTGAGTCGATTGAAGCCATAAAACAAAATTCGGCGCGAGAGTTAAAGTCCATCCCGGTAAGCGCCTATAAAAAATGTTTCGATAATTGGAAGTGCCGTTGGCATAGATGTATTGGAGCAAATGGAGCCTATTTTGAAGGCGACCCAATAAATTTTGACGATTAAATGTAAAAATGTTGTTTTAATTGAAAATTCCCGGTAGTTTCTTGACAGAGTAGTACATTTAGAATTTTTCTCTATAGGATGGTGTAATATATCTGGCTAAGGTTTCTTATATCTGGTCTGTCGTTCATGGCGTTTTCGTTTTTTTTTTATATAAATCATTTCCTTTATGCTTTTCTTATCGTTATTATTTTCAAAAGCAAAGATCTTCGTATTTTGGAAGTCTGGGTTGTGGTCATCTGTTAAAATATGTTTGTTAAGTGCTGTGCCCAGTTTTTCAAGTATTCGTGCCCATTTAGTCTATTGTTTAACAATTGTGATGTCATGCCTACATATGCTTTCTCACAATCTTTGCAGGGAATGCTGTATATCAAATTTGACCTTTTCATGGGTGGAATTTCACTTTTTAGCGGAGTAAACAGTTTTTTCAAATTATTATGCGTTTTATGGCATACCTTCAAATCATGTATTTGTAGAATGTTAGCTCTATTTTCCGATAGGTTTCGTATATACGGAATGGAAATGTATTTTTTATCTTGAATTTCTGTCCTGTTTCTTGTTCTGTTGTAAAACCTGTGCATTCTTTGTTTGACAATCTTGTTCACTAAATCAATAGGGTAGTTGTTGTTAATCAGAATTTTCCTAACTCTGTTCAGTGTATCTGCTCTCAAAGATGGGCTGCTTAGGGCAATTGCACGGTGTGTTATGCCAATTATGACACTTTGTTTTTGGCTAAAAGGATGTTCGGATGAAAAGCTCAAATATCTTTCTGACCAAAATGTTTTCGTATACCATTCTGTGAGTATGATATTGTTATTTCAGATAAGTGTTAAATCTAGGAAGTTTATTCTATTATTTTCTTCCTTTTCTATTGTAAATTGAATTTTATCATGAAAAACATTAAACGCACTTAAGATTTCATCCGTCTTGCTTTGGGGTACAGCCATGATGCAATCGTCTACATATCTCTTGTAGAAGAGTAATTCGATGTTCAATTTCTTAATTATAAGTTCCTCTACCATTTCCATCACTAGTTGCGCAACAGGGCTTGAGATTGGCGAGCCCATGGCACATCCATCTATTTGTTGGTAAAAATTATTTTCATATTGAAAATAATTTGTTGATAACGTTAGTTCGACCGCACTGACGAATTCTTCATAGGGTAAAGAGGTGTGTTCGCTTAGTTCAGCCCATTTCTTGCTTAACGCTTGCCCCACAAGTTGGTTGGGGATGTTGGTATATAGGAACTTGTGGGGCAAGTGTTAAGCAAGAAATGGACTGAACTAAGCGAACACACCTCCATAATATATATATATATATATATATATATATATATATATATATATATGTTTCGTGAAATCAAGAAATGTCAAATCGAAGAAAAACCATCAACATGTCGACCATGTGTTTGACATTTTTTGTTGCAAATAATTTATATGATCTCCCTTGAAGTTTTGCCCTGTTCAAGGGAGATCATATAAGTTATTTGCAACAAAAAATGTCAAACACATGGTCGAAATGTTGATGGTTTTTCTTCATTTTGACATTTCTTGATTTCATGAAACATTTAAAGTTTTTTCATAAAATCAATTATACTTCAGCTATCTTTGTAGCCTCTACAATTTTGACGATATATCTGGAAACGGCATTAAATTTGTTACAAGATTAGACGTTTTGTGTGCCAAAAAATTCTTATCGCGGGCGTGATAAGGAGATCAAAATCACGATTCTGAAGTGAACAAAATCAGTCATATTTCACTCATGGTTTTATGGATGAAAAATTATTAATTAGGGACATGTTTCCTTTTCAGCAAAAAGTGTCTCATTTAGCGTGCTTTCGAATGACATACCTACTTTTGTGCTAGCTGCTTGTCCTCTGTCATAATATCATGGCTTAGAAAATAACAACGAAAAGTTGAAATATTCCATACATAAATTTGCTTCTCTTGAAGCTCTATATGATTGAATATCAAAGAAATTCTCATGGAGATCATGAATTTATCTAGTGAGTCGAAATAATTCAAACGAATGAACTAAATTTTATTAATACAGATTTGATGAAAAAATGTAAAACAGTCTACTACTACTTCTAACAAAATTTGAATATCAAAACAAATTGAAATATGTTTATCTTCTACAATTTTAATTTCCAAAAGAATTTTTTATTCAAAAACTTATGTAGGTTATGTTTTTGATTTTGATATTTGGATTATTAAAAACGGCTGATGAAGGGATTATCTAGAATTATATTTGTTTTTTGAAAATATAGTGCACATTTTTTAGAGTTTTTTGAAATAATTTGTTCGAATATTTAAATGTATTAAATATTTCAAATAAATTATATTCTTTGGGAAGTCCTTCAAGTGTGTTCATGTTTTTATAAGGCAAGTAGTATTTCTTAAGATAAAACCAGAAACAAAATTTTGTCTCGTTTGAATATTTATTTATTAATTTTAATTACTTTCGTATATCTGCTGGGTTATTTATTTCATTTGACATTGTATATTGAGTTTTGATTATATACGTCTATTAAATGTAAGCGGTGCTTGTTTTAGACATTAATTTAATTCTAAAAGTTTTTGAATAAAAAATTCTTTTGGAAATTAAAATTGTAGAAGATAAACATATTTCAATTTGTTTTGATATTCAAATTTTGTTATATTTCTTCTATCAAGTAAAAAGCCTTTCTATTTTATTTTATATATAATATATAATTATATTTTGGCTTCAATAAATCTCTTTATACGGTGTCAATGGATTTAGGTAAACCTTAAAATAACTCACTTTGTTCTTTGATTTTGTTAGAACATAGATCAATCTTGAATATATAGTTGATCTGTAGTTCGAAGCTTAAGTCTTTTAACACGTGAGTGATGTAGGTTATGTTTTTGATTTTGATATTTGGATTATTAAAAACGGCTGATGAAGGGATTATCTAGAATTATATTTGTTTTTTGAAAATATAGTGCACATTTTTTAGAGTTTTTTGAAATAATTTGTTCGAATATTTAAATGTATTAAATATTTCAAATAAATTATATTCTTTGGGAAGTCCTTCAAGTGTGTTCATGTTTTTATAAGGCAAGTAGTATTTCTTAAGATAAAACCAGAAACAAAATTTTGTCTCGTTTGAATATTTATTTATTAATTTTAATTACTTTCGTATATCTGCTGGGTTATTTATTTCATTTGACATTGTATATTGAGTTTTGATTATATACGTCTATTAAATGTAAGCGGTGCTTGTTTTAGACATTAATTTAATTCTAAAAGTTTTTGAATAAAAAATTCTTTTGGAAATTAAAATTGTAGAAGATAAACATATTTCAATTTGTTTTGATATTCAAATTTTGTTATATTTCTTCTATCAAGTAAAAAGCCTTTCTATTTTATTTTATATATAATATATAATTATATTTTGGCTTCAATAAATCTCTTTATAC
Organism: Megalocaria dilatata; assembly: GCA_034642435.1. Taxonomy (NCBI): domain Eukaryota; kingdom Metazoa; phylum Arthropoda; class Insecta; order Coleoptera; family Coccinellidae; genus Megalocaria; species Megalocaria dilatata. The sequence continues at coordinate 46,204,069 of CM067859.1, read as the reverse complement.
GGTGTCAATGGATTTAGGTAAACCTTAAAATAACTCACTTTGTTCTTTGATTTTGTTAGAACATAGATCAATCTTGAATATATAGTTGATCTGTAGTTCGAAGCTTAAGTCTTTTAACACGTGAGTGATGTAGGTTATGTTTTTGATTTTGATATTTGGATTATTAAAAACGGCTGATGAAGGGATTATCTAGAATTATATTTGTTTTTTGAAAATATAGTGCACATTTTTTAGAGTTTTTTGAAATAATTTGTTCGAATATTTAAATGTATTAAATATTTCAAATAAATTATATTCTTTGGGAAGTCCTTCAAGTGTGTTCATGTTTTTATAAGGCAAGTAGTATTTCTTAAGATAAAACCAGAAACAAAATTTTGTCTCGTTTGAATATTTATTTATTAATTTTAATTACTTTCGTATATCTGCTGGGTTATTTATTTCATTTGACATTGTATATTGAGTTTTGATTATATACGTCTATTAAATGTAAGCGGTGCTTGTTTTAGACATTAATTTAATTCTAAAAGTTTTTGAATAAAAAATTCTTTTGGAAATTAAAATTGTAGAAGATAAACATATTTCAATTTGTTTTGATATTCAAATTTTGTTATATTTCTTCTATCAAGTAAAAAGCCTTTCTATTTTATTTTATATATAATATATAATTATATTTTGGCTTCAATAAATCTCTTTATACGGTGTCAATGGATTTAGGTAAACCTTAAAATAACTCACTTTGTTCTTTGATTTTGTTAGAACATAGATCAATCTTGAATATATAGTTGATCTGTAGTTCGAAGCTTAAGTCTTTTAACACGTGAGTGATGTAGGTTATGTTTTTGATTTTGATATTTGGATTATTAAAAACGGCTGATGAAGGGATTATCTAGAATTATATTTGTTTTTTGAAAATATAGTGCACATTTTTTAGAGTTTTTTGAAATAATTTGTTCGAATATTCAAATGTATTAAATATTTCAAATAAATTATATTCTTTGGGAAGTCCTTCAAGTGTGTTCATGTTTTTATAAGGCAAGTAGTATTTCTTAAGATAAAACCAGAAACAAAATTTTGTCTCGTTTGAATATTTATTTATTAATTTTAATTACTTTCGTATATCTGCTGGGTTATTTATTTCATTTGACATTGTATATTGAGTTTTGATTATATACGTCTATTAAATGTAAGCGGTGCTTGTTTTAGACATTAATTTAATTCTAAAAGTTTTTGAATAAAAAATTCTTTTGGAAATTAAAATTGTAGAAGATAAACATATTTCAATTTGTTTTGATATTCAAATTTTGTTATATTTCTTCTATCAAGTAAAAAGCCTTTCTATTTTATTTTATATATAATATATAATTATATTTTGGCTTCAATAAATCTCTTTATACGGTGTCAATGGATTTAGGTAAACCTTAAAATAACTCACTTTGTTCTTTGATTTTGTTAGAACATAGATCAATCTTGAATATATAGTTGATCTGTAGTTCGAAGCTTAAGTCTTTTAACACGTGAGTGATGTAGGTTATGTTTTTGATTTTGATATTTGGATTATTAAAAACGGCTGATGAAGGGATTATCTAGAATTATATTTGTTTTTTGAAAATATAGTGCACATTTTTTAGAGTTTTTTGAAATAATTTGTTCGAATATTTAAATGTATTAAATATTTCAAATAAATTATATTCTTTGGGAAGTCCTTCAAGTGTGTTCATGTTTTTATAAGGCAAGTAGTATTTCTTAAGATAAAACCAGAAACAAAATTTTGTCTCGTTTGAATATTTATTTATTAATTTTAATTACTTTCGTATATCTGCTGGGTTATTTATTTCATTTGACATTGTATATTGAGTTTTGATTATATACGTCTATTAAATGTAAGCGGTGCTTGTTTTAGACATTAATTTAATTCTAAAAGTTTTTGAATAAAAAATTCTTTTGGAAATTAAAATTGTAGAAGATAAACATATTTCAATTTGTTTTGATATTCAAATTTTGTTATGTTTCTTCTATCAAGTAAAAAGCCTTTCTATTTTATTTTATATATAATATATAATTATATTTTGGCTTCAATAAATCTCTTTATACGGTGTCAATGGATTTAGGTAAACCTTAAAATAACTCACTTTGTTCTTTGATTTTGTTAGAACATAGATCAATCTTGAATATATAGTTGATCTGTAGTTCGAAGCTTAAGTCTTTTAACACGTGAGTGATGTAGGTTATGTTTTTGATTTTGATATTTGGATTATTAAAAACGGCTGATGAAGGGATTATCTAGAATTATATTTGTTTTTTGAAAATATAGTGCACATTTTTTAGAGTTTTTTGAAATAATTTGTTCGAATATTTAAATGTATTAAATATTTCAAATAAATTATATTCTTTGGGAAGTCCTTCAAGTGTGTTCATGTTTTTATAAGGCAAGTAGTATTTCTTAAGATAAAACCAGAAACAAAATTTTGTCTCGTTTGAATATTTATTTATTAATTTTAATTACTTTCGTATATCTGCTGGGTTATTTATTTCATTTGACATTGTATATTGAGTTTTGATTATATACGTCTATTAAATGTAAGCGGTGCTTGTTTTAGACATTAATTTAATTCTAAAAGTTTTGGAATAAAAAATTCTTTTGGAAATTAAAATTGTAGAAGATAAACATATTTCAATTTGTTTTGATATTCAAATTTTGTTATATTTCTTCTATCAAGTAAAAAGCCTTTCTATTTTATTTTATATATAATATATAATTATATTTTGGCTTCAATAAATCTCTTTATACGGTGTCAATGGATTTAGGTAAACCTTAAAATAACTCACTTTGTTCTTTGATTTTGTTAGAACATAGATCAATCTTGAATATATAGTTGATCTGTAGTTCGAAGCTTAAGTCTTTTAACACGTGAGTGATGTAGGTTATGTTTTTGATTTTGATATTTGGATTATTAAAAACGGCTGATGAAGGGATTATCTAGAATTATATTTGTTTTTTGAAAATATAGTGCACATTTTTTAGAGTTTTTTGAAATAATTTGTTCGAATATTTAAATGTATTAAATATTTCAAATAAATTATATTCTTTGGGAAGTCCTTCAAGTGTGTTCATGTTTTTATAAGGCAAGTAGTATTTCTTAAGATAAAACCAGAAACAAAATTTTGTCTCGTTTGAATATTTATTTATTAATTTTAATTACTTTCGTATATCTGCTGGGTTATTTATTTCATTTGACATTGTATATTGAGTTTTGATTATATACGTCTATTAAATGTAAGCGGTGCTTGTTTTAGACATTAATTTAATTCTAAAAGTTTTTGAATAAAAAATTCTTTTGGAAATTAAAATTGTAGAAGATAAACATATTTCAATTTGTTTTGATATTCAAATTTTGTTATATTTCTTCTATCAAGTAAAAAGCCTTTCTATTTTATTTTATATATAATATATAATTATATTTTGGCTTCAATAAATCTCTTTATACGGTGTCAATGGATTTAGGTAAACCTTAAAATAACTCACTTTGTTCTTTGATTTTGTTAGAACATAGATCAATCTTGAATATATAGTTGATCTGTAGTTCGAAGCTTAAGTCTTTTAACACGTGAGTGATGTAGGTTATGTTTTTGATTTTGATATTTGGATTATTAAAAACGGCTGATGAAGGGATTATCTAGAATTATATTTGTTTTTTGAAAATATAGTGCACATTTTTTAGAGTTTTTTGAAATAATTTGTTCGAATATTTAAATGTATTAAATATTTCAAATAAATTATATTCTTTGGGAAGTCCTTCAAGTGTGTTCATGTTTTTATAAGGCAAGTAGTGTTTCTTAAGATAAAACCAGAAACAAAATTTTGTCTCGTTTGAATATTTATTTATTAATTTTAATTACTTTCGTATATCTGCTGGGTTATTTATTTCATTTGACATTGTATATTGAGTTTTGATTATATACGTCTATTAAATGTAAGCGGTGCTTGTTTTAGACATTAATTTAATTCTAAAAGTTTTTGAATAAAAAATTCTTTTGGAAATTAAAATTGTAGAAGATAAACATATTTCAATTTGTTTTGATATTCAAATTTTGTTATATTTCTTTTATCAAGTAAAAAGCCTTTCTATTTTATTTTATATATAATATATAATTATATTTTGGCTTCAATAAATCTCTTTATACGGTGTCAATGGATTTAGGTAAACCTTAAAATAACTCACTTTGTTCTTTGATTTTGTTAGAACATAGATCAATCTTGAATATATAGTTGATCTGTAGTTCGAAGCTTAAGTCTTTTAACACGTGAGTGATGTAGGTTATGTTTTTGATTTTGATATTTGGATTATTAAAAACGGCTGATGAAGGGATTATCTAGAATTATATTTGTTTTTTGAAAATATAGTGCACATTTTTTAGAGTTTTTTGAAATAATTTGTTCGAATATTCAAATGTATTAAATATTTCAAATAAATTATATTCTTTGGGAAGTCCTTCAAGTGTGTTCATGTTTTTATAAGGCAAGTAGTATTTCTTAAGATAAAACCAGAAACAAAATTTTGTCTCGTTTGAATATTTATTTATTAATTTTAATTACTTTCGTATATCTGCTGGGTTATTTATTTCATTTGACATTGTATATTGAGTTTTGATTATATACGTCTATTAAATGTAAGCGGTGCTTGTTTTAGACATTAATTTAATTCTAAAAGTTTTTGAATAAAAAATTCTTTTGGAAATTAAAATTGTAGAAGATAAACATATTTCAATTTGTTTTGATATTCAAATTTTGTTATATTTCTTCTATCAAGTAAAAAGCCTTTCTATTTTATTTTACTACTTCTAACAATTATTCGCACTAAATCTACAACACTGCGAAGTTCACAACGATTCTGACGCATTTCTGCACAACACAATTTTATTCTTTCGATTAGATTCCCTCGTGTCTGAACGCGAATGTGATATATTTTTTCTATCAAGGTGTTCCAGACGTAAAACTCCAAAGACGTAAGGACTCCTTGGTTGCCATCTTACTGGACCGGACCTTTCAATCCATTGCACCCCAAAGTATTCATTCATTAATTATGGTACATTCCGGCTATTATGAGCTGGGCAGTCATTCATTTGAAACCACACATTTTGTCAGTTAGCCAGAGGCATTTCATCCAATATGTCTGTCAAGCTGCTTTGGATTAATGTGATGAATTATTTAGCGTTGAGGCGTTGGGGAAGTATTACTATCGCCTCCCCTTTCTCCTAGCTTTTTTAGGTACCACCTATAAAATGTTAGTCTCGTCTCAGCATACAGGTAATAGATTCTGCACCTTTTTCAAAGGACATGGATATAACTTTTGTTTTTGAGTTCTCGGTGTACTGTAGAATGGCGAATCCTCAATGTACAACGAATTCGACGAGTACTTGTTGTGGGGTGCTTCCGTATAGCTTGAAGTATCGCAGGTGCATTCTGGCCTTGCTGACGATTTCGACCACCTTCTCTGATTCGGAAACCACTAAATAAGCCTGTTTCACCAATCGCCTGAATACTTGTACAAATGTCTTTCTATTTGGTTGTCTATTGGAAAAACGCAAACAATACTCTGGAACCGCTTCGCGAGCATTTCCATTCGCGAATCTATAAATGAAAAACATATCGCGGTATTTGATGTTTGAAAAACAGGCATAATTTTCTCATTAGAAATTGAGTTAATACGTCAGATTCAAGAAAACGCACTAATACCCAAAAGTATTAAGCCACAGAAAGTGTCAGATTTTGAGTTTAGTGTTTACTTTGATATAAGAAAAACAAATATTAACTTACGCTATTTTATTGATTAACACGATAATTGTTTCGTCATACCATGACTTCATCAGGTGAGTATTAAAAACTTAGGTTTTATTTTACTTATACAACCTATATTTAACTGTAAACACTTGATTAAACGTCGAGGTACAACTGAAACTAAATCACGTCCTTAATTTTCGGTGATGGTAATCCAAGACTGCAAAACTGATTGAATTAAATAATCTTTATTTCGTGACGCTCAACTTCAATCCCATATGTTTTCAATGCGACTAAGATCTGGTGGAGCTGCTGGCTATGAAATGGTTGTCGCTTGGTGTTCTTGCATCCAAGCTTGAGTATAGACTAAAGTATAGCATCTTGCATTATCCGGCTGAAAACGCCACACCTCTGGATAAAAAGCATGCGCCGTTTCAAGAAGAAAGTCGTGTAGAATGCTACAATGCTTTTTACTATTAATGGTACCATCAACTATAGAAAGAGGCGTATCACCACGCTGGGATATTGCCCTCCAAACCATTATTTTGGTGGGAAATTTGCATATTTGAACGGTAACGGTTGTTTTGATAGGATTTTTGAGGTATTTCCACCAAGTTGGAAACAAGCATCAGATATAAAGATATTAATAAAATGATCTCCTTGAAAACGTTGACAAAATCCTTCCTTCCATCCTTTTGTAGAGATGTCATATGGGGATTCTTTGTTGGTTTCCTAAAGTTATCCTTAAGATATTGAAAACAAATTAGAGCTATGTTACTACATGTAGTTATTCGTATCAGTACAATGAATTTCTAAAAATATAAGGGAATCTTTTCTCTAACTTCTAACGAAAGGTAGGGTCCGTATTTCTGAAAGAGGCAGAAAATAATTTCAGAGAACATTTGGACTTGACGCTCATCCATATATTCGATATTTTCATTTGAACTTCAATATATGATGAAATTTTTAGTATTTATACAAAATTTATAAGATACTGTATTTTTTCTAGTATCAAGTCGAAAACTTATTTTGCTTGAGAATGGCGGAGAGCCAAATGGAGATATTCAATTTTATCCACTAATTTTCTCCATTCGTTTAAAACCATTTTCGGCTGAAACATAGAAACTCAGATGCAACCATAGCGCCTAAGTGTGAGTGCTGATAAAAAATGTTACTTTTATTAATAGATCAAACATGAATTCGACATGTCAGAGAATTACTGAACTATAAATCATTTATTATTAAAGTTTATCACTATATGAGAAAACTTTGACAACACTTATTCAGAACTTTCAGAAAACAAAAACACAAAAGAATTACGATAAAGTAGAAATCAGCAGGTGTGGGCAATTTAAACGGGAATATTACTTCTCTCATAGTTAGACTATGGATCTATATTCTCCATCGTGAGCTGAAACTGAATTAAAAGTGAGGCCTGAACGATTATTTCATGTCAAGTGTGCCATGGAGGACATTTATTCGACGTCTTGCTGGACGTTTGACATCGATCCAGAAATAACTTGTACGTTTCATAAGGGAATTTTTCGTTTTGACAGGACATATTCATTTCTCTATGTAAGGATCAATTACGTTATCGTTTCAAGATATCGAACTGTCACTATAAGACATATTGTTGCCGGTCTTGGATTCATGTATACCTGAATAAGAACGATTAAAAATAAAAATAAACATATCCGATTTCCTCACTGATTTGCCCGTTTCTTCGTTCCTTTCGAATCGTGGCCTACCCTATTGGAAGTGAAGAGTGTTCGTTCCTCACCCTTGGACGGACTTACGTCTTTTTTTCTTGAGGATAGTCAGAGTTAATATTAGAGTGTTATCATATTATGCACGATAAGACGGATAAAGATATCTTAGAGAAAAAAGAGCTCAGCAAGTTCGAAATAAAAGATAGTATAGAAGTATCAGAAGCTTATATACTAGTCAACTAGAAAACTTGAAATTTCGAGTAAATAAGCTTCAACAAGAGAACTCTTCATTGGGGGACGGGTCGAAAGGCTTGACAGGAAAAACAGAGGGAATAACATTGTTGTGTTTGGATGGAGTAAGCCGAATTAATTAACTAAGGAAGGTTGGTGGAAGTGAATATGGATGAAAGAAAGGGACGTTGATGACTTTCGCTTCCTTGGAAGGACCGAAAATCGTCCTTTAAAGATACAATTTGTATCACACCTGAAAAAACTTGAAGTACTTAAGAACTGCGCAAAGTTGAAGAGGAATGAAATAGCCATATCGAGTGATTTGACAATACAAAAGCGTGTTGAAAATCGAGAACTGAGAAAATTCGTGCAAAGAGGAAAAGATCAAGGAAATACCTAATTCATAAAAAAACAAACTTGTTTAAAACCATCAATTATAGGAAAAGGAACAGGCTGACAACAATCCAGCGATCTCTTCCATATTTCAAGCTGAAAACAATCAACAAATTCAGGATAACTAACTGAGTGTCAAAGGATCAGCAAGAGATCAATAGAACAATAAAACACCGAATGCCACTAAGGTATCCAAAACAACGGTGAAACCAGTCTCATATTCACTCACACTCACAGAAAAAAAAACTCAGATGAATGCTTTGTAATTATATTCACGTTCACAATTTTTTCGGACATATTTGATTTTGTTGGGTTTCTTTCTGTTGGTCTCCATTTGTTTTTGGGAATTGTTATGTTATATGTGGTGTTCATTATGGATCCCTACATTACAGACCACAATCTACAATACAAACATGATCGATAATTTGTCGGACTTAAAACATTTTAATGTGAGAGGTTGGCTGAAAATGCTCCATATTAGCATAAGAAGCATAGAAAAAAATTTCAACGAGTTTGAGGTGCTAAATAAATGGATACAGCTGTGTTTATAATTACGAAAAATTCAGTAGAAACGATGGTGTTATGGTGTATATAAGGGAGGGTATAACACATGCATACTCGGACATACCATTTGGCGATGTCGATATACTAGAGGTAGATTGTAAAATTTCTAATGTAAGCATCAAAGTAACAGATGTGTATAGGTGGCCACGTTCAAGTGTACATTGCCTCACGCCCCCCAGGCATTAGATCTTGACGTGATGGGGGCGCTCTCTTGACTAGGACCCTAGATTCGTCCTGGCGAATTGGAGGGTTAAGTCTTGGTGTCTAACGTAATGCCATTTCGCGCCAGTCACTGGACCTGTATGGTGGAAGATCTCCGAATGGGGCCCTAGTTTTACTCAGGTGAAATGGAGGGCTGAGCCGGTTGATTAACTCAGTGACAAGGGAGTCTGTCGCAGCACAGGGCTTCTCCCTTAAAACTGGCGTACTCTACCCTATCGCAGTATAAATCTCCGGATTCTATGTAATGGCCGAGTGCGTTATGTAGCATACTGCGTTACCTCGGGGGGGTGGGCTTGCCCTCAGGTGTTACTTGTACCACCTGGCCACCCCAATTGGTGTTGGACTCGAGGGGGCAGTGGTTGAAAGTCCGCATGCTGGACTAGGGGGGTATTTCATTTATCTGTTCGCAGACCCCCATTTTCGGGATATTCTCATGAAACGACTCGGGGTTTAACGGGACTTGACGGTTCGACCGGCCTGTCCTGGCCCCTGGATCTGTGCGTAACAATTTTGGGTTTGTGGATCTCGACGAAATGGCTCCGCCATTAGTGCTTGACGCCAGGATCAATCAAATGACTTCACATGGGTTCGGTGGGTCAGGACGTATAGTCCGCTAGACGGTGCTCGTACCAGGATCAATTGTAGTCGTCAATCTTGAGTTTATCTTAGTTCTTGGGACTGAGTTCGGGTGGATGGATGAGAATTCCCTCCGGCGGGTGAGTTGCGTCTCAAACAACTCGGGTACTGACCTGCTGAGCCAGTAGAGGTTGGATAGTGCTTTCGCTGCTACCAGTCAGACGGTTCTGGCTTTCGAGTAGGGGCCCAAACTGGAAGCTGGTGGGTTCATCTCTTCGGAGGGGTTCTCGCCGAGCGCGATGATATGGCGTAATCCTTATCACACTTTCTACCTCTAGGGGTGGACTGTGGAGACTGCTTGGTAGTCACTTGGAAAAGAGGCCTTCCTCAAATAGCCAATTACTATTCTGGTAGAATTCACCTGTACATTGCCTCACACCCCCAACTGTCTCTGTACCTTGTCGGACCGAAGCCGAAACTGAAAGCTTGGTGGGTTCAACTCTTCGGAGTGGTACTCGCCAATGCACGATGATAAGACGTATCCTTATCACACTATCTGCTTTGTGGGCAGATTGTGGAGACTGCTGAGTAATCTTCTGGTGAAAGAGCCACGCCCACATGCCAATAACCGAACCGGTAGAATTAACGATATTCATTACTTCAATGAAAAGTCATATTTTCCATATTCTCTGCTTCAAAGCAGAAATCGTTTTATGTTTTTCGTCCGTTGTTTTGGCTCTAGTTCCCCTTATTTTCTTATTGTGGAAGGTAAAAGGCTTCTTTCAAGTTTATTGACATCTTTCGTTTTGTTTTGAAACATCCGTTTAGCAATGCGATCAGCTGTTTTTATTACATTGATCATAATATCATCTCGCATTGTCTGATTCGTATCGGAATTCGGTAATTCGGAATTCTTAAAAGTTTTACAAACTTTTTCCACAGATGGAGCTGATAAACACTCATTTTTCTCCAAAAGGGAAATATATTTTTTGAGGAACTTAATTTTGTCTTGCAGCTCTCCAATCATTTTTGATTTCTCCTTCAGAAGTTTATTCATATACTTTATCTCTATATTCTCGTCAACAACACTAGTTGAACGATAGTTTCTGCTCTTCTATTGATATTTATGCCTATCCTCTCATTCAAGTTTGCTAAACGAATTTTGAGATTTTTTATTTCTTGATCTCTGTTTTCGAGGTCACACTTTTTTGAGGTTATGTCTTTGCAACAAATTACTTTTTCGTTGTCCGCATAAATACCATACCATTAAGGATGCAAATCGGATGATACGTACTCAAACAAATATTGCACGATACACTTATTTTCACTTTTTTTGAACATTTTTGGTATTTTCTACACTCATATTGCTACAAGACGCCATGACATGGACGATTAAAATAAAAGACCCGAACAAAAAAGCCGAATTAAAAATCGAAATTGCGAAGATGGCACTGAGTTACGTACAATTTCGGACCATATATAATTACGATACACTCTGTAGTTGAATATGATAATAAGACGTATAAAAACGAAATTTCTACGAAAATAAATCCGTTTTTGTAGCGCCCTTTTTTCGATTTATATTCATTCCTTTTCACGTGACCGAATGAAAATTTCGAAATGTGATTGAAATTATTTGCTATGGAAATTATGTAACCTCTCTAACAGAATATGGTTCGCAAAAGTTCCTAACAAACAAGTAAAAATGAAAATCGAAATTACGCGAATCGAATGAAAATCGAATGGAAACTTAAAACTTTGACTTAATTTTTTCCGGATATCGAAATATCTAATGAAAAATCTAACCAAAATTCGGTTTGAAGCAAATACCTAACTCTTAAAAAAAAAACAATAATAATATAATTATCACCAAATGAACACTAAGAGAATCCCTGTGTATACTTTCTATTCAGTTATTATTTGAATAAAATGTTAAAATGTTTAACCTGATAAAGCCACAGTGCAGTGAAACAAAGTAATTGTTTATGAATTTATTTCAAATAATATCAACCTCAATAAAAAAGAGCTAATAAACTAATAATTTCCCAAATTTTGTCCAATAATATTTGTTTCAACACACAGCTGTTTCATCAGCAATGTTTACTGAACTGATTAAAAATATTCACTCAGAGGCATTATCCCAGCATTAAATATGGAAATAAAAGAACTGACTGTCCGATTGGAAAGAAATGTACTTATTTCGGATATTTTGACCTTTTCAGAAATGACGCAAAAGTCAATTAAATGTCACTATATCATCTGATCAACATTCTACTTCGACAAATTCCCCATTAGTTTGGCCATCCTCTCCGACAATAATAGCGACGAGTACACCGATACTAACATCTCCGCATTTAATTCCACAGATATACAGATATTCCTCATTGTATCACATACAGCTCCCCCCCTGTCTCTGTACCTTGTCGTGGTGGGGGAGCTTGTCATAACGAGTGTCCTAGTTTCATTTATGAGATGGAGGATATGGTTGTGATGCCTAAAGCAGAGACTCGCAATCCTAATTTCCTTTCTTTGTTTCTTTCTTGCATAATACCTTTCCATCATGTTGTCCCAAACCTACCTTTTCCTACCGCAGGACTTGGAATCGTACGGGGAAGCTGGCTCTGATTGACGACCAGAATCTGCGACCCTGCGATCGATTAGAGTTCTGTTTTTCCTTTTATTGGCGAAGGCGATCCCCGCTAGTCCTTAGCGTGGGTTTCCAACCTTCGTCCTCTTAGCCCGCTGAAGGATCTTAAATGGTTGCTGAATGAAAAAGGGAGACTATATGTTTCGAACAAGTGTGGGACCCTGGGAGATTCGCTCTGCTCGCCCCCAAATTTGGCTCCATTTTTAGTTCCTGAAGCTCTTGCTGCGGGGTCCTGATTGGTCCGTTGGAGGACAAAGGGAGACTGCGACGTTTTGAACAAGTGTGGGACCTTGGGATATTCGCTGCGCTCTCTCCTAACTCCGGCCCCATTCGTGGATCCTTAAGCTTAACTTTTTCCGCTGCGGGTTCGGAAGTGGTCCGCTGGAGAAAAAGGGAGACTACGACGTTTCGACAAGGTTTGAGGGTCCTTTAAGATACGCTCTGCTCTCCCCCAAACTCTAGCGCCCTTTTGATCCTAAGGCCCAATCCTATGATGCTTCGGAACCTCGCTTTTGGCGGCGAACAGCAACAGCGACCCTGTGGCGCGTGGGGTCCATGCTGACAGGCCTTTATCTGTGTTGATTCGTTGCTTCAGTCTTTCATAATCCATAGGCACTCTGCCCAAATGATTGAGTGGTGGGATCGCGACGGCGATCCTCTTAGACATGGGAGAGGTGACTTGTGGGGGTCCCTCACCTAGTTGTGCTGGCGCGGAGTGTTCTATAATCCTTTCTCCAAAAAAAAACTCCTTTCTTTCTCTTTCAGCTTTCGGGGGTCTGCTGGAGTGTCAAAACTTGAGCAGAAACCCGGGACAACAATGATGACAATGGTACATTAATGTTATTAGAGAGCTCTGCTCATATTTTAACTTGTACAATTCTGAGTATGTATCACATACAGAAATGCAATAACGATTCGTCCGAATTAATTGGAAATACTCTCTACGCAACACCATAACAGTGGATCTTTAACAAATTGCTGCCTGTACTGTGAAGCTCTATTCTTTACGCAAGGAAGAATAAGCAGAAGTAATGATTACACCTCCTGTTGTAATAAAGGTGCTTCTATCGGAAGTTTTTTTTAGAATGATATAACTTTCAACAGGGATAACTATGATTTAACAGCAGGAAGAAGCCATGTTGTTTTGACATTTCTGTTCAGTCAGCATTGACAAATTATCATGGAAAGACTCACGCCGCAACAACGTTTTCAAACTGTTGAAATTTATTTTCAAAATCAGTGTTCTATTCGCCAATTTTATAGAAAACTTCGAGAAATTTATGGTTTACATAACCGTCCATCAGAGCAGCTTATTCGTCGAACTATCGATAGATTTCGGACAACATTTTCTCTACTTGATGCAACAACAACAACAAGACAAAGAACTTTACGTAGAGAAGAAAATATCGCTGCTGTAAGTCATAGTGTTAATCATGATCCAGATTTGTCTATTTGTCGATGTTCACAACAAGTTGGACTCTGTGCATCCACCACATGGAAAATTTTGGTTAAAGATCTTGGTCTGCACCTATACAAGATCTAACTGGTTCAAGAACTAAAGACACTTGACCATAATAAGCGTCGTTTGTTTGCTGATTGGGCCCTAGAACAGCTTGAAATTGATCCACATTTTTATCGTGAAATTGTGTTAAGTGATGAAGCTCATTTCTGGTTGAACGGCTATGTAAAGAAGCAAAATTGACGTATATGGAGTGAAATCAATCCTCAAGAAGTTCTGCAGGTTCCATTGCATCCTGAAAAATACACTGTCTGGTGTTACACGATGGAGGCATCATCGGCCCATATTTGTTTAAAAAACGATGCTGCTAATGTTACAGGTAATGGTGCTCGTTACAGATCGATGATCAATGATTATTTGTTTCAAAATATGAATGGTATTGACCTAGCAGTGTTTTGGTGCTACATCTCATGCTGCTACCGTTACAATTGATTTATTGAAAGAAAGATTTGGCGATAACATCATTTCGAGAAATGGTCCAATTAATTGGCCTCCAAGATCATGCGACATAACTCCACTGAATTATTTTCTTTGGGGTTATGTCAAGTCATTGGTTTATGCCGATGAACCAGAAACAATAGATGCTTTGGAAGCCAACATAACTCGTGTCGTTGATGCAATGAGGCCTGAATAACTCGAAATAGTGGTACAAAATTGGTCTGGTCGAATTCGGTTCTTCAGAGCTAGTCATAGTGGACATTTGCCGGAAATTATTTTTAAGACATAAATGTTATAAAATTATCTTTCAAATAAAAAAAAATCGGCTTCAATCTTAATTTAAATGTGGTATATTTCAATTTAAAGTTCTACCATTCTGAAAAAATACGATACATTAACGACTTTACGTTCCTGTCCTATAGAACTTAAAGAATCATATACTGGCCATGGTTTCTCTGGCGATTCGGTTGAAAAAACTTATGAGATATCTGAACAGCATATTCGCAATGGCTTCTTTTAAAACATCAAGACCGGTGCCGAGAGAAGAGGTCAAGGTCATTGGAGTTTTACAGTTTGTGGACAAATTTATCATTTTCTAGATCTTCTTCCAAATAGTCAAGAATTCACACGGCCCAGATTGAATCAGATATATTTCCTAGACGTAAAAGAAGCCTTTGGGGAAAAAAAACGCCTTTGTCAACAATAGGCTTGATCCTCAACTTATACAGACAATCGAGAATTGCTTGCGAAAGAATAAGATCTATATATATATATATATATATATAAGCTTATAAAACTGTGGACTAAGAATTGATTTAAAGAGGGCGGCAAAATTTAGATGTCGAGAATATTGTAGTTGGAATGACAAAAGAAGCGGTAATCAATATTTTGGCTGCTTGACAGGATCCTAACTGGAGACCCGAAGTGATATAGCGGATGCAATGGCTATTGTAGCACGATTCGGAAAACCGGATTTATTCATTACATTCACATGTAACCCAACCTGGCAGGAAATAAGAGAGAATTTAATGGTTCATCAAAAATGGAAAGATCGACCTGATTTGATTTGTAGAGTATTCCAAATGAAATTTCAGGCCATCATGGATGATATTATCAAGAAGCAGCTTTATGGCGTAGTGGTAAATTACCAATATGTGATCGAATTTCAACAGAGAGGATTACCGCACGATGATGACTCATTGAAAGACATAGAGTCGATTGATAACAGCATTAGTGCCTGTATTCTGAAGAAGGGTACAGTTATTCCAGTTTACAAGAAAGGTGATGCACACGATATCACAAACTATCGCCCTATATCAATTCTTAGTTGCTTCGCGAAGGCGTTTGAGAAAATAGTTTTAAACATAATGCATGAACATGATTTTTTGAATAAATTTGATATTATCACTAGTTCACATGACTCTAGACCAGGACATTCAACTGAAACTGCGGCATTTTCATTTGTCGAGGCTGTCTACAAACATCTAGAGGATGGTTTTTGCGTGGCGGGATTATTTTTCGATCTCTCTAGAGCGTTTGATTCGTTGAATTTTTCTTTTATGCGGAGTAAATTTTATAGTTTGGGATTTAGGGGTAAATTTTTGCTTTGGATGAAAAGTTATATATCAGATTCCAATATGTCTTTCAGAGTCAATGAATCTCGCTGTGATGAGTATGGGGTGGACCTGGGAGTTCCTCTGGGCTTTGTTTTGGGATCACTTCAATTCCTATTATTTATTAATGACTTACCGGATCATGAAGGTGCATTGTTGATTGCTTTTTTTGCGGATGATATCTCAGTACTGATCGCAGCGCAGAGTCTTGAGGAGCCAACAGCGTTGACTTCATCGATCGTTGGTATGTTCGCTGATTGGTGTTGTTGCGATGGAATAATGGTCAACCTTGGTAAGACTGTTTGCGTTCGTATCAGTTTGAGAATTGGAAGTGTAGATCGGTTTGTGGTGTTTCATGGTGGAAACTCATTTTAATTGAAAAAATATATGAGACAGTATTTTATTTCCACAAAAATGTTTGTACTACTACAATAGTTTCATCACGATATGGCTTCTTCAGTTATTACATTGTATTGTCTGATCGTATTCAGTGTACTCGAGTGTACATACATTCTGTCCAGAAAGTACCGGGAATTATCGATTTAAATCTGGCGGGGCAATGAGGCATGTAAAATTTTTTTTTCCTAGGTTGGTACCACTCTCCTTAATTACTATGCCAAGCTTGAGCAGGATCTGTCAACTAGTGTGTTTGCAACAGCTGATTAAGTTAGTCGATGTCAGAGTGCGTGCCGATTTTTACTATGGGTGAATACGTTGAGCAAAGAATTTGTTTAAAGTTTTGTGTTGCAAATGAATTTTCTTGTGCCGATGCATTGAAAATGTTGCAAAAGGCCTTTGGTGATAATGCTCTATCGAAAACTCGTGCATATCAGTGGTACAGAGCCTTGAAGGACGGTCAAGAAGTGGTCGCCCATCGACGGCTTCGATCGAAGATAACGTCGATAAAATTAAGGAAAGGGTGCTGGAAAACCGTCGTACCAGCTTGAGAGAGATAGCACATGATCTTAAGAGTATTACCTAGGCGTTATGAAACGTTTGCGTGAGCGTATCCGTAAGAAGCGGCCAAATTTGTGGGCGAACAACTCATGGATTTTGCATGACGATAATGCGCCTTCTCACCGAGCTACGATTGTGACTGACTTTCTCGCCAAAAACTCAACGAACGTGCTTCAGCAACCACCGTATTCGCCGGATTTGGCTCCCTGCAACTTTTTCCTCTTCCCAAAACTAAAATTGCCCCTTCGTGGCACCCGTTTTGGGTCGATTGAAGCCATAAAACAAAATTCGGCGCGAGAGCTAAAGTCCATCCCGGAAAGCGCCTATAAAAAATGTTTCGATAATTGGAAGTGCCGTTGGCATAGATGTAAATAGCAAATGGAGCCTATTTTGAAGGCGACCCAATAAATTTTGACGATTAAATGTAAAAATGTTGTTTTAATTGAAAATTCCTGGTACTTTCTTGACAGAGTAGTACATTGTTAGGTACGTGACGAAATAATGGAAGCAAAAATCATAAAAACTCTAGGTGATTTTTGGAGTTTGACGCTAAAAATGACATTAAGGAAAGATATTCAGTAATTAAGATTTATCAACATCTGTTTGTTCGTTCAAGAGGATTTTACCGGAATTATACCTGTTGATTTCAAGAAATTCTAAAAGTGTTAATCTAGAACTTTCGCTTTCAACTTGCATAATTTCATAATTATTTTTGAAATTATGCCTGAACTCCTTAAGATGATTAGCATATGTCGAATGTACAGAATCGGATATATAACCCCTTTGGTGTTCTCTGACACGTTTCTTGAATGATCTACCAGTCTGGCCAATGTATACTAAAGGGCAATCTTTGCAAGGCAACTTATAGACTCCGGATTTATTTCCTTTATTTGTTCGATCTTTAGTCTTTTTTATGTAGGAACTAAGGTTATTAATGGTCATGAAAGCCGCGTTATAGTTGAAACAATTTTTGAAATATTTAGCAATATTTTCAGATAATCCGTTGACGTCAGTTAACGAAACATATTTCTGTGTATTGTCCTCTTTTATGATTGGATACACGAGATTTAATGCCATTTTCTTTTGTTTATTGGATACAATTTTGTCTATAAAAAAGGGGTTGTACCCTATGAATAAAAATTTTATATGCTGACATCTTTTGGTTGGTAGGTTGATTTGAAGTTTTATGTATTGTGATATCTGTATGTGTTGGTTTGTGAAAAATACTAGAATCAAGTTAATTATACAGTCTTATTATTGTGAGGTTAAGAAAATAAATACTTTGATTCTTTTCTTCTTCGATTTTGAATTTGATTTTTGGATGGAGTTTATTAATGAAATTCGTGAAGATATGTAGTTGTCGGTCGGTGCCTTTGAAACAACAAAAAATGTCATCGACATATCTGTACCAATAAAGGAAATATTTGCTTATCGGATTTAGGTATACACCTAAAAACATTTTTTTGTTGTTTCAAAGGCTCTGACCGACAACTACATATCTTCACAAATTTCATTAATAAACTCCACCCAAAAATCAGATTCCCAATCGAAGAATAAAAGAATCAAAGTATTAATTTTCTTGACCTCACAATAACAAGACTAGATAATTTACATAATTTTAGTATTTTTCACAAACCCACGCATACAGACATCACAATACATGAGCTTCAAATCACCCCACCTAACCATAAGATATCAACATATAATAGTTTTATTCATAGATTATTGAATGTCCCTTTGAATTCCGATAACTTTTTGAAAGAATTAAATATTATAAAACAAATAGCGTCAAACAACGTTACAACTCCTTTCTTATAGACAAAAAGGTAACACCAATAGATAAAAGAAAATGGCATTAAATCTCATGTACTCAATCACAAAAGAGGACAATACACAGAAATATTTTTCGTTAACTTATGTCAATGGATTATCTGAAAATATTACTAAATATTTCAAAAATTGTTTAAACTATAACGCAGCTTTTAAGACCATTCATAAATAACCTTAGTACCTACATAGAAAACAATAAAGATCGAACAAATAAATAAAATAAATCCGGAGTCTACAAGTTGACTTGCAAAGATTGCCCTTCAGTATACATTCACCAGACTGGTAGATCATTCAAGAAACGTGTCCACGAACACCAAATGGGTTGTGTATCCGATTCTGTACATTTGACATATGCTATTCATCTTAAGGAATCCAGGCATAATTTCAACAATAATTATGAAATTATCCACGTTGAAAGCAAAAGCTATAGATTAACACTTTTAGAATTTCTTGAAATCAACAGGTATAATGCCGGTAAAATCCTTTTGAACGAACAAACAGATGTTGATAAGTCTTCATTACTGAATATCTATATATATATATATATATATATATATATATATATATATATATATATATATATATATATATATATATATATATATATATATATATATATATATATATATATATATATATATATATATATATATATATATATATATATATATATATATATATATATATATATATATATATATATATATATTGTTATGGTATTATTTTGAAGTAATTTAGTGTATGAATACTAATTAGATCATCCTTGTATGTAAGTGATGTATTATTCTGATGTTTCCGGCTAGCTCTTAATATTATAATTTTGAATAATTGAAAATTATATATTATTAAATCTGATTAATATTTGAGGGAGGGTTCAATTTGAATTTTCTAAACGATTGAATTTTTAAATTATATTTTATGGAAGTAATTTGAAATATTATAATCAGTGATGAATAACCTAAATCTAATTCTATGTTAACCTAACCTGATCTAAATATCCTAACGTAATTCTAATGTAAACAATGATTATCATTTCTCAACTTCTTTGTGGAAAGATTAACAGGATTGAATTTTAATACCTTTGGTAAGTTTGTTCTTCAAGTTAAGATTGTTACTTTTACTTGGCCTTTTTTTTTTCCAGGAACAACACTGGTTTCATTGGAAACAACACTTCTAGAATGTTCTGAAATTCACAGGCTACTTTGTTGATTTTCTTCGATCTATCCAACTCGTTTGAAACTTGATTTCTATGTGGGATTTTTCCATTCACATTCAGGTAATGTATTTTCTGGATTCACTTTCCATTCACATTGATCAAATAATCTTCTTTTTTCAGATGATGTTACTTTTTTGGCACTTTTTAAATTATGGACCGACAAGGATTCTGCTCTGCATATAATTGGAGACTGCCGACTTTTTCTGTGTCTGTCCTATTTATAGTTTTCAAGAAAAGTTGAATATCAAAGCTTACTAGCTTCTGTCAAAATTATATAAAAATGATGCTTTTGATGATTTTACAAAATTTACAATGTTTCCTGATTTGAAATTACTTTTGAAAATTAGCTTATTTTTTAAACTACATTTTGATGTATGTTTTATGTTAAACAGAACAGTGAAAGTCTTGCTTTTCGTTCGTAAAGTATTTCAAGTGTCAAAATTTAACAAATTTTAACTTCTAATGCTTATAACTTATAAAATACTTAATATTACTTATGAAATTGATTAAATTTCTTTAGCTTAGATGCTATTACAATACTATTGATGCCTAAACATCTTCAAGAATATCTCTTACATTAATTATTTGAAAATATCTGACGTAGATGCTATCTTTCATTGAATTAATTGATTTTTGATCAAATTTGTCCTATTTACATCAGTCTGGTGAGTTATATTTAATTTAGCTTGTTCTTTGTCAACAATTTCACTAAAGTTTATATGTGATTCATTATAATAACAAATCTTTTCAACAAATTCTTCATCAATTTCAAATTGGATATCTAAATTCAAATTACTTCTATTTTAAGCAACTTTGGCTGGTTTTATATTGAATAATTGTAAATTGAAATCTCCCTGTGAATTCTATTTATAAACTGTCAACAAGAGTACTGTTTTTTGATTACCGTTCAAAGAATTTTCATTTGACTAGTCGTTATGTATCCTGAATATGCTTTTTCTTCATAATTTTAGCTTGTGAGTGTTTTTACGAATTGAATTATTAATATTTCTGTCAAAATGAATATTATTTAATGAATTTTGCTCTAGTTATACTCTAACGAGTCAACTTATATACAAAGGTGAGTCTTTTCCTTAATATATTTATGTAATTATTTATTTTAACTGTAAATACCATGACAAATTCCCCAAAATCAAAATGTTTATTCTGATGATAAAGGAATTAGAATAAATATTTTGAATTTTTTCAAATAAAGGTGATTCTTTGTGAACATTATAGGATAATATTAATTTTGATTTTTGAAATGTAGTACTGAACTGTGAAATATAATCATGTATTTTGAATTGTAATAGTAATAAAATTAAATAATTTATAAATTTTTGAAATTTATTCTCTTTCTTAATGATTTGAAATCCTCATGTTGAGTTTATTAATTAGCGTATCCACCAATTTTTAAAATCTTTCATTGTTTTCATTAAAAGTAGGAATAAATTCATATGTGTTATTGGAACTACTAGTGACTTGTGATTCAATTCTTTTCTTTACTTTTACCCTGAAATTTTTGAAATATTTTGCATTCTCTGTTGTAAAAATGCATTTAATGGAGGTTTTATTTTTGGGCATTGACTTTTATCCTTTTGGTACTTTATATGCAGTTGTGTTGGGATCATGTCTCCTTCTTTCATTCTCACATATTTCCTTCCGATCTTTCTTCCCATTTTCTTGATTTTATTTTCACATTTTTGCCTGTATGTTCTCTTTACTTTTTGTGCATTGTATTCATTTTTTGTTTCTGCTTTTGTATGGCAATGCCAGTTTAATTTTTCTCTTTTCATTTGATTCATGAAAGATTTCTTCTTACTTCTATTCAGTTTAATTTCGATAAATTTTGTCCCCATACATAACATTAAATTTTCATTTTTCCCTTTTTTAATTATTCTTTGAGATTTCATTAGTTCAGGTTCATTCTGGTCAATTAGATTTTCTCTAATTTTTGTCATATTTATTTCATTCAATTTAAACTTTTTCTTCTTGTAATCTTGTCTTAAATCATTTTGTAAATACATGTCATTGTTTTTCATTGTGATTCTCTTATTTTTGTCTCGAAAATATTTGAAGTCATTTCGATTCTTCAAATCGTCATTGTCTAGTATTAATTCATCAATTGTAATGTCATTTTCATTACCTGTTTCATTTATAATCATCTCATCAATTGTCATCTGTAATTTATTTTCATTAGCATTATTATAAATTGGTTTATCATTTTCCATTTCATATTCCTCTGCAAAATTATTATTCCTCATTGGGATTTCATTTATATTTATTGTAGTATTATTCATCATCGGTATTTTATTTTCATATTTATTTATATTATTTGTATTATTATTCATCATCGGTATTTTATTTTCATATTCATTTATATTTATTGTATCATTATTTATCATCGGTATTTTATTTTCATTTATAATATTATTATTATTCATTATTTCTGTTTCATTTTCTTCAACTTCTGTGTGATTATCAATATCATTTTTATTCTGTTCGTTTATGTCATTTTCTGATTTATTGTTATTCATCTCTTCATCTTTGTTTATATTTGCATCTAATTTATTCATAAATCTTTCTGTGAATGCGTTTGATTTATTTATAAATCTTTCTGTAAATGCGTCCATATAATTTTCCAATCTTTCTGATTTATCGGTTAATTTGTTTTCCATTTCTTTTATATTATGTTCCAATCTTTCTGAATTTTCTTTCATTTCTGTCATTTTTTGGTTCATGGCTAATAATATTTCCATTATTTTTGAGCCTCCTTCTTTCTGATCCTTGCTCGTTCCTTGTGTGTTTTCATCATCTCCTTTTTCACCAATCAAGGTTTTACTTCTTGTTTCCATTTTATAATTAATGGATATCACCTCATTCAATTTCAGTTAGGAATTTATGCTGAAAATTCAAATTTTCCAGCCACGCGTTGGGCGACAATTTGTTATGGTATTATTTTGAAGTAATTTAGTGTATGAATACTAATTAGATCATCCTTGTATGTAAGTGATGTATTATTTCTGATGTTTCCGGCTAGCTCTTAATATTATAATTTTGAATAATTGAAAATTATATATTATTAAATCTGATTAATATTTGAGGGAGGGTTCAATTTGAATTTTCTAAACGATTGAATTTTTAAATTATATTTTATGGAAGTAATTTGAAATATTATAATCAGTGATGAATAACCTAAATCTAATTCTATGTTAACCTAACCTCATCTAAATATCCTAACGTAATTCTAATGTAAACAATGATTATCATTTCTCAACTTCTTTGTGGAAAGATTAACAGGATTGAATTTTAATACCTTTGGTAAGTTTGTTCTTCAAGTTAAGATTGTTACTTTTACTTGGCCTTTTTTTTTTCCAGGAACAACACTGGTTTCATTGGAAACAACACTTCTAGAATGTTCTGAAATTCACAGGCTACTTTGTTGATTTTCTTCGATCTATCCAACTCGTTTGAAACTTGATTTCTATGTGGGATTTTTCCATTCACATTCAGGTAATGTATTTTCTGGATTCACTTTCCATTCACATTGATCAAATAATCTTCTTTTTTCAGATGATGTTACTTTTTTGGCACTTTTTAAATTATGGACCGACAAGGATTCTGCTCTGCATATAATTGGAGACTGCCGACTTTTTCTGTGTCTGTCCTATTTATAGTTTTCAAGAAAAGTTGAATATCAAAGCTTACTAGCTTCTGTCAAAATTATATAAAAATGATGCTTTTGATGATTTTACAAAATTTACAATGTTTCCTGATTTGAAATTACTTTTGAAAATTAGCTTATTTTTTAAACTACATTTTGATGTATGTTTTATGTTAAACAGAACAGTGAAAGTCTTGCTTTTCGTTCGTAAAGTATTTCAAGTGTCAAAATTTAACAAATTTTAACTTCTAATGCTTATAACTTATAAAATACTTAATATTACTTATGAAATTGATTAAATTTCTTTAGCTTAGATGCTATTACAATACTATTGATGCCTAAACATCTTCAAGAATATCTCTTACATTAATTATTTGAAAATATCTGACGTAGATGCTATCTTTCATTGAATTAATTGATTTTTGATCAAATTTGTCCTATTTACATCAGTCTGGTGAGTTATATTTAATTTAGCTTGTTCTTTGTCAACAATTTCACTAAAGTTTATATGTGATTCATTATAATAACAAATCTTTTCAACAAATTCTTCATCAATTTCAAATTGGATATCTAAATTCAAATTACTTCTATTTTAAGCAACTTTGGCTGGTTTTATATTGAATAATTGTAAATTGAAATCTCCCTGTGAATTCTATTTATAAACTGTCAACAAGAGTACTGTTTTTTGATTACCGTTCAAAGAATTTTCATTTGACTAGTCGTTATGTATCCTGAATATGCTTTTTCTTCATAATTTTAGCTTGTGAGTGTTTTTACGAATTGAATTATTAATATTTCTGTCAAAATGAATATTATTTAATGAATTTTGCTCTAGTTATACTCTAACGAGTCAACTTATATACAAAGGTGAGTCTTTTCCTTAATATATTTATGTAATTATTTATTTTAACTGTAAATACCATGACAAATTCCCCAAAATCAAAATGTTTATTCTGATGATAAAGGAATTAGAATAAATATTTTGAATTTTTTCAAATAAAGGTGATTCTTTGTGAACATTATAGGATAATATTAATTTTGATTTTTGAAATGTAGTACTGAACTGTGAAATATAATCATGTATTTTGAATTGTAATAGTAATAAAATTAAATAATTTATAAATTTTTGAAATTTATTCTCTTTCTTAATGATTTGAAATCCTCATGTTGAGTTTATTAATTAGCGTATCCACCAATTTTTAAAATCTTTCATTGTTTTCATTAAAAGTAGGAATAAATTCATATGTGTTATTGGAACTACTAGTGACTTGTGATTCAATTCTTTTCTTTACTTTTACCCTGAAATTTTTGAAATATTTTGCATTCTCTGTTGTAAAAATGCATTTAATGGAGGTTTTATTTTTGGGCATTGACTTTTATCCTTTTGGTACTTTATATGCAGTTGTGTTGGGATCATGTCTCCTTCTTTCATTCTCACATATTTCCTTCCGATCTTTCTTCCCATTTTCTTGATTTTATTTTCACATTTTTGCCTGTATGTTCTCTTTACTTTTTGTGCATTGTATTCATTTTTTGTTTCTGCTTTTGTATGGCAATGCCAGTTTAATTTTTCTCTTTTCATTTGATTCATGAAAGATTTCTTCTTACTTCTATTCAGTTTAATTTCGATAAATTTTGTCCCCATACATAACATTAAATTTTCATTTTTCCCTTTTTTAATTATTCTTTGAGATTTCATTAGTTCAGGTTCATTCTGGTCAATTAGATTTTCTCTAATTTTTGTCATATTTATTTCATTCAATTTAAACTTTTTCTTCTTGTAATCTTGTCTTAAATCATTTTGTAAATACATGTCATTGTTTTTCATTGTGATTCTCTTATTTTTGTCTCGAAAATATTTGAAGTCATTTCGATTCTTCAAATCGTCATTGTCTAGTATTAATTCATCAATTGTAATGTCATTTTCATTACCTGTTTCATTTATAATCATCTCATCAATTGTCATCTGTAATTTATTTTCATTAGCATTATTATAAATTGGTTTATCATTTTCCATTTCATATTCCTCTGCAAAATTATTATTCCTCATTGGGATTTCATTTATATTTATTGTAGTATTATTCATCATCGGTATTTTATTTTCATATTTATTTATATTATTTGTATTATTATTCATCATCGGTATTTTATTTTCATATTCATTTATATTTATTGTATCATTATTTATCATCGGTATTTTATTTTCATTTATAATATTATTATTATTCATTATTTCTGTTTCATTTTCTTCAACTTCTGTGTGATTATCAATATCATTTTTATTCTGTTCGTTTATGTCATTTTCTGATTTATTGTTATTCATCTCTTCATCTTTGTTTATATTTGCATCTAATTTATTCATAAATCTTTCTGTGAATGCGTTTGATTTATTTATAAATCTTTCTGTAAATGCGTCCATATAATTTTCCAATCTTTCTGATTTATCGGTTAATTTGTTTTCCATTTCTTTTATATTATGTTCCAATCTTTCTGAATTTTCTTTCATTTCTGTCATTTTTTGGTTCATGGCTAATAATATTTCCATTATTTTTGAGCCTCCTTCTTTCTGATCCTTGCTCGTTCCTTGTGTGTTTTCATCATCTCCTTTTTCACCAATCAAGGTTTTACTTCTTGTTTCCATTTTATAATTAATGGATATCACCTCATTCAATTTCAGTTAGGAATTTATGCTGAAAATTCAAATTTTCCAGCCACGCGTTGGGCGACAATTTGTTATGGTATTATTTTGAAGTAATTTAGTGTATGAATACTAATTAGATCATCCTTGTATGTAAGTGATGTATTATTTCTGATGTTTCCGGCTAGCTCTTAATATTATAATTTTGAATAATTGAAAATTATATATTATTAAATCTGATTAATATTTGAGGGAGGGTTCAATTTGAATTTTCTAAACGATTGAATTTTTAAATTATATTTTATGGAAGTAATTTGAAATATTATAATCAGTGATGAATAACCTAAATCTAATTCTATGTTAACCTAACCTCATCTAAATATCCTAACGTAATTCTAATGTAAACAATGATTATCATTTCTCAACTTCTTTGTGGAAAGATTAACAGGATTGAATTTTAATACCTTTGGTAAGTTTGTTCTTCAAGTTAAGATTGTTACTTTTACTTGGCCTTTTTTTTTTCCAGGAACAACACTGGTTTCATTGGAAACAACACTTCTAGAATGTTCTGAAATTCACAGGCTACTTTGTTGATTTTCTTCGATCTATCCAACTCGTTTGAAACTTGATTTCTATGTGGGATTTTTCCATTCACATTCAGGTAATGTATTTTCTGGATTCACTTTCCATTCACATTGATCAAATAATCTTCTTTTTTCAGATGATGTTACTTTTTTGGCACTTTTTAAATTATGGACCGACAAGGATTCTGCTCTGCATATAATTGGAGACTGCCGACTTTTTCTGTGTCTGTCCTATTTATAGTTTTCAAGAAAAGTTGAATATCAAAGCTTACTAGCTTCTGTCAAAATTATATAAAAATGATGCTTTTGATGATTTTACAAAATTTACAATGTTTCCTGATTTGAAATTACTTTTGAAAATTAGCTTATTTTTTAAACTACATTTTGATGTATGTTTTATGTTAAACAGAACAGTGAAAGTCTTGCTTTTCGTTCGTAAAGTATTTCAAGTGTCAAAATTTAACAAATTTTAACTTCTAATGCTTATAACTTATAAAATACTTAATATTACTTATGAAATTGATTAAATTTCTTTAGCTTAGATGCTATTACAATACTATTGATGCCTAAACATCTTCAAGAATATCTCTTACATTAATTATTTGAAAATATCTGACGTAGATGCTATCTTTCATTGAATTAATTGATTTTTGATCAAATTTGTCCTATTTACATCAGTCTGGTGAGTTATATTTAATTTAGCTTGTTCTTTGTCAACAATTTCACTAAAGTTTATATGTGATTCATTATAATAACAAATCTTTTCAACAAATTCTTCATCAATTTCAAATTGGATATCTAAATTCAAATTACTTCTATTTTAAGCAACTTTGGCTGGTTTTATATTGAATAATTGTAAATTGAAATCTCCCTGTGAATTCTATTTATAAACTGTCAACAAGAGTACTGTTTTTTGATTACCGTTCAAAGAATTTTCATTTGACTAGTCGTTATGTATCCTGAATATGCTTTTTCTTCATAATTTTAGCTTGTGAGTGTTTTTACGAATTGAATTATTAATATTTCTGTCAAAATGAATATTATTTAATGAATTTTGCTCTAGTTATACTCTAACGAGTCAACTTATATACAAAGGTGAGTCTTTTCCTTAATATATTTATGTAATTATTTATTTTAACTGTAAATACCATGACAAATTCCCCAAAATCAAAATGTTTATTCTGATGATAAAGGAATTAGAATAAATATTTTGAATTTTTTCAAATAAAGGTGATTCTTTGTGAACATTATAGGATAATATTAATTTTGATTTTTGAAATGTAGTACTGAACTGTGAAATATAATCATGTATTTTGAATTGTAATAGTAATAAAATTAAATAATTTATAAATTTTTGAAATTTATTCTCTTTCTTAATGATTTGAAATCCTCATGTTGAGTTTATTAATTAGCGTATCCACCAATTTTTAAAATCTTTCATTGTTTTCATTAAAAGTAGGAATAAATTCATATGTGTTATTGGAACTACTAGTGACTTGTGATTCAATTCTTTTCTTTACTTTTACCCTGAAATTTTTGAAATATTTTGCATTCTCTGTTGTAAAAATGCATTTAATGGAGGTTTTATTTTTGGGCATTGACTTTTATCCTTTTGGTACTTTATATGCAGTTGTGTTGGGATCATGTCTCCTTCTTTCATTCTCACATATTTCCTTCCGATCTTTCTTCCCATTTTCTTGATTTTATTTTCACATTTTTGCCTGTATGTTCTCTTTACTTTTTGTGCATTGTATTCATTTTTTGTTTCTGCTTTTGTATGGCAATGCCAGTTTAATTTTTCTCTTTTCATTTGATTCATGAAAGATTTCTTCTTACTTCTATTCAGTTTAATTTCGATAAATTTTGTCCCCATACATAACATTAAATTTTCATTTTTCCCTTTTTTAATTATTCTTTGAGATTTCATTAGTTCAGGTTCATTCTGGTCAATTAGATTTTCTCTAATTTTTGTCATATTTATTTCATTCAATTTAAACTTTTTCTTCTTGTAATCTTGTCTTAAATCATTTTGTAAATACATGTCATTGTTTTTCATTGTGATTCTCTTATTTTTGTCTCGAAAATATTTGAAGTCATTTCGATTCTTCAAATCGTCATTGTCTAGTATTAATTCATCAATTGTAATGTCATTTTCATTACCTGTTTCATTTATAATCATCTCATCAATTGTCATCTGTAATTTATTTTCATTAGCATTATTATAAATTGGTTTATCATTTTCCATTTCATATTCCTCTGCAAAATTATTATTCCTCATTGGGATTTCATTTATATTTATTGTAGTATTATTCATCATCGGTATTTTATTTTCATATTTATTTATATTATTTGTATTATTATTCATCATCGGTATTTTATTTTCATATTCATTTATATTTATTGTATCATTATTTATCATCGGTATTTTATTTTCATTTATAATATTATTATTATTCATTATTTCTGTTTCATTTTCTTCAACTTCTGTGTGATTATCAATATCATTTTTATTCTGTTCGTTTATGTCATTTTCTGATTTATTGTTATTCATCTCTTCATCTTTGTTTATATTTGCATCTAATTTATTCATAAATCTTTCTGTGAATGCGTTTGATTTATTTATAAATCTTTCTGTAAATGCGTCCATATAATTTTCCAATCTTTCTGATTTATCGGTTAATTTGTTTTCCATTTCTTTTATATTATGTTCCAATCTTTCTGAATTTTCTTTCATTTCTGTCATTTTTTGGTTCATGGCTAATAATATTTCCATTATTTTTGAGCCTCCTTCTTTCTGATCCTTGCTCGTTCCTTGTGTGTTTTCATCATCTCCTTTTTCACCAATCAAGGTTTTACTTCTTGTTTCCATTTTATAATTAATGGATATCACCTCATTCAATTTCAGTTAGGAATTTATGCTGAAAATTCAAATTTTCCAGCCACGCGTTGGGCGACAATTTGTTATGGTATTATTTTGAAGTAATTTAGTGTATGAATACTAATTAGATCATCCTTGTATGTAAGTGATGTATTATTTCTGATGTTTCCGGCTAGCTCTTAATATTATAATTTTGAATAATTGAAAATTATATATTATTAAATCTGATTAATATTTGAGGGAGGGTTCAATTTGAATTTTCTAAACGATTGAATTTTTAAATTATATTTTATGGAAGTAATTTGAAATATTATAATCAGTGATGAATAACCTAAATCTAATTCTATGTTAACCTAACCTCATCTAAATATCCTAACGTAATTCTAATGTAAACAATGATTATCATTTCTCAACTTCTTTGTGGAAAGATTAACAGGATTGAATTTTAATACCTTTGGTAAGTTTGTTCTTCAAGTTAAGATTGTTACTTTTACTTGGCCTTTTTTTTTTCCAGGAACAACACTGGTTTCATTGGAAACAACACTTCTAGAATGTTCTGAAATTCACAGGCTACTTTGTTGATTTTCTTCGATCTATCCAACTCGTTTGAAACTTGATTTCTATGTGGGATTTTTCCATTCACATTCAGGTAATGTATTTTCTGGATTCACTTTCCATTCACATTGATCAAATAATCTTCTTTTTTCAGATGATGTTACTTTTTTGGCACTTTTTAAATTATGGACCGACAAGGATTCTGCTCTGCATATAATTGGAGACTGCCGACTTTTTCTGTGTCTGTCCTATTTATAGTTTTCAAGAAAAGTTGAATATCAAAGCTTACTAGCTTCTGTCAAAATTATATAAAAATGATGCTTTTGATGATTTTACAAAATTTACAATGTTTCCTGATTTGAAATTACTTTTGAAAATTAGCTTATTTTTTAAACTACATTTTGATGTATGTTTTATGTTAAACAGAACAGTGAAAGTCTTGCTTTTCGTTCGTAAAGTATTTCAAGTGTCAAAATTTAACAAATTTTAACTTCTAATGCTTATAACTTATAAAATACTTAATATTACTTATGAAATTGATTAAATTTCTTTAGCTTAGATGCTATTACAATACTATTGATGCCTAAACATCTTCAAGAATATCTCTTACATTAATTATTTGAAAATATCTGACGTAGATGCTATCTTTCATTGAATTAATTGATTTTTGATCAAATTTGTCCTATTTACATCAGTCTGGTGAGTTATATTTAATTTAGCTTGTTCTTTGTCAACAATTTCACTAAAGTTTATATGTGATTCATTATAATAACAAATCTTTTCAACAAATTCTTCATCAATTTCAAATTGGATATCTAAATTCAAATTACTTCTATTTTAAGCAACTTTGGCTGGTTTTATATTGAATAATTGTAAATTGAAATCTCCCTGTGAATTCTATTTATAAACTGTCAACAAGAGTACTGTTTTTTGATTACCGTTCAAAGAATTTTCATTTGACTAGTCGTTATGTATCCTGAATATGCTTTTTCTTCATAATTTTAGCTTGTGAGTGTTTTTACGAATTGAATTATTAATATTTCTGTCAAAATGAATATTATTTAATGAATTTTGCTCTAGTTATACTCTAACGAGTCAACTTATATACAAAGGTGAGTCTTTTCCTTAATATATTTATGTAATTATTTATTTTAACTGTAAATACCATGACAAATTCCCCAAAATCAAAATGTTTATTCTGATGATAAAGGAATTAGAATAAATATTTTGAATTTTTTCAAATAAAGGTGATTCTTTGTGAACATTATAGGATAATATTAATTTTGATTTTTGAAATGTAGTACTGAACTGTGAAATATAATCATGTATTTTGAATTGTAATAGTAATAAAATTAAATAATTTATAAATTTTTGAAATTTATTCTCTTTCTTAATGATTTGAAATCCTCATGTTGAGTTTATTAATTAGCGTATCCACCAATTTTTAAAATCTTTCATTGTTTTCATTAAAAGTAGGAATAAATTCATATGTGTTATTGGAACTACTAGTGACTTGTGATTCAATTCTTTTCTTTACTTTTACCCTGAAATTTTTGAAATATTTTGCATTCTCTGTTGTAAAAATGCATTTAATGGAGGTTTTATTTTTGGGCATTGACTTTTATCCTTTTGGTACTTTATATGCAGTTGTGTTGGGATCATGTCTCCTTCTTTCATTCTCACATATTTCCTTCCGATCTTTCTTCCCATTTTCTTGATTTTATTTTCACATTTTTGCCTGTATGTTCTCTTTACTTTTTGTGCATTGTATTCATTTTTTGTTTCTGCTTTTGTATGGCAATGCCAGTTTAATTTTTCTCTTTTCATTTGATTCATGAAAGATTTCTTCTTACTTCTATTCAGTTTAATTTCGATAAATTTTGTCCCCATACATAACATTAAATTTTCATTTTTCCCTTTTTTAATTATTCTTTGAGATTTCATTAGTTCAGGTTCATTCTGGTCAATTAGATTTTCTCTAATTTTTGTCATATTTATTTCATTCAATTTAAACTTTTTCTTCTTGTAATCTTGTCTTAAATCATTTTGTAAATACATGTCATTGTTTTTCATTGTGATTCTCTTATTTTTGTCTCGAAAATATTTGAAGTCATTTCGATTCTTCAAATCGTCATTGTCTAGTATTAATTCATCAATTGTAATGTCATTTTCATTACCTGTTTCATTTATAATCATCTCATCAATTGTCATCTGTAATTTATTTTCATTAGCATTATTATAAATTGGTTTATCATTTTCCATTTCATATTCCTCTGCAAAATTATTATTCCTCATTGGGATTTCATTTATATTTATTGTAGTATTATTCATCATCGGTATTTTATTTTCATATTTATTTATATTATTTGTATTATTATTCATCATCGGTATTTTATTTTCATATTCATTTATATTTATTGTATCATTATTTATCATCGGTATTTTATTTTCATTTATAATATTATTATTATTCATTATTTCTGTTTCATTTTCTTCAACTTCTGTGTGATTATCAATATCATTTTTATTCTGTTCGTTTATGTCATTTTCTGATTTATTGTTATTCATCTCTTCATCTTTGTTTATATTTGCATCTAATTTATTCATAAATCTTTCTGTGAATGCGTTTGATTTATTTATAAATCTTTCTGTAAATGCGTCCATATAATTTTCCAATCTTTCTGATTTATCGGTTAATTTGTTTTCCATTTCTTTTATATTATGTTCCAATCTTTCTGAATTTTCTTTCATTTCTGTCATTTTTTGGTTCATGGCTAATAATATTTCCATTATTTTTGAGCCTCCTTCTTTCTGATCCTTGCTCGTTCCTTGTGTGTTTTCATCATCTCCTTTTTCACCAATCAAGGTTTTACTTCTTGTTTCCATTTTATAATTAATGGATATCACCTCATTCAATTTCAGTTAGGAATTTATGCTGAAAATTCAAATTTTCCAGCCACGCGTTGGGCGACAATTTGTTATGGTATTATTTTGAAGTAATTTAGTGTATGAATACTAATTAGATCATCCTTGTATGTAAGTGATGTATTATTCTGATGTTTCCGGCTAGCTCTTAATATTATAATTTTGAATAATTGAAAATTATATATTATTAAATCTGATTAATATTTGAGGGAGGGTTCAATTTGAATTTTCTAAACGATTGAATTTTTAAATTATATTTTATGGAAGTAATTTGAAATATTATAATCAGTGATGAATAACCTAAATCTAATTCTATGTTAACCTAACCTCATCTAAATATCCTAACGTAATTCTAATGTAAACAATGATTATCATTTCTCAACTTCTTTGTGGAAAGATTAACAGGATTGAATTTTAATACCTTTGGTAAGTTTGTTCTTCAAGTTAAGATTGTTACTTTTACTTGGCCTTTTTTTTTCCAGGAACAACACTGGTTTCATTGGAAACAACACTTCTAGAATGTTCTGAAATTCACAGGCTACTTTGTTGATTTTCTTCGATCTATCCAACTCGTTTGAAACTTGATTTCTATGTGGGATTTTTCCATTCACATTCAGGTAATGTATTTTCTGGATTCACTTTCCATTCACATTGATCAAATAATCTTCTTTTTTCAGATGATGTTACTTTTTTGGCACTTTTTAAATTATGGACCGACAAGGATTCTGCTCTGCATATAATTGGAGACTGCCGACTTTTTCTGTGTCTGTCCTATTTATAGTTTTCAAGAAAAGTTGAATATCAAAGCTTACTAGCTTCTGTCAAAATTATATAAAAATGATGCTTTTGATGATTTTACAAAATTTACAATGTTTCCTGATTTGAAATTACTTTTGAAAATTAGCTTATTTTTTAAACTACATTTTGATGTATGTTTTATGTTAAACAGAACAGTGAAAGTCTTGCTTTTCGTTCGTAAAGTATTTCAAGTGTCAAAATTTAACAAATTTTAACTTCTAATGCTTATAACTTATAAAATACTTAATATTACTTATGAAATTGATTAAATTTCTTTAGCTTAGATGCTATTACAATACTATTGATGCCTAAACATCTTCAAGAATATCTCTTACATTAATTATTTGAAAATATCTGACGTAGATGCTATCTTTCATTGAATTAATTGATTTTTGATCAAATTTGTCCTATTTACATCAGTCTGGTGAGTTATATTTAATTTAGCTTGTTCTTTGTCAACAATTTCACTAAAGTTTATATGTGATTCATTATAATAACAAATCTTTTCAACAAATTCTTCATCAATTTCAAATTGGATATCTAAATTCAAATTACTTCTATTTTAAGCAACTTTGGCTGGTTTTATATTGAATAATTGTAAATTGAAATCTCCCTGTGAATTCTATTTATAAACTGTCAACAAGAGTACTGTTTTTTGATTACCGTTCAAAGAATTTTCATTTGACTAGTCGTTATGTATCCTGAATATGCTTTTTCTTCATAATTTTAGCTTGTGAGTGTTTTTACGAATTGAATTATTAATATTTCTGTCAAAATGGATATTATTTAATGAATTTTGCTCTAGTTATACTCTAACGAGTCAACTTATATACAAAGGTGAGTCTTTTCCTTAATATATTTATGTAATTATTTATTTTAACTGTAAATACCATGACAATATATATATATATATATATATATATATATATATATATATATATATATATATATATTCCTTAATGGCTACTTTAGCGGCTAACTCCAATAATCACCTAGAGTTTTCATGACTTGTGCTTCCCCATTATGTTTGCTTCATATCAAGAACAATGATAACAAAATGATTAAACTGTCCAGTTGGCATTAATATTCCACGCGAAATAGCGATATTCTGGTTGTACCTGGTCGTAGAACATCAAGATATGAGCGGTCACCTTCTTATCAAGGTAATGTTCTGTTTAACCACTTGCCGTATTCCATTAAATATTTAAATTCAATTAAATTCAAAAGGTTGATCAGAGAGTTACTATTGAGTAAGTGTTACTATTCAGTATCTGAATATCTGAGTAATAGCACATTAGCATCGTAGTATTGTGGGGGTAGTTAATATCATATTTATTAATCTATTGATTATTAGAGAATTTTTTATAATTTTTTTTATGCTGAATTAATGTTGTTTTGTCCTATACTGAATTGTCTGAAGGGATCAATAAATATTATTATTATTATTTTTATACCTGATAGACAGCAACAGCCTTTACTATTTAAAAATGTAAGGGACTTAGTTGCATGCTCCGTGTGAAAATTTGAATCCCAATGCTTCATGTTTAATAGATGGAAAATATTCCAAATTTTATCCTTAACCGTACAGGGAAGATACGGCGTTGGATACAATAGGTGGCCAGAATACAAACGACTCGCTGACATTTTCGTAGAAAAATGGAACCGTTCGGTTAATAATAGTCGAGTCGTGCCTTATAACGCTATGACACTGGCTAAGTATAATTGTCATATTAATTTCGAGGCAGTTAGATCGCTAAAAACTATAATGTATTTTCATAAATACATAAATAGTGGACCGGATAACGTTATACGTGGATCGAACAACTGAAAGCCGAGGGGATGAATCTGGAAACACAGATGAGATACAAGATTATAGATGGACGATACGTAAACGGAATGGAAGCTATCTGGAGAACATACGAATTTAGTAGGAACGAGCGATCGCATTCTAAAACGTTTTTACCGCTGCATCTGCCAGGTGAAAGAGAAATTCATTATAACGAGGAGGATGATATGAAGGATGTAGAGCGAAGACTCTCGACGTCGTCCAGACTTGAAGCTTGGTTTTCATTGAATCGACGAGATCCGGACGCAAGAAGATATAAGTACATTCTGTCAAGAAAGTACCGGGAATTATCGATTTAAATCTGGCGGGGCAATGAGGTAGGTAAGAAATTTTTTTCCTAGGTTGGTACCACTGTCCTTAATTACTATGCCAAGCTTGAGCGGGATCTGTCAACTAGTGTGTTTGCAACAGCTGATTAAGTCAGTCGATGTCAGAGTGCGTGCTAATCACTATGGGTGATTACGTTGAGCAAAGAATTTGTTTAAAGTTTTGTGTTGCGAATGAATTTTCGTGTGCCGATGCATTGAAAATGTTGCAAAAGGCCTTTGGTGATAATGCTCTATCGAAAACTCGTGCATATCAGTGGTACAGAGCCTTCAAGGACGGTCGTGAAGTGGTCGAATAAAATTCGATAAAATTAAGGAAAGGGTGCTGGAAAACCGTCGTACCAGCTTGAGAGAGATAGCACATGATCTTAAGATATCCCACGAGTCCGCACGTACGATTTTGATTGATATTTCGGGCATGAGAAAGGTGGCCGCACGACTCGTACCGAAAGACCTGAATTTTCTTCAAAAACGTCATCGCGAACAGGTTGCTTCAGACATGCTGGATCGCTGTAATTCCGATTCTACATTCATGGAACGCATTATAACTGGTGATGAGACCTGGGTCTACGAGTACGATATGCAAACAAGCCAGCAATCATCGGAATGGGTGGCAAAAAATGAGCCGAAACCGAAAAAACCACGCCAAAGCCGCTCGAAAATGAAGGTGATGCTCATTGTTTTCTTCGATATCCGTGGCGTGATGCACTACGAATTCGTTCCAGAGGGTCAGACGGTAAACAAGGAGTATTACCTAGGCGTTATGAAACGTTTGCGTCAGCGTATCCGTAAGAAGCGGCCAAATTTGTGGGCGAACAACTCATGGATTTTGCATGACGATAACGCGCCTTCTCACCGAGCTACGATTGTGACTGACTTTCTCGCCAAAAACTCAACAAACTTGCTTCAGCAACCACCGTATTCGCCGGATTTGGTTCCCTGCGACTTTTTCCTCTTCCCAAAACTAAAATTTCCCCTTCGTGGCACCCGTTTTGAGTCGATTGAAGCCATAAAACAAAATTCGGCGCGAGAGCTAAAGTCCATCCCGGAAAGCGCCTATAAAAAATGTTTCGATAATTGGAAGTGCCGTTGGCATAGATGTATTGGAGCAAATGGAGCCTATTTTGAAGGCGACCCAATAAATTTTGACGATTAAATGTAAAAATGTTGTTTTAATTGAAAATTCCCGGTACTTTCTTGACAGAGTAGTATATAGATATCCCCGAACATTTTGTATAGGACGACAAAGGAGTCCGTTGGAATAGCTAAGTATAAGTTGTAAACAATTTGGTCGTCTAGCGAAAATGAATCCTTCAGAAGGACAGATGGAGAAATTTTTTCTTAGAATTCTTTTGAAAAGAATTAGTGGACCAACATCTTTCGATGATCTTCAAACCTTGGATGATAGAACCAGCTGCGCGTCGTTTCATGAATCTTGCCAATGAAGAAATTGGCTCATACAAGATGGCGAAGAATTTAAAATGTGTTCAGAGAAAGCTGCCTTACGATATCATCCACGTAAATTGTGAAAATTATTCACTCTGATCTGTTGCGTTGCGACAGATGAAGATATCGCACAGATACCGCAGTTATGGCGCTCGTTCAAAAACTCGTTGACTGCTGATTTCAGACATAGAAGTATGCCATTGAGTCGACGTGATGGAATCAATTTAGGCATGTACAATTTCACGGACATCGTTTCGTGTTGTCGACCCGGAATATCCTTGAGCGATTTAGGAGTACGTGAAGATGAAGACGATCAAGCCAGTAATGAAGAAGATGGAGAAGAAGATCTAATATACGATGGTGACGATAACAAGAAAATGACTGAATTGCTAATTTAAGGAAGTAGTATCTTGTGTCTTCGCTGAATAATGATCAGAAGGCAATATTTTTACGTCTCTTTACTTATTTTTACTACTTAGCTAATATTATATTTTAATATGCCCGAGCCCAGTCGGTTTAACTGGCTCGTGAGCCTGATCTCACAACTCCACAAAATGAAAAGACACAACTCCCTGACAAACAAGTCACTCGTTTTATTTACCACAAGAAATTTTTCTTTCAAATTACATATATACACATTTAGAAGAAATATAAAATTTACTATTTAGCACTAGAGTAAGTTTCAATAATAATAATGTGAGTTTCTCAATGTTATTAATATATACAAAAATTTAAAGTTTCATTACGTGATATGAATATTATATATTATTACAAAATTTAGAGTTTCTCAATGTTTACTTCCCTCGTTGGTTTAGATTGCAGGCTGATGTTTTGCCAATCAAAACAGGAGGTTGTTTTGTAGGTCGTTTCAAGCAGGCTGTTATGTGGTTCTTTGAACTTAATAGTTTCAACGTCTTTAGGCAACCAGTGTACTTGTAACTATTCCTCACCAAGAAAACTTCCAAACTCCAGGAACAAATAACAGGAAAATAATCCAAGAGAAATCCAGAAAAAATATTCCAAAGGAAAAATCCAGTAAAATATAATCTAAAAGAATAATCCAGGAAAAGATAGTCCAAAAAAAACCCTTCTTTGAGGGTTTTTACTTTTAATCTTCAAGAAAAATTAATTAACGAGAAAATAAATATTCAAATTGTAAACAACTTTACTCTGCAATCGTGAACCGGAAAAGAATAAAATTCTTTCGTATCAACGCGCACATGACGACACATTGACGGGCAGATATACCAATTTCTTCATTTACCGGTCTTCTCGATAAAGGTGAGATACCAGCGAATAAATTCGACGTGTAGATCGCTGCAGTCTTTTGAATGAATGCGCCAAAAAAAAAACGATTTCCTTATATTGTTGAAATATATGAAGATCTGATCTGAAATAATCGATCGCACAAGAGAACATATCTGTTATATAGACTGTCCTGGTGGAACCGTCAAGACTTATTATATTTGTACAATACTTTGATAACGGTTTTAGAACGTATTCTTCATCAGAAGGTAATTGCGGTATTGATGTAAAAATATTGATAGGAGGAACCACAGTTCATAAATTCTTCAAATTGCCCATTACTGTTTCTGAAGAAACGACCTGTGGATATGAAGTTGAATCGCCAAGATAGGAATTTATAAGAAACGCGGCACTCATAATATGCGATGAAGCACCGATGACACAGAGATTTGCAGTGGATCGATATTTGAAAGATATCATGAGAAGATACGAACCGATGGGAGGAAAATGGGTGGTTATCTTCGGATGTGATTTCAGGCAGATTTTTACTGTTGTATTAGGTGGTTAACGAAACGATATCAGTGCTCAAAGTTTAGAGTCTAGCGCACTGTGGCCGTCTTTCGTCAAGTTGAAACTTGAGAAAAATATGAGGTTGGCAAATTATCTTGAAATGGCGATATCACAAGCGGATTTGAACTATTGTACATTTTATAAATAAAATAACATAAAAAGAGGTTAATTCTTGATAGAAGGTATAAAAAATTATTTAAATATTTTAAAAATTTTTAATCTTCTAGATCAAGGGTAAACCACAGATATATTTTTGTGTGTAGTGAACACCACATTTAAAGGTTTATGATGAAATTCTTAAGATTATGTTGGATATTCTTGAAAGATATTGGTTTTCATAAGATTGATCAGCAGAAAAAAAATTTTGTCTATTCAAAATATTTAATTTATAGGATTTTGGTTAATAATTTTTATTTATTGGATTTTGTTATACCATTCGGATGTCTTATAATGAATGTTTATTTTATATGTCATGATATAAGTGGTACTTATACGACATTATTTCAATTTATTTTCAGAAGTTATAATCATTAAATATAATCTTTTGGAATTAAATATGTAGAAGGCTAATTTTTAAAATTTTGTTTAAAAATTTTTAAAATATTTAAATAATTTTATATACCTTCTATCAAGAATTAACCTCTTTTTATGTTATTTTATTCATAATATATAATTATTTGGTTTCCTTAACATTCTTTATACAGATAGTCCTTGTGCTATAGCAGAGGCCGTTAAATTGTCTTTCAATTTTCTAGATCAAGGGTAAACCACAGAAATATTTTTGTATGTAGTGAACCGTTATATTTATTGAATATGAATATTTGAATACTGATGAAGCAAAGTTGATCTTAAAACTTGTTTTTCAGTAATGTTTTACATATCTTGAGTTTTTATATAAGGTACCTTGGTTAGATATCTAATAATATTGAATAGTCTAAGTAAGATAGTTTTATGATGAAATTCTTAAGATTATGTTGGATATTCTTGAAAGATATTGGTTTTCATAAGATTGATCAGCAGAAACAAAATTTTGTCTATTCAAAATATTTAATTTATAGGATTTTGTTTAATAATTTTTATTTATTGGATTTTGTTATACCATTCGGAATAAACATTCATTATAAGAATGTTTATTTTATATGTCATGATATAAGTGGTACTTATACGACATTATTTTAATTTATTTTCAGAAGTTATAATCATTGAATATAATCTTTTGGAATTAAATATGTAGAAGGCTAATTTTTAAAAATTTTTTTGAAAATTTTCAAAATATTTAAATAATATTGTACATTTGATCAATGGCTCCTTAGAATGGGAGATGGAAAATTACCGTTTGTCGAATAGAACAAAAGGAGTGCTCCAGCAGCACCAAATAATTTGATAGAAATACCGATTCGTTTTTAAGTTTCGAAGATTGATCAATTAATCGATTTCGTTTACAATGGCTATACATCAAAAGAAAATGGATCTCGAACAATTTTATGTCCGACAAATGCTATCTATCGTAGATTTGATAAATAATAAGATCATTCAACAGATCAAAACGGATCAAGGCAGAGTATATTTGAGCGAAGACTCCTACATGGGTACAGAAGAAGCCCTGTTGGATCTACTGCATTCTAGTTCGCCATCTTTACCTGCGCATGAATTAGTACTAAAATTTAAAGTAATAGTAATGCTATTGCGTAATTTAGACGTAAATCAAGCAGAATTTAAAGGATCGCGATTAAGAGTGAATCGTCTAGGAGATTATATTATCGAAAGTGAATTGTTGAAGGGTGAAAGAATTGGCGAGAGATTGATTTTGCCCAGATTAAGGAAGAAGGCTCAACATGCCATGTTACCCAAAGAAATTGTACGTTTACAATTTCCAATTCGTCTCGCTTATGGGATGACGATAAACAAATCGTTACGACAGACCTTGAATAGGGTTGGCATTTGTCTCAAGAGGCCATGTTTTACGCAGAGCAATTATTGTTGCATTTTCGAAAGGGGGACGTATCGATGGTGTGAAAATTTACATTGAAAATTCTGGAAAACAAGGCATGTTTAAGTCCCGCGGAAGGAGAAGATTTACGAGTAACGTTTTATTTCGAAACCTCCTCGAAATTGATGGTGAAGAAAACAACGGCCAACAACCGCAACATCAAGTGAGAATCAATTTGTCTCCGATGGAATCTGATGAAGAAGATAACCATGATGATCGACATTCACAATATACTTTAATGTCACAACAAGATAGCGATCCAGGTTATAGATCTGACAGAAGTGACATCTTTAATCCGATAGATGACAATATTTGTGAAAATATAGATTTAGACGAGATTCTTCGTCGACACAAAGATGATGACGGAGAGAATAAGGAAGATGATCGATTCTGGGAAGGTGCGATTCCACTAGAAGCCCAGCTAGAGCCAAGAGTTTCGGTATTATATAAACAAGGAACGTCTGGATTGAATATTCCTAGTAGACAAAGCAGTAGAACATTTTACGAAGTGAATGATTCTACTGACTAGATAATAATTGTTACTGAGGAGTTTCATAATGATATAAACAAACTGTAAATTTGCAATGAGTTTATTGCAAATGGAATTTCTGTGTGATCGAAATTGCCTAAGATTTGTCGCTGGTAGAAATATTGCCAGTATATCAAAATAGCCTTCGTATTTCAGAATCAACGTAGGATTTGATTCTCTAAGATATACTCAATATAAGTAGTGTGTGTGTAGAATTGATGTTGGAATTATTATTAGATATAACTAATAATATAGAGCAACAAACTAGATGAGAGATAAGTGGACTGTATTAAATGATTTAATTAAATGATTGTATTAAATGTTGAACCCGGTTTCAGGGATTGAAGGAATACTACAAGTATAGAAAATATATTGAAGTATAAAACATGTGTCATAAATGTTAATGTATACAAAATTAGCTTACTGTACTTCTTCTGTCTGTGCTGTCGTGGAACCGCTTTGGAATACTGACTGCATTAAATGATTGAATTAAATGATTGTATTAAATGTTGAACCCGGTTTCAGGGCTTGAAGGAATACTACAAGTATAGAAAATATATTGAAGTATAAAACATGTGTCATAAATGTTAATGTATACAAAATTAGCTTACTGTACTTCTTCTGTCTGTGCTGGAAGCCACGCTGTCGTGGAACCGCTTTGGAATACTGACTGCTTGTCTGGTTGTCTTCGAATGTCTTCTCGAATAAATTTCTCTGTGTAGTCGACTTGGTACATTAAAAGTTACACGAAATTTCGTCTATGGCTTCTATGGTTGTTCTTCTTTCATAGAGAAATTAGAAGCAACCACGGTGGAAAGATTATGCTTCATACAGCAATATTGGAAGACTATAGAATGTACATGCGCAAACACTTTGCGCATGAGATTACATGCTGTGGAATCATTTTGCGCCTTAACACAAACAATGATGGAAAAAATGAACTGTAAGAAAAAAGAATGATGGCAATCCAAGAGATATGATATATGATGAAATATAAAACTAATTATAAGAAAAGAAAAATTAACAAGGAACTACGGGCTATAAAGTATAATATGATCTATGAAATAATAACGGAAAACAGAATCGAATTATATAAAAGGTAGAATGAGGAAATTAAATAGATATGAAACTAACGGAATTGGCCGAAGAAATTAAATATTTTTATTTAATTATATTGACTGAATAATTGAGTAGGAATTGCAAGATTTTCCGTCCTGCCAAAAGTTTTCTTGTAGACAATTTTAGGTTACGAACGTTTGACGTGGGTTTCGTTTGGATAATAGAAGTTTATTTAGTTTTCTTTTAGTTTTAGGTTAAAAACGCTTGACGTGGATTTCGTTTGGAATGGAGGTTTATTCAATTTTTTTTTAATTTTTCGTTAAATGATTGTGGCAGTTTGTATATACCTGTTTAAATAAATACAAATTGTTCGTGAGTGTAGTTCGTCGAACGACCGTCTCATGCTGACAAGTCAAGGAAGACCGAAACAGTTTGGATCAAAATTATTACGATATAACTAGAAAGAATAAATGGGAATAAAGATATGCGCTTGATGATTGATGAGGATCTACTAATGAAATGTAAGTGGAAATATGAATATCATTTAATTTTTTCCAGAAAATCTGACCAAATTTTGAATAATAAAATTTTTCATATCTGAACAGAGTCACTGAATATAAATTTTTTGATCAATATATGAATTGCACAATTCGCATCAATTTGAGTTTGTGCAAAAAAATATTTTTTTCAAAAAAAGCAATTTTGAAGAAATTTCAGTCGATGTGAATATATTAATTTTTAAATCGAAAAAATAATGATGTTAATGTAAATTATTGAACAGGAATTATTTAATAATGCAATTATCAAACTCTCAAAAGCACATAAAAACTTTTTAAACAAGAAAAAAAAATTAATGGGAGGTGTTCTGAAATTTGTGGCGAATCAAACTGTATTCAACTGCTTCATTATCCTACGTACA
This sequence comes from Megalocaria dilatata, assembly GCA_034642435.1. Classification (NCBI taxonomy): domain Eukaryota; kingdom Metazoa; phylum Arthropoda; class Insecta; order Coleoptera; family Coccinellidae; genus Megalocaria; species Megalocaria dilatata. The sequence continues at coordinate 46,160,409 of CM067859.1, read as the reverse complement.
ATGAATATATGAAATATTTGTCGTTTAGTGATCAATTAAGTTAATTTTAAATACAAAAGAAAATTTATGTTCTCGAATATTTATGATGTTATCAATATCTTATAGACATCATCTAATACTGCGAGGACAAATTATTAAAAAACAGATCTTAAATTGATGGTAATTTAATCGGCGTTGTTTAAACGCCTGCTTTTTTGAACAAGAATGATTCAATAATGCAATTTTCAAAATCTCAAAAACACATAAAAACTTTTTAAACAAGAAAAAAAAAAATAAATGGGAGGTGTTCTGAAATTTGTCGCGAATAAAACTGTATTCAACTGCTTTATTATCCTACGTACAAAGAATATATGAAATATTTGTCGTTTAGTGATCAATTGAGTTAATTTTAAGTACAAAAGAAAATTTTTGTTCTCGAATATTTATGATGTTATCAAAATCTTATAGACATCATCTAATACTGCGAGGACAAATTATTAAAAAACAGATCTTAAATTGATGGTAATTTAATCGGCGTTGTTTGAACGCCCGCATTTCTATAGTATCGTGTTGTTGACCTAGTATTGTGTAGAATAATTTCGTTTTCAAACTTTTTAAGTATAAGTCAAATAGTTCGTTTAGAAAGTAGAGAATCCTGCTCTCTAAGGATTGGGTTCATGAAATTATTCGTGAAGAAATGGCAAACCTTACTGATCAAAAATAACCGTCAAACAATTGTAAATAAATATAGTAACTATAATCTGTCACAATCTGGTGTCCAATAGAAAGCAGAAAACTTCTGAATCTGGTTTGAAAAGTTGGCTATGGTTGGATCTGTCGTTGTGGTTTTCTGAATACATCGAAGTAAATTTCATTATTATTCTTAGTTACGTTATGTCCAGAAAATTTATTGTATTATCACATTGTGGTCCATCGTGAATTTGACCCTATGATGCAAACCATTAAGATATTCTAGTGTGTTTTCTATTTCTGAATGTGTTCCACAGAAGCAAGCCGATATCTCGTCTTCATATCTGTGGATTTTTAGGATTTTTCTTTCGAGGATGGCCACAAAGATTTCATACTGAAAATAATATTCCTCCACGAAAAGCTCAAAAAGGGATGAAATTTCGTTCTTTATGGCCGGATTGATGTTAATTTTTGTTAGAATATTTTCGATTATATTCATACACTCTGCATTTGGTATACTATGGAACATATTAACTACATCAAATGATACTAAAATACTGTTAAGTGGAGGGATAATATGATTTTAACAAAAAAAAATACTAAAATCAATTCAAAACAAATTTCAAAATGATAATTTGATAATGACTAAACCTGACGAACGAAATTCTACTGGTACTATATCCAAAGAAGCATCTGACCAGAAGATGCACACATTTTTTCAGAAAAAGAATCCCGCATAAAATCGAAAAAAGATCACACTGCAAAAATTCAACTAGAATTGAAAACAACTCTCAAATACATTCAAATGATTTCAATAAATTATGATGAATTCAAACTTGTTAATATGAATCGTACCCCTCCTAAATTATAAGAACTTATCAAAATCCATAAAGAGAAGTCAATAATACATCCTTTTGTACCATACATTGTTAGCGCCCTTGCGAAACTAGCCTCTAAATTCAATAATATTTTTTAAGAATAAACACATTTCAAATCACTCTATTCAATTGAGCTCACAAAAAACTGAAAAATTCTACGCCTCCACTTAACAGTATTTTAGTATGTTTCGATGTAGTTAATATAGTCCCGAGTTTACCAAATGCAGAATGTATGAATATAATCGAAAATATTCTAGCAAAATATAAAATCAACAGGATCATAAAAAACAGAATTTTAACTTTTCATGACAGAAAAAAAATTTCAACATAATAACTTTTACAAATACAAAGTTGGACTTGTCATGAGTTACCCTCACAGCCCATACCTTGCTGAAATATTTATGTTCTTCCTCGAAAGAAAAATCCTATAATCCACACAAGCCAAGCATATCATTTTCTGATATAGATATGAAGACGAAATATAAGCTTGCTCCTGAGGAACAAATTCAGAACTAGAAAACACACTGGGAATATCTTAATGGTTTATGGTGCAAACCATTAAGAATGCTCTTCTAACTCCAATATTTAAGAGGGGTGACAAGCTTGATGCGTCGAAGTATCGTCCCATCAGCCTAGTTCCTATTGCAGCAAAAATTTGTGGGAGGATGATCCTCAAATTTGCTTCAGACAACAAGGTCATTCCCGATTGCCAACATGGTTTTCTTCCTGGTCGTTCAGTGATAACAAATCTTCTGGAATGCGTCAATTATTGGTCAAAAACGCTCGATAAGAAAGATCCTGTGAACGTGATATACTTCGACTTTCTCCATGCTTTTGATCGTGTACCCCACAAACGGCTTTTGCATGTGTTTGATCATCTAGGTTTTCGAGGTGGCCTTCTTGCGTGGATTGCAGCATTTCTTTATAATCGTTCATTTCAGGATAGAGTTGGCAGCGCTCTCTCTCGTCTCCCAAACCCGTAACCAGTGGCGTACCACAGGGCTCCGTTTTGGGACCAATACTTTTTCTCCTGTATATCTTCGACTTACCTACCTGTATTGATTCATACGGCTCTCAGTTTACTGATGACACGAAGTTGTACGGTATTCCTAGGGATCAAACATTGCAGCGTGACTTAGACTCTATAGCACTCTGGTGCGAGGATTGGCAGCTTCCTCTCAATATCGAGAGATGTGTAGTTTTGCACATGGGTGCCAATAAACCTCGTCTCCAGTACAATGTGTGTGGCCAAGGAATTTCCTCTACAAGTAGCCATTGTGATCTCGGTATTGTTATAACAGACGATTTGTCTTGGTCGGAGCACATTCTGTCAGCAAGGCCAGAAGGTCTCTCTTTTTAATGCAGAAGGCATTTGGTGGGTGCGATCCAACTACGTGCAGTGCTCTTTATAAGACTTATATTCGCCCTATCTTGGAGTTCGACGGACCAGTTTGAAGTCCAGTGTTGTGTCGCGACGCTGTGATTTGAAAGATTGCAGGGGCGGGTAGCGCGGTTGCCCTACGGTATACGTCGAGCCGATTACGACGCGAGGCTCGCGATAATGAACCTAACGTCTGTTGCTGACCGTAGAGTGCGCAGGGATCTTATGGTTACATTCCGGGCCCTTCGTGGAATTTTCAGTTTACATGCGTTGTCTGTTCCTGATCAACCGGGACGAACGTTTGCGTGGTCACTCTTTCAAACTCAAGAAAGAGAATTTTTCGACGGTTCGAAGGCAACATTTCTCTCTAACTGTGTGTTTGTTTCTGGAATGGTTGTTTATTCCTGTTCGGTGAACGCGTTCAAAAACTCATGGCTCAGACTCTAGTGGTGTGATCGCGGCGGTTTGTGACTTTTTAACCACTTGTGAATTTCTCCTTTTTTTGTTTTTTTTCTTTTCGAAGAACTTTTTGTTTTTCAATATCTTGTATATTTTTTGTGAGTTTATAGGCTTTACCTGAACTCTCATCATAGTATAATAAAAATAATAATACCCAACTCGTTGCTGACAGATCTATAATATATAGAGAATTTTTCCTTAAATAATGTTTCATTGAAAAGAAAACTGAATATAATCAAACAAATTGCTACAAACAATCAGTTCGAAACAAAAACCAGAGAGAACAAACAAAACCAAAATACTCATTCTGAAAAAAAACCTGATTATCAAGACAGAAAATAATGGTAAACAATTTGTGACACTTAAAAATTTTGGACCAATCTTATGTAAAAAATTGGTCAAATATTTCGAAAACTTAATATAAAAACAGCTTTCACATCCTTACTTAAAATTTTCAACCTCTTGTTTAATGCTAAAGACAAAAATTACTGGCTGAATAATTCTGGAGTTTATGAATTAAGTTGTCAACATGGGGTAGTGTACGTATGAAACAAATCTCAAGATCTTTCGAAAAAAGGTTCGAAAAACACCAATCGTCATTTAGGAACCAGAAAGATAACCCTAATTTTGCGAAAAAAAAATTTAAAACGAATCATAACTTCCCAGAATTGTACCATCTTGAATATTATTCTTGAAAGCAAAATGCAAAAACTAGAAATCTTGGAGTCCATAGAAATATTTAAGTGCAAGCATGTTTAAGAAAAAGAATTATTAAATGAGCAGACGGACCTTTGGCACACCCTACTTCTCGAAGTTTTGCACAAGCCAAACGAAGCCTTCAACGACTATATATAATTGTTGAGATACAATTTATTTTATTCAGTTTGAAAATATAGTGAAACTACGAAACTCAGTCACTATACATTCAATAATTAATAATGATAAAAAACTAAGGAATTTCTCATTTTATTCCATCAGACAACTGAATCCAATTTTCAGATGTAGGCAAAGTTGCTACAAGTTACACTTGCAATATCATTGATTGAATTGATGACTGAAATTGCTTGAGATGCAATTCAATAAATACTATATATACGGCTCAAAAAAATTTCCTGCAAACTATGATTATTACGATCCGCAGGGCAATATTCTCACTCACCTCTACTTCCAGTTCGAATCCTGGTAGATATGAGAGAGGTAATGGATGAAACGGGTTCCCGAAGGGCGAGGTATGAAATTTTATCATGAGCTCCGGGCCACTACTCATTATTTGTGGGATGGTTTCTCCGCTGCACAGATGAGCCAGCGTGGTGGCACCCTGTCCCCATCCATCCAGAATTTCTATGTAGTCTTGCATCATGTTGCATTGATCCCATATCCTGAAAAAATATTATTCCATTTTGTAGGAAATAAAATTAGAGGGTACAAAATATGAAGTAGGAACACTCTGTCATTTACTTCTTCATATTTAAAAATTGTGCATTTTTATTGAAGTCGTTTTTGTTTTGTATTTGCCTGATTGTCTGCCCTACAAACCTTGTCAAGTTTTAAAGTGACTTCTAGACATAATTGAAGCCCATAATCACTATGTTATATCAACTGGAATTGAACAAATTAAATTGGCGGATATTTATTACAAAAAAATTATATCTAGTATGAAGCATGGTCAATAGGAAGTTTTTTGAATCGGGACAGTGCAACATACATCTGTGTTAAAGTTCGAAATTTAAACACACCCCAATAGGTTTTGTTGATTGTCCGGCATAAGCTGCAGACATGCATGTTTCATAGCTTTTTGGCTTTTCAGCAGTGCAATCCTCTAATGCCAACGAAGTAGCATAACCACGCACCTATAGTTGCCCTGCATAGAGACACTACTGTCTTTCTGAACAACAGCGCCATCTAATGCACGCGAATACACATATCCAGCATACAAACCCAGGCTAAGTCAAGAATCGAACTGCAATGCCGATCATTTCAAGCCTCACAGACAAAGAAATCTTCCTCATGCGCAAGTAATATTCAATTAGACCGCTATGACATAAAATGCATCATTTGGTTTCAAACATATTATTTACCTTAGGTAAAATTTATAGTTGGGATACAAATATTGGTGAATGGTGACCCCTTTAGCTGTAAATTGGAATGAGGCGTGCATAAACCACGTGTCAAGATTATTTAATCATTAACTCCTTAACCTATAATTTTATGTGTCATTTTTATACGCAACCATTGATATGATGACGTTACACAGGGTGTCCCAACGAAAATTTGACGCCCCCCCCAGAACTCAGAAACGAAGGATTATCGAAGATTTCAAAAACCAGATCAACTTCTGTTTTGAGGGGGATGAATTTCCATCATGAGTTTGTTCCGAAAAAAACACCCCATGAAGATGGCATCAACACCCTAAGATGTTTTGAATAGTGGAGAAATGTCGAGTGTTGGTAGTTTAAAAGTTATTTATGTTCTGTACGCAACCGAGTTAAAATTTTCAAAATCGAATCAATATTCACGAAATAACGTGATATTGAACTTAGCGTCAGAAGGTGATGTTGAACAGACAGTTGAACCGCCCAAACTCAAGGACCCTAGAGTTTTGAAGAATCCGAAAATAACTTTCAAGTTCTGTATTAGGGAAAAAGATTTCCTATAACGACATTTTTCCGAAAAAAACACCTGAGGATGGTAACAACCCACAACATTTATCGAATAGGTAGATGTTGGATGTGGTTTAGTTGAGAAGATTTTCCTATTTTATAAACATCGCAGTTGAAAATTTCAAATTTGTTTATTTAATGGCAGAATAATTTGAGTTTTTGAATGTTTCTTCTTTAAAAACATTCGATTTTCTTATCGTTCATGATGGGAAGTGGTGTGAAACGCATGAAATTCATTACAAGGTATACTGTTTTTTGAAGATTCTGTCTCAAATGTATTTCAGTCTTTCGTTTCCGCATCATAATTGGGTTCGAGACTTACTTACGTGGGAAAATATGGTCTGTTCTATGAAAAAAAAAATAGAAATTCTCAAATTACTATCGGAATGGCGAAAATTCTAGATTAACTGCAAGGTATTTCAATAACAATTATCCACAAAGAAATGTAAGTCACCAATACGTAAAGCATTTGATGAATAAATCAGAAACTACTGGTTCCATTCAGAATAAGAAACACAAAGTTGAGCGTCCAGTCCGAAATTAAGTTATTGAAATATCAATATTGGGATATTTACAGATGGATAAAAGGCAATCTATAAAAACTATAGCACGAGCATCTAACTTCTGGAATCTAGCATTCATCGAATTGTGAAAGCTCATATGTCTACAATAAGCACCGCTTATATTCAATAGACATATATAATCAAAACTCAATATATAATGTCAAATGGAATAAATAAACCCACCAATATAAAAAAAGGCAATAAAAATTAATAAATAAATATTTGAAGGAGACAAAATTTCGTTTCTGATCTTACCATAATGAAACCAATTCCTTTTCAAAAACATAAAACACAACTTAAGGATTTCTCAAAAAATATAATTTATTTGAAATATTTCATATATTTAAATATTCAAATAAGTTAATTCAAAAATCTCTCAAAACATGCACTATATCTTCAAAAAACAATTTGAATTCCTCTTCATCGGCTCTAGATAATATTTGAAATATCAAAATCAACTAACAGTCAGTATATCATACCTTAGGTGTAACACGGAACTTTGAAGATATAGTGCATGTTTTGAGAGATTTTTTAATTAACTTATTTGAATATTTAAATATATCAAATATTTCAAATAAATTATATTTTTTGAGAAATCCTTAAGTTGTGTTTTATGTTTTTGAAAAGGAAATGGTTTCATTATGGTAAGATCAGAAACAGAATTTTGTCTCCTTCAAATATTCATTTATCAATTCTAATTGCTTTTTTATATATCTGTTGTGTTTAATTATTCCATTTGACAATATATATTGAGTTTTGATCATATACGTCTATTAAATATAAGCGGTGCTTATTGTAGATATTAAATTAATTCTAAAAGTCTTTTGAATAAAAATTTTTTTGAAATTAAAATTGTAGAAGACTAACAGATTAAATCTGTTTTGATATTCAAATTTTGTTATATTTCTTCTATCAAGTAGAAAGCCTTTTTCTATTTCACTTTTCTGACGAGAATACCTTTATGTTTAATGGGGACCTCAATAGACATAATTGTCGGTACTGGACTGATAGTAATGGAAACACAAATTGCCCAATAATTAAATGTTTGGGTAGGAATGTTAGGGAAGCATATTGTTGGACCAATTTTTATCTATGGGAATCTTGACAGAACAGCTTATTTGAATTTATTAGACTACATTATTGATCCAATGATCACTGACATCCTGGAAAACGACGACCACCTATTAGAAAATGAACTTACATTTCAGTAGGATGGTGCACCGCCACATTTCGATAATCGTGTTCACAATTTTTGAACGAACGTTATCCAGGACGTTGGATTGGAAGAAGAGGGCCCATAGAGTGGCCAGCAAGATGACCCGATCAATCGCCAATAGATTTTTGTTGTGGGGACATTTGAACTCCAAAGTCTATGCTAATCAACCTGAAAATCTTGCAGTACTGCGACAAAGAATCATCACGGAATGCCAATTACTGACATCAGACGTTTTCGAAAATGTTAGAGAGGGATTTGAAAGTAAATTATATCATTGTATGGAGGTTGGTGGTGGTCATTTGGATAAATATTTGCCTTAGTTATTTAAATAGTTAACATTTTTTCTGGATGCTCCCTATCACTACTTACAGATCGGGTGTATTGGGTTTCTGTTTGAGTTACCCATCTGATAAGGTTCAATATCTAATTGCTTAAAAAAAAACATCGAATTTGAACATTTTAACTAGGATGTTTAGAGAACAAAAAAGCTTTCTAACTAAAACACATCCACCATCTCTTTCCTTTTCACATAAAAATTGAGGGTTGTTGCCACCCTCAGGTGGTTTTTTCGGAACAATGTCGTCATAGGTATTCTTTCTCCCTAATATGGAACTTGAAAATGATTTTTGGATTTTTCAAAACTCTTAGGTTCTTTAGTATGGCCGGTTCAACCGTCTTTTGACGGTAAGTTCAATATATTAGGAGTACAAATAAGTTTCCGCCGTTTTATTGTAGAAGGCGCGGCACGGAGTTTCGGTTAGCTTTCGCAGATGATAACCGGCTTAAAAAATAGTTTGGACATTCAAGAACAACATAACCTATTAATATCATTGATTTTGTATTGGTAAAATATAATTTTTATAAGTTGAAAATGTCAAAATTTGAGCCAAGTAAGCGTCATTTGCGGGAAATATTAGTTTACTTTTTTAATTTAAAGAAATCTGCTGCTGAGGTGCATCAATTGCTCGTGAGGGTGCTTTGAGTGAGAGAACGTGTCGAGAGTGGTTTCAAAAGTTTAAAAACGGTGATTTCGACGTAGAAGACAAAGATCGCAGTGGAAGGCCAAAAATTTACGAGGATGCAGAATTGGAGGAATTGTTGGAGGAAGATTCATCTCAAATACTAAAAGAACTTGCTCTAACATTAGAAGTCACTCAACAAGCAGTCTCACATCGTTTAAAATCATTAGGAATGATTCATAAACAAAAAACGTTAAAAAACGGCGGAAACTTATTTGTACTCCTAATAGAATTTTTTCTTGGATAGTGAACCGATGTTGAAAATTTTAACTGGGTTGTGCACAGAACATAAATAACTTTCAAACTAACTAACACTCGACATCTCTTCTCTATTAAAAAATGTTGGGGCTTGATGCCACCTTCATGGGGTTGGTTCTTTTGTATCAAACTCATGATGGAAATCATCGTCCCCCTCAAAACAGAAGTTGACCTGTTTGTTTTAAATCTTCTAAAATTCTTCGTTTTCGATTTCTGGTGGGGGTGGGGACAAATTTTCGTTGGGACACCCTGTATTTCAAAACACAGAGGAAGTTACTCTTTCTAAATTAAATATACTTTGAACACTTGAATGTTTTTGAAAGAACAAAAAATTCCATTCACCATACAACAGCGAATATCAACAGTGAAAGTCAAATTTTGTATATATAAGTGAATAATGATAAATTGTGAACTTGCAGGTTTTTTACTATTAACAGGTAGTTTTTCTATTAAATTGAAGAATCAAAATTGTTTTCTGAAAACCTGAACCAAATGATAAATTTTCAAAATCATTACTCATGCTCAGGAAAACACCTGAATTTTGACCACTTGTCCAAACAGTTATTATATATAGTCGAAGGAATTCATGAAATTAAAAATATTTAAATGATCTTAATGAAATTTCAAACGAAAACTTTGCAACTTTATATTTGACATTTATATTTTCAATGAATGAGGGACTTCGTGGATAAAAGTCATATGAGTGTTGCTGTTGAGGATCGATTTAACTCTGTGGAAAACACAGGTGAACAATTCGAGACAGAATACCAGACGAGTGGGGTCAATTTGTTGAATTGGTTCAAAAGAAGTATTGATTTGTTTTGAATATGATAAAGTAAGAATAAAGTAATAAATAAAGAGCTTTCTGGTTGTCTACTCCATTTAAGGTGAAGTAATAGTCAAGGTCAAATAAGAAAAATAGAATAAATATATATCAGCATATATGTGTATTATACTGTTCGATCTTTTCGAAAGTGAACAAAGTATTTTTGATCTTTATAAGTCAGGTCTATCACAACAACGTTTACAGATTCCAGCTATCTAATTTAATCCCCTCAAAAATCTAACTATTTCGTAGAAATCTAAATGAGACGGTAGTACTAAAAACGAACATAGCCAAATATGGTTTTGACATTTGGGGTAGAATTCTACCTGCCTTCGAGTTCAGGCTCTTTTTGGCTCCCCCGCCACACATCTAACAGTATCATTTTGGCACTGGGCCTAGACAAATCGACTTCCTCTCTCGTTTTGTACTTCGATAACGCAATACTCTCGCAACATTCTCTACTCTCGAATAATTATGTTCTATTCAAAAACACACACACTCTCTCTCTTTGCTCTTTGAAAAAGTAAGTTATATCCACACTTTCTCTATGCCTTTGAATAAGTTAATATTCGCATTCACTTTTAACTTCTCGGAGAACTCCCTCTCGTGATAACACAAAAACCCATTAAAAGGCCTGGAAGTGAATGTTTTATCTGCATTATTTACTTATTACTAAATAGTACATGTGTAAACTGTACCCAAAAGCGAACCCAGTTAAAGTGAACAACGGTAAAAAAGCCCATCAATCTACTTATCTACGAGCAAGATAGTGCTTTCACCGGAATTGTAGTTCAAAACCACTCCTCAATAATTCATTCAACTTTTGGGTGAAACAACTCAAAATTGTACACTGTAATTTAGGCTATAAATAAACCAGTTATAATCTAATATATCTCTACTGTTACCATGAAGGATGTTCATCCCGTAATATGCATACTAATTGATTAACGTTCAATCAATTACGCTGAAGAATTCAAGAAGGTATCACTACATACCAAGTAATTCTTTCATACTCAATTATTGCAAAGTAGACTTCCAACAATTCGAAGTTTTAAACTTAATTTTTCAGCGAAATATAATGCTTTCGGAAAAAAACTGCTACAGGTTTTATTAAATAAAACCCTCCACATTGAATAATATGACTAATCGATTAGAATATCCCTAATGAAAAACAATAATTAGTTGAAAACAATCTATCATTCAATATTTTAAAACTCGTTAAAAAACTAATTCTTTATATATCATTGCAATGAAACTGATTCAGATGGACCAATTTAGCTACTACTCAAGAAAACCATTCATATTCAAAGTTTCATAAATAAAACTTTTCGACAAGGAAGTCATTCATATATAACTATTTCTTTTGAGAATAAGCTTAATTTTACAGAAAACTTCAATGAAATTAGAAAAAAGAAGCATTAAGTTTGTAGGAAAATTTACTTAGAAAAAATACTTCAAAAGACGAATTATTCAATAGGAAAAAACATTCAACTGACAAGGATTTTAAAGATTTCTCTGAAAAAATATGAATAATTCATTGAGTTGAGCAATTTGAATTGATAATTTAGTCAGATAAAATGATATTATCATTATTAAAACATTGTAGAAATTACTGTTTTACTAGCAATAAAAATATATTTTACACATTTTCTTGTGACTCAAGTTTCGGGAAATGAACTATCCCATCATCAGACAACTGAAGACCTAACAGTGGTACAGAGGTATTTAAACAAAAGTGATAAATATTTTGAATATTTCAATAGATAACACTTAATAGTGCTACAGAGGCTTACAAGCGGAAAGTGATGAAAACCCGGTTAAAAAAGAGGGGCCTTCTAACAGATATCGGAATGTTGGCAATCGACAAAGAAGGTTATTAAACAGATGGTACCCAAATATCTCGAATAATTGTTTGGGGTTACATAGCTCCGTACAGTTATTCTTTATTTTTACGTTATTTTGTTGTACATCTCAAATATTTGGATTTACACAGCTCCATACAGTCATTCATTATTTTTTAAATTATTTTTATTGTGAACGAATTTGAAAATTTTAATAATCAAGTTTCTTTTCATTTGAATCTACATGTAAAATTTTCTTAAGATTTTCTTTTGTCGAAAGGAATTACTAATTTCTAAAGAATGAGTGGCAAAAGTTGAATTTTTGTTTACTCTTCATTAAATTAATTTTATGTTCGTTGAAAAAGGTTTTAAACAGATGTTACTTTTTTAATATCTCAAATAATTTTCGATTTACATAGCTCCGTACAGACATTCATCATTTTTACATTATTGTTTTTGTGAACTAATTTGAAAATTTCAACATATTCTAGATAATCGATCTTCCCTTTTGATTCTACATGTAAAATTTTAAGATTATCTATTGTGGGAAAGGAATGACCGTTTTCTAGACAATAAGTGGCAAAAGTAGAATTCTGTTCATTTTTTATGAAACACATTTTATGTTCGTTGAACCTCGTCTTGAACGAACGTCCTGTTTGTCCTATATATTTATTACTGCACGTAGAACAAGATAACTCATAAACTCCTGATTTGTGTATGTCTGTAGTAGGGTCCTTTGCGTTACAAAATACCGATTATAACTTGTTTTGCGTTTTGAAGGCAATATTGACATCTGATTTTGAAAAACTATTGGCCACTTTTTGACTTATGCTACCAAAGTACGATAGAGAAATGAATTTTTTCTTATCTTTAGTTTTTATGATAGGATAAATTTGGCTCATAGCTATTTTAGATAGTTTCTGTCGAATTAGTTTATCTATTATATTGGGGTTGAAACCCATTGATTTTATAATTTGGACTTCAGCTTCGCGGTCTTTTTTTGATAAGGGTAATGCGAAGCCTCTATGGATCATCGATTGATACGCTGATATTTATTGTGAAAATGGGTGATTGGAATCAATAGGAATACATATATCGGTGGATGTGGGTTTTCTGAACACGTTGAATTCTATTTTTCTATTTGAGTGTGATATCGAGAGGTCTAAAAATGTAACACCCATCTTCGATTCTTTTTCTAAGTTGAATTTAATTTTTGGGTGAATATTATTCAAGAAATTCAAAAATTGACTCAGTTGTCTTGATGTTCTGGAGATACACGTGAGAATATCGTCTACGAATCTATACCAGAAATGAGTATTTACAGGTAGTTTCGAATTGAAGATTTTATTTTCTATTTCTGACATGAATATGTCTGCAAGGAGTGGACTCAGTGGTGAGCCCATAGCTAGCCCGTTTAATTGTTCGTATATTTTATTATTAAATTGAAAATAGCTTTTGTGCAAGCATTGTTCTAAAAGGGCAATGAAATCACCGTGTATCACGGGATTCACATGTGATTTTTCAAGAATTTCTGAAGCTAAAAGAAAGCTATCATGTCTAGGAATTATTTGGTAAAGAAAAATTTTTTTACTTCGTTCTTAATTCTATGGAATTTTTTATTGTGTATTTCGGAGTGAAATTAGTAAGCTTTCTAAACATTTCATTTAATTTTTTCTCTATTTTATAGGTAGGGCTGCTAATAAAGGAAACGATTGGGAGAATTGGTGCATCTTCTTTGTGAGTTTTTATTAGACTGTAGAGTTTTGGTGGGCTAGAATTCATATTTATGAGATGATAATTTGATTTAAATAAGGAGATGTCTGACGAAGTCATTCTCAATGATTTTTGAATTCTAGTCGTCGGGTCAACGCGAGTTTCTACAATATCTTGATTTTTAATACATAGAGAATACATAGACAAAATGAATGATTTCATTAAAAATCAAGATATCGTAGAAACTTTCGTTGACCCGACGACTAAATTTTAAAAATCATTGAGAAAAACTTTGTCAGACATCTCCTTATTTAAATCAAATTATCATCTCATGAAAAAATCCTTATCAAAAAATGACCGCGAAGCTGAAGTCCAAATTATAAAATCAATAGCCGCGAACAAAGGTTTCAACCCCAATATAATAGATAATCTAGTTCGACAGAAACTATCTGAAATAGCTATACCTAAGCCAAATTTATCCTATCATAGAAACTGAAGAAAATAAAAAATTCATTTCTCTATCGTACTCTGGTAGCATAAGTCAAAAAGTGGCCAATAGTTTTTCAAAATCAGATGTCACTATTGCCTTCGAAACGCAAAACAAGTTATCATCGGTATTTTTAACGCAAAGGACCCTACTACAAACATACACAAATCAGGAGTTTATGAGTTATCTTGTTCTACGTGCAGTAATAAATATATAAGACAAACAGGATGTTCCTTCAAGACGAGGTTCAACGAACATAAAATGAGTTTCATAAAAAATAAACAGAATTTTACTTTTGCCACTCATTGTCTAGAAAATGGTCATTCCTTTCCCACAATAGATAATCTTGAAATTTTACATGTAGAATCAAAAGGGAAGAAACTCGATTATCTAGAATCTGTTGAAATTTTCAAATTAGTTCAAAAACAATAATGTAAAAATAATGAATGACTGTACGGAGCTATGTAAATCGAAAATATTTGAGATATTCAAAAAGTTACATCTGTTCAAAACCTTTTTCAACGAACATAAAATTAAGTTAATGAAAAGTAAACAAAAAGTCAACTTTTGCCACTCATTCTTTAGAAATTAGTAATTCCTTTCGACAAAAGAAAATCTTAAGGAAATTTTACATGTAGATTCAAATGAAAAGAAACTTAATTATTAAAATTTTAAAATTCGTTCACAATAAAAATAATTTAAAAATAATGAATGACTGTATGGAGCTATGTAAATCCAAATATTTGAGATGTACAACAAAATAACGTAAAAATAATGAATAACTGTACGGAGCTATGTAACCCCAAAAAATTATTTGAGGTATTTGGGTACCATCTGTTTAATAACCTTCTTTGTCGATTGCCGACATTCCGATATCTGTTAGAAGGCCCTTCTTTTTTAACCGTGTTTTTATAACGTTCCGCTTGTAAACCTCTGTACCACTATTAGGTGTTATCTATTGTAATATTCAAAATATTTATCACTTTTGTTCAAATACCTCTGTACCACTGTTAGGTCTTCAGTTGTCTGATGATGGGATAGTTCATTTCCCGAAACTCGAGTCACAAGAAAATGTGTAAAATATATTTTTATTGGTAGTAAAACATAGTAATTTCTACAATTTGTTTTAATTATGATCAACTACCAAATAGTAACGGCTGAAACGATTCAGTATCTGATATTATCCTGTTTCAAATCCAAACTGAAATTTCAAAAAAGGTTATTTAAAACTAGAAATATCAACCAACTTCAATATCATAACAGGTTTAGGGAAGGTTTTCTGTTGTTTCATATGATACAGATAACAAAAATAATTGAAATCTATCTAAAATCATTCACGCAAAACAAATAAACTAATTATTGGAATTTGATATCTAAATTTCTGAAGGAGGAAGTTCTATACATGAAAATTATTGAAAGAGGATACAAAAATTGATTTGAATATAAAAACTTTTATAATTGTAGTCAACCGTATTAGACATCATGTGTTAATTCGATTACTCAAGTTTAAATCGTAGAATTTATTAGAAATCTTAATCTACTAAGGAACTTGCTACATCGGTAAGATATTTGATAAAAAATACATGATAATTTTGGATCTGAAAGGGCATTTTTCATGTAAATAAGTTGACAAAAATCATAGAGAAAAACTTGGTGGCAGAAATTCAAAGACAATTTCAATGAGACTCATGGAACCTGCAAAAATTTGAAGAAGCTAGTAGCAAGTATACACCGTTGTCAATAAAACCATGAGGAAAAATAGAAGAAAATTCATAGAGCGAAATTGGAAGAAGGAACAGTTTGAAAAAGTAGCCTATTTGAGAAAATTGATGAAAAACTGTAATTTTAGAGAAATATTATAACTCCAATGCCTAGCTCAAATTTTCGAGAAAAAAACGAACATATAAATACACCTGCTGAGATAAATAGAAGTTAGTATCAAATTGAACTCTGTACAGAACTTATATATCATGCTTTAAACTTTCATTCCGAGTATAACCTAAAAAAGATTTATAAAAATTAACATCATTGGAAACGAGCCAATATCAACTTACCAAGGGAATAATCAAAAAGTATTATCTCTAAATATAAAAGAATCCAGAAGAATAATTATCATCAAATTCAAGATAGTTATAAAAGAAGAATATCCAAGAAAAATATTGACTCATATGGTGAATCCATTCGATCCAAGAAAAAACAGTAGATCTATGAATAAGTTCAGTGAGTAAAGTTATAATTTATGTAGTTATTTTGCGATGAAATTTGTTGAAAATTATATCCAAAATGAGTTTTTATATTACAGAATCAAACTCTAGGAATTAAAAATATAAATATTTTGCAAACTGAATTAAAATGTGACTCAATACTATTTAGAAGTAATTAAAATAACTTTAAATTAAGAATTTTATCTTCTATCTATAATTTTCAATATATATTGTAGAAGATAGAAGAATTCTCAATTTAAAGTAACAAATATTTTAATTTCTTTCATCGAATAAATTAAAAATATTCAACAATTAAGAATCCTCCCCAAATCAACGAGTGTCAGTAGTACCTACAAAATTTAATCAAACATTTCAAATTAAAATATCACATTTTCGAAATTATTTAACAATATGAATCCATTAAAAAACAGATACTTCCAAGTAATCTAATTTTGCTCAATCGTTCATTATAATTTTCGTTTATGAAAGAGCATTTATACATTTTATCAGATATTCTTTCGAGTGCACGTAACTACAGCTGCAGTGGCAAGAATAAATTATTTTCAACTAGTGGAGCATACATATTTCTCACCTGGGATTCAGTAAACATACCCAGAAGTAAATTAATAGGTAACATCTATTGGGAACAATATAACTTCACCTACAGTTTCGTCGGTGGAGTCACAAGAGGTTTTTAAGGAATAAGAGTAATAGCAGATATTCGTAACAATATTGCTAGAGGTTTTCAGCTTTAATACATCAATTACTACCTCCAATCCCTTGCTTCCTTATCAACACAGACGTTCTTTATTACTCAGTTTCGGTTGCGCTCCATTAGACCAATATATAGGCTCATTCATTTTGCGATTTCTGAAGTTAATTCAAATTCATGACTCAAAGTGCTAAAAATTTATTTTCAGATTCATTGCATGTATTTTGTCATTACGAATGGTATACAATACACAGCAACAGCAGCTAAATGAGGAATAATCCAGAAAAACTTTGCGCGCTTATTCTAAGAAACAGCGTTCTTTTGTTTGGCCCAAATGCCTGTGATTTTTCGTATTTTGAACGACTTGGTTGGACTCACTGATGAAGAATACGAGGTCAAAAATAATTATGTTCGGTCGAACGTAAACACGCTTACGTTCGAACGAAAAAAGCTAGAAACTTGAAATTTTCAGGATAGTTTTCCGGTGTAAATATCTCGGATGAGTTTTTTTGGTGATATTAGTTTCGCTGTTATTCACATTCGAAATTTCTTAAAATTTTTTCTCAATATTTTTTGAACTAGAAATCCGATACATCTGAAATTTGGCACTTACATATAGAATAACGTGCATGTTCGTGCGTGCACAATTTGGTGAAGATCGAAAGATTAGAAATTTAAAAAAGTAGTAAACCGACAATTCTACTTTCTAGCACTTGGTATGATTGGGTTAAACAGTGGACTCTATTCCGAACCCCCACAATGGATATAATTGACTTTTATATCAAACTTATAAATCACTGATCAAATTTGTGAAAAGTCAATTTTGAATTAAAATCATAAATTTGTTTTCCAATATTTAGTTTTTAATTTTTCATATATTGTAATGATAATATCGAAAATAAGGGCGAATGAGGTTGATAATTATTTGTGTCTTATTATAGTCAATCGAAGTATAATCACAGAAAGAGTACAGAAATATATCTTTATATATGTTTTACAACTGACGAACTACGCTCAGTAAAAACCGAGTCACTCTTTTCTTTTAAATTTATCGATCCTTACTTGATGAAAGTTCATTTCAGTCGAATAAAATAAAAAAGAATATTTCCACAATTTATCAACTAACAACGAATATTCCGCCAACAATGCCACTTATTTAGATTTGAACTTTGAATTCGAAGCTAACAGCTCAGTTCCTTCCGGAATTCCGTCTTTTCTAAAACGAATGATGAATTTCCTGAATATACTCACTAGCTTCAGGAGCAGTACTTGGCTCAATCGAGTGAACTCTGTAGCTTCTTCAGGTCTTTCTTCTTTTAGACCAAAATGTGAGTCTGAAGAAGCCAAAGTGTTGGCAGAACAATGATTTTAAATTACCAAATTATGGAAATATCTTTATAATCTCATTTAGTCCAAAATTAGACCAATTAATTTCACGGAGCTACCATTTGTTAACCGGTTTGTATGTAGAAACCGTGAGCTGTCGAGTTTTTCTTCCTATTTAGTTTGAGATTGTTAGCATCATATAAGTTTTTCCCCTTTTTTACACATTACCGAAAGCAGTATTTAAATTTTTTTCATTCATTTTATTTTTATTTATATTATCCTGATACTGCTAGATCTTCTGTGAAGATCCCTCAGAAGCTTTTTCAGCTTGTGCGAGTTAGGAGTTCAGTTATGTTCTGGATAGGCTTTGTTACTGAGATTTTACGCCACTTTAGTTCACAGCACTGTTAGTTTTCTACCCAACAGTAAAATGTTGGCCGAAACCCGTCCAACAAGAAAATTTGTTTTCAACCTGCACAAGATTTGATCCTTCGACCTTTCGGTTACGAGCCCTATGCACTTAATACTGAGCTATTGATACTCATGATTGGCCAGCAAGAAGTCCTGATCATTAACGTCACGTTTTTTTTGTTTAGGGACATATGCGTTCCTCAGTTTATACCCATCTGCCCATTTTGTCAGAGTTAACCAAAGTAGTTTCATCTGCAAACATTAAGAATGTTTTTGAATAAGCTAAGAAAACAAGTCATTGAAGTATACATTCTGTCAAGAAAGTACCAGGAATTATCGATTTAAATCTGGCGGGGCAATGAGGCAGGTAAAAATTTTTTTCCTAGGTTGGTACCACTGTCCTTAATTACTATGCCAATCTTGAGCGGGATCTGTCCACTAGTGTGTTTGCAACAGTTGATTAAGTCAGTCGATGTCAGAGTGCGTGCCGATTTTTACTATGGGTGATTACGTTGAGCAAAGAATTTGTTTAAAGTTTTGTGTTGCAAATGAATTTTCGTGTGCCGATGCATTGAAAATGTTGCAAAAGGCCTTTAGTGATAATGCTCTATCGAAAACTCGTGCATATCAGTGGTAAAACCAGTGGTAAAAACCACGCCAAAGCCGCTCGAAAATGAAGGTGATGCTCATTGTTTTCTTCGATATCCGTGGCGTGGTGCACTACGAATTCGTTCCAGAGGGTCAGACGGTAAACAAGGAGTATTACCTAGGCGTTATGAAACGTTTGCGTGAGCGTATCCGTAAGAAGCGGCCAAATTTGTGGGCGGACAACTCATGGATTTTGCATGACGATAACGCGCCTTCTCACCGAGCTACGATTGTGACTGACTTTCTCGCCAAAAACTCAACAAACGTGCTTCAGCAACCACCGTATTCGCCGGATTTGGCTCCCAGCGACTTTTTCCTCTTCCCAAAACTAAAATTGTCCCTTCGTGTCACCCGTTTTGAGTCGATTGAAGCCATAAAACAAAATTCGGCGCGAGAGCTAAAGTCCATCCCGGAAAGCGCCTATAAAAAATGTTTCGATAATTGGAAGTGCCGATGGCATAGATGTATTGGAGCAAATGGAGCCTATTCTGAAGGCGACTCAATAAATTTTGACGATTAAATGTAAAAATGTTGTTTTAATTGAAAATTCCCGGTACTTTCTTGACAGAGTAGTATAATGAAACATAATGAGACTAAAATTGATTCCTGCGGTTGATCATGCTTCGCTGATCTTATTTCTAATAACTCGTCGATCACATAAACACACACACAGTCCTCTGCCGACTAAATACAGTCTCAGCGGTTCGAGTGGCGGGACTCTTATGTCATAGAATTCACATTTTCTCAGAAATATCTTAAGAGTCACTGAGCATATAACACATTGCTTAGGAAAATTTGCCCTAATGAATCCAGAGTTTTCGCTGCATAGAAAAAAACTATAGAAATCGGTTTCAATTCAAGAATGAATACATCATGTCGACTATTCTTCATTGAAAAAAACATCAACACTATTGAGTTCACCTATGTTTTCAAATATTTGGTGCAGGGTTAGGAAAATTAAAGACAATAGACAAGATAACCAGGTTGTAATGAATATGAATTATATCAAAATTCAGATTATTTTAACATCCGAACGTGTAACTCACAAGATTAAATGATTTCCCATATACCAAAATAGATATTTAAATAAGAGAGCCAGAATATGTTGCCGAAGAAAAATTTCTACTCTGTAAGGGGGGAGTATTAATCTGACTCCTTATTGTTGTTGCTTAGAAGTTAAATGAGGTTTTTGTACCTATTGTCCTATTTTCATAATTAAAGCAGTAATCGCCCTTTTACACGGAACGAAAACTAATCTCAAAAATGCTTTATTGTGAGTCGCCTCAAAAATGCTCTCGTGAGTCGACAGGTTTTTTTCGGCGGATCCTGCAAAAAGCGCGTGCAGTAAACGAGTGTCGAAAGTAATAACAGCATTATCATGTCCGTACGATTTTCCGTTTATTTGCTAATGGAGCTTTTGTTATGATCGACATGGGACATCATCAGACAGAACTTGCAGACTTCTTTCGGATTTGCGAAAGCATGACTTAAAGGCCTCGTCTAACAAGAAACGACAAACGTGAACAAAAAGCCTAGAAGAGCATGCGCAGGATCGGTTTCTGACATTGTCTACTTGAAGAGAACCAAATACATTATGAGGTCAATCTACGTCCTCGACGAATTTTGAGAGGAGTTCCGCTTACACAAATTCAAAAATATGCACGTGAATTGGAATGAGGAATGGAGTTCCGTATTGCTCAAAATTTAATCAAGATAGTTACGGTTTTCGGAAAAAACAACGTTTTCGAAGTTGAACTTTTCCTCTTATACCCAGAAATCGTAGATTGGTCAAGAAATGCATCCGTTCAGAGGTGAAACACTGTTTATATAGGATGGCATATGTGTTAATGAACGAACAAAGCTGTTGATACTTGATGATAACACTAATGCGCAGATTAATGTCAACGAAGTCATCAAGGATGTTGTTATTAGACAAAGTTTTTTTGAAACAAATTGTAGAAATTACTATGTTTTACTACCAATAAAAATATATTTCACACATTTTCTTGTGACTCGAGTTTCGGGAAAATGCCGAATACGTCTGAATCTGAATACGTCTTTTCTATTTCCTTTCCTGAAAAATATATAGCTTATTCTCCGGAAGAATCATTTGAAATTCCATTTTCTAACCAGTCGGAAGACTTGATCCAGTTAGTCTCTGAAATATTTGAAAAAACCCTTCGTAGTAATTTTCAATTTATATTTATTTATAATAATTATGTTTAGTATTTTCACACATGAACGTGGCAGTTTCTAGATATTGAGTCTATGATCGTATCTTCTTTTCAAGGTTTTTCTGTGAAAGAGCAGAGTTATATAAATGCTACTCAATTAACTGAACACCTTTATTTTATTTCGCTTTAAAACAGGATATTTGATGAAGAAGGTTTGTAGATATATTTTTCATGATTGTTTTTATTCAGCATCTAAATAATTTACGACTGATGATCGGCCGAAAATATTTCTACTGTAAGTGAAACTGTTGAAAAAGATCGAAATTTATCAATTTATCAGCGCCCACAATATTAAGGCCTCTCTATGGCGTATTTTGCATCTGGATTTATATCTCCATCTTTATAAAGTCCAGTCGACACAAGAACTAACGCCAGCTAACCAAGAAAAATTCCCAGGACGCGTAATTTCTCGTTTAGGGGTTGTGAGTCACCACGATCTGGTGATTTATTGCCTTTGGATATTTTTGTGAGATTATGTGAAGGATCATGTTAATGCCAATAATCCTCAGACAGGTAAAAACGCTATGCGCGTTTACTACAAGTCCGTCTTCCTTCCCGTGGCTCTATATTGCTGCTCGGTATGGAGCCACCGCTCAAACAACACCCATTTTCATCGAAACTTATCCGCTTGCCACCGATCCATCCTCCTCCTCATGACGTCTGCCTGTAGAACCGTAGCCACGTCGGCACTTGAGGTTCTCACAGGCAATATCCCCCTTTATCTTATGGCTGAATTCAATTATGCCAAATATTTCAGACGTGGTCTTACATACAAATTCCGTGACAGAACATTCGACTCTATCAATGTTTCTGACACAAACTTCAGAAGTATATGCACTAAATCCTCAAAAGAGTTATGGACCCTGCTCCAAAACTCATGGCAGGAGAACTGGGACCTCTGCCCCTCTGGCAGAAACACTAAACCTATCCCCCTCATGGTGGATGAGACAACATCTCAATTCTTGCTCGAATATAGCGAATACGCTACATACCGCCTGCTGGGCATCCAACCCTGTCAACACAATCCTTATCTCCTCGTTGATAGCCCAAGTGGCTATAGTCAAATCTCTGGTGTCGCTAAAGCGATGTTGGAATGTTTATATCAGGACCGAAACTAAATACACAATATCGAATTTCTCTTACTGCTAAATCACTTGTATAATTCAAAAATTAGAATCTTACTAATACTATCTACTCACTAGGTTTCAGATTATCTCCTCTAAAATGGCTCAAGAAGACGTCATAACACTAAAGTGTATATTATTTCTTTCATTCATAACTAGGTGTCTGCTGAGGCCCTCAAGCCAGCAGATGCCTCTCTCTGACGCGCTGTGGGCATTTTTCTTGACTAAGATCCTAGATTCATCCTGGTGAAATAGAGGATTAAGTCTTGATGCCTTAAACAATCTCACTCGCGCCAGTCACTGGACCCGTGTGGTGAAATTTAAATCGAAATGGGGTCCTAGTTTTACCGTGAAGGTGAAATGGTTGCAAGTCCACATGCTGGACTGGAAGGGTATTACATCTATCTGTTCGCAGAAACTCATGTTCAGGATATCTTGAGGATTTAGCGGGACTTGACGATTCGACCTGCCTCGTCCTGAACCAGGATAATTTGCGAGACGTTTCTGGGGTTTGTGGATCACGACGATACGGTTTAGACCGTTGGTGCTTGAAGCCAGGATTAATTGAAAGACTTGACAATGGTTCGTGGGTCTGGACGTACAGGCCGGACTGACGACGTTCGGACCAGGATCAATTGAGGTATCAATCTTGAGAGTTCTTGGTTTATGGAACTGCGTTCGTGAGGGTGGATAACAAGCCCCTTCGTCATGTGAGTTGCGTTAAAAAACAACTCGGTAAGAAGCTTGGTGGGCCGAACTCTTCAGAGCAGTACTGGCCAATGCGCGAAGATAAGGCGTATCCTTATCACACTATCTGCTTCCTGGGCAGATTGCGGAGACTACTGAGTCGTCACCTGCTGAAAGAGGCACCTTCACATGCCAGAACCCTAACCGGTAGAATTCACGAATCCTTCGACTATTGACGATCTGAAAACCAACATCCGTAAAGTTGTTGGTGAGATATTGACCGAAATATGCCGGTGAGTCATGGAAAATTACCTCACAGAATCGAGTAAATGATCATGTGGAGGACATTTAAATGACGTTGTATTCGACACATTATGGCAAGGTCCAAGCATTAAATTGAAATAAAAATTTGATCGATATTCTACATGAAAGAGTGTTTCATTCACATATACTTTCGGAAGCACAAAATGCATAACTTTTTACCTTTACTTCTGGAATAATTGTCTTTGTATAACAATGTTATTAACATTCATTTTGAAAAGTCAGACGCGATAAACCTTCATATCAATATCATTTTATTCTTATTTAAATTGGACAAACACCATGAATGATCACGAAAAATCAACTTACTTGAAAGCCTTGTCGCTGTTGTCGAATTTGGGCACATTTTCCTTATGGTGAAAATTCGCTTGTCTGACGGAAATCAGAGCGTGTTTTCCAGCCGGAACGTTCCGCTCCCTTACTCTGAAATGGCAACTGACGTTTCTGGGGTAGATTCCGGGATAATTCGGCGACTGTATCCTACAGGACCTCTTGGAGCATCCTTCCAGAAGCCTATCGCAGTACGTGCCGACCGCCAGTTTTCCCCTGTACGACTTCCTCGTCGCATTCCCATAACGTATTCTGGCATCGCTCAGTCGTAGAAATTTATAGGACAGCCTGAACTCGAAACTGTATCCAGAGCTTTCCTGAAAACCATTAAGGATTTCGAATTATTTCAGAACCTCATGAGATTTCGGGATGCGTTGATCATATTAAGTGGGCGTGCATATGCTGGTGAAATATGATTTTCGCACATGTGTGCATGTGCTGTACAGGTTGGCCGACATTTGCGTTCATCACAGGATCACGAAATCCATGAGGTACGCCACATTAGTTTAATTATATATTTTAAAATAAATTAATTCGGCTGATCTGTACCAAAAATCTTTAATAAGGAGTATGAGCTATGGAATAGAGAGTTCTAGAAATCGAGACGGTGTAACATACATCTGTATAAAAATTCTATACTCGAACAAATTCGACAAGGTTTTTTAGATCACAACTCGAAAAGGTATGTCTTGTATGTATTTTGCATATTTTTGCAATTTATTGTCTGATTTGAACATGAGGAAAATTTATTCTGCCTTCGTTACGTGAAAATATCAAGAATACATTTTTTTACTTGTATTATCGCCCAAAGGTATGTCTTGTATGTATTTTGCATACTCTAAATGGCGTTAATGTACTACCAATCTCTTAAAGTCTCTGTGTATGTATTTTGCATACTCTAAATTTCGCTAGTGTATTAGTGTTATCTTTGGAGTCTCTGTGTATAGCTAATATAGATATTTGACAGATTTGGAGTACCTAGAGGATTTCACTGACGAAAACCAATCAGTTTGAAACGTGGGCATGTCTGCAATTTGCCTCTGTGATCTAAAAAACCTTGTCGAGTATAGAGTACAGGTGTATTTTACAATGTCTCGATTTCTAGAACTTTCTATTACCATAGCTCATACTCCGTATTGAAGATTTTTGGTACAGATTAGCCGAGTTAATTTATTTTAATATGAATATGCCAATGTTTGAGCATAACGGCAATTTATGGTCTGATTTGAGCATGAGGAAAGTTTATTCTGCGATTGTTACGTGAAAATGTCATATACATTTCTTTACTCGAATTAACTGTCAAAGGTATTTTGCATACTGTAGATGGCGATAGTGTATTATTAATATCATAGAGTCTCTGTGTATGTATTTTGCATACTATAGATGGCGCTAGTGTATCAGTAATATCTTTGGAGTCTCTGTGTATAGCGAATATGGAACTGGACAGATTTGGAGTCACTAGCATACATTGCACTGATGAAATCCGATAGTGCGCATGTCTGCAATTTGCCTCTGTGATCTAAAAAATCTTATCGAGTTTGTTCGAGTATAGAATTGTTATACAGATGTATGTTTACACTGTCTCGATTTCCAGAACTTTCTATTACCATAGCCCATACTCCTTATTAATTATATACAGTATAGTTGTGGAACTTACGGCTAGTTCGCTAATGTGAAACTAGTAACATTGGCAGAAACTCTTCAGTTTTGGAATAAAAATAATTGATTGGCTTTAAATTCAGAATTATATCTTGAAACTCTCAGAATATATATTGAAAGTATACATAATTTAATATTCTGAAATCCGAAAGTCGGAAGAAGTAAACTTTTACAACTTGAGAAATGTTGTGCTGATGAAACCAAAAGGCTTATAAAAATACAATATAAATAAAAGTTAAAATCCACTCTGAAAATTTCAGGTTTTCACGTCTTTCAGTTCAGAAAAAAAACATTTTTACCTGTACTCATCTGCAAATCCTCTCGAAATTAGCCATAATATTTTTTTAAATAATAAGGAACGGTTTTTTACTTGATATAATTATTTTTTGAGGATGTGCTACATGTTTTGAGATGTTTTGAAGTAATTTATTAAAATATAATACATAATTCAAATAAATTAATTCTTGAGAAGTTCTTAAAATTATGTTTTATATTTTTGAGAAAGATTTAGTTTTCATAAATATGAGATCAGAAAACAATACATTTTATAACAAACAGGGCTCGTACGTTTGTCTGAAGAGTTCAGTATGCATGCCTGGAACGAAACAAAAAATGTCTGTTTATTTATTAATTTCAATTGACAATTTATATTCGTTGGTTCTTCTTAATTCATTTTGATATTGTATAATGAGTTTCGATTTTATACGTCTATTAAATATGAGCAGTGCTTAAAACGACATAAATTTAATTCTTAAAGTTTCTTAAATATATTTGTTGAAATTAAAATTGTAGAAGACTAACAGATTAAATCTGTTGTGATATTCAAATTTTATAATATTTTTTGTTATTGCACGGATAAATATTGAATTTGCATTCGACTGGATCTCTTCTTCCGGAACTATTGAGAACAGGAAAAAAAGGTCAAATGTGAATAACTGCGCAACCATTGGAAGGATTTTTCTCATTAACAAACTCAAACGAGATATTTAGGCCCCACATACTCTCTGAAAGTGTCAAGTCTCTAGCTTCTTCCATTTTCAAGTTAGAGTGTTTACGGACGGATCGGTGGGACAGCATTATTTTTGACTTAGAATTCTTCATCAGTGATTCCAAATCTTTAGTTGAACTTCGTTTGAAAACTTTAAGCTCAAAATCCGAAAATAACAGACCTTTTGGCAAAACGATAGCACGCTGTTTTCTAGAAGAAGTACACGGAATAAGAAAACAAAAACAAGAAGGTTATTATAATGGAGACGATATGGATTGAATAGGATAATAAAATCTTCAACTTATTCTCTCCGCGCTCATCTAGTCAGGTTCCTCGTGCTTGTCAAGTCAGGTCTGCAGAAAATTTTGCCGTAGTAGCTGGAGACTGAGGTTTATCATAACTTTGTTTGCAAGGTATTTTAATAATAATAATAATAATAATCTTGGCTTGAAGGCTCACAAAATAAGGTTAGTACAAGATTTACACTTACAAGAACAAAAATACCCTACATTCGCTGACTAAGTGCTCGAAATGCACAAACAAGATCAAATTTTTTTTCAGAAAATTATTCGCAATGATGAGGTTACGGCAATAATCGAAACTGTCAGATTTGGCCGATTATTGTGCTGAAAACCCAAGTCGTCGAACAGTAAAATAACTTAACCCTTAATAAGTAATAGGTTGGGGTTTTTGGATTGGTGGTGTAATTGAACCTTATTTCTTTGAAAATGATATTAGTGCGACTGTTAAAGTAAATGTAACCCGTTGTCGAACAAAGTTAAGTAATTATTTTTGGTTCAATGTGATACGATGGACAATGGTTATTTTTGGCAACGTAGGAAACACTGCTCGTGAAAAAATATTGCGTAAAAGTTTTTCAGAATGCGTAAAAGTTTTTCAGGCAAAATAAGGACATCAATTAGCCGCCCAGATCGTGCGATTACATTTTTTCTTTGAGGCTGTGTCAAAGATGAAGTTTATCCCAATACTACAGCAACGGTTCAAGCTCTGAAAGATAACGTGAGAGCTATTAATAATAAGAAAACGCCATATAAAGTTTCATCCAAAGAATAACCATCTGAAAGAAGAGCCGATGCGGATATTTTATAGATATTGTGTTCTATTAATAATCTCAGAAATTGTACTTTTGATTGGAATAAAAATATGTCCGCCTTCTACACTTAAAACTACATTTTTCACTCAATTGTAAAATACCTATTGTTGGTAGATACCTCATAAGTTTCAAATAGAAATAATAAAGGCCTTTTAATCAATCAATATTGTTTCAGTAAATCACATTATTATTTACATAAGGAAAAGGCCGTCTCCAGTGCACTTAGAAAGTGCACTGTTCAATCTAACCCTCGATTCATTGAAAATTCAAGCTGGATTAACAACAAAGTTAAGTATTAGAAATAAATACAAACCTCATTGATATGCTATCATTACTCCAGTAAATAGAGTAACACATAACACATTTTTTTTTAATTTAATTCACCTCGACAACAGTTCCACTTGTTGATTCATAAGCTCTCTGTACAACTAGGTTCTAGCACGACCCATATCAGTCACCCTCCTGACGTCCACAGAAATGCTATTGATGCAAAATGTAATAAAATATGAGAATGAGCTTCGAAAAAACTGAGTTACATATAGAGGCGGAGTCAGTGTACCCTCAAAACGGATATTCAAATTATGGACATCAGAACGGTTTTGATCTTGTTGTAAAGATAAGGCGGGGTCTTGGGTTCATAATTTACATGAAAAATGTGGCCGAGTGGATAAATATCCTATTTTCCATGTTGAGCCAATTTACATCCCGTTTAGTATGGCTTATTCTATCGTATTCTCTTACACCAAAAATTCAGCGTAGACAAGAGTTCTGGGGTTTTGCACGCGGCGCTTATCTGTAAAATTAAGGCAAGAATCATAAACCGCGTCAGCATAGTTCATATGAGAAAGAACAAGAGATCCAGAAAACATTATTTTTACTCTTCTCCACAAAAATTCCCTGTGCCCATAAATAACTTTCAACATACCACAAGCACTATGCAAACAAAAAGAAATATGTTCTGTAAATCGAATTTCACAATCTAACCAAACACCAAAATCTTTAACTTTATCGCACAACTCAACTCTTTCAAGGCCAATAGCAATAGGGTAATCACAATCGAGTAACCTCTTCCTGTCGTCATTTCGTCTTCCAAACAAGATAGTAACCGTTTTGTTGGTATTGAGATGCAAGCAGTGCTTCGTGCCTACGTCATGAATAATACTCAAATCCAGATTTAATGCTGTAATAGCTTGGACACTTTCATCCGGGTAGAAAGAGATATATAATTGACTGTCATCCGCGTAAATATGCATCAAACAAGATATGATAAACTTTATGAATAGCGAAATATAGATGATAAAATGCAGTGGTCCCAATATGGAACCCTGCGGTACACCTTTGCATATTTCTAAAAAGAATGACACTCTACCACCATGAAAAACCGCCTGAAACCGATTCACCAAATAAGAGGAAAGAAGCCTAACCGAATCCTCAGAAAAACCAATATGTATTAAAATTGCATTAAATATTTTGTGATTGAGGCTGTCGAAAGCTTTAAGGTAATCTAAGAGTGTCAACGAAGTCAACCTACCCTGATCTGTAGCCCTTATTATATCGTCAGTTATATGCAACAATGCAGTAGTGCAACTGCGATTCACTCTAAATCCTGACTGTGTAGGTGAAATTATTTCTTTCTGATCCCATTGTGACCAAACTTGTTTACTTATGATCTGTCTGTAGGATTAATGACCTTCGACACGGGAATAACGAGGGAATTCTTCCATTGACTCGGAAAAACACTCCGATAAAATTATCTCGATTAGAATAAAAAGATAACAAGTCACCATCAGGAGACAGATCAGGTACAGAATTCAAAAAATGACTATTCATACTATCGATATCATTAAACTCAGAGGGTAATAATAATAATTATATATTTTTACTTTTGATGAGACCGATTCTCTTCAGATGGGCCCAAGATGTTTTTAGGTTATTAGAGTCGTTATAATATATTTAGTGTAGTAATATTTCTTTTCCTTTTTAACAGCGGCTGTGATAAAATTTCTGTTTCTCATCTTGATCATATCCTTCAGAGTGTCAGTCAATACATTGCACATAACAGTCCTCTGTTACGTCTGAAGATGAACGGTCATCGTTCGAAACCGCGGTAACATGTGAACCAAAAATAATAAAAATCCTTGGTAGTAAATACATAGTAACTCCAATCTATTGTGTTTCAACATTGCACATAGTTTTTCGAAATTTTATATGTTCTCTACGAGGAATGCAGATCCAAGTGATAATATTCGAGGTAAGAAAATCGACCTTCTCATCAACCGTTGCCTTGTCAGAAAAGTTATTTCACGGAATGGACATTAGATCATATTTGAATTTGACATAATTTAAATTTTTCAAATCTCTAGAAGTACTGAAGACCGGACTTATCCTCTGAACTCGAAAATGAACAAAATCGTGATCACTCACCTGCGGCACGGGAAACACCGCGAAAACCTTCACCAAATCGACATCAGACGCAAGGATATAATCAATTAATGTGGAGGAGCTTAAAGTTCTTCTAGCCGACTCCACTAACGTTTTTCTTTTCACACTTGCTTTATTGAGATAATTCATGTTGAAATCTCCAAGACAAAATACAAAATCAACAGTAGGTATCATCTCTGTGACGACTATTTCGAAGCCATCTAGAAACAATCAAATTCATTTTATGTTAGTTGAAAAAGGTTTTAAACAGATGTTACCTTTTAAATATCTCAAATTTTTTCCATTTACATAGATCCGTACAGTCATTCATTATTTTTACATTATTGTCAATTTTCAAATTAGTTCACAATAACAATAATATAAAAATAATGAATGACTGTACGGAGCTATGTAAATTGAAAAAATTTGAGATATTTAAAAAGTAACATCTGTTTAAAACTTTTTTCAACTAACATAAAATGAATTTAATGAAAAGTAAACAAAAATTCAACTTTTGCCACTCATTCTTTAGAAAACAGTAATTCCTTTCGACAAAAGAAAATCTTAAGAAAAAGTTTACATGTAGATTCAAAAGGAAAGAAATTTGATTATTGAAATTTTCAAATTCGTTCACAATGAAAATAATGTAAAAAATAATGAATGACTGTATGGTGCTTTGTAAATCCAAATATTTGAGATATACAAAAAAATAATGTAAAAATAATGAATGACTGTACGAAGCTATGTAACCCCAAATATTATTTGAGATATTTAAATGGGTACCATCTGTTTAACAACCTTCTTTGTCGATTGCCGACATTCCGATATCTGTTAGAAGACTCCTCCCTTTTTTAACCTGGTTTTTTATCACGTTCCGATTGTAAACCTCTGTACCACTATTAGGTGTTACCGAGAATCTGTTGAAATATTCAAAATATTTATCACTTTTGTTTGAATACCACTGTTAGGTCTTCAGTTGTCTGATGATGGGATAGTTCATTTCCCGAAACTCGAGTCACAAAAAAACGTGCAATATAAGTTTTTTGGTAGTAAAACATAATAATTTCTACAATTTGTTTCAATTATGATCAAGTACCAAATAGTAACGACTGAAACAATTCAGTAACGGAAAATCATGCCAGAAATGGAATTGAGCTCAAATAATCGGTGCCTTTGGATTAAATTTTGTTGCTAAAAGGGAATTTCAGCATTATTCGTACAGTGAAAAAGGCAAGTGTTGTAAATTTCAACATAGAAATAACGACCTGCGAAATTCTGTTTTATTGATATAGCTTTCCATTTGGGAGAAAAAACTCGTAAATTCATGAACTTTCAGATCCTCTGGGGTTCGAATTAGAGAAACGAGAAACGTTTACCTGGACAATTTTCGCCACATTTCGTTTTCCACACTAACCCGAATTTATTTCTGAATAAATTGGGTAAATATTTATGAGCATCCATTCAATAAAATTAACAACGATACATCAGTTCCCGGTTAACTGAGAAAAACAAAATATTTTCCATCAAATGTAACTATTCATCAACAAAGTTCGTTATAAGAGCGATACAGTGATTCAAGCGCTTGTCCAGCTTTTCGTTATCTTAATGAAGAATGATTTATCTTTGACTTAAAATTATGCGTTTGTTTCGGCCATCACCTACTAACTCGTACAAAATTTTTTTCCGGTGAGCATTTTTGGTCTGCGAACAGGTGAATGTACTGGAAGCCAAATCTGGAAAATAGGGTAGATGTTCATTATCTTGGTGAAAAGTCTCTTTTTTCTTTGCATATGGGGTCGTTTATTCTGAATTTCCTTATTCAATCGATCGAGTTGACCGATCTAAGAATTTCTAGTTAATAATAATAATAACTCATTAGTCTTTGAATAACATGATTATGTATAGGATAAGTCGATGGAGTGGTTTCAGACAAATAATTACAGAAAATTAGTAATATAAAATGCAAAGTAAAATATAAGGTTAAAAATTTAAAAATGTTTAATGAATAGTACACACCTTATATCTAAAAGTATCTACAAATTTTTATCCCTCACATATTCCCCAACTATATTATTATTTATAGTGAGCGGGCGTCTGTCCACCTTACCACTTTGTCCGCATGGGCTATTGTGGTTCACCACTTATTTATATTTCCTCGACGAGATCCAATTTTTACATAAAACCGATAATCTTGTTTGGGGGTAATTTTTGAGTTAACATTGGGCTATAAAAGCCTTACCAGAGACCTCGAATCTGATGCTCCTCAACCGCTGAGCACTCAGAGACGACGTACATGGCTGTTTCATTGTTCTCAAGACGCATCCTGCATTCATCGTCTTCAGCCAGACTGATTTTGTGCAAATACGCTTTCAGCCTGCAGTAACTTGCCATAATTCTGACAAGTGTTCTGAGTTTGGCCCTATCCAGACCTAGCGCTATGTCCACCATCTTTTGGTTCGAAGTTGTTGCATGGAACGCCTTCGAATATTTTAGACCAGATTGGCTGAGCCAGAAAGACTCTAGTATTAAGTTCATTCTGTCAGATCATGTGGTATTCCCAGAAATGGTTTCGGGTCTACCAGAGGCAGAGTGGCTCCAGTAAACGCCAGCCGATCTGCCTCTTCGTTACCCAAATAGTTTGAGTGGCTCGGTAACCAAACAAGAGTGATTCTGTTATACATACCGAGCCTGTTTTAAGCCGTGGGGCAACTCCAGACTGTTTTCGATGTACAACAGCAGGATTCCAGAGCTTTTAGTACTGACTGACTACCGGTAAATATTTAGATTTTGCCGTGGTGGATTAGACGTTTTATCAGTAGATCTGCCGCTGTCTCAATGGCAAATCGGTCTGACTGGAGTATGGTTGTCTACTGACCAAGACTTAATGAGATGTTGATTCTCAGTTTGCTCCCATAAACTGTTCGTCGTTCGCGAGCCATCTGTGAACAAGCCAAGGTCGGTCCTCAATAGAACATCAGCATGCTGGGTCCATTCATCCCGGCTGGGGAGGATTACACTAAAATGCCGTTTTTCGCTCGTGACTTTTGACATTAGATCCGATGGCATCGATAGGGTGCTGTTCGTTGAAAGCTTGTCCAGCAGTCCTGAGACTCCCATCACTATTGCCTCTGGCTTGTCAATCGCCTGTTGATGTAGTTGTATGTGGTTCGTTTCATCTCCCTCTGCACGAGCAGGTGCAGGGGTGGTAGATTTAGTACAACCTCTATGGCTGCCGTGGGTGTGGTGCGAAACGCACCTGTAACTGCAAAGCAAGCCTGTATGTTGGCCAATCGTTTGTGGGGTCTCTTTCCACTATGCTACAGCGCCATAGGTTATCTGTGGTCTGATTACCATAGCGTATAGTTAATTCATCTGACCTAGGCTTTAAACCCCAGGTTTTACCGCAGATTTGCCTGCAGGTCCAGAATCCCATTCTGGCTTCACGGCACAATTTGTGGTGTGCATTCCAAATGAGAGTTTAGTCCAAGACTATTACTAGGTTTTTTCCTCATTAGTGAAATGTATTGTTTCACCACGGATTGTCAGCGGTTCTGAACCATCCGTCTCCAGTTTCTTGGTGAATGGTACTATATCTTCCTTGTGTGGGTTAAGAGACATTATACACTTTTTGTCGATAGTGTCCAGTATCTCTTGAAGGACGGCTGATGTCTTCACCTCCGATTTACCTTTCATTATGATTGCCATGTTATCAGCAAATGCTTGAACGTCGATTCTCCACAGCAAGATGATAGCTAGCAGATCATCGACGAGAAGGGTCCACACTAAGGGTGAGATAATTGTCCACTGCAGGCAGTCTTTCGCAGCCTTGAACTCGAAGACCTCACCTTGGTATGAGATCGTTACAGTTCTGCTGTATAGCATTGCTTGTATCCACCTACAAATTAGCGGGTCAGTTCCTCTCGCAGAGATAACCTTACCGAGAAAAGCCGGCAGCGTTTTGTTAAAAGCACCTTCAATATCAATAAACGCTGTTAGTGCTATCTCTTGATTATCGAGAGATTGGTTTAATTTTCCCACCAAATCCCCAACACTCAAATGAGTAACTCGTGAAAGCAGTAACTTAATTTTATTCTTGAAGGTTTTCAAATCAAGTGTTTATGAATAAATAGCAAATGATTATAGAATATGAGTTCTGTATTACGCTATATTGAGCATGTCTGAGTGTCTCGCACCAAAGCTGTAATAACTGAAGTTCGACTCACGATTTTTTTTTGTGTACATCAAAAGCTTAAAGTAATAAATACAGGGAAAAATAAGAAATATTAGAATTTATGAAGGAGTTTATCTAATATATTCGAAAGTTATGAATAATTCATTAAGAGAATGCAAGCGTGTACGTACACTTTGTTAGCAGAGAATATATAATATGATTTAACAAACATGCTCTAGAGGACCTCCAATAAGTAATCTTGAACATTCAGTGTATGACCGACCCTCTTCTGGGCAGTGAGTACTCTTTCACTATTCATGCATTACCAGAAAAGATGATATTATATGAGATGTGACATGTACTAAACCGTTACAGATACCTACTAAAAGCCGTGGACTTTCCTTTTTTTTGCTATTGCATAGCATGAACTCCTTAACTACAAGATCAACCTTTCCAGTCCATCGTGTATGGCAATCCATTTAAATCCCCAGAAATCTTGTGTACTTTGTAAACTGAATATTGAGGTGTTCAAATGGAAGATTTAAAATTTTGTCTCGTGAGTTTTTATTTCGAATGTAGAGACATTTTGGTTTTTTACAATTAACCATCAAAGCTCCCGATTAACAAAATTACGTGAAAAATACCGAAGCTGAACCATGACCTCCAACAAGGATACTGCTGATAAAAAAATAGACGTATCATCAGCAAATAATGCCCGAGCTTTGGTTAAAACAGTTTCAGGTAAGTCATATAACTAAAAAAAATATAAATAGGCCTAGAATTGATCCCTGAGAGATACCAAGATCAACGTATTTTATATCAGTGTTGTCCCCCATATGGAGAGAAGAATTGAAAATAAACATCTTTCCAAGATACTCAAACAGAACATCCTTTCTATTCGAGGAAGGACGTTTCTGAAGCACAAGTAAGTACATCAAATCAATTAGAGAAGGGCCAGATGTGCTAAGTGTCCACGTGAACAAAAGGAAAAAACCAAAGTGTCATCTCACAGTATGTGAAAAATGTGCGTGAAGTGTCTGCGAAGATAGCTTCAAGAGCGCTTGTGATTTTCACTTGGAATCAAAAAAATGTCATTTCAATTAATATTTGGATTGAATCTAAATGTATATTTTATGCTAAAAATATTAATGAACGGATAATATTTAATTTATATATTTATTTTAGCTAGTTAAAATAATAAGAAATAAAAAAATATTAATCTTTTCGGCTCATTCTATATAGATTCTTGATTATTTTGAATAAATTGTCTCGTCATGTGGGAACACTTTTCATTTCAGATGTAATATTTATATGTTCGAAAATATCAAAAGATACAAACCATTCAGGATATCGATGAGGAAATGTGACGTCTTATATTTTGAGACATTAAGGCTGTGGTCAAACATACCTCTCCTTATCAACGGCGTTCCAGAAAGTGTACCACCATACCACTTAAGGGTAAAGTGAAATAAAGGAATAAAGTAAATAAAAACTAGTTGGCTTAAGTTTCACTGTTTATTTCATGTCTGTTGACATATATGTTTCGGGAGTTTAGCCCATTTTCAAAACTTCGGGCTAAAAACCTCAAAACATATATGCCAACAGACATGAAATAAACAGTGAAACTTAAGCCAAGTTGTTTTTATTTACTTAGTTAATTAAAAAAATTTTCATCAAGTGATATGCGAGAAATCAATATCATTTAAAGGAAAAAAGTTAGAACGAGCTTTAGTTTCTTTGATATTACGTGGGGTGTTCTCTAACGATATTTATTCTTAAGAATTGTGTTTAGTTTGGAAGTCTACGAAAATAGTTATTGAAATTAAATTCCCTCAAAACAACACCCTCAGATAAGAATTTTTGATCATTCATTGTCTTATGTTAATCATTATTCGGTATTCCTATATTCAAAGAATTTTTCCCCTTGGGTTATAGTTTTCTTACCTTAATTTCCATTCAGATTTGACAAATACTTTTTTATATCAATTTATGTTACATCCTCACAAGAAATTCGTTTCACGTAAATCCATTTCCTCTGCGAAGCTGCTTCGATTTCAGTGACAGAATTCGACGTTCCAGTGCAAACGATAGTATTTTTAAATTTTTTGAGTCAATTCGTAATTTTTTCAATTTTTCCATTCACTTTTATGGTCTGGGACTTTTCCTTCTGTTTCTTAATGATAACAGTAATTCGCGGCGACTCGTTATTTTTAGCTTCATTACTAAGGGTCGAAGCAAGTTAAGTGGCATACTGATATTTGTTCAATTCACGTTGAAAGTCATAGCATGAAAATATTCACAATTTAATTCCATTTTTTGACTAGTATGAATATTTGAAGTTCTGTAAACACATTCTGAAAATGTTGACTATCAAAAATGTCAACTTTTACGATGGCATTTTGACATATTCATGTCAGTATTAATATATCTTAAGACTTCAGTAGTATTCGTACCGTAAATACTAGTTATTGTTGTTCAGGAATAAAGCTGATATTCTGTAATTTGACAGAAGTTGAATTCATTTAAATGAAAGTCTCACTACCTTAAGTTTCATACAAAAAATAAGAATATTAGAGTTCAACTACTTCGAAATCCATGTGAAACAGTTAAGTTTATTCTGCGATCATAATTCATTTTTTTCGATACAAGATTATTTGAATTTCGATATATTTTGTAAAAATTCTTGATTTCCAGGAAAAGTGGAAATTTCAATACACTGATGCGTTTAATAAATTCGCTGCGGCAATTGAGTATTTCACACAAAAATGAAAAATCGGACATTTTTAGAACTGAACCTAAAAATATTGACACTCGAAAATTCAAAAGTCTGAATTACTGAAGGAGATTCTGCGGAATTATTAATGAATGCTCAAGTATTCCGCAAGATTGAATTACGGGGGAAGTTTTCCTGAATTTATCATCAAGAAAAAAACTTTCAGTAGCCAAGGAATGTTCAATATTTCATTTGAAGGGACACTTCTCTTTTTAATTTTTTTGATGAATCTTTCACTAATCTCCGCTCCATAAATGTGTCCAACCCCTTGACATAACCCCTCTCGATGAATTAATCATAATACCAGTTGGAAGGACAATTTCCGTCTTAATTCTTGGGCCGTGTACCATGAATAATTTATCTTGGAGGGATTCATAGAGATGGTCTGGCAAACGAACAGATTTAGGATTAAGTTCCCACCTACCTAATATATTTCTGCTCAAAATTCACGCAAACTTTTTGAATTTAAAGAATTTCAATCTGAATGATTCTCATCTTATCCTAATATGAAGTTGTTCTAGAATTATAGGGCTGGAACGAAATAAAAGTTTTTTTCGTTCTTTAAAAAAATTGTTTGGAGTCCCTCACCGATACAGGGTGTTGAAAATGGTTATTGAAAAAAATATGCTTTTCTTTGATCCAAATAATTTTTATATTTTCAAATGAATTTGATAATATTCTTTCGTAATTTGGGTACACAATTTCGAAGGGAAAGAGTAGCTTAAGGTTATATGTATATGATAAGTGGTGGGATGTTGTTTCTCTCCCATTTGGGGTGAACGACCGAATTTTTAAAGTATTGTTTCACATTTAATTATTCCTTATTAATTGAAAATGCAACACAAATAAACATCACATATAATTCAGATTTATTTAGTCAGTTCGCCCGGATACTGCATAATTGAACAGCTGAAGATGTAATGAATCTTTCATTGTTTTTAGTTTGATATTTCTTGGAGTCAACATCTTATGATAGTTTTCCTACTATTTTTGAATGATTAAGTTAATTTATGATATTGATTTCTTGCATATCACTCGGTGAAACATTTTTAAATAAATAAAGTAAATATGAACAACTTGGCTTAAGTTTCACTGTTTATTTGATGTCTGTTGACATATATGTTTCGGGTTTTTAGCCCATTTTCAAAGCTGACTATCCTATATACCATTTTATGTTAAGATACGAATAAATTTATCAGAATATAGAAAGATCAATTGTCATTGTGACACCGACTGATATGTGCCTCCACCAATTTGCAACAAAAGGCGTACTTATGAAGACACTAAATATTGAAAATTTATATATATATATATATATATATATATGCCCTATCCTCTGGATCTTCAGTGCACTCGTATATTTAATAGAATAAAATCAATCTGTGTTCCGGTTGCTGCAATCTTACGCTACTTTATGTCACTGTTATTTTCGACCCAGTGAAATGATGGTCGAAACCCGTCGAACTAGAATATTGCTTTCCTACTTTGCGGGACTTGAACACCAGACCTTTCAGTTCCCCACCTAAGACTCTAACCACTGACCTATCGACACATATTAATATTCAATGACAAAATATTCATGACTCAAGTAGGATAAGTTTGTTTACTCTAGGGTGTGAAAGATTTATTTCAATATGGCTTTCAAAATCACATATTATATGAGGATCACATATTATATGAGGATCACATATTATATGAGGATCGTGCCGAAAATTATTTTTATATTTGTGGCTCTAATTCGTAGCACCAAGTGACCCACACCTTCGCCAATTTGCAACAAAAGAAGACAAAATATTAAAAATATACACGCTCTTTCATCTGGATCTTTAATGCACTTGCACAATAGATTAAAATGAACTGATTCTTAACGCTACGCAGCATCATAAATTCCTTTCAAATATTCAGGATGAATAGGAATTTCCCTATAGCTGGATTTTAAAGCTTTTGCAGACCTATGCTTACAGGACATATTTGTTAAGAAAAACATTTCATCGACTCTAAAATTTATTTATCAAAAATTTGGACTATCGTATATACAATTTTATTTCAAGATAAGAATAACTTTAACAGAATAGAATAGAAAGAACAATTGTCAATGTGACACGAACTAATTATTAAAAAGTATACACCTCTGGATCTTCAGTGCACTCGTACATTAAATAGATTAAAATCAATTGATTTCTATCACTCGTCAGTAGTATAAATTCCTTTCAAATATTAAGGTTGAAACGAATCTGGGAACCTCATTATCCTATTGCTGGATTATGAAGCGTTTGCAGACCTTTGCTTCAAGACATTTTCGTTTAGAAATTGAACATTTCATCGACTGTAAAAGTTATTTTCCTAACATTTGAACTATCTTGTATACAATTTTATTGTAAGACTCCAATAATTTCAACAGAAAATAGAAAGAACAATTGTCATTTTTACAACGCATAGAATATCTTGGATTTTAAAGTTAGTTGTTCAAAGCGATGATCCCAAGAACATTTAGGTGAGTTATATTTGTTGTTGGTTGATTTTATTTTTTAAATATGAATTAGGACCGATGAAGATCTTATCGGAATTCTAATTGTTTTTTGAAGATATAATGCATGTTTTGGGAGATTTTTGAATTTATTAACTTATTTAAATATATTAAATATTTCAAATAAATTATGTTTTCTGAGAAGTCCTTATAGAACAATGTTGTGTATTTTTGTGAAGAAATTAGTTTTCATAATTGTAAGATCAGAAACAAATTTTTCTCTCCTTCAAATATTTATTTGTTAATTTTAATTGACAATTTATATTTGTTGGTTTATTTATTCCATTTGGTATTGTTCATTGAGGTTTGATTTTATACGCCTATTTAATATAAGACTTGCTTATTAGACATTCATTTAATTCTTAAAGTTTGTTGAATAAAAAATTTTTGAAATTAAAATAGTAGAAGACTAACAAATTAAACTGTTTTGATATTCAAATTTTGTAATATTCCTTCTATCAAGTAAAAAACCGCTTTCTTATTATTTTATTCTATATATAATATATAATTATATTAGGTTTTTAAACAAAGAAATCTATTATACAGTGCTGAATGTTTTAACTACGACTACTAAAGTGCCTTATAAACTTTGTGTGATTTTGTTGTGAGCATAGAACATAGAGTACCTTGGATATTAGATATACCTAGTTTTAAATGTTCAAACAAACACATATTCCTAAATATGGTACTGAGGAAGTTTATTTATTCTTAATTTGATTTTATTTTTTAAATGTGCTGAAATGGTCCTATCTGAATTCTAATTATTTTTTGAGGATGTGCTAGATGTTTTGAGAGTTTTTGAAGTAGTTTATTTAAATATATTGAATATTTCAAATAAATTAGTTTTTGAGAAGTTCTTAAAATCAAGTTGTATATTTTTGAGAAAGATTTAGTTTTCATAATTATAAGATCCGAAAACTAAACATTTTGTATGAATGTGAAGTTGAAATGGTCTTATATGAATTCTAATTATTTTTTGAGTATTTGCTACATGTTTTTCAAGTTTTTGAAGTAATTTATTTAAATATATTAAATGTTTCAAATAAATTAGTTTTTGAGAAGTTCTTAAAATTATGTTGTATATTTTCGAGAGAGATTTAGTTTTCATAAATATAAGATCAGGAAACTAAACATTTTATAAAAAGCAGAGTTGCGTACGCTTGTCTGAAGAGTTCAGCGCGCCTGCTTGGAACGAAACAAAAAACATTTATTTATTTATTGATTTTAATTGACAATTTATATCCGTTGGTTTTTTTAATTCCACTTGATATTGTATAATGAGTTTAGATTTCATACGTCTATTAAATATAAGCATTGCTTATTAGACATTTA
The DNA here is from genome assembly GCA_034642435.1 of Megalocaria dilatata. Lineage (NCBI taxonomy): Eukaryota > Metazoa > Arthropoda > Insecta > Coleoptera > Coccinellidae > Megalocaria > Megalocaria dilatata. The sequence goes on along the minus strand of CM067859.1, from coordinate 46,119,457 downwards.
TTTAATTCTTAAAGTTTCTTGAATGAAAATTTTTTGAAATTAAAATTGTAGAATACTAACAGATTAAATCTGTTTTGATATTCAAATTTTGTAATATTCCTACTACCATTCGCTTTCGTATTATTTCACTTTGGCCTCAAACTGGGCTTCAGTTGCGGCTGCAACTTTATCGTTAGAGCCACCTCTCTGTCCTCTGAAATCGTTAAATTTTATCATGTAGATCGCTCATATGAGGCCTTTTCTGCTTGATTCCGTCATTCAGTCGACGGAAGTAGGACTTATCCATTGTCTTTTCCACAATTAATGAATTACCGAAAATTGTTTCGTCAAAACTGTGGCTTCTTCAAGTTTATATTATGTGCTGGTGTAAACAATTGTCGTTTATCAATAAATTGTGGAAATAGTCCTACCGCTTTTCTTTAATTAGAATGAATTTTCTTCAAGTAGGGACCCGTTCAATTATAATTTCATACATTATTATTAACCGAAGCGAAAACAGCTTCAAACAGCACTCCCAATCACCAATTCGTTGCTGCTTCATTCCTTTGTGAGTACAAGGAGCACCACTTTGAAAAAACTTCATTCCCACATTAATTTCCATGCACAACTTTGAACATGGCATCATTTAATATCTTTAGGATGGCAACTACCTCTTACATGATGACTTTATGATTACACCTAATAATTTTCAAAACACTTTGGATGTTTACAGGTGTAGCAACCTCAATTGAACGACCTGGACGGGATGTTGTTTCTCTCCCATTTGGGGTCAACGACATAATTTGGAAAGTGTTGTTTCACTTTTAGTTACTCCTTATTAATTGAAAATGCAACGCAAATAAACATCACATGTAATTCAGATTTATTTAGTCCATTCGCCTGAATACTGCGTAATTGAACCGCTGAAGATGTAATGAATCTTTGATTGTTTTCAGTTTGATATTTGTTGGAATCAACATCTTTGATAGTTTTCCTACTAGACACCAGATATCTAAGAGTACTCCGTAAAATCCCGGATATATTAGAGTACTCTTGAAAGGTTGGGATAGCTCAGTAGCAAATATGTTTTTAACATTCGTGCATTTGTGAAACGAACTGATCTAAGCATCTGCCAATTTGCAAAAAAAGGCGTACTTATGAAGATACACCAAAATATTGATAAGTATACACGTCCTTTCCTCTAAATCTTCAATACACTCGCATATTGAATATATAAAAAGCAACTGATCTTCATCATTTGTCAGTAATATAAATTCCTTTCAAATATTCAATGTGAAACGAATCTGGGAACCTCAACATACTATTGCTGGATTATTAAGCGTGTGGTGACCTATCCTCGAAAGACATTCATTTTTAGAAATTGAACATTTCATTGACTGTAAAAGTTATTTTCCAAAAATTTCGACGATCTTGCTTACAAAATTTATTGTATGACACCAACAACTTTAACAGAAAATGGAAAAAAATTGTCATCACGACATTTATAATTCACAAACACAAAAATCTGGATGGCGCTACTGATTTAAGTGAAACAACGATATTAAATTAATGTTAGGATAAGTTTATTCACTCTAGGATATAAGAGATTTATTTGACTCTGGCTTTCGAAGCTGTAAAGTCGCATATTATATGAGGGCCGAGAAAAAAATGATTTTTATATTTGTGGCTCTAATTTGTACCATTGAGTGACCCGCACCTTCGCCAATTTGCAACAAAAGACGACAAACCATTGAAAATATACACGCCCTTTCATCTGGATCTTTAATGCACCCGCACGTTCAATAGATTGAAATGAACTGATTTTTAACACTGCCTAGTATTATAAATTCCTCTCAACTATTCAGGGTAAATCGATATTTCCCTATAGCTGGATTATAAAGCGTTTGCAGACCTATGCTTACAGGAAATTTTTGTTTAGAAAAACATTTCATCGACTCTAAAAGTTATTTACCAAAAATTTGGACTATCCCATGTACGATTTTATTTTAAGATACGAATAACTTCAACAGAATATAGAAAAACAATTGTCATTGTGACACGAACTGATCTGTGCCTTCACCAATTTGCAACAAAAGGCGTACTTTTGAAGATAAGCTAAATATTTGAAAGTATACACGCTCTTTCCTCTTGATCTTCAGTGCAGTGGTACATTAAATTGATTAAAATCAATTGCTTTCTATCACTCGTCAGTAGTATAGATTCCTTTCAAATATTAAGGTTGAAACGAATCTGGGAACCTCATTATCCTATTGCTGGATTATGAAGCGTTTGCAAACCAATGCTTCAAAACATTTTCATTCAGAAATTGAACATTTCATCGACTGTAAAAGTTATTTTCCTAAAATTTAAACTATCCTGTATACAATTTTATTGAAAGATACCAATAATTTCAACAGAAAATAGACAGAACAGTTGTCATTTTCACAATTGTAATTTACAAACACAAAAATATAGATGGTGCATTAAATATAAATTTGGTTTATTCGAACAAAATATCAATTCAAATCAATACGATGAAATATTCATGATATATTCTCTTACCATGAGATCTAAAAGACTGTCCTCATTCTCGCTTGCATATTGTATTAAGGTGCCGCAAAAAAATGATTTCTGCTGTTACGGCCCCAATTTGTGGCACGAAGTGACCCCTACATCCGCCATTTCGCACCAAAAGACGTGCTTGGGGGCTACACTAAAATAATGAAACATATACAAGCCCTTTCATTTGGATCTTCAGTGTTACGATGAAATAAATTCATATTAAATAAATTGAGTATTTTCATTTATCGCCAGTAAAACTAATTCGTTCCAGATATTCACGGTGAAACAACTGTGGAGTTAATTTTCAGATTGGTCATTTTATCGACACCTTATACAGTATTAGTCTTACTGTTATCATTATCATAGTGCGGGCGTATTTAAAATCGCTCTTGTCGTATTACATCAATTTGTTGGTCTGTGTGAACATATTTTTTTAAAATTTGCTTCAGGGGGTGGCAAGTATATACTCTTTTTATTTAATCCTTATATTGTATAGAATTCTTTCCTTATTTTTATATCATCCCCGCTGGTATTTTGTTTAGTTTTCGGGTTTATAATTACAGTTCGGGGGATACGCTGCATATGGTGTGATTGTTTTATATGCTATATTCCATACGGATGTTTAATACGGATGTTAAATATAATTATATATAAGTAAAACGCCTTTCTATTTTATTTTATATATAATATATAATTATATATTGGCTTCAATAAATCTCATTATGGAATGTCAATGAATTTAAATAAGCCTTAAAAATAACTCACACTGTTCTTTGATTTTGTTAGAACATAGATCAATCTTGATTTATAAAGTTGATCAGTGTTTCGAAGCATTAGTCCTTTTACACGTGCTGAGGGTTTGTGATATAGGTTAGTTTTTTGATTTTGATATTTGGAATATTATTGAGGATTGAGGACGGAATTGCTTAGAATTATATTTGTTTTTTGAAGATATAGTGCATATTTTTAGAGATTTCTGAATTAACTTATTCGAATATTTGAGTATATTAAATATTTCAAATAAATTATATTCTTTGAGAAGTCCTTTGAGTGTGTTCATGTTTTTAAAGGGCAATTGGTGTTCTTAAAGGTAAGACCAGAAACAAAATTTTGTCTCCTTTAAATATTTATTTATTAATTTTAATGACTTTCGTATATCTGTGGGTTTATTTATTCCATTTGACATTATATATTGAGTTTTGATTATATACGTCTATTAAATGTAAGCGGTGCTTGTTTTAGACATTAATTTATTTCTAAAAGTTTTTTGAATAAAAATTTTTTGAAATTCAAATTGTAGGAGATAAACATATTCTCATTAGGTCTTATCCTAGTACTAAATGTTATAGTTGGTTCCATGTTGAAAGATTTCATTATGTTGAAAATAGTAGATTTATTCCTACTAGCTTCTAACATCTCGATATTGAAATCACCCACCACCAAAATAACATTATATTCACCTTGTATTGTTTCTAATAGACTTTTTATCTTATTGAACATAGTTTGAGATCACCTTTGGTGGCTGATATACATATACAAATATTACATTATCAGTTCAACCTATTACTTCCAGTGCTGTAGACTCAAATTCGCCTAGTTCAGATAATTAATAGAGTTTATTGTATAGATGTACCCTCATGATGTCCTTCACCTCTAAAGAAGCTTGCTTTCAACTTGAATATCTTAAGTTGGAAATATTCCAGTTGACTTTCTGACGTCCAATGTTCTGGCATGTTCTGCATTATGATGTCTATACTATTTCCAATGGATTTAACCTTTTGGTGTATTATGCCTATTTTATTTTGTTATTTTTTATTGCACTGAAAAATATCAAATAAGTTGATTTTGCGTAATTTTTTATTTTCCCTGATATTTCGTGGGGTATTTTCTAACAATGAATAGACATGAAAATTGTAATATTGGTTTGGAGAACAATTATTGAAATTAAATTTCTTCAAAATAACACCATCAGACAAGAAGTTTGGATCATTCATCGTCTTATGTAAATCATCATTCGAGATTTCTGTACTTAAAGAAGAATTTTTTTCCTTAGTTATAGTTTTTCTTACCTCAATTTCCTTTCAGATTTGACAATTTAAATTAACTTCTTTCATTCTCAGAAGAAATTTTGATCACTCAAATCCATTTCCTCTTCAGAGCTTCTTTGATTTCACTGGCAGAATGCGAGATTTCAGTGCAAACGATAATCTTCTTCGATTTTCGGAGTTAATTCGTGATTTTTCAAATTTTTCATTTGCTTTGGAACTTTTCTTTTTTTCTTGATGATAACAGTAAATCACGGCGTTTCGTGGGTTTCAGCTTCTTCGATAATTCTCTCAAAAGATCCACCTCTATCCTTAAAAATTCATTTTCTGCATTCACCTCAAAAAAACTTTCATATTAAGTTCTCCACTTCCAAGTACAATACATTAATACAAGTATATGACTTCTGCACTTCGATCATGTCGGCCATAATCTACCCGTAATGGACGAAACGTACTCACTACAGAATCATTGTTTTTGTAGTAAGTTTTCACAATTTTAAAACATTCAGCAGAGGATAAACGATCCATATTAATAAATGACTAACCTTTATCTAAACACATGAGGCTTCAGATCACAGTTCTGTTCGACATATGTCATAGAAACAGGGCTGTGAAATCTGGTGCACGAAATGGATAAACCGTTTTTTTGATTTATTTCGCCACTATTTGACCTTTTGACAGAGCACTGTCTACCTTCGTTTCCACTCGGCGATATCTCACAAATGACAACCTTACAGTAGGAGAGAGAAATCAATACGAATATGAACCAAATTTATATTTTACGCATCCAAATTTTTGTATTTGTAAATTACAATTACCACAATGACAATTGTTCTTTATACGTTCGGTTAAAGTTATTTGTATCTTAAAAAAAAAATGGTATATAGGATAGTAAATGAAAATGAAGTGTTTTTCTACACAAAAATGTCCTGTAAGCATAGGTCTGCCAACGCTTTATAATCCACCTATAGGGAAATATTGCTTTACCCTGAATATTTGAAAGGAATTCATAATGTTGAGAAGTGATAAAAATCAGTTCATTTTAATCTATTGAATGGGCGAATGCATTGAAGATCCAGAGGAAAGGAAGTGTATATTTTCAATATGTTATCGTTTTTTTGCTGCAAATTGGCGAAGGAGCAGGTTTCTTCGTGTTACGAAATAGAGCCACAAATATAAAAATAATTTTCTGCATGACCCTCATATAATATGCAATTTTAAGGCCTTCAAAGTTGAAGAAATGAGTCTATCACACTCTAGAAAAAACAAACTTATCCTACTTGAGTCATGAATATTTTGTCATACTCATTTGATATTAATGTGGTTAGAATCTTGGGCTGAGAACCGAAAGGTCTGGTGTTTAATTCCCGCAATGTAGAAAATAAATGTTCTAATTGGACGCATCTCGGTCACCATTTCACTGGGTTGTCACCTAAAGTAGCCTAAGATTGCGGTAATAAAGTCTAAACAGAACACAACTGAACTCCTAACTCGTATAAGCTGAAAAAGTTTCTGAGAGACGTTCACAGAAGATCTAGGGAGTCAGGATAATATATCATTCGTTAATGTTCTACTTCAATCTATATGAATATCAACCAAATTTATATTTTTTGTGCCATATAGATTTTTGTGTTTGTGAAATATAAATGTCATGATGCCAATTGGTCTTTTTATTTTCTGTGAAAGTTGTTGGTATCATACAATAAAAATTTTATACAGGATGGTCTAAACTTTTGGAAAATAACTTTTACAGTCGATGAAATTTTCAATTTCTGAACATAAATGTCTTTAGAGCAGATGTCTGCAAACGCTTCATAATCCAGGTATAGTGTGTTGAGGTTTCCAGATTCGTTTCATACTGAATATTTGAACGAATTTCATGTTACAGGCGAGTGATAAAAATCAGTTGATTTTAATATGTTTAATGTATGTACTCCAGAGGAAATGACGTGTATACATTTTACTTCTTTGGTGTATCTTAAGTATATCTGTTGTAACAAATTGGTGAAGCGAAGCTGCATGTTACTTCGTGCTACAAATTAGAGCCACGAATACATAAATAATTTTTTGCACGACCTTCATATAATATGCGATTTTGCGCCCTTAAAATTCCGAATGAAATGAGTCTCTTACACTCTAGAGAGAAACAATTATCCAACTTGAGCCGTGACTATTTTATCATATTCATTCGACATTCATGTTGTGCTTCAATATGAATATTAACCAATTTTATGCATCATCCAGATTTTTGTATTTGTAAATTCTAAATGATAAAAAAACTTTTTCAGTCGATGAAATGTTCAATTCATAAACATAAATGTCTAAAAGCGTAGGGTCGCCAAACGCTTCATCATCCAGCTATAGGATATTGACTTTTTCAGATTCGTTTCACCCTGGATATTTGAAAGGAATTTATTTTGATGACGAGTGATGAAAATCAGTTAATTTTAATTTCTTTAGTATGGGAGCGCACTGAATTTCGCGTAAAATTTTCAATATTTTGGAATATCCCCATAAGTACGCATTTGTTACAAATTGGTGAAGGCGCCGGTCAGTCCTCTACAAATTGCATAAATACTAGAAAAATTTTGCAGAACCTTCATACAAATTACGATTTTATGTTCTTAAAAGTCAGAGTCAAATGAATATCTCACATCCTAGAGTAAAAGTACATATCCAACTTAAGTCATGAATCAATTCATTTGATATTAATGTTTTACTTAAATCGGTATGAATTGTATCCAAATTCATATTTGTTCATACACCATCCAAATTTTTAATTGTCAATTACGGATGCTATAATGACAATTTGTTTTCAGATTCTTCTGTGGAAGTCGTTGCTATCTTACAATTAAAGTTTTTGTATCGTGGAGTATAAAACTGTATACTGGTGGTGGCATTTTTGGAAAAAAACTGTAACAGTCGATAGAATGTTCAATTTCTAGACAAAAATGTCTTGTAATATCATAAGTGTGTAAACGCTTCATAATCCAGCTAGAGGTTGTTGAGGTATTCTAGATTTTTTCACCGTGAATATTTGAAGGGAATATTTATTAATGGCGAGTGATAAAAATCAGTTTATCTTAGTTTTTTTATGTACTAGTGCACTGAAAATTCAGAGCAAAGGAGTGTATACTTTTCATTATTTAAGTCAAAGTCCGCTTTTGTTGCAAATTGGCGGAGGGGATGGTCACATCGTGGTACAAATTGAAGCCACAAATACAAAAATTATTTCGACAAAATAAGGTTTTACCCACCTAAAAGCAAGAGCTAAATATGTCTTCTACACCTTAGGATAAAAACACATATCTAAAAGTCATGAACATTTTATCAGGTTCCTTTGATATAAATGTTCTCCAGTCAATATGAATAGCAGCCAAATTTATAATCTTATTGTTGTTGTATTGACTAGTGGGGACACGAAACAATTTCACTTTATATTCTTATATTCCATCCGGGTTTTTGTGTTCGTAAATTACGAATGTTAGCATGATAATTGTTTTATCAGATTTTTTTTGTTAAAGTCGTTGCTATATTACAATTAATACTTTTAGAATAAAATAGAAAGGCCTCTTACTTGATAAAAGAAATATAACAAAATTTGAATATTAAAACAAATTGAAATATGTTTATCTTCTACAATTTCAATTTCAAAAAAATTTTTATTCAAAAAACTTTTAGAAATAAATTTATGTCTACACAAGCACCGCTCACATTTAATAGACGTATATAATCAAAACTCAATATATAATGTCAAATGGAATAAATAACCCAACAGATATACGAAAGTAATCAAAATTCATAAATAAATATTTAAAGGAGATAAAATTTTGTTTCTGGTCTAACCTTTAAGAACACCAATTGCCTTTTAAAACATGAACACACTTAAAGGTTTTCTCAAAGAATATAATTTATTTGAAATATTCAATATATTTAAATATTCGAATAAATTATTTCAAAAATCTCTAAAAATGTGCACTATATCTTCAAAAAACAAATATAATTCTAGACAATCCCGTCTTCAGTCCTCATTCAATATTCCAAATATCAAAATCAAAAACTTAACCTATATCTCTCACGTGTTAAAAGACTTAAGCTTCGAAATACAGATCAACTATATAATTCAAGATTGATCTATGTTCCAACAAAATCAAAGAACAGTGTGAGTTATTTTAAGGTTTATTTAAATTCATTGACATTCTATAATGAGATTTATTGAAGTCAAAATATAATTATATATTATATATAAAATAGAATAGAAAGGCCTTTTACTTGATAGAAGAAATATAACAAAATTCGAATATTAAAACAAATTGAAATATGTTTATTTTCTACAGTTTTAATTTCAAAAAAATTTTTATTCAAAAAACTTTTAGAAATAAATTAATGTCTACACAAGCATCGCTTACATTTGATAGACGTATATAATCAAAACTCAATATATAATGTCAAATGGAATAAATAACCCAACAGATATACGAAAGTAATTAAAATTAATAGATAAATATTTAAAGGAGACAGAATTTTGTTTCTGGTCTTACCTTTAAGAACACCAATTGCCTTTTGAAAACATGAACACACTTAAAGGACTTCTCAAAGAATATAATTTATTTGAAATATTCAATATATTTAAATATTCGAATAAATTATTTCAAAAATCTCTGAAAATGTGCACTATATCCTCAAAAAACAAGTGTGTTCATGTTTTTAAAAGGCAATTGGTGTTCCTAAAGGTAAGACCAGAAACAAAATTTTGTCTCCTTTAAATATTTATTAATTAATTTTAATTACTTTCGTATATCTGTTGGGTTTTTTTATTCCATTTGACATTATATATTGAGTTTTGATCATATACGTCTATTAAATGTAAGCGGTGCTTGTGTAGACATAAATTTATTTCTAGAAGTTTTTTGAATAAAATTTTTTTTGAAATTAAAATTGTAGAAGATAAACATATTTCAATTTGTTTTAATATTCAAAATTTTAATACTTTTAGGTCGTGCAAAATTTGTACTCGGTACACACTCTTGAAGAATAATTTTAATAGTCAATTGACTCTGTTCAATTTCTAGACAAAAATGTCTTGTAAATAGATTTAGTTCAATTTATGTTTATTTATTTTTCGCACTTCTTTTATTCGTTCTTTCAGGTATTGTTTCATTTCTTTTACTTGTCTTGTTTCAGTTTTACTTGCACTTCGATCTTGTGTGTCCTCATCTTCCGTGCTTGGTCGTCTGTGATTGTGTAGCTGTCTGTATACCATTCCTAGATATTTGTTATGCTCTTTTAGTTCTAGATAGTTGCCAAGTCCTTCTTTGCGATGTTGTACGTAGATTCATTACTGAAAAGCACACAGCCCCCTTCTTTTTTTGGAATGTACAGTCGGTCAGTGTCGGTTCGTGGGTGGAGTGCACCATATATTGTGAGTAGTTTTCTTGTTTGGGTGTCTAATTTCCTCATTTCAACTTAAGTTCATCAGATGATGTCTATGCTATACTGGCTTGCGATAACTGCCAGTGACGTTACTGCAAGTATCTTGTTTTTTGAAGCTCTGTTCCGAGGATTCCTTTTGTTCTGTAATCTTTTTTTAGTTTATTCTTCATCTTTATGTGTCGTATTCCATCAATTTCGTCCATTCTAAGGTATCTGTATACTTCTATTTGGTCTAGGGCTTTGATCGCTGTTGTACTGTTGATTTCAATTGGCTTCTAATTTTCCTGTGACGAATAAGGCTTTTGCACACTTCTCAATTCCGAACTCCATTCTTATATAATCACTGAATTCTTTAACTCGTGTCAGCTGGGCGGTCAATTCTGCGTCTGATTGTGCAACCACCTTCAGATCGTCCAAATAGAGTAGGTGGTTCACTTCTTCTCTTTCATATTTGCAACGATACCCCGTATTTATGTTGTTTGATATGGAGCTAAGGGGAAATAGTGCTTGGGGTTGTCGTTCACTTCATTTAATAATTAATTATCTTTCCAATAGCTCTTCAGTGTTTTCATCCTCCGTAATTTTTTTCGTTATGTTCTCTACCACAGTCATGACTTCATCATCTTGTTCTGTCTAGCTCTGAGGTAATACTGTTTCCTAGTTAGGTTCATAGCTGTATGTATTTTCTTCTTCAATGGTTCTATTTCTAATCGTATCGGAGCCATCACTTGGTCTTGTACCATTTATCAGATCTTCCACTTCTTCAGTACTGATCCTTATTGCCTTTTGTTCCATCGCGCTGAGATCACTTGGTGTTAGTTTCTTGTTGTTGAAAATCAATCTTTTTGTGTTGCCATAGTATTAGCGGTTAGTTCGTGTAAAGGATTTGGGTTTCTTTTCTACCATAGTTAGAATATTTCTTTGATATTAGCGGCCCCTGTTGTTTCTATGGTGTGGTATGGCAATATGTGATCTGTTTGTATTTTTCTGTAGTCCATTTTTTCCTCTACGTTCTTTTTCTTTGAAGTCACCGACTGGATTGTTTCTTGTTTTCTATTTAGTTGGAGTTTTGTGCTCTTCATTCAGACCGGAAGCTAGCTTTTGGTGATGTATGAGTATCAACTTGTCTTTTCCTCCATCTGAATTCTCATTTTCAGTTCGGTTTCGAAAGTTCATCCTTCTTCTAGATTTCCAGTGGGAAGGAATTCATTTGTTCTTTGATGTGTTTCTTCGCTTATTACGGTTGGGTGATTGCTTGTCACATATTCATTTCTTTTTATTTTTCCTTCTTCTCCAAAGACCTTGAATGTTAGGAGGTGTAATTCTGTTATCACCAGCATTTCTATGCTTGTGCAATATGTTCCTGATTGTATCATTTGGTAGAAGTAGCTTCTTCGATCTATTGGGCCTCTTACCCGGTAATGTTGTAGGTCATGCCAGTGACTTCGTATGTAGAGTGTCATTCCGGGTCTTTGTCCCATATGTCTATCCTGAGTGTTGTAAAGGTACAGGCTTACAGAGTAGAACAGGCAGTTTCTGCCTCCCACATTACGCTCGATATTGAATGTTTTTTCGATGTTGGAAGCAAGTCTGGTTTGGTGTTGGGTGCAGGTGGATGATTGAGGACTTCGCATGATGACGACCTGGGGCATCTCAGACCCCCTGCCAAACGTGACGTCAAGTGTTGCCACACTGAACTCGTTTACTTCGTTTTTTTCATCCGAGGCTTTATGACTTCTATTAATCTTCATGGAGCTGACGGAGGAACTTGCCAACCCCGCACGGAGTAGTGCAATAGCCGCCCATTCTGGGTCCAGATGATGACCAAGGAGCTGCCTATTCTGGATACGTCACTCCTTGGATTTGTCTGTTGTCTGCTGCAGCTCCTTCTGAGTATAGACTCAGCAGACAGATTCCATCGAGTCGCTCCAAAGAGAAGTTCCATTAATCGCCTTCTACAAGAGGGAGAAGCCCGAGGTCCTATTATTTTTCCGGTAAGCAGTTTGCTAGCCGGCCCGCGTACCACACGGGATTTATTATTATAATTTTTTTTTATTATTATCCTCAGATTCTCTTATCCCTTTTCGATGCTTCATGATACTTGATAATTCAATTTATCAAAAAGATTAAACTTTTCCAAGATATTTAAATAATTTTTCTTCAATTTTCAAGAAATGTTTCAAAATTAAAATTTGTACAGAATATATGTAACAGAATTGTTCTGCTTGATATTTAATTTTTAGATATTGAACTACATACTCTATGAAATAATGAGCTCTTTGAATTATTTGAGAACTTTGGTAAGCGAGAATCGGATTATTAAAGTCAATGAGGCAAATGTTCATTTATTTATTATTACTAACATGTGCTCAAAAATCATGAAAATCCTTTAAGGGAATCCTGGTGAAAATTATGATGAAAGCATTATTTTATTACCGGACATCCTCCTTTCCAATTATAAATCTTCTGCCTTCCCAACGATATATTATAACACGTATAATGAATATCGCAACCATAAGCTCTGAATACAATAAGCAATTTTTACCCTAGCAATTTTGTCCAGAATTGTCCAGAATTAATGTCATATACACACTTGTTACCTAAAGCTGTAAATGACATTTCATTTCCTTTCTCCATTTCAGACCTAATTTGTATGGAGCATGCAGTCCAACAAAGCTTGATATTTTTAATTTCATTTAAAAAGTGATTATATATTTTGCTGACGTTTCAGAATTTCTACATCGTTATCACTTTAAGATCTATATCGAATTTTGTGATATTTCCTGATATTGTATAAACTGTAGCATCAGAAACATCATCGTGCTAGTAAATTAATATTCAATTGAGTTTCACTAATGCCTATATAAGATGAGTAAAAAATAGTAGAACGATGGGTTTGACAATAAGAGAATAATTTTAACAAAAACAGAATTCTCATAAGTTCAATTGAATCGTCTTAAAACTTGTAAGACGAAATTTTCTCCAAAGCAATGGATTACAGTACTGAAAGTTTGCTTGTTTTTTGTGAGATTAATTTCATTTATTTATTTATCGCCTTCTGTACAATGATGGTTATGCACAAAGTTGCTCGAGCCTCCCGAGGAGCGAAGTTCAGTCAGTTGACTCTCCTTACACTTAACTTTTCGGAAGGTCATACCGAGTGTAGATAATCCACTAAATCATATAAACCCTCATGAAATACCCAAAAAGACACATAAAACGAACATACAAAATATAGTGGAAGAAAAAAAGTATATAAAAATATACAAATCAATAAGTCAATAGGAGCATTAACAATACGGCGTTAATGAACAGGCTACGCATTCTGACTCTCCAACAAAGTCCTCTTTAATCTTGATCTAAAATAATGGAAGCTCTCCTGATTGAGGTTTACCTGCGACCCGTTAAATGACTTAACTGCATTAAAAGAGACATTCTTCCTAAACCTTGCAGTTCAATGAGCTGGAATAGTGAGTACATAGGCATGCTTTATGTTGAAAGAATGGATATTATGTCTAGGGACTGCAAGCAAAGCAGCTCATATGATGAAAATGCTTGAAATGGTTCTCAATTCGCAAACAACCCAATGTATTAATCCCTTCAGATACTCGATCATATACTTCCTTAAATCAAGAACAAACCTATAGCATCAGTTTTGAATATACTGAATTCTATTTTTGTAATAATAATTGAGGGAAGGGAAGAGAAATAATCACAATAGTTTTATTGGGATAGCACTAGGGACTCTGCTAGAAGTTTCTTCAACGAAAAGGTGAGAAACCTTCTGGAAGCATAGATCAGCTTCAAACAAGAGAATGCAGACCTGACTAAAACAATAACATGCGCGGAGAAACTGTCTATCAAGTGAAAAACCTAAACTATATGGAGGGTCAGTCACAAGCACTGATATACCATCTACAGAAATATTCACATCACTCTTTAAATGTTCACAATCTCTATGCTTGGAAAATATTAAGATCCTATTTTTTGCTGGATTAAGAACCAAATTGTGGAACAAAGCAGGATGATTAATGCGAGATAGATCACTATCGATTAGATATGACGCCAATTACACATCAGCTGGAGAAAATCTTAATTTTAGCTGCGTATCGTCCACATAGCACTCATGGTCAGCATACTACAAAGAACAAAATATTTTAATAGTATATAATATAAATAGCAAAGATCCCAAAATGGAGCCTTATGCAACTCCTGATAATATGGCCTTCCCCTGCAAAAAAGTCAACTTCACCTCCTTACTCCTCTATTAAAGAAACAACCATATCAAAGACACCGAAGCAACATCGAATCCATATTATTTCAATTTTGAACAAATTAACCGATGATTTATTGTATTTAATGCATTCAAAAAGTCAAGAAAGAGGAGAATCATTATGTGATCACAATCAAGAGCTCTAAAAATATCGTCCGTTACAGAGGCCTGAGCTACCTGCTGTGAAATAGTTGGAATCAATACTGATAAACTGAAATCAATTTATGATCTTTGAATCTTGTCCTGAATGAACCTCCCGTCTTATTCAAGCCCAAACATACATGGTTCAGAAGCCTATGAATGAACGTGTTCAACTGGCAATAACAAATATACAAGGTCTTCTAGTGTAAAAACTGATAAAGTAGGTAGTAGGGAAACGGCGGTTAGTACGGGTCCCTTGAAGAAAAGTTTATATAAAATTTTAATTTTTCTATTTAGATGCTCGAACTTATTTGAAAAACTAGGCAGCAAAACAAAAACAAATTTCAGCGAACCATACGACTCACTCAAAAATTCTCGGAATGCATTATATTTTGGTACTTTGAAAAAGTGTCGGGTAGAATGGATCCCACGAAATTATGTATGTCTATTAAAGAAGAAGAAGATTAGTTTTGTTCACAACCACAAAAATGTGTTATTTAATTAGAAACACTATTTTTCATTTATTTCTTTATTTTGCAAGTGTGTCGCAGTGGTACTCTACTTGTTATCCTTTGATCAGCACATAAAGGCGAAGGAGAAATTTAATGTGAAATATTTGCAAGGGTTTTTGCCTGTTTTAAGTCTAGTTAGCAGATTATCAGGTTGAGGTGCATCTTCGATATGTTCTTCAATCATTGGCTGCTCTTCTTGTACTGGAAGTTGAGAGGTTTCTGTAGCAGAGAAACTAGCAACTTCTGCAATTGTAGGTAGTTAGTTTTCGGTGTTGGTTAGAAGACTTCCCATAAAGTCTAAGACCGAGAAAATATCTTGGTTAAAATAGTGAATGCCCGTGGAGCTGAAACCACTTGCTGCAATGTCTAACCTACACACTTTGGTATGAGCCTCATAAACCACCTTTGCGATGTAGTCATTTATTCGAGTAACAGAGTTTGCCCTCATCCACAAACTGCAAGCATGATTGTATTGTGTCTTGAAAGGTGGGGTGGAAACTCAACATGTGAGAGTAGTGGTCTCTAGCATATAAAATGACGTCAACTTCTTGTGTGTTTCATGTCCATCGAGAAGTAACAAAACAGGCTCCTCTTATGTAGGTTTAGTGAAAGATACGAAGCGCTGCATCCATTTTAAGAATGCCTCGGTGTCATCCATCCGTTGTTTGTTGGAAAGACAATACTCTCTGTTAGAGAGTATTGTCATCAATATCAGGCGATCATTCATTCGTTTTTGAGAGAAAATAAAAAGTGGAGTAGAACATAAATGTGACATTGTGACCTCGACCTCCTGACGTCTTTTTCCCTACTTGCCGCTTCTCTTTAATGATCAATCAGCGTTAAATATTCTAGAAGACGGGAAAGAGTGCTTGTCATTCAAAGGTATAAGATGTTTGAAAAACCGATCAATACGAGGCTTATTAAATCCGACACATCTCGTAATGCTGGTTGACTGTGGGTTTCTGTAAGCCAGATTGGGATGCCTCTTTATAAAACTTGTATAAAAATCTTCGCTAGCCATTTTCTTTGTCCTATTAAATCTATGAGGTAGCTTAAGAGAATCAGGCAAGTCGAATGCCAAATTTTAAGACTCTATTTTAGATTGGGGCATTAGCCTTGAGTCTAAATCTCGCATGTGCGTATCTTCTCATAATGTTCTGTAAAGGTTTGTCTGAAAGACCCCATCTGGGCTTTCATTTCTTTCTGCTGACTCCCAGCAAGTAATGGTGTTCTACTTGAAGGGTCGTTCTTGGCATATTGAAATGAATTTGCGGTGGCTCTTTCAGTTATATTGTTCTCTAGAACACTCTCCTTCATGTTTATGTCTGACTACTCCCCACGACCTTCACCCTGCGACTTCTTCTTGAAGTTTGGCATCTCTTTAAAACAGAAATTAGATTTTTCTCATGTCGCTCATACTATCCGATTGTGTTATGGCCCATAATACTCGACCGACTGTTATTAATCAACATGGTGCCAATAGCAAACGACTTGAGTTAGCGATAGCTCGTTATCGCTAGGCATAAATCAATATGCTAGCTAGGACTTAATATTAGTGTGACAATTTCACAACATAACTTCAGTACAATAAAAACGCCCTAGAAGTTACATTACACAGCACCTTCAACACTAAGAGATTCTAAATTTCAAATCGCAGTAAAACCTTTGCATCTACCTTTACCAAGTTCTAGTACTCGGCTAGGTTATATATGGTGTGTACTTCAGCCTGTGTATGCTTTTGCTACCTAGCGGCATAATCTAGAATTATGCAGTGGCCCTTACCACCCGCCGGCCGAAACTACCCGCCGTTCCCCTACTTATGGAATTAAGAATAGATTTCCTGTAAACATGAGTCCTAATTCTTTTCACTTCAAAAACACAGGGTTTTGAAGTTTGAGAAAGTAACTTTGTTTTGCCATATTTCCAAAATGGCTGAAGATGCGACTTAAACCAGCTACACTGCTGTTGAAAGATAATTTTTATGATTACTTGCAGGTTTAAAACCTTCTCGGTGGTGCAGATGAAAAGGTTACTTGATATTACAATGTCTCTATCTTAAACTCTACCGACACTTTCGTGAATTTTTGACGATTTAGACAAAATTGGTTTCAAACCCTGTGAGTTTTGATTTTTTAAGAAAATTTTGTTACTTAACGGGATTTTCATTGAAAAATTAAGGAAGTGGAAACAGAAAACAAATTGAAGTAGATGATCAAAATGACCACAGATGTTTTCGATACACGCGGTCACCCTCAAATTTTCCGAACCCGTTGAAATCCTCCAACTTTATCTTTATTTTATGAGCATGCTAGTCGAAAGCATTCAAGAAGATGTTAACGATTTTCAATTATCCCCGAGTAAACAGGAAATTTTAGGTATCCCAATAAGATAACATTCAACGAATTAAGGTCCGAAGACCGTAAGACACTGAACCTTATCATCTTATCTAACGACAGCCATATCATTCAAGTACTATGAAACATTAAGTACAAAATGAGCTTATGCTCGTATAAAAACTTCAAATTTTCGATCTGATCTAAAGACATATATTCTAGAATAATAATGAATCATCCGTTGAAAATTGGGGGTAGTCATTGCTACTGACTCTGTCAAATCAGTAAATCGTAGAGATATTAGAGAAGTTCAAATTGATTCGGTGCACTTTCGAAAGATAACTTTAAAAACATAAAATTTTTAAATATTAACAGACGATTCCTGAGGTTTTTGGACAGATTGCACACTTGCCGATAACATCCAATATGAATTGTTTTAGTGTCAAACAAAACGTTTTTGTCACACTCTTGAAAATGGCAGATTTTTTTAAGACTAAACAGCATTTGCGGGAAGTTTCAATTTTCTGTTTCAATTGGAAAAAAGGGCAGCTGAAGCTCATCCTATACTTGTAGAAATTTACTGTGACAATGCTCCAACGGACAACTCATGTAAAGAATGGTTTATGTGCTTCAAAAGTGGTGATTTCAATGCTGAAGATAGATATTGCTCGAGACAGTCAGAAAAAATTTGAAGGCAATGAATTACAGACATCATTTGCGAGAAACGAGTCTAATGCCAGACGAGTTTGCACTTACCTTGAGGTTAAACCAACAAACAGTGTCTGTACGATTGAAATCTATGGGCCTGATTCAAAAACAAAGCAAATTAGGTTTCTGACGAATCAAAACTAAAAGATCTGAATGGACGATTATTTTAATGTGGGCAGCTCCTGCAAAGATGAAAAAAGAGTTTTCGCACTGATTAGTGACTGCTGATGGAAAGAGAATATCCTACGAGCATCGCAACAAAAATAATACTACGCTTCACCCGGTCAATATTTCCTATTGACCTTAACAACAACACGATTCTGAACATTCATGATTCGAAAGTTATGCTGTGTATCTGTTGGGACCAAGGGGGCGTTGTGTATTATGAGCTGCTCAAACCTGGTGATTCCATTACGAGTAATCGGTACAGTCTGCAATTACTACGTTTGAACCGTGCATCACGAGAATAACGGCCGAAATATAAGGACAGACATGATAAAGTTATCCTTTCGCATGACGACGCTCGACTTACGTCTCAAGTTGTCGAAAAAATATTTAGAAACGATCAAATGGAATATCTTACTGCATCCGCCGTATTCTCCGGACATTGCTTCTTCTAACTAGGGACTACTACAATTGCTACACAATTTAGCAGGTTATCGCTTCACTTCTTTCAAAGTAATCGAAAATTGACTTCAAAATTGGATCGCCTAAATAGACAAGAAGTTTCACCCGGACGGGATTCGGAAATTACCCGAGAGGTAGGAAATGGTAGTAACAAGTTATGGACAACATTTTGATTAATTTCTTAATTCATCGTCTTTTGAAATGAAAGCAGTTTTTGAGCTTGAAAAACAGACCGAATTAATTTGTACTCTTATACTCCAATACTTCATACATAGAAAGGTTTTCATAAAAAAATACCTATTATGAAGTACTACATGACCAAAACGTCGACACAAAGTGTTACTATCCAAATGTCAAGTCTAAATCTGTTTCTAACTATACGCGTTTTTCTTAGAACTATCCTAGCGTTTCCAATTATTTTGTGATGTCCATAGTCAAAATTTGGGCTCTGCGATTTTTTCTTATTTTGTTACGAGGGGCATTCCATGTAATGCATGAAAGAAAATTCAGAACATTTTTGAGAAATTCTATGTTTTAATGTTGTCCCCTAGAACTTCAATTGATTTGTTAGATCGAGAAATAAACTTCTCTAAACCTTGTAAAAAATATTCTTTCGGCTTCTTCTTAAAATAGGTATTAATTGCTACCTTCGGTTCTTCTTAATTGGAAAATCTCTTTCCATAAAGATATTTTTTCACATTTGAGATTAGGCAGTAGTCACAGGGGGCAAGTCTGGACTTTGTAACGTTAAAAAACTCTCCACTGTTGATTTGAATTACAATCGCTAAAAAATGCTCCACTGCTGATTTGAATTACAATCGCTAAAATATGCTCCAATAATGTGATTTCACTAAGACCATTAAAGAAGTTTGGAGTTGGCGCAATGAAAATCGACATTGTTATCGCATGCGCTGTAGAGTAGCATTGTTTTTAAGAAGCGTAGAATTTCCCAGATTTCTTTCCTTCGTATTGTGGGGTTACACGAAGATACACATTGCGATATTTTCATCGAATTAACATACCTAATCCATGAAAATTGTGGAATATTGAAATTTTGGTGTTTCTTATAAGACGAAGTAGGATGTTTCAATTGCGGACGGACAGAAATCGCTAGCTCAAGCTAGAGCGTTTTAGTTTCATATCCTTTCATCTTTTTATCATAGCCTTTGCTGTAGTGGGTTAACGATTTTGGTTTCACTATATGAGGATGAGTAACTTCTTCGAAGCCACATTTCCACACAGCAGCATTCGCCATGCGGACCTTTTGAACCAGAGCGTTGTCGTGAGGCAGTAATAGCTCGGCTGTGAGTTTTACTCGCCTTTTTGCTTTAATTGCTTCTCTTATATAACGCGAGGTGGTCACTTATGATGCTGCTGTGATGCTTTCACCCTTTTTAGTGTATTCTATCAATAAAATAACTTTAGAATCCCAAAAAAACAGTAGTCATCATTTTTCCAGAGGAAAAGGTGATTTTAAACTTCTTTGGGGGCCGTGCACCCACGAGGATCGTTTTCAATGCTTTCTCTGCTTTTGAATTCACTTGACTACTTTTGAAGGGTGGATAACGACGGGGCACACTTTTGGTAATCTTGAAAGTGTAAAGTTCACCTAAGTTAATATCAGTCTGATCAAATCGCATTTATGTAATTTGATTATTATTTCAGATACGTTTTTTTTCCAAATAATCATGTTGAGGATAGGTGGAATTTATGATTTTTTCTTGGATTTGTTTAGAATATATATAAGTAGAATTTTTTTATGTCTACTACATATAATATCCCGATTTTATCTTCCATTTTTCGATTATAAACGATTTTTTTTAGGCAAACAATACTGTTTCCTATATCAGATTTGGTGCAGGTGAGTTTTTCTTATTCTTTCTTTTTAAATATTTCTTTATGATGGGAATTTTCTGGTAATGTTGATGTTTTATTATGTTTGATGTTTTCTAACAATCTATGTTTATATGATATTTTATAAATCTTAACGCATACTGTAATCCTACATACTTAAAGATGATTTTATGATCGAAACGCGTCGTGAATGAATTGTAAAATGTTGATGAAATAATATATGTTATTTTATTCTCGTTTCAAAATTTTGGGAGCTAATTCTGAACCTCCAAATAAGTAAAAAGTTTCATATAAACATGGGTCCGCAAATGAGCCGTTTTGGAGATATGAACAATTTTCTGTTTTCAAAATGTTAACTACTAGCGCAACCAAATACGATGAATAACATAAGATATTCGATTTATTTTTGAGTTCTAGTGTTTTACAGAAGATGTTCCATATAACCACCGTCCATTTCAATGCAGAGAGTACATCGTCGCAAGAAGGAATTACGTACTGTTTCTAAAAGACCTGGTTGTGTTTGGATCGTTTAACAGGATAGTCCAATCCGATATTGCAACTCTTCGATGTTATTCACTGACGTTGTATACACTAAACTTTTTAAATAACCCCAAATACAATAGTCCAAAGGATTCAAATCGGGATATCTAGCTGGCTATGGAACTGAGCTTCCTTGTCCTATACATCTTCTGGGAAATGTTTGATCTAAATGTTCCGTAACAGCCAGTCTATAATATGGGGGCACTCCATCTTGCATAAAATAAATATTCATCCACTGATTTGAAGGTACCACATCTAGAAAATCGGGCAAGGTCTTTTGAAGGTGTGCGGCTCCTGTTAAATTCCGTGGTAAAACTACAGATCCTAACAAACGATTTCCTAAAATATCTAGCCAGATATTTATACTGAAACGCTGTTGATGTTTGAATTCATGAATGGCGTGTGGATTTTCATCCGCCAAAATATGGCTATTGTGAAAGTTGAAAATTTCAAATTGAGTATAGCCGGCTTCATCAGTGAAAAGGAAATTAGAAGTAAAATGCGGATGTTCAGCAATCTTTGGTAAAACCCATTGAAAGAATGTCCTTCTGGCTTGTTGATCAGGAGGATTAAGAGCTTGCACGCGTTGAGTATGGAACGGATGGAGAAATCGTTGATGCATAGTTCTCCATACAAGGAGGCTACTTATTCCTACTTCCGGTGAAATTCTTCAGGGATTTTCAGTCACAATATTTAAAATTTACTCTTCAACTTCTGGAGTACTTACAGATCTTGGACGTCCAGTATCACGAGCTCTTTTTTTAAGGAGCAGTTTATCTCAATCGTCTGAAAACTTGATTGAACGTCACATGAGAAGGAAGCTGACGAGCGAGATAAGCCTCTGCATAAAAGCAACGTGCTTCAGCAATAATAACTTTTTCTTAACAACAAACTAAAAGAAAGTAAACAACTCGAATCGGATGCAAAATACTCAACACGTACGTAAATGTCATATGGAAACCAAGTGTTTGATGCCAGCACAATGAATCGACTGAAAAATATTCTAATTGTAACTTCAGTAGACAAGACATCTGAAAGTTGAAAATAAATTGGATATCGTATTTGGTTGCGCCAACAGTCAATTTGAAAACCGAAAATCACTTATATCTCCAAAACGGCTCATTTGCGAACCCGTATTTATATACAATTTTTTACTTATTTTGAGATCTATAATCAGCTCCCAAAATATTGAAACTTTGTTTTTTAACACCCAGTATATATATATTTTCTACAAGATATATTGTATCAGACATATTGACGGTGTTAACTGGAAAAAAGTTCAGGTCATTTTTGGTTACCTAAAGGTCCTCGATTCCTTTGAGAATTCTACAATAAGGAAAGCCTGATCCCCTTGTTAACAATTTATCCTTGCGATGGTTTCCACACGCAACCCTCCGTCTACAAATCCTCCCAAAAACTTCAACAACCCCAGTACCTTCGACCGTATAATTGGACCACTTTCACTCTCAAGAAGGGGGTGACTTCATTTTCGTCCCCCATTCATAACCCCTCATGTGAGATGGATCCGATCGGTTTGCAGTTGCTTGCACAGTTTCTGGGCGAATTAATAAGTCCCTTCGTGGGCGGCTGCGCTTCAGCTCTTGACAAGAAATCGGTCTGAAGTGATTGATCTTCATTAGAACTGACGTATCTGCCTGAACGATAATTTGATTAATGGGGTTTTTCGACGCCCGCTGCAGTCGTTGTGTTTTTACGTGTGTGGACTTCGTAGAAATTGAAAGTTGTTACGAAAATGGAGCTTATGTTTCGTAAGATTTTTACCTGGGAAAACGGGGAATTTTGCATGTTATGATGATGATGGATGATGTTGAAAATGATGTAGAAAAGTATACGTTTTACTGAAGAACATTTATATTGAATGTTTCGTTGCTCAACTTGATTTCTGAGGAATATTAATATGTTCTAAGCGACATTAGTATAAAAACATACTTTAGTAGCTGGTCTATTATAATAATTTCCAAAACATCTATATATAATATGTATATTATGTAAATATAAGCAAAGTAACTATATCTCTGTGATGTATCTTCTGATAAATAAATTAATTCTTTAAATGCTTTACCTTTTGTGGAAATTTCTATGTACAAGTTTTCGTATGCTATGCTTTTTTTAATTTTTCCCAGAAAAAGCTTTCATAATTATTCTGAATAAAGAAATAAGAGTGAAAATTGTGGACAGTAATATTTATCGGTACATACTGCAGTGTATTAATGTTTCAGAGGAATCATACTTGCCTCCCTCAATTTAAAGCATGTTTTTTATGAACTTGAATTCTATCCTGAAATGAAAAATGACGAAGAACACTGAATAGAAATCAAAAGAACCTAAAATAAAGAAAGGTTTTTTACTTGATAGAAGAAATATAACAAAATTTGAATATCAAAACAGATTTAATCTGTTAGTCTTCTACAATTTTAATTTTATTCTAAAAGTAACTATTAGTAAAGATTAACTAAGAGTTCACTTCGGATCACAACTGTCCATGAATTGCACTACAGGTAACATGGTAAATGAAAGCTTTTTTTTCTTTCCCTCATCAAATGATGAAGTGGAAAAAGTTGTTTAGGCACTTCCCAATAAAAATTCTACAGGCGAAGTTTTCATTTATCTGATAAAAAATGTAAAATTGAAATTGCACCACATATCGAAAATGCAAAATATATCTTTTGAAGAAACAGAATTCTCGCCTTTTCTAAAACAATTTTTGGTCATCCCTATATATAA
The DNA here is from genome assembly GCA_034642435.1 of Megalocaria dilatata. NCBI lineage: Eukaryota > Metazoa > Arthropoda > Insecta > Coleoptera > Coccinellidae > Megalocaria > Megalocaria dilatata. Next base: position 46,095,705 of record CM067859.1, on the reverse strand, counting down.
GAAAGATGATTCACTCGCTATTGAAAACTATAGTCCAATATCTCTTTTAAGTACAATTTCTAAAATAATTGAAAAGATCGTTATAAATATAATTGATAACTTCTTAGATTGATTCAAAATATTAAGAAAGGAACAACATGGATTCAGGACCAAACATTCTACTGAAACGGCTGTCATAGAATTTGTACAACATGTTCATGATTTGTTGGATAGGAAAGGATACGTACTCGGTTTCTTCTTCGATCTCTCGCGCGCCTTTGATTGTCTGAATTTTGAAATTATTTTAAATAAAATGCAGGCACTCAGACTAAGGGTAAAGATAATGGAATGAATTGAATCTTATCTTCGAGGGCGTACGATGAAGGTAAAAATAAAAGATGCTTTTTCGTCGGTGTATGAAATCGATTTGGGAGTTTTTCAGGGTAGTACTGCGAGTCCAAACCTCTTTTTGCTTTATGTTAATGATCTTCCTGAGCACATATCTGTTGGACGTGTGTTTTTGTACGCAGATGATACATCCGTTGTTATAATGAGCCCCTACAATGGATGGATTGAGTCAAAAAGCGAACACTGCAATTAACGACTTTAGTAGGTGGTGTCTCAGGAGTCACCTTATATTAAATCAGACCAAAACAGTTTGTCTTAACTTTCGTAAGAGCTTTATTCCCAAAAATGAAAATTTCACAGTTAGGATAAATGATGAACATGTTTTAATACCAGAAGAAACAGTAAAATTCTTAGGGGTACGTTTAGATAGTGAACTCAATTAGATGGAACATGTTGAGGAAATATGCAAAAAGTTAAATAGCGGTTACTATGCCATATTAAACTTAAAAGATACATTAAACAAACAAGGACTAATGAGCGCCTATTATGCGTTAATTTATTCAAGAATAAGTTATTATATAATAGTATACGGTAATGCAACTGAAAGTAAAAGAGTGTTCATCGAACAAAAAAGGATAATTCGCCTTATGTTCAACCTACATCCATTAGGATCTTGCAGAGGAACTTTCAAGAAAGAGAACATACTTACCTTCTCGTGTGTATATCTTCTGAAGGTGCTCTGTCATACGTACAAAAGCAAGAACGAGTTCGAAAAAGTTGGTTATGGACATGAATAGAACACGAGAAAGGGGTAATCAACTGAAACTGGGTAGATTTACTCACCATGCATATAAAAAAACTCCCGAATATGCAGGATGTTATTTTTTCAATTTACTGCCACTAAAAATAAGAAATGCTACAAGTTTAAGTGTTTTCAGAAAAAAACAACATACTTAGGTCAGACGGTATGATTTCTCAGAGTTCAAAATATTTTTCACAGACAAATTATACTGAATTTGATTGCTATAATGTGCATGTATTTCTTTTTTATAGTTTTGGATTTTTGAGATTTGGGGTATTGTATTTGTGAATTTTTTGTCTTTTTTGCTTCTGACATGTCCAATACAATGTTAGTTGTGAATAATGGATCAATACAACTTATTATTATTATTATTAATCATAGACCTTTCTATTACCATAGCTCATACTCTTTTTTATTGATTTTTGGTACAGATCAGCCAGATTAATTTATTTTAATATGAATATGTTAATTTTTGAGCATTACGGAAATTTATGGTCTGATTTGAGTATGAGGGAAGTTTATTCTGCGTTCGTAACGTGAAAATATCGAGAATACATTTCTTTACTTGAATTAACTCGCAAAAGTAGGTCTTGTATGTATTTTGAATACTCTAGGTGGCGTTAGTGTATTACTAATATCTAAGAGTCTGTGTGTATGTATTTTGCATACTCTAGATGACGCTAGTGTATTAGTAATATCTTTGGAGTCTCTGTGTATAGCGAATATAGATACTGGACAGATTTGGAGTCACTAGCATACATTGTACTGACGAAAACCAATCAGTCTGAAACGTGCGCATGTCTGAAATTTGCCTCTGTGATCTACAAAACCTTGTCGAGTTTGTTCGAATATAGAATTGTTATACAGATGTATGTTACACTGTACCGATTTCTAGAACTTTCTATTACCATAGCTCATACTCCTAATCAATGATTTTTGGTACAGATCAGCCGGATTGATTTATTTTAATATGAATATGCTAATTTTTGAGCATTACGGCAATTAATGGTCTGATTTGAGCATGAGGGAAGTTTATTTTGCGTTCGTAACGTGAAAATATCGGGATTACATTTCTTTACTTGAATAAACATGCGAAGGTATGTCTTGAATGTTATTGCATACTCTAGATGGCGCTAGTGAATTAGTAATATCTTTGGAGTCTCTGTGTATAGCGAATATAGATACTGGACAGATTTGGATTCACAATCATACATTGCACTGACGAAAACCAATCAGTTAGAAACGTGAGCATGTTTGCAATTTGCTTATAGGATCTACAAAACCTAGTCGAGTTTGTTCGAGTATAGATTTGTTATACAGATGTATGTTACACTGTCTCGATTTCTAGAACTTTCTATAACCATAGCTCATACTCCTAATTAATGACATATAGGCAAGTAAGAGTGGATATAGATGTACTGAACAAACATCAAATACCTTCCTTTTATACTTCTTGCCGAAATTAGGTGAAAAAAATATTCGAGAACTTCTGGCAATTTATCCTTACGAGATTGTATCAGTATGTCCTTATTTCATATCTAAATATAATACAAAATTTGAACTCGATCGGATTTACTTTCGAAAATATTCGAAAAAAGTAAAATTCAAATGATAATAACTCGGGAATCATAAGATCGATGCTATCCATATTCAGACATAGGAGTATCTGATGTGTTATGACTCCAAACCTACCATGAAAATCGCAAGTCTCTAAGTCTCTAGGTCTCTAGGTTCGGAAAGAGTGATCCTCACCAAATTGGGCACAAACTTTGCTGAATCGGAAAAGTTTTTTTGTAACTATTGGAAAAATAAGAAAAAGGGTCAAATGAGAATAATTGCAGAAGTATTGGACCGAACGGCACTGATGTATTGCTTTTGACCTCCAATTCTTCATCAGTGAGTCTAACCACTCGCTGGATATCATTTTCGGCTCAAAACTCGAGAATAGCAGACATGGCTAACTTACAACTAGTTTTTCTCTAAAACAAGCACGAAAACGTATTGGATTTGTTTGAATCTTACAAGTGGAACTAGTGTTTCTTTAACTTTGAAAGAACATCCTTCAAGTATGTAAACTTAAGAAATAACACAAAATAATATGGGGTGTTTTTTTGAGTGACAGAACTTTAAATTGAAGTAAAACACATTTAAATTAAGAATGATGCCAATTTTTTTTATTTGAAAGATAATTTTATGACATTTATGTTTTAAAAATAATTTCCGGCATATGTCCACGACGAGTAGCTCAGAGGAACCGCATTCGAGTATACCAATTTTGGACCCCTTTTTCGAGTAATTCAAGCCTTATTTCATTAATAACACGAGTTATGTTCGCTTCCAGAGCGTTTATTGTTTTTGGTTCATCAGCATAAACCAATGACTTGGCATAACCCCAAAGAAAATACTCCAGAGAAGTTATGTCGCATGATCTTGGAGGCCAATTAATTGAACCATTTCTCGAAATGTTATCGCCAAATCTTTCTTTCAATAAATCAATTGTTACGGTAGCAGCATGAGGTGCTACGTTGGAACCAAAACACTTCTGGGCCGATACCATTAACATTTTGAAGCAAATAATCATTGATCTGTAACGATATGTTACGAGCACCATTCACTGTAACATTAGCTCCAGCATCGTTTTTAAAGAAATATGGACCTATGATGCCTCCATCGTGTAAAGCACACCATACAGTGCATTTTTCAGGATGCAATGGAACCAGCAGAACTTCTTGAGGATTTTTTTTACTCCATATTCGGCAATTTTGCTTGTTTACATAGCCGCTCAACCAGAAATGAGCTTCATCACTAAATACAATTCTACGATAGAAAAGTGGATCAACTTCAAGCTGTTCTAGGGCCTATCAGCAAACAAACGACGCTTATTATCAGTGGCTTCAGTTCTTGAACCAGTTGGATCTTGTATGGGTGTAGACCAAGATCTCTACGCAAAATTTTCCATGTGGTGGATGCACAGAGTCTAACTTGTTGTGAACGTCGACGAATAGACAAATCTGGATCATCATTAAAACTATGACTTACAGCAGCGATATTTTCTTCTGTACGTACAGTTCTTTGTCTTGTTGTTATTGTTGCATCGAGTAGAGAAAATGTTGTCCGAAATTTATCTATCTATCGATAGTTCGACGAATAAGCTGCTCTGATGGACGATTATGTAAACCAAGAATTTCACGAACTGCTCTATGAGTTTGGCGAATAGAACACTGATTTTGAAAATAAATTTCAACAATTTGTAAACGTTGTTGCGGGGTGAGTCTTTCTATGATAATTTGCCAATGCTTACTGAACAGAAATGTCAAAACAACATGGCTTCTACCTTCGGTCAAATCACAGTTATCGAAAGTTCTATCACTCTAAAAAAAAAACACCCGATAGTTGGAATTACCAAACAGTCCATCAATTTGCCCTTTTAACATTTTATAGTAAAGTGACATCTTTCTCATTAAAAATGATTATTTTCTATATAATTAATGGACTAATTAATATAAATTAATCTTTTTTATGAGAAAGATGTCACTTTACTATAGAATGTTAAAAAGGCCAAATTAATGGACTGACTATTTGGAGATACTTTCAATCAAAGCCATTGAGAAAAAGGAGAATTTAAACCAATTCCCAAATACTCTAGCGGAAAAAACCCTATATTGAATGCTGTTATTTCCATACGTCATAAAAATTCACAGATGTCCTTACTAATTATAAAAGAACCTTTTCAATTTTTAATTCAGTTTCTTTTTGTACTCCTTTGAATATGATGGAAAGATCGAAACACGTGTCAGGATTCTGAATAAACTGTGAAACATAAAAACTGTGTGAATTTTTTTTTAATAAAATCAAATAATTATAATAATAATATGCTAAGCAATAGTAGACGAAAATGCAATAAATGAAAATATCTATGATAGCAAGCCCTCACAAAAAATCAAGAGATGAAAATTTTCTAAAATTTATCAAAGATGAAATATTGATACTGTTACCATGAATTACTTTGAATTTAGTCCTACTGTTGTCAAAAAATTAGGTTGAAGAGATTATTCCTTTAATGTGTAACACTTCTCATATCACTGTATACTACTCTGTCAAGAAAGTACCGGGAATTTTCAATTAAAACAACATTTTTACATTTAATCGTCAAAATTTATTGGGTCGCCTTCGAAATAGGCTCCATTTGCTCCAATAGATCTATGCCAACGGCACTTCCAATTATCGAAACATTTTTTATAGGCGCTTTCCGGGATGGACTTTAGCTCTCGCGCCGAATTTTGTTTTATGGCTTCAATCGACTCAAAACGGGTGCCACGAAGGGGCAATTTTTGTTTTGGGAAGAGGAAAAAGTCGCAGGGAGCCAAATCCGGTGAATACGGTGGTTGCTGAAGCACGTTTGTTGAGTTTTTGGCGAGAAAGTCAGTCATAATCGTAGCTCGGTGAGAAGGCGCGTTATCGTCATGCAAAATCCATGAGTTGTTCGCCCACAAATTTGGCCGCTTCTTACGGATACGCTCACGCAAAACGTTTTATAACGCCTAGGTAATACTCCTTGTTTACCGTCTGACCCTCTGGAACGAATTCGTAGTGCACCACGCCACGGATATCGAAGAAAACAATGAGCATCACCTTCATTTTCGAGCGGCTTTGGCGTGGTTTTTTCGGTTTCGGCTCATTTTTTGCCACCCATTCCGATGATTGCTGGCTTGTTTGCATATCGTACTCGTAGACCCAGGTCTCATCACCAGTTATAATGCGTTCCATGAATGTAGAATCGGAATTACAGCGATCCAGCATGTCTGAAGCAACCTGTTCGCGATGACGTTTTTGAAGAAAATTCAGGTCTTTCGGAACGAGTCGTGCGGCCACCTTTCTCATGCCCAAAATATCAATCAAAATCGTACGTGCGGACTCGTGGGATATCTTAAGATCATGTGCTATCTCTCTCAAGCTTGTACGACGGTTTTCCAGCACCCTTTCCTTAATTTTATCGACGTTATCTTCGATCGAAGCCGTCGATGGGCGACCACTTCACGACCGTCCTTGAAGGCTCTGTGCCACTGATATGCACGAGTTTTCGATAGAGCATTATCACCAAAGGCCTTTTGCAACATTTTCAATGCATCGGCACACGAAAATTCATTTGCAACACAAAACTTTAAACAAATTCTTTGCTCAACGTAATCACCCATAGTAAAAATCGGCACGCACTCTGACATCGACTGACTTAATCAGCTGTTGCAAACACACTAGTTGACAGATCCCGCTCAAGCTTGGCATAGTAATTAAGGACAGTGGTACCAACCTAGGAAAAAAAAATTTTACCTGCCTCATTGCCCCGCCAGATTTAAATCGATAATTCCCGGTACTTTCTTGACAGAATGTATATTTAGTTCTTCCTGAATTCCTAATCCACTGTGTAATTCAACTAATCGTGTCAGTATGGACCGTAGATGCATCGCCATATTTTTCAAAGGCCACCCATACTTTGAGAAAGGCTTCTTTAGGAGCGACTCTATTATTGAATCGGAATTCCACCTGATTTTATCAGATAATGTTTATTATAAAGAGCCTAAGCACAAAAGCTATTTTAAATACCTTGAGATCAAGCCGCTCTACACCGTGACAAATATCCTAATTACCCCATTACGAATTAGGTAATTGCGGTGGTGAACAACAACTATGCCATCGACGATTCGGGACGAAGCAGGGCCATATAATGTAATATTTTCGTGATTACTTCTCCTCGTGAGCCATTTACAACCCCGAAGACCATTACGGTAATTTCACCATCAGCGTTCCGATGCATAATGATGATAAATAGTACAATATTCATGAAAAAACCGTCGCAATCAGTTTAATCCCGCAAATGGGGAGATTTCATGGAAGTACTTGATGATACAATATGAAAAATTGTGATCATAAAGTTATGTCGCTTAAATTCGTTTCTATGTTTGCTTTCGGCATGCATTCATGGATTACCGTCAGCAATTTTAATAATTTATGGCTGAATAATTTTGTTTTTAATATTCCAGTATGAAAAAATCCAAATAAATGCAGCGTTATTGAAATAAAAAAACAATTCCATACAGAGTTTCTGTGCTCGCTCGAGTGACAGACCATATCATTGGGCACAGAGATCTTTGTTTAAATAAAAAAATAGAATTGTTGATAGTGTCACGAAACTCAAATAACAATGTGCAGGAAACTTTTTCCATTTAATTGCTGGAAAAATATCTCATTATAGGTCATTAAAGAAAAAAAGTTGTCCGAGATATTAAATGTGTTGTAAAACTTTCCAGAATACCTTGATTTTGAATTTATTGATTTAACCTTTATTAAATGAAACTTATCAATTTATAATCATTATACGTGAAAATATTCCTTATTTCACAATTTACATCTGATGTTGTATAGTATTTCGTATTCCGAAAATTACAAATTTCAATTAAAGATTTGAAAGTCTCCTCACATCTCAGAACATCTCGCTCACCTGATTAACCTATCAGTCACCTTGGGTAAATTTCCTGCCATCCTCAAAACTGCTAAAGTGATTCCAGTCCACAAGAAGAATGCCACTGATGATATTTCGAATTATTGTCGCATATCCCTTTTAAGAATTTTATCAAAAGTCATGGAAAAATAAATCTTCGACATAATGTTGGAATATCTAAAAAAATTTTCAATGTTGACAGCCAGCACGGTTTCCCTCTCAACCGAAACAGCAGCTTAATTTATTTTGTTTTTGTTTACGAATGTCTTGATAGCGGATCCCAGGAGGCAGGGCTGTTTTTGGATAAATCAATAGCATTCAACTGCTTGAGTTTTAACTTAATTTTGTCTAAGTTATAGAGCTTCGGTTTAAGAGGTGTCTTCCTCGAGTGGTTGGTGATTTCCTGAATGGAACGTACTTTAATGTGAGTGTAGTGACAATAATCTGTTGAGTATCCAGTAGAAATGGGCGTGCCTCAAGGTTTTGTCTTGGGACCCCTTTTATTCATTTTGTTCGTCAATGATCTACCTTTCCATGTTATTATGTTATTAATTATTCATCAATATTGACGACTATTAGGGTTGTTTTGTTTGCTGATGACACTTCATTTATTGTTTCGGCGACTAATCTCGTTGAACTCAGGGCTAAGTGTGAACTTCTGGTGCGATGTTCAACCTCACGCCAATGGAGTCCTGTAGACGTTTCTTCATAAATAACAGATTGCTAAGTTTTCCCTGTATTTTCGTCTTCAGTTGTTTGCTGTATACCAGAAAAAATATAGAATCACTGAAGAAATGCTCGGATTGCAATGTGTACAATACAAGAAATAAAGATGTCTTCTGTATTCCAAAACACAGAACAACTAAATTTCAGCACTCACCATTGTATTGTGGTATTCAATTATTTAACCATCTTCCTAAAAGCCAAAAGTTTTGGAGTATAGAAAATTCAAGAGAGAGATTAAGGAGCTGTTGCTGACGAATTGTTATTACAGCGTAGATGAATACTTGAATGGCTGTATAGTTAAGAATATCGGAATTTTGTGTTGCTTTTTTCTTGTATTCGTTTTTTTCCTTTCCATGAATTGCTACATTATTTTACTAATTTTTTCTCTGACGTGTTCTATACGGATGTATTGTCATAAAAAATGAATAAAATATTATTATTATTATTTGTGGCGTCGTGATCTGTCCTTGACCAGAATTCCCCTTTTCTCCGCTACAGCTTCCGGCGTATTCCATATAGAACGCTACCGCTTTACGATAATACCTAGTTCACCGTCCTCGCCGGCTTTAAGTATAGCAGAGTGCCAGCGGTCCGACAACCGACGTTCCAACGTGAAACAAGGTCACATTTGTCATTATCGGACTTGCACCTCACGTCAGTCTGAAGAGTTCAGGGGCTGCAAGTTACAACGAAACGCCTACTTCCCGAAATTAGGAGGTAAGAAGCTCCCTCATAACACCGTATCCCTAAAAAGCTTCAGGTTAATTCTTCATTGTTGAAAATCCATAAAATTATAATTCATCTTTATAGTCATATATAATTTTGTATCCTCTGATAACTTAGTGGTTAGAGCATTTGGCTGGGAACCGAAAGGTCCCTGGTTCAAATCCTGTTCAGGAAGGAAACACATTTTCGAGTTGGATGGGTTTCGGCCACCATTTTACTGTTGAGTTGCAAACTAACAGCGACCTAAAGTGGCGTAAGATCGCAGTAACAAAGCCCATCCAGTACACAACTGAACTCCCAACTTGTACAGGCTGAAAAAGCTTCTGAGGGATCTTCACAAAAGATCTAAGGGTATCAGGATAATAAATCACAATATGAGGATTTCGTAGGTAACTTACAATGACTCGATAGCTAATTATAATTACAATGATGATAGGTTATTTTTTTATGAAAAACTTAATCACTAATTACGGGAAAACACAAAAAAAGGTCAAAGTAATTGGTATAAAGAGTCAAATAGAGAACACGAAGAGTTAATCAAAGATTGTAAACTCAAACACATTCTTTTCATCCCACAACAGAACATCCAATTATTCTTGAAGTCCAGATAAAGCACCAGAAATGACAATCTAACCAAAAGATCTGAACACGAAGAGCAAGAATGCGTTTGCTTCAACTTTTTCAACCGTGGATTTAGTCCGGGACGTGAAAAGCAGCCGTTCAGGATCATACCCAATGGGTGAAGGAGCTCCATCCTATCTCAGCATCAGATATACTTATATTACTGCGGCATAGACTGAATTCTTTATTTTGGTACTCATATAAATTCTCCAAACTATATAACAATATTTTTATCTATCATTAGTAAACTATTAACCAGAATTATCATTGCTTTGAACTCTGAAAACATCTACTCTTTCGAACTATGATTCCAGTTATGTTTTTATTTCAGCAGATATGTGAAACATAAGTACAAATAAATTTTACTTACTACAGAGCCTAAAGACGATCAAATTCCTAGGATCCTGGTCGGTCTTTTGAGTGAATATATATTGTTATGGAATTATATTAATGAAATTTTAGTATGAATACTAATTAGAATATTTATTAGATCACCCTTGTATGTAAGTGATGTATTCTATGATTCCGGCTAGCTCTTAATATTATAATTTTGAATAATCGAAATTAAAATATTATTAAATCTGATTCAATATTTGAGGGAGGATTCAATTTGAATTTTCTAAAAAGATTGAATTTTTTAAATTATATTTTATGGAAGTAATTTGAAATATTATAATCAGTGAACAATAACCTAAATCAAATTCTATGTTAACCTAACCTTATCTAAATAACCTAACGTAATTCTAATGTAAACAGTGATTATTATTTCTAAACTTCTTTGTGGAAAGATTAACAGGATTGAATTTGAATACCTTTGGTAAGTTTGTTCTTCAATTTTTTTATTGTTCCTTTTTACTTGTCCCTTTTTCTTCGTTTCAGGAATAAAACTGGTTTCGTTGGAAACAACACTTCTAGAACGTTCTGAAATTCACAGGCTACTTTGTTGATTTTCTTCAATATGTCCAATTCGTTTAAAACTTGATTTCTATGTGATATTTTTCCATTCACATTCAGGTAATGTATTTTCTGGATTCAATTTCCATTCACAGTAACCAAATAATCTTCTTTTTTCAGATGATGTTACTTTTTTGGCATTTTTTTTAAATTGTGGACCGACAAGGATTCTGCTCTGCATATAATTGGAGACTCCCGACTTTTTCTGTGTCTGTCCTATTTATAGTTTTCAAGAAAAGTTGAATATCAAAGCTTACTAGCTTCTGTCAAAATTATATAAAAATGATGCTTTTGATGATTTTACAAAATTTACAATATCTCCTGGTTTGAAATTACTTTTGAAAATTAGCTTATTTTTTTAACTACAATTTGATGTATGTTTCATGTTGAACAGAACAGTAAAAGTCTTGTTTTTCCTTCGTAAAGTATTTCAAGTGTCAAAATTTAACAAATTTTAACTTCTAATGCTTATAACTTATAAAATACTTAATATTACTTATGAAATTGATTAAATTTCTTTAGCTTAGATGCTATTACAATACTATTGATGCCTAAACATCTTGAAGGATCTCTGTTACATTAATCATTTGAAAATATCTGACGTAGATGCTATCTTTCATTGAATTAATTGATTTTTGATCAAATTTGTCCTATTTACATAATTCTGGTAAGTTATATTTAATTTAGCTTGTTCTTTGTCAATAATTTCACTAAAGTTTATATGTGATTCATGATAATAACAAATCTTTTCAACAAATTCTTCATCAATTTCAAATTGGATATCTAAATTCAAATTACTTCTATTTATTGCAACTTTGGCTGGTTTTATATTGAATAATTGTAAATTGAAATCTCCCTGTAAATTCTTTTTATAAACTGTCAGCAAGATTACTGTGTTTTGATTATCGTTCAAATAATTTTAATTTGACTAGTCGTTATGTATCCTGAATATGCTTTTTCTTCATAATTTTAGCTTGTGAGTGTTTTTACGAATTAAATTATTAATATTTCTGTCGGAATAGATATTATTTAATTAAATGTGCTCTGGTTATACTCTAACGAGTCAACTTATATACGAAGGTGAGTCTTTTCCTTAATATATTTATGTAATTATTTATTTTAACTGTAAATACCATGACAAATTCCCCAAAATCAAAATGTTTATTCTGATGATAAAGGAATTAGAATAAATATTTTGAATTTTTAAATAAATGTGAATCTTTGTGAACATTATAGGATAATTTTTAATTTTGATTTTTGAAATGTAATACTGAACTGTGAAATATAATCATGTATTTTGAATTGTAATAGTAATAAAATTTTAATCTATAAATTTTGAAATTATTCTCTTTCTTAATGATTTGAAATCCTCATGTTGAGTTTATTAATTGGCGTATCCACCAATTTTTAAAATCTTTTATTGTTTTCATTTAAAAGTAGGAATAATTTCATATGTGTTATTGGAAAAACTAGTGACTTGTGATTCATTTCTTTTCTTAACTTTTACCCTGAAATTTTTGAAACATTTTGCATTTTTTGTTGTAAAAAATGCATTTAATGGAGGTTTTATTTTTGGGCTTTGACCTTTATCCTTTTGGTACTTTATATGTAGTTGTGTTGGGATCATGTCTCCTTCTTTCATTCTCACATATTTCCTTCCGATCTTTCTTCCCATTTTCTTGATTTTATTTTCATATTTTTGTCTGTATTTTCTCTTTACTTTTAGAGCATTATGTTCACATTTTGTTTCTGCTTTTGTATGGCAATGCCTGTTTAATTTTTCTCTTTTCATTTGATGCATGAAAGATTTCTTTTTTCTTGTATTCAGCTTAATTTCGATAAATTTTGTCCCCATACATAACATTAATTTTTTATTTTTCCCTTTTTTAATTATTCTTTGAAAGTTCATTAGTTCAGATTCATTCTGGTCAATTAGATTTTCTCTAATTTTTGTCATATTTATTTCATTCAATTTCAACTTTTTCTTCTTGTAATCTTGTCTTAAATCATTTTGTAAATACATGTCATTGTTTTTCATTGTGATCCTCTTATTTTTGTCTCGATAATATTTGAAGTCATTTCGATTCTTCAAATCGTCATTGTCTACTATTAATTCATTAATTGTAATGTCATTCTCATTACCTGTTTCATTTATGATCATCTCATCAATAGTCATTTGTATTTTATTTCCATTAACATTATTATAAAATGGTTTATCATTTTCCATTTCATATTCCTCTGCAAAATTATTATTCCTCATTTGGATTTCTTTTATATTTATAGCATTATTATTCATCATCGGTATTTTATTTTCATATTCATTTATATTATTTGTATTATTATTCATCATCGGTATTTTATTTTCATATTCATTTATACTTATTGTATTATTATTCATCATCGGTATTTTATTTTCATATTCATTTATACTTATTGTATTATTATTCATCATCGGTATTTTATTTTCATATTCATTTATAATATTATTATTCATGATCGGTAATTTATTTTCATATTCATTTATATTTATTGTATTATTATTCATTATTTCTGTTTTATTTTCTTCAACTTCTGTGTGATTATCAATATCATTTTTATTTAGTTCGTTTATGTAATTTTCTGTTTTGTGATTTGATATATTGAGTTCTGTATTTTCTTTTTTACTTTTATTCATCTCTAATCGTTCATGGAAATCTTGTCTTATATTTTTCTCTGTAACTTCCAATTCATGATGATATATTCTAGTTGCTATTTCTAATTTTTTATCTAATTTTTCCTCTGTTGTATTTATTCTTTGTGTTAGTGCATCATTAATGATAATAATATCTTCCTCTATTTTCTTTTCAAGTCTGTTTTCCATTCGTTCTAATTTTTCTCTTGTATCTTTTAATTCCTTTGAACTTTCTTCTATCATATTTTCTAATCTTTCTGAATTCTCTTCTATCTTATTTTCCAATCTTTCCGAATTCTCTTCTATTTTATTTTCCAATCTTTCTGAATTTTCTTTCATTTCTTGTCTCATTTGCATCATATCCTGTTCTACATGTATTAAATTGTCTTTCATTTCTATTCTCATATTTTCCACTTTTTCTGAATTTTTTTCTATCTTATTTTCTAATCTTTCTGAGTTATCAGTTAATTTCTTTTCCATTTCTTTCATATTATGTTCCAATCTTTCTGATTTTTTTTTCATATTATTTTCCAATCTTTCTGAATTTTCCTTCATTTCTTGTTTCATATTATTTTCCAATCTTTCTGAATTTTCTTTCATTTCTTGTTTCATGGCTAATAATATTTCCATTATTTTTGAGTCTCCTTCTTTCTGATCCTTGTTCGTTCCTTGTGTGTTTTCATCATCTCCTTTTTCGCCAATCAAAGTCTTGCTTCTGGTTTCCATTTTATAATTAAAGAATATCACTTCATGCAATTTCAGTTAGGAATTTATGCTGAAAATTCAAATTTTCCAGCCACGCGTTGGGCGACAATTTGTTATGGAATTATATTAATGAAATTTTAGTATGAATACTAATTAGAATATTTATTAGATCACCCTTGTATGTAAGTGATGTATTCTATGATTCCGGCTAGCTCTTAATATTATAATTTTGAATAATTGAAATTAAAATATTATTAAATCTGATTCAATATTTGAGGGAGGGTTCAATTTGAATTTTCTAAAAAGATTGAATTTTTTAAATTATATTTTATGGAAGTAATTTGAAATATTATAATCAGTGAACAATAACCTAAATCTAATTCTATGTTAACCTAACCTTATCTAAATAACCTAACGTAATTCTAATGTAAACAGTGATTATTATTTCTAAACTTCTTTGTGGAAAGATTAACAGGATTGAATTTGAATACCTTTGGTAAGTTTGTTCTTCAATTTTTTTATTGTTCCTTTTTACTTGTCCCTTTTTCTTCGTTTCAGGAATAAAACTGGTTTCGTTGGAAACAACACTTCTAGAACGTTCTGAAATTCACAGGCTACTTTGTTGATTTTCTTCAATATGTCCAATTCGTTTAAAACTTGATTTCTATGTGATATTTTTCCATTCACATTCAGGTAATGTATTTTCTGGATTCAATTTCCATTCACAGTAACCAAATAATCTTCTTTTTTCAGATGATGTTACTTTTTTGGCATTTTTTTTTAATTGTGGACCGACAAGGATTCTGCTCTGCATATAATTGGAGACTCCCGACTTTTTCTGTGTCTGTCCTATTTATAGTTTTCAAGAAAAGTTGAATATCAAAGCTTACTAGCTTCTGTCAAAATTATATAAAAATGATGCTTTTGATGATTTTACAAAATTTACAATATCTCCTGGTTTGAAATTACTTTTGAAAATTAGCTTATTTTTTTAACTACAATTTGATGTATGTTTCATGTTAAACAGAACAGTAAAAGTCTTGCTTTTCCTTCGTAAAGTATTTCAAGTGTCAAAATTTAACAAATTTTAACTTCTAATGCTTATAACTTATAAAATACTTAATATTACTTATGAAATTGATTAAATTTCTTTAGCTTAGATGCTATTACAATACTATTGATGCCTAAACATCTTGAAGGATCTCTGTTACATTAATCATTTGAAAATATCTGACGTAGATGCTATCTTTCATTGAATTAATTGATTTTTGATCAAATTTGTCCTATTTACATAATTCTGGTAAGTTATATTTAATTTAGCTTGTTCTTTGTCAATAATTTCACTAAAGTTTATATGTGATTCATGATAATAACAAATCTTTTCAACAAATTCTTCATCAATTTCAAATTGGATATCTAAATTCAAATTACTTCTATTTATTGCAACTTTGGCTGGTTTTATATTGAATAATTGTAAATTGAAATCTCCCTGTAAATTCTTTTTATAAACTGTCAGCAAGATTACTGTGTTTTGATTATCGTTCAAATAATTTTAATTTGACTAGTCGTTATGTATCCTGAATATGCTTTTTCTTCATAATTTTAGCTTGTGAGTGTTTTTACGAATTAAATTATTAATATTTCTGTCGGAATAGATATTATTTAATTAAATGTGCTCTGGTTATACTCTAACGAGTCAACTTATATACGAAGGTGAGTCTTTTCCTTAATATATTTATGTAATTATTTATTTTAACTGTAAATACCATGACAATATATATATATATATATATATATATATATATATATATATATATATATATATATATATATATATATATCAAACACATAGAAAATTCGAAAAATCATTATTCGCCAAATGGACTGAGCCCATTTCATCTGAAGTGTAATGTGGGGAGTCTGTCTTTTTCTTAGTCCATAATCAGCATGGAAGACTGCATCGGTGATAGCTATTTTTACAAAAGGTGACAAACTATGCCTACCCAACTACCAGCCAATTAGTATCTTGTCAATTCCATCCAAAGTCATGGAAGCAATAATCGCTGAAGAAATTGCGGATTTCCTGTCATATCTTCCCAATAACATGGATTAGTCAAAGAAAATCCACCGCAACAAAACATGCATGAATGACTGGACAAGAACTTTCGATCAGAGCAGACCAACTGGTATATTATACCTCGACTTAACAATTTAAGAATTCTGTTGAAAGTCGAAATTGTAGATTGAAGATTATTTGAAGGACTGTGTTGCAGAGTTGCATTCGTTTTCGTCTGATAGAGCACTCACAATTGTATACGCCAAAGATCCGTCTTGGACCCACATATGTTTTTGATATACACGAATGAATTGAGTAAATGACAAACGCTCCTTGCAAATTTGGCAACGACTTACTGTAATTTTCTTTCCTCTCATCTTTTGTAAAGTGATTTTAATATGGTAAGAACAGAAATTATATAATTATGCCATATATACATTCTGTCAAGAAAGTAGCGGGAATTATCGATTTAAATCTGGCAATGAGGCAGGTAAAAATTTTTTTTCCTAGGTTGGTACCACTGTCCTTAATTACTATGCCAAGCTTGAGCGGGATCTGTCAACTAGTGTGTTTGCAACAGCTGATTAAGTCAGTCGATGTCAGAGTGCGTGCCGATTTTTACTATGGGTGATTACGTTGAGCAAAAAATTTGTTTAAAGTTTTGTGTTGCAAATGAATTTTCGTGTGCCGATGCATTGAAAATGTTGCAAAAGGCCTTTGGTGATAATGCTCTATCGAAAACTCGTGCATATCAGTGGTACAGAGCCTTCAAGGACGGTCGTGAAGTGGTCGCCCATCGACGGCTTCGATCGAAGATAACGTCGATAAAATTAAGGAAAGGGTGCTGGAAAACCGTCGTACCAGCTTGAGAGAGATAGCACATGATCTTAAGATATCCCACGAGTCCGCACGTACGATTTTGATTGATATTTTGGGCATGAGAAAGGTGGCCGCACGATTCGTACCGAAAGACCTGAATTTTCTTCAAAAACGTCATCGCGAACAGACAACTTCAGACATGTTGGATCGCTGTAATTCCGATTCTACATTCATGGAACGTATTATAACTGGTGATGAGACCTGGGTCTACGAGTACTATATGCAAACAAGCCAGCAATCATCGGAATGGGTGGCAAAAAATGAGCCGAAACCGAAAAAACCACGCCAAAGCCGCTCGAAAATGAAGGTGAAGCTCATTGTTTTCTTCGATATCCGTGGCGTGGTGCACTACGAATTCGTTCCAGAGGGTCAGACGGTAAACAAGGAGTATCACCTAGGCGTTATGAAACGTTTGCGTGGGCGTATCCGTAAGAAGCGGCCAAATTTGTGGGCGAACAACTCTGGATTTTGCATGACGATAACGCGCCTTCTCTCCGAGCTACGATTGTGACTGACTTTCTCGCCAAAAATTCAACAAACGTGCTTCAGCAATCACGTATTCGCCGGATTTGGCTCCCTGCGACTTTTTCCTCCTCCCAAAACTAAAATTGCCCCTTCGTGGCACCCGTTTTGAGTCGATTGAAGCCATAAAACAAAATTTGGCGCGAGAGCTGAAGTCCATCCCGGAAAGCGCCTATAAAAAATGTTTCGATAAGTGGAAGTGCCGTTGGCGTAGATGTATTGGAGCAAATGGAGCCTATTTTTAAGGCGACCCAATAAACTTTGACGATTAAATGTAAAATTGTTGTTTTAATTGAAAATTCCCGGTACTTTCTTGACAGAGTAGTAAGCCAGCAATTTGGACTATCATATATACAATGACATTTATTTCACTGATGACACTTAAATCTACGCCAATGCATTGATTAATCAGACTCTCTTCGGAAAGATTTACGTGATATCCTCAAGTGGTGCGTTGATTAGAGGTCAATTTCAGTAAACGTGGAAAAGTACGTCGGTTGCACGTTGGTGAAAATAACATACACCTCCAGTACAACCTAATGGTTAAACTATAAGAACGGTGTGTTCCCACGTAGACGTAGTTGTCACCATTACGTCGGACCTAACATGGCCAATCATATTTTCACGATGTGTGAATCCTTATACCTTATTCAAAAAGACTGAACTTTTAGAAAATTTCAAATACGGTTTTGTTATTTCGGTTACCTCATATGCTTCGAAGGCCAAAATATATCAACTGAAGCGATTTTGATTGGACATATTATGGCAGTTCAGTGTAAATAATCAATTCTGTGAATTTATTGAAAGATGAAGCGTATTTATTGAATATTTGGAGAATTCAAACAAAATATAGCCCAAAGATATCCGTTTAAAAATCCTCGATATTCGCGAGTGTTCAGTTTATTGACTGCAGAGTACTTGAACTTTATTATTTTCAGTTTTTTAATAAGGGTGTTTTCAAAGTTGACTCTTTACATGCCATCAGAATAAAATATTTCATAAAAAGTTGACTAATGAGAAGAGTTACGTACGACATAAAAAAATTTAATATTCAAGTTTGCCAATTATTTTGATTCCTAATCAATTACCGAAAAAGTCAATATTCTAAACGAAACCATATGACGAATTCATTTATCTGGAGTTAAGGCAAAATTTGCTGCTCTCGATTTCACGTGGACGTACGTATAAGATAGTGTATTGTTTATAGATAAATATGGTGCATCTTTCGAGAAATTAAAGAAAGAAATTTCGTTGAATGTTTTAGGTTAAAATTGTAATTTCGATTCAGCTTTTGAATTGACACATGCTGTCCATGGAGGCCACATGATCGCTGACGTCACCTGAACTAATAGAACCATTTATGTTAATAATATGAATTATAATATGTTAATTTTAGTTCGAATGATTTATTTTGAAGAGATTTGCTTACAATTTGAATTCTTATACTTATATTTGATGAACTTCTGCCTATTTCTTATGAAAACTGTTAGTGTGAATTTTAATTTGTCCAATGAAGATAATTCTGATCGGTGATCATAATGTTGTGAACAGATAAGTGAAAATATCTTGAATGATCATAATTTTTTATATTCAGTATGCTTTTCTAATGAATGCGCTCTTTTTCTCAATGGTAGTGTCAAGTGACATAACTATATATACCGAAGTGATTCAAATCCCAGAATTCTGAGAGAACTGCACACACATTATCTAGAAAAGTTGAATTTCTGAGAAATTATTTGTTACAAGATGACATCTACTCACGCATTATGAAAATTCTAGAAAATAATATTGATATTGATCTATTAGCCTGATACTCTCAGATCTGATATCAAGCTTTTCCAGCTTGTGCCAGTTAGGAGTTCAGTTGTGTTCTGGTAAGGCTTTTTTAACGGACAGAATACGTATTTGAATAAATACGTATTCTGTCCGGAGCACCACCTTGTTGAATAACAAGGTGGTGCTCCGCTACACTATGCAAACCCAGTACCTTCTGAATCATCATTGTACGAAGAATTGGATTGTAGGTTTTAATGAATGGCCTTCAAGATATTTTGATCTGACAGCACTAGAATTTGTGGGGTGATATTTGCAGAGTCTCGTATTTAAAACAGTACCTACTTCTCTAGAAGATCTTCGCTATAGAAAAGTGCTAGTTTGCAATAAAATAACACCTGAAATATTACAGAATATGGGAGAAAATACTCTGTATTCCATATTGCAGGGGAGATATTGGTGAAAATGATAATGCACGCACTTATCACTGCTTCTTGAAATCAGTACGCAATACGTTTACCAATAGAGAATCAAAAGAAAACAGAAATTTCTGAGCATAATCATCCAGAACCATCATCCAAGACAAGCTTGTTTCGATGGTATATCCAGAAATCACAAATTCCATCACCAATAAATGTTCCACATATAATTCAAAAGGGTCTTTTTCGTTTTTTTTTGTCTTTCTAATTAAAAAACAGATAGCAAATTCTCCAGAAGTAGGATCTGAAATTCTTTTCCATATTTGCCTCAGTTGGGAGTTATTTGGATGCTAAATAAAAACCTACCCTTATGCACCAAATACCCAGTTGAGCACCGTTTAAAAAACTAGGCTAAAAAATGTCGAAAAGAAGATACGATCATAGACTCAACATCTGGAAACTGCCCCGTACAGATGATGAGTCTGAAATCGTATCTTCTTTTCGACATTTTTCTGTGGAATAGTCTATTTTTCAAATAGTGCTCAACTGGTTGACTACGTTTATTAAAGTTGGCTTTCGTACAGAATATTTAGTGAATGAAGTTATGCTGATATATTTTATTCAGTATTCAAATAACTCCCAACTGAGAAGAATTTTATTTTTTTATTATTTTTTATATCACCCTGCTACTCCTAGACCTTCTGTAAAGATCCCTCAGAAGCTTTTTCACCTTGTGCGAATTGGGAGTTCAGTTGTGTTCTGGATAGGCTTTGTAACTGCGATCTTGCACCACTTTGAGGTCACAGCACTGTTAATTTTCGACCAAACAGTGGAATAAATGGTGGCCGAAACCCATCCAACTAGAAAATTTTGTTTCCAGCTGAACAGGATTTGAACCCGGACCTTTTTTGGTTTTTGATTGATTTGGTCTTTACTTGGAGGTATTTGTTATTTTCCTTTCAATCACAGATTGAGCCTCGTCAAAAACTCATTACAATGACAAGAACAATAGACTCCTACTTTTGTGCTGTATCGAGGAAACCGAGAGGTCAAAAGGAAACAGGACCTACAATTGTATCAGAACCTGAATCTGATGCATCAGCATCGATGGCACCGAGGCCATTCCTTCAATCTCCTGATTCGCAAGAGGAAAACCTGGTTGGACCGTCTTCTGCTGGTCTCCACTTAGAGAAGGTATTTAGCCCGTCTGGTAAAGAAGATGTACGTGGACATTATAACAAAAATTGGAAGAAACAATATAGTTGGTTGAAGTACCATGAGCAAAAAGGTGGAGCATTCTGTAAACTATGTCGAATTCATATGAAAAATGAGAAAAATATTTTTCAAAAGACAGGTGGAGTATTCATATCTGATACTTTCACATCTTTCAAAAAGGCATTAGGAAAGAATGGCAAATTAGGTATACATGAGCATTCTTCTGCTCACACTACTAGTATTGGAATGGAAAAATTTAAGAAACAGGCATTGAAAAGACTAGTTCATGCACAAATTCTATCAGAGAGCGATAGTCGATAGAATTCTAATAGAAGGTGCTTAAAAATACTGCTAAGATTATTGTACTTTTTAGTGAAAAAATAAATTGCTCATTCCACCAAATACGAGAGCCTGATCGAAAATATTTTGGTGAATTTAAATGAGGACT
Organism: Megalocaria dilatata; assembly: GCA_034642435.1. NCBI lineage: Eukaryota > Metazoa > Arthropoda > Insecta > Coleoptera > Coccinellidae > Megalocaria > Megalocaria dilatata. The sequence goes on along the minus strand of CM067859.1, from coordinate 46,074,365 downwards.
TCAAGCAATGTACAGGGACCCTGAGTGACACAGCCAATTATAGAAGTGAGGATACAGCTTGTGAATTGCTCACAGGTATGGGTTTTGAGAGATCGACTCAAGGATTCCTTGAACAACAAGATGTTTTCCGTTTAAGCGCATGAAAGCAATCTTCTGAAGAATGAAATGGAACTAAGTATAATTTTCAGAGTTGTCGAAAATAAAGTGCCAGTTGAAAAGTTTCTGGCAATAGTAGAAATCCCTGATGGCAAGGCCGAGACTATGTCGAATGCCATCGACGAAGAAATTACATCTCTCGATCTTCTTTATGATAATATTATAGCATTTGGTTTTGATGGAGCATCCAATATGTCCGCAAGTGTAGGTGGAGTAAGAAGAAAACTGTCTGAAAAAGCTAAAGAAGATGTGCTCTCTATGCATTGCCGATCGCATATATTGGCGTTAGCTGCAGCTTTCTGCAGGAATGAAAATAAAAAATTGAAAGGTTTTTTTTTGTACTGAAGGGCATCTACAAACTGTTCAGCAAGTCACCAAAAAAAAGAGAATATTGTGCACGAAATTGAATCTCTTTTGAATGATCCAATTCTAAAAATCCCAGAATGCATAGAAGTTAGATGGTTATCTCACTATAAAAAAGTGAATGCTGTTTTCAGAAGTATGAAGTCCATTTTGATGGCTTGCGAATAAATACATAATCAATCAATTCTGTATCAAATTCTCTACTCTCTATGCAGACATTGTATTAGCAGCATTAAATCATTTTACATTCAGGCAATGTTCAGTAATGATTCGATGAAAATGAATGATAATCCGATTTCGAAGATTTTGGAGGCAGATGTGGAATATAGAGAATTACAGAAGCTTTGTAAAATAAATCTCGTTATCTCAGTAACGACTGCATTCCTGGAAACATCGTTAAGTACAATGAATAGGATACTGAATAAATCAAGAAACAGAATGTTACCAGGAACGCTAATGCATTGTATGCTCATAAGTATTGAAGAACCGGAGACTCCAGATGAAGAGTACCTAGATGAAGTTATAGATTTGTGAGGTAGAAAAAAAACCTAGAAGAATATGATTCTTGTAAATAAAAAAGATTTGTTTCCCAAAATTGACAATAATTTATTTTTTTCCTCAATAAATTCCTTTATCAATGAAATCGTTGAAAAACTTCTTCAAGTAAATATTTTTCCGAAACGTTCGGATAATTTGCCCCCTCGGAACTTTGAACTGCTCCTTGGGGAAAATTTTCTGAAAGAAACACTGCTTGATGTATTTCGGGAACATGTTCAAATGTATGCATTGGGTCTAGCCAGTACAATGTAAATACCTGAAGAAACCACATCGTGGTGAAACAATTGTTGTAGTTTTGGGGAAAGAAAATACTGTCTCCTATGTATTTTTTAATGTTATTATTTCATTAAGAAGGGAAGTAAAAAAGCCTTTTTTTTAATTTTTAGTGGAGCAATTTTTGGTGACGTAATGTGTTATTCCCGAATATCCAATCGAAAACTTATCTTGAAGGATGGTTATGGATGATGACGGTCACTACTCTATGATTTCTTTTGATTCTTTAATATTTAAATACTGTTCATATGTGCTGATAATTCTATATGTTTAAAAGTGAAACAGTTTGTCTCAGGCATTTTATTCAATTTAAATCTAAAAAGTTGTTTCCCAGAGATTTGCTTGTAGAGCATTCGGAGGATTAATAAAGATATTTATTTAAATATAGACAAGAGTCGAGACATGAACCTATAAACTCATAAAAAAAAAGTACAAAAGCAAACAGTATAATTTCTTTGGTTAATGTGCTAATGTTTCAAGAAAACCTAAGATTATCGGAAAAATGAAATGGAATGTTAAAAACCAATTATAATAGCGATTCTTGAACTCATCTGTAATATTTTAAAAAATCCTCCGTAGTATTATAAATATACAGTTTCTTTGAAACATAAACTTGATGTACTTTATGTCGTGTCACAAAATAATCCTGAATATTTACAAAAATATAAAATAACTAAGAGACAATATGATAAGGAAATTACAGAACTGAAGCAGACATTTATAGCCAATAAAATTATAAGCTCAGACAACAAAAAACACAATAAAATTAAGACAACTTGGAGTTTGATAAAGTCATTAACTGGTCAATGTGATTCAAAAAAGAAAACAATTCCTTCTGTTGACCCACAAATAATTGTGGATGATTTTAACAACTTATTTGTAAATATTGCTTCCCATTATGTAATGAACATTCCACATTCTGCATCTGACAAGTTAAAATATTTATATACATAAGTCTTTCTTTGTATTTGAGATAGAACAAAATGAAATATTAAGAGTTGCCCAGAAGTTAAAAATTATTTTTCATCAGGTTACAATCAAATACCTAACGTTTTAATAAAAAAAGTTATTCACTTGAATGTTGAGCCATTGCAGTTCATCATAAATAAAGCCTTTATAGCTTGTATATTTCCATCAGCACTTAAGATTTCAATAATTTCACTTGTATATAAATCTGGTCCCGTAGATGATCTAAGAAACTATAGACCTATAAATTTATTGACTACTTTCTCTAAAATATTTGAAAAAATTCTACCTAATCGTCTAGTTAAATTTTTCAGGAAACATGAAATTTTCAGTCCAGCTCAACATGGGTATATGGGTAGGAAAAATACAACTACTGCAATTTTCGAACTTACGCAGAAAGTTATAGGAGCAATGGAAAGGGGTGAAATTCCGGTTGGCGTATTTTTGGATTTATCTAAAGCATTCGACTGTGTGAATCATGCTCGACTATTGAAATAATTCAATGCTTACGGAATAAGGGACAAACAACTCAAATTAATACAATCTTACCTTGAAGGTAAGAAAGCAGACAGTACGTAGTAGAGTAGATAATGAAATTTTTATATCGGAAGAAAAAGAGAATATCTGTGGTGTACCACAAGGTAGTATTTTGGGTTCGCTCTTGTTTATTTTATATATTAATGATTGTCCTGTCAATATCAGTGAGTGAGAATATGATTCTATATGCTGATGATGTTAATATGCGAAGACTATGAAAGATATGGTAAAAATGATGGAAGAGTTGAACAGTGCATTCATTGAAGTGAAAAATTGTTATACAGAAGATAATTTTAAATTGAATTCCGAAAAAACATAATGTGTTATTTTTCGCAATGCCAGATCAAAAATTGTGTTACCAAATATGGTATTATTAGATGATACTATTGTGAAGATAAATATATCTACTAAATTTTTAGGTACTTATATTGAATATGATTTGAAGTGGAGAAATCATATTGAATACTTGAAGAAAAAATTTAATTGCACCTCATATGCTATCAATGTGTTGAAGAAGTCTGTAGATCTGTCGACTTCGAGAGTTGTTTATTTTTCCTGTTTCAAATCAATCCAATGGCATTGGATACTGGGAAAATAGCTCTTTTTTGTCTATCTTGTTTATAAAACAAAAGTTAGTAATGAGATGTATATTTAATATGAAATATAGGCAGACGTGTAGAGGTGTCTTCCGGGCTAACAATATACATACATTGACAGGCCTCTACACTTCCAATTGTATAAAGTTTTTGGTACAACATAAAGAATTGTTTGAAAAACATAAAAATGAAAACTTAAAAAGTAGACAAATTGTTAAATATTTCTATCCGATTCACTCTTTAACTTTAACACAAAGTAATGCTATGTATTTGTTTATAAAAATTTTTAATGCGTTGCACAAAACAATTCAGTGATACAAAGGAAGATAAATTATTGATTGAGAAATTAAACATAATGAAATGTGAACCGTACAGTGTTGAAGAGTTTTTAGACTTTTGTAAATTAAACAAAACTGTATCAATTCAAAATTTAATGGAATTTGACATTTATTCTTTTATATCTATTTGTACTATTAATTCAATAAACATTATCATTATTCAATCCATATTCTTTCAGTATTCATATCATAGAACCTACCTGTTGTGAAAACTTCTTCAGCATCAATGTCATGTTGACGCTCGAGGTTTCACTGTAGTAAACGCTGTATCCCCAAGCGCTGCCGCACCATTTTCCGCCTGAGTTGACCCTGTGGCCCTCCGCCATGGAGATGAAGCCGTCTGGGCAACCATCGGTTGTGAAGGATTCGAAAGTTCCCACGGTGAAGGATTCGAACGTTATCTGTAAATAATGAGATCGGTCAGAGCAACAATGTTTGGACAGTCCGAACTTCGGTCTATGTAAGGGTTGTGGGTGATGTAACCTGATGTCTGTTGGATTATAGAGAAGTTGTACTTGAAGGGTTGCTGTTGTCGAACGATATTGGAACTTTTGTATGTATGTATAACATCTTTGATGTTGCTGAATTGATTCGTTTACTGTTTAGTTGAAATGGATTGGCAAACAGCTTTCTTATGATATTATTGAAGTGTTTCAAACATTCAATATAACCAGAACAAGTTTTTAGGAATCTATGTTTTACTACCAAGAACTAAAAGTTTGCACAATATTTTATGATTGAATTTTTAGTTTTCACCACATCTTCGGAGAATTGTTTCAATTGTTTGATGAGATGAGGTGATATCGGCAGTAAGAAAATATGTATGAACTGAAATTTTCATCAACCAAACACAGTTATTTCTTAAACATTGTTTTAGTTACGACAAGCAACCAACTAATAACAATAGAATACTCCAATATCTTTCAAAAGTGATTTGATAGTTGAATTAAATAGAGAATTAGAATCATTCTGAATATCTCTACCAAATGTTCAATTTTTCTGTCCGTTCTGTTAGCATTCTAACTTTCGAACCAAGAGAGCTAGAGCTTTGAAACGTTCATAGAAGGTTTGGAGTCCTTATATCTCGGATAAGTTCGTAGGACGGCAAAATCAGTTAAATAGTTTCGCAGTTATCTACGTTTGATATTATTACCAATATTTTCAAAACTACTAAAATTCTGCATTTAGAAGTGAAATAAAAACATGCATATTCATCTGAAATTTCATGAGGATCGTATAATTAGAAGTTAAACAGAAATGTTAGTGAATCAGAGCTGAGCACTACCTTATAAATTGTTTGGTTCGAATGGAAGGACATAGAGACTTGAAAGTTACGAGGTAGGTTTGAGACCTGAATATCTTATGGCTGAATTCCTTGTTTCAGAAAACACTATGAAAATATGTAGCACATCTCCAAAAAGGTGTTTGAGACCCTCACTAAAAATCATCTGTCCACTTTTATGAGAGTTCAATAAAAACAACCAATAAAAAATATATCATACTTGCTGACTACGTTTATACCATACGCTTACCATGACAGAGCACAGATAATCATCTACTCGTAAAAGTTACACACTACTTATCATTCACATCATGGGTTCGTCCATAGAATATACACAAAGATTGGAGAAAGCATGTTTAAGATTCAGTTATATATATGAATAGTGTGAAGAACAAATTAGAAATGTGATAGACAGAATAACATAATTAAAAGGGTTTTTTCACTTGCTAGAAGTTTTTTTCAATATCTTAAAAATTAAGCAGAGTATTTCTGTTACACTTCTCTTGAAAACTTTTTTTCCAGAAAATTCCTTGAAATTTTTTAGTAATTAAATAAGTGTCTTAGAAACACCGCTTCATTTAAGTTGACAAATTTGTATAGAATTAATTGGAAAAATTCTCCAAAATTTTTACAAATTTAATCTTAGAAATCTATTGAAAAATTTTCAAAAATAAATTGATGAAATGTTTTAGAAACACTACTTCTTTTCATAGACTTATATAATTGTCAACACATTTGTAAAGAAAAACAGTATTTCTAAGACATTTCATTCAATTTGATTTTAAAAAATTAGAGAGATTTTTCACATTGAATTTATAGAGGTTTCGGGGAATTGACCCAGTTAATGTCTGAAATATTTGAAAGAACTTTTTTGAGTAATTTTCAATTCGTACAGTCTAAACACATATCGTACGGCATTGAATTGAATGGAAAAATCTAAAGGAAATATAGAATATTGGTTGAACCTACCCAACAAAACTTAGTGGATATAGCAGTGTCTCATAACGGATTCCAAAAATGGCCAACATAAGCCAAGAAAGCCTCCTCAAAAAGTTGGTCGAAAAAAACTCTCTAAAAATCACATCACATCGCCAAGAATGCGTTTGAGACTCTCAACAAAAAATATATCTGACTTGCCAGCCACGTTTATAGCATACTCGGACCAGGACAGAGTACAAATAATCGCCCAAATGTTAGACACTAAACTACAATTGACACTCTGTGTTCGTCCACAGAATATACACAGAGGTTGAAGGAAGCGGGTTTAAGATTCAAGTTCATCTAAAAATACTGTGCGCATTAGTGAAAAAACAAATTATAATTATAATTAACAGAAAAAATAATTAAAAGGGGGTTCTTCACATGGTGGAAGTTTTTTACCAATATTTTAGATATGAAACAGAGTAATTCTGTTACACTCCTTTACACATTTTCATATTAGGAAATTCCTTGAAATATTTTCTAAACTTTAATTCAATAAATGTCTTGAAAACACTGTTTGTTTTAAGAAGATATATACAGAGTCCCGCAATAGTGCGTTGTGGTACCATAGCTGCTTAGAAATTTCGTTCGAAAGCAGGTATCTTAGAAAATTATTTTCTAATTCCAAAAAAAATTATTCAACAAGTAGGTGATTATTTCAGTGGATCACCCTATAAATTTTCATATCATTTAAATGTTTCATATCATTCAAATGGCCTTCAATATCTCTATCATTGAGCAAAATAGTAAAGATATTTTTCCAACGGTACAGATCTTATTCAGAGAAAACTGCAAAAAGATGAGGGAATAGTACTTCACTAAAAATCCTTTACCGATTGTCAGAAGCAATCAAATTTACGAATTCAATCAGAAATTTTTTTTTTTAAATGAAACACTTGCCAAGTTATCATTCCTGAACTTATTATATACAGACTGTCCGTTAATAATGGCCGAATATAAAGAAATTCAAATTGTTATTTCTTGTATTTTTTAAACAATATCTTTTTTTTTTCACGATAATGTAGAGAATTGAATGCCTCACATTTTCTCAGAACTAACCTCATGGCTATTTCAATTCCTGCGTTCAACAGACAAGAAAATGGTATCACAGCAAACACGAAATTCATATCGCTCATTTCATTTTCTCTAAAATTCATCCTGATTTATTATAGCCAAAAGTAACTTTGAGCTCTAAAGAAAAATAACCTGATTGATAAATCGATTTTTGGAATGCCGATAAAACACTTCAAATCATTGACGATGAATTTCCGTCAAGTAGAGACCGAAACAATCAAGAATTAATGTATTGGTCAAATACATACGACGGGCGTTCAATGTATTCTTATATATGGGGGAGATTTGCTAAAAATGTAAGTAATTTAATTATCTCATTCACTAACGAATCTATCTGAAGATATAAATATAAAATTTCACTAATTCACGATTATTAGTTTTCTTGGTATCCGCAGTGGTAGACGATCATAATGACTGACGCAACAATGAGGAATAAAATCGAGCATCTCGTCATTATAAAGTTCCTCACTACGCAGGGAAAACATCAAAAAATCATTCTTGAAGAGTTGGTTGCTGTTTAGCAGCACTGTACCTGTTATCCACCTTTCAAAAGTGGTCAAGTGAATTCAAAACAGGCAGAGAAGACATTGAAGACTACCCTCGCTCGGGCGGGCCCGTTAGCGGCACCACTGAAGAAAATTTGAAAAAAGTGGAAAAGCTGGTACTTAGAGATGCCAGAATAAAAATCAAGATATTAGCAGAAATGACAAACCTATCCGTGGGTACCAGACATGTAATCCTTCATGGCCATCTTAACCTCTCAAGGGTCAGTGCAAGATGGGTACCGAGAATGCTCAGAGCACCTCAGAAGCAAGTGCGAATCGAGTACTGTAAGGAGTTTTTAGAGCTCTGTGGAGAAGACCTATCGACTATTTTAGACCGGCTGGTTACCTGGGATGAGACGTGGGTTCGTCACTATGATCCTGAGAGTAAACAAGAGTTCATGCAGGGGCGTGCACAGCCCCTAGAAAAGTCAGCCCATCACCTGGCAAAATAATGGCTACTGTCTTTTGGGATTCTACAGGTATTTAATTGATAGAACACACAAAGAGTGAAAGCATAATAGTAGCTTCATACGCAACCTTTTTGCGTAATTTAAGAGAAGCAATGAAGGAAAAAGGCAAGGAAAACTCACAGCGGGGTGTTGCTGCTTCACGCCGGTTCACAAGGCCTGCGTGGCGAAGGTTGCCGTGTGGAAATATGGCTTCGAAGAAATTACTCTGTACAGTCCAGACTTGGCTTCCAGTGACTATCACCTATTCCCAAATGTGACAATATACCTTCCTGGAAAGCGATTTTCCGACGATGGAGAACTGAAGGTAGAAATTAATACATTTTTTAAGGAGAGGCAGGAAGAATATTTTTAACAAGGATTAGAGAAGATCATTTCTCGATGTAACAAATGTATTGAAGTTTCAGGAGACTACATTGAAAAATGGAAGTTTCCAAAATTTTCTGAGTTTCCTTTCATGCCTATACCGAGAATAAATTGAAAGCCTCTCGTATGTAATTAATATGTGATTCTTATTCGGAAAACCATTTCCACTTTTATTTGATGCTCAGGAAATAATATTCTAGAGATATCTTAAAGTTTTGTAACTAACTCAGTAAAAATAATTCAATGATATGTAACAGTTTTGTTTAGAATTTGAAATATATTCAAGCATAATTTCCTAGAATAAGTTGCAGAGATTTCGAGAAATCATTCATTGATCGAGTAATCTACCTGATTAATTTCTACCGCAGGTTTCATTGTTTCAACTAACTTCCCTATCCCTTAGTTATGTTCATTACTCAAATGCAATTTTCATCTGTAATGCCATTTTTTATGTCTACGGGAGAGAAAATAGCCCTAAGATTACTTCTGAGAAATTATAAGGCATTCAATTCTCTACATTGTAAAAACCGAATACAGAATGTTACGTTTGAAAAAATCGAGAAATAACAATTTGAAGCTCCTCATATTTGGCCAATATGGCCATTAATAACGGACACTTTGTGAAATGTTTAATGGATGTATTATTTCTCAACGATAAAGGCGTTAGTAATAATAATAATAATAATAATATGACAGGTTCATCATTTGGAATGATGACTAGGCAAAACTTTCATTCAAAAAAATTTCTGATCAAATTCGTGTAATGATAGCATGACTTTTAACGGATTACTGTACACTAAACTTTTTGCAGTTTTCTCTGAATAAGATCTGTACCGTTAAAAAAATATCTCTAATATTTTGCGTTTTGATAGAGATAGTAAAGGCCTTTGCACAAACCTGAAAATATGCGGGGTAATCCATTTGAGAAATCATACATTTGTTGGATAACTGTCTTTGGGAACACCTTCTAGATTACAATATATTTTTTTTTTGTTTTCATTCAACTGGACTTACGATTATCGAGGAGAGTGTAATTGGAGATATACTACATATGTTAAGAGAGCTTTTTCAAGGAGCTTTATAAAGAGAGGTTTCTTCGAAGGATATTTAAGGCTTATTTATAGTGAGCAGTTTTGGAATGGAAATTGTTTTACGCAATCGCGGTATGAAACAGCGCTATCTCCACTACGGTTTGTTGAGTAGATTCGATCAATATTCTATATTTTCTTTGGATTTTTTCTATCTTTTCTCAATGCTGTAAGATTTATGTTAATTCTGTATATCTACTTGAAAGGAATAGTGTTCCTAAGATATTTATTTCAATTAGGTTTTGTGCTTGATAGTTAAGATGTTGGATGAAACATTCTATCCTGTGAATATAATCTTTTGGAATTAAATATGTAGAAGGCTAATTTTTTAAAATTTTTTAAAAATTTTTTAAAATATTTATATTATTTTATATACCTTCTATCAAGAATTGACCTCTATTTATGTTACTTTATTCATAATATATAATTATTTGGTTTCCTCAACATTCTTTATACAGATAGTCCTTGTGCTATAGCAGAGGCCGTTAAATTTGTCTTTCAATCTTCTAGATCAGGTTAAACCACAGAGATATTTCTGTGTGTAGTGAATACCTATTTAAAGGTCTCATTTAAGTAGAACTTTTTCTGGAGAGTGAAAGGTGAGTTGAATATATATTATTAATTGATGTTATATTTATTGAATATGAATATTTGAATACTGATGAGCAAAGTCGATTTTAAAACTTGTTTTTCGGTAATGTTTTACATATCTTGAGTTTTTATATAAAGTACCTTGGTTAGATATCCAATAATATTGAATAGTCTAAGTAAGATAGTTTTGTGATGAAATTCTTAAGATTATGTTGGATATTCTTGAAAGATATTGGTTTTCATAAGATTGATAAGCAGAAACAAAATTTTGTCTATTCAAAATGTTTAATTTATAGGATTTTGGTTGATAATTTTCATTTATTGGATTTTGTTATACCATTCGGATGTCTTATAATAAATGTTTATTTTCTGTCATGATATAAGTGGTACTTATACGACATTATTTTAATTTATTTTCAGAAGTTATAATCATTGAATATAATCTTTTGGAATTAAATATGTAGAAGGCTAATTTTTTAAAATTTTTTAAAAATTTTTTAAAATATTTATATTATTTTATATACCTTCTATCAAGAATTGACCTCTATTTATGTTACTTCTTTAATGAGATGAATGCTAGTGAATATTAAAGTAGCTTTATGAAACTAAAACATGATCCAGATAAATGTGTGCCAAGTATGTTCTGAAACAACTGAACAAGTAACTGTATGATTCAATATATAAAAATTTCTCAATAAAATGAAACAAATGGAGGTTTACACTCGATAGAAGTTATATCAAATTATTTAAATATTTTAATATTTACAGATATATTCTGTTAGCCTTCTACATATTTAATTTCAAAAAATTATATTTAATATTATAACTTCAGGAATTAAATTAATGTCATATGAGTATTACATAAATCAAACGACATATGAAATAAACATTCATCATAAGACATCCAAATGAGAAAACAAAATAGAATAAACATAAACTGTTAACAAAAATCTTATAATTAAATATTTTGAGTAGACAAATTTTTTTTTCTGCTAATTCGTCTTATAAAAACAGACATCTTTCAAAAATGTTTAACATAACCTTAAGAATTTCATCATAAAACTATCTTACTAAGAATATTCAATATTATTGGATATCTAACTGTGGTACTTTTTAGAAAATCTCAAGATACGTAAAAACATAACTAAAAAAAACAAGTTTTAAGAGAGACTTTGCTTCGTCAGTACTCAATCAAATTCATATTCAACAAAGTAAACCACTGAACTATTTATTTCGAGAGAATATTACACTCCATTTAAATGTTCAGTATTCATTTGCCAATACGCTTTCTGAATTGTTAAAGGTAAATAAATATTTTTTGTTGATTGATGTTATATTTTATTGAATATGAATATGATCGAGTACTGAAGAAGCAAAGTCTCTCTTAAAACTTGTTTTTTTTTTTAGAGAGATTTTATGAAGAGTAACTTAGTTAGATATCCTATAATATCGAATATTATAAGAAAGATAGTTTCATGATGAAATTCTTAAAATTATGTTTAACATTTTTGAAAGATATCTGTTTTCATAAAAGAAATGAGCAGAAACAAAATTTTGTCTACTCAAAATATTTAATTTATAGGATTTTTGTTAACAATTCATATTTATTGGATTTTTTAAATCTCATTTGGATGTCTAATAATGAATGTTTATTTCATATGTCGTTTGATATAAGTAGTACTTATATGTCATTAATTTAATTCCAGAAGTTATAATATTGAATATAATTTTTTGAAATTACATATGTGGAAGTCTAACAGAGTATATCTGAAAACATCAAAATATTCAAATAATTTTATATACCTTCTATAAAGTATCAACCTCCATTTATTTCATTTATAATATATAATTATATGGTTTCCTTAACATTCTTTATACAGATGGTCCTTGTGCTATAACAGACGTCGCTAAATTGCCTCTCAATCTTTAAGATCATTGGTAAACCACAGAAATATTTATTTCTAGTCAACATTACACTCCATTTAAATGTTCAGTACCTATTCATTTGCCAAGAACCTTTCTGAATTGTTAAAGGTGAATACACATTTCTTGTTGATTGATGTTATATTTTATTGAATATGAATATGATTGAGTACTGACGAAGCAAAGTCTCTCTTAAAACTTGGTTTTTTTGTTAGTAATGTTTTTACATATTTTGAGATTTTCTAAAAAGTAACTTAGTTAGATATCCAATAATATTGCATATTCTAAGTAAGATAGTTTTATGATGTAATTCTTAAGATTATGTTAACTATTTTTGAAAGATATCTGTTTTCATAAGAGGGATGAGCAGAAACTAAATTTTGTCTACTCAAAATATTTAATTTATAGGATTTTTGTTAACAATCTATATTTATTGGATTTTGTCTTATAATGAATGTTTATTTCATATGTCGTTTGATATAAGTAGTACTTATATGAATTCAATTTAATTTCTGAAGTTATAACATTAGATATATTTCATTCAATTAAATATGTAGAGGGCTAACAGAATATATCTGTAAATATTAAAATATTTGAATAATAATAAAATTTTACATCTGACCTGTATTACTACATTCATAAAAGGTTGAACGAAATGAGCGAGAACGGACAGAAGGATCACTATCAATTTCCCTCAGTTGTTCGATATTCTTTTTCCGAGAATTTCCAACCCACAAATCTCAATCTAAAATCGATTTAATGAGATGAAATATTAGGCGTTTCCTCGAGAATTATTATAAATTCCAGAATTTCAACCTCAAATTGGTTTTTGGAAGAACGATTCCGCCTATAATTCCTGGAAACTGCCCAGTTGCGGGAAATAACGTGTAATTTGTCTCGGAAATTTCATTTCCCAATCTGATGCCCGAGCCTGAATCTACCCTAATCCGATTTCGGATAATGTGGGGGTGCTTCTTCGGGGAAAATCCTAAGCCTTCACCATGGCAATCAGTACAAATAGTCTGATTTGTCAGGTTATCAAAATACCGAAGATATCGAGTTATAATAGCACGAGATAATAACAGAGACAGCGGAGAAACATCCTGAGAATTCCCGATGGAAAATGAGGATTTCTTTCCCCTCACGAAGGTTCCTCCGCCGATTTTCTTTTGTTTGCACATTATTAGGATAGTGCATATTGTTCAACAATATTTGTTCAATTCAAATATAAAAATTTTATAGAAACATGTTCAATTATTCATTATAGAGCGTTTTCACTACTTATGTACTCCTTGTTCCCATTTATTTGGCTGCAGTCCAGAAGTTGCTGTTCTTAAAGGCAATCCACGCTTTAACATCGGTCACTAAGTGAAATTTCATTCACCTGTCAATTTTTCAGCGGCCGATTGATGTGGCAACCTATCCCATACCTTACCAGCGATGGGTTTGACGACACAGCGCTCAATATGCGGACGTGCTTTGTAGTGGTGGAAGACAATATGGTTCTTGTTCGCCGGTATTTTAGTGTCGATTGCTGTAAGTAGATGCTTGATTTGAGCCCTGTGGATATCGTTGTAGATGCCTAATAACCTCATCATCGTCAATCTAACAAAAACATATGCCATTGTGGATAATTCCGTTTTCGTCCCACATAGGCTTTTTACGATAATGACTTTTTGTCATTTTTTCGCTGTTTACCGACAAAATTTGAATATTAAAACAAATTGAAATATGTTTATGTTCTACAATTTTAATTTCAAAAAAATTTTTATTCAAAAAACTTTTAGAAATAAATTTATGTCTAACAAGCACCGCTTACATTTAATAGACGTATATAATCAAAACTCAATATATAATGTCAAATGGAATAAATAACCCAACAGATATACGAAAGTAATTAAAATTAATAAATAAATATTTAAAGAAGACAAAATTTTGTTTCTGGTCTTACCTTCAAGAACACCAATTGTCTTTTAAAAACATGAACAAAACCTAAGGACTTCTCAAAGAATATAATTTATTTGAAATATTTAATATATTTAAATATTCGAATAAATTATTTCAAAAATCTCTAAAAATCTTTAAAAGGCAATTGGTGTTCTTGAAGGTAAGACCAGAAACAAAATTTTGTCTCCTTTAAATATTTATTTATTAATTTTAACTACTTACGTATATCTGTTGGGTTGTTTATTCCATTTGACATTATATATTGAGTTTTGATTATATACGTCTATTAAATGTAAGCGGTGCTTGTTAGACATAAATTTATTTCTAAAAGTTTTTTGAATAAAAATTTTTTTGAAATTAAAATTGAAGAAGATAGAAATATTTCAATTTGTTTTAATATTCAAATTTTGTTATATTTCTTCTATCAAGTAAAAGGCCTTTCTATTTTATTTTATATATAATATATAATTATATTTTAGCTTCAATAAATCTCATTATAGAATGTCAATGAATTTAAATAAACCTTAAAATAACTCACACTGTTCTTTGATTTTGTTAGAACATAGATCAATCTTGAATTATATAGTTGATCTGTATTTCGAAGCTTAAGTCTTTTAACACGTGAGTGATATAGGTTATGTTTTTGATTTTGATATTTGGAATGTTAAAAGACGACTGAAGACGGGATTGTCTAGAATTATATTTGTTTTTTAAAGATATAGTGCACATTCTTTTTTAGAGATTTTTGAAATAATTTATTCGAATGTTTAAATATATTAAATATTTCAACTAAATTATATTCTTTGAGAAGTCCTTTAAGTGTGTTCATGTTTTTAAAAGGCAATTGGTGTTCTTGAAGGTAAGACCAGAAACAAAATTTTGTCTCCTTTAAATATTTATTTATTAATTTCAATTACTTTCATATACCTCTTGGATTATTTATTCCATTTGACATTATATATTGAGTTTTGATTATATACGTCTATTAAATGTAAGCGGTGCTTGTTAGACATAAATTTATTTCTAAAAGTTTTTGAATAAAAATTTTTTTGAAATTAAAATTGTAGAAGATAAACATATTTCAATTTGTTTTAATATTCAAATTTTGTCATATTTCTTCTATCAAGTAAAAGGCCTTTCTATTTTAGTTTACCGACAAGGGAACCTTTTTTTGAAGAGCAACTACAATTCATCACCAATGTAAAGATTCTTCAGGAAAGGCTCGTTTCCTTCAGCAATTGAGGGGAAAGTAAGACATGATAAGCTTTTTATTGTTGAATGTTGTCCAGAAGTGGTCTATTATCGATTTCGTACCTTAATGAGGTTTTTGGGACAACGCACCTTCTCTAAATCGACATTGAAGTTTTAGTCCTGTAATTGAGTTATAAAGCTTATGTCCTCTATCAAGGCTGCTAGTTGATATATTTTTGTCTCCAAGCTAGTGTTACCTGATATTAAACGTCCAAACTACTCCCGATATTGTTTTTAGCTAATTGTTTCTTCCACGAATGAATTCAATATGAAAACTTACCCCACGACACATGAGCGATGTGCGATCCACCAGAACTTTGCGCTCACAAATGGATCTCATTAAATGAGGAAAACGAGGCACGTGTGCAGCGCTTGCATGGAAAACAATTAAATGTCTCTCTCGGTATGCAGCCTGATTCTCCTTATTCCCATGAAGCACTGTCCTGATCAATAACAACTAGCGAAGTGGGCCCCTTTTTAGTTAGTTACATCAACTACACACATTACAGAACCAAGGGCTTATTTAGGAAAAGTAAAGCGGTTCTCAGACTTATTGTAGAAAGATTTGGTGCTATTTTGATATTCGATATTTTTTTCTGATACCTCTGAATCTTCTGTAAACATCCTTCAGAAGATGTAGTTTGTGCGAGTTAAGACATGAGTTCTGTTTCCTTACGTAACCTTAGGAACAGCATGGTTAATTTTGGACCCAACAGTGAAATAGTGGTTAGTCTCCTAGCAATAAAATTTCTTCCCTCGCCAAATTTCGAAAACCACATATTGTTTATTTATATATTGAGGAACATTTGCACCATAAATTATGAAATTTTTGCGTACGAGACTCTTTCACTCTCGTAATCTTTAATAATAATACTTTATTGCCATAACAAGAGTAATACATCATTTATTACAGAGTACAAAAGGTGAGCAATCACTAAAGCGATATCTTCCTGCCTATCTCAAAAATTGTAGAAAAAAAGATATGACAATATGCATAAATTATAGCCAATAATAATAAAAACTAAACCAAAATTTGACCAACCAAGACTAAGGATATAGGAATGTAAGGAGACGAAAAGGAAAAAGCAAAATAGCACGGCGCGATAAATTCACATTTATATCAAAGTTCATTAGTGAGTAAAAACTTCTTGAATGCAATCTTAAACGATGATGAAGTAACACTTCGAGCGACACAACCAGGAATAGAATTCCAGAGCTGGGAGAACCTCAGCAAGAAATTGTTGGACAGAAAACCAGTGCCATGGGCTGGTATTCTGAGAGTAGTATTGGAACGAGCTCTAGTATTATATAACTCACCACCAAGAGCTTGAAGACGCTCGTAGAGATATTCAGGTTCACCAGTTTTTATAACCTTGAAGCCCAACAATATAAGGCGCCAAAAACGGCGTTGCTTTATCGTTAGCAATTTGAGATCCTGACGAAAACTACTAACATGTTCGAACTTTTTGAACCATAGACAAACCTTATGCCAGCGTTTTGCAATCGCTCGAACTTGTTGAGCTGCTGCGACGTCAGTTCCATATAGGCCACATCTGCATAGTTAAATTATGGATAGTAACAACGAATAAAATAGAATCTTTCTTGTTGCAAGAGGAAAAAAGTGTTTTAAGAGACGCAACTGGTGCATAGTGCGATAGAACCTTCCGTGGACAGTAGCGACCTGAGCATCCTAAGACAAAGATTATCGATTGTTACAAAGAGATCCTTAACAATTCTAATATGGAATATTACTCCCATTGAGAATAATTTCGTGTCTCTGGGAATTGATCTCATTCGGAGATCTGCGGATGCCAATTATTATTGATTGAGTTTTAGCAGGATTTAGTAAAAGATCCCAATTTGATGCATTTCGGATAAGAGAGTTAAATCCTCATTGATCGCTAGCACACAACTCGCGAAATTCCCTACTACTACAAATCATCAGCAAAGAGATAATATTTACATTTAGTGTTTTTCATAAGAGAAGAAACATAAATGAAAAATAGAAGGGGACCCAAAACACTACCCAGCGAAACCCATACACTCGTCCGCACCCAATCCGAAATACTATTGCCCAAGTCGACTCTACTCTATCTACCCCTCAAATAAGACTCAAAGAACAACCTAGTGCTGGAAAATAATCCCAGAACCGAAAGCTTAGCAATTAATATATCACTGTCCTCAGTATCCAATGCTTTGCTAAAATCTAGAAGTACCAACACAGTATGTAGTTTGCTATCCATTCCCTCACTTATATCGCAAGTTAATTTGGTTAATGTTCTTGAAGTGATTTGCTTTTTGCGGAAGTTAGACGGATTAAACAAGAAATAGGTGTTCATTTATGATATTACTTGCAAAAGAAGTATTTTTTCAAATATTTCAGACAGTATGGACAGAATAGAAATGGGTCGAAAGTCGGCTACAGTGTTAGCATCATGCTTTTTCGGGAATGGTATTATCTTGGCATGCTTCTACAAAGTAGGAAAGACACTGTTACATAATGAAAAATTGTAAACATTCTTTAGGACCGGGACTATTTCATCAATAATTGGTTTGAGGAGAGCTGCTCCGATATTATCCAAGCCTACTGACTTCGTTGATATATCCTTCAGGACTTCCCTGATATCTCTGTCTCGGACCGGATATTTACAGAGAATTTTTTCAGTAATAATATCATACTCACACCATGGTATACAACAACAACTTCGTCAACTAGATATTTAAACTTTTTATCAGATCATCCTTTCTGCCAGAAACAAAGTGTCATAATATGCATAACTGCCAGTGCAATTACCCCAACCAGCCCATCTTTACGAATTGAAATATTGAACAGAATTAGGAGAATCTTAACCACCAATAATTACCCAATAGATCTAGTCAACAAGATCATCAAGCAAAGAACATACAGGTTTTACAACAAACGAGAAAGGGAAAGGAAATTCAAGAAGAAAAATACATCTCAATTTAAAATTCGCATTGTATTTTTTTGAAGCGGCAAAGAGAAAGCTTCTTGGAAATAAATCTCCTGAGCGACTTAAAAATATACTCAAGATAATAGTAATTATAACAGTCCCTCTTGGTGACTCTAAGAAAGTAAACTTCATTTAAACGCTTCTGATTAATTGCATGCTTTACGCTTTGAATACCACCTTAGTTTTAATGTAAAATTAGTGATTGCACGCTCGTTCATTGTACTTGCACTCATCGCTTCTCATTCTTGCGTCAGTGTTATTTACTCCGACCGGAATGTTTCACTAAAATGCATTGCCTTTGTAAATTAAAGCGGCACGATCCTCACAAGTTATCTATCTATACTGTATACTTTTTCTCGATGCCTGGTTGTTGTCTGTTGTATTTATTAATAGTGGTTCTTTATTTGTACTGTTCATGGTATTCGCAGTGCCTGATATTTAACTGATTTGCATGTACTCTTGTGTGATCCCCGGTTACCTATTTATTTGTTTCTTTCATTGTAACGTCCATTAACACGCCTAGGTGATGGGGAACTGTATCTATTTTATAATGTCCTAGTCAGTTTGTATTACATATTTACCATATGCAGGCGCTCGCTTACTTTGAGAGATTGTATTGCTTGTGATCCGGTGGCGTTCTTTAGGGCAAACCGCTGAGTAGTCCTGGTAGAGGACAATGTATCCTATAGAGACAGAAAATAGCTCCGGATATCCAACGCTACTGTGAGAATGTGTGAGTGATTGCTAGATCATGTCTTCTAGATATTGTGATATCCCCAGGATTAGTTTGCGTGACCCTTCAGGTAGTGTTCGGTTTGTTCTTTAATAATATCTGAGCCTTCCTGTCGACTGGAATTATGTTAGATCCCCTCTTCAAGGAGATCTCCCAGGCATTCCACGTTACCCACCATATTGATTCAAATTTTTGCCCTTGTAACTGTTAGGTTCTGCACTGGTTACCGAAATTGCTGTTGTAGGTGCTCTATAAGAATGATATCCGATTCGAGCAAGTTACCGATCTTAGGATATGTAGAAATAAGTCTTTAAGAACGAGGGCGTTCACTGTATAGCTTTACGAACCACTGAGTAGAGTAGATTTAACAGCAGGTTGATAAATTTTTGTTTACATTCATTAAAGGTTGCGGTTTTCAATATTACTAATATAGATATATTATTCTGACGTTACTGTGTTTTGAATATTTGAACCTCCCATCACTGTTTCTTTGCTCTCGTTAGGTTTAATTTGGGTTGTCTACACAACGTAACGTCCTATTCTTCCGCCACTAGATGATCACGGTAAAATGATAGCGTTCTTTAGAGTACTCCGTATAATCCCGGATATTTTAGAGTAGTCTGTATAGTACGGGATAACTTAA
Organism: Megalocaria dilatata; assembly: GCA_034642435.1. Taxonomy (NCBI): domain Eukaryota; kingdom Metazoa; phylum Arthropoda; class Insecta; order Coleoptera; family Coccinellidae; genus Megalocaria; species Megalocaria dilatata. The sequence continues at coordinate 46,054,715 of CM067859.1, read as the reverse complement.
TATAAAGAAAAACAAAAACGTCATGAATGAAAGAACCGATATAAGAATCCTAAGCCAGATTTAGCACACAATCCTCTAATGAAAAATACTAAAATTGGGTACAAAACCTAACACTTTTGTAAATAATCTTCCATCCTTACCTACTGTTGTTGCGACCGTCCTCTATAACTACTTGATGTTTTCTTTAATAATACAGTGGAGATATCTAACGAAAAGATTGGGAACACCTGACATTCTCGTCAGACTACGCCCTTCGTATACAACACATAGACGACCTGATACTGCGTAGCAGCAAAAAAATGAATTGTTGCCTGACATTTTAATTTCGTGATAATACTAATTTTCAAGTGTTATGTCACCTCTTGGTTCTATATGTTTATGATTGTAATATATTTTTACAGAATTGTCACATGACTGAGAAAGTTTTATGTTGATTGCTAATAAAATGGAGAATGTCATCAACCGAGGACGAAATATATTTTTAATGTTTATTGTATTTTCTGTTTAGTTCGTGGAATCAAATATTATAAGAAAAGCGAACATTATTATTATGTACAAATATATATTTTGGTTTCGAATCGTCTCTCAACGTTGTCCAATACCCAACTTCCAGAATCTCCTGTCATTTCATTGTCCTTCCGCCAATTTTCATGAACTCATTGACTCCGAGACTTCTTCAGTCCAAGATTTTCTCGGTCACACCCGTTTTCTCCCACTTTATGGTCTGCTGGTCTATATTCGAATGCTTGCTTGGGTAACCTGGAATTATCCTTCCTCTGGAAATGGCCATACCATATAAGTTATCCGTCTATTCACACCAAATATCTTCATTTCGTATTCTTTCTTGTCCGATATTCCCAGAGATCATCCGAACACGTTCATTTCTATGGCATTCGACTACCTTTTGCTGTTCTACGTAATCCTCCGTGTTTCCGCTCCATATGATAAAGCACTTTTCATGAGAATTTCATAAATATTATATTATCGTTTTATCCTGTTTCATGACTACAGAATATTCCATTCATACAAGAAATCATTCCTTTGGCTTGAATTATTCTCTTCTTGATTTCTTGATCATCCCTGCTTATGACATCACATTGTACCCCCAACTATATATAATTATTACATACAGCTATTTCAACAGTATCAAGTTGGATGTTCGATAGGGAGATATTTGTCTTTCGGGTCTTTAGTTCACACCCCCATTGCTTATTCTCTCTACAAGTTATTTTTTTCGTTTATAATGATCAGCGAACTGCAGTGTAAACAAACAGATATCGCCCAACTCTATTCCCATTCTTCAGCATTTTTTATTCCAACGGGATAGAGCATTCCTACATAAAATTTGCCTTTGTCGAAATAGAAGCCTCAGGATAGTCTATTCCCATTTCATTAATTGATATATAGGCGTTATGAAATACTAGTTTTGGAGTGCTCTTATCAGGATATGATTAATATTTGATACATGCAAAACTTCCAATAGTTCAACAGGTACCATATTATAAGTCTTGTGGAAATCTATGGGCGCAAGATGTGATTTTAGGTTGGTGTTGAGACTTATTCCTATTAATTATTTTTAGCAGAAAACATTATCAGTACTATCAGTTCGAAAACCAGATTGTTTTTCTTCCTCTTGGCTGATGTATTCTGCTCCAATCTGTGATGTTAAAATACTGCAATATTCATCCCCGTTTTCCACTAGCTTCAAATTTTTTGAAGACTCTGAGTTTTTAGTTATTCCAATATGTGTGTCTATTTCAGTACATTTTTTATCACACAATTTTTATTCTATATTTCTCTCTTTGAACCTTCTTCTTAATCTGTTCCACTCCATAGTACCTTTCTCAGCTTCTTCGATTCGCTTAGTTAATTAATTTTGGTATAATTGCGTTTTTGTTCCGACCATTTCTGTATTTAATAAGTCTACCAAATTTATCTGCTTCAAGTTCTAGTTTCAATACCAAGAGATTCTTCTGCTCATTAGGTTCTACTATACCACATCTACAAATTTATTATCCTTCTTCAAGTTTCTGGTTTAGTCTTTGTTGATGAAGTGTACGCGGGCTATCGCATATGAGGCTCTCTATAGTGCATCTTTTCTCCTTTATTTCTTTCGTATCTTCTGATGTTATATTTTTACCCAAACTCTGATATTTATAAGGAAATACTATTTTGGTTTTAACTATGAAAATGATCTGAACCACAAATAATCTTTCTGTAAGCTCTAATATCATTTGTTTGTACGACAGTACATCGTTTCGTTATTACATAGTCGACGGCAGATTTCAATTTTCTGATATGTTGTACCCATCCATGTATATGAATGAAGGTCTTCATGTCTGAAGAATCTTGAGTATTTTTACTTGATGACTTTCACACAGATCCAAATGTCTCCGCTGTAATTCAGTATTATTCCACCATAGAGACTGCTATTTTTCTTTTCACTGTTCGACCTACCCTACTCTTCATGTCTTCTTGAATGATTACTTCTCTTGTTTTCCGTATCCTAGCTATCTTATCATTGTTTTGAACAAAAAACTCATCTCTTATATTGACTGTTTCATCATTAGATATTGCGTATACGCCTAGGACGGTCACTGGAGTCTGAATTATATTCATATTAGGTCGAATAATATTTTGAAATAGAAAAAGGCTTTTTACTTGATAGAAGAAATATAACAAAATTTGAATATCAAAACAGATTTAATCTGTTAGTCTTCTACAATTTTAATTTCAAAAAAAATTTATTCAAAAAACTTTTAGAATTAAATTAATGTCTACAATAAGCACCGCTCATATTTAATAGACGTATATAATCAAAACCCAATATATAATGTCAAATGGAATAAATAAACCAAAAGATATAAAAAAGTCATTAAAATTAATGAATAAATATTTAAAGGAAACAAAATTTTGTTTCTGATCTTACTTTTAAGAACACCAATTGCCTTTTAAAAACATGAACACAACTTAAGGACTTTTTAAAAAATATAATTCATTTGAAATATTCAATATATTTAAATATTCGAATAAGTTAATTCAGAAATCTCTCAAAACATGCACTATATCTTTAAAAAACAAATATAATTCTAGGTAATCTCTTCATTGGTCCAAAATAATATTCCAAAAATCAAAATCAAATAACTATCACTATATCTCAACTTACACGTGTTTACAGGATGATTACTTCAAACAGACTAACTTTAAAATTCAAGATGACCTATGTTCTAACAAAATCACAGAAAATGTAAGATATTTTTAAGGTTATATTTAAATCATTGACATTCCATAATGAGATTTATTATAGCCTGAATATAATAATATATTATATATAAAATGAAATAGAAAACGGCTTTTTACTTGATAGAAGAAATATAACAGTATTTGAATATCAAAACAGATTTAATCTGTTAGTCTTCTACAATTTTAATTTCGAAAAATTTTATTCAAAAAACTTTTAGAATTAAATTAATGTCTACAATAAGCACCGCTTATATTTAATAGACGTTTATAATCAAAACTCAACATATAATGTCAAATGGAATAAATAAACCAACAGATATAAGAAAGTCATTAAAATTAATAAATAAATATTTAAAGAAGACAAAATTTTGTTTCTGATCTTACCTTTAAGAACACCAATTGTCTTTTAAAAACAGGAACAAAATCTAAGGACTTCTCAAAAAATATAATTTATTTGAAATATTTAATCATCCAGTAAACACGTGTAAGTTGAGATATAGTGATAGTTATTTGATTTTGATATTTAGAATATTATTTTGGACCGATGAAGAGATTACCTAGAATTATATTCGTTTTTGAAGATATAGTGCATGTTTTGAGAGATTTCTGAATAAACTTATTCGAATATTTAAATGTATTAAATATTTCAAATAAATTATATTTTTTGAGAAGTCCTTAAGTTGTGTTCATGTTTTTAAAAGGAAATTGGTGTTCTTAAAGGTAAGATCAGAAACAAAGTTTTGTCTCCTTTAAATATTTATTTAGTAATTTAAATGGCTTTTTTATATCTGTTGGTTTATTTATTCCATTTGACATTATATATTGAGGTTTGATTATATACATTCTGTCTAGAAAGTACCGGGAATTATCGATTTAAATCTGGCGGGGCAATGAGGCAGGTAAAAATTTTTTTTCCTAGGTTGGTACCACTGTCCTTAATTACTATGCCAAGCTTGAGCGGGATCTGTCAACTAGTGTGTTTGCAACAGCTGATTAAGTCAGTCGATGTCAGAGTGCGTGCCGATTTTTACTATGGGTGATTACGTTGAGCAAAGAATTTGTTTGAAGTTTTGTGTTGCAAATGAATTTTCGTGTGCCGATGCATTGAAAATGTTGCAAAAGGCCTTTGGTGATAATTCTCTATAGAAAACACGTGAATATCAGTGGTACAGAGCCTTCAAGGACGGTCGTGAAGTGGTCGCCCATCGACGGCTTCGATCGAAGATAACGTCGATGAAATTAAGGAAAGGGTGCTGGAAAACCGTCGTACCAGCTTGAGAGAGAAAGCACATGATCTTAAGATATCCCACGAGTCCGCACGTACGATTTTGATTGATATTTTGGGCATGAGAAAGGTGGCCGCACGACTCGTACCGAAAGACCTGAATTTTCTTCAAAAACGTCATCGCGAACAGGTTGCTTCAGACATGCTGAATGGCTGTAATTCCGATTCTACATTCATGGAACGCATTATAACTGGTGAAAAGACCTGGGTCAACGAGTACGATATGCAAACAAGCCAGCAATCATCGGAATGGGTGGCAAAAAATGAGCCGAAACCGAAAAAAACACGCCAAAGCCGCTCGAAAATGAAGGTGATGCTCATTGTCTTCTTCGATATCCGTGGCGTGGTGCACTACGAATTCGTTCCAGAGGGTCAGACGGTAAACAAGGAGTATCACCTAGGCGTTATGAAACGTTTGCGTGAGCGTATCCGTAAGAAGCGGCCAAATTTGTGGGCGAACAACTCATGGATTTTGCATGACGATAACGCGCCTTCTCACCGAGCTACGATTGTGACTGACTTTCTCGCCAAAAACTCAACAAACGTGCTTCAGCAACCACCGTATTCGCCAGAGTTGGCTCCCTGCGACTTTTTCCTCTTCCCAAAACTAAAATTGCCCCTGCGTGGCACCCGTTTTGAGTCGATTGAAGCCATAAAACAAAATTCGGCGCGAGAGCTAAAGTCCATCCCGGAAAGCGCCTATAAAAAATGTTTCGATAATTGGAAGTGCCGTTGGCATAGATGTATTGGAGCAAATGGAGCCTATTTTGAAGGCGACCCAATAAATTTTGACGATTAAATGTAAAAATGTTGTTTTAATTGAAAATTCCCGGTACTTATTGACAGAGTAGTATTTTTATTTAAAGTAGACTTCTCTTAGAGTAGTTGCCTCTCAGTGATTCTAAGGACCAATCGTTCACTTTGTTGATCTTCAGCTGACCAAATATTCACCTGTATTCTAGGCTGGAGCCCTGAGAAGGTGATATCATCCGGGTCAGGTGAATCCTGGTTTTTCGACGAGGTTGTTACACCTTCCCTTTTCCCATTTTCAATCTGGCTTGGGACAAGCTTCGGCAGAAGCAACTTTGTTTGTGATGGTATTAAATCCTGTACTTTATGTACTCTTTACGGTTTAAATACAATTTCATTCTTCAGTATGAGACGTCTGATTGAATCGGACACGTTCAGGCAACTCTGCTGCGTTTGGTATCAATTTCCTTAAGTTCTAGAAGTTGTCTTTCGGACCATTTCTGACGATGTCACCAGTTTCCTTTGATCAAAAAAATTTGGCGATGCTACTAGAATCATTGTAACTCATAGTGGGGAGATGCGATTTGAATAAAAAAAAATATAAAATAGAAAGTCCTTTTACTTGATTGAAGAAGTATAACAAAATTTGAATATCAATACAAATTAAAATATGTTTTTCTTCTACAATTTTAATTTCAAAAAATTTTTATTCAAAAAACTTTTAAAATTAAATTAATGTGTAAAACAAACACCGCTTACATTTAATAGACGTATATAATTAAAACTCAATATATAATGTCGAATGGAATAAATAAACCAACAGATATACGAAATTCATTAAAATCAATAAATAAATATTTAAAGGAGACAAAATTTTGCTTCTGGTCTTACCTTTAAGAACACCAATGGCCTTTTAAAAACATGAACACACTTAAAGAACTTCTCAAAGAATATAATTTATTTGAAATATTTAATATATTTAAATATTCGAATAAGTTAATTCAGAAATCTCTCAAATATGCACTATATATTCTAAGCAATCCCTTCTTCGGTCCTGAATAATATTCCAAATATCAAAATCAAAAAACTAACCTATATCAGCAACTCACACGTGTAACTAAATGAATGTTTAGAAACACAGATCAACTTTATAAGATGCGATTTGCCTACTCAGCAAAATTAATCATACCCTTTTGAATACCAATCTAGAAATTCCACTGTAAATAGAACAATAAATTTTCAGCGTCATTATGAGCAGAAATATGAACAAATACTCTTATGCATTATGGAATTGATATGTTATCTAATTAAATGAGAAACATAACCTATTTTAACGGAAGGTTTTTCCAATCAGCTTAGTGCAATTCACATCGTCGTTCAGTTCACAACTCAAATCGGCTCGAAGATATCGACGATCATCAACGTATGTAAGTTCTACTGCCCAGCATATACAAAACTTGAGATTTATCATCATACCCTACCAGCTACCTTTCATTGGTTGAATAAGCTTGGTGTGTTAACTGATGTAAAGGGTCTTTCAATAGAGGTGATAGTTTCCCAAATAGAAATTTCTTGATTTCTCAATTATTGGTTCTTTCTTTGTCGAGTCTTATGGCATTGATTGCTATGGTTATTAGCTGTACCTTACTACCTGTCGTACACAAGGACATATATAGAAGCATTTGTCCTTATTTCCAGATACTACTATATTTAGTATAATCTTCACTTTTATTACGCAGCGTTTCACTCTTCTAGGTTGGTTGAAAGTAACAAAAACTATCACCAAATTGGTAGCTTAGTTAACCTAGAGAAGACAAAGTACCTGAGGATAGGTGGCTCATCTGGCTGCCTGGATCTTGAAAACGGACATCGTATATCTGGCTGTCGAGACTACGTCTACTTGGGAGTAACATTCACCAAGAGCGTAACAGACAACAAAGAAATTGAGAAGAGAATAACCTCCACCAAAAAATGAAAGGATGTCTCAATAGTATTCTATGGAGTGGAGAAATAACCAAGAGTACAAAATTCCAAATTTACGAGACCATGATCAAAAGTTCACTCACATATGGTGCTGAACCCTGGAGAATTCCAGAAAGATTGAAGTCAAGTATAGAAGCTGTTGATATGGACGTGATAAGATCATCAGAATAGTGAGAAGAATATTGCAGCTGCCTCGGCCAGTATTGTCTATGAGCCAAATTTGTCGATTTCTCGACGACAGCAACAACTGGGGTTCTCAGACGTGAACTTGGAGAATATTGCGTAAGGATCTGGGTCGTAATGACAAAAGAACTAAAGCCACATAGTCACAGATTGCATCGAACGTTTTCTGACTGCATTCTAGAGAACATGGAAAACTAAACTGATTCTAGCCAAAAAATCATTTTCTCAGACGAGACACATCTTAGGTTGAATGGCTCTGTTAATAAGCAAAACTGCCGTTATTACTTGAAGGCCAACCCAGAAATTTTAGATAAAATTCCGTTGTATTCCGAAAATCTCACTGTGTAGGCCGGTTTATGGCATAGCGGTATCATCGGTCCTTATTTCTTCCGCAATGAGGATGGAATAGCTGTAACCATGAATAGCGACATGTTACTCGAATTTCTATGACCGTAACTTGAAAACATCACCATTGAAGAGATATAGTTCCAACAATATGACGTTAAATGGCAGCTGATGCTACGCTCGCTTTGCAGAGAAAAGGGTTTGATGATAGAATCATCTCACGACGAGGGTTTGTTAATTGGCCACCAAGGTCAGATTTAACACATCTGAAGTGTTTTCTAGGGGCTGACTATAAGCACACGTCTATGCTAACAAACCACAGGATTTGGACCATTTAAAAGAGAATAGGCGCCAAGTTATTGGCGAAATACAGCCGAATTTATTGCACAGAGTATTCAAAAATCAGGGCGATCGGATGCATCAGTGCCGTCGAGTAAAATTGAACCATATCTTATTCCAGACATAACAGCATTGTTCAAACTATAAGATGAAGTTAAAATTAACTCTATGTCAAGTTTATTTAAAACTTAAATCCTAACATTATTAATGAAAGATCTTCAGTTGATATTCACGTTCATGAGATGGTGCTAGTATTTGGTAAAACTTTAATGCTCCTATGCGAGGTGCATAGAGGTTGCACGTTTGTGCATTAGAACTAGCTCGTGTACTACCTATGACCAAACGATGGAGGATACCTATTCTAGTCGATTTGAGTTCTGAAGTGTAACACAGTTGTAGGTTGCACTTTGTTGCAACTTTCTCTTACCACAGCTTGTACTCCTCGTCTGTAAACTTTTTCATATTCGTCTTAAGAACTGCCAATTTAAAGATGGTCAATTTCCGTATTATTTATTTTTATTTATGTATATTTTTCATTGCGAATATACAAAATTCTATATTGCATTCTTTCATTGAGAATATTTTGGATGACATTCCATGTATATTCGAAACGTTAATAACAATTAACGTTTTGAATATACAAAAATTAAATCAAAATTATCAACTGTAACCTCAAATTATTCAATGAGATAAAAGAGAATAACTATTTATGATGAAATGTTTTTATTTCATTGGTAATTTATATCAAAGAAGGAATACCGTTGAACTCCATGAATATTTGTAGAGCTAGTTCATAGGATAAGGAATTGTAATCTTAGAACTACCTTTCTGGAAAGAATGAACTGACAAAAATAGTTGTTTTATATGGAACAAAAGGAATCAATACAAAATTAGACAAAAGAATGTGCGAGCAAACGATGTTCAGGACAATCGAAACAAATTGTCGAGGGGGAAAATTCAAGAGTTACCAACTGTGATTAAAAGAGTAAGAACTTGAAGGAAAGAAAATAATGTTATCTGGCGGCTATCTGAGTTTACTTCCTCTTGTTCCTAATTTTTTATATCAAAGTTCCGAAAGTGTCATAAGAAAAATGTTGAGGAAATTCACGGCTTTTATTACCAGGGAATGATTTTCATTTCACCGTGGAAGAAAGTACACTCTACCCAACGCAATGAAGTTTTAAATGAAAAAATTTTCATTTCGCAAAAATCGCCTGTTGAAATATCGAACATTTTCTGAATATAGCAAATATCGTTCCAAATATTAAGATATTTGGATGATAAATTGTTTTAAGAAAAATCGAAATTTTAAAAATACCAATTTATTAGTTAATTATATTATAGTTTCATCATATGCGTCTATTACTGCTTACTGTTGGTTTGGCAGGCAGTCAGTTCTACGGGAAATGTGGTTGCTGTTCTTAGGGACAATTCATGATTTACCATTTATTATATCTATAAAAAATTTTTAGTTAGTGTCAACTATTCAATAAACTATTTATTTGGTAGTTGCACTTTGGAATAATATGTGAATTCGAAATTAACTTCATTATACCCTTTGGCTCATAATCCAGGTAGAAGACAGTGCTTCTTACTGTTCACCGGTAAGATATCACCACATCTTGTTGTAGGCTTCGTGAAATCCTCACCAGAAATTATGGCTATGTTTCGAAGGCTGGCATAATCCAGATAGAAGACAGTGCTTCTTACTGTTCACCGGTAAGATATCACCACATCTTGTTGTAAGCTTCGTGAAATCCGCACCAGAATTTATGGCTATGTTTCGAAGGCTGGCAAGTGGTCCGGTTTGAAATGAGGGTTTTTGATTTAGGCAAGATGTCGTTTCCTGGGGTAAAATATTCCGGAACCAAAGTAGTCTCCCGTTATGATCTCCGAGGGAGGCTATTCCAGGGAGCACAGCTTGCAGATTTTGATATCTATAATCCTATAAACCACGACTGCAACACCAAGCTGTAACTGGGTCATTATCGAATCATGTAATATAAAAGACTTGGGCTCCAACAGTGCGAATGTAGATTATGTTCATCAATATCCGCAAAACAACAAACCAAATATACCCGTCCTTACCGAAACCCAGATAAAACCAACTACAAAAAATAGATATCTATCTTTCCCTGGATACGGACTATATTCAAGGTTCCGATTCACAGGCGGCTTATATGTATATTCGCGCTCAGAGAGAGAGAGAGAGAGAGAGCGATGGAATTCAGCAACCTGGATATCATGTGGTTCAAATTAATCCCACGTGGTCACATCATTTAATATATGTTGCGTCTATCGAATGACAATAATAAAGCAAGATCTTTCGAATATCTCTCCAGCAAGGTCGACTGGACACATATCAACCACCCAAATGCGGAGGTTGTCATATTAGGCGATTTCAATGCTCATAATTCGGATTAGGTCGAACACAAGAAGAACTGATGAGGGTGGCAGGCATCCCGAAGTCTTTGCCTCAAGCCGTAATCCCACACACCTACTTACAGAGGCTATAAAAGTTCCTAATCATCCAGAAGATTCGGCAAATACACTGGACCTTTTCTTGACGAGGGAAGCAGAACGCTACCAGGTTGATTCAGCACCACTGGGCAATTTCAATTATTGCCTCGTACTAAAAACTCAACCTGTTCCGCCTGGGACACATGTAAAATTTATTACTACAATGCAGCAGACTAGGATGATCTGCGTGATTTTTATGCCTCGTACCCATGGAATGAACCCTGCCTTAGTACAAAAAAACAGCATTGGTGGTGGTGCTACAAATAAGATTCTTTTTGAAATGAACACATTTCTTCTAAATACAGTCAAACGATCCTCAAACAGGAAGTCATGGTTTGGAATTGACGGCCTACAACTTCGAAAGATAGAGCCTACTGACGGTGGCAGTCAAATCGATCTAACGAGATACGTATCAACTACATTCAGTACAGAAACGCATGCAAGTCCCAGTTAATCGTGCCAGTTCTCGTCGAAGGTAAAGAAAATTGGCAACAACTTCTCTGATTCTAGTTTTTTCCCTCAGATAGAAGAGGATGGTTCTTTTGACTCCGCCAAAAGCTAAAGTTGATCTCTTCGCTACAATCTCGACTTTTGAAATATTTGGCCATTTCAATATGGTTTTCGCAAATACTGATCAACAGGTGACCTCTTCAGCTATGTAACGCAAGGGCGGACAAAGGGCAATTGAGCGCTTTGGAGAATCTAGGCCAATTTCTTTGGACATATCCAAGGCTTTCGATCGTGTCTAGCATAAGACTCTTCTGAATAAGCTATCTTTGTATGGCTTTTCCAGGATACTCTGCGATTGGATTGAGAGTTTCCTCACCAACAGGAACACACATATGGTTGTTGATGGTATTGGTTCCCGTGTGGTTTCAACGTGAACGCTGGAGTGCCCCGAGGTTCAGTTTTGCCACCCACTCTTTTCCTGACCCATATAAACGATCTTCTTAGTACGACCGAGAACCACATTATCAGCTACACGGATGATAGCACGCTGATGTGAACTCTTACTAGTAACAAACGTTTGAGCACTGTTGAATCTCACAACAATAGATGCCAGCTAATCGATACCCTGTACAATGATCTTAAAAAGATAAATGAATGGGGTCAACGGAATTTTGTGTAATTCGTTATTTCGATGACCGAAATAACAACTTTTTCTCGGGAAATTCAGTTCGTTCTTTCTGACTTAATGATGAAAAAGCAGGTGTTTCATGCATCAACTTTTGGACGGTTGGAGGAAACTGACATTGCGAACTCTACTGCAAATAAGCTGGGATATTTGTTTAATGCTAGGAAATATTTTTTTGGGAATCAGGGTCTCCTGCTGTATCAAGACCAGATCAGACCAGGGCTGGAATACTGCTCTCATATTTGGAGCTCCACACCCAGACATTCTTTACAACTTTTGGATTCCATCCAGAAAAAAGCAGAACGACTGATTGACTGATGGAAAATGCTTACACCTGTGTAAGCATTTCCATAACTGGCTAGTAGTGGAAGAAGAACTTCTTCTAGCCAGAAGTAGTCGGAGTTGTTGATTAAACTAAATTGGGATGTGTTCGTTGCGCAGCTCTAGTGTCATGTGCCTATCTAGAAACAGATGACATTATTTCTTTCGGTTTCGTGCGGAATCTGCCGTGATAATATATATACAACAAGCACAAGTCAGCAACTCTTCCTCAATGTTTCACCGATTGCAAACTGGCTGTTATAGTTGGGCAGTCAATCAGTCGTTCTGCTTTTTTCTGGATGGAATCCAAAAGTTGTAAAGAATGTCTGGGTGTGGAGCTCCAAATATGAGAGCAGTATTCCAGCCCTGGTCTGATCTGGTCTTGATACAGCAGGAGACCCTGATTTCCAAAAAAGTATTTCCTAGCATTAAACAAATATCCCAGCTTATTTGCAGTAGAGTTCGCAATGTCAGTTTCCTCCAACCGTCCAAAAGTTGACAGTCACGCCAAAATGATGCATGAAGCACCTGCTTTTCCATCATTAAGTCAGGAAGAACGAACTGAATTTCCCGAGAAAAAGTTGTTATTTTGGTCATCGAAATAATGAATTACACCTGTTGCATTTCCTTCAGTATATAATCTTCAACAGTTCAAGACGAGAGTAAACAGGACACAACTTTCCGCTTGGGGCACCAAATAGGTGACATGGATTTTCCTTTCCTTGGGCAGTCAAACAGGATAAACCTAACAGTTATTGGACAAATGGTAGTTATTGGACAGTTAGTTTGACTTAATAATCAAAAATAAGATTCCTGCTCAACCTTTTAGTTCATCTTCTATTCCCTAGATGACATCAATCTATGTTTAGGTTTTTGCTTTCGGCCACGATGCGTTTAGTATTTCTGTTCTTTGGCGGCACTCTGAGTTTTACCAATGTGTGAATAGTTTCGATAATAATTCAACTTTTCTTTAGGAAGTTCGTACTACATTATTGTGCTTAATCGTTTCGCTAAAGGGATTTAAGATTCTACATATATTTTATCGTGAGGAAAGGTAAGTTTCACAACTTTTATAGCCCGGTAAGTGGATTTGGGTTTATTTTTGTAGGTGTCCAATAACTGAAACAAAATATTCATTAATTTTGGTTGTTAGACACCTGACCGATAATTGGTTACTCTAGGTTTATTCAAGTTTATGCAACAGTTTTACCTTTTTTTAACGCTAACTTTATAAATCTAAAATTTTAGATTATTTTTATTGCAACTAGTTGTTGGAAACGTGTCCAATAAATGAATAATAATATGTCCTATAACTGAAATATTCATTTCCGCTGTTATATTTAGTTACCAATAATGTCAAGAAAGAGCTCATCCGACTCTATGAGCTCTGCTATAAATGACTTTAAAAACAATAATAATTCATTAGGAGCAGCAGAAAAAAAATGGTGTGCCAAAATCAATACTGTTCAAATTGAAGAATCCTGGACATAAAGACACTTGCGGTCCATCACCCATATTGACATTGAGAGAGAAATGAAGCTAGTAACGTATAATGATTAACAATTTTATTTTCAACATGTTTTTTAATTGAACGAACGTATTTTCCTCAAGATGGATCGCCTAACTTGCAATACGGGGATTTCCAAGAAAAAAATAGGATATTTTAAATAGTGTGTAACATTTGTTAATAGAAAATCCACGTCCCAACCCATGCCAAAATCACAGGCCCGGAAATTGTTCGTTCAAGGGGAAATTAAATGATTCTATCATTTCTTTTTGATTATTTATTTATTTTTCTTCTTAGGCCTTCCTTAGATGACATCCCATAATTGTTCAGAGTACTAGCGAAGCAGTAAGTTCAGCAAGTGCTTGTGTTTCCGAAATAGATATTAGGAAGTGGTTATTTGAGATAAATCGCTATTTGTAGTCAAAAAATATAGATTCACCTCATCTTTCTCGAATCTTCAATGGAGACGGGCTTTCAAATCTGCCAAAATACTGGTAAAATTTTCACTGGAAACGGCGTAAAAAACGATCACCGTTGATAAAGGATCCCAGAAAGAGAACATCATCGTGATGTTTAGTTTTTCTGCCCAAACACTGCTAAAGTTTTCGCTAGAAAAGGCGTTAAAAACGATTAGACTGTTGATAAAGGATCCCAGAAAGAAAGCATCATCGTGATGTTTAGTTTTTCAGCTACTGGAATGACATTTCCACCAATGATCATTTATCCATATAAAAGAATTCCTGAAAAAATTCCTATTACAGTAAATCCCATTTTGGGAATTGGCCGATCGGATAATGGTTGGATGACCTTCGAAAGTTTTTATGACTAAATAAAACATATTCCATCCTCATTTGATTGAAAAATATGTGAAGCTCCCTGTTATATTATTTCTTGATGGACAAAAGTCCCACTTAACATATGAGTCAGTCTACTCTGCAATGAATTAAATATTGAAATGATTGCATTGTATCCAAATGCAACAAGAATTCTGAAACCACGTGTAGCAGTTTTCAGGCCCACAAAGGTTGGGTGAAAGAGAGCTGTGAGAGAATTTCATGAAAAAAATCCAGGGGAAGTTTTAAACGAAACAACATTTGCACCACTATTAGAAAAAGTCGTAACCGAATTTGTCAAGCCAGAGACCCTAGAACACGGATTCAAAGCATGTGGGTTATTTCTCTTCAATCTCCATGCAATAGATTTTTCAAAATGTCTGGAAAACCTGAAGAAACTTAGCAATGTGAATATCTTATTCTTTTTCATCAACCCGTTTTCTATATAGTTTATCCACAATTTTCAGGCTACACGGTCCAATCCTGTTATGGATAACAGAACTTTCATCAGCTTCATTGTAGAGGAGATTTCAACAAAATTCAAGAACTTCGATGCTTTTTTGGCCAAAGAAGGATTCAATAATGAGTTCTTAACACTTCACAGAATGTGGGGTTATTTTGGAAAACCTGATATTGAAGAAAATATAGGAATTGGCGAGAGAGCAGTTGATATAGAAGTAGAACCCAAGATTGAATCGAAAACACCTGAGATCGGAATTAAAGAGCCCCGTAATCAATTGGAAGTGCAATCAGATAGTGAAATGAAAAATAAATCAGGAAAGCCAACAATATTCACTAATGAAAAAAATCACGAAAATAAAATAGATCCAGAGAAGAAATTAGATCTTATAGCTGAGACAACAAAGTCAAATAAAAACTTTGTCATTGAAAATGTCCTTATAAAGAAAAACGATACTGGAATAGCCTCTCGAACAAATAATGATACAAGCACGCCTTGCTCAATACTGATGTTCGTTGCTCGAATTTGACTGAAACTGCACATTTACCTTCAACAAGTAGATTCATTGATATAACTTCTGTATCTTCACTCTTACCACTGACAAGTAAAACATGTATAAGTGCGTATCTCAAAGGACCTTACAAACCTCAACGGAAAAACAAGCGCGATGTGGAACGCGTTTCATATGCAATAACTTGAAGATGTTACCAGGAACATTATGAAGCCAAAAGAAATCTCATGTTAGGGGAAGAGAAAAAAAAGTTGGAGAGGAAACGTCTAAGAGAAGAAAGATTTGCAGCTAAAGATAATTATGAAAATAAAATAAATCGTAAGTCAAAAGAGGATATAGAACATTATTCTGTGTATAGAGAGAAACTAATCGAAAATAATATTATAATTATTCGACAATTTCTACCAATTTATTAGATGAACAACAATTGTTGCGTCAACACTATAGCTTCTTCAGTATTTTCGAAAACAATTTTTTATTCAATAAATTTGTGGAAATTATTCTCTATTATTTTATTCAATTAAAATGAATTTTCATCAAGTAAGGACAGATTCAATTGAATTCTACATATTTGTGCAGAATATTGTTGAAATTAAAATTTTATTTCAAGATGGTTATGTTGTTCTTGAATGTCCAAACTATTTTTTAAGCCGATTATCATCTGCAAAAGCTAACCGAAACTCCGTGCCGCGCCATCTACAATAAAACGGCGGAAACTTATATGTAATATATATTTCACATGAAATATTCGTAAGAAACTTGTTCTTCATAATTGCATTCCAAATGAACAGAAAGAGCATGTTCCAGATTTTGAAGACAATGGTCTTTTTCTGTCTCATGTTTGCTTTAAACAAAAAAGCGATGAATAAGCTGATAATGAAAAAGACATAAATGAGAATGAAGGAGAGAAAAATAGCTTCGAATCAGGTGGTAATTAAATTATCATGGATAAAACTGAAAACGAGATTTGAATGAACAAAATCGCGAACAAAAAAATTGGAAATTGAAGACAACGATGAGGAGGAAATAGATGAATTATTCAATATGTATAAGAATGAATATGCCAAATATAAGTGAATAGATCATGTAGTGTTAACTTGTGAACTAGTGAAACACTTTTTTGTCCGATAACTGAATTAACCCTGTCCAATAACTGAAAAAACATAGCCAATAACTAATTTTTTGTCAAGGATTTTTGGTTTGTCTGTAAAAAAATGTCTTTATTAAAAAGTGGATGAAAATAGAGCTAAATTTTTGAATATCAAAACAGATTTAATCTGTTAGTCTTCTACAATTTTAATTTTTAAAAAATTTATTGAAGAAACTTTAAGAATTGTCTTTATAAGCACTGCTCATATTTGATAGACGTATAAAATCGAAATTCATCATACAATATCAAATGGAATTAAAAAAATCCAACGAATATAAATTGTCAATTAAAATTAAAATATAAATAAACAAACATTTTTTGTTTCGTTCCAGGCATGCGTATTGAACTCTTCAGATAAACGTATCGAGCCCTGTTTGTTACAAAATATATCGTTTTCTGATCCTATATTTATGAAAAATAACTCTTTCTCAAAAATATAAAACATAATTTCAAGAACTTCTCAGAAACTAATTTATTTGAAATATTCAATATATTTAAATAAATTACTTCAAAAAGTCTCAAAACATGTAGTACATCCTCAAAAAATAATTAAAATTACGATAAGATCAGTTCAACTTTACATATAAAAAATAATAAAATCAATTAAACAATAAATAGACTTACCAAATGCAATCTTCAGAAATATGTGATCTTCAGAAACATGCACATAGGTACATTTAATGTCCAAGGTACTCTATGTTCTATGCTCACAAAAAATCACATAAAGCTTATAAGGCACTTTAATGGTCTCAGTTAAAAACATTCAACACTGTATAATGAATATCTTTATTTTAAACCTGATATAATTATATATTATATAAAAAAAAATAATAAGGAACGGTTTTTTACTTGATAGAAGGATTATTATATTTTTTGAAATCAAAATTGTAGAAGACTAACATATTAAATCTGTTTTGATATTAAAATTTTGTAATAATCCTTCTATCAAGTAAAAAACCGTTACTTATTATTTTATTTGAAAATAGAGCTGTTTCAAGACCACAAAACCAATACATTACCATAATTTGCTGGTATCCGTAAGCCTGAAAACTGAATTATTACGAACTGGGTAGTTTACCCCATAAAAAATGAAATTTTCATTAATGTCTTTTAGTTGGGTGTATACAAGAGACAAAAACATCACGAAAATAGATATTTGTTAATGCCTTCATCATTTTTGTCGTATTTCATTGAACTGAACTTCTCAAATATCTTTAATTTAGATTTGTAACTCACAATTTAAGTGAAACATTCCTCTGTACAAATGTTGTTCTACCAGAGTTTTTACAATATTTTCTTTCAGTTTCTTCAAAAATTTAACACACTTTCAAAATGATTTTGACAAATACAGATTATATTTAGAACTGAACGTCTCAGGAATTTAGTTTGAAGACCCTCCTAATCGCACGCTTATGTCTCGGTAAACATATTATACGAATATGTCTTATTCATCATGTGCCTGAAATAAAAAGTTCCTCAAGAAATATGATTAATATTTTCGTGAATGTAGATGTACAGTTTCTTTAAATGTTGTCTGACCTAATGCAATGAAAACTGAATTTTATATTTCGTGTGTGTACGTTAAGTAGTAATTACTGTTATCATATTACTAATCATTTTATCCTTATCTGTGGTGTACCATTAACTGAAATAAATTACTAGTTCCAACTGAGCAAATGAAGAATGGAAAAGAAAATTTGTCACCTTCTCCTACAATACAATCCCAAATAGCCCGTACACAAAAAAGGATATCGAAGGAGGGTAACTACCAAAAATCACCATTAAGTCCTCAGGAGAACAGAAGTAAAGAAGGAAAAATATGTATTAACAACGAAAAATCATGTGAATTGCTGGATCCTGCCGAAATGAAACCCTTATTGGCTACTGACCAAAAATGTAAAGTCAGAAGTTACGGCACTTTCGACAATTTAAGGAGGGGTTCAGGTGGAGTTTTCCGCAAAGAAAAATGAAGTGAGGTGAGTAGTACATTATTTAAAGTATTATTTGAGGCACTCAGAGGAAGATATGAAGGAGTTATTAGAAATATAAATCCTATTGAATGATTTAAAAAAATGAAATTGTGATGCTGGGGTTTTCAAACAGTGGTATTGAAATAAATGAATAAATTTAATGCGATATACTACTAGAAAAAGAAACATTATTCTGAAAATAATTTTTTAGAAAACTACTGTTTTATTTCTGAAAAATTCAAAGTTTACACAATTTTCGTGATGGAAGTTTCGAGGTATTACCCTATCTTCAAACAACTAAAACGTCAAAATGTGTTTAGTACTTGAACAGGTTCACATACAGTCATAAAAAATGATAATAAGAATATTGGTTGCAATAGTCCGTTCCTTTATGTCCGTTCATTTTTAAATAAGTAAGAAATTACTTCGTTTTCTATCACATTTGATGTGATAAATTAGAATGCAGGTTATAAAATGTTGTTCTTTATAGAGAATAGCTCAGGAAATGTTCCTAAATACAGGATGAATCATAATTATTGGATCATAGGTTGAGGACATGTTATTTTGACCAAAATATGGCAATTGGGCCAAAAATGCTTTAATATAGGAAAAACAAATATTAACGTTCGCTATTTTATTGATTTTCACAACAATTACATTCTGTCAAGAAAGTACGGGAATTATCGATTTAAATCTGGCGGGGCAATGAGGCAGGTAAAAAATTTTTTTCCTAGGTTGGTACCACTGTCCTTAATTACTATGCCAAGCTTGAGCGGGATCTGTCAACTAGTGCGTTTGCAACAGCTGATTAAGTCAGTCGATGTCAGAGTGCGTGCCGATTTTTACTATGGGTGATTACGTTGAGCAAAGAATTTGTTTAAAGTTTTGTGTTGCAAATGAATTTTCGTGTGCCGATGCATTGAAAATGTTGCAAAAGGCCTTTGGTGATAATGCTCTATCGAAAACTGGTGCATATCAGTGGTACAGAGCCTTCAAGGACGGTCGTGAAGTGGTCGCCCATCGACGGCTCCGATCGAAGATAACGTCGATAAAATTAAGGAAAGGGTGCTGGAAAACCGTCGTACCAGCTTGAGAGAGATAGCATATGATCTTAAGATATCCCACGAGTCCGCACGTACGATTTTGATTGATATTTTGGGCATGAGAAAGGTGGCCGCACGACTCGTACCGAAAGACCTGAATTTTCTTCAAAAACGTCATCGCGAACAGGTTGCTTCAGACATGCTGGATCGCTGTAATTCCGATTCTACATTCATGGAACGCATTATAACTGGTGATGAGACCTGGGTCTACGAGTACGATATGCAAACAAGCCAGCAATCATCGGAGTGGGTGGCAAAAAATGAGCCGAAACCGAAAAAACCACGCCAAAGCCGCTCGAAAATGAAGGTGATGCTCATTGTTTTCTTCGATATCCGTGGCGTGGTGCACTACGAATTCGTTCCAGAGGGTCAGACGGTAAACAAGGAGTATCACCTAGGCGTTATGAAACGTTTGCGTGAGAGTATCCGTAAGAAGCGGCCAAATTTGTGGGCGAACAACTCATGGATTTTGCATGACGATAACGCGCCTTCTCACCGAGCTACGATTGTGACTGACTTTCTCGCCAAAAACTCAACAAACGTGCTTCAGCAACCACCGTATTTGCCGGATTTGGCTCCCTGCGACTTTTTCCTCTTCCCAAAACTAAAATTGCCCCTTCGTGGCACCCGTTTTGAGTCGATTGAAGCCATAAAACAAAATTCGGCGCGAGAGCTAAAGTCCATCCCGGAAAGCGCCTATAAAAAATGTTTCGATAATTGGAAGTGCCGTTGGCATAGATGTATTGGAGCAAATGGAGCCTATTTTGAAGGCGATCCAATGAATTTTGACGATTGAATGTAAAAATGTTGTTTTAATTGAAAATTCCCGGTACTTTCTTGACAGAGTAGTATTTCGTCATACCATGACTTCATCAAGTGAGTATTTAAATCAATAAACTATTGAAGAATTGAAAAGATAATATTTGTTTTTCTTATGTTGAAGATGAATTTACGTCAAGTAAAGGCGAATACAATCAAAAATGATTTAATAATATATTGTTGCAGAAAAACAGGGCGTTGATTTTTTTTTGGTTTTGGCTATTAATTTAACTTTTTATTTCTCAGTTATTATCAAAATAGGCACAGAGGCTTTGTACGTGGAATATTATTTTATGTATAAGTTTTTAAAATTTTAAATACCATACAGGTTTATACTGTTAACCTTTTAACCCTACAAATTTTAATTTCAAAAAGTTTTTATTCAAAAACTTTTAGAATAAAATAAAGTGAATGTTTTTAGAACTGTGTCTACTCAGTAGACATATAGAATTAAAATTTGAAAATCAAAACAGATTTAATCTGTGGTCTTCTACAATATTAATTTCAAAAAATTCTTTGAAGAAACTTTAAGAATTAAATTAATGTCTTCATAAGCACTGCTCATATTTAATAGACGTCAAAATTCATCATACAATATCAAACGGAATTAAGAAAAACTAACGAATATAGACTGTCAATTGAAATTAAAATATAAATAAGCAAACATTTTTTGTTTCGTTCCAGGCATGCGTAATGAACTCTTCAGACAAACTTACGAAGCCCTGTTTGTTACAAAATGTATTGTTTTCTGATCCCATATTAATGAAAAATAACTCTTTCTCAAAAATATAAAACATAATTTCAAGAACTTCTCAAAAACTAATTTATTTGAAATATTCAATATATTTAAATGAATTACTTCAAAAAATCTCAAAACAAGTAGCACATCCTCAAGAAATAATTAAAGTTACGATAAGATCAGTGCAACTTTACATATAAAAAATAATAAAATCAATTAAACAAAAAAAAAAAAAAATGTTTGCTTATTTATATTTTAATTTCAATTGACAGTCTATATTCGTTGGTTTTTCTTAATTCCGTTTGATATTGTATGATGAATTTTGACGTCTATTAAATATGAGCAGTGCTTATAAAGACATTAATTTAATTCTTAAAGTTTCTTCAAAGAATTTTTTGAAATTAATATTGTAGAAGACAACAGATTAAATCTGTTTTGATTTTCAAATTTTGTAATAATCCTTCTATCAAGTAAAAAACCGTTCCTTCTTATTTTATTTCATATATAATATATAATTATATTAGGTTTTTTAAATAAAGAAATTCATTATACAGTGTTGAATGGTTTTAACTGAGGCCAAGTGCCTTATAAGCTTTGTATGATTTTCTGTGAACATGGAACATAAGTACCTTGGATATAAAGATGTTTACTTATATGTCTGTTGAGGACCGTGTTTTCCTAAAATGTCACTGAGTAAGTCTATACATTGTTTAATTGATTTTATTATTTTTTATATGTAAAGTTGAACTGATCTTATCGTAACTTCAATTATTTCTTGAGGATGTGCTACATGTTTTGAGATTTTTTGAAGTAATTTATTTAAATATATTGAATATTTCAAATAAATTAGTTTTTGAGAAGTTCTTGAAATTATGTTTTATATTTTTGAGAAAGAGTTATTTTTCATTAATATGGGATCAGAAAACAATACATTTTGTAACAAACAGGGCTTCGTAAGTTTGTCTGAAGAGTTCATTACGCATGCCTGGAACGAAACAAAATATGTTTGCTTATTTATATTTTAATTTCAATTGACAGTCTATATTCGTTGGTTTTTCTTAATTCCGTTTGATATTGTATGATGAATTTTGAAGTCTATTAAATATGAGCAGTGCTTATAAAGACATTAATTTAATTCTTAAAGTTTCTTCAAAGAATTTTTTGAAATTAATATTGTAGAAGACAACAGATTAAATCTGTTTTGATTTTCAAATTTTGTAATAATCCTTCTATCAAGTAAAAAACCGTTCCTTCTTATTTTATTACATATAGAATTAACACTCACTACACAGTACAAAAAGGAATGAAATAATTTAAAGAAATATAAATTTTCAACTAAACAATCATCAAATAAATACTTGAAGAGTCTAAAATTTTGTTTCGTTCCTTGTTTTATGAAAACCAAATTCCTTCGCAAAAAACCTCAAGAACTTCTTCGAAAACAACTTGTTCAAAATGAGTTCCTTTCAAAAAACTTCCTAAAACATGCAGAACATCTTTAAAAAAAAAATTAAAAATTATTACAACGGAAACTCGTCAGCTGTACTTGATATTTAAAAAATAAAAATAATTAAGAAAACATATCTAATCATACAAAACTGAATGTGGTTATCTAAACAAACACTAGAATAAAGTGAATTTTTAAAAACTCCTACGTATTCCTACGAATTCGTCACAGAAACAACATTAAATTTGCAAGGTATTTTATGGACTCCTTTAAGAGCAAATGATCATTTGGTTTTACAGGAGTCCATAAAATACTTTACAAACTTTATGTAGTTTCTATGACGAACATAGAATACGTAGGATTTTTTAATTTCACTTCATTCTAGTGTTTGTCTAGATAACTACATTCAGGTTTGTATAGTAAGATATGTTTGGTTAATTATTTTTATTTTTTGAATATGAAATAGAGCTGATGAGTTTCCGTTGTAATCATTTTAATTTGATTTTTAAAGACGTTCTGCATATGTTAGGAAGTTTTTTGAAAGGAACTTAACTAGAGCGAGTTGTTTTTGAAAAAGTTCTTGAGGTTATGTTTTGCATTTTTGGAAAGGAATTCAGTTTTCATGAAATAAGGAACGAAACAAAATTTGGTACTGTTCCAGTATTTATTTAATAATTTTTTAGTTGATAATTTATACTCCTTTGAATTCTTTTATTTCCTTTGGTAAATAAGTGTTAATTCTGTATGTCTACTGAATTAACACAGTGTGTTCTAAAGACATTTATTCCATTCAATTCTAACAACTGTTGAATGAATTTTTTTTTAATTAAAATTTGTAGGACTTTAGCATAATAAATCTGTATGACATTAAAAATTTTGTTATAATTCTTCTATAAAGAAAAAACCTTTTTTTTTTACTTCTTTGTGTTTCAATAGAAACGAAGAAATGAAAACAATTTTACATAAAGAGAGCAAACTTAAAGTAAATATTCTACGAGGCCTCCTCTGACTTCTATGCCTTTTCTAATTCTTTTAATAGAAGACTTCCGGTTGTCAAAGAAAACATTATTCCATCGACTTATAAAATCAGTCCCATTTTTTATTCTTCTCCAGAGTTTGTCTCAAAATTTACTTTCATGGACATAAACTAAGAACCTCGTATGTCCGCAAGCATAAAAATCGAAAGTGTTATAATCAGGCTTCTTGATGGCCAAATGGGATGGAGCTTCATTATTCTTTAACGATATTTTCTAATAACAATTCGTCTAAAATATCACTTAAAGTATATTGCAATAAAATAGATAAGAATCTCCATTTATATTTGGCAGAAGAATATATGGCCCTAGCAGTTGGTCGCCTATAATGCAACACCAAATATTGAGTTTGAATTCATGCTGATAGTGTGTTTTTTTAACGGCATTCAGGTTCTTTCTTCCCTGTAATGATCTTTCTTCAATAAATACCCCACGTCTGGTGAAAGTCACTTCATCGATGAACACAATATTCTCAATAAAATTTCGGTCATCGTTATGTTCGTTGAGAATGCATTGGCAGAACTGTAACCATCGTGGCAGATCTCTTGGAAGCAAATTTTGAATAGGAGTGATAAGGTTGGAGCTTTTATTATTTTAGAATTCAGTATTTGATGATTGACTTACTTCTGTTGCTGCTACCAGTTGACGTGAATTCACTTCAGGATTTTCTACTACTCAAACCAAAATTTCATCTTCTTTATTAGGTGTCAATGGTTTCCGACGACCAACCAGATTTTTACTAGATTCATATAATGATTATGATGAGATATTTTAATCGAAAAAGCTTTAAAAAAATTACATTCACCAGCAACAGTTTTATGACAGATCAAAGTATACTCATCATAAATAAAATAATATTTGAAATCCCGTTCTGAGAGGATGAATTCCTCAATTTCGTTCTTCTCGAAAATAGGTAAAATTATCGTATTCAAACATGACTACCAATATTACGTAAAAATGAAATTTTGGCATTTTGACTGATAATGTGCTATTTTAATAAATGCAAAACCGTTTAATAAAGTGGTATTTTATCACATAGAACTGTCACTTTTGGAAACATTGTTATATATATATATATATATATATATATATATATATATATATATATATATATTATGCAGCTTTACTGTTAAAGATAGAGGGAAAATTTTGGTTATACATTACAATAGTTTTCGGGAAGAACAAATAGAATTTAATAAATTTATAATATATATATATATATATATATATATATATATATATATATATATTTAATAAATTTATAATATATATATATATATATAATATATAGATATATATATATATATATATATATATATATATATATATATATTATAAATTTATTAAATTCTATTTGTTCTTCCCGAAAACTATTGTAATGTATAACCAAAATTTTCCCTATATCTTTAACAGTAAAGCTGCATAATTCTGCACGCCGACATTTAAACCAAATATTAGTACCACTTTCATTAATAAGCACTTATCGTCTGGAGCCTCTTTGAAAAACATAATTATGTTTTCCATTGTAAAAACTTTTGAAGTCTTTGCTTCGTATGTGTCATTTTGACGTTTGAAAAGGGCAAGTAACATTTGTATTGTGAAATATCCACCTTTTTGTTTATTTGTATAGTACATTTCAACATGAAATATGTAGACCATAAACTGGATACATTGGGAGCTTTTTCCTAAAATAATGAAAGACATTGTATGAAAACACCGAAAAATTTATAAAAAATTGCTTAACTAGTCAAAAAAAATAGGCTAGCATTACACTTTCATCGGTTTTCAGTGCGGTTTTTGTCAACAAAATATTCAATATACCTTCCTTTAATTTTCCTTGGATTTTAAAGGAAGTAAACTCGAAGACGCTTCTCGAGCGGCATTTAAAATGTATTGAGATCAATTTTCTGAAGTATTGGCAGTAATAAGACTCATTTTTATAATTAATATTTAACTTAATCTCAATTCGACCCACAAAAATGAAACTTGTTCTCTGTTGTTATGTAAATAAATCGACCGTGTTAGGTTACCAGGTTACGGAAATTCTATACAGGTATATATCGTTTACCTGTATATGTTTCATAGAACAAATTTGAAACAGCTCCGGTCAACAGAACCATGAAAATATATATTATAATTCAAAGTATAAGGACAATGATATATTTTCCTGTCAATTGGTTCATTCAAGAGGAACTGTTAAATTAAGATTTTATATTTTGTTAAGTTCCTTACGTAAGTTTTTGTATTTTGCCGTGGATGTCATTTTGGGCTTATGCCTCTTGATATCCTATTTGATCAATAAATAAATAAAAAAATAAATAAGTAGATGAAAATTATGAAAAGAATATGAAATTTATGACATACACTTTTTCTTCAGCAGAACAGTTCGAAAGTTGAAAGAAACCACGTTTATTTGACTCCCGATTGACAGAACATATAATTCTGTATTTATATTCATTATCATTTTTTGCAATTTTTTGATGAGAAAGTAATGGTTAAGTCCTATGAACCAATAATAGATATGCTGATTTTTTGTAAACATGGATGGTTACTTGGTACCCCAGAGCATGTAATTTTTAGATCTAATCTCACCATTAACAGTATGTTTTCAATGTAAATGAAACACACGTGATTTATGAGCTGAGTATGAATGTTATTCTACTCTTTTCTTCGTCTGTTTTGTCTGAATAGCGTTCGACCAAAAATCTGAACTGAATCGACAAAACGAAAATTGTACATAATTAGCTGTTACAGGACCATACACATCAGCCGCCTGGTTTGCATTTTTTCCTTTTTCAAAGAAAAACTGTATTATGTACCAAATTTTCTCTTTGTTGGCTTCCATTTTCAAACGCTGTAACTCATAACTGAATGGAACAAAAAAAAACAGCAAAAGAATTTTTTTAGTGTTAAATGTAACCTTGACAATGTGCATGAATCTGAAACCGTTTGATCAATACTTTACGAGATATCATTCACTACATCTATCTACCGAAAGAATAATGAATTTTTCCCAACTTTTCATGTCATAATTTGTTTAGTTTTACTCACTGGTCATAAAACTACTTGCTAATAAACGACATATTAATTGTCTAGAAAAATCATGACAAACTGACATTTCGGCCTTCTTCCTTCTACCTAGTCTTCGAATAAAACATTTTTAACTTCAGTATTTTCAAATTCGGAAAGAGTTCCACAGTCTTGAAATTTTTAATGAACATAAAAAACTTTCTTTTCAGGAGAGTGGGCTGATATATAATGATGAAATCACCGACAACGAAACCAAATCTAAGGATTTCTGAGGATTAATATGACGATACTTGCTAAAAACTAATAATAGATGAGTCGATTGAAAGACAGAAGAAATATTCGAAAAAAGTTTGGACTTATTGAAATGACGACAGATTCGACTGGAAATACATTCGAGGTGAAATGAAAATAGCGATAATTTGGCATATCTAATTGAAAAGAATCAATTAGTGGATTTTGGCATTGGATATTGGAAATGAATGTTTATTTCGAAATAAATTTCTAGCTTCATATTCATTGTACAAGACGATAAATTTGTACTTTATCATTGATAGTGTCTTTTTTTTACTAGGAATATGAACTACTTTGTCTACAAATGTAAAACAAATTTTACATTCTGGTTCTTGCGGAGTGTTCAGTATTTTTGCGACTTGTGTATGATGCGAATACGAAATGTACGGAAAAGCATTAACACATGAAGAAGAAAACCTGCCATCAGATGTAGAAGATGCAATGTTGGAAGCAGCAAGTTAATTTTTGCCCCAAAAATCTAGGATGATGTATGAAAAGGAATACTAGTCCTTTTAGAAAGTGAAAAAGCATGAAGAATATTACATGGTAGCTGAAGAACGACGAAAACAATGCCCCGTGTACAAGTTGTGGTGTTCCAAAAATAGATAAATAAGGAAATAATGTTAATTGTAAAATTACACTTGTTGTTAATCCTTCGAATTTATTTGTTCGAGGTTGTAGATTCAAAAGTTCTAGATTAACACTTTTAGAATTCCTTGAAATCAATAGGTATAATGCCCGTTAAATCCTTTTGAACGAACAAATAGATGTTGATAAGTCTCCTTAACTGAATATCTTTCCTTAACGGCATTTTTAGCGGCAAACACCAATAAACACCTAGAGTTTTTATGACTTGTGCTTCCATTATTTGGTCCAGTACCTAACAATGTATTCAAACTCGTGTACACTGATTACCACCAGACAGTACAATGTAATACCTGAAGAAGCCACATCGTGGTGACACAATTGTTGTAGCAGTACAAACATTTTTGTGGAAATAAATTACTGTCTCATATATTTTTTTAATTAAAATGGGTTTCGACCAAGCTAAGACCGCATCAATTAAATATTTAACTCATATTCGTTTTGAAAGCCTTCCAGAAAGTGGCAAAAGAATGAAAATTTCATTCTTAGGCGCACACTATGGAAAACCACTCCTAAACTTGGAGCTCATATGCTACGGTACGTTGTAAGTGTTAACTCTCAGGTTAATGTCATGCGTTTCAGATCGTGGTATAACGGAATTATGCATATTTAACCACTTCATACAGTAATAGAACAAACAAACAAAAAGCTTTCTGTCTCATATTCAATCAGTTCTCCAACTTCCCGAATAAATGGAGTAACGAGGTGCCTGCATGGAATGAAGCAAATAAATATCGTAGCCGCGTTTTGTACGCATTCTATTCTAGTTTTGATATAGGACGTCTGAAAATTATGAAATGTATAAGAAAAATAATCGATGTATGTATATTCTTATGTTTGAACTAGTTTAGGCATAGTTTCAGTGAGTGTGTATATTGATAAAGAGTTTTCAACTTTATAAAAGGCAATCCACACGTGGTGATGGAAATCTATTTAATCTCAAATTTTGATACCATCAACTCCGTGAATCTTAGCTACATTTATCTTTAATGCACAATAGGTTAAATCTACCTCAGACAAGCCATTTGTATAGAAAATGCACAAGGCCAAAGTTCTCTATGGATTTATTCCAAGACCATTTCTATTACACCAATATAAAAGGCCAGAATGATCGCTACTAATTTTATTTATCCTTATTCCAATATTCATCTAATTACAAGAAATATACTTTTTTATAAAGGGTCTTTCAATGGAAACGCCCCGTTTTGAAAATGACATTACTCACGCATAGCAGCCACTGTTTCTTGGTGACAAGAACAGTTGTATGTGTCAATGTCTACCATTTAATCATGGAAAGATACACACTCCAACAAAGTTTAGTGAAGAAGTTTGAAACAAATTTTACACTTCATTATGTTACAGTGCCAGTGAGACAAAGAAATGCAAGAAGTGAAGAGAATTTTGCTGCCGTACGTGAGAGTGTTCGTGAACACCAAAATTTATCGATTTCTCGACGTTCACAAGAATTAGGCATCTTCCAGATGTCTTTGTGGCGAAATTTACGAAATGACATTAGTTTAATTAACAAAATTCAGTGATTCGATTATTTCAAGAAATGGACCGATAAATTATCCGCCTCCTTCCTGCAATTCAACTCCATTAGACTTCTTTATTTGGGGTTACGTTAAGTCGTTGGTTCGCAGCAATCATCCAGCAAATTTGGACTATTTACAGATTAATATTAAAAGAGTAATTGCTAACATACGATCTGATTTGTGTGAGAGCGTCATGGAAAATTGAGTTCAACAATCTCATTCCTGCCAGCGTTGTCATGGTGGACATTTAAATGATGTTTTGTTTCATAACTAATAGTATCCATTTTACTTTATAATGAAATGAAAATTTCAATAATTTTCGAATAAATATTGTATTTTATTTATAAAACAAAATGGAGCGCTGTTAATGACCCTTTATTATACGCATGTGATAGGAAGAATATTCGATGGCTATCAGACAAATCAAACGTAAAGAGTGAAAATAAAATTTTTCCTACAACACTGCCCTGCAAAACATTATACCTGACAATTTTCAGAGCCGACAGTTTACCTTTGTACCTAGTTGAATGAGTTCTTGGCCTAAACCCTGCAGTATTTTTATGAAAGCCTAAATATATCATTTAGAACAAAAATAGTACAAAGATCAACAGATCAAATGCTTTGCTTTGATCAAAAAGGAGATGAGCCTCATCTATTGCATATGCTATGTCACCGGTTTCTCTTAGATAGATCAGTCTGTGTGCTGTATGCAGTACGGAATCAGGACTGAAATGTGGGCAATATATGATTGAATTAAGAATTGTATAAGGTCTATTATTTCTCTACAATCTTAGACACATCAGGCAGTATGCTGCTTAGCATTATATTTTCCAGGTCTCTTGCATTATAAATTTTAGCAAACCATATTACATGATTTCTGATATTTCGACAGCGGAAGAGATTTATTGATTATGGATAGTAACATGTCCGCAACTATATCAAATATTCACCGGACCTAGGTGCAATAAATATATATGTTATTTAAATATTTTAATATTAGCCTTCTACATATTTAATTTAAAAAAATTATATTAAATGATTATAACTTCTGAAAATAAATCAAAATAATGTCATATAAGTACCACTTATATCAATTGACATATAAAATAAACATTCATTATAAGACATACGAATGGTATAACAAAATCCAATAAATAAATAATATTAACCAAAATCCTATAAATTAAATATTTCGAATAGACAAAATTTTGTTTCTGCTGATCAATCTTATGAAAACCAATATCTTTCAAAAATATCTAACATAATCTTAAGAATTTCATCATAAAACTATCTTACTTAGACTATTCAATATTATTGGATATCTAACTAAGTTACTTTATATAAAAACTCAAGATATGTAAAACATTACTGAAAAACAAGTTTTAAGAGGGACTTTGCTTCGTCAGTATTCAAATAATTCATATTCAATAAATATAACATCAATCAACAACAAATATTTACTTACCCTTCAACCATTTAGAAAGACTTCTGGCAGACTGAAAAATCTTTAAATGTAGTATGACGGTTCACTACATATAAATATTTCTGTGGTTTACCCTTGATCTAAAAGGTTGAAAGACAATTTAACAGCCTCTGTTAAAGCACAAGGACTATCTGTATAAATAATGTTAAGGAAACCAAATAATTATATATTATGAATAAAATAACATAAATAGAGGTTAATTCTTGATAGAAAGTATATAAAATTATTTAAATATTTTAATATTAGCCTTCTACATATTTAACTTCAAAAAATTATATTTAATGATTATAACTTCTGAAAATAAATTAAAATAATGTCCTATAAGTACCACTTATATCAATTGACATATAAAATAAACATTCATTATAAGACATCCGAATGGTATAACAAAATCCAATAAATGAATAATATTAACCAAAATCCTATAAATTAAATATTTTGAATAGGCAAAATTTTGTTTCTGCGGGTCAATCTTATGAAAACCAATATCTTTCAAAAATATCTAACATAATCTTAAGAATTTCATCATAAAACTATCTTACTTAGACTATTCAATGTTATTGGATATCTAACTAAATTACTTTATATAAAAACTCAAGATATGTATAACATTACTGAAAAACAAGTTTTAAGAGGGACTTCGTCAGTATTCAAATAATTCATATTCAATAAATATAACATCAATCAACAACAAATATTTACTTACCCTTCAACCATTTAGAAAGACTTCTGGCAGACTGAAAAATCTTTAAATGTAGTATGACGGTTCACTACATATAAATATTTCTGTGGTTTACCCTTGATCTAAAAGGTTGAAAGACAATTTAACAGCCTCTGTTAAAGCACAAGGACTATCTGTATAAATAATGTTAAGGAAACCAAATAATTATATATTATGAATAAAATAACATAAATAGAGGTTAATTCTTGATAGAAAGTATATAAAATTATTTAAATATTTTAATATTAGCCTTCTACATATTTAATTTCAAAAAATTATATTTAATGATTATAACTTCTGAAAATAAATTAAAATAATGTCCTATAAGTACCACTTATATCAATTGACATATAAAATAAACATTCATTATAAGACATCCGAATGTTATAACAAAATCCAATAAATGAATAATATTAACCAAAATCCTATAAATTAAATATTTTGAATAGGCAAAATTTTGTTTCTGCGGGTCAATCTTATGAAAACCAATATCTTTCAAAAATATCTAACATAATCTTAAGAATTTCATCATAAAACTATCTTACTTAGACTATTCAATGTTATTGGATATCTAACTAAATTACTTTATATAAAAACTCAAGATATGTATAACATTACTGAAAAACAAGTTTTAAGAGGGACTTCGTCAGTATTCAAATAATTCATATTCAATAAATATAACATCAATCAACAACAAATATTTACTTACCCTTCAACCATTTAGAAAGACTTCTGGCAGACTGAAAAATCCTTAAATGTAGTATGTCGGTTTACTACATATAAATATTTCTGTGGTTTACCCTTGATCTAAAAGATTGAAAGCCAATTTAACGGCCGTTAAATTGATATGAGTGATACTTATATGACATTATTTTAATTTATTTTCAGGAGTTATAATCATTGAATATAAAATTATTTAAATATTTTAAAAATTAAAAAAATTTTTTTTTTTTTTAATTTAAAAAAATTAGCCTTCTACATATTTAATTCCAAAAGATTATATTTAATGATTATAACTTCTGAAAATAAATTAAAATAATGTCGTATAAGTACCACTTACATCATGACATAAAATAAACATTCATTATAAGACATCCGAATGGTATAACAAAATCCAATAAATAAAAATTATTAACCAAAATCCTATAAATTAAATATTTTGAATAGACAAAATTTGTTTTGTAGTAATGTGATTACATATCTTAAGATTTTCTAAAAATTAACTTAGATATCCAATAATATTGAATATTCTAAGTAAGATAGTTTTATGATGAAATTCTTAAGATTATGTTTAACAATCTTGAAAGATATCTGTTTTCATAATGGGAATAAGCAGAAACAAAATTTTGTCTACTCAAAATATTTAATTTATAGAATTTTTGTTAACAATTTATATTTATTGGATTTGAATGTCTTATAATGAATCTTTAGTTTATACGTGCTTTGACATAAGTACTACTTATATGGCATTAATTTAATTACAGAAGTTATAATATTAAATATAATTTCTTGAAATTAGATATGTGAAAGGACAACAGAATAAATCTGTAAATATTAAAATAATTCAATAATTTTATATACCTTCTATCAAGTAAAAACCGCCATTTATTTTACCTTAAAATTTCAATTTTCATATGCCTCTTACATGTAATGGTATTTTTCACTTAGTTCCTTAATTCTATCGGGTATTTTTTTTTACAATGATAGAACTTTCGATAAGGATAACTGTGATTTGATAGAAGGTAGAAGCCATGTTGTTTTGATATTTCTATTCAGTAGGCATTTACAAAATTATCATGGAAAGACTCACGCCACAACAACGTTTATAAATTGTTGAAATATATTTTTGAAATTACTGTTCTATTCTCAAACTTATGGAGCACTTCGTGAAATTTATGGTTTACATAATCTTCCATCAGAGCAGCTTATTCGTCGAACTATCGATAGATTTCCGACAACATTTTCTCAACTCGATGCAGCAACGACAACAAGACAAAGAACTGTACGTACAGAAGAAAATATCACTGCAGTAAGTCATATTGTTAATGATGGTCCAGATTTGTCTATTCGTCGACGTTCACAACAAGTTGGACTGTGCATCCACCACATGGAAAATTTTGCGTGAAGATCTTGGTCTACACCCATACACGATGAGTGTTTAGTTCAAGAACTAAAGCCACTTGACCATAATAAGCGTCGGTTGTTTGCTGACTGGGCCCTAGAACAGCTTGAAGTTGATTGATGTTTTTATCATAAAATTGTGTTTAGTGATGAAGCTCATTTCTGGTTGAACGGCTAACAAGCTAAATTGCCGTATATGGAGAGAAAAAAATCCTCAAGAAGTTCTGCACTGCATCCTGAAAAATGCAAAATGACGCTGAAGGCATCATCGGTCCAAATTTCTTCAAAAACGCTGCTGGAGCTAATGTTACAGTGAATGGTGCTTGATACAGATCGATGAACAATGATAATTTGTTTCAAAATTTGAACGGCATAGACTCAGAAGTATTTTGGTTCCAACAAGATGGTGCTACACCTCATGCTGCTACCGTAACAATTGATTTATTGAAATAAAGATTTGACGATAACATTATTTCGAGAAATGGTCCAATAAATTGGTCTCCAAGATCATGCGACAAAACTCCACTGGATTAATTTCTTTGGGGTTATGTTAAGTCATTAGTTTATGCTGATAAACCAGAAACAACAGACGCTTTGGAAACCAACATAACTCATGTTATTAATGATATAAGGCCTGAATTACTCGAAAAAGTGGTCCACAATTGGCCTGCCCGAATGCGGTTCCTCAGAGCTAGTCGTGGTGGACATATGCCGGAAATTATTTTTAAAACATAAATGTCATAAAATTATCTTCCAAATTAAAAAAATTTGGCTTCAATCTCAATTTAAATGTATTTTAGTTCAATTTAAAGTTCTGTCACTCTAAAAAAAACACCCGATATAAAGTATAATCTGAGCGAAGTTAACTTAGACTTTTAATAACATTTATATGTCTTACTTCTTACTTTCATCATAAGTTTTACAGTATACGTTATATAAGGAGCTACAAATCTCTCTGGTTTTATATCATTATGCAATATTTTGAAGCATCTTTATCAAATAAAGATTATTGTGATTAAATATTTCGATACTGCAGTTTATATCATTAAGAACATCATGAACATTTAACGTGATAATCGTGACGCTCCGTTGACAATCCACATTTATTTTCTTCAGATTTCTGACATATTCCTGAAGGCTATTTGTACATTGTCAATCTATGGTAAAATCACAACAAATTAGTGAATGGTCTGTCAGACCAGTCAATTCCATAGTTCCACTTGACTAAACAATCAAATTATCGGTCACACAAAGAAAATCAACGAGTGTCTCATTAGAAGAGCTTATTTTGGTTGAATCTCGTATCATTTATTCATACCAGAATTCTTTAAAGTAACAGTAAAATAAACATCAGTCTGATTTGGTTTTAAACAAAGTACATAAAATTGCCTGCCACGAAAGTAGAATCAAATTGTAGGTAAAATCTCTCTAAAAGTTCAGTAGTTTTTTGCAACTATTGATTGCCTGCATTAGTTTCACGATCCACAATAGAAGGATACAGTTATGTCATAAATGGCGATTTATATTTGTTCCAAATGTGATTCAAAATTTTTATTCTCATACTGAACTCTACCCTATAGTATTTTCACATTCACCAAAATTTGTCCCCTTCTAGTAGGTCGATCAGCATGAAATTTTTCAATATTGGGAATTTAAATCCTCTCAGTTAGAAATTCTTGATTCAATTAAGGCCAGGTAACTCCGAGAAATCATAATAACTCTGTGAAATAAACTCTGAGAATAAGGAGAAACAGCTATCTGAAGAACGAATATTGAAATGGCGTATACTTAGTGAATATATTATTTTTTTAATTTGAAATTTTAGGAGTGCCATGTTTACGAGGTTTGTTTAAAAAATATCCGCCCTTAATTCATATCTCCGTTTCCATATATTAAAGCAGTCCTCGCACGCA
This sequence comes from Megalocaria dilatata, assembly GCA_034642435.1. Taxonomy (NCBI): domain Eukaryota; kingdom Metazoa; phylum Arthropoda; class Insecta; order Coleoptera; family Coccinellidae; genus Megalocaria; species Megalocaria dilatata. The sequence goes on along the minus strand of CM067859.1, from coordinate 46,019,299 downwards.
TATTTCGGAACTAAATCGAGACTGTACAGAGGCTGCTGAAGCTGCCGAAGTACAATCTTGTGGTTGTACTATGAAAGAGATGAGTTCTCTGCTCGGTGGTGAGTAATTTCTCAATAAATATCGTACACACGTGAGACCTTCCCAAAATCTTCTCAAAAATTTTTCGAACAGTAACGGGAAAAACACATTGGACATAAACACACGCTGAATGCGACCCAAAGCATCTGGCCGGTAACTAGGGCATTCACGGAGTTCGTGAGGGAATACTGGTTATGTCCATACCTCACAGAACTAACTAGAAAGTTTACTAACATGAATGGAGTTTTCGATTGGCACTAGGTGAAACATTTTAATATTTTCATTTGAAATAATTCACACAGTTTTTATGTTTCACAATTTATTCAGAATCCTGCCACGTGTTTCGGTCTTTCGACCATCTTCAAAGGAGTAAAGAAAGAAACTAAACGTGATATTGAAAAATGCTCTATTTATTAAACTTCATTTGCGTATTTTTCTTGCGCATGTATATAACTAAAATCTTAAAAATTGAAAAAGGTTCTATTTATTACACTTCGGATATCTGTGTATTTTTATAGCGCATGGAAATTACTTGAGACTTAAAACTTGAAAAAGGTTCTATTTATTAGACTTCGGACATCTGTGTATTTTCATGGCGCATGGAAATAACAGCATCCAATATAGAGGTGTTGCCGAATAGTATTTGGGAATTTGTTAAACTCAGCTCTTTCTAAACGGCTTTTTTGATTGAAAGAATCTCCAAATAGTCCATCAATTCACCCTTACTCAATACAATGTTCTGCAAAGCCGGAAGATTTCTGGTTTTTCAAAATAGACATTCTATGTTCTTTGATTCTATGCTGTAAACATTGTGAGGATTGTAATGCTACATGTATAGGACAAACAGACCGATGTTTACAGCATAGAATCAAAGAACATAGGATTTCTATTATGAAAAACTAGAAATCTACCGGTTTTGCAAAACATTGTATAGGAAACAATCATTTTTTTTAACGAGAAAGATGTCACTTCACTATATACTGTTAGTGAGGGTACATTGATGGACTATTTGGAGATTCTTTCAAACAAAAAATCCGTTGAGAAAAAGATGAATTTAACAAATTCCGAAATACTATTCGGCAACACCACTATATTGAATGTTGTTAATTCCATGCGCCATAAAAATACACAGATGTCCGAAGTGTAATAAATAGAACCTTAATTAGGAGTATGAGCTATGGTAATAGAAAGTTCTAGAAATCCAGACAGTGTAAAATACATCTGTAATTCAATTCTATACTCGAACAAACTCGAGAAGGTTTTGTAGATCACAGAGGCAAATTGCAGACATGCGCACGTTTCAAACTGATTGGTTGTCGTTAGTGCAATATATGCTAGTGACTCCAAATCTGTCAAGTATCTATATTCGCTATACACAGAAACTCCAAAGGTATTACTAATACGCTAGCGCCATCAGGAGTATGCAAAATACATATTAAGAGACTCTAAGATATTAATAATACACTAACGCCATCTAGAGTATGCAAAATACATACGAGTTAATTCAAGTAAAGAAATATATTCTCGACATTTTCACGTTACGAACGCAGAATAAACTTTCCTCATGCTCCAATCAGACCATAAGTTGCCGTAATTCTCAAAAATTAGTATATTCATATTAAATTTAAATATAAATATTAATATCTTAGAGTCTCTTTATATGTAGTTTGCATACTCTAGATGACGCTAGTGTATTGGTAATATCTTTAGAGTCTCTATGTACAGCGAATATAAATACTGGACAGATTTGGAGTCAATAGCATACATTACACTGACGAAAACCAATCAGTTTGAAACATGCGCATGTCTGCAATTTGCCTCTGTGATCTACAAAACCTTCTCGAGTTTGTTCGAGAATAGAATTGTTATACAGATGTATGTTATACTGTCTTGATTTCTAGAACTCTCTATTACCATAGCTCATACTCCTTATTGATGATTTTTGGTACAGATCAGCCGAATTAATTTATTTTGAATAGAACCTTTTTCAATTTTTAAGCTTCAAATAATTTCCGTGCGCGATAAAAATACACAGATGTCCGAAGTGTAATAAATAGAACATTTCTCAATTTTAAGTTCAGTTCCTTTTTTTTGTACTTTGAAGATGGTCGAAAAACCGAAACACGTGCCAGGATTCTGAATAAATTGTAAAACATAAAAACTGTGTGAATTATTTTAAATAATATTGTTATAATGTTTCCCTAGTGCAAACTGCATACTCCATTCATGTTATAGATTTTGGTGAATTTCAGATTCAATATTGTTCATGAATATTTCGGCTTATAAAGAACTTAGTGGATTTCCCATAATTAAATCTTTTGCAGATATATTTTATTTATAAATTGAAAGTTGTTTTCTTTAGTGTAACTTTTTAGGCATTCAAAAGTATTCTTCTTGATAATTGTAGTTTACATCTGTTTTTGATTTGTAAATTTTCTACAAGTTCAATCATTTCGTTAAGAGGAATACTCTGAAACTAATTTTAAACGTCGAATGAAATGAATTTAGCATTATCCGGTACGCGAATATTTTTTATGTTATTTATTAACTAATTAACTTAATATTTGGAAGTATTTCGATTGGTATTCAGTTTCTTTCAGAATAATCTGAATTAATTATTTTGAGAGATTTAATGAAGGATCTTTAAATAGATTCTTCTGTTACTGAATTGTTTCAGCCGTTACTATTTGGTAGTTGATCATAATTAAAACAAATTGTAGAAATTACTATGTTTTACTACCAAAAAAGATATATTACACATTTTCTTGTGGCTCGAGTTTCGGGAAATGAACTATCCCATCATCAGACAACTTGAGTTGTCTGATGATGTCCCTATTTCTGTGCAGAAAACACACTGCCTTAAGAAAGAAGATCTGTCGGACATCTAGTATCCTTGCTTCCTTTTATAAGTTATCCGATGGGTAAGTTCTTTCTTTCTTGAGAACAATTTTTAAGAAATATTTCTGTAGTGTGTTCAACTTTTTTTGATATACATTCGTGATGCCACTCCATCCGATAATTCCATATGCTATACGGGAGTCTACAAGAGCAAAATAGAGCATTTTGAGATGGTTTAGAGGTAAGATCTTAGCAAGAAACCTGAAGCGGCCCAAAAACGTTCTGATTATATTAACAATGTTATTAACGTGATTATTCCGACGAAGATGAGAATCAATAATAATCCCCAGGTATTTAATATTTTCGGTAATTCTTATTGTTATCTTTTTATTATGATTATTCAACTCCAAAGTGTTATACTGTGGTAATTTGGTTTTGTAGCTTGTTATAGGAACGAACATTGTTTTGTCAAAATTTATGGTAGAAATTTATAATTAAACCAGTAAACAATGTCACTCATTTCTGCCTGAATTTTAATTTTTAGATCCTCCCAACTGCCCGATGTATACAATATAACGATATCATCAGCAAAGTTCATGATGTGTCCAGATGTTCTAGTGGTGAGTAGAGTATTTATATAATATGTATGATGAATAGAATTGACCCGAGCACTGCGCCCTGCGGTACTCCTCATTTAACCAATTCAAATCTACTACTATACGTATCTTCAATTTTGACACATTGTTTCCTATCATACAGATAGGATCTGAACAAATCGTGAGTCAGTCCTCGTATTCCCACATCCTCCAAGGACTCCAACAACTGTTAATGGTCGACAGAGTCGAACGCCTTTTCAAGATCCAAAAACACAGCAATGGCAGGTTGGCTATTATCAATTGCATCATACATTTTTTGCGTTAGTGATGCAATGGCTCCTTCCTTAGATTTCCTGCTCCGAAACCCGAACTGATTATCAGCAATTACATTATGTTTCTCCAGAAACAGCTCGAGCCTCACTTTGATAACCTTCTCGAAAATTTTAGCGTAACTAGTCACCAGAGATATCGGTCTAAAATTTGATGGTATAGTTTTGTCTCCTATTTTATGTGGAGGTTTTATTACTGTGATTTTAAATTCATCAGGGCAGATTCCATCTTCCATTATGATATCTATAATGTAACACAGATGTTTTCTTACTATCTCTCTATAAATTGTTTTCAATGTCTCGGCTTTGATATCATCTATACCAGGCGTCTTAATATTTTTCAAAGATAATATAATCTCACTAATCTCCCTCTCATCCGGTTTGAGGAAGAATGAGCAGAGATTTATCACTCTGGGGGGAGGTGGCACTGGAGGCTTTTCTATGTTTTGTGCTAGCTCTTGTCCTATGTTGGAAAAAAAATCACCGAACGTATTGGCGATTTCTTTATTGGAGTCTACGTAGTTTCCATCTTTTGATTACAGCTGTCTTATTCTTGTGGGCTTACTATTGGTGTTGGTAATATTTTTTATAGTTTTCCAAAGTTTTCGCGAACTATCCATATTATTTTCAATTTGATTTTTATAATGGTCGAGTTTAGTATAATAATATAGATGAGGTTATTCAAATAATTTCTGTATTTGATATAGTTCACTTTTAGCCCTAGATTTTCTTTATTTTTTTGCCACTCCTTGTACAGTTTCTCGCACTTTTTTATGGACTTTATTAGCCCTATGGTAATCCAATCCTTCTTCTTCATGTATTTCCGTTTTTCCTCATAAGTTTTGGTATTTTTTCAATATTTTGTTTGATTTTAGCAATAAAATAGGTTGTAGCTTTTTGTGCGTCTTTAATGTTATATAATGAATCCCAGTTCAGTTTATTCAAATCGTCCTTAAACCCTGTAATATTTATCCTTTCCAACATGTTATTCCTGTAGTTGGGTTCAATAACCTCGAAACTGTCTGCATTCGATATAGTAGCTCTATGATCTGTTACAAGAGGATCCAAAATGAAGCTTGAAAAGTAGTCGCTGAGTTCGCCTTTTTTTATTCGTACAAACATATGATCCAAGCAGCTTTTAGAGTCTCCTTGGACTCTGGTATAGGTGTTAACAGTTGAAATGAAGTTAAACATGCTCATTATGTCCAGATACTCGGATACAACTATGTTGTCCTTAGAGGGTAAGTCGATGTTTATATCGCCTATAACTACATGAATATCAGTATTCTCCATATCATTATTGCAAAGGTAATCGTATGGTCGATTTACAAATTCTTTATCATTGGTTGCAGGTGATCTATATAGGGCTGTAATTTTTATAATTTTCTGTTCCTTTTAACAGATTATCTCAATTGTTTTACATTCTGAGATTGTTACAATCCTGGACGTATAGTTAATATTATCTTTCATATAAACAACAGTTCCATCACATTTATTTATGTCACCAAAATTATACAACAAGTCATACCCTCGCCTCTGCATGAAATGTATGTCAAAATCATCCCGAGTTTCAGTTAGAATTATACATTCAAAAGGATCATCAAACTGACTTAGTGTTATCTCGAAGTTATCTAGATTGTTTGAAATGCTTCTGATATTCTAATGGATCAGCTTAAAACTACAGTTGGTATCTTTTATGATCTCGTTATATTCCGAAACATCTCTTAGAAGCTTGGAAGGAAATTCCGAACAGTTATCTCCATTGAATGGATCCATTATTCCCAAGTTACGCACAATTTATAATTTCATAAATGACAAATCGACTAGATATGGTCAAGCATCTTATTCTGACTCATATCAAGTCCACCAGTCACGACTGCAGGAAAATTTCAGTGACGCTACGGGTTCTTATTTTCTGTTTGTCACCTATCTCTTTAACGATCCGGCCAGTAAGTTGGGTTGGGGTGTTGGTTTTCTGTTGAAGGTTTTTTGCCGATGTCTCAGGGGTCTTAGTTATTTGACGCTGGAGTTCTTTGGCTTCTATTTGTATCGGTGTTCCAGGAGCACTATGGGGTTTTTCTAGAAAATCGTTTTCAACATATTCTGGATTTTCCAGATCTTCCGCTTTGTATATTCTACCGTTCACATACAACCGATTTCCTTTTATATAACAGTTTTCATCCCTGTTTCCTCTAGCAATGTTTAAATGTTTTCTTAGGACTCTATATTCTTGGCGTTGTTTGAGCGTGAGGTCTCGAGCTATTGAAACTTTCTTCCCCTTTAAGTTTCTCGAGTTTTTTAGCACCGCTGCTTTCTTCAGAAAAGAAGTGAACTCTACTTTTATTTGAGAGGTGTTCTTTTTCCCGAGCGGGTAAAAGTTATTCAGATCTCCTTCATTTACATCTACATCGACCAGTTTCTTAATTTCACCTCTGACGAAATCGACCGTTATGTCGTCTGGTTTGCTTTCCGATCCAAATATGACGATGTTATTTTCTTTTGATTTTCTTTCCAGTCTCTCGATTCTGTTCGCGACTTCAGCGTTTTTTGACTCTAGCGTGTTTATTCTTCGACTTAAATCCTCAATCCTCACTATTATCCTCACCTCCACAGCCTCAATGAGTGATCTCAGCTCCTGCTTATTTTTCTTTAATTCTTCTAAAATAATCTAATTTGTGACAGACATCATCAGGGACCACGACAGTTAAAGTAGCGATGTTTGTTGTGGTTATCGTTCTGAGGCGTACAACTTTCAAAATATCCCCTCCGATTCTCAAACGATGTTCCGTAGATTCAAGGAAAAACAGTTTCTTACTTACTTCACCTTACCTAGCTGAAGCAGTAAATACATAGGATGGTAAGAATAATAGGAATTGGAGCACACGCTTCACTCTTACGGGCCTATGTAAGAGACTTTCCAAAACAAAAACAAAGGTAGGCCGCGGAAAAAAGGAAAGAAAACAATCGGTCAGACAAACGGAATCCCCGATATAATCAATGAGTAATAGTTATCAATTTCGCATTCCATATCACATGTATACAGAAGCAGATGTTCCACGATAAATGAGAACTCAGGTGAAGGAAATGACATTTGAAATGAAAATATCTTACTCAAATAAAATAATACGGTACAAGTAACTAGCTCACGCTGATACTGGCATAAAAAATAACATGTCATATCACTTTCAGAAAAACAGCTGTTCGCTTCAGACCAATATACTATATCAAACTGAGGTTCACGTCTTTCTCCCCGACGTCGTCTAACCCTTCTTCGGCCATCATGTGCACCCAAGGAGAATCGAGATTCATCAGAAAAGACGACCTGATGCCATTCCACATTCCAATGTTGACGTTCTCTGCACCACTGTAATCGTTGCCGGCGATGCTCAACCGTCAAAGGTAACAGAAGATGAGGTCGATAATGCTGCAGTCCAAAAGACCTTATCCGGCGGTAAACCACTGGGACAGTTACAGGATGGCCTTGTTCTCCTAACCTCTCAACAGCCAAAGATCGAGTTGTCGCAAATCGGTCTCTAATAGCCATAAGTCTTAGACGTCGATCTTGAACTTCATTTGTGTCCCTTCGACGTCCGGTGCCTACTCTTCTTCGATTTTGGGCATTATCAAACCACGCTTGACAACATCTCATAACAGTAGTTGGATTTCTGTTTGTACGGTTAGCGATTTCTCGAAATGATAAGCCCTCCTCCCGTAGACCAATAATTCGACCTGACTTAGCTTCACGTGCTCTAGGCATTTTAACAACAACTAAACATCGACTTTGGATCTCTTCGAACAGCTGGTTTGTTTTAAAATTTAAAAAAATTGCAAAAAACGACTACACATTTAAGTAACAAAAAAATGTTTACATGAAAAGACCTTCACGATTTTTTCTCCAACTCTTAATCATTTACTTCTTACTATACTATCTATGTTCTACCGAAAAAAATTTATAATTTAAACAGCTCCTTCTGGGTGTTGCAGTTTCTTTGTCAGTTAGTATACAATTTCAAACTAATTTTCATGAAATAAAGATTGTTTCAATTAAATATTGAATAGTGCTTTTAAAAACTGGTTTTGAACATCAAATATCAGACTATGTATTTATCAATTAGTCTAATGAACAAAATTCCCGTGCACAATTCTTTGTTTAATAATTTCAGTTGCTGTAAGTATACACTATTAGTTATTTGAAGCATAATCAAATTTTATTGACTGGATATTGAAACAACACAGACAGAACCTGAATAAACCTCATTAATGTAGTGAAAGGGCTAGTTAAAATTCATTACATAATAATTCATGATTTCATAGATTACCTACTGGAAATGGTGAACTGGGGAAAAACAATTGTGATCGACTGAACAAAGGGAATCAATACAGATGGAGACAATGGAATGTGCGACCAGGCGGTGCGTTTGATAGATTGGACAAACTGACAGAGGGCAAAATTCAGGATTCACAAGAGTAAGAATATTATAAAGAGAATATTAATAAGATTTTCTTGGGTACAACTTGGGTTATGAGAATCATGAATTCCAAAGAAAACACTCATTTCTTCGATTAAGTATACGAGGAGAGTACATCCTCCGATATCCAGCAGAATAAATTCAGTTTGCACTCTATTGAACATGCCTATGCAACAAGAAGGATGAAGTAGTCCTTTGCTTCGTAATAGTTCCTCCTAAAAATGAAATAAAATAAGAATTTACTTCAGTTTTCATCATTTTTTATAACTGAAGATAAAGAGTTTCGTAGTTCTTACTACAGTTTGAAAATGTAGTAAAAACTGCGAATCTCGGGTAACTGTATCTTCAGTAATAAAACCAGTGGTAAACGAAGTTATTTATTATTTTATTCCATTTTCATAAAGAAGTAGAGAAATAAGCTTTGCAGTAGCTGGGTGTGAGAAAAATTAACGGCAGCGCAGTGTTGAAGTTTTAGCTTGGACGTTATACAATATTTCACCCGAACATCAGAAATCGATCAAAACATACAACTCCTGCAAAACTAAACTAAAGTGTGGTTGTTGTTCAGCGGCATACGAGCTGTGCATAAAAAGACAGAAAATGAATAAGATAAAAAAGAGAAAAAAAATCATGCAATACCAAAAAATTTCAATTACGTCACGTGCGTATCTGTAAATATTGGCTGTGTTGAATTCCCTCTTATCTAGCTCCCGTATTTTGATTTTTATGAGATCGCCTGCTCAATTTGGTTGTATTGCCTATCGAATTTTGACTACAACACCTACATAACATTGTCTGCCGGATTTTGACCGTAATACCTCATAATTTCCATTTCATTCTGCGCATACGTCAGTATTATTGTTTATTTTATGTGTAGTCACGTTTACCTCTGGTATAGGGTGTTTGCAGGAAAATATTCAACGTAATGGGTATTTTACTTCTTTTTGTGTGCGAGGTTTCATTAAAGTATCTCCACTTGCAGATGCTTTCTGCATCACATTCAATTTATCGGCGAGTTCTTCTTGAGTTTGAGTATAACCTTAATCCAATAATACTTGAAATTCATTGTTCGCAGACTTTTTCTGTGATTTGCCATATTCTTCATTTCTCAAGTCGAAATGAACACTCGAAACACTGTCTTTTTATATTACAGAATAATAGCTGGAATTAATTCTCCAGAATCTCTACAGATTTTAATCTAAGTGAGTTTCATGAAAACATTTAGAATTAAATTTTGAAACATGTCCTAAATACACTGTATCACTTTACAGACATATATATTATCATCACATATGGTGGAAATTAACTAATAAAGAATCATAAGCAATATAAAATAATGACCCAACGATTCAGACATAAGAGACTTTGGGTCCGAATCAGGTTCTTTCTCTGGAGAATGTGCTTTATATTCTTTAAAAAAAGGAAAATTAAAAAAGGCCTTTTTAAATTATATGTTGAACGTTTCTTGGTCATGGAACCTGTGATTCTTTAACATCCAATCGAAACTAATATGTATAAAGTAATATCTAAATATTTTGATCATTATTTTATATTTCTTTTGATTCTTTATTAGTTAATTTCCACCACAAGTGATATTAATATATATATATATCTATAAAGTGATACAGTGTATTCAGGACATGTTTTAAAATTTAATTCTGAATATTTTCATGAGATTTATTCAGATTAAAATCTGTAGAGCTTCTGAAGAATTAATTCTGCTGTTATTCTGTAATATGCAAATACTTCTTCATTGTAATTTTCAGTTCATATATACTGTATTTTTATGTTCGCGGTAAGATGAGATTCTGCAGCAGGTTTCGTAGAATGGTAACAGAAAACAAAGGCTTTCCGCAAAATCGTAGTTCGTTGGCATAAAACTTGACATATTCAAGGTAATATAAAAATATACCGGTGGGTGGAGCCTTGAAAATGTCCGTCAATTGTTAGAGGGAAATGATGGCGTCTGAATTGTTGCTTAGCATAAGGAAATTCCGGTTTTATACTGGTATATGTTTGGATGAACGTTATTATTATTAGGACTTTACACCTGAACCAGCATAAATATTCTGTGACTTTTGATGTGTTTTCACTGATATAAGAAAAACAAATGTTTACTTCCGCTATTTCATTGATTTACACGACAATTGTTTCGTTATACCATGACTTCATCAGGTGAGTATTCAAACTGAGGTATACAATGCAAAACATGACCTTAAATACACAGCTCTGATACAAAAAATAGAGGGGTGGAAAGAGATGGTATACAATAAATAAAAAATATTAAGTAGGGGGGATCTGTTTAAATCTATTTGATCATTCAATAAAATTTATCTTTTATTATATCTATTGATCTGTAAAGTTTCTAACATATTTAGTTTCTGACTTTTGTTTTCGATATGTAATATTTCAAAGTTCATATTAAAATTATGGCCAGTCTCTAACAAATGGTTGGCATAAGTTGAATTCGGTTTATTATTAATGTAACATTTTTCATGTTCTCGTATCCTTGTTTGGAATGAACAGCCTGTCTGTCCCACATATACACATGGGCAATTACTACATGTTAACTTGTAAACTCCAGTTTTTTTGTTTTCACTGAAGTGAAAGTAATATTTAAAATCTGCAGGAGTACAAATGTTTCAAATTTTTAGGTGATAAAAGAGCTTAATATATGAAAACTTGTATTCATATAAATTAATTCGGCTGCTCTATACCAAATATCATTAATAAGGAGTATGAGCTATGGTAATAGCTGGTGTGACCTATAGTGGCGTAAGATCACAGTAACAAGGGCTACCTAGAAAACAAATGAACTCCTAACTCGTACAAGCTGAAAAAGTTTCCGAGGCATCTTCACAGAAGATCTAGGAGTATCAGAATGATATAATATAATAAATATAATAATATAAAGTTTCACAAATGAAGAGTGTTATATACATTTATATAACAATTCTGAACTCAAACAAGCCCGATCGCTGGGACAAGAGTAGCATGTTTCAATAGTTGTTGCTTTCTCTTCAGTGCCATGTAATTCTATAAATAACTCTCTATGACCATAGCTCATAATCTTTATTACAAATGAAAACTTAATTATTATGAATCGAACAGAGACAGCTGAAATATTTCGTAATATTATTGTGAAGTTTTTATATTAGAGTGCAAATATATTGACTCATAAATATTCATGCAAAATTTGAAATCTTCATACCATTTTTCTTCATAACAATTTGTTCACTCTCGTCTGTGTATTTGAAGAATTATTAATGCATCCTAAAATTTCATTTCAGTTTAATAACTCGTAAATACACCACTTTTTTGAATCTAAGTCGACCACGTATAATTTACGGTGATTTACAAAACATTATGATAAAAAGAGTTTAATTGAATCGATTCTTTCTTGGAGGAAATTCATTTTAATTAAGTGCAATAATCAAGAATATTGTCAGACTCTATCATTGAATATCATATTAAGTCGTGGAATCATTCTTCATTATTTTATTTAAGAATGATGAATTTAAAGAGAATAAAAAGTAAACTTATATGAGGGCAGACTCTGTGTGTAGCATCTTACTTGAGTGGAAGCACAACTGAAAGAAGTCATCAAAACCTGGGGAAATAAGCTGAACGATTCAATTTAAGCAGGTGATCTGTACTCGGTTCTGATAAACTACGCAGAGCATCCAAAGAGGAAGAGGATAAAATAGATTCCAGTCATTTCAACGAAGGTACTGAAATTAATGGAAGAATAGAAAAAAATGAAAATATTCAGGTGAAAAGTTGAGGAAATTCTAATCTTGAAAATATTAAGAATAAACCGAAATAACTCTTTAAAATTTCAGAACACCACATTATATATTATTCAAATGTAAATGAAATCTTCACTATATGAAATGTTCTGAATATGTTCTCTGTAAACAAGGCAAATATACCTGTTGTCATGGTCATTGCAGTTTATTATCTGAAACAAAACGTTATACAAGAGGAATTTTATTCATTGTTTTGAAATTAAGGATATTACATAATGATATTCATTGGCCAGCGATGAGGGAAAACCTAGAAATGAAGCTGAATAGAAACCTTTTTTCATCATATCTTCAGTCTATACATAATTAGTTTCATGATGACAGGATAAATTGTACTTTTTTCAGGGAAAATAAAACATGAATGGTTTTTTATGAAATTTCACAGATTCTTCGTCTTAATTTAAAGTTTATATTAAACCTTCATCCATGTACCACATATAAATAAAATCATTTTCTGACACGAAACAAATGAGTTTGTGTCATAAAACAACATTAACTTAAATACGGATTAAAATATAATGAAAGTATTTTATTGCATTCAATTAATATTAACTCTAACATTATTGAAAAAATGCTCCGTAACCGAACAAAAATATCACTGATACATTTGAGCACTGCGATCTAGTTCTAGAAAAATCCTTGAAAATCTGAGGGGCCGAGTTCTACACTCTGTTCTTCTTCAAGTTGGGTATATTGTCGTTGGCTCATTCCAGATGTCTATGCTGACGAAATTTTTCTCATCTTCCAAGACTAGTTCTTGAGGTACTTGAGCGAACAGCAATGGTGCATGATCTGACATTGAACACATCGAAGAGTTCATTCACCTCTTTTAATTCTATCACGGGGCTTGGGTGTACATCTCGAGCGTCCCTGTTTTCATTGTTCCTATTCCTTGTACACTGAGGAATATATAACACGCCTGAAGGATTTCTTGAAGAAGGTCTTGGGCTGTGAGATCTATCTCGAGCTGTATAGGTGGAAAATATTTGATAAGCTATTTGTGCAGCATTTGTGCCCTTGGCGTGTGAGATGTATTTCAAGCATTGAATAGCTGTTCAAAATCGGATTGTCTAAAATGGTACTGAAGGAACATAAACAGTAACATTCCCTAGGATTGTGAAATCTATCCGGAGCACTCAATGGAGGGCCAAGATCAGAATGTGAGTTATATTCCGAGCATTATCTGCTATCTAATCTAAGTAGGATTTTGTGGATTTGATGCTATTCAAAATATTCTGGAAAGAACTTCTCTCCCGAGAATTCGACGTTGGCGACAAATGGATAAATCAAATATTTTAGAGAGTAACTGAGAGAAGAAATATTTCACTGTAAGCAACACAGTTATTAGCTGAGAAAGATCAAAAAGGCTAAACATGAGATGTATTAAAGGGATATTGTTCATAGACGGTGAAAAAATTCGTGTCCTTGGTCTGTGAGAACATTGAGTAGCCCTGAATGGCTGGCCACAATCTGATGAACTAAAAAGGTACTGTACATAGACGGTAAAAGGATTTGGTCTGTGAGATATATCTCGAAGATCACATGGCCAAGATCGCATTGACTTCAAAGGTACTGTCAATAGGCAGTGACAGAACTTGTACGTTCGGTCTGTGAAATATAACTTGAGCATTGAATAGCTTGCCAGGATCAAATGGGCTAAAAACGTATACGGAGATAGTACATGAGACAGGTTGGCTAGGAAATGCAAAAGGTGCAAACACTCAAGTCTCTGGGCCAATTGAAGGGAGCCCAGAGAATTACCTTGATGCATCTAAAAAGGGACTATGCGATAATTCCCTGAGCCCTCAAGCTAAACCTAAGCCTGAACCTAAATAACTTCAGTTTCGAGCGGAGAAACCGCAGGGTCACGTCCTAATAGTGACCCCCAAAAAATACCAAACAACGGACTAATGTGATGCCGCAGTCATCAAAATCGAGGACAAGACCTTCATTAAAATCACCATCTGAAAAAAACACAACAACCTCGGTCATAAGGATCAGGTGGTCGCCAATATAAGATTTGTTAAGAAGTATCCAACCATGACGGGCAAGACCAAAATAAGTCATAAGCGTACCATTCGAGTTAACGAGCTCTATTCTCAAGGAAGGTAGGGCCTATTTTCGATCACGCGAATGCCTAAGCATAAGCAGGTGTTTCAAGAGTCAAGGATATGGACACTTCCTATCGTGCGCTAAAGAACAGGTGGAAAGCTGTTTCCATTGCGCTGTCAAGGGCACACAGTGAAAATTGTCCCAACAGTGGAAATGCTCCAAGGTCCATAAATTATAAAGATAGGACCCGGAACGACGCTCATCACGCATCAAGTAAAAAATGTGCCGTTCAGAAGCATCACGAGAATAATTATAGAGCATTGATTGATGGAAAATTAAAGGATATTTTCGCGTAAAAATCATTGTCTGCCTGAAATATAAGATTTGGCTCCACAGAGAAAATAGACATTGCCATCCATCATAAAACCATTACCATGGTTTCGGGGACATTAGAGGACTTGGCCTCTTCGCCCGAACTATATAAGGCGGAGGCAACCTATCCTCAATTCTTGCAGTATTCAATTTGGAAATAAATGTTGGATGAATAGTTGGACTATTTATAGTCTGCCCATATGAATGTAACAGTTATATCCCACACCGACGAGAATATACCTGGGAATGTATATGATCAGTGTTCTATGGACGTAGAGCCGTTCCTCATGCAGATCGAGAAAATCCTGATTCCCCTTGAATACAAGAAGAACAAGATAGTCATATTTATGGACTATAAAGCCAAATCCTCCCTGTGGTTCTCAGATTCAAGAGTGGAACTTCTTGAAGATCTCATTTTTAACTTCGACCTCACAATGTTAAACTAATCGGGATTACCGAACACATTCGCCTCATCTAATGGCAAATCTAACATTGACATTACATTGTACACACGGAGCACAAACAGAGCAGTATCTGGATGATCGGTGAAAAAACACTGGTTGAGCAGTGATCATCCAGTTTGTCGAATTTTTAGTTTAATAACAATAACGGCCCACTGAGTTGACGCTAACCAGTCCAGATTCCTCCCAAGGAACGCTGACTGGAAACTGTTAGATTCAAAGCTAGAGAATCGCTTACTAACGTGAACCTGAAATGCAGGAATACTTCAAAGGTCGACAAGGTACTCGCAAAGATAATTAAAATTATATACAACGCAGGTATAATGTCAATACCATCCAACTCGCACCCATCATAAAAGATGAGCTGGCGAATTGAGGAACTAAAGCTTTTCATAATAAACCTCAACCGATCGGAAAGAGGCTGAGATAAGCAAAGAAAGGGAGAGAACCACAAGTCTTGATCGAAGGAATCAATTCAGAAGTCGGTAGCATTCGAAATAAATATAGTAATACGTTAAAATAAGGCTTAAATGGCAACTGGCAGAAGTTTGCTAAGAAAGAAGTGAAAAAGTCACCATGATCGATAGCTTATGAAGTCGTAAATGATAAATTATCAGTCTCATCAATTTTGAGCTCCACAGAAACCCGTAATGGAGTTTATACCAAAACCTAGCGGGAAATCGCAGAGGCAATGTTGGGTCGCCTCATTCAGCTCGTGGAAATAAATCATGAGAACTATCTTGAGGCGGCAAAAAAGAATGAAGACAATAACGCCGTAAATTCAAATCTTAATAGTGACCCCCAAGAATAATCAATCTCTTACGAAATCACTAAGGTAATGTTGCATTCATTAAGAGTAAGCGCGCCAAGCTCTAAAATGAAAAGCCTAACAAGCCAGTAATGTGGTGCAGTGTAGTTAGCGCATCCTCTAAATGCAATGTTGGGTCGCCGCGACAGCTCTTCCTCGTCAAGCTCTGAGGGACAAGCTTCCGGAATCACAGACCCCACGCACCAACCCGAGATTGAGTCAGAAACCTTCAGCTCATCTGGCTCAACGGCTGACCCCGATCGAACATATGCTAGGAATCTGCCCGGATGGGTGCCTGCAGTGACGATGACGGAGAGTGCGCCCATGCAGCAAACATAGCCTTTCCCGGCGGAACGGTCACTCCACGAATTGGACGTAAGCACCATCGAGGACCCAATTCGACGACATTTGCTGGCCCTGAGTGTGGAACTTAAGGAAACTCAGGACATTGAGGTGGTCAGGGTCGTGTCTCAACAATTACCTCACTACAAATTACAGATGGATTGCTGAACGGAGGAGCTATGCCAGATATATGGCAGATGCCCCAGGAAGAACCTGAATCAACCCAGGACGATACCAGAGCGTGAGAAGGGCAGAAGAAAGAGAAAAGCGAGAATGTACAAGGAGGTTCAGCGGAGATTTACCACCAATAGAAAAGAACTTGCGGCCGAAATACTAGATGGTCGAAAAACAGTAACAGGTGGCCCAAAGCGCACAAAGAAGGAGATTAGGAGGAAATACCGGGAGGTGTTCAAGGTGGATTCGCCACCAGATGATAAGCCAGTGAGCGAATTTGCTGGGAGAGAATGTCGAATCTATGAACCAGTAACCCCCGAACAAATTATTGCAACCATTTAGAACTGTGGTAAATCGTCGGCCGGCCCTGATGGAATTGATAACAAGAGGCTCGCACGGATCTCCCGGTGTAAGATCAACATCCTTCTGAATAAGATCCTCTTTTCGAAATACATACCTGCCAGACTGAGAAAAAGCAGGACGATCCTAATACCTAAGACCGAACAGAATCTTGAAAACATCGATAATTGGAGGCCAATTACGATTTCGTCAATCCTGCTCAGGACTTTAAACAAGATCATGGCAAAGAGAATGGCTGCTTCCATTAAAATAGATCCTTGCCAGAGGGGTTTTACTGAAATCGACGGTTGCTTTGCGAATAACATCTCCGTGCAGGAAGTCATCAAAAAAAAAAAATAGTGGAAGGTAAAGCGTTTACCATCCTAACGATTGATCTAAAGAGGGCATTTGACAGGGTGTCTCACAATTCCATCAAGAGAGCCCTTAGGAGGTTCAGAGTGGACGGGGATACTTCTGAGTTCATTATGGCAAACTTCGAGGAAGCAGAGACAACAATATTCTGCGAGGGCGAAGAGATAGCGGACATTAAGCTCAAAAGAGGGATCAAACAGAGTGACCCGCTGGCACCCATTCTGTTCAATATGGTGCTGAACGAACTCATCTCATCATTGAAGATAAGGAGAGGGCTTACTTTGGGACCAGTGAACATCCCGATCCTTGGGTATACGGATGACCTCCTCATAATGGCCGACAATGTAAAGAACGCCCAGTTCCTCTTGAAGTACGCATGCCAGTTTTTCGAGGATAGGACTCTCCAGCTTAATCCTACTAAGTGTACCTCCTTATCCCTCGCAAACGTCCCCTCCAAAAAGAAGCTCTTCCTCCATAGAACGCCAAAGTTTTTTGTCAGAGGCCAGGCAATTCCTCCCATGAAGAGCATAGGAGAAACCTTCAAATACCTAGGCTTCTACTTCAATTCGGAGGGGGCTACCCCTTGTGACGTCGGCGGCTCAGACCTACAGATTACCCGCCTGATGAAAGCGCCTCCTAAACCCCAACAAAAACTGCAGATCCTAAATTCCTATCTCTACCCCCGATACGTCCACTACTACTGTCCCCATCGATAAACTTGAAGACCCTAAGAATAACGGACCGTAAGATTAAGCGAGCGGTCGAAAAGATCCTGAAACTGCCCGCACACGTAATTGACGAGGCACTTTACACTCCTACAATCATGGGTGGCTTGGGCTTCGTTCTCGAAAAAGATACCGGACTAGACAGAGTAAGAGAGAGGTGCGCAATGTTTAATGCGGTGATTAGTGAAAGCGACGGATGGATGAAAAAAGAGAGCAAGATGATCAAGCCCGGTTTTACCACAAAGTCGGAGATTAATTCAACTAATGGCCACCGTCTGGATCAATCTTTCTTCGGTGGGGGGACACTACAAG
This sequence comes from Megalocaria dilatata, assembly GCA_034642435.1. Classification (NCBI taxonomy): domain Eukaryota; kingdom Metazoa; phylum Arthropoda; class Insecta; order Coleoptera; family Coccinellidae; genus Megalocaria; species Megalocaria dilatata. The sequence continues at coordinate 46,001,226 of CM067859.1, read as the reverse complement.
CACGCAATGATGCCGCCTCCGGGTTCTTCGTCTCCAGCCCTCCAAGAATGTGGACTGGGAGAGACTACATCTGTGCGATCAAATTAAGAACAAACACACTCCTAACCCGAGGACTTCCATATGGCCCATTTGAGAACAGAATGTGCTAATTGTGGCAGGGTGGAGTCACTTTGCCACATCTTGCAGAAGTGTCCTCTGGGTCAGACGAAGCGCCTGGCACGGCATAACTTTGTTGCCAGGTGAATTCGAGATATGGCGATTCATAAAGGCCATAAAGGAGCATTACAGAGGAGCTCCATATCCGGAACACCAGGGGTGTACTTCAGAAACCCGATCTCCTGTGCCTGAAGGACAATACTATCGTAGTCGCAGACATAGGAGTTTTGTGGAAGTGTCCGCGGGCACTAGGTGAGACCTTCCTCCTGAAGCACGCTGCATATGATCAACTAGAGTTCCGTGAAGCTCTCCAGAACATCTACCTTGGTAAAAGTGTGGAGGTTATCTCATTTATCATTGGTGCTTATGGTATATGGTGTAAAAAGCGCACCACTCTGCTGCAGAGGCTGGGGGTTAATACCGTACACAACAGGCGAGAGCTCGTGACAACTACTATGAGGGGTAGCAGGTCTATCCACTACGACGTCTGCCGCCGGCAATGGGGATGACCCTGACTGTTCGTAGCTACCTCTGGCGTCACCTACAGAGAGAAATCGATCTGTGCGGGTCATGTGCTATACTCGAGTGCGGGTAAAAGGCCTAATTCCGTAGTAGTGCGTGAGAGTAAACGAGCTGTCGCCTTCAATGTTGGGTCGCCTCATTCAGTAAGGTATAAGTAAACAAGCCTCAAGTAACTAGGCGCGTGGAAAGAAATCATGAGAACTAACTTGAGGCGGCAAAAAAGAACAAAGACAATAACGCCGTAAATTCAAATTTTAATAGTGATCCCCAAGAATAATCAATCTCTTACAACATCACTAAGGTAATGTTGCATACAATAAGAGTAAGCGCGTCAAGCTCTAAAATGAAAAGCCTAACAAGCCAGTAATGTGGTACAGTGTAGTTAGCGCGTCCTCTGAAACCGATTCTGAATTTAAAAGCGAAACGCTCACAAAGAGCGAAATAAACTGTAACACCTTGAAGAAACTATTTGCGAGTGGAGTTACAAGACTTAGCAAAAGAGAACATTGAGGACGAGGACTTCAACAAAGTAATCATACACGACAATCTCAAGAACCTTGATCACAAGGATCAGGTACTCGCTAATAACAGAGTAGTATACAAGTACTCAAGTCAGACGGACAAGACCACAGTGTTCATAAGTGCCCCCCGCACAGCTAACGAGCCCTATCCTCAAGGAAGGTACAGCCTACTTCGACATGAATTCATTCAGAGCATAGGTACACCTGAGCTTAAGAAGGTGTTTTAAGTGTCAAGGATATGGACAGTTCTCATCGAGCTGCAAGGAACAGAAGGATAAATGTTTCCATTGTGTCAAGGGGTACAATAGAAAAAATATACCTACATGCATCAACTGCAGAGAAAAGGACAATGCGCATCACGCGTCGAGTAAAGAGTCTTCGATTGCAAAGCTTCATACGGACACTTACAGAGCTATGATCGATTTCTTATTTTCTGTGGCAAGTTAACTCCAACGTAATTCTTCCAAATCTCTTACATAAGCATAAATTAATAACTAAATAAACAATGGATCCATTGAATAAAAAGATTCAAAATAATCAACAATAAATAATAAAGACGAACAACGATTACAAAAATCGTAAAGAAACCGAACCAAGCCTAAGAATAAGCAAAGAAATACCCTATGATTTACTTCATACTCCATATCATATAAAGGAAACCCTTACTACATATTTAAAGGGGTCGTGTTTCTTCCGCAGATCTAACCTAGTTAGACCAGAGTAAAAACTACGATAATGAGACTAGATACCAAAAGCGGCAACGAGCTCTGCTCATATCTTTCAAATTGATATTTCTGTAGACATAGACAGTGAAAGAATTACTGCCCTCGGCCTGTGAGATATCAGAAGCATTGAATGGGCATCCACAAACGAATGGACTAAAATGTTACTGTACGTAGACGGTAAAAGGTTTTTCTGTAAGAAATGCGACCAGAATATCTTACAGTGAGTATGCCCCAGAAGAACTCGAGGGATGAGACTCACACTACACTTTGTGGTGTGTTCTTAAAATTTCCTCCCATTACAAAAAATAATTGGGGACATCAAAAAAGTGAGAGATGAATCGGGATTGTCGTTTTTAGTTTTGCTTATTCAAAGTGAATTATTTGACCATGAGAATAATGATTTGCTCATCAGTAAACAAAAATTGAAACTTCGACATGAATTCGAGTATCAGGTAACATTGGAAGTGAAAATAAAATTGAAGCATTATTATCTTGGATAGAGTAGAGAATGGTTCGTTACTTTTGAGAGGACAAATTAATTTCGGTCCGTTCTTCAGCTCAAAAAATGCATATATCTCAACAGATAATGAATTATCGAATTAATCAAAATATTGTTCAACACTGCATACTACTTTTTCAATCTTCTCATGCAATTTATTGTCTTTTGAGGCGATCCAATTTTGAAACCAATTTTAGATTTCTTCGAAAAAAGTGAAGCGATGACCTGCCAAATTGTGTTGCAACCGTCGAAGAAGTCAGTAGTCGAAAGGAGCAATATCCGGAGAATACGGCTGGTTTGGTGAGATATCCCATTTGATCGTTTTCAAATATTTTCAACAACTTTTGCGACGTGAGGCCGAGCGTTGTTATTCAAAAGAATAACTTTATAATACTTGTTTGTATTTATATTCCGGCCGCTCTTCTAGTAATGCACGATTAAAACGAAGTAACAGTAACAGTAACGAAGTGCAGTGTGTAGCAATTACCTGTAATGAAATCATCAAGTTTTAAAAGCTCGTGGTACACAGAATAACTTTCGAACCATGAATGTGCGGCTTTGGCGTTGATGTTGAGGTCAATGGCAAAGATTGGTCAGCGAAATGTAATTTTTTTTCTTGGGATTATCCTAGAAGATCCATATTTCGTCACTAGTCACTACTCACAGTAAGAAACTCTTTTTATGCCTTTGAAACAGCTGTTCACAAGAAAATAATTGCCTTTCCAGATCTCTTGGCTTCAATTCATAAGGACCTCAATTGTGTTTTAAATCAGGCCAAAAAATACAGACACTGCTTGTTAGGTCACCCCCAATGTAAGTGCAAACTCGTGTTGCGTTCGACTAGGATCTTCATGGAGTAATGTCTATATTTCATCATCTTAGAAGTTTTTTGGCGAACTAGTTGTATCTTCAACGCTGGAAACACTTCTTTTGAAGCACCGAATCAGATGTTACTATTCAAAAATATAATGCTCTTAGAGCCATCTTTTGGAAACGGGCCGAATTGAATTGTACTCCCAATATATGTTAGACTTTTTCAAATGGAATAAGAAATATTCTTTGTTCACTATCATATTTTTCGTGATAATTGAATATACAGGGTGCCTACTTTTAAAAAAGCCGAACTTCAAGGAGATCATACAAGTTATTTGCAACAAAAAATGTCATATAACACTTGGTTGAAATGTTAATGGTTATTTTTCAATTCAACATTTCACGAAATATTTCAAGGTTTTCCATAAAATCATTTATACTTCAGTTATCCTTGTAGCCACATCAATTTTGACCACATATCTGGAAACGGCATTTATTTGCTACAAGATGAGAAGTTCTGTGTGCCAAAAATTCATATTGCGGGCGTGGTAAGAAGATGAATACCACGATTCCGACGTGAACAAAATAAGTAATATTTCTCCAATGATTGTATCGATGAAAAATTATTAGTTATGGACATGTTTTCTTTTCAGCAAAAAATACCTCATTTAGTGTGCTTTCGAATGACTCACCAACTTTTGTGCTAGCTGATTGTCCTCTGCCATAATATCATGGCTAAGAAGATAACAACGAAAAGTTGAAATATTCCAAACCTAAATTTGCTCTATCGTGAAGCTTTTTGTGATCGAATTTAAAATCTGATAGTTTCTGTCACTTAATAATTTTGGGTATTAGTATGTTTCATCGATTCTAACGAATTAACTCAATTTTTAATAAGTATTCTAGAAAAAATCAAGAAAATTGTGCCGATATGCGATGTTTTTTCAAACATTGAATATCGCGATATGTTGTTCGTTTATGTATTTGCGAATGTGAATATTCGCGTAGCGGTTCGAGAGTACCGTTTGCGTTTTACCAACAGGCGACAACCAAATAGTAAGACATTTGTTTAAGTGTTCAGGCGATTAGGTGAAACAGGCTCGTTTGATGGTTTCCGAATCAGAAAAGGTGACCAGCAAGGCCAGCATGCACCTACTCTACTTCAAGCTGTCCGGGTTGTACTTTGAGGCGTTATTGTCTCGTTGGCAGTTGGACTGGGAGGAGTCCGAAACCAGTCGTTGTAACTTCGGCTGGATCCCGCTCGTCAGGTTTATCCAGAAGAACTCCTGGTTTAGACCAGCTTTTCCACTGGCTTGCTTTATTTCAGATCATGGCCCATTCAGGGCAAGGCTGGGTCTTGTCGGGGATGATTCCTGTCCATGTGGTCACTTACAAGCTAATGACCACATACTGCGTGTCTGTCTTCTATTTCTGGATCTGCGGCTCTGCGTGTTTTCTCTGGGCGATCTGTCTGATCTCATCTTATCCGACTTCTGCCGGGTAAGAGTCAATTTCTTGGCGGTTTCTTCTTTCGCCGCTGATGCTGTCTAACGTCTGAACTCTTGGCATGTCGAATGATTTGGGATCTGAAAAGGCAATGATGATATCGTACTAAACCGTCAGTAGAGAGTGTTTTATACACTCAGTGACTGTCGTGTGTAATGCTCTGAGCTGTCCGGGAGAGTCAGGAACATAATGGACCTTAAATCTGACGCAATGTTGATCAAGGCGCCTTCCAAAACGGACGCCGAGCTGATTAGACCCACTTCGGCTAAAAAAGAGATACAATGCAATGCTCCTATGAAAATCCTACCGAAGATCGTGCTGCTGGACGTCAAGAGCACGTCCAGGAAAATGACTTTGCAGAAATACTGGTCAACAAAAATAGTCCTAATCTGGAGCACAAAAAAGAAATACTGACTAACACGAGTATTGTTTACAAATACCCCTCCAAAACTAACCGGGTCAAGGTCATGATCAGCGCCTCAGCTGAACTAACGTTCTTGAGAGAAGGTCGAGCGTATTACGATATGAGCTTGTACAGTGTTTAAGAGCACCCGAACATCAGACGATGCTTGAAGTGCCAAGGATATGATTACTTCACTTGTGCTGAACAGTGCCACAAAACCAACGACTGTCCAAATAAAAAGGCAACGGCTTGCTGCATCAATTCCAACAATAAGAAGCGGGATGCATCACATCCTGCTTTCAGCAGAAAATGTAACATCTTCCAGGCACAGGAAGAATTATTTAGGGCAAATGTAGACTCCTCAACGCCTTCAGCATGAGGATAATGCAAATAAACGCCTAAGTTTTTTTGGGTGTTATTTCAGAAATTTCTAATATAGCCGGAACAAAGGGAATATATATTGCTGCAATTTAAGAACCGTACCCTTGGTCTGGTGAGGTTAAAGGACTGGGCTCTTCCGCACGATTTGTCTACTGTTGAGAGAACCCATCCTTTTTTTACATAACTGATTTTCTGTGAACTTTTACCATATCCGAGGAAAAAAGAGCTGATTATTACAGGTCTTCCAACCGACCATAAACTCCAAAGTGTCCATGGTCTTCAAAGATTAACACTCTAATCCACTGAGATAACCAAATTTTGCCCCAATAAATCAAGAAATGTGTTAACATTTCAGCACATAAAATCATTCAACTTGCAAATGGTATTTTTATAAATCAACCGTTGAAACACTTTTACGTCACAATATTATATTACTTCATAATTGTAACATTGATAGAAATCATTCAAAAGAAACACTACTGTCATCAACATTCAAACTCAGCAATTATAATAGTTTCTTGTTAACCTCATAATGTCTTATGACATTTGTTCGATTATTTGTTAGATAGTACATATGTAAAATGCACCCTTTCAGTGAACTCAGTAAAAGTGAACACGGTAAAAGTGAACAACGCAATTAGAGTTCAAACTACTCCGAAACATTTTCCCCAATTCTCTGTAAACAAGTCAAACTTGGAGGACACTCATAATATATATATATGTATATATATATATACATATCGGGTGTTTTTTTTTTTGAGTGATAGAACATTCGATAGGGATAACTGTGATTTGAGAGAAGGTAGAAGCCATGTTGTTTTGACATTTCTGTTCAGTAAGCGTTGACAAATTATCATGGACTCACGCCGCAACAACGTTTACAAATTGTTGAAATTAGTTTCAAAATCAGTGTTCTATTCGCCAAATTATAGAGCACTTCGTGAAATTTATGGTTTACATTATCGTGCATCAGAGCAGCTTATTCGTCGAACTATCGATAGATTTTCTCTACTCTATGCAACAACACTAACAAGACGAAGAACTACTATAAGTCATAGTGTTAATGTTGATCCAGATTTGCCTATTCGTTGATTCGTGATGAAGCTCATTTCTGGTTGAACGGTTATGTAAACAAGCAAAATTGCCGTATATGGAGTGAAAACAATCCTCAAGAAGTTCTGCAGGTTCCATTGCATCCTGAAAAATGCACTGTATGGTGTGCTCTTCACGCTGTAGGCATCATCGGTCCATATTTCTTTAAAAACGATGCTGGAGCTAATGTTACAGTGAATGATGTTCGTTACAGATCGATGATCAATGATTATTTGTTTCAAAACTTTAATGGTATCGATGGAGCTACCATACCCGTATACCCCATGCTGCTACCGAAAGAATTGATTTATTGAGAGAAAGATTTGGCGATAACATTATTTCCAGAAATGGTCCAATTAATTGGCCCCCAAGATTATGCGACATAACTCCACTGGATTATTTTCTTTGGGGTTATGTCAAGTCATTGGTTTATTCTGATAAACCAGAAACAAGAGACGCTTTGGAAGCCAACATAACTCGTGTTATTGATGAAATAAGGCCTGAATTACTCGAAAAAATGGTCCAAAATTGGTCTGGAGGAATGTGGTTCCTCAGAGCTAGTCGTGGTGGACATATGCCAGAAATTATTTTCAAAACATAAATGTCATAAAATTATCTTTCAAATAAAAAAACATTTGGCTTCAATCTTAATTTTAATGTGTTTCATTTCAATTTAAAGCTTTATCACTCTAAAAAAAAACATCCGATATATATTCCGGCTGTAAATAAACCCATTAAGTCTAAAATACATGTCTCTTAATCCCCGTTTGGAAGTATGCTTATAGTAGAATTTGGATACTAATTGATTGACGTTAATCAATTACATAGAAGAATTCAAAAAGGTATCCCTACCTACTAAGCAATTCTTTCAACATTATTTTAAAAATGTTCCTGTGAGGATTTCAACATATTTCAGGATCAACTGACATCTTTCAACATTTTCCAACATTCAGGTTAATTTGAAAATCACCATGCAGAGTGATGCGAGCGTTTTATCAGTTGTGGGTGATTAATATTGTTCCAGTTAACCACAAAAAAGGGTGAACTCACCTGAATTAAATCGCCGAACGATCCCCCTGCCGCAGTGAAATTCAAGAAACATAAAAAAGGCATCTGCTTCTCTGTGGGCCTTTTAATCTCCAATTCATATGTATAGCCGACTTCCCCGTAGTATGTTGTGTTACAGGCTGAAACGAGAAATAATGGCTTCAGTAAATTGCAAGGTAGAGAAATATATGAAGCAACAACCAGAACCCCATTTGGAATTCCGGGGCCTCGAACCCTGATGCACAAATAATTGGGATCATTCTGGAATTATTGAAGTCGAGAGGGCGAAATAAAGTTTCTATGCTTTGTATTTAAGTCGAGCCGTCAGGGGAGGGAAAGGAAGAATAATTATCTCGGCTCGAAAATGGGGATGTTCAGATTTCAACTAGATCTAATATAATGAAAGAAAAATCGATATTTTTCACTTACTCATTTGGAATCATTTATAGATGTACGAAAAGTTCTCATTTCTGCAGTGCCAAAAGGTTTTATGAAGGTTTCTCCAATAAGATGTTTCATTATGATGTTGAAAAAAACGAGTACCTATATTTTGAGAGAAATCAATGAATTTCTATTCCATTGTGAAGTGGAAGTTATGCAATTAACAATGGAAAACGATATCATCCAAATGGCCGCCAAGGCTACGGCTATATCCTTTTCATAAAATTTTCCATTCGCACATTTGCGGCTGTATATAATAATAATAATAAACGCCTTTTACTGTACTCAAATAACAATGTTACAATAGTTTACAGTATATAAGAGAAAACAAAAGTTGTTCGTATACCCTGGAAAGGCGAAGTCTAGCCAATGCTATTCTCACTCAACCCCATTCAGGATCACATAAATAAGCGAATTAAAATCATGCCAATTAACATCAATCTGCATTTAGAAGCCGGAAAGATAACACCAATTTTGCGAAACAGTTTTTTCGAAACCCATCATATCATTCCAGAATTAGACAATCTTGAAATATTGCACGTAGAAGCGAAAGGAAAAAAAACTAGACATCCTGAAATCCATAAATACAAAGAGTACGTACCGATAATAAAACTATTAAATAAGCAGACGGATCTGTGACAAACCCAACTTTTCAAAGTTTTGCCGAAACCATCAACAAATATATACCGGGTGTTCCACAAATACCGTTTGCTAGAATATGTTTGGGAAGGAATCGAAATGCACTTTTGCAATTTCATAATTGGGTTTTGACCAGAGAGATGACTCCCTGTAAATATTTTGAGATTCGTAGACTTCCCCATATTTTATGATAATAAAATAGATTCCCTATAAAATTCTGAGTTGTTTTAATGTAAAATTTTCATTAAAACATCAGTTGTCTGATGATGGGATAGTTCATTTCCCGAAACTCGAGTCACAAGAAAATGTATAATATATATTTTTATTGGTAGTAAAACATAGTAATTTCTACAATTTGTTTTAATTATGATCAACTACCAAATAGTAACGGCTGAAACAATTCAGTATCTGTGAAATTTTCGAATTTCTGTCTGAATATTCTTTTTTAACGAGAAATTGCGAAAATAATTTAAAATATCCCTCTGCTGACACATGGACATCGTCAAAGTTTTTCATTGGAAAAATGGCTTCCGCGAGAAGTAAGAATAATGCTTCTGTCACAAGTCAGAATTAAAAAGCATGATACAGGACGTCACAAAAGCATTGTAAAAGTTATATATACATTTGGAAGAAATATACAATTTACTATCTAACACTAGATTATGTTTCAAAAATATTATTATCGATAAAAGTGGAATTATATACAAGAAATGAGAGTTTCTCAATGTTATTAATATATACAAAAATTTAAAGTTTCTTAATGTGGTATGAATATTATATATTACAATATTATTATTATTACAAAATTTAGAGTTTCTCAATGTTACTTTCCTGCTTGGTTTACATTACAGGCTGATGTTTTGCCAATCAAAACAGGTGGTGGTTTTGTAGGTCGTTTCAAGCAAGCTGTTATATGGTTCTTTGAACTTAATAACTTCAACGTCTTCGGGCAACCAGTGTACGTGTAACTGTTCCTCACCAAGAAAACTTCCAAACTTCAGGAACAAACAACAGGAAAATAATCCAAGAGAAATCCAGGAAAAATATTCCAAAGGAAAAATACAGGAAAAGATAATCCAAAAAAAAATCCAGGAAAAGATATTCCAAAAAAAAACTGTTAAAAAGAGAACTAAAATGAGAAATACGCCACATTAAAATTTTGAACACTTCTGTCTCTGGAACTATTCTTCAAAATGAAAAAAAGAAACACTTGTGTGTTTGTTTCGCCATTTCTGTTAAAAAAAATGCAGAAACTTTCAAGGCAATCATATGCAAAATTTTCCAGGACAGAAGTGTGTTTTAAAAACGAAGAAATAAATAATATAGTTAAAATAAGGTAACATTCGAAACGTGCATCAAGCAAAAAGTTTCATTCAATCAATATAAAAAAATTCACAGAGGCATTCCAAGAAGAAAAATATATGACAAATATAACATGCTTTAAATGCAGTTCATACATAAAAACGAATCATACTTACCCCTTGTTTGAGGGTTTTTTACTTCTAATCTTCAAGCAAAATTAATTTACGAGAAAAAAATTTTTATTACATTACTCTACAATCGTGAACCGGAAAAGAAATAATTCCTTCATATCAACGCGCACATCACGACACATTGACGAACAGACATTCCAGTTTCTTCATTCACCGGTCTTCTCGATAAAAGTGAGAAATCGGCGAATAAATTCGACGTGTAGATCGCTACAAATTAGAACCCAATTTTTTATGGTCATAATGGAATCTACGTTGAAAAATAACGGGGGCGTCGAAAAAATAGCAATGCACTAAAATTCATATTTTTCTGAGATATTCGGAAAAAACAATCTACGCAAACACATTTCGAATTTTATCCTTCCCAGAAATAAAATTATTGACGATTTAAAACATTTACTTCTACAAATAACATTCAATCACTGATATTTCTAATATTCATTTCATTCCGACAAATGTTCCACACATTCAGATGTGTACATCTTGAATTATCTCAGATAATATTTTTTCGTGTTTAATTGATACTCCCTCACAATTACCTAGGATGATGAATAGTAAATTCCTTAGAATTCGGATAAATTTTGAAGAATATGGGAGAACAGAAGATTTACATTTTAGGGCATTGGTATTATTTCCACGCCTACAATATTTTTCAACGTAGATTCCATTATGGCTGTAAAAAATTAGGTTCTAATTTGAAAAAATTGAGTTTTCATCTTGTCAACTTGTCAACTGTCAACTTTGCCAACCCTTTTATGACCTTCTGTATCATGATTTTTAATTTTGACTATTGAAACAGAAACATTACTCTTACTTCTCGCCTAAAAACGACATTTTTTCAATGAAAAACATCAAAGACATCTATCTATCTATGTTTCAGCAGAGCGCCATTTTCAATTTTTTTTCGCAATTTCACGTTAAAAAAGAATTTTCTGACAGAAATTCGAAAATTTTTCAATAAAATGACTCAGAATTTTATAAGGAATCTATTTTTATCATAAAATATGGAGCTTTCTATTTGAAAAACGAAAGTTGATGTCACTTTGAGTGAAACCGAACCTCAAAAAATTTACAGGGAGTCATCTCTCTAACAAATGGATCTGAGACATGGAGACTGACAGAATTTAAAAAAAGGATAGAAGCTGCATAGATGATGCGTTGAGGAGATCGGATAGAATATCAAGAATACAAAGAATAAGAACCCAGGAAATTCGTCATCAAATGGGAGTAGAAGGCACAATCATGGATGATGCAGAGAGAAAACAACTGATCTGCTATGGACATGTTCAACGAACGGTTCCATCAGGGGCATCTAGGAAATATAAATCACCATTTTCATCATCAGTTGCCTTCATTAAAGTATCATAAACTGCCTTTTGTTGGGATTCAACAGGGGTTGAATATCAAAACAGATTTAATCTGTTAGTCTTCTACAATTTTAATTTCAAAAAAATTTGTATTCAAAAAACTTTTAGAATTAAATTAATGTCTACAATGAGCACTGTAGACATTAATTTAATTCCAAAAGTTTTTTGAATAAAAATTTTTTTTCTTTCATAAACAAAATTACTTAGCTGCTCGAGAGGCGCGTTTTGTTATTCCAAGTCTAATGCGTTTTTGGTTTTCGACCTTTTATAGTTCACTTCACACTTTATTTAAATAGGCAATGGCTTCATCATTACATTATGATTGTTATTCATTTAATAGAACTAGTTTTAATATCGATTTCTTACAAAAATCAAATTTATAACCATAAATCCATTACTTAGCTGCATTTACGTTTTGTTATTCCAAGTCTGATGCGTTTTTATTATATCGCGTTTTATGGTTCCCTTCACTTTTTATTTGAATGGGCAATGGCTCCATCATTACATTATGACTGTTAATTATTCATTTAAAATAAATAGTTTTAATATTGATTTCTTACAAAAATCAAATTGTCATCCATACGTCCATTACATAGCTGTCATTTGCGTTTTGTTATTCCAAGTCTGATTCTTTTTTATTATACCACGTTTTATAGTGACTGACGTTTTATGTCAAGTCACATGGGTACGCTGTCAAACGGGATAAACAGTATCTTATGTCCGTCTCCTGGCTCTAAGCTACCTACCCACCAATTTGCAGCGATATCTGTAGAGCCGTTTTTGAGTTATAAATAGTGTAACTAACACGACTTTCTTTTTTAGATATATATGTATATATATATATATATATATATATATATATATTGATAGAATTATATTAAAGAAATTTTGTATGAATACTAATTAGATCACCCTTGTATATAAGTGATGTATTCTATGTTTCCGGCTAGCTCTTAAGATTATAATTTTGAATAATTGAAATTAAAATATTATTAAATTTGATTAATATTTGAGGGAGGGTTCAATTTGAATTTTCTAAAAGATTGAATTTTTAAATTATATTTTATGAAAGTAATTTGAAATATTATAATCAGTGATCAATAACCTAAATCTAATTCTATGTTAACCTAACCTTATCTAAATAACCTAACGTAATTCTAATGTAAACAGTGATTATTATTTCTAAACTTCTTTGGGAAAAGATTAACAGGATTGAATTTTTAATACCTTTGGTAAGTTTGTTCTTCAATGTATGATTGTTCTTTTTACTGTCCCTTCTTCTTTGTTTCAGGAATACATTGATTTCGTTGGAAACAACACTTCTAGAACTTCTGAAATTCACAGGCTACTTTGTTGATTTTCTTCGATATATCCAATTCGTTTGAAACTTGATTTCTATGTGATATTTTTCCATTCACATTCAGGTAATGTAATTTCTGGATTCAATTTCCATTCACAATAACCAAATAATCTTCTTTTTTCAGATGATGATAATTTTTTTTGCTATTTTTTTCATTATGGACCGACAAGGATTCCACTCTGCATATAATTGGAGACTGCCGACTTTTTCTGTGTCTGCCCTATTTATAGTTTTCAAGAAAAGTTGAATATCAAAGCTTACTAGCTTCTGTCAAAATTATATAAAAATGATGCTTTTGATGATTTTACAAAATTTACAATATTTCCTGGTTTGAAATTACTTTTGAAAATTAGCTTATTTTTTAAACTACAATTTGATGTATGTTTCATGTTAAACAGAACAATGAAAGTCTTGCTTTTCCTTCGTAAAGTATTTCAAGTGTCAAAATTTAACAAATTTTAACTTCTAATGCTTAAAACTTATAAATACTTAATATTACTTATGCATTTGATTAAATTTCTTTAGCTTAGATGCTATTACAATACTATTGATGTCTAAACATTTTCAAGGGTCTCTCTTACATCAATCATTTGAAAATATCTGACGTAGATGCTATCTTTCATTGAATTAAGTGAATTTTGATCAAATTTGTCCTATTTACATAATTCTGGTAAGTTATATTTGATTTAGCTTGTTCTTTGTCAACAATTTCACTAAAGTTTATATGTGATTCTTGATAATTACAAATCTTTTCAACAAATTCTTCATCAATTTCAAATGGTATATCTAAATTCAAATTACTTCTATTTATTGCAACTTTGGCTGGTTTTATATTGAATAATTGTAAATTGAAATCTCCCTGTGAATTCTATTTATTAACTGTCAACAAGAGTACTGTTTTTTGATTATCGTTCAAAGAATTTTCAATCGACTAGTCGTTATGTATCCTGAATATGCTTTTTCTTCATAATTTTTAGCTTGTGAGTATTTTAATGAGTTGAATTATTAATATTTCTGTCAGAATGGATATTATTTAATGAATTTTGCTCTAGTTATACTCTAACGAGTCAACTTATATACTAAGGTGAGTCTTTTCCTTAATATATTTATGTAATTATTTATTTGAACTGTAAATACCATGACAATATATTATATATATATATATATATATATATATATATATATATATATATATATATATATTATATATTGTTATGAAATTAAGGAATGAAATTTTGTAATTTACTTTTTACCATACTCTATTAGTGTAGCGAATTTGTTATTGTTTGAAAAGATAATTTCTGAATGAATACTAGTTAGATCACCCTTGTATCTAGTTTCTTGTATTCTATGTTACCAGCTAGCTCTTAAGATTATAATTTTGAATAATTGAAATGTAAATATTATCAAATTTGATTTGGTCTTTTAGGGAGGGTTCAATTTGAATTTTTAAAAGGTTGAATTTTTAAATTATATATTATATGGAAGTAATTTGAAATATAATCAGTGATTTATAATCTAAATTCTAATTATATGTTCTAACCTAACCCTATCTAAATATCCTAACGTAATTCTAACGCAAACAATGATTGTTATTTCTAAATTTCTTTCTGGAAAGATTAACAGGATTGAATTTTTACTACCTTTGGTGAGTTTGTTCATCAATTGATGATTGTTTCTTTTAATTGTCCCTTCTTCGTTTCAGGAATAACACTGGTTTCGTTGGAAACAAAACTTCTAGAACATTCTGAAATTCACAGGAAACTTTGTTGATTTTCTTCTATATATCCAATTCGTTTGAAACTTTATTTCTATGTGGGATTTTTCCATTCACATTCAGGTAATGTATTTTGTGGATTCAATTTCCATTCACAATAACCAAATAATCTTCCTTTTTTAGACGATGATACTTTTTGGAACTTTTTAATTATGGACCGACATGGACACTAATCTGAATAATTAAAGACTGATTCAATTTTTCTGTGTCCGCCCTATTTATAATTTTCACGAAAAATTGAATTTCGAAGCTTACTAGCCTCTGTCAAAATTATTGAAAAATGATGCTTTCGATGATTTTACAAAATTTACAATATTTCTTGGTTTGAAATTACTGTTGAAAATTAGCCTATTTTTTAAACTACATTTTGATATATGTTTCAAGTTAAACAGAACAGTGAAAGTCTTGCTCTTCATCCGTAAAGTATTTCAAATGTCAAAATTTAACAAAGTTTAACTTCTAATGCTTATAAATTATTTAATATTACTGATTCAATTTCTTTAGCTTAGATGCTATTACAATTGTATTGATGCCTAAACATCTTGAAGTATATCTCTTACATCAATCATTTGAAAATATCTGACGTAGATGCTATCTTTCATTGAATTAAGTGAATTTTTGTTAAATTTGTCCTATTTACATTATTCTGTTGAGTTTTATTTAATTTAGCTTGTTATTCGTCAATAATTTCACTAAAGTTTATATGTGACTCATGATAGTAACAAATCTTTTCAACAAATTCTTCATCAATTTCAAATTAAATACATTCGTTTGAACTAAGAAATATACTTCCTGGTGATTCAAAACTCAAATTTTCAACCATTCATTCATAGACAAAATTACTTAGCTGTTCGAGATGCGCGTTTAGTTATTCAAAGTCTGATGCGCGTTTGGTTTACCACCTTTCATAGTTCACTTCACTTTTTATTTAAATAGGCAATGGCTTCATCATTACATTATGATTGTTATTTATTTGGTAGAAATAGTTTTGATATAGATTTCTTACAAAAATCAAATTTATAAGCATAAATCCATTACTTAGATGTCATTTGCGTTTTGTTATTTCAAGTCTGATGCGTTTTTGTTATACCGCGTTTTATAGTTCACTTCACTTTTTATTTGAATGGGCAATGGCTTCATCATTACATTATAATTTTTAATTATTTATTTAATGGAAATAGTTTTAATATTTATTTCTTACAAAAATCAAATTGTCATCCATACGTTGTCATTTGCGTTTTGTTATTCCAAGTCTGACTCTTTTTTATTATACCACGTTTTATAGTGACTGACGTTTTATGTCAAGTCACATGGGAACGCTGTCAAACGGGATAAACAGTATCTTATGTCCGTCTCCTGGCTCTAAGCTACCTACCCACCAATTTTCAGCCATATCGGTACAGGCGTTTTTGAGTTATAAAAAGTGTAACTAACTATATATATATATATATATATATATATATATATATATATATTATTATTAATACACAAACAAAGGAGGGGCGAACCCATAAACCCTAAATTTAACAAAATTTGTTGCCTCAGTAGTAAACATACCTCATTAAATGTCCAATAAAAAACTCGATAGCAAACTAAGCCAAAAAAAAAAAAAACAAATTTTCATTAATGTCTCAGCCAAACCACCCGTCCAATCCACTCTTAAACACTCCAACCGAATTCGCACCGACAATTCCCGCAGGTAGGGAATTCCACACTGTGAACACGCGATTCACTAAACAATTCTTGCGGCACCTGACAGAAAAGTTTTCCTTGTTAAGTTTTAAATGGTGACCTCTCAAACGAGTGTCAGAGCTTACACTATATATGTCCCTCAGCATGCCATAATTGTACCTCAATATACGAAAAGTGATAATCAAGTCTCCTCGTAGCCTGCGCCTTTCGAAGGTGCTGAGACCCACCATACATAATCTTTCCTCATAGCTTGGTCGTGCACCTCGAAACCAAAGTCGCGTTGCCTTCCGTTGTAGTTTTTCCAAGCACTGTTGATCACGCACTAAATCAGCATTTCACACAGGCCCGCAATATTCCAACAATGGTCTTACGTAACTGGAGTATAATCGTATCCATGATTTCAATGATATTTTTCGGAACGATTTCTTTAACGTGAAGAGCCTGATATTCGCCTTTTTCACAATTTACGTAATATGCTCTGACCACGACAAATTCTCACAAACGGTCACACCAAGATCGTTATGGAATCGTACAGTGTCCAAAAGATGCTCACCCAGCATATATGTCCTACGCGAATGATTGCCCCCGAGATGCAAAACAACACATTTATCTATATTCAGTGGCAAAAGCCAGTCCGATTACCATTGAGATAATGAATCCAGATTTTCCTGTAGAGTTTTGTGTTGGGTGGAGTAATTAAAAATATTCGTGTCGTCGGCATAAAAAGCACAGTCAGACCGGATGTGACGAGATAAGTCACTGGCATATAATATAAACAACAGCGGCCCAAGAACAGAGCCCTGGGGTACGCCGCTCTGTACCACTCTATCTGTCGAAAAAGAACTCCCGATGCGAACGCAGAACTCTCGGTCAGACAAAAAGGATTTTATCCAAAGAAGAAGTTTTCCCCGAATCCCACAATGTTCCAATTTATGAAACAACCTTTGCCTAGGCACCCGATCAAAGGCCTTGGAGAAGTCCAAATAAATAACGTGCATCGCCTCCCCCCTGTCTAAAGCCGCAGTCCAGTTGTTGATGCACCCCAGTAGATTCGTCATGGTTGATTTATAGATTATTATATTATATTAATAAAATTTGATTCAGATGCAAAGGTCGTTGCTTATGCCGATGATACCGTATTTATATTCAGGGGCAATACGTGGAAATCTGTCACTAAAAAGCTGAGGAGAGATTGACAGTAATCTGTAGGAAAATGGAAAATCTTCTGTAAACTTTGAACATTAATCTCAGTATCTTAATGCTTAGGTCAATGGAAGCGGAAAAATATCAGAACAGCAGCTATTGAAAAGCTTTCTTCCGCCTATCAGATGAGATTATATAGGATGTCCCAACGGAAATTTGACCCCCAGGACTCAGAAATGAAGAATTTTCGAAGATTTTAAGAAAATAGGTCAACTTCTGTTTTCAAGGGGACGAATTTCCATCATGAGTTTGTTTCTAAAAAACCACCCCAATGAAGGTGGCATCAACCATCAACATTTTTTGAACAGGGAAGAAATGTTGAGTGTTGGTTAGTTTGAAAATTATTTATGTTCTGTACACAACCCAGTTGAAATTTTTAAAATCAGTTCATTATTCACGAAATAATATAATATTGAACTTAGCGCAAAAGGTGATGACAGTTGAATCGCCCAAACTCAAGAACCTAAGAGTTTTGACGAATCCAAAAATAATTTTCTCTATTAGAGAGAAAGAATTCCTATTAAGATATTGTTCCGAAAAAACTACCTGAGTATTGCAACAACCCCCAACATTCTTTGAATAGGGAGCTTGTAGTTTAGTTAAGAAGTTTCTTTGTTGTCTGAATATTTCAGTTGAAATTTTCAAATTTGTTTATTTAATGGCAGAACAATTTGAGTTTTTGAATGTTTTTACTTAAAAAATATTCGATTTTCTTATTGTGCATGATGAGAAAATGTGTGAAACGCATGAATTTCATTATAATGTATACTATATTTTTTACGATTCTCACTCAAATGTGTTTCAGTCTTTCGTTTTTTCATTATAATTCGGTTTGAGACTTACTTACGTGGGCGAAAATGTTCTATTCTATAGAAGAAAGAATAAAAATTCTCAAATTATACTATTGGAATGGCGAAAATTCTAGATCAGCTGCAGGGTATTTTACTAAAAATCATCCGGAAAGAAATATAAGTCACCAATATGTTAAGCATTTGATGAATAAATTGGAAACTACTGATTCCATTCAGAATAAGAAACACGAAGTTTAGCATCCAGTCTGAAATGAAGCTATTGAAATAGCAGTATTGGACATTTACAGATGGATACTCAGCAATCTATAAGAACTTTAGCACCAGCATCTTATCTTCCGAAATCTAGCGTTCATCGAATTGTGAAAGCTCATAAATTAAATAAAACAGTTGAATGAAGATGATCCTGACCATCGGACTCAATTTCGTGACCAACTTTGTGAGTTACTGAATAATAATACCGACTCTACAATACAATCTTTTCTGACGAGTGTACCTTTGTGTTGAATGAGGAAGTCAATACACATAATTGTCGGTACTGTAGTGATCGTAATTCTCATTTATTCATGGAGATACATGCACAAATTTTCCAAAAATTAAATTTTTGGGTAGGAATATTATAGTAGGAGAGCTGGCACCAATTTTTGGGTAGGTATTTGAGGCAAGCTGAAAACTTGCCAGATACCTCTCCTATTATATCCCAACTCGGGATTGCAGACCTAGCTGGTGAGTAGAGGGGCTAAATCAACCCCTACATTTTTAAAAACATTATTTTTTTTCCCCAAAAAAAATATATTCGAGGCACTACGCAATTTATGTATATTGCAGTGTAATACTTAATGAATACGAAAAAAAATAAGCCAGATAATTTAATCGGGGTTTTAATATTGCCAGACGCGTGCAAAAATATTTTGCAGAAAATTATAAAAAATGTTTTTGAGGAAGCTTGAAATTTTAATGTAGTGTTATTTTTAACTGAAAAATAAGATTCCCAAAAGGGCAGATCTTTTCGGTGGGGCTTCCTACCAGGTGATCAAACGAATAATGAATGGGTACGAGCCTGTAGTGCTATAGACAAGCTGTAGTTCTGTGATTAATTAAAAAAATAAATATATATTTCTTTTCGCAGATATTGTAGAGGATGCCGAATCTGACACAGATGAATCCGAAGATTTCGTTACTTCTGATGAAGAATCCACAGACGAAGAATGTTTTATATCTGATGTGAAATGAATATAATTTATTTCTAATTTTTTTATACTTAAATTAATTGTACTACTGGAGAGTTATTATATTTTTATAAACCTGGTTTTGCGATTTTTTATTTCAATTATTGCTTTTTTTAATGCGTAACCTTTATTAATTTTAAGATGAAAAAATTTTAAATTTCCGAATAGATTTTGATTTAGAATACTGCCAGAGAAAAAAAACAATTTTTAGTTTTGAATGTAGGGGTAATAATATGAACCCTGTTCAAAAATTTTTGGAACAAAAATTGTTGAAAAAATATATTTTTTTTAAATTCTCTTCAAAAAATAAATATTTCTGCGGAAGTATCACATATTTAAACAATTTATTACGTTCAAATTCTCATTAAAACTGGCAAAATAACTAATTTTTGAAAATTGAAAAGAAATAACAAGAAATATGTCCCTTTAGCGTCCATAAATCAATACAATTCCTTTTATGCGAAATGTTTTTAGTACAAATTCAGAAAATTTTATATTTTTTACTCCGAAATTTTAACTAGAAACATCATGGGTTATTGTAAGTCACGTGGCCTTGCCAGAGCCAATAGTAACGCGTCAAGCAAGAACGAAGACAGCTGTCGTTATGCGCTCTATCTCACACTACAGCTTGTCTATAGCACTACAGGCTCGTTATTATTTGTTTGATCACCTGGCAGATAGAAAACCCCACCGAAATGATCTGTCATGAAATGACATGAAATGAAATGAATGTGTTTGGGAATCTTATTTTTTAGGAATACATAACACTCCATTAAAATTTCAAGCTGCCTCAAAAACATTTTTTATAATTTTTTGCAAAATATTTTTGCACGCGTCTGGCAATGTTAAAACCCCGATTGAATTATCTGGTTTATTTTTTTCGTATTCATTAAGTATTACACTGCAACATATATAAATTGCGTAGTGCCTCAAATATATTTTTGGGGCAAAAAAAATTGTATTTTTAAAAATGTAGGGGTTGATTTAGCCCCGCTACTCACCAGCCAGGTTTGCAATACCGAGTTGGGATATAATAGGAGAGGTATCTGACAAGTTTTCAGCTTGCCTCAAATACCTAC
This sequence comes from Megalocaria dilatata, assembly GCA_034642435.1. NCBI lineage: Eukaryota > Metazoa > Arthropoda > Insecta > Coleoptera > Coccinellidae > Megalocaria > Megalocaria dilatata. The sequence continues at coordinate 45,980,475 of CM067859.1, read as the reverse complement.
CCTAAAATTCGTGCCAGCTCTCGGACTATTAGGACACCATATTTTGGACCAATTTTTATCGATGGAAATCTTGACGTAACAACTTATTTGATACTATTAGACGACATTATTGATCTAATGATTACTGACATTCTGAAAAAGGGCGACAACCTATTGGACAATGTACTCACATTTCAGTAGGATAGGGCACAGCCACCTTTCGATAATTTTTGAACGAACGTTATCCAGGACGTTGGAATGGCAGGAGGGGCCTTATAGAGTAGCCAGCAAGATCACCCGATCTATCACCATTAGATTTTTTTTGTGGGGTCATTTGAAGTCTAACGTCGATGCAACTCCATTTAAAAATCTTGCAGAACTGCGGCAAAAAATCATCACGGAATGCCAATTACTGACACCAGACATTTTCGAAACTGTTAGAGAAGGATTTGAAAGTGGATTATATCATTGTATGGAGGTTGGTAGTGGTCATTTTGAACAATACCTACGTTAGTTCCTTAAATAGTTTACTTTTTTTTCTGGATGTTCCCAATCATTTTCAGATCTGGTGTATTTGAATGTATTGGTTTCTGTTTGAGTTACCCTTCCGATAATATTAAATTTCAAATTGCTTAAAAAAAATCACCGAATTTGAAAATTTCAACTAGGATGTTGAAAAAAGCTTTTTAACTAAAACACATCCGCCATCTGTTCCCTATTAAAGAAAAATGGGAGGTTGTTGCCACCCTCAAGTTCTTTTTCGAAACAATGTCTTCATAGGAATTCTTTCTCCCTAATACAGAACTTGAAAATTATTTTTGATTCTTCAAAACTCCTAGGTTCTTGAGTTTGGGCGGTTTAACTGTCTGTTCAACATCGCCATTTGACGGTAAGTTTAATATTACATTATTTCGTGAATAATTAACCGATTTTGAAAATTTGAACTGGGTTGTACACAGAACATAAATAACTTTCAAACAAATCAACACTCGACACCTCTTTTCTATTCAGAAAGTGTTGGGTGTTGATGCCACCTTCATGGGGGTGGTTTTTTCCATGATGGAAATTTGTCGCCCTCAACATAGAAGTTGACCTGTTGTTTTAAAATATTGGAAAATTCTTCATTTCTGAGTTCTGGAAGAGTCAAATTTTGTATAGACAATATGTACTGTCATGAATTTTATGAATAACACCTTGTAAACGAGTTATAAATAACCATTATTTAAACTCAGAGAGTGAAAATCAATAAAAGATAAGGAAAAGACTCACCGTTATATGTTGACTCGTTAGAGTGTAGTCAGACAAAAACCAGTTAAATTAGATCAATTATTTCAGAAATATAGATAATTCAATTCATAAATACACTCACAAGCCAAAATTTTGAAGAAAAGCACATTTGGAAATCATAACCACTAGTCAAGTGAAAATTCTTTAAAGGATATTCAAAAATAAAATAAATCATTTTGATAATCTAATTTAATTGATAAATATTAAATGTTTGAGAAATATTCACAATTCACAATTATTCAATGTAAAAACAGTCAAAGTTGCAATAAATAGAAGTAATTTGAATTTATATATCTAGTTTGAAATTGGCAAAGAAATTGTTGAAAAGATGTTACTATCATAAATTATATATAAACTTTTGTGAAATTATTGGCAGAAAACAAGCTCAATCAAATCTAACTTACCAGAATTATGTAAATAGGACAAATTTGAACAAAATTCAATCAATTGGGGAAAACATAGTGTCTACGTCAGATATTCTGAAATTATTAATGAAAGAGATATCGTTGAATATATTTATGCATTGATAAACTTGTGATAGTATATAAGCTAAAAAAAATTAATCAATTTCATAAATAGTATTTAGTAATTATTCAGTAAAAATCATTAGAAGTTAAATTATGTGAACTTTTTGACATTTGGAAAACTCTTCATATGAAAATAAATTTAGATTTATCATTTGGAATAGTTGAAAGCCACATAATAATGTAAATCATGTTAAATCGGTGAAAGCATAATTTTTTCAATAATTTTGACAGAAGCTAATAAGCTTTGTAATTCAATTTTTCGTAAAAACTATAAAAGGAGGAGGTACGGAAAAAGAGGATCAGTATGGAGATACTCGGGAACACATACACGTCTCTCTAGTTAAAGAATTTCTCTGTTCAATATTCCAGTTCCAAAAACTAAAAAAAAATTAAAATTATTATTGTAAATGAAAATGTGATCAACAAATACGTTACCTGAGTGTTGTGAATGGAAATATCCCACAAATAAATCAAGAATTCAATAATATAAAACCAAAAGAAGCAATCAACAAAGTGGCCTGGGAAATCTGAACATTCCAGAAAGTTTCTTCAAGAACTAAAACAAAATCCTGAAATAGAGCAAAGCCAACATAAGAGGAACATTGATAATGGAAGATTAAACTTACCAAAGGTATAAATAAGTTTATTTACGCAAAGTTTTCAAATTAAATTGCGAAATCAAATCATTGATTGTTCACGTTAGTATCACAATATTTAGAGATAAGGTTAGGTTAGAACATGGATAGAGCTTAGAATTAGATTAATATATTACTCATAGATTTTTATTTTTCAAATTACTTTGATTCAATATTGAATAATTTTCAAAAATTAACTTATCAAAAATACAAATTGAGCCCTCCCTTATCAAATAAAAGTTAATAATATTTAAATTTCAATTATTAAATTACAGAATTATAATATTAGGAGTTAGCTGGCAACACTCGATATATACAACTAGATACAAGGGTGATCTAACAAGTATTCATACTGAAAACTAGTATTCTTTCTGAAATCATACATAAAAGTGAAATTTCATGATAAGAAAATTTAATCCATTCAAAAATAAACTTTTCTAATTAATTCTGCTAAGTAGTTAATAATAATAAGAAAATTCATATAATAAACTCATATAAATTGTCGCCCAACGTGGAGCTAATAACTAATTATTTTAATTAATAATAAATCATAAATAAAAAAATTAATATAATAAAATCATATTAGTACCTACTTGAATGTTATCAGTTTTGGTTCGCCAAACACATTATTAATATTTTTTCGGATTACATGTTTAAAACATTTCTATGTATAACAAACACTCTTGATGTCAATAAACATACAAATTTCGAAATATACGGATTCCAAATTGATCGTGCTTATATCAAAACAGCAGGTGTCAGAAATTCATTTCGCATCATAGCTTGGGATAAAATAGTTAATTTAATCCCATGAAGAATCTCTCGAATGCCTGAGTAAATTCAATCTCTCAAGTTTGATTGGTTTTATACAGAACTTTTCCCCGCTTTCATCATGTTTTCAATTAAATCACTTCAATCTGCGTAGCTTTGAATTATGCTTCTAAAAGAGCACATTTGAGATTGGAGTATCTTTCAAAGCCATCGCTTACCAGGAATTGTTGCCTACTGTATTATCCTTGCTTACGAAGGAATAATTGTATATTTAATTTTAATTGTGGAAATAAAATGGTAATTCTTGATAACGAACCAGATAATGGGAATAGGCTTTTCTACAAAAATATTGAATTGACCTCAGACGCTCTAGCACAAGCAGTTCAGTAAATTCATTTATTATCAACAATTTTCAACAAATATAAATATTGAGAGGATTCTTTCCTTCAAAACTTTAATCCATTAGGAAGCAATATATCTTATATTTTCAAATGTTCACGCCGTTTATTAAATATCGATTCAATTCCGTGACAAACCAACTAATCTGTAAAAATTATGGAAAGTACCGATGTGAAAAAGTAAGCTTCTCCGCGCTTCTTCAATAGTCCATTTCTGCTGAAGATATCAAATCTGTGAAATACTTCTTAAGGAAGCTACATATGTAGAATAAAAACACAGAATTCAATGATGAAAAATAAACGGTTAAAAGACTTCTACCATCTGCATCGTTATATATTGGCGGAAAAGAATGAAAAAAATATATTTTATCCTCAAAGTCTGAAAAGCCCGAAAGAAGTGTCAACCCGAAAGAAGTGTGAGAGACCAAATTGGAATCAGACTTCCATATCTGGCAGATAGATCTAAACTAAACGATTCATGAACGTTTATGGGATTTCCAGATTTATAGCTCTTAAATTTCATTCAGTCAATCCTGAAAAGTGAAGGGAGTTAATGCAAAATCGGTTCTAATTTAGACTATATTCAAGTAGAAAGTAGATTTCTTCATACCAGTAATCTAATTAATATAAAATAAAATAGAAAGGCCTTTTACTTGATAGAAGAAATATAACAAAATTTGAATATTAAAACAAATTGAAATATGTTTATCTTCTACAATTTTAATTTCAAAAAATTTTTTATTCGAAAGACTTTTAGAATTAAATTTATGTCTGCAACAAGCTACGCTTACATTTAATAGACGTATATAATCAAAACTCAATATATAATGTCAAATGGAATAAATAACCCAACAGATATACGAAAGTGATTAAAATTAATAAATAAATATTTAAACGAGACAAAATTTTGTTTCTGGTCTTACCTTTAAGAACACCAATTGCCTTTTAAAAACATGAACACACTTAAAGGACTTCTCAAAGAATTTAATTTATCTGAAATATTTAATATATTTAAATATTCGAATAAGTTAATTCAAAAATCTCTAAAAAAATGCACCATATCTTCAAAAAACAAATATAATTCTAAGCAATCCCGTCTTCAGCCCTCATTTAATACTCCAAATATCAAAATCAAAAAACTAACCTATATTTCTCCACGTGTTAAAAGACTAAAGCTTCGAAACACAGATCAACTATATAATTCAAGATTGATCTATGTTCTAACAAAATCAAAGAATAGTGTGAGTTATTTTAAGGTTTATTTAAATTCATTGACATTCCATAATGAGATTTATTGAAGCCAAAATATAATTATATATTATATATAAAATAAAATAGAAAGGCCTTTTACTTGATAGAAGAAATATAACAAAATTTGAATATTAAAACAAATTGAAATATGTTTATCTTCTACAATTTTAATTTCAAAAAATTTTTTATTCGAAAGACTTTTAGAATTAAATTTATGTCTGCAACAAGCTACGCTTACATTTAATAGACGTATATAATCAAAACTCAATATATAATGTCAAATGGAATAAATAACCCAACAGATATACGAAAGTGATTAAAATTAATAAATAAATATTTAAACGAGACAAAATTTTGTTTCTGGTCTTACCTTTAAGAACACCAATTGCCTTTTAAAAACATGAACACACTTAAAGGACTTCTCAAAGAATTTAATTTATCTGAAATATTTAATATATTTAAATATTCGAATAAGTTAATTCAAAAATCTCTAAAAAAATGCACCATATCTTCAAAAAACAAATATAATTCTAAGCAATCCCGTCTTCAGCCCTCATTTAATACTCCAAATATCAAAATCAAAAAACTAACCTATATTTCTCCACGTGTTAAAAGACTAAAGCTTCGAAACACAGATCAACTATATAATTCAAGATTGATCTATGTTCTAACAAAATCAAAGAATAGTGTGAGTTATTTTAAGGTTTATTTAAATTCATTGACATTCCATAATGAGATTTATTGAAGCCAAAATATAATTATATATTATATATAAAATAAAATAGAAAGGCCTTTTACTTGATAGAAGAAATATAACAAAATTTGAATATTAAAACAAATTGAAATATGTTTATCTTCTACAATTTTAATTGCATAAAATTTTTTATTCAAAAAACTTTTAGAATTAAATTTATGTCTACAACAAGCACCGCTTACATTTAATAGACGTATATAATCAAAACTCAATAGATAATGTCAAATGGAATAAATAACCCAACAGATATACGAAAGTAATTCTTTGATTTTGTTAGAACATGGATCAATCTTGAATTATATAGTTGATTTGTGTTTCGAAGCTTTAGTCTTTTAACACGTGGAGAGATATAGGTTAGTTTTTTGATTTTGATATTTGGAATATTGAGTGAGGGCTGAAGACGGGATTGCTTAGAATTATATTTGTTTTTTGAAGATATAGTGCATTTTTTTAGAGATCTTTGAATTGACTTATTCGAATATTTAAATATATTAAATATTTCAAATAAATTATATTCTTTCAGAAGTCCTTTAAGTGTGTTCACGTTTTTAAAAGGCAATTGGTGTTCTTAGAGGTAAGACCAGAAACAAAATTTTGTCTCCTTTAAATATTTATTTATTAATTTTAATTACTTTCATATATCTGTTGGGTTATTTATTCCATTTGACATTATATATTGAGTTTTGATTATATACGTCTACTAAATGTAAGCGGTACTTGTTGTCGACATAAATTTAATTCTAAAAGTTTTTTGAATAAAAAAATTTTTTAAATTAAAATTGTAGAAGATAATCATATTTCAATTTGTTTTAATATTCAAATTTAATTAATATAATATTAGGAACACAAATAAGTTTTCGCCGTTTTCAACACAAATTAAATTTAAACGATGTGAGACTGCTTGCTGAGTGACTTTTAATGTTAGAGCAAGTTCTTTTTGTGTTTGAGATGAATCTTCCTCCAATAATTCCGCCAATTCTGCATCCTCGTAAATTTTTGGCCTTCCACTGCGATCTTTGTATTCTACGTCGAAATCACCGTTTTTAAACTTTTGAAACCACTCTCGACACGTTCTCTCACTCAAAGCACCCTCACCGTATGCTTCTACGAGCAATTGATGCGCCTCAGCAGCAGATTTCTTTAAATTAAAGAAGTAAACTAATATTTCCCGCAAATGACGCTTACTCAAATTTTGACATTTTCAACTTATAAAAATTATATTTTACCAATATAAAATCAATTATATTAATAGGTTATGTTGTTCTTGAATGTCCAAACTATTTTTTAAGCCGGTTAACTTATTTGTACTCCTAATAATATATTTAATTTTCTGAAATCTAAGGTCTTATGAAAATGCACAAAATGTGGAATATACAAATCAGTATAAGAGACTACTGTATATATACTTCTTAAAGCAAATAAAAATACAATATGAGAAAATCATAGACCATTTTTGTATGCGTAAAAACAGACTTTAAAGAAATATCAACAGGTGGAGAAAAAATGAATGTTCAAAATTATTATATAAATAAAAGTTCTTTCAGCGTTTCTGGACATTGAAGGTGCTTTTAACAATACGCTGCCGGCTTCTCTCGCTGAGGCTATCGCCGCAAGAGGAATCGACCCACTAATATGTACATGGATACAGGCAATGCTATGCGGCAGAACAATAACCACCTCATACCAGGATGAAATCTTCGAATTCAAGGCTGCGAAGGGCTGTCCGCAGGGAGGTATTCTCTCACCCTTACTGTGGACCCTTCTCGTTGATGACCTGCTAGCGATCATTTCGCTGTGGGGAGCCAACGTTCAAGCATTTGCTGATGACCTGGCAATCATAGTGAAAGTTAAATCGGAGGTGACGATATCGGCCGTCCTTCAAGACCTACTGAACACTATTGACAAATGGTGTATAAGGGAAGACATGTCTCTTAACCCGCAAAAGGTAGTTATAGTACCATTCACTAAAAACCTGAAGTTGAATGGTTTAGAACCGCCGACGATCCGTGGTGAAATAATACAATTCTTATTTGAGGCAAAATACCTGGGAATAGTCCTGGACAAGACCCTCAGCTGCAGTGCACACCTGGATAAAGTGTGTCATAAAGCCAGAATGGGTTTCTGGACTTGTAGGCGGATCTGTGGTAAAACCCGGGGCCTAAAGCCCAGGCAGATGTACTGGCTATACACTATGGTAATTAGACCACGGATAGTGTATGGCGCTGTAGCGTGGTGGAAGAAAGGCCAACAAACGGTTGGCGAACAAAAGCTCACCCGACTACAGAGACAGGCTTGCCTTGCAATTACAGGTGCCTTGCATTACAGGTGCGTTTCGCACCACACCCACGGCAGCCATGGAGGTCCTACTAAATCTACCACCCCTGCACCTACTCATGCAGAGGGAGGCGGATCACATACAAACGATATCAACTGGCGATTGACAGGCCAGAGGCAATAGTGATGGGAGGCTCAGGTTTGCTGGACGAGCGTTTAACGAACAGTATCCTATCGATGCCCTCGGATCTAATGTCAAAAATCACGAGCCAGGAACGGAATCAATGTAATCGTCCCCAGCCGGGACGAATGGACCCAGCATGCTGAGATTCTATTGAGAACCGACCTTGGCTTGTTCACAGATGGCTCGCGAACGACGAACGGAACAGGAGCGGGAGTCTATGGGAGTAAACCGAGAATTAACATCTCATTGAGTCTCGGTCAAAATGCAACCATATTCCAGGCAGAAATATTTGCCATTGAGACCACGGCGGAACTGCTGATAAAACGGCAAATCCACCACGGTAAGATCAAAATATTTACTGTTAGTCAGGCAGTATTAAAAGCTCTGGAATCCAGCTGTTTTAAATCCAAAACAGTCTGGAGTTGCCGCACGGTTTTAGACAGGCTCGGTATGTATAACGGAGTCACTCAGGTTTGGATACCGAGCCACTCAAACTATTTGGGTAACGAGGAAGCAGATCGGCTGACATTTGCTGGAGCTGCGCTGCCTCTGGTAGGACCGGAACCGTTCCCTGGAATACCACATGACATGGCTAACGAGGCGATAACAGGCAGAATGAACTCAAGGCTAGAGTCTTTCTGGCGGAGCCATTCTGGCCTGAAACACTCGAAGTTGTTCCGGAACATCTTCGAACAAAAAGATGGCGAACCTAGCGCTAGGTCTGGATAGGGCCAAACTAAGAACACTTGTCGGAATTATGACAGGTCACTGCAGACAGAAAGCACACTTGCACAAAATCGGTCTGGCTGAAGACAATGAATGCAGGCTGTGTCTTGAGGACACTGAAACAGCCATGCACATCGTCCCAGAGTGCCCAGCGGTGAGTCGCATCAGATTTGAGGTCTTTGGCCAGGCTTTCATAGCCCACAGTGAACTGAAAAAATTACCCCTAAACAAGATTATCGGTTTTACCCAAAAACTGGATCTCGTCGGAGACATATAAATTAGGGGTGAACCACAATAGTCCTTGCGGACGCAGTGGTAGGGGGCACAGACGCCCGCTCGCCATAAATAATAAATAATAAAAAAATAAAAGTTCTTTCAAGGAAACGCCCATTTTTAAATTGACAATACTCACGCATTGTAGCCATTCTTCTTCTCAAGAACCTAAGAGTTTTGAATCTAAGAATAATATTCAAGTTTGTAGTAGAGAGAAAGATTCCTATGACGACATTGTTCCGAAAGAACTACCTGATGGTTGCAACAACCCCCAATTTTCTTTGAATAAAAAAGAGATGTTGAATGTGTTTTAGTTGAAAATCTTTTTTTGTTCTCCAAACATCCTGGTTCGGTGATTTTTTTCAAGCAATTTGATTTTGAACATTATCAGAAGGATAACTCAAACAGAAGCCCAATACATTCAAATACACCAGATCTGTAAGTAAGGATAGGGAACATCCAGAAAAAAATGTAAATTATGTAAAGAACTAACGAATGTATTGTTCGAAATGAACAACACCAACCTCTATACAATGATATAGTCTGCCTTCCAATCCTTCTGTAACATTTTCGAAAATGTCCGGTGTTGGTAATTGGCATTCCGTGATGATTCTTTGTCGCAGTTCTGCAGGATTTTAAGGTGAAGTTGCATGGACTTTGGACTTCAAATGTCCTGGATAACGTTCGTTCAAAAATTGTCGAACACGGGTATCGAAATGTGACGGTGCACCATCCTGCTGAAATGTGAGTTCATTTTCTAATACGTTGTCGTCATTTTCCAGAATGTCGGTAATCATTGGTTCAATAATGTCGTCTAATAAATTCAAATTAGTGGTTCCGTCAAGATTCCCCTAGATAAAAATTGATCCAACAATATGGTTTCCTAATATTCCTATCCAAACATTTGATTTTCAGAGAAGTTGTGTAGAAACATTCAAACACTCGAATTGTTCTGCTATTAAATAAATAAATTTGAAAATTTCAACAGCGATGTTTAGAGAACAGAGAAAACTTCTCAACTAAACCACATCCAACATCTCCTCCCTATTCAAAAAATGTTGGGGGTTGTTGCCATCCTTAGGTGGTTTTTTCGTAACAATGTCGTCACAGGAATTCTTTATCGCTAATACAGAACTCGAAAATGATTTCTAGATTCTTCAAAACTCTTAACTTCTTGAGTTTTGGCGGTTCAGCTGTCTGTTCAACATCCCCTCTTGACGCTTAGTTCAATATTAAATTATTTCGTGAGTAATGAACCGATTCTGAACGTTGTAACTGGGTTGTGCACAGAACATAAATAACTTTCAAACTCCATTGGCGTGGCATTTTTTCTGAACAAACCCATGATGGAAATTCGTCCTCCTCAAAACTGAAGTGACCTATTTTTTTTTAATCTTTGAAAATTCTTCGTTTCAGACTTCTGGGGGGTCAAATTTTTGTTGGGACAACCTGTATAGTTTACAGAATAATGTAAAATGCGAGTATCTACTGAATAGAAGTAATTTAAATAACTTCAAATTCAAAATGATATCTTGAAACGAAATGATTCAGTTTGAAAATGTAGTAAATACTACGAATCCTGAGTCAGTGTATATTCAGTTAAATAATTAATTATTTGATTCCATTTAAGAATGATTTCATACAAAGTAACGGACTTCTCCATCCAATATCTTGAAACTTCTACAATATACATTCTGTCAAGAAAGTACCGGGTAGTATCGATTAACATCTGGCAAGGCAATGAGGTAGGTAAAAAATTTTTTTCCTAGATTGGTACCACTGTCCTTGATTACTAAGCCAAGCTTGAGCGGGATCTGTCAACTAGTGTGTTTGCAACAGCTGATTAAGTCAGTCGATGTCAGAGTCGATTTTTACTATGGGTGATTACGTTGAGCAAAGAATTTGTTTAAAGTTTTGTGTTGCAAATGAATTTTCGTGTGCCGATGCATTGAAAATGTTGCAAAAGGCCTTTGGTGATAATGCTCTATCGAAAACTCGTGCATATCAGTGGTACAGAGCCTTCAAGGACGGTCGTGAAGTGGTCGCCCATCGACGGCTTCGATCGAAGATAACGTCGATAAAATTAAGGAAAGGGTGCTGGAAAACCGTCGTACCAGCTTGAGAGAGATAGCACATGATCTTAAGATATCCCACGAGTCCGCACGTACGATTTTGATTGATATTTTGGGCATGAGAAAGGTGGCCGCACGACTCGTACCGAAAGACCTGAATTTTCTTCAAAAACGTCATCGCGAACAGGTTGCTTCAGACATGCTGGATCGCTGTAATTCGGATTCTACATTCATGGAACGCATTATAACTGGTGATGAGACCTGGGTCTACGAGTACGATATGCAAACAAGCCAGCAATCATCGGAATGGGTGGCAAAAAATGAGCCGAAACCGAAAAAACCACGCCAAAGTCGCTCGAAAATGAAGGTGATGCTCATTGTTTTCTTCGATATCCGTGGCGTGGTGCACTACGAATTCGTTCCAGAGGGTCAGACGGTAAACAAGGAGTATTACCTAGGCGTTATGAAATGTTTGCGTGAGCGTATCCGTAAGAAGCGGCCAAATTTGTGGGCGAACAACTCATGGATTTTGCATGACGATAACGCGCAAAAACTCAACAAACGTGCTTCAGCAACCACCGTATTCGCCGGATTTGGCTCCCTGCGACTTTTTCCTCTTCCCAAAACTAAAATTGCCCCTTCGTGGCACCCGTTTTGAGTCGATTGAAGCCATAAAACAAAATTCGGCGCGAGAGCTAAAGTCCATCCCGGAAAGCGCCTATAAAAAATGTTTCGATAATTGGAAGTGCCGTTGGCATAGATGTATTGGAGCAAATGGAGCCTATTTTGAAGGCGACCCAATAAATTTTGACGATTAAATGTAAAAATGTTGTTTTAATTGAAAATTCCCGGTACTTTCTTGACAGAGTAGTATATTGAAAATTATTTATTAAAATATCAAAATAATACCACAAAATATAATCAATGAAAATACATGTTAATGTCTAGGAAAAATATTTTTTTACGATGTAAAACGTATTTATATTAAGAACAAAAAAAATTTTGGGCGGTTTTTTCGAAAATTGAAGCTTTATTGTGAAAAATTGATTATATAATACATTCAAAGCTGAAAGTGTTGTCGCTAGCGACTACTTTTTCCAATATTTCTGGCAATTGACGGATACAATCGAGAGAAAAGACAACTCTGTTTATCTGTTGTCCATGTATCGATCAATTTTTTGACTTCATCACCAGCCAGGCCATGTTTCTTCTATCGGAAGAGATGCTAATCGGAAGGAGCAATATCTGGGTTGTACTGCGGATCAGGTAGGATTTCTAATTTAAACCTTTCTAAGTATGTTTTAACGGGCGATTCAACATGTATCATGCTGTAAAATAACTTTCTGTCGGCATATTGCGGCAGCTTTTCTTCAGATGCTTGGCTCAAACGCATCAATTGTCGGCGGTAGATCTCCCATGCGATCCTTTCGTTCGATTGTAGCAGCTCATAACACACCAAACCCAGCTATTCCCACCAAATTCACAACATTATCTTCTCGCCATGAATATTGGGCAATTGTGTATAAAGGTGTTGCTAGAGTCTGTTTTATCGTCTCTTTTCTCATATGTTCCCAATGTTGGAGGAGTACTTTTCGGTTTTTCGTATTCACTGAGATTTATGTGTAACAATTATTAGGCAATTTTTTTCTCCTACGTACAATCTGTTTTCAGTTAAATAATTTTTAAGAGTTGTCGTTTTTCCTCAGTGTTGTACTCATTTCTTCAATATTCAGTTTAATTTTCTCTATTGTTCAGAAAAATTATTTGCTATTGCGATTTCGGTATTCTTCAGCTTTGGGGAGTTTCATATTATGTTTTTCTTTCTCGTTAATGGTAATAGAAAGCAAGATGATAGATGGAATCAAATATAACAAACATAAGTACAACGAAGGCCATATCAATGAAAATAGCGAAACCTTGATTGATTTCTGCACTAACAACAACATGTGGATAAACAATAGATTCTTCCCTCATAAGCCCCAATACAAAAAACCTGGCATAATACTAGAGGACAAAATTCAATAATATATTACGTGATATCGAGTACAGCTATACATCCAACACAGGTATTAGATGTTCGTAGCTTAACATCTGCAGAAATAGGATCTGACCATAGATGGGATCTGTGTAAATTGAGACTTAAAATACAATATAAAAAGAAACAGCCACTGAACATAAAACAGAAATTAAACATCTAATCAATAAATGACGAATCCACTAAGAACTAATATAACAAGCGACTTACAAAAAAGATCAAAGGCAACTCTATTAAACATTCAGACAATGTCGGAGAAACCTTGAATCAAATCAGGGGAAATATAGCTAAATCGGCTGAAGAGGCTCTGGGATATAGAAAAGTCAGCGCAAACTCTAAACCGTCTCATAAGCATTGGTATACTCCTGAGCTGAAATCACTGGCAGCAGAGAAGAGACAAGGTTATCTCCAATACGGAGATAACAGGTTGGATGCAGAACACATTCGATAGATAAGAAACAGGGTAAAAGCCAACATAAGACAAATGAAAGACGAATATTGGAGAATATTTACGGTGGATATGGAACACGATATGTACGGGACACAGAAGAAGGTGTTGATTATGATCAGAGGAAGGAAAAAGAACAAAATCCCAAAATATTTCCAAGCATGAATGGTAAGAATACATACGCTAAAGAAGATAAATCTCAACAGAACAATTGCTCACCCGAAAATTTATCTGATCATCAAGAGTACATAAATGAAATAAGTATCCAGATGGTGAAAGAAGTAATAGCCAATTTAAAAACGAAAAAAGCCCCAGGTCCCGACAATGAACTAATTAAATATGGCGGAGAAGCACTCTATGGAAAACTGACAAAACTATTTAACAGAATAATTAAATAGCAGAAGATTAATCGAGATTGGAACAGCATAACTGTACCCATATCAGAAAAGGGTGATAAGAAAAATATAAAACTATTGAATGAAATTATTCACTAAAATCATTGAGGCTATAATCAATGGTATATCCGAAGAACAGCAAGATTCCGTAAGAATAGATTAACACTAGATGCTATATTCGTCATAAGGCAGATAGTCGAGAAATCTATTGAATATGCTAAGCCAGCATTTATGTGCTTTATAGATCTTACTAAGGCCTTCTATACAGTAAGTCTGGATGATGTCTTGCAAATAATGCAAAACAAAGGTATTCCTAACAATATAACACATAGTTAAAGAGGTAAACTCCAACACAACACAGATCTCCGTAAACGGAAACCTAACTAGCGATGTACCGATAGCATCAGGATTACAAGGGACTCTCTAAGTCCATTACTGTTCAACTTAGTACTAGATAAAATAATTGAATACGTTAGTAGAGCGGCACCAGGTTACAGAGTAAATATGGGGGAAATAAAAATAATATGTCATGCAGATGATGCCGTTATAATATGAGAAAATAAAGACGATTTACAAAGACTTCTATACGCATTCAACACCATATATAAACAATTCAACATGAGAATATCTATCGAAAAGACTGAAACAATCGATATAAGCAAGGAGGCTTTAAGATGCAAGCTGGTGGTGAAAGATAAACCAATAAAGCAAGTCATGGTCTTCAATTATCTAGGAGTCGAGATATACGCAAAACAAGACAAAGTACGAGAAGTAAGAAGCCAAGTAAACGAGGCGAATGGAATATCAGGAAGCTTATCGGATATAATATGGAACAGCAAATATATGAGCAAGAAAGCAAAAACAAAAGTTTACAAGAAATATATTCGACCGATCATACAATAGAGAAGAGAGCTGATAACAGTAAAACAAACTCAATTCTGAGAACTGCCAAAATGAAATTATTCAGAAGAATATCGGGATATATACTAACTGACAAAGAAACTGCAACACCCAGAAGCTGTTTAAATTTTAAATTTTTTTTGGTAAAACATAGATAGTACAGCAAGGCGTAAATGATTAAAATTTGGAGAAAAAAAATCGTGAAGGTCTTTTCATGTAAACATATTTTGTTACTTAAATATGTAGTCGTTTTTTGCAAATTTTTTAAACTTTACAACAAACCAGCTGTTCGGAAGAAATTCAAAGTCGATGTTTAGTTGTTGTTAAAATGCCTAGAGCACGTGCACGCGGAATTTATCGCCAGCTAAGTGAATTTGAAAGAGGTCAAATTATTGGTCTACGGGAGTTGGGGTTGTCATTTCGAAAAATTGCTAACCGTACGAACAGAAATCCAACTACTGTTATGAGATATTGTCAAGTGTGGTTTGATAATGCCCAAAATCGAAGAAGAGTAGGCACCGCACGTCGAAGGGGCACAAAAGAAGTTCAAGATCGACGTCTAAGACTTATGGCTATTAGAGACCGATTTGCAACAACTCGATCTTTGGCTGATGAGTCCTGTAACTTGAATTCTACTAGGTTTTCGTATTGGCATGCGAGCATAACTCTTTCACCATGTGACTACTCAGCAGTCTCCAGAGTCCACCCCAAGAGGTAGAAAGTGTGATAAGTATTACGCCATATAGCTTCCTGTTTGAGCCCCGACTCGAGAGCCAGAACCGTTTGACTGATAGCAGCGAAGCACTATTCAACCTCTACTGTTTTTGCAGGTCAGTACCCGAGTTGGTTTGTGACGCAACTCACTCGCCGGAAGGAATTCTTATCCAAGCATCCGTACTCAGTCCCATGAACTAAGATAATCTCAAGATTGATGACTACTATTGATCCTGGTACGAGCACCGTCTAACGGCCTGTACGTCCTGACTCACCGAACCCATGTGAAGTCATTTGAATGATCCTGGCGTCAAGCACTAACGGCAAAGCCATTTCGTCGAGATTCACAAACCCTAAATCGTTACGCATTGATCCGGGGCTACGACAAGCCGGTCGAACCGTCAAGTCCCTTTAAACCCCGAGTCATTTCATGAGAATATCCCGAACATGGGGGTCTGTGAAAAGATAAATGAAATACCTCCCTAGTCCAGCATGCGGACTTTCAACCACTCCACCCTCGAGTCCAACACCAATGGGGTGGCCAGGTGGTACAAGTAACACCTGAGGGATCTCGATTCTCCTTGGGTGCACATGATGGCAGAAGAACAACGTCGGGGAGAAAGACGTGAACCTCAGTTTGATATTGAGCGTCATGTACACCGGACAGTAGGCGTTATGGTATGGGGTGCTATTGCACATGCAAGTAGATCACCTTTAGTCTTTATTCGAGGTAACATGACAGAGCTGCGTTACCCTCAAGAAATAGTGGAGCTATATGTCCTCCGTTACCTTAACCGCATCGAGAATCCAATATTTCAGCGAGATAATGCTCGACCTCATGTTGCCAGAGTTAGTTTAAACATTTTTGAAGCGACCCATGTGAATCTTTTGCCATGGCCGCCCAGATCCCCCGATCTTTCGCCCATAGAGCATGTTTGGGACATCATGGGTAGAAGGCTTGGAAATTTACCCCAGCTTCCATGACTTTGGTGGCTCTGAGACATGAACTACAGGTAGCTTGGGATAGTATTCCTCAAAAAGAAATAGACCATCTTATTGCATCAATGCCAAGACGTGTTGGGGAGTGTATAGATAATCGCGGTGGACAAACACATTATCAACAAATTCGTTAAAAAAATTGTTTTTCTTCTTCAAATTTCAATAATTTGCTCCTTGCTATACTATCTATGTTTTACCAAAAAAAATTTAAAATTTAAACAGCTCCTTCTGGTTGTTACAGTTTCTGTGTCAGTTAGTATACATTGAGAGATTGTATTCGTAATTCGGCAATACGCGGGGAACATGGAGTGTGCGATATAGTACAAAAGGGGCGGAGGCGCAGAAGAGCATGGAACGATCACGTGGAAAGAATGGCGCATAACAGAATAATGAAAATTGCACGTGATGTAATCCCGGAGACCTATGGGTACACCACTAAAATGATGGAAAGACTTCTGGATTTCAACATCTAATGAGATGATTGATTGAGTTGGAGAAAGAGCAGGCTGGGAGCCTACATCAAGAGGAGGAAGAAGAAGAGGCAATAGTTCAAGTTTCAAAAGTACTTCGTTATGTCTGCCTAGGGAATATAGATCACTATATGGTCTTCTGTTAAGGTGATATCAAGGTGATTTTATTAGTACGAAATACTTCTCTCACTGAAATGTTTATTCTATCCGAATAGAATAAGATACTCCTTCCTTATTTCTAGGAATTCTATTCTATTCCTCAGGATTCTATATTCTTTTTCAACCTAACTCGCACTTGTTGTATTGTTTCTATATTCAACAGAATTCGGGTTTCGGACGCTTCGAGTGAATTCTTCACTTCTATATTACTCTATACTTTAAACTGTTGGTACAGTTATGATCACGTCTGGAAGGTTGTTCGATTGAACAAACATCATCAGTCAACAACATTAAAATACGTAGCTTATTAGTTGCGACAAACCTGTGGAATATGGCAGCCTCACGACCAAGATACAAATATCCAGAGATAAGATAACGAAAATTGAAAATAGAGGTAATTTAAATGGCGTTTATTGTATTTTATGTTACCCGTAATGTGAGAAAACGGGTTAACGATGAATGGAAAACCTCTTTTTTGAAAATTGAACAACATCAAATTGAAAAATTTGCAGTTTCTGCGTACACAAAAAATGATTCAAGATATCAGAGCACACATCGAAACTACCGTATTACTTGAAGCTGTCGTACATAAGATAAAACGAAATAGTTCACTTGCAACTTAGCCAAAAGCTAAAGCCGGTTTCTTCGCGTGATATTCGCTGCTTACTCGAATATCGAAACATTTGGTCAGGAACCTCCAACAACTCCAACTATTTCACCTAGAATGAGAAATGTATGATGCAGAGCACGTATCATTCGTCGAATTAATTCCAAAAAAGCAATTAGACCAGAGGAGATTCCTGCCATTGTATTCAAAGAGTGTTCACCAGAGCTTAGACTGTTTTCTGTATGATGTTCACTTTTTCATATAAGGAAGGAATTTTCCCTGATTGATGGAAGAGTACACGATTGTAGCCAATATCAATGCAGGGGAGGAAGTGTTTTCTATCAAACTACATCCCAATAGTGATAATAACAATTATGTCGAAACTCATTGAAGCTGCCGTCAATCTCGAAATGGTTAGATACTTGAAGAGCAAATGTCTCATCAGTGACAGACCGTATGCTTTTCGCAAACACCGATCAAGAGGTGACCTCCTTAGCTACGTGAGGCAAGTTGCTTTGGATATATCCAAGGCTTTCGATTGTGTCTGGCATAAGGCTATTCCGAATAAGCTATCTTTGTACGGTTTTCCAGAGGGTCTCTGCGATTGGATGAAGAGTTTCCTCACCAACAAAAACATTCCTGTGCTTTGTGGATGGTGTCGGTTCGCGAAGTTTCAATATGGACGTTGGAGTCCTGAAATCTCAGTTTTGTCGCCCATCCTCTTTCTGACCCACATAAACGATCTTCTTAGTACGGCGAAGAACCACATTGTGAGTTTCACAGATGATGTATTCTTTTACCAATAAAAAACCTCTGCGCTGCATCTCACTTCGATAGATAACAGCAAATCGATTCCCTGAACGAAGATTTCGAAAAGATAAACGAATGGTGTCAATAGAATCTGGTGTAATTCAATGGCATGAATACCCAAACAACAACTTTTTCTCGAACACTTAGTTTGTGACTTCTGACTTCATGATGGAAAATCAGATGCTGCGGCCAATTGATTCCATACATCTTCTTGATGTGACTGTCAACTCTTCGGTCTGTACGGAGGAACATGCAACTCACATTGCGAAGTCTGCTCCAAATAAGCAGATCAGATGTTTCTACTGAATACGGGACTCTGGGACTCAAACATTGCTCTCATGTTGTTATAACTTTTGGATTCCATCCAGAAAAAAGCAATATGACTGATTGACTGCCCAACTATAACAGCCAGTTTGAGGTCGCTGGAACATAGAAGGATAGTTGCCGACTTGTGCTTGTTCTTTAGATATTATCACGGTCGATGTTCCACTCAACGGAAGGAAATGATGTCAACTGTCGCTGGATTCGAAAGCGGCATTAGGGCTGCACAACGAGCACATACCTATGCAGTTGAATTAACAACTCCAAGAATTGCTGTTTATCGGAAGTCCATCTTCCACAGAACTGGCCAGTTGTGAAACACGCAGAAGCGTCACTGAAGAAAAGCTAGAAAGCAAGTGTTTTCTTCAGTGACAGTAATCTTCAACACTTCAAAGTACACATCTATCCATTGGGGCAAGTTCTAGGTGATATAGGTTTCCCTAGCCTCGAGCGGTCAAATATACAAAAAGATGAACAAAAACAACACTGATTTCTTTTCAAGATATTTTCCATTTAAGTATCACCACCATTGCTGGCGCA
Source organism: Megalocaria dilatata (assembly GCA_034642435.1). NCBI lineage: Eukaryota > Metazoa > Arthropoda > Insecta > Coleoptera > Coccinellidae > Megalocaria > Megalocaria dilatata. The sequence continues at coordinate 45,960,946 of CM067859.1, read as the reverse complement.
GACGAACAAAAATTAGAAAAGGGCAAAACTTATTTCTTTTCAAAATATATTTTAGTTTAAATACCACTACCAAAAGTATTTTAGTTTGTCTTTGTATGCATTGAATTATAACATTCAAATTATATTATCAAAATAATATACTTGTATCAAATATGGGCAATGCGAATAATCTGTAATAATATAGCCATAGAAAGTCTAGCTCTTTTTGTGACGTTCTACATCGTATCAAAGCGTTGTTGTCAATAGCCAAATTACATCCCCCATTGTGAATAATCACCGCAAAACGTCCCAGCTCCATGCAAAGTCGACCGAAACTGCAACACACTTCTCTGTCATAATACGTGATATTAAAGGATTAAACATAATGGATTCAGCAAATTACACGGTACTGTGGGTCGAAATGACTAAATGACCCATATATTTCACTGTTTGGTATTTCCAGGCGGAATAGTCCTCGATTATTCTCAATACATTCGGCAATTTGTAATATTTCGTTGGAATTCCGGAACTTGCCCCAGGAGGAGGGCATGTATTCTATGATGAATTGTTGGAATTCGGAACGAGTTATCGGTGGGGTTTGAGGGGTGCGGAGAAAAGAATTCTGGTTCACTGAGTTTATGAAACACATAAAATTTCTGCTCACGGCGATTCTATATCGTAAAATTGCAGATTGATTCTTCAATTTTTCGATCTCTTCTTCTAATAACTGGGTATAACCAAATTAAGGGAGTTGTTTCGGTGTAGTTTTAAGTCTCAATGCGGTGAGAATAATATATTTTTCGTGGAATAGTTCTACTTTGAGCTTTTTCACCGTTGTTCACTTTAATCGAATTCACTATTTATTTCACTCTTGGGTTCACTTTTCACAAATTACTTCCTAATTACAAAAAAATTATTTTGATAATACAATCACTTACAGGCCTTTAGCGTATTAGCGTGTTTTTGAGAGAGACGTGAAACAAGCGAGCGGTTCATTTTGTGCTCTTTGGGCAAGCGACAAAATGCGATTCTTTTGGGATGTTTCTTCAAGGGTGCTTTGTGGGTAACATGTTTGTACAGGGTAAGTATTGAGTGACCGTCTGGTCGAGGTAATGTCCTCAACATTGAGGGAATTGTTCGAACAGGATGAGTATTGCGTGAACCTTTTGGCTTGAAGGACAAATGTTTTCGTTTCTTAACTGGTGTTTGGGCCGGTTAGGTTTCTAGGAAAGAAATAAGATATATTTGAAAGGCTTAAATTCTTGAACTCTTGGGACGTAATTGTTATATCTACCTGCATAGTAAATTAAAAATTCCTTGTTCGATGTAAAATCCGAACAGCTGCTTTTAAAATTATGACCCCACCTTTCAATTGATATAGTGAGTTGTCTTGACGTATAACTTCTAGAGTTCTTTCATTCTCTTCAGAATCTACTCGGTTGACCAATAATATTCCATACAACACTTCTCTGGAATTTGTAAGTAACATTTTAAAGTTGCCGGACTGCGTACGGCGCAGAAACTTTTCGAAGGAGTGGTTGCAAGAATTCATTATCAAATTCCTCATTTTGAATAACGCATGTTACATATGTCGAATTCCAGGAGATTATTTTTTCTTGTAATTTTAATATCTGGGAAATTAAGTAAATTGTCGTGGTTTTCTGTTTCCATGGTAAACTGAATTGGGTTGTATACAGAAAAACCCGAAAATTCACTTAATTTCCTAGAATTACAAGAAAGACTAATCTCCCCGAATTCGACATATTCCGGAAACCAACCTTCACAAGCATCTTAATTCATACTAGTAGGCCCCATCCACGAAATATCAAAATGTCCGCTTTCCATTCATTTGAACACAGGTTGCTTTCCATCCCAGTCACAACGGATAATTTTAAAAAAGAAATTAAAGTTCCAAAAACATTAGCATCAACTGATGGTTAAAGCGAAAATATAATAGATAAATTAATTTCCAAAAACAGCAAAAAAATCACTAGCATCCATATATCCGCCTCTTCAAGAAGAACTTAAAGAAAAGTTTTACAGTATCAACTATATCTCAAAAATTAGTACCCACATTGGCAATAAAATCAGAAAAACAATATCAGCACCATATATACAAATAAGAAAAATCTAGGGTCAATTTTGGTTAAAAACAAAGATTGTCATTTCACTGTTGGGTAAAAAATTAACAGTGCTGTGACCTAAAGTGGCGCAAGATCGCAGGAACAAAGCCTACCCAGAACACAACTGAACTCCTAACTCGCACAAGCTGAAAAAGCTTCTGAGGGATCTTCACAGAAGATCTAGGAGTATCAGGATAATAACAATAATTGAAATGAAAACAATAATTGCTTAATTTACACTTTCATTGAGTAACTGATGACGCGTTTCGTTACATTATAACTTCTTCAGATCATAAAGACTACTGATTTCTAAGCAAACTGTCTTGCCTTTAAATACATTTATCAACTTTTTATATAAGTATTCGAACAAAACGGGAAGAATTTTTGAATTTACAACACTATTACGTTATCATTTAAATGTAATTGATAAATCATTATAAGATATTTCTTATCTCCTTTAGTTACAACTAAAGTAATTAAGATACCATTATACCCCACTTAAGATATGAGCAAAATCACGACTGTTGAAATTCCCATATTAAGTTTCATAAACCAGATCAAATAATAAGACCAGTAGTTTCCTATATTACCGCACCATCAGTAAAAATTTCAAAATCTTTAATAGAACTAATTGAAAGCCATACAAATTTCAACCCAAAATTTTCGATTAAAAATACATTTGAATTAGTTAGAAAAATTCAAAACGTTAGTTTATCACATAACCTTTGACGTTGTTAATCTTTTTTCGAGTATTCCTCCTCGAGAGACAATTAAAATAGTTAATAACTTATTGATAGAAAACAAGGTTAAGATAGTCATTCAATCTGAAATAATCTCATTATTGGAAAATTGCTTATCCCAAAATTATTTTAGTCTTAATGATAAAATTTATTCGAGTAGGGAAGGATTGATAATGGGCAATCCTCTGAGTCCATTATTGGTTGAAATTTTTATGGATGATTTGGAATACACAAGATGTTGTGTATTTGTTATTGAAGCAATTAGATGATAATCTAATTGCAACTTCAATAAATTCTTGGTATGTATTCGTTCAGATATGTTGATGATATTATTGTATGCCTTACTGGGACTAACCGTCAACTAACAAAATTCATCGATTTTGTTAATGCTATTCATCCTAAAATTAAGTTTTCTATCGAAATGGAGTTTAATAATTCTATAAATTTTTTTGATCTCACAATTAAAAGAACAAATGGTAAACATGAATTTGCTATTTACCGTAAACCAACATATACAGATATAATTATTCATAATTCTTCTCATCACCCATATAATCATAAATTAGCCGCGTTCCATAATATGATACATAGACTTATTAGTATTCCATTATCAAATAAAAACTTTGAGAGAGAACTTGATATCATTACACAAATCGCAATTAACAATGGCTATGCACCGGAGTTAATGAAATTGTTAAAAAAAAATAATTAGATGAAGCAACTGATTAAATTTTTCCAAAAACTAAAGAAAATAATAAAAAATACAATAGCCTAACATGTTTTGGTAAAATAAGCCATAATATGAAAAATTTACTGCAAAAGCAACAATTTAATATTTCATGGAAGACACAGAATAATTTAGCACAATTCATCAAAACAAAAATAAAAAGAGAAAATAAATCGGGTGTTTATCAAGTGAATTGCGGTAGTTGTGATAAGATATATACAGGTAGAACTAGTAGATGTTTCACTACAAGAACTAAAGAACATTTAAATAGTTTCTTGCACAATAAGAATAATTCAAACTATGCTAATCATTTATTATCCGAAAATCATATGTTCGATCATGATTTTAGGATAACGCATGAAGTAGATGAAAGTTTATAATCAAATTATTGGGAAACGGTAGAAATAAATAGAGAGAAGCATAAAGGAGTTTTATTTAATGATCAATTAGATCTAAATAATTCGCCTTTACTCAATCTGTGTAAGTAACCGATTTCTTGTTAATTTTATGTTAATTATTTTATTGGGCATTAGTATAATACTGGGAATTTCAACAGTCTTGTAATGGTATCTAAATTACTTTAGTTGATAATTGAGGAGATAAGAAATATCTTGTAATGAGTTATCAATTACATTTAAATGATACAGTAATAGTGTTGTAAATTCAAAAATTCTCCCCGTTTTGTTCAAATACTTGTATAAAAAGTTGATAAATGTATTTAAAGGCAGTTTGTTTAGAAATCAGTAGTCTTTATGCTCTGAAGAAGTTACAATGTAACGAAACGCGTCATCAGTTCCTCAATAAAAGTGTAAATTAAACAATTATTGTTTTCATTTCATTTGATACGGATTTACACCAAGTATAAGCCACCGACATTCAATAATAAAAATAACTACTGGTTTTTCAGCTTATTGTATAAAAGAAAACCACTTCATAGACTTCGGTAAAACTGAAATTCTACACTCAGGTTACAAAATCAAAATATTTGACCTACTCGAATATCTGGAGATTTTTTCGGCCAATAAAAAATATCTGGCGATAATAAATGATAAGCTCGAATTTCATTTATCCCCATTACTGATATCTGTTAATAACAAGTTCCTTTGAAAATAATCAAATGTCGTCAACAGGTATAACTTCATGTTAACAACCTCAAATAAAAAAAGTCCCGTCACTTCCATCTATTGTCCGAAAAATATATAAATTGTAATGTTAATTAAATAATCCTCAGTTTCGAAAATGGGGTGAAACTCTAAATATATATGTCATCAACATAAATTAAACTTTTGTGAAATTCAAGCCAAGTTACCTTATTAATATTCAAAATGTTTTATCAAGCCGTTTGCGAGAAATCAATATATTTAAGAATTTATATTTTCTTTGTTTTCTTTCATTCCTTTTGATGATATGTAATGAGTGATAATTCCATAAGTCTTCTAAGATATTTTTTAACTTTTATTTCAAAATGTTATGAGGAAAAAAAATTTATAAAATAAAAATTTGTACTGAGGTTAGCAGAATAAATCTATATGATATTTAAGATTTGCTGGCTAGTTGAGAAGAATTTTAAGATTATTTTTGCTCTAAATTTCCATTTTCTCCAACAGTGTGAGTTTGATATTCTTTATTTCATTATGAAAAGTTTCGTAGTTGTTATTGAAATTATTTTCAAATTCTTTCAAATAACTGGATTATGTTGAGTAAGATACCTGAGGTATAACACCCCTGGTGTTAATGAATGACTTTCTTAAAAAATATACCTATTCCACATATATAGCATAAAGGAATCATTAAAATTTAACTCATTAGCTCCAGATTTATCAAGTAAATCTGTAAATATATTTTGTGGTCATTTGAATCCTATTTTTTGTATATTTTTACCTACAGTTATTTCTGAAAATCGCCTATTATTTCTGTACAGCTCTTCTTTCAAGTTTGATGTGAAATTGTTAATTTTAGAGTTGGTTCAAAATGTAAACTTGAAGAAGCCACCTCTAATATTTCATTTTTAATTCATCGAAAGTAACTTCGTGATTTTCAAATTACCATTTACTGCAAACACTATGACTACCCTATGACAGATCTGTTGTATTATCTCAATTCTACTGCCAATCTCTGAATCTCACCTCCGAAATAAATCGATGAAAAATCTCTTAATTTATTTGTTATTATGTTTCTTCTTGGATTCACTTAAATTTTGCCTTTTCTCCGAAATATTGTCCTAAATCAATCTTTGATTCTACTGCTTTTCTAATGCTTTTTTCTTTTAGGGTTTTTGATCCCTGTAGATTCAATATTTTAGTCTGAAGGGAAGACAGAAAATGAAACGATAATTGAAAGCTAAGAAGAATACTGAATTGTTTCAGCCGTTGCTATTTGGTAGTTGATCATTATTAAAACAAATTGTAGAAATTACTATGTTTTACTACCAAAAAAATAAATATTACACATTTATGTATTATTTATTTTTTTGGTAGTAAAACATAGTAATTTCTACAATTTGTTTTAGCTAAGGAAAAGATTATTGTCGTTCTTCCATCCATGAAACACCCCTCAAAGCATTTCAGTGGAATGGAATTTGAAAAAGTTATTTTGAAGCTAGTGAAAAAACTCCATGTTCCTGCATGAATACCAAATTGCCGAACTGATACTGAAAATTCCTAATCCATACATTTTTGCTTTACAATCTCACATACTATAATACAAATTGAGGTATTTTGAGGTCGGTGATATACAAAGGGATGCACAAATTTCAAAGTCTATATTGGTATCCGGTATCGATTGTTATCCTGGAATCTTCTTTACCGTGTTCGATGGGCTCTGGTATTAGGATGTCCAGGACCGCCTTAAGCCGTTCTCACGAAGAAATTTTATCAGAAAGTTATTCAATGAATTTCTCAACGAAAAAACTGTAGGAGTATCCGGGTAAAATATAAGAAGTTTCCAGATAACAGAAATTCGTTGAAAAAAGTGTAAGGAGAAATAAAATGTGCGCGGAAAAAACTGAAGAATTCAACACAATCACGAAAAGGTTACTTGGTAGAAGGTTTTTTCAATATCTCAAATATGAAACAGATTAATTCTGCTACCCTAACTACAAGTTTGAAATTTATAAAAAAATTTCTCAAAAATTTTTCAAAATTGAATTAAATGAAATAAATACCTCACATATTATTTATATATTTTTTGTTATATTATTAATTTTTTTTAGTTTGTTGACACTGATGATGATTAATTAGAATTCTAAATAGCCATTCTAAAGATGTGTTACATAATTTGAAAGAGTTTTTTGAAGGAGCTTTTTAAAGAGACTTATTTTCTGAATAATTCTTGAGGATGTGTTGGGCATTTTTGCAGTGAAATAAGGTTTTCATAATACTGTTATGAAACAACCTTTGTATCCATCAAGTGTTTTAGTAAGTGAGTTTAATCAATATTCTTTATTTTCTTTTGATTTTTTTATTCTTTTTGATGGAGTAATGAGTGATAATTCTATATGTCAACTTAAATGAAACTGTGATTTCTAAGACATTCATTTAATTTAATTTCGAAAAGTTTTTGAAGACCAAATTCTTTTTAAATCAAAATTTGTAGTGAGGTTAACAGAAATAATCTGTTCAATATTTAAAATTCAGGGTGTTTCCAAATAAGACGTGAACCTTGGAGGACGTGGTGGAATGACTCATTTACTGTCGTTTGAGCTATTTATTGATAATCAAAAATCAGTAGTTTACGAGATATTTGAGTTCTTATGATTTTTAAAAGATTTCTCACTTTAGTTCATTTTTCGTGAATTTTTCCTACGTTGACCAAATTTGATTCTAATTTGGGACTATTTTCATCAGAAAAGTATATGAGATGTATGAAAAAAGCAGAACTATCCTGTATTAGACGTTGAAAAGAATTAGTATGATTTGAAAGTTGGTATTTGAAGAAATGAATAAATATCAATTTGTCTGCAACTTTCGAATTCTATCGGGTTTTTTTTTAGAGTGATAGAACATTGAATTGAAATAAAACACACATAAATTAAGATTGAAGCCTTTTTTTTATTTGAAAGATAATTTTAAGACATTTATGTTTCAAAAATAATTTCCGGCATATGTCTACCACGACTAGCTCTGAGGAACCACATTCGACCAGACCAATTTCGGACCACTTTTTCGAGAAATTCATGCCTTATTTCATCAATAACACGAGTTATGATAGCTTCAAAAGCGCCTATTGTTTCTGGTTTATCAGTATAAACCAATGACTTGACATAATGTCAAAGAAAATAATCCAGTGAAGTTATGTCGCATGATCTTGGAAGCCAATTAATTGGACCATTTCCCGAAATTATGTTATCGCCAAATCTCTCTTTCAATAAATCAATTGTTACGGTAGCAACATGAGGTGTAGTACCATCTTGTTGGAACCCAAACACTCCTGGGTCGATACCATTCAAATTTTGAAACAAATAATCATTGATCATCAATCTGTAACGAGCACCATTCTCTGTAACATTAGCTCCAGCATCGTTTTTGAAGAAATATAGGCCAATTGGATCTTGTATAGGTGTAGACCAAGATTTTTACGCAAAATTTTCCATGTGGTGGATGCACAGAGTCCAACTTGTTGTGAACGTCGATGAATAGACAAATCTGGATCATCATTAACACTACAATTTACAGCAGTGATATTTTCTTCTGTACGTACAGTTCTTTGTCCTGTTGTTGTTGTTGTATCGAGTAGAGAAAATGTTGTCTGACATCTATCGATACTTCGACGAATAAGCTGCTCTGATGGACGATTATGTAAACAATAAATTTCACGAAGTGCTCTATAACTTTGGCGAATAAAACACTGATTTTGAAAACAAATTTCAACAATTTGTAAAAGTTGTTGCGGCGTGAAACGTTCCATGATAGTTTGTCAATGCTTACTAAACAGAAATGTCAAAACAACATGGCTTCTACCTTATGTCAAATCACAGTTACCCCTATCGAAAGTTCTATCACTCTGAAAAAACACACGATACAATTTATTATTTAAACAACTTGCCAATTTCCTTCTTTATTCCCTAAAAAATTTATTAATTGCAATAAAAAATTATTTAATTCGTTACTTTTCTTTCTCTGCTTCTATCCCTTTTCAAATCAAAATCTGCTGAAATGAAACTAGTGCCTGCTTCCTAACAAAAACTTTTTTTAGGAAATGAAGAAGGAATTTACAAATTTTTAAAATACTTTTGTAATACATAAATTATGGATTCCAAAAGTTGCAGGCAAATTGATATTAGAAATTGACTATTCTTTATATAGCAACTTTCAGATTAGACTAATTCTTTTTTAACATCTAATACAGCATAGTTTTGCCTTTTTTATAGATATCAATACTTTTCTGATGAATATAATCCAAAATTATTTTCAAACTCGGTCAATGTAGAGAATATTGACGAAAAATGTATTAAGGTTAAAAAGGTTTCAAAAAACTCAAGAACTCAAATATGTCGGAAACTGTTGATTTCCGGTTATCGATAAATATAGCTCAAACGACAGCAAATGAGTGATACTAACACCTCCTCCAAGGTTACCGACTAATTTGGAAACAGCATGTATAAACACAATTATATGATACACTAATTCATATGATCTTGTCCAAAATGTTCAAATCAAAATTTAAATCAACAGATACTAAATCAAAATTAATTTTTTTGAGGACCATAACAGTACGTTCTCATTTATAGGATCCTATGCCAGTTTTCACACCCACTCAATTCTGTTGTTGAGTCTGATAAAGTTGAAGTATGGTGAAACAATTATTGTTAATTAATGAAAAATCTGTGGGAATTGTGTTATATTCACTATTTGTTTCACTTCAATTAATTTAAATAATACGTATCTGATTTAAAGTAAGACACTTTATTCCCGATAATATTTATTGTTTATACAACAATTGTTTCGTCAATTACATTCTGATTTCATCAGGTGAGTATGGTAACTAACTACTCTTACAAAATCGGTATTCTTCAATATAAGTATGAGCTAAAAGAAACGTGATGAAATGAAGGTTTATTTTAGGAATTTCCAAAATTTATTCATAAATGATGATTAAAGTAAAACGACTTAATTTCCGCTAATTCATTTAATTTCACAACAATCGTTTGTACCATACCCACCTGACGAAGTCATGTTGTCATGACAAAACAATTGTTGTGAGATTAATTAAATTAGCGGAAATTGAGTTGTTTTACTTTAATCATCAAGATGTATTTCCGACAAGTAGAGACCGATACAAACAAACATTTTATTCAAAAAGCTTCAATAACGGGGATCAGTTTAAATTTGTCTGATCGTTAAGTAAAATGTGTTCCTTATGAAGCCAGTTTTTTTTAGTGTAATCAAGTAGAGACAATCAAGAATTAAATAACACGAGTAATAATTGGTCGTTTAAATTGTCACATAGAAAAAGGAAGATTTTTCACGGAAAACATCGAGACAAAAATACTTGCATTTCAGCTTACAGAATTATTTCACCTATAAATGGTCGTAGCTTATAGACTTCACTCGGTGTAACCCTATTACGTTGCAACTCATGAGATATACAGTAAGATCAATCATGCACTCTGCAATTTCCTTCATTGTTTCAGTTCCTACGACACCTGTGCCTGGTGTTATTCTAGAATAGATATTATCTACAACACCTCAATTTCATCCTATGGAGTTATAAAAAATGAGGTGGATAGCATATACCTTTCAAATTGATTGCCGTATGAATTATTTGAGCTATGTGGCTTAAATATCATAGAAAGAAGAAATTCATTTGTTGTGAAAATTTACAATAGGCTACCACTTTATATTGTACAGGGCTGGCCACTGTGGAAAACCTCAATCTGCAGTAAGCATATTATCAGGTTATTCTTGAAACTTTTTTAACGTAATTGAACTCCTTTAGCTGTTTCAATTTGGCAGTAGATCATAATTGGATACTTATTTTAAATATAGCTATGTTTTACTATCAAAAATTAAAAAGCTAACTCATTTCAAGACTGCAATTTCAAAGTTTCACTTCTTTTTGGAACAAGTGAAAACTCAAAAAAAGATACTGCAGGTGAAGCTGAACTGCAGGTTCAGATAGAAAAATTTTAATATCAAAACAGATTTAATCTGTCAGTCTTCTACAATTTTAATTTCAAAAAGAAAATTTATTCAAGAACCTTTTAGAATCAAATTATTGTCTTATAAGCACGGCTTATATTCAATAGACGTATAAAATCAAAACTCAATATACTATTCTGTCAAGAAAGTACCGGGAATTTTCAATTAAAACAACATTTTTACATTTAATCGTCAAAATTTATTGGGTCGCCTTCAAAATAGGCTCCATTTGCTCCAATACATCTATGCCAACGGCACTTCCAATTATCGAAACATTTTTTATAGGCGCTTTCCGGGATGTACTTTAGCTCTCGCGCCGAATTTTGTTTTATGGCTTCAATCGACTCAAAACGGGTGCCACGAAGGGGCAATTTTAGTTTTGGGAAGAGGAAAAAGTCACAGGGAGCCAAATCCGGCGAATACGGTGGTTGCTGAAGCACGTTTGTTGAGTTTTTGGCGAGAAAGTCAGTCACAATCGTAGCTCGGTGAGAAGGCGCGTTATCGTCATGCAAAATCCATGAGTTGTTCGCCCACAAATTTGGCCGCTTCTTACGGATACGCTCACGCAAACGTTCCATAACGCCTAGGTAATACTCCTTGTTTACCGTCTGACCCTCTGGAACGAATTCGTAGTGCACCACGCGACGGATATCGAAGAAAACAATGAGCATCACCTTCATTTTCGAGCGGCTTTGGCGTGGTTTTTTCGGTTTCGGCTCATTTTTTGCCACCCATTCCGATGATTGCTGGCTTGTTTGCATATCGTACTCGTAGACCCAGGTCTCATCACCAGTTATAATGCGTTCCATGAATGTAGAATCGGAATTACAGCGATCCAGCATGTCTGAAGCAACCTGTTCGCGATGACGTTTTTGAAGAAAATTCAGGTCTTTCTGTACGAGTCGTGCGGCCACCTTTCTCATGCCCAAAATATCAATCAAAATCGTACGTGCGGACTCGTGGGATATCTTAAGATCATGTGCTATCTCTCTCAAGCTGGTACGACGGTTTTTCAGCACCCTTTCCTTAATTTTATCGACGTTATCTTCGATCGAAGCCGTCGATGGGCGACCACTTCACGACCGTCCTTGAAGGCTCTGTACCACTGATATGCACGAGTTTTCGATAGAGCATTATCACCAAAGGCCTTTTGCAACATTTTCAAAATCGGCACACGAAAATTCATTTGCAACACAAAACTTTAAACAAATTCTTTGCTCAACGTAATCACCCATAGTAAAAATCGGCACGCACTCTGACATCGACTGACTTAATCAGCTGTTGCAAACACACTAGTTGACAGATCCCGCTCAAGCTTGGCACAGTAATTAAGGACAGTGGTACCAACCTAGGAAAAAAATTTTTTACCTGCCTCATTGCCCCGCCAGATTTAAATGGATAATTCCCGGTACTTTCTTGACAGAATGTATAATATCAAATGGAATAAATAAACCAACAAATATAAATTGTCAATTAAAATTAATAAATAAATATTTTAATGAGACAAAATTTTGTTTCTGATCTAACCATTATGAACACCAATTCCCTTTCAAAAATATGAAACATAACTTGAGGACTTCTTAAAAAATATAATTTATATGAAATATTCAATATATTTAAATATTCAAATCGGTTAATTCAAATATCGCTCAAAAATTGAACTGTATCTTCAAAAAACAATTGGACCTCCGATAATCTTTTCATTCGCCCTAAATCATATTTAAAAAATCTCATTATGGAATATCAATGGTTTGAAGAAAACGTTATAATACCTTACAGTTTTCTGTGATATTTAAGACGAACATAGAATATCTTGATTTTAAAGTTAGTTGTTTCAGTCAATGATCCAGTAACCACTCTGAGGTAAGCTATGTTGATTGTTGGTTGATTTTGATTTTTTAAATATGATTTAGGGCCGATGAAGAGATTATCGGAAGTCTAATTGTTTTTTGAAGATATAGTGCATGTTTTGAGAGATTTTTGAATTATAATAACTCATTTGAATATTTAAATATATTGAATATTTCAAATAAATTATATTTTTTGAGAAGTCCTTAAGTTGTGTTTTATGTTTTTGAAAAGGAATTGGTGTTCATAACGGTAAGACCAGAAACAAAATTTTGTCTCCTTCAAATATTTATTTCGTTTACAATTTATATTTGTTGGTTCATTTATTCCATTTGATATTGTTTACTGAATTTTGATTTTATACGTCTATCAAATATAAGACATTAATTAAATTCTAACTTTTTTTAATGAAATTTTTTTTAAATTAAAATTGTAGAAGACTGACAGATTAAATCTGTTTTGGCAATCAAATTTTGTTATATCCCTTCTATCAAGTAAAAAGCCTTTTTCTATTTTATTCACTTAGAAAAAATGATAATTAAGTAAGAAAGTAAGTAGTCCTTTCAGACAAGGTACATGTATGAAAATGTCACCCTAATAATGAGTAGGCAATCAACAAATATGAAAAAACAAAGAGAAAACTCGAATAACTCAATATTAACTGAAAAATTACCCTAAAACAGCATCTAAATATCACAGAAAATAGCTGGAGTTAATTCTCCAGCTATTATCAGTAATATTCAAATAATTCTTCATAGTAAATTTTCAATATAAATACTAATAATTGACGAATTTCTTTGTATTATTACACATGCACGTGGTAGTTATTTAATGCTGACTCTAAGTCATACTTTTTTCATTGTAGATTTCTGTGATATAACGTAATATTCGTATAGGATGGTCATCCAAAAATTGGGTAGTTGTTCCAGAAATGTCTGGTGAAAAAAGGGAATTCTTATATATTTTTTAATATTATTTTGCTTATTCAAATTACTCCTTACCGAAGTGATTTGGATCCGAATTTATCAAGCAATAATATCAAATGGAAAATTGACATTATATAATGAGTTTTGATTTTATATGCCTATTAAATCTTATCAGTGCTTATAAGACATAAATTTAATTCTAAAAGTTTCGAATGAAATATTTTGAAATTAAAGTTTATAGGAGGCTAACAGAATAAATCTGTTGTGGTATTTAAATTTTGTTACAATCCTTCTATCAAGTAAAAATCCTCTTGTTATTATTTTACTGTACATGGAATATATAATTATATTTTGGTCTTCCTAATTCATTATATAAATGACATTTGCTTTTAACTATGTCCATAAAAGAAGGGTGACAAGCTTAATTCTAATAACTACAGGCATATTAGTCTGACATCGGCTACTTGTAACTGATGGAGAGAATCATATGTGAAGTCATCTTAACCTTTGCGGTTACCAACAAAATTCTGCCTGAACAACAGCATGGTTTCGTACCGGGGCGTTCCATTTTAACCAATCTGCTCCCTTGTATCGGTAATTGGACGAGAGCTTGGGACTCTGATGTGCCGGTGGATGTCATCTACTTAGACCTTGCGAAGGCGTTCGATCGGGTTCCTCATCGTCGCCTAGTTGCTAAACTGGAACATCTGTGTGTTAGAGGCGATTGTTTGTCGTGGATAAGTTCATTTTTACATGATAGGACTTTTCGGGTAAGAGTTGGAGATAGCATGTCATCAACTGGTGCCCGTGTTATCAGCGGTATTCCACAGGGCACGGTCCTCGGACCCATTTTGTTCCTCTTGTTCATATCAGATCATTCTCCCTCCATAAAATTGAACTGTGCATTATTTACCGATGACATGAAATTGTATGGTTGTCCTCCTACCGACGCCAAAGTTCGCCAGGATCACCTGGACGGGTTGGGTCGATGGTGTGAAGAATGGATGCTGCCTCTCAACATTGATAAGTGCTGTGTGTTTCACATAGGCAGAAAAAATCGAAAAATTTACTATTTCATCGAGAGGATATTGCTGAGAACGGTTGACGAGCACTGTGATTTAGGAGTTACAGTTACCTCTAATTTATCCTGGTCCCGCCATATTGCCAATATTTGCAGCAAAATCAAGCAATTATGCTACTTCTTATATCGCTCCTTTTATGGATGCAGTCTACCAACGTGCAAGCTATTATACACCTCCTATGTCCGTCCGATAATGGAATTTGCCGGTCCAGCTTCACTCAGAGGTGATTTGGAAGCATTGGAGGCTGTTCAGCGCACATGTGCACGATTGCCATATGGCCGCAACCGCCCTGATTATGACTCCCGACTCCAACTCTTGGGCATCCCTAGATTTGCGCATCGACGTGAGCAGGGCGATCTTATTATGACCTACCGGGCACTCCATGGATGTGCTGATGGTTGTCTGCAAGACTTATTCACGGTGAACCAAAATCACTTAAGGGGCCACGAATATAAGATTGCCAAGGAGAAATTTAGAACTTCGGTTCGCCAAAACTTCCTATCCAATAGGATATTTGATCGCTGGAATCGATTACCGCCTGATGTTGTTGGTGTGCCTTCAGTTAACGGATTCAAAAATCGCTTCGACAATTGGATCTTGGCACATTAATTATATTATCAACTTTTGTTAATGAGTTTATAGGTTTATGCCTCAACTCTTTTTATATTTAATAATAATAATAATAATAAAATACCTTACAAGCTTTGTGTGATTTTTGTGATGAACATAGAATACGTTAGACTTCTAAAGTTCTCTAATTTTAGTGTTTGTCCAACTAGGATACCACAAGGTCCGTCTGGCAAGTTGATTTTTGTTAATTGATTTTATTTTTTGAATGTGAAGTAGGACTGATGAAGATCTTATTTAATTTCAAATTATTTTTTGAAGGTGTGCTATACATTTTGAGAGGTTTTTGAAGTAACTTATTTAAATATTCAATTATATTAAATATTTCAAATGAATTAGTTTTGGAGAAATTCTTAAAATTATGCGTTGCATTTTTAAAAAGATTTGGTTTCAATAAATATAAGATCAGAAAGAAAATTTTGTCTCCTTCAAATATTCATTCAGTAATTTTAATTGACAATTTATATTTCGTTGGGTTTTTTATTCTATTTGATATTATATAATGAGTTTCGATTTTGTATGACTACCACAGCTAAGCAGTGGTCACATTTATTTAATTCTAAAAATTTTTGAATAAATTTTTTGAAATTAAAATTTATAGGAGGCTTACAGAATAAATTTGTTTCGATATTTAAATTTTGTAATAAACCTTCTATCAAGTTGAAAACCTCTTCTTATTATTTTATTGGGTCATTAAAGTTATGAATCCACTTATTAATTGGAACAAGTTATCGCTAACGGAAAACAAACAACTGATGGACAAGTTATAAATTGGCTCTAAATCTGTTGGATGCGATTTCAAAGGGATAATCCCTTGACCATGAAATTTAAAAAGACACTGAATGACAGATTTCAGTGAGATACTTTGGCGTGCCCGCTCCTTGCCCAGAACTCCGCACTGCTCTGCTACAGCTTCCCGGCGTATCACACAGAGAACGCTGAGCGTTCCGACAACCGATGTTCCAACGTGGAACAAGGTCACAGGCCTCTCCTTCAAATATTCATTTAGTAATTTTAATTTGCAATTTATATTTCGTTGGCTTTTTTATTCCATTTGATATTATATAATGAGTTTTTATTTTATATATGTATTAAATTTGAACAGTTTCTAAAAGTTTTCGAATGAAATTTTTTTAAATTAAAATTTATAAAAGGCTAACAGAATAAATGTGTTTGATATTTAAATTTCATTAATTTCTAGTTATTGGAAAAATTTTTTCGATGAATCATGTCGTTCTTGGAAAATCGATTTATCTTGGTTGAAAACTGTTGGCCCCAAAAACATTCTATGAGTTTGGGGGTTCTGCTATTTCTCATTTCTATAAATAATCACATAGGTACTGATATTTCAATTATATTTGTTGATGATAGACAAAGGCGGGTCCAAGGGGGGGGGGAGGGTAATGGGGGTCATGATCCCCTCTTGGGCTGGGTCTAGGTTGACTAGTGATAATTTTTCTATTCTTATTGATTAAATTTCTAAATCTAACGCAACATACACCAGCAAAACTGTGCAGAATGAGATGATTGATGTTCGCAAGGAAATCATTCAGGAAACAATATTACAGAAAGTGTAGGAAGCTAAATACTTCTCGATTTTATTCGATGAAATAACAGATATATCACATATCTCACAGCTGAGCCCATCATTTGGATATCTTCACAATGGTATCATAAAGGAATATTTTGTGGCTTTCTGTGATACATACGATACTTCTAGATATGATGAAGTGGATAACAATAAAGACGTTATAGAGCCTCGGTTGACAGGCATAGCACTAGCGAAAATCGTTGAAAATCTCTGTCTCAAATTGAATATAAATTTAACATGGTGTGTGGGTATTGGGACTGACAGCTGCTTGATTATGGCCTCAGATGCAATGGATGCTCTATAGGAGTTGTCAAAAAAGCTGCAAATGCCAAACGTTGCCTGTGCAGCGATCACGTTTTTAATAATACATTAGCTACGTCATCCAAAGTTATTTCTTGCCGCAACACCTCGTGCATGATGAGAAAAGTTGTGGCATTTGCCAATGCATCCGCTAAGAGACATTGAATTTTTAAGAAACAACTTTGAGTTACAATGAAAAGTATCTGTGAGACGCGCTGGGTCGAGAGGAATGATGGACATCTACAATTTCAAGGAGACAACTTAGTGAAAATTTGTAGCGCTCTGGAAAAGATTTCCAGATTTAATTTAGAGTTCAGGAAATCAACTCGAGTTCAAGACGAAGTTTCTGTCAGGTTTGCTTGTGTTTCGTTACAAATTTAAATTAGTGGTAATTCAGAGGGAAATAAGTTAGATAAGATTAACGTCACTAAAATATTTACCTCTGACAATATATAAAGGTATCAAGTTTCCCTAATAGAGCGTCCGGATTTAAGCTTGTATTTCAATATTAACAGATGTATTCTGTTAGCCTTCTTTCTACCTATTTAATTTCAAACAATTATATTCAATATTATAACTTCAGGAATTAAATTAATGTCCTATGAGCACCGCTTGTATCAAACGACAAATAAAATGGAATAAACATCCATTATAAGACACCCAAATGAGATAGCAAAATCCAATAAATATAAATTGTTAAAAAAAATCCTATAAATTGAATATTTTGAGTAGACAACTCTGCTCATCCCTCTTATGAGAACCGACATCCTTCAAAAATGTTTAACATAACCCTAAGATCTTCATCATAAAACTATCTTACTTGGAATATTCAATATTATTGAATATCTAACTAAGTTACTTTTTAGAAAATCCAAGATATGTAAAATCATTACTAAGAAACACGTTTTAAATGAGACTTTGCTCGTCAGTACCCAATCAGTTTGGAAAATATAACATCAATCAACAAAAAATATTTACTCACCTTGACAATCCAGAAACATCTTGGTAAATGGATACTAAACAAATATTTCTGTGGTTTACCATAGATCTGAAAGATTGACTGGCACCATGGGACACCATTTAAATGTTCAGTATTCATTCAACAAGATGTTTCTGGATTGTCAAGGTGAGTAAATATTTTTTGTTGATTGATATTTCTTGAATGTGATTGGCAAGCAAAGTCTCTCTTAAAACGTGTTCTTTATAAATCTTTTTACATATCTTGAGATTTTCTAAAAAGTAACTTAGTTAGAGATACAATAATATTGAATATTCCAAGTAAGATAGTTTTATGATGAAATTCTTAGGATTATGTTAAACATTTTTGAAAGATATCTGTTTTCATAAGAGGGATGAGCAGAGTTGTCTACTCAAAATATTTAATTTATAGGATTTTTGTTAACAATTTATATTTATTGGATTTTGTTATCTCATTTGGAGGTCTTGTAATGAATATTCATTTTATATGTCGTTTGATATAAGCGGTGCTCATATGACATTAATTTAATTCCTGAAAGATGCTGAATTTGGATATTAAAACAAATTGAAATATATTTATCTTCTAAAATTTTGATTTCAAAAAAATTTTTCATTCAAAAAATTTTAAGAGTTAAATTAATGTCTGAAACAAGCACCGCTTACATTTAATAGACGTATATAATCAAAACTCAATATATAATGTCAAATGGAATAAATAAACCTACAGATATACGAAAGTAGTTAAAATTAATAAATAAATATTTAAAGGAGACAAAATTTTGTTTCTGGTCTTACCTTTAAGAACACCAATTGCCTTTTAAAAACATGAACACACTTAAAGGACTTCTCAAAGAATATAATTTATTTGAAATATTTAATATATTTAAATATTCGACTAAGTTAATTCAGAAATCTCTAAAAAAATGTACTATATCTTCAAAAAACAAATATAATTCTAAGCAATTCCGTCTTCAGTCCTCAATAATATTCCAAATATCAAAATCAAAAAACTAACCTATATCCAAAAACTCAGCACGTGTAAAAGGACAAATGCTTCGAAACACAGATCAACTTTATAATTCAAGATTGATCTATGTTCTAACAAAATCAAAGAACCTTGTGAGTTATTTTTAAGGCTTATTTAAATTCATTGACATTCCATAATGAGATTTGTTGAAGCAAAAATATAATTATATATTTAATATAAAATAAAACAAATTGAAATATGTTTATCTTCTACAATTTTAATTTCCGAAAAATTTTTCATCCAAAAAACTTTTAGAATTAAATTAATGTCTAAAACAAGCACCGCTTACATTTAATAGACGTATATAATCAAAACTCAATATATAATGTCAAATGGAATAAATAAACCAACAGATATACGAAAGTCATTAAAATTAATAAATAAATATTGTTTCTGGTCTTACCTTTAAGAACACCAATTGCCTTTTAAAAACATGAACACACTTAAAGGACTTCTCAAAGAATATAATTTACTTGAAATATTCAATATATTTGAATATTCGAATAAGTTAATTCAGAAATCTCTAAAAAAATGCACTTTATCTTCAAAAAATAAATATGATTCTAAGCAATTCCGTCTTCAGTCCTCAATAATATTCCAAATATCAAAATCAAAAAACTAACCTATATCCAAACACTCAGCACGTGTAAAAGGACAAATGCTTCGAAATGCTGAATTGTTTCAGCCGTTTCTATTTGGTAGTTGATCATAATTAAAACAAATTGTAGAAATTACTATGTTTTACTACCAATGAACTATCCCATCATCAGACAACTACAGACTACTACTGAGTTGTCTGATGATGGGATAGTTCATTTCCCGAAACTCTAGTCACAAGAAAATGTGTAAAATATATTTTTATTGGTAGTAAAACATAGTAATTTCTACAATTTGTTTTAATTAATTCCTGAAGTTATAATATTAAATATAATTGTTTGAAATTAAATATGTAGAAGGCTAACAGAATACATCTGTTAATATTGGAATACAACTTTAAATCCGGACGCTCTATTAGGGGAACTCGATACCTTTATATATTGTCAGAGGTAAATATTTTAGTGACGTTAATCTTATCTAACTTATCTCCCTCTAAATTATCACTAATTCGAACTTGTAACGAAACACAAGCAAACCTGACAGAAACTTTGTCTTGAACTCGAGTTGATTTCCTGAACTCTAAATTAAATTTCGTCCCCCGTCGTACCCTGAAATGATAAAAGTCGAATTCTATCAGATGGACGGGGCCAAGGGAAAATTCGATAACACTCCGGTGAACGAATAAATTGAAACGAGTTCGTAAAGTATTAATTGCTAGCAGATTTCGATAAAAACGTGGGGTTCGGGTAGAGTTCAGTGGCAGATGAACGGATTTATCAAGATTTTATTTGCCGTAATTTATGTATGAACTGCTCCGGCTCTAAACTTCAGAACGACAAAAGTTCCGAAACCAGTGGTGATAATATTCATGAATTTCGGGAATATTAGGCATTTATTCTCGTGAGCGGAAGAGTTCGAGCAAATATTCTACGGCAATTCTGCGGAACTGCTGCGGGATATAAGCGAGAACTCTTAATTCATTTTCAAACATAAGAGAAAACCGTATCCCGGAATTCACGATGACATGAAAATAAGTGTCCAGAAAAAGTGATTGACAAGAGGAAATGAAAACCTATATATCGGTTGTTTTTTTAGAGTGATAGAACTTAAAATTGAAATAAAACACATTTAAATTAAGATTGAAGCCAAATTTTTCTCTTATTTGAAAGATAATTTTATGGCATTTAGGTTTTAAAAATAATTGCCTGCATATGACCTCAACGACTAGCTCTAAGGAACCAGATCAATTTTGGATCACTTCTTCGAGTAATTCAGGCCTTATTTCATCAACAACACGAGTTATGTTGGCTTCCAAAGCGTCTATTGTTTCTGGTTTATCAGCATAAACCGATGACTTGACATAACCCCAAATAAAATAACCCAGTGGAGTTATGTCGCATGATCTTTGAGGCCAATTAATTGGACCATTTCTCGAAATAATGTTATCGCCAAATCTTTCTTTCAATAAATCAATTTTTACGGTAGCAGCATGAGGTGTAGCACCATCTTGTAGGAACCAAAACACTTCTGAATCGATACCATTCAAATTTTGAAACAAATAGTCATTGATCATCGATCTGAAACGAGCACCATTCACTGTTACATTAGCTCCAGCATCGTTTTTAAAGAAATATGGACCGACGATGCCTCCAGTCTGTAAAGCACACCATACAGTGAATTTTCATTCGGAATGATTTGGAAACCAATTTTAAAATGTACACTTAAGTGGAGCTATACTAACACGAGCTGAGATCAGAATTTGGGAGACGGTACTAGGGGTTATCTCAGTGTATGTCGATTTGGATTCATACATTTTAACATTTAATTTCGAAAATATATATATATATATATATATATATATATATATATATATATATATATATATATATATATATTATAATACTTTCAAAAACATTTAACATAGATAAAACTGAGCGATTCTCGATAAAAGGATACAAAACGTTTTATAAAGAATCGGTTCATAACAAGAATGATGGATTGTTGGTCATTCGGAATGATTCAGAAACCAACGTTTACAATGTACACTCAAGTGGAGCTATACTAAAACGAGCTGAGATCAGAATTTGTGAGACGGTACTAGGGGTTATCTCGGTGTATAGACCACCCTTTACCAAATTAATTATATATCTTGAGGAAATCGAGGGAAACAATAAAGATCGTAAGGAAATCGAGGGAAACAATAAAGATCGTACAAATAAAGAACATAAATCCGGAGTCTACAAGTTAACTTGCAAAGATTGCCCTTTAGTATACATTGGCCAGACTGGCAGACCATTCAAGAAACGTATCCAAGAACACCAAAGAAGTTATATATACAATTCTGTACATTCGACATATGCTAATCATCTTAAGGAATTTAGGCATAATTTCAACAATAATTATGAAATTATCCACGTTGAAAGCAAAAGTTCTAGATTAACACTTTTAGAATTTCTTGAAATCAATAGGTATAATGCCCGTAAAATCCTTTTGAACGAACAAGCAGATGTCGATCATTCCCCATAACTGAATATTTTTCCTTAATGGCATTTTTAGCGGCAAACTCCAATAAACACCTAGAGTTTTTATGACTTGTGCTACTATTATTTGGTCACGTACCTAAAAATGTATATAAACTCGGTTACACTCAATACCATCAGACAGTACAATGTAATACCTGAAGAAGCCACATCGTGGTGAAACAATTGTTGTATTAGTACAAACATTTTTGTGGAAATAAATTACTGTCATATATACATTTTTTTAATATTTCTGTATCTCTTCGTCCCATCCATTTATTGGGAAAGATTGCGTTTAGGTAAGTTCTGACCATTGAAGCATAATTCGGAGGGACTCCATCCTACTGTAACCAGACCAGATCTATAAATATAAGACTAATAATATGGTCACCTATAATACGTGCCCAAACGTTCACGTTTTGTGTATATTGCGTATGTCTCACGCATCCAGTGAGGATTCTTCGCTGAACAACATCTACAATTTTTTCGGTTTAAAAGCTCGAAAAGTGTTTATTTTGTGCACATATAATAATATATAAAGAAAAATTGAAACGCGATTTTGTATCCAAGATGCCCCAACTAAAATCTGACCTCCCAGAACTCAGAAACGAAGAATTTACGAAGATTTTTAAAACAAAGGTTAACTTCTGTTTTGAGAGGGACGAATTTCCATCATGAGTTTGTACCGGAAATACCACCTTCCTGAAGTTGGCATTAACACCCAACAGTTTTTTAATAGAGAAGAAACGTCGAGTGTTGGTCAGTTAGAAAGTTGTTTATGTTCTGTGCACAACCCAGTTAAAATTTTCAAAATCGGTTCACTATTCACAAAATGTAATATTGAACTTATCGTCAAGAGGTGATGACAGTTGAACTGCCCAAACTCAAGAACCTAATAGGTTTGAAGAATCCAAAAATAAATTTTTAGTTCTGCATTAGGGAGAAAGAATTTCTATGACGACATTTTTCCGAATAAACCACCTGAGGATGACAACAACCCCCAACATTTTTTCAATAAGGAGATGTTGGATGTGGTTTAGTTGAGAAGTTTTGTCTGTTCTCTAAACATGGAAATTTTCGAACTTGTTTATTTAATGGCATGGAAATTTGCTGTTTGTGCTTCAGTCTTTCGTTTCTGCATCATAATTTGGTTTGAGACTTACTTGCGTGGGAGAAAATGGTCTTCTCTATGGAAGAAAGAATAGAAATTCTCAAATTATACAAAATTAAAATTGTAGAAGACTGTTGTCTTTTTATCTTTGTTATGATATGATTTTATAAGTCTATTAAATATAAGCCGTGCTTATAAGACATTAATTTAATTCTAAATGTTTTTTGAATAAAAATTATTTTGAAATTGAAATTGTAAGAGACAAACAGATTAAATCTGTTTTGATACTCCAATTTTGTTATATTCCTTCTATCAAGTAAAAGCTTTTTCCTATTTTACTCAACTTATACTGTCGAAATAATGAAAATTCTAGATTATGTGCAACGTATTTTAATAACAATCATCCAGAAAGAAATGTAAGTCACCAATATGTTGAGCATTTGATGAATAAATTGGAAATTACTGATTCCATTCAGAATAAGAAACACGAAGTTGAGCGTTCAGTCTGAAATGAAGCTATTGAAAAAGCATTATTGGGACATTTACAGATGAATAATCGAATATATATATATATATATATATATATATATATATATATATATATAAATATATATATATATATATATAAATATATATATACATATACAAACTTTAGCACGAGCATCTAATCTGCTCAAATCAAGCGTTCATAGAATTGTGGAAGATCATAAATTTCACCCTTACAAGATAAGGCTGGTGTAGCAGTTGAATGAAGATGATCCTGACCCTCGTACTTAGTTTTGTGAACAATTCAATGAGTTACCGAATAAAAACGCTCGCCGATTCTACAATACAATCTTTTCTGACGAGTGTACCTCTATATTGAATCGAGAATTCAATAGACACACACAAATTCCCCAAAAGTTAAATGTTTGGGTAGGATTATTAGGAAACCATATTGTTGGACCAATTTTTATGAATGGGAATATTGACAGAACAATTTATTTGAATTTATTAGACGACATTATTGATCCAATGTTTACTGACATTCTGGAATACGACTGCAACCTATCAGAAAATGAACTCATATTTCAGCAGAATGGTGCACCACCACATTTCGATTTCCGTGTTCGACAATTTTTGAATTGAATTTGAATTTGTCTAGGACGTTGGATTGGCAGGAGGGGTCCTATAGAGTGGCCAGCAAGATCACCTGATCTATCGCCACTAGATTTTTTTGTGGGTACGTTTGAAGTCCAAAGTCTATTCAACTCCACCTGAAAATCGTGCAGAACGGCGATAAAGAATCATCACGGAATGCCAATTATTGACACCGGACATTTTCGAAAATGTTAGCGAAGGATTGGAAAGCAGACTATATCATTGTATGGAGGTTGGTGATGTTCATTTCGAGCAATACATTCGTTAGTTATTTAAATAGTCATCACTTTTTTCTGGATGTTCCCTATCATTACTTACAGATCTAGTGTATTTGAATGTATTTGATTTCCGTTTGAATTACCCTTCTGATAATTGCTTAAAAAAAATCATCGAGTTTGAAAATTTCAACTAGGAGGTTTAGAGAACAAAAAAGCTTTTTAATTAAAACACATCCGCCATCTCTTTCCTATCCAAAAAAGTTGGGGTTTGTTGCCACCCTCAGGTGATTTTTTTGGAACAATGTCGTAATAGGAATTCTTACTCCCTAATACAGAACTTGAAAATTATTTTTGGATTCTTCAAAACTCTTATATTCTTAAGATTGGGCGGTTCAGCTGTCTGTTCAATATCACCTTTTGACGGTAAGTTCAATTATTACATTATTTCGTGAATAGTGAACCGATTTTTGAAAATTTTAACTGGGTCGTGCACAGAACATAAACGACTTTCAAACTAACCAACATCCGACGTCTCTTCCATATTCAAAAAATGTTGGGGGTTGATGCCACCTTCATGAGGGTGGTTTTTTCGGAACAAACTCATGATGAAAATTTATCCCCTCCAAACGGAAGTTAACCTGATTTCTTAAAATCTTCGAAAATTCTTCGTTTTTGAGTTTTGGGGGGTCAAATTTTCGTTGGGCCACCCTATATGTACTGATGTAATGAGTTAGGTGTCTACATACGATTAACCTGCCTGAAATGGCAACAGTAAACAAAGAGTGCCTTAGAGCGAAACATAGTAGATAAATAAACAAAATGAAGATTATGACCCGGTGGAGTCTGCAAGCTTAAAAAAAGTTTCCTTCTGTTAGAAACATCTTGATATCGCAGTTTGATATCGGGTGGGGTTCCTCTATCTATTGCGCTCTTACTCTACACGGCATTGTGTCAATGAGGTTATCAATGAAAGCTTGAGGAATGTTTCGTCAAAAGTCCGCCAAAGCACTGGCAAGCTGCTGTAATCTCTGCAATGAGTCATGTGTTATTGCTGTGACAATGCAGACCAGATATATTCAATACAATTTTGATCTGGAGAGACAGTGGGCTAATTCATCCAGTTAATGCCATGCATTTCTATGGGGTCTTTGATAATTCTTACCCGGCGTGGAAGAGCATTATCGCCAAATAATGTAAAATTATCACAAATGGTTTTCGTAAAAGGATCCCTTCTCAAAGGCACACTGAGCCGCCACTGAACATAGTTGTTAACGTCATCAGACTGATACAGACAGAAGTTAGACTCATCCGTGATCAGGCAGGATCTCTTTGTTCTCGTTTCAATTCTCATGTTGAAGAGCCCAACGATATTTGACAGCCCGGTGCTCCCTACTCTTTCGTGGATCTTCGTACCACAAATTGAAACTGTTTAAACTATTCCGGATTGTTAGACTAGAAAGCATCCCACCGGTAGCTTTCCTAATGAGCTATTAATTGGGTGTGCGGTGAAGAAGGGATTTCGTCGTACAGTTGACCATACAAGCCGATCTTATGCGACGGTTATAGGTCTTGTTTGTCATCCCCATGAGTAAATGCAGCACTTTCACTAAAACGATAGCGAATCTTTGCTCCATTTACTATACTTTTCGAATTCCGAAAGCGGTTAGTAACTTCTTGTTGAATTAAACCATCGTTTAACCAACAGACTGATTGTTCAAGTTGGGCGGCTTCCAAACGCATATTCACCTCCTGACAATTAATTCACAACTGATACTACACAACACCAGATCAATTGCAATAGCACATTATCGCACAAGAGGGCTACAAAAAAAGAACATGAATCTACAAGAAATGAGTTCTTGTAATTTTTTATTATATTTATTTTGGCTGAATATTTTTAGATAGATTTCAACTATTTCGGCATTTGTATCTTATGAAACAATAAAAATCCTCCCTTAGACTCTTCGGAGACTGAGGTTTGTTATCATTTCTAGTTTTCAATAAACTTTTTTGTGATTTATATTAGTATTTAAAATTGGAGACATGACCAGTATCATCAGTAACATTCTACTTGAACAAAGCATCAATTATAAATGCTCAACAAAATGAAATTATATAAAGTTTTCAGATAAATTTTGAGAATATTTTACAGTTCTATGTTTTCTTTATTTTAACACTTACTCCTTTAGAGTGTTCTTTAAATAACTTAATAACTTCAATACTTTCTTCTCTATTTTCACCAAAGTTTTCTTGTAAAATTCTGTTTTTCTTCAAAATAATTTGTGTTCTCTAAATGTCTTCTTGTCGATAGGTCCTAAATTATGAGAATTTGAGTTCAAATGGCTCTTTCGGATTACACCTAAATTCTTCCATCTAAATCAGTTTGTTTTCAGTGATATTTGTAACATCAGTTCATTAAAATAATCATGATACAAAACTAGAGATAAATGTTTCCATATAATTGCGTATTGAATTTTCATCCAGAAAACGTTTCAGTTCTGTTAACGATGAAGTAAATCAGACAATATCATTAAATCCATTCCTCTCTACAAATTTGGGATTTATTGCTTTAAGTAGAACAATTTCTCGAGAATTCGATCCGATGGTTGAAACAATTGGCATAGAAGTCTGACAGTTGTTTTCAGTCCATTTGCCAAGAATAACTGATACTAAAATATAAATCCTGCAAATCGCTTCGGGAAAGAAACTGTAATTTCAATATATAGAGCGTAGTAAGTACATTGCCTTAACATCAAGGCTGAAAAGCATACTCAAGCTTTACCAGCCAAGAGAGCAAGCGGGTTTCCGATCGGGCTTTGGGACAAATGATCATCTACAGAGTATAAAGACACTCATTGAAAAAACCATCGAACACAATAGGACACTGGTTCTCCTATTCATAGACTTCCACAAAGCTTTTGACACTATAGAGATGAAAGCCATACTGGACGCCCTGAGAGAATGCCGAGTAGATTACAAATATTCAATACTTATCTACAATATATACAAAAACGCTACTATGTCAGTTAGACTACATGAAGCTACCAACCCTATCAAAATCGGAAGAGGTGTGAGGCAAGAAGACACCATGTCTCCTAAATTATTCATCACAGTCCTGGAACATGCCTTCAAAACACTTGATTGGGATACAAAAGGAATAAACATAGACGGACAGAAGCTTAGCCACCTCCGTTTCGCGGACGATATCGTCCTAACAATTGACGATTTAGGAGAGGCGAAACAAATGCTCCATGAATTAGAAGTGGCATGCTCCGGGGTCGGTCTGAAAATGAACCTTTCCAAAACAAAGATCATGACAAATCTTGTCATGAGCGAAGCCCTAAACATCGATAGCACAGAAATAAAATGGGTCGAAAAATACACCTACCTGGGCCACGAGATTAGAATATCTAGAGATAATCAGACATGTGAGATGCATAGAAGGATCAGCCCTGGATGGACAGCCTGCGGAAGGTTGAAACACGTCTTCAAGAGTGACTTACTCATCTGTCAAAAAAGAAAAGTTTTCGATCAATGCGTTCTAAAAAAACTGAAGGTTGCACAACGTAAAATGGAAAGGTCAATGACTGGATTGAGTTTGAGAGACCACGTTACAAACCAGGACCTGCGGAGAAAAACCGGCGTAATGGATATCGTCGAGCGAATAACTACGTTGAAGTGGAACTGGGCGGGTCATGTAGCCAGAATGAGCGGCGATAGATGGACAAAGAGGTTGTTGGAATGGAGACCACGCACCGATAAGCGGAGTAGAGGAAGACCACCTACACGATGGACCGATGACCTGAAAAGGATTGCAAACAACTGGATCCAGGCAGGCCAGGATAGTCAGGTGGCAAGTCATGAGGGAGGCCTATGTCCAGCAGTGGACGCTATGAGGGCTGGTTGATGAAGTACATTGAACAAAGCTGGTGAAAAAAATTGTATACTGGTAGAACTGCATTTTAAAAATATCGAAATTTTATACTATAATTTACCTATAATTTTGGTTTTAAAATGCTTTTTTTTTCAACAAAAATCGCTAACCGTGAACATTATTTATTAATGATTATTTATCAAAAAGCACCTAATATACAAATTTTTGTCACAGAGTATGTTGAAAATTTCTCCCTCTAACTCTTATGTACAACTATAATAACATCTTTTACTGACAATGTACATACTGTGGCATATGGCTGAAGCAGTAAAGAATAATGGATGAGCTCTAAAAAAAATAAAAAGGAATTTTATCAATAAATGTGATCTCGTAATAACTGACGGAAGTCATTTCGAGCAGAAGAGCGTTTTAGATACTTTTTTATGAATTTCTGTTTTCATTTGGTTGTATCATTTTGTTGTAGGTAAATCTTTAAAATATAGTTGCACTGATTTATTGGTCAGATTTATTGCTTATGTTTTTCATTTCTGAAATGAGGTATCCGGAGTTATCAGTTCAACTTTCAAATGGTTATATCTGGCTGTCTGTTGCTATTCAGTTCTTTTGCTGTGAAATGTTATCTTATGGAATGATTGAAAGTGCCACGATCTTTAAGAAGGTAGTTTATTGGAATTAGGACAGATTAACAGTTACACAGATACCTGTTATTATAGGTGTTTTTAAATATATTACTCCTGGCTTAAATTATTTTGTTCTGATAATTTACACCACAAATTAAATTTTGCCATGGAGTTAAAATCAAATAAATTTACTGGATGATTAAATCATAATGAAAACTGCTTCAACATATTCATAGAAAATGAACAACTACATCAAAGTTTTTTATAGTTTTGCTGCTTATATATATTTTTGCTAGAAAGATGCTTTATAAGAAATGCTAGCCTTGATACTTTGAGGGTACGTTTGTGGCCTAAATATCTCAACCGAGTTTTTGAATAGGTAAAATCAATCAAATATTCTTGCAGTTACTCACTCTCAATTTTCTCTCATTTTTCTCGATATTTTTGAATAAAAATATAGTGGTAAGTATGCAAAATTTCGAAGATAGTAAGACTACAGGCTTCAGAACAAAAATAAATATATTGGGAATGGAGCAGCGTGGAACAATTCTACGGTAGAGAGTTAATTTACTACTTGGATGTAAAATAACGACACAAAAGCTGATACAAAATTTCATGAGGATCGTATGAAAACTTTCCGAGAGGTTTGGGATATAAACGGCGCGGCTATGTTCGTTAATAGTCAGAATCGGTCCACCAGTTTCGCAATTATTCACATTTGAAATTTCCATGAACTGGCAGAGAGGTAGGAAAAATTAATAAGTATAAATGGAGATTATTTTGAATGAAATAATATTTTTTATCATTTTCGAGCCTCAGATGAATTTCCTTAAAGAATTCCGGTTTCATACTGCTACATCAAGTATGGTGAAGAATAAAAATAATGTTGGTTATTGACTGTTATTATTTATTATTGAATCCAGGTGATTCAGGTAACCATCAATTTCTACTTCCATTGTGAACTCAATATTTCATGTAATGAATTTATATAATGCAGAAAACCATCAAGCTGCATGGCACCATTAGTTAGTAATTTTATTTTTATTTTCATGAATTGTTTCTTCTAAACTATCCATGAAAATTTCAGCTAAAAGTGGTCTTAAGGGGCTCTCTATAATTAATTCATCTGAACTGTCACTATTAAAATATGAATTATGTTGATCTGAGTACTTTTCTTATAAATGAATAATATCTTCTTTCATTATACATTCAATTCAATAATTTTTTAATTGTATTTTTTCTGAAAGGGATATGACATCACCAGTTGGTAGGCTAGCAAATAAATGCCCTACATCAAATGACAATATGACATAGACATTAACATATCCTTCAGAACCAATTATTTCTTGGGAAAAATTTGAAGAAAATCTAAAGCCAAAATAAACAAATGAAAGTTATAAGGTATTTACCAATTGTCATGTGGTACCTGCCTAAAAATTTATATAACCGGATGGTCCTTATATACTGTAATGAATATAGACGATATTTCCTCATCAATAAATTAGACAAATTAAGGAATTCTGGGAATTCACTCAATGACCAGACAAAATTATCGAGTTCACCTCTATTACGTCCCTATAAAAAATATAATGAAAACTTTATTGTACTCTCATCTCTAAACTTTAAATCCATTTAAATATTGTTACCTAATTTTTGTCTGGTTTTCAAAAGCTTTTGAAGAAGTTGCAATGTAGCGAAGCGCGTCATGTATTCAGCTTAAAATGATTAATTCAAATCAACATATTTGTGTATTATTTAATTATTTCACTCTAATCTGAATTTTCCACAAAACAAAACAAAATTTCATTACATGTGAAATTTTCCAACAATCTCGCATAAAAATGACTAGATAATTTTATATTCAATAAATTACAAAAAGAGTGTTTTTTCAATATCTGCAATTTTGATCAGAAAATTTCTATACTAGCTTGCTATAAATTTTATTCAAAATTACTTAAAAACATTCAAAATGAAATGAAATAAATGCCGACTATTCACTATTTAATAGACATATAGGATTAACACTAATCAAACGGAATCAAAACGAAATAAAAAAATCCAAAGAAAACATAAAATATTGATCAAACTTACTCAACAAATATTTAGTGGAGACAATGCTTTTTCCTATTCGTATTTTGAAAAGACAAATTTCACTCTAAAATGTCCAACATAAAATAAAGAAATTCTTCGAAAAACCTCTCTTTATAAAAGTTCTGTCAAAAAACCCGACAAAATTATGTAAAACATCTTCAAAAAAGCATTTGAAAAAACTCACCGGTAATCATCAGTCCACTTTCAAATTCGCCAAATAAAAATCATCAATAAAAATATCTTCAATACCTACCTATATGGCACGTGTATATAGAATAGCAAGAAGTCAATTTAGTGGCTAAAATAAACAACCATATACATTCTGTGCTGCCCTACAGCAGAATAAACTCAAAGGTTTTATAAAGTAAAATAATAAGAATAGGTTGTTTTACTTGATAGGAGGATTATTACAAAATTTAAGAAGCCAAACAGATTTATCCAGGTAGCCTCCTATAAATTTTAATTTCAGAAAATTTCATTCAAAAACTTTTAGAATTGAATTTACGTCTTATAAGCACTGCTTGTATTTAATAGACGTTTAAAATAAAAACGCATTATATAATATCAAATGGAATAAAAAAATCCAACAAATATAAATTGTCAATTAAAATCAATAAGTAAATAGTTGAGGAAGGCACAATTTTGTTTCTGATCTTATATTTATGAAAACTGAATTCTTTCCAACATTGCAAAACATAAATTTAAGAATTTCTCCAAAACTAATTTATCTGAAATATTTAATATAGTCAAATATTTAAATAAGTTACTTCAAAAATCTCTCAAAACATGTAGCACATCATCAAAAAACAATTAGAAATCAAAATAAGGACTTCGTCGGTCCAACATCACATTTAAAAAATAAAATCATTTTGTTTAAATGTGATGTGATGTCCAACATCACATTTAAAAAATAAAATCATTTTTTTTAAATGTGATGTTGGACTGACGAAGACCTTATTTTGATTTCGTTAGTCCAACATCACATTTGAAAAATAAAATCATTTTTTTTAAATGTGATGTTGGACTGACGAAGACCTTATTTTGATTTCGTCAATCCAACATCACATTTAAAAAGTGATTTTATTTTTTAAATGTGATGTTGGACCGACGAAGACCTTATTTTGATTTCTAATTGTTTGTTGATGATATGCTACTTGTTTGAAAATATTTTTGAGGTAACTTATAAATATTTTAATTGAATTAGTTTTGGAGAAGTTCTTAAATTTATCCTTTGTATTTTCGAAAAGGATTTAGTTTTCGTAAAGATAAGATCAGAACCAAAATTTTGTTTCCCCAAAATCTATCTATTAATTATAATTGACCATTTATATTTGTTGGATTTTTTATTCCATTTGATATTATATAATAAGTTTTTTTTTAATTTTATATGTCTATTAAATATAAGCAGTGCTTATAAGACGTTAATTCAATTCTAAAAGTTTTTAGCTAACAGAATAAATCTGTTTTGATTTTTAAATTTTGTTATATGAAATATTTTTCAAGAATCCGTTATAACTAAACAACACTGTGTGCATAAGTAGAAAAACAAATTGTAATTATTATATATGAAATAGATAACAAATAGAGTTTTTTATACTTGATAAAAGGTTTTTTCAATATCTTGAATATCAAATAGAAAATTTCTGTACTATCTTAGGACAAATTTTAATTTCATGAATTAACAATAAGGAGTATGAACTATGGTAATAGAAATTTTTGCTACAGATCAGCCGAATTAATTTATTTGAATTTCATGAAATTTTTTAAAACTTTTGAAATCAAATAAATGCTTCAATATCGTAATTATTCAGCAGTAGCAGAAAAGCGTATTTTCCCTTGTTATTCGACAAAACTTCCCCCTCCTTTCAAACACCCCCCTCAAGCATTCCCATTTTGTTTAACCGAATCCATCAAATTTGAATTCGGTCCTCGTCACAAGGAAGATCGATCACGCAAGGGAAGCAGTTATTTCCAATCCGGATACCCAGATTAGCGGTCTCGGACCGTAAGGGAAAATGGAAATAAAATTCAATTTTCCCGATACACAAACAGTCTCGTCTCCGATGATACGAAACCCGTTTATGCATAAATCGCGTTTCCGTATTGAATAAATGAATACTTACGAGAGCAATTCGGAAACTCATCGCTGAGATCTGCACAGTCTGGGACGCCGTTGCAGAACTTATTTGTTGTTATGCATTGCTTATTTGTGCATTCATATTCGGTGATTCTACAGGAAGTTACATAGATGATCGCCAGTTCCAACGAAAATATGAGGACCCTCCAAAGTTCTGGCATCCTGAAAAAGATAAAATAATAATATAATAATAATTAAATATTTAAATAAAATAAATGGAGGTTCATACTTGATAGAAGGTATATAAAATTATTTGATTATTTTAATATTCTGTTAGCCTTCTACATATTTAATTTCAACAAACTATATTTAATATTATAACTTCAGGAAATAAATTAATGTCATATAAGTACTACTTATATCAAAGGACATATCAAATAAACATTCATTATAAGACATCCGAATGATATAACAAAATCCAATAAATATAAATCTTCAACAAAAATCCTGAAGTTATAATATTAAATATAATTTTTTAAAATTAAATAAAGTAAAAGGCTGACAGAATATATCTGTAAATATTAAAATATTTTATAATTTTATATACCTTCTAAAAAGTATGAACCCACATTTATTTTATTTTATTCATAATATCTAATTATTTGGTTTCCTTAACATTCTTTATACATATGGTTCTTGTGCTATAACAGAGGCCTTAAATTGCGTTTCAATCTTTTAGATCAATGGTAAACCACAGAATTATTTATTTAAGTTAACATTACACTACATTTAAATTTTCAGTATTCATTGACCAGAAGCTTTCTGAATTGTTAAAAGGTGAGAAAATATTTTTTGTTGATTGATGTTATATTTTTTTGAATATGAATATAATTGAGTACTGAAGAAGCAAAGTCTCTCTTGAAACTTGTTTTGTACTAAGGTTTTTACATATCTTTTTAATTTTTTGTACTCTAAATATTTAATTTATAGAATTTTTGTTAACAATTTATATTTATTGGATTTTATTATATCATTTGGATGTCTTAAAATGAATGTTTATTCAATATGTCCTTTGATATGAGTAGTACCTATATGACATTAATTCAATTCCTGAAGTTATAATATTAAATATAAATTTTTGAAGTAAAATATGTAGAAGGCTAAGAGAATAAATCTGTAAATATCAAAATTTTTAAATAATTAAATATTTATCACCAATATTCACATGGTTTGTCAATTACATAATGATGAATATAATAATGAATTTTTTCATTGAAAATTTTTTTTTTATATCATTGTTGCATTCAGGACAAATTTTGTTAGGATAATTTTTGTGCGTTATTTTGTCAATTATGGAATTTACTTTTTAAAATACTTGGTTTGAATACTTTTTGGATCACACCTGTATAGAATCGAGTTTATCGTGAGTTGTCGGCTAACTAGTTATATTTAAATTTTGTCATTGAAAATTTAAATTTTATTAATTTTGATTTACGATAATAGGTTAAATTAAAATTTAAATTAAAAATAATAGGGTTAAATTCGAATTTAATTTTTTAAACATACTAAGTATTGTAAGTATACTAAGTATTGTATATTGAAGCTAAGTTGTATGAATTATAAATCTGTGAACACTAAACTAATCTCTATGCTCTAGTCTAACCTTATCTCTGTTTCTTAAACCTCGCAATGTATTTGGAATGGAAAGTTTTAAAGAATTTAATTATTTCCACCTTTGGTGAGTTTGTTTATAATTTTCAATGTTTTTTTCATAGTGTCCTTTTTCTGTTTCAGGAATTATACTGGATTCATTAAGAATGATTTTTCTGAAAGGTTCTGAATTCTTCTTAGCATCTAACTTATCTGATACTTGATTTACATGTTGAATATTTCCATTAAATACTCAAGTAACGTATATATATATATATATATATATATATATATATATATATATATATATATATATATATATATATATATATTTTTTTTTTTTTTTTAACCACCGTGTCTTTTACGGGTCCTATGCTATGCACGCCGGGTTATTTACCAAGGCGTGCACCGCCGCTACGGGCCTTGAAGAAATTTTCTTACTATTCTTGTCGTACTCAGAATTATTTGTTTTTGCGAACCGGAAATCACGCGCTGATCCAGGCAGAGTCTCCGAGTATTCTCAGGTAAGTGCTTTTCTATCAACCCATTCACCGATATAATCAGCGGGAGCACGTTTACAGATTTCAACCGGTGCATTTCACGGAGTTGGAAGGCGAGATCAGAGTATTTTGTTATCTTCTCCGAGTATGCCCTCGCCAAACTATCATCTGCGGGTATAGTGAAGTCCAGCAGCAAACATGTTCCTTTTCACTGTCGAAGATGGCAATATCTGGTCTGTTGTGAGCCACTCCTCTGTCGGTCACCAGCGTTGCGTCCCAATACACCTTATAGCGCTGATTCTCCAGGAGGACTTTAGGTGAGTATAAAAGTTGTTCCACCTCATTCTGAAGCAATCCTAACTTCAGGGCAATCTGCTGGTGGTATATCTTTCCCATCGCGTTGTGCCTATCAAGATATTCCCTAGGAGCGAGTATGGGGCACGAGGAGGTGACATGCTGTATAGACTCCGCGCCCTGGGCGCACCTCCGACACCGATCTGATGGAATCGCTTGTTTGGCGATATGCTTCATGTACATCCTGGTGGGCATCACTTGATCTTGAATCGCCAAAAGCCTTCCTTTCGTTTCCGGGTATAGATAGCCCGCACGCAGGTAAGTTATCGACTCTGTTTTTTCTACCTCTCTACTTTGCAGGTGAGTAGGGTATCTGCCGTGCAAGGCCTTGGCGCTCCACTCTTGGATACGTTCCTCAACAGAGGGCCAGGAGAGCTGATATGTCGGTTCAGCGAGCTTTAGCGAGGACATTTTATCATCAGCCTCACAGATCGCTCTGAAGAATATATATATATATATATATATATACATATATATATATATATATATATATATATATATATATATATATATATATATATATATATATATATATATATATATCATATTCAAATACATTAATTCGGCTAGTCTGTACTAAAATCGTTAATGAGGATTATGAGCTATGGTAATAGGTAGTTCTAGTTGCATTACGGCAAATGATGGTCTGACTTGAGCATGAGGAAATTTGTTTCTGCCTTAGTAACATGAAAATATCGAGAATACATTTCTTTACTTGAATTAACTCGCAAAGTTATGTCTTGTATGTAGTTTTGCATACTCTAGATGGCGCTAGTATATTGTTAATACCTTAGTGTCTCTGTGTATAGCGAATATAGATACTAGACAGATTTGGAGTCACTATTATACATTGCACTGACGAAAACCAATCAGTTTGAAACGTGCGCATGTCTGCAATTTGCCTCTGTTCGATTCGAGAATAATTATCAACTAACACACGGACAATGTTGCATACCAGTGAAAAATAGATCAGTTCTTGACAGTTTGATTCAGAAATGATACTAATGTTCTGGTTGGAATGGTCATATGACTGACTCTCTACTCGATGCAACAACAACAAGACATAGAATTCTACGTACAGAAGAAAATATCGCTGCTGTAAGTCATAATGTTAATGATGATCCAGATTTGTCTATTCGTCAAAGTTGACAACAAGATCTAACTGGTTCAAGAACTGAAGCCACTTGGCCATGATAAGCTTCGTTTTTTTGCTTATTGGGCCCTAGAACAGCTTGAAGTTGATCCACTTTTTTATCGTAAAATTGTGTTTAGTGATGAAGCTCATTTCTGGTTGAAGCAAAATTTCCGTATATGGAGTGAAAACAATCCTCAAGAAGTTCTGCAGGTTCCATTGCATCCTGAAAAATGCACTGTATGGTGTGCTTTATATGTTCTTTAGAAACGATGCTAAAACTAATGTAACAGTTAATGGTGATCATTACAAATCGATGATCAATGATTATTTGTTTCAAAATTTGAATGGTATCGACCCAGAAGTGTTTTGGTTCCAGGAAGATGGTGCTACATCTTATGCTGCTATCGTAACAATTGATTTATTGAATGAAAGATTTGGCGATAACATTATTTCGAGAAATAGTCCAATTAATTGGCCTCCAAGATCATACGACATAACTCCACTGGATTATTTTTTTTGGGGTTATGTCAAGTCATTGATTTATGCTGATAAACCAGAAACAATAGACGCTTTGGAAGCCAACATATGGTGGGCATATGCCGGAAATTATTTTTAAAACATAAATGTCATAAAATTATTTTTCAAATAAAAAAAAATTCGCCTAAATCTTAATTTAAATTTTATTTCAATTTAAATTTCTATCACTCTAAAAAAACACCCGATACTTGACAGATTTGTAGTCGCTGGCATTCATTGCGCTGATTAAAACCAAAAGGTTTGAAACGCGCGCATGTCTGCTATTTGTCCTGTGATCAACAACACCTTATCGAGTTTGTTTGAGTGTATGTATGTTACACTGTCTCGATTTGTAAAACTTTCCTATCCCCATATCTCACACTTCTTATTACTGATATTTGATACAGATCAGCGATCAATAAATTTTTTGATTACTCATTAATTTCTCTTAAAATAATGCTCTTTTTTTCTAATATCAAAATGAAACCTCTCATTGGAAAACCCTTTAGTAATGAAGTACCGAAATTTCTTGACAGGAGTTAGTAAAAACTGCATTTAATATCATCAAATATATTGGGAACAGAAGAACATATATTAGTTTTTGACGTAAATTTTACTTTGAATTATCTGAAGGGAATGAAAGGTATAAATCTGTGAGGTGCTGTGAGCTCCAATCTTGAAATTACGTTTACCACCAGAGAACTTTTCTCTCCACATTGTTTTGGTGCAATTCTTCTCCAGCAAGCTTTACCCTTTGGTACACACGGGTGGGGAACTTGGTAATGACATGAATTAAATGGGCTATGATACTCATGTAATAAACAACGACATATTTTACAGATATTCTTAGAAGGTCGCATTATCTGATCGAAAACCGTAGATGTTTCCTACAGTTGAAACTTTTCAAACGGAAAATTCACTGAGAATTTCGAAGAGAAGTTTTAATACTAACTTCAGAAAACGTCGTTTTGACACTCGATCGACCGATATGGTGACATGATCATTTATAAAAGGCACAATGTAAAAAGCACTGACGTGAAGTCAGAAATTTTTGCGCGCTTGTTCAACACTACATTTCCCAGGAAAATTTAAAATCTTTGAATTCCTTAATCCTAAAGGTATTTCATTAAGCGCTTCCTATCTTTAAATTTAAATGAGACGAAAAAGTCTGTGTGAAATATTATCGAAATGTTTCATTCGTTTGAAAGACTTATCGATGCCATTATGTATGGAATATAACATCTTGCAAATGTCTGTTTCGCTGGGTGGTGCGCATACAATATGTTCAATTTTCCATAACTCTGACTCATAAATCAGGCTGAATTTGGCCGATAGCATGGGTTATGTTGGCTTGAGGGTCGATGTACTTTGTGGCTTATTCGCATGCAGTTGCGACTTAAGATCCCCCACAAGAAGAAGTCTTACGGTATCATATCCCACGATCTCGGTGGCAAGTTCACCTCCACGCGAGATGACTATGACCTCAAATCGCTCGTGCATAATGTCCAATGTGCCATGAGCTGTGTGACGTCCTACTGAAACCACATATTGATGATTGTTATCATATTATCTAATTCAGGCTAGAAGAAGTTGGTTAACAATAATAATAGTAATGTTTCTTCTTTTCGAATAAAAAAGAATATGATGTTAACACGAAGTACAATTTGAACGAAATTACGTCACAAATTTATGACCCTGCTACAGGCGCTTCAAAATATTCTGGCAGACTAAAAGGTTCTAACGTTAGTAATAGATCTTTCACTTTCTTCCTGAATATTTTATAATCTGATAAGCGTTTAATTTCATTAGGCAACTTGTTGGAAGATCTTATGCTCATATATTCAGGACATTTATCTGTTAATGTTGATCTATGTACAGGAAAAGTTTTATCTA
Organism: Megalocaria dilatata; assembly: GCA_034642435.1. NCBI lineage: Eukaryota > Metazoa > Arthropoda > Insecta > Coleoptera > Coccinellidae > Megalocaria > Megalocaria dilatata. The sequence goes on along the minus strand of CM067859.1, from coordinate 45,921,543 downwards.
CAGATCTAGTGTTATATATACTTACATGTTCTCCAATGATTTTATGCCTATTCTTATTTAAAAACATTGAAACAAATAAAGACCAAAAATATTTTATCTATTTTGATATCAAATAGAACAACCTCTTACTCAATTTCGTTGAGTATTAATTCATTTTGATCAAATCAAATCTTTGAATGATTATTATCATTAATATCTTAATACTCCTAGATCTTGTGTGAAGATCCGTCAGAAGCTTTTTCAGCTTGTGTGAGTTAGTCGGCACTCATGCACTCATGATGAAATAAGTGATTGGCTCATATGTTATTATTATTATTATCCTGATACTCCTAGATCTTCTGTGAAGATCCCTCAGAAGCTTTTTCAGCTTGTGCGAGTTAGGAGTTCAGTTGTGTTCTGTGTAGGCTTTGTTACTGCGATCTTGCGCCACTTTAGGTCACAGCACTGTTAATTTTTGACCCAACAGTGAAATGGTGGCAGATACCCGTCCAACTAGAAAATTTCTTTTCTACCTGAACAGGACTCGAACCTGGACCTCCCGGTCACGAGTCCGATGCTCTCCCGCTGAGCTATCCACACTCATTCAATTCTTCTTTCTCTTTTTGTCCGAAAAATCTCCGATAAGATAACTTATCTAATTTTTTCTAGTTAGAAGCTTAATTTTTGTGCACGTTGATCTGGTGTGTGTTGATCGAAGACAAAACTCTCCCATTTAATGATGTAAATAGTTGATCTATTGTAGAGCTTGATCTGTTTGTAATTCTTGTATGCTGGTTAATAATTGGATAGTATGATTCCATTAAGTTGGTGAGTTCAGATCTATTTAGATTTGATTCTACCAGCTGTATATTGAAATCTCGACTTGTTTATTTGAACAATTTTATTTGTAATAATTCACACAGTTTTTATGTTTCACAATTTATTCAGAATCCTGACACGTGTTTCGGTCTTTCGACCATCTTCAAAGGAAAACGAAAAGTAACTAAACTTGAAATTGGAAAATGTTCTGTCTAATAATTACACTTCGGACATCTGTATTTTTTTAGCGCATGGAAATAACTGGAAGCTTAAAAATTGAAAAAGTTATTACACTTCGGACATCTGAGTATTTTTATGGAGCATGGAAATAACAGCATCCAATATAGGGGTGTTGTCGAATAGTATTTGGGAATTTGTTGAAAAAGGTGAATGTAACAAACTCCCAAATACTATTATTATAATACTGTTATTGAGTTACATGACTGTTAACTCAATAGATAGTTATCCATACCTACCTTTCCGCTCCTGAAAAACCTGCTTTGAATATATGTTCTGACAGAATTCCAGTACCAAATCTTTTTTGTCTATTGTATTTTCTTTTCCGTACTTGACAGCAACAGGTTTGTGAGATGTTTGTGATTCTGTTGCTTTGGCTTGTCATTATTGAGGTTATATTCATTCATAGGTCTTTCGTCCTTTTTATCAGATATTTGATCTATCGGGTGTTTTTTTAGAGTATAGAACTTTCGATAAGGATAACTGTGATTAGGCAGAAGGTAGAAGCCATGTTGTTTTGACATTTCTGTTTAGTGAGCATTGACAAATTATCATGGAAAAACTCACGCCGCAACAACGTTTACCAATTGTTGAAATTTATTTTCAAAATCAGTGTTTTATTCGCCAAACTTATAGAGCACTTCGTGAAATTTATGGTTTACATAATCGTCCATCATAGCAGCTTATTCGTCGAAGTATCGATTTTGGACAACATTTTCTCTACTCAATGCAACAACAACAACAAAACAAAAAACTGTACATACAGAAGAAAATATCGCTGCTGTAAGTCATAGTATTATAAATGACCCAGATTTGTCTATTCGTCGACGTTAACAACAAGTTGGACTCTGTGCATCCACCACATGGAACATTTTGCATAAAAATCTTGGTCTACACCCATACAAGATCCAACTGTTTCAAGAACTAAAACCACTTGACCATAATAAGCGTCATTTGTTTGCTCATTGGGCCCTAGAACAGCTTGAAGTAGATCCACTTTTTTAATTGTAAAATGGTGTTTAGTGATGAAGCTCATTCCTGGTTGAACGGCTATGTAAACAAGCAAAATTGCCATACACGGAGTGAAAACATTCCTCAAGAAGTTCTGCAGGTTCCATTGCATCCTGAAAAATGCACTTGTATGGTGTGCTAAACACGCTGGAGGCATCATCGGTCCATATTTCTTTAAAAACGATGCTGGAACTTATGTTACAGTGAGTGGTGCTCGTTACAGATCGATGATCAATGATTATTTGTTTCAAAATTTGAATGGTATCGACCCAGAACTGCTTTGGTTCCAACAAGATGGTGCTACACCTCATACTGCTACCGTAACAATTGATTTCTTAAAAGAAAGATTTGGCGATAATATTATTTCGAGAAATGGTCCAATTAATTGGCCTCCAAGATCATGCGACATAACTCCTCTGGATTATTTTCTTTGGGGTTATGTCAAGTCATTGGTTTATGCTAATAAACCAGAAACAATAGACGCTTTGGAAGGCAACATAACTCGAGTTATTGATGAAATAAGGTCTGAATTTCTCGAAAAATTGGTCTAACATTGGTCTCGTCGAATGCGGTTCCTCAGAGCTAGCCGTGGTGGGCATATGCCGGAAATTATTTTTAAAACATAAATATCATTAAATTATCTTTCAAATAAAAAAAATTCGCCTCAATCTTAATTTAAATGTGTTTTATATCAATTAAAAGTTCTATTGCTCTAAAAAAACATCCGATACTATCTGCGGAACTATGTAATGTGATTCATTTTTCGCCTCAGTTTTTTATCATTAGATTTTAATTGCAATATTAATAACCTATTGTTCTCTTTCAACAGTAAGGTATTTTCCTTCAAAATTTCAATTTTTTCTTGACATTCAGCTAATATTTCACTGACAAATTCAATTTTCATTGTAGTATTTTCTCCTCATTTGTTTTCTTCTGTTCACTTGGGATCCCATCACAAACTTTGATATTTTACTTTTTTACGCAGGAACCATAAAACCAGGAACCATAAAACCAGGAACCATAAAAAATACCTTCACAATTTATACACACTCGTATAGTGCAAAAGCTTTTTTGACACAGCATTTATAATAACTATCTATCAAACTGTTATTTTCCCGACTTTTTATGATTTCGCCATCAATCTGGTCAACATCAGCGGGCGCCATTTTTATTAATCATCGACCTATAGTGCTTGATGTTGGTCAGCCAACGTCGTGCTCAAAAACACATGAACCCATAATGCTGCAAGTCCAAAATCCACACCACAGAGTGACTTTTGAGATTATGGGAAATTCTTGTATCTCATGTGGAGTGATATCGTCCCAAATTCAAATATGTTGTTTTTTGACGTACACATTCGTCTAGAAATGCGACTTATCGCTGAAGATGATTTTTTTATTAAATTTAGTGCTAGTTTTCAAATGCTCCAGGGCCTATTCAGCGATCCCACGTCGTTGTCTATGGTCGGTTATCTTCAGCCTCTGACTTGAATTTTGTACGGTTGCAGGATAAGTCACGATACATAATGCACCAAGTTGTGGTGCGCGACGCGAAATTAACTACCTCGGACTCTCTTCCACACTCTCGAGGACAGCGGTCATGTTTTCGGCAGACCTGGCATTTCGTCGTCGTACGATTGTGTAAATTAGGAAGTTTGTTGAACAGTCTGAATTGCTGCATAACTTTCGTCATTATCAAAAAGTCTCATCCATTTATGAAGGCAAAACCTTTGTTTGCTCACTAAAACAGCTAGATTAAATTATCACAAATGCTAACTTTTCTCGAGAGAATACTGTACATTCATGCAGATTCAATTTATGTAATCAATTTTTATGCGACTGAAAAAAGAAGAGAAAGAAAACCTTCAGCACAATTACAAAACTTTATTGGTATAGAGCAATTACTTATTCATTCTAATAACAAAACTGTTAAAGACGTTGCAGCAATGAAAATATCATTATGAACCATCGATTTGTATCTGATAATGGGAGGTTATTGTGAACAGTTGATAGTCTGGAAGAGTTTGATCATGATAAACCATTATTTTTTTCATTTTTAGATCTAAGACAAGTTTTTAAAAGGAACTAATAAATTCTTTCTGTAGTTGCAACGGTTGAATATAGTACGGTATAGTTTATGAGTCATCGTTTTCTGTTCTTGCAAATATAAGTGGACCAAATAGGTCATCCAAGTCACATCAAAGGATGGCGGATCTAGTTCTTTTAGACTTGATGACTCAAAATATTGATTTGGATAAATTTTCAATTAAGTTCAACATCTTCAAGCATGGAAGGAAACTATAGCTGTTTTGATTCAGTCATTAGAATGTTACCTTTGTGTTCCTTATATCATGTATGAATTTCATTAAGTTCTAAAAAGATGACATGTTTATGTTTTATTTTTTTTTTGGAATTAAATATTTTGATATACGTGAAAATGTATTGTATGGCTTTTTATCAATTATCCAGGGGTTGATTGATTATCAAAATCTTACATTTCAACTTTACAGTCGCTAGTATCAGTTACAATACCTGCTGTGTTTTTTACAGATATACAGGGTGACCAGAAAAACTGTGTTCTGGAACGAAAGTATTTAGGCGCAGCCGAATAATTTTTATTCTACTAGATTCTCTACACTTTGTTGTACTAACTTGTGAATTTTTAATTTTATATAATTTTATTCTGTAGAGTGTTAGAATGTCAAAAACGTAGTGCAATTTTGGAGCTGTTCCGTCAAGGTAAGCGTCAATGCAAAATTGTTCGTTTGCTCAATGTGCCTCGACAAACCATGTCCGATGCAATATGCCATTTCAAGGAGCTTGGTCATAATAGTCGTCGTACAGGAAGTGGAGAAACGCGCTGTCAATACGCCTATCGATCGCAACATCATCAAGAAGCTAGTCAATCGAAATCCGAGGGTCTCCAGAAGAAAAATAGCCCGTAAGACCCGTATCAACCGTGAATTCGTTCGTCAAATGTCCAAAACGGTGCTCAACCTCAAGCCATACAAGCTCCAAAAAGTTCAACTCCTCACGGATGAAAACAAGCGCGTACGACTCCAAAGATGCCGCCGGTCAGCAATGGGGGCGCATTGTCTTCACAGACGAGAAGCTTTTCATCGTAGAACAATCCCACAACCAAAAAAATGACAGACTGGTCTGCAGAGGCAACCGGTACGTCGGTACGTCAAAATCCGCAATCCGTCATGGTATGGAGCGGAATTAGAGTCAACGGAAAAACACCCTTGGTTGTTGTGGATCAAGGGGTCAAAATAAATCATGAAGTCTGCCGCTGCGACATTCTCGAGGCCGTAGTACTTCCGTGGGCCAAGCAGACTTCGGCGACACGCATTGGACCTTTCAACGCGACTCCGCTCCGGCCATAGATTAACGATAATATATAGATTGGACACTTCCCTACCCCCACCTAAAACTAAGTTTTTAGTTGATGCACCAGTCAATAGTTAGCGCTAACCATCAACTTATACGTTTTGATTTCGCCGCTAAGTACCGCTACCATCAGCCGTTAGCCATAGTTTTAGTAATGGTCATATATTTCGAAAAGAGTGGTTTCGTTTACGTTTTGTTATGGCCCAACCTCGGGTACATCTCATATTTCTTTTTGATTAAATTTCGTAAGAGTTAAGTTCAAAATAGTTTACTGCATCTAAACTAGTGTATTTTCAAATATTGAGTTCAATACAGTACTTGAAAATGGGATATACTAAGAAATGTTGTGTACATGGGTGTCGAGATCTAACCAGTCCTAGACATCGTTTTTCCAAGAGAGATTCCAAGTTATTTAAGAGGTGGATTGAAATTATATAGCCAACTGATTGGCACAAATTATCAGATGATTAAATATCGAGAGGAATATAATTTCTTCAGGTTGGTTAAGTTTCATTTACTATATAGTCGTCTAGACTATTTTTATGTTTAGTTGGTTAGTTTAAAATATAAATCAATGCTATGTACCACACTGACAAATTGCTCTGGGTGATTTAATAATATTATTTTTTCTCTAGGTGATTTTCCTGAGGTAACAGATATTGAAATGGTATGGGCCAGTTTCTAGATCAGTGCCAAATCTTGATAGGAAAAGAACTTCATGAGGTTGAGTGGTGCAATTTGTAAAATTATATAATATCAAACGATTTATCTATTAGAAACTGTGTAATCTGTAGGATTAATTTACTTGGTCATAGTGAGTTGTTAAAAGATTTACATTTTATTGAGTGTAGGAAATATCAGTTTGATAATTTGATGAAACCGAGACACTATACTTACTTTTTATTTAATCAGTGTTCTAATTATCTCTTTTCATTTCATTCCAAGACTTTGTGAGAGAAGAAAAATCTCAAAATGTTTTGAAAATATCGTATTGAAGAATTTAAATTTTCAAATTATGAAGTGTACATCACATAATCTTTATCAAATATTATGCTTGACTCTTCAGGTGTTCTTTATTCGGGTGGTGAAAGCAAGTGAATAAAATAGCAACCAGAACTGATTCAAAATTTTTATTCAGTAATCCAGAGAAGGAATCTATTGACCGAATTAAGGACCAAGCTGAAAGACATTTTGAATCTCAAAAAAGATCTCCTAAATTATTGTTCTCAAGATTCAAGTTTTGTCTTAACACTTAGGAATACTGTAAGTATATTAATTTTAATTTTTTTTTCATTTAATAGTTTTTATTTTTTATAACCAATAAATAATTATTGTTCAAATATATTTCTGTTATTCAAATAGTGAGTTTGAACATTGAAACAAGTTTTTGGAAATTACCATGTTGTACTACAAAAAAATTAAATGTAAATATTGTGAATACATATGTTAATTTCATCTCTATTTTTATTTAATAATTTCTATTTTTTATAATGAATAAATAGTTATAGTTCAAACATGTATCTATTACTCAAATAGTGAGTTTGAAGATTGAAACGAATATTTGAATCTTCTTTCAGTTTTTCCTAGGGTTAAAATTAAAACAAGTGTTCAGAAATTAATATGTTTTATTACCAAAATATTGAAATGTATTTGTTGTAGAGTTGTGTGAATGTAAGCATTTCAATGTTTTGGTAATAAAACATAGTAATTCCTGAACACTTGTTTAATTTTAGCCTAAGAAAAACTGAAAGAAGATTCAAATGTTCGCGCCAAGCGTCGATAATGCATTATTCTAAAAGCAGAGGTAATGCTGTTCTCTTGAGAGTTGGTAATACAGTTTTCTTTAGTTGGATTTGTTTCATGCACCAGTCGCTATAAGAAAAGCGACAAAGTTGATTCAGACTTTTTACAGTGAGTGTCCCATCTAGTCTTGTTGATCTATGGCTCCTGCTCACAAAGCGAAAATGGCGCAAGACGCATTTTTCGGATCTCCTCACATCAGCAGAATGGCCGCCCTGATCGCCGTATCTCAACCCAATGGACTACTGCGTGTGGTCCGTTTTAAAGCCCAGGGCGTGTGCTCAACACCACAAAAGTTTGGAGTCGCTGAAGCAATCCCTGCGCCGGGAATGGGACCGATTAACGCACGAAGAGCTGCGGCCCATTGCCGAAAATTTCAAGAAGCATCTGAAGCTATGTATAGCCGCCAAAGAAAGCCACTACGAAACCGCTTAAATATATTATTATCAAATGTTTATGTTATTATTATTCGTTTTTGTTTGTCCGAAGGTGTTTTGGATGCAGAAGATATTCACTGAATTTGATATATTTTATTTTGTACCCATATTGCATCCATATGTCGATGAAATCAAGATTAGAATTGTATTGGTGATACTCATGTTCAACATTATCCCTTCAGAATCTATATATTTGTTTACTGCTAATTATTTCCAAATGTTCCATTCACATTTCTGATAAAGGAGAACGTCGATTATGTTTGATAATAATCACATTTTATGTGAGACTGAAACAAAGCAGTCAATTTACTAGCTATAGCCTCCGTGGCGCAATTGGCTAGCGCGTTCGGCTGTTAACCGAAAGGTTGGTGGTTCGAGCCCACCCGGGGGCGTAAAGTTTTTGGAAATGTAGGAATTTTGGGCTGGGAACCAATAATTAATAAATTTCACATTTTTCTGCCTGTATTAACCTAAAAATTTTGAAATGTGATGAATCTGTTTGAATTTAGTAGTCTAGTATAGAATTTCCACGACCAATAGTTTCTTTTTACCACCATTAAGTAAGGTGATTTCCATACTTGTTTTTGATGTTAACATTTCTGCCATTGCATTTTCAAATTAATGAAATGACTTTTCTAAATATTCAGTGTTCTGTATCTCAAATTCCTCAATTATATTTTTAATTTGGATTACATTATATTCAGTTCAGTTCTTTAAGAAATAAGGATATATGTTAGGTAGATTCAATACTATTGATTAATCCAAAATAGGCCCATTCATGGGACATTTGGACAATAATCACAAAATTATATGATAGGTAAAAAATTAAATAGTTCATGTACTTGTTTCAATATCCATCGTATCCAGGATAACTTTACAGATATGATAAAAACGTAAGTTTATTTTCATCAGCCCGCGCATGACGTCACACTCGATTGAAACCTGATCAAATACGAGATTGTTTGATGTAAACAGTGAAATTGATAATAAAAATTTTCGAAGTATTAGATAGGGAACTCTCAATAGGTACTGATAATTTAAAACAGAAAGGATAATGCTAGGATATCATTTCTTTATTCCAAGTTCCATTTTATTCCATTAGAAAGCATTTATCGAAACCAATAATTTGTGTATCTAAGGAAACAGTGATAATAATTAAATCATTGATTTTAACAAGCTCACTAAAAATCCTCAGTGCGTGTTTAAATTTTTTATAATGAACCATCGAAATATTTCCTGACAGGATATAAATTAGAATAGGGGCAAATAAATATCAAACTCATATAATATATATACATATATAAATTTATTCCATAAAAAAAAAATATATATATATATATATATATATATATTGTTATGTTATAAATTTGATAAATCAATTATAATTGTAATTAATTAGCAAAATTTACTCTTAACTGGGTTAAATTTACTTATCATGGAATTTTACCATTTTCCAGTTTGAGTATGAATACTTGATGAATCACCCTTGTATCTAAGTGAATGTTGTGTGCACCAGCTAACTCTTAAGATTATAATTTTGTAATTGAAATTGAAATTTTAATATCATTAATTATGATTTGTTTTATTAGAGAGGGTTCAATTTGAATTTTCAATGAGTTAATTTTTTTAAAATGTATATTGGATCAAAGTAATTTGAAATATTGATCTGTAACAACTGAAAAATGTAACGAATAATCCTATCTATGTTTTATACTAACCTAACCTTAATCCTTACAATCGTAACTCTAACGTAAACAAAAAATGTTTTGATTTGAATTGGCAAGTTTTACCTAAATAAACTCAATTCTACCTTTGGTAAGTTTGATCATCGATTTTTTTATGTTCCTGTTAATGTCCTTCTTCCGTTTCAGGATTTCGTTTTGGTGCTTGAAGAATTTTTCTGGAATGTTCGGATTTCTCAGCCCACTTCGTTGATTGCTTCTTTTGAATTTAAATTGTTGAATTCTTGATTGATATTTGGGATTTTTCCATTCACAATAATAATTTTAACCTATTTTTAGGTTTTGGAATTAAATTATTGACGAGAAAATCTTTAATCAAAGCGACATGCTCGTTCGATGGAGTACCTTAATACTGTTTCAATCTCGATTATCTTGGCCTTTCATAGTTTTCTCGAAAAATTGAATTTCAAAGCTAACTAGTTTCATATAATAAAATAAAATAGAAAGGCCTTTTACTTGATAGAAGAAATATAACAAAATTTGAATATTAAAACAAATTGAAATATGTTTATCTCCTACAATTTTAATTTAAAAAAAAAATTTTTATTCAAAAATCTTTTAGAATTGAAGTAATGTCTGAAACAAGCACCGCTTACATTTAATAAACGTATATAATCAAAACTCAATATATAATGTCAAATGGAATAAATAAACCAAGAGATATACGAAAGTCATTGAAATTAATAAATAAATATTTAAAGGAGACCAAATTTCTTTTCTGGTCTTAACTTCAAGAACACCAATTGCCTTTTAAAAACATGAACACACTTAAAGGACTTCCCAAAGAATATAATTTATTTGAAATATACAATATATTCAAATATTCGAATAAGTTAATTCAGAAATCTCTAAAAACATGCACTATATTTTCAAAAAACATCCTCACAGTCCTCAATAATATTGCAAATATCAAAATCAAAAAACTAACCTACATCCAAACCCTCACCACGTGTAAAAGGACTAATGCTTCGAAACACAGATCAACTTTATAATTCAAGATTGATCTATGTTCTAACAAAATCGAAGAACAGTGTGAGTTATTTTTAAGGCTTATTTAAATTCATTGACAAGTTTCGTATATCTGTTGGTTTATTTATTCCATTTGACATTATATATTGAGTTTTGATTATATACGTCTATTGAATGTAAGCGGTGCTTGATTTAGACATTAATTTAATTCTAAAATTTTCTTGAATAAAAATTTTTTTTAAAATTGTAGAAGATAAACATATTTCAATTTGTTTTAATATTCAAATTTTACTAGTTTCTGGTGAGATTATTGAAAAATGATGCTTTCGATGATTTTACAAAATTTACAATATTTCTTGGTTTGAAATTACTGTTGAAAAGTACATTTTGATGTATGTTTCATGTTAAACAGAACAGTGAAAGTCTAGCTTTTCATCCGTAAAGTATTTAAGTGTCAAAATTTAACAAAGTTTAATTTACATTCTGTCAAGAAAGTACCGGGAATTATTGATTTAAATCTGGCGGGGCAATGAGGCAGGTAAAATTTTTTTTCCTAGGTTGGTACCACTGTCCTTAATTACTATGCCAAGCTTGAACGGGATCTGTCAACTAGTGTGTTTGCAACAGCTGATTAAGTCAGTCGATGTCAGAGTGCGTGCCGATTTTTACTATGGGTGATTACGTTGAGCAAAGAATTTGTTTAAAGTTTTGTGTTGCAAATGAATTTTCGTGTGCCGATGCATTGAAAATGTTGCAAAAGGCCTTTGGTGATAATGCTCTATCGAAAACTCGTGCATATCAGTGGTACAGAGCCTTCAAGGACGGTCGTGAAGTGGTCGAAGACTTGCCTCGTTCCGGACGGCTTCGATCGAAGATAACGTCGATAAAATTAAGGAAAGGGTGCTGGAAAACCGTCGTACCAGCTTGAGAGAGATAGCACATGATCTTAAGATATCCCACGAGTCCGCACGTACGATTCTGATTGATATTTTGGGCATGAAAAAGGTGGCCGCACGACTCGTACCGAAAGACCTGAATTTTCTTCAAAAACGTCATCGCGAACAGGTTGCTTCAGACATGCTGGATCGCTGTAATTCCGATTCAACATTCATGGAACGCATTATAACTGGTGATGAGACCTGGGTCTACGAGTACGATATGCAAACAAGCCAGCAATCATCGGAATGGGTGGCAAAAAATGAGCCGAAACCGAAAAAACCACGCCAAAGCCGCTCGAAAATGAAGGTGATGCTCATTGTTTTCTTCGATATCCGTGGCGTGGTGCACTACGAATTCGTTCCAGAGGGTCAGACGGTAAACAAGGAGTATTACCTAGGCGTTATGAAACGTTTGCGTGAGCGTATCCGTAAGAAGCGGCCAAATTTGTGGGCGAACAACTCATGGATTTTGCATGACGATAAGGCGCCTTCTCACCGAGCTACGATTGTGACTGACTTTCTCGCCAAAAACTCAACAAACGTGCTTCAGCAACCACCGTATTCGCCGGATTTGGCTCCCTGCGACTTTTTCCTCTTCCCAAAACTAAAATTGCCCCTTCGTGGCACCCGTTTTGAGTCGATTGAAGCCATAAAACAAAATTCGGCGCGAGAGCTAAAGTCCATCCCGGAAAGCGCCTATAAAAAATGTTTCGATAATTGGAAGTACCGTTGGCATAGATGTATTGGAGCAAATGCAGCCTATTTTGAAGGCGACCCAATAAATTTTGACGATTAAATGTAAAAATGTTGTTTTAATTGAAAATTCCCGGTACTTTCTTGACAGAGTAGTATAATGCTTATTACTTATAAATTACCTAATATTACTTATAAAATTGATTACATTTCTTTAGCTTAAATGCTATTACAATTCTATTGATGCCTAAACATCTTGAAAGATATCTCTTACATTAATAATTTCAAAACATCTGACGTAGACACTATGTCTTCCTTAATTTTTTTAATTTTGATTGAATTTGTCCTATTTACATAATTCTGGTGAGTTATATTTAATTTAGCTTGTTCTTCATCAATAATTTCACTGAAGTTTATATGTGATTCATAATAGTAACAAATCTTTTCAACAATTTTTTCATCGATTTCAAACTAGATATATAAATTCAAATTACTTCTATTTATTGCAACTTTGACTGTTTTTACATTGAATAATTGTGAATTGAAATCTCCCTGTGAATTCTATTTATGAATTGTCAACAAGTTTACTGACTTTTGATCACCGTTCAAAGAATTTTCACTCGACTAGTCGTTATGTACTCCAAATATGCTTTTTCTTCATAATTTTAGCTTGTGAGTATTTTTATGAATTTAATTATTAATATTTCTATCAGAATGGAGATTATTCAATTAATTTTGGTCTGGTTACACTCTAACGAGTCAACCTATATTCAACAGTGAGTCTTTATATATTTATATATATATATATATATATATATATATATATATACTTATAGAATAAAATTATTTGTGTCCGAACTATACCATGTATGGTCTATTATGAACGATACCGGATGAAATTTCGAAAGTATTTATAATTGGTTTCAAGAAACTGAATACTCAAATTACATGATGTAATTGATTTTAATGAAATAAATGCTCAAAATGTTCGCCACCTTGTCCTTGGCAATAACTATAAAACTCGTTCCTTACTTTGTTTGAAGTTTGAGCTGAAATATTCCGCATTTCTGTAGTTATCTTTCTCCGAGGTCTGTGATGCTCGTCGGTTGTGTAGCATAAACTTTGCTTTTGAGATAACCCCCCGAAAAATCGGCGTGAGATCTGGTGGTCTAGCGGGCCACTTAAAAGTACCTCTTCATCCAATCCATTTATTGGGAAAATTGCGTTTGAGTAAGTTCTGACCATTAAAGCATAATGAGGTGGGGCTCCATCCTGCTGGAACCAGACATTTTCATTCTGCAGGCTTGGATCTATTGCATTAGAAAACAAGTTGACTAGCACAGGAATAGCTTCGTCTCTAATCAAACTCAAATATTTTTCTGCTGTCAAAGTCCCATCTATAAATTTAGGACTAATTATATTGTAACTTTTTGTACCTTTCTAAAGTTCACCTTTTGAGGGTACAGCGTCTGTGTCTCATGCATCCAATGAGGATTCTCTGCTGAAAATATCTGCAATTTTGACGGTTTACTTCTCTATTCAATGTAAACGTTGATTCATCAGAAAAAACCAACACCTATTTCATTTCTATTCAGTTTATTCATCATTATTTCCCAGAAGTACATTTAACGATCTGGATCGTCTTTGTTAGCTCCTGCACAAAAGTCATTTTATATGAATGAAATTTTTCTTTATTACAGTTGCAGGACTTTTCACGGTCAATTTGACGTGACGTGTACTTGTCGTTGAATCATCTGCAATACCTAACACAATATACAATTTCAGAGTATCTTCGAAGAATGGCGATTTTTTTAATGGTTTAACATGTCCAAGTTCTCTGAATTGTAGATAAATTTTAAACAATCTCAATCTCAATTCGGCGAGTCTGAGTTAAGTATTTCATTATTACCTCTACAAGAAATACGTTTTCAATTAGGAATTTAAGATTTCAATGTATATCTCAACACCGCAACATCTGACTGATAACAATCCACGTTATTTGCAGATTTTCTTTATTTATCGGCATATGTAGATAGTTTTCTAGGTATTCATGACAAAAAATGTTAACAAAACAAAGATCTATGAGCGTATCCAGAATTGATTTAAGAAATTTTCCCAACTTAATTGATAGTCAATTCAGAAGTTCAATAACTCTGTATTTAGGTTTTTTATTATTTAACGCCTGACAAATTTTTAATTTCATCATTTCACCCGGTATTTTACATAATAGACCATGCATTACTTGAAATCATTAAGAAATAAAGAGAACGGACTAAGTGGAGCTTGCGCGAATCACCCTGTATACTTAAATTAATGTTTTATAAGCGAATTTGAAAGTTTACTTGTCCCAGTGTTTTTTATAATTTTCTACCATAAGGACCCAAAGAATTTTATTCCATGAGTGACTTCCAGACTATAGAGACTCATTGTGTTTGAAATGTTTCATTTTGTACCCATATTGTATCCATATGCCGATGAAATCAGACTATAATGGTATAGTATTGGAGATATCATTGCTCAATATTATGCTTCTCAGGATGTACAGCACATCCTTTGATGTTACTTAATTTAATATATTCCAATCACATTTCTGCTGAAAGTTTATGTTGATTGCGTTTAAAATTGCTCACCAATTATGGTGAGGAAGAATGATGATGCTGTGTCTCAATAGCAAAGCCTCCGTGGCGCAATTGGCTAGCGCGTTCGGCTGTTAACCGAAAGGTTGGTGGTTCGAGCCCACCCGGGGGCGTAAAGCTTTTGGAAATGTAAGAACTTAGGACTGGAGATCATTAATTAGTGAAAATTGAATGTAGTAGTCCGTTACTTTGTACTTCATTTCATTCCAATTAATTGGTAAATTATACATTTTTTCCGTCGCTCAAAAAAATTAAAAATATATGTTCCAGAGATTGAATTCTATCGATAAATACAAGATATGTTCACCTGCGTGAATTATATAATGACAAATAATTGAAATATTTCAAATATGTTGAATATTTACTGGATACAAGATAACTTAACAGACATGTAAATAACTCAAGATTATTTTCATCGGTCCCGCGCATTACGTCACAAGTATTTTTGTTTGTGTGAATATATCTGCCATTGCGTATTCAAACTATTTAGAATATTGAATTATCATCTTTCTAAATATTTATTATTCCGTATCTGTAATTTTTCCATTATATTTTTAATTTACATCACTTTATATTCAGTTCTTTGAAAAATGAAAATATATCGGCTGTTTTTTTTAGAGTGATAGAACTTTCGATAGGAATAACTGTGATTTAACAGAAGGTAAAAGCCATGTTGCTTTGACATTTCTGTTCAGTGAGCATTGACAAATTATCATGGAAAGACTCACGCCGCAACAATGTTTAAAAATTGTTGAAATTTATTTTCAAAATCAGTGTTCTATTCGCCAAACTTATAGAGCACTTCGTGAAATTTATGGTTTACATAAATCGTCCATCAAAACAGCTTATTCGTCGAACTACCGATAGAATTCGGACAATATTTTCTCTACTCAATGCAACAACAACAAGACAAAGAACTGTACATACAGAAGAAACTATCGCTGCTGTAAGTCAAAGTGTTAATGATGATCCAGATTTGTCCATTCATCGACGATCACAACAAGTTGGACTCTGTGCATCCACCACATGGAAAATTTTGCTTAAAGATCTTGGTCTACACCTATACAAGATCCAACTGGTTCAATAACTAAAGCCACTTCACTATAATAAGCGTCTTTCGTTTGCTGATTGGGCCCTAGAATAGCTTGAAGATGATCCACTTTTTTATCGTAAGCTTGCGTTTAGTGATGAAGCTGATTTCTGGTTGAACGGCAATGTAAACAAGCAAGATTGCCGTATATGGAGTGAAACCAATCGTCAAGAATTTCTGCAGGTTTCATTGCATCCTGAAAAATGCACTGTATGGAGTGCTTTACACGCTGGAGGCATCATCGGTCCATAAATGGTGCTCGTTACAGATCGATGATCAATGATTATTTGTTTCAAAATTTGAATGGTATCGACCCAGAAGTGTTTTGGTTCCAACAAGATGGTGCTACACCTCATGCTGCTACCGTAATAATTGATTTCGCCCAGAAAGCTGTGCCCTTTCAAGGTGAATCAATAATGTGCTAGGGGGGTAAAATGTTCGGTCGCCGTCTCCCTCTTATTATCGTTGAACGAATAATGACTGGTGTCTACATAGAAAACATCATTGAACCAATCATTGTTCCTCTGTGCAACGGATTTGAGGATAATTTCATTTCTCGGGATGATAACTCCCCACCACACCCCACACGAAGAATTCAAAACATTCTTCAAGAGAACAATATCCAGAGAATGAACTGGCCAGCAAACTAACCAGACATGAATCCAATTGAGCACGTATTGGATTACTTAGTGAGAGCAATATCCAATCGCCAAAACCTACCATCAACTTTTAAGGAATTAAATTTACCCCTTCAGGAAGAATGGAACGATATGCCTGAAAATTTCATTTATGACTTGATTCGGGGGATGCCTAGGCGTATTGGGCAGTTGATTGAAAGAAGAGGTGGTAATACGGACTATTGAATTCAAATTCAGTTGTGGAATAACTATAATTAATCAAAAATAAATAATCGATAAATTTAGATTTTTTCTCATTTTTTCTATGTTGTCTCATCCTGCATAAAGCAAAGAGTAACATACAAGATTTTCTGTCAAATATATTACAGTTAAGATAGAGGACAATATTCATCTCATTTCCAGAACATAGATTTTTTATTTCTTGAGAAACCCAAGGGAGTCAGGACTTTTGACGATGTGTATATATATATATATATATATATAGAAAATAGTAATAAAAGATCCTGAATTCTCGTCAGCGCTTAACTGAACCATCTGAATACTTCCTATGAGGATACAAATGAGAATATAAGCGAAGGAATATGATAATGACTTAAGAGCTGAACCATTTTAATTTTATTATTAATACATTTTGACAGTTTCTCATCAAAATTTCGTTGACGATTTTAAGAACTAATTTGTCGGTTTACATCTGGTGATTTAATATTCTTGAACATAATCAGGTTAGAATCAAATATATGAGATGAAAAGAAAACGAATTAATTACTATATAAGAAGATCTTGGATAGAGAATATACTCATTTCATTAGCATAGAACTTTCAATGGAGATAACTGTGATTTGACAGAAAGTAGAAACCAAGTTGTTTTGACATTGCTATTCAGTAAGCATTGACAAATTATTGAAATTTATTTTCAAAATCAATGTTCTATTCGCCAAACTTATAGAGCACTTCGTGAAATTAATATGGTTTACATAATCGTCCACCAGGGCAGCTTATTCGTCGAACTATCGATAGATTTCGGACCATTTTTCTACTCGATGCAACAACCACAAGAACAAGACGAAGAACTGTATGTCCAGAAGAAAATATCGCTGCTGTAAGTCATAGTGTTAATGATGATCCAGATTTGTCTATTCGTCGACGTTCACAACAAGTTGGACTCTGTGCATCCACCACATGGAAAATTTTGCGTAAAGATCTCCCATACAAGATCCAACTGATTCAAGAACTAAAGCCACTTGACCATAATAAGCGTCGTTTGCCCTAGAACAGCTTGAAGTTGATCCACTTTTTTATCGTAAACTTGTGTTTAGTGGTGAAGCTCATTTCTGGTTTAACGGCTATGTAAACAAGCAAAATTGCCGTATACGGAGTGAAAACAATCCTCAGGAAGTTCTCCAGGTTCCATTGCATCCTCAAAAATGCTATGGTGTGCTTTACACGCTGGAGGCATCATCGGTCCATATTTCTTTAAAAACGATGCTGGAACTAATGTTACAGTGAATGATGCTCGTTACAGATCGATGATCAATGATTATTTGTTTCAAAATTTCAAGCCAGAAGTGTTTTGATCTCAACAAGATGGTGGTACACCTCATGGTGCTATCGTAACAGGTGATTCATGGAAGGAAAGATTTGGCGATAACAATATTTCGAAAAATGGTCCAATTAATTGGCCCCCAAGATCATGCGACATAACTACACTGGATTATTTTCTTTGGTGTTGTGTCAAGTCAATGGTTTATGCTGATAAACCAGAAACAATAGACGCTCTGGAAGCAAACCTAACTCTGGTTATTGATGAAATAAGGCCTGAATTACTCGAAAAAGTGGTCCAAAATTGGTCTGGTCGAATGCGGTTCCTCAGAGCTAGTCGTGGTGGACATATGCCGAAAATTATTCTTAAAACATAAATGTCATAAAATTATCTTTCGAATAAAAAAAATTGGCTTCAATCTTAATTTAAATGTGTTTAATTTCAATTTAAAGTTTTATCACTCTAAAAATAAACACCCGATATATTTCGACGAAATCAGACTAGAATTGTATCGGTTACGTACATGTTCATCAATATTACTTTCCTCAAGATCAAAAACAATCTGTTCGATGTTAATTATTTTCAAACTTTCCATTCAAAAATTTTTGTTGAATGTAGACGCAGATTGTAAATAAATTGCTTACAAATTATGTGCGGGAGAATGTTTGATTGAACCTTATAACATAGGTAAAAATTCGTTTTCAAAATATTCCGAAATATCACAAATATCGACGTGTTCAGCAATTTAATTACTCGAACAATTTATTGTCTATTGAATTGATAAACCTCAGAAGTAACATTCTAAATTTTTTCTACTACACTGAACAATTCGATTTACTTTATTTTTAACCGATATGGTCCAACGCATCTCACGTTTGAAGTGTGAGAATGATTAGGTGGTGCCGAAAGCCGACTGCAGAGCCTTTCGATCGAAGCATCCCTACTTCCCACTGCCATAGAGGTAGAACAGTCGTTTATTCATCATCGCATCGCGCTGAGGTTTTGATTCTTCCACTGCTCCAATGGACCCAGTTCGCCGTCTTGATTAACCTTGAATTTCGTATCTTTCCGACTGTCTTTTCCATACCTGTATATACAAAGTTATTTTGGATACAGTAGATATTCACTGAATTTGATATATTTTATTTTATACCCATATTGGATTCTCTATGTCGATGAAATCAAGATTGGAATTGTATTGGTGATATCCATGTTCGATATTATCCCTTTAGAATCTATATATTTCTGTAATGTTATTTATTTTGAAATGTTCCATTTACATTTCTGCTGAAGAAAAACGTCGATTATGTTTGATAGTGGCTCACATTTAATATAATACTGAAACAAAGCGGTAAATTTGCTAGATATAGCCTCCGTGGCGCAATTGGCTAGCGCGTTCGGCTGTTAACCGAAAGGTTGGTGGTTCGAGCCCACCCGGGGGCGTAAAGTTTTTGAAAAAGTAAAAAATATTTTGTTAGGAGTCATTAATTAATATATTTTAACATTTTTGTCTCTATATTTGTCCGACAATTTTCAAACAGAATTTGTTTGTTTAAAATTATTATTTTGATAATATGCTCTAGAAATAGATTATTTCTTCCATCAATGAATCAACTGATATACGTATTTGTCTTTGTGTCAACATTTCTGCAATTCAGTCTTTAAATTAAATCTTTATTGTTCATTAAATATTCAGTGTTTTGTATCTCTAATTCCTCCCTTATATTTTCAGTTTAGATTACCTTAAATTCATTTCATTGAAAATGAAAATATATGTTTAATGCTATGAATGATTTTTAAATATATTTCATCAGTCACATAATTCACGAAATTATATAATGGGTAAAAAAATGAGCTTTTCATACAGGTTAAATATCTACTAGTCCGATCAATTTAGACATTCGAAAGTACATAAATTCCCAACAAACTGAAAATGAGTAAAATGGTTCAAAATATAATTATAAACAATACCTGAAAGTTCACCATCATTCCCTGTAAGGAAAAAAATTTATTCAAGGTCAAAGGTCAAAAAAATGAGTTTTTCGAGATTTTCAGCAAAACGGTAAGTTTTATCATAAATGTACTTCCGAATAAAAATTGTAGTTTTTAAAATTATCTATAAAAAATATATCAATAGTTTTTTTCCTACGAGCGACCGTTTCTGAGATATACCTATTCAAAAAGTTATAAAAGTTGTTATCGTCATAATATGTACACGTTTCCACGCCACCTATGAGGTAGTGTACTTGGCGCGTTTTTTTTAATGTGGTTTCCCCATAAGGCCTACTTCACGGGTCAGTCGTGATCCTATTAATGTGAAACTATTGGAAATTTTCAAAGGTTGGAAAAGATAAAAGCGGTGTAAATTGAAAAAAAGTGATGAAGTTCATTAGCCTGATTCGTAATTTTTAAATTCTTGTTCAGCTTCTTGTTATTTTTCTTCTTCTCCTGCTTCTTCTTCATCTTCACTTTGGAGGCAAGTAAATTGCGTCAATATTGATGTATCGCATGACATTTCGTCGGAATCAAACGAATCTTCCATCGTTTGTGGTTGAACATGAGAGGACGACCGGCCTCGACAATTTGTGCATGCTAGAGAACAAAACAGTCCAACTTTTTTGCAACTACATTTAGCACTGCATTCCTTTATGCAGTTGCAAAAAATTGTGTTCAGCAGTTTTTCCGGCGCAGGTGAGAGTAAAGTTTGAACTGGCTCTAATAAATTGTTGACCAACTTTCAACCCCATTCTGTAGGGTCTAGCTGATAACCAAGCCACACTTGAATTTGGAAATAAACCCGAAAAAGATGTTGATGAGCAGCAGCTGAGGTTGGAGGAAGACAAGCTAATTGAACTTGTTTTTTATTTTTAGTATTTTTAACAAAACATGCATATCGGTAATTATCTAAACAGGTCGTTTTTTTAGGAGCTCCGTACATAGAAAGAAGAAAGCGGATGCCGTTGGTGATAACTTCTTGTTGAGTTGAATTACTTTTTTCAAAAACTTCAGCACATTGAACAAAATCTTGTTTTTCAAACATTTTGAAAACTGCTATTTTACCCCTCCTGTGAAATGCATATCACAGCCAGTTATTGCGTGTAAAAATAGTACATGATTTTGACACTTTACAAAAGTAAATAATGTCCTTAGCGTTAGAATTTCATCACCTTTTCTACTTTTTGCACAATTTGTTGATGATAGAGATGCATTCTGGCTGTTTGATTGTTTTATGTACCCTGTTTTTAGGAATTCTCATCTGTTTGCTTATTATGCGCGTACTGGTAGATGAATTTTCTGTCACTAGTTCTAGGACGGTATTATCTTCATTTGCACTTCATCTTGTGGTACGATCAACTTTCATTTAAAAATTTCCTTTCTCACGAAGCTGTCTATGAATTCTTGTGAAAAGCGTATCATGGGGAATTCTGCGGTTAGGGTATTTTCTTGCGTATTCTCTTTATGATTTCTTGGAATTGCACTCACAAAAACCTTACGTGAGAATCATATCCGTATATTCTTCTCAAGAGTATTTAAAAGGAATTTTTAATTTGTGATGTATTGCATTTGGTCTTTCGGCGTGTACCTTCTACCTATTTAATATGATATTTAATTTGTGAAAAGTTTGAAATTATTTGTTTTGTTACATTTATTTAATATAATAACCATTTCTCAATAAAAATGTCAATTCGACATACGCCCAATGAATAAGTTTAAGGTCGAAATTAATTCCACTCTCTAAGTCCCAGGAGTATTATCTGTTGATAATTTTTTTTCTCAAAAACTGTGAATTTTAGCGTGAAATGACAGAAGACTTCATTTATTAAGGATGGATCTAGCTATCCTAAGCAAATCTTCTTATTGAAAAATATGAATAGAAAAAAAAAGTTTTTTGCGAAACAAGGTTTATGGGTGGCTTTTTCTACCCCTTGCAATCATAGGGAAACACCACCAAAAAATTTTTTGAGTGACTTCTGGCCCGCCTAAAAAGTCTTGTTAATTTTATTCTTGTAGGTTTTTGGTTTTCAAGAAAAAAATAGAACGTAAGGGAGCAGTAAATAAGCTGAGGGGCTAAAAAAAATTAAGTTTTTATGAAATACCCAGTCTACATTTTGACAAAGAATCACCCCCTAAATATTTTCGCAAGTATTCATATACACCCTGTATAGCCTCCGTGGCGCAATTGGCTAGCGCGTTCGGCTGTTAACCGAAAGGTTGGTGGTTCGAGCCCACCCGGGGGCGTAAATATTTTGGAAAAATTTTGCCTGAAACTCATCAGTTAATAAACTGATTTCTCTCACAAATGTGAAAAATACCTAGTCTGTTTAAATTTAGTAGGAAGTCTAATAAATTAAATGCTCAACTGATTGATTATTTCATCCTTCAATGAATCAACTGATTTGCATATTTATCTTCGTGTGAACATTTGTGGCATTTTGTCTTTAAATTAATGGAATATTAAATCTTCATTTATCTTTATATTAGTTATCAGATCTAAACAGGAAAAGTATTAAAAATTGTTAGAGAAAGCAAGATAGAGAACTCACAAAATGTATAATAACTTGAAATAGAAAGGATGATTCTCATACATCATTTTCATATTCCATTACTCTAATTTACATTTTATCCTAATAAAGGAGATTTATCTGAATCTATAATCCGAGTACGCCATGTTTGCTCCTCAGTGAAAGTTTTATGATTAATCAAATTATAGTCATATATATATATATATATATATATATATATATATAATACAAAGTATTAATTTTTTCCTTGTTAGGATTTTGCAATACTTAAACAACAGCACAATGCTGCTGCTAACCTAGCTACAATTTCTAATTTTATGAAATTTTTATCAATAACTTTCTGAAATCAGCTTGAAAATCCCCTAGAAAACACTGTTTTAACTCAGTAGATATATAGAATTAACTCATTAACTCATTACACAGCATCAAAAAGATATAGAATTATATTCAATATTTTATATTTTGCTTATCTCTGATTTTTATGACATCAGTATCGAACTACTTCCCGACAGGATATAACTTAGTATTGAAGCAGGGGAGTATAAAAATTATACGCACAAATAAATTCTGAATGAATATTGAAACATGAAAACTGTGTGAATTATTTTAAATAAAATTGTTATAATGTTTCACCTAGTGCAAACCGCATACTCCATTCAGGTTATAGTTAGTACGAGCTGTACGCAAAAAAAGTAGTTGTAGACCTCGCTGCCATTCTTGGAACATTGAAATTTATTTTCGATAGCAGATAAGGTGAGTCAATCCCTCCGGTTATCAGTCCCTGAGCAAACTTTGCACACTGATTTTCATGCCTAGCAAGCAACGAGGATATCCTCATCTCATTCATGATAGAAGATAGATCAGTACTACGCTGGGGATACATGCCAGTCCGCCTAAACAACACAAATTTGAAAAACTTTCTGGGAATGCGCTCTAATGATACCAAATGACAGTCGTAAATAGAAAACCATATCAAGTGTGCATACTCCAATTTCCTGATGACTAGTGTGAAATATAAACATCTCAAAATTGACAGATCGCAGCCACATCTCAACACAAAGCCCAGAGTGCGACTAGCAGACGCACACAACTCTTCAACATGTGGAATGAAACAAAACGTGGACTCAAAGAAGACTCCAAGGTCATATATTTGATCTTTATCGCCAACATAGTTGTCAGCTATATGATAGCTATAAGTCAATCGATGTGACCTTCTAGTGAATGTAACTTTAAAACACTTCTCCATATTCAGCATGAGTTTGTTGCATAAACACCAACTATGAATATACTCCAAGCTATATGAATAACTATATATAGATATCTTGGATAGAAAATGTACTCAGTATATTTGAAATAGTTTATTCTGTAACCTATTGTATCCGTATGTCGACGAAATCAAAATTTTATCGGTGTTATCCAAGTTCAATATTATCCTTCTCAAGATCTATAACAAACACTTTGGTGTTAATAATTTCCAAATGTTCATTCACGTTTCTATTGAAAGAAGTTGTAAGTTATTTAAATATTTTAATATTAGCCTTCTACATATTTAATTTCAAAAAATTATATTTAATGATTATAACTTCTGAAAATAAATTAAAATAGTTGTAAGTTATGATTCAGATGCTCACAAATTATGTGAGCGAGAAATATAGCCGTGATTCTACACATTATAGCCTCCGTGGCGCAATTGGCTAGCGCGTTCGGCTGTTAACCGAAAGGTTGGTGGTTCGAGCCCACCCGGGGGCGCAAATCTTTTGGAAGTATAAAAATTTTTGGCTCGGAATCATTAATAAATTCAGCTCTTTTCTATTTTCCTCCGACATTTTTCAAACGTAATTTGTCGGTGTACATTTGGAAGGCGAATGAAGATTCATGTTCTTTGTAACTTTTGCGGAAAAATCTCCCGGTTTATAAATAAGGTTGTCAACAGTGCAGTAGCGTATACATATATATATATAATGGACAAACTGGGAGATCTTTCCACAAAAGGTACAAAAAACATCAATCTTCATTTAGTAACCTAAAAGATAACTCTAATTTTGCGTAATATTTTTTCGAGATCAATCATATATTTCCAGAATTGGACAATCTTGAAATATTGCACATGGGAGCGGAAGAAAAAAAGAATTAATCGAATTATTTAAACACAAAAAACATGTACCGACATTAAAACTATTAAATGAGCAGACGGGCTTGTGGCATACTCCACATTTCGTTTTACTGACGCCTGATTACTGAACTTTTGAACTGAATAAAACAAATTATATGTCAACTATTATATATATATATATATATATATATATATATATATATAACAGTTGAGATATAATTTGTTTTATTCAGGTCGACAATTCAGTAAACACTACAAAATTCAGATCACTGTTAATAAAAAGTGATAGAAAACAAAGTAATTTGTTATTTCATTCCAATTAAAATGAACTATCACAAAGTAAGGGACTACTCCATCCAATAGTATTCATTGGTATTAAGAAGAATCTATTAGTCGAGGATAATTTGATATTCGGCTTCCAAATTTATACCGACAAATAACGTTTGAAAAATGTCGAAAGAAAGTAGACAGTTGAAATCTATTAATTAATGATTCCCAGCCAAAAATGTTTACAGTCCCAAAAGACTTACGCCCCCGGGTGGGCTCGAACCACCAACCTTTCGGTTAACAGCCGAACGCGCTAGCCAATTGCGTCACGGAGGCTATACTGTGAAAAATCACCGCTATAATTCTCTCTCACATAATTTGTGAGCTTTTTAATCATAGCTTACACAGCTTCTTTCCACAGAAATCTGAATGGACATTTGAAAATTAGTAACGTCGAAGAAATTCCTGTAGATCTTGAAGAGGATAATATTGAACATGGATAACACCGATACAATTATAGTCTGATTTCGTCAACATACGGATACAATATGTTACAAAATAAACTATTTTTGAATACAGTGGATACATTTTGTATCCAAGATATCTGTATATATAGTTACTTATATAGCTTATTTTTGTTGTCGAATATACTCGATTCTAACCTGATCATATACAGGTATATTAAGGCATTACATGTAAACAAAAATTGTTTTTTTTTCAAAAGGTGAAGAAATTACTATGTTTTACTACAAATAAATTGATATTTTACACATTTAATTATGTCTCTAGTTTAGGAAATTAACTATTCCATCTTCAGACAACTGAAGACTTAACAAGCAGAACAGGGTATTTATGAATGTACAGAGGTAGAAGAGGTAATAACAACAGGTTAAAAAAGGTTTAAGATGAAAGGACGCGTAACAACTATTAGAATGTTTTCTGTGACAATTTTTAACACTATTTTGCCTGTTTACATCTGATTAAATAATCTATCGGTAGAATACCTACTAAATTTAAACAGACTAGTTAAGTTTCACTTTTGTCAGAGAAATAGAGACGGAGAAATGCTAAAGTTTATTAATTAATGATGCCCAGGCAAAAATTTCCAAAATATTTGCGCCCCCGGGTGGGCTCGAACCACCAACCTTTCGGTTAACAGCCGAACGCGCTAGCCAATTGCGCCACGGAGGCTATAATGTATAGAATCGCCGCTATCATTCGATCGGACATAATTTGTGAGCAGTGTTAATCACAATCTATATTTGCTTTCAGCAGGTATGTGGATAGAACATTTGAAATTAATTAACATCAAAGAAATTCATATAGATCTTGAGGATAACAATATTAAACATAGAAAGCATCTATACCCTTTTAGTCTGATTTTATCCACATATGCATACAATAGGGGTATAAAATGAAATATTTCGCATATAATGAGTATCTTCTGTATCCAAAATATATGGCTCCAATTTATATAATTTTTCTGAATGTCACACAGGTGAATATATCGTAGATTCATTGATAGAATTCGACCTATTTATTACATAGATATTACATAGATATTTTAATATTTCGAAGAACCGACTACAAAGTAATTTGAATCGAAAATATAATGGAGGAATAAGAGATACAGAACACTGAATAGTTAGAAAAATCAGGATATAATATTCCAAAGATTAGAAAACAAAATGGCAGAAATATTCACATAAATACGGAAATCTGTTGATTTATTGATGAAATATCGAACTTTCCACACTTTTAATTAAAATAATCTTGCCAGGCTCGAAATAACCACTACTTCGATGTGCAAACTCTAGATGGCCCACCCTCAATAAGCTGGAAACATCCTACAATACATATATTGGTCGCTCAAAATAAAATACCAAAAGTATATTACCCATATCGCACCTAAGACATGTCAATTTCTTTGAAATCACTGGTTTTTCACACTTCTAATAAAAATAATCTTGTCCATCTCGAAATAACCACTACTTCAAAAAATTTCATTTAAAAAATTCACACAGTTTATTCAGAATCCTGACACGGGTTTAGGTCTTTCAACCATCTTCAAAGGAGTACAAAAAGTAACTAAACTTGAAGCTGGAAGAAGGTTCTTTTATTACACTTAGTACATAAGTGTATTTTTATGGCGCATGGAAATAACAGCATCCAATATAGGGGTGTTCTCAAAGATTATTTGGTAATTTGTTAAATTCTCCTTTTTCTCGACGGCTTTTTTGATTGAAAGAATCTCAAAAGAGTCCATCAATTCACCCTCTTCAACATTATATAGTAAACTGACATCTTTCTCATTAAAAAAATTATTATTTTCTATACCATGTTCTGCAATATTTAGAAAATAATCATTTAATTAATGAGAAAGATGTCTCTTTACTACATAATGTTAAAAAGGGTAAATTAATGGTATATTTGAAGATTCTTTCAATCAAAAAAACCATTGAGAAAAAGGAGAATTTAACAAATTCCCAAGTACTCGTTGGGAACACCCCTATATTAGATGCTGTTATTTCCATGCGCCATAAAAATACACTAATGTCCTAAGTGTAATAAAAGAACTTTTTCCAATTTAGTTCAGTTACTTTTTGTACTCTTTTGAAGATGGTTGAAAGATCGAAACATTTGTCAGGATTCTGAATAAACTGTGAAACATAAAAATTGTGTGAATTTAGTAAATCAAATTGTTATAATGTTTCACCTAGAGCCAACCGCATACTCCATTCATTTAACTACTTCAAAGTGCAAACTCTAGATAGCTCACCCCATATAAGCTGGAAACATACTATAAAAGAGATATTGGACACTCAAAAAAAAATACCAAAAATATATTACCAACTAAGTCATTTTCTTTGAAATGACGAATTTTTCACACTGCTTCTAATGAAAATAATCTGACATAATGAATGACCATACAGATTTATGTGAATCTATAATATAATTTTCAATATATTTAAACATGTGTTAAACATTACTCTTTAGTGTGCCGAGATTTACACTTGCATTCTTGTTCGAATTTCTGTACCTGTTACCTTGTTACTGTCTACATTAAATACGTATATTAATACCTTATTTCAGTTGTCTAACACAAATTAGTTGAAAAGAAAATAATCATTTTGAGAAAAAGCAATGTCTTATGTACTACACAGGCAATATTTTTTTTGTTTTTTTTTTATTTTGAGCGTCTAATAGCTATCATAAGAAGCCTTTGAAGCTTAAGTGTTATTCGTGGGGCTACACATTATATGTAGCCTCCGCGGCGTTCGGCTGTTAACCGAAAGGTTGGTGGTTCGAGCCCATCCAGGGGCGTCAATTTTACAAAGTTTAAAAAAATGTATCTGCTTAACAGGGATATTTGATTTTTTAAGTCTAAGAAACAGAAATCGCTACCTTTCAGATAAAAAGTCTACGAAATAACCTACTTCACAAATATATAAACATACATGACATAGGTCAAACAAACATTCTTGAAGTAAACAAAATGGTAGGAACATAAAAAGAAATTTGAAGAGTAATATAAAAATGAAAAAAGCTCAAAGGAGTATCGTATCATACCTGTAGAAATAAACAAATCTGGTCATTAATTAATAACAATGCTCCTAATTTGAATAAGGCTGATAATTGATTAATATGAAAAGTATTTCAAGAGAAGCTGTACTGCAGGTCAATTATACAGAGTTAGGCACGGAATTTGGCCCCTACTAATATTCTTTCAAAATTCTTTCTGGAATTTATAACTTATAGTCAATAAGGTAAATGAAAACACTTAGATAATATTTAAATAAGGTTATTCCGATTTTCACAAATTTTTACAATAAAAATTTCTGAAAATCAGAATAACCTTATTTAAATATTATTTAATATGGATTTTCACCAAGTAAGGAATGATTCAATTCAATATTTAAAAACACTTAGCTTAAGTTCCATTGTTAATGTAGGAAATCAATATCATTGATCAAGATTGAAAACAATTCATAACTCGCAGCATACTATAGGTGAGTACTGCTTAAAATCAAGAGATCCAACAAGCACCTTTGGTTCAACAAATAATGTCTTTTGAAGGATATCAAACCAAAATACATGAAAATAACCTGTAAACATCAATCAACCGAAGCTACGACCGCAGTTAATTGAGCTAATAAAATTGTGGCTAAATCTTGAGATGAAGAAATGGTATCGAATAAGGAATAGTTTAAAATTACACCCGAAATTTATAAACAGTGAACTAACCTTCCGATTCCACCCAATAGTTTTCGACCACATGGACAAATTAACCAGAGAAGAAATTGGTATTATAGGACACGAACACCACTAAACCATTTGAAAAAACTGCGAACCCTCATACCAAAAGCAGAAAAGGGAAAGTCATCTCTGCTATTGACTTTGATAGTGAAAATGCAGTTAAATTTCATGATAGATTAATAAATTTTACAGAAACGCAATTTGACACATCAGAACTCAATTTATTAGAAGAAGGTTTTGAATATACGTTCAATAAAAAAGATTTTAAAAAACTTGCTGTAAATAGTGAATTCCTTCAAAAGGGAAACTTGATTTAGAAAAACATACCTTTGCAGTGTTCTTTTCAATGCCTACTCTTAAAAACAATAAGATCGAACAAAAAACTATTAATCAGACTGGAACGAAAATTTCGGATAATCAATTTTTAATTTCAAAAGCGAATAAAGGCAACGCAGTAACATTCTATAAACTCTATGAATAAATCGGATTATTTGGAAAAACCAGAAAAATTATTTGAATCTATTAATATCTTAGAGCTCAAAAAGGACCCTACGACTAAATTTCAAAATTGAGTGAAACAAGCCATAAAAAATTGTGCCAAGTTATTTTCACACACAAATTCTTTATTAAAAATTATTAATCAATAGTTCCGTTACTTTCCACACTTTCACAAATACACAGAACAGATTGTCCTATGAGGTCCATTGTTTCTTATATACTACTCTGTCAAGAAAGTACCGGGAATTTTCTACTAAAACAACATTTTTACATTTAATCGTCAATATTTATTGGGTCGCCTTCAAAATAGGCTCCATTTGCTCCAATACATCTATGCCAACGGCACTTCCAATTATCGAAACATTTTTTATAGGCGCTTTCCGGGATAGACTTTAGCTCTCGCGCCGAATTTTGTTTTATGGCTTCAATCGACTCAAAACGGGTGCCACGAAGGGGCAATTTTAGTTTTGGGAAGAGGAAAAAGTCGCAGGGAGCCAAATCCGGCGAATACGGTGGTTGCTGAAGCACGTTTGTTGAGTTTTTCCGAGAAACTCAGTCACAATCGTAGCTCGGTGAGAAGACGCGTTATCGTCATGCAAAATCCATGAGTTATTCGCCCACAAATTTGACCGCTTCTTACGGATACGCTCACGCAAACGTTTCATAACGCCTAGGTAATACTCCTTGTTTACCGTCTGACCCTCTGGAACGAATTCGTAGTGCACCACGCCACGGATATCGAAGAAAACAATGAGCATCACCTTCATTTTCGAGCGGCTTTGGCGTGGTTTTTTCGGTTTCGGCTCATTTTTTGCCACCCATTCCGATGATTGCTGGCTTGTTTGCATATCGTACTCGTAGACCCAGGTCTCATCACCAGTTATAATGCGTTCCATGAATGTAGAATCGGAATTACAGCGATCCAGCATGTCTGAAGCAACCTGTTCGCGATGACGTTTTTGAAGAAAATTCAGGTCTTTCGGTACGAGTCGTGCGGCCACCTTTCTCATGCCCAAAATATCAATCAAAATCGTACGTGCGGACTCGTGGGATATCTTAAGATCATGTGCTATCTCTCTCAAGCTGTTACGACGGTTTTCCAGCACCCTTTCCTTAATTTTATCGACGTTATCTTCGATCGAAGCCGTCGATGGGCGACCACTTCACGACCGTCCTTGAAGGCTCTGTACCACTGATATGCACGAGTTTTCGATAGAGCATTATCACCGAAGGCCTTTTACAACATTTTCAATGCATCGGCACACGAAAATTCATTTGCAACACAAAACTTTAAACAAATTCTTTGCTCAACGTAATCACCCATAGTAAAAATCGGCACGCACTCTGACATCGACTGACTTAATCAGCTGTTGCAAACACACTAGTTGACAGATCCCGCTCAAGCTTGGCATAGTAATTAAGGACAGTGGTACCAACCTAGGAAAAAAAAATTTTACCTGCCTCATTGCCCCGCCAGATTTAAATCGATAATTCCCGGTACTTTCTTGACAGAATGTAAATGCACCCACGTCAAAAATTTCTAATCATCTCAATATCATTTAACCAAATTTAGCCCAAAATATTCGATCAAAAATTATATACAGCTCACAGCATAACTAAAAACTTTAAAAATTCCCCCTAACGCTAAACTTGTTTCATTCGATGTTGTGAATTTATTTGAATAGTTAAACTTACGCCAAGTGTTATTTACCTTACCAATTCAAAAATGTTTCACCAAATATCTATTTATCAATTTTAATTGACAATTTATATCTGTTGGGTTTTTTATTCCATTTAAAATTGTATAATGAGTTTTGATTTTATACGTCTATTAAATATAAGCAGTGCTTATAATATTCTAAAAGTTTTTGAATAAAAGTTTTTGAAATTAAAATTGTAGGAGACTAACAGATTGAATCTGTTTTGATATTCAAAATTATTACGTTGTTGCTTGAAGTACTTCGTTACTTTCTAACAGTTTATTTTAAAAATGGAACAAATAAAAAATTACTTCGTTTTCACTTTTTGTTACTGAGGATACAGTTACTCGAGTTTCGTAGTTTTTACTACATTTTCAAACTGAAAAACAAGTTATGTTTCAAAGGGTTTATATATTCATGTAAGGCTTCAGTTTGTGCAAAACTTCGAGAATTGGGGTATGCCAAAGGTTCGTCTGGTCTTATTGCCGAATCGTGCATATTCTGGAAGACCTTCATCGATTACAGGATGTTCAGTTTTCTACATTTCTCTTCCAGATATAATATTTTAATATTATCTAACTCTGGGAAAATAATTTTTTGGTTTCTAAATGAGGCTCCGTGTTCTCTTAACCCTTTTTTGAATTATCTCCCGGTTTATCCTACGCCATCGAATTAAAGAACACTTAATATATAAAGTCCTGAATTATTTACCTGGATGTTTTTGTCTTTGGCATTAAAAAACTAGTAGGAAAAAATGAGGGTATGAAAGCTATTTTTGTATTAGCTTTTGAAATTATTTGAGCCAGTTTTTGTGAAATTGGTCCAAAACATGTTAGTTTTACAAATTTTGTGTTATTGTTTCAGCTTTGGAATCGAGGTTTATTTGTTTCCGAATGAGTTGTTCCTATTTTAGTTTAGGAGAGAATTTATAGTTTTTCTTTAGCAATCATTTTGAAACAAAAATTATGAATTCTTCGTAAACAAAAAGAAAACACAACTCATTGAGCAACAAATATACCCCACTTCCATAGCAAAACAATAGAAAATTTTTTTTGAATATTAAAACAAATTAATATATGTTTATCTTCTACAATTTTAATTCAAAAAATTTTATTAAAAAAACTTTTAGAATTAAATTAATGTCTAAAACAAGCACCGCTTATATTTAATAGACGTATATAATCTAAACTCAATATACAATGTCAAATGGAATAAATAAACCAAAAGATACACGAAAGTCCCTAAAATTAATAAATAAATATTTATTATTATTTATTAATTTTAGGGACTTTCGTGTATCTTTTGGTTTATTTATTCCATTTGACATTGTATATTGAGTTTAGATTATATACGTCTATTAAATATAATAGTCCGGTCTATTTAAGCCTAAAATCAGGAGGAAGGTTACATAAATTCCCATAAAGCTGAATATTGGCATAGTTGTTCAAAACATCATTATAAAGAAAATCTCAAAAGTCCTCATCGTTCGGAGGTGTGCTAAAAATTTGGCACGGGGTCAAAGGTCAAAAAAATGAGTTTTTTGCGATTTTTAGCGAAACGGTGAGTTTTTTCGCAAAATTACCCCAGTACAAAATTGTAAATCACTTTTCAAGATGAAATTGAGAAATATTTCGAGTATGAATTAGCTCCTTATCCGTTAACATTATTTGATGACATTGGAATGCGCAAGACCCAGAAGTCGGCTATTTACGATTGTTTTCAGACTATAAATGTTGATATTAATAACACTAATTCAACGTACATAATTGACGGAGGATTCTTATTACATCGAGTGGTGTGGGATAGCGAGGAAACATTTAACGTTATCTTAGATAAATACGTTCAATATGTACGTCGACATTTTGGTTCCAGAGTTACTGTCGTATTTGACGGATATGATGATTATACGAGAAATATTAAAGCAGCAGAGCAACGCCGTCGAAATGCTGCTTCATCAACTTCTTCTGATATTATATTCGATGAATCAATGACAGTTCCTACCAGTCAACAGAAATTCTTTGCAAATAATCACAATAAATCTAGGTTTATTTCGATGTTGAAAGCAAAATTTACTGCTGAGAATATATCCGTTGAACAAGCTAATGATGATGCTGATGTATTGATTATTGAAACAGCGATAAAGAAATTCAGTGTGACAAATACAACTGTTGTTGTTGGTGAGGATGTTGATTTACTCGTCTTGCTTACTGCTCGAACTCCAACTGAAAAAATTATTTATTTTTTTAAACCCGGAAAAGCCCAAAATCAATCGGAAATATATTCATCAAACAGTTTATCCAATTTTCCTAAATGTCAAAATCATGTATTGTTTCTACACGCAATAACTGGCTGCGATACGACATCTGCTTTTTACAGGAGAGGAAAAACAACAGTTTTCAAAATGTTTGAAAAAAAAGATTAACTACAATGTGCTGAAGTTTTTAAAAATAGTAATTCAACTCAACAACATGTTATCACCAACGGAGTTCAATTTCTTCTTGCTATGTACGGAGCCCCCAAAAAAACCACTTGCTTAGATAAGTTGCGATACACATCTTTCGTGAAAAATACGCGTAATAAAAAACAAGTCAACTTAGCTTCTCTTCCTCCAACCTCAGTAGCTGCTCATCAACATCTGTTTCGGGTATATTACCAAGTTCAAGTGTGGCTTGGTAATCAGCTGGACCCTAAAGACTGGGGTTGGAAGTTGATCGACAATACACTAGAGCCAGTTCAAACTTTACTTCCACCAGCACCTGAGAAACTTCTCAACACAATATTTTGCAACTGCAAGAAACGTTGTAGTGCAAAATGTGGTTGCAGAAAAGTTGGACTGTTTTGTTCCCTGGCATGCACACACTGTCAAGGCCGATCATGCTCGAATGTTGAGTCACCAACTCTTGAAGATTCGTTTGATACCGATCAGGAATCGCTATTGGGGCAGTTTACGTGTGAAATAGAACAAGAAGAAGAAGAAGAACAAGAGGATGAACAGGAAGAAGAAGGAGAAGAAGATCAAGAAGAAGAAGAAACAGAAATCTTGGACAGTTATGAATCAGACGACTAACTTTTTATTTTAAGTATTTTATTTAATTACACCGCCGTTGTTTTTGCCCACTATAATATATAATATTATTTTGCAATAGTTTTAAAACATATAAAATCTCAGCAGACCCGTGGAATAGGCCTACTGGGGAAACCACGTTAAAAAAAACGCGCTTTGTACACTACCTCATAGGTGGCGTGGAAACGTGTGCAAAATAGAGGGATTACGACTGATCCAACTTTTCGGAACGTTATATCTCCAAAATGGTGGCTTTTAGGAAAAAAATTATTGATATATTTTTTGTAGAGAATTTTGTGATCTACAATTTTGTACTGGGGTAATTTTGCGAAAAAACTCACCGTTTCGCTAAAAATCGCAAAAAACTCATTTTTTTGACCTTTGACCCCGTGCCAAATTTTTAGCACACCTCGTAACGATGAGAACTTTTGAGATTTTCTTTATAATGATGTTTTGAACAACTATGCCAATATTCAGCTTTATGGGAATTTATGTAAACTTGAATGTGTAAATAGACCGGACTATAAGCGGTGCTTGTTTTAGACATTAATTTAATTCTAAAAGTTTTTTTAATAAAATTTTTTAAATTAAAATTGTAG
This sequence comes from Megalocaria dilatata, assembly GCA_034642435.1. Lineage (NCBI taxonomy): Eukaryota > Metazoa > Arthropoda > Insecta > Coleoptera > Coccinellidae > Megalocaria > Megalocaria dilatata. The sequence goes on along the minus strand of CM067859.1, from coordinate 45,886,604 downwards.
AAGATAAACATATATTAATTTGTTTTGATATTCAAATTTTGTCATGTTTCTTCTATCAAGTAAAAGGCCTTTCTATTTTATTTTAATAGAAAATTTGTAAAACTAAAATATTTTTTACTAATTCTACAAAAATCTTAAATAATTACACAAACAAAAGCATACAGCCTCACCTAATATCTCCAATTGTTTTTTTAATACTCAAGATAAAAACCACCAGCCAAATAATTCAGGAGTTTATAAATTAGGTTGTCATGAATGCGGGTATGGTATACATTCTGTCAAGAAAGTCATTGCGAATACACTTCAAGGATACAAAATTTTGTTTCGTATCATTTTATTATGAAAACCAAACTCCTTTCCGAAAATGCACAATTTTTTTCAAAATTTCTTCAAAAATAACTCTCTTTAATAATAATAATAATAATAATAATAATTTATTCGCAAAAATAGACACACTTAAAATATATATATATATATATATATAAACAATAAAATAAATATAAAGAAGTCATTGCGAATACACAACCACAAAGTCTAATGACTGTCTGTGGTAAAAAATAAATCATGAAACTAAAATAATACTAAAACATCAACAAATCATTGCGAATACACAACCACAAAGTTTGACTGTCTGTGGTAAAATAGAAAACAGGAAGCTAAAATAACACCAAAACAACGACAACATTTCTGAAAAAAAATACTCTTAAAGCTATTGTGGGTCAATCAGTGAGTGATAAAAGGACCTTTCATTTTGCAGTAACCATTTTTTTAAGGACATTTTGAAAGCATACTTTGATCTCGTCTCTCGCAAGTAGTCAGGCAGAATATTATGTATTCTTGGGGCTATATAGGCGAACGAACGTTGTCCAATAGATTTGTTCGCTCTTGGAGCGAAAACAGGACGCTTTGAACTTCCACGCGTATTGTATGGGCGTTCTAGCTCATTCAGGTAAGAACCATTCTTATTTACAAATATTATCATCGCTCTCACGAATATCTGACGTATATCCAAAATATTCAATTCACTATACAATCGGTCAGAGTCATACGTGGGTGGCCTGAATGAAATGATCTTTAATAATTTCTTCTGTATAACCATGAGGGGCTCGAGTAATGTTCTTCTAACCCCACCCCATCCAATAATTCCATAGCCCAAAAGCGACTCCGCCAAAGCACAATATACAACCTTAAGTCCTGATAGTGGCAGCACATAGCGGATCTGGTAGAACCTGAACAGTAGAGAACGTATTTTTTTCTTGAGGTTTACAACATGAACATCCCATCTCAAATATGAGTCGATTTGAATTCCCAAATAACGAACGTTATCCACAAAACCGACGCGTTTTCCATCGAAGCATATATGATCGTAGGGCGGCATAGTTGCACTATTAGACGTAAACGGCAAAACTTTCGTCTTTGCTACGTTAACAACCAACAAGTTATCTCTAAACCAGTCATTCACTCTATTTAAATCATCCTCCGCCTTTTGTCTAACCTCGGTCCAGAAGTCCGCATGATATAAAAAGACCGTGTCATCCGCAAACGAAAAAACCACACCAGAGGAGTTCGAGGTGAGCAAACTATTCAAGTAAACTACGAACAACACCGGCCCGAGAACAGTACCCTGTGGAATACCGCATCTTACTTCCCTGGGAGAACTTATCCTATCATTTATTCTCACCATTTGCTTACGATCAGTCAGGAAATTCCGAAATAGCTGAAGAACAACTCCCCGCATACCTAGGTGCTCCAGCCTCTCCAACACTAACTCATGACTAACCGTATCGAATGCCTTCTCCAAATCCACAAAAACACCCAGACATGGCTTCCTGTTATCTACGCACCCATAAACGAAGTCGGTGAGGCATGCTATGGCATCCTGAGTTCCGCGATTTGCTCTGAAACCGAATTGTTTTTCCGAGATTATTTCATGTTGGTCAAGATATTCTGTCAGACGCGTTTTAATCAAGGTTTCAAACATCTTTGAAAATGTCGATGTGAGGGAAATAGGTCTATAGTTGGACATATTATCTTTGTCACCCCCCTTATGTACAGGAACAATATACGCTGTTTTAAACATGTCTGGTACAAAGCCCTGACACAAACAAAGGTTAAAAACATGACACAATGGTTCCAATATATGATCTTTCATTAGTTTAACCGTTTCACTCTTAATCCCGTCAGGCCCCGCCGATCTACTACACTTGAGTGAGGATATTAAGTCTGAAATTTCTTCGGTACACGTTGGCTTTAGGTACATAGAGTGCATTTCATGTTTGTTATTCGTAAAGTCTCTTTTCGGTATATTCCCCAGTTTTGAGAGCAGACTTGGACCTACATTCGAATAATAATAATTGAAATTATCAGCGATTTCCTGTACATTTGTTATTACCTCATCATTTTCTAACTTTATCTTCTTTACTGCGCCTTTCTCTCCTGAATACTTTCCCGTGAACTCATTAAGAACTTCCCAGATTTTTTTGGAATTACCAGTATTTTCTTCAATTTTAGTTCTAAAATATAAGCTCTTTGCACTTTTCAACAGCCTGTTAAGCATATTTCGATAGTCTTTAAATATTCTCCTGCAAGTTGCGTCATTTGGTTTAATAAGGCACCTTTTGTAAAGTCTGTCCCGGGTTCTTATAGACGTTACGAGACCCTGCGTCATCCACGGTTTTCTCCTTCTCCGCTCGGTTAATTTTACCATCGAAGTGGCCCTAGTTACAATTTTACGAATTTGATCAAAAAATACCCCCGATGCAGTTTCTGCACTATCACACGCCAGAACACAATTCCAATCCGTCTCTTTCAGACCGTTCAACAGCACTCCCCGGTTAAGTCTCTCATACACGCTCCGAGTACTATTATCTGATGTTAACCGTTTTTCGTTCCGTAATTTAGTCGATGCTATGGTAGTATAATGATCTGTGATAAGTGTTTCTAGTACAATCGACTTTGTATGAGCTTCAAAATCTTTGTTCTTACTACGAGCGAATATATGGTCGATACAGGTTCTAGAAAATTCTGTTTCTCGCGTGACTCCGTTTACAAGCGAAATGAATCCGCCTTCGTAAAGGACATTTTGGTAGCTGTCTGCCTCAGTGCTGCTCTGTAAAATGTCTATATTCATATCTCCTATTATACCGGGAATTATCGATTTAAATCTGGCGGGGAAATGAGGCAGGTAAAAATTTTTTTTCCTAGGTTGGTACCACTGTCCTTAATTACTATGCCAAGCTTGAGCGGGATCTGTCAACTAGTGTGTTTGCAACAGCTGATTAAGTCAGTCGATGTCAGAGTGCGTGCCGATTTTTACTATGGGTGATTACGTTGAGCAAAGAATTTGTTTAAAGTTTTGTGTTGCAAATGAATTTTCGTGTGCCGATGCATTGAAAATGTTGCAAAAGGCCTTTGGTGATAATGCTCTATCGAAAACTCGTGCATATCAGTGGTACAGAGCCTTCAAGGACGGTCGTGAAGTGGTCGCCCATCGACGGCTTCGATCGAAGATAACGTCGATAAAATTAAGGAAAGGGTGCTGGAAAACCGTCGTACCAGCTTGAGAGAGATAGCACATGATCTTAACATATCCCACGAGTCCGCACGTACGATTTTGATTGATATTTTGGGCATGAGAAAGGTGGCCGCACGACTCGTACCGAAAGACCTGAATTTTCTTCAAAAACGTCATCGCGAACAGGTTGCTTCAGACATGCTGGATCGCTGTAATTCCGATTCTACATTCATGGAACGCATTATAACTGGTGATGAGACCTGGGTCTACGAGTACGATATGCAAACAAGCCAGCAATCATCGGAATGGGTGGCAAAAAATGAGCCGAAACCGAAAAAACCACGCCAAAGCCGCTCGAAAATGAAGGTGATGCTCATTGTTTTCTTCGATATCCGTGGCGTGGTGCACTACGAATTCGTTCCAGAGGGTCAGACGGTAAACAAGTAGTATTACCTAGGCGTTATGAAACGTTTGCGTGAGCGTATCCGTAAGAAGCGGCCAAATTTGTGGGCAAACAACTCATGGATTTTGCATGACGATAACGCGCCTTCTCACCGAGCTACGATTGTGACTGACTTTCTCGCCAAAACTCAACAAACGTGCTTCAGCAACCACCGTATTCGCCGGATTTGGCTCCCTGCGACTTTTTCCTCTTCCCAAAACTAAAACTGCTCCTTCGTGGCACCCGTTTTGAGTCGACTGAAGCCATAAAACAAAATTCGGCGCGAGAGCTAAAGTCCATCCCGGAAAGCGCCTATAAAAAATGTTTCGATAATTGGAAGTGCCGTTGGCATAGATGTATTGGAGCAAATGGAGCCTATTTTGAAGGCGACCCAATAAATTTTGACGATTAAATGTAAAAATGTTGTTTTAATTGAAAATTCCCGGTACTTTCTTGACAGAGTAGTATGTAGGATAAACCAGGTGATCTTTCAGAAAAGATCAAAGAATATGAAGTATTATTTAAGAAACGAAAAGATAGCTCTGATTTTGCGAAATATTTTTTTGAAAGAAATCATGTCTTTGTAGAACTAAATAATTTTAAAACACTACATCTGGAAGCGAAAGGAAAAAAAGTAGACATCCTGGAATCGATAGAAGTCTTCAAGCATAAACATGATTCGGCAATAAAACTATTAAACGAACACGAGCTATAGTTAAATGAAATCTTTGAAATACAATTTGTTATTCAGTTTGAAAAAGTAATAAAAACTATGGAACTCTAGTCATTGCATCCTCAGTAATAAAAAGTTGTAATGTAATTTCTCATTTATTCTAGTTTTAAAACGTTATTGTTTTTTCGAGGCGGTACTTGTACAGCAGAACATTACACTATAATAAAAGTAGTTTTTATTTTTTTTTAGATATTGATTTAATTTGATTCTAAAAGTTTTTGAATAAAAAATTTTTTGAAATTAAAATTTGTAGTAGTAGTAGTAGAATATTTATTCTCTATCAAATTTAAGTTTTACATTTAAAAATAATTACATGGCACGTCAAAAAAAAAAAGTTAACACATAATAATAATTATCTTTACAAATACACACATATAAATTTGCTTTCATCTGTAGAATACACGTTACTTGAACATTTATACACCAACAAAAGTACATTTTGAGCTATCGAAATGTTCAGATAATCCCCGCTCTTAGGAATTCATCCACACTGTAAAAGTTTGTTTCTAACAGCAACTTCTTACTTGCCTGTACAAACCGTGACACTGGTAAGGCCTTGAGTCTTTGAGGTTTTTTGTTATAAAACTTGAAGCACCAATAATTTATAGAAGTTTGTGAGGTCTTCAATCGGTGACAGTTCATTACTAGATCGTCTTTGTGTCAGATGATACCATCATTACGCGTGAACACTTCCCGGTTATAGTGCGCGAACTTCAGTATACCGATACGATGGTAAGTATACCGTGTCTTTTAAAAATTTCGCGCCAACTCGATCTCCTTGATATCCCCGAAATAATTCTGAGGGCTTGCTTTTGTTTCAGGAGGACCTTTAGATGTCAGTACTGCTTCCCCACAGGATAATCCCATAACTAGCGATGGAGTAAAAGTTTGAGTAATAAACAACCGTACATATTTCCTCTGAAGCAAAATGTTTCATCCTTCTCATCATATATAAAGCTTCAGACAACTTCCTGGTAATCCCTGTTATGTGTTCCTTTCATTTGAGATATTTTGAAATGGTAATTCCTAACAGATTTAAGGTGGACCTCTATGGTTTCTGTTATTTTCGAATTTCATATTCTGTGTTTTATTAACATTCAGCTTTAAACCATTGACATTAAAACATTTTTCAGCATTCTTTATTGTGTTTTTAGATAGGTGGTCTAGCTGGTCTCGTAAAGGAACACTTTCCTTTAGATCATTTAGGTATAAGACAAATAGTATAGGTCCAAGTATTGATCCCTGCGGGACTCCAACTTTCATTTTGCTGACTTCAGATGGTTTATTCTTCCAAGTTACAACTTGCTTCCTGTCTGTAAGATAGGACTTGAAGATGTTCAATGCGGTATCTCTAACAACATAGTATTGTAACTTATTCAATAATATTTCTCTTATGACGCAATCGAAAGCTTTACTCAAGTCTAGTGTAAGAACTTCCGGAAATTAATGCGCATCCATTGCCTCTGTCGCCCTTTTTATGTATCGGGACGACTCTGGCAACTTTCAGTCTTTCCGGAAATGTCCCCTGTACCAAACACAAGTTGAACACATCACACAGAGTGGCAGAGACAAATGGAAATATTCTCTTAAATAATGTAGCATTCTTGAATTATATAGTTGATCTGTATTTCGAAGCTTAAGTCTTTTAACACGTGAGTGATATAGGTTATGTTTTTGATTTTGATATTTGGAATGTTGAAAGAGGACTGAAGACGGGATTGTCTAGAATTATATTTGTTTTTTGAAGATATAGTGCACATTTTTTTAGAGATTTTTGAAATAATTTATTCGAATATTTAAATATATTAAATATTTCGAATGAATTATATTCTTTGAGAAGCCCTTTAAGTGTGTTCATGTTTTTAAAAGGCAAGTGGTGTTTCTTAAAGGTAAGACCAGAAACAAAATTTTGTCTCCTTTAAATATTTATTTATTAATTTCAATTACTTTCGTATATCTGTTGGGTTATTTATTCCATTTGACATTATATATTGAGTTTTGACTATATACGTCTATTAAATGTAAGCGGTGCTTGTTAGACATAAATTTATTTCAAAAAGTTTTTTGAATAAAATTTTTTTTGAAATTAAAATTGTAGAAGATAAACATATTTCAATTTGTTTTAATAATAAAATTTTGTTATATTTCTTCTATCAAGTAAAAGGCCTTTCTATTTTATTTTATATATAATATATAATTATATTTTGGCTTCAATAAATCTCATTATAGAATGTTAATGAATTTAAATAAACCTTAAAATAACTCACACTGTTCTTTGATTTTGTTAGAACATAGATCAATCTTGAATTATATAGTTGATCTGTATTTCGAAGCTTAAGTCTTTTAACTCGTGAGTGATATAGGTTATGTTTTTGATTTTGATATTTGGAATGTTGAAAGAGGACTGAAGACGGGATTGTCTAGAATTATATTTGTTTTTTGAAGATATAGTGCACATGTTTTTAGAGATTTTTGAAATAATTTATTCGAATATTTAAATATATTAAATATTTCGAATGAATTATATTCTTTGAGAAGTCCTTTAAGTGTATTCATGTTTTTAAAAGGCAAGTGGTGTTTCTTAAAGGTAAGACCAGAAACAAAATTTTGTCTCCTTTAAATATTTATTTATTAATTTTAATCACTTTCGTATATCTGTTGGGTTATTTATTCCATTTGAAATTATATATTGAGTTTTGATTATATACGTCTATTAAATGTAAGCGGAGCTTGTTAGACATAAATTTATTTCTGAAAGTTTTTTGAATAAAATTTTTTTTGAAATTAAAATTGTAGAAGATAAACATATTTCAATTTGTTTTAATAATCAAATTTTGTTATATTTCTTCTATCAATGAAAAGGCCTTTCTATTTTATTTTATATATAATATATAATTATATTTTGGCTTCAATAAATCTCATTATAGAATGTCAATGAATTTAAATAAACCTTGAAATAACTCACACTGTTCTTTGATTTTGTTAGAACATAGATCAATCTTGAATTATATAGTTGATCTGTATTTCGAAGCTTAAGTCTTTTAACACGTGAGTTAGGTGATATAGGTTATGTTTTTGATTTTGATATTTGGAATGTTGAAAGAGGACTGAAGACGGGATTGTCTAGAATTATATTTGTTTTTTGAAGATATAGTGCACATTTTTTTAGAGATTTTTGAAATAATTTATTCGAATATTTAAATATATTAAATATTTCGAATGAATTATATTCTTTGAGAAGTCCTTTAAGTGTGTTCATGTTTTTAAAAGGCAAGTGGTGTTTCTTAAAGGTAAGACCAGAAACAAAATTTTGTCTCCTTTAAATATTTACTTATTAATTTTAATTACTTTCGTATATCTGTTGGGTTATTTATTCCATTTGACATTATATATTGAGTTTTGATTATATACGTCTATTAAATGTAAGCGGTGCTTGTTAGACCTAAAATTTATTTCTAAAAGTTTTTTGAATAAATTTTGTTTTGAAATTAAAATTGTAGAAGATAAACATATTTCAATCTGTTTTAATAATCAAATAATGTAGCATTCAATCCGTATATATCTGTGGCCTCTTTGTTTTTTATTCCTTGCACAATTATTGTCATTTCTGCTTCTGTTATGGGGATGAGAAACATTGATTTGTATTTGGTTGATATTTTACCTTTGTAGTTTTTCATCTTTTCTATAGCTTCTTCATTAGACCAATCACATTATTTTGTAATTTTTTCTCCTATTTCTGAAAAGTGGGAGGCCAACAGAATAAATATATAAATACATAATATTTAAAATCTTGTAATAATCCTGCTATCAAGAAAAAACCTTTTTTTGTGATTTTATTATAAAAGTAGAGTATTGAAATGTTTTCTTAACTCTATATAAAATAACGCCCCCGGGTGGGCTCGAACCACCAACCTTTCGGTTAACAGCCGAACGCGCTAGCCAATTGCGCCACGGAGGCTACATTTACAGCTGTACCCAGAAACAATTGATGCAGAAACATCTCATAGAAAAGATATTGAGAGCTCAAAATAAAATTCAAAAAAATATTTCCCATATAACACATAAGATACGTGCGTCCAAAATTCGATTTCTTTCACACATTTCGCGTTTGCCTATACCACAAATCAATTAAATCCGGTTTTTCGGTGTTTTATTATCTTTCATTGACTACACCAACAGATATGCAGTAAATCGCATGAGTATTTTGGGAAATGATCTGAACTTCGATTCTAATCATCAAATGTGCCGAATATTTGTTTTTGCACATGTTTAATGTCTGGAGATTAATGTGAAACAGCCCCTGAATGGCCAATTATTCTGAAAATGAGTGTATAATATAGATTTCGAAATAATTCATTACATCAGCGCGACTAATGTTAAGACCAGGTTATTTCTATTAGTATGCAGACTGAACAAAATATTAAAATGAATTGAAATAACCGCGGATGTAGAGTGAATAGATATTAGGATCGAGCTATTGTTAATAGAGCCATACCGAAAAAAAAACTTTATTTCATCTACTTGATAGTCCTCAAAAATATTCAAAATTCAATAATGATTTCTTACGTACCTGACGATGAGAGCTTCATGGAAAAAATCCAGCACAGTGAAACAAAAGTGATTTTACCTTATTTCACAACGAATTGAGATTCACAGAAATGGAATTATTGATGGTGATATTTAAACTAGTCATACTCATTTCATTGTTACCCATTTATTTTTTTTATGCGAGACAAGAAGGGTTTGGGTTTACGTACGGCTCATTTTATTATCTTCACATTCGCCGGACCTAAATCCGTTGGTTCTATTTATTGAGTTCGATAAAAGAAAAGGTCCACTTTGAACCGATCAAAAATTTGCAACAATAACTTATCCGTGCCCAGCAAACCGCTTGAAAAAATTTCTCAACAAATTTCCACAGTCACAATTTATTGCCTAGAAAATGGCCATTATTTTCTTACAATGTACAATTTGAAAATATTGCATGTTGAATCAAAAGGCAGGAATTGTAACTCATCGGGGTCTATTGAAATGTTCAAATTAGTGCATAATAAAAATATTTTTATTTATTTTATATATAATATATAATAAAAATGATCTAAATATAATGAATTTACTATACGGATCACTGTAAATCTGAAATTTCTCAATGAATTTTCAGAATTGCAACTCATTGCCTAGAATTCTTCATCTTTTTCCTACAATAGACAATTTAAAAATCTGGCACGTAGAAGCAAAAGGCAGTAAGCTCAACTTATCGGTGTCTATTAAAATTTTCAAATAGGTGCATAATAAAAATGATCTAAGTGAGTAGACCGATCACTGTGTATCTGGAATTTTCAATATATTTGAACAACAATTTAATTAAATACATCCTTAATTCATGGAAATTAATCTTAATGAAATAAAATATGGAAGAATTGTGATGTACATTCGGTCAAGAAAGTACCGGGAATTATCGATTTAAATCTGGCGGGGCAATGAGGCAGGTAAAATTCTTTTTTCCTAGGTTGGTACCACTGTCCTTAATTACTATGCCAAGCTTGAGCGGGATCTGTCAACTAGTGTGTTTGCAACAGCTGATTTAGTCAGTCGATGTCAGAGTGCGTGCCGATTTTTACTATGGGTGATTACGTTGAGCAAAGAATTTGTTTAAAGTTTTGTGTTGCAAATGAATTTTCGTATGCCGATGCATTGAAAATGTTGCAAAAGGCCTTTGGTGATGATGCTCTATCGAAAACTCGTGCATATCAGTGGTACAGAGCCTTCAAGGACGGTCGTGAAGTGGTCGCCCATCGACGGCTTCGATCGAAGATAACGTCGATAAAATTAAGGAAAGAGTGCTGGAAAACCGTCGTACCAGCTTGAGAGAGATAGCACATGATCTTAAGATATCCCACGAGTCCGCACGTACGATTTTGATTGATATTTTGGGCATGAGAAAGGTGGCCGCACGACTCGTACCGAAAGACCTGAATTTTCTTCAAAAACGTCATCGCGAACAGGTTGCTTCAGACATGCTGGATCGCTGTAATTCCGATTCTACATTCATGGAACGAATTATAACTGGTGATGAGACCTGGGTCTACGAGTACGATATGCAAACAAGCCAGCAATCATCGGAATTGGTGGCAAAAAATGAGCCGAAACCGAAAAAACCACGCCAAAGCCGCTCGAAAATGAAGGTGATGCTCATTGTTTTCTTCGATATCCGTGGCGTGGTGCACTATGAATTCGTTCCAGAGGGTCAGACGGTAAACAAGGAGTATTACCTAGGCGTTATGAAACGTTTGCGTGAGCGTATCCGTAAGAAGCGGCCAAATTTGTGGGCAAACAACTCATGGATTTTGCATGACGATAACGCGCCTTCTCACCGAGCTACGATTGTGACTGACTTTCTCGCCAAAAACTCAACAAACGTGCTTCAGCAACCACCGTATTCGCCGGCTTTGGCTCCCTGCGACTTCGTGGCACCCGTTTTGAGTCGATTGAAGCCATAAAACAAAATTCGGCGCGAGAGCTAAAGTCCATCCCGGAAAGCGCCTATAAAAAATGTTTCGATAATTGGAAGTGCCGTTGGCATAGATGTATTGGAGCAAATGGAGCCTATTTTGAAGGCGACCCAATAAATTTTAAGGATTAAATGTAAAAATGTTGTTTTAATTGAAAATTCCCGGTACTTTCTTGACAGAGTAGTACTCTATTTATTTTATTTAATATTCAAATACGATTTGTTCATAACTTCTTTTTAATGTGCAAACCATTTAGAACACTTGGATTCTTAAAATCATTTGCTGTACGTGTTATCTTGAAGCAGCCTGCTTTAAATACTTTGTACTTTTTGTCAAGTTTCAAATTGTTTGAAGATAAGGTAACATTTCGAAACGCATAGAAATTGTCAAAATTCACTACACTTATGGTGAAAATTTTAGTCACACTTCGCAAAACTAAATCACTCTTGGGTTGCCGTGAAGCACCTTCTCGGCCGGAAGTGAAACTGGTAGAATAATTTGAGCTGTTGGGACAAGCTAGTAATGTGAAGAATCGAAACGGTATGCGTCGCTCAATAACAACTGAGAATATTGCTGGTGAAGCCCATAGTGTTGACGGAAATCAAACTCTAATGGAAAGTACGAAAAGCACTGCAAACGTTCAGGGAAGAATAATGGCAGCTAACACTTCAGGGTTTCCACACTAAGGATAACTCACCGTAGAAGATGTCAAAAACCCTGAAGTTCGAGCGAAAACTACTTCCACACATACACGCTTCAGCTGATCGTATCGTGTACACGTAGGAGGAAAAAGCCGAAGAATTTTCCCACAGTCTACAACTCTAATGTAGATCCAACATAACCGACGCCGATTTGGACCAAATAGAAAGAGTCGAAGAATCTGTGGGCGAAATGATCGAATCCGAACCAGCAGATGTAGATGCCTCTCAGACTACTGCACCGTCGAAAAACTACCAGATAATTTCCAGTTTCAAGTTGAGAAAGGCCCCTGGATCTGATTGTGTCTCTAATAAGATGCTGAAGAAATTACCGGAAAACGCAGTATCCGCCCTGGCAGGCATCTGTAATGCAGTGTTCAAACTCCTCCATTTCCCAGCCAGTTGGAACGAGCGACCGTGATCTTCATTCTGAAACCAGGTGAAGATCATAAATTCCCTCAAAATCATCGACCCATTAGTCTACTGTCGTCTATCGGGAAAATTTTCGAAAGACTTATTCATTCCCGCTTATCTGACTTCGCCACTAGAAATAATATTCTTTCTGATGAACAATTCGTGTTTCGACCCCAACACTCCACCACTTTACAATTAATCAGAGTCGTAGAACACGCCCAAACTAGTTAAGAATGGAAACAAGTAGCCGGCGCAGTATTTCTGGATATCTCGAAAGCGTTCGACACAGTTTGGCGCGATGGTCTCGTCTTCAAACTCCACGAAGCGAAAGTACCAAATGAACTGTGTCAATTCATTCACTCCTTTTTAAAAAATCGCTCCTTCAAAGCGAAAATTTCCAACGCGATCTCTCAACCTAGAGATCTCGGAGCCGGTGTGCCCCAGAGCAGTGTACTCTGCCCACTTCTATACGCTCTTTACACAGCGAACACTCCCAAAAATGACCGCTCTTCGCTGGCAGTCTACGCAGACGAGACAGCAATCTTAGTCCGACCCAGAAAGCCAGAGCTAGCTACCAAATATCTCCAGGAAGTCCTCGACAAACTGGAAGAATGGTGCTGCACATGGCTCATGGCACGCAGAACCCCGTTATGACATGTCGAAATAGCCGTCCCTAATAAACTGACCATTTAGTAATATATAGTAAACCCCACAATGTTTCCACTTCTTATCAGTGGAGTGGATTCATCCATAAGGAGAATTCAACCTGTATAAAAAAATCGTTGACGAAAACCCATGTTTGTTGATTCCTCGTCGATCTTTGGAATTAGACATTCCCATAGACTTATTATTCTTATTAATATGTCTATGGACATTCCACAAACGACATTACATCTTATTTTGCATAAAGACTTATGCAGGTCTTAGGACTTTTAAAGTTAACACAAGAACTCAAGCTGGTCGATCACCAGCAAAGTCGTATGTTCGCTGATTGGGTTCTTGAAATGCATCTAAATGATCCGAATTTTCATCAAAATATCATCTTCAGTGATGAGGTCCAGAATTATCGCATTTCGGGCTCGGAAAATACAAGAATGATTGTTAAAAAGTCTATCCTCAACGTATAAATGTGCGTTGTTTGGGCTGGCGGTGTGATTGGACCTTACTTATTCGAAAATGCTGCTGGAGCAACTGTTAGGTGAATGGATTGCGCTACCAAGCTATGATTAATAATTTTTTATGATCAGAATTGGAAGATATTGATTTGGAGGCGTTTACTTTTAACACGACGGCACTACGTGCCACACAAGCAACGAAACAATCGCAAATTTGCAACAAAAGTTTCCTGGTCTTTTTATTTCTTGAAGAGGTGACCACAATTGGTCACCGAGACCTTGTGATTTAACACCTTCAGACTTGTTTCTTCGGGGTCACGTGAAAGATAAGATATCACTGGTTCACGAGTATATGGTACTGCAACCGTTGCCGTGACGTCCATTTGGCTGATATTTTTTCCATTGTTAATGGCATACTTTCCTCTTTAAAATTGAATCTATTGATTTCTCTTGAAATAAACTCGTTTTTTTATCAAAATGAGATCTCTTTTTGGAAAACCCTTTACTTACTTCACAGTAAAGAGATCAATATATTTTAGTGATAGTAAATTAAGTAGAACAAACCACACAAGACATTCATGCCTACTTCTGTCACTATCAATGTTAGAGGGAATATTTTATTTTATGGTCGCATTGTAGACCTAACGCTGGATGAAATGGCTGCTTTGGTTTGTTATAATACGCCAGCTTCAGAGTGAAGAGTTGTATTCTGTTATATACAGAGAACTATTGTATATTATCCAGTAAACTGAGAGCAGTAACAAATACAAGTGGATCTAGGTGATCTAACAAGGTATAATGAAGATATTGTATTCTATTGTATTAACTGATGTTCATGTGATTGTTTGTATCATCTATTTTTTATCAACCATTGAATTCTACTGTATTGATGCTCCAGTTGGGGGCACCCTGCTTACTTTAATCTGAATTGACCAGATAACATATTTCACACATGAAAGCGTCTTTATACTCATTCCATTTATTTGAATCTAGAGGTGGTTAACAATGGATCTTTATTTGATAATTCGCAGTGTTTGGAGTGGAATGAAATTTCGATCAATAATTAAATAATCGACATTTGGGCTAAATCTCAACAAGGCATTCCTGAAAGATGATATTATTGATACAGATATTATAACTGATGGGTAGTTAAATCGACCATTCAACTATGTATATCGTGCTATATCCCGATAATATATTCCGAAAAAACGATTTTATGCACCGAGATTATAATAATTAAGTGGATAGTAGGTGTTGAAATTGGTGATTCCTGACCAGAGGGTCATTGCTTGAACTACTTCGAAGATTTTCGTTACATGTTCATGTTGCCAAGTTATCTACGTATTCACTCAATTGACTGATGTATTCACATTTGCTTGCACACTAACGATATTTTAGGACGCAGAAGATTGTCGATCACTGTAATCTTAATTTTAATTATAAAATACGTGGTTTAACAATGTGTTTGGGGTTAAGAGGTTGAGGTTTTCCGCCTGATTTTTTCCTCGTGATTTTATCTGCCCGGACCAAATATATTTATTCACTGAAATGCAAGGAACTATCACAAAGTAACGGACTACTCCATCCAATATTTTTATTCACCTTTGCATACTGAACTTTCCGTCACTATTTCCCTGTGTTCGTTTAAGTGTGAATTGGGTTGTCTACACAATATAGAGTCCTTCCTCTCTCTACAGGACAATCACGTTTTCAGAAACTCCCTAAAATATGAAGAAGCTGTACAACAGGTAATGTTTTTCTTATATTTTATTTCGAGCACCAATACCATATTACGAGATATTGGATGGAGTAACCCGTTACTTTGTTCATTTTTAATGCAATGAAATAAGTAATTACGAGTACTCTGTTTTCTATCACTTTTTTATTAACTGGATAATCAGTGACTCAAGTTGCGTAGCGTTTATTATATTTTTCAACTGAATAAAAACAAATTGTATCTTAATTATTATGTATACTCATTAATAAGGAGTATGAGCTATGTTAATAGAAAGTTCTAGGAATCGAAACAGTGTAACATACATCTGTATAACAATTCTATACTCAATAATATTTGAATGAGGTTATTCTGATTTTCAAAAATTTTTATTGGTATGTTTACAACAATCGTTTCGCTATCACAGTAGCATCATCAGGCAGGTTTACATTTTGAACAACTAAGCTTGTTTCCGAAATTCGTTGCTATTTATATTACAGTAAGTACAATAAATTTTTATTGAGCACTAAAATTCAAAAAAGGGTCTGCAAATTCCAGCTTATCTATATATATTAAACACAGGTGAGTTGTATGTATTTACTTCAAATTTTCTTTTATATTAGGATATACTTGAGGTATGTAGCCATTTTCTCAGAAATACCTTTAGTGTTTTTATATCCTAATATAAATGAAACTTTTAATTACATTTCCTTAAAATATACTGAAGGTATTTCTGAGAAAATTGCTACATAACTCAAGTCAATATCCTAATATAAAAGAAAATTTTCTCAGAAATGCCTTTAGTGTATTTATATCCTAATATAAAAGACACTTTTAAATCCATTTCCTTAAAATACACTAAAGGTATTTCGGAGAAAATTGCTACATACCTCAAAATAAATATAATTTAATAACTTCATTTAAAACCAATTCAAACTTTAGTAAATTATTAAAAATAATGATAACATAAAGATGATAAATCTGGGTTTAATAAGTTTACCTGCGGTGATTGCCCTACCGTTTACATAGGACGGACTGGAAGAACTTTTCGACATAGAATTTGTGAACATTTGAAGAGTTTCCTCAAAAATAAATGTAATTCCACATATTCTAATCCTTTGTTAGAAACAAGATAGAACTTCAACCATAATTATGATATTCTACAGATAGAAACTAAAGGTTATGCCTTAAACCTGTTAGAATCCCAAGAGATAAATAAACACAATAAAATTGGAATATTATCATACTTAACGAACAATTAGATTTAAATAACTCACCTCTGTTAAATATAATCAGATAAGCTGGAATTTGTAGAGAAAGCTATTTTTATGTCATTTTTAAGAAATATTGGAACTATTTTTTGCCAAATTGGTCCAAAATATAATAGTTTTACGAATTTTATGTCATTATTATCTGTTTTGGAAATGGGGCATATTTGTTTCAGAATAAGTTGTTTTTCTTTTTTGTTTATGAAAGAACTTACGGTTTTTGTTTCAGATTGAGTGTTCTCGGCTATTTGTTTGATTGTATTCAGTTCCTCCTTCAATGTAATATATATATCGGGTGTTTTTTTAGAGTGATTAAACTTTAAAATGAAATAAAACACATTTAAATTAAGATTGAGGCCAATATTTATTATTTGAAAGATAGTTTTAAGACATTTATGTTTTAAAAATAATTTCCGGCATATGTCCACCACCACTAGTTCTGAGGAACCGCATTCGACTAGACCAATTTTGGACCAACACGAGTTATGTTGGCTTCCAAAGCGTCTATTGTTTCTGATTTATCAGCATAAGCCAATGACTTGACATAACCCCAAAGAAAATAATCCAGTGGAGTTATGTCGCATGATCTTGGAGGCCAATTAATTGGACCATTGCTCGAAATAATGTTATCGCCAAATCTTTCTTTCAATAAATCAATTGTTGCGGTAGCAGCAGGCGGTGTAGCACCATCTTGTTGGAAACAAAACATTTCTGGATCGATACCATTTAAATTTTTAAATAAATAATAAATGATCATCGATCTATAACGAGCACCATTCATTGTAACATCAGCTCCAGCATCGTTTTTAAAGCAATATGGACCGATGATGCCTCCAGCGTGTAAAGCACACCATACAGTGCATTTTTCAGGATGCAATAGAACCTGTAGAACTTCTTGAGGATTGTTTTCACTTCAAAAATTTTGATTGTTTACATAGCCGTTCAACGAGAAATGAGCTTCATCACTAAACACAATTTAACGATAAAAAAGTGGATCAACTTCAAGCTGTTCTAGGGCCCAATCAGCAAACAAACGACGCTTATTATGGTCAAGTGGCTTTAGTCCTTGAACCAGTTGGATCTTGTATGGGAGATCTTTACGCAAAATTTTCCATGTGGTGGATGCACAGAGTCAAACTTGTTGTGAACGTCGACGAATAGACAAATCTGGATCATCATTAAAACTATGACTTACAGCAGCGATATTTTCTTTTGTACGTACAGTTCTTCAACTTGTTCTTTTTGCATCGAGTAGAAAAAATGTTGTCCACAATCTATCGATAGTTCGACGAATAAGCTGCTCTGATGGACGATTATGTAAACCATAAATTTCACAAAGTGCTCTATATGTTTGGCGAATAGAACACTGATTCTGAAAATAAATTTCTACGACTTGTAAACGTTGTTGTGGCATGAGTCTTTCCATGATAATTTGTCAATGCTTACTGAACAGAAATGTCAAAACAACATGGCTTCTACCTTTTGTCAAATCAAAGTTATCCCTATCGAAAGTTCTATCACTCTTAAAAAAAACACCCGATACCTAGACAGGTATGGAAAAGACAATCGGAAAAATAGGAAATTCAATGTTAATCTAGAGAAGCAGGAATGTCCAGTGGTGCAGTGGAAGAATCAAAACCTCAGCGCGATGCGACGACGCATAAACGACTGTTCTCTCTCAATGACAATGGAGGGGGAGATCCTTCAATCGAAACGAGCAGCGCAGAACCTCTTTCCGATCAATCTTGAAATATTGAACCTGGAAGCGAAGGGAAAAAGCTAGACATCCTGGAATCTATGGAAATATTTTTTAATACAGATATCACGTTTCAACAATAAAACTATTAAATGAGCAGACGAACCTTTGGCACTCCCCACTTTTCGTAGTTTTGCACCAGTCAAAGCCTTCAACATATATATAATAGTTAAGATACAATTAATTTTTATTCAATTTGAAAATGTCGTAAGCACTACGTAACTCCAGTCACTGAATATTTAGTTAAGGCTTGGATATTCTTTATGGAATACTATATATGTAGCCTCCGTGGCGCAATTGGCTAGCGCGTTCGGCTGTTAACCGAAAGGTTGGTGGTTCGAGCCCACCCGGGGGCGTAATATTTTAAAATGCAGATACGCTTGTATTGTAGTGTCACTCAACGCAAGTCGAAGGCTCACAAATTCAAATTAAGTGTTAAAAAAGCCCTTCCTGTTGTGCCAAGCGGTTGTCAAAATCGTAAACACCCACATTTCTCGAAATTTCTAATCATTTTAGAAATAGCCGAACTCGAAGAAATCGGCCTACGAGGGTGGTTCAAATATGATCGAGACAAACTAACACGTTTATTTATTATCGAAGAATTAAGAAAAAATACTTTTTTCTAGGTAATTCCCCCCACCTCGTCGTTGGTGTTGAACTTTTGACCTCCGAGGGCCTCTTTCAGTGGTCCAAACATGTGGTTGTCGCAGGGCGATAAATCCGAATTCTACGGGGGTGTTCCAGTACCTTCCATCCCAATTCCTATATTGTATCGAGCGTGAGACGCGCGGTATGACGGCGCGCGTTATCCTGGAGGAGAATCGCACTTCGTGTTGGAATACTCCTCCGTTTCGAGCGATAAGCTGGTTTCACGTGTGTTTTGAGAAGGTTAGAGTAGGATGAAGCATTAATGGTACGTTGACTGCGCAGGAAATCGACGTACAGCACGCCCTGCCGGTCCCAGAACACAAAACCCATTATCTGACCTGCGTACCAGGTTATCTTCACTTTGGCTGGTGTCCCTTCCTCCACACCTTGGTTTCGGAAGTGTAATAGTGTACCCATGTTTCGTCTGTAGTGAAGATTCGCGTTAAAAAACCGTCCCCCTCCGCCTCGTATCGCGTCAGTAAGCGGCGACAAACTTCCAACCGCGTTAATATTTGCTCAAAGTTCAACAGTTTAGGAACCCATCGCGCCGTTATTTTGCGATATTGAAGGTGTTCGTGGATGATACGACTTCTTCTACACTTCCAATACTGTTGCCAGCTTCAGCTGAAATGTCTCAAACATTCATCCTACGGTCCTCCAAAATGAGTTGTTCTGCGCGGCGAATATTGTCTGGTGTGACGCTGATTCGCGGTCGACGATCATGCGGCTCATTCTCGACGGTTTCGCTGTCATACTTGAATGTTTTGGCCCATTTAAACACGACAGCCCTACTCAGGCACTCACTACCGAACTGCTTTTGCATACGCACAAAAATATCCGTGTTTTTAACGTCTTCTTCCACTAAAATAACGAATGATAATACGTTGCTCAACGGCAGTCGGCACTTGACGTTCACTTATGGTCGTAGCAGACGCGTGAAACACGTGCTCCGACAAAAACAAACGCCACACTGTTCGTAAGAGACCCAGCTATCACATACTTGCCACGACCTTCGAAACATACATGCGCGCCATCTACAGAGTTTGTCTCGATCATATTTGAACCACCCACGTATCTTAAAAGGCAACAATAAATGAATTTATTGTATCGTGAATTGATTGGCCACCAAAATCCCATTGGCCACCAAAGTCCCCACTATAGAAGAATTTCTTCTTCTATACTGAATATTTCGATTTACCTTATTTTCAACCAATATCAATCCATGCAGGTTAACATTACTTCATCTGAACTGTCGAGAGTCTCCATAATGAATTCTATTATCTGTACCAGGGCAGTTGTGGTATCTCCCTCTTCTGAAGCCATGTTGCCGATTTGAAAACAAAACACTTTTTTTCAAATACGAAAGCAATCTCGTTTTTATAAGCGACTCAAAGACCTCGGAAATAGCCAGCAGAATAGATATCGGTCTATAATTTTCATAGCAATCTTGGTCACCCTTCTTACGTACAGATATTACCCCGTCTAATTTCAATTCATCGGGAAAATAGCCGTCCTTAACAGCCATTTACCAGATGCACGAGTGAGTCCGCTAAACAATCGATTGTCTGTTTGAGTAATCTTACTGAAAAACCATAAATATCTTTTTATGATTTGTTTTTCAACTCAGAAACAGTTCTTATGACTTATTACCTTGTTGTTGGTATCAGAAAAAAAGATTGCAGACTATTGAACTTTTTGTTCTTCCTGGGTCTGTATTCTATTGTTTCAATGTCTCAGTAATAGTGGTGAAGTATCGGTAAAAACCGGTAAGTATTTTCTTTATTCATAATACTAATTTTCTTATATTTATTTTTTTCTGCCAGGTCTGTTCGCGGAATTTCCAACTGCCGTGCCAGATATGACAAGTGATGATTACTTGTTGTTGCCTTGTAGATTGCACTGTTTATGATTGTGAGGATGATATCAATGCAATATTTGCAATATTGGTGAAGCCGACACGATACCGGGTGAGCAAGATTTCATATTGCTGACTTTTACTATTATTTCGAGGTATCCTGCAGTGCAAAATGACTTAAACTAATAGAAAAATATAAAGCTTATAACCAATAATCTAGAACTAAAATAACTAGAAATCTACTCTAGTCTTCCTATCGAAACACCCCCGAAAACGGGCAACCTCTGTCTGCTTATTGAAAGGCAGCGCATGATCGCGTGGCTCTGCGACCTCGATCGAAGCAGATGCTCTGTTCTGCTTTATCAAAGTTTCAATACCCAAGGGAAACTCTGAGGAACACAAACGTTTACGATAAGCTTCAACCGTTTAATGTAGTTCGTCTTTATTTCCTATGTCACCTGATATTACGCTCATTAAATGAAATGAGAGTAAAATCACATATAAACTCTAGTTTATTTCACGAATATCCATTTTTCTTCCCACAAATATTGAAATTTTATATTGTGCAATATTTTTTTAATTTCATTTTTCATTTCCCTCTTTATACGTGTTTTGTATAACAAAGCAAAGAAGAAGAAGTATAACAAAAATATTGAATATCCTCTATTCCAGCATTTATGATCAGAAAAATGTCAACAACAGTAAGATAAGAATAAAAAGATAAGTTTTGTAATATACCTAATTCATATCCGATAAAAAACACAAAATATGAAGAAATGCCTAGTCCAGCAACGCAATCCTTCTAGCCCAAAAAAATATAGTACCTCATATAAAACCAAGTCAGTAATTTTAGTTCGTATGTATTAAAGCATTGTTATGGATTCTTTGAATGAATTTTTATATTCCTTATTATTTTAGTGTTCGAAGAGCGTTGGAAGCCAAATTGTTATGAATTCTACTTATAAATTTTGGTTTGAAACTTTTTCTGTTTATCCTTGTATATTGTCAGGTGATGTATTTTGATTACAGGCTAACTTCGAGTGTTTTTTGAATTTTGTGATTATTAACTGAAATTTTGCATTAATTTTGATATATAAGAAGGGTTCACATTTGATTTTCTGATTTATTCTAGAAAATTATATTGAAACTAAAGTAAATTAAAATACAAAATCTGTGAACAAAACTAACCTACTTGTATGTTCTAAGATCTAACCTTGAGTCTAGCCGTAGTTATGGTAAAAGATGGAATGCATTTCAAAATCAAAATTTTACAGAATTAAAATGATTTGTACCTTTCACGAGTCTGACTTTCCTGTGATTAATGTTTTTCTCAAATTGTCGCCTTTCTCTGTTTCAAGAATTATTCTGGATTCTCAAAGTTCTAATTTCAATTGTTTCCTTCTAGATCTATTTTTCAATTACTATCCAGCCAACTAAGCGGTGGGCCATTTGAAATTGCATTTTTGATCGGCTATGAATTTGCAAAGTTGTTAGTTTGTTAGAAAGGTTGAACTTTGACTTTAACGAATGAAAAACAATATCATTCAAATAACGGCAATTATTGGCTACAGTACCCTTATCCGATGAACTAAATGTTTCAGTACATTTTCGATTGTTTGAGGCTTAAATCTCATAATGGCAACTTTGATCTCGTGTTTTAAGGCAGGATGCTTAGCGTAACACTTATCCTTAACGGATTCCCACAACAAATAGAAGTGAAAATGAGCTTTATCGCTAATGTGATATTTCGGAAAATCTTTGACCATGCGAATTCATTAGTCCATCGAGCGAAGTGGAAATTCATCAGATGGTCACGGAGCTCCTTGCCTTAGTTCAACTGTGTCAGTCTTCATACCGAGGTCTTCATATGCAAAATTCTCCTCAGAAAAGTGCGACAAATGTTCAGTTCTTGAACACGATGACGAGTTGATGTTGATAGATGTTTAGCCACATTCTGGACACAGTAGCAATGTTTTCAGGTGTGCTCACTGGACGAGAACGTGAGCGGGTTCTTTCATCAAATAAATATCCAGTTTAACGAACTTGATTCACAAATTATTCCACAAATTGCCGTTTTATTTCTATTCGGCGATTATTTCTCCACCATAACTGAGATCTCACTAAACTTTCATTACAGAGGCTCTTTATCTTTCTCGTGTACTACTTGTGGTATGTTAGATAGTATTTTTTTCTTTTATCCTGTTATTGAGAATGAAGTAATGCAAAGTAAAAAACTACTCAAAAATAATAAGAGCACTGAAACTGATTTCATCTCTTCAAATATTTTAAAGTTAATAGGTGCCGAAATTGCTCAGCCCCTCGCGCAATGTATGAACTTATCTATAACCTTAGGTGTATTTCCGTCTATACTCAAAAAGGCTATAGTTGTTCCTATACTTAAAAATGTTGATGTACATAACATAATCAACTAAAGACCCATTTCTATTTTAAGTTCCTTCTCTAAGGTGTTTGAGAGAATTGTTTTCAATAGAATGAAAAACTACCTTGACAAGTTTAACATTCTGCAACCTGCGCAGCATGGCTTCAGATCAAGTCGCTCGACTCAAACGGTAGCCATTAGTTTTGAAGAGTTCGTATATTATTGTTTCGATAACGGCACATATATCGCCTGTTTATTTTTCGACCTGTGCCGGGCATTCGATTGTCTACCTTTTCTGGGTTTCAGGGGTGTATTTTCAGACTGGTTGCTCAGTTATCTGGAAGGTAGATCTATGACTGTCAAGGCCCAGAGCTCTTTCTCTGCTGAGCGCAATATAGATTTGGGAGTGCCTCAGGGTTCGGTTCTGGGATCTCTTCTATTTTACTTTTCATTAATGATCTTCCCGTAAATTTACAGAAGATACTCATCAATTTAACTACTGGTACTCGTTTGGACTTTCAATCTCTGGCACATAAATTTAAAACAGTTTTGTTTGCTGATGACACCTCAGTGGCGGTTGCGGCCAGTACTTTCGATAAGTTTCAAATGCGTTGTGAACTTCTGGTGCAAAGCTTTGCGAAGTGGTGTCATGTAAATAGGCTAAGGTTGAATGCTGATAAGACTGTTTGCATCCACTTTTAAATTAAGAATAATGATCGCAAACTGATCGTTCGACATTGGATATTGTTACCACATCCATAGATAGTGCTAGAATTCTTGGCATTCACGTTGATAAGAATTTGAAATGGAATACACATATTGACGTTTTGTGCATGAAATTAAATTGCTCTTCTGCTATCAATAGAGTGAAACACACTCTTCCCAAGAAATCCCTCATAAACATTTACTATAGTTTGGTGTATAGTCACTTATCGTACAATATAATGTTATGAGGTAACTCAACCTATGTTGGTAGAATTTTTGTTTTGCAGAAGCGAATTCTGCGAATGATGTTCAACATATCTCCTCGATCTTCATGTAGACCATTATTTTCAGAACATGCTATTCTTACAATAGCTTTCATTTTCATATTGAGATGTTAAATTTATGTTAAAGAGAATGTACAAAATATACAGAAATTATCCAGTTTTCATGCTTACAAAACCAGAATTGAGGGTATATTAAACATTCCGATACATAGAACATCTAGATTTGAAATGTCCCCAATGTATTAGAGTATTAATAATAATAATAATAAAGTTTATTTGGCTAAATAAACTGAATACATCGCTGAGGTATATAATGAAATTATAACCTGTACGCAATATTAAATTAATAATAATTCTAAAAATCCCCTATGAGAGAAACAATCAACCACAGAGTGTTAGTTCTTTTAGTACTAGAGACTTTAAAAAATCTGTTAAATATTTGTTACTGGAGAGATGTTACTAAAATGTGCATGAATATCTCCCCGATTTATTGTAACCTGTTATTCTGACATATTCTATACATGTATTTGTCTAAAAGGATCAATAAACAATTATTATTATTATTGAATTTTCCACGCAAATTTCTAAGTTTGGATAAAAGATTCACCACTGTGAAAATAAGTTTTAAATATTGTCCTGTTTTTTCAAGCGATTTATTTAGCTAATATCGAATATTAAACTAACTTTCTGTCAAAACACGTATGACAGAAGTGTTGTCAGACTAAAAATAAACACTACTTCAAAATGGAATCTCTAGATGGCACACCTTTATAATTCTCTTCACCGAATGTCCTGGTGCATACATGATTTAATTGTTAAATTTTTCCATCATGTATTCAAGTAACCTATTTCCTGGCACTAATTTCTTCACTTGACAATATTTCTTGTTTTTAGGTTATAGGGAATAAATACTTATGTATAAACTTTTATCAACCCACCGACATGGTGTATACTCTGGAGAATTTCATACTCAATGAGGTTTTGCATACCACTTACTTCCATTGTTTTTCCAAAAAATGAATTTTCCAAAGCTTACTAGAATTTGTCGAAATTCTTCAGGATACTTATTTTAATTATACAAATATTACACTATTTCCCGGTCTGAAATTACTGGAAAGTTATCCTGAATTTTCATCTAAATTTTGGTATCAGTTTCATTTCATTTGATTATGTTGAAGTACAATATTTTTCAAAAAATTCTTTCAAATATCAAAAGTTTACAAATTTTTTTATCTTTAAATGCTTCTGAATTAGTTATACAACCTATGAAGTTGATTACATTTCTTCAGTTCATATCTTATTATAACTCTAGACATGCTAGGAGCATCTTAGATTATATTCCTTGTATATAGATTTTCAAAATTACTGACGTAGTCACTATGTTTGCTCAATTCATTGAATTTTTGTTATTTTTGGCAAATTTAGATTGCTTTGATAAGTTCGATGTGATTAAGCTTGCTTATTGTCAATATTTTCACTAAAATTAACATATGTTTCATGACAATAACGAAGTTTTTCTTCGTTTTCTTTACTAATTTCAAAACAGATATTCGAATTGCTTTGATTTCTAACAAGTTTCTTGAACATTTGATAATTGTGGAGTGAATTATCCCTATCAGTTTTATTTAAATTTTGGAAGGATTTTCGAACTATGACTAACGTTTAAAAAAAAATGTTTACTCAACTGGTTAACGTGTACTACAAACAGACTACTTCTTCAGAATTTTGGCTTGTAAATATTTTTAATCAGTTGAATTATGAGTATTTCTATCAGAATCGATCCTATTTAAAGGAACGAGATATTCAAACTATAATTTTTGATTAGAAAATATGTTCACATATTCCAGACATAACTTAAAGGTCCCATTCAAATTGCCTGTCTCTACTTCTTATGGAGGCATCCAGCTACGGCATACTTCAGTGACAGTTATCCGCGCTGAAATCGTATCTATCATTTGCTCGGCTGGCGTCAAAATTCTCTGTCTTACTCCTTCAGGTGTCACCAGTGTAAATCATCCGTTTCATGTGACACCAAATGTAGAGATCACATGAGCTTAAATCCAGACATCTGACCGGCCAGGGAATTGGTCCACCACGGCATATCTAACGGATAGTTTTGGTTAAGTCACTGTCGCACGCTTCTGAAGTAATGGGCCGGACAGCCAGCTATCATGCTGATAAATCATTTGTAACCGTATAGCCTGTAGCAGTACGTCCTCCAATAGCATCCAAAGGTCATCACGCAAAAAGTTTTTGTAAGTGATCCCATTCAGGTGGACCAGGAGAAAAACTATCCCAACAATCCAATCGTGGACGACCTTTGATTTTGACCTCCAGGGGACCAGTAGTGAGCTTTGTGATAACTATTTATCACACCTAGGTCAAATTTAGATTAATCCGTTCAAAGCAAACATTTTGAGTACTCGGGATCATCAATATCACAGTTTTTGAGAAATCGACAAAAGTCCATTCTTCGAACAGGATTTGGATGTTCGATTGCGTGCAATGGTGTGTAGTGAATAGAACATTGTAGTCCTGTATGCTTAACCACACTTCACACTGGCAAATTTAGACGCCTTGTAACTGCTCTTGTTGAATCCCCCCCCCGTCTCTGTACCTTGCAGTGGTGGGGAAGCTTGTCATAACGAGTGTCACAGTTTCATGTATAAAATGGAGGATATGGTTATGATGCCTAAAGCAGATGACTCGCAATCCAAACTTCCTTACTTTGTTTCTTTCTCATCACGTTTCCCCACTTCCATCGATTTCCTACCGTAAGACTTGGAATCGTATGGGGAAGCTGGCTCTGATTGACGACCAGAATCTGCGACCCTGCGATCGATTAGAGTTTTGTGATACATTCACGAGCGAAGGCTTACTTATCCGCTGAGGGATCTTAAATGGTTGCTAAAGGAAAAAGGGTAACTACGACGTTTCGACCGGGGTGAGATCTCGAAAGATTTGCTATGCTCGCCCCCAAATTTGGCTCCATCTTTAGATCCTCAAGCTTTCGCTGCGGGGTCCTGATTGGCTGGCTGAAGGAAAAAGGGAGACTACGTCGTTTCGACCAGGTTTGGAGCTCCTAGAAGACTCGCTCTGGTCGCCCACAACTTCAACCCCATTTGTGTATCCTTAAGCTTATCTTATCTGCTGCGGGGTCGGAAGTGGTCCGTTAGAGGGAAAAAGAGACTATGACGTTCCGACGAGGTTTGAGGGTCCTGAAAGATACGCTCTGCTCTCCCCCAACTCTGGCGCTCTTTTTGATCCTAAAGCCCGTCCTCTTCGATGCTTCGGAGCCTCACTTTTAGCAGTCGAACAGCAACAGCAGTCCTTTGAGCGGGGGATCCATTCTGGGAAGCTGTTATTTGTGCTGATTGTGCATTGCTGAGGATTAACATTTTCCCAGAAAAATGATCTTCGAATGAGGTACTATAGCCAGTCGTGGATGTCATTTGAATGATATTGTTTTTCATTCGTAAATGTCAAACTTGTGTAAGTTGTCTCTTGAACGGACATTCCCTTGAACGGACGCGGACACTAAGGTATGTTCTATTGACCGGACAAAACCAAAATAAAAAATATCAGTTGTGTTTCAATTCTCTGTCAAATGGGACGCAATGGGAAAGAAGTAGAGGTTTCTGTGTCGCGCGCCAACATTAGTACCAGCCTTCACTGAGGGACTTCCCCGAGTGAACCGGGGATTTATCGATCTCAACTGCGGCACGAAACTCCCGAGAATTTAATTAATGTTAGTCTGAATTCTGACGATGAGTCAGTGGAAGAAATAGCTCCAACAAGAAAAATACTCACTCTCAAACAGAAAATAGAGATACTTGAAGTGTACAATAAGGAAATTTATCTAAGCGTTTTGATAACGAAAAAACTGCAACTGCTGATATAATTAGACAGTACCTGGATGACCGAGCTTTGCTCGGTATTTTTTTTTTATAAATTGTGTTTTTTAGAAATTAAATTTAAGTACGAATTATATACTAATAAAATGATGAAATATGAATAATATTTTTTGATATATATATATATATATATATATATATATATATATATATATATTGATATATTGATATATATGTATATATATATATATATATATATATATATTATATATTATATAATATATATATATATATATATATATATATATATATATATATTATTATATAATATATATTATTAATAATATTATTATTATAATATTATATATATATATTTCATTCGAGCATGCAGAGGTCGAGATAGTAGTGTGTTCTCCGGCTCACCCTTGTTTATTGATAATTTGATTGATATATACTGAATCCGTGTTTCGGTAAATCTGGGAGTGAAATAACATTGGATCGTTGAATTCTCCATTTTTCTCTAGTTGAATCGCAAGAATTTAGCATTTCAGAATGGTTTTAACATCCCAACAACAATCTGACGTCCGTGATATTGTCAATGAATTGATAACGGACGATACCTTCTTATCAAAATTCGCCGAATGTGTTGCTAAAAAAGTTCTAGAGAAACTAGACAGGAAGATACAATGTTTGTATGCGAAATCGACTGAATTAGAAACAGAGGTCGTTAAACTTAAGAGCGAAAATCTCAACCTCAAAAATCGTCTGAATAATTTAGAACAAAACCAGAAATCAAAGTCGCTCAGAATAATTGGAATTCCGCCTGAAACTGAAGAAAATACCAAGGTATTAGTCCATAAAAGATTGATTGAGAAGTTGCAATTATCAAAAACTGCTTTCGAGATAGAGCGATGCTACAGACTAAAATCAGCGGAGGGTAAGTCTGGGCTGTGGCCCCTATTAGTAACTTTTACAACTTCTGCTGGTCGTGATATTGTCTATAGAAATAAATCTAAACTAAAGGGAACAGGCGTATTTATTACTGAAGATTTAACGAGAGAAAACTATAATTTGTTCAATGTCTGTAAGTCAAAATTTGGGTTCAGAAATGTATGGACTTCAGAGGGGAGAATTTTTGCACGCATTGATAATATAATACGGAGACTTCGGAATATGGATGATTTGCAGGGATATGAGGTGCAGTTGGGAGAATCAGTGCGGGTCTAAACTCTTACATAATAAACGTCTCGTCTGTTGACGGTGAATATTCCATTGAAATTGTTTATTAATTTTGTTATTATTTCATTGTGCTTTTTTTTGATAATATAAGTTAGATGATTGATTTAATATGTGCTAATTTGAATGTAAGGTCATTGCTCTCAAATTTTCTTGAATTACGTGATGTACTTTTGTTAAATAACTTTGATTTGTTGGCGCTGACTGAAACTTGGTTGAAGGATGATCCGGATGATTCTATTTTCATTGATGGATATCGGTTTGTGAGAAATGATAGGATAACTAGAGGAGGAGGTACTGGTATATATGTGAAGGAAGGAATCGATTATGAGGTTGTGAGCTTGGAATTGAGGCTAGAAAGTTCATCTATTTTGGTTACTGTAAATAAGGTAAAATTTTTGTTCTGTGTTGTTTATAAGCCACCAAAAATTGATAATAATGCTAGTTTACAATTACTCTTGGATGATATTGAGAATTTTATGCTGAAGTCTGTAGCTATGGTCGATAAAGATATTTTACTGGGTGATATGAATGTTGATTACTTGCAGAGTGATAGTCTTTACTGCAAGTCTTATTTGAGCACCTTGGATAACTTTGGTTTGACGCAGTTGGTAACTCAACCAACTCGAGGGGCTGCCTGTCTTGATCATGTAGTCACCAACGTTCCTGATATTTTTCACTCGGTGGATGTTGTTGATTTTCATGATAGTGATCATGATTTGGTCAGATTTTCCGTTTCGATTCCTGTTCATAAGTGTAGTCCTAAATTTGTACTATATAGAAATCTTAAAAAATTTTCATTGAATCTTTTTCAGAGAGATTTGGAGCTATCTCACCTGAGTAATATTTTTAAAACTAATGATGTTGATGAAAAGGTGGAGATCTTGAATAGTGTTTTGGCTGACTTGTTCGATAGGCATGTTCCTCTTGTTTCGCGTCGCATTACAAAACCGCCGGCTCCTTGGCTATCTGAGGATATCAAGGAACAAATGAAGTCTAGAGATAGAGCCAAGGCGGGATTCAGAAAGTCGAAGAAGGCATCAGACTGGGTAAGATATAAAGAGCTACGCAACTTGACTACACTTAAAATACGTAACTCTAAAAGGGAATATTTTTCTTCCTTGTTTCGAACTCATAATAAGAGAGATTTGTGGAAGCAACTGAATTATATGAATATAGGTAGTAAACAACGACCTTCGATTCCTCACGGTTTAGCTGACCCTGATGAACTGAATAACTTTTTTGTCCATTCCATTCCGACTAGTCAAAATAGTTCATCTGATGAGTTTCTCAATTATTACTCTTCTAACACTTTTTGCGAATTCGAGGTGAAAACAACTTTCTCACTGGTTGATGAGGCATTGGTCAATAAATATTTGCATGATATACAATCGAATGCCGCTGGTTCTGATGATCTGAGCATCTCATTGATTAAATTGTGTGGTCCTTCCGTTCTGAAGTATCTCGTGAATATAATAAACAGCTGCATTCTGAGTGGATACTATCCCTCAGCATGGAAAAATTCTATAGTCTTGCCGATACCAAAAAAACGTAATGTGGAGCAGCTCAGTGACTTACGACCTATCAGCATATTGCCTGCTGTCTCTAAGATATTCGAGAAGATCCTGTATCACCAGATGATTGAACATCTAAATAAGTTTGAAGTGCTTCCGGAGTTTCAATCGGGGTTTCGTAGAGGTTACAGTTGTACGACTGCTCTTCTCAAAATAAGTGATGACATTTTATTGAATTCCGATAGGGGTCTTGTAACAGCGTTGATCTTATTAGATTATACAAAAGCATTTGATACGATCTCACATGATTTGCTGATTGCTGTGCTTTCTTTCGTGGGATTGTCCGAAGATTCAGTTTCATTGCTTACGAGCTATCTTTCTAATAGAACCCAGCGTGTGAAAGTCAATGGTTCACTATCGGGTCCTCTGCCTATATCTGTAGGTGTACCACAGGGATCATTGCTGGGTCCCCTGCTCTTCATAATTTATACCCATATGTTTTGGAAATACCTTAAATTCTGTAACGCCCATTTTTATGCTGATGATGCCCAGCTTTACCTCAGTTTTGTTGCTGGTGATGTTGATGAAGGTGTTCGAAAAATAAATTATGATCTCGCGACCATCCAAGAGATATCTGAGCAGCACAATCTTTTGGTTAATCCTGGTAAGTCATGTGCGATACTTTTCGGCAATCAGTCTGTGTGTGATCAGTTGAGTGAACATGTCCATTTTTTCATTGGAGGTAATGAGATTCCCATCGTGAAGAGCGTTCGTAACCTTGGTCTGATAATGGACAATTCTTTTCGTTATAGGTTGCATATTGCGGGTTGTATTAGGCGTTCTCTCTACGCCTTGAGGCTAATTTATCCTCACCGTAGTGTTCTGCCTGTTGAGGTCAAGAAAGCTGTCTGCGATTCCCTGGTGCTGTCCAATTTTAATTACTGCTCTCAGGTATTTTTCTCCTGCTTGGATCAGGCTACTTTAAACTCAGTACAAAGGATACAAAATTCTTGCTTAAGGTTCATTTTTGGAATCCGTAAATTTGAGCATATAAGTCATAAATTGGTGGATGTGAATTGGTTGAATATGCGTAACAGATTTTTGGTGGGAGCTCTAGCTTGTTATCATAGGATTTTATTGTCTCGTAAGCCATCTTATCTGTATCGAAAGATAACGTTCAGGTCTGACGTCCATAATCTGAACACACGTAGTAGAGGGCTTATATCTCCCCCTCCTCATAGGTTGTCACTATTTGAGAGATCTTTTAGTTTCTCAATTTATAAATTCTATAACAATTATATAGTTAGTTCTCTTGCGAATCTATCCGTGATGTCCTTCAGAGCTAGGGTCAGGAATTTGATTTATAGAGATCAGTGCGGTCAGAGTGATCAGTAATTTCATTTTCATATATGGCACTTTAATACATTCTTATAATTGTTAAGGTTGGAATATCCGAATACTTTTTCTGTTTTTTTTTGTTTGTATTTTCGCCTCGAATTGTATTATTTTTTTTTTATATATTTTTGATCAGGGTTTGAGTGGAAGAGCAGGGGTTGCAAAGCAGATTGCTTTATGGCCATCTGAACTCCGCCCTGTGATTGTTCCTTTCAGAATTCATTATATAAATTATAATTATATATATTTTTATTTTTTGCAATAAAGTCATTATTATTATTATTATTATTATTATTATATATATATATATTTATGTCAGTTTTAATTTTGAAATCGGATTTTAAACTAATACTTCTTTCCATACTATATTGCAGGTACGTCGAGGATTTTCATTTGAAAGATTGACTTTTAACGTAGTTGGTCGCTTAACTCTAGAAAATGCCACATATAACATGCCATGCATGAAGACCAGACTTGACTTTAAGTCAACCCCAACAGATTCGAAAGTTTGCCCTTGGGATTTGTGAACAGTCATGGCAAGTGCAGATCTAACAGGAAATTGGTGACGCTGCATGGTGCATCCCAGTTGTCCTTTTGATGAGTCTAAGGTGATCCTTGGTTTATGTACTTCTTTGCGGGATTGTTCACCAGTAACAATTTTTGCCTTTATTATGTGATTGCACAGATTTGTGACCATGAGTCTCACACCATTGCATAGTCCCACTGACACATCTACATTACGCAACAATATTATTTACGCATTTTTTTTCAATTTTAGTCCGGGTGGTGGCAAGTCTGAAATGTTGACACTATTGAGAAATTCTGTTGTAAATTCAACTGCTCCTTCAGGTTGATCTTTCATTGATTCATGGCTTTAGTAAATTTTGTACTCTCCGGGAAGTTTAGCAACTATATCATCATTAATTTTTTCAACATCTTTGTTAAGAGGCGCGAGTATTGCTCTATCTTTCATCCCCTCATAATTTTCATTGGCTAAGCAGTTACCAAATACTTCATCAATAAGATTGTTGCTTGAAATGATATTCTGTGGCAACTCAATTTCTTCCATAGCATTTAGAGTCAGTTCGCCGTTGCCTAATTTTAGTAAATAATCAGCAAATTGACGTTGCTCTATATTAACGCGCATATTTTCTTCTTGTTTAAAAGTCTTAAAAACAAACCATAAGGAGCACCGTTTGATAGAAAGATCTAATAACTCAGTTTTATTCGCACGTGGCTGTACAGGCAGACATCGGCGAAAATCTCCTCCTAGTACTATTACTTTTCCACCGAAAGGGAGATCCGAATTTCCAATGAATCGTAAAAGTTGATCAATGCCCTGCAAACCATATTTTGGAAGCTTTGTCCATAAGAGAACTATCTATTTCTGCTAATTGTCTCGCTTTAGAAGAGTTAGGTTTGATACTTGAGACTGAATCTGGTGTCAGTGGTACTTTTAGTCCAAAAGTTTTATGAGAAGTACGTCCATTAGGCAATAATATGAAAGCAATACCGGTAAAAGCCTTACATTTGACTTTGTATCGTTTTCCAGTCAGCATATAGTATAATGTTTTATATATGAATGTCTTCCCAGTACCCCCCGAACCATCAATGAAGAAGCATTTCGTTTCAGAAGCTGTATTATTTACAGCTTGAAGAATAGAATTAACTACTTCTATCTGCTTTCCTTTTAGTAACTGGTACATTTGCTCTCCTAACATTGCTGATTCATCCGTGTTTAAATTATCTTGATTATCTTCAAGATCGTAATTATCAATGTCATCAAAGCCAAAAGTTTGTACCCAGTATTGGAAATTTCAGCCTTCTGTTGCTTCAGTGTTTAATTTCTTAGCAATAATTCTGTAACCACGATTAATTGCATTTTCTATAGGCTGTCCATTTTGCCGGACTGCATGTATAAAATCTTCTGACAAATTTTCTTTAAATGTTTCTTACAAACGCTTTGGATTTTCAAGAGATCCGTAAATTAAAATTTGAACAAAAAGGCTCATTGCTAAAGGCATTTCATCTTTGCGCGATGGATGTTGTTAAATTTAAGTCGGAGTTATTAAAGTTAAACAAAGACGTTTTAATAGAAATTATTGTAAATAAGTGCATACCTGAGAGAGTAAATGTGGGTGAAAATCTGCGTAATCAGGTGAATTTACACTTAAAAAATCAAGAACAGGTCGTTCTTGATACTGATGTGGATAACCTCAAATTTGAGAACAAAATACAGCTGGAGTGTGAACTGAAAGTGGCAAACGTCGAGATTAAGGCTTTTCAGAGGCTGGTCAAGGAGCTAGAGAGGACTATTTTCAATCAAGAAATGGTCATAAATCTTTTGAATAATTCAACTGAAAGTAATAATATATGTGCTGACTATGTTGGAGATTCTGTCAATCGAAAAAACGGGAATTCCATAGATAACACCGTTGTTAATATGTCTGATAAAAATATTTATGTCTCGGAAGGGAATGCCGCATCTGTTGACTCCTATGCCAATGTTGTGTCCAAAGATAGGATGATAGATACAGGTGGTCCACAGTCGTCTGCACTCAATCACAACTTTGTAAGGTCAAAGCAAACTAATACATTAAGAGATAGTAATCAAACTGCTGAGAACAACAAAATCGCTGCTCAGTGGACCCAAGTAACGCACAAGAAATTAAATCGTAAAACTGGTCGCGCTTTAGTTGTGGGAGACTTTACGGGATCCACAATAGTACAGGGAATAGAGAAGATGAAGTACCTGCATGTAACGAACCTTAAACCAGAGACGACGGTTGAAGACTTAATGAAGTTTCTTTCTCAAAATTTTACTAGTAACGTTAAATGTGAAAATTTAAAATCACGTTTCCCTGATGTTTATTCTTCGTTTAAGGTCTCAATTCCGGCCAGTGAATATGAGAAAGCTCTCTTACCATCTAATTGGCCTATCCATGCCAGTGTGCATCGTTTTTTCCGGCACAGGAGAGACACCCCGATTTTAACATAGAAGTCAGTAATCATATTTCAACTTATCCTTCAGTTAATAAGTTGAAGATATTACAAATTAATATACAGTGCATTTCCAATAAATTAAATACTTTATTTGTTCTGTTGGCACAAGAGCAGCCAGATATTGTGAGCATTGTTGAACATTGGTGTATCGAAGAATCTATAAAACTCGTAGTGTTCCCAGGATATGTTCAAGTTGCGTATTTTTGCCGTGCTTCGTATAAAAATGGCGGTTGTGTAATTTATGCGAAGGATGATCTGCGAGTCTCCAATATCAACCTATCCCATTTGTCAAAGGAAAAGGATTGTGAATTGTGTGGTATTAAGTTGCTTGCTGATGACGAGAAAGTGGCAATTATAAGTGTCTACAGGTCACCTTCAGGTAACTTGAATACGTTTTTTAAAAATATCACCTACGCAGTACAAGAGTGCCTAAATCAATCTAGTGCGATATTCGTGTGCGGAGACTTAAATCTCGATACAATGAAATCTGATAGAAGATCGATATCCATGTTTACTGATTTTCTTGAATGTTTCAAGTTGAAAATAACTTCATTTGAACCAACAAGAGATTTCACTGATATGTCTGGTAAAACTTATACCTCAACATTAGATTATATTTTAACTAATGTAAGCACAGAATCATATGAAAATAATGTTTATGAAGCTCACCTCGGAGACCATAAGGTAATTTCTCTTGAATATTGTCACGTATCCAATAATACCCGATCAGGAAATCTGAAGGGAACACGTTATATAAGGCAAATATCTCCAGACAGTCTGGATAAACTTAGAATGAATATTCAGGACACTAACTTCGCGAACATATATGTCCATACTGATGTAGATGTTTGTTTCAAGGAATTTATTGATATAATTAAAATGGCCCTCGATGAATGCTGTCCACTCAAAAGAGTTCACAACACTAACAGATCTAAGAATTGGATAACACCAGAAATACAACAAGCCAGTCTTCATTTGAAAAATTTGTTTTGGTTGCATTCCAATATAAAATCACAAAACTCGTTAAAAATGTATAAAGCTGCAAAATCTGAATATAATGTACTACTTGAGTGTACAAAAAAAAACTATTATGGCAAACTCATGAGCAATTCAAATCAAAAAAATAGGACAACATGGTATCTTGTCAATGCAGAAATTGGTAGAATCAATAAATCTCAGCATGAAATTTGCCTACTTCAGGATGGAATCTTGTATACTGATCCAGTTTTAATAGCTGGGTCTTTCAGTTCATATTTTGCAACCATCACATCTAGGGTGCTTTTTGCCCATTTTGGAGCATCTCTCTCCAACATATGTACTACTTCTAGAATGCAATTCTCCACTTTTTTCTGCTATCCTATTTCCAAAGATGAAGTTGTTGCAGTTATTAAAATGTTGAAAAACAATAAAAGTACGGGAACGGATTGCATTTCCTCAAGAATTTTGAAAGTAATTGGTGAATCAATTTCCGAGCACTTTGCCCACTTGATCAATGTCTCCATATCTTCTGGTAGATTTCCGCGAATCTTAAAAGAGGCAACCGTTGTTCCTGTTCCGAAGAAGGGTGATCCTCACAATATAGTCAATTACCGACCAATATCCCTCCTTAGTTGTTTCTCCAAAGTATTCGAACGAATAGTCTTAAACAGAATGCTAAGTTTTCTGGGAAAATTCGATGTCATTACTTCATCACAACATGGTTTCAGGCCCAAGTATTCTACTGAAACGGCGGCTTTTTCGTTCGTTCAGACAGTCTATAAAAAGTTGGATGAAGGTTATCATGTTGCGGGAATATTTTTCGACCTGTCCAGGGCCTTTGATTCATTAAATTTCTCATTTATGTCTAATAAACTATATAACTTAGGTTTTAGGGGTATATTTTTGGATTGGTTGATGAGCTATACAACTAATCGCAGAATGACTGTCAAGGTCGGTGGTGTATTTTCGGACGTGTATGACCCGGGTCTAGGGGTCCCTCAGGGCTCTGTGTTGGGACCTTTGTTGTTCGTTTTGTTCATTAATGATTTGCCGGAACATGTTATTGCTAATTTGATTATACTTTTCGCGGATGATTCGTCATTCTTGGTAACGGCTAGGAGCCTTGAGGGGCTCTCTGATGCGATAGCTTTACTCTTTCGGATGTTTACCACTTGGTGTCGTAGAAATAATTTAATAGTTAACAAGGAGAAAACAGTGTGCATTCATTTCAAACTTAAAAATTCCAATGAAAAACGACCTGTCTTCACTTGTGAGAGCTCATCGATCACTACAGGTGACTCCACTAGATTTCTTGGAGTTCGAATTGACGAATACTTACGTTGGAACCAACATGTTGATATGGTTTGTAAAAAACTAAACAGCTCGTACTTTGCAATGAACAAGATAAAAAATTTGTTTTCCCTAAGTTCACTCTTGGATGTGTATTATTGTATAGCATACCCTCACATGGCGTATAATATTCTAATCTGGGGAAGTTCTACCGAACTTGAAAGGGTGTTGATATGTCAAAAAAGGATAATCCGAGTAATTTTCAATTTGTCACCTTTATCTTCTTGCCGTCCATATTTTATAGCAAATAGTATTATGACTGTATCATGTATTTATATATTTAAGTGTCTCCTTTATGTTAAGAATAATGAAAGCTCTATGCAGAAACTGTCGAGTCATCATCATTATTCTACAAGAAATTACAATGTTTTGGAAGTGCCAGTTCATGCAACATCTAAATATGAGCGCTCTCCCTTATATAAGAGTGTACGTCTTTTCAATCATCTTCCAACAAATTTGAAGATGTTGGGTGAACTTCATTTCAGAAAAGCCATAAAGCAACTGTTGTGTCATAAATGTTATTACTCGGTTGCAGAATTCATGAATGATACTATGTTAGATTTGTGAGATTCAATTTTATTTCCATCTCTTGTAACATTTTCACTGACCTATCCCATACTTTTGTAGTCCTAAGGGATGAATAAAGATTATGATTATGATTATGATTTTAAAT
The DNA here is from genome assembly GCA_034642435.1 of Megalocaria dilatata. Lineage (NCBI taxonomy): Eukaryota > Metazoa > Arthropoda > Insecta > Coleoptera > Coccinellidae > Megalocaria > Megalocaria dilatata. Next base: position 45,848,563 of record CM067859.1, on the reverse strand, counting down.
AATGCGGATTCTTGTAATCCTTCTATCCATTGTTGATCGTCGTAAGTAAAGCCACGTACTAAGCAGGCTTGTTTATACGTCTGATATTGGATATCTGTTACGGTTCGAAGGTCTTCAAAACTTGTCGCATCTTTCACATGAAATAGTAACAATCGCAAGTGGTAAAGTTCTGGTTGAGCAACGAAATTTACATTATGAATCCTACCAATGACTCGCAAATGGCGAACTGTTGGCTCCCATTTGCTAGATTTTCCGATCCATTTAGAATTTTCAGACATCTGCCAATAAAAATGATATTGACGTGAGACATTATCGCTTGACTGATTATGTCTTTTAATTTCTGCATTGTGCTTAAAATAAGCCTCCAGAGTAGACCCTTTTTGGCCAATATCGGCTAAATCTTCATGGGTTTGGTGCAAGTTTGCGATCCGATACTGTCCTAGTAAGTGGATATCCAGTCGTTGGACACTATGACTTTTTTTTTAATTTCAAAAGCAAATAATCGCCAGCATGCTTCTGGTGGCGTGACACAACGTCCTTCAATGTATGTATTTGCTTCATTATAAATCATTGGTCCTTGTTCTTCTACAACTTTGATCAATGCACAATCGTGTACTTTATAAATGTATTTATAAAGATATTTCACAGCCAAAATACTCCCTTCATACTCACTGTTTATATGACCATTTAATTCTTTCAATAAATAGGAGTTGTAGGGGTCTACATGACGATTATCTCGTGACGACGACCGTTTATGTCTTTGCGATAAACCGCATGTTCGTGTGAAAATTGGAGACTTTGAGGGTCCAACTGCGGATTTTAGCATCGTCGGTAATTTGGTTTACCATCATCTACTAAAGACGTAACTCCCTGGTACGATTTTGGAAAGTCGAATCGACATTTTGTTCTTCCGTTTTTATGAACCATACACGTTGCATTGGGATTTAAATCGCCACATGGGTTGTGAATCATCCATTGGAGTACTAATTCTCTTAACTCTAAGTCATCATTTTCGGGTATTTCGGATGAAATCAAGTCATCGAGCTCTTCTGGTTGATGAATCTTGTCGTCAGATGACATAATTATAAGCAGATGCATATGTGGTAATCCTCGTTTCTGAAATTTTATAGTGTATACAAAAGCCGATACCTTTCCAAAGATTTCTTTTTTATCTAAATCTCCTATTAATTGGTCAAATTTTAACTTAGCAGCTCGAGCCACGATATCAGGACGATCCTGTGGAAGCTGTTGCAAGATTCTAAATGTATTTGCAATGCCTGTTTTATTTCTGGCCAGTTAGGATTTGATGTCATGGTGATAAAGAAATCAGGTGATTCAAGCCTTCGAACGATTGCCATTGCATCTTCAAAATTTTCTGTGTAATTCCTCGTAGAACCACGAAAAGAAGAGGGTTAAATAATCTTTTCACCAACTCTGGCATTTTTTTTTCGGCAAGTTGATTTGGTTGTTTTTTGACAACGCTGGATTTCATCCCAAAGAAATTTACCTGAAAAATATAAAACTTTTGTTTCTACCCCCTAATTGTACATCAGCTTGTCAACTACTTGACCAGGGAATCATAAAAAATTTCAAAATCCATTACCGAAGTTTTATACTGAAACACCTGCTACTAAACATTGAGACTGCTAGTACAGCTTTCGAATTGACAAAAAAAATCTCGCCATTGAACGCAATTTACTTTGCAGAAACCTCTTGGGAACAAGTGACAAGGAAACCATCAAAAATTGCTTCCGCAAAGCCGGTTCTAAGTATGAAAATATGCAAGGTGACGACCAATTAAGTAAGACTATTACATACTACTCTGTCAAGAAAGTACGGGGAATTTTCAATTAAAACAACATTTTTACATTTAATCGTCAAAATTTATTGGGTCGCCTTCAAAATAGGCTCCATTTGCTCCAATACATCTATGCCAACGGCACTTCCAATTATCGAAACATTTTTTATAGGCGCTTTCCGGGATGGACTTTAGCTCTCGCGCCGAATTTTGTTTTATAGCTTCAATCGACTCAAAACGGGTGCCACGAAGGGGCAATTTTAGTTTTGGGAAGAGGAAAAAGTCGCAGGGAGCCAAATCCGGCGAATACGGTGGTTGCTGAAGCACGTTTGTTGAGTTTTTGGCGAGAAAGTCAGTCACAATCGTAGCTCGGTGAGAAGGCGCGTTATCGTCATGCAAAATCCATGAGTTGTTCGCCCACAAATTTGGCCGCTTCTTACGGATACGCTCACGCAAACGTTTCATAACGCCTAGGTAATACTCCTTGTTTACCATCTGACCCTCTGAAACGAATTCGTAGTGCACCACGCCACGAATATCGAAGGAAACAATGAGCATCACCTTCATTTTCGAGCGGCTTTGGCGTGGTTTTTTCGGTTTCGGCTCATTTTTTGCCACCCATTCCGATGATTGCTGGCTTGTTTGCATATCGTACTCGTAGACCCAGGTCTCATCACCAGTTATAATGCGTTCCATGAATGTAGAATCGGAATTACAGCGATCCAGCATGTCTGAAGCAACCTGTTCGCGATGACGTTTTTGAAGAAAATTCAGGTCTTTCGGTACGAGTCGTGCGGCCACCTTTCTCATGCCCAAAATATCAATCAAAATCGTACGTTCGGACTCGTGGGATATCTTAAGATCATGTGCTATCTCTCTCAAGCTGGTACGACGGTTTTCCAGCACCCTTTCCTTAATTTTATCGACGTTAACGAGGCAAGTCTTCGACCACTTCATGACCGTCCTTGAAGGCTCTGTACCACTGATATGCATGAGTTTTCGATAGAGCATTATCACCAAAGGCCTTTTGCAACATTTTCAATGCATCGGCAGACGAAAATTCATTTGCAACACAAAACTTTAAACAAATTCTTTGCTCAACGTAATCACCCATAGTAAAAATCGGCACGCACTCTGACATCGACTGACTTAATCAGCTGTTGCAAACACACTAGTTGACAGATCCCGCTCAAGCTTGGCATAGTAATTAAGGACAGTGGTACCAACCTAGGAAAAAAAAATTTTACCTGCCTCATTGCCCCGCCAGATTTAAATTGATAATTCCCGGTACTTTCTTGACAGAATATATGATCCTGAAGATGACTTGCCACTCAGTGTTATTGCAGAGATTCTCAGAAATAAGAATTTCTTGGATATTAGTTTCAATGAAAACCTAAACGAATTTTTGAACCTTGATGATAATTTATATTTTGAAGATCCTGATTCTAAGCATGAAATTGGGAATTCACATGACATTCGAGAATTTTCCGGAGATTCTGATAACGATGAAATGCCAGGGCAAACAGGTGCTGTCCAAAATTATGAGGAAACTATGACTTTAATCAAGCAGCTAAAAAGTTTTTCCAGATTCACGGAGATTCAGAGACTTTAGACATGCTCTCCAAATTAGAATTGAAATTTCTTGATTACATATCGAGGACAAACAAAAACTTTGGAATTTTTTCGTAATTAACTTGTTTCCTTTTTATCAAAATTTTTGTTTATCCGAATGATACCTCACCTTGAGTTTTCAGTTATCGTTTACTTTGAAAAAATTTTACATTCCTATACCTACATATATTGATTTTTTAGGTACAATATTCTCCAATTATTATTTCCATAATTTTTTTTTGTACATATGTATTTCTTTTAAGCCGACACCCCTCTTGAACGGACACCATCGGGCGGTCCCGTGAGTGTCCGCCCATAGGAGATTTCACTGTATATTCCTTCTAGGTGATTCTTATTTTTCATTCTTAAAATCAACTGAAGAGTTTAGGTGATCTCGACGTTGTTCTAAAAAATGTTATATATCTTAGTTTTATACAGGCATTTTTTAATGCAGAATTTATTAGCCATAATATTCAACTAAAAAATTGTACTACATCGACTGAGTATTACTTAATTTCATTCAATTTTATTTATTGTCAATGATTTCTCTATTTTTGAACTGTTGTAGAGGATCTGAAAATACTCTACGTCTTCTTAAAGAGAATCATAGTTTTTATAAGACACCTTGATTCATTCTATTTTAAATTGAAATATATAGGGGTATTACAAAATAATTCTGTTTTCATGTTTATATTTTCTTGTTCCATCCATACAGATCAGATTTTCACAACACTGGTAATTTCATTATTTGCCATATCATTTTCAGAACGATTCGGTTATTTCTCTCTTGTATCCACTGCAGCAAAGTTAAACTTGGGAAATGCATGAAAAAACAATGAAATTATGATAATGTAGGAGGAGAGGAGAATTTAGCAACCTTTTATATCACCCGTCTGAGCCGTTCAGCTGAATATACAAAGACAACATCATTCGTTTTATTTCAACACGTCGTAATCCTAAAGCCAGGCGAAGATAAAGAGTATGCGACTGAAACTCAACGTTAACGTAAACCTGTCATCTGTCTTCATGACATGAATATTTAGAAAAGTACAGACCGTACAGATCTTCGGGAAGTTATATTCGAAAAAGTTTGAAATATTCTTCTAATTGCATTAAGTATTCATTGAAACGATACAGGATGATTTATTCAACAATTTCATCACACAAAAAGTATGGAATTTTGTAGAGTTACTACCACAATAATATTGAAAACATACGTCTTCAGACAGAACTAAAAACTTCATAATATTTGAGAGTAATATGAAAATACAATCGCGTTAGTATGAACACGCGCTATATGAACTACTCCGTAATTATTTGCAATTATTAAGTAAACAAGAACACTTGGCCTAAGTTTTACTATTCATTTATAATATTTTGTTGTCATATGTTGTAAACTCTATTCGTTTTTATGAACATGGTGATATAATCTCACTACTATGAATTTGTTGAAAGTTGTTTTTTTGTGTTCAAAGGAATGAATCGATTGTTAGAATTTATCTTGAATTTATTCATTGTGTTAGCCGGTTCGATCATATGCACGTGCATTACTTGTACTCAAATTTCATTCCTAAGGGCGCTGTCAATTAAAAAGAGTTCCAAATGGTGAAAATAAGTGATTAATCAAGATGTTTATCTCTTCAAGAGAAAGCTAAAGTCTCGAGGATATCCATAAAGCCTTAAGTGTTAGAGAAGAGTGTTGTACCTGGGACCCATAGCAATAAATACATAACGAGGCGAGTGGAGACTTTATTTTTAGTATAAATAAATACACATTATAAGAAATAAAATCTACTGGAATGTCTATTTGTTCGTTTCGGTGCTCGGATCCCACAACAATATTTGGTTGTAGTAGTTTTTTCAAACTACCAGAACCGCCTATTTCATATAACTCATCAGTTCCTTTAGTATCACAAACACCGTCATAAGGTGGATTTGTAATTGCTGAGAAATTTTCCTAGAACTGATGTCAGATTGCTCGGTGACAAGATTTAGTAATGCTTCTTCTATTGCTGGAATTCTAATTTCGCGCTGGCGACCACAATAATTTTTATTTACTTCAAATGTACCACTTACACGTAGTCGCTGGTGAATTCGTGTAAAAAGAGTATGATATGGAGCCACACAAACATTTCTGCGTATCTTCTGGATGCTTTCAGAGAATTACTACCAGAAAGACCGTAAACAAAATGCATATCATTTCTGTGATTGTGTGACCGTCATCTTCGAAGTAATCAAAAAATAATTATAACTGAATCAAAATTGATCAAAACTAGTCGGTTGTCATAACAAAATAACATCCGCTTACTAGATAAATTATAATTCGGAAATAAATCCATCCTTTACGACTCACACTATCATGTTGATAAAGAATTTTTTTCTCAAAAACCTTGATCTTTAGCAAGAAATTACAAGAGACCTTATTTGTTAGGAATGGATCAAGCTTTCCAAAATTAATTTTTTTATTGTAAAATAGGAATACGAAAAAAAGTTTCTTGCGAAAGAATGTTTAGGGGTGACTTTTTCTACCCCTTGTAATCCATAGAAACAGCAACTAAAATTTTTTGAGTGCTTTCTCTCCTGCATAAAATTTCTGCTTGATTTTATTCTTGTCAGTTATTTCGTTTTTAAGAAAAAAATTAAAAACTGTTTTTCGGGTGCCATCTTTAGGGGCTGTAACTAAGCAGGGGGCTCAAAAAATAAAGTTTATATTAGACCCACCCTATTTTTTGACAAGGAATCACCCCCTAAATTTTCTCGCAACTAATCATGTGCACTTTGTATATCTATGGTACTGTGAACAATTTTGAGTTGTTTCACCCCAAATTGAAGAAATTGTGGTCGTGTAGTTTTGATCTGTACTTGTGATGAAAACACCATCTTGCTCGCAGAGCAGTAGATCGCGGGGCTTTTTCACCGATTTTTACTTTCACTGATTTCACTTAGATTCTCTTTACACGTACACTACTTCATCACAAATAAATACTACTTCCACTTACATTCAATATTTCATATAAGTCTTCAAGTTTGAGAGTTGTCTTTTGAATTGAGGTAATGTTATATATTTTTTCCTGGTGATTCTTATTTTTCATTCTTAAAATCAACTGCAGGTGCTATTGACATTGTTCTAGAGAATGTTTTATATTTTAATTATATATGGGCATATTTAAGTGCAGAATTTGTTAGCCATAATATTCAAATAAAACATTGTACTATATCGACTGACTAATTAAGTCAGTCGATATAGTACATACATATTAAATTTCATTTAATTTTATTACTTCCTACAATTTTTTAATTTTTTGAATTATTGTAAGGGATTTGAGAATACAATATGTCTGCTTAAAAAGAAACATAATTTTGATAGGACGCCTTGATTTACTCTCTTTAAACTTAAACTATAGAGAGGTATAACAGAATAATTCAGTATTTATGTTTAAATTTAAAACGTCTGGATAATATTCTTACAGACAGAGCTAACAGATTTTCATAAAACTGAAATTTTCATTATTTGCCATATTATTTTCAGAACTATTCGTTTATATCTCTCTCGTATTCACTGCAGCAAAGTTAAACTTAAGAAATGCATGAAAAAACAATGAAATTATGATAATGTAGTAGGAGAGGAGAATTTAACAATCTTTTATATGGCCCGTCTGAGCCCTTCAGCTGAATATACAAAGACAACATCATTCGTTTTATTTCAACACGTCGTAACTCTGAAGCCGGGCGAAAATGAAGAGTATGCGACTGAAATTCAACGCTAACGTAAGTAAACCTGTCGTCTATCTTCATGACATGAATATCTAGAAAAGTACAGACCATACAGATTTTCGGAAAGATATATTCGAAAAATTTGAAACATTGTCCTCATTGCATGAATTATTCATCGAAACGAGACAGGATGATTTATTCAACAATTCCATGACACATAAATTATGGAATTTTGTGAAGTTACTACCACAATAAAATAGAAAATACTCGCTCGTCTTCAGGCAGAACTGAAAAACTTCATAATATTTGAGAATAATATGAAAATACAATCACGTTATTATGAACTCGCACCATATGAACTACTCCGTAATTATTTGTAATAAATAAGTAAAGAAGAACACTTGACCTAAGTTTTACTATTCATTTATAATATTTTGTTGTAATATGTTGTATTGACTATTCTTTTTTTATGAACATGGTCGTATAATATCACTACTATGAATTTGTTGAAAGTTGTTCATTTCGTTCAAAGGAAAAAATCTTTTGTGAATGCGAATAGAGAGTTCTTTCGTTGAATGCTTGTAAATTATCGAGAGTGATGACTGTGACTTGAGTGAATGTTAAGATGAACTTGTTTAAGAGCAGAGAGGGAGTATTAATAGAACTTTCTTGCTCAAAGAGCAAAGAGAGATTATATTGATGAATTCGTAACGAGAGACAATGGAACTTAATTGTTCGAGGAGCATAGAGTGACTGCGAAGCGACTAGGCAGGGTGTCAAATAAAGACTGTTAGGTGTGATCTCGTAGTTATATTATGAGGTAGATTAAATTTCTACAATGTCAAAGTGGCATTTTTCTATTTGCGTTACTGAATGACTACCGCCACATTTGGATTCCTACGAAAAAATTGGAGATTTTTGAAAGGTTTATATTTTATAGTTTTAGATGGTAACACCTCCGAGGCCGAACTCCAAGTAAAATACCTTGTTCAATTTCGAAGAAAGCGAAAATTATCTATCATCTTTTTCAAGCACATAACTTCAAATATGCCTTTCTGTAGTTTTCTTCTTATCCAACCTAATAAAATACAGCTTTATTCCCCTTGATTCTACAATCACGTAGTCTCTTTCAGATAATAAAGTTAATGAATTCTTCTTTCGATTCAATTCCCCTATCTGTCTCTTCGACTATCCTTTCAATATAGTTTTTTTCCTCACAATGTCAAGTCCCTTATCAATTCGTCTATCTTTTCATCCTCGTAGCCATCTGCAAATTCCTTTTTGGTTATCTTCTGTAGGTTACGTTTTCCATCTCCTTTTGTAGAACAATATGCTTCTATCCGGTTTTTTTCTTGAGAGTGTTAGTCTAAATCCTTGATTTTCCTTTTTTCTTCCTTCTTTGGTCTTTCTTGGTTCTGCTTTTAGATATGACCTTGTCATACAATATTTGTTCTCTATCGTAAGACATAACTTTTTGGTGGCCTAGGTTGATCAGTAAATGTAACTATTTGTACTAACTCATCTCCTACTATATCAGTAGTAGTAACAAAAGCACTCAAAAATTCTTCATCACTTAAAACTGAATTCATAGGACCAATACTTGTTTTTTGAAAGTCTTTTATGATATTCTATTGAGTGATTGCTTTCAGGTAGGCTTGTCAATTTCTTCTATTCGATGTGGTAAAACTTGTCTTCCCAGGTTTTGTAGCATCCATTCAGACATAACTTGATTGGTGTAAGTTTCGTGAGGTCCAAAACACTTACATCCAATGATTGGAGCTTATGAGAACTGTTAGGTGGAAAAGTTATCAATACCACACTTTTGGTATTCGATAGTTCAATCTGAGAAATCTAAATATGACTATTATTGCTATCGAAAACTATCGAAACAGAATTTACTTCAGAAGACTTCACAATGTGTGTTGATATGTTCCATGTTTTTATGGATGTTTCCTCTTTGGATAGTCCTGATCAATTTCCTTTACCAACAGAACACCTGGTAGAGCCTCATTCATCATATGCCCTGTCGAATGAATTCTAGGAAATATGAGCATTGAAGGGACACGACTTCCAATAGCATTCACACCTGCATTGTTATATCGATTCAACGTTCTCCTGAAGTCCTACAACCAATTTGCTTCATCCTTTGGGAGCTATAATTCTTAGTAGAATATGGTCAGTTGTATTCTCTGTTTCATCAATATTGTAAATTTGATAGGGTGTAAATTTGTATTTTTCTAGGCTGAATAATTCATAAACTTTTTTCCTCTGGTTTCCTTGATGATAACTGAGAATTTCGTTTCAGAACAAATCGATTTTTTTATTCTCTACCTGCCATTCTATCATCTTTCCATTTTTGGGACATTTACATTGGAAAATTGATAATCTAACAAGTGTACTCCTTTTTTATTCAATTCATAGTTGAGTCTGAACTCCAAATATTCGGACAGATGCTTCTCCTCTTCAGGGAGCTTCACATCTTATATTACTGAATATTTGAAGCAGCTATTACCAGATTGATGGCGAAATTAAATGTGTCGACTCGTTTTGCTGAGTTTAAAGAGATGAACAGCTTCTCCAATTGTCATATTATTTATTAAAACAACATTCACTGCTTCCGTTAGATGACTTTCATTGACAGTTTTTCTGCGATAACAAAAAGGTTGACATGAAAATTCAAGGTGAGACATTTCCAAATTAGAAGCAAATTCTTGCCCCAAGCTTTTCTTATTACTCTAATTTTGGAATTTCTTCCGCAACCACATTAACCAACATTAAATTTAAATAGAGCAGAAAATTATGTACTTACTCGATCCTTTGTCCACAATTTTATGATTATAAGGTATATAAAACTCATTAGGACAACTGAAAATGTAAATTTCGTCTATCCAGAACACAAAATGTTTCCGATTTCTTACGTACTATTCTCAACTCATGTATACAGGGTGTTTCTAAATTAAAGGTACAACAAACAAATTCTCATGAACATGACACCGCCAACATACTGTCTTCGAAATACAGGGTATTAAAGTTTGAATTTTTTTCAAGTTTTTTTCTCATAGTATCTGCAGTTCACAAGATATTCAACTGAAATTTGGCATAGATATTACAATTTAGAGTTTACACCATGTAACATGCCATTTTTGATGATAAATCTACAGGGTAATATTTTTTCTGGAACACTCTCCTGTTTTACTCACGAAATTTTTTTGGTGAGCCACTGTTAGTTTGAAAAATTATAAAAAGAACCTTTGTTGTTATACTGAAATTTAAGTTTGTTCGTAGTTTTATCGTATCTGCTACCAATTTCGAGAATAATACGATTCTCTCGAAATCCTCAGAAAAATCCAAATTGTCAAAAAATTTAGTTAGCAAGCTATCTATAATATAAAAATGAATCGCAAAATGTGTTGGTAAGCGCATAACTCAACAACGCCTGGACCAATTTGGCCAATTTTTTTTTAAATGTTCGTTGGAGTTCAAGGATGGTTTTTACGGCGAGAGAAATTCGAATAATTGCCGGAATAACCCTTAAAACAGCCCTTTTCTTTTTCCCATACAAACGTTTCCTTACTAAAACGTAGTCGCTCATTAAATACGAACATTGTTTTCAATAATTATATCTACATGCTTCCCATCAAACCCAATTGATTTGTGGATCAAGTACAAGGATTATATGTGTGATAATATTTTGTATCAAATACGGAATAGAATGGGAAATCCAAATATACAAATCAGGGAAGAAATTCACAATGAAGCATTGATTTCAATTGAGCACATATGCTTGATGATATCAAATAAACTATTAATTCAATTAGGTCTGGCCGCGCCTAATCGTCCAATGCATGATGCTTTGAACCAAGAGTTGCATCGAGAAAAACTGTATGATCTCAACACTTTGAAAGAATTAATTTAAACAAATCTTCCACTGTTGAATGAACAACAAAAGTATGTATTTGATACTCTTATGAAAGTAACAAATGATGAAACTGGCGGGATTTACTTCTTAGATGCACCTGGTGGTACAGGAAAAACTTTTTTGATTTCAATAATATTACCAACAATTCGTCACAAAATAAAATTGCACTTGCACTCGCTTCGTCGGGAATTGCAGCAACTGTGCTTGAAGGTGGTCGAACAGCCCATTCAGCACTAAAATTGCCATTAAATATGCAAAACAATAAAACTCCAACCTGCAACATTTCGAAGAACTCTGCAATGGCAAAGGTTTTGCAGCAATGTAAAATTATTGTTTGGGAAGAATGCACGATGGCACATAAAAAATCTTTGGAGGCTTTAGACAAAACCTTAAAAGATCTACGGAGCAATTATAATCGATTTGGTGGTACATTTATTTTATTAGCAGGAGATTTTCGTCAAACATTGCCAGTGATTCCACGATCAACGCCAGCAGATGAACTCAATGCATGTCTAAAGTCCTCCAATTTGTGGAAACATGTCAAAGTACTTCATTTAAGCAAGAATATGCGTGTCGAGTTGCAAAATGACCAATCTGGAAACATTCTCTAAACAACTCATTGACATTGGTAATGGCAAATTCCCTATAGACACGTTGACTGGCTGCATTAACTTTCCTCAAAGTTTTTGTCAGTTAACTCGATCAAAAGATGAATTCAATCAGAAGGTGTTTCCAGATGTTTCACAAAATTACAGAAACCATGATTGGTTGAGCGAACGAGCTATATTGGCTGCAAAAAACATTGATGTAAATGAATTAAATTTCAAAATTCAAGAACAAATTACAGGCGAATCAAGGATATATAAATCAGTTGATTCGACTACTAACCAAGATGATGTAGTCAACTATCCACCGGAATTTTTAAACTCGCTGGACTTGCCAGGATGGCCACCTCACAATCTTCAATTAAAGGTTGGATCGGTTGTTACAATGTTGCGAAATATCAACCAACCGCATCTTTGCAACGGAACACGGTTAGCGATAAAAAAATTACTAAACAACGTGATAAAAGCAACTATACTCACAGGAAAATATAAAGGAGAAGATGTTCTCATACCGCGCATCCCAATGATTCCGACTGATGTGCCATTTCAGTTTAAACGACTACAGTTTCCAGTGCGGCTTGCTTATGCTATGACCATAAACAAGTCCCAGGGGCAATCATTAAGTGTTTGTGGTATTAATCTGGAAAACCCATGTTTCTCACATGGTCAATTGTAATCAAACAAAAAACATCGTATATCATAAAGCACTACAATGATAATAAAACTATTTTTTGTTAATAATTATGATTCGCATGATTTACAATAAAACGATTACTTTTAAATCCTTATATAATATGTTTTATTTAATTATTTTTTATTCACAACGCCCTATCACCAGGGTGACGGTTCTGTTCAGGAGAATTTTTTGCCCCGACTATAAAATACGTAGGAACAAAAAACTGCCACATTACAAATCTTTTTGACAGGACGAAGTCTGTCGGGTTCGCTAGTAATGAATAAATTCATTGTTAGTTTTCACACATCAAATTAAACTCCTGTATTTTGAAAAGTATAATATATATATATATATATATATATATATATATATATATATATATATATATATATATATATATATATATATATATATATATATATATATATATATAAAATTAATTAATGCGTTGCCAAAACAATTCAGTGATATAAAGAAATATAAATTATTGATCAAGAAATTAAACAAATTCATAATGAAATGTGTGCCGTACAGGGTTGAAGAGTTTTCAGATTTTTTGTGAATTAAACAACATTGTATCAATGGAATGAAATAAGGAATTACTTTGTTTTCTATCACTTTTTATTATAACTGATATACAGTGACTCGAGTTTCGTAGTGTTTACTACATTTTCAAACTGAACTAACAAATTAGATCTCAACTATTATATATGGGGATTGTAGGCTTCGGCAGAGCTTCGAAGAGAGGGGTTTTCCAAAGTTCCGTCTGTTCGTTAAGTAGTTTTATTATTGGTACGTGCTTTTTATATTTTTCAATTTCTATGGATTCCAGGATGTCAAGTTTTTTCCCTTTCCTGGAATCCATAGAAATTGAAAAATATAAAAAGCACGTACCAATAATAAAACTACTTAACGAACAGACGGAACTTTGGAAAACCCCTCTCTTCGAAGCTCTGCCGAAGCCTACAATCCCCATATATAATAGTTGAGATCTAATTTGTTAGTTCAGTTTGAAAATGTAGTAAACACTACGAAACTCGAGTCACTGTATATCAGTTATAATAAAAAGTGATAGAAAACAAAGTAATTCCTTATTTCATTCCATTAAAATGAACTATCACAAAGTAACGGACTACTCCATCCAACATTGTATCAATTTAAAATTTAATGAAATTTGACATTTTTTCTTGTATATCTATTTGTACTATGAATTGAATAAATATTATTATTATTATTATTATGTTCAAAGATGGCGAAATATTTAGTTTGTCCCGAAAAACAACATCCTAAGATACAACACCTTACTAAAAGAAATTAAAGAATTCAAATCCTCCTCCGAATAGGTAACATATCCCGATCGATCAAAACAAAACTTAAAAGAAGATATATATGCCAGAAATGGAAATTCAACTTTCTAAAAGGTTCCTCTTCAAACGTGAAACAAATATGCCGCTTTCTGGAGGAATGATCGAATAGGAAGTCACGAATTCATGTGCAAGTTCTTATATCTAATCTCTGAATCCAAAGCAAGAGACGAATGGTTCTAGTGCTTCAAAGGATGCTTTAAGATTTTTGAAAATATAATAATAAGACAAATATTTTCAAATCAACCAGAACTGGATTTTTCTGTATTTTTATGTTAGTATACATACTTATATAGTTTTTGTTAATACTTCTCATGTGAGGATGTAAAAAGGTTTTATTCTTAAACCATTAGACCGATTACGCCCATTAATGAGCTCACACGAGACATTTAGGCCTTAAATCTGCCCTGAAAATTTCAAGTCACTAGCTGCTTCCGTTCAAAAGTTGTTTAGTGGTTGAAAGCCTGCATGCTAGGCTAGAAGGGTATACCATTCCTCTTAGTACGTGGTTCTCGGAACTGGATTGACCTGAACGTCACTCGAAGGTTTGACAACACGGTTGGTCCGTTGGGCTCTATCCCGGATTGACTGGGAGTGTCCACGGCGGGTTTAGGGCCTGGATTCTGTGAGTGGGTGGTGAATAAGTCCCTTCAGAGTGTGAATTGCATCCCACACAACGCAGCCAATGATATTGCAGAGCCAACAGAAGTAAGGTAGTGCCTCGATGGTACTAGTCATTCCTAGGTTCAAAAGGACCGAAGCCTACTGGAAGAAAAACGAGAGGGAGAGCAGGGGTGTTCTTTTGCTCACTCATTTGAAGTATCTGATTACCGCGCTCATGAGGTAGTGACCTAGACCCTAGAGTAGAAAGATTTCATTAAATACAAATTGCAGTCGCTCCGTGGTGAAAACACTTTGATTGAACTGCAATGTTTATAGTTTATTTCACCTTAAAAAGCGTTTCTGCATTGTGGCTGTGATTACACAGGACCACATATTATTGCGCTGATGAGGAAGTATAGAGGCCAGAATACTTCGAAATAGAATAATTTCATTTTTGTATATCACTCAATCAAGGCTCTCATTTGACCGATGATCTCTCCTCAGAGTTATTTTTAGCTGCTCTTCCAAAGATTTGTTTCTCGGACCAATCTTAGTACTACAGACTTTTAGAATGATGGCACTAATTTTGTAGGAGCAAATGGCGAGTTCATTAGATTATCGGAAGTTGCTGCTGCAAAAGTAACTATTGAACTTCCATTCCTTTCCCTTTCTGAAAGTAATTTTGAAGGATTATTAGAAGCTGCCGAAAAATCTATCAATACGCATCTCTTTCGGGTGTCATAAAAGCTCAAATCTTGACATAAAAGGAGTTCTATACATTATTAACCTTAGTTGAATCATTCTGAACTAGTGCTTTAATTATGATGCTGATGACTTGAATTGCCTAACTCCTGGTCATTTATTGGCTTGAGAAACGTTCACTGCTTTGCCTGTCCGAGAAATAACAGATCAACCATTGAATCGTTGGTAACATTTACAAAATCTCCATGAACATTTTTGGTCACGATGAGGAAAACGCAACAGCATGACGATTGGTTCCTTGTTACAACTTCAGCTGCAGTTGGAAAATTGGCCGTACAACGATTACTGAATTCTTATAGATTTTCTTTTCTATTTATTTTATCTTCAACATTTGTGTTTGACATAATCTGCATGATAAATTGCACCCCTTAAATTTTATTCATATTCATAATTTTTAGAAATGCTAAAGCATTTTTGGCGGGTAGGAAATGTTATGGAAAGTTTGTCTGGTCAATTTTTTTGAAGAAGTACAATAAACGGCTCCTATATTTCGGATATTTGCGGCACCAAACATTTTCTGATGTGGACGGTCATTTTAACAGTCGCAGGTTAGTTACGCGCAAATAAGACATAATCGTAAGTTGAACACATGCTAAGAACACGCGCAATTAATATTTTTATCTCAATGAGTTTGATGGAAAAGTACGCAAAATTCAGTTCGAGTATATTTAGGTCTTTTCTTCGAATGAGTTTTCAGTTTCCTTGGTTTTTGGTTTGAACAACATGAGCTCAAATCATTTTCTGCTTGTTTGAACCGCATTCAACAAAAGACTCTAGAAGTCCATGGTGATTTCACATTCAGAAAATATATCTTGACAGTTTGAACAATTTCTCTCTCCGAAAGTAATTTCAAGGCCACATCGAACAAAGGAATATTCACGATAAGTCGTCTAGTTCATAAATATTCAACAATTAGTGTACTCGATCTTTATTCTTTATTTATAATCCGTTTGTTACCTCTGCTAAAGAGTCTGCAACATATTGAAGCAATATTTGAATCATCCTTGAAAAATTGTATTGATGAGAAATAAATTTATGAATTACTATTTTTTGAGGTATATACTCAAATTTACATTTTTTTGTTGATTAAGTAGCAACTGGAGCCAATAAAACTAGTTATAACTCGACATAAATATTATGAACTATTTCAAAAATTACATCAAACAGGAGAAATAGAATATCCATACTGGATTCTGCAGTGAACTTATTCAAGACCAATTCGCTGACAAAAAAATCGTGAAAACACGTGTAGTCAGGAGCTTTTGCACCCTTGTTCATATCACCCACGACTCGGCGAAATTTTGCTTTAGCGCTCTTATCGTTATTTTATATGTGAATTTAAACCAGACCGTACTTCCGTTGCTATTGCTTCAGAATCAGCTGATCTATTCACATTTTATTAAAAATCTTGCAATTAGTTATATGTGGCTTACGAAATTTTGCATTAACATTTGTTTATTTTCATTTGAATGCTACATTTGAACTCGATGATGGGACGGTTGTCCCACTTATGCTTATTAGTGTACTACTCTGTCAAGAAAGTACCGGAAATTTTCAATTAAAACAACATTTTTACATTTAATCGTCAAAATTTATTGGGTCGCCTTCAAAATAGGCTCCATTTGCTCCAATACATCTATGCAAACGGCACTTCCAATTATCGAAACATTTTTTATAGGCGCTTTCCGGGATGGACTTTAGCTCTCGCGCCGAATTTTGTTTTATGGCTTCAATCGACTCAAAACGGGTGCCACGAAGGGGCAATTTTAGTTTTGGGAAGAGGAAAAAGTCGCAGGGAGCCAAATCCGGCGAATACGGTGGTTGCTGAAGCACGTTTGTTGAGTTTTTGGCGAGAAAGCCAGTCACAATCGTAGCTCGCTGAGAAGGCGCGTTAGCGTCATGCAAAATCCATGAGTTGTTCGCCCACAAATTTGGCCGCTTCTTACGGATACTCTCACGCAAACGTTTCATAACGCCTAGGTAATACTCCTTGTTTACCGTCTGACCCTCTGGAACGAATTCGTAGTGCACCACGCCACGGATATTGAAGAAAACAATGAGCATCACCTTCATTTTCGAGCGGCTTTGGCGTGGTTTTTTCGGTTTCGGCTCATTTTTTGCCACCCATTCCGATGATTGCTGGCTTGTTTGCATATCGTACTCGTAGACCCAGGTCTCATCACCAGTTATAATGCGTTCCATGAATGTAGAATCGGAATTACAGCGATCCAGCATGTCTGAAGCAACCTGTTCGCGATGACGTTTTTGAAGAAAATTCAGGTCTTTCGGTACGAGTCGTGCGGCCACCTTTCTCATGCCCAAAATATCAATCAAAATCGTACCTGCGGACCCGTGGGATATCTTAAGATCATGTGCTATCTCTCTCAAGCTGGTACGACGGTTTTCCAGCACCCTTTCCTTAATTTTATCGACGTTATCTTCGATCGAAGCCGTCGATGGGCGACCACTTCACGACCGTCCTTGAAGGCTCTGTACCACTGTTATGCACGAGTTTTCGATAGAGCATTATCACCAAAGGCCTTTTGCAACATTTTCAATGCATCGGCACACGAAAATTTATTTGCAACACAAAACTTTAAACAAATTCTTTGCTCAACGTAATCACCCATAGTAAAAATCGGCACGCACTCTGACATCGACTGACTTAATCAGCTGTTGCAAACACACTAGTTGACAGATCCCGCTCAAGCTTGGCATAGTAATTAAGGACAGTGGTACCAACCTAGGAAAAACAAATTTTACCTGCCTCATTGCCCCGCCAGATTTAAATCGATAATTCCCGGTACTTTTTTGACAGAATGTATGTTTAGGGTCTAACCCAGCTCCGCGTACAACATTTTTTAATCATACGATCCTTTTGAAATTTTGTAGGAATATTATCGTCACAATTATCGTTACAAACCTGAAATTTCAGGTAAATTGGATAAAAGGTTTGGAAAATATGAATGAAAACAGTAAAAATTTTCAAATATAAATATCGGGTTTTCTTTAGAGCGATAGAACTTTCGATAGGGATAACTGTGATTTGACAAAAGGTATAAGCCATGTTGTTTTGACATTTCTGTTCAGTAGGCATTGACAAATTATCACGGAAAGACTCAAGCCGCAACAAGGTTTACAAATTGTAGAAATTTATTTTCAAAATCAGTGTTCTATTCGCCAAACTTATAGAGCAGTTCGTGAAATTTATGGTTTACAATATCATCCATCAGAGCAGCTTATTCGTCGAAATATCAATAGATTTCGGACAACATTTTCTCTACTCGACCTGTACACATACAGACGAAAATATCGCTACTGCAAGTCATAGTGTTACTGATGATCTAGATTTGTCTATTCGTCGACGTTCACAACAAGTTAGACTCTGTGCATCCACCACATGGAAAATTTTGATCTTGGTCTACACCCATACAAGATCCAACTGGTTCAAGAACTGAAGCCAATTGACCATAATAAGAGTCGTTTGTCTGCTAATTGGGTCCTAGAACAGCTTGAAGTTGATCCACTTTTTTATCGTAAAATTGTGTTTAGTGATGAAGCTCATTTCTGATTGGACGGCTATGTAAACAAGCAAAATTGCCGTATATGGATTGAAAACAATCCAAATATTCCTGCAGAACAAGGAGTTCTGCAGGTTCCATTGCATCCTGAAAAATACACTGTATGGTGTGCTTTACACGCTAGAGGCATCATCGGTCCATATTTCTTCAAAAACGATGCTGGAAGTAATGTTACAGTGAATGGTGCTCGTTACAGATCGATGATCAATGATTATTTTTTTCATAATTTGAATGGTATCGACCCAGAAGTGTTTTGGTTTCCAACAAGATGGTGCTACATACACAGCATGCTGCTACCGTAACAATTGATTTATTGAAAGAAACATTTGGCGATAACATTATTTCGAGAAATGGTTCAATTAATTGGCCTCCAAGATCATGCGACATAACCCCACTGGATTATTTTCTTTGGAGTTATGTCAAGTTTATGCTGATAAACTAGAAACTATAGATTCTTTGGAAGCCAACATAACTCTTGTTATTAATAGAATAAGGCTTGAATTACTCGAAAAAGTGGTCCAAAATTGGTTCCTCAGAGCTAGTCGTGATGGACATGCCGGAAATTATTTTCAAAACATAAATGTCATAAAATTATCTTTCAAATAAAAAAAAATTGGTTCAATCTTAATTTAAATGTGTTTTATTTCAATTTAAAGTTCTATCACTCAAAAACAAACACCCGATAGCTACTAAACCATTAGACTGATTTTGCTTACTAATAAATTCGACTGAGATGTTTAGGCCTCAAACCTATCCCGAAAGTTTCAAGGCCCTATCTCATTTCATTCGAAAGTTATGGTGATCAAGGTAGCTCAACGCTGAACCGCTTACATTTTTTTGACATAGAATCAAACAATCCTCACGAAATTTCTCGTTATCATTTTATCCCTAAATACCGAATTTCAAATCAACAGAATCTGTAATTTCGAAACTACTGAGATAAATATGAAGAATTTTCAATCGTGAATAACTGCAAAACTATTGAAACGATTTTGCCCATTAACAAACTTCAAAGTTTAGCTTCTTTATAAGGACTCATCGGTGGGCTGGTCAGAAAGAATTACTTTTGACCCCGAATTCTTCATCAACGCGTCGAACCTAGTCGTTCAAGGCTATTTTCGGCTTAAGATTCGCAAATAACTGATATTTGGGCGAAATTATTACGTTATTACCTAGAACTAGTGCGAAAAGATGCCCGCTGACTTTAAAAAATTACTGAAACAATCATACTACCAAATAATCATTTAAATTGCGAAGCGATTTCCCTAACAGGCATTTATTATCGCAGATGAACTGGGGAACAATTTAATACCATCTGATTAAATGAAAGGAACTGGAAAATTAGGTGGTTGGGAAATAAATTGAGAATTATCTCCGAACATGTAGAATTCGTGATCCTCTCGGTCTATAATTGGACTAATCAAGTATAATTAATGTCCTGTGGTATGTAAGGGGGCTACCCTTTAATTTAATGAGCTGATGTGAGCGACAATTCGGATGGAGTTTTCCATCCCTTTGTGATTATCAGGCACTATCTTGCACCCTATTCGGGGTATTCTGCTCATTTAGTTGACGAGAATCGTAGGGTCCGCAGATTATTGTCAATAAAATCAATACAGATTTGAGGATGTTCCAAAAAATTTCCAAATATTCACATTGCAAATTTAAAATTAATATAATAAAAGTTATCACAAAACACAAAACATTGCGACTGCAACAGTACATTTTTAAGAAAAAGCAGTATTAAGTAAAATAAAAAAGAATATTTCCATAATTTATTAATTCATAAAATTGTTTTCGTTAACACTTACGTTTCTGAAAAAAGAGGGGGTTACAAATAACCAACAATTGTCGGGAATAAAAATAAGGAACAATATGCAAAAAAGTTATACAGATAACCATCAATTCTTGTAAATATAGAAAAGGAAAATAGGCGAAAAGGCGTGCAAATAAAACGTATTAGGGCTAATTATCGGAAATACTTCACTGAGAAAAATATTGTAAAAAGGAGATCTGGCGACATCTCTTTGAGCTTTAAGAAGTATTTAAGGTTCTTGTACCTGTTAATTTTTACTGCTCATAATAATCTCAAACTGCCATTTCTTTCAAGAAAAAACAAAGAAAATTGCATTGACTTTGGTGGACCTTGATATAAAAAATACATTTCTATTCCTTACGTGAATGAAATATCGGATAATATTGCAAAGTATTTCAAAATAAAATTTGATTCAAAGGTTGCTTTTAAATAGGTTAATTATTCGGGAATTCATATAAAAAAAATGATGAAGAAAACAAAATAAAGACAATAAATCTGTATTTTATAAGTTGATTTATTATGACTACTCTATGCTATATATTGATGAAACAGGTAGATTTTTTAAGAAAATAATTCATTAACACCAGAGCAGTTATAAGTCAGACATCTCACAGTGAACTTATGCCAGTCATTTGAAAGACTTTGGACATGATTTCAACAACTATGAAATTATCCGTAATCAAATTAAAATTACAAGACTGACGCTAGTGGAAGTAGTATAAATAAATTAACAAGTACAGGCACCTTGAATTCTTCTCAACGAGTAAAGATAATTAGCCCCAAAATATTTCATGGTGATTGGTATCCCTTTTGAGCAAACTTTTCATTATTTGTATTTTGGAAAATTGATGGTTATTTGTATCCTTTTTTCGCATTTTTTTTCGCTATCTGTATATCCGAACATTTTCGTTTATTTTGAACATGCTGACTTAAATTGATGGCGAGGTTCATTCAAATGTTGAACTAAATCAATGGGTTGAAGATGCTAAAAAAGTCATAGAGGATGGCGATCTTGAGCATGAGACTATAGATGATGGTACCAGCAGTAATGAAGAAGTCGATATCAACCCAAACAAACTGAAGCACGTAGACGAATAAAATATTTTACATTGGGATTGCAATGGGCAGAAGAGAATAATATTGGAATTACTGCAGTGGCGGCTCGTGGTACTTAAAACAGGTGAGTCCCGAAGAAGGAATATATTTCTACGCAACCTTGGTGCTTAGACACCTGGAGTATTATTCGTTCAGGCGTTGACCTTTTATATGGAGGTCATCGCCAATAGCTCTACTAAAACCAAAAAAAAAACTCTCAAACTCTATAATTTATTAACAAGAACTAATAATTAAAAAACATAACATTGTGTATATATAAAATTAACGAATATAAAGTGTTCTGCTTCTCTAGCGTAGAATGAAAAGTTAAAAAATACAAAATAATTTCCTTATTATAATATAAATACATATTATATTATGTACATATATACAAAAAATAATGAGTAACAAATAAGGGGGCCAAAATGATAAACACATTGCTGCTTATTTGTTATTTACTTGAATAAAATACAAAACGATATAAAAATATGTTTCACCATTTTTGACTCTTCGTACATCAAGTCTATTCCACGGTTTTTTGAAATTGCAAATTTATGTATATGTGATATCTTCATGAAATTGGGGATCCTCACTAACACTTTGTACTATTCCTTTTTCTATACCCAAGATTGATTCCCTTGTGTCGTCGTATTTCTTAAATACGTTTTTATGCGCTTAAGACACGAAAAATTTCTTTCGACCGAAACACTTGTTGCAGGAATAGTTAACACTATGCAAAACAGCTTGTATGTTTAATTTTAAATTCCTTGCTGAACGTCTAGATTATAAAACTGTTTGTCCCTGTATAAAACACTGAGTTCGTTTTTCAGCCGATCTATTTCGAAGACATTAGGATACACTTTTAACAAAGATTTAAATGATTTATCTGGAAACTTCGTTGTATATTCAGTAAAATTGGAAGAATCTACTAACGAACAAAAATTTAAATCGTGTCAAACAGTGTTGCAATCCGGCGATGTGCGCGCAGTAAGCCCAATTTCATGGGCCTCAATCCGTTCGAAAATTCCCGTCAAGTGGTACTAAAGCGGTGGGGGTGCGTGGCAGCTACCAGGACGTTCTACTAGCGATTTGTGACGTATATGAAGCTAAATTTCTAGGTTACTAAAATGTTATTATGCGGTCGGGCAACGATTTCAGCGTTTAGAGTTACAGTTGGATAGTGGAAAGGGGTGCACACTTAATTTGAAAGGTAATATTTTCAACGGTAATTCTATGTTTTGATAATTTATTTCGGTGACTGGGAATTAGTTGAAATCGTTTTATACGTACGCACGTTCTGTCCCTTCACCACCACGTAATTATTCGAATCGATTCAACCCTGAATTGCATACAAAAAATCATCCTTCAAATCATTCACCTGTAAACAATTTTTCTAATCAAATAGCCAATAATCAAAATCCTCAATTTTCTCATAATTCTGGAAATCCACATGGTTCTCCCTATTCAATTAATGAGCCAATATCAGATAACAAAAGATTTCCGACAAATCGTGAAGTTTTCGAAACCAAACCAGGTTCAAGCATAAGTAGAAACCAACCAAAACCTACCCCCATCTCTGTCTCTACAAGACAATTCCCACAAAATCTACAAAAACGAAATTTTGTTTCATTTAAAAAGTGAAAAGTGACCCAAAGTCAGTATATTTGCGTGCTAGTTCAACAGTCTGTTTCTCCTGAAAATTGCAAACCTACAAATTTGGTCCTAAAGAAGCTATAAATGATGAAAAAAAACACAAAGTTCTGTGTTTCTATTATTATTCAAGTAAAAATTGCAGTTTTAGAACTGTTCCCCCGAGAAAAACGAAAAATCTCAATGATACGATAAATGTTATACATAAAACTTCATATATTTTTCATAATTTTCGTCTATACCAAATAAAAATAAATCTTGAAAATTCACACAATTTATTTTCACGAAATTATGCACGAGTCTTTGTGTGGTTATTTTATACTCAAATACCAAATTTTAACTCGATCAGATTAGTAGGTATTTTCGAAAAGTTTTTTTTTCCCTCTGTTTACTTATCAAAAATTACAATTCTCTTAGCTAATTCAATACACCAGAAGTATAAAAAAGTTTGTGCGTTTTATTTTCGAAAATTGATACCTCATTCTGAATAACTGATTATCCATTCAAAGTATTGTCGCTAGCCACTACTTTTTCCCATCCTTCTTGTAACTGGAGGATCTTTTGCCGCTATCCATGCATCGATCCATTTTTTGGCTTCATCGTAATTGGAGAAGTGCTGGTCAGCCAGACCATGTTGCATCGATCAGAAGAAATGGTAATTGGAAGGAGCAATGTCTAGGCTGTATGATGGGTGGGGTAGAACCATTTGAGTGTTTTTACGTACGTTCTAACGAGCTACGCATCATATGACCGCGCATTATCATGCTGTAAAATAACTTTGTTTTTTGCGCAATTCTTAGCTAAAATGCGTCAATTATTGTCGTTCAATCAATTGCGATCCTTTCCTCCTATTGTAACAGATCATAATACACCACTCGCAACTGGTCCCACCATACACACAGCATGATCTTCTCGTCATAAAAATTCGGCTTGACAGTTGATTGTGAGTTACACTTTTCATCGCCAGTTTATTTTTTAGCGTTGGAGCAGTTCTCTACATGTGAAAAATCGCCGTTCGACATCTCTTGGTTTCAGTTCTTACAGCATCCAATTTCTTACCTTTCGGATCATTCCCATTTCTTTTAAACGAAGGCAAATGACTAACCGAGGGACTCTAAGTATTTTTGCGAGCTCCTCTTGCATTTGTGATGGATCTTCCTCAAGCCTTATTCTTCATCCTTGAACTTTCGTGACAAACCACTTCTGACACGTTCGTTCAGCTAGAGCGTAGTCACCAAACATCCACTAAAATACGACGACTTCTGTCAGCCTTTTTCTTCATATTGAAGTAATGAAGTAAAAATCCAAAAAGCCCAAAAATTTATCATTCGGTACAAAAATTTACATTTTCAAAACACACAAAAACTATGTTGCTTACAATTCAGCGAAATGACAGATGCTACAAAATACCTAATGATAAGCCTTCTGAATTACGGTGTTGCCGTGGATCAATGGAATAATAAAATAAACCTATTTATAATCCTAATATCGGGTGTTTTTTTAGAGTGATAGAACTTTAAATTGAAACAAAACACATTTAAATTATGATTGAAGCCAAATTTTTTTTATTTGAAAGATAAGTTTATGACATTTATGTTTCAGAAATAATTTCCGGCATATGTCCACCACGACTAGCTCTGAGGTACCGCATTCGACCAGACCAATTTTGGACCACTTTTTCGAGTAATTCAGGCCTTATTACATAAATAACATGACTCATGTTGGCTTCCAAAGCGTCTATTGTTTCTGGTTTATCAGCATAAACCAATGACTGGACATAACCCCAAAGAAAATAATCCAGAGGAGTTATGTCGCATGATTTTGGAGGCCAATTAATTGGACCATTTCTCGAAATAATATTATCGCCAAATCTTTCTTTTAATAAATCAATTGTTACGGTAGCAGTATGAGGTGTAGCACCATCTTGTTGGAACCAAAGCAGTTCTGGGTCGATACCATTCAAATTTTGAAACAAATAATCATTGATCATCGATCTGTAACGAGCACCACTCACTGTAACGTAAGTTCCAGCATCGTTTTTAAAGAAATATGGACCGATGATGCCTCCAGCGTGTAATGCACACCATACAGTGTATTTTTCAGGATGCAATGGAACCTGCAGAACTTCTTGAGGATTGTTTTCACTCCATATATGGCAATTTTGCTTGATTACATAGTTGTTTAACCAGAAATGAGCTTCATAACTAAACACAATTTTACGATAAAAAAGTGGATCAACTTCAAGCTGTTCTAGGGCCCAATCAGCAAACAAACGACATCAGCAAACAAACGACGCTTATTATGATCAAGTGGATTCAGTTCTTGAACCAGTTGGATCTTGTATGGGTGTAGACCAAAATCTTTACGCAAAATTTTCCATGTAATGGATGCACAGAGTTGTGAACGTCGACGAATAGACAAATCTAAAAAAACAAAGTAACAAACGACATCAGCAAACAAACGACGCTTATTATGATCAAGTGGATTCAGTTCTTGAACCAGTTGGATCTTGTATGGGTGTAGACCAAAATCTTTACGCAAAATTTTCCATGTAATGGATGCACAGAGTTGTGAACGTCGACGAATAGACAAATCTAAAAAAACAAAGTAACAAACGACGCTTATTATGATCAAGTGGTTTTAGTTCTTGAACCAGTTGGATCTTATATGGGTGTAGACTAAGATCTTTACGCAAAATTTTCCATGTCGTGGATGCACAGAGTCCATCTTTTGTTAACATCGACGAATGAATAAATCTGTATCATCATTAACACTATGACTTACAGCAGTGATATTTTCTTCTGTACGTACAGTTCTTTGTATTGTTGTTGTTGTGGCATCGAGTAGAGAAAATGTTGTCCGAAATCTATTGATAATTCGACGAATAAGCTGCTCTGATGGACGATTATGTAAGCTGTAAATTTCACGAAGTGTTCTATAAGTTTGGTGAATAGAACGCTGATTTTGAAAATAAATTTCAACAATTTGTAAACGTTGTTGCGTCGTGAGTCTTTCCATGATAATTTGACAATGCTCACTTAACAGAAATGTCAAAATAACATGGCTTCTACCTTCTGTCAAATCGAAAGTTCTATCACTCTAAAAAAACCACCCGATATCATGGTAACAGAGAGAGATAACACGTGAAGAGGCTTCCTCCACTGGGAAAACTCTCGTATTCAGATTACATCAGCTGAGCATCGTCTTCGTACTCTTCTTGGTTCATTGTTTGTCAGCAGCGATACTAACACGTATAAGTGTATGCTAGAGTTGGCAAACCGTCTTTCATTACTTTTCTATGGTTGAGTTGTAAGAATTGATTTTAAGGTTAAGCGGGTATTGTAACGAAATGCAACAAGTACCAAAAAAAGCTAAGAGTGTATAATTTATTTCCTTTGTAATTTTAACAATCATTAAATAAAACATAGTAAACATAGTTTCACGTTTTCTGCTGAAGCTCTTCCAATCCTAACAACACGTCATTTGGATGTTCCTCTAATTTAGTATGGTGATATTGGCGTCTGCGTTTGATGACATCTTGAACGTATGGAGCTGGGAGGTAATTTTGTAATGTTTGGTTGGTTACATACCACGGTGCGTTGGCTAGCATCCTCAATATTTTCGATTGTCATCTCTGTAGCAAGGTAATGTTTGATTTACTTGCACAGCCGCAAATTTCTATACCGTGAGTCCATATTGGGGTGATAACTGTTTTTTTAACAGTAAAACTTTCTTTTCCATGGATACTTTTGATCTTTTGCCAACTAACCAGTGCAATTCTCTGGTTTTTAATTCCAGTTATTTCTTTTTTAACTTGGTTTACTCATTCCAGGCGAAATCCAACATATTTTGCACTTATAGCTTGGAATATTATTGTATTGTTGAGACGGAGTGGAGGACAACGCTGTTTTCCCAATGTGAAGTCAATTTGTTTGGATTTGGTCTCGTTTATCTTGATGTTTCACTTTGTTCATCCTCGAAATTTGGCGCAATTTTTCGTATTATTAGCACACAACTAATAACAAACTTCATTTCAATTATATCATTATTATGATAAATTATCCTGATACTCCTAGGTCTTCTCTGAAGATCTCTCAGAAGATTTTACAGCTTGTGCGAATTAAGAGTTCAGTTGTGTTCGGGTTAGGCTTTGTTACTGCATCCTTATGCCACTTTAGGTCACAGTACTGTAAATTTGCATTGTTAAGACCCCCCAGGCATTAGATCTTGACGTGATGGGGACGCTCTCTTGACTAGGACCCTAGATTCGTCCCGGCGAATTGGAGGGTTAAGTCTTGGTGTCTAACGTAATGCCATTTCGCGCCAGTCACTGGACCTGTATGGTGGAAGATCTCCGAATGGGGTCCTAGTTTTACTCAGGTGAAATGGAGGGCTGAGCCGGTTGATTAACTCAGTGACAAGGGAGTCTGTCGCAGCACAGGGCTTCTCCCTTAAAACTAGCGTACTCTACCCTATCGCAGTATAAATCTTCAGATGGCCGAGTGCGTTATGTAGCATACTGCGTTACCTCGGGGGGGTGGTCTTGCCCACAGGTGTTACTTGTACCACCTGGCCACCCCAATTGGTGTTGGACTCGAGGGGGCAGTGGTTGAAAGTCCGCATGCTGGACTAGGGGGGTATTTCATTTATCTGTTCGCAGACCCCCATTTTCGGGATATTCTCATGAAACGACTCGGGGTTTAACGGGACTTGACGGTTCGACCGGCCTGTCCTGGCTCCTGGATCTGTGCGTAACTATTTAGGGTTTGTGGATCTCGACGAAATGGCTCCGCCATTAGTGCTTGACGCCAGGATCAATCAAATGACCTCACATGGGTTCGGTGGGTCAGGACGTATAGTCCGCTAGACGGTGCTCGTACCAGGATCAATTGTAGTCGTCAATCTTGAGTTTATCTTAGTTTATGGGACTGCGTTCGGGTGGACTGATAAGAATTCCCTCCGGCGGGTGAGTTGCGTCTCAAACCAACTCGGGTACTGACCTGCTGAGCCAGTAGGGGTTGGATAGTGCTTCGCTGCTACCAGTCAGACGGTTCTGGCTTTCGAGTCGGGGCCCAAACTGGAAGCTGGTGGGTTCATCTCTTCGGAGGGGTTCTCGCCGAGCGCGATGATATGGCGTAATCCTTATCACACTTTCTACCTCTAGGGGTGGACTGTGGAGACTGCTTGGTAGTCACTTGGAAAAGAGGCCTTCCTCAAATAGCCAATAACTATTCTGGTAGAATTCACCTGTTAAGACAGACTGGATGACAACGCTGTTTTCTCAACTTGTTTGGATTTGGTCTCGTTTATCTTGATGTTCCATTTTGTTCATCCTCGAAATTTGGCATAAGTATTCGAATTATTAGCATATACCTTATAACAAACTTCTTTTCAATTATATCATTATTATGATAAATTATGGTAAATTATCCTGATACTCCTAGGTCTTCTCTGAAGATCCCTCAGAAGATTTTACAGCTCGTACGAGTTAGGAGTTCAGTTGTGTTCGGTTTAGGCTTTGTTACTGCCTCCTTATGCCACTTTAGCTCACAGTACTGTAAATTTTCGATTCAACAGTGAGATGATAGTTACGGAACTACTGGAAAAATTAGAAAATATCCCAAGTGAATAACTGCAGAAATATTGGACCGATTGTTCTCATTAATGAACTCGATCGAGATATTTAGGCTCCAAAGCTACTCTGAAAGTTTAAAGTCTCTGTCTCTTTTCGTTCCAAAGTTAGAGTGTTTGTGGACCGACTGGCCGGACAGAATTACATTTGACCTCTGATTCTTCATTACTGAGTCCAACTCAGTTATTTAAAAGATCATTTCCGGCTCAAAATTTGAATATTACAGATATTTGCGCCAAAGAAAAAATTATTTGAAAAATCAAAGAACCTACTGATTGAATTTACTTGTGATGGTGGGAAAAACAGATGATTCCTAGAGCATTCGCTTGGATTCAGTTGATATTTTCACAGATTCAAAACGCCCTTAGTAATGTTGTAAATTTCAGTTGGTGGCTCACATAGAATACCTCCGAGCTAGTCGGTGATGTAGGTTAATTAGGATTAGCTGTAAGCAGACAGCAAGGTATGTAATAATTTTAATCGTGCAGTAAAGTGTGAATATTATCCACTGTCGAGTACAAACATTTTTAGGTGCTGGTGTATTCACTTCTCTGAATATGATCCCTGGATTCTAGCAATACAATAAGATGAAGCCAATGCAAAATTTTGTACCTTTAAAACTACATTTGGTAGATTTTGTTATCTGGAACCTCATGGAATTCGATCCTCTCCAAAGGTTTCCATAAAATATTTCAAAATATCTTTGAATCAAGGTGTTGATTTTGATAAAAAATGTTGAAATAAAACAGAAAAAGGGTTTTTACTTCATAGAAGAAATATAATTTGAATATCAAAACAGATTTAATCTGTCATTCTTTTACAATTTAAAATTTAATATTATATATTAAATTAATTTAATATTAATAAATTTTATATTAAAATTTTGTTATATTTCTTCTATCCAGTAAAAATCCTTTTTCTGTTTTATTTTATACATAATATATAATTATATTTAGGCTTGAATATATCTCATTATGGAATGTCAATGGTTTAAAGGAAACCTTATAATACCTTGCAGTATTCTGTGATTTTGTTACATTTTGAATAACAGTTATTCAAAATGTAGTCTTGCTTGATGATGCTACTGTGATAGCGAAACGATTGTTGTAAACATAACAATAAAAATTTGTGAAAATCAGAATAAGCTTGTTTAAATATTATTGAATTATATTTTTTGAGAAGTCCTTAAGTTGTGTTTTATGTTTTTGAAAAAGAATTGATGTTCATAATCGTAAGATCAGAAACAAAATTTTGTCTTCCTTCAAATATTTATTTATTAATTTTGAATGAATTTTTATATTCGTTGGTTCCTTCATTCCATTGACATTGTATATTGAGTTTTGATTACAAACGTCTATTAAATATGGGCGGTGCTTATGTAGACATTAATTTAATTCTAAAAGTTTTTTGAATACAAATTTTTTTGAAATTAAAATTGTAGAAGACTGACAGATTAAATCTGTTTTGATAATCAAATTTTTTTTTTTTTTAATGTTGATCTATAAAAGGATGATACAATTTTATGGGGAAGTACACAGGAGCAATATGAAACTCGTTTGAATAAAGTATTTGAAATTGAAAGAAAAAACTAATATAACTTTTAATGAAGATAAATGCAAATTCGGTTTGAGGAAAATTGAATTCATAGTTCGAAGAATTACTAAAAATGGTTATTTTTATAGATGAAAATTAACTATTGTCTATCAAAATTTTGACCTGTATTGGAAAACAAAAAGGTTAACATATGTTGGTCGATTCATCCCTTACTTATCAAATCAAAATTATTCCTTGCGTGAATTTATGAAGAAAGGTGTTGTTTTGAATGAACTGATTCCATCAGTTCAAGAAATTATTGATTAATAGATCTGTTTTTCTATTTTATGATGGGAATAAACCTGTATATGTTTTTGTGGATGCCTCGAAAGATGAGGTGGGTGCTTGTATTTTTCAGAAGAGTCCTCCATGTGCATTTGCTTCAAGGGCACCCAGAAATACAATAATGATAGACTCAAATTTAAATAGAGCTATGCTATTCGGTTATGAGAAATATGAAAATATGTTCGATCAAAAGTTCATAGCAGAAAGTGATCAAATGCCTCATTTACGCGTTTTCAAATAACCTCTCACTTCTTGTCCTATGAAACTTAAAAAATACTTATTTAAATCCAGAACTACGACTGAGAAATAATTTTTGGCAAGGTATAGTTCCTTATATCGGGTGTTTCTTTTAGAGTGATAGAACTTTCGATAGGAATACCTGTGATTTGACAGAAGGTAGAAGCCATGTTGTTTTGACATTTCTGTTCAGTAAGCATTGACCAATTATCATACAAAGACTCACGCCGTAATAACGTTTACAAATTGTTGAAAATTATTTTCAAAATTACTCTTCTATTCGCCAAACTTATAGAGCACTTCGTGAAATTTATGGTTTACATAATCGTCCATCAGAGCAGCTTATTCGTTGAACTATCGATAGATTTCGGACCACATTTTCTCTACTCGATGCAACAACAACAACAAGACAAAGAACTGTACGTACAGAAGAAAATATCGCTGCTGCAAGTCATAGTTTTAATGATGATCCAGATTTGTCTATTCGTCGACATTCACAACAAGTTGGACTCTGTGCATTCACCATATCGAAAATTTTGCATTAAGCTCTTGGTCTACACTCATACAAGATCCAACAGGTTCAAGAACTAATGCCGTTTGACCATAATAATGGTCGTTTGTTTACTGATTCGGCCCTAGAACAGCTTGAAGTTGATCCACTTTTTTTTTAAATTGTGTTCAGTAATGAAGTTCATTTCTTGATGAACGACTATGTAAGCAAGCAAAATTGCCGTATATGGAAAATATAAACAATCCTCAAGGAGTTCTGCAGGTTTCATTGCATCCTGAAAAATGCACTGTATGGTGTGCTTTACACGCTGGAGGCATCATCGGTCCATATTTATTCAAAAGCAATGCTGGAGTTAATGTTGTAACATCACTGTAGTGAATGATGCTCGTTAGAGATCGATGATCAATGACTATTTGTTTCAAAATTTGAATGGTATCGACCCAGAAGTGTTTTGGTTCCAACAAGATGGTGCTACACTTCATGCTGCTACCGTAACAATTGATTTATTGAAAAAACTATTGGGCGATAACATTATTTCGACAAATGGTCCAAGTAATTGGCCTGCAAGATCATGCGAAATAACTCCACTGGATTATTTTCTTTCGGGTTATGTCAAGTCATTGGAGAAACAATAGACGCTTTGGAAGCCAACATAACTCGTATTATCGATGAAATAAGGCCTGAATTACTC
This sequence comes from Megalocaria dilatata, assembly GCA_034642435.1. Lineage (NCBI taxonomy): Eukaryota > Metazoa > Arthropoda > Insecta > Coleoptera > Coccinellidae > Megalocaria > Megalocaria dilatata. Next base: position 45,816,420 of record CM067859.1, on the reverse strand, counting down.
GAAAAAATGGTCCAAAATTGGTCTGTTCGAATGCGGTTCCTCGGAGGTAGTCCTGGTGGACATACTACTCTGTCAAGAAAGTGCCGGGAATTTTCAATTGAAACAACATTTTTACATTTAATCGTCAATATTTATTGGGTCGCCTTCAAAATAGGCTCCATTTGCTCCAATACATCTATGCCAACGGCACTTCCAATTATCGAAACATTTTTTATAGGCGCTTTCCGGGATGGACTTTAGCTCTCGCGCCGAATTTTGTTTTATGGCTTCAATCGACTCAAAACGGGTGCCACGAAGGGGCAATTTTAGTTTTGAGAAGAGGAAAAAGTCGCAGGGAGCCAAATCCGGCGAATACGGTGGTTGCTGAAGCACGTTTGTTGAGTTTTTGGCGAGAAAGTCAGTCACAATCGTAGCTCGGTGAGAAGGCGCGTTATCGTCATGCAAAATCCATGAGTTGTTCGCCCACAAATTTGGCCGCTTCTTACGGATACGCTCACGCAAACGTTTCATAACGCCTGGGTAATATTCCTTGTTTACTGTCTGACCCTCTGGAACGAATTCGTAGTGCACCACGCCACGGATATCGAAGAAAACAATGAGCATCACCTTCATTTTCGAGCGGCTTTGGCGTGGTTTTTTCGGTTTCGGCTCATTTTTTGCCACCCATTCCGATGATTGCTGGCTTGTTTGCATATCGTACTCGTAGACCCAGGTCTCATCACCAGTTATAATGCGTTCCATGAATGTAGAATCGGAATTACAGCGATCCAGCATGTCTGAAGCAACCTGTTTGCGATGACGTTTTTGAAGAAAATTCAGGTCTTTCGGTACGAGTCGTGCGGCCACCTTTCTCATGCCCAAAATATCAATCAAAAACGTACGTGCGGACTCGTGGGATATCTTAAGGTCATGTGCTATCTCTCTCAAGCTGGTACGACGGTTTTCCAGCACCCTTTCCTTAATTTTATCGACGTTACCTTCGATAGAAGCCGTCGATGGGCGACCATTTCACGACCGTCCATGAAGGCTCTGTACCACTGATATGCACGAGTTTTCGATAGAGCATTATCACCAAAGGCCTTTTGCAACATTTTCAATGCATCGGCACACGAAAATTCATTTGCAACACAAAACTTTAAACAAATTCTTTGCTCAACGTAATCACCCATAGTAAAAATCGGCACGCACTCTGACATCGACTGACTTAATCAGCTGTTGCAAACACACTAGTAGACAGATCCCGCTCAAGCTTGGCATAGTAATTAAGGACAGTGGTACCAACATAGGAAAAAAAATTTTTACCTGCCTCATTGCCCCGCCAGATTTAAATCGATAATTCCCGGTACTTTCTTGACAGAATGTATGCCGGAAATTATTATTCAAACACAAATGTCATAATATTATCTTTGAAACAAAAAAAAAATTGGCTTCAATCTAAATTTAAAGTTCTATCACTCCAAAAAAAAAAACACTCGATAGAAAGCCTTCTCAACACATGAAAATATTGAAGATTAGTATGTTGATATGTGCTCTATAAATAAGAATTTCTCAAGTATCGTTACTAAATGAAATGATAAAAGACCGGCGGCCTTCGAAATTCAATAGAGTGCCTCGAGAAATTAGGAATAACATGAAGGGTGCAATTATTGAAAGTAATGGGTTATTCAAAGGATAACAATTGATTTTTCTTTACGGAGAAATATAATACAAATATTTCATTTAGGTTATCTTGAAATTCAAAAATGCGAAAATCCATATAACGTGTTTCCAGTGGCTAGGCATGTATAAAAAAATTCAAGACATTATCTTAAATTATAGCATTAGGGTGTCTCAACAAAGGCAACCTCTGACGCCACACCGATTATTATACAGAATGAGTAGTGCTGATATTATTGGGACATAAAGCACACTAAAAATATAGTAATCAATCATCTGAAGTCAACTTCATTAGGTTGAGTATTAAACATAGACATATTAGGATAATAAGTCTATGGTATTAAATGTATATAGTATTTCAGATATTGGACCTCACTTCAGTCCTATTGAATTCAAGAAAATGGCAAAATTTTATGATTTCATTTCTATCACTACTAGCTAAAACTATCCTCAATCAAATGTACAGTAAGTACAGTAAATCGAATGCTTCTTAAAGCAAATTTAGAAAAACAAGACATAAATTTAGTTCTACTCATGGACCGATATTATTTGTTAGAGTGTGGTTTTTTTCTTCAACATAATTATTAATGCCTGCCTAGAAATTTCAGAGATACTTTAACCACAACCGAAAATTATTTGAAAGCCAAAAATATTAATTTCAGTGAATTTAATTAAAACATTGATTCTCATAATCAAAAACGAGTAACTAGGCATGACACCAATATAGATAAGGAACTAATTGAAAGTGTAGAAAAGTAATAAATCTGATATATCAGATATCTGATGCTTGAGCAGACATCCTAGGTTTATTGAGACTTTGCCAAGCTCATCTAAGAGTAATGAAGTTTCTTATCAAGAAATAAAAAACTTAAGAATTTTGTAGTTATTCGACATGATTCTATCGAAATCGAATATAATTGATCTTTGATTATTCTTTCCATAATGTACCCGAAAAAACTTTGTACGAAAAACAAGTTTGAAAATTTTTATGTCGTATACCTTTTGAAAATTAATTTTCCTGAAAAAAAAATTTACGAATTTGTTATTTCTTTATGAGTATACTCGCATTTTGAAACCGACTGTATCTTTTCAAAAAACATATGTGGTACTCAAGTTCCAATCTAGTGCTTGGGATATGTAAATGATTTCAACATGCATAACAATTTCTATCTGGTTATCATGAGGTGAAGAAGATCTTCCGCGAAGACATGCTGGATTCTTTGATTCCTTATGCTTTGAACATGTCGAGAACGTTTTTGTAGAATTTAAGGAAACATCAATTCATTCAAAGGTGCTAAACCTGAAAATGGAATGGTATTAATGAAGTATTTGATTGAAAATATTGACGAATAGAGTAATGATAATTATCATTTTTTTTTATATATTTATTACTCTCAAACGAAAAACATGCACTTAAGACTGAACAGCATTCAGATTGATGTTTATGATTGGACTGTTAAAGGAAGCCAAAGTTATCAGGTTATAAAGATCTATATCAATCAAGACAAGATATCAAACGTATCATCACAATTCGGAAAAGCAAATGACGTGTACAGATAATAGAATTTCAGCCAGGATATCATGAGCTGCAGAAGGTTGCAACAGGGTCTTCGAAGAGGAGGCCCTCCGGTTTAGATATTAAGATTTCTTGAGAAGTACTTGGAATGCGGTAACAAAAAATCATAGCTCAATTCATGTAAAATTTAAAGGGGCTAAATTCAAACATGTCATTGGAGGAAATAGATAATAGAAAGTGTCAGAGAATGAGAAGAGTGAAAATACTTACTTTATTCGTGATGAGTAACTCTAAACCCAAAAAGTATTGTTGAAACTCGTTATATCCTCAATGCATATTAAAAAAATTACCGATAATTAGAATTAAAAAAATTTACGCAAATTTCAAAGTAACCGAACGCAAAAATTATACCGCTCTGACCGAATTAAAGATTTAGTTGATAAGTAGGGAAAAACACTTTTTAATATAAAATATATATTATTCAAACCAAAAACATTTTTTTGTACTTGAGGTGTATTATCAGGTAGGATTGAGATTCTTCAAGATGTTATGAAATATAATGATTTTTTGACTATATGAAAGAAATTTAAATACGTGATATACAAGAATTAATCTCTGGTATTATGTATAGAAACAAAAAGATATATTTATTGATAATGTGAAAAGCATATTTTGAGTTTGCAAGCCACATGTACAGATAATAAAATTTCTATTAGGATATCATAAGATGCAGAGAGGTCTCTGGAGAGAATGCCCGGCTCCACATGTTAATTTTGTTTTCATGAAATTGAGAGTAACAAAAATTCTTAGAAACTTTGATAGGCCTGAACCTTAACCTGGACAAATGGATTATATAGACGACTAAAAGTGTTAATGAAAAGCCTTAAAAATTAAGAAATATGTTTACTATTAAAATAAATAAATTCGGCTGATCAGCTCAAAAATCATTAATAAGAAGTATGATCTATGGTAATAGAAAGTTCTAGAAATCGAGACAGTGTAACATAGATCTGTATAAATATTCTATACTCAAACAAACTTGACAAGGTTTTGTTGATCACAGATGCAAATTGCAGACATGCGCACGTTTCAAACTGGATGGTTTTCGTCAGTACAATTTATGCTAGTGACTCCAAATCTGTCAAGTATCTATATTCGCTATACACAGAGACTCTAAGACATTAATAATACGCTATCGCGTATTAGATTATGCAAAATACATACAAGACCTACCTTTGTGAGTTAATTCAAGTAAAGAAATGTATTCTCGATATTTTCACGTTACTAACGCAGAATAAACTTTCCTCATGCTCAAATCAGACCATAATTTGCCGTAATACTCATAATTAGCATATTCATATTAAAATTAATAAATTTGGCTGATCTGTACCAAAAATCATTAATAAGAATTATGAGCTATGGTAATAGAAAGCTTAAGAAATCGGGACAGTGTAACATACATTTGTGTAACAATTCTATACTGAAACAAACTCGACAAGGTTTTGTTGATCACAGATGCAAATTGCAGACATGCGCACGTTTCAGACTGATTGGTTTTCATCAATGCAATGTCTGCTAGTGACTCCTAATCTGTCAAGTATCTATATTCGCTATTCACAGAGACTCTAAGATATTAATAACACACTAACTACTACTTCTTATTAATGATTTTTGGTACAGATCAGCCGACCTTATTTATTGTAATATGAATATGCTATTTATGAGCATTAGGGCAAATTATGGTCTGATTTGAACTTGCAGAAAGTTTATTCTGCGTTAGTAACGTAAAAATATCGAGAATACAATTCTTTACTTGAATTATCACGCAAGGGTATGTCTTGTATGTATTTTGCATACTCTAGATGGCGCTAGTGTATTATTAATATCTTTTTCTGCGTATAGCGAATATAGATACTTGACAGATTTGGAGTCACTAGCATATATTGCAATGACGAAGACCAATCAGTTTGAAACGTGTGCATGTCTGAAATTTGCCTCTGTGAGCTACAAAACCTTGTCGAGTTTGTTTGAGTATAGAATTGTTATGCAGATGTATGTTACACTGTCTCGATTTCTAGAACTTTCTATTACCATGCTCATACTCCTTCTTATTAATAATATAATTACTAGTTGATGATGTGAAAAGCATATTTTGAAATGGCAAGCCACGTGTACAGGTTATACAATTTTCTATCAGGATATCATAAGATGCAGAAGATTGCATTGCAGAGAAGTCTTCAGAGAGAATGCCTTGGATTTTAGTCTCCACATGTTAATTTTTTTTCATGAAATTTATAGTAACATGAATTCATAGAAATTTTGAGAAGTCTGAACCTGAAAATGGACAGATGGATCATAAAGACGACTAAAAGTGTTGATGGGAAGGGTTAAATACTCTTCATGTAAACGGTATATTCTGAAACAAAAACAAAATCATATTAGGAGTACAAATAAGTTTCCGCCGTTTTATTGTAGATGGCGCCGCACGGAGTTTCGGTTAGCTTTCGCAGATGATAACTGGCTTAAAAAATAGTTTGGACATTCAAGAACAACATAACCTATTAATATCATTGATTTTATATTGGTAAAATATAATTTTTATAAGTTGAAAATGTCAAAACTTGAGCCAAGTAAGCGTCATCTGCGGGAAATGTTAGTTTACTTCTTTAATTTAAAGAAATCTGCTGATGAGGCGCATCAATTGATCGTAGAAGCATATGGTGAGGGTGAGGGAGACAAAGATCGCAGTGAAAGGCCAAAAATTTACGAGGATGCAGAATTGGAGGAATTATTGGAGGAAGATTCATCTCAAACACAAAAAGAACTTGCTCTAACATTAGAAGTCACTCAGAAAGCAGTCTCACATCGTTTAAATTTACTTTGTGTTAAAAAACGGCGGAAACTTATTCGTACTCCTAATATAATATATGCAATTTAGTTAGATTTAACACCAATCAGATTCGTTCACATTTAGATGTTTGATTTTCATTAAATATTAATTGGACTGTGTAAGGTCACAGAAATAGTGGTTTAGATGGTAAATCTTATTACATCAGGTTAAATAATAATTTTAAAAAAAATTATAAATATTATGAAAACGTAAAGATATGAAGCATGAAACTGAAAATCAAAACACGTGTAAAGATAATAGCCAGGATATCATCGACTGCAGGAAGTTGTAGCAAATTCTTCGAAGAAATGCCCTCTGTTTAGATTTTGAGATTTCCCGAGAAGAACTCGACATGTTAATAAAACGATATTAAACTCAGAGCTAAAAAAATAAAATAAACATGAATTAATGGAAAATTTAAAGGGGCAAAATCCAAAAATTGAACGGTGATCATCAATATCATGAATAAAAGAATGAAAAGTGTTAGAGAATTAGAAGAGTAAAACACTTTTATATGTTATCAGGAACTATTAAATTAAGAAGATTATATGCCTCTGAGATTGACAAGTTATAAGCCTAAAACATAAAGGATATACGTACTGGAGATTAAGCTTCTTGTCCAGTAAGCATAACTAAAAATTATGCTGCTGTAGCCTAGAATGTGGCTGAACATTCATCAACATCAAACTCGTTATCGTGCTCAAGACGTGAACATTTTTCGTACTTCTCTGAGGAGAATTTTGCATAAAGACCTCGGTATGAAGGCTAAACAAAGTGCAAATAGAACAAGAAGTGAAGCATCGTTACCATCTGATGTGTTACTACTTCGCTCAGTGGGTTAATGATCGCATGACCGAGAATGAGCATTTTCCCAGAAAAATCATCTTTGTCCTAGTTCGATAATTTTCTTCTTGAGTTGTTGGCTAAAAATTCTTCTGAGATTGTGTGTAATCATGGTGCCATGTGTCTCATTCCATAAATATGATATCCACAAAATGGATAACCCGTTATATATAATAATATGTAATTAACGGTCGTACTATTTATGTTTGTAGTATGTTGGATAAGGGATGTCGACCATATATTAAAAGAATAAAATTGCTTACTTTTTATTCATAGCCAAGCTTTCGAAACTGTGTGTTTCTTCTTCAGGGTAACTGCAATTACAATCGAAAATATATTTTATATTTGAATGATTTTTCAATTACTCACTTAACTTTGAGGATAAAGTTGACGAAGAAAGAAATATGAACTAATAGGCATCGTTTGTCAACAAATAAATTCAAAACTGGTATTTGGACAATCATTTGTATCAAAAATATACACGTGAAAAGAACTAAATAAATAAAATTCAAAATAATATGGAGAAAGGCTTTTTGCTTGATAGAAGAAATATAACAAAATTTGAATATTAAAACAAATTAAATATGTTAATCTTCTACAATTTAGATTTCAAAAAAATTTTATCCAAAAAACTTTTAGAATTACATTAATGTCTAAAATAAGCACCGCTTACGTTTAATAGACTTATATACTACTCTGTCAAGAAAGTACCGGGAATTTTCAATTAAAACAACATTTTTACATTTAATCGTCAAAATTTATTGGGTCGCCTTCAAAATAGGCTCCATTTGCTCCAATAAATCTATGCCAACGGCACTTCCAATTATCGAAACATTTTTTATAGGCGCTTTCCGGGATGGACTTTAGCTCTCGCACCGAATTTTGTTTTATGGCTTCAATCGACTCAAAACGGGTGCCACGAAGGGGCAATTTTAGTTTTGGGAAGAGGAAAAAGTCGCAGGGAGCCAAATCCGGCGAATACGGTGGTTGCTGAAGCACGTTTGTTGAGTTTTTGGCGAGAAAGTCAGTCACAATCGTAGCTCGGTGAGAAGGCGCGTTATCGTCCCATAGTAATCACCCATAGTAAAAATCGGCACGCACTCTGACATCGACTGACTTAATCAGCTGTTGCAAACACACTAGTTGACAGATCCCGCTCAAGCTTGGCATAGTAATTAAGGACAGTGGTACCAACCTAGGAAAAAAAATTTTTACCTGCCTCATTGCCCCGCCAGATTTAAATCGATAATTCCCGGTACTTTCTTGACAGGATGTATAATGTCAAATGGAATAAATAAACCTACAGTTGGTTTATTTATTCCATTTGACATTATATATTGAGTTTTGATTATATACGTCTATTAAAAAAGCGGTAATTAAAAAGCGGTGCTTGTTTAAGACATTAATTTAATTCTAAAAGTTTTTTGAATAAAATTTTTTTGAAATTAAAATTGTAGAAGATTAACATATTTAATTTGTTTTAATATTCAAATTTTAAATAAAATTCATTCAAAATAACGAATATCACATAGTCAAAGGTGAACAGTGAGATGAAAACTTTTTCAGTAAGTACGTCAAATTCTTTCGAAACTTCAAAACCACAGATTTCAAAAACAGTCTACCGATCTTCCAGATTGCAAACTGACACACTCACGATCGTTCATCTACAGGACCGTCGAAAAATGGTCTGCGGGCATACTCTAGTAAGTAGAAGTATATGGGGCTAGGAATGTGTTTGTCCGTTTTCTTGTTAATAGCGCTTTCTCGATTTTTTTTATGTGGATCATTTCTAATATGCATCGTTTCCTATTGTTGTTTATATCTGAAATTCTTACGTTCTCAAGGTCTGAAGTGTGGTACTTAGTAAATAACATATTATGTAGTCAAATGTTTGATTGTATCGGTCTCTACTCGTCGGAAATACATCTTGATTAAAGTAAAACAACTTAATTTCCGCTAATTTATTTAATTTCACAACAATTGTTTCGTCATGACAACATGACTTCGTCAGGTGAGTATGGTACTAACTACATATTTGATATTGAGTTCTTTAAATATTCAAAATGTACAGAAAAGAAATTAGTGGGAATTTACAGTAATTTGTTTTTTTATTATTACACAAAGTTTCAGAAAAAGTTGAGTAAGGGGGATTTATTGAGGTCCGTCTGGTCGTTTAGGAGAATCTGTTTTTTATTGTATCTGTTAATTTCGAGGGCTTCTAGATAGTTCAACCTAAGGATCTATTTTTCTAGGTGTAAGATTTTGAAGTTATTGTCAAAATCATGTCTTTTCTCCAAAAGATGGTCAGCATATGTTGATTTTCCGCTTTTTCCAAGATATGCTTTCTCGTGTTCACGTATTCTAGTGCCGAAAGATCTACCTGTCTGAGCCACATATACAGATGGGCAAGTACCGCAGTTTAACCTATAGACTCCAGACTTTTTATTTTTACGGATCAAAATTTATTATTTTTTATTAAATTTCCTAACGTGTTTCTTGTTTTGAATGAAATGATGCAGTTACTCTTTTTCTTTAAATATCTTGCTATTTTTGCGGACCCGTTATCGCCATTTTTGCGCGGATGTTCTAGGAAATATCATAGTATTTTTTTACTTTTTTCCCTTTATCGACAGAGATGGATGCAGCACAGTGCAATTCAAGAATTAAGAACTAAGCTTTTTATTTTTCTGACAAAAGTCTGAAAATAATATATAAACAACAATTATAGGAAACGATGCATATTTGAAATGATCCACATAAAAAATCGAAAAAGCGCGATTAACAAGAAAACGGACACACACAACCTGAGCCACATATACTCCTACTTACTAAAGTATGTCCGCGCACCATTTTTCGACAGCGCTGTAGATGAATACTCGTGAGTGTGTCAGTTTTCAATCTGGGAGATCGGTAGACTGTTTTTGAAATCTGTGGTTTTGAAGTTTCGAAAGAATTTGACGTACCTACTGAAAAAGTATTCACCTCACTGTTCACCTTTGATTATGTGATATTCGTTATTTTGAATGAATTTTATTTATTTACTTTTTTTCACGTGTATATTTTTGATACAATTGATTGTCTCAATACCAATTTGAATTTATCTGTTGACAAACGATGCCTACTAGTTCATATTCCTGTCTTCGTCAACTTTAACCTCAAAGTTCAGTAAATAATTAAAAAATCATTCAAACATAAAATAATATTTTCGTATGTAATTGCAATTGCCCTGAAGAAAAAACACGCAGTTTCGAAAGCTTGGCTATAAATATAATAAAATATATTAAAGAGTAAGCAATTTTATTCTTTTAATATATGGACCCTTATCCAACATAGATATATATTACTCTGTCAAGAAAGTACCGGGAATTTTCAATTAAAACATTTTTACATTTAATCGTCAAAATTTATTGGGTCGCCTTCAAAATAGGCTCCATTTGCTTCAATACATCTATGCCAACGGCACTTCCAATTATCGAAACATTTTTTATAGGCGCTTTCCGGGATGGACTTTAGCTCTCGCGCCGAATTTTGTTTTATGGCTTCAATCGACTCAAAACGGGTGCCACGAAGGGGCAATTTTAGTTTTGGAAAGAGGAAAAAGTCGCAGGGAGCCAATCCGGCGAATACGGTGGTTACTGAAGCACGTTTGTTGAGTTTTTGGCGGGAAAGTCAGTCACAATCGTAGCTCGGTGAGAAGGCGCGTTATCGTCATGCAAAATCCATGAGTTGTTCGCCCACAAATTTGGCCGCTTCTTACGGATACGCTCACGCAAACGTTTCATAACGCCTAGGTAATACTCCTTGTTTACCGTCTGACCCTCTGGAACGAATTCGTAGTGCACCACGGCACGGATATCGAAGAAAACAATGAGCATCACCTTCATTTTCGAGCGGCTTTGGAGTGGTTTTTTCGGTTTCGGCTCATTTTTTGCCACCCATTCCGATGATTGCTGGCTTGTTTGCATATCGTACTCGTAGACCCAGGTCTCATCACCAGTTATAATGCGTTCCATGAATGTAGAATCGGAATTACAGCGATCCAGCATGTCTGAAGCAACAGCTTCAGCTGAGCGCTGCATTTTGAAAAATTCAATGACATTTCTTTGAGTTCGACTTTTCTTTTATTTGGCGAACGTCCAAGAACGTTACGATGGAAATGATCACAATATGGCAGGACGGCCATACACCAAAACGATTATACGTCTTCAAGGGTATATTCACTTATCAATACACCGTACCTATGGAAAATTCACACACTTTATTGGTTCTATGAAACATGAGTTATATAATCTTTAGTATTCCTTCGAATTCATTTTTGTAATAAAATATTGCATTTCAATTTTTTCATTTACTTCAAAAGAATAAATTCGTTATCAAATATTGACTAGAAAGTCTGAGCTCGGCACCAAACATTAAAAATGCGAATAAATGAAAATCTATCGAAATTATTTCAACAGAACCAATTAGGACAAATTGGTTATAAATATTGGCATTAAACCCATAAAACACCTGAAAATGTTGATGCTGTGTGAAGTCAGCATCAAATTGAGTTCTAAACATAGTGTGAAGTATCATAATTTTTTTCACTCACTTTTCGCTAACTTAACGCAACCGATATATTTTCCCAAATTCTTCTCAGACAGGAATATTCAATATAGTTGATAACGACTTCCTTTCCAAAGCGGAACAAGTTATGAAAAATATTCGAAAAAGATGAAGTCTATTATTGTTACCCATTCAGTAAGTTATAAAAATATAAAAAAGTATATATATTTTCGATCTGTCTTACAAAAAAAAGCTCAAATTTTCTCAAAAATTAACATAATAACACACACTTACATAAAATTTCCGATCATTTTTTTTAATGCAAAAGACAAAAGCAACCGGCTGAATAATTCTGAAGTCTATCAATTGAGTTGCCAACAGTGCAGTATATATAGGACCAACCAGAAGATCTTTCCACAAAAGGTACAATGAACATCAATCTGCATTTAGGAATCGGAAAGATAACTTCAATTTTGTGAAACATTTTTTTGAAACCCATCATTACTTCCCAGATTTGGACAATCTTGAAATATTGCACGTGGAAGCGAAAGGGAAAAACTACACATCCGGGTATCCATAGAAATCCATAAATACAAAGAACACGTACCGAAAATAAAGCTATTAAATAAGTAGACGGCCTGCGACAAACCCAACTTTTCAACTTTTTGCCGAAACCATCAATAAATATATACCGGGTGTCCCACGAATTCCATTTGTTAGAATATGTTTGGGAAGGAATCGAAATTCACGTTTGCAATTTCGGAGTTAAGCTCTGACTAGAGAGATGACTCCCTGTAAATGTTTTGAGATTTGTAGATTTCCGGTTTCACCCGAAGTGACATCAACCTTTGTTTTTCAAATAGAAGCCCCATTTTTTATGATCAAAATAGTTTCCCTATAAAATTCTGAGTTGTTTTAATGTGAAATTTTCGAATTTCTGTCAGAATATTTTTTTTTAACGAGAAATTGTGAAAAAATTTTAAAATATCGCTCTGCTGAAACATGGATATCTTCAAAGTTTCTCATTGAAAAAATGGCTTCCGCGAGAAGCAAGAATAATGCTTCTGTCACAAGTCAGAATTGAAAATCATGATACAGAACGTCACAGACGCGTTGTCAAAGTTGGCAATTTCGAAAACGTGAAACCTATTTTTTTTCAAATAAGCACCCCATTTTTTTATAGCCATAATGGAATCTACGTTGAAAAATAATGGAGACGTAGAAAAACCACAAATGCACCAAAATTCATATTTTTCTGAGATATTCGGAAAAAAACAATTAACGAGATCACATTTTGAATTTTATTCTTCCCAGCAAGAAAATTATTGACGATTTAAATTATTCCCTTCTACAAATAACATTCAATCACTCTGCTATTTCTAATTCTTCATTTCATTCCGACAAATGTTCCACACATTCAGATGTGTACATCTTGAATTATCTCAGATAATATTTATTCGTGTTTAATTGATACTCTCTCACAATTACCCAGGATGAGTAAATTCCTCAGAATTGGGAGAAATTTTGAAGAATATGGGAGGACATACTGAACATTTATTTTAGATTGTTCTCATTGACATACTCAATTTCTAGTTTTGTTTGTTTTTTTTAGGAGATTGATATTAGAAATGTAATCGCGACTGCCTATCCCAGAAGATATACATTTTAGGGCATCGGTGATATTTCCACACCTACATTATTTTTCAACGTAGATTCCATTATGGATATAAAAAATTAGGTTCTAATTTGAAAAAATTGAGTTTTTACCTTTTCGAAATTACCAACTTTGTCAACGCTTTTGTGACCTCCTGTATCAAGATTTTTAATTCTGACTATTGAAACAGAAGCATCACTCTTACTTCTCGCCTAAAAACGACATTCTTCCAATGAGAAACCTTGAAGATGTCGATCTATGTTTCAGCAGAGCGCCATTTTCAATTTTTTTTCGTAATTTCACGTTAAAAAAGAATTTTCAGAGTTAAATTCGAAAATTTGACAATTAAACAACTCAGAATTTTATGAGGAATCTATTTTTATCATAAGATATGGGGCTTATTATTTGAAAAACGAAAGTTGATGTCACTACGAGTGAAACCGGAAGTCCCACGAACCTCAAAAAATTTACAGGGAGTCATCTTTCTAACAAATGGATCTGAGACATGGAGACTAACAGAATGAAAAAAAAAGGATAAAAGCTGCAGGGATGGATGCGTTGAGGAGATCGGCTAGAATAACAAGAATAAGAAACCAGGAAATTCATTCATCAAATGGCAGTAGAAAGTAGAATCAAGGATGATACAGAGAGAAAACAATTGATCTGCTATGGACATGTTCAACGAACGGGACAAACACGACTGCCGAAAAAAACGATGAAGTGGATACCAAACATAAGAAGACGAAGGGAAAGACCAAGAAACAACAGGATGGAGGAAATACGAAAGGCAATGAGCGATCGAAACTTACAAACAGGACAATAGGAAGATCGCTAATAATGGAATCTAGGCATCGGACAACGTCATCGCACGTTTTAAACCGATAGTTAAACTTTGACTTTGACTTTGACTCTAGTCAAAGCTTAAGTCCGAAATTGCAAACGTGGATTTCGATTCCTTCCCAAAAATATTATATTCTAACGAACGGTATTCGTAGGATAAGTTGTTTATTCAGTTTGAAAATGTAGTAACACTACGAAACTCAAGTCACTGTATAATAAGTAAATAAAAGTGATAGAAAACAAAGTAATTTCTCATTTCATTCCGATTTTTCAGAAGCATCGTGATATCTCCCGAACTGCGTTGTTTGAGAACAAATGGCGTATCATTATATTTTGAAGAAATTCTTTTTGTGCGCATGTTCTAGGGAACATCGACACATTTTGTGCCGAAAATGGTCTTAAAAGACTCCCTGATGAAAAATCCGATGTAAAATTCAATTCTGTCCTTCCGGCCGGTCAAGTCCGTAAGCAGGATAACTGCCGAACGGAAAAAGTTAGAAGTTAGAAAAGCAGAGAATTTTCAGGGTCGGTACAGATTCCGACTATCTTCGGTCGAGTGGTTTCGGAGCTAATGGCATTTGAAATTTTTCCCTATTATTCGATGTATTCGGTAATGCTGGCCGATCGACTTGAAATTGCAAATTGAGATGAAGAATGACAATGCACAAAATTTTCAAGAATCTTGTAAGGATCACGCTATAACTAAATTAATAAAAAATATTTTGCGAGTAGAGAAGTATTTTTCTCCATACTGTCGAAACTAACTACTCGAGCGATTTTAAATTCGGTTCTAAAGAGTAGAATGATGAGGCTCAATTTCGTCCAAAATTTCGTGACGATCGTGCCGTTAGAAAATTTATTGAAAATTTTAGTGTGAGCAGAGAATTTTTTTTATTTTCGAAACCGTAGACTCGATCGATTTGTTATTTGGCATCTGTGCGAAGAATGATGACGCTCAAGTTTTTGCAAAATTTTGTGAGGATCATACCATTGGGAAATTCATAAAAAAATATTATGTGACCACAGATTTTTTTTTATATTTTCGAAACTGTTGACTCCATCGATTTGAAATATAGCATTCAGGTATAGAACGATGTCACCAAGGTTTGTGCAAATTTTCGTGAAGATTGTGTCATTCGAAAATTTTTAAAAAATATTTTATTAGCAGAGCAGCACCAAGCCAGCTAATTACTTGGATGGGCGACCGCTTTGTCTATTAACATGCACGCAAAATCTTCTGTCTTCACGTCAGTGCTTTTCTAGTTTTTTATATTATACAGGGTTTTTATAAATGACCATTACATCATAGTAGGAGTTGGAGTGCTTTTTGGGTTGCAGTTTCTAGCTTCTATCATTATAAATCTTTCGATTTTTATCTCCCTCGTGTAGTAGTGTGGTCGACCAGAGCCAACGGTCAAATGGTTACGGTCATTTATAAAGACCCTATACCATTGTCAATGAATACAAGGCCAATATTTTCCTTGGTTCTCAAATAACTGCCACTCAGTATATTAATCGATGATTTTTAAATAAATCAATTCGATGATTTGTAGAATGTAATTCTTTCCTCAATAAGTACACTCCTATGGAAAACTAAACATTATTTTGTTAAAAAATAGGCATGTTAGGGATTTCGGAAACAGCCAAGTACTTTCTTATTTCTAATGTCAAATCTGGTATATTATTGTACCATTAGATAAATATTTTAACTATATGCCATATCTTGGGTAAAAACTCAACGGTCTATCAGATATTGCGATACTTATGAAAATACTCTAGGAAAGCACTGCTGTGAAGTCAGCAGCTTTTGCGTGCATGTTCATAGCCAAAGCGGTCACCCATCCAAGTAAGGAACTTGCTTGACGCTGCTCTACTGACAAAATAAAATTTTGAATCTTTTAATTGCATGATTCTCATGAAATTTAGCAAAACATTCAGGGGTTCTCATTCTTGATCTAAATACCAAATTTCAAATCGTTCGAGTTGACAGTTCCGAAATTATAAAAAAAACTCTATATGAGTCTATTGACAGAAACAAGAAGGTAATCGTCATGTTTGTTGACTTGGAAAGGGCATTCGATACGGTTTCTCATGAAATTTTACTTGACAAACTTGAGCAGTATGGCGTTAAAGTTAAATCTTGTGACCTAATCAGATCATACTTGAAAGATCGAACTCAGACAGTAAAAGTCAATAATGACAACAGTAATGAAAAAACAATCAACTAACCCTTGTTCTTCAATATTTATAATAATGAAATTTGATTCAGATACGATGGTCGTAGCTTATGCCGATGATATCGTATTTATATTCAGTGGCAATACGTCACTAAAAAAGCTGAGGACAGATTGGCAGTAATCTGTAGGAAAATAAAAAATCATTTGTTAACTTTGAACATTCTGAAGATGAAATTTATCACCTCCACGTTGACGGAGACAACTTATCCAAATATAAAAACAATTAAGATACACAAGAGAAGGATTTGTGACTATGATTATGACTGTCGGAATTTCGTCGAAGAGACTAATAAAATAAAATACTTGGGCGTGTACATCGACCGATTGCTGAGATGGGATGAGCATATTAAACTTATTGTAAAATTACTTAGTGTACAGTAACAAAATTCAAACTGTTAGTCAATATATAATCAAAAAAAACAATATTCACAATTTATTCGCGTTAGCGCAGTGAATTTTGGTATATGGTATAATTAATAAGGTAAATAAATACACTTGGCCCACAAAAGTTTAATTATGTTGTTAACATATATGTTTGGGGTATCACCCCATTATCAGTTCATCATTTAGTTTTGATAATGGGGTGAAACTCGAAACATATATGTTAACAACATAATTAAACTTTTGTGAAACTTAAGCCAAGTGTATTTATTTGCCTTATCAATATCCAAAATGTTTCATCGAGTGGTTTGCGAGCAATCTATATATTTAATGGTATAGTTGGTTGGGACGCAGCTTACAAAACTCATCTTGAATGTCTGGAAACTACTCAGAAATTCATTCTGAAGATAATAATGCTAAGGGCTCGTTTTTAATCCTATCACTCTCTATTCAGGGAAGCGTAAAGTGTACACGGTTGAACAATTATTGTACAAAAAAGCTCTGTTGATGATTTATAAATGCGGTGAAAGTTGTGTAAGGTGCAAACATCTATATAGTACCAGAAGTCAACTCCACTGTCAGATATAGAGACCGAAAATAGAGAAAACAAAGTCTCATAGACATGCCCTCCACGTAGGGACACTCTTGTAAAACGCCTTACCTCAGGAGATAAAGCGTGTAAGTAAATTAAGACTTTTGTCAAAAAAATAAAAAGCTTAGTTCTTAATTCTTGAATTTTACTGTGCTGCATCCATCTCTGTCGATAAAGGGAAAAAATGTAAAAAATATTTCCTAGAACGTGCAAAAATGGCAATAATTCGCACTTTGTCGAATTTCAGCAGAAGATTTTTTTTTCAAAGAAATCTTTCACAATCAAAACTTTTCTAACATATAATATTATAGCACTGTTTGCTGTCTGGACCGAAGATATACAGGGTATTTGAAAGAAGATTATTAACTTGGACAGTTCAAATTCATCAAAACTCAAGATCTAAAAAATTCCATATATATAATATGTATACCTATAAATATTAATTTATTTCATTTATTCATAGTCGAATACTTCCATCAAACATTTTTTCAAAATGACTTGCATACAAGTTTAATAAATCTACGGACTGCGTAGTATCTTATTTCAACTGTCTGTGTCTATTTCTAGATTTTATGGTTTTCGCTTATTAGCATTTCAAGTTTCCAGTTTGCCTTTTTCAAACGCCATCGTGCTTACCAACGCACCGAATGAAGATTACCGTGAATTATTCATGAGTATATAGAATTAGATATTCAAAATTCATTTCGAAAAACAGAAACTTTGTATCGACATGATGTGGGACTTGAAATATGCGTACACAAATAGACTTAGTAAATAATTAAACTTCAATGATAGCCAAATTAAAATAAACTAGCGGCAGGTAATCGAAACCCTAATTAACCCTAAATATTCCATATCGCTATTCTATTACTGAAAGTAAATGAACTCATTTGTATTGATGAATAATATCGATGAAATTGTTTATTTCAAAAATTGCTGAAAGAACTTGATATAAAAGGCTTTAAAGCTATCGTACTTTTGGCAACGATCCAATATTTCTCGGAATTTTTTCATTATTCGAGAAAACTGAAAACGAAGGGATAATGGATTATTTCTCAGGAAAGACGACAAAGATGTAATTAGTAAGTATTTAAACTTTAATTATGACCAAATTAGGATTAACTGACGACAGGTAAATAAAACGCTGATTACGAAGTATTCGGATATTTAATTTCAATATTTTATTACTAAACAATACAGCAATTGTTGATTTGAGATTTTTATTCAATGTAATCTAATAAATTATTTTATACGACGTTATTACTGAGAATGGCTACTTCAGTTCCGATAAAATTTCAATTCTGTGGCTTGTGCGAACAAAAAAATCAAATGAAAGACCCAAAAATAAGGTGAAATGGAGAAAATTTTTATCATTTTTCAATGAGTACAATATGATAAATATATTTACTCATTTTTCACTGATATTCGAAGCTGATAAAAATTTAACAATTATACAATCATTTGAAACTGAAAAACTTCTATAGAACAAAGAATACATCTTTTTATTCGAAGAGCACCTACATATCTATGCTTCATTATTAATTCCATAAAAATGAATATTTGTAAAGGTTAGATTGTAGTATTTGATTGATTTTAATTTCATTTGAAATCTTTATCATGTGTTATATCAATATAATTTTCTTATTTTTATAAGAAAGAAAACAATTGTTTAACACCCAGTAGTCCTGAAATAAAACTTGAGTGACATGCCTTTTTATGTCAAAGTTTAAGTTTTGACTACTTTCAAGTTTGGATTTTTTTTGTTTCTTTAGATTTATCTTTATCCTTGAATAAAGAGAATTCTTCGTTCGGAAAAAAGTTGTGATGATTTAATTCCTCATAAAGTTCATGTTGCAATTCTGCCATGTTTGTTTTTCGCGATTGAACACACATCTTCATCACAATCAGATGAACTCTCCTTTAAGTAACCAAATCATGTCATGAAGTTCACCTCCCTGAAAAGTTATTGAGAAATAAAATCAGAAAAGTTCTTTTGCGCATGATCGGAATAACAATGAAGAAAAAAAGTGTAAAATAAAGATTAATGAGTTCCTCATTAACCCACTACAAGGACACTTGAAATTTGTTTACAAAATCAGCTAATAATCAATAAATAGTATTAATACATATTAGTTCAATGATGATATTAATTAATCGTAGAATGTAGATCTTCTATAGTTTTGAGGTAGATAAGAAGAAGAAAAATTTTTATGTATGATCTGAATATGCCTATGTACCTTTCTGCACTGAATCATAACGTTTCAAGTGCAGTTAACATAGGGTGTTTTGCTTTTAGTGATTATTGCGATATTAAAAATGGAGTCCGTACCAAAGTCCCTGTATGATATGTGTTTAGACACTTTGGTTTCAAACACTGTGCAACATAAAATTTCTAAAGAAGAAATCAAAAAGCTTCCGAATCATATTTTTAAAAATATTCTTCATAAGGTAAGTCCAAAATTCATTTAAATCGAATAACTAATTTTACTTGAAAATAGTCTCTCTCTCTGAGCAAAATAACTTCAACACTAATCTATCAATGTTTTAAGGATACACTTGATCTTACAACAACAAAAATCCTCCATATTATACAAGTTCTAAGTTAATCAAGAAATTTTTCCATTTATTTTTGAAATTTCTTACATTAGTTAGTTTTATATTGATTTCTAAGGAATTATTAAATATTTTGATACATCTCAATGACGGATACCTACTTAAGATGGAGTGACCCTGTGTATTGGGAAATTAATACTGATGTCTTTGTGCTATTTGTAAAGTTTTGATTATTAGTTGTATATCTTTTCCTGTGTTTATGAAGAAACAATGCATACCCATAAATGTATAAACCCTGTACTTTAACAGTGGAATTTGTTTTAAACCATTCTCTACAAATATTGAAATGTTTCGGACGTTAAGATATGACAACTGATTATAATTGAAGAATTGAAGTTTACAGGAAGTCTTATTTTGAATTGTTTGTGGTAGAATATAGTAATTTCTAGTAATTTGGATTAAGTAGTCCTCTACATTGTGGTAGTTAATTTTAACATGGAATAAAGAAGTTACTTTGTTTTCTGTTTTACTACGGCTGTTAAAAATCATAGAATCAGCACGAGAAAGTCACTGTATTATAAATAAAACATAGTGATAGAAAACACTGTAATTTCCATATTTCGTATTATAAATTACTCTCTAGAATTATTTTCTTCATTTTCAATTTAATTATTTTTTAATTTTTGATTTCCGGTTTTTTGTGTATGATATGTATCTATCCTTATATTGTGCTTTATTGATTCGCACTGTCGATTAGTATCTCCAATTTTATAAAGAAATCAGGTATAGGTCATCAATTTGTTATGATTTCAATATTTTCAATGTTTTGTTTGAAATTTTTGGATTTATTAAGTTCTTGAATTTGTACTTTAAATCATATTTATGTGTTTCGTTCGAAAATTTACCCATAAATTATATTTCAGTTTTGAAGAATCTATCCATATTTCTTGTGATTTTATATTCGAGTTTTGTTTCTGAATTACAATAAACTCCCTCGATCTGCAAATTGATTATCGGTTATCAGTTTTTTAATTTAATAACCAAGAGTTTAAATGTCTGAATTATATTCCTCTTGATTACACAGGAAAAAACTAAATTAGGTCAATCATAGCTTTCTCAATAACAATTTCTGTTCTATGCTGAACTTTCATTTTGAAAGAGATGATGCTCATATTGAGAGCCGCTTTCATTCTATTTTTTTAAATTAATTTAAAATACGGATTTGGAATACGATTGAATATAGAATCATATTTTATCAAAATTACTCATTCAACTCCATCAAATTGATGCAGTTGATACATTTCATGAAGATTTTCATGTAGCATCGTTCCTCAACAATTTGAAAGTTAATTAAATTTCAACTGTTTCCTATGGAGAAGCTTTCAGAATTATTATTTATTATTCATTTATGAATAAAAAACTCGTTTTAATTTCTTTTTCACATTTATGGTATTAAAACTTTTTATTATGCGCTGTCATATTTCTCAAAAAAATATACGAATGTTTTCTTTTTCTCTTTATAATTCATAGTTATTAATCTAGAATCGTGTTTGAACTGATACGTTGAAAATTATTAAATTAATGATGTAATTAAATTGGGTTTGTTCGATTAGATTGTGTGTTATTTTTTAAGTTATTTATAAAAATCATATGTAAGTGAATGATTAATCATATATTAATAATTAAAGCGGTAATCGTCTTTGAATACGGACCATAGATGACCAACCTCAAAAATTCTCTTTTTGTGAGTCGAAATGCTTTTTCGATGGAGCCTGCAAAAAGACGCGGGTACAGGTCGAATGTCGAGAGACCAATGTAATAAATAAAAGCATTTTTAGTTCAGTACGATATTCTGTTTTTATGCTATGAACGCAAGAAAATGTGACAGTTCCCAAATCTGTTCGATTTTCGGAGAATACAGAAAACAATAAGACACACCCTCTCGCGGCAAATTTCATACTGGTTTAATTAAACTATGAGCTCATCGTACTATCAAAACGAAATTCATTATTCGATTATATTGATGCCTAGGTTAAGCTTGTTTTTAATCATTTAACTGATATAACATAAAAATGAAAACAAACCAAATTTTTATTATAATAGTATTATTATAATAAATCCATTCTCTTGAACATGTCGTAGCGGTTCATTTTACCTGCCAGCTCATTGAACTAACCGAAAAAAAGTTATCATTCGATTATATGGATCAAACGACTAAGCTAGTAATCAATATTAAACTATTCGACATGAAAATGATAACAAACATCTAAACGAAAGAACCTAAATTGATTACACTACCAATAACTACGTTCTTCTGAACATTCTAGATGATTTCAAGCTCTGTGAACATTTGAAAACATTCATATAAACATATGTTGTACCAGGTGACCCACATAAAACAGTCCAGCTGAGTATTGCTGTAAGTATGAGTTTTTCCGGAATACGCGGAAATAGATCAATTTTTATTTGGAGGTGGACATATTTTATTGAAAATTAGTGAGTGTACAATCATTCATCTCAGCGGGTAGGCAATTCCTTCAAGAATTTCAAATGAAAATAAAGATGTGACATATCATTTTGAAGGTTTTTCAATTGTTTTTATAAATATGATATAAAAATTCTGTTTGACATTACTTTCTGTGTACAAAATTCTTGGAAGTGATGGGTGAAATGCATTAAGTAATCAAGTTTCTGAAAGAATATTATTAATTACATGTTCTAGTTGCCTACTATTCATTTCTAAATAGTAATAGTTTCTTCTTTCAACATTTTCTCTTACATTCTGTCTCTTATTTTCGATTTTCTCCAGAAAATGTTCTTATCATGTTATGAAGTAAAACCTGAAATGTTGCAAAATGTAGGAGAAAATGTTAAACGAAGAAATTACTACTATTTAGAAATGAACTATAGGCAATTTGAAAATGTTATTAATAATATTCGTTCACAAACTCGACCATTGGATACACTTCACCCATCCCTTCCAACGAAATGTTAGTTCAGGGCGATGGCCATACACCAACGAATTTGTAATCAAAAGGTGTCCCTCTTCAAATAAAAATTAACGTATTTCGGCAAATTCTGAACAAACTTATACATAATATCCTGGTGGACTTATGTAAGTTTTATATATACAGGCATTTGGAATTCATATAATATAATACTATAAAATATTACTCTGAATTGTTAGTAGACTTTTATTCGACACATAAAATTCATGAAAATTTCATAAAAACTTTATTATTTTGCAGCTTTTAATTAGACATTTATTTGGTTCAATCTGAATAGTTATGAAATCTGGTGACAAATGACTCGCCTTTGAAGTTTTCTGTTCTTCATTCTTGAAATATTGTTATTTTTGTTCCAGATTCATTCAAATCACTTGTCGTTTTGGCTTGAATATGAAATAGATGATTGCCATGACTTCGATAGATTGCTCTCTGTGAGGAGCAAATGTGGTGAGTTGATCAAAATGTTCGAATATAGACTTCTTTCGCAACGTTACAACCTTGCTGATAAATTAGAAAGAAGTTACGAAAGTCTTAAAAGTATGCCAGAGACCGATCTACGCAGCTATCACATCGATATGGGATTAAGATTAGGAGGTTTTTTTATTGAGACTGGTACTTATAGCTGCTCTATACAGGTGCTGAGAGTTACAGAGGAATTGTGCCATAAATTTGGACTTACAGAAGATTCGGTGATACAGTTATTGGAATGTTATAATAAGTAAGTATATATTTGAGTGGTATATTGTGTGTTTGTATTTGGTTAGACCATTGTTTCATAAACGTATCTGTCATACTTTAACAGCTGATTTTATGGTCAACTCCGGGCGAAAAAACTGATATATCCATGAATAGTTATTTATACTCACATATTTTTCTAAAACGGCAAGTCCGTTTGAACGAATAAATAAATACTCGTAAAGCATACAAAATTTTATGTAATATTAGTTCGCTATTGTATTCACAATATAGATAACCAGAAAAGTTCGAAAACTTAATGATTCAAATGAAATTATCATTTTTTCATAGTAGACACTATCGTTCTGTCGTTGTTAGGTTTTCTCAGTGTCAAATTTGAATATCCAAAATCTTAAATGTAAATTATAGAAAAAACCGAAAAAACAACTCAGAATTCGCTGCTAGAAATCTAGACACGCCTTCGACAGTGAAAAATTTGAACGAAGCAAGTAAATTGATAAGCGTAATAATTCAATTGGTTTAATTTTCACAAAAGTTAAAGTCGTTGACATATATGTTTCGGGTTTCACCCCTTTTTCAAAACTGAATTGAAGAGAATTGAAAATTGTGAATATGGGTTGAAACTCGAAAAATAAATATCAACGACAAAAAATTAAACTTCTGTTTAACTTAAGCCAAGTGATTTATTTACCTTATTAATGTGTAAGTTTCATCGAGTGGTTTGCGAGAAATCAATATATTGAAGCAAGTAAAATTAAAATTCTTCTAGTTTACATTTGTTTATATGTGAGGCCTGTGAAATGAAACAAGTATCAGTTATGCTAAAAAAACACCCAAGTACTGTTTTTCAGTGATGAAATTATATTGGTCATTCATTGTCGTGAATAAATTCCTCACATGCAATATGCAATTAAATAGGAATGTCGTATCGTACTGTATTTGATTTTCAAGCGTTATGCACTACACTGTATCATCCGAAAGGAAATGAGGTGTCCAACTCCTCACTCTCCACAATTTGTGGGGAGAGAGAAGAGCATTCTTTTCGAGTTATACACTGGATTATTCATTATCATAACGCACATATCTTTCGATTCTTCCAATGTTCGACTGGACTGTCGGAGTTCTCTTTCTTATGAATTGAATATCCTAAACGTAAAACGTGATTTTTTAAGGATATATATATATATATATATATATATATATATATATATATATATATATATTCAGCACGCTCTCGATACTATTTGGTAATTCATCAAAATTTCAAACTTCATCTTAAGAAAGTTTTCTGTTAAAAATAATCAATATGAGAAGAAAAACTCAGTTGCTGATCCAGATTAATAACTATATACTTGATTTCTTTCTAAAATCTAATACCGGAGTTGTTAACATTTAGAGCTAATTTCAAGTCCAAATATTTCTTATAGTGTCCTTTCGATCCAGCAACCATACACTATGTTTTTTTTCATTATTTACATAGCTAATTGTACAGAATATCAAGTTCACCATTTCCAATATCTGTAATCTTATGATAGTTTTTCCGTGAAATAGATTCAAGTATGTCGTCCGTAAATAGATTTCTAGAACACCATTTCAAATGTTTACTATATCATTTATAAAAACAATAAAAAAGGGGGATTCCGCACACTTCCCTGTGGAACACCTAAAAAATTTAATTTTCTTTCTGATATACTCGTATTTGCTTCAGTCTTTTATACCTGTCCGTCAAATAACCTTCGGTTCCCCCATTCAACAAGAAACTAACTTTTTAATCAAAATATTGCAGTCTTTTGTCTGAAATGTACGCATTCAATTCAACAAATACGCAAATCACAATTTCATCATTGTTCACTTTCTTTACACTCTGCCAAAACGTACTGAACCATCGACTCACATGATTGCTCATTTCTAAGTCCAAACTCTCCAGTTATTGGTATGCCTTTTTTAACAAAATATTGTCTAAGTTGTCCACATACAATTATTTCAATGATTTTATCTACAGTCGGGCTAATCTTTAACCGTTTGAGTAACCTCCCAACTTGTTAATATTGCATTCTCAAACTAAAGTAGAGAATATCCGATTACACAAGATAATTCTTTTATCAACTTCACATTTCAAATTTAATCGCTTGTGCCTTATTTTAAAATTCATCACCGCCTTCCTTAATTCTAAGAGAATAACTTTCACTTTTTTCTAATACCTAGAAACCGAGACCCCACATAAGAAGAAGCTCCTAGTTTTTGCCATTCCCTATATTCGATGCTAGTTGATATTTCCTCTAAACTGTCCAGAAACGAGTTATTAAAATTTTCAGCCACACTGCCGCTGTAACACTTTAATTTTATTCAAGTGAAATGGACCAATTTCTTTAATATGTCGATATTGTGATTATAAAGATTAATTTTCTGATTTTGGATCAGGAAGAATATTTGTTTGTTTTTATTTAAATGTTTTCCAATGTTCTTCCCTTCTTGTAATACAAAACCTCTTATGGACATTATATCTATGTCTCTGCAGCTCTTTGAATTTTTTGTTATCCATTCACATTATTTTCAATTTTCTTAATCTCCTAAGTGCAAATTTATCTATCGCTGCCTATATATTTCCAATAAAATCTGGATATATAATATCCACATTCAGTGACGTGTAATTCCCAGGTTTTCCTATAAATTCTGTTTGAATTGATTATTTTACTTGTTTAGATTACAGCTGTGATTCAACTGGCGTTCCTTCTTACGCACATAAAGTGATATTCTAAAATCAGTAATTTCACTATCACTCAATATTGGAAAGTCTCTAGGCACTTCTTCCAAAGAAAAGTCATTTATGAAAATATGGTCAATCAATGATATTGATGTATTTGTGACTTGAGTTGTATTTTTACAATTTGCCTGTTTATTTGGAATGTTTCAAAGACTTTTTCTGCAATTTGTTTCTCTATCAATAGAACTTTCACATAAAATAATCATATTTGTAAAATATATGGAAATTACATAAATTTCCACTTGAAATTTACAAATTATTCGGGCGAATCAGAATTGCATTTCTATGTGAAATAAATGGCTGAAAATTACTTTCTGATTTCCTTGGTAACTTTAAAGACTACACCAGAATCTAAGCTTTCATAATAATGAAAAAAGTACAAAAGTACTGCTTAATAAAAATTTTATTCAGTCAGTAATTACTTGATAGGAATTCAGTCTTTTGAAATAAAAAAATGAAGAATAATTTCCACATTTTTATTAAATCAACAATCGTTTCGCCAACATTGACAGTATTGACATACTATCAGTAGAAGAAAACTGTCAAAGACTTCCATTATTATTTAAAAAAACCCACTAAGGAATTATTGAGGGATAAATATACGTACATGTGTTTTCTGTGGGGTAGTTGAGTGACAAATATTAATTTATTGTGACATATAATTTCTACTGTGATGGACATATGAGAACAACTGTGCTGATGAACTAGATATTTCAATTTTATCACAAAAAAATGTTGAAAATTTTTAAATGGACTTGGACATTTCTTGTTTTTTTACAGTTTATATCATGAGTTATAACACAATATTTGTCTCTTTTTCAGGAAATTTTATGCTCAAATGTCTATTAGAGATATATCCGGAGCGGAAAATACTCAACAAAAAATTCTGTCGATCATTGATGGATTCAAAGACGCTGTAAATGTTCCAAATTTGGCAACGATTTACTGTAATTTTTCTTCCTTTCATCTTTTGAAAAGTGATTTTAATATGGTAGGTAGAGAAATTATTCTTATAAGCTAATTAATATACAGTAATCATCATTCATATAATGGTAAATTTATTATTTTTTAGGCTGCTGAATGGTCAGATAGGGCTCTGAGATCCCTCGACGAAAACTTGCCCAACGAGTAAGTATTTATACACTGTTAATTGATCTTTATTTTCATCATTATTAGTTCATTACTAATGAAGTGTTTTTCCAGAATTATTATAAAAGTACTTAAGCAGGCCGCTAAGTCAAGCATTACTAAGTGTAATTTAAGTCAAGCTGGTTTTATAATGAAACAGGCATTCAAATGGGCGAAGAAGGTTATTTCTTATAAGCAACATCCTTATTACTCAGACTTATTGAGTGATTATGGATTTTATCTATTGAATTCTGGTGACACAAAAGGAGCTGTGAAGTATTATAAGAAGTTATTGACAGTTCGAAAAGAATTATTCTCCAGTTCCACAAATATACCTATAGCTGTAGCACAGGGGGAATTAGCTTATGCCTTATACGTCCATGAATATAAAAATGGTAGATTTCGTGAAGCAAGGTAAGATATTTTTTTGTATTATTTATATATATATATATATATATATATATATACTGACCATGTACCGCAAATAGAAAATTATATATATATATATATATATATATATATATATATATATA
This sequence comes from Megalocaria dilatata, assembly GCA_034642435.1. Taxonomy (NCBI): domain Eukaryota; kingdom Metazoa; phylum Arthropoda; class Insecta; order Coleoptera; family Coccinellidae; genus Megalocaria; species Megalocaria dilatata. The sequence goes on along the minus strand of CM067859.1, from coordinate 45,788,584 downwards.
TATATATATATATATATATATATTAATATATATATATATATATATATATATATATATATATTAATATATATATATATATATATATATATATATATATATTAATATATATATATATATATATATATATATATATATATATATATATTAATATATATATATATATATATATATATATATATATTAATATATATATATATATATATATATATATAATATATAATTTTAGTACATGGTCCGTAAGCCATTTGAAATTTTGGCAATTATTTTCTGTAGACAACTTGTTTTATACAAGATATAACAAAAGTTTGGAATGCTGATAATGTAGGTGCATATTTTTTACTTGAAAGTAGTATGCTTTTGTAACGAATAACTCCTCATCATTCAGGTATAAAATCATACGAGGTGAGTTGATAAGAACGCAAACTTTTGTATTTTAAATGGCACACTCTGTATATTTTTACAGATATGAACAGATCTTCACAGAACGAGTTCACTTATACGAGATTTAGCGGTCATATCTGTGAGAATTACAAAATAAATGAACAAAATAATTTGAATTGTTTATTGTTATTCACATAGGCAACGAATACAATAAATATTGTCCCTACAATCACCTGTTTCTATAACGTACCAATGTATTCTTTCAATATTTTCATGTTGAAGTTGTATTTGAAGAAGTAATGATTTATTTTCTTTACAGTGATCATGCAAACCTGGCCTTGGATAAATTGAGTTATCATTTTCCCTCTAATCATATCCTCATGGCTTCAGCCAAAAAAGTTAAGGCTCTTATTATGGAAGAAATCGCCTTGGATATACCAGAGGAAGAAAATATAAGTGTGCGGAGTTCTTATCTGAACGAATCGGAACAAGTGCACAAGGAAGTTTTGGCCGCCTGCTTGAAAACGTACGGTGAGAAAAATTTGCTGACCGCTAATCAGTACGCCAATTTAGGCAGACTGTATCAGACCATGAAGAGAATGGATGAATCGGAGCAGATGCACTTGAAAGCAATTGCTATCAAAAAAGAAATTTTTGATCACGGAATTGCCGTCAATATGGAACAGTTAGCCTCCTTATATAACTATCAAATGCATCGTTACGCCGATGCTGAAAAACTGTATACAAAATCGATAAAGATTAAAAGTATTTTATTTGGACAAGATCATCCAGGTTTGGAATATGATTATAGGGGTATGATCAATATTTATACTAATATGCATAATTCGGAAAAAGAAACCGAGTACACGAATAAATTGAATGAATGGAAAACGCTCCGTGCACAACCTAAAGCGGAGGAAAATAGATTTGATGACATTTTGTCTTTGAACCAAATAGTGGATACGTTTCAAAGTATGGATAATTCAGATTCAATTTTTATTTAGTTCAATTTGGGTGAGTCATTACCAAGCTGGTTTACATCCGCAAAGGGCTTGACGTTTTGTAACGTATAGTACCAAAACTATTGCTTCTTCTATTGATGAAGTGGTGAAATATTCCTTCTGTTTTTGTTTCTAATATTATGTTGTAAATTTTTTTTCTGTTGAATACTATCTTAATTTAAATGTTTAAATATATAAATTGATATAAATTGTGTTGTAAATGATGCCTTTTCCTAGTTTCCTGATGAGCCTTGAACATACTAATTAGCTTTCTAAGTCTGCAGTTTTAAATCCTTTTATGTTTCAAGGACTAATTAGCTTGACTTACAATGAGAAATCAAGCAAAGAAAAAGTTGTTTGTGCAGGCTCTATTTTTCGTAACGAACGCGAGTTACGAATAATATTGTTCCCAATGTATTTCACACAACATTTTGTTTAATTCTCAAGTTAATGTGACTTTTTGAATTTAAATTAAAAGTCTCTATAGACGCCCATCGTAGATTGCTTTTAAATCATCTGGTGATTCGGACATATTTATTTATTACTTTGTTTCTATGGAAGCAAGTGTCATATTTCGTGGCTTCGATAGTCGAAAGAAGTGAAAAATAGTAACCTTTATTTCATACTGCTACATTAAAAACAAATAAACCCTTACTTACCGTAACTAAAAACATGTTTATAACACTCCCTTGTGAGTTATATCAACCAGTTATAAATTTTAAACTCTCTCTAATGTATTTACAAAAAAAAATAGACACTTACCGAATTTTTCACTGAAATTGTTACCGGAATTTATCATATTCTTTTTTATACTTTGGTTCGTTAGTGGTAAGGCACAGGTATTCCAGATTTTTGCAACAAATCGCCTGTAATCTCAATTCTATCCAACCTTTCATTTATTTTCACGAATTAATAAATTTGACAAATTTACAAACTTGTCAGTTGATATATTTATGTTAATCATGCCTACTTAATTCCTAAACAACGTACGTCGAATTCTGAAAACAAACTAAATTTGAATATCAAAACAGATTTAATCTGTTAGTCTTCTACAATTTTAATTTCAAAAAAATTTTTATTCAAAAAACTTTTAGAATTAAATTAATGACTACAATAAGCACCGCTTATATGTAATAGACGTATAAAATCAAAACTCAATATATAATGTCAAATGGAATAAATAAACCAACAGATATAAAAAAAGTCATTAAAATTAATAAATAAATAATAAAGAAATATTTAAAGGAGGCAAAATTTTGTTTCTGATCTTACCATTAAGAACACCAATTGCCTTTTAAAAACATGAACACAACTTAAGGACTCCTCAAAAAATATAATTTATTTGAAATATTAAATATATTTAAATATTCAAATAAGTTAATTCAGAAACCTCTCAAAATATGCACTATATCTTCAAAAAACAAATATGATTCTGGTAATATCTTCATCAGTCCAAAATAATATTCCAAATATCAAAATAAAATAACTATCACTATATCTCATCCACACGTGTTTACACGATGATTGCTTCAAACAGACTAACTTTAAAATTCAAGATGGTCTATGTTGTTAACAAAATCACAGAAAAGTGTAAGGTGTTTTTAAGGTTATATTTAAATCATCGACATTCCATAATGAGATTTATTAAAGCCTAAATATAATTATATATTTTATATAAAATAAAATATATTTTAAACTAAATTTGGTTTTCATATTTCAATTAGTATGAAATAAAATTAATTATCTATCACATGAGTGATGGATGTTAACAACCTCGGGGAACTTAACAATCCTTCGGAATGGAAATATGTTGTCCTTTGTAATTAACATCCTCATAACTCCCTTAAAATAACTATTTTTCTTCTCGTAAACTTATTAAAATCTTATTACCTCGATTTTCCGAGTTTAAGATGAAAATGTGAAAAATCGCTCGGACCCTTCAATTTCTGATTCGTAGAGGAACAACTTTTCCGCTTTTTTCATGCCTGTTAACTTCAACCCCCTAACGGGTGAACGGGTGAACACAATCCCTTGATTTTGAATAGGGATGAGGAGTGTTGCGATAACTAATTTTGAAGATCATATCTAGTACTATCTGACCCTAAAATTTCGCTCTAAAATGTCCATCGATGATGAAATAACAGCGAAAATAGTGAAAGAGGCAATGTGGAATTTATCTCGAGATTATTATTCGTATCCGACACATTTCAAGGTGATTTAGTGGTTATGTTGTTAATTTTTTGTCCAAAAAAGTATGTTTTGTTTTTGATTTACCTTTGTCTATCGTATCTTTTCAAGAACGTTGCAAGTGTGTCAAAACGATTGCAAATTTGTAGTAAAATTAAATTGGTGTATACCGTAGGAGAAAAGGTAGAAATGATAAAATTATTTGTTAGAAATAACGACTCTGCGGCTTTATTTAACGAACGATATCCTGGAAAAAATGTATCCCCTGCTTACGTTGTGCAACTGATTGCCAAATTTTACGCTACTGGTTCAGTCGGAAACAAAAAGAAGGTGCATGAAAGAGACAAACCGAGGGACGTGGCTGTCTTAGATCATGTAGCAATAGATCCGACCTTGAGTACTAGGAAATTGTCTGATTTGTCTGGTGTTTCACGCACAACAATCATGAGATTGTTCAAACAACATAAATTCCATCCTTATAAGATACGATTGGTTCAGGAATTGAATGAGGATGATCCTAATCGCCACCTCCAGTTCTTTGAAGTGAAATGATTAACGGTAATCAAAACTACATGTTCGATATCTGTTTTTCGGACGAGTGTTCGAATATAATAAATATATATATATATATATATATATATATATATATATATTATAATTCACAGGGTGATTTCAATTTATAATTATTCAATGTAAAAAACAACCAAAGTTGCAAGAAATAGAAGTAATTTGAATTTAGATATCCAATTTGAAATTGATGAAGAATTTGTTGAAAAGATTTGTTATTATAATGAATCACATATAAACTTCAGTGAAATTATTGACAAAGAATAAGCTAAATTAAATATAACTCACCAGAATTATGTAAATAGGACAAATTTGATCAAAAATCAATTAATTCAATGAAAGATAGCATCTGATATTCAGATATTCTGAAATTATTAATGTTAGAGATATCCTTGAAGATGTTTAGGCATCAATAGAATTGTAACAACATCTAAGTTAAAGAAATTTAATCAATTTTATAAGTAATTTTGAATAATTTATAAGTTATAAGCATTAGAAGTTAAACTTTGTTAAATTTTGACACTTGAAATACTTTACGAATGAAAAGCAAGACTTTCACTGTTCTGTTTAACATGAAACATACATCAAAATATAGTTTAAAAAATAAGCAAATTTCCAACAGTGATTTCAAACCAGGAAATATTGTAAATTTTGTAAAATCATCGATAGCATCATTTTTCAATAATTTTGACAGAAGCTTTGAAATTCAATTTTTCTGGAAAACTATAAATAGGGCAGACAGAAAAAAGTCTCCTGTCTCCAATTATATGCAGAATAGAGTCCTAGTCGGTCCATAATTAAAAAAGTTCCAAAAAGTGTCATTATCTAAAAAAGAAAATTATTTGGTTATAGTCAATGGAACTTAAATCCAGAAAATACATTACCAGAATGTGAATGGAAAAATCCCACATAGAAATTAAGCTTCAAATGAATTGAATATATAAAAGAAAATCAACAAAGTTGCCTGTGAATTTCAGAATGTTCTAGAAGTGTTGTTTCCAGTGAAACCAGTGTTATTCCTGAAACGAAGAAGGGACAATTAAAAGGAACAATCATAAATTGATGAACAAACTTACCAAAGGTAGTAAAAATTCAATCCTGTTAATCTTTCCAGAAAGAAGTTATAAATAACAATCATTGTTTACATTAGAATTACGTTAGGATATTTAGATAGGGTTAGGTTAACATAGAATTAGAATTTAGGTTATTAGATTATAATATTTCAAATTACTTTCATATAATATAATTTAAAAATTCACCCTTTTAAAAATTCAAATTGAACCCTTCCTCAAAGATCAAATCAAATTTGATAATATTTAAATTTCAATTATTCAAAATTATAATGCTAGCCGAAAACATAGAATACAAGCAACTGGATACAGGGGTGCTCTAATTAGTATTCATTCAAAAGTATATATATTTGAACCATATTAAAATTAAATTCACTAAAGTGGTAAAGCAAATTACAAAATTTCATTTATTAATTCCATAACAATATATATATATATATATATATATATATATATATATATATATACCCCCCACGTTGGGCGCCTATTGTTACGAATTTATTCAAATGGAATTTTTAATTTAATTTTATATATATATAAATAAATAAATAATTATATATATATATATATATATATATACAGTCGACTCTCGTTAATTCAAACCTGCGATAATTCGAACCTCTCTATAATTCAAAGTTATCACGAGTTCCCTACTAAATCTCTTTATATTTCGAACTAAATCGATACATTTTCATACACTTGGTAATTCGAACGAAAAAATCGTTGCTATTTAACAAAACGACGCGTTAATTCGAACTCATCAGCGTCCATCACTCGACAATTCAAAGTTGCAGAGAGAAGAGGCGGAAAGATTGTAAGTACATTTTGCGACAAGTTCAAACTTGTATGCGACAAGTTCAAACTTGTATGAAGATACACGAGCCTTTGTTTTTGTTATGATTAGTTTGACTATTTGACGCACATACTTCTTACGAATTGGTTTGTTTAGTTATTAAGTTACTGTTACTCTTTCGTTGGTATGCAGATTAAAAGTTAGTGTTAGATATGAGCCCTAGAAAGTATAGATGTTTGACGATTACTGAAAAGAAAAAGTTAATCGAAAAAGTAGAAGAAGGTGAGAAGAAGAGTGATGTTGCAAAAGAATTTAAGATTTCTCTGAGGACTCTCTCAACAATAATAAAGCACAAGGAGAAAATTAATGCTGCTCAAACTGCTGGGGTATGGAAAAGAACTACTAAAGGTGAATTTCCTCGTCTGGAAGAAAGCCTGGTCATTTGGCTAAGACAGTGTAGAGGACAAAAAGTGTCTATTAGCGGGAACTTGTTGAAGGAAAAAGCAAAAGAGTTCGCGTCTACTCTAAGCATCAAAAACTTTGCGGCAAGTGAAGGGTGGCTTACAAATTTCAAAAAGAGAAATGGAGTTGTTGTTAAAAAAGTTTGTGGGGAAAGTGGAAGTGTTGATGATGCAGTTTGTTTAGATTGGCACGGTAAATTGAAGACCTTGATTGAAAACTATGATGCCCGAGACATTTTTAATACTGATGAAACTGGCCTATTTTTTAAATGTTTACCGGACAAGACGCTTACTTTTAAAGATGAAAAATGTCACGGAGGAAAACATAGTAAAGAGAGGTTGACAGTTTTACTTGCAGTAAATATGGATGGATCGGAAAAACTTAAACCCTTAGTGATAGGAAAAGCAATGAAACCGCGATGTTTCAAAGGAGTGAAATCGTTTCCAACTGATTATCGTGCTAACAAAAAAGCTTGGATGACGACAGAACTTTTTAACAATTGGCTTTTAACAGTTAATGGGGACATGAAACGACAAAAACGGAAAATTTTACTATTTTTAGACAACTGCACTGTCCACAACAGTCCTCCTACATTGTCTAACGTGGAACTCTACTTCTTTCCGCCAAACACAACTTCCAAATTGCAACCATTGGACCAAGGGATTATCCATAATTTTAAGACGTTCTATCGCAAAGAAATTGTTAAGATCGTTTTAGAATCTCTCGACAAACAGCTAACTGCAAATATCACGCTTCTGACAGCTATTTTACTAATTCACAAAGCATGGAGAGCTGTAACACCCCTAACGATTCTCAACTGCTTCAAAAATCCGGTTTCTTAAAAGAAAATCAAGAAAATCTGCCAATACTTATAGATGATGAAGAACCAGCAATAGAACCATTAGTTGACATCAGCGGTGTGAGTTTTTCTGATTTTGTTCAAGTGGATGAAAATGTTGCTGTGTTCAGGTTCACTAACCGATGGCGAAATTTTATCTGCGACAGATAAGCAAAGTAACGATGAAGATGAGGACGATACATCGGAACCTTTGGCAGAGGTGTCAGTTAAGGAAGCAAGATCCTCATTTGAAACCTTACAAAGCTTCTGTCTACAAAACGAAAGTGACGAAAAAGCATCAGGCACTAATATATATGTATATATATATATATATATATATATATATATATATATATATATATATATATATATGTAATGGACAGTCGAAAAGATACGAAATTCAATATTAATCAAGGCGATGATCACGGTCACGGTGATGCGATGACGAATAAACCACTGTTTTCTCTCAATGGCAGTGGCGAGTAGGGATGGCTTCGAACGAAAGGCTCAGCAGTCTGCTTTCATTATCATTTCAAACGTGTGATGCGTTAGACCATATCATTTGAAAATAAATACAACAATTTTATTCCATTGTATCCGAGTAATTTATTTGCCACGATTAGTAACACAAATAATTTCCTTTATGAAAATGTGTACTTAGGTTCTTTCTCGCTAAACTGGCTTGAAAATAAAAGAAATTCTACGAAAGTGAGACATTCGAAAACAAATTCTAAAAAATGCGAAATCGAAGGTCGAAAATTTAAATTAAATGTTCAAATAATCCACCTTGTTTAGCCAAACAGTAGCCAAATCTATTATAAAGGCATAATCTCATATCTCTAAGCAGATTCAGCATAGTTGCTAGTTTGGCACAAAGTTGGATTATTTTCAATCAACCTCAATTAATATTCGTCGGTCTATAGATGTATACTCGAAACTTAATTTGTCCGATAACCCTAAAGAAACAAATCATTTGGAGGTAAATCTTGTGAGTCCTTTAATCGTGCCATTTATAGGCACAGTCCGAAAAAGTCGTCCTGAGATATTGTGTGACGACTACTGCGTTATGACTTGGACAGCCATCCTGTTGAAACCAGACATTATCGAAATTAATTGGCAGCTGCCGAACTGTCGAAATAATTTGATTCTCTGAAAGCTCTAGATATTCAGTAGCGTTTAGAAGACTATGAAAAGCAAATGGCCCTATGATGTAATTCCGCAGTATTTCTGTCGAAATATTAAATTGTTGGGGATACTGGGTACGCACAGGAATACTCAGATGCTTATTCTTCCTAGACCAATATCTTACTACTGATGGGTTATGTTTTCCAAGGATGACTCATTAGTGAATAAGATATAAAATAAAATAATAAGATGCGTTTTTTTATTTGATAAAGGATAGTCACAAACTTTGAATATCGAAACAGATTTAATCTGTTAGTCTTCTACAATTTTAATTTCAAAAAAATTTTTTGAGAAACTTTTAGAATTAAATTAACGTCTAATAATAAGCACTGCTTATATTTACTAGACGTAAAAAAATCAAAATTCACTATACAATATCAAATGGAATAAAAAACCCAACAAAAATAAATAATTATAATATTATAATTAAAATTAAAAATAAGTAATATGCAATGTTTCGTTCCAAACATACGCACCTGAACTCGTCAGAAAGGTCGTGGTACGTATGTTTTGCCTTTGACAAACATTTGACAACATGTTTAGTTTCTGGTCTTATATTTATGAAAACTAAATCTTTTTTCAAAAATACACAACATAATTTTAAGAACTTCTCCAAAACTAATTTATTTGAAACATTTAATATGTTTAAACGTTTAAATAAGTTACTTCAAAAACTCTCAAAAATATGCAGCACATCATCAAAAACAATAAGAATTCAGATAAGGTCAGTTCAACATTACATTTATAATATAAATTCAATTGAAAATAAATGAAATAAAATAGAAAGGCCTTTTACTTGATAGAAGAAATATAACGAAATTTGAATATTAAAACAAATTGAAATATGTTTATCTTCTACAATTTTAATTTCAAAAAAATTTTATTCAAAAATTTTAAGAAATAAATTTATGTCTAACAAGCACCGCTTACATTTAATAGACGTATATAATCAAAACTCAATATATAATGTCAAATGAAATAAATAACCCAACAGATATACGAAAGTAATTGAAATTAATAAATAAATATTCAAAGGAATTAATATATTTAAATATTCAAACAAATTATTTCAAAAATCTCTAAAAAATGTGCACTATATCTTCAAAAAACAAATATAATTCTAGATAATCCCGTCTTCAGTCCTTTTTCAACATTCCAAATATCAAAATCAAAAACATAACCTACATCACTCACGTGTTAAAAGACTTAAGCTTCGAACTACAGATCAACTATATAATTCAAGATTGATCTATGTTCTAACAAAATCAAAGAACAGTGTGAGTTATTTTAAGGTTTATTTAAATTCATTGACATTCTATAATGAGATTTATTGAAGCCAAAATATAATTATATATTATATATAAAATAAAATAGAAAGGCCTTTTACTTGATATAAGAAATATAACAAAATTTGAATATTTATTTATTAATTTTAATTACTTTCGTATATCTGTTGGGTTATTTATTTCATTTGACATTATATATTGAGTTTTGATTATACACGTCTATTAAATGTAAGCGGTGCTTGTTAGACATAAATTTATTTCTAAAAGTTTTTTGAATAAAATTTTTTTGAAATTAAAATTGTAGAAGATGAACATATTTCAATTTGTTTTAATATTCAAATTTTGAAAATAAATAAACTTGTAATCTTACCAAACAATTTCTGGAATGCATTTAAAACTAGGTAGGTACATCTAATATCCAAGGTAATCTATGTTCTATGCTAAACACAGAAATAACACAAAGTTTGTAAGGCATTTTATGGCCTTCATTCAACCACTTGAAACTGTATAATAAATTTCATTATTCGAAAACCTAATATAATTATTGAATTGCATTCACAGTTTCCAGAAATTGTTTGGTAAGATTACAAGTTTATTTATTTTCAATTGACTTTATATTATAAATGTAAAGTTCAACTGACCATATCTGAATTCTAATTGTTTTTGAGGATGTGTTTTTGAAGTAACTCATTTAAATACTTAAACATATTAAATATTTCAAATAAAAGGTATATTGTTAGGTATAAAAAACACACATTTCTCGTATCCTAATATTCTCCCATCCTTATTTTGGAATAGCTGTACATTCATGAAAATTTTAATAAATAAGTTAGTGCGGTTTTGATTACAGATGTCGCTACTATTTTAATATTCCATTATTTCATCTGGCAACATCTTCAATTCGAAGTGTCATCAGTGAGCTTTCATTTTCAGTATCTGTCATTTTGCTGGAGTGTGTAAAACATAGTTTCTATCTGCTCTGAAAATAGTTTCTATCTGCTCTGCAAAGAGTTTTGCTTCATTACTTCAATATAAAGAAAAGGCTGTCAAAAGTCGTAGTTTTTTGGTGGATTTTAAAATGACCTTGCACTAACTGAACGAATGTGTCAAAGTGGTTTGCCTGATTTGAAGAAGGCAATTTTGATTTGGAAGACGAAGAACGACCCGGAACGCCATCAAGGTTTGAGGACGAAGAATAAGAGGCAAGGTTCGATGAAGATCCATGACAAACGCAAGGAGAACTTGCAAAATTTGCAGACTCAATCAACCAGCCAGTTACCATGGTTTAAAAGCAATGATAGTCGTTCGCGAGATAGAAAATTTGGTGCCGTATGAACTGAAGTCAAGAAGCGACGTCGAACGCCGTTTTTTCACATGTGAACAACTGCTCCTACAGGAATAAAGATAGGGGTTTTTGCATCGCATTGAGACAAGCGATGAAAAGTGGGTCCATTTGGATAATCCAAACCGTCGGCCAACACATGGATGCTTCATCATATACTGTCTAGCCGAATATTCATGGCGAGAAGATCATGTATTATATTCAGCTATCTGTACCAATGAATACGTTTATCGATAGCTCCGATTAAAAGTTGTTTTATTGCGAGAAAGACTTACGAATTTCTCATTGATAATTATTCAACTATAATATTTCCTGAAAACATCATCTATCGATAAATCAATATATCAATGTAGGAGCACTGAGTTTATTGAATTTCCCTTCAAGGCAACTTTATTAACAAATGAAAACATTTCCGATTGACAACGAGTAGATCCAAATTGACGTATTATTGTACACCCAGTAGCATGTCATATCTCATCGCGTATTGCATATTGATTTGGAAAATTGCTTTGGCGGGATACCTCGATCATCGTCGATGGTAGAAAGTTGCTGGAAAAAATGGAGCTAATGTTGGATAAAGTTAGGAAATGTAGGAAGGACTTCAAGAGTAGCATGGAAGCTAGTGAAGCGAATATACTGCTGAAAATTGAAGAATTGAAATTCAAAGTGAAGAGACTGGAGGAATAAAATTTGACAAGTCGGAAAAATTCGAAAGAATGGGAAAACGAAACAACATCATTGTTTATGGATGGGAAAAACCGAATGAAGACATAACATTGGAGTTCATTTGCGCTGAGCTCAGCGATTCATTAGGGATACGACTTAATGGATCCCATATTAATAAATTCTACTGTCTTGGGAAAACACCTAAACTTGGAGAACCAAAGAATAGCTAATGACCTAACAGAAATCGAGTGATGTGAATATAAGGAGCTAAGATAATACTTACTTCAAGAAAGAGGAAATAAACCTGCTACATAAGGGGTAATAAACTGGTACTTGAAGCAGTATTGTCACTACAAGACCTCAAAAATATAAAAAACCGGTTGAAAAAAAACTAAATAGTGCTCCATCTTCACATTAACACATGGTGCAGTCAGAGAACTTTGCAGAGGAGCAAATTACCATATATCCTATCCAGGATAAAATTACCAGATCTGGAATAAATTCACAAGCGAAATAGTATACTGATAGTAATTTGTTTTGTGCCAATTGTCCGTTTGTTGTTTTAAAGTTTTGTTGGGGTTTTCGTTGAAAAAGTTAAATCGTATATTGAAAAAAAAAAAAAGGTTAAGATACATAGAAAGGAAAGAGGTAGAAAAAATGGAAAAGGGCAATAAAAATCAGTCTGGCGCACTTTGGAGAAGTGCTGATGAAATATGTAAGCGTTCAAAGCCTGAAACAAAAATAGACAACATCAACTCTATCCGTGGTGAGCTTATACAATGTGAAAAAGAAATTTCTAATGCTTTTAATAAATACTACAGTGCACTTGGTCGAATATATGCAGAAAAAATAGTACCTCCTGGTGATTTCTCGGAGAAGAGAAAAATTCTAAATGACTCAATATGTCTACTTCCTACGGATACTAACGAAGTTGAAGAAGTACATTTTACAATTGGCCCTAATGATCGTAGAGTTGTCATTCACTATTCAGATACTGTCAGGCCATCCAGAGATAATACTAATTTCTTGGTACTTATTTATATAACAATTTGAAATGGTCTAAGCATATAGAATATTTGTACAAAATTTGAAAAGTTCATATTATGTTATATTAATAGAGTGAAACATTTACTCCCTATAGAATCCTTTGTTTATATATAGTGTATTCGGAATTCATTATTTTTATAATTTTAATATACTTCTTTTTTGTAAAATTCTAAGACAAAAGTAATGTATAAAATAGATTGTGTCGGCTATGGCCAAAGTTGCATGGCAACATATTGGTCAAATATTGTTGATTGTCAACAGGTATACAATTTATGAAATAATATCGCAACTAGAAAGAAGAAAATAGGTAAAATATTTGTAGAGTAAAGGTTTTCGAAACGTTAAAAAATTAGTGCAATTTACTGAACTGGAAAAAATATATATGAGACAATAAAGAAGATAAAAAATGGCATGGATATGAGGCATAGACCAGTTTCAGGAAGACCGTGTCAGATTTAAGGAAACAATTTAAACGCTGTATTGGCCCCAGGACGACACAATCCGCATATGGTGTTTCGCAAATTGGCTAACAGATTTGGAAACCAAGGAAATATAAAAGTATGTCCAGAAAGAGTCACAGAAAAGACAATACTACATATCAAGGAAACCAAAAAAATCTTTAGCTGATGAAAGTTGTTTTCAACTTGGTGGAAATCTCTTCAAAATCCTATCAAAACAACCTGTTACCTTTGAAATTTCCCACCAAAATAATGGTTTAGGGAGCAATATCTCAGCGTGGTGCTACGCCTCTCTGTATAGTTGATAGTACCATTAATAGTGAAAAGTATTGTGGAATTTTAAACAACTTTCTCCTTGAATCGGTGCATGCTTCATATGCATAGGGTGCCGTTTTCAGTAGGATAAAGCATGATACCATACTTCGGCCTATATTCGAGCTTGGATGCAAGAACACCAAATGACAACTATTTCATGGCCAGCAGCTTCACCAGATCTTAGTCCCATTGAAAACATATGGGGACTGATGAAGATTGAAGTTGAACGAGCAGCGCCACGATATAATTCAGTCAGTTTTACAGTCTTCGACTAGCATCATCGAAAATTATGGAGGTGATCTCGTTTTGGGTATACCTCAACATTAAGTTAAGTGTTTACAGTTAAATGGAGGTTTTATAAGAATATAAGATGAATATTTTGTTATAATTTTCTTATTCAAAAATTAAGAATATATACTAAATATTTACAATGGAGTTTTGTTTTTTTGCCGGATAATCTCTAGACGGACTATATATTATAGTTAAGTCTATAGTCACCTCTCATGAAATGTATTGCCGTGAGGAAACTCTTCAGAAGTTGGCAGGGCTTTCATATTACAGAAAGGGGTCTTACGCATGGTATTCAATATAACTCCACGTTCATCCTGTAGACTCGTGTTTTTAGGAAATGATATTTTAACGTTGTCCTCCATTGTCATTTTGCAATGTCTTATAAATGTCAAGAAAAATGTAAAAACCTTGTTAAGTTATCAAGCTTTCAAGGCTGTAATACCAGAAGTGAGGGAACATTATATATCCCAAAACATAATACAGCCAAATTTGCAATGTTCCCTATGTGTCAGTGCATTAAACTTTATAATCATTTGCTACATGGTTTCGATCTCTCAATTTCAAGAAATACAAGAAAACTGTTAATGGTATATTGTTACGTAAATGTTATTATTCAGTAAAGGATTATCTCTCTGACATATTAGTGAGTAGTTGATTTTGTTTACTTATATATTTTTTCTTTTCTTCTGACCTATCCTATACATTTAGTTGTCAGAAAGGAATCAATAAATTATTATTATTATCGTTATTATTATGATCATGTCAGCTTCAACCGGCCTTCCGGAACGTGGTGCATTTTCGACATCAAAATTGCCGGATCGAAATTTTGCAGACCAATTCTGACACTGGCGTACTGTCAACACATCTTCTCCATATACATCGGTTAATTTCTTCTGACTTGAACAGCATTTTCACTTTTTCTATAGTTAAAAAGTAAAATATGGAGAAAATGCTTCTTATTGCTCGCCATGATTGAAAGGGCACCAACAACGTAGAATTAATTGAACTTTTTCACACACATTGCTATATCAGCTCTCAAAGCTTATAATGATTATGCGGCTCAAGTGTGAAGTTGGGTTTGAAAAAATACAATTAAATCCCGTGTCGAAAGAAAAACGAAATTACTTTCCGAATAACCTTATAGATGTTTCGTATACGTATAATCCAACTTATTATTGATGAAGGAATGTCTATCTATGTTCCATTATTCTAGTGCTTAAACATCTTCCGGTTTGGTCAATATAAATTTTTAAACAAGTACCGCCTGAAAATTGATAAACGCCTGACAAATGTGATCTGTTCCTTTTAGGTTTTGCGTTTTTAAAAAAAGTTCCTAATGAATTGTCATTTTCATAAGATATGTTTATATTTATATTATTCAGGAATTTTTTATTCGTGAGGATGGTTGTCCATTTGTAAGTGAGGGAATTCTATGATTTTTTCTCGAAGCATAGGGTATACTTCATTGATAGCATTTTCATATTATTTTTTGGCTATTATACTATCTATTATTAATGACGAATAAACGCTGTTGGTTGCTGTTTGTTTGATTAAATTCAATTCTTGATTAAAATTACGTGGATGTAAAAGAATTGTTGATAATATATGTATTATATTATGCTGTGATATGCTTCTTAAACTTGTTCAACTTCATAATTATTAGGAATATAAAGTTCATGCGATTTGTTTGTCAATAAATGAAGCTTTAATATGAAATATTGGTTATACATACAAGTTTAAAGTATTTTCCGTCATTGTAAATGTAGAAATACTGGTCACCATGTTGCCTGAAATCGAAGGAGCAATATCTGGGCGGGTGGAATAAGACTTTCTATCTGAGCGTTTCTAAGTACGTTTTAACGGGCGACTCAACATGTGTATTCCTGCAAAATAACTTTGTCCTATCTGTCGGCATATTGCGGCCGTTTTTCTAGAAATGATCTGCTCAAACAAGAGGAATTGCAAATGGTTTCCGAGTTTGGGGTTTCAAGTTAGCAATTGGATTGCTGTAAAGAAGCACTTTATGTTGACAGTGGTGCAAACAAAAAGGCCACGTAACTACCGACGATGGGCCTAACGGCCAGTTTAATAAACAAAATCAAAAGGTTCCTTTATCATAAAGTTCCGTTATGAAAAAGAATTCTTTAAATGGGACCAATGCCACGTATCAGTTCAATGTACAGTACAATGTAATACCTGAAGAAGCCACATCGTGGTGAAACAATTGTTGTATTAACACCTACTTATTTATACTCCTAATATAAAGACTATGAGCTTCTTGGAACCATGTCATATACCTTCTTTTTCCTTTTGTCTGTAATTCAACAAAAGTTACATTGTTTGTTCCTTACTATTATTTCGTAATTTTTCTATAATATGAGCGTTATAGGAAACTGATGAACGAAAAGTATATATTAAGTTGGGGTTTTGTCTTGATAACTATTTTTTTGTTTCAGACGATATCTGAGAGGGCTTTTAGTTTCAACATAAAAGAAAACTAATGTAACTTTTTTTGCTGCGTAAATGGAAGGCCGACCAGGTCGTGAACGGAGCTTCGAGCGAAAGCTCCTAATGTAATATTAAAATGCTCATTACTCTTCACTGAGAAATACAGGCAATATTAATGGTTGGAATAATCTATAAATGAAACAAAGAACTTTTTGGTCACGTATAATGAATCTAATAGAAGTTATCGATTAGCCAAGAATCATTTCACTAAAAGTGGACAAGATGTCAAAAACGATCAATTCGTTTGAGCCACTTCTTCATCTGTTGCAACTGCATTATAGCACACTGTGTCCACCGAAACTATTTTAGTCAAAATAAATGATGTCAAGAATGATTATGAAGAAATAATCAAAATTTTTCTATTCGGGACACTTTTAAAAAGGAAAAATTTCTAAATTGGAGCGTCGACTATTTTATGTAAATGTTCAGTTCTTGAGCATGATGAACGTGAACGGGTTATTTTTTCAAATAACGAACAAATTGGTCCAGGAATTGCCGTGAGGGCATTTCATTTCTATTGAATTTTCGACGTACATTTCTAACAGTTTGGATACAAGATGCATAACTTTGTAAATGAGTTTTAAATATTTCCCAGTTTTGTTCAAGCGTCAATCCACTTATTTCGTAAATGTCAAATATTATACTACAAGGTTGTTCAGAGAGTAATTTCGTTTTTTTCCGACAGAGAATTAAATTGTATTTTTTCGAACCCAATTTCACACTTAAGCCGCATAATAATTAAATATTTTGAGAGCTGATATAGCAAGGCTTATATGTAAAAAGGTTCAATTAATTCCGTTATGAAAAAGAATTCTTTAAATGGGACCAATGCCACGTATCAGTTTCATAAACCCACATCTACCTTCCTTTCCGACTATTTGTCTTTTTTCGTTTATTTCGTTAAGAAAACAATCAAATTACTTGTAGTTTGGTAGTAGTTTTGTAAACAAAACATTTTCTACATATGTCTTGCTGTTGGAGTGGTGTAATTACGAAATAGCTATTTGAGCGCGAGGCCCTCCAATTCGCGGGGCCCGTAGCATTTGCTACTCTTGCTACGTGGCTAATCCGGCACTGATAGATATAATAAAAGACAAATTTTATTGAATGATCATTGAAAGATTTAAACAGATGCCCCCGACTTAACATTTTTCATTGATTGTATACCACCTCTTTCCACCCTTCCATTTTTTGTACCATAGGTGTGTAGTTAAGGTCATGTTTTGCATTGTATACCTCAATTTCAATAGTCACCTGATGAAGTCATGGTATGACGAAACAATTGTGGTGTAAATCAATAAATAGTGGAAATTAATATCTGTTTTTTTATATGCCAGTCATTTGAAAGAATTTGGACATAATTTCAACAATAATCATGAAATTATCCATTATGTGAATGAAAGTATCAGTATCGAATCATCATATTAAACAGAAAATGGTTGCATATCAAAGTAGGATCAATAGATTGTTTAATGTACTTATAAATCGAGATAATTTTTTATAGAATTGAATATGATTAAGCCAATTGCATTCAATAACGGCTATAGTCCTATTATAATAAAAAAAAAATTTAGAAATGAAACAAAAAAAAATTGCATTGAATTTAGTTTACCCTGTTAAAAATATTTGACTAAAAGATACATTTCCATTCCTTACGTAAATAAAATGTCACATAACATGGCAAAGTAATGTGAAATGAAATTTGATTTGAATGTAGCTTTTACAACGTTTAATAATCAAGGAATTCATATAAAAAATAACAAAGATGAAACGAAAAAGGACAATAAATATAGAGCATATAAGTTGACTTGTAGTGATTGCTCTATGGTATATATTCGTCAAACAGGAAGATCTTTCAAGAAAAGAATTCACGAACACCTGCGAAGTTATACGTCAGACATTTCACATTCAACATATGCCGGTCAAATTTTTTATTGTATGGGTCTTCAATTGACGGAAATTCATCTTTAATATAAGAAAAACAAATATTAGCTTCCGCTATTTTATTGATTTACAATTACGATTGTTTCGTCATACCATGACTTCATCAGGTAATTATTAAAACTGAGGTATATAATGCAAAACATGACCTTAAATACACAACTCTGGTACAAAAAATAAAGGGGTGGAAAGAGGTGGTTTACAATAAATAAAAAATGTTAAGTAGGGGTTTAAATCTATTTGATCATTCAATAGAATTTGACTTTTATTATATCTATTGATCTCTAAAGTTTCTAACAGATTTAGTTTATGACTTTTGTTTTCGATATGTAATATTATATAGATTGGCTAACATACCTATGACAAAAGAAAATTTTGACAAACAATATGAAACCATTGAACAAATAGTTTTCTATAATGATTTTAATCCGTTAATTATAGATAATTTACTTAATAAAATAAATAACAATATAACTTGTAAATCCAAAATTTTAAAATTCAAACGAAACATAATTTATTTCATTAACTTACATAGGCCAAAAATTTGAAAAGATTGCTAGATATTTGAAAAAAAAAGAAAATTATAACATCTCTTTTAGAACCATTAATTCTTTAGGCAGCTCATTAAAAAATAATCAAGACGTCATTCCTAAAAGCAAAATATCAGGAATTTACAAGTTAACACGTACTGATTGTCCATGTATATATGTGGGACAGACAGGCCGTTCATTCCAAACAAGGATACGAGAACATGAAAAATGTTATATTAATAATAAACCAAATTCAACTTATGCCAACCATTTGTTAGAGACTGGTCATAATTTTAATAGGAACTATGAAATATTACATATCGAAAACAGAAGTCATAAACTAAATCTGTTAGAAATTTCAGGGATCAATAGATATAATAAAAAAAAATTTTATTGAATGATCAAATAGATAATATTTAAATAAGGTTATTCTGATTTTCACAAATTTTTATTTTTATGTTTACCACAATCGTTTCGCTATCACAGTAGCATCATCAGGCAGGTTTACATTTTGAATAACTGAGCTCGTTTCCGAAATCCGTTACTATTTATATTACAGTAAGTACAATAAATTTTTATTGAGCACTAAAACCCAAAAAAGGGTATCTGCAATTTCCAGCTTATCTGAATATATTAAACAGAGGTGAGTTATTTAAATCTAATTGTTCGTTAAGTAATATTTCAATTTTATTGTGTTTATTTATCTCTAGGTACTAACAGGTTTAAGGCATAACTTTTACTTTCTATATGTAGAATTTCAAAATTATGGTTGAAATAATGTCCTAACAAATGGTTAGAATATGTGGAATTACTTTTATTATTGAGGAAACTCTTCAAACGTTCACAAATTCTATGTCGGAAAGTTCTTCCAGACTGTCCTATGTAAATTTTAGGGCAATCACCGCAGGTTAACTTATAAACCCCCGATCTTTATGAGTACAGTCTTTATTATTTTCAATGAATTTACTCAAGTTTTAATTGGCTTCAAATGGAGTTCTTAAATTTTATTTATTTTTGAGATATGTACCAATTTTCTCAGAAATACCTTCAGTGTATTTTAAGGAAATGTATTTAAATTTTTTTTTATATTAGGATATACCATATTTAAACCTATTTCATTATATTTATTCATCAACAATTTGGCTATCAACTTAGGATCGTAGTCATTATTAATAGCTATTTGTTCAATTATGTTAAGTTCTGAAATATATTAGGAGTAAAAATAAGTTTCCGCCGTACGGAACCCAATTTCCTTGATTATGAATCATTCCTAATGATTTTAAACGATGTGAGATTGCTTGCTGAGTGACTTCTAATGTTAGAGTGTTTGAGATGGATCTTCCTCCAATAATTCCCCCAATTCTGCATCCTCGTAAATTTTTGGCCCTCCACTGCGATCTTTGTCTTCTACGTCGAAATCACCGTTTTTAAACTTTTGAAACCACTCTCGACACGTTCTCTCACTCAAAGCACCCTCACCATATGCTTCTACGAGCAATTGATGCAGCAGAATTCTTTAAATTAAAGAAGTAAACTAATATTTCCCGCAAATGACGCTTACTTGGCTCAAATTTTGACACTTTCAACTTATAAAAATTATATTTTACCAATATAAAATCAATGATATTAATAGGTTATGTTGTTGTTGAATGTCCAAACTATTTTTTAAGCCGGTTATCATCTGCGAAAGCTAACCGAAACTCCGTGCCGCGCCATCTACAATAAAACGGCGGAAACTTATTTGTATTCCTAATAATTATCTCGATTCATGGGAATAATAACTAATCTATGGATCATACAATAATTGAATGCTGATATTTTTTGATTTAAAGGATGGTTTGATTTATTGTGTATAATAGAATCCGTATAGATTGGTTTGTGAAATATTGAAAAATCATGTGAATTATTTATTCGAGTAACAGTTAAATCAAGAAAATTAATAGAATTATTATGTTCGGTTTCCATAGTGAATTTTATTGAAGGATGTATTTAATTGATAAATAAAAAGAATTTTTTGAAAAGTCTGTATCTGTGAAGCAACAGAAATAATGGTCTACATATCTGTACGAATATAAGAAATATTTCTTAAGAGGATTTGGTCAATTTTAGTTTAAATATTGTCCATGAATATTTCTGCTGATGAAGGACTTAAGGGATTTCCCATAATCAAACCGTTTTCAGATTTATAAATTTCATTTTCAATTTATAGATTTATAAACCTGAAAACGGTTTGATTAGGTATGACGTAAATCACACAAATATTTATTACGAGTTAACATTACAGACCATTTAAATTTTCAGTATTCATTTACCAAAAGCTTTCTGAATTGTTAAAAGGAGAGGAAATATTTTTTGTTGGTTGATTTTATATTTTATTGAATATGAAGGTGATAGAGTACTGACGAAGCAAAGTCTCTCTTGAAACTTGTTTTTTAGTAATGTTTTTACACATCTTGAGATTTTTTAAAAAGTAATTTAGTTAGATATACAATAATATTGATTATTCTAAGTAAGATAGATTTATGATGAAATTTTTAAGATTCTGTTAAAAATTTTTGAAAGATATCTGTTTTCATAAGAGGGATGAGCAGAAACAAAATTTTGTGTACTCAACATATTTAATTAAAAAAATGTATATGAGTAATTTCTTTCCATATTTTTGTGGAAATAAATTACTGTCTCATATACATTTTTTTAATTAAAATAATTTTCCACCAAGTAAAGACCGAATCAATCAAATATTCAAAATATTCAATTTATAGGATTTTTGTTAACAATTTATATTCAATGGATTTTGTTATATCATTTGTAGTTTGATATAAGTGGTACTTATATTCATTTAATTCCTGAAGTTATAATATTAAATATAATTTTTTGAAATTATATATGTAGAAGGCTAACAGAATATATCTGTATATATTAAAATATTTTAATAATTTTATAAACCTTCTATCAAGTATAAACCTCCATTTATTTCATTTTAAAACTAAACTGATAGTCATGATATGAGAAAACAATTTCTGTAAAATTAATTAATGAAAAATTAGTTCATCCAAAAATACTGTTTCATTCACGATGACCGTTGAATCGATATATACTGAAAGGCATAAATAACATTTTTGTCCTAAAAACTGATGAACCAGCATCGGAATAGAAGTAAAAATCGTATATCGGAATCCTCCTGCATAACCCTACCGGGAAGTGTCATCCGAAAAAAGTAAACAAACTGAACTCGTTTCCGGGCAACTAATAACAACGAAAACCCTCCCTTACCTTTCTCCTTGTGAGGGCCACCAGTATCATCAACTTCCACCTATGAAATCCTCTTTTCCGAGTTGTAAAAACAAATACACCGGATCATGTTTATACAAGCGACGTGCCTCACATTCCGTTCACGGACTCGACATGCACTTGCTACACGAGAGCGTGGAGAGAGCCGATTAGGGCTGTAAACACTGTGGCCAAAGAGCCGGGAAAATGCTTCGGGTTCGCCCTATTTCGGCTCCGACGAAAGTGCAGGGGTGGAGGTATTGACGGGGCGGCTTGCGCTTTGAACACGCGACTTATTCGCACCGATTCATCATACGCGATATATGAAGTTACGAAATAACAATTGTAATGTTTTTTCAATAATGATGAAAATATTCCAGATAATAACTGGATTAATTTTCCAGAACCTCAACAGATTTTAATCTAAATAAATCTCTTGACAACATTTAGAATTACATTTTACATATGCTCTAGAAAACACTTTATAAACATATAAGAATGTTATCAATTCTTATTTTCATTATCGAAGAAATAGACGATCCGTTGTCATGATTCTGTAAGAGTTTATTTTCTTTAGTTTAAAATATAATAGAATAACATACACAAAATAAAATAATAACATACAAAGAAATAAAAAAATAGCTTACTTACCTGGAAGAAATGAAAAACAATGCTATTTCTTCGGATTTCTCAATTCACATTTCTAACAGCTAACTAAATATAACATGTGACAGTTTTAGGTTAAAATCTTTGACATAGAACATAGATCATAGAACATAGAACATAGAAGTTACAAAGTAGTTTTCCCTAAAAATATCAGTTTTATTTTTACATCCCCCCACACAAAGTATGCACCCCTCAATAGATGTTTGCGTTTTCACATGGGAGCAACTTAGTTACATGAAAATAGTTATTGTCCTTTCTTTTATTTCCAATATCTATCTCGTATATAGTGTTAGAAATTTTTTTCACTATTGGAAAAGGTCTTATTCTTATTTCATCAAGTTCTATTCAATTTTGTTTATTTTCAACGTGAACATAGTCTCCAATTTTAGAATCATAATGTTTCCTATTCTTGTCGATCTGTCTTTTATGGTATTCATCATAGCGTAAAGAATTTTTATTTGCTATTTCCTTGTCTTTTGATGAATTTCTCTCTTCTATAAGTTCTTCTGGAGCAATGGAATCAGTTCTGCCACAAAGTAAATATTCTGGGCTATATCCAGTTGTAGAATGGTCTGTTCTATTGTATCCTTCAATACATTCATCGGCTATTTTCGTCCATGCCCTAGTTTTCTTTCCGTTTTGTTTGCACCTTATTCTGTTCACTAATGTCTGATTTAGTCGTTCATTCACACCATTAGAAAAAGGACAATCTACTCTTGTGAAAATCAATTGTATATTGTCTGAATTTTTCCGAATTTATTCCTGGGCATTGATCTGTTACTAGTGTTTTCATCGTCGTTTATCTTGAATTTTACTAATTAATTTGATGAAATCTTCGGTTGTTTGGTGTTTTGAAGTGTTCGCAAATGTATATCGAGTAAAATGATCCACTAGGAGATGAAGGTATCTTTTTGAAGAGCGGTTTCCAGCAAAACCTCCAATTGTGTCTGATGACATTATTTCAAATGGTTCCTTTGCTGGGCCCAATTGAGAAAGGAGACCATACTTTTGGTCTACTCTCGTTATATTTTTTCAACATATGTCAAATGATCCATAAACTTCATTTGTCAGTGAATCCATATTCTGAATGTAATAAAACTTCCTGATTTTATTATTTATATTACTAGCACAAATATGGCCATAATAATGCTTGTGCACTTTTCTGATTAACTCTTTTCCGAAATCATTGAATAAAATTATTTTTTTGTTATTTTTTGTGCAATTTGTAATGTAATCTCTTTCTGTACAACAGTTCTTCTCATATTATTTATCTTTAAGAGATTATTCTGTTGAGCCTTTTTTATTTAATTTAATTCCACCAAAATAACTGTTCTTATACATTCGTCCATATTCTCCGTTTTTCCCAGAACTGGGTTTTTAGAAAGGCAATCTGCTTTTACATTTCCTTTTCCTGGTTCATATCTAATCTCAAAATCGAATTGTGATAGAAAATTCGTCATCTCACCCAGCTCTTCATCTGGTCTTGTACGAAATTCTTTTCCTTCTAATGGCTTATGGTCAGTAACAACAATAAATTTATGTCCTATTAGACAATATTTCCAAAATTTAATTGCCTCTTTAATTGTCAGACATTCTAGGAATATTGCTTTCTTGTTCTTTTGATATTTATTTGGTTTCTTAGAAAAATACGCTACGGGTTTCATTTCACCATTAATCTGTTTTTGTTTAAGAACAGCTTCTACTCCCTGAATACTGGCATCAGTATATACAGTAGTATAGTAGTATAGGCACTTGGGTCGAAAATTGCAAGAATTGGCTCAGAACAAAGGATGTCCCTAACCTTATTGAGCTTCCTGAGAAGCCAATGACCAATTGAATTTTACATCTTCTCTCCGTAAATTATGCAACGGTTTTAATAATCTAGATGAATCTTTTATATATTTGTGATAAAAATTAACTTTACCCAAAAATTGCCTTATCTTCTTTCGAGTTTCTGGTGGAGGAAAATTCCTAATGGAAATTAAATTGTCATTTATAGGTCGTACTCTATTGTTTCCTACAATATGTCCTAAATATTTGACTTATTCTGCAAAATTACACTTGATAACTTTAAGTTTGAATCCTTCATTACATATCGCTTTCAAGAGACTCTCCAAATGTTCTGTATGTTGGTCAAATGTTGAATAAAATATTAGAATATCATCTTTATAATGTAGGCAGAATAAATTCAGGTTATATTTTCTGATAATATTATTCAATATACGTTGACATATGGCTGGGGATGTTTTAAGTCCAAAAGGTAAACATTTCTATTGCCAGTGACCATTCTGTGTCACAAAAGCAGTCTTATATATACGAATAAGAATCGCCCAAAGGCAGAATTTACATCTGATGTAATGAAGAATTTTGCATCTCGGGTCTTGGCTAAGATTTCATCAATTAATGGGGAAGTCTTTGATTCGGGAACAATTAATTTATTGAGTTCACGAAAATCGACACACAATCTGGTTTTAGACCCTTCATCTGTCTTATATGCGAAAGTGACTGGTGATGCAAAAGGTGAGGAGGACTCCTCAATCAGATTCACTTTCAACAATATTCCTCTTTGGAATTCTATCTCTTTTTGATCCTCCATTGAGCATCTGTATGGTTTTTTTGCTATAAATTTGTGTTCTATAAGTTTTATATGTGTCTCATTATTTTGCACCTACCAATATCAAACTTGTGTTTTGCAAAAATATGGTCATATTTATTCATTAAAACTTCAATTTTATTTCTCTGATTGGTTTCCACATGATCTAATTTTGCTTCGAAAAGTTCTGTTGGTATCCCTTCATTGAAATTGATGGTGTAATCATTGTTATCATTATTATTATGGACACAATAGATCTTTCTCTCTTCATTCATATATAATCTTTGATAAATATTCAAATCAAAATCTTGTTTTAATTGAAAATTGGAAATAGAATCTAATCCGAGTAGAATATCATACTCGAAATTAACTACAAAACTACAACTTATGTTTTGATTATGTTGATTCTCATTTTTGTAATTATATTTCCTGAAAAATTTGCCCCGCCATGGACTGTTTTGAATGTGCTTTTATTATCTTGAATGCGTAGACATAACTTTTCTGCTACTTTGGAATTCAGAAGACTAACATTTGAGCCCGAATCATTAATTCCACATAATTCATTATTATTTATGAACACCTTCAATGGCTGCAGTCTTAGTTTTTTTGGTTTGAAATGGCCTCATTCAATTCATCCTGTACCCCAGCATTGTTTACAATTCTTATGTAACGGGTACGTTCTTTTGTTCAAAATTATTGGATTTATTCCTTAGCCGACATAAAGTCTCCGGATGAAATCTACCTAAAAAACCATTCTTCTCACAGATTGAGCATGGTTCTTTCTTAACTGGTTTTCTATTTGTTTGTGAATAGGAAGGAATTTGTTCGGCAGATTTATTCATTCTATGATTTTCTTTATTTCGATCGTTGTCATATTTTTTTGAACTTTCTAGCTTTCGCAACTCATCCAATAATTTCTCGAAAGTTGTTGCATTTGACCGATCAATTCTATCTTGTGAAATATTTGGCAAAATTGTCACAATTAAATCAATTAATATGTCAGTTGGAAAATTATTTCGAAGATTTAACAACAAATTTTCTTTCCTAAAAGCGTAGTCAACTAAACTTCCGCCTATGTACCTAAATGAATACGCCTCTCTGTATTTATGCCAACTCGTTTCACAAAAACTCTCTAAGCAGTTATCTTTCCATATTTGAAAACTTTTGTCTAAACCTAATATAATTAATTTAGAATCAAACCATTCTTTCGCTATTCCATCCGGAAACAACCGTAAAATCAAAATTTTGTCTCTATCTTCTTCTACTTCACAACGCATGCATTCCGTCCAGAATTTTTTTAACCAATGAAACGCTCTCACCATCAAAATTATTCAGCACAAAATCCTCCTTTATCCTCTTGAAATTCATTTTATTCGCCTTGCTTTTTCTTGAAAGTATCCTGTGGTTTTGATGATTTTTGTCGACAAACTGTTCTAATGTATGCGGTTGAGTAAATCAGTTGTAAATATTCATTCTTAAACATCACATCTTCTTCGGCATCAAAATATATTTCTTTTAATTCCGGAGTTAATGAAATGACACACGTACGAAATGAACCTCTTACTTCAATCGATTTCAAGATATTCTTCACCCCCGGTAGAGCCAAAAGTTCATGATGGTCAGATATATCCTGTTTGTCCTGTGGTATTTCATAATATGTATTTTCCGTTCCCGTAGTTTGGATCCATTTGAATTCGTATGTATTTTTCTTATTAGTATTTGATGCTTCTAAAGCGATGCAAATTTTCATGGATGTCGTCATTATAGCTTACGTTTTTGATTTATAAGAATGTTATCAATTCTTATTTTTATAATCGAAGAAATAGACGATTTGATGTCATGATTCTGGAAGAGTTTATTTTCTTTAGTTTAAAATATGATAGAATAACATACACAAAATAAAATAATATTAAAACATACAAAAAAATTACAAGAAATAAAAAAATAGCTTACAAATCTGGAAGAAATCAATAAGAAAGGTATCACAATTCAAAGCTAACAACAGCTAACTAAATATAACATGTGATAGTTTTAGGTAAAAATCTTTGACATAGAACATAGATCATAGAACATAGAAAATAGGAGTTACAAAGTTGTTTTCACTAAAAATAAAAGTTTTATTTTTACAAACATATACTAACTGACAAAGAAACTGCAAGAGCCAGAAGGAGCTGTTTAAATTTTGAATTTTTTTGGTGAAACATAGATAGTATAGTAAGGAGTAAATTATATTGAAACTTGAAGAAAAAACGGAGGGTTTACAATTGTTTTTAATAAATTTGTTAATAATGTGTTTGTCCACCGCGATTATCTATATACTCCCGAACACGTCTTAGCATTGATGCAATACGATGGTCTATTTTTTCTTGAGAGATACTATCCCAAGCTACCTGTAGTTCATGTCTCAGAGCCGCCAAAGTCCGTGGGTACTGGGCTAAATTTCCCAGCCTTCTACCCATGATGTCCCAAACATGCTCTATGGGCGAAAGATAGGGGGATCTGGGCGGCCATGGCAAAAGTTCCACATGGGTCGCTTCAAAAATGTTTAAACTAACTCTGGCAATATGAGTTCGAGCATTATCTCGCTGAAATATTGGATTCTCGAGCCGGTTTAGGTAAGGAAGAACATATGGCTCTACTATTTCTTGAAGGTAACGCAGCGCAGTCATGTTACCTAAGACTAAAGGTGACCTACTTGCATGTGCAATAGTACCCCATACCATAACGCCTACTGTCCGGTGTACATGACGCTCAACATCAAACTGAGGTTCACATCTTTCTTCCCGACGTCGTCTAACCCTTCTTCGGCCATCATGTGTACCCAAGGAGAATAGAGATTCATCAGAAAATACGACCTGTTGCCATTCCACATTCCAATGTTGACGTTCTCTGCACCACTGTAATCGTTGCCGGCGATGCTCAACCGACAGAGGTAACACAAGATGGGGTCGATAATGCTGCAGTCTAATAGCCATAAGTCTTAGACGTCGATCTCGAACTTCATTTGTGCCCCTTCGACGTCCGGTGCCTAATTTTCTTCGATTTTGAGCATTATCAAACCACGCTTGACAACATCTCATAACGGTAGTTGGATTTCTGTTCGTACGGTTAGCGATTTCTCGAAATGACAACCCCGCCTCCCGCAGACCAATAATTCGACCTCTTTCAAATTCACTTAGCGGGCGATAAATTCCGCATACACGTGCTCTAGGCATTTTAACAAACAACTAAACATCGACTTTAGATCTCCTCGAACAACCGGTTTGTTGTAAAATTTAAAAAATTTTCAAAACACGTCACATATTTATGTAACAAAAAATTTTTACATGAAAATACCTTCACGATGTTTTTCTCCAAATTTTAATCATTTACTCCTTGCTATACTATCTATGTCTTCCCAAAAAAAAATTTAAATTTTAATTTAAACAGCTCTTTCTGGGTGTTGCAGTTTCTTTGTCAGTTAGTATATATGAAACATGGATTACAAGAGGAATAAGAACTTCTAATAGAAATAAGAGGCGGATATATGAAGGTATGATGAAGGGACTATACACTAACGAATATTACAGAAAGTACTCATCAACACTAAAATCAGTTGTAAAATTAGCTAAAAAGAAGAGCAATGAAACTTATATTAATAATCCTGAAAATAAGACCAAATCTAGTGAGTAGGGTATTACAGAAAAAAATCCAGTAATAGTTGGTTCAGTTCGTTTTCGAATAAAAATGAAAAAGAAATTCTGAATAATTTCAACAGAAAATCCAAACATCTGTGCAAAAGCAATGAACAACAGGAAACACACAATATAGAAAACATAAAAACATCTAGATCAAGCACATTTTTACACCCTGTAGTAGAGTATGAAGTTTCAAGATACATAATGAATCTGAAAATTAAAAAGTCAGTAGGATTCGACGAGATCCCCGTGGAATAATTGAAGAAAAATGCATCGATAATAAGTACACCTCTTACCCAGATCATCAACCAGATTTTTTTAACTGGAATATATCCTGAAGAATAAAAGGAAGCATGGGTGAAGGCACTCCACAAGAAAGGTAATGAAGAAGTCGCAAAATACTACAGTCCGGTGTCATTATTCTCAAATATAAATAAAATATTTGAGAGAATATTATTCGATAATATCAATACCTTTTTAGAAAAATACGGGATACTTGTGAAAGAACAATGTGGTTTTAGAGAGGGAAAATCAAAAATCCAGGCATCAACTATTACAGTCAGCCATTAAATCCATCAATGAAAAGAAGTTCACAGTAGCAGTAAGATTGGATCTGTCAAAAGAATTTGATAGAGTAAACCACAAAATATTGCTGGAAAAAATTGATACGTATGGCATCAGAGGTACTACCTTAAAGTTAAAAAGTCCTACATAACCGGAAGATCCCAAAGAGTAGTAGAGACCAACAATGGGGGAAAAAAAATTAAATCTGATTCATTGTGAATACGTCAAGGAGTCCCACAAGGATCCATTCTGGGACCACTCTTATACATACTGCATACCAATGACATAGTGCAAATATCTGAAAACGAGACAGTGATGTTTGCAGATGATTTATCACTGATATGTAAAGCTGCAGATAAGAACCAATGCAAATAAGTTGTAGAAAAGGAATTAGGGAACATTAGTAAGTGGCTGGCAGAAAATGATTTACTATTGAAAAACACAAAAACTAAAATAATGATATTCAGAGAAAATGATGAACAAAGTTTCAGAGTAATAACCCAAAATACTGAAATCAGAACTATGGAACAAATATCATTTTTGGGATTAACAATAGATCGGAATTTGAATTGGAAACCTCAAGTAGAGAAAATAGCGACAGATGTTTCAAGATATTGTTATGCCCTTCGGATAATAAGAGAATATATAGGAGTTAAAGCGGCTATATCAACGTGCCATGCCTACGTTCAATCTAAAATAGGGTACGGAATAATGTTATGAGCAAGAAGCTGCGAAGCTGATAGATTATTTAAATTACTGAAAAGAAGTTTGAGGGTGATATTCAAGATTAAACCAACTGATAGTTGCAAAAATCTCTTTATTGAACATAAAATTCTAACATTATATGGTCAGTATATATATGAATGCATTATCTCTGTAACAAATAGCTACACTGAATTTCAGAATTATGAACTGAAACACATTTATGAAACAAGAAATATAAATAATTTGATTTGGGATATAACAACCTTAACCTATATACAAAAAAATGGGACATATAGTATATTGGCAATCTTAATTTAAATGTGTTTTATTTCAATTTAAAATTCTATCACTCTAAAAAAAACACCCGATATATCTATCTATCTATACAGGCATGGAAAAGACAACGGGTCAGATAAGAAATTCAATGTTAATCAAGACGACGACCAGGGTCCAGTAGGGCAGTGGAAGAATCAGAACCTCTGCGAGACCTGGTCATTCCAATGGCAGTGGGGAGTGGGAATGGCTTTGATCGAAAAGCTCTGCAGTCTGCTTTCATTCGCACTTCAAACATGAGATGCGTTAGAACAAATCGGTTGAAAATAAAATAAATCGAAATGTGTAGAAGAAGAAATTTAGATCACAAAATAGTAATTTGGTGGTGTATCGATTCAAGAGATAATAAATTCATTTGAATATCAAAACAGATTTAATCTGTTAGTCTTCTACAATTTTAATTTCAAAAAATTTATTCGAGAACTGTGGTTGCTTACGAACATGCAGTATGATCGCAGTAACAAAGCCTACCCAGAACACAACTGAAATCCCACTCGGACAAGCTGAAAAATCTTCACAGAAGATCTAGGAGTAAGAGGTATATATATATATATATATATATATATATATATTACTCCTAGATCTTCTGTCTATATATATAGATATATATATATATATATATATATATATATATATAAATATATATATATATATATATATATATATATATAAATATATATATATATATATATATATATATATATATATATATAAATATATATATATATATATATATATATACCTCTTACTCCTAGATCTTCTGTGAAGATTTCTCAGAAGATTACGTAAACTTTTGGGATTGGAGCGGTATTCGAATTAGAAATATATTGGATTGCGTTAAAGTCATGAAGTTTTTTTTTCTCATTCATCGTTTGAATGAAAACAAGCGTCTTGTATCGGTTTTATAGAATACATAATTTTTTTCTGTAAAATGGCGGTTTAACGTGATTCGGATGATTTTAAGTCAAGTGGAAGATAATTATCGCTGTTATCGAAAGTTTTATTCGTTCATGCAGCTCAGTGATTGAATTTGATTGAATAAACTGATTCTATCAATGCTATATTACGTCTCACCTTCGAAGTTAAGGAGTATTTTTCACCAAAGGTACTTTATTTATTTAACAATTCAATATTAAGATTTTTATTTATTCCGCAGACTCCTAATATCTTTTTCTGAAGAAAAAATTTTCTCTCGAATAGTACCAACTTGGTAATGACTATTATTCGCCACGACTATAGAATTTGATTCGAAAATTTGAAAGCTATATTTCAAGTTTGAACAAACATTCATTTCTACAAAGAAATCCTCTTTTCGTTCCAATTTTCATGCGTCACCATGAATCTCATAGCCAATCCTTGCACATAGTTTTTTTGTGTATCCCAATTCTATGAGCTTTTTGTTTGAGTAAATTTGAGTAAATGAATTCATATATATCTTTTCTCCGTAATATTCTTGCCAGCGCCTGCAATACCGTAACGTTGAAAGTTCGAACCCAGGGCCAGGAAAGAAATTTTCTGGTTTCGGGGGACCGTCTGACCATTCGCTATTGGGTAAACAATTAAGGGCGCAGTTCCTAAAGTGGTATAAAGAAAACAATAACGAACATAGAACACAGGCTATCTCCTAACTCGCACAATCAAATGGAAAAATAAAAATATTGGTAGATTAGTAAAAAAAAAGTGAATAAGTAAAAATGAATTCAATGGAAAGAACAAGAGAAGTATGTTTTCATTGTAATATTTCCCTCCTGCTATCCGATTTAATTTATTTCATTTCCATACAATGTGATAATGATGAAAAGTAATAGTTAACCAGAGGAGATAAATGATCATATCATTTTTTCTGACTACTCATAATATAATCTATCAATTCATCAAAAAAGTATTTTCAACTCGCTCAATATCTGCTATTAAATGTTTGAATAATTTCCAAAAATATTTGCAGATTTTGCATTGCCCATTTAGACTTGAAATCTACGCGAAAATTTGAAATCTCTGAGCTAATTCCTAATAATAATAATATTTATTCACTTAGTTATCTATATACATTCGATAAAAACGTCTTCAAGCACTGCTATTTTCCAACGACTGTTTCATTGAATTAAAACGAAGGAAAATATTGTCAATCATAAAAAAAATAAAAATCTACAAGAATATGGATGCTTCCATTTGAATTTTTTTAATTCCTTTAAAAATTCCTAATACAATCTGAACGAATCATCCAACCTTTGTGCAATCAATAATGTTTCACATATGACATGGAATGTCCTTTCTGATTCGGGGTCAAAATAAATAGTGCTGAACATAATTTTTTTTTAAAAGCACTGACGTGAGATCACTAGCTTCCATGCGCTTGTTCATCCATGAAGAAATTCGTAAACGGCGGGTAAACGGCTGGTGTAATTTTTCCAATATCTCAAAAAAACAGAGATCCACTCAAATTAAAGTTTGACAAGAAGTTAGAGAATAACGGCTTTTTCAAATTTTTTCAAATTTTGTTATGATCCACATGAAATTCTGCATAAAATTTTACATTTACTCAACTAAAATGGCTTACTCATAATGTTTTTGCGCGCATGTTTCAGGGAACAATGTTGTGTTCAAATATCTGGAATTTTGGAATGATCAGCTGAAGAGAGTCTCAAACGGCTAGGTTGGACGTACCCATGAAAAATTAGTGGTTAAGTGATTATGTCCTGCCGAATGTAAAGACAGCAACTTAAGAATGAAAAAACCCAGATTTTTAAAATCTCAAAGCATAAATATGTATTTCGGCTGAGTTCGTTGGGCAACACCCGTCGAATAGGTTAGGAGTTATTGCCATTTGAAACTTTATTTTTCCCGTATTTTCAAAACTAATGATCCGGTCGATGTGATATGGGGTAAAGATGAATTTCGTGAGAATCGTATAATTATGAAATAAAAAAATAAATGTTATGTTAGTAGAGCAACGTTAGTAGAGAAAATCGAATGCTACCAGAACCTTCACGGGTGAGGGCACGTCAGCGCGTTCGAATTGAAATTTCGTATTTGGATATAAAATACATAAAAACAAGTAATTAGAAATTACTGTTTTACTACCAATAAATTGATATTTTACACATTTTTTGTAACTTAAGTTTAGAGAAATAAATATTCCTTCTTCAGACAACTGAAAACTTAACAAGCAGGACAGAGTATTTATGCTTGTACAGGTGAAACAGATGATGAAAAAAGGTTAAAAATAAAATAAACCCTTAACAACTATTGTTATGTCAACACGCAAAGAAGATTCGTCAACAGATGTGACTTATTTGAATTCACCTTTTTTCGAGAATATTTTTTCGTCAGAATTCGAAATTTAACAACGTTAGAACGAAAAAGTAACAAGTTCTGTGACGTTGGAAACCGCGAAAAAATTAAATTCCAAATTGTAATTACTTAACAGCGGTTTCGGAAATCTATCAGAAATCATAATCTTCTGGCGATATCGATATCGCCTAGTCTGCGATTCAAAGTACATCGAAACCACGCACCGGACATCTCATACAGAGTAGACTCCTTTCGACAACAACGGCCAAGTCTGAGATTTGATGTGCATCGAACATTCTCACTAGTTTTCGATTACTTCATCAGATTTCTGCGGAAAATCAATAAGAAAAACTGCTGGTTATTCATTTTCGGACCCTCTCAAATAAAATACATCTAAATTTTAACTGAAAAATCTAAAATGAAACGTAATTTCTAATTTGAAATATTGTGAATTGTAAATAACGACGAATTACACTTAGCTCGTATTCGGGCATTATAGAGAAAAATTCTAATAAGCACTGATGTGACTTTAGGAGCTTTTGACCGCTTTCTTATTCATATGTCGATTTACACTTCAAATCTACTCTAACAATTTCAAATCTGTCAGTAACTTCTTGAAAAAGGCTCATATGATTAACAGTGCCATCTCCCACCAACTGGTCTCATCCGAAACCTGAAATATATCATAAAGTGAAAAAACCTTTGAGTCGACAGGAATGTCAAGGAATCAAATTGAAACTTAACCTTGTATTTTTTTTATGTGATTTTCCGTTTTTTCAGAAAAACAATTCTAAATTTGCAAAAATGTTAATCATCGAAAAAATCTAATTAGAAGTTTCAATTCTGATTTTTCTATACCGTTATCCGTGCAATTATTCGCTTTTGGGTAAACAATCAACGCTGTTTCTGAAGTGGCGTAAGGAAACAGTAACAAGACCCACACAGACCACAACCGATCTCCTAACCATTTCACCTAGAGCCAACCGCAAACTCCATTCATAGTATATTTCATTATCAGTCCTAAAAGTGAGCTTTTCCCGTGCGCGATCGATCAAGTCTACTAACCATGGTTGAAGCCTTTCTGAACAATATTTTTCGTTATATCATTCATATTTAAAATTTATTTAACAAGGAAAATCAGTAATAATCAATCAGTTAATTTACAAGGTTTTGTTGATCGCAAAACCTTGTCGAGTTTATTTGAGTATAGAATTGTTATATAGATGTATGTTACACTGTCTCGATTTCTAGAGCTTTTTATTACCATTATTCATACCCCTTATTAACAATGAAAATTAGAGGAAATAAAGTGTTTTCTTTAAATCATATTCAATGTTTCTGGTAGCTAATGTCAAACCTAATTACAATTAATAATTGAATTTTCGGTTATTATTTGCAATAACGGTGATAGAAATGTTAGTAAGACTTAGTTCTAATTTTAAAATTGCTTTTGGGTCATATATTTCTCGTAGTCATGCTCAATGAAATCATTTTTGAGGCAACTGAAAAGATCGGACCACAAGAACGAAATTAGATACTTTCGATGAGATATAATGAAAAAAATAATAAGAAATCTGTGTTTTGCATATTACAGGTGGTCGATTTTAAAGCCATTAGCATATAAATGACATTAACTTATCGTTGAATTCTAATAAAAGTTACATAAAAATTTTTTTTTTAATTTATAACGATTTGATGCCTATGGTTAAAGTTCACTAGTTGAAATATGACATTTCAGGAAAATGACCAATTTTTCAGTATGAGGTATTAGTGTTTCTCCAAGAAAACATAAATTTTAAGTCCTATACTCGAAATTTTTGTAGAACGTTTTTATCGCGTGGTTAATGATATTTTTCTTCATATTGTACGCACAGGTTCCTCATTACGCAAAAAATTTAACCTATGAAACAGTAAGTTACAATAGCATACTGTGGTATAGGTACTTTTATGATGATCCCGAAATTCTGCTAGAATAAACAACTCGTTCATTTGATAAGTGGAAGTGGATTTCAAAATCTCAGTTTCATCAGATCGGTATTTCCCTCTTATATTTGTATCTACATATACCTACAAACCTTTTCCGTTAAAACGTACCCTTAAAATTTCCACTATTCAATTTATTCCGTTCGAGTTTTTTATTGCTCGTGCACCAACACGACAGGTTTTTATTTGATCAAGGATTATTCATCTTCGTCTTGTGTTTATAATCTTCTAATCGTTTGAGACCGTCTATCCGATACTCGCGATATATAGACATTTGGCGCCTTGGAAGGCGCCTGCTAAACTACGTAATATTTAAGACGTATGGAATGATACTTATTCGCTACTAGGACAATCATTTCATAATGGATTCACAAAATAAAAATTAGTTCTTTCCAATTACTCAAAAATATTCATATTATTGTAGATCGGTATTATATTTTTTTTTATTCCTGCAATATAAATGTTTGTTCGGGCGATCCAAAGTTATTTCGAAACATCCGTTTTATTGGAATTCGAAATGGAATATTTTTCAAATGTGGAGCGATTAAACACAACGCAACAAAATTACGGAATAGGATTGTGAACAAAATATCAATATAATTTGATATATTCTTTAACTTTTTCTCTTTTATCTTTTTCTACATTGAATGATGTTAAGCTTCTAATTCTGCAATGATAAATTAAAGTTTCCATTAGGATGGTATCGGTATTTCAAGTCGAACACGGAAATATTCAGGATTTATACACAAGCTAGCACAAAAAACCTTTGAAGTCGACTGAAAATAAGAAAGTTAAATTCTGAGGAAAATCTTTCATTTTTGATCAGTGTTACATTCATCTTGTCGTTACGAAAAAACTTTTCACTTCCTTAATAATGAAGGAATATTGTTCATTTTGGAGAAGGATCAACAAAAAATTTATCATCAGTAGATTTAACTTGAAAACACGTAATTTTTGGCAATTCTTGAACTCTTCTTGTAATGAAACATAAAATCTCAACAAAATAAAGAATCCACACTTAAAAGGCTCCACTTTTGCGCCTCTAATCAATACATTCAAACAGAGAGAGTTTTGAATATGAGAATATGGAAAAACATGTAAGGAAAAAGATTAGATTAAACTGTGTGATAAAATTCTAAAAAAATATTAATTCTTCGATAATATTCACGAGAAATTCAACTGATCAATCAATTCAATAATTCACAATAATGAACCATCAAAGCTCGCGTACCATATGACTTATCCGAAGCAACAGAATAACAGCGAACCCTGAAAAAATCCCCTTCATGCCAGCAATCGTTCTGTGTAATATTTACCGTTTGAGTATTACCATTCATTACACCAGACAAATACGGCAGTATGGCAACATCTCAGTGTGCCACCTTGGCTGGTTCTAAATTATACGGCAGCCAACTTGTACCATTATAGGTAAAAAAGTATACGGATGCCAACTCGACCGCTATCTATACCGGAAGTCATCTTGTGCGGAAAAAAAACTCCGAATATACGCGAAGTATACACGAGGATGCAGGCCGATACCCTTTTTGTACGGATGCCAGCTAGTTCGGCAGATGTATATATATATATGTATATATATATACATCTGCCGAACTAGCTGGCATCCGTACAAAAAGGGTATCGGCCTGCATCCTCGTGTATACTTCGTGTATATTCGGAGTTTTTTTTCCGCACAAGATGACTTCCGGTATAGATAGCGGTCAAGTTGGCATCCGTATACTTTTTTACCTATAATGATACAAGTTGGCTGCCGTATAATTTAGTACCAGCCAAGGTGGAACACTGAGATGTTGCCATACTGCCGTATTTGTCTGGTGTAATGAATGGTAATACTTAAACGGTAAATATTACACAGAACGTTGCTGGCATGAAGGGGATTTTTTCAGGGTTCGCTGTTATTCTGTTGCTTCGGATAAGTCATACGGTACGCGAGTTTTGATGGTTCATTATTGTGAATTATTGAACTGATTGATCAGTTGAACTTCTCGTGAATATTATTGAAGAATTAATATTTTTTTAGAATTTTATCACATAGTTTAATCTAATCTTTTTCCTTATATGTTTTTCCGTATTCTAATATTCAAAACTCTCTTTGTTTGAATGTATTGATTAGAGGCGGAAAAGTGGAGCCTTTCAAGTGTGGATTCTTTATTTTGTTGAGATTTTATGTTTCATTACAAGAAGAGTTCAGGAATTGCAAAAAATTACGTGTTTTCAAGTTAAATCTACTGATGATAAATTTTTTGTTGATCCTTCTCCAAAATGAACAATATTACCAATAGGAGATTAGTTTTTAAACACATCTTTCATTATTAAGGAAGTGAAAAGTTTTTTCGTAACGACAAGATGAATATAACACTGATCAAAAATAAAAGATTTTCCTCAGAATTTAACTTTCTTATTTTCAGTCGACTTCAAAGGTTTTGTGTGCTAGCTTGTGTATAAATCCTGAATATTTCCGTGTTCGACTTGAAATACCGATACCATCCTAATGGAAACTTTAATTTCTCATTGCAGAATTGGAAGCTTAACATCATTCAATGTAGAAAAAGATAACGGAGAAAAAAGTTAAAGAATATATCAAGTTATATCGATATTTTGTTCACAATCCTATTCCGCAATTTTGTTGCGTTGTGTTTAATCGCTCCACATTTGAAAAATATTCCATTTCGAATTCCAATAAAACGGATGTTTCGAAATAACTTTGGATCGCCCGAACAAACATTTTTATTGCAAGAATAAAAAAAATATATAATACCGATCTACAATAATATGAATATTTTTGAGTAATTGGAAAGAACTAATTTTTATTTTGTGAATCCATTATGAAATGATTGTCCTAGTAGCGAATAAGTATCATTCCATACGTGTTAAATATTACGTAGTTTAGCAGGTGCCTTCCAAGGCGCCAAATGTCTATATATCGCGAGTATCGGATAGACGGTCTCAAACGATTAGAAGATTATAAACACAAGACGAAGATGAATAATCCTTGATCGAATAAAATCCTGTCGTGTTGGTGCACGAGCAATAAAAAACTCGAACGGAATAAATTGAATAGTGGAAATTTTAAGGGTACGTTTTAACGGAAAAGGTTTGTAGGTATATGTAGATACAAATATAAGAGGGAAATACCGATCTGATGAAACTGAGATTTTGAAATCCACTTCCACTTATCAAATGAACGAGTCGTTTATTCTAGCAGAATTTCGGGATCATCATAAAAGTACCTATACCACAGTATGCTATTGTAACTTACTGTAACACTAATACCTTACTGTAACACTAATACCTCATACTGAAAAATTGGTCATTTTCCTGAAATGTCATATTTCAACTAGTAAACTTTAACCATAGGCATCAAATCGTTATAAATTCAAAAAAAAAATTTATGTTACTTTTATTAGAATTCAACGATAAGATAATGTCATTTATATGCTAATGGCTATAAAATCGGCCACCTGTAATATGCAAAACACAGATTTCTTATTATTTTTTTCATTATATCTCATCGAAAGTATCTAATTAGGTTCTTGTGGTCCGATCTTCTCAGTTGCCTCAAAAATGTTTTCATTGAGCATGACTATGAGAAATATATGACCCAAAAGCAATTTTAAAATTAGAACTAAGTCTTACTAACATTTCAATCACCGTTATTGCAAATAATAACCGAAAATTCAGTTATTAATTGAAATTAGGTTTTGACATTAGTTACCAGAAACATTGAACATGATTTAAAGAAAACACTTTATTTCCTCTAATTTTCATTGTTAATAAGGGGTATGAATAATGGTAATAAAAAGCTCTAGAAATCGAGACAGTGTAACATACATCTGTATAACAATTCTATACTCAAATACACTCGACAAGGTTTTGTGATCAACAAAACCTTGTAAATTAACTGATTGATCATTACTGATTTTCCTTGTTAAATAAATTTTAAATATGAATGATATAACGAAAAATATTGTTCAGAAAGGCTTCAACCATGGTTAGTAGACTTGATCGATCGCGCACGGGAAAAGCTCACTTTTAGGACTGATAATAAAATATACTATTAATGAGATGAATGGAGTTTGCGGTTGGCTCTAGGTGAAATGGTTAGGAGATCTGTTGTGGTATGTGTGGGTCTTGTTACTGTTTCCTTACGCCACTTCAGAAACAGCGTTGATTGTTTACCCAAAAGCGAATAATTGCACGGATAACGGTATAGAAATATCAGAATTGAAACTTCTAATTAGATTTTTTCGATGATTAACATTTTTGCAAATTTAGAATTGTTTTTCTGAAAAAACGGAGAATCACATGAAAAACAATACAAGGTTTAGTTTCAATTCGGTTCCTTGACATTCCTGTCGACTCAAAGGTTTTTTCACTTTATGATATATTTCAGGTTTCGGATGAGATCAGTTGGTGGGAGATGGCACTGTTAATCATATGAGCCTTTTTCAAGAAGTTACTGACAGATTTGAAATTGTTAGAGTAGATTTGAAGTGTAAATCGACAGATGAATAAGAAAGCGGTCAAAAGCTCCTAAAGTCACATCAGTGCTTATTAGAATTTTTCTCCATAATTCCTGAATACGAGCTAAGTGTAATTCGTCGTTATTTACAATTCACAATATTTCAAATTAGAAATTACGTTTCGTTTTAGATTTTGCAGTTAAAATTTAGATGTCTTTTATTTGAGAGGGTCCGAGAATGAATAACCAGCAGTTTTTCTTATTGATTTTCCGCAGAAATCTGATGAAGTAATCGAAAACTAGTGAGAATGTTCGATGTACATCAAATCTCAGACTTGGCCGTTGTTGTCGAAAGGAGTCTACTCTGTATGAGATGTCCTGTGCGTGGTTTCGATGTACTTTGAATCGCAGACTAGGCGATATCCATATCGCCAGAAGATTATGATTTCTGATAGATTTCCGAAACCGCTGTTAAGTAATTACAATTTGGAATGTAATTTTTTCGTGGTTTCCAACGTCACAGAACTACTTTTTCGTTCAAACGTTGTTAAATTTCGAATTCTGACGAAAAAA
The DNA here is from genome assembly GCA_034642435.1 of Megalocaria dilatata. Lineage (NCBI taxonomy): Eukaryota > Metazoa > Arthropoda > Insecta > Coleoptera > Coccinellidae > Megalocaria > Megalocaria dilatata. Next base: position 45,747,581 of record CM067859.1, on the reverse strand, counting down.
TATTCTCGAAAAAAGGTGAATTCAAATAAGTCACATTTGTTGACGAATCTTCTTTGCGTGTTGACATAACAAGAGTTTTTAAGGGTTTATTTTCTTTTTGACTTCTTTTCATCATCTGTTTCACCTGTACAAGCATAAATACTCTGTCCTGCTTGTTAAGTTTTCAGTTGTCTGAAGAAGGAATATTTATTTCTCTAAACTTGAGTTACAAAAAATGTGTAAAATATCAATTTATTGGTAGTAAAACGGTAATTTCTAATAACTTGTTTTTATGTATTTTATATCCAAATACGAAATTTCAATTCGAAGGCGCTGACGTGCCCTCACCCCTGAAGGTTCTGGTAGCATTCGATTTTCTCTACTAACGTTGCTCTACTAACATAACATTTATTTTTTTATTTCATAATTATACCATTCTCACGAAATTCATCTTTACCCCATATCACATCGACCGGATCATTAGTTTTGAAAATACGGGAAAAATAAAGTTTCAAATGTCAATAACTCCTAACCTATTCGACGGGTGTTGCCCAACGAATTCAGCCGAGATACATATTTATGCTTTGAAATTTAAAAAATCTGGGTTTTTTCATTCTTAAGTTGCTATCTTTACATTCGGCAGGACATAATCACTTAACCACTAATTTTTCATGGGTACGTCCAACCTAGCCGTTTGAGACTCTCTTCAGCTGATCATTCCAAAATTCCAGATATTTGAACACAACATTGTTCCCTGAAACATGCGCGCAAAAACATTTTGAGTAAGCCATTTTAGTTGAGTAAATGTAAAATTTTATGCAGAATTTCATGTGGATCATAACAAAATTTGAAAAAAATTTGAAAAAGCCGTCATTCTTTAACTTCTTGTCAAACTTTAATTTGAGTGGATCTCTGTTTTTTGAAATATTGGAAAAATTGCACCAGCCGTTTACCCGCCGTTTACGAATTTCTTCATGGATGAACAAGCGCATGGAAGCTAGTGATCTCACGTCAGAGCTTTTAAAAAAAAATTATGTTCAGCACTATTTATTTTGAGGCCGAATCAGAAAGGACATTCCATGTCAGATGTGAAACATTATTGATTGCACAAAGGTTGGATGATTCGTTCAGATTGTATTAGGAATTTTTACAAGAATTAAAAAAATTCAAATCGAAGCATCCATATTCTTGTAGATTTTTATTTTTTTTATGATTGACAATATTTTCCTTCGTGTTAATTCAATGAAACAGTCGTTGGAAAATGGCAGTGCTTGAAGACGTTTTTATCGAATGTATATGGATAACTAAGTGAATAAATATTATTATCATTAGGAATTAGCTCAGAGATTTCAAATTTTCACGTAGATTTCAAGTCTAAATGGGCAATGCAAAATCTGCAAATATTTTTGGAAATTATTCAAACATTTAATAGCAGATATTGAGCGAGTTGAAAATACTTTTTTGAGAAGTGATAGATTATATTATGAGTAGTCAGAAAAAATGATATGATAATTCATCTCCTCTGGTTAACTATTACTTTTCATCATTATCACATTGTATGGAAATGAAATAAATTAAATCGGATAACAGGAGGGAAATATTACAATGGAAACTTACTACTCTTGTTCTTTCCATTCAATTCATTTTTACTTATTCACTTTTTGTTGACTAATCTACCAATATTATTTATTATTCGAGGAAATATTTTTTTTGTATTTTTATTTTTCCGTTTGATTGTGCGAGTTAGGAGATATCGTGTGTTCTATGTTCGTTACTGTTTTCTTTATACCACTTTAGGAACTGCGCCCTTAATTGTTTACCCAATAGCGAATGGTCAGACGGTCCCCCGAAACCAGAAAATTTTTTTCCTGGCCCTGGGTTCGAACTTTCAAAGTTACGGTTTCAGTCCATTAGGACAGGCGCTGGAAAGAATATTATGGAGAAAAAATATATATGAATTCATTTACTCAAATTTACTCAAACAAAGAGCTCATAGAATTGGGATACACAAAAAAACTATGTGCAAGGATTGGCTATGAGATTCATGGTGACGCATGAAAATTGGAACGAAAAGAGGATTTCTTTGTAGAAATGAATGTTTGTTCAAACTTGAAATATAGCTTTCAAATTTTCCTATCAAATTCTATAGTAGTGGCGAATAATAGTCATTACCAAGTTGGTACTATTCGAGAGAAACTTTTTTCTTCAGAAAAAGATATTAGGAGTCTGCGGAATAAATAAAAATCTTAATATTGAATTGTTAAATAAATAAAGTACCTTTGATAAAAAATACTCCTTAGCTTCGAAGGTGAGACGTAATATAGCATTGATAGAATCAGTTTATTCAATCAAATTCAATCGCCGAGCTGCATGAACGAATAAAACTTTCGATAACAGCGATAATTATCTTCCACTTGACTTAAAGTCATCCGAATCACGTCAAACCATCATTTTACAGAAAAAAAAATGATGTATTCTATAAAACCGATACAGGACGCTTGTTTTCATTCAAACGATGAATGAAAAAAAAAAACTTCATGAATTTAACGCAATCCAATATATATCTAATTCGAATACCGCTCCACCCAAAAGTTTACGTATTAGCCGAGCGGATTATTCCTAAAGATTCAATTACTGAGCTGCAAAAACGCATAAACCTTTCAACGAAATCAACGAAAATGTATAATCAGTTACACAAAATCGATATGAACTGATATGAAATATTAGGGGAAAACCTTGATTTGAATATATTTTTTTGAATTTTCAGATTATGTGACACGACGAAATTTTTCACAAACGTATGCGTTATAATTTTACTATTTTATACCACATTCCAATTCGAAAAGATCTGCAGTTTCGAAAATATTGTAAAAAATAAGAAAAAATTTCGAATATCAATAAGTTCGAAATCAAGAGAACTAAATTGCTTATTAATGAATCCAGTAAAAATATTTTGACTCCAAACCTACCTTGAAAATTCAAAGATAGCAAGATATTACCCAGAACATGCACGCAAAAAAATCCATAATAAAATAATAATCCTCAACATCAATACGAATTAATGTCCAACGTAGCGCTAAATAACAATTCGCTCTTTCAGGAAGCCACAGCTGTTCACAGTCTGCTTACGTATCGATCGAACGGAAAAAAACCATCTTCACCTTCTACTCTTATGAATTCCAAGAAAGAATGGAAGATAATTGCAAAGTAAACAAATCCACGTTGTCAAATGTACTGGATGCCAAGTGAACCGTTGTTTAGATAGCCCCATGATATACAAAGTATACACGAAATCGACCCGAGCGCCACCATGATAAAACTTAGTGAACCTAAAGTATCCACGGCAGTCGAGATAGGTCCAAAAAGGGTCAAGTTGGCATCCTGCTGAAAATTAGCGCAAACGATAAAGGATGTTCCCTTATATCATTTACCGATGTCACTTCGTGTTGGTAACATGGCATCCGTATATTGGATGCCACCTTACCTCGGATGCCAACTATACCGGTAATTTTACATGGGGGGATGCAGCCTTGTACGCTGGATATATATATATATATATATATATATATATATATATATGCATATATATGTGTATATATATGTATATATATATATATATATGTATATATATATATATATATACATATATATATATATATATCTTTTTCCTAGAATTGAGATTTCCAGCGATTTGTTGCAAAAATATGGAATACCTGTGCCTTACCACTACCGAACCAAAGTATAAAAAAGAATATGACAAATTCCGGAAACAATTTCAGTGAAAAATTCGATAAGTATCTATTTTTCTTTGTAAATACATTATACAGAGTTCAAGATTTATAACTGGTTAATATAACTCACAAGGGAGTGTTATGAGTATGTTTATATATACCTATATATATATATATATATATATATATATATATATATATATGTATATATATATATATATATATGTATATATATATATATATATATACATATGTATATATATATATATATACATATATATATATACCTATATACATATATATATTTATATATATATACATATATATATATATATATTTGTATATATATATATATATATATATATATATAGCTTTTTTCTAGAATTGAGATTTCCAGCGATTTGTTGCAAAAATATGGAATACCTGTGCCTTACCACTACCGAACCAAAGTATAAAAAAGAATATGACAAATTCCGGAAACAATTTCAGTGAAAAATTCGATAAGTATCTATTTTTTTTTTGTAAATACATTATAGAGAGTTCAAGATTTATAACTGGTTAATATAACTCACAAGGGAGTGTTATGAGTATGTTTATAGTTACGGTAACTAAGGGTTTATTTGTTTTTAATGTAGCAGTATGAAATAAAGGTTACTATTTTGCACTTCTTTCGACAATCGAAACCACGAACTATGACACTTGCTTCCATAGAAACAAAGTAATAAATAAATATGTTCGAATCACCAGATGATTTAAAAGCAATCTACGATGGGCGTCTATAGGGACTTGTAATTTAAATTCAAAAAGTCACATTAACTTGAAAATTAGACAAAATATTGTGTGAAATACGTTGGGAACACTATTATTCGTAACTCGGGTCCGTTACGAAAAATAGTGCCTTCACAAACAACTTTTTCTCTCATTGTAAGTCAAGCTAATTAGTCCTTGAAACATAAAAGGATTTAAAACTGCAGACTTAGAAAGCTAATTAGTATGTTCAAGGCTCATCAGGAAACTAGGAAAAGGCATCATTTACAACACAATTTATATCAATTTATATATTTAAACATTTAAATTAAAATAGTATTCAGCATAAAAAAAATTTACACATAATATTAGAAACAAAAACAGAAGGAATATTTTACCACTTCATGAATAGAAGAAGTAATAGTTTTGGTACCATACGTTACAAAACGTCAAGCCCTTTGCAGATGTAAACCAGCTTGGTAATGACTCACCCAAATTGAACTAAATAAAAATTGAATCTGAATTATCCATACTTTGAAAAGTATCCACTATTTGGTTCAAAGACAAAATGTCATCAAATCTATTTTCCTCCGCTTTAGGTTGTGCACGGAGCGTTTTCCATTCATTCAATTTATTCGTGTACTCGGTGACTTTTTCCGAATTATGCATATTAGTATAAATATTGATCATACCCCTATAATCATATTCCAAACCTGGATGATCTTGTCCAAATAAAATACTTTTAATCTTTATCGATTTTGTATACATTTTTTCAGCATCGGCGTAACGATGCATTTGATAGTTATATAAGGAGGCTAACTGTTCCATATTGACGGCAATTCCGTGATCAAAAATTTCTTTTTTGATAGCAATTGCTTTCAAGTGCATCTGCTCCGATTCATCCATTCTCTTCATGGTCTGATACAGCCTGCCTAAATTGGCGTACTGATTAGCGGTCACCAAATTTTTCTCACCGTACGTTTTCAAGCAGGAGGCCAAAACTTCCTTGTGCAGTTGTTCCGATTCGTTCAGATAAGAACTCCGCACACTTATATTTTCTTCCTCTGGTATATCCAAGGCGATTTCTTCCATAATAAGAGCCTTAACTTTTTTGGCTGAAGCCATGAGGATATGATCAGAGGGAAATTGATAACTCAATTTATCCAAGGCCATGTTTGCATGATCACTGTAAAAAAAATAGATTATTACTTCTTCAAATACAACTTCAACATGAAAATATTGAAAGAATACATTGGTACGTTATAGAAACAGGTGATTATAGGGACAATATTTATTGTATTCGTTTCCTGTGTGAATAACAATAAACAATTCAAATGATTCTGTAATTCTCACAGATATGACCGCTAAATCTCGTATAAGTGAACTCGTTTTGTAAAGATCTGTTCATATCTGTAAAAATATACAGAGTGTGCCATTTAAAATACAAAAGTTTGCGTTCTTATCAACTCACCTCGTATGATTTTATACCTGAATGATGAGGAGTTATTCGTTACAAAAGCATACTACTTTCAAGTAAAAAATATGCACCTACATTATCAGCATTCCAAACTTTTGTTATATCTTGTATAAAACAAGTTGTCTACAGAAAATAATTGCCAAAATTTCAAATGGCTTACTGCAAATAGAAAATTATATATATATATATATATATATATATATATATATATATATAATTTTCTATTTGCGGTACATGGTCAGTATATGTACATATATATATATATATATATATATATATATATATATATATAAAGAATACAAAAAATATCTTACCTTGCTTCACGAAATCTACCATTTTTATATTCATGGACGTATAAGGCATAAGCTAATTCCACCTGTGCTACAGCTATAGGTATATTTGTGGAACTGGAGAATAATTCTTTTCGAACTGTCAATAACTTCTTATAATACTTCACAGCTCCTTTTGTGTCACCAGAATTCAATAGATAAAATCCATAATCACTCAATAAGTCTGAGTAATAAGGATGTTGCTTATAAGAAAGAACCTTCTTCGCCCATTTGAATGCCTGTTTCATTATAAAACCAGCTTGTCTTAAATTACACTTACTAATGCTTGACTTAGCGGCCTGCTTAAGTACTTTTATAATAATTCTGGAAAAACACTTCATTAGTAATGAACTAATTATGATGATAATAAAGATCGATTAACAGTGTATAAATACTTACTCGTTGGGCAAGTTTTCGTCGAGGGATCTCAGAGCCCTATCTGACCATTCAGCAGCCTAAAAAATAATAAATTTACCATTATATGAATGATGATTACTGTATATTAATTAGCTTATAAGAATAATTTCTCTACTTACCATAATAAAATCACTTTTCAAAAGATGAAAGGAAGAAAAATTACAGTAAATCGTTGCCAAATTTGGAACATTGACAGCGTCTTTGAATCCATCAATGATCGACAGAATTTTTTTGTGAGTATTTTCCGCTCCGGATATATCTCTAATAGACATTTGAGCATAAAATTTCCTGAAAAAGAGACAAATATTGTGTTATAACTCATGAAATAAACTGTAAAAAAACAAGAAATGTCCAAGTCCATTTAAAAATTTTCAACATTTTTTTGTAATAAAATTGAAATATCTAGGTATTAGAAAAAAGTGAAAGTTATTCTCTTAGAATTAAGGAAGGCGGTGATGAATTTTAAAATAAGGCACAAGCGATGAAATTTGAAATGTGAAGTTGATAAAAGAATTATGTTGTGTAATCGGATATTCTCTACTGTAGTTTGAGAATGCAATATTAACAAGTTGGGAGGTTTCTCAAACAGTTAAAGATTAGCCCGACTGTAGATAAAATCATTGAAATAATTGTATGTGGACAACTTAGACAATATTTTGCTAAAAAAGGCATACCAATAACTGGAGAGTTTGGAGTTAAAAATGAGCAATCATGTGAGTCAATGGTTCAGTACGTTTTGGCAGAGTGTAAAAAAAAGTGAACAATGATGAAATTGTGATTTGCGTATTTGTTGAATTGAATGCGTACATTTCAGACAAAAGACTGCAATATTTTAGTTGAAAAGTTAGTTTCTTGTTGAATGGAGGAACCGAAGGTTATTTAACGGAAAGGTATAAAAAACTGAAGCAAATACGAGTATATCAGAAAAAAAATTGAATTTTTTAGGTGTTCCACAGGGAAGTGTACGGAATCCCCCTTTTTTATTGCTTTTATAAATGATATAGTAAACATTTGAAATGGCGTTCTAGAAATCTATTTGCGGACGACATACTTGAATCTATTTCAGGGAAAAACTATCATAAGATTACAGATATTGGAGATGGTGAACTTGATATTCTGTACAATTAGCTATGTAAATAATGAAAAAAAAACATAGTGTATGGTTGCTGGATCGAAAGGACACTATAAGAAATATTTGGACTTGAAATTAGCTCTAAATATTAACAACTCCGGTAGTAGATTTTTGAAAGAAATCAAGTATATAGTTATTATTCTGGATCAGCAACTGAGTTTTTCTTCTAATATTGATTATTTTTAACAGAAAATTTTTTTAAGATGAAGTTTGAAATTTTGAAGAATTACTAAATAGTATATATATATATATATCCTTAAAAAATCACGTTTTACGATAAGGATATTCCATTCATAAGAAAGATAACTGCGACAGTCCAGTCGAACATTGGAAGAATCGAAAGCTATGTGCGTTATGATAATGAATAATCCAGTGTATAACTCGAAAAGAATGCTCTTCCCACAAATTGTGGAGAGTGAGGAGTTGGACCCCTCATTTCCTTTCGGATGATACAGTGTAGTGCATAACGCTTGAAAATCAAATACAGTACGATACGACATTCCTATTTAATTGCATATTGCATGTTAGGAATTTATTCACGACAATGAATGACCAATATAATTTCATCACTGAAAAACAGTACTTGGGTGTTTTTTTAGCATAACTGATACTTGTTTCATTTCACAGGCCTCACATATAAACAAATGTAAACTAGAAGCATTTTAATTTTACTTGCTCCAATATATTGATTTCTCGCAAACCACTCGATGAAACTTACACATTAATAAGGTAAATAAATCACTTGGCTTAAGTTAAACAGAAGTTTAATTTTTTGTCGTTGATATTTATTTTTCGAGTTTCAACCCATATTCACAATTTTCAATTCTCTTCAATTCAGTTTTGAAAATTGGGTGAAACCCGAAACATATATGTCAACGACTTGAACTTTTGTGAAAATTAAACCAATTGAATTATTACGCTTATCAATTTACTTGATTCGTTCAAATTTTTCACTGCCGAAGGCGTGTCTAGATTTCTAGCAGCAAATTCTGAGTTGTTTTTTCGGTTTTTTCTATAATTTACATTTAAGATTTTAGATATTCAAATTTGACACTGAGAAAACCTAACAACGACAGAACGATAGTGTACTATGACAAAATGATAATTTCATTTGAATCATTAAGTTTTCGGACTTTTTTGGTTATCTATATTGTGAATACAATAGCGAACTAATATTACATAAAATTTTGTATGCTTTACGAGTATTTATTCATTCATTTAAACGGACTTGCCGTTTTACAAAAATATATAAGTATAAATAACTATTCATGGATATATCAGTTTTTTCGCCCGGAGTTGACCATAAAATCAGCTGTTAAAGTGTGACAGATACGTTTATGAAACAATGGTCTAACCAAATACAAACACACAATATACCACTTAAATATATACTTACTTATTATAACATTCCAATAACTGTATCACCGAATCTTCTGTAAGTCCAAATTTATGGCACAATTCCTCTGTAACTCTCAGCACCTTTATAGAGCAGCTATAAGTACCAGTCTCAATAAAAAAACCTCCTAATCTTAATCCCATATCGATGTGATAGCTGCGTAGATCGGTCTCTGGCATACTTTTAAGACTTTCGTAACTTCTTTCTAATTTATCAGCAAGGTTGTAACGTTGCGAAAGAAGTCTATATTCGAACATTTTGATCAACTCACCACATTTGCTCCTCACAGAGAGCAATCTATCGAAGTCATGGCAATCATCTATTTCATATTCAAACCAAAACGACAAGTGATTTGAATGAATCTGGAACAAAAATAACAATATTTCAAGAATGAAGAACAGAAACCTTCAAAGGCGAGTCATTTTGTCACCAGATTTCATAACTATTGAGATTGAACCAAATAAATGTCTAATTGAAAGCTGCAAAATAATAAAGTTTTTATGAAATTTTCATGAATTTCATGTGTCGAATAAAAGTTCACTAACTATTCAGAGTAATATTTTATAGTATTATATTATATGAATTCCAAATACCTGTATGTATAAAACTTACATAAGTCCACCAGGATATTATGTATAAGTTTGTTCAGAAATTGCCGAAATACGTTAATATTTATTTGAAGAGGGACACTTTTTGATTACAAATTCGTTGGTGTATGGCCATCGCCCTGAACTAACATTTCGTTGGAAGGGATGGGTGAAGTGTATTCAATGGTCGAGTTTGTCAACGAATATTATTAATAACATTTTCAAATTGCCTATAGTTCATTTCTAAATAGTAGTAATTTCTTCGTTCAACATTTTCTCCTACATTTTGCAACATTTCAGGTTTTAGTTCATAACATAATAACAACATTTTCTGGCGAAAATCGAAAATAAGAGACAGAATGTAAGAGAAAATGTTGAACGAAGAAACTATTACTATTTAGAAATGAATAGTAGGCAACTAGAACATGTAATTAATAATATTCTTTCAGAAATTTGATTGCTTAATGCATTTCACCCATCACTTCCAAGAATTTTGTACACAGAAAGTAAAGTCAAACAGAATTTTTATATCATATTTATAAAAACAATTGAAAAACCTTCAAAATGATGTCACATATTTATTTTCATTTGAAATTCTTGAGGGAATTGCCTACCCGCTGAGATGAATGATTGTACACTCACTAATTTTCAATAAAATATGTCCACCTCCAAATAAAAATTGATCTATTTCCGCGTATTCCGGAAAAACTCATACTTACAGCAATATTCAGCTGGACTGTTTTATGTGGGTCACCTGGTACAACATATGTTTATATGAATGTTTTCAAATGTTCACAGAGCTTGAAATCATCTAGAATGTTCAGAAGAACGTAGTTATTGGTAGTGTAATCAATTTAGGTTCTTTCGTTTAGATGTTTGCTATCATTTTCATGTCGAATAGTTTAATATTGATTACTAGCTTAGTCGTTTGATCCATATAATCGAATGATAACTTTTTTTCGGATAGTTCAATGAGCCGGCAGGTAAAATGAACCGCTACGACATGTTCAAGAGAATGTATTTATTAGTATTATAATAAAAACTTGGTTTGTTATCATTTTTATGTTATATCAGTTAAATGATTAAAAACAAGCTTAACCTAGGCATCAATATAATCGAATAATGAATTTCTTTTTGATAGTTCGATGAGCTCATAGTTTAATTAAACCAGTATGAAATTTGCCGCGAGAGGGTGTGTCTTATTGTTTTCTGTATTCTCCGAAAATCGAACAGATTTGGGAACTGTCACATTTTCTTGCGTTCATAGCATAAAAACGGAATATCGTACTGAACTAAAAATGCTTTTATTTATTACATTGGTCTCTCGACATTCGACCTGTACCCGCGTCTTTTTGCAGGCTCCATCGAAAAAGCATTTCGACTCACAAAAAGAGCATTTTTGAGGTTGGTCATCTATGGTCCGTATTCAAAGACGATTACCGCTTTAATTATTAATATATGATTAATCATTCACTAACATATGATTTTTATAAATAACTTTAAAAATAACACACAATCTAATCGAACAAACCCAATTTAATTACATCATTAATTTAATAATTTTCAACGTATCAATTCAAACACGATTCTAGATTAAGTAACTATGAATTATAAAGAGAAAAAGATAACATTCGTATATTTTTTTGAGAAATATGACAGCGCATAATAAAAATTTTTAATACCATAAATATGAAAAAGAAATTAAAACGAGTGTTTCATTCATAAATGAATAATAAATAATAATTCTGAAAGCTTCTTCTTAGGAAACAGTTAAAATTTAATAAACTTTCAAATTGTTGAGGAACGATGCTACATGAAAATCTTCATGAAATGTATCAACTGCATCAATTTGATGGAGTTGAATGAGTAATTTTGATAAAATGTGATTCTATATTCAATCGTATTCCAAATCCGTATTTTAAATTTATTTAAAGAAATAGAATGAAACAGCTTTCAATATAAAAATCATCTCTTTCAAAATGAAAGTTCAGCACAGAACAGAAATTGTTATTGAGAAAGCTATGATTGATATAATTTAGTTTTTTCCAGTGTAATCAAGAGGAAGATAATTCAGACATTTAAACTCTTAGTTATTAAATTGAAAAACTGATAACTGATAATCAATTTGCAGATCGAGGGAGTTCATTTTAATTCAGAAACAAAACTCGAATATAAAATCACAAGAAATATGGATAGATTCTTCAAAACTGAAATATAATTTATGGATAAATTTTCGAATAAAGTACATAAATATGATTTAAAGTACAAATTCAAGAACTTAATAAATCCAAAAATTTCAAACAAAACATTGAAAATATTGAAATCATAACAAATTGAGATGACCTATACCTGATTTCTTTATTTCCCACTTATATATTCTTAGTTCATTTCTGTACAAACTATTAATATTCCTATTATGCATTACAATAGAATAATCAGGAGTAAAATTATAACTGGAAAAGGAAGAAAAAATGAATATATCATAAGAAAATGAAGTCCTAAGATGGAAAAATATGGCACATAATATAAAACATGGCAGAAAAGAACACTCGGAAAGAATGGTAAATTAAACAACAGAATAGAAGCAATATGCGAGAAAATAATTCAGAAATACCGAAAAGGAAAAAGATTCAATGAATATGAAAGGAAAATAAATTGTCAGATTAGAAAAAATGAAAGAAAAATAAAACAGAATTGAAAAATAAAATTGGAGATACTAATCGAGAGTGCGAATCAATGAAGCACAATATAAGGATAGATACATATCATACACAAAAAACCGGAAATCAACAATTAAAAAGAAATTAAATTGAAAATGCAGAAAATAATTCTAGAGAGTAACTTATAATACGAAATATGGAAATTACAGTGTTTTCTATCACTATGTTTTATTTATAATACAGTGACTTTCTCGTGCTGATTCTATGATTTTTAACAGCCGTAGTAAGACAGAAAACAAAGTAACTTCTTTATTCCATGTTAAATTGAACTACCACAATGTAGAGGACTACTTAATCCAAATTACTAGAAATTACTATATTCTACCACAAACAATTCAAAATGATATCAATACATATAATAACTTGTTTCAATTATAATCAGTTGTCATTATCTTAACGTCCGAAACATTTCAATATTTGTAGAGAATGGTTTAGAACAAATTCCACTGTTAAAGTACAGGGTTTATACATTTATGGGTATGCATTGTTTCTTCATAAACACAGGAAAAGATATACAACTAATAATCAAAACTTTACAAATAGCACAAAGACATCAGTATTAATTTCCCAATACACAGGGTCACTCCATCTTAAGTAGGTATCCGTCATTGAGATGTATCAAAATATTTAATAATTCCCTAGAAATCAATATAAAACTAACTAATGTAAGAAATTCCAAAAATAAATGGAAAAATTTCTTGATTAACTTAGAACTTGTATAATATGGAGGATTTTTGTTGTTGTAAGATCAAGTGTATCCTTAAAATATTTATAGATTAGTGTTGAAGTTATTTTGCTCAGAGAGAGAGACTATTTTCAAATAAAATTAGTTATTCGATTTAAATGAATTTTGGACTTACCTTATGAAGAATATTTTTAAAAATATGATTCGGAAGCTTTTTGATTTCTTCTTTAGAAATTTTATGTTGCACAGTGTTTGAAACCAAAGTGTCTAAACACAAATCATACAGGGACTTTGGTACGGACTCCATTTTTAATATCGCAATAATCACTAAAAGCAAAACACCGTATGTTAACTGCACTTGAAACGTTATGATTCAGTGCAGAAAGGTACATAGGCATATTCAGATCATACATAAAAATTTTTCTTCTTCTTAACTACCTCAAAACTATAGAAGATCTACATTCTACGATTAATTAATATCATCATTGAACTAATATGTATTAATAATATTTATTGATTATTAGCTGATTTTGTAAACAAATTTCAAGTGTCCTAGTAGTGGGTTAATGAGGAACTCATTAATCTTTATTTTACACCTTTTTTCTTCATTGTTATTCTGATCATGCGCAAAAGAACTTTTTTTATTTTATTTCTCAGTAACTTTTGAGGGAGGTGAACTTCATGACATGATTTGGTCACTTAAAGGAGAGTTCATCTGATTGTGATGAAGATGTGTGTTCAATCGCGAAAAACAAACATGGCAGAATTGCAACATGAACTTTATGAGGAATTAAATCAACACAACTTTTTTCCGAACGAAGAATTCTCTTTATTCAAGGATACAATATAAATCTAAAGAAACAAAAAAAATCCATACTTGAAAGTAAAGAAAACTTAAACTATGACTTAAAAAGGCATGTCACTCAAGTTTTATTTCAGGACTACTGAGTGTTAAACAATTGTTTTCTTTCTTATAAAAATAGGAAAATTATATTGAAATAACATATGATAAAGGTTTCAAATGAAATTAAAATCAATCAAATACTACAATCTAACCTTTACAAATATTCATTTTTATGGAATTAATAATGAATCATAGATACGCAGTTGCTCTTTGGATAAAAAGATGTATTCTTTGTTCTATAGAAGTTTTTCAGTTTCAAATTATTGTATGATTGTTAAATTTTTATCAGCTTCGAATATCAGTAAAAAATGAGTAAATATATTTATCACATTGTACTCATTGAAAAATGATTAAAAATTTTCTCTAATTCACCTTATTTTTGGAATTTTCATTTGATTTTTCTGTTCGCACAAGCCACAGAATTGAAATTTTATCGGAATTGAAGTAGCCATTCTCAGTAATAACGTCGTATAAAATAATTTATTAGAACATATTGGATAAAAATCTCAAATCAACAATTGCTGTGTTGTTTAGTAATAAAATATTGAAATTAAATATCCGAATACTTCGTAATCAGCGTTTTATTTACCTGTCGACAGTTAATCCTAAATTGGTCATAATTAAAGTTTAAATACTTACAAATTACATTTTTGGCGTCTTTCCTGAAAATCGATCCATTATCCCTTCGTTTTCAGTTTTCTGGAACAATGAAAAAATTCCGAGAAATATTGGATACGATAGCTTTAAAGCCTTTTATGTCAAGTTCTTTCAGCAATTTTTGAAATAAACAATTTCATCGATATTATTCATCAATACAAATGAGTTCATTTACCTTCAGTAATAGAATAGCGATATGGAATAATTAGGGTTAATTAGGGTTTCGATTACCTGAGGCTAGTTTATTTTAATTTGGCTATTATTGAAGTTTAATTATTTACTAAATCTATTTGTGTACGCATATTTCAAGTCCTACATCATGTCGATACAAAGTTTATGTTTTTCGAATTGAATTTTGAATATCTAATTCTATATACTTATGCATAATTCACGGTAATTTTGATTCGGTGGGTTGGTAAGCACGATGGCGTTTGACAAAGGCAAACTGGAAACTTGAAATGCTAATAAGCGAAAACCATAAAATCTAGAAATAGACACAGACAGTTGAAATAAGATACTACGCAGTCCGTAGATTTATCAAACTTGTATGCAAGTCATTTTGAAAAAAATTTTAATGGAAGTATTCGACTATGAATAAATGAAATAAATTAATATTTATAGGTATACATATTATAAATATGGAATTTTTTAGATCTTGAGTTTTGATGAAATTGATCTGTCCAAGTTAATAATCTTCTTTCAAATACCCTTTATATCTTCGGTCCAGACGGGAAATAGTGTTATAATATTATATGTTGGAAAAGTTTTGATTGTGAAAGATTTCTTTGAAAAAAAAATCTTCTGCTGAAATTCGACAAAGTGCGAATTATTGCCATTTTTGCACGTTCTAGGAAATATTTTTTACTTTTTTTCGCTTTATCGACAGAGATGGATGCAGCACAGTAAAATTCAAGAATTAAGAACTAAGCTTTTTTTTTTTTGACAAAAGTCTGAATTTACTTACACGCTTTATCTCCTGAGGTAAGGCGTTTTACAAGAGTGTTCCTACGTGGAGGGCATGAGACTTTGTTTTCTCTATTTTCGGTCTCTATATCTGACAGTGGAGTTGACTTCTGGTACTATATAGATGTTTGCACCTTACACAACTTTCACCGCATTTATAAATCATCAACAGAGCTTTTTTGTACAATAATTGTTCAACCGTGTACACTTTACACTTCCCTGAATAGAGAGTGATAGGATTAAAAACGAGCCCTTTGCATTATTATCTTCAGAATGAATTTCTGAGTAGTTTCCAGACATTCAAGATGAGTTTTGTAAGCTGCGTCCCAACCAACTATACCATTAAATATATAGATTGCTCGCAAACCACTCGATGAAACATTTTGGATATTGATAAGGCAAATAAATACACTTGGCTTGAGTTTCACAAAAGTTTAATTATGTTGTTAACATATATGTTTCGAGTTTCACCCCATTATCAAAACTAAATAATGAACTGATAATGGGGTGATACCCCAAACATATATGTTAACAACATAATTAAACTTTTGTGAGCCAAGTGTATTTATTTACCTTATCAACTATACCATATACCAAAATTCACTGCGCTAACGAGAATAAATTATGAATATTGTTTTTTTTTGATAATATATTGACTAGCAGTTTGAATTTTGGTACTGTACACTAAGTAATAAGTTTGATATGCTCATCCCATCTCAGCAATCGGTCGATGTACACGCCCAAGTATTTCATTTTATTAGTCTCTTCGACGAAATTCCGATCATAGTCACAGTTCCTTCTTTTGTGTATCTTAATTGTTTTTATATTTAGATAAGTGGTCTCCGTCAACGTGGAGGTGGTAAATTTCGTCTTCAGAATGTTCAAAGTTAACAAATGATTTTCTATTTTCCTACAGATTACTGTCAATCTCTCCTCAGCTTTTTTAGTGACGTATTGCCACTGAATATAAATACGATATCATCGGCATAAGCTACGACCATCGTATCTGAATCAAATTTCATTATTATAAATATTGAAGAACAAGGGTAGTTGATTGTTTTTTTTACTGTTGTCATTATTGACTTTTACTGTCTGAGTTCGATCTTTCAAGTATGATCTGATTAGGTTACAAGATTTAACTTTAACGCCATACTGCTCAAGTTTGTCAAGTAAAATCTCATGAGAGACCGTATCGAATGCCCTTTCCAAGTCAACAAACATGGCGATTACCTTCTTGTTTCTGTCAATAGACTCATATAGAGTTTTTTTTATAATTTCGGAACTGTCAACTCCAACGATTTGAAATTTGGTATTTAGATCAAGAATGAGAACCCCTCAAGTTTTTGCTAAATTTCATGAGAATCATGCAATTAAAAGATTCAAAATTTTATTTTGTCAGTAGAGCAGCGTCAAGCAAGTTCCTTACTTGGATCGGTGACCGCTTTGGCTATGAACATGCACTCAAAAGCTGCTGACTTCATAGCAGTGCTTTCCTAGAGTATTTTCATAAGTATCGCAATAGCTGATAAACCGTTGAGTTTTTACCCAAGATATGGCAAATAGTTAAAATGTTTATCAAATGAGCTATCTAATGATACAATAATATACCAGATTTGACATTAGAAATAAGAAAGTACTTGGCTGTTTCCGGTATTACAGAAAGTCGGAAAATATTTTAGACAGAAAGTTCATTGTCGAAATCCCTAACATGCCTATTTTTTTAACAAAATAATGTTTAGTTTTCAATAGGAGTGTACTTATTGAGGAAAGAATTGCATTCTACAAATCATCGAATTGATTTATTTAAAAATTATCGATTATTATACTGAGTGGCAGTTATTTGAGAACCGAGGAAAATATTGGCCTTATATTCATTGACAATGGTATAGGGTCCATATAAATGACCGTAACCATTTGACCGTTGGCTCTGGTCGACCACACTACTACACGAGGGAGATAAAAATCAAAAGATTCATAAGGATAGAAGCTAGAAACTGCAACCCAAAAAGCACTCCAACTCCTACTAAGATGTAATGGTCATTTATAAAAACCCTGTATTATATAAAAAACTACAAAAGCACTGACGTGAAGTCAGAAGCTTTTTCGCGCATGTTAATAGACAACGCGGTCGCCCATCCAAGTAATGAACTGGCTTGGTGCTGCTCTGCTAATCAAATATTTTTTATAAATTTTCGAATGACACAATCTTCACGAAAATTTGCGCAAACCTTGGCGACATCGTTCTACACCTGAATGCTAAATTTCAAATCGATGGAGTCAACAGTTTCTAAAATATAAAGAAAAATCTGTGGTCACATAATAATTTTTTATGAATTTCCTAATGGTATGATCCTCACAAAATTTTGTACAAACTTGAGCGTCATCATTCTTCGCCCAGATGCCAAATAACAAATCTATTGAGTCTACAGTTTCGAAAATAACAAAAATTCTCTGCTCACACTAAAATTTTTAATAAATTTTCTAACGGCACGATCGTCTCGAAATTTTGGACGAACTTGAGCGTCATCATTCTACTCTTTAGAACCGAATTTAAAATCGCTCGAGTAGTTAGTTCCGACAGTATGGAGAAAAATACTTCTCTACTCGCAAAATATTTTTTATTAATTTAGTTATAGCGTGGTCCTTACAAGATTCTTGAAAATTCTGTGCATTGTCATTCTTCATCTCAATTTGCAATTTCAAGACGATCGGCCAGCATTACCGAAAACATCGAATAATAGGGAAAAATTTCAATTAGCTCCGAAACCACTCGACCGAAGATATTCGGAGTCTCTACCGACCCTGAAAATTCTCTACTCTAACTTTTTCCGCTCGGCAGTTATCCTGCTTACGGACTTGACCGGCCGGACGGACAGAATTGAATTTTATATCGGATTCTTCATCAGGTAGTCTTTTAAGACCATTTTCGGCACAAAATGTGCCGATGTTCCCTAGAACCTGCGCACAAAAAGAATTTCTTCAAAATATAATGATACGCCAATGCTTTGTTCTCAAACAACGCAGTTCGGGAGATATCACAATGCTTCTGAAAAATCGTAATGAAATGAGAAATTACTTTGTTTTCTATCACTTTTATTTACTTATTATACAGTGACTTGAGTTTCGTAGTGTTACTACATTTTCAAACTGAATAAACAACTTATCCTACGAATACCGTTCGTTAGAATATAATATTTTTGGGAAGGAATCGAAATCCACGTTTGCAATTTCGGACTTAAGCTTTGACTAGAGTCAAAGTCAAAGTCAAAGTTTAACTATCGGTTTAAAACGTGCGATGACGTTGTCCGATGCCTAGATTCCATTATTTGCGATCTTCCTATTGTCCTGTTTGTAAGTTTCGATCGCTCATTGCCTTTCGTATTTCCTCCATCCTGTTGTTTCTTGGTCTTTTCCTTCGTCTTCTTATGTTTGGTATCCACTTCATCGTTTTTTTCGGCAGTCGTGTTTGTCCGTTGTTCGTTGAACATGTCCATAGCAGATCAGTTGTTTTCTCTCTGTATCATCCTTCATTCTACTTTCTACTGCCATTTGATGACGAATTTCCTGGTTTCTTATTCTTGTTATTCTAGCCGATCTCCTCAACGCATCCATCCCTGCAGCTTTTATCCTTTTTTTTTCATTCTGTTAGTCTCCATGTCTCAGATCCATTTGTTAGAAAGATGACTCCCTGTAAATTTTTTGAGGTTCGTGGGACTTCCGGTTTCACTCGTAGTGACATCAACTTTCGTTTTTCAAATAATAAGCCCCATATCTTATGATGAAAATAGATTCCTCATAAAATTCTGAGTTGTTTATTTGTCAAATTTTCGAATTTATCTCTGAAATTTCTTTTTTAAAGTGAAATTACGAAAAAAATTGAAAATGGCGCTCTGCTGAAACATAGATAGACATCTTCAAGGTTTCTCATTGGAAGAATGTCGTTTTTAGGCGAGAAGTAAGAGTGATGCTTCTGTTTCAATAGTCAGAATTAAAAATCTTGATACAGGAGGTCACAAAAGCGTTGACAAAGTTGGTAATTTCGAAAAGGTGAAAACTCAATTTTTTCAAATTAGAAACTAATTTTTTATATCCATAATGGAATATACGTTGAAAAATAATGTAGGTGTGGAAATATCATCAATGCCCTAAAATGTATATCTTCTGGGATAGGCAGTCGCGATTACATTATCTAATATCAATCTCCTAAAAAAAACAAACAAAACTAGAAATTGAGTATGTCTATGAGCACAATCTAAAATAAATGTTCAGTATGTCCTCCCATATTCTTCAAAATTTCTCCCAATTACGAGGAATTTACTCATCCTAGGTAATTGTGAGGGAGTATCAATTAAACACGAATAAATATTATCTGACATAATTCAAGATGTACACATCTGAATGTGTGGAACATTTGTCGGAATGAAATGAAGAATTAGAAATAGCAGTGATTGAATGTTATTTGTAGAAGGGAATAATTTAAATCGTCAATAATTTTCTTGCTGGGAAGAAGAAAATTCAAAATGTGCTCTCGTTAATTGTTTTTGCCGAATATCTCAGAAAAATATGAATTTTGGTGCATTTGTGGCTTTTCTACGTCTCCATTATTTTTTAACGTAGATTTCATTATGGCTATAAAAAAATGGGGTGCTTATTTGAAAAAAATTTAAAAAATTAAAATCACGTTTTCGAAATTGCCAACTTTGACAACGCTTCTGTGACGTTCTGTATCATGATTTTTAATTCTGACTTGTGACAGAAGCATTATTCTTACTTCTCGCGGAAGCCATTTTTTCAATGAGAAACTTTGAAGATATCCATGTTTCAGCAGAGCGATATTTTAAATTTTTTTCACAATTTCTCGTTAAAAAAAATATTCTGACAGAAATTCGAAAATTTCACATTAAAACTCAGAATTTTATAGGGAATCTATTTTGATCATAAAACATGGGGCTTCTATTTGAAAAACGAAGGTTGATGTCACTTCGGGGAAACCGGAAGTCTACAAATCTCAAAATATTTACAGGGAGTCATCTCTCTAGTCAGAGCTTAACTCCGAAATTGCAAACGTGAATTTCGATTCATTCCCAAACATATTCTAACAAATGGTATTCGTGGGACACCCGGTATACTACTCTGTCAAGGAAGTACCGGGAATTTTCAATTAAAACAACATTTTTACATTTAATCGTCAAAATTTATTGGGTCGCCTTCAAAATAGGCTCCATTTGCTCCAATACGTCTATGCCTACGGCACTTCCAATTATCGAAACATTTTTTATAGGCGTTTTCCGGGATGGACTTTAGCTCTCGCGCCGAATTTTGTTTTATGGCTTCAATCGACTCAAAACGGGTGCCACGAAGGAGCAATTTCAGTTTTGGGAAGAGGAAAAAGTCGCAGGGAGACAAATCCGGCGAATACGGTGGTTGCTGAAGCACGTTTGTTGAGTTTTTGGCGAGAAAGTCAGTCACAATCGTAGCTCGGTGAGAAGGCGCGTTATCGTCATGCAAAATCCATGAGTTGTTCGCCCACAAATTTGGCCGCTTCTTACGGATACGCTCACGCAAACGTTTCATAACGCCTAGGTAATACTCCTTGTTTACCGTCTGACCCTCTGGAACGAATTCGTAGTGCACCACGCCACGGATATCGAAGAAAACAATGAGCATCACCTTCATTTTCGGGCGGCTTTGGCGTGTTTTTTTCGGTTTCGGCTCATTTTTTGCCACCCATTCCGATGATTGCTGGCTTGTTTGCATATCGTACTCGTAGACCCAGGTCTCATCACCATGCGTTCCATGAATGTAGAATCGGAATTACAGCGATCCAGCATGTCTGAAGCAACCTGTTCGCGATGACGTTTTTGAAGAAAATTCAGGTCTTTCGGTACGAGTCGTGCGGCCACCTTTCTCATGCCCAAAATATCAATCAAAATCGTACGTACGGACTCGTGGGATATCTTAAGATCATGTGCTATCTCTCTCAAGCTGCTACGACGGTTTTCCAGCACCCTTTCCTTAATTTTATCGACGTTATCTTCGATCGAAGCCGTCGATGGGCGACCACTTCACGACCGTCCTTGAAGGCTCTGTACCACTGATATGCACGAGTTTTCGATAGAGCATTATCACCAAAGGCCTTTTGCAACATTCTCAATGCATCGGCACACGAAAATTCATTTGCAACACAAAACTTTAAACAAATTCTTTGCTCAACGTAATCACCCATATTAAAAATCGGCACGCACTCTGACATCGACTGACTTAATCAGCTGTTGCAAACACACTAGTTGACAGATCCCGCTCAAGCTTGCATTAGTAATTAAGGACAGTGGTACCAACCTAGGAAAAAAAATTTTTACCTGCCTCATTGCCCCGCCAGATTTAAATCGATATTTCCCGGTACTTTCTTGACAGAATGTATATTTATTGATGGTTTCGGCAAAACTTTGAAAAGTTGGGTTTGTCGCAGGCCGTCTACTTATTTAATAGTTTTATTTTCGGTACGTGTTCTTTGTATTTATGGATTTCTATGGATACCAGGATGTGTAGTTTTTTCCTTTCGCTTCCACGTGCAATATTTCAAGATTGTCCAAATCTGGGAAGATATGATGGGTTTCGCATATTTTTCGACAAAATGTTTCGCAAAATTGAAGTTATCTTTCCGATTCCTAAATGCAGATTGATGTTCATTGTACTTTTTGTGGAAAGATCTTCTGGTTGGTCCTATATATACTGCACTGTTGGCAACTCAATTCATAGACTTCAGAATTATTCAGCCGGTTGCTTTTGTCTTTTGCATTAAAAAAATGATCGGAAATTTTATGTAAGTGTGTGTTATTATGTTAATTTTTGAGAAAATTGGAGCTTTTTTTTGATGATCCAAAATATATATACTTTTTTATATTTTTATAACTTACTGAATGGGCAACAATAATAGACTTCATCTTTTTCGAATATTTTTCATAACTTGTTCCGCGTTGGAAAGGAAGTCGTTATCAACTATATTGAATATTCCTGTCTGAGAAGAATTTGGGAAAATATATCGGTTGCGTTAAGTTAGCGAAAAGTGAGTGAAAAAAATTGTGATACTTCACACTATGTTTAGAACTCAATTTGATGCTGACTTCACACAGCATCAACATTTTCAGGTGTTTCATGGGTTTAATGCCAATATTTATAACCAATTTTTCCTAATTTGTTCTGTTGAAATGATTTCGATAGATTTTCATTTATTCGCAGTTTTAATATTTGGTGCCGAGCTCAGACTTTCTAGTCAATATTTAATAACCAATTTATTCTTTTGAAGTAAATGAAAAAATTGAAATGCAATATTTTATTACAAAAATGAATTCGAAGGAATACTAAAGATTATATAACTCATGTTTCATAGAATCAATAAAATCTGTGAATTTTCCATAGATACGGTGTATTGATAAGTGAATATACCCTTGAAGACGTTGTATAATCGTTTGGGTGTTTCGCCGTCCTGCCATATTGTGATCATTTCCATCGTAACGTTCTTGGACGTTCGCCAAATAAAAGAAAAGTCGAACTCAAAGAAATGTCATTGAATTTTTCAAAATGCAGCGCTCTGGTTATAGTTCTAGTATTGAAATAGATCAAAAAATTGAAAATTGGACACCAGAAAATACCACAAAAACACATAATCATGTTTCGAAACAGTTTACGATGTTTCGTGAACATCGAAATTACAAACTTTGTGCTGATATTTCGAATGAAGAACTAGCAGATATGCTGAAAAATTGGGCATTCAACATAAAACGTGCAGACGGCAGAGAATATAAAGAAAGTACAGTAAAAACCATTTGGAATACTTCTGCTAAACTCTTACAGAAAAAATTTCAGGAACAATTCAACAGAGAAATAAATCCATTTAAAGATATAATTTTTGAAAATTCTAGAAAGGCTTGTGCAGCTTAAAGAAAGAAAATACAAGCAATTCCACACAACAGCCCCCAAGCCCCCCTCAGCTGAGTTAGTGCTGGGAATGTTTTCGATGAAATTTTTTTTGTACATAAGAACATTTATGAATAAAATGAACGTACTTCAATGTGAAATTATCAAATGTAAGAACCGAGCACTTTCGACCAAGGTCATTATCAGGGTTCTATGGAAGGGTAAGTATAGTTAATGCAAATACAAGTAAGAAGATAGTACTAATTACCAAAGGACTAATATCACAGGCAAGATGTGAACAGGTACAAAACAAGACAAACAGCGATCAGAAAGAGTAGTCAAACAACAACTTAAAACTTTGAAAAAGATACAAATATATAAATATTATTCAGAGACCAAGACGATCGTCCGTCAACTCACTGTCAAAACAGGACATAGACAGAATTGGTGGAATTTCATTATTTACATTTTGATGTTGACAAACATAGTAACAAATTAATGAAACGGGTAAATGAGCTGCGCCTTCGCTTCGGAAACAGAGGCATACCCTTTTGAGGACTAACGTAAAATAACGCTAAATATAAATTATAAAAAAGAACAAAACAGGATAAAAAAGGTAAAAAACTCTCTTGTACCTTTTTTATTCCTTTACGTTGTTTTATTTTTAGGTAATTTTATATTTAGCGTCATTTTACGTTGGTTCCCAAACTGTTACGCTTCTGTTTCCGGAGCGATGGCGCAGCTCGCTTACCCGCTTGTCATTCATTTGTTACTATGTTAACATCAAATGATGTAAAAATGAAATTCCCTAGTTCTGTCAATTTCTTGTTTTGACAGTGAGTTGACGGACGAGCGTCTTTGATTCGGAAAAATATTTTTATCTTTTTCAAAGTTTTAAGTTGTTGGTTGACTACTCCTTCTGATCGCTTTTTGTCTTGTTGCCAAACTGATTTAGAAATTTAAATTCGTCTTAAAGAAATTCATTCGACTCCAAAACAATAGAACACTCTTTACAGCTACTCGGATCTCCTTCCACTTATGTTAGGTCAAAATTTATTGGGTCGCCTTCAAAATAGGCTCCATTTGCTCCAATACATCTATGCCAACGGCACTTCCTATTATCGAAACATTTTTTATAGGCGCTTTCCGGGATGAACATTAGCTCTCGCGCCGAATTTTGTTTTATGGCTTCAATCGACTCAGAACGGGTGCCACGAAGGGGCAATTTTAGTTTTGAGAAGAGGAAAAAGTCGCAGGGAGCCAAATCCGGCGAATACGGTGGTTGCTGAAGCACGTTTGTTGAGTTTTTGGCAAGAAAGTCAGTCACAATCGTAGCTCGGTGAGAAGGCGCGTTATCGTCATGCAAAATCCATGAGATGTTCGCCCACAAATTTGGCCGCTTCTTACGGATACGCTCACGCAAACGTTTCATAACGCCTAGGTAATACTCCTTGTTTACCGTCTGACCCTCTGGAACGAATTCGTAGTGCACCACGCCACGGATATCGAAGAAAACAATGAGCATCACCTTCATTTTCGAGCGGCTTTCGCGTGGTTTTTTCGGTTTCGGCTCATTTTTTGCCACCCATTCCGATGATTGCTGGCTTGTTTGCATATCATACTCGTATAGCCAGGTCTCATCACCAGTTATAATGCGTTCCATGAATGTAGAATCGGAATTACAGCGATCCAGCTTGTCTGAAGCAACCTGTTCGCGATGAAGTTTTTGAGGAAAATTCAGGTCTTTCGGTACGAGTCGTGCGGCCACCTTTCTCATGCCCAAAGTATCAATCAAAATCGTACGTGCGGACTCGTGGGATATCTTAAGATCATGTGCTATCTCTCTCAAGCTGGTACGACGGTTTTCCAGCACCCTTTCCTTAATTTTATCGACGTTATCTTCGATCGAAGCCGTCGATGGGCGACCATTTCACGACCGTCCTTGAAGGCTCTGTACCACTAATATGCACGAGTTTTCGATAGAGCATTATCACCAAAGGCCTGTTGCAACATTTTCAATGCATCGGCACACGAAAATTCATTTGCAACATAAAACTTTAAACAAATTCTTTGCTCAACGTAATCACCCATAGTAAAAATCGGCACACACTCTGACATCGACTGACTTAATCAGCTGTTGCAAACACACTAGTTGACAGATCCCGCTCAAGCTTGGCATAGTAATTAAGGACAGTGGTACCAACCTAGGAAAAAAAAATTCCACCTGCCTCATTGCCCCGCCAGATTTAAATCGATAATTCCCGGTACTTTCTTGACAGAATGTATTTATATTTATATGTAAAAATGTAGCTGTTAGAAATGTGAATTGAGAAACCCGAAGAAATACCATTGTTTTTGATTTTTTCCAGGTTAGTAAGCTATTTTTTATTTCTTTGTATGTTATTATTTTATTTTGTGTATTTCATTCTGGAATATTTCACACTAAATAAAATAAACTCTTCCAGAATCATGACATTAAATCGTCTATTTCTTCAATTATAAAAATAAGAATTGATTACATTCGAAAAATTCGAAAATTATTTCGGTACGACAAATATTTGAGGAACTTATGCTGAATGTTCTCCAACCGCTAGATATTACAGTTTTAATGAGGGTTCCAAACCGACGACGTAAATTTCAATTTGCTGAAAACAAAAGAATAGTACATCGTCAGCATGGCCTCATTTCTTCTGAACAGTTAACTATTTCGAAGCATTCTGTTTGATGATGAGAGTATGTTATCAATATGAAGAATGAAATTAAATTTAGCGTCGAAAAATACTCCCAAATGGCGAATTGCATCTACCCTTCGTAGCCGTGTCTGATCTTTTGCATATTCAAATTTAAGGGCTTTTATGTTTCTCGTGAATAAGATTGTCAGGCATTCACTCAAATATAGGAAGTGATTATGTTTTTTGTAGTATTCACATAATACATCCAAATCTTGCAGTATCATAATACAGTTCTCTCCAAAATATTTTAAGAAACGTATATCAAAAACCTCGTATAACTGAAGCAAGAGGATATATTATTCAAGTAAATTATCAATAAAAGGGAACCCAAGTCAGAGCCTTGTGGCACAACCAATGTGTTTGAGAACTCTAGAGACCTGTCACCAACAACACTCACAAATTGTGATCTATTTAAAATATAGGATTCTATCCATCTGAGCAAGGTGCCACAGATACCAATTTCTGCAAGTGGACGCAGTAGTACTTAATGGTCGATTTTATCGAATACTTTTTACAGGTCTGTATAGATGACGTAAGTCTGACGTTGCGATTGGAAACCTTCATGAAGGTAGTTCAATAAACTCAATAGATTTGTTTACAAGTTTCGACCCTTACTGAAACCGATTTTGCTGAACTGATTTTCTATTATAATAATATAAGTTAGTAAACTGAAGATTTGAATACTTTGAGAATAGTAGAAGAAGAGTAATTCGGCTCTCCTTATGAACAGAAACGATCTTTAAAAACTTCCAAAGATGAGGAAAAACACCACTTCCTCAGCAACCGATTGAAAATGATAGTCAATGGTATTGTGATAGCTTTGTAATAAATACTGACGGAATATCATCCAGACCCTATCCTTTATAACGATTGAAGTTTCGTAAAGCCTCTTCAACACTCGTTTCAGAAAGTGAAGTGCTGCTCAAATAGTCACTACTAAAGACGTTCTCTACACGATGTATGTCCACATCTAAACTCACAGAACTCCTAAAAAGGGAACCAAATAAAGCGGCCAAAAGATCTGAAGTGGTATGAAAGACATGCCAAAAGAACAGTTGTTCTGTGGATTCTTTGGATCGAACCATTTATTGAGTCATTTTCGAAATATTAATAATAATTGAAGCGTTATTCAGTGAAAGCGTGTCCCAATGATGCGAATCCGACAATTGGCGGACGGAGTCAAAACTGAAGAATAAGCTGCATGCATTAGTATTTCTCAACTGAACGCTACGATCGTTTCTCTGACCGGCTTTGTTGTGTGTGATGAGGTATTATCATAGAGTGAATGAATTGGTGTTACCTTTTTCCCTGCTCCGTTCATTTGCATGGATCATTTGCTATTGGTTGAGATCAGTCTTAACGGCTACATCAAACTTTAGCAGATTATAATAGATTAAGCTGTTCTGATCCCTTCAAACACAAAGCTTTATCTTGTTTCCAAAGTTATTTGACATTTCACTGGATATTGATGGTTCGCCTGGATTCATCTATAATTTACGATGCTTAACATTCTCAGAATATAAATAGAAAATTTTCATCAACTGTCAGAACTCAATAAAGAAAATAATTTCTTTGTTATTGCCGAGTAGCATCTCACAAGTGGTTTTTCAGTTATCTTGTCGCCATTCAAAATGTTCACAAGGAACCCATGTTTGCACTTTATGAATCTTTCAGTAATCAAAATAATTGAGGCGGATTTCTGCGCACATTCAATTGATCTGGGAGTTCTTGTTGAATTGGAGTAACATCTTCACCCAATGAGGCTTTCAATTCATTATTTGCGAAGTTCTTCAGTGCCTTCCCACGCTTTTCATTTCTTACGATAAAATCACTATTTTTTTAAACCTCTCGGAACACTGCGTTTTACCAAGAGCATGCTCACCAGCAGTTTTCTTCAAATTATGACAAAACACTAATGCTGCTCGCAAATCCTAGGCACTAAACTCACTATGTTTAAGATTATACTAAAATATTCTGGTGTATGGAGCTTGGATTGCTGTATCTTCAAAATCTTCGTCAGCTGTCAGAGAGAGGTGATGGCGCTGCAAAAAGCGAATTTACGGTCCTTGATCACCACATATAAGGAAATTCTGGTTTCATTCTAGTACACTTGGTATTTTCATCGTGGTTAGTAGTAACTTTTGAAAGGTTTCGTGGAAGTATGCTCTCCTTCTCGCATCCAAAAATTTCTAGAAACGTTGGACGTTGAATTCTTTGAATATTTTTCCAGAAGTGTAAAATATTGAAAATCACTGACATGAAGTCAGAAGCTTTTCCGCGGTTCTTTTATAGTCTATTTTCCTTGAAAATTTTATATCTGTGAATAATTTCCCAAAAAAGGTATATGTGGTCCTAAAGTACCACGCGTTAGCTATTAATCGGCCTGAGCTCTTAGAAATTTCCGTTTTTTTATGAATATATAAGCGGGTTATAAACTGCGTTTTTCAAGATCCTTCTTAAAGGTTTGAATGTTGAAAAGATTTTCGTAATTTATCTTCATGAAATTATGCATGGGTCTTCGTGTCGTAGTTTCACATCTAAATACTAAATTTGAAATCTATCAAATTTGTACTTCCGAAAATATTATATAGCGTGTCCAAAAAGTGTATCGGGTTTTTGTTTTGACGCCGCATTTGGAACTGAGCGATGGAGGGAAGTGGGGAGGGGATCGTGGTGTCCGTCATTTTGTGGAGTTTTAGTCAGGATGGAGCAGTAACCGAAAACGCATCGCGGTTTTCACGTACGAGCGTATTATCGCAACGGTGATTCAATAGTGGCTTCTCAACGTTTGTATTGTGCGGAATATCGTACACGCCATGCACCAAGTGACGACTGCATTAAAAAATCTTCGAGAATACAGGTGCGACGGTAAAAATTCAACACTCTGGCCGCCCTCCTTCAGTGCGCGACGACGAAACGATTCGAGAAGTGGATGCGTTAGTCCGCCAAAATCAGTCTTTATCCATCTGAAAGCGTGGCCAATCACTAAACATAAAAATATCGTCCTAACATTTGATTTCAAAGAAAGATTTGCATTTAAAAGCCTATAAAATTCAATTGGTTCAAGAATTGAAGGATACAGACTACGATAATCGATTGAATTTTGCCAACGAAGTGTTAAGACGGTTTGATAATTTTGATAACATACTCTTCAGTGATGAAGCAAATTTTCATCTGAGTGGTCATGTCAATAAATAGAATTGTCGGTATTGGGCAGAGGATTACTTGAGACGAAAGCATAAACGACCTCTGCATAGCCCAAAGGTAGTTGTTTGGATCGGTATGTCTGCTAGAAGCTAGAGGTCCTTATTTTCATTGAGATCGATGAGGCCGACCACTCAATTTAAATAGTGACCGTTATTTGGATATGCTGCTAAGGTTTTTGAGTACACAGTTACAGGAATTTCAAAGTTTCGACTCAAGAACGTGGTTTCAACAAGATGGGGCTACTTGATGTTAACGAATTATTCCCTAATAAGGTCATTTCGCAGGGGTAAATTCAACTGGCCTCCCAGAAGCCCCGACCTAAGGCCACTTGACTGTTTTGCATTGGGATACCTTAAAAGTAAGATCTATGAGAATAATCCGATGAACCTGACACAACTGAAGCAAAACATCAGGTCAGAAATGGCAGCAATATCGAGAGCTGTGTGTCAGCGTGTGATAGCCAATCTTCATTCCCGATTAGAAAAGTGCCAGCAGCGTAACGGTCGCCATTTAGATAACATCGTATTTTCAAAATAATTTTCCATTTTATATTGTGATAATTGATAATAATTTTTTCTTATTTTAAGTAGTTTTTGTTTTATCGAAGTAACGAATACCCGATACTCTTTTTGGACAACTTGTATTTGAAGGATAAAATTTGAAATCGAAATATATAACTCGGAAACCTTCTGGCTGATTTCTTCAATTTAAGCATATGACCGATATATTTAGACTTCCAACTTTTTCTGAAAATTGAGAGTCTGTACGTCTTTCTGTTCGGAAACATGCATTTTTAACTCCTATTGTCCGGCGCTAGGCAGATCTTCACGAAATTTGGCAAAAATTCTCGTGGCATTATTGTACACGCATATGCCAAATATGATTACTATCGAATGAAAGTTGTTTCGAAACTATTAGGAAAATTACTTCATCAGGTAAGTGTTTAAACTGAGGTATACAATCTAAAACATGACCTTAAATACAGAGCTCTGGTACAAAAAATAGAGGGGTGGAAAGAGATGGTTTAGAATCAATGAAAAATATTAAGTAGGGGGATCTGTTTAAATCTATTGGATCATTCAGTGAAATTTGTCTTTTATTATATCTATTGATCTCTAAAGTTCCTAACAGATTTAGTTTCTGACTTTTGTTTTCGATATGTAATATCTCATAGTTCATATTAAAATTATGACCAGTCTCTAACAAATGGTTGGCATAAGTTGAATTTGGTCTATTATTAATATAACATTCTTCATGTTCTCGTATCCTTGTTTGGAATGAACGGCCTGTCTGTCCCACATATACACATGGGCAATCACTATATGTTACTTGTAAACTCCTGATTCTTTGTTTTTAGAAATGACGTCTCTATTATTTTTTATTAAGCTACCTAAAGAATTAATGGTTTTAAGAGAGATGTTATAATTTTCTTTTTTTTAGCAATCTTTTCAGATTTTTGGCCTATGTAAGTTAATGAAATAAATTTTGTTCGTTTGAATTGTGAAATTTTGGATATATAATTGATATTGTTTTCTTGTTATTTATTTCATCAAGTAAATTATCTACAATTAAGGGATTTAAATCATTATTGAAAGCTATTTGTTTAATGGTTTTATACTCTTTGTCAAAATTTTCTTTCGTCATGGGTATGTTAACCAATCCATAAAGCATACATACATAAGCTGACAATTTTTGTGAAAATGGATAGTTTGAAGTATAATGAATCGTACCATCTGTAGGTTTCCTATACTTCAAATCATCTATTTTCACAAAAATTGTCAACTCATAATAGTATGCTTTATAGATTGGTCAACAGACCCATGAAGAAAGAAAATTTTGACAAAGAGTATAAAACCATTGAACAAACAGATTTCAATATTGACTTTAATCCCTTAATTGTAGATAATTTACTTGATAAAATAAATTACAAGAAAGCAATATCACTTGTATATCCAAAATTTCACAATTCAAATGAAACAAAATTTATTTCATTAACTTACAAAGGCCAAAAACATGAAAAGATTGCTAGATATTTAAAGAAAAAAGAAAATTATAACATCTCTTTTAAAACCATTAATTCTTAAGGTAGCTTAATAAAAAATAATAAAGACGTCATTTATAAAAACAAAGAATCAGGAGTTTACAAGTAACATGTAGTGATTGCCCCTGTGTATATTTGGGACAGACAGGCCGTTCATTCCAAACAGGGATACGAGAACAAGAAAAATGTTATATTAATAATAAACCAAATTCAGCTTATGCCAACCATTTGTTAGAGACTGGTCATAATTTTAATATGGACTATGAAATATTACATATCGAAAACAAAAGTCAGAAAAAATTGATTGTAAAGCATCTCTTTCTACCCCTCTATTTTTTGTACCAGAGCTGTGTATTTAAGGTCCTGTTTTACATTGTATACCCCAGTTTTAATACTCACCTGATGAAGTCATGGTATGACGAAACAATTGTTGTGTAAATCAATAAAATAGCGGAAGTTATCATTTATTTTTCTTATAATCTGAATATATTCTGAAAGTTTCAAGTTCCATACATTCGAAATTTAACAGTATCTACGGACAACCGAATCGGCATAAGGCAAAACGATATCACGCTGTTTCTCAGAACATCGTTAATACCACCATTGCAGTTACTGCCATGTGAGCATGGCTCTTTGACCAGGTGATCACTAAGCAGTCTCCAGAAACGCCCGAAAGCAGGTTGTGTGATAAGGATACGCTCGCGCAAAGCAAAAACTTCTTCAATGGAGTTAAACCCACCCCTCTTCCAGCTCCCGTTCCAAAACATTCGATCCTGGTACTAACACTGACAATAAATCGTACCGTCAAGATCCACGTGCCCTTGTGAAGTCTTTCAATCGAACCTGATTCGAGCACCAATTTTTCTAAACCGTATCCTAAAGAACCAAAAACCCCAGAAATCTCTCGCAAACAATCATGGTTCAGAATGCGATCGGTTGTACCGTGAATGAAATATCCTTCTAGTCTAGCATACCTACTTTCAACCACTGCCCCCTCCTGTCCAACAACAATTAGAGGCCAAAAAGTTCGAACACTCCATGTGAGCCTCCATCCTCCCGATCGGGAGGATAGAGCAGTAAATCACGTAATGCACTCGGCCATTAGACAGAGAAATCTAAAAGATTAAACAGCAATAGGGTAGAGTTACGTCAGTTTTAAGGATGTAAGCCCTGTGCAGCAAAAAACACTCGTGCCACCGTGTTAGGTACCACGACTTACCCCTCCATTTCACCTTAGTGAAACCAGGGCCCTAGTCGCGACAAGCTTCCCCATTGTGTTAAAGTCTAGTGACATAGGTAAAGTGTTCCCTACGTCAACAAATGTAACAAAAAGTAATTCGTGGAACTACTAAATTACATACTTTCAAGGATGTACAAGAATTGATCATTTAAAAAGCCCGATATTGTCATATTTACATTTATCGCTGAGATGATACATTTTTCTCTAAATCATTAAGAGTTTTTCTACAGTGCTCCATTTTGTCAGTTCATTTTATGTGTGTTTTGCGATTTTTACAATGAATAAAGAATCTCTCTTAATTTTTGTATCGCTAGTGGAGGTTCGTGTGCGTAAGTGTTGAAAAATGTTTTATAAGGCTCACGACATTACAAAAACCTGTGCCTTTAAGTGGCACAGTGGAATCGAAAGTTATGCAGATGTGGCCAACGATTCGCTTATCTTTTTAACAGTCCGGAACATACCTAGATTGAATAAAATAATTACTGAAAATCGTTGTTTAGATCTGAAAAATACCTGCAGAATTTTGTGTTTCAATATATCAATTCGTATCATTTCAAATGATTTCTTGATATGAAACGCGTTGCCGCTTTACTGGTGTTGAAAGGCCTACGTCACTTGTTCACTATTTTCACGTTACGTCAGAAATCTATTATGTTAACGTCAGAAATCTATTATGGTGAACCAATTTCAGACTAAAATTGCAAGAAAGATGGCCACCAAATTAACAACGACGAAGGATGTTCAATGTATTGGTATAGGAATGACAGAAAACTCTGGAAATTTTGGAAAAATTCTATTTTTATAGCCTCCCAGAACTTCAGTACATTTGTTTGATCGAGAAATAAGCTTCTATAAGCCTTATAAAAAATATTCTTCCAGCTTCTTCTCAAATAGGTAATAATTGCTACCTTCAGTTCTTCATCGTCGGAAAATCGCTTGCCTCGAAGATATTTTTCCACATTTGGGAATAGGTAGTAGTCACTGGGGACCAAGTCTGGACTGTACGGAGGATGAGTAATGTCTTCGGAGCCACATACTCGCACAGCAGCCTTCGTCACGTGGGCCTTGTGAACCGGCGCTTTGTCGTGAAGCAGCAACACCTCCGCTGTGAGTTTTTTCGCATTTCTCCTTTAATTGCTCCTCTCAAATTACGCAAAGTGGTTGCGTATGATGCTGCTGTGATGCTTTCACCCCTTTTCAGTGTATTCCACTACATGGACTTTTATTTACTCTCCGGCTGATAGTGATGAACCCACGTCTCATCCTCAGTAACCAGACGGTTGAAAATAGTCGATAGGTCTTCTCCAGATTGCGCATGTTCTTGCTGAATTTCGTAAGAATCGCCTACTCAAAAGATTTTAAAAAAATTTTTGCAAAGCAACGTTTTTCGCCACTGAAATCATAGCAATAGTTTTATGGCCGAGTTTAAAATTAGCATGTAGATGTAAGATATCGAAAAGAACTGCATGCTTTAAATCGTAAACTGAAAATTTTCGAGGGCTTAGAAAAATGTTTTTTCGCTGCGTAATTTGTCACTGCACATCAAGCTATATATTTATTGGTTTAAACCTGAATGGAGTTGAAATTTAGTTAATATAATAATAATATTTATTCATGCAAGTTGAATTTTGGCAAAATACAGAAAATAAATTGAGGTATAAAATATTACAAATGTATAAATATTTGCCATTAAAAGTTATATGGCCTATCAAAATTTCAATGGAATATATATACCAGTATATAACAACATCGGTATAATACATAAATAGGATATGACATACAAGACCAACTTCTAGGTGAGAAATGTATTCATATCATATATTGTCTAAATATTTTAATATTTACGGATATATACTGTTAGCATTCTACATATTCGATTTCAAAAAATTATATTTAATATTATAACTTCAGGAATTAAATTAATGCATATGAGTACTACTTATATCAAACGACATATAAAATAAACATTCATTATAAGATATCCAAATGGTATAACAAAATCCAAATAAATCCTATAAATGAAATATAAATAAAATATAAATATATATGAGTACCACTTATATCAAACGACATATAAATAAACATTCATTATAAGATATCCAAATGGTATAACAAAATCCAAATAAATCCTCTAAATTAAATATAAATAAAATATAAACATTTTGAGTAGACAAAATTTTGTTTCTGTTTATCAATCTTATGAAAACAGATACCTTCCAAAAAAGTCTGACATAATCTTAAGAATTTCATTATAAAACTATCTTACTTAGAATATTCGATATTATTGGATATCTAACTGAGTTACTTTTTAGAAAATCTCAAGATATGTAAAAATGGAATGATATAAGGAGTTACTTTGTTTTCTATCACTTATTATTATAACTGATATACAGTGACTCGAGTTTCGTAGTGTTTACTACATTTTCAAACTGAATGAACAAATTAGATCTCAACTATTATATATGGGGATTGTAGGCTTCGGCAGAGCTTCGAAGAGAGGGGTTTTCCAAAGTTCCGTCTGTTCGTTAAGTAGTTTTATTATTGGTATGTGCTTTTTATATTTTTCAATTTCTATGGATTCCAGAATGTCAAGTTTTTTCCCTTTCGCTTCCACGTGCAAGATAACAAGGTTGTTCAATTCTGGGAACGTGTGATCTGTAGTGAAGAAATGGTTCGCAAAATTGGAATTATTCTTCCGGTTCCTAAAAGCAGATTGGTGCTCTTTGTACCTTTTATGGAAAGGTCGGCCCGTTTGTCCTATATACACACTATTACACTCTTGACAACTTAATTTATAGACTCCAGAATTATTCAGTCGGTTCTCTTGGTCTTTCGGATTAAAAAAGAGATTAGAAATTTTATGGGAGGGTGTGAAAGCTGTTACTATGTTAATCTTTGATGAAATTTGAGCTATTTTTTGTGAAATTGGTCCAAAATATGTTAGTTTTATGAATTTTCCATAAAAAGTACAAAGAGCACCAATCTGCTTTTAGGAACCGGAAGAATAATTCCAATTTTGCGAACCATTTCTTCACTACAGATCACACGTTCTCAGAATTGAACAACCTTTTTATCTTGCACGTGGAAGCGAAAGGAAAAAAACTTGACATCCTGGAATCCATAGAAATTGAAAAATATAAAAAGCACGTACCAATAATAAAACTACTTAACGAACAGACGGAACTTTGGAAAACCCCTCTCTTCGAAGCTCTGCCGAAGCCTACAATCCCCATATATAATAGTTGAGATCTAATTTGTTCATTCAGTTTGAAAATGTAGTAAACACTAGGAAACTCGAGTCACTGTATATCAGTTATAATAAAAAGTGATAGAAAACAAAGTAATTCCTTATTTCATTCCATTAAAATGAACTATCACAAAGTAACGGACTACTCCATCCAATATATGTAAAAATATTACTAAAAACCAAGTTTTCAGAGAGACTTTACTTCGCCAGTACTCAATCATATTCATATTCAATAAATTATAACATCAATCGACAAAAAATATTTTCTCACCTTTGATTGAGTACGGACGAAACAAAGTCTCTCTTAAAACTTGGTGTTTAGTAATGTTTTTACATATCTTGAGATTTTCTAAAAAGTGAACTAATATGCAGGATATTAGTTTGTCTTAGCACATGAAATTACCTATCTCAGGATACCAACATGTTATATGTTATTCCTAACAGTTTTTTGATTATTTATGTATTTCAAATTATTCTTGCAGAGTAGAAGAAATATCTGTTTAATTTTCCGAATGTATTAGGAGTACAAATAAGTTTCCGCCATGTTATTGTAGATGGCGCGACACGGAGTTTCGCTTAGCTTTCGCATATGATAACCGGCTTAAAAAATAGTTTGGACATTCAAGAACAACATAACCTATCAATATCATTGATTTTATATTGGTAAAATATAATTTTCATAAGTTAAAAATGTCTAAATTTGAGCCAAGTAAGCGTCATTTGCGGGAAATATTAGTTTACTTCTTTAATTTAAAGAAATCTGCTGCTGAGGCGCATCAATTGCTCGTAGAAGCATATGGTGAGGGTGTTTTGAGTGAGAGAACGTGTCTAGAGTGGTTTCAAAAGTTTAAAACGGTGATTTCGACGTAGAAGACAAAGATCGCAGTAGAAGGCCAAAAATTTACGAGGATGCAGAATTGGAGGAATTATTGGAGGAAGATTCATCTCAAACACAAAAAGAACTTGCTCTAACATTAGAAGTCACTCAGCAAGCAGTCTCACATCGTCTTCTATAATAAGTATTTAATTTGTGTTAAAAAACGGCGGAAACTTATTTAGTACTTCTATTAAAACTAGGAAATGCAATATTTACACTTATAACTTATAATACATGCTCAAAATGTCTTCCACCTTGTTCAATACATTTACTGATGGGGACTATAAAGCCGGGAACAGACATGCGGTATTCTGCAATTCCCGCTTTTCGGCAACCTGTACGTACACATTAGTCGCTACTTGCCGAAAAGCAACGAATATACTTTCGTATATCTGTTGGGTTATTTATTCCATTTGACATTATATATTGAGTTTTGATTATATACGTCTATTAAATGTAAGCGGTGCTTGTTAGACATAAATTTATTTCTAAAAGTTTTTTGAATAAAAATTTTTTTGAAATTAAAATTGTAGAAGATAAACATATTTCAATTTGTTTTAATATTCAAATTTTGTTATATTTCTTTTATCAAGTAAAAGGCCTTTCTATTTTATTTTATATATAATATATAATTATATTTTGGCTTCAATAAATCTCATTATAGAATGTCAATGAATTTAAATAAACATTAAAATAACTCACATTGTTCTTTGATTTTGTTAGAACATAGATCAAAGTTGAATTATATTGTTGATCTGTATTTCGAAGCTTAAGTCTTTTAACACGTGAGTGATATAGGTTATGTTTTTGATTTTGATATTTGGAATGTTAAAAGAGGACTGAAGACGGGATTGTCTAGAATTATATTTGTTTTTTTAAGATATAGTGCACATTTTTTTAGATATTTTTGAAATAATTTATTCGAATATTTAAATATATTAAATATTTCAAATAAATTATATTCTTTGAGAAGTCCTTTAAGTGTGTTCATGTTTTTAAAAGGCAATTGGTGTTCTTAACGGTAAGACCAGAAACAAAATTTTGTCTCCTTTAAATATTTATTTATTAATTTTAATTACTTTCGTATATCTGTTGGGTTATTTATTCCATTTGACATTATATATTGAGTTTTGATTATATACGTTTATTAAATGTAAGCGGTGCTTGTTAGACATAAATTTATTTCTAAAAGTTTTTTGAATAAAAATTTTTTTGAAATTAAAATTGTAGAAGATAAACATATTTCAATTTGTTTTAATATTCAAAAAATGTAAGATTTTTGAAGAGCATTATGTTCACTGACGAAAGTACCTTCCACAGGAACGGATTCATTAATAGGCACAACTATCATTATCATAGTACCGAAAATCCGCATAAACCCCATTTTAACGATTATCAGCATACATGAAGCCTTAATGTATGGGGCCGTATTGTGAATAATTATATTGTCGGACTATAATTTTTCGAACGAAAATTAAATGGACCAGAGTTTCTTCGATTTCTCAGAGAAGATTTTCCCACCTACCTAATAACATTAAAAATGAAATGTGGTTTCAGCTAGATGGGGCACCAGCACATTTTTTGGGAGAAGTACGAGAGGAGTTGGATGTTATGTTTCCTGATAAGTGGATAGGATGAGAAGGACCTATTCCTTGGCCGACGAGGTCGCCGGACCTGACATCAATGGATTTTTATCTTTGGGGAACAGTGAAATCGGAGGTGTATCGTACAGCTGCTACAACACAGGACGACATGAAAATAAGAATTCGTGAGGCCTTTCAAAGAATTATGCCTTTTCATTTGCTCAGCGTGAGAACAAACTTCATGAAAAGATTAAGAAATATGGAACAAAATGGAAGACATTTTGAAGATGTATTGTAGTGTAATTATTGTATTTGCTTTAGTTTTACATTCAGGAAATTAAACATATTTCTTCAAAATGTAAAAATAATTTGAAAAGCACAAATAATCAAAAAACCGTTAGGAATAACATATGACATGTGGATATCCTCAGATAGGTAATTTTATGTAGAATACGAAGACAAACTGATATACAGGGTGTTCCATTTGAAAAAATCGCATAAACTTAAGTCGAATTGGACAAAAATGAACTTAACATTTGAGGCACTCTGTATCAACATACATAATGATCAGAACAATACCGCCAACTTTGGTATTTTCTACGTCACTTTACCGCAGAAAATTCCGATCTTTGAAGAAACAGCTTAGTTACAGTTATTTCATTCAGAGTCTGCATCACTCCCCATTTTGTCGAAAAATTAACAACTTGGTACCGGCGCATTGTGTCTGAAAAAAAAAATTCAGGGCTGAATAGGGAACGAAGGGATCCTTTCAACGATGAGAAAGTAAACTGGTTGTTCCATTTAAAAAAAAATTATTTTTGCTATTACGGAAAAATGCAACATCCTGTGCATCTGGAACTATTTTCAAAACATGGCATTTTTGGTACCGTGTAACTTTTGTGTAAGACTTTTTTTCATATGACTCAGCCTTATCGATATATCGAGCAAATGCTCGATATATCGAATGGTACACCCGGTATATAGCCTCTTGTGTTTTAGGAGGACTCTTTGGTCTTCTACGGATTGTCCCCATAGAATAAAACCATATGTGATAAGACTATGGAAACAAGAGTAATAGGTCATTTTTGCCATGTTGGTGTTCGTTATATGTCGCATTCTTCTGATCAAGAAAATCGAAGTCGATAATTTCTCACAAAGCTTGTCCACTTGTTTACTCCAGTTCAAAGATGGTTGAAACTCCAATCCCAGGTATAGAAGCGACGAATCATTTATCTCTTTGTTAGCGAACACGATTTTCTGTGTGTTATTCTCATTCATTAGTAATCCATTTACTGTAAGCCATCTCTGCACGTCTGTTTCACTTTTTTTGTCATTTCATGCAGTTTGCATCTTGATTCTGATTTGTTCAGAAGAATTATATCATCGACATAGCTGCAACTACTACTGGAAATTATGTCATCGTAAAAGTCATTGGTGTATAGTATGAAGAGAATTGGGTCCAGAATAGATCTCTGTGGAACCCCACATTTGATTTTTCTCAAATTAGATCGAGAGTCGTTCCATTTTACGGATTTATGACTATTTGTTAGATAGGAGCGGAACATTTGATTTGTTGTGCCCTTTATTCCATAAAAATTAAGTTTTCTTAGAAGCATCTCGTGACAGACACTGTCGAGTGCCCTGCTCAGATCTACAGATGTAATTTCTACTTCTTCAGAACTATTTTATGCCTTCATACAGTTTCGAGGACGTTTATCATTGCAGAACCTGTTGACTTATGCTGCCTAAACCCATGTTGGGCTGTATGAAGTAGTGCCTCTCTTTCCAAAAATTTCACAAGACGCTTCTTTAGTGCTATCTCGAACACTTTCGAAACAACTGGTAGGACTGAGATGGGTCTATATATAATTATTTGGTTTCCTTAACTTTCTTTTTACAGTTAGTCCTTGTGCTATAACAGAGGCCGTTAAATTGCCTTTCAATCTTTTAGATCAATGGTAAACCACAGAATAATTTATTTGAGTTAACATTACACTCCATTTAAATTTTCAGTATTCATTTACCATAAGCTTTCTGAATTGGTGAAAGGTGAAAAAATATTTTTGTTGATTGATGTTATATATTATTGAGTATTAATATAATTGAGTACTGACGAAGCAAAGTCTCTCTTGAAACTTGTGTTTTAGTAATGTTTTTACATATCTTAAGATTTTATAAAAAGTTACTTAGTTAGATATCCAATAATATTGAATATTCTAAGTAAGATAGTTTTATGATGAAATTCTTAAGATTATGTTAGACATTTTTGAAAGATAGCTGTTTTCATAAGATTGATAAACAGGAACAAAATTTTGTCTACTGAAAATATTTAATTTATAGGATTTTAGTTAACAATTTTTATTCATTGGATTTTGTTATATCAGTTGGATGTCTTATAATGAATGTTTATTTTATATGTCGTTTGATATAAGTGGTACTTATATGACATTAATTTAATTTAATTCCTGAAGTTATAATTATTAAATATAATTTTTTGAAATTAAATATGTAGGAGGCTAATTTTAAAATACTTAAATAATAATTTTACGGATAGGTCTTTTTATACATGGGACGATGAATTTCAATGACTTGTATTTATGTGAATATCTATGTCTAAAACTTAATCTCATAGGCAAGTTTATTAAACAGAACGAGTGTCCTCGCTCTCTGACCACAGTAAGTCTAACAGGTACAGTTTATATGTTTAAGTTTCATTTATATTAGGCTAACCTTTATTTCTAATTTGTGAATAAATATTTAAAGTGATTTTATATATTTTGATATTTTCGTATTAGA
The DNA here is from genome assembly GCA_034642435.1 of Megalocaria dilatata. Taxonomy (NCBI): domain Eukaryota; kingdom Metazoa; phylum Arthropoda; class Insecta; order Coleoptera; family Coccinellidae; genus Megalocaria; species Megalocaria dilatata. The sequence goes on along the minus strand of CM067859.1, from coordinate 45,706,217 downwards.
ACAATTATACTACTCTGTCAAGAAAGTACCGGGAATTTTCAATTAAAACAACATTTTTACATTTAATCGTCAAAATTTATTGGGTCGCCTTCAAAATAGGCTCCATTTGCTCCAATACATCTATGCCAACGGCACTTCCAATTATCAAAACATTTTTATAGGCGCTTTCCGGGATGGACTTTAGCTCTCGCGCCGAATTTTGTTTTATGACTTCAATCGACTCAAAACGGGTGCCACAAAGGGGCAATTTTAGTTTTGAGAAGAGGAAAAAGTCGCAGGGAGCCAAATCCGGCGAATACGGTGGTTGCTGAAGCTCGTTTGTTGAGTTTTTGGCGAGAAAGTCAGTCACAATCGTAGCTCGGTGAGAAGGCGCGTTATCGTCATGCAAAATCCATGAGTTGTTCGCTCACAAATTTGGCCGCTTCTTACGGATACGCTCACGCAAATGTTTCATAACGCCTAGGTAATACTCCTTGTTTACCGTCTGACCCTCTGGAACGAATTCGTAGTGCACCACGCCACGGATATCGAAGAAAACAATGAGCATCACCTTCATTTTCGAGCAGCTTTGGCGTGGTTTCTTCGATTTCGGCTCATTTTTTGCCACCCATTCCGATGATTGCTGGCTTGTTTGCATATCGTACTCGTAGACCCAGGTCTTATCACCAGTTATAATGCGTTCCATGAATGTAGAATCGGAATTACAGCGATCCAGCATGTCTGAACCAACCTGTTCGCGATGACGTTTTTGAAGAAAATTCAGGTCTTTCGGTACGAGTCGTGCGGCCACCTTTCTCATGCCCAAAATATCAATCAAAATCGTATGTGCGGACTCGTGGGATATCTTAAGATCATGTGCTATCTCTCTCAATCTGGTACGACGGTTTTCCAGCACCTTTTCCTTAATTTTATCGACGTTCTCTTCGATCGAAGCCGTCGATGGGCGACCACTTCACGACCGTCCTTGAAGGCTCTGTACCACTGATATGCACGAGTTTTCGATAGAGCATTATCACCAAAGGCCTTTTGCAACATTTTCAATGTATCGGCACACGAAAATTCATTTGCAACACAAAACTTTAAACAAATTCTTTGCTCAGCGTAATTACCCATAGTAAAAATCGGCACGCACTCTGACATCGACTGACTTAATCAGCTGTTGCAAACACACTAGTTGACAGATCCCGCTCAAACTTGGCATAGTAATTAAGGACAGTGGTACCAACCTAGGAAAAAAAATTTTACCTGCCTCTCTGCCCCGCCAAATTTAAATCGATAATTTCCGGTACTTTCTTGACAGAATGTAAATCGACAGGTAAAGAGTATAAATTGTTAAGAAGTGTTCACATATCGCTTTCGAGGACCAGAAGCAGTTAGACCTCAGTATCACGTTTTTTGGCGTAAACCAGGTTATGCCGCAACAACTTGATAGTGATTGCGTAGTAGTCTTTAGAATCACTTTTTTTCATTTGTTTCACCAAACCAAATATTCCATCTTCACTTACTACGTACAAATACATTGAGTCTTTATTATCCAAATTACTTATTTCAAGTACGTCAATAGAAATTTGCAATGACGGCGTTACCTTTGGTTAATTTTTTTTGCCTATGGAAGTGAAATATGTGTTCATTTCGTTTGTTGTGATTTGTTCATCTGATAAATTTAGGTTCCCTTTATGTGTTTGCTGTTGTACCAATTTCCACATTGCTTGAAGTTTGTTTACCGCTTTATTTCAAGTTTCTAATTTTCACCAAGTCCATTATAGCCTTCTTCAGCGAATTTTTTGATACTCTATAAGCCTCTACTATTTTCATCTCTTTTCACCGCAAAAATTGTTGCTGTAGCATCTAGTTTGTTTTTCAAATCCTTTATTTCTTAAATAGGATTATAACTTTTCGCTTTTTTACTTTCATTTTTTCTCAGGGAAGGAAGAGTGAAAAATTTCAATGAATTTCTCTTGAAAATCGTTGTACTGATTTTCCTCGTCTTGATTATTCATAAAAGCCCAGTCTTGAGCTTTTATGTTTTGTATAAAACGGTAATTATTTTTCTCATTTATTTATCTGACTGCTTTATATATTTTCTCTGTAGGTTCCTGGTTAATCGATGGGATATTAAGTATTTGGGAGTAATGATCGGAAAAATGTGATTTACATGTTATAGTTTTAAAATTTTTACTGTTTATATTAGTGAATACATTATCAATACAGCTCAAAGAAATTTTTGTTACATGTGATGGATCAGAAAACATAGCTCATATTGTAGGATTTAAACAGTTCGACCAATTTATCTTTCTCTCTAGTTTGTCTTCGGAAGTTAACATTGTAATTCCCGGCGAATACAAAATAGTTCCTGGGATAGATCTGTTGGCATATGTCGAGGGCTCTGGTTAATAATTGATATAAAAGTATCAAAGTATACGGGTGGTAGCCTATATACAGTCACTACTATTAGGTTTTCTTCTGGTATACTTATAGCCAGTTACTCTTTCGATAGATAGATATTTTATTTCATGCATTATCTGGAAAGTAACGTCATTTCTTAAAATAATGGCTCCACCAACATGCCTTGTTGATTGTCGACAATAGGCACTAGGTGCTACGTAACCGTCGATGAAAATTCTCTCGAGAATACCACACAACAACCAATGATCCGTTATGCATCCCAAACTTATCTCTTGTTCATTCAAAAAATGCCTTAAATTATCAATTTTATTATTTAACGATTGTACATTTTTGTTAGTCAGATTAAAATAAACATGATTCTCACCAGATGTACCGCTAGTTTGATTTTGCTGTTTTGCGAAAAATTTCATAGCGCCGAACCTGTTGTTCAGTTTTGACTATCATATAATTCATCCTTTAGTTAGGAATATCATTTCCGACTTTGAATAATAAGCTGTTCGCATCGCTTTTGGGTGTCAGTGCTCCAACCGGAAAGGAGACCTGGGATTATTTGAGAAAGATGATTGTTTATACTTTCCACAGTAGTGTTAAGTTGCACTTTGCAAATATGTAGCCACGCTTTCTGCTTAACACACGAAAATGTCATTTACTCGTTGTTGTCGACTCTAGTTCCTTTCACTAATTTATTTACTCTTGTTTTTGAATATCAGGTGATATTTTCACATTATTCACATTCCGTCTCTTCGTCTGCGAATTATAAGATATAGGATATAGATTAATTAAATAAATGTATATGAGACAGTAATTTATTTCCACAAAAATGTTTGTACTACTACAACAATTGTTTCACCACGATGTGGCTTCTTCAGGTATTACATTGTACTGTCTGATGGTATACAGTGTAACCGGGTTTAAATACATTTTTAGGTACGTGACCAAATAATGGAAGCACAAGTCATAAAAACTCTAGGTGTTTATAGGAGTTTGCCGCTAAAAATGCCATTAAGGAAAAATATTCAGTAATGGAGAATGATCGACATCTGCTTGTTCGTTCAAAAGGATTTTACGGGCATTATACCTGTTGATTTCAAGAAATTCTAAAAGTGTTAATCTAGAACTTTTGCTTTCAACGTGGATAATTTCATAATTATTGTTCAAATTATGCCTGAATTCCTTAAGATGATTAGCATATGTCGAATGTACAGAATTGGATATATAACCCCTTTGGTGTTCTTGGACACGTTTCTTGAATGATCTACCAGTCTGGCCAATGTATACTAAAGGGCAATCTTTGCAAGTCAACTTGTAGACTCCGGATTTATTTTCTTTATTTGTACGATCTTTATTGTTTTTTATGTAGGTAATGAGGTTATTAATTGTCTTAAAAGCCACGTTATAATTGAAACAACTCTTGAAATATATAGCAATATTTTCAGATAATCCATTGACATAAGATAACGAAAAATATTTCTGTGTATTGTCCTCTTTTAGGATTGGGTACACGAGATTTAATGCCATTTTCTTTTGTTTATTGGATACCATTTTGTCTATAAGAAAGGGATTGTAACCGTTGTTTGACGCTATTTGTTTAATAATATTTAATTCTTTCATAAAGTTTTCTGAATTTAAAGGGACATTCAATAATCTATGAATAAAACTATTATATGCTGACATCTTTTGGTTGGTGGGGTGGTTTGAAGTTTTATGTATTGTGATGTCTGTATGTGTTGGTTTGTGAAAAATACTAAAATCATGTGAATTGTTATAGTGAGGTCAAGAAAATTAATACTTTGATTCTTTTCTTCTTCGATTGTGAATTTGATTTTTGGGTGGAGTTTATTAATGAAATTCGTGAAGATATGTAGTTGTCGGTCGGTGCCTTTGAAACAACAAAAAATGTCATCTACATATCTGTACCAATAAAGAAAAATTTGCTTATAGGATTCAGGTGTATTTTTGATTCCAGATCGTCCATGAATATTTCAGCTAAAATTGAACTGAGTGGATTTCCCATTATTAAACCATTGTCAGAAATATAGACGGTTCCGTTAAATTGAAAGTAGTTTTGTTCAAGACATATTTCCAGGCAATTAAGTATATCATTCATTTTGATGGGATTGGTATTATTTTTAATTAATAGTTTTTTTACAATTTGTTCTGTTTCAATTAGAGGTATACTAGGGAATAAATTTTGTACATCAAAAGAAATTAATTTACAATTTAATATTGTCTATAAGTTGGGTGCTATTTTTAATAGCGTATTTAGCTAAAAAGTTTGAACAAAACTACTTTCAATTTAACAGAACCGTCTATATTTCTGACAATGGTTTAATAATGGGAAATCCACTCAGTTCAATTTTAGCTGAAATATTCATGGACGATCTGGAATCAAAAATACAACTGAATCCTATAAGCAAATATTTTCTTTATTGGTACAGATATGTAGATGACATTTTTTGTTGTTTCAAAGGCACCGACCGACATCTACATATCTTCACGAATTTCATTAATAAACCCCACCCAAAAATCAAATTCACAATTGAAGAAGAAAAGAATAAAAGTATTAATTTTCTTGCCGGTACTTTCTTGACAGAGTAGTAAGTTAAAAAAGGGAAATCATATAGATTTGGAAAATGACTGCATATCAAAAAACCTATCCACAATTTCATTCAACCGCAAAATGTTATCACTTGACTCCTCAGTGCTAATCAGTCTACGCAGGTTTTCCCATACGTTCAATTTATCCGCATATTCGTTAACTCTTGCCCAATTAGCCTTTTTGGTATAAATATTGATCATTCCCTTATAATCATATTCTAAATCTGGATGATCCTGTCCAACTAGATTAATTTTAATGTCTATCGACCTTTTATACCATTTTTCGGCATCATCATAACGATGCATTCGATAATTGTATAGGGAGGCTAAACATTCCATATTTTCAGCAATTCCGTAATCAGGCTTTTCTTCTTTGATGGCAATTGCCTTCAATTGCATCTGTTCAGCTTCATCTAGTTTATTCATGGACTGATACAGCCTGCCTAAATTGCCGTACTGATTAGCAGTGAGCAAATGATTCTCACCGTAGGTTTTCAAGCAAGCGGCCAAAACTTCCTTGTGCAGTCGCTCGGATTCATTCAGATAACTGTTTCGTAGTCCTATATTCTCATCCACTGGTATATCGATGGCGACTTCTTCCAGAATTAGGGCCTTTATTCTTTTTGCTGGGGCCATAAGGACATGATCATGGGGAAGTTGAGTACTCATTATCTGCAGAGCCATGTTCGCATGATCACTGTGAACAAATATATAAAAACTTTATAGAAAGATGTAGATAATACTGGTGAAAATTGTATTAGAATCGTTCATTACTTCTTCAATTTCGACGTGAAAATGAAATTATACTCGTTAACGTTATTTTCTCAATTTACTGCCACATGAAATGAGAAATACTACAAGTTTAAGTGCTTTCGGAGCTTTTTTATGATCTATCAGAGTTCAAAATAGTTTTCACAGACAAATTTTACTGAATTTTATTGCTATAATGCCCATGTATTTTTTTATGGCTTTGGGTTTTTGGGACCTGTGGTATTGCATTTATAATTTTTTTTTTGCTTCTGACATGTCCAATACAATGTGAATTGTGAATAATGGATCAATAAAACTTATTATTATTGCAATGTTGAAGAAGTAGGTAACCAAAGAGACAATACATGTTGTAAATATTGAGATAAAAACTTTGTGTTCTCATGAGTTCGCCTCATTTAATTATACTACTCCGTCAAGAAAGTACCGGGAATTTTCAATTAAAACAACATTTTTACATTTAATCGTCAAAATTTATTGGGTCGCCTCCAAAATAGGCTCCATTTGCTCCAATACATCTATGCCAACGGCACTTCCAATTATCGAAACATTTTTTATAGGCGCTTTCCGGAATGGACTTTAGCTCTCACGCCAAATTTTGTTTTATGGCTTCAATCGACTCAAAACGGGTGCCACGAAGGGGCAATTTTAGTTTTGGGAAGAGGAAAAAGTCGCAGGGAGCCAAATCCGGCGAATACGGTGGTTGCTGAAGCACGTTTGTTGAGTTTTTGACGAGAAAGTCAGTCACAATCGTAGCTCGGTGAGAAGGTGCGTTATCGTCATGCAAAATCCAAGAGTTGTTCGCCCACAAATTTGGCCGCTTCTTACGGATACGCTCACGCAAACGTTTCATAACGCCTAGGTAATACTCCTTGTTTACCGTCTGACCCTCTGGAACGAATTCGTAGTGCACCACGCCACGGATATCGAAGAAAACAATGAACATCACCTTCATTTTCGAGCGGCTTTGGCGTGGTTTTTTCGGTTTGGGCTCATTTTTTGCCACCCATTCCGATGATTGCTGGCTTGTTTTCATATCGTACTCGTAGACCCAGGTCTCATCACCAGTTATAATGCGTTCCATGAATGTAGAATCGGAATTACAGCGATTCACCATGTCTGAAGCAACCTGTTCGCGATGACGTTTTTGAAGAAAATTCAGGTCTTTCGGTACGAGTCGTGCGGCCACCTTTCTCATGCCCAAAATATCAATCAAAATCGTACGTGCGGACTCGTGGGATATCTTAAGATCATGTGCTATCTCTCTCAAGCTGGTACGACGGTTTTCCAGCACCCTTTCCTTAATTTTATCGACGTTATCTTCGATCGAAGCCGTCGATGGGCGACCACTTCACGACCGTCCTTGAAGGCTCTGTACCACTGATATGCACGAGTTTTCGATAGAGCATTATCACCAAAGGCCTTTTGCAACATTTTCAATGCATTGGCACACGAAAATTCATTTGCAACACAAAACTTTAAACAAATTCTTTGCTCAACGTAATCACCCATAGTAAAAATCGGCACACACTCTGACATCGACTGACTTAATCAGCTGTTGCAAACACACTAGTTGACAGATCCCGCTCAAGCTTGGCATAGTAATTAAGGACAGTGGTACCAACCTAGGAAAAAAAATTTTTACCTGCCTCATTGCCCCGCCAGATTTAAATCGATAATTCCCGGTACTTTCTTGACAGAATGTATACCTGAATAATGAGAAGTTATTCGTCATAGAAGTATAACAATTTCAAGTAAAAAATATTTATCGTTTTCAGGATATAACCAATACGCCAAAGTTTTTTTATACCCTTTAGCGTAGGCTACGAAATAAAATTTCCAACTAACTCATTGACCTGTTGTGAAAATTGAAAATTCTCAATAATTGAGGTAATAGACTAATCAGTTATTATTAATACGGAGTATGAGCTATGGTAATAGAAAGTTCTAGACAGTGTAACATACATCTGTATAACAATTCTATACAAAACCTTGTCGGGTTTGTTTGAGTATACAATTGTTATACAGATATATGTTACACTGTCTCGATTTCTAGAATTTTCTATTACCATAGCACATACTCCTTATTAATGACTTTTGATACAGATCAGCCAAATTAATTTATTTTTAATCAGTTATTAGCCCAGAAGTGATGAAGTTTTATTCTTCGTTTTTTTGGTTGTGAATTCTTCCATACGTGTGTGAAAGTTATAATAATGGTCAATAAAGAAAAACACACTTTTTTGTTGAATAGTAATCTATTGGCGATCGGCACTAAACCATCATCAGGCCAGCTGAAATAAACACATATATAAAAATAAAAATGTACACGTTATAGTGAAAACACAGGCAATCATTGTTAAAAATATTTTGGGGGGTATTTTTTTGAGATTCATTTATTGTTATTTTGTCATTCATTATTAAACTAAAATTGTGTCATTCGGATTCACCGTCAGCAGTAAATTACAGTATTGTCAAAAATATTAAAAATATGCACATATCAGACAGGTGTATATAGAGTAGTAGCTTTTTTGTTGATGTAATATTTTATGTATAACCCTCGAAAACAGTAAACAATGGCGAAAACATACAAATAAGATATGAAAGAGCAGGGAACAGATAACAATATGCGCATGTTAACGTCTGGTATGTGATGGATACTATTCAAACGGCGCGAAATATGAACAAAACTAAAACAGTTATTATGTAAGCGTTCTTAAGAATTTAAAAAGATTTCTATCTGAAAATTCTAAGATTTCATTCAATAAGTGTTCTATTTGTTTGTTCTTCATAATTTCATATTATTCAAGGAGTAATAGTCTCCGATAGTTATATTCTCTGTGCAGAATTGTTAAATTTTCTATTGTGGTCTTATGATTCAGTTCCATCAAATGATTTCCCAACGCTGAATTTGGTCGATTTCGTACGTGTTCATTGAATCTTTTATTTGCTGAACGGGTGGTCATGCCTATATAAAAGGAAGGGCAGTCAGCACAAGTTATTTTATATATGCCACTATATTGAACGTTGCTCATTTTCTTCTTGTTATTAATCAAGATGCTTTCTAGAGTCTGATGTCGTTCGTTAATTAATGTGTAGTCATGTTTTCTGAGAGTTGCATTGATTTTTTTATTGAATCCTTTATAAAATGGCAGATAAATGTATCGGTGATTGATAGATCGGTGTGGGTATATTTTATTGATGAGCAGTTTATCTTTTATGGATTTCAAAGTATTGTCCATGTATGATATCGAGTATTGATTATTTTCCCCAATTTGGTATATGGTGTTGAATTCTTTATTATAATTTTCTTTAGATAGAGGTATTCTCAGAAGACGGTTGAACAAAAATCTAAAAGCTGTTCTTTTGCTTGGGGCGGAATGACAAGAATGAAAGGGGATGATTGTGTCTGTTTGAGTTGGTTTTCTGTAGACGTCGAATGAAAAATTATTATTATCTTCGAGCTCAATCTTCACATCCAAAAAATTTATGGAATTATTAATGGATTTTTCCAGAGTGAAGTGACTTTTGAAATTTGTATTCAAGCTATTAAAAAATGTTGAGTTCATCCTCAGTTCCAGCCCATATACAAAATATGCCATCTACGTATCTCCTTCAAAGTCTTATATATTTTCCAAACTGTAGTTGCATGATTTGTCGTTCAACATAACTGACATATTATAAATGTCAGCCATCAGTCCACTGAATGGAGAGCCCATTTATAAAGAAAATTATAATAAAGAATTAAACACGATTGGTATATGGTGTTATATATATTATATATATATATATATATATATTATTTATATATATTATATATATATATATATATATATATATATATTATAATTTTAATTAATTATAATAAAGAATCAAACACCATTTACCAAATTGCGGAAAATAATCAATACTCGGTATCATACATGGACAATACTCTGAAATCTATAAAAGATAAACTGCTCATCAATAAAATATACCCACACCGATCTATCAATCACCGACACATTTATCTGCCATTTTATAAAGGATTTAATGAAAAAATCAATGCAACTCTCAGAAAACATGACTACACATTAATTAACAAACGACATCAGACCCTAAAAAGCATCTTGATTAATAACAAGAAGAAAATTAGCAACGTTCAATATAGTGGCATTCATAAAATAACTTGTGCACCCTGCCCTTCCTTTTATATGTAGTTATACATAAAATATTACATCAACAAAAAAGCTACCCCTCTATATACACCTGTCTGATATGTGTATATTTTTAATATTTTTGACAATATTGTAATTTACTGCTGACGGTGAGTTCGAATGACACAATTTTAGTTGAATAATGAATGACAAAATAACAACAATAAATAAATTCCGAAAAAATACCCCCCAAAATAATTTTAACAATGATTGTGTTTTTACTATAAAGTGTACCTTTTTATTTTTATATATGTGTTTATTTCAGCTGGCCTGTTGATAGCTTAGTGCCGAAATCGATCACCAATAGATTACTATTCAACAAAAAAGTGTATTTTTCTATATTGACCCTTATGATTTTATTCTTCTATTTAAAGGTTCTCTAATTTCTTCATAAAATTCTGGATTGGCCGATTCATTATGATGAAATTAAGTTAATAAAATTCGTTAAACTATTAATACACTGGTATTATGAAGGTTCTACCATCACGACAATACTTTTATGAATCTTCCTCCGCTTGTCAACCATTCAAAAATAAATAACGAACTAAGGATCGATTTTATGCTATTTTCAAATAATCAATAAACATAAAACATAGGCGGCCGTTGATTAAAAATTAAGGTGAATCTACTAAGGTGGCGTTTTGCAGATGCCAAATTATCGCTGTAACGCCATCTGTCTCTAGATACAGGTAATTAATAACCGATTTTCCTAAGTATATTATCAAACGTTTGGCTGATTACATTGATACGGTCGAGAAGAAGGAAATCTGTTTACATTTTAATTTGTCCCCCAAAATAATATACAAATTTTAGAGTAACACTACACACTTTAATTTAATGAAATGCATTAGATCGCTCGATGCAAGATTTACGAAATAACAAAAAACGGTTTGGTGGTGCAATGATACTATTGGCAGGTGATTTTCGACAAATATTGCCAGTTGTTCCACGCTAAACGCCTGCTGATGAACTGAATGCATGTTTGAAGTCGTCCATTTTATGGAAATACGTTAAAACACTTAAATTGAGTATAAACATGAGAGTCGAATTGCAGGAAGGCCAGTCTGGAGAAGCGTTTTCCAAACAACTGCTCGATATTGGTAATGGTATTATTGCTGTTGATACATCATCTGGATACATTACATTCCCTACCAATTTTTGTAACTTTTGTGAATCAAAGACCGAACTCATGGAGATGGTTTTCCCAAACATTGCTCAAAATTACGTAAATCACGTTAGGTTAAGCGAACGTGTTATATTGGCAGCAAAAAATGTTGATGTGAATGAAATGAATTTTCAGATTCAAGAGAAAATAGCTGGCGAATTGAAGAATTACAAATCAGTTGATTCCATTACTAATGAAGATGAAGTTGTCAATTATCCAACAGAATTTTTAAATTCGCTGGAATTGCCCGGCTTACCACCTCATAATCTGCAATTAAAAATCGGATCAGTAATTATTATGTTACGGAACATAAACCAGCCACGTCTGTATAATGGCACCCGGCTTGCGGTGAAGAAATTATTGAATAACGTCATCGAAGCCACAATTTTGAAAGGGAAGTACAAAGGCGAAGATGTTTTAATCCCACGCATCCCTATGATACCGAACGACATGCCATTCAGCTTTAAACGTTTACAGTTTCCAGTGCGGCTTGCATTTGCAATGTCAATAAATAAATCGCAAGGGCAGTCGCTAAGTGTATGTGGCATCAACTTAGAAAATCCATGTTTTTCACATGGCCAATTATATGTCGCCTGTTCCGTGTCGGAAAACCATCAACATTATTTATTTACGCGCCAGAACATAAAACTAAAAATATAGTTTATCAAAAGCATTAGAATAGAGAGAAGCAGTGAAGGGTATAGAGGCTATTAGTTGCTTTCTAGAGCGAGCGTGGTGTTGAGCTCAGTGTTTACTTCAAAATGCAAAGTTGTTCAATAGCGATTTGTAAAAATATGAGTGAAATTGAACCCCATGGAATAAACACTATTATGAAAATATATATGTTGTCTTTTATTTAATAAAAATTAGTAAAGTCCTCAGGTATGGCGGGACCAGGGAAATAAGGATTCATTTTTATATGGAGGATATTATAGATTCCAGTTCAAATTGAATAGGTACTCATACATAAGATAGGTCATCTATATAAAATAAAGTAGTGCATCAAAGCTACGCTAAGGCGGTACGAAGTTCGCCGGGTCAGCTAGTATATATATATATATATATATATATATATATATATATATATATATATATATATATATATATATATATATATATATATTATATGATTTTTCTAGAATAATACTTTTTTTATTTATTTTATTTTTATTTTAATTTCAAAAAAAATTTATTCAAAATACTTCAAGAATTAAATTAATGTCTTATTTATAAGCACCGCTTATATTTAATAGATGTATAAAATCAAAACTCAATATACAATATCAAATGGAATAATTAAACCAACAAATATAAATTGTCAATTAAAATTAATAAATAAATATTTGATGTTTTTTGAATAGAATTTTTTTGAAATTGAAATTGTAGAAGATAAGCAGTTTAAATTTGTTTTGATATTCAAATTTTGTTACATCCCTTCTATCAAGTGAAAAGCCGTTTTTTATTTTATCTTACACTATTGATTTTGATTGCTACATTATTCTTACGTATATGAACTATATCTGAGTAAACTGTGAATAAAAATCGAAATAAATTATCTTATTCAAGTATCGTGCAGTGATTTTCCTAAAATAAAAGTCATCAGTACTGTGCAAAATTATCTACACATAATATGATTGAAGGAGTAAGCATAATGCCAGCCGTTTGTGGGATAGTTACCGCAAAAATGCTCTTTTCAGTAAATCAAAAGGCTTTTTCCGAAGGAGCCTGCAGAAAAGTGTAGTTACGAGTCGAAAGTAATCTAACTGATAGGAAATTTTTCATTCATGTACGATTTTCTGTTTATTCACTATAAACGAAAGCAAATATGACACTTTTCGAATTTACCAAATTTTCGGAGATCACAAACAACCATTAGATACGTCCTCTCGTCGTTAATGACGTACTGGTTCATTTAACATACTAGCAAATTGTAGTACCTTAAAGATATTAATCACTCGATTATATTGACCAATCGACTATACTCGTATACATTGATTCGATCCAATCATCAATCAAGTACACTAAATAAATTGAGAACATTTGATGAATAGCCTAAATAATGAAGAAAAATATTTTACCTTGCTTCACGAAATCTACCATTTTTATATTCATGGATGTACAACGCATTAGCTAATTCCTCATGTGCAACAGCGAGACATATATTACTGGGACTGGGGAATAATCCATTTCGAACAATCAATGCGTTCTTATAAATCTTCACAGCTTCTTTTGTGTCACCAGAATTTAATAGATAATATCCATAATTGCTCAATAAGTCCGCCTGATAAGGATATGAATTATCCTTCGCCCATTTGAGTGCCTGTTTGATTAAAATAGTAGCTTGACTTAAACGCCACTTAATGATGCTTGACTTGGAGGCCAGTGTGAGTACCTTTATGATAATTCTAAAAAAATACTTCATTAGTAGTGAATTAATTATAATTAAATCAGTAAAAATCAATTAACAGTGAATAAGTACTTACTCTTTGGGCGAGTTGTTGTCAAGAGACCTCAGAGCTTTTTGTGACCATTCAGCAGCCTAAAACATAATAAATTTACAGTCATATGAATAATGATTACCACATATTAATTAGCTAATTAGAATAATTTGTCTACTTACCATATTAAAATCACTTTTCAAGAAACAAAACAGAGAGAAATTTATATAAACGTTCGCCAAATTTGGAACACACTCAGCGCCTTCGAATCCCTCAATAATCGAGAGAATTTTTTGGTTAGTAATTTCAGCTGCGAATATTTCTTTAATGCAGATTTGTGCATAAAATTTCCTGAAAAAGAAAAGAATATTATGTTATAACTATTGATTGAAACTGTTAAAATGTGGGTATTTAAAAAATTTTAATAACTGATTGCGATAAAAATAAAATTTAAAGAACGCAATATCTTTATGAGCATGGTTTTCTCATATTTGCATCACGTTTAGAATTTATATATCGTAAGAAATCAATATTTGCCATTTCGCTACCAAAAGCAAACATACTACTCTGTCAAGAAAGTACCGGGAATTTTCAATTAGAACAACATTTTTACATTTAATCGTCAAAATTTATTGGGTCGCCTTCAAAATAGGCTCCATTTGCTCCAATACATCTATGCCAACGGCACTTCCAATTATCGAAACATTTTTTATAGGCGCTTTCCGGGATGGACTTTAGCTCTCGCGCCGAATTTTGTTTTATGGCTTCAATCGACTCAAAACGGGTGCCACGAAGGGGCAATTTTAGTTTTGGGAAGAGGAGAAAGTCGCAGGGAGCCAAATCCGGCGAATACGGTGGTTGCTGAAGCACGTTTGTTGAGTTTTTGGCGAGAAAGTCAGTCACAATCGTAGCTTGGTGAGAAGGCGCGTTATCGTCATGCAAAATCCATGAGTTGTTCGCCCACAAATTTGGCCGCTTCTTACGGATACGCTCACGCAAACGTTTCATAACGCCTAGGTAATACTCCTTGTTTACCGTCTCACCCTCTGGAACGAATTCGTAGTGCACCACGCCACGGATATCGAAGAAAACAATGAGCATCCCCTTCATTTTCGAGCGGCTTTGGCGTGGTTTTTTCGGTTTCGGCTCATTTTTTGCCATCCATTCCGATGATTGCTGGCTTGTTTGCATATCGTACTCGTAGACCCAGGTCTCATCACCAGTTATAATGCGTTCCATGAATGTAGAACCGGAATTACAGCGATCCAGCATGTCTGAACCAACCTGTTCGCGATGACGTTTTTGAAGAAAATTCAGGTCTTTCGGTACGAGTCGTGCGGCCACCTTTCTCATGCCCAAAATATCAATCAAAATCGTACGTGCGGACTCGTGGGATATCTTAAGATCATGTGCTATCTCTCTCAAGCTGGTACGACGATTTTCCAGCACCCTTTCCTTAATTTTATCGACGTTATCTTCGATCGAAGCCGTCGATGGGCGACCACTTAACGACCGTCCTTGAAGGCTCTGTACCACTGATATGCACGAATTTTCGATAGAGCATTATCACCAAAGGCCTTTTGCGACATTTTCAATGCATCGGCACACGAAAATTCATTTGCAACACAAAACTTTAAACAAATTCTTTGCTCAACGTAATCACCCATAGTAAAAATCGGCACGCACTCTGACATCGACTGACTTAATCAGCTATTGCAAACACACTAGTTGACAGATTTCGCTCAAGCTTGGCATAGTAATTAAGGACAGTGGTACCAACCTAGGAAAAAAAATTTTACCTGCCTCATTGCCCGGCCAGATTTAAATCGATAATTCCCGGTACTTTCTTGACAGAATGTATGTGTCTATTATTAATTCCAAAATTGTTAGATGTCTTTAGTTTAAATAATAGTGGCAGTCTTTGACAATTTATTCCTACTAACAATAGTACAGTACTTTTTCAGAATAAGTTCGAAATGTAAAACTGAAGAAGGCACAGTGTTAACGAAACTTTTATTGGCAACCTAATAAAAATGTGGAAGTTATTTCTATATTATTTTATTTATTCGAAATAAATTCTTATCAAGTGATGACAGATTCAACTGAGTTCTTATTAAGGACCACTTTTTTTACTTTTTTGTATTATTATGAAAGTTGTGGTTCTAGTGCACTTTTCAAAGTTGTCAAGGAAATAAGAGAATGCTTTTTCTTCATTTTACATATGAAAATTCTATTCTAATTTGCTCGAACAACTTTTATATTTTCTATTGATTCAGAACTAATTTCTAGGAAACTCTTCTATAAACTCAAAATCAAATTTTTAAGCCGATTTGGTCAAAAATTCTCAAAAAATTGGTGAAAAGCACTGACGTAAAATCAAAAGCTCGTTCAACAGTTATTTCTCCTGAAATTTTGAAATTTGTGAATAAGTTCTTGAAGAAGCTGTATATAATGAAAAAATCAATAATTCTTTATTATGTCATTCGAAAGTTGAATGAACGTAATTTCTTGCAATTTTAGAACCATTCTTCTCACGAAACTTAAAATGTTAAAAAAAACATGAATATCTTTTTTGCTCGATCTGCATCCCTATATATTGACAAAAAAGAGTGGAAGAAAAAGATATTGAACAAAACCCCAGTATTTAATTTAATCGGTCCTTTCTTGATGGATATTAATTTTAATTAATTAAAATTATATAGATTATTTCCACAATTTATTAAGTTAACGACAATTATTTCCTCAAGTTCAAGATATAATCTGGACGAAGGCACAGTGTCGCTAACTTAATAAACTGTGGAAATAATCTTCATTATTTTATTTAATTAAAACCACAGATATATTTCATACTTTTTGCGGCAATCAGATGGAAAAACTATGCATGAGCCTTCGTGTTCTTATTTTACATGTAAATACTAAATCTGCACTAGAAAATGTTTAAAAATAACATTTCATTTGAGAATAACTCAGAACCCGCAGAACCAATTCATTTGCGAAATCCACTATTTATTTATTATATTCAGACTCCAAGCATACCAAAAATATTCCAAGTATCTGCTTACGCTTACGCTTAGATACCAAATTTCATTTCAGTCAAATCGATCCTTTCGGAACTATAAAACCAAATAAGAAAAAGCTTAAAGTGAATAATCGCGAAACTATTCCACCGAATTTGTTCAATGACGAACATGTGGATATTCATACCCCAAATATACCGCGAAATTCAAGTTTCTACATCTTTCAGCTCGAAAATTAAAGTGTTTATGGACGATTCGTTCGGAAGGAATTTGTTTTGACCTAGAATTCTTCATCAGGAAATACAACATAGTTGTTTGGGACAAGTTTCGATCAAAAGTCGAAAATAACAGATTTGCATCAATTATTTCTGTGAATCAGATACATGGGAGTCTTTGAAATCGGAGGCTCAGATGGACTTTCGATGCTTGGAGGAATGGTTCAGATTCAATACGCTGACTCTCAATCTAGAGAAAACCAAATACTTGCCCTTCTCCTTGTACTCGGGTGGCTTGCCGAATATGGGACCTCTGATTGTGGGGCCACGCTCATGTGTTCCGGAAGTGGAATCAGTTTCATATCTGGGTGTGGTGATTGATCGACATCTTAGATGGGACCTCCAGGTCAAGAATGTTACTAACAAGCTAAGAGGAATATTATATAGAATAAGATATTTACGAGACTACCTTGACCTGAGGCATCTACGGTTGGTGTATTTCGCACTTGTCCAGTCGCAACTGCAATATGGAATTATTGGTTGGGGTGGAGTTGGTGACACACACCTGGAGAAACTGAATGTTGTGCAAAGGTGGATTTTGCGTGTTATATATAAGAAGCCACTTACATACTCTAATGAAAGATTGCACAGGGAATCCGAGGTGTTCGATGTGAGGCAACTCTTTTGCTGGAATATCCTAGTCAACACCAAAAAGTCGAGGATAGCATCTCATCCCATTGTACACTGCTACAACACGAGGGAGAAGAAGAACTCTATGAGGGTACCTTACTGTTGCAAAACAGTAGGACAGAGGCACTGCGACTTCCTCGCCCCCAAGCTTTACAGCCAACTCCCAACCAACATAAAAAGTCTGAATAATATTAGTTTGTTTAAGAGAAGAACGAAGAGATGGATTCTCTTTTTTGGAAGGGGGCGGCTGCATGGTTTCGTCAACCAGAGGTAGGAGATCGGGATTGGATGGGGAGGGAGAGGAGATGGAAGAAGGTTTTATGTTGCTTACTGTGTAATAGTAGTTATCATGGATTTTGTTTTTATTTTTGTTCACTTACCACTTAGGAGATAGTCAATGTATGTAGCATCTCGTACAAGCGATAGTTTCCAACTAAAGCTTCTGTGATGTATCACCCATTTATTCACCTCATTATGTAACCATCTCAGTGAATAAATATTATTATTATTATTATTATTATTTCCTCATTCAATTTGTGTGCAACCCCATATATATCCTCTTTTTTCGCAATTGAAAATCTAAGGTCCTCAGATGGAGCACATGAATGTGTTATACGAGCTGGCCAATAAAAAATTTCACAATGTGAATGGGACGATCTCAGATGAAACATGCAAAGAGTAATATTGTTTCAGCATAATGAATCTTCTGCTGAACTTGTTTTATATCTGGTGATTTCCGGCAGCCAGGATATCCTAACCTTAACATGTGAGGATGTTTTTTTTGATCGATCGATTCATGTAAAAAGTTTATCAATCTGAGTTTATTATATTTTTTTCAATAAATACCGTTTTTTTCATTGCTAGCTTGTTTTCGGGTACAGCTTGAAATCGTTTTGACTAGGTAAATGCTCAACCGGCCGTCTGTAAACACTAATTGTCGAGCAGTGAGCTGATGGCTTGATACTTTAAGAGTACTTTTTGGTGCATAAATATCTCCCTTGAGCTCGTTAGTGACAAAATCGGTCTATTGATTCCGCATCGGTACTGGTTCTGTAGTTATTCACATTTGAACCTTTTTTTCGTTTTTTATAATAGCTCCGAAACTACTGATCTGATCAAAAAAATTTGGTATTTAGCTGTATAATTTTCGTCAGGATTTGACCATAAAATCAACTCTCGCGCTTATGTGAAAATGGTTCAACTAACAACAATCGTACAATATACCATTAAAATATATACTTACTTATTATAACATTCCAATAACTTCATCAAGATATTTTCAGTAAGCCCAAATGCATAGCATAATTCCACTGTAATTATCATCACCTCTATACAGCAACTATAATTACCAGTTTGAATAAAAAAACCTCCTAATCGTAGTCCCATATCGATATGATAGCTTCGTAAATCAGTTGCAGGCATATATTTGAGAATTTCATAATTTCTTCTCAATGTATCAGCTAAATTGTAGCGTGGCAAATGAAGTTTATCTTGAAACATTTTGATCATCTCACTACGTTTACCTGTCACGGAGAGCAGTTTATCGAAGTCATGGATATTATCTATTTCAAGGTTAAACCAAAACAAGATGTGGTCCGTATAAATCTGAAAAATAATAAATGAATTTCAATAATAAGGAACAGGATGCTTCAAAGTCGAGTCTTCTCTTCAGCAGAATGTAAAGGGTTTTCCAATAAGAGGTTGAATTTTGATATTGAAAAAAAAGAATATGGTTTAAGAGAAATTCAATAGATGCTCATTTCTTTGTAAAGAGAATAATTAAATTATTTATGGAAAATGATTGCACATCCACACATTTGTAGTCAAAATATGTCGCCCTCCATATGAAAATTGACCTGCCTCAGAGTTTTCCTGAAACACTCATACTTTCGGAAATTAACCGGCTGAACTATTTTATGTGGAACACTTTGTATGACATCCGTTTATATGAATGTTCTCAAATGTTTAGAATAGTGCTCGAAAGTATGTAGAGATATTCGGAACAAAGTATTTAGTAAGGAATTCTTGTAGATTTCTATTGATTCCAAGATATCTAGTTTCTTTCCTTTCGGTTTGACATGAAGGATTTTAAGATTATCTAATTCTGGGAAGGTATGGTTAGTTTCGAAGAAATGTTTCGCAAAATTAGAATTTTCTTTTCGATTCTTGAAAGATGCCTGGTGTTCTTTGAACCTTATTTTGAAAGTTCCCCCGATTTGTCCTATGTATATATATATATACATATTTACGCTACCATATTCATTACAACTTAAATTTATAAACTCCTGAATTTTTAGGCCGGTTGTTTTTGTCTTTAGCATTAAAAAATAAATTTTAAATTCTATTGTTTGCTGAAATTATTTGAGCTATTTTTTGTGAAATTGGTACAAAATATGTTAGTTTCATAATTTTTTGTCATTTTTTCTGTTTTTGTAGAATATATCTGTTTGAGGATTAGTTGCATTTCTTTCCTGTGTATGAGTGAGTTTATAGTTTTTGTATCGAAATTGTTTTGGGCTATCTGTCCAATTGTATTTAGTTCCCTTTTATGTGAAAACCAATATACATATTAGTTTGCTTCTGTGGAACATATACGGAACTTGATAACATATTAGAATATCTGAATAGTTTACACCATACGGTCAAATTTTCTATGAAAACACAGTTAAATAATCGAATGAATTTTCTGGACATATCTATAATTCAGAGTTATAGTGAATTTTCCTATGATTATGAACTACAAATACAACCATTTCAAATTTTTTAAATCACCCAAATTCTTATAAACTTTCAGCATATAAATTAATGATTCTTAGAGCCTTCTCCATTTCCTTAAGTAATATTGCACATAAAAGGCAACTAAATCCAATTACACAGATAGCCCAAAACAATCATTTAGATACAAAAACTTTGAACTCACTCATACACAGGAAAAGAAAGCAACTAAACCAATTTCACAAAAAAAAAGCTCAAATAATTTCAGCAAATAATATAAAAATAACTTTCACACCTTCACATAGAATTTCAAATTTATTTTTTAATGCTAAAGACAAAAACAACTGGCTTAAATTTTCAGGAGTTTATAAACTGAATTGTAATGAATGTGGTAGCGTATATGTAGAACAAACGGGGTTCAAATAACACCAAGCATCTTTCAAGAACTGTAAAGAAAAATCTAATTTTGTGAAACGTTTCTTCGAAATTAACCATACCTTCCCAGAATTAGGTAATCTTAAAATCCTTCATATCGAACCGAAAGATATCTTGAAATCAATAGAAATCTACAAGAATTCCTGGGACCAGGCAATAAAATTATTAAACGAGCAGACAGACCTGTGGGCCTCCCCACTCTTTGAAGTCCTACACCAACCGAGCCTCCCTTAAAGATATATAATTCCTCAACAACTTGATAAACACAAGTTTGAAAATGTAGTATAATCTATGAAATTTGGGTCACAGTATCCTTAAAATAAAATAGTGATAGTAAACAAAGTAATTTCATTTATTCCATTATTAAAAATGAAAAGTTAGAAGAGGTTTGGCTAATTTCATCGGCAAAGGTATCAAATTCATGACCGGTAACTTATATGTCGACGATCTGAAAACTATTGACAATTTATAAAATCAATTAGCAAACCATCAAGATAATATTTATAGATTCATTCAAGAACTATTTATTCGAATACCACTAATATTAAGTTTTATGAAAATAAAGTGGAAAAAAATATGGGTTTCATTAATAAATCAACAATTAATAATAATTCAGCTTTTTAAAAGACAAGAAGTAGGTAAAGATGAAATTTCATTATCTTTCAAATTATTGAAAACCGATAATAAATCTTCATGAAATATATAAATTGCATTGATTAGAATGAAGAATTCAAATATAATTAAATGAGTAACTCGCTGTTTAATCGTTTTTAACTTCCACTTGTCAAATGTGCAAAATTTTAATTTAAAATAATATACTTAACATCTGTCGACATACAATTCAAGAGATGACCTCTTTCGAATTTAACTTTTAGAACTATCTGAATAGATTAAAAAATATATATGAGACAGTATTTTATTTCCACAAAAATATTTGTATTACTACAACAATTGTTTCACCACGATGTGGCTTCTTCAGGTATTACATTGTACTGTCTAACAGACAGTAGTAAGTAGTAGTAGTATGAAATCAAATATTTATCTGAATATAAATTGTTGTTAAGTGAACTCCGATTGAAATAATTTAGTCTCTTGAGTGTATAAATCAAAATTAATTTTATTAATCCAGTAGAAGATAATTGAGATATTTAAACTATTACATATTTATTTAAATTGAGGAACTGATAACAGATAATCAATTTGTAAATCGATTAAGTTTATTGTAATTCAAAAACAAAATCTCGAATGTACAATTAGGAGAAAGAATAATTCTTCATAATTAAAACTTAGTTCTTCATATATTAAAACTTAATTTATGGATCAATTTTCGAATGAGAAATTCAAAAATGATTTAAAGAGCAAGCTCAAAACTTAATAAATTCTTCAAAGAATTTCAAACCAAACATTGAAATAATAATAAACTCGTGACCATTGCGTAATTACTATATATCAGGTTGTCCTATTTAATTATAATTTCTGAACAATAACTATAAATATTGCCATTATATATTGAAATATTGAATCTAGGAGTAAAATTGTGATTGAAAAGAAAAAAAGGAATGGTATCAGAAGAAAATAAAGTCATAAGAAAAAATTGTATAGCATACACTGATTGCACCCACGAGAACCAATCAGTTTGAAACGTGCGCATGTCTGCAATTTGCCTCTGTGATCTACAAAACCTTGTCGAGTTTGTTCGCGTACAGAATTGTTATACAGATGTACGTTACACTGTCTCGATTTCCAGATTATTTTATTACCATAGCTCATACTCCTTAGTAATGATTTTTGATACAGATCAGCCGGATTAATTTATTTCAATATTTGTAGTGAAACGTTCAGAAGAAATTCAATTTTTAAAGTGTAGGTTTAATACCTTTATGAATATGTATTGTTTATTCTTGAACACAGAAAAAAATTAACTAGTGTAGAAAAGTTTACAAATAACTAAGACATTAATATGAATTTCCCAATACACAGATAAATTTTAACTGAGAAACATCAGTCATTCAATATCAAAATATTTAATAATTCCTCAGAAATATCAATATAAATCTAACTATTGTAATTAATTTTAAACATAAATAAAAAATTATTTCGATTAACTCAAAACTATACAATTTGGAAAAATAGTTTCTTGTGAGATCAAGTGTACCTTTGAAATATGAATAGATTTACGTTTTTATTATTTTACGCAGTTTCTGTACCTCCATACAGGGACTATTTGAAATAAAGTAAAAGTTATTCGATTTAAACATAGTTTGGACTTACCTTATGAAGAACATCAAAATAAATATTATTCGGGAGTTTTCTAAGTTCTTCGTTAGACATTTTATGTTCAATAGTTTTAATAACTGCAACTTGAACACTTATATCATACAGTGAACTATGTACGCGCTCCATTTTTAATATCGTAACAAACAATAAAATCAAAACACTCAAAGTTATAAAATCCTAAATTTCAACTTGCACTCGAAAAGTTATAGTCTCAAATTTTAACTATGAATTTCATTCAATGCAGGTAGGTATATATATATATATATATATATATATATATATATATATATATATATATATATATATTGAGATCATAGAATATGTTTCTTTTTCTTAGTAACCTTAAAAACATAGAGGAAGTTGTACCTTCCACAATAAATTAATAACACATTTGAACTTAATCTATATTAGTACTATTTATTGATTATCAAATAATTTTGAATGAAAATTTCCAGTGTTTCAGTAGTGGGTTAATGAGAAACTCATTTATCTTTAGTTTTTCACATTTTTGTCATTATCGTTATTCTTACCATGCGCAAAAGAACTTTCTCGATTTTATATATGTTAAACTGTTGAGCTACATGACATAATTTGTTAGTTAGAAAAGAGTTTTTTTCTGATTATGAAGAAAAAATACGTATTAATATAATTGATGTCCCGGAAAAAAGATGAATAATAATGTTTTTTCTGATGTAGAATCCTTTTTAATCAAATACAGAAAAATTAGAATAAAAATCCTGAACATAAAAATAGAGAAACCCCAAATCTTGATCCGACAAGCTTGAAACTCATGTTTTATTTCGATAAAGCCTGACTTGGGAATGAATGATGCAAGTCTAACTCTAATTTAGCATGAAATGAAGCTAGGCCAAGCATTCTGAAACTAAGCCAGCCTCCTATATTTCTATGGAGAAATGTAGAAAAATGTGATTCTATATCCGTATTCTTAGTGGTAAGAAATTAGTAGGTAAAAAAAGAAGTTACAAAGAATATACTCTTCAAAGTAATATATTAATATAATGCAAGGAACTGGTTGTTTTAAATTCCTGCTGAAATGAATTTTCGAAATTCTTCTGGTAGGTAAGTTTTCGAAACTACTCTATATACTCATGGAGAGTTTAAGCTTCATCTGTTACTAAGTTTGCTTAGAGTGTTCCATTTTGTTGAATATTTAATTGATTCGGTGTTTACTTGGTGGAAACTCATTTTAATTACAAAATATATAGGAGAGATTATTTTATTTCCACAAAATGTTTGTACTACAACAATTGTTTCACTACGATGTGGAGATATTTACATTGTACGGACTACAATGTAAATACCTGAAGAAGCCACATCGTTGTGAAACAATTGTTGTAAAACAAACATTTTTGTGGAAATAAAATACTGTCTCCTATATATTTTTAATCCATTTTGTTATTCTAAATCAAATGTATGTGTGATTTTTACAGCAGAAAAAATATGGATCACTGAATTATTTCTTGCATTTGGTATGGCAAGTAGAATTTCGTATGTGTGAGCGAGGAAAATTTTATTTAAAGCCAGTGATGAAATGTCTTCATTAAAAACATGTGCAGTATATTCCGAAGCGATCGCAGGTGACTTTGCGGTCGCCTTCTATTTTTTGTTTATTTTTCAATATTTTACATATCAGAATGTATAACCCAAAGTATGTTAGTAACATCCAATCCCTCAGTATTTGTTTAAATAACTTCGTGACCGCTATAATCTTCTGAGAAATGCATGAGTAATTGACCTTTGTAAGAACTCTTTATAGTTATGTTTGTGCATTACAGGTGGTTCTTACATCAAGTTATTTACATTTCTACGTACGCATCAATTCTTGCGCAAGTCACTTACATTTTATTTTATTCTCTTTACTATGACAGTAGATATTTTTCACATCCAATCATGATCAACTATATATGGCCATGTCTCCTGTTAAATCTTTTGATAAGTTGAAAATTCAAATGAAAAAAATCATAAAAAATTTATTTACGAGGATATTTAATAATTTTATTATGTGTCTGTTTCGGCTATTTATTTTGTATAATATTATATTTATGTGACAATGGAAGAAGAAGATCTACCACTTTGCAGGAATTATTCATATATTAAATTTTCCTTTGTCCGAATATGAATTTCTATTATCAGGTATTTTTGCGAGATTGCTCTAGGTAATAGCGTTCTATCATTTTGTCCAAATGTGCATAATTTGCAAATTTTAGGTCGATGATGCTATCAAACAACCAAGTTGGACTGATTAGGAATTCAAGGTCAAAATTAATTCTGTCCTTCTGCAAATACTATAATTTTTGAACGGAAAGAGCTGGAGACATGAAACGTTGTCGAAAGATTAAGAGGCTCCATATCTCAGCTGAGTTTATTAATGGGCAAAATAGGTTCGCAGTTATTCACAATTGAAATTTTGTCTCATTTTCCTAATAGTTCCAAAACTACTAATCCGATGGAAGGTAAATTTACTTATTTACTTGTACGATAATTTAAGGAATAGTTATGTCAAATTTAATGAGTATCCACTCCAACTCTTCACACATGTGACTCAATTATTCCTGAATTATTTCGTTTGAAATTTAATTTTTAATATATTTTCCAAAGTATTCATCCGAACGTCTTCAAATTTAATATTGAGATATGAAATAACCACAAGAAGGCTCATGTATGATTTCCTGGCTATAAATAACGAAAAATAATTGAACTTATATGAAGATTTTTCAATATATTTTTCCCCTCTTTTTTGTCAAAAGGTAACCATGTAGAGTGAGCGAAAAAGGATGGATGCTTTCAATGTATTTCTCAGATGATAAGATTCTTTACTTTTATAGGAAAAATTATATGGCTTAATTCATCATATGTAACTTCTTCAAGTAATAATCACAGATTTGAAATTTTCCGAAGAAATGGACTGTTGAACAAACGCGCAAAAGCTTTCGACTTGACGTATATTTTACTATTTTTCTGTATAAACTTCGTAAAAATGATAAATAATATATAAGGAAATGAAACAACATACAAGATTTTATTGCTACATAACCGTATTCTTGTTGATAAAATCTTAAATGAAAAACGCACTTACTTTTGTTTTCAAGGTTTATCCATATATTTTTTTTATCGAAATGAATCATTCTCACCATAAATCCACACTATGAATGCTTGCAGTTTAACAAAGCGTAAAAATTTATCGCCAAAATTAATCCTTATTTGATCTCAGATGTTGCTAAATATTCTTTCTCCATGAATAACCTTACAGTTACAAGAACTGAACATTTTTATAACAGCATGGGGTATTATTTATAATGTAATTTTATAAAATATATATATATATATATATATATATATATATATATATATATTTAAAAAAATGTATATGATGAGACAGTAATTTATTTCCTCAAAAATGTTTGTACTACTACAACAATTGTTTCACCACGATGTGGCCAAATAATGGAAGCACAAGTCATAAAAAAACTCTAGGTGTTTATTGAAGTTTGCCGCTAAAATGCCATTAAGGAAAAATATTCAGTAATGGAGACTGATCAACATCTGTTTCTTCGTTCAAAAGGATTTTACGGGCATTATACCTGTTGATTTCAAGATTTTCTGAAAGTGTTAATCTAGAACTTTTGCTTTCAACATGGATAATTTCATAATTATTGTTGAAATTATGCATGAATTACTTAGGATGATTAGCATATGTCGAATGTACAGAATTGGATATGTAACCCCTTTGGTGTTCTTGGACACGTTTCTTGAATTATCTACCAGTCTGGCCAATGTATACTAAAGGGCAATCTTTGCAAGTCAACTTGTAGACTCCGGATTTATTTTCTTTATTTGTACGATTTTTATTGTTTTTTATGTAGGTACTAAGGTTATTAATTGTCTTAAAAGCCGCGTTATAATTGAAACAACTTTAGAAATATTCAGCAATATTTTCAGATAATCCATTGACATACTACTGTAAGATAACGAAAAATATTTTTGTGTAGTATCCACTTTTATGATTGGGTATATATATATATATATATATATATATATATATATATATATATATATATATAAATATATATATATATATATATATATATATACATATATATATATATATATATAAATATATATATATATACATATATATATATATATATATATATATATATATATACATATATATATATATATATATTTATGTATGTTTGTAAGGAATTCACAGTTAAAATAAATAATAACACAAATATATTAAGGAAAAGACTCACCGATGTATATAAGTTGACTCGTTAGAGTGCAATCAAATATCCTTTTGTTTATTTTCAAATAAAACTCACAAGAAGAATTCAATTCACAATTATTCAATGTTAAGACAGCTAAAGTTGCCAGAAAGAAGTAATTTGTATATAATATGTAGTTTGAAATTGCTGAAAAGATTTGTTACTATCATGAATTATATATTAACTAGTGAAATTATTGGCTAAGAATAAGCTTAATCAAATATAGCTCATCAAAATAGTGTATAAACGGCAAAATTAATCAAAAATTAATTAATTCAATGAAAAATTGTGTCTACGTCAGAAATTATAAATTAAGAAATATCCTTGAAGATGGTTGTGCATCAATAAATTTGAAATAGCATCTAAGCTAAAGAAACGTAATCAATTTCATAGTTAATTTTTAGTAATTCAAAAGTTACAAGCATTAGAAGTTAAACTTTGGTAAAATTTGATACTTGAAATTCTTTACGGATGAAAAACAGGACTTTCCTTTCACTGTTGTGTTTAACATGAAATTAAAATCAAAACGTTGACAAAAATTCAGGTTAATTTTCAACAATAATTTCGAACCAAGAAATAAAGTAAAATCATCGAAAGTAAAGTTTTTCAATAATTTTGACAAAAGCTAGTAAGATTTGGAATTCAATTTTTTGAGAAAACTATGAAAGGACGAAGGAAATGTCATTCAGTATGAAATTCTTCACTGCAGATATCACGTCGTTTTGTTTCAAAATATAATATTCTCTTCAGGAATCCAGTTCGAAAACATAAATAAATTAACATTTTAATTGTGAATGGAAATGTGATCAAGAAATATGTTACATTGCTTCTGTGAATGGAAATATCCCACATATTAAACAAGTATGAAACAAATTGGATGTTCAGAAGTAATCAACTAAGTTGGCTGTGAAATCAGAACATTCCAGAAGTATTATTCGTCATTAAATCAAAGCAGTTTTCCTAAAAGAGATCAAGGACAATTAAAAAGGAACATTGAAACTGAAAACAAACTTACCAAAGGTAGAAATAAGTTTATTTATGTAATTTTCTTCAATTGCAAATCAAATCATTTCTTGTTTATGTTAGTATTACGCTATTTAGAGAAAAGGTTAGGTTAACATAGAACATCGAACTAAGATATTTAAATTAGTGTAGTAGTGACAGATTTATATTTCTGATTACTTTGATTCGATATATATATGTTTAAAATTAACTTATTAAAATTCAAATTGAAACCTCCCTACTGAAACTAATCAAAATTAATAACATTTAAATTTCAATTTGCAATTCCAAAATTATAATATTAAGTGTTAGCTGGCGCAACAATACACAATACAAGCAACTATATACACGGGTGATCTAACAAGTATTCATACTCAAACTTAATAAAAGCAAAATTCCATAATCAAAATTAACCCATTGAAACGTAATCTTATCTAATTAATTCTGCTAATTAAGAATTTATACTATATTAATAATTGAAAATTATTTATTTATTTTATGCTCCACCAACGTGGGGCAGCAAAAAGTAATGAATAGTTAAAAATCAATTTATTTATTTCATAATAAAATATATATTACTAAAGCAAATAAAAACAACCTGGCTTAGGTTTCCCTGTTTATAAACATTGTTAAGTTTTTATTGTTTGTTTGTTATTAATTTAAAAATATTTCATCATGTGATATGCGAAAAATCAATATCATACACATAGCTTCAGACGCTTCTTGAAATTTTCGGCAATCGGCCGCAGCTCTACGGGCTTTAATCGGTCCCATTCCAGGCGAAGGGATTTCTTCAGCAGCTCCAAACTTTTGTAGTGTTGAGCCAAAATCGACCACACGCTCTAGTCCATTGGGTTGAGATCGGGCGAGTAGGGCAGCCATTCTGCGGATGTGATGAAACCCGGAAAGTGGGTCTTATACCATTCTTGCGTTATTTAAAATTATATATATTAAATTACTTCGTATGAAAATAAGTATTTGAAATCAACCAATTTTCATGAAAGTAATACCAAATTATTTAAAGAAAAATAGATTAATTATTTAAAATAATTTTAAACCTAGAAATATTGTAAATTTTGTAAAATCATCAAAAGCATCATTTTTCAATAATTTTGAGAGAAGCTAGTAAGTTTTGAAATTCAACTTTTCCTGAAAACTATTAGGAGTACAAATAAGTTTCCGCCGTTTTATTGTAGATGGCGCGGCACGGAGTTTCGGTTAGCTTTCGTAGATGATAACTGGCTTAAAAAATAGTTTGGACAT
The DNA here is from genome assembly GCA_034642435.1 of Megalocaria dilatata. Taxonomy (NCBI): domain Eukaryota; kingdom Metazoa; phylum Arthropoda; class Insecta; order Coleoptera; family Coccinellidae; genus Megalocaria; species Megalocaria dilatata. The sequence continues at coordinate 45,676,743 of CM067859.1, read as the reverse complement.
TCAAGAACAACATAACCTATTAATATCATTGATTTTATATTGGTAAAATATAATTTTTATAGGTTGAAAATGTCACAATTTGAGCCAAGTAAGCGTCATTTGCGGAAAATATTAGTTTACTTCTTTAATTTAAAGAAATCTGCTGCTGAGGCGCATCAATTGCTCGTAGAAGCATATGGTGAGGGTACTTTGAGTGAGAGAACGTGTCGAGAGTGGTTTCAAAAGTTTAAAAACGGTGATTTCGACGTAGAAGACAAAGATCGCATTGGAAGGCCAAAAATTTACGAGGATGCAGAATTGGAAGAATTATTGGAGGAAGATTCATCTCAAACACAAAAAGAACTTGCTCTAACATTAGAAGTCACTCAGCAAGCAGCCTCCCATCGTTTAAAACCGTTCTTCTATAATAAATATTTAATTTGTGTTAAAAAACGGCGGAAACTTATTTGTACTCCTAATATAAATAGGGAACGCACGGAATCACTCAGTCAGTTCAAAAAAATACGAGAGCAGAGTTCAAACAGTTTCTATTAAAACAGAATATTTTTCTCGTCAATAATCCAGTTCCAAAACTTAAAAACAAATTAAAAGTATTATTGTAAATGGAAATGCGATAAAAACATTATTAGCTGAGTGTTGTGAGTGGAAAAATCCCAAATATCAATCAAGAATTCAACAATTTAAATCCAAAAGAAACAATCAACAAAGTGGGCTGGGAAATGCGAACATTCCAGAAACATTCTTCAAGAACCAAAACAAAATCCCGAAATAGAGCGAAGCCAACATCAAAGGAACATTGTTAATGGATGATCAAACTCACCAAAGGTAGAAATATGTTTATTTATGTGAAGTTTTCCAATTAAAATTCAAAAACAAATCATTGCTTGTTTACCTAAGAATTACGTTACGATATTTAGATAGCGTTAGGTTAGAACATATAATTAAACATTTAGATTATTAATCACTGATTATTATATTTCAAATTACTTTGATATAGTATATATTTAAAAAAATTTACTTATAAAAAATTCAAATTGATCCCTCCCTAAAAGATCAAATCAAATTTAATAATATTCAAATTTCAATTATTGAACAACAAAATTATAATCTTAAGAGCTAATCCATAACAAATTGGCTCCAATAACATGGGATAAAAAAAATGAAAGTAAATTAAAAATTTAATTAATATAATTCCATAACAAAATATATATAAATTAGGGTGATTCGAAAAAAAAAATTGTTTTTTTTTCTTGCAAACAAGGTTAAAAGTTTCAATTCAATGTAAAAAGATGCCAGTAAAAAGTTGAGCGCTTAATATTAATAATAAGGACCTCCGCATCACACCTTTTCATTTCCCATAAGAATAACATAGAAAAATTTCTTTTTGCACATTCTGATTTTTATTGCTAGCCCAAAGTAAGTCATGAAGAAAATTCCTGCACATATTTTTGTAGAAAATTGAACGCTCTACAAAAAAGGTCTCTTATGATTTTTCGTCAAACCTAACCACTTTAAAGTTATTCAAAGTCTAAGTACAATATGCTGAAAATTTGACCGTTTTTATCGCATTGCAGCGGATTAAATGGTTTTATTGGGATTCCTTATCAAAAAACTTCGTGTTTATTTTAAATTATGGCTTACAGAAAATGCTTATCGACTATTTTCGCGGTCATTCAAAATAATGGCAAAGTTTCAGAAAATTCATTAATGTAAATTACCAAATTGTTTCATAAAAAAAATTTTTTTCAATTGATTTCGTATGATAGTGTTGATTCAGCAGTTTCTAAAAAAGCATGTAGCAAATTGAGTGACCACTTCTGGTACTTAAATGAGGAGTTAGCTGCAATGTCTTTATTTGATACCAATGTTTCCGTAGATATGAAAATAAAGATGATTGAAGCAATTAATTCTCGAGCTGCTTCAAAGACGACGAATCAGCGGTATCGAGTGCTCGAAAATGTGTTGGAATTATTTCTCCAGAAAGATTTAAGTGATTTTGTGTCACAAAAATCATTAGATTTGTTTAACAAATTCGATTTGCCGAGTGATTTTTTAGAAAAAGATGTTTCAACTTGGTCTGATGACGATAGTTACACAGAATGTGCTGAATTTTTTAAAACATTGAAAGTCACAAATGATGTGGCTGAAAGAGGAGAGCATTAATCGAAGAATATAACAATTACCTCACTAAAGATCAAGAGCAACTGCAGTACTTGTTACAAGTAGTTCGAGAGCACCACCAACGTTATCCTGGCTGTCTGAAAAAAAATCTCCAATAATAATAATTTAGATTTAATCTATGATGCATAATTTGAGAACAATTTTAAAGTATAAGTGAAGTGAATATATTCTTTTTTTAAAATCAACCAAACGTCACTTGTTTTTTACCTCTGTCATAAGTATTTGTAATGACTGGAAAAAAAATTTTTCACTTTTAGGTCAAAAAAAAAAGAAAAAAACTATGATTTTAAACCATACTGATACGACAAATTTTCTTAAAGAGTTTAACAGGCATTCATATTGTGAAAAATTATTGATAAACATTTTCTGCAAGGCATGATTTAAAATAAACACGATGTTTTCTGATAAGGAATCCCAATAAAACCATTTAATCCGCTGCAATGCGATAAAAACGGTCGAATTTTCAGCATATTGTACTTTAACTTTGAATAACTTCAAAGCGGTTAGGTTTGACGAAAAATCATAAGAGACCTTTTTTGTAGAGCGTTCAATTTTCTACAAAAATATGTGCAGGAATTTTCTTCATGAGTTACTTTGGGCCAGCAATAAAAATCAGAATGTGCAAAAAGAAATTTTCCTATGTTATTCTTATGGGAAATGAAAAGGTGCGATGAGGACGTCCTTAAAATTAATATTAAGCGCTCAACTTTTTACTGGCATCTTTTCACATTGAATTGAAACTTTTAAGCTTGTTTGCAAGACAAAAAACAATTTTTTTTTGAATCACCCTAATTTATATATATTTTGTTATGGAATTATATTAATCAAATTTTCAATTTACTTTCATTTTTTTTTTATCCCATGTTATTGGAGCCAATTTGTTATGGATTAGCTCTTAAGATTATAATTTTGTTGTTCAATAATTGAAATTTGAATATTATTAAATTTGATTTGATCTTTTAGGGAGGGATCAATTTGAATTTTTTATAAGTAAATTTTTTTAAATATATACTATATCAAAGTAATTTGAGATATAATAATCAGTGATTAATAATCTAAATGTCTAATCCTATGTTCTAACCTAACGCTATCTAAATATCGTAACGTAATTCTTAGGTAAACAAGCAATGATTTGTTTTTGAATTTTAATTGGAAAACTTAACATGAATAAACATATTTCTACCTTGATGAAAAGGTGCGATGAGGACGTCCTTTATATTAATATTAAGCGCTCAACTTTTTACTGGCATCTTTTCACATTGAATTGAAACTTTGAAGCTTGTTTGAGAGAAAAAAAATTTTTTTTTTTAATCACCCTAATATAAATATATATATATTATATATATATATATAATATATATATTATATATATATATATATATATATATATATATATATATTTCTTTGATTCCTTTGGTCTTTACTTGGTGGAAACTCATTTTAATTAAAAACAGTATTTTATTTCCACAAAAATGTTTTTAGTACTACAAAAATTGTTTCACTACGATGTGGCTTCTTCAGGTGTTCAATTGTACAAATATATACATTCTGTCAGGAAAGTACCGGGAATTATCGATTTAAATCTGGCGGGGCAATGAGGCAGGTAATTTTTTTTTTCCTAGGTTGGTACCACTGTCCTTAATTACTATGCCAAGCTTGAGCGGGATCTGTCAACTAGTGTGTTTGCAACAGCTGATTAAGTCAGTCGATGTCAGAGTGCGTGCCGATTTTTACTATGGGTGATTACGTTGAGCAAAGAATTTGTTTAAAGTTTTGTGTTGCAAATGAATTTTCGTGTGCCGATGCATTAAAAATGTTGCAAAAGGCCTTTGGTGATAATGCTCTATCGAAAACTCGTGCAAATCAGTGGTACAGAGCCTTCAAGGACGGTCGTGAAGTGGTCGCCCATCGACGGCTTCGATCGAAGATAACGTCGATAAAATTAAGGAAAGGGTGCTGGAAAACCGTCGTACCAGCTTGAGAGAGATACCACATGATTAAGATATCCCACGAGTCCGCACGTACGATTCTGATTGACATTTTGGGCATGAGAAAGGTGGCCGCACGACTCGTACCGAAAGACCTGAATTTTCTTCAAAAACGTCATCGCGAACAGGTTGCTTCAGACATGCTGGATCGCTGTAATTCCGATTCTACATTCATGGAACGCATTATAACTGGTGATGAGACCTGGGTCTACGAGTACGATATGCAAACAACCAAGCAATCATCGGAATGGGTGCAAAAAATGAGCCGAAACCTTAAAAACCACGCCAAAGCCGCTCGAAAATGAAGGTGATGCTCATTGTTTTCTTCGATATCCGTGGCGTGGTGCACTACGAATTAGTTCCAGAGGGTCAGACGGTAAACAAGGAGTATTACCTAGGCGTTATGAAACGTTTGCGTGAGCGTATCCGTGAGAAGCGGCCAAATTTGTGGGCGAACAACTCATGGATTTTGCATGACGATAACGCGCCTTCTCACCGAGCTACGATTGTGACTGACTTTCTCGCCAAAAAATCAACAAACGTGCTTCAGCAACCACCGTATTCGCCGGATTTGGCTCCCTGCGACTTTTTCCTCTTCCCAAAACTAAAATTGCCCCTTCGTGGCACCCGTTTTGAGTCGATTGAAGCCATAAAACAAAATTCGGCGCGAGAGCTAAAGTCTATCCCGGAAAGCGCCTATAAAAAATTTTTCGATAATTGGAAGTGCCATTGGCATAGATGTATTATAGCAAATGGAGCCTATTTTGAAGGCGACCCAATAAATTTTGACGATTAAATGTAAAAATGTTGTTTTAATTGAAAATTCCCGGTACTTTCTTGACAGAGTAGTATATATATTTTTTTTTTAATATTTTCATAACTTTCTACTGCATGTGTAACAATAATAGTATTTCATCTTTCTCGAATATTTTTCATAACTTCATATATATATATATATATATATATATATAGAAGGTAGAAGCCAGGTTGCTTTGACATTTCTGTTCAGTGAGCATTGACAAATTATTATGGAAAGACTCACGCAGCAACAATGTTGTTGAATTTTATTTTCAAAATCAGTGTTCTATTCGCCAAACTTATAGAGCACTTCGTGAAATGTATGGTTTACATAATCATCCATCAGAGCAGCTTATTCATCGAACTATCGATAGATTTCGGACAACATTTTCTCTACTCGATGCAATAACCACAACAACAAGACGACGAACTGTACGTACAGAAGATACTATAGCTGCTGTAAGTCAAAGTGTTAATGATGATCCAGATTTGTCTATTCCTCGACGTTCACAACAAGTTGGACTCTCTGCGTCCACCACATGGAAATTTTTGCGTAAAGATCTTGGTCTACACAGAACACAACTGAACTCCTAACTCGCACAAGCTGAAAAAGCTTCTGAGGGATCTTCACAGAAGATCTAGGAGTATCAGGATAATAATAATTCCTTATAAGGTGCATGTTGCAATTTTGCCATGTTTGTGTTTCTCATATACTGATAACAAAAATCCGTTCTTCGTTTTTTCGTGATTGAACGTATTTTTTCCTCACAATCAGAAGAACTCTCTTTAAGTAACGAAATCATGTCATGAAGTTCACCTCTCTCAAAAGTTATTGAGAAATGAAATCAAAAAAGTTCTTTTGAGCATGATCCGGATAACAATAAAGAAAAAAGGTGTAAAATAAAGATTAATGAGTTCCTTATTAATCCATTACTAGAACACTCTAAATTTGTTTACAAAATCAGCAAATAATTAATACATGGTATTAATACATAACGATGATTAAAGTAAAACAACTTAATTTCCGCTAATTTATTTAATTACACAACAATTGTTTCGTCATGACAACATGACTTTGTCAGGTGAGTATGGTACTATACCATAGTACCGCAGTACATACTCATCTGAGGAAGTCATGTTGTCATGACGAAACAATTGTTGTGTAATTAAATAAATTTATTTAATTTCACAACAATTGTTTCGTCATGACAACATGACTTCGTCAGGTGAGTATGGTACTATACCATAGTGCCACAATACCATACTCACCTGACAAAATCATGTTGTCATGACGAAACAATTGTTGTGAAATTAAATAAATTAGCGGAAATTAAGTTGTTTTACTTTAATCATCGAGATGTTTTCCGACAAGTAGAGACAGATACAATCAAACAATCAATACATAAGTTCAATGATTGTATTGATTAACCGTGGAAGGTAAATCTTCTATATTTTTAAGGTAATTAAGATGAAGAAAAACATTGTGGTATGATCTGAATATGCGTATGTACCCATCTGCACTGCATAAAACTTACAGTTGAAATCATAACATTTCAAGTGAAGTTAACATACGTTGTTTTGCTTTTAGTGATTATTGCGATATTAAAAATGGAGCCCATACCAAAGTCCCTGTATGATAGATGTTTTGAAACTTTAGTTTCAGACATTGTGCAACATAAAATTTCTAAAGAACAACTTAAAAAGCTTCCGAATCATATTTTTAAGAATATTTTTCATGAGGTAAGTCCAAAGTTCATTTAAATCGAATAAATAATTTTATTTGAAAATAGTCTCTCTCTCTGAGCAAAATAACATCAACACTAATCTATCAATGTTCAAATGGTACACTTGATCCTAGAACAATAAAAACCTTCCATATTATACGAGTTCTAAGTTAATCAAGAAATTATTCCATTCATTTTTAAAATTAATTACATTAGTTAGTTTTATATTGATTTCTAGGGAATTATTAAATATTTTGATACAACTCAATGACGGATACTTACCTAAGATGGAATGACCCTGTGTATTGGGAAATTCATATTGATGTTTTTGTTCTATTTATAAACTTTTGATTATTACTTGTATATCTTTTCCTGTGTTTATGAGGAAACAATGCATACCCATAAATGTATAAACCCTGTACTTGACAGTGGAATTTGTTCTAAACGATTCTCTACAAATATTGAAATGTTTCGGACGTTAAGATATGATAATTGATTATAATAGGAACAAGTTTGTAGGAAGTATTATTTTGAATTGTTTGTGGCAGAATATAGTTATTTCTAGGAACTTGGATTAAGTAGTCCTCTACATTGTGGTAGTTCATTTCAACATGGAATAAAAAAGAAATTACTTTGTTTTCTGTCTTACTACAGCTGTTAGATATTATAGAATCAGCACGAAAAAGTCACTGTATTATGAATAAAATAAAGTGACGAAAAACAATGTAATTTCCATATTTCGTATTATAAATTACCCTCTAGAATTATTTCCTCCCTTTTTAATTCCATTTCTTTTTTATTTTTGATTTTCCGTTTTTTGTTGTTTCCTGTTATGTATCTATTATTATATTGTGCTTTATTGATTCGCACTGTCCATTAGTATCTCCAATTTTATGTTTCAATTCTATTCTATTTTTCTTTCATTTTTTCTAATCTGCCAATTTTCCTTTCATAATCATTGAATTTTTTTCCTTTTCGGTATTTCTGAATTATTCCTTGCATATGCAAGTAATAATTGCAATAGAAGCAATATTGCTTCTATTCTTTCTGAGTGATCTTTTCTGCGATGATTAAAGTAAACAACTTAATTTCGCCAATTTATTCAATTTCACAACAATTGTTTCGTCGTGACAACCTTACTTCGTCAGGTGAGTATGGTACCGTACCATACTCAAAGTTTTTCCGGAATACGCTGAAATAGGTCAATTTTTATTTGGTGATGGACATATTTTATTGAAAATTCGTGAGTGTACAATCATTCGTCTTAGCGGGTAGGCAATCCCTTCAAGAATCTTAAATAGATATAAAGATGTGTCATCATGACATCATTTTGAAGGTTTTGCAATTGTTTTTATAAATATGATAAAAAAATATTCTGTTTCGCCTTCCTTTCTGGGTACAAAATTCTTGGAAGTGATGGTTGAAGTGCATTAAGTATTCAAGTTTCTGAAGGAATATTTTTAATTACATGTCCTGATTGCCTACTATTCATTTCTAAACAGTAATAGTTTCTTCGTTCAACATTTTCCCTCACATTCTATCTCCTACTAATCCAGAAGATTTTCACTAGAAAATATTGTTAGCATATAATGAACTAACACCCGAAATGTTGCAGAATGTAGGAAAAAATGTTGACTGAAGAAACTACTACTATTTAGAAATGAACTAAGGGCAATTTGAACATGTTATTAATAATATTCGTTCAGAAACTTGACCATTGGATACACCTTACCCATCACTTCGAACGAAATGTTACCACTCAGGTCGATGGTCGTGCACCAAGGAATTTGTAATCAAAATGTATTCCTCTTTAAAATATTAATTTACTCATACTTAGAGAAATATCCTGGTGGACTTATGTAAGTTTTATACATACAGGCATTTGGAGTTCATACTATAAAATATTATTCTGAATAGATAGTAGACAAATATTCGGTTGCACATGAAATTCATGAAGATTTCATAAACACTTTATTATTTTGCAGCTTTTAATTATACATTCATTTGGTTCAATCTCAATAGTTATAAAATTCGGTGACAAAAGACTCTCCTTTGAAGCATTCTGTTCTTTATTCTTGAAATATTTTTATTTTTGTTCCAGATTTATTCGAATCACTTGGAGTTTTGGTTTGAATATGAAATAGATGATTGCCATGACTTCGATAAATTCCTCTCTGTGGGGAGCAAAAGTGTTGAGTTGATCAAAATGTTCGAATATAGACTTCTTTTGCCACGTTACAACCTTGCTGATAAATTGAGAAAAAGTTACGAAAGTCTTAAATGTATGCCAGAGACCGATCTATGCAGCAGTCACATCGACATGGGATTACGATTAGGAGAATTTTTTATTCAGACTGGTACTTATAGCTGCTGTATACAGGTGATGAGAGTTACCGTGGAATTGTGCCATAAATTAGGACTTACAGAAGATACGGTGATACAGTTATTGGAATGTTATAATAAGTAAGTATATATTTAAACTAGCTGACCCGGCGAACTTCGTACCGCCTTAGCGTAGCTTTGATGTATGTATTGGGACACCTTGCTCATGCCATTATGAAATACAACATGTTATAGAATGTTGCTGATTAAGTCATTGGGTTATAGACTATTATTATGTATTTGACTTATTGTTTACAAAATAAACACGTCTACACAACACTGGCTCAGCATATTTTGCACCAGCTACATGGTTTTATAACTAAATAAAATTGTTTGCCATTATACTTACTTACCTTGAAAGTAGGTATAAAATTGTCTCGAATAACTTTTGTTGCGCCAAATGACGTCATTTGAAAACAATTATTGTATTGCTGGATATGAGTCAAAAAATGATTAGAATCTGGCCCATTTCCGGAAACCAATGAATGTAGTGGCTCTGGTGATGGTACCAATGGCGTCAATTTGACTTGGCCGCTGACGCAACACAATCCAGGGGCTTCATTTTTGAATTTCAATGCATTGCAATGTGGACACATAATATTCATTAGTCCAATAGCAACAATTTTCTCTGAACTGTAATCAACATTATAACTGAATGCAGCTCTGTGGGGATTAAACACAACATTTCTATGTTGATTTCGATTCCGTTGAAGTTCATTTCGCGCTTCGTGTTGCTCATCAGTTTGATTTGCTCTTATATTCCTTTGACTTGCCGTATTTCGAGTTCTGTGGCCTAAGTTTGTACGTCTGGTTGGTGGCATTGTTAAAAACGAAAATCCAACTGAAAATATATTTTCTGTATAACCATGTAAAATTGTAATATTGTGTAGTCACCAAAAATCGATATGAAGTGAAGTGAACTTACCGTGATTAACAAACACTTATTAGCAAACAAAAAACTTCTTAGTCATTAAAACAAAACGACCTTTATCAAAAACTTAATAAAATTATTGTTAGCGCGGTTATGGATGTGTTGTCACAGATTACCACAGATTTTTTTGTTTTAAATTGAATGACGTTGAAATTTGTCAGCGCGGTTATCGATGTGGTGTCACACATTACCACAGATTTTTTGTTTTAAATTGAATGACGTTGACATTCGTTACGCGCGTTTTTTAAAATATGCAAAATTAAATGTATATTTTTCAATCTTTCTGAGAGATTTTCTTTATATTTTTTTCCGTAAGAACCTTGTACAGAGTATTAGAAAACTACAAAAAAAAATCAGGCAAATCGGTCAAGCCGTTTTCATGTTATGTCGTGATAACGGAAAACGGGTTTCATTTTTATATATATAGATGGTATATTGTGTGATTGTTGTTGGTTAGACCATTGTTTCATATGCGCATCGGTCATACTTTAGCAACTGATATTATTGTCAACTCCTGGCGAAAAAACTAATTACATATCCATAAATAATTACTTATACTTATATATTTTCATAAAACGGCAAGTCTGTTTGGATGAATAAATAAATACTCCTGAAGCATATAAAATTTTAGGTCATTCTAGTTCGCTATTGTATACACAATATAGATAACGAGAAAAGTTCGAAAATTTAATGATTCGAATGAAGTTATCATTTTGTCATAGTAGACACTATCGTTTGCTGGGTTTTATCCGTGACAGATTTGAATATTCAAAATTTAAAATGTAAATTATATAAAAATCAGAAGAATCAACTCAGAATTTGCTACTAGAAATCTGGACACGCCTGAGACAATGAAAAATTTGAACGGAGCAAGTTAATTAATGAGCATAATAAATCACTTGGCTTAATTTTCGTAAAAGTTTAATGTTTTATCGTTGACATATATGTTTCGGGTTTCACTCCATTTTCAAAACTAAGGAGAATTTTGAAAATGGGTTGAAACTGGAAACATACATGTCAACGAAAAAAAATTAAACTTCTGTGAAACTGTGATCTATTTACCTTATTAATGTCTAAAATGTTTCATCGAGTGGTTTGCAAGAAATCAATATATTGGAGCAAGTAAAATTTAAATTCTTTTAATTTACATGTGTTTATATGTGAGGTCTGTGAAATGAAACAAGTATCAGTTATGCTAAACAAAGCACCCAAGTACTGCTTTTCAGCGATGAAATGTGTTGTGTCGTATTGTTTTTGATTTGCAAGCGTTATGCACTACACAGTAGCACTTCTGAGTTCTATGCGCCAACTGAATTTGTATCATCCGAAAGGAAACGAGGTGTCCAACTCCGCACTCCCCACAATTTGTGGGGAGAGAGAAGAGAATTCTTTTCGAGTTATACACTGGATTATTCATTATCATAACGCACATATTTTTCGATTATTCCAATGTTCGACTGGACTGTCGAACTTTCTTATGCATTGAATATCCTAAACGTAAAACATGATTTTCTAAGGATGTATATGATTAATACCTCTGGCTGAGCTGTCAGTTTCTTTATAGTTTATTAATAATATATATATATATATATCCTTTCTTAGAGAAAGGTTCAGCACGGTCTCAATACTATTCATTGATTCATCAAAATTTCGAACTTCATCTTGAAAATGTTTGTTGATTTAACCATTGGAATATGAAAATTTTGTACAGATCTTATATCATAATCGTGAAAAACCCAACGTCTTTCCTAATAAGCACTCAAATATTCGGAAAGGAGGTTACGCTCGATCTTATAAATTGTCATTATGTTGACCTTCTTTATACATTGCTCAACATTTAGCCAATTCAACATATACAACATATTATCAACAGGGGTGTGTGTACCTATTGCAGCCCAAGATAATTCTCAATACTTTGTTTTGCTGTAATAGCAATCTGTACGTTTCTTTTCTAGTACATGACATCAGCATAGAACGACAATAATTGAATGATTTTATAAATAAACATTTTCGTGCAGAATTAAACATGATATGAACTCCTAGAAAAAAACTCTTTTCATCTCTTTTTCTGCATAAATAATCAATATGAGAAGAAAAAGTTAGTTGTTGATCCAGAATAATACCTATACATAGTATACATAGTATACTTAATTTCTGTCAAAAATCTTCAAGAAGAAACTAACTTTTTAATTGAAATATTGCGGTCTTTTTTCTGAAATGTACGCATTCAATTCAACAAATACACAAATCACAATTTTATCATTGTTCCCTTTTTTTTAAATGGAAAAAACGTCCTGAACCATCGACTCACATGAATGCTCATTTCATGTTTAAACTCTCCAGTAATTGGTATGCCTTTCTTAACAAAAGATTGTCTAAGTTGTCCACATACAATTATTTCAATGATTTTATCTACAGTTCACAAGTCTAAATCCCTTGGGATTTTTAGTCTTATTAATTAAGGGAATAGAAAAGGTCAGGCTAATCTTTAACTGTTTGAGCAACCTTCCAACTTGTTAATGTTGCATTCACAAACTACAGTAGAGAATATCCGATTACACAAGATAATTCTTTTATCAACAACACATTTCAAATTTCAGCGCTTGTGCCTTTTTTTAATTACTGCCTTCCTTAATTCTAAGAGAATAACTTTCTTAAAACCTAGAAACCGAGACTCCACATAAGAAGAAGCTCCTGGATTTTGCCATTCCCTATATTCGATGCTAGTTGATATTTCCTCTTAACTGTCCAGAAACGAGTTACTAAAATTTTTAGCCATACTGCCGCTGCAATACGTCAATTTTATTTGAGTGAAATCCACCACTTCATTTCCTGACCCTTTTAATTTCTTCAATATGCTATATATTTTCTTGCTATCTCCTTTACATATGTCGATATTGTGATTATTAAGATTAATTTTCTGATTTCGGATTAGCAAGAATATTTGGTTTCTTTTTTATTCAATTGTTTTCCAATCATTTTCCATCCTTGTAATACAAAACCTCTTATGGACATTATCTCTATGTCTCTGCAGGACTTTGATTCCTTTTGTTATCCAATCACATTTAAATTTATCCATCGCTTCCTATATATTTCCAATAAAATCTGGATATATAATATACATTTTCACTGACGTGTAATTCCAAGGTTTTCCCATTAATTCTGTTTGAATTGATTATTTTGCTTGTTTATTTAGATTACGGCTGTAAGTCAACTGGCCTTCTTTCGTACGCACATAAAGTGATATTCTAAAATCAGTTTTTTCATTATCACTCAATACTCGAAAGTCTCTAGACACTTCTTTCAAAGAAAAGTCATTTGGGAAAATATGGTCAATCGATGATAATGATTTATTTGCGACACGAGTAGTATTTTCACAATTTGCCTGTTCATTTGGAATTTTTCAAAGAATTTTTTTGTGATTTGTTTCTCTATCAATAAAACTTTCACACATAAAATAATCCTATTCGTAAAATATATAAATTTCCACCTGAAATATAGAAATTGTTCGAGCAAATCAGAAATGCATTTCATAGAAAAATAATTTTCTAATTTTTATTAAGTCAACAAATGTTTCGCCAACATTGTGGCTTCTGAGACAGTATTGACATATTATCTGTAGAAAAAAATTGTCAAAGACTTCCATTATTATTTGAAAAAACACATTAAGGCATTATTGCAGAATTTTTTCTGTTGTGACATATAATTTATATTGTGATGGACAAATGAGAGAAGCTGATGAACCAGATATTTCAATTTTATCACAACAAAATGTTAAAATTTTTTAATGGACTTGGGCATTTGTGGTTTTGGTCACAATTTCTGTCCTGATTTATAATAAAATATTCGTCTCTTTTTCAGGAAATTTTATGCTCAAATGTCTATTAGACATATATCCGGAGCGGAAAATACTCACCGAAAAATTCTGTCGATTATTGATGGATTCAAAGACGCTAAGAATCTTCCAAATTTGGCAACAACTTACTGTAATTTTTCTTCCTTTCATCTTTTGAAAAGTGATTTTAATATGGTAAGTAGAGAAAGTGTTCTTATAATCCAATTTATATAAAGTAATCATCATTCATATAATGGTAAATTTATTATTTTTCAGGCTGCTGAATGGTCAGATAAGGCTCTGAGATCCCTCGACAAATACTCGCCCAATGAGTAAGTATTTATACACTGTTAATTGGTCTTTATTACCATCATTATTAGTTCATTACTAATGAAGTGTTTTTCCAGAATTATTATAAAAGTACTTAGGCAGGCCTCTAAGTCAAGCATTAGTAAGTGTAATTTAAGTCAAGCTTGTTTTATAATCGTACAGGCATTCAAATGGGCAGAGAAGCTTGATTCTTATGAGCAACATCCTTATTACTTAGACTTATTGAGTGATTATGGATTTTATCTCTTGAAATCAGGTGACACAAAAGAAGCTGTGAAGTGTTATAAGATGTCATTTACGGCTCGAAGACAATTATTCCCCAGTACCACAAATATACTTATAGCCGTAGCACAGGAGGAATTAGCTTATGCGTTATACGTCCATGAATATAAAAATGATAGATTTCTTGAAGCAAGGTAAGATATTTTTTCATATTATATATATTGAAAAGAAGTTCTCACTTTATTTCGTCCACTAGATTAATGATTGTATGAAATGAATGAAAATAGCGTAGTCAATTGATAACTCTTTTCGGTTAGTTCAATTAGCCGGTAGGTCTAATGAACAGGTACGAAAGGACGTTTCTCATGGTGATATCCGAAAATTCGGAAAATTTGAGAAATGTCAAATTTCCATTCGTTCGTAGCGAAATAACAGAAAATCGGGCGGGGCTTTCCATTCGTAAACTCACTTTTTCTGAGACCCCGCATCAAAAAACCCTTTCGACTCTCAAAATGAGCAATTTTTGGGTTACTCTTCTATAATCGGATGCCATGTTTTTAGTATATGTACATATAATTTTGGATATTACTTATGACTTGTTAAGGAAAATCTCTTTAAGTTATTGTAATAAGATAATCTTTTTTTATATACACAGTTTATTCAAAAAGATTTCATATACGTGAAAATAATGCAACTAATAACAAGAGTGCTAGTATTCTTTTTGAAAAAACTTATAATATAAGAAAATTTATATAATCATTTCAATTGAATCAGTTCTTACTTGATAGAAACTCATTTCAATTACATGAAATAATTACGAATACTACTCTGTCAAGAAAGTACCGGGAATTTTCAATTAAAAGAACATTTTTACATTTAATCGTCAAAATTTATTGGGTCGCCTTCAAAATAGGCTCCATTTGCTCCAATACATCTATGCCAACGGCACTTCCTATTATCGAAACATTTTTTATAGGCGCTTTCCGGGATGGACTTTAGCTCTCGCGCCGAATTTTGTTTTATGGCTTCAAAACGACTCAAAACGGGTGCCACGAAGGGGCAATTTTAGTTTTGAGAAGAGGAAAAAGTCGCAGGAAGCCAAATCCGGCGAATACGGTGGTTGCTGAAGCACGTTTGTTGAGTTTTTGGCGAAAAAGTCAGTCACAATCGTAGCTCGCCATGCAAAATCCATGAGTTGTTCGCCCACAAATTTGGCCGCTTCTTACGGATACGCTCTCGCAAACGTTTCATAACGCCTAGGTAATACTCCTTGTTCATCGTCTGACCCTCTGGAACGAATTCGTAGTGCACCACGCCACGGATATCGAAGAAAACAATGAGCATCACCTTCATGTTCGAGCGGCTTTGGCGTGGTTTTTTCGGTTTCGGCTCATTTTTTGCCACCCATTCCGATGATTGCTGGCTTGTTTGCATATCGTACTCGTAGACCCAGGTCTCATCACCAGTTATAATGCGTTCCATGAATGTAGAATCGGAATTACAGCGATCCAGCATGTCTGAAGCAACCTGTTCGCGATGACGTTTTTGAAGAAAATTCAGGTCTTTCGGTACGAGTCGTGCGGCCACCTTTCTCATGCCCAAAATATCAATCAAAATCGTACGTGCGGACTCGTGGGATATCTTAAGATCATGTGCTATCTCTCTCAAGCTGGTACGACGGTTTTCCAGCACCCTTTCCTTAATTTTATCGACGTTATCTTCGATCGAAGCCGTCGATGGGCGACCACTTCACGACCGTCCTTGAAGGCTCTGTACCACTGATATGCACGAGTTTTCGATAGAGCATTATCACCAAAGGCCTTTTGCAACATTTTCAATGCATCGGCACACGAAAATTCATCTGCAACACAAAACTTTAAACAAATTCTTTGCTCAACGTAATCACCCATAGTAAAAATCGGCACGCACTCTGACATCGACTGACTTAATCAGCTGTTGCAAACACACTAGTTGACAGATCCCGCTCAAGCTTGGCATAGTAATTAAGGACAGTGTCACCAACCTAGGAAAAAAAAATTTTACCTGCCTCATTGCCCCGCCAGATTTAAATCGATAATTCCCGGTACTTTCTTGACAGAATGTACATTCACAATTTATTGATTGAACTAAAATTGTTTCGCCAACACTGTGGATTCGTCGAGTTTACATATTGAAGTAATCCTAAAAATTTCATGACATCTTATGTAGCTATTGTTTAGACAAAAACTTGAAAAATGGGGTTACAAATAACAGTCAATAATCGCAAATACCTTACTAAGTGGAAAAATTTCAAGGGTTTCGCATCTATTGATTTCGAACATTACGTTTCATTTGTGGTGTCTGATGTATTACTCTCCGATGTTAATGTATTTTCTGAAGGGATCTACCCATTTGACCAATATATAGTATAGAGCACTCATATGGAGTTTACAAGTTGACTTGCAGTGATTTTTCTATGGTATATATTGGTCAAACGTTAGATCGTTTAAGAATAGATACATGAACACTAGAGGAGTTTTACGTCAGACCTCACACTTAATATACACTATTTATTTTAGACAATTTGGACTCAATCAACAGCACTTATGAAATTTTTTATAGTAAAAATAGAAGAACCGCCCGAAATTAAAATGTACAAAACTCTTAAAATTCTTCTGAATGAAGGAACAGATGTCAGTAGATTTCCCTTGTGGAATATTATCACTAAGTTTGATAACTGACCGTTATTTGTATCCCCTGTTTCAAGATTTTCTTAACCAAACGTATATAAGATGTAATCTGCAGTTTTAGAGCTGGTTCAGAATGAAATCTTGACGAAGCCACAGTGTTCATTTATTTTATCAAAATGTAAAGATATTGATTACTCGCATATCATTTTTAAATTAATAAAGTAAATTAAAACAACTTGGCTTAAGTTTCACTGTTTATTTGATGTCTGTTGACATATATGTTTCGGGTTTTTTTGCGAATTTTCAAAACTGAAGAGAACAAAATTTAAAACCTAGGGTAGATAACAGGTATAATTTTGAAGAGTGTAAAAATAAGCTGTTGGTTCGGTCTTAATATTTTACAAATAAGAGCAATGGTGATGAATTAAATTCAAGTTGTTCATTTGTGATTGGTAGCTTCTTTCCATGCGAACAAATTTCCAAACTTTCTTAAAGGTCCATTCTTCTGCTTTTATTACCTATGTGTAAAATCTCAGTTCTACTGAAATCTATAAAATAGTTGTTATTCATACGTTCCGAAAAACCAGACGGTATTTTATTATGCCATATATATATTGTAATATACCAAATGTTATTTGAAAAAAAAATCTGCTTACATTTGAATTTGCGCTCAAAAAACTGGTTTTTCGGAACATTGTATAAATAACAACCACTTTATAGATTTCATTAGAACTGATATTTTACACGTAGGTAATAGAAGCAGAAGAACGGGCCTTTTAGAAAGGGTGGAAATGTTTCAGCACATGAAAAGAAGTTACCAATCATAAATGTACAACTTGAATTTAATTCATCATCATTGCTCTTATCTGTAAAAGATTAAGACCGAACCAACACAATATTCTTGAACTCTTCTAAATTGTACCTGTTAACTTATTATAATTATTATCCTATTATAAATAGGATTTTAAGTTCTGTTTCCTTCAGTTTTGAAAGTGGGCTAAAAACTCGAAACATATATGTCAACAGACATGAAATAAATAGTGAAACTTACGCCAAGTCGTTTTTGTTTAATTTATTAAAATATATGTGTTACTCCAAAATTTGTATTTTTTTGAGCGACAAATTCAATTGTAAACAGATTACTTTTTTCTTCCCCGTATCCATGTTATCAGCCAAACGTTTACTAATATATTTACGAAATCATTTACGAATTACCTGTGTGTCTACATTTGTAAAACGTCACCAAAATAGAATCTATCCTTACTTTGTGATTTATTTATGAATGGTAAACTTGAGAAGGAACATCCGTAGAAGCAATGGCGTGACGGTAACACCTGTAACACACTCGAGCGTTAATAGTTTTATAAATTTTATTAATATAACTCGTTTGGAGATTAATTAATCAACTGAGAATGCCAGTGCAAAAATTAAAGAAACTTAAACTTGAAGAATAAAACTTCACCACTTCTGAACTAATAACTGATTAGTCTATTAACTCAATTACTGAGAATTTTCGATTTGCACTACATGGTCAGTTAGCCATTTGAAATTTTGGCAATTATTTCCTCTAGATAACTTGTTTTATACGAGAAATAACAGAAGTTTTGAATACTGATAATGTAGGTGCATATTTTTTACTTGAAAGTAGTATGCTTTTGTATCTCATTACTCCTCATCATTCAGGTATAAAATCATACGAAATAACTTGATAAGAACACAAACTTTTGTTTAGCACACTCTGTATATTTTCACAGATATCAACAGATCCTCACAAAGTTCGCTGATACGAGATTGAGGGGTCTTATCTGTGAGAATTGCAGAATAAATGAATAAAATAATTTGAATTGCTTATTGTTATTCACATAGGAAATAATTACAATAAATATTGTCCTTGTAATCACCTGTTTCTATAACGTAGCAATGTATTCTTTAAATATTTTCATTTTGAAGTTGTAGTTGAAGAATTAATAATTTATTTTCTTCACAGTAATCATGCAAACTTGGCCTTGGCGAAATTGAGTAATCAGTTTCCCCGTGATCACATCCTCCTGGCTTCAGCCAAGAAAGTTAAGGCTCTAATTATAGAAGAAATGGCTTTGGATACACCAGAGGCAGAAAATATATGTGAGCGGAGTTCTTATCTGAACCAATCAGAAAAATTGCACAAGGAAGTTTTGACCGCCTGTTTGAGAACATACGGTGAGACAAATTTGCTGACCGCTAATCAGTACGCCAATTTAGGCAGGCTGTA
Source organism: Megalocaria dilatata (assembly GCA_034642435.1). Classification (NCBI taxonomy): domain Eukaryota; kingdom Metazoa; phylum Arthropoda; class Insecta; order Coleoptera; family Coccinellidae; genus Megalocaria; species Megalocaria dilatata. The sequence goes on along the minus strand of CM067859.1, from coordinate 45,657,432 downwards.
TCAGACCATGAACAGACAGGATGAAGCTGAGCAGATGCACTTGAAAGCAATTGCTATCAAAGAACAAATTTCTGATTACGGAATTGCCGTCAATATAGAACAGTTAGCCTCCTTATATAACTATACAATGCATCGTTATGCCGATGCTGAAAAAATGTATGCAAAATCGATAAAGATTAAAAGTATTTTATTTGGACAAGATCATTCAGGTTTAGAATATGATTATAGGGGAATGATCAATCTTTATACCAATATGCATAATTCGGAAAAAGTAACCGAGTATACGAATAAATTGAGTAAATTGCAAACCTTTCGTGCAGAAACTAAAGCGGAGGAAGACAGCTTTAATAACAATTTGTCTTTGAACGAAATAGTGGATACGTTTAAAATGATGGATTTATGAGACTAGTAATTTTTCAAATCTTTATAATGTGCCTTTTCCACTTAACCATTCAGATTCAATTTTTTTTAATTCAATTTGTATGAGTCATTACCAAGCTGGCTTACCTGCGCAAACGGCTAGACGCGTTTTGTAACGAGTAGTGCCAAGACTATAGCTTCTTATATAGATGAAGTAGTAAAATGTTCCTTCTGGTTTTGTTTCTCGTATTATGTTTTAAAAAATTTTTATGCTGAATACTATTTTAATTTAAATGTTTAAATATAGAAATTGATATAAATTGTGTTATAAATTATGCCTTTTCCCAGTTTCCTGATGAGTCCTAAACATACTAATTATCTTTTAAGTCTGCAGTTTCAACTCCATTTAAGTTTTAAGGAATAATTACATAGCTTGATATAAAATGAGAAGTCAAGCATAGAAATAGTTGTTTGTGCAAGTACTATTTTTCGTAACGAACGCGAGTTAAGTTAGGAATATTAGTGTTCCCAACGTATTTCACATAATATTTTGTCTAATTTTCAAGTGAATGTGACTTTTTGATTTCAAATTAAAAGTCCCTTTGGACGCCCATCGCAGATTGCTTAAATCATCCGGTGATTCGGACATATTTATTTGTTACTTCGTTTCTATGGAAGCAAGTGTCACGTATTTCAGGAATTTGTTCTGGTTCTAAGAGAATGTTTCTGGAATGTTCGGTTATCTCAGCCCACTTCATTGATTTCTTTTTTTGGATTTAAATTATTGTATTCTTGATTTATATGCTGGATATTTCCATTTACAATATTCAGGTAAGTACTTCTTGATCACATTTCCATTCACAATAATAATGTTAATTTCATTTTAGGTTTTGGAACTGGATTATTGAAGAGAGAAAAATCTTTAATCACAGCCACGTGGGGTATTTCAATACTGAACGATGTTTTCCGTGCTTTCTCCTTTTATAGTTTTCAGGAAAAATTGAATTCCAAAGCTTACTAGCTGTGTCAAAATTATTGAAAAAATGATGCTTTCAATGATTTTAAAAAATTTACATTATTTCTTGGCTTGAAACTATTCTAGATATTTAATCTGTTTCATTATGAATAATTTGGTACCAATTTTATGAAAATTGGTTGAGTTTAAATACTTATTTTCATATGAAGAGTTTTCCAAATTTCAAAAAGGTTACATAATTTAACTTTTGATGCTTTTTACTGAATAATTACTGAATACTCATGAAATTGATTAAATTTCTTTAGCTTATATACTATTAAAATTTTATACATGCATAGGCATCTTCTAGGATATTTCTTACATAAGGTCCACGTCAGAAATTCTGAAATTATGAATTTCAGAATTTCTGACGTGGACATTATATTTTCCCTAATTTATTAAATTTTGATCAAATTTGTCCTATTTACACAATTCTAGTAAGTTAAATTTGATTAAGCGTATTCTTCGCCAATAATTAAGCTGAAGTTTATATATAATTCATGATAGTAACAAATATTTTCAACAATTTTCTTACCAATTTCAAACTGAATATCTAAATTCAAATTACTTCTATTTCTTGCAACTTTGGCTGTCTTAATATGGAATAATAATTGTGAAAATTTTCAACAAGTGTTTTGATTTTTGACTAACGCTTAAAGAATTTTCACTCGACTTGTGGTTATGTATTTTAAATATGCTTTTTCTTCAAAATTTTGGCTTGTGGGTATTTTTATAAATTGAATTATCTATATTTCTTAATGAATTGATTTAATTTAATTGATGTTGGTCTGATTACACTCTAATGAGTCAACATATTTACAACGGTGAGTGTTTTCCTTGAATTTTATTGATTTTCATTATCTGAGTTTTTAAAAAATGATTATTTATAACTAGTTTACAATGACAATATATGATATATACATGACTATTAGACTGGGCCAAAAAAAAACGACTATTTTTTTTTTGATACTGTGAAAATATCATTAATGATGATAAAAAAAATTATCGTAAAAGTTTGAACCCTTAATAATAGCATTAAGGGGTGTATTGTTACGACTCTTGATTTTTCAACAGTAATCGCATTTTTTCATACTCATACTTCGTCAATTATTAATCTGAAAAATTTGAGCGATGCTTATTTTCAAAGGAAATTAAATTGCCTACAAAAAAGCTCTCTTTGTAAATTAATATAAAATAAGCCGTTTGCTTGTTATCGTGCCTTAAACATTGATTAATTTTTTCAATTTTGCGTTTCGATTTTGCATTTTTGTAACTGTCAGAAATATCAATATTTTTATGATACAAAATACGTATTTTGAAGGAAATTTAATACTCTATAAAAAAAGTTTCTTAACATTGTTCATTAATTTCACTCCTTCCAAAGTTATTCGATGTTAAAGTTAAATTCAAAAGCAATTTATCGTTTTTTTCGCGTTACACATGATTTTTTTTTACTTGAATAAAAAATTTATCACTTATATATTGAATGTTACTTTTTTCTGTTGGACCACTAAACTTTTTTCTATCAAATCATAATTTATTAATGTATTATTTTGCTTTTTAACGATTAGTTATATACATAAAATCATTTTAAATGTATTTAACTAATTCTGATAATACCAAAAATTTAGTTTCTTAATCATAAGTTATTTATTTGTGTAGAGACAGAGTTTTATTTACAGAAAAAAATTGAATAATAATTCAAAATAAATAGAACTAATAAAAGAGATAAAAAATCATTTTATTTTCACTTATAATTTATATTTCACAAAAAAAAGCTCATATTGCTTCAATTATTATCAAGTCAAGAAGAATGACCAATTGAAAAAATAACTACTCAATGAAATTACTTTTATTAGAATTTGGCAACTTTTTTCGATGTTCACTAAGGGCTAGGAACAAATATGGAAGTTGTTCTTCGTTTTTAGTGAGACACTTATTGTAATATTCAATTAATGATACACCACGCTCAGCAACATCATTGACGACAGCTAATTTTCCGAAAAATTGCTTACACTCTTGAAAACTATCATTATGGGGCCAATTGCTTATATCTTCATCAATAAAACCATACCGCAAATCAAATTCTTTGAATATGGTGAGCGTTCGACAGAAATGAAGTCACTGATATTTTTTTCTAGCAATCCATCTGAATCGCTTGCTACTTCATATTTTCAGGTTTTAATATTTAAAGATTTTTCATTTATCAGGTTTTCAATCATTTTCTTCTTCACAGTCAGGTCAATAGGATCATCAAATAGAGACATTATGGCTAATTGATCACTCAAATACCATAAATGTCTCACCATTTTCTTGAGAGCAGCTTGCGATACAGTCAAGTTAATTTTTTATATAATATCAATTGTTGCATCAAAGTCAGATCATTATTTGGAGCCAAGATTGCCGAGGGTGAAGTAAACCAAGCTTTTATATAAGTTGTAACAATCAAAATACAAATATGACGAAGATTATTCAATTCACGAGCTGTCATCTTAAACTCTGCTCGAAAAATAAACATTTTTATACAATAAATCGCCTTAGACATCCAAGGAGCGTGACTCGTGTATTATTAGGATTGGTTAAATACATTAAAAATAATTTTATGTATATAACTAATCGTTAAGAAGCAGAATAATACATTAATAAATTATGATTTTATAGCAAAAAGTTTAGTGGTCCAACAGAAAAAAGTTACTTTCAATATTTCAGTGATAAATTTTTCAATCAAGTGGAAAAAATCATGTGTACCGCGAAAAAAACGATAAATTACTTTTGAATTTAACTTCAACGTCGAATAACTTTGGAATGAGTGAAATTAATGACAAATGTTAACAAACTTTTTTTGTAGAGTATTAAATTTCCTTTGAAATACGTATTTTGTACCATAAAAATATTGATATTTCTGGCAGTTACAAAAATGCAAAATCGAAATGTAAAATTGAAAAAATTAATCAATGTTTGAGGCACGATAACAAACGAACGGCTTCTTTTACATTAATTTACAAGGGGAGCTTTTTTGTAGGGCATTTAATTTCCTGTGAAAATACGCATCGCTCAAATTTTTCAGATTAATGATAATTGACGAGGTTTGAGTGAAAAAATGCGATTATGGTTAAAAAATCAAGAGTCGTAACGATACACCCCTTGATATCATTATTAAGGGCTCAAACTTTCACGAAAATTTTTTTTCATCATCATGAATAATATTTTCACAGTATCATTTAAAAAAAACAGTCGTTTTTTTTGGCCGAGTCTAATGATTTTATATATATATATATATATATATATATATATATATATATATATATAGATATTAGGAGTACAAATAAATTTCCGCCGTTTTTTAACACAAATTAAATATTTATTATAGAAGAACGATGTGAGACTGCTTGCTGAGTGACTTCTAATCTTAGAGCAAGTTCTATTTGTGTTTGAGATGAATCTTCCTTCAATAATTCCTCCAATTCTGCATCCTCGTAAATTTTTGGCCTTCCACTGCGATCTTTGTCTTCTACGTCGAAATCACCGTTCTTAAACTTTTGAAACCACTCTCGACACGTTCTCTCACTCAAAGCACCCTCACCATATGCTTTTACGAGCAATTGATGCGCCTCAGCAGCAGATTTCTTCAAATTAAAGAAGTAAACTAATATTTCCCGCAAATGACGCTTACTTGGCTCAAATTTTGACATTTTCAACTTATAAAAATTATATTTTACCAATATAAAATCAATGATATTAATAGGTTATGTTGTTCTTGAATGTCCAAACTATTTTTTAAGCCGGTTATCATCTGCGAAAGCTAACCGAAACTCCGTGCCGCGCCATCAACAGAAAAACGGCGGAAAGTTATTTGTACTCCTAATATATATACATATAGTGCGTTATGTTCAATTAAGCTTCTTCTTTGTCAATACTTTCACTGAAGTTTATATGAGATTCTTAATAGTAAGAAATATTTTCAACAAATTACCAATTTCAAATGAGATATCTTAATTCAAATTACTTCTATTTCTCGCAACTTTGGCTGTCTATCTGAGTTGATCTCATTTAATTTTGGTCTGGCAACACTCTAACGAGTCAACTTATATACAACAGTTAGTCTTTTCTTTAGCATGTATTTTTATTGCAATTCAGCATTTCTCCCCATGAATCATATCTTAATTCAGATAAGAACACTTATAAATACCATTGTAATTGTTTATCCTTCAAGAGATTGTAATTAGAGCTTAGACGCATTCTACATTGTATTCAAATAAATTGTTTTTTTAAAAACAAGGTTTTCAGTGCAAAATACATAATTGGCCACGAGGATGCGATTGTGCCGGTCTTGTTAGAAAAATTAGTGCATCATTGTGTCCAGCCCCAGAGTGGTTCCACTGGTGAACACAGCAGCAAATCTTCCCAGGCTGTCAGTTTCAACTGTTCAGCACAACCAGGACAGAGAACAGAGAAAACCACCCAGAAGCCCTGATCACCCGACTAGCGCCCCATGACGACTTCATTCTAGAATATAACAGCGATTTCCACTCTATTTCATTCCTTTCCCAGTTTCCTAATTTGACCTAAAATTAGTCAACCTTTTCCCAAGTTTTGCGTGTAAAATTTGTATAATATAATATAATTATGATATTTCTATTCTATACAGAGCACCATTAACTGATATACATTCTGTCAAGAAAGTACCGGGAATTATCGATTTAAATCTGGCGGGGCAATGAGGCAGGTAAAAATTTTTTTTCCTAGGTTGGTACCACTGTCCTTAATTACTATGCCAAGCTTGAGCGGGATCTGTCAACTAGTGTGTTTGCAACAGCTGATTAAGTCAGTCGATGTCAGAGTGCGTGCCGATTTGTACTATGGGTGATTACGTTGAGCAAAGAATTTGTTTAAAGTTTTGTGTTGCAAATGAATTTTCGTGTGCCGATGCATTGAAAATGTTGCAAAAGGCCTTTGGTGATAATGCTCTATCGAAAACTCGTGCATATCAGTGGTACAGAGCCTTCAAGGACGGTCGTGAAGTGGTCGCCCATCGACGGCTTCGATCGAAGATAACGTCGATAAAATTAAGGAAACGGTGCTGGAAAACCGTCGTACCAGCTTGAGAGAGATAGCACATGATCTTAAGATATCCCACGAGTCCGCACGTACGATTTTGATTGATATTTTGGGCATGAGAAAGGTGGCCGCACGACTCGTACCGAAAGACCTGAATTTTCTTCAAAAACGTCATCGCGAACAGGTTGCTTCAGACATGCTGGATCGCTGTAATTCCGATTCTACATTCATGGAACGCATTATAACTGGTGATGAGACCTGGGTCTACGAGTACGATATGCAAACAAGCCAGCAATCATCGGAATGGGTGGCAAAAAATGAGCCGAAACCGAAAAAACCACGCCAAAGCCGCTCGAAAATGAAGGTGATGCTCATTGTTTTCTTCTATATCCGTGGCGTGGTGCACTACGAATTCGTTCCAGAGGGTCAGACGGTAAACAAGGAGTATTACCTAGGCGTTATGAAACGTTTGCGTGAGCGTATCCGTAAGAAGCGGCCAAATTTGTGGGCGAACAACTCATGGATTTTGCATGACGTAACGCGCCTTCTCACCGAGCTACGATTGTGACTGACTTTCTCGCCAAAAACTCAACAAACGTGCTTCAGCAACCACCGTATTCGCCGGATTTGGCTCCCTGCGACTTTTTCCTCTTCCCAAAACTAAAATTGTCCCTTCGTGGCACCCGTTTTGAGTCGTTTTGAAGCCATAAAACAAAATTCGGCGCGAGAGCTAAAGTCCATCCTGGAAAGCGCCTATAAAAAATGTTTCGATAATTGGAAGTGCCGTTGGCATAGATGTATTGGAGCAAATGGAGCCTATTTTGAAGGCGACCCAATACATTTTGACGATTAAATGTAAAAATGTTGTTTTAATTGAAAATTCCCGGTACTTTCTTGACAGAGTAGTATATTTGAACTTTCAAAGGAACCTCCAGGTACCACAATTGTATTCCTTGATAAAACTCCCCAAAAAAAATTACCCAATAAGAGTAGTAGTTTCATATTATACAGCCCCAACATACAATCTTTCTAAATTCCATATAAATATTATCAGAACTTTGGGTAAATTTCAATCTTAATATTCCATTAAAAATTCATTAACACTAATTGAAAAAATTAAAAACATCGAAATACCAACCAATACAAAACTTGTCTCATCCGATGTTGTGAATTTGTTTCCTAGTGTACCATCTAAAGACGTAATAATTCTTATTGAAGAAATGCTATTTCAAAATAAAGTGAATTGTGCAATAATATCAGGTATGATTAATTTACTAAAAAGTTGCTTAAATCAAAATTTTTTCAATTTTAATGAAGAAATATACAGTAGTACAGAAGGTTTAATTATGGGGGCCCCTTGAGCCGTCTTTTGGCGGAAATCTTCAGGGATAATTTGGAAAAAATAATTCACGAAAATAATTGTAGAAGCGTTAACAAGATCGTTTATTGGTATAGATATGTGGATCACATCATTGTTGGCTTTAAAGGTACCAATATACAACTAGAAAGCTTTCTCCATTACTTGAATTCATTACATTAAAATATTGAGCTTACAATGTAAGTAGAAATTGAAAACTCATTAAATTATTTGGATTTAACAATAACTAGAGTTAATGATAAACATAATTTCTTTATTTTTCATACACCTTCTCATATAGATATAACTATTTCCATAAACTCTTTTCATCCAATACAACACAAATTATCAGCATATCATAGCATGACACATAGCTTATTAACAATTCCTTTATCCCCAAAAGAATTTAATCAAAAATTAAATTTAATCAAACAAATAGCATCTAATAACGGATCTTCATTAATATATAATATGATGTCCAAAAAGCAATATCAAAATGCTGTTAAAGAGATATACACCTTGCAATATGATGTCCAAAAAGCAATATCAAAATGCTGTTAAAGAGATATACCCCTTGCAAAAAACCGGGAAGAAAATATTTAATTCCCTCACTTACTGTGGAAAACCATCATTAGAAATGAAAAAAGTCCTTAATAACATAGATATAAAAATTTCTTTTAAAACCAACAATTCATCAGATACCTTTTTAAAAAACGCAAAACCAAAAAGGGAAAAATCTAAGTTATTAGGTGTTTACCAAATATTATGTAGTACCTGCTCTAAAAAGTATATCAGTCAAACCGGGAGACCTTTTCATACTAGAATAAAGGAACACTTTCGTTCCTTTTCTTAATAACAAGTTGGACTCTATATATGCGGAACATTTAATAAATGACAAACATGAATTCGATGAAGGTTTTAAGATTTTGCACACAGAAAATAAGGGCATAAAATTGAACCTGTTGAATAGTTTAGAAATAAACCGTTTTAGAAAGTCGGGGAATCTTTTGAATGACAAAACAGAGTTATTCAGTTCACCTTCAGTGGATCTATTGTAATAAGCCACCTCTTTATGGGAGGTAGTTGGATGGAAAATATTACTAGATTGACTTATTTACGAATGCGGTGCGAACCAATCCCCCTCTGCCTGCTCCGAGCCGATTTTTTGTGCCACCTTAGTAGCCTTTGTCGTCCGGAACTGGACTCTTCCGAACCCAAAATAGGGTTTTTAGTCCAGATCCTTCAGAGCTTCCATAGAAATATCATCCATGGCCACTGTCCAGACTTGGTCTGGCCCTGACAACTCGCTACGTAGAATACTCCACTCACGAGTCTTCAGGGTATGGTTCATTTTTCTCAGTCTGCCGAGTATATCCTCAGACTGAAATCTGTTTTCTGGGTCTTCATCCACAATGAAGACCGAACAGATATTGGGTTTGGGAAGGTCCCCGCTCTTTACGAGCTTGAGATCCGCTCCTTCCCATGGTTTGAGTGAGGGAGTCGTCTCCTCGAGCCACCTGACACTTTCCTCGTCGACACAGGTAATTTGCAACCATCCAGGCCGATGTGAACAGCCTTGGAATCTCACCTGTGGACCCTCATTGGGTGTGCTCGCAACGGCTCTTAGAACCGCCCTCTGCAATAGCACCAGCTGGTCCCCCAACATTGAGACGGCGGGCTAACCAGAACACAGCAAACCAACCCTGATCCCCCCGCCGCAACAACGTAGGAGGTTTTAGGTCGCTTTGGAATCTGCTCTGGTGTGTTACCTTTTGCCACCGATCTCTGTTTCTGAGATAGATTTATCCCCCTCTTCAACAGTCGGCAGCTTGGAGCGGTCATAGGAAGGGTACGGCCTTCGCCAAAATGAAAGGTCTTTGATATTAATAAATTTTCTCTGTGATAATGACAATGGTAATTGTCAATTGTAAACTCAATTATGGATTTTAGAAGTATAATGATAAAGTGTGCCAAAATACAATAGTTTTATCAATCTTAAACTCAATAAAATTTGAATAAAGATGACACACTGAATAATTAAGGAGAGTCTGATGCGGATCTTTCAAGCACTATAAATCCGATGCGGATCCCTCAAGCACTATGAATCATTTATATAATTCTTAATTCTTTTTAGATTCTTCAAACATAATAATTACGAAGAGATATGTCAACCTACTTCTTAATTTCTGACTCTACTTTAATTAGATCATACTGAATAATATACCAAAATATTCAGATACTTCTTACCCCTAGACTCCAATACCATAGATTCAAAACAAAACTGGCCACACGCGATTTTCTACAAGAAACGACCTATTTAACACGAACAATAAACGATAAAGAACGACTACCGGTACTCTTTAATTCCTTGCTCCCGAAACTATATTGAATTTCTCTAATTCTTCTGAGTCAAATATTAAACTTCAATAAAATTACTAATATCACTCAATATAATTATAATAATGCTAAATTCTGAGACCAATTCGAGACTCTTCCACAAACTCTCATATTAGCCCATTTAATACCTCGCAGGCGTCGATTTTCTCCTTCCAAATTTTTGATCCGTTCACCCGTTCAAAATTGCAACTTGGCACTTTTCAAAATTTCAGTTCTTTATTGAACCACACGTGTTAATTTCGACGTCAGCGTTTTTCTCTGGAACTTTCCGTTTCTAAACTCATCTGAAGGAATACGTTTACGTTTCGTACAATCAGCTCTTATGAACTTTTTTAATCTGTAGTTTGTTATTCTAATATATAGGCCAGAGGAAAATTATTCCTTTTCTTGAAGCTGCCGTACGTGCGTGCCTCGAAAGCGAATTCCTAAGTTTAACATTAAGTGGGCTGGAGATTATAATAAACAAATTAATGCTAGGGAATTGAACCTTGCGTTGGATTCCAATGAATTAAACCCTGTATTATTACAGCCCTTTCATGAATTCTAAACCTTGTTGGTTTACCACAATATTCTACTAAGGACCCAGTGGTTTTACCAACGTAATAAAAACTTTTTATTGTACCATTATCTCAAAATAGAAAAGATTTAAATAGAGTTTGTTACCAAATTTCAGACTAGTTGTTTATAAGCATTTGAAGAAGTTACTATGTAAACGAAACGCGTCATGTAAGCAATTCACAATAATGTGTACAATAGATTTCTATCAAGTAAAGGCCAACACGATACGAAGTTCGATAAGAAAGCCTGAATAATAAAAATATTAACAATCTGGAACTAGAGGAAAAATTGAGGAAATATAGAATTATGTTGAAAGTTTGAATAAGAAACGCGAACAATTTTTATTATAAGAGTCAATTAGATGAACATTTCAATAATATAAAATATGTGTGGAAGATTGTGAATCAGGCCACGGGTAGAGAAAATTTAAAAAAGTAAACATGGAAAAAGTAGTAAACAATGACGGAGAGGAATTTGCTGACCATTTTGAGATTGCAAATCATTTTAATCATTATTTTGTGCGCAAATATGGCCGAGAAGACAAGGAAATTTAATATTTCGCCATGCTTAGATATCAGATCTGAAGGAGTAAAACACTCAATATTTTGGTCGCCAATAACTGAAAGAGAGATATTCAATCTAATTCAATCGCTCAAAGCAAATACCGCCCCAGGCCCGGATTCCATTCAATCAAATACTCTTAAACAAATATCCTCTCAAATTTTGAAACCCCTGAAATATATCCTGAACTTGTCTATGGTGAAGAGTGAATTTCCGACAGCGTTCAAACGGAGCATTATTTCTCCAATTTTCAAAAGGGGGCCCAAGGTTGACGTTGGAAATTATCTACCTATATCTGTAATAGGTAACATAGTAAAAGATTTAAAACCACATTTACAGAATTCTTCAATAAACATAAAATACTATCAGATAGACAATGCGGTTTCAAGACTGGAGTTAGTACCAGTGAAGCCATATTTGAAGTCACAAAAACTGTATATGAGTCTATTGACAGAAACAAGAAGGTAATCGCGATGTTTGTTGACTTAAAAAGGGCATTCAATACGGTCTCTCACGAGATTTTACTTGACAAACTTGAGCAGTATGGTGTTAGAGGTGAAACTGGTGGCATAATCAGATCATACTTGAAAGATCGAACGCGGACAGTAAAATTCAATAATAACAAAAGTAATGAAAAATCAATCAACTACGGTGTTCCCCAGGTTAGTCCTGGAAGCCCTTGTTCTTCAATATTTTTTTATTAATGAAATTTGATTCAGATACGAAGGTCGTGGCTTATGCCGATGATACCGTATTTATATTTAGGGGCAATACGTAGGAATCTGTCACTAAAGACGCTGAGAAGATATTGGCAATAATCTGTAGGAAAATGGAAAATCTTCTGTTAACTTTGAACATTCGGAAGACAAAATTTATCACCTTTACATTGACGAGGGGGCCTGGCCCCTAGAGAGCGCGTCCCCAGGTGGCGGATCGGGGAATGCCTCCCAGATATGGATGGTAGGAGGGAAATCAAATACCTCCCGCGGACCAACAGGTGGGATGGATGGGATTCCGAAGCTGCAGGAGGAAGCAACCTATCTAGGGGAAGAAAACCTTAAATAAATCACCAGGTCCTCCATGTTCGGGGGTTGAGGCAATGGGTCTGCTGCCCATTCTTCACAAAAAATTACCTTGCAAAAAATCCTAGACACATAAATTTATCGGACGGAATAAACGGCAAACGACTATGGCGAAAAAGGACTATGAATTTTGGAACCTGGAACGTGCAAGGGATGGCAAATAAAATCAAGGATATAACAGGGGGTCTTGAAAGGCTTAACATTGATGTAGCCGTACTGACGGAACCCAAGAAAAAGGTAAACGGTAGCGAACAAATGGGAAGCTTCATCCATCTGTTCAGTGGAGTGCCAAAAAATCAAAGAGGAGACAAGGGAGTCTCCATTCTAATACACAAAAAATTGAAACCCAAACTTACAAGTTGGGAGGCAATCAATGAGAGAATCGTCACTGCTAACCTTCAATTGAGAGGACACAGAGTCTCTATTATGGGAGTGTATGCCCCTACCAACGACGCATCCCAGGGAGAGAAAGATAAATTTTATGAACATCTGGATGAATTACACAGCAAATTGGGCCAACAAAGAGAGATAGTGCTTATGGGTGACATGAATGGGAGAACAGGAAGAGCAGCACAAGATCATATTGTTGGAAGCTTCGGAGAAAGCACGCTCAATGATAGCGGGGAAAGACTCATTGACTTCTGCCAACGAAATAATTTGAAAATACTTAACGGCTTCTACCAACACAAAGACATCCACAAATATACCTGGCACCAGAATACAAGACAACTTAAATCTATCATTGACTACATTATCATCAAACAAAAGTCAAATTGGAAGATAGAAGATACCAGGGAATATAGGGAAATAGATTGTGGATCAGATCATTTTATGGTAAGAGCGAAAGCTGTTATTCCCTTTAAAGCTTCCCAAGAGCCAGAAATGACCGCAGTTAGTGAGAAAGTCAATTCGGAGCTGTATAACCGGGAGGCTTCGTACCATGACAGCACCAGATATCTGTACCAAACCAGATTAGATCAGAAACTGGACGAGAATTTTCTTCTTCAAGCCTCTGGAAATCTGTACGGACACATAGTAGACTCAATAAGAAAAGCAGCGGAAGAAGCTCTAGGAATACAATGCCCCAAGAAAGAGAACAATTCAATTACATGGAACGCGGAACTTCAACGATAGCAAGAAGTAAAACAAGAAGCATATCTTCGATGGCTTAATAGTAAAAAGAATTCCAATCACGAAGAATACAAGCAAAAACGTAAATATTTCAAACAAATGATCGCGAAAACTAAAAACAAGACTTGGGAAAGAAAATGTAAAGAGCTGGACACATATATAGGAGGTAAAAGATCGTCCGAGGTCTGGAAATTGATAAGAAAACTGAAAAATGAGACGAAAAATGAGGGAAATATCCAGCTGATTAACATTAGCAAGTGGAAATCTCACTTTCAGGAAGAACTATCAGAGAGGAGAGAAAAATATACAACCACGTCACCAAGGCAATATCAGGCCCAAGGACCTCCTGTGCATATAAGTGCGGCAATCGTAGCAAAGTTGGCAAAGACGATGAAGAATAATAAAGCGAGCGGTCCGGAAAGAATTCCGGCGGAACTTCTGAAGAATGGCACCCAAAAATTAATGTCTATGCTGGCGAAGCTATTCGACAGATACATCAATGGTGATGAAATTCACGAAAGCTGGAAAGAAGCGTGGATTACCCCAATACACAAAAAAGGCCCAAAGGACAACTGCAATAATTACAGGTGCATATCAGTCACTATTACTATGAGTCGGCTTTATGGAAAAGTGCTGAAAACATTAATTGAAGAAGAATATGGCCCCTACGAACTTGAGGAACAGGCTGGCTTTAGAGCAGGACGTTCCTGCACAGACCACATATACACATTAACACAACTGAATGAAAAAAAAGTGGCTCGTGGGCGAGACGTACATCTGGTGTTTGTGGACCTTACTAAAGCTTATGATAATGTGCCCATAAGTAGGCTCTGGAATGTATTGGAACAAACTTCAATAAATAGCACACTCATAGAGGCTGTTGATCGACATCTGCTTGTTCGTTCAAAAGGATTTTACGGGCATTATACCTGTTGATTTCAAGAAATTCTAAAAGTGTTAATCTAGAACTTTTGCTTTCAACGTGATTATTGTTCAAATTATGCCTGAATTCCTTAAGATGATTAGCATATGTCGAATGTACAGAATTGGATATATAACCCCTTTGGTGTTCTTGGACACGTTTCTTGAATAATCTACCCGTCTGGCCAATGTATACTAAAGGGCAATCTTTGCAAGTCGGTTCCGTTAAATTTCAATTTAACGGAATCGTCTATATTTCTGACAATGGTTTAATAATGGGAAATCCACTCAGTTAAATTTTAGCTGAAATATTCATGCACGATCTGGAATCAAAAATACACCTGAATCCTATGAGCGAATATTTTCTTTATTGGTACAGATATGTAGATGACATTTTTTGTTGTTTCAAAGGCACCGACCGACAACCACATATCTTCACGAATTTCATTAATCAAATTCCACCCAAAAATCAAATTCACAATCGAAGAAGAAAAGAATCAAAGTATTAATTTTCTTGACCTCACTATAACAAGATTAAATAATTTACATGATTTTAGTATTTTTCATAAACCAACACATACAGACATCACAATACATAAAACTTCAAACCACCCCACCAACCAAAAGATGTCAGCATATAATAGTTTTATTCATAGATTATTGAATGTCCCTTTAAATTCAGAAAACTTTATGAAAGAATTGAATATTATTAAACAAATAGCGTCAAACAACGGTTACAATCCCTTTCTTATAGACAAAATGGTATCCAATAAACAAAAGAAAATGGGATTAAATCTCGTGTACCCAATCATAAAAGAGGACAATACACAGAAATATTTTTCGTTATTTTATGTCAATGGATTATCTGAAAATATTGCAAAATATTTCAAAACTTATTTCAATTATAACGCGGTTTTTAAGACAATTAATAACCTTAGTACCTACATAAAAAACAATAAAGATCGTACAAATAAAGAAAATAAATCCGGAGTCTACAAGTTGACTTGCAAAGATTGCCCTTTAGTATACATTGGCCAGACTGGTAGATCATTCAAGAAACGTGTCCAAGAACACCAAAGGGGTTATATATCCAATTCTGTACATTCGACATATGCTAATCATCTTAAGGAATTCAGGCATAATTTGAACAATAATTATGAAATTATCCACGTTGAAAGCAAAAGTTCTAGATTAACACTTTTAGAATTTGTTGAAATCAACAGGTATAATGCCCGTAAAATCCTTTTGAACGAACAAGCAGATGTCGATCATTCTCCATTACTGAATATTTTTCTTTAATGGCATTTTTAGCGGCAAACTCCAATAAACACCTAGAGTTTTTATGACTTGTGCTTCCATTATTTGGTCACGTACCTAAAAATGTATTTAAACTCGGTTACACTGAATACCATCAGACAGTACAATGTAATACCTGAAGAAGCCACATCGTGGTGAAACAATTGTTGTAGTAGTACAAACATTTTTGTGGAAATAAATTACTGTTTCATATAAATTTTATTTTAATTAAAATGAGTTTCCACCAAGTAAAGACCGAATCTATTAAATATATATATATATATATATATATATACATATATATATATATATATATACATATATATATATATATATATATATATATATATATACTACTCTGTCAAGAAAGTATCGGGAATTTTCAATTAAAACAACATTTTTACATTTAAGCGTCAAAATTTATTGGATCGCCTTCAAAATAGGCTCCATTTGCTCCAATACATATATGCCAACGGCACTTCCAATTATCGAAACATTTTTTATAGGCGCTTTCCGGGATGGACTTTAGCTCTCGCGCCGAATTTTGTTTTATGGCTTCAATCGACTCAAAACGGGTGCCACGAAGGGGCAATTTTAGTTTTGGGAAGAGGAAAAAGTCGCACGGAGCCAAATCCGGCGAATACGGTGGTTGCTGAAGCACGTTTGTTGAGTTTTTGGCGAGAAAGTCAGTCACAATCGTAGCTCGGTGAGAAGGCGCGTTATCGTCATGCAAAATCCATGAGTTGTTCGCCCACAAATTTGGCCGCTTCTTACGGATACGCTCACGCAAACGTTTCATAACGCCTCGGTAATACTCCTTGTTTACCGTCTGACCCTCTGGAACGAATTCGTAGTGCACCACGCCACGGATATCGAAGAAAACAATGAGCATCACCTTCATTTTCGAGCGGCTTTGGCGTGGTTTTTTCGGTTTCGACTCATTTTTTGCCACCCATTCCGATGATTGCTGGCTTGTTTGCATATCGTACTCGTAGACCCAGGTCTCATCACCAGTTATAATGCGTTCCATGAATGTAGAATCGGAATTACAGCGATCCAGCATGTCTGAAGCAACCTGTTCGCGATGACGTTTTTGAAGAAAATTCAGGTCTTTCGGTACGAGTCGTGCGGCCACCTTTCTCATGCCCAAAATATCAATCAAAATCGTACGTGCGGACTCGTGGGATATCTTAAGATCATGTGCTATCTCTCCCAAGCTGGTACGACGGTTTTCCAGCACCCTTTCCTTAATTTTATCGACGTTATCTTCGATCGAAGCCGTCGATGGGCGACCACTTCACGACCGTTCTTGAAGGCTCTGTACCACTGATATGCACGAGTTTTCGATAGAGCATTATCACCAAAGGCCTTTTGCAACATTTTCAATGCATCGGCAGACGAAAATTTATTTGCAACACAAAACTTTAAACAAATCTTTGCTCAACGTAATCACCCATAGTAAAAATCGGCACGCACTCTGACATCGACTGACTTAATCAGCTGTTGCAAACACACTAGTTGACAGATCCCGCTTAAGCTTTGCATAGTAATTAAGGACAGTGGTACCAACCTAGGAAAAAAAATTTTTACCCGCCTCATTGCCCCGCCAGATTTAAATCGATAATTCCCGGTACTTTCTTGACAGAATGTATATATTACTCAATCAACCTCATTAAATTGATGCAGTTGATACTTTTCATGAAGATTTAGCATCATTCCTCAACAATTTGAAAGTTTATTAAATGTCAACTGTACCTCATTTTTCCTATGAAATAGCTTTTAGAATTATTATTTATTATTCATTTATGAATGAAACACTCGTCTTAATTTCTTTTTCATTTTTATGGTACAAACAGTTTTCATTATCCGCAGTGTTAGTTCTCAAGAAATATACAAATGCTATTTGTTTTTCTTTATAATTCATAGTTATTTAAACTAGAAGCTTGTTCGAATTGATACGATGATGTAATTAAATTGGGTTTGTTCGATTAGATTGTGTGTTATTTTTATGGTTATTTATAAAAATCATATATATGGAAATGATTAATCCTATACTTATAATTAAAGCGGTATTCGTCTTTGAATACGGACTACAGATGACCAACCTGAAAAATGCTCTTTTTGTAAGTCGAAAAGCTTTTCCGGTGGAGCCTGCAAAATGACGCAGGTACATGTCGGCATTCATTCAGACATGTACCTGCGTCATGTAGGAAAAAATGTTGACTGAAGAAACTACTACTATTTAGAAATGAACTATATGCAATTTGAACATGTTAATAATAATATTCGTTCAGAAACTCGACCATTGGATACACTTTATCCATCACTTCCAACGAAATGTTACCATTCAGGGCGATGGTCTTACAACAACGAATTTGTAATCAAAAGGTATCCCTCTTCAAAATATAAATTGACTCATACTTAGACAAATATCCTGATGGACTTTTGGAGTTCATACCATAAAATATTATTCTGAATAGTTAGTAGCCAAATATTCGTTTACAATAAAATTCATGAAAATTTCATAAAAACTTTATTATTTTGCAGCTTTTAATTATACATTTATTTGGTTCAGTCTCTATAGTTATAAAATCTGGTGACAAAAGACTCACCTTTGGAGCATTCTGTTCTTTATCCTTGAAATATTTTTATTTTTGTTCCAGATTTATTCAAATCACTTGGAGTTTTGGTTTGAATATGAAATAGATGATTGCCATGACTTCGATAAATTGCTCTCTGTGGAGAGCAAATATTTTGATTTGATCGAAATGTTCGAATATAGACTTCTTTCGCCACTGTACAACCTTGCTGATAAATTGAGAAGAAGTTACGAAAGTCTTAAATGTATGCCAGAGACCGATCTATGCAGCAGTCACATCGATATGGGATTACGATTAGGAGAATTTTTTATTCAGACTGGTACTTATAGCTGCTGTATACAGGTGATGAGAGTTACAGTGGAATTGTGCCATAAATTTGGACTTACAGAAGATACGGTGATACAGTTATTGGAATGTTATAATAAGTAAGTATATATTTTAATGGTATATTGTGTGATTGTTCTTGGTTAGACCATAGTTTCATATGCGCATCGGTCAAACTTTAACAGCTGATTTTATTGTCAAACTAATTATATATCCATAAATAATTATTTATACTTATATATTTTTGTGAAACGGCAAGTCTGTTTGAATAAATAAATAAATACTCATGAAGCATACAAAATTTTATGTCATAGTAGTTCGCTATTGCATTCACAATATAGATAATCAGAAAAGTTTAAAAATTTGATGATTCGAATGAAATTATCATTTTGTCATAGTAGACACTATCGTTGCTAGGTTTTCTCATTGTCAAATTTGAATATTCAAAGTTTAAAATATAAATTACTAGCTGACCCGGCCACGCGTTGCTGTGGCTAAAGTTTTTGTTATATTACATTATAGTAAACAATCTAAGAGGAGGTTAAATAAAAACAATAAAAAAAAATATTTGTACAACTATTTAAAAAGTGTAGGAAATTGTGTATCATTTTTGCATTGACATTTTAATTAAATTTTATAATTATGTGATAATACTTACATACATATATTCAAATTAAATTATAAAGTTTTGATCAATGAAGCACAAATAAGTAAAAAACAGGATTAATTTCAATGTATTATCTTCATTATAATATGAATTCAATTTACACTTCAGTCTAAGTAACACGTGACCGGCTATGCTAACACCAAAAATTTAAAAAGTGGAAATAATTGAATTATACGGTATTTCGTTCACTACAAAATAAATTTAATTAATTTTATAGCGTCAACAACACGTGGTTATTATGCTGTTAAAATGTAGCTTATATGACACGTTCGTAGATTTACCATAGCAGCGCCATCTATTGATTACTTACTCAACCCAGTCGATAGGTATCGACATCTGTTAGAATCATTTGGAGTTAACAGATAATTGTGACTGTCAAATAATAACAGACAAATAATTAGCAATAAATTAAAATTGCGACTATAATTTGAGATTTAAACTATCCTATCTCTCAAGTTGGATCGAACTGCACATGGTGTGCGAATTCTATTATAATCGGTTAAGTGGTTTAGGAGTCCATTGAGGACAAACATTGTGACACGAGATTTATATATATTAAGATAAGATAGAAAAATCCGAAAAAACAACTCAGAATTTGCTACTAGAAATCTAGATACGCCTAAGACAGTGAAAAATTTGAACAGAGCAAGTAAATTAATTTAAAAAAAGATTTATTATCAAAACAGTTTAATTTCTTGTCATGCACATATATGTTTCGGCTCTCACCCCATTTTCAACACTATGGAGAATTTTGAAAATAGGTTGAAACTGGAAACATTAATGTCAACGACAAAAAATTGAACTTCTGTGAAACTTAAACCAAGTGATTTATTTACCTTATTGATGTCTAAAATATTTCATCGAGTGGTTTGCGAGAAATCAATATATTGGACAAGTAAAATTAAAATTCTTCTAATTTACATTTGTTCATATGTGAGGTCTGTGAAATGAAACAAGTATCAGTTATGCTAAAAAAGCACCCAAGTACTGTTTTTCAGCGATGAAATGATCTTGGTCATTCATTGTCGTGTATAAATTCATCACATGCAATATGCAATGAAATAGAAATGTCGTATCGTATTGTATTTGATTTTCAAGCGTTATGCACAACACACTAGCACTTCTGAGTTCTATGCGCTAACTGAATTTGTATCATCCGAAAGGAAATGAGGTGTCCTCACTCCCCACAATTTGTTTTTTCGTCTTTTAACCAATAAAATACGTAACGTATTATGTACAAGTATAATAATTACGGTTATATACACGTCTTCACTTCAAATTACAATAAGGGGTACAACTACTGTACTTTCGGAACTTTACAGTTTGTACTTCGTCTAGAATGTTTGAGTACCGTCTTTCGTCTTTAACGTCTTTATATTACAACTCTCGAACTGTCCCCACTGGGATCTATCTTCGAACTCCCTCGAACTTTCCCCGATGGGATCTGTCTTCGTACTCCCCCGAACTGTCCCCGCTGGGATATATCCTAGTACTTCCTGTTTTCTCGGTACTCGAAGAACTAGCCTTCCCCAGGGTTTGAAAACTCCACCCCTTCGCAACTCTTAAGCGGGTTTAACGCCCCTTCTCTGAAAACTTAGCACAACCCTGTTACCACGGATTGGCCGGTTCCAATCTTTATTTCAATGATGGCGAGTACTCTTTTTCATTCGGGCTTAGACAATAAACACGTGTGTGATTTGTTTGACAGTAGAACACGGTTTCTCCCTAAGAGGGTACCAGCTATGCGTCTTCGTACAAAGTACAGATTTTAAGATTTACTGGGTGACGAACATGACAGCAAACTCATATCAGTCGAGTGTCTGATGCCTGTAGGATCTTTCGCACAGGTCGTAAGCCATTTGGACCAGTAATCTTGCAACCCCTAACCGAGAAATATTAGATACTTTGTGTACTTCGATTTTTATTTACCATCGAAGAGCGATTCCTACATATACTACTCTGTCAAGAAAGTACCGGGAATTTTCAATTAAAACAACATTTTTACATTTAATCGTCAAAATTTATTGGGTCGCCTTCAAAATAGGCTCCATTTGCTCCAATACATCTATGCCAACGGCACTTCCAATTATCGAAACATTTTTTATAGGCGCTTTCCGGGATGGACTTTAGCTCTCGCGCCGAATTTTGTTTTATGGCTTCAATCGACTCAAAACGGGTGCCACGAAGGGGCAATTTTAGTTTTGGGAAGAGGAAAAAGTCGCAGGGAGCCAAATCCGGCGAATACGGTGGTTGCTGAAGCACGTTTGTTGAGTTTTTGGCGAGAAAGTCAGTCACAATCGTAGCTCGGTGAGAAGGCGCGTTATCGTCATGCAAAATCCATGAGTTGTTCGCCCACAAATTTGGCCGCTTCTTACGGATACGCTCACGCAAACGTTTCATAACGCCTAGGTAATACTCCTTGTTTACCGTCTGACCCTCTGGAACGAATTCGTAGTGCCCCACGCCACGGATATCGAAGAAAACAATGAGCATCACCTTCATTTTCGAGCGGCTTTGGCGTGGTTTTTTCGGTTTCGGCTCATTTTTTGCCACCCATTCCGATGATTGCTGGCTTGTTTGCATATCGTACTCGTAGACCCAGGTCTCATCACCAGTTATAATGCGTTCCATGAATGTAGAATCGGAATTACAGCGATCCAGCATGTCTGAAGCAACCTGTTCGCGATGACGTTTTTGAAGAAAATTCAGGTCTTTCGGTACGAGTCGTGCGGCCACCTTTCTCATGCCCAAAACATCAATCAAAATCGTACGTGCGGACTCGTGGGATATCTTTAGATCATGTGCTATCTCTCTCAAGCTGGTACGACGGTTTTCCAGCACCCTTTCCTTAATTTTATCGACGTTATCTTCGATCGAAGCCGTCGATGGGCGACCACTTCACGACCGTCCTTGAAGGCTCTGTACCATTGATATGCACGAGTTTTCGATAGAGCATTATCACCAAAGGCCTTTTGCAACATTTTCAATGCATCGGCACACGAAAATTCATTTGCAACACAAAACTTTAAACAAATTCTTTGCTCAACGTAATCACCCATAGTAAAAATCGGCACGCACTCTGACATCGACTGACTTAATCAGCTGTTGCGAACACACTAGTTGACAGATCCCGCTAAAGCTTGGCATAGTATTTAAGGACTGTGGTACCAACCTAGAAAAAAAAATCTTTGCCTGCCTCATTGCCCCGCCAGATTTAAATCGATAATTCTCGGTACTTTCTTGACAGAATGTATGTAGCCTCTCTTAGAGTAAGGTTCAGCACGCTCTCAATATTATTTGGTAATTCATTAAAATTTCGAACTTCATCTTAAAATAGTGTTTTGTTACAAAGTTGATTTTACCATTGGAATATGAAGATGCTATCCAGATCTTATATCATTATCCTGAAAAATCCAACGTCTTTCCTAATAAGCACTCAAATATTCTGAAAGGAGGTTATGCTCGCTCTTATAAATTATCATTATGTTGGCTTTCTTTATACATTGCTCAACATTCAGCCAATTAAACGTATACAACATATTATCAACAGGAGTCTACCTATTACAGCCCACGATAATTCTCAATGCTTTGTTCAGCTGTAATAGCAATCTGTACGTTTCTTTTCTAGTACATGACATCAGCATAGAACTACAATAATTAAATGATTTTATAAATTAACATTTTTGTCCAGAATTAAACATGATATGAACTCCTAGAAAAAAAAAATTTCATCTATTTTTCTGCATAAATAATCAATATGAGAAGAAAATCTTAGTTACTGATCCAAAATAATACATGTTTATTTAATTACTGTCAAAAACCTAATACGGGAATTGTTAATATTTACAGCTAATTTCAAGTCCCCATATTTTTTACAGTGACTTTTCGATCCAGCAACCATACACTGTTTTTTTTTTCATTATTTACTTTTAAACGATTATAACATATCTAATTATACATAATATCAAGTTCAGTATTCCCAATATCTGTAATCTCATGATGGTTTTTCCCCGAAATAGATACAAGTATGGCGTCCGCAAATAGATTTCTAAAACACCATTTCAAATGTTTACTTCTAACATTTATATAAACAATAAAAAAGGGGGATTCCGCACACTCCCTGTGGAACACCTAAAAAATTCAGTTTTCTTTCTGATATACTCGTATTTGCTTCAGTTCTTTTTATGCCTGTTCCTCCATTCAACAAGAAACTAACTTTTTAATGAAAATATTACGGTCTATTGTCTGAAATGTACGTATTCAATTCAACATATACACAAAACACAATTTCATCATTGTTCACTTACTGAACCATCGACTCACATGAATGCTCATTTCTAAGTCCAAACTCTCCAGTAATTGGTATGCCTTTCTTAACAAAATATTGTCTAAGTTGTCCACATACAATTATTCCAATGATTTTACCTAGTCAGGCTAATCTTTAACTGTTTGAGGAACCTCTTAACTTTCTGGTTTTTTACAGTTTCTATCATGATTTATAATACAATATTCGTCTCTTTTTCAGGAAATTTTATGCTCAAATGTCTATCAGAGATATATCCGGAGCGGAAAATACTCACCGAAAAATTCTGTCGATTATTGCTGGATTCAAAGACGCTAAGAATGTTCCAAATTTGGCAACGACTTACTGTAATTTTTCTTCCTTTTATCTTCTGAAAAGTGAATTTAATATGGTAAGTAGAGAAATTATTCTTTTAAGATAATTAATATAGAGTAATCATCATTCATATAATGGTAAATTTATTATTTTTCAGGCTGCTGAATGGTCAGATAAGGCTCTGAGATCCCTCGACAAATAGTCACCCATTGAGTAAGTATTTATACACTGTTAATTGATCTTTATTATCATCATTATTAGCTCATTACTAATGAAGTGTTTTTCCAGAATTATTATAAAAGTACTTAGGCAGGCCTCTAAGTCAAGCATTAGTAAGTGTAATTTGAGTCGAGCTTGTTTTATAATCGAACAGGCACTCAAATGGGAGATGCTTGATTCTTATGAGCAACATCCTTATTACTTAGACTTATTGAGTGATTGTGGATTTTATCTATTGAATTCTGGTGACACCAAAGAAGCTGTGAAGTATTATAAGAAGGTATTGACAGCTCGAAAACAATTATTCCCCAGTGCCACAAATATACTTAGAGCTGTAGCAGAGGGGGAATTAGCTTATGCGTTATACGTCCATGAATATAAAAATGGTGGATTTCGTGAAGCAAGGTAAGATATTTTTTATATTATTAATATATATATATGGAAAAGAAGTTCTCACTTTATTTCGTCCACTCGATTAATGATTGTATGAAATCAATGAAAATAGCGTAGTCGATTGATAATTCTTTTCGGTTAGTTCAATTAGCGGGTAGGTCTAATGAACTGTTATGAAAGGACGTGTCCAATGATTCTCTGTGATATCCGAAAATCGGGCAAATTTGAGAAATGTCACATTTTCGTTTGTAGCGAAATAACAGAAAATCGGGCGGGGCTTTCCATTCGTAATCTCACTTTTTCTGAGACCCCGCCACAAAAAAGCCTTTCGACTCTCAAAATGAGCAATTTTGGGGTTACTCTTCTATAATCGGTTGCCATGCTTTTAGTATATGTACATATAATTTTAGACAATACTGATGACTTGTTAAGTAAAATCTCTTTAAGATATTGAAATAAGATAATCTTTTTTACATTCACAGTTTTTTCAAATAGATTTCCTATACGTGAAAATAATGCAATCAATAACAAGAGTGCTATTATAGTATTCTTTTTGAAAAAACATATAATATAAGAAAATATATATATGATCATTTCAATTGAATACGTTCTTACTTGATTGAAACTCATTTCAATTATATAATTACGAATATTTACACAATTTATTGATTGAACTAAAATTGTTTCGCCAACACTGTGGATTCATCGAGTTTACATATTAAAGTAATCCTAAAAATTCCATGACATCTTATGTAGGTATTGTTTAGGCAAAAACTTGAAAAATAGGGTTACAAATAACAGTCAATAATCGCAAATATCTAACTAAGTAGAAAAATTTCAAGGGTTTCGCATCTATTGATTTCGAACATTACGTTTTATTTTATTATATATAGTTTTAAATGAAACATGGGAAAGGAAATGTAGTGAAGTGGACAGCTACATGGGTGGTACAAGATCAACAGTGGCTTGGAATCTGATTCGTTCACTAAGGAAAGATACTTCTCATAAAACGAATTTACAACCCATACCAATAGACAAATGGAAAGAACATTATGCTCGAGAACTAAGAGAAGACAGAGAGCCATATCTTGCCAACTCGCCTATACGGTGCTCTGTACAAGGAGAAGCAATTAATATCGACGAAGATACAGTGGTGAAAGCAGTAAAGTCTATGAAAAATAGAAAAGCACCAGGACCAGAGGGGTTACCGGCAGAACTCTTAAAGAATGGCACTAATAAGCTAATAAAGTGCTTAAAGGAGTTAATATATTAACGGTGAACCGATACCATCTACATGGAAAGAAGCATGGATAACACCCATCCATAAAAAGGGAAGAAGAGATGACTGCTCCCACTATAGATGCATATCTATATATATCTTGAGTTTATTTCGATCGTTCAACCGAGGTGCATGTGTTGGCGAGGAGTTCTTGTCCAAACGTCTGCTTCGGGGTATGTAAATAGCTACAATTAAAAAACGTTGATAATCCGTCTTAACAGAATAAAGTTTGTTCTCATTGAGTGGAAGAAAGTAAACTAACCAGAAATATTCAGGAGGTTAATTCTTGAAGATTTCGGATCGAGATTAATTTGTTTACAAACAAGCTGATTTCACATATTATTCCACAATCTGTCACCTGATTGATAAGAACGTGATTGATAAAGGGGACAGAAACTTGATACGATGTCGATGGTTATTACTAATGAGCAACTTCGGGACGAGATACTGAAGGGAAATAAGGAATTGCGGTCAGCTGTTCAGGCGGCGGAGGTTAAGCTTTTAATGAAAATTGAGGAACTTAATCATCGCCTTGTCAAGTCAGAGAGAGAGAACGAAGAATTGAGGAAGAGGGTCGAACAGCTTGAGAGGAATCAGAGGAAGAATAATATCGTGGTATTTGGCTTGGAGAGGGTAGAAAATCAAATTACTGTTGACCATTTTACACAGGTGGTCAACGATTTACTCGATATAAAATTGTTGAGGGAGGACATAAACGATATATATCCATTGGGTAAAACCAATCAAAGTCCCATCAAGGTGGAAATTTCTTCCTTCTTAACGAAGTCTATGATTCTTAAGAATACTCACAAACTGAAGGGAAAAACTATTCGAATAGCCCAAGATTTGACCAACAAACAGAGGTCAGAGAATAAAATATTGAGGAGACACTTACTGGAAGCAAGACAGGACAGTAATAACAGGTGTTTCATTGGTGGTGGCAGACTTCACATCAATAAAGAGGTTTTCACTGCAGCGGATCTCGAAAAACTAGAGAGTGGGGATAGGCAAATCCCAGAATCACTTAGTGATCCCGGAACACCTGCCCCGGGACAGTCGGGGGGACTTTCTCGGGCATCTCCTTGCTCTCGGCCGTTGGGGACACCGTCTGAAGTTTTCGAGTTGCCTAGATCTATTAAAGAGGCCTATCGTGATAACCTGGAAACTCCAGGACAGGGTACATCTGGGAAGAACATAAGATATACTCGGCAGAATAAACTGAGGAGCCGAAAGAATTCGGCTAAAAACTGAATTTTCGGATACCTCCATTGTTCTCTTTTTTTTTTTTGTATTTTTTTTATTTAACATTGTATTATTGTGATTATTGCCTTTGAAATGGATGATATTATGGGGGAAGATGATTTGCTGTGTTTTGAGGAAACAAGAGTGTTTTCAGATGTTGAGACTGTCAAGGGAGAATTCGGGGAAAATAGATTGCTTAACATCATACATTTCAACATAAGAAGCATACGTAAAAATTTTAATGAATTATTGATTTACTTGGAAACGTTGAATTTAGACTATATTGATTTGATAGTACTTTCTGAAACTTGGAAGTTTAGTAACAATTCGCAGTATGCTATAAAAGGTTATGAATTGATTAGTAATGATTCTTGTGTGAATAAAAATGATGGATTACTGGTTTATGTAAAGGAAGAATTAAATGTAGATATTAGGGTTGTTAATTTTGTTCAGACGAATGTCCTGCGCCTGTGCCTGGAGGTTGGTGGAACGATATTTGGGGTTACGGCCTCTTATAGGCCACCATCAATTAATGTACAACAATATATCAAAGACCTCAATAATTATATGGGCGAGATCAAATTTTGTGATGTGGAACTATTCGTTGGAGACATCAATATAAATATAGGTAACATTTTATGTCAGGAGAGTGTTCTGTATCTTACATCGCTGGGGCAATTCGGATTCAGGAGTATGATAAACGAGACAACAAGAGAAACGGAAACATCTGGTTCGATCATTGATCATATGTTCGTCAGGATAAAAACCATGATGGGTCATAAAGTGTCATTGTTGGCAGGGGTTATTCAAGCTTCCATGACTGACCATTTTCCCATAATTTTGGTACTGCGGTCCATCGCAGATTCTCGTAGCCGTCGTAATGAACAAAAAGCAGAGAAACACATCAAGAATATAGACTATGTTAGACTTACATCAATCATGGCGGGAGAAAGTTGGCAGTCGGTTACTGAAAAGACTAACCCGCTCACGGCGCACTCCCAGTTCATTAAGACGCTCGATAGGTATATTAAGATGTCCTCATACAAAAAACCAGTTCAAACAGTAAATACGAAGGGGATACAACCGTGGATAACAACGGAACTAATAGCGGATATTAAACGGAGGGACAAGTTGAAGAGGGATTTGAACAAAAATTTTACGGATGAAAAGAAAGTGGCGTATAAAAAATTCAGAAACCAACTTAACGTAAGGATCAGATACACAAGAGAATCCTTTTATCGTAATAAAATCGAAATGGCCGGTAATGATAGGAAGAAAATGTGGCAAACAATAAATGAAATCAACAACAGACGTGATAATAGGAGATGTATTCCAGGCGAAATAATCGATGAGGGGAATGTGGCGGTGACTGATAGTTTTCTCAAGGCGAATAAATTCAATAATTTTTTTATAAACATAGGAGAGAAAATGGACCTCAACTATGAAAGGGTTAAGTCGTATAAAAGTGGTGGTCCGTCCATACATTCCGGGTCTATGTACTTAGATCCGATTACTACTGTCGAACTCATAGATAATTTTGCATCCTTGAAGAATAACTCGTGCGCAGGTCCTGATGGCTTATCGGTCAAACTGTTAAAAAGTATACACCATCTTATACTCGAACCACTGAAACATGTGTTCAACTTAGTTTTGGAGACAGCTATGATCCCTTCAGAGTGGAAAAAATCCCAGGTCATATGTGTTTATAAATCTGGTGATAGAAAGCAAATGACAAACTACAGGCCTGTTTCTTTGATCAGCAACATTGCTAAATTATTTGAAAAGAGTTTAAAGAAGAGGTTAACGGCTTACCTCAATAAATACAAGTTGATAGATCCTGGGCAGTTCGGTTTCAGGGAGGGTTTATCTGCGGTAGATGCGATGGAGGTAATGGTGGAGCGGGTAGTACATACTATGAATGGCGGAGGGAAGATAGCGGCGGTGTTTCTTGACCTAGCAAAGGCGTTTGACACAGTGAATCACGAGTTACTGATCGAAAAATTGGAAAAAATTGGAATAAGAGGAAAATGTCTTGATCTGTTCGGTAATTATTTGAAGGGCAGAGTGCAATCTGTCAGAATTGAGGGGGTACTGAGTGAACCAGGCGTGATAAAGATGGGAATACCGCAGGGTACGGTGATCGGCCCGGTACTTTTTCTTGTGTTCATTAATGATCTGTTGAACAGTCTAGGATTGGAAATCATCTCATATGCCGATGACTCACTCGCTCTGTTTGTGGGAGACAACTGGGATCAGGTATATGAGAGGGCAACAAAAGGATTAGCAGTAATTCGTTATTGGTTGATGACGAACAGATTAAGACTGAATATAGCGAAGACGAGGTTTACAGCTTTTTCTATAACAGCTAAAGGTCAGCCTAGGTTCTCTTCGATTCCGCTACATTTTCCGGACTGTAATGGGGTAGGGTGTGGTTGTCCTTTGATTGCCAAAGCTGAATCGGTAAGGTATTTGGGAGTGGTCGTTGATCAGTTTTTGAGGTGGGATAAACACGTGGAGTCCTTGGTTGAGAGATCGCGTTCTACATTTTATATTTTTTATAATTTAAGGAATATTTTACAAAAAGAAGCCCTCCTCCAAGTATATGAGTCTCTAATTCTGTCAGTGTTTCGTTACGGAGTGGCCATTTGGGGTGGTATGTTTGGTGGTTGCGCTAAAGCTTTGGAGACGGTACAGAACACAATCTTGAAAATAATTCATGGGGTGGGACGTTTATATAGTACTGAAATATTGTATAGGGAAACTAAACAACTTAATTTTAAACAACTATATATATACGAGTGTTTGCTGAGACAATTTTATAGAAATGATACGCTAGTAGATCATGGTTATAACACGAGATACACATCCAACCTCACTGTCTCAGTTCCAAGATTTCGCGGTAGCCACTTGCAGCGCAGTTTGCCTTATCATGGTGCCAAGTTCTTTTCCCTGTTGCCTGGCCAAATAAAAATGAATTTTAACCCTAGGAGGAAAAAGGATAGAAAAAAATTGTTATCGTTTATTGTGGACAAGCCTGAGGCTTTTTATAGAATACTTGGACGATAGTGTGGTTGTGATAAGCTTTGGTACAGGTGTTGGGCATTCAATCTGGTTGTTTTTGATTTTCTTTTTTTTTTTTCTGCGAAGTAGTGTTTTTGGTTTTTTTTTTTTTTTTCTCTTGGTTGAACGTAATTGAGTTGACCTTATGTGAACTATTGTTTTTATTATTCATTATGTACGGAGGATGTCGGCATACAAACTTTAAGTTTAGGCTAGACTTCTCCAAATTGTTAAATGTCGAATATTTGTACCCGGATATATATATACATAGTTTTAAAGCTGCTGTTGAGAGGTGTCTGATTTATAACTCTCGGATGTTAATGTATTTTCTGAAGGAATCTACCCATTTGACCAATTTATAGAATAGAGCATTCATATGGAGTTTACAAGTTGACTTGCAGTGATTGGTTCTATGGTATATATTGGTCAAACGGTAGAGGGTTTAAGAATAGATATATGAACACTAGAGGAGTTTTACGTCAGACCTCACACTTAATATACACTATTTATTTTAGACAATTTGGACTCAATCAACAGCACTTATGGAATTTTTCATAGTAAAAATAGAAGAACCGCCCGAAATTAAAATGTACAAAACTCTTAAAATTCTTCTGAATGAGCGAACAGATGTCAGTAGATTTCCCTTGTGGAATATTATCACTAAGTTTGGTATTTTTGATAATTGACCGTTATTTGTATCCCCTGTTTCAAGATTTCCTTAACCAAACGTATATAAGATGTAATCTGCCTTTTTAGAGCTACATTTTTAAATTAATAAAGTAAATAAAAACAATTTGGTTTAAGTTTCACTGTTTAGTTGATGTCTGTTGACATAAGTTTCGGGTTTTTTTAGGCATTTTCAAAACTGAAGAGACCAGAGCTCAAAGTCTTATTTATAATAGTAGGGTAGATAACAGGTATAATTTTGAGGAGTGTAAAAATAAGGTGTTGGTTCGGTCTTAATCTTTTACAGATAAGAGCTATGGTGATGAATTAACTTCAAGTTGTTCATTTGTGTTTGATAGCTTCTTTCCATGTGCTGAAAAAATTTACAAACTTTCTAAATGGTCCATTCTTC
This sequence comes from Megalocaria dilatata, assembly GCA_034642435.1. Taxonomy (NCBI): domain Eukaryota; kingdom Metazoa; phylum Arthropoda; class Insecta; order Coleoptera; family Coccinellidae; genus Megalocaria; species Megalocaria dilatata. The sequence continues at coordinate 45,626,216 of CM067859.1, read as the reverse complement.
TGCTTTTATTACCTTACGTGAAAAATCTCAATTCTACAAAAATCTATAAAATGGTTGTTATTCATACAATGTTCCCAAAAACCAGATGTTATTTTATATTTATATATTTATATATATATATATAAATGAATATATATATATATATTTATATATATATATATATAAATATATATACTACTCTGTCAAGAAAGTACCGGGAAATCTTAATTAAAACAACATTTTTACATTTAATCGTCAAAATTTATTGGGTCGCCTTCAAAATAGGCTCCATTTGTTCCAATTCATCTATGCCAACGGCACTTCCAATTATCGAAACATTTTTTATAGGCGCTTTTCGGGATGGACTTTAGCTCTCGCGCCGAATTTTGTTTTATGGCTTCAATCGACTCAAAACGGGTGCCACGAAGGGGCAATTTTAGTTTTGGGAAGAGGAAAAAGTCGCAGGGAGCCAAATCCGGCGAGTACGGTGGTTGCTGAAGCACGTTTGTTGAGTTTTTGGCGAGAAAGTCAGTCACAATCGTAGCTCGGTGAGAAGGCGCGTTATCGTCATGCAAAATCCATGACTTGTTCGCCCACAAATTTGGCCGCTTCTTACGGATACGCTCACGCACACGTTTCATAGCGCCTAGGTAATACTCCTTGTTTACCGTCTGACCCTCTGAAACGCATTCGTAGTGCACCACGTCACGGATATCGAAGAAAACAATGAGCATCACCTTCATTTTCGAGCGGCTTTGGCGTGGTTTTTTCGGTTTCGGCTCATTTTTTGCCACCCATTCCGATGATTGCTGGCTTGTTTGTATATCGTACTCGTAGACCCAGGTCTCATCACCAGTTATAATGCGTTCTATGAATGTAGAATCGGAATTACAGCGATCCAGCATGTCTGAAGCAACCTGTTCGCGATGATGTTTTTGAAGAAAATTCAGGTCTTTCGGTACGAGTTGTGCGGCCACCTTTCTCATGCCCAAAATATCAATCAAAGTCGTACGTGCGGACTCGTGGGATATCTTAAGATCATGTGCTATCTCTCTCAAGCTGGTACGACGGTTTTCCAGCACCCTTTCCTTAATTTTATCGACGTTATCTTCGATCGAAGCCGTCGATGGGCGACCACTTCACGACCGTCCTTGAAGGCTCTGTACCACTGATATGCACGAGTTTTCGATAGAGTATTATCACCAAAGGCCCTTTGCAACATTTTCAATGCATCGGCACACGAAAATTCATTTGCAACAAAAAACTTTAAACAAATTCTTTGCTCAACGTAATCACCCATAGTAAAAATCGGCACGCACTCTGACATCGACTGACTTAATCAGCTGTTGCAAACACACTAGTTCACAGATCCCGCTCAAGCTTGGCACAGTAATTAAGGACAGTGGTACCAACCTAGGAAAAAAATTTTTACCTGCCTCATTGCCCCGCCAGATTTAAATCGATAATTCCCGGTACTTTCCTGACAGAATGTATATATATATATAAATATATATATATATATATATATAAATATATATATATATATATATATATATATATATATATATATTTATATATATATATATATTTGTATTACACCAAATGTTAAATGAAAAAGAGAAATCTCCTTACATTTGAATTTGTCGCTCAAAAAACTGTTTTTTCGGAACATTGTATAAAAAACAACTATTAGCTACGTGTACAATATTCAGATATTGTATAGGTTGTCTTCAGCACATGGAAAGAACATAGCAATCATAAATGAACAACTTGAATTTATTTTATCACCATTGCTCTTATCTGTGAAAGATTATGACCGAACCAACACCTTATTTTTAAACTCTTCAAAATTATACCTGTTATCTTATTATAATTATTATCCTAATATAAATAGGATTTTAAGTTCTGTTTCCTTCAGTTTTGAAAGTGGGCTAAAATCCCGAAACATATATGTCAACAGACATGAAATAAACAGTTTTTGTTTACTTCATTAAAATATATGTAAACAGATTTCTTTTTTCTTCCACGTATCCATGTTATCAACCAAACGTTTATTAATATACTTACGAAATCATTTACGATTTACCTGTCTTTAAAGACACTTACTAGTGTTACAGAAGAAAGTCTACATTTGTAAAACTTCACCAAAATAGAATATATCCTTAGTTTGTGATTTATTTATGAATGGTAAACTTGCGAAGGAACGTCCATAGAAGTGACGGTAACACCTATAGCACACCCGAGAGTTAATAGTTGCATAAATTTTATTAATATAACTCGTTTGGAGATGAATTAATCAACTGAGAATGCTAGTGCAAAAATTAAAGAAACTTAAACTTGAAGAATAAAACTTCACCACTTCTGAACTAATAACTGATTAATCTATTGACTCAGTTACTGAGAATTTTCGATTTGCACTACATGGTCAGTGAGCCATTTGAAATTTTGGCAATTATTTTCTCTAGATAACTTGTTTTGTACAAGAACTAACAGAAGTTTGGAATACTGATAATGTAGGTGCATATTTTTTACTTGAAGTAGTATGCTTTTGTATCGAGTTACTCCTCATCATTCAGGTATAAAATCATACGAGGTAAGTTGATAAGAACGCAAACTTTTGTATTTTAAATAGCACACTCTGTATAATTTTACAGATATCAACAGATCTTCACAAAACGAGTTCACTGATACGGGATTTAGGAGTCTTATCTGTGAGAATTACAGAATAAATGAACAAAATAATTTGAATTGTTTATTGTTATTCACATAGAAAATAATAACCTGTTTCTATAACGTAGCAATATATTCTTTAAATATTTTCATGTTGAAGTTGTGGCTGAAGAAGTAATAATTTATTTTCTTTACAGTGATCATGCAAACATGGCCTTGGAGAAATTGAGTGATCAATTTCCCCCTGATCATATCCTCATGGCTTCAGCCAAAAAAGTTATGGCTCTAATTATGGAAGTAATCGCCTTGGAACTACCAGAGGCAGAAAATATAAGTGTGCGGAGTTCTTATCTGAACCAATCGGAAAAAGTGCACAAGGAAGTTTTGACCGCCTGTTTGAGAACCTACGGTGAGACAAATTTGCTGACCGCTAATTTAGGCAGGCTGTATCAGACCATGAAGAGAGTGGATAAAGCTGAACAAATGCACTTGAAAGCAATTGCCATCAAAGAAGAAATTTCGGATCACGGAGTTGCCGTCAATATGGAACAGTTAGCCTCCTTATATAACTATCAAATGCATCGCTACGCCGATGCTGAAAAAATGTATACAAAATCGATAAAGATTAAAAGTATTTTATTTGGACAAGATCATTCAGGTTTAGAATATGATTATAGGGGAATGATCAATCTTTATACGAATATGCATAATTCGGAAAAAGTAACCGAGTACACGAATAAATTGAATGAATGGAAAACGCTTCGTGCCCAACCTAAAACGGAGGAAAACATCTTTGATGACATTTTGTCTTTGAACGAAATAGTGAATATGTCTAAAATTATGGATTACTGAGACTAGTCATTTTTCAAATCTGTATAACATGCCTTTTTCACTCAACAATTCAGATTCATTTTCTTTTTATTTCAATTTGGGTGAGTTTTTATCAAGCTAGTTTACCTCGACAAACGGCTAGACGCGTTTTGTAACGTGTAGTGCCAAAACTATAGCTTCTTATATAGATGAAGTATTAAAATGTTCCTTATGGTTTTGTTTCTCATATTATGTTGTAAAAGAGTTTTATGCTGAATACTGTTTTAATTTAAATGTTTAAATATAGAAATTGATATAAATTGTGTTATAAATGATGCCTTTTCCCAGTTTCCTGATAAGTCCTGAACATACAAATTAGCTTTCTTAGTCTGCACTTTTAACTCCATTTAAGCTTGACATACAATGAGCGAAATAGTTGTTTGTGTAAGCACTATTTTTCGTAACGAACGCGAGTTACGACTAATAGTGTTCACAACTTATTTCACACAATATTTTGTTTAATTTTCAAGTGAATGTGACTTTTTGAATTCAAATTAAAAGTCCTTATGAACGCCCATCGTAGATTGTTTTTAAATCACCTGTTCATTCATTTGTTACTTCGTTTCTATCGAAGCAAGTGCCACGTTTCGTGGTTTTGATTGTCGAAGGAGGTGAAAAGTAGTAACCTTTATTTCATACTGATACATTAAAAACAAATTAACGCTTAGTTACCGTAACTATAACATTGTGAGTTATATTAAGCAGTTATAAATCTTAAACTCTCTAATGTATTTACAGAAACAAATCAACAATTGTCGAATTTTTCACTGGAAATTTTTTCCGGAATTTGCCATATTCTTTTTTTAACTTTGGTTCGGTAGTAGTAAGGCACAAGCTCTCTCAGACTCCTGCAACAAATCGCCTAAAATCTCAATTCTATCCAAGCTTTCATTTATTTTCACGAATTAATAAATTTAACAAATTTTTACAAACTTGTCAATTGATAAATCCATGTTAATCATGCCTACTTAATTCTTAAACAAGGTACATCAAATTTTCAATTAAAACAACATTTTTACATTTAATCGTCAAAATTTATTGGGTCGCCTTCAAAATAGGCTCCATTTGCTCCAATACATCTATGCCAACGGCACTTCCAATTATCGAAACATTTTTTATAGACGCTTTCCGGGATGGACTTTAGCTCTCGCGCCGAATTTTGTTTTATGGCTTCAATCGACTCAAAACGGGTGCCACGAAGGGGCAATTTTAGTTTTGGGAAGAGGAAAAAGTCGCAGGGAGCCAAATCCGGCGAATACGGTGGTTGCTGAAGCACGTTTGTTGAGTTTTTGGCGAGAAAGTCAGTCACAATCGTAGCTCGGTGAGAAGGCGCGTTATCGTCATGCAAAATCCATGAGTTGTTCGCCCACAAATTTGGCCGCTTCTTACGGATACGCTCACGCAAACGTTTCATAACGCCTAGGTAATACTCCTTGTTTACCGTCTGACCCTCTGGAACGAATTCGTAGTGCACCACGCCACGGATATCGAAGAAAACAATGAGCATCACCTTCATTTTCGAGCGGCTTTGGCGTGGTTTTTTCGGTTTCGCCTCATTTTTTGCCACCCATTCCGATGATTGCTGGCTTGTTTGCATATCGTACTCGTAGACCCAGGTCTCATCACCAGTTATAATGCGTTCTATGAATGTAGAATCGGAATTACAGCGATCCAGCATGTCTGAAGCAACCTGTTCGCGATGACGTTTTTGAAGAAAATTCAGGTCTTTCGGTACGAGTCGTGCGGCCACCTTTCTCATGCCCAAAATATCAATCAAAATCGTACGTGCGGACTCGTGGGATATCTTGAGATCATGTGCTATCTCTCTCAAGCTGGTACGACGGTTTTCCACCACCCTTTCCTTAATTTTATCGACGTTATCTTCGATCGAAGCCGTCGATGGGCGACCACTTCACGACCGTCCTTGAAGGCTCTGTACCACTGATATGCACGAGTTTTCGATAGAGCATTATCACCAAAGTCCTTTTGCAACATTTTCAATGCATCGGCACACGAAAATTCATTTGCAACACAAAACTTTAAACAAATTCTTTGCTCAACGTAATCACCCATAGTAAAAATCGGCACGCACTCTGACATTGACTGACTTAATCAGCTGTTGCAAACACACTAGTTGACAGATCCCGCTCAAGCTTGGCATAGTAATTAAGGACAGTGGTACCAACCTAGGAAAAAAAATATTTACCTGCCTCATTGCCCCGCCAGATTTAAATCGATAATTCCCAGTACTTTCTTGACAGAATGTATATATATAATATATAATATATATATATATATATATATATATATATATATATATATATTACACTCTTAATACTATTTGGTAATTCATTAAAATTTCGAACTTCATCCATAAAAAGCTTTTTGTTACAAAGTTGATTTTACCATTGGAATATGAAAATGCTGTAAACAAGCAAAGTCGGTCCTCAATAAAATCTCAGCATGATGGGCTCATTCGTCCCGGCTGGGGACGATTACATTGAAATGCAGGAGTGGTAGTATTAGTAGGTCCTCAATGGCTGCCGTGGGTGTAGTGCGAAACGCACTACACGCTCTTCTTTCACCAAGCTACAGCGCCATACGTTATATGTGGTCTAATTACCATAGTGTATAGCCTATACATCTGACTAGGCTTTAAACCCCAGGCTTTACAGCAGATTTGCCTGCAGATCCAGAATACCATTTTGGAATGCTTTATGACACACTTTGTCCAGGTGTGCATCCCAACAGAACTATTCCTAGGAATTTTACCTCATAAGAGAATTGTATTGTTTCACCACGGATAGTCGGCGGTTCGAAACCAATCAACTTCCGTTTCTTGCGTGAATGGTACTATAACTACCTTTTATGGGTTAAGAGGCATATCGTAATTCCAAGGCAAGCTTGTCTCTGTAGTCGGGTGAGCTTATGTTGGCCAATCGTTTGTCTGCCTTTCTTCCACCACGTTACAGCGCCATACATTATCTATGGTCTGATTACCATATTGTATAGCCAATACATCTGCCTGGGCTTTAAATCCCAGGTTTGACCACAGATTCGCCTGCATGTCCAGAATCCCCTCCTGGCTTTATGACACACTGTCTCTGGGTGTGCATTCCAACGGAAAGTTTTGTCCAGGACTATTCCCAGGTATTTTTCCTCATAAGAGAATTGTATTGTTTCACCACGGATAGTCAGCAGTTCGAAACCATCCAACTTCTGTTTCTTGGTCAATGGTACTATAACTATCTTTTGTGGGTTGAGGGGCATATCTTCCCTTATATAACATTTGACGATAGTGTCCAGTATCTCTTGAAGGGCGGCCGATATCGTCAACTCAGATTTACCTTTCACTATGATTGCCAGGTCATCAAATGCAAATGCTTGAACGTCGACTACCCACAGCGAAATGGTCACTAGCAGGTCATCAAATAAAAGCGTCCACAGTAAGGGTGAGAGAATACCCTCCTGCGGACAACCCTTCACATCTTTGAACTCGAAGACCTCATCCTGGTATGAGGTCGTTATTACTCTGCCGCATAGAATTACCTGTATCCATCTACAAATTACCGGGTCGATTCCTCTCGCATAGATAGTCTCAGCGAGAGAAGCCGGCAGCGTATTGTTAAATGCACCTTCAATGTCTAGAAACGCTGTTAGTGCTATCTCTCAATTATCGAGAGATTGGTTTAATTTTCCGACCAAATTGTGTAATGCAAGTTCTGCCGATTTTCCGGCCTGGTAGGCGTATTTATGAGGGCTAGGTGGACTGTCGATTAGCAACTTCCCCTTGATATAGTCATCAATCACCTTTTCCAGACTCTTCAGGAAGAACGATGTCAAACTTATTGGTCTTAACGATGAGGGTTCCGATTCTGTTCGCCCCATCTTTGGTATATACACTTTAGTTAGTGTCCAGCTTGTAGGGATAATCCCCCAATCCAGACTTGTTCTAAATAATTTCAGCAGATGCTGAATCAATACATCCATGCCCTTTTGAAGTAGGGCTGGAAATATTCCGTCTACCCTCGGTGTTTTGAAAAGTTTGAAATACCTTATTGCGTCTCTGACCGTTTGTGCCCCTCCCAGGCCAGATTGAATGATCAGGGTTGAATCTGTCGTTTGTATCTTTCAAGGAAGTGTTTGTTCGCAAGGAGCTCTAATGTTTCTTTTCTGGTACCTGGAAATCACCCTCCGGTCGTTTGAGCGAACCGGTTGTTCTCACTGACCCTCTTGAGAGAATCTTGTGTATTCTGATAGTTCCGGGGGCATCATTTATACCCTCATAGAACTTGCCTCACAAGTCCCTCTTGACCCTCCTAATGCTCTTATTGTAGAGGGTTAGAGCTTTCTTGTATTTGTCTCATTGGTAGGTCACTTTGGCTCGGTTGAATAATCTCCGGACTTTCTTTCTCTGTTTATTCAGGTTGTTATTCCACCAAGAGGAAATTCGGTTATCCTTTTTACATATTAGTGGGCAGTTTTCGTGATAAACGGAGACCATGGCGGTTTTGATTTACTCCGCCAGGCGTAATCCTTATCACACTTTCTACCTCTAGGGGTGGAGACTGCAGAGTAGTACCTTGGTGAAAGAGCTATGCTCGTATGCCAATACGAAATCCTGGTAGAATTCACGTGGTGTGTTACCGTCGGATCTGAGCCTTTTGCCACCGATATCTTTTTCCGAGATGGATTTATTTCCATCTTCAACAGTCAGCAGCTTGGACTCTTCACCCAAGATTATTTTGAAGGCGGCATCGTACGATGTAACGCTCTTAAGGAGTCTGTGGAGTCGTCTTCTCTTCGACCCCGTCAGCCTCGCCTTCTTTTTTGGTTTTCCATCTGAGACTTGGGATTCCGTCGTATCGGATTCCCAGTCCAAATGGGCTGAAGTGGTCTGAGTAACCACCTCCATGAGCTCCTCAGTCGCCTGAGGAACAAAGGATTATCCCTCCTTGTCAGGGTTATTTTCAATCATTTGTGTTTCCATATATGGTCCCACGAGTAGCAAGGGCTATAAGATGTTTACCCCAGTGGAGCCCCGCGGTGCTGGGGTAAGGCTAATGAAACCAGAGTTCGCCCGGGGTCTGGAGTTCGCCTATAAAGGACTGATCTACCCAACAGACATGCAGACTTCGGCATAGGCTGGTCCACCTTATCTTGGGGGAAATTTTATCGTGTTTACAAAGCACTTGATCCAGACAATTAAGCCAAGATCCCCACCGAGAGAATGTCCGCTAGGCATGACAACTGACAACATCCGATCAGCGGGATAACAGTTGAGATATTCAACTGGTATCGTTTCTCCTGTGCAATACCCTTGGCCACGACACTACAGCTGGGTAGGGGCGTAGATTGTTCGCCGTTACCGTATAACGTTGCCCAAGGTGGATCAACTTGGAGGTCAATCTACCATACCCCATCCACATGGTACTAGAAGTCAACTCCAAAGTCAAATACAGAGACCGAAAACACAGAAAACAAACTCTCAAAAACATGCCCTCCACGTAGGAATACGCTTGTACAACGCCTTACCTCAGGAGATAAAGCGTGTAAGTAACCTTAGACATTTTATCTAATACTTAGTTCACTGTCTTCCCTGGCTTCAAGTAGAACATAGAACAAGCATTCCAACGTGGAACAATTGACGCTCCAACGTGGAACAATATCACAGGCGCCATTGGCAGCCTTGCACCCCATTGCCAATCTGAAGAATTTAGGGGCTTGCAAGTTGGAACGAAATGCCTTACCTTCAGAAACTAAGGAGTTAGAAGCTCCCTTATAACACCGCATCTCCAAGGATCTTCAGCCCCCACACATTCTTCAAAATTTTAGTTTTGTTCATTGATAAAATTAAGGTTACAGAGATCGATATCCTTCTAATATCCTAAAACATAGTTAGTGTGCAAACAAAGGTAAATACAGCAGTCAATGGAGTGAAAACACAAATAACTTGGTCGGGAATTCCCCATTCATACACCTTCTAGCTAATTAAATTATTATAATCTGGATGCGTATCGTTTTGTAGGAATACTTTGTTGTAACAAAGACTTTGCTCTAGTGTGGATTTAACTACCTATTCGTTATAAAATTTATATCTAATAAAATCTTTGTCCAGAAATGCGTTGTTGCGACATTCTGAAGATATAGGCTTGTTGTGTCATTTTTTCAATTATGGCTCGACATTTCGTTCACTCTAAACACTCTGAATTCTGAAACAAAGTTCCATTGCTAACCACCTCTAGATTCCAATAAATAGAATATTAAAGGCGCTAACATGTATGAAATATGTTAAATGGTACATTCAGATTAAAATTAACAGAGCACCCCCAGTTAGAGCGTCAATACAGAAAAATTCAATAATGAGTAAAGAATACATAATACAAATAAAACTCACGTTGACATCAGGTAATTCGATAGAGTAGGATAACTTTATAGCCTAGGACACCTCAGTCGACTTCTCTTTGTTTCTACCCTTAGTTTTAGTAAACAATGAACAATGGCGTTCTATTCCTAACAAAGGAAAACTGAACAATCTTCAGCCCGCGTTCTCTTTCTGATTAAAACGACAGACGCCATCATCTTCACGCAAGTTTACGAAACAACCATAGACTCTTACTTCTAGTATTGACAGTAACATGTAGGAATGAAATTCCCTATGCGGTTTGTCCCGCTTAATTCCCCTTACTGAAATATGTCGATCTCTCCAAAACATCCTCTTTCATTTACTTTACCTTTCGAGCTAGTTCATATTTTAACTGGCAAAGATCAACACCGATATATGCTTATCCGATTTTCGTATTTTTCGGTTCATAGCAGATGTAGAAATATGAAACCAGAAATATTTGTAAAAATTACCATATCTGTTGTTTAAAATTGATAAAAAATATTTGGTCCAAAATAATTCGCATTGCTATTTAAACATTATATCATTTCTGGGGCAGTTTATGTGAGCCTCGACAAAAGAAGAGTCCTTCTTTTGAAGTAACCAGTTATCCAGACATTTTCATACGAAGTGAAGCGTTGTTCAGCGGGAGCTCGTCCCAGTGATGCGAATAGATGATAATTAGACGGAGCTAACTCTGGAGAATAAGTCACATTCGCTATTTCCCAACTGATCGTTTCCCTGGCTCGTTTTGCTGTGTGTAACGGGCATTATCATAAAGCAAAATAACTTTGTGTTGCCTTTTTATATTATATTATTCCGGTCTTTTTTCCCGTAATGTTCGATTTGAATTGATCATTTTCTGTTGGTAGCGATCAGTGTTAACTGTTTCAACAGGTTTTAGCAATTCATAATAGATTATACCCTTCTGATCCCATCAAACACAGACCATTGTCTTCTTTCCAAAACGATTTGGTCTTGCAGTGGCCTGGATTCACCCCTGATTTACGACGCTTAAAAATCTCAAAATATATCCATTTTCATCATCTATCACGATTTGATCAAGAAATTTTCTGTTGTGTCTGTCGATCAGAAGTAGTTTTTTGATTTTCTTGCTGCTATTCATTCAATTTATGCGGAACCTATTTACCCACTTTCTGAATCTTTCCCATAGCTTTCAAACGAATATAGACGACTTTCTGCGTTCGATTGATCCGTGAGTTCTTATTGAGTTTGAATATCATCTTCATTCAATAAACTTGCAGTTCATTATCATTAACTTTTTCGATCGTTTTCAACGCTCCTCGTTTCTGACGTCAAATTCGTCACTTTCGAATTTTTTTGAACTACTTGAAACAATGTATTTTACCAAAAGCAGACATGCGACGTGCCCCGCTCTTTGCCCAGACTTTTGCTCTACCCTGCTATAGCTTCTTGGCGTATCCCATAGTGGGCACTACCGCTTTTCGATAATACCGAGCTCACCATCCTCGCTGGCTTCAAGAAGACCAGAGTGCAAGCTTTCCAGCAACCGACGTCCCGACTTGGAACAAGGTCACAGGCATCACTAACAGACTTGCACTCCACGCCAATCTGAAGCGTTCAGAGGGTGCAAGTTGCAACGAAACGCCTACCTTCCGAAATTTAGAGGTTAGAAGCTCCCTCATAACACCACCCCCAAAGACCTTCATTGGTGCCCGGACTATCCCATCCAAATTTCCGCTTTTCGTTTCATAGTAACCCCGCTTGAGATGGCACCGCGTCCGGCTCCGCGAAGGACTGCTCCTTGCCAGATCCTAACGCCCTAAATCGTGAACCTACCGACGCTCACTGGGAAGGGAGTTTGTGGCGACGTGCCCCGTCCTTACCCAGAATTCTGCTTCGCTCTGCTACAGGTTCGCGGCGTATCCCATAGAGGATATGACCGCTTTCCGAAATACCTAGCTCAGAAATACCTATCCGCAAATCGTAGTTCGTAGGTACAAAACTCGACATGCCTGAGATTATAGAAAAATATACTTGTATATGGAACTTGGGCTGTTTGTTGAAAATCTTCATCAGCTCTTAGAGAGAGATGACCGCGTTGTAGAAGCGGTAATACCGGTTCCTAAGCGAATGGCTAGTACCATCTAGAGGGGCATTCCCTATATTCCCTATTCATACCTCTTACACCTCGTATATTCAGTGCATCATACTCAATAAATGATTAATTACATAATTTACTTGAAAAACTGATTCAATAGTGTATTACAATAAAACAAATAACTCCATAAATAATGTGTTGAGTTAATGGAGTATACTTTTCATTTCATCGTTTCCATCTAAGTTTTGACTATATGGAATCGTACCTTGTCATGGTGTCCGAGCAAAGTCCTTAGTATTCCTTGGAGTTGAAACTATTGTCTTGCGCGACAACGTGGATCCGAATATACCCATAAATTTATATTATTTAAAAAATTTCTAATTTCCAATCACAATGCAAAAGAAATCCTTTCAAGTAACTATTCACAAGCTCTTGAACTCAGTTCAACATCTATTGTTTCGATTTCAACAAGTAAGGAAACCAGTTTCCTTGCTTCTGAATAATTTCAGTGCTTTTGTAACATTTTGAAATTACTTGTCGAGTTACTTCCAATGAATCAATCAAATAATAACTCAAACTCTTCATCCTCAAAAACCTTCTCTTTTCCTTTGCTATTACTTACGGCTTTCGTGAAAATTTCTACAATCTACTTTGGATGCCATGTAATAAACTATTGATATATTCTCCCCTAATGTCTTTAAACAGTTAAAATAATATATCTACGCTTTCATTATTTCAGCAACATGAAAATTAAACTTGGCTAATGAACTAGTGTAAAGAAATGCCATATTTCAAAACATGCATGTAGTATATAAGAGTAGATGTATTGGACGAATCAAATACTAAATACGGTCCTGCTTATGGTTAGTTCCATTTTAAAACAATTAAGTTAATTAGTTCTTTATTAATATTAAACAAATAAAAGGAAAAAAATGCATTTTGACTATTTCATTTTCATTTTAATGGAATATCTCATATATGAAAATAGAAAATTCAACTTCCAACATGAACATCCTTTTCTGTGCTTCGGAATTGATAAGATAATTTCCGAAGTTATCGGCTTTTCGTTTCGACAGCTAACTGCTTTCAATACCGTAGTTAACAGAACACCTCCCATGTATTCTATATTTGTATGAAATTCTGATAGGAATATTTAATTCTAGGTGATAAATCATGATTTTGTTAGAGATAAACAATAGACTAGTTGAAGAAACTCTTACAGTGAAAATCAAAAATGCTCAGGCGGGGTAAGTAATGAATATAATGCTGAGCTAGTTTCTGAAAGATACCGTTTATCGATATTGAATTAAATTTGCTACTACTTCAAAATAAATGTTTATATTTATTTTACTTCAGAGTTCCTATTCAAATAGTTTATTGGAGACTTTAGTTATATAGAATTGTTGGTTATGAGTCACCATTATATTCATATCTGTTAGATGACCACGAATATATCCTCTTATTTTATAAATTTGTAACGATTCCTTTTCAGACTAAAAAATGAATCAATTGATGTAACTGTAGCTGATTTTGATGGAGTATTGTACCATATTTCAAATGTTAATGGTGATAAGTCAAAAATCAGGGTAAGCCGTTATCATATCTGTATATTGAATGATAGATTTCCTAATTTAAATTGCAAATATTTTTTTAGGTAAGCATTGCCCTCAAATTTTATAAAGAATTACAAGAGCATGGTGCTGATGAACTACTAAAGAAGGAGTATGGTTCATTGTTGACGACACCTGAAGATAACTTCAACATTTCTCTTTTGATAAATCTAGAAGATATACCAGCAAATTGGACGGAAGTTGTGAAAAAAATTGGTTTATTAAAAAGAAACTGTTTTGCATCAGTGTTTGAAAAGTATTTTGATTTCCAAGAAAAAGGAGAGGAGGGACACAAAAGAGCTGTAATTAACTATAGAGATGATGAAACCTTGTAAGTCTCTATATATATTAATACACTTGTTGTTAAAATGCTTTCGTTATGTATATTAAATCAAATAGATTTTAATATTCAAACAAGATTAGAGAATGTGAAACGTTCAAGCTGAATTGAACTAAATATCCAATGTAAATTAAGCATAAATTCCATTTTTCTTTCCGCTGGTTATTAATCAACTATCAAAATTAAGTATCTACTTCCTCCATACATTATACTATTTGCTCCCTAGATATTAAAATAGTTCATTTGGTCAGATTTGAGAAATTACACTTGCTGCATTCAATCGCATCTTGAGACTTAAATTTATATATCAATATCATTTCTAAGACTGAACTAACTATATTATTTATGAGTGTGGATAGCTCAGCGGGAGAGCATCGGACTCGTGACCGGGAGGTCCAGGGTTCGAATCCTATTCAGGTAGAAAAGAAATTTTCTAGTTGGACGGGTATCTGCCACCATTTCACTGTTGGGTCAAAAATTAACAGTGCTGTGACCTAAAGTGGCGCAAGATCGCAGTAACAAAGCCTACACAGAACACAACTGAACTCCTAACTCGTACAAGCTGAAAAAGCTTCTGAGGGATCTTCACAGAAGATCTAGGAGTATCAGGATAATAATAATAATAATAATAATATTTCTTTTTAGCTTGCGATTTCTATGGGAAATTACTTCTCAGTTAATTGTAAGAATCGTTAAGTTTTTTTTCCATCTACATTTAGTAGTAATCAAGCAGTTTGTCTACCACCAATATTTAGCTAACTCCAAACATTTTCCAGGATTGAAAGAAATTATGAAGAAACTATGAAAATATTGTGTAGTGTTAACTAAAAAACAAAATGCATCTTATTATTATTATCCTGATTCTCCTACATCTTCCGTGAAGATCCCTCAGAAGCTTTTTCAGCTTGTTCGAGTTAGGAGTTCAGTTGTGTTCTGGGTAGGCTTTTGTTACTGCAATCTTAAGCCACTTTAGGTCACAACACTGTTGATTTTCGACCCAACAGTGAAATGGTGGCCGACACCCGTCCAACTAGAAAATTTCTTTCCCACCTGAACAGGATTCCAACCCACGACCTTCTGGTTACGAGCCCTATGCTCTACCTCTTAGCTGTCCGCACGCATATGTATTGTAAACTTAAAAACTCTTCTCATATTTTTATGAGTTGTATTTTTCAGTCTTACTGCGAAATTTCCCTTGTAAATAATAAATTCAGGGAATACAGGAGGTCACTATCATAAAATCCGTAATTTTCATTTAAAATTTAATTTATTGACAGATTCAACTTTGTCATTGAATATTATTTTGGAAAGTCAAGTGCGGCAAATCACTCAAGCGGTTTTTGAGATGCATTGGTGGAGGTGTTCTTAGAACCAAACGAGCAGGGTTTGGGGCTTGTCCGTACACTTGCCTTGAGGTGACTCTTCAGGAAAAATATCTCAGATAGCTAAATCTGAGGAGGCCAATGAATTTTACCAAACCTGGAAATGAGATGACCAGGGAAGAGAGGGCAAACTGTTGATTGTTGGTCTGTGAACCTTCATTCCATTCTTTTGGAACCACACAGGTCTTTGTCGTAAGGTGAAAAGAAGTTGTTAATCATTTTGACATAATGCTCTGAATTCATGATAGCAGCATTGTTATTACGATTTTCAAAGAAGCTGATGACACAAGTTTGAGATAAAGGGCACCAAACCGTAAACCGTAAGTTTTCGGCTTTACAACAGTCTGTTAGTGTTCGATAAGTGCTTCCATCTCCCATGCGAAGTTTAATCTTTGTATATAATCCATAGGTTGTAACATAAGGGCTAATTTGTAGAGCTAAAAACTCCTCAGCCCTAAATGCAAAATTCGCCATAACGAATCGTTTGTGGAACCCCTGGTGTTTTGTTGTCTTTGTGTGCGAAGTGCTTCATTGAAGAATGGTGTTTCGAAAGGGAACAACTTTTTCTGTTACTGTTGAAGTATCGATGAAACTCATATTCAACTGACGTGATTGATTCGTTATTTCTGACAGATTTGTCAAAATATAGGAGGAACTTTTATTTCTAATCAATTATGTATTCACCTTTGTTCTCAACAGCATTTTACCATCTAGTGTGCAAATTTTCAATGCCAAATCAATAAAAATCAATTACTTCTTGAACATAATATTAGAAAACGGCATTTCTAACAGAATCCAAAATTTTAAATTTTTAGAAAATGTGAAAATCTGAACAAATGAAATGTGATGGTACAATATTGGACGTTTATAGGGGTGAGGCTGTACTTTCCTTGCATTATTGTGTTGCAAAATAATACCTTTTATATAAAATAAAATGATAAAAAGGGGGTTTTTTACTTGATAAAAGGCCTATTTCAATATCTTGAATATTATACATACTTATTCTGCAAACCTCACTACAAATTTTAATTTTATAAAAAATTGTATTCAAATTTTTCAAAATTAAATGAATGTATTAGAAAACACAGTTTTAATTTAGTAGAAATATAGAATTTACACTCATAACACAGCACTAAAAGGAATAAAAGAATACAAAGAAAAAATTAATTATTAATCAAAAATATTAAATAAATATTTGAAGAATACAAAATTTTGTTTCGTATCAATGTATTATGAACACCAAATTCCTTTCCAAAAGTTTACAATGTAACCTCAAGAGTTTCTTCAAAAATAACTTTCCTCGAATTAAAGTTCCTTCAAAAAAACTCCAAAAACATGCAGCACATCTTCAAAGAAGCCATTTGGAGTTACCACATCGATAACTCGTCAATACAACTTCGTATCCAAAAAATAAAAGTATATCTTACCCTACTAAAACTGCATGTCTTCCTTTAAACAAGCTTTGAATATAGTGAATTGTTTTAAATATCAAAACCCTACATATTCTATGTTCATCACAGAAATTACACAAAGTTTGTAAGGATTCAGTTATATCCAAATGATACTGTATATGAGTGAAAAACCAAAATATAATTATTATAAATAAAGTAATAAAAAGGGTTTTTTTACTTGATAGAAGGCTTATTACAATATCAAATTTAGTTTTATAAAAAATCTTTTCAAAAAATTTTCTGTTCAGAATTGCTTGCATTTTTCATATAAAGATTCATTTACTTGATCCAATTACTCACAGTACAGGTCTGCATTCACTGTTTGTCCAAGTTTCAGCATTTCAAATTGAACAACCTTGAGAACATCAAATACACAAAAGTGCCTTTGTGAACAAAACTGGGAAATATTAAAAACTTCATATTGAATAAGGTTATTCTGATTTTTACAAATTTTTATTGTTATTTAATACAATTGCTTCGCTATCACAGTTGAATAACTGAGTTTGTTTCCAAAATCGGTTGCTATTTATATTACAGTAGGTACAACTGCAAATTCCAGCTTATCTATATATATTTATCAGGGGTGAGTTATTTAAATCTAATTGTTCGTTAAATAATATTCCAATTTTATTGTGCTTATTTATCTCAAGGTTTGAGGCATAACTTTTACTTTCCATATGTAGAATTTCAAAATTATGGTTTAAAGTATGTCCTTTTCCTAACAAATGGTTAGAATATGGGAAATTACTTTTATTATTGAGAAAACTCTTCAAATGTTCACAAATTCTATGTCCGAAAGTTCTTCCAGTTTGTCCTATGTAAACTCTTGAGCAATCTCCACAGGTTAACTTATAAACCCCCAATGTATCATCTTTATGTGTACTGTCTTCATTATTTTTAATGATTATACTTTAGTTTGAATAGGTTTTGAATGAAGTTCTTAAATCATATTTATTTTTGAGGTATGTAGCAATTTTCTCAGAAATATTATACCTTTATTATATTTTAAGGAAATGTATTTACAATTTTGTTTTATATTGGGAGATACCATATTTAAAGCTATTTTATGATTTTTATTTATCAACAATTTCTCTATCAGCGTAGGATCATAGTCATTATTGATAGCTATTTGTAACAATAAAAATTTTTGAAAATCAGAATTCTTTTATCTAAACTGTCAAGTGGTAAATTCAATAGAAATTAAATGTCCTTACGGCAATTTCTGGATCAATTTTTTCGTGAAAACTGGATCATTATTTGATAAAACAGCCGTTCATGTTCTTGTCCAGTGAAAACATAGCTGCTGTAGCCCAGAATGTGGCTGAACATCCATTAATATCAACATTTTCTTCGTGCTTAAGAACTGAACATTTCTCTCACTTCTCTGAGGAGAATCTTGCATAAAGACCTCGGTATGAAGGCTTACAAAATTCAACTGGTGCAAGAAGTGAAAAGCCTTGTGACCAACCGATGCGTTTCTACTTCACTCAATGGGCTAATGATCGCATGGGCAAAGATGAGTATTTTCCCAGAAAAATCAGCTTTAGCGATGAAGCTCATTTTCGCCTCGGAAGACTATTTTTTGTCCGGATCCATTAAGGATAAGTGTTACACTAACCATTGAGAAATGATTGATGCCTTAAAACACGAAATCGAAGTTACCATTCATGAGATTGAGTCCCAAACAATGGAAAATGTGCTGAAAAATTGGGTTGAATGGGTTGGGGTACTGTAGCCAGTTGTGGTCATTTTAATGATATTGTTTTTCATTCGTAAATGTCAAGGTTCATCCTTTCTAATAAACTGATAACTTTGAAAAAATATTCGTTAGTGTTTTATTTGTAGCCGATCAAAAATGCAAATTTTAAAAATAAGGTAATTCTAAATCAATTTTGATGTTATACGAATCAAAATAAAACACTTTATTTAAATCATATACGTTGAATTTCCGTCAAGTAGAGATCGAAACAATCAAGAAGTTTGATGTTATTTTGCACCTGGTCAAATTTTCTAAATATGCTTTAATGTCTCGTCATATTTTACTACAAAATTAATGATATCTACATCATCTCCTTTGTTACTGACTTGTACCACTGTTAGGTCTTCAGTTGTCCGATGATGGGATAGTTCATTTCCCGAAACTCGAGTCACAAGCAAATGTGTAATATATCTTTTTATTGGTAGTAAAACATAGTAATTTCTACAATTTGTTTTAATTATCTCCTTTGTTTAACTCTCAGATTCAGAATGACCTCAAAAAGATAGCCCATGTTTGCCCTTGTTCTCTATGTCTGTAATTCTTTTTTCATTATTATTTTTCACTTTCTTATTTTCCACAGCTAATTTCTGGTGAATATTTGGTATATGCATACGAATAAAAACTATTTAACGCTGAGCTACACTTGAAGAAGCTTTAATCTGTAGAATCGTAGCTTGCAGGCTATCGAATTTGTGGTTTTGTCAAAGCCATGGAGTTATAACTTATAATGTCCAAATGAGAAACAACAATCCCTGCTCACTTCAAAAAACACTGTTTTTCTGTATTTGAGGGTGCATAAATAATTGATAATCAGTTTTAAGGGTATGCAGATGTTGATAGTTGCATAGACAAATTTATTTACTTGGACTCATTATTTGGTCAGTAACTCAGAGTTTTCTTTGGAATGTCAGAGAAGAAAATTTGTCAATTTTCTTGCTGAAGCTGTTTGTGTTTTTGTAGTGAATTTAATTGAAAACAAGTTTTGTATGTTCAAGTTTGGTATTTCCCATTAGAGTGGTTCCAAGGTTAGCATTTGTGTAATTAATAGTGTAATTTTTTGAACAAATAAAAATTGTTGCTTAAGCCTTCAGATAATTTGTTTTTAATGGGGAGAAGTAAAGATGTTTCTTTGGGGGAAAATCGTATGATCATTTGAGCCAAAAACTTCAAGCAAACTAACCGGTTGAAGCTGCTGGAAATGTCATTGTGGTAAAAAACCTTCAATAACTCCTTCAATAACTTTGAAGAATCTGGATGTGAAATACAAAAGGGCAAGACACTGTAAAATTAAAATTAATTTTCAAGAGGCAGGTTGTTCTGTATCTGTGGCTACAATTGTAGAAGACCAATTAAAAAGCAAAAATTGACACCAACCATCATTAAAAAGCGGTTGAATTGAACCAATTTACGTAAAAACGCTTTCACTTGAAGACTGGCAGACAGTGAGTGAAAATAATTTTTTTTTCTATACTTTTCAATGATTATTGAACATTTTGAGGTTTTCTTTAGTGACGAAGCAACTAACAGGGTGCAGTTGATAGAGAAAATGATAAAACATTGGAACTACAATAATAAAAGGTGAATTGTTCTAAGCTGTATAAATAACATGTCAAGAGAGTGAGAGATGTACTATAGAATGCAAGAGGCGGTTTGACTACATTTTAATAATTTAATAATACTTTCATATATTTGCATATATATAGGTATGGAAAAGATAGTCGGTAACATAGTATATTCAATGTTAATCTAGAGGATCACGAGGGTCCAGTGGAAGAATCGAAACCTCAGCACTATCCGATGATGAATAAACGACTGTTCCCTCCCAATGGCAGGGGGGATAATTCTATCAAAACGAGGCTCTGCTTTCAGCAATCAGAATCATTCGCACTTCAAACATGGAATGCTTTAGACCATATCGGTCGAAAATAAATAAGACCTTCTCATTCCATTGTATGCAAGGAATTTATTTGCCACTATTAATGACGCAAATAATTTCCTTCGTGAAAATGGGTACTTAGGTTCTTTTTCGCCATAACTGGCTTAAAAATATAATAAATTCTACGAAAATAAGGAATTCGAAAACAAGAACAATTTCTAAGAAATGCGAAAGCGAAGGTTGACAAATTTAAATTAAATGTTCAAATAATCCACCTTGTTGGGCCAAACAAGAGCCAAATTTATTATAAAGAGATAATCTCATATGTCTGAGCAGATTCGGCATAGATACTATTTTGTCACAAAGTTGGATTATTTTGAACCTTAATTCGTCGCTCTATTAATTTCATGCTCATAAACCAAATTTTTCAGATATCTCCAAAGAAAAAAAATCATTGGGAGATAATTCTGGTAATCGGGTGAGCCATTTGTAGAAATGACACGGTCTGAAAAAGTATCTTGTGTTGTGACTTCGACAGCTGTCCTGTTGTAAGCAGACATCATCGAAATTAATTGGTAACTGTCGAAATAATTTGATTCTCTAAAAGCTAAAAATATTTGGCAGCGTTTAGGTTACCATCGATAAAAAATGGCCTTATGATGTAATTCCCTAGTATTCCCGTCCAAACATTAAGTTTTTAGTGATACTGGGTACCCACAAGAATACTCAGATGCTTATTCTTCCTAGATCTTACTACTGATGGGTTGTTTTCTATTATGAAATGAACTATTTTCATTTACTTTTTCCATCATAGTTTCACAAAATTCCATTGGTTTGATATGGTCTTCTGGAAACGTTTTGATTTACTTTATTTTCAACCGATAAGTGCTGAAAGCAAAGGCTCCTTTCGATTGAAGCGTCCCCCCACTTTCATTGAAAGAAAGTTTTGATTTTTTCACTGAACTCTCGTGGTCCTCTAGATTAACACTGCATTTTCTAAGTATCCGACTGTCTTTTCCATACCAGTATATTAAATGTATTTCAATAATTAATATGTAGAAAAGTAAAAACTCTATTTTAATGCCACTAATTGTTAATAATGCTAATAGTACCTTTGAAACCCAAAAAAATAATATTTCTTAACTGAGTCCAATAAAGTTAGAGGGGACTGTATAAACAACCATTAACCAAAAGTTAATATAAAAGCCCTAAATTTATTTCACTTCTTGTGAATGACGGGTAGAATTTATATGATGGATCCTAGACTTTAATAAACCCAACAAAGTTCCATACAAAAATGCGTTAGACAATGTAAGCTAGGATATCACAATGTTCGGGATTCAGGCACTACGGCAGGCATTCCAATTGTCTTCTCATATGTCTTTAATTGAATTGATCCTTACTTGATGGAAATTCATTTTAATTCCCTAAAATACAGTATAGTTCCACAATTTATTAATTCATAACATTTGTTTCACCAACACTGGTTTCTTCAATTCACAATGTAAACCTGAAGAAGTTGGTAAATCAATTGTTGTGAATTAATAAATTGTGGAAATGTTCTGTATTTTATTTCATCCTTATACGTCGTTTCGAAGAAAGGAACAGTAGATGATTGAAACTAGTAAATATCGAGATTATTCTTATTATTTATACTCTCATCAAAAATTTATTTGTTCTCTTCGAATTTGTTCAGGAAGCTGTGCTTTCCTAGCTTCCAAGGTAAACATGCGATTGCTCTAAAGAAAAATACAGTAATTTATTTTTTACAGATATGTAGAAGCCAAATCCGATCGTGTTACTGTAGTGTTCTCTACAAGATTTCGAGATGAGAATGACGTTGTAATTGGAAAAGTTTTCATGCAAGAGCTGAAGGAAGGTTTGAGAGCTTCACACACGGCACCTCCTGTATTGTTCAGTCACAGGGAGCCACCCAGAGAGCTTCAGAATACTAATGCAGTTGTAGATAATAATGTTGGTTATGTTACATTTGTCCTCTTCCCCAGACATACCGCCCGTAATACACGTGATAACACTATCAACTTGATACACATGTTTCGTCACTACCTCCATTATCACATTAAGTGTTCAAAGGCATACATCCATAGCAGGATGAGAGCCAAGACTTCAGAGTTCCTGAAGGTGCTGAACCGTGCTAGGCCAGAAAATAAGTCAACGGATAAAAAGACTATAACGTAAGTATTTTTATATTATTTTATTTATTTGATACTAGCTTAGCACACATGTGTTGGTCAGTGATATGAACATTAATTTATCAGATGACGAGTCTGCTAATGAACGTAAAATATTCTGTATAATTTTGGGCTTATATCTACAATCAATAAATGCACCAGGACTGGAGATGACTAGATCACATATTCCTCAAAAGAGTAAACATCGAAAATCGATTAGATACATAAAGGAGGATATTCTGCAATACGTAATTAGAGATCATTTCCCAATCGTACTTATAGATTCAGGTAATAAAACGTTGGTACATTAGAGGGAGGAAAGAAAAATAACAAAATATATAAACTATGTAAAGTGGAGAGAAGATTTGCAAAACGAAATATGGTCACTGATATATGAACAGAAAAATATTAACAGTATGATGCTTTCGTTCATTCAAACAAATTAATAGCAATACAAATTCTGTAAAGCTTAGAAAAAATTAGGTTACTTGAGAAGAATATGTTACCCTCTCTCTGCTGAAAGCAATCAACAAAAACCATGATCTCTATATGCAGTTAATAAAATGTCCAACTAATGCAGTCTTGAAATCTGAATACACTAAATGTGGAATTTACATTCAAATACTTCAATTATTAAAACAGAAGTAACTTACAGAAAATAATAGTCGATGTGAGTCGAAAAGCTGTATGGAATTGCATAAAGATTAAATTGAATTGGTCCTTTCTCGATGGGAATTCATTTCAATTAAATGAAATCATGAAGATTAACTAAATAAAATAATCGTCATTATTTTCTTTAATTAAATGCATGAAGAATGGGGAAATACCTATGTATCAAAAGTAGAAACTGAACATATAAAATATGGAGGCATTCATGTTCACGAGAAAAGCAAACTGACATATTCAATAAATATTATAGCAGTATTGGATAATTTTACACTAATAAAATCGATTCTCTCAGAGAATATAAGGAAACTGCCGTTTCTCAGTGTAATTCCTTCTTGGTTCCACTTGGTGCTCTGAAAATTCAGGAAATCATAGGGAAAATTAAATCTGGAAAGGCTGCAAGTCAAGATTCAATTAGATCTGAAACTTTAAAGGAAATTAAACTGGAAATATATAAACCTTTGACACATCTAATAAATAGAGAAAGAATGCTTCCCTGATACGTTGAAACTGGTTATAATAATATATTGAAAAATTTCATACAAGATTATTTAGCACCCCTTTCTGTAACAGTCAATCTGTTAATAGGATATACACAGGGTGTTCCCAAATTGGAGGTACAAATGAAGAGGGGAGATTCCTTGAATAATTTTAAGAAAAAAAGTCCTATAAACATGAGACCGCAAACGTTTCGTTTTCAAGATACCGGGTGTGATTAACCTAACAATGCAACAGAAAGAAGCAAGCAATCTTCACTTTTATTACATTACATCGCAGAAAAATCATCTATGTCACTATCTGATGATTGGGAGCAACCATAGAGTATCATAGCTTATACTTTGAATTAAGTATATTTATCATATATGTAGTCTTTTATGGGTTTCACACTAAGAGAAAAAATTATGTATACATGTTGTATACAATGTCATATCAAATAATTAATGTTTTTTTAGACGAATATTAAGGTTATATTGAAATAATATATATTTTCAATACATATAGGGATAGTTTTTCAGATTTCTGATATATTCAATTCCAGAAAGTCCATATGTTAGTTTTAATTACGTATGATGGTCTCTCCGCTCAAAAAAATTATTTTGGAAATTGAACATTCAAGTATCATTTTAGAGTATTATTATTATTTTATACTGAGCGGGCGTCTGTCCCCCCTACCACTGCGTATACACAGACTATTCTTGTTCACCCCTAATTTATATTTCCCTGAAGAGATCTAGTTTTTGGATAAAACCGATAATCTTATTCAGGGGTAATTTTTTCAGTGGGCTATAAAAGCCTGACCAAAGACCTCGAATCTGATGCGACTCACCGCTGGGCACTCTGAGACGATGTGCATGGCTGTTTCTGTGTCCTCAAGACACAGCCTGCATTCATCATCTTCAACCAGACCGGTTTTGTGCAAATGCGCCTTCAGCCTGCAGTGGCCTGTCATAATTCCGACAAGTGTTCTTAGTTTAGCCCTATCCAGACCTAGCGCTAGGTCCGCCATCTTTTTGTTCGAAGCTGTTCCAAGGAACACCCTCGAATATTTCAGGCCAGAAAGACTCTAGCCTTGAGTTCATTCTGCCTGTTATCGTCCGTTTAGCCACGTCATGTGGTATTCCCAGGAATGGTTCCGGTCCTACCAGAGGCAGCACAGCTCCAGCAGACGCCAGCCTATCTACCTCTTCGTTACCGAAATAGTTTGAGTGGCTCGGTATCCAAATAAGAGAAATTCTGTTATACTTACCGAGCCTGTTTGAAGCCGTGCGGCAACTTCAGAATATTTTCGATATGCTGGAGTCCAGAGCTTTTAGTACTGACTGACCATCTATAAATATTTTGATTTTGCCGGTTTATCAGCAGATCTGCCGCGGTCTCAATGACAAATAGTTCTGCCTGGAATATGGTTGCGTATTGACCGAGACTCAATAGAACCTCAGCATGCTGGGTTCATTCGTCCCGGCTGGGAACGATTACATTGAAATGCCGTTCTTGACTCGTGACTTTTGACATTAGATCCGAGGGCATCGTTAAAAGCTCATTCAGCAGTCCTGAGCCTCCCATCACTATTGCCTCTAGTCTGTCGATCGCTAATTGATATAGTTTGTATGTGGTCCGATCGGCCTCCCTCCGCACGAGTATATGCAGGGGTGGTATATTTAGTAGGACCTCCGTGGGTGTGGTGCGAAACGCACCATAATTGCAAGGCAAGCTTGTCTGTAGTCGGGTGAGCTTATGTTGGCCAATCGTTTGTTGGCCTTTCTTCCACCACGCTACAGCGCCATACTTATTTATCTGTGGTCTGATTACCATTGTGTATAGCCAATACATCTGCCTGGACTTTAAATCCCAAGTTTTACCAAGATTCGCCTGCAGGTCCAGAATCCCATTCTGGCTTTATGACACACTTTGTCTAGGTGTGCATTCCAACTAAGAGTTTTGTCCAGAACTATTCCCAGGTATTTTTCCTTGTAAGAGAATTGTATTGTTTCACCACGGATAGTCGGCGGTTCGAAACCAATCAACTTTCGTTTCTTGGTGAATGGTACTATAACTAACTACCTTTTATGGGTTAAGAGGCATATCTTCCCCCCTTATAC
Source organism: Megalocaria dilatata (assembly GCA_034642435.1). Lineage (NCBI taxonomy): Eukaryota > Metazoa > Arthropoda > Insecta > Coleoptera > Coccinellidae > Megalocaria > Megalocaria dilatata. Next base: position 45,600,353 of record CM067859.1, on the reverse strand, counting down.
ACCATTTGTCGATAGTCCAGTATCTCTTGAAGGGCTGTCAATATCGTCACCTACGATTTACCATTCACTATGATTGCCAGGTCATCGAATGCAAATGCTTGAACGTCGACTCCCCACAGCGAAATGATCGCTAGCAGGTCATCCACGAGAAAGGTCCATAGTAAGGGTGAGAGAATATACCCCCTGCGGACAGCCCTTCACATCCTTGAACTCGAAGACCCCATCCTGATATGAGGTCGTTATTATTCTGCAGCATAGCATTGCCTGTATCCATCATCTAGAAATTAGCGGGTCGATTGCTCTCGCAGATATAGCCTCAGCGAGAGAAGCGGCAGCGTCTTGTTAAAAGCAATGTCTAGAAACAAAAACGCTGTAAGTGCTATCTGAGATTGGTTTAATTTACCGACCAAATTGTGTAATGCAAGTTTTGCCGATTTTCCGGCCTGGTAGGCGGATGAGGGCTAGGGGGACTGTCAATTACCACCTTCCCCCTGATATGGACATCAACCACCTCTTCCTAACTCTTCAGCAAGAACGATGTCAAACTTATTTGTCTGAACCGATCAGGGTTCTGGTTCTGTTCCTCCCTCCTTTAGTATATAGACCACTTTAGTTCATTTCCAGCTTGTAGGTATTCCCCCAAGCCAGACTTGTTCTAAATAATTTTAGCAGATGCGGAATCAACACATCCATGCTCTTTTGAAATAGAGCTGGAAAGATTCCATCTACCCCCGGTGTTTTGAAAGTTCGCAAGTTGCCCCTCCCGGGTCAGATTGAATGGTCAGGGTTGGATCTGGCATTTGTATCTCCCAAGGATTGACATCCAGGGAAGTTTTTGTTCGCAAGGAACTCCAGTGTTTCTTTTCTGGTACCAGTGAAACCACCCTCTGGTCTTTTGAGCAAACCGGTTGTTCTCACTGGCTCTCTTGAGAGAATCTTGTGTATTCTAGCTATTCCGTGGGCATCATTTATACCCTCACAGAACTTGCCCCACAAGTCTCTCTTGATCCTCCTAATGCTGTTATTGTAGAGGGTTAGAGCTTGTACTTGTCCCATTGGTCAGTCGCTTTGGCTCAGTTGAATAACCTCCTTTCTCTGTTTATTCAAAATTTGAATATCAAAACAAATTGAAATATGTTTATCTTCTACAATTTTAATTTCCAAAAGAATAAATTGTAGAAGATAAACATATTTCAATTTGTTTTGATATTCAAATTTTGTTATATTTCTTCTATCAAGTAAAAAGCCTTTCTATTTTATCTGTTTATTCAGGTTGTTATTCTAGGAAGATGAATTTCGGTTATCCTTTTTACATCTTGGTGAGCAGTTTTCATGATAAGTGGAGACCATGGCGGTTTTGATTTGCTCTGCCAGGATCTCCAAGTGATTCTGTTTAAATATTTTAGATATACACGTGCTGAGGTTAGCCCAGAGGGTTTCTACATAACCAATTCAGTCTGTTTCTTTAGCATTTATTTAGTATTCTAATGGTCTAGGACCTGTTCTTATACTGAAGAGTATATGTCTGTAGTCTGAACATGATGGTTCAGTACATACCATCCAACCAGAAATCTTATTGCTAATGAAATTAGTACTTATAGTGAGGTCAAACCTCCTCTCTATAAGGGGTAACAAAAGTTGGTTTGTTACTTTTGTTTACTACTGTTAAGCCCTCTTGCAGTAAGTAATCTAGAAGTGACTCACCCCTATGGTTGATGTCTGTGCTGCCCCACACTGTTCGGTGGACATTAGCCTGTGCCTTTTACCACTGACCTCTGCTTCCGAGATGGATTTATCCCTCTCTTCAACAGTCGGCAGCTTGGATTCTTCGCCCAGGCGGCGTCGTACGATCTACCGCTCTTGAGGAGTCTGTGGAGTCGTCTTCTCTTCGACCCCGTCAGCCTCACCTTCTATTTTAGGTTTCCATCTTCTGACACTTGGGATTCCGTCGTATCGGATTCCCGGTCCCAATGGACTGAAGTGGTTTGAGTAACCACCTCCATGAGCTCCTCAGTCGCCTGAGGAACAAGGGATTGTCCTTCCTTTTCAGGGTTATTTTCTTTAGTCTTTGTTTCCATGTATGGTCCCACGAGTAGCAAGGGATATAAGATGTCCACCTCAGTAGAGCCCCGCGGTGCGGGGGTAAGGCTAATGAAACCAGTGGTCGCCCAGTGTCTGGAGTTCGCTTATAAAAGACTGATCTACCCATCAGCCATGCAGACCTCGCCATAGGCTGTTCCACCTTGTCTTGGGGGAAATTTTATTGTATGTTCCAGACAATTAGGCCAAGATCCCCATCTAGGGGGTGTCCGCTAGACATGACAACTGACAACATCCGATCAGCGATATAACAATGAGATATTCAACTGGCATCGTTTGCCCTGTGCAATACTCTTGGCCACGACACTACAGCTGGGTAGGGGCATGGATTGTTAGCCGTTACCGTATAACGTTGCCCAGGATGCACACCACTTGGAGGTCAATCTACCACACCCCCATTTTAGAGTAACATGAACTTAAGCAAAATCCTTTTTAATTTAAAGCTAAAATTGGACAAATTTAATAAACCAGGAACATACAGGGTCATTCATGGTCCCTATAAAGGACCGTCTATAAAACAATGGATGTACGGATATGATGGTACTTGCACCTTTTCTGAACAGTTAATTCACTCACTTCGATTTAGTGGACTGGATTTGTTCATAGGTCGCTGGGATTGATTAAATCAACACTGAACTGCTTCGTTAACAGGATATATTTTGCAATATAAAACGGAGACTATCTTACAATATCGTTGCACAAAAAATACAGGTGAAACTGGGGTCTGGCGAATTATTATTTTTTTTTTATAATTATTTTTGCTGCTCAACTATGTATAATTTCACTTATTGAACGTTCCTTGGTTCACAACACACAACGCACTATGTAAATTACGAATTTTGAACTACAAACACTTGAAAGCTTTCTTCAAGAGTCGAGGACAGATTATATGAAATAGAACAGACCGTCTCCTTTGACAGGAAGGAAGAGAAAAATGCGACTTACTTGCTGTATTGCTATCTCGATGAGAATGAATTTGACTTAGGTACTTGCTGTAACGCTGTAGTAAGACATTTAAGGTTGTTGAAAACAGGATATTTTCCCAGAATTAGGTATAAAGCTAACTGACTTGCAAGAGTTGGTCTAAAACACGAAGAAAAGTACAGTTAGTTCAGGTAGGCTCGAGGATACTTTGAATGGGAAACGGTTGATCAATAAAGGTCGCAAGCTTGTTAGAAGCTGTGATTCCAACAATGGATATTAATCCGAATGTTATGGAAACTTGTTTTTATTTCAGAAACTCAACTATTTAGGTATAGGAACATGATATATCAGTTGAAAGGAATTTCAGTTTTCTTTTGGGATATTAGATTATATATAGGGTAATTCCATTTGAAAAAACGTACTTTTCACTATTTTTGTATCCTCCGGTAAAATCACAAACATCAAATAATCCAGTGTAATAGGGAACAGATTCCCTTGTATCTACTAATTGCACAGAGATTGAAGCTACATTTTACACAAAACATATATTATTTATTTTCAATGGTGATAAGTATGATATGACCAGACGCAATAGCGAAGAGAAAAATGAAATAATATATAGGGAATCCCATTTAAAATATCAGTTGTTGCTGCTTCTAGACATAAGCGGCAATACCCTACCGATGAAAACATTTTAGATCGATAGAGCAAAAGTTATACCTCAGAAACCCAATTTTCAATATACGTTCTCTGTAAACATTTATCATACCATGAAATGAGAGTGACTCTGTTTGAGATACACTGTAATAATTGCACAACAGCCTATGAAGGAAAGACTAGACGTAATTTCAGAACATGTTTCAAAGAACATACTACCAATAATAAATCCGCCTTTTTGGGACATATTGCCAATACAAAATTATAGAAAATACAATAAACATTCTGTCAAGAAAGTACCGGGAATTATCGATTTAAATCTGGCGGGGCAATGAGGCAGGTAAAAAATTTTTTTCCTAGGTTGGTACCACTGTCCTTAATTACTATGCCAAGCTTGAGCGGGATCTGTCAACTAGTGTGTTTGCAACAGCTGATTAAGTCAGTCGATGTCAGAGTGCGTGCCGATTTTTACTATGGGTGATTACGTTGAGCAAAGAATTTGTTTAAAATTAAGGAAAGTGTGCTGGAAAAACATCGTACCAGCTTGAGAGAGATAGCACATGATCTTAAGATATCCCACGAGTCCGCACGTACGATTTTAATTGATATTTTGGGCATGAGAAAGGTGGCCGCACGACTCGTACCGAAAGACCTGAATTTTCTTCAAAAACGTCATCGCGAACAGGTTGCTTCAGACATGCTGGATCGCTGTAATTCCGATTCTACATTCATGGAACGCATTATAACTGGTGATGAGACCTGGGTCTACGAGTAAGATATGCAAACAAGCCAGCAATCATCGGAATGGGTGGCAAAAAATGAGCCGAAACCGAAAAAACCACGCCAAAGCCGCTCGAAAATGAAGGTGATGCTCATTGTTTTCTTCGATATCCGTGGCGTGGTGCACTACGAATTCGTTCCAGAGGGTCAGACGGTAAACAAGGAGTATTACCTAGGCGTTATGAAACGTTTGCGTGAGCGTATCCGTAAGAAGCGGCCAAATTTGTGGGCGAACAACTCATGGATTTTGCATGACGATAACGCGCCTTCTCACCGAGCTACGATTGTGACTGACTTTCTCGCCAAAAACTCAACAAACGTGCTTCAGCAACCACCGTATTCGCCGGATTTGGCTCCCTGCGACTTTTTCCTCTTCCCAAAACTAAAATTGCCCCTTCGTGGCATCCGTTTTGAGTCAATTGAAGCCATAAAACAAAATTCGGCACGAGAGCTAAAGTCCATCCCGGAAAGCGTCTATAAAAAATGTTTCGATAATTGGAAGTGCCGTTGACATAGATGTATTGGAGCAAATGGAGCCTATTTTAAAGGCGACCCAATAAATTTTGACGATTAAATGTAAAAATGTTGTTTTAATTGAAAATTCCCGGTACTTTCTTGACAGAGTAGTAAAGTATTCAGCATCTTTCATAATGGAATCCTATTTTACATGACAAAGGGAGAAAAATGAATTTGTTGCAGTTTAGAAATTAATAAACTTCACTAAAACTCATATCACCAAATGCTTACCATTCACCTTTACTCAACTTACAATTGTAAATTCATTTTTTTGTCAATTTTATTTGCTGAAATTATTTAAATACTCTATCCTTACTTACTATTGACTTATCAGTCGAAATCAGTCATACTTTTGAAAAATAAAGTTTACTGGATATTAGATAACAGTATTCTCTTTCTAATTCATAATGAATTTCCATTAAATAAAAAAATCATCTATATCGCCATATTATTTCTTGTTTCAGGGGAAGGACTTTTATCAGACGAGATTGAAGTGGAAGTTCTAAACATTTCTAAACTTAATTGGACTCGAATGTTTACTGCCACGGTAAATCCTTAACAACTAACATACTATACTATTTCATTTATTATATCCAGTCATTAGTTAATATATATGCACAATTTTCATTTAAGTCATTGCAATATTTATTTATTAAAATTAATCATTCTTATCATTCAAATTGTATTATTGTTAAACTACTGTGGTCTTTAAAATTTAAAGGTCGTTTTAGTTATATTTACACATACTCATTTTTTGGATGAGTGTAACAATATTTCACCTACCAAGTGCAATAGTTATTAATTATTATTTTTACACATTCAACCTTAATATCCAACTATTCATACGGATTGCTCAAAATGCTTGTCTAAATAAGTTAGAAGTTTTATCTCATTATTTAATTCAATCATAAATGAATGAAATTCACTGAAATAATTTTAAATGGCTCCATATCATCTATTTCAGTGGCAGGATGAGTCATCTTCTCATAATAATCAAAGACCAATAGAAACCTGTATTATAAAAATTCCTCGAGTTATGGCATAATAAGTTATTGGCTATTTGAGGATATTTGCAGTTAAACAAGTATATAAATTTAGCATCAACTTTCAGAAAAATTTTTGGAGGTTTTGTGTAAAGATTAGTATAAAAAAATTAAGTGAAATATTCTACGAATTGCTTGAGCCTGAAGAGTTATGAATTATGTAATATGGGTTTACACGATATTGTGAATGAAATAGTTTAGTACCTGCAAGTTTATTCACAGAAAGCTTTCTATATGCACCCTCCAACGATTTGAATAAATTTAGTTTTAATTATATGGTAATTGCTTTGGAGTAAACTCGAAATTAGAGATAATTACAGGAAAAAAATTAAATGTACGAAAATCTGTACTGCCAGTATAACTGCAGTGTGACATATATTAAAATATTTTCCATGCAGGTTCTGGATTTGCAGTAGGGTAAACTTTCTGTGAGTAATCCTGTATATTCAGCGAAAATTTTGGGTCTATTCACTTCAATCTGTTAGCAATGCATAATAGATAAATGAAAGTAATTTTTATTATTATCCTTTGGGATATGTATATATAGATATAACTGATAAATCTTTTTAATTGTGCTTCCTTACAAGATATAGGTGAGCACCTGTATATTGAAATTATACAGATATTTTTAAATAGGGCTTTTTTCAGGTAATGAAATATCTTTTGTTAAAATAATAATATATCTGTATTAATTTTTGTAAATTTTTAAAATCGCTTTTTATACTATTTCATTTTCTATGTTGATGTTGGGTATGTGTTTGCTATACATTACAAGTTATCATATTTATAATTTGAAGAGATTGTGATAAAACTTTGGTTAGATTATACACTTTCTCCTTTATTCTTTCTAACTAATCATTAATTATAAAGTTTTCAATGTAAATTTGGATACACTAAAATGGCATTTTGCCATCAAACAATCTATTGAATGTTTTCCAAAGTTTCAATTTCGTTTCATTCCCCTAATGATAAAATCGTAAAAGAATGATAATAGTCAATATCATTCTAATGGTACCCCTCACTTTTGCAATACAATATCTAAATGATTGAAAAGGTACCTAATCGAATATTGAACGTTATTAGCAAGTATACTGTTCATCAATTATAGAAATAAAAAATGTTATTTTGAAAGTGTGTTTTTTTACTCACCAGATAGATTGAATATCGGCGATGACTTCAAAGGTCTTTTGTTTAACAGGAAATAGAATTCATTAAACTCATTTAGTGCATCGTGATTTAGCCATATTCTGACTTTCGTAAATTTATGAAAGATGCCGCATATATACATGTTCAAATATTGAATATTTGGGAGAGTTTGAGCAAAATGCAGCACAAAGATATCTGTTGGGAAATCCTTAATATCTAAAAATTTTGTGAGTGCGGGAGATGTAGAGTAATGAACACTTTGAAACACTTATGTGAATGTGTTTTTAAAGGTTAGCCTTTTTCAGGGGTTATAACTCAGCATAATAAAACATTCCAGAAAAAAATCGCCTCATAAAAGTTACAAGATAAAGAAGGATTTTTAAATTTGCCAATAATTTCAATTGAAAAATGGAACAAGTCAATATTCTAAACGAAACCATATGGCAAATTGATTCATCTTGAGATAATGTGAAATAAGTTCTTCCCGATTTTACGTGTACACGTATAGGGTCGTGTCTCTTTGTATTTAAATAAAATTGCTGCATTATGTTGGCCTTGATCAACAGAACTAACAGAACCGAATTTAAATTGTACTTGCATTTGAATTAAAGTGTTAATCAAGTAATACAACGTATTCTTGGTATCGGGGTGATTTGCTAATAATGTGAATAATCTAATCTCATTTACTAATGGTACTATCTGAGAGTATAAATATAAAATTTCACTAATTTACAATCATTAGTTTTCTAGGTATCCTCAGTGAAAGACGACCCGAATGACTGACGCCACAATGATGAAGAAAATCGATCATCGCGCCATTATAAAGTTTCTGACTAAGCAGGAAAAAAGTCAAAAAATCATTCATGAAGAAAGAGAGGGTTGCTGTTTACTAAGACTATGCCCCGTCGTTACCCACCGTTCAAAAGTGGTTAAGTGAATTCAAAAGAGTCAGAGAAAGCATTGTAGGCGACTCTTGCTCAGGCGAAAAAAGTGGAAAAGATGGTACTTGAAGATGCCAAAATAAAAATCAAGATGTTAGCAGAAATTAAAACCTATCCATAGGTAACATATATGCTTTCCTTCATGACCATCTTAACCACTCAAAGGTCAGTGCAAGATGGGTACCGAGAGTGCTGTAGGAGTTTTTAGAGCTCTGTGGGGAAGACCCATCATACACAACCAGCTGTTTACTGGATATGAGACATGGGTTTATTTATTTATTTATTTATTTAAAGGAATACAAGACGGGACGAACCCAAAATTATGTATTCACTAATAATCCAATCACAATGTTACTTAAAAACCAATAACAACGAAAACAGTAAATTCATTTGAACCATAAATTAAAAAAAATATAAATATGAAACAAAATTCAGTAATTTCCCAGAAATCGTTTCAAAGTGCAAGAGAAGGCTAATAAAGAATCAGAAAAAACGTCAACGGCAGCGAGATTAGATAGTGTATTATAAGTTTTGCAGCATCTCATCAATGGTGAATTCAGGTGATAATTGGAAGAACTTTGATCTATATGGAACAAAAACTTATTTCTTGTGCAATATTTAGGTACATTGAAACTGAGCATATTCACAATTTCAGTGGAATCGAGAGAATTAATAATCTTGTAAATAAACTTTGCGTCCCTCAACATTCTCTGGTCAGCCAAAGTAGTTAACCCTAACTCCCTCATAACTCGATCCCGATCATCAGTAATATGTTTATAACATTTTTTGTTGACTATTGATTGTTTTTTGTCGACTATTGAATCAGTAAGCCACGTCTCTGCAAGGCACACAATATCACAACTGCAAGCCAAAGAATTATTGTAAATGTTGGACAATTTTAATCTCAATCCCCGTACATTCCGATACAGAAAAGACAGTATCATCATAAAACACTGCAATTAAACTTTTAAGTGGAGCAAGAAGTAAATTAATTTAGTCTTTCCAAGTCAGATTCAGTGAATATTCTAAAGACTTTGGCTTTATCATCTTTCCTTGCATAAATAGTGCCCTTCTCTGACCCATATATATTTGTAGTTATTTTTTCGTGCATACTCCTTCGCCTTATTCAATAAAATTTTATTGTATCTTGTGAGATGTTCGTTTATGAACAGCTGATCAGAAATGTTATCAATCTTGAGTCCGGGAGACGACGTTCTATTTGATTTGCGCTTCATTCTGGCAGCGGACAAGAATTCATCTCTAGCGACTTTTCGATTGAACTTGAGGATGATTGGCCTAGACTTACCAATGATGCTAGTATTTGATCTGAACAAGGCATCAACATCACCTGAAGATATGGGAAACTCAATATTTTCGGAGATCTTCTGCAAAATAACCGGTAATTTCTCATTCGACTTCTCTGGCACACCCAGAATTTCCAAGTTATTTGACTTCAACTGTTGTTCCAATGATTCAACTCTATTAGTTAAATTAATTACCTCCTTCTTCAGACTAATATTTTCCTGTGTTAATCTTTCGATTATATCCAATTTATCATTGACCTTATTGATAATCATCTGAAAAGATGATATTTGATCACTGCAAAAGGAGACGGAATGAACAATTTCCCGCTGTTTCTTATTCAAACTTGATATATCATCTTGGGTTTTCTGAACAATTTTCAAGGTGAGCGCCGATGTAGGTGGATCCATATCCTCCTTCACACCAGGAGAAACCACAACGGACGATCGACCTTTGTTTTCGACCAATCTGCATTCAGGACACAGCCATGACGCACCAGGAAGCTGGAGATCCACCACAGACTGCTTACTCATGCCAACACATTTTCCATGGTAAAATAATGAGCAAGAACCTGCACATTTCAACCCTGGAGTCTTGCTTGTCAAGCCTGCGGTGCAAACGTTACATATCACCATGATGCTCCTGTACAGTACACCTCACTAAACACCAGGGCGCTCCAGATGTGAACTGCGTGCCGTCTCTCCACCTCAAGGCGGAAATTTCTCACGGGAATCGGGATCAAAATGTTGACAGAAATCAGCCGATAAACTTCTCAAATACAAAAACAGAGTCGCGAAAAATATTTCTCGACACTTTTGGAATGGTTCGATATAAAACTCACTTTTAAAAAGTAACAAAATACTATAATAAAACAACAATTCGTAGAGAGTGATGTAAATACACCTTACCTCCACAACATGCGTTTATAACTTATGTTCATCACTATAACCTATGAGAGTAAACAAGAGTCCATGTAGTGGATTGAAAAGGGTATACAGCCCCCAAAGAAGTTTAAAGTTACCCCATCCGCTGGAAAAATAATGGCTACGGCCTTTTGAAGAGTGAAAGCATCATACGCAAACACTTTGCGTAATTTAAGAGAAGCAATTAAAAGAAAAAGGCGAGGAAACCTCACACACTGCTTCTCGACAGCGCGCCGGTTCACAAGGCCCGCGTGGCGAAGGCTATTGTGCGGAAATGTGGATATGGAAATTATTCATCCTCCGTACAGTCCAGACTTGGCCTTCAGTGACTACTACCTATTCCCAAATGTGAAAAAGTATCTTTGTGGAAAGAGATTTTCTGACGATGAAGAACTGAAGGTAGCAAATAATACCTAGTTTGAGGAGAAGCCGGAAGAATATTTTTTACAAGGTTTAGAGCAGCTTATTTCTCAATCTAACAAATTTATTGGAGTTCTATTGAAACACAGAATTTTTCCAAAATTTTCTGAGTTTTCTTTCATGCCTCTACTGAGAATACATTGAACACTCTTCGTAGATTCATTGAAAACAAATGTTGTGGAAGTCCTGGATGGTATTTGGAGTGGAGTCTTGAAATCTGTATGCCATATTTGCTAGTGTCTTTGGTGTGTATAATAAATTTTGTTTTTGGAAGTACCAGAACACCAAAGGCTGGAAGCATCTGCGTAGACAAGTAGGGACTTGGGTCGGCACAGATACTTAAATCTTGTTAATGAAGAATGCAGTAGATCAAAAACTCAGCGCGATGCGATGACGAACAAACGACTGTTCTCTCTCAATTGTAGTGAGGAGCATCAACACTGCGCACTGCCATTGAGAAAGAGCAATCATTTATTCGTCATCGCATCGCGCTGAGATTTTGATTCTTCCACTGCTCCACTGCATTCTTGATTAACACTGAATTTCCTATGTTTCAGACTGTCTTTTCTATACCTGTATAAGGATATTCTCAGGGAGACAATAACTTTTTCAATTCCAAGAGGTCATCTTCGAGAATTTGATGTCATCTATTTAGTCTAAGATACGAACCTAAATGACCTTCACCGAGCTGATAATAGAATAAATTTATTTTATAATAAATAGTAGTATATTAGAAAATTTATTAAAAATGGGTTTTCAAAAAAAATCCTGGACAAAATATTTTTAATTATTTTTTTAAAAATGATTTTTCATTATATGTTGCAACATCAAGATAATAAGAAAATTTTATACTGGACTTGAAATATAAAACATATAGAATGTGCTAGCGTAGGGTTGTCTATAATTAGCTGGACAAACTGCTAGGTTGTCAGGTATAAACAGGTATGACGCTGCAAGTTACTTTCACTTGTTATGATAATAGAAAAAAATTTATATCAGCATAAGCGCTGTTTTATTACGAACACGTTGATATAGGGTTGTCTGCAAAAAATTTGCTCCTAATAGGGGTTTGCGAATTTTAAAGATTTTAATTTCAACGAGTGTGAAAATGAGTTACAGAGAGATCCGAGGTAAGTATAATGTGTAATAATAAAGGACCGAACATCGCACTCGTTTCTGATGGGGCCTGGAATATAAAAAAGTGCCCATGGCACCATGGAAGGCAGGGTTCCTTTATTATTACACATTATACTTACCTCGGATCTCTCTGTCACTCATTTTCACACGCGTTGAAATTAAAATCTTTAAAATTCGCAAACCCCTATTAGGACCAAAACATGGTTCGTCCATGGTATGCGCAGCATCCTCCTGTGCAGCCACATCTCAAATGCCTCCAATCGGTTCATTGTACCAATCTTGAGTGTCCACGTCTCCGTACCATACAACAGTACTGACCATATTCAGTCATCCGTTGTCTTATCTTAAGTTCAAATCATCATTGCAAAGAAGCTGTCTCATTTTATTGAACGCTGCGCGCGCCGTCTCGATTCTGATTTTTATCTCTGTATCTGAGTCCAGTGTTTCCGCTATGATGCTTCCGAGATATTTAAACTTTGTGACACGTTCTAATGGGGTACCATCGTGGTTTAGACTGACGTTATTCTGTACTGTACGACTCACTGCCATGAATTTTGTTTAATTAGCGTTGATATTCAAATCGTATTTTTTTCCAACTGTGTTAATTCTGTCTAGCAATGATTGCAGATTTTCTGTTGTGTCAGCTAGTATTACTGTCATCAGCATATCTAATTGTGGTTATGGGTAAGCCATTAATTTTAATTCCGCAATGTACTAGTTCTTCAACAGCTTCTTTGAATATTCGGTCGGAAGAGGTTGAAAGGCAACGGAGAAAGTATACAACCCTGTCTTACTCCTTTTTCTATTGCAATATCGTCTGTTGTTATATTACAACAATATTGCACTTGCCCTTTGTCCCCAATACAGATTCTTTATCAACCGAATATCCTGTCTATCTAATCCCCTTTCTTTCAACATTACTACAAGTTTATCATGGTGAATTTGGTCGAACGCTTTTTCATAGTCCAGAACACATCCCCACGGTGGTCTTGGCATTTCTGTAGCATCACGTTGATTCCAAACAGTGCCTCCCTTGTACCTAACGCATTTCTGAAGCCCAACTGTGATTGATCTAGACCTTCCTCGCATTTACTTCTAATACGGTCATGAATTATACGCAGGAATGTTTTCAACATGTGTGACATGAGACTAATCAGTCTATAGTCGCTACATTGTTTTGGATGTAGCTTCTTAGGTAGGGTAATACATGTAGACTTTAGCCAATCACGCCAGATGTTGCCTGTATCGTATACTTTATTCAATAACTTTGTTATTAATTCCATATTGATTAACTTGATTGCTTCCATCGGTAACCCATCTGGCCCACATGCCTTCCTATTTTTAGCGATTGAGATGGCCTGCATGACTTCGGATTTTAATATTTTGGGTCGTTCCTCGTTATCTATGTTTAACAAAATCTCATCTCTTTTACTGATGAATGACTCAGTAATGTAGTCTTCCCACGTAATCCTTATATCTTTTTCGTCTAGTATTAACTCGTTTCTTCGGTTTGTTAATGATATTGGGATTTGTTTTTTGTATGTTCTAGTGGCTTCTTTGATTTGTCGATGCACATTTTTTATTTTTATTTAATTATAGCGAGTGGGCGTCTTTCCACCTTACCACTGCGTCCGGACGGACTATTGTGGTTCACCCCTAATTTATATCTCCCCGACGAGATCCAGTTTTTGGATAAAACAGATAATCTTGTTCAGGGGTAATTTTTTCAGTTCGCAGTGGGCTATAAAAGCCTGACCAAATACCTCGAACCAAATACCTCGAATCTGATGCGACTCACCGCTGGGCACTCTGAGACGATGTGCATGGCTGTTTCAGTGACCTCAAGACACAGCCTGCATTCATCGTCTTCAGCCAGTGGGCGATGCACATTAAGATCGTCGCAGTGGCGTAACTACAGGATGGCAGGACTGGCAAAATGCCACGGGTCCCCGACCCGACAGAGGCCCCCGGTCCGAAAGGCAGCACCTCCGAGGAAAGCTGAGATTTTGAACAATATTTAGTATCAATTATAAATTTTACAGAATCAGATAGATACTTAACAACTGAAGTTGCACTTCACTAAAGACAGTAGACGATGTCATATTAATTATTAACAAACATAACAAGTAATGATCAGTTCCATCCAATATGCCGAAGCCAAAAAATTCCACATCGCCAATATGTGTTATTTTATTATTTCTGATTACGCCGACATAGAGATCGTACCTTTGTTGGCGGCAGCCGCGGATCCTTTGAAGAGATCGACTCCACATCGCCAACATGTGTTATTTTATTACTTCTAAATACGCCGATAAAGATACGCTATCTTTGTCGGCGGGCAGCCGCGGACCCTTTGAGGAAATCGCCGCATATTTTATCAGTTTTGGTCCGAATTTTTTTGAGCAGCACTCTATTGCGCATTCTGCCGTGCCATTAGACGTTCTGATTGTTTTAATAACTGATCATTTGTATCGATGAGTTTTTCTTATTGAATCTGCGAAAGAGACAAAGTAAGTAAAGTTAATTATTGTGAGAGTTGAATACCAATATGTCCAGTTCTAGGAAATATCTCAGTAGGAGTGAAAAACGAAAGAGAAAGAGGGAGTCTGAAGAAAAAAATCGTAAGTTACCTAAAATTAGTCAGTACTTTAAGAATAATGACTCTATTGATGAAAATGCGAGTAAACAGTTCTCCGAAAGTGGAAAATTGGAAGTAACTGAAAGCAAAAGTATAGCAGATGCAGTACCCGAAACCAATGTATATCCAGATCAAGAACACCCACAACAAAGTACTAGTAAAGATCAAAGTGAATCATGTTTTAGTGTGAACAATACTGCATCTACAGCATATGTTACTGATAAGGATAATTTTAAAGAATTAAATGATCAAAATAAACGATTCGTCATCGAAAACGGACAATGTAAACCTAAGAGTCCTTATTTGAAAGACAGTGACAATAGATCTTTTTTAGAAAAACATTACCATATCGTTACAAAGTCTAGTGTCAAAATTAAAGGTGCATGGCTATCCTATTCCTTAATACTTTAGAAGGAGTATTGTGAACCATGTTGGTTATTCGCAAATCGGGCATCTAATTAAATACAAAATGTTTGGATGGAAGGATACAGCGACTGGAAACATATCGTAGACACCATAGAAAGACACGAGACATCGAAAATTCACCTGGATTCTTGTCTAACGTATCAACAATGGCGGTTATATGGAACACTAGATGAAGAGCAAGAGTCCATGACCAATAAAGAAAAATCTTTCTTGATCGCCAAGTATTGTCTAGATTCCTAGATGTTGCGTTGACACTTTCAACGTGTGATTTAGCCTTTCGTGACCACAGAGTAAACGCAGATAGCAATGAACTAAGTTCTAGGGAAAACTTTTTGAGTATTATTGAGTTATTAGCGAAATACGATCCGATTTTGAAAGAATTTTTAAATAAACCAAAGGGCCACGTAAAATGCTCAAGTCCCAAAATACAAAATGAGCTGATTTCTGTTATGGTTTTAAAATTGAAAAATTCTCTAATAAATGAAATAAATGCCGCACCTTTTTACTGAATCATATTCGATACGACCCAAGATATCTCAAAAACGGATCAAATGTGTGAATTTTACCGTTACTGTATGATCGAGAGAGACGAAAATGGAATCCCATGAGCGCTGGTCATTAAAGAGTCATTTTTAGGATTTCATGAGGTTAAAGACCAAACTGAGTCAGCAATGTCCAAACAAATACAAATGATAAAAATATACCTCTAAATAAGTGTCGAGAACAAGGATATGGCGGTGCTAACACAATAATAGGCACGCACCTATGGTGGAGTTCAAAGACTCCACCGGTTTATGTTCACTGTGCTGCTCATAATTTGAATCTAGTTCTAAATGATGCAGTAAGGGAAGTTATTGAAATGCAATTTTTTTTTGATACTCTTCAACAAATTTATAATTTTTTAGGGCATAGCATCAAAAGATGGAATATTCTGTCCAGTTTAATATCCGATAAAGAAAAGTACTCATCAACATTAAAAACATTGAACCCTACCAGATGGGCAGGACGTTATGATGCTATTTTTGCCCTAAAAGTTAGATTTGTTGAAGTTCAAAAAGCACTAACGAAAACAATTCTGTTAAATTCTAGACCAGATGAAAAAATGAAGCTATTTCACTCAAGAAGAAAATCGAAAACTACAATTTTATTATGCTATTGGTTTTCCACTGCAAAATTCTACAAACTGTCGATGCTGCATCTAAAGCACTTCAGTCCAAAGCCACTGATATTTCGAACGCATTAAAACGTTTGAAAATTTGTTTAGATGAATTGGAAAAGTACCAATTTGAATTTGAAATTTTAAAAAAGGAAGCTAATAGTGTAACCGAAAAGTGGTCTATCAACCCTGAATTTCCTAAAACTCGTCAAAGGGGAGTGAAACGCCATTTTGACGAACTTTGCGATGAGCGTCTCCAAGACCCGGAAAGTTTATTCAGAGTGAACATATTTTATCGAGTTTTGGATATCATCATTAATCAGCTGAAAGCACGTTTCCTTCGATTGAATGAAATTGTTTTGAATTTCAGTGTTTTGCAACCTGCCAATTTGCAGAATTTAAATGATACTGAACTTTTGAAAAAAGCTCCAGAATTTGTAAATATATATGAAAAGGACATATCTCAATCATTTGCCAAGGAAATTCTCAGTTTTCGATCCACTTTCAGAGATGAAATAGAATAGTCTACGTGTATTAGATCTATCTCTTTCTGATTTATTATTAATAAAGAATCATTTTATGTCGTGCAGCTTTCCTGAAGTATGTACTGCATTAATGTTGTTTGTCACAATCCCTTTGACTACAGCTAGTGCTGAAAGATCATTTTCGAAACTTAAACTAATAAAAACCTGGAATGAAATAAGGAATTACTTTGTTTTCTATCACTTTTTATTATAACTGATATACAGTGACTCGAGTTTCGTAGTGTTTACTACATTTTCAAACTAATAAAAACCTATTTAAGAAATTCCATGGGACAAGACAGACTGAGTATCTTAGCTATTCTGTTTTGACCCCTTACACTCCATCTCTGCACTATTCTGGCTGCGTTTTGGACGTTTGTTCAACAGAAGCGGGAAGCTATTAGAATTCCGCGTGTGATGTACAACAGTGAAGTTCTTTATGAGAATCCTCAGGATATGGTTGATGTTTTTGCAGATTAGATGTTTTTTCTGAAACAATAGGGCATTCTTGAGCGAAACGAAAACTTGACACCATTTAATCAGTATCAGTTGTTTTCATTACCGTTAGTTACTGAAGAGGAGAACCACTTAATCGCGTTTAGATACCCAGGGATAATTGTATTCTGTCGTTTGTCATAAGGGATGGCTGTTCTGTCTTTGCTAAACCTCTACACATTTTCATAGATATGAATCCCAAAACATGTACTTTTCCTAAAAGGTGGAAGCGACCATGGGTGGTCCCCATTTTCAAGAAAGGAAACAAGTCACAAGTAAAGAATTATAGACCTTTTGTGTCTTTTTGTCTACGAGTGTACGGGAATATTTGTTTCCCATTTGTTTCGACAATAAAATAATTGAGAGTCACATTGATAAGAATTTCAACCAACATACAAAACAGCGATATCTAGAGCAAGCCAAATCTCCAAATTAATAACTAGAAATCAAGGTCTATGCGTGCAACAAAACTATACATATGTAGACCAATATTAGAATATGCATATCCAATTTTAATTCATTGCAAGATGCAGCACTAAGAAGTGTTACTGTTGGGTTATTCGGAAAGTAATTTCGGTTTTTTTTTTGGAAAATGAAAGACAATTTTCGTATAATAAATAAATATTTTATTAAATAATATATTGGCTATTCTGGTCCAACACCTTTTGCCATCTTTCTGGTAGTAGCATGATCAAGGTGATTGTTGACCCCTTCATTTGAAGTAAAGGTTTTACCGTCCAAAAAATTTTGCAATGATCCGAAAGCGCCAGATCTGGAGAATATGGTGGGTGTGGCAGTGTATCCCATTCAAAAAAAGCTCAAAAAAAAACGATGCCTTTAAAACACCATCCAACAGACAGCATCACTTTTTTTGATGGATATTGGCTTCCGTTTCATCTCTTTTGCTTCATGATTTCTTACGTTTGACATTGTTATATACAACACAGTTTTCGTCCGCAGTAATGATGCGCTTCAAAAATGGATCATTTTCGTGACGTTTGAGAAGCGAATCGCAGACGTTATCCGTGAGAACATGGGGAACCCATATATCGAGCTTCGAGGTTAAACGCAGGCCTTTCAAGTGGTCATAAACAGTTGAATTCGATAAATTTAACCTCTCACCGATCTTACGTGTTGTGAGCTTGAACAGCATTTTCACCTTTTCTATAGTGAAAAAGTAAAATATGACGAAAATTACTCTCCATATTTAAAAGGCACCAACAAAAAACTACTTCGTAGAATTAATTGAACTTTTTCACACACAAGCCTTGCTGTATAGGCTTTCAAAAAATTTAGCTTAAATGTGAAGTTGAGTTCGAAAAAATACAATTAGATACTCTGTCGGGAAAAAACTAAATTACTTTCCGAACAACCTTATAGAATCGTAATGTAATCCATAGAGATGATATGGTTGAATCATCAGGGAAGAAAACTTTTGGTAAAACGGAAAAAACTATGAATAATAAATCCATTAATGACAACAAAAAAAGAAATTAAAAATCATTTCCAAAAATTAGGAAGAAAGAGGATAATACCAGGAAAGGGGATCCTCTAATAACAGGAACGAACATTCATTCTTCCCGTAGACGTATTAAAAGAGACCCAATTGTTTACAAACGGTAGTGACTTACGTGCGCACCAAAGCGTGTTTGAGTGTATTTTGGTAGAGTGGGTGAAAACGTTCAGGAATCGCAGGTTAAGGGTCATTTGGAAGAAAGGTTTCCTGGAAAACAATTTTCAGTGGACAAACTTCCTAGTCGTGCTGGCGCGGGGAGTATAGCATTCAGATTGGCGCAACATATCTTTAATTGAAGATATTGAAGAATTCATCATTTTTTTATTCAGTGATTAAGTAACTTTGCACAATTCTGGTTTTGTCAATAGGCCTAATTTCCATTACTATTCAATAGAAAATCCGGTAATGCTAAGAGAAGTTGACCATCAACACAAGTAATTGGTCATTAAATGTTTGGGTAGGATTTATCCACAATCATATGATAGGTCCCCATTTTTTCGAAGGACATCTCAATGGTGCTGCTTATTTGGATTTCCTTCAGAACATTCTGTCTGGATTATTAGTAGTGCTATCTTCGCAAATAAGAAACGGAATGTGGTTGCAGCATGATGGAGCACCCCCCCCCCCCATTATTCTCGTCCTGTGAGATAATGTCTGGATAACCAGTTTCACAGTAGGATTGGTAGGGGCGGACCGACAAGATGGCCTGCTGATCACCAGATCTCAACAAATTAGATTTTTTCTGTGATGATACATAAAGAGAATCATATAAGATGATGATCCAACCAGAGCTCTCAATATGCGGGAGAGAATAGTTAATGCCTTCAAAGCATTAATTCAGCCATGCTAACGAGGGTTAGTAGATCATTTCAGGATCGGATTGCTTTATGTTCGAGAAAAGGCGGACGACACTTCGAACATCTCATCAAGCCATAAAATTTATTTAATTATTTTCTTCGTTTTTTTACTCAATAAACATCATTTAGTGGTGTCAAATAGTTTTCTTAAGATTTGGATACCCCGCCATTTCGACTTATGATTTTTTAACGACACGTGAAGTATTCAAATCAGCTGCACTGAAAGCCCGAAAGTTAGATCGGTAAATATCCGTGCAAAATTCTACCCATTCTACAATCAATTTCGGACAGTTTGTATATTGGGGTGATGGAATGATGCTCTACATAGTAAACCTTGAATAATTTTTACTGCAGGGTTTCGACTGTCTTAACATCCGTCAGTAATTCGTCCAATATTCAAATGATATAATCTGTTCATTTTCATGCCTACAGGAGTAAAAATAACACCAAGGTTGTTTCTGAAAAATTGTGAGGCAACTTTCTCTGCATCATAGTAAAAAATAAATAGGGCGTACATTTGAAAAAATTGAGAAACAATTTCAAGTTCATCATATTTGGCAATAAATAGCGGACGTGAATGACTGATTATTCTTTTTGTTATGATGATTCTATGAATCTTTAAGTAACCAAGAATTCGTATCGCATTCGTGTTACGTCTTGTTTTTTCAACCGCTTCAGGTCATTTAGCGGAGTGTTGTGCGCTCAACTTTTTCCAGTTTTCTCTGAATAAAGATCTGTATCATTAGAAAAATATTTCCTAAGATTTTGAGTTTCAATAGAAGATCATTGAAAATATACAGGCAATTCATTTAAAAAATCACTCGTTTGTCGAATATCTTTTTTTGGGATATTGGATAATTTCTTGAGATGCAGAAATAGAAATAAAAGAAACCTGTTTTCCAACGAAATTTTTAAAGTGTTTGGTTCGACAGCTACGGAAGAAGAAGGCACTATTATTGCAGGACTATATAGAAATAACGGCACGAACGCTCGTGCATAATTTGGAGAAGATAAATTATGAGAATGTTTTGAAATTTTTTCTGCTTTCGGCAAAAAGTATGAAAAGTATATGAAGTTTTATTCAATATATTCTTTTTCCACTTTCTCTTGCCAATATGTAAGATGTAGATCGAACGGAAAAGGATGGAGACTTTTAACATGTTTATTTTCATTTTCATAAGATATTCTGTTTATTCAGGAGAACAGTTCAAACTACAAAAATGACGTTTATTTACATTCGGATGACAGAACACCGAATTTCATGTTTTTATTCGTAACATGTAGGTTTTTTGAAAGGTCATTCAAATATTTGAAATTTTCAGGGGTAATGAATTCTCGATCAAGCTTTTGACATTTCTTCATTGCTCTTCACTATTTTTGATATAATAGAATATTACTCAAATTTATACGAGCTTAAGAACCTAAAGTCGATACACAATCAATAAAAAACTTTCTTTCACTCTCTAATTATCACTTGGTTTTCCCTTATTCTTCAATGTCTGTGTTTGTTTATAAATGAAAGTGTAAAATAATTTCTTTAATGATTTTCTTATCGCATGAAATTTCTCATCCTACGGTAATATTAAGTATTCAATGAATTGAGAAGGTATATAAAAAAAGGTGTTCATCATATATTTCATTAAACAAGCATAATCATTGTAAGAGATCATTTAAAAATTTATAGAAAAATGTTATAATCCGAATTTATATTTACTTGGAATATAATAAATTTATTCCATCTTTTATAACTGTAGAGACGCCTTCGTTATATAAAACTTTTCGAGTATTCTCAAGATCACAATCGTAAATATTAAAAATAAAGAAAATACAGCCAACGTTATAAAATCATGAAAGAATACTCTTTAATTTACTGAATTGATTTGTGAAATGCCGACTTGATGTTACTAAGGAATACAGTTTTCTTCCAAAACGTTACAAAATTCCGAAGCTTTTATATAAGCTGCTCTTTGAATGTCGATCATTTCTCTTAATAAATTTTTCCAGTTTCTTGCATAAGTCTGCTTGCTATGACCGTTCTCCTGACTGTTATTATACAATTCGCAGGCCATTCGATGAAAGTGTGCACAACTTTCAATGACCAATCTGTTGTTCTCCAAGACGTTGTTTTCTAAAGCGTTTATTTCATCCATAACCCCTTTTGTGTTGTCCTCTTCTTCCTCATCATCCTCTTCGTTTTCTTCTTCCATATCTTCTAAATCGCCCAAATCTTCCCCTTGGGCATAGTAGCTATCGTCCACGAATTCTTCATTTGCAACCAGTTCTTTGACTCTATCGGCATATCGAAGAGTATTCAAGGAATGTTCCACGGAGGTTACTCCTGGTGATACCAGCGCAATCATGCATGTTCTAGATTTTTCCCCTATAAATGAATCCCTTAGGACCTGAGTCAATTTACTTCCTCTAAAAGGACAGTGCGAACCCTTTTTTCCTAGAGCTCTTATGCATTCTTTCAATGCCAGTAAGGATTTATTAATATCAGCTCCTTCCAGTCTTGTCTGTCTGTCGGAATTGAAGGTATCTGCGCCTCTTTCATTTCCAGCTAAATCGATCAGAGAGAATTTGCCCGTGATGTTCCTAGCTCCGTTCTTTCTTATTATAATTTGGAAGACGGCATGTGATCTTGATGAGTTTGCGTTGGCTGACGTTATTCCAGAAGTTCTTTCTAAACTTCCCTTCTGGATCAACTCGATGACGTCGTCAACTTTGGAAACAATCCGTTCAGTTAGGCCCACAACTTGAACTTGCTGCTTTCCATCCTCTAGTACACGAAGGCGTTTTTTTTTCGCTAGTAGGTCGAATACTAACTTTCCGTATATTTCAAAAAAACTGGCCGATACCATGTAGTCTTCCTTTATATATTTTGGATGATTGATGTAGTTGAAGACGTCGATAGCAACTAAGCCATATATGCCATTTTTGAAGTTTTGTTGTTTGCCTGCAAAAAAAAATCAATTGATTTACGAATGAAAAAAATTACTAAAAATTAAGAAAAATAGGGGATTAAATAATAACAAAAATTCTTTTCCGATACCGGGAATCGAACCCGAGCCTCCTGGGTGAAAGCCAGGTATCCTAGCCACTAGACCATATCGGATATACATTTGAATGCTTAAAGGATTAAACACTGCGAAAATATTCTAAATTTTTTATTATTAGTGATCAAAATAATTGAGAATAACCACTGAATATCATAGCTACTCTTCACTTTGTTGTAACTTTCATTTAATATAATATATAAATAATATAAAAATGAACCGTTTATGTTGAACCGTGAACGAAAACTACATTGATTTATTATTGAAATACTTTTTTTTATTTCTACTTTATTCTTATGGAACTAGCGTACGCGTTGTCCGTCTCAAAGGACTTCGTACTTTGAGAAGGACTAAACGTACGTTAGTACCATTAAACTAAAGTAGAAATAGAAATATGTGTTTCATTTATAAATAATTTCTACTAACCATCGGCCAAACCAATCTAGTTTTTGAAAGGTACATTATTGGATCCAGGAAAATAAGTAGCTTCCTATGGGACAGTAAGTATAACGTTAAAAAGATGAAAGATTGAAATTAACTTTACATTTACCATATTCCTTACTATGGCTTCCTATGGGACAGTGATACCCTTAATTAGATGAAAGAGAAAATAATTTTACATTTACCATATTACTCGCTATAAAATATTTTCCGGTACCGGGAATCGAACCCGAGCCTCCTGGGTGAGAGCCAGGTATCCTAGCCACTAGACCATACCGGATGATGGTAATAAGGCGAAATATTGCACATACGTATTGAATTTGTGAGGGGCTCATTTCGTTTGGAAAAATGAATTATGTTCAATAAAGATTCAATTTATCGATTGAAATAAATATCTTGATCTGTTTAGCAGGCGCGAATCAAGGAAATTATCGTGCTTACAAACGACCGAAGAATTATTTGGTAATTATATTTTATTAAAGATAATACAAATAAGTAATTTTATATATTCAGCCCTCTTTCAGATGTTCCTAGGATATTGTATACATTCACAATATCGAATTCAAAATCATAATATATATTCAACAGAGCAAGCCCAGTCAATCTCTCAGTTCCCATTGTACTTCTTAAATACGTTTTCAATCTTTTGAGGATCAAATAAGTTCTTTCCGGCGTGGCCGTCGATACTGGTAACGTACAAAATATTTTGTTAGGAATTAACTGAATATCACATTTAGAAAGTACTGATATTGTATTAAATTTTGAATAGGGAATTTTCGATAATTCCTTCCACATCTTGAATTCACATTTGAAGGTTATTTCGTTGGCTTTTTCTAAATCCATTTCATATAACTTTATTAATTTTTTGAAATCAGTCGAAGAGTCATTACCACTCTCTCAATCAAACACATGAATGATGATGAAGCAGATTGATTTTTGAGAAATGTATTACTGATTTGTGTAATATATGAGTCCAAATATGGCAAGAAAATACTCATATTCTAATATTCTTCTATATCATATCTTTTTATATTTGTCCACTAGCATGGTGAATAGCTTTACTCGGGTCCAAATCTTCTTATTGTAGAATTTTACTTAAGCTGACGCTGTATCCAAATAATGTTTCCAAAACTTTGAGTGAAACAATAGAATTAATCTTTTGAATAGAATTCAGCAGAAGCACTGCACCTGAAGAAGCATCCTTATCTTTCCAAATCGTAACTTGATGATGATTCTCAGTAAATACGATGAGTGAATGTGTATTGATTGAGATAGTTTGACACCAAACAAATGACTTATTATTAAATTACTTATTTCTACTATTAAATTCGATCTTCAATGTTTGACGAAGAACTTAGGAATATTTTGAATTGTTGGTATCGTTGGTGGGGGGGGATACAGCCCTAAAGCCCTCCCTCACCCGCGTTAGTGTCTTTACCCAAGTGGGTAGGTCCACAAATATCGAGAAAGGTCCGCTGAATATATAAGCTCTGCCAGTAAGCCCTATTTCCTACATCCTCGAAGGTTCGGAAGAACCGCGTAACCATTGGTAATGTATAGCGCATGTAGGTATCTGTGATAGAGAATAACAGGAGTAAGACGATGTCGAATTTCTGGCGATGTCCAATTCCTATCTTCAAGAAAGGCGATAAGCTTTCTGCTCAGAACTACAGACCAATAAGCTTAACATCTCAAGTTTGCAAGCTACTGGAGCGAATCATTAGTGATAAATTGATAGAGTTTGCCCAACAAAACGATATAGTTCCCAAGAAGCAGCATGGGTTTCTTCCGGGTCGGTCCACCATCACGAACCTCCTCTCCTGTGTCAACGATTGGACTGAGTACATTGATTATGGCTGTTCGGTGGATGTTGTTTATCTGAACTTTGCGCGAGCATTTGATCGTGTCCCCCAACGTCGTCCCCTGAGGAAGCTTGAGTTCTTGGGAGTGAGGGGTCCTCTGCTTTCGTGGATTCAGTCATTTTTGTCGCATCGCACTTTCCGGGTGAGGGTCGGTGACCGTTTCTCTTCCTCTGATATGGAAGTCCTTAGTGGAGTTCCGCAGGGTTCGGTTTTGGGTCCTATCTTGTTCCTGTTGTACACTTCTGATCTCCCCCGACTTTTTTATCCAATTGTGCAATGTTCGCAGATGACACAAAGCTTTACAACTGTCCCTTGGTTAACGCGGGACACATCCAGGAAGACCTCAATAAGCTCTCTGAGTGGTGTGGGAGGTGGTTGCTATCTCTTAATATCAGGAAGTGTTGCGTGCTCCATATCGGCAAAAAAATCCCAAGACTCCCTACTTCGTTGGTCAGCAGAGGCTAGCTGCTGTCTCTCAGCATTGTGACCTGGGTGTTACCGTCACGGATGACTTGAGTTGGTCTGCTCAAATTTCGACTGTTGTGTCTAGAGCGAGACAATTCACCTACCAGCTGTCTAAAACATTTGCAAGATGCGATGTAGCCACAAGCAGGACTCTCTACATACCCAACGTGCGTCCTATTCTGGAATATGCGGGCCCTGTTTGGGGGCCAATCTGAAGGGTGATCGGGATCTTTTGGAATCTGTCCAGCGGTGGAACACCCGTCTTCCATTTGGCACAATTCGCCCTGATTACCAATCGAGGCTGAGGTTGTTTGAGTTGCCCTCCTTTTCGGATCGTAGAAGAAGGGGAGATTTGATTACCACCTATCGAGCACTTCACTCCCTCTTGGGTACGGATATGTCTTACCTCTTTCCACTAAACCTCGAGCCTTAAGAGAACCCCGTTTAAAGCTTGCCAAGGAGAACTTCAGGACGACACCGAGGAGCCAGTTTTTTCCCAACAGAGTGTTCGAGGCGTGGATGCGGCTCCCGGCTGAAGTTGTGTCATCGCCATCGGTGAATTCTTTCAAAACGCTCTGAATGGATGGTCTACACGGGTTCAATAATTAATTCCATTACATTGCATTCACCACTTCTAGAGTACTTTCTCAGTTTCATTTTATTTTTGTTTTTTGAGTTTATAGGTTTACCTTTACTCTTATCACTTATGTAATAATAATAATAATAATAAAAACCGGAACCTCTCGGCTAAGGATTGGCACCGCTACAGAAATGCCACTGGTCCTCCAAGTTGGGGATGCAGGCAATAGGTTGGCAGCCTATTACTTGGACAAATTATTCTTGCTCAAAGAACCGTCAAAACACCTCGGAAAATGGATAGAAATTCTTCACGACGACAATTGGCTCGGAAAAGGACTTTGATATTTCTGCAAACGATACTTACTGAAACGAAAAAAAAGGGCAAGGAACAGGATATCTAGATCGGTCTGAACTATGACTTCGTATCGGGGAGGATTCTCTGTCAATTTTTGGATGCGAGACTGTGATAGTTACGGTTTATGCACCAACAGAACACATTACCATAGCAGTTAAAGATAAATTCTATGGTTGCTCATCGAGCACTCCGAGTATAATTAAACCCAATAAAGAACTCATAATTGCTGGACATCTTAATGCTTGAGTCCGCTTGCAACTTAGTAACAGGGTGGTTGGTAAATATGGTGAATCGGTCGATTATTGAATATCTTATCAAAAGACAACAGGGCAAAATAAGAGCAATAAGAGTGAAAAGAGGAGCCAATTGTGGCTCGGATCACAGATTGGTGGTTGCAAAATTGGTCGTTTCATTTAAACCCAGCGACAGAATCAGCGGAATCCAAATGATTTCGAAAACGATTCAAAGATTGGCCATGAGGGCAGCACGCAGTACAAGTTACCTCAGCTACTACAAGAAAGCATCAAGGCATTATTTTAGCGAAGACTTGAGGAAGCTCTAGGGCAACTACAACCTACAGAGACTGAGACTGAGTACAACATCAAGAGTGCTATTAAAAGGCGGCATTTGAAGCACTTGGAGAGGAAGAGCCAAGGAGAAAGAAAGGTGAGAAACAATTCTGGTTGACAGAAGAAGTGAAGGAAGCAATAGAGAAAAGATGGATGGCAAACAAATCGGATACTAGCTGGGAAAAGCACAGAAAAAGAATCGCAATGTCAGACAAGTAATAAATAAAGAAACAAGTGATGTTTGGGAGGTTAAATGCGGACAAGTGGAGAGTCTAGTAAGATGATCACAAAGTACTGAAGTATGGAGACTTATTGGGCAACAAGATTCCCTTGCAGATATGGAGAGGATACTATCATGAGCTACTGACTGAATGGAAAGAAGAATTTCTACGAGACGAGGAAAACATCATGAATACATAACGATCACGGAAAAAGAACTTACAAAAACTAAAAAATGGGTGTTCACCTGGTCCGGGCAGAAAACCAGCGGAATTGCTGAAATTAGGTGGAGGGGCCCTACTCTCGCGGGATAACTATCTTAATGAGTCACTGTTGCCAATAAGACAACATACTCGAAGAATGGAAGGTCTCATTTATTGTGTCCCATATTAGTTATAAAGAAAACCGAATCCGTCTATCATGACCGACTGTGGGAAGTTCTGAATTCTGTTGGCACAAGTAAAGTTCTAGTCAAGACCATACAAACATTGTACAGGGATAATAAGGCTTTCGTCAAGCAGGCTGACAAATTGTAAAAATCTATAATACCTACAAAAGGGTTGAGGCAAGGATGTAGCTTATCGCCCTTTCTGTTCAATGTGTACATCGAATACGCTTTGAGAAATTGGAGAAAGAAATGTGGGGAGGGGTTTCCCTATCGGCAATCATTTTTTGTATTCGCTAAACTTTGTCGACGATCAATTTGTTATTGTTCGGGATGCCTGTGACCTTGAATACATGATAAGGAGACTATATGGAGACTACAGTGAATGGGGTCTGCAAAAAACAGAATATTTGGCCGCTAATACCGACGGTAATTTTGAAGTACTGATAAACGAGAATGTGACTGTCAATCAAGTGTATCAATTTAAATACTTAGGAGCCACAATCATAAAAAAAGGGCTTGAATCGCTAGAGATAAAAAACAGAATTAATAATATCAAAGTCCACAATGACGCGCTTAGGCGAAACTCTTTTGGAATTGGAGCTGCTGTATGGTTCTGAATTGTTGAATGCTGATTTGAGGAGAAGACTAACGGCCGTTGAAATGGACTATTTAAGTAGTGCAAGGATCTCAAGATTCATTAAACAAATGAAGAGGTGAGAAGAATAATTAATACGGAAGAATAATTGAAAAACGAAGCCTCAAATGGTTCGGTCACCTTTTCCCGATGCCTGAAGAACGATGGCCAAAGCGGATCTTCCAGTGAATTCCTCCAGAAATGGGAGGAACAAGTAGAGCACGAAAATCATGTAATGGCACGATGAGGAAGATGCACAGGATATGGAAGTGTAGAGACGGTTAATAGGGAGGCAGCATCAATCTGTATTTTTATTTAGTTTGTATAAACTGTAAAACCCCAAATAAATAAAATATAAAAATGAAGATACTCTATAATTCAATTTTGACTAGAAATACAGACCTTGTGACGAAATGATGACAAATTGGAATGGGCACGAGGTTTATCAGCAATGTTTTAATCATTAGCTTCTGAATACTGCTCCAGTTCAATATTCTCGATTACTTCTGTGAAGATTGAAGTAATCGGGAAAATTCTTGACTTAGCTTGATGTGGTATGCTGCATATGTGTGTTTGCGTGCATTAGATGTAGTTTTTGTTTGGCGAAACATTAGTGTCCCTATGCAGGTCGAATATAGGTGAGTGTCTGTGTTGCATTCGTCGGCTTTACAGCAGTGCACTGGAAATTATCCAAAAAGTTATGAAACATGCATGTCTACTGCTTATGCCTGACGATCAACAAAACCTATTTGGTTGTATTTGAGTTTTCAACTGTTACTCAGAGGCAGGTTACGCCGTCCCGATTCTCAAAACTTTCTGTTTACCATAGCTCATATTCATTATCAAGCAACTTGGTTTGTCTACCCAATATAACGTCATATTCTTCCTCAACTAGACGATCAGGATAGAAAACTAAGAGTTTTCAGGAACATCGCTCAAGTACGGAACAGTACAGCACTTTGAATGGGAGCTTATTTCAGAACATTCTGAGCTATGACTGGGAATGTAAGAAGGGTTCGTATTGAGGATAATAAGATTTCACTGACCAGGAAGGTGGGACAGCAGGTGAGGTGGAAGGAAACAATGAGACTCAAGAAGACTAAGGGCGTTTTGCAGGTGTTGGATGAGAAGGTAAAGCGATAAGCAACACGTTACATAGAGACGATTTAGGCAGAGATAGGATTAGAGATAGTGACAATTGAGAAGATGATCCACACTTTTATTATCTTGGATCGGAAGATGAAAGCAGATGGCATAGATAGAGGTGACCTACATGGATATAAGGTTGAAAAGGTTAGACTCGATAAGACATTTTGATGAGCAAGTATCAGAAGGTGAAGGCTCACCGGAAGCAATAGATGATGTAGATGGAGGTGACTTATGCAAAGAAAGGGTTAGATCTGATAAGATAGCAGATTCTTCGATTATCATGGATCAAAAGATAAAAGTTCACGAGGAGCAACAGGTGACGTAGGTGAAGGTGACCTACGCGAAATCAGGATTGGATATGAGGAGACCCGAGATTATGACAGACACATAATAGAAATATTACTAGGTCAATTTTCCTCCTGAAGATGGTTGTGCCTTTGTAGTGAAATCCATTAAAAAAAAAATTTGCTATTTTCCATTAGCATGATTCTAAAATTAGTATTCATGTTAAAAATAGTTCGTTATTTGTAATTGTTCACATTAAAAAACAATTCCTTCTGCCTTCAGATAATTTTTTTTTCAGAACGTAGGCAGTAGAGATGTTGCTTTAAAAGAGAAATCGTCTGCTTTTACCCTATTATGTAATGCAATACTCAGTCAAAGCCATATTGCAAATCTGTGTGGGGTATCTCAATCGACAGTTCGACAATTGAGCCAAAAACTGCAAGCAAAACACTCCGTTGAAGCTACCCGGAAGGGTCGTTGCGATAGAAAACCTTCAGTAACTTCCGAGGGACAGTGAATTCTGAAGAATCTGGCTCTAAAATATAGAACAACAAGCCTCTGTGAAATTAAATTAAGTTCAAGATGCTTTATCTGTGGCTACGATACGAAGAAATTTGTATGCCAAGGGCTTCGAATGTCGAAGACCAATTAAAAAGCTAACATTGACACCAGCCATGATCAAGAAGCTGTTGAATTGGATTAATTTGCATAAAACACGTCATCTTGAAGATTGCCAGACAGTAAGTGATAGAAAATATTTTTTCTGATAATTTTTAATGGTTATGGAACATTCTCCGATTTGCTTTATCGACGAAGTTACTTTTCAAATAATGAATAATAGAGCTCTATTTCTTCAGAGGCGACCATAAGAAAAGTATCATACGGACTGAAAAGAGTTTAACATCTCATAATTGTGACAAAATGGTCGGTAATCAGTGAGACATCAGGGAAACATGCGGCATGACCAATACAAAAGCGTTCTGCCAAATTGATACCACCGATCACCGAGTGGTTTGGAAATGGGCATGAAATTATCATGCTAAAAGCGCAATAAAAATATTTAACCATGGCCCTGGAACTCTACTGACATGAACTCAATCGAGATTATCCTCCGCCTAAAATGGGAGTCGACAAAAGAAAACATTACAAACAGGGGTCAGTTGATAGGAAGAATAGGATATTATTGGAACCACAATAATAAATCGAAGCAAATTGCGTTAAGTTGTAGGAATAGCATGCCCATTAGAATGGATGCACTGTTGAAAACGAGAGGCGGTTTGGCTAAATCTTAATAATTTTATAAAACTTTCATATATTTGCGTATGTATTGAGCTATCCCAACCTTTAAAGTGTACTCTAAGATATCCTGGATTTTACGGAGTAATCTAAGATATCTGGGATTTTACGGAGTACTCTAAGGAATGCTAACCTTTTATCGTGATCATCTAGTGGCAGGAGAATAGGACGTTACGTTGTGTAGACAACCCAAGTTACACTTGAACGAGAACGAGGAAACAGTGACAGGAAGTTCAGAATGCAAGGATAAGTAAAAATACAATATTTGTTTGCGGAAGGCAGGGCCTTCTAAGATTAAGGGATAAAAAACCTTGACCTCTCTTCAGCTCCTATACATTCTTCAACCTTGTCCTTCCCTTTATTCAGAAAATTAAGGTTCCAGAGATCGACAACCTTTCTAATATCGTAAAACATAATTAGAATGCATGCAAAAGTGAATAAAGCAATCAATTGAGTGAACATACAGATAACTTGGCAAATAGGAACATGTAACAAAGATCTTCGAGGTACTTTAACAATAACCCTTTAGTCAGGAAATCCCCATTCACACACCTACTATCTAATTAGATTATTATAATCTGGGCGCATAATACCGTTGTTCAGGAATGTCTTGTTGCAACATTCTGAAGACACAGAGGTTGTGGTGTCTTTTATTTAACTACCTATTTATCCTAATATTTATATCTAATAATAATTGTTCAGGAAGGCTTTGTTGTGGCCCTTTCTGAAAAGACACAGGGTTGTTGTGTCAGTATCTAATTGTGGACCCAAATTTCATTCACTCTAAACACTCTGAATTCTCAAACAGAGTACCATTGTTAACCACCTCTTAGATCCCAATAAATGAAATGAAGATAAAGACGCTTACATGTATGAAATATGTTAAATGGTCAATTCAGATTAAGTAAACAGGTCGCCTCTAGCTGGAGCATCAAAACAGTAAAACCCACCAATGTGTTAAGAATACACTATACAAATAACACTCATGTTGACCTTTTCAATACAATACAATAAAATAATTTTACATGTTAGGGCAGCTCACTCGGCTTCCCTTTGTTTTCAACCATCACTTTTTATGAACAATGGACAATGACGTTCTATTTCTAACAAAGCAAAACTGGACTCTGTGAAATCGGCGTCGCGGAGGATTACCAGCAATCTTCTGGAAAGAATAAAACGATCATCTCCCAGGGTTACATTCTGTCAAGAAAGTACCGGGAATTATCGATTTAAATCTGACGGGGCAATGAGGCAGGTAAAAAATTTTTTTCCTAGGTTGGTACCACTGTCCTTAAT
Source organism: Megalocaria dilatata (assembly GCA_034642435.1). Taxonomy (NCBI): domain Eukaryota; kingdom Metazoa; phylum Arthropoda; class Insecta; order Coleoptera; family Coccinellidae; genus Megalocaria; species Megalocaria dilatata. Next base: position 45,568,258 of record CM067859.1, on the reverse strand, counting down.
TACTATGCCAAGCTTGAGCGGGATCTGTCAACTAGTGTGTTTGCAACAGCTGATTAAGTCAGTCGATGTCAGAGTGCGGCCCGATTTCTACTATGGGTGATTACGTTGAGCAAAGAATTTGTTTAAAGTTTTGTGTTGCAAATGAATTTTCGTGTGCCGATGCACTGAAAATGTTGCAAAAGGCCTTTGCTGATAATGCTCTATCGAAAACTCGTGCATATCAGTGGTACAGAGCCTTCAAGGACGGTCGTGAAGTGGTCGCCCATCGACGTCTTCGATCGAAGATAACGTCGATAACATTAAGGAAACGGTGCTGGAAAACCGTCGTACCAGCTTGAGAGAGATAGCACATGATCTTAAGATATCCCACGAGTCCGCACGTACGATTTTGATTGATATTTTGGGCATGAGAAAGGTGGCCGCACGACTCGTACCGAAAGACCTGAATTTTCTTCAAAAACGTCATCGCGAACAGGTTGCTTCAGACATGCTGGATCGCTGTAATTCCGATTCTCATTCATGGAACGCATTATAACTAGTGATGAGACCTGGGTCTACGAGTACGATATGCAAACAAGCCAGCAATCATCGGAATGGGTGGCAAAAAATGAGCCGAAACCGAAAAAACCACGCCAAAGCCGCTCGAAAATGAAGATGATGCTCTTTGTTTTCATCGATATCCGTGGCGTGGTGCACTACGAATTCATTCCAGAGGGTCAGACGGTAAACAAGGAGTATTACCTAGGCGTTATGAAACGTTTGCGTGAGCGTATCCGTAAGAAGCGGCCAAATTTGTGGGCGAACAACTCATGGATTTTGCATGACGATAACGCGCCTTCTCACCGAGCTACGATTGTGACTGACTTTCTCGCCAAAAACTCAACAAACGTGCTTCTGCAACCACCGTATTCGCCGGATTTGGCTCCCTGCGAATTTTTCCTCTTCCCAAAACTAAAAGTGCCCCTTCGTGGCACCCGTTTTGAGTCGATTGAAGCCATAACATAAAACAAAATTCGGCGCGAGAGCTAAGGTCCATCCCGGAAAGCGCCTATAAAAATGTTCCGATAATTGGAAGTGCTGTTGGCATAGATGTATTGGAGCAAATGGAGCCTATTTTGAAGGCGACCCAATAAATTTTGGCGATTAAATGTAAAAATGTTGATTTAATTGAAAATTCCCGGTACTTTCTTGACAGAGTAGTATGTTTACATTTCAGACGCGCGCGCAAGTCTACGAAGCGACCATAGACTCTTACTCCTGGTATCGACAGTGACAAGTAGGCATGAACTTTCCTAGGTGGTTCTTCCCGCCTAGTCTTCCTTAATAAAAATATGTGGATCTCTTCAATATATTGAATATTTTTCCATAATAAATATGTACGAGAGTAAAAACTCTATTTTAATAACACTAACACTTGATTAATGACGCAAATAACCCAAAAAAATAATATTTCTTAAGTGAGTCTAATCAAAAGAGCAGAGCCTTTAGATGATTTTTGGTAAAATAGGTTATTTTAGTCGGCTCTATTTGATCTTGAAGAAAATATTCATATATATCGGGTGTTTTTTTAGAGTGATAGAACTTTCCATAGGGATAACTGTGATTTTACAGAAGGTAGAAGCCATGTTGTTTTGACATTTCTGTTCAGTAAGCATTGACAAATTTTCATGGAAAAACTCAGGCCGTAACAACGTTTAAAAATTGTTCAATTGATTTCCAAAATCAGTGTTCTATAAGCGAAACTTATAGAGCACTTTATGAAATTTATGGTTTACATAATCGTCCATCAGAGCAGCTTATTCGTCGGAATTTCGCTAGATTCGGACAACATTTTCTCTACTCGATGCAACAACAACAAGACAAAGAACTGTACGTACAGAAGAAAATATCGCTGGTGTAAGTCATAGTGTTAATGATGTTCCAGATTTGTCTATTCGTCGACGTTTACAACAAGTTGGACTCTGTCCACCCACCACATGGAAAATTTTGCGTAAAGATCTTGGTCTACAGCCACACAAGATCTAATTGGTTCAAGAACTAAATCCACTTGACTATAATAAGCGTCGTTTGTTAGCTGATTGGGCCCTAAAACAGCTTGAAGTTGATCCACTTTTTTATCGTAAAATTGTGTTTAGTGATGAAGCTCGTTTCTGGTTGAACGGCTATGTAAACAAGCAAAATTGCTGTATATGGAGTGAAAACAATCCTCAAGAAGTTCTGCAGGTTCCATTGCATCCTGAAAAATGCACTGTATGGTGTGCTTTAGACGCAGGAGGCATCATCGATCTATATTTCCCTAAAAACGATGCTGGAGCTAATGTTACAGTGAACGGTGCTCGTTACAGATCGATGATCAATGATTATTTGTTTCAAAATTTGAATGGTATCGACCCAGAAGTGTTTTGGTTCCAATAAGATGGTGCTACACCTCATGCTGCTACCATAACAATTGATTTATTGAAAGAAATATTTGGCGATAACATTATTTCGGGAAATAGTCCAATTAATTGGCTTCCAAGATCATGCGACATAACTCCACTGGATTATTTTCATTGGGGTTATATCAAGTCATTGGTTTATGCTGATAAACTAGAAACAATAGACGCTTTCGAAGCCAACATAACACGTGTTATTGATGAAATAAGGCCTGAATTACTCGAAAAATTAGACCAAAATTGGTCTGGTCGAATGCGGTTCCGCAAAGCTATGCCAAAAATTATTTTTAAAACATAAATGTCATTAAAATATCTTTCAAATAAAAAAAAATTGGCTTCAACCTTAATTTAAATGTGTTTTATTTCATTTCAAAGCTATATAACTCTAAAAAAAACCCCCGATATATGGAACATAGAATTATAAGCGTGATTACACTTAAATGATACAAACCTCTAAATTCTCCTCCCATAGTGTGAGTTTTACCAGAACCTGTCTGTCCATAGGCGAAGCATGTGGCCATTCCACCTTCAAAAATCGTCTTCACTAGAGGCTTCGCGGTAAACTTATACACGATATTGTTCGTGCAGGCTTCATCGAAGACATAATCGAATCTGAAGAGCTGATTCTCGAGGTACTTCGTCAGGTCCACTTTCTGTTTGGGCTCGTGTACTATGAGCTGGTTCTTTGTCGGAACGCTCATTACGTCTATCTCTTTTTTGTGATGCTCCTTATCGTTGAGGGGTCTCTTCCTCACGCATACCGTTATCTGGTTTTCCACCACCGGATCTATCTCTCTAAGCGGATGGAACTCCTTGCCGTTCTTGAATTCGTTGATCATCTGCTCGAACTCCCAGTAAGGGTGGTTTTGCTCCGATTGTATGATCTGTTCGCGGAGCGCCCTCTCGTCCGCTTGTTTCTGTCGACGCTGGTCTCTTATCCTGGCGATTTGTTCCACCTTTCGTGCCGCTTCTGATTTATATTCGAACATGGATTCCTTCCTTCTGGGAAGTTTTTTCGGTGATTTGGGTGGAGAAGGTGATGGTGGTGGAGAAGGCATATCTGTAAAAAAATATAAAAAAATAAATAGAACACTTCGATAAATTTTTATTCAAAAAAAAATTCAAACATGGATTACAAATTCTTTACATGAACTATAAAATTCCTCGATATTGTATGGCTCAATCTGTCAAAAAAAACGAAAAAGAGTTTTCCTGAAAGACTCATGACCATATAAGTTTTGCATGCTTCTCGGTAAAGTATTGCACACTTTAATACCCAAATAAACCGGAGCCTTCTCAGTTAAAGTCAAAGAATACGGTGGAAAAATATATGGATGAATTCCTTTAGTGATATTTACATTTGAATGTCTAAAGAAACAATGCATGTTTTTATTGGATACCGCCAACCGACGTGCTGATACTTTCTCATTGGTTTACTCACTTGAGGATACTTCAACTCAATATCCAAATATCAAAAGTTCGAGATTGCTGTCTTCCCTGGAAAAGATGGAGTTCACTCTAGATGATATAAAACGACATCTGAATTTACTGAAGAAAAGTTCTTCCCTTGGACCGGATCATTTGTCACCACTACTCCTGAGGTCCTTGTCTGAATATTTGGCCTTTCCACTTTCTTTTGTATTGAATTTATCATTCAATAAGTCTACAGTGCCTGCTCTTTGGAGAAAAGCTTGCATCACACTAGTATTCAAGACAGGTAGTAAGCTTGACCCTAATAACTATCGCCCTAGCAGTCTGTAGATTCCTCTCAGATATCGCTTTCTGAATTCCGCCAATCCATGTTTTTTTTGATCTTCCTCTTTTTCTCCTTTCAGTCGGTTGCCATCTCAGGACCATTTTGGGAATGCGATCTTCTTGCATCCTTTCTACATGGCCGTACCATAATAATTGCCGTCTCTGTATTTCCTCAATGATCATATCTTCCACCCTCATTATGTTCCCTATTTCCTCGTTTCTCACTCGTTCTAATCTCGACTTACCGGCAGATCTACGCCAAAAATCCATCTCTAAGGCCATCAGACGACGTTCTATATTTTTATTCAACTGCCAAGTTTCGCATCCATAGAGCACTATGCTCTTGAATATGGCATTATATATTTGATGTTTTCGTTCTCTAGAAATTTGCTTAGACCACAGGATAGAATTCAGACATCCGATCACTTGTCTTCCTTTTACAATTCGATCTTCTATCTCCTTTTCTGTTCGACCTCCTTTATCGATTCTTCTTCCAAGGTAGGTGTATTCTTTGCACGAGCTGATACGAGTGTTTTGGTCCACTTGAAGGTCTTCCACCTCCTTGCTGCCAACACACAGATACTGCGTCTTCGTTCTGTTCACCGATAGACCCTAATCTTCATATTCTTTGAACAGTCTTCTGGCCATAAACTCCAGATCTTCCGAGTCCTGAGCAACCACCACCTGGTCGTCTGAAAAGTGCAACGTATAGAGTGTCGTATCATCAGTCAGCGGTATGCCCATTCCACCGCGTGCTCTCCTCCACTTCTTCAAGACTTCGTTCAAATATATTTTGAACAACGTTTGGGAGAGGCAGCATTCCTGTCTAAGGCCTGTCTAAGTTGTTTTAAACCTCTCCGACAGAGTATCGCCTACCTTTACCCGAGATATAGAGCCATCGTACAGCTGTTTCACGGCTTTTATTATGGTGGTATCTATTAGAGACTGTTCCAAGACTGTCCAGAGCTTCTGAACTGGTACCGTATCATAGGCCTTGGCCAAGTCCACGAAAAGCAGATGAACCTCTCTACCCGTTGCCACTTTTTTCTCGCTTAATTGCACTAAGCTGAAAATATGATCAATGCATGATCTTCCAGCTCGAAATCCCGCCTGCTGTTCTATTTCGTGAAGGGCCATATTCTTTCTTGATCAAATTACTTAATATTTTTCCGTACAGCCGACTCATAGTACTCGTGACAGAGATACCTCCATAATTACCGCAGTTGTCGCGTGATCCTTTCTTGTGGATCGCTGTTATCCATCCTTCCTTCCAAGTTGTTGGAATTCTGTCCCCATTTACATATCGGGTGAGAAGCTCTCTGAGGTGTTTGATCAATTTCTTTGTTCCGTTTTTCAAGAGCTCAGCAGGCAATCCTTCAGGTCCAGCGGCTTTCTTATTTTTCAATGACTTTATAGCTGTCCTTATCGTATCCTCAGTAATGTCAATGTGTAGGCCCTGTATGTTGAAATTTGTTGTAGAAGTTGTTGTGTATTTTGGTCTATCCTCATCGAGTGGTCTCGAGTAGTGTTGTTTCCAGGCATTCAATTGAATTGGTGATATCCGGGTTTTGTTAGACGAGTTAGTTCTCATTGATTTTAACATTTTCCATGCCTCCGAAGATCTTGTCCTGCCCGTGAAGGAATCCAGTTCTTGCATTTTATTTTCCCATGTCTCGTTTTTATTCTGGCTAACGTGCTTCTCATATTCGGTTTGAAGATTTTTATATGAGGTTTTATCGTTAGGGTTTTTACTGCTCAGCCACTGTTTGAAAGCTTCTTGTTTTCCATTTCTGAGTTCTTCAAGAGTTGTATTCCATGTAATATCATCATTGTATGTCGTGTAGTGTTTATTCTTGTGACCAATAGCTTCATATGCTGCAGAGTGTATGGACTCAGTTATATGTTTGTATTGTTGTTCCGTCTCATGTGTAAGATACTCGTCCTTCAATTTGTTGTCCAATCTAGACTGGTAGAGGTTCTTGGTACTTTCATCGTTCAGGCCACAAAGATTATACTTGGTTTGATTGAGTTTTTCATAGTGTGCTTGATTTTCTGTCCTACAGTTGGGTCTGAACAGAATTACTATTCTTGATGTTAGGATGTGGTGGTCTGATCCACACTCTATACCCCTGTATACTCTGGTATCTTGAACTTGCCATTTTGTTTTTTGTCCAATAATGGAATAGGCAATGATGGATCTGAGGCCTCTTGTATCTTGATACCAAGTGTATTTATGTATGTTTTTATGTTTAAAGAAGCCGTTTTATATTTTTAGTTCGTGTTCTTTGCACACATCTATCAGTCGCTGACTGTTATCGTTCAATGTTTCCTCGCAGTATTTACCAACCACACAGTCCTTATCCATGTTTCTCGTTCGAGCATTGAAGTCTCCGAGTAGTATAATTTCCCGATTTATTCCTGCATCAGCAATTGTTTCTCTAAGTAAGTTATAAAAATCATCTTTCTCAGTTTGGCTTGCGTGTTCCTTAGGGCCATACACACCAATAACCGACACTCTGTGCCCACGTATTTCCAGACTGGCTGCAACAAGTCGCTCGTTTATTGCCTTCCAACTGGTGAGGCATTCCTGATATTTTTGGTATTATGTATTTGTGTATTAATAATAAAAATACTAATAATAATGTTTAAACACCAATATTTCATGAATGTACAATACAGAATCTGTCAAATTATTATTATTATTTTCTGTTGAGACCTATGGCATTAACTGCTGTGATCATTAGCAATTCCTCACCTCCTGACGTACACAAATACAATTTTTTTTCTATAGCTAATGTTAAAGTCTTGTTATAGCACCTCTTTTGAGTAGATAAAGTATCACTTTAACTGCAAGGGTAGATAAAGTAACACTTTAACAGCAAGGGGAGATAAAATATTTTAATAAAATAATAAGAAAGCGGTTTTTTACTTGGTAGAATGGATATTACAAAATTTTAATATCTAACCAGATTTAATCTGTTAGTCTTCCACAATTTTAATTACAAAAAATTTTTATTCAAGAAACTTTAAGAATTAAATTGATGTCTAATAAGCAAAGCTTATATTTAATAGACGTATAAAGTCGAAACTCATTATACAATATCAAATGAAATTAAGAAAAAACCAACGAATATAAATTGCCAATTAAAATTAATAAATAAATAAATGTTTTTTGTTTCGTTCCAAGCATGCGCACTGAACTATTCAGACAAGCGTACGCAGCTCTGCTTGTTACAAAATGTTTAGTTTTCTGATAATCATTAAAGGTCTTTCAAATATAAGAATTGCTCATTAGACATTATATTAATTCTTAGTTTCTTGAATAAAAAATAAGTTTTAAATTAAAATTGTAGAAGACGAACAGATTAAATCTGTTTTAATATTCAAAAAATGTTTAAACTTTTTTTATTCAATTAAATTAACAAATTCAAACACATTAATTCGAAGGTTTAACAACAAGTGTAATTTTGCAATTAGAAACACAACTTGTACACGGGGCATTGTTTCCGTCGTTCTTCAGCTACCATGTGGTATTCTTAATGCTATTTCACTTTTTAAAGGACTGGTATTCCTTCTCATACATCATCCTAGATTTTTGGGGCAACAATAAACTCTCTGCTTCCAACGCTGCATATTCTACATCTGATGGCAGGTTTTCTTCGTCTTGTGTTAATTCTTTTCTGTACATTTCGTATTCGCTTCTTACACAAACGCAAAAATACTGAACACTCCGCAAAAACCAGAATGTAAAATTTGTTTTACATTTGTTGACAGAGTAATTCATATCCCTAGTAACCGAGCAACACAGTTGTGATTTTTGTGCCAAAAATTACAATTTTCTTTGAAATTTTATTTTTCACCTGAATTTGAAGTCTTGCTATAGAAAAAAATGTTGTATTGCATCCGACGATAAAATCGCATTATCTTCTAGAGCGTAATTAAAAGACACAATCTCAAAGATAAAGTAGAAATTTATCGTGAATAATAAAAATAACTGTTAATTTATCGTGACATGATTCTCTGAAACCTAAACGGAAAATTACTCTCGAAGCCAGCTTTTGTCATCGGACAACGTCGCAAACCGTGTTAATCGACATATACAGCTCATTCATATACTACTCTGTCAAGAAAGTACCGGGAATTTTCAATTAAAACAACATTTTTACATTTAATCGTCAAAATTTATTGGGTCGACTGAAAATAGGCTCCATTTGCTCCAATACATCTATGCCAACGGCACTTCCAATTATCGAAACATCTTTTATAGGCGCTTTCCGGGATGGACTTTAGCTCTCGCGCCGAATTTTGTTTTATGGTTTCAATCGACTCAAAACGGGTGCCACGAAGGGGCAATTTTAGTTTTGGGAAGAGGAAAAAGTCGCAGGGAGCCAAATCCGGCGAATACGGTGGTTGCTGAAGCACGTTTGTTGAGTTTTTGGCGAGAAAGTCAGTCACAATCGTAGCTCGGTGAGAAGGCGCCTTATCGTCATGCAAAATCCATGACGACAAAGCGGCCACAAATTTGGCCGCTTCTTACGGATACGCTCACGCAAACGTTTCATAACGCCTAGGTAATACTCCTTGTTTACCGTCTGACCCTCTGGAACGAATTCGTAGTGCACCACGCCACGGATATCGAAGAAAACAATGAGCATCACCTTCATTTTCGAGCGGCTTTGGAGTGGTTTTTTCGGTTTCGGCTCATTTTTTGCCACCCATTCCGATGATTGCTGGCTTGTTTGCATATCGTACTCGTAGACCCAGGTCTCATCACCAGTTATAATGCGTTCCATGAATGTAGAATCGGAATTACAGCGATCCAGCATGTCTGAAGCAACCTGTTCGCGATGACGTTTTTGAAGAAAATTCAGGTCTTTCGGTACGAGTCGTGCGGCCACCTTTCTCATGCCCAATATATCAATCAAAATCGTACGTGCGGACTCGTGGGATATCTTAAGATCATGTGCTATCTCTCTCAAGCTGGCACGACGGTTTTCCAGCACCCTTTCCTTAATTTTATCGACGTTATCTTCGATCGAAGCCGTTGATGGGCGACCACTTCACGACCGTCCTTGAAGGCTCTGTACCACTGATATGCACGAGTTTTCGATAGAGCATTATCACCAAATGCCTTTTGCAACATTTTCAATGCATCGGCACACGAAAATTCATTTGCAACACAAAACTTTAAACAAATTCTTTGCTCAACGTAATCACCCATAGTAAAAATCGGCACGCACTCTGACATCGACTGACTTATTCAGCTGTTGCAAACACACTAGTTGACAGATCCCGCTCAAGCTTGGCATTGTAATTAAGGACAGTGGTACCAACCTAGGAAAAATTTTTACCTGCCTCATTGCCCCGCCAGATTTAAATCGATAATTCCCGGTACTTTCTTGACAGAGTGTATGCATGAGACAGTAATTTACTTCGACAATAAAGTTTGTGTTACTACAATTGTTTCACCACGATGTGGCTTCTTCAGGTATTACATTGTACTGTCTGATGGTATTCAGTGTAACCGAGTTTAAATACATTGTTAGGTACGTGACCAAATAATGGAAGCACCAGTAATAAAAACTTTAGGTGTTTATTGGAGTTTGCCGCTAAAAATGCCATAAAGGAAAGATATTTAGTAATGGAGACTTATCAACATCTGTTTGTTTGTTCAAAAGGATTTTACTGGCATCATATCTGTTGATTTCAAGAAACTCTAAAAGTGTTAATCTAGAACTTTTGCTTTCAACGTGGATAATTTCATAATTATAGTTGAAATTATGCCTGAATTCCTTAAGATGATTAGCATATGTCGAATGTACAGAATCGGATATATAACCCCTTTGGTGTTCTTGGAAATATTTTTTGAATGTTCTACCAGTCTGGCCAATGTATACTAAAGGACAATTTTTGCAAGTCAATTTGTAGACTCCGGATTTATTTTCTTTATTTGTTCGATCTTTATGGTTTTTTTATGTAGGTACTAAGGTTATTAATTGTCTTAAAAGACGCGTTATAATTGAAACAATTTTTGAAGTATTTAGCAATATTTTCAGATAATCTATTGACATAAGATAACGAAAAATATTTTTGTGTATTTTCCTCTTTTATGATTGGGTACATGAGATTTAATGCCATTTTATTTTGCTTATTGGATATCATTTTGCCTATAAGAAAGAGGTTGTAACCGTTGTTTGACGCTATTTGTTTAATAATATTTAATTCCTTCAAAAAGTTATCTGAACTCAAATGGACATTCAATAATCTATAAATAAAACTATTATATGCTGACATCTTTTGGTTGGTGGGGTGATTTGAAGTTTTATGTATTGTGATGTCTGTATGTGTGGGTTTGTGAAAAATACTAAAATCGTGTGAATTATTTAGTCTTGTTATCGCGAGGTCAAGAAAATTAATACTTTGATTCTTTTCTTCTTCGATTGTGAAGTTGATTTTTGGTTGGAGTTTATTAATGAAATTCGTGAAGATATGTAGTTGTAGATCGGTGCCTTTGAAACAACAAAAAATGTCATCTACATATCTATACCAATAAAGGAAATATTTGCTTATCGGATTTAGGTGTATTTTTGATTATAGATCATCCATAAATATCTCAGCTAAAATTGAACTGAGTGGATTTCCCATTATCAAACCATTGTTAGAAATATAGAGGGTTCCGTTAAATTGAAAGTAGTTTTGTTTAAGACATATTTCCAAGCAATTAAGAATATCCTTCATTTTGATTGGATTGGTATTATTTTTAAACAATAGTTTTTTTACAAATTGTATTGTTTTAATTGGAGGTATACTAGGAAATAAATTTTGTACATCAAAAGAAATTGATCTGCAATTTTGTGACGGATTGAATATTGTCTATAAATTGGATGCAATTTTTAATAGCGTAATTAGCTGAAAAGTTTGTTTCCGGTTGAATAATAGAAATTAAAACTCTAGACAATTTTATTCTGTCTCATATATATTTTTTTAATTGAAATGAGTTTTCACCAAGTAAAGACCGAATCAATCAAATATTATTTAAAGAAATGGTCCAATTAATTATCCACTATATTATTTTCTTCGGGGTTAAGTCAAGTCATTGGTTTATGCTGATAAACCAGAAACAATAGACGATTTGGAAGCCAACATAACTCGTGTTATTGATGAAATAAGGCCTGAATTACTCGAAAAAGTGGTCCAAAATTGGTCTGGTCGAATGCGGTTCCTCATAGCTAGACGTGGTGAACATATGCTGGAAATTATTCTTTAAACATAAATGTCATAAAATAATCTTTCAAATAAAAAAAAATGGCTTCAATCTTAAATTATATGTATTTTATTTCAATTTAAAGTTCCATCACTCTAAAAAAAAACACCCGATATATGCAGTAATAGAGCTTTGTATGAAATTTGCTGTGTTTTCTTGCATATGTTTGAAACTATATTGATAACGGCAAAGTTCTCTTTGGATAAGCTCAAGTCAGGGATATAAATTAAACTTTATCTATTAACTCACCTTCGGGAATATCGCCCACATTGGAACTCTTCTCAAAACTTTTGTGTCCGGCATTGTAACAGAGTTCGTTGCTTATGCTCTTGCATTTTCTAACGGGCGATCCCAATACTGCTGGTTTTCGTTTTTCTGGATCTCTTTCGTCGACAGGAATCGGGAACATTTTACCTCCTGTCAAAAGATCGTTGTCATTAATGGTTGACAAGTCGAATATAACATGGCGTTTCTAGGATACGACGAATAAATACCCCAGCAACTGATATATACTATATTTTAAGACTTCCCTTATTCACACATGAACAGAAAACCAGAAAATTCAATTTCTACTCATAAAATTATATTGACTGATTCCAGACAACAGTCCAGTCGACAGTAAAGTAAAACTTCCGTTTATCGGATATATTCGTATGAATTATTAGGTTTGTTTGAGTTTACTTAAACGTTTCGATGGAAATTATAGAATGGTGTGCTCAATAAAAATCGAAGTTTCAAAAATGCTGGCTATTTCTTGATTTTTTGCTTCTGAATGTGTCTTTGGAAGTAGAGTAACAAACCAAAAAAATAATTTACATTATTATCAAAAAAGTCATTCGTTGTTTTTCAGGTAATCTTTTAGGTTTCGCAATATAGTTTCTTATCTTCTTTGTAATAAATTAATTTGCATAGTATTGGAAGTACCTGCACTTTTAAGTACTTGGGACTTTTTATTCTTTCAATATTTATTTGTGAAGCTTTTACTTCTTCTATCTATTGCATGTTGTTTCATAATCAAGTTTGTTTTAACTAAGTTATTTTTTGTTTTGTAAGTAATCTTTTCTTATTTGAGTTTATTTGATTGTTTAATCTCAAGTAATATATAAATTGTATATTTATGTACTACTCTGTCAAGAAAGTACCGGGAATTTTCAATCAAAACAACATTTTTACATTTAATCGTCAAAATTTATTGGGTCGCCTTCAAAATAGGTTCCATTTGCTCCAATACATCTATTCCAACGGCACTTCCAATTATCGAAACATTTTTTATAGGCGCTTTCCGGGATGGACTTTAGCTCTCGCGCCGAATTTTGTTTTATGGCTTCAATCGACTCAAAACGGGTGCCACGAAGGGGCAATTTTAGTTTTGGGAAGAGGAAAAAGTCGCAGGGAGCCAAATCCGGCGAATACGGTGGTTGCTGAAGCACGTTTGTTGAGTTTTTGGCGAGAAAGTCAGTCACAATCGTAGCTCGGTGAGAAGGCGCGTTAACGTCATGCAAAATCCATGAGTTGTTCGCCCACAAATTTGGCCGCTTCTTACGTATACGCTCACGCAAACGTTTCATAACGCCTAGGTAATACTCCTTGTTTACCGTCTGACCCTCTGGAACGAATTCGTAGTGCACCACGCCACGGATATCGAAGAAAACAATGAGCATCATCTTCATTTTCGAGCGGCTTTGGCGTGGTTTTTTCGGTTTCGGCTTATTTTTTGCCACCCATTCCGATGATTGCTGGCTTGTTTGCATAGCGTACTCGTAGACCCAGGTCTCATCACCAGTTATAATGCGTTCCATGAATGTAGAATCGGAATTACAGCGATCCAGCATGTCTGAAGCAACCTGTTCGCGATGACGTTTTTGAAGAAAATTCAGGTCTTTCGGTACGAGTCGTGCGGCCACCTTTCTCATGCCCAAAATATCAATCGAAATCGTACGTGCGGACTCGTGGGATATCTTAAGATCATGTGCTATCTCTCTCAAGCTGGTACGACGGTTTTCCAGCACCCTTTCCTTAATTTTATCGACGTTATCTTCGATCGAAGCCGTCGATGGGCGACCACTTCACTACCGTCCTTGAAGGCTCTGTACCACTGATATGCACGAGTTTTCGATAGAGCATTATCACCAAAGGCCTTTTGCAACATTTTCAATGCATCGGCACACGAAAATTCATTTGCAATACAAAACTTTAAACAAATTCTTTGCTCAACGTAATCACCCATAGTAAAAATCGGCACGCACTCTGACATCGACTGACTTAATCAGCTGTTGCAAACACACTAGTTGACAGATCCCGCTCAAGCTTGGCATAGTAATTAAGGACAGTGGTACCAACCTAGGAAAAAAAAATTTTACCTGCCTCATTGCCCCGCCAGATTTGAATCGATAATTCCCGGTACTTTCTTGACAGAATGTATATAAAGTTTCAGTACGTGTATAATAATTTATTCCAAATATTGTTCTTATAGTTTCATTTTCTATACTTTGCAATTTATTTAATCACTCAGAATTTGCAATAAAAAATATCAAGTTGAGGCACAATAAAGTTATTGTATAGGAGATGATAGGGAAATGTTAAGATGTATCCTCAACACTTAAGCAGATCATTCGAAGATGTATCCACCTTGGATTATGGACTGTAAATTGTTGACATGGATATATCACACTGATGGTAGATAAAACACAAGTAACAGTTAACAGGTTTATTTGGTTTATTTGATGTTCACATGGTTCACCCTATACTGTTTAATACACGTGGCTCCTTTCTGAATGTAAACTGGTTGTTGTACAGTGAATTCACTTTAACACGAACGCCTTATCCTGAGTGACACTACACTCGGGAAATTTCTGGCTTGAATGGCTTGTCGACTTAGAATGAAGTTCAAACAATAATATTTGAGTAATTCCTATCTTGAATTACCCCAGCGATACACTCACATTGTACTTTCTAGTTTGAAGCACATATATGATTATTGCGAATCGGAAACAATATCATTCAAATGACTTCCAGGACTGGCCTCAGTACCCCAATTTTTCAGTACATTGTCGATTATTTGGGGCTCAATCTCATTAATGGCAACTAAGATTCCGTGCTTCAAGGTATAAATTAATCTGGTTGGTTAGCGTAACAATTATCCTTAATGGATCCCCGCAAAGAATATTGCAACGGAGTCAAATCACAGCTTCATCGCAAATATGATTTTTCTGGGAAAATGCTCATCTTCTGTCATGTGATCATCAGCCCATTGAGCCGAGTGAAAACGCATTGGATGGTAACAAGACTTCACTTCTTGCACTAGTTGAACTTTGTAAGTCTTCATACCAAGGTCTTGAGCACGATGACGAGTTGATGTTGATGGATCTTCAGCCACATTTTGGGCTACAGCAGCAATATTTTCAGGTGTGCTTATTGGACAAGAACGTGAACGGGTTGTTTTATCAAATAACGATCCACACACTTTTCACAAATTTATCCACAAATTGCCGTCGGGGTATTTAATTTTTTTTATTTTGCACGTAAATTTCTAACAGTTAAGATAGAAGATTCACCACTTTGGAAATTAGTTTTTGATATTTCCCAGTGTAGTTCAGCGTAAATCGATCCATTTCGATAATGTCAAATATTGAACTAACTTTCTGTCAAAGCACGAATGACAGTGTTGCTAGACTCAAAATAACCACTTCATCAAAATTCATGTTACCGAAAGTTCTCCACTGTTAAAAGGCTATATAATGTTATGTGGTGTATCTAATGAGACAGAAGTGAAATTATCCACTGAGAAATATTCACAAATCGCATTTGTCATTGGTGGAATGACGATTATAAAAGAAACTATAATCTGTCCAGAAAGTATCCGGAAAAAACAAAGCTCAATTGTAATTATTTAGTATCTATTTTTAATTGTTGAATCAGAAAATTATAAGAAAATATTCGTCTTATTTAATTATACAACCTCCATTTAACTGTAAACACTTGACTAAACGTCGAGGTACACCTGAAACTAGATCACTTCCATAATTTTCGGTGATGGTAGTCCAGAACTGTGAAACTGACTGAATTAGATCATCTTTATTTCGGGGCGCTGCTCATTCAACTTCAATCTTCATTAGTCGCCATATGTTCTCAATGGGATTAAAATCTGGTGAAGCTGCTGGCCATGAAATGGTTGTCGCTTGGTGTTCTTGCATCCAAGCTTAAGTATAGGCCGAAGTACGGCATCTTGCATTATCCTGCTGAAAACGCCACCCCTGTGGATGCAAAGCATGCGCCGCTTCAAGAAGAAAATCGCTTAGAATGCCGCAATACTTTTCACTATTAATAGAACCATCAACTATAGAGAGCGCCGTATCACCACGCTGAGATATTGCTCCCCAAATCACTATTTTGGTAGGAAATTTGAACAGTAACAGGTTATGTTGATATGATTTTTAAGCGATTTCCACCAAGTTGGAAACAATTTTCATCAGATTTAAAGACATTATTAAAATTATCTTCTTGAAAATGTTGACAAAATTCTATTCTTCGTTCCTTTTGTTAAGATGTCATTATAGGAATTTTTTGGTTTCCTTGATATGTACCTTGTCTTTTCAGTGACATACGGACGGCATCTGGACTTACTTTTATATTTAGTTGATTTCCAAATCTGTTAGACAATTTACGAAACCCCAAGCGTGGATTATGTCGTCCTGATGCCAATAAAGCGTGTAAATTGTTTCCTTTAACCTTAAAGGGTCTTCCTGAAACGGGTCTATGCCTCATATCCATGTCATTTTTTATCCTCTTTATTGTCTTATATACAGACAACACTTTTTCCCAGTTAAGTGAGTTGCACTATTTTGTTAACGTTACTAAAACTTTTTCTATACAAATATTCTACCTGTTTTCTTTTTTATAGTCGCGACATTATTTCACAAATTGTATACCTGTTAACAATCAACAATATTGAACAAATAAGGTTGCCATGCAACTTTGACCATAGCCGACTATCTGCACAACCCATTTTATACATTACTTTTGAAATGTACAATGTTACAAAAAAGAAGTAAATTAAAATTATGAAAAATAATAAATTCCGGATACTTTTTAGATGAGAAGAACTCCCCATTCTACGTTCTGTACATTTTCTGTGACCGAGATTTAAGGTCTACGCTTGAGTTCAGTTACTCTTTCCCCTTTTCATATAGATAGTAAGTTCACCCGATGTACATACACTGTGAAATATAGTATTTAGATAAACCACGTGTTCATTTATTCACAAACAGAGTTATTGTAAAATTGTGCTTCCACAAATTTAATAAACAACAGGTTATGAGAGCAGGAACCCTAGTGGAATATTTTTAAAGTTACTCAGTTTCACAAAAAGCAATGGCCGCCAGTTATCTCATGAGCGTACCAAAACTTTTAGGACGTGAGAATTATGATAAGTGGGTTTCGCAGTCGAGAATGTATTTGTACTTGAACAAATGCATCGACGGTAGTGAGACGGACACTTCGTCTATAATCAAAGAACAGGCATGTTTCCACATGTGAAGGATTCCAACACAGTATGTACTCGCCTGAAGAAACTTTATGATGATAGCGGATTCATGTAAGAAATAGGTCTTTTACGCACGCTGATATCCGCCAAATTAGAAAATCATGGTAAAATCAAGTATGGAGTCATACATCAATCAAATAGTCGAAACTTCCCAGAAGTTAAGAAGAATGGGATTTTACAATAATGAAATGTGGGTAGGATCTCTATTGTTAGTTGGTCTCCCTGATAAGTTTGCCTCCATGATAATGGCCGTTGAGCATTCAGGTATGACCATTACAACAGATTCCATTAAAACAGAACTCCTAGATATGGAGACAGATGGTGATACTAACGATAATAATGGTGCATTCGCTGTAAATAGAAAGTTTAATTACCGTAAGCAGTCGAAAGAGAGCGCAGGTAAAAATCGTACAGACAAATCATCTGATGCTAAAGGATAGGATCTTTCTACTGGAGAAATGACACACCGGTCGAATTCAAACAATATTATTTGCTACAAGTGTAAAAAGAATGGACACTATATGTTAATACGTCCAAGCAAATTCGATGGTGGCTACAGTTTTGTGTTAACGATAGATGAATTTGATGTCACAGATTGGTAGGCTGACAGCGAAGCTGCTGTCAAATGAGCTGCTGCTCATTTGACACCAAATAAGCAATGGACAATTTACTCCAGGAATCCCGATTTAAAAGAAATTACTGTAGCAAATAGGACCAAAATTACAATTGAATGTGCTGGAGATGTGAAAATTCAAACGTTGACAGATAAGAAGTATGATATACTATTAAAAAGACTACAGTACGTACCATGTTTAGCAACAAATCTCTTATAGGTGTCGAAATTAATCAAAAATGGAAATAAAGTACAGTTTAATGAGAATGGTTGTGAGATTTATAACCGTCAAGGTTTGTTGCAACAGCCAAACCTGAAAAATAATGAATACAAATTGATCATTTGGAATGATCATTCTTTATGTTTTCAGGCAGTAAGCTCAGAAACGTGGCATAGAAGACTTGGTCATATTAATAATAATTATCTACAAATGACAGCCAAAATAGTAAATGGGATCAACTACAGAAGCCAGAATAGGTTCGATAAATGTGAAGTATGTTGCAAAGGAAAGCAGGCCAGGTTACAATTTCCAAAAGAAGCTTCTCGTGCAAAAAATTTTCTTGAAATTATTCACAGCGATTTATGTGGGCCAACGGAAACCACTTCATTAGGAGGAGCAAAATATTTCCTCACCTTCATTGATGATTATTCAAGGATGTGCTTCATTTACTTTTTGAAAACTAAGGACGTGGTATTCGAAAATTCAAGACCTTCAAAAGCTTGGTAGAAAATCAGCAGAATACCAGAATTTAGGTGCTGAGAAGCGATAATGAGACAGAGTATTGCAATAAACATTTTGATAGATACTTGCAATATTCCGGCATCATTCATCAAACAACAAATAGCCACACTCCTGAACAAAACCGATTGGTTAAAAGATTCAACAGAACGCTTGTTGAAAAGGCGAGATGTCTTTTGTTTGATAATAATTTAAATAAGTCTCTTTGGGCCGAAGCTTGGAATACGGCTTGTTACTTAAAGAATCGTTCTGCTAGTTTAAAGATACCAAAAACGCCTTATGAACTGTGGACGGGAAGAAAACCGAATCTTGGCCACTTGAGGTTATATGGAAGTACAGCGATGGTTCGTTCATGTGCCTAAGGTAAATAGGAAGAAATGGGACCAAAAATCAGTAAAACATACATTGGTAGGATACGACGAGACTACGTCGAATCCTACGTGCCTCAACCCAGTTGGTAGGAAAGTTATCATCAGCCGTGATGTTACCATTATTGAACGAAATCTGAAAAACACAGAAGAACCACCTCAGGAACAAATTTCAGAAGAGAATCCAGCTTCAGTGGGGGAAGAATCTGAATCATGTTCTTCCGAAACAGATGTAACTTCACCACCTGATCTTGATTCATCTGATGTTGAATATATTCCTGACCAACTGCTAGACAATCAAGTAGAAACGGGTGTACGGAAATCTCAGAGAGAACCAAAGAAGAAAAAGTTTGAAGATTTCGTCACCTATTTCAATGGTTCATCCGATTCTGATGGAATTCCATTATCAATAGAAACTCCACAGACAGTGAGCGATGCGCTTTTAGGACCGAGTGCAGATCAGCGGGTATAAGGTATGAAGGAAGAGATCCAGTCTTTCCATGAGAATAATACATGGGAGCTCGTGAATCCACCAGACGGCAGTACAGTGGTAAAGTGTAAGTGGGTTTTTAAAGTAAAGAGTGATCGTGATAATAAAAAGAAATTCAGAGCAAGGCTTATAGCCTAAGGTTATACACAGAAAGAAGGCATTTACTATAGTGAAACCTTTGCTCCAATGGTGAGACCCTCAATGTTCAGACTGCTATTAGGATTAGCCGTTAGATTGAATCTAAAAAGTATACACTCAGATATGAAAACTGCATATGTATATATAACGATAATCAGAGTGCCCAGAAGTTGGCGAACAATCCAGTCTTTCATGATATGACCAAGCAGATAGATAGTAAGTATCATTTTATGAGAGATGTTATTATTATTATCCTGATACTCCTAGATCTTCTGTGAAGATCCCTCAGAAGCTTTTTCAGCTTGTACGAGTTAGGAGTTCAGTTGTGTTCTGTGTAGGCTTTGTTACTGCGATCTTGCGCCACTTTAGGTCACAGCACTGTTAATTTTTGACCCAACAGTGAAATGGTGGCAGATGTAGTGGCTGCAAATAAAATTAACTTGATGTACTACTCTGTCAAGAAAGTACCGGGAATTTTCAAATAAAACAACATTTTTACATTTAATCGTCAAAATTTATTGGGTCGCCTTCAAAATAGGCTCCATTTGCTCCAATACATCTATGCCAACGGCACTTCCAATTATCGAAACATTTTTTATAGGCGCTTTCCAGGATGGACTTTAGCTCTTGCGCCGAATTTTGTTTTATGGCTTCAATCGACTCAAAACGGGTGCCACGAAGGGGCAATTTTAGTTTTGGGAAGAGGAAAAAGTCGCAGGGAGCCAAATCCGGCGAATACGGTGGTTGCTGAAGCACGTTTGTTGAGTTTTTGGCGAGAAAGTCAGTCACAATCGCAGCTCGGTGAGAAGGCGCGTTATCGTCATGCAAAATCCATGAGTTGTTCGCCCACAAATTTGGCCGCTTCTTACGGATACGCTCACGCAAACGTTTCATAACGCCTAGGTAATACTCCTTGTTTACCGTCTGACCCTCTGGAACGAATTCGTAGTGCACCACGCCACGGATATCGAAGAAAACAATGAGCATCACCTTCATTTTCGAGCGGCTTTGGCGTGGTTTTTTCGGTTTCGGCTTATTTTTTGCCACCCATTCCGATGACTGCTGGCTTGTTTGCATATCGTACTCGTAGACCCAGGTCTCATCACTAGTTATAATGCGTTCCATGAATGTAGAATCGGAATTACAGCGATCCAGCATGTCTGAAGCAACCTGTTCGCGATGACGTTTTTGAAGAAAATTCAGGTCTTTCGGTACGAGTCGTGCGGCCACCTTTCTCATGCCCAAAATATCAATCAAAATCGTACGTGCGGACTCGTGGGATATCTTAAGATCATGTGCTATCTCTCTCAAGCTGGTTCGACGGTTTTCCAGCACCCTTTCTTTAATTTTATCGACGTTAACGAGGCAAGTCTTCGACCACTTCACGACCGTCCTTGAAGGCTCTGTACCACTGATATGCACGAGTTTTCGATAGAGCATTATCACCAAAGGCCTTTTGCAACATTGTCAATGCATCGGCACACGAAAATTCATTTGCAACACAAAACTTTAAACAAATTCTTTGCTCAACGTAATCACCCATAGTAAAAATCGGCACGCACTCTGACATCGACTGACTTAATCAGCTGTTGCAAACACACTAGTTGACAGATCCCGCTCAAGCTTGGCATAGTAATTAAGGACAGTGGTACCAACCTAGGAAAAAAAATTTTTACCTGCCTCATTGCCCCGCCAGATTTAAATCCATAATTCCCGGTACTTTCTTGACAGAATGTATATACCAACTAATGAGATGGTTGCTGATATATTGACAAAGCCGCTGAAAGATGTTAAAAACTGAAAGGTTTTGAAATATGTAGGTCTGTGTGACAACTAATTTATTATTGTTATTATAAACTTTTGTTAAGTGGGGGTGTTGTTGTGAATGTATACCAAAAGTTTGAAGAAGAACTTCTCACTGTACGTTCTGTACATTTTCTGTGACCGAGATTTAAGGTCTACGCTTGAGTTCAGTTACTCTTTTCCCTTTTCATATAGATAGTAAGTTCGCCCGTTGTACATACACTTTGAAATATATTCTTTAGATAAACCACGTGTTCATTTATTCACAAACAGAGTTATTATAAAATTGTGCTTGCACCAATTTAACGAACAAGAAAAACTAATAGGCGAACAAAATTCACGAAGATATGGCTCACCCAATGACTGATTTTAGAGACTGTATTGCCCATTCAGAACAATAACATTTTTGGCCTGAGTATTTTCGTCCTTTTTTACCTTGCAGCCGGAGCGAATATAAGTATGAATTATGTGAATTATAAAATAAAACGATTAATATAACTCTATATTCTAACGAAAATGGACAGAATTTGGCACGGAATTTGCCCCCAACTAATGTGAAAATAAAAGAAAAGAAATGAATATTTTTCCAAAATTCTTTCTGGTATTTATTACATATACATTCTGTCAAGAAAGTACCGGGAATTATCGATTTAAATCTGGCGGGGCAATGAGGCAGGTAAAAATTTTTTTCCTTGGTTGGTACCACTGTCCTTAATTACTATGCCAAGCTTGAGCAGGATTTGTCAACTAGTGTGTTTGCAACAGCTGAATAAGTCAGTCGATGTCAGAGTGCGTGCCGATTTTTACTATGGGTGATTACGTTGAGCAAAGAATTTGTTTAAAGTTTTGCGTTGCAAATGAATTTTCGTGTGCCGATGCATTGAAAATGTTGCAAAAGGCCTTTGGTGATAATGCTCTATCGAAAACTCGTGCATATCAGTGGTACAGAGCCTTCAAGGACGGTCGTGAAGTGGTCGCCCATCGACGGCTTCGATCGAAGATAACGTCGATAAAATTAAGGAAAGGGTGCTGGAAAACCGTCGTACCAGCTTGAGAGAGATAGCACATGATCTTAAGATATCCCACGAGTCCGCACGTACGATTTTGATTGATATTTTGGGCATGAGAAAGGTGGCCGCACGACTCGTACCCAAAGACCTGAATTTTCTTCAAAAACGTCATCGCGAACAGGTTGCTTCAGACATGCTGGATCGCTGTAATTCCGATTCTACATTCATGGAACGCATTATAACTGGTGATGAGACCTGGGTCTACGAGTACGATATGCAAACAAGCCAGCAATCATCGGAATGGGTGGCAAAAAATGAGCCGAAACCGAAAAAACCACGCCAAAGCCGCTCGAAAATGAAGGTGATGCTCATTGTTTTCTTCGATATCCGTGGCGTGGTGCACTACGAATTCGTTCCAGAGGGTCAGACGGTAAACAAGGAGTATTACTTAGGCGTTATGAAACGTTTGCGTGAGCGTATCCGTAAGAAGCGGCCAAATTTGTGGGCGAACAACTCATGGATTTTGCATGACGAAACGCGCCTTCTCACCGAGCTACGATTGTGACAGACTTTCTCGCCAAAAACTCAACAAACGTGCTTCAGCAACCACCGTATTCGCCGGATTTGGCTCCCTGCGACTTTTTCCTCTTCCCAAAACTAAAATTGCCCCTTCGTGGCACCTGTTTTGAGTCGATTGAAGCCATAAAACAAAAGTCGGCGCGAGAGCTTAAGTCCATCCCGGAAAGCGCCTATAAAAAATGTTTCGATAATTGGAAGTGCCGTTGGCATAGATGTATTGGAGCAAATGGAGCCTATTTTGAAGGCGACCCAATAAATTTTGACGATTAAATGTAAAAATGTTGTTTTAATTGAAAATTCCCGGTACTTTCTTGACAGAGTAGTACATTGAAAAATAAAACGGAATCCTTAGTTTTAGATTTAACTGCCTTTGAATTTTCTTCAATCTCTCAAAGAAATAATCGTATAATGCGCGTATGACGCCTGGTGGGATTTTAGCCCATTCTTGCTTGGAGCAGTCTCCAACCCTGTATTGTATTTTGTTGATCCCACTTTGTTCTCCAAATACCCCCAAATGTAGAAATCCAGAAGTTTTGAGTTTGGGGCATATAGAGGCCACTGTCTTGGTGACATAGAGGCTGCAATATTGTTTTGAAGGCATTGGATGAAGTGCTGCTTCCTGTGAGCTGATGCAGAGTCCTGCTGAAATATCCAGTGATTTGATTTGAACTGTTGACTTGCCCAAGGCTTCAAGAAACCTTCCAACACTATATAGATAGATTGGAGCAGTAACTTATACTCCTTCCGCTATGAAAACCAGTGGAAACCGTCCATTTCGTGTGATTACTGCCCAAACCACCACTGAAGCCGACTGTTGCTTTTGATTTACTCGCAAATGGTATCGATTAAGAGAAAAACTATCACAAAAGTAAATACGATCGTTTTGTTTGTTCACTTCTTGCAAAATTGTGAAAATTTTCTCATCCGAGAATAGCAAATTGTCCAACTCATGAGGTGCGGCCATCATATGCATTTTTTTACCCTTTCAAGTTTATTCAAGTCCTGACCTTTTTGTATTTTGTAGTCCTTAACTTGAAGTTTGTTCTTATATGCGGTAAATGGATCATTGCGATATTCCAATATCTTTTCCAATTGATTGCCTTTTCCACGTGAACGTTCCAATCGTTTCTTCACTTTATGAACTTTCTCGGGAATACAAGCAGTCATTGATCCACCACTTTCGTGTATAGGTTCGATAGAGCCAGTTTCATTATAATATTTGATGGTACGATCAACACATTTTCTGTTAACATTCAAATGATACATCCCCTTCACTATCCCGCTAATCGATTTTTCATTCAAAAATAAAGCGATATTGCAAATATTTTAGCTTTTGAATCCATAACTTCGGTTTTTGTTGATCGATTTTCACACAGACGCGCGTTTGAAAGACAATTAAATGACAAATAAATTGTCAACGTACAGTGAGAGTTATATCTCATGTCTGTCAAAAGTGACAATGGAGTAAAATTTGAGACAAATTCCGTGCCTACCCCTGTATAGATTTAAGATATTCAGTTTGGCTAGTTCCCAACTTAATTATTTGATAATTGCTTGTTTTTGATTCCAAGATGTCTCATCTTCACTGAGGAACACTTGAAATATACCTTGTCGGAAAATTTTCTACAGTTATTCTTCGGGCGAGCATTATTTTCAAACAATTCATATAATTTCACGAAATCTCCAACCAACGTAATGCAAATTGCGAAACCTTATAAATATTAAATTTAGTTCTCATTAGATGAAATACAAACGAGATAATTTTATTTCTGAAATATCAAAAACGTTTTGTAACTGCTATTCAATAAAAAAGTAAATAATTCCCAGACTTGGTTAACCTCAAGGAAATTTTCTGCGAGACGTTTGAAATGGTATATAGATATTCTCATATGAAAACCTTCAGTTCGATAAGATTTTTCCATTTCAAGTAAAAATGAAAAAAAAAACAATTCACCTTTTGATTATTATGGAAAAATATGAAACTTATGGAATCAATGGCCATAGCAAAATACGGTGCGTATTTTGCTGCCACCATTCTATATGGGACAGAAATTATCGGATGAAAATATTAAGTTCGTAATATGCTCCGGATGGAATTACCTACGAGCCGTTGAATAAACCACATAGAAATTGAATTGAATCACTTCCATAAAAATTGTGAAAATTATATATTTTTTCGAATGTTGTAGGAAAAAAATGCTTTTAAAATTTAGAGCAATGCCATACTTTGTCAACCTCTGGGGAAATTTTCTTCGAGATGTTGAAATTTAATATAGAAATTCCTACAAGGGATAAATCCAGAAAAATTATTTCTGTTTCTTCAATATAACAAATGAAAGTATGCCCTGAAGAAAGAAGAGGCACCCTAGAGTGCTCTAACCGAAGTAAAGAAACGAGCTGTTTTATATGGAAAAAACGAAGTATATTGAAAAAAATTATTCAATCTACATAAACTATTGATGAAAATCGAAAGGCAACTACTAACCTAATTGAATAAGGTTATGTGTATATTGTTACTGAAGTAATTTAAGCAGAGAATAAAATTCTCGGTGTTTTCAGTGCTTTCAATTTTCTTTCGTAAATTTTTTCAAACAATTAAGATATATTCTTGATGAATATCTTAGGAACAAACTAAAATAATAACATTTTAAATAAATAATGCATGGAATGAGCTTCTTTCAATTCAGATAAAGTATGTTTCAACGTCATTTGGAACTACAAAATTGAAGTCTTTCGGCATTTTCAAAATGTTAAAATATGGAAGTATTGATTATGTTTTCATTTGCCTTTTCTATATAGTAGTTACGTGTTTTCTTAAGAAATGATCATACGAACAAAAATGTTTCACCAGAAAAATAAAATAAAATTAATTCAACAAGCCTTGAGAAATTTTAGAGCATGGTCCTATCCCTCATATTAGAAATGAAAGATCAATAACATAATATGTAATATAATAGGTAATAGCAAAAAATTAGGTATTGCTACTTAAAATCGGTATATGTCATTATTTTACTCACCCTTATCTTTCTTTTTATGCAGGAAAAAACATTTAAAATGCATCTTGTTTAATCTCTGAACACCTCAAATTATGAGAATTCAATGTTGTGAGGCAACAAGCAGGCGAATTTATCGATCAAACTTTTGAAAGTGATCTGCACTTCTTAGCTGTCCCAGCCTTACTCACAACAGTTGGCAATTCGCAATATTGAATCATACTAGCCTTATACTGAATGTTCCTTCCTAAACGAGGTGATTAAGCCGCCTACGGAGGTCACTTGACATATCGAAAGAAATCTCATTATTAAACTACATTTGTTCGATCTTACATGTAATTTATAAGAAAATAGTTGTAATCAGGTGTTTCCAATAATTTGCTAATTAATAACTGAAGGTGACGGTATCAGAAAACTGATTGAATTCTAATTTTATGCGATATATTTTCGCTTGGAATAACTTTTAGAACTTCAGCTCGAATTTTCAACCTTTAGGGTGAATAGATGCGACAGAAAACTTGGGGGATCACCCGTGAACTTTAAACATTTTATTCAAGTTTCCCTACATATTTTACGAATATCAAATTAAGAATTTCAATAATAATAATAAATATATTACAAAATTTGAATATCAAAACAGATTTAACCTGTCAGTCTTCTACAATTTTAATTTCGAAAAAATTGTTATTCAAAAAACTTTTAGAATCAAATTAATGTCTAAATATGCACCGCTCATATTTAGTAGACGTATACAATCAAAACTCAATATAAAATGTCAAATGGAGTAAATAAACCAACGAATATAGAAAAGTCATTTAAAATGAATGAATAAATATTTGAAGGAGACAAAATTTTGATTCTGAACTTACCATTATGAACACCAATTCTTTTTCAAAAACATAAAACACAACTTAAGGATTTCTCAAAAAATAATTGATTTTAAATGCCCTTTTTTTAAATTCGTTTATTTATTCCATTTGACATTGTATATTGAGTTTTGATTATATAGGTCTATTAAATATGAGCGGTTCTTATTTAGACATTAATTTAATTCTAAAAGTTTTTTGAACGAAAATTTTTTTGAAATTAAAATTGTAGAAGACTGACAGATTAAATCTGTTTTGATATTCAAATTTTGTTATATTTCTTCTTCAAGTAAAAGCCTTTTTATATTTTATTTTATACATAATATATAATTATATTTAGGCTTGCATAAATCTCATTATGGAATTTCAATGGTTTAAAGAAAACCTTATAATACCTAACAGTTTTCTGTAAGGTCTCAAAACATGCACTATATATTCAAAAAACAATTAGAATTCCGATAATCTCTTCATCGGCCTCGATAATATTAAAAATATCAAAATCAACTAACAATCAGTTTTTGAAATTAAAATTGTAGAATACTTACAGATTAAATCTGTTTTGATATTAAAATTTTTCTAAATAATATTTAAATAAGGTTATTTTGATTTTCACAAATTTAAATTTGTGAAAATCAGAATAACCTTATTTAAATATTATTTAATATGGATTTTCACCAAGTAAGGACTGATTCAATTCAAATTTTTCTATATTTCTTCTATCAAGTAAAAAGTCTTTTTCTATTTTATTTTATGCATAATATATAATTATATTTAGCCTTGAATAAATCTCAATGTGGAATGTCAATGGTTCAAAGAAAACCTTATAATACCTTACAGTTTTTGGTGATTTTGTGACGAACTTAGACTATCTGGATTTTTAAAGTTAGTCTGTTTAAGCAAGTTCCGGTTACATTTTAAGGTAAGATATATTGATTGTTAGTTGATCTTGATATTTCAAATATTATCTAGGGCCGATGAAGAGATTATCGGAATTCTAATTGTTTTTTGAAAATATAGTGCATGTTTTGAGAGTTTCTTGAATTAACTTATTTGAATATTTTAATATATTAAATATTTCAAATAAATTATATTTTTTGAGAAGTCCTTAAGTTGTGTTTCATGTTTTTGAAAAAGAATTGTTGTTCATAATGGTAAGATCAGAAACAAAATTTTGTCTTCTTCAAATATTTATTTATTAATTTTAAATGACTTTTTTATATTCCTTGAATTATTTATTCCATTTGACATTGTATATTGAGTTTTTATTATATACGTCTATAAAATATGAGCGGTGCTTATTTAGAAATTAATTTAATTCTAAAAATTTTTTGAATAAAAATTTTTTTGAAATTTAAATTGTAGAAGACTGAAAGATTAAATCTGTTTTGATATTAAAATTTTGTTATATTTCCTCTAGCAAGTAAAAAGCCTTGTTCTATTTTATAAATATATTAAACTGAAAATAAACGGTTTCATGTTATTTAATGTTCAATTATAGGGATAGAGAAGACAAAATTAGTGAGAAACAGAAAGAGATTCGATAAATCCAAACGGATGTTAGGAGCCTATGTAATACCTCCTCTTACGTATTCTCTGCATTTATTCTAATAATATTTGTAAAATTATAGGTTTTTCACTCAGAAAAAGTTTCTGAATTATATTGTATGTAGTGAAATATCAATTTTATGTTTTATGTTATTATCGTAACGCTAAAAGATTGATATCCTAAATATCAAGCAGAGTAATTCTGTTGGAGACATAAGTGGATAATAGTTCTTCAAAAGTAGATATTAATAATGCTTTCAAAACACAAAATAAATTATCATCCGTATTATTTATTGCAAAGGACCCAACTCCAAACATATATAAATCGGGTATTTATGAGTTATCTTGTGCGACGTGCTGTAATAAATATATAGTACAGACGTTTCTTCAAGACTAGGTTCAACGAACATGAAATGAATTTCATGAAAAATAAACAAACTTCTACTTTTACCACTCATTGTTTAGAAAACGCCCATCCTTTTCCGACAATAGATAAACTTAAAATTTTACACGTAGAATGAAAAGGAAAGAAACTTGACTATTTAGAATCTGTTGAAATTTTCAAATTTGTTCACAGAAAAAATAAGGTAAAAATAATGAATGACTGTATGGATCTATGTAACTCCAAAATTTTTGAGATATTTAAATAAGTAACATCTGTTTACCAATCTTCATTGGCGTGCTGACATTCTAATAGTTGTTAAGCGTCCCCTCACTTTGAACCTTTTTTAACCTGTTTTTATTACCTGTTCTACCTCTGTATATTCCTAAATACCCTGTTCTGCTTGTTAAGTCCTCAGTTATCTGAAGATGGGATAGTTAACTCCCGAAACTCGAGTCACAATTAAATGTGTAAAATATCAATTTATTGGTAATAAAACATAGTAATTTCTACAACTTGTTTTTTTTAATACCCCCAATATTATAAGGGTAACTGTGTGAAACTTTTTATATTATATTTCCTACTTTCAGAAAAATTCACTTAATTGCACTTTTTAAATAATGAAACAGTTTTCTCAAAAATTTCAAAAAAAAAGTAAATAATATAATACATTTTTCCTCACGAAAAAAATCTTTTTCTAACTATTAAACCTCACCACGGCCACCATTTACTACATTCTTGTCATAATTCCTGAATCCTGTTCCCAACTCGAAAAAGTCTTTTGTTTCAAAAGTATTTTCTAAGATGGATAGAGCAAAAAATAATACATCGAAACGAGATATCACATATAATGAATTAAATGCTGTAAGTCGATATAAATTTCAATATTCACAATTTAAAAAAAAAAAAAAATTTGAATATTAAAACAATTTGAAATATGTTTATCTTCTACAATTTCAATTTCAAAAAAATTTTTATTCAAAAAACTTTTAAAAATAAATTTATGTCTAACAAGCACCGCTTACATTTAATAGACGTATATAATCAAAACTCAATATATAATGTCAAATGGAATAAATAACCCAACAGATATACGAAAGTAATTAAAATTAATGAATAAATATTTAAAGAAGACAAAATGTTGTTTCTGGTCTTACCTTTAAGAACACCAATTGCCTTTTAAAAACATGAACACACTTGAAGGACTTCTCAAAGAATATAATTTATTTGAAATATTTAATATATTTAAATATTCGAATAAATTATTTCAAAAATCTCTAAAAAAATGTGCACTATATCTTCAAAAAACAAATATAATTCTAGACAATCCCGTCTTCAGTCCTCTTTTAGTATTCCAAATATCAAAATAAAAAACATAACTTATATCACTCAGGTGTTAAAAGACTTAAGCTTCGAAATACAGATCAACTATATAATTCAAGATTGATCTATGTTCTAACAAAATCAAAGAACAGTGTGAGTTATTTTAAGGTTTATTTAAATTCATTGACATTCTATAATGAGATTTATTGAAGCCAAAATATAATTATATATTATATATAAAATAAAATAGAAAGGCCTTTTACTTGATAGAAGAAATATAACAAAATTTGAATATTAAAACAAATTGAAATATGTTTATCTCCTACAATTTTAATTTCAAAAAAATTTTTATTCAAAAAACTTTTAGAAATAAATTTATGTCTAACAAGCACCGCTTACATTTAATAGACGTATATAATCAAAACTCAATATATAATGTCAAATGGAATAAATAACCCAACAGATATACGAAAGTAATTAAAATTAATAAATAAATATTTAAAGGAGACAAAATTTTAATTACTTTCGTATATCTGTTGGGTTATTTATTCCATTTGACATTATATATTGAGTTTTGATTATATACGTCTATTAAATGTAAGCGGTGCTTGTTAGACATAAATTTATTTCTAAAAGTTTTTTGAATAAAAATTTTTTTGAAATTAAAATTGTAGAAATTTTGTTATATTTCTTCTATCAAGTAAAAGGTCTTTCTATTTTATATTATATATAATATATAATTATATTTTGGCTTCAATAAATCTCATTATAGAATGTCAATGAATAAACCTTAAAATAACTCACACTGTTCTTTGATTTTGTTAGAACATAGATCAATCTTGAATTATATAGTTGATCTGTATTTCGTAGCTTAATTCTTTTAACACGTGATTGATATAGGTTATGTTTTTGATTTTGATATTTGGAATATTAAAAGAGGACTGAAGACGGGATTATCTAGAATTATATTTGTTTTTTGAAGATATAGTGCACATTTTTTTAGAGATTTTTGAAAGAATTTATTCGAATATTTAAATATATTAAATATCTCAAATAAATTATATTCTTTGAGAAGTCCTTCAAGTGTGTTCATGTTTTTAAAAGGCAATTGGTGTTCTTAAAGGTAAGACCAGAAACAAAATTTTGTCTCCTTTAAATATTTATTCATTAATTTTAATTACTTTCGTATATCTGTTGGGTTATTTATTCCATTTGACATTATATATTGAGTTTTGATTATATACGTCTATTAAATGTAAGCGGTGATTGTTAGACATAAATTTAT
This sequence comes from Megalocaria dilatata, assembly GCA_034642435.1. Classification (NCBI taxonomy): domain Eukaryota; kingdom Metazoa; phylum Arthropoda; class Insecta; order Coleoptera; family Coccinellidae; genus Megalocaria; species Megalocaria dilatata. The sequence continues at coordinate 45,537,128 of CM067859.1, read as the reverse complement.
TTCTAAAAGTGTTTTGAATAAAAATTTTTCTGAAATTAAAATTGTAGAAGATAAACATATTTCAATTTGTTTTAATATTCAAATTTTGTTATATTTCTTCTATCAAGTAAAAGGCCTTTCTATTTTATCACAATTTTTTCTTTGGAAAAACAATTAATGTAAAACGATACTTTGAACTCAAATCATAAGTATTATTTGAATAAATTTTTTAGAAGACTTCATGAACCTGGACTGTTAAATTTTAATAAGACATATTTTCATTCCTACTTATAAACAATTTCCACTTAAAGCCAATAAAAGACGTCAGTGAAGTTAGGGACCAAAAAAATCCTACCTTTTTCGGGAAACCTATGCACAAAACCAGATACCATGTTCAAAAGCTGAACCCTCTCTATACAGGGGTGTTGGGTTCAGCACAAAGTCATAACACTCCTTCAAAAACAAGCACTATATTTTTAGCTGTCCATTTTCCGACAGGAATTGAACTATACCGACCACGAAACGCTTAGTGACTGTGTGTCTCTGTGTGGTGCCATACAAGGACTCCCTTTTTTTTCAGAACTACTAAATCTTGGCTTCTTTCCTCATTCTCAAAATTTTCCTGTGTCGACTTTTTCGAAGTTCATCACTTCAAAACCCCTACACACGTCTAGACCATCCAGATCTTTTGACTTGTCGATTTATTATCTCGACTTTACTGAGAATTCTCAATCTTAACCTCGAAGGTTTTCCTTTGTGTCCTAAAATCATAATAGCGGACTTCCGTTCCCAAGATCTCCTGGTATAGATTTAAATGAATCAATCCATTGATTAATACATTGTTGCTTTAAAATTCTTGCCCGTTGTTTATGCACACTTTCAACTTCAACTATTAATGCCGCTTGTCGGATCGTAATCCTCAAGTATTCGAGCTTTATTAACTGGATGCACTTCGTGAAGAACTGAAGAGACTACTACTGGTGAGACAAATCTCATAATAAAATATGAAAGGGGTCTACTAACTATAAAATGTTTGATTTTATCGATCTTGTCGGAAATACATCTTGATAATTAAAAGTGAAAAAACTTAATTTCCTCTAATTTATTTGATTTCACAACAATTGTTTCGTCATGACAACATGACTTCGTCAGGTGAGTTTGGTACTAACTACATATTTGAGATTAAGTTCTTTAAATATTCAAAACATACAGAAAAGAAGGTAGTGAGAATTTAGAGTAATTTGTTTTTTTATTATTACACAAAGTTTCAGAAAAGTTTGAGTAAGGAGATTTATGGAGGTTCGTCTGGTCGTTTAGGCGAATCTGTTTTTTATTGTATTTGTTAATTTCGAGGGCATCTAGGTAGTTCAACTTGAGGTTCTTGTTTTCTAGGTGTAAGATTTTGTAGTTGTTGTCAAAATCATGTCCTGTCTCCAAAAGATGGTCAGCATATGCTGAATTTCCGTTTTTTCCAAGATATGCTTTCTAGTGTTCACGTATCCTAGTGTCGAAAGATCTACCTGTCTGACCAACGTATACAAATGCGCAAGTACCGCAGTTTAACTTATAGACTCCAGACTTTTTGTTTTTATGGATCAAATCTTTATTATTTTTTATTAAATTTCTTAACGTGTTTCTAGTTTCAAATGAAATGTTATAGTTAATCTTTTTCTTACTTCCTATAACATCGTCAAAGAAGATTAAAATAAACCAACTAGTCTAAATGGTCTACTCAAGTTATAATATCGTTGTCCTCTTCAAAATATCTGTTTTTCACAGAGACTGGCACGGGGTAGACAACATCTTTATGGGCGAATCAGATCTACGCATATCTTTCACCTTGGCATGTATTTACAGACCCGTCCTTGCACAGATGACAAAGTCTTTACTAAGTGCCTGGAAGAAATATCACACCGTAACTGGCTATTTCAACTGCCCAGATATGCAATGGCCCGTTACCAATCTTCCTTAAGCGAATTCACCATCATTTCCATACGCAGACCTTACCCTCAACTCAGAATTTAAACAAATAATACTGGAGCCCGCTAGGTACAGATACTAGCAGACTCTTTCTACAATAGATCTCATCATCAGATCTAATAATAATCTCCTGTCTGAGCTATTGTACCTACCTCTGGATGGTAAATCTGTCCATGTGGTATTGAAATTCGAGCTGTAGTTTTGTTATCCCTGCACAACAAGTGTTGAAAACCAAAATTTTTAAGAGGACAGATTACGAGGGGGCTATCTGCAGTATTAACGTCTTATGATTGGTCCGACATTTTTTAGCGGCGAGAGTATCGATGTTCTTTTGGAGGAATTCAGTAGAATCGTTCAACTAACACTTATTCCACGACAGTGAAACAAAATCCAAAGAAACCATGGATAACAGTCCCTTCAAATCTATTAATCCAAGAGGTCTCTATGGCAGAACTATATACGGTGTGGATCTGATACTGACTTTTGGGTCGTTCAACTGTGACCAATCTTCTCATGGCAGTGAATGACACGGTTCTTAGACGTTGAAGTCTAGTTAACAAGTGCCTTTTGGGTCAACTTTTTTCAGCAGTCTCCGAAAATTATGATCAAGGTGTCATTCGATTCGGAATGGCATCTAGATGATTTTTGAAAAAAATTAAGTTCCGCTTGCAAAAATTGCAAAAGTTATTAACAATTAACTAAAAAAAAGAAGGTTTAGTTTTTTGTAAATATCTCAAAAACTAATAAAGATTTTTGAAATAAAAAAAAATTCAAAAAGAGGAGGAAATTTCCTAAAAAAGTGTCGACTCCCGGAATTGTAGTCCCAATATTAATAATTTTCCCAGAGGGATGAAAATACGGCCGAAAACGGGTACTCGGGCTTTCGTAAGCCACGCCTACATTGGACACTATTAATAAAAATTATTTTAACAGATTAAATATGAAATTCAATAAATGAAAAAATTTCAGGGGCATACTGGATAGATGAATGAACAATAATCCGCCAAAAAAAATTTTTATCTCAATTTTTCAATTAGTTATGCAATTAATAATTTTTTTCTGCTTGGACATGAACATTGGAAGTGTGATAATTGTTAATCTGTTAACTTTAAATTTTTTTGCTCTCTTGGAGCAATTTTTGGAAGACTTCAGAATAGATCCCCGTTGGAAAAATTTGAAAATGTTCATTTTTCAGTTTTTTATTAACAATTTTCGTTGTTGCAAAATCAAAAACTTAGATTAATTATCCAAAAAAAAATTTTTTTCAAAATATTTTTAATGGTCCGTTTTTATGTTGTAGGAAGCTACATAGAAATTTTTTTTTTTTATCTCTTATTGTTTGAAAAATTGTTATAAACAAATGCGTTGTTTATAAAATAATTGAAAATTTCTTTAAGGAATATTAATCTTTGATGCAAATAATGATTTTAAGAAAAAATTTCCCAAAAAAAATTTTTTTATTGCTTAAAAACGCATTTTTTAATTAACAATCGTTTTCTCCCACTTCTGACTAATATTAATTATTAATTATTTATTATATTAATTATACTTTGAAAATCATGATTTATTTTGATTTATTTTCTTTTCATATAAAAAAAAATTTTCGTTTTGTTTAATTTTTCATTGTTTATTTAATAAACAATTTGTTATAAACAAAGAAATTTTTACTTTTTTTCCCCATTTTTCTTAACAAATACACACATGATTTTTTTTTATTAATTTTTTTATTATTAAAATAATAAAAAATAATAGAAAAATCAATAAAAAAATCATGTCTGTATTTGAGGCAGTAAGAAGAATAGGGAAAAAAATATAAAGTAAAAATTTATTTGTTTATAACAAATTGTTCATTATATAAACAATGAAAAATTAAACAAAACGAAAATTTTTTTTGTTCATATGGAAAAGAAAAGTGAATCATGATTTTTAAAGAAAAAACGGTTCCCTAATATTAGTTCGAAGTGGGAGAAAACGATTGTTGATTAACAAATGCGTTTTTAAGCAATAAAAAAATTTTTTTAGGGAAATATTTTTTTAAAATCATTATTTGCATCAAAGATTGATATTCCTTAAAAAAATTTTCAATTATTTTATAAACAACGCATTTGTTTATAACAATTTTTCAAACAATAAGAGATAAAAATTAAAAAAAAAAAATTCTATGTAGCTTCCTACAACATAAAAACGGACCATTGAAAATATTTTGAAAAAAAAAATTTTTTTCGATAATTAATCTAAGTTTTTAATTTTGCAACAACGAAAATTGTTAATAAAAAACTGAAAAATGAACATTTTCAAATTTTTCCAACGGGGATCTATTCTGAAGTCTTCAAAAAATTGCTCCAAGAGAATAAAAAAATCTCAAGTTAACAGTTAGTTTAACAATTATCAGACTTCCAATGTTCATGTCCAAGCAGAAAAAAATTATTAATTGCATAACTAATTGAAAAATTGAGATAAAAATATTTTTTGCCGGATTATTGTTCATTCATCTATCCAGTATGTCCCTGAATTTTTTCATTTATTGAATTTCATATTTAATCTGTTAAAATATTTTTTATTAATAGTGTCCAATGTAGGCGTGACTTACGAAAGCCGAGTATCCGTTTTCGGCCGTATTTTCATCCCTCTGGGAAAATTATTAATATTGGGACCACAATTCCGGGAGTCGACACTTTTTTAGGAAATTTCCTCCTCTTTTTGAATTTTTTTTTATTTCAAAAATCTTTATTAGTTTTTGAGATATTTACAAATAACTAAACCCTCTTTTTTTTTAGTTAATTGTTAATAACTTTTGCAATTTTTGCAAGCGGAACTTCATTTTTTTCAAAAATCTTCTAGATGCCATTCCGAATCGAATGACACCTTGATCATAATTTTCGGAGACTGCTGAAAAAAGTTGACCCAAAAGGCACTTGTTGACTAGACTATTGGTATACCAATTGATGTGGTCTTCTCAAATTTTTCCAAGGCGTTTGACGCCGACTTATTCACAAGCTGAAGCATATGGAAATTAAAGGCATCATGGTCTTTTGAATTGAATAATTTCTCAGTGACAGCAAACTCAGGGTCATTGTTGGTGGTATTTTTGCTACATTCGATAAGAGAGTTACAAAGGGAGTACCCCAGTATACAGGTCTTGGTTTAATTTTTTTTGCTGTACACATCGGTTCCCCCTCATTTAGCTCGTTTAAATATCTCTTGTTAGTTGACGATGCCGAATTGTAAAGTGTTTCATTTCTAACCACCTGCAGGTGGATCTGAATAGTATGGTTCGGTGGGATGAAGATTGGTTGTTGCCCCCTCAACAAGAGTTGTTGTTTGCTGTACATTGGAAGGAACAACTCTAAACTTCCGTATTCATTGGTTGGCAGCCGCTTGCTGTCCTCCGGGGCCGTCGTGTGCTTGCAGTAGAGCGAATTATTAGAGGTTGCAGTATCCGGACTGCTAAATTACTGTACACCAAATACGTGAGATCAATTCTGCATGATGTGGGGCCAGTTTGATGGGTCACTCTAAGATAGGACTCCCAGCTCCTTAAATCTGTTTAAAGCTGATGCACAAGAATCCCAATCTTTTTCTTTCGACTTGACTACCAGGAAACATTTGGGTTGTTTGGACTGATCAGCTTAGAGCACCGACGAAATTTCTGTCTAGCGTTTGTTTCCGTGTAGAACAGAAGAAAAATTGGTCCCGCAAGAGCACCAGAACATCGGAAAAGTTAAAGATAGGTACGTAATTCGTCTTCACCCGGAGCTACAGAAACATTCAGGGAAGAAAGACATTTCTCAATGTGAACTGTTCTAAAGATGTTTGCAGCCGATTTAAAGAACTTCCTATTACCCTAGCTCTCAATTCTTGAATATTCTGATAATATATTCACCACTACTCCAATTAATTCTAACTCTTTAATGTCATGCTGGCTATATAGTTTTCAGAAAATAAATTCAAATTGTGTCTGAGAAAATAGAAAAGTACAAATACATTCTAATCTATTTCAATCTTTCAAATTGAAGCTTTGATATTATAATACAATAATAAATCTCAGAACTTTCATAAATGTGTTTTACGAACATTATTTATTGAAAGGAAATATTTTCACAGACCGCGTTATTGAAGAAATTTTTTTCCGAACTGACATGAATATTTCATTTCTTAAAGTATTACTTGAGTTGCAGGATCTTCATATTGTTGAACGATTATAATTAAAAATAGATATTCATATCGATAGAGTATGACTCATATGATGACTCAATTTCCTATTATAATTTTCCTTGTGTAGAATACTGGAATTTAAATTCACGTTCTTTCATAGGTTTCTCTTTGGCGAATGTACCAGGAAACTTTAAGTCCAAACAGACATTTTCTATTCTCGAGAAACTTAGCAGAGTTATTGCCCGACAGAGGGCAGGATACATATTGAAATGTTCATCCTGATATTCTATTCAAATATTTTGTTGGAACTGGACCATACCAAATAGAACTGATAGTATAGATTTACTAATAAGTTCTGATAACGAAGAGAATATTCGGAAAATTCCAGTCCCCTCATTAATTCAAATGTTGAAATTTCTAAGAATCCGTTTTTGTGTTTTTGTATACAAACTCATTTAAATGATTACATGTCCTTAGGAATCTTGTTTGTTCTAAAATATATAATATAAATACTGGAAAAAGTAGATATATAGATCTTTCCTCGAGTTTTTATTCACCTGTAGATTGTTTACGAGAAATAAAAGTTTTTGAAAAAATATGAATATTAAAACAAATTGAAATGTTTATCTTCTACAACTTTAATTTCAAAAAAATTTTTTATTTAAAAAACTTTTAGAATTAAATTTATGTCTAAAAACAAGCACCGCTTACACTTAATAGACGTATATAATCAAAACTCAATATATAATGTCAAATGGAATAAATAACCCAACAGATATACGAAAGAAATTAAAATTAATAAATAGATATTTAAAGGAGACAAAATTTTGTTTCTGGTCTTACCTTTAAGAACACCAATTGCCTTTTAAAAACATGAACACACTTAAAGGACTTCTCAAAGAATATAATTTATTTGAAGTATTTAATATATTTAGATATTCGAATAAGTTAATTATTTTATTTTTGAAAAAAAAGATTTTTTGTTTACATCGATTAGGATGCAGCTAAAGTAGAAGTTATAACCTGAAATTAAAAGTTAGATATGGATAATACTTCAACTTAGGTAGATCTCTGGATTAGCTTTCAGAATCAACATTTTTTATTTTATGCTTCAAGCATTATGAAAATTTCGGAGAATGCCAGACAGCAACTAATAATAATAAAGTTCTTTAAAGTTTTTTTGAGTTTGTTTTATTATCTTGGCCCTTATTTGACGGAAATTCATTTTGATCACTTTAACTTCCAATAATATTTATGAGGTTTCACAATAATTATTTCATTACAACATGAGAAAAAGGTCATTTCAATTAATTTTCAATATCTCGAGAACATATATCATATCATATACAGCTTTTCTATGAAAAGTGCTTCGACAATTCAACATTGTGATAATTTAAAATTGAGGCAATCAAATATTTTCATACTCATAAAATTAAAGAAATAACTTAATTCAATTCAATTAAATTGAATGCATAGGTTTCATTTCTGAAATCCTCAGTAATATATAGAATATTAAAACAATTCTGTAAAGCATCTCTAAAATTTAATTTGAAAACATTTCTTAAATTAATTTTGAAAATTAAATCAAAATGGAATATTACTTTTATTTAAGTAGATATATGGAATTCTCAATTTTCACAATTCCCGAAAACATGAGGAAATCTATAGAAAATATACCCCATCAGCTGTTTCGAATAAATCTTATAAAAACAAATTCTGTTCCAAAAAATGCTCCAAATAAGTTTAAAAAATTTATTAAAGATATAGCACATTTTCGATTGATAAATGAAAACAATCATTAAAAATATATTATAATATTATATACCTTGCTCTCACATATCATCATGTGGCAAAACTAAAACAAAATGTTTGGGGTAAACCTAAAATATTTATTATATAAAATTCTATGTTTTTCTACAGAAAATAACATGAGGAAAAGCAAGGTTACATATTCAATTATATCAGAGAGGTGTTATGTGTAGATGTAAAAAAAATTTCAATTATTTTATATAAAATAAAAATGAATTTAAAGGATATATCTCCTATGAAACCTCTACAATATAGTGGACAAAACAAAAGTCCTAGAAACACCGTTTTTATTTAAATACACATTGAGTGTTCTCAAACATTACACAACTATCAAAAACATAAAGGAATCCATAGAAAATATAAGAATATTTACCAAAATTAGCAAACTTTAGCCACTACAAGTGTTTCAAAAAATTCAAAAAGAAATAATATCGGTCAATATTATATATTTTTTAAATAAATTCCCTTGTGCTGTTGAGTTGTGTAATGTTTTTTAATTTTATTTAAAGAAATTGTGTTGAACTTGATTCTGTAGAGGTTTCAAGGAATTATTCTACTTAATATCGGGTGTTTTTTGAATGATAGAACTATATATGAAATAAAACACATTCAAATTAAGATTGAAGCCAATTTCATTTTATTTGAAAGATAATTTTATGACATTTATGTTTTAAAAATAATTTCCGGTATATGTCCACCAAGACAAGCTCTGAGGAACCGCATTCGACCAGACCAATTTTGGACCACTTTTTCGAGTAATTCAGGCCTTATTTCATCAATAACGCGAGTTATGTTAGCTTTCAAAGCGTCTACTGTTCCTGGTTTATCAGCATAAACCAATGACTTGACATAACCTAAAAGAAAATAATCCTGGTGGGTTATGTCGCATGATCTTGGACCATTTCTGGAAATAATGTTACCGCCAAATCTTCCTTCAAATAAATCAATTGTTACGGTAGCAGCATGAGGTGTAGCACCATCTTATTGGAACCAAAACACTTCTGGGTCGATACCATTCAAATTTTGAAACAAATAATCATTAATCATCGATCTGTAACGAGCACAATTCACTGTAACATTAGCTTCAGCATCGTTTTCAAAGAAATATGGACCGATGATGCCTCCAGCGTGTAAAGCACATCATACAGTGCATTTTTCAGGATGCAATGAAACCTGCAGAATTTCTTGAGGATTGTTTTCACTCCTTATACGGCAATTTTGCTTGTTTACGTAGTCGTTCAACAAGAAATGAGCTTCATCACTAAACACAATTTTACAATAAAAAAGTGGATCAACTTCAAGCTGTTCTAGGGCCCAATCATCAAACAAAGGGCGCTTTTTATAGTCAAGTGGCTTTAGTTCTTGAACCAGTTGGATCTTGTATGGCTGTAGATCAAGATCTTTACGCGAAATTTTCCATGTGGTGGATGCACAGAGTCTAACTTGTTGTGAACGTCGACGTATAGACAAATCTGGATCATCATTAACATTATGACTAACAGCAGCGATATTTTCTTCTGTACGTACAGTTCTGTGTCTTGTTGTTGTTGTTGCATCGAGTAGAGAAAATGTTGTCCGAAATCTATCAATAGTACGACGAATAAGCTGCTCTGATGGACGATTAAGTAAACCATAAAGTGCTCTAGAAGTTTTGCGCATAGAGCACTGATTTTGAAAATAAATTTCAACAATTTGTAAACGTTGTTGCGGCGTGAGTCTTTAAATGATTACTGAATAGAAATGTCAAAACAACATGGCTTCTTCTTTCTGTTAAATCACAGTTATCCCTATCGAAAGTTCTATCACTCTTAAAAAACACCCGATATTTGAAATAAAAACTATCTTCCAAGAAATTATGTTATATTGTTGTGGAATTTAGAGGTAAAATAAACAATTATACAAATATTAATTAGATTAACCTATGTATATAAGTCGACTCGTTAGGGTGTAATCAGATCAAAATCAATTGAATAAGATCAATTCTGACAGAAATATTAATAATTTAATTAATAAAAATACACACAAGCCAAAATTTTGAAAAAAAAATATATTCGGAATACATAACCACTAGTATGAAAATTCCTTTAAACGTTGGTCAAAAAACAGAAATCTTGTTGAAAATTTTCAAATAGAACTCACAGGGAGAATTCAATTCACAATTATTCAATTTAAACACAGCCAAATTTGCAATAAATAGAAGTAATTTGAATTTAGATATCTTGTTTGAAATTGGCGAAGAAAACGGTAGAGAAAATTGTTGTTATCCTGAATCCTATATCAATTTTATTGAAATTATTGTTAAAGAACAAGCTGAATCAAATCAAAGTCATTAAAATAATGTAAATAGGGCAAATTAATCAAATTTCAATTAACTCAAGGAAACATAGTATTCACCTCAATGATGTTGAAAATGTGTAAATAAGGAATATCCTCGATGATGGATAAAGATTCAGATTACTTTTCTGGTGAATGTGATATCTATTTTTTAAAGCGGGAAATGAAAAAGTCCTCTTTAAATTCCATGCGCAGCATTTTTTAGTGACAGAATCTGTTGTTCCCGAATATTAAATCGAAACAAGTTTGGATGATTACGGTCAGTACTTTATGTTTTCTTTTGATTCTTTAGTGGTTAACTACCACTCATATGTGCTGATAATTCTATGTTTATAAAGTGAAAGAGTGTTTCTAAGGCAATCTATTCAATTTAATTCCAAAAAGTTATTGAGGGATTTTCGGTTTCGGAGAATTAATTAAGATGTATGTAATATTTCAGAAAAAACCCTTGAGGTTAATTCTCAATATGCGACTACATTTTCTTCAATTTGTTTAATTTTTTATGTTGATTGCGTGTCTTCGTAATATAGTAAAAAACATGCAATAATTATAAAAATAGGTAAATTTTAATGAAAACATTCAACTAGTAACAAATCCATCAAATGTTTGAAAATATACTTCTCTGTCAAGAAAGTACCGGGAATTTTCAATTAAAACAACATTTTTACATTTAATCGTCAAAATTTATTGGGTCGCCTTCAAAATAGGCTCCATTTGCTCCAATACATCTATGCCAACGGCACTTCCAATTATCGAAACATTTTTTATAGGCGCTTTCCGGGATGGACTTTAGCTCTCGCGCCGAATTTTGTTTTATGGCTTCAATCGACTCAAAACGGGTGCCACGAAGGGGATATTTTAGTTTTGGGAAGAGGAAAAAGTCGCAGGGAGCCAAATCCGGCGAATACGGTAGTTGCTGAAGCACGTTTGTTGAGTTTTTAGCGAGAAAGTCAGTCACAATCGTAGCTCGGTGAGAAGGCGCGTTATCGTCATGCAAAATCCATGAGTTGTTCGCCCACAAATTTGGCCGCTTCTTACGGATACGCTCACGCAAACGTTTCATAACGCCTAGGTAATACTCCTTGTTTACCGTCTGACCCTCTGGAACGAATTCGTAGTGCACTACGCCACGGATATCGAAGAAAACAATGAGCATCACCTTCATTTTCGAGCGGCTTTGGCGTGGTTTTTTCGGTTTCGGCTCATTTTTTGCCACCCATTCCGATGATTGCTGGCTTGTTTGCATATCGTACTCGTAGACCCAGGTCTCATCACCAGTTATAATGCGTTCCATGAATGTAGAATCGGAATTACAGCGATCCAGCATGTCTGAAGCAACCTGTTCGCGATGACGTTTTTGAAGAAAATTCAGGTCTTTCGGTACGAGTCGTGCGGCCACCTTTCTCATGCCCAAAATATCAATCAAAATCGTACGTGCGGACTCGTGGGATATCTTAAGATCATGTGCTATCTCTCTCAAGCTGGTACGAGGGTTTTCCAGCACCCTTTCCTTAATTTTATCGACGTTTTCTTCGATCGAAGCCTTCGATGGGCGACCACTTCACGACCGTCCTTGAAGGCTCTGTACCACTGATTTGCACGAGTTTTCGATAGAGCATTATCACCAAAGGCCTTTTGCAACATTTTCAATGCATCGGCACACGAAAATTCATTTGCAACACAAAACTTTAAACAAATTCTTTGCTCAACGTAATCACCCATAGTAAAAATCGGCACGCACTCTGACATCGACTGACTTAATCAGCTGTTGCAAACACACTAGTTGACAGATCCCGCTCAAGCTTGGCATAGTAATTAAGGACAGTGGTACCAACCTAGGAAAAAAAAATTTTACGTGCCTCATTGCCCTGCCAGATTTAAATCGATAATTCCCGGTACTTTCTTGACCGAATGTACATTATAGGAAATTAGGAAAGAGTAGAGGTACTTCTAAAATTGTATTCCCTAGGGGTCTTGTATTAACCATGATGGGAAACAAGATTTTTCGGGACAGAAATACATGTCAGTTTTCTGAAATAAATTGTAAAAAATATATATAATGTTTTTTTTAAGAAAGATTGATTCATATTTATAGAAACAAGAAGAATTTTAATTAGTTTACTACTGAAGGAATCAATAATATCCCACATGGAATTAATCGTACTAGCAATAACAGATGGTAAACAGTTAACATCTGATCTAAATTACCCGAAAATTTATGTATTGTCAAAGGCTCTTTATCCTAATTCATATTTCATCTTTACGGTTCGCCAATTTTCATTCATCGAGCTGATGAAAATATCAATCGACCGGTTTTTTTCACACAATAACGGTTCACTGGGAACGTCACAATAGACCGTAAAATCGGGGGACCATGCGCTATATTAAATTATTACCTTCCTCACGGGGCGAGGTTGTCACCACGAAGGTAAACCGAACATACCTAAAATCCTACCCTCTTGGCATCTAGTACGAGTGCCCTAAAAGGGCGTCCCTTTTCTAATATAATGCACGAACGTAAATAAATAATGTAAGATTACTGATGTAGTAGCGACACCCCACCGAAAAGGGGTGACGAAGGGATGATTCTTGGAGCGTTGCAACTGTTTTCTTGCCACTTCTCGGGGCTTGTCGCGAATTAATTGTTTTAGTATTTAGACTGTCACACCCTGCTTGGGAACATCGCTATTTGGAGGTTTGGGGGAAGATGAAACTTTGTCAATGAAAAATGCTGCAATTTTACGCAGTCTTTTTTGTTTATTATTTTTTCACATACTAAACCTGTGTAATAAGTTAAAAAAATAATCCCTCATGCAGAATTGAGTTTTGAAAAATAAAATTGAAAAAAAACCGAATAAAAATGCATTCGACGTTTGCCAATCGATTTTCTTATATTTCATCCGAAATTGTTAGGTAGAATAAGAATAAATTGAATAAGGGTTGAGCCATATGAAATTTTCATTTTTGATCGGCTATAAATGAAAAACTAAGGATCAGGTTTTCAAAGAAATGAGTGCGAAAAATGTTCAGTCTTCGAGCACGATGACGAGTTGATGTTGATGGATGTTCAGCCACATTCTGGGCTACAGCAGTGATGTTTTTCGGTGTGCTCACTGGAAGAGACCGTGAGGGATTGTTTTATCAAAGAAGGATATAGTCTTCACGAAGAAATTGATCCACAAACTGCATTTCTAATAGCATTAGATTTCTGAAAGTTTGGATAAAAGAATTAGAATCCACTTTCGATATAAGTTTTTTATATTTATTCACGTAAATCGATCCATTTCGTTAATGTCAAATATTAAACTTTCACGAATGACAGAAGTGATGTCAGTCTCGAAATAGCCACTACTTCGAAATGCAAACTCTAGATGGCCCACCCATTATTATTTTGGAGAGTTTTTTATACATTTCAGATAGTAATTAAAAATTTTTTTCTGAAAATTCTACGAATTTTAATCTGAAATATCTCTTAGAAATTTTTCAAAACAAAATTCAATATAATAATATATCTTAGAAACACTGTTTCTTTTTATAGACATAGAACTATCAACACATATGTGCCGCAGTCAATCAAAAGAGAATACAAAATATATTATATAAAATATTGACCCTTATTAATTAGCAAACATCATCCGAGACAGCTGTTTTGATTGGATATTCTTGAATAACAAATTCCATTCCCAAACACAGCCCCATATGGATTTAAAATAGTCTTGTTTTTATTTATTTTTTGAATATAGAGAGAAAACATAACTATGGAATTATCCTCACTTGATGAAAATCCATATTTAAATAATATTAAATAAGGTTATTCTAATTTTCATAGATATGTCGACGATATTTCATCTTGCTTCACAGATACAGACAGACTTTAAAAAAAATTCTTCTTATTTATCAATGAAATACATCCTTCATTATTATTCACTATGGAAACCGGACATGATAATTCTATTAATTTTCTTGATTCAACAGTTATTGGAATAAAAAATTCACATGATTTTTCAATATTTCACAAACCAACATATACGGATTCTATTATACACAATAAATCAAACCATCCTTTAAATAAAAAAATTATCAGCATTCAATTGTATGATCCATAGATTACTTAATATTTCCATGAATCGAGAAATTTATATTTTAGAACTTAACATAATTTAACAAATAGCTATTAATAATGACTATGGTCCTACGTTGATAGACAAATTGTTGATAAATAAAAATACTAAAATAGCTTCAAATATGGAATATCCTAATATAAAAGAAAACTTTGAATACATTTCTTCAAAATACACTGTATTGTATTTCTGAGAAAATTGCTACATACCACAAAAATAAATATGATTTAAGAACTTCATTTAAAACCTATTCAAACCTTGGTAAATTCATTAAAAATAATAAAGACAGTACACATGAAGATGATAAATCGGGGGTTTATAAGTTAACCTGCGGTGATTGCCCTAAAGTTTACGTAAGACAGACTGGAAGAACTTTCCGACATAGAATTTGTCAACATTTGAAAAGTTTCCTCAATAATAAAAGTAATTCCACATATGCTAACCATTTATTAGAAACAGGACAACTTTCAACCATAAATATATGATTTGAAGTAGAACACTTTATTTCCGCTTATATTTATTGTTCACAACAATTGTTTCGTTAATTACATATTGACTTCATCGGGTGAGTATGGTAACTATTTCTACAAAATCTTTCTCCTTAAATACAAGTTTGACTAACAAAATACGTGATGAAATAGAGATTTTTAGGGAATTTTCAGAATTTATTAAAAAAGGTCTAATAACGGAGATCGGTTCACAACTGTTTGGTCGTTCAGCAAAATATTCTTTTTATGGTGCCGGTTTATTTCCAGTGCTTCTAAGAGGTCCAGTCTATTGCATTTGTTCTCGATATGGAGAACATCAAAATTATTGTCAAAATCGTGTCCCGATTCTTGGAGATGCCTAGCGTAAGTAGAATTTGATTTATTCTTAACGAATGAATTCTGATGTTGATGAATCCTACTCTCGAAAGATCTACCAGTTTTTCCAATGTATACATATGGACATGAACCACAAGTTGACCTAAATAATCCTGAGATCTTGTTCTTATTGACGATATCTTTATTATTTTTATTGATTTACCTAAATAATTTATTGTTTCAAATGAAATATTAAGGTTTTGATTTTTCTTCTAATATCTAGCTATCTGTTCAGATTTTTGTCCTATGTACAGTAAGAAAATAAACTTTTCATTTTTTATTCTGATTTGTGGGTAAACTAATGACATAGATTGCTTTAATTTTATTTTATTCAATAATTTGTCAATGATTGGTGGATTATACCCATTATTTACTGTAATTTGTTTTATTATATTTAATTCTATTTCAAAATTCTCCTGTGACATAGGTACATTAACTAATCTATATAACATACTATTGTATGCTGCTAATTTTTGGGACAAGGGATGATTTGAAGAAGAATGTATTGTGCAGTCTGTGTATGTTGGTTTACGGTAAATCGAAAAATTATGTCTATTTTAGTTATTTTCAAGTCTAAAAAATTTATGCTATTATTTTTTTATTCTTCGTCAGTAAATTTTATCGTAGGGTATACCTGTTTGATAACTTCTAAAAATAACGAAAGTTGTCTAGACGTACCGACAAATAGGCAAATAATATCGTCAACGAAACGGTACCAATAAATGAAATACTTGAAAAGAAGGTGTTATTTTAGTTATTTTTCTAGGAAATCCATGAATATTTCAGCTAATATAGGACAGGATCGAAAGGCTTTCGTTATCCTCGTAAAATATTCCATTAAACAAGAAATACTTCTGTGCAATGCATACATTAAGAATATCTATTATTCTTTGTTTAATTACCGGGTTTGTATGATTTTTCAATAGTAGCATTTCTACTAATTTTATTGTTTGTTTACGAACAATAAGAAGTGTGCAACATTCCAATTTTACTGGTTAATTATATGTACAGATAAGTCAATTGGTGTTATTTTTGAATCACTATATCTTTTTTTCTCGTCATACGATTCCGATAAAACAAAGCCAAAAGGTTGCGGCAGTTTTTTCACCATATAACTGTATGTAAGAACCGCATTATAATCCATCTAGAAGTTTAGGAGATTAGCAGTAATAAATGCACAGTCAGAAGACAAACCTATTATAAATCATTTTCTGTGCTCTTTTACTCTTCTTTTACCATTCTCCATCTATTTCTGGCAAATATTAACAATGTACAGACATTCCAATTCTACTGTTTTGGTTTACGTATAGATGTAGAGATGAGTCAATACTTGTTATCTTTAAATGACATGATTTCATAATCTGAATGCAAAAACCACATAAAAATCCATTGAGAAGTTTCGGAGATTAGCAGTTACAGACAGACAAAAAAATAAAAGAATGTCTTTTTTTGTATTCTGTTACTTTTGTTTCATAAATCTCAATTGATTTCTGGTGAATATATTCAATTTAGACACATTTCGATTCTACTGTTCTCTAATATGTATAGATGAAATAATTTAGCTTTATGATTTACTGCTTGATTATGCCACGATGTTCTACATCGAATTGTGTATATATATTTTTGTCGATTTTCATAATAACCAAAGCACCCACCAGCTATAAGCTCCTTATTGTCGATATAATGTAATAAGTCTACAGGTTGCAAAGAAATAGGCACAAATTCCAAATTTCACATTGGGAATGATGGACATTTCCTTGAATAACAGGTGATAATTTCGACATTTTTGGGTGGCCCACATAAAAGAGTCCAGCCGGATATTTCCGTCAGTAGTAATGATTCCGGAAAAATTAAATGACAATTGGAGTCCAGTAACATTTGGTTCTGAAGGTTATACAATTTTATTCATGAATATGCTAGAAAACACTTACTTGGTGTTCATTTTGGTGTAAGATACTCGTTGAAAATGATCGGCGAAGTGCATTTAGTGGTCGAATGAACGAATTTGAAATAATTAGAACCCCTAATTCACTACCGTTCTTTTCTAATCAGTACGAGCATTAGTGCCTTTTTCAACATTTTCCCCCACATTTTATAACATTTCAAATGTTATTTCATCACATACTAAAATTATTCTCTGACGAAGATCTTCTAGAGAAGTAGGTTAAATAATGTAACACAACATGTTTAATAAAGACACTATTACTGTTAAAAAAAAAACGATAGGAAAACTGAATAACTTATTATTTGAAATTCGTCTAGAAACTCGACCACTTAATGCACTTCACCCAGCACATCCAATGAGTTTTTCACACCAAAACGAACGTCAAACATTTTAATATATTCATGAATAGAACTGCAAAACCTTCAAAACGATTCCTATTGCCATTTAGGATGTCTTGCCTCACATAAACTATCTCGGCGTTTTCCAGAAAATATATTACTTGCGGAAATAATCAGCTGGACTGTTTTGTGAAGTTTTTTGATTAAATACCCTCAACATTCTACAGGGAATATTATATTAACTTATAATAACATATATATGCTATGAATTAAAGTAATGTTTCAATTAATATAAAGTCAAAATATTAATAAATCATTAGACATAAGTATGAACAATTACAAAAATTAATTGATGGCTAAAATAAGCACATCATAAATTCATCCATTGAATAAAAAGTACACTTAGTGAGAATCATCTTGATTTTCTGTGTAAATGCTGTATAATGCAGTGACATCAGGTGTTGAGGAAGTTTATTGTACATCTTTAAACAAATACATTCCAGGTTTTGGCATTTTGTGTTCACAGTCAGCTCCTATGTTTTCTCTAAGTTTACTGCCATATCATTCATTCTGAACCTACAACGCACTTTATGGTTTCCTTTGACTTATTTAGCAGTAAAGTTCTATTTTTTGCTTTATTTAAGTATGATGATCATCAGCGGAGAGGGTCTTATGGTCTGCAGTAATATTACATACTAGGTCATCGATATAAATGAGGAAAAAAGTCGGTCCTAGCAATGATAGCTGAGACACTCATCTGCTAATTCTCATTCTTGCAGACCTTTTGCGTTCCAAATCTACTACTTGGTAACGATTTTCAAGATGGGCCTTTTATTCCTTAGACTTCAACTTGCTTAGAAGCTTTTCATGGTTGACGCAGTCGAATGCACTAATTAAATCCATGCACGTTAGCATCACGTCATCTGCATCATCCAATGCCTCTAGGATGAATTCGACAATGTGGACCAAAGCAGTGGTAGAGTTGACTTCCCCATTCTAAACCAGGCTAGCAATTTCTATACAACGAATTTCTCTCCAGCAACGAGTTCAACCTTATTTTGAGAAGGAACTTCCAAACTAAGAATACCCTCCTTTGATTTCAGATAAGTCCTCTGTGTCGTCCAATGCCTTCATGATGAATTCGATAATGTGAACCAAAGCAGTGGTAGTTGACTTTCCCTTTTGAAAGCCATGCTGGCAATTTTCATGCAACTAATTGCTATCTAGGAACGAGTTCAACAAACATTTGAGTTCAACCTAATTTTGAGAAGGAACTCCAAACAAAGAATTCCTTTCTATGACAGGAATATATGGTGGACTTCAAACTGAAAAGATTCACATTATTTCTCGAATCCGCAATATCGATTTTTTATTTTCGAGATAATAAGGGATTGCGGGTTCGAATCCCGCTGCGCTGATGAGTGTATTTGTGTACGTCAGGTGGTGAGATACGGCTAATAACCACAGCAGTCAATGTCATTAATCTCAACAAAAAAAAAGTCTCTTGGTTTGATTCAGCCGATGCTTGGTCGTAATTATTCATAACTAACTTAATAATGAAATACATGTTTCTATTTGTACTTTATTTTACGTTTTACGTACGTTTCGTATTAGGCGGACTTCATCAGGGTACTCTGATGAATTCGTACGTTCAGTATCATTTGGCTCAAGTGGAAATTAATCAAGTATTAAATAAGGTTATTCTGATTATTGAATTAAATAACCATAAACATTTGTGAAAATCAAAATAACCTTATTCAATATTACAAAAAATTATGCTTTATTTAAAAGCCAATAATACACATTTGTGTGATATTTGCAATGGCCTCAACTGTCTCTTCTAAACGTAACTATTCTATCCTTTGTTATTTTTGCATGAATTTTCAATCGCGAATATTTTTTGAACAGGTGGTAGATGTTATAAGTTAAATCATTTCACAAATGAACAATATCATAACAAAAAAACACGACAGGACATCCAGTACCTAACAATATAATATATGTTTGATTGTATCGGTCTCTACTTGTCGGAAATACATCTTGATGATTAAAGTAAAACAACTTAATTTTCGCTAATCTATTTAATTTCACAACAATTGTTTCGTCATGACATCATGACTTCGTCAGGTGAGTATGGTACTAACTACATATTTGATATTGAGTTCTTTAAATATTCAAAATGTACAGAAAAGGAGGTACTAGGAATTTACAGTAATTAGTTTTTTTTATTATTACACAAAGTTTCAGAAAAGGTTAAGTAAGGGGGATTTATTGAGGTCCGTCTGGTCGTTTAGGAGAATCTGTTTTTTATTGTATCTGTTAATTTCGCGGGCTTCTAGGTAGTTCAACCTGAGGTTCTTTTTTTCTAGGTGTAAGATTTTGTAGTTATTGTCAAAATCATGTCCCATCTCCAAAAGATGGTCAGAATATGTTGAATTTCCGTTTTTTCCAAGATATGCTTTCTCGTGTTCACGTATCCTAGTGCCGAAAGATCTACCTGTCTGACCCACATATACAGATGGGCAAGTACCGCAGATTAACCTATGGACTCCAGATTTTTTGTTTTTATGGATCAAATCTTTATTATTTTTTATTAAATTTCCTAACGTGTTTCTTGTTTTGAATGAAATGTTGGAGTTACTCTTTTTCTTTAAATGTCATAAACAAAAAGTCCGAAAAAAATAGCAAGATATTTAAAGAAAAATAGTAACTGCAACATTCCATTCAAAACAACGTCAGGAACTTTAATAAAAAATAATAAATATTTGATCCATAAAAACTGGTCTGGAGTCTATAGGTTAAACTGCGGTACTTGCCCATCTGTATATGTGGGTCAGACAGATAGATCTTTCGGCACCAGGATACGTGAACACGAGAAAGCATATCTTGGAAAAAACGGAAATTCAACATATTCCTACCATCTTTTGGAGACAGGACATGATTTTGACAATAACTACAAAATCTTACACCTAGAAAAAAAGAACCTCAGGTTGAACTACCTAGAAGCCCTCGAAATTAACAGATACAAGAAAAAACAGATTCTCCTAAACGACCAGACGGACCTCAATAAATCCCCCTTACTTAACCTTTTCTGAAACTTTGTGTAATAATAAAAAAACAAATTACTGTAAATTCCCACTACTTTCTTTTCTACACATTTTGAATATTTAAAGAGCTCAATATCAGATATGTAGTTAGTACCATTATCACCTGACGAAATCATGTTGTTATGACGAAACAATCGTTGTGAAATTAAATAAATTAGCGGAAATCAAGTTGTTTTACTTTAATCATCAATATAATATATTTTCAAAACAGAATATTCAACATTATAATATAAAATTTATTGAAACGAGAACAACAAACTCAATAATATAAATTACTCTCCTCTTTTTAATAATAGTCATTTTATTTTAATGATTTAGTGGACCTTACAGACTATCAGTATTCAAAATCTGTTATAAGTATAACTCGGACCCCTGATGACACGTCAGTGCTATTATGTATTTTCGGGTTTCTAGTCCTTCCAAAGTGCATCAGACACGTCACTAATCTTCATTTTTATACGTTTTCGAAACAGGAAGTGTTGTTATGATATGTTTTTTTCTTAATCAAAAAAATAAGGTGTTGCTCATTTCGAAACCTTTCATAAAGTGTCCAACTCAATCATTTCTTTCAGTCTTTTATTCAGGTGATAAAACGCTTTATTTGAAGCTAATAAAAGAGTTTTTATGGAGGTTCATTTTTTGGCTGTCAAAGAGTTCAGTAACGTTTTGAGATGCCCACAAACGCTAAGTTCGAAAAAACCTTGCTCACCCTTCTCGATTATATCAAACAACCATTCATTCGTATTTCCTTTTATGCCTTCTTTGGTTTAGTGCGAGAGCAAGATGATGATAATCTGACAGTTATGTTTTGTGGAGCGAACATTCCGTGGAATATGAAAGTTATATTTTTGCTAAATGGAGCTGCTGAAATTTATAGAGTTTTGATAAAGGATTATTGTCGCTTTTTGTTCGTGACGACCAGTAAAGATGAAATAGCTATTGTCTCTATGTTATGGTGTTTAAGTGAGACTCTTTAAATGCCCTTGGTGAATAAGGAAAATATAAAATCTTTGAAAATACCTTACCGGGTACTCTGGTATTCTGACATTATAAAATTCAAATACGCACTTGTTTTTAGATACCTAAAGATAAACATTGAAAGGATTAAGCTTTTACCACTTGGCAGATGAAACAAGTAAGATAAAAAAAAATTGGCATTCATTGATATGCACTCTTATAAATATATTATTTCGGAAATGTGAATGTTGCTTTAATTTTGCTTTGTAATGCATGGTCATTTTGTTGATGCTGAGATTCTTTTGGCACTCTAGAGCATTTATATTTGTTTTCTTTATTTTAAAAGGAGTATAAGCTATGGCAACAGAAATTTCTTCGAAAAGGCACAATACAATTTGCATCTGTGTAAAATTTAAGTAAAAGTGTAAAAATACATTTTATATGAGAAATGAAAATTTCGAACTAATATTTTCTGAAATTCGATGTTTTTAAAGCAATAAATTTTTGAGGATAATTCTAAATAAAATTTTATTGACCATGCTATAATTAAATAACAAAGTATAACTATGAACTAGTAACCTATAAGTATTCTTCTATAGTTAAGCTGAATTGTGATGTATTGTTGTTTTTATTTCCTGTATTGACATTTCATTTATATTCATAATTTGAATTCTTTGATTTCGCAATAATTTTTATAGGATTTTAGCTGACTCATTTGATGCTAACTCTTTGAAAAAATCTTTTTGTCAATATCTTGAAAAACTTGATTCTTACTTATTTCTGACGGTGTATAAAAATTTTGAAATTCCTCAGTTTGTGATTTTGGAAGGGGATTTCAATTAGAAAGAGATAGATTTTCTCGATGAAAATTGAATACTGTTTCTGATTTTCACGGTGGATGTATTTATACCCTTTTCTCAAACCAGGATATTTATCATTTCTTAAAGAAACTGATTTTTTAGCAATTTCCTTCTATAGGTTTTTCAAGGTATTTCTTTTTGTTCTCTGATTTCTTTTACATTTTTATATGCCTGTTATTTGGAACGGTATACACGGTGTACATTTAGTTACTCATATTTCGAAAATAGTGTGATACATCAGTTCCCTTGATAGTTTTTTACCTTTTAAATTAAATTTCCAATGATTTCTTCGAAAGATTATCACCAAGTGTTTCTTCAGAGTTTTCATCTGAGAGTTTCATGCAGAATTTTTCTGCAGATGCAAGGTAAATATGTTGTTTCATTTCAGTTTCTTATCATCCAATTCTTCAAGTTAATTTAAAATTTTGATCTAAATCTAGGATTTTGCATAAGAAAGAAGATCTGATATCTAACACATAAGCATACCATTATACAAGTTCTTACATTCATATTAAATTTTCTGATCTTTTATAACAATTTCCATATATCGACTTCATCAATGATCTCTCTACATAAATTTACATTTTGAATTCTAATGATTGGCTCCAAAAATTATAACACATAATTCACTCGAACGTTTATATATAAATTAAATGAATTACAATTATGCGTGCATCTGTGTCTCCTAGGAAAGTTCCGCAGTGGTGATTAGAGTGATCATCCTGCCCGCTGGGCCTATGATCACTGCCACCATGGGCGGGGGATTGGGATACGCCCAATCAGCATACAAAATGAAAGATAAGTCCCCCTTTGCTGCCAGTATAGACTGGTAGCTTCTAAGCACTATCGTACTTCTACTGGCTATGCATTGTCAGTGCTCGAGTTTTTGAGACGCAACTCACACGCCGAAGGGGCTACTTTGCTTCCACCGCCACGACCGCTCGGGGCCCAGACTGGCCATAGACTCCCCAGTCGATCCTGGTTCAAATACCCTCATGACCTGCGAAAAACCACACACCAACTTATCCCTCACATAGGGCCCCTGCAGTATACATATGCTCAACCTTTCACGCATCTTGCACTCGCTCAATTCACACCTGACGCCGTAGCATCTTTGCCCATTCAACAGCAGAATTTTTAGTATCCTATCTACCCTAGGTCAGACGCGCTCTCATTCGCGCTTCCCTTATCTGGAACTCCGGACACCTAGTACTTGTCGTACTGTGTCCAGCATCCTTGCCTTTTGCCTTAGAGATTCGGCATTCCTCCTTACCCTTGCATACCTTTGAGACGAGCCTCTCTGTGCCACCACATTACCTTTTTCTCCTCTTTTGTTCCGGCTTCTTAGCCTCACACACTGCCGGAACCTGACCAGGTCAAGTCCAGCCCTATTCTTTCTGTCGAGCTCTCTAAAGAGCGCTTCCTCAGACATACTCGACAGTATGTTGTATACTAACACCTTGGGACCCAGTTTCTTGGGTTACTCCCCTTTCATACCTATGCTCTGGAGCCCCTCACATTTGCTCAGGCACTCCAGCTCTCCTCCGGTTTTCGTCTCAATGACGATACCGCCGTTCTTTCGGCACTTTCTTACGGCGGTGACTCGTATGTTACCCTCCGATGCCACCGTTGCCAGCAAATTCTTCTTCACAGCCTCGCTGTCCATTTTCCCTTCTACGTCAAGGCGCAGCTCTGTCTCACTGGAAGCGGTGGCCTGCTCACAGGCACCGCAGCTCGCACAGTCGTCCACTCACGACATTCGCTCGATTTCTAATTGTCCAGTAGCAATCCTCCTCTCCCATCTCCCCTTTTCATTCAAGATCCCACGCATTCGTTCGAGTTCCCTCGACATCTTCCCAATCATACTTTCATACTCAGCTCAGTATGACTTCAGCCACATTCTTGTTTAGCGGCTCGCCTCCTGAAGAACAACGTCCCTCATCCTGGCTGAGACCGCCCTTACTCGCTCTACAACGCACGCATTCTCATCTATACTTCCGCTCTCGCTCACATTCGCACTTGCAGCTGCACTTGCCTCAGTGGTTCCTTCAGAGCTGCCTTCAGGCCTTGGACTCGCACGCTTTCTTTTCTTGTGTCTCCTTTTACCTCCACTATTTAAGAATTCAAGATTATTCATCTAGATCCCACGAGTTCTACCCGAAATATACTGTCACCCGCGGCAGAGCGTCCATACCGGGGAAAGGCTAAATATCCCACCCGGGGCTTGGCGCCCATGTGGTTAGGAAATCTAGGGACCGACTACCCTTCGGCCACGCATCCTTTCGGCAATCTACCACACCTTAGGATTGGGGTTTTTTATAGTTGTCTCCTTGCGAGCTAGATGGTTAAGTCACGCTCCCCATCCATCCTAAGGCATGTCTAGGTCCGGACGGTATATACAAGGTGGGGAACCACCAGGACCTCGGATTCGGCGAATCCCGTGCTGTCCGTTACCGGAGCAGCCCCTGAGTAGATCTCCTAGGACAATAAAAACCCTCTCCTTCGAAGAGTAAGATTGGTTGACATTTTCCAGTTAAAGCGAAATACAAAATTTTGAGTGTTTATAATTTAGCGGATTCGCTAGTAATTATTTTCAAAATAATACTGAATAGGGTAATGTATCATGTTTGCACCGGATTTGACTCTGTTATTCCGGATATAATTGACTGAAAACAGAATTAACCATATCACTATGTAATATTACCAAATTTAAATATCCCATCTATAAAAGTTTTTTACCCATTGAAACGAAATTTTTTCCTGACAATTACTGTTACTAAGCTTTATCAGCATCTTCTTCTATATTGTTAATTTAAATTTCAGTTTTCTTCTTATTTGATTACTGCATTATATTCTTTCGGAATATAATGAACCATATAGTTAGTTACGTAAGGTTTATTATTTTTTTCTCCTAAATTTTTCTCATTATTTTAATAACCTTTTCAGTTTTCAGTGCAATCTGTAATGAAATTAAGCTGTTCGTTCGATTTTTATTTAAATTCCAATTATTATTTTTTTTCATACGGAGTTCCAATCGAGAGTGTTTATACACACGTGTTCAAAATCAAGAGATATTATAAATAATCGGACGTTATTAGTTTGAATTTCAAATAGTTAAGCAGTCTATATGACTGTTATTTACAATTTGCATCAATATTCTAAAGAACATTTTCATCTAATCTTAATATTGTTACATAATGTTGTTCCTGAATTGAATTGAAAAATAAGAATTTGTAAACTCCTGTGTTATTAATTAGTATTTAACTATTGTGCAGCGAAAAGGTTTTAAAACCTCTATGCCAAGACAAAATTGCATCAATTGGACATTGTCACTGCTTTGAAGACTACTTAAGTCGTTATTTCTCGCCTGTGGAATCAATGTCGTGTAAGTGATAGCGTGAAAAAACGACATTTTGGTCCAATAAGGTTGATAACCTCTCGAATGGACCGAAATAATCAATTAAAAGCATCTCAACTGAGTAGCTGGTTGCTGAGAGTTTAAAATGTGCATGATTTGAGATAAACCATCTTCAGGCTAATAACGGGTACCAATATGGTTAACAAATTGCCATGGAGGTATCATCCCTTAAAGAATATTTGATGTTGGACTAGAACGGGTTACTATTATATCCCCAGATTTTGAGTATTTGCGAATAGTTCGACATTTTATGTATTTGAAAAACAAAAATAACTGATGTTAAAGAGGTACCAATCATAATTTTTGTCGCAAAACGAAAGCATTCTAGAGCCTGAATAAAATATTCAGTAGAATAAACTCGTTGTAATACCAATATAAAAAATAAATATTATATATTAAGATCTTCTGAACTAAGCTATTACTCGGAAGAATTTGATTTAATTTTATTATTAGACAACATTTTCAATGACGTTAGGCTTTTCCTTCCGTAGATGTCCTGCCAAGTTTTACAGCGATGTTCTCCACCTTCTTCTTGATTAATGAATATATATTACTTCTTTCTTATATAAAGTAAATATTTCCCTTCATCTACAGATGCCCTTGAGGTAGACTTGGACAATTCGACTTCTTCATCTGAAATAACAGAATTTAGTTTGAAATAATAAAAATGTTTTTATTTATAATTTGCTCTTGTTCTACGTTATATTCCATGTAGAAAATTCTTAAATTCTGCTAACCAATTCTTCAGAAAGACTTGAATGACAAAAGGGAATTACTTTGACATTTAATTTTTGGTATTCTGTTGAAGTATGAAAGTTTGTTGTTCTCTAGATACAAACAATCTAGAACAGCACTTACGTGAGTTCAGAAGCCTTTACGTGCTTGCTCAATAGTCCATTTTTCCTGAAAATTTCAAATCTCTGACCAGCTTCTTGTAGAAGCTACAAATGGTGAATAAAAATTTTGCATTAGCCTTTGTGTAGTTATTTTAAATCTAAATGCTGAATTTAAATTCGACTACTGAAAACTGCTCTGCTCACAAAATTTTAGTTTTTGTTTTGAAAATTCTAATTATAAGATACTACAGAAATTTTACGAGAATATGTTCGTTAGTACTCTCCTTATAAAGCCCAAATTTCTGATCAATCAGATTTATACTTCAGAAAATATCAATAAAAATAAGATGAAATTTCAAATACGAATAATTACGAAACCATCAGGCCGCAAACATATTCCGAAAGTTTCAAGTCTCCATCTCTTTCCGTTCGAAAGTTATAATGTTTAAGGTAGCGGTCGACCCTGATCCGCTCACAAATTGTGCACGGACATGCACGTTATTATTATATTTCCAAATGCCAAAGTTCAGACCGATCGAAGTTGTAGTTTCAACAATATTGGAAAAAATATGGAATATTTCCAAACGTGATGAATTCTGCCGAGATATTTAGTCAGTTAAACTAATCTGAAAGTTTCAAGATTCTAGTTATTTCCGTTCGAAAGGTTCTCCATCAGTAAGTCGTTCAAGATCATTTTTCGTTCAAATTTCCAAAATTACAGACCTTTGGCCCAAACGATAGCACTGTATTCTCTTAAACAAGAGCGAAAAAAGGCGCGATCTCAAATACATGTCTATATATGTAAAATTTTCAGAACCTCTTCAAAAATTCTTGTTTTAGTTTTGTTTTGGTGCTAAATTACGAATACTATAAATAGACAATTGTTTCGATATGCTTATAATATAATTTTTGATTGTCTCGGTTTTTACTTGACGGAAATTCATCTTCAATATAAGAAAAAGAAATGTTAACTTCCGTTATTTCATTGATTTACACGACAATTGTTTCGTCATACCATGACTTCATCAGGTGAGTATTTAAACTGAGGTATACAATGCAAAACATGACCTTAAATACACAGCCCTGGTACAAAAAATAGAGGGGTGGAAAGAGATGGTATATAATTAATGAAAAATATTAAGTAGGGGGGATCTATTTAAATCTATTTGATCATTCAATAAAATTTGTCTTTTATTATATTTATTGATCTCTAAAGTTTCTAACAGATTTAGTTTCTGACTTTTGTTTTCAATATGTAATATTTCATAGTTAATATTAAAATTATGGCCAGTCTATAACAAATGGTTGGCATAAGTTGAATTCGGTTTATTATTAATGTAACATTTTTCATGTTCTCGTATCTTTGTTTGGAATGAACGGCCTGTCTGTCCCACATATACACATGGGCAATCACTACATGTTAACTTGTAAACTCCTGATTTTTTGTTTTTAGGAATGACGTCTTTATAATTTTTTATTAAGCTGCCTAAAGAATTGATAGTTTTAAAAGAGATGTTATATTTTTCTTTTTTCTTTAAATATTTAGCAATCTTTTCAGATTTTTGGCCTATGTAAGTAAGTTAATGAAATAAATTTGGTTTCCTTAGAATTTTAAAATTTTGGATATATAAGTGATATTGCTTTCTTTTAATTTATTTTATCAAGTAAATGGTCTACAATTAACGGATAAAAATCATTATTGAAAGCTATTTGTTAAATCGTTTTATACTCTTTGTCAAAATTTTCTTTCGTCATGTTTCGTCATGACGAAAGAAAATTTTGACAAAGAGTATAAAACGATTAAACAAATAGCTTCAAATAATGATTTCAATAAAATAAATTACAAGAAAGCAATATCACTTATATATCCAAAATTTCAAAATTCAAACGAACCCAAATTTATTTCATTAACTTACATAGGCCAAAAATCTGAAAGGATTGCTAAATATTTAAAGAAAAAAGAAAAATATAACATCTCTTTTAAAACTATTAATTCTTTAGGCAGCTTAATGAAAAATAATAAAGACGTCATTCCTTAAAACAAAAAATCAGGAGTTTACATGTTAACATGTAGTGATTGCCCACGTGTATATGTGGGACAGACAGGCCGTTCATTCCAAACAAGGATACGAGAACATGAAAAATGTTACATTAATAATAAACCGAATTCAACTTATGCCAACCATTTGTTATAGACTGGCCATAATTTTTATATGAACTATGAAATATTACATATTGAAAACAAAAGTCAGAAAATAAATCTGTTAGAAACTTTACAGATCAATAAATATAATGAAAGACAAATTTTATTGAATGATCAAATAGATTTAAATAGATCCCCTCCCCCCTACTTAATATTTCTCATTAATTGTATACCATCTCTTTCCACCCCTCTATTTTTTGTACCAGAGCTGTGTATTAAGGTCATGTTTTGCATTGTATACCTTAGTTTAAATACTCACCTGATGAAGTCATGGTATGACGAAACAATTGTCGTGTAAATCAATAAAATAGCGGAAGTAAACATTTGTTTTATAATATAAAAAAACCTTCTCTTAAATTATGAAAGTAGTTTGCTATTCAGTACACAGTATTAATGACTCTATTGAAGGGTGTTATTTTTGGGCAACAATGTAATATGTGACACCCAATTTGAGAGTTCTCATAGTGAGTTTGGTTTAGAAATTCATCAAAAATATATTCACCCCAATACAAAATTTGCATAGTTTTCATATTCATGTTCAAAAACAGTGGTATTAATCCACAACTCATTTCGAAAATTTTGTCCAGCGGTGAAGCACACTTTTGTTTAAGCGTGCCATGTCAGTAAACAGAATCGCTACATTTGTAGCGATAATTCCTAACAAGCCATAATTGAAACAGCATCACTTCTATAACAAGTTATCGTTTAGTAAACTTTATCATTGATCTTTATATAGAATCATCGAACTTTAAAAATGATAAGGGTGCAAAAGCACCAATAAACTTTCAGTGGTACAGAAACATGATTACCAATAATCTACATTGAAAGGTACTTATTATACAGATATGTGGTTTCAGCTGTTCACATGAACGACAATACGGAATATAATTTATTTTCCTGAATTAAATATTTGACGAAAGATTAATTTTAATAAATAGACTTGTTAATTGGCTATCTCCTTCGTACGGTTCGACGCTGTCAGAATATTCAAATAAATTAATTTGGCTGATCTGTACCAAAAATCATCAACAAAGAGTATGAGCTATGGTAATAGAAAGTTCTAGAAATCTATACAGTGTAACATACATCTGTATAACAATTCTGTACTCAAAGAAACCCGACAAGGTTTGGTTAATCACAGAGGCAAATTTCAGACATGCGCACGTTTCAAACTGATTGGTTTTCGTTAGTGCAATGTATGCTTGTGACTCTAAATCTGTCAAGTATCTATGTTCGCTATAAACACAGAGACACTAAGGCATTAATAATACACTAGCGCTATCTAGAGAATGCAAAATACATACAAGTCATACCTTTGCGAATTAATTCAAGTAAAGAAATAAATCCTGCATATTTTCACGTTACTGACGCAGAAAAAACCTTCCTTATGCTCAAATCGGATCATAATTAGCCTTAATGCTCATAATTAGCATCCATTTAAAAAATCACCCGTTTGTTGAATACCTTTTTTTTGGAACATTCTATATATTGGAAAATAACTTCTTGAGATGCAGAAATAGAAATACAAAAAACCTATTTCCGAACGAAATTTCTAAAGTGTTTGGTTGGGCAGCTATGGTAGAAGAACGCACCTGTATATAAATTGCACAGGTACGTATGAGAATAGATGTTAATGTAAGTGTTTTCTTTAGAGAGAGTATTTAAATACTCACCTGATGAAGTCATGGTATGACGAAACAATTGTCGTGTAAATCAATAAAATAGCGGAAGTTAACATTTGTTTTTCTTATATTGAAGATGAATTTACGTCAAGTAAAGACCGAGACAATCAAAAATTGTGATATTTTTTTGATATTCTTAGATCTTCTCTTTAGATCTCTCAGAAGCTATAACTTGTGCGAGTAAGGAGATCAGTTGTGTGCTGGTTAGGTCTGCTGGTTAGTCTGACGTTATAACTATTATGTCCACTAATGAAAGATATATTGGCTTTGAAAATAATTTGCTGCGTTTTATAAGAATCATCATATTCTGTTTGCTTTAAACCAAACTTGGGCTTCATCTATTGTCACTTCTTCTTTATCGTGCCCAATGTTTAGGAACGACGTGTCATCGCGGAAAAGAAACATCTAGTTTCACGTTTGTCGTTAATATAAATCACGAATAAATTGGAGCCCAATAGGGAGATCTGCGTGACACCTCACTTAATTTATCCTCTGCATCCTGCTTGCCAGATAACTTCTTGTCAGGTCGAGAGAGTCCTCAGATGATCATAATTTTGTATGGGTGCATTCTTGTTTTAGAGATTGTTTGACAGCCGCATCTCATTTTACGACTCTAACGGTTAGATCTCGGCTTGAAGAGCTATTAGGAACAGAATCATCTCTGCCAAGTTCGAGCAGCTAGGTGAATAGTTAGTAATTATAGATCCACCATTACTAGTTTACTCCTCTGCAACAAATCCACTATCTTCACTGTGTCATGTTATTGCATCTGTTGATATCATCTGACCACCGATATTTCCTCCAAACCAAAACAAATAGATTGCCCTCTCCAAATACGGGAGGTTTTTTTGATCCTGTATTATAATTCACGTACTAACGTAAAACTGTATAAGGATCAATTTTAAACAGAAGGCAACAATATTTTGCATGTTAGGTTTACAATGAATTCACGATTGTTATCGTTGATAATCATAATATTATTCTGAACTTTTAACTTATTCAAACTATTACCTTCCGGATCATTGTGTGAACTCCATTCTTGCTCCTCCACTGATCCGAATTTCAGGTAGAATAAATTTGTTACTATCAGCAAAATCGCCGTATATGTGAAGAGAAAAGTCCAATCATCGAACTAAAAATAGATAGCATTATATAGGGCTTCCAATTTAATATTTTAATCTTACATCATGTAGACCCATGAGTATGACATTAACCATGTTGAAGATCAAACTAATCCATGTAGCTATACCATAAACAATTGCGGCAAAGTTGGACGTAATATCATTCACATTTAACTTGGATCCACAGATGGTCCCAACACTGGTCACAAAGATGATTACCAAAATTGCTATTCCCACATATTGATTTGAATGAAGGTCCAATGCCAGCACTATGAAGAAGAACGCTGGTATACAGCTGCCTGAAATAATATTTTCATGTTATTGTACTTACTTTATTAATCAGCAAATATAGCGTTCGACTGACTAAATGAACCGTAATAGCTATTTGTGAATTAAGAGCGCAAAATGATATATTATCCCGACGAAGGCGCGAAATCGACAAAGAATTAGCGCTAGAATTACACACAAGATTTTTTCTACAATCGAGCAGTTCACATATTTCCATCTGTCTCTTTCAATCCGCCCCTCGGGCATTAGATCTTGTCGTAATGGGGGTGCTTGTCATACTAGGACCTTAGTTTCGTCCCGGCGAAATGGAGGGTTAAGTCATGATGCCTAACGTAATTCCATTCGCGCAAGTCATTGGACCTGTATGATGGAAGATCTCCGAATGGGGCCCTAGTTTTGGCGTTCTGGTGAAATGGAGGGCTGAGCCGGTTGATTAACTCAGTGACAGGGAGTCTGTCGCAGCACAGGGCTTCTCCCTTAAAACTGGCGTACTCTACCCTATCGCAGTATAAATCTCCGGATTCTGTGTAATGGCCGAGTGCATTATGTAGCATACTGCGTTACCTCGGGGGGGTGGATTGCCCTCAGGTGTTACTTGTATCACCTGGCCACACCATTGGAGTTGGATTCGAGGGGGCCAGTGGTTGAAAGTCCGCATGCTGGACTAGGGAGGTATTTGATTTATTTGTTCGCAAACCCCCATGTTCGGGATATTCTCATCAAATGACTCGGGGTTTACTGGACTTGAAGGTTCGACTGGTCTTGTCCTGACCCCGGATCAATACGTAACTTTTAAGGGTTTGTGGATCTCGACGAAATGGCTTAGCCGTTAGTGCTTAACGCCAGAATCAATCGAATGACTTCACATGGGTTCGGTGGGTCAAGACGTAAAGACCGATTGACGGTGCTCGTACCAGGATCAATAGAAGTCATCAATCTTGAGATTATCTTAGTTCATGGGACTGCGTTCGGGAGCTTGGATAAGAATTCCTTCCGGCGGGTGAGTTGCGTCACAAACCAACTCGGGTGCTCACCTGTAGAGCCAGTAGAGGTTGAATAGTGCTTTGCTGCTACCAGTCAGACGGTTCTGGCTTTCGAGTCGGGGCCCAAACTGGAAGCTGATGGGTTCATCTCTTCTGAGGGGTTCTCGCTTCGCGCGATGATATGGCGTAATCTTTTTACCATCATTCAGGCAATTCTAGGATCCTATCGCGAAAAAGGTCGGCTCTTTGATCGCTATCCATGCATCGATCCATTTCTTGATCTCATTGTAATTGGAGAAGTGTTGCTCAGCTAGACATCTGTGCTGTTCGGTGGGTAGGGTAGGAAATCCTGTTTGAGCATTTCTAAGTACATTTTAACGGATGCAACATGTGTCATGCTGCAAATAACTTTGTCGTATCTGTCGGCATATTGCGGTTATTCCTCGAAATGCTTGGCTCAAACAGATCAATAATCGTCTGTAGATCTCCCCTGTGATCCCGTCGTTCCAATGTAAAACCTCATAATACACCACACCCAGCTGGTCCAACCAAATATACAGCATGATATTCTCGCTATGAATATTCGGCTTGACAGTTGATAATGAGGTCGCCAGAAGTTTTTGAATTATCGTAGTGGATCCAGTTTTCAGCGCCAGGCGCAATTCGATGCAAAGATTTCTTTTTTGCCGTTGGAGCAGTAGATGAAACGTGAAAAAACGGCGTTCGGCGTCCCTTGGGTTAAGCTCATGCGGAACCCAATTTCCTACCTTTCAGATCATTGCCATTACTTTTAAACGATGACAAATGGCTCGTTGAGTGATTCTAAGTGTTTTTTAAGAGTTCCTCTTGCCTTTTTGATGGATATTCATTGAGCCTTGTCTTTAATTCTTTATCCTTGAACTTTGGTGGAACTCCGGGTCGTTCTTCGTCTTCTAAACCAAAATTGCCAACTGAGTATCATATCATGCTGCCATTCTTTTGTTTTTGTAATATGAGGTCCATGCATTTTGAACATGTGGAAAAAATTCGACTTGATCGAACAAACCACTTCTGACACGTTCGTTCAGCTAGAGCATCATCGCCATAAACATCGACTGAAATATTACCTTCGTCAGCATTTTTCTTCATATTGAAGTAATGAAGTGAAGCTTGCCGTAATAACAAATAGTCGGTACAAAAGTTGAAATTTTGAGAGTACACAAAACTATGTTATTTGTACTTCTGCAAAATGAAAATACTGAACAGGAAGCCTAAAGATGACACTTCAAATGTAGGTGTTGCCAGATGAAACAATGGAATACTAAACTAGTAGCTACATCTGTTATCAAAACTGCACGAACGTATTTTTACTTCTAATACATCTTTCATTAAGGCCATTTGGGTATGATTGCACTTCAAAGAAGATGTAGAACAAGCTGGGTTACCTTGCTTGAATGCTGAAGACATCTGTGCAATACTATTAGAGGACGCAGTGCGGAAATTCATTTTTTGCATGCTAAATTACTGTTAAATAGTTCATTACCTATAAATAATTATTACAGAATAATAGCTGAAATTAATTCACCATAACCTCTACAGATTTGAATCTAAATGAATCTCATGAAAACAATTTGAATTAAATTTTAAAACATGTCCTGAATACACTGTACACTTTATAGACATATATCGGTTGTTATTTTTAGAGTGATAGAACATTAAATTGAAATAAAACACATTTAAATTGAGATTAAAGCTATTTTTTTTTTATTTGAAAGATAATTTTATGACATTTATGTTTCACGAATAATTTTCGACTTGCTCTGAGGAACCGCATTTGACCAGACCAATTTTCAGGCCTTATTTCATCAATAACACGAGTTATGTTAGCTTCCAACGCGTCTATTGTTTTTGGTTTATCAGCATAAACCCAAAAAAATGACTTGACATAAACCCAAAGAAAATAATCCAGTGGAGTTGTGTCGCATGATCTTGGAGGCCAATTAATTGGACCATTTCTCGAAATAATGTTATCGCCAAATCTTTTTTTCAATAAATCAATTGTTAGGGTAGCAGCATGAGGCGTAGCACCATCTTGTTTGCACCAACACATTTCTGGGTCAATTTTTTCTGGTTCAAATTTTTGAACTAAACATTTGAAATAATCATTGATCAACGATCTGTAACGTGCACCATTCACTGTAACATTAGCTCCATCATCGTTTTCAAAGAAATATATTCTTTGTCTTGTTGTTGCATCGAGTAGAGAAAATATTGTCCGATATCGATAGTTCTACAAATAAGCTATTCTGTGGACGACTATACAAACCATAAAGTGCTCTATAAATTTGGAGAATAGAACACTGATTTTGAAAATAAATTTCAACAATTTGTAAACGGCGTGAGAATCTTTCCATGATAACTTGTCAATGCTTACTGAACATAAATGTCAAAACAACATGGCTTCTACCTTTTTTCAAATCACAGTTATTCCGATCTAAAGTTCAATCACTCTAAAAAAACACCCTATATATTATCATCACATGTGGTGTTCTACATTAAAGACAAGTTGGCTTAACATTTGGACTTAAAAAGAAGATCTTAAGTATCTCAACTAACCAACTTAAATAGAAGAAATAACACTTAAATTCCTCAAGGAATACCAGCTTGACAACTCTTTATGATTCATTTAGTTAGTTTTCCCCTTTTTTTCAAGTTTTAATACCTTTATAAGAAGTAACGGTGTAATTTTCCGAGTTCAAAATGTAAACCTGAAGCAGTCACAGTGTAAGCGAAAAAATTGTTGTCATATATTAAATGGTGCAAATATTTTTTATTACAATATTTTATTTTATTAAAATTAATTTCCATGAAATAATTACCTATTCGATTAAAAACTTTTAAACCTCACATTTGAGAATCGTTGACTACGTAGCGACCTCCTAATAACTTTTAGAATAATGACTGACCAAATTAATTTTATTTCATCGGTAATTTTTTCTGGGAACGATGATGTGCGGTTATGTGGTCATAATTTTAAGCTGAAATTACAAACATGAGAAGAAGCTTTCTTCCTACCAGAGTTTTCACAAAATGGAACTCTTTTCCCCCCAGTGTTGTTAAATACCCTCTATAAACATTTTGCAAAACAAATTGCATGATCTTTGAAGGGATATATTATTTTAAAAAAAATGTATATGAGACGGTAATTCATTTCCACAAAAATGTTTGTACTACTACAACAATTGTTTCACCACGATGTGGCTTCTTCAGGTATTACATTGTACTGTCTTTGCAAGTCAACTTGTAGACTCCGGATCAAGTTGACTTGCAAAGATTGCCCTTTAGTATACATTGGCCAGACTGGTAGATCATTCAAGAAACGTGTCCAAGAACACCAAAGGGGTTATATATCCAATTCTGTACATTCGACATATGCTAATCATCTTAAGGAATTCAGGCATAATTTCAACCAATTATGAAATTATCCACGTTGAAAGCAAAAGTTCTAGATTAACACTTTTAGAATTTCTTGAAATCAACAGGTATAATGCCCGTAAAATCCTTTTGAACGAACAAACAGATGTCGATCACTCTCCATTACTTAATATTTTTCCTTAATGGCATTTTTAGCGGCAAACTCCAATAAACACCTAGAGTTTTTATGACTTGTGCTTCCATTATTTGGTCACGTACCTAAAAATGTATTTAAACTCGGTTACACTGAATACCATCAGACAGTACAATGTAATACCTGAAGAAGCCACATCGTGGTGAAACAATTGTTGTTGTAGTACAAACATTTTTGTGGAAATAAATTACTCTCTCATATACATTTTTTTAATTAAAATGAGTTTCCACCAAGTAAAGACCGAATCTAAAGATATATTATCTTAATTTGCAGAGACTTATTCGTTTATAAAATGTGAACATCTTTGTTTTCTGTTTTTCTTTGAGTATTTTGTTCGGATCATGAAGAACTTAGTCCTCGATCGGAAATCTAATATTATAATAGTTACTTTAATAATTGGAGAATATGTGTCGCAGTTATAGAAAACTTTACACCAAAATTCATTTCATTCGGGATAACAAAGGAAGATTAAAATTTATACTTTTCTTTATCGATCAGTATCTTTAAACTTGAGCCGAATTTGAAAAAATGGTAAAATAAAGAAGTGTTTCATGAGAGGAGTCTATGGTTCAAATAAATGTATAACTAAATGCTCACCCTGTATATACGTTACTGAAGAAGTAGTTTATTTTGTTGGATTTTATATTCCATGTTTTTGAAGTCATCTTATATTTGTTGTTGAAGTTATTATATTGGTTGTTCAAAATGTTCAAATAGTTACCTACCTAGAGTGTTGAATAATTTTCTCGATTGCCCAATTGTAGTTCTCCCCTCGGTGATTAGCAATTGTGCTATACCAGATATGGAAAAACTCAATATCCATGTAATGAGATATATTGAAGCAATGATATGCTGAAAAACAGATTATATATCATTAAAATTTTCAGTTTGTTTAAAAATAATTATTTCCCTCTTTGGATCAAGACAGAGGTTATCAGATCGATTTTTTTCGTTGAAAAAATTGACTCTTTCTACTAAAAATCCAAAAACTGTTTAGATTAATTTTCTAAAAGATGTGTAGATTAGAATATTTTGAATTACATTAATATTAACAGTTAAAATAATAAAATTTAATAATAAACTTCAAAAATATCTATTTAATAATTTTAATTTCATTATCAAATAAGAACGAATCTGTCGGAAGTTTGGAATGACTTCAAAAAGTTAGGGATAGACAAGTCTGCAATCATTGTACTTAAATGTTGAGCTGGAAAGAATCAGCTACATAATCTACACAATCACTTGGAAGCATTACATGATGAATTTCCATCAAGTAAGGATCGATTCAACTAGATTCTTTAAAGCTTCATAAACTAATTATCGATAAGAAATCAGAAACGATAGGCGAAAAAGAAACGCCTGGATATTCTTCTTCTTCGAAAAATAAAGGAATATATTAAATTTTATTTAAGTGAAAGGTGGAAGTTTAAAAGAAATTATATCAAAACTTGCAATAATGAATTCATTTTTTATTACTTATGTTAGGAGTATAAATATTATTATTTTTTATTATTTATAGTGAGCGGTCGTCTATCCACCCTACCATTGCATTGGACTTTTTTACCTTTCCCTGACGAGATCCAGTTTTTGGATTAAACAATCTTATTCGGGGGTCTTTTTTTTAGTTAGCAGTGGGCTATAATATACTGATTGACCAAAAGACCTAAGTTTGGTTTTATCCAAACCTAGCGCTAGGCCGGCCATCTTTTGATTTGGAGAGTCCAAGGAACGCCTTCGAATGCTGCAGGCCAGGATGGCTTAGCCAGAAAAACTGTAGACTAGAGTTCATTCTCCCTGTTATCGTCCGCTTAGCCAAGTCATGTGGTATTCCCAGGAATGGTTTAGGCCTACCAAAGGCAGCGTGGCTTCAGCAAGTGCCAGCCGATCTGCCGCTTGGTTAACCAAATAATTTGAGTGGCTCGGTATCCAAACCAGAGCGATTCTGTTATTCATAAAGAGCCTGTTTAGAGCCGTGCGGCAACTCCATACTGTTTTAGATGTACAACAGCTGGACTTAAGAGCTTTTAGTACGGACTGACTATCAGTGAATATTTTGATTTTGCTGTAGTGGATTTGCCGTTTTATCAGCAGACCCGCCACGGTCTTAATGGCAAATATTTCTGCCTAGAATATGGCTGCGTATTGACCGAGACTCAATGAGATGCTGACTCTCGGTTTGTTTCCATAGACTCCCGCTCTCTTCCGTTCGTCGTTCGCGAGCCGTCTATGAACAAGCCTTGGCTTGTTCACAGACCGATCTTGATCGATCCTAAACAGAACCTCAGCATGCTGGGTATATTCGTTCCGGCTGGGGATGATTACACTGAAATGTCGTTCTTGGCTCGTGACTTTTGACATTATTATCTTGATACTCCTAGATCTTCTGTGAAGATCCCTCAAAAGCTTTTTCAGCTTATGCGAGTTAGGAGTTCAGTTGTGTTCTGGGTAGGCTTTGTTACTGCGATCTTGCGCCACTTTAGGTCCCAGCACTGTTAGTTTTTGACCCAACAGTAAAATGCAAATTTGTTTTCCACCTGAAGAGGATCGAACCCGGACCTCCCGGTCACGAGCCTGATGCTCTTCGCTGAGATGTCCACACATTAGATCCGAGGGTATCGATAGGGTGCTGTTCATTGGAAGCTCGTCCAGCAGTACTGAGCCTCCCATGACTATTGCCTCTGGCCTGTCGATCGCCAGTTGATGTAGTTTTTATGTGGTTTGTTTCGCCTCCCTCTGCACGAGCAGGTGCAGGAGCGGTAGATTTAATAGGACCCCCATGGCTTCCATGGGTGTGGTGCGAAATGCACCTGTAATTGAAAGGAAAACCTGCCTCTGTAGTCAAGTGAGTTATGTTGGTCAATCGTTTGTTGGCTCTTCTCTCACCACACTACAGCGCCTAATTACCATACTGAATAGCCAATACATCTGCCTGGGCTTTAAACTCCAGGTTTTACCGCAGAGTCGCCTGCAGATCCTGAATCCTATTCTAGACTGCTTTATGACACACTTTGTCCAGGTGTCCAGGTGTGCATTCCAACTGAGAGTTTTGTCCAGGACTATTCGTAGGAATTTTACCTCCTTAGATAATTGTTTCGTTTCATTACGGATTGTCGGTGGCTCTAATCAATCCAGCTCCTTTTTCTTGGAGAATGGTACTATTTGTCGATTATGTCAAGCGTCTCCAGAAGGACGGCCGATTATCGTCACCTCAGCTTCACCTTTCACTATGTTTGACAGGTCATCGGCAAATACTTGAACATCACCTCCCCACAGCGAGATGATAGCTAGCAGATCATAGAAGAGAAGGGTCCAGGGTAAGGGTGAGGGAATACCCCCTTGCGGGAAGCCCTTCGCAGCCTTGAACTAGAAGACCTCACCCTACTATGAGGTCGTTATAATTCTGCTGTATAGCATTGCCTGTATCCGCCTACAAATCAGCGTATCGATTTCTCTCGCAGAAATATCCTCAGCGAGAGAAGCCAGCAGAGTATTGATAAAACACCTTTGATGTCGCGAAATGCTATCCATGGATCATCGAGAGATTAGTTTAATTTTGCGACCAAATTGTGTAATGCAATTACATTCAAAGTTCAAAGTATTGTCCGTCAGTAGCTAGCTATTATTTTTTCGATCTTTCTGGAAATTGACCATCTCTTCTTAAGAAAAAGCCCAGTTCTTTTTTGATTTCATCGTAATTGGGGAAGTGCTGGTCAGCCAGGCCATGTTACATCGATCGGAAAAGATAGTTATCGAAAGGAGCAATGTCTGGACTGCATGGTGGGTGGGATAAGAGTTCTCATTCGAGCATTTCTAAGTACATTTTAAAGGGCGACAAAACATGAGTCATGCTCGAGAATAACTTTATCGTGTTGCAGCCTTTTTTCTCACAATGCTCGGCTCAAACGCATCAGTTGTCGTCGATAGACCTCTCCTGTGATCTTTTCGTTAGATTGCTCACAATACAACACATTCAGCTGGTTCTACCAAATATACAGCATGATCTACTCGCCATGAATATGCGGCTTGACAGTTGATGATAAGGTATACATACATACATTGCCCGACGTTTGGAATTATCATAATGGACCCAATTTTCATCGCCAGTTACAATTCTATGCAAAAACTCCTTTCTTTCTTGCCGTTGGAGCAGTTGTTCACACGTGAAAAAACGGCGTTCGATATCTCTAGAGCTTCAATTCATACGGAACCCAATTTGTTATAATACCTTTTGAATCATCTCACTTCTTTTAAACGATGGCAAATGACTGGTTGAGTGACTCCAAGTGTTTTTGCGAGTTACTCGTGCATTCGTGATGGATCTTCATGGAGCCATATCTCTAATTCTTCATCCTTAAACTTTAGTAGCGCTCGGCGTCGTCTTCGTCTTTCAAATAAAAATTGCCATTTTTAAATCAAGCAAACCACTTTTCACACGTTCGTTCAGCCAAAGCATGGTCACCTTAAACATCCACTTAAATAAAATGACTTTCGGCAGCCTTTTCCTAGATATTGAAGTGATTAATTAAAACTCACGGCAAAAACACTTTATTTTGTACAAAACTTGACATTTCCAGAGCTATTTCATAAACTATTTTGTTTACAATTCAGAGAAATGACCGATACTGAAAAGAAAGCCTAATGATGATACTTCAAAATGAAGATGTTGCCAGACGACAATGGAATAATAAACTAGTAGCGACATCTGTTGTCAATACTACACAACTTATTTCTATTTCTAGACAGTACAATGTAATACCTGAAGAAGCCACATCGTGGTGAAACAATTGTTGTATTAGTACAAACTTTTTTGTGGAAATAAATTACTGTCATATATACATTATTTTAATATTTCTATTCCTAATAGCATTACAAATAGCTCATTCCTACGAGAGTCTTTTTAAGAACTTGGATATAATAACAGAAAAACAACTGTAGAAAAATGGATCTCATTCATGTGTACTCAACGTGAAACTAATATACTACTCTGTCAAGAAAGTACCGGGAATTTTCAATTAAAACAACATTTTTACATTTAATCGTCAAAATTTATTGGGTCGCCTTCAAAATAGGCTCCATTTGCTCCAATACATCTATGCCAACGGCACTTCCAATTATCGAAACATTTTTCATAGGCGCTTTCCGGGATGGACTTTAGCTCTCGCGCCGAATTTTGTTTTATGGCTTCAATCGACTCAAAACGGGTGCCACGAAGGTGCAATTTTAGTTTTGGAAAGAGGAAAAAGTCGCAGGGAGCCAAATCCGGCGAATACGGTGGTTGCTGAAGCACGTTTGTTGAGTTTTTGGCGAGAATGTCAGTCACAATCGTAGCTCGGTGAGAAGGCGCGTTATCGTCATGCAAAATGCATGAGTTGTTCGCCCACAAATTTGGCCGCTTCTTACGGATACGCTCACGCAAACGTTTCATAACGCCTAGGTAATACTCCTTGTTTACCGTCTGACCCTCTGGAACGAATTCGTAGTGCACCACGCCACGGATATCGAAGAAAACAATAAGCATCACCTTCATTTTCGAGCGGCTTTGGCGTGGTTTTTTCGGTTTCGGCTCATTTTTTGCCACCCATTCCGATGATTGCTGGCTTGTTTGCATATCGTACTCGTAGACCCAGGTCTCATCACCATCGCGATAACGTTTTTGGAGAAAATTCAGGTCTTTCGGTACGAGTCATGCGGCCACCTTTCTCATGCCCAAAATATCAATCAAAATCGTACGTGCGGACTCGTGGGATATCTTAAGATCATGTGCTATCTCTCTCAAGCTGGTACGACGGTTTTCCAGCACCCTTTCTTTAATTTTATCGACGTTATCTTCGATCGAAGCCGTCGATGGGCGACCACTTCACGACCGTCCTTGAAGGCTTTGTACCACTGATATGCACGAGTTTTCGATAGAGCATTATCACCAAAGGCCTTTTGCAACATTTTCAATGCATCGGCACATTAAAATTCATTTGCAACACAAAACTTCAAACAAATTCTTTGCTCAACGTAATCACCCATAGTAAAAATCGGCACGCATTCTGACATCGACTGACTTAATCAGCTGTTGAAAACACACTAGTTGACAGATCCCGCTCAAGCTTGGCATAGTAATTAAGGACAGTGGTACCAACCTAGGAAAAAAAAATTTACCTGCCTCATTGCCCCGCCAGATTTAAATCGATAATTCCCGGTACTTTCTTGACAGAATGTATTATTGAATTAGATTCAATAAAAAATAATAGTGAAAAATTTTGTATAACTCTAGACGAGCGATCGGATGGAGTTAAAAAGTACGTTGTTTCTCCAATGAACTCCCTAAAGGGGGTTTCAATTTTTTGGTGTCGATTATGTTTTTACGGATATAAATTATTGGCATTTATCGACGGGACAAAGATTTATATAGTCCGTCTAGAAAGTATCCGGAAAAAACAAAGCTCAATTGTAACTAGTAAGTATATATTTTTAATTCTTGAATTAGAAAATTATAACGAAATATTCATCTGAATCCATTATACAACCTCCATTTAACTGTAAGCACTTTGCTTAACGTCGAGGTACACCCGAAACTAGATCACCTCCATAATTTTCGGTGATAGTATTCCAGGACTGTAAAACTGACTGAATTAAATCATCTTTATTTTGTGGCGCTGCTCGTTCAACTTCAATCTTCATTAGTCTCCATATGTTTTCAATGGGACTAAGATCTGATGAAGCTGCTGACCAATAGTTGTCATTTGGTGTTCTTGCATCCCAGCTTGAGCATTATCCTGCTGAAAACGCCACCTCTCTGGTTATAAAACATGTGCCATTTCAAGAAGAATATTGTTTGGAATGCCACAATACTTTTCACTATTAATGGTACTTTCAACTATACAGAGAGGCGTAGCACTACGCTGAGATATTCTCCCCTAACCATTATTTTGGTGGGAAATTTGAACGTAACATATTGTTTCGATAGGATTCTTAATTGATTGCCACCAAGGTGGAAACAACTTACATCAGCTACAAAAAGGTGTCATTATAGGGATTTTTTCGATTTCCTTGATATGAAGCCGTGTCTTTTCAGTGACATACGGAGGGTCTTTGGACATACTTTTCTATTTTGTTGATTTCTAAATCTGTGTGCCAATCTGCGAAACCCCAGGCGCGGATTGTGTCGTCCTAAGGCCAATAAAGCGTTTAAATTGTTTCCTTCAATCTTAGGTGGTCTTCCTAAAACTGGTCTATGTCTCATATCCATGCCATTTTTCATTCTCTTTATTATCTCATATACAGACAACACTTTTACCCAGTTCAGTCAGTTGCACTAATTTTGTAACAACGTTACCTAAATTTTTTCTATACAAATTTTCTACCTATTTTCTTTCAATTAAAATCTTATTGAGGACTGCAGAAGGAATTGCTTAGAATTATATTTGTTTTTTGAAGATATAGTGCACGTTTTCAGAGATTTCTGAATTAACTTATCCGAATATTTAAATATATTAAATATTTCAAATAAATTATATTCTTTGAAAAGTCCATTAAGTGTGTTCATGTTTTTAAAAAGGCAATTGGTGTTCTTAAAGGTATGACCAGAAACAAAATTTTGTCTCCTTTAAATATTTATTTATTAATTTTAATGACTCTCGTATATCTGTTGGTTTATTTATTCCATTTGACATTATATATTGAGTTTTGATTATATACATTCTGTCAAGAAAGTACCGGGAATTATCGATTTAAATCTGGCGGGGCAATGAGGCAGGTAACAATTTTTTTTCCTAGGTTGGTACCACTGTCCTTAATTACTATGCCAAGCTTGAGCGGGATCTGTCAACTAGTGTGTTTGCAACAGCTGATTAAGTCAGTCGATGTCAGAGTGCGTGCCGATTTTTACTATGGGTGATTACGTTGAGCAAAGAATTTGTTTGAAGTTTTGTGTTGCAAATGAATTTTCGTGTGCCGATGCATTGAAAATGTTGCAAAAGGCCTTTGGTGATAATGCTCTATCGAAAACTCGTGCATATCAGTGGTACAGAGCCTTCAAGGACGGTCGTGAAGTGGTCGCCCATCGACGGCTTCGATCGAAGATAACGTCGATAAAATTAAGGAAAGGGTGCTGGAAAACCGTCGTACCGCTTGAGAGAGATAGCACATGATCTTAAGATATCCCACGAGTCCGCACGTACGATTTTGATTGATATTTTGGGCATGAGAAAGGTGGCCGCACGACTCGTACCGAAAGACCTGAATTTTCTTCAAAAACGTCATCGCGAACAGGTTGCTTCAGACATGCTGGATCGCTGTAATTCCGATTCTACATTCATGGAACGCATTATAACTGGTGATGAGACCTGGGTCTACGAGTACGATATGCAAACAAGCCAGCAATCATC
Source organism: Megalocaria dilatata (assembly GCA_034642435.1). Lineage (NCBI taxonomy): Eukaryota > Metazoa > Arthropoda > Insecta > Coleoptera > Coccinellidae > Megalocaria > Megalocaria dilatata. The sequence goes on along the minus strand of CM067859.1, from coordinate 45,492,164 downwards.
GGAATGGGTGGCAAAAAATGAGCCGAAACCGAAAAAACCACGCCAAAGCCGCTCGAAAATGAAGGTGATGCTCATTGTTTTCTTCGATATCCGTGGCGTGGTGCACTACGAATTCGTTCCAGAGGGTCAGACGGTAAACAAGGAGTATTACCTAGGCGTTATGAAACGTTTGCGTGAGCGTATCCGTAAGAAGCGGCCAAATTTGTGGGCGACCAACTCATGGATTTTGCATGACGATAACGCGCCTTCTGACCGAGCTACGATTGTGACTGACTTTCTCGCCAAAAACTCAACAAACGTGCTTCAGCAACCACCATATTCGCCGGATTTGGCTCCCTGTGACTTTTTACTCTTCCCAAAACTAAAATTGCCCCTTCATGGCACCCGTTTTGAGTCGATTGAAGCCATAAAACAAAATTCGGCGCGAGAGCTAAAGTCCATCCCGGAAAGCGCCTATAAAAAATGTTTCGATAATTGGAAGTGCCGTTGGCATAGATATATTGGAGCAAATAGAGCCTACTTTGAAGGCGACCCAATAAATTTTGACGATTAAATGTAAAAATGTTGTTTTAATTGAAAATTCCCGGTACTTTCTTGACAGAGTAGTACGTCTATTAAATGTAAGCGGTGCTTGTTTTAGACATTAATTTAATTCTAAAAATTTTTTGAATAAAAAATTGTAGAAGATAAACATATTTCAATTTGTTTTAATATTCAAATTTTGTTTTCTTTCTATAGTTGCGACATTATTTCACAAATTGTATACCTGTAAGGTTGCCATGCAACTTTGGCCATAGCCGACTATTTGCACAACCTAATTTACACATTACTTCTGTCTACAAAAAAGAAGTATATTAAAATTATGAAAAATAATTAATTCCGAATCTTTTCTAGACTTATAATTTCTACTATGTCATAACAGCTATAATATATCTTAGACGTATTAACAATAAATTTATGGAGTCTAGAAAATATTCTGTACCGAGTGTAACTTATTGACCATTTCTCTCAAGTAATACTCTTTAGAATTATAATTAAATAAATTTGAATAATAAAACGTATAAAAATTGGCAAATGCTCACCTGGCTAAGATGGACGTCAAATTTGAAGCTCATATATAACGGCATATTTAAAGTTAATACGACAAGCATCCAGGAATCGCCCATTTGGGCAACAACTATAGCCCAAAACGGCATTGAAGTAAGTATTTGTCTCCACGGTATTTTTACCTAAAATATTTTTCTGATATTATTAGAGTTTATCAATAATATCAAGCTTACCTTTTTCCCAGTTGTTACATTTCCTCTATTGAGGACAATATATTCCAATTCGCTATCACTTATTTTTCTAGAATATTGCTCAGGAGAATCCGCCCCAAAAACAACCATCAAGACTACCCAGATGATGGACAAGTATCCGATCTGTGTGAATATAAAGGACCAATCAAGGTTTGTACGGGAGATATATGTTCCCGCAAATAGAGATAGAGCTACTCCGAGAAATCCACCTGAAAACATTATTAGAAGAATATTGTCGATATACTTGATAAATATCAAGTAATTGAAAAGCTTGTGCGGTCTATATATAGAGCAGTAATAATAATAATAATTTATTGCCATCAATTTTACATGGTTCATCAATAATAAATCATTTAAAGTGAAAAACTCAAAAATTCTTCCACTGAATAAAATCCATTTATAACTAAAATATCATGAATACTCTTTTTAAAAAACCGTTCTGGTAAGTCTTTTACGTCTGCAGGTAATTTATTGAACATTTTGATGCCCCAGTAGTGTGAGAGATTTTGCGTATTTTTCTTCCTGTGCAATGGTGTAATAAAATCATTCTTATGTCTGGTGTTAAATGAATGATGAGTTCCATATTTTGTTATTGTAATTTCAGTCAAGAAAGTACCGGGAATTCTCGATTTAAATCTGGCAGGGCAATGAGGCAGGTAAAATTTTTTTTTCTAGGTTGGTACCACTGTCCTTAATTACTATGCCAAGCTTGAGCGGGATCTGTCAACTAGTGTGTTTGCAACAGCTGATTAAGTCAGTCGATGTCAGAGTGCGTGTCGATTTTTACTATGGGTGATTACGTTGAGCAAAGAATTTGTTTAAAGTTTTGTGTTGCAAATGAATTTTCGTGTGCCGATGCATTGAAAATGTTGCAAAAGGCCTTTGGTGATAATGCTCTATCGCAAACTCGTGCATATCAGTGGTACAGAGCCTTCAAGGACGGTCGTGAAATGGTCGCCCATCGACGGCTTCGATCGAAGATAACGTCGATAAAATTAAGGAAAGGGTGCTGGAAAACCGTCGTACCAGCTTGAGAGAGATAGCACATGATCTTAAGATATCCCACGAGTCTGCACGTACGATTTTGATTGATATATTGGGCATGAGAAAGGTGGCCGCACGACTCGTACCGAAAGACCTGAATTTTCTTCAAAAACGTCATCGCGAACAGATTGCTTCAGACATGCTGGATCGCTGTAATTCCGATTCTACATTCATGGAACGCATTATAACTGGTGATGAGACCTGGGTCTACGAGTACGATATGCAAACAAGCCAGCAATCATCGGAATGGGTGGCAAAAAATAAGCCGAAACCGAAAAAACCACGCCAAAGCCGCTCGAAAATGAAGGTGATGCTCATTGTTTTCTTCGATATCCGTGGCGTGGTGCACTACGAATTCGTTCCAGAGGGTCAGACGGTAAACAAGGAGTATTACCTAGGCGTTATGAAACGTTTGCATGAGCGTATCCGTAAGAAGCGGCCAAATTTGTGGGCGAACAACTCATGGATTTTGCATGACGATAACGCGCCTTCTCACCGAGCTACGATTGTGACTGACTTTCTCGCCAAAAACTCAACAAACGTGCTTCAGCAACCACCGTATTCGCCGGATTTGGCTCCCTGCGACTTTTTCCTCTTCCCAAAACTAAAATGCCCCTTCGTGGCACCCGTTTCGAGTCGATTGAAGCCATAAAACAAAATTCGGCGCGAGAGCTAAAGTCCATCCCGGAAAGCGCCTATAAAAAATGTTTCGATAATTGGAAGTGCCGTTGGCATAGATGTATTGGAGCAAATGGAGCCTATTTTGGAGGCGACCCAATAAATTTTGACAATTAAATGTAAAAATGTTGTTTTAATTGGAAATTCCCGGTACTTTCTTGACAGAGTAGTATGTTGGATCTGTTGTAGTGCACGTATTTGAGACATGTATGCCATGTAAAATTTTTGAGATCTTCAATAAACTCGTTTAAACAGGAACTTATGATAGAATTGCAAAACAGCAATATTGATATATAAATAAATATTTATTCTTCCTTTAGGACATAGCAGTAATGCATAGGATACGTCAATAATGTTTAATGCAATATAAATTCAAAATAAGTAATACAATACAGAATAGAATGAAAAGAAAGAAAGACAACAAGAAATAAGGCCAAGCAACAAACAAATGGCTAATAAAATTAATTTACCATAACGCAACTTAATAAACTAGAGAGAAGCTCATCTGTGCTGTAGTAACATTTTTCAATGAACAGACTTTTAAACTTCTTTTAAATTTTGAATATCAAAACAGATTTATTATTTTATTCTGTCAAATTCCCCAATGTTCATTACTTTGTAGCTATTTGGCAGGTGATTATATAATTTTATACCATCCAGTCGTGGCGACGTAACATACTTGCTGGTTTTGTGCTTTGGTATGCAAATAATATTTTGGTGTCTAGTTTCATATATAAAAATCTGAGTATATATATATATATATATATATATATATATATATATATATATATATATATATATATATATATATATATACAAGGATACCTGATTTTCTGAAAGTATCCCTACACGATTCTCGGGGTTTCAGACTGAATATATGACGAATAATTTTCTTCTGTGCAATGGACACTCGACCTCTTTCAGACGATGAATCCCAAAGAACAACGTTGTGACATAGGTTGAGATAAGTGGCAATGAACCAATCCATAGTATATATTGAGTAAGGCATCAAGGTGAAGGGAGTTTTTCAGTCTGTGCAAGGCAAAGTAGGAGCTACTGAGATTTTTGCATAACTTATCGATATGACAATGCCACCGCAGATTCTTATCGACGTATAGACCAATGAACTAACCAGTCTCAACAGATTCAAGAATGCCTTCATACCGATTGATGAAAAATGTTGAAGCCTGAACAGAATCTCGAATCTGGAATTTCACAATTTGAGTCTGATTTTAGTTTACAATTATTCAGTTTATCCTACACCAATCAGTAAAACAATGGATAAGCCTCTCACAAATCTCCGTCGTCTCCTGAAGACTACTAGCTCTCACCGCCAATAATGTGTTATCAGCAAAAATCACAATGCTACAATCAGTAAGGAAATCAGGTGAATCGTTAACAAAAATTAAAAAAAGGAGAGGTTCCAAGACTGATCCCTGTGGGACACCCAGATTATTAGATTGCTCAGGTGAATTAAAACCACCGTGTTCAACGAACGTTGTGACAGGAAACTCTAAATCCAGTCAAAGAAGATACCTCTGAATCCCAACTCAAATGTCCTCTTGCCTCGACAATCTGCAAATTAACCCATCTAGGACGAAATTCAGGAGAAGAACCCACTGTACTCAAGGGACACGCAACATTAATTGAAGATTTGAGAACATTGACGAAATAGGAAAATTCATGATCAATGGAATGACATTGATAGATTAAGAGAAAGTTAGTTTGGGATAGAAGATTAGAGAGATTACTCAAAGTTTTTTGAGAAAAAATTCTACAAATCCTTGGCTCCAAAGAACCATTCTCAACAATCTCAGGTACTGTGTAATCTTGGACAACTGCCTTGTGGTCAAATATGTGAGGTTCACAAACAAAAACCTTAGTGGAAATCTTGGTACCATTTGTGACGATGTAGTCAATCTTGGTAGAAAAAGTTATACCATTTTAACTGATACGAATACGTGTCGTTTCACAGGAATCTAGAATCAAATTATGTCTCGTGAATAAATAACCAAGCTGCCTCCTTCGTGGGTCACTAACATTCTGGTAGTTCACGTTTAGACCACCACATAAAAATATTACATTGGATATAGAAGTACAGTAAATCAGAACATAATCAAAGATAATAATAAATAGAGAAAAATCACCTTCTGGCGGTCTGTAAACACTCAAATTACAGAACATGACCTCTCCTAACTTTATTCTGGTTCTGCAGATCCCACAGTTCTTCGAAACCGAAAACATCAACATTTAGGCTTCGCTCCATGTTATCGCTCAGGTCTGCAGTAAAAGCCAGCAATTTTGTATCCACTCGGAGTCAAAAACCAACCCTTTCCGATGAACACCAGTACCCCGCACTCTTACAAAGTTTGCAGAAATTAGACCAAGAAAAACCTCCAGATTCATAATTTGGTTAACTATGCTTTGGACTTTCAACTGTTCAATTCTCAACTTATTATCATGTATAAAAACATGATCTTCGGTGTTTTTGATAGAGTTCGAGTCATAAATCACGTTGGCTTGATTAAAGGTTGACGAGGTTTAGAAAAAAAAATTGTTGATCGTAACACCTTCGGGCCAAAATGATGGATCCATAACTTGGAACTGGAACTCAGATGGTAAAGATAACTTGAATGAAGAGTATATTTCCGTTCTCCTACATTTCAGCTTTAATCATTATCATTTAATCATTATCATTCAATCATTAATACCCTTAATAGTTGTTTCGGGGCTGAGCCTTGACATATGGAAATGTCTCTTTGCCAAACTCATTAGTGTAGTTGATGCCGGTGTGCCAATTATTAGCTTGGTCAGTAGTTTAGCACTTGTAGATATCGCCCCGGACTTGAGACTTTTAGCCTTAGACTAACTTGTTCTTTCTACTAACAACGATATTACATACTTAAAACAAATTGTGACTCGAGTTATGATCAACTACCAAATAGTAACGGCTGAAACAATTCAGTATCTGACATTGCATACCTCAGTATCGGGAACAGTTTGGGGATAACTCACTCTCCACGACCGCGACCACAACAGAGTCATAGAAATATTCAGATGTAAGAGGGTCATTTGAATATACTCGGTCCGCAGAAGGTGAGAGAAGCGTAGATACTTTGTTTATAGAAGGCACATTGGAGGACGACAAATTCTTCGCAAGATGTGCCATTTCCGTATCAGGGGAATTCCGTAAATATGTTTTGTTAGTCTTTGGGCGGACGTTTTTGTCCGTCTTCAATGATTTGATTTCTTCGATAAGAGATATGATTTGTTTATTCTGAGATTCGATAAGATCTTTCAGTTGACAAATTTCAGATTTTAGAGGAGACACTATTTGACTTACTGTCGTTTGAATAGCCATGACATCAAGTCCTAATTCCCCTTAGGTCTTCCCGTGGAAACGTCAGAGTGCCCCAAGAATTAGATGACAGGCATTTTCTACAATTCCACTGATTTATCAGTCCTTTTTCACGCAATTCAATGAAAGAGTCAATTGAAAGAGTTTTATAATTAATGTGAGAACAGTTTGTATACTTTATCGGTTCATCGTATCTTTCGAGTTTATTCGAACATCGGAGCAACTTTTCTACGTATACGGGACATGTTGGACGTCAACGTACCTATATGCGCAATAAAGAAAAAGGAGAAGGGCCAGAAGCGATACGGTGATTATAGTTTAGTGTACAGTGGAGTGAACAATGGACAACCTGCAGAAGAAGGTATGGTAATCGCATCACACAAAAAATATAAAGACTGCCATAAGGAGTGCCAGTACATTTCTTCGAGGATAATAGTTATCAGAGTATACCAAAGCACAACATTTTTTTGCATATGCAACCGAAAGTAATAGAACAAAACAAGACAGAAAAAAGTTTTGTAATCAATTTCAACCTATTATCGAATCAATGCATAGTACAAACCAATGATATTGCTTGGAGATCTTAATGCTCGCATCGGCATCGAAACCTTACCTGGAATCAAACAGCACTTCAAGGAAGCGCTACTATATAAAAACGGAGAACTTCTAATTAACGTATGTACAATGAATGAACTTAGAATTAATAACATCTTGTTCGACCACATATGTAGTATGAGTTTATTTGTTAAGTAACAGCTTATATCTACGAGTAAATAAAGTTTAATTTCATTTCAAACCGCAGTATGAATATATGAGGCTCGCCACATATACATTCAGTAACATTCGAGGATTAAAATCTCTTATGGACTCATAACCAACAGACACTTAGATCCTTCTCAAATTTTGGACATAAGAACTGTTAATTCAGCTAATATTGGTGGTTATTATAAGCTCTCCTTGAGAAAATCAGGATGAAGCTGAAACCGAAAAGAATGCCTATTAAATCAGAAATAAGAATAAATGTTAAATCATTGTGGAGCGAACCTATAAGGACCTTATATCAGAATCGACTAAATTGCGACTGCAGTTTTTTATTTAATTGATCTTCCGACCCTAGGATCTACGGGCGTGAAAATTGGATATGCCAAATTAACATGCAAAAGAAGTTGCCTCATTTGCGTCCAGTAAAAACTGGAAGCATTCTACCTCTTCTGGCTCTGCAGTATCTGTGCCTGAGTAGAGTAGAATGCATCTCACACGCCGAAGGAGCCTATCTTCCACCCAGTCGTGGCTCGAGGCCCTGAAACCGCTTGATCCAGTTTCAGGTTCAACGTTTAGTGTGAGTTCTATCCTGTCAAACCTTCAAGAGGGTCTAAAAACCAGGAGCAGATGAATGGAATACTCTTCTAGCCTAGCATGCAGAATTTCATCATCGATCGAATCAAACAGATGACAAAATAGTTATGGGAAAGGAAGATGTGAAGGTGTCCCTTGAAAAACTCACAAATAGAAAAAGTCCTGGACTTAATGGAGTAACCAACGAGTTGCTCAATGAGTTGCAAGAATAATACAACAAATTCTGACAAATAAGTTTCTGCAAAGCCACAGAATACTTTATGAATGGAGAATCAGCAGAAAAAAGACCCAAAGAATAACCATCTAACAACAAGAATCCTTACCAACAAAATCAATGAACACCTGGCCTTGAGGAACGTACAGCAGATCAGGAAAATCATGCACTGATGCCGTATTCACCATAAAACAAATTACTGAGAAATCGATATTACAGACGAGCTTTCAGGTGCTTCATAAATCTAGAAAAAGCATTCGATCGCGTAAAACCAAAAGATGTGATACACCTACTTCAAGAGAGACAAATGCTTTACAAAATTGTGAAAACAACCAAAATATATGAAAGGCTAACAAGATCCAAGCAGAAAAAAAACAGTGAACTAACCAAAGAAATAGACGTGATAATGTTATTCGACAGAGCAATTGCCTTAGCCCTCTGCTCTTTAACATCATCATGGACGAACTGATAAAACAGATGATTAAACTAAAAGGATACAAATTTGGAAATAAAGAAATCAGAATACTGTGCTATATCGATGATAAACCGTAGAAAAATTTGAAATGGTTGTGTGAACATTAAAGGCAAAATGCATGACCACCTCAAGGTCAGAATCAGATGTAAATTGGAAATTGACAACAATTTTATACAATAGAAAATAAGGTTCTGATATAGATCTAGGATATATCTGGGCTAAGGGATGTCGAGGCATCGGTACGTCTCAACAAGTTCGTAGATAATAATAGACAGATCTACAATCTACAAATCGGCAATTAGATTCAATCACTCTTGCAGTACGGAAACCATACCAGAAACGTCGAAAACATGTGAAATATTGGAGGCAACTAAAATGAAAGAGGTATGTAAAAAAGCGGGGGAAAACCCACGGATCTCGTAAAGAGCGAGATCGTCAGAAGAATGTGTGGAGTAAATAACATCAATGCTTGGGTATAGAGGAGGAAATAAGGATGAAATGAACACATCAAAACAGATTAGTAAAAATAACAAGGGATAAATCATGTTGAACGCAAGAATGTAGGAAGACCCCGCACGCAAACGTTGAAGTGAATATTTACCAGTTGAATAAGCACAAGCGTGGAAGTGAAGGAAAACATGCAATTTGCTCAATCACAAGGAAAAAGGAGAAACAAATTTCAAGAAATTACTATCTTTTACTACTAAAAATTCAAACTTTACATTTTTTTTGTGTCTGTAGTTTTGAGATAGTATCCCAACTTCTGACAAATGCAAACTTCACAACAAATGCAGAGGAGTGAAGCGGGTTCAAAGTACAGGTATAAATGTACAAATATCGACACAGTAAAAAGAAAATATACTGAGTATTTTAGAGTCTACATAGATGGTCATTTATAATGCTTAGATTATTTTTATTAATACCTAATTTGTAATTTTCAACATGCTCCAAATAATTGAGTATTAATTCTACAAGTAAAATTTTTATTGTCTATTGTAGGAATAAGCTACCATTTTCCATGCAAATTCACACGGGGAAGTTCAATTTATGTTCATTGAATCTTGTTTAGAATGAACATAAAACAACCCAGCAGAATATTTCTGATAGAAGAGTTTTTCCAGAAAATACCGAGGCAAGAGACACATCGTTTCCATGGTTCAGCAATTCTATTTATGAATATGCTAAAAAATTTCCATTAGGCGGTCAATTCAAAGAGATGTTTATATATGCTAGACTCTGTGCAAACACAATAATGGGGTGAGAGGTATTCTCACAATGATTGGCGAATTCTTGAATATTATACAAAAAGGTTCAGAGGGAGTTATTCAAAATGTGGGATACCACCTACCTGCTACTATGCTACTATGATAGCGAAAAAATTGTTGTATTATATTAGGAGTACAAATTAGTTTCCGCCGTTTTATTGTAGATGGCGCGGCACGGAGTTTCGGTTAGCTTTCGCAGATGATAACCGGCTTAAAAAATAGTTTGGACATTCAAGAACAACATAACCTATTAATATCATTGATTTTATATTTGTAAAATATAATTTTTATAAGTTGAAAATGTCAAAATTTGAGCCAAGTAAGCGTCATTTGCGGGAAATATTAGTTTACTTCTTTAATTTAAAGAAATCTGCTGCTGAGGCCCATCAATTGCTCGTAGAAGCATATGGTGAGGGTGCTTTGAGTGAGAGAACGTGTCGAGAGTGGTTACAAAAGTTTAAAAACGGTGATTTCGACGTAGAAGACAAAGATCGCAGTGGAAGGCCAAAAATTTACGAGGATGCAGAATTGGAGGAATTATTAGAGGAAGATTCATTTCAAACACAAAAAGAACTTGCTCTAACATTAGAAGTCACTCAGTAAGCTTTCTTCTATAATAAATATTTAATTTGTGTTAAAAAACGGCAGAAACTTATTTGTACTCCTAATAATAACAATAAAAATTTGTGAAAATCAGAGTAACTTTATTTAGTATTATTGGTTGAGAGGGAATCTGTTCAAATCTGTTTCATCATTTGAAGAGATTTGTTTTTAATTGTATTTATAGATAAATAGGGAATTTCGTTTTTTATTGTATTTATAGATACAATAAAAACGAAATTCATCAAATAACCAACCTCTCTACTTATCCTTTTCGTATAATATTCAAGAATTCCCCAATAATTTTCAAAACACCTCCTACCCCACAATTCTATTTGCACAGAGTTTAGTATATAAGAACATTTCTTTAAATTGTAAAATTAATAGTAATACTCCCTTGATGAAGTCATGGTATGACGAATCAATTGTTGTAGTTAAATTAACGTTAGCGGAAATTGAGAACCGCTTTTTAAACCTTTTAAATTCTGGAGGTGCCAAATCAGAAAATCCTTAAGGTCATTCAATAGGGCTTCTCCTTTCAATCCAATTTTCCGTAAAATGATGATTCAGGCAGTCAGCTACTGGAGCTGCATAGTGTGGCAGAGCACTTGTTGGAAAAATACGTTTTCTATCTGCTCATACTTTTCTAAAATCTCCACAAAGCTTGGGTAGATGAAATTTTTGATCAGATTCTGATGAGATTCACCTGTAAGATTGTAAGGAAGGAAAAAGTAACCCCTGATGCTATTTCTTGAACTTCCCGGTCTTGTCTGGATACTATATGTGCCGTTCTCTCAGAATTCTAGGAAACGAATCACTCCAGTAACTACAGGTATTTCTGTTAACATTATCATTCACGAAAAGACAGCATTCATCAGAGAAGCATACTGAATATTAAAATATTAAGATTATTGAAAATCTTCCTACTTATCTGTGTTATCAGGATCGTCTTCATTGAGACAAGGCGAATCTTATAGGGATGAAAATGATATTTCTTCAAGATGCTCTGAATACTTTTCAGATACTGAATTGTTTCAGCCGTTACTATTTGGTAGTTGATCATAATTAAAACAAATTGTAGAAATTACTATGTTTTACTACCAATAAAAATATATTTTACACATTTTCTTGTGACTCGAGTTTCGGGAAATGAACTATCCCATCATCAGACAACTGAAGAACTAACAGTGGTACAGAGGTATTTAAACAAAAGTGATAAATATTTTGAATATTTCAATAGATAACAACTCATTCTTTGGAAATTAGTAATTTCTTTCGACAAAAGAAAATCTTAAGAATATTTTACATGTAGATTCAAATGAAAAGAAACTTGATTATTAAAATTTTCAAATTCGTTCACAATAAAAATAATTTAAAAAATAATGAATGACTGTATGGAGCTATGTAAATCCAAATATTTGAGATGTACAACAAAATAACGTAAAAATAATGAATAACTGTACGGAGCTATGTACCCCCAAAAAATTATTTGAGATATTTGGGTACCATTTGTTTAATAACCTTCTTTGTCGATTGCCGACATTCCGATATATGTTAGAAGGCCCCTCTTTTTTAACCGGGTTTTTATCACGTTCCGCTTGTAAACCTCTGTACCACTATTAGGTGTTATCTATTGAAATATTCAAAATATTTATCACTTTTGTTTAAATACCTCTGTACCACTGTTAGGTCTTCAGCTGTCTGATGATGGGATAGTTCATTTCCCGAAACTCGAGTCACAAGAAAATGTGTAAAATATACTTTTATTGGTAGTAAAACATAGTCATTTCTACAATTTGTTTTAACTCTGAATACTTGTTGGCACAAATAACTTCAAGAAGTTCCCTGCCAACTGGCACTTAACGAAGGATCCATTTCTATATGTTTGAGAGCTACAACTAGCTACGGCATGATCAGTAGCACTGTGATGCTTATTACATTTTTGTTAGTAACGGAACTAGTGTTCATGAATTTGGAAATTCAGTTGATCACAACTGAATGACCAATATCCTTGCCATTCCACTAGTCATCTAAAATATCCATAATTCTTTAAATAGAGAGCGATTATTGCTACTCTGAATCTCTGTTCCAAAGGGCGGGAAATCATGAATAAATGATAAGATTTGAAGTAAAACACTTTGAGGAGTTAATATTTATTGCTTACGCAACAAAAGTTTCGTCAATTACATCTTGACTTCATCAGGTGAGTATGGTAACTAACTACTCTTACAAAATCGGCCTCCCTAAATACAAGTTTGAGCAAAAAGAAATGCGATAACATGAATGTTTTGTTATGGGAATTTTCAGAGCTTACTTAAGAAGGTTCAACGACGGGGAACGTTTTGAATGTTTGGTTTTTGAGTGAAATGTGTTTTTTATTATGTCAGTTTATTTCTAGTGCTTCTAAAAGGCCCAATCAATATTTATTTAAATATTGTAATATTAGCCTTCTACATATTTAATTTGAAAAAATTATATTTAATAATTATAATTTAATTTGATTCCAGAAGTTATAATTATTAAATATAATTTTTTAAAATTAAATATGTAGAAGGCTAATATTAAAACATTTAAATAATTTTATATACCTTCTATCAAGTATAAACCTCTATTTATTTTATTTTATTCATGATATATAATTATTTATAATTATCCTTAACATTCTCCTTGTGCTATAACAGAGGCCGCTAAATTGCCTTTCAATCTTTTTGATCAATGGTAAACCACAGAATCATTTATTTGAGTTAACATTACACTCCATTTAAATTTTCAGTGTTCATTTACCAGAAGCTTTCTGAATTGTTAAAAGGCGAGAAAATATATTTGTTGATTGATGTTATATATTATTGAATATGAATATAATTGAGTACAGACTCTCTTAAAACTTGTTTTTTAGTAATGTTTTTACATATCACGAGATTTTTAGAAAGTAACTCAGTTAGATATCCAATAATATTGAATATTCCAAGTAAGATAGTTTTATGATGAAATTATTAAGATTATGTTAAACATTTTTGAAAGATATCTATTTTCATAAGATTGATAAGCAGAAACCAAATTTTGTCTACTCAAAATATTTAATTTATAGAATTTTGGTTAACAAGTACTATTTATTGGATTTTGTTATATCATTTGGATGTCTCATAATGAATGTTTATTTTATATGTCGTTTGATATAAGTGGTACTTATATGACATTAATTTAATTTAATTCCTGAAGTTATAATTATTAAATATAATTTTTTGAAATTAAATATGTAGCAGGCTAATATTAAAATATTTAAAAAATTTTATATACCTTCAATCAACTTCTATCAAGTATAAACCTCTATTTATTTCATCTCAATATTTCACGTAAAACCATAAATTCTGTAAGTAAATCGATAAAAAATCGCGGTACATGTTCATATGTATACAATTACCAAACAGGCGGAACATCAAAATTCATTCATTAAAAGTAGATCAATTTCTACCTATGCCAACCACCTTCAAGAAAAAGGACATGATTTTGACCATAATTTCGAAGGTCCATAAAGAAAATAAATGCAATAGATTGGACCTTTAAGAAACACTAGAAATGAACCGGCATCATAACAACATATTTTATTTAACGACCAAGGCATATTAAAACCGATCTCCGTTGCTGAACCTGTTAACTGAATAAATTCTTAACATCACCGAAACAAACCTTCATGTTATCGCGTTTCTTTTTGCTCAAACTTTTATTTTTGGAGACTGATTTTGTAACAGTATTCAGTTACCATACTCATCTTGTTGTGTAAACAGTAAATATAGTCCTCATCAAGAATTCGATTGTGAGAAACAGTTCTTGCAGTTGAAAAGTTTGTTTTCATTATTGATCCTTTGATTACACCTGAAGTGCTACAAAATCCTATTTTTTTTTTTTCTATGTGGAAAAGAATCAGGGATTCACAGAATTTCTAGTGTTCCACTCAATAATTCAGAATTTCGGTCAATTAATTCGAACATACCATAAGTTTTTGGTAGGTCTGCAGAAAAATCTTTCGTGAATATCAAATCCAGATCTATCCACAAGTTTTGCATATTTTTATGGAATTGAAATTTCTCATCAACAATTCGCATGGAATTATTACCCATCTACAAACCTAACCTGACATTTCTCCCTCTCCGAACTGCCAAAAAATTGCAAGTCGGCTTTTTCAGCGGAAAAACATTTTATTATGAGGACGGAAGTGCAAATTAACTTCGCTATTGCCCGTTAACATGTTGTGGGTGTAAGTTGATATTGGTAGAGAAGCTAATTGACTTACTTGCATAAACTGCGGTTCCAAGTATTGTTCGTTCTCTAACAGGAACCCACCTGCTGATGGCATCTGCAGGCATGGCGAAGAGCACTCCAGTGCAAAGTCCTTGTACGATTCTACACCCACTGATGCCAATAACACCATATTCGTTCGTTAAAGTTGGAAGATTTAACGTGACTGCTGAAATAATTGTCATGAATATCACCATGGGCCATTTGAATCCGTATCTTCTGCTAACGAATCCACCAAACACTTCAGTGATGATGAAGCCAATTATATACGATTGAAGCATTCGACTTACGGTATATATTGGCAAACTAGAAAATAGTGAAGTTAAAGTGCAAATCTGATAGTTTTAGGGGTAGTTTTTCCAAATATAATAGTTACTCGTACACCGAGAATATAAATACATTTTATGCATCAAGAATGATGATGTCACAAACTCGTCGGTCCCAAGGCTGAGGATTTGTCACCCTATTCATAAATTTGTATTTACAGGCTGACAAGAAAAACTTCAGACAAATTTTACTGTGTTCTGAAACAAAAAATTTTTAGCGCAGCCAAATAATTTTTATTATATTAGATTTTCTACACTTTCTTATACTGATATGTGAATTTTTAGTTTGATATTACTTAACTTGCATAGTGTTAGAATGTCAAACAAACGTAGAGCAATTTTGGAGCGGTTTCGTCAAGGTAAGCGTCAATGCGATTGTTTGTTTGCTCAACTTGCCTCGATAAACCGTATCCGATGCAATTTGCCATTTCAAGGAGCTTGGTCATGATAGTCGTCGTTCAGGAAGTGGGAAAAAACGCACTGTAAATAAGCCTAGCAATCGCAACATGATCAAGAAGCAAGTCAATGGAAATCCGAGGGTCTCCATGAGGAAAATAGCCCGTGAGACTGGTATCAACAGTGAATCCGTTCGTCAAATATCCAAAAAAGAGCTCAACCTCAAGCCATACAAGTTCCAAAAAGTTCAAAGTTCCTCACGGATGAAAACAAGTGTGTACGACTATAAAGGTGCCGCCAACTTTTCGTCTCGCCGCCGGTCAGCAATGGGAGCGCATTCTTTCACAGACGAGAAGCTTTTCACCGTAGAACAATCCCACAACCACCAAAACGACAGAGCCTGGTCCGCAGAGGCTCCCGGTACTTCGGTCATCTTCAAAATCCGTAATCCGCCATGGGCTGGGGCGAAATGTGCGCCAGCGGCAAAACACCCTTGGTTTTCGTGGATCAAGGGGTCAAAATCAAGCAAGAAGTCTACCGCTGCGACATTCTCGAGGCCGTAGTATTTCGACGACATGCACTGAACCTTTCAACATGACTCCGCTCCGTCTCACAAAGCAAAATGACGCAAGAATGGTGTAAGACCCATTTTCCGGGTTCCATCACATCTGCAGAATGGCCGCCGTACTCGCCGGATCTAAACCCAATGGACTACAGCGTGTGATCTATTTTGGAGCTGAGGACGTGTGCTGTACATCACAAAAGTTTGGAGTCGCTGAAGCAATCCCTGCGCCAAAATTGGGACCGATTAACGCCCGAAGAGTTGCGGCCTATTGCCAAAAATTTTAAGAAGAGTCTGAAGCTATGTATCGCCGTGAAAGGAAGCCACTTGAAAACCGCTTAAATATATTATTAATAAATGTTTAATTTCTTTTGTTTAATAAAGTTAAATGAAAAAAAGTTTGTCCGAGGTTTTTCTTGTCACCCTATATATCAGTTGTGCATACAGAATTCCAAGTCAGACTAATTCGTTATTGTTCCATGTAAAATACTGAAGAAGTCGTGAATTTAAAATGGTTTTAATAAAATTATTGTTTCATCTTATATCATTTGCCTTGTAAATGATTTGTGTTTATTGTCCTAGGCGTCGACTTTAAAAGTTAGAAATGAATTCACATTTTGTAATTATGACGAATTCTGAGATACTGATGAAAACAGTACAAAATACAACTCAGAATTTAACACCAAATAAATCTGGAGATGCCTAGTACTGTGAAAATAAAAAATTAATAAATTGGATGACAGAAAACTGAGTCTGTAGAATACCAACTGCTCGTGAAAAGTTAAGGATATTGAATTGTTTTATGCTTTCTCTTCAGGAAAACCCCATTTCCTTTCGAAATATATATATTTAAGGTGTTTCAGGTTAGAATAATAAGATTTTAAAGAAACTATGTATTCAGTTATAATATCACAAGAACATAGACAATATAAGATTATACACCGAGTCACGAGAGATAGTTCGCGAAAAATGTCGAGTGAAGAGTTTCGTAGAATCGAAATATATTGTCTGTGCTTGAGTTGGTATACGGTTCCAGTATATAACGAATAATATTTCTAATTTTTTATCGATTTATATTAACATTGCATTTTGACAAATTCGATGACATTTCTTTGAGCTCGACTTTTATTGTATTTGGCGAACGTTCAAAAACGTTACTATGGAAATTATCACAATATGGCAGGAGACGAGACGCCAAAACCATTATACTACGTCGTCAAGAGTATATTCATTTATCAATACGGCGTAACTATGGGGAATTCACGGATTTTATTGGTTCTTTAAAACAGGAGGTATATAATCACAATTATAAAAATATAAGATATGAAAATCTATAAAATTTTACGGAAAACCGAAATTCTGACAATTTCGAAAATTCATACTTGTAATCACCCTCAAAACTGAGCACGTGCATCAATAACTCCTTGGCATCTTCTCTGCATGCGTACCACCAAGTTATTGAGAATATCCTGCTCAATTAGTTGGCAAAGTTGTGGCAAAAGATCTCGAAGTTGTTGCAGCGTTTCCAGCAGTTTCCAGCAGTGGTCTGTAGGCATCAAAAGTTCTTTGTAATTGGTCTCAAACCTGCTCGATTGAATTTAGATCCGGGGATCAGGGTTCTTGGAGTTAATGTTAGATGTAAAATACCCTGGTTTACTCTAGCAGTAATCACTTGATGGGATATGTGCAACAGTGCATTATAATCCATAAAAACGAAATTTTCGCCAATAGCTGCGTGAAAACGTGGAACTACTGCGTTGTTGATGACTTCATCAATATGCGAGTATATCTTGGAAGTATTAATAAGTCAGCTCTGCCATCAAAATAATCTCCTCATCAAACCATATTTGTGAACTTGTTCACACTCGTACTCATTGACTATAAGTAAAACGTTCAGATCTGGACTCGTCAGTAAAGCGTACGTATTGCGATCCATTTTGCTTCTGTAGCCCTTCCATTGCCCACTCTAATCTTAGACGCTTGTGTTTGAGAGTCGGTGAAACTCTTCTCAACAAGCATCTCGATTTAAGATTCCCTTCATAAAGCCGTCTTCTAACTTATGGAAAGTGAAGTACTGTTGGCAGCGAAATAGTTAAAAATCTGTCTTCTACTGGTATTTTAGTGCGATGACTACCATTTTTGGGTTTTGGACGAACAATTCCAGTGGCAAAGTACCAAGGCAATTAAATGTGATAGCATTCTTTGGCTAATATTGAAGAAATTGGCCACCTGCACATGTGTTGGACAGCTTGAAATATCCCAAAGGCGGTGGTATCGTCGATAAATAAAACATATCTTGGCATAATGAAAATATGATTTTAAATTGCTTACAATCGTTTGATCTCATTCAAAACGGAATACAGACTGAATAGAAAATCATTTAACAAATAAGTAGAAAGAATCTATTTTTTTGTCGGTAGATATTCAATAAAGTCTAGATCAAACATTTGATGACATTTTATAGTAAAAAACTTCTTTTGCTATTTTTTGTTGGGTCCATAGCTGTGAGTAACAGCTTGTTCGAAATGGAAGTCAAAAAAGAAAGAATTCGTTACATTTAGAAATTTTTTTTTGAAAAAGGCGAAAATGCAAGCCAGACGGCTGAAATTATAAGTGGTGTTTATGGTCCCGATACTGTAACAGCTAATAACGTACAATTTTGGTTTCGTTGATTCCGTTCAAGTATTTTTGATGTTAAAGATACACCTCGCACAAGCAGGCCTGTCGTCAAAAATGTCGATAAAATGACAAAAATAATCACAGCTGAACGGCATGTTAGTAGTCATAGCATCGCCCAGGAGCTACAGATAAACCATAAAATAATTTCAAACCAATTTGGTGGTAAAATAAGTTCAAACCAATAGCGCAATGATGGATTCGAAAAGAATCCCGAAGTTTTGGTGCCACACCAATTAACAAACCTTGGTTAAAAGGAGTGAAATCGACCCATTTCATAAACGGATGGTCGCTTGAATGAAAAAGGGTCCCATACGACAAATTGTGTGAGAACAATCGTGGTCAAAGGACTAATGTCCAGGAAGGTTCTACTGTGCATTTTGTGGCTTCGAAAAGGAATCATTTATTATGTGTTGCTTCAATATGGCCAAATACTCAATTGGTATCTCTACTGTCAACAACTGGTTGTTGACAGACATTGAGCAGAAGCGGCCAGAATTGACCAACAGAATAGGTGTTGTGCTCCATTAGGACAACCCCAGGCCACATACGTCTGTAGTGGCCCCCTAGAAATTCCGAGATTTTGGCTGTGAAGTTTTAATGAATCCACCATAGTGTCCGGAACTGGCACCAAGCGATTACCATATTTTCTTCGCATTGCAAAACTTCCTGAGTGACAAGAAATTGGCATTAAGGGAAGATTGTGAAAGTCGACTTCTAGAGGTTTTCGCCAGTAAGGACTAAGTCTTCTATAAGAAAGGCGTTATGAAGGTTTCTCTAAATTGGCAACAAATTATAGTACAAAATGGTGCATATTTGACTCAAATCGGAAAATCCAAAACATGTTACATTAAGTTTTTTCCCCAATCTGTTATGTATTGCTGGCACACATGAACAAAATATGACTAAACTTGATAAAAACTTACTTCAGACCACGAAGCATTCGTCGTCGGCTCAATTTCAAGAAAGCAACTGGACCAGACGGGATTTTTGCGAATACTCTCAAAAAGAGTCCACCAGAGCTCACACCTGTTCTCTGTAAGATGTTCACTATGTCATACAGGTAAGGAATTTTCCATAATTCATTGAAAAGTTTAGCCTATACCAAAAAGGGAAGAAAGTGTTTCCAATCAAACTATCGTCCAATAGCGATATCCTTTTTGTCGAAAGCCATCAGTGACAGACAAAATGGTTTTCTCAAACACCGATCAACAGGTGTCCTTCGCAGGTATGTGACTAAGGACTGTTGAGCACTGTGTGGAGACTTGGTCAGTTACTCTGGACCTATCCAAGGTTTTCGATCGTTTCTGACAAAAGACTTTTCTAAATAAGCTATCTTCGTATGGTTTTCGCTGGAGTGTGTGCAATCGGATGAAAAGTTTCCTCACCAACAGGAGCATTCGTGTGTTTGTGGATGGTGTCAATTCCAGTCTTTTCAACGTCAACACAGGAATGTCCTAAGACTTAATTTTGTCGCCCCCCTCTTCCTGATCCATATAAACGATCTTATTAGTACGACCGAGAACCACATTGTGAGCTTCGCGGATAACAGTACGCTGATGTCCTCTTTCACCAGTGACAAACCCATCGTTGAGCCTCACCTCCATAGACGCCAGCGAATCGATTCCCTGAACAAAAATATCAAAAAAATAAACAAATGGGGTCAAAGCAATCTTTTTCTCGAAAAATTCAGTTAGTGAATTGTGACTGAATGATGGAAGGTACTTCAGCCAAAGGATTCCTTGTGTTCACTCTTCGGTCTGTTGTAGAGGACATGTAATTCACATGAAGAATCTGCCGCAAATATGTTGGAGTATTCGTTAAATGCTAGTACATATTTCTTTGAAAATGAGGTTGTTCCACTGTATAAATCCCAGATCGGACCAGCGACCGAATAGTGCTTTTATGTTTGGAGTTCAAGCATTCGTTACAACTTTTAGATTTTATCCCAAAACAGAGCTGAACGACTGATTGACTGTCCAACTATAACAGCCAAGTTCCAGTCATTAAAGAGGAGAGTTGCCAACTTCTGCTTGTTCAATAGATTTTGTAACAGTCGATGGAAAATGCTGCCAGATGTCGCCAGATCTGTAGCGGAAAATGTTGAATCGGAATTTCATGTCATGCTAGGCTCATTAAGCAATTTTCGTAATAAAGTTATGGCAATAATGAGACTTCCTGTTTAAAAAAGGTCCTTTTAAAAAACATCCTTCATAGTTACACAGCAAAAAAATAAGTGCAAAGGACTCGAATAGTTAAGCATCACAATTTTTCAACAAGGTATATTTAAGTAACATTCATTTTACGCTCAAGAATCTTTCGAATTTTAGCCGAATTTAAGCAATGCAATGTGATACAGAATTCAGTGTTACATTTTCTCATTACACACTACTACTTACTTTCGGATCTGTTAATATTGAGGAAAGAGTTAT
Source organism: Megalocaria dilatata (assembly GCA_034642435.1). Classification (NCBI taxonomy): domain Eukaryota; kingdom Metazoa; phylum Arthropoda; class Insecta; order Coleoptera; family Coccinellidae; genus Megalocaria; species Megalocaria dilatata. The sequence continues at coordinate 45,471,188 of CM067859.1, read as the reverse complement.
CGACAGAGAGGCCTCGATACCCATAATTATAATGTAGAGTAGAATCTGGAGCAGGATTTGTACATGGCGAACACCAAAACCTCTTCCTGAAGCTAAAAAATATTTTATCCTTGTTTAATATGATTTTGTGTATACCATTTCTTGTAAAAATCACTTATGTTCGTTTATTATACCATTAAAAGACCCTTCGGTTTGTCCAATATAAGATTTTGAATACGTACCACGTGATAATGCGTTAACATCTTATGACTTTGATTCATTTTTTTTAATTTATGAGTTTTTAAAATTTTTCCCCAAGAATAATTGACTCTAAAAAGTATGTTAATGTTAGTGAAGCACTTTATTTGCAAAGATGATTTTCCATAGAGAATTTGAAGTCTTCATTATACAATCAGAATACGAAAGAGATTAAAACTTTTGAATGCTTTCTCACCTGGAGGATTGATAATTTCCCCTTCTCTCATGCTTTACTACGTATATATGTATATAAGGAATCAATTAATTCATTAATTTCTTCATCAACTCCTCAAAAATGTGCTGAATATTTTGTGGTACTGGTTATAAACAGAAATTGATGAGTTTTGATTTAAACATTTCTCTACTCAAATAAAACTAATTCGTCAAACGCAGTACAAATGGAATATCTAGACGTTTAGGCCAGGAAATAAGTGAACTATGGTTTATCGTGTTTAAAAATACCTGTATAAACATGAAAGTTTTTCCTTATTGTTACCGTATCCCTTATGTTTTATCGTTTTTTCTTTGTTTTATCAAATTTAAAAAAACCGCATTCGGCAATCAATGTTTCAGTTAAGGAAACAGTGCCAATATTTCTTCCTGATAAATAAATTGAGATTTTTTCTGAAAATATGTGAATACTATCGCCGGTTTCTGAGTCATATGAATTGGAAATCATCTCATTTATCTTATTATAAGTGAACATAAAAGAAATTGTCTGTTCCTATATATAATCAGGGATTCGAAAGTAGAAGGAAAAACTCGAATTGTGTTTTTCTTTACTTGACACGAATCCATGACACACTTGATTGAATAAGAGACATAGATGTTGATTTCCATTTATTATCATGAGTCGAACACTTCACTTGTTTCGATGCATTGTACTTCTGCAAATGCTTTGGAACAATTAGTAAAAAAAATTTGTAACATAAAATAGTTAAATGGATTCAATTTTGAGATGGGGGTACAATAAAGCTTTTATCCTGTGATTTCTCCAAAAGTCACAAAAACTTTATTGAACCTTATCTCTAAACTGAACTCATTTAAACATTAGCATTTGAAGAAACTACAACGTAGCGAAGTACGTCATGTGTTCAACTCAAACGTGTGTTCAACTCAAAACGAGTAAATAGAAAACAACCTATATATGTATTATTGAAGTGTAGAAGTGAAAAATTTTTAAGGAAATTTCATTCATTTATTGTGATTTTTTTTTAATATTCCGGCCAGTGTAAGTAGGTTCGTGAACACTCATTGCATCAGCCAAATAGAAAGCAGAGAATTTTTAATAGAAAGTAAACAAAGAAAACCATATAAATTTAAATTAACGTGTCTCTTTATCTTAGGCTATTTGACATATAGAAGAGTTTACAATAATGAACAACTGTGGTTAATTGAACGCAATAAGTGTATTATTTATTATTATTAAGAAAATGTTAAGACAGAAATATTGATATGATAGATGCAGAAAAAAATCATTAATGGAAAAGAAAGTGAAAAGATGAATCTTCACAAAAGGCTGTTTATGCAGGCTGTCTCAACGAAACCCCCCCAGAACTCAGAAACTAAGATAAAAAAATACAGGTCAACTTCTGTTGTGAGGTGGACGAATTTCCATCAGAGTTTTTTCCGAAAGTTATTTATGTTCTGTGCACAACCCAGTTAAGATTCTTAAAATCGGTTAACTATTCACGAAATGTAATATTGAACTTGCCGTCAAAAGGTGATGTTGAATAGACAATTGAACTGCCCAAACTCAAGAACCTAAGAGTTTTGAAGAACCCAAAAATATTTTTCAAGTTCTGTATTAGGAAGAAAGAACTCCTATGATGACATTGTTCGGAAAAAAACACATGAGGGTGGCAACAACCCCCTAATTACTATTTGTTAAATAGAAACAAAACTTTGAAAAACATTTGGATGCAATCTGACAATAACTCTATAAGCTCTTTAGCTAAATCAAGTCACTCCAAGGGTTCAAATTTAAAGGTTGCAATTCAAAACATTGTAAAAATTTCATTTAGGTATCCACCGGATATTGTGGAAAATTTGGTTTTAATTCTCCTAATAAAAATAATTATAATGAAGTCGAAATAGGGTACTCTGTCTTATTTCACGAGTTCTGGTTTCCAAAAATTATTGAATTGAATTATGATACTTGGGAAGCATGTAACTAATTCCAATAAATCTCAAGATGTAAAACTAAAGATGGCTCTCGCCAAACAGGCCTTTGAAACAGAAGAACCTACTGGTAAACCAACATCTCAGTATAGAAGCCAGAAAATCCTTTATAAAAACTTTTGTATGGTTCTTGCGTATAGCAGCGAAACCAGGACCTTAAGTAAATATGAAAAGTGAAGATTGGAAATAACTGAAATGTGGAAGTAGCGAAGAATACTCAAAATAAGATGGATGGATAAAACAAACAACGAAAACATACTGTTGGAAATAAAAGAAAAAAAGCAATTTATTGAATGAGAAAAACTAAGCTCATAGGCCATATAATTGGTCTCCTCAACATATTTGAAGGAAGAATAAATGGAAGAAGATCTAAAGGACGGTCTAGAATCAATTACTTCAAGGACATCAAAGAAAAGTTGAATTTTGAATCCTTCTGTCATATGAAAAGATGCCCGAGTGACAGGAATCAATGGCTGCAGCGATAAGGCGTAGCCACTTTGTTAATATGTTGTCATTACTTTCAACCGATAGAAAAAAGTCAAACGCTGCATCATCCATCTGCACACTATACTTAATGTAGTAATACCTGGAAATAGAAAAAAGTATAATATATTAAAAACCGAGAAATCTCTTCTTAAAAAACCATCACTCATATTGAAAGACCTATTACCATTATAAAATTATAATCATATAAATGATTAATGTCTTCGAATGACCCAAATATTGCTCTAGTCTATTCATGATGTACCTGTGGAAACCACATGAAGGGTCATATTTGAGACTGCATCGAAAGCTTTACTTAAGTCAAAATTTAGCATCTCTACAAAATCTCCTTCATCCATAGCTTCTATCACATTATTCAACAATTCCATTACTTCGACCTTTTCTGTATCCATGCTGGTTTTTGTTTGAAATATTTTTCCTCTCTATCCATTTCAACATTCTGTTTTTAATCACAGTGTGAAATATTTTCGATGTACAGGGAAGAATTGCGATGGGTCGCTTATTCGGGGGTATTTTTTCCAGTTCACAGTGCTACAATAGCCTGAACAAAGACTTGGAATCTGATGCGACTGACCGCTGGGCACTCTGAGACGATATGCATGACTGTTTCAGTGCCCTCAAGACACAGCCTGCATTCACCATCTTCAGTCAGAGTGATTTTGTGCAAATGCTCTTTCAGCCTGCAGTAACCTGTCAAAATCACGACAAGCATTCTATATTTAGTTTAATCCAGAACAAGCGCTAGGTCTGTCATCTTCTATTTCGAAGCCGTTCCGAGGAACGCCCTCGTATGTTTCAGACCTGAATGGTTCAGCCAGAAAGACTCTAGTCTAGAGTTCATTCTGCCTGTTATTGTCCGCTTAGTCACGTCATGTGGAATGTTTGCGGTTTTACCAGAGGCGTGTCTCCAGCAAGCGCCAGCTGATCTGCCTCTTCGTTACCCAAATAATTTCAGTGGCTCGGTATCCAAACAAGAATGATTCTGCTATACATACCGAGCCTGTTTAGAGCCGTGCAATTATTCCAGACTTTTTTTGATTTATAACATTTTAGGGCTTTTAGTGCTGTTTGACTATCGCTAAATATCTTAATTTTGCGGTGGTGAATTTGCCGTTTTATCAGCAGATCCGCCGCGGCCTCAATGGTAAATAATTCCACCTGGAATATGGTTGCCTAGTGACCAAGACTCAATAAGATGCTGACTCTCGGTTTACTCCCCTAGACTCCTGCTCCCGTTCCGTTCGTCATTCGCAAGCCGTCTGTGAACAAGCCAAGTTCGGTCCTCAATAAAACCTCAGCATGCTGGGGACGATTACATTAAAATGCCGTTCTTGGCCCGTGACTATTGACATTAGATTCGAGGGAATTGAAAGGGTGCTGTTCCTAAGAAGCTCGTCGAGCCCTGACACTCCCATCACTATTGCCTCTGACCTGTCGATCGCCAGTTGATTTAGTTTGTATGTGGTCCATTCCGCCTCCTTCTGCACAAACAGAGGTGGTAGATTTAGTAGGACCTCCAAGGCTGCCGTGCGTGTGGTGCGAAACGCACCTGTAATTGTGAGCCAAGCCGGTATCTGTAGTCGTGTGAGCTTATGTTGGCCAGTCGTTTGTTGGCCCTTCTTTCACCACGCTACAGCACCATACATTATCTGTGGTCTAATTACCATAGTGTATTTCCAATACATCTGCCTAGGCTTTAAACCCTAGGTTTTACCACAGATTCGACTGCAGGTCCAGATTTCCATGCTGGTTTCATGACACATTTTGTCTAGGTCTGCATTCCAACTGAGAGTGTTATCCAGGAATATTCCCAGGTATTTTGTCTCATAAGATAATTGTATTTCTTCACCATGGCTTGTCGGCGGTTCTAATCAATCCAGCTTCCATTTCTTGGTGAGTGGTACTACAACAACCTTTTGTGGGTTAAGAGATATATCTTCCCTTATGCACCATTTGTCGATCGTGTCCAGTATCTCTTGAAGGTCTGCTGATATCGTCACCTCCGATTTACCCTCCACTATGATTGCCAGGTCAGAGATGATCTACGAGCAGGATCACAGTATGGGTGAGGGAATAGCCACTAGCGGGCAACCATTCGAGGCGTTGAACTCGAAGACGTTACCCTGGCATGAGGTCGTTAAAATTATGTGCATAGCATTGCCTGTATCCACCTGCAAATAAGCGGATCGATACCTTTCGCAGAGATAGCCTAGCGAGAGAAGCCAGCAGCGTATTGTTAAAAACACCTTCAATGTCAAGAAACGCAGCTAGTGTTATCTCTCAATTATCGAGAGATTGGTTTAATTTTCCGACCAACTTGTGTAATGCAAGTTCTGCTGATTTTCCGGTCTAGAAGGCGTATAAATGAGGGCTAGGAGGACTGTTAATTAGCTTCCCCTGATGCAGACATTAGTCATCAGTTCCAGACTCTTCAGCAAGAACGATGTCAAACTTATTGGTCTGAACGATGAGGGTCTGGTTAAGTTTGTCCCACCTTTGGTATGTAGACCACTTTAGTTGATGTCCAGCTTGTAGTGAGAACCCTCCAAGCCAGACTTGTTCTGAATAATTTTAGCAGATACGGAATCAACAGATCCATGCCCTGTTGGAGAAAAGGATTTTGTCTATCCCTGGTGTTTCGAGAGGTTTGATGGACTTTATTGCGTCTCTGAGCGCTTGTGGCGTGACAATGTTTGTGTATGTTTGCCAGATTTGCCAGATTATAAAATGTTAACATAATTTAATGGATTATTCACACTTGGTATGACCTTCCGAAAAGTTAAGTTTAAGAGTAGTCAACTGACCAAAGTTTGCTTATCGGGAGGCTCAAGCAACTTTGTGCTCAACCAACATTGTTTCTGGTTTATCAGCATAAACCAATGACTTGACATAACCCCAAAGAAAACAATTCAGTGGAGTTATATCGCATGATCTTGGAGGCCAATTAATTGGACCATGCCTCGAAAAAATGATATCGCCATATCTTCTGTACGTACAGTTCTTTCTTTTGTTGTTGTTGCATCCAGTAGACAAAAGGTTGTCCGAAATCTATCGATAGTTCGACGAATAAGCTGCTCTGATGGACTATTAGGTGAACCCAAAAATTTCAAGAAGTGCTCTATAAGTTTGGCGAATAGAACACTGATTTTGAAAATGAATTTCAACAATTTGTAATCGTTGTTGCGGCGTGAATCATTCCATGATAATTTGTCAATGCTTACTGAACAGAAATGTCAAAACAACATGGCTTCTACCTTCTGTCAAATCACAGTTATCCCTATCGGAAGTTCTATCACTCTAAAAAAAACACCCGATATATACATAAAGCATTTAAGGATATAGCAGCATGTAAAGGTAAGTATACCATATTGCTTGAAGAGTGGTCTACTTCTAGTGGTCTGGTCTACTCTCGCTATCAATATTGTACCATTTTTCTATTTCAGAACCTGTCTTTCAATATCTTGAGATGTGCTCCATAGGATTAAGTGCCGTACGTTATCTTACAGTGAAATTGTGCGTGATATGTCATGATTTTCCGTGAGTATTCTTTTTATCTGTCGCATTGCAAATAATGCAGTAGAGAGTTTGTGGTATACTTCATTTATGTTTTTCACCCAAGTTGAATTTCCTTAAATTCCGATCCATTCTACAGCGCCTTTTATGGTTTCCTGAGACTTATTCAGCGGTAAATTACTATTTTTTGCTTTACTCAAGAATCATGTATCATCAGCGGAGAGAGTCTCATGGTCTGCAGTAATATTACATACCAGGTCATCAATATAAATGAGGAATAAAGTCCGTTCCCACATCGATCCCTGAGGCATTCATGTACTAATTTTCATTCTTGAAGACCTTTTGCGTTAAAAATACACTATTTGGTAACGATCTTCAAGATAGGACCTCAACATATTAAAACCTTACAGTCCAACTCGCGTTGAATCATTTCATAGTTGACACAATCGAATGCACTAGTCAAATCAATGCATGTTAGCATCACGTCATTAGTATCGTCCAATGCCTCTATGATGAATTCGATAATGTGGACCAAAGCAGTGGTAGAGAGCAATTCTATGCAACAAGTTTCCCTTCAGAAAAGATTTCAACAAACGTTTGAGTTCAACCTAATTTTGAAAAGGAGCTTCCAAACTAATCCTTTGACTTCAGATAGTCATCTGCATCGTCCAATGCTTCCATGATAAACTCGACAATATGGACCAAAGTAGTGGTAGTTCAATAACATAAATAGAGGTTAATTCTTGATAGAAGGTATATAAAATTATTTAAATATTTTAATATTAGTCTTCTACATAGTTAATTCCAAAAAATTATATTTAATGATTATAACTTCTGAAAATAAATTAAAATAATGTCATATAAGTACCACTTATATCAATTGACATATAAAATTAACATTCATTATAAGACATCCGAATGGTATAACAAAATCCAATAAATAAAAATTATTAACCAGAATCCTACAAATTAAATATTTTGAATAGACAAAATTTTTTTTCTGCTGATCAATCTTATGAAAACCAATTTCTTTCAAAAATATCCAACATAATCTTAAGAATTTCATCATAAAACTATCTTACTTAGACTATTCAATATTATTGGATATCTAACTAAGGTACTTTATATAAAAACTCAAGATATGTAAAACATTACTGAAAAACAAGTTTTAAGAAGGACTTTGCTTCGTCAGTATTCAAATAATTCATATTCAATAAATATAACATAAATCAACAACAAATATAAGTAAATAAATAAGTAATAAGTAAATATTTGTTGTTGATTGATGTTATATTCATTGAATATGAATTATTTCAATACTGACGAAGCAAAGTCATTCTTAAAACTTGTTTTTCAGTAATGTTTTACATATCTTGAGTTTTTATATAAAGTACCTTAGTTAGATATCCAATAATATTGAATAGTCTAAGTAAGATAGTTTTATGATGAAATTCTTAAGATTATGTTGGATATTTTTGAAAGAAATTGGTTTTCATAAGATTGATCAGCAGAAAAAAAATTTTGTCTATTCAAAATATTTAATTTGTAGGATTCTGGTTAATAATTTTTATTTATTGGATTTTGTTATACCATTCGGATGTCTTATAATGAATGTTAATTTTATATGTCAATTGATATAAGTGGTACTTATATGACATTATTTTAATTTATTTTCAGAAGTTATAATCATTAGATATAATTTTTTGGAATTAAATATGTAGAAGGCTAATATTAAAATATTTAAATAAAAGTGGTAGTTCACTTTTTCTCTCTGAAGCCATGTGGGCAATTTCCATGGAACGAATGGCTCTCCAGAAACGAGTACAACATGATTTTGAGAAGAAACTTCCAACCTCAGAATACACTTCTTTGACAGTGCAATATAAACAGGTTGTAGAAGCAATGAATTGAATCATTTTATGAATAAAAAATATCGTAACAAAATACACGACAGCAATAGCGATCATCCAGTCCCTAACAATATCACATTTTTTTCAAAATATTCGAGGGTATAATATAAAATTTATTGAAAAGAGAACAACAAACAATAATTCAATTTACTCTCCTTTTTTCCGAAATAATAGCTATTTTATTTCAATAATTTAGTGAACCTTACAGAATATCAATATTCAAATCTGTTAAGAAGTATTTCTTAGCGCTTTCTGGCCCCTGAAAGCACGTCAGTGCTATTATGTATATTCGTGTTTCTAGTCCTTCTAAAGTGCATCAGACACATCACCAATATTTATTCTTATACGTTTTCAAAGCAGGAAGTGTTGTTATGATATGTTTTTTTCTGAATCAAAAAAATAAGGTGTTGCTCATTTCGAAACCATTCATAAAGTGTCCAACTTAATCATTTCTTTCAGTCTTTTATTCAAGTGATAAAACGCTTTATTTGAAGCCAATAAAAGAGTTCTTATGAAGGTTCATTTTTTGGTTGTCAAAGAGTTCAGTAACGTTTTGAGATGCCCACAAACGCTAGGTTCAAAAAACCTGACACACCCTTCTCGATTATATCAAACAACCATTCATTCGTATTTCCTTTTATGCCCTCTTTGGTTTGGCGCGAGAGCAAGATGATAATCTGACAGTTATGTTTTGTGAAGCGAACTTCCCTGAAATGTAAAAGTTATATTTTTGCTAAATGGAGCTGCTGAAATTTATAGAGTTTTGATAAAGGATTATTGTCGCTTTTTTTGTGCGTGTCGACCAGTAAAGATGAAATGGCTGTTGTCTCCATGTTCCGGTATTTAAGTTAGACTCTTCGAACACCCTTGATGAATAAGGAAAATATAAAATAAATGTCCTTTTGGTGAAAATAGTAAATCTTTGAAAATACCTTACCGGGTATTTTGATATTTTGACATTATCATATTCAAATAAGCACTTGCTTTTATATGTCTAACGTAAAACATTGAACGATGTCACCTTTCACTACTTGGTTGATGAAACAAGTGAGATAAAGAGTAATTGATACGAACTTTTACAAATATATTATTTGGTGAATGTGAATCCTGTTTTAATTTTGCTTTGGAATGCCTTGTTATTTTGTTAATGCTGAGACTCTTTTGGCTTTAGGGAGTATTTTTATTGGTTTGAAAAATTGCCTATTATATAACGAGTATAAGCTATGGTAACAGAAAGTTCTTTGAAGTTGCATAATATAACTTCCACCTGTATAACTCATATGAATAAAAGTGAAATACATTTTATTAGAGAAATGGAAATTTCGAACAAATTTTTTCTAAAATTTGAGGTTTTTAAAATAAGAGATCTTCAAGGATAATATTTAACAAAATTTTATTGAACACTCTAACATTAAACAACAAGTATGACTATGAACTAACAACCTGTAACTAATCGTCTATAGTTAACCTGAATTGCGATGCACTGTTGTTTTCATTTTCTGTATTTAAGTTTCATTTATATTTATAATTTGAATTCTCCAACTTTGCAATAATTTTTGTGGGTGTTTAAGCTAATTAATTTGATGATATCTTTAAAAAGCCTTTTACATCTGTTTTCATCTGATAGTTTCATGCAGAAGTTTCCTTCAGATCTCTTTTTTGAAACTGTTTCTTATCGTGTATAGACATGATCCAATTTTTGAAATTAATTCAAAATTGTGATCTCAATCTACGATTGAACTGAATTTCAATTCCTATTCATTTAATTACTGCATTATATTGTTTTCAAATAGAGCTCAGTGGTTAACCATAGAGTTCGTTTCGTAGTTAATTTTTCTCTTCTCATAATTTTTTCTCATTATTTCAATATCGTTTTCAGTTCTCAATGCACTTGTAGTAAAATCAAGCTGTTGGTTTGATTTTCGTTTAAATTACAAATATTGTTTTTTTTTTCAGACGGAGTTCTAATTGACAGTATTTACTATTTATACACACGTAGTCCGAATCAAGGGATATTGTAAACACACAGAAATTAATTTTTTGAATTTTAAACAGTTGACCAGAGTCATATGAATGTTCTTTACAATTTACGTCAATGTTTTAAGGAAAAATTTCATCTAGTACCAAAATTGTTACATAATAAAGAAGAAAGAATATTGCTCCTTAATTCAAGTGAAAAATAAAAATTTGTAAACTACTGTTTATTTAGGGTTCAACCGTTGTGCAGTTAAAGAGTCTAAATATCTATGCCAAGACAGAATTGCACCAAATGAATAATTCCACTGCTTTGGAAACTGATTAAGTCGTTATTTCTCGCCTGTGGAATCAATATCGTATAAGTGGTAGCGTGAAAACAAGACATTTTTCTCCAGCAAGGCTGACATCCTCTCGATATATTCAACTAAGAGCATCCCAAATAAGTCAATAATAAGCATAATGTGCATGATTCGAGATGAATCATCTGCAGGATAATGAAGGGAGCCAATCTAGTTAATAGATTGCCATGAAGGTATTTAAAAAACATAAATAATTGATGTTAAGTAGGCATAATTCTACATTTTTGTCTAATAATGTCTCCGAAAACAACAGCATTCTAGTGTCTAATTTAAATATTTCGAAGAATAAACTCGTCGTATTACATAGCAATGTAAAAAGTGAATGATAAATATTATACATGCAGATCTTCTGAACTGAGTTATTATTATTATTTACTAGGCAATATTTTCAATGACGTTAGGCTATTCTTCCGCAGATGTCCTGCCAAATTTTACTACGATGGTGTTCTCCACCTGCTTATAGATAAATGAATGAATTACTTCTTTCTTATATATAGTAAATATTTCCCCTCATCTACAGATGTCCTTGAGGTTGACTTGGACAATTCAACTTCTTCATCTGAAATGACAAAAAATTAAGTTGAAATTAATGAAAATGTTTTTATTCATAATTCACTTTCACCATACGTTATGTTCAATGTAAAAAATTCTTAAATTTTGTTACCTAATGGTTCAGAAAGAATCGAATGATAAAAAGCAATTCAATTTGGAATGAATATTTTTTTTATGTACAGGATTATCCATTTTGTGCTTTGTGCTATAAACGTAAATAAAACACTTTCATTTAGAACATCGATAAAATTTTTATTTCAATATAATGCTTGGACCTTGCCATTATGTGTGGAATAAAACATCATATAACTGTCCTCCGCGTGATGTCTTACAGAATTCGATCCTTGTGAGGTAATTTTCGGTGACTCACCGCCACATTTCGGGTAATATCTCATCAATACCTTGGCGGATGTTGGTTTTCAGATCGTCGATAGACTGAGAATTTTCGACATAGGCACGTTATGCGATACGTCGCACAACCCCACAAAAAAATCCAAATGCAATAAATCACAATATCTTCGTGGCCAATTCACATAGCCGAAACGAGAAATTACGCGTCCCGGGAATTTTTCTTGCAATAAAGCTAAATTAGGTAGTGTTGTGTGGCTTGTTGAACCATCTCTTCAAATTCCATATCATTAATTTCAGGTCAAAAAAAATCGGTAATCATTTGGCTATAGCGATGAGAATTGGCGGTTTGAGTGACACCTTCTTCATTTTCAAAGAAGTACGGGCCAATCACTCCACCAGACCAAATTGCACACTAAGAGTGACTTTTTGTGGATGTAATGATCTTTCAGCAATTACATAAGGATTTTCGCTGCCCCAGATTAGACAATTTTGCTTTTTTACATAGCCACCGAGTGAAAAATGTGCTTCGTCGCTGAAGAAAATTCGATGAGAAAAATCGTCATCCAAACGTTGTTGTTCAAGCACCCAATCGGTGTATGTTCTACGCATTCTTTGATCAGCTAGCTTTAGTTCTTGTGTCAACTGAATCTTATAAAGATGGAGATTCAAATGCAGGTACAAAATACCCCATAGCGTGCAGTAAGAAACATTTCACTTACAGAAGAAACTTTTTCAGTCGAGCGTGCATTTCAATGATGTATGGGCCTTAAGACATCAGTAACAAAACCAGCCTCTTCGAATTTTTTCACTGTGTTATCAATTGTACGCCCAAATGGACGATTTTCTCGAGTACAATCTGCCCGTAATGGACGAAACGTACCCACTACAGAATCATTGTTTTTGTAGTTTTCAGAATTTTCACACTTTCAACAGTAGATGAACCATCCATATTGTTAAATGGCTAAGCTTCAACTGAACATATGAGGCTTCGTCGGGTCACAGTTCTGTTCGACATATGTCATTAAAACAGGTCTGTGAAATACGGGCCACGAAATGGATAACCTGTTATATAATCTTGGTATTCTTTTGAAGCTTGCAAATTTGTTCTCTAGATACAAAAAATCTAGAAAAGCACTTACGTGAATTGAGAAGTTTTTGCGTGTTGACTCAATTGTCCATTTCCCCTGAAAATTTCAAATTTCTGAATAGCTTCTTGAAGAAGCTACTACATATGATGAATACAAATTTTGCATTAGCCTTTGTGCCGCTGTTTTAAATATAAATGCTAAATTCAAACTTGATCGTGAAACTCATGCTTTTTTTAGCGCTCAACAATGCTCTACTCACAACATATCAGGTTTCGTTTTAAATCTTCTAATTTTACGATTCTAAAGAACTTTTGTAGGAATATGCTCGTTATTCGTTCAGATCAATCAAATTTGTGCTTTAGAAAAATGATCTTCAAAAATTATGATTGAATAAAAACAACAATGAACCGTAAGTGATACAGAAACATGACAACAATATTCCCTCAGTTGAAAGGCATTCATCATATCGATATGTGGTTTCAACATTGCTGCGCAACACGGAATATAATTTATTTTACCGAAAGAAATATTTGAAGATTAAATTCACAGAATATACCTGTTAACTGGGCATCTCGTTCCTGCGGTTTGACGCTGAATATTTTCTTGTTATAAGTATGTCCCATATTATTTCCAATACACTTTTGAAGTCCCACTTCAGAGGCTTCTTATCCGCTTGAGTATATTCTTGTTCAATACTAGAGAGAAATATCGAGTATATACAACATTCATTTCTAGATATTTTTAGTTCCTTGCTGAATTGATGACAATTAAATAAATTCCTCAGTCTATAAAGTATGGTTCTTCCATATATTATTTTTTCTTGTTTTTATTTCTTATGTGCGGTAACTATCAGAGTTTATCCAGGTTTTCATGTATTTGTATTTATTCACTTGCTTGATGTTTCTGTTGCGTATTTTAAAGTGTATGTTTTTATATACTCGAGATTTGGCAATGATCATAAACTTTGTTTCCTTCAAATTCGTTTGTAGGCCGTATGGCTCATTTTTTCCTTAACGTCCTCCATTATTCATCTTCAGATCTTACAGGTTTTCTCTCGACAATTTTGTATTGTCTGCGTATCGGATGAGATTGACAGATGTTCCATTCACTATCCGGTTTCGGTTATGAGTGATTCTTGGTTAATTGTTTCAGAATTATCATTTAATAGTGTCGGTGATAACACACCTCGATTGATAGTAATTTCTTCAGTCTTTGTTCCATTTACAGTGGTTTAATTATCGGTAGGTCCCTCTATTTATTTGTATGTCTATATTACTTCCATCTCAGTTAATTTATGGTTACAAATTTTCATGATTATTCACTCCTTATATACATTCTGTCAAGAAAGTACCGGGAATTATCGATTTAAATCTGGCGGGGCAATGAGGCAGGTAAAATTTTTTTTTCCTAGGTTGGTACAACTATCCTTAATTACTATGCCAAGCTTGAGCGGGATCTGTCAACTAGTGTGTTTGCAACAGCTGATTAAGTCAGTCGATGTCAGAGTGCGTGCCGATTTTTTCTATGGGTGATTACGTTGAGCAAAGAATTTGTTTAAGGTTTTGTGTTGCAAATGAATTTTCGTGTGCCGATGCATTGAAAATGTTGCAAAAGGCCTTTGGTGATAATGCTCTATCGAAAACTCGTGCATATCAGTGGTACAGAGCCTTCAAGGACGGTCGTGAAGTGGTCGAAGACTTGCCTCGTTCCGGACGCCCATCGACGGCTTCGATCGAAGATAACGTCGATAAAATTAAGGAAAGGGTGCTGGAAAACCGTCGTACCAGCTTGAGAGAGATAGCACATGATCTTAAGATATCCCACGAGTCCGCACGTATGATTTTGATTGATATTTTGGGCAGGAGAAAGGTGGCCGTGCGACTCGTACCGAAAGACCTGAATTTTCTTCAAAAACGTCATCGCGAACAGGTTGCTTCAGACATGCTGGATCGCTGTAATTCCGATTCTACATTCATGGAACGAATTATAACTGGTGATGAGACCTGGGTCTACGAGTACGATATGCAAACAAGCCAGCAATCATCGGAATGGGTGGCAAAAAATGAGCCGAAACCGAAAAAACCACGCCAAAGCCGCTTGAAAATGAAGGTGATGCGCATTGTTTTCTTCGATATCCGTGGCGTAGTGCACTACGAATTCGTTCCAGAGGGTCAGACGGTAAACAAGGAGTATTACCTAGGCGTTATGAAACGTTTGCGTGAGCGTATCCGTAAGAAGCGGCCAAATTTGTGGGAGAACAACTCATGGATTTTGCATGACGATAACGCGCCTTCTCACCGAGCTACGATTGTGACTGACTTTCTCGCCAAAAACTCAACAAACGTGCTTCAGCAGCCACCGTATTCGCCGGATTTGGCTCCCTGCGACTTTTTCCTCTCCCCAAAACTAAAATTGCCCCTTCGTGGCACCCGTTTTGAGTCGATTGAAGCCATAAAACAAAATTCGGCGCGAGAGCTAAAGTCCATCCCGGAAAGCGCCCATAAAAAATGTTTCGATAATTGAAAGTGCCGTTGGCATAGATGTTTTGGAGCAAATGAAGCCTACTTTGAAGGCGACCCAATAAATTTTGACGATTAAATGTAAAAATGTTGTTTTAATTGAAAATTCCCGGTACTTTCTTGACAGAGTAGTATATTCACAATATAAAGATTAGTAAATCATATAAACCATCAAATTTTTATGGGGAGTGAATGTGTCATAAAAATTGCCTGCAAATTGACATACACAATATTATAAATGTTATCCGTATGACAAATATTGATCAATATATTTCATAAACAACAATCAAATTTCACATGTAATTGGGAAGATTTCATTCGATGATATGGAATCAGAAGTTCTTTTTTTTCGAGTTTTATCGCCGAAGTTAAAGTTATTTTTTAGACGGTTTTCCTTATTGTTATTATATATACATCACGCAGGTAAGTATAAGAATGGATATTAATGTTAGTATATTTTCTTTCAGGCAACAATTTTCCACTAATACCATAAGGTACCCCTAGCACATGCTTTTGTGTTATAAATATTTTCTCACTTTCTCAGGAATCTCCCTAGAATATGATTCCAAAATTCAGAATATTATGGAACTAGCTGAAACAGGTTGTTCTTGTTACCACTGTTTCTGAATTTAGCTCCATTTTTCTGACCTCATAGGTGGCTCTAGATAATTTAGGAATTATTTCTTCAAGATAGTCTGAAATCTTGAGATTTGATTGGAACACAACCCCAAGAAATTTCATGTGATTTGTTGATATTCAATATTTTATCCTGATACTACATAATTTACAGCGTTTTATTAGAAATCATCATATTTTGTTTGATTCAAAGCAAAAGTGGGCTTCATTTTTTGTCACTTCCTTTTCTATTTACAGTATCTGGTTGTCCTGCCCAATATTTAGGAACGACGTGTCATCGCCGAAGAGAAACGTCTCATCTAGTTTCCCTTTTGCTGGTAGATCATTTATATAGCATTTTTATGATAGAATTCTGGATTTGGTATTCGGGCTGATGAGCTCTTTGTTCCTGAGGATTCACATCACCCAGCGCTGTCTTTTATACTGAGGAAAGCATTCTCAGGTTATTTTTCAACGGCTGGAAATTTTTTTTACAATTTCAAGAAAGCAAACCTCGAAGATTTGTTCTGGTCTATAAGTAACTTCAATTGGGATAATTTGTAGAATTTCCATAGAACTGATGATGCCTTGGATTATTTTTATGACAAATTGTTCGATATTATTAGTCAACATGTTCCTGGTAGGGCATCCATACATCCAACATCAAACGTAACAGTCTGAAAACATGTATCTTTTCTAAGAAATGGGAAAAAGCTCATGTGGTTCCTGTATTCAAGAAGGGAGATGACTGCCAGATTGAAAATTATAGACCAATTTCGATATTGTTCAATTTTGCGAAGGTTTATGAGGAACTGTTATATGGAGATATGTATTTCAGAGCCAGTTAATATTTCACCACGGAGCAGCACGGTTTTGTTAGAGCAAGATCTACTATCACAACGATCGCACAGTATATTACTGAAAGTTTGGATGATGGAAGTCAGGTTGATGTGATGTATACTGAATTATCATGAGCCTTCTACACTGCCGATCACGATATTCTGCTGAAGAAAATCTCGTCCTTCGGTTTCAGTTCGGCATATGTAAAGCTCATCAGAGCATACTTGGAGGATAGAATAAATTATGTCTTCTACAATGTTTATAGATCACTTGAGTATGCTCTTTCATGTGGAGTGCCTCAGGGATTAAATTTGGAACCATTATTTTTTATCATGCATATAAACGATCTCCTCACTTCTCTTAAGTGTCCTGTTTTAGCGTTTGCCGATGACTTGAAGATTTACTTGAGAATACCCAGTCCTGATGATTTGGTGCTGCTCCAGTCAAGCTAGGAGTATATTCATAGTTGGTGTTCATGCAACAAACTCATGCTGAATATGGAGAAGTGTTTTGAAGTTATATTCAGTAGAAGGCCATATCGGTTGACTTATAGCTAACATATAGCTGACAACTTTGTTGGAGATAAAGATCAAATATATGACCTTGGAGTCCTCTTCGATTCCACGTTCTGTTTCATCTCACATGTTGAAGAGTTGTGTGTTTCTGCTAGCCGCACTTTGGGCTTTGTGTTGATGTATGGCAGGATATTCAGTGATCTGTCAATTTTGAGGAGCTTGTATTTCATACTGGTCATCAGTAAGTTGTAGTATGCACACTTGATATGGTTTCCTATTTACGACTGTCATTTGGTATCACAGGAAGTTATTCAAGATTATGTTGTTTAGGCGGACTGGCATATATCCCGAGCGTGGTAATGATCTGTATTTTATCAGGGATGAGATGAAGATGTCATCGTTGCTTGATAGGGATGAGAATCAATGTGCAAAATTTTCTTAGAGACTGTTGACCGGAAGGAACGACTCACCTTATCTGCTATCGAAAATAACTTTCAATGTTCGAAGATTGACAGCGAGATCATCTACTTTTTATTTGCGTACAGCTCGTACTAACTTGTCGGAGCGGACACCGGTGAATTGTATGTGTAAATGTGCTGATAAACTTCGAGTGAATATATTTGATTATATTTGTGAATTATTGATTATTTTATGTTTTTATCCATTATTACTTTGTAATATTCTGCATTCTGTAACATGTTACCCTGTAATTGGGATACTCCTGTTGGGTAAAATAAAGAAATATATCATTAGTGAACAGGGTGTCATTCAGATTCACCAAAATATCCTGCATCTGCTCTGAAAGCCTGTACAATCATTCGTGAAACACCCTGTATAAATCACTATGAAACGTAGCTTTGTGCGACACTCCACATCGTTCCCAAGAGAACGATGTGTCCATTCACCAATGTCCTCTGCATCCTGTTCATCAGATAACTTCTCATCACGTCGAGAGAATTCTTGGGTGACCATCATTTTGTATGGGTGCTTGTAAAGAAGATCTTTGTACCACATTCTTGTTTTAGAGATTGCTTGATAGCCGTACCTCATTTTCTGCCTTTGGTACAGTTCGATCTTGGCCTGGTGATATTTTCTCAGTACAGATTCTGTTGCCCTAAAGTTGTATATTTAAAATTTAATAGCATTTAGGAACGGAATCCCGCTAAATTCGAGCAGCTTGTTGAATAGCTAACACATGTCCACATTATTAGTTTATTCCTCAGTAACAAACACACTTAGTCATCGCGTCATGTCATTGTGGCTACTGAAAATAGCACGTCTAAGACGATCACCGATATTCTTTTCGCTGCTAAACCAAAACAAACAGATCACCCTCTACAGATGCGGGAGGTATTTTGTCGTCTCTTGTATATTCACGTACCAACGTTAAATTGTATGAAGATCAGGAATTTTTATTAGAACGCTACCATAATTTGCATGTTAGGGCTGCAATAAATTCCCCATTGAAGTTTTTGAAAAACATTATATTATTTTGAACTTTGAACTCATTCCACTTATTACCTTCCGGATCATTGTGTAAGCTCCATTCTTGCTCCTCCCCTGATCCAAATTTCAAATAGAATAAATTTGTTACTATCAGCAAAATCGCCGTATATGTGAAGAGAAAAGTACCATCACCAAACTAAAAATAGATACCATTATCTGAGGTTTTCAATTTAATACTTAAATCTTACACCATGTTGGATTATGAGTACGAAATTAACCATGGTGAAGATCAAACTAATCCAGGTGGCTATTCCGTAAACAATTGCGGCAAAGTTGGATGTTATATCATTCACATTTAACTTGGATCCACAGATGGTCCCAACACTAGTTACAGAGATGATTACCCAAATTGCTATTCCCACATATTGGTTTGAATGAAGGTCCAATGCCAGCACAATGAAGAAAAACGCTGGTATACAGCTACCTGAAATAAAATTTTCATATTATTGTACTTCCTTTATTAATCAGTAAGGATCGCGTTCGACTGAGTTAAGGGTATGCACCGAACAAATCTATTTAATGGAATCCTCATTAATACTTCCCTTCTGAATATTTTTTGGTTCATTTTCTAAGCGAACCGCAAATAATATGTTTTAGACTATGGTTGCTGACCACGATTAGTTTAACCTGGTAAATTTTTTCCTTTCAATATCCTTAAATCGGGAATTTATGAGTTATCTTGTTCCACATGAAGTAATAAAAATTTAGGACAGACGGACGGACGTTCCTTCAAGACGAGGTTCAACGAACCCAAAATGAATATCATAAAAAAATAAACAAACTTCTACTTTTGCCACTCATTGTTTAGAAAACGGATATCCTTTCCGACAATGGATAATATTAAAATTTTACATGTAGAATCAAAAGGAAAGAAACTTGATTATTTAGAATCTGTTGAAATTTTCAAATTAGTTCACAATAAAAATAATGTGAAAATAATGAATGACTGTACGGATCTATGTAAATCCAAAATTTTGGAAATATTTGAATAAGTAATACATCTGTTTACCAATCTTCTTAGACGTGACGACGTTCTTATAGTTGTTAAGCGTCCTCTCATTTTAAACCTTTTTTAACCTGTTTTTACCTCTTTTACCTCTGTATATTCATAAATACCCTGTTCTGCTTGTTAAGTCTTCAGTTGCCTGAAGATGGGATAGTTAATTCCCGAAACTCGAGTCACAATTAAATGTGTAAAATATCAATTTATTGTTAGTAAAACATAGTAATTTCTAAAACTTATTTCAATTATGATCAACTATCAAATAGTAATGGCTGAAACAGTTCAGTATCTTAAAATCCGTTAAAATTTGAAACGATCGGATTTGCTGTTAGCAATTAGTGAAACTATAGCAACTTTGTTTGTATTGAATGGAGCAGTCAAAGAGAACGTTTCAAAAATTCATAAAATTGTCAATTTTTATGTTGACGGTAAGTTCAATGTTACATTATTTCGCGAATAATGAATCGATTTTGAAAATTTTAACTGGGTTGTATACAGAACATAAATAACTTTCAAACTAAGTAACACTCGATATCTCTCCCCTATTCAATACATTGCTGGGGTTGATACCACCTTCATGGGGTTGGTTTTTTCGGAACAAACTCATGGTGGAAATTCGTCCCCCCCAAAACAGTATATGACCTGTTTTTTTTTTAATCTTCGAAAATTCTTCGTTGGGACACCCTGTAATTTAAATATTCACTTCTTATATATGTTATTCGAATGGTAGTTCATTTTGTTGGATTTTATATTCCATAGTTTTGAAGTCATTTCATATATGTTTGTTATGGTTATTATATTGGTTGTTCGGAATGTTGGTTCCTTCTAGTTACCTACCTAGAGTGTTGAATAATTTTCTCGATTGCCCAATTGTAGTTTTCTCCTCAGTGATCAGCAATTGTGCTATACCAGATATAAAAAAACTCAATATCCATGTGATGAGATATACTGAAGCAACGATATTCTGAAAAACATATCATATATCATTCAAATTTTGAGTATGTTTAAAAATAATTTTTTTTCTCTACTGAGATCGTATATCTTGTTTATATTATTTTCTTCGTTTTTTAAAACTTCAATTTTATTATTAAACATAAATAGAGTTTAATTCTTGATAGAAGGTATATAAAATTATTTAAATATTTTAATATTAGCCTTCTACATATTTAATTCCAAAAAATTATATTTAATTATAATAACTTTTGAAAATAAATTAAAATAATGTCATATAAGTACCACTTATATTAATTGACATATAAAATAAACATTCATTATAAGACATCCGAATGGTATAACAAAATCCAATAAATAAAAAATATTAACCAAAATCCTATAAATTAAATATTTTGAATAGACAAAATTTTGTTTCTGCTGATCAATCTTATGAAAACCAATATCTTTCAAAAATATCCAACATAATCTTAAGAATTTCATCATAAAACTATCTAACTTAGACTATTCAATATTATTGGATATCTAACTAAGGTACTTTATATAAAAACTCAAGATATGTAAAACATTACTGAAAAACAAGTTTTAAGAAGGACTTTGCTTCGTCAGTATTCAAATAATTCATATTCAATAAATATAACATCAATCAACAACAAATATTTACGTACCCTTCAATCTTCTAGAAAAGACTTCTGCCGAAATGAAACCTTTAAATGTAGAGAGAACGGTTCACTACACACAAAAATATATCTGTGGTTTACCCTTGATCTAGAAGATTGAAGGACAATTTAACGGCCTCTGCTATAGCACAAGGACTATCTGTATAAAGAATGTTAAGGAAACCAAATAATTATATATTATGAATAAAATAACATAAATAGAGATTAATTCTTGATAGAAGGTATATAAATAAGTAAATATTTGTTGTTGATTGATGTTATATTTATTTATTATGAATTATTTGAATACTGACGAAGCAAAGTCTCCCTTAAAACTTGTTTTTCAGTAATGTTTTACATATCTTGAGTTTTTATATAAAGTACCCTAGTTAGATATCCAATAATATTGAATGGTCTAAGTAAGATAGTTTTATGATGAGATTCTTAGATTATGTTGGATATTTTTGAAAAATATTGGTTTTCATAAGATTGATCAGCAGAAATAAAATTTTGTATATTCAAAATATTTAATTTATAGGATTTTGGTTAATAATTTTTATTTATTGGATTTTGTTATACCATTCGGATGTCTTATAATGAATGTTTATTTTATATGTCAATTGATATAAGTGGTACTTATATGACATTATTTTAATTTATTTTCAGAAGTTATTATAATTAAATATAATTTTTTGGTATTAAATATGTAGAAGGCTAATATTGAAATATTTAAATAATTTTATTATTTGACTCTTTTTTCCTTGAAGGTCATGTAAAATAAAACGTTTTGGTTTCTATCTAATGGGATTTAAAATAAAACACAATTTATTGAAATGATACATATTTTCTTGCTCAACGTTTCGATATAATTAATGTCTTCATCAAGCTTTGGAATTAGATTAACAAGGTGCGTGATTTTTCAATATTCCTAACAGAAATGACTTTAAATTCAGAATTATATATTCTAACTTCTACATTATATATTGAAACTATATACACAAACTATCAAATTGATATCCTTATATATAATCAATATAAAATATTTTCCTAACAGATGTATAGATTGGATTATTTGAATTATATTAATAGTTAAAATAATAAAATTAAATGATAAACCTCGAAAATATTTATTTATTCACTTTCATTTCATTGCTGGATAAAAACGAATTTGTCCGAAGTTTGAACTAGTTTCAAAATGTGGTGGATAGGCAAGGAAATCGATAATCATTGTATTAAAATATTGATCAGCAAAGGATGATCAACATAGTCTACATAATCACTTGAAAGCAGTTGAATTACATAAAATAATTTCCATCAAGCAAGCATCAATTCAATTAAATTCTTGAAAGCAAATCATAAAATAATGAGCGAAAAGAAATCAGAAACGATCGGCGAAGAAGAAACGCCTAGATATTCCTCTTAATCAAAAAAAAATTAATCGAATATTTTGAAGTTAAAATGGGTATATCAACACTTGCATTCACTAATATTGAGAGTATAAATGAGTTTGTGCGGTTTTTTGTCGAAAAGTGAAGCTTCATTGTGAAATATTGTTTATACATTCAAAGTTCAAAGTATTGTCTGTCGCTAGCTACTATTTTTTCCCATCTTTCTGGCAATTGACGGATCTCATTGCGCGAATAAATGCTTTGGCCGCTATCTATGCATCGATCCATTATTTGACTTCATCGTAGATGGAGAAGAGTGGTCAACCAAACCGGAAGGAACAATGCTCGGCGTACGGCGGATGGGGTAAGACATTTGAGCATTTCTTAGTACGTTTTAACAAGCGACGCAACATGTGTCATGCTGGAGAATAACTTTGTCGTGTCTGTCGGCGTATTACAGCAGTTTCGCAATGCTCGTCTCAAACATATCAATTGTCGTGGGTAAACCCCTTCTGTGATTGTTTTCGTTCGATGGTAGCACCACACCCAGCAAATATACAGCATGATCTTCTTTTTTTGCAGTTAGAAAGTTGATTACACTTGAACAAACGGCGTTTGACGTCTATTGGCTTCAATCCATACGCCAGCCAATTTCCTACCTTTCGGATAATATCATTTCTTTTAAACGATTGCAAATGGCTAGTGGAGTAACTCCAAATAGTTTTGCTAATTCCCTTTGCATTTATGATGGATCTTCATGGACCTTTGCCTCTTATTCTTCATCTTCAAACTTTCGTAGCGCTCCAGGTCGATCTTCATCTTCCAGATTAAAATTTAGTAGTACATAGAAACTATGTTTTTTACACTTCAGCGAAATTACAGATACTGAAATGAAAGCCTAATGATAACAAATAAAGGTGTTCTCAAATAAATTAATGAAATAATAAACTAGTAGCGACATCTATTATCAAAGTCGCACGAACTTATTTTTACTCCAAAAAGCATTACAAAAAGCTCATATGTACGAAAGACTTTTCAGCAATAAGAATATCAATACAAAGAAACAAGAATAATGGGTCTCATTGATGTCTGCTAAATAAGAAACTTCTATGGAGTTTGATTAAATAAAAAATAATAGGAAAAAGTTCTATATAACTCAAGACAAGCGAAGTAGCAAAAGAAATAATAGATAAAGGGTTTTCCTATAAGAGGTTTCAGTTTGGTATTTTGAGAAAAACGAGTATATTTTGGGAGAAATTAATGTTGATGTTTATTTTATTGTGAAGAGGAATGTATGCCAGTAACAATGGAAAACGATATTAGCCAGATAGCCACCATGGATACCATTGTAGCACCATAATGTCTTCGATAACATCACGAATTCCATCTTTAAGGACTTGAATCGATTGTGGAGCATTGGGATGGGTCTTATCCTTCACGTGCGCCAAAGAAAAAAGTCTAAAGGTGTTAAATTACAAGATCTCGGTGGCCAATTGTGACCACCTCTTCGAGAAATAACACGAGCAGGAATCTTTCCTTGCAAAATTGCGTTGCTTGTGTGGCATCCATCGCCGTCTTGTGGAAAATAAACACGTACAAATCAATATCTTCCAATTCCGGCCATAAAAAATCATTAATCATAGCTGTGTAGCGCAGTGCATTCACCGTAACAGTTGCACCATTCTCATTTTCGAATAGGTAAAGTCCAATCTCACTGCCAGCCGAAAAACCGCACCAAATAGTGACATGATGAGGATTGGGAGGCTTTCCAACAATCATTCTTGGATTTTCCAAGCCCCAAATCCGACAATTCTGCAGATTAATTTAGCCTCCGTGGTAAAAATAGGCCTCATCACTGCATTTCAAGGTCCGAATCAGCGAAGATACGGCGTTGCTGGAGTTCTTGTATTAACTGAAGTTTAAAAGCCTTAAGACCTAAGTCTTTATGCAAAATATGGTGTAATGTCGTTTCTGGAATGCTTAATTCCAAAGACCTACGAGGAATCGACAAACCTGGGTTTTCGTCAACGATAAGGGCTACAGCAGCAATATTCTCAGTTGCTCTTGAGCGACGCATACGGTTTCGATTCTCCACATCACTAATTCGTCCCAACAGCTTCCACCAGTTTCACTATTGCAGGCCGAGAAGTTGGTTCACAACAACCCAAAATTGCTTGAGTTTTGCAAACTGTGACAGCAAAATTTTGGTAGTGAATTTTAACTATTTCAATTAGTCGTTGAAGCGTTTATTGTTACATTTTTAGTAATGGCGTATCTCATACTTGTCAAATGTCAAAAGGTGACAGCTGCCCAGATAGCGGGCTATTCAATATGAAACCTCTTATTGGAAAACCCTTTACTAAAACGTTAATATACACCACTTGGATGAAGATTTCAATTTGCGATTAGGCATCTCATAGTTTAAGCAGTTTCTCCTTTGAACTCCCGAAAGGGGTTTTTCAGTTTTTGGTATCGATTATGTTTTTAAGGTTATAAGTCATTGGCAGTTTTTGTTGAGACATAATGTATATCATTTAATCCTTATAATTTTAACTGTCATTACGGACATAGTATATATCTTAGACATATTATCCATAATTTTGTTCAGGCTAGAAAATATTCTGTACAGAGTATACTTTATTGATCATTTCTCTCAAGTAATACTCTTGTGAGTTATAATTACATTAATTTGAATAAAATGATAATATAACAGTTGAAAAATACTCACCTGATCAGGACGGACGTCAAATTTGAAGGTCATATATAACGGAATATATGAAACTAATACGAGAAGCATCCAGGCATTGCTCATTTGGGCAACAACTATAGCCCAAAAAGGCATTGAAGTAAGTATTTGTCTCCAAGGTATTTTCACCTGAAATATTTTTCAATATTATTAGGGTTAATCAATAATCAGGTTTACCTTCTTTCCAGTTGTTACATTTCCTCTGTTAAGGACAATATATTCCAATTCGCTCTCACTTATTTTCTTAGGATATTGCTCAGGGGTATCCGCGCCAAAAACTACCATCAAGACTACCCAGATGATGGACAAGTATCCGATCTGTGTGTATATAATGGACCAATCGAGGTTCGTACGGGAAACATATGATCCCGCAAATACAGCTAGGGCTAGTTCAAGGAATCCACCTGGGAAAATGATGATATTATTTAAGGATAATCGAAATATTTGGTAAATAGCAAGTAATCGAAAAGCTTGTGCGGTGTTTGTATACAGCAGTATACCATTAAATATTTTTAAGATGTTCATCAATTAAATCTTTTGAATAAGAACTTATTTAAGAATTGCAAAATAACAATATTGATATATGCGTACTATAGGAAATCGAGAAAAAGGGAAAGAATCAGACACAATGATTATATCTACAGTGGAGTGAACATCGAATAACATGCAAGAGAGGTTATGACAATTCCATTAAACAAAAATATAAGGAGTGCCAGTATATTTCTTCGAGGATAATAGTTATCAGAGCACACACCGAAACAAAATAATTGTACATAATATTGCTTATGCACCCGAAGATAACAAAATAGAACAAGACAGATAATAGTTTTCTGATTTACTTCAAACCGCTATCAAACTAATTCCTTAATACGAACCAATAATATTGCTTGAAGATCTTAATGCGCACGTCGACATCGAAACATTACGTGGAATTAAACAGCTTTTCAACAAAGATGTACTAAACAACGACGCAAACTTCTAATTTCCGTAGTGCAATTAATGAAATTAATAACATCTTGTTCGGTAAAAATCGCATTATAAATGTACATTCAGTAACACCCGAGGACAACAATATAAAATCGACTATGTAATAACCAACAGACACTTACTTCCTTCCCAAATATTGGACATAAGAACTGTTAATTCAGCGAATATTAGTATCGATCATAAGCTACACCTTATGAAAATCAAGATGGAACTGAAACCAAAAAAGAATACAAGACCTATTAAATCAGAAAAAAGAATAAATGTTAAATAGTTTTGGAACGAGTCTACAAAAGGCTTATACCAAAAGCGACTAAAGTAGAATATATAGAGCAACCTGTTGGACAACATGAACAGCGGCTTGGAGAAATTAAAGCGTAATGTTAATGAACAGTCACAGTACTTGCAATAAGTGCAATAAAGCAAGGGAAAAAGGTAATCAACAAAATAACTTGGATTTGTAATGAAGTAAAGGAACAATTCAAAAAGAAGAAAGAAGCCTACTTGAAGTATATTTCGATCGAAACCACGGAAGACTACCGGGATTACAAAAGAGTCAAAAATATTACCAACAACCCAGCTTGACAAATCAAAATTAGTACTGGGAAAATAATGGAAAAAGATTTTGATGGATTCCAGAAACCGATATGGCAGCTGTTCAGGAACCAAAAATAAGAGACAAATAAAATGATTAACAGGAACTGTACAACAAAGGAAAGTACTTGAAAAACTTATTTAAAAAACAGTAAACACAAAGTGATCTTAAAAAACCCCAATTCATAACAGATGATAACAGAACTATTAGAAAGGAAGATGAGGTATCTCTTGAAAAAATCAAAAATATAAAGAGTCCTGGAATTGTAGAAATCACCAACGGGTTGCTCAACTACGGAGGTGAAAGCATAAAACAACTGATAAATAAGATTCTGCAAAGCCATATAATGCTTAATAAATGGAGGATCAGCAAGACAATTCTGATCATCTTCAAAAACGGCGACAAAGAATTACCATCAAACTATAGAGGAAACAATCTTCCTGACGCACTCAAGCTAATCACAAGAATCCTAACCAACAAAAGTAATGAACATATGGCCCCAAGAGATGAACAGTAGGGGTTCTGATCAGAAGATCACACTCTGATGCTGTATTTGTCATAAGACAAATTACTGAGAAATCGATAGAATATAACCGACCAGGTACCATTCGGTTCATAAATCTAGAGAAAAATAGATACACACATATATATATATATATATATATATAAATATATATATATATATATATATATATATATATATATATAAATATATATATATATATATATATATATATATATATATATATAATATAATGAACTAACCGAAAAAATAGACGTAATAATGGTGTTCGACAGAGCAACTTCCTTAGCTCTCTGCTCTGACTTTAAATTCAGAATTATATATTCTAACTTCTACAATATATATTGAAACAATATACAAAAACTATCAAATTGATATCGTTATATATCATCGATATGAAATATTTTTCAATGTCTCGGAAAAAACCTTTTTGGTTATTTTTCTCATCATAGGACATTATTTAGTGTGAATAAGTTTTGTTATAGTTTTCTGTGTTCCGAGCACAAATAGTTATATAATAAGTTATACGTAAGAAAACGTTTCTGTTTTAGTTTGGATACTTTAAAGCTTACTTCGAGTTTATTCGTTACATCTTATTTGGTGGGTTAAATTTTGATCTTGTTATTTATTTTAATCTGAATTCGATACATTTCTGAAGAGGTCTAGAGAGCGAAATAGCTATCAAATGTTGGAATTCTCGTTCAATTATTTTTATGTGATCGTTTATTTTGAGAATTTTAAATAATTTTGTAATAGTAGATTTTCTTGTATTTGCATGTTAATATACACACTTATAGTTTTTGTTAATACATTTGTATTATTACGGTTCATGTCGAGGTGTGAAAAGGTTCTTTCCGAAACAATGAAAAATATTTTATATTGATTATATACAGGGATAACAATTTGCAAGTTTTCATATATAGCTTCAATATATATTGTAAAAGTTATAACGACATTGCTTATTGTTTATTTCTGAACAGTGAAAGTGTCTTTGTTCAACATTTTTTCTCATATTCTGTAACATTTCCAATGTTATTTGATTATATGCTGACACTTTTCTCTGGTGAAGATCTTCTAGAGAAAAATTTGAAGACATTCTTCAAATAATTTGAATATAATTATATATAATTCGGTCTTTACTTGACGTGAATTCATCTTGAATATGAAAATTAAATGATTTTCAATTTCCGCTAATGTTTATTTGCTTACAACAATTATTTCGTTATATCATGATTACTACTAACTGTACAATTCAAAGAAATGTTCTTATTTACTAAACTCTTTGCAAATAAAATGGTGGGGTAAAAGGTATTTTGATAATTATTGGGGAATTTTTCAATATTAATCGAATTTTTACATCATATTTATGGATACTCAATAAAATTTGTTTTTTATCACAGTTATAGATGCAATAAAAACAAATTTAATTATATGACCAAACAGATTTGAACAGAGCCCCTCTTCTTAACACCATTCTATTCGCACAAAGTTTAGTATACAGCTAACGAAAATAATTTTCGGAATATAAGATTCACCATACATTCATAAGAGAAGCTATTATTAAAGTCGCCAAGCACAAGAATAACTCAATACTACGTTATGAATGGTGACTAATATTTATTATTATATTATCCTGCTACTCCTAGATCTTCTGTTAAGATCCCTCAGAAGCTTTTTCAGGCTGTGCGAGTTCGGAGTTCAGTTGTGTTCTGAGTAGGCTTTGTTACTGCGATCTTACGCCTGTTTAAGCCACAGCACTGTTGATTTTCGACCCATCTGTGAAATCTTGACCAAAACCCGTCCAACTAGAAAAGTTCCCCTGAATTCCACCTGAGCAGGATTTGAACCCAGAAGCTTTCGGATCGCCCAAAGCTATAACTACTAAGCTATTGACACTCATTCAACCGGATCGCTGTTTGAATCTTTCCCCACTCTTCGCACTGCCTAGCATTCTGCGACAAGCTTAACTCGAACTCTACATCGTCAGTACGAAAATATTAGAGCGTAGATGTGCGTCTATCTTAGAGGCTGTTTACGACATTCCTTAGCATGTGAAAAATTTATTTGTTGCAATAAATGCAACAAATTATTAATTTTCTGAAAATAATTGTTTCAATTTTTTTGCCATAATTAATAACTTTGAAAAAGAAATAAATTACACGATCATGAAATAAATTCTGATAAAATTAAATAAATTCTGAATATCATAAGAAAACAACTGACTTATGAACATAAGCTTACAAATTCAATATATTGAGGATTAAAATAATCCACCTATTATACAGAGATAATCTCAAATATCTGAGTACATTTGGCTCAATGTTGCTACAAAGTAAAATAATTTTTAACCTTAATTCATCAAGATTTGAAGCTTTGCCGAAGTTATGTCCATAGATAGATGCTTTCAGATATGCCCAAAAAAATAATTATTTGGAGATAAATCTGTTGATCTGGGGGGCCACGACAATGTTCCATCCGTAGATATTACTCGATCGGGAAACGTGTTATAGAGAAAAAAAGTCCAAAGATCCTGTTGAAACCAAATGTCATATACGATGAATGTTCTTCAAGTAAAGACAAAAAAAATCAAAAATTTGGATAAACTATTGTAAATACTTTCAATATCTGCTGAGTAACGAAGTAGAGTGAAGACAGTCGGTAAAATCTCAAAAACATATTGGCCGTCATCAGGAATTCGGTTGTGAGAGACATTTCTGGCAGTTGAAAAGTTTGTTTTTATTCTTGATCCTTTGATTACACATGAAGTGCTACAAAATCCTAATTTTTCTTTTCCATGTGGAAGAGAACCAGGGATTAAGACAGCAGTATTTTCAGTGTGCTAGTCAACAATTAAGGATTTCGATTAATTGAAGACACCATAATCTCCCTCTCCGAGCACCAAAGAAATTGCGTGACTGCTTTTTCTCCGTAAAACATTTTTCTAAGATGACGGAGGTGTAAAAAAAGCTTATTATCTTCGTTGTTGCCTGTTGACTTGTGGGTATCAATTAATATTTGTAGAGAAACTTACTTGCATAAACTGCGGTTCCAAGTATTGTTCGTTCTCTAACAGGAACCCACCTGCTGATGGCATCTGCAGGCATAGAGAACAGTATTCCGATGCAAAGTCCTTGTACGATTCTACATCCACTGATGCCAATAACACCATATTCGTTCCCTAAATTTGGAAGATTGAAAGTGACTGCTGAAATAACTGTCATGAATATCACCATGGGCCATTTGAATCCGTATCTTCTGCTAA
The DNA here is from genome assembly GCA_034642435.1 of Megalocaria dilatata. Lineage (NCBI taxonomy): Eukaryota > Metazoa > Arthropoda > Insecta > Coleoptera > Coccinellidae > Megalocaria > Megalocaria dilatata. Next base: position 45,440,410 of record CM067859.1, on the reverse strand, counting down.
TGATCCCACCAAACAGTTCAGTGATGATGAAGCCAATTGTATACGATTGAACCATTCGACTTATGGAATCTGTAGACACATTGGCAAACTAAAAATTTTTAAAGTTAGACTGCTGATAGTTTTAGGGGTAGTTTTTATGAATATAATAGTAATTTTTGCACCCAGAGTATAAATATATGTATATGTATAGTATAGTATAAATATATTACAGACTCGTCGGTTCCAAGGTCGAAGATTTGTGAGACACCCGAGTGTATTAGTCTGTATTTGTACCCGTGATATATACAAAACTTCAAATCATACTAATTCGTTATTACTTCCTATAAACAATTGAAAGAATCATAAATTTAAAATGATTCTAATAGAATCATCATTTTATCATAGTAAACTATCATTGCTAAGTGATTGCTTTGCGTTTTTTTACCTATGTGTCGAACTTAAAACTCGAAATTTATCCACATTCTGTAATTATGACGAAATGATGAAAAGTGCAAAATGCAACTCAGAATTTGATACCAAGAAAATCTGGAAATGCCCACTACTGTGAATATAAGAAATTAATGAATTGGATGAAAGAAAACTCGTATTATTAACTTCTCTTTAAAAGTTGAGGATATTGAATTAATTTATGTTTTCTTCTCAGGAAAACTCATTTCCTTTTGAAATATGTATATGTAATAGTATATTATGTAACGAAAACAAAATGATGCACATTTAGCACAAGTTTGAACGTATCGCATCGAGAACGCTACCGATTTTTGAATACCGAGCTCACCGTCCTCACCCACCGAGCGTTCTGACAACCGACGTTCCGACGTGGAACAAGGTCACTGGCATCGTAGGCAGACTTGCGCGCCACGCCTGTCTTATGAACTCACGTGCGCAAGTTCGGAAAGAAACGCCGCCTCCGAATTGAGAGGTATAAGCTCCCTCATAATACCCGCATTCCTTAGGAGCTTCATTGGTGACCACGAAGTGATGCAAGGTTTGATTCAAGACCGAACCATCCATTTATTGGCGGCCCTATCTACCCCATCCAATGTTTCAGTGGTAGCTTTCGACGTATACCGTGACCCTATCGACGCTTGCTGGGAGGGAAGTGTGTGGCGACGTGCCCTCCGATCCTTCCGCAGAACTCTGCTTCAGCTTCACGGCGTATCCCATAGAGGACGCTACCGCTTTTCGAATACCAAGCTCACCGTTCTTGCCGGATTAAAGTAGAGCAAAGCGCAAGCATTCTGACAACCGTCGTTCCGACGTGGAACAAGGTGACTGGCGTCATAGGTAGACTTGCGCGCCACGGCTTCTGATGAGTTCAGGTGCACAAGTTCGGAAACAAACGCCGCCTCTGAATTTAGAGGTAGAAGCTCCCTCATAATTCCCGCAGTCCTTAAGAGCTTTATCTTCAACGGTCTGTAGGCATCAAGAGTTTTTTGTAATTAGTCTCAAGAGTGCTCGATTGAATTTGGATCCGGGGATGATAATGTTAGATGTGGAATACCCTGGTTTCCTGTAGCAGTTATCACTTGATGGGATATGTGCATTATAATCCAGAAAAACGAAATTTACGCCAACAGCTGCGTGAAATCGTGAGACTACTCTGTTGATTACTTCATCAATATATGTCGTGGAAGTACTAATGAGTCAGTTCTGCCATCAAAATAAACTTCTTCCCAAACCATATTTGTGCCTCCTCGAATGGGATAGATTCCTTGAAAAAAAAGTATTGATGAACGTGTTCATACTCGTACTCGTTGACTTTCATTAAAAAGTCCAGATCTGGACTGGTCAGAAAAGAGTATGGTATCGCGATCTATCTTGCTAGTGTAACCGTTCCATTGTGTTTGCGAGTTGGTGGAACTCTTCCTAACAAGCGTCTCGATGGAAGATTTACTTCATGAAGACTTCTTCTGACGGTGCTTATGGAAAGTGAAGTACTTGTGACATTTAGAAGACACTGACTTGCCATTCTACTAGTGCCGAGAGGTTGTCTTCTCACCGAAATAATTGAAAAACTGTCTTCTACTAGCGCTTTATTTCAATGTTTACCACTTCTAAGTTTTGGACAAACAGTTCCAGTGGAAAAGTACCATGCCAGTGAACGTGTTAGCATTCCTTGGCTCATATAGGAGAATTTAGCCAATTCCATTAGTATTCAACTAGCATGAAATATCCCAAGAGATCTCTTGGCATCGTCGTCAGATAAAACTTGTTTAGGTATAATGAAAATTCGATTTTTAATTGCTTAGCACCATTTGATCTTATCCAAATCGAAATACAGACTGAAGAGGAAATAATTTAAATAATTATGAATTTCTGGTACACATGATGACTAAACTTGACAAAAACTCACTTCAGACCACGAATCATTCGTCTAATACACTGAAGGAATGTTCACCAGAGCTCACACCTGTTCTCTGTAAGATATTCACTAAGGCATACCGGGAAGGAATTTATGAAAGAGTACAGCCTATACCAAAAAAGAAGGAATTATTTCCCATCAAACTACTGTCCAATAACGATTTCCTTATTGGTGAAATCTATTGAAGCAGCTATCAATCTTGAAATAGTTAAATACCTAGGGAGCAAAAGTCTCATCAGTGACAGAAAATATGGTTTTCGTAAACACCGATTAACAGGTGACCTCCGCAGCTATGTGAATCAAGTGTGAACAAGAACTATTGAGCGTTGTCAGAAGACTAAGTCTACTCTGGACCTATCCAAGGCTTTCGATAAAAGACTCTACTGAATAAGCCTCCTTCGTATGGTTTCCCGGGAGAGATTGGATGAGGAGTCTCCTCACCAACAGGAGCGTCCTTGTGGTAGTGGATAGTGTCCGTTCCAGTGTTTTCAACGTGAACGCGGAAGTACCCCAAGACTCAGTTTTGTCACCCACTCTCTTCCTAATCTATACGAACTATTTTCTTAGTACAACCGAGAATCACATTGTGAGCTTCGCGGATGATAATAATAATTATTATTATTTATTGATCCCTTTAGACAAATATATGTATAAGATAGGTCAAAATAACAGGTTACAATAAATTAGAGAGATATTCATGCACATCTTTCCAGTAACAAAGATTAAACAGATTTTTGAAAGTCTCTAGTACTAAGAGACCTAACACTCTGTGGTAGATGATTATATAAAACAATACTCTGATACATTTGAGACATTTCAAATCTAGATGTTCTATGTATAGAAATGTTTAATATACCCTTATTTCTGGTTTTGTAAGCATGAAAACTGGATAATTTTTTCATATCTTTTTTATTCTCTTTAATGTAAATTAAACATCTCAATATGAAAATAGATGCTACTGTAAGAATACCATGTTCTAAAAATAGTGGTCTACATGAAGATCGACGAGATATGTTGAACATCATTCGCAGAGTACGCTTCTGCAAAATAAAAACTCTACCAACATAGGTTGAGTTACCCCATAATATTATATTGTACGATAAGTGACTATACACCAAACTATAGTAAATGTTTATGAGGTAATTCATGGGAAGTGTATGTTTCACTCTATTGATAGCATAATAAGAAGAATTCTATTTCTTGCACAAAACGTCAATATGTGTATTCCATTTCAAATTCATATCAATGTGAATGCCAGGAAATCTAGCACTATCTATGGACGCGGTGACAATATCCAAATGTCGAATGATCAGTTTGCGATCATTATTCCCAAATGAACAGTGGATGCAAACAGTCTTATCAGAATTCAGCATAAGCCTATTTGCATGACACCACTTCGCAAAGCTTTGCACCAGAAGTTCACAACGCATTTGAAGCCACTGAGGTGTCATCAGCAAACAAAACTATTTTAAAATTTGGTGGCACAGATCGAAAGTCCAAACCAGTGATAAAATTGATGAGTATCTTCCGTAAATTTACGGAAAGATCATAAATGAAAAGTAACCTGGGGCACTCACAAATCTATATTGCGCTCATCAGAGAAAGAGCTCTGGACCTTGACAGTCATAGATATACCTTCCAGATCTATTTTCAGATAACTGAGTAACCAGTCTGAAAATACGACCCTGAATCCCAGGTTATAACACTTTTCGGTAATAAACTGAAAAGGTAGAAAATCGAATGCCCGGGACAGATCGAAAAATAAACCGGCGATATATGCGCCGTTATTGAGACAATCATATACGAACTCTATAAAACTAATGGCTGCCGTTTGAGTCGAGCGACTTGATCTGAAGCCATGCTGCGCAGGTTCCAGAAAGGTTGAACTTGTCAGGGTAGTTTTTAATTCTATAGAAAATAATTCTCTAAAATACCTTAGAGAAGGAACTTAAAATAGAAATGGGTCTATAGTTGATTATGTTATGTGCATCATATTTATATGCCTTTTTGAGAATAGAAGGAAAGACACCTAAGCTAATAGATAAGTTCATACATTGAGCGAGAGGCTGAGCAATTGCGGATAGCACGCTGATGTCTGCTTTCACCAGTGACAAACCTTTGAGCACCTTTGAGTATCACCTCCATAGAAGCCAGCAAATCGATTCCTTCAACGAAAATCTCCAAATGATAAACGAATGGAGTCAAAGGAATCTGGTGCCATTCAATACCTCGAAGACCCGAACATCAGGTTTTTCTTGAAAAACTTTGTTCGTGACTTCTGACTGGATGATGGAAAACCAGGTGTTTCAGACAAAGGATTCTATGTATCTCTTCGGTCTGTTGTGGAAACATTAATTCACATAGCGAAATCTGCTGCAAAGAAGTTGAAGTATTCATTAAAGGTTAGGACATATTTCTCTGCAGATGAGATTATTCCACTGTATAAAGCCCAGATCAGACCAGGACTCCAATAGTGCTCTTATGTTTGGAGCTCAGCACTTCAGCATTCGTTAAAACTTTTGGATTTTATCCAAAAAGAAGCATTAACTGCTCAATTATAACACCCAATTTGCAGTTATTGGGGAGGAGAGTTTCCAACTTCTGCTTGTTCAATAGATTTTATCAAGGTCGATGAAAAATGATGTCAGCTGTCGCCAGATCTGCACGAGGCACTAGGGATGCGTTAAATAAAAAAAAATTAACGGAAAAATTTTAATCAGAATTTCATGTCATTCCAAGCCCATCAGGAAATTTTTGTAATGAAATTATTGTAATAATGAGTTCTACTTCCTATTTAAAAAAGGGCCTCTTCGAAAACATACTATGTAGTTAAACAGCAAAAAAGTAAGTGAAAAAGACTCAAATAGTTAGGCGTCGCAATATTTCAACGAGGTATATTTAAATAAGATTCATTTTACTCCCAACAATCTTTCGAATTTGAGCAAAAATTTAAGCAAAATAATGATAGCAAATTCAAAGTTGCATTTTCATATTACTCACTATTACTTACTTTTGGATCTGCTAAAATCGAGGAAACAGTTATTGACAGAGCGGCCTCGTTACCCATAATTAAAATGTAGAATAGAATCTGGAGCAGGATTTGTACATGGCGAACACCAAAACTCCTTCCTGAAGCTAAAAAATATTTTATCCTTGTTTACGGCTATAATATAATCTTTGTGTATACTATTTTGGGTAAAAATCACCCATATTAATTTATTATAGCATTAAAGAACATATCGGTTTGCCTTAAGTAAGTGTTTGAGCAGGTACCACATGATAATCTGCGAACAGTTATAACTGATTAATTTAAATAAAAGGAACGGTTTTTTACTTGGTAGAAGGATTATTACAAAATTGAAAATCAAAACAGATTTAATCTGTTGTCTTCTACAATTTAAATTTCAAAAAATTCTTTGAAGAAACTTTAAGAATTAAATTAATGTCTTTATAAGCACTGCTCATATTTAATAGACGTATAAAGTCAAAATTCATCATACAATGTCAAACGGAATCAAGGAAAACCAACGAATATAAACTGTCAATTGAAATTAAAATATAAATAAGCAAACATTTTTTGTTTCGTTCCAGGCATGCGTAATGAACTCTTCAGACAAACTTACGAAGCCCTGTTTGTTACAAAATGTATCGTTTTCCGATCCCATATCAATGAAAAATAACCCTTTCTCAAAAATATAAAACATAATTTCAAGAACTTCTCAAAAACTAATCCACTTGAAATATTCAACATATTCAAATAAATTACCTCCAAAAAATCTCAAAACATGTAGCACATCCTCAAGAAATAATTATTTATATTTTAATTTCAATTGACAGTTTATATTCGTTGGTTTTTCTTGATTCCGTTTGACATTGTATGATGAATTTTGACTTTATACGTCTATTAAATATGAGCAGTGCTTATAAAGACATTAATTTAATTCTTAAAGTTTCTTCAAAGAATTTTTTGAAATTAAAATTGTAGAAGACAACAGATTAAATCTGTTTTGATTTTCAATTTTGTAATAATCCTTCTACCAAGTAAAAAACCGTTCCTTTTATTTATTTTATATATAATATAAAATTATATTATGTTTTTTAAATAAAGAAATTCCTTATACGGTGTTGAAGGGTTTTAACTAAGGCCAAGTGCCTTATAAGCTTTGTATGATTTTCTGTGAACATGGAACATAGAGTACCTTGGATATAAAGGTACTCACGTGGATGTTTGTGGAGAATCGTATTTCTAAAATAGCACTGGTGAGTCTATACATTGTTTAGTTGATTTTATTATATTTTTTATATGTAAAGTTGAACTGATCTTATCGTAACTTTAATTATTTCTTGAGGATGTGCTATATGTTTTGAGATTTTTTGGAGGTAATTTATTTGAATATGTTGAATATTTCAAGTGGATTAGTTTTTGAGAAGTTCTTGAAATTATGTTTTATATTTTTGAGAAAGGGTTATTTTTCATTGATATGGGATCGGAAAACGATACATTTTGTAACAAACAGGGCTTCGTAAGTTTGTCTGAAGAGTTCATTACGCATGCCTGGAACGAAACAAAAAATGTTTGCTTATTTATATTTTAATTTCAATTGACAGTTTATATTCGTTGGTTTTTCTTGATTCCGTTTGACATTGTATGATGAATTTTGACTTTATACGTCTATTAAATATGAGCAGTGCTTATAAAGACATTAATTTAATTCTTAAAGTTTCTTCAAAGAATTTTTTGAAATTAAAATTGTAGAAGACAACAGATTAAATCTGTTTTGATTTTCAATTTTCTGATTAATTTATTTTATGTTTGGAGTTTTTCCATTTTTTCCATTGGATTATTGGTTCTAAAAAATATGTTAATGTTATTGAAGAATTTTATTTGCAAAATATATTGAGTTCTCGCAAACCACTGATGAAACATTTTGGTTATTGATAAGGTGAAAAAATACAAAAAATTATGAACAATCCGTTTTGAAAATGGGCTGAAACATTACGTCAACAACACAAATTAAATTTTTGTGGAATTGAGTGTTTTTGTCTACTTTATTAATTTATTTGCAAAGATGATTCACCATAAAGAATTCGATATCATAATATTAAATTGATATTTAAAAAAAATATAATCCTATTTGAAAACGGAAAAAATTCATACTTTCAGCTGCTGTGGTAAGTCATCTCTGCAAATAAATAAGTTCCTCAATAAAATAGACATCAACATACCCTTCAGAGCCATGGTTTTGTTGATCATAGAGGCAAATTGCAGACATGTGCACGTTTCAAACTGATTGGTTTACATACAAGACATACCTTTGCGAGTTAATTCAACTAAAGAAATGTATTCTCGATATTTTCACGATATTTTAAATATGATTTAGTGCCAATGGAGAGATTATCGGAAGTCTTATTGTTTTTTGATGATAAAGTGCATGTTTTGAGAGATTTTTGAATTAACTCATTTGAATATATTAAATATTTCAAATAAATTATATTTTTTGAGAAGTCCTCAAGTTGTGTTTTATGTTTATGAAAAGGAAGTGGTGTTCATAATGGTAAGATCAGAAACAAAATTTTGTCTCCTTCAAATATTCATTTATTAATTTTAATTGACAATTTATATTTGTTGGTTTATTTATTCCATTTGATATTGTATATTGAGTTTTGATTGTATACGTCTATTAAATATGAGCGGTTCTTATATAGACATTTATTTAATTCTAAAAGTTTTTTGAATAAATATTTTTCTTAAAATTAAAATTGTAGAAGACTGACAGATTAAAACTGTTTCGATATTCAAATTTTGTTATATTTCTTCTATCAAGTGAAAAGCTTTTCTCTATTTTATTTAAATATTATTAACAATATATATATATATATATATATATATATATATATATATATATATATATATATATATATATATATATATATGTATATATATACTACTCTGTCAAGAAAGTACCGGGAATTTTCAATTAAAACAACATTTTTACATTTAACCGTCAAAATTTATTGGGTCGCCTTCAAAATAGGCTCCATTTGCTCCAATACATTTATGCCAACGGCACTTCCAATTATCGAAACATTTTTTATAGGCGCTTTCCGGGATGGACTTTAGCTCTCGTGCCGAATTTTGTTTTATGGCTTCAATCGACTCAAAACGGGTGCCACGAAGGGGCAATTTTAGTTTTGGGAAGAGGAAAAAGTCGCAGGGAGCCAGATCCGGCGAATACGGTGGTTGCTGAAGCACGTTTGTTGAGTTTTTGGCGAGAAAGTCAGTCACAATCGTAGCTCGGTGAGAAGGCGCGTTATCGTCATGCAAAATCCATGAGTTGTTCGCCCACAAATTTGGCCGCTTCTTACGGATACGCTCACGCAAACGTTTCATAACGCCTAGGTAATACTCCTTGTTTACCGTCTGACCCTCTGGAACGAATTCGTAGTGCACCACGCCACGGATATCGGAGAAAACAATGAGCATCACCTTCATTTTCGAGCGGCTTTGGCGTGGTTTTTTCGGTTTCGGCTCATTTTTTGCCACCCATGCCGATGATTGCTGGCTTGTTTGCATATCGTACTCGTAGACCCAGGTCTCATCACCAGTTATAATGCGTTCCATGAATGTAGAATCGGAATTACAGCGATCCAGCATGTCTGAAGCAATCTGTTCGCGATGACGTTTTTGAAGAAAATTCAGGTCTTTCGGTACGAGTCGTGCGGCCACCTTTCTCATGCCCAAAATATCAATCAAAATCATACGTGCGGACTCGTGGGATATCTTAAGATCATGTGCTATCTCTCTCAAGCTGGTACGACGGTTTTCCAGCACACTTTCCTTAATTTTATCGCGTTATCTTCGATCGAAGCCGTCGATGGGCGACCACTTCACGACCGTCCTTGAAGGCTCTGTACCACTGATATGCACGAGTTTTCGATAGAGCATTATCACCAAAGGCCTTTTGCAACATTTTCAATGCATCGGCACACGAAAATTCATTTGCAACACAAAACTTTAAACAAATTCTTTGCTCAACGTAATCACCCATAGTAAAAATTGGCACGCACTCTGACATCGACTGACTTAATCAGCTGTTGCAAACACACTAGTTGACAGATCCCGCTCAAGCTTGGCATAGTAATTAAGGACAGTGGTACCAACCTAGGAAAAAATTTTACCTGCCTCATTGCCCCGCCAGATTTATATCGATAATTCCCGGTACTTTCTTGACAGAATGTATATATATATATACGATTAAGAAGCTACCGGAAATCAACTATTTAGAAAGTCGGCTTGAAAGTATAGTGTGAATTCTTTCAGCCCCTAGTTACTCGTAATCTTACGCGGAGTTTGAACGTCATCTGTCATTCAGTTTGTTTAGAGTCCTCCAGTTCACAAGTGTGATTTGCGATTTTGACAATGCATAAAGATATCAGATTTTGTATTCCGAATCGAATTTCGTGTGTGGAAGCACTGCTTAGGGTGAATCGACTTTTTAAAAGAACGTGAGTATAAATGGCACAGTGCATTCAAATGAGATAAAGATGTGGTGAAATGTTTACCTGGCTTTTACTGGCCATCAGCGTCTTCAACTAAACTTAGCATTGCTAAAGTAAAGAAAATGGTGACTGAATATCGTCATCGTTTCTGAATTTGCGACATGGAAAAGAGTGTGGATTTCTGCTCGGATAAAATATCGGATTTTGAAAGTTTGCTAATCTGAAAGAACAGGTACCATCCTTGAACCATGAATTGAACTCCATAGAACAACATAGGAGGTCCTGTCGAGATACAGAACGTCCATGAGAAATCTGGCGAAAACTTGTCTCAAATTATCAATAAAATTGGAAATTCTAACCAGTAATGACGAAGAACATTGATTACATTACCAGAGTTAATACGAAAATTCCATCCAGGCCAAGACACATTGTAGTACGTTTGCATCTAAACTTATAAGAGATGAAGTTTTGGCTAAGGCCAAAATTAAGCGGAACCAATGTGAGAATCGTTGTCTGATGCTAGATGGTGTATCGAATAAGTTTTTCATTAACGAACATCTCACTATCGCGAACAAGGTACTTCACAGAAAAGTTCGCGATGTAGCCGAGGAACGCAATTTCAAGTTTGTCTGGGTTCATGGTGGAAACATACTGGCACGAAAAGACGAGAGAAGCTGAATAGTAGAGGTGTCCAGTGAATCCAATATTGCTAAGATCAAGTAGTCTCATCTTACTGTTATCATATAAAACCTGACTATGGCGGTTCATTTTTTTTATCAGAATATTAGAGAACTGAGGAGCAAATTCACGAATTCAAGAAGAACTGTTCGGATTTTAACAAAGAGTTTGATACAATATCTCAGGATTTAATTGTTAGACGCCTCTCCTAGGTCGTTGTGGGTGGCAATCATCTGGGCTGGTGCGGGTCAAGAGATGACATTATCGCTGAACGGATATGATTTTTTGTAGCTAGTTTGCACTTCCGGTGTACCGCAGGGTTCCAATATTGGACCATTGTTTTTTAATCTTTATCAACAATACCATTTCTGTTTTCAAAGGGTGAAAGATACTCATATATGCAAACGTTTTGAAAATCTTCCTCGTCATCAAATCACTTTTTGACTGCTATGTCCTGCAGGAGAAGTTGAGAAGGTTCGAGGAATTCTGTGGCACTAACCAACTATATCTTAATGTGTCGAAATGTTAGGTAATCTCTTTCTGTCACGGAAAAACTCCTGTTCTCGTTCTTGTCCAGTGAGCACATCTGTAAACATTGCTGCTGTAGCCCAGAATGTGACTGAACACATTAACATCACCTCGACATCGTGCTCGAGAGGTGAACATTTCTTGCACTTCTCTGAGGAGAATTTTGCATAAAGATCTCGGTATAAAGGCTTAACTATTGCAAGAAGTCGAGTCTCATGACCATCCGAATGTTTCTTCTACGCTCAATTGGCTAATAACGGAAGATGAGCAATTTCCCAGAAAAATCATCTTCACCTCGTAGGACCATTTCTTATGGAAATACGTTAAGGATAAGTGCTCCAAAAAGAACTGATGCCTTGAAATACGAAATCGAAGTTGCCATTCATGAGATATAGCCCCAAACAATCAAGCATGTACTGAAAAATTGAGTTGATCGGATGGGTTACGGTAGCCGTGGGGTTTATTTGAATAATATTGTTTTTCATTCGTGAATGTCAATGTTCAACCTTCCTAATAAACTCATAACTTCAAAAAAATATTCAATAGTCTTTTATATATAGCCAATCAAAAATTCAAATTTCAAATGGCCCAATACTTAGGAGATATTCAATAGAAACAATTTTTTTTACAATTTCAAAGAACAGTAACTTAAAAGGCAACAGGTGTAGAACAAATAATTATATAAAAATTTGAATATCAAAACAAATTAAAATATGTTTATCTTCTACAATTTTAATTTCAAAAAATTTTTATTCAAAAAACTTTTAGAATTAAATTAATGTCTAAAACGAGCACCGCTTACATTTAATAGACGTATATAATCAAAACTCAATATACAATGTCAAATGGAATAAATAAACCAAAAGATATACGAAAGTCATTAAAATTAATAAATAAATATTTAAAGGAGACAAAATTTTGTTTCTGGTCTTAACTTTAAGAACACCAATTGCCTTTTAAAAACATGAACACACTTAAAGGCCTTCTCAAGGAATATAATTTATTTCAAATATTTAATATATTTAAATATTCGAATAAGTTAATTCAGAAATCTCTCAAGGCATGCAGTATATCTTCAAAAAAAAATATAATTCTAAGCAATTCCGTCTTCAGTCCTGAAATATATTCAAAATATCAAAATCAAAAAACTAACCTATAACAAACAACGTACCACGTGTAAATGAATGATGTTTCGAGACACAAATCAAATTTATAATTCAAGATTGATCTTTGTTCTAACAGAATCAAAGAACAGCGTGAGTTATTTTTAAGGCTTATTTAAATTCATAATGAGATTTATTGAAGCCAAAATATGATTATATATTACATATAAAATAAAATAGAAAGGCCTTTTACTTAATAGAGGAAATATAACAAAATTTGAATATCAAAACAAATTAAAATATGTTTATCTTCTACGATTTCAATTTCAAAAAATTTTTATTCAAAAAACTTTTAGAATTGAATTAACGTCTAAAATAATTTAATAAATTGATTCTAGAAGTTTTTTTAATAAAAATTGTTTGAAATCAAAATTGTAGAAGATAAACATATTTTAATTTGTTTTGATATTCAAATTTTGTTATATTTCTTCTATCAAGTAAAAGGCCTTTCTATTTCATTTTATATGTTTTATATATAATATATAATTATATTTTGGCTTCAATAAATCTCATTATGGAATGTTAATGAATTTAAATAAGCCTTAAAAATAACTCACACTGTTCTTTGATTCTGTTAGAACATAGATCAATCTTGAATTATAAAGTTGATCTGTGTCTCGAAACATCATTCATTTACACGTGGTACGTTCTTTGATATAGGTTAGTTTTTTGATTTTGATATTTTGAATATATTTCAGGACTGAAGACGGAATTGCTTAGAATTATATTTTTTTTTTGAAGATATACTGCATGCCTTGAGAGATTTCTGAATTAACTTATTCGAATATTTAAATATATTAAATATTTGAAATAAATTATATTCCTTGAGAAGGCCTTTAAGTGTGTTCATGTTTTTAAAAGGCAATTGGTGTTCTTAAATTTAAGACCAGAAACAAAATTTTGTCTCCTTTAAATATTTATTTAATAATTTTAATGACTTTCGTATATCTTTTGGTTTATTTATTCCATTTGACATTGTATATTGAGTTTTGATTATATAAGTCTATTAAATATAAGCGGTGCTTGTTTTAGACATTAATTTAATTCTAAAAGTTTTTTGAATAAAATTTTTTTGAAAGTAAAATTGTAGAAGATAATAATATTTAAATTTGTTTTGATATTCAAATTTTGTTATATTTCTTTTATCAAGTAAAAGGCCTTTCTATTTTATTTTATAAATAATTATATGAAAGAGCCCCACTGATTTCTATTAAATTACAACTTTTCAAAACTTTTCGCATCATTCCCAAAATACCTGTATCCGCTTAGAATAATTGTGCACAGATAAATTTAAAATTGCTTTATTCATTAGACAATCAGAATATGATAGAGATTAAAATCTCTAAAATTTTTCTCACCTGGAGGATTGATAATTTCTCCTTCTTTCATGGTTTACTATGTATATACTTATATAAGGAATCAATTAATTCAAAAATTTCTTCACCAACTACTCAAAAATATGCTGAATATTTTGTGGTACTGGTTATGAAGAGAATTTGATGATTTCTGATTTTAACATCCTTCTACACAAATAAAACTGATTTATCAAACGTAAAACAAATGAAAAATCTAGACGTTTAGGCCAGGAAATCAGTGAACTATGGTTTATCGTGTTTAAAACTACCTATATAAATATAAAAGTTTTTCCTTATTGTTACCTTATCTCTTATGTTTTATCGTTTTTTCTTTATTTTATCTAATTTAAAAAACCACATTTGGACTTGGGGAAACTGTGTCAATATTTCTTCCTGATAAATAAATTAGATTTTTGCTGACAATATTCGAATGCTATTGCAAGATTCTGGTCAAGTCATCTCATTTATCTTACATTAAGGGAACTTCCGAGAAATTGTCTCTTCTGTATATCATCAGGGATTCGACAGAAAAACAAAAATTTCGAATGGTGTTTTTCTTTACTTGATATAAATCCATGATACACTTAATTAAATAAGAGACATATATATATATATATTCATTCATATTTATTATTATAAGTTGAACACCTGACGCCTTTCGTCACATTGTGCTTCTTCAAATGCTTTTGAACTACCATTAAGAAATTCTGTACCATACAATATGAATTCAGTTTGGAGATAAGGGAACAATAAAGTTTTTTCCGGTGGTTTTTCCAAAACTTACAGAAAATTTTTTTGGCAAGTTCAGCATTTGAAGAAACAACAATGTAGCGAAACGCGTCATTTGTTCAACTCATAATGATGAATCGAAATCAACATATATGTGTATTATTTGATTAGGTGCAAAAGGAAAATATATTTTAAGGAATTTCCATTCACCTAATATGGTTTTTCTTAATATCTCGAAAGTTGCATCATAAAAATGAAAGGATGTCTTCTTCTGAGACAGATAATTCAAAATTAAAATGAAACAAGTGGAAATGTTTTTATTATTTATTTTAATTAACGTGTCTCGGCATTTTAGGCCACTGGACATGTGGAACAGTTTACAATAATGAACAGTTATGCTTAATTGCACATAATACGTATATCGTTATTAAGATAATGTTAAAACAGAAAAATTTATTTGGATATGGAAGAAGAATAAAAAAAACATAAATGAAGAACAAATTGAAATGGCTACTTATATGAGTTTGACCGAGATATCCAAGTGTCACTTTAATTTCTTTTAGTGATCTGTGATTGCTTCTGCGTGACCAGGACAATTTAAGATACAGATATGGAAAAGGCAGTCGCAAAAATAGGAAATTCAATGTTAATCTATAAACAACGTCGGTCTAGTGGAGCAGTGGAAGAATCAAAACTTCTGCGGGATGCGATGACGATTAAACGAGTGTTCTCTCTCAATGGTAGTGGCTGGTGAGGAATGCTTCGATCGAAAGGATCTTCAGTCTGCGTATCATTCGTACTTCAAACGTGAGATCCGTTTGTCCATATCGGTTGAAAATAAAGTTAATAGAAATGTTCAGTGTAGAAGAAAAAATTCGGATCATAGGTACTTTAGTGGTCGCTCAATTCAAGGGACAATAAGTTCACTTATTGTTGCCCTTGAAGATAGACCGATTCCTTCAAGTTCGGCTGTTTCTAACATAATTAAAAAATTCCATAAATGTAAGTGTTTTCAAATATGCAGGCATTGCAAGATTGATGAACCAGCAAAAACTATTAGTGAAAATCGTCTGAAAAAAGAAGTAGATGTGTGTGCACCTTCTTCGAGGAAAAAAAGTGCTGACCAAATCGATATACTACTCTGTCAAGAAAGTACCGGGAATTTTCAATTAAAACAACATTTTTACATTTAATCGTCAAAATTTATTGAGTCGCCTTCAAAATAGGCTCCATTTGCTCCAATACATCTATGCCAACGGCACTTCCAATTATCGAAACATTTTTTATAGGCGCTTTCTGGGATGGACTTTAGCTCTCGCGCCGAATTTTGTTTTATGGCTTCAATCGATTCAAAACGGGTGCCACGAAGGGGCAATTTTAGTTTTGGGAAGAGGAAAAAGGTCGCAGGGAGCCAAATCCGGCGAATACGGTGGTTGCTGAAGCACGCTTGTTGAGTTTTTGGCGAGAAAGTCAGTCACAATCGTAGCTCGGTGAGAAGGCGCGTTATCGTCATGCAAAATCCATGAATTGTTCGCCCACAAATTTGGCCGCTTCTTACGGATACGCTCACGCAAACGTTTCATAACGCCTAGGTAATACTCCTTATTTACCGTCTGACCCTCTGGAACGAATTCGTAGTGCACCACGCCACGGATATCGAAGAAAACAATGAGCATCACCTTCATTTTCGAGCGGCTTTGGCTTGGTTTTTTCGGTTTCGGCTCATTTTTTGCCACCCATTCCGATGATTGCTGGCTTGTTTGCATATCGTACTCGTAGACCCAGGTCTCATCACCAGTTATAATGCGTTCCAGGAATGTAGAATCGGAATTACAGCGATCCAGCATGTCTGAAGCAACCTGTTCGCGATGACGTTTTTGAAGAAATTTCAGGTCTTTCGGTACGAGTAGTGCGGCCACCTTTCTCATGCCCAAAATATCAATCAAAATCGTACGTGCGGACTCGTGGGATATCTTAAGATCATGTGCTATCTCTCTCAAGCTGGTACGACGGTTTTCCAGCACCCTTTCCTTAATTTTATCGACGTTATCTTCGATCGTCCTTGAAGGCTCTGTACCACTGATATGCACGAGTTTTCGATAGAGCATTATCACCAAAGGCCTTTTGCAACATTTTCAATGCATCGGCACACGAAAATTCATTTGCAACACAAAACTTTAAACAAATTCTTTGCTCAACGTAATCACCCATAGTAAAAATCGGCACGCACTCTGACATCGACTGACTTAATCAGCTGTTGCAAACACACTAGTTGACAGATCCCGCTCAAGCTTGGCATAGTAATTAAGGACAGTGGTACCAACCTAGGAAAAAAAATTTTACCCGCCTCATTGCCCCGCCAGATTTAAATCGATAATTCCCGGTACTTTCTTGACAGAATGTAAGTGTTAAAAGTGTTCGAAATATTTTGAAAAGGAATGGTTACCTATGTTTTAAGGTTCAAACAAACCAAGAAATGGTTCCAGAAGACCACATCAAATGAATGGAGTTTTCTGAAACTACGATGGAAAAAATAAATGAAAATAGTTAATTCCAATACCTTATTCACTAAGGAGCTATCGTTTTCCTTGAACAGAAAACATGACCCATCAGTAGTAATATTGGTCTAGGAAGAATGAGCATCTTAGTATTCCTGTGCCATAGGGCCATCTTTATCGATGGTAACCTAACCGCTGCCAAATATCTGGAACTTTTAGAGAATCAAATTATTCAGACAGTTTGACAGCTACCAATTAATTTTGATGATGTCTGGTTTCAACAGGATGGCTCTCCAAGTCATAACGCAGGAGTAGTCACACAATATCTCAGGACGACTTTTTGGGACCGTGTCCTTTCTCCAAATGGCCCCCCAGATCACTAGACTTATCTCCCAATGATTTTTTTCTTTGGGGATATCTGAAAAATTTAGTTTATGGGCATGAAATTGACAGAGGGACAAATATTAATGAATTAAGGTTCAAAATAATCCAAGTTTGTACCAAAATAGTAACTATGCCGAATCTGCTTAGAGACATGAGATTATCTCTTTATAATTGATTTGGCTACTGTTTTCAAGATTTAATTTAATTAATCTCTTGAAAAAATAACCTATTAAAATTTTATATTTTTAGAAAAAGTACATTCACCGATGCAGTAATTCTTAAAGATTATTTCAGTCCTGATAATCATAAATTTGTCGCTCTCAATTCCATGATTCATAGGGTATTCATACAACCTATTTCTCAACAAAACTTTTCAATGAAAATCTCTATAATAAACCGTTTAGCCCGAAATAATAAATTCTCTTTATATTTGGTAAACAGCATGATATCAAAGAAAATAAGCTGATAAATAAATGCCCTTCTTTATCCAATTATAGAAAATCTGGATCATAAATATATAATTTTACATTAGTTTAGAAATTTAGCCTCCAGAATCGGAAAATTTTTCCTAAAAATGGACTTTTCTGGTTTTACTAATTGACAAATCATTTTCTTCAACGCAAAACAGAAGTGAAATAATTGGAAATGTTCGGTAGTCTACCGAATCAATTGAAATGATTGAAACGCAATTTACGTGCTTCAAACAGGTAGCAACTTTGAAACAGGACTAAAGGAGCAGCTGACAACATAGAAAAAGTAGGCCTTCTTGAACATATTGAAGCTGTATATCACCATATAGATAGTAACAAGTCAAAATCTTCAATTTATACGGAAAAGAGTTAAAATTAATGGATCAGAGTGCTTGGATCGTGAATTCTACCAGTTAGTGTATTGGCATGTCAGCATAGTTCTTTCACCAAATGACTGCCAAGCAGTCTGCACAATCTGCCTTAAGAAGCAGAAAGTGTGATAAGAGTTACACCTTATCATCGCACATGGCGAGAACCACTTCGAAAAACTGAACTCACCAGTTTCGGCTTCAGTTCGAAAACCTACACCCTAACTGGTAGTAGTGAAGCACTAACCAACCTCTACCCGCTCTGCATAGTAAGTACCCGAATTGTTTTGGACGCAACTCACACGCCGAAGGAGTCAATCACCGTCAATCCGGCCTGTACATCAAGACATACGAACCCTTGTGAAGTCCTTCATTTGATCCTTGCTTCAAGCACCAACGGTCTAGCCGCATCGTCGAGATCCACAAACCTCAGAAACGTCTCGCAATCGATACTGGTTCAGGACGAGGAAGGTCGAACCGTCAAGTCCCGCTAAACACTGAAGCATTTCTCGAGATATCCTGAACATGGGTTGCTGCGAATAGATATTAGGAATACCCTCCTAGTCCAGCATGCGGACTGTCAACCACTGTCCCCTCAACACCAATTGGGTGGCCTCCATTCTCCCGAGGTAACGCAGTATGCTACATAACGCACTCGGGCAGAAAAATCCGTAGATTTACTGCATTAGGGTAGAGTACGTTAGTTTTAAGGAAAAGGACCTGTGCTGAGACGAACTCTTTTGTCACTGAGTTGATTAACGCGATTCAGCCCTCCATTCCACCTGTACGGTGAAACTAGGGCCCCATTCGGTCGATCTTCCACCACACGGGTCCAGTGACTGGCACGAATGGTATTACTTTAGGCATCAAGACTTAACCCTTCATTCCACCGGGATGAAACAAGCTATAATGCCACGGGGGCGAGTACATTGATATCAATAAAGTATATAAAGATCCCGAACTTCAAACAATGAATAACCAATTGGAAATGAATCATTCCGCACTTCTGATAAAATAAATCGTCTCATTATCATTATTATGGATTTTCATAAAATAAATAAATAAAATCATCAGTATTATATAATATTATAATTTATTGTTTTTAGTTATTGTATCTTCACTTAAATAT
The DNA here is from genome assembly GCA_034642435.1 of Megalocaria dilatata. Taxonomy (NCBI): domain Eukaryota; kingdom Metazoa; phylum Arthropoda; class Insecta; order Coleoptera; family Coccinellidae; genus Megalocaria; species Megalocaria dilatata. The sequence continues at coordinate 45,421,246 of CM067859.1, read as the reverse complement.
TAATGGCCTTGCCTGTTTAGTTTACAGAAAATTATTCATGAAGAAGGACCTAAAGATTTCAGCACAGTCTAAACTAAGACTGAGCTCATTGTTAATTCGTCTCTTCGCTTATAAAATTTGATATTTTATTGATTCTTCTATGCAAAGGTCGAAAAAGGTCTGAATTTAATTTATGATGACCAAATTTAGGTTCATTTTTGTAAATATATTTTCTGCTCAACGGGCATTTTGCATTTGATATACTCGGAATATATTAGCGACAAAGGCAAATACATTGTTGTAAATGAAGAAATTTTTTAATATTCTAATGGACTTCAACTCACATGTTAGAAAGCATTATTCAACTTTTAATAATAGAAGGAACTAAAACTTCTCATTCAGAATGGATATTTTATAGGGATTTTTATATTTCTCATTTTTTTATATCAACTGATTCTTCCGGCTTGTTTGTTTGCCTACCTCAGGTCAGGTGATACGATATTGACCCTCATTTCAACCATAAATGGCATATCTATTTTATTATTGGCTGACAAATAACGGAAATGGTTCCTTCAGATTATAGAATTACGTATTTTTTGTTTGTTATTTCTGGAATCTGAGAGCGAATGACCACCGATATCAAAAGAAGACCAAAGTGCGCCTAAACCATAACTGATGCACGTTTTTCCACCTTTTTGAGTTTCTTGCATCAAAAAGGCCGCCAACTACCAATTCCCCTAGTTAACAAAAGAATATGGGATACTTCACGCGTAAGGAAATCATCAGATTTCTGACAGTTATCCCGATATTATGAATTAGGTTATTATGCAGTTTACCTGTAAGAGCTGTCAATACCTTTTCAGACTAACATAAGGTAAGTCAAGAGCAGATGTTTACGGATAAGATCATTCGCATTTGCAGTGAAATGTACTTTATAGATCACACTCATGAATAAAGAATACCCACTTGAGTAATGAAATTCATATATCAGAATACAATGCAATAAATTATTTTGAGCAAATAATTTTCAGAGAAGTAAATGAAATTTTCTGTACAAAACCGTAATAAGTTCAATATTTCTATGTATAAATTTTAATGGAATTGACAAAAAAGCGAAGATTTTCATCATATAATATATGAATTTCCATTTATCAATCAAAAAAATGTTAACTTAAGTGATATTTTTCGAAATATTGTCTAGGTACTCTTAAAAACAGATTGGAAGATCTTTGAATGTGAATTTCCCATCAATTTACAAAGGCTTATTTATTTATGTTAATGACTCCAAATTCAGAATTCAATATTCTAATTTCTACAATATATATACAAAAACTATCAAACTGATGTCCTTATATATGGTCAATATAAAATATTATATTTTTCAATGTCTGGGAAAAAACATTTTCAGATCCCGACATGAAACGTATTAATACCAATGTTTCAACAAAAACTACATGAATGATATTGATTTCTCGCATATAACTTGGTGAAAGATTTTTAAATTAATAAAGTAAATAAAAACAACTTAGCTCAAGTTTCTCTGTTTATTTCATGTCTGTTGAAATATTTTTTTAGTGTTCTTAGTTTTGAAAATGGGCTAAAAGCCCGAACCATATATGTCAACAGACATGAGATAAACAGTGAAACTTGAGCCAAGATGTTTGTTTTACTTTATTAAAAACTATATAAGTATGTATATTAACATACAAATACAAGAAAATCCACTATTACAAAATTATCTAAAATTCTCAAAATAAAGAATCAAATAAAAATAATTCAACAAGAATTCCAACATTTGATAGCTATTTCGGTCTATAGACCATGTGATAGAAATATATCACAAGATCAACATTTAACTCACCAACTGAGACAAAACCTATAACGAAAAAACTCGAAGTAGGCTTTGAAGTATCCAAAATAAAAGAGAAATTATCAACGTGTCGTTAAACAAAATTCTCAAAATAAAGGATCAAGTTTATTTTGAGAATTTTAGATAATTTTGGAATAGTGCATTTTCTTGTCTTTGTATGTTAATAGACATACTTATATAGTTTTCGTTAATACATTTGTATTAATAAGCTTCATGTCGGGATGTGAAAAAGGTTTTTTCTGATACATCAACGTAACAACACGTTGATCATTTTATTTCAGATACTTTGATGCTTACTTTGAGTTTATTCGTTCCAGGTTTCACCTTATTTGGTGAGTTAAATTTTGATCTTGTGATATATTTGATTCTGAATTAAATACAGTTCTGAAGAGGTCTAGGGAACGAAATAGCTATCAAATGTTGGAATTCTCGTTCAATTATTTTTATTTATTCCTTTTATTTGGAGAATTTCAGATAATTTTGGAATAGTGGATTTTCTAATTGTACGTTAATATACATACTTATATAGTTTTTGTTAATACATTTGTATTAATACATGTCGGGATGTAGAAAGGTTTTTTCCGAGACATTGAAAAATATTTTATACTGATTATATATAAGGATATCATTTTGATAGTTTTTGTATATAGTTTCGATATCAAGGGAGTAAATGAATAGTTGTGTTTCATATAAACTTTATTCCTTTGAGTCCCCCTTGCTTAATAATAGTCCCCTAAAGATAGCGCCCGAAAAACAGTTTTTAATTTTTTTATTAAAAACCAAAAAACTGACAAGGTAAGCAGACATTTTATGCGGGCTTGAAGGCACTCAAAAATTTTTTGGTGTTGTTCCTCTATGATTGCAAGGGGTAGAAAAAGCCACCCCTAAGCCTTCTCTTGCAAGAAACTTTTTTCCATATTCTGGTTTTACAATAACAGATATCAGTCTTGGATAGCCAGATCCATTCTTAACGAATAGGGCCTCTTGTAATTTCTTGCTAAATTTCGAGGTTTTTGAGAGAAAAATAATTTATCAATATGTTAGCGTGAGTCGTAGAGGCTGGAATTATTTCCGAACAAGAATTCATCTAGTAAGTGGATGTCATTTTGTTATGACAACTGACTAGTTTTGATTAACTTTGATTCAGGTACAATTATTGTAAGTTATGGTTTTTAAGAAAAAAAATTGTAACTAAGCATGGGGGGCTCAAAAAAATAAAGTCTATATGAAAGACCCACCCTATTTTTTGACAAGGAATCACCCCCTAAATTTTTTCGTAACTATTCATATATACTCTGTATATTGTAGATGTTAGAATATATAATTCTGAATTTAATGTCATTTAAATTTTACTTCTATCAAGTATTGACTCCCATTCAAATTGATTCTGTATAAGGTTATTCAAAAAATACCATTATTTCACGAGTGATAACTTTTCAATTTCATTATTTCACCCGGTATTATTCATAATAGACCATAAAGAATATAGTTCGTTGAAAACAGGTTATTAAGGAGCTTTAAAAATATGAATATATACAAGGTGTTCCATTTGAAATAAAGAGGGCGGACTGTGCTGGATTTGAATATTTGAATATATGATAAAAAGCACATCATTGAATTTGAAAGTTGAAATGACCCAGTGTTTTTAATAATTTTTTGGAACATAATGACACAAAGAATTTTATTCTATTAGTATTTTCCACACTGAACAAATTGCTACTACTTTTTCATAGATGAATCATGTTTATCTTGGAATCAAATGTCCAAACTGTACCATAGTATGGTTCGCCAGAAAATTCTTATAGAAGTTGATCTTAAAAACCTTTGTAGTTTGGAGCGGAAATGAGTAATTCTTGTGTTAAACGTGTAGGGTAGTTTTTTGTAAGAAATTTTTGGACCAACTGTCTTTCGCAGTCGACATTTACACATTCAATTTAAGGCGTCTTCAATTCTTCAGTAAAATACGAAAATCCCTGTAGCAAAAAAATAATTTTAGATGCAATATACCGATTAGTTACTGTAATCTTACATCAAAAACATGCCGATGGTACGCTTCCGCCCGAAAAAAACTACCCGAATAAAAAATATGTTCCTGTCTATTATATCGTTCACATAATTCTAAAAATACGTCTTGAAATGGCCGGTTTTTGCCCTCCGAAACCAGACACGGCCCTAAGCTACGCCGTACTAAATTCCGCAAATCTGATTTCATGGACAATTGGTCCCATATCTGGACGTTTCTGAATTATGGCGGATATCTGATACATTTTATTCATTCCAGATTAGAGTAGAATAAATATCCTCTTACGCTGGACATAACAATGAATTTTAAATGGATGTTAAGATTGCTGTTTGATCTGGATCGGAGATTTCGCTCGGACCTTCCGAGCTTTTGTGTTTGGATTAACTGTGTGATAACAAACATATTACGGAATTGTGTTACAATGAGATCAGGGTGTTTAGATCTCAACTCTTGTGGATAATATTACGTGGACGAGGAAGGAGAAAAAAATCATATTTTTTGTTATCGGGAGTTGTGAGAATAAAACGGTGTAATACTTTCCTCATATTTACACTCAAAGTCGACAACATTTTGTAACACAAAGCAGATCTTCATTTTTTTAATGGAAATCTCATCTTATAATAGGAAAAAAATTCCTGAAGCCCTAACAAGTACCACTTTTCAATAAATCAATAAGACCATTTTACATATGCAAGTGGTCAATTTTATGAGGGGACGGCTAAAATAAATGCATTTTATAACAGGAAAAGTACCTAAACTGTGTTGTTTACAAGATAAGAAATAAAATGAGGATTAAAAATCAGGCTTCTGTTGAGTTTCGAAGTGAGTGGTTTACTGTGTGTAAACAAGAAACTGTTTTAAGGACGAGGATGTCGAGAGAGCCGCAGTTCCAAAATCTCTCCTGACAAATTTTGTTATATTTGTGGAGAATTTATGGTGAAATCACCAGTCAGGCCTTTTTCTGAAAATGTTAAGAGCCTACTTCCAACATTTTGGTGTTTTAATTAGATATCAAGACAAGCAGTGGGCTGCCCATGTGTCCTTTGTTAGTTGGTGTATCCTTGGTGCAGTGGATGAACAGGAAGAGAAAAACCATGCTTTTTGTAGTCTCTTTGGTATAGCGAATAACCACTAATCATTTAGACGATTGCTATTTTTGCCTGACAAAGACTGAAGGTTATTCCAAAATGGGAAAGCACAAGATCGACTTTTCAAATTTGCAGTCTGCAATATGACCTTTCCTTATATTGCAGATTCACCAGTGCCGATCGCACCTTTAGATCTGCAAAATTTTGTTTTGGAAGATATGTGACCTAAAGTGGCGCAAGATCGCAGTAACAAAGCCTACACAGAACACAACTGAACTCCTAACTCGTACAAGCTGAAAAAGCTTCTGAGGGATCTTCACAGAAGATCTAGGAGTATCAGGATAATAATAAATAATAATAATAATATTGGAGACAATACATCATCAGGCAGCTCTGAAGAACAGAGCACCTACCCTACTTTTACTCCAGGTCCCAGTTCCGGCGAGCCACATTTAATTGTTCAAAGTGAGTTAAATTATTTTGTACGTGATTTTGGGTTATCAAAGCAACAATCAGAATTTCCTAGTTTCCGTCTTGAGGAATCCAACTTATTAGGCAACGAAACGAAAATTAGGAATTTCAGAAAAAGAAATGCTGCGTTTTCTGCACTCTACAGTATGGAAAATTTGTTGTGTGCGTGTACTGATATTGATGGATTAATACAGGAACTTGATATTTAGCATTCCCCCTCTAAGTATTTTTTATTATAGATTCGTCTAAATACAGTTCAAAAGCTGTATTATTGCATAATGGAAATTTAAAACCCTCTATACCAGTTGCTCATTCAATGACGATGAAAGACAGTTATGAAAATATGCGCACTCTTTTGGATAAAATAAACTATAACACGTATAAATGGTAGATATGTAGTGACTTAAAAGTTATAGTTATTTTATTGGGACTTCTAAAATAGGATTCACAAAATATTGCTGTTTCCACTGTTTATGGCAAAGTCGTGCTGTAAATAAGCTTTATATAATAAAAATTTGCCAAGAAAGAAGTGTATTTCAACCCGGATCAAAAAATGTTAAGTTTAAATAACTTTAAATTCAGAATTAAATAAAATGATAAGAAAAGGTTTTTTAATTGATAAAAAGATTACTACAAACTTTGAATATCAAAGCAGATTTAATCTGTTAGTCTCCTACAATTTTAATTTCAAAAAGTTTTATTCGAAAAATTTAAGAATTTAGTTTAAGAATGTGCTACATGTTTTGAGAGTTTTGGAAGTAACTTATTTAAGTATATTAAATATTTCAAATAAAATAGCATTGGAGTGTTCTTAAAATTATGTTATGTAGTTTTGAAAAAGATTCAGTTTTCATAAATATAAGATCAGAAACAAAACAATTTGTCACAGGCAGACATGCGTACCACGCCTGTCTGAAGAGTTTAGGTGCGAATGCTCGGAACGAAACTTCGCTCATTTTACTGTTTATTTATTGATTTTAATTGACAATTTATATTTGTTGGGTTTTCTTTTATTCCATTTGATATTGTATAATAAGTTTTGATTTTATACGTCTATTAAATATAAGCAGTGCTTATTAGACATTAATTTAATTCTCAATGCTTTCGATTCAATATTTTTTAAATCAAAATTGACCAAAAGATTAAATTTGTTTTCATATTCAAAGATCAGAATTACATATTTCAACTTCTACAATATATATTGAAACTATATACAAAAACTATCAAAATGATTTCCTTTTTACCTCCCGACATGAAACGTTTTAAAACGAATGTATTAACAAAAACTATATAAGTATGTATGCTAACATACAAATACAAGAAAATCCACTATCCCAAAATTATCTAAAATTCTCAAAATGAAGGATCAAATAAAAATAATTGAACGAGAATTCCAACATTTTATAGCTATTTCGGTCTCTAGACCTCTTCAGAAATGTATCGAATTCAGATTCAAATATATCACAAGATCAAAATTCAACTCACCAAATAAGATAAAATCTGGAACGAATAAACTTGCAGTTTGTTTTAAAGTATCCAAAATTACTTGGAGTTTATACGTTCCAGATTTGATCTTATTTGGTGAGTTGAATTTTGAACTTGTGATATATTTCTGAAGAGTTCTCGTTCAATTATTTTTATTTGATCCTTCATTTTGAGAATTTTAGATAATTTTGAAATAGTGGATTATCTTGTATTTGTATGTTAATATACATACTTATAAAGTTTTGGTTAATATATTTGTGTTAATACGTTTCATTTCGTGATGTAAAAATGTTGTTTGCGAGACATTGAAAAATATTTTATATTTTGCGCAAAGATCTTGGTCTACACCCATACAAGATCCAAGGGATTCAAGAACTAAAGCCACTGGACCATATAAGCGTCGTTTGTATGCTGATTGGGCCCTAGGACAGCTTGAAGTTGATCCATTTTTTTATCGTGAAATTGTGTTTAGTGATGAAGCTCATTTCTGGTTGAACGGCTATGTAAACAAGCAAAATTGCCGTATATGAAGTAAAAACGATGCTGGAGCTAATATATAATAACAGTGAATGGTGCTCGTTACAGATCAATGATCAATTATTATTTGTTTCAAATTTTGAATGATATCGACCCAGAACATTATTTCAAGGAATGGTCCAATTAATTGGCCTTCAAGATCATGCGACATAACTCCATTGGATTATTTTCTTTGGGGTTATGTCGAGTCATTGGTTTATGCTGATAAACCAGAAACAATAGACGCTTTGGAAGCCAACATAACTCGTGTTATTGATGAAATAAGGCCTGAATTACTCGAAAAAGTGGTCCAAAATTGGTCTGGTCGAATGCGGTTCCTCAGAGCTAGTCGTGGTGGAAATAATTTTTAAAACATAAATGTTATAAAATTATCTTTCAAATAAAAAGAAATTTGGCTTCAATCTTAATATAAATGTATTTTATTTCAATTTAAAGTTATATCGCTATAAAAAAACACCCGATAGTTCCAATATATTATAGTTTTGCAATTTATAATTTTGAATTCAAAGTCATTTAAAATTACTTCTATCAAGTATTGACTCACATTCAAATGGTTTTTTAATGTTGCCTGCCTCCTCTTAACATTAAACTTGGGCTGATGAAAAACTTTGTGAAGGACATGAATAAAGATTGTGATGGATTTAAATACTTAAATTGCAATTGAGTGATACCAAATTAAAGGAAGGCATTTTTATTGGACCACAAATTACAAAATTGCTGGACGTTAATTTTACAGAGAAGCTTACTAGGCAGGAGCTTACACCATGGAACTCATTTGTAAGTGTAATAAGTGGATTTGAGGCAACAATATTGATGCAAACTACCAACAGTTGGTTAATGAACTATTAGATGCCTACAAATCGGTTGATGCCCAAATGACATTAAAAATTCTTTTCCTCCATTCACATCTGTCACTTTTTCTTGAAAATTTCATTCAGAAACTTTTAGTATTAAATTAATGTCTTTTAATAAGCACTCCTTAAATTTAGTGGACATATAAAATCAAAACTCATTATATAATATCAAATGGAATTTAAAAAAACCCAACAAATATAAATTGTCAATTAAAATTACCCAATAAATATTTGAAGGAGACAAAATTCTGTTTCTGCTCATATATTTATGAAAACCTAATTTTTTTCAAAAATGCAAAACATAATTCTAAGAACCTCTCCAAAACTAATTTATTTGAAATATTTCATATATTTAAATAAGTTACTTCAAAAATCTCCCATAACATGTAGCCAGTGAAGATGCATTAAATTACGCTTAGCAACAACAATTTCTGATGTGACTCAAGTTTTTCTTTGATTTGCGTAACAGGTGAATTTCACGAGAGGACAACAAGATTCAAATATGTTTCGTATTATACCTATGAATGCTTCAAAGCATTCATCAACATTTGTATATTCATATATATTCTTGAAACCATAATGTGATATTTGAAATACTGATTATACTGACTCAAACTTCTGACCATTTTATATTTTTGTTTGGTATTAAGATGTGAACCAGTTTGAAATTCCAAAGAAATAGCTCGATGGTCACTAGCATGAGCCTCATAAATCTCCACACAGCAATCAGATAAGTTTGCGTTATTAAGTATATAATCAACTTTCGTGATTGATATATGGCCAATATTATTAGTAAATATCCTGGAGGGATCTTTAGATGTCACACTCAAACCGTGACATTCCAGTATATCGAAAAAACAATTTACGATAAGTACAGTTAATTGTCAAAAGAAAAGTCTCAAAATTACCGGAATAGGGTCGGTAAACACTAAGAATGCCCATTGATGAAATATATTGCTTCATCGGCATAAGGTATTTCATTATTGCTACATGTTTTGATACACAAGATCATCAAAACAGTACCAAGGATCAGTCAATACGAATAAAAATATTGTTATGGATTTTACATAATTAACCATTTATGTTGAATAATATATGATCGGTTAGAAGATTCCTACTGATAAGCAATAAATAGAAAAAAAATCAACCTACCGTTTCATATTTTATTACTAAAAACTTATTCTATGTACATTATTGTAATGAAATTGACTTAGATAGAACAATTTACGATTTAACTTCAAATATTAATATACAATTCGCATCAATAGAACACTGATTTTGAAAATAAATTTCAACAATTTGTAAACGTTGTTGCGGCGTGAGTCTTTTCTGATATTTTGTCAATGCTTACTGAACAGAAATGTCAAAACAACATGGCTTCTACCTTCTGTCAAATCACAGTTATCCCTATCGAAAGTTTTATCACTCTAAAAAAAAACCCGATACTTTGTTATTTCATTGTTTCTACGGGCAACACCTTCATTTTGAAGTATCATCATTAGGCTTTCTTTTTATTATCTGTCATTTCCATGAAGTGTTTCTGTGTGCTCTGAACAAATCCACTTTAGTACCGAATAATGTGTTTTTGTGGACAGTTTTACTTAAATGCTTCAATATGAAGGAAAAGGCAGCCGAAAGTCATTGTATATTAGTGGATGTTATTTAAATATTTTGATATTAGCCTTCTACATATTTTAAATAATTTTATATAACTTCTATCAAATATAAACCTCTATTTATTTTATTTTAGTGGATGTTTGTGGTGGCCATGCTATAGCTATAGGAGAGATTATATGGCATTGCATCCAGCTAATCCAATTCCAAGTGAAAATACATTCTTAATACTTACAACCGTGTAAGAGATTCTAAAAGTTTTAAGAGAAAGAGACGTAGCGTCTTACGCGATGAGAATCAAGACCTCGACTTATTCCTTTATTTTGAAGGTAATGTTAGTATAATCAATTCTTGATAAATGCTGAAACTTGAATATTATTGAATTTGAAATCAACACAACTTCAATAAAAAATTATTTAGAAAATCCAAAAAATGGACTAAAGGAAGCATCACGTGAACTTGCAATAAGCCGTTCGAAGATTCATAGAGTATTAAAAAAAGAACAAGTATAGGCCATACAAGTTACTGCCAGCACAACTCCTCACAGAAGACCAAAAGCAGTAACGTTTAGAATACTGAACATATGCTGCAAAGACTTAAGGAAGTCCTAATTTATTAAATTTTATAACATGAACGTATGAATCATCATTTTCCACAGGAGGCGTGTTCAACAGAAAAATAGACATTCTTGGAAAAACAAAAATCGAAGACAACACAAAGTACTGTAAATCAGAAAATGCTTTGGCATTGTTTATAATAAAATTGTGAGGCCTTTATTTTTTGACTACACATTAACACATGAAGCATATTCCGAAAAGATACTGCCAGAGATAGCCCAACTTTTGGAACAACTGTTTTCTGCTGAAAAATTTGGAGCAAATAATTTGGAAGGGAGCACCCAAGCATACACATTAAAAACAGAATTGAAGCATGAACTCAATCATAACCATAATAATGCTAGCCCAAATAGTCAAACCAACATGAGAAAACGATATGACCTATGTATATTAAATAATGGTGGCCATTTCGAGCAATTTCATTAGTTGTAACTGTTAATTTTATACCACCATAAATACTCAACAATGTAGAGTTCTTGATTCTCATTCCGTGCGCCTGCTTCTTTCTCTAAAAACTTCTCGAATCTTTTACAAGATTGAAGGTATTAATAAATGTATTTTCACTTCGAATTGGATGATCTGGATATAACAACATATATTCTCCACTTTTAGTTTTCGTTTTTTTATTGTTCCGCATATAAAATATAGGATAGATTTATTGTATTAGTAATGATATCTTTGTATCCATTAATTTGTTATATTAAGTATATTTATTTTGATTTAGATTTTTTTACGCTTCTGTGTAATGCAAGTTTCAGAAATAATATTATTGAATATCAACGTGTGTCATATTGTTAGCCATGTCGTTTGTTGATTTATCACAGCCTACCACTTGACAACCGATTAATGAGCCTGCCAGTGGTTCTTCGAATTTGAGACTCTGTAGTTCTCCAAATAAGAGATAGACCGCCTCATGCATATATATATATATATATATATATATATATATATATATATATATATATATAAATATATAATTATTATTAGGATTTTGGATTCCGCAAATAAAATAAAAAGTACTATGAATATTAAAAAGACGTTTCGTCCTCGGTTGAGGACTTTCTCAATTTTATTATTATACAAATTAAAATCATGTGACCATTCTGAAAAAAGATATTACAATCATAAAAATATATAAAATAGGACTAAGAGGTGACATACCCAAGCAGAAAATTAGTATTATTTAGTAGCTCAACATTCAGGAACAGTACTTTTTTATTTTATTTGTGGAATCCAAAATCCTAAGAAAGACCAATTTTACTTTAAATAACAGGATTCAAGAAATTCTAAGTTGTATATATTAGGAGTACAAATAAGTTTCCGCCGTTTTATTGTAGATGGCGCGGCACGGAGTTTCGGTTAGCTTTCGCAGATGATAACCGGCTTAAAAAATAGTTTGGACATTCAAGGACAACATAATCTGTAAATATCATTGAATTTATATTGGTAAAATATAATTTTATAAGTTGAAAATGTCAAAATTTGAGCCAAGTAAGCGTCATTTGCGGGAAATATTAGTTTACTTCTTTAATTTAAAGAAATCTGCTGCCGAGGTGTATCAATTGCTGGTAGAAGCATATGGTGAGGGTGCTTTGAGTGAGAGAACGTGTCGAGAGTGGTTTCAAAAGTTCAAAAACGGTGATTTCGACGTAGAAGACAAAGATCGCAGTGGAAGGCCAAAAATTTACGAGGAAGCAGAATTGGAGCAATTATTGGAGGAAGATTCATCTCAAACACAAAAAGAACTTGCTCTTACATTAGAAGTCATTCAGCAAGCAAGCAGTCTCACATCGTCTTCTATAATAAATATTTAATTTGAGTTAAAAAACTGCGGAAACTTATTTGTACTCCTAATATATCTATATATATATATATATATATATATATATATATATATATATACTGGGTGGACAAGATATTGAGTGCAACTTCATTATTTTCAAATGGATCACGCTGTATATTTTCTTATTTTTGGCTAGCTCAGAAGAGATATAACGTGATCCATTTGAAAATAATGAAGTTGCACTCAATATCTTGTCCACCCTGTATATATTCCATTTTGTGAAATGATAAGGAGAAAATTCAGCTGATTTCGTATAACTCTGGTGCATAACTTTTTTTTTATCTCCATTTTTAACAAAGTCAAAGGGGTCAAATTATAGTGAAAAACCATGTACCGGGTGTTTTACTGTCCGATTGCAGAAACTTTTATGGCGGTGGGCCATCAAATATTTTTCCCGAATAAAAAGAATAGTCTCTTATCAGACCGTATGGCTTCGTCTTAACCTTGAGCTTCAGCGAATTCAAAACGAAATGAGGGAATTGTTCCTGTGGGTTATGACTTCCGGTACCTCGAACTTAACTATGAATAACTAGTAGTCTAAACTCGACGCGACTGATGCAAATTAGTCTCATTGTATTAGCGTTAGGGTATGTATATGTAATACCCTTTTTGTGTCGATGAAAAAGGAACGAATCGAATCCATTATTAGCTCCATCTTCAATCCCACGGATATACTCGTACTTTTAAGACTTAATCACGGAAGGAATTCAAAGCCGTACTGAATGGTAGTTGTTGGCTGAAAGGATCCTAAAGAATGTATCAAAAACGAATTAAGGGTCTGGAAGGATATAAATAACGTATTGTGCCCTGAATTTTGTGACTGAATTGCGTTGACGTGGCACAAGGGACCGGAAGCCATAGGTGGCAAAGTAAGAAAGGATCCATTAAATTATATGTCAGAGAGTTGGCGTTGGCTCATTGAGACATCAATGCCGCTATGAGGAGGCAATGTGGCAATGAGGTTACTTATTGTACCGGTGTTCAGCAGCGGATGATAAATTTACCGAAGGTGCTTCTGTATGACGTTTACGTCACAGTTTACTCGCTAATTGAAGAAGACGTGGAAAAAGAAAATGGTACTGTGCTGGAATTTATAAATCCTTCTTGACTTATTAATGAAACATATATTTCAAATTATACTTTATTAATTAACTAGCCGATGCTCGTGACTTCGTTCATGTGGATTTTATGTTTATGATTGGAAATAAATTGAAAGTACAAAATCAGATTTCTGAATATACATTGTATATGGAGGTTGTCCGGAAACTGCCTAGGTCTTTCTCAGGAGTGAATAAAGTGTATAAAGGAGAGTTAGGATTGTTTTATTTTTTTTTTCAACCACGCCCCCCTGCGAAGATATGTACCACCAAATGATACTCCCATAAATAAGCTTTTTTGTGACTCAACCGTTTCTGGTAGTTTTTTAATTTGAGTCAATACAATTAACAGTAATGATTTGTTTCCAACACCTTCCTCATAAGTCTTCAAGACAGCCAGGGACGGACTGACCCTAGAGCGCTTCAATCTGACTGCACCCGTATTCTGATATGATTTAATGGTTAACATATAAGGTATTCAGCCAGGAGTGCTAAGTTCTCGGTTTCGGAACATTGTTTTGGTTCTTGCAGAATAATTAGAAAATAGTTTAATTGTGGGGATTAAGCCACTTTGAACAGAAAAATATATGCATTAAAAAAATTGTCCAGAAAGTAATTGAATATTCTTTTAAGCAGAAAGGTGGTGTCCTTTCATCCAGGGAATACACATCTAAGTGACATAATCCGATATGGTCTAGTGGCTAAGATACTTGGCTTTAACCCAGGAGGCTCTGTTCGATTCCCAGTATCGGAAATCCATTTTATTTTGTAAGATATAATGGAAATGATTTGAACAAGATATTCCGCTCGCTAAAAGGAATGTGCAAAAATCCACAGAAAATTTAAGATCTTCCTGAATCATGCTCAAGAAAAGAAAAATAACAATAAGATGGTGTCAATAAAAATTACTGAAAACAACTTATTCTAACTGCACACGTATTTATGATATGTTCTAATTGCTAAGATATTACGTTTTCACCCATAAGTGTTGAGTTCTCTGGATCGGCAATTTGTTTTGGGTACTGCTGAATAATATCAAAATATATTTAGTAAAGAGAAGGATTGGACCGTAATGCACAGAAAAACTTGTGCGTTATATAAAATATTGTTAAGAATGTAATTAAATATCTTAATAGGTTACAATTTTACCGAACACAACTTGGCATAACTAAATCCGATATGGTCTAGTGGCTAGGACTCCTGGCTTTCACCCTGAAGGCTCGGGATGGATTCACGGTATCGGAAATCCATTTTATTTTGTATAATATAATGGAAATGATTTGAACAAGTTATTCCCTTTTCTAAAAAGAATGGGCTTAAATCCACAATACACTCTAGTTCTTCATGAATTAAGCTCAAGAAAAGAATAATAATAATAAGATGGTGTCAAAAATAATTATTGAAAACATCTTATTCTAACTACACACGTATTATGATATATTCTAATCGCTAAGATATTAAGTTTTCACCCATAAGTGTTAAGTTGTCTGGATCGGCAATTTGTTTTGGTTATCGCTGTATAATATCAAAATATTTTTTGTGAAGAGAAGGATTGAACCGTAATGCACAGAAAAACTTGTGCGTTATATAAAAGATTGTTAAGAATGTAATTAAGTATGTTAATATGTTACAATTCCACTGAACACAACTTGGCATAACAAAATCCGATATGGTCTAGTGGCTAGGATACCTGGCTCTCACCCAGGAGGCTCGGGTTCGATTCCCGGTATCGGAAATCCATTTTGTTTTGTAAGATATAATGGAAATGATTTGACCAAGATATTCTCCTCTCTAAAAAGAATGAGCTGAAATCCACAGAACACTCTAGTTCTTTATGAATCAAGCCCGAGAAAAAAATAATAATAATAAGATGATGGCAACAATAATTACTGAAAACATCTTATTCTAACTACACCCGTATTATGATATGTTCTAATGGCTAAGATATAACGTTTTCACCCATATGTGTTAAGTTGTCTGGATCAGCAATTTGTTCTGGTTATTGCTGTATAATATCAAAATATTTCTTGTAAAGAGAAGGATTAAACCGTAATTCACAGAAAAACTTGTGCGTTATATGAAAGATTGTTAAGAGTGTAATTAAATATAATAATAGGTTACTTTTACTGAACACAAGTTAGCATTACTAACTCCGATATGGTCTAGTGGCTAGGATACCTGGCTCTCACCCAGGAGGCTCGGGTTCGATTCCCGGTATCGGAAATTCCTTTTGTTCCATTCGATATAAGGAAAATTCTAAAGAAATCAATAGATTATATTGGGTGGTGTTAATAAAATTTACTGAGAATAATTTTATCTGATTACATGCGTATTCCGATATGGTCTAATGGCTAAAAAATTAGTTTTTCATCCAGGAGATCTGAGATTCCTGTATCGGAAAAATGAAAAAATTATTGATTTATGCAGAAGAGGATTTTGCTGGCATGCACAGACAAATATGAGCTTTACATAATAGATTGTCAAGAATTTAATTGAACATCTATATTAATTAAGTACCAATGATAGACATCTCACACTAACCTAATCCGATATGGTCTAGTGGCTAGGATACCTGGCTTTCACCCAGGAGGCTCGGGTTCGATTCCCGGTATCGGAAATCATTTTATTTTGTAAGATTTTGTACGAAAATGATTTGGACAAGATATTTAGATCACTAAAATGAATGAGTCGAAATCCAGAGAAAATTTGAACTATTGCTGAATCAAGCTCAAAAAAAGAATGCTAATAATTTGGTTGTGTAAGCAAAAATTTCTGAAATAAATTCAATCTGACTGTACCCGTTTTCTTATATGAATTAATGGTTAAGAAATAAGGTTTTCAGCCAGAAGTGCTAAGTTCTCGGTGTAGGAAAATTGTTTTGATTCTTGCAGAATAATTAGAAATATTTTAATTATGGGGATTAAGCCGCCTTGAACAGAAAAATATTTGCGTTAAAAAAATTGTCCAGAAAGTAATTGAATATTCTTTTAAGGGGTGGTCTCCTTTCATCCAGGGAATACACATCTAAGTGACATAATCCGATATGGTCTAGTGGCTAAGATACTTGGCTTTAACCCAGGAGGCTCTGTTCGATTCCCAGTAACGGAAATCCATTTTATTTTGTAAGATATAATGGAAATGATTTGAACAAGATATTCTGCTCGCTAAAAGGAATGTGCAAAAATCCACAAAAAACTTAAGATCTTCCTGAATCATGCTCAAGGAAAGAAAAATAACAATAAGATGGTGTCAATAAAAATTACTGAAAACAACTTATTCTAACTGCACACGTATTTATGATATGTTCTAATTGCTAAGATATTACGTTTTCACCCATAAGTGTTGAGTTCTCTGGATCGGCAATTTGTTTTGGGTATTGCCGAATAATATCAAAATATATTTAGTAAAGAGAAGGATTGGACCGTAATGCACAGAAAAACTTGTGCGTTATATAAAATATTGTTAAGAATGTAATTAAATATCTTAATAGGTTACAATTTTACCGAACACAACTTGGCATAACTAAATCCGATATGGTCTAGTGGCTAGGACTCCTGGCTTTCACCCTGAAGGCTCGGGATGGATTCACGGTATCGGAAATACATTTTATTTTGTATAATATAATGAAAATGATTTGAACAAGTTATTCCCTTCTCTAAAAAGAATGGGCTTAAATCCACAATACACTCTAGTTCTTCATGAATAAAGCTCAAGAAAAGAATAATAATAATGAGATGGTGTCAAAAATAATTATTGAAAACATCTTATTCTAACTACACACGTATTATGATATGTTCTAATCGCTAAGATATTAAGTTTTCACCAGTAAGTGTTAAGTTGTCTGGATCGGCAATTTGTTTTGGTTATCGCTGTATAATATCAAAATATTTTTTGTGAAGAGAAGGATTGCACCTTAATGCACAGAAAAACTTGTGCGTTATATAAAAGATTGTTAAGAATGTAATTAAGTATGTTAATATGTTACAATTCTACTGAACACAACTTGGCATAACAAAATCCGATATGGTCTAGTGGCTAGGATACGTGGCTCTCACCCAGGAGGCTCGGGTTTGATTCCCGCTATCGGAAATCAATTTTGTTTTGTAGGATATAATGGAAATTATTTGAAGAAGATATTCTCTTCTCTATAAAGAATGAGCTGAAATCCACAGAACACTCTAGTTCTTTATGAATCAAGCCCGAGGAAAAAATAATAATAAGATGATGGCAACAATAATTACTGAAAACATCTTATTCTAACTACACACGTATTATGATATGTTCTAATGGCTAAGATATAACGTTTTCACCCATATGTGTTAAGTTGTCTGGATCGGCAATTTGTTCTGGTTATTGGTGTATAATATCAAAATATTTCTTGTAAAGAGAAGGATTAAACCGTAATTCACAGAAAAACTTGTGCGTTATATAAAAGATTGTTAAGAGTGTAATTAAATATAATAATAGGTTACTTTTACTGAACACAAGTTAGCATTACTAACTCCGATATGGTCTAGTGGCTAGGATACCTGGCTCTCACCCAGGAGGCTCGGGTTCGATTCCCGGTATCGGAAATTCCTTTTGTTTCGTACGATATAAGGAAAATTCGAAAGAAATCAACAGATTATATTGGGTGGTGTTAATAAAATTTACTGAGAATAATTTTATCTAATTACATGCGTATTCCGATATGGTCTAATGGCTAAAAAATTAGTTTTTCATCCAGGAGATTTGAGATTCCTGTATCGGATAATGAAAAAATTATTGATTTATGGAGAAGAGGATTTTGCTGGCATGCACAGACAAATATGAGCTTTACATAATAGATTGTCAAGAATTTAATTGAACATCTATATTAATTAAGTACCGATGATAGACATCTCACACTAACCTCATCCGATATGGTCTAGTGGCTAGGATACCTGGCTTTCACCCAGGAGGCTCGGGTTCGATTCCCGGTATCGGAAATCATTTTATTTTGTAAGATTTTGTACGAAAATGATTTGGACAAGATATTTAGATCACTAAAATGAATGAGTCGAAATCCAGAGAAAATTTGAACTATTGCTGAATCAAGCTCAAAAAAAGAATGCTAATAATTTGGTTGTGTAAGCAAAAATTTCTGAAATAAATTCAATCTGACTGTACCCGTTTTCTTATATGAATTAATTGTTAAGAAATAAGGTTTTCAGCCAGGAGTGCTAAGTTCTCGGTGTAGGAAAATTGTTTTGGTTCTTGCAGAATAATTAGAAATATTTTAATTATGGGGATTAAGCCGCCTTGAACAGAAAAATATTTGCGTTAAACAAATTGTCCAGAAAGTAATTGAATATTATTTTAAACAGAAAGGAGGTGTCCCTTCATCCAGGGAGTACACATCTAAGTGACATAATCCGATTTGGTCTAGTGGCTAGGCTACCTGTATTTCACCCTAGAGGCTCGGGTTCGATTCCCGGTATCGGAAATCCATTCTATTTTGTAAGATATAACGGAAATAATTTGAAAAAGATATTCGTCTCGCTAAAGTGAATGAGCAGAAATCCACAGAAGACTTAAGTTCTTCCTTAATCATGCTCAAGAAAAGAATGATAATATTACGATGGTGAAAAAAAATTACTGAAAACAAATTACTCTAACTACACACGCATTATGATATGTTCTAATGACTAAGATATTACGTTTTCACCCATAAGTGTTAAGATGTCTGGATTAGCAATTTGTTTTGGTTATTGCTGTATAATATCAAAATATTTTTTTTAAAGAGAAGGATTGAACCGTAATGCACAGAAAAACTTGTGCGTTACATACGCTATTTTTAATAGCGTATTTAGCTAAAAAGTTTGTTTCGGTTTGAATAAAAGAAATTAAAACTCTAGATAATTTTATACTTGTTGATGTGACGAATGAAACTACAAGTATAAAATTATCTAGAGTTTTAATTTCTATTATTCAAACCGAAACAAACTTTTTAGCTAAATACGCTATTAAAAATAGCACCCAACTTATAGACAATATTGAATCCATCCAATTACCCAAAAATTGTAAATTAATTTCTTTTGATGTACAAAATTTATTCCCTAGTATACCTCCAAATGAAACAGTACAAATTGTAAAAAAACTATTAATTAAAAATAATACCAATCCCATCAAAATGAATGATATACTTAATTGCCTAGAAATATGTCTCGAACAAAACTACTTTCAATTTAACGGAACCGTCTATATTTCTGACAATGGTTTAATAATGGGAAATCCACTCAGTTCAATTTTAGCTGAAATATTCATGGATGATCTGGAATCAAAAATACACCTGAATCCTATAAGCAAATATTTTCTTTATTGGTACAGATATGTAGATGACATTTTTTGTTGTTTCAAAGGCACCGACCGACAACTACATATCTTCACGAATATCATTAATAAACTCCACCCACAAATCAAATTCACAATCGAAGAAGAATCAGAGTATTAATTTTCTTGACCTCACTATAACAAGACTAAATAATTCACACGATTTTAGTATTTTTCACAAACCCACACATACAGACATCACAATACATAAAACTTCAAATCATCCCACCAACCAAAAGATGTCAGCATATAATAGTTTTATTTATAGATTATTGAATGTCCATTTGAGTTCAGATAACTTTTTGAAGGAATTAAATATTATTAAACAAATAGCGTCAAACAACGGTTACAACCTCTTTCTTATAGGCAAAATGGTATCCAATAAGCAAAATAAAATGGCATTAAATCTCATGTACCCAATCATAAAAGAAGACAATACACAAAAATATTTTTCGTTATCTTATGTCAATGGATTATCTGAAAATATTGCTAAATATTTCAAAAGTTGTTTCAATTATAACGCGGCTTTTAAGACAATTAATAACCTTAGTACCTACATAAAAAACAATAAAGATCGTACAAATAAAGAAAATAAATCCGGAGTCTACAAGTTAACTTGCAAAGATTGCCCTTTAGTATACGTTGGCCAGACTGGTAGATCATTCAAGAAATGTGTCCAAGAACACCAAAGCGGTTATATATATAATTCTGTACATTCGAAATATGCTAATCATCTTAAGGAATTTAGGCATAATTTCAACAATAATTATGAAATTATCCACGTTGAAGGCAAAAGTTCTATTTACACTTTTAGAATTTCTTGAAATCAACAAGAAATCTGATTTGATATTCAATTTTTTTTTTTAATTACATTCTTAACTATATTTTATATAAAGCACAAGTTTTTCTATGCATTACGGTTCAATCCTTTTCTTTACAAAAAATATTTTGATATTATACAGCAATAATCAGAACAAATTGCCGATCCAGACAACTTAACACATATGGGTGAAAACGTAATATCTTATCCATTAGAACATATCATAATACGTGTGTGTGATGTTTTCAGAAATTATCGTTGTGTGGATTTCAGCTCATTCCTTTTAAAGAAGAGACTATCTTGTTCAATTCATTTCCATTATATCTTACAAAAATAAATGGATTTCCGATACCGGGAACCGAACCCGAGCCTCCTGGGTGAGAGCCAGGTATCCTAGCCACTAGACCATATCGGATTTAGTTATGTCATCTTGCGTTCAGTAAAATTGTAACCTATTGAGATATTTAATAACATTCTTAACAATCTTTTATATAAAGCACAAGTTTTTCTATGCAATACGGTTCAATCCTTCTCTTTACAATAAATATTTTGATATTATACAGCAATAACCAGAACAAATTGCCGATCCAGACAACTTAACACATATGGGTGAAAACGTTATATTGTTAGCTTACTTGCCAATTCTTAAGTTATATTTAACAAAAACACTTTTTAAATGCACTCACAGGTTATATATTTATTTATCAACTACATCTTGAAGGTCAGGAACAGAGAGAGAGAGAGAGAGAGAGAGAGAGAGAGAGTTGTTGTATCTCGTCTATCCGTTAACCAATAAAAACATACTTTCTGTGTTCTGATCACAGAACTCTTATTCTATATCATCTCTACATATATCAGACTTGCCACTTTAATATAAAATTATTTGGGAATTTATATTCATATATTTTTAATGAAATTAATTAATATTGTATTTGAGTTTATGTTCACATGATTTTAGTTAATATAATTAATATTATATTTGCCTCTACATTACTCCCCTCCCAGGAGCTGCAATTGGTCAAAAGAAAACATATTAAAAAAAGAAATATTGTAAGTGACGAAACAACAATGTTATATGTTAGGAGGCTTAATTAGAACTAGGTAAACAATTAAATGTACAAAATATATTATAAAAGCAAAAATCTGATCAAAGTGATATAGGGGAGGTAACACTATAATAATAATAAAAAAAAAACAATAATAATAATTTACAGAATTTTTATAAACACCATATCACTATAACGGGCAGAAAAATGAACATGTCGTCCACCACGAGTAGTTTTTGGTAATGATAATGGAATCATAGGAAGATCGTTTGAAACATTAGGAAGTAGTTGACTTTCTGTTTTAGTAGTGAGGTCAGGGGATACTTTTTCCTCCTGATCATCTTTCAATAAATATGCTGGTTTTAATCTATCGATAGAAATAGTGCATGCTTTGTTATGTATTTGAACTGTGAAATATTTGTCATATCGTTCGATAACCAAAAATGGGCCGTTATAAGCAGGTTCGAGGGGTTTTCTAACTCTATCGATTCGTACAAAAACATGTGAGCATATTGACAAATCTTTATGAACAAAAATACGTCTTACGCTGGATACTACATGGTCTTACTGTACGCATTTTAATTTGCAAGTCCCTCACGAACGATTCTGAGTCTATTTGGGTCACAGAGTTTTCAAAGAATTCACCTGGTAGTCTTATTGAGGTTCCATAAACCATATGTGCTGTGGTAAAGTTGGAGTCTGGCTTCAGAGAAGCTCGAATACCTAACAGTACTGTTAGCAGAGTGTCTGTCCACTTTACAGAATTATGCGCTCGTATGGCTGCTTTAATTGTGCGGTGCTGCCGCTCTATTTTTCCGTTACATTGCGGATGATACGCCGTGGTGTGACAGAGTTTTACTCCACAAAGGGACGTAAGGTGATGAAAAAGGGAGGAAGTAAATTGGCTTCCTCTATCTGTTATAACACATGTTGGTGCTCCAAACCTCGTTATCCAATTTTGGTAAAAAGCACGAGCAACTGTTTCTGCAGATATGTCCTGTAAGGGAATTGCCTCAATCCAATTCGTGTATCGATCTATACATGTCAAAATATATGTTTTTCCATCTGATACAGGTAAGGGTCCAATAAGATCTATATGAATTGTTGAAAATCGTTCATCTGGTTCAGAGAACTTGGCTACCTTGGATTTCGTATGTTTGTAAATTTTATTTTTTTGACAATTCATGCAGGATCGAGTCCAATTTCTGACATCCACTTTCATTCCAGGCCAAACAAATCTGGCAGACATGTTTTTCGCCGTTGCTTTCACTCCTTGATGTGCACAACCATGAATGTGGTCAAAAACTGATTTACGGAATTTTTTTGGTATGTTAGGCCTAATACGTTCTGTTGAAGTGTCACACCATAGAACTATTCCAGAATGAAGTTGGTGTTGTTTGAACTGCAAAGCAGTATCACCTCTTTTCAATTCCGAAAATTCGGTGTCACTATTTCGTGCATCTGCGATTTTTTTTAAATCAATTGCTTCAATACTATCAATTCGAGACAACGCATCTGCAACGATGTTATCGTTGCCACTGACGTGTTGTATATTAGTAGTAAACTCTGAAATATATTGGAGCTGTCGCAGTTGCCTAGAATTAGCTTTTTCATTCTTCTGACGAAAAGCAAAAGTTAGAGATTTATGATCAGTATATACACTAAAATCTCTACCTTGAAGTAAGTCTTTGAACTGCTTGACTGCCAAATACACACCTAAAAGTTCACGGTCATACGTACTGTAAACCTTTTGAGCTGAATTTAATTTTTTTGAAAAAAATGCAAGAGGTTTCCACTCTGATCCGTCAAACTGCTGCAAAGCTGCGCCAACTGCGCAATCTGATGCATCAGTAAATAGTGCTATTGCAGGTTTGGATCGGGAATAGTTAATAATGCCGCAATGGCAAGATCCGATTTGCATTTTTCAAAATCTTCTTCTAATTTTGAAGTCCAATTAATTAGTCTGGTATTTCTTTTACGCGCACCTTTCAATAACTCATTTAAGTTAGCTTGAGTGTGTGCTGCATTTTTAATATAAGGCCTGTAAAAATTTATTATGCCTAAAAATTGTCTCAGTTCATGAATTGTTTTTGGACGCTTTAGATCAAGAATTGTTTGTACTTTACCAGGGAGCGGTTTTGATCCTTCCGGAGTTATAAAATATCCTAAAAATTCAATTCCTCTGACGCCAAACTGTGATTTTGAAACATCAAACATCAATATATGAAAATACGAATTCTAAACCTCTAAAAACTTCATGAATAAACCGCTGAAAACTAGAACGGGCGTTTCGAAGTCCGTTTAGTTTAACCTAATATGTGATTGAAATCTTCGATCCGAGGGATGGGGTATCGGTCAGGAAGAGTTCTTTCATTCAATCGCCTATAGTCTCCACATGGACGCCAGGAGCCG
The DNA here is from genome assembly GCA_034642435.1 of Megalocaria dilatata. Lineage (NCBI taxonomy): Eukaryota > Metazoa > Arthropoda > Insecta > Coleoptera > Coccinellidae > Megalocaria > Megalocaria dilatata. The sequence continues at coordinate 45,397,139 of CM067859.1, read as the reverse complement.
TCTTTCTTCTGAACCAAATGCAAGGGACTAGCCCATTGCGACTCTGATGGCTGAATAATACCATTATCTAGCATAAATTGAAATTCTTTTTTAGCTATATTTTATTTTTGGTTATCAAGACGCCTAGGTTTACAATAAACTGGTTGTCCTGTTGTAATGATATGGCGTTTTACATTGTGCTTAATGTTGTTAAGAATAAAATTTGATCGAGTTAGCTCAGAATAATTGTTCAACAGTAAACTGAATTTATTAAGATTTTCACTGAATAAGGTACTCACTATGTCTTTTGATGTGATAGACATCAATTCACCTGTTTTCCTTAGTTTCGTGTCGCCATCAACCAACGGTTGCCTCTTCAGATCAATGAGTAGGTTAAATTTTCTTAGGAAGTCAGCACCTAGAATACCTCTTGATGTTTCGGCGATGATGAAAGGCCAATTGAATGAACGCCTTAGACCTAGGTCAATTTCCATTAATTTGGTACCATAGGTGGGTATCCTAGTACCATTAGCAGCATAAGGATAAAAATCATCGTCCTGATTTATTCGTGCTATAGGTTTCTACTTATATGGCACAATTGATACATCTGCACCGGTATCGACCAAAAATTGCAATCCCGTGTTCCTGTCTACCATGAATAAACGAGAGTTGCAGCAGGGGACCGAGTCAGTAGCTGAATATGCTGCACTCTCTACTACTGATTGGAGTTTTTCCGGATTCTTCCAAGCACAGGGGGCAGTACATTTTTCTGGGTGGCACCTTTTTCCATATCGGGTGTGGAAATAACAATATTTACCATCAGAATTGTTTTTATGCCTCGATTTTGACCTCTCTTGATTTCTGCTAGAGGTTTGACTACGCCTAGTAGGTCTTTCTCCATAATTTACCGTCATCTGCTTGATTTCTTTACTTAAAACAGCAATTTCTAATCTCAATTCATCGAGTTCACTGAGGGCACTTTTTGTTGAATTGGAACGGTTCACAGCATATAATGCATTTGGAGGGTTCATTTCAAAAATTTTATCGGGCATATTTGCCAGCCTATCAACATTTTCTTCGCTAGTGATGACTAAATTTTTAATATTATTTGAAAGATTTTCTAACCACAAAGTTTTAATGACCCTCTCTGATATGTCTGTACCTGCTAGAGCTTTTAATTTCCTTAAAAGTTGGTTTTAAGTCTCCCAGGTTATGTCCTGTTAATAACCTCTTTATCCTTTTTTCTTCACTTTCTGTGAATAAACTTGTTAGCCTCTCTTTAGCAAGTTGATATTTGTCATCATCTGTACCTGTTGCTATATCCCAAATATTATCAATTAAAGAAGGTTCTAGCTGGGATATCAAGTAATCGAATTTTGTTGAATCCTTCTTGATACCATTAATCCGAAATTGGGCGTCTATTTGATAAAACCAACGTTCAGGTTTTTCTGGCCAAAATGGTGGGATTTTCACAGATATTTTATTAATTTCTGGAAGATTTGATTACTCGTACCTTGATGGATATCCATTTCTTCTTGCATAGTTGGGGATGTACCTTGAGCCATGTTAGTGCACTTGTTTATATGTTTATAATCACGTTTAAATTGAACACGTGTCGGGGTCACCAATTGTTAGCTTACATGCCAATTCTTTAGTTATATTTAACAAAAAACACTTTTTAAATGCACTCACAGGTTATATATTTATTTATCAACTACATCTTGAAGGTCAGGAACAGAGAGAGAGAGAGAGTTGTTGTATCTCGTCTATCCGTTAACCAATAAAAACATACTTTCTGTGTTCTGATCACAGAACTCTTATTCTATATCATCTCTAAATATATAAGACTTGTCACTTTAATATAAAATTATTTGGGAATTTATATTCATATATTTTTAATGAAATTAATTAACATTGTATTTGAGTTTATGATCACATGATTTTAGTTAATATAATTAACATTATATTTGCCTCTACAATATCTTAACCATTAGAACATATCATAATACGTGTGTAGTTAGATTAAGTTGTTTTCAGTAATTTTTTTGACACCATCGTATTATTATCATTCTTTTCTTGAGCATGATTCAGGAAGAAGTTTTCTTTGGATTTCTGCTCATTCCTTTTAGCGAGCAGAATATTCTGCTGTAAATGATTTTATCTAATTACATCCGTATTCCGATATGGTATAATGGCTAAAAAAATAGTTTTTCATCCAGGAGATCTCAGATTCCTGTATCGGAAAAATGAAAAAAATATTGATTTATGGAGAAGAGGATTTTGCTGTCATGCACAGAAAAATATGAGCTTTACATAATAGATTGTCAAGAATTTAATTGAACATCTATATTAATAAAGTACCAATGATATTAAATGAAGACAACTCAAACCAAACAAATCCGATATGGTCTAGTGGCTAGGATACCTGGCTTTCACCCAGGAGGCTCGGATTCTATTCACGGTATCGGAAATCAATTTTGTTTTGTAACTATAATGGTAATGATTTGAACAAGATATTCTGCTCGCTAAAAGGAATGAGCAGAAAAATCCACAGAAAACTTCTTCCTGAATCATGCACAAGGAAAGAATGATAATAATACGATGGTGTCAAAAAAATTACTGAAAACAACTTACTCTAACTACACACATATTATGATATGTTAGCCATCTAAATATAATGATGCAGAAAAATCTTCAGTTAGTTCGCTAGGACCATTAAAATAAAATATTGTAGAGAATAAAACAATTGGCCTGGTCCATTTAAATATACCAATGTAGAAAAAGAATCCGGTATGTAGCTGGAACATCTAAAATATAAGTTGGAAAAGATATGTATTTCGCTAGTGTCATCCAAGTATAATAATGTAGAAACAGAAACAAGTATGTCACTGGGACTATTAAAATATGATAACATAGAAAAATGAATATGTATTTCGATGAGTCCATTAAAACTTTATTATGTAGAAAAACAAAGACGATTTTTGCCAGGAGCTTTGAAATTTGTATATAAAATTATTTCAATATTTGAATATTTTGATATTAGCCTTCTACATATTTAATTTCAAAAAATTATATTTAGTAATTATAACTTCAGGAATTAAAAAATATTTAATTTATAGGATTTTGGTTAACAATTTTTATTTATTGGATTTTGTTATAATATATCATTTGGATGTCTTATAATGAATGTTTATTTTATATGACGTTTGATAAAATATATTTCAATTTAATTCCTGAATATAATTACTAAATATAATTTTTTGAAATTAAATATGTAGAAGGCTAATATTAAAATATTTAAATAATTTTATATACCTTTTATCAAGTATTAACCTCTATTCATGTTATTTTATTCATAATATATAATTATTTGGTTTCCCTAACATTCTTTATACAGATAGTCCTTGTGCTTTAACAGAAGCCGTTAAATTGTCTTTCAAACTTTCAGATCAAGGGTAAACCACAGAATTATTTATTTGTAGTTAATCCTTTACTCCATTCAAAATTTTCAGTATTCATTTACCAGAAGTTTTCTAAATTGGTGAAGGGTGAGTAAATATTTGTTGTTGATTGTTGTTATATTTTATTGAATATGAATTATTTGAATACTGAGGAAGCAAAGTCTCTCTTAAAACTTATTTTTCAGTAATGTTTTTACATATCTTGAGATTTTATAGAAAGTAACTTAGTTAGATATCCAATAATATTGAATATTCTAAGTAAGATAGTTTTATGATGAAATCCTTAAGATTATGTTAGACATTTTTGAAAGATATTTGTTTTCATAAGATTGATCAGCAGAAATAAAATTTTGTCTATTCAAAATATTTAATTTGTAGGATTTTGGTTAACAATTTTTATTTATTGGATTTTGTTATATCATTTGGATGTCTTATAATTAATGTTCATTTTATATGCCGTTTGATATAAGTGACACTTATAAGACATTATTTTAATTTAATTCCCGAAGTTATGAATACTGAATATAATTTTTTCAAATGAAATATGTAGAAGGCTAATATTAAAATATTTAAATATTTAAATAATTTTATATACCTTCCATCAAGTATAAACCTCCATTCATTTTATTATAGTATGTTTTCTCATGAAAATAGTGATTTTCAATATGTAAAATAAGAATCTTTCTATATAATCTACCGTAATCGATTAAATCACTTTCGTATGAAGCTTATCGATTATGGAACTCAAATAAGCAATGTAGAAAAATCACATACACACGGTTATTCAGCACCAACCAACCGTCTTCAGAATAATCCAATATCAGGTAAATTACTTTTTATTCTTGTCCCCGATTCGTAGCACCCATGAGAGCAAATGATTTCACAAAGGGATGCGATCAAGGTCTGTAAGGTGGAATTAGTTTTTAAGTAACCAGATACACCATATTGTGACGTACTTAGAGGCTTAATAATGCTTCCTTTGAAGGTTTATCAAAGAATCTCTAAGCTTTGCTGAATGTGCTCTTGTAATGTACACCTAATGGGAAAACGAGAAGCATCCTGCCGGATGGATGGTATAGAAACGAAGAGGAAGATTTTATCACGCTTAAATATTCAGACAAGGGACTAGACACGGGCAATCGGAGATCCATGTGATGTTCGTGAGGACATTTGATTTGCTGGAAATTAAATAAATGCGAGATGAGTGTACCGGAGTAATTCAACAAAGAAGAGTTTCCACCAAACTTCATCCCCTGCAATACCTTCAGTTGGGAAACGAACTAATTCTTTTTGAAGAAATTATAAAACAATAATATTTTTACCAATGCATATTTGTCAGGATCATTCATTAACGTATATGATTGATAAAATTTTGGAATCCGTAACCATTTTCACTCAAATAATTTCAGCAAGTTATATTAATTAAATAAAAATATGAAGCCATAGTGTTGGCGAAACAATTATTGTTAATTAATAAACTGTGGATATATTGAATGTTTTATTCGATTAAAATGTATCTATCCAGTCAGAACAGATTTGATTAAATAATTGTAAACTAATAATGAAATAACACACACTCACATAAAATTTATGAATAATTTTTTGGTACTGAAGACATAAACAACTGGTCTCTTGTTTATGAATTAATTTGATATAAATACAGAAGGTTTATATACAGGCTCCTACAAAAGTGCGTTGCGCTTCCATAACTGCCGAACCAGACATCTAGGAAATTTAGTAACAGGGCAGGCTTCTTGTAATTTCACCTCAGAAAATTATTTTTTAATATACTGGGTGTTTAAAAAAATTTTCAACAAATAGCGATTTTTTAATCATCTTGCATATTTTCATACATTTCAACTGGCCATCAATACCTTTCCTATGATTCAAAATATTAGGGATACTTTTCCAACGCTACGGATCTTAACATAAATAGAGGTTAATTCTTGATAGAAGGTATATAAAATTATTTAAATATTTTAATATTAGCCTTCTACATATTTAATTCCAAAAAATTATATTCAATGATTATAACTTCTGAAAATAAATTAACATAATGTCATATAAGTACCACTTATATCAATTGACATATAAAATAAACATTCATTATAAGACATCCGAATGGTATAACAAAATCCAATAAATAAAAATTATTAACCAAAATCCTATAAATTAAATATTTTGAATAGACAAAATTTTGTTTCTGCTGATCAATCTTATGAAAACCAATATCTTTCAAAAATATCCAACATAATCTTAAGAATTTCATCATAAAACTATCTTACTTAGACTATTCAATATTATTGGATATCTAACTATGGTACTTTATATAAAAACTCAAGATATGTAAAACATTACTGAAAAACAAGTTTTAAGAAGGAATTTGCTTCGTCAGTATTCAAATAATTCATATTCAATAAATATAACATCAATCAACAACAAATATTTACTTACCCTCCAATCTTCTAGAAAGACTTCTGCCGAAATGAAACCTTTAAGTGGGAACGGTTCACTACACACAAAAATATATCTGTGGTTTACCCTTGAAGGGTAAGTAAATATTTGTTGTTGATTGATGTTATATTTATTGAATATGAATTATTTGAATACTGACGAAGCAAAGTCCTTCTTAAAACTTGTTTTTCAGTAATGTTTTACATATCTTGAGTTTTTATATGAAGTACCTTAGTTAGATATCCGATAATATTGAATAGTCTAAGTAAGATAGTTTTATGATGAAATTCTTAAGATTATGTTAGATATTTTTGAAAGATATTGGTTTTCATAAGATTGATCAGCAGAAACAAAATTTTGTCTATTCAAAATATTTAATTTATAGGATTTTGGTCAATAATTTTTATTTATTGGATTTTGTTATACCATTCGGATGTCTTATAATGAATGTTTATTTTATATGTCAATTGATATAAGTGGTACTTATATGACATTATTTTAATTTATTTTCAGAAGTTATAATCATTAAATATAATTTTTTGGAATTAAATATTTAGAAGGCTAATATTAAAATATTTAAATAATGCTACGGATCTTATTCAGACAAAACCCGTAAAGAATTCAGGGAACATTAGTTCGCTTCCGATTGCCAGAGGCAAATTTAACACGAATTATAACTATCACAATAATAATAATAAGGTTTATTAATTCAAAAAAGATTACGAAAATACAACAAAAAAATGACAAAACGCCTTCAAAATTTCCTCAGCTTATTAATCACCTTTAATCCTAAATAATAAGCCCAATAAACATCAATAGTTTCCTCGAAGGTACATTCACCCAACATTTTAGTATTAAGTGAACATATCTTGTATGAGGATTTATTCTTTGATACATCAAAAGGATTCATAAAAAAAAAACAACTTTCTTTATGTGATAAGAGAGAGTCCCAAATCTTTACATAAACAATCAGGTTAGCAACAAATCAACTATAAACGTAAGCATTTTTTATATCTATCAAGTATGAAATATATTCACGTTTCTTTTCAATATAACATATTTTTATACATTTTTTTAAACAAAAACAAATTATTCATACTTTTGATATGATCTGGTATTGAATTATAGTCATTAAACATATTAATACAAATATTAACACAACATTTATTTAGATATGAATCGTAAATCGAAGTTTTTTCCTAGACATTGAAAAATGTTTTATACCGATTACATATTGTTTTTGTGAGGAACACAGAATATCTTGGATATCTTGGATTTTTTTTTGTATTTGTTCAAATCAAGTATATCACTAGGTTTTGTCAGATGAGTTATATTTGTTGTTGATTTGTTGTTAATTTTATTTTTTAAAAGCGAAGTAGGGCCGATGAAGACCTTATCGGAATTCTAATTGTTTTTTGAAGATATAATGTTACATGTTATACATGTTTCGAAAGATTTTTGAAGTAACTTATTTAAATATTCAAATATGTTAAATATTTCAAATAATGTATATTTTTTGAGAAGTCCTTAAATTATGTTTTATATTTTTGAAAAGGAATTAGTTTTCATTATTGTAATATCAGAAGCAAAATTTTGTCTTCTTCAAATATTTAATTATAACTGAACTGTTTCAGCCGTTACTATTTGGTAGTTGATCATAATTAAAACAAGTTGTAGAAATTACTATGTTGTACTATAAATAAATTGATATTTTATACACTCACAATTAAATGTGTAAAATATCAATTCATTGGTATTAAAATAATTTATATTTGTTTTATTATTTATGCCATTTGATATTGTATATTTAGTTTTGATTTTATACGTCTATTATATAAGCTGTGCTCATAAGACATTAATTTAATTCTAAAAATTTTTGAATAAAATTTTTTTTAAATTAAAATTGTAGGAGACTAACAGATTAAATCTGTTTTGATATTCAAACTTTATTATATATTGTGATATTACTTTTATATTTCTGTATATAATTTTCAATATATATTGTAGAAGTTTCAAGATATAATTCTGAATTCAAATTAAATTCTTTCCATTAAAACTACGTGAATTCGATATACTTGACGCCCCTGTTCGTGAGAACACCATTTAGATTATAAATTTCATATCAAAGTGAGCTTTGTCTGAAGATGGGCTAATACCTCGAGACTGTATTCTTAGGAATGTGTGAATTCTTAGGTTTCTGATAGTAAAATATAATTATTCCTAAAAAGTTGCTTTAATCACGATAAAACACCAGAATATGTCGGCCGAGACAGTTCAATATCAAATTAAATGTCCAATATCAAATAACAATAATAAATTCTCTTCTTGTGAATTTAGTGGAGTTGCCTCATTTATAGATATTAATAATAATAATTTAATAGATATTGCCTCATTTATAGATAGTGAATGAATTTCAATTATTGGTCAAATTCAATAGTTAGAAATTCTTCCAGTTGTCAAAGTCCGAAAGCACATATTTTCTCAAATTTTTCATGTGTACCTATAAATCCACATTATTTTATAGAAAAGAAAATGAATTGATAAATTAGTTTGTGTAAAAACAATTTCATGGCTCATTAATGCTCGAAATCCAGCTAGACTATCAACATTCAGTTCACGATAGACAGCATCCAAGAGGGAAGAAGATGGAATGGATATAATAAGATCTAACAGCTTGTAGGTGCCTGCAACTAGTATAATGGTCATATTATGCGAACTCTCATTGTATCTTAGTTTCCTGTACCACCCATTGCGTCTTGACATGACAAACGGCCTACTTAACATCTTCATCCAGTACACCCAGTTGTGCCAATATCCGACCAAAAGTCCCCAAACGCCAGAGAGGCTGGAACGCTTCAGGTTATGGTGAATTTACAGGGATTTTACGGGTCATTATCTCTGTTGCTTTGAATATTTTTGTAGTTAAAGAGTCTTTTGTTCGGTTTCATGTAGCTTGAAGAATGTCTTAGAAGTGAACAAATCATTATTAGAGCGTGAATTTTTATACATTATATGATGTGAGTTGTTATCAGGAAGGAAAAAAAAACATCAATTATATTATATTAATTAATTTTGATATAAATAGAAATATCTGTAACTTCTACATATTTAATTTAAAAAAATTCAAATTAATATTGTCTTAGATCGAAAACCAAGTTTCTATTTTGGTAAGCATTTCTTGAATAATTTCATTACCTCTAAATATAAAAACGTAGTTTTTTCGACTATATTGATAAACATTTTTTGAATTTGATATTTAAGGATTCCAGATATTTCTTTTTTCTATATATAAATTGAACATTGCTTTTATCAAATGAACGACATAAACATATTTCTTTTTATTTTTATATTAATAATGTATTTAATTTTTATATTAATTATATATTTAATTTTTATGTTTACTATTGGTAGACACTTGAAAAACAAAACACGAAAAAACAGACAAATCCAATTTTATAAGATGATAGCGGTTCCAACACTTTTGTATGGTAGTCAAACGTGGACAACAACAAAAAAAGAGGAAACCAGAATACAACCACAGGAAATGAAATTTCTCTGCAGAGTGAAAGGTTGCACAAGATTAGATTACCGTAACAGGCGAAAGTGCCTAAAACCTACAGTGTAGAAGAAGGAGATAATAATTATTTATTTAATTTTTATATTAATTATATATTTAATTTTTGAATTAATTATACATTTTATTTTTAGATTTATCATGTATTTTATTTCTAAATCCAGACTGCTTTCGAAAATATCTTGATTTTTTGTTGTAGTATGCCTATTTCGAACTGGTTAAAAATTAGTCTTGCTTGACCACGGTGTTCAAATGACGTAAACACGATAATAAGAATATTTGAAATTTGGTTTTCTCTATAAAGAGAATTTAACTCGAAAATGTGTAAGTTCTTTGGTAGTAAAACATAGCAAAATCTAAAAACATGGTTTAAAATCATTTTGTAACTTTTTTTGTTCAAAATTGAAATTCCAAAAACACTGAGAATTTTAGATAGAATACAAGAACAATTACATTCGAAATAGAAGAAAACGAAATATTGATGTTTCTGATCTCAGAACTAGCGATCCCTCTGTTCACTCTTCTTCATTTAGAAAAATATTCTTACACTGGATTGTATATTTATTTTTAGATGGGACGTGTGTGTAAGGAGGGCAATTGGAGTATCACAAAATTCTCCAGCTGATATGAAATAAGAAATGAAACACTTAAGTTCAAGATATCTCCCATATAACAGTGTACTAGGGTATTCAATTGTTTACCTCTGGATATGCAGGTTTTTTGTCTCAATAATTTTAAGAAAATTATCAGGATTTTATTATTGCAGGAATGATAATTTTTGTGATATTTTTTGAAAGTGCCTTGTTTTTTGACTTATATGACTTATCCTATGGATAATGTATTTTTTCCGAGACATTGAAAGATATTTTATATTATTATTATATATAAGGATATCAATTTGATAGTTTTTTTATATAGTTTCAATATATATTGTGGATGTAAGAATATACTACTCAGTCAAGAAAGTACCGGGAATTTTCAATTAAAACAACATTTTTACATGTAATCGTCAAAATTTATTGGGTCGCCTTCAAAATAGGCTCCATTTGCTCCAATACATCTATGCCAACGGCACTTCCAATTATCGAAACATTTTTTATAGGCGTTTTCCGGGATGGACTTTAGCTCTCGCGCCGAATTTTGTTTTATGGCTTCAATCGACTCAAAACGGGTGCCACGAAGGGGCAATTTTAGTTTTGGGAAGAGGAAAAAGTCGCAGGGAGCCAAATCCGGCGAATACGGTGGTTTCTGAAGCACGTTTGTTGAGTTTTTGGCGAGCAAGTCAGTCATCGTAGCTCGGTGAGAAGGCGCGTTATCGTCATGCAGAATCCATGAGTTGTTCGCCCACAAATTTGGCCGCTTCTTACGGATACGCTCACGCAAACGTTTCATAACGCCTAGGTAATACTCCTTGTTTACCATCTGACCCTCTGGAACGAATTTGTAGTGCACCACGCCACGGATATCGAAGAAAACAATGAGCATCACCTTCATTTTCGAGCGGCTTTGGCGTGGTTTTTTCGGTTTCGGCTCATTTTTTGCCACCCATTCCGATGATTGCTGGCTTGTTTGCATATCGTACTCGTAGACCCAGGTCTCATCACCAGTTATAATGCGTTCCATGAATGTAGAATCGGAATTACAGCGATCCAGCATGTCTGAAGCAACCTGTTCGCGATGACGTTTTTGAAGAAAATTCAGGTCTTTCGGTACTAGTCGTGCGGTCACCTTTCTCATGCCCAAAATATCAATCAAAATCGTACGTGCGGACTCGTGGGATATCTTAAGATCATGTGCTATCTCTCTCAAGCTGGTACGACGGTTTTCCAGCACCCTTTCCTTAATTTTATCGACGTTATCTTCGATCGAAGCCGTCGATGGGCGACCACTTCACGACCGTCCTTGAAGGCTCTGTACCACTGATATGCACGAGTTTTCGATAGAGCATTATCACCAAAGGCCTTTTGCAACATTTTCAATGCATCGGCACACGAAAATTCATTTGCAACACAAAACTTTAAACAAATTCTTTGCTCAACGTAATCACCCATAGTAAAAATCGGCACGCACTCTGACATCGACTGACTTAATCAGCTGTTGCAAACATACTAGTCGACAGATCCCGCTCAAGCTTGACATAGTAATTAAGGACAGTGGTACCAACCTAGGAAAAAAAAATTTTTACCTGCCTCATTGCCCCGCAAAAATTTAAATCGATAATTCCCGGTACTTTCTTGACAGAATGTATATAAGGATATCAATTTGATATTTTTTTTATATAGTTTCAATATATATTGTGGATGTAAGAATATATAATTCTGATTTTGAAGTCATTATGTCCTATTAATTATTGATCCTACAGGATCAATAAGCATTATTATTATTCAAATATGTAATAAATGTATTCAATGACCTATACCTGTAATATATTAATGAGAATGAAAACCATTAGATGCAGAATAAAAATTCAAGGAAAAAAATAAATAAATAAAATAATAATGTATGATAATGAATATAATAAATTTGTGAAATGCCTCTACTTAAGGAATGAGAAAAAATATGCTAAAGAATTTTTGCAAGTTACTCACATTGAAAATTATTTGCTGCAATTTCAACTGGGTCTATGTTCTTATACTTTTTTCTATATCTGCCAGTTACGAATCTATTAACAGCTTTATACTATGCATCATGCACAATCGTCCTATGAAAATCTTTTGATATCTTCAATTGATTTATTGGCATGAATGATGCAATTTAAGAATTTCATTGGAGTGTTTTTAAAACGAAAGATTCAAATCTTTCAAAATTTTCCAGTTATTATTCCGTTTTTCAAATCGTTTAAAATGATTTTGAAGACACTATTAAAATAAAAGGCAAACCCATTACTGAGATATCCGAGTCTTGCTTCCACCCATTACAATATTTTTATTTAGCCTATTATTTTCTGATTCCTCATTTGCAAATCAACAATCCGTACTTTGGTTACAAATGATGATTATCTTGAGTTCCTTGCAATAATCACAGCCACCTAATTATTGGGTAACTGAACAAGTTCCAATTCCAGCATTTGGATGGAAAAAAACCTGAGTCCTGAATCTGATGCCCAGGACGTTTGATCAGGCTACAAGCTCTAAAGAAACACAAACAGATAACTCAGTTGCTCGTTTTCACAATTGAAGGTAGATCGATGCAATGGCATACTGGAATTTAACGTCATTTTTTTGAATCTGTGATTTTACATCAGAAGATTTTCATTGCTTGGTTTTTCCCTGATGCTATCGACTGAATCAGAGAGTTTGTCAAAGAAAAACAGCCATTCCGCTAGTTCAACGGCACTTTGTTCGCAAAGACCTCATGGTATCTGTGAAAATTTCTTAAATGTAAATCGATAATTGAATATGCATATGATATGGAAATGAGCTAGTCTAAGTATTATATAATATATATTAAATAAAACATATGAAATTATTTTCTGAAGAAGAAAAACAAAACCAAAGCTGACGTAAAATCAGGAGCTTTTGCGCCATGATAATGTATCCCAGGATCCTCACGAAATTTTCTATTAGCCTTCTTGTCTTTATTTTAAACTTTGAATATCAAAACAGATTTAATCTGTTAGTCTTGTACAATTTTAATTTCTAAAAAATTTTTTTTAAAAACTTTTAGAATTACATTAATGTCTTAAAATAAGCACTGCATTTATTTATAATAATAGACGTGTAAAATCAAAATTCACTATACAACATCAAATGGAATAAAAAACCCAACAAAAATAAATTGCTAATTAAAATTAAAAATAAGTAATATCGAATGTTTCCTTCCAAGCATACGCACCTGAACTCGTCAGACAGGCGTAGTACGTACGTTTTGCTAACAGGCTGATTGCATTCACATAACTTTTTTCATATAATATATACTTTTTGTACCCATTTATAATATTTTATTTTTAAGAACGCTACATGGACAAAATGACATATACAGGCAATGGACATAAATACATAGGTATGTCATTTCGTCCATAAGAATTCAGACAAGAAAGTCAATTTAATTAACTCTCAATTTTTCTACAGATTTACCAATATGCCGCATAACTATCAGCGCACGACTGATCGTCAATCCTGGAGTAAAGAATCGATGCAAAAAGCTCTGGAAGCAGTTGAAAATAATCAGATAGGCTGGTTATTGGCATCCAAAATATTTGGTATTCCACAAGCAACACTTCGAAGACATGCTCTAGGCAGCAACAAAACTTTGGAGTCCAATTCGAAAGGTCTTGGATCTTGGAAAACTACTTTTCCCCCGAATGTGGAAAGGCAATTAGTCCAACATTAGAAATTACTTGAATCTCGGTTGTTAAGATTGACTAGAATATCAGTTCAAGAATTAGCTTTCCAAATTATTATTATTATCCTGATACTCCTAGATCTTCTGTGAAGATCCCTCAGAAGCTTTTTCAGCTTGTGTGAGTTAGCAGTTCAGTTGTGTTCTGGGTAGGCTTTGTTACCGCGATCTTGTGCTCCTTAAGGTCACAGCACTGTTAATTTTTGACTGAACACTGAAATGGTTGCCGACACCCATTCAACTAGAAAATTTCTTTTCCACTTGAACAGGATTAGCACCCGGACCTTCCGGTCTACCACTGAGCTGACCACGCTGTTAAATAGCCGAAAGAAATAGTTTCTCTCATAGATTTAACCCACAAAAACAAAAAACTAGGCAAGAATGGTTAAAAGGATTTCTTAAACGCAATAAAGATATCTCCTTACGTAAGCCAGAAGCTTCAGCAGCTCGTGCACAGGCTTTTGATTAAATTAAAAAAAATTTCAAAATTTATGGAAATTTGCTGAAGTCTGTGATTTTTAAGCCTCATCGCATTTATAATGCTGACGAGTCAGGTCTATCTACTGCGCAGAAACCTCAAAATATTGGCTACCATGGGAAGGAAGCAAGTTGGTGTGAACCAGCGCAGAACGAGGAAGAAACTTCATGGTTGTATGTTGCGTTCATGCCTTTAGTACTTCCAACAAAGAACCAATGATTATATTTCCTAGGAAAAACATGAAAAAAGAATTGGTCAATGAAGCTCCTCCTGGCATTTTAGGTGTAGCACAATAGTCAGTGTGGATGAAAACAGATTTACAGTATATTTGAAATTGATAAAACATTTTCAAAATTTTGTTGAATAGTCTAACGATGATAAGGTCATTTTGATTATCGACGGACATGCTAGTCAGAAAGGAATCGAAATTTTAGAATGTGCTGAAGACAATGGTATTATAATTATTTGTTTACTTCCGTACTGCACCACCGCATACAGCCCTTAGATGTATCATATTTGGAACCCTTAAAAACTTACTTCTAAAAGGAAATAACAAAATGGCTGAAGGCACACCATGGACGTGTTGTAACCAATTTCAGATAGCCTGTTCAACGAAGCAAATGGTAAGGCAATGGTAATTAGCCTATAAATCGTGAAATTTTTCCCGATTATATGTATGAATCTGCGGAAATTACAAACATATTTCTGTCAAATATATCTAATGAACAAGGACATCAGCGAACAACATCTGTACCACTTTCTATAGCTGAACCATCCACACGACAGCAAGAAGATTCTTTTTTGATTCCTGTGTCAATGCTACCTAATGATAATAACACAGTTGAATTAACAACACCTACGGACCAAGATGATAATTCATTCCAGACTTCATCATCATCCATTGAAGAAGCTCAAAAGACTTTATCTGCGACTTATAAAGACCATACATCGTACTATACTGTTGCCGTTGCTGTTGAAGAGGTTTCACCAACCCCTAAAGGGCGATTTATAAGTGGACAAGGCAAACGTAAGCCGAAGTCTCAACAAATCTCTTCTGTCTTAACTTCTACTCCCAATATGATGACAATCAAATCAAAAAATGAGCTGAAGCCTTCACCACAGAAAAGGAGGCGTAAAGTTACGAAGTCATTATTTGAAGGAGACAGTGAGGAAGAAAATTTTCCAAGCAACTTTCGGGATGGTGAAGAAGACTGTCCATGTATTTATTGCAATGACCTTATTTCCCGATCTAAGCCAGGAGAAGACTGGTTACGGTGCTTAAATTGTTTACATTGGGCTCATGCATCTTGTGCTGATGTTCTCGGAAGAACCAAGCGTTTCATTTGTGAACTTTGTCAGTAGTTTTGTAGCTTTTAAGCGTATGACATTTTGTCCGTGTTTATAGTGTCATTTCGCATTCGGCTCACGCATCTTATGCTGATGTTCCTGGAAGAACCAATCGTTTCATTTGGGAACTTTGTCAGTAGTTTTGTAGCCTTTAAGTGTATTCCATTTTGTCCATGTTCATTGTGTCATTTTGCATTGGACTCACGCATCTTATGCTGATAATCCTGGAAGAACCAAGCTTTTCATTTGTGAACTTTGTCAGTAGTTTTGTAGCTTTTAAGTGCATGTCATTTTATCCATGTTTATTGTGTCATTTTGTCCATAACATATGGACAGAATGAATTTTTGTTGATCTCAATTTGTTAAATAATATTTCTTGTTCTGTGACTTATCTATAAAGAGTTCCTAAAATAAAACCATATGTAATTTTATACACGTTTCTTCTACTTCCACTTGCAAGTAGGAGAAATCGAGAAAACACTTTGCATTCAATACATAGGCGTGACGATTGATCAATTTTTGAGATGGGACGTTCATGTGGATTATATAGTTAAGCGACTAGGAGTGTTGATAAAAGTATACATTACGCGATATAATAGACTAAAAGAAATCAACTAAAGTGTACAAACATTTAGCAGAAATCATTCTACGATACTGTGTTACTATTTGGGGAGGAATATTCAATAATACCTTGAGTAAGCTGCAGTCCACTCAAAACAATGTATTGAAAATTTCATTAAAGAAGGTTATTCACAACTGGACAACTCTATAAAGATAGCGGATTTCTGAATATTCGTGGTTTGTATGCTTGCCAGTGTCTCATATGGGTATTTTTCAATAAACTCAGGTTTGAGACTATTCCTAGGGTAACGCTAACTAGTATATCATTGTACCATATCTATCGGTGTGTAACATGTCTATCGTTGCACCAAAGTTTAGAAAAATTCACACTCAGTGGTATATTTTTTAAAATAAGAAGGAACGGTTTTTTACTTGATAGAAGGATTATTACAAAATTTGAATATCAAAACAGATTTAATCTATTGTCTTCTACAATTTTAATTTAAAAAAATTCGTTGAAGAAACTTTAAGAATTAAATTAATGTCTTTATAAGCACTGTTTGAATATCAAAACAGATTTAATCTGTTGTCTTCTACAATTTTAATTTCAAAAAATTCTTTGAAGAAACTTTAAGAATTAAATTAATGTCTTTATAAGCACTGTTTGAATATAAAAACAGATCTTATCTATTGTCTTCTACAATTTTAATTTCAAAAAATTCTTTGAAGAAACTTTAAGAATTAAATTAATGTCTTTATAAGCACTGTGAATATCAAAACAGATTTAATCTGTTGTCTTCTACAATTTTAATTTCAAAAAATTCTTTGAAGAAACTTTAAGAATTAAATTAATGTCTTTATAAGCACTGTGAATATCAAAACAGATTCAATCTGTTGTCTTCTACAATTTTAATTTCAAAAAATTCTTTGAAGAAACTTTAAGAATAAAATTAATGTCTTTATAAGCACTGGAATATCAAAACAGATTTAATCTGTTGTCTTCTACAATTTTAATTTCAAAAAATTCTTTGAAGAAACTTTAAGAATTAAATTAATGTCTTTATGAGCACAGTGCTTATAAAGACATTAATTTAATTCTTAAAGTTTCTTCAAAGTATTTTTTACTATGGCTCAAAGCTTTAATATCCTACCACTTGAAATGAAAATGATCATGGCTCTAAGTGTGAAATTAAGAATTTCATTGTTGAACATAATGACGTAATTGATAATAAATTCTGTAATTTGTGAATGGAGATTTGATTTCACTTTAATACCACGGTCTTTGTGTCTTTTTCTGCTCTCGTTCCTGTTCATTACTGGCTATTGAAGATGTAATTTTGTTTATTGCTGAGTTTTTTCTTCAAAATGTTTTTGTTAGGTATTATGTTTTCCATGAACACCTTTTTGTATATCTTCCATCATTAATTCATACGAGATAGGCGTGAGTATCACAACACAAGTTGTAATATGCTTAGGTGTTGCTCTGCGTGTCCCGTTTGTTATGAGTTTATTGTGCTCAGAAACATTGTACTACTCTGTCAAGGAAGTACCGGGAATTTTCAATTAAAACAACATTTTTACATTTAATCGTTAAAATTTATTGGGTCGCCTTCAAAATAGGCTCCATTTGCTCCAATACATCTATGCCAACGGCACTTCCAATTATCAAAACATTTTTTATAGGCGCTTTCCGGGATGGACTTTAGCTCTCGCGCCGAATTTTGTTTTATGGCTTCAATCGACTCAAAACAGGTGCCACAAAGGGGCAATTTTAGTTTTGGGAAGAGGAAAATGTCGCAGGGAGCCAAATCCGGCGAATACGGTGGTTGATGAAGCACGTTTGTTGAGTTTTTGGCGAGAAAGTCAGTCACGATCGTAGCTCGGTGAGAAGGCGCGTTATCGTCATGCAAAATCCATGAGTTGTTCGCCCACAAATTTGGCCGCTTCTTACGGATACGCTCACGCAAACGTTTCATAACGCCTAGGTTATACTCCTTGTTTACCGTCTGACCCTCTGGAACGAATTCGTAGTGCACCACGCCACGGATATCGAAGAAAACAATGAGCATCACCTTCATTTTCGAGCGGCTTTGGCGTGGTTTTTTCGGTTTCCTTGAAGGCTCTGTACCACTGATATGCACGAGTTTTCGATAGAGCATTATCACCAAAGGCCTTTTGCAATATTTTCAATGCATCGGCACACGAAAATTCATTTGCAACACAAAACTTTAAACAAATTCTTTGCTCAACGTAATCACCCATAGTAAAAATCGGCACGCACTCTGACATCGACTGACTTAATCAGCTGTTGCAAACACACTAGTTGACAGATCCCGCTCAAGCTTGGCATGATAATTAAGGACAGTGGTACCAACCTAGGAAAAAAAATTTTACCTGCCTCATTGCCCCGCCAGATTTAAATCGATAATTCCTGGTACTTTCTTGACAGAATGTATACTGAGTATCCGAGGAGTCTCAATTTGAGTTCGATTTAGATTTATTATTTCAAATGAATATTTAGCTGTCGAAATTGTAGAAATATAAATAAATAAATAAAATGAAAAAACAAAAAATTATTTTTCTATCCCATTTCATTTAAATTTCTAACATTAAAAATTTGTGATAACATCCTCGCTTAATTCTTAATGAATTTTTCATCATGGAAATTAAAGAAGCCTCTCTCCAGGAATTCTAGTCCTGTTTCGATTCAACAAAAAATTGGATGCCATCGCCGTATATTGTAACCTCTCATTCTGCCCCATTTTTACCTCATCCAGCTCCAAACTTTGTTAAGACTACATAATCGTTTCATTCTAGGCCAACTGCGAGTCATTAAAACCAAAAGTTGACCGCTTTTTCCGTGAAATTTTGCTTGTGTCCGATCTCTTCATTGTTAAAGTAAAGGCATCTTTCTGGTGATTTGTGGTAGCCATAAACCCAGGCACGTGTTTCCCCTTTTATTTTTAAAACTTTTCAGGGTGCAAACGCAGCCGTTTGGTTCAAGTTTTAAAATAAATGAGTGGAATGTGTGTTTCGGATGAAAGAAAACGAGGTGTTGTTAAATTCACATATCAATAAAAGGAATTAAAGGGAACTAATACATTAGCAGTGTTATTTAAGGAAGTGGGATTTTTTGTTGGGAACTCCATTCTTTCGAAGACATAAAGAGTTACCTACCGCAAAAAATGCTTGAATTGCCGAAATCACACCTTTTTTTATTTCACATGTTAATTTTGTCAGAAACTATTTGTGTATCCTCCTTATATTTATTTGAAATATTTATTAACATAGACAAAGGTTTGGGTTTTAAATGGAATCAAACTCTAAATAATGGCTGACATATAGGACGAGTCCTAAGGAACGGATAAAATTCCAGGTGTGTGAAAATAATGTAAAAATACTAAATGTTCTATACGATTTTTAGTCATAGTCGAGAGTTATTCAAAATAAACAATATTCAGTTTGTTATCGCTTTGAAAAAAGTTAACCTTTACAGAATAAAATATAGAAAAAAATTTCCATTAAGTGACAACAAAATTCATTTGCTATTGTAGATATAATGAAAAAGAATCAACTAATTAAAAAAAGGGAAACCAAATAATAAGTTGAAACAACGTTGTTTTATTTTTACCGGACTTACTTCTACTGGACAAAGTAACAGTGTTACTAGAAAATCTGAAAAAATTTTACGCGTTTGTTCAAAAACTCATTACAGCTAAATATTTCTGATATCTGAATTACCTCTTAAAATATGATGAATAAAAACATAAAGTTCTGTGTTCTCTCATCCGAAACGTGAATGAATATTAATTTTGGAAATTTTAGAATGTTCTTCTGAAGTAAGGGAAAATATCATGAAAATGAGATTCCAAGGTTAAAAGGCTCAATCCTTCCTCCTTCGATCTGCATCGTTGCATATTAGTGATAAAGATGCAAAATGAATATGTTGAACAAAACTTGATATACTTTTTACTCTTTTGGTCGAAATCAGATGAAAAAATCATAAAAAGTCGCCTGTGTTATTGTCGTGAAATTATACATGAGTCTTTCTGTTCTTTCACATCTAAATACTAAATTTGAAATCGGTCGGATTCGTACTTTCGAAAATATTTGAAAAATGAAATTTTAACTAAGAATAACCAATAACTGAGCTGATATACTTTGATTTTAACACGTTCTGAGAATATCAAGTATCTAGGTCTTTTCGTTCGGAAATATGCATTTTAACCTACAGCTGCCTTCGCGCTGCCGATCCTCATAAAATTTGGCTTAAACTTTTCTGTAGTCATTATACATTTGAGAAAACTCTAAACCTAAAATATGTAAATCAATGTCATCAGATGTTAATCAATTATCAGATGGTATCTGCCCAAAATCTAATATTGCAAGGTCTTTTATTAGTAGAACAAATAAACACAGTCGAATATCCTCAATAATAACATCTGCACAATTCATAAAGAGGGATTAGTATAATTTCAAATGAAATCCATGTGGTTTCTTATGACGTTCACATCGCTTTGGTGAAATTCTGCTATTGAGGTTACATTAAAATTAGAGAATATCCTGACAATTTCAAGTTGCAAGCAATAAATCTATATATTATACCTTTCATTAGTTTTAAATCGAAGTTAGAAACAGGTGTTACTTTTTTTGACACTGTTTTTCTAATTAATTCTATTTTATTAATTCCTTCATCAACATAGGCACTTGAATATTGAAATTCCTTTTGAAAATCATTTAATTTGGTACATCAACAATGATAACTATAGTCCGAATGGAAAGTACCCGGAAATTATTATTTTTCATAATTTTAATATTCTTCTTTTCTAAAATAATAAGAAGAGGTTTTTTACTCGACAGAAGGATTATTACAAAATTTAAATATCAAAACAGATTCAATCTGTTAGCCTCCCATAAATTTCACTTCAAAAACATTTTATTCAATATCTTTCAGAATTAAATTAATGTCTTTTAAGCACTGCTTATATTTATTAGACATATTAAATTAAAACTCATTATACAATATCAAATGGAATAAAAGAGCCAACAAATATAAATTTTCAAATGAAATTAATAAAGAAATATTTGAAGGAGACAAAATTTTGTTTCTGATCTTATATTTAAGAAAACTATAATAAATATTATCAAAAATACAAAACATAATTTTAAGAACTTCTCCAAAACTAATTTATTTGAAATATTTAATACACTATTTAAATATTTAAATAATTTGCTTCAAAAATCTCTCAAAAACATGTAGCACATCCTCCAAAAACAATTAGAAATCATTCGTCAGTCCAACTTCACATTTGAAAATAAAATCAATTAACAATAAATATTTTACCGGTAAGATCTCGTGATATTCTTTGTTGAACAAACACTAGAATTAGAGACCTTTAAAAATCCAAGTTATTCTATGTACCATGTTCTATGTTCATTACAGAAATCACACAAAGCTTGTAAGGTATTTTATGGTCTTAGTTAAAACCACATGAAATTTATATAATGAAATTTAAAACCTAAATATAATTATATTTAATATATGATATAAAATAAAATAATGAGAACGGGTTTTTCACTTAATAGAAGGATTATTACAAAATTTAAATATCAAAATAGATTTAATCTTTTAGCCTCCTATAATTTCAAAGAATTCATTCAAAATTTCAAAGCTCTCTAATTTTAGTGTTTGATCAAAAAAGGATACCACGAGGTCCTACGGTTAAGTTATTTATTGTTAATTGATTTTATTTTTTAAACGTAAAGTTGGACTGACGAAGAACTTATTTGATTTATAATTGTTTTTTGAGGATGTGTTACATGTTTTTGAGAGATTTTTGAAGTAACTTATTTAAGTATTTAAATATTTCAAATAAAGTAATTTCGAAGAAGTTCTTAAAATTATGTTTTGTATTCTTGACAAAGATTTAGTTTTCATAAATATAGTATCAGATACAAAATTTTGTCTTCTTCAAATATCTATTTATTAATTTTAATTGACAATTTATATTTGTTGTCTTTTTTATTCCATTTGATATTGCATAATGAGTTTTAATTTGATATGTCTATTAAATATAAGCAGTGCTTATGAGACATTAATTTAATTCTAAAAGTTTTTGAATAAAATTTTTTGATAAAATAAAATAGAAAGGCCTTTTACTTGATAGAAGAAATATAACAAAATTTGAAGCGGTGCTTGTTTTAGACATTAATTTAATTCTAAAAGTTTTTTGAATAAAAATTTTTTAAATTAAAATTGTAGAAGATAAACATATATTAATTTGTTTTAATATTCAAAATTTTTTGAAATTGAAATTCAAAGGAGGCTAACATATTGAATCTTTTTTGATATTTAAATTTTTTACTTCCTTTTTGTAACATTCCAAGACAAAAGTAATATATAAAATAGGTTGTGCAGATAGTCGGGTTTGGCCAAAGTTGCAATGTACCACTATTTGTCAAATATTATTGATTGTCAACAGGTATCCAATTTATGAAATAATGTCGCAACTAGAAAAAGAAAACAGGTAGAATATTTGTATAGCAAAGGTTTTCGAAACGTTAAAAAACTAGTGCAATTGCCTGAACTCGGAAAAAGTGCTGTATATGAGACAATAAAGAGGATAAAAAATGGCATGGATATGAGACATAGACCAGTTTCAGGAAGACAGCATAAGATTAAAGAAAACAATTTAAGCGCTTTATTGGTGTCAGGACGAAACAATCCACGTCTGAGGTTTCGTAAATCAGCTAACAGATTTGGAAATCAACGAAATATAAAAGTATGTCCAGGAACCGGCCGTATGTGACTGAAAATACAAGGCTACATATTAAGGAAACCAAAAAAATCTCTATAATGACACCTTTACAAAAGGAACGAAAGAGAGAATTTTGTTAACGATTCCATGAAGATAAGTTAGATAATGTCTTTATACATTCTGTCAAGAAAGTACCGGGAATTATCGATTTAAATCTGGCGGGGCAATGAGGCAGGTAAAATTTTTTTCCTAGGTTGGTACCACTGTCCTTAATTACTATGCCAAGCTTGAGCGGGATCTGTCAACTAGTGTGTTTGCAACAGCTGATTAAGTCAGTCGATGTCAGAGTGCGTGCCGATTTTTACTATGAGTGATTACGTTGAGCAAAGAATTTGTTTAAAGTTTTGTGTTGCAAATGAATTTTCGTGTGCCGATGCATTGAAAATGTTGCAAAAGGCCTTTGGTGATAATGCTCTATCGAAAACTCGTGCATATCAGTGTATCAGTGGTACAGAGCCTTCAAGGACGATCGAAGATAACGTCGATAAAATTAAGGAAAGGGTGCTGGAAAACCGTCGTACCAGCTTGAGAGAGATAGCACATGATCTTAAGATATCCCACGAGTCCGCACGTACGATTTTGATTGATATTTTGGGCATGAGAAAGGTGGCCGCACTACTCGTACCGAAAGACCTGAAATTTCTTCAAAAACGTCATCGCGAACAGGTTGCTTCAGACATGCTGGATCGCTGTAATTCCGATTCTACATTCATGGAACGCATTATAACTGGTGATGAGACCTGGGTCTACGAGTACGATATGCAAACAAGCCAGCAATCATCGGAATGGGTGGCAAAAAATGAGCCGAAACCGAAAAAACCAAGCCAAAGCCGCTCGAAAATGAAGGTGATGCTCATTGTTTTCTTCGATATCCGTGGCGTGGTGCACTACGAATTCGTTCCAGAGGGTCAGACGGTAAACAAGGAGTATTACCTAGGCGTTATAAAACGTTTGCGTGAGCGTATCCGTAAGAAGCGGCCAAATTTGTGAGCGAACAACTCATGGATTTTGCATGACGATAACGCGCCTTCTCACCGAGCTACGATTGTGACTGACTTTCTCGCCAAAAACTCAACAAACGTGCTTCAGCAACCACCGTATTCGCCGGATTTGGCTCCCTGCGACTTTTTCCTCTTTCCAAAACTAAAATTGCCCCTTCGTGGCACCCGTTTTGAGTTGATTGAAGCCATAAAACAAAATTCGGCGCGAGAGCTAAAGTCCATCCCGGAAAGCGCCTATAAAAAATGTTTCGATAATTGGAAGTGCCGTTGGCATAGATGTATTGGAGCAAATGGAGCCTATTTTGAAGGCGACCCAATAAATTTTGACGATTAAATGTAAAAATGTTGTTTTAATTGAAAATTCCCGGTACTTTCTTGACAGAGTAGTATCTGATGAAAGTTGGAGTCAACTTTGTGGAAATCATTGTCATTATAAAATAAAACACTTGTTTACATTTTCTACTTTATTTTTGGTATTGACGTACGTTTCGTCTTTGCTAGAAAGAAGGTATTCTGATGAAGTCTTTCTAGCAAAGACGAAACGTACGTCAATACCAAAAATAAAGTAGAAAATGTAAACAAGTGTTTTATTTTATAATGACAATTACAACTGATTTCTACCAAGCAACGGCCCAATCTATCATAAATTTGTGGAAATCACTTAAAAACCCTATCAAAACAACGTGTTGCTAATCAAATTTCCAGATTTTCCACTAAAATAATGGTTTGGGAAGCAATATCTCAGCGTGGTGATACGCCTCTCTCTATAGTTGATGGTACCAATAATAGTGAAAAGTATTGTGCATTCTAAACAATTTTCTCCTTGAAACGGCGCATTCTTTATATCCTGATGGGTGGCGTCTTCAGCAGATAATGCAAGATGCCATACATCGGCCTATACTCAAGCTTGGATGCAAGACTGTCACCAAGTGACAGTCATTTCTAGGCCAGCATCTTTACCAGATCTTAGTCCCATTGAAAACAAATGGGGACTAATGAAGATTGAAGTTGAACGAGCCATGCCACGAAATAAAGATGATTTAGTTCAATCCAATTATGGAGGTAATCTAGTTTTGGGGTGTACCTCGATGTTTAGCCGAGTATTTACAGTTGAATGGAGGTTTTTTAAGTAAATAATAATTGTTATAATTTTCTAATTCAAGAATTAAAAATATAAACAAAATAATAACAATTGAGCTTTGTTTTTTCCCGATACTTTCTGGACGGACTATATTATTGTTTAAAAATATGAATAAAAACAATATTCTAATTTCCCCTAATATTTTATTGACACTACGATCGTTACGTCATACCATGACTCACCTGAAGAAGTCATGGTATGACGTAACGATCGTAGTGTCAATTAAATATTAGCGGAAATTAGAATATTGTTTTTATTCATATTTTCAAGATGAATTCCGTCAAGTAAAGACCGAAACAATCATATATTATTGTTTGTAACACTTCTATGCATTTATCGCTATGTTGAGATGACAGGTTATATCTGGAAATATCTATCTCTTAATATTTCAGCCGACTTGAACTACTTCGTAAACCACAAATTCCATGAAAGATCAGGTGAACAATAGGTGAAAGTCGAAGTTATAAACCGATCCATAAAATGCAAATATATTCCGTTTGCTGCAAGTCAAGTGAGTTTGGCTAAGTTACCTGAGTGAGTATATTTTATTACGCATGCGTTTTGTTCAAAAATTTCTCAACAGGAGTTGTGTAAATCAGAAATAGTTATATATTTTGCTCCTTATTTGAAGGAGTTTCATTCATATTTCACTTATCGGTTTGATAATTTTTACTATATTTTTGGATATTAATAGATATACGTAAAATTCAAATAGTGAATTGCTTCAGCCGTTACTATTTGGTAGTTGATCATAATTGAAACACAATAGATTGGAGTTACTATGTATTTACTACCAAGGTTTTTTATTATTTTTGGTTCACATGTTACCGCGGTTTCGAACGATGACCGTTCATCTTCAGACGTAACAGAGGACTAAAGCACTAGTTACAGATTCAGTTTTGAAGTAATGTTCCATTTGGTACAAAAACTGTATAACAGATGTTACAAATTATTCAGAATGAATATTTCCAGTGAAAAGCAATCACTGGAAATATTCATTCTGAATAATTTGTAACATCTGTTATACAGTTTTTGTACCAAATGGAACATTACTTCAAAACTGAATCTGTAACTAGTGCTTTAGTCCTCTGTTACGTCTGAAGATGAACGGTCATCGTTCGAAACCGCGGTAACATGTGAACCAAAAATAATAAAAAACCTTGGTAGTAAATACATAGTAACTCCAATCTATTGTGTTTCAATACGTAAAATTGCTTATAGAATGATATAAATTTATTATTGCTTCTATGTGCTCTCAAGTTATAATATAATGAGATCAAATTTTTTTAATTCATATTAACATTGAGATAGTCAATTGAATACAAATCATACAAATTGTACTAATGCAATACAATCCCGTACAGAAAGTACTTATGGATTTCGTATAAAAATCAGTGAAATACCAAGGACAAGTCTTACCCGTGTATATGAGTTGATTCGTAAGAGAGTAATTATATCACAATCCTTTAATAAAGATCAATTCTGATAGAAATATTTATGATTTCACATGAAGACACTTACAAGCCAAAATTTGGAAGAAAGAGTCTGTTAGGAGTACACATCAAGTAGGCGAGTGAAAATTGTTTAATCGTTAGTCAAAATTAGAAATCTGTTGAGTAATTGAAATAAAACTGATATCTTTTTCACAAATACACACACATACATTTACGGTCATCTGTAAAATACACGTTACTTGAACATTTATACACTATTTTGCAGAAACAACCAAATTCCATGAATTTATAGAAGGCATTTGACGTACAATCAATTTTGAAAAATTTATATACGAATTGATTGATCTAAGGTGTGTTTGGAATAGATAAATCAGTAATAATAATAAGGAGTATGAGCGATGGTAATAGAAAGTTCTAGAAATCGAGACAGTACAACATAAATCTGTATAACAATTCCTTACTCGAATATACAGATGTATGTTACACCGTCTCGATTTCTAGATTTTTTTTTTACCATAGCTCATACTCCTCATTAATGATTTTTGGTACAGATCAACCGGATTAATTTATTTTAAATCAGTAATAAGATATGAGCTGAAGAAATGTAATCATTTTCATAGGTAGTTGTTAGTAATTATGAAGTTAGAAATATAATAAGTTAAAAACTTTGTAAACATTTGACAGTAAAATGGAGTTTTGAAAAATATTGTGATTGAAACAAAACCGAATAAGGTTAAACTGGGAATAAAATTTAAACAAAAATTAAGACTAATTTTTTAGAGTGTACTCAGATCAGGAAATACTATTGGGTTGTTCAGAAATTAATTTCATTTTTTTGTGAAAATAAAAGACAATTTTCGTATAATGAATAAATATTTTAATGAATATATATTGGCCATTCTGGTCCAACACCTTTTGCCATCTTTCTGGTAGAAGCATAATTCAACGCTCATAAAATTTTTGGTCTTTGCTGGAAAAAAAACAAATCCAGGTGATTTTTGACCTCTTCATTTGAAGTAAAAGTTTAACTGTCCAAAAAATTTTGCAATGACCGGAACAAAAAATAATCCCAAGGCGCCAGATCTTGTGTGTATCCCATTCAAGCTGTAAGAGCTTTTGGCGAGTTGTATGAGGTCTCGCATTATCTTGGTGGAACACTACACCTTTTCTGTTGATTAATTCTGGCCTTTCTGTTAAAGTGCATCATTCAATTTGTCCAGCTGATGACAGTAGACTTCCGAATTAATTTTTGAAATATCCGGTAAAAGCTAAAAAAAAAAGATTTTTTTAAAATCCTACCAAACAGACAGCAATACCTTTTTTTTGATGGATATTGGCTTTAGAAATGCTTTGAGCCAGTTCAGCATTTTTGCTCTATGATCCCTTGCGTTTGACATTGTTATATACAACCTTTTTTTCGTCCCCAGTAATAATGTGCTTCAAAAATGGATAATTTTCGTGAAGTTTAAGAAGCGAATCACAGACATCAACGCGACGACACAAATTTCTCTCCGTGAGAATATGGGGAACCCATATATCGAGCTTCGAGGTTAAACCCAGGGCTTTCAGGTGGACGCAAACAGTTGCGTCGATAAATTTAACCTCTCACCGATCTCATATGTTGTTATTCGCTGATTTCCATCAACTAACGCCCTTATCGTGTCTTTATCAGCTTCAACTGGCCTTCAGGAACGTGGTGCATCTTTGGCATCAAAATTGCTGGATCGTAATTTTGCAAACCAGTTCTGGCACTGGCGTTCTGTCAACACATCTTCTCCATACATCGGTTAATTTCTTTCTGGCCTGAATAGCATTTATCCTTTTCTATAGTAAAAAAATAAGTGCTGTTTATTGTTCTCCATATTTAAAAGGGCGCCAACCAAAAACTAATCCGTAGACTTAATTGGACTTTTTCACATATAAGCCTTGCTATATCAGCTCTCAAAACATATGATTATGCGGCTTAAGTGTGAAGCTGGGATCGAAAAAATACAATTAAATCCTCTGTCGGGAAAAAACAATATTACTTTTCGAAGAACCCTATATTATTTTTATGTAATTAGCATTTTGGCATTTTTTAGCGGCAAACACCAATAAACACGCTAAGTTTTTTTGACTTCTTTTTAGCATTATTTTGACACGTACTTAATAGTATTTAAACTCTGTTATACTAGACACCATCAGTCAGTAGAATGTAGTTACCTGAAGAATCGTGGTGAAACAATTGTTGTATAGTGAATATTTTTGTGAAAATTAAAATACTGTCTCCTATATATTTTTTAATTAGTTAGATAACTTTCAGTTTGGTTGATAATATGCTTTGTTATGAACCAAAAATAATTCTTCATAATTTAAGACAGATTTTCTGTTTGATATTTTGATCCATTGTAAAACTCCCAAATCACACTTGAGATGAACTAACAGAATGTAAACAAACTTATTGACCACTCAACCTTCGCTTGAGTATAGATGGTCAACATAGAGACAGAAAAATATAGAGAATTCCTTTAGGCAGGTTTTTCAAATGATCAATTTCCAACACTCTCTTAACATAGTGTATAGTGTCTCTCAATGATTGTCGAATGGAAACTGTTATTTTGTAATTTCTATTGGAAGTAAAATTGTGAAGTCAACATCAGAAATACACATATACTATCTATATAATACTATCTATATAGATATTTTAAATATCATACAGATTTATTCTGTTAACCCCCTATAAATTTTGATTTTATAACAATTTTCATTCAGAAATTTTCAGAATTAAATTAAATAAATGTCTTAGAAGAACACTATATCAATTTAGTAGACATTTACAAATTAACACTCATTACACAGTACCAAAAGGGAATGAAAGATTTCAAAGAACTATAAATTATTGATTAAAATAACCAAAATAAATACTTGAAGGATACAAAATTTTGTTTCGTACCTTGTTTATGAAAATCAAATCCCTTTCCAAAAATGCAAAACATAACCTCAAGAATTTCTTCAAAATCAACTTGCTCAAAATAAGTTAATTCAAAAAAATTCCTAAAACATGCAGAACATATTCAAAAAGCAATTTGAAATTATCACAACGGAAAACTCATCAGCCCTACTTCATATTTAAAAAATAAAAATGATTAACAAAAATTATATCTCACCAGACAAGATGAATGTATTCATATGAACAGAACAAGAATGAAGTGAACTTTTAAAAATCCTACGTATTCTATGTTCGACAGTGTCCGTCAATCTGTAAGATATTTAAAATTTTGTAATGA
This sequence comes from Megalocaria dilatata, assembly GCA_034642435.1. Taxonomy (NCBI): domain Eukaryota; kingdom Metazoa; phylum Arthropoda; class Insecta; order Coleoptera; family Coccinellidae; genus Megalocaria; species Megalocaria dilatata. Next base: position 45,367,264 of record CM067859.1, on the reverse strand, counting down.
TCCTTTTATCAAGAAAAAGCCTCGTTTATATTCTATCCATATAATTCTATAAATTAAAGAAGAATGTAGTTAGTTCTATGTATTGTCGAAAAATTAGAATAGTCAATTCACACATGTTCATCTCTTCAGTTTTGGTGTCATCAATGAATTAAAGGAAGACTGTGGCATCTTGATCACGAAAATATAAACCTTTGGGTGAAATCTGCAGCGTTTTTATCTGTGAAATCTGTCACATTCGGACCCTAGCCCCAAACAGAAATTGATTAAGATGTTGTCAAACCTCAAATGCTACCTATTAGACGAGAGTTTTTGGAACACGTAAAAAGAATTCTAAAGGGCCGAACTTGCGGTGAGCTTTTGGCAAATTCAAAAAGCCACATATATCACCTGTCAAGGACGGGAGCTTGATTGTTACGGGTCATGCAGATGGCGACAGATAAAAGCTGTCTGCATATCTGTCTGACAGTGGGCTACTATTGTGCGTTTTTATCAATTGTCGGTGATTAAATGAAGAGGACAAGGTAACGTTGGGCAGAAATGATCATGTCGAAGAACAAAAAAGTGTGCTGGGTGCTGATTAGGGTCGTAAGATTTACGCGAATCACTGACTGTAAAGATAAACAGGATTACTTGAAATATTGAACTGTTTCAGCCGTTACTATTTTTGGTAGTTAATTAAAACAAGTTTTCAGAAATTACTCTTTCTATTTTAGGTAGCAAGACAGAGTAATTTCTGAAAACTTTTTTTACCTATTTGTGATATAAGAAATAACTCGAATTAAGATGAAACAGGCAAAGTAATTTTGTAACACTATAACAATTATAATATCCTTATTTTGAACATGTTTTGAACTGAAGGACAAACAAATTATTCGAAAAATTAATTATTATTTCTTATTATAATAAGCTGAATTTTGAATGAAAAAATTAATATTTGTTCGAAATCCTATAGATCGGAAAGTTTTTCACTGATTGATTTAAAATTATTGTTTATTATTTTATGATAATGCGTATGTTATAAAAGGTGTCTCTATAGGACAACGTTAAACTCAAAGAGAATGTAGATCGCAAAATATTTGCAGTGAAAATCCTATTTAAAAAAGTCTGAGAACATTTAAGATATTTTTATTTGATAAAACCATTCATTTTGTGTATCTGTCAGTAGTTTTTTCCTTGATGTTGATCCAATTCACACTTTCTTGTTCATAATAATTTCTTCAGTTGATATTATTGAATGGAATTCTAACTTTAGCACTAAGAAAATACTCCAAATAATTTGGAGGGGCACTGTGAGAAATGTTGTTATCCATAATAAATTTTTCAGTTAATGTTAGTGGATGAACATTCTAACCTTTGCGAGTTAATTCAAGTAAAGGAATGTATTATCGATATTTTCACGTTACTAACGCAGAATAAACTTCTCTTTCAGCCGAATTAATTTATTTGAATATGAATATGCTAATTATGAGCCTTACTGCAAAGTATGGTCTGATTTGAGCATGAGAAAAGTTCATTCTACGTTAGTAACGTAAAATATCGAGAATACGGTCCTTTACTTGAATTAACTCGCAAAGATATGTCTTGTATGTATTTTGCATACTCTGGATGGCTCTAATGTATTATTGATACCTTAGAGTCTATGTGTAAAACGAATATAGATACGTAACTGATTTGGAGTCACTAGCATACACTGACGAAAACCAATCAGTTTTAAACGTGCGCATGTCTGCAATTTGCCTCTCTGACCAACAAAACCTTGTCTAGTTTGTCTGAGTATAGAATTGTTATACAGATGTATGTTACACTGTGTCGATTTCTAGAACTTTCTATCACCATAGCTCATAATCTTCATTAATAATTTTTATGTTCATAAGCAGTTCTGCTAGAATTCGCCCTTTTAGCATGTTTGAAAAAAGTTTTTTGATGTGTCTGATGATTTAAGATATGGTGTACTCTTTGCTGCCAAATAAAGTCGATTATTATTATTATTTTTATTATCATATTCAATTCTATAGAAGAATTATCGCGATTCATAGGTACGTTATCCAATCTATGGATCATACTGCGATATGCTGCCATTTTCTGGTTCATAGAATAACTCATTGTGTGATGAATTGTGATACCTGTATATGTGGGTTTACGAAAAATACTAAAGTCATACAAATCATCCTTTCTCAAAATTTTGAGATAAAGAAAATCTATACAAGAATTCTTGTCTCTCTCAAAAGTGAATTTAATGTTTCGATGAATTTTATTAATGAAATCAGTAAAATTGCAGAGCTGTCTTTCCGTTCCGGCAAAACAACGAATGATATACAGAGTTACAAAAACAGCCTCGGACAAATTTTACTGTGTTCTGGAATAAAAGTATTTTAGCGCAGCCAAATAATTTTTATTCTTTTAGATTCTCTACACTTTCTTGTTCTAATTTTTGAATTTATAGTTTGATATTACTTCATTTTGCAGAGTGTTAGAATGTCAAACAAACGTAGTGCAATTTTGGAGCTCGTCAAGTTAAGCGTCAATGAGAAATAGTTCGTTTGATCAATGTGCCTCGACAAACCGTGTCCGATGCAATTTGCCGTTTCAAGGAGCTTGGCCATGATGGGAGAACACGCACTGTCAATACGCCTAGCAATCGCCACACTGTCAAGAAGCGAGTCAATCGAAATCCGCGAGTCTCCATGAGGAAAATAGCTGTGAGATCGGTATCAACCGTGAATTCGTTCGTCAAATGTCCAAAAAGGAGCTGAACCTCAAGCCATACAAGCTCCAAAAAGTTCAAAGTTCCTTACGGATGAAAACAAGCGTGTACGACTCCAGAGGTGCTGTCAACTTCTTCGTCTCGCCGCCGGTCAGCAATGTGAGCCCATTTTCTCACAGACGAGAAGCTTTTCACCGTAGAACAGTCCCACAACTACTAAAATGACAGAGTCGGCCATCGTCGAACATCGTCAAAATCCGCATTCCGTCATGGTAAGGAGAGGAATTAGCGTCAGCGGCAAAACACCCTTGGTTGTCGTGGATCAAGGGGTCAAAATCAATCAAGAAGTCTACCGCTGCGACATTCTCGAGGCCGTAGTACTTCCGTGGGCCCAGCAGCGCTTCGGCGACACTTATTGGACCTTTCAACAGAACTCCGCTCCGGCTCACAAAGCGAAAATGACGAAAGAATTGTGTAAGACCCATTTTCCGGGTTTCATCACTTCTGCAGAATGGCCGCCCTACTCGCCGGATCTCAACCCAATGGACTAGAGCATTTGGTCGGCTTTGGAGTTCAGGGCGTGTGCTGAACACCACAAAAGTTTGGAGTTGCTTGCAATCCCTTCGCCGGTAATGGGACCGATTAACGCCCGAATAGCTGTGGCCCATTGCCGAAAATTTCAAGAAGAGTCTGAAGCCGCTTAAGAAAGCCTTTTCGAAACCGCTTAAATATTTTATTACCAAATGTTTATGTTATTATTATTCGTCGTTGTTTTTTTTAAATTTCTCTTGTTTAATAAATTTATATGAAAGAGTTTGTCCGAGGTTCTTCTTGTCATCATCTACATATCTGAACCTGTAAAGAAAACATTTGCTCAGGGGATTTAAGTGAATTTTTTTTTTAATTTTTCATAAAAATTCCTGATAAAATTGGTCTTAGAACATATGAACATCTGGAATATTAATAATATTATTAAATTGAAAATAAGTTTGTTCTAGACAAATTTCTAGATTATTTAAAATATCATTCCTTCATACTTACTGTTATTTTTAATTGAAAGTTAAAACCTTCGCCGATTATTTCTCCACCATAACTGAGACCTCACTAAACCATTTTTATAGAGGTTCTTTATCTTGCTCGTGTACTAATTGTGGTATGTTAAATAGTAATTTTTTCTTTTATCCTGTTATTGAGAATGAAGTAATGGAGAGTATAAAACGACCGAAAAAAATAAGAGCACTGGAACTGATTTCAAATCCTCAAAAATTTTAGAGTTAATAGGTTCCGAAATTGCTCAGCCTCTCGCGTAATGTATGAACATATCTATTAGCTTAGGTATGTTTTCTTCTATTCTCAAAAAGGCTATAGTTGCTCCTATACATAAAAAAGATGATATACATAATATAATCAACTATAAACTCATTTCTATTTTAAGTTCCTTCTCTAAGGTGTTTGAGAGAATTTTTTTCAATAGAACGAAAAAACTACCTTGACCGGTATAACATTCTGGAACCTGCGTAGCATGGCTTCAGATCAAGTCGCTCGACTCAAACATCAGCCATTGGTTTTGTAGAGTTTGTATATGATTGTCTCCATAACGGCACATATATCGCCGGTTTATTTTTCGACCTGTCCCGGGTATTCGATTGTCTACCTTTTCAGTTTATTATCGAAAAGTGTTATAACCTGGGTTTCAGGGGTGTATTTTCAGATTGGGTGTTCAGTTATCTGGAAGGTAGATTTATGACTGTCAAGGTCCAGAGCTCTTTCTCTGTTGAGGGCAGTATAGATTTGGGAGTGCCCCAGGGTTCGGTTCTGGGACCACTTCTATTTTTACTTTTACATTAATGATCTTCCCCCAAATTTACGGAAGATACTCATTAATTTTAGCACTGGTTTGGACTTTCAATCTCTGTCACCGAAATGTTTTGTTTGCTGATGACACCTCAGTGGCGGTTGCGGCCAGTACTTTCGGTGAGCTTCAAATGCGTTGTGAACTTCTGGTGCAAAGCTTTACGAAGTGGTATCATGCAAATAGGCTAATGCTGAATGCTTATAAGACTGTTTGCATCCACTTTTCAATTGGGAATAATGATCGCAAACTGATCATTCAACATTTGGATATTGTCACCGCGTCCATAGATAGTGCTAAATCTCTTGGCATTCACATTAATAATAATTTGAAATGGAATACACATATTGACGTTTTGCGCAAGAAATTAAATTCCTCTTATTATGCTATCAATAGAGTGAAACATATACTTCCCATGAATTCCCTCATAAACATTTACTATAGTTTGGTGTATAGTCACTTATTGTACAATATTATATTATGGGGTAACTCAACCTATAATATGTTGGTAGAGTTTTTGTTTTGCAGAAGCGAACTCTGCGAATGATCATCAACATATCTCCTAGATCTTCATGTAGACCACTATTTTTAGAACATGCTATTCTTACAGTAGCATCCATTTTCATATTGAGATGTTTAATTTATATTAAAGACAATAAGAAAAATATAAAAAAATTATCCTGTTTTCTTGCTTAAAAAACCAGAAATGAGGGTATATTAAACATTCCGATGCATAGAATATCTAGATTTGAAATGTCCCCAATCTATCAGAGTATTGTTTTATATAATCATCTACCACAGAGGGTTAGGTCTCTTAGTACAGAGACTTTGAAAAATCTGTTAAATCTTTGTTTCTGGAGAGATGTTACTATAATGTGCATGAATATCTCTCTGGTTAATTGTAACCTGTTATTTTGACCTAACCTATACATGTATTTGTCTAAAATGACCAATAAACAATTATTATTATTATTATAATAATTATAATTATATAATAATAATTATAATAATGAAATGAAATAATATGAATTTTTTTCAAATTTTATATTTCTAATTTTGTCTGTAAGTGCAAAACTATATTGAATAGCATATTTAGCAAGAAATTTTGTCTCTGTTTGGATGATGAAATTATAGCCTTCTCTAAATTGATGGTTATTTGTATACCTTTTTGCATATGTTTTTCTTATCTTTACTTCCGAAAATTGCTAGTTATTTGTACTGCCTCTTTTTTCAAATTTTTAGCTATATAGATATTTGGATGTCTTATAATGAATGTTTATTTTATGTCATGATATAAGTGGTACTTATACGACATTATTTTAATTTATTTTCAGAAGTTATAATCATTGAATATAAGCTTTTGGAATTAAATATGTAGAAGGCTAATTTTTTAAAATTGTTTAAAATTTTTTAAAATATTTATATTATTTTAAAATAAAATAGAAAGGCTTTTTACTTGATAGAAGAAATATAACAAAATTTGAATATCAAAACAAATTGAAATATGTTTATCTTCTACAATTTTAATTTCCAAAAAAATTTTTTATTCAAAAACTTTTAGAATTAAATTAATGTCTAAAACAAGCACCGCTTACATTTAATAGACGTATATATATTATTTTATATACCTTCTATCAAGAATGACCTCTATTTACGTTATTTTATTTATAATATATAATTATATGGTTTCCCTAAACATTCATACAGATAGTCCTTGTGTTATAGCAAAGGCCGTTAAATTTGTCTTTCAATCTTCTAGATCAGGTTAAACCACAGAGATATTTCTGTGTGTAGTGGATACCTATTTAAGGTTCTCATTTTTAAATAGAACTTTTTCTCGAAGACGAAGGGTGAGTTTGAATATGTGTTATTAATTGATTTTATATTTATTGAATATGAATATTTGAATACTGATGAGCAAAGTCGATTTTAAAACTTGTTTTTCAGTAATGTTTTGCATATCTTGAGTTTTTGTATAAAGTACCTTGGTTAGATATCCAATAATATTGAATAGTCTAAGTAAGATAGTTTTGTGATAAAATTCTTAAGATTATGTTGGATATTCTTGAAAGATATTGGTTTTCATAGGATTGATAAGCAGAAACAAAATTTTGTCTATTCAAAATGTTTAATTTATAGGATTTTAGTTAATAATTTTTATTTATTGGATTTTGTTATACCATTTGGATGTCTTATAATGAATGTTTATTTTATGTCATGATATAAGTGGTACTTATACGACATTATTTTAATTTATTTTCAGAAGTTATAATCATTGAATATAAGCTTTTGGAATTAAATATGTAGAAGGCTAATTTTTTAAAATTGTTTAAAATTTTTTAAAATATTTATATTATTTTATATACCTTCTATCAAGAATGACCTCTATTTACGTTATTTTATTTATAATATATAATTATATGGTTTCCCCAAACATTCATACAGATAGTCCTTGTGTTATAGCAAAGGCCGTTAAATTTGTCTTTCAATCTTCTAGATCAGGTTAAACCACAGAGATATTTCTGTGTGTAGTGAATACCTATTTAAGGTTCTCATTTTTAAATAGAACTTTTTCTCGAAGACGAAGGGTGAGTTTGAATATGTGTTATTAATTGATTTTATATTTATTGAATATGAATATTTGAATACTGATGAGCAAAGTCGATTTTAATACTTGTTTTTCAGTAATGTTTTGCATATCTTGAGTTTTTGTATAAAGTACCTTGGTTAGATATCCAATAATATTGAATAGTCTAAGTAAGATAGTTTTGTGATAAAATTCTTAAGATTATGTTGGATATTCTTGAAAGATATTGGTTTTCATAGGATTGATAAGCAGAAACAAATTTTGTCTATTCAAAATGTTTAATTTATAGGATTTTAGTTAATAATTTTTATTTATTGGATTTTGTTATACCATTTGGATGTCTTATAATGAATGTTTATTTTATGTCATGATATAAGTGGTACTTATACGACATTATTTTAATTTATTTTCAGAAGTTATAATCATTGAATATAAGCTTTTGGAATTAAATATGTAGAAGGCTAATTTTTTAAAATTGTTTAAAATTTTTTAAAATATTTATATTATGAGTTATTTTCATTTGAAATTTTATTTTTCAAATATTTTCGGAACTGCAAGTCCGATCGAGATCAAAATTAGTCTTAAATGTGAAATAATGTAAAATAAGATAAATTATGAGAATTCTTTTAACTTTAAAGTCTCTAGAATTGGACGATTGAAACCTGAGAAATTGAAAAATTCTAATAGCTTAGGTAAATGGATAGTCAACAGATCATAATTAGTAATTTTGAACCAGTGTTCGAATCCAGACGGACTGTGATTTTCTGTAAAATTATATCTTATGTGATTTCGACAAAAATATGAAAAGTATCTGAAGTTCGATATATTCTATTTCCACTCTTTCTTGCCATTATGTTATATTAAAGGTCAAAGTTTAACCATGTACTTTTCATTTCAATCATATTTTCTGTTATGTGAGAAGAACAGTGCATTTACAGAAAATTACTTTCTGCTTCAGCTTTTCTAACAAGCAGTCACAGATTTTAAATTTTCAGGGAAAATTTACTCTTCAACCAGCGCACAGAAACTTTTGACTTCACATCAGTGTTTTTCACCATTTTTGGAGTATTCCTGTGTATATTTCTATTATGATTTTATTCGAGCCATGCTCTGTTCAAAATAATGAAGAAAGTTCATTGCATCACAATATTTTTTCTAATTTCTCAGTACGACAGAGTCTTACCTCGTAACCATTCTTTTCTGTGATGAACCGTAGCTGAAGACTTGCGGAGGCGTAAAATCTTTTGGATACTTATTGCAAATAACTATTAAAATCAAGGTCAGTTCGTCCGTTCATTCCAAATGAATTTGAAGGATGACACTACAAAACCATTGCCTGGCCATAATCACAATGGTGCTTTCACACACCACAAGACCAAATGATCTCTTTTAAACACCCTAATTCGTTATGGTATTCAATGATAATTTAGCAGACAAGGCTGAGGATGATTTGGCCTACAGTGCGATAGATAGATTTATGAACCACATAATTGATTTCACCAAAAGTCGTTGAGAAACTGTAATAGTTTTATTGCTGCTTTTTCATGAGGTTAGAGAAAAAAGATCACTTCGCCATATTTTGGTATTGATACAATTGAAGCGATAACAAAAGGAGGCAATAAACTGCGTGAAGTTCTGTGTTTTTATGTGGAAAAAGGAATAAATAGATATTTCTGAGTTCCAGGGATATTTAGCGAAACCTCAGTATAAACTGGAACTATAAATTAATTTTTCTACTCCTCATTTAGATTTTCATAACAAAACTGAATTGCAATTTGTGACTTCTTCAATAGACGAGTTTTTCAATGAATAATTTGGCCTAAATATTAAGAAAATATGTTGAAAGTTGATGATTTTTTCGTATATTCAACTTTGAGAATGACAACCACTAAACGCTAAAATTTTTCAGTAATCAATCAGCCACAGCGTTTGAAAAATTCTTGAGAAATCTGATGTTTTTCGCAATGAATTTTATCAAAGAATAACCAAATCAAGTGATAGGTGAGTTTATTTAAGCTTTTCACAAACTGTTATTTTGGTTCATCCGTTTTAAAAATTGAGCAATTTATTGTGACTTTTGTAGTTGAGTAATCAAATCTGTTCAATTATCAAATCAAGGTTTTTGAGTCAATTTTTAGATTTTTGTGTTTTCACTGTTCCATTCTGTAGAAGAGAAAGAAGGTGTTTCCTCATTTGCAGTTTCACACCTGAGAAATATGAAACAATTAGTAACATGATACTTAGCGGAGGAAGTAATCAAATATGAACCTTGTTGAATATTCTTAAGAAAAAACAAGTATTCTATTAGCATAACAAAATCGTCTTTTGCCTCTTACTATAATATCCTATGAATGAAAGTGTCCTGAACCTATTACAGGTTGAGATCCAATCATGTTCTTGATATTCAGTAGTGATAATTATTTAAAATATCCTACAGATTTCTTCTGTAAACCTTCTACAAATTTTAATTTGAACAAAATTTTTATTCAAAAATTTTTTTTAGGATGGAATTAAATAATGTCTTCAGAACACACCGTGTCAATTTACAAGACATATAGAATTAAAACTTATTACACAGTACCAAAGAAAATGAAAGATATTCAAAGAAATATAAATTGTCAACCGAAAATTATTAAATAAATACTTGAAGTGTACAAAATTTTGTTTCATTCCTTGTGTTATGAAAACTAAATTTCCTTTCAAAAATGCAAAAGATAATATCAAAACTTCTTTATTGTATACAATAATTATATATTCGGGTTTACGCTTATTACATATTATCATTTGGTTTTAAAATCCATAAAATACTTTGCAAACTTTATGTTATTTCTGTGACGAACAACTTAGATATCTTTGTAAATTATTTTTATTTTTTAAATATGAAGTCGAGCTGATGATTTCCTGATGTAATTCTAAATTGTTTTTTAAAGTTATTCTACATGTTTTAGGATTTTTTTGAATGGAACTCATTTTGAGCAAGTTATTTTTGAAGAAGTTCTTCAGGTTATGTTTTGCATTTTTGAAAGGGAATTTAGTTTTCATAAAACAAAGAATGAAACAAAATTTTGTACTCTTCAAGTATTTATTCAATAATTTTTAGTTGACAATTTATATTTCCTTGAATTTCTTTCGTTTCCTTTTGTACTGTGTAATAAGTATTAATTCTATATGTCTAGTAAATTGACACGGGTTGTTCTAAAGACATTTATTTGATTTAATTCTAAAAAATATTTGAATAAAAATTTTTTGATATTAAAATTTGGAGAAGGTTTACAGAAGGAATCTGAATGATGTTTTAAATTTTGTAATAATCCTTTCAGCAAGAAAAAACTTCTTTTCATTAAATGGTAATTATTATAGTGTTTAGTTATTTCCAAAATAATAAAAATTACATTATTCTTATGTAATGCAGATAAACATGATAAAGGAACAGAGACTCACTTAGAAGTTTACCTGTTTGTCATAATAACTATGAATGTCTCATCTCAATATTAGTTGGAAATTTGAAATTGTTTTTAAACACGTAGCGGACGGAGGCTGTACATCAGAACAAAGGGATAATCGAAGGAGTCAACCTATAATACGATATTTGACTCAATTTAGGAGTTTCTCCACAAAGAACACATCTCTCGTATCCTATCGTGAATAAAGATTTTGTTATAACTAAAAATAATATCGAAGGAAATAACTAAAAATATGTTAAAACATGCTACAGAATCACGAAAGAAGAGAGAAATATTGAAGACTCCTGGTAAATCACTAAAATTTGGATCTTTTGGACGATCTATATAGTTCAAAATATATATCATAACTATTAAGTACGAATGTTATCAAGATTTTGATACAAAGTTGATACATATATTAATGTTTGCAGCTTTCAAATTTAATAGGTAGACAATTTTTTGGTTACTTTATTGTGACGGGTTTTTCAACCTGTAAAAAAAAACTCAACTCTGAAAACTACCCGGAATGTTAATTGATTGCGAGTTCTTTCGTAGAATTTCCAGGAAAGTGTTTTGGTAAAACCCGGCAGTAAAACACACGATGTTATTATTTAACTTGAAAATAATGCAAGTAAGTTCATTATCATTAAGTTGCATTAAGAAAATGTAGAAAATGATTTTAAAATTCTTATACATTCCATATTCGCATGAATCCACAATGCACAAAATGGGGTTTTAATCAAAGTACAAACAATGGATCTGAGTCCCCCGGCTTTTTCACCCAGCATTTAAGACCGGGCTGATTATACCGAAATGCGGCAATAAATCAATACCAACTGTATATTACAAATCCGAAATCTCCCCATGTAATGTAGAAGCGGGCGAACGAACACAATGGCACACACAGAAGGCAACAGCTGTGATTTCCACTCAGTTCTCTGGTTCGGTCTCTATGAGTTTATAGAGAACGGCTCTATTTAGGGCCCTCTCCAAGTCTGTGTGTTATGATTAATGTAGGGCCTGTCACCGAGTGTGTTTATCCCAGCCCTTTTATGCGTCTACAGTTCGTTGCACACGTATCAAAACTTTGCAGCGGGGACACCACTCTTGATGTGCGAAATCTACGGTAGGCTACACTCTGGAGAAGTAACACTCTCATGATGAAGAGAGAATTGAAAAAGATCGTTGATCTTGTAAAAAAATGGTTTGAGCTTATTTGTAATGGACCCCCCATTAAAGAGGATAGCTTTGAGAAATTCAATATATAACAAAATATTAAAGATGAAAGCGAATACTTTTCAGTTCTACTAACAAAATGTTATGTAGAAGTATAATAAATCTTAAGTTGATATTGAAGCTCTACGATATATTAAATAAACAAGTAAATTCCAAGAAAATTCATCTGTCTATTTCAACTCCCTTACAACGGGTAATTACGTACAAAGGTTAGCAGGAAATATTAAATTAAATGTAGAATAAAGTAACCTTATACTCATACCAGATGGGTTGCGTTTTCAACAGGATAATGCAAGATTCCATTTTTTGGCCTATACTGAAGCTTGAATGCAAGAACACCAAGTGACAACCATTTCATGCTCAGCAGCTTCACCAGATCTTAGTCTCATTGAAAACATATGGGAAGTAATGAAGATTGAAGTTGAACGAGCAGAGCCACGCAATAAAGATGATTAAATTTAGTCAGTTTTACAGTCCTTGACTATTATCACCGAAAATTATGGAGATGATCTAGTTTCGGGGTACTTCGACGTTTAGTCAAGTGTTTACAATTAAATGGAGGTTGTATAAGTAAATAAGATGAATATTTTGTTACAAATTTCTAATTCAAAAATTAAAAATGTATACTAAATAATTACAATTGAGCTCTGTTTTTTCCGGATACTTTCTAGGCGGACTATATATACATAACCTAATAAAAATGGAATACAATTCATGTGTTCGCACAAAAAAGTCCGCTTATATTTATTGTTTACCTAATAACTGTTTTGTCAATTACATTTTTACTTCATCAGGTGAGTAGGGTAACTAACTACTCTTGTAACGTTAAAAACCGCTCCACTGTTGATTTGAATTTCAATCGCTAAAAAATACTCTAATATTGTGATTAAACTAAGACCATTAAGAAGTTTGGAATTTCCGCAATGAAAGTCGACGCTGTTATCATATGCGCTGTAGAGTTGTATTGTTCTCAAGAACCGTAGAATTTCCCAGGTTTCTTTCTTTCGTATTGTGAGGTAACATGAAGAGACACATTGTGGTATTTTCATCGAGTTAACGGACCTAATCCATGAAAATCGTGGAATATTGAATTTTATTGTTTCATATAAGACGTCTAATTAGAAGGCGGTAAGTAATACGCAGATCCCGATCAATATTTTCTGCTTTTATGACTGCCAATTATTATTTTTGATTTATTTCATTCTCTGCAGGTTACACAGGTTAACATGTTTCTTTATATGATATTATGCATTCAATTTCCTTTCTCATGCTCATGATCCAATAACGTGCCCTTATTCCTGTGTTCTGGATATTTCATCTTATGTTAATTACCTTGTAAATAGTTTTAATAATATCTAGTCACTGGGAGTGAGATCAAGTGTTGCAGGCACAATCTTAAAGATTTGAAATTTACAGTCTTAGTACCGGATATCTTAGTACCAGATGATCTTAGAACTGAACAATCTTGCTAGAGTGCCTTTTTGCTTGGATTATCTTAATATCAGACAATCTTCCTTATGCCGGATTTAGAGTATCTTATTACTGCACTATCTTGGTTCCGAACGCTTTACTGGTCATTTGGAACAATTTGAAACTGAACACCTGCTGATATGCAGAATAGAAACTATTCCTGGAGAAAGCACTATCATTCCGATACCCTGGAAAACAATATTCCAAGAGAACCTCAAAGTTGATTCCTTCTGTAAATCTCGTATCTCAGGCTAACTGTAAAATTGTATTATATTGTAAATAAAAGTTACTATTTTAATTGTAAAGTTGAAATTAATAGATAGGGAGTAAGAGTTTGCATTTTCACTATCAGGTTGACAATTTGGGATTCACTCTGGAAAGACAAGTTTTATCTATCTTTTCATTGGCGCACTATTAGGCATTTTACGAAGTAGGATGTTTCACGTGCAGCCGGACAAAATCACTAACGCAAGCTAGAGCGTTTTAGTTTCATTTCCTTTTATCTTTTCATCATAGCCTTCGCTGTGGTGGTTTAGCGATTTTGGTTTCACTGTTACAAAATCGGTCTCCTTAAATGCAAACGTGATAACATGAAGGTTTGTTTTGGTAAGTTTCAGGATTTACTCAAAAAGGTTTATCAACGGGGATCAAATTAAATCTGTCTGGTCTCTAAGTAAAATGTGCTCTTTATCGTTATATGTTTATTTCTAGTGCTTCCACTTTATTGCATTTGTTCTCTATATGAAAAACTTCGGAATTATGGTCAAAATCATGTCCTGTTTCTTGAAGGTAATTGGCATAGGTGATTTATTTTCAACGAATGAATTCTGAAGTTCTTTCATCATATTTTCAAAAGCTTTGCCTGTTTCGCCAATGTATACATATAGACATGTACCGCAGGTTAACCTATATATCGTCGATAAGAACAAGAAATCGGGAGTATATAGGTTAACCTGCGGTACATGTCCATATGTATACATTGGCCAAACAGGCAGAGCTTTCGAAAATGGGATGAAACATCATCAGAATTCATTAGTTAAAAATAAACCAAATTCTACCTATGCCAACCACCTTCAAGAAACAGAACATGATTTTGATCATAATGAAGTTCTCCGTTTAGAGCACTAATGCAATAGACTGGGCCTTTTAGAAGCATTAAAAATAAACCGCAATCATGAACGATCAGACAGATTCATACCGATCTCCGTTACTCAACCGTTTTGAATAAATTCTGAAAATTTCTAAGACAAGCCTTCATGATATCACGTTTCATTTTTCTTAAACTTGTATTTGAGTAGACCGATATTGTAGGAGTAGTTAGTTACCATACTCACCTGATGGAGTCAAAATATAATTGACGAAACAATTGTTGTGTGAACAAAAAATATTGGGGGAAATAAAGTATTTTACTTTAAATCATATACAATGAATTTTGGTGAAATGAAGACCAAAATAATCAAGGAAAGCTATGAAGTTTATATGATTTTTTAGACTACATTCATCAAATTAGATATTGGTTATTATATTATACAATACAGAAGGATCATAGCTTTCTTCTTTCGTAAAGAAAACGACACTTAACACTAATAAGCATATGGGATCATATACAAAATGACTTACATAACTTCCCAGCCTAATATTTCTGTATCAGTTTTTCCGAAAAACATGTCTATTTTTAATTGGTTGGGGAGATGTTTCAATTGCAAATTCGTGGCTCTACGTTCATCCTCCTAAGCGGAGTGGCAAGCCCTCTGCAGCATCTTAAATGGCAATAGGGGTTTAATGGTACATCATTTTTAAGGTTTGGTAAGTATATTTATGAATAAGCTAAAAATTTTTGTTTAGCCTTCGTTGGAAATGGAATGAAATCTGAAATGCTACAGAATTTCAGAGAAAATGTTGCAAAAGGAAATCATTAATGTTCAGAAATGGACCATAGACAATTTAAAGATCTTATCTGACTGGACCCTTTTATGTGGGCCACGATGTTCGGATAATTGTAAACATAAAGATAAGCCCTAGTTATTTCTAATGCATTTAATACATTGTAATATGTTTGAAATACTTAAATTTCATATTACATTCAAAATTTACCCCCATATTCCTCACTTATCACTTACATTCTGTCAAGAAAGTACCGGGAATTATCGATTTAAATCTGGCGGGGAAATGAGGCAGGTAAAATTTTTTTTTCCTAGGTTGGTACCACTGTCCTTAATTACTATGCCAAGCTTGAGCGGGATCTGTCAACTAGTGTGTTTTCAACAGCTGATTAAGTCAGTCGATGTCAGAGTGCGTGCCGATTTTTACTATGGGTGATTACGTTGAGCAAAGAATTTGTATAAAGTTTTGTGTTGCAAATGAATTTTCGTGTGCCGATGCATAGAAAATGTTGCAAAAGGCCTTTGGTGATAATGCTCTATCGAAAACTCGTGCATATCAGTGGTACAGAGCCTTCAAGGACGGTCGTGAAGTGGTCGCCCATCGACGGCTTCGATCGAAGATAACGTCGATAAAATTAAGGAAAGGGTGCTGGAAAACCGTCGTACCAGCTTGAGAGAGATAGCACATGATCTTAAGATATCCCACGAGTCCGCACGTACGTTTTTGATTGATATTTTGGGCATGAGAAAGGTGGCCGCACGACTCGTACCGAAAGACCTTAATTTTCTTCAAAAACGTCATCGCGAACAGGTTGCTTCAGACATGCTGGATCGCTGTAATTCCGATTCTACATTCATGGAACGCATTATAACTGGGGATGAGACCTGGGTCTACGAGTACGATATGCAAACAAGCCAGCAATCATCGGAATGGGTGGCAAAAAATGAGCCGAAACCGAAAAAACCACGCCAAAGCCGCTCGAAAATGAAGGTGATGATCATTGTTTTCTTCGATATCCGTAGCGTGGTGCACTACGAATTCGTTCCAGAGGGTCAGACAGTAAACAAGGAGTATTACCTAGGTGTTATGAAACGTTTGCGTGAGCGTATCCGTAAGAAGCGGCCAAATTTGTGGGCGAACAACTCATGGATTTTGCATGACGATAACGCGCCTTCTCACCGAGCTATGATTGTGACTGACTTTCTCGCCAAAAACTCAACAAACGTGCTTCAGCAACCACCGTATTCGTCGGATGTGGCTCCCTGCGACTTTTTCCTCTTCCCAAAACTAAAATTGCTCCTTCGTGGCACCCGTTTTGAGTCGATTGAAGCCATAAAACAAAATTCGGCGCGAGAGCTAAAGTCCATCCCGGTAAGCGCCTATAAAAAATGTTTCGATAATTGGAAGTGCCGTTGGCATAGATGTATTGGAGCAAATGGAGCCTATTTTGAAGGCGACCCAATAAATTTTGACGATTAAATGTAAAAATGTTGTTTTAATTGAAAATTCCCGGTACTTTCTTGACAGAGTAGTATGTTTTATCTTATCAATCCGGCCAATTTTGTAGTTACGTGGAATTGGATTTATTTTTTGGTTAATGTTATGATTCAAGCGAGTCACATATTTCGCAAGATCTGTCTGTTGCGTATCAAAATCTTTCTTTGTTCCGTTAATCCTGTTAATCCTATTGAGTATAGAAAAACTCTTGGCAATTAGTTGATGAAACATAAGAAATGTAAAGTCCGCAAAATTCCCTCCTGGGGTACTCTGGAAATAGTCAAAAGAGATTTCGACGTAGATGTCCATCAATCCTGACCCACTAGATTTTCTTACTGCAAGGTATGATTTTTAGAAAAACTATTTTAAGCTTCGAAAGGAGGCAGAGGACAAGTTTATGATTTTTTCTATGGAATACACTGCTGCAGTGTGACTTTCGTTTATTATTGATTGTTGGCATGCTTTCATATTATTGAGAAGATAGTTGGGGCTCTTTCATTTTCCACGAACAAATCGGCAGATAAACTCTCGGTTTATAAAGAGAACACAACTTTATTGATCAAATTTGATTATATTCATAACATATTCTGCTTCAAGAGCGATAGAATTATTCCAGGGCTTCACTAAACTTTCGATACCCTTGCAGAACGATTTAACTCTGTCCCTAAAATAGACATTCATTTTGGCGACCTCCTCCTCATTCGAGCCAAAATTTTTTCCGGTTAGTGTTCTTAAGGTCTGAGAACTGGTAATAACCAGTAGGGGTGAAATCTTGTGTATAAGGTAGGCACGGAAACAATTCAAACTACAATTCGGTCAATTTTGACATAATAGCCAATGATTCGTGACATGTTGCATTGTCTTGGTGAAAGATATATTTTTCTGTTTGCATATGGAGCTTTTTCTTTCAAAATTCCTTGTTCGATCGATCCAGCTGGGCCATTGCCCTTCTTACTCTTTTAGAAGTAGTCGATGAACAACATACCGTATGCATCCCAAAATACGGACTCCGGACCCTTGCCAGCAATCTTTGAATCACTTGGAGCCAGGTTCCCTAGCTGCTGTTCACTCAGCTCAAGCTATTTTGGACTCAAACGTATAGTAATGGATCCGTGTTTCGACGCAAAAAATCCTGTGTATTCAGCTTAAACAGCTCTAAACAGCGTACGAAACAAATGACTCGTTGATTTTGATCCACTGTTAACAAATACGGCACTCACTCCGAAATCAAAATTCTCACAAACGAATATTCATGCAAAATAACGTTCCTTTGATATACTTAGAATGTCAGCTATATTCTGACTCTTCACTTCACGGTTTGTCAAAACGATTTCGTCTACTTTTTTGAAGTTTTTCGGTGTAATCACCTCTTTTGGACGGGCAGAGCGTGGTGCATTATTGGTGTTGATGCCACCTTTAAATTCAGCAAACAAGTCAACAATTTTGTATTTTTCTGGTGAAAAGTTTGCATAATACTTATCAAGCAAGCTTCCGCTTAAACGGCACTATTTTATTAATACACAAAATTATTTTTTCCAATTCGAAAAAAGTGGTACCACTGACTCTACCGTAACTTATGAACCAAGCATAATTATCGGAACAGCTGTATTTCGAAGGTTAGTACTTTCAACAAAAATATTTATTTTGTATTCATAACACCATCCGTGTGTTAGATCGACGTAATAAAGGGCCTTTCAGTATAAATGATAGTTTTTCAAATATAGACTTATCGGTTTATGGGTTTATCGGAAAATGCTCATCTTCGCCATGCCATTATTAGCCAATTGAGCCAATGAAAACGCATTGGATGGTCAAGAGGCTTTACTTCTGGCACTAATTGAACTTTGTAAGCCTTCAATCCGAGGTCTTTATGCTAAATTCGCCTCAGAGAATTGCGAGAAATGTTCTTGAGCACGATGACGAGTTAACGTTGACGAAAGTTCAGCCACATTCTGGGCTACATTAACAACATTTTCAGGTATGCTCACTGAAGAAGAAGGTGAACGGATTGTTTTATTAAATAACGATCATGTTTCCACGAATAAATTGATCCAGAGATTGCCGTGAGAACATTTCATTTCTATTAAAATTTCCTAACAGTTTGTATAGAAGATTGATTCATCACATTGGAAATAAGTTTTAAATATTTCCTAGTTTTGTTCAAGCGTTAATCGACTTATTTCGTTAATGTCGAATATTAAACTAACTTTCTGTTAAATCATAAATGACAGAAGTATTTATATTAAAAATAACACTCGGTTTATATTTCACAGTTTATTCAGAAATCTGACACGTGTTTCGGTATTTCAACCATCTTCAGAGGAGTACAAAAAGTAACTAAACTTAAAATCACAGAGGTTCATTTTTATTACAATTACAACATCTGTTGCTTTTTATGGCACATTTTTACAACAGAATCCAATACAGGCGTACTAGGAAAGAGTATTTGGGAATTGGTCAAATTTTCTTTATTCTCTAAAGATTTTTTGATTGAAAGAATCTCCAAATAGTCCATCACTTTACCCTTATTAACATTGTATAATAAACTAACATCCTTTTCGTTGAAAAAGTGATTATTCTCTATACAATGTTCTGCAAAACCGGTTGATTTATGGTTTTTTAGAATTGATACCCTATGTTCTTTCACTCGATGTTGTAAACACCGACCTGTTTGTCCAATATATATAGCATCACAATCATCACATTTTAGTTGGTAAATTCCCGTATTAGTCATATTAGGGTTCCTTTCTTTATTATTCCCTAAGAACGAAAAGGATGTTAGTTTATTATACAATGTTAATAAGGGTAAAGTGATGGACTATTTGGAGATTCTTTCAATCAAAAAATCTTTAGAGAATAAAGAAAATTTGACCAATTCCCAAATACTCTTTCCTAGTACGCCTGTATTGGATTCTGTTGTAAAAATGTGCCATAAAAAGCAACAGATGTTGTAATTGTAATAAAAATGAACCTCTGTGATTTTAAGTTTAGTTACTTTTTGTACTCCTCTGAAGATGGTTGAAATACCGAAACACGTGTCAGATTTCTGAATAAACTGTGAAATATAAACCGAGTGTTATTTTTAATATAAATATTATAATGTTTCACCTAGAACCAACCGCAAACTCAATTCTTCTTATTAATGACAGAAGTGTTACCAGACTAGAAATAACCACTACTTCAATGGCCCACCTTTTAAGAGCTAACATAAGCAATTTCTTAAATGTCATGTAGACTAAATTGACAATTCAAAATAATTAAATAAGTCATGAAAATAACTCGAGTATTCGTTTGTATCGATGAGGGTTTATTCAAAATTTTTAATGGGCTTTCGTCCAATATTTGTGTTCGATAAATCAACACAGTACTTTTCTCGCAAATTTTTGTTCAAAATATATTATTTTGACGGTGTGAAATATTTTTTGCTACTTTACTTTGTCCTTTGTTCCTTAGGACTATTTACTGTTAATTGACATATATTATGTAGGTTACAATTTGCTAACTTGCTGTTATAATTTCTATAACTAATCATAAGCGCGCATGAGCTTATAAGCAACAAATCAGTCAACAAAGCATGGGAATGAGTCGAATCATACTCGAGGCTCAACAAAGCATATCCAAACATGTTCCATAAGTCGGAAAACAGTGAACTATATTTGACAGTTAAATTTTCCTAGTTCGTACTTTTAAATAATTTAATAAATAAAATTTGAATATCAAAACAAATTAAAATATGTTTATCTTCTACAATTTTAATTTCAAAAAAATTTTTTATTCAAAAAACTTTTAGAATTAAATTAATGTCTAAAACAAGCACCGCTTACATTTAATAGACGTGTATAATCAAAACTCAATATATAATGTCAAATGGAATAAATAAACCAACAGATATACGAAAGTCATTAAAATTAATAAATAAATATTTAAAGGAAACAAAATTTTGTTTCTGGTCTCACCTTTAAAAACACCAATTGCCTTTTAAAACACACTTAAAGGACTTCTCAAAGAATATAATTTATTTGAAATATTTAATATATTTAAATATTCGAATAAGTTAATTCAGAAATCTCTAAAAACATGCACTATATCTTCAAAAAACGAATATAATTCTAAGCAATTCCTTCATCGGTCCTGAATAATATTCCAAATATCAAAATCAAAAAACTAACCTATATTAAACACTCACCACGTGTAAAGGACTAAAGCTTCGAAACACAGATCAACTTTATAATTCAAGATTGATCTATGTTCTAACAAAATCAAAGAACAGTGTGAGTTATTTTTAAGGTTTATTTAAATTCATTGACATTCCATAATGAGATTGTTGGTTTATTTATTCCATTTGACATTATATATTGAGTTTTGATTATATACGTCTATTAAATGTAAGCGGTGCTTGTTTTAGACATTAATTTAATTCTAAAAGTTTCTTGAATAAAAAATTTTTTTGAAATTAAAATTGTAGAAGATAAACATATTTTAATTTGTTTTGATATTCAAATTTTGTTATATTTCTTCTATCAAGTAAAAGGCTTTTCTATTTTATTTAGAATGAATAAAAATAATAATGATAACCAATAATGTATTTAGTTTCAAGAAATTTTACATGCTCTGTAGAAATTTACTCCTGCAATGAGCAGTTAACATACTACTTATCTAATATATAGATTTTACTCTTCACTAATAGCTATTTAACTCTTTTTCAATTTTTTTTCTTGAACTTGAAATAAACTTATTATAAATTTTGAAAGCCTAGGAGTCAACACCCTATCCTGCTGGGAGAATTTTCGTGTGGTGGGTGTGTGATGACGAGATAGTAAGTGGCATTTGTTGAAAACGTCATTAGGTTTTTTGAACATAAGTGGCATATTCCAAGATATAAGCTGCCGAAATAGTAAGTATGCCACATTTCCAAAATACCTCTCTGCAAGTATTTGTTTATTTCAAGTCCAAAATAGTTCGAATGACCTTCTTCTGGAGAATCGGCAGATCCTGGGTATAGACAGATATACTCCGAAGGAGAATACTATAGGTACGTAGCAACTAATGAAAATTGCCAAAGTAACCTGTCAAAGCTGCCTGTCTAGTTGATATATTTATTACTGTTGATATTGAATAAATGGATGTTGCAAGTTTCTTTTCCATTTTTCCAAGGTGAATTTTCCAGGATATTGCTTCGTCCATTTTTACATCCAACAATTTGATGGTCGTGCATTTTTTGCTCTCAAAAGAAGTCGTTGAGTTTTAGACTGATTCATTGCTAGAGAGTTGCACTTGAACTTGGAGAAACCTTATTTTCCAACCTCCGCAGCTGCTAGTAGTTGTATATCTTCAAAAGAAATGAAGTGTTGTCAGCAAATAATCTTCTTTGAATTGCATTTATAATATCAACTATGATGTTCTTCGTTCTTCACACTTTATTTTGTTGTTGTTTTCAAGCAAGAAAGGACAGTATCATAAGTAAAGGTGGATCCTCAATGGTACAGATAAGGAGTTTCTTTATCAGTAGTTCATGAATTATACTATTAAATATTTAAGCTAGATCACATGATATAACTTCGTACAACCTTTGTTGGTCCATTGCTGTGATGATGCTTCTCATGAGCTTCAGGTTTATCTTGAATTTCTAACATCGAGCTGTTCTTCACCTGGTATACAATAATAAAAATTGAAAATTCTTATTTTCGCTGTCTGTTACTTCTACCAAAAAATCTAAAGTCGTTCAACTTGACCACTTGGTTTTTCATTAAGACAATGCAGTTTCCTAGTTCCGGGCTCAAACCTTCATTGCTTCCATTCTATAGACTCACGACAGTTCCATCTGAAAATAAATTGAGCTTATGAATTTCTGCTATTTATATAGTAAATATGAGTTTTTTCTGGAAAACACCTAAACAGGTCAGTGTTCATTTGAAGGGTGACACGTTATTTCGAAGCTTTTGCAATTATAATTGAGGATATTCTGATAAATTGCAGTTCGTCTTGCGTTTTGGTATAAAAAACTCGTTAGAAGTGATGGGTGAAGTGCACTAAGTGGTAGTATTTCAATTAACAAGTTGTTGAAATTGATTTCTGTCAATTTCCATACAATAAAAGTATCTTTGTTTTTTTGTCAGAGAATAGTGTTAACATGTAATGAAATAACACCCAAAATATTTCAGAATGTGAGAAAAAATGTTGACCTCAAATTGTAAAAAAGAGTAAATTCTAGACAAAATAATAGATTTTCGTTTTCGTATAGGCGCCCAGAAAACATGTCTTTCATTATTTTGTTATATCTCAAACTGAATAATATCGATCAGGAATTGAATCGAAAAAAAAATTGCCTGATATCGAATCTATCTGATAGCTAACAAATGAACAAAATGGGTAGTTGAAATATTATTTTTTGTCATCATCGACGAAAAACTTTTCATACAAATATAAATTAAAATCTTTGCCAAAAGTATGCAAAAACTATTTTACGAATCGTCAAAATGATCAACACTAAAATCAATTTGAAATATTTCATATCACGACATGAAATATTTCATGAATTTCAATGAAAATTTGTAATCCTGGATATTTGTTTAAATATATTGAAGTAGTGAACGTTTTTAACAATATTATTAACTTACCGAAGAAATAGGTTCCTGAGAACTATTCAATCCAAGTTTCGTCCTTTGAGGGCTTTTGGCCCTTTTTCTGCTTTCATTTATTTGGCTATTCTCCAGGCCATTGCAGTCCTTTTTTGATGGAAATAGTATTATTCTATCCTTGTGAAAGTATATTGTATTCAAGTATTAGTATAGTTTTCCTGAGCCTATCCAATTCGGTCTTGATAGTCCTTTTGAGAGTTCAGAAAATATAATCAACATTTTCCTTCTCTTATTTAGTTTGGTTATATGGAAGCTATACGGTTTTATATGGAGATATAATTATTCTTTTCTTGTAGAAATATACGTCATATATTGTTATATTTCTTCTAGGCTTATCCAATTCGGTCTTGATAGTCCATTCAGGAGTTTCGGGAACATAACATTTTTCTACTTTCATTCAGTTTGGCGTTTGGCTCTATTGCATGTTATGATAGTTTTACAGTTCTGTTTTTTGATGACAGTATCATTCTGCTCTTATTGAAATATACTGTCTTCATATATTGGTGTAGGTATTTTTTCTAGACTTATCCAATTCGGCATTCATAATCTTTTTAAGAGTTCAGGGAACGTAATCAACGTTTTTCTGTTCTCATTCAGTTTAGCTATATCGCACGTCATGGTAGCAATAAAGTCCATTTTTGATCAGTATTATTCTTCCGTTGTTGAAACATACTGTCCTTTTGTATTGGTATATTTTTTCTAGTCCTTTATGATTTTGAGAAACACAATCAACATTTTTCTACTCTCATTCTGTTTGGCTACACTGCAAGTCAAGTTAGAGGTATACTTTCCTCTTTTGATGGAAATAGTATTATTCTTTCATTGTTGAAATATACTGTCTCTATTTAATGTCTGCATTCCTGTATATGAAATTTTCGTAATATGGACTTCTTGCGAGATAAAATACGCAGAAGAGGTAGAAACTTTTCCCAGATCATAGAGATTTTCCTTTTTAATCTCAAGTCTCAATTGACTAATAAGGTCGCCATAATGTTGGTTTTACTTTTTCAGCAGGTTTAGCCTTCAATGTTTTACTAGATGAACGTCCAGTACTACAGTTCGGTATTATATCCGAGTCTAGGGAGAGAATATCAATATCAATTGACCCTTGACTGGAATTCAGCGGAGAGTCAATGTCAGGTGACGACATTATACTTGAAGCTGTCGAGCTTCTTCCATCGTAATGATCAAAGACATGTGACTGATGTAAGAAACCTGGTGGTAACGATATTTTGAAGTTACTATTTGTTGTTTGACTCAACGTCTCTGATTTGTGAGTATCATATAAAGGAGGCATTTGATGAACATACGGTTGAGATATCATACAGGAATTCAATCTAGGGACCCCTGGATCTGGAAGAAATAAAATTGAATTTATTTAAAAAATTGTTAATAGGATATTAGGGATTTGGAACCACCTATCACAAAAGTTATATTTTTATTTAAGTTGAAAATATGAAGATTCAAGTATCCACGTGATATTCTCCTAAACTTTTGTCTTCACAAAGAACGGCTCAATAGAACTGAAAATGGGTACTTTTTGTACTTAAGTTTAGTTGTTCAAGACTACTTGTGACCTGTAATTTTTAAAATAGGGTAATCTAGGCAAAATCGTAGTACTTCTGATCCAAATACAGAAGGAAGATAGAAATAATGAATTTCATTGTTCTATAACCCCTTCAATCGGTGAATTTTGGATTAATTAGGAATTGAATTTGAAAAAAATTGAAAAGTTAACCTAAACGTTCACTAAAAACTTGGCTGGAAACCAGTTTGATATTTCTTTTTATTTCCCTTTTGGGGTGATTAAAATGTATTATTTTTAAATGGTGGACCACTTAAATTTGCATTATGATCGGTTAGAAATAAAATATTAATGAATATTTTTTCAAAGTTATTAGTCTATTAGAAAGTCTGAACTCTGGCATTTACGAATAAAAAATATATCACTAAATGAGCGTAGCACTCATCCTAAATGGATATCCACAAAAAATAGCGTCAACGGAGTCAAATCACAGCTTCATCGCTAAAGATGGTTTTTCGGGGAAAATGTTAATCTTCGGCCTGTGATCATTAGCCAATTGAGCGAAGTGGAAACGCATCGGATGGTCACAATGTTTTACTTCTTGCACTAATTGAAATTTGTAAGCCTTTATACCGAGGTCTTTGCGCAAAACTCTCTTCAGGAAAATGCCAGAAGTGTTCTTGAACACGATGAGGAGTTCATAGATATGCAGCCAGATTCTGGGCAATATTTTCCAGTGTGCTCACTAGACGAGAACGTGAACGGATTGTTTTATCAAATAACGGCCAGTTTTCACAAAGTGATCTACAAATTACCGCAAGGGCATTTTATGTCTATTGAATTTTCCACGCAAATTTCTAACAGTTTTTATAGAAGATTCACTACTTTGGAAATAAATTTTTAATATCTTCCAGTTCTGTTTAAACATAAATTGAGACATTTCGTGACAAATATTAAACTTACTTTCTTTTCAAAGAAGAATAACAGAAGTGTCGCCAGGCTCGGAATAACCACTACTTCAAAATGCAAACTCTAGATGGCTCTCCCTTTTATAATAATTAAGCTGAAAATGCCATTACAATATATACGTGTTAAGGGAGGATGAATTCAATATTTAAAAATATTAAAATGCATAAAAAAATAACCCCAGTATTTTTTCAGCGAAAAACCGCTTTTATTTATTTCTTTCTGTTACTGAAAAAATAAAATTTTAGGAGAGTATCGTGCTGGCAATGAGTATATTTTGTGTCCTCCTGATTATGAATCTGACTCATGATATTTTCAAGTAATTTTTTTCGAATGTTATAATGCGTGAATTGAGTTTGATAATGAATTAGTTTTCAGTAAGTCTAACGTAATCATTTCGTATAATATTCGGCACTAAATTCACCAAATAACAACATGTGGCTCCTAGATTTGAGAGTAAAAAAAGTAATATTGGGTGATCAACTAAAACTTACACATTATCAGTGGCCCAACAACGGGTGGTTGCACATATGAAAGATTTGACCAAAGATGACCCCTATGATAGTCTGCACTCAACAATGGTGGATTCGTCACAATAGGATTATATAATCCAGGGTTCCAACCCATCCTATGAGCATATTGGTAATCTGGAAAAAATTATTATTCTGGGTATATTTCAATGAATACTAAATTTACTGGAAAGTGTGTACGTCTACAATCTGATATTATTGTCCGCATAACAGTTTTTTTTATTGTACCAGACGATAAATTTGTATTTTATCCTTTTGTATTCCCTGACTTATCTATAGCAAGACTTCAAATTCTGGTGAAAAATTAAATTTCAAAGAAAATTGCAATTTTTTGCACAAAAGTCGCCAATGTGGTGCTCTGTTACTAGTGATGTGAATTACTAGTGAACAAATTAAAAAAAAATTTTACATTCTGGTAGCTGAGGAATGATTAAAACAATGCCCCGTATACAAGTTGTGTGATTCTATTGGGTGTTTTTTTTTTGAGTGATAGAACTTAAAATTGAAATAAAACACATTTAAATTAAGATTGAAGCCAAATTTTTTTTATTTGAAAGATAATTTTATGACATTTATGATTTAAAAATAATTTTCTGCATATGTCCACCGCGACTAGCTCTGAGGAACCGCATTCGAGCAGATAATTTTGGACCACTTTTTCGAATAATTCAGGCCTTATTTCATCAATAACACGAGTTATGTTGGCTTCCAAAACGTTAATAAGCATAAACCAATGACTTGACATAACCTCAAAGAAAATAATTCAGTGGAGTTATGTCGCATGATCTTGGAGGCCAATTAATTGCGCCATTTCTCGAAATAATGTTATCGCTAAATCTTTCTTTCAATAAATCAATTGTTAGGGTAGCAGCATGAGGTGTAGAACCATCTTGTTGGAACCAAAACACTTCCGGGTCGATACCATTCAAGATTTGAAACAAATAATCATTGATCATCGATCTGTAACGAGCACCATTCACTGTAACATTAGCTCCAGCATCGCTTTTAAAGAAATATGAACCGATGATGCTTCCAGCATGTAAAGCACACCATACAGTGCATTTTTTAGGATGCAATGGAACCTTCAGAACTTGTGAGGATGGTTTTCACTCCATATACGGCAATTTTGCTTGTTTACCCAGCCGTTCAACCAGAAATGAGCTTCACCACTAAACACAATTTTGAGATAAAAAAATGGATCAAGTTCAAACTGTTCTAGGGCCCAGTCAGCAAACAAACGACGATTATTATGTTCAAGTGGTTTTAGTTCTTGAACAAGTTGGATCTTGTATGGGTGTAGACAAAGATTTTTACGCAAAATTTTCCATGTAGTGGATGTACAGAGTCCAACTTGTTGTGAACGTCGACGAATAGACAAATCTGGATCATCATTAACACTCTGACTTACAGCAGCGATATTTTCTTCTGTACGTACAGTTCTTTGTCTTGTTGTTGTTGTTGCATCGAGTAGAGAAAATGTTGTCCGAAATCTATCGATGGTTCGACGAATAAGCTGCTCTGATGGACGATTATGTAAACCATAAATTTCGAGTGCTCTATAAGTCTGGCGGATAGAACACTGATTTTGAAAATAAATTTCAACAATTTGTAAACGTTGTTGCGGCGTGAGGTTTCTATGATAATTTGTTAATGCTTACTGAACAGAAATGTCAAAACTACATGGCTTCTACCTTCTGTCAAATCACAGTTATTCCTATCGAAAGTTTTATCACCCTAGAAAAAACACCCGATACTAATGTCTTGTAAAATTACACTTGTTGTTAATCGTTTGAATTAGTGTGCTTGAATTTGTAAATTTAATTGAATAAAAAAAGTTAAAACATTTTATCTACCCTTGCTGTTTAAGTGTTACTTTATCTACCCTTGCGGTTAAAATGATGCTCTGTCTACTCAAATGAAGTGCAATATTTAACATTAGTTATATAAATATTATATTAATTTTCTTGTAGAAACTATCGTCTAAAACATAATAGTCTATGTAGATAACACTATTTCAAAGGTAAAATGACAGTTTCAATAATCCGATTGTACATAATAATATTCAGGATAATAAGAATACACTGGGTGTATTCTCATTTCGCATCAATATCGATGAAATATGAAGGTTACGTTGACCAGTTTTTTCGATTATCGTGGCATTTTTGTCAGAAAATAAAACAATAAAAAAGAATAATATTTCAGCTTTAATAAGTCTTTGAAAGAGTTCATAGTTTCAAGTTCCTTGTAAAGAGGTAGGTTTGTTGAAAAATATTGAATTGTATCAGGTTTGCGGAAAAAAATATTTACATCAGTTCACAAGACTGTAAACGAATAAAAGGACAGAAAGTTATCGAACTACCATCATTATATCCTAATATAGCTTCAGCTGACTTTAGAATATCGAAAATCCATTTCGAGTCATTCATCAACAGAAGACAAAAGAGAATTCGTGGACAGTAATAAAATGATCTCAAAAAATGTTTTGATGATCGGATAATTTATTCATTGGCGTAAGTGGATTTCTAGAGGGAACTACTTTGAAGGCGATACAATAAATATGGACGAATAATACATATTCTGTGCTTCATTGGTAGACTGCCTTCACTTTTGTGACACTGTGTAGTATTAATTAATCATCATTGGGTGATCACTCCATCAGCAAAAATTCTGTATTAACTCCCCTTTTAAAATATAAGAAAGATATTTATTAACTTGAATGATATACCGGTCATTTTATCACAACAAGGTACATTATATGTTTTTGACCATGATTATAATATACCAAATTTCAAATGTCTAGCCCGACCAGTGTAAAGGTGAATGACCTTTATGAATCTTATAGTATAAAATATTTATCGGAGTTTATCTTATGGTAAGTTAATTTGTGGTAAGTAATAAACGAATATATATCCTAACATTGGTTAATATTTTATGTTGAAATATACTCAGTGAATAAAGCTTAAGTATTCTTCGCGATATTTTGATATCAAATTTATTACATTTGTAGTCAAATAGAGGAATCAGTGATCTAAAGTAGGACCCCATGGCATGTTCATTTATTTGTTTCTATTTGAAACATTTGTGAAGCCGAGCGCTGTTATATTCAACCTGAAGTAATTTTAATCTCCCTCAATTAAGTGTGCGGTTGATATTAGTTTCGAACCAGATATTTATAAGGACATACAAAGGTTTGCAATATCTTAATTGAAAATGTCAGTTAAAAAATTTAATAATTTTTGCGCGCTTGTTCCAGTGAACATCGTACTATCGTTTCGCCCATGTATCTGTAATTTTAGAATTTTGAGACGAAAACTGTCTCGAACGACTATATTGGACTCACTGGACAATCCGAGTAATTCACTCCGTTCCATAATCCGTAAACATCCTAACTTTAAAACGGAAAGAACAAGAGATTTAAATTTTTTGTGTAGATTAGGAGCCTAATACCTCGGCTAAGTTTTTTAATCGGTAAAACCGGTTCCAGCAAAATTTCATGAGGGTCATATGATTAGAAGATTCAAAACATGAGTAACATTTTGTGAGCAGAGCAGCGTTGAGCGCTGAAGAAACTATAGCAACAGTCTCACTATCGACTTTAAACTTAGCATAGCAACAGACCTACAGACAACTTGATGATTTAATCCATTCTCCAAATCCGTTACATAAAAGTATTGAGTTAACAATGATAGTAGGAACTGAAATTATTGAAATTTAACAAAAACTAAAGTGATGATGATAAACATAACTTTTCTATTTCTCATAAACGAAATTGCTATAAACCCAGTATATAATTTCTATATACGAAAAATATTGTTGAATACCCAGAAAAATTTTAATTCTCTCGGCTAACTATGGCAAAACATCTTCAGCAAATAAAAAAATTGCTTAATATCATTTCTTAATAAAATCAATGACATCAATATAACCTTCAGAATAAACCAGTGTTGGGGAAAATTTTTCAGAAAATTTAAACCCAAAGTAAATAAAACTAAATAATCAAGTGTTTTCCAATTGTTGTAGGATACCTCCAAAAACTTATATTGAATAAACCGGAAGGTCTTTTAGTACTAGAATAAGGAAGAATAGGCAATATTTCCTCAATAAAAAGTTGGATTCAACTTATGCAGAATATCTAATAAGAGAAAAATAATTTCAAGGAGTTGAGATTTCGCAGAAAAAAAATCAAGGCCTCAAGCTGAACTTATTACAATGCAGAAATAAATCAGTGATAAAAATATTACTGTACTCTCATTACAAAAATATCTAAATATTTGCATATCCAATTTTTGAATTAGTTGTTTGAAAGCATCTGAAGAAGCTAAAATGTAGTGAAATGTATTATGTTTCAATTCATAATAAAGAGAAGTTCACCTATATGTATATTGTTCAATCAGAAAATTCAGAGCTCTAAAAAACTAACTATTAGTTGTAAAATACACAGTAAAAATAGATTAACTGTTTTGAGTGTCATACGTATCCTATCTTTCATATAAATCTGTAGATGATTTCCTGATTTAAAATTTCTTCCAGTACTAAATTTAACAAAATTGACTATTCGAGCAGAACTTACTTGATTTTGTCCTAGGTTCTCTTGGACCATCCACGGTGACCTTAATAGCCTGGTTAAGAGTGCCAACTTGACAAGGATTTGAGGCAATGGTAATGGTTAAAGTGAACGTTTTTCCACGACCACTTCTGCCAATGAATCTCATGTCATTGAAAATAGCGACCTTGTTTTTCATTACAGCTATAGAATTCCTAATTTCCGGGCAACAATTTTCCTCGTTACCCGCAGAAATAAACACCTTCGTACCATCTTCCACATCATCGTCCAAAGATACCACCGTAAACGCGTTAGGTAAAATCTTGTTCGATCTCCAATGTGTCGGAAGCGCACTACATTTAATAACAGGGTTTTCCGTTTGCACCAAATCGCCCGAAATATGCTGCGCGATTTCTTGTTGCGGATACATGTTGACAGAGGCGCCAATTCACTTGTTTATAAAAA
The DNA here is from genome assembly GCA_034642435.1 of Megalocaria dilatata. Classification (NCBI taxonomy): domain Eukaryota; kingdom Metazoa; phylum Arthropoda; class Insecta; order Coleoptera; family Coccinellidae; genus Megalocaria; species Megalocaria dilatata. The sequence goes on along the minus strand of CM067859.1, from coordinate 45,335,924 downwards.
CGACCGTTTAGAGCTGAGCTAAGTGACACCTGATAACACGAGAACAAACTAATACAAGCTTCAAACTGGTGTAACACGATATGCTATACTATTTGTGCTAAGCGGTACTTGTCATAACGAGAACAAGCTAAGACTAACTTCGAATTGGTGTAACAACATAATATAGTATTTGCTAAGTACCTGCAATTTGCTTTACACCCCCACCTTAGTGAAGGGTGACGTCAAGACGCTACCTCTGATTGGTGGAAAAAGTAGAGAACTAAATATGGAAAGTCTAAAAATTTGAATAAGTAATTTGTTGAAACCAAAAGAAAAAATAATGAAGAAACATAAACTTTAAGAATTAAATCAGAACAAAATTTTTTAATGAACGAAATATATGACGAATGAAATTCGCATAAAATAATTTCAATAGTGATTAAAATGAATACAGATGAATTAATACATTAAGATAATACTTGATCATATTTCTGGACGACACAGAATTCGTATGTTCAAACAGAAATAGGTTATAAAAGCACTTAAATGTAATTGTCATTATAAAATAAAACACTTGTTTACATTTTCTACTTTATAGATATAGTAGAAAATGTAAACAAGTGTTTTATTTTATAATGAATAAAGTAGAAAATGTAAACAAGTGTTTTATTTTATAATGACAATTACAACTGATTTCTACCAAGCAACGGCCCAATCTATCATACACTTAAATGTATTTTTACCATGGTTTTAGATGTTTCAGATTAATCCGAAAATTGACCAATATGGAGCATTAATGGTTTGCATCTATCTGAAGTATTTTGATAATCACTTCCTCAATAATACAGTTTCAGATTTCATTACACATTTGTCTAATTAAAATCGAATTACAATATTCTTGTTTAAAAAATCTAATTATCTCCAGAAAAAACTGAAGAATTAAAGTGATAAAATACAAAAAAAGGAAGATATTAGTTTTTCATTTGTATTATAACATTTTGATGGAACACATATTGATAACTTTACAATCGAAATGGTGCTTATTCAACCATACCACTCTATTTACTCAACTTCAAACTAACATGCAAATATTATTCTCCAAATACTAACTTATAATGTCAGCCTTATTTGTACATAATATAACTAAAGGGTAAATTGAAAATCTATAAAATTATAAAAAAAAATCATTTCGAGTCATTTACTCGTAGGACTGAGTTATTTTTGAGCGCTTGTTCTAGAGGACAGCGTGCTATTGTTTTGCACAAATATCTGTAAGTTTCAACTGTTGAGCCGAAAATGGCTAAGTTAGACTCACTTATGAAGAATAAGAAGTGAAAAGTAATACTGTTCGGCCGGTCTGTCCATAAACACAATAACTTTCGAACGCAAACTTCTAGAGACTTAAAACGTTCAATTGAATTCGTTGATGACCATAATCGGTTTATCCACATTTGAAATTTTTTCATATTTTTATCAAGATTTTCGAAACAACAGAGCCGTTGGATTTGAAATTGGGTATTTAGAGGGAAACTATTCACATGCAAAATTTCGTGAGGATCATATGATTAAAAAATTCTAAAAACGATTTTTTGTGAGCAGAGCAGCGAAACCATAGAAACAGTCCTACGATCGAGTTCAAATAGAGCGTTTGGATGTAAAAGCGAAAAATTTTCTGACTTAAACTCAGTAATTTTCACTATTTTTAAATAAACGTTCGTTATTTCCTATACTAAACATGATAATAGTTTTACTGAGATTATTTTAATTTTCACATATCTACATTTCGAATGCCTGAACTTATTTTGGAAATACCTATAATAACAGTTTAAAATGAGTGTATTTCCGAAATAGTTAAAGTTATTCAAAATGTAACAAATTACAAATATTTTGGCAAAATGATAGTACGCTGTTCCTTAGAACTAGCACGCAAAAATCTAACGATACTACTGTGATAGCGAAACAATTGTTATATTCATAATATATATGTGCAAATTAGAATTACCTTATTTAAATAATAATAATATTTAAATGACTAAATCGGCAAACAGTGATTCAATTGAATATACTTGACATATTCAAACCGAATTACCAAATACTGAACATATAATGATGTAACAATTTTTACTCCAGAAGTAATATGTTCTTGAAAAACATTCTAACAATTGTTGGCCGTGAAATCAACTTGTTATAGCAATATAAAATTCATCCAACTCCCGGCACACTTTTCAGGATATTCGTCAAGATCCATATTCCCTTCTCTGATTATTCATTCATTAAATTTCAAAAATTTATTTAGTTACCTGATTGAAAGATTCAATGAAAAAACTAGCAATTTTGAAAAACACTTCTAAGATGTAAATATCGAGATGAAAAAATTATGAATTTTCATTTGAAATATGAATCGCCTACTGTGTTTATGTAGAAATGTATAATAAGTTAGTTGATTTATAATAAAATATATCAGAAAATTTTATAAGTTTATTTACTACAGTGACCCCATTTCATGTTCAGGATAAGAAAATCTTTCATTTTCTGTTTATAAAGCCTTGTATTTATAAATACCCAAAATAGACCAAACAGAATTTAATAAGAATAGGAATTTTACTGATTGATCAGTTATAAATGAGATAATCGGACAAATCAATATCAGTCCAATTTATCAAAGTAACTTATATATGAACGCTACCAGAGAAACTACTAAAATGTAGAAAAAATTTGTTTTAGTAGGAAAACTAATATTCAATTCAATTAAGTAAGATAAATATAAAATATTTCAAGAATATATATTTTAAATAATATTGTCATTCTTTTGGATTGGAGATTTAAATTATTTATATTCCAATTTGCACATAAGGTTTCCAAATTAAAATCTGAATCTTGCAATGAAAGAAATTACGGTGCCTCTCGAAATGTTCTCTTTATATGGTTGAAATTTTTCGACGAAAATAATCAGGTTTATTTTTATTGCAATTTTACATAATCAAAAACGAAACAATGAAATTTGCATTAAAATATAATATAGTACCATAGTATGAGAAATTGTCAAATATATACTTGGTATAAGAAGTTAAATAAATCCATTAATTATTTTGCAGTTTTATTTGTGGGCTTTTAGAAATTATATACGGTGCCAATATTACTTTCCGGAAAAATCTGTATCTGAAATAATTTACTTGAAACATGAACCAGCTTCAATTACAAGGTCATAGGAAAAATCAATTTTACATAAAGGAGTTTATATCGATGTTAATTTTGTTAATTATTTGAAGAGTATTAGTTAGTACGGATATTCCTAAATTTTTTTTATTGCATATTATAATTTTAATTTTAAATTATTTTTTATTTTTAACGTGCCATATAATATTTCATGTCTAAAAATTCACTACGTCATCCTTCAAATTCTTTTGAACCTAATTGGAGTTATAATATCATCAGCGATCAAATGAAAAATCTGGTTTAAAACAAATCACATTGATGTGAGATATTATTCACAATATAAAGCATTTCAACAAGAATCGTCTATATACATTTTCAAGGGGACAGAAAAGACATAGACATAGACGTCAGCAAACAGTTCAACTAAATCATAGGGCTTGTGAGTTCTTTACTTTCGCTAATTTGTAGAAAGATGCCGTATATCTATTTAATTACGGGGAGGTAATACGATCCTATACTTGACTTCAGGTAAAGTGAATTATTGGCAACTTTGAATGTTCAAATTTTCTTATCTCCTAATTATTATTTTTCCTGAAATATTTCATTCTGCAATACCGCCGATATTATAAAACACCCGTGTGTTTAAATTAAGAATAATGAAGTTCGAATGTTCGCCAATCTATTCACATACGTTAGGATTAAGTAGGTTTTTATTGAAACGCCATTGGTCGACCTAATTACTTAGATCTTATTAAGATCTAAGTACTTAGGTAGAATTATTGTATCGAAAATTTAACGCTGAGTAATATTCATTAATCAAATTTATCAAACAACTTGTATTAATTTTTGAGCCGGCTGAATCTCCTGACGTAAATTCAGTGTTTTCAAAATGTTTTTTTTAAACCTGCAAACAGGAATAACTAACTCACAAAAGTTTCCTGTCATTTCAATAGCATTCTTGGAAGTCAGTATCTTTTTCAATGTACACATTACGTAATTGCTTCCCATTTAGCAATAATGCAACCATAATTAGACAAAATCTGCAAGAGATTCAGTAGATCATATTAACAAATGGGCAGAATTTATCTCTATAATTGTTCTTGGAAATTTTGTATTGAAGTACACTGACTCCCTATTATGCACATTAAGTAAGTACCTATCGTTTTCAACATTATCGGCTACGGCACGTTTTCTTGGTAGTTGTGGCCATTTGCATCATCCCAGTCTACAAATGAAGATACCGCAAACAGGATTTACCTTCGCCTTCACCTGTGCCCTCAAGTTCCTTATAGTGGGTGTTAATATGAGGCAATTAACTTTCATTTCATCCAGATATCATTAGCGATACCTCATGAAGATATGTTGATTCTAAAGTGCTAGAATAAAGCTTCAGTGGTTTTAAGACAATGTCTATGTAAATATTGAAGTTGAACTTAAATTTGAACTCAAAAAATTGTTTAAAAACTGTTTTTTTTTAATTTTGGTACAGGCGAAGGACGTTCAAAATATTTTCTTGGAAATGTTTTTTAATTTTCATCATTTGAGTCTATGCTGAAATGCCTGTAAATTTTTGATGAAAATAATGATTCATTACTGTTTTTTTAACAATAGTAATTTTATATTATTATATTCATGCAATATAAAAAAACAGTATACGGTATAGTATCAAGGAACCTTTACTATGAAAGGACATATTAAAGTTATAGCAAAAAAATGGTTTTTGCTTTTACACGCTTGTTCATATCACCCACGACTCTCACGAAATTTTGCATTAGCCTTTGTGTCGTAATTTTACATTAAAATTCTAAATTAAAACTTTGGTGCGTTTAGAAAATATTCAGATAAACAAAGCTCAATTGTACTTATTTAGTATATATTTTTAATTCTTGAATTAGAAAATTATAACAAAATGTTCATTTTATGTACTTATACAACCTCCATGTAATTGTAAACATTTGGCTAAACGTCGAGGTACACCCGAAACTAGATCGTCTCCATAATTTTCAGTGATGGTAGTCAAGGACTTTGAAACTGACTGAATTAAATCGTCTTTATTTCGTAGCTGTGCTCGTTCAACTTCAATCTTCATTAGTTTCCATATGTTTTCAATGGGACCAAGATCTGGTGAAGCTGCTGGCCATGAAATGGTTATCACTTGGTGTTCTTACATCCAAGATTGAGTATAAAGCATGCACAGTTTCAAGGAGAAAATCGTTTAGGATGCCACAGTACTTTAAACTATTAATGGTACCATCAACTATACAGAGATGCATAGCACCACACTGAGATGTTGCTGCCCAAACCATTACTCTGATGGAAAATTTGGAAATTTGAACGGTAACAGAATGTTTTGATAAGATTTTTTAGTGATTTCTACAAAGGTGGAAGCAACTTTCATCAGATATAAAGACATTATCAAAATTATCTTCTTGAAAGAGTTGACAAAATACTAACCCTCGTGCCTTTTGTAAAGGTGTCATTATAGGGATTTTTTTTGTTTCCTTGATATGTAGTCTTGTCTTTTCAGTGACATACGGACGGTTTCTGGAAATACTTTTATATTTCGTTGATTTCAAAATCTATTAGCCAATTTGCGAAATTTCATGCGCGGATAGTGTCGACCTAAGACCAATAAAGCGTTTCAATTATTTCCTTTAGTCTTACTCGGTTATAATAAAGTAAATAAATCACTTGGCTTAAGTTCCACAAAATTTTAATTTCATGTTGTTGGTATATATGTTTTGAAAAAGGGTTGAAACCCGAAATATATATATATATATATATATATATATATATATATATATATTGATATATATATTATTTTTGTCTTTGTTTTGAATCTTCTAATGATACCATCCTCTTGAAGTTTTGCAGAAATATGTGCTCCACCAAATTTAAGATCATTCGGATTTTTAATTAGGAACATATCAATGAAATTAAGAAAAGTGAATAACTGCGAAACCATTTCACTGATTTTATCCATTTAAGAACCTGAGCCCACGCAAAAAGCCTTTCCATTCGAAAGTGTTTAAGGCAGGCCTCAATACTGATCCGCTCACAATTTTTTTAACTTCTAAGCATACGTTCCTCACGAAATTTTGCAAAAAAATGAACGCTATTATTCTACTTCCAAATGTCGAATTTTACATCGATCAAAGTTGAAGTATCCAGAATATTGAAATAATATGAAAAAATTTTCAAACGCTAAGAATTGCGAAATTATTAAACCAATTTTTTTCCATTAACGAATTCAACCGAGACCTTGAATATTTCCTCAAACTTTCAAGACTCTAGATGGTTCCGTTCGAACGGTCATAATTAATTCAGTGAGTCCAACCTTGTCGTTTAGACTAGAAATTCGGCTAGAAATTCGAAAATTACAGATATGTTAGCGAAAATATAGCACACTGTTCCCTGGAACAAGGGCGCAAAAATATGGGATATGATTATTTTAATACTGTTAAAAATTTCAAATCACTGACAAAAATTACATCTAATGTAACAAAACAAAAAATAATAAGCGATTTTAGAGACATTAAAAAACTAAATTTTTTGTAAATTTATTCAACACTATATCTTAGAAATTAAGCTTTTTCGGAACTCTGTTAATATGAAGAATTATTTTCAAAATCATTCAAGTATTCATTATTTGGGATCAGTGTTGAAAAACTCCTCATTATATTCAACTTTGGTGGCGGAAGTTCCATCAAGTAATTAGATCCGCAGATAAAAAAGTGTGTCAGCCTGTCCGTACGTACATGATTTGCGAAAGGAATAACTTTATAATTTAATTCTATTATCAAGTCCCTTGATTTTCAAAAAAATAGTAAAATGTGATTTTTGTTCAAATTTACTTTTAACAAAATTGAAACAAAAATCGAGTAGTTTTTAAAATAACGAATTCAATATTCATTGGAATGATCGAAATTTGAATGTTATAATAATAAAAGTAAGAACAAATTCAAATGTGAGTCAATACTAAATAGATGTAATTAAAATAACTTCAAATTCAGAATTATATTCTTCTGCAATATATAAGGAATGTTATATACAAAAACTATCAAAATGATATGCTTACATATAATCAATATTTAATATTTTTCAATATCTCAGAAAACACTGATTTACTTCACGACATGAAACGTATTAACATACTACTCTGTCAAGAAAGTATCGGGAATTTTCAATTAAAACAACATTTTTACATTTAATCGTTAACATTTATTGGGTCGCCTTCAAAATAAGCTCCATTTGCTCCAATACATCTATGCCAACGGCACTTCCAATTATCGAAACATTTTTTATAGGCGCTTTCCGGGATGGACCGAATTTTGTTTTATGGCTTCAATCGACTCAAAACGGTGCCACGAAGGGGCAATTTTAGTTTTGGGAAGAGGAAAAAGTCGCAGGGAGCCAAATCCGGCGAATACGGTGGTTGCTGAAGCACGTTTGTTGAGTTTTTGGCGAGAAAGTCAGTCACAATCGTAGCTCGGTGAGAAGGCGCGTTATCGTCATGCAAAATCCATGAGTTGTTCGCCCACAAATTTGGCCGCTTCTTACGGATACGCTCACGCAAACGTTTCATAACGCCTAGTTTACCGTCTGACCCTCTGGAACGTATTCGTAGTGCACCACGCCACGGATATCGAAGAAAACAATGAGCATCACCTTCATTTTCGAGCGGCTTTGGCGTGGTTTTTTCGGTTTCGGCTCATTTTTTGCCACCCATTCCGATGATTGCTGGCTTGTTTGCATATCGTACTCGTAGACCCAGGTCTCATCACCAGTTATAATGCGTTCCATGAATGTAGAATTGGAATTACAGCGTGTCTGAAGCAACCCGTTCGCGATGACGTTTTTGAAGAAAATTCAGGTCTTTCGGTACGAGTCGTGCGGCCACCTTTCTCATGCCCAAAATATCAATCAAAATCGTACGTGTGGACTCGTGGGATATCTTAAGATCATGTGCTATCTCTCTCAAGCTGGTACGACGGTTTTCCAGCACCCTTTCCTTAATTTTATCGACGTTATCTTCGATCGAAGCCGTCGATGGGCGACCACTTCACGACCGTCCTTGAAGGCTCTTAACCACTGATATGCACGAGTTTTCGATAGAGCATTATCACCAAAGGCCTTTTGCAACATTTTCAATGCATCGGCACACGAAAATTCATTTGCAACACAGAACTTTAAACAAATTCTTTGCTCAACGTAATCACCCATAGTAAAAATCGGCACGCACTCTGACATCGACTGACTTAATCAGCTGTTGCAAACACACTAGTAGACAGATCCCGCTCAAGCTTGGCATAGTAATTAAGGACAGTGGTACCAACCTAGGAAAAAAAATTTTTACCTGCCTCATTGCCCCGGCAGATTTAAATCGATAATTCCCGGTACTTTCTTGACAGAATGTAAGTGTATCAATAAAATTATATACGTATGTATAAGAACATACAAATACAGGAAAATCCACTACCCAAAAATTATCTGAAATTCTCAAAATAAAGTTGAAGTTACATAATAATAGTAGTAATAAATATCGCGTCGATCATATTAGGAATAATAAGTTCTATCGGTTTTGGTAAGAGATATCTCTAGTTCATTATTCCATTGTTTCATCTGGCAAAACCTTCATTTTTAAGTGTCATCATTAGGCTTTCTTTTTAGTATTTGTCATTTCGCTAAAGTGTTAATAATAATAATAATAATAATAATAACAATTATAATTATTATTATTATTATTATTATTATTATTATTATTATTATTATTATTATTATTATTATTATTATTATTATTATTATTATTATTATTATTATTATTATTATTATTATTATTATTATTATTATTATTATTATTATTATTATTATTATATATTTTTTCCCATAAATCATTTCATTACATCATATTATTACAAAAGCTGCAAAACATATATGAAATATATAAGGTGGACAATCCTTTTAACATTTGCTGCATGAGAAATATACAAAATAAAATATACCCTCACAAAGGTAGCACCTGTGGTGAGTACTTCATATGTTGGATTAAAACAATATCAATTTTTTTTCGAAATGAAATAAATGAACTCGAATAAAATAGAAACATAAACTAAAGACCAAGGCAAAAGTAGGAATTTTTCTATCAATAAACTGCATGCTGTAGGTTCTTTCTACTCTTCGTATCCACTTCTTCAGTCTTCGCTGGATGATTCTTATGCTGATAGCTGATTTAATCTCAATTGGAAGTTCATTAAATATTCTCGGTCCTAAATAAACATAACATCTTTGAGTTAAGATCTTATTCATTCTTGGCAGGGTGAGTACAAAACTTATTGTATCTGGTATCAAGATTGTGGGTCACGAGTTGTTCCGGCTTCAGATTAACCTTCGTATAAAGAAGAACTGTGTAACAATACATTATATATATATATATATATACATATATATATATATATATATATATATATATATATATATTCAATACACCCGACAATTTATACAGTTCTTCGGTAAGAAAGGTGATCTCCTTTTTGAAAATTATCCTCAGGAATCATTTTTGTAGATCAATTAGTCTGTTGATTTCATTTTTATATGCAGCTCCCCAAGCTATAATACCATACACAAGTTGGGATTCAAGAAGAGAATGGTACAAAATCAACATATGTCTGACATCCAAAATCCCAGCCAAACACTTGAACCTAGAAACCAGACCTCTCAACTTTCCAACTAGGTAATTTACATGCTCATCCCACCTGAGAAACGTATCCATCACTGCACCCAAGTATTTAAATTGGTAAGTGGGCTGTATTTGGATATGATTTTCTTCATCTTGTATCACAATTGGTCCAAAATCCGGCAACGACAGTCTGTCATATAGAAACGGAATATAATGAGTCTTGTTGAAGTTTATTGTCCAATTATCCAATAAGTTATTGATGTATACTGTAAAGAGAATTGGTCCAAGGGTGGTCCCCTGTGGAACTCCATATCTTAAGTATTTCACGTCACTATACTTATTCTTGATTCTCACGACTTGTTTTCTGTTGATTAAGTAGCTCCTAAATAAACTGAAACCCAACGCTGTGACATCAATTTATGCCAGACGATCCAACAAGACTCCGTGATCCACTGAATCAAAGGCTTTTGCCAAATCAAGAAATATACAGAGAGAGGCATTATTCTTATCAAGTGTTTCATAAATGGTTCCTGTTAGATATGCTATGGCTCCCTGCGTTGATCTTCCCTCTCTGAAGCCATACTGACCATTGGATAAAGTTCTTTTTCTTCTAGGTAAGATGTTAGCCTAGTTTGATGACTTTCTCTATTATTTTGGAAACGGTTGGTATTAATGAAATTGGTCTATAATTGGAACAGAGCATCCTGTCTCTCCCCATGTGTGGTACAACAAAAGTCTTTTCAAGAATCTCTGGAAATATTCCTGTTTGAAAGATCTTATTACACAGGTGTGCTATCGGCCGTGTATACCCTTCAATACCTGTCTACAAAACTTCTGGAGAAATACCGTCGATTTTTTATTTCTTCTGGATCGGTTGGTGTTAGAAAAAAACTACTCTTTGTGTAATAATTGTTAAATTACAAGAAGTGGATTAGTTGTTTAGATTCATGCAACTCCTCCTTAAAATCAAAATTGAGGCCCTACATCGCTCCGAATGTCGTCAAGGCAGAAATTACCGTCCTCTGAAAAGAATAACTATTTCTGGTGCAACGTCGTCCCCATTATGGGCACGGCTCGGGCCAGGACGAGTGTCCTGAGGCGATGCTTCTCATTAAGTTGCGGAAACTGTACGTTGCCAATTTCCCCTTTCGTTCCATCGCCAAATTACGCTCGTGACCGGTGTACCTGCCGTCCCCTGAATCCTAAATGTCCGACACGGGAGGACGTCGCTCTCCACGTCCTATTTCGCGTCGCTAATGGACGAGTCGTACAGGAAAGTCCCCATTTCATGAGTCCTGATTTTCGGTTCACCGTTTGGCGCAGTTGTTTGTCCGCTTCGAATGGGGGAATTTTCTCTTCGGGGCAATTGGTATGCAGCCGTCTCAAAATCGTCTATTTTTTGGACTGGGGAAATTATTAGGTTCTTGACAGATGGATAGACGATTTATTCAAATGGTAAAAGTATTACAATAATATAATATGTAACGTTAAAAAAACGCTTCAGATTTGAATTACAATCGCTAAAAAATGCTCCAATGATGTGATTTCACTAAGACCATTAAGAAGTTTGGATAATATTCAAATAAGGTTATTCTGATTTTCACAAATTTGTGGAAATCAGAATAAATATTATTTAATATGGATTTTCACCAAGTAAGGACTGATTCAATTCAATAAGAAGTTTGGAGTTGCCGCAATGAAAGTCGACGATGTTATCGCATGCGCTGTAGAGTAGCATTATTTTCAAGAAGCGTAGAATTTCCCATATTTCTTTCTTTCGTATTGTGGGGTTACACGAAGATACATATTGTGATATTTTTATCAAATTAACCTACCTAATCCATGAAAATCGTGGAATATTAAATTTTAATTGTTTCTTATTAGACGTCTAATCAAAAGGCGGTAAGTAATATGTAGATCCTGATAAAATATTTTCTGCTTTCGTGAATGATATTTATTATTTTTGATTTATTTCATTCTCTGCAGCTTACACAGGTTAACATGTTGTTTTATATTATATTATACATTTAATTTCCCTTCTCATGCTCATGATCGAATAACGTGCTCTTATTCCTGTGTTCTAGATATTTTATCTCATGTTTATTAACTTGTTAATAATTTTAATAATGTCTAGAGTCACTGGGAGTGAGATCACGTGTTGCACAGGTACTATCTTATATATTTGAAATTTGCAGTCTTAGTGTCAGAGATCTTTGTACCGGAGATCTTAGTACCAGATATCTTAGTACCGAATGTTCTTAGAACTGAATAATCTTACTGTAGTGCCTTTTTGCTTGGATTATCTAAATACCAGACAATCTTCCTTGTGCCAGTTGTGCTTATTAGCGCACCATCTTGGTTGCAGACGCTCTAATGGTCATTTGGAACAATTTGAGACTGAACACATGCTGATTATATGCAGAATAGGAACTATTCTTGGAGAAAACACTATCATTCCGACACCTTGGAGAACAATATTTCAGAATAACCTTAAAGAAAATTCTTTCGTAAATCTAGGACTTCAGGCTTATTGTAAAACTGTAATATATTGTAAATAAGAGCCGCTATTTTAATTGTAAAGTTGAAATAAATAGATAGGGAGTAAAACCTTGCAATTTCAGTATCAGGTCGACAATTTGTGATTCATTCAGGAAAGACAAGTTTAATTTATCTTTTTCTGGCGCACTATGAGGCATTTTACGAAGTAGGATGTTTCAAGTGTGAACGGAGAAAAATCGCTAGCTCAAATTAGAGTTGTAGTTTCATTTTCTTTCATCTTTTTATCATAGCGTTCGCTCTACTGGATTAGCGAATTTTGGTTTCAAATAGTTTGGGGAAAAATAAATCCATTATTTTTTCGGTAGATGGCTGTAGTGATCGATATCTCATAAAGTATCGATCAACCAATTTCAGATTTATGCTTGTTATCACACTAAAAAAATTCTTATGCTGTTTTTTGTTTGGTCCTTTCAATTGTGAGTTACAGGGTGTTAAACATGGACATTAACAAAGAGAAATTTCGGTAAATTTCACAGTTTTTCTTTAATAAAGGCGAAAATGACAGCCAGGCGGCTGGAATTGTGAATGGTACTTATGGTCTCGATACTGTCAGAGCTGAGTATGTGCAATTTTGGTTTCGTCTATTCAGTTCAGGTATTTCTGATGTTAAATGTGCGGTGCACCTCGCACAGGCTGTCCCGTCGTCGAAAATGCCGATTAAATCACAGAAATAATACAAGTTGACCGGCATGTTAGTAGTCTTACATCGCCCAGTAGCTAAGCATCGACTATAAAACAGTTTTAAACCATTTGCGCAAAACTGGATCAAAGAAAGCTGGATGATTGGGTGCAACACCAATTAACACTAAAAACCTGCGAAGCCTTGGCCCAACGTAATGAAATCGATCCAATTCTTAAGCGGACTGGAGATGAGAAATGGGTGACATACGACATTATTGGGAAACTTTTGGTCGGTAGGCTTTGCTCATTCATGTATAAGTTCAAAATTTTCTCTGAGAAACAACATGGCTATCTAAAAAACAGAAGTGCTACTACAGCGATGTCTGAATTATGATATTGCTAATGCTTTAGAGAGTGATGAAGTGCAGGTTGGACTTTTTCTAGATTTATCTAAGGCATTTGATAGCGTGAATCATGAATGCCTTTTGAAGAAACTCTATTTATGTGGTTTTCACGATTGTCAACTGGAGTTGCTCAGGAGCTACTTGTCTGATCGAGTTCAGAGGGTTTCTATTGATAGTGAATGACTAGTTTTTATGTCAGAGGATAAATATGTCAACGTACGACTTCCCCAAGGAAGTAATCTGGGACCCTTTTTATTTCTGATATACATCAGTGAACTGGACCTCTTGTTGTTTGTTGACGATGCGAGTGCTTTGCTGCGTAGCACGAATCGTTATTCGAGTATTGAACAAACTAGATTAGCCTTTGCTTCAGTACAGCATTGGTGCACTCAAAATGAGTTACTTCTTAATGTCAGTAAGACTGAGTGTTTGATTTTTAGAACGATTCAGTCTAAAAATATGTATCCTCAGTCAATTACTCTGGATAACACCCAGGTCAGATTTTTGTTGTCGACAGAATTGGAGTATCGTTTGATTGTCACCTGAAATTAAATGATCATGTGAGTCATGTCTGCAAAAAACTCAATAAAGTTTTGTACATGATAAGGGTATTGCCACGGAGAGTAGACATGGAACTTTTAAAAACAGTTTATTTGGCAAATTTTGTTTCACTTTTGAAATACAGGCTTGTGATACGGGGTGGAAGCAGTGATATAAATAGGTTATTCATTCTGTAGAAATACGCCTTGAGGACAATAATAGGATTGAAATAGGAAGAATCATGCAGAGGTCATTTAGAAATATATCCATGCTCACACTTCCGGGACTATATGTTTTGGAATGTCTGCTATTTGTGAGAAAACATCCCCAATATTTTAATGATCTATTGAATAGAAACAACACAAGACGTACTGTTCCATACCACTTTCCGAGGCATTCCTTGACACTTACTGAAAGAAACACTAAAATATATTATATGTATAAGATTGTTCAATGTGCTACCTAAGGAGTTCATCAATGCATCTAATATAAGAAAATTCAAAATCGAAATAACTAAGATTATTGTAGATATAGAACCATATTCAATTAGGGAATTTATGGAATATTTTTTCAAATCTTGTTGAAGTTGTGATATTTGTTGACGGTTTCCCCTTTTCATTTGTATGATTGCATTAATTATGAGAATAAAGTTTGTGTTATGTTATGATGTTATTGTCGGAAAAAATCATGGTTAAAGCACGGTGAAGCAGCTCAAACAGTGGCCAAACCAGGACTAACGGCAAAGAAGATTCTAATGTGCATTTGGTAGGGCTGGAAAGGAATAATTTATTATGAGTAGCTTCCATATGGCCAGACACTAAATTCGCATCTCTACTGCCAACAACTAGACCATTTGAAGTTAGCGATTGACCAGAAATGGCCAAAATTAACCAACAGAAGAGATGTTGTATTCCATCAAGATAACGGTAGAGTACACACGCCTGTAGTGACTCGACAGAAGCTTCGGGAGAATTTTGTATAAATACCTCAGTATGAGGGCTTACACTGTTCAACTTGTCCAAGAAGTGAAGTCTCGTGACCAACCGATGTGTTTACACTTCGCACAATGGGCTAATGATTGCATGGCCGTAGATGAGTATTTTCCCAGAAAAATTATCTGTTGAAATAAATTATTTCAAAAGATAATGAATTAATAAATTGATCAAAATATTGTCCATCACTGCTTTTTACTTTGTAAAAACTAAACTGAGCTTCTTGTCTCTTAATGCGATCCGATTAAGAAGTTACTTTTCAGTTTTTTCCAAAGAAATGCAGAGGTGACCTACCAAATCGTGTTGTATCCGTCAAAATAGCCAGTACTTAGAAGGAAAATATGGCGAGTGTGAAGGTTCGTTTCTAAATATTTTCTGACAACTTTTACAACGTGGGGCCGAGCGTTGTCATACGAGAGAATAACTTTATCAAGTCTATCCTTATATTCCGGCAGCTTTTCTCGTAATGCACGGTTTCAACGAACTAATTGCAGTCTGTACGGATCACCCGTAATGGGATCACCAGGTTTTAGCAGCTCGTGGTACACAACGTCCTCTTAGTCCCATCAGATATATAGCATAACTTTCTAACCATGAGTATTCAGCTTCGGTGTTGTCGTTGTGGTCGATGGCAACCATTGGCTGGTCATTGTGTAGTATTAATCTTCTTCTGGTTGTCACTAATAGATCGAGTTTTCATCACCAGTCACTATTCGGTTTAAAAAATACTTTCCTTTTTGCCTTCAAAGCAGTTGGTCAAAAGAAAATAATCGCCTTTCACGTTATCTTTGTTTCAATTCATAAGGAACCCAAATGTCTTGCTTTTGAATTAGGCTCATTGATTTCAAACGTACAGACAGATGCTTGTTGTGTCATCACCAACGTATAATAATAAAAAGAGATTTTTTCTTGATGGAAAAATTATTACAAAATTTTAAATATCATATAGATTAATTCTGTAAACCTCCTACAAATTTTAATTTAAAAAAAAATTTAATTCAGAAATTTTTAGAATTGAATAAAATAAATGTCTTTAGAACACACTGTGTCAATTTAGTAGATATATAGAATTAATACTTATTACACAGTACCAAAAGAAGTGAAAGAAATTCAAAGAAATATAAACTGTCAACTAAAAATTATTAAATAAATACTTGAAGAGTACAAAATTCCTTGTTTTATGAAAACTAAATTCCCTTCCAAAAATGCAAAGAAGTTCTTGAGGTTATGTTTTGCATTTTTGGAAAGAAATTTAGTTTTCAAAAAAAAAGGAACGAAACAAAATGTTGTACTCTTCAATTACTCATTTATAAATTTTTACTTGATTATTTATATATCTTTTAATTTATTCCATTCCCTCTGGTACTGTGTAATAGTATTAATTTCATATGTCTACAAAATTGACAGAGTGTGTTCTCAAGACATTTATTTGATTTAATTCTAAAAATTTTTGAATAAAATATTTTTGGAATTAAAATTTGTAGGAGGTTTAGAGAATAAATCTGTATGATATTTAAAATTCTTTTAAAAATCTCCAACGTATGTGTAAATTCGTTTTGCGAGTTTCACCGAGTAATGCCTATAACTCATCGCTTTCAAATTTTTAGCTTTCCCGAGCGAGGTTTTGAAGTAAGGCGTGAACATGCGCAAAGGTCGATGTATCTGGTGTTTTTTTTAGAGTGATAGAACTTTGATAGGGATAACTGTGAATTGACAGGAGGTAGAAGGCATGTTGTTTTGACATTTCCGTTCAGTAAGCATTGACATATTATCATGGAAAGACTCATGCCGCAACAACGTTTACAAATGGTACAAATGGAGCACTTCGTGAAATTTATGGTTTACATAATGGTTCATCATTCGCCGAACTATCGATAGATAGCGAACAATATTTTATCTACTCGATGCAACAACAACAAAACAAAGAACTGTACGTACATAAGAAAATATCGCTGCTGTAAGTCATAGTATAATGATGATCCAGATTTGTCTATTCGTCGAGATTTACAACAAGTTGGACTCTGTGCATCCACCACATGGAAAATTTTGCGTAAAGTCTACACCCATACAAGATCCAACTGGTTCAAGAACTAAAGCCCTTTGACCATAATAAGCGTCGTATGTTTGCTGATTGGACCCTAGAACAGCTTGAAGTTGATCCACTTTTTTATCGTAAAATTGTGTTTAGAGATTAATCTCATTTCTGGTTGAACGGCTATGTAAACAAGCAAAATTGCCGTATATGGAGTGAAAACAATCCTCAAGAAGTTCTGCAGGTTCTATTTCATCCTGAAAATGCACTTTATGGTGTGCTTTACACGCTGGAGGCATCATCGGTCCATATTTCTTTCAACGCTGCAGCTAATGTTACAGTGAATGGTGTTCGTTACAGATCGATGATCAATGATTATTTGTTTCAAAATTTGAATGGTATCGACCCAGAAGTGTTTTGGTTCCAACAAGATGGTGCTACGCTTCATGCTGCTGCCGTAACAATTGATTTATTGAAAGAAAGATTTGGTAATAACAAGAAATTGTCCAATTAATTGGCCTCCAATATCATGCAACATAACTCCAATGGATTTTTTTTTTGGAGTTATGTCAAGTCATTGGTTTATGTTGATAAACCAGAAACAATAGACGCTTTGGAAGCCAACATAACTCGTGTTATTGATTAAAACAAATTGTAGAAATTACTATGTTTTAGTACCAATAAAAATATATATTACACATTTTCTTGAGACTCGAGTTTCGGGAAATGAACTATCCCATCATCAGACAATGCCGGAAATTATTTTTAAAACATAAATGTGATAAAAATGCCTTACAAATAAAAAAAAATTGGCTTCAATCTTAATTTAAATGTGTTTTATTTCAATTTAAAATTCTATCACTCTAAAAAGAACACTCGATACTTCAATATTCGAAAGGTAAATTGCGTCAAACAAATCCATCGATTTTCTCAGTTTACTGGTTAGTAGAGTTAACATTTCAAACAAATTTTAAAAATACGGTGGTACATTTCTGCTTTCAAAATCTTAATTCCACGAGTCGGTTTCGTATTTCAGTTTGAAATCGATTCACACAAAAACATTTCAGAACTGGATTTATGTCGGGGACATAACTCAAAAATATGAATATCCATTTCTGGGTCGTACTTTCTCCAATGAACACCAATAAACTTTTTCCTTTTATTGCACCAGGTAGTTGAGTCAACCGCAGAGTACAGAGGGTTGAGATAAAAATTTACTCGAGGTACGAACTTTACGTGCTTTTCCTGTGATTCCCCATTATAAAGCGGGCTTTGGTCTAGTTGGCGGCTCCTTTACGCACCATATAAAACAAGTGAAATCAACCGACTGCCTCTCTTTACTGCAATTGTTAGGGTCGCCGGGACAATAAACTTTATTGGACGGGAAGCTGAACCCATCTGGTTCGGGTTTGAGTTAAGATCGGTCGGCGGAGATGGCCAAAAAGTAGCTAGAATGGAAGCTGCTACTGTTTGGAGATGAGACATTTTCATTAGCTTCACAGAAGTCATTTCTTAATTGTTTATTTCACGGGAAATCTTTGTAGGAAACGATCGTTTAAAGTTTTTTGGATTCCAAGATTTCTGATCTGTAGTTAATGAGTAATATGAAATAAATGCGTGACCCAATTTTTCAGTACGTTTTCGATTGTCTAGAGCTCAATATTCTGAATTCGAATTCGTGTATCAATGCAGCAATCTGCAGTTTCTGGATGGTTAGCGTAACACATATCCTTAACGGATCCCCACAAAAAATACTTCGAGGTGAAAATGAGCTTCATCGCTAAAGATGATCTTTCTGGAAAAATGCTCATCTTCGGCCATGCGGTTATTAGCCCATTGAGTGAAGTGGAAACGCAGCAGATAGTTATGAGGCTTCACTTCTTGCACAAGTTGAAATTTGTAAGCCTCCATACCGAGATCTTTATGCATCATTTTTCTCAGAGAAAATGCTTATCTTCAGCCATGATATCATTAGCCTACTGAGCGAAGCCTGAACACATGGAATGGTCTGGAGGATCCACTTCTTCCACTAGTTGAACTGTGTTAATCTTCATACCCAGGTCTTTATCCAAAGTTTTTTACGTTATTAGTCCATTTCGAGTATTAAATTTCATATCGATTCGACCTGTTTCCTCGAAAATATCGAGGCAATATCTGATTGATTAGAACAAGACACAAACGATTATAAATCCGATTTGGTCTTAATTCTCATATCGTACATTACAACTTGTTATCAAAATCAATTTTTTCGCAAAAAAACATGAGCATTATCATACTCTTTCTAAAAACCAAATTTCAGATGTTTGTAGTTTTATAAAAAAAAAAAAATTTTAAGTGTTAATAACTGCGAAATCATTGGACTGATTTTGCCCATTAACGAACTCTACCGATAAATTCAGGACCCAAATAAAACCCACAAGTTTCGAGTCTTCACCTCTGTCCGTTCAAAAGTTATATTATTCAAGGTAGGATTTGAAGCTCATTTTAACATTTATAATGAAAATATTTCACTATTCTTGACTATAAGAACACTGAATTTCAACTAAAATTTCATTCAATATCTAATTATTTCTACTAAAAGTTTATTCGCAGTTTTATCATCGCACATTCTCATTTTGAAGAAATTCCATATACATTCTGTCAAGAAAGTACCGGGAATTATCGATTTAAATCTGGCGGGGCAATGAGGTAGGTAAAAATTTTTTTTCCTAGGTTGGTACCACTGTCCTTAATTACTATGCCAAGCTTGAGCGGGATCTGTCAACTAGTGTGTTTGCAACAGCTGATTAAGTCAGTCGATATCAGAGTGCGTGCCGATTTTTACTATGGGTGATTACGTTGAACAAAGAATTTGTTTAAAGTTTTGTGTTGCAAATGAATTTTCGTGTGCCGATGCATTGAAAATGTTGCAAAAGGCCTTTGGTGATAATGCTCTATCGAAAACTCGTGCATATCAGTGATACAGAGCCTTCAAGGACGGTCGTGAAGTGGTCGCCCATCGACGGCTTCGATCGATGATAACGTCGATAAAATTAAGGAAAGGGTGCTGGAAAACCGTCGTACCAGCTTGAGAGAGATAGCACATGATCTTAAGATATTCCACGAGTCCGCACGTACAATTTTGATTGATATTTTGGGCAAGAGAAAGGTGGCCGCACGACTCGTACCGAAAGACCTGAATTTTCTTCAAAAACGTCATCGCGAACAGGTTGCTTCAGACATGCTGGATCGCTGTAATTCCGATTCTACATTCATGGAACGCATTATAACTGGTGATGAGACCTGGGTCTACGAGTACGATATGCAAACAAGCCAGCAATCATCGGAATGGATGGCAAAAAATGAGCCGAAACCGAAAAAACCACGCCAAAGCCACTCGAAAATGAAGGTGATGCTCATTGTTTTCTTCGATATCCGTGGCGTGATGCACTACGAATTCGTTCCAGAGGGTCAGACGGTAAACAAGGAGTATTACCTAGGCGTTATGAAACGTTTGCGTGAGCGTATCCGTAAGAAGCGGCCAAATTTGTGGGCGAACAACTCATGGATTTTGCATGACGATAACGCGCCTTCTCACCGAGCTACGATTGTGACTGACTTTCTCGCCAAAAACTCAACAAACGTGCTTCAGCAACCACCGTATTCACCGGATTTGGCTCCCTGCGACTTTTTCCTCTTCTCAAAACTAAAATTGCCCCTTCGGGGCACCCGTTTTGAGTCGATTGAAGCCATAAAACAAAATTCGGCGCGAGAGCTAAAGTCCATCCCGGAAAGCGCCTCTAAAAAATGTTTCGATAATTGGAAGTGCCGTTGGCATAGATGTATTGGAACAAATGGAGCCTATTTTGAAGGCGACCCAATAAATTTCGACGATTAAATGTAAAAATGTTGTTTTAATTGAAAATTCCCGGTACTTTCTTGACAGAGTAGTATATCCTAATTTTTAACAAATTAATAAATGAATTATATGAAATCACTCAATCACTGTAATCACCTTAAATAAATTCTCTGAATAATCTGGATGATGTATACGCCTGGTGCACGTTTTCATGCGTCATTGTCAAACTGTTTTCCATGCTTTGACATGTCACTAGAAGAGAACAAATTATCTACGACTGATTGTGAAAAATAATCAAGAGCGGTATAGCTTGATTCGAAGCCTTTTCTGTCTCATAATAGGATCTATAATAAAATATAGTTTCTCCATAATTCCTTTGTTTATACTGGCTTGCTAAAGTTTCATGAATCAAGAAGTCTGTTACTAGAAACTAGTGGAAGTTGAATAAATGAGAAATACGGATATAAAACTCCTAACTCGCACGAGCTATTAAATGCTTCACACGAGATCTAGGAGTATCAGAATAATAATAATATCATAGATATAGAAAACCTCACACTTAAATTTATTTCATTGGGAATAACTATGTTGAAGCTACAAGGCAAAAACTTTATTATGGAATTTCAACAGCCTGTGTCTTTTCACCTGAGGTGAATTCGGAAAAAATCTTAAGTTTAAGTTAATGTACAACTTGAAGACCAGCTCTATATCAATTTTAATGAGTGAAATGTTAAAACTAAGTTATTTCCTAAATTTCTCTAGAAAAAATTTAATCAAACAGTGGATTCTTTCTCTGCAGAAAACCACTCAGCAGTCCAAGACCTTAATCTTGGCAATGATCCGAACACAACTGCCGTTTCTTTCCTTATTTATGCCGGCGGACAATTTCTTCCGCCAAATAAAATAAGAATCAAAATAAAATAAAGGCAAGGGACATTGTCCAAAACTCTAATCCCAGGCGGCTTCATGTGAAATGGCCAGAGATAAGGTCCGGTTTATGCCCACACTAGAAATCCCAACTGAATAGAAATTGGTGGAGTAGTAAACCATAGTCCCGATAAAAATGGAATTTGGGGATGAATAACATTTAGAATGATCGGCTCTGGATATGTTAGTCGAAGGAGTTTGAGGAGGGTTTTGTATTGGATAAGAAGGGACAAAGTTTAGAGTCACGTAGGTAAATTATTTTCCGTTTCTTACTTTGCTGTATTCGATAATATTGAGTTATCGAATTAGAACGATGTGTTTCCATACATATCTATATAAAAAAGTAGAAGTTTCACAATGTTTGACATAGTTTGATAACTCCTCATAGCAACAATATACATGAAAATATTTTTTCATTGAACTCAACGAGATTATGGTTAACAGAATTCTTAAAACTCGAATTTTCACTGGTCGATTTAATTGATTGGTACTTACCTGATGGAAGTTGTTGTAAATTAATGAATTGTCGAAACAATCTTTATTAGTTTATTTAATGGTTAATAACACTAGCCGACAAAAATAATTTTTGGTTGTAACAAAGCTGAATAGCATGTTATGATAGAATGGACGTATCTAAATACGAAAATGAGAAAAAATGTTGTAACATGCAAGGTTTTTTTGTTACATTTATAGAACCACATTTGTTACAATATTTGATGAGTATTGAAAAAAAGGATTTCAGAATTTTTTAACCGTATATATCGACTCCATTTAGTTTTACACATACTTAACTTACATTTAAGAAAAACACAAAGATTGACTGAAAATACTAATTCAATACTATTTTTTCCTTTTCTGAGGGTTCATATCTTCTCTCTCCAAAAACCAGCAGTACTCGCCCATCATGGCTGGATCCCATCGTCCTTGATAGCGAATTTCCATTGTCCTAATATTTCACCTTTCTCGTCAGCTTCCAAATTTTCAGGAAAAAATGACAGATTTGAACAGAGGAAATGAATTTTTAATGACATTAGGGCACCAAGCGTGGCATCTAATAGTTCATTAACTAGCTGTTGGTAGTTTGCATTCATATTGTTGCCCAAATATCCTCATACTAAACTTACAAATGAGTTCCATGTTCTGAGCTCTTACGTGGTGAGCTTCTCTCTAAAATTAACGTCTTCCAGCAATTTGCTGATTTATGGTCCAATAAAATGCGTTCCTTTAATTTGGCCTCACTTAACTTGAAAAAGACTTGTTGTTTAAAGTATTTTAATCAATCATCATTTTTATTCATAGCCTTCACAAAGTTTTTCATCATCCCAAGTTTAATGTGAATAGGAGGCAGAAATACATTTTTGGGGTCTACAAGAGGTCTAAACTTAACATTTTGAGATCCCGGTTGAAATACTTCTTTTTGGCCAAATTTTTATGATATAATGCTGATTTACTGCACGACGGCCCCACTAAAATTACTATAACTTTTAAGTTCCCCCACATATCTGTCATTTATAAGTGTTGTTGTTCATTTTATGCAAAAATTTTATGAAAAAACTTTTTTTCATCGCCACTGAATGGGCAACTGGTATAAAGGGCTTTAAATTTCCATTATGCAATAACACAGCTTTTGAACGGTATTTAGACGAATCTATAAATAAACGCCACTCAGAGGGGTAATGCTCAATATCAAGTTCCTGCATTAAACCATTGATATCAGTACACGCACACAACGAATTTTCTATACTGTAGCATGCAGACAACTTTTTTTTAGTAATTTAGGTTTCGTTGTGATGAGTTCAATTTCTTGAGACGGGATTCAAGAAGTCAACGGTTGCTTTGTTACGCCCAAATAACATACTTAACCATTAAATATGGCGGAACTGGGACCTGGAGTAAAAGTAGGGTCGGTGCACTGTTCTTCGGAGCTGCCTGATGATGCGTTGTCTCCAATATCTTCCAAAACTACATTTTGCGGATCTAAACTTGCGATCGGCACTGGTAAATCTACATTATGAGGAACAGGTCGTATTGCAGATTGCACATGGCAAAAATAGCAATCGTCTAAATGATTAGTGGGTTCTCGCCATACCATGGGACTGCAAGAGGCATGCTTTTTCTATTCCCATTCATCCACTGCACCAATGATACGCTACAACTATATGGGGAGCCCGCCGCATGTCTTGATCTCCAATTAAAACAGTAAAATATTGGAAGTAAGCTTTTTCAACATTTTCAGAGAAATGGCCTGGATTGTTATTTCACCATAAATTCTCCACAAATAAAACAAAACTTGTCAGGAGACATTTTGCAACTGCGTCTGTCTCTACATTTTCGTCCTTAAAACACTTTCTTATCTACACACGGGGAACTACTCACTCTCTCAACAGAAGACTGATTTGTAATATTAATTTTGTCTCATATTGTAAATAAAACAGTTTAGGTACTTTTCCTGTTATAAAATGCATCCATTTTAACCGTACCTTCTTAAATTGACCACTTGCTAATGTAAAATGGTGTTATTGAGCTATTACGCGTTAGGGCTTTAGAAATATTTTCCTATTATTAGAAGGGTAAGTCTATTAAAAAAATTAAGATGTGCTCTGTGTTACAAAAATCTTGTCGACCAGTGTAATATATTTAACACACTAACAATTTCGGCAGTATTCAAATCAGAAGAGAAAAATTGATGACTTTGCATTCAGACGGCCGCACACTGCTTCGAATTCTCTGAATATGGAATAACCAAAGAAAACTGTTCAATTCTGGTGCATTGGTGAAATATCCCATCCTTAGCTAGAACATCCCCATCACGCGGGGGTTAGTGTCCAATAAAGGACCAAAATTGCCTTAGTTTGAGATTGCGATGTAATCGCGCCCTCTAATGCATCTCCAAGTGGTATTGAATATCTCGTAAAGTCCTTACAGGCTTCTTAATAGATACCCACGGCCATACAAAGTTGAACTAATCCCCCAAGTCAGCACTTTCCCTCCTTCTAACTCTAATAACTACCCTTATGTAATCGGATCTAACGATATTGTCAAACGTATTTCCTCTTTATACAGATCTAACTGTACCACTAACAATTTCACTAGAGTGTGTATGTTTCAATAAATAAAGTGAATAATATAAGTCACCGATTAAATCAAGTGAAATTTTGAGTTTGATTCTGATTGATATACATTTATTTCGCATGTGGTGAATTACAACTAATCGTTAATGAATTACAACTAATTATTATAGCCATCCATGTAATATTCCATAAAGTATTATGAATGTATTCACCTGAAAACAACAGATTATAATAAATTGAATTATAAGGAAAAATTGAACATGTAATGGGGATTACTTGTGGATAGTGCACATGTTCTTCCTTTCAAAAATAGAATTTCCTGTTATGTCATACCAAACTCAAATAAACGATTATTTTTGGTAATTTTGAAACTTTTTTCATTTGATTAATCGGTCTATATTTGATGAAAATTCTTTTTAATTAAATAAGATAATATAGATTATTTCCGCAATTTATTCCTTCAGCCATGTCTTTATCTATAAAGTGGTAAGAAAAAGTAGAACAAAACTTCATACACATTTTATACTTTCTGCCGAAATTAGATAAAAAAATTTTCTCAATTTATAGTAACGAAATTTTGCATGAGCATTAGACTTATCATTTCATATCTAAATTTGATCTCGATCTGATTAGAAAAAATTTGAAAAATAAAATTTCAAATCAAAACTCAGGGACTATTCAGCCTATTTGTCCATTTTTCGACATAACTGACATTATGACTACAAGCTGTCCTCCAGAACAAGAACGCAAAAATGATGTCAAATGATTAGTTACATCGAACTTATTGATGAAGATTTCGCGGACAAATTCAATTTTGTTCTTCCATCGAACAACACTATAACTTTCGAAAGGAACACCGTAGAGACAAATTTCCGAATGAAATATAAATAAATATGTGAAATGCATAATTCGCTTTGAGAGAAATATATTAGTTCATAAACTATGTGTGGTAAGATATGGAATCAAACACTGAATACGAAGCATAAAAGACTCATGATAAATTACAATATATAAAAATTTCTATATTGAGTTTTGTCTGAAAAGCGTAATGCTTAGATAAATATAATTTCTAAAGTTAATATAAGACTAAAAATTATACATATTATGCTTTAGTACTTTTAATTCATTTTCAATGAATCGATAGAATATTGATTATAAAAGCTGGTATTGGATAAATATATTGTTAACCGGAACGGAGCCCAAAATAATTTATGAATAATTTATGTTTTTTGTGTTTAGTGATAAAACTATTGAATGATATATTTTGAATATTTGGTATGCATTATCTCAAGAATTTAACGGAAAATAAATTTATAGTCCGCGAATTTATTTTCATCAATAAGTTGATTAAGCTGTCGTCGATACTCACCCTGAGTTCGACCGTCATCCATTATTTACTTTATTTACAGTGCTCTATTGTGTCAGTTCATTTGTACTATGTTATGTGATGTTCACAATAGATCTTAACTCATTGTAAACACAATTTCAAATACATTAAGTTTTAGTTCTGATATACATATATCCAAACAAATATTAATATGAATAATTTTGAAATTCAAATTAAACAAGGGCACCGAAAAACAGGGATATTTGTTCATAATGGCGAGAAATTATAATTCTTGATTGAAAATAGGGATTTCCCTCTCCAAGTATAAAACAATAAGGTACTGTACAAAAAAGAATGCTTGAATTAAACATAAAAATGTTTATAAATATATGGAACGTGGTGTTTCAAATACTCTCATTGAATAAAATTGTTAAATTTGCCTAGCATTTTGCAGGTATTGTGATAAATTATTTGCGCATTGTGAAATTTCTGAGTCTTAAATATTAAGGGTTGCTGTAACTCAACTTTCATTTAATTGTGTTTATAAAATTATTAACGCTTTGCTATTGTACCATTTGGTTACTTGCATAGTTCAAAACCAGTGACTGTGCAGGTACAAAAGGTCTTGGTGATTACTGAACATTAAATAATGTAATGGTTATTGGTTATTTATAATTCCATAATCCATTTTATTCTCAAAATGATGTTTTACAATCCTTCTAGATAAAATATGTTCTGTCAAATAAACCAAAAAAATAAATATCTTTGAAATTGGAAATTCCATTAAGTAATGTTTTGAAAGTTACAGTTATTATTGTTATAAAGGTTTGCGAATAAATGAATGTTGAGGATCCAATGGCAATTTCAATGTCCATTATAAAATAAATTTTATTTTTACTGGCCTCATCAAAATAGGACTTGAAGGCAAAAACTAATGTATAGGATGACATTAATAGAACAGTTTTTGAAATATTAGTATGTCTATTGGTTATCTATGCTCCGAATTTTCGTGCAGTTTTTACAGGTAGATCATGAAAGAAACGAATTAAAATTGAACTAATTTCGAATTTTATCATTTTAAATAACGCAAAATATAAATACAATCCATGTTAAAGCTTCTCTATGGAAACTTCATTTCAATATGTTAGGATAAGATCCACGTAAATAAAGTCACGAGCATCAACTAATTTTAAATATCATAAGAAACATTTTTCAGCGCTTTTAAGTATATCAGAGCTAAAGCTCTGAAAAACTTCTTTGTGAATATTACTGATTTCAACTATGTTGAATTTTCATTTTTTATGCTATCAACAAATGAAATTCCTGCAAATAATACTTCAAGACACTATATATCGATGTAGATATAATGAAATCCGACCAAGAAATCATCATAAAAATTTTCATAAGGATCGTATAGTTAGAAGACCATAACATTTTTTTAAGGATCGTAGGTGATACGAACTAGAGCGCAAAAATTTCTGACTACGCGTCATTGCTTTTCACCTTTACTGAAATTAAAGTCAAACAATGAGTGAACCAAAAAATTGAGATATTTTTCCATAATGGCCCAAAATAATTAACCCCTCTTTGAAATTCAGACCTTTCCCTCTATCTACAAAGCAATTATATGCTATGCAAAAAAGTAGGCATACATTCAACATGGAAGTCTCATCAAATATTAGATGGAGTACTCGGCTACATCGAGATAGTTCTTTTCAAGAATGGAATAAAATAAGAAATTTCCTCGTTTTCTATCACTTTTTTTTACTAGAGATACAGTGAGTTTAAATTTGTAGTAAAAACTGCGAAACTTGAGTAGTTGTTTTGAATTGTATTAGTCATTACTTGGTGAAAATCCATATTAAATAATATTGAAATAAGGTTATTCTTATTCACATTTTGACTAACTAACAGTTATTCAAAATGTGATCTTGCCTGATGATGCTACTGTGATAGCGAAACAATTGTTGTGAATATAACAATAAAAATTTGTGAAAATCAGAATAACCTTATTTCAATATTATTGAGTAGTTGTATTTTCAGTAGTGAAAAGTGATAGAAGGCGAAGTAATTTCTTATTTTATTCCATTTATTTGGATAGTTTGGTACAGGGCATCTCATATTGCCCCAATTCTGCAGCTATTGTGAAGAATCTTTTCCCATTTTGAAATTTTTGAGACTTTGATAATGTGGATGGCGATAATTGCACATTTATTGAATTACGCTTCTAGAAATGATAACGTATTTATTAGGTTAATATATGGCATACTAAATAATTCGAAACAAATATCTTCGATTCAGCAGTTACTAAAGTTTTTGAGGATTACTGAACATTAAACAATGAGGTAATTATTTAATTATTCATTCCTTTCTCAAAATGACGTCTCACATTCCTTGTAGGAAAATATATCCTGTCAAATATACGTACGAATAAAAAGCTTTGGAATTGAAAATCACATTTCTGGAACTTTAAAATTCAATAGTGCGCTATATATATATTTACATAAAAATATATATATTTATTTACATAAAAAAAATTAATTTATTCATTAATTTTTGAGTCTTCTTTACTTTGAATAATGGAATAACAAAATAAGGACCACGTTGAAGCATCTATATGAAAAATTAATTTTCATATGTTAGGATAAAGTCCACGTGAACGAAGTCAAGGGCATCAGATAATTTTAAACATCATGAAATAAGTTTTTCAGTGCTTCTAAGCATATAAGCTGAGGCTCAAAAGAAATTCTGTGTAAATATTCTTGATTTCATCTTTGTTGGATTTTCATTTTTTACACAATCCAAAGTGAAATTTCTAGTAGTTTTGCTTCAAGAGATCATATATTGATTTAAATTATCATATCATTTCAGTGGTCCGAAACTGTATGCATTTTTGAAATTGAATTTAAACAACAAGGAAACTAGAAAAAACAGACGTATCCTCCTAACAGCAATAAATTATGAACTCTTCTTTAAAACTGTTGCTTTCCAAAAAGTAGACATAAATTTAACATGAAACTATTATCAAATGTCTGGCAAGTGGCATTTTCAATTACCCCATTAAATGAAATTATTAAATCTCACTTACTATTGTGAAAAATCATTTGCGCATTTTGAAATCTTCGAGTCTTAGATATCGAGGATCGCTTTAATTGAACATCCATTAAATTGTGCTTCTAGAAATGTTTATGTATTTGTTTGGGTCGGGTCATATATGGCTATTTGAATAATTCTCACCCAATGACTATTCTACAGGTACAAAAGATGATGAAGATTACATAAAATGATGTTTTTGAAATGACGTTTCATGATCATAGAAGGAAAAATGTATAGTGTCACAATATTATAACAAAAAAATAAATCTCCTAGAAATTGACAATCTCATTAAGTAATGTTGTCATTGATATATAGATTCGTATATTTTACTGTGAATTAATGGTGGAATTCCAATTATATTTCAATTTATATTATATTATATCATTATAATTTCTAGTCCTAAGTATATTTTATTTCTTTTGAATTAATCGACAATTGACTGATATATAGAAACAAATACATAGGCTGTAGCTATGTTGTTATTGTTAAATGAGAATCACGTTAACGGGCACATGGAAATTAGTTTTGTAGTTTGAAATTGTGTAACTACTTATTAATTATTGCTTTCAAGTAAATCGTCTAAGCTTATATTGTTTGTATTTAAATTGATCAAGAAGTTATTATACCTTATTATAATATATATATATATATATATATATATATATATATATATATATATATATATACATATATATATATATATATATATATATATATATATATATATATATATGAATAGTGCCAACAAGAGCGTACCTGAAACATATAGCCAAAAAGAACATACCGACTGACAGATGCCGGAAATGCTGCCAAGCCTTGGAGTCTATACAACATGTGACATCCTCATGCCCCATTCTTGCACCCAGGGAGTACACCCAGCGGCATAATGCTATGGCAAAAATCTTTCACCAAGCCATTGCCATGAAAGTAGGACTTATACTTACCTCTCGAAGGGTACACGAATACTTACCCAAGCCGATACTTGAAAACAGTCAGTTCAAACTCTACTGGGACAACCCGATAATAACGGATAGATCGGTGCCGCACAACAGGCCCGACATCGTGATCTTTGATAAAGGAAACCGCAAAGCAACAATCATTGATATAACCGTCCCGGCAGATGATAACATAAGTAGAGCGTACACGGAGAAACTAACAAAGTACCACGACCTGGCTTTTGAAATAAAAGAGATACACCAGCTAAGAACGGTAAAGATTCTGCCCCTGATAATCTCCACGAATGGATTGGTTGAGAGCCACCTGGCAGAAAATACGGAACTCCTTGAACTGGATCAGGAGTTGATAAGTAAAGCTCAGAAGGAGGTGATCCTCTGGACAACAAGAATTGTTAGAATGTTCCTTACAGCTGCCTAGAAGGTCCTTGGTCGTTAAGACCCGGACCTTCTAGAGGAAACTCCCATAATGGTGATTATTAAAAAAAAAAAAAAAAAAAAAAAAAAAAAAAAAAAAAAAAAAAAAAAAAAAAAATATATATATATTATATCTTTGACCTTTTGTATTCAGCCGATGTTTTGATAACTCAATTTATGGTATCCTTATATGTGTATGCAAATTACCAGCTAAATGTACATAATTGTATTCGAGTTATACTTTATAAATTGAAATAAGTTTTTCATTCTTTTTAGGGATTTAATCTAAGGATTCAAAGAAATTTCTCAGGGAAATTCTTGATTTCAGCTTTGTTTAGACTTACTTTACAGAATCAATAGGCGAAATTTCCTATAGATGTACTTGAATTTAATTAGAAGAAGAAATCTTTATCGATGATTTAAGATGTTCAATCAAATTTTTTTAGATTATAATTTTAAATCACTTTGATTCATAATTCATAAAATTTAGACATTTACGAAGCGGTATGAGCATTTAAAAAATTACTATTAGGTGCAATTGGAACGCTACAGTTTTAGTTAAGAAAAAAATACGAAGAGATAATGCAGCAGATTTCAAATAAATAATTGTTATTTTTCCATTCAATTATGCCATTTGTACCCATTCTTACACATCTGGAAGAACTGCTAATGCAATGAATTTGTTGCAAAACTTTGGAAAACGTTTGCTATTTCTTTCCCTCTTAATTATACACCATTTACTACGACCATATCGCTTGATACATTATAATATATAATATAAAATAAATTTTTCTTGGACTACGTGACTGAATTGAAACCGCACATTTTGCGGTTTCACATAATTTTCTTTGGCAAATATTCCACAATCCTTACTTATGTGAATATCGAAAGTAATATACCAATTTCCAAACCAGTCGGTTTTCATCAAAAGAGATATTACGAAAACACTCAGCAAGATTTATATTAAATTTTGAAACCATTTCGACTTTTTAATAATATTATTATTACATGCAGTACTGCATGTAACTCAACTTTCAATGCACGTAGTGAATCAGTCAAACCGAAAGCTTGTGGGACATTTAATAATAATAACTTATGTATTTTCTGAAATAATTAAACTGTAATTATTTGGTGATTATTCAATTAATTACTAATCTGTTTTCAGAATATTCTAACATAGTTGTATACAGAATTTTTTCTAAATAATTTGAAATAAGGTTATTCTGATTTTCACAAATTTTTATTGTTAAACTCACAACAATTGTTTCGCTATCACAGTAGCATCATCAGGCAAGATGACATTTTGAATAACTAAGCTTGTTTTCGAAATCCATGGCTATTTATATTACAGTAAGTACAATAAATTTTTATTGAGCACTAAAACCCAAAAAAGGCTCCCTGCAAATTCCAGCTTATCTGAATATATTTAACAGAGGTGAGCTATTTAAATCTATTTGTTCATTAAGTAATATTCCAATTTTATTATGTTTATTTATCTCTAGGGATTCTAACAGATTTAAGGCATAACTTTTGCTTTCTATATGTAGAATTTCAAAGTTATGGTTGAAAGTATGTCCTGTTTCTAACAAATGGTTGGAATATGTAGAATTGCTTTTATTATTGAGGAAACTCTTCAAATGTTCACACATCCTATGACGAAAAGTTCTTCCAGTCTGACCTATGTAAACTTTAGGGCAATCACCGCAGGTTAACTTATAAACCCCAGATTTATCATCTTTATGTGTGTGGTCTTTATTATTTTTGATAAATTTACTCAAGTTTGAATTAGTTTTAAATGAAGTTCTCAAATTATATTTATTTTTGAGATATGTAGCAATTTTCTCAGTAATACCTTTAGTGTATTTTAAGGAAATGTATTTAAAATTTTCTTTTATATTAGGAAACACCATATTTAAAGCTATTTTATTATTTTTATTCATCAATAATTTGCCTATCAACTTTGGATCATAGTCATTAGTAATAGCTATTTGTTTAATTATGTTAAGTTCTGAAATATAATTTCCTCGATTCATGGGAATATTATCTAATCTATGGATCATACAATTAAATGCTGATAATTTTTGATTTAGAGGATGATTTGATTTATTGAATTTTTTCTGGTAGACTAAGCAAAATATAATGACAAAAGTTTTAACACGTAAACATCATTATCACTATGAGGTTTCCTGCTTTTCCTTAGCAATAAACTATTAGTTCTAGTATCTACTAAACCAAATTGTGTCCCAAGAGCACAATTTGGAAACTCCCAACAAAAGCGAACTTACTAGAAATCGTTATCTGAAAACTTCAACATCAGTTAATAGGTTAAGTATATGCAATCTCACTTGAAAAACACTTGACAATACAAGGTTTGTTCAAGTTTCCAGCGAGCCGGTTACTTATTTCGCTTCAGTTCTTTTTACTTCACTCCAGTATTTTACGACACGAGTTGGAATCAAGTCTAGAGTAATTTTCGCTCATGCTTTGGTTAAATTGCGTTCATATCTTGCACAAGCTTGGGCTGCGAATATTCAGTCTATAAACAATGAATTCCTTACATAAATGTACATATAAACATAAGTATTTTTAGTTTTACTTGAATGAAAAGAGTTGATTGTGTGAATGATTGTCTTGTTTATACATTAAACAATTGAAACATTATTTCGAAACAAAAAATACTACACCCAGAAAAGCAAGAAACGAGAAATCTATAGAGATATATATATATATATAAAAATTAGCATAAGGCAGCAGTAAAACTATCAAACGAGAACTTGTGAGATTCCCCACTTTTCGAAGTTCTTCACAAACACGATGCCTTTCTTTAATACTACTCTGTCAAGAAAGTACCGGGAATTTTCAATTAAAACAACATTTTTACATTTAATCGTCAAAATTTATTGGGTCGCCTTCAAAATAGGCTCCATTTGCTCCAATACATCTATGCCAACGGCACTTCCAATTATCGAAACATTTTTTATTGGCGCTTTCCGGGATGGACTTTAGCTCTCGCGCCGAATTTTGTTTTATGGCTTCAATCGACTCAAAACGGGTGCCACGATGGGCAATTTTAGTTTTGGGAAGAGGAAAAAGTCGCAGGGAGCCAAATCCGGCGAATACGGTGGTTGCTGAAGCACGTTTGTTGAGTTTTTGGCGAGAAAGTCAGTCACAATCGTAGCTCGGTGAGAAGGCGCGTTATCGTCATGCAAAATCCATGAGTTGTTCGCCCACAAATTTGGCCGCTTCTTACGGATACGCTCACGCAAACGTTTCATAACGTCTAGGTAATACTCCTTGTTTACCGTCTGACCCTCTGGAACGAATTCGTAGTGCACCACGCCACGGATATCGAAGAAAACAATGAGCATCCCTTCATTTTCGAGCGGCTTTGGCGTGGTTTTTTCGGTTTCGGCTCATTTTTTGCCACCCATTCCGATGATTGCTGGCTTGTTTGCATATCGTACTCGTAGACCCAGGTCTCATCACCAGTTATAATGCGTTCCATGAATGTAGAATCGGAATTACAGCGATCCAGCATGTCTGAAGCAACCTGTTCGCGATGACGTTTTTGAAGAAAATTCAGGTCTTTCGGTACGAGTCGTGCGGCCACCTTTCTCATGCCCAAAATATCAATCAAAATCGTACGTGCGGACTCGTGGGATATCTTAAGATCATGTGCTATCTCTCTCAAGCTGGTACGACGGATTTCCAGCACCCTTTCCTTAATTTTATCGACGTTATCTTCGATCGAAGCCGTCGATGGGCGACCACTTCACGACCGTCCTTGAAGGCTCTGTACCACTGATATGCACGAGTTTTCGATAGAGCATTATCACCAAAGGCCTTTTGCAACATTTTCAATGCATCGGCACACGAAAATTCATTTGCAACACAAAACTTTAAACAAATTCTTTGCTGAACGTAATCACCCATAGTAAAAATCGGCACGCACTCTGACATCGACTGACTTAATCAGCTGTTGCAAACACATTAGTTGACAGATCCCGCCCAAGCTTGGCATATAATTAGGGACAGTGGTACCAACCTAGGAAAAAACTTTTACCTGCCTCATTGCCCCGCCAGATTTAAATCGATAATTCCCGGTACTTTCTTGACAGAATGTATATTAAAAACTCTTGAAACACAACCTTCCATACACTATTTTGAAAATAAAGTAAAACTCTACAAAACTAGGGTCAGACATTGTGATAGAAAACGAAGTAATTTCTTATTTATTCAATTTCAAAATGAACAATCACAAAGTGACAGAGTATTCCATACAATATTTTGAAAATAGATGAATTATCGAACAAAGAATATGTTTTAGATTTTCTTTACAAACTGAATGTCGTCTGGAGAAGCGGTGAAAATATTACATAAGACCTGAATTGAATTGGCTTCAGTGCAAAAAATAGACGTCAATTTCGATTCACTTCAGTGCTTTTCACCATTTTTGTTAATTTATTCATCGGAGTGTTATCATGATGTAGACATCTCAGGTATATTTTCCATATAACTGAAAATATTTGTTTGTAATATTTATTTTGGAATGAAGTATTTCTGCTTTTTCTCTGATATAATATGTACTTTAATCAGGAGCTCTAGAAAATCTACAATGTCCATATTGAAGAAAAATATAACATCGAATAAGCTGCAAAAAAATTACATAAAAAGTTTCACAGAATCTGGAGGCATAGACTTTTTATGATACCCTAAATTTTTTTCGAATCGCAAAGAGAGTTCGAATCGTAAAAATGAAAAAAATTTTATAATTTCGAAATTTGGGATTTTTACCATTTAAACAAACCTTTTTATGAGAAAGTCTACCCGGAAATTTTGTATACAATAAAAAACAGTTATGCAATTCTTGTACCCGACTTTGGTGTACCTAATAGAAACAAGACGCCGAAAAAATCAATAAAAAAACAGTAATAAAATTTTGGAATCCCACTTTTACAAGCGGCGGTAGTTTTTGCCCTTATAAAACTAAATAAAAAATAACAGTAAGAAGGGCTTAGTTTTTTGAGTTTGGATGAGCGGTCAACTAAGATGAAAGGAGCCGTTTTTTACGGTTTTTTTTGGTTTCGAAGAAATATTTCAACCACAATAGCTTCTTGTTGGTTATATTGCCGAAGGATAAAGAACTGTTAGGTGAAAGTAAGGCAGATATTACTAGAAGACGGTACTGCATCATATTACCATCAGTCTGAAATTCTTATTATACGTTTGTTAGAAAATCAGAAAATCTTGTTCTTATTAATTGACGCATTATTTAGTTTAACTAAGAATTAAATTATAATAATGTCTAAATATTATGACTGTATTCTGAAAAAATTATAGAAAAAAAAACTATATCATAATGAAATTTAATTTCTTAAAAAAAAAAATATATATATATATATATATATATATATATATATATATATATAATATATAATATATATATATATATAATATATAATATATATATATATATATATATATATATATATATACCGAAAATGTTGGGTGAAAATAATCAATTAAAACAATTTGGGATATTAATACCGAACAAATATATAATTGGATAAAATAATATTCTGATTAATATAAAATTATACTATTTTGTTCGGATTGATTATATTTTACCGCTCCGAATGAATTTTCCATATCAATTAGCGGCAATACGTTTTGCTCTTTTTTGAACCTTCACAATTACATATTGGGTGTTTTATTTAGAGTGATAGAACTTTCGATAGGGATTACTGTGATTTGACAGAAGGAAGAAACCATGTTGTTTTGACATTTCTGTTCAGTAAGCATTGATAAATTATTATGGAATGACTCACGCCGCAACAACGTTTACAAATTGTTGAAATTTGTTTTCAGAATCAGTGTTCTATTCCCCAAACTTATAGAGCGCTTCGTGAAATTTATAGTTTACATAATCGTCCATCAGAGTAGCT
Organism: Megalocaria dilatata; assembly: GCA_034642435.1. NCBI lineage: Eukaryota > Metazoa > Arthropoda > Insecta > Coleoptera > Coccinellidae > Megalocaria > Megalocaria dilatata. Next base: position 45,299,391 of record CM067859.1, on the reverse strand, counting down.
TATTCGTCGAACTATCGATAGATTTTGGACAACATTTTCTCTACTCGATGCAACAATAACAAGACAAAGAAATGTACGTACACAAGAAAATATCGCTGCTGTAAGTCATAGTGTTAATGATGATCCAGGTTTGTCTAATCGTCAACGTTCACAACAATTTAGACTCTGTTCATCCACCACATGGAAAATTTTTCGTCAAAATCTTGGTTCACACCCATACAAGATCCAACTGATTCAAGAACTAAAGTCACTTGACCATAATATGCGTCGTTTGTTTACTGATTGGGCCTTAGAACAGCTTGAAGTTGATCCACTTTTTTATCGTAAAATTGTATTTAGTGATGAAGCTCATTTCTAACGAACATGCATCTTTAAAGTTTCAAGACGATCGCATCATTAGAAGATACAAAACAAAGAAAAACATTTCGTGTGTGTTGAGCGCCTAAGAAACCATAGCAACAGACCCACGATCAAGTTTACATTTAGCATTTACACGTAAAATAACGACAAAATACAGCTAATATCAAATTTCATGAAGATCGTATAATTAGAAGAACAGAAACAAAATATTTTGAGAGAGTGGTGGGTGATATGAACGAGCGCACAATAGGTCCTGACTTCACGTCTGTGCTTTTCAACTCTTGTGATCAAATGTTTTATGATGGCTTCCTTAGGAATGGTAAAAAAAACATGTGAAAAATCAATACATATAAAGCAGTAATAGTATCTTCCGAACAGAAAAAATGTAAACAAACTTTGCAGCGTTTTCCCAGTTATTGAAGATCGTTTGTGTAGTATGAATTATGAACTACATAATTACAAGTAATTGTATTTTTTAATCAGATTCGCCACACTCCACTAATTTCAATATGCCGGTGTCATTTCTGATATTAATAACTAAAATAATTATTAATACATTAAAATTAATATTCAGGTGAAGTTTATTCAATTTCCAAGTTGGATGAAAATCACATTGTTGTAAAATTTTCATTCTTGCTGATTTCAGAGAAACATTTTTTTATCTTGTGGTAAAAATATTATATTTTAAATAGATGATGTGTTGGAAATGCATAAATAAGTGACGTTTTTATATATTTAGTTTCATCTCCATATAGTGCTGTGTTAAAAAGGTGTCACTCAACAATGAAGCACAGGATAAGTATTATTCATTGTTTCGCTCAAATGAAATGATACAAAAGGTGAAAAGCACTGACGTGAAATTAGAAGATATTGCGCGCTAATTCAAATCATTAACGATCCTCTCAAAATATGTTTTTCTGGTATTCTAATTGAACGATCTTCACGAAATTATGTATTAACCTTCTTGTTGTTATTTCACATGTTATTGCTAAATTTAAAGCCAATTGTGGGACTGTTGCTATGGTTTCTTTATCACTCAACGCTGCTCTGTTCACGTAATTTTTGTCTTTGTTTTGAATCTTCTAATCATACGATAATCATGAAATTCTGCAGGAACATATGCTGTTATCATTATCCTCCTTAACCCTAAATTTCAGTTTTCGGATTTGCAGTTTTCAGAATTTTGGTAAAACTAGAAAATTTCGAATGTCAGTAACTGCGAAACCCTTGAACTGATATAACTTATAACAAATTCAGCCCAGATATGGGCCCCATACCTACCCTGAAAGTTTAAAGTCTTTATATCTTTCCATTTTAAACTTGAAATGTTGAACGTAGCGCTCCATGCTGCTCCACTCAAAAATAAATTTTTTTTTGGAACTTGTAATCATACCATCTTCAAGAAATTTCTTCCAAACGTACGCGTTATTATTCTGCGTCTAAATACTGAGCTTCAGATCGATAGAATATGTCGTTTCGAAAGTATTGTGAAAATGTGAACTATTTTCGAACGTGAATAACTGCAAAACTATTATATATATATTATATTTTGCTCGTTAACGAACTTATCCGCGGCATTTAGATCCCTTTACGTTCGAAAATTAGCGTGTTTAGAGACGGCCGGACAGAATTACTTTTGACCTCGGATTCTTCACCAGTGAGCCCCATCCAAACGTTTCAGACTATTTATGGGCCTAAAATTTCGAAAATCAATAACATTTTGGCTGACCGATAGTTAGCTGTTCGCTGGAACAAGCGCGCAAAATTTAATCAACTGATGATGGTATCAAGAGAGATTTGGGTGTCAAATTGGTCACAATTTGAAGTTACTTACTTGAGATTTCCGATATTCGTCATACAGAGAGATATAATCTAATCAAAACAAAGGAGGCAAAGTTGTACTTAGTTCGACACTCAGGATGCGTCAATTTATAAATGAATCATATTAAAGAAATTTGAGTTAATTTAATTGAGACGTAAAGAAAATATTTGAGTTTAATGTTTCGGCACATTTCGATATATCCGAAGAGCCCCACCATGAAGGTTATTCAGATTTACCTATATGCCATCTAACCTTATACCAAAGTTGTCCCTCTCGTCGTGGAACGCCCTGTAAGTTCAACCAATTCTACATAAACTTTCATTTTCATATATTAAAATAGTCTACATAAACGTAGTAGTAACAAATAACGGGTTATCCATTTAGTGGTCCGGATTTCACAGCCCCGTTTCAATGACATATGTCGAACAGAATGTGATCCGAAGCCTAGGTTTAGTTTAAGTTTAGCCATTTAAGAATTTGGATCGTTTGTCTACAGCTGAAAATTGTGAAAATTGATAAAACTTACAAGAAAAACAATAATTCTGTAGTAAGTACGTTTTGTGCATTACGCGCATATTATGGTAGACATAATCGTTCATCTAAGCGTACAATTGATAACACAGCGGAAAAATTCGAAGAGGCTGGATCTGCTACTGATGTCTTAAGGCCCATCATCAAAATGCACATCTGTATTTGCATCTCCATCCTTATAGGGATCAGTTGACACAAGAACTAAAGCCAGCTGACCATAGAAAGCGTAGAAAATATGCCGATTAGGTGCTTGAAACAACAACATTTGGATGACGATTTCTTGCATCGAATTTTCTTCAAGGACGAAGCACATTTTTCACTCGGTGGCTATATAAACAAGCGAAAGTGTCGCATCTGTGGCAGTGAAAATCTTCATGTAACTGCTGAGAGATCAGTATATCCACAAAAAGTTACTGTATGTTGTGCAATTTGATCTGGTGCAGTGATTGGCGTATATTTCTTTGAAAATGAATGAGGTTTCACTCAAACCGTCATTTCTCATCGCTAACTCCAAACGATTACCGATTTTTTTTGGCTTGAAATTAATGATATGAAATTGGAAGAGATGTGGTTCCAGTAAGATGGTCCAACAAGCCACACAATATAACCTGTTTTGGCTTTATTGTAGGACGCGTAATTTCTCGCTTCAGCGATGTGAATTGGCCACCAAGATCTTTTGATTAATCGCCTTTGGATTTTTTTAGGGGGTTCTGCGAAGGATCGTGTTTATGCCTTTAATCCTCAGACCATTGACGATCTGAATACTAACATCCTTCAAGTTGTTGATGAGATATTGCCCGGAATGTGCAGGCGAGTCAACGAAAATTACCTCCTAAGTATCGAGTCCTGTAAGGTGTGAGAGATCACGCGGAGGACATTTAAATGATGTTGAATTCCACACATAATGACAAGGTCTAAGCATTTTATTGAAATAAAAATTTTACCCACATTCTAAATGAAAGAGTGTTACTTTCGGAAAGCACAAAATGGATAAACTTGTATTAGGCATTAGTATATATGAATCCTTGCTTCCCTTATCTAATTACATAATTTCTACCAAGAATTTGCCAACTTGATTTTAATTTTTCAAATTTCAATAGTCAAGTGTGTGTCACCAAATTCTATTATCGCATAAGTTCTGTTGAAATTTAATGGTAATTGACAATTTCTTCGAGTGGCATTTAGGTTATCAAAATGTAATTGAAAACCTGACATAGAAGCATTTGCTGTAATTAAGTAATGGATTCTTGTGTAAGAGCCTCACCATTAGTTAAGATGTACTTAAAAATATGGAATTATACTACAGGAGAGAAAGTAATACTGTCTAATTTTCAAATTTCTGCAAAGCAGCATCTTTCTATTATTTACAATGATCAATCAGAAAAAAATGGTCAAAATTCTTTTCGTCATCAGGTTTGCATAAATAACTTATATACACATACGGAGTTTTAGCGCGAGTATAGTTTAGAGTGCTTCTTTTTGTCTGTTCGTCTTGAGTACGTTTTGCGGTTTTTACATTGTTTAAAAATGTCGAACAAAGACTCTGTCTTAAATTATTGCAAAGCAATAGCTTATAGTGAACCGGCTTATAGTGAACCGACTCATCGTATGAATGACACAATGCACTTAAAAGCAGTCGAGATGTGGTCGAAGATTTGCCTCGTTCTGACCATCATATTTTTCAACTGAACTTATAATCGCTTAAGTGACGAAAATGGTGAAATATAATATTCACGTACCTATAATATATTTTTCCTCTATTTATATTATAATTTACAATAAATTTACACGTATTGAATGCCAAAACTGAAGAATATTTCACTATGAATTTTTCAGGCGAAATAAACTAACGAACTAGCACGCAAAAATTTCTGACTTCACATTAGTGTCAGTGCTTTTTTTTCTTATTACTTTTTTTCCTATCTGATTTCGGCAAAAATATATGAAGTTATAGTGAATATATTCACCATTTTTTCTTTCAATGGAGTTAAAAATTCATTTGGAGTTGTGGGTTTCTTTTCATATTGGTTGAATTGGTTTCATATGGGTTGAATAATTGAAATTGTAGAATGCAGAATGTGGAATGTTGGCTAATAAATTGTGGTTCATTCAATCGTTATCAATTATATTCGATGTAATCCTAGGAATTTATTCAATTATCCGATCTTTTTTCGAACTATTAATTCCCTCTCCCTCTGGTCCATATGATGTTCGATGGGCTAACAATTGAATCCATTCCATTGTAGTAATTACTATCTTGGGTGGAACTTCAATCAAAATATTTTTGTAGCAGTTGCAAGATAAGGAAACTGCGCTTTCGCTCTTTTCTCCTCATAATTTGCTATTCACTAGAAAATCAACCCACTTTACATATGACAATGATGTAATAGGTGAAACTTGCCCTCATTTTTGGATGAAGTATGATGTTTTATCCTCCAATACGAATATAGAATAAAAAAACTGTCCTGATTGTTGCATTTAAAATGAAATTTCTCGTACGGAAGAGCTAAGAATGTTATAGAAATTTTTCGTGCAGAAGAGCTGAGAATGTTATAAGGTTGTTCGGAAAGTAAGTTTGTTTTTTCGCGACAGAGGATTTGATGTTATTTTTTCGAACCCACCTTCACACTTAAACCGCATAATCATTATATCTTTTGAGAGCTCATATAGCAAGGCTTCTTTCTGTTTGGAAAAGTTCAATTAATTCTATGCAGTAGATTTTGGTTGGTGCACTTTCAAATATGGACAGCAATAAGAAGCATTTTCGTCATATTTTACTTCTTTATTATAAAAAATTTAGATGTCCTAACAGTACGTCAGTGCCAGAATTAGGTTGCAGTATTTCGATCCGGCAATTTTGATGTCGAAAATGCACTACGTTCCGGAAGGCCGGTTGATGCTGATAACGACATGATAAAGGCTAAAGGTTCATGCAAATCGGCGAATAACAACATGTGAGATCGGTGAGAGTTTGAATTTATTGAATGCAATGCAATGTTTATGACCACTTGAAAGGCTTGGTTTAACCTTGATATTTGGGTTCCCCATGTTCTCACGGAGAGAAATTCGTGTCATCGCGTTGACGTCTGATTCGCTTCTAAAACTTCACGAAAATGATCCATTTTGAAGGGTATCATTACTGGGTACGAAAAATGAAATGTATATAACAATGTCAAAAGCAAGAGATCATGGAGCTTAAGAGATGAACCGGCTCAAAGCATTTCGAGAGCCAATATTCATCAAAAAAGGAGTGCTGCCTGTTTGGTGGGATTTTAAAGGAATCGTTTTTCTGAGCTTTTACCGGATAACACAACAATTAATTCGGAAGTCTACTCTCATCAGCTGGACAAAGTGAATGATGCACTTCTACAGAATTAATCAATTAAAAAGGTGTAGTGCTCCACCAAGATAATGCGAGACCTCATACAAATTTGGTCATTCCCAAAAGTTTATTACAGGATCGTTGCTATCGATTGGTTTTGGCCAATAATTGACGCATTCCAGAAGATTTGTGATCACTGAACGACCCGGAAGAAAACCATCTTGGCAATCGGGAATGACCTTGTTCTCTGAAGCAAATTTGAGGACGCAATCGAAAATCATCCTCTCGCAAATTTTGGCTGCAATAGGAACTAGGGTGATCATCAAGCTTGTCCCTTTTTTTAAATATTGGAGTTACAAGAGCATGCTGCCAAGATGAAGGTAGCGATGATGTCTCGAAAGATTCTATAAACATTCTAAATAGAGGAGAGGCTAAGAACTGAGCACACTTCTCAACTACTTTCGATGGAAGACCGTCACCGCTAGGGGGAGAACGTGCGTCAAGAGCTGAGAGCTGCTTTTCCACACTGGCAGGGGGAAAAGTTATACTTCTTATGTCAGAGTTGTAGAGATTTATGTGCATTTGGGTAGGTAAACCAGTTTCGACGGTAGAATGTGTAGCGAAAGTGTCTGCCAAAACATTAGCAGCCTCTTCAGGGTTTCCGCAAGGTTGGTTGTTAAAATCAAAAACCACTGGCGTATCAACTTTATAATTCAGCGATGATCTGACGAATTTGAAAAAAGGTTTGCGATCTTTGGACAGAAGCAATCTCGACTCAAACTCTCTTGGCAACAGAAATAGTATTGGAGAGAATATTTCATTATGTGCGATGTAGTCTCATTGTTGTCTTCGCTGAATATGGCGTTGCTATTTCGACTTTTTGTGTCTGATTATCTTGAAGATGCCACTGTGATGATATTTCTTGAAGACGAGCATTCATTAATTAGGTTCGTCAGCACCTCCACGAAACGATTCCACATAGTTAATCGTGGACTCGAATATTGCAACCCAATCAATACCACCGACCACGACCTTCAACTGTTCATAACTTAATAACTTTTATTGCCTTTTTAGATTTTATACCCATTCTGTAGAACTGGAGCTGTAGTTTTGAGAGTAGAAGGACATGGTCTGATTTTTCCAGAGGAGGACTAACTTTGGAAACTAAGTCAGCATCGTTCACTAATATAAGATCCAACAAAGATGCTTTTTGAAGTTCTCGAAAATGTGTAGGCCCCTCCACTAACTAAGGAGGTAAGAATCACGAATTGCGTCAACGTAAGGACCTGAAGGTGAGTTGTAGACCCTAGGAGTAAGTGGCCAATCAACATCTGAAATGTTGAAATCACCCGCAACAAAGAGGTTCCATTTTGTCGTCGACAAGTCACCCAGAAAAGTTGTCATCTCGATGTCGGAGTGGGAAAGGTCGCGGTCTATAGACACATCCGATAGTGAAGTTGAAGAGAATACACTGTCGATACCAGGTAATCCTGGGCTAAAAGGTCGGACAGAAAATGAACTAGAAATCTCACTCACGACTTAGATACATACACCTCCGTGACCAATCGTTGTCACACTATCGCATCTGAAAATGGAGTAGCCAGGTATCCAGACTAAATTATCCGGAACTCCAGAGTGCAACCAAGACTCAGCAACAAGGATGAATGTAGGCTGATAAGTTTTAGTGAAAGCAAGTAGTTCTGAGTGCTTTGAGAAAAGACACTGCGAGTTTGTATACGCAACCGACCACTCGTGAAATTTATTTAGTTTTTCTGGTTCACAGGGACAGAATTTTTTTATTGACTCAGTGATTCAGTTCCTCAATTTGCAAAGGTGTTTCGTCAACACAAATGCTATATTTCTTCCAAGCTGATACATTATTGATGACTCTCCTGTTCCGCAGCAACTAAGTGACCACCATCGGGTTAGTAAATGTAACCTTCAGGAGCCACGTATTCTATCGGCTATGAAATGTGTGTCATTGTCATTCAGTAAATCTGACTCAGCAACACCATGAATTAAAATGTTGTGTGATCTCCTCAAGCGGTTAAGTAACTCAGCGGGCTTGAATGAAGAGCTTGTCTTGCTGAGTCATGAACAACTGAACTGGAGGCTTCCTCCACCTTGGACAATCGTAAACTGGTAGCATCTAGGTTCGTTTTGAAAATATTATACTCAGAAACAAGTTCACGAAGTTGGTCGTTGCAAGACAGAATGTTATTATCGTGTTTACTTAGGGTCACCGAATGAGAATTCTATTATGGCTTTCAATCTTTGACGAATGTTTCTGTAGAATCGACTTGCAGTCAGACAACTCAGACTGCAATGTCAATTGGGTGGCTTTGATGGTGGAAATGTCGGATGATATTTTGTTTAGTTTGGACGTGAGTACAGCGAATTGATCAATACTCATATGGAAAAAGGTGTTTGATCAGAATGGCCAATATATAATTCAATAAAATATTTATTCATTACTTGAAAATTGTCTTTCATTTTCCCAAAAACAAATGAAATTATTTTTAGAACAATACAATATATATACTGAAGTGAAAGATTAATATCGCTCTGACCATCAACGACTTCAACTTAACTTAGTACTAACATTAACAAAGTGAAGTGGTAACTGAAAAGCATTTCTTGAATCTGAGAGACTGCTGAAATTTGTGTTCACGAATCAATTCGTATCATTTTGAAGCAATGTTTGAAGATGAAATGAGTTACCCCTTATCATCATCATCATGAGCTCGTATAATCCCCATCCGGAGCAAGGATCTCTCCAAATTTCTTCCACTGTTCCCTATTTTGAACGATTTGTCGTCCTTACTTCTTACTCCTTCATCTTCCTTAACAGAATCCTGCTATCTAATTGCTGGACGACCACGTCTTCTTCTGCTATCTCTTGGATACTATTCCTGCACCAACTTGGTCCATTTTTCAGTTGACATCCTTGCTACATGGCCAGTCCAAGTCCACTTTCTCTTGAACAGTTCAGTGCCTACATCTTTCATTTGTGTTTTTCTTCTTATATCTACATTTATTCTCATTCTTCTTTGAAATACTTTTAACTTTTGTGTTTGTTTTTCAGTCAGCAACCAAGTTTCAGCGCCATATGATAGAACAGGCAGTACACATATATTCATCACTTCTCTCTTGATATTCATTAGAACGCCATCGTTCAGGATACATGCAAGAGACCAGTACTGACTCCAAGCGTTTTCTATTCTTCTCTTAATCTCTTTAATCTGACGATTTGTATAATAAACGACCTGGCCAAGATAAAAATATCCCTGAACATAGTTAATGGTTTTATCGTTCATTTTTATTTCTTTTTCTTCAATTTTTATCATCACTTTAGTTTTCGTTTCATTTACCCCTCAATTGATACCGAAAAACAAAAAATTGTTGCAAAAACGCAATCCCGTGAAGACCGCTGAAAACGTGATCTCATATGTGAAAATGCATTGTGAGTGGTGACGAAAGATGGGCGAAAGTTTGACATGCAAACCAGTTAACAAGCTTCGAAATGGCTCCTTCTATCTGAGCCGAAACCGAAAAAAGCACGCCAATGTCAATCAAAATCGAGGGTGATGATGGTTTTTTTTCTATTAACGCACTTTGTGCACTCGCAGTTCTTGCCAGACGGCAAGACAGTAAATGAAAAATAATATCTGAGCATTGTCCGCTGTTTGAGAGAATAACTTCGTTAAAAACAACATATTTGGGGAAAGAAAACTCTTGGATTTTACACGACGATAACACATAAAAAACTCAAAAAATCTGAGTCAACCGCCAATTTCTCCTGATATCATTCCGGCCGACTTGTGTCTTCTTCCAATACTCAAATTAACACTTCGAGAAATTTATTTTAAACGACAGATGACATAATGGAGAATTCGCGGCGAGTACCGAAGTCTACTTTTGATTATGCATTCAAAATTATGTTTTAATGATTGGATTATTCGTTGGCTTAAATATATTATTTTAGGTAGTTTCCTGACCCGCCCTCATTGGCATTACAGCTTGACCCGCTGGGGGCGCTTGCCTTGACTAGGACCCTAGTTTCATCCCGGTGAAATGGAGGCTTAAGTCTTGGTGCCTAACATAAAACCATTCGCGCCAGTCACTGGACCTGTGTGGTGAAAGATCGACCGAATGGGACCCTAGTTTCACCGTAAAGTTAGAATGGATTTTTCTATCCATTGGCTGTGTGAGTTATGTAGCGTACTGCGTTACCTAGGGAGGGTAGATGCCCACGGGTAGTACTTGTAGTACCTGGCCACCCAAATGGTGTTGGACTCGAGGGGGCAGTGGTTGACAGTCCGCAGGCTGGACTAGCTGTTCGCAGACACTCATGTTCGGGATATTCTCATGAAATGTTTCAGGGTTTAGCGGGACTTGACGGTTCGACCGGCCTCGTCCTGAAACTGAATCGATTATGAGACGTTTCTGGATTTGTGGATCTCGACGAAACGGCTAGTCCGTTGGTGCTTGATGCCAGGATCAATTGAAAGACTTCACAAGAGTTCGTGGATCTTGATGTACAGGCCGGATTGACGGTGCTCGTACCAGGATCAATTGAGGCATCAGTCTTGAGATTATCTTATAATAGTTCATGGAAGCCAGTGGGTTCATCTCTTCGGATGGGTTCTCACCACGTGCGATGATAAGGCGTAACTCTTATTGCAGTTTCTACATCTTGGGACAGACTGAGGGGACTGCTAACTAGTCACTTGGCTCACATTCCAATACACTTACTGGTAGAATTCACTTTCCTGACCTTGCCCCCCACGGTATTATAGCTTGTCTTGACTAGGATTCATCCCGGTGAAATGAAGGGTTAAGTCTTGATGCCTAAAGTAATGCTATACGCGCCAGTTTCTGGATCTGTGTGGTGGAAGATCGACCGAATGGGTCCCTAGTTTCACCGTTAAAGTGAAATGGAGGGTTCAGCTGCGTTGATCAACTCAGTGGCGAGGGAGTCCCTCGCAGCACAGGGCCTTTCCCTTAAACCTAACGTTCTTCTGCAGTAAATCTCCAGATTTTTCTGTCCATTGGCCGTGTGCGTTACCTCGGGAAGTATTCGTACGACCTGACCACCCAATTGGTATTGGACAGTGGTTGACAGTCCGCATGCTGTAGTAAGAGGGTATTACTACTATCTGTTCGCACCAACCTATGTTCAGGATATCTTGAGAAACGCTTCAGGGTTTAGCGGGGCTTGACGATTCGACCGGCCTCGTCCAATTGGTATTGGACAGTGGTTGACTGTCCGCATGCTGGAGTAGGAGGGTATTCCTACTATCTGTTCGTACCAACCTATGTTCAGGATATCTTGAGAAATGCTTCAGGGTTTAGCCGGGCTTGACGATTCGACCGGCCTCGTCCTGAACCCGGATCGATTGAGAGACGTTTCTGGGGTTTGTGGCTCTCGACGAAACGGCTAGTCCGTTGGTGTTTGACACCAGAATCGATTGAAATACTTAACAAGGGTTGTGGGTCTTGACGTACAGGCCAGATTGACGGTGCTCTCGTACCAGAATCAATTGAGGCATCAATCTTGAGACTATCTTAGTTCATGGGACTACGTTTGGATGGATGGATAAGAAGCCCCTTCGGCGTGTGAGTTGCCTCCGAAAAAAATCAGGTGCATTTATGCTTTTTGGGGCAGATTGCGGAGACTGTTAGTAGCCACTTGGTGAAAGAGTTATACTCACAGGCCAATACACTAACTGATAGCATTCACTCCCTGACCTGACACTTTAATATATTCTAACCTTTATCAAGTACCCTGCTGAGCAAAAATAGGGTCAACCCGTAATTTACATTCATTTTAGAAATCTTTGGGAATTCTTTCAATTGTAGCATGTTTAACTAGCTTTATGTGCTAATCTTGTTGTGATTGTTTTGTTCGAATTAGAGGCTGGACCATTTAGAGTTTTCATTTTGAAGTAGTGGTTAATTCGAGTCTGGCAACAATTCTGTCATTCGTGTTGGAAAGAAAGTTAGTTAAATATTTAATATTAGCAAAATGTGTCGATATACGCTTTAGCAAAACTGGTAAATATTAAAAACTTCTAACTGAGCTGTTAGAAATTTACGCAGAAAATTCAATAGAAATGAAATGAAATTTGTGGATCAAATTGTTCGTGACAACTGGATAGTTATTGGATAAAAAAAAAACCCGTTCACGTTGTCGTTCATTCATCACACCCCGAAAAGATTGCTGCTGTAGCCCAGAATGTGGCTGAACATCCATCAACATCAACTTGTCATCTTGCTCAAGAACCGAACATTTCTCGCACGTCCCTGAAAAGAAGTTTGCATGAAGACCTCGGTATGAAAGCTTACAAAGTTCAATTGGTGCAAGAAATGAAGCGTCGTATGCATCAGATGCGTTTTTACTTGGTTCAATGGCGCATGGTCGGAGATGAGCATTTTCCCAGAAAAATCATCTTCAACGATGAAGCTCATTTTTAACTCAGGGGACCATTTTTGTGGAATCCGTTAGGGATAAGTGTTACGCTTACCATTCACAAACGATTGATCGAACACGAAATCCATTCATGAGTTTGGGTATATTGAAAAACTCTCCAGAATTTTTGGGAAGCGGCACATGTCTCCTTTAACATTTGGCCATCTTATCCCAAACATGTTCTATCGAATTTGAATCTGAGCTTTGAGAAAACCAAACGAATCTCTTGATTTTAACCTCGTCAAAGCAAGCAGTCACTATTCGATGCATAAAGGTTATGTTTTCTCCAAAAATAACCATAAGCTGTACAATATGGTCTTTTGAAACCAATGTCAAGTAACTATGAGCAGTCAAAGCCCCATTTTGCGTAAAGACTAATTCTGTGCGACCTTCAAAAGATATACCTTCCCCTTTACTAAATGGAAGTTGAGCATATGTCTCGCCTTGCCGTCGCTAAACTATTACACGTCTCTCTGAGTCCGTGAGATAAAATCGCAATTAATCGGAAAGGACTTCATTTCTCAATTTCCCAAGCCAACTGTTCTCGCGCAAAATTCAACTTTGCAATCTGGGGTTCACGTGAAACCAGTCGTCGATGGTTCGAGAAGATAATCCAACATCATGAATTCGCCTCTTAACACTACTCATTCACATTTACATTTCTCACCTTGCAGAGGATGTTGAAGGGACACTGTAGTGGCCATTGAGTTTCTCAAAATATTAGAAACGGAAAAGTGTTCGTCTCTAGATGTTGAGGTTCTTATTCGTCCTGAACCAGATCTTCTAGTGAGCGGACCAGTTTCTTCATAACGTTGAAATACTCATCACAAACTGTGGAAACTTACACCAAAATTTCTCGCAGTTTCGTACTGACCAGTCATCTTCTATAGCCGCAAAATTCATGCTGCAAAGACAGTACCAGAATTGCTACTTAAGTTTTTGATAGACAACAAATATATTTGTAATCGGAAATGGCTTCATTGTATTTCAAAATATTCTCTATTAAGATCAATACATGCATGCGTTTGATCCAATTTTCGATGCATTTGTTCCATTCCTATTGAGATATTTCAAAAATATGTGATTTGAACGCATTCCTTTCTTCAGACGTTGAAAATCGCTGACTTCTCAATTTATCGTTGTTCTGGAGGAAGAAGAAATCATTGTATGCCAAACAAGGCCTGTAGGGTGAATTATCTATCAATTCAATATTTTTGGAATGCTCAAAAACGTTTTTGTTTGAGCTGATGTATGAGAGCTTACATTGTTGTGGTTGAAAATGATTCGTTTTCTGCATGTGATTTTCCTGATTCTACTGAAAAATACTGGCAAACAAATGCTGGTGTACCATTCAGAATTTACCATTATGCTTTGCTCTAATGGAACTGTAGCAACATGTGCTCTTATCCCAAAACACAGATGACTATTTGCTTCGAACTTCTTCGAGTGCGAACAACTTTTGTTGGATTTGGCTCGCCTTGAAAACCCATACAACCTATTGTTGTTTAGTTTCTGGTTAATTGCATAGTTCCCTGATTCGTCACCTGTCGCGATCTTTGCGTGAAATTCAGTTCCTTGCAGTTTAAATTTTTATGAATATCTTATTCCCTAATAGCTATACATTCAACAGATCAGTACGTATTTTTAGGGATTCGCTCAGAAATATATGCAGCCTACAATTCCTATCGCTTTTAATGCCATTCCTGTTAGGGATATCCACCAGTGTGCTTTCGGCTAAACCATATTTTACAGGATGATCACCGCAAGCACTTGTCAGGTTGATTCAGAGGGTAAATACGCATAAAATCATTAAAAATGCGCACATGCTATTAATCTGATTATTTTTGCTGCGAAAGCCAATTTATTTCGCCGTTTTTTAATTTGAATTTCATGATTTTTTTATTTCCATGTATGGGCTCTCATTAATGCGGGTTTGGTAAATTTTAAATATGTATTGAATAATTCATTTTTTTTTGTACACAGGGTCCTGCAATAGTGCTTTATGTTTCCATAGCTGCTGAACCAGGCATCTTAGAAATTTTGTTCGAAAGCAGTTTTCTCTTACTTTCATTCCTGAATCTCAGGAAATCATTTTCTACTTTACGAGCTTCCTCTGTAGGATAGTGTCAAAAATATGAAACGACCTAAATAAGTCACAGGTTTCTGAAATAAAGTGTGAAATATATATATACCGAATGTTTTTCTAGGTACAATTTTTACCATGTTTCCCGTAGAGCCAACCGCAAACTCCATTCATTTTGTATAATTATGTTAGAATATTTTATCCCAAATATTTGTCATTAGTTTGGCAAAATTTAAAAAGTTATTTCCGATACCGGGAATCGAACCCGAGCCTCCTGGGTGAAAGCCAGGTATCCTAGCCACTAGACCATATCGGACTTTTGTAATAGAGTAATTGAAACAGACAGATTGAAAGAGACAGATTGCACTCGAAATAATAATAAAATAAATTAAAAAAAAGAAAAATAGAAAAAGTCTTTCATTGATGAGTAAAAAGGCATAATAATTAAATGAGATATTTTAATGATACTTTTGATCTTCCCTTTCTGTCAACGTTACTATCATATTGTCCCGGAAATTCTTCAGTCTACCAGAGCTTCCTGGGTGAAAGTAGATCCTAGCCTCTAGATCATATCGAATTTTTTACGACTTTGATATTATAATAATATTTTGCTTCTAATTTTTAGATGTTGTGAGATGTTTGATACTATATATATCTACTTAGAAAGAAGTAGTGTTTCCAAGAGACTTTCATTGAATTCTTGAAACTTTTCGAGATGGATTAAAAATTTAATTTCGTGGAGGTTTCACAGAATTATTCGGCTTAATATTTAAAACATCGAAAAATCGTCTTCCAAATAGTATATCCATGCAATTTATTGTAATTTTGTAAATAAATAGAGTTGAAATAGAGACATATCTTTCAGTAATAAAAAATGATAACATTTAAATAGGATATTTTATGTTTATTTTCGGTACTCATTCTACACCAACTATTTCAAAGTACTTTCTCCGAATGCTATGGCAAAATCAATCTTTTTCAAAAAACCGTATTCCGATACCGGGAATCGAACCCGAGCCTCCTGGGTGAAAGCCAGGTATCCTAGCCACTAGACCATATCGGATGACATGCTAGAAATAGATGTCTAATGTTGTGTAAATGCTCTAAATTTATTATTTACTCAGCACAGTATTTATTTTTTTTTTCCGTTTTTTGCTTGCTCAAAATATGGCGATATATATTTTTTGAACATCTATCTTCGGTGAATTTTGAGCTGAAAATAATGTCAATCAATTAAATAAGAAACAGATCAAAAATTCATGACCAATTGCAATTACGCCTGTCAGGCTATTTGCTGAGAAGAAATAATATCCAATGTTGAAATTCACAACGTGCATTCTTTGAATTAAAATGGAACACATTTCGTCATGACACTATAAAATCATATCATTCAGTTATTTGATAGCAGGTGAAAGGAATGAAAGGAATAACTTGGAATAATTGTATTTACAAAGTATGTTTTAAGAGGGTTAATTTCGAGAATGGAAAAAATTCAACATATAGGAAAATGTAAATATATTCTATTCAGTTGACGAATTTCATTCTATATATATTTTATCTTAACTTGTGAACATAATGTAATGTTTGTGGCAATCACCAAGGAATCTCTCTCTCTCTACTTACTGAATGTCTCCAAAAGTACAGAAACAGTAAAGTTATAATCGACGAGTTTGAGGTGATGACATTTTGACATTTTAAACCTGAAAAAACTCATTTTAATATACTTCGAATATCTCGATATATTCAGCTTGAAATTCTCATATACAAGAGTTTCTAAATTAATGCGAAAAATATTAAGAATTGGTTCATTGGCAGAAATAAATTGAGTTTTTTATTCCAAGCACCATCCCTTCCAAATTACTACCCTTCAAACATGGAGAAAAAATTTCGTTTTTGTTGATTATATCCTACATGGAACATTGAAGGAAAATGAAATTTGAAAGTTCGTTAACGCTAATTTTAAGTCACCTTTGGACGCTTCACCATTTTTCAAATTAAAAAGTATATCCAAGAAGATAAATTAAATAAGCAACTTTTTTGTATGCTGACTTGTTCTCTTAAAATTGTTAGTTTCATTACAAAATTAAAAAATGCCCAGACTCTTTCCACATGAATTCACAGATGTTTTACTTTGTTGATGAAATTTAGTAGACAGCTCTCAAATAAAGTTATAATGACAAATATTTTTATTGCTGTGATTTGATCTTTATCAGGTACTTATGAAAATACAGTGAATAGAATAGCAAAGTATACCAATGCTGAAATGGCAGATATGCATTTCGTATATGGACGCACTAACAAAAATGGTTGTAAGCTCATAGGCTCTACTTTGAGTTTCTCCAGAAAGTACATAATCTTATCAAAGCGTATTCGCGCACACCCATCAACGTCTTCGAGAGAAAGGTAGATTTCTCAAGAATTGTACATGTAAAATTAGTCAAAAATGTAAATTATAAAAAACATATGTACAGTTGTGTTCGTTAATAATTCTGAAGAAAAATGCCAACAAGTATAAAAGAATCAATAACAAATAAGACAGGGGTAAGTACTCCATGAATCGAAAAGCACTATGTAAACCGGCTATCGATCACCTCTATCAAATAATAGTATACGTTACATACTGGAAGCATCCAAATCAATTCAAATAAAGAAGCGAAGGTAAGAAATAACAGATCAAAGACTTATGTGAAGATCCACACATCACATTTCACAGTCTCGCCTATCCATACTTTGTGTGCGTCAGATCATGGATAAGAGACCTCGAGTTGGACAAAAGGTACTTCTTTAGATCTTTTCTCAGACACATAGTCGCAGAACTCTACAAATGATCCGGTCTACTATCGGCTGTTTTTTTTAGAGTGATAGAACTTTCGTTGGGATAACTGTGATTTGACAGAAGGTAGAAGCCATATTGTGTTGACATTACTGTTCAGTAGGCATTGACCTATTATAATGGAAAAATTCATGCCGCAACAAGGTGTTCTATTCGCCAAACTTACTTCGTGAAATTTATGGTTTACATAATCGTCCATCAGAGCAGCTTTCTTTACTCGATGCAATAACAACAAGACAAAGAACTATACGTACAGAAGAAAATATTGCTGCTGTAAGTCTGAGTATTAATGATGATCCAGATTTGTCTAGTCGTCGACGTTCACAACAAGTTGGACTCTGTGCATCCACCACATGGAAAATTTGCGTAAAGATCTTGGTCTACACCCATACAAGATCCAACTGGTTCAATAACTTAAGCCACTTGACCATAATAAGTGTCATTTGTTTGCTGATTGGGCCCTAGAACAGCTTGAAGTTTATCCAATTTTTTATCGTAAAATTGTGTTTAGTGATGAAGCTCATTTATGGTTGAACGGCTATGTAAACAAGCAAAATTGCTGTATATAGTGTGAAAATAATCCTCAAGAAGTTCTGCAGGTTTCATTGCATCCTGAAATATTGTGTGCTTTATACGCTGGAGGCATCATCGGTCCATATTTCTTTAAAAACGATGCTGGAGCTAATGTTACAGTGAATGGTGCTCGTTATAGATCGATGATCAATGATTATTTGTTTCAAAATTTGAATGGTAGTGTTTTGGTTCCAACAAGACGATGCTACAACTCATGCTGCTACCATAATAATTGATTTATTGAAATAAATATTTGGCGATAACATTATTTCGAGAAATGGTCCAATTAATTGGCCTCCAAGATCATGCGATAATCCACTGGATTATTTTCTTTGGTGAGGTGCAGTTCCTCAGAGCTGGTCGTGGTGGACATATGCCGGAAATTATTTTCAAAACATGAATGTCATGAAATTATCTTGCAAATAAAAAAAATTGGCTCCAATATAAATCTAAATGTGCTTTATTTCAACTCAAAGTTCTATCAATTTTACATCTTATGGGTTCCCTTGCGACAACTAGAGATTTGGTTTTAGCTGTTTATATGCTCATATTGTACTCTCTTGCTGCTAGTTCGATGGGAATGACAGAGAAGAGAGTGGAATCAGCATGTAAGCAGAATGAGCCCTCAAAGATTAGCCCGAATAGCGAGGGATTTGAAACCAACTGGAAAAAGACCACCAGGACGTCCCTTCAAAAGATGGAGAGACAGTTGGCAGTCCACATCACAAATACGGCTGCAGAACTAAACGAGAGGATGAAAAAAAAAATCGTGAAGAACAGGCCTAGGGCCTAATATAAGTAGAAGAAGAAGACGAAAGTTCTATCACTCTAAAAATACAGCCGATATTATAGAGTTTCGGAGTCAAATATTCATATTATTTTTGTCCATTTATTTTCGCCATCAACTGAACCATATTTTGTTCATGAATGGAGACGCCTCTTCTAGATGAATTGTCAATACTTTTTTAAGATATCCTCATACAAATCATGCATGATAGCTCTCAAGCCCATTTCAGTATTGAACCTCGTGGCTAATTAGAAGCCAACATAACTCGTGTTATTGATGAAATAAGGCCTGAATTACTCGAAAAAGTGGTCTAAAATTGGTGTGGTCGAATGCGGTTCCTCAGAGCTAGTCGTGGTGGACATATGCCGGAAATTATTTTTAAAACATAAATGTCATAGAATTATCTTTCAAATAAAAAAATTGGCTTCAATCTTAATTTAAATGTGTTTTATTACACTTTAAAGTTTTATTACTCTAAAAAAAACACCCGCTGTTCTAGAGTTTCCGAGTCAAATATTCATATGATTTTGTCCATTTGTTTTCAACTGAACCATATTTTCTTCATGAATGGACACGCCTCTTCCAGAAGAATTGCCAATACTTTTTGAAGATATCCTCATACAAATCATGCATGATAGCCCTCCAGCTCATTTCAATATTGAACCTCGTGGCTAATTAGACAAAATTTATCGGAACCATTGAATAGGTCTTGTAGGCCCGCAAAATTTGCCCGTTTTCCGGTTGTGAATACATTGGATTATTTTACGAGTATCTAGGATTTTTCTGCAAAATTGGTGTATTAAACTCCCGTGTAAAATTTCATCATTTGAAGCACCGTAGCATTCTGTGAAGTTATTAGGAATACATCCGAACTATTTCAAATGATACGAAATTATTTTAGACGAAGAATAGAGTTATTTCTTAGGGGAACTATTTTCAATGTTTTTTTATAATTTTTACGTTTTGTGTGGAGCTGCTAAGTCAGTTTGTTCTTATTACTTGTTAATCATTCTTTTTCAACTAAATCAGATAATAATATACTAAGAATTTAAGGAAAGCCTCAAGATATCATAATATTTCGAACAACGAAACTGTTTGTCATTAAGACTTTAACACCAATGTATTTAATAATAATTGATATGACTTCATTTGAGGTCAGCCCACTTAATATTTTCAACAAATTATATAGTCTTAATATTTTCAACTATAGTCCATCTAGGAAGCATCCGGAAAAAACAAAGCTCAATTGTAATTATTTAATATATATTTTTAATTCTCGAATCAGAAAAATATAATAAAATATTCATCTTATTCACTTATGCAACCTTTATTTAACTCTAAACACTTGACTAAACGTCGAGGTACACACGAAACTAGATCGACTGTATAATTTTCTGTGATGGTAGTCCAGGACGGTAAAACTTCATTAGTACCCATATATTTTCATTGGGACTAAGGTCTGGTGAAGTTGCTGACCATGAGATGGTTGTCATTTGGTGTTCTTGCTTCAAGAGTGAGTATAGGCCGAAGTATGGCATCTTGAATTATCCTACTGCAAACGCCAACCCTCTGGATATAAGGTATGCGCCGTTTCAAGGAGAAAATCGTTTAGAATACCACAATACTTTTCACTATAAATGGTACCATCAACTATACAGAGAGGCGTAGCACTATGCTGAGATACTGCTACCCAAACCATTATTTTGGTGGGAAATTCGGAAATTTGAACGATAACAGAATGTTTTGAAAAATTTTTTATATGATTTTCACCAAGTTGGAAACAACTTTTATCAAATATGAAGACATTATTGAAATTATTTTCTTGACAACATTCTATCCTTCGTTCCTTTTGTAAAGGTGTCATTATTAGGATTTTTTTGGTTTCCTTGATATGTATCCTTGTCTTTTCAGTGCCTGGACATACTTCTATATTTCGTTGGTTTCCAAATCTATTAGCTAATTTGCGAAAAAATAAAGCGTTTAAATTTTTTCATTTAATCTTACGCGGTGTTCCTGGAACTGGTCTATGCCTCATATCCATGCCATTTTTATCCTCTTTATTGTATCATATACATTAGTTACTTACTATTTCCCAGTTCAGTCAATTGCACTCATTTATTAACGTTTCGTAAACTTTTTCTATACAAATATTCTGCCTGTTTTCTTTTTTCTAGTTGCTACATTATTTCATAAATTGTATACCTGTTGACATTCAACAATATTTGACCAATAGTGTTACCATGCAACTTAGGCCATAGCCGAATATCTGCACAACCTATTTTATACAAAACTTTTGTCTTAGAATGTTACGAAAAAGAAGTAACTTAAAATTATGAAAAATAATAAATTCCGGATACTTGCTAGACGGACTATAATTTACGCGTGAAGTCATATGAAAAATGCCTTAGTAACTTGTTATTACTTCTTAGTTCATCTAATAATTGCAGAAGAAAAGGTCAAAATACAAAATTGTTGAGCATTATGTTTTTTCAAAATCAATTTTTCAATTTGAAAAACGTTGAAGCATTACAAAAATGTGATGCAAAATATTGTAGGGGTTGATTTTTCCACCTCTTGGTGATGAAGTTCCATAATTGTAAAAACCTCCCAAAAAGACATTTAATTAGTTTTAGCTGCCTTCAAACTCTCATTCTCCTTAATTGCTTAATGAAAAAAAAGGAGAAGCAGCTCAGGACAAAAAAATTAAATGGAAGAGCCCCATTAATTTTTGCTAAAGAACGATCTCTCAAAATTTTTCGCATGTGAAGTGCAATAAGTGGCCAAGTTTCTGAACGAATTTGTATAGAGAAATTGATAGCGCCCATAATTTGCTTCTGGGCAGTACTTAAATTTCTATACAATGTTTTTATCAACATTTCCTTGAGGTCAGCCATAATAGCAAACTTATCAACTGCAAGAAGTGTTTTTATAACCGAATTCTTGGAAGGTACAATATATTCTTGAAATTTGAATATCAAAACAGATTTTAACTGTCAGTCTTCTACAATTTTAATTTCAAGAAAATGTTTATTCAAAAAACTCTCAGAATTAAATTAATGTCTAAATAAGCACCGCTTATATTTAATAGACGTATATAATCAAAACTCAATATACAATGTCAAATGGAATAAATAAACCAACGAATATAAAAAATGTCATTTAAAATTAATAAATAAATATTTGAAGGAGACAAAATTTTGTTTCTGATCTTATCATTATGAACAACCAATTCTTTTTCGAAAACATGAAACACAACTTAAGGACTTTTCAAAAATATAATTTATTTGAAATATTTATTATAATATATTTGAATATTCAAATATGTTAATTCAAAAATCTATCAAAACATGCACTATATCTTCAAAAAACAATTATAATTCCAATAATCTCTTCGTCGGCCCTAGATAATATTCAAAATATCAAAATCAACTAACAATCAGTATATTTTACCTTAAAGTGTAACCGGAACTTGCTTAAACAGACTAACTTCAAAAATCCAGATAGTCTATGTTCGTCACAAAATCACAGAAAACTGTAAGGTATTATAAGGTTTTCTTCAAACCATTGACATTCCATAAAGAGATTTATTCAAGCCTAAATATAATTATATAATATGTGTAAAATAAAATAGAAAAAGGCTTTCTACTTGATAGAAGAAATATAACAAAATTTGAATATCAAAACAGATTTAATCTGTCAGTCTTCTACAATTTTAATTTAAAAAAAATTTTTATTAAAAAAACTTTTAGAATTAAATTAATGTCTAAATAAGCACCGCTTATATTTAATAGACGTATATAATCAAAACTCAATAGACAATGTCAAATGGAATAAATAAAGCAACGAATATGAAAAAGGTCGTTTAAAATTAATAAATAAATATTTGAAGGAGACATAAAGTAGGTCTGTTTAAGCAAGTTCCGATTGCACTTTAAGGTAAGATATACTGATTGTTAGTTGATTTTGATATTTTAAATATTATCTAGAGCCGACGAAGAGATTATCGGAATTTTAATTGTTTTTTGAAGATATAGTGCATGTTTTGAGAGATTTTTTAATTATGTTTTTTGAGATGTCCTCAAGTTGTGTTTTGTTTTTGAAAAAGAATTGGTTGTTCATAATGATAAGATCAGAAACAAAATTTTGTCTCATTTAAATATTTATCTATTAATTTTAAATGACTTTTTTATTTTCGTTGGTTTAGTTATTCCATTTTACATTGTATATTGAGTTTTGATTATATTACGTCTATTGAATATAAGCGGTGCTTATTAAGACCTTAATTTAATTCTAAAAACTTTTTGAAATTAAAATTGTAGAAGACGGGCAGATTGAATCTGTTTTGATATTCAAATTTTGTTATATGTTATGTTCTTCTACCAAGTAGATTTTATTCTATTTTATATATATTCTTGACATTTCAGAGGTTTCCTTCACTCTATTTCAATAATAATCAGACGGTGAAAAAGTACACAATTTTTTATTTATGCTTTTCTACTCTTTTCGAATAATTTAAATCAGCATGGTTTACAATATTCAAAAAAAAACAACTACTAAACAAACAACGAGAAGTTTCAACGAACGAAAGAGCAACAATATCAGTTAATCAGTTGTGATCAATTTAATTTTCAATTTAATGAATATTGGGCCCGTAACTAACCACAAACCAGCAAAGCATCAGAAGGTTATGAAGGAAAGTTGCTATTCTTGAACATATCGAATTGGATCTTTCGTCAAGTACCAGAAAGTTGGCACAAACTTCATGAATTTGGCGAGGATCTTGAAGAAACATAATTTTCATCAATCCAATATTTGATTAATAAAGTAAACTAACTAGGTTGAAAGAAATATTCTCTATACTTACGCGTCACCTGTCATTTATTTTTAATAGTGTTCCATTTGATCATTTCATCCTAATTTTTTTTTTTGTAATTATCAAAAAGCACGTGCGTACGAGTTTATTCGAGATGTGCTCGAAGACTTGACCCGCTATGGCCAGCCATCAATGTCTTTAACTGGACTTAGAGCTATAACCAATGAAATTGCTGCGTCTCACGAATTACTTCGTACCATTTTAACAAATTCTCTGAACATAAAGCATGTTGATGAATGACTCCAATCACAAGGCTACCATTTTGAACGAATTTTTGCAAAAAAATCACCAAATATCATGATAGAACCAGCGCATTTCCTTGATATGAGTCCGATCGACTTTTTCCTCTCTTCATAACTCAACTTACCACTTCAAGACACCTGTTTTCAGTCAACATAAGATCTAAAAGAGAATTCGGGGTAAATGCTGGAATCGATTCCCAAAAATACATTAAAAAAATATAAGAATAATTGATAATGCATTAAAGGATGAGCCATCTAGAGTTTACATGTTGAAGTGGTAGTTATTTGGAGCCCGGCAATACTAATTCGTGTTTCCACAGAAAATTAGTTTAACGAAAAGTGCCAATTTACGCTTCAACAAAACTTGGAAATATCAAAAACTTATTTCCAAAGAGGTGAATCTTCTATCCAAACTGTTATAAATTTGAGTAGAAATGAAAATCCTGCACGGCAATTTATGGATTAATTTGTTCGTGAAAACTGTATCGTTATTTGACAAAACAAACCGTTCTCTTTCTCGTTTAGTGAGCAAATCTGAAAGCATTGCTGTTATAGACCAAAATGTGGCACACATCCATTAACATCAACTCATCATCTTGCTGAAGAACTGCACATTTCGCGGACTTCTCTGAGCAGAATTTTGCATGAAGATTTCGTATGAAGGCTTACAATGCTTAACTTGTGACTCATCCGATGAGTTTTCACTTCGCTCAGTAGGTTAATGATTGCATGGCCAAAGATGAGCATTTTCCCAGACAAATCATCCTTAGGGATGAAGCTCATTTTCACTTCAAAGCACTTTTTGTGAGGATACGATACGGATAAATGTCACACTAACTATCCATAAAAGATTATTGGCTTGAAACGTGAAATCGCAGTTGTCATTCATGGAATTGAGGCCCAAATTATCAACAATATACTAAAAATTGGGTTTAACGGATGGGGTGCTGTAGCCAGTGGTGGCGCTCACTTAAAAGATATTGTTCTTCATTCTTAAAGTTCAAGGTTAAACCTTTCTAATGAACTCACAACTTTAAAAATATTCATCAGTTTTCTTATTTATAGCCGATCAAAAAGGCAAATTTTAAATGGACCATCCCTTATCATTTCGAAAGGCCTAGTTTAAAGGCGATACAATTCGATGAGTAACACATATTTTGTATTTTACTGACCGATCACCCGTACTTGTATACACAGTGTTATGTATTCCGAGAGTTAAATTGTTTGAAAACAAATAGTGAAAATTCAGCAAGACGAAGACAAAGGTGAGGTTTTCAAACTCATAAATCTCACTCGGTTTGATTTATTTACCGATAAAAACCATGAGCAGCCAATTCTCGTCTTCGTTATAATTAGAACAAGACCTAACAGCCCGCTACGATCCACTTAAAATTCTGCGGTTGTCGGAGTTTTAATTGGATTAAACGAAGAGGAAAGAATCCAAGATCGCTATGAAAATGGAAAAGCGGCCGCCCTTCATTTGTTTCATGGCCGCCCACGCGACTGGCTGCGGAAGAGAAACTCTTTCAAGTGATAAGTAGCTAATTTGTTAACAGCCGCTCGATCCACTTATATCCCCAGATTTATTACCAACGTGAGGGGTTAAAAGTTACTCAAGTTTTAAGTGAAGACATAACAACGGAAATCTCCGAAGCGGCTAATTGATTTAATGTTAATGATCCAGGGGTCTCGAGTATTATCTTATTTTAAAATCCAGCTTCAAAGGAGTGGAAATGTAAATTCTATCTTTAAAATTCCGACCACGAGTTCTTATGACGAAATTTTATTTATCTGCCCGCTGAACACGCGAAGAGGTTTTATTATGAGGCAGATTCAAAGGAAAGTAACCAATTTATTGAAGTGGTGGATTTTTATTCAATTCTGGTTTTCCATCTCTATGAGTAGGTGAATCTCGGGGTGACAAGCTGGATGGAGGCTGCTCGTTCTTAATATTCTGTTCATCGATTTCCCGAATGTGGAGAAATATTCTTAGTGCTACTAGTACGATAAATAGAGGAGTGCTATATTTTCAATACAAAATAAAAATACACTTTTACTCCAGAATATGGAACTTATTAAAAATAATCATACCTTTCCATCTTAAAAAAAAATCAGTTTTTTCAATACGGAAGATACAGTGACTCGAGTTTCGTAGTGTTTACTACATTTTCAAGCTCACGAAACACTACGAAACTTTGGTCACTGTATATCTTCGGCACTAAAAAAGTGAAAGAAAAACGAAGTTATTTCTTATTTCATTCTGTTTTAAACTGAACTATTACAAAGTATCGTGCTAGTTTATTTACTTTATTTATTGGGGTGTTCGAAAAGTTATTTCTTTTTTTTTTGGTAAAATGAGAGACAATTTTCGTATAATGAAAAACTATTTTAGTAAATTATATATTGGCCGTTCTGGCCCAATACCTTTTGCCATCTTTCTGGTAGTAGCATGATTTCACGCTCATAAAACTTTTGGCCTTTGCTGGTAAAAAACTGATTCAGGTGATTTTTGACCTCTTCATTTGAAGTTAAGGTTTTACCGTCCAATAAGTTTGCAATGATCGGAACAAATAATAATCCGAAGGAGCCAGATTTGGAGAATATGGTGAGTGTGCAATGTATTAATTAAAGCTGTAAAAGCTTTTGGCGAGTGACCAAACTTGTATGAGGTCTCGCATTATCTTGGTGGAACACTACACCTTTTCTGTAGGAAAAGCTCAAAAAAAAAGATTCCTTTAGAATCCCACCAAACAGAGAGCATCACCTGTTTTTGATCGATAGTGGCTTTCGAAATGCTTTGAACCGGTTCATCCTTTCTGTTCCATGATCTCTAGCGTTTGATTGTTTAAATATTTTAAAATTAGCCTTCTACATATTTAATTTCAAAAAATTATATTTAATAATTATAACTTCAGAAATTAAATTAAATTAATGTCATATAAGTACCACTTATATCAAATGACATATAAAATAAACATTCATTATAAGACATCCAAATGATATAACAGAATCCAATAAATAGAAATTGTTAACCAAACATCCTATAAATTAAATATTTTGAGTAGACAAAATTTTGTTTCTGCTGATAAATCTTATGAAAACAGATATCTTTCAAAAATGTCATTAAAGCCATTAAAGATTTCCATTTTTGATCGATTGTAGATAAAAAAATTATGAATATTTATTCAAAGTTCTGTAATCATGCAAATCGAAGATGAAATGATAGAGCCTTTCAACCATAGTATTCATTGTTATGAGAATTTCCGTTTCTTAAGAAGAGCAAATCAAAAATTGCTAAAATAACGATTATTTGACGTTCGGATGACAGAACAACATATGTAGTTTCTTTCATAAGTAATTCACTGATTTTAAATTATCAGGTGAAATCCACTGTTTATCAAACGCATAAAAGCTTCTGAATTCAACTAAGTACTTTTCACCATTTTTTTGCTAAGAGCTATGAGAAAGCTCCTATGCATCATGAAACAATATGATGAATTTTTTTTAAATAGGTGTTTGAGTCTATATCAGTACATATCGGGAGTTTTTTTAGAGTGATAGAACTTTAAACTGAAATAAATAACATTTAAATTAAGACTGAAGCCAATTTTTTTTTATTTGAAAGATAATTTTATGACATTTATGTTTTCAAAATAATTTCCGGCATGTGTCCACCACGACTAGCTCTGAGGAACCGCATTCGACCAGATCAATTTTGGACCACTTTTTCGAATAATTCAGACCTTATTTAATCAATAACACGAGTTATGATGGCTTCCAAAGTGTCTATTGTTTCTGGTTTATCAGCATAAACCAATGACTTGACATAACCCCAAACAAAATAATCCAGTGGAGTTATGTCGCATGATCTTGCAGGCCAATTAATCGGACCATTTCTCGAAATAATGTTATCGCCAAATCTTTCTTTCAATAAATCAAACTTTACGGTAGCAGCATGAGGTGTAGCACCATCTTGTTGGAACCAAAACACTTCTGGGTCGATACCATTCAAAGTTTGAAACAAATAGTCATTAGTCATCGATCTGTATCGAGCACCATTCACTGCAACATTATCTCCAGCATCGTTTGTAAAGAAATATGGACCGATAATGCCTCCAGCGTGTACAGCACACCATACAGTGCATTTTTCAGGATGCTGTGGAACCTGCAGAACTTCTTGGGGATTATTTTCACTCCATATAAGGCAATTTTGCTTGTTTACACAGCCGTTTAACCAGAAATGAGCTTCATCACTAAACACAATTTTACGATAAAAAAGTGGATCAACTTCAAGTTGTTCTAGGGCCCAATCATCAAACAAACGACGATTATGGTCAAGTGGCTTTAGTTCTTGAACCAGTTGGATCTTGTAGGGTGTAGACCAAAAATTTTTCATGTAGTGGATGCACAGAGTCCAACTTGTTGTGAACGTCACGAATAGGCAAATCTGGATCATCATTAACACTATGACTTATAGCAGCGATATTTTCTTCTGTACGTACAGTTCTTTGTCTTGTTGTTGTTGTTGCATCGAGTAGAGAAAATGGTGTCCGAAATCTATCGATAGTTCGGCGACGAATAAGCTGCTCTGATGGACGATTATGTAAACCATAAATTTCACGAAGTGCTCTATAAGTTTGGCGAATAGAACACTGATTTCGAAAATAAGTTTCAACAATTTGTAAACGTTGTTGCGGCGTGAGTCTTTCCATAATAATATGTCAATTCCTTCAGATCAGAAATGCCAAAACAACATGGCTTCTGCCTTCTGTTAAATCACAGTTATCCTTATCGAAAGTTCTATCACTCTAAAAAAAACACCCGATACTTCATTGATATACCCTTCCATTGAAAATCGAATTGTTGAAATTTTTGAGATAACAGAGTTATTGAGAAGTGATATTTCAATAAGTTACCAGTACGAATCTGCCAGATACGATATAAAATGGTGTCCGAAATCTATCGATAGTTCGGCGACGAATAAGCTGCTCTGATGGACGATTATGTAAACCATAAATTTCACGAAGTGCTCTATAAGTTTGGCGAATAGAACACTGATTTCGAAAATAAGTTTCAACAATTTGTAAACGTTGTTGCGGCGTGAGTCTTTCCATAATAATATGTCAATTCCTTCAGATCAGAAATGCCAAAACAACATGGCTTCTGCCTTCTGTTAAATCACAGTTATCCTTATCGAAAGTTCTATCACTCTAAAAAAAACACCCGATACTTCATTGATATACCCTTCCATTGAAAATCGAATTGTTGAAATTTTTGAGATAACAGAGTTATTGAGAAGTGATATTTCAATAAGTTACCAGTACGAATCTGCCAGATACGATATAAGGAGTGGGTCATCTAGAGTTTGCATCTTAAAGCACTGGTTATTTTGAGTCTGTGAACAATTCTGTCATTCTTGGTTTGACCGAAAGTTGACTTAATATTTGACATTAACGAAATATACCGATCTTTGCTTGAATGAAACTGGCAAACTCATTAACAAAGTGATGAGTCTTTTTTCCAAACTGTTTGAAATTTAAGTGAAAAATTCAATTGAAAGGCCCCCATAACAATTTGTGTATCAATTTGTTCGTGAAAACTGGATCGTATAATGAAAAAATCAGCTCACGTTCTCGTCCAGTGAGGAATGTGGCTGTACATCCATCGACATCAACTCGTCATCGTTCTCAAGAACTGAACATTTCCCGTACTTCTCTGAGGAGAATTTAACATAGAAACTTGAATGAAGGCTTACAGAAATCAAATAGTGCAAGTGAAGCCTTATGATCATCCGATACGTCTCCACTTCAGTCAATGGGCTAGTGATCGCATGCTGAAGATGTGTATTTTCATTTTTAGCAATGTAGCTCATTCTTACCTCGGAGGCCTATTGTTTGTAGGGATCCGTTAAGGATAGATGTTACGCTCACCGTCCGGGAACGACTGATAATTGGACAATGAAATCGAATGTCATTCATGAGACTAAGGCCCGAAGAATCGGCAATGTACTGAAAAATTGGGTTGATCGGATGAGATACTGTAGCAGTCGAGGCGGTCATTTGAGTGATATTGTTTTTCATTCGTGAATCAAAAATGCAAATTTTGAATGGCCCACCCTTTAGGTTCATTCGATCATCTTAGATATTCACAAAAAAGTTTAATTTCAAATTCATTGTATAATAAGGTTCCGCATTTATTATTACGGATATTTTTAGAAATTCAATGTCATGACGTTGGTCTGGCACACAGATCGCGCCGTAAATAGAAAATGAATACTTACTCTTGGAAAATATTAAACCCTGGTTTTCACAGGGCCAGTTTCTGACCGTACTGTCACTTTCCCGTTATGTTCTCACTACTGAGCTTCCTAGGGGACAGCATTAGACAGCTATTGTGTTACCACAATAGTTTTGGTGTTTTTGATCCATTGCGTTTTTACGAATCCAGTAGAGTGGTTTATTCGTTGAACCTGTTCTACTGGTACATTTTGTTTTCTTCCATAGCCTCTATTTTCTGATCGTTTTGTAAATTGTAACTGCCCATTGAACTCGTCCTTTTGTTATTCCGATTGTGGGATCTTTGACTAAACCTTTCTTCATATCAATGTCGATTGAAACTGTTCTTCTTTATTTATTATTATTATTATTCCGATACCCCTAGATCAGCCCCCATTTGTCTTTGTACCTTGACGTGACGGGAATGCTTGTCTTGACTAAGATCCTAGTTTCATTTCGGTGAAATGAAGGATTAAGTCTTGATGCTTAAAGCAGAGACGGGCCCCGTGTCAGTGGACCCGCCCCCGAGCATTAGATCTTGTCGTGATGGGGGTGCTTGTCATGACTAGGACCCTAGTTTCGTCCCGGCGAAATGGAAGGTTAAGTCATGGTGCCTAACGTAATGCGATTCGCGCCAGTCACTGGACCTGTATTGTGGAAGATCTCCGAATGGGGCCCTAGTTTTGCCGTTCTGGTGAAATGGAGGGCTGAGCCGGTTGATTAACTCAGTGACAGGGAGTCTGTCGCAGCACAGCGCTTCTCCCTTAACACTGGCGTACTCTAGCCTATCGCAGTATAAATCTCCGATTTCTGTGTAATGGCCCAATGCGTTATGTAGCATACTGCGTTACCTCTGGGGGTAGATTGCCCTCAGGTGTTACTTGTACCACCTGGCCACCCAATTGCTGTTGGACTCGAGGGGGCAGTGGTTGAAAGTCCGCATGCTGGACTAGGGAGGTATTTCATTTATCTGTTCGCAGACCCCCATGTTCGGGATATTTTCATGAAATGACTCGGGGATTAACAGGACTTGACGGTTCGACCAACCTTGTCCTGGCCCCGGATCAATGCGTAGTTATTTAGGGTTTGTGGATCTCAACGAAATGGCTTAGCCGTTAGTGCTTGACACCAGGATCAATCAAATGACTTCACATGGGTTCAGTGGGTCAGGACGTATAGGCCGGTGCACGGTGCTCCTACCAGGATCAATAGAAGTCATCAATCTTGAGATATCTTAGTTCATGGGACTGCGTTTGGGTGCTTGGATAAGAATTCCTTCCGGCGTCACAAACCACCTCGGGTACTGACCTGCAGAGCCAGTAGAGATTGAATAGTGCTTCGCTGCTACCAGACAGTTCTGGCTTTCGAGTCGGGGCCCAAACTGAAAGCTGGTGGGTCATCTCTTCGGAGGGGTTCTCGCTTCGCGCGATGATATGGCGTAATCCTCATCACACTTTCTATCTCTAGAGGTAGACTGTGGTGACTGCTTAGTAGACACTTGGTGAAATAGCTATGCTCGTCATGCCAATACGAAAACCTGGTAGAAGTCACGTGTCAGTGGACCCGTGTGGTGGAAAGTTCATCCTTTTGGGGCCCTAATTTCTTCGCAAAAGTGAAATGGAGGGCTGAGTTGCATTGTCTAACACAGTGACAAAAGTGTCTGTCGCAGTATAGGGCTTACATCCTAGCGTTTCTCTACCCTATTGCAGTAAATCTCCGGATATTTCTATCCAATGGCCAAGTGCACTATGTATATACTGCGTTACCTAGGGAGAGTGGAGGCCCTCGGGAAGTATTCTTACGACCTGGCCACCCAATTTGGCGTTGAATTCGAGGGGGTAGTGGTTGAAAGTCTGCATGCTAGACTAGGAGGGTATTCCATCGATTTGGCCGCAGTAGCTCATGAATCAGGATTTCCCGAGAGGTGCTTCAGAGTTTAGCGGGACTTAAAGGTTTCATCGGCGTCGTCCTGAACCAGAATTATTTGCGAGACGTTTTCGGGGTTTTTGGATATCAACGATACGGCTAGACCGTTGGTGCTTGAAGGCAGGACAAAAAGAAAGACTTCATAAGGGTTCGTGGGTCTGGACGTACGGGCCGGATTGACGGTGCTCGTACCAGGATCAATTGAAGCATCGATCTTGAGATTTTCCTATTTCTTGAGTATGCGTTCAGGTGGGTGAAAGTAAGAAGCCCTTTCGGCATGTGAGTTGCGTCCCAAAAACTGGGGTACTGACACTGCAGAGCGAGTAGCGGTTGGATAGTGCTACGCTGCTTCCAGTCTCGGTGTAGGTCTTCGAACTGAAGCCTAAACTAGAAGCGGAGTGGGTTGAACTCTTCGAAGTGATTCTCGCTTTGCGCGTTGATAGGGCGTACTCTTATCACCCACCTTGCTTGTGAGTAGATTGTGGATACTGCTGAGTAGTCACATGGTGAAAGAGCCATGCTCATATGCCACTTCACCCGGTAGAATTCAGTATATTGTGAGAGTTGATTTTTTGACCCTTTTGAGATAAAATTTCAGAATTGAAAAGCTTAGCAAAAAGTGACATTTAATTAGCGTTAATTGACTTCCTAATATAATACGTCGGGGAAAAACCTATCCATTATTTTTTCGGTGGCGATTGATATCTCGTGAAGTATCGATCAAACAATTTCAGATTTATGCTCGTTGTCAAGATGACATTTCACAATAAAAATAAATTTTTCCTGTTTTTTGTTTGATCCATTCAATTGTGAGTTATAGGGTGTTAAAAGAGGCAGTCATTGAAGAGAAAATTCGGTACATTTTATGATATTTCTTTGTTTAAGGCGAAAATACAAGCCAGGCGGCTGAAATTGTGAATGGTGTTTATGTTCCCGATACTGTAACAGCTCTTACGCGCAATTTTGGTTCCATCTATTTGGTCATGTATTTTTTATGTTAAAGACGCACCTCGCACAGGCCCGAAATCGAAAACGTCCATAAAATCACAGAAATAATCGAAGTTGATCTGAATATTAGTAGTCGTAGCATCGTCCAGGAGCCAAAGATCGATCAAAAAATACTTTTAAACCAATTTCGGAAAGCTAGATTCAAACAGAAGCTCGATGTTTGGGTGCCCCACCAACTAACACCAAATTTCCATATGCAAAGCCTTCGAAAACGGAACAAAATCGACACATTTCTAGAACGAATGGTGACTGACGATGAAAATATTGTGCGAAAACCATCGTGGTCAAAGCACGTACATATTTGATCCAAATAGGACAATCCGAAACATCTTAAATAAAGTCTTGAAATTCACGCATAAATAACGAAGTTTTTCCCCAACTTATCATTCTTTTGAATTATTCTACATAGAAAATATTCAATAAAACAAAATTTTTCTTATAAATTCGAAGGGCGGCAACTCGGAAGGGAATGGATTTGGAACAAAAAATTATATAATGATTTCTCCTAAATAGTCACCTCTTAAGATTTCGTATCAAAGTAATTTATTTTTCGAAATTATCAGAAGATTAACCATGGAAGAAACTAATTATTAACTATCGTCGTACTGGGATATAGAGGACTGAAAACTGAAATTAAACTAAAGGATCTTCCAATGGGAACGCCTCATTTTTAAATGGACATATCTCACGCATAACAGCCAACGTTTATTCGTGACATTGACAGTTGTATTTGTCCATGTCTACCATTTAATAATGGAAATATCACACTCCAACAACGTTTACAAATAATCCGAATTTATTATGAAAAATCGCGATCTGTTACTTTACGTGCTTTATCTCCAATTTTTACTCGTTATAATCGTCCGTATAAAAAAAACAGTTGAACGTTCAGTGAAGAAGTTTGAAACAAATTTTACACTTCATGATGTTACATTGCCAGTGAGACAAAGAAATGGAAGAAGTGAAGTGAATATTGCTGCCGTACATGAAAGTGTTTGTGAAGAACAAAATTGATCGATTTCTTGAAGTTCACAAAAACTAGACCTTTTCGTGAAGACCAAAATTTATCGATTTCTCGAAGTTGACAAAAACTAGACGTCTTTGTGACAAATTTCACGAAAAGACTTTGGTTTACATCCATTCAAAATTGTTCTAACCCAAGAACTCAAACCAACTGATCATTCAAAGCGTCGTGTCGTGTATTCAGTAATTGGTGCTTTGAAAAATCGGAAATGATGGACCGATAAATTATCCGCCTGGTTCCTGCGATTCAACTCCACTGGATTTCTTTCTTTGGGCTTACACCAAGTCGTTGGTTTACAGCAATTATCCAGCAAATTTATACGATTTACAGATCAATATTAAACGAGTAATTGCTAACATACGACCTGATTTGTGTGAGAGAGTCATAGAATTGTACTTTATAACGAAATAAAAATTTCAATCATTTTCAAATAAATAATGTGCTTCATTTACAAAAAATTATGGTGCGCTGTTAATCAAAGACCCTTTATTTGACATTTGTTTGCCCAGTTTCCAGTTCCAAATGTCCAAAAAATTTCGTGCCAAAACTCATAAAATTCACGGAAATTGAAGGAAGTTTCATATCGTGTGACCAGAAGATCCATATCTTCACCGAATGCCTAAGTGTTTGTTTACCTATTTCAACCAATTCATCATCTAAAGCTTGTAATCCCATAGATCGATATAATTGGTGACATCAGGCAAATTTCTGCCTGTCCTCAGGGCGTCGATCGATTCATCCTTTCAGTGCTTTCGGTAAAAGGCGAATGCCCATCTAATCCTTTCACAGAACGCTCTACCTCACGGGAGCTGAATAACTTTTAAGGGGATTACTTTAACCTTAACATAGGAATATTTTGGTTATTTGTGGAAGTATCGTAATTGGATTAACCCTTATGGTACTTCCAATAGTTATTTAAAAAGGTTTCTGCCATACCGACAAAGAGGTCGGTAGTCTGAAAGGAGTTAATGAACCATGGTCTATGGACAAATTATGTTTACCAGAATGTATGGAGTAACTTTCGAACCACCTACTGCGTTTAGGAACTACTTACATCAACCTGTTATATTTTATCAACATCTATTTGTAAAACAGCTGTAAATTAGTGACAAAATTTGTGAATAAAATTCTCCATTTCTACCTGATAAAATCTCATAGAAACATTTTCCTAGAATCAGCTCAAACAATAAAGAAACTGCAAATGAGTAGACACCTCACTTCAATCAATAAAACTATAAAACTAGGGACCAATGAAATTATACAAGGTATTTAGTAAGTAGGTGAACGGTATAATACCAGGGAGTGATTCAACTGCAAAAAATATATAGAGCTTTTTTCTAGAGCTACTCTCTTTCCCAATGGCGGCTCCTGACAGAATAAGATGATGAGGCACATCAGAAAAAAATTATTATTGTAATATATATATATATATATATTTTGACCTTACGCACAAATTTATCTAGTAAACTCTACTTTGTCAGTTGCATAATAATCATTATAAAAAATTTTATTACTAGTAATTTGAATTATTGAATCCAAAATTAAATCCTCATCATATTATGGCTATATTGACCAATTTATTCTTATCTTCAGTTTAAAAAAATCCTTGGTATTAATGCACCAATAGATGATTTTTGAGCTTTTTTTTGACATATTGCATTGCAATAAATACGAAAATCGTTATTATGCAGCTGTCCAGCAAGAACCAACGTTCTTGCGAGGTAATGATGGAATTGAAAGAAGACGGGTTATATGAAGATCTAAGATTTTAAAATAACAATATACTATTAACGAAATAAACCCTAAAATGAAGATATAAATTCTAAATCAATAAAATGAACTATGAATTAACAAAATAAAAAAACGACCTTAGCGTATATATATAGGATATATGTATTCCAAACCAAAATTTGCCCTATCTTGAAGCTCTTCATGATTGAATAAAATTCTAATGAAAATTATAAATTTATCTGCCGAATCAAAATAATTCAAATGAATAAACTAAATTTTAATAATACATATTTCATGAAAAAATGTGAAGACGACTGACAACCACTACTTATAACAATTTTTCAACCCCCTGGTTCAATACATTTCACACATCGCTTTATCTCTGAATATACAACACTGCGAAGTTTTCTGACGCATTTCGCACTACACAATTTTATTCTTTCGATCAGATCCTCTCGAGTCTCAAAATATTAATTTATTAAGTCCGTACAGCTGAGAATACCCAGATTAAATAACTTCAACTTCATTTCTGCAATATCCCCTAAACCGATCATCATTAAAATCTCAATTCGGTGAGTCTCAGTTGAATAGTTTTATAACTTCTACACGAAATACGTTTTCAATTAGGAATTTACTATTTGAATTTTAATCTCAACACCGCAACATCTGACTGATAACAATCCACATCATTTGCAGATTTTCTTGATTTGTCGGCATTATGTAGATGGTTTTTTAGGTATCCATTACAAGGAATGGTAACAAAACCAAGATCTATGAGCGTATCGAGAATTTATTTTAGAAATTTTCCCAACTTATTGATATTTAGTTCAGAAATTTCATAGGTCTGTGTTTGAGTTATTTAAAAAA
This sequence comes from Megalocaria dilatata, assembly GCA_034642435.1. Classification (NCBI taxonomy): domain Eukaryota; kingdom Metazoa; phylum Arthropoda; class Insecta; order Coleoptera; family Coccinellidae; genus Megalocaria; species Megalocaria dilatata. The sequence goes on along the minus strand of CM067859.1, from coordinate 45,262,662 downwards.
TACTATTGTTTAACGGGCGATAAATTATTAATTTCATTATTTCATCCGGTATTATTCATAATAAACCATACATACGTGATATAGTTCCTTAAAATCAGGTTTTTAAGGAGCTTCAAAAATTATAAAAATATACAGGGTATTCTATTTAAAATAAAGAGGTCGGATTATGCTGGACCTGCACGAATCACCCTGTATGTATATATAAATTTATGCTTAAAGGACGCACCATTGAATTTGAAGGTTGACGTATCCCAATGGTTTTTATAATTTTCTAATGGAATTCAATTCCATTAGAAAATTATAAAAACCATTGGGACACGTCAACCTTATAATTTTCTAATGTAATTCAATTCCATAAGTAGTTTCCACAGTGTATGTACCTGATCCTAGTTCAATGACCTGTCGAATACTTTAATGAACTGATCCTCCTATCAAACATTAAATAAACTACACAATTTAACAAAACCCGCCACCGTCTAAATTTATCCTTCCCGAAACATCACCCCCTTCCTACAGACTCGAAGAAGCACCCCCGTTCGTCTGCGCTTTCATCAAACCCGCGAAGGGTTAAACTCATCAGTCCATTCAAATTTCCTATCGTCCTGCACAACTACAGGGTCGTAGGATCTGGCCCCCTTTGTCTAGTACGGTCTTTTCCACTTTTAAGAAGGGGCGCGCGGGGGTAAAACGGCTCTGGCCGGCGTGGTTGCTCAGTGGGAACGTTGCGGCCTGCCCTGGGGCGAAGTCCACGCGCCCCAAAATCCCCGTTCACTCTCACGGGGTGACTCATGCCCGCACAATGCGGCCGACGTACGTACATTTCCTCAACCCTCCGGGAACTTGTGATTCTTTCGAGAGAGTTCCCGTTCGGATTTGCTGATGTAACATGATGACCGGATTATTTCCCCGAGTGGAAATGGGGATACTTGGATGTCTGCGATACTTTTCGATTTAGTCATACGTTAGATACTAACGAGAATGGAGTTTGATTTTCGCGAGAAAAAAATGGAATATAAAGGATAGGCCATTTAAAATTTACACATTTGTTCGATTATAAATAAAAAACTAATGAATATTTTGTAGAAATTATGGGTTTATTAGAAATAATTAATTATTAACATTTACGAATGAAAAAGAATATAATTCAAATAACCCCCACGACTGGCTACAGTAACCATCCGATCATCCAATTTTCCAGTATATTGTCGATTGTTGTCCAGTATATTGTTTCATGTTTCAAGACATCAGTCGTTTCTGGATGATCTGGATATCCTTATCAGATCGCCACAAAAAATAGTCCTCCGAGGTGAAAATAAGCTGCATCGCTAAAGATGATTTTTCTGGGAAAAGCCTTATCTCATTAGCCCATTGAGAGAAGTTAAAACGCATCAGATGGTCAAGGCTTCATCTCTTGTACTTGTTGAACAATGTAAGCATTAATACCGAGGTCTTTATGCGAAATTGAATGAAACCAAATCGCATACCCTCCACAGCGAAGGTTGTGATAAAAAGAGAAAAGAAAGTGAAACTAAAACCCTCTAGCTTGCGTTAGCGGTAATGTCCGTCCGCACATGGAACATCCAACTTCGTAAAATACCTAATAGTGCGCCAATGCAAAGATAAATAAAACTTGTCTGTCCTGAATGAATTTCAAATTATCAACCTGATAGTGAAAATGTAAACTCTTAAGCCCTATCCATTTATTTCAACTTCACAATTAAAATAACGACTTTTATTTGCAATATAATACAGTTTGACAGTTAGCTTGAGATCCGAAATTCACATAAAGACTTATCTTTGAGGTTCTCCTGGAATATTGTTTTCCAGGGTGTCGAAATGATAGTGCTTTATCCAAGAATAGTTCCTATTCTGCGTATAATCAGTAGGTCTTCAACTTCAAATTGTTCCAAATGACAAGTAAAGCATCCAGAACTAATATGGTTTGGTAGTAATATACTCTAAATCCGGCACATGGAAGATTGTCTTGTATTAAGATAATCCAAGCAAAAAAGGAACTCCAGCAAGATTTTTCAGTTCTAAGATCATCCGGTACTAAGATCACCGTTACTAATATCTCCGATATAAAGATCTCCCGTACTAAGATCTCCGGTACTTAGACTGTAAATTTCAAATCTATAAGATAGTGCCTGCAACACGTGATCTCACTCCCAGTGACTCTAGGTATCATTAAAATTATTCACAAGTTAATAAACATGAGACGAAATATCCAGAACACAGGAATAAGGGTACGTTAATCGATCATGAGCACGAGAAGGGAAATTAAATGCATAATATCATTAATGCAACATGTTAACCTATGTAACCTGCAGAGAATGAAATAAATCAAAAATAACAGTTGACATCCACAAAAGCAGAAAATATTGATCTGGTTCTACGCCTTCTGATTAGACGTTTTACAAGAAACAATAAAAATTCAATATTCCTCAATTTTCATGGATTAAGTACATTAATTCCATAAAAATACCACAAGTTGTGTCTTCATGCAACCGCACAGTACGAAAGGAAGAAATCTCGGAAAACTTTTTGAAAATAATTCAACTCTACAGCGCATGCGATAACAATGTCGACTTTTATTGCAGAAACTCCAAACTTCTTATTGGTTTTAGTTTAATCACATTATTGGAGCGTTTTTTAGCGATTCTAAAATAAAATTCAGATAAACAGTGGAGCGTTTTTTAACGTTACAAGAATTTCGGGAAATGTTCAGTTCTTGAACACGATGGTAAGTTGAAATGGATGACTGTAGAGCCACATTATGGGCCCCTGCCGCAATGTTTACTGGGTGTGCTCACTGGACGATAGCATGAACTAGTTTTATCAAATAACGATACATTTTTTACGAACAAATGAATCGACAAAATACCGTGAGGTAATTCCATTTCTATTGAATTTTCCACGTCAATTTCTAACAAATATTTTACAGTTTTTTTAAGCGTAAAACGACCCATTTCGTTCATGTCAAACATTAAACTAACTTTCTGTCAAAATGCGAATGACAGAAGTGTTGCCGGACTCGAAATAACTACTACTTTAAAATGCAAACTCTAGATGGTCCATCCTTTATAACACGAATGGTAACTTGTAACAAGACATAATTTATGAGTTTGACCGAACAAGCAGCCAACGAGCTTTGGAATAACACTTTCCCACTGAGTCGAAACAGAAAAAAGCACATCAATGTCGATTACAAGAATTAAGATAATGTTATTCGATTACCACAGTGTTGTGCATTCGGAATTCTTGTCACACGTTGAGAACTTAAATAAATTAATATAAATTGGAAATTGCTTTGAAGAGTTTCTTTAAAATATTATAGGCAATTCCTTGGTCAATTCTCCGAAATCTCTACAAGTTTAATCTAGAAAATATCCAAAATTTTTCAAAATTGAATTGAATAACATGTCTTAGGAACACTGCTTCACTTTATAGAATATCCAACTCATATGTACGGCAGTTAAGCAATAAAGGATTGAAAGAAAACATGAAAAATTGACCGTGATAACCTAGCAAACATCATCCAAGACAGCCTGTTTCGATTGGATATTCAGAAATAACAAATATCATCACAAAAATATGATCCACATAGAATTTGTAAAGTTCTTCTTTATTTCCCCTTTTTGGAAAAATATATAGCACATTCTCCAGAAAAAAAATCTGAAATTCTTATCCATATTCTCCTCAGTTGAACCTCAGGTGACCATCTTATCTGTAAACCTTATTTGAAATAAATAAGAATTATTATTATTATTATTATTACATATGTTGAAAATTACTATGAAGAAGTATTTGCATTTTACAGATAATAGCTGGAATTAATTCTCCAGAAACTCTCCAGATTTGAATCTGGATAAATCTTATGAAAAAATTTAGAATTAAATTTTTTTTAAATATGCTCTAGACATATATATTATCATCACATGTGGTGGCAATCAACTAATAAAGAATAATATATGATCACCAAATTATTTAGACATCACCTTATACATATATGTTTCGATTGGATGTTAAAAAATCACAAGTTGCATCACCAAAAAATGTTCAACATATAATTTGAAAGGGCTTTTTTTTATTTTCCTTTTCTAAAGACATTCTGTAGAGAAATAGTCTGATAAATTCAAACCCAAATAATTACTATAAACAAATATAAATTGAAAATTACTTTGAAGGGTTTTTCTGAAATAATTCATACAATATCTGGATCAATTCCCCGAATTCTCTACAAATTTAATCGAGAAAATTTCTTCAATTTTTTTTTTATCAAATTGAATAACATGTCTTAGGAATACTGTTTCACTTTATAGACATATAGATTTATGAACCCATATGTACGGCAGTTAACAAGTAATGATTCAAAAGAAAACATTGATCGTGATCATTCAGCAAACATTACCAAGACAGACGACTGGATATTCAGAAATAAAAAATTCTATCAGGAAAAAAACTCACCGTAGAATTCAAAAAGGCCTTTTTTAATTCCCTTTTTAAAAAATATATACTACATATTCCAGAAAGAGAATATGAAATTGTTACCCATAAAAGAATATAAAGAGGTTTTTTCTTGATAGAAGGATTATTACAAAATTTTAAATATCATACAGATATTTATTCTGTTAACCTCCTACAAATTTTAATTTCAAAAACTTTTAGAATTAAATAAAATAAATGTCTCAGAACACACTGTTTCTATTCAGTAGTCATAAAAAACACTTATTACAAAGTACCGAAGGGAATAAAAAAATTCAAAGAAATATAAATTTATATAAATTATCAATTAAATCTACTGAATAAATACTTGAAGGGTACAAATTTCATTTCGTATCTTGCTTTATTGGAATTAAGTGCCTTTACAAAAATGCAAAACATAACCTCTAGAACTTTTTCAAAAACAACTTGCTCAAAATAAGTTCCTTCCAAAAAAGTCCTGAAACATGCAGAACACCTTCAAAAAGCAATTTAGAATTCTCACAACGGAAACTCATCAGCCCTACTTCACATTTAAGAAATAAGAATAATTAACAAAGAATATCTAACCAGACAAACTGAATATAGTTATCTGAACAAATACTAGAATGAAGTAAACTTTTCTTATCCATATTCTCCTCAATTGTGTGTCAGTAACTCATAAAAGACCTCACTTCCTAAAAATGCATCCGAGACAGTATCTGAAGTTGTTCCCAATTATTTTAAGAAAATTTTCAATTATACAGCAACTTTTAGAATCACTAACCACTTGGACAGTTACGTTACAAATAGTAAAAACAAATCGAACAAAGATAATAAATCAGGAGTCTACAAATTGGCTTACAATGATTGCCCATTATTTTATATTGATCAAACCGGAAGATCATTCAAACGAAGAATACATGGATATTAGAAAAATTACACTTCAAATACATCACAATGAACATACGTCAACCATTTGAAAGAATTTGAACATAATTCCAATAATAACTATGACATTATCCATATCGAAGGTAAAGGATCTAGACTGACACTCTTAGAATCACTTGAAATAAACAGACATTATTGCCAAAATATTCTCTTGAATGAACAAACAGATGTCAATGTTATCATGTTATCAAAGAGGGGTAAGAAAATCAACCCCTTGAATATTCTACATCAAAACTTTCTGAAACTTTATTGATGAAAAAATTCAATAACCAAGTTTTCTGTGTCATTTTCTTTCAGTTTTCTTTTTGCATTGTCAGTTTAATTAACAAAAAATATATTACGAACACTTTCTTTGTAAATGTACAGAGACCTTATAATTTTTTGAAAGAATTGAGTAGGTTACTCTTAGATATCAAATTGATTAATATCAAGAAGGTTGATGTCTTAAAGACCAATAATTTTATTTTTCAAAATTTCATAAAGTCTGAATGAATTTCCTGAAAAACCTAATTATAATAGATTGAAAAAGTGCTATAATTTGATCCAGTTCAAGGAATTGATAATTAACAAGCAATAATGAAATACTAAAATAGCAAAAAAACACAAAGAGTAGAAATTATTTTAATATATGTTGAAAATAGTTGTTCCCCTGAGAATTAACATACGTATGATTTAAAATAGTTCGGATGTATTCCTCCTAATAACCTCACAGGTTGCGATGATACGATGACTTGGTGTTTGGTAGAAATCCATATAAGTTTTATCTTTAATACACATGAGATATTTTTGGACATTCTAGTTTTTAAACCCATAGTACTGGAGGTATGGAATACTCAGTCACATGATGCTTATAAATACGAAATTAGCTCAATACGGGAGAAGAAATTGATATAAATATTCCTTCAGAAGCTTGAAAATGTTTCGACTGTATAACTCCAAAGGATTTTTAATTGGAAATAATGTACCGAAAACAGTGAAATTGTTGAGCATAGTGTGAAACAGGCCAATTGTGAATGGAATACATGGAACAGTCAAAATAATAGATAGATTCCATTGAGAGTTACTCTGTGAAGAAACTAAACAATTTATCAAAACTTCAGATAAAAATGTTTTTATTTCCACAATGCAGAAGGCAGCACGACTAAAAGTGAACCCATGAAAAATCAATTATTTCTAACACAACAAAAGCTTAAACGTGGTACATTAACCTACACCCAATAGATACCAATTATACACAGTCTCCAGAGATGAAAACGTTAACCTACTTTTAAACCAAGTTTACAACACAAACCTTCCAACGTGCCCTAAATTTGGGTTTATGGTTGACCTAATGAAATAGAAATTTGCCTAAAACTGTCAAGTAAGCACGCCGTCATAAATTTGGTCTCGGCCTCAATAGTAGCAACCTCAACTCGGATACTGTCGACATCTTTTTGTTACTTTGTCGGTTATCGGCGAAATGAAATTGTCAAAAGCGATTTTATAGTATTTTACGATTTAATTGCCTCAACTTGCAGCTTCTGGTTCCCAGAAAGAGCTTCCAAATGTCTGAAAATTGGGTTAAGATAATTTTATGATGGAGACTTGGGTTGCGACAATGATTTTTGCAACTTTGTGGAAATGCTGAGGACTGCCGCACACCTTTACCGATGATACGTTTATTGCCAATATTGGGGTTATTTTCGGTAGACCAGTTTTATGATTTTTCAGAAGCAAACGCTCATACGTTGCTATATATCTATAAATCATATTTTTGCAAGTTTGTAGCAAGCGGTTTCATTTCGTCTAAGTACTTGCATTTCGCAAATACTGAAACTAAGATCATCTAAGACGATGTCATTACCCATATGTGATATCATAAACAAAATACTTGTTTCTATTTTTCTTATATTTTATTGGTGTATTAGTCGACAATTTGGATCAGTGAATTCATAGTCTTCATTAAGGAAATATTCCTCTAATAGTTGAATAAAATAATAAGTAAGATTTCCACAATTTATTTAATGAACTACAATTCTTTCAGCAACACTATGGTTTCGTCAGATTCACATTTCAAACCAACCCTTAAAAAATTACATTACATCTTGTATAGATATGATTTCCGCAAAACCTTGACAAAGGAGGATACAAATAACAAATCTACCAAAGTAACAATATATGATTTGAAGTAAAACACTTTATTTCCGCTTATATTTATTGTTCATAACAGTTCTTTATTACAGTCAAATTTTTGTTTAAAGTACTTGGCAATATTTGAATATCAAAACAGATTTAATCTGTTGTCTTCTACAATTTTAATTTCAAAAAATTCTTTGAAGAAACTTTAAGAATTAAATTAATGTCTTTATAAGCACTGCTCATATTTAATAGACGTATAAAATCAAAATTCATCATACAATATCAAACGGAATTAAGAAAAACCAACGAATATAAATTGTCAATTGAAATTAAAATATAAATAAGCAAACATTTTTTGTTTCGTTCCAGGCATGCGTACTGAACTCTTCAGACAAACGTACGAAGCCCTGTTTGTTACAAAATGTATTGTTTTCTGATACTATATTAATGAAAAATAACTCTTTCTCAAAAATATAAAACATAATTTCAAGAACTTCTCAAAAACTAATTTATTTGAAATATTCAATATATTTAAATAAATCATGCAAATCACCCTTTCTCGAGATCTTAAGATCTAAGAATTTTCTGCCACTGTTCCTTTCTGTCTCTTTCCGCCTAGTTATCTGTTCTCTTAAAGTATCACGGTATCATCTACATATTTAAGCCAATAAAGAAAACATTTGTTCTGAAAATTTGCGTAGATTTTTGTTTCTCGATTATCTATAAAATTTCCTTCTAAAATCAGACTATTCGGAATTCCCATAATTCATCTAAACGATAAAATTTAAATTAAAAATACTTTTGTTTCAGATAAATTTCCAGAGAATTTAAAATATCATTCCTTCTCACTGAATCACTGTTATTTTAAATTAAATGGTTTTTATATTGTTTTTGTAAGTGGATTTCTACGAAATAAAAATTTTAAATTTAATTCTTTGAACGAATTAAATTTGGAATTTATTGTAGTTGAGATTTTTTTGTTTTGTCCAACAGAACAAAACTATTTCAAGTATTTCTATTTGGTATTTGGTATTCGGCATAAAAATTTGTTTCTATTTGAAGAATTGAACTAAAAGCCTTATATAACTTTACACTAAGAGAAGGGATATAAGAAACTATTGGCCTTATTAGATTATATTCTTTGTTAAGTATTCTCAGATAATAAAGTATTGGAGTGTATAGTTTCATTAAAGTGAGCTCATATATTGGGATATTCTGAAAAATGCTTAGGGATAAATTCAATGCATTTTTGGTTCGTTTTTTACAGTATATTATGTTTGGTAATTATTTTGATTTTGGCGGAGTATAAGAAATCAATATTTGTATCTATTAACATGTTGTTTTGCTGGAATTGCTATAATACTCCTTTGTCAACACGATTGTAGATTCATGTTGCTTTTTTCCTTTTTGATTTGACCCATTTCGGGAAGGAAAAATTTTAAGTTGGTAATCATATTAGAGAAAATATGTTTGTCAGAAATGAAGTGTGGATTAGAATTAGAAGATAAGAATATTTTTAATTGCAATTTCCGTATCAACTGCCTAATAATCTAGAATTTTTTTGTTTTACTGATTTTATTATAGTAGAATCTTGTTTGTAGGAGGTTTATTTCGTCGTTATTGAATTAAAGAAAAAGAAGATTAATTCATTATATATATTAAATTTCTCTCATAGTTTCACGAAGGAAAGAATACAGATATCCCTCTGGTTCTCTTACAATCTTCTTGGTATTCCTTTATTTATTCGAAAATAGAGTTGTAATAAATTCCTTTTAAGATATCGATAACATATTAAGTACTCCCCACCCATTTCAACATGAGTGAGCTCGTTTTCAAGTACAAGGATTCTGAATGGAGATGAATGATATATAATAAATGGAATACCGCCATATACTTCTGATAGATAAGTTTTTATACAAACATAAATTAACAGTGCTCTTTGTGAAATTTATCCACCAGAGGTATAACAGATTTAATCTGTGTGATATTTAAGATATTGAAATAACCATTCTTCAGGTAAAAAAACCTTTTTTAATATTTCCATAATTTGTTGGTTAACAGTTCAGATTTACATTTTGAACTGCAGAAGCCACATTGTTTTACAAACATTTGTTGTGCATTAATAAATCGTGCAAATATTCTTTATTCTTTTATTTTATCAAAATAAACTTCCGTCAGTAAGCAACGACTCAATTAATTAATATTATGTTGTTGTTAACTAAACAAAAAAACAGATTAAAGAAGTGTAAGTCGCGATGAATTAATTCGGTATGGCAACGTAAAATCTGTGGATGAACATAGATTGCGAATGGTAGTTTGGTTTAACCAGTAAATAATACAATGTGGTGTAAGTATGACAGATATTTTTATTAATTGTTTTTATTTTGTTTACATGAAAATGGGCTGCTGGTTATCGGTGAGTTTTTCAAATCCCTTCTTGAAGGTGTGCGACATATTATTGAGGAGTTATTCTTAAAAATCTTTTTGAAGAGATGATTTTTCGAAGGATTTCTTGCGTTTATGTTGGGCATTTCAAGAAGGAAATTTGTTTTTCATAATGCCGGTATGAAATAGTTCGGTCTCCACTAAATGTTTGTTGAGTAATTTCCATCACTATTCTATATTTTCTTTGAATTCTTTGATACTGTGTGATTTGTGTTAATTCTATATGTCTATTAAAAAGGAACATTTTGTCTAAGGCGTTCATTTAATTTAATTTTAGAAATCTTTATGAAATATAAAATTGGAATTTACAGAGGGGTATAATAGAATTTACTCTGTTTCATATTTTAGCTGTGGAAAAAGAACTTTCTGTCAAGTAAAAAAATTTCCTCTTTTCAATATTTCAATAATTTATTAATTCATAGTTGACTCATTTTGAACAGGAGAAGCTACAGTGTTGGCCAAAAAATTGTTGTCAATTAAAGAATCGTTGAAATATACTTCATTATTTAATTTAATTTAAATATATATCCATCAACTGAGTACTGATTCAATTAAATACTTATTATCAACTGAACAATAAAACAGAAGGTTTTTACCTGATAGAAGAATTAACAATATATCAAATATCAAACAGATTAATTCGGCTATACTCACTATGAATTTAGATTTCATAAAAAAAATGTTTTCAGACACATTTTCAAATTATTAAATAAATGTCTCAGAAGACGCAGTGTCGATTTAGCAGACATAAGAAATACACACTCATTACACAGCTCCAGAAAAAATTAAAGATCCCAAAGAATATATGAATATTGATTCGTATAGATGTGTTATGATAACCAAATTCCTCTCCGAAAATGCACAACATAACCTCAAGACTTTCTTCGAAAATAACAGTCTCTAAAATAAGTTCCATCAAAATAATTCCAAAAACATTCAGCACATCTTCAAAGAGGCATTTGGAATTACCACATCGATAACTCTTCAGTTCAAAAAATAAGAATAATTAATAAACATATATATGTTCCTATAAACCACGTGTTATTCGATAAACAAATATAGAACTGTTCTGATTTTTTCTAAATATTAAATCCTACATAGTCCATATTCGTCTGTAGAAATTACAGAGAAAGTGTGAAGTATTTTTATAGACTCAGTTTTAAAAAGTTTTTGAGAAATATTTTTTATTTATATTTATATTTATGAAATCAAAATTTATAGTAAGTTTAGCAGAATTAATCTGTATGATATATAAGATATAATAAAATAATAATAAACTATATTACAAAATTAATTAATTTGGTATGGCAGCGTAAAATTTAACCTCCGCGTCGAAAAATACTGTCATTATTGTAGCTTCGCTATAAAATTAGCGATCTAAAAATACACCCCGGCAATAATTCAACAGTTCCACCCCCGATTTTTCACAGAGATCACAGATTTTTTCAATGACCGATCCCGGCAGATACACCCCCCTTTATCGAAAACATGTTCCGGATTCGGTTGACCCAGGAGGCCAGGATTAGATCCGGGAGGCCAAGGGGTGAGATCGAGGGGTCGTGTGCGAGACCCCTCAATCATATCTCACCCTCTGATATCCCTTGACGTCCTTGATTATGCCACGACACCCCCTCATCTCTCGTTGGCATGCATAACTTACACTACCGGAGCATTAGTTTCTCCTCTAAGCCTCTTATTATTTATCGAAAATTGAATATATTCGAGCAATGAAGTTTGCAGTTGGAGAAGGGAAGATAATGGCTCGTTTTTGGGGGACGAATAGATTAGATATTTCGGATGTTTGCAGTTTACGATTCTTCAAAATCGCAAAATAAAAACGACATGATGAAGCACAGTACTGGTGGATTATTTCGTTTCGTACTGTTCAAGGGATAACAAAATATTTATAATTCATAAATTTTCAAAAGAACTATTAGGAGTAGATATAAGTTCAGGCCCTTTTGATACTAAATGTCAATAATAGTCAATTATTCCATTGTTTAATCTGAGAACGTTCATTTTGACGTGTTATCATTAGCCTTTCTTTTCAGTATGTGTCATTTCGCTGAAGTGTAAACAACATACTTTCTGTGTGCTCTGAAAATGTCAACTTTTGTACCGAATCATGGAATTTTGCGGGGATGTTTATTTCATTCCTTCAATATGAAGAATAAGGCTGCCTAGAGTCATCGTATTTTAGTAGATGTCATGCTCTATCTGAACGAACGTGTCGGAAGTAATTTGCCGGATTTAAAATTCGCAATTTTGATTTGCAATACGAGGAAGAGCTATATAACAGTTTAAGCATGAAGAATAAGAGGCAAGGTCCGACGAAGATCCATCACAAATGCAAGAAGAATTCAAGAAAACACTTGGAATCACCCAACCATCCATTTTCCATCGTTTAAAAGCAATGGGAATGATCCGAAAAGTAGTTAATTGGATGCTTTAGGAACTGAATCCAAGAGACGTTGAACGCCGTTTTTTCACGTATGAACAACTCCAACGGCAAAAGAGAAGGGGATTTTTGCATCGAATTGTGACTGGCGATGAAAAATGGATCCATTTCGATTATCCAAAACTTCGAGCAACGTATGGATGCCTCAACATCAACTGTCAAGCAGCATATTGATGGTGAGAGGATCATACTATGTATATGATCCCCAGCTCGTTGTGGTATATTATGAGCTGCTACAACCGAACGAAATGATCTCAGGAGAAGTCTACCGAATCGATGCAATTGAGCTGAGTGTTGCTAGAAAAACGGCCGCAATACGCCGACAGACACGAGAAAGTTATTGACCATGCCTGACAGTACGGCCACATGTTGAATCGCCTGTTAAAATATACTCAAAAATCCTCAAATGGAAGGATCTACCCCATCCGGCGTACAGCCCAGAAATGACTCCTTTCGATAACCATCTCTTCCGATCGATGCAACATGGCCTGACTGACCAGCACTTCTCCAATTACTATGAAGTCCAAAATAGGTTCGATGCATGGATAGCAGCTGAAGGCCGGCTCTTTCAGCGATAGGATCCGTTAATTGCCAGAAAGATGGGAAAAAGTGGCGGCTAGTGCCGGACAATACTCTGAACTTTGAATGTGTAACCAATTTTTCACAATAAAAGTTCAATTTTCGAAAAATACCGCATTAAGTCATTTATTGTTGCTGTGGCGTCTTGCCCGCTCTTTGCCCAGAATTCCGCTCTGCTCTGCTTCCCGACGTATGATATCAGAAAAAAAAATAAAATTATTCAGAACGTTTAAAACTTGGAAGGTAATTCAATTTTTAATTTTCTCATAAAAGAAATCAGCATATTGATGAGATATTGTTAAAAATAAAGTTAAAGTTGGATCTTGTATGGGTTTCTACGCAAAATTTTCCTTATGGTGAATGCACAGAGTCCAACTTGTTTGAACGTCGACGAATAGACAAATCTGGATCATCATTAAAACTATGACTTACAGCAGCGATATTTTCTTCTGTACGTACAGTTCTTTGTCTTGTTATTGTTGTTGCATCGAGTAGACAAAATGTTGTCCGAAATCTATCGATAGTTCGACAAATAAGCTGCTCTGACGGACAATTGTGCAAACCATAAATTTCACGAAGTGCTCTATAAGTTTGCCGAATAGAACACTGATTTTGGAAATAAATTTCAACAAACTGTAAACGTTGTTGCGGCGTGAGTTTTTCCATGAAAATTTGTCACTTACTGAACAGAAATGTCAAAACAACATGGCTTCTACCTTTTGTCAAATCACAGTTATCCCTATCGAAAGTTCTATCACTCTAAAAAAACACCCGATACTTTCAAATTGATATGCTCCGATTCGTTATTCTTTTATCGTCACTCATTTTATTTAATGTATATAGTTAACTTGATTGATTTATTGGCGATAACATTATTTCGAAAAATGGTCCAATTAATTAGCCTCCAAGATCATGCGACATAACTCCATTGGATAATTTTATTTGGGGTTATGTCAAGTCATTGATTTATGCTGATAAATGAGAAAAAAAATAGATGCTTTGGAAGCCAACATAAGTCGTGTTATTGATGAAATAAGGCCTGAATTACTCGAAAAAGTGGTACAAAGTAGTCGGGTTGAATGCGGATCCTCAGAGCTAGTCGTGGTGGACATTTCCCGGAAATTATTTTCAAAACATAAATGTCATAAAATTATCTTTCAAATAAAAAAAATTGGCTTCAATCTTATTTTAAATGTGTTTCATTTCAATTTAAAGTTCTATCATTCTAAAAATAACAACGGATATTTTGTCTAATTTTGATATTTTGGTCTTAGCCTTTGTCCAAATAGTAATAATTCACCCTGAATAAATAAAAATATAACACCGCAGTCACCAGCATATGTTTCGTTTCAATGTTTTATCTTGCTATAGTAAATTGTTCAATTGCAAGTGTTGAAACAGCTATAAATATCCAAGTCACTGGAAATCAAGTTATATTACTCCGGTATTCAAGTCAGGTGATGCTAGTGACGTGGGAAATTATACACCAGTAACGAAAAGCTCTTATATCCCAAAAATTTTGGATACTTTAATTTCTAATGAAATAACACCATTACTGAAAAGTGTTTTCATTGAAAAGCAACACGGATTTATTGCCTGTAGATCTGTAATATTAAATCTGCTGTGTTTCGTGGATTTGATCCTATCAGCATTCAATAAGAAATCACAAGTCGATGCGGTATACACAGCTTTTGATAGATTGCCTCATTGGCTACTCATTGCCAAGCCCAACAAAGCATTAGGCCACTCGAGTGGATTTCGGATCGTTTGGTAGGGTAAACATAGTTCATCAAGATTTCTGATAGTTTTTCCGAGGATATTGAAGTAAGTATCTTTATCATTAGTGTTCTTTTTGTGCTTCATCAATAACATAAAAACTGTTATAAAATTCTGTTATTTTCTTCTATTTGCTGATGATATGAAATTGTTTCGGCTTATGAGATACCTGACTGATTGCTTGTTACTTCAGAGGAATATCGATAACATTGTTGAATGGTGTATAAAGAATAAGTTGTAAATTAATGCGATTAAATGCCAGACTATGCGTTTTTCCGAACCGATTCGATTGATCTTGTTCGATTATTCAGTAGACGCGTGTCTATTGGAATCGGTCAACACAGTGAGGGATCTTGGAGTATTGCTAGATACTAGCTTGAGTTTCACAAAGCACATAAATTACGTACCATCGAGAGCTTTTAGAATGCTTGGCTTCATCAAAAGACATATGCAAGACTTTAGTGTCTCTTCCATGAAGACAATGTGAGAAGCATTGTTGAATATTCATGTGTTATATGGTCACCTCATTATGCTTACATATACAAGCCGTTGGAACGGTCCAGAACGAATTTTTTAAATGGATTGGATACAGATGGGGATTAAGCTCGGATTTTACCGATATGAGGACATTAGAGACAAATTATCCCTTACATCCCTTGAAACAAGACGATATAATTTTGAGATAATGCTTGTATATAAAATTTTGCACAACTACATCGACTGTTCTTATCTCCTACAGAAGATAAATTTATATTATTCCAATGATGGATTTATTTCATTTTTCAATCTTTCATTTGAAAAATTATTTGAGGGTTCTTGAGAATTTTCATTGATTTTTGTTCATTTTTTAATATGTAAAATGGCTTGTCCGTATATAACTAAATAAAATAAGTCTCTCCAGTTCATCGAAGATTTCAATGTTATGAACTTTCTAGAAGATCTCATTCAGAACTGCATCAGCTAGATATGATCATTTTCTCTTTTCCAGTTTTTTCATTGGTAACGATAGTTTTCTTCATATTCATCTGCTAAAATTGAGAAATGTAAATGACAGTTGGTAGATGCCTTCATACATCTCCATTATCTTCTCGAACTAGGGCTACTGATTGCCATTTTTATGCATTGTTTTACCGGATAGCAAGATTCTCTTTTGCACGAGAACATTTGGCTTGGACAATAAAGGATTATAAATCACGAAGGGCTTTCCGATAAATCGCTTAAATATGCTGAAGCGGATATGCCGAACAGCTTCCGTTTCTGTAATTTATAGTATAACAAATTATACCTAATTCAAAGAAAACAAAAAATCATCGAAAGTCTCAAATTATAATGAAAATTTTCAGAATAACGGATGTTGCATAATTATATAATAGTGTCCACGAGCTTAGGTTGAAACAAAATGAAATTCCGATACCGGGAATCGAACCCGAGCCTCCTGGGTGAGAGCCAGGTATCCTAGCCACTAGACCATATCGGATGATGCTAATGAGGGAACGAAATATATAATCCACATTAAGAAGAGCACCAGAGACAAATATTTCGAACAACAATTGTTTCGGTTTATTAATACAATTAAAATTGGTTTATATTTTGAACTCTCAGTTGAAGCCATAAGTTGACGAAACAATTGTTGTTAATTAATACATTTTGGAAATTTTCCTTATTATTTCTTTTAATTAGAACAAAAGGTAGCAAGAAAATATTTAAGAGATGAAAATATTACGTCGTCTAAGTGTTGAGAATGACACAAAATGAAATTCCGATACCGGGAATCGAATACGAGGCTCCTGGGTGAAAGCCAAGTATCCTAGCCACTAGAACTATTGGATGATGCTGTGAATAGAATGGATATGTGATTCCACAGTAGAAAAAAATACCAAAAGATCCATTAAAACTTAAAAATTTAAAATATTATTGAAATTCTCAAAGCAAAAGGCAATGACACTAAGAAAACACTCACGAGTTGAATCTATTATGGTAAGTTAAGAATGACACAAAATATAATTCCGATACCGGGAATCGAACCCGAGCCTCCTGGGTGAAAGCCAGGTATCCTAGCCACTAGACCATATCGGATGATGCTGTGTAATCAAGAATAAAATGGAAATGTCGTTCCATAGTAGAAAAAATACCAGAAGATGCATAAAAACTTAAACATTCAAAATTTTATTGAAAATCTCAAAACAACAGGCAATGGCAGCAAGAAAATACTCACGAGTTAAAAATATTATGTCGTCTAAGAGTTTAGAATGACACAAAAATTCAGTTCTGAACTCCCATTTTTTTGATAAATTGTTCATCTAATATTTATTTTATTTGGCAAGAAGCAAAATCATTTTCCGATACCGGGAATCGAACCCGAGCGTCCTGGGTGAAAGCCAGGTATCCTAGCCACTAGACCATATCGGACTGTGATATAATTCGGCACTATGCTGGTATGTCAGAAAGTGTATTTAAAACACTAAAAACAACTTCAACTTACGCATATATTAAAAAAAAACCGACCTTTGCAGTTCTAAACTCTCATTCTTTTGATTAATTGTTCAACAGTTATTTGTTTTATTTGGCAAGAATTAAAACTATATTCCGATACCGGGAATCGAACCCGAGCCTCCTGGATGATTTTTATTTCCTATAAATCTTCCTTTATATTTTGGAATGTTGTATATTTGAGAATTCCATGTTTATCAAAATAAAAATCCAATTTTTCTTGCATATTTTTCAAATTTCAATATAATGTTGTCACCACAAATTAAATTGAACATGAAAAAGTATAGAGTATTGAGTGCTTGTTTAGGAAACACATTGCTATCGTTTGACCTCAATGTTTGTTAATTTTGTGAATTTTCAACGATAAATGGTGTCAAACCACTGACATTGACTCACTGATAAGTAATGAGAGGTCAAAAGTAATTCTGTCTGTCCTTAAACATTTAAATTTCAGAACGAACGAGCTAGAGACTTGAAACTTTAATAGTGGATTTGGGACCTAAATATTTCACTCGAAGTTTCTTGATGGACAAAATGGTTCCAATGCTTTAGAATTATTCTCATTTTAATTTTTTTCCCGTTTTTTCTAATATTTTAGAAAATAGAATAATAAGAACAGGTTTTTTACTTGATAGAAGGAATATTACAATATTTGAATATCAAATGGGTTTCAAAGGTGTTTTTCCTTTAATGCTACAAGGGTGGTGAATACATTTGATTTCGATGTTAGAAATTTCACATCATTTTTGGCGTTTAAGTCTCAGCTGAAGTCGTCTCTATTTACTAGAGAGTGAATTTTTTTTCCGTAAAATGTGATATTTTTCATTATATTTAACTAAAACAGACTGTTTTTTTCTTGCATAGAGCTAAATTGTTTTTTTTTCTTGGGGCTGTTGGTTGTCTATTCTACTGTAGTATCAACCGATTGTGCACTCTGTGTATATGAAATTTTTTTGTTATAATATTTTGGATTTTTATTATTATATATGAATTTTTTTGTTGTTATATTATTTTGTACAATATCATAGGGGAGTCGGCGGAGTTAAGTGTAAGAGTAGTCTTTGCGACTAAACTTCGCTCCGGCGATTCTTCTCGATTTCTTGAAGTTGTATGGTTAATTTTTCTTACTTGTTACATTGGGTTAATAAAGTCGATTTTATTATTTATTATTTATTATTTATTATTATTAAAACAGATTCAATCTGTTAGTCTACTACAATTTCAATTTCAAAAAAATTCATTCAAGAATTTTCAGAATTAAATTAATGTCTTATAAGCACAGTTTGTATTTAATAGACGTATAAAATCAAAAGTCAATAAACAATATCAAATGGAATAAATCACCCAACGAATATAACTTGTCAATTAAACTCAATAAATAAATATTTGTTTATTAATTTCAATTAATAAACTTAATAAATAAATATTTGTTTATTAATTTGAATTGAAAATTTATATTTGTTGGGTTATTTTTTCCATTTGATATTGTTTATTTAGTTTTGATTTTATACGTCTATTAAATATAAGCTGTGAAATTAAAATTATAGGAGACTAACAGATTGAATCTGTTTTGATATTCACATTTTAGGAAATGTTCGATCAATCTCTGAAATTTGGCGATAAGGAGTAGAATGATAATGCGAATGTTCGTGCGAAATTTAGTTGGGCTACTATAGGAAGAATATCAAAAAATTTTTAATGAAAAGAGCAGTGTTTAGCCTTACCGAAACTATAGCAACAGTTCTTCGATCGAGTTTAAATTAAGCATCTAGATGTAAAATAACAACAAGAAGGTTAACGCAAAATTTCGTGAGGATCGTAACAAGCGAACAAGAGTTCCTAACTTCACGTTAGTGCTTTTCTTGAATTTATAATTAAAATTTAATTATCTAATAATAATGATAACGGAGATTCCTGAAATCAAGCTGATCCATCTTATTTTTTAAACACCCATCTCATTCACTCAGAAACAATCTCCCAGAGACCAAATTGGAAATCTGAATAGGTTAACTCACCACTGTTACCAACAATATTTGAAGATTGAGAATTACTCGATGAGCCTATTCCATCAGTTCTGTTGAGGGATATCGAAAATAAAAGTTGCAAAATATTTTTCGCGACACGAGATCATGCCTTATAAAGATATATTCTGAACCCCAAATTTAAGATCAATCGAATTTGTAGTTTGAAAAATACTAATGAAAAAATTTCAAATGTTAATAACTGCGAAATCATTGGATTTATTTTGCTCAATATTGCACTCGACCGAGAAATGGCCGCAAACCTAGCCCAGAAGCTTACTCTTTCGGTTCGAAAGTTATAGTGAACTCTCAACTCTGATCCGCCCACAAAATTTGTTTTGCCACTTCTAATCATACTATCTTCAGGAATTAAATGCGACCATGAGCCTTATTATTTTACTCCTAAATGCTAAACTAGTGAACCGAATTTTCTTACTAATAATAAACTAAGTCGCGGTATTTGGACCTTGAAATTTTTCTGAAAGTTTCAATGGCTTAGCTCGTTCCGTTAAAATGTTATGGTGTGTAGGGTCAAATTAATTTTTGACCTCGGATTCTTCACCTTGAGTCCAGCCTAGTCGCTTGAGACCATTTTCGGCTTAAAATTCGAAAATAACTGACATTTGATCGAAACGATCTCACGTTGTTTCCTGGAACTAGCGAGCAAAAAGTAGGGAAATATTTTGAAAAAATTGCATATGACTATAGTAGAGTAGTTAATTCTTATACATCATAAATTGAAATGCGAGACGATATTGGGTAGAATTAATCAAAATAACTTTAAAGTCAGAATTATATCTTTGATCTTCTACAATATATATTGAAATTTATATTCTAAAATATCAAAATGATATAACAATATATAATTAATAGAAAAAATTAATTAAAGTTAAAGAAAAAACTATTTACTTTCACGACATGAAGCGTGTTCCGTCTCATTGGAGACGGCCTTGTGTTTCGAGATTGTTGTGTCATCGATATTTAGGCCTTTTTATGTTAATATTTCGATCTAGCATTTTTTCAGCTGCACCAGACGAACTGAAGTGTTATTTGACTCTTCTGTTTATTTGTTTTATAATTAATATATATGGCCTTAGAAAACATGAAGAGTAATTTAGTGATTTGACATATTTTTGCTTGTTAATTTCACATGACACAGCATTCCAAATTATAAACTGATTTTATCCTTCTTTTCTTGCATTTATCTCGTAATTCTTCTATAGCCAATAAGAAGGTTTATTTTGTTCATTCAGTCCACCTCCAAATGGACCTTCCAATCAATTATGTTAATTTCCCTCTTTTTGTATTAGAAGGGATGCATCGAGCAGCTCTAACGTTCAGTCTTTGAAAGGAAGGAAAAACCATTATTCTCCGAATAGTCAAGTTGTTCGTTTGTAATTGTACAAGCTTAACGCGATTGCTGCAAATGTAGCAATCCACCTTACACTTGTTTTGTAGTGTAATTGTCATCACATTAGCTTGGTATCATATACAGTGATACCAAAATTATATTAGTTTGTTTTGTTATGAGTGTTTTACTTCAGTTCCTCATCATCGTTGTGGGTTATCATTATTAGATAAAGGAAGCTGTAGACCACCGCACATAGAGTGTTCTTTGAAGTCAAAATCACCGCTAATAAACAAAAGTACAGTCCACTAGGAGCAATTGGAATTAATCATCGAGATTAATTAATTTGCAATTGTCTATTATTTTAAAATACTGAAATAATAGGCAAATACTACAGTAAACTAACCGTGGTACGAAACAAAGCGTATCAATGAAAATGTATTAACGAGACGTACTACTCTGTCAAGAAAGTACCGGGAATTTTCAATTAAAACAACATTTTAACATTTTACCGTCAAAATTTATTGGGTCGCCTTCAAAATAGGTTCCATTTGCTCCAATACATCTATGCCAACGGCACTTCCAATTATCGAAACATTTTTTATAGGCGCTTTCCGGGATGGACTTTAGCTCTCGCGCCGAATTTTGTTTTATGGCTTCAATCGACTCAAAACGGGTGCCACGAAGGGGCAATTTTAGTTTTGTGAAGAGGAAAAAGTCGCAGGGAGCCAAATCCGGCGAATACGGTGGTTGCTGAAGCACGTTTGTTGAGTTTTTGGTGAGAAAGTCGGTCACAATCGTAGCTCGGTGAGAAGGCGCGTTATCGTCATGCAAAATCCATGAGTTGTTCACCCACAAATTTGGCCGCTTCTTACGGATACGCTCACGCAAACGTTTCATAACGCCTAGGTAATACTCCTTGTTTACCATCTGACCCTCTTGAACGAATTCGTAGTGCACCACGCCACGGATATCGAAGAAAACAATGAGCATCACCTTCATTTTCGAGCGGCTTTGGCGTGGTTTTTTCGGTTTCGGCTCATTTTTTGCCACCCATTCCGATGATTGCTGGCTTGTTTGCATATCATACTCGTAGACCCAGGTCTCATCAATAGTTATAATGCGTTCCATGAATGTAGAATCGGAATTACAGCGATCCAGCATGTCTGAAGCAACCTGTTCGCGATGACGTTTTTGAAGAAAATTCAGGTCTTTCGGTACGAGTCGTGCGGCCACCTTTCTCATGCCCAAAATATCAATCAAAATCGTACGTGCGGGCTCGTGGGATATCTTAAGATCATGTGCTATCTCTCTCAAGCTGGTACGACGCTTTTCCCGCACCCTTTCCTTAATTTTATCGACGTTATCTTCGATCGAAGCCGTCGATGGGCGACCACTTCACGACCGTCCTTGAAGGCTCTGTACCACTGATATGCACGAGTTTTCGATAGAGCATTATCACCAAAGGCCTCCTGCAACATTTTCAATGCATCGGCACACGAAAATTCATTTGCAACACAAAACTTTAAACAAATTCTTTGCTCAACGTAATCACCCATAGTAAAAATCGGCACGCACTCTGACATCGACTGACTTAATCAGCTGTTGCAAACACACTAGTTGACAGATCCCGCTCAAGCTTGGCATAGTAATTAAGGATAGTGGTACCAACCTAGAAAAAAAATTTTTTACCTGCCTCATTGCCCCGCCAGATTTAAATCGATAATTCCCGGTACTTTCTTGACAGAATGTATATAGGTAATAATAATGATAATAGTTTATTTAGATCTACAAAAACAAACCCTATAATACTGTTGAGTTAAATATTTTAGAATATTTACTGTGCACTGTTTATAAAAAAAAACTTTCATTCTTAAACAAAGAAAATACATTTATATCCTCTAACTTGACCAATATTGCTTCAAGGTGCGCAACAACAAGTAGGAACATTTAAGTTTTTCGTCGAGATCATGTAGTTTGGTAGTTTTTTTCTATTTCGGTATATCCTTTATTGTCAAATCCGGGTGTTTCTTATTGATTAATGATTTCATGTATCCTACTTTTGTCAAAGTTCACTATCCACTTAATCAGTTTTCTTTTGAAAGATGTGTTATTTTTTATGTATCGGGTATTTTTTTAGAGTGATAGAAATTTCGATAGGGATAACTGTGATTTGACAGAAGCTAGAAGCCATGTTATTTTGACATTTCTGTTCAGTAAGCATTGACAAATAATCATGGAAAGACTCACGCCGCATCAATGCAAATGCACTGTATTTGTGTGCTTTACACGCTGGAGGCATCATCGGTTCATATGTCTTTAAAAACGATGCTAGAGCTAATGTTACAGTGAATGGTGCTCGTTACAGATCGATGATCAATGATTATTTATTTCAAAATTTGAATGGTATCGACCCAGAAGTGCTTTGGTTCCAACAAGATGGTGCTACACCTCATGCTACTCCCGTAACAATTGATTTATTGAAAGAAACATTTGGCGATAACATTATTTCGAGAAATGGTCCAATTAATTGGCCTCCAAGATCATGCGACATAACTCCACTGGATTATTTTCTTTGGGGTTATGTCAAATCATTAGTTTATGCTGATAAACCAGAAACAATAGACGCTTTGGAAGCCAACATAACTCGTGTTATTGATGAAATAAGGCCTAAATTACTCGAAAAAATGCTCCAAAATTGGTCTGGTCAAATGCAGTTCCTCAGAGCTAGACGTGGTGAACATATGCCGGAAATTATTTTTAAAACATAAATGTTATAAAATTGTCTTACAAATAAAAAAAAATTTGGCTTCGATGTTAATTTAAATGTATTTTATTTCAATTTAAAATTCTATCACTCAAAAAAAATCCCTGATATGTATATAAAAATAACTACAGTGTGGAACCACTTATGGAATAAAATTCTGTGTGTCCTTTGGTTAGAAAATTATAAACGTCAATGTTCAAATTCAATGGTGTGCTTTCTAAACATAAATTTAAATATACAGGATGATATGCGTAAGTCCAGTTCAGTCTGGACTATTTATTTTAAATGGAACTCCCTGTATTTTTTAATATTTTTTGAAGCTCCTTTATAACCTGATTTCAACTAATGCATATTCTATGATGTATAATGCCGGGTGGAATAATGAAATTAATAATTTATCAAGCGTCGAATAATGGTATTTTTCAAATAGCCTAAATACAGACCTATGAAATATTAACTAACTATAAATTAAGTTGGAAAAATTTCTAAGATCATTTCTCGATACGCTGATGGATCTTGGTTTTTGTTGACATTTCTGTCATGAATACCTAAAAAAGTATCTACATGTGCAGATAAATAAAGAAATCTACTGATAATGTGGATTACTATCAATCAAATGTTGCGGTGTTTAGATTTGCAAAAAGTAAATTCTTAATTGAAAACGTATTTCTTGTAGAAATAATAAAGAAATATCTAACTGAGACTCAGTGAATTAAGATTTTAATGATGATCGGTTACGGAGATATTGCGGAAGTCAAGTTGAAGTTGCAAACTTATTTAATCAGAGGTATCCTCAATTACCTTATATTTCACAACGTACTGTGTCTGAAATTTATGCACAATCACACATAAAAAAAGCACAAGTCATTGAACATCCACTGAAATTAGATATTTTGTTGGGTATTTCACAGGATTTAACGACAAATACACGTCAAATTGCTGGTGAAAAAAATTCAAGTCATACAACCATCATAAGGCTTCTCCAAAAAGAAAACTTCATCCATATAAAATGACTTTTGTGCAGGAGATAACAGAAGACGATCCAGATCGTAGAATGCATTTCTGCGAATTAATGATGAATGGACTGAACAGAAATGAATTAACTGTTGATACAATCCTTTTTTTCTGAAGAATCAACATTTACATTGAACAGGCAGGTATACCGACAAAATTGTAGATATTGGTCAGCGATCTTTTACATCAGTGAATACTTGTTAAGATTCTAATCAAGTCTTAAAGGCAAACTACTCATATACACTTCTATGTTCTGTTAATCTTCTACAATTTTAATTTCAAAAAAATTTTTATTCAAAAAACTTTTAGAATTAAATTAATGTCTACAATAACACCGCTTATATTTAATAGACGTATATATTCAAAACTCAATATACAATGTCAAATGGAATAAATAAACCAACCAATATAAAAAAGGCAATTAAAATTAATGAATAAATATTTGAAGGAGACAAAATTTTGTTTTTTTATATTGGTTGGTTTATTTATTCCATTTGACATTGTATATTGAGTTTTGAATATATACGTCTATTAAATATCAGCGGTGCTTATTGTAGACATTAATTCAATTCTAAAAGTTTTTTGAATAAAAGTTTTTTTGAAATTTAAATTGTAGAAGACTAACAGATTAAATCTGTTTTGATATTCAAATTTTGTTATATTTCTTCTATCAAGTAAAAAACCTTTTTCTATTTTATTCAATGTTCTGATAAGAGATTGGTTTTGAATTAAAAACTTGTAAATTAAACTTCAAAATTATTTGACATATCAAATATCTACTCGAATGTTGATTCATTTGTGTACATTGAAAAATTCTTTCTTTGTTATTTACGAATTAATTGACACATAAATTCTGTCTCAAACTGAAATTGTTGAGACGATTTTTAACGTACCAATCTGAACACGTCTGATGCTTCTTCTGGAAGATAGTTCTTTTCATTTTGCACCAAGTCAAGTCTCAGCTATTATAATTAAGACCATTTATGGAAACGACCTTGGTTCAGTATTGGTCGCGTGGAGAATTTTTATAAGGGCTGTAAATTTAGAAAGTGGGTCGATTCCGAAGACCGAGTAACAATTTTTGAAGAAGAACGTCTCGTCCATTATGTGGGTCATCAGAGTCCCCACTGCGAGGGAGCACAATTATTCTTGAAAGTAAATATTTTATGTCTTTGGTGTTGACTGGCCACCTTATTGCACGGTGCAGACATAAATCTACTTAATACGTGTGCAAGGGCGTTTACTGTGAAACGTGAATACTCTGAAGATGTTTACAGTCTAGATCATTGGGGCTACTTTTTTTGGACGTCTACACAAAAGTTTATTATGTTTTTATTTGCCCAAAAGAGCCTACTGCTGATTTCACTTCATTCTCATCGATGAGTCCATAAATAATTAAAATTATGAAGTTAATTCTTGTTCATTTTCATAGAATTACAGAGTACCTGTCTAACTTTTATCACAAGAGAAAAATATTAACATGAAGGAATGTTTCTAAACGAGTAAGTTTTGTTGAAGTATAACATTGAAATTCAATGTAACACTTAACTATTGGTTAATATAGTTCGAATAAAAGTGAAGAATAGTATTATTATACAAATAACATTTTACATATTATTAAAACTCAATACTAATGGAAACAAATCATTTTATATCTTGAATTGGTAGGAAGTGCTGCAAAATTTGGTACAAGTATTTTTTAATCTCTATTAAAGCAAACTTCAGATATTATTTTCATTAGTTCTGTAATACGAACACATTTTTTCATCGTTAGTAACAGACTATCAGTTTTTGAACGGTCTCGTATTATTCAGTGCAATCTTCATTTCTCAAACCTTTTCTCACATCGAGGGGTCAAAAAAACGATTTTCATACTGAATTTCATGAATGTATGTCTATAAATTTCAGAAAAGAGTTCTTGGAAACTAGGGAAGAAACTCTTATTTACGAATTCGAATTTTGCTTCAGTACTAAAATTGTACAATTTTTATTTTCATTCAGAAAACACTGCAAAGTTTACATGACATTTTATTCCAATCTATTTGAACAAATAAAAAGGTGAAAAGCACTGACGTGGAATCAGGAGCTTTTGGGCGCTAGTTCATATCACCCACAATCCTCACAAAATATTTTTTTTAGTCTTCTAATTGAACCATCTTCACGAAATGTGGCATTAGGCTTTTTGTCATTTGTTTACATGTGAAAGCTACATTTGAACTCGATAGTATCGAGCTATGGTTTCATCAGCGCTCAACACTGCTCAGCTCACAAAATTTTTGCCTTTGTTCGGAATATTCTAATCATACGATCCTCATGAAATTCACCAATAATATGTGTGTTATCATTGTCTTTCTAAACCCTTAATTCCTGATCAATCGTATTTGTAGTTTGGAAAATATTGATAAAGAAAATTTCAAATGTGAATAAATGCGAAACTATTAGACTGATTCCGTCCAATAACAAACTCATTGGAAATAGGTTGTTAGGAAAGTAATTTCGTTTTTTCCCAACAGAGGTTTCAATTGTATTTTTGCGAACCGAACTTTATAATTAAGCCGAATAATCATTATATGTTTTGAGAGCTGATAGAGCAAGGCTTGTGAGTTAAAAAGTTCAATTAATTCTAGGTAGTAGCCCTTTTAAATATGGAGTGCAGTAAGCATTATTTTCGTCATATTTTATTCACTTTCTTACTATAGAAAACGTAAAAATGCTGTTCAAGCCAGAAAGAAATTAACCGATATGTATGGAGAAGATGTGTTGACAGTACACCAGTGCCAGAAATTGATTGCAAAATTTCCATCCAGCAATTTTTATGTCAAATATGCTCCATGTTCCGAAATTCCGGTTGAAGCTGATAAATATATGATAAAGGCATTAGTTGATGCAAATTGGCGAATAACAAGAAGTGGGATCGGTGAGGGGTTAAATTTATTGAATTCACCTATTTGTAATCATTTGAAAGGAATTTGAAATCATTCGAGGTTTAACCTCGAAGCTCGATATATGGGTTCCCCATGTTCTCACGGAGGAAAATTTGTTGCGTCGCATTGATGTTGGTGATTCGCTTCTTCAAGAAAATGATCCATTTTGGAAGCGCATCATTACTGGGAACGAAAAATGGGTTGTATATAATAATGTCAAACGCAAGAGATCATTGAACAGATAAGATAAACCGGCTCAGAGCATTTCGAAAGCCAATATATATATATCACAAAATAGGGGTTCTTTATGTTTGGTGGGATTTTAAAGGAATCGTTTTCTTGAGCTTTTACCGGATAACACAACAATTAATTCAGAAGTCTACTGTCATCATCTGGACGAACTGAATGATGCACTTCAACAGAAAAGGCTAGAATTAATCAACAGAAAAGGTGTAGTGTTGCAGCAAGATAATGCAATACCTCATACAAGTTTGGTCGCTCGCCAAAAGCTTTTACAGGTTGAATGGGTTACACTGTTACACCCACCATATTCTCCATATCTGACGCATTTGGATTATTAATTGTTCCGAATGTTTTGGACGGTAAAACGTTTACTTCAAATGAAGAGGTCAAAAATCATCTGGATCAATTTTTTGCCAGCAAATTTTATGAGCGTGAAATACGCTACTACCAGAAAAATGGCAAAAGGTGTTGGACCAGAACAGCTTATATATAATTTAATAAAATATTTGTTCATTATACGTTGTTAATATTGTGTTTCATTCACCCAAAAAAACGAAATCACTTTCCGACTAGCCCAATATTTTGGCACGTAAACTACTCCGGAAGATTTAAGTCTTTATCTCTTTCTGTTCGAAAGTTATAATGTTTAAGGAAGCAACGCTGATCCGCTCACAATTTTTCTCAACTTCTGAGCATGGAATTCGCATTAAATTTCATACTTATCTGTGCGTTATTATTCAACTTCTAAGTGCTGAATTGTCAGAACGATCGAATATGTAGTTTCTGAAATATTGAGAAAATTATGAAAACGTTTCAGGAGTAAATGACTTCGAAACATTTGAACCAATTTTGCCCATTAACAAACTTACTTGCGGCATTTAGATCCCAAATCATCTTTGAAAGTTTTGAGGCTCCAGCTCTTTTCCTTCGACAGTTAGCGTGTTTATGAACGGCCGGCTGGTCCGACTTTGGGATTTTCATTAGGCAGTCCAACCTAGTCGTTTAAGACCATTTTTGACTCAAAATTAGAAACTAACAGACATTTGCACGAAACGATAGCACGCTAATTCAATGTTCACCAAATAGTAACGCAACAAATCCCCTTGAAAACACATTGAATTTTACGAAGAGATGCTTGATGGAATGAAAAAAAAAATTTAAGGCTTAGTTCCATTTACATTATGTAACAATTATATTGAGCAATTTTTTATCAATTTTTCGTCTTCCATTTTGGATTAAACGAATCCTTAATGTTACTTCAGGCTTTTTGTGATGTATGTATAAAAAACGCAGAAATTCCGAAGATTAGCCGGAACTAACAGATGGATAGAAAAAAATTTTATAAAACGTAGTTTTGTATTCTGGAAAAAATTTCCGATATAAAAATATTTATAAATTTTAATTCTATTTTTTATTGTATTCATGGATTAGTTTATAGTTTTAATTTTTTATACTTTAATCTTTTCCGTCATTCGATTTCGATGGAATAAAAACCAATTTGTACCCCAAGTTTTTCATGTTCTACCTGTAAAAACCGCATGAAAATCTGTAGAAAATTTTCGTAGATTAACGGTAACAAACATGCAGACAGATTTCTTCATATAGATAAAAATACCTTTTTCATCACCATATTTAAGAAATAAGGCTTGAATAAAATCTCATTATAGAATATCAATGGTTTAAAGAAAACCTTACATTAAAAAATTACAGTTTTCTGTAATTTTTGTGATGAACATGGAATATCTTGATTTTAAAGTTAGTTATTTAAGCAATGATCCAGTCACCACTCTGAGGTAAGCCTATATTGATTGTTGGTTGATTTTGATTTTTAAATATGATTTAGGGCCGATAAAGAGATTATTGGAAGTCTAATGGTTTTTTGAAGATATAGTGCATGTTTTGAGAGATTTTTTAATTAACTTATTTGAATATTTAAATATATTGAATATTTCAAATAAATTATATTTTTTGAGAAGTCCTCAAATTGTGTTTTATGTTTTTGAAAAGGAATTGGTGATCATAATGGTAAGATTAAAAACAAAATTTTGTCTCCTTCAAACATTTATTTATTAATTTTAATTTGCAATTTATATTTGTTGGTTTTTTTATTCCATTTGATATTGTATATTGAGTTTTAATTTTATACATCTATTAAATATAAGCCGTGCTTATAAGACATTAATTTAATTCTAAAAGTTTTTTGAAATGAAAATTTAAGTAGACTCTCAAATTAAATCTGTTTTGATATTCGAACTTTGTTATATCCCTTTTATCAAGCAGAAAGCCTTTTTCTATTTTAATGATTATTTTGTTTATTCAAATAACTCCTTAATGAAGAGATTTTGGGTCCGAATTTATCAGGTTCTTTCTTCGGAGAATGTGCTATATATTCTTTAAAAAAGGATAATAAAAATGGTCTTTTTGAATTATATGTTGAACATTTTTTGGTGATTTAGCCTGTGATTTCTTAACATCCAATCGAAACATATAGGCATATATGTCTCAATAATTTGGTCATTATTTTATATTTCTGTTGATTATTTATCAGTTAATTTGCACTACATGTGATGATAATATATATGTCTATAAAGTGATAGAGTGTATTTAGGACATGTTTGAAAATTTACTTCTAAATGTTTTTATAAGATTTATTTAGATCAAAATCTGTAGAGGTTTTGCAGAATTGATTCCAGCTATTATTCTGAAAAATGCAAATATGTACTTCTTCATAGTAATTTTCAATTTGTTAATTAATTTTGTCCGCATTGCGAGTTTTAATGGATGTCTGCGAAACCATCACACCAATGAGGAAACGGAACGCTCAAATTTAAGGAAATTCTAATGTTGAAAGTACCATTGTTTGAAAAGATGCAAATCGATAGATTGATTAACATTCTCCAGAGTTTGATCTTTCTAGAAAGCTAACGTGACATATTTTGTGGAAAAGATGATCGGCCAGTATTTCACTGTTGAGTGAAAACAATAACTGTGCTGTGCCTGGCGTATGGATACAGTCATAAAGCCTAACCGGACCACAACTGATCTCCTAATTTTCACAAACTACATTAAATCTTCACAGGCATCTTCACAGTGGATATATGAGGGGGTTTCAAATAAGAGTTTTTTTTTTAATCTTAAAAATCAGCGAGTGGATGTTTATTTCATTGTAAAGGGTAGGAAACTTTTCTACTTCTACTTTTATTTCATTGCTTGCGTGGCACTTAGCGCCGTCATGTTCAGAATAGACGTCATCTACATCAATATATTCCAATTCCGGCCGTAAAAAAATTACTAATCATAGCTCGTTAATGCAATGCATTCACCGAAACAGTTGAATCAGCCTCAAATGCGACAATTCTGCTTATTAAAGTAGCCTCCGAGGTTAAAATGGGCCTGAAAATGATTTTTAGGTGGAAATCCGGATCATTTTGATGCATTTCAAGGAGCCAGTCAGTGAAGCTACGACGTTGCTGATGATCGACCGACCCGCTTGAGTTCTTGTGTTAAATGAACTTCAAAAGCCTTAAAACGTCAGTCTTTATGCAAAATACGGTGTAATGTCGTTTGTGGAATGTCTTTTTCCAAAGATCGACAAACCTTGCTTTTCACCAGCACCGCGGGCTACAGCAGCAATATTCTCAGTTGTTCTTGAGCCACGCACAAGGTTTCTATTCTCGGCATCACTACCTAATTTTCAGCATTTTTGCAGTGGACTTTAAAAATACCATCTTCCAGCAGACACAAAAAGGTTTCATTTGATACCGACAGATTTCGGACAACATTTTCTCTACTGGATGCAACAACAACAACAAAACAAAGAACTGTACCTACAGAAGAAAATAACGCTGCTGTAAGTCATAGTGTTAATGATGATCCAGACTTGTCTATTCGTCGACGTTCACAACAAGTTGGACTCTGTGCATCCACCATATGGAGAATTTTGCGTAAAGATCTTGGTCTACACCCTACAAGATCCAACTGGTTCAAGAAATAAAGCCACTTGACCATAATAAGCGTCGTTTGTTTGCTGATTGTGTCCTAGAACAGCTTGAAATTGATCCATTTTTTTATCGTAAAATTGTGTTTAGTGATGAAACTCATTTCTGGTTGAACGGCTATATAAACAAGTAAAATTGCCATATACAGGGCGAAAACAATCCTCAAGAAGTTCTGCAGGTTGCATTGCATCCTGAAAAATGCACTACTGTATGGTGTGCTTTACACGCTGGAGGCATCATCGGTCCAAATTTCTTCAAAAACGATGCTGGAGCTAATGTTGAAGTGAATAGTGCTCGTTACAGATCAATGATCAATGATTATTTGTTTCAAAATTTGAATGGTTTCTACCCAAAAGTGTTTTGGTTCCAACAAGATGGTGCAACACCTCAAGCTCCTACCGTAACATTTGATCTAATGACAAAAAGATTTGGCGATAACATTATTTCGAGAAATGGTCCAATTAATTGACCTCCAAGATCATGCGACATAACTCCACTGGATTATTTTTTTGGGGTTATGTCAAGTAATTGGTTCATGCTAATAAACCAGAAACAATAGATACTTTGGAAGCCATCATAGTGTTATTGATGAAATAAGGCCTGAATTACTCAAAAAAGTGGTCCAAAATTGATCTGGTCAAATGCGGTTCCTCAGAGCTAGTCGTGGTGGACATATGCCGGAAATTATTTTTAAAAATAAATCTCATAAAATTATCTTTCAAATAAAAAAAAATTGGCTTCAATCTTAATTTAAATGTGTTTTATTTCAGTTTAAAGTTCTATCACTCTAAAAAAAACACCCTATATGTACTGATATAGACTACACCACCTATTTAAAAAAAATTTCATCATGTTGTTTTAAGATGCATAGGAGTTTTCTCATTACTCTTACCAAAAAAATGGTGAAAAGTACTTACTTGAAGTCAGAAGTAGTTGCGCGCTTTTTAACAGTGGATTTCACCTGATAATACAAAATCTATGAAATACTTATGAAAGAACCTACATATGTTGAATAAAATTAAAGAATCCTGTGTTCTGTCATCCGTAAGTCAAATAATCGTTATTTTAGCAATTTTTGATTTGCTCTTCTTAAGAAACGGAAATTCTCATAACAATGAAAAATACATGGTTGAAAGGCTCTGTCATTTCATCTTCGATTTGCATGATTACATAACTTTGAAAAAATATTCATATTTTTTTTATTTACAATCGATCAAAAATGGAAATCTTAAATGGCTCACACTTAACTTCATACTTTTTGCCGAGATCAAATGAAGAAAATCATCTTCACAAAATTGTGCATGAGCCTTCTTCTCATTATTTCACACTAATAACTTGATTTGAACTCCACTGGAATTGTAATTTCAAAAATATTGAGAAAATGAAATTTCAGTTTATAATCACTCATTGTCCTTTTATGTTCATGTTAATAAGTTAAATAAAATAGAAAGGCTTTTACTTGATAGAAGAAATATAACAAAATTTGAATATTAAAACTAATTGAAATATGTTCATATTCTACAATTTTAATTTCAAAAAATTTTTTTATTCAAAAAACTTTTAGAATTAAATTAATGTCTAAAACAAGCACCGCTTACATTTAATAGACGTATATAATCAAAACTCAATATATAATGTCAAATGGAATAAATAAACCAACAGATATACGAAAGTCATTAAAATTAATTAATAAATATTTAAAGGAGACAAAATTTTGTTTCTGGTCTTACCTTCAAGAACACCAATTGCCTTTTAAAAACATGAACACACTTAAAGGACTTCTCAAAGAATATAATTTATTTGAAATATTTAATATATTTAAATATTCGAATAAGTTAATTCAGAAATCTCTAAAAACATGCACTATATCTTCAAAAAACAAATAAAATTCTAAGCAATTCCTTCTTCAGTCCTCAATTATATTCCAAATATCAAAATCAAAAAACTAACCTATATCCAAACCCTCACCACGTGTAAAAGGACTAATGCTTCGAAACACAGATCAACTTTATAATTCAAGATTGATCTATGTTCTAACAAAATCAGAGAACAGTGTGAGTTATTTATTATTTATTTCTTCTATCTAGTAAAAGGCCTTTCTATTTTATTTTATATATAATATATAGTTATATTTTGGCTTCAATAAATCTCATTATGGAATGTCAATGAATTTAAATAATCCTTAAAAATAACTCACACTGTTCTTTGATTTTGTTAGAACATAGATCAATCTTGAATTATAAAGTTGATCTGTGTTTCGAAGCATTAGTCCTTTTACACGTGGTGAGGGTTTGGATATAGGTTAGTTTTTTGATTTTGATATTTGGAATATTATTGAGGACTGAAGAAGGAATTGCTTAGAATTTTATTTGTTTTTTGAAGATATAGTGCATGTTTTTAGAGATTTCTGAATGGACTTATTCGAATATTTAAATATATTAAATATCTCAAATAAATTATATTCTTTGAGAAGTCCTTTAAGTGTGTTCATGTTTTGAAAAGGCAATTGGTGTTCTTAAAGGTAAGACCAGAAACAAAATTTTGTCTCATCTAAATATTTATTTATTAATTTTAATGACTTTCTTATATCTGTTGGTTTATTTTTTCCATTTGACATTATATATTTAGTTTTGATTATATACGTCTATTAATCGTAAGCGGTGCTTATTTTAGACATTAATTCAATTCTAAAAGTTTTTTGAATAAAAAATTTTTTCGAAATTGAAATTGTCGAAAATGAACATATTTCAATTTGTTTTAATATTCAAATTTTGAATTATGAGTGTTATATTTAGACTACAAACTTCAAATAATCAAAAATAGAAGTTTGAAATTTTCAGTGGAAACTGACGGTTGAACAAGTCCGCAAAATGCTTTTCAGTATTTTTATTTAATTATATTTGTGAATTGACACATGAAAAACCCATAGTTATTTTATAGAATTGACATTTTCAAAATATTTTGAAATGATGCAAATAACAAATTTTGTGAATATAATATCAAATTTGTGTCAGATAAAATCAAAATTAATTCAATTATATATTCATTCAGAAGCTCGCCGAAGTCCTGGTGCCATATCAGTTTTTCAAAATTTTTTTAGACCTTTTCGTAATTAAAACGAAAGAGGAAAACTCAACCTCAAACAAATCCATTTAAACTTTACTCTAATATATCGTATAATGGCGGAGGAGAATAGAAGGGCAAAACGGACCTCTATATGTTCAACCCCTTGAAACTCTTCAATAACAATACCCGGCTAGCCGCTAGACCAGAACGGTTTCCATTCATTACCGCCTCTGGTTTGTTGGGGGTTATTTTGTGTAAAACAATTGAATGTTCCCAGAAAACAAATAGTCCCGACTAACTTCTGGGGATGGAAGCACGTTGCGGAATGCCATTGGAGAGGAGTTGAAAATTTCGAGAGCGATTTTTCTTCACTTTCCTTGAATTCTATCCGATCAGAAGGGGAATTGATCCTGAGGGACGCAACCAATTTTTTTCGACGAACATTTAATTGAATTCGTAGGTATAAATGAATTAATCCTCCGTGATTCCTACTTAACCGAAGTTTACAGGTTGTATATAGAAAAGGGAAGAAGTGAAATCCGCTACCGTTTGAAGCAGTTCAAAAATAATTGAACTGTTGACAGATATGGGTCTCTGCCAGGACATCTGAAGGATGTTTCAATAAGAGATTGCATTTCGAATACCCCGCTATCCATGCAGCTGTCATCTTTTGACATTTGACAAGTAAAAACTACGCCATTACTAAAAACGCAATGACATACGCTTCAACGACGCATTAGAATTGTTAAAAGTCACTACAAAAATGGTGAATATTTGGCTATCACAGTTTGCAAAACTAAACCTTTTGGGTCGTCGTGAAGCATCTTCTCGGCGTTTAGCCGGGTTTCTAATGAACGAAGGCCCCCACTAGATCAAGATATTCAACTTAAAAATACTCATTTTATTATTTACCAACTTGAAAGCTATATTATTTATGATTGTATGTATTAATGAATGTATAGATTGACTAAAATTGTTAAGGAGCTTTCCCTTTCTAAAGAAACAAAGTATTCATGCACGGTACTTGAACTGCAGCCACGAGAATTGCTACTTAAGTTTTTAGATATGGAAACACTGATGTGAATTTAATATTGTCATCGTAAAGTTTGACATTTTTATTTGTGAACGTACTCAGAACGTTGTGTCATACGAGTGCTGTTTGTGTTATTAACAGATACTACTTGAAACATTTATGTTGGTCAAAGAATGGAATTAAATCGTAAATATCTTCGTTCGATGATTTTCTCCAGACATTGATTAAGACAACAGCACTGTGTAGTTCAACTAGCTTCCACTTTTGGTGATGAAGCACCATGTCCAGCCACCGGGTTTCGCTGGATTTCCGAATTCAATTGTGATCGCATTTCGCAACAGGACGAATTTCATGAAGGTCGTCCACAATCGGCTGTTCTGGCAGTAAATATCGATGCTGTGCTGATATAGGAAGATCGTCATGATTGAGTCATATAAGGCCATTAGTTCGACTTGCATACATTCAATATGTATGAAGATTTGGTCGTCACAAAGATTCGTTAGCGTGGGATACCGCACAATTCGACAATCGCTCAGAAAAAGCTCGTGTCGATTGCTGTAGAGAAATGTTGAATTTCATGAAGGTCGTCCACAATCGGCTGTTCTGGCAGTAAATATCGATGCTGTGCTGATATAGGAAGATCGTCATTATTGAGTCATATAAGGCCATTAGTTCGACTTGCATACATTCAATATGTATGAAGATTTGGTCGTCACAAAGATTCGTTAGCGTGGGATACCGCACAATTCGACAATCGCTCAGAAAAAGCTCGTGTCGATTGCTGTAGAGAAATGTTGAGAAAATTCAATCGTGATGCTTCAAAAGACATTAATGAGATCGTGACATGAGACGAATCATGGAACTTTGCTTATTGACTCGAATCTTTAACACTAATTGACTGCATCGTTCTTTCAAGGCGAGCCAAATCCAACAAAAGTTGTTCGCCCACGAAGCACTTCGAAGCAAATGGTTGCCTGGTTTTTCTGAATAACTGTACAAGTCGCAGCTTTACTATTAGAGCAACCTAGAATGATCAATTCTAAATGATACACCAGCATTTGTTTATTTGAAGGGTTCGGGAAAATCAAGGAAACCAATCGCAAAAGACAACTGATTCTCTACCACTTTACAAGCTCTCATACATCAGCCCAAACAAAAGCGTTCAGAAGGAGTCGAAAAGTCACCTATTGATTTTTTTCATTACTGCAGATAAGAAACTAACGGAAAGTTCATGAAATCTTGAAATTTTCAGAGAATGTTTGAAGTATACGTGCCGCGGCCAAGATCGTGAATAGGCAAAATCAGTTCTATAGATTTCCAGTTATAGACCTTTAAAAATTTCTCGTATTTTTACAATATTTTCGAAACTATAAATTTTACTGATCTGAAATTCAGTATTTGAAAGAAGAACAGTAACGCGTATGTTCGTGCCAAATTTCGTGAAGATTGTTCAAGTAAAAGAACCAAAGAAAATCATTTTTTGTCGACGTTGGGTGATATGAACCCAGCAACAAAAGCAGATGAGTTCACGTCAGTGCCTTTCACCTTTTTTTTTTAGAAATTACATCGATAGTGCGTTGTACTAAAATAAACTGTGGTAATTTTGGAGTTCATTTTCAATTACGGATATATTTTCATTTCGATATTCATCAGTTCCTTCCAGATCAAATTAGCCCTCATCTGAAGCTAAGCAGTAAAACTAAACCTCATATTCTATTAGTCTGCCTCGAGCATTACATGTACTACCCCAATTCTGCGTGTACCCCCTAATGTTCCTATTTCCCCCACATGATCGCATGAAGTGATTTGATTAACAATATGTGTTGTATTTTGTATTGTCATCAGTGGAGTCTGAAAATCAATACTTCGCACACTCTTATATAAAGTTGTCCTATGTAAAGAGGAGGGGGGTTATGTTTACGAGATAAGACTTCCAAGCTTGAATTTTGTGATACCGTAGCGAGATTTTACCGTAAAAAAAATACGAAATTTTATACTCATTTCAATAATTTCAGCGTTATATTTTACATATCATACAGATTAATTCTGTTAACTTCCTACAGATTTTAATTAGAAAAAAATATTTTTTTAATCACAACTTTTTAGAATTAAATTAAATAAATGTCTTAAAAAACACAGTTTCAATTTAGTAGAAATATAAAATTAACTCTCATTACACAGTACCAAAGGAATAAAAGAATTCCGTGAAATATAAATTATTAATTGAAAATACTAAATAAACACTTATAAATAAAATTTATAATTTTGTTTCGTATCTTGTATAATAAATTAAATTTTGTTTCGTATCTTGTATTCTGAAAACCAAATTCCTTTCCAACAATGCAAAACATAACCTCAAGAAAATTGTCAAAAATAACTTACTTTAAATAAGTTCTTTCAGAAAAATTCCTGAAACATGCAGCACATCTTCAAAAAATAATTTAGAATTGCAACAAACAATAACTCTTCAGTCCTACTTCATATTTAAAAAATAAAACCAATTAACAAAAAAGATCTTACCAGACCAGCCGCGTCTCTTCCTTGAACAAACACCAGAGTATAGTATTCTAATCTATCTAATACTCTATGTTCGTTACAGAAATTACACAAAGCTTGTAAGGTATTTTAAGGGCTTAGTTAATTGCAAATGATGATATGTATCAGTGATAAACCAAAATATAATCTGTATGATATTTAAAATATTGTAATAATCCTTCTATAAAGTAAAAATCCCTATTTTGATTTAATTTTAGCACACATACATATTAATTGTTAAATGCTATTAATTTATATGTGTGCTGAATAATACCGATAACTAGGAATTTCGCCAAAAGAAAGTTAATTTCCTTGGATTTTAAGACTTTTCTAGCGGATGGAATTATTCAGAAGAATAAAAAAATAAAAGCTTAACAATTTGAGCGAACTTTAGTTAAATAATACACATATACCTGTTGATTCATATTTATTGTCGTGAGTAGCTCACATGACGCGGTTTTTTTACATAGTAACTTCTTCGAATGCTTCAAACAACTTAACTTGAATAAATTAAGCCCAACTTTTTCGGAGGTGGAATCTGTTTGTTAACTATCTAAATTTGTATAAACTGTAATTCCTTATAACGTGGTTATTAGAGAAGCTCGAAATTTCGGTGGTTAAGTTCGTGTTTTGACGATTAGAATTCACAAATCGAAAGATTCATGAATATAACATGTTATATTGAAAATTGTTGGTAAACATTTCGTTGAATTAAAATCAAAAGGAAAGGAGAAATTATGTACACCTTAACAGCCTTATATGTGAATTTTTTTTATTTTCAACATACTAACTTTGAACTAAAGATAAAATAATTCAGCCAACGATACACTTCCAAACCAAAAAAATTAAATGAATACCTGGAAACAACAAATATGATTCAATTAATTGTTTGAAAATCAAAATTGCCTTTGCCCGCTTGTTCCAGATAAAAGTGTGTTATCGTTTCGCCCAAATGTCTTTAACTTCCGAATTCCGAACCCTTGGACTCAGTGATGAAGAATCTGTGGTCAAATTCTATTAGGCCGGTCCGTCTGTAAGCACGCTATCTTTCGAACGGAGAGACCTAGAGCCTTCAAACTTTCAGGAAAGGTTTGGGGTTCAGATGCCGCGACTAAGTTTGTTTATGGGCAAAATTGGTTCAGTAGTTTGGCCCCATAAGCCCGTTTGATAATTTTCCATATTTTTCCCAATATTTTCAAAACTGCAGATTCAATCTATCTGAGGTTCGGAAGGAGAATAACATGTACAATCGCAATTTCGGGAGGATCGTTTGTTTAGAAGATTAAAATTTTTTTTTTGAGCAGGTCAGCGCTGAGCGCAACTTTGAACACTCTCGAAAGGAAAGAGATGGGGACTTGAAACTTTTGAGGTAGATATGGGTTCTGAATGTCCCGGCTAATTTCGTTAATGGGCAAAATCCGTCCAAGTTTTTTCGAAGCTATTCACATTTGATATTTTCAATTACTTTTGATAATAATTTCCCAATTACAAATCTGATAGATCTAAAATTTGGGTTTTAGTTAAAGAGTGGTAAGAAAGGTGTTTGTGTGAAATTTGATGAGGATCGTATGATTGGAAAATCAAAGACAAAACCAAAAATGTTGTGAGCAGAGGAGCGAGTTTAAATTTAGATCCAAAATAAAAACACAAAAGCTAATGCAAGATGCCGTGAGGATCATAATAAACATGCTTGAGATGAATTGACAAAATGCATTACTGTAAACAAATTAAATGACAGATGACTTTGAAAATCCGCGGAAGTATAGAAAATAATTGTGCTTAAAAACGAAAGGAATTACAACCATCAATTTAAATGGGAGTTTTAAATAATCAAGTTCTGGTGCTGTTATTAAATAATTTATGTTTCGCTACGAATTAAATATTCAATTATCTTAGCATGCATACAAAATATCATCGAAATATTGATTTCCTCAGTTGTATATAAAGAAAAACTAATGCAATAATTTTATATATACGTTGAACCTATATGGCCATCATTCCACTGTTGGATCAAAAATTAACAGTGCTGTGCCTGAGTTGGCTGAAAAACCTAACGAGAATACAACAATCTCTTAATTCGTACAGGCTACACTAAAGCTTCGAAGCGTTCTCAGCAGAAAATCTAGGAGAATCAGAAAAAAGTTATCGAAAATATAAAAGTCTAAAAGATGAATCACACACATATCGTCAAAAGTCTTAGCTCCCTAGGTTTCTCAAGGAAAAAACAATCTTTGTTCTGGAAATGAGATGAATATTTTCAACTGTGATATATTTGGTAGAAAATCTTTGTTTGTTACTCTTTGCTTCATGCAGGATGAGACAAAATAGGAAAACTAAAAAAAAAATCCAAATTCATCGATTATGTATTTTTGATTTATTATAGTTATTTTACAACTGAATCCTAATTCAATAGTCTGTATTACCACCTTTTCTTTCAATCAACTGCCCAATACGCCTAGGCATCCCACGAATCAAGTCATTAATGAAATTTTCAGGCATATCGTTCCATTCTTTCTGAAGGGCTTAACTCAATTCCTGAAAAGTTGAAGGTGGGTTTTGGCGATTGGTTATTGCTCTCCATAAGTAACCCTATACGTGCTCAATTGAATTCATGTCTGGTGAGTTTGCTGGATATTGTTCTCTTGAAGAATATTTTGAACCCTTCGGTGGGGCGTTATCATCCTGATAAATGCAATTATCCCCAACTTCGTTGCGCAGAGGAACAATGATTGGTTCAATGATATTTTCTTCATAGACGGCACCAGTCATTCTTCGTTCAACGATAATAATAGGGGTACGGCGGCCGAACATTATAACCCCCAGCACATTATTGATCCGCCTTGAAAGGGCCGATACTGAGCTTCCTGGCCGATACTGAGTCGCTCTAGTCTGCCTGGACCTCTCTAAACCCTTTCTCATCGACTATTACAGGGATAGCCGACGAGAAGAGACGATAAGTTTACAAAGTGATAGTATTACTTTGTAAACCGAATCGTGACTCGTCCGAAAATAGTACCTTGCCAGTCTTGGTGGTGTTCTGCCTATTGCCGACGGGTAGCTCTATGTCCAGGTGATAGCAGAGAAACTCTTAAAAGTCTTCTTGCAGTTAAATTTGAGAAATACAACCGTCTCCTTATGGTACTGGTTGAGACTACCTGTCTATAGGTCCTCAAAAAAAGAATGAAAATTTGCGATATAATGATCTTTCCTTGCAGATGTTACTCTGGGTAGACCAGGCAATGCTTCCGGTTTCCAGGAAAAGGGCCGCTATGCGCCTTACTGAAGTCTGTTGAATATTCAAACGTTGCGCAATCTGGTGGTTCGACAAAGCCTCTTGATTATAACAAATTGTAGAAATTACTATGTTTTACTACCAATAAAAATATATATTACACATTTTCTTGCGACTCGAGTTTCGGGAAATGAACTATCCCATCATCAGACAACTGAAGACCTAACAGTGGTACAGAGGTATTTAAACAGAAGTGATAAATATTTTGAATATTCTAGATAACACCTAATAGTGGTACAGAGGTTTACAAGCGGAACCTGATAAAAAACCAGGTTAAAAAAGAGAGGTCTTCTAACAGATATCGGAAGGTCGGCAATCGACAAAGAAGGTTGTTAAACAGATGGTACGCATTTAAATATCTCTAAAATAATTTTTGGGGTTACATAACTCCCTACAGTCATTCATTATTTTTACGTTATTTTGTTGTACATCTCAAATATTTGGATTCACATAGCT
Organism: Megalocaria dilatata; assembly: GCA_034642435.1. Classification (NCBI taxonomy): domain Eukaryota; kingdom Metazoa; phylum Arthropoda; class Insecta; order Coleoptera; family Coccinellidae; genus Megalocaria; species Megalocaria dilatata. Next base: position 45,220,687 of record CM067859.1, on the reverse strand, counting down.
CCATACAGTCATTCATTATTTTTTAAATTATTTTTATTGTGAACTAATTTGAAAATTTCAATAATCAAATTTCTTTTCATTTAAATCTACATGTAAAATTTTCTCAAGATTTTCTTTTGTCGAAAAGAATTACTGTTTTCTAAAGAATGAGTGGCAAAAGTTGAATTTTTGTTTACATTTCATTAAATTCATTTTATGTTCGTTGAAAAAGATTTTAAACAGATGTTACTTTTTAAATATCTCAAATATTTTCGATTTACATAGCTCCGTACAGTCATTCATTATTTTTACATTGTTGTTATTGTGAACTTATTCGAAAATTTCAAGAGATTCTAGATAATCGAGTTTCTTCCCTTTTGATTCTACATGTGAAATTTTAAGATTATCTATTGTGGGAAAGGAATGACCGTTTTCTAGACAATGAGTGGCAAAAGTAGAATTTTGTTTATTTTTTATGAAACTGATTTTATGTTCGTTGAACCTCGTCTTGAAGGAATGTCCTGTTTGTCCTATATATTTATTACTGCTTGTAGAACAAGATAACCCATAAACTCCTGATTTGTGTATGTTTGGAGTAGGGTCCTTTGCGTTAAATAATACCGATGATAATTTGTTTTGCGTTTTGAAGGCAATATTGACATCTGATTTTGAAAAACTATTGGCCACTTTTTGACTTATGCTACCAAAGCACGATAGAGAAATGAATTTTTTATTTTCTTCTTTTTATGATGGGATAAATTTGGCTCAGCTATTTTAGATAGTTTCTGTCGAATTAGATTATCTATTATATTGGGGTTGAAACCGTTCTCCGAGGCTATTGATTTTATAGTTTGGACTTCAGCTTCGCGGTCATTTTTTGATAAGGATAATGCGAATGCTCTATGGATCATCGATTGATACGCTGATAATTTTTGTGAAAATGAGTGATTGGAATCAATAGGAATACATATATCAGTGGACGTGGGTTTTCTGACACGTTGAATTCTATTTTTCTATTTGAGTGTGATATCGAGAGGTCTAAAAATGTAATACTGTTTTTCGATTCTTTTTCTAATTTGAATTTAATTTTTGGGTGAATATTATTCAAGAAATTAAAAAATTGACTCAGTTGCCTGGATGTTCCGGAGATACACGTGGGAATATCGTCTACGTATCTGTACCAGAAATGAATATTTATAGGTAGTTTCGAATTGAAGATTTTATTTTCTATTTCTGACATGAATATGTCTACAAGGAGTGGACTCAGTTGTGAGCCCATAGCTAGGCCGTTTAATTGTTCGTATATTTTATTATTAAATTGAAAATAGTTTTTGAGAAGGCATTGTTCTAAAAGGGCAATGAAATCACCGTGTATCACGGGATTTACATGTGATTTTTCAAGAATTTCTGAAGCTAAATGAAGGCTATCATTTCTCGGTATATTTGGAAACATATTATCCACATCCAGGCATACTAGGTAGGAATTATTTATTTTTTAAATCTCATTATGGAATGTCAATGAATTTAAATAAGCCTTAAAAATAACTCACACTGTTCTTTGATTCTGTTAAAACATAGATCAATCTTGAATTATAAAGATGATCTGTGTCTCGAAACATTATTTAGTTACACGTGGTACGTTGTTTGATATAGGTTAGTTTTTTGATTTTGATATTTTGAATATATTTCAGGACTGAAGACGGAATTGCTTAAAATTATATTTGTTTTTTGAAGATATAGTGCATGATTTGAGAGATTTCTGAATTTACTTATTCGAATATTTAAATATATTAAATATTTCAAATAAATTATATTCTTTGAGAAGTCCTTTAAGTGTGTTCATGTTTTTAAAAGGCAAGTGGCGTTCTTGAAGGTAAGATCAGAAACAAAATTTTGTCTCCTTTAAATATTTATTTATTAATTTTAATGACTTTCGTATATCTTTTGGTTTATTTATTCCATTTCACATTATATATTGAGTTTTGATTATATACGTCTATTAAATGTAACCGGTGCTTGTTTTAGACATTAATTTAATTCTAAAAGTTTTTTTGAATAAAAAAATAAAAAAATAAATTTTTTGAAATTAAAATTGTAGAAGATAAACATATTTTAATTTGTTTTGATATTCAAATTTTGTTATATTTCTTCTATCAAGTAAAAGGCCTTTCTATTTTATTTTATATATAATATATAATTATATTTTGGCTTCAATAAATCTCATTATGGAATGTCAATGAATTTAAATAAGCCTTAAAAATGACTTACACTGTTCATTGAATCTGTTAGAACATAGATCAATCTTGAATTATAAAGATGATCTGTGTCTCGAAACATTATTTAGTTACACGTGGTACGTTGTTTGATATAGGTTAGTTTTTTGATTTTGATATTTTGAATAAATTTCAGGACTGAAGACGGAATTGCTTAGAATTATATTTGTTTTTTGAAGATATAGTGCATGATTTGAGAGATTTCTGAATTTACTTATTCGAATATTTAAATATGTTAAATATTTCAAATAAATTATATTCTTTGAGAAGTCCTTTAAGCGTGTTCATGTTTTTAATAGGCAATTGGCGTTCTTGAAGGTGAGACCAGAAACAAAATTTTGTCTCCTTTAAATATTTATTTATTAATTTAATGACTTTCGTATATCTTTTGGTTTATTTATTCCATTTGACATTATATATTGATTTTTGATTATATACGTCTATTAAATGTAAGCGGTGCTTGTTTTAGACATTAATTTAAATCTAAAAGTTTTTTGAATAAAAAATTTTTTGAAATTAAAATTGTAGAAGATAAACATATTTCAATTTGTTTTGATATTCAAATTTTGTTATATTTCTTCTATCAAGTAAAAGGCCTTTCTATTTTATTTTATATATAATATATAATTATATTTTGGCTTCAATAAATCTCATTATGGAATGTCAATGAATTTAAATAAGCCTTAAAAATAACTCACACTGTTCTTTGAATCTGTTAGAACATAGATCAATCTTGAATTATAAAGATGATCTGTGTCTCGAAACATTATTTAGTTACACGTGGCACGTTGTTTGATATAGGTTAGTTTATTGATTTTGATATTTTGAATATATTTCAGGACTGAAGACAGAATTGCTTAGAATTATATTTGTTTTTTGAAGATATAGTGCACGATTTGAGAGATTTCTGAATTTACTTATTCGAATATTTAAATATATTAAATATTTCAGATAAATTATATTCTTTGAGAAGTCCTTTAAGTGTGTTCATGTTTTTAAAAGGCAATTGGCGTTCTTGAAGGTAAGACCAGAAACAAAATTTTGTCTCCTTTAAATATTTATTTATTAATTTTAATGACTTTCGTATATCTTTTGGTTTTTTTATTCCATTTGACATTATATATTGAGTTTTGATTATATACGTCTATTAAATGTAAGCGGTGCTTGGTTTAGACATTAATTTGATTCTAAAAGTTTTTTTGAATAAAAAAATAAAAAAAAAATTTTTTGAAATTAAAATTGTAGAAGATAAACATATTTCAATTTGTTTTGATATTCAAATTTTGTTATATTTCTTCTATCGAGTAAAAGGCCTTTCTATTTTAATTTATATAATATATAATTATATTTTGGCTTCAATAAATCTCATTATGGAATGTCAATGAATTTAAATAAGCATTGAAAATAACTCACACTGTTCTTTGATTTTGTTAGAACATAGATCAATCTTGAATTATAAAGATGATCTGTGTCTCGAAACATTATTTAGTTACACTTGGTACGTTGTTTGATATAGGTTAGTTTATTGATTTTGATATTTTGAATATATTTCTGGACTGAATTTTTGAATAAAAAATTTTTTGAAATTAAAATTGTAGAAGATAAACATATTTTAATTTTTTTGATATTCACATTCTGTTATATTTCTTCTATCAAGTAAAAGGCCTTTCTATTTTATTTTATATATAATATATAATTATAATTTAGCTTCAATAAATCTCATTATGGAATGTCAATGAATTTAAATAAGCCTTACAAATAACTCACACTGTTCTTTGATTCTGTTAGAACATAGATCAGTCTTGAATTATAAAGATGATCTGTTTCTCGAAACATTATTTAGTTACACGTGGTACGTTGTTTGATATAGGTTAGTTTTTTGATTTTGATATTTTGAATATATTTCAGGACTGAAGACGGAATTGCTTAGAATTATATTTGTTTTTTGAAGATATAGTGCATGATTTGAGAGATTTCTGAATTTACTTATTCGAATATTAAAATATGTTAAATATTTCAAATAAATTATATTCTTTGAGAAGTCCTTCAAGTGTGTTCATGTTTTTAAAAGGCAATTGGCGTTCTTGAAGGTGAGACCAGAAAAAAAATGTTGTCTCCTTTAAATATTTATGTATTAATTTTAATGACTTTCGTATATTTTTTGGTTTATTTATTCCATTTCACATTATATATTGAGTTTTGATTATATACGTCTATTAAATTTAAGCGGTGCTTGTTTTAGACATTAATTTAATTCTAAAAGTTTTTTTGAATACAAAATTTTTTGAAATTAAACTTGTAGAAGATAAACATATTTTAATTTGTTTTGATATTCAAATTTTGTTATATTTCTTCTATCAAGTAAAAGGCCTTTTTATTTTAGGAATAATTTGGTAAAGAAAAATTTTTTAATTTCGTTGTTAATTCTATGGAATTTTTTATTGTGTATTTCGGAGTGAAATTAGTAAGCCTTTTAAACATTTCATTCAATTTTTTCTCTATTTTATAGGTAGGACTGCTAATAAAGGAAACGACTGGGCGAATTGGTGCATCTTCTTTGTGAGTTTTTATTAGACCGTAGAGTTTTAGTGGGCTAGGATTCATATTTATGAGATGATAATTTGATATAAATAAGGAGATGTCTGACAAAGTTTTTCTCAATGACTTTTGAATTTTAGTCGTCGGGTCAACGGGAGTTTCTACGATATCTTGATTTTTGATGAAATCATTCATTTTCTCTATGTACTTCGATCTTGAAAGGATAACTGTGGCATCTAATTTATCTGCTTTTGTGACGGTAAGATCATCGGATTGAATTTTTTCTTTTATGGATTTGATTGTATTCAAAATATTATTGTTAGTTATGTTTCTGTTGTTTCTAAGGGTTTTTAAAATTTTTGAGGTAATTTTATCCACCTCATCCGTATGTTTAAGTGCAATTGTGGACTCTACAGTAAGAATTTCTTTTACTTTTTTATTTTTAATTGTTGGGGCTTTATGATCTTTTTCGAGTAAGTTTAGTTCGTTATTTGAAAATTGGGATTCTGACATGTTAATGACGCGATCATTTGGTCTATATATTATATTTTCACTTCGTTTAATAAATTTGGGTTTTTGAGTTTTTTCTAATGAATTTAGTTTTTTTAACTGTTAAGCATATTTTGAAAAAATCAATTCACTAATTTCTTGTCTAATTTTATCATCAAAAATATCAAATTCTATTGAATGGAGTTTATGAGTCAGTTCTGCATGCAGTACCTTGACATAATGTTGTATAGTATCTCCCTTTTGGTAGAATGTTTTGGTTTCTTCCTTGATCCAGATTCTATCTGCGCATCTTGTTGCCGTCTTCGCTGAATGGGAACGGGAGCTCGTTTTTACTTGTACGTAATTAGGAATCACTTTTCTTCTTAGACACTCTTGGTTGAACCAGATGTTCTGACAGCATACCCTGAATTTTGTGCTAAGTCTTCTATATAAACCGGCTTGTTTGGCTACACTAGCACTTTTCAGATACTGAATTGTTTCAGCCGTTACTATTTGGTAGTTGATCATAATTAAAACAAATTGTAGAAATTACTATGTTTTACTACCAATAAAAATATATATTACACATTTTCTTGTGACTCGAGTTTTGGGAAATGAACTATTCCATCATCAGACAACTGAAGACCTAACATTGGTACAGAGGTATTTAAACAAAAGTGATAAATAGTTTGAATATTCTAGATAACACCTAATAGTGGTACAGAGGTTTACAACCGGAACGTGATAAAAAACCGGGTTAAAAAAGAGGGGCCTTCTAACAGATATCGGAATGTCGGCAATCGACAAAGAAGGTTGTTAAACAGATGGTACGCATCTAAATATCTGTATAATATAATAATGTAATGAAAATAATGTGTTATATATATTAAAAAATATATATAAGACAGTAATTTATTTCCACAAAAATGTTTGTACTAATACAACAATTGTTTCACCACGATGTGGCTTCTTCAGGTATTACATTGTAATGTCCCTCATCCCCAGTACAATGTAATACCTGAAGAAGCCACATCGTGGTGAAACAATTGTTGTATTAGTACAAACATTTTTGTGGAAATAAATTACTGTCTTATATACATTTTTTAATTAAAATGAGTTTGCACCAAGTAAAGACCGAATCTATCAAATATGTTATATATATATTTTTATTGGTAGTAAAACATAGTAATTTCTACAATATGTTTTGTTTATGATCAACTACGAAATAGTAACGGCTGAAACAATTCAGTATCTGAAAAGCCTCTTGATGTAGGGCTACTATTCTTGCCCAGTCAAACTGAGAAATTGGATGTCCCGGCATTTTTCACGGAATATTCTCAATATTACAACTCTCGTTATTCGCTGAAAATTGATTAACTTCGAATACACCTTTATTGTCCCGAACAAGAAACATTTTTTGCTGGTTTATTGCTTTCATTTAAGTGATAAGATAGTGAAGATTCCACACACAAAAAATTGTCATGATACATTCAACAAGTTGAGAGCTAATAGGAGGGGCCAAGACTTTTGACGATGTGTGCAGTTCAGCTCTAGTAATCTCATCTGAAAAATATTATTGAAACAATATTAATATTAGTCAATATTACAGATAATAGGTGGATTTATTCTCCAAAACCTCTACAGATTTAATTAAAAAAAATGTCTCGAAAACTTTCCACAATTGAATGGAATAAATTTTAGAAATTTAGAAACACTGTTTCATTTCATAGATATATGGAATTATCAATACACCAATAGAGAATCAGAAGAAAACATAAAAGTACTAATTATAGTCATCTAAATCCAATCACCCAATACAAATTTTGTTTCGATTAAATATTCAAGAATAACAAATTTCATCACCAAAAATGTTCGTCATAGAATTTAAAAAAATTTTTTTCATTTCCCTCTTCAAACAATAAATAGCACATTCTCCAGAAAAGGAATCTATTCTACTGTTTAAAAAGGGAAATGAAAAATACGATTTTGAATTCTATGTGGAACATTGTTTGGTGAAGGAATTTGTTATTTCTGAATATCCAATCGAAACAAATTTGTCTTGAGTGATGGATTCACATGACTATTGTCAATACTTTGTTTTCTTCTGATTCTTTATTGGTTAACTGCCACTCACATGTGTTGACAATTCTATATGTCTATAAAATGAAACAGTGTTTATAAGGCGTTTTATTCAGTTTAATTCTGAAATGATATCTTATTTAAAAATATAGGTGAACACATCGCAAGCGTTGACATTATGTCGTTTAACAGATAATACCTTCAGTTGCACATATTTCACTCCCAATAACAATACCATCCATGGGTCTCTGAGCTAGAAAGTTTCTAATTCTAAATTAATGTTACCTATATCTGTTTTTTTTATCATATTTCTGACAACCGAAACCTTCAATAAATGTGGGTACCTCTATTAAATATAGCTAAAAATTTTTATGTATAAATTCTTTTATTTATATGTCAACAAATATATGATTTTTAAATTACTGTTCGTAGATGTTATACAATGTTCGTTCTTTTTAGAGCTCTGATGATGACGTTAAATACGTCAAAACAAGTCGGCATTTATTAAATTGGTATTTCCATGAATTTTATCCTCTGACCTTCACCTCTTAAAAGAATTCTTCATTAATTCTGAAAAGTTTTCAAGTGATTTTTTACATTAAATTTATAGAGGTTTCAAAAAAACCCTTCTGAGTGAAATTTCAATCTAAATATTTGTCAATCTATTGATTCTTCTTAATCGATATATTAAATTATTTGGCCGTGTATATTATTAAGTTGTACTCGTATTATTATATATGAAGTTTTTCGACATTCTAGTATAAATCATCATGAATCATATTGACTCAAATATAAATTATTTTATTTAGCATTTTGCTAATAATATTGATCCTGTGATAGTATTTATGTTGGGCTCTTTCAAGTGTCTAGGTATTAATATATACTTCAAATGATCACACCCATGGATCCTTCGGTCTCAACGAACCATAACCAATTCTTGGTAACACGGATTTCAAAGGGAAACTGAACCACCACATACATATGTTGGCCAACAAAATGAATGCTGTTTCTCGGCCACTACAAATTGAATAAAAATATTAATCACAGACCATTTAATCCCCAAGGAGTTCGCTCTACCCCTGGCCATTCAGCTCGCGCGTTATCATGTTAGTCACCTGGATCTACCTTTTTTGTAACAATACTCCCCACGCTTTATACGTCAACGTTTTGATATGTTTAGAAAAATTACGAAAAAATGGTCAAGCAGTACATGCCACACTGGCCAACCCTGAAAAAAATCGGTGTTCTAGAAGAAGTGAGTTGGGATACCAAAATACATATATCATGTCGGTTGTCTAAAGGTTGGAAGTATGAATGGATACAAGTCGAGGCATTTTAGGGGTCGTACATAATACAAAAATTTTATAGTCCGAAATCGCATACTCTCAGAAGGCATGGTTCCTTTTCACGTAGGATTATAAATGGTTTCAGATCAACGACAGCTAAGACACGGTGTTTGCTTTGAGCATTTTCGATGACAATCAGACAGAGGGTGTGGGATATTTTCATTATTTTATGCAGTATTTAATATTGAGATTGTTCAATGAGCCTATTTAGAAGTCAAAGTTTTGATTTATTATGTTTTCAAATAATGAACAAAGTAAAAAGTTTCCTACCTATTTGAAAAAAATATAACATTGGAATCGAAATCCTAAACAATTCTAACTGACTCTCTTTCATGAGTTTAATCTATTTTTCGAAATATTTAGATTAAAGAAAAACAATGAGGATCCATGCGTCCAACGCTACGTCATTGTTTCGAAAATATGAGAAAGAAATTCCTGCAACTTGATTAAAAACGCTTCCTGAAACTTGATTAAAAAATCAGCTGCTGATGAGCAAAGATAATTAAGGCCTCAAAGGCAAAATAAGCTTAATAGAGAATGATATTATTCAAAAACTTTAATTAAACGTGACAAAAATTAGTATAGTTATAGAAGCTACTGATAGATATTTGGGAGAAAACAATGAATATATCAATAAAATTGGCAGCAATATAATCGTGTTTGAATATGTTTGACATTATTTACGGCTTAGCCTGCACTTTCATTATCTTCCCTGGTTCTTTTTCTCCTCAAGTTCCAGATTCAATTAATCAACCTGTACTGTCAGTATGCGTTTTTGCTATGTCATCTTTTCATGTACATTTTTGCGATATACCCACTCAAAATCAAATATATGTAAAAGTTAGACATACAAAAATATAAGCTGCTTATCGTGTTATTATCACTGAATCTTAAGTAAATGAGTTTGAAATGTTACTTCGGTTGTAACAACCTCTTTAAGATCGTCCTGAATCTCAAAGGTTTCGAGAAAAAATATGAGGTAATTATGAATTGCTTCTGGTTAAATGTTTCAGAAAAAAAGGTCTGTATTTGTTATATTGATATAATCGCTTAATCCGAAACATTTCTTTAATCAATTATAAGACAATCGTTAAGACATAAAACTCGTTTTTTCGGAACAATCTATTCAGTATATCAGTCTTATGATTTTTAAGTGAAAAAACACATTTTCGTCCCCTTATTCAGTTTAATTATCTCTCTATTTGGGAAAATCTAGTACAAGTTGAGCAATTTGGGTCATTACAGTAGATTTCCTTCTATAGTAGACAGTGAACATTTTTTTTAATCGAATTTCGATTTCAATTCATTTAAGTTTTCAGAGAACCATTTGTTGTTTTTTTATTATTCGAGCAAAATTAACACAAGGTAGAAAAATATAAACATCAACATGATTAGGATAACAAAAGTCTAGAATTTCATAAAAATAAGAGAAGCACTCATTTTTATAAATATTATACGCAGAATATCTGCAACAAAGCATCAGCTGGAATTATAAAAAGAAGAAACGGATCTTAAGTGTTTACCGAAGAAAATCACTTTTCGGTTCGTGAACAACTAACTATTCATTTTCATAAGGATGTCTCGGAACATAACACATATTAAATTATTTTTAGTATTTTCCATATAATGCAGTTATATTCCAATACTGGATCCTTTCTTTTTTCCTTTGGAGCAGTTATCGTACGTGAAAAAGCGGCGTTCGACTTCTTCTGCTTCAGTTCATACTTTTTTCCTTTTCTTCCTTTCGGATCATTTCCATTAATTTTTAACAATGGAAAATAGGTGGTTTAGTGATACCAAGTGTTTTGCGAGTTCCTCTAGTATTTGTGATGGATTTTCATCGAGCCTTGCCTCTGATTCACCATCCTTAAGCGTTCTTTGTTTTCCAAATCAAAATTGCCTCTTTTAAATCGGGCAAACACTTCTTACACGTTCGTCCAGCTAGAGCATGGTCATCATAAACATCCACTGAAATACGATAGCTTTCAGCAGCCTTTTTCTTCATATTGAAGTAATGAAGTAAAAATCCCTGCAAAAACACATTACGCGGTACAAAAGTTGACATTTTCGGTGCACACAGATCACTTCAGCGAAATGACAGTAATGAAAGGAAAGCCTAATAAAGATAGTTCAAAATGAAGGTGTTGCCAGATAAAACAATGGAATAATAAACTAGTAGCGACATCTGTTATCAAAACTGCAGGAACTCCTTTCTACTCTAATAATTCAGATATCAGAGACTTCCGAAAGCGAATGTAAGATTCGTAGACTTTTCCAGATGCGAAAATTCAGGTTTGGTCTTGCGATGGTAATGCCAAAAATTAGTACAATCGATATCAAGGTGTTAGAGTCATGAAACTATTAAAACTATTTCTATTTGTATTTAGTTAGGTTATCAATTTTTTTTTCAGCAATAACTCGTCATAATGTTTCAAATTATTCCGCTAATTTGAACACTAATGTAGGCTTTTCACACTGAATGAGCATTATAAGGATAAAATCGGGGATGGCATTTTAAAAAAAGGCAACGAATTCCCACATACGTATATACCTTCAAACACACCCATTCGAATTAACACATGATAACTATTCATATCTATTCGCAAATATTATTTGTTACGGTTTAAAAATTTCATCCCGAGGGACCAAAATTCGATACACTTCTTTCAAATTGAGACGTTAACTTGACATGTGACCTTTTGTACTGCATAATGTGCGAAAAATGAAATGCTTTGTGTAACGAGGGTTTGAATACAATACCGTTTGCAGGGGTGCCTAAACAATATCATTTATTCGGGAAGCTGGTTTTTTATCTGATGGGAGATATCAGGATGCTGTAGCCAAATAACAAAATACGAATATTTACTGTTAACTGATCTAAAGAGATTTTGTCTTTGACCTGTTGTTTCAACTATGCAGGCTCTCCTAGAGTAAATGTAATAAACTAATAGGGTAGATAGTACTAATGAAAATAAGAAAACATTTCCTGCAAACATCGGAATCAACTCTTGTTACTTCCGATACACAGGGTGTTGAAGTTGGAAAAAACAACGAATTTTTTGCAGTAATTCCGAAATGACTGAAGATATTTCGACGCGACTCGAAACAGCCATACTGTTTTTTTTTATCTTAAGTTCTAATATTTCTTGCGTGTTTCAAGATCAGTTTTCAAAAATGGTACTCTTGATCAAAAGCTCTAAAGCTTACCGTTTCAGGAAAATCGGCCTCAATCATTTTAAGATTTGAATTTTCATTAAAAAAAGAACTCAACGGAATTCCAATAAAAGAATGAGGGAGTTGAAACAGAAAACAAATTCAAGTAGATGTTCAGCATAACCACCGTTATTTTCGATACAAGCAGTCATACTTCTCCCCTAATTTTCCCAAACACTTCAAAAATGACTTCTTTTGGGAGTTGAAATGTACGTACAATGCCTTCTTTCATTTGTCCAAAAATGACACATGCTTGTCCTAACAGAAGAGCTCCATCTCATACAATATTTGGAAGAATAGTCTTTGCTCATCTGGGTCCTCAAGAAGAAATAGGATCGATAGATTTACACTGACAAGCCGCTGTTGCAGATGAAAGAATTTTTCATAGAGCTCTGAAAATCCTGCCACTTTCGTCAGAATAGTAACTGTTGCTGAAGGATGTGGTCGCAGTTTGGAGAACTCCGTATAACCAAAAGGTTTATCCATACCACCTTCAAAGATTACAACCATTTAATCCAGAAGATTACTGTCAACAACTTTTCTTTTGCCGATGGCTTCTCAACAAGGTGAGAAGAAACCCTGATTTTTATGTAATATTCATTTTACTGAAAAGGCAAGAATTAGGCCAGACCCCACCAGGACTCGGCTACTGCTCTCATGCAGCTCAGCACTAAGGCTGCGTAACTTAAAATGGGAGTAAATGGAAGTAGAAATTTAAGTTTTGGAAACAGAAATAAACAGGCCAGAGCCATCGGGGAAATACTGTGATTGTTTGTCAGGATTTGTTGAGTTTTTGGCTGGAAATTTGAACACATTGACAGCCTCGGAACCTACATTTTTCGGCAGTAGTCCAGAACATTCCATTTAATGCTCAAATAACTATTGAAAATGTTGTGAATTTAATCATGAGGAGAAGAAATTTCTGCGTCTTTCTTTATGAGGTCTTTTTTCTTTATTCTAGCGATTGAAATTTCAGCTGAAGACATTTATGATCGATCACACATTCTGAAAATATCAATAATCAAATTAGCTCTTAAGCTTCTTCGCCTAACTGATGAAAGTTCAAAGCTCAACATCCACCTTAATTTTATCATTGGGTAAGGTGAAACCCGAATCCCAGTTTACAACTTCGGATTCGTTTGACAAAAGCAAAATAACTTTTGGGATTTCGCAAATCTACACGAATTTTGTGGTGCGTTTGAACCTTTTGTTCAAAACAACATAAATTAACAAACAATTTGCAATAGACAGATTTTTTTCATTTGAAAGATAATTTTATGACATTTATGTTTTAGAAATAATTTCCGGCATATGTCCATCACGACTAGCTCTGAGGAACCGCATTCGACCAGACCAATTTTGGACAACTTTTTCGAGTAACTCAGGCCTCATTTCATCAATAACACGAGTTATGTTGGCTTTCAAAGCGTCTGTGGTTTCTGGTTTATCAGTATAAACCAATGACTTGACTAACCCCAAAGACAATAATTCAGTGAAGTTATGTCGCATGATCTTGGAGGCCAATTAATTGGACCATTTCTCGGAATAATGTTATCGCCAAATATTTCTTTCAATAAATCAATTGTTACGGTAGCAGCATGAGGTGTAGCACCATCTTGTTGGAACTAAAACTTTTGAGTCGATACCATTCAAATTTTGAAACAAATAATCATTGATCATCGATCTGTAACGAGCACCATTCAATGTAACATTAGCTCCAGCATCGTTTTTAGAGAAATATGGACCGATGATGCATCCAGCGTGTAGAGCACATCATACAGTACATTTTTCAGGATGCAATGGAACCTGCAGAACTTCTTGAGGATTGTTCTCACTCCATATACGGCAATTTTGCTTGTTTACATAGCCGTTCAACCAGAGATGAGCTTCATCAATAAACACAATTTTAAGATGAAAAAGAAGATCAACTTCAAGCTGTTCTAGGGCCCAATCAGCAAACAAACGACGCTTATTATGGTCAAGTGGATTAGTTCTTGAACCAGTTGGATCTTGTATGGGTGTAGACTAAGATCTTTACGCAAAATTTTCCATGTGGTAGATGCACAGAGTCCATCTTGTTGTGAATGTCGAGGAATAGACAAATCTGGATCATCATTTATACTATGACTTACAGCAGCGATATTTTCTTCTGTACTTGTTGTTGTTGTTGCATCGAGTACAGAAAATGTTGTCCGAAATCTATCGATAATTCGACGAATAAGCTGCTTTGATGTACGTTTATGTAAATCATAAATTTATGAATTAATGATACAATTTCTTTAACAGAGCATTCCAAATTGCTGGAAATTTACAACGGTACTAATTCAAGATGGGTACACATATTGACTATATATGTAAGAAACTCAGTTGTTCTTACTATGCAGTAAGTAGAGTCAAGAACTCGCTTTCCTTAAGTGCTATTATCAATGAGTATTAAAGTGTAGTTTACCGCCACTTATCTTACAATATCATGATGTGAGGGATCTCCGTTAACGTTGGTAGGTTTTTTTGATCCAGAAAAGAATCTTACGGATGACCTCCAATATAGCTCCGGGGTTCTCTTGCCGTCTTACTTTTGTAGAAAATGGCATGTAAAGTGCTTGATTTGTGTTAAGGAGAAAGAAATCTGATAAAACTTTCTAGCTTTCAAAGCTATAATGCCAAAAGTGGGGAATTTTTTTATACACCCAAACATAATACCGCCAAATTCGAACATTCACCCACATACCATCGTATAAAACTGTTTAACCATCTAATTAAGTTTATTTGATCTCTTGAGATCAAAAAATTCAAAAAAGTTGTCATGTTAATTAAGAAATGTTGTTATACTATTGCCGATTATTATCGTGAATTACTTGTTTTCAATTCGAATTTATTAAATATTTGATAGATTCGGTCTTTTTTTGGTGGAAACTCATTTTAATTAAAAAAATGTATATTAGACAGTAATTTATTTCCACAAAAATGTCAAAGTATTAATTTTCTTGACCTCACTATAACAAGATTAATCAAATTCACAATCGAAGAAGAAAAGAATCAAAGTATTAATTTTCTTGACCTCACTCTAACAAGATTAAATAATTTACATGATTTTAGTATTTTTCACAAACCAACACATACAGACATCACAATACATAAAACTTCAAACCACCCCACCAACCAAAAGATGTCAACATATAATAGTTTTATTCATAGATCATTGAATGTCCCTTTAAATTCAAAAAAATTTATTAAAGAATTGAATATTATTAAACAAATAGCGTCAAACAACGGTTACAATCCCTTTCTTATAGACAAAATGGTATCCAATAAACAAAAGAAAATGGCATTAAATCTCGTGTACCCAATCATAAAAGAGGACAATACACAGAAATATTTTTCGTTGTCTTATGTCAATGGATTATCCGAAAATATTGCTAAATATTTCAAAAGTTGTTTCAATTATAACGCAGCTTTTAAGACAATTAATAACCTTAGTACCTAGATAAAAAACAATAAAGATCGTACAAATAAAGAAAATAAATCCGGAGTCTACAAGTTGACTTGCAAATATTGCCCCTTAGTATACATTGGCCAGACTGGTAGATCATTCAAGAAATGTATCCAAGAACACCAAAGGGAGTTATACATTCTGTCAAGAAAGTACCGGGAATTATCGATTTAAATCTGGCGGGGCAATGAGGCAGGTAAAATTTTTTTTTCCTAGGTTGGTACCACTGTCCTTAATTACTATGCCAAGCTTGAGCGATATCTGTCTGCAAACAAGTTGTTTGCAACAGCTGATTGAGTCAGTCGATGTCAGAGTGCGTGCCGATTTTTACTATGGGTGATTACGTTGAGCAAAGAATTTGTTTAAAGTTTTGTGTTGCAAATGAATTTTCGTGTGCCGATGCATTGAAAATGTTGCAAAAGGCTTTTGGTGATAATGCTCTATCGAAAACTCGTGCATATCAGTGGTACAGAGCCTTCAAGGACGGTCGTGAAGTGGTCGCCCATCGACGGCTTCGATCGAAGATAACGTCGATAAAATTAAGGAAAGGGTGCTGGAAAACCGTCGTACCAGCTTGAGAGAGATAGCACATGATCTTAAGATATCCCACGAGTCCGCACGTACGATTTTGATTGATATTTTGGGCATGAGAAAGGTGGCCGCACGACTCGTACCGAAAGACCTGAATTTTCTTCAAAAACGTCATCGCGGACAGGTTGCTTCAGACATGCTGGATCGCTGTAATTCCGATTCTACATTCATGGAACGCATTATAACTGGTGATGAGACCTGGGTTTACGAGTACGATATGCAAACAAGCCAGCAATCATCGGAATGGGTGGCAAAAAATGAGCCGAAACCGAAAAAACCACGCCAAAGCCGCTCGAAAATGAAGGTGATGTTTTCTTCGATATCCGTGGCGTAGTGCACTACGAATTCGTTCCAGAGGGTCAGACGGTAAACAAGGAGTATTACCTAGGCGTTATGAAACGTTTGCGTGAGCGTATCCGTAAGAAGCGGCAAAATTTGTGGGCGAACAACTCATGGATTTTGCATGACCATAACGCGCCTTCTCACCGAGCTACGATTGTGACTGACTTTCTCGCCAAAAACTCAACAAACGTGCTTCAGCAACCACCGTATTCGCCGGATTTGGCTCCCTGCGACTTTTTCCTCTTCCCAAAACTAAAATTGCCCCTTCGTGGCACCCGTTTTGAGTCGATTGAAGCCATAAAACAAAATTCGGCGCGAGAGCTAAAGTCCATCCCGGAAAGCGCCTATAAAAAATGTTTCGATAATTGGAAGTGCCGTTGGCATAGATGTATTGGAGCAAATGGAGCCTATTTTGAAGGCGACCCAATAAATTTTGACGATTAAATGTAAAAATGTTGTTTTAATTGAAAATTCCCGGTACTTTCTTGACAGAGTAGTATATACAATTCTGTACATTCGACATATGCTAATCATCTTAAGGGAATTCAGGCATAATTTCAACAATAATTATGAAATTATCCACGTTGAAAGCAAAAGTTCTAGATCAACACTTTTAGAATTTCTTGAAATCAACAGGTATAATGCCCGTAAAATCCTTTTGAACGAACAAACAGATGTCGATCATTCTCCATTACTGAATATTTTTCCTTAATGGCATTTTTAGCGGCAAACTCCAATAAACACCTAGAGTTTTTATGACTTGTTCTTCTATTATTTGGTCACGTACCTAAAAATGTATATAAACTCGGTTACACTGAATACCATCAGACAGTACAATGTAATACCTGAAGAAGCCACATCGTGGTGAAACAATTGTTGTAGTAGTACAAACATTTTTGTGGAAATATACATTTTTTTTAATTTGAAATTATATATTATTATTATTGATACCTTATAATATATGAAAATTGTATGCATGAACGAGTATGCTGAATATTGTGACATCAAATGCTTACATAAATTTTAAGTCAAAACCTTCTGTTGTGCATAGATACTCATGAACCTCGTTCTTAAAGTAACCTATAGAAATTTTCCTTTCAAAATGTTGGTCTGTATTAGAACCAAAACTGGGGCATATTCTCTTCCACTCCATTGATCCGAATTAAAATTTCTCACGGTACTTACTGAATGAACTTAAAAAGCCAAAAAGCCATCTACACACCACATAAGACCTTAAGCCCGCTCACAATGATCTGAAATAAATCAAAGCTCTCTCAGTGTTGACGGCATAATACTGTGAGGCGTTGCGCAAAAGAAAGAAAAATCTTTAGAGGCGACAACAAATAGAAACTATACAAAACAAACATTAAGAAATTCAAAGAAGCGCAACGACGTTACTATGCGCAGAAATACAATTCGGAATTGAGATATCCATCCACCTGATGCATGAAAGAAAGTTGCCTGTTCGTCTACGAGATCTGGATTCCTTTGAAAGCACTTTTCAGTTTTCAAAAGTCGTAAAGGGCGTGTATCAATCGAACCGCAAAGGTAATGAGATTTATTACCAGAGATCTCCAAATATTTATTCAAACCTGACGTTATTGACAAAGCCATATGTCGGCTTTTATTCTTCAGAAATCATAATGGAATTTCCTTCGGATATTTTTGTGAATGGGCATATAGTATCTTCACAGATAGATTTGTCAATGTTCCCGAGACAGTTGAATGTCATCGGTTTTCGTAGAACGCGTTTCAGGAAAACTAAGGTAGCATACGATGGGATTTAGCAGGAAATGGTGGTAAGATATGGGGAAAGAACTTTTATATGAGAAGAATTCCGATTGGAATTTAATTGATTAAGACTGATGATTTCCACGAGAATTTTCATTGAAGAAAAAAATGATTGTTTCATATTGAGGAATTTTCTAATTCAGTGTATACAAATAAAATCAGAGGAACGAAAGCATATTGTCAGTCATTTGACAATATGCTTTCGTCCTTGGAAAAATTATCCAATCATAAAATTGAAAAGAATTAATCACTACGTAATACCTGTTGTGAATATCTTTCGATATTTTTATATCTCACGATACCCATTTCGTCTAAGAAGCACAGTTCCAAAAATGACAAGTTTTAAGTTTTTTGTCACAGTTACAGGATGACTTGAATCTGTGATTGGACCTGTTCTGTGCTTATAACTACTCATTTCAGTTCATTTCTTAACTGCTCTCGAGATGGGTTCATTAAGAGGATTAAGAAGACTCTGTGGTTGAGACCTAATCTATGCGTACGCAAAAGTTAAGTTATAACAATTTAGTCGAGTTCATTATCTAATTTGCTTTCAAAGATAAAACCTGTGAGTATATAAATTTGATATAATAGTCATAGTTTTGATTGGATATTTCTGAAGAGTTTCATAAAAAACATAAATGAATATATAAAATATTGTATCTGGAATATATGTGACTTTTAAATGTGATTATTATATTTCAGTTAATAAAAATTTAAAATTCATCATTTTTGGAACAGTGGAACAGACAAAATGTAAATCGTAAGATATTAGAATATCGTAAGATAATTAAAACAAATTGTAGAAATTACTGTTTCACTACCAAAAAAGATATATTACACATTTTCTTGTGACTCGAGTTTCGGGAAATGACCTATCCCATCATCAGACATATAGTTCATATAGTTCATTTCCCGAAACTCGAGTCACAAGAAAATGTGTAATATATCTTTTTTGGTAGTAAAACATAGTAATTCCTACAATTTGTTTCAATTATGATCAACTACCAAATAGTAACTGCTGAAACAATTCAGTATCTGATATCGTAAGATATTTAATAAAGATATTACGTAGTAATTTCTTCAATTTTATGTTAATGAAAGCCTTTAATAGTAAGACTCATTTCACTTCAAAAAACAAAAAGTTACTTTCAAAGGAAATCGAGGTCAGATTGATTTTGTTCACTCGTCCGTCATTTGACAGGTCATCGAATAAATTTGATTATATTTTGTAGACACATAATAACTCCCTAATAAAAAATTTGAAGTCAAATTCATTTCTGTTTGTGGGCATGATAACTTTTAAAGAATTAACCCGCTATTGAATGTGGATTTTCAGTCCAAATAGAAACCTTCGTTTGATTATTATTATTTTATTATTATTATCATTATTATTATTATTATACTGATACTCCTAGATCTTCTGTGAAGATCCCTCAGAAACTTTTTCAGCTTGTGCGAGTTAGGAGTTCAGTTGTGTTCTGGGTAGGCTTTGTTACTGTGATCTTGCACCACTTTAGGTAACAGTATGATGAGTAAGAAAACTTTAATCCCATTTTAACTGAACTCTATTTTTAATAGTTATTATCCGGTTTGACTATTATGGCAGTATCAAGAGAAAATACGACAATAATTACAAGAAATCAAATAAATTCAGTAGGGTGAATCATTAATATCTAGTTGACTGTTAATCTTTCGGTGATATTGGGTTCAGTTAATTTGATTCCTAAATATTCCAACACATTTACTTTTCTACCTTTATCACAGATATGTAAGTTTTCAAAGTTATATAAGGTTACTGTTGTAACTAAGGATGCTCTATATTTGGGTTCATTTTGCCGATATTTGGTATATGTTATTTTCAATTGACATTATTAATGAAACACATTCTGCTCCATTTTGATGGTACCTTTAGTGAATAGTCATAATTTTTCAAATAATGTCTGCTGCTGTAAATTAATTTTATATTGAGTTGTTAGGTTTGATTATTTATTTATTGATATGTTTTTTCTAACATTAACATATTAACTAAATAAATTGGAAAAATACATTATTTCCACAATTTATTAACGGCAATTGTTTCGCCAACACTGTGGCTTCATCAAGTTTTAATCTTGAACAGTTGTTATGAGTGAACAGTACTCAAGGGTTTGAGCAAAAACAAACAAAAAATACGCCTCAGTGTATTGAACGAGACTCAATGAGATGATGACTCTCGGTTAACTTCCATAGACTTCCGTTCCGTTCGTCGTTCGCCATCCGTCTGTGAACAAGCCAAGGTCGGACCTCAATAGAACCTCAGCATGGTGGGTCTATTCGTCCCGGCTGGAGATGATTACATTGAAATACCGTTCTTGGCTCGTAACTTTTGACATTAGATCAGAGGGCATCGATAGATTGCTGCTCGTTAGAAGCTCGTACAGCAGTCCTGAGCCTCCCATCACTGTTGTCTCTGTCCTGTCGATCACCAGTTAATTTAGCTTGTATGGTGCGTTCCGCCTCCCTCTGCACGAACATGTGCAGGAGTGGTAGATTTAGTAGGACCTCCATGGCTGGCGTGGGTGAGGTGCGAAACGCATCTGTAATTGCGAGGCAAGCTGTCTCTAGTCGTATGAGCTTATGTCGGCCAGTCATTTGTTGGTCCTTCTTCCACCACGCTACAGCGTCATACGTTATCTGCGGTCTAATTACCATAGTGAATAGCCAATATATCTGCCTGGGCTTTAAATCACAGATTTTACCGCAAATTCGTCTGCAGGTTCAGAATCCCATTCTGGTTTTATGACACACTTTCTCTAGATGTACATTCCAACTGAGAGTTTTATTCAGGACTATTCCCAGACATATCCACACCGAGAGAAGCCGGCAGCGTATTGTTAAAAGCACCTTCAATATCCGGAAACGCTGTTAGTGCTATCTCTCGATTATCGAGAGATTGATTTAATTTTCCGACCAAACTGTGTAAGGCGAGTTCTGCTAATTTTCCGACCTGCTAGGCGTATTAATGAGGGCTAGGAGGACTGTCCTTTCACCTGATGCAGACATCAATCACATTTTTAAGACTCTTCAGCAAGAATCCTTGTTAAAATAATAATAATAATGATAATAAAAGAGTTTATTCAGTAAAAATATACAAAAAATGAACTCTTCGATAGGCACTGTAGACTTAACCATCCTAGGATATTAAATGTGCACAGTCCATAACAACTCCTTCTAATTGAATCCACAATTCAAACAGGTGGTCCTTTGTTACTTTTTTATTGGGATGTAATTGAACAAATTCGGAAAACAAGGTGAATAAATTGACGATTCTTTAAAAATATCAGTTCAGTGATTCTTTTCCCACTCATCCGTCTTCATAGAATGCTCCTTTACTTTTTTTCTTTCAGACTTGGACTCGGAGTTGGTGAATTCTTTATCCAATATTACGTCCATGTTTTCATGTGAGAAAGCTAAATATTTCTCAGATAAAAATGTTGTTTTACCTATCTCCATTCTATCTCATCCGTGCTGAAACTTCATGATCATATTGGCACTATCTCTAACAGTCATATCAGCTTTCATCTGAACGTGTACTTTTTCACTCTTACTGGTTTTAACTGCCACTAAACCCTATCTACCAGCCATGCCATGGAAGAAAAACTCTGGAGGCTTAATTCCTTTCAAAAATCTTCTATCAATGAATTCACTCGCTCCAGGAGAGTATCCAACTTGGGAGAAACTAAGTGACGTATTTCTAGATATCATCCTTGAAGGTCTTTTTTCTTTTGATTCAATCGAACCCAGGCAACAGGACATCTGCATAGTATTGACTGTCGTGTGGCGCAAGAAATCACCATCAATTGCGAATTATTTTCCAGAAATTTTAGCACAAGGTCTCCGGATAAGCAAGCAGTAGTATATATGAAGGAGTTCAAAACTATCTTGAATGCTCTATCCATCAAAGAAGTACTTTGTATTTCCGACGGTAACAGTATTATGCTGCTCCACAATATCATCAAATGGTGCATTATTGGGTAGATCCAGATTTTTCCTCTTTGATTCTGAATCAACTTATTTCAATCCCTTGGCAACTTTTTTTAGGTTGTGTATAAGAAGAATATCCCCTAGTGAAAATATTTCCATGATCAAGGAGGTACTGAACGTTCTTGTCAAGAAACTTGACCGCAGTTTTTCAGTATCGGAAAATATACATTGTCTATCCCTCTACAATTCAGTAGAAAATTAGTGGTTTGCGAATGAATGTTCTTCTGACAGTTGGTCTCAACTAATGATTTTCGATGCTATATTCTGTCATTAAATTGATGGCAAATCTCATAGCTTTTCTAGCGGGTGAAAATTCCTTCATAAAAATTTCCCTAATAGTACCTGGTGTTTCTTCGCCACAGTTTTTCATGGAATCTTGCTTATGAATCAACTGTTCTCTATGAAGCTTCATTCTAAAAACTTGATTTTGACCATGACGAGTGCTGAATTTGTATAGTAATTTTGAATTGTTTCTGCCTGAACTTATTACTTAATATCTTGAGCTGGTACTGATATTCTAATCACATCGATTGATTATTTTTCTCATTCTTAACTGCTTCTGTCTCTAATCATTTTCTGCAAGTTATTTAGGCCTCACCGAATTTGCCTGCCATTAATTTGCTGAAGAATTTAGTACCAAGATGAACGGTTTCTTCAGTCTGGATTTCAGTCCAAAGTCTTAATTACAATACTCAAATTTATAATATGAATGATCTGACTTTCCCTTCCAAATTGTCTGACTCCATATGTGTCAAAAATCTGACGTCTAAATTTAGCGTACGCTTCTGAATTATATATTTTTTTAGTTAAAAATCATTCGTATTTATTCTTTCCGGTCCTCAGAATGACCCAGCGAGTTGCTTATTGCCCTAAATTACCATGGATGGTAGATTTTTACACTTCGACAGATGGTAAGATCCACAATCAGCAGTTAAAAGCTGCCTTCGCTCGATCATACATAGACCATTTGTGTCATCTCACTCCCGAGTCTGTAGCAGCCAAACATAGGACAACCCAAATGGTTTTCACGATAACCGAAAATATAACTATAACAGCCATCGAAGAATTACTAAATTGTGGTATGAGTATGGCAAGAATACCTCTTACCATTTCACAACCTAAATGCATAGAAATTATTAACAGACTGAGACACACGTGTGATCGTTTCAGCAAGAAACTGGGACGGCTTTACCCCCTAGCAATTGCACTTGAATTCAGAGGAACAGAAATACGAACTGGCAACCTGCAAAATGCTAACAAAAAGCCGATTCGAATGGAGAAGGGAAAAGAAACTAAAATTACCACGGACCCATCATTCGAGAATTTGGTTACACCTGAGCTCATCTACGTAGATTACCAGAAAATCAGTAAATTGGTGCATACAGGTGATCAGCTGCTTCTGGATAACGGAAAAGTGACTCTGTCAGCTTTGGAGGTAGCCGAGGAGATGATAAAATGTATTGTGGATAAAACTGGAGATTTACACAGCAACGTCTCAGTAACTCTCGTGAATGCTCCCATTGAGGTGGAACCCATTGGTGATGAATACATGAAAAATATCGACTTCGCTTTACAGGTGCAAGCGGATGCTGTCATAATGACTACTATAGTAGACGAAAGAAACATCAAGATCCTTCAGGAAAAGCTTCAAGATGAGGAAAGAAAGATGTTAGTAATTGCGAAGATTGGAAATACTCAAGCCATCGAAAATTTCGACGATATCGTTAAAGCGGCTGATGGTATATTCGTGGGATCGACTGAACTAGTAGGCGAACTTCCAAGAGAAAAAATTTTTCTAGTACAAAAATCCTTAATTGCTAGATGTAACAAGATAGGTAAACCAGTCATGTGTAGCTTCGAAGTTGCCGACTACGGTACTCTATCAGAAGCAGAAATAACTAAAATTGTTAGCTTCATAGACGATGGTGTCGACTGTTTTGTCTTGACGCAGTGTGACATTGATAACAATCTGTTTTACGAAACCATAAGGCAGATGAATCTGATTTGTCGAGAGGGAGAATCTGCTGCACATCAAAGGAGGATCTTCAGCGAGCTCACGGATAACTTCGTCTGGTCTGCGGAACCCATTTATTCCCTAGCTATATCAGTGGTAGAATCCTCTTTTAAATGCAACGCTGCAGCCATAGTCATTATAACTCGCACAGGTAGGTGCGCTAAAATTCTATCACGGTTCCGACCGAGGTGTCCCATCATAGCTGTCATTAAATTGGAACAAAACGCTAAACAGCTTCAAATATACAGGGGAATAATACCAATCGTCTTCATATCGAAATATGGAACCGATTGGAATGCCGAGGTTGAGGCCAGGATACAGTTGGGAATTACTTTTGGAAAGCTCAGTGGTTTCATTAGGATGGGTGACATAGTTATTATTGTTTGTGGTTCGAAGAGAAATTCTGGATTCACTAATACTATGAAAATTGTGTTCGCTTCAGAATTCGACGCAGTGAAGTCTAATGAAGAAGGTGACCGTTAAGTTTTAATTTAAAATTTGTATCATGCTTCTTGTGATTGTTTTGCTACAAGCCAACTTGTTTTGTTTTATATATAAATAGTATAATTCTCTAGTTATGATGTTTGAGAGGATGACTGATGATCTTTGTCATGAAAAAACACAAAAAACACATGGCAGGATATCATGAGATTTTTTCACCGCCTGTTTATTTTAATGAACATTCATACTTAGACTTTTTGCGGGATTTCCTCAATATTTAGTGGAAAATAACATGCTTATTGACATACTTTCATCAGGTTGGTGCACCTGTACATTATGCATCGGTGGCTATGAATTTTTTTAATGCTTTCCTGATAACTAGATAGAAAAATGGTTGCTATCGAATGGCCACTCCGCTCGCTTAAACTTAATCCTTTGGATTAACTCTTGTGAAGGTAACGTAAATAGAGGTCATTCTTGATAGAAGGTATATAAAATAATATAAATATTTTAAAAAAATTTTTAAACAATTTTAAAAAATTAGCCTTCTACATATTTAATTCCAAAAGATTATATTCAATGATTATAACTTCTGAAAATAAATTAAAATAATGTCGTATAAGTACCACTTATATCATGACACAAAATAAACATTCATTATAAGACATCCAAATGGTATAACAAAATCCAATAAATAAAAATTATTAACTAAAATCCTATAAATTAAACATTTTGAATAGACAAAATTTTGTTTCTGCTTATCAATCCTATGAAAACCAATATCTTTCAAGAATATCCAACATAATCTTAAGAATTTTATCACAAAACTATCTTACTTAGACTATTCAATATTATTGGATATCTAACCAAGGTACTTTATATAAAAACTCAAGATATGCAAAACATTACTGAAAAACAAGTTTTAAAATCGACTTTGCTCATCAGTATTCAAATATTCATATTCAATAAATATAAAATCAATTAATAACATATATTCAAACTCACCCTTCGCCTTCCAGAAAAAGTTCTATTTAAATGAGAACCTTAAATAGGTATTCACTACACACAGAAATATCTCTGTGGTTTAACCTGATCTAGAAGATTGAAAGACAAATTTAACGGCCTCTGCTATAACACAAGGACTATCTGTATGAATGTTTGAGGAAACCATATAATTATATATTATGAATAAAATAACGTAAATAGAGGTCATTCTTGATAGAAGGTATATAAAATAATATAAATATTTTAAAAAATTTTTAAACAATTTTAAAAAATTAGCCTTCTACATATTTAATTCCAAAAGATTATATTCAATGATTATAACTTCTGAAAATAAATTAAAATAATGTCGTATAAGTACCACTTATATCATGACACAAAATAAACATTCATTATAAGACATCCAAATGGTATAACAAAATCCAATAAATAAAAATTATTAACTAAAATCCTATAAATTAAACATTTTGAATAGACAAAATTTTGTTTCTGCTTATCAATCCTATGAAAACCAATATCTTTCAAGAATATCCAACATAATCTTAAGAATTTTATCACAAAACTATCTTACTTAGACTATTCAATATTATTGGATATCTAACCAAGGTACTTTATATAAAAACTCAAGATATGCAAAACATTACTGAAAAACAAGTTTTAAAATCGACTTTGCTCATCAGTATTCAAATATTCATATTCAATAAATATAAAATCAATTAATAACATATATTCAAACTCACCCTTCGCCTTCCAGAAAAAGTTCTATTTAAATGAGAACCTTAAATAGGTATTCACTACACACAGAAATATCTCTGTGGTTTAACCTGATCTAGAAGATTGAAAGAGAAATTTAACGGCCTCTGCTATAACACAAGGACTATCTGTATGAATGTTTGAGGAAACCATATAATTATATATTATGAATAAAATAACGTAAATAGAGGTCATTCTTGATAGAAGGTATATAAAATAATATAAATATTTTAAAAAATTTTTAAACAATTTTAAAAAATTAGCCTTCTACATATTTAATTCCAAAAGATTATATTCAATGATTATAACTTCTGAAAATAAATTAAAATAATGTCGTATAAGTACCACTTATATCATGACACAAAATAAACATTCATTATAAGACATCCAAATGGTATAACAAAATCCAATAAATAAAAATTATTAACTAAAATCCTATAAATTAAACATTTTGAATAGACAAAATTTTGTTTCTGCTTATCAATCCTTGGTTAGATATCCATTCCTTGGTTAGATATCCAATAATATTGAATAGTCTAAGTAAGATAGTTTTGTGATAAAATTCTTAAGATTATGTTGGATATTCTTGAAAGATATTGGTTTTCATAGGATTGATAAGCAGAAACAAAATTTTGTCTATTCAAAATGTTTAATTTATAGGATTTTAGTTAATAATTTTTATTTATTGGATTTTGTTATACCATTTGGATGTCTTATAATGAATGTTTATTTTGTGTCATGATATAAGTGGTACTTATACGACATTATTTTAATTTATTTTCAGAAGTTATAATCATTGAATATAATCTTTTGGAATTAAATATGTAGAAGGCTAATTTTTTAAAATTGTTTAAAAATTTTTTAAAATATTTATATTACTTGTGAAGGTACTCCACAAGTCGTACAGTCCGCATGAGAAATTTTCCAATCGTAACTTTTATTTTATACCTAGGAAAATGAAAACCATTTCGAACATTCACGTAATTAGTACCCACTCACCTCATTTTTGACCTTCAGTTATATTTACTTACTAAATTGAAACTTTTATTTAGCCCTGCTAGATATAGTATACTGGGTGATATTAGAAGTGTTACGAGTACATCCAGAGCAATAATTTTTTGAACTACATTTTTTGGCAGTGTACTTCTTAAATCTAGAATCGAACATTTGTTTTCTTAACATTCAATCCGAAGGGAATTAATAACTTCTTCAGTGATCCTATACTTGAGTACATTCCTATACACCTTCAGGTATCGATAAAAGAGATGGTCGATATCTGATTATGGCAACTAGTTGAAAGTATTTTAAACTTCGTAAATTAACGGCCAGAATTTGGGATGAATATTATAGAGCAGATAATTCCCTCCCCATCATATCCCATACATTGATGGGATACCAATCCGCTGTATTAATCATACTATTAGGAGTACAAATAAGTTTCCGCCGTTTTTTAACACAAATTGAATATGAATCATTCCTAATGATTTTAAACGATGTGAGACTGCTTGCTGAGTGACTTCTAATGTTAGAGCAAGTTCTTTTTGTGTTTGAGTTGAATCTCCCTCCAATAATTCCTGCAATTCTACATCCTCGTAAATTTTTGGCCTTCCACTGCGATCTTTGTCTTCTACGTCGAAATCGCCGTTTTTAAACTTTTGAAACCACTCTCGACACGTTCTCTCACTCAAAGTACCCTCACCATAAGCTTCTACGAGCAATTGATGCGCCTCAGCAGCAGATTTCTTTAAATTAAAGAACTAAACTAATATTTCCCGCAAATGACGCTTACTTGGCCCAAATTTTGACATTTTCAACTTATAAAAATTATATTTTACCAATATAAAATCAATGATATTAATAGGTTATGTTGTTCTTGAATGTCCAAACTATTTTTTAAGCGGGTTATCATCTGCGAAAGCTAACCGAAACTCCGTGCCGCGCCATCTACAATAAAACGGCGGAAACTTATTTGTATTTGTAAGTATAACTATTCGTATACGTGGCCGCATTCGAGTGTATGGAATGTATCATATCATATTCAATTAATGATTCTTCTAACTTCACCCCAGTGTATTCAACCTTTAAATTGTGCAAAGAACGGCAACACTTAAGCGTCGGAATGACATAATGTCGTCTTCAACTTTGAACCGCGATTCTGTCTAGATTTGAACGATGGTTGTAGAAAGGTGAAAATCCGCCATGAAGAGCAACATGTTATTAGGTTTGCTGTAGAGATGTGTGCACATAGGATTGTGGAAGTAATGTTTTGAGTGCTATTGCCTATGGTAATCGATTGTTACGTCTCTTTACTCGAAGCAGCATGACAGATACGTATTATTTTAATATTGTCCTATAAAACACTTCATTGCTTTATCTAGATGGCCGCCCATAAGTACTTTTTCAGCAAGACAACGCACGTTTAATTATTGCTCGTTGAACTTTCTCTAAGAGGAAGGCGTTTATGTTTTGCCCATGGCATTGAAGGAATTTAAATATAATCAAATATGTGGAAAGTATGATGTGGAGGAGTCTGTCTACTTTGCATCATCCTCCTCCACACACTGATACATTCAATCCACGAAATTCGAGTCGCTTGGAACGATATTCCACAAACAGACCTCAACCAGTACCTTGCAGTGTTCCTTAGACTTTTTGTTTAAATTAATTTTAATAAATTTACAAGAGTTCATTAGATTAAAATTTGTAAAGCATACAGATTATCATTTTGATTAATATTTTGACTATTCAAATGTTTTAGGTAAAAGCTAAAACAATCTGTATATCGGTTGTTTTCCAACCTGAAGGAAGGTATAGTATATTATTTTTTTGAATGAAAAAAAAATTTTTTTGTTATACATAAGGTTCATATAGAATAGCTTTATCGCCTAAAGTACGTTATGTAATTTCAGTCAATAATCAAAACTTTCTCAAGATTGCTTTATGCTTTTGAGTGTTGTGTGATGTTGAAAATTTTATATATATATATATATATATATATATATATATATATATATATATATATATTAGACTGATTAAAAAAAATCGACTATTTTTTTTTCTTAAATATATCGAAAATATTGTTGGAAATGATGAAAAAAAAATCCTGTTAAAGTTACAGCCCTTAATATTAATATTAAGATGTCCCGCATGGTAAATTTCAATTTCCCATGATTAACATGGAAAAGCTTGTTTTTTGAATCATTTTCTTATGTAAAATTGAACGCTCTACAAAAAAGCTATCTTGGAATTTTTCATCACTGATGAAATTTTAGGATTCTTCGGAAAATATTTGCAGGTAAGATCTGTGTTAAGTGATTAAGTTTTGTTGCATGTCTTAAAAAATCGTTGAGAATAAATAAAGCTTATCAAGTTTATCGGTTCAAAAATTATTTGTATTTTGGTTCAAATTCATTCATTATTTCTTCTCTTTTCGACGAATGGAAAATAATAGTTTATGAATCAATATTTTGGATTTTAACTTCTTTGCAGAAATATCATCCCAGGAGTGACTACAGAGAATTTTTGGAGCTGTCATCAGTTTTCTTAGGAAATGTTCCAAAAGAAAATTTTTCGTTCAAAAGTCCAGGAGCTATGAGTCATGCTCGTTGGATGTCCAAAGCAATATATTGTTTAAAAATATTCATTTTTCGGGAAGAATTCAAACTCACAACTTATGAGATAAATAGCCCCCGAGAAATATGCAAGTTTATCATCACAAATTCTATAGCAGCGTGTTCATATTTAAAAGACGTCAAAATTCACCATACAATATCAAACGGAATTAAGAAAAACCAACAAATATAAACTGTCAATTGAAATTAAAATATAAATAAGCCAGGCATGCCTGGAACGAAACAAAAAATGTTTGCTTAAAAAAAAAAAAGAAAAAAAAAATGTTTGCTTATTTATATTTTAATTTCAATTGACAGTTTATATTTGTTGGTTTTTCTTAATTCCGTTTGATATTGTATGGTGAATTTTGACGTCTATTAAATATGAGCAGTGCTTATAAAGACATTAATTTAATTCCTAAAGTTTCTCCAAAGAATTTTTTGAAATTAAAATTGTAGAAGACAACAGATTAAATCTGTTCTAATATTCAAATTTTGTAATAATCCTTCTATCAAGTAAAAAAAAAACCGTTCCTTCTTATTTTATTATATAACAGCGTGGTTTACTTCGACTTCAGCGACTTTAGCTGCACAACATGATTTAATTTTCATGCAGAAATTAATTCCATACAAAGCAGCAAATTTGGCAATATCAACTGCAACTACTGAAAAAATGAAGAATCACCTATGGTATTCATCTGAAAAATTAGCCGTTATATCTTTATTTGTTGGATGTGTAAAAAATGAAGAACAAAATGAAAGAACAAATTATTGTTAATTTGAAGAATCGAGATGGTTTTAATACGAAAGCCAAAAAATTGGAGATGAGACAGGTGACATTGAAGGATTTTTGCAGAAAGATAAGAGTGATTTTGTATCAAAAGATTGTATGTTCATTTTCACAGCGTTTGATTCACCGTATGATTTTATGGAAAGAGATGTGAATTTTTGAAAGTTATAATGAATGTGTGAAGTTTTTTGATAAATAGAGTAGAGCGTTCAATTTTACAAAAGAAAATTATTTAGTCTAGCTTTTTTGATGAACGATTATAGAGTTATAAAATTCTAAACTCAAAAAAACAAGCTTTCCCATGTTAATCATACAGGAAATTGAAATTTACCATGCGGGACATCTTGATATTAATATCAAGGGTTGTTACTTCAGGATTTTATTTTCATCATTTCCAACAATATTTTCGATATATTTAAGAAAAAAAATAGTCGATTTTTTTGAATCAGTCTAATATATATTCAACTTAGAACTTCTTGAATCCTGTTATTTAAAGTAAAATTAATTTATTATCTTTTTAATATTTATAGTACTTTTTTATTTTATTTGTGGAATCCAAAATCCTCAGAAAGACCAATTTTACACACACACATATATATATATATATATATATATATATATATATATATATATATATATATATATATATATATGTGTAAAATTGGTCTTTCTTAGGATTTTGGATTCCACAAATAAAATAAAAAAGTATATATATATATATATATATATATATATATATATATAAAGATATCACAAACAAAAACAGTATTTCTAAGACATTGCGATTGAAGTCTTGAGAACTTCTCAATATTTTTTGTGAGTTTTAGACAGGTTTCACAGAATTATTCTTTTAATTTAAAAATTTAAAAACAATTTTTAGAAACCCTCTTTGAAGGAACTCTTTTATTCTAATCTCTTAGAAACAAAATGGTACAATTTCATCTAATTTTCAACAAATTTGAAGAGAAATTTTTCCTTCACATCACAAAGAAACTAAAAAGTTCTTGATGAAATGTTCTCTTTTAGCAGGATAAAAATGAATTCTTCAGAATTTCTATTTGTGAAACTATTACAGAAAGTTATTATGATTTCGGTCTTCCATTGCCTGAATTATTTCGCTATACAATGTTCCATAAAGCTGACAAAACCTTGAAACAAAATCTTCAAAGACAAAATGTTAAAAAAATGCAAAATTGAATACAAAAAAATACATATAATATATCCCAAAATGAGAACTTTTAGTAAGCCAAAAAAAGAGTTAACACAAATGCGAAATGGAATACAAATTGTTAAAATTTACCCTAAGAGGTTATTTTGTTTTTTCAACAATTTGAACTCCATTTATATATTGGTCCCTCAGGTTGATGCTGGAGAGCAAAAGGCCTGGTAGAGAGATTGGACTGTTTTAAGTTCAGCAGCATTGCTGAGAGTGACATAAGATTGAGAACAATTTGCCGAAATTGTAGCCAGTATTCTATAAGAAGGTGGCACTTTAAGAAAAAGAATTCTATCTGGCATTTTTGTAACCTTCTTTATGTCTTAATAATTGTTCACATTTTAGGATATATTATATGAATTTTGTCTTTGAAGATTTTGTTTTCAAGGTTTTTGTCAGCATTAAGGATTGTATACCGAAATATTTGGTGGACCTGAAAGTAATGTCGCTATTGTGAATTAAATTCGAACGAATAAATTATTAACAATTTTTGTTTTCAATCAATAATGCAATCACATTCATCATCAACAACCTTTTGCAATCTATTGAAGTAACAAAAAATTTTTACATGAAAAGACCTTCTCCAAATTTTAATCATTTACTCCTTGCTGTACTACCTATGTTTTACCAAAAAAATTCGAAATTTAAACAGCTCCTTCTGGGTGTTGCAGTTTCTTTGTCAGTTAGTATATTAATTATTATTCAGAAACGGACAAGTCACAATAACCTTAAAATGTCTTTGACACGGCTTGGAAGTACAAATGATAATCAAATATTGACATGCGCAGAAAGAGATTACTTTCCTATCCCCTATTAATTCAGGCAATGGAAGTCCGAAATCATAAGAAACTGAACACTTTGCCATTAACATTTAAATCAACTACAGTGTGTAATTCACACATTATTACGAACCAAAACGTTTTAAAATTCCGAAAACTGCAACAGCTAGCGAAGATTTCAACTATGCAGTTCGCAAATTACCGCCGACAATCCTCGCAATTTAATTAAAAAGGTCTCCATAGAGAGTCCCGGTTATTAATAAAAGTGACAAAATATTCGCAGTACATGAAATTCGGCAGTGTTCGCGGTCGGAGGCGAGTTAATAAAGTGGACCGGCTCAAAAAGGGCGCCGTATTTGTCAACGGCAGACGGTCCAAAATCGCCGTCAAGGCCCGATATGCAGTCGACAGAGCGCGGCATTCGATTACGTGCCGCTGCCAGGGGTTCGACGCTCGATCGCTGCACGTATTTTTGCCCATCTCAGTCCCATCCACCTCCGAGGGTAAACAGCTCTTTATGAAAATCCAGGGCTCCCCGCAGTGGCAGCGCTAATTATACCTTTGAGTTCCCGTCACAATCACCCTAATCGCTAATCAAGTTAGCCTACCAGCCCAATCAAGGACTGTAAATATTGGGCGGCTTCGGCCGTTTGCAAATGAATCGATTTTTATTCGTTTTGTTCGTGTTTTTGTCGGTTTTTGTTCTGGGTGGACGTAGTTATTCCGGAATGTCCGACGTCCGCCTCTCTGTGAGCGTCCGTATTCGTTTTTTATCCACGGCCGTTGTGTTTTGGAGAGCACGATGGTCTCGTGTTGGTGCGCTTATAACTATAACGTACAATTTAATTTTACAGATTGCGAAATATCGATTGTACTACACGGAAGGATTTAAGCCTCGGTTTTCGTTTCGAATTGTTTTTCCGGCGAAATTTTCGCGGAACACTACGGTGAATTCATGAATTTGAAAGATTAAATAAAGCTGCATGGAGTTTTATTGTCTCCTCTTCAAAATATACCAGTTCAGTCTAATCTTTATCGACGTTTATAATCTTTTTGATATTTCTAAAACTCGAACTTTTGACCATAATATTAACTAAAATAAATACAGGTTAATACTTGATAGAAGGTATATGAAATTATTTAAATATTTTAATATTAGCCTTCTACATATTTAATTTCAAAAAATCATATTTTATAATTATAACTTCAGGAATTAAATTAAATTAATGTCATATAAGTACCACTTATACCAAAGGACATATAAAATAAACATCCATTATAAGACATCCAAATGATATAACAAAATCCAATAAATACAAATTGTTAACCAAAATCCTATAAATTAAATATTTTCAGTAGACAAAATTTTGTTTCTGCTTATCAATCTTATGAAAACAGACATCTTTCAAAAAAAACATAATCTTAAGAATTTCATCATAAAACTATCTTACTTAGAATATCCAATATTATTAGTTAGAATTAAATTGATGCCTAATAATAAGCAATGCTTATATTTAATAGACGTATAAAAATCAAAATTCATTATAGAATATCCAATGGAATCAAAAACCCATCAAAAATAAATTATTAATTAAAATTAAAAATAAGAAATTTCGATTGTTTCCTTCCAATCATACGCACCTGAACTCGTCAGAAATGCCGTGGTACGTATGTTTTGCCTTTGACGAACATTTGACAACATGTTTAGTTTCTGGTCTTATATTTATGAAAACTAAATCTTTTTCAAAAATACATAACATAATTTTAAGAACTTCTCCAAAACTAATTTATTTGAAATATTTAATATTTCTCAAAAACATGCAGCACATCTTCAAAAACAATTAGAATTCAGATAAGGTCAGTTCAACTTTACATTTATAATATAAATTCAATTAAAAATAAATAAACTTGTAATCTTACCAAACAATTAAATGCAATTAAATCTAGGTAGGTACATCTAATATCCAAGGTAATCTATGTTCTATGCTAAACACAGAAATCACACAAAGTTTGTAAGGCATTTTATTAATTTTAATATACTCTTTTTTTGTAACATTCTAAGACAAAAGTGATGTATAAAATAGGTTGTGCAGATAGTGGGCTATGCCCAAAGTTGTATGGCAACACTATTTGTCAAATATTGTTGATTGTCAACAGGTATACAATTTATAAAATAATGTCGCAACTAGAAAAAAAACAGGTAGAATATTTGTATAGAAAAGGTTAAACAATTAGTACAATTGAGTGAACTGGAAAAACGTGCTCTACATGAGACAATAAAGAGGATAAAAAATGGCAAGGATATGAGGCATAGACCAGTTTCAGGAAGACCGTGTAAGATTGAAGGAAACAATTTGAAGGCTTTATTGGCCTTAGGACGAAACAATCAGCGCTTGAAACTCCATAAATTAGCTAACAGATTTGGAAATCAACGAAATATGAAAGTATGTCCAGAAACCGTTCGTACGTCACTGAAAAGACAAGCCTATATATCAAGAAAATAAAACAGAAATCCATATAATGACACCTTTGAAAAAGAAAAAAAATAGAATTTTATCAACGTTTCCAAGTAGATAATTTTAATAATGTCTTTATATCTGATGAAAGTTATTTCCATCTTCGTGAAAATCGCTTGAAAATCCTACCAAAACAACCTGTTACTTTTCAAATTTCCGACAAAAATAATGGTTTAGGTAGCAATATCTCAGCGTGGTGCTACGCCTCTCTGTACCATAAATGGTAAAAAATATTGTGGCATTCTAAACGATTTTCTCCTTGAAAAGGCGCATGCTTTACATCCACAGGGGTGGCGTTTTCAGCAGGATAATGCAAGATGCTATACTTCGGCCTATACTGAAGCTTGGATGCAAGAACACCAAGTGACAACCATTTCATGGCCAGGTGCTTTACCCAAGGGCAACTCCAGCGTTCAATTCAGGGAGGGGTCATATACATATATTACAATTTTATATATATATATATATATATATATATATATATATATATATATATACATATCAATATATATATATAAATATATATATATATATATATATACATCTCTATATATATATATATATATATATATATATATATATATATATATATATATTTTTTTTTTTTTTAAACCACCGTGTCTTTTACGGGTCCTATGCTATGCACGCCGGGTTATTTACCAAGGCGTGCACCGCCGCTACGGGCCTTGGAGAAATTTTCTTACTATTCTTGTCGTACTCAGAATTATTTGTTTTTGCGAACCGGAAATCACGCGCTGATCCAGGCAGAGTCTCCGAGTATTCTCAGGTAAGTGCTTTTCTATCAACCCATTCACCGATATAATCAGCGGGAGCACGTTTACAGATTTCAACCGGTGCATTTCACGGAGTTGGAAGGCGAGATCAGAGTATTTTGTTATCTTCTCCGGGTATGCCCTCGCCAAACTATCATCTGCGGGTATAGTGAAGTCCAGCAGCAAACATGTTTCCTTTTCACTGTCGAAGATGGCAATATCTGGTCTGTTGTGAGTCACTCCTCTGTCGGTCACCAGCGTTGCGTCCCAATACACCTTATAGCGCTGATTCTCCAGGAGGACTTTAGGTGAGTATAAATGTTGTTCCACCACATTCTGAAGCAATCCTAACTTCAGGGCAATCTGCTGGTGGTATATCTTTCCCATCGCGTTGTGCCTATCAAGATATTCCCTAGGAGCGAGTATGGGGCACGAGGAGGTGACATACTGTATAGACTCCGCGCCCTGGGCGCACCTCCGACACCGATCTGATGGAATCGCTTGTTTGGCGATATGCTTCATGTACATCCTGGTGGGCATCACTTGATCTTGAATCGCCAAAAGCCTTCCTTCCGTTTCCGGATATAGATAGCCCGCACGCAGGTAAGTTATCGACTCTGTTTTTTCTACCTCTCTACTTTGCAGGTGAGTAGGGTATCTGCCGTGCAAGGCCTTGGCGCTCCACTCTTAGATACGTTCCTCCACAGAGGGCCAGGAGAGCTGATATGTCGGTTCAGCGAGCTTTAGCGCGGACATTTTATCATCAGCCTCACAGATCGCTCTGAAGAAAGGTGAGTTGTTCCTCAGGAAGTGTTCTCTTAGATCACTGACGTTTTTTCCGTGAGCTTCCTCTAAGCTCGTTAGTCCTCTTCCTCCTTGATGTCGCGGAAGGTAAAGCCTGATTGTAAAGGAGTGGGGATGGTGAACTCCATATTTTGTCAGCATTGACCTGATATCTTTATCCAGCGCGCGGAGGTCAGTTGTTGACCAACTGAGGATTCCGAACGAATATGTCATGCTTGGGATTGCCCAGATGTTAATGGCCGTAAAGAGGGACTTTGAGTTAAGCTTTGCCTTAAGGAGCAGGGAAACTCTGGTCAGCAGCTTTTCTTTGAAGCATTGTTTCATTTCAGGGGTTTTTATTTCCAATGCCTGCTTGATTCCCAAGTATTTATATGGGACTTCCTTACTCAGAGCTGGTATGGTTATGTTATTGCTCAGTGTTGTCCCTTCCTTATTGTCCTCGATCTTACCCCTTCGGACATCCAATACGGCGCACTTATGGATCCCCAACTCCATCCCTATTGACTCGCTAAAAGCTGTGACCAACTCCAGCATTCTTCTTAGTTGTTCTGGGTTTGCGCCATAGAGCTTCAGGTCGTCCGTAAACATGCGATGCGAGATAGCTATCTGTCTGCTTTTGTTCACAACATATCCGTACTTGGTGTTTTTCAGGATAATGCTAAGCGGATTGAGTGCTAAACAAAACCAGATGGGGCTTAATGTGTCACCCTGAAATATTCCCCGGCTAATCTTTATTTGTTCTGATTCTATAAGCATTTCTCCCATTCGCACTAGCAGCGATGTCCTCCATGTCTTCATCAGGTGTCCCAGGAGCTCTATAACGCTCCCAGCTACTCCATGCATCTCCAGCACCTTCAAGAGCCACGTATGTGGGATGGAGTCGAACGCCTTTTTGTAATCCACCCAAGCGATAGATATATTTCGAAGTCTCTTTCGAGCCTGCTTGGTGATTACATGGTCGATTAGTAGGAGTTCTTTGCATCCTTTCGTTTTTTCTCGGCATCCCCCCTGTTCTTCTGTGATCAGGCTGTGTTCCCTGATGTGTCTGCTGAGGTATTTGGTAATGACTCCAGTGAGGATTTTATATAACGATGAGAGGCAAGTGATCGGCCGGTAGTTTTTCGGGTCTTTCCTGTCGCCGTCCTTTGGTACAAGGTATGTGATTCCCAGTGTGAGGAAGGCAGGCACAGACGCGGGGTTGTTCAAGGCGTCCTGTACAAGAAGTGTCAGTTTTTCATGCACACTATCGAAGTACTTCCACCAATAATTGTGGAGCTTGTCTGGGCCTGGAGCTGCCCAGTTGTTAGATCTTTTGAGTGTGTCGATTATGTCTGACTTCTGCACTTTTATTTCCCCCATTGGGTGTTTGGGGATCTTCTGCTGGGCCTCCCCTATCCAACTATGCACTCTCATCGTGGGTACTCTCTCTCGCCCACACACCAGCCCAGAAATCATGCGCTGCCTCAGGTTCTAGATGTTCGTCATCCTTTCCACTTGCAGTTTCCAGAGATCGAAAGAACTGCTTCTGGTTTTTATAGAACATGTTGTTGTTTCTATATCGCTTCGTTCTTTCGTTATATCTTCTGATACGGTTCCCTAATGCCTTGATTTTTTGTTTCAGGTGATCACAGACGACCGCCAATTTTTCTCTGAAGGCAGGGTCCCTTCGCTTAATGCAGGATGCGGAAGCTACTTTCCTGACAGCTTTAGTGAGTTTTGCAGTTGGTGATGCTGTATTGAGGTAAGTATGAATGACCCCAATTTCCTTCCTTAAAGCTGTTATCTTTTCTTCTAGGCGCTATTTCCAAGGGGGGTTTTCGAGTGGTTTTGGCGTAATTCGGGGATGCTCGACTCGGTTCCCAAGTGATTCAGCGACCGTTACTGCGGCCGCGTACGCAACGTCCACCAGATCCACAAATGTATCCACGTTTGTCATATGTTTTGGGATGATCGAGTTGACCCTCGCTACCATTTCACGAGCCGTTCTGGAATACCTCAGTTGTTGAATTTTTGGCCTTTTTTCCGCTGCCACTCCTGCGTACCTCATCAGATTGCTCACAAATGATCTCTCTGCAGTGTTCTCCTCAGGTGGTCTGCTGAAAAGACCACTCCTCCCAATCCCCACAGAAGATTTTCTTCTGGATTCCTCTGGTTGACGGGCCGACTCCCGCTCCGTAGTGGTAGGGTAGTAGCTGGCTTCTATACATTCAAGTTCAGCGCGAGAGAGTTTTTCCTGTCCAATAATCCACCGTACCCTGTTGGAGAGTAGCTGAGCGTATGCCGGTCGTTCGGGGCAGATCTCATTCCATGTCTCCAAGAGTAGGTTTCTATATGTGTTATTGCGGGTATCAACAAGGTCCAGAGCTATATAATGTGAACGCATTACCATGCAGTTATCTTCTGTTGTCCAACGCGTTCGCCTGTCCCGTTGTGGCCTTCTTGCAGCGGAGTGGACGGAGGGGTGCGCCGCTCGCCCCACACGTTCCTCCTACAGACCGATCCTCTGGACGGCTCCGAAGGGAGCTGGTCTGAAGCCCCCTACCGCCCTGTGTTCTGCTTCTCGTTACAGGAGCTAACTTATTTAATCCCTTCTGAGGGTGCTAACCTCAGTTGGGTATGGTGACTCGGGTACGCGGGGACGTCACTCCCCGATGGCACTACGTACCACCCTGCGTATATATATATATATATATATATATATATATACATATATTACAATAATAAATCTAATAACAAAGAAAAAGTATGTTATTTTTATACGGGTAATGGGTATGCATTTATGAACGTGGAGAAGTGCCAATCCAGTAAGGCGGTCTTCTACCATTGAAGCTATGAGCCATGTTTTGAGCCTCCAACGAGTGGATAAAGACCTTTCTGCTGTGGCTACACTAACTGGTAGTGTAGCTAGTAAACATAAAAATTCTCTTACAATAGGATACATTTCAGTATAATGATTTTCTATAAGATGAGAAATCGACTGCGGAATATTCTGTTTCCGCTGCCATTTGACCTTCCACAGCCGATATTCGTTTATAATCACTGAAACTGGAGTATTGTCTATTAGTAGTTTATAGTCGTTTGCAAGCTGTTTAACAGTCTCATTGTTTGCACCTTCAGTAGTATAATCGACTTCTGGAAAAAAAACGCCTAGATGAATTAATTTTAGTACTCCTGGAGACAGACGGTCCTCTCAGTCATTTATTACAGAATCTATATAGACAGCCCTGCAGAAATACTCTTCAGAAGATTGAGCGGGCTGGTTATTGACCCTGTGTGTTTGTCGTGATACTATTCAGGGGCATTTAATTTCTGCTAATTTCTCAGCTACTTCTATTGCCTATTCAAAAAGCTGTAGGAAAATTGTGTCAGCCTTTTTCGTTTTATTTTGTAGGATAGTCATTGTATATCATTTATAGCATCCGTGGCCCTTTTTAAATCGATTGACCTCGTTTGCAATACTATGCTTAAGGTATTTTTAAGTTATATTGCAACTAGAGTTCGGCTCTATACGTGATATAAACGGTAATTTAAACTGCCTTTGCTGAAATGCTCAAAAGTTAAAAAATAAATAAATTTTTCAAATCTTACGTTCATGCTTTAGTATCTAAGAAAAAAACAAAATATTTAAGTACCTAAAACATCACTCAAACAGATATATGCGCAACGTTTACAGTATGCAATGTGTGTCATTGGGAGTGGTCTTGCCAAGTAGAAATATTTTCCAGAGCGCTGCAAATTTTCAATAAGTTGTCTTCTTTAAATTGTAGATGCTCATCATTCCTTTCGATCCAGCACTTCTCACGGATACTTTGCATTGTAACTCCAAGTTCTTTTTTAAAAATTTGTTGTCTCTTGGCGGATGCATTCTTAAACGCCATAAATTTTCTCATCGTGCCCGGGGTGTTGTGACAAGAAATTACTTTGGATGATGTAGCTAATATATTAGGAATGTGATTGCTGCACGGGCAACGTTTGGCATGTACAGCTTTTTTTGACAACTCCTGTACAGCACCCCTTGTATCTGAGGCCATGACAGAGCAGGGGTCAGTCCCAATACCCACAAACCATGTTAAATCTATATTCAATTTGAGACAGAGATTTTCAACGATGTGCTACACCTGTCAACCGAGGCTCTATAACGTCATTATTTTTATCCATTTAATCACCTCTAAAAATATCGTATGTATCAGAGAAAGACACAAAATCTTCCTTCATGATACTATTGTGAAGATATCTAAATGATAGGCTCAACTGTGAGATATGTGATATATATGTTGTTTCATAAAATAAAATTGAAAAGTGTTTAGCTTCCT
Organism: Megalocaria dilatata; assembly: GCA_034642435.1. Classification (NCBI taxonomy): domain Eukaryota; kingdom Metazoa; phylum Arthropoda; class Insecta; order Coleoptera; family Coccinellidae; genus Megalocaria; species Megalocaria dilatata. The sequence continues at coordinate 45,179,521 of CM067859.1, read as the reverse complement.
TCACTTTCTGTAGTATTCCTTCCTGAATAATTTCCTTGCAAACAGGAATCTACTCATTTTGAATGGTTTTACTAATGTATGATAGATGACCTCCATGACCCCCCCCCTCTGGATCCGCCCTTGCCTTTACTAGATCTAAGTCCCATTGAAAACATATGGGGACTAAAGAAGATTGAAGTTGAACGAGCAGTGCCACGAAATAAAGATGATTTAATTCAGTCAGTTTTACTGTCCTGGACTACCATTAACAAAAATTATGGAGGTTATCTAGTTTCGGGTTCACCTCGACGTTTAGTCAAGTTTTACAATCAAATGGAGGTTGAATAACTAAATAAGATGAATACTTCGTTATAATTTTCTAATTCAAGAATTAACAATATAAACTAATTAAATACGAGATTTGTTTTTTCCAGATATTTTCTAGACGCACTAGATAATGCACATGGATAAATATCGCAAATACTTTTGGTCGCAACTGTTCTGGTATTTGGCTGACCATTTCACCTCAAATTGCACAAAATTATGGAGGTGATCTAGTTTCGGGTGCAACTCGACATTTAGTCAAGTGTTTACAATTAAGTGGAGGTTGAATAAATAAATAATATGAATATTTTGTTATAATTTTCTAATTCAAGAATTAAAAATATACACTAAATAATTACAATTGAGCTTTGTTTATTCCGTATCCCTTCTAGACGGAATATATATTTCCTTAAAATATACTGAAGGTTATTTAAATATTTTAATATTAGCCTTCTTCATATTTAATTTCAGAAAATTATATTTTTATATTTTTATAGCTTCTTTACCAGAAGCTTTCTCAATTGTCAAAAGTATTCATTTACCAGAAGCTTTCTGAATTGTTTAAAGGAGAGATAATATCTTTATTGACTGATGTTATATTTTATTGAATATGAATATAATTGAGCACTGACGAAGCAAAGTCTCTCTTAAAACTTGTTTTTTAGTAATGCTTTTACATATCTTGAGATTTTATAAAAAGTAACTTAGTTAGATATCCAATATATTGAATATTCTAAGTAAGATATTCAATACACATATCCTAAGTTGGAACACATGTTATGAAGATGAGTATCTATGAATATGAATCAATATAGGACAGTAATGATGAGCAGGAACAATGAATTTCACTAGTAATACTTGCGAAAAAGATTCTAAATATTTGTATATAATTAATGAAAATAATATTAGATATACTTCAGTTTTGAATATGAAACGAATTATCGATATGTACGAAATGAATGGACAGACAAGAATGAACTGAAATTGAAAATTTACTACAGTGTATAATAACAAGATGTCATCAAAAACGTTCTTATAGGGAGAATAAATAATTTGAGATAATAGCATGCGACCATTTTAAAATTAATATTTCTGACATTCACCTCCAATGCAGTTCAATGGAAACATAAAATTATCATTGAAAAAAATATATGATTAATTTTATGGGCTCCTACATCATTATAAAGATTATATATCTGGAAAATCAACCTGAGTCATGCTAAATTCCTGGATGGGAAAGATTTGATTACCTCACCAGAAAATTTTTAGCTTGAACAAATAAAAAAATGTTGATCATTATATCATTATTTCAGAAATATATTATTTATAGTTATGAACTTATTGATTTAAAATCACTTTACTATTTATAGACTTCATATATATGTTTATATAAGTATATATATATATATATATATATATATATATATATATATATATATATATATATATGTATATATATAAAATCATTCACACATAACAGCAACTTGAACTAAGAATTTCCAGACAACATCAAAACAATGAAAAAGAGGACCGTCAACGTCCTTGGCTTTTATATTAAATAACTTAAAATACATCATTTCCCTAAGGTTCAAATTGCTTTTTTCTTCTAATCATCACCCTCCTCTTCTTCAGTTTCATTTTCTTGTAACCATGTTAGCCAATTGTTTACTTGGAAGTTTATTCTTGTCTGTCCATTTATTTCATACATATTGATAATTCGTTCCATATTCTAAGTAAGATAGTTTTATAATGAAATTTTTATGATTATGTTGAACATTTTTAAAAGATATCTGTTTTCATAAGATTGATGAACAGAAAAAAATTTTGTGTACTCAAAATATTTAATTTATAGGATTTTGGTTAACAATTTTTATTTATTGGATTCTGTTATATCATTTGGATGTCTTATAATGAATGTTTATTTTATATGTCGTTTGATATAAGTGGTAATTATCTGACATTGATTTAATTTAATTTCTGAAGTTATAATTATTAAATATAATTTTTTGAAATTAAATATGTAGAAGGCTAATATCAAAATATTCAAATAATTTTATATACCTTCTATCAAGTATAAACTTCTTTTTATTTAATTTTATTCTGAAAGTATATCTAAGAAAATCTCTATATACCTCAAAAATAAATATAATTTAAGAACTTCACTTAAAACTTATTCAAACCTGAGTAAATTCATTAAAAATAATAGACATTACACATAAAAACGATTAACCGGGAGTTCATAAGTTAACCTGCGCTGACTGCCAAAAACTTTATATAGGACAATCGGGAAGAACTTTCCGACAGAGAATAATTGGACCTAAATAAATCTCCACTGTTAAAAATATTCAAATGAATTGGAATTTCAAGGTTTTAATGCTTAAGGAAAAATTTCGTACCTACTCAAATATGAATAGAAGCCGGTTTCGAGAACAAATTTATTTATTAAAAAATGTGAAATATACCACCTACCTGAAAATGCCACTGTCTTAGCGAAACGATCGTTGTATTATAATAACAATAAAATTCGTATAAATCAGAATATTCATATTTTATATTATTTAATATTATATCCATTACCATGTCAATAAAGACCTCTTCAAGAGCGACGATGTCAGCGAAATAAGAAGTTTGACTGATTATTGGGGCTTTCTCAGCGAATCTAATTGTTCATGTGAAGGTGGGCCATTTTAAATTTGCATTTTTCATCGGCTATAAATAAAAAAAATTATGAATATTTTTTCAAAGTTGTCAGTTTATTAGAAAATTGGGACCTTCATATTTACGAATAAAAAAACAATATCATTCAAACAACCACCACTAGTGGGCATACAGTACTCCATCTGATCAACTCAACTTTTCAGTACAATGTCGATTGTTTGGGGCTCCATCTCCATCTCATTAACGGCAACTACAATTTCGTGTTTCAAGGCATCAATAATTTCTGGATGGTTACAGTAATTCTAATTCCTAACAGATCCCCAAAAAAATAGTCCTCCAAGGTGAAAATGAGCTGCATCTCTAAATATGATTTTTCTGGGAAAATGTTCATCTTCAGCCATGCGATATTTAGCCTATTGAGCGAAGTGGAAACGCATCGGATGATAACGAGGCTTACTTACTGCACTAGTTGAACTTTGTAAGTCTTCATATCGAGGTCTTTAGGCAAAAATATCTCCAGAGAAGTGCGAGAAATGTTCACTTTCTTGAGTATGATGACGAGTTGATAAACGGATTGCTTTATCAAATAACGATGCAGTTTTCATGCACCAAAAAAATCCAGAAATTGCCGTGAGGGCATTTAATTTATATTAAATTTTCCACTGAAATTTCTAACAGTTTGGATGGAAGATTCACCACTTTACCCGTTAAGTGATCTTTCTTTGATTTCTTTCATTTTTTATTTCAGTTGATGGGTCAGTCTATTTGAAATATATTCTAATGGAGTATGTTTGCGATGCCATTTTGCCTTTGCCTTTTTTTTTGCATCAATAATTTTTTAATTTCTCTTGGACTATAAAATAAATTTTGTTAATGATTGATCAATTCTGTTTGCTCTTTGGGGAGTTACGTTGAGATTCAGGGCATATTCAATTGTGTGTCTGAATTGGTCCTTCTTATTTTTTTGTATGCAATCTGGGAGTTTTTTATTGTTATATTATTGGTTATATTTTTGGGAATTTCCGGTGGTTAACATTAATTTAATGAAAAGAGGTTTTTTACTCGATGGGTGGATTATTTAAAAATTTCAAATCTCATACAGATTGATACTGTTAACTTCCTATATAATTTAATTCCAAAACATTTTTTATTCAAAAACTCTTTGAATTAAGTTAAATAAATGTCTAAGATCACACTGTGCCACTTTACTAGACATATAGAATTAAACACTTATCAGGCAGTTCCAAAGGGAATAAAAGAATTCAAAGAAATAAAAATTATCAATTATATCTTCTACATAAATACTTGAAGGGGACAAAATCTTGTTTCATTCCTTGTTTTATTAAAACCAAATTCCTTTCCAAAAATGTAAAACATAACCTCAAGAACTTGTTCAGAAACATCTTATTTTTCAAAATAACTTCCTTCAAAAATATTCTCAAAACATGCAGAACATCTTCAAAAAGCAATTTAGAATTATCACAACGTAACTGCACGTTTAAAAAATAAAAATAATTAACAAAATATATCTTATCATAAAGACTGAATGTATCTGAGCAACACTAGAATGAAGTGAACTTCTGAAAATCCTACGTATTCTATGTTCGCCAAAGAAACTACCCAAAGTTTGCAAGGTATATGAATAATATCATTTGGTTTTAAGGGAGTCTATAAAATATCGGGTATTTTTTTTTAGAGTGATAGAACTTCAAATTGAAATAAAACACATTTAAATTAAGATTGAAGCCAAAGTTTTTTTATTTGAAAGATAATTTCATGACATTTCTGTTTTGAAAATAATTTCCGGCATATGTCCACCACCACTAGTTCTAAGGAACCGCATTCGACCAGACCAATTTGGGACCACGTTTCCGAGTAATTTAGGCCTTATTTCATCAATATCACATGTTATGTTCGTTTCCAAAGCATCTATTGTTTCTGGTTTATCACCATAAACCAATGACTCGACATAACCCCAAAGAAAATAATCCAGTGGAGTTATGTCGCATGATCTTGGAGGCCAATTAATTGGACAATTTCTCGAAATAATGTTATCGCTAAATTTTTCTTTCAATTAATCCATAGTTACGGTAGCAGCATGAGGTGTAGCACCATCTTGTTGAAACCAAAACATTTCTGGGTCGATACCATTCAAATTTTGAAACAAATAATCATTGATCATCGATCTGTAGCGAGCACCATTCACTGTTACATTAGCTCCAGCATCGTTTTTAAAGAAATATGGACCGATCATGCCTCCAGCGTGCAACGCACACCATAGAGTGCATTTTTCAGGATGCAATGGAACCTGCAGAATTTCTTGAGGATTGTTTTCACTCCATATACGGCAATTTTGCTTTTTTACATAGCCGTTCAACCAGAAATGAGCTTCATCACTAAACACAATTTTACTTTAAAAAAGTGGATCATTTTCAAGCTGTTCTAGGGCCCAATCAGCAAACAAACGACGCTTATATGGTCAAGTGGCTTTAATTCTTGAACCAGTTAGATCTTGTATGGGTATAGACCAAAATGTTCACGCAAAATGTTTCATGTGGTGGATGCACAGAGTCCAACTTGTTGTGAACGTCGACGAATTGACAAATCTGGATCAGCATTAATATTATGACTAACAGCAGCGATATTTTCTTCTGTACGTACAGTTCTTTGTCTTGTTGTTGCATCGAGTAGAGAAAATATTGTCCGAAATCTATCGATAGTTCGACGAATAAGCTGTTCTGATGGACGATTATGTATAGTCTCTTTGGCGAACATAGAATACGTAGGATTTTTAAAAGTTCACTTCATTTTAGTGTTTGTTCAGATATCTGCATTCAGTCGGTATGGTAAGATATATTTTAACTATCCTTATTTTTTAAATGTGAAGGAGGGCTGATGAGTATTTCTAGAATAATTCTGAATTGCTTTTTGAAGTTGTTCTGCATGTTTTAGGATTTTTTTTAAGGAACTTATTTTGGGCAAGTTGTTTTGAAGAAGTTCTCGAGGTAATGTTTTGCATTTTTGGAAAGGAATTTGGTTTTAATAAAGCAGTAGTGGCCTACTTTTTACTTGTAAAATGTCAAAAGATGACAGTTTCAAAAGTGACAGCTGCCTAGATAGTGCAGTATTCAGAATGAAACCTTTTATTAGAAAACCCTTTAGTACACGAGGAACAGAAGGAATTTTTATACTAACAATTGGGTTTTTCGGAAAGTAATTTCGTTTTTTTTTGTGAAAATGAAAGACAATTTTCGTACAATGAATAAATATCTAATTGAATTATATATTGGCCATGTCCAAGAGCTTTTGTTATCTTTCTGGTAGTAGCATGATACCACGCTCATAAATTTTTTTGTCTTTGCTGGCAAAAAACTGATCCAGATATTTTTCACCTCTTCATTTGAAGTATAGGTTCTACCATCCAAAGAATTTTGCAATGACCGGAACAAACAATAATCCCAAGGCGCCAGATCTGGAGAATGTGGTGGTTGTAGCAGTGTATCCCATTCAAGCTGTGAAAGCTTTTAGCGAGAGACCAAACTTGTATGTTTGTCAACCTTTTCTGTTGATTAATTAATTCTGGCCTTTTCTGTTGGAGTGCATCATTCAGCTTGGCTAGCTGATGACAGTAGACTTCCGAATTAATTGCTGCATTGTCCGGTAAAAGCTCAAAAATAACGATTCCTTTAATATTCCATCAAACACGCAGCATCACTTCTTTTTGAATGTTGGCTCACGAATTTCTTTGAGTCGGTTTTTCATTTTTGCTCCATGATCTCTTGTATTTGACATTGTTATATGCAACCCATTTTGCGTCCCCAATAATGGGCCCAGCTTCACAACTGGATCATTTTCGTGACGTTTGAGAAGAGACTCACAGACGTCAACACGACGACACAAATTTCTCTACGTGAGAACATGGGGAACTCATATATCAAGCTTCGAGTTTAAGCACAGGCCGTTAAGCGGTCACAAAAAGTTGAATTCGATAAATTTAACCTCTCACCGATCTTACGTGTTTTTATTCGCCGATTTGCCTTTATCGTGTCTTTATCAGCTTCAACCGGTCTTCTGGAACCTGATGCATCTTCGACATAAAAATTGCCGGATCGAAATTTTGCAAACCAGTTCTGGCACTAGCGTACTGTCAATACATCTTCTCCATACACATCAATTAATTTCTTTCTGGCTTGAACAGCATTTTTACGTGAAAAAAAAAGAAAACATGATGAAAATGTTACTTATTGTTGTCCATATTTAAAAGGGCACCAATCAGAAACTGCTGCGTAAAATTAATTTTTCAGACACAAGCCTTGCTATATCAGCTCTGAAAACATATAATGATTATGCAACTTAAGTGTGAAGTTTGGTTCGAACAAAAATACAATTAAATCCTCTGTCAGAAAAAAACGAAATTACTTTCCGAACTAACTTATATTTGGGGTCCGAACGGACCGAATTAATTTGTACTTTAAATTCTAATATTCCGTGCATATTTCGAATATAAAAGGAGAGGTTAAATTGAAACTAAAAAAATATCATTTTCTTCTGGAATCTCAATATACTGATATATTTCAACGCGGACATATCCATTGTTTTGCGCTCTTTGAGAGCGCCCCGAAAGGATGAAATACTCCATTCAATACGCCCTGAAAAAATGCAAAAAGTCCGATAAAGCCGCTTCACACCGGTAGTGCAAAAACCGAACCAATTTCGGTGGAGCTTCATTGCTGAAAATCAGTATAGTTGATTGGCTGGTCCATTCGCGTGGTCACATGTGCACGCCGTCACATTTCATCGAATTTCACGGCCCGCCGAGCCCTTTGTGCCTCCCGCAGCAATTTCGAATAGGGGGAGTCGAATGATTCGACCGATACACCACTCGAACGCTGTACTTTGGGGCACTCTTGTCTACTACATGATGCATCGATGGATGCGAGATTCCAGTAACACACATTCGGTCTTTGATTTTTTTTTCGAAAGTGCAGTTTGGACGCGTGGTCGCCTCCGGCCGACTTTTCGTTTGGGCATATCCAGATTTCGATTCGGTATCAACACGCTGAAACTGATCTGGTTCTCGAATCGTTCCTGTCGGATAAATACGTAATTGAAGGGATGTTGGAACCTGCACTGCGAAGTTCGGAATTTTACAGTATCCAAAACATATCGGAAATCGGTCAATAAAAAATAAAATATGTCTTCGAACGTCTGTATCGCCTTTAAAATAATAAGGGTAGCGAAAAGTAATGTCGTTTCTGGACTATATTTCATTGTCATTTGTCAGCTCATTGTTTACTTCGAATTCGTGTCAAAGACATTTTAAGGTTATTATGACTTATTCACTTCTAAATAATCAAATATTAGACCTTTTTTGCAATTTGGGGTAAAATGGCCAGCCAAATACCAAAAGAGCATATCCGAGTACATTACACTTTCGTAAATGCCAAAGATGGTTCTCTAGGTTAAGATCCGATAATTTTGATCTCTCTGATTCACTTACGCAGCTGAGGGAGGGTGGCTTTGGGGCTGTAGCCCCCCCAAAGATACCAACAATTCAAAATGTTCTTCGTCAAACATTGAAGACCGAATTTAATAATAGAAATAAGTAATTTCGACTATTCCCCATGAGTTTGGTGTTAAACTCCCGTAGAAACTCCCGTTGACCCGACGACTAAAATTCCAAAATCATTGAGAAAAACTTTGTCAGACATCTCCTGATTTAAATCAAATTATCATCTCCTAAATATGAATTCTAGCCTACCAAAACTCTAAGGTCTAATAAAAACTCACAAAAAAGATGCACCAATTCGCCCAGTCGGTTCCTTTATAAGCAGCCCTACCTATAAAATAGAGAAAAAATTAAATGAAATGTTTAAAAACGTATTTAAGAAGTACAATGGGAACTGAGAGATTGACTGGGCTTACCCGAATATATCGGGTGTTTTTCCTAGAGTTTTATAGAACTTTCGATAGGGATAACTGTGATTTGACAGAAGGTTGAAAGAAGCCTTGTTTTGGCATTTCTGTTCAGTAAGCATTGACAAATTATCATAAAACGCCGCAACAACGTTTACAAATTGTTGAAATTTATTTTCAAATTCAGTGTTCTATCCGCCAAGCTTATAGAGCACTTCGTGAAATTTATGGTTTACATAATCGTCCATCAGAGCAGCTTATTCGTCGAACTATAGATAGATTTCGGACAACATTTTCTCTACTCGATGCAACAACATGTAACATTGAAGTTATTTTTATTTCATGTCACATTTGTTATTATATGACAAAACAGTTTTTTCTTGTGCAATCATTGTATATTTCGTCAGGGACTTTCACACTAGAACCAAATGAAGTTTTCTATTCATAAACCTCTTTCCATCATCTTATTTAGTTAGCACTGGAGCTCTTTAGAGCTGTGGTATTATGAGGGAACTTCTAACCTCTTAGTTTCGAGAGGTAAGGCGTTTCGTTTCAACTTGCAGCACCTAAACTCTTCAGATTGGCGATGGGGTGCAAGTCTGCCAATAACCCTGTGACCTTATTCCTTGTCGGAACGTCAATGGTCAAAATGCTCACTCTGCTCTACTTGAAGACGACGAGTACCCTGAACTAAGTATTGTCGAAAAGCTGTCGGGTCTTCTATATCCTACTAATTGCATAGCTTCATTTCAGAAAAGTCGTACTATCTTTTAAGTGTGAACTATATACATTCAACAAAATGAATGACGGGAAAGAGAATAACGAATCGGAGCATATCAATTTGAAAGTATCGGGTGATTTTTTTAGAGTGAGAACTTTCGATAGGGATAACGGCGATTTGACAGAAATAAAAAGCCATGTTGTTTTGACATTTCTGTCCAGTAAGCATTGACAAATGATCATGGAAGCACACACGCCGCAAGAACGTTTACAAATTGTTGAAATTTATTTTCAAAATCAGTGTTCTATTTGCCAAACTCATAGAGCACTTCGTGAAATTTATGGTTTACATAATTGTCCATCAGAACAGCTTATTCGTCGAACTATCGATAGATTTCGGACAATATTTTCTCTACTCGATGCAACAACAAGACAAATAACTGTACGTACAGAAGAAAATATCGCTGCTGTTAGTCATTATGTTAATCCTGATCCACATTTGTCTATTCGTCGACGTTCACAACAAGTTGGACTCTGTGTATCCACAACATGGAAAATTTTGCGTAAATATCTTGATCCACACCCATACAGCATCCAACTGGTTCAAGAACTAAAGCCACTTGACCATAATAAGCATCGTTTGTTTGCTTATTGGGCCCTAGATTAGCTTGAAGTTGATCCACTTTTTTATCGTAAAATTGTGTTTAATGATGAAGCTGATTTCTGGTTGAACGGCTACGTAAACAAGCAAAATTACCGTATATGGGGTGAAAACAATCCTCAAGAAGTTCTGCAGGTTACATTGCATCCTGAAAAATTCACTGTATGGTGTGCTTTACACGCTGGAAGCATCATCGGTCCATATTTCTTTAAAAACGATGCTGGAGCTAATGTTACAGTGAATGGTGCTCGTTACAGATCGATGATCAATGATTATTTGTTTCAAAATTTGAATGGTATCGACCCAGAAATGTTTTGGTTCCAACAAGATGGTGCTACACCTCATGCTGCTACCGTAACAATTGATTAATTGAAAGAAAGATTTGGCGAAAACATTATTTCGAGAAATGGTCTAATTAATTGGCCTCCAATATCATGCGACATAACACCACTGAATTATTTTCTTTGGGGTTATGTCAAGTCATTGGTTTATGCTGATAACCCAGAAATAATAGAAGTTTTGGAATCCAACGTAACTCGTGTTATTAATGAAATAAGGCCTGAATTATTCGAAAAAGTGATTCAAAATTGCTCTGATCGAATGCGGTTCCTCAGAGCTAGTCGTGGTGGACATATGCCAGAAATTACTTTGAAAACATAAATGTCATAAAATTATCTTTCGAATAAAAAAAATGGCCTCAATCTTAATTCAAATGTGTTTTATTTCAATTTAAAGTTCTATCACTATAAAAATCCACCAGATATATTATGAATTTGAATTCGATATTGAAAATGTATTAGATATCCTAGGAACATCTGAAAGAGGACTGAATATTGAAAATCACTTATTTGTATTATCTTTAGTAGATATTAACTGCCTTCGGTTATTGCTTCGACCTTCATTTCTGTGAAAAAATATTGCATTTTAATTTTTTCATTTCGATAAACCAAATCATTATCCTCGTTTTCGGTGTTCAGCCCCCCCCCCCCTCAAAATCCTAGCTGTGACACTGCTCTGACTCCAATGGAACAGAAAGACCAATAACATTAGACAACGACATGCTAAGGGCATAAGTGGAAGCAAATCCATGTCAGACAATAGAGGAACTCTCAAACACCCTTCACTAACATTGGTCGGCCATCCAAGAACTTTGGCAGTAGATTGTAATAATAAGCAGTGCAGGTGTTTGGGTGCCCCATAACCTAACCGAAGAGAACAAAGCGAACCGATCCATCACATGCAACGTTTTGCTTCAACGGCACCATACAGAACCGTTTAATGATCGCTTGATCACTGGAGACGAAAAATGAGCCCTATATGATAATCCAAAACGCCAAAGGGATTGACTCTCTCCAACTGAATCACCACGAAGTACTGCGAAGCCGGGTTTACATCCCAAAAAGACGCTTCTGTCTGTTTGGTGGAGTATACACGCAATTGTTCATTTTGAAGTGCTGAAACCTGGACAAACTGTTAATGCAGATCTTTATTGAAAACAATTGGATCAAGTGAACCAATCTTTAATCGACGATTGTCGAACCTTGGAAAAAATTAATGAATTGGGGTGGAATGTACTACCTCACCCCCGGATTTCCATTTATTCTGATCGCTACAACATTTTCTTAGTGGCAAAAAAATTTGACAATTTAGGTGATGTCCAAAATACCATATCGAGATATTTTACACAAAAACCAATTGATTTTTACCGGTGCGGAAAATTTGCACACTAGATGGCAAAAGGTTGTTGATAACGAAGGCGATTACTTTATTGATTAAAAATTAAATTTTGTTAATAATTTAAACGTTTGGATTTAATTTAAAAAATCCACATTACTTCCCGGTCTACCTTATAGATTTCTTCTTACGCCAACGAATAATCTAATCATCAAAGCATTTTCCGAACATATTTTCAGGAATCGACTTCAGTAGATTCCCTCAAATTCTTTATTGAGTCATTATCGACTCAGAACTTGTGCCTTTCTATTGTTCGGAACGTCCTCTTTCTTTTCGTTAGAAAATTAAAGCTATCTAGCATTTGTATTTTGAAGAAATAGTTATTTCGTGTTTGGTAACAATTCTGTCATACGTGTTTTGACAGAAAATTAGAAATAAAAGGTGCTATTCATGCAATCCAAACAATCGACAATGTACTGAAAATTGTGTTGATCGGAGGGCCAGTCGTGGCGATTACTTGAATGGTGTTGTTTTGCATTCGTAAATGTCAGGGTTCAACCTTTCTAATTAACTAAAAACTTTGAGAAAATATTCATTAGTTTTTTATTTATATTCGATCAAAAATGCAAAATTTAAATGGCCCACCTCGTAGCTGAAATAAGTGGAATACTACTCTGTCAAGAAAGTACCGGGAATTTTCAATTAAAACAACATTTTTACATTTAATCGTCAAAATTTATTGGGTCGCCTTCAAAATAGGCTCCATTTGCTCCAATACATCTATGCCAACGGCACTTCCAATTATCGAAACATTTTTTATAGGCGCTTTCCGGGATGGACTTTAGCTCTCGCGCCGAATTTTGTTTTATGGCTTCAATCGACTCAAAACGGGTGCCATGAAGGGGCAATTTTAGTTTTGGGAAGAGGAAAAAGTCGCAGGGAACCAAATCCGGCGAATACGGTGGTTGCTGAAGCACGTTTGTTGAGTTTTTGGCGAGAAAGTCAGTCACAATCGTAGCTGGGTGAGAAGGCGCGTTATCGTCATGCAAAATCCATGAGTTGTTCGCCCACAAATTTGGCCGCTTCTTACGGATACGCTCACGCAAACGTTTCATAACGCCTAGGTAATACTCCTTGTTTACCGTCTGACCCTCTGGAACGAATTCGTAGTGCACCACGCCACGGATATCGAAGAAAACAATGAGCATCATCTTCATTTTCGAGCGTCTTTGGCCTTCATTTTCGACCGTCCTTGAAGGCTCTGTACCACTAATATGCACGAGTTTTCGATAGAGCATTATCACCAAAGGCCTTTTGCAACATTTTCAATGCATCGGCACACGAAAATTCATTTGCAACACAAGACTTTAAACAAATTCTTTGCTCAACGTAATCACCCATAGTAAAAATCGGCACGCACTCTGACATCGACTGACTTAATCAGCTGTTGCAAACACACTAGTTGACAGATCCCGCTCAAGCTTGGCATAGTAATCAAGGACAGTGGTACCAACCTAGGAAAAAAAATTTTTACCTGCCTCATTGCCCCGCCAGATTTAAATCGATAATTCCCGGTACTTTCTTGACAGAATGTAAGTCGGAAATGAATTGGAACCATATTTAATTTAAGATTTCAAGTGAAGATCAGGATGTTGAAGTGAAAATTTCTATTAACATTACAACAATCTTGCTATGTTGCGTGTCTATTTATGCTTCAGATTCAAGTGAGGTGTCCTTTTATCATGATAGGCTATATTTGATCAGGGAAAATTAAGCGATCACATTCTGAGCGATTTTAATTCTCCTGGTTTAAAATTAGTGAAACACTGAAAAATGATTGCGCAGCTATCAATGTTGACAGCAGGAGTGAAGAACTTTTGGACACACAATCTTTTCTAGAGTTGTCACAGTTCAATTCAATTGTAATGATATAATTATTGATCTGATCTGTAATATTCATACTGTAAACAATTTTTAGAGTCACTCACCTGCAGTCTCCGATAGTAAATCACTCAGCGCCTAAGACGTTGTAAATTCAGAACTAATTGATATAATTATATAAAATGAAATAATCAAAAGAGTTTTCACTTGATTGAAGGCTTTTACATTATCTTAAATATCACACAGATCAATTTTGCTAACCTCACTACAAATTTTAATTCAATAAAAAAACATTCTCTGAAACGTTTTGAAATTAAAATAATAAATGTCGAAGAAAACGCAGTTTCAATTTAGTAGACATATGGAATTAACACTTATTACGAAACATCAAAAGGAATAAAAAATCCAGAAAAAATATAGAATATTAATTAAATTATTAAATAAATACTAGAAGGATACAAACTTGTTTCATAACGCTACTATGAAAACGAAATTCCTCTCCAAAAATGCCTCAAAATTTTTTTTTAAAATAACTCTCTTTTAAAGGTTAAAAAACTCTCCAAAACATGCAGCATATCTTCAAAATGGCCATTTGGAATGCCGATAATTGACACTCCCACTTTGTAAGCAAGAAACAAAAGCAATTAATAAAAAACACATCTCACCTGACAAATCTCATGTTTCCCCCGAACTAACCTAGAAATGTTAATGATTTTCTAAATGACAACAACCATCCGTGGAAAGTGCACAAACTTTCGAAGTGTTTTTAAGTACTCGGTCATTTCCAAACGACACAGTGTGTATAAGTTGGAAACCAATATAATTATTATATTTAGAATAAAATAACAAAACGGGTTTTTGCTTGATAGAAGGCTTTCTCAATATCTTAAATATCACACAGACTAGCTCTGCTAACCTCAGGTTAGCATAATTAATCTGTGTGATTTTTAAGTTTAAAAAAACGATATTTGTTACTTTCTCAGATAAGGTGTGGCCGATTGAAATTTGCAATTTTGATCGGCTATTAAAAAAATGATGAATACTTTTTCGATGATATGAATTTATTGGAAGGGTTGAAGCTTGAATTTACCATGAAAAAACATAATTCAAATGACTGCCTTGACTGGCTACAGTACTTCCTATTAACCCAATTTTTCAGTACATTGTCGATTGTTTGAGTTGTCTGAGTCAGTTTGGAAATTGAATACACCTCCCAAAGAAATTAATGAATTGTAATGTAGGGTACAAAATATTTAGTTGGTTGTTGTGCAAAATGGCTATTAATATGTTATGTAAGAATTGAAATTAAACCAGTGATTGGTGTTAGAACAAGCTCGCTTATGCTCCTGTTGTCACATAGTGGATTTCGTATTTTGGGGAACCTACAGCCATATAAACGGAGGTATATTTCAAAAGTTTCAATTTTAAGAACACCCAAATTTTATGGGTGGTTCTACGACAAGTTGTAAAATCTTATCAACCCTGTTTGCGTAAAGAGGGTTGCAGGATACTTTTGCTATGCAAATATTTATCAGAGCAAGTGTTCGACCTCACAACTTCTGCTCAGTGGTTATTTTGGGTTGAAATTTATTGCCATTTATTAAACAGGTAGGTAGATCCCAACCTCAAAATTTGAGAAAGAGTTTACTAGATTTTGAGTTGAGGTCAGCCAACCTCTTTATATGATCAGATCTATTGACAGTTTCTGCGGTACCTAACAATACTATTTTATAAGTGATAGAATAGGATCAAGTTTACTGGAAGGACAATTCGTAAAGTTCTTTACAAGGTGCATAAATAATACTTCTGTCGTAGGATTGATTTACGCAGTAAATTTTACAAGAAGTTTATTTTTGCTTCCTTAAAATATTTTATTGCCTCGGTCATTAGTTGTACGTGATTTCAATATTCCAATATCATTTTTATACTACTCGAAATAATAATCGGAATTCAATAATTTAAGAGAAAAATTCCTAACGAGACTAGAGGAAGAAACAAAAAATTTTGAGATTTTTTGAAGCTAGTAAAATTTGCAGTTTTGATAAGCTATAAATAATTTTTTTCGAAGTTAGGAGTTTATTAGAAATTTTGAGCCTTGACATTTGCGAATGTAAAACAATATTAATCAAATGAATGGTTACAGTAACCTCTCAGATCAACCCAATTTCTCAGTGCATTGTCGATTGTTTGGGGCTCAATCTCATAAATGGCAACTTGGATATCGTGTTTCAAGTTATCAATCGTTTCTGGATGCTCAGCATAACACTCATCCTTAAAGGATATTATAGATGAATCATGTTCGTTTATTTTGCCCTTCCTAAAATAGAAAAATATTTAATTTTGCCAATTTTCTATTTTTTTTTCGTGTTTTAAGAACGATTTTAGTTATAATATTCGCAAATAATTGCTTGGTTATTATCTCTTTTTATTTCAAATTCTTTAAGTTTATGTGAAATTCATGTTTCTCACTTATTCATTCACCGAATCCTAACCAAAGAGAATCTTTGAACTAGCTGAAAAATTTTGTTTTCCGTCTTATATGATATCAGTTTTCAACTAATGAAAAAATAAAATTCTTCATTGTTTCGGTCTCTACTTGGCGGAAATTCATCGTATATGATGTAAAACATACGCATTAGCGGAAATAAAGTGTTTTACTTTAAATCATATGAAATAAAATTCATATGTCATCATCCTGGCCGTGCTTTCGACTTGAGAATTTTTTCCAATCTGCCTGTCTCCTGTAGTCATTTAACTAAACGGTTAATAAATAAAAACAGTGCTATATTAATAATTTATAATTTATTTCACTAGCTTTCATTCCGAATATTCACAGATAAAGTTCAGTAATTTGTACAAAAATATCTAAAAACTATTCTGCTATCACAATTATTGCAGTATCATATAATTTATTAAATTTCTTCAAATATCTAACACAATATGTACATAAAATTTACAATACGATTTATTATTTACATATTTACAACGAACATTTTAGCACAATATTTTTCAATAAATAAATATACATATATTGCAACTGAATACTGAAAACTGATATTTCCAAATTTGAATAATTCTAAACGCATGGTCGAATATACGTTAGATAGAAAAATATTTCAATACGGCCTCCAAACACTTTTTTTCGCATTTATCGTAGGCGATGTTTGTAACTTGGTAGTAGTAGGAGATTTTGAGTTTATGAGTTGCCTAACCGTCCGCGAACTTGGTGCCTTTAATTCATTTCTGGAGACTTCTTTGTCTTGTACTGTTGAGTCAGGATGTTGTATCTCTTGAAGCAAAATATTGGCTGGTTTGATTGGTACGAAAGCCGACTTCACAACATCGATGTCCTCATCTTCGGAAATTTCAGAATTTGATTGATCCATGGTCGAATGGATTGTGGTCTCCTGTGGAATATTAGAGGGCTGGGGGCTGATACTCAAAGTGCTTGACATTGGTGAAAGTCTAAGGGAAAGTTGTTCCATTGGTGACTGCGGTATTGATCTAAATTGAAAATCCAAGTTAATTCTTGGAATATCTTGGAACGATGGTAGGCCGTTTGGTGGAATTAGGTGACCATGTGGTAGACTTGGTGGAGGAGCTATATGTGGTAGAAATACCTCACTGGCTGGTGGAAGCGAAGGTGCAAGAGGAGAACCTGGAAAAACATGAAAATTGGAATATTTGATCCACATCAAAAGTTTCTGAATAAACTGGATGGAAGTTCAAACTCGATTGAATGAATTAATGGGTAAAAAAAATAAAGAAACAACTGACTAAAACACCCCAAAATGATTAACAATCAACAAAGCTTACCTTTAACTAACGAAGGGTGAATACTTGGCTGTTGAATATTTGATCTTCTCAAGTAATCGGGCCAAGCATATGACATGTAGGCTGCGTCCAGCCAACCTGGATTCATAAAAAAGGGATTGAAAGAACCCGGCACTCCTGGTATTCCATAGCCGTATTGATAATCTGTAAAAAATGAGAAATTGAAAAATTGCCCAAGGAATTGAAAATGCTACAATTCTTTTACGGTATAGAAAAAAGTTTGAACTGGAATCTCATGTAAGATGATGAAGTGATTAATGGAGTTTTATGATTTAGTCCAAACCAAGGAAATGATCGTATTTGTGCGTATTTAACACTTTGGAAGATTAGAATATATTCCATCTCAAAGAATCTGGTTTGTTAGTTTTAATATGATTTTTTCAAATTAAAATTATAAGATGTGGTAATTCATTAGTAGATACTAAAAAAATCAGTGATATAGGTAGAAATAAATTGGTTCTGATTCAACGAAAAATCAATTATTAATTAGTATGTATTTTACCAGTGTTTGAATTAATAGATTTAGAATTTAAAGTTGCAAGATTTCCTTTTGGAAATATCATTGAATTATTTTTATGGTATTGAATTAAGATTTATTACAGAGATTTAAAACCTAATTTATTGTTTTCTTGCAAGATTGCAGACCAAATATTTGGAGTTTTAACAGCCATACTATGTATTAATAACATGAGATAGTCGTAAACACCTCGAAAATATGAGACCCGTCAGTTTTCCCAAAACAATACCGAACAATTAATAAGACAATATAACCCGCCTGCGAGGTTACACTGCGACTTTAATTCGACACTAAATACACCAAATGTGAAGCACATGTCTAATAAACCTGATTTAAAAGCTCTGCGTTCGATTACGACTGAACATAAAATTTTTAACGACGGTTTACTAGTCTCCCGACGTTTGTTTATACTATTGTGTTTGTTGATGAAAATTTTATATGGGATTCTGGCTGTTTATTAAACAAAGAGAACGTAAATTCGACTTTATTTGATGGGAAGAAATTTTCGTTTTGTTTATTTCGGCTTTTTCATTTTAATGGTTCCGTATTTTTTACCAAATGTATCTCTTTAGGTCTCGTAGAAATATAGCTTGCTATCTTTTTCCAAGGCGTATTGTGGTTTAAGGTGGATTGTTTTTAGATTAGGAAATACTTTCTGGTACTTACTCGACTTTGTCCGTGGTTCCCTAGGGCCATCCACTGTCACTTTGATGGCCTTGGTGTATGTTGCAATTTGATAAGGCGCCGTAGAAATTGTTATAATCAACGTGAAGGATTTTCCCCTTCCACTTCTACCGACAAATCTAAGATCGTTAAACTTGGCCACTTGATTTTTCATAACCGCAGTACAGTTTCTGAGTTCCGCACTAAAATTTTCGTCATTTCCAGCTCGTAGGTTCACAACAGTTCCATCTTCCACATCGTCTAAAGCCACAACTTTAAAGGCGATCGGAAGACTCTTATTAGACCTCCAATGGGTGGGTAGTGCACTACATAAGATCGCGGGACTACCAGTTGGTATCAACTCTCCGTGGTATTCCTGCAGGGTATCTTGTAAAGAAGAATACATCTCCGTCATGGTTGGCGCGTGCTGGCTGCTGGGCAGATGCATGGGTGTCCCAAAAAAACAAAGTCACTAAACTGAACCGATACGATACGACTACGATTCCCGAACACACTGTAACGATACGACGAACGTTTTAAAAACTGGTGTAGCACATTTCAAAGTCGGTGTCAGACTGGTGAAAGTTTTTCGTTGAGTGCCAAATATTAGCACCCCCGCCACTCTAAAGAGGGTAGTTTTTATAGAAGGGACGTAAATAGGTAGCGGCACGAAAGAGAGGGATGTGATTTGTCGCCTTATAATAGACGATAGAAAGAGATGGGGGCAGCCCTAGCTAGACGCAACTTTTATAAAATTGTGAAGGGAGATGTTTGTATTTTAAAAGTTGGTGTGGGAAAAGGACGCGCCGCGTCTTGTCAACCGATGGAAAGAGAAAAATATCGCTCATGAATGGTTGAAAGTGAGAAACATGCACGCGGGAGCACGTTTGACAAAGATCAAAGTATCGTTTACATTTGCTGAAGTGAGATATACGATTTGATACATTGAATGAGTGTTAATGCAGGGCAGGCTCAGAGTGCGTTACCGCTACAAGTCTAGGAAAATATCAGACTATTTCTGCCTAAAAGTTTTCTGATCCATTTCAAAAGAAATTTATTTACCGAATTATTAAGATTAATGGAAAATTGAATTTTTAATTTTTCTAATGAAATAATTTCCATTCTATTACCTTCAAGTATTCAAAATCAATCACATTCAATGATTAAATGAATTTCAAATTTAAAACCATTTTGATAAAATCTTGGAAGCGGTTTTTTAAATAAACCACAGTAAACCCCATTACTGCAGGAACGTAACCAGTTTTTGATGTAATGAAATTAGAATATCAACAGTTTTATATCTCAGGAAATCGCACTCAAGTTTTTTAAATCAGAGGAACTGTACGAAAAAATAAATCGTTGCTTCATCGAATTAAAAATTGAATATTTTAGTATGTATCATAGTTTGCGCAGATTAATGAATGGATAATAATTAACAAAAATAGCGAAAAAAAATAATGAAGAATAATTCCCAGAATTATATCAATAAACAACAATTTTTTCACTCACAGAGTGGCTTCCTCAGGTTTGTATTTTAAGCTAATTCTAACAAAGAAACATCACGTCTTATATAAGTGTGGTTTAGGCAGAACTTGATGTGATGATTTAGAAATAGTTCAAAATATGAAACCATCAGAAGTCACAGTCTTGACAAAACAGTTGTTGATTATTATTTTTGTAGAAATTATTCCTTATTATTTTTTTTACTGAAATGAATATACATGAAGTGAGGACCGAAGAAATTAAGTAATACATAACATTTTCACATATTTTCTGAGATATTTTTTCCCTTTCAGTATTGTATTTCGCGAATGAAACGAAATTTTGATTATTATTTCCTTCCAAAATTCCGATGTTATCATTTTAAATTTCCAAGCATGAAAAATGGTGGGATAAATCCATTAGCTAGTAATTTTCTTTAACATATCTGGAGAGAAATTCATGAGATATTTATGATTCGAGAATTTAGGTTGATCGTGAATATATAATAATAACCATAGGCCTTTATTAGTTATAATATTTACAAACAACAATATTTTAATTTAGAAAAAATTCAAGTATCCCATGATATTGTTTCTTCATGAATTACCTCCGATTCTTGAAAATTCAGTTGTGTAGATTTATATATAGAATAATATTTAATAATAAATTGATATCAATGTCAAGATCAATTAAGAATTCAATTATTGGTACAGGAAAATTCGTAAAATTTATTATGATAATAATTATGATATAATATCAGGCAGATATATTGCAAAATACATTTATTCCATACAGTATATATAATTTGCATATAAGTGATTTCTTTGATTCTAACTACTAACATACTAAACAAGATGAGTTGCTAACACTGCGTAGAATTTGTGTTTTTTCAATTAAATCTTAAGTAATGTTAGTATGTCATTACTGATATTTCAATAACTTATGGATCGTCAATAATAAAATTAATTATCCATAGATTAATTAATATTCCCATGAATCGAGAAAATTATATTTCAGAACTTAACATAATTGAACAAATAGCTATTAATAATGACTATGATGATTGTTGATAGACAAATTGTTGATGAATAAAAATAATAAAATAGCTTCAAATATGGTATATCCTAATATAAAAGAAAATTTTAAATACATTTCCTTGAAATACACTGAAGGTATTTCTGAGAAAATTGCTACATACCTCAAATAAATAAATAATTTAAGAACTTCATTTAAAACCAATTTAAACTTGAGTAAATTCATAAAAAATAATAAAGACTGTACACATAAAGATGATAAATCGGGGGTTTATAAGTTAACCTGCGGTGATTGCCCTAAACTTTACATAGGACAGACTGGAAGAAGTTTCCGACATAGAATTTGTGAACATTTGAAGAGTTTTCTCAATAATAAAAATAATTCCACATATTCTAACCATTTGTTAGAAACAGGACATACTTTCAATCATAATTTTGAAATTCTACATATAGAAAGTAAAAGTTATGCCTTAAACATGTTAGAATTCCTAGAGATAAATAAACACAATGAAATTGGAATATTACTTAACCAACAATTAGATTTAAATAATTCACCTCTATTACATATATTTAGATAAGCTGGAATTTGCATAGAACATTTTTGGGTTTTAGTGCTCAATAAAAATTTATTGTACTTACGGTAATATAACTAGCAACGGATTTCGGAAACAAGCTTAGTTATTGAAAATGTAAACCTGCCTGATGATGCTACTGTGATAGCGAAACGATTGTTGTAAACATAACAATAAAAATTTGTGAAAATCATAATAACCTTATTTAAATATTATTGAGTGTGTATTACGTGAAAACATTGAATTTTTATTAGCTATTCTCATGAAGAATTATACTGATGTGCTTTCAGGAATATTTGAATATATTTTCATGAAAATTCCAAATTCCAAGAAGATGAACTAATCCGCTCCTGCACAACAGTTTAATAAAAAGAGGGAGACCTGAAATTGGGATTAACAAGTAGCCGAGAGAGAGGCACATAGAGGACAGATGTCCTGGGCACTACGAGCTACTAAGAGAGATGGAAAAAATCGACCGATTTGGCTTAAGAGAGAGATGCAATATGGCCAATCCCAGACGCGGTTTTTGAGGCCTCACCGTGGTTAGTCCCTCCCCTAACATGCCACACACCAAGCCGCCCCCTCAAAAATCCCACCCCTGAAATGTTGCTTTCAGCTGTTTTACCGAGTGACGCTTACTTGTTTTCGTTACGGGAAACGGAGCGTCGAAGATTTGGAGGAAAGTTTGGGTGGCTTTCGAGACGCCTTCAAGAGGAAATTTAGAGTTGCATTCTGACATAGTTTTGTTGTGGGGGTTGAAGTGTATTTAAGGATGATTTATAGGTAACGATGTCTCAAGTGCAATTCGCCTTTGTGATATTTCTTTAGAAAAAAGAAAACTGGTATCACTCAGGGGATGGATTTTGGTCGAATAAGTTCTTGGGTCCTTAAATTAAGCACATAAAACAGTTCAGATAGAAAATCTTATTTTTTAGGAACTGATTACACTCTTAGTTCTACACTACATGGAATAACCTTTTGGGGATCTAAAGTTGCAAAAGTGGGGCTTCATAGCATTTCCCCCTTCATTTATATCTTTTCAAATGTTTTAATTAATTTAAATTTTATTTTGTCCTTATTATATTTTACGAAACTAGTAGATGCCAAAATATCGAATATCTTATGAAAAAAGTAATTGTCATTTAGTGTTAGTCGTCATTAAATTGTTATTTACAAGAAGGATTATATGAATTTCTATTTGGTATATTTCGAGTAGCCATTATGTAATGGATTTGAAGTATTATTGAATTACCAGTTATCAGAAAACGTTCAGCTAGACTCTTTCATTTTGTATGCATCCATAGTGTCAGAATATTAATATTCTGACTAATATTGGTATTGATATTCGCAAAACGTGAAAGATGTGGAGTGAAATTTACACACAAATATAGCAGTTAATACTAAAAATACGACATTTCTATTATTGCCTCAGTTTAACACGAAACGAAATTTTGATCATAAAAAATTTCGATGAAAAAAATTGTGTAGATTTATATTCTAACCCTCATTGGAATGCATAGTATTTGAAGGTTTTGGTTGATTTATTTGAATGATAGGAATCCTGAAACGTCTGAGCTGAATTGAAAGGATTCATTTGTGTAAGTACAAAGTGATACACGATATAAGCCTTGAACCAGTTAAAAAATGAAATATGTTTACTATATTCCATCTGTAAAATCCCTATTACATTGTTTTCAAACCCTTCAAGACCGATATTTAAATTATCTTAGGGAATTATGTGCCAGTTTCAATAACGCATCTTTTACTAAGTGAAAGTAAAGGGATATTCTTAAACTTTGGGTACAGTAGTGCTGTTTAAGTCGAACACGATACAGGGAGATATAAAAGTTCAGTCGTTATTTATTATTAATAAACCTTTGAAATTTTATTTGCCTAACTCAAAACATGCTTCAATATTTCGTCATGAAATACATGGCATTCAAAAATCAAATCGATTCGATCTAAAGGGGAAGTACTGTAGATGCATATTAACTAATTATTTATTTCTATTACTACTTTGTTAGTATTAATCCGAAAATCGCAATTTTATATTGTTTTTAATTCAATTATTATGAAACAGATATAGTAAAAATTTTCAAAAAAATTAATAAACTTGGAGGTCAAAAGTAATACTGTCCGGCCGCTCTGTCCGTAAACACGCTAACTTTCGAACGGAAACAGATAGAGCCTTAAAACTTCAGGGAAGGTGTGCAGTCTGAATATGTCTGCTTATTTCGTTAATGGTAAAATCGGTTTAGTAGTTTCGCAGATATTCTCGTTCAAAAATTTTTCATATTTTTCCCAATATTTTTGAAACTACAGATATGATCGATCTGAAATTACGCACTTAGGAGTAAAAAAATGACACGCATATGCGAAATTTCGTGAAGATCGTATGACTAGAAGTTTCAAAGAATTTGTGAGTTGATCAACGTTGAACACTACCTTAGACATTATAACTTTCGAATGGAAAAATATAGAGATTTCAAACAATCGAGGTAGGTTTGAAGCCTGATTATCTCGCTTAAGTTCGTTTTTGGGATGATTTCCAACGATCTGAAATTACGCACTTAGGAGTAGAAAAATGACACGCATATGTGCAATTAGGAGGCGATCTTATGATTAAAAGTTTCAAAGAAACAAAATTTGTGAGTTGATCAACGTTGAGCACTACCTTAAACACTATAACTTTCGAATGGAAAAAGATAGAGGTTTCAAACAATCGAGATAGGTTTAAAGCCTTAACGGTTAACGCTTTAGTTCGTTTTAGGGCATAATCAGTGCAATGATATCCAACGATCTGAAATTGCGCACTGAGTAGTAGAAAAATGACACGCATATGTGAAATTACGTGACGATCTTATGATTAAAAGTTTCAAAGAAAAAAAATTTTTAATAATTAACTCGCTTAAGTTCGTTATTGGGCATAATCAGTCCAAGGATCTGGCAGTTATTCACATTTGAATTTTTTTTAAACTTTCCAAATTTAAAATTCGATTGATATAAAATTTGGGATTTACAAGGAGAAAGATGACGAAATTTTGCGAAATATGATGAAGATTGCATGATGAGAAGAATTCAAAGTATATATTGAACGGACTGGACGTTCATTCCGAACAAGAATTAGGAAGCATGAAAAATTTTACAAAAATAAAATACAAAATTCAACACAGGCAAATCATTTACTAGAAATAGAAAATAATGTCAACTACAAAATACATGGAAAATAAAAGTCGTTGACTTAATCTCTTGCAAACCCTAGAAATCAATAGATACAATAACAAATTCCATTGAACGATCAAACAGACTTAACAAATTCCCGCTGCTTTTTAATATTTTTTTGAAACTCAGACAGAATTACGGATTCTTCATTATCCAGTCTAACAGTCGTTCAAGACCATTTTCGGTTTAAAATTAGAATTATTAACAAATATCAGTAATTCTATTTACTCAAATGAGCAGAACGATAATATGCTGTTTCCTAGAATAAGTGCGCAAAAACAGGGATCGATTTGAGAAAGACATCGTGAAGCCATGTGAAAAATATCTTCGGATATTAGATCATAAGAAACTTAAGTACAGTAATGTACAAACAAATGAGGCTTGTATGCTACATTATTCAAGAAATAATGTGAGTTCTTAAAAATACGATAAGCAGTCATTGATATATCAGTATATATAGTGCTCCCTTTTTTGTATGTCAATTTGAAATATTCAAAAACCAATATGTATTATCATGACAAACATTATCAAATGTCTGGCACGTGACACAATACCCTTCATTGGAAATTTAACAAATGGTAATAGCTTGTTTTAACTTTTTTGAAATATCATTTGCGCACTTTGAGCATAACTAACCTTCCATTAAATTGTGCTTTTAGAAAATTTGACATATTTTTTGTTGTAAAACATGGTTCTGTGTAATCAGTAACTTAATTCAGCAGGTACTGAAAACCTTGAGTATTGCTGAAGATTCATTAATGTGTATTTGATTACCACTTCTACTCTTTAGATGCTGTCCTGTTATATAATTTTATTATTATTCTAGGAAGAATTTATTCTCATGAAACCGAAAAAATAAATCTTTTCGAAATTGAAAATAACATTAGATAATGTATCAACCGATAGATTATCATTGTTATAGGCACACTTTAGATTTTGCCGTTGATGACTATTGAGTTGATTGGTTATTAGTGTAGCCAATTTGAACTGAAATGTATCTTCAAAAGTTTATCAAAATGTAGTTAAAAGACGAGAACAGAAGCACGTGCCGTGATTAAGTTCTTATAGTTGTCTCAGAACTTCAACATTAGTTGATGGATACGGGGAAACTATATTTGTACATCTAAAATTTTGATTTTGAGCAAATTGCTGATAACAAGTTTATTTTATTACTTTCAATACATTTAAGGAAAATTAGACGAGGTATATAAGATTCAATTTCCGCATGTTTTTATTAATAAACGACAATTGTTCCACCATACTGTGGCTTCATTAAATTCTTCATCTGAATTGTTTAGGTGTGAAAACTTATATAGCATCTTTTATATGAGTAGGTATTGTCATGGATTACATATAATAAAACCCTGACATCAAATATCGTTAGAAAAAACTAAAAATGTTACATAAATCAATGAAATGCCAAGAAAAACTTTTACCTGTGCATATAAGTTGACTCGTTAGATAGTAATTAGATCAAAATCGTTTAAATAATATCAATTCTGAAAGAGATATTTATAACTGAACTCATTAAAACAATTACAGCCAAAATTTCGAAGAAAAAGTCTGTTCGAAGTAAAAATCAAATAGTTGAGTGAAAATCCTTTAAACTTTAGCAAAAATTCGAAATTTCTTTCAAAAATTTAACTAGAACTTATAGCGAGTATTCACTCCACAAGTATTCAATGTTAAAGATATCTGAAGTATCTTTTCTGAAACTAACATATTATGATGAAACATATGTTACTTTTAGCGAAATTATTGACAATATACAAGGTAAATCACATCTAACTCATCAATAATGCAAATTTTTCAAAAAACAACAAAATTCAATGAATTTAAATCTACTTCGTAATTTAAAAATTTTTATAAAAGGTATATATATAATCTAAGATGCTTTTAGCATAATCAATTCGCATGTGTGCCTGTTTGAAGCTGATCCATCTCTTCCCTTATTGTTTTTTCAACAGTGAATACAAGTTTCGGAGTGCAGCAGTTTTGGTTCACAAGTCTACGAACTTGAACCAACCAAGATGCAGATATTTGTAAAGTGTGTTCGTTACAATTGAACCGTGGATCAACCGGATTGAAATGCACTGGTTTTTATGCTGGCAATTATCATGCTAAATGTGCTGATCTTACGACGAGTCAGCTGAATTTCTTGTTGAAGTCCAATAATGTTGAATTGAAATGTTCAACGTGTGTTGATAAGGTTTCCGTACAAGAGTCATCCGAAATTGAGAAGTTACCTTCTGATTCTAATATGGATGCTATTCTTGATTTTATGCGTGAAATTAAGTTCGAGATGAAGGAATTCTGTAGGAATCAGGAGACACTAGCAGAGTCGGTCAATTTTTGCTCAGATAAGATGTCTGATTTAGAGATCAGTGTATCCAAATTAGTGGAACATGTCAAAGTAATAGAATTTCTGCAGAAGGAAAATATTAACCTCGGGCAAGTCTCCAGTGCTGGCAATATCGAGATATCAGGTATTTCAGTGAGGAATAATGTAAATTGGACATCCATTACCAAATCTGGGAGATGAATTTTCTGAGAGTATGGTCGAGATTGACCATAGAATTCCAACATTCGATAATACTCTAGCCAAGAATATAATTGTGAAATACTCTTCGGGTAACATCAGAAATGATATTCTAACGGCGGCTAAATATAAGTGGAGCTCTTTGTCTCGGGCCACTAGTGGATTACTACTGTCCTAAGGCGAGGGTCTATAGAAATAAATATCTTTCTCCTGGAAACAAAAGTTTACTCAAGAAGACTCGTGCTTATGTTAGGTTATAAATTCGTTTGGGTGAAAAATGGTAGCATATTGATGAAGAAAGATGAAACTAGTCCAGTTACTCGGATCTTGGACGAACGGCTACTGGTGACTCTGTGATTGATACTTGTTACCGTACCACTTTGTTTGAATGAATATATTTTTTTGTTCTTTCAATGGTTACTTCGCTCTGTCACCAAAATGTACGTGGTTTGAGGTCAAAGGTGAGGGACTTAAAGTTAAATGTTCTTAGTAACAGTACTGTTGAATTTCGATGGAACAGTTTCCTATAGTTTTAGAAATTCGGATTTTGTAGCCATAAATTCTGGATTGGGGAATGTTAAGTGGGCGGAAGTGTTTCGCGGTAAATGTGTGGACAGCTGCTTGGATAGATATTATTAACAAGTTTATAAGTTCGTCGACAAGTATGTTCTCAAAATTAAGATTCATACTAATTTTCCAGCTTATCTTAGTGAGAACACTATAGACCTTATTAAAGAGAAGAATAAGGCTCATAAAAAGTGGAAGTTGAACTCCAGAAATTTCGATTACCATGATTTCTCTGAGATAAGACGTAAAACCAAACAAGCTCTTCGGTCGGACTATACTTCTAACATCTCTTCAGTTAAGGATAAACTGTTGGATAATTCAAACCGTTTCTGGCAGCACCTAAAGAATTGTCGTATCTCGTTTCCTAAAAAAATTATATATCGGGTTTTTTTTAGAGTGAAATAAAACACTCTTTAATTAATAGTGAAGCCAAATTTTTTTTATTTGAAAGATAATCCAGTGGAGTTATGTCGCATGATCTTGGAGGCCAATTAATTGGACCATTTCTCGAAATAATAATATCGCCATCTTGTTGGAACCAAAATACTTCTGGGTCGATACCATTCAAATTTTGAAACAAATAATCATTGATCATCGATCTGTAACGAGCACCTTTCACTGTAACATTAGCTCCAACGTGGTTTTTAAAGAAATATGGACCGATGATACCTATAGCGTGTAAAGCACACCATACAGTGCATTTTTCAGGATGCAATGGAACCTGCAGAACTTCTTGAGGATTGTTTTCACTCCATATATGGCAATTTTGCTTTTTTACATAGCCGTTCAGCCAGAAATGAGCTTCACCACTTAACACAATTGTACGATAAAAAAAAAGATCAACTTCAAGCTGTTCTAGGGCCCAATCAGCAAACAAACGACGCTTATTATGGTGAAGTGTTCTTGAACTATTTGGATCTTGTATGGGTGTAGACCAAGACCTTTAGCCAAAATTTTCCATGTGGTGGATGCAGAGTCCAACTTGTTATGAACATCGACAAATAGAAAAATCTGGATCATAATTAACACTATGACTTACAGTAGCGATATTTTCTTCTGTAGGTACAGTTTTTTGTCTTGTTGTTGTTGTTGTTGCATCGAGTAGAGAAAATGTTGTCCGAAATCTATCCATAGTTCGACAAATAAGGTGCTCTGATGGATGATTATGTGAACCATAAATTTCACGAAGTACTCTATAAGTTTGGCGAATAGAACACTGATTTTGAAAATAAATTTGAACAAATTGTAAACGTTGTTGCGGCGTGAGTTTTTCCATGAAAATTTGTCACTTACTGAACAGAAATGTCAAAACAACATGGCTTCTACCTTTTGTCAAATCACAGTTATCCCTATCGAAAGTTCCATCACTCTAAAAAATAACCAATTTAAAGATGAGACACCTGAAGGTTCGAATGTACCCAACCTTTTTTCAAATAACTTTAGTAGTGTTTTTCAACCATATGAACAGAAGTTTTCCAATGTGTCCTTTTGTGTCAGCAATTATGATTCGATACATGAGATCATAGTAACAGAAGATCAGGTTCTTGAGGTTCTTTCTGGGCTGGATGAGAATAAGGGTGCAGGTCCGGATGGATTACCGTACTTATCTATCAGGTGGTGCGCTGAATCGTTGTAATTCCCCTTTCTATTCTGTTCAACCGATCGTTCATGCAGTGTAAATTTTCCAGAAAATGGAAAACTTCTTACGTGGTTCAAATTCCGAAAATGAGCGATAAACATAATATTGAAAATTATAGGCCCATGAGCAAATTGAGTATTTCAAGTAGAATCCTCGAGTTTTTCGTTGGTGATAGGATCATGAATTCAGTAAGATCTCTTATTATTCCCGAACAATATGGATTTGTTCCTAAAAGATAGATCTACTGTGTCCAATCTGGTCTTTATACAGAGTATGTTCTTGAAGTAATGGACAGTCAGATGCAGGTTGATTCTGTATACACCAATTTTTCGAAGGCCTTGGATAAGGTTGATCATAACATCTTGATGAAAAAATTGTCTGAGGTAGGTGTGCATAGGGATTTGCTACGTTGGTTAACTTCATATCTCAAGAATAGATCTCAAATTATTGCCGTTAACAGATATTTTCCATCATCTTTGTGTTACCTCGGGGGCGTCTCAACGGTCTCTCCTTGGGCCTGTTTTATTAATAATTTATATCAATAATATAAGTGAATGTTTTAAATTTCGTAAATTTTTGATATTTGCAGACGATATGAAGATATTTTTCCGTATAGCTGACGCTTTGGACCACTTTAACTTCCAACAAGACTTAAATGCATTCAGTAACTTCTGCACCGAAAATAAACTGTATTTCAAATTGAATGAGTTTAACTGCATAACATTCAGTCGTACACTAAAGATTGATCATTTTGATTATTATTTGGTTATTTACAGCGTCGGAATGTGGTGAGAGATCTGTGTGTAATATTTGATACAAAAATGTTGTTTGATTCACACATCTTCACACATTATGTTGTGACAAAAAGTAGCCGGATGCTGGGATTTGTGATTCCGCTAAGGCCTTGAAGGATCTATATTTTGCCTTCACTTACAGTAGGTTATCTTATGTATTGGTTGGTTGGTCGCCACAATATGAGGTCTACAAGCACAGATTGGAGATGGTTCAGAATACATTTCTGAGTTATTTAGATTATAAGGTTACAGGTAGTTACAATTTCATGGCGAATATGACTAGCCTTAGAAATAATTATGGGTTCGTCTCATTGGAAAACTGTAGGCAACAGCGATGTTATGTTTTTGTATAAATTGTTGAATGGTTACGTTGACTCTCCTGCTTTGCTGTCCTACGTGAGTATTTACGTTTCATCTAGACCGTTAAGAGGTTATGCTGTTTTTGAGATTACGTTTCTTATAACAAATTTGAAAAAGCACTCTAATGTCAACGGAACCATTTAAGTATCTAATTCTAAGTATAAAGACAAAGCTAAATTTTTCCTGTATATCGGTCCATTCAAGAGAAAAATTAAGCTGTTAAATTAAGATTTTATATTTTGTTAGGTTTCTTATGGATTACAAGTTGGATTTTTTCTGAATTGGTGGGATGTGCAGATTTGGGGTTAATCTGATGTTGCACATATTGTAAAAGTTTTTGTATTTTGCAGTGGATGTCATTTTGAGCTTATGCCTGTTGACATCCTATTTGGCCAATAAATAAATAAAAAATAAATAGCATGAATGAAGTAATCGAGGAAGTGTAATATATTTCATATGTAATTGTAAGTTAATCAAGTTAGAACCATAAGAAATTATAAACTTTGTAATCTTTTGACAGTTAGATGAAATTTTGAAAATTATTATGATAAAACTGTACCGAAAGTAATGAAACTGGTACCAAAATTTAGTTAAAACTTCAGGCTAATTTTCTAAAATTGTTTCTGACCAAGAAATAGTGTAATTTTCATATAATTAGAATACTACTCTGTCAAGAAAGTACCGGGAATCAGGCCCCTCTTCCCCACTGGGCACTATGGGCACGTGCCCAGGGCCCCGCGATCGAATGGGGCCCCCTTAGGGGGCCCCATTCTTTATCTATTGTAACTAAATAGTGTTTTCTCAAAGTCATAGGGGCCCCATGATCCTAATGTGCCCAGGGCCTCAAATAGTTTAAAGACGGCCCTGCCGGGAATTTTCAATTAAAACAACATTTTTACATTTAATCGTCAAAATTTATTGGGTCGCCTTCAAAATAGGCTCCATTTGCTCCAATACATCTATGCCAACGGCACTTCCAATTATCGAAATATTTTTTCTAGGCGCTTTCCGGGATGGACTTTAGCTCTCGCGCCGAATTATGTTTTATGGCTTCAATCGACTCAAAACGGGTACCACAAAGGGGCAATTTTAGTTTTGGGAAGAGGAAAAAGTCGCAGGGAGCCAAATCCGGCGAATACGGTGGTTGCTGAAGCACGTTTGTTGAGTTTTTGGCGAGAAAGTCAGTCACAATCGTAGCTCGGTGAGAAGGCGCGTTATCGTCATGCAAAATCCATGAGTTGTTCGCCCACAAATTTGGCCGCTTCTTACGGATACGCTCACGCAAACGTTTCATAACGCCTAGGTAATACTCCTTGTTTACCGTCTGACCCTCTGGAACGAATTCGTAGTGCACCACGCCACGGATATCGAAGAAAACAATGAGCATCACCTTCATTTTCGAGCGGCTTTGGCGTGGTTTTTTCGGTTTCGGCTCATTTTTTGCCACCCATTCCGATGATTGCTGGCTTGTTTGCATATCGTACTCGTAGACCCAGGTCTCATCACCAGTTATAATGCGTTCCATGAATGTAGAATCGGAATTACAGCGATCCAGCATGTCTGAAGCAACCTGTTCGCGATGACGTTTTTGAAAAAAATTCAGGTCTTTCGGTACGAGTCGTGCGGCCACCTTTCTCATGCCCAAAATATCAATCAAAATCGTACGTGCGGACTCGTGGGATATCTTAAGATCATGTGCTATCTCTCTCAAGCTGATACGACGGTTTTCCAGTACCCTTTCCTTAATTTTATCGACGTTATCTTCGATCGAAGCCGTCGATGGGCGACCACTTCACGACCGTCCTTGAAGGCTCTGTACCACTGATATGCACGAGTTTTCGATAGAGCATTATCACCAAAAGCCTTTTGCAACATTTTCAATGCATCGGCACACTAAAATTCATTTGCAACACAAAACTTTAAACAAATTCTTTGCTCAACGTAATCACCCATAGTAAAAATCGGCACGCACTCTGACATCGACTGACTTAATCAGCTGTTGCAAACACACTGGTTGACAGATCTCGCTCAAGCTTGGCATAGTAATTAAGGACAGTGGTACCAACCTAGGAAAAAAAATTTTTACCTGCCTCATTGCCCAGCCAGATTTAAATCGATAATTCCCGGTACTTTCTTGACAGAATGTAAGTATAATTTTCGAAAAATTTTGACAAGTGCCAGTAAGCTTTGGAAAATTCAATTTTTTGGGAGGCTATAGAAGGAAGTGGCAAGTAAAACGTCATTCAGTATGAAATTCTCCAGAGTTGAGATCACGTCATTTTTTCTAAAATCCTCCTATAAAGAATTAATTTTGTGGCATGCTTTTAAAATGATAAGCATTTAAAAAAATTCTGAAAATTTTACACCCTGTGTCGTTTTACTCCTGTTGCCACAAATCTTAATTTTTTTCAAATTTGCTTTTTCGTTATGTAACCCTGAATAATGCTTCTCTATTATCAGAATTTTAAAACCAGCAGCTCCAGCTTAGAAGAAAAAGACATTTTTCCCAAAAAAAATTTCCAAAATAAAAGTTTTGTCTCTGTTTAAACTGCCTGTACTGAAAAAAAAATGTGCTACGCGAGTTTGGCAACTGAGTTGAAATTTGGCGCATTCAGTAAGAATTCTTAAATAGTATAACACTTTGTAAACTCTTGCTGAAATTGTAGACAATTTTATTTTTGGAAATATTACCAAATTTATCTACCTTAATTAAAAGTTATTCAAATGTGCCATTTTAAGGTGAGTTTGAAGTAAAATGCGGTATATTCCTCAAGTATTTAATTAAATTAAGATTTACAAGGAAATTCCATTGAACATTTACGGCAGCATGTGGTACCAACAAAATGGCTGCCCAGCACATTATACTGCCACACTAAGAGAATTCTCATAGCAAATGTTCGAATTGTTTACCATCGACTGCAGTGGAAGCTCTACATCTCCTTAAAAATGATCTCGTAATAAGACGAGCATATCTTCTTGATGCGATGTTTTCAGCAGCTTCTACAAGTATTCAGCTTAGCTCGTCCAAATCTTGGATCGGTTTGGAATACACTTTCTCCTTTATCATACCCCAGTAAAAGAAGTCTATTGGCTTCAAATCGGGTGAACGGGCAGGCCACAAAATCGTACCACCCTGCCCAATTCACCTATCCGGGTATTCGTAACATTAGTCCTGTTGGTGCCACCTGTAAATGCTGTAAATGTTCAGTGGAACTTCCCTGTGAATCTTAATTCAATTAAAAACTTGAGGAATCGACTGAATTTTATCTCAAACTCATCTTAAAATTGAAAATTTGAATAACTTTCAACCAAGGTAGATAAATTTGTTAAAAACGGATTATTTCCAAAAATATAATTGTCTACCATTTCAGCAAGAGTTTACAATTTCAGCAAATGTTATACTATTTTGGAATTCTTACGGAATGTGCCAAATTTTGAAGTCATTTGTCAAAATCGCGTAGTACAATTTTTTTTCAGTACAATAGGAGCAAAATTGTTTTTTTAATTTTTTTTTGGAAAAAATGTCTTTTTTTTTTTTTTTTGAAATTTTGCTAACATTTTAGAGAAGTATTAGGAGTACAAATAAGTTTTCGCCGTACGGAACCCAATTTCCTTGTTTATGAATCATTCCTAATGATTTTAAACGATGTGAGACTGCTTGCTGAGTGACTTCTAATGTTAGACCAAGTTCTTTTTGTGTTTGAGATTAATCTTCCTCCAATAATTCCTCCAATTCTGCATCCTCGTAAATTTTTGGCCTTCCACTGCGATCTTTGTCTTCTACGTCGAAATCACCGTTTTTAAACTTTTGAAACCACTCTCGACACGTTTTCTCACTTAAAGCACCCTCACCATATGCTTCTACGAGCAATTGATGCGCCGCAGCAGCAGATTTCTTTAAATTAAAGAAGTTAACTAATATTTCCCGCAAATGACGCTTACTTGGCTCAAATTTTGACATTTTCAACTTATAAAAATTATATTTTACCAATATAAAATCAATGATATTAATAGGTTATGTTGTCCTTGAATGTCCAAACTATTTTTTAAGCGGGTTATCATCTGCGAAAGCTAACCGAAACTCCGTGCCGCGCCATCTACAATAAAACGGCGGAAACTTATTTGTACTCCTAATATTATTCAGGGTTACATAACAAAAAAAAATATTTGGAAAAAGTGAAGATTGTGGCAACAGGAGTAACAAGACTGTGACAGGCCGTAGAATTTTCAGATTTTTTTTTAAATGCCTATCATTTTGAAAACATGCCATATATATTCTTTTATGTTTTTCTGATAACCAGTATGACTTGCCTCGTTACCCAGTTCCGGCTTGCCGTTGATTTCTGGGACATCCTGTATAATGGATAATATCAACAATTGAATGAAGTATGAACTTGAAAAGTCAACAAAATTATTTGGCATGATTGGCAAGATAAAAAAAAAAGTTGAGCTTGGAGAACCCGCAATAATTCCTGAAACAGAATAAGGAGATAATTTAAGAACATTAATTAAATGAAATCATACTAACCAAAGATAAAAACCATATTCTTCTGCAAATTTTGATTTTATAATGCATGACATGTATTTACAATAATTTCCTTTAGATTTAAGGTAAGGTCGTAGAACGGTTAGTGTATTGTTATATGTATCAAATCACTTTTGTTTCAATATATTCATTTTCGAAAACGAATTAGAAATTCAAATTTGAACCCTCCTGTTATATCAAAATTAATTTAATTTTAATAATTTTCAATTAACAATTACATAAAATACACTCAAAGTTAGCTTGCATCCCAAAATACATCCTGACTAGATACAGAAAAAGTTTCAAATCAAAATTCAAAATTTTATTGAAATAAAAAATAAGAATATTAAAAATTAATTAGAAAACATTTGACCCTAACGCGGTACTGTCGTTTCCATTGGTAAATATCAACTAATTATATAAATTCATAAATAAAATTCCCAACAGTGTATACTGCAGAAAAAGAAACTTAACTGAAATTTGCTGCTCGTAAGATTATAGGAGAAGAAGCTAAAAGTAACTGACCATAGAATTAATATTTATTGGCGTTTGTCGCTGGTATTTCTAAATTACAGGATGATATTTCGTAATGTCTATCTGTGAACATTTGTTTATTGATTTTGGGCAATTTTTGGGGATTATATTTGTTAATTTTAAGTAACTAAAAGAGTGTCAGCTTAGGTCCTTTGCTCCAGATAGGTATGTGAGTATAATTACATGGTCATAGTTGAAATTATGTCCACATTCATTCAAATAATTGGCATATGTTGAATGTACTGTATTAATGTATGGATGTGTAATTTTTCTGATATTCATGTATTCTTCTTTTGAATGATTTTTCGGTTTGATCAATATGAACAAAGAGGCAATCATAGCTAGCCCATTTACAGACTTTTGATTTATTACCTTTGTTTAATTTGTCTATATTATTTTGGTGTTAGTATGCAAGTGGTTCTAAAAGCCCAAGTAAGTCCCTTTGTCGTTTTTCTGCAGTAGATTGTAGATTTACAAGAAGTTACTTCGCACTTCGTAGTGCGAAGTAACTTCTTGTTACTTTTTAAGGTCTATTGTGCCCAACTATCAAAAGCTGTAGTACAGTTTCAGAGTTCTTTAAACTCCAGTATCTGGAATGCCTTCAGGGATATAACATCTTAGATCCCACAGGTTTCTTGTCCAAAACATTTTTGCGCCGACTTGTAATCAAAACGCATTCGGATTAGGTGATCCAGAGTTTCTTCCTCCTTCCCACAGAATCGTTAATCATTAATGTTTACTAAACCTATTCTCATCAAATGCTTCCTGAGGCATTAATGCACAGTGAGGAAGCGTGCGAAGACGTGAAGAATGGGATGCTCGAGGTACTTTTTGGATCTTGCAATATCGAAGTTCACAAGAAACTTTTTGGAATGATCCAGTCCTTGAACATTCCGTCTGAGTGTTATTCTTTCGGTTTCTTCCTTCTTTTGAAACACTTTCTTATAGGTGTTCCGGGCCTATGAAGAGTAACTGTGGTATTTTTCTGGCAAGAAAATTGGCCTCCTCATCTATTCTGATTATTGTTTGACTGGGAAACTAGACTAGAGAAACCCTATTAATTCTATGAACATTTCTGCCTGGAAGATCCTTGACAGGAGCCTAATGATAGTGAGTATTTGATGCTTGGTCTATACACTCCGGTACAAGCATTAGTAGTAGTTTTTGAACCATCCGTGATTCATCACCAGCCCAATCTAATTGTTTGAGATCATTTTCGGCTAAAACTTCGGAAATTATAGACATTTAGGCAAGACAGAAGCGCGCAGAAAATTGTAAGAAAACAATTTTATTTTCTTATTTCATTTGAAACTAATTATCACAAAGAGATTAATTCATCCAATAATTTCACACATCAAGTTATAATGGCATAATGTCTAGAAAAGACTCTCTCCCGAAAAGTATGCCCGTAACTGACGAACCATTCACTCCAGAATTGAAAACTGAAACTAATGGAATGCCCCCATTCTTCGGCGACAGAAAGCGTCGAATAATTATCAGACTGCGTCCGTATTTTTACCCGGAAACGAACAAAGCGAGGGGTGGAAACAATAAAGTGTTAAATCTTTCCGGTTCGAGTGTTTCGCTGTCTTTTGTTTTAACCCGCGCTTTCTTTCATTGCTACAATCCGAAGACCCTTGTTTACTCAATTAAGGGAGGTGGCACTCATTAAGAAGATTGAACAACACTTAGGTTGATTTGAGATTTCCTATCGGGAGATTAAAAAACAACCCGGATATGCTGGTCGTTTGATCCGGAAGCAGTTTGCATTATGGAATGAAAAAATATTTTGAATCTGAGTTTGAGGGGATCATCGAGTTTTCAATACACAGAAATTTTAGGTGAATTAAATACTATTGGATATAAGCCGTGTTCTGATTGATAAATTAGAATCATCTTTCTTATTTATCAACAATCTTCATGAATTAAAACTCAGAATTCATAATTAATTACACATGGAAAAAACACGTGAAAAAATGTGAAATCAAATTTTCAAACTAAAGAAAGATAGATGAACATTATAATACTACTCTGTCAAGAAAGTACCGGGAATTTTCAATTAAAACAACATTTTTACATTTAACCGTCAAAATTTATTGGGTCGCCTTCAAAATAGGCTCCATTTGCTCCAATACATCTATGCCAACGGCACTTCCAATTATCGAAACATTTTTTATAGGCGCTTTCCGGGATGGACTTTAGCTCTCGCGCCGAATTTTGTTTTATGGCTTCAATCGACTCAAAACGGGTGCCACGAAGGGGCAATTTTAGTTTTGGGAAGAGGAAAAAGTCGCAGGGAGCCAAATCCGGCGAATACGGTGGTTGCTGAAGCACGTTTGTTGAGTTTTTGGCGAGAAAGTCAGTCACAATCGTAGCTCGGTGAGAAGGCGCGTTATCGTCATGCAAAATCCATGAGTTGTTCGCCCACAAATTTGGCCGCTTCTTACGGATACGCTCACGCAAACGTTTCATAACGCCTAGGTAATACTCCTTGTTTACCGTCTGACCCTCTGGGACGAATTCGTAGTGCACCACGCCACGGATATCGAAGAAAACAATGAGCATCACCTTCATTTTCGAGCGGTTTTGGCGTGGTTTTTTCGGTTTCGGCTCATTTTTTGCCACCCATTCCGATGATTGCTGGCTTGTTTGCATATCGTACTCGTAGACCCAGGTCTCATCACCAGTTATAATGCGTTCCATGAATGTAGAATCGGAATTACAGCGATCCAGCATGTCTGAAGCAACCTGTTCGCGATGACGTTTTTGAAGAAAATTCAGGTCTTTCGGTACGAGTCGTGCGGCCACCTTTCTCATGCCGAAAATATCAATCAAAATCGTACGTGCGGACTCGTGGGATATCTTAAGATCATGTGCTATCTCTCTCAAGCTGGTACGACGGTTTTCCAGCACCCTTTCCTTAATTTTATCGACGTTATCTTCGATCGAAGCCGTCGATGGGCGACCACTTCACGACCGTCCTTGAAGGCTCTGTACCACTGATATGCACGAGTTTTCGATAGAGCATTATCACCAAAGGCCTTTTGCAACATTTTCAATGCATCGGCACACGAAAATTCATTTGCAACACAAAACTTTAAACAAATTCTTTGCTCAACGTAATCACCCATAGTAAAAATCGGCACGCACTCTGACCTCGACTGAGTTAATCAGCTGTTGCAAACACACTAGTTGACAGATCCTGCTCAAGCTTGGCATAGTAATTGAGGACAGTGGTACCAACCTAGGAAAAAAATTTTTACCTGCCTCATTGCCCCGCCAGATTTAAATCGATAATTCCCGGTACTTTCTTGACAGAATGTATAATCTCGTTTCTAACTAGGCCTTACATTCAATCAGAATATGAACTATGAAAATAGAGCCTCAAATGAATTATGAAATGTATTTTAGGTAAGAAAATATTTTCTCATAAAGAAATAGTTACAATAATCCATATCAATTAATAAGGTATATTTATTCCAAAAGGATTTTTGTAAATATTATGATTACTAAGTAAAATATTTCTGTGTGCTTTGGTTTGGAAGTGACTGCAGATGGGCCATGCTCGGACAAAATATCGGATTTTGAAAGTGTGGTCGACAGCTTGAGAGATTTGCTTAAGCTGATTTGAGAGCTGACAACGCCAATCTTAAAGAACAGCATCCTTGAACCATAGATTGTATTCCGCAGAACAACATACGGGGTCCAACACTGTCGAGATACAGGACGTCCCTGAGAGGTCTGGCGAAAACTTCTTTCAAATGATCGATAGAATTGGAAACTTTATTGTTCAATCAGTGATGAGGTAGAACAAAGATTACATTACCAGAGTTAACACTAAAATTTTATCCATGTCAAAATACATTGTAGTACGATTTGCATCTAAACTTCTAAGGGATGAATTTTTGGCTAAGGCCAAAATTCAGTGCAATCAATGTGAAAATCATGGGTTGGTGCTAGATGGCGTATGGAATAATTTTTTTATTAACGAACATCTCACTATTGTGAGATGTTCGATGCGAACAAGATATTGCACAGAAAATTTCGAGGTGTTGCCAAGGAACGCAATTTCAAATTTGTCTGGGTTCACGATGGAAATATACTGACACGAAAAAACGTGAATCCGATATTGCTAAGATCAAGTAGTCTCATCTTACTGTTATTATATAAAAGACGGTTCATTCTTTTTATCAATATGTTAGAGGAGCAAAATTTACGAATTCAAGAGGAACTGTTTGTCCACTAATTATGATACACAGAAACTTGGCTGAATAGTGCAGTGTTCAATGCTGAAATGATCGTCCTGGATTATTACACCGTTTTTCGTGCATGAATTTTCAGCATGAATCATCTGGATCAATTGAAAAAACAGGGGAGGCGTATTGATTGCTGTTGAGAAGAAGTTCGATGACTTTTTGGTGCCGAAATTTCACAGTGATGCGGAGGACTCTCCGTGAATATTTGATCTTTGTGCTGTGTTTATCTCTTCCAGGTGATATTGTTGCTAGTGCCAATTTTGCAGCAAAGTTGGGTGACATCAAGCATGGAATCGAGAACGACTTGGTTGTTGTGTGTGGTGACTTCAACTGTGCCAGCGTCCAATGGGTGGCCGGCATACGACTCCAATGGCTCCTTCTTTCAACCAAGTAATGTTGAAGTTAAATATGCCGAATTAATTGGTGCTCTTACATTATGCGAACTAATGCAATTTAACTATGTTCATAACGCCAAACACAGGACTCTATATTTGGTTCTTTGTATCGAATTCGTTTTGTCTGATATAAGTCCTTGATGTAGACCTTTAGTTAAAGGGGATATTCATCACTCTCATCTAAAGTGTTTTGTGAATTCCAATAACAGATTTTTCCGTCATCAATTACACCAATTTATGACTTCAGAAAGGGTGATAATGACAGTATAAATGAAGAAATATCAGCAATTTCCAGGTCCGAAGTTTTTGAATGTTTTGATGTTAACAGTCATCTTGACTAATTTTATAATTTAATTTATGATATTGTAGATAAGTACATTCCGAAAAGACTAATCAATGCCAGATTTTTAGCGTATTTCTCTACTTTCACTATCAAACTATTGAAGCGAAAAATTTAAATTCATAAAACATATAAAATTTACAAGAATACAAGATATCTGCTGGAGCTCAGATACCTTCGAGCCCTGTCAAAAATCATGATTGATCAAGATCATTATAATTACATAAAATATGTGGAGAAAACACTGCATCAAAACCCAAAACTATTGTTCAAATGAACTCACTTAAAAAATGGGAGTAATAAATTTCCAATGTATCATAATGGTATTACTCCTGTTCTTTTTCCTTGTCATATTGGCACTAGTCAGAATCGATCCAATCAGAGACTTCGGTATAACACTAGATCGGAAAATTTCTTTCATTCCACATATTGATATTATCATTAACAACGCTAACAGGATGATCGGATTTCTTTCAGGCAATGTAGAATTTTTAAAAATTACATATATGTATACTACGCCTATGTTTTCAGTAGAGTCAATTTTTCTTCGGTCATCTGGAGTCCACAATATGAGATTCATATTAGACGAATGCAATGTATCCAGAATAAAATGCTGCGATTTTTAAGCTTAAAATTTAATTTCACCGTTTGTGTGAATGAAGACTTCTATTGCTTGGCAAGAAAACATTTCAATCCTTTATCCCTTCAGAACAGGCGTTAGATGGATGATATTCTTATGATGAAATAAATTGTAGGTGGCCAATTGCAGACGCCGACATTGTTGCAAATAGCTGGTCTGAATATTCCAACATTCCACCTCAGAAATAACGAGACTTTCTTCATTTCTTTGAAGAAAACCAGTGCTTCAAAAAATCAACCTTTAATTCGAATATTCGGCGCCTGCAATGAGGTACGAGAAGATGTAGACGTTTTTCACGGTAACAAGTTAAGACTGAAATTACTCCTCATTTCCCCTTTAATCATTTTTCCAGTGTTTATTTCGAGTTGTCTTTGCGTTAATTTGTGAATAATATTAATAGCTTAATCCCGTTTGTATTCCGTGTACCATAAATAAACTGCAAAAGATAGAGCCTACCGACGGTGACGATCAAATCCATCTGAAGAAACACGTGCTAATTACATTCAGCCCAAACACGCTTGCAATCAGTGAGACACAATAAGCGTATAATTTAAGAATAACCAACAAGCTCATTGACTGTTCCGGTGGATTGAGCCATATTTGGTAGATTGCAAAGAAAATTAATAACAACTTCTCTCATTAAAGTTTCCCCCCTGATAGAAAAGCAATAGACAATTGCTGTTAACTCGACAATCGAAACATTTGGTCGGAATCCTCCACCAATTCCAATTGTTTAATATAGGATGAGGAATATATACTTCAGACTAAGGATCATTCGTTGATGTTTAATTCAATGCTAAATCTAGACCTGACGGTATTCCTGCCATTGTACATAAAAAGTGTTCAGCAGAGCTTACATCTTTTCGTTTTAAGATGTTCACTATGCGATACAGGGAAGAAATTTTCCCTGATTCATGGAAGAGTGCAGCCTATACCAAAGAAGGGAAGGAAATGCTTTCTATCAAACTACCGACCAATAGCGATAATATCCATTTTATCGAAAGCCGTGGAGACTGCTATCAATCTGATAATGGTTTGATACCTAAAGAGCAAATGTCTCATCCATGACGGACAAAATGGTTTACGCAAACACCGATCAACAGGTGACGTCCTTAGCTCTGTGACGCAAGTGTGAACAGGAGCTATTGAGCTCTATGGAGAATCTAGGTCAGTTGCTCTGAATATATCCAAGACTTTCGATCGTGTCTGGAATAAGCTTTCTTCTCTGCGATTGGACAAAGAATTTCCTCTCCAACAGTTTCATTCATGTAGTCATAGATGGTGTCGCTCACCCTCTTTCTGATCCACATAAACGATTTGCTTAGTACGACCGAGTACCACATTGTGAGCTTCGCAGATGAAAGCACTCTGTTGTATACTTTCACCAGTGATAAACCTTTGAGCACCGTTGAGTCTCACTTCTATAAATGCCAGCAAATCGATTTTCTGAACGAAGATCCAAAAATAATAAACGAATGGGATCAACGGAATTTGGGGCTATTCAATGCCTCGATGACCCAAACAACTACTTCTTTTCGGAAAACTAAGTTCAATTTTTTTTGCGTTGAGTAACGTTTTGGCTAGCTTCTAATGACGGTTAGTAATCACGCTCACTACACAACAACACAGGTTTTACAATTTATTATCTTTCATTTTATTTCGGCAACTGCCTTCTTATTGTATTATGTTTTTCTTTACCAATATCGATACAATTTGCAGATCAGATGAAACTGCTCTTTATAGTTTGGAGGACATGAATTGTCAATAATTTATAGCAAACATTGTTAGACTATTTTTGAAATTCAATCTGTTAATACCTGAGCATTTCGAATAGCCCTAAAATTTGGAATTGTGTGTATGTGTATGTGTGTGTATATGTGTGTGAGTGTATGTGTGTATGTGTATTCACTAAGGAGTTTAAGGTTAGTAAAATCAATACGATGATGTTGTCTTGTAACAATTTCACTCAATTCTATAATCCTATATATATTCCATAGTCCCGAGTGTTTCAATTAATTTTATTTCAATATTACGTTGTATAAAAGTTAACCTAAATTAGGGTGCCCTGAAAAAGCTGTTTTTAGGTTAAATTTGGTGCAGTAATTTTTAATTTTGGCAGATAAATGCCCGAAATAATTAGGTTCTGCATTTATGAGATAATTTGCCTATAATTGGATATAAAAGTCTATATATTTGTTTATGTATTTTGTTTCGCATAATTCATTAAACGAGTCGACTCGGAAATTATTATTTCGAGCAAACTGTTCTATTTATTAATTTCAGACTGAAAGTTTTCATGGGACAAAGGCACTGTTGTAAAAGCAGGGAATTGAACGCCGCTAATATATTTTTATCAGTGCTGAAAGATTCATAGGGAATGATTGCATTTGAACATATAATTTTCCAATAAAATAATAAAAAGAGGTTTTTGACTTGAAGTTTTTGT
This sequence comes from Megalocaria dilatata, assembly GCA_034642435.1. Classification (NCBI taxonomy): domain Eukaryota; kingdom Metazoa; phylum Arthropoda; class Insecta; order Coleoptera; family Coccinellidae; genus Megalocaria; species Megalocaria dilatata. Next base: position 45,135,349 of record CM067859.1, on the reverse strand, counting down.
AATTGAATGAAGAATTTCCTGCCCTACAGGCAAATTCTTGTGATCATATATGGTGTTGGTTCTCGTAATCTCAAACGTGAACGCTGAAGTGCCTCAAGGCTCAATTCTCTTGCCCACCCCCTTCCTGATCTATACAAACGGTCTTCTTAGTACGACCTAGAAAAACATTGTAAGCTTCGCGGATATTAGCACACTGATGTCTTCTTTCACTGGTGACAAACCTTTGAGCACCGTTGAGTCTCACCTCCATAGATGTAGCAAACCGATTCACAAAGATGAACGAATGGAGTTAACGTGATCTGGTACAATTCAATGTCTCGAAGACTCATACAATAACTTTTTCGAGAAAAATTTAATTCGTGACTTTTGACTTGATGATGGAAAACCAGATGCTTCAGTCAAGTAATGCATCTGCTTGGCGAGACTCTCACCTCTCAGGCCTACAGACCTGTTGGTCTGAACATTTTACTGGCATTGCACGGTCTTCTTAGTACGACCTAGAAGAACATTGTAAGCTTCACGGATGATAGTACATTGATGTCTTCTTTCACTAGTGACAATCCTTTGAGCATTGTCGAGATGAACGAATGGAGTTAACGTGAACAGGTGCAATTCAATGTCTCGAAGACTCACACAAGTTTTTCGAGAAAAATTTAGTTCGTGACTTTTGACTTGATGATGGAAAACCAGATGCTTCATGCTCTCACCCCTTCGGTCTGTTGGCCTGAACATGTTACTGACATTGCAGAGTCTGCTGCAAATAAGCTGGAATATTTTTTCAAGGTAAGGAAATATTTCTCATCAGATTCTTCTACTGTATAAAGCCCAGATCAGACCAGGACTAGAATATTTCATCTCATGCTCGGAGGTCAGCATCGAAGCAATCGTCACAATTTCTTGATTCCATCCAGGAAGGAAAAGTACGACTTATTGACTTGCCAACTATATCAGCCAGATTGCAATCGTTGGAACATAGAAGGAGGGTTGCTAACCTGTGCTTGTTCTATAGGTATGATCACAGTCGATGCTCCATGTAACTGAAGGAAATGATGTTAGCTGCCATCAGATTCACACGTGGCACTAGGCCTGCGCAACAAGTACATCGCTATGGAGTTGAAATAACAACTCTTAGACCTTCTCTTTATCAGAAGTCCTACCTTCACTGAACTGGCCAGTTTGTGTTTCCTTCAGTGTATAATCTTTAATCGTTGAAGACGAGACTAAACGAGTTATAACTTTCCACTCGGGTATCAAGGTAACATAGGTTTCCCTTTCCTCGGGCGGTCGAGAATGAGAAAAGAACTCTGTAAATGGATGAATAGACACCACCGTACCTGATGGCTGGGGTAAAAATGGAGTTGCTTCTATGTATTTTTTATTTTTCATTCGATTCAAGTCTTGGGTGCTATACATATCTTATTGTGCTGTTGCAAGTGATTATTTTCAACATTTTCTTTGATGTATTTGACTTCGCCACATTACAGTATCATTGATGTATAAAACTTCATCATGTAACTTAAATTTAAACAATAAATTTAATTTTATCATTATAATTTTTTTCATTGTCAATTTGAAGAATTTGCAAACATTACTCCGGCGTTAGGCCATTTATAATGAACTGACAAAATAAATAATCTCCAAAACAACCCTCAACTTTTAAATCGGCTATCACAAAAAGCAGCGTTGTCAATTGGAAGTTCTCCGTCTTTGAAAAAACACCCTTTACCTAGATATGTATGTCTCTAAAACACTCGTTGGTATATTTTTCATCCCAACTTTTAGATTTCACAGAAATAAGAACAAAGCCAATCACTCTTTCCATTACAACGAATCCCAATTTCGCTGACGTCGAGGTCGTAAAAATTTTCCAGAAGAAGGATCCCATCACTTCCTATAATAACCCAATTTTTCCGATCCATCTTCCCGTTTATTAATCTCATCGAGATCATAATTGATCCAACTTCTCCCCCAATTTCTGATTTATCCTCATCAGATCGCAGTGACGGCGCACGTCTACTTCGAATAGGGGCCGAAATAACTACGTCACGTGTTCCAAAAATTGACATCGTTACGATGTAAAATTAGAACAACATGGGGGCGATGTGTGTGAATTGTTACAGTCATTAACATACGTGATTTATGTACAAATAAATGAGCTAAATGAACGATCGGATGCGTTTGATAAGCACGCGGAACGACCCCAAATGGGCGACCGGTTTGCGACACCCTCTGCCGTCGATAATCAATCAAATGCTGCAAAATTATATTGCAACGTTCCATTTTTTACACGTGAGCGGGACGTTCTTCCTGGCGACTGCTTGTGATCGCAAGCTGATTTATTTTAGCCCTCTCGAAATTTTTCATTTTGTATCCGGAGAACCGTCAGATTGGAACTACTTCTGACATTCGTAACTACAGGAAAAGGAACCAATAACATACCTTAAATATTTCTCAAAACATTTGAAAGCTTTAGTTATTGATAGTACAAATAATAGTCCGAACTCTCGGTTTTACCAAGCACATTTCTTTGTAACGAACAGTCACATTTGATTCAATGCATTTCTGGCTCGGATACAATAATATCTGTTATAACAAGTGATATCTTAAATATCAAACCTATTGATTCTGCTTACCTCTCTACAAATTTTAATTTGATAAAAATTTCTTCTCGGGAACTTTTTAAAATTAAATTAAATAAATGTCTTAGAAAACACAGTTTCAATTTAGTAAATTATAGAATTAAAATTTGAATATCAAAACAGATTTAATCTGTCAGTCTTTTACAATTTTAATTTCACAAAAATTTTCATTCAAAAAACTTTTAGAATTAAATTACGAATGTCTACATAAGCACCGCTTATATCTAATAGACGTCTACAATCAAAACTCAATAAACAATATGAAATGGAATAAATAAACCAACAAATATAAATTGTCAATCAAAATCAATAAATAAATAGTTGAAGGAGACAAAATTTTGTTTCTGATCTTACCATTATGAACACCAATTCCTTTTCAAAAACATAAAACACAACTTAAGGACTTCTCAAAAAATATAATTTATTTGAAATATTCAATATATTTAAATATTAAAATAAGTTATTATATTTTAAAAATCTCTCAGAACGTGCAATATTATTATAGTGCATAATTAAATCTGTTTTGATATTCAAATTTTGTTATATTCCTTCTATCAAATAAAAAGACTTTCTCTATTTTTTTTTATACATAAAATATATTTATATTTAGGCCTGAATAAAATCTCATTATGGAATGTCAATGGTTTAAAAAAACCTTATAATACCTTACACAGTTTTCTGTGATTTTTGTGACACAGTTTTCTGTGATTTTTAAAGTTAGTCTGTTTAATTAATTATCCGGTTATCACTCTGAGGTAAGATATACTGATTGTTAATTGATTTTGATTTTTTAAATATGATTCAGGGCCGATGAAGAAATTATCGAAAGTCTAATTGTTTTTTGAAGATATAGTGCATGTTTGAGAGATTTTTGAATTAACTTATTTGAATATTTAAGCATATTGAATATTTCAAATAAATTTTTTATTTTGAGAAGTCCTTAAGTTGTGTTTTATGTTTTTGAAAAGGAATCACAATGGTAAGATCAGAAACAAAATTTTGTCTCCTTCAAATATTTATGTATTAATTTCAATTGACAATTTATATTTGTTGGTTTATTTATTCCATTTGATATTGTATATTGAGTTCTGATTATATACGTCTATTAAATATAAGCGGTGCTTATGTAAATATTAATTTAATTCTAAAAGTTTTCTGAATAAAAATTTTTTTGAAATTAAAATTGTAGACCAATTTTGTACCACTTCTTCGATTAATTCATGCTTTTTCTCATCAATAACACGAGTTATGTGGGCTTCCAAAGCGCCTATTATTTCTGGTTTATCAGCATAAACCAATGACTTGACATAACCCCAAAAAAATAATTCAGTGAAGTTATGTCGCATGATCTTGGAGGCCAATTAATTGGACCATTTCTCGAAATAATGTTATCGCCAAATATTTCTTTCAATAAATCAATTGTTACGGTAGCAGCGTGAGGTGTAGCACCATCTTGTTGGAACTAAAACTTTTGAGTCGATACCATTCAAATTTTGAAATAAATAATCATTGATCATCGCTCTGTAACGAGAGGCATTCATTGTAACATTAGCTCCAGTATCGTTTTCAAAGAAATATAGACCGATGATGCCTCCAGCGTTAAAGCACACCATTGAGTGCATTTTTCAGGATGCAATGGAAACTGCAGAACTTCTTGAAGATTGTTTTCATTCCATATACGGCAATTTAGCTTGTTTACATAGCCGTTCAACCAGAAATGATCTTCATCACTAAACACAATTTTACGATAAAAAAGTGGATCAACTTCAAGCTGTTCTAGGGCCCAATCAGCAAACAAACGACGCTTATTATGGTCAAGTGGCTTTAGTTCTCGAACCAGTTAGATCTTGTATGGGTGTAGACCAAGATCTTTACGCAAAATTTTCCATGTGGTGGATGCACAGAGTCCAACTTGTTGTGAACGTCGACGAATAGACAAATTTGGATCTTCATTTACACTATGACCTACAGCAGCGATATTTTCTTCTGTACGTACAGTTATTTGTCCTGTTGTTGTTGCATCGAGTAGAGAAAATGTTGTCCGAAATCTATCGATAGTTCGACGGATAAGCTGCTCGGATCGACGATTATGTAAACCATAAATTTCACGAAGTGCTCTATAAGTTTGGCGAATAGAACACTGATTTTGAAAATAAATTTCAACAATTTGTAAACGTTGTTGCGGCGTGAGTCTTTCCATGATAATTTGTCAATACTTACTGAACAGAAATGTCAAAACAACATGGCTTCTACCTTATGTCAAATCACAGTTATTCCTATCGAAAATTCTATCAATCTAAAAAAACACCCGATACATTGATACGGAGCAAACGTTTGTATCCTTATAGTATTTAGTGAATATTTCTTATTAATATTCTATATTATCTTTGGATTCTTTTTTTCCTTCTGGTGCTGAGTAATTCGTGTTAATTCTTTATGTCTACTAAATTGAAACTGACATTTATTTAATTTAATTCAAAAAATTTTTCAAGAAAAAGTTTTTATCAAATTAAAATTTGTGATTAGTTCAGCAGAATTAATCTGTTAGATATTTAAGATATTGTAAATCATTCTATCAATTAAAAACCCCCTTTCTATTATTTTATTTTATATACAACAAAGAAGAAATCAAAGGTATATTGAATTCTTTTATTTTGAAGTTGAAGAAAATTCGAAAACCAATTAACAAAGAAAGTCGATCAAGCATTGCTTCAGTGGTTCAAATAGAAAAGAATTCAAAGTGTTACAATAAGTGGACCAATATTTCAGTAAAAAGTAGAGGAGTTTTTCAAAGATATGGTCCTCTAATAACGAACCAACTCTTAATTCAAAAAGCTGGATAGAGCGTTTTCAGAAGTGGTACCATATTTCAACCAGTAAAATTCATGGAAAAGGTGTATCTACTGAACGAAAAAAGGATTGGCTTGACAAAGTTAGACCTACAGTAAGATGTTAGGTTAGTTATGAATGAAAAATTAGTGATCAATAAAAAACAATATCATTTAAATGACTGCCTACAGTACCTCATCCGATCAACCCAATTTATCAGTCCATGTCGATTGTTTGGGGCTCAATCTCATGAAAGGCAACTTCGTTTTCGTGTTTCAAAGCATCAATCCTTTTTAGATGTGAAAATGAGCTTCATCGCTGAAGATGATTTTTCTATCTGGAAGAATGCTTATTTTCGGCCATGCGATCTTTAGCCAATTGAGCAGAGAGAAAACGACTCGGAAGTTCACGAGGTTCCACTTCTTGCACTAATTGAACTTTGTACGACAGTTCATGGCTCAGAATGCATATCATCACAAAATCACTTTTTTCTCGAGAATGGTGCTCTCTAACGCTATCAAGGAAGAGTACCCTTTCTCTTCAATAATGTATAAGGAGTCTATTTCTCTGATTAAAATTTCAATTCAATAACTCAGTCAAAAATAAGAAGAAATTTTATAAAAGACCGCCTCTTATCTCCGCCACTCATGAGAATCAGTAAGTTTTTCAATCACCAGACGATTCAATTTATCGAGAAACCTCCATGTCCTGAATTTCATCTCGATCCACTACATTTTGACCAAGATATCGTTAGTTTATTAGATTTTGGAAGTCATGTTGAAGAAGCTCTAACGTACATGGGGTGCATTTCGGGACCTGAGTTAATAGGAAATTCACTTCATATTTTGACCTCAAGAATCACCCCCTGAAATATATGAACTTGAAATCCGGACACCCTGTATAAGAGCACAGGGCTCGTAACCGAAAGGTCCCAGGTTCAGATGGGAAAAAATTTTTCTAGTTGAACGGGTTTCGGCCACCATTTCTCTGTTGGGTCGAAAATTAATAGCGCTGTGATCTAGAGTGGCGTTAGATCGCAATAACAAAGCCTACCCAGAACACAACTGAACTCCTAACTCGCACAAGTTGGAAAAGTTTCTGAGGGATCTTCACGAAAGATCTAGGAGTATAAGGATAATATAATATACGGGTGTTTTTTTTAGAGTGATAGAACCTTCTATGGGGATAAGACAAGTCGTTCTTCCGAAACAAGGATACGGGAACACGAAAAATGTTACATTAATAACAAACATAATTCAACTTATGCCAACCATTTGTTAGAGACAGTTCAGTAAAATTCGTAAAATTTATGGTTTACATAATCATCCATCAGAGCAGCTTATTCGTCGAACTATCGATAGATTTCGGACAACATTTTCTCTACTCGATGCAGCAATAACAAAAAGACAAAAAATTGTACGAACAGAAGAAAATATCCCTGTTGTAAAACATGGTGTTAATGATGATCCAGATTTGTCTATTCGTAGACTTTCACAACAAATTGGTCTCTGTGCATCCACCACATGGAAAATTTTACGTAAAGATACAACTGGTATAAGAACTAAAGCCACTTGACCATAATAAGCGTCGTTTGTTTGCTGATTGGGCCCTAGAAGTGCATCAGTTGATCCACTTTTTTATCGTAAAATTGTGTTTAGTGATGCTCATTTCTGGTTGATCAGCTATGTAAACGAGCAAAATAGCCGTATATTGAGTGAAACCAATCCTCAAGAATTTCTGCAGGTTCCATTGCATCCTGAAAAATGCACTGTATGGTGTGCTTTACTCGCTGGAGGCATCATCGGTCCAAAATTCTTCAAAAACGATGCTGGAGCTAATGTAACAGCGAATGGTTTCTCGTTACAGATCGATAATCAATTATTATTTGTTTCAAAATTTGAATGGTATCGACCCAGAAGTGTTTTGGTTCCAAAAAAATATTGCTACGTCTCATGATGCTACCGTGACAATTGATTTATTGAAAGAAAGATTTGGTGATAACATTATTTTGAGAAATGGTCCAATTAATTGGCCTCTTAGATCATGCGACATAACTCCACTGGATTATTTTCTTTGGGATTACGTCAAATCATTGGTTAATGCTGATAAACCAGAAAGAATAGACGCTTTGGAAGCCAACATAACTCGTGTTATTGATGAAATAAGGCCTGCATTACTCGAAAAAGTGATCCAAATATGGTTTGGTCGAATGCGGTACCTCAGAGCTAGTCGTGGTGGACATATGCTGGAAATTATTCTTAAAACATAAATGTCATATAATAAAAAAAAATTGGCTTCAATATTAATTTAAATGTACTTTATTTCAATTTAAAGTTCTATTGCTCTAAAAAAACACCTGATATAATATGTATAAGTAACTATAGAGCTAAACTGAATGAACTGGAGACTAATATGAAAATATACAAAACTACTTATAAAGCTCAATGAACTGGAGAGTTTGAAAATATTCAAGAATAATAGTACGGCTAAATTAGAGCAATAGGAGAATAGGATAAAAAAACTAACAACACTGGAAAAGCATTGTGAAACTATGGATCAATATTCAAGGAGAGAAATCATTAGAATTTATAACCCGGAAGAAATACCGAACGAAAATTTAACACAGAACGTTATATCCCTGATTGGAAGATTAATGAACATAGAACTTAATTCCGGAGATATTGAATCTTGGCATAGAGTGCGAAAAAAAGAAGGAAAACCGAGGGGTGTATTTCTGAAGTTGGTTGATCTCAAGAAGAAGAATTAAATTTTCAACTGCAAATAATCTCTCAAGGGCGCAGGGATAGTAATTAAGGAAGATTTAACCTTTGAAATAGTTAGGATACTAGAGGAATCTACAAAAAATTTTCTATCTCCAATACTTGGACGAAAAATGGTAGAATTTTTACTAAACTGAAAGAGGGAGTGATACATATTGTATCACTTGAACATCTAAATACATTGTGAATGATTTGTTCTATTCCCCTGCTGTACTAGTTTCTTTTTGATAATACATTTTGCTTTCAAGATTTCTTGATAGTATGGAATATTTATTAAATTTTCTAGAAGGAATAATAAATGACTTGCGAATATCAGGCTGTGCAGATTCTGACGGAGAACAAATGCGAAGTTACTACTATGAATGTAGATTGCGTTGAGTAGTTGAATGAATTTTCTTTATCCGACGATAACTTTTGTTTGAGAGTGTGCCAGATAAATATAAGGAGTGTGTCTAAGAATCTGGATGATTTCATAGCATTGCTTGAACATATCGAGTGTAGATATGACATTATAATACTATCTGAAACTTGCAGTATAGGGGATTTGTATATTTTACATATAAAGGGGTATTACAGAGAACCAAAACTTAATCAGAATGACGGAACTGTCGCGTATATCAGAGAAAATATTGAGCATTCCGTTTCGTTTAGCAAAAACAACAAGTTGTTTTCATAAAAATATCTTGCTGCAAAAATTTTTTACATAATGATGTCTTTGCTTTGTACCGCCCACCATCAAAAGATATAAAAGTATTCTTGAATGACTTATCAGAAGTCCTACAGGAAAAGATGCGAAAAAACATTACTATAATTTTTACAGGGGATATAAACATCACTAGATCTTCAATCGTCAAACGTAAACCAATATTTGAATATTATGCACTCATTAAGCACGAATACTACTTCGTGAACTATCTTCCCACTTCTCCCACCAGAGATACTTCTTTCCTAGATCATTTTTTTATTAGATCTAATCAAGAAAATTGTAAAAAAGGTTATTTCAAAGTCCATAGATATTATATAACCGATCATTGCCACAAATTGGCAAACATTTGGCTATAGCGATAAGAATTGACGGTTTGAGTGGCACCTTCTTGATTTTCAAAAAAGTACGGGCCAATCACTCCACCACACCAAATTGCACACCATACTTGACTTTTTGTAGATGTACTAGTCTCTCAGCAAATACATGAGAAGTTTCACTCACCCAAATGTGACAATTTTGCTTTTTTTCTTAACCACCGAGTGAAAAATATGCTTCGTCGCTGAAGAAAATTCGATGCGAAAAATCGTAATCCAAACGTTGTTATTCAAGCACCCAGTCGGCATATGTTCTACGCATTCTATGGTCAGCTGGCTTTAGTTCTTGTATCAACTGAACCTTGTAAGGATGGAGATGCAAATCCAGATGCAAAATGAATCGATAATCTTCTGTCTTCTTCAATACTTTCACTTAAAGTAGAAATATTTTCGATCGAGCGTGCATTTCGATGAGGTATGGGTCTTAAGACATCAGTAACATTTCTAGCCTCTTCGAATTATTTCGTTTGTGTTACCAATTGTACGCTCAGATGGACGATAATGTCGACCATAATCTGCCCGGAATGTACGAGACGTACTTATTACAGAATCATAGTTTTCGTAGAAGTTTTTACAATTTTCACACGTTCAGCAGTAGATAAACTAAACATATGAAGCTTCGTATTACAGTTCTGTTCGACATATGTCATTGAAACAGAGCTGTGAAACCCTGCCACGAAATGGATAACCCGTTATTTATATAGATATAAAGATGCCTAATACTGAAACGGTTACTATAAATGTTGTTAGATAACTAACCATATTAATTAATATTGAATTGTATCAGTCCTTACTTGGTGAAAATCCATATTAAATAATTTGAAATAAGGTTATTCTGATTTTCACAAATTCTACTGTGATAGCGAAACAATTGTTGTGAGTTTAACAATAAAAATTTGTGAAAATCAGAATAACCTTATTTCAAATTATATTAATTAATGACGGAGTTGTCTTATACGTCCTTCAATAGATGAAAACTAAAATAATGGATTGGATGTTATATGAGATCTCACAATTTGTTGCGGTGGATTGTGGTGCGAGAGATGGCATTGTTTCACATTTTTTGTTTCTGATTAGATACTATTTTCTTATTTCATTAGACAACAAGCCTACAATATACTCTAGACACAAGAACTGAACCTTACAGTTACATCCTAGAAAGTTTCAGCATCACCCGGACCTTGTTATGAACAATGAACCTATATTAATGGATATAGTTATCTTCAGGACATCGATATAGCGGGAAGATGAGAGGGTATCACGTTCAAATCACTGGAGCAACAGATAGACAACAGGGGTCGGAAATCGCGTCTTAGGAATTAGTTGTTTAGTTTGGATGATCGAGAGCTCCTCCAACTTGGGTGGAAACATGAATTAATTATCCGACAGCGTCTGATCCCTCTGGAGACTAAAACTTAACAGATCTTATACACAAGTCCCGGATCTGCATGAAATATTCCTTGTCTTGAGAGAAGACCTGTTCTACCTAGCGAGGCATTGATGGGATTATGTTATATAATATGCATTTGCGCTTTTGGTTGGCTTGTTCGGTAGAAGTTTTAGATAAAACCTTGTAGGTAGGAGATGCGGATGATATTGGAAAATATGTTAAGTATTAAATCAATTCGCAATTTCTATTAGGAAACTCTATATTGTATTATACTTTATGAAATGTGTTTGCATAATTAATCCAGTCTTAGATAATCTGTTTTGACATAGATATGAAGGAAAAATAAACCGAAAAAGAAGTGAAAATGAAATTGAGGTTTAAAGACAAATGAGTTAACAGGAAAATTCACTTTCAATTCACTTTCACCCGTTTATAAAACACGTCAAATGATAACGTGCCTCATAGTATGCCAGTAAAACCGAAATACCAAACTTAAATTAGAGTTATTGAAAAACTGTTCCTGCCTGAATCACGTATTGCACTAGCTTACACAAATGTTTTTTTGGTTGTAACATAAACCTAAATAGCATATTATAGTAGATACAAATTCAAAAATGAGAAGAAGTGGTACCACGTAAGTTTTTCTTGTTACATTTAATGTTATAATAATATCTGATGTGTATTGAAAAAAAAATTATTTTCTAACCGTATATATCGACTTCATTTAGTTTTACACCTACTAAACGTAGCTTACATTTAAAAAAACACAAAAATTACAAATATTGACTTGACATACTGATTAAATTCTATTTTTTCCTTTTATGAGGGGCATATCTTCACTCTTCAAAAACCAGCAGTAATGACCCATCATGGCTGGATATCATCGTCCTTGATAGCAAATTTCCATTGTCCTTATAATTTGGTCGAGTCTTTCATCCTGCTCGTCACTGAAGCTCTCAAATTTTCAGGAAAAAATTACAGATGTGAATGGAGGAAAGGAATGTTTAATGACATTTGGGCTCTAGCGTATTATAGGCATCTAATATAATAATCTAACTGTTGGTAGTTTGCATCCATATTGTTGCCCAAAAATCCTCTTACTACACTAACAAATGAGTTATTTCATTTTTTATTATTATTATTATCCTGATAATCCTAGATCTTCTGTGAAGATCCCTCAGAAGCTTTTTCAGCTTGTGCGAGTTAGGAGTTCAGTTGTGTTCTGTGTAGGCTTTGTTACTGCGATCTTGCGCCACTTTAGGTCACAGCACTGTTAATTTTTGACCCAACAGTTCCATATTCTGAGTTCCTGCCTGGTAAGCTTCTCTGTAAAATTAACGTCGTCCAGCAATTTTCTAATTTATGGTCCAATAAAAATGCCTTCTTTTAATTTGACATCACTTAATTTGGAAAAGACTTGCTTTAAGTATTTGAATCCATCGCCATCTTTATTCATGGCCTTCACTAAGTTTTTCATCAACCCAAGTTTAATGTGAAGCGGAGGCAGAAGGACATTTTTGGGGTCTACAAAAGGTCTAAACTTAACATTTTGAGATACTGGTTGGAATACACTTCATTCTGGCCAAATTTTTGTTATATAATGCTGATTTACTGCACGACTGTTCCCTAGACAAAGAAATCGGCAATATTTTGTTAATCCTCCCTGAAGTCCCACTAAAATTCCTGTAACTTTCAAGTTCAATTTATACGTATTGTATTTTATTTTATTCAAAAAAGTGCGCACATTTTCATAACTTTCTTCTATCGTCACTGAATGAGCAATTGGTATAGAGGTTTTCAAATTTCCATTATGCAATAACACAGCTTTTAAATTGTATTTAGACGAATCTATAAATAAACGCCACTCAGAGGGAAAATTTCCAATATCAAGTTCCCGCATTAAATTATCAATATCAGTACACGCACACAACGAATTTTTCATACTGAAGAATGCAGAAAAAGGAGCATTTTTTTCTGAAATTCGTAATTTTCATCTTGTTGTCTAAAAAGTTCTAATCCTTAAAACAGGAACCAAGAAGTTCTGACTGTTGCTTTGATAACCCCAAATCACGTACTATCATTCAACTCACTTTGAACAATTGAAGGTGGCTCTCCAGAACTGCGACCTGAAGTAAAAGTAGGATCGGTGGACTGTTTTTCCGAGCTTCCTGATGATGCGTTATCTCCAACATCTTTCAAGACAACGAATCTAAAGGTGCGATCGACACTGATAAATCTGCATTATGAGGAACAGGTCGTGTTGCAGACTGAAAATTTGGATACCAGAATAGTTATTGGCTATTTGAGGAAGGCCTCTTTTCCAAGTGACTACCAAGCAGTCTCCACAGTCCACCCCTAGAGGTAGAAAGTGTGATAAGGATTACGCCATATCATCGCGCGTGGCGAGAACCCCTCCGAAGAGATGAACCCACCAGCTTCCAGTTTGGGCCCCGACTCGAAAGCCAGAACCGTCTGACTGGTAGCAGCGAAGCACTATCCAACCTCTACTGGCTCAGCAGGTCAGTACCCGAGTTGGTTTGAGACGCAACTCACCCGCCGGAGGGAATTCTTATCCATCCACCCGAACGCAGTCCCATGAACTAAGATAAACTCAAGATTGACGACTACAATTGATCCTGGTACGAGCACCGTCTAGCAGACTATACGTCCTGACCCACCGTACCCATGTGAAGTCATTTGATTGATCCTGGCGTCAAGCACTAATGGCGGAGCCATTTTGTCGAGATCCACAAACCCTAAATTGCTACGCACAGATCCAGGGGCCAGGACCAGCCGGTCGAACCGTCAAGTCCCGTTAAACCCCGAGTCGTTTCATGAGAATATCCCGAAAATGAGGCTCTGCGAACAGATAAATGAAATACCCCCCTAGTCCAGCATGCGGACTTTCAACCACTGCCCACTTGAGTCCAACACCAATTGGGGTGGCCAGGTGGTACAAGTAACACCTGTGGGCAAGACCACCCCCCGAGGTAACGCAGTATGCTACATAACGCACTCGGCCATTACACAGAATCCGGAGATTTATACTGCGATAGGGTAGAGTACGCCAGTTTTAAGGGAGAAGCCCTGTGCTGCGACAGACTCCCTTGTCACTGATTTAATCAACCGGCTCAGCCCTCCATTTCACCTGAGTAAAACTAGGGCCCCATTCGGAGATCTTCCACCATACAGGTCCAGTGACTGGCGCGAAATGGCATTACGTTAGACACCAAGACTTAACCCTCCAATTCGCCGGGACGAATCTAGGGTCCTAGTCAAGAGAGCGCCCCCATCACGTCAAGATCTAATGCCTGGGGGGCGTGAAAATTTGGATAGTCGATCTTGTGCTTTCCCTTTTTGGAATAACCTTCAGTCTTTGTCAGGCAAACATAGTAATCGGCTAAATGATGGGGTTCTCGCCATAGGGACTGCAATATGCATGCTTTTTCTCTTCCCAATCATTCACTGCACCAATATACACTACAACGAACACAGCACACATGGGGTCCCACTGCTTGTCTTGATATCCAATTAAAGAACCAAAATATTGGAAGTGGACTTTTTTAACATTTTCAGAAAATGGCATGGCTTGTGATTTCACCATAAATTCTCCACAAATATAACACAATTTCTCAGGAGAGATTTTGTCTCGACATTTCGTCATTAAAACAATTTCTTATCTACACACAGGAAAATACTCACTTCGAAACTCAACAGAAGACTGATTTTTGATCTAAATTTTATGTCTAATATTGTAACAACACAGGTAATTTTCCTGTTATAAAATGAATCCATTTTAACCGACCCCTCATAAAATTGACTGCTTGCTAATGCAAAATGGTCTTATTGAGTTATTGAAAAGTGGTACGTGGGCTTTAGGAATACTTTTTCTATTATTAGAAGGGTGTTTCCATCAAAAAAATAAAGATTTGCTTCGTGTTACTAAAATCTTGTCGACCAGTGTTATCAAACTGGTAATGAAAATTTTCGATCTTATCTATATATTTCTATATGGGATGCCCAAATTATCTCTAACCAAATTTGGCTTCTTCAGGTATTACATTGTACTGTCAGTTACATTGTACAGACAGTACAATGTAATACCTGAAGAAGCCACATCGTGGTGAAACAATTGTTGTATTAGTACAAACATTTTTGTGGAAATAAATTACTGTCATATACACATTTTTTTAATTATAATACATTCTATTAATTCATTTTCATTAGACAAAAGATGTGAAACTGTGAATGTACAAACAGTGAGATGTATACCATATGAAAAAAAATTATTCGTTTTTATTGTTCATACACATTTAAAACTTATCATAAAAAATTTTGAAAATGCCTGCCACTTTCTCTAGTGCAAAGCCTTCATTCTTCTCAGACAGAATCTACAGCTTTCCGCAACTTCCACCGTATTGCAGCGTATTGTATTCTTTCGATAAGCTGATCACGAGTTTAAATTATTATATCTTTCAAAACAACCCAAAGGAAGACGTCAAGAGGTGTAAGGTCGGGACTTCGAGCAGCTCATCTGATCGATGTCCTTTCTATTTTCCTTCAAAATGAACTTCCATCTGTTCTGTAACTATTATTCTATTGTGTACTGGACAACCGTCTATTTGAAAGCAAATTTGGAAAATGAAATTTCAGATTTATTGGAAGACATGCGTCTGAAGCAACGGCTCCAAATTTGGTTTCAAATAGTTGTTCAGCACACAATAGAAGAAAAGTAACAGAATGAATGGAGGTTTATTTTGAAGGAAAAAGGATGGGAAGATTCACTGATCAGATGGCCTGCCCGAAGTCCCGACCTCACACCTCTAGACTTCTTCCTTTGGGGTGTTTTGAAACATATGATGTTTACTACCGCAATGCATTCTCGTGACCAGTTCATCGAAAGAATACAGCGGAAAGCTGTGGATTTTATTCAAAAAGAATGTAGGCTTTGCATTAGAGATTTTGGCAGGCATTTTCAGAATTTTGAAAACTTGTATAAATGATTAGGAAGGTCGTAAATAATTATTTTTCCTGAGATTGTGTATATCTCACTGTTTGTACTTTTACAGTTTCACATGTATTGTCCAATGAAACTGGAGATCTAAAAGAATATAAATTGCAAGTGTAACGAACTTTTATACATCGTAACGAACTGTTTGTTATACATCGTTAAAAAGCTTCATGGAGTAGGCAGTTTTTGCACATAATTTCAATGGGGACTTACGCGGCGGAATTTAGAGTAAACTTTGACTAAAGATTATTGCTGAAAAAAATTTGATTATCATTTTTTTGAAACCACTTTATAACAGGTAGGTATTCCGTAAGAATCTCTATGAAACCCTAGTTGAAGGAAAATTTTCCGCTCTTTCGAATCGTGTACACTGAATTTTGATTAAGGTGATAGTTTTGAGGTTACGCCATGTTTTTACTGAAAAAATTATTAAACGTTACAAAATAGTAGAATCTCTATATTTTTTGTTGCAAATTGCTTGTGGAATCACTTGGGCACCCTGTATAAACACATTCGCTGAGAACATTGAAGTGTTTGCGTTTGGTGTTTCTCCAGTATATAAACAGTGTAAATAATTTTTCATGGGTTTTCTTGGACTTTTTCCATATATCATCAAATGCTTTTGTCACCCTTTCTTTAATGTTTGGCGGAATGATTATTCCGGATGTTGTCTTCTAGACCTGAATAGCTCGAGCCAAAAAACGAGGTGACTGCCTTATTTCCATTAATGTTCAATTAAATACCTATTTACATGGCTGATGTCAATTCTTACAAATATTTGTATTTAGTGAATATTTATCCGAAGATAGTCCGTAGTTTCTCTTTAATGTTACAAATCCGACATCCTGAAATTGTTGATTTTGGATGGAATGGTTTATTTTGAACAGGTTCATATTCAATTGGAAAAAATGACATCCTATGTAATACTATGTATTTGAAAATCAAAACAGATTTAATCTGTTGTCTTCTACAATTTTAATTTCAAAAAATTCTTTGAAGAAACTTTAAGAATTAAATTAATGTCTTTATAAGCACTGCTCATATTTAATAGACGTCAAAATTCATCATACAATATCAAACGGAATTAAGAAAAACCAACGAATATAGATGGTCAATTGAAATTAAAATATAAATAAGCAAACATTTTTTGTTTCGTTCCAGGCATGCGTAATGAACTCTTCAGACAAACTTACGAAGCCCTGTTTGTTACAAAATGTATTGTTTTCTGATCCCATATTAATGAAAAATAACTCTTTCTCAAAAATATAAAACATAATTTCAAGAACTTCTCAAAAACTAATTTATTTGAAATATTCAATATATTTAAATAAATTACTTCAAAAAATCTCAAAACATGTAGCACATCCTCAAGAAATAATTAAAGTTACGATAAGATCAGTTCAACTTTACATATAAAAAATAATAAAATCAATTAAACAATGTATAGACTTACTCAGTGACATTTTAGGAATACACGGTCCTCAACAGACATATAAGTAAACATCTTTATATCCAAGGTACTTATGTTCCATGTTTACAGAAAATCATACAAAGCTTATAACTGAGGCCAAGTGCCTTATAAGCTTTGTATGATTTTCTGTGAACATGGAACATAAGTACCTTGGATATAAAGGTGTTTACTTATATGTCTGTTGAGGACCGTGAATTATATTTGTTTTTTGAAGATATAGTGCATGTTTTGAGAGATTTCTGAATTAACTTATTGGAATATTTAAATATATTAAATATTTCAAATAAATTATATTCTTTGAGAAGTCCTTAAGGTGTGTTCATGTTTTTAAAAGGCAATTGGTGTTCTTAAAGGTAAGATCAGAAACAAAATTTTGTCTCCTTTAAATATTTATTTATTAATTTTAATGACTTTCGTATATCTGTTGGTTTATTTATTCCATTTGATATTATATATTGAGTTTTGATTATATACGTCTATTAAACGTAAGCGGTGCTTATTTTAGACATTAATTTAATTCTAAAAGTTTTTTTAATAGAATTTTTTTGAAATTAAAATTGTAGAAGACTAACATATTTCAATTTGTTCTGATATTCAAATTTTGTTATATTTCTTCTATCAAGTAAGCCTTTTTCTATTATATTTTGAACTGTGGTTCTATGACATTTCAATTTCAATTCAAAATTTTTTGAGGGATATCTTAAAGAAAGTAAGTAGAAGTTTCGGAGAAATTATTCGGACATTAACTGTTAACTGAATAAAATATTTGAAAAAACCCTTCCAAGTAGTTTTCAGTTTAAATATTAAACTAATTTATCTGCCTTGCATATAAGAAAGTTCTAAAAGTCCGAAATGTGACAAAACAAACTTTTATTCATGGCATTAGGAATCCGATTTCGGACTCAAAAGCATGATCACTTCTAAAAATAAAATCGTTTCTCCAACTCTCCTGATCCGTACTTTGACGAGGTATAATCTAGTGTAATTTTACAAATCCTTGTTTATTCAGAGGCGCAACTCGGGGCAATGCTCAGATAAATAAATTCTACCTGTACCAAGTACACAAATAGAGAATGACATCTTTCTCAGACGTCTTCTTTTTGTTTCAGGTAACCTGGGTAGAGATCAAACATAAGGTAATACGATTATCGGTAGCTCTTAGATCTTATAATGTTTACCTTTCCTTTATACTCGCAAGAAAAAACTGTGGAACACTTTCTTCAGTAACCGTCTCTCGAGATTAGAACGATTTATCCGATGTTTTTCATTCTTGTGACTCTCAGGAAACACAATGGTATTTTTGAGGACACTCGAGTTGAAAAGAATACAGGAAACATAGAAATGCAACCGTCGGTTTGTTGTGCGGACAGAGTCAAGCGGAAAAATCAAAGGGGCTGTTCTTATTTCTTATTTATACAATTGATCGACCATGTGCGAAAGTGAATGGTCGTATTTTATTGGAAGACGTGTGCCTTCGGCTAAATGAACCGTGGGTTCTCCGACAAAAGTTATAGTTTGTCGACTGTGCGACATTTATTTATTTCTTGATTCATGAAGGGTGCTCCGAAAAAATGCTATTATCATAACAGAGCAGGAAAAATTTCCATTCATTTAATAGGCGAATATACAGGATGATTTGAAATAGGATCCAAAAGGAGGTATGGACTATAAATATTTAGATAATATTATTGAATTTATTGTCCGACTTTATCGACAAAAAAAATTATACTCAAAATATTTCTATATAATTCCAGCTGATGCTCGTGACTTCGTTCACATCGACTTTATTCTACAACTGAAGATGAAATTTCATAAAGTTACCTGAATTTGAGTTGAATTTCGGAATTTGATTATTTGGAATGAATAGAACTCGAAATTTTAGAATTGATATTATCCATATTATGTACCAGTTACATTCAAGAATATCGATGAATAGTAAATTAAGATCAATTTCAACAAACTTTTTATTAATGAACAATAATTTTTTCACTACAATGTAGCATATTAAATAATATGACTAATCGGTTAGAAGATTCCTACTGAAAAACAATAATTATTCGAAATCGACTTCTCGTTTAATATTTTATGACTCGGCTCACATATAATACTAAAATTGATTTAGTTGGAACAATTTAGGTGCAACTCAAAAGAACTCTTTGAAGTAATCTTCATAAATATGTGTATATGAATAGTGGCGAGAAAATTTGGGTGGGTGATTCCTTGTCAAAAAATTGTCTTTCATATAAACTTCATTTTTTTGAGTCCCTCATGCTAACTTACAACCCCCTAAAGATGGCGGCCGAAAAACAGTTTTTAATTTTTTTCTTAAAAAACGAAAAACTGACAATAATTGTACTTGAATCAGACTTTATCAATACTAGTCAGTTGTCATAACAAAATGACATCCGCTAACTAGATAAATTCTTCTTCGGAAATAAATGCAGCCTCTACGACTCACGCTATTGTTTTGATAATTTTTTTTTCTCAAAAACCTCGAATTTATGAAGAAATCACAAGAGACCTTATTTGTTAAGAAGGGATCAAGCTACCTAAAATTGATTTTTTTATTGTAAAATGGGAATATGGAAAAAAGTTTCTTGCAAAAGAAGGTTTAGGGGTGGCTTTTGCTACTCCTTGCAATCATAGAGGAAATTTTTGAGTGCCCTCTAGCCCGCATAAAATATCTGCCCAATTTTATTCTTGTCAGTTTTTTGGTTTTTAATAAAAAGATTAAAAACTCTTTTTAACAGCGCTATCTTAACTGTAACTAAGCAAGGGCGGCTCAAAAGAATAAAGTTTATATAAAAGACTCTCCTTATTTTTTGGCAACTATACATACACACCCTGTATAAGAAGTAATTCATAGAAATAAATTTTTTTGGAATAGAAGCAAAATTATGCAAGAAAACTTCACTATAAATAGAGAAATATGTATTAAATTTGTATGGAATATTACTTGGAAACCACGTTTGAAGGAGAGTATCAAATTTATCTCCGTACTGAGTGTTCAAAATTTTCAATTCAATGTATAACCTAAAGTAATCTAAAATTAGTAGACATTATCGGAAACGAGGAAAAATCTTCGTACCAAGTGAATAACCAAGAAGTATTATTTCTGAGTATCAACAAAAGCGTTATTTTAATCCATTTCAAGATTATTGGAAAAAAAAATATCAAGCCATCTTGATGAATCCATCTATTTCAAAACAGAAGACCCAGAAAGAAGTGAAGCGAGTTAAAAATATTACATTCTTCAAAAAAAATTTTTGCAAGGTAAGACAATTTTAATTTAAAAATTTAAATTCTATTTTCGTAAATATAATAACTTCTATCACAATTTAGGATAACCATAGAGTAGTTTATTTTTTTAATTTATTGTTGTTAGTTTTTTAATGAAAAAATTTTTCAAAAATTACCTTTAAAAATACTGTTCATATTATAAAATCAAATTCCAAAGAATAATCGATCAGAATTCCAATTTCTTTAATCGGATGAATTGAAATTTTATTCAGCATTGAGAATTCACCCTAACCATTTCAAATAAAAATTCAAAAAAGTTATATATTTTCAAAATAATTGATGAATTGAATCCATTACAGTATATACTGCAGAAAAGTTGAGGCTTAATTGGGTTTTGTCACTAGTTTTCCACATTACGTGAAGAAGATAAAATACAAATATGGTATTAAAAGTTAATGGTGTTTGTAATTTGTGAGAATATAAGAGTCGGCGTAAGGTCTAACGATCTAGCTGGCCACTCAATAGTACCTCTTCATTTATTGGGGACAATTGGGTTCAATTAAGGTCCTGCTGGAATCAGATATTTTCATTCGGTAAGCTTGTATCTACTGCAATAGGAAATAAGTTAATAAGGAAGGAGTGTGAGCCAGACAGGCGTGATGCGCAGGCTCTGCCTGTGACGCCGGGACCATGCGTCCGCTTGGAACGCTGATCGTCAAACGTCGTGCCTTGCTCTATTTGAACTTGGCTGGGACGGTTAGTCACGATTCTGTTGACTGGTCGGGTCCTCTATCAGTATGCCGGTCAAACTACGACGGAGCAGGCAGGTTTCTGGACAAGGAGCGAAGAAGTTGTTCGCTACACACTTCCCCTCTTCTCTCGAATGAATATAGATATTGCGAGGGAGCTTCCACCTTTTACTTAGGGAGACGGCGTTTCGTTTCCGAGCATGAGCATCTGAAACTCGTCAGACAGGCTTGATGCGCAGGCTCTGCCTATGACGCCGGAGACCATGCGTCCGCTTGGAACGCTGTTCGTCAAACGCGGTGCCTTTGCTTTATTTGAACCTGGCGGGGACGGTTAGTCACGATTCTGTTGACTGTTCGGGTCCTCTATCGGTATGCCGGTCCAACTACGAAAGAGCAAGGCAGGTTTCTGGACGAGGAGCGAAGAAGTTCTTTGCTACACTACTATATCTCTATATAACATTTCCAACCAGTTTGAAACGTGCGCGTGTCTGCAATTTGTCCCTGTGTTCAACAAAACATTCTCGAGTTTGTTTGAGTACGGAAATGTTATACAGATGTATGTTACACTATCTCGATTTGTAAAACTTTCTATTACCATAGCTCATACTCCTTATTAATGATATTTGGTACAGATAAGCCGAATTAATTTATTTGAATCAAATCTAGGCAGCCCCAGGCAATCAAATCCTACTGCCGAGGCCCGCTACTGAGTAAAATGGAATAGTAATCAGGCATATCTACTGTTATACAGGGAGTACATGAATATTGACGAAAAAATTTAGGTGATTCCTTGTTAAAAGATAGGGTGGGTCTTTAGTATAAACTTAATTTTTTTGAGCCCCCCTGCTTAGTTACAGCCTCCTAAAGTTGGCATCCGAGAATCAATTTTTGAGTTTTTTCTTAAAAACCAAAAAACTGACAAAAATAATATTTAGCAGACATTCTACGCGGGCGAGAAAACACTCAGAAAAAATTTGGTGATATTCCTCTATGATTGCAAGAAAAAGCCACCCCTAAACCTTCTTTTGCAAAAAACTTTTTCCATATTCCTATTTTACAATAGAAAAATTAATTTTGGATAGCTTGATCTATCTTGACACTTAAGGTCTATTGTAATTTCTTGCTAAAATGCAAGTTTTCTGAGAAAAAAAAATTAATAAACATGATAGCGGAGTCGTAGAGGCTGGAATTATTTCCGAATTAGAATTTATCTGGTAAGCGGATGACATTTTGTTATGACAACTGGCTAGTTTTGATTAACTTTGATTCGGTTACAATTATTTTTTGGTCTGGCTTATCATTTTGAGATTTTTGTCACCAACTCATTAAGATGGCGGTGTAACTAAGCAAGGGGGGGCTCAAAAAAATAAAGTTTATATGAAAGATCCAGCCTATTTTTTGACAAGGAATCACCCCTAAATGTTTTCGCAACTATTCATATACACCCTGTATAGTGTGCATCATCCTTAAACTGGGTAAATAATACTTTTGAATCAATAGAAGATAATGGATTTCAAACAAAATCGACTTCAGCAACGTCTATCATCACAGGAACTTCGGTTTCTCCTAAACCCAAATTCACACAGAAACCATGAATCTGCTAGAGAAATTTCGATTCCAATTTTAGCGTTTGTGGCGTTCATTTCATCCAGTAAAATAGTAGGAAGTGGTGGGAAACCTACTTGGGATGCATCAGGCTTTATAACGAACTACACTATTATTCGCAGATCAAGTAACAATGATAACAATGTGATTGTTTTATGCCAGGAGTTCTCAAAATGTTCCTCTCAAAACGGTGAGTATGTAAGGGATATTATTTGAAATATTTTTGTTTCACATATATTAGAAACGTAAGAATACTTCAGTGAGAACTTTCAATGATTTGTGCCTTTAACAATGATTGTATTATCTAAATACAATCAACTGAAGTAAGACTTAATATGTTGATTTTAACTATTAACTAAACCTTGTGTTTCATTTGTATTTGATCTAATATAATATTAAAAAAATATCTTGTGAATAATGAAGTTAACCGATTTGCATTGAAAGTAAATTTTACCTCAGAGTGCTGCTTCTGCTCTGGAAGGAAAAGGTACCACACTCCAAAGCGTCAGATACGGATTTCGTGTCATGGCAATATTCACCAGATCACACGTCCACATTTTGTTCGAGAGTACTAACGAAACAACGATTTTGTGAGTACAACTAGTCGGAAATTTTGTTCTCATTACAATATGCGAAGCGTCAAAAACGTACAGGAGATCTGTGAGTAAAATATAACTAAGGCAATGGATATTCTCATTATACAGACATTTTTTAAACGCACTTTCAGGGATCTAACTACACGGCGCGATTTTTTTTTATATCTTTCATCCACTGAAAATGGCTGCCACAAAGTTATGAGAAGATTAGATGGTAAATAGAGCAGCACCGATTTCATACCGAAACATTGAAAATGTTCAAATGTACTGTTGCTAAAAATCCTTAAGGGGAAAGAAAAATAGATCAGACAGGGTGAATCATAACTATTGGTACATGGGTTGAGAACAAGTTATTTGGGTCAAAATATGACGTTTGGAACAAATATTTTTCAATAATATATTGCTGTGGAAAAAGGTTGAATTTTTTTTCGCGTTTGGATAATAACTTCACTGTTTATTTCTCATTTATTACCAAAATCGGCACAGAGACGTTACTTTGGACTGGGAATATTATTTTATGTATTACTCCACTTTCTGTGATAGGGGTGCCACGTGAATCATTCCTGAAGAAGAAAGTGATAGCTATTTTGTCCAAACTTGATAGTAATTATGATTAGAAATCACTATGTAAATATTATTTCTACGTTTGGTACTCTTGATTGAATACGATTATTTCATCCGTTTTTGAGAAAAACAAATCGAACAGTTCATTTTCTCCGAAGGGGGGTTTCCAATAACAGAAAATAAAAAAACTTTTAACGTAGGACTACTATTTCGACAGTAAAGAAGAATTAGAAACAATTTAACATAAAAAGAACAAACTTAAAGTAAATGTTCTACGTGGCATCCTCCGATTTCTACGTCTTTTCTAATTATTGTAATAAAAAAAGAATTCCGGATGTCATTATTTTGTCCTCTTATAAAATTAGACACATTTTGTATTATAACATAAATAAATGTTAATTCTTGATAGAAGGTATATAAAATTATTTAAATATTTTAATATTAGCCCTCTACATATTTGATTTCAAAAAATTATATTTAATGATTATAACTTCTGAAAATAAATTAAAATTAAAATAATGTCATATCAATTGACATATAAAATAAACATTCATTATAAGACATCCGAATGGTATAATAAAATCCAATAAATAAAAATTATTAACCAAAATCCTATAAATTAAATATTTTGAATAGACAAAATTTTGTTTCTGCTGATCAATCTTATGAAAACCAATATCTCTAAAAATATCCAACATAATCTTAAGAATTTCATCATAAAACTATCTTACTTAGACTATTCAATATTATTGGATATCTAACTAACTTTGTATAAAAACTCAAGATATGTAAAACATTACTGAAAAAAGTTTTAAGAGAGACTTTGCTTCTTCAGTATTCAAATAATTCATATTCAATAAATATAATATCAATCAACAACAAATATTTACTCACCCTTCAATCTTCTAGAAAAGACTTCTCCGAAATGAAACCTTTAAATGTAGAGAGAACGGTTCACTACACACAAAAATATTTCTGTGGTTTACCCTTGATCTAGAAGATTGAAAGACAATTTAACGGCCTCTGCTATAGCACAAGGACTATCTGTATAAAGAATGTTATATTAGACTATTCAATATTATTGGATATCTAACTAAGGTACTTTATATAAAAACTCAAGATATGTAAAACATTACTGAAAAAAGTTTTAAGAGAGACTTTGCTTCTTCAGTATTCAAATAATTCATATTCAATAAATATAATATCAATCAACAACAAATATTTACTCACCCTTCAATCTTCTAGAAAAGACTTCTCCGAAATGAAACCTTTAAATGTAGAGAGAACGGTTCACTACACACAAAAATATTTCTGTGGTTTACCCTTGATCTAGAAGATAGAAACACAATTTAACGGCCTCTGCTATAGCACAAGGGCTATCTGTATAAAGAATGTTAAGAAAACCAAATAATTATATATTATGAATAAAATAACATAAATAAAGGTTAATTCTTGATAGAAGGTATATAAAATTATTTAAATATTTTAATATTAGCCTTCTACATATTTAATTTCAAAAAATTATATTTAATGATTATAACTTCTGAAAATAAATTAAAATAATGTCATATAAGTACCACTTATATCAATTGACATATAAAATAAACATTCATTATAAGACATCCGAATGGTATAATAAAATCCAATAAATAAAAATTATTAACCAAAATCCTATAAATTAAATATTTTGAATAGACAAAATTTTGTTTCTGCTGATCAATCTTATGAAAACCAATATCTCTAAAAATATCCAACATAATCTTAAGAATTTCATCATAAAACTATCTTATTTAGACTATTCAATATTATTGGATATCTAACTAAGGTACTTTATATATAAATAAATATTTTCTGAGAAGTTCTTAAAGTTATGTTATGTACTTTTGAAACGGAATTAGTTTTCATAATTGTAAAATCAGAAACAAAATTTTTTCTAATTCAAATATTTCTTTTTTAATTTCAATTGACAATTTATTGGGTTATTCATTCCATTTGATATTTTATTTTGAATTTTGATTTCATACGTCTACTAAATATAAGTTGTGCTTATAGGACATTAATTTAATTTTAAAATTTTCTTCAAATTAAAATTTTAGAGGACTAACAGATTAAATCTGTTTTGATATTCAGATTTTGTAATATTCCTTCTATCAAGTAAATAACCTCTTCTTATCATTTTGCTTTTTTATTGATTATAATTAGTGTATAGAATGATTTTTTTTTTTTTTGGTTTACACCTGCTAGGTGAAGATATTTTGTGATATGGTAGATGTCACATACAGTAGTTGCCTTACTTATGTGACTATTGTTTATTCACTTTATATTTGGTTATATGAAATGCGTTTCAAGCTTTTTTATTAATTGTAATTGATATATAGAATGATAGAATGTGTTTTTTTTTGATTTGAACCTGCTAGGTGAAAATATTTGGTGATAGATTGTGATATGTTAGATGTCACAAGCAGTTCCACTTCTTCTGTGACTATTTTTTATTCACGATATATTTGGTTATATGAAATATGTTCCAAGCAAGAGAAAGAATTCACTTATATTGTTATTATTATAATGTACTATCACAGTGATTTCAGAATAAACTTTATTATTATTATTTCCTTTTATGCATTATCAATTCATTTCCACCACATGTGATGATAATCTTTATGTCTATAAAATGATATCTAGGGCATGTTTAAAATTTAATTCAAGAGATTTATTTCGATTAAAAGCTGTATAGGTTCCGGAGAACTAATTCAGCTATTATCTGTAATATTAAAAAATTTCTTCATGGTAAATTTTCAATATACTACTCTGTCAAGAAAGTACCGGGAATTTTCAATCAAAACAACATTTTTACATTTAATCGTCAAAATTTATTGGGTCGCCTTCAAACTAGGCTCCATTTGCTCCAATACATCTATGCCAACGGCACTTCCGATTATCGAAACAATTTTTATAGGCGCTTTCCGGGATGGACTTTAGCTCTCGCGCCGAATTTTGTTTTATGGCTTCAATCGACTCAAAACGGGTGCCACGAAGGGGCAATTTTAGTTTTGGAAAGAGGAAAAAGTCGCAGGGGGCCAAATCCGGCGACTACGGTGGTTGCTGAAGCACGTTTGTTGAGTTTTTGGCCAGAAAGTCAGTCACAATCGTAGCTCGGTGAGAAGGCGCGTTATCGTCGTGCAAAATCCATGAGTTGTTCGCCCACAAATTTGGCCGCTTCTTACGGATACGCTCACGCAAACGTTTCATAACGCCTAGGTAATACTCCTTGTTTACCGTCTGACCCTCTGGAACGAATTCGTAGTGCACCACGCCACGGATATCGAAGAAATCAATGAGCATCACCTTCATTTTCGAGCGGCTTTGGCGTGGTTTTTTCGGTTTCGGCTCATTTTTTGCCACCCATTCCGATGATTGCTGGCTTGTTTGCATAACGTACTCGTAGACCCAGGTCTCATCACCAGTTATAATGCGTTCCATGAATGTAGAATCGGAATTACAGCGATCCAGCATGTCTGAAGCAACCTGTTCGCGATGACGTTTTTGAAGAAAATTCAGGTCTTTCGGTACGAGTCGTGCGGCCACCTTTCTCATGCCCAAATTATCAATCAAAATCGTACGTGCGGACTCGTGGGATATCTTAAGATCATGTGTTATCTCTCTCAAGCTGGTACGACGGTTTTCCAGCACCCTTTCCTTAATTTTATCGACGTTATCTTCGATCGAATCCGTCGATGGGCGACCACTTCACGACCGTCCTTGAAGGCTCTGTACCACTGATATGCACGAGTTTTCGATAGAGCATTATCACCAAAGGCCTTTTGCAACATTTTCAATGCATCGGCACACGAAAATTCATTTGCAACACAAAACTTTAAACAAATTCTTTGCTCAACGTAATCACCCATAGTAAAAATCGGCACGCACTCTGACATCGACTGACTTAATCAGCTGTTGAAAACACACTAGTTGACAGATCCCGCTCAAGCTTGGCATAGTAATTAAGGACAGTGGTACCAACCTAGGAAAAAAATTTTTACCTGCCTCATTGCCCCGCCAGATTTAAATCGATAATTCCCGGTGCTTTCTTGACAGAATGTATATCATAACTATGAGTTGTTAATACCGTGTTCTATTGTGTTAGCTTTAGAATGGTTTTCGCATTTTTGTAAGTTTCCCTTCATTACTGAATAATTCATCCTCTTATCGTTGTCCCCTTAATCCCTTAATACGATCCGCTGAACCGTCGGCGAAGATGTTTGGGACCACTGCAGGGACATTACGAACCCTGGCTGACTCAAGGATGTTCCCTGATAAATGTGGAGATAAGGTACCAGTTTAGTGTAACAATGCGGCTGGCGAGGTAGAGCGGGTATGTCGCTCCCCATTGCTCGCGAGATTGCCGCCACCGTGGCCGAAGACGTGGGGGAATTGATTCATTTCGGTACACCAGCACTTTATATCGGCATGGCCGCATCCTGCCGTTCTAGGTTTCGGTTTCCTTTCTTTGAGGATGGTCTTTATCGGGGAAGATCTGTCCGGAAGGATAACTGGGACGATTCGATGAAAAGAGAATGAGAACAATGTGGTGGTAGATGAGGGCTGTATTGCGACATGTCAGGTTGAAAAAGGAGGCAAGGAGTAACTTGCTACACGGAAAGCAGCCAGAGAAATATAATAGTATTCAAAGTCGGCTGATCCGTACCAAATATCATTAAGGACATTTGATACATATCAGCTGAATTTATTTATTTGAATATGAATATGCTAATTATGAGCAAGAAGGTATAAGATGGTCTGACTTGAGCATAAGGAAAGTTTTTTCTGCGTTTTTAACCTGAAAATATTGATAATAAAGGGTCTTTCAATAGGAACGCCCCATTTTTAAATTGACATAACTCACGCATGGCAGCCACTGTTTATTTGCGACATTGTATTTTTAATGTCTACCATTTACTCATGGAAAGGTACACCCTTCAACAACGTTTGGAAATAAACCAAATTTATTATGAAAAATTGCGATCTGCTACTCCATTTTTACGTGCTTTAATTCCAAATTTTTGGTCGTTTTAATCGTCTGGATTAAAGAACAGTTGAACGTTTAGCGAAGAAGTTTGAAACAAATTTTACACTTCATGATGTTACAGTGCCAGTGAGATAAAAAAATGCAAGAAGTGAAGAGAATATCGATGCCTTACGTGAAAGTGTTCGTGAAAACCAAATTTCATCGATTTATCGACGTTCGCAAGAACTAGGCATCTCCCAGACGTCTTGGTGGGGAATTTTATGAAAAGACCTTGGTTTACATCCATAGAAAATTGTTTTAACCCAAGAAGTCAAACAAACAGATAATTAAAAGCCTCCTGTATTCAGTAGTCCATCTCTGTCATGGAGAACTAGCTTCTCGAAAACAAGCTTCAGGTTTCATACCAAAAGGCCCACGCAGTTCTCCTCAAAGGAAAACTGGACCCAAAAAGACCACCAAACGTTCGTCTCTCCCAAGTTACACTACGGTGGACCACACAGTCTACATGCCTCGGGGAAGTCCTGGATGTGGGACTTTCCTTCTTTCCGCACATAACCTACATCCGGTCGAAGATATCAAGCTTGAACATGAAGTTCAGGCGACTTTCTAGGGCAATAGGCGACGACGGTAGAAACACTATGCGCGTCTACTACAAGTCCGTCTTCCTTCCTGTGATTCTATACTGTTCCTCGGTATGGATCCACTGCTCTAATAATTCTCACTTTCTTCGAAACCTCTCTGCTTGTCACAGGTCAATCCTCCTCCTCACGTCTCCAGCGTGTAGAACCGTAGCCACGTCGCCTCTCGAGGTTCTCACAGGTTACATCCCTCTCAACCTAATGGCAGAATACAACTCTGCCAAATACTACTTCATACGCGGACTAGCATACAAATTCCGTGACAGAACAAACTTCAAAACTATGTGCACCAAGTCCTCGAATGAGTTATGGAAATCTCTCCAAAACTCATGGCAGGAGAGCTGGGCCCTCTGCCCCTCTGGCAGAAACGCCAATCTCTAGCTTCTCAACGTCAACTTTGCTAGCGAACATCCATATTTCAAGCTCTCCTACTCCTTAACGTGCTTCATCACGGGGCACGGCCCCTTCAGGGCAAACCTTCACAAACTCCACCTATCAACCTCATCCTCATGCCCATGTGGCACGGCGGACGAGACATCATCGCATGTCTTGTTCGAACGTAGCGCTTACGCTACATATCGTTCGCTGGGCATCCAAACCTGTCACCTCAGTCCACACTCCCTTGTTGATAGTCCTAGCGGCTATCGACAAATCTCAGCTATCACCAAAACTATGTTGGAACGTGTATATCAGGATCGTAACTAACTCAACATACATAGTCGAGCTGCTCATACTTCTAAGTCGACGGCTATTTTCATATCCCAGTAAATTTCTCTACACTAATTCTAATGTTACAGGAATCTCATTCATCCAGAAGTGGCTCAAGAAGATACCATAATTATAATGATAAATTCTTTCAGCTACATTTCGGTTTCTGCTAGGGCCCAGAGCCAGAGCAGGAACCCTCCTACTCTATCCTTTTCTTTCTATTTTCTTGTTACTAACCATGTCATTTATTATAGCTAGCTGGAGGTCCGCTGGTGCTGAACAAGTCTGAGCGGAAACCCGGGACTACTATGATAATATAAGTGCATAACATTATCCAAGAGCTCTGCTCGAATGTAAATATGTACTAACCTGAGTTGTATTCAGTAGTCCGCCCTCCCAGCATTAGATCTTGACGTGATAGGGGCGCTTGTCGAGACTAGGACCCTAGTTTCATCCGGTGAAATGGAGGGTTAAGTCTTGGTGCCTAACGTAATGCCATTCGCGCCAGTCACTGGACCTGTATGGTGGAAGATCTCCCGAATGGGGCCCTAGTTTTGCCGTTCTGGTGAAATGGAGGGCTGAGCCGGGTTATTAACTCAGTGACAGGGAGTCTGTCGCAGCACAGGGCTTCTCCCTTAAAACTGGCGTACTCAACCCTATCGCAGTATTAATCTCTGGATTCTATATAATGGCCGAGTGCGTTATGTAGCATACTGCGTTACTTCGGGGGTGGATTGCCCTCAGGTGTTACTTGTACTACCTGGCCACCCCATTGGTGTTGGACTCGAGGGGGCAGTGGTTGAAAGTCCGCATGCTGGGCTAGGAAGGTATTTCATTTATCTGTTCGAAGACCCCCATGTTCAGGATATTCTCATGAAATGACTCGGGGTTTAACGGGACTTGATGATTCGACCGGCTTGTCCTGGCCCCGGATCAATGCGTGACTGTTTAGGGTTTGTGGATCTCGACGAAATGGCTTAGCCGTTAGTGCTTGACGCCAGGATCAATCAAATGACTTCACATGGGTTCGGTGGGTCAGGATGTACAGGCCGTTAGACGGTGCTCGTACCAGGATCAATAGATAGTCATCAATCTTGAGATTATCTTAGTTCATGGGACTGCGTTCGGGTGCTTGGATAAGAATTCCTTCCGGCGGGTGAGTTGCGTCAAAAACCAACTCGGGTACTGACTTGAAGAGCCAGTAGTGGTTGAATAGTGCTTCGCTGCTACCAGTCAGACGGTTCTGGCATTCGAGTCGGGGCCCAAACTGGATGCTGATGGGTTCATCTCTTCGGAGGGGTTCTCGCTTCGCGCGATGATATGGCGTAATCCTTATCACACTTTCTACCTCTAGGGGTGGACTGTGGAGACTGCTGAGTAGTCACATGGTGAAAGAGCTATGCTCGTCATGCCAATACGAAAACCTGGTAGAATTCACGTGTATTCAGTAGTTGGTGCTTGGAAAGAATCAGAAATAATGCACATTTTCATAAGAAGATTATTCTCCTGCGATTTAACTCCATTGGACTTCTTTCTTTGGGTTTACATGAAGTCATTGGTTCACAGCAATCATCCAGCAAAGTTGGACGATCTGTAGATCAATATAGAACGAGTAATCGCTAACATACGATCTGATTTGTGTAGGAGAGTCATGGAAAATGGGGTTCAATGACTTAATTTCTGACAACGTTTCCGTGGTGGACATTGAAATGACCTTGTTTTTCATAACTAATGGTGTCCATTGTACTTTATAATGAAATAAAAATTTCAATAATTTTCGAATGAATAATGTGTTTTATTTACAAAATAAAATAGGGCGCTATTAATGCAAGACCCTTTACATTTCTTTACTTGAATTAGCTCGCAAAGGTATGTATTTTATGTATATTTGCATACTCTATCCAGTCATATCCAGCAGCTTCAAACTTTTACACTGTGTGACCTTAATCTGCCCGTAATACACAATTTTCACGTGTTCAGCTGTAGACGATTTATATTGTTCAATGGCTAACCTCCAACTAATCATATGAGGCTGCGGATCACAGTTCTGTTCCATATATGTCATGGAAATAATCCGGACCACGAAACGGATAACCCGTTACTTTTGTACGCTGATGGCTCAAAAAGCTTCTTGGAGATTCTGACAGTCGGAGACTATTCAATGGCACAGTGACATCTCGATAAGTTCACAAAGTATTGCTGCTTTAATGTACTGTAACTCAATATGAAGAAATGGATATCCTTCTGCAGAAACGATGCACTAGAGTTTTGGATATGCATAAAAATACTAAGTAGGTTTTGGTTTACTGAGCTCTAGATTCATTAACCTCTCTAATTTCTTGGTCATCTAAGGTTTGATGGATCAGGCAACGATCACTAATATGTTCACGTTCTTTCGCCCTCTGCTATCATTGTAATTGCGGGATATTCCACAAAAAGCCGAACAAGTATTATAATAGATTCTTTAGTAACACGTGAGGCAACTGGTTGAGCAAAAAGACCTTAATCTACTTTTTCGAGGTATCGTATCTGAAGAAACAATTATATTGCGAATCATTTATTATATTTAACTAGATATGCGAACATTTAAATTGTATTTATAAATATGAGCGTCGACAGCTGGTTAGAGCTGTTCAGATGGGAAAAATGCCCTGATTGGACGGGTTTCAGCCACTATATCACGATTGGGTCGAAAATTAACAGTGCTGTGACTTGAAGTGGAGTAAGATAGAAGTAATAAAGCTTACTTACCCAGAACACAACTGAACTCCTATCTCGTACAAGCTGAAAAATCTTCCGAGGGATCTTCACAGAAGAACTAGGAGTATCAGGATTATAAAAAAAAATGAATATATTGTTTAGAATGAATTCCTATCAAGCAAAGACTAACTCAATAATAATAACTGCAGGATAATCATTTTTGTGACTTTTTTACTCAAACCCTCAATCTTCAATCCCCAAGCTGAAAAAACTTGGTTCTCGTTGACGCATCAGGAAGTTATAAAAATTTTATCTGTCTTTCAATTTTGTTTTTAGGAACTGATAATAAACAAGGAGAGAAACAAATATTCACTTCCGCTTTTTTATTGATTTTCACTACAATTATTTCGTCATACCATGACTTCATCTGGTGAGTATTTAAACTGAGGTATACAACGCAAAAACAGCTTTTAACCAAAAAATAGAAGGGTGACAAGAGTTGGTTCACAATCATTGAAAAATGTTAAGTAGGGGGGGATCTGTTTAAGTATATCTGATCATTAAATAAAATTTGTCTTTTATCATATCTATTGATCTCTAAAATTTCTAAAAAAATGAGTTTATGACTTTTATTCTCAATATGTAATATTTCATAGTTGGTATTAAAAGTATAACTTGTCTCAAACAAATGGTTGGCATAAGTTGTTTATTTAATTTTGTTTTTTATTAATGTAACATTTTTCAAAATCGGAATATCAAAACAGATTAAATCTGTTAGTCTTCTACAATTTTAATTTCAAAAAAATTTTATTCAAAAAACTTTCAGAATTAAATTAACGTCTAAAATAAGCACTGCTTACGTTTAATAGACGTATATAATCAAAACTCAATATAAAATGTCAAATGGAATAAATAAACCAACAGATATAAAACGGTCATTAAAATTAATAAATGAATATTTAAAGGGGACAGAATTTTGTTTCTGATTTTACCTTCAAGAACACCAATTGCCTTTTAAAAACATGAACACAACTTGAGGACTTCTCAAAGAATATAATTTATTTGAAATATTTAATATATTTAAATATTCGAATAAGTTAATTCAGAAATCTCTCAAAACATGCACTATATCTTCAAAAAACAAATATAATTCTAGGTAATCTCTTCTTCGATCCTAGATAATATTCCAAATATCAAAATCAAATAACTACAACTATATCACAACAAACACGTGTTAAGAATGAATGCTTTAAACAGACCAACTTTAAAATTCAAGATTGGTCTATGTTCTAACAAAATCACAGAACAGTGTAAGTTATTTTTAAGGTTATTTAAATTCATTGACATTCCATAATGAGATTTATTGAAGCCAAAATATAATTATATATTATATATAAAATAATAGAAAAAGGCTTTTTACTTGATAGAAGAAATATCACAAAATTTGAATATCAAAACAGATTAAATCTGTTAGTCTTCTACAATTTTAATTTCAAAAAAATTTTATTCAAAAATTTTTTAGAATTAAATTAATGTCTAAAATAAGCACCGCTTACGTTTAATAGACGTATATAATCAAAACTCAATATATAATGTCATTTTTGTCAATTTATTCCATTTGATATTTTATATTGAGTTTTGACTATATACGTCTATTAAACGTAAGCGGTGCTTATTTTAGACATTAATTTAATTCTAACAGTTTTTTGAATAAAATTTTTTTGAAATTAAAATTGTAGAAGACTAACAGATTTAATCTGTTTTGATATTCAAATTTTGTTATATTTCTTCTATCAAGTAAAAAGCCTTTTTCTATTTTATATATAATATATAATTATATTTTGACTTCAATAAATCTCATTATGAAATGTCAATGAATTTAAATAACCTTAAAAATAACTTACACTGTTCTGTGATTTTGTTAGAACCTTGAATTTTAAAGTTGGTCTGTTTGAAGCATCCATTCTTAACACGTGTTTGTTGTGATATAGTTGTAGTTATTTGATTTTGATATTTGGAATATTATCTAGGACCGAAGAAGAGATTACCTAGAATTATATTTGTTTTTTGAAGATATAGTGCATGTTTTGAGAGATTTCTGAATTAACTTATTCGAATATTTAAATATATTAAATATTTCAAATAAATTATATTCTTTGAGAAGTCCATAAGTTGTGTTCATGTTTTTAAAAGGCAATTGGTTTTCTTAAAGGTAAGATCAGAAACAAAATTTTGTCTCCTTTAAATATTTATTTATTAATTTTAATGACTTTCTTATATCTGTAGGTTTATTTATTCCATTTGACATTATATATTGAGTTTTGATTATATACATCTATTAAACGTAAGCGGTGTTTATTTTAGACATTAATTTAATTCTAAAAGTTTTTTGAATAACATTTTTGTTGTTGCATAGAGATGAGAAAATGTTGTTCGAAATCTATCGATAGTTCGACGAATAAGCTGCTCTGATGGACGATTATGTAAACTATAATCGTGCTCTATAAGTTTGGGGAATAGAACACTGATTTTTAAAATAAATTTCAACAATCTGTAAACGTTATTGCGGCGTGAGTTTTTCCATGATAATTTGTCAATGCTTACCGAACAGAAATGTCAAAACAACATGGAATCTACCTTCTGTCAAATCACAGTTATCCCTATCGAAAGTTCTATTATTTTTATTGAAAAACACCTCGATATATCCTAAACTTCAAAATTCAAACGAAAGAAAATTCATTTCATTAACATGAATAAGATAAAGAACTGAAAACGTTGCTAGATATTTGAAGATAAAAGGATACTATACATCTTATAATTCCATTAATTCATTAGGCAGTTTAATTAAAAATAATTTCTAAAAACAAAAAATTAGGAGTTTACAAGTTAAAATGTAGTGAATGCCCATGCATATATATATATATATATATATATATATATATATATATATATGTGGGACAGAGAGGTCGTTCCTTCCAAATAAGAATACGAGAACATGAAAAATGTTACTTCAATAACAAACATAATTCAGCTTATGCCCATCATTTGTTAGAGACTTAATTTGTTAGAAACTTTAGAGATTAATAGATATAATAAAAAACAAATTTTATTAAATGATGAATTAGAATTGTATCCTCTAATTTTTTGTTCCAGAGCTGTATTCCGCATTGTATACTTCAGTTTAAATACTCATCTGATGAGGTCATGTTATGACAAACAAATTGTGTTGAAAATCAATAAAATAGCGGAAGTTAATATTTGTTTTTTCTCCTTGTTTGTTATTAGTTCCGAAAATAAAAATTAAAAGACGGATGAAATTTGTATCACTTCCTGATGTGCCACCGAGAACCAAGTTTTTTTCACGTTTATGATTGAACATTGAGGGTTTGAGTAAAAGAGTCACAAAAATGAATTTCCGTCAAGCAAAGACCGATACAATCAAAAATTAACAAGGAGAAAAAAGTCGAAGTAACAGTTTCATTCTGTTCAGACGAGTGAAATTAAAACAAACCCCAAATCCAATTAAAATCAATCTACACTCCCAAAAAAAAAAAATCAGCAGAAAAATCCCGCAAAGAAAACAAAGAAGACATTGGGCGATTTAAAAAAGCCAATACGCCCCCTGCAGAAGAGATAGACCCGATAACCGATAACCATAAAACTGTCGCGATCTTACTCGTTTCCGGTAAAACCTCGGTAAGGACGCACTAAAACAGTGCATCGTCTGCGAAATCTGCACATATATCGTCGGGCCAATCTTGATCCCGGCTTTTGGCTTACCAGAAATCGCGCCTGGAATTGTTTCCTTAACGTATGGCTCACCCGATACCAATTGCGGATATATATGGTGTTCTATTTAACGATGCAAGGGGTCGAGAGTGGTTTTTCTATTGATTCCTCACGATCATATTCCCCGACTTTATCCGAAAATGCACCCTTTAAGCCGTGATCCGAATGAGGAAACTGTTTTTTATTGGATTTAACTTAAAAATGGATGTTGACATCACGAATTTAGTACGCAAAGTGGCTTAGGAAACGCTGAACTCAACTGCAAAATCACATTTTTGTTATGGCCTGCGCGGGCATGAAGAATATGATTAGTGTTGTTTATTAATAAATTCGAAAATGTCACAAATTTTGAGATTAATATCACTATCAAAGGGTATTTCAAGAACAAAATATCGGGTGTTTTTTTTTAGAGTGATAGAACTTTCGATAGGGATAACTGTGATTTGACAGAACGTAGAAGCCATGTTTTTTGACATTTCTGTTCAGTTATCATCGACAAATTTTCATGGAAAGACTCACACCGCAACGTTCACAAATTGTTGAAATATATTTTCAAAATCAGTGTTCTATTCGTCATACTTATAGAGCACTTTGTGAAATTTATGGTTACCTAATCGTTCATCAGAGCAGCTTATTCGTCGAACGATCGATATATTTCGGACATTTTCTCTACTCGATACAACAACAACAAGACAAAGAACGGTATGTACAGAAGAAAATATCGCCGCACTGAGTCACACTGTTAATGATCATCCATATTTGTCTATTCGTCGACGTTCACAACAAGTTGGAGTCTGTGCATCCACTATATGGAAAATTTTGCGTAAAGATCTTGTTTTACACCCTAACAAGATCCAGCTGGTTCAAGAACTAAAGCCACTTGACCATAATAAGCGTCGTTTGTTTGCTGATTGGGCCCTAGAACAACTTGAAGTTGATCCACTTTTATATCGTAAATTGTGTTTAGTGATGAAGCTCATTTCTGGTTGAACGGATATGTAAACAAGCAAAACTACCGTATATGGAGTGAAAATAATCGTCAAGAAGTTCTGTAGGTTCCATTACATCTTGAAAATGCACTGTATGGTGTGCGTTACACGCTGGAGGCATCCTCGGTCCATATTTCTCTAAGAACGATGCTGGAATTAATGTTACAGTGAATGGTGCTCGTTACGGATCGACGATAAATGATTATTTGTTTCAAGATTTGAATGGTATCGACCCAGAAGTGTTTTGGTTCCAACAAGATGGTACTACACCTCATGCTGCTGTCGTTACAATTGCTTTATTGAAAGAAAGATTTGGCGATAGCATTATTTCGAGAAATGGTCCAATTAATTGGCCTCCAAGATGATGCAACATAACTCTACTGGATTATTTTCTTTGGGATTATGTCAGGTCATTGATTTATGCTGATAAACCAAAAACAATAGACGGTTTGGAAGCCAAAATAACTCGTGTTATTGATGAAATAAGGCCTAAATTACTCGAAAAAGTTGGCCAAAAGTGGTCTCTAAAAAAAACACCCAATATTATGGCACTTCCTGTAGACTTTCATTGCCTGCATCATGTTTTATTGTTTGTATATCAAGTTTCTGTATGGGAAAACGAGATACAGAAGCTATGTCTAGATGTGTCAATTTCAGAAAATATATTATCCTCCAAAAATTTTTCAGCAAATAACATACTCCTCGATCCACTATCCGTATACTTTTCAGATTGCTTAGACCCAGATATTTCGCGATGTTGAAGGAGATTTTTCCAATTGTTCTTCCTAACTGACTGGAAAATTCATCGACCTTGTCTGTAGGTCATTAAAAGAATTTTTGAATAATTAGATAAATTAAGAATTGAAGTATATTTGCTGAATGCTTCAATTCTAAATTGAAAATTAATATCAGAAGTATGAAAAACTTTCACTTTATTAAGAAAAAATATTTATAGGATTAATATCCAAAAGCTAAAGTCGATTTCTTCGCGCGGAAAATTCGCTGCCAACTATATTATCAAAACATTTCATTGAGAACCTGCATCATATTCAACTGTTTCACCTAGGATGAGGAATACATACTTCAAACCACGGATCATTCGTCTAGTGCTTGGTGGATTCCATTCCAAGAAAGCAACTGGACCAGACTGGATTCCTGCCATTGTATTCAATAAGTATTCATCCTGGCTTACACCTGTCCTCTGTATAATGTTCACTATGTCATAGAAGGGAGGAAATTTCTCTCATTCATGGAAAAGTGCGTGAGTGCAGCCTATACCAAAGGGAGGAAGTTTTTTCCATGAAATTACCTACCAATAGCGATAATAACCCTTTTGGCGAAAGTCATGGAAGCTGCTATCAACCTCGAAATGGGTAGATACCTGGAAATCAAAGGTCCCATCAGTTACAGACAGTATGGTTTTCGCAAACACCGATCAACAGGTGACCTCCTTACCTATGTGACGCAAGTGTGGATAAGGGCTATTGAGCACTATGCAGAATCTAGGTCAGTTGCTCTGGACATACCCAAGGCTTTTGATCGTTTCTAGCATAAGGCTCTTCTGAACAGGCTATCTTCGTGTGGTTTTCTCGGGAGTCAGTGCGATTGGATGAAGAGTTTCCTCACCAGTAGGAACATTCGGCTCCCGTGGTTTCATCTTCTTGGCATGACTGTTATTAACTCTTTAGTCTGTCGGAGGAAACATGTAACTGACATTGTGAAGTCTGCTGCAAATAAGCTGGGATATTAGTTGAAGGCTAAGAAATATTTCTCTGCAGCTCTGGTTTTTTACTGTATAAAGCCCAGATCAGACCAAGAATCGAATACTGCCCTCATATTTGCAACTCAGTACCCAAGCATTCGTTTGAACATTTGGATTCCATCCAGAAAAGAGCAGAACGACCGCCAGTTTGCAGTCGTTGTAACATAGAAGGAGTGTTGAGTACTTGTACTTATTCTATAGATATTACGATCGGTACTCCACACAACTAAAGGAAATGATTGCATGTGCCACAAGGACTGCACAGGGTAGACAACCCTATGCAAGTTGAATTAACAGTTTCTGCTTATAAGAAGTTTTTTTTTCACTGAATGACCGGTTGTGGAAAACGCTTCCAGCTGATTTATTTCCTTCGGTATATATCTTCAACAGTTCAAGACGAAAGTAAATAGGATATAACTTTCCGGACACAACTAGATAACATAGGTTTCTCTTTCCTCGGGTGGTTAAACAAAGACAAATTTGAAAGAATTTATCCATTGGTACTGAAACCTAAAAAGAGTACAGAAGTGATAACATACTCTATTCAAAATATATGTTATTATATGTATTTCACGGTTGTTGCCTACCATAACAAGATTAGAAACTTACCCATTCTGTAAAAAATTTGAACAAATACCCAAACCCTGTCAGCTGTGCCGATGTATTTGTCTGATAATAACTTAAAATTAAAGCTATTAATTTTTTAAGATTATCAACAGATGTCTCACAAGTTGACAGGAGGCATATCAGAGAAAATGCGGTGGTTGTTCAATAAGATTTGTTGAATTTTTGATCAGAAATTCATTTAGAATGATAATAGGTAGCCTTTTGACTCAGCTCCTTCAAAACTGATCAAGCAGCTACGCGTTCCGTAGCAGACCATCACAAAATAGTACGAATCGTTTCGTGAAATATCAGAGGCTGTCTCGCTTAGAATTAAACGATTAGATTAGAATGATAATTGGATTACGTTGATTGTTGGCCACGGAGTTGGACAAATGTTTCAATAAATTGTTTGACTTCTTTCAATACATTGTACGGCTCACATGTATGTATTTTTGATTGGTTTGAGTCGCCATAAGCGATCTGTGAAACTTTCAGCGCTCCTACACACGAAATTTTATTTCAAGTGCAAAATTTAAGGTAAATTCTTTGTTCGCTATATCAGTTCATTCTAAACATCGCAAACCACACTCAAG
The DNA here is from genome assembly GCA_034642435.1 of Megalocaria dilatata. Taxonomy (NCBI): domain Eukaryota; kingdom Metazoa; phylum Arthropoda; class Insecta; order Coleoptera; family Coccinellidae; genus Megalocaria; species Megalocaria dilatata. The sequence goes on along the minus strand of CM067859.1, from coordinate 45,094,584 downwards.
ATGAACTGACAAGTTCATTGTAGACAAACTAAATTACAGGTAATGCTTAAACATCACGTGATTACATAAGGGACACTTGTCCTTACTCAGCGACAAATATAATTTTGAAAGTCTCTTCAATCAAGCTTTGTCAATTATCAACTCTTCGAATTTTATTCACTGATGTATTTTTCAAATTATTGAAGAGGTCCTTTTTACAAAACTATGAGCGTATCGATATATCATTAATCCTAACAATCCTACGTTACGGAAACCTTTATGTGAGGGTTAACTCGTACTAGACCAATAATTTTATCGATCCCTCTCTGGTAAAGTCCGCAAATGCACCGGAACCACTCTCATGAAATAAATTCGATGAAATTGTCTGGGGATTAGCCGTAAATACGTAGTTTTTCATTTTTTGTGAAATGCAAATTGGTTTTAATGTTTTAATATATTGGTGGCAGTAAATACATTGTAGCATAAGGTACGTGTTTTTCCCTTTGTAGATATACAGGGATAAAAAAATGCGGAAAATTCATCAACTTTCAGATTTGGATTTAGCTGAACAGTCAAATAGGGAAAACGATGAAGATAATATTATAGTTTAGTCAGAAAAAAGCTCTAATGCTCTCGTTAGAATCAAATTTATTCGTTGACTTAGAGAAGTACAACTAAAAGGTCATCCAAGAGGAGTTTACATTTCAAATTAAGAAAAAAAAAACGCCGAAAAGCGAAACATGAAGAGCAGATATGTTTTTATGGTGAATGGTCGCGGGAAGTGGCTTACATTGCGATTATAAGGAGGAACAAGAGAAAGGAGATGATTTAAAGGGGTTTTATTACTTGGTAGATGGTTTTTTTGAATATCAAGCAGATTAATTATTTTACACCTCCTTATAAATTTTAATGTTGGCAATTTTAAGTTAAATGCAAAAATGTCTTAGGAACAGTGTGGGTAGCTGTAGATACGATACGATTTCGATTGAAGTTTAGACAGTTCTTTCACCTCAGACCTCCGAGCATCTCACCCACCTGATTAACCTGTCGGTCACTTCTGGTAATTTTCCAAATGTCTTGAAAATCGCTAAGGTTATCCCCGTACACAAGAAGAATGCTGTTGACGGTATTTCAAATTATCGTCCCATATCTCTTTTGAGCACTTAATGAAAGTCAAAGATAAGTTGGTATTCAATAGGATGTTAGATTATTTGAATAAGTTTTCATTAATTACTGAAACCCAGCATGGCTCTCGACTCAACCGATCGACCAGTGCAGCTGCTTGTGACTTCCTTAGTTTCGTTTACGATTGCCTTGATGGCAGATACTGTGTTGCAGGGCTCTTTTTCGATTAATCAAGAGCGTTCGACTGCCTTAATTTCGAGTTTATTCTGGCCTTTTATTTAGCCTTGGATTTAGAGGTGTTTTCCTCGACTGGATCAAGGATTTTTTAAATAATAGGTACTTCTATGTCCACGTAGGCCAACAGAAATCTTCCAGATATACAGTTGAATTGGGGATCGTGCAGGGTTCTGTTTTGGGACCTCTTTTATTCGTTCTGTTCGTCAATGATCTTTCTGTACGTCATCATGTATTCATCAATATTAGCCTATATCAAGATAGTTTTGTTTGCTGACGATACATCCTTTATAATTTCCGCATCCAATCTTATGGAACTCACAGCGAGGTGTGAACTTGTGGTCCGCTGTTTCACTGATTGATGTTTTCGAAACTCCATAATTCTGAATGTTAACAAAACTGATGTTTTGTAGTTTCATTCGCGGGATATGGGTTGCCAGTTAAACTCAAAGCTTCAGGCGGGTGAGTTGAAGTGTTCAGTTGTGTTGGGTTCCTTGGACTGCAAGTTGACGGGGTTCTGAGTAGCAGGAACCACGTTCACTCAGCATGTTCGAGGTTGAGTAGTGCATTTTTCGCCATTTGACATCTCAAGCAAGTTCTGCCGGAAGAATTTGCGGAAGGATTTTCATCTATTATTTCTTGGCCTACTCTCACCTAAGCTACAACGTTGTGTCATGGGGAGGATTCTCCTCGAGCTTTCGTGCATTCATCGCACCGAAAAAAATCATTCGACCTATTTTCAACCTTTCACTAGTGGAGTCATGTAGACCCTTCCTTGTTTCCAACAGATAGTTAAGTTTTTCCTGCGTTTTCATACTGAATTGTTTATTATATATCAAAAAAAAACTCGAAGTTACTGAGAAAATGCTCTCATTACCATGATTACATTACAAGGCATAAAGATATTCTCTGTATTCCAAAACATAGAACAAATCAATTTCAGCACTCGCCAATGTACTATGGTATTAAATTGTTCAATCATCTTCCGGAGAGACTGAAAGTTTTGGAGTACAGAAGCTTCAAGAAAGATATTAAGGTATTGTTATTGATAAATTGTTTTTTTAGTGTTGGCGAATACTTGAATTGCTTTTTTGTCTGAAGAATCTAAACCTTTTTTTTATTATTTTTGCATCTATTTTTTTTGTCGCTTTCTATACAGTGTATTCTGTTTTAAAGAAAGAATAAATGTTATTATTATTATTTTTATCACTGTTCCTTTTCAGTAGACATATAGAATTGACAAACATCAAACAATATTAGGAGTAAAAATAAGTTCGTGCGTTTTTGATAACATTTGTCGCTACTAGTTTATTATTCCATTGTTTCATCTTGCAATACCTCCATTTTTAAGTGTCATTATTTGATTTTCTTTTCTGTATCTGTCATTTCGCTGAAGTGTAAACAACATAAATTCTGTGTGTTTTGAAAATGTCACCTTTGTACCGAATAATGTGTTTTTGCGAGGAATTTTATTTTATTACGTCAGTATGAAGAAACAAACTGCCGAAAGTCATCGAATTTAAAGGAGTGTCATGCTCTAGCTGAATAAAGGGTAAGAAGTGGTTTGCTCGATTTAGAAGTGGAGATTTTGATTCGAAAGACGAAGAACGATCCGCAGCGCCACCGAAATTGAAGGATTAAGAATTAGAGGCAGGTCTCAACGAAGATCCATCACAAACGCAAGAGGAACTCGCAAAAACACTTGGAGGCATTCAACCATTTGCCATCGTTTGAAAGCAATAGTAGATCCGAAAGGTAAGAAATTGGAGTGCTGTATGAACTAGAGCCAAAAGACGTCAAACGCCGTTTTTTCACTTATGAATAAATGCTCTAATGACAAAAAAGAAGGGAGTTTTTGCATTGAATTGTGACTGGCGATAGAAAGTGGATCCATTACGATAATCCAAAACATCGGGAAACGCATGGATGTCCCCGTCATGCCTCATCATCAACTGTCAAGTCGAATATTCATTCTGTTTATTTGGTGTATTATGGGTGTGGTGTATTATGAGCTGCTAAAATCGGACCAAAGGATCACCTGGATAGTCTATCTACGACAATTGAAAAATGGCCGCAATACTCCGGCAGACACTACAAATTTATTGACAATGCACAGGCACATGTTGCATCACCCGTTAAAACGTACTTAGAAACGCTCAAATGGAAAGTCCGACACCCCCAAGGCTTACAGCACAGACATTGCTCCTTCCGATTACCATCGCTTCCGACCGATACATATATATGGCCGGCTGACCGGCACTTCTCCAATTACGATTAAATCGAAAAATAGATGGACGTATAGATAGCGGTCTAAGAACCAGCCTTTTTTCGTCATCGAATCCGTCATTTGCCAGAAAGATGTAGAAAAGTAGTGGCTTCTTCTTCTTAGTACGCCCTCTCCTGCCGAAGGTTGGCGATCGAATCCGCTAACATTATTCTAGACACAGCCGCGCAAAAAAACTTCAAGAGCTGCAGCCAAACCAACTCTCTGAAAATACATATACATTGAGAGTCTTCATTTTCTTCCAGTAACTCATTTATCAAGTCGATATTATTGCTCATTGATCGGACATTTCGGTGCATAATGCCAAAGTTTCTAAAGTTTACACTTAGTTGTTTTTTGTTGATTTTTCCCAATTTCACACTCTTCTTAAGAAATTGTTTTGCACACTTTCACTATCGATACCGAAGTTGATATTTTCCCGCTGTTTTTCTCTTCTCTGTAGAAGAGCTGGACATCTTTGATCTCTTGCTGAGTGTTTCCTATCCTGTATATTCAACTGCTTACAATTAGGGCAATTTAAGGGATCATTGTTAGAACACTCTATTGATTCATGTTTAATTCCACATTTGTGCCAACATGTTTCTGCTTGACAGTATTTTGCAACATGCCCAAAATTACAACATTTAAAACATCGTTATATTTACACATTCCTTGATATAACGTTTATAAGATCAAAATGTTATGACTCGTTCAATCAGCTGTCTGAATATGAGTGAAGGCGTTCGCATTATCCAGGTTTCCTTCCTATCATGTCTGCATTGTTTTTTGTGATTAATTTAATATTTTCTCCAACCCCTGGTCCAAAAATATCTATGATTTGAGCATTGTCATTTAACAATTCCGTCTTAAATGTGTCTTCTTGATATTCCTTTTCTATTTCTGCTGTCATAATTATTGGATCTGTATTCTGTAGCGTTTTAGTTTGTAGGGTGTCCTGTTTTTTCAAAATTTGGTGAATTTTTTTTTGCTGATCTTCACTATTATTTTCGAAGATTAGTCCACTACTATGTTAATGTCTAACATTTATGAAAGTTTTAGTTCGACCCAATTCATTCATTTTCTTTTTGGCTTCTCTCACAATATTCAAATTTCGGTCCAGATTTTTTGGATTTATTTTTATTTTATATTTTTTCATTTTTTCTGGTAATTTCCATATTTCATTTGGAGTATGTTCAATACTTTTATTGGTTCTGACGATTGCACTGTACGTCTTCATTTGTGAATGATACTTTTTTCCAATGTTTTCCGCATTACTTTCTTTTATTTCATGAGGCTCAGTATTGTTGTTTCAGTATTGATATACTACTCTGTCAAGAAAGTACCGGGAATTTTCAATTAAAACAACATTTTTACATTTTATCGTCAAAATTTATTGAGTCGCCTTTAAAATAGGCTCCATTTGCTCCAATACATCTATGCCAACGGCACTTCCAATTATCGAAACATTTTTTATAGACGCTTTCCGGGATGGACTTTAGCTCTCGCGCCGAATTTTGTTTTATGGCTTCAATCGAGTCAAAACGGGTGCCACGAAGGGGCAATTTTAGTTTTGGGAAGAGGAAAAAGTCGCAGGGAGCCAAATCCGGCGAATACGGTGGTTGCTGAAGCACGTTTGTAGAGTTTTTGACGAGAAAGTCAGTCACAATCGTCTCTCGGTGAGAAGGCGCGTTATCGTCCCATAGTAATCACCCATAGTAAAAATCGGTACGCACTCTGACATCGACTGACTTAATCAGCTGTTGCAAACACACTAGTTGACAGATCCCGCTCAAGCTTGGCATAGTAATTAAGGACAGTGGTACCAACCTAGGAAAAAAAAATTTTTACCTGCCTCATTGCCCCGCCCGATTTAAATCGATAATTCCCGGTACTTTCTTGATAGAATGTATTTGCTCTCTGAAAATACGGTTTTCTGTTTATAATTTTCCCAGTGTATAAACAAGTTTTGTTAATTTTTCATGAAGTCTTAAACTTTGCTCAGCTGAATTAGATCCACTCCTTCGAGTTTCTGTTTTTTCTGAAAACTATTTATTGTTCCCAGTGAATCAAGAATGATATAAATAATCATATTGCTTGTGTTTTCTGAGTCGTCCTTGGAGAGTGTTCTCATATACGATTGAGGATATTTATGTGATGTTTTCTTGTTCATTGACTTATTTACTATTCCAGCATTATTTGTATAATCCCGCATTTGGCTAAATGGTTTTGATTCACTAGGTATTCCATTCTGTTTATCATCTATTTTGTTGTCTTTAGGTGGTGTTCTCATCGCTCTACTCGATGCAACAACAACAACAAGACAAAGAACTGTACGTACAGAAAAAACTATCGCTGCTGTAGCCATAGTGTTAATGATGATCAAGATTTGTTTATTCGTCGACTTTCACAACAAGTTGGACTCTTTGCATCCACCAAATGGAAAATTTTGCGTAAAGATCTTGGTCTACACCCATACAAGATCCAACTGGTTCAAGATCTAAAGTCACTTGACCATAATAAGCGTCGTTTGTTTGTTGATTGGGCCCTAGAACAGCTTGAAGCTGATCCACTATTTTATTGTAGAATTGTGTTTAGTGTTGAAGCTCATTTCTGGTTGAACGGCTGTGTAAACAAGCAAAATTGCCGTATATGGAGTGAAAACTATCCTCAAGAAGTTCTGCAGGTTCCATTGCATCCTGAAAAATGCACTGTATGGTGTGCTTTACACGCTGGAGGCATCATCGGTCCATATTTCTTTAAAAACGATGCTGGAGCTAATGTGAATGGTGTTCTTTACAGATCGATGATCAATGATTATTTGTTCCAAAATTTGAATGGTTACGACCCAGAAGTGTTTTGGTTCCAACAAGATGGTGCTACACCTCATGCTGCTATCGTAACAATTGATTTATTGAAAGAAAGATTTGGCGATAGCATGATTTCGAGAAATGGTCCAATTAATTGGCCTCCAAGATCATGCAACATAACTCCACTGGATTATTTTCTTTGGGATTATGTCAGGTCATTGATTTATGCTGATAAACCAGAAACAATAGACTCTTTGGAAGCCAAAATAACTCGTGTTATTGATGAAATAAGGCCTGAATTACTCAAAAAAGTGGTCCAAAATTGGCCTGGTCGAATGCGTTTTCTCATAGATAGTCGTGGTGGATATATGCCGGAAATTATTTTCAAAACATAAAATTATCTTTCTAATAAAAAAAAATTGCTTCAATCCTAATTTTAAGTTCTATCACTCTAAAAAAATACACCCGATACATTCAACGTTCAAAATATTGTCCCATGCTAACCTAAGGAAGGCATTATCCATTTTCAGTAACTTTGAAGGCTGATTTTAATTAATAAAAATCTATCAGGTACTTTATTTATTTTTTTTGAAAGTCAAGCAATTAGCACAGTATTTAAAGTTACTCAGGAACTAAGGAATAGGATTTTCTAGATTTCAATTTACAGTTGAAAATCTAAGTCTGATTTATTTCATGAATCTGATTAACTTAGGTGCAAAAGTATTATTTATAAAGAAAGAACTACAAGAAAACCCTCGAAAAAATCTAGTATAAACTAAAAAATCATAAATCGGATCTGGTCGAAAATTCTCGAAAAACATTTAAAATCAAAATTACGCAAAATTACCTAACATATATGGTTATCCGGGTAGGCCTAGGGGTGCTCTATCTTTGAATTTGGCCTCAATTATACTTTCTGGGACACCGGCCATTAGATGTTGGCATATATCCATTAGATATTGGCATATACTGTAGTCCTAGAATCTTTCAGGAGTCATTGCCCTATTGGTAAAAAATCCAATTATGCCTTTAATGTTATTCTTGAATTCAATTTCTTCTATCGCTATAATGAAAGCCGAAATAAGTTTGGAGGAATAACGGGTCGATACAGTTATTTTCGTTGTTACTTCATGACAACCTTTCGCAAGAAATGCAACAAGATTTCGCTCAATATTAACGACAGAATTATGACAATGTATCGAAGTCTAATAATTTCTAAGAGAATCGGTTTCTACAGTGAATGATTTCCTCACAAGGGCAAATCAAAATATTTTTATGAAAAAGTAAGCAGTTGCCAGTATAAATTTTCATTCATGGATATTATGCACAAACGAAACTGTATAATACTTTTTTTACCTCATATCTGATGTGACAACTTGTTTGCAACACCGTTTAGAAGTCTAACAGAAATAAAATATCGAAAATATCACACAATCTTGTCGGCTATAGAACCGCTTCCTTCCGTAAGAGATCCCCAATAAAAAATCCCTTTTTTAGAAAAATTTTTCGAGGGTTAACCACAAGGAAACCGACTAGGCTATTTACTGCTTTATTGCATACTTGACAGTAGTACCATGAAAGCAGGTATGAAAAAATTCGAAGGATTATATTTACAATATCATAAACCGAAATATTCCCAAAATACTACAGAGGACATACCGCCTAATTTAATATTTAGTATTGTGAACGCGTTTGGACAGGGTGATAAAACTGGATTTTCAGAACGGAAGCTGGTAAAATTGAAGTAGGAAGAGAAAGAGAGCTACTTTTCGGTCACTCTTTGTCCAGAAAAACTGATATGTTAACACGAAATTTAGTTTGTAATTGTTAATTTTAAAATGGAATACAATATGAAATTACTTAGTTTTCTATCATATTTTATATATTTATTTCTATAGGTAATGTTGAAATGTTGTTATAGCAGCACTTCTGAGTAGATATAGTATCACTTCATCCGCAAGAATAGATAAAGTAAGGGTAGATAAAATGTTTTAACTTTTTTTATTCAATTAAATTTACAAATTTAAATACATTATTTCGAAGGATTAAGAACAAGTATAATTTTACAAGTAACATTATTAGAAACACTTACTTTTGAACACCACAACTTGTATACGGGGCATTGTTTTCGTCGCTCTTCAGCTACCATGAGATATTCTTGATGCTTTTCCACTTTCTTCAAGGACTGGTATTCCTTCTCATACATCTTCCTAGATTTTTAGGACAAGAATACACTTTCTGCTTCCAACGCTGCATCTTTTACATCTGATGGCAGGTTTTCTTCTTCTTGTGTTAATTCCTTTCCGCACATTTCGAATTCGCTCTGTACACAAAACGTAAAAATACTGAACACTCCGCAAAAACCAGAATGTAAAATTTGTTTTACATTTTGACAGAGTAATTCATATCCCTAGTAACGCAGCAACACAGTAGCAATTTTTTTGGCAAAAATTACGATTTTCCTTGAAATTTTATTTTTCACCTGCATTTGAAGTTTTGCTATAGAAAAAAATATTGTATTGCATACGACAATAAAATCGCATTATCTTCTGGAACGTAATGTCTCGATTCTAAAAGACACTCTCAAACATAAAGTACAAATTTATCGTCTTATACAATAAATAACTATTATTATTATATTTTAAGATTAACATGTTAAACATTGTATCTGTTGTTGGAGATTGAGTTCAGAATATCCTCAATTTCTGTTTTTTGGTTATTCAGCTGAACATAATTTCAATCGTTAAGTTTTATTAACTGATTGAAAAATTGTGGTTGAAATTTAATTTAATCATTTTATTTTTTGCGTGTATTTTGCGTTCTATCGTTTCGTCTAAATATTGGTAATTTTCAAATTTGCAGCAGAAAATGCCTTAAAACGACTAGGTTAACTCACCGATGAAAATTCGAGGTCACAAATAATTCTGTCCAGCCTGTCCGTCCAAAAACACGCTAACTTTCTAATGAAAATAGGTAGAGTAATAAAACTTCCAGAGAATATCTGGGATATAAATTTCTCGACTAAGAAAGTTAATGGGCAAAATCGGTTCGATAGTTTTGTAGTTATTCCCGTTGGGAATTGTTCAAAATTTTTTCCAATATTTTGTAAACTGCAGATTCAATCGATCTAAAAAAAGATATTTAAATTAGGATAATAACGCGCAAATTCGTGAGGATCGTATGATTAGAAGTTTTGAAAAAAAATTATGAGCGGATCAGCGTTGAGCACTACCTTAATCCCTATAAATATCGAACGGAAAGAGAGATATATTTAAAACATTCCTATCCGGGTAAGTAATAATTTCGCAGTTATTTTAATTATCTCTTATTTCGTGATATTTTCCAAACCTCGAATCCGATTGATCTGAAATTTATGATTTAGAAGGATAATAATAAAGTTCATTTTGATTTTTGATTCGGAATTTCACCCAATTTCTTTTCATTATGCTAATAAGTATAGATTTAACCAAAACGAAATCGAGTAGTGAAGAATGATTCGAATGAAGGCATGAATTCCTTGACGATCATATTACAAGCAGCATTAAATTTAACTAATATTCAACATCTCAAGATCAGTTCACGAGATTTAAGTAGAAACTAATTGATAATAAAAATATAAATAAAAAGGAAAGAGAATCTTTTTAATTGTAGCTTTTTATCAAGAGAGAAAAAAAGGCAGATTTTTTTAGAAATTACATAACTCAATGATTTTGATCGATATCCTCAGCAATAATTCATATGTTGTTATGAATTTGCTCTACCATTAATAATATAGTTACAGTTAATATTACTGTAATGTATTTGCTTGAAAAATCTTGAAATTTTGAACATAAAAAACATTTCTTCCTTAGTTGTATCCCAAATAGAGTCACGCATTCTTTCTATTATTTTTCTGATTAGTAATATGAACTTGAACTAGTTTACGGTTTATAATTCTCATCATTTCACGAGATATTATTTCTCTGACAGACGAAAAGAGGGTTGAAAATAGTAGTCGATGATCAATGCATACAATTTAGATAGGTTTGAATGTTATATTTATAGAGGTTTCAATAATTCTAAGAATAACTTTTTCTGATCTCTTTAGTTAAGGAAGTTCAAACATTGAGTGACTAAGTATGTTTTAAGGAAAATTTTCAGAGGGGTCTACCTACTTAATGCAAGTTAATGCAAGTAATCCTCAGTATTTTTTCATGTAGAATTAAAAATAGGTTAAGAAAACTGAAAGAAGCAAATCGGGAAAAATTTTCCTATTCTTAAATTTCTCATTTGAATAATATACATATATGCTGATTTCTAGTTACTTTCAGGAGTTCGACATATGCCACATATTACTTTTAAAAAACTTTGTAAATCGATTTCTTTTGTGTGTAGTCTAAATAGAGATCAATGTGAATGTGCTTGATTTTTCGCTTGCCCAATCAGGGATTAAACGAAAGCTTTCAACTCCAGTTCGTACAAATGTTTCGAAAATATCCATTTCCGTCTACCTTAAAATAACAATTCAGTTGAATAAATACGTAATCTTCGATTAATGACCCACAGGGGCCACCGAACATAGAAACTATAGAAATGATGTTATGACTTCAACTATCAAATTTATTGATCTCAAATGAAATTGGAAACTTCTTAGTAAAACTGCGATATCGCTTCTTCATCCACTGGGGCGTAAACACATTTTGCCATAAATATTCCTAGAAATAATGTGAACTCCAATTCTAGTTGAAAATATCTCATAACTTGTTCATCTGTCACTGGTCGGATTCATCTGATTCCTTTATACAATTCTCGAACTGTTCCATCAGCAACATTAATTTCAATTCATTAAAATGGATATAGAATTTTGCCCATTATGTCAAATTTGTAAGTTTTATTTTGCAGAAAATATTTTTCAGTCAAGAATTCCTCATTAAGGTACTTGGCTTAAGTTTCACAAAAATTAAACTTTTGTGAAACTTAAGCCAAGTGATTTATTGACCTCAATAATATCCAAAATGTTTCATCAAGTGATTTGCAAAAAATTATTTATTTAATCCTTCATTAGCTATGAGGTTGACAAAAAAAATATTGTAATCAACTCGTATATTAATCTTGTGATTGATTATTTCGAACATTATAACATCACGATTAATTTTCGCTCTCCTTAATGAAATAACTAATAACTATTACAATCTATTTTTGGGATTATTTCAAGCCGAAAATATCTTCAATCATTAAATTACACCTGCTGACTGACAATTCGTGGTCAAATATCAGTTTAATTCTTTTATGACTTCAATTAATTTTTAACTTTGTCAGCGCAACGGTTATCTGCAAACCTTATGATTTTCGGAAGAAATAACTTACAGAATTGAGTGTTATTTTAAAATAAAATGAATAAATCAAGTCATTGAGTGAATGACATCTACATTTCGGGTTCGGAATTTATTTATTTGATCATAACAACAAGATATTTTACAATCGATGAAATAATGCTACCACAAAGTATCTGGAAAAAAAGAAATTGAATAAATATGAAAAATATGAACCTAAATAGGAATGAAGTGAACTATCACCATTCAATATTTGAACCTAAATAGACAGATCATCTTAACTATAAATATGCTCATGAACTAATAAAATTCAAATATGTCCATCGAAAATTTCCCAGTAAAATAGACAGATTACAACTGGATCAATTCACAGAAACCTCTTCCTTTGCATTTCCCTTTTGAAAAAATATATACCATATTCTCCAGAAAAAGAATTTAAAAAATGTATATTGTCATCAATTGGTTATTTGGATGCTAAATAAAAACAATCAATAAAAAATATATCCACATACCTCCCTAATCACCAAATATTCCGTTTAGAAGCGAACTCAGACAAACGTTGTCTAACTGAGGACTATTTATGCTATTCCAGAAAAAATATTGAAAAGAAGATACAATCATAGACCCAATATCTGAAAACTGGCACGCTTATGTGTGAAAAAACAAATTATAATTATTATTATTCGACAGCTTTTTTTAGACGAAGCTTTTCCTTCAATTCGGCCAGGTACTACAACTCGCTCCCCAGACTATTTTGGAATTTTTCCATCCTTAATTTCAAAAAAAGATTAAAAATCATGTTGGCCTCGACTTGATGGTTGGCTCGGTCTGATGGTATCTATTTTCGGATTTTGATTTTTGAATTGATTCTTTGATTCTTTTTTTATATACTTATTTGTTTATGTGTTAGTATTTGCATTTTGCGTTTTTGTTTTGTATTTCATTTTATTTTATTTTGTATTTTTAGGTTAAGTTTAAAATCAGCTCAGCTGTACTTCGCCTTTTCATTTCATACTATTGTAAATGAATAAAGTCTATTATTATTATTATTATTATTATTATTATTATTATTATTATTATTATTATTATAAACAAATATGAAATGAAAATTAATTTGATGGGTTTTTAGAAATAGAACGTAAAATAAACGGACTAATGCTCCGAAAACTCTACAGATTTCATTTGAAGAAACTCTTAAAAATTACATGTAATTAAATTTTTAAAAAGTATTAAAAGAGGTTTAATTAATTGAGGCTTTGGGAGAACTTATCAGGCTATTGTCTGTAATATTTCGAAAAAGTCCTTCAAAGTTATTTCAATCATCCTACTTGCTATTAAAAGCTCCTAAGTTCAAGTCATTGTAACTATATTTTGTTTTGAACAATTGTATTGGATATATGGTAAGCCTAATTGCTGTTTATAAACCTCACACGATATCCGAAAGGTTGGTGGCTTTTACTATTTTATAAGATATAATTTTTCTAGCAGGCGAAAGAGGATTGGAAATAGTCACTGATGATTATTAAATAAAATCAATATACTAAGAGGAACAAAAGAGGTTAGAATATTATTATTATGCATAGCAATATTTTCTAATATGAGGCTTTTCTGCATTATATATAACATATCCAAATAAACCAATTATTTAATTACATCAACAATTACTTACTCATACATATGATAGTTAAAAACAGAACTTTAAATTAATTCTATTTTTCAAATATTTTCGAAAATACAAATTCTGGGGGGTTCAAATTTAATATTTAGATGTGAAATAATACTAAGACTCACGCATAATTTCGTGAAGATGAACTACAAGAATTCTTGGAATTTCTTTGTTATATGATTTTGTCAAAAAGTCTATGAAGTTTTGTTCCATGTACTTTTCTTCCAATCTTTTTCGCTAATACTATGTATGTAACGATGCAGATCGAAAGAAATGAGGTTGGAGAATTTTAACCATGTTTTTTCCATTTTTATGAGATTTTACATTTTTTCAAGTGAACATTCCTACAATTGCAAAAAAAGACGTTTATTTGACTTTCGGATGATAGAATACAGAATTTTGTGTTTTATTCATCTTATGTAGCTTCTTCGAGAAATAATTCACAGATTTAATAGTTTCAGCAGAGATGAGGTTGAACAAGCGCCCAAAAGCTTCCTTTCGACTTCACGTTAATGCTTCTTACCAATTTTTTGTAATGAATTTATTCCTTCATCGCAGTGTTCTACTGTCAGTATTTTTCGAGTTAGATACAAAAATAAATGTTTGAATAATAAATAAAGGATTGCAATTTTTTCATGACTGAGCAATACATCTTCGACAAAAATTAGCACTCTCTTTTAATAATTTGAAACTTTCTTTTCTCTGTATCTACGTTATGTGCTTCAAAAGTGCACAATTGGATAGATATTCTCAGAAATATGTTCAGTTATCAGGCAATATGATACATATTCAGCGCCTAGAAAGGTTTGGAGAAATTTTATTGTAGAAAGTAGACCGCAATTTGGAAGCTGTAAAATGAAAGATATATACCCATATAACTGTAAAATAGTTTGCGTGGACCCTAAAGTCTACTGGTTTTATTGAAGTACGTACCGCTGTCCGATACATTTGGGTTCTTTCGGCATCACTCAAACAATTTTATTGCAACAGATATTCAGTTCAGGCAGTCTGAATGGAAGATGAGTCGGAAAAGAAGGAGAACAACTGTTAACAATCGACATAATACTCAACTATTACCAAAACTAAATGGCTTGCGGCAAATGGGTCGTACCTCGTCCAGCTACTGTGGGTTTGAGTTTACAGGTAGGAAGGTCATCATACACGGCGAGTTTTGCAAACGACCTTGACCTCTGTTGATTGAAGGTTACAGATTCTTCAATATACGGTTTCTATTAACTTCAAAGTGACATTTTATTTATATTGGCAGTTGATTTGAGCGTCAAAGCATCTTATTTAATATTTCCAATTCTGGAAGACTGTTAATTAAATTTATTATGTATAAGTAAATATGAAAACGAAATTTCCCTGTAGATGGTGCTAGACAAGGAACGTAGGACCGCTTCTCCGCTTCTGCAGCGACATACTCTCCCTCTAACAGCTGACAAAAAATTTCAACTAACCACAACCCTAGTTCCATACATATATCGTTAAAAATATCGCGTTTTATGTCTATAATTTAAGATTTTCTTATTATTTGAAGAAAGCTCCTGCAGAATCGCATCGGTACTTGTCAAAGCTCATAGTGAATATGATCTTCGTAAAATACACTAAATCCGCAGATCTGGAACTAGAAAGTGCACAAAAAATATCCTCCAGTAAGAGTTGTGCTTATTTGGGGATAACTTTCGATGAAACCGGTACAGACGCAGAGAGAATTGAAAAACGTATCGTCCAGGCAAAAAAGGTAATTGGCTGTCTCAATGGAATATTGTGGAGTAAGGAAATATTGAGAAGAACTAAATTCAATATATATGAGACGATGGTCAAGAGTACACTACTATATGGTGCCGAAACATGGAGAATAACAGAAAAACACAAGAAAAAGGTGGAGGTAGTGGAAATGGACGCGATACGACGATCTTTATGTATTTCAAAAAAAGACCACATAAGAAACAAGAACATCAAAGAGATTATGGGAATCGAAGGTAAAATAACACAGGATATAGAAAATAAACAACTAACATGGTACGGACATGTAAGACGTATGCCTGAAACAAGACTCCCGAAACAAGTACAATCATGGCAACCTGCACAATCGAGGAAAAGAGGAGACCCAAAATTGAGTGGCACAAATCCGTACAAAAATCCATGAGTGCAAGAAACTTAAGAGAAGAAGACTGTGCAGATAGGAAGAAATGGCGATTTAGGCGTCGGACAACGTAGAAAAACGTTTTAAACCGACTTATATATATATATATATATATATATATATATATATATATATATATATATAACTGAGTGCGCAGACAAAGAATTGCAATCATTATTGCATGAAGATGATACTCAAACTCAACAAGAAATCGCGGATCAATAAAATGTGATGAAATGCAGCCACCTACATTCTTTTGAAAAGTATGAGAAAGTTCGGTGCTTGATGGATACAAACGAATGTCACTGCTCCATCGAATCCTCAAAGGTAATGAAAAATATATATGCAGGGTGTCTTTCAAAAGGGCCAAGCTTCGAGAGGAGATCATACAAGTTATTTGCAATAAAAAATATCATATAACACATGGTACTTATACATGCTGAGACGAGAGTAACATTTTGTAGGTGGTACCTGAATAAGGTATGAGAGTGGGGATTGGAGATAGGCTATTATGGATTGATGAGGCCACTTTCACGAAATCGATTATGATAAATTTGCGAAATTGCCAAGTATGGAAAAGAAAAAACCCCCAGGAGACTATTGTTTCTCATTTTCAACATGAGTTAAGAGTTAACATGTGGTTGGTAGTCATGCGAGATTAATTTTTTGGACCAGCTATACTTCCCGATCCCCTCAACGTTGAATAATTCATTACATTAATCCAAGGCAGATAAGCAGTCATATTGGATGAAATGCCCCTGGCTAACACACAAAATATCTGATTTCAAATGGATGGCTGTTCAGCTCATAATAGTTGGAATACACGGGACTTATGAATGAATATTTTGGGGTGCAAGTTTTCTTTATATTTTGTCATAAGATCCGTATTATCAAAATTTAGTGTAATCGTATGAATTATTTTGATTCGATAAATTCATGAGTTCCATGAGAAATACTCTAATATTCAATAATAAAGAGTTTCAAAATAGAACTAATTTATGTTTGAAATATTTCAACTTTTCATTATGACAGAGGACAAGCAGATAGCACAAAAGTTGATATGTTATTCGAAAGCATAATAAATGAGGTATTTTTGCCGAAAAGAGAACATGTTTATAATAAATAATTTTTCAGCGATAAAACCATTGGAGAAATAAATATTTGGTTCTTTTCACAATAGTGATATTCATCTCCTCACCACGCCCGCAATAAGAGTTATATACTTATATTGTAACAAATTCAATTATTTGAAATATTTTGAATAAACTATTCTTTATCATTTTCAAACAACAGACTGATTTTCACAAGAAAAATTTAATTCTGCTGGTCTTCCATACGTATTACCTTATATCTGAATTTTTGAACTTATTGCTCTTATTAGTGAACATTTGTGAACCCACTGCAAATTATAGATAGTGACTCATTTCTTAGTCCTCATTTTTTGCTCGATTATTAGCGTAGAAAATTTTTTGTTAAATGATGATGTTTTACTTGTTCATTATTAGACCTGACATTTCAATGCGTTTAAATTTTCTTTCTACTTGCGGTATTAGGTTAATGCAACATTTTTATTTATCGAATAATTTCATATAAATTGATTACAATTTTACTACACTTGTCCAAATAAATTAATTCGCCTGATTTGTATCAAATATCATAAATTAGGAGTGTGAGCTCCAAAAAATATTTACTCACCTTTAACATTCCAGAAAGCATCTTGGAAAATGAATACTGAACATTTAAATGGTGTCCAATGTGAACTCAAATAAATAGTTCTGTGATTTACCATAGATCTTAATGATTGACCGGCAATTTAAGGGCCTCTGTTATAGTGCAAGGACATCTGTATCAAGAATGTTAAAGAGTATTCATTTGCCAAGATGTTAAAGGTGAGTAAATATTTTTTGTTGGTTGATATTATATTTTATTGAATATAATTAATATATAATAAATAATAAATGTCATTGGGTACTGACGAGCAGAGTCTCTCTTAAAATTTGTTTTTTAGTAATGTTTATACATATCTTGAGATTTTCTAAAAAGTAACTTAGTTAGGTATTCAATAATATTGAATATTCTAAGTAAGATAGTTTTATGATGAAATTCTTAGGATTATGTTAAACATTTTTGAAAAATATCTGTTTTCATCAGAGGGATGAGGAGAAACAAAATTTTGTCTACTCAAAATATTTAAATTATAGGATTTTTGTTAATAATTTATATTCATTGGATTTTGTTATCTCATTTGGATGTCTTATAATGAATGTTTATTTTATTTGTCTTTTGATATAAACTATACTAATATGACATTAATTTAATTCCTGAAGTTATAATAATAAATATTTTGAAATTAAATATGTAGAAGGCTAACAGAATATATCTATAAATATTAATATATTTAAATAACTTTATATTCAACTTCTATCAAGTATAAACCCCCATTTATTTTAAATTAAAATTGGCCTGTTTATCTCGGATATTTGTTATTTACTGAAGATAAAGTATGGCGTTAGTACAATTTCAATAAGCCATACGTTGTGTGCAGACCCTTACCAATACCTTGAAAAGGCCCTACTTCAAACCGATATAGATCGCCGCCGATGCAAACCAGTACCCCAAATAAAAATCGGATTCAATAAGTAAAATAAGCAAACATTTCCCATTCAGAATCAGAGGAGTGGAAAACGTTCTAATATTTACTTTGACTTGATTTATTCTGGGATATGGTTCTCAAATATTTGAAGCTGAAGAAATTATGTTCCATTGGCGAATTTGTTTTTGAAACCATGACGGTATTATTCCTTTATTACGGCGGACCACCTTGGCTTGCATCCAGGTGAATGATTTCTGAATTTACTTATTGAGGAGGCTATTAGTACGGTTTTGTGCTTTTTGTCAGTTTCTTTCAAATGTTCTTTTCATATGTGAACCATGAATAATGAACCACTATTATCGCTAATAACCAGTTAAATGTACCGCCAAAGTCCGCTGATATAAGATTCTTTTGCATTATACAGTGTGGAAACCATTTATGGAAAGAAATTATTTGTGTCCTTATAATACAAAATTATAAAAAACACTGGGACACATCAACTTTTAAATTCAATAGTGCGCTTTTTAAACATAAATTTCAATATACTGGGTGATTTGCGCAAGTCCAGCATAGTCCGTCGTCTTTCTTTCAAATGGAATACCCTATTTTTATATCTTTTAAAGCTCCTAAGTAACCTGATTTCAACGAACTATATCACATATGGTCCATTTTGAATAATACAGAATGAAATTTGGAAAGTATTTTTAATAGGTTTCAAGAAACTGAATACTTAAATTACATGCTATAGTTGATTTTAATTCATTAAAAGAAATGCTCAAAATGTTATTCTCCTCGTTCTTGGCAATAACACAGTCTCCTATAAAACTCGTTCCTAACTTTGTTTAAAGCTTGCTTAAGGTCTGCGATGTGTTGCATAAACTTTGTTCTTGAGATAATCCACAGAAAAATCCAACGGCGTCAGGCCGGAAGATCTAGCTGGCCACTCAATAGTACCTCTTCTTCCAATCCATTTATTGGGAAAGATTACATTGAAGTGAGTAAGTTCTTTTTATTGAAGCATAATGAGGGTGGCTCAATCCTGCTGGAACCAGAAATCTTCATTCGGTAGGCTTGGATGTATTGCATGAGAAAATAAGTTGACTAACGCAAGAACAACTGCGTTTCTAATGAAACTCAAATATTTCTCTGCTGTCAAAATCTCATTTATACATATAAGACCAATAATATGGTCATCTATGATAAATTCCCAAACGTTCACTTTTTGAGGATACTGCGTATGTGTCGCACGCTTCCAGTGAGGATTCTCCACTGTTTGGTTGTATCGGTCTCTACTTGTCGGAAATACATCTTGTAAAACAACTTACTTTACGCTAATTTATTTAATTTCACATTAATTGTTTCGTCATGACAACATGACTTCGTCGATATAAATCTGAACACCGCAACATCTGACTGATAGCAATCCACGTTATTTGCAGATTTTCTTTATTTATCGACATATTAAGATAGTATTTTTTAGGTGTTCAAGACAAAAAATTTTAACAAAACAAGATCCATGAGCGTATCGAGAATTGATTTTGGAAATTTAGAAATTGATGAAATTTCATACGTTTGTATTCAGGTTATTTGAAAAATAACATTATTTAACGTGTGATGAATTATTTGTTTCATTATTTCACCGGTTATTATTTATAATAGACCATTCATGATATGGTCCGTTGAAATAAAGTTTTTATTCATTTGCAAAGAATGGTCAATTACTTTTCACACACCTGTACCAGAGGGCAGGTAATTTCACCTACATGTAAAATTATTTTAATTTTTAAATCTTGAATTATTATAAAAAACTAACAGTGGCTAACCAGAAAAAAGCTGAAAGTGAAAAATGGCACGCCAAAATAGATCAGAAGTGAAGGAGGTTGTTGACAGATTGTTTCGATCTCGAAAATTTAATTCAGCAAATTTGATATGGTGTAATTGAGAGAGAATTCGTCGAAGAAGAGCAGATTTTTGGAAAAAAAATTGTGGTTTATGCACCACGATAATGTACTATATTTCAAGGTTTTTATTGTGAAAGAATTTCTGACTACGGACTGAACAAATCTCATCGAACCACCTCAGTGTTTTCCTGATATGGCTCTTATCTTTTCAATTCTCAAAAAACCAATTCGAGGCATCCGTTTTCAGTAGATAGAAGATAAAAACTATTTGTACTAGTGAGCGTAAGTATAAAGTTAAAAACTATAATAATTCACTTAAAAATCCAAGCTCTCACAATTCTCTTAGCTGAACACCATGATCCAACCTGTCATATGCACTTGAACAATCGGTATTATGCCATCAAGCTACTGCTTGCCAAAAATTGCCTCCGATACATGTTCAAAGAAGATACAGAGGTAAGAAACTGCACATGTATTAGGAAAAAACACATGAACGTACTTATACATTATAAATCATATGTAAGTATATAAATATTTTTTTCAAATGTTTTCCTAATATTTAATGAGCTGATAATCACGCTCCTATTCTTCTTAAATACTGCAGTTACCATCAATCTTTTAAGTTCATCAGGAAAACGTCCCTGATTTAGAGCCAAATAAAAAATATATTTTATAGGGAGAATCAAAACATTGCAACATCCCTTCTAATCGCTTGAAATGATGGTATGTTATCTAGGCCAGTTGTCCTCTTGGGCTTCAAACTTCTTTCACCAGGCGGCATATCGTCATCAAATATTTGTGGAAACTTAATACCACCCCATACAGTAGTTTTTAGCTGTTGTAAATCATACAGACCTAAAAACGACTGCATCAGGTAATTTTCCTCATCTGAACCAAACTATGGACGATTATGACATATTAAAATTACTTAATATTGATAACTTATATTCTACTGTTGATTACCCATTTTTCGGAAAGTTTTGAAGATACTCAGAAGTTTTGAAGCTACTGATATATCACAAATTGTTATAGTCTTATTTTGATTAAGTCACAGTTAGTGTTAAATATTTCATAGTGAACACAATTTAAATATCAAAGCAGATTTAATGTTAGTCTCCTAGAATTTTAATTTCAAAAATATTTTATTCAATGAATTTTTAGAATTAAATTAATATCTTATAAAAACAGCTTATATTTAATAGACGTATCAAATCAAAACACAATATAAAATATCAAATGAAATAAATAACCTAACAAATATAAATTGTCAATTAAAATTGAAACATAAATATTTGAAGAAGACAAAATTTTGTTTCTGATCTTACAATTATGAAAACTAATTCCTAATAATTTTAATGACTTCTCAGAAAGTATAATTTATTTGAAATATTTAATATATTTAAATAAGTTACTTCAAAAATCTCTCCAAGCATGTATTATATCTTCAAAAAACTATTAGAATACCGATAAGGTCTTCATCGGTCCTACTACACATTTAAAAAATAAAATCAATTAACAACAAATATAATTCACCTACAGACCAATATCTTCGTTAGAACACTAACTTTAAAATCCGAGATCTTCTACGTTCAAATCACAGGAAGCTGTAAGGTATTATATGGTTTTCTTTAAACCAATTGATACTTCATAATGAGATTTTTTATTCAGACCTTAGTCTAATTATATATTATATATGAAATAAATTAATAAGAAGAGGTTTTTCACTTGCAGAAGGATTATTACAAAATTTGAATATCAAAACAGATTTAATCTGTTAGTCTCCTACAATTTAAATTTCAAAAAAATTTTAATCAATAAATTGTTAGAATTAAATTAATGTCTTATAAGAATAGCTTTATGTTTAATAGACGTATAAAATCAAAACTCAATATAAATTATCCAATGGAATAAATAGCCCAACAAATATAAATTGTCAATTAAAATTAAAAAATAAATATTTTGAAGAGATAAAATTTCATCTCTGATCTTACAGTTATGAAAAATAATTCCTTTTCAAAAATAAAAAACATAATTTTAAGGACTTCTTAGAAAATATAATTTATTTGAAATATTTGATATATTTAAATAAGTGACTCAATCTCTCAAAACATGTATTATATCTTCAAAAAATAATTACAATTATTCAAATTATTGAAATTAAAATTGTAGAAGACTAACAGATTAAATCTGTTTTGATATTCAAATTGTGTTATATTTCTTCTATCAAGTAAAAAGCCTTTTTCTATTTTATTTTATATATAATATACAATTATATTTAGGCTTTAATAAATCTCATTATGGAATGTCAATGATTTAAATATAACCTTAAAAATGCCTTACACTTTTCTGTGATTTTGTTAGAACATCGACCATCTCGAATTTTAAAGTTAGTCTGTTTGAAGCAATCATCCTGTAAACACTTGTGAGTTGGGATATAGTGATAGTTATTGGATTTTGATATTCGGACTATTATTTTGGAACGATGAAGAGATTACTTAGAATTATATTTGTTTTTTGAAGATATAGTGCATGTTTTGAGAGATTTCTGAATTAACTTATTCGAATATTTAAATATTTCAAATTAATAATATATTTTGAGAAGTCCTTAAGTTGTGTTCATGTTTTTAAAAGGCAATTGGTGTTCTTAAAGGTAAGATCAGAAACAAAATTTTGTCTCCTTTAAATATTTATTCATTTATTTTAATGACTTTTTTATATCTGTTGGTTTATTTATTCCATTTGACATTATATATTGAGTTTGGATTATATACGTCTATTAAATATAAGTGGTGCTTATTGTAGACATTAATTCAATTCTGCAAGTTTTTTGAATGAAATTTTTTTTAAAATTAAAATTGTAGAAGGCTAACAGATTAAATCTGTTTTGATATTCAAATTTTACTATCTAAATTACAATTCCGAAAAGGCCTTCATCGGTCCTACTTCACATTTAAAAAATAAAATCAATTAACAACAAATATAACTCACCTACAGACCATTATCTTCAGATACCTACAGATTTCTTGTTATCCTCGCTTGAACACTAACTTTAAAATCCATGAAATTCTATGTTCGTCACAAAAATCACATAAAGCTGTTAGGCATTATATGGTTTTCTTTAAACTACTTGCTACTTCCATAATATTTTTTATTCAAACCTTAGTATAATTATATATAAAATAGAATAATGAGAAGAGGTTTTTTACTTGACAGAAGGAATATTACAAAATTTGAATATCAAAACAGATTCAATCTGTTAGTCTCCTACAATTTTAATTTCAAAAAAATTTTATTCAATAAATTTTTAGAATTGGATTAATGTCTTATGAGCATAGCTTATATTCAATTGACGTATAAAATAGAGAATATCTTTTTTAATTGCGAAAAGAACACCCTAATCTTTTTATTTCTTGACTTCTCTTGTTCTTTGTTATCACAGCATATCTTTCGTCAAACAATATAGTATCATGAACCCCGCCACACAGTCGAGGCGTATTGGGTATCTATTGATGAGGATCCACTTTTTGTATTGGCATCCGCTTCTTAGCAAAAAAATTCGAAATGACTGCACTACTAGGCTGGACCTCCAATTTCCAAGTATTTGCCAGATTTTTTGTATATGTTTACCTTGATAGACGCGTAGACTTCATGATGTTTGGACTAGGGTACGTCGCAGATAATTTCTGGTAAACTGCCAACTAAGAACCTCTTATGGGTTAGTATTTAGTTTAAGGCAGGACACATATAAAGACGCAAACGGAGGCACCCCCTTAATGCTGTTATCGGTTTCATTCCTGCAAACCAGAAATTTTCAGGCTTTTTTGTTACGATTTCTTGATTTAATAAAGTCATCTTCATCAGGTAAATTTTCCACAGGATTTGCAAGTTCATGATTATTTTTCATTACCCATGTCTTTTTGGCATAGTGACGAAGTCCTTACTTACAAGCCACCTATGGGACATATTTTTGGATGTGTTTTGGTTTCTTGTAGCAGGAATACTATTGTGATGTTCACTAACACTGTACAAGAATGTCATCACACCTAATTCTGCCTAATCATCGTCTCAAAAATTTCCAGAATTCATTACGATACGCTGTAATCAGACTATACAATAGGCTTACTGCAGACCTGAGGTCTAGGGAAAACACCAGATTTAAAAAAAGAAGAGGAAGATCCTTGAAGAAAATACGTTTTATACCCTTACAGAATTTTTAGCTCACAAATTTTACATTTTAATTGTATTAATGTAAAGATGTTTTTATTTGTGAAAACTTTATATCATCATTTTATAATGATGTTCCTTGGAAATTTCGAAGATTGATAAACTACTATGACTATTGACTCTAACATTAACCATTGGAAATTTTCAAGGTTAATAAACTACTATGACTATTGACTCAAACATTAACCATTAGAAATTTTGACGTTGACAGACATGAATTGATCGCCAGTATATGTTCTTGCTGCGCTGTTGCTAGTTTCAGATGCCTGAATGGCCGGTAATGTATGTTATGTTGTCTGACTTGTTTGTTTATCCTTACTAGTTTCATTTCTTTGCCGTTTCTGAACTTTGAAGGATTTCGACGAAAGAATTCAAATGGCAAAGTAAACTCTGTAAATTAAACAATAATCAATATTGTCTGAAGTTCCAAAGTCCGAAACTACTTAACAATATTTATATGAGTTTATTTCAGTTTTCGAATATTAACAACCATGCTTTTTTTCCTCCCATAATAATGGTTGAGGCTGTATATTTAACTTTTCTTCATGGTATCAACAGTAATGATCCCAGTGGTTGGAGTAAGCTCGAAGTTAGATGGCATTGTATGTATTTCGGTAATCTCTGATAAATTTACTTTCGAATAAGGTCTTTAGTATTTGCAAATATATTCCCTACCTCTTTCTTCTCTGTCGTGGTATTCAAATGGATTGAAAATTAATCTTTTATGATGCTACTATTGAAAAATATCTAAAATTCTTTCATCGGTAAGAAGTTTATCGAAAAAAAACGAAAATCTTATATCCTATTTAATTTTATGGCAAAAATGTAATAGATCAGTAAAAAATCATCCCATATAACTTCCTCTGGTTCCATAACTTCCATTATCTACATAAGATCCGCTCTTCGCGCCGTTACTTCCATGTTGATTTCTACTTGAAGCTCCACCTGAACTACCGTACTGAGAACTGCTAGATTCAGCATCGCAACGTGTTCCTCGAATTGCCTCTCGCACGTTCTGCACCCAAATTCTGAAATTTACTACGTCATAGTCTAACTGGCCATACAAGAAAGCAGGCATAGTGTTCGTGAGAAGGTAGATGTTGTCATTATAGACCTTAAGGTCACAGGGGTATATCATCCTTTGGTCGTCTTTTTGTACGATGGAAATATCAGTGAGTGGAGTGTTGATGTTCCAGCAAGCCAGAGCGTTTTGGTTTACGAGACCAAGAAGTAGAACTCCGGTCTTCTCATCCATGGCCGATGCTGAGGTTTGGCTTCCTTCACCGCGATCCCCGATGTTCTGAAGAAAGATAAAATATTGAAGGAATTGGAAAAATCTTCTCTTTATATTTGTAATAATGTTTTTTTAATTTTCCTCCAAAAATATTTCTTGGTTTTAATAAAATTGTTACTTTTAGTAACAAAGTTCGTTCGACTTTTGAATACAATAGTAAGTATGTCATGATTTATTAAGTAATTATAAATTAATTGATTGTAAATAATAATTGTAAATTAATTAAGTATGCCATTATTTATATTAAAGTTAGTGTAAGATATTTATCATCTGTCATCATCTTCCAAGTGAATCCTTTATGGTTGTATACGCATATGATGACAATTATTTAATTCTTAATCGGGATATTTGAAGTTGGCACATTTTGTACCTAACTTGCAGTGAATGTTACCCAGAAGGAATAATTTCACCAATTTGATATTTTGGCAATATGACATTAAGAATAAACTGAATAGAGCTCATTTTCACGAAATATTTGTGACATGAAGTAAAGGGGCTAATTGAAGAAATTGCACGTGAAGTAAAACGTTACAGACTTCTAGACAATTCGAAGAACAATGAAAAATTTAATGTTAACAACACATTTCTTCTGGTAGCACAGGTTTAAGTTATTTTTTGTTACTTCACATGCTTCGTATAATAATCAGCCTTCGGAATGATAAAAAATGCAATAATAAATTATTTCAACGAAAATACTATAATTAATTAATTTTTTACTTCAGTATTTTTGAAGGCTGATTTAAGCAGTAACCTCATTATGAAACCTTCAAATATAGCGCAATTTTCAAATTTACCTAGGATTTGAGGAATTGCCTTATTAATTCTTCAATGCACAGTTGAATGTTCAAGTTTAACTCGCTCGAACGCAAAATTGTCTATTTTAGGTCAGGAATTTTACGACTTTCTGATTATTTAGTGTGAAAAATTAATTAAAGTATAAACTTTAAAAATCATGAGACAATTATGAAAGAAGCACTTAATAAATAATTACTTGAAACTACGCTAAATCATATAACATACATGGGGTTGAGTTGGGTAGCCGAAAATGTGATCTTTCTAGACTTTCGCTTCTCCGTACTTTCTGTACATCCTATATAGCAGAAGTCATTGTAATACTACTAGGTACTCTTATTATGATGTCACAAATCGTTCGATAAATATTTTTTTCTAGAAATATTGATTGAAGTTTTCAGATTTGAACTCAACCTTGCGGTTAAACTATTACAAGACAGGAATTTTATTTTAATATTAATGTTCGTCTTAACTCCCTTATAAATTTTATTTTATTGAGTTGATGAAGATAAGTATCCATTATTTCGCCTCATTTTTATATGGGTTTCCTGATAAATTTGTTTTTTAATGAATTGTACAGCTTATTGAAAACGCCCAACATTCGGAAATACAAAGCTGCCCATCGGAATAATTATCAATCCTTCATTGAACTTTATACTCACTTCGAAATCTTGTCCGTGGTACGACCTGGTAGCCGCAGTCTCATTCCTCAGTATGTTTGTAGAAACTCTGTATATATGACTACCAGCCATAGAATGGAAGTACAGATCTCTACGTCCGTTAGTCGTTGGGCTCAGTGCAGTACTGAAGACACCATCATTCCATTGGAATGTATGACCAGCAACCCTAAATTCTCCCCTGAGAGGTTCTAAATAAAAGTAATTGTGGGTTACTCTCCACGATCTGTTTTCTCTAAAACTATACACAACTAAACCATAGCCACCTACATCTGGAATGTAAGCATGGGCGTTATTGCAATTATTTGGTTCCGTTTCTACAACTACATGGGCAAAAAGAGATGCTGGTCTGAGGTCACCTTCTGGAAAAGTGTACTGTCTTATGACTTTGTCAGTGCGAAGATCCATTATGACCAATTTTGGTGATTGTACCTGAATCGGTGCATCTGAAACAAATTATTGAATGAGGTCACATTCAAATATTAAAGTGGTGACTTAAATTCGTCACATGGCTATCATTGTGAATGAACTGCTGGCCAAAAAATCTTTACAGCTTATCGAACAACCATTGTATTCCCCTGAAAGGGTGCTGGCCATTTTTTTCACTTGCCAACACTCAAATTATCACTTTTCAGTCTAAAGAAGATACAGAAGAGAATAAGCGGCGAGTTCTGAAGTTCACTTCGGAATATGCGTTGAAATAATGTTTTCATGATTGGATTATTTCGCTAGTTGCCTACTTTGATAAAACTTGAATCAATATATTTTGTACGTGATTATTTCGGTCTCTACTTGACGGAAATTAATCGTTTATGATTTAAAGTAAACACTTTATTTCCGCTAATATTTGTTGTTGACACATTAATTGTTTCGTCAATGTCATTTTGACTTCCTTTTACAAAATCGATCTCCTTAAATACAAGTTTAAGCAAACAGAAACCTCATAACATGAAGGTTAGTTTTGGGAATTCTCAGAATTTATTCAAAAGAGTTCAATTGCTGGGACCGGTTTAAATCTGTCTGGTTGTTATGTAAAATGTGTTGTTCATGATGCTGGTTTATTTCTGGTGCTTTTCTAAAAGATCCAGTCTATTGCATTTGTTTTCTATGTGGAGAACTTGGAAATTATGGTCAAAATCATGTCCTGTTTCTTGAAGGTGGTTGACATAGGTCGAATTTGATTTTCGAAAGCTCTGCTGTTAGGCCAATGTGCGAGTATATATCGCAGATATCGCAGGTTAATCTATATGCTCCCGAACTCTTCTTCTTATTGAATATCTTTGTAATTTTTTATTGATTTATCTAAAAAATTTATGGTTTTATATGAAATTTTGATACTACGATTTTTCTTCAAAAATCATATCTAATTTTCGTCCTTTATATGGTAGGCAAATGAAGAATTCATTTTTTATTCTAATTTGTGGGTTAACTAATGACTTGTATTGTTTTTGTGGAATTTTATTCAGTAGTTTGTCGATAATTGATGGGTTATAGTCATTATTTGCTGCAATTTGTTTGATTATATTCAACTCCGAAAATTCTTCTGCGTCATAGGTAATCAGTGTTTTCTTCAGAGTGATAGAACATTCGATAAGGTTAGCTGTAATTTGATAGAAGGTAGAAGCCATGTTGTCTTGACATTTCTGTTCAGTAAGCATTGAAAAATTATCCTGGAAAGACTCACGCCGCAACAACGTTTACAAATTGTTGAAATTTATTTTCAACATCAGTGTTCTATTCGCCAAACTTATAGAGCACTTCGTGAAATTTATGGTTCACATAATCGTCCATCGGAGCAGCTTATTCGTCGAACTATCGATAGAATTCGGACAACATTTTCTCTACTCGATGCAACAACAACAACAAGACAAAAAACTGTACGTACAGAAGAAAATATCGCTGCTGTAAGATTTGTCTATTCGTCGATGTTCACAACAAGTTGGACTCTGTGCATCCACCACATGGGAAATTTTGCGTAAAGATCTTAGCCTAAACCTATACAAGATCCAACTGGTTCAAGAACTAAAGCCACTTGACCATCATAAGCATCGTTTGTTTGGTAATTGGGCCCTAGAAGAGCTTTTTTATCGTGAAATTGTGTTTAGTGATGAAGCTCAGTTCTGGCTGAACGGCTGTGTAAACAAGCAAAATTGCCGCATATGGAGGGAAGTATAAAATAAATGTGATGTGTTCTAAAAAGGCATATAGAATTTATCAAACATTAATGATACAATTTTATTTGAAATAATTCACAAAGTTTTTATGTTTCACAATTTATTCCGAATCCTGACACATGTTTCGGTCTTTCTTCAAAGGAGTACAAAAAGGAATTGAACTTAAAATTGAAAAAGGTTCTCTCATTACACTTAGGACATCTGTGTATTTTTATGGCGCATGGAAAAAACAGCATCCAATATAGGGGTATTGCCGAATTGTATTTGGGAATTTGTTAAATTTTCCTTATTTTCAAACGGCATTTTTGAATGAAAGAATTTCCAAATAGTCAAGAAGTTCTGCAGGTTCATTGCATCCTGAAAAACGCACTGTATGGTGTGTTTTACACGATGGAGGCATCATCGGTCCATATTTCTTTGAAAACGATGCTGGAGCTAATTTTACAGTAAATGGTGCTCGTTACAGATCGATGATCAAAGATTATTTGTTTCAAAATTTGAATGGTGTCGACGCAGAAGTGTTTTGGTTCCAACAAGATGGTGCTACACCTCATGCTGCTACCGTAACAATTGATTAATTGAAAGAAAGATTTAGCGATAACATTATTTCGAGAAATTATCCAATTAATTGGCCTCCAAGATCATACGACATAACTCCACTGGATTATTTTCTTTGGGGTTATGTCAAGTCATTGGTTTATGGTGATAAACCAGAAACAATAGACGCTTTGGAAGCCAACATGACTCGTGTAATTGATGAAATAAGGCTTGAATTATTCGAAAAAGTGGTCCATAATTGGTCTGGTCGAATGCGGTTCCTCAAAGCTAGTCGTGGTGGACATATGTCGAAAATTATTTTTAAAACATAAATGTCATAAAATAACCTTTCAAATAAAAAAAAATGGGCTTCAATCTTAATTTAAATGTGTTTTACTTCAATTTAAAGCTCTACCACTCTAAAAAAAACACCTGATATATATGGACCCGATATTACATTGACCATAATTTCGAAGTTCTCCATATAGAGAACAAATCCAGTAGACTGGAGAAAAATCGAAATCTCAATATTTCATATGAAACCATAAATTCTTTAGAAGAATTCTTTAGAAATAATAAAGATACCGTCAATAAAAACAAGAGATCAGGAGTATATAGGTTAACCTGCGGTACATGTCCATATATATTACATTGACCATAATTCGAAATTCTCCATATGGGTGATTCCGTTCTAACTGTTATATTCAATGTCCTGTATTGTTTGTTCTCATAGGTCATTAATAAATAATCAATTTATGAAATTTTTGCGCTTATTGGAAAATTAATAACATATTTCAACATTATTTTTATATAATATAACTTGCCACTTACAGAAAACTTACAATATATCACTTAAATGTCAGTACCGTGTCATGTCCATTCCTAGAATTTATTTATAAATCGTTAGTTTTTTTTGTCGTAATAAATGATTTAAACTAATTACCTCATAAATTCTAATGTTTGTGATCAAACTAAACAAAATTGACACATTTTTTGTTTAATGTATTAAGTTAACATTGATTTCCGGTTCAATAACTTTTGTCTCTAAAGAATTTTTGAATTTGAACTTGTGCGACTCGAGCGCCATCTACATTGAGATTTATGAATGGTCTAGTGAACCACCTTTAAAGTAAAAAAAATTAATCATTTTCTCAAACAATTTCTACCGAATTTATTTTATGTCAGTACCATGGATAAATGAGTCAGTGCCGTGGAACGTAAAATTTGATATTTGTTTCTCGTTTTTGATGCTTCGAAGTTGTCGTAAAATCCTCTCAGATTTTTAAGTTGACAGTAAAATAGATAAATAATATGCATAAAAAAATTGAAAAAGTTTAATTCCAAAATCCTAAAATTTGTAATAAAAAAAATGACAGTTAGAACAGAATCACCCATATAGAGAACAAATGCAATATACTGGACCATTTAGAAGCACTAGGAATACACCAGCATCATAAAAAACAAATTTTACTTAACGACCAGACAGACTTAAACCGATCCTCGTTGTTGAACATTTTTTATTCAATTCTGAAAATTCCCAAAACAAACCTCCGTATGATTACGTTTTTTTTGCTCAGACTTGTATTAAGTAGACCCATTTTGTGAAAGCAGTTTTTTTACCATACTCACCTGATGAAGTCAAAATGTAATTGACGTAACAGTTGTTGTGTAAACAATAAATATTAGCGGCAATAAAGTGTTCTACTTTGAATCATATAATATATTTTGTGCTTCTTTGATATAGCTTTTGTAATTTTTTTCAAATTCTTAGTATATCATTAGGATACTCGCCTCCTATGACATTGTAGCTTGACGCGCTAGGGCCACTTGTCTTGACTAGGATCTTAGTTTCATCCGGGTGAAATGGAGGATTTAGTCCTGTTGCCTAAAACAATGTCACTCATGCCTGTCACTGGACCCTTGTGGTGGAAGTTCAACCGAATGGGGCCCTAGTTTCACCGTAATGGTAGATTGGAGGGCTGAGCTGCGTTGTTCACATCAGTGACAAGGGTGTTTGTCGCAGCACAGGGCTTCACCCTTAAAACTAATTTACTCTACCCTTGCAGTAAATCTCCGGATTTTCTGTCCAATGCCCGAGTGCGTTATGTAGCATACTGTGTTACCTCGGGAGGATGGAGGCTCTCGGGAAGCCTGGCCACCCAGGGGGCAGTGGTTGAAAGTCCGCATGCTGGCCTAGAAGGGTATTCCATCTATCGTTCGCAGAAACTAATGTTCAGGATATCTCGAGAAATGCTTCAGGGTTTAGCGATACCTGACGGTTCGACTATCCTCGTCCTGAACCAGGATCGATTGCGAAACGTTTCTAGGGTTTGTGAATCTCGACGATACGGCTAGACCGTTGGTGTTTGAAGCCAGGATCAATTGAAATACTTCACAAGGGTTCGTGGGACTTGACGTACAGGCTGAATTGAAGGTACTCGTACCAGGATCAGCGGTTACTGACACTGCAGCGCCAGTAGATGTTGGATAGTGCTTCGCTGCTACCAGTCACGGTGTAGGTTCTCGGACTGAAGGCGAAACTGGCAGCTTGGTGGGTTCAACCCTTCGGAGTGGTTCTCTCTAATGCGTGTTGATAAGACGTAACTCTTATCACACTGTCTGCTTCCTGGGCAGATTATGGAGACTGCTGAGTAGTCACCTGGTGAAAGAGCCACGCTCACATGCCAAAAGCTTAACCGTTATAATTCATGATATCATTACGATACTATTTGAATTTGAATATGAATGATACTGAACGGTTTCAGCCGTTACTATTTGATAGTTGATCATAATTATAACAAGTTGTGTTAGTAATTTCTACAACTTGTTTTAATTGAATAAGAATATTTCGCGCCATATTCAGGTAGTTCGCGGAACTAACACAGGCGTCTCTGATTTGTAACACATGTTTAGTTGGAAAGTTGGGCATCTACGTTATGTAGTTCATTTATGGCATAAATTAACAAAACCCTTGTAGTATATTATATAATATCATATGCTATTGTTACACTAATAAGCAGAGTCGCATGACATTTTCTGTCATGGCAAGAACCATGTAATATTAATAGGAACTTGTTCTTCCTAACTACATTCAAGTGAATTCAAAGTCCGATTTTTGCCTTTTAGGGTGGAAGATTAATAGCTACGTACCTGGGATTTCTAGTCTTCCTGTGTCAACAAACCAAAGTCTGTCACAAGAGTCGACAGCTACTCTGTAAACCGATACGAAATGCGTTCTGTCAGAAGAGCTAAGAGACGAACTGTCAAAATTACTGGAGTTGTAGTTTTCTGGAAGTGCGTTCATTTCCCAATTTGGATAGGGAATCAATGGAGCGTTGTGTTTATTCTGCGAGTTGAGACTCACATAGTTCAAACTTGATGGCACACCATGTCGTCGTCTTGGTACTGTGATGAACAATTTATCGCCCCAAACACCAGCTCCCATAGGTATATTGTTCTCTGAAATAGATAATAAATTAATATTTAATGAATCTTGATAATATAGTAAACTAAAAACGCGTCGAAACGATTGTATGTTTAGTCGAGATTCTGCAATGAGTAATTGTTGAATATAACGTCGTTTGAGCAGTTTTTTATCGGACACGCAGATAGCATCACAAATACAAAATTGATATTTTTGTCAGAAAGTAATAACCTTCAAATGATGGCTGTGAAAATTTCTTGATGATTGGGCGTTTGGTTTCAAACTCCCGGTGGTTTTAGTGAAAGAAGTTTTGTTATTTATGAAAAATAATAAACTTCGTATGATGATAAACAGTGTTTAAAAAGTGCTATTGAAACGAAAGCTTGACTTCATGTCTGCAGTAGGAAAATGGACCATTATTTACTGGTTTACTGAATTTAAACATGGCCATATGAGCACCGATAATGCACCACGCTGTGGTAGTCCAAATGATTTGGTTACACCAAAAAACATAAAAATGTCCACAAAATCTTTTCAGTAAATCGTGCAGTGATTATGCAGGAGATACCCGACCGTCGTAAGATATGAATGAAAGATGTACGCTTTATTTTGCATAAACATGAGTAAGCTGGTTTCGAAATGGAGTCGCACTTGCCAACAGTGGAATAAACATTAACGAGTTGATGATTCCGAGTGCTGTTTGGAGCTCTTTTAGCGGAATTAACCCCATTTTTTGCAACTGTAGGTGACAATGGATGAAACATGAATGAATTTTTCTTTATGTATCAATAAAACAGTAGACATCAATGAACCTTGACCAAAGTGGCTGAAAGTGCAACAGATTGCTGACAAGGTTATGGCGTCTGTAGTTTCAACACATACTGTAATGTGTGTTTATCGACTACCTTGAAAAGAGCAAAACAGTCAATAACGATCGCTGTGTAGCCCAACTGGCTATACTAACTCAGCGTGGAATTTCGAAGAAACATCTCCAAATTTCAGAGAAGAAAGTGATCTTTCATCACTACAATGCACCCTGTCATAGGTATAAATATCAATATATTCATCGGAGTAATGGATATGTGTTTACTTTATAGCACTTCATAATAGTTACCTATAACACGACTCTACAAAAAAATTTTCGTTCTCTGTCCTAAAGTTTATACTATTATTTTCCAGTTAGTTATGCACAAAAACGAAAAGAAAATACCGGTATAAAGTTTGCTTTTGTGATAGTTATAATAATAATACTCATTTTTCAATTTTTTCATAAATTTTAATTGATTTTGATATTTTTAAAAAGACCGCGCGGTGAGAGTGGGGTATTAACGTTAACACTGTGCCGCTAGATGGCACCCGAGTGATAAACAACCATCAGGTGTTGTTTACAAGCCCAGAATAACTTAAAATGTCGTCACGAAAGTGCAAATACGATGCTGATGCTTTTTGTTTTATAGGTGGTCAATTTATTAAAGTTCGAGACGTGAAATATGAACTAAAGACATCTCACGTTCTCTGTGAAGCCTATGAAGCATATTTTGACTGTCCTGTACGGAATCAAGATAAGCCATGGGCTCCACATGTTGCTTGTAGTTATTGTAAAAGGTGTTTGGAAGGTAAGCAATTTTTATTTAATCAAGCGATGAATCCAAAATAATAGACATATTAATTTTTATTTTTATATTTTTAGATTGGTATCGAGGTAAGAAAAGGTCTATGAAATTTGCAATACCAAGGATTTGGCGAGAACCAAAAGACCATATTACTGACTGCTACTTTTGTATGGTGAATCCGAGTAAAAGACGTAGAGGTAAAAATGCAAAACCTATTGAATATCCTGACCTCGAATCTTCTTCTGCTCCAATTGCTCACGACCTGACACGACGAGTACCTGAGCCACCAAAAAAATTATCGCAGAAAAGTAGCTCATCTTTTAGTTCTTATAAAAGTAATTCCGATAAGGAGTTTTTGCCTACACCTGAACAACCAAAACACTATCTCATTACTTCAGAAGATTTTAACGATCTAATTAGAGATTTAAATTTGCCAAAAAATAAAGCAGAGCTTCTAGGCTCTCGGTTAAAACAGTGGAATTTGATTGATAATGTTAAGATCACGGATCAGCGGACTAGGCATGAAATGTTTGCAACGTTTTTCACGAAGGAGGATGGACTTTGTTTTTGTAATGACATTAAAGGTATGTTTGAAGCAATTGGCATACCCTGTGTCCCTAGCGAATGGCGTTTATTCATTGACAGCTCTACAAAAAGTTTAAAAGCAGTTCTATTGCACAACGGAAATAAATTTCCATCTCTTCCAATTGTTCACTCAGTACATCTTAAAGAAAATTATGAAAGTGTCAAAATTTTGCCTGAATCTGTAAAGTATCGTGAGTATAACTGGGAGCTGATTGGAGATTTTAAAATGGTGGAATTTTTAATGGGGCTACTGGGTGGATATACAAAGTATCCGTGTTATTTGTGCTTGTGGGATAGCAGAGCGGATTCTAAACACTATATTCAACGGTCATGGCCTGTAAGAACAGAATTGTGTGTCGGAAAACAGAACGTCAAATTTGAGCCGATTGTTGAAGCGGAAAAAGTGTTAATGCCGCCTTTGCACATTAAGTTAGGGTTGATGAAACAATTTGTTAAAAAACTGGATGAAACTTCAGAAGCTTTTGGATACTTAAAAAAATTTTTTCCGAAGTTATCGGAAGCAAAGGTTAAAGCTGGGGTTTTTGTTGGTCCGCAAATAAGACAGATTTTCGCCGATGAAAAATTTCCAACGTTGCTGAATCGTACTCAAAAAGCAAGTTGGAACAGTTTTAAAGCAGTAGTTTCTGGATTTTTAGGAAATAATAAAGCTGAAAACTACGAAAAGTTGGTTGAGGATATGCTTACAAATTTTAAGGCCATGGGCTGCAGGATGTCATTAAAAGTACATATGCTGCATGCTCATTTGGATAAATTTAAAAACAATATGGGAGCCTATTCCGAAGAGCAAGGAGAACGTTTCCATCAGGACATCATGAATTTTGAACAACACTATCAAGGCCAATACAATGAAAACATGATGGGCGACTATATTTGGGGTTTATTGAGAGAAAGTAGCTATGAACATAAAAGAAAAAGTGAAAGTGTGCACTTTTAAGTTATTTTCCACTTCTCTGTAAGCTAATTTGATAGCAAAACTTAATAAAAATAATAAACATTTTTATTTCAATAGTTTTATTTTCAATCAAAAATTAAAATCCGAGATTTTTAAAAATTTCATTCAATTAGACTTCTGAGCACAAAAGCAAAGTTTTTCATGCCATATATTTTTTTTCCGTCTTATTACGACCTAAACTACCGAAATTTAATGCTTTGCAATCAAAATCAAATTTCATGTTGACCCGTGTAATCAGTTCAGCGAGAATTAAGTCGAATAAAAATGATTAACATTTCTTCAAAATTATGAAACTGACAATATTTTCGGTGTTCTGGAATCAATATTGTCCTAAAGTACTCAGTATCGATTCTCTACAGATAATGATCGTTTTATAGATATAAGTAACATATTCGAAGGCACATACTTAGTCTATTTTTACAGCTCGGTAATTTCGACTGTCAGAAAATTAACGCGTATATGTATGGCTTTCACCCAGGAGGCTCGGGTTCGATTCCCGGTATCGGAAAGAGTTGTTTTTTATGTTTTCAGAACACTGGACAAATTATTTCACCGGGATTAATTGTACTACGTAGACCAATTTTTTTGGTCAAAATTCTTGAAAATTTCATTTATTCTGGGAACTGATACAATGTCTCTGATGTTGCCTACGTCATCATGAAACTCATGCGAAACTGCCATATTCAAACTAGTAGAAAGCTATATTAGGTAGTTTATCTACACTGCGACCATTTTCAGTTAGAAGAATTTGTAAAATATCCGAATATTCGTGACAAATCGATTCGATTCATATAATGAACAGTTATTCCCAAATCTTTCGTTTCAAATTGTATCGAGTTATTCCATGTTCGCGAAAGAGTGGAAATATAAATAGATAATATAGGCAAGTGTGCAGCATCCAGTTGTGAAATCAACTCTTTTCACAGACATTGTTCATCGAAAAAAATTGGTATGTCATCGTCATTTCGATGCAAAGTAACTAAAAGGGTACATATTGATGCATCAATACTGAATCAGGTTTTTATTCCTGTTTACATTATAAATATATTGATAACCTCTCAAAGTTTGGCAATAGTCTAGAAGAGTATTTGATGAGAATACTCCAACAAAAAATTCATAATGAAAATGTGTTATATTTTTTTTTTAGTCAAAATTTCTTTTAGCAGGTTATGGACAAAAACTGGTTTCATCCGAGAGCCCTATTGAAATATTGAAAAAATTAATTATTAGCATATCATAAACTAATTGTTTTGTCATTCAATTATTTTTATTCTTATTAATATAATACATTACAGGTATGAGTCATTATTATATATTTGAATAAAATATTTGAAGCTCACAAATGTTTTCGAGCAAAACAATTCAGCCTTTTTTACTTTATGATAATAAATACAGAAATGTGAATGAGTTATTCTCATTTGTATTCATTTCCTCATAATATCCTTCACACATGGAAAGACTTTATGAATTGAGTGTTTATTAGCTCAATTTAACTCAATTTAAACTCGATGGAACTCTAAGCCGACGTCTAAATTCTTAATATATCATTAGGATATTATCGGGTGTTTTTTTAGTGATAATACTTTTGATAGGAACAACTGTGATCTGACAGAAGGTAGAAAGCCATGTTGTTTTAACATTTCTGTGCAGTAAGCATTGGCAAATTATCATGGAAAGACTCACGTCCCAAGAGAGTTTACGAATTGTTGAAATCAGTGTTCTATTCGACAAACTTATAGAGCACTTCGTGAAATTTAGGGTTTACATAATCGTCCATCAGAGCAGCTTATTCGTCGAACTATCGATAGATTCTGGACAACATTTTCTCTACTCGATGCAACAACAACAAGACAAAGAACTGTGCGTACGTAAGAAAATATCGCTGCAGTAAGTTATAGTGTTAATGATGATCCAGATTTGTCTTTTCGTCAACGCTCACAACAAGTTGGACTCTATGCATTCACCACATGGAAAATTTTGCGTGAAGATCTTGGTCTACACCCATCAAGAACTAAAGCCACTTGAACATAATAAGCGTCGTTTGTTTGCTAATTGGGCCCTAGAACAGCTTGAAGTTAATCCTCTTTTTTATCGTAAAATTGTGTTTAGTGATGAAGCTCATTTCTGTTTGAACGGCTATGTAAACAAGCAAAATTGCCGTATATGGAGTGAAAACAATCCTCAAGGAGTTTTGCAGATTCCATTGCATCCTGAAAAATGCAATGTATGGTGTGCTTTACACGCTGGAGGCATCATCGGTCCATATTTCTTTAAAAACGATGCTGGAGTTAATGTTACAGTGAATGATGCTCGTTAAAGATCGATGATCGATGATTTTGGTAACGCTAGTATCCACCTACCTGTCTATTTATCTTAAAATGGAATTTGCTTGGCATTTTTCAAGTGTAGCTAAAAAAGTTTTGTATTGTACTGTGATCAATAATAATTGAGATAGGTACTTGTATTTTATTTGTTGTTACGAAAAAATGATTTTGTTTTCTTCTGGGCATAAGAAAAATATCCAATATAATTTATTCTAAGTGAATTTGCCAAAAATATTATTAGCATTACTTTAAATACATAATATAATAATATGGGGTTTTCTATAAGCTCCTATATTCTCTAAATTCTACAGTTTGAGAATTTCGATTAAATCTTGTTATTTCCATTATTTTACCAGAATGATCATAAGAAGTTCAAAAGTAATATATAAATAAACACAAAAATTTTGGAGCATTACATTAATTACTCTTGGGGAATTGGTCCAGTCTCTTATGTTTTAAATTTTTGAGCAAGATATTATCAATACAATATCATCTAGTATAAACTAATAATGTCATCATCCAATGCAGTTCATGTATAATGGAAATTATTCATTTCCTGGACAATGGAACAATCAGCGTAATAACAATATTAAAGTGAATTTTGTGCATCGTACAAAAATAGTCATTATTCCTTCAAGTTGTAAGATTTTTCAATGGGCACATCCAAGCGAAGACTAACTTTTCATAAAATGATGTGCAAACACAAGTACGTCAATAGATTCTTTGTCCATAATTTGTAAGAAAAATTGAAATTGTTTTCGATATGGACTTTTCTGAAATCAAAGAGTCTCCGAAATACTTCAATGTTTCTGCTGATATTTCAAAATAAATGTTGCTTTTTACTTTTCATTAAAAAGCAATTCTAAGTTGGTGTATCGAAACATTTTTCAATATAATTAAACAATTCGCAAGAATACCTGGTGTAGAAGTATGAAACCGAATTTTTTTCATAAAACTACACGACTTTTGTTTTAAAATGATAAAAGATATTATATTTAAAAGAATCTCCTTTGCTATTCATACATTTCTTCGGCAGTTTATGAAAGCCTCCCTGAAAGAAGAGTCCTTCTTTTGGAGCAAACAAATTATCAAGCAATTTTCGCATTCCCAGCGATGCGAATAGATAATAATAATCAGCCAAGTCTGAAGAATACGAAACATGCAATCAATATTATTTCCAACTGAACGTTCTTATCGTTTCCCTGACAAGTTTTTCTGTTTGTGGTGGGGATCATCATGTAGAAAAATTACTTTTCCGGTAGTTTTTAACGTAATGCTCGATTTAAATCGATGGTGTGCTGTTAAGAGCGATCAGTTTTAGCAGCTCATAATAGATCACCACTTCTAATCCCACCAAACATAGAGCGTTGCCATCTTTCCAAAGCGATTTGGTCTTGCAGTGGATGTCGATGTTTCACCTGAATTTGCCCATGTTTTACGACGCTTAGCATTCTCCAAATATTTCCATTTTTCAATATCTATCACTCAATGGAGATATGGAGATATAACTTTTTTTGTATCTGTCGAGCAGCATTTCACAAATGTTTTTAGATTTTTTTGTTGTTTCTCATTCAGTACATACGCCCTTTTTGCCACTTTCTGATTTTTTTCCATAGCTTTCAAGCGGGTGGAGGCTTTCTGCGCCACATTTAATTGATCCACGAGTTCTTGTTGAGTTGAGCATCTTCATCCAATAAAGCTTTCAATTCGTTGTCTGCGAATTTTTTCGGTGGAGTCCATGCTCTTCGTTTCCCACGTCAAATACGAATACGTCAAGACGAATATGTGCCTTGTTATTCTACTTCTTAATGCTGAATTCTTGATCGACTGAATTCATAGTTTCGAAAATATTGGCAAAAATATGAAAAATTTTCAAACGATTCTCACAACATAATATTTTGTTGACCTATTTATTACACGATCCTCACGAGATTTAACAAGTACATGCGTCCACTATTCTTATTTTAAATACCGAATTTCAGATCGATCAAATTCAAAGTTAAAAATTCATAAAATATTGAGACAAATTTATAAAAGTTTTAAACGTGAATAACTACGAAACTACTGAACCGACATAACCAATTAATGAACTGAATGCCCCGGCATTCAGATCATTAATCTTTCCTGAGAGTTTCAAGGCTTTAGCTCATTCCATTCGAAAGTCAGCGTGTTTACGGTCAGCCTGACAGACTTACTTTCGACTTCGGATTCCTCTAGAGTCCAACCTAGTCATCTAACACTATTTTCCGATCAAAATTCAAAAATAACAGAGACTTCGAGCGAAATAATAGGACGCTGCTTCCAGGAACTAGCGTGCAAAAATTTCAAATTAAAATGAACAGTTATAAAGCAGGTATGGAAAGGGCCATTTGAAATTTGCATTTTTGATTGGCTATAAATAAAAATCTAATAAATATCCTCTCAATATTATGAGTTCATTACAAAGGCTGAACCTTGATATTAACGAATGAAAAAAAAAAAAAAACGTAACCGCCACGACAGGCTACAGTACCTTATCCCAATTTTTCAGTACATTGTCCATTGTTTGAGGCTCAATTTCATGAATAGCAACTTCGATTTCATGGTTAAAGGCATTAATCGTTTCCACAAAAACTAATCGTCCGAGGTGAAAATTCGCTAAAGATGATTTTTCTGGAAAAATGCTCATCTTCGGCCATGCGATCATTTGCCCATTGGGTGGAGTGAAAACGCATTGGATGATAACAATGCTTCACTTCTTGCACAAACTAAGCTTTGTGTGCGCACTAGACGAGAATTATCAAATAATCTAGTTTTCAATAAACTGATTCAATAAATTGATTCAAAAATTGCCGTGAGGGCATTTCATTTTTATTGAAATTTCTAACAGTTTGAATAGAAGATCCACTAATTTTGAAATAAGTGTTTAGTATTTCCCAGTATTGTTCAAGCGTAAATCGATCCATTTGTTCAATGTCAAATATTGAACTGAATTTCTGTCAGAACACGAATGACAGAATGGTTTTCAGGCTCGAAATACTACCACTACTTAAAATACAGTATCTGCGTGGCCCATCCTTTATAATCTTTAATAAAATCATTAAGTTTCCACGCCGATTCACAAAGTTGAACAAGCAAAAAATTGTAATTCTGACATTGATTGAAAATCGACTGTTTCCGAACAAAAATGGCAGTTTTTTCATTTCATCGAAACGAAGTAGTGCGTCACCATTTTAAAATAGTCGTAAAACAGGCAAATATTTTATAAATTACAAATTTCCCGGTGAGAGACTTCAGGTAATTAATAAATAATAATATTTATTACTCTGCCAAGTCATGAATCAAGTAATTAGCGCCTGATCTTTGTTCACTATTTATGGACAGCCGTATCTTGTTACGCACAGTTAATTACTCACGATATATATAGTTCTCCCTGGACTGACTGCTGGATTGGCCTCCAGAATAATCTTGATTTTGTTCACGGTTTCCTCCTTGACTTTGTCCACGATTTCCTCCTGTAGCTTGACCATTTTCATAATTCTGATTTTGGTGTTGATAAGGCCTCGAAGTGGGCTTCCTACCATTAGACGTGCTCGGCCTAAAGCCCGAACCTGGCCTCACTCCAGAATTATACCCCGGTGCCGAGTCTGGGAAATAAAGTTCTTCTTGGCCTTGTTGGTATTGTGATTGCGGCCTTGTTGATGTCTTTTGGCCCGACACGTATCCGTAGCGATTTTCGATATCAACATCGCGAGTTCCCCTTGAAGTTTCCCAATCGTAATTGATCCTGGTCCACGTGAATTCTTCCCTCAGGTTGTTGACGGCAATCACATATGATACGCCGACTAGCGCGATGAAACAAAGCGAGTTTATTGTCGATTTCATGGTCGTCAACTGGCGCGTTCGCGTCTTGGAGGATGACACACACGACTAAGAAGTTGTTTTGACAAATCTTTGTTTTATATCTTCAACGCATGGGCGACTCGTTGTTTTTCGAATAATCTTATCGGGTTCGTAACAATTTTTGTTTATGTGACGTGCCGCTTCAGTTCTTCGGAACAATAACACCATTTGGCTAATATAATTGAAGGAATTTTTTGAAATTGGGATAACCTCTGTTTACTGACGCTTGAATGATACTTGATTTGTGCTCTTTTAATATAAGGATATATCGATAACATATCAATAAACACCCAGGTTCACAATATATCATTTGCCTTCAATCATTTCAATAATTCTCGCAAATGATTATTTTTTCAAAATGTTGAATTTGTGGAAAGCACGAAATAAATCGATTCCAAGTATTCGGAAATTTATATACAGTTTTCCTGAATCCATGACGTACTTGTTAATATTAGCTTAATTGAGGAAAAATTAAAAAAACTAAATTTAGTTCATTCTGGGAACTTTAACCGAATAATTAAGACTGGAACTCAAGGAAAAAGTTCTTCCATTTAACAGCATAAAGAATATATCTGTTATTGTATAA
Organism: Megalocaria dilatata; assembly: GCA_034642435.1. Classification (NCBI taxonomy): domain Eukaryota; kingdom Metazoa; phylum Arthropoda; class Insecta; order Coleoptera; family Coccinellidae; genus Megalocaria; species Megalocaria dilatata. The sequence continues at coordinate 45,051,470 of CM067859.1, read as the reverse complement.
TCAATTTTAATCAATAGAACAAAGAAATTACAATAAAATAGAAGAAGGCTTCATCAAAACTCAATATACAACGTCAAATGGAATTGAAAAGGAATTGGTGTTCATAATGGTAAGATCAGAAACAAATTTTTGTCTCCATCAAATATTTATTTATTAATTTTAAATGACTATTTATATTTGTTGGTTTATTTATTCCATTTGACATTGGTTAGCCTTTTTCTATTTTATTTTATACATAATATATAATTATATTTAGGCTTGAATAAATCTCATTATGGTATGTCAGTGGTTTAAAGAAAACCTTATAATACCTTACAGTTTTCTGTGATTTTGTGACGAACCTAGACTATCTTTATTTTTAAAGTTGGTCTATTTAAGCAATTATCCGGTTACCACTTTGAGGTAAGATATACTGATTGTTGGTTGATTTTGATATTTTAAATATTATTCAGGGCCGATGAGGAGATTATCGGAATTCTAATTGTTTTTTGAAGATATAGTGCATGTTTTGAGAGATTTTTGAATTAACTTGTTTGAATATTTAAATATATTTAATATTTCAAATAAATTATATTTTTTTAGAAGTCCTCAAGTTGTGTTTTATGTTTTGAAAAGGAGTTGGTGTTCATAATGGTAAGATCAGAAACAAAATTTTGTTTCCTTCAAATATTTATTTACTAATTTTGAATGACTATTTATATTTGTTGGTTTATTTATTCCATTTGACATTGTAAATTGAGTTTTGGTTATATACGTCTTTTAAATATGAGCGGTGCTTATGTAGACATTAATTCAATTCTAAATGTTTTTTTAATGAAATTTTTTTGAACTTAAAATTGTAGACGACAAATCTGTTTTGATATTCAAAAAAAAATTACACTTTAGTTGAATGAAACAAATTTTCAGACAATATTATTTCTTCAGTAAACTCAATTTACTTAGAAATACAGCTACAACTACTCCGTAAAGTGATTACATAATTTTAAATGGAATAAAATAAGAAATTTGTTCGTTATAAATAATTTTTCTATCACTTTGTGATAGGAAGGTCTTATAATATTTCAAATATCATACAGATTTGTTCTGTTAACCTCCTACAAATTTCAATTTCAAACAAAATTCAATTTCAAACAAATTTTATTCAAAATTTTCTTGGAATTAAATTGAATAAATGTCTTAGAAAACACACTTTCATTTAAGTAAAAATATAGACTTAAAGCTCATTACAGAGTACCAAAAGGAATAACAAAATTCCAAAAAATTTCTATTATTAATTAAAAATACTAAATAAACACTTGAAGGATACAAAATTTTGTTTCGTCTCTTGTATACATATACCTTTCCAAAAATGCAAAACATAACCTGAAGAACTTCTTCAAAAATTACGCACTCCAAATAAGTTCTCTCAAAAAAATTCCTTAAACATGCAGCACATTTTCAAAAAGAAATTTAGAATTACTACAAACGACAACTTTTCAGTCCAACTTCATATTTAAAAAATTAAAATAATTAACAAAAAATATCTGCCTCGCCTTCTCTGGTAAGATATTTCTTGTTAATTTTTTTCATTTTTAAATATGAAGTGGGAATGAAGAGTTAACGTTTGTAGTAATTCTTAATTGTACTTTGAAAATGTATTGCATATCTTAGGAATTTTTTTGAACGAACTCATTTGAAGTAAGATATTTTTGAAGTTCTTGAGGTATGCTTTGCATTTTTGGAAAGGGTTTTTGTTTAAATGCAATATACGAAACAAAATTTTGTATCCTTCAAGTGTTATTTAGAATTTTTAGTTAATAATTCAGATTTTTAATTAATAATATATATTTCTTGGAATTTTTATACATTTTGGTACTCTATAATGAGTGCTAATTTTATATATCTACTAAATTGAAACTGTGTTTTCTAAGACATTTATTAAACTTAATTCTAAAAAGTTTCTGAATTAATTTTTTTTTTAATCGAAATATGTAGCAGCTTAACAGAGTAAATCTGTATTATATTCAAAATATTTTGATAATCCTTCTATTAAGCGAAAACTCCTTTTTATTTTGTTCTATTTTGTTCTATTTCAAAATGAACTATGATAATGTAAAGGAAAACTTGATCCAAAATAATTTTTTGTATTTACTATTCTTTAAAATTAACATTGTATAATTTCACTAGTATAAACTATTTTTCTTTGTGTTCACTGGTTTGCTCAGATGCGGGTGCATTAGTTGTGCTCCGATGAATACCGACGATGAAAATAACCAAAATTTTGCAGTTTTCCAGAAGAAGCTCACTGAAACGAGAAATAGGGATTCGGATAAAGCTGTGTTAGCGATGTTTTATTCTAACAAGACTCATTCCAAAATGAGAACTAAGGAATTCCATCACCAATAAACCCTTCGAAGTAAATTTTCAATGTATGTTTGTTTATTATATTTATAATTTGTATTTTCATACATGCGCGTGGCAGTTTTCTGAGATCGAGTCTTTGATCGTACATTCTTTTCGATATTTTTATGCCTAATTTTTGAAATGGTGCTCAACTAATTGACCACGTTTATCAAAATTCGCTTTCAGACAGAATATGTGGTGAATGAAGGTATGTAGATATCATTTAGTTACAGTTTTTCATTATCATCAAATAACTTCCAATTGAGAAGAATATGGATAAGAATTCAAGATCCCTTTTCTGAAGAATGTGCTATCTTTTTCCTTCAAAGAGGAAAATAAAAAGAACCTCTTTAAGTTTTCTATGTGTACTTCTTGTCTTCCTTTTATTCGTTATTGGTTAACTGCCACTCATAACCATTCTGTCAAGAAAGTACCGGGAATTATCGATTTAAATCTGGCGGGGCAATGAGGCAGGTAAAATTTTTTTTTCCTAGATTGGTACCACTGTCCTTAATTACTATGCCAAGCTTGAGCGGGATCTGTCAACTAGTGTGTTTGCAACAGCTGATTAAGTCAGTCGATGTCAGAGTGCGTGCCGATTTTTACTATGGGTGATTACGTTGAGCAAAGAATTTGTTTAAAGTTTTGTGTTGCAAATGAATTTTCGTGTGCCGATGCATTGAAAATGTTGCAAAAGGCCTTTGGTGATAATGCTCTATCGAAAACTCGTGCATATCAGTGGTACAGAGCCTTCAAGTACGGTCGTGAAGTGGTCGCCCATCGACGGCTTCGATCGAAGATAACGTCGATAAAATTAAGGAAAGGGTGCTGGAAAACCGTCGTACCAGCTTGAGAGAAATAGCACATGATCTTAAGATATCCCACGAGTCCGCACGTACGATTTTGATTGATATTTTGGGCATGAGAAAGGTGGCGCACGACTCGTATCGAAAGACCTGAATTTTCTTCAAAAACGTCATCGCGAACAGGTTGCTTCAGACATGCTGGATCGCTGTAATTCCGATTCTACATTCATGGAACGCATTATAACTGGTGATGAGACCTGGGTCTACGAGTACGATATGCAAACAAGCCAGCAATCATCGGAATGGGTGGCAAAAAATGAGCCGAAACCGAAAAAACCATGCCAAAGCCGCTCGAAAATGAAGGTGATGCTCATTGTTTTCTTCGATATCCGTAGCGTGGTGCACTACGAATTCGTTCCAGAGGGTCAGACGGTAAAAAGGAGTATTACCTAGGCGTTATGAAACGTTTGCGTGAGCGTATCCGTAAGAAGCGGCTAAATTTGTGGGCGAACAACTCATGGATTTTGCATGACGATAACGCGCCTTCTCACCGAGCTACGATTGTGACTGACTTTCTCGCCAAAAACTCAACAAACGTGCTTCAGCAACCACCGTATTCGCCGGATTTGGCTCCCTGCGACTTTTTCCTCTTTCCAAAACTAAAATTGCCCCTTCGTGGCACCCGTTTTGAGTCGATTGAAGCCATAAAACAAAATTCGGCGCGAGAGCTAAAGTCCATCCCGGAAAGCGCCTATAAAAAATGTTTCGATAATTGGAAGTGCCGTTGGCATAGATGTATTGGAGCAAATGGAGCTTATTTTGAAGGCGACCCAATAAATTTTGACGATTAAATGTAAAAATGTTGTTTTAATTGAAAATTCCTGGTACTTTCTTGGCAGAGTAGTATGTTGATAATTTCATATGTCTATAAAGTGAAACTGTGATTTTACGGCATTTTATTCAATTTAATTCTGAAAAGTTTGAAGAGATTTTATTAGAATAAATTCGTAGAGGTTTAGGAGAATTAATCCAGCTATTATCTATAAATTCTAAAAATTTCGTAAAGTTTTGTGTCTTACTTGATGAATCTTGAATTAGCATGTTGAAATGATAAAATTCTGAAAATATTAACAAAAAAAAAATACTTTTGATTGAAATCAATACCCTTTCTAGTAAAAGCATTCTCCATTTAATGACTTAAATAATATGTTCATCTGGTATTCTATAACCATTAAGAAACAACACCATTCAAGTAATTGAAATTCTTGAATAAATTAAATTAAATTTGAGATAACGTTAGTTTGTTTCCAGAAGAAATTTTCTGACATACTCACCAGGAACAATAGTTATATTGTAATAGCAAGACATATTTAACTATTACCAAATATTTTTCCTTTAGTGTCAGGAAACCAAGCATATGGATCCCTTTACCACCTGATAAAACCCTATTCTAATCTCAAAATTTAGGAAACAATCGAAAACGGGACGAATCATTTTTCTCACTTTTTCAAATTCAACATCACTAATTTGTTATACAATGTTTTTCCTTTATTTCAAAATTTTAAAATGAATTGAGAAAATTAACTCATTTATAATAACATTTGATACTTGCTTATGCTTATGATCTTAAATTGAATTTATCGGTTCGGAGTTGATTCACTCAACAGTAATTTTTTGAAGGCTCATCATTATTTTAAAAGGAAGTTTCGTAAAAATAAGAAATGACAATAACAGCTTTTCCTCAATAGAATATTTGCCAACCGACGTGAGTAACAAAAAACATGTGTAAAATTAATATTCGTACAGAACTATTTCTATGAAAAACATCATTCTGTGAATGAACGTAGAAGTTCTTAGAAGTGTTATTAGATTTTTATCCATTTTATCTAAACCTTTTTCTATTCATTACCAGATATATCACCAATAACTTCATGCAGAGAAGATACCAGATCGTCTTTTTACCCTTGCCGATCATCATGCTTCCCCAGTCAGAAGCAGCATTCGTCACTTGAGATCATTTATTTTCATGCAGAATCGGCAAGATTGAAGAAATTTACAACTCTGATGCCTGCCCCGATAGAATATGCCTCTCATGAAAACTAGTTGTGATCTGCTACCTCAAATAATAGCACACCCAGAGTATGGTAAACATACTCTGTGGGATTATGGATCACGTCAATTTGGTGAAAGACAAGGCACAATTTAAATACATTCAGGAAGTCATTGAACCATATGTGATTTTGATAACATTGCAGACCGCATGTTACCAGAGTAACGATAGCCTTCATATATTGAGATCACAACATCCGTTCAACTTGGCCCTCAAGATCACCTGATGCAGCAATTTGCACAGACTTCGGCATTACTTTCTCATGAAGTTAGGGTAGCCTGAAATGAGATTCCTCAAGTAGATACTATCAACTTATCAAAACCAAGAAATTATGTGATGTCAACATACTATGAACCCATTTTTCTAATAAATGTTTTCATAAAGTACATATTCTAATTATTTACTAGAAGAGAGCATAATAATTTACTAATTAAGTGAGAGGCACTTAACATATCTACCAATATTTATTAAAATATGAATAACATACATGGACGTCAGTCAGTATAGTCCTCCATTCATCTAAATATGCCTCTTATCACAAGGATCTTCAACAAAAGAAAATTTTCTTACGAAGTTTTCCTATGACCACTTAACTCTACTTGGAGATATGGACAACATCCTGCTCACGAGTTCTAGTGGTCGAAAAATCCACCCTCATTTCTCATTCAATATTTTAGGAACCGAAACTTGATTTACTTTGATAATTAAGTAGATGGACAAAACATTTATTAAATGACTGTTTTTTTGCCTTTTTCTGTTATTTAATCATTTGATATATGTATCATAGGAAATTCGACATGATCCTTCAAAAAGAAGTTATAGTAGAGGTCATTTATAACAAATTATCCAAGTCCACTGAACCGAGGGTAAAAATTGATGATTTTTGAGCATTGACGGTTTTTTTTCTAGAAGATGTTATGCGTGAGAGAGTATTTTGAGAGAACGAACGGAATTCTTTTCAATATTTCAAGGAATAAAAAAATAAGAAAGTTTTCTGTACTTGAAAGAAGGTTTTTCCAATATCTTAAATATCAAACTGAGTAATTCTATTATACCTCTAGACAAATTTCAATTTTATAAAATTCTTTAAAAATTTTTAAAATTAAATAAAATAACTACCTTAAAAACAATTTTTCCTTTGTAATATACATATAGAATTAAGACTTGTCACATAGTATGAAAAGGAGATAAAAGAATCTAAAGAAAATAGATAACATTGATCGAACTTACTCACTAAATGTTTGTTGGGTATACACCTGTAAATTTTTCTTCTCTTTCGATAGCCATCTATGCTATTTTATCTTTCGAATTTGTTTTCAGTTTTCTCTTGTTTTAATCAATATAGCAACATGTATTTTAATTCCTCTACAATAATGCGCATTTATCTTGTAATTTTGTGAATTGATATATTTCAATTGATCTTCGTGTAGTCAATTTTCAGTTGAGCAAATTATGTCTATTTTATGTTCGTCCAATTGTGTATATATATATAATAGTTCATCTTTATATTGTACATTGGGATTTAGTATTGGGAAAAAATTATTATTTTTGAAATCAGACGTCTCCTACCGCTGAGTTCGTGTATAGAAGTGACGAATAGGAAGATTTATTTAATTATTCTATTGTCACTTAAGAAAAAATCCTATCACGCATCTGCCAAATCAAACCAATAATCACAAATTATATCAATCAAGACTGCTCTGTAAATCGGTAATTCCCAAATTTACATTCCATTGTTCACAATCACCAAGAAGGTTATTTTATGTGTACTTTACCTCCAATACAAACGCATAGCCATATAGGAAAACATTTCAGGTGCGATACAAAAAAATTCAATGTTTGCAAATCAATCACGTTGGAGTGAGTTTGCTTTTTTTATTAGGAAGATGTTCTCTGAATCATCGAGATCCTCCTGAATACTTTTACTTATTGTATTTAACCAATAATCCTATGGTTACACGAATGAGTCGTTTAATTACATAGCTTGCGGTCATATAACCTTCTCCTCATATTTCAATCCGGATACTGTATATCCTATACATTATTCTTGAAAATTCAGCCTGAAAAGATGTTTGAAAAAAGTCTTATATTTTTCCGAAGATAGGGATTGATCCTACTCATTCATCTGTATATACCTGGAGCGACTTGAATATACCTGCCATATTCTATTCTCGGTCCAGCGTATGAATTTGCGGTTAAATATCATAACGCAGTAATTGAAAAAATGATATGATGAATATTTCCTGATTGAGATTTTCCTCAATATTCTACGTGTCCATTCCTTATTCTCTTTTCATTCTCTACTTATTTATAACCCGAAAATTACCGACTTGAAATACTCCTTTAATAAATAATTTATGAAATATCTTCGGATTTTACATAGAATAAGGAGTCCCCAGAGTTCAACAATTTAGGCCTTTCAAATATGTCTCATTTTTTCCTAGAAACCTGAACGAGCCTAAACACCAATTAAAAAACGAAAATATCTTTCCTTAACATTTTTCGTAGGAACCCATTAAAAACTAAAGTCGTTTCTAGACAAAGGGGCAGATTTTTCGCTATCTCAGCCAAGTTTTCGGGCCTCAGAGATTTCCTCGACCAGATGGTCACACAATACTCACCCTGTATAAACAAGTTACCAAAGAAGCACCCTTGAAGAAACCCTAAAAAGTCGCTTGCCCAAAAAGCAGAAAATGAACCGCTCACTAGTTTCGCGTCTCTCTCTATAACACAGTAACACACTTAAGGGCTGGAAGTGAATTCATTACCTACATTATTTTTTTTGTAATTGGATAGTTATTTGTGAAAATGAACCCAACAGCGAAACCAATAAAAGTGAATTCGGTGAAAGTGAACAACGATGAAAAAGCTCAAGGAACTGTTAATCCACAAATGAGATAGCGTTTTCACCGCAATTAGAGTTCCATACTACACCGGAACACCTCCCTCAATTTGGGTGAATAAATCTAACTTCTAATATATGTATTTAGGCTATAAATAAACCATTCAAGTCAAACATGCATTCCTCTTTTCAACCCCATTTGAAGTTTGCTTAACCAAGTATTTGCATACTAATTGGTCAACGTTTAATCAATTAGAAGAAAGAATTCAAAAAGGTATCTCTACATACCAAGCAATTCTTTTCAAAATAAAAACCAATTTTAACCCGTGTTAATTGTTTTTACAATATTTTTCTTCATACCACCATTTCATCGGATGATAATTTGAACTACGTAAACAATGCAAAACGTTCACTAACTCTGTTCACATATGCAGAGAGTAAAAACTAGAGGGGTGAAGAAAAATACTTTACAATCATTAGGGAATATAAAATCAATATTCAAAAATATTAATTATTGGGGATTTGTTCAGGTCTATTTGATCGCTCAATAGATTTTGTTTCCTATTGTATCTTTGATTAACTCTGTCTGCTGACTACAATGAGTGGATTGAGTAACTCAAACTCCGAAGTAGCCGGTCTCAAGCCCGGATAAAAGGGGAAGGTTGGGGCAATGGGTTAGCAACCCATTGCAAACCAAGCTTCGGAAAAACGGACAGATTTAACGGGAAAAGCTTTGAGATTGTGAATTTTCGCACATGGAACGTAAAAGGAATTAGAGAGAAGTTAGAGATGGTTGTTAAGGAGATTGAAAACTTGAAATTAGACATCATTGTTATTACATAAACTATGAAAAAAGGTGAAGGAACTGAAAGGTCAGCGATTATGTCCATTTGTTTAGCGAAGTCCCTAAAAACGAGAGGCCCAGAATTGGAGTATACATTCTGATTAGGAATAACCTGAAAAACACAATTACAGGTTTGGAAGCGATATCGGAAAATATACTGAAGGTGAATATAACTCTTCACCAGAGGAACATTACAATGTTGCCTATATACGCATTATCAGAAGATAAAAGTGGTTATAGTAGGGATGATTTTTTTGAGGGAGTGAACGAGGTAGTGCAGAATATCGGATTGACTAGAGACATCATTTGGATGGACGACTTCAATGGTAGAACAATTCAATGAAAGCAATGCCGAACAGAACACAGAAAATAGTGTACCAGGTTATCTTCAGGTACATATTCTAACATTTTATGTGTTATGCTGTGCTAAAGCATCAAGAACTTATCAGCTTAGATTGGATGTCATAGGAAAATCCAAAATTCCCAGAGCTTTTGAAAATGTAAGAACACAGCCTGTTGATTATTATAATCAGAAGGCAGCTTGAATGGATTGCATTATTAAAAAAAAATGCTTTATCGAAAAATTTTTACCTCAAGTTAACTAACTTTAAAGATCAAGATATTCTATGTTCGTCACAACAATCACAGAAAACTGTAAGGTATTATAAGGTTTTCTTTGAACCATTGACATTCCACAATGAGATTTTATGCATGCCTAAATATAATCATATATTATGTATAAACTAAAAAAGAAAAAGGCTTTCCACTTGATAGAAAGAAAACAACAATATTTGAATATCAAAACAGATTTAATCTGTCAGCCTTCTACAATTTTAATTTCAGAAAAATTTTATTCAAAAAACTTTTGGAATTAAATTAATGTCTCATAAGCACCGCTTATATTTAATAAACGTATACAATCAAAACTCAATATACAATATCAAATGGAATATATAAACCAAAAAATATAAATTGTCTGCTTCAAATATTTATTTATTAATTTTAATTGACAATTTATTGATTTATTTATTCCATTTGATATTGTATAATGAATTTTGATTTTAAACGTGTATTAAATATAAGCAGTGCTTATAAGACATAAATCTAATTCTTAAAGTTTTTTAAAAAATTTTTATGTAATTAAAATTGTAGAAGACTGACAGATTAAATCTGTTTTTATATTCAAATTTTTATATCCCTTCTATCAAGTAAAAAGTCTTTTTCTATTTTACCCACTGCCCAGCCCACAAATCAAGATTATAGATATAGAGACTCTGAAAAGGCTCGATAGGAGAAACCTTATGCTTCCATTCTTAGGAGAATGTGACTCTTTGGGGTTTTGGAAACATCTCAATTTAAAAGATGCAATATATGGTTTAGCTCGCGTTTGGAGTGAAGTGAAAGATACGAATGTTAAAAACGTATTTTATAAAATAATAACATTAGAAGATTAAGAAGATGAAGACCGTACTGAAGGCAATAATAACATAGATGAATGTGAGTTGGAAGGAACAGACAACAAAGTATAGCAGGAATGGATAGAATGTGATAACGAAGAAGAAGACTTCAATCAAATTATGGATGACGATTATCTGAATAATCTGTCCTCAGCCGAAACTTTTAACAAAAGTGGTGATCACAATAATTGCACAATATAATAAAAAGAGGTTTTTTACTTAAGAGAACGATTATTTAAAAATTTTTAAATATCATAAAGATTTATTCTGTAAACTTCCTTCAAATTTCATTTCAAAAAATTCTGATTCAAAAACTTTTCGAATTAAATTAAACAAATGTCTAAGAACACACTGTGTCAGTCATAGATATATATAATTAAATATTTATCACACATTACCAAAGGCAATAAAAGAATTCAGAGAAATATAAATAATCAATTAAATCTATGAATAAAGACTCGAATAGGATGAAAGTTTGTTTCGTTCATTGTTTTATTAAAACCAAAATCCTTTCCAAAAATGCAAAACATAACCTCAAGAACTTCTTCTAAATCAACTTGCTCAAAATAAGTTCCATCAAAAAAATTCCTAAAACATGCAGAACATCTTCAAAAAGCAATTTAAAATTATTACAACCGAAACTCATTAGCCCTTCTTCACATTTAAAAAAATAAAAAAATTTAAGCAAATATATCTTACCATACAAACTGGATGCAGATATCCGAACAAACACTAGAATGAAGTGAATTTTTAAAAATCTAACGTATTCTATCTTTCTGTGACGAACATAGAAGACATAGGATTTTTAGAAGTTCACTCCATTCTAGTGTTTATTCAGATAACTGCATTCAGTTTGTATACTAAGATATATTTTGTTAATTTTATTATTTTTTCAAAAATGAAGTAGGGCTGATGAGTTTTGGTGATTATAATTCTAAATTTCTCTTTGAAGATATTCTGCATGTTTCAGGAGTTTCTTTGAAGGAAATTAATTTGAGCTTAATTTGAGTTTTTTTTAAAGAAGTTCTTGAGGTTATGTTTTGCATTTTTGAAAGGGAATTTGGTTTTCATAAAACAATTCTCCTTTTTTTCTTTATATTTATATTGATAATGTTGGTTTTGAAATATGAGGGTTAATTGAACAGACATTCAGGGTATTTGAAAAACTCAGAACGAACTGAACTTCCCCCTCTATACAAATGCTGCAATTTGTATATATTTGATGATCAATAAAAGGCCTTTATATAAAATAATGAAAAGAGGTTTTTATTTGATAGAAGAATTATTACAAAATTTTTAATATCATACAGATTTATTCTCTTAACAAATTTTAATTTCAAAAAAATTTTTATTCAAAAAATGTTTAAAATTAAATTGAATAAATGTCTTAGAAAAACACTATTTCAATTAAGAAGACATAGAATCCACACTCCCTACACAGTACCAAATGGGAATAAAAGAATTCAAAGACATATAAATTATTAATGAAAACTATCAATGAATATTTGAAAAATACACAATTTTGTTTCGTACATTGTATTATGAAAACCAAATTCGTTTCCAAAAATGCAAAACATAACCTCAAAAACTTCTTCAGAAACAACTTACTTCCAGAACCTAAGTTCCTTCAAAAAAATGCCTAAACATGCAGAACATCTGAAAAAAGTAATTCAGAATTCCCACAACGGAGAGATCGTCAGTCTGTACTTTAAGTTTTTGAATAAACATTTTTTTGAAATCAAAATTTGTAGGAGGTTAATAAAATAAATCTATATGATACTAAAAATTTTGTGATAATCCTTTTATCAAGGAAAAACCTCTTTTTATTATTTTATTGTTTATATAATAATTATATTTTGGTTCATTACTCATGCACATTATCATTTGATTTTAACTGAGTCAATAAAATACCTCACAAGCTTTGTGTAATTTCTGTGACAAGTACAGAATACGTTGGATTCTTAAAAATTTACTTGATTCTTGTATTTTTGGTACAATGTAATGAGTTGATATTTATTCAATTTAATTCTTAATTGTTTATGAATGAAAAATGTTTTCAAATTAAAATTTGTATGAGGTTATCAGAATCTGCCTTTATTATTATTATTCTAATTTCGATAGCTCATACTTCCTAGATATTTCGATTAACATATCCAAACATTAACGTTTGCTCCCTACTTGAGTTTCTCAAATAAAATGAGGAAAAATTTTATTATATTATTATAATATAACAGAATAATCTATCAAATATTTAATGTAATCGTTTAAACTCGCTCCTGTTACTTCCCTGTTTCGAACGGATTTAATATACATATTATTTATTGAATACTCTTGTTAACAACATATATCAGTTTGAATCTTCCAAGTTTTCGTTTCACTGAATTCCCAAGAAAAAATACTTCTACTGCTTCGACTACATTCAGATTGTTTGATCGTCTTCCCCGGGCAGATAGAATCCCAAACCAGTTTCTTGATTTTTGAAATTTCACACAGGTTTCCGAGAAGTCTGAACTTGACCTATGAAATTCCGCAGTACATGGAACACGCCATGCACGGAACATAAAACATATTAAACTAAGCGATAATTACCATAATTATCTCATTAAAATCCGCGAACCACCTAGTAAATTATGCAATTGTGTTTTCCACAGTTAATCATTTTCCGATGTATCGAATGGATCTAGCACGCATGCAGGAGAATTTTCCCGAACAATTCAAGATAGATACAGAATTATTTGTGATCTAGAACAAGGTTCGAAATGCATAAGCTATTTGTATCTTCTATATATTTGTTATTATAAGGACAAATATGATAATGATTTTCGGTCAAGGTTATTCGAGTTCAAATTTCAGTATAGAAAGATATTCCGAAAGTTATTGATTTTGTAAATTCATATGTATTTAGTGAACTTCATTTGCTGCTACATCGTTTTTCATGCTCTCAAGCTCTGGCTAACACCCCATTGTATTATTTGAATATTTTAATATTAGCCTTCTACATATTTAATTTCAAAAAATTATATTTAATGATTATAACTTCTGAAAATAAATTAAGTACCACTTATATCAAATGACATATAAAATAAACATTCATTATAAGACATCCAAATGGTATAACAAAATCCAATAGATAAAAATTGTTAACCAAAATCCTAAAAATTAAATATTTTGAATAGACAAAATCTTGTTTCTGCTGATCAATCTTATGAAAACAAATATCTTTCAGAAATGTCTAACATAATCTTAAGAATTTCATCATAAAACTATATTACTTAGAATATTCATTGTATTAGCCAAATGGTTGTTTAAATATTCTAGTCGAGCCACTGATGGTAGGTTAGTCAGTAACAATCAGTCTTATTCTATAACGTCGAATCGTAATTCTGGCAAATCGATATGTTACCTTTCTATGGCGTCGAAATTTTGGTAATCCGCAACCAACATACTAGACGTTACAATATCGGAATCTTTATTTTTATTTAGTGCACTGGCCACGTAGCAGGTATCGTTGGAAATTAGCCCTTAACGAACACTAATGGTCAGTGTTTTCGATTTTTAACCTGACCCTCCAAGATCTTCTGCAAGGATCCCACAGAAACTTTAGTGTAGCTTGTTAGAGTTAGTGCTCTGGTTAGTCTTTGTTATTGCGTCCCTACGTCACTCTTGACACAGCACTTTTATGTTCTCTAAAGAGTCGGGTTATTTCCTTGTTTAGTTTGGTTTTGGAATGCCATAACATGTTACTTAGATCATATGTCTTATTTGAGTGAGGAATCCAGTTTCTGTATTTTGTCGAGCCAATTAGATGATGATACGAGAAATGACACTATAACTACTATTAGAGGTAGATCGTAACTTTGTAAAGCTGCAGGACTGAGTACTGCGCAGAAACTTATTAGCGGTGGTCGTGGAAGGCTCATTGGAGCAATTCATTAACTTATTTCCTATTGTGATGTATAAATAATTAACCAAGAGATAGGTAAATGATTTGAAAATCTACTACAGTGGGATCTACATTTTTATTCACGAATATAAGTACTTTTTAAATAATAATAAGTAGTTTTGTCAGTTACTTTTCGTTTTATATGGATCTCAGGTAAATCGAATATTGCATGTACCACGCACAGTGCAATATGGTAATGTTTGAGCTATCTTAGAAGGAAGTTTTCGTCTTTTCCTTACGTTCATGCTCTACACCGCCCTAATTGGAAGACTTTCCATTGTCATCGGAAATTCTGGTTACCAAGTTTGAACCATCTTTCCCTTACCATTGTTTTGCGGTATCAAGTATCAAAGTTAGGGCCACAACTGTTGTTTTTTATATTGATGAAAAACTGGATTTGAAGTGCTTATACTAACCGAGTTCTTCTATATACATAATGTCTACTTTTAAAAGGGCTAAACTTCAAGGGGAGATCGTACCATTTATTTGCAACAAAAAATGTCATATACCAAATGGCCGAAATATTGATGGTTATTCTTCATTTTAACATTTCTTGATTTCACGAAAGATTTCAAGCTTTCCCATAAAATCAGTTACACTTCAGTTATCCTTGTAGCCTCATCAAATTTGACAACATATCTGTAATCGGCATTAAATTTGCTCCAAAAAATTCTTTGTGCCAAAAAATCCTAATTGCGGGCATGATAAGGAGATGAATATCACGATTCTGAAGTGAACAAAATCAGTTTTCCAATGGTTTTATCGATGAAAAATTATTAATTATGGACATGTTTTCTTTTCAGCAAAAAATTACTCATTTAGTGTGCTTTCGAATGATATATCAACGTTTGTGCTAGCTGCATGTCCTCCACCATAATATCATGACTAAGAAGATAATAACGAAAAGTTGAAATATTCCAAACCCAAATTTGCTATATCTTGAAGCTCCTTGTGATCGAATATCAAAGTAAACATTGAATTTAAAAACTGACGGTTCCTGTCGCTTAATAGTTTAAGGTATAAGTACGTTTTCTTGAATTTAACGAATTACCTCCATTTATCATACTTATTCTAGAAAAAATCGATAAATTATGCCTGTTGTTTCAAACATCGAATATCGCGATATGTTGTTCGTTTATGGATTTGCGAATTGAAATGCTCGCGCAGCGGTTCGGGAGTACGGTTTGCGTTTTCCCAACAGAGGACAACCAAATAAAAAGACATTTGTAAAAGTGTTCAGGCGATTAGATGAAACAGGCTCATTTGGTGGTTTTTGAATCAGAGAAGCTGGTCGAAATAGTCAGCAAGGCCAGCATGCACCTGCTTCAAGATGTCTGGGAGGACCCCACAACATATACTCGTCGAATTGGTTTTACATTAAGGATTCGTCATTCTACAGTACACTGAGAATTAAAAAAAAAAAAAAAGTTACATATAGTTTGAAGAAGATGCTGGATCTGTTACCTGTAGATGCTGAGACGAGACTAATATTTTGTAGGTGGTACCTGAATAAGTTAGGAGAGTGGGGGGGCGATAGGATATTATGGACTGATGAGGACACTTTCACGAAATCGGGTATGATAAATTTGCCAAATAGCCATATATAGAAAAGAGACCCCAATGCGACTATTGTTTTTCATTTCCAAAATGAGTTAAGGGTCAACGTTGAGTTGGGAGTCATGAAAGATGAACTTTTCGGGCTAGTAATACTTTGCAATTGCCTCAACGCTGAAGAATTCATTACATTAATCCAGAGCAGCTTAATAGATATATTGGATGAAATGCTTCTGGCTAACAGATAAAATATCTGGTTTAATGGTTGGCTACCCAGCTCATAATAGCCGAAATAGATGGTGACCAAGGAGCATATGTCTTTGAATGTGGAACACCTTGAAAGAATAAAATTGTGTTGTGCAGAAATGCGTCAGAATCGTCGTGAATTCCCCATTTTTTAGATTCAGTGCAAAACTGATGTGTTAGATGTATTGAACAAGTCGGTGGACATTTCGAACAATTGTAGTAGTAGTCTGTTTCCTTTACATTATTTTATAAAATCCGTATTATTAAAATTTTGTTTTTTCGTTTGAATTAGTTTCCTTCGACAGAGAAATTCATGATCTACATGAAAATGACTTTAATATTCAATCATAAAGAGCTGCAAGATAGAGCAAATTTAGATTTGGAATATTTCAACTTATCGGTGTTATCTTCTTAGCCATGATATTATGGCAGAGGACAAGCAGCTATCACAAAAGTTGATACGTCATTCGAAAGAACCCTAAATGAGGTATTTTTTGATGAAAAGAAAACACGTCCATGAGTAATAATTTTTCATCGATAAAACCTCTGGAAAAATATGACTGATTTTGTTGACTTCAAAATCGTGATATTCATTTCCTTACCAACCCCTCAATAAGAATTTTTTGGCACGCAGAACTTCTTATCCTGTAGCAAATTTAATGCCCTTTCCAGAAATGTGGTCAAAATTGATGAGGCAACAAGGATAACTGAAGTATAATTGATTTCATGGAAAAACTTGAAATATTTCGTGAAATCAAGAAATGTGAAATTGAAGAATAACCATCAATATTTCGACCATCAATATATGCCATTTTTTGTTGCAAATAGCTTGTATGATCTCCTCTTGAAGGTTGGCCCCTTTAGAAGTAGACACACTTTATAGAGTTTACTCATTTTGTAAATAGATTAAATATTAAATTGTTGTTCGTTATTTACACCCTGTGCTGAGATTTAAGGAGCGGTATTTATTTTGGTTTTTATTTATTGTTACGTTTAATAAAAAATCCTGGCGTAAACGTGACAACATGTTATGAAAAAAGTGTTGAAAATCTGTGGGAGCAATTAATCGTTACTTCAAATATAATATGCTATTCCGAAAAAGGTTAAATTAGAAAACGTAAATTCTGAACTTATGAGACTGTTTAAATGTACTTACGAAAGTGTACTTACTTTAAGACATTTGTTAATTGAATGTGTTTATTTAAAGTATGAAGCTACGGAATGCTCCAATTAACAGAAAACAGGTCAGGGTGATAAGGAGAATAAAAGGTTCACTTCGATAGAGGAATCATTGGATGTATCGTCGAGTTTATAGGGCAGTTCAAGATAATGAAGTGGAGAAGATAAGGTAGGACAAAAAAGAACCGTACGAAGGATCACATGAAATAAAAAATGGTGATTACAAATTCCATACGATCATTTGCCTCATTCTTCAAAACAATGTGGCAGTCCCAACTATGTTGAGATTATTGAAATAACTAATTCGTTATTAAAAACTGAAATAAATTATGAAAAAATTTTCAATATACACATATTATAAAAATATATAAGATTTACATAGAATTTATACCTCTAGAAAAACATAACTTGTTCATTTTATCACCTGGAATTTATATATTTATAAGAAATGGATCAAATTATGTATGAATTTATGTATACAATATCATAAAATAAAAAATTACTATTTTTCTCAACAAATATCAACTCCATATCAACCTAATATATATTCTTCTACCAGTTTTACTCAACATTCTAGTTGTGAAGAAGTAAAGTAGTCTACGCAGTCGAACCAATATGCATGGCTTACATGTTGCTACACGATCCTCACAAAATGATTTTTTTGTGGTCTTCTAGTGAGACGATACTGACAAAATTTTTCACGAACATGTACATTATAATTTTATTTCTAAATGTTTTATAATTTTTTGGCAAGGTGGTAATCTAACATCAAGAATTAAATATTTTCAAAAAAATTTGCTTACATTTGTAAAAATGTAAGCTCCCAATAGCTCTCTGCTTGTGGCATATAATTTCAAGCAACTTGAACTGCTGGGATCAATTGTCAGTGTCTGTGAAAGACGAAGCAAAATGAATATATCGGGTGTTTTTTTTAGAGTGATAGAACTTTCGATACGGATAACTGTGATTTGACAGAAGGTAGAAGCCATGTTGTTTTGACATTTCTGTTCAGTAAGCATTGACAAATTATCGTGGAAAGACTCACGCCTCGACAACGTTCACAAATTGTTGAAATATATTTTCAAAATCAGTGTTCTATTCGCCAAACTGATAAAGCACGTGAAATTTATGGTTTACATAATCGTCCATCACAGCAGCTTATTCGTCGAACTATCGATAGAGTTCGGACAATATTTTCTCTACTCGATGCAACAACAACAACAACAACAACAAGACAAATAACTGTACGTACAGAAGAAAATATCCCTGCTGTAAGTCATAGTGTTAATGATGAACCAGATTTGTCTATTCTTCGACGTTCACAACAAGTTGGACTCCGTGCATCCACCACATGGAAATTTTGCGTAAAGGTCTTGGTCTACACTCAAACAAGATCCAACTGGTTCAAGAACTAAAGCCACTTGACCATACTAAGCGTCGTATGTTTGCTGATTGGGCCCTAGAAGAGTTTGAAGTTGATCCATTTTTGTACCGTAAAATTGTGTTTAGTGATGAAGCTCATTTTTCGTTGAACAGCTATGTAAACAAGCAAAATTGCCGTATATGGTGTGAAAACAATCCTCAAGAAGGTTCCATTGCATCCTGAAAAATGCACTGCATGGTGTGCTTTACACGTTCGAGGCATCATCGGTTCATATTTCGTTAAAAACGATGCTGGAGCTAATGTTGCAATGAATGGTGCTCGTTACAGATCGATGATCAATGATTATTTGTTTCAAAATTTGAATGGTATCGACCCAGAAGAGTTTTGGTTCCAACAGGATGGTGCTACACCTTATGCTGCTACCGCAATAATTGATTTATTGAAAGAAAGTTTTGGCGATAACATTATTTCGGGAAATGGTCCAATTAATTAGCCTCCAAGATCATGCGGCATAACTCCACTGGATTATTTTCTTTGGAGTTATGTTAAGTCATTGGTTTATGCTGATTAAACAGAAACAATAGACGCTCTTGAAGTTATTGATGAAATAAAGCCTGAATTACTCGAAAAAGTGGTCCAAAAATGTTCTGGTCGAATGCGGTTCATCAGAGCTAGTCGTGGTGGAAATATGCTGGAAATAATTTTTAAAATATAAATGTATAAAATTATCCAAATAAAAAAAAATTCGGCTCTAATCTGAATTTGAATGTGTTTTATTATTATTTAAAGTTCTGTCATTCTAAAAAAATACCCGATACTTCTCTATATCGTATTCCACACATATTTGAGGGTATTTACATGGGTTGGCCACGCTGAAACATTTTTGCTTGCTTATTAGAGAAACTCGATAATTAGACGAGTAATATGAAGGCTTGCATTGTATTGCTGAAAAAAGACGTGTAGACGGCCATCCAGGAAAAGCAAACAGTGCTAAATACGCTACTAAGTAATTAATACCATTTTCTGCACTTGTTTAAACGTTTTAGATAGTGCTCCGCAGTAAAATGGGGCACTTATCTTAGATTTTATTCAAATATTGAATGTTTCGAAGGCAGCGACAATCTTACTGATTTATGAAATGATTTCGTAGAGCTGGTTATCCTAACCCTCTATCTTGATGCTCTATGTTATTGTGATTATTATCCTGATACTCCTAGATCTTCCGTGAAGATCCCTCAGAAGCTTTTTCAGCTTGTGCGAGTTAGGAGTTCAGTTGTGTTCTGGGAAGGCTTTATGTCTCGGCTGATCAGTTCTTTTTCTTCGTGCTTCTTTACTCTCTTCTATCCATACACACCTTATCCTTCTCTGCAGTACTATTGACAGGACTAACTTCGGGTTGAGACAACTTAACATCATAATTGGCAACAAGTCTTTCCCTGTTAAGGTCGCTGATATGGTGATAATTTTTACGTCTTCGAACTATTTTCTCATGCTAGTAAACAACACTAGTAAATGAAGGCGTAATAACTAAAAAACATGTGCTCTCATAAACCGTTAACCTCTCAGAACAAAGAGATAAAGTTTTGTTTTCACAAAAAAATATCAAAGATACAACGTTGAAATTGTAAACATAGTACGCTTCAAATATAATCAATTGGTTTCCAAAAACTTGAGTTGGAGAAATTATTCCTTTTAGGTGTAACACTTCTTAAAGTCACTGAGTATATTGTTTAGTGCAAATGGAATACGAAGTCGTGTATAACTAATTTTCTGAAATTGTCATTTGTTGAAGTATTAAAATAAATTGCATTTCTTGCCATTTAAAGAGACAAAATTAAACGTATTAATAATAATCAGCATCATCACTTCATATCAGATTTCTGAGATTACTTTTATTTTCTTGTGTAGGAAGAATCAAATGTTTACAGTAACGATCAGTAGCGGCTCGTTATCTTTAGAAATGTCGTGACCTAATTGGTAAATTTCAGATGTAGGCAACCTGATAAATTACTTCTCAGGAGGAAATAGTTCACCCTACTGGAAGTATACCCAAATGTCTAAATCTAAGAAAGAAGCATAACAAAATTTGTTGAAGTATTCCATATAGTAGTAACGGTTTTAGTTTTAATGTTACTTAGTTTAAAATTAAAGATACGACATTTTCTTTGTTTCGATATCAGTTCTAGAATAAAGGTTATTTTTCTTCCTAGTTATCCCCAGATTTTATCATCGCATATCAAACATATCATAATGCAGGGGGTTAAAAAAAAGTTTCAATATTTTGTAAGCTAAGTAGAGACCTCAGAATAATTAAAATAATTCATATAAACATGGGTCCGCAAATTAGCCGTTTTGGAGATATAAGAGATTTTCGGTTTTCAAATTAACTACTAGCGCAACCAAATACGATATTCAATTTATTTTCATCTTTTAGATGTCTTTTTTTACTGAACTCGCAATTTAAATGTATTTGGGTTATAAAAATAATCAAAGCTAGCATCAAACATTTGGTTTTCATATGAAATTTACGTACTTTTATTGAGTATTTGAAATAAATTAATTCGCCTGATCTGTACCAAAAGTCATTATAGAGTATGAGCTATGGTGAAAGAAAGTTCTAGAGACAGTGTAACATACACCTGTATAACAATTCTATACTCGAACAAGGTTTTGTAGATCACAGAGGCCAATTGCAGACATGCGCACGTTTCAAACTGATACAATGTATGCTAGTGACTCCAAATCTGTCAAGTATCTATATTCACTATACACAGAGACTCCAAAGATAGAACTAATACACTAGCGCCATCTAGAGTATGGAGAATACATACGCAGATACTATAAGATAGTAATAATACCCTAATGCCGTCTAGAGTATGTAAAATTCATACAAGATATACCTTTGCGAGTTAATTCAAGTAAATAAATGTATTCTGGATATTTTCACGTTACGAACGCAGAATAAACTTTCCTCATGCTCAAATCAGACCATAGATTGCCATAATACTCAAAAATTAGCATATTCATATTAAATTAAATCAATGGCGCTTGTGTATTAGTAATATCTTTGGAGTCTCTTTGTATAGTAAATATAGATACTTGACAGATTTGGAGTCACTAACCTACATTGCACTGACAAAAACCCATCAGTTTGAAACGTGCGCATGTCTGCAATTTGCTTCTATGATCTACAAAATCTAGTCAAGTTTGTCCGAGTATAGAATTGTTATACAGTTGTATGTAACAATAGCTCATACTCTTTAATGAATTTTGGTACAGATCAGCCGAATTAATTTATTTTAATATGAATATGCTAATTTTTGAGTAATACGGCAATTTATGGTCTGATTTGAGTATGACGAAAGTATATTCTGCGTTCGTAACGTGAAAATATCTAAAATACATTCCTCTACTTGAATTAACTCGCAAAGGTATGTATTTTGCATACTCTAGATGGCGTTAGTGTATTATTAATATCTTAGAGTTTTCGGGTATTTATTTTGCATACTCAAGATGGCGCTAGTGTATTAGTAATATCTTTGGAGTTTTTGTGTATAGCGAATATAGATACTTGACAGATTTGGAGTCACTAGCAGACATTACACTGATGAAAACCAATATGTTTGAAACGTGTGCAAGTCTGCAATTTGCATCTGTGATCTACAAAACCTTGTCGAGTTTGTTCCATTATAGAATTGTTATACAGGTGTATGTTATACTGTCTGGATTTCTAGAACATTCTTTTAGTTCTAGTAAGATACCACCATTTGAGTGCACTATAAATGAAGTAAAAAAAATAATAACATCTTTCAAACCCAAAACAACAGTTGATATTTACAACATTACCGTAGACATTCTGAAAAATATTAGTGAAGAAATTGCCAATCCCATTTCAAACATAATAAATAAATGTTTCCGTGAAGGTTATTTTCCAGAAGAACTTAAAATTGCAAAAGTTATTCCAATCTACAAAGGAAAAGGAGACAAAAACGACTGTAATAATTATCGAGCCATCGCAATTCTTCCCTGTATATCGAAAATATTTGAGATTGTGATTAAGAACAGAATGTTGAAATGGATGGAGAAGAAAAATATTTTAAATAAAAACCAGCATGGATACAGAAAAGGTCGAAGTACAACTACTGCACTAATGAAATTGTTGAATAATGTGATAGAAGCTATGGATTAAGGAGATTTTGTAGAGATGCTAAATTTTGACTTAAGTAAAGCTTTCGATGCAGTCTCACATGTGACCCTGCTCAAGAAACTGAACGCCTGCGGTTTCAGAGGAAACATCCTAAAACTGTTGGAATCGTACATAGAAAAAATATTTCAGAAAGTGCACTGGAATGACGTTATGTCAACAGAAAAATAATTAAGGTATGGAGTACCTCAGGGTTCGATACTGGAACCTGTATTGTTCTTGGTGTATCTGAATGATATCATTATCGAAAATTGTAACTGTCTGTGCTTGTACTGCGATGACGCCTCCATAATAGTAAAATCGAAGGATGGAAAAGATTTCACAGTCAGGTTAAAGCTCGCACTGATTGAAGTTGAATATTGGTTCTCCTTGAATGGGCTCAAATTGAATACAGAGAAAACAGTCGAGTTAGTATTTGGAAGTAGAGGGAACCCAGCGAACGCCAGATTTTTGTGTGTAATCCTAGATAATAAATTGATTACTCTCGAAATGAGCAGAACTGCATATTTTGGGTACTTTCAAAGTTTGCCATTATACGGGATACTTCTGTGGGGAAACGCGTCTGATGCTACCCGGATTTTCTTCTACAAAAAAAGCTCTCCGAATTATTTATGGAATAAGTCACCGAGAATCTTGCAAGCCGACTTTCATGAATAGTGGGATACTTACCTTTCCATCTCTTTAGATAAAGGAGTGTCTCAAATACGTGCACTACAACAGATCCAACATACCAAAAAATGGGACACATCACTTATTTAACACCAGATATAAACATGATTTTATTACACCATTACACAGGAAGAAAAATACGCAAAATTTCTCGCAATACTGGGGTAGCAAAATGTTCAATAAATTACCTACAGACGTGAAAGATTTACCAGAACGTGTTTTAAAAAAGAGGATTCATGATAACTTGCTTAAAAATGCATTTTATTCAGTAGAAGAATTTTTGAGTTTTCCACTTTAAATGATTAATTATTGACGAACCATGTAAAATTGATGGCAATAAATTATTATTATTATTATTATTCCATAGCTCATACTCCTTTATGAGTATTTTGCACCCGATTAGAGTTGTTCGTTTTCATTCACTTTGTTGTTAGGAAAAAGTTATTATACCTTAATTTTAAATGCCTCATTCTAATATTGAAATGAGTGATATGATTTTCACTTATGGCCGCGCCAACTTCAGTAGTCCTGAAGCACGTCGCCTTTATGCAGAGGCTCATCTCGATCGTCAACTTCCTTCTCATGTGACGTTCAATCAAGTTTTTAGACGATGGAGGAAAACTGGTTTCTTAAAACAAAACGCTAGTGATACTGGATGTCTAAGATCTGTAAGTAGTCCAGAAGTTTAAGAGCAAATTTTAAATATTAGGATTGAAAATCCCGCTACAAGTTTAGGAAGAATTTCAACGGAAGTAGACCCCCTTGTCTGGAGAACTGTGCATCAACATCTTCTCTATCCATTCCATATTCCACGCGTGCAAGTTCTTAATACTCCTGATCATCAAGCCAGCAGGTAATTCTGTCAATAGGTTTTAACAAAGAATGCTGAACATCCGCATTTTACTTCTGATATCATTTTCACTGATGAAGCCGACTTTACTAAAGATGGAATTTTCAACTTTCATAATAGCCATATTTGGGTGGATGAAAATCCACACACCATTCATGAATCCAGGCATCAACAGCGTTTCAGTATAAATATCTGGCTGGGTATTTTAGGAGATCGTTTGTTAGGATCCGTAGTTTTACCAGAATTTAACAGAAGTGCATACCTTACCTTTCTTTAAAATATCTATATTTTCCGATTTTCTAGACGTGGTACCTTTAAATCAGTGGATGAATATTTGGTTCATGCAAGATGGATCATTCAGATCATACATTTCCTAAAAGATGGATAGAACGAGAAGGCCAGAGCCATGGCCTGCTAGATCTCACGATTTGAATCCTTTGGACTTTTGTTTTTGGGGTTATCTGAAAAGTTAAGTGTATGTCAGCAAATAACATGGAAGAGTTGCAACATAGGATTGAACTATCCTGTGAAACGATCCGAACACAACCAGGTCTTTTCGAAAGAGTACGAATTCTTTCATGCAAAGATGTACTTCCTGCATTGAACTGGACGGTGGTCATATGGAACTTCTTCTGTTAAATACTAGAAGTCAAAAATACATCGAATATCTTCTGTAATTTATCGTATTTGGTTGCACTAGTAGTTGATATTTTGAAAACCGAAAATCGCTTATATCTCCAAAACGGCTCATTTGCGAACCCATGTTTATATGAGAATTTTTACTTACTTTGATGTCTAGAGTTACCTGCCAAAATATTGAAACGTTGTTTTTGAACACCCGGTATGATTCTCCCAGAAATGTCCAAAACTAATAAACCACTTTACTTAGACTGAACTAGAAAATTAACAAAGCGATGCTTTTTTGCCGCTATAAAACAAGTATCCTGGCAAAACCAATACGATAGTTTTGTTGTGACAAAATTTTTGATATTTCAGAAATTCGAAATGGCATAGAAATTGAATATTTGTTGAATTAAAATATCTCAAAATACTTTTTCCCAAAGTGATTAATTTTCTATGAAACCTGTTAGAAATTTACGTGGAGAATTCATTAGGAACAATAGCCTCACGGCTATTTTTAGATCAATTTGTTCATGAAAACTGGATCATTATTTGATAAAAACAACCCGTTCACGTTCTCGTCGAGCGAGCACATCTGTACACACTGCTGCCATAGCCCAGATTGTGGTTAAACATTCATCAACGTCAACTCGTCATCGTGCTCAAGAATTCAATATTTCTCGCTCTTCTTCGAGGATAATTTTGCACCTCGCTATGAAGGCTCACAAAGTTCAACTAATGCAAAAAGTGAAGCTTCGTGACCAACCGATGAGTTTCCACTACGGCCAATGGCCTGAGGATCTCATGGCCGAAGACGAGCATTTTCCCAAAAAAAAAAATCATCTTCAACGATAAAGCCCATTTTTCCCCTATTCTTTGTGAGGATCCGTTATGGATAAGTGTTACGCTAACCAACCAGAAACGACTGATGTCTTGAAATACGAAATCGAAAATTGCAATTTATGAGATTGAGCCTCAAACAATCGACAATGTACTGAAAAATTGGGTGGATCAGTTGGGGTACTGTATGGTCAGTCGTAGCGGTCATTTTAATTAAATTGTTTTTCATTCGTAAAAGTCAAAGGCCAACCTTTCTAATGAACTATCGGAAAATGAGAAAATATTCATTAGTTTTCTATTTATAGCCGATCAAATATGCAAATTTCAAATGGTCCACTCGATACTTAGGTCTGATAGCACTCGAAATAAATTTATACCTGTAACAATTTTTCTGTTGAAATATTTAAGTTCCTTTCTTTTCGGAAATTGACACATGCTTGATGTAAATGTCATAGCTTAACTGCCGAGCAACAAACCCTCATATCACAATCGAGAAATTTTTTGGCATACATTTATTTCTAGTCGGAAACATAGAAAATTCAATGTTAATCTAGAGGACCACGAGGGTCCAGTGGAGCAGTAGAAGAATAAAAACTTCAACTCGATGCGATGACGAATATCCGACTTTTCTTTCTCAATGGCAGTGGGAGATGTTTCGATTGAAATGAGGCTCTGCACTCTGCTTTCAGCAATCAGAATCATTCACACTTTAAACGTGGGATGCGTTAGATCATATGGGTTAAAAATAAATACGACAATCATATTCCATTGTATGCGAGGAATTTATTTACAACGATTAGTGACACAAAAAATTTCCTCTGTGAAAATGAGTACTTGGGTTCGTTTTCACCATAACTGGCTTGAAAATAAAATAAATTCTACGTGAACAAGAAATTCGAGAACAAAGATAAATTCTGATAAATGCGAAATCGAAGGTCGATAAATTTAAATTAAATGTTCAAATAATCCACCTTATTGAGCCAAACATTAGTCAAATCTATTCTAAAGAAATAATCCCATATCTCTGAGCAGATGTGTCACTAAGTTGGATTATTTTGAACCTCAATTCGTTAATATTCGTCGCTCTATCAATTTCATGCCCATAAACCAAATTTTTCAGATATCCTCAAAGAAAAAAACATTGGGAGATAAATCTGGTGATCTGGGGGCTATTTGATCGTGCCATTTGTAGAAATGACACGGTCCGAAAAAGTCGTCCTGAGATATTGTGTGGCCGCTCTTGCGTTGGGACTTGGACAGCCATCTTGTTAAAACCAGACATCATCGAAATTAATTGGTAGCTGTCGAACTGTAGCAATAATTTGATTCTCTAAAAGCTCCAGATATTTGGCAGCGTTTAGGTTAGCATCGATACAAAATGGCCCGGTGATGTAATTCCCCAGTATTCCTGTCCAAACACTAAGTTTTTGGGGATACTGGGTACGCATAGGAATACTCAGATGCTGATAGGTTATGTTTTCTTTTCAAGAAAAACGATGACTCATTAATGAATAAGATATTGTTAAAATTGTCATTATAAAATAAAACACTTGTTTACATTTTCTACTTTATTTTTGGTATTGACGTACGTTTCGTCTTTGCCAGAAAGACTTCATCAGAATACGAAGTAACAGTTGTTGTACAATGAATTTATAAGATTTCTTACAGAAGGTGTACATGTGTTTTTAATTGTTCGTCGGGTTGGTTTTCTCAAAGAATATTCCCTTCAGAATCCTGTTCACTCGATCCCTTGTAAATATTGAATAGAGGGGTGTAATAAAAATCTATTTGTTCATTTACTAGGTTATTGCTGTTTTTATGTTTATTTATTTCGTAAATTTCCCATAAGTTCAATTTTAGACCTCTATTTTCAACATGTAGAATTTCTATTTCTTTTGTGAAAGAATGGTTATTTTCAAGAAGGTGTTTAGCATAATGTGAATCTTTTTTATTTTTATCGAAACTTCTTTTATGTTCTGTTAGGCGTGTACCGAAATTTCTACCTGTTCTACCAATATAAATCTTTGGGCAATCTGGGCAAGTGAGTTTGTATACACCTGATAATTGAAGTTTATCCATACTGTTTTTATTGTTTTTGATGTATTTGCTAATAGGATTGTTTGTCTTGAAAGAGACTTTAATATTTTCTTTTTTGAGTAGGTTTTTTAGTTGAATACTAATGTTTCCGAGATATGTGAGGCTAACGTATTTGTGTTCAGATAGATCAAATGTTACTGGATACATTTCTTTTATTGTGTTTTTGTGTATACGTTGGTTAATTAAATTATCTATTAGAGATGTATTATATCCATTGTTGTAAGCTATTTGTTTAATTATACATTTTTCTTTTTGGAAATTGACTTGGTTTAGTGGAATGTTCAATAAACGGTATATCATACTATGGAGAGCTGCTAGTTTGTGTTGGAATGGATGAAAAGAATTACGGTGTATAATGGTATCTGTTTGTGATGGTTTATGATAAATTGCGAAGTTATGTTTATTGTTTTCTCTAGTTATCGTGAGGTCAAGAAAGTTGATGGATTCATTATGTTCTATTTCTGAAGTGAAAACTATTTTTGGGTGGAGATTATTTATAAAATTCTCAAATGTTGATATTTGTCTGTTAGTACCTACGAAACATGCAATTATATCATCCACATACCTATACCAATAAAGGATGTATTTTTTGAACGGATGTTTATGAATTTTGTTTTCTAGGAAATCCATGAAGATTTCCGCGAGTAAAGAGCTTAGTGGATTTCCCATGATTAAACCTTCTTCGCTAGTATATAAAGTATTGTTAAATTTGAAGAAATTTTGGTTTATACAAATATTTAATAAGTGTATTATTTCTGATTTTATGACGGGGTTTACTTTGTTATAATTTAAAAGTTCTTCTATCAGTTTTAATGTTTTCATTGGGGGGACACTAGGAAAAAGGTTTTTAACATCCCACGAAATCAATTTTGCATTGTTAGGTAAAGTTATATCTTTAATTTTTTTAGTTAGTTCTGCTGAGTTTTTTATGGAATATTTAGATGAAAATTTGGTGTGTTTTTTTATTATTTCAATGAGGTGTCTAGATAATTTGAAGGCCGGTGCTGTACAGTATGGAACTACGGGTCTGATGGGATAATTTTCTTTATGTAATTTAATGAAAGAGTATAATTCTGGTGGTTGGGGATTACTATTAATCAATCTATATTTTTCTCTATCTGTTATAATGACTTGTGTATCTTTTAATGCATTTTTTATGGCTTTTTGAAACTTTTGAGTTGGGTCTTTGTTTAAGATGTTATATTTGGCAGAATTAATAAAATTTTCGGTTTTCTCAATGTAATCTGTCTTGTTTATTGCAATGATTGAATTGCCTTTATCGGCTTTAGTGAAAATTAGAGAGTTTGTTTTGGTTTTTGTTTTGATTGATTTGAGTGTGGAAAGGTTTCTGTTTATAGGTGTTTGGGGATTGAAAGATTTTATTATATCAGTTGCGGCAAATTTTGTTTGATTATTACAGTTTTTTAAAGCTAATTCTGTTTCTATAATTAATGTGTCGATATTTTGTTTATTTTTAATTACCATATTATGTTTAAAGCCTTTATTTAGGAGTGATATTTCTTTTGTGTTAAACTGAGTTGTGGATAAATTTATGAAATTTTCAAAAAATACATGATCTGAAAATTTGAATTTGTGGGTGGTGTTGACTGAAGTTTTATCCGTTTTTTGTGTTTTGATAAGGTTTTTAAGTTTTTTACGTTGATTCAAATATTTTTTATGAATACGTTTATCTATTTTTTCTATTTTTTAATTAACCAACGTATACACAAAAACACAATAAAAGAAATGTATCCAGTAACATCTGATCTATCTGAACACAAATACGTTAGCCTCACATATCTCGGAAACATTAGTATTCAACTAAAAAACCTACTCAAAAAAGAAAATATTAAAGTCTCTTTCAAGACAAACAATCCTATTAGCAAATACATCAAAAACAATAAAAACAGTATGGATAAACTTCAATTATCAGGTGTATACAAACTCACTTGCCCAGATTGCCCAAAGATTTATATTGGTAGAACAGGTAGAAATTTCGGTACACGCCTAACAGAACATAAAAGAAGTTTCGATAAAAATAAAAAAGATTCACATTATGCTAAACACCTTCTTGAAAATAACCATTCTTTCACAAAAGGAATAGAAATTCTACATGTTGAAAATAGAGGTCTAAAATTGAACTTATGAGAAATTTACGAAATAAATAAACATAAAAACAGCAATAACCTAGTAAATGAACAAATAGATTTTTATTACACCCCTCTATTCAATATTTACAAGGGATCGAGTGAACACGATTCTGAAGGGAATATTCTTTGAGAAAACCAACCCGACGAACAATTAAAAACACATAAACACCTTCTGTAAAAAATCTTATAAATTCATTGTACAACAACTGTTACTTCGTATTCTGATGAAGTCTTTCTAGCAAAGACGAAACGTACGTCAATACCAAAAATAAAGTAGATAATGTAAACAAGTGTTTTATTTTATAATGACAATTACAACTGATTTCTACCAAGCAACGGCCCAATCTATCATAAATATTGTTAAAAAATGAACTATTTTCATTTACTTCTCCGTCATAGTTTCACATTTCGTTTGATATGGTCTTCTAGAAAAATTTCGTGGTTTATTTGAACCTTATAACATCGATAACCATTCCTTTTCAAAATATTCCGAACACTTCTATCGCTTGTATCGACTTGTTCAGCAATTTGTTTACTCGAATAAAGTGCACTGGTTTCAACATCAGCACACACATCTACTTCTTTTTTCAGACGATTTCAACTAATGGATTTTGGTGGTTTAACAATCTTGCAATGACTGCATGTTCGTAAACACCCACGTTTCTCAAATTTCTCAATTATTTCACAAATAGTCGAACTTGAAGGATTCTGCTTATCTTCAAATGCAACAATAAATGGATTTGTTGTCTCTTGAATTGATTGAGAGCCAAAGTACCATTTTATGATCTGTATTTTTCTTCTACACTGACTAACTTCATTTTCAACCGATATGGACTAACACATCCCACGTTCAAAATACGAATGATTTTGATTTCTGAAAGCAAAGTGCAGAGCATTGTTTCGGTCGAAGCATCCCCCCACTGCCATTTAGATCGAACAGTCATTTATTCTTCATCGCATCGCGCTGTGGTTTTGATTCTTCCGCTGAACCCTCGTGGTCCTTTCTCTAGATTAACATTAAATTTCCTGTGTTTCCGACTGTCTTTTCCATACCTGTATAAGTAAGGAAAATATCACTGTGCTTTCAAAAACATTGAAAACGCTTTCAACCCGTTATTTTCCTCTTCTAATCAGCATCCAAACCTCCATCTGAATCAAGCCCACTTCCAGCATACCCGGCGAACCAATTACCGATTGACGAGAATTAAAACCGAGCAACCCCGAAAAACAAAGTGGTCTATGGATATCCATGCTGCCAACCCAAGTTACGTCGATTTTCCGGTCGAACGGCGTTGGCCACATTGTGTAGTATTCTGTAACGACGATATAATTGCATGTAAATAAATGAACCTGGATGAGTGATAATGACTCGTTACACATGGGCCTGTCCGGAAACGAGAGTCCCTCGGCCTCCCGCGCTTAAAAGCGACTTCCGCCCAGGTAATGGTCTGAGGAATAACGCCGTTCGTGCCGTGGCGTTCTTGACGAGCACGACGGCCCCATTCGTTATCCTTTTTGTCCGGGTTCTCGCCTTCTGTTTCGGTTTTCCCCTCGGAACTTTTTGACACGTATTGGTTTAATTGAAAGTCGAAAGGGCTCAATTTGGGCAATTTGTCCGTTATTAGAACGGCGAATGTGTTATGAAATTGATGTTGCTGGAATCGTGATGCACAGATATTTCGAATTATCTCCTTTGTTGGGACTCTTTGGGCAAATTGTATAGGGTGTCGTAACGGAAGAATCCATTAGGAAGTGCGGGGAAGTAATTGATGGTTTTTGCTGATATTTTATTTGTTAGCCTTTTTCAATAAATCATTCTTCTCAGAAACATTAACAATTCATTATATTTGAATATCAAAACAGATTTAATCTGTTCGTCTCCTATAATTTTAATAAAAAAAAAATTATTCGAAATTTTTAGAATTAAAGTAATGTCTCATAAGCAGAGCTCATATGAGCTGTATAAGTTACTTCAAACATCTCTCAAAACATGTATTATATCTTCAAAATACAATTAGAATCCCAGTTAGGTCTTCAAAGGTCAAACTTTACATTTAAAAAAATTAAATAATCAACAAATAGAACTCACCTACAGATTTCTTGGTATCTTCGTTTGAAACCAACTTTATAATCCAAAATATTCTATGTTCATCACAACAATCACAGAAAGCTGCAAACTACTGTATGGTATATATATATATATATATATATATATATATTTATATATATATAATATATATATATTATATATATATATATATATATATATATATATATATTTATATATATATAATATATATATATAAATATATATATATATATATATATATATATATTTATATATATATATATATATATTATATATATAAATATATATATATATATATATATATATATATATATATATTCATATATATATATATATATATATATATTCATATATATATATATATGTATATATATATATATATATGTATATATATATATATATATATATATATATATATATATATATATACCATACAGTAGTTTGCAGCTTTCTGTGATTGTTGTGATGAACATAGAATATTTTGGATTATAAAGTTGGTTTCAAACGAAGATACCAAGAAATCTGTAGGTGAGTTCTATTTGTTGATTATTTAATTTTTTTAAATGTTAAACTTTACAGTTAAGAAAATTAAATAATCAACAAATAGAACTCACCTACAGATTTCTTGGTATCTTCGTTTGAAACCAACTTTATAATCCAAAATATTCTATGTTCATCACAACAATCACAGAAAGCTGCAAACTACTGTATGGTATATATATATATATATATATATATATACATATATATATATATATATATATATATATATATATATATATATATATACATATATATATATATATATATATATATATATATATATATACATATATATATATATATATATATATATATGAATATATATATATATATATATATATATATATGAATATATATATATATATATATATAAATATATATATATATATATATATATATATATTTATATATATATATATATATATATGTGATTTTTATGACGAACATAGAATATTTTGGATTATAAGGTTGGTTTCAAACTAGGATAACAAGAAATCTGTAGGTGAGTTGTATTTGTTGATTATTTAATTTTTTTAAATGTAAAGTTTGACTGATGAAGACCTAACTGGGATTCTAATTGTATTTTGAAGATATAATACATGTTTTGAGAGATGTATGAAGTAACTTATACAGCTCATATGAGCTGTGCTTATAAGACATTACTTTAATTCTAAAAATGTCGAATAATTTTTCATGATATCCATTCTTATAGAAATGTTAATATTTCAATTCATATGCTGAAATTATGAAGAAAGCATATTCAGAGTACATAACGACTAGTCAAATTAAAATTCTTTGAACGGTAATCAAAAATCAGTAATCTTGTTGACAATTTATATATGGAGTTCACAGGGAGATTTCAATTTATATTCATATGTGTTGATTCATATTCATATGTGTTGATAATTCTGTATGTCTATGAAGTGAAGTGTTTCTAAGACATTATTCAATTTAATTCTGAAAAATTTTCAAGACTTCTTAAGATCAAATCTGGAGAGGTTTGGAAGAATTAATCCAGCTGTTTTCTGTAACAATTTATTAATTGTGGTCGTTTCAAGTGTTAATCCTACCGAATTTTTTTTTATGTAGTTATTTGATATATATAAATGCAAAATTTCAATTCGCTCGTAGGACTATTGCTGTAGTTTTGCTAGCGCTCAAAGTTGCTCCGCTAATAAAATATTCATCTATTTTTATTTTGGATCTTGTAATCACACAATCCTGAAGAAATTTTGCAGTAATCTGTGTACTGTTATTCTACTTTTGAATGACAACGTCCAGATCGATAATATTTGTAGTTAAGAAAATATTGGTATGAAAAAGAGAAAATTCCAAATGTGAATAACTGCGGAACTATTGGGCCGAATCTAACTGGTGCCTAACTCGATTGGAACCCCAAAGGTACCTTGAAAGTTTCATGGCTACCTCTTTTCATAGCGTTCAAGGTAGTGCTTAATGCAAATCCACTCACAAAGTTTTTTTAAACTTCTAATTATATGATCTTCTCGAAATTTCGCACAAATGTGAGGGTCACCATTTTTCTACCAAATGATGAATATGAGATCTATCAAATTTGTAGTGCAGAGAAAATGAGAGAAATTTTCAAATGCGAAACCATTCCATCAGTCCATAATCAGTCCATAAACGAACAAAACCGAGATGTTCAGCAGTCAAACCTTTTCTGAAAATTTCATGGCTCCTTCTGGTCAAAAGTAAGCCGGTTTACGGTCGGAGGTTGAACATGATTACTTTTGACCACATATTCTTTATCAGTGAGTCCAACTCAGTCCGTTAAGATAATTTTTGGCCCAAAATTCTAAAAATACAGATATTTGGGCAAAACGTTAGCACACTATTAAGTAATATAGTAATAAAATGGATTGACAAAATGAATAAGGAGAATATTTTTATTTCATGGAACATTGTATAAAACGTGCAACGAATAGAGAAGGCTCGATATCAATTGATGGTTAATTGCTTCCTCTTTAAGATCCTTATTGTCAGAAATGTGTAGATGTATAAGTGCCAAGTTATTACGTGGTGGTCACTCTTTCCTATGATTAGTTTCGGAGAAATCATGGAGGCGAATTACAGAGTAATCTTAATTTATTAAACGAATTTATGCAATTAGAAATGATAGATGTGAAAAAATTTTATTTGCTGCTGCTTTCTTAAGGTATTGAATTCTTCAGTGAGAAAGATGTAGTTTTTATTTAAATAATACACATCTAAATGTTGATTTCCATTTGTTATCGTGAGTTGCTCACATGAGAAGTCAACATCTACAGGCTGTCCCAGGAATCAACGTCAAGCCAAAACTGGGTGACGAGGCAAATTTATCTATTATTCTAATGTGCCATTTAAAGGTGCATTTTAAATAAAATTCAGTATATTAAATTAAGATTTACGAGGAAGTTCCACTGAATATTTATGGTAACATGTGGTACCAACAAGATGATTGCCCAGCGCATTATGCTGCCACAGTAAAAGAATCCCTCAATCAAGAATACCTCGATAGGTGGATTGCGAAATAATTTTATTCAATTTTGTCTATGAAAATATATCTAATTCGATTGAAAAGGCTAATTCTTCCTCTGATTTCGTATTGAAAAATAATTACATCATGCTACTAAGTACATGAAACAGTGAGTTTCTAGTTTTGAAAAGAAACACTTCTTCGAATTTGTTGTAAAAATTTCAACTCCAAAAACGGAGATGTTCTCTCTCTGTTAACAAAACCGTTCAAGCCTGAAGCATCTGAAAAGATAACTTCTTCAAAGAAGATGGATTAATTTCTAGTTGCTCTAGAATGCAATGTAGTCACCCTCCAAGAGGTAATAATAATATTAATAACTTTATTTCTGCAACATATACACCTGACTTTTTTATATAGATATAAAGTTTCTAACAGAGCAAGGAATAAAACAGCAAACCTCTGGAACTGAATACACAGGTGTTTTTAGCTATTGGCTATACAATTTCTTAATTTAGCACAAACAAAATACACTTTTTATTATTTGACAGTGAATTTAAACATACCTACCTATTCAAATAAATTAATTTGGTTGATCTGTTCCACAAATCATTAATAAGGAGTATGAGCTATGGAAATAGAAAGTTCTAGAAATCGAGACAGTGTAACAGACATCGGTATAACAATTCTATACTCAAACAAATTCCACAAGGTTTTGTGAATCACAGAGACAAAGTGCAGACATGCACACGTTTTAAACTGATTGGTTTTTGTCAGTGAAATGTATGCTAATGCCAAATCTATCAAATATCTATATTCGTTATACACAGAGACACTAAGGTATTAATAATACACTAGCGCCATTTAGAGTATGCAAAATACATACAAGACATACCTTTGCGAGTTAATTCAAGTATAAAAATGTATTCTTGATATTTTCACGTTACTCGTGCTCAAATTAAATCATAAATTCCCGTAGTGCTTATAATTAGCATATTAATATTCAAATAAATTAATTCGGCTGATCTATACCAAAAATCATTAATAAGGGGTATGAGCTAAGGTAGCAGAAAAACCAATACGTTTGAAACATCCGCATGTCTGAAATTTACCTCTGTGATCAACAAAATCTTTTCGAGTTTGTTTGAGTATAGAATTGTTATACAGATGTATGTTACACTATCTCGATTTCTAGAACTTTCTATTACAATAGCTTATAATACTTATTAATGATACCTACTTATACATTTTAAATAATTTGAAATAAGGTTATTCTGATTTTCACAAATTTTTATTGTTAAACTCACAACAATTGTTTCGCTATCACAGTAGCATCATCAGGTAAGATCACATTTTGTTTATTCAAAATGTATATCAACTGTAAGATTCTCTTCTGCAGAATTTCCAGTGACGTTTTCACAGCATCTCGCCAACAAGTTATAGCATATCGGAGATGGCTTCTCTACTAGAGTGAAGTGCAGCGTTTTCAAAAGTGGCATAGGTAGTACCCTGGTAAGAAAACCCAAACTTGTAAGAAGTGTAATTTATTGGTCAAATTCTTTTTATGTCCTATTTCAGATTTGAGTCCACTGTGACACCTATACTTTACCTTAATTACACCTTCAATTGTATAATAATTGTATACGAATTAACGATCAAACGATGTTCTCTTGCAAATAAAAATTAGCCTGTCACGGCGTATTCCGGAAAATTCATAGTTACGAAATTTTCGGCTGAACTATCTCATGTATTTATTTATTCAGGAATGATTTCGACAGGTGAAAATCGCTGCTGATTAATGTAGATCCATTTTTCATTTCCTTCCTCTAGTTTTCTGTCATTAACGAAAATATTATTTTCTCTTGTTTTTTTTTTCGTACATTTTATTTTCTACGTTTATGGATTTCGAACCTCAATATTTATATCTTATTTAAGTAAATTGTTGAACCGTACAAAGATTCAATGTAAGTGTACCCGACAAGCAAATAACAGACACAGACTTTTTGTAATTGGTTCAACAAATAACGTACATTTGAGATCTAATTGACGTATTTTTATTTATCCTTGCCAGGTTACAGAATTTCATTTAATTTCATTTTGAATGTGAATTTTTTGCGGGTGCGATGCGATTTTTTTATCCGAAAACTTGTAAATTAGAGGCATTTGCAAATGAAGAAACTATCACAATGTGTAAATGAAATCTTTATTATTTTTATAGTTTCGAAGAGGGTTAGATAAACTCAAATAGAAAATATATCTAAAATATTATCAACCGTCAGTGGCTGATAGGGTACATCGTTCATCCGTTGTTTTTTTTTTTTTTTTTTTTATTAAGTTAAGCATCAACCACTAAGGGTTATTAGCTGAAGACGATCGTGGCATGATTTACATAATATCTTACGTTAATTGACACATACAGAATGATTGGTATATTGCACTTTATATTTCACAAAGAATGTCTATGTCGTTGAGGAAACTGAGTAGGTTTTCATGGTTTGATGTTTCACCAAGTATTTGCTTGAGGTCGTTTCCAAAATGATATTTACCCCTCTCGTTATCGTATAGCGGACACTCAATCAAGAAATGTTTTACGCTTAGGTTTTCATCACATACACTACACTTTGGTACATCTTCTTGAGACATTATGTAACTGTGGGTTAACCGTGTATGTCCAAGTCTTAATCGTGAAAGAACCGTTTGAATTTTCCGTTTCGATGGGAATGATTTCCATGGAAGAACGTATGGTTTCACCTCCCTCAGCTTTGATGTAGAGTTGTCCCATTGTGCTTGCCATTTGGATGTAATTTTGTTTCTTAGGATTTCCTTCAGATCTGTGTGGACAATTCCTGTTAGTCTTCTTGCCTGTGTACACGATACAGCTTCTTTGGCTAAACTATCGGCTTTCTCATTTCCTTCTATGCCTACGTGTGATGGTGCCCACATCAGCTGAATTTTTATGTTCTTTTCATGGATGGTGTTGAGTGTGGTTTTAATTCTTATGAGAATTGGATGACTGGGGTAGAGTTGGGACAATGCAGTTATGGCACTCAAGGAATCGGTTATAATGAGACACCGTGGATTGTTTTGTTGGTCGACATATTTTAGGGCTTCATGGATTGCCGTCAGTTCGGCGGTGTAGACTGAAGTAAGGAGAGGGAGTTTGAATTTGGCATTTTTTTGACCTGTTGTGAATGCTGCACCAACGCCACTAATGGAACGAGACGCGTCGGTATAGATAAGCTGATAATTTTGAAAAGGTTCTATGTTCTCTAAGAAAAGTTTTCTTAATATGAATGGATGGATTTCGGATTTTTTCTTGCTGCACAGATTTGTAATGATTGGTGGAAGAGGAATTGTCCATGGGGGTGGGGAATCGATTTCGGACTTATGAATCGTTGTGGGTATTTTGAAATTCAGGTTGGCCTGGGTACGATTCAGCCTTTCATAGAATGGAAGATCAATTCTTTTTCTATGATTGAAAGTTTCTTGAAATCTGGTTGCAAAGACATTCCGATGCGCTGGATTGGATGGATGCGCTGATATCCTTGTGGCATACAGCAGTGTGAGATAACGTCTACGTTCCGTTAGGGATGGTTCTCCAGCTTTACAATTAAGGCTCTCAATGGGACTGGTGTAGTATGCTCCCAATGCTAAACGCATTGCTGTGTTGTGAATTACATCGAGTTCTTTCAGTGTGTTTTTTTGTGCTGAATTGTATACTATGGAGCCATAGTCAAGCTTAGAGCGAATAAGGGATTTGTATATCATCATTAATGTGAAAAAGTCTGCTCCCCACAACGTATGGGATACGGATTTCATGATATTCAGACCAGCTTGGCATGATTGGCGGAGAGAGTGGATGTGAGATTTCCATGAAAGTTTACAGTCGAATACCATTCCGAGGAAGCGTTTGCTATCTATATACTCAAGAGGTTCATCGTTCAGTTTCAGTACTGGGTGCTGTGTTGTTCTTTTTTTGGGAAAGTGTACAATTTTTGTTTTATTGGCGGAAAATTGTAATCCTGTTGTGTTTGACCAATCTCCAAGGTTATTCAATACTCTCTGCAAGTAGTTCTGGATCGAAGATGAGTTTTTTCCCCTGGCATAAATTACTAAGTCGTCTGCATACAATTTTGCTTTGACTGGAGATTGACATGACTGTATTAGAGTATTTATCGCTACAAGAAAAAGTGTCGCACTTAAGTTAGAACCTTGTGGAATTCCGTTTTGTTGACGTCTTGGTTCAGATAAGTGACCATCAACCCTAACTTGGAAGTAACGACATTTGAGGAAATTGCTGATGAATTTCAGGATATTGCCATTTATCGACCATCTTTTTAGTGTTCTGAGGATATCAAAGCGCCATACTGAGTCAAAAGCTTTATTTATATCGAAGAAGATTGCAATGCAGTCTTGTTTACAGGCAAATGCTTCATGAATTTCGGATTCTAGTGAAACGAGGTTGTCTAGGGTTGAGCGATCTTTTCGGAAACCACATTGCTCATTAGTGATTAGGTTTTCTTTTTCTAGGTACCAAGTTAATCTTCTGTTCACGATTTTTTCCATAATTTTACACATGCAGCACGTGAGCGAAATCGGTCTGTATGATATATATTTAGGTTTGCCCTGTTTATGTATTGGGATGATGATCGACTTAGCCCATTGGACTGGAAAGGAGTTATTCTGCCAGATGAAGTTGAGTAGTTCGAGGAGGATATTCTTAGCATTGGCTGGAAGATGTTGAAGAAAAGAAATTGGGATATCGTCAGGCCCAGGTGACGTGTTTTTTGTGTTATTCAAGGCATCTAGTAGTTCCTCCATAGTTATTGAGATATTCAATGGTGATATGGAGTCTGTAAGGGGTATATTTTTCGATTCAGCTGTTTTAATTTCGTTCAGAAACTGGTTAGTATAAATAGAATCACTAGAGGACTTTTCGTAATGGTCGGCTAATGCTTCAACTATATCCTGTGAATGCGAGATGTTTGTATTTTTCCATTCTAGAAATGGTATAGTTCTTGTTGTTCTCTTGCCTTTGATCCTTCTAATCATGTTCCAGACTGTGGAAGTAGGGGTGGAGTTATTTAGTTCAGAGGTGAATTTTATCCAGGAGTCTTTTTGACTTTTTTTGAAAATGAAGCGGGACTTTGCTCGGAGTCGTTTGAATTCAATATGGTTTTCTTGGGTTTTCTGCTTTCTATATCTGTTCAGAGCTGCTTTGGATTCTCTATGTGTTCTTTCGCAGCCCTCGTTCCACCAGGGAACGGCAGGGTGTTTTTTGTTATAACTTGATTTTCCAATGGACTGTTCAGCCGCTTGAAGTATTATATCGGAGAACTCTTGCAGAAAGTCATTGGCATCTATGTGGTGGTGAATATTGAAGTGTCTCACATTTTCGTCGATTATTTCAGAAAATAAATCCCAGTTTGCATCTTTTAGGCGCCATTTGGAAATTGGTGCAGGAGATTCTATGTGGGAAGTATTTCTGACATAAATTGGGAAATGGTCGCTATTATATAAGTACGGGAGAACTTCCCATT
The DNA here is from genome assembly GCA_034642435.1 of Megalocaria dilatata. Taxonomy (NCBI): domain Eukaryota; kingdom Metazoa; phylum Arthropoda; class Insecta; order Coleoptera; family Coccinellidae; genus Megalocaria; species Megalocaria dilatata. The sequence goes on along the minus strand of CM067859.1, from coordinate 45,010,647 downwards.
GGAGGCAGGAAGCCGTTAAGGAATCGCAAAGTGTAATATCTATGGCTGATGTTTCTCCAGTGCATGAATTGAAACGAGTACCTTGTCCATCGTTGAGAAGGGCAAGGTTGAAAGTATTTATTATGGATTCGATGGTGCGTCCAAAGGGGGTGTTTTTCCGTGAACCCCAAATGCTGTTGTGAGCGTTGAAGTCGCCAAGAATAATATGAGGAGTTGGAATTTGTTGTAGCAGATTTCTAATGATCGTTGTATCTGGGTTGTTGTCGGGCGGTATATAAATACTGCAGATGTGAAGTTTCTTTGGTCCTTTGATGGTAATTGCAACAGCTTCTAGGTCCGTTTGTAGGGTAATATTGGTAGCCTCGTAATCGTTATGTACATAGATAGCCGTGCCTCCGCTTGCATGGTTAGCGTTTTGTCTATTTTTGGAAAAACATTGATAATTTTTTAATTTGTGACTTGACTTTTTGAAATGGGTTTCTTGTAGGGCGATAATTGTTGGGTTGTATTCCGATAAAATTTTTTGTAGCATGTTCAGGTGGGTGAAGAACCCACCTATATTCCACTGTAGTATTGATTTGAATTTAATGCTTAACGAGATTGATCCAGTGATGAGTCACTGTCTTCTATTCCACTTTGTAGTTCTATTTGATTTTTCAGTCTATTTTTAATCTTTGTGCATCTGTTTTTCATCTTTTTTTCAGTAAAGTAGGGGTATATTTCCTGTAACAGTTCGAGTAATCCATCTATATTTTCTGTGTATGTTTTTGCTATACTGAGTGGATCTGGTGAGCCTTGAACATTTTCAAAGAAGTCTGAGATCTCGTCGAATGATAGTACATGTGTTTTTTTACTATCCAGGAATACAATCTTTGCGGGTTCCATCAACTTCTGAATGGATGTTGAGTCCGTTTTGGTTTTTTTCGTGGAGGAGGTAGGAGTGGGAGTCAAGAAAATTTGGCTTTATTTAGTAGTAGGGGGGGATGTGAGGATTTCAGAAGCTGTTCTTTTTCCAGGGGTTTTGCTAGACGAGTCATTTGGATCTTCGGATGGTATGTTAGAGCATGTCATTGTTGTAGGTTGATTGGATGAAGCGGTTGGAATTAGGAGAAATGTAGGGTTGGCTGGGGTTTGTGCGATTGTGTTTGTGGTGTCTAGAGCAGGTGTTATTGTGTTGGGGCATTTAGATGAAATGTGGCCATTTTGTTTGCATTTGAAGCAGATATGGTCATCGAGTGATAAAAATATGCGATATGTTGTTTCTTCAAAGGTTACTAATATGGACTCGGGAATGGTGGTGTTCGGTTGCAATGAGATGTATGATTGTCTACGGAAACTTAGAATATGTCTGAATTCTGGATTGGATGTACCTATTCTGAGAAACGTTATGGGGGCCATCAGATTGATGGAGTGCTTTTGTATTTCGTCTTCGATGATGGAGTGAGGAATAGAGGGGCAAACATTTGAGATCACTAGTCTTTCGTAAGGGTTGATTAATTTTTTGGCTTGGAGGGATGAATTTCCGATGTTTATCAGTCCATTATGTTTGACTATGAAGTCTTCGACTAATTTCTCACTTGACAGGTAAATGCACACACGATTGTTGGATATTCTTGAGGAGAAGATGATATGCTTTGGTTGGATGATTTTTCCTAGAGCGAATAAGTATTCTTCTAGTTTGGTGTTGTCAATAGAGTTGAAAATTATAGCTTGTTTCTTACTTGGAAACTTAGGTGATGAGATGACAGATGCGTAAGAGTGTTGTTGTTGGGATGATGCATTTTGAGAACCACTGTAAACAGTGTTCTCTGTATCGATAGATTCTTCCATGATTCACGTCATGTGTTCCTGTGAGCGACCCTGTCGGCTCGTTTATCTCGAGCTGATAAGGTAGGTAAGTGTTTATGTTTGTTGATTTCTTTAGGTGAAAGAATTTAGTATATCAAAAGGTAAATGAAATCACTCACAACTAGTCTTACTCGACTGAAGGACACTTTCTACACCCACTGATATTGTTTTTGTAATTGTTTTCTATAATAATCCGCATAAATTTGAACTATTCAATCGGAAACAACTTTATCCTGTTATAAGTCTCATCCGTTGTTGTTTGCGTTAGTATGTTACAACAAAACTCGAATTAATCTAACGATTAATTCCTTCATGGTCCAAACTTATACATTCTGGTTTCAAAACATTGAAAACGAAACAATTTTCTACGATTAACAGGACGTGGTCGTTTGTTTACACTTGAACCAAGCAACGAACGATCTAATCGAGTGTATAATATTCAAGAAGTTACGAAATATTGTTGATAACAAAATTTACAATTGTTGAAACTTGGTAGAAGCATTTAAATAAACTTAAATAACTAAATAAATTTAAATATATATTCAAATGTAAAATGTACCCTTTAAATGCATACATCAACAACATTTACAAAAAAATCTATAATACTATTTCGAAATTACGTGAATAGCAATTCTTGGAATAAAGGATATAATAAAGAAAAAGTTGAACAAGAACTTCAACATATGACAATTGAATCACTCCAACTGAATCAATTGAATCGGCTGATATTTGTTACGAATATGTTAACTCGAATTTGAGTACAGTAAATAGGAAGTATCTCGAATCGTGACAGTGCAACTTACATCTGTATTACAGTTCGAAACTTAAATAAAGTCGAATAGGTTTCGTTCATTGCTTGGCATAAGCAGCAGACATGCATGTTCCATAGCTTTTTGGCTACTCATCAGTGCAATGCTCCAATGCCAACGAATGAAGCATAGCAACGCTGCTATATTAGCCCATCTTGGCGACTCTACTCTTTTTTCTAACAAAAGCGCTATGTTCTCGATTGAGCCTGGGTTATATGCTGTGTACGTGTCTTTGTGTGCATTAGATGGCCTGTTTTTTGGAAAAACAGTAGGGTCGCTAAGCGTACCGAATGTAAGAGCGTATCTGTGTTGCATTCGTTGGCATTGAAGCATTGCACTTATGAGTAGCCAAAAGGCTATGAAACATGCATGTCTACCCAGTTATCAAAAAAACCTGTTCGGCCTTATTTATGTTTCGAACTGTACTACGTATGTAAGTTGCATGGTCCTGATTCAAAATACCTCCAAATTCACTAAACTTTACTTCATTCTAACAGAATTGTTTAGAACTTGAAAAACGAGTCTCATCAGATATGTGTTAAATTTAAATTCAAATAAATTATAAAACTTTTTAAGAAAAAGAAACAGTCAGTAGAGTGTGATCAGTGAAGCAATCGATTCTATTAATCATAAAATATTGCTGCAGAGACTACAAAGGTATAAAATTAGAGAAGTATCATACGAGTTGAAAGAGAGCTATCTGCACTGAGATACTGCTCCTCAAACCATTATTTTGGTGGGAAATTTGGAAATTTGAACGGTAACAGGTTGTTTTCATAGGATTTTTAAGTGATTTCCACCAAATGTTTGATTGTATCGGTCTCTACTTGTCGAAAAAACATTTTGATGATTAAAGTAAAACAACTTAATTTTATTTAATGAGTGAGTACCATACTCACCTGATGAAGTCATGTTGTCATGACGAAACAATTGTTGTGAAATTAAATAAATTAGCGGCAATTAAGCTATTTTACTAAAATCATAGATTTCCACAAAGTTGAAAACAACTTTCATCAGAAATAAAAACATTATTAAAATTATCTTCTTGAAAACGTTGATTCAAATCTATCCTTCGTTCCTCTTGTATGGATTTTTTTGTTTTTTTTATATGTAGCCTTGTCTTTTCAGTGACATACAGACGGTTTCTGGACATACTTTTATATTTCGTTGATTTCAAAATTTCTTAGTCAGTTTGCACGGATTGTGTCGTTTAAGACCAATGAAGCGTTTAAATTGTTTCCCTTAATCTTACGCGGTCTTTCTGAAACTGGCCTCACATCCATGACATTTTTATCCTCTTTATTATCTCATATACAGCACTTTTTCCCAGTTCAATCAGTTGCACTAATTTTTTAACGTTTTAAAAACCTTTTGTATACAAATATTCTACCTCTTTTCTTTTTCCTAGTTGCGACATTATTTCATCAATTGTAAACCTATTGACAACCATCAATATTTGACAAATAGTGTTGCTATGCAACATTGGCCATAGCCGTCTATCTATCTGCACAACCTATTTTATACATTACTTTTGTCTTAGAATGTTACAAAAAGAAGTATACTAAAATTATGAAATAAAATAAATTCTGCTCAGCTGACTCGGTACTAAACCTAGAACCATAAACATTTATACCAAAATGCCAGAAAGACTCAAAGGTATATATGTAAAATAAAACAAGAAATCAAAACATTCCTTACCATGAAGAGGATGAATTTTGGAGCGACTATCTTGAAAAGTTTGCCTAAATATGTATTATATAATTTATTTTTCTGCCATATACTTGATAATACATTAATATATTATTAAAACACGTTATTGTATACTTTGATTCATTTATTTGATAGTCCATGTAAAAACTTGATGGGGTAATATTTTTTCACATTTCGTATTTTCCAATAAATATAGTGATATGAGTATTATTAGTTATTTTACCTCATTATTCCACGAAAACTAGTATAAAACTGGTACTTCAGTTGGAATTAACATATTTACAGCAACAAAAATAATTGCGGTAAACTAATTACGGGTTCGAACATAAGTAATGAATATCCTTAGCTGATGAACTAAAATGATCATATTTTATATTAAATAAGTCCTTCATATTTCCAATTATCATTGAAATGAACAACCACTGAATATCTCGTCTTACAACTGCTCGCATATCAGGTGATCAATTAGGAATCGACAAGGGTGTCTCCAGGGCTACGAAGGTAGGGCTAGAATCCACCAAATATGTATCATCCCCGGAGGGTACAAATGTTAACATTTAATTGTTTGTTCTCCTTACAACTATCAGACTATTTGACATTTGGATGTGAAGGTAGTCGGAACGAGAAATCCGTTCATTACGAAAATGTCAATATTGACCTCCGTGTCCGGGAATGTCCTGCCGTGTTCACCCTTGCAAGTCGAGTTATATCTCCATCTGCGAATCGATGGCGTCGAGTCAAATACTAATAGGAACTTGGTAATGAATATAACTGCAGGAAGTGCCAAGGCTGATGAGGTTATGCACGTTGATTCGGTGGTTTGTCATCTTATTTTGGATTTACGTTAACCTTGTCCCAATCAGGAGATAATGAACTTCCCTACGTGAATAAGAGGGGTAGTGAATTTATTATTGAAAATACTCCCAATTTGAAAAGAGATTCTATTATTTCCTCGTAAATACAGTAATTAATGATATATCTAAACCACTCAATTGAAACATTTATTTAAAACTTCATTATTCAATATCTTAAATTTCAAACAGGGTAATTCTGTTATATCTTGCTACAAATTTTAATGTTTTGAAGTTTCATGAACACTTCTCGAAATTTAAGTGAATAGATGCCTCAGAATCCACTGTTTGTTTTTTAGTAGAGATAAAGAATTAATATTAATTACACAGCATCAAAAGGAGATAAAAGAATCCAAAGAAAATATAGAATGTTGATAGAACTTACTCAACATTTCATGCGGATATTATAAAAGACAAATTTTACTCTAAAAACGCTCAACATTAACTCTAGAAATTATTCGAAATAGCCTCTCTTTAAAAAACTCCTTCAGCAATCTTCAGACAACTTGTCTGAAGATGGAATAGTTGATAGAAAATATCAATTTATTGGTAGTAAAAGATAGTAATTTCTACTACTTGTTTCAATTAATCACTTCAATATCGAAAAGTACAGAATTTTCTTGAAGAAGAAAATTGAGCTATGTTTTAGCTAGAGACTTGAGACTTACAGGGTAGATTTGGAACCTGAAAAACTAGGTTAGTTTTGTTAACGGATAAAATCAGTATGGAATAATTTTCACTGAAAATTTTTAAAAAATTCCCAGTATTTCGAAATTAGAGATCTAAAATTTGTTATTTATTGCTGATAGCGTTTTGCATTATTAATGACATACTTTCTTCTTTATAATGAATTAAGTATCCATTGATTTCTATTGAAATATATTACTTTTTTTTCAATATTAAAATGAAACCTCTGATTGGAAAACCAAATAGAATTAATTTTTGATAAAACACATAAAACTGATTGAGCATATTACACTCTAAATTGTAGAGAATATAGAAAACGAAAAATCCATGCTCATCTCGATATTCAACCTGTAAAATCAATTGTATTGTTTTTCTCTATAAATAATAAAAGCAGAAATTTTCCTTCTTTTTAACTCACGAACATGGTATTAAGACAATCTGGGGTAATAAATTTCATTTCGAAATAAAAATAGACTAGTTGCGCTTTTCGGAACAACTCATTCTTCATATAGATTTTTTTATGTGCTTATATTTTTTCTACTTCGCCTCTCTAATAAATTTTTTGAAATGAGTTGACCTGGAGAAAAGTCTAGATAATCAATGTCCTGTAGTACCAAATTTTTTTAACCATAATTCATAGAAACGAAACGCATTATCTCTGTATTTCAACTTGAAAACCGACTCGACTCAAAAATTTATTGAATCCTATTTTTTGCTAAGTTTCAAGTATTTATGTTTTTCTTCAGGCTAGAACTCAGAAATGTAGTAGTCAAGTCGACTCTGAATTTTACGTACCAAAATGTAAAATATCACAACGTGAAAATTATCTAGTGAGCAATCTCAAAAATATTGCTTCAAAAGTAGATTGATTCCAAGCATCAGAAATAATATGAATGGTATTAAAATAATAGGAGTTACTCATACGTTATAATAATAATAAATCTATTAATACTATAGTACATAACAATTTATCTATAGGACAGATTATAAAAAATTTCATTCAGTAATCTTGAAACATATAACAATAATAATCATCAACAGTATAAATAGGCTTTTGCAATAATAAGGACTTAACTGCTTTCTAAAACCTACTTAAATTAAGTGACAGTAGACTTCGGAGAAGATGATTGAACAGTTTCATACTTTGATATAGTGGAGACATTTCAAACTTAAAGGTTTTATATACAGGAAAATCTTATTTATACTTATTTCTTGTATTGTGGGAATGAGAGCTCGAAAGTTTTACAATACTACTCTCATTCTCCTTCACATGAAGGAGGCATTTCATAATGAATATAGAGGCTAGTGTAAAAATATTATTTTCCAAGAAGAGAGGTCAACAGAAGACTGCGGAGTGGAGTTGAATATGATGCGGAGTATTCTTTTGAATCATAGAAACTCTACCGACGTCCATGGAATTACCCCATAAAAGGACATTGTATAATGAATTATTGTATACCAAACTATAGTAGACGGATGATTTTGGCTGCTAAATTATTGAAGTTTAATAGTTTGATGAATATTTTTCTTAAATTGATTGGAAGGTCGTTAATAAATAACGAAAACTAGAGTGGACTCAGAAAAGAGCCTTGCGGTACACCTAACTTTAGTTTATGCTCACTAGAAAAGGTATCGTGAATTTTAACGGACGCAATTCAAACCTCTAGATAACATCGATTCCAAACTCGCCCCTGAAACCTAAATTATACAACTTCTCCAATATAATCTGATGCGCGAGACTATCAAATGCTCGAGACAAATAAATAAACAATCCTGCGACTTGTGAGCCTTTGTCCAGGTATTTATACACAAACTCAATAAAATGTATAGCTCCAGTTTGAGATGAACGGCCTGATGTAAAACCATGTTGGGCAATATCAAGAATCTGAAATCTACCTAGGTATTTCATCACTCTGCCAAACATTATTGATTCAAATACATTAGTGAAGACACTGGGGACAGAATTAGGTCTATGGTTTGAAACGTCACCCACATAATCGTTTTTATAGACCGCAATATCAGTAGTCTTTTTGAAGAGCTGGGGAAACACTCTCGTGTTAATTGACAAATTGATGATATGAGCCTATCTCAGAACCAATCAACTTCAGAAATCGCGCAGAGATGGAATCAACTCCTCAACTTTTATTACTTTTTAGTGATAACGAAACGTTAACCACCTAATGCTCAAGAACAGCATGAAAGAAAAGATTTGTATTCTAAATACGTGAAGTGATGCATGAGAAGGATATTGAACCTTTATAGTAACATTTGAGGGCAGTCTCTGCAGTCGAGGTGAAATGATCGGCAAAAATCTCCGCTACAACTTCAAATTCCTCGAACGAAACACCGTCAACAAAAAGCGCAATGCACGCTTTTTCGACCAGTCATGGTGTTTACCATATACCAAACTGTTTTGCTTGTCTGATTTCCCAAGGAATTTACTATAGAAATTGAGTTTCGCGTATCTGATTAGGGAATGATAAGTAGCCTTAGCTTTCTTATATAATTCATAAGTGGACGGACTCCTGCAATTCCTATGCAATCAATGAAGATTATTCAGACTGCGTTTAGCCGAATCAATCTCTGGAGTTATTCTCTTTTCACCATATTGAGAATGAGTAGTAATTCTATGAGTGGGAAGCAAAATTCGAAAGCGTCTCGAATAATATTTATGAATGCCTCAGAACATTCCGAAGAGACTGAAGATTGGAGTTGTGAAACCTCTGTACAAAAGTGGAAATAAGCTGGAAATGAAGAACTATAGACCGATATCTCTATCATCCAATATCGCTAAAATCATGGAAAAAATATTGAAGAAGAGAATAGCAGAATTTTGTGACAAATATAAGATTGTTTCGCAGCAACAATATGGATTCGTGGAAGGGAAGTCAACGGAGGACGCGCTCTATCACTTGAAGTCTCACATCTATGGTTTAATGGACAAGTGCAGACCATCCTTATGCATTTTTTTATCTCTCTAAAGCTTTTTATACTATCTCTCACGAAAGACTACTAAAGAAATTAGACAACTATGGTTTGAGAGGAAAAGTATATGCCTTACTTAAGAGTTATTTGACTGATCGAGAGCAGAGGGTGGACATCGATGGTGAGCTGAGTGAGACCATGTATGTGACCTATGGTATTCCACAGGGTACTGTACTCGGACCACTGTTATTTACACTATATATTAACAGCTTATTGAATCTCAGAACAAAGGGCAAAATTCTTAGTTTTGCTGACGATATTGCACAACTTTGTGAATCTGACTCTTGGGAAATATTGAAAGCAGAAACTGAGGCCGACATTAGAATTCTAGAAAACTAGTTCAGCTACAACATGCTCACCCTAAACCTGGAAAAAACGAGGTACTTGCCCTTTTCCTCATACTCTAGTGGACTGCCGTCTATGGGGCCTTTGGCAACCCGAACTGTTTCTTGTATCCTGGAAGCAGAATCAGTCAAATATTTGGGTGTGATCATTGATCGACATATGAGGTGGGACCTAAAATGAAAAATATAGTTAATAAATTAAGACGTGTGCTATATAAGATAAAATATTTGAAGGATTACCTTGATTTGAAACACCTCAAACTGCTGTACTTTGCGTTGGTCCAGTCGCAGCTAACGTATGGAATTGTCGGCTGGGGAGGTGTTAGTGATGCTCACCTAGAGGAATTGAGCGTTGTTCAGAGGTGAATTTTACGAATAATTTATAATAAACCACTCACTTTTTCTAATGATAGATTACACGAGGAGTCCGAAATACTCGATGTGAGACAACTATTCTGTTTGAGTATGCTGATGAATATAAAAAAAAACATAATAAATTTTAAGCCCATTGTACACCTTCACAATACCAGATCCAAAATGAGCTCCTTGACCATACCAAGATGTGAAAAATCTATAGGACAACGCCACTGCGACTATCTTGCGCCAAAACTCATCAATCAGCTTCCTGCTAACATCTTAAAGATAAACAATGTCAGTTTATACAAAAAGAAATGTAAAATATGGATTCTCTCCTACGGAAGGAAAGGACTACATGACTTCATTAACCGGAAGTAGGGGTGTAAGATGAATGGGAAAAAAATAAAACAGGAGGAAAAAAAATTGTTTAGACAAATAAAAAATAATATTCAAAATATAATGAATTTTGAAATTAAAAAAAAAATAGAAAAAAAATAATAAATGAAAAAAAAATTTAAAAAAATAACAGAAAAAAAACCTTTTCAGTTTGTAAGTGAATTGGGTATTTCAGTTTGGTGCACTTTGTTCACTCATCATCGGGGGAAATTTTTTCTGGATATGACACCACGTACAAGCGATGGCTAGCCGGAACTCCTGTGGTATTGTCTATTTGTTCACATATATATGGATATACATACTGCTCTGTTTCAACTTTTTGTGAATGGTTTTATGGTGAATAAATATTATTATTATTATTATTATTCATCCACATGCTGGTACAAGTGAACATTTTGAAAATGACCATTCCTAATATGAGATACACAATCATTAATATCCTGTTGACTCAAATTCCTGACGACTAACTTCGATACAATATTGGTTCTCTAATTCAATTCAATAGGTAGCTCAAGTTAAATTGATCTGAGCTTCAAAAACCTCAACATTAAAATACTTCAACTCCGCATCTGTCAAATTATAATCAACTTTTGAAACAGATGAATCACCTGCGACATCCGTAAATAACCTAGTACGTTTATTTCATGTTACATTAACATAGAAGCATTCCATAAATCTATAATCAATTAAAAAAATTGTCACATATGAAGATTATATCAGCTAAAGTGGTACAATGATTCAAAGCCAGTGATATTCTATCAAGAATGGTTTCAAAATGACCAGAACAAGGTCGATAAACATTTATTATGTCCACTATAGTTCCACTTATTCCACATTACATTTCTTCTGAAAAACGTGACACGCTGAAACTTTTCACTAGTAGACCAGCTTGAACATGAATTATCAGTACCAGTCAGCTTATAGATATCCAGCACCAGTGCTCAACAACACTAACAATTTCCGGTATTTTTTGCTGATAAAAGCAACTCAAGATTATCCAACTTATTCGTGATACATGAATATTCAGTTACAAAGGTAAAATAAGAAGGAACGGTTTTTTACTTGATAAAAGGATTATTACAAATTTTGAATATCAAAACTGTTGTCTTCTACAATTTTAATTTCAAAAATTTTTTTTGAAGAAACTTTAAGAATTAAATTAATGTCTTTACAAGCACTGCTCATATTTAATAGACGTATAAAATCAAAATTCATCGTACAATATCATATGGAATTAAGAAAAACCAACGAATATAAATTGTCAATTGAAATTAAAATATTAATAAGCGAACATTTTTTGTTTCGTTCCAGGCATGCGTACTGAACTCTTCAGACAAACGAACGAAGCCCTGTTTGTTACAAAATGTATTGTTTCCTGATCCTATAATAATGAAAAATAACTCTTTCTCAGAAATATAAAACATAATTTCAAGAACTTTTCAAAAACTAATTTATTTGAAATATTCAATACATTTAAATAAATTACTTCAAAAAATCTCAAAACATGTAGCACATCCTCAAGAAATAATTAAAATTACGATAAGATCAGTTCAACTTTACATATAAAAATAATAGAATCAATTAAACAATGTAAAGACTTACCGAGTGCCATCTTAGAAATACATGACCTTCAAAAACATGCAGATAGGTACATTTATATCCAAGGTACTCTATGTTCCATGTTCACAAAAAATCATACAAAGCTTATAAGGCACTTGGTCTTAGTTAAAACCATTCAACTCTGTATAATGAATTTCTTTATTTAAAAAACCTAATATAATTATATATTATATATAAAATAAAATAAGAAGGAACGGTTTTTTACTTGATAGAAGGATTATTACAAAATTTTAATATCAAAACAGAGATTTAATCTGTTGTTGTCTACAATTTTAATTTAAAAAAAATTTTTTTGAAGAAACTTTAAGAATTAAATTAACTGATACCAAGTGCCTTATAAGCTTTGTATGATTTTTTGTGAACATGGAACATAGAGTGCCTTGGATATAAATGTACCTATTTGCATGTTTTTGAAGATCATGTATTTCTAAGATGGCACTCGGTAAGTCTATACATTGTTTAATTGATTTTATTATTTTTTATATGTAAGTTCTTGAAATTATGTTTTATATTTTTGAGAAAGAGTTATTTTTCATTAATATAGGATCAGAAAACAATACATTTTGTAACAAACAGGGCTTCGTACGTTTGTCTGAAGAGTTCAGTACGCATGTCTGGAACGAAACAAAAAATGTTTGCTTATTTATATTTTAATTTCAATTGACAATTTATATTCGTTGGTTTTTCTTAATTCCATTTGATATTGTATGATGAATTTTGATTTTATACGTCTATTAAATATGAGCAGTGCTTATAAAGACATTAATTTATTTCTTAAAGATTCTTGAAAAAATTTTTTTTTAAATTAAAATTGTAGAAGACAACAGTTTGAATCTGTTTTGATATTCAAATTTATTTACAAAAGTTTAAATGTTACACCCTTAACAGAGGAGAAATTATTTAGGATGCAGCTTGATTCACTGCTCGGCCAAAAAAAAAGTTGAAAATAGATTTGTTTGGCCAATTCGAGCCATCAAAAGCCTTTTCATCATCTAAACTAGAAATTAGCACCTTGAAGGATGAATAGCTTAGCGGATACTTCGAAACCAGGTTTTCACACGTCACAGAGGAGAAATTTTTATTGAAAAAATCGTGCAGATTTTCCACAGTGGAGTCAGGCTTCAAATTTGACACCTGAAATGCTTTGAACTTTTTCACTCCTTTCAATGGGTGTATATTCGGTATAACTTCCGACAGCTATTATTTTGTTTACGTGTAGTTGTCCTCTTACGTGAAACAATATTCCAATCATTTTCCTTGTTTTATTTATTTGTGGAAGAAGCCTTTTTTTTGTTGTCAGATTCAAACAAATTCTAATTTTCTCCGTTCCAAGGCAAAGTCTTACGCGTTTTTGTGCGAGAGGTGATTGTAGAAACTCCCGCCTCAGCGTCCTGGCCACTTGGAACTCTGGAAGTACTGGAACGATCGGAAACCACAGTTATAGTCTCCTTCAAACTAGGATCTCTCGACGAATGAACACTACTAGGAGTAAGAGTTGCAGTATTCTTTACCATGCCAATTCTTGCTGTGTTTTCATGTGATGTGAATTTACCTGCTTTCTTGCTTCTATTTGTGTTTGCATTTACGTCATTTTTTGGAGAGATTGTCAATCACATTATTTTTATTGTTGATTTCTGTTTCGAAAATAGAAATCTTGTATTCTAATAGCGCATTATTTTCAATTAAAATAGAATTTTTCGACTCCAATTCGAAGATAATCTCATAAGATGTTCCTGATATGTAGAATCAAGACTTATATTTTTATTCATGTTGATCAGCATTGGAGAAATGTCTGCAGAATTTATATCAGCTGGAGTTGATATTTCTTCATCATAACATCTTTCAGTTTTGTTGCCACAACCAGGATGCAAGGGCGGATCCAGAGTTCAATTCAGGAGGGGTCATATACAGTATGTTGTGTATATATATATATAAATATAAATATAAATATATAAAAACAAGTTATGACTTCATCCACTTGAAGGAGTATGCATTTGTGAACGTGGAGAAGTAATCCAGCCAGGCGGTCTTATACCATTGAAGATCTGAGCCAAGTTTTGAGCCTCCTTAGAATGGAAAGGACTTCAGCTGTGGCTACACTAACTGGTAGTGTAGCAAGAATACATAAAAATTCTCTTGCACTAGGGGACATTTCAGTATCACAATTTTCTATAAGATGAGAAATCAACTCCGGAATATTCTGATTCCGCCGCCATTTTACCTTCCACAACCGATATTCGTTTACAATTACTGAAACTGGAGCATTCTCTATTAGCAGTTTGCAAGCTGTTCAACAGTTTCATTGTTTTCGTTTTCATCAGTATTATCGACTTTTGGAATAAATACGCCTAGTTGAAATAATTTTGGTACTTCTGGAGACAGACGGTTCACTAAGTCATTTATTATAGAATCTAGAAGAGGAATGTATACGGAAAATGTCCTTCAGCAGATTGAGCAAGTTGGTTATTGGCTCTCTGTGTTTGTCCTGATATTGTTCTGGGGCATTTAATTTCTGCATCTAGTTGCTCAGCTACTTCTTTTGCCTCTTCAAAAATCTGTCGGAAAATTGTATCAGCCTTTTCGCCTTTATTTTGTAGGGCAGTCATTGTATCATTTATGGCGTACGTAGCCCTTTTTATATCAATTGAGCTCGTTTGCAATACTCTGCTTAACACTACTGTTGTACCTAAAAAATATTAAGTTATATTTAAACTAAAGTTTGACTTTTTACGTGATAGAAACGGTCATTTGAACTGCATTTGCTGAAATGCTCAAAAGTTACTAATATTATGAATGAGTCAGATCCTACTTACATGCATTAGTATCTAAGAATAAAAAACAAAATATTTAGGCACCTAAAACATCACTCAAGAAGACAGATGGTATGATAAAGTCCGAACTGCGCAAAGTTTGCAGTGAGCAATGCACGTCATTGATAGTTTTGTGGTCTTGCCAAGTAGAAATCTTCTCCAGAGCGCTACAAATTTTCACTAAGTTCACCTCAAACTTGTAGATGCCCATCATTCCTCCCGACCCAGCACGTCTCACAGATACTTTGCATTGTAACTCCAAATCACACGCCATGTTAAATATATATTAAATTTGAGACAAAAATTTTCAACGATTTTCGCCAGTGCTACACCTGTCAACAAAGGCTCTATAACGTCTTTATTTTTATCCTCTTCACCACATCTAAGAGTATCGTATGTATAACAGAAATTCACAAAATCTTTCTATACGATACCATTGTGAAGATATCTAAATGATAGGCTCAGCTGTGAGACATGTGAAATATCTGTTGTTTCATCAAATAAAATTGAAAAGAATTTAGCTTTCTTCACTTTCTGTAATATTGTTTCCTGAATGATTTCCTTACAAACATCAATCAAGTCATTTTGCACAGTTTTGCTGATGTATGTTGCGTTCGAGTCAGCAGTTTAATCAATAAGAATAGAAAAATTATCACTAGTCAATCTAGACTCAGCCCAGGGGCGGTCATGACCCCCATGACCCCCCTGGATCTGTGCTTGCCAGGATGGTACACTTTAGTGCAAATATTACACTTCAAACCGTATTTTGCAATATTCTTCTTGCAACAACTACATTCAGGGATGACGATCTGCAGATATTTGCTGACACCCACTTTTTCATTCGACGACATCTTTCGGAATAAATATAGCGTATTTTTGTACTTTGAGTAAACTAGCCCGATCAATCCGGGTTTTCATACCCAAAGTCGGTGGCTGATTACTAACTATCATACAATATTTGAACATCACTGCATCGGTTGAATACGCAGAAATCACCAGCATGACAACATGTCTAGACATTGACCACAAACCACATTGCTCGAAACAAATAATGTTGTAAATATGTTGTTGTTAATCGATCCAAACTTCTCATTTGAAATTAATATATAAAACATGGTTTTCCCATTATTTTCATGAGTATAATCCATCCAATGTTTAACAGATATAGGATCCAACGGACTAATCGGCTGGTTGGGCTGGCTTATAAACGATTAAAATAAAAGAGAACTTGTCAAGTTTGCTCCAAATAAAATTATACATATTAACTTCCCTTCCTCTTTGAACTTGGGCAAGGTAGGCCGCTAACCGACCTGAAAAATCGTTTACGGTTCGTGTAGTAAAACCAGCGGACCACATGGTGTTGGCAAAGGGTTAAATATACAGATAGACCATCATTTATTACCATTTAATAAAACTTAATTGGGTTACAAGATGCGCTCGTTGGTAACCAGCTGACTTGCCATACGTATCTGCTAATTAAAAAGTGATCAGAATGAGTTAAGACCAACTATGTGGCCATTTGCATAATATATAGTTCTCAGAATTGATTTGTCATGGAATCATTTTGGGTAAAAATGAATGATTAGTTTTGGTATCATTATCGAACTGGAGGTCAGAAAACCAATTAGACGATTAGAAGTAGGGACAGAAAGTTTCAAATTTCCTCCATTGCTGTTCTCATTGTTTAAGTTACAATTAGACTCTTTTTTTAGACGGATAAAATACCAGTTTGAATTAAATTTAATGAAAATTAAAAAAAATTTTGAATAAACACATAAATGAGCTATGACAAAAATATAATATTTCTAATTTTGTTCAGTTTCCACTTCTCAGTAAATAAAAAAATTAATGAAAATTTTCAGGTGTTTTTTTAAGATGATAGAACTTTCGATAGGGGTAACTGAGATTTGACAGAAGGTAAAAGTTATGTTGTTTTAATATTTCTGTTCAGCAAGCATTGACGAATTATTATGGAAAGACTCACGCCGCAACAACGTTTACAAATTGTTGAAATTTCTTTTCAAAATCAGTGTTCTATTCGCCAAACTTTTAGAGCACGTCGTGAAATTTATGGTTTACATAACCGTCCATCAGAGTAGCTATCGTTAGATTTCGGACAATATTTTCTCTAGTAGATGCAACAACAACAACAAGACGAAGAACTGTACGTAGAGAAGAAAATATCGCTTTTGTAAGCTATAGTGTTATTGATGATCCATATTTGTCTATTCGTCAACGTTTACAACAAGTAAAGTCCAACTCTGTGCATCCACCACATGGAAAATTTTGCGTAAAGATCTTGGTCTACACCCATACAAGATCCAACTGGTTCAAGAACTGAAACCACTTGACCATAATAAGCGTCGTTTGTATGCTGATTGGGCCCTAGAACAGCTTGAATTTGATCCTCCTTTTTATCGTGAAATTGTGTTTAGTGATGAAGATCATTTCTGGTTGAACGGCTACTTAAACAAGCAAAATTGCCGTATATGGAGTGAAAACAATCCTCAAGAAGTTCTACAGGGCCCATTGCATCCTGAAAAATGCACTGTATGGTGTGATTTACACGCTGGAGGCATCATCGGTCCATATTTCTTTAAAAACGATGCTGGAGATAATGTTACAGTGAATGGTACTCGTTACAGATCGATGATCAATGATTATTTGTTTCAAAATTTGAATGGTGTCGACCCAGAAGTATTTTGGTCCCAACAAGATGGTGCTACACCTCATGCTGCTATCGTAATAATTGATTTATTGAAAGAAAGATTTGGCGAAAGCATGATTTCGAGAAATGGTCCAATTAATTGGCCTCCAATATCATGTGACATAGCTCCACTGGATTATTTTCTTTGGGGTTATGTCAAGTCATTGGTTTATGCTGATAAACCAGAAACAATACGTGTTATTGATGAAATAAGGCCTGAATTACTCGAAAAAGTGGTCCATAATTGGTCTGGTAGAATGCGGTTCCTCGGAGCTAGTCGTGGTGGACATATGTCGGAAATTATTTTTAAAACATGGATGTCATAAAATTATCTGCCAATGTAACAATTCAGCTACAACTATATTTTAAAATGCCCGAGCCCAGTCGGTTTAACTGGGTCGTGAGCCTGATCTCACAATTCCACAAAATGAAAGGACAAAACTCCCTGACAAACAAGTCACTCGTTTAATTTACCACAAGTAATTTTTCTTACAAATTACATTTAAAAGAAATATACAATTTACTATCTTACACTAGAGTAAGTTTCAATAATATTATTACCGATAAAAGTAGAAAAATATATATATATAAAAATGGGAATGTTATTATTATTAATATATACAAAAATTTGAAGTTCCTTAATGTGGTATGAATATATACAGAATTTCTCAATATTACTTCCCTGGTTGGTTTAGAATACAGGCTAATGTTTTGCCAATCAAAACAGGTGGTGGTTTTGTAGGTCGTCTCAAGCAGGCTGTTATGTAGTTCTTTGAACTTAATAGCTTCAACGTCTTCGGGCAACCAGTGTTCGTGTAACTATTCCTCACCAAGAAAACTTCCAAACTCCAGGAACAAATAACAGGAAAATAATCCAAGAGAAATCCAGGAAAAATATTCCATAAAACAAATCCAGAAAAAGATAATCCAAAAATAATTCCAGGAAAAGATAGTCCAAAAAAAAAAAACCCTTCTTTGAGGGTTTTTACTTCTAATCTTCAAGAAAAATTAACTAACGAGAAAATAAATTTTATGACATTCAGATTTCAACTTAACTCTGCAATCGTGAACCGGAAAAGAAATAATTCCTTCATATCAACGCGCACGTGACGACACATTGACGGACAGATATCCCAATTTCTTCATTCACCGGTCATCTCGATAAAGGTGATATACCAGCGAATAAATTTGACGTGTAGATCGCTACACTACCCTCCATTCCCCCAAAAAAAATCTTGTCACAAAGAGATTTTTTTTCTTTGCAAAAAGTTGAAGTTACACAGGAAAAGTTGGGCGCCAGTGATTTATGAATCACAAGGTAAATAAAGGTGAATGACTTCAAATAGACATAAAACTGCATCTGAAAGACACAAAAGATTTATGAATTCTAGACCAACTAAACAGCCACACGAAAGAGACATGTCAGCACATCATACAGATACCGTATAACTGTATGTTGATCCGAAAAAAGGTAGAAGTCTACATTAGGGGTTAAGGGAAAAATTTTACCAGAGCAGAAGATAAAGATAACCGTAATGACAAGAGACATAGAGACTGTCTCTCCACTACGGGAAGGTAAATGCTCTCAGCTAAAAAGAGAAAAGGAAAGGAAAAGGAAGATAATTACCCCTAAATACTTCAAATAAAAATTATGTCAAAAAAAGTCAATGAATTCGTAAAATATATATATATGAGGAATGAGGACGGTGCAATAAATAGTGGGGATATAAGACTATTAACAAGGACACATGAAAGAACAGTATTTTGAGTCACTGAGATTCGACATTTAAATCATCATCGGGGTCATCTTCAGTTAAATCAGGTTTTATATCTTTGATATGAAAATTTCCCAAATTCCTACCAGATAAGTCGACTAAATTGTAGACAAGTGAAGATATTATCTTATTTACTATGCAAGGGACGAATTTTGGAGCAAGCTTTGAGGTGAAATTTTTCGAAGCATCGGACAGAACAAAGTTTTTTTTTCCAAACCCTATCACCGATGTTCAAACGAACATCACGTCTTCTAAGATTGTATCTACGAGCGTTGATCTCATAAGAATGCTTCAAACGTTTTCGAACGTCTTCATAAAGCTCTGGCAGCTGTTGAACCAAATTGGAATCCAAAACTCTATTCCCTATAGTGACGGCGTTATTAGCATTTTCCGAAATAAGACCATAGAATGATCCATCAGTAGCGACATTCCTAAGAAAAACTAAAAAGGAAGGACTATATTTCAAGCCCTCACTCCTAGCTAGTCTTATAGCCTGAACTATTTGGTGAATGTGCTGGTCCCAAAGTTTGTGATCACCATCGATGTATGATCTGATGGCAGTGACGATTGTCTTGTTTACACGCTCCGTTGGATTTATTTGGGGATGGAATCGAGCGTTATAAAAGATTTTTTGGACACCATATTTTTTCATCAGATTCTTGAATTCAGCAGAAACAAATTGTGATCCATTATCCACGGCAAAAATTTGAGGAACTCCGAAAATCAAGAAAATCTGATTCTCGATAAATTTCACAATGGCCCTACTAGTAGCCTTAGAAAGTGGCTGCACGAAAACAAATTTGGTGAACCAGTCAGTCACCACTAAAAGATACTGGTTACCTGTTTTGGACCGTGTATAAGGTCCCAGCAAATCAGCACTCAAGAATTGAAATGGGAAGTTAATATTTCGATACTTGCCCATTAAACCAGCCTGGGGTAGGTTTCCTGGTTTACAAGAAGCACATACCTTACAGCATCTTACATACTTAATAATTGAGTTCTTCATCCTAGGCCAGTAATATAAAGAGGAGATACGGTGCAAGGTCTTGTAAACACCAAAATGTCCAGCAACTGGCTCATCATGGAACTCCTTCATAACTTCCAGCCTGTGAGGAGTGGGCACAACAATTTTCCATTCCGGAGAGTCATTTATTATTCGGTACCTGGGCAAAATATGTTTATATAAAACACCATTGCTTACTCTAAATTCTGGATATAGATCTGGACGGTCGCTTACTTTAGTTCGCAAATTGCTATACCATTTATCGACTCTTAATTGAGAGAGATTCAAAACTGAAACTTGTAAAGTGTCAGTTGACAAACGAGAGAGTGAATCAGCCACAGTGTTGAGGGATCCGCTTCGATGAACAATTTTGAAACGATATGAAGATAATCTCATAATCCATCTAGATATCCGTTGATTGGGATTCTTCATCGAGTTGAGCCATACTAGAGAAGAGTGATCCGTTATGACGGTAAACTCAGTACCTTCGATATATGGTCTGAATTTTTCAATAGACATCACTATAGCCAGAAGTTCTTTTTCTGTAGTAGAATATTTGCGTTGGCTTTTATTCAAAATCCTACTGTAATAGGCAACCGGATGTTCCAAACCATCCTCCTCCTGAAACAAAACCGCTCCAATACCATTATCACTAGCATCGCATGCAAGACAAAATGGTTTAGAAAAATCCGGACTTGCCAAAATGGGAGCTGTTGTCAACAACGATTTTATCCTGAGGAATGCTTCATTTGCATCATCCGTCCATGCAATGGATTGTCCTTTCTTTCTTCCCTTCAACAAATCAGTAATTGGACTACATACTGAAGCAAAATCTCTCAAAAACCTACGGTAATAACCAATTAAACCGATCAACCGACGGATCTGTGTGGTATTTTTGGGAATCGGGTAATCCAAAATATCTTGAACTTTGGATGGATCCGTTCTTAAACCATTTGCATCTACTACAAATCCCAAAAAGTTCAATGAAGGTCTACAAAACTTACATTTTTCGAAGTTAACTGTCAGATTCGCCTCCTTCAGACAATGAAACAGCTTTCTGAGAACAGCAAGATGCATTTCAAAAGTAGGGGTGCAAACGATTATGTCATCGATATAATAGAACACATAAGGCTCTAACGATGGACCAATGACCATATCCATAAGTCTTACCATTGCCTGACAAGCACAATTCAAACCAAACGGTAATACATTGAAACAGAACAGTCCTCTGCCTGGAATAGCGAAGGTTGTTTTTATCTTAGATTCCTCGTCCAAAGGAATCTGGAAGAATGCCTGTTTCAAATCTATTGAACTAAGATAACTTGCATCCCGTACTTTGCTCAAAATAGAATCAATGGGAGGCATTGGATAACTATCAGGAAGAGTAATGGAATTCAACTTCCTGGCATCGAAGACAACCCTATAGGTACCATCTTTCTTGGGGACCAACCAAAGTGGAGACAACCATGGGCTGCACCCGGAGACAGGTTTGATAATGTTGAGCCCCAACATCTTATCAATCTCCTCGTTCAAAACTCTCTGCATTGCTGGAGAAAGCGGATATTGTCTTTGCCTAATCGGCTTGGCATCTCCTGTATCAATATGATGCTCATATAAATGCGTCTTACCCAACTTATCAGACGGCGCAATTTGATTGAATAGGTCGACAACAAAATCCAGTTCGCACTTTTGTGAATCTGTCAATGACTCAGATCCAACTAAGGCGCGAACTACAGCTACGGATTTATCTAAAGATAGGTAAGAAGAACCATAAGTAAAATCCTTAAAATCAAGAGTTAAGTTAAATGCATGAATGAAATCCATACCCAAAATAAGATCGTGATTTATCGATGGTACAACAAGAACCTTGAGAACCTTGATCATATCGTTCAAACTTATGGGAAGGTTGACATAGCCTAGAGTATCTTGGGGCCTTCCATCAGCCGTAGTGAGATTAACCGATACGTCATAGTGTAGGCAGAGATTCAACTCTCGCAGAAGATGAATAGAAGAGGAACCCAAAATTGTAACATTGCTCCCACTATCTATTAAGGAGGATATAGGCTGACCTCCAACATGAACTGTTAGATAAGGACGATTGTCCTTCTGCCGAAGTTCCAATAGAGGATTGGTTTCCCTCAAGAGACATTCTTTCCTTTTGACTATTTTTCGAGCATTACCAGAAGATAAACTGTGATGACCATCAGATAAATCGAAGTTCTTCGCGGTTGTGGGCGACGAAGTGGTCAATTTTTCATCTGGCTTGATTTCCCTTTTCGTTTTTGAGCAGGATTTTGACCTGAAGGACCTCCAATACCTGCGGGATTGTGGACCCTCTTCTCGTTTTTTGAGCACAGAGGACAATTGGACTTGATCACGTTCTTCTGACCGCAACCAAAACAGAAACGTGTGCGTAGCTTACGACACTCGTTATAGTGGTGGTTTCCTTCTCCACAGTTCCAACATCTGGCACTAGAACGAGTATCAGACACCCGCAGTTCTCCCAACTGATTGGAAATGCTCAGACAGAGAGCATCCTCCACTCTCTTACAAAGAGCTATCAACTGAGATATTGACAAAATATCCTGTAAAACGAGGGCTTTTACATAGTCAGGAAGTAAATTATTTCTTATAATATTGACCATTTCAAGCTCTGAAGGACAATTATTTAACCTATAAAATTGTGCCTCCATAGAATTGATATACAAGGTAACAGACTCTCGAGGATTCTGTTTACGAGATTTGATCTCATGAAGTAAAACTGAGTCATAATTACTATGCAAAAATGTGGACTTCAAAGCTTTAACGAGTTCGTTCCAATTCAGGAAACGATTTTTGATGTAGTTGTTATGCCACCAAGTCCATGCATCATTCTCGAATAAATCCCCAGCAGATTCAAATAGGTCTGAATCTTTACAACCCCTCGAAACTTTTAGGGACTCAACTAACTCCAAAAATGGGATTAATGGTTCCCTTCCGGAAAATTTCTTTAAACCCCACTTGTATACAGGTATACATTTAGAATTAGTTCCCATATTGACAGGAGATAGAGGATTGTGCAAACCTGTAGATTTCACAGGAGTTGAGGTACAAGGAGAAAGAGCCTCAGGAGAGGACATCTTTTCCGCAATATCAGATTCCAACATGAGGACCTCCTTATAAAGACTCTGTCTGATAGCAGACTCACCATCTTTGTCAGCAGATAACCGTTGGATTCTACCAGTCACATGAGTTAGGCGAGTGAGTATACGCCTGTGATCAACTTGAGAGGAACCCGAGTTGAACTTGGCACAAATCTCCCTCAAATCTGTCAAACTTTCTTTAATGCCACCGACATTTTCTTCAAAAGAGAAAGGATCAGATAAGATGATGAAACTACGATCAGAGGATTCTTGGGATAGCAAACCCCTCAAAATTTTACGTTTGTCATCTACTGATGACGGAACTTCAATTCCTCTCATCGCAATCTCATAAGCAAGTTCATTTTGCTTTAGAAACTGTGGATTAATCGCCATTATGCCGAAAATGAAGAAAAAATTTAATGACTCTATATATTACCGAAAAGAAAAAATAAAAAATGAAACCCGATTGAAAAATCTTGCACACAATGACCCAAAGAAACTTACAACTACCCGAAACGAGCACCTTGGTTGACCAGGAACCCAAAGTCACTTCCACCCGGAAAGAGTGAGATCAAGTTTATTTAAAATCCGAAAAAGGAATTCAATGGCCCCACGTTGGGCGCCAAAATTTGTGTAACAATTCAGCTACAACTATATTTTAAAATGCCCGAGCCCAGTCGGTTTAACTGGGTCGTGAGCCTGATCTCACAATTCCACAAAATGAAAGGACAAAACTCCCTGACAAACAAGTCACTCGTTTAATTTACCACAAGTAATTTTTCTTACAAATTACATATATACATTTAAAAGAAATATACAATTTACTATCTTACACTAGAGTAAGTTTCAATAATATTATTACCGATAAAAGTAGAAAAATATATATATATAAAAATGGGAATGTTATTATTATTAATATATACAAAAATTTGAAGTTCCTTAATGTGGTATGAATATATACAGAATTTCTCAATATTACTTCCCTGGTTGGTTTAGAATACAGGCTAATGTTTTGCCAATCAAAACAGGTGGTGGTTTTGTAGGTCGTCTCAAGCAGGCTGTTATGTAGTTCTTTGAACTTAATAGCTTCAACGTCTTCGGGCAACCAGTGTTCGTGTAACTATTCCTCACCAAGAAAACTTCCAAACTCCAGGAACAAATAACAGGAAAATAATCCAAGAGAAATCCAGGAAAAATATTCCATAAAACAAATCCAGAAAAAGATAATCCAAAAATAATTCCAGGAAAAGATAGTCCAAAAAAAAAAAACCCTTCTTTGAGGGTTTTTACTTCTAATCTTCAAGAAAAATTAACTAACGAGAAAATAAATTTTATGACATTCAGATTTCAACTTAACTCTGCAATCGTGAACCGGAAAAGAAATAATTCCTTCATATCAACGCGCACGTGACGACACATTGACGGACAGATATCCCAATTTCTTCATTCACCGGTCATCTCGATAAAGGTGATATACCAGCGAATAAATTTGACGTGTAGATCGCTACACCAATTACAAAAAAATTGGCTTTAATCTTAATTTAAATGTGTTTTATTTCAATAAAGAGTTCTATCCCTCTAAAAAAACACCCGATGTAATGAGTTGAAAAGATCTGTTTTATATACCACTAATAAAAGTTTTTTTTATCAAATACCAGTGTCGAAACATTTTTATCTCAATATAATGACCATGAAAAATTAAATGAATAATTACCAATAACAATAATTAAAGAAATGTAGAAAAGGAAATATTTTTATCTATTTTGTAATCATGATAATAAATACATTTTGGTCCATAGGTCAATGATTGAAATGATTCTTACTTGATGATGATTCATTTCAGTTAAATAAAAAATGACGAAGCTACAGTGTTAGCGGGATAATTGTAGTTCATTTAGAAAATTGTGAAAATATTCTGTATTATTTTATTTCATCAATTATAAGTTGATGAGTTGATCAACCGTAAAATTCCATTGGCAGAAACTTCCAATTTTTTAAACGCTGGATATTTGCGGTTGAATTGAGATTAAATAATAATCGTTTCAAGTATGCGAAATTTCTAGTATGTAGATGTCTTGACAAACAATTTACGCGGAGATATAATTTCAATAACAGATCAGTAAAATCGGTAATTATATCACATAAGGAGTAAAGTGTGTCGAAATTCAACTATTTAATTCTTTTCGAAAAGATTACTATTATCACATAACCAAGTCACTTCGACTTATCTCTGTTTTCGACAAAATTAGTATAACCCGGTAACTAGAGGCAATAGCAAATTTTTTCAAAACTGCATGAGATTCTGGTATCGAGTTTCATCTTTGACGATAGTCTTTTCGTGGCTGTTTTTGGGTTACCAAACTAATATTATTTTGTTTTTACGACTTCAACTAAGTAGTAAAGTCATAAAAAATGTTAACTTGCATGAGCAAGGTACTCATGACGTTACAGGCTATGTCGATAGATTTCAAAAACTGCATTGGTTCCAATTTCGACGCTAATCTGAGTTCTGAGCGCAGTTAAATTGATGGTAGGATAGTTTGTCATTTTTCACAAATAAAAATGCATTGCAAGTAATGAAAACTGATATTTTATATTTGAAGATATCGTATATGGTATAATAATTTGTAAACGAATATCAAGTACTAAAATTTACGAATTTCGTTCGAATAATTCAGAATGTATCATGCGATTTTTCAATTAATGCTGGCTCAAGTCAATAATGAAGTGTACTATAAAATAAATGTACCTTGACTGTAGCAAGACTAAGAAGTTTAGAAATTTGAAACCAAAATTTTTAAAACGAACGGAGACGGCTTTTTAATCGCATTCAACTGACATGCGAGTTTTCGTTGAGTATGAATCATCTTCATCCAATAAGAACAATTATTTGTCTGCAAACCTTTTCGGCAGTTTCTCATATCAAAATTACCGTATTAGAGTTTAAAAAAAACACCAAGAGCATGTTCACCGTAAGCTTTGATTGCGAGTCTGCAGCAGTTTTCTTCAAATAAATAAATTGATTCAGTTTTAGTTGAAGAAGCTCAAGGTTACTCTCGCTACATAAGGTCCGGCATAATTTGATTAAAAAAATGGATTACGAAGATTCTGAAGGTTGAGCACGATATTTTTCTATTTCCTGCGTGCAAACGTTAAGCAGTCAAATTACTTCTTATAAAAAGTGACAGGCCTTATCACATAGGCATTCACTTGCCTTCCACTATAACTCCAATACTACGAAACATATAGCTTTCTGCAGAAAATTGAGAAGCACGCATTTCAACACTTACTTAACATTGCTCCACCATAATTGAGGGTGAATATGATATGATACTGATATGATTTGATCATTTTTGATACTATTAATCTCCTTTCAATATCTTCCAGATGTTTTACAGAGATTGTTTTCTGGTAAGGTTGTATTCTATTTGCAACCTTAGGCACAGCACTACTCAATTAACTCAATGGTGAAACGGCTGCCGAAAATTTCTGACAAAAAATTTCCTAGTCCAGCGCTTGATCCACTGAGCTTTCGGCTCTCATATATCATATTATTCAACTAACTTATAAATTGACTTAATCTCTGGATGTCCGGAAATGCATGCATTTCGTCCATGTATCTGTGCCAAAAATGTATTCTCACAGGTAATTTTGATTTGAGAACTTTGTTTTTTACGTCGGACATAAAAATAATTTGAAATAAGGTTATTCTGATTTTCACAAATTTTTATTGTTAAACTCACAACAATTGTTTCGCTATCACAGTAGCATCATCAGGCAAGATCACATTTTGAATAACTAAGCTTGTTTCCGAAATCCGTGGCTATTTATATTACAGTAACTACAATAAATTTTTATTGAGCACTAAAACCCAAAAAAGGGTCCCTGCAAATTCCAGCTTATCTGAATATATTTAACAGAGGTGAGCTATTTAAATCTATTTGTTCGTTAAGTAATATTCCAATTTTATTATGTTTATTTATCTCTAGGGATTCTAACAGATTTAAGGCATAACTTTTGCTTTCTATATATAGAATTTCAAAGTTATGGTTGAAAGTATGTCCTGTTTCTAACAAATGGTTGGAATATGTAGAATTGCTTTTATTATTGAGGAAACTCTTCAAATGTTCACACATCCTATGACGGAAAGTTCTTCCAGTTTGACCTATGTAAATTTTAGGGCAATCACCGCAGGTTAACTTATAAACCCCAGATTTATCATTCTTATGTGTGTAGTCTTTATTATTTTTGATAAATTTACTCAAGTTTGAATTAGTTTTAAATGAAGTTCTCAAATTATATTTATTTTTGAGGTATGTAGCAATTTTCTCAGAAATACCTTTAGTGTATTTTAAGGAAATGTATTTAAAATTTTCTTTTATATTAGGAAACACCATATTTAAAGCTATTTTATTATTTTTATTCATCAATAATTTGTCTATCAACTTTGGATCATATTCATTATTAATAGCTATTTGTTTAATTATGTTAAGTTCTGAAATATAATTTTCTCGATTCATGGGAATATTAACTAATCTATGGATCATACAATTAAATGCTGATAATTTTTGATTTAGAGGATGATTTGATTTATTGTGTATAATAGTATAGGTTGGTTTGTGAAATATTGAAAAATCATGTGAACTATTTATTCGAGTAACAGTTAAATCAAGAAAATTAATAGAATTATTAAGTTCGGTTTCCATAGTGAATTTAATTGAAGGATGTATTTCATTGATGAATAAAAAGAATTTTTTCAAAAGTCTGTCTGTACCTTTATTACTTACTTTATTCGTGATGTAAAAATAGCTTAATGTATTACTGCACATTACCATGTACCTGTGAAGCAACAGAAAATATCGTCTACATATCTATGCCAATATAAAAAGTATTTCTTAAGGAGATTTTGGTGAATTTTAGTTTCAATATTTTCCATGAATATTTCTGCTAATAAAGGACTTGAGGTATTTCCCATAATCAAACCGTTTTCAGATTTATGAATTTTATTTTTAAATTGAAAATAATTTTGTCTAGTGCAAATATCTAGACATTCTAAAATATCTTCTTCGATAATTGTATTGCATAAAAAATTCATCGAGTATTTAAAAATACTCGATAAAAAGTTCACTACAGCTAATAAACAAAATAAAGAATATCCACTTACCTCATAATGCTAAATTCATTTCATTTGACGTACAAAATTTATTTCCAAGTATACCACCAAACGAAACCATTAAACTAGTAGATAATCTATTAATCAACAACAGATGCAATACAATTATCAAAGAAGATATTTTAGAATGTCTAGATATTTGCACTAGACAAAATTATTTTCAATTTAAAAATAAAATTTATAAATCTGAAAACGGTTTGATTATGGGAAATCCCTTAAGTCCTTTATTAGCAGAAATATTCATGGACAATATTGAAACTAAAATTCACCAAAATCCCCTTAAGAAATACTTTTTATATTGGTATAGATATGTAGACGATATTTTCTGTTGCTTCACAGGTACAGACAGACTTTTGAAAAAATTCTTTTTATTCATCAATGAAATACATCCTTCAATTAAATTCACTATGGAAACCGAACTTAATAATTCTATTAATTTTCTTGATTTAACTGTTACTCGAATAAATAGTTTACATGATTTTTCAATATTTCATAAACCAACCTATACGGATTCTATTATACACAATAAATCCAATCATCCTCTAAATCAAAAATTATCAGCATTTAATTGTATGATCCATAGATTAGTTAATATTCCCATGAATCGAGAAAATTATATTTCAGAACTTCACATAATTAAACAAATAGCTATTAATTATGAATATGATCCAAAGTTGATAGACAAATATTGATGAATAAAAATAATAAAATAGCTTTGAATATGGTGTTTCCTAATATAAAAGAAAATTTTAAATACATTTCCTTAAAATACACTAAAGGTGTTTCTGAGAAAATTGCTACATACCTCAAAAATAAATATAATTTGAGAACTTCATTTAAAACTAATTCAAACTTGAGTAAATTTATCAAAAATAATAAAAACTACACACATAAAGATGATAAATCTGGGGTTTATAAGTTAACCTGCGGTGATTGCCCTAAAATTTACATAGGTAAAACTGGAAGAACTTTCCGTCATAGGATGTGTGAACATTTAAAGAGTTTCCTCAATAATAAAAGCAATTCTACATATTCCAACCATTTGTTAGAAACAGGACATACTTTCAACCATAACTTTGAAATTCTACTTATAGAAAGCAAAAGTTATGCCTTAAATCTGTTAGAATCCCTAGAGATAAATAAACATAATAAAATTGGAATATTACTTAACAAACAAATAGATTTAAATAGCTCACCTCTGTTAAATATATTCAGATAAGCTGGAATTTGCAGGGACCCTTTTTTGGGTTTTAGTGCTCAATAAATATTTATTGTAGTTACTGTAATATAAATAGCCACGGATTTCGGAAACAAGCTTAGTTATTCAAAATGTGATTTTGCTTGATGATGCTACTGTGATAGCGAAACAATTGTTGTGAGTTTAACAATAAAAATTTGTGAAAATCAGAATAACCTTATTTCAAATTATTTAATATGGATTTTCACCAAGTAAGGACTGATACAAAACAATATTTAGGACATAAAAATGTCTGGTGGTTTGCCATACGATGAGATATTTTAAATAATGAAAATAATAATTCTGCGAAACCTTTTCAAAATTTGATTTTAAAATTTCTTGATATTTAAATCAAAATGTCAATGTTTCTGATTGAGTATATCCCTAAATATTGATCAAATTCTACACAGGAAACACAAGAAAGGAATGGTCACAGATTCAATTATATCAAAAAGGTGTAATGCACATGTGTTAAAAAACAACCTATAATTATTATGTGCAGATAAAAAATAAATTGAAAGGGTTTATTATTTGTAAGAGGTTTTTTTATTTTAAGAGGTTTTCTTTCTTCCACAAACTAAGTGAAACAAACCACTACAAATTTGATTTAAAGAATTTCTTAAAAATTTAATCAAAATGTCTTAGAACCATTGTTTCTTTTCAAGTGGACATATAAAATTTAAATGTAGTACTTTTTGCAAAAGAATTTGTTATTCATAAAATCCATTTGAAACAACTGTATCCTGTAACTGTAATCATTCTGCTTATTATTTAAAATATTAAAAAATCTTCTTCGAAGTAGAATACCCTCTCAATTTATAGTTATATTTTATTCAATTAAAATAATTTATTTGCACGCATGCGCGCAATATATTTCTGATATAATTAGATTAGCGTTTCCTAATTTTATTTTCTGTGGAAGAATATGGAATTTGATGAATGATTTAAATTAAGCTCAAACATATTATCTTGATTCTGTTTCTTTTTAGGAAAAAGGTATCACATAGTAATTTATTTTATTTTTTATTGAATATCTTCAATCAGTGACAAAACAGAAATAACAAGCACCTGCGCAAACCTTCAAAATCCTAATTATTATATTACAGTGGATATTGACCCGATGGAAATAATGGAAAATAACAAGCACCTGCGTAATTATTATATTATAGTTGATATTGACCCGATTTTTACATCAAATATAATCAATATTGAAGTGAAATGAGTCTTACCATTAAAGGCTTTTATTAACATAAAATTAAATCAAATAAGTTACTACGTATTAACTTTAGTAAATCTTATGATACACATTTTGTCGAAGAAGCACTGCACACATATAACAATCAAAATAAAAAAGTAAAGCGAAATAGTTCAACATAACACGCATACTCTAAATACAATAATTTATATGTCCATATTTCAAACTTTTATACTCTATTTGAGAACCAAACATAAATGATTTTCGACTGCATAGCTATAACCTAACTTTATACATTAACATAGAATAGGTTCAAACCACAGAGTGAGCCCATCTTCTACCCGTGACAAAAAATGCAAATTACAAGGACCTACGCAGACCTTATATGCCAGTTGAAATTGACTCGATTTTTACATAAAATATAATCAATATTGAAGTGAAATGAAAGGCTTCTATTAATTTAAAATTAAATGAAATGAACGTAATACCTTCATTGAATATCTTACGATACACATTTTGTCGAAGAAACACTGCTCTAAAAATGACAAATTTTAAATTTTATCAAATGAAATATAAAAATTAAAATGAAAATTGATTCAATATAACATGTATAATCTAAATTCAATATTTTATTTCTGATGAATTTCAAATAAAAAATAAATGAAGACATATAAAATATGTCCGCTGACTTTTCATATTGATTCTTATATCATCCTAGAAAGTTCGACTGACGTGTGACTGATGTGTTAGAATTTCAAGCTCTGTTGTGCTCTTTTTCAAGAACTTATATTTCATGTTTCATTGACCGATTGCAATACTTTTCTGGAAATAATTACAGTTTTCCCTCTGGCGGTGTCTTTATCATTATGTCACTTGTCATATTTATTATTCCGGAAAATAATTAACCAAAAACGATATTCCCATATGTTATAATTCTAGCGTTCATAGCGAAACATAAAAAAGTTTAACCCGGCTTCCATCGACTTTTCCGCCCCCTCTCTCGTTTGAAAATCGTCTGGTTGCAGGGGTGTACGTTCCCGCACACATCCATGTGTGTGTGTAGTATAAATCTTGGCAACTCGTTGGCGGCGACCTCGGTTCAGCAGTGAACGCATGATAAAACTGTACCTAACCCGAGTTTTACACGCTAATGAGGGCAGGCTGGCCAGTTACCCACCACAGGGCCACTGCAGACCCCCAGCAGCCACCCCCTGACCTCCTGGCCATTTGCCGTCCCCGATATGTGCTTTCTGCATGCATTTCAGGGCACAGTCTGGCTCTCTCCGTGCTTTCTGTATTATACTATTATACGAACTTTCCTCTCCTGTAATTAAATCCCTAATAGCTTTCGATCTCTTTTGAACTCGCCGGTGCATATCCAGAGTCTCCCTCGGGAATATGTTCGAATGAAAGATTACCGTAGGAAAAGGCTGCCCGATAGTGTTTTAATACTTGGACGGTATTAACGGGGTGGGGTTTTTTGGAACCGGGAAATCCTTTGCGTGTGGATTTGATTTTTTGGGTTCGGGCGTAGGGGATCGATTGAATATGCTGCATTCTCTTCAAAGCGTTTTCGTACTGCAGATGCACTGAATTATTTCTGAAGCTACAATGTTAATCGTTTTAATGAAACATAAATTTTGGACAGAAATTCCTTGAGTCATTTTATAATTAGAATCAGGGCCGTCTTTAAACTATTTGAGGCCCTGGGCACATTAGGATCATGGGGCCCCTATGACCTTGAGAAAACACTATTTAGTTACAATAGATAAAGAAAGACAAACAAGGTTCTAAATTTATTTTTATTTAATTACTAACTATAAAAAAATAGGAAATATAAAAAATAATCTACTAAAGTAACTCGCTGTCTCGCTTAACTTAAAATTCTTAGATTAATTCTATGTTGATTGCAAAGATACCCTTCTAGATTTAAGATGAGCAAAATCGTTAATCACTTCTTCAAAATCTATGGTATTGAGAATATCACATTCTATGGACATCAGCGACAAACTAGTTAATCTCTCTTGAAGCATTGTACTTCTTAATTCATTTTTTATTCGTTTCAATTTGGAGAAGGAGCGTTCTCCGCTGCAGTTAGTTACCATCATGCTTAAAAATATTCTCAATGCAATTTCTACGTTAGGAAATGTGTCTTCAATTTTGTTTTGCTTTAATAGATTATATACTTCCTGTACACTGTTAGATGCTTCATTTTCACTCCGAACATTTTTTAAGTATTCTTTTAAATGTTGACATTCTATTTCTAACTCTTTTTCATTTACATCTTCGTGATAGATTTGAGAAAATTCTTTGCATCCTTGTCGTATCTCTTCGGAATTCAGAGTTTTTAAGTGAAAAAATAAACTAAAACGTTGACTGACGGTCTCATATGAACTTTGTCGCTGTTTTAGATGAACACTCAAGGTATCGATTATTGGCAGAAAGGTTTCTACGTTGAATCGCTCTTTTCCATTCAATTGGACTGATGGCGCAGAGCCATCAAAAAAACTCTGCCGTGAGCTTCTATGTCTTGTTCTTTGAGATAGATCCTTGTAGTCAGATTCTGGGTTATTTTCTTTGGCAGATGATTCGAAATTATCAAATTTATCCCTGAGGTTAGTAATAAAATCATAAAGTGAAGTCAACAAATTGGTTGCAACGTCCAGTGTTATTGTTTCTTTCTGAAGATAATTACTTGTTTTGTCTATTCTTTCCAATATAGTGCTCCAGATTTCCGTCAGTATAATAAATTCTAGATTTCCCATTTTTCTAGACAGACTAAGGGCTGCGTCTCTTGTTTCTCGTGCCTGTTCAGTATCGTTTGCGATGGTGATTAAAGCTTCTAATATTCTTTTATAACCCCCATGCAAAGCACTTACTGCATCAGCTCGGGCTGACCATCTCGTTTGTGAAAGACTCTTAACAACTTTTTTTGAACCTAAATGTTCTGTTAACATATTCCTTCTGTGGGTAGAGCCCGAAAAAAAGTTGTACACTTTCTGAACTATTTCAAAAAACTGTGATGCCTCCGGTACACACCCAGCAGCATGGACACCTACCAAGTTTAGTGAATGTCCTGCACATGGTATAAAGGTGGCAAATTCACATTTTTCCTTGATTCTTGTTTGTAGACCACTATACTTTCCCGACATATTTGAAGCATTGTCGTAGCTTTGGCCTCTGCAATCTTTTATGGGAATATCATGTATCTCTAAAAAATTTAAGATGGTCTCCGCTAAATACTTAGATTTATGCTCTTTAATAGGTATAAATTTCAAAAACCTTTCAACAGGAACACAGTCTTTTACGTATCGAATGGTGAAAGTTAGCTGGTCAATATGAGACAGATCGGGCGTACTGTCAACGCTTATGGAAAAATATTTTGCTGATTTAACTTCATTTATAATTTTTTTTAGAACCTGTTTTCCCATTACTTCAATAAACTCATTACAGATATTTGCTGATAAATAAGAAATGTTACCCTTTCCAGGATTCCCAAATTTTTTTAAGTCATCTGCAAGAAATGGATCAAATTCACTCAATAATTCCACATAACCCAAATAATTTCCATTGTTTGGAGATCCTAGGATTTGATTGTCGCCGCGAAATGGAAGCCCTCTCGATGCCAAAAATTTTACAACAGCTACAATCCGTTTAAGTACGTTTCTCCAGTAATTCACTTCCTTTTGATGTTGAGATAATAAGTCTATATCTACTCTACTAACCGCTTTACTTCGTGCCAGATAAGTCAACATAGATTGCTTATGCGCTGGGCTATTCTCATGTGTTTTCATGTATTTTCATGTTGTACAAGGTATAGCTATCCGCATGCGGCAAACTAAAGGTAATATAATAAGCGCAGGTATTGTAGTAAGTCATTATCATCAGATTTTTCAAAATTAATGTTTTTCGGTAATACCTAAATATCGGTTATCATTTGGTAATCTGGCAGGAACTAGGGGGCCCCATTCGATCGCGGGGCCCTGGGCACGTGCCCATAGTGCCCAGTGGGGAAGAGGGGCCTGATTAGAATATTACTAATATTTGATAGATCAGAAATAAATCAATAAAATATATGCTCAAAAATGTACCAGACGTTAATCATTTAATCTGATTGATGTGTGCATCTGTTGTATCGATATCGTTCTTGACGTTTCCGCTGAATTAGTAATTTTGTAGTCGATTTATCTCTTCCCTAATTAAAATTGGAATATTAAAACAAATTGAAATATGTTTATCTTCTACAATTTTAATTTCAAAAAAATTTTTATTCCAAAAACTTTTAGAATTAAAATTATGTCTACAACAAGCACCGCTTACATTTAATAGACGTATATAATCAAAACTCAATATATAATGTCGAATGGAATGAATAACCCAACAGATATACGAAAGTAATTAAAATTACTAAATAAATATTTAAAGGAGACAAAATTTTGTTTCTGGTCTTACCTTTAAGAACACCAATTGCCTTTTAAAAACATGAACACACTTAAAGGACTTCTCAAAGAATATAATTTATTTGAAATATTCAATATATTTAAATATTCGAATGAGTTATTTCAAAAATCTCTAAAAAATGTGCACTATATCTTCAAAAAACAAATATAATTCTAGACAATCCCGTCTTCAGTCCTCATTTAATATTCCAAATTTCAAAATCAAAAACCTAACCTATATCTCTCCACGTGTTAAAAGACTAAAGCTTCGAAACACAGATCAACTATATAATTCAAGATTGATCTATGTTCTAACAAAATCAAAGAACAGTGTGAGTTATTTTAAGGTTTATTTAAATTCATTGACATTCTATAATGAGATTTATTGAAGCCAAAATATAATTATATATTATATATAAAATAAAATAGAAAGGCCTTTTACTTGATAAAAGAAATATAACAAAATTTGAATATTAAAACAAATTGAAATATGTTTATCTTCTACAATTTTAATTTCAAAAAAATTTTTATTCAAAAAACTTTAAGAATTAAATATATGTCTACAGCAAGCACCGCTTACATTTAATAGACGTATATAATCAAAACTCAATATATAATGTCAAATGGAATAAATAACCCAACAGATATACGAAAGTAATTAAAATTAATAAATAAATATTTAAAGGAGACAAAATTTTGTTTCTGGTCTTACCTTTAAGAACACCAATTGCCTTTTAAAAACATGAACACACTTAAAGGACTTCTCAAAGAATATAATTTATTTGAAATATTTAATATATTTAAATATTCGAATAAGTTATTTCAAAAATCTCTAAAAAATGTGCACTATATCTTCAAAAGACAAATATAATTCTAGACAATCCCGTCTTCAATCCTCATTTAATATTCCAAATATCAAAATCAAAAAACTAACCTATATCTTTCCACGTGGTTAGTTTTTTGATTTTGATATTGGGAATGTTAAATGAGGACTGAAGATGGAATTGTGTAGAATTATATTTGTTTTTCGAAGATATAGTGCACATTTTTTAGAGATTTTTGAAATAATTTATTCGAATATTTAAATATATTAAATATTTGAAATAAATTATATTCTTTGAGAAGTCCTTTAAGTGTGTTCATGTTTTTAAAAGGCAATTGGTGTTCTTAAAGGTAAGACCAGAAACAAAATTTTGTCTCCTTTAAATATTTATTTATTAATTTTAATTACTTTCGTATATCTGTTGGGTTATTTATTCCATTTGACATTATATATTGAGTTTTGATTATATACGTCTATTAAATGTAAGCGGTGCTTGTTGTAGACATAATTTTAATTCTAAAAGTTTTTGGAATAAAAATTTTTTTGAAATTAAAATTGTAGAAGATAAACATATTTCAATTTGTTTTAATATTCAAATTTTGTTATATGTCTTCTATCAAGTAAAAGGCCTTTCTATTTTATTTTTTTCTTCCCTAATTGTTTTATTAACAGTGAATACAAGTTTCAGACTTCGGCAGTTTCAGTTGGCAAGTCTACGAAATTGAACAGACCAGAAGGGCAGACATCTATAAAGTGGGTTTATTACAATTGAACCGTGAATCACCCGGATTGAAATGCACTGGTTTTTGTGTTGACAATTATCATGATCAATGTGTTGATCATACGGCTTAATTTCTTGTTGAAGTCCAATAATGTTAAATGAAAACCAATTGCCTTTTAAAAACATGAACACACTTAAAGGACTTCTCAAAGAATATAATTTATTTGAAATATTTAATATATTTAAATATTCGAATAAGTTATTTCAAAAATCTCTAAAAAATTAGCACTATATCTTCAAAAGACAAATATAATTCTAGACAATCCCGTCTTCAATCCTCATTTAATATTCCAAATATCAAAATCAAAAAAATTAACCTATATCTTTCCACGTGGTTAGTTTTTTGATTTTGATATTGGGAATATTAAATGAGGA
Organism: Megalocaria dilatata; assembly: GCA_034642435.1. Classification (NCBI taxonomy): domain Eukaryota; kingdom Metazoa; phylum Arthropoda; class Insecta; order Coleoptera; family Coccinellidae; genus Megalocaria; species Megalocaria dilatata. Next base: position 44,973,600 of record CM067859.1, on the reverse strand, counting down.
CTGAAGATGGAATTTTTTAGAATTATATTTGTTTTTTGAAGATATAGTGCACATTTTTTAGAGATTTTTGAAATAATTTATTCGAATATTTAAATATATTAAATATTTCAAATAAATTATATTCTTTGAGAAGTCCTTTAAGTGTGTTCATGTTTTTAAAAGGCAATTGGTGTTCTTAAAGGTAAGACCAGAAACAAAATTTTGTCTCCTTTAAATATTTATTTATTAATTTTAATTACTTTCGTATATCTGTTGGGTTATTTATTCCATTTGACATTATATATTGAGTTTTGATTATATACGTCTATTAAATGTAAGCGGTGCTTGTTGTAGACATAAATTTAATTCTTAAAGTTTTTTGAATAAATATTTTTTTGAAATTAAAATTGTAGAAGATAAACATATTTCAATTTGTTTTAATATTCAAATTTTGTTATATGTCTTCTATCAAGTAAAAGGCCTTTCTATTTTATTTTTTTCTTCCCTAATTGTTTTATTAACAGTGAATACAAGTTTCAGACTTCGGCAGTTTCAGTTCACAAGTCTACGAAATTGAACAGACCAGAAGGGCAGACATCTATAAAGTGGATTTATTACAATTGAACCGTGGATCACCAGGATTGAAATGCACTGGTTTTTGTGTTGGCAATTACCATGATCAATGTGTTGATCTTACGGCTTAATTTCTTGTTGAAGTCCAATAATGTTAAATGAAAATGTTCAACGTGTGTTGAAGAGGTTTACGTGCAAGGGTCATCGGAAATTGAGAAGATGCCTTCATATTCTTATGTGGATGCTATTCTTGAATTACGGCCAGTTTCATAAACGAAATTAAAGCCTCCTTTTTCCCAAAAAGTCTCCTTTGATGATAAAACGTGTTTCATAAGCTAGTTTTAAGGTTAAAGGGAACTTAAAAGCGTCCTTTATCTTAAAGTGAGAAAATCGGCCCTTTACGGCTGGAAAAGGATCCTTTAACGAGAAGCTCGACACTGCGTAGGTGCTCGGTGAACACAAACCACAACATAACCTTCCTCTGTCATATTTGCCCATTTTGTTTGATTTTAGCGTACTACGAAATATGTTGCACCAAATGTTGAATGCTGATATAAGCTCTAATTCTTCATCAGATGATGAAGAAATAATAGTGAGAAGACCAAAAATTCACAGAAGGATTCCCTCCTCCTTCAATATTTTTCCACGTTAGATGATCTAGATTTCTCCGATCGTTTTCGCCCGACAAAACCAACTGTTTTATCTTTGCTTCAAAGTATTTCATATCAATTGTACTTCCCATCAAACAGGTAAAGAAATTTAGATTCATTATTTTGTTGATATAATTTTCTGTATACCAAATCATTAAATTGACAATTTTCAGAGGCAGCTGTATTGAACTGATGAACCAGCTACTTTTGACATTGAGATTCTATAGAACTGGAAATATGCTCATATCAAACAGCCGGAGATTTCATGGAAATTGCTAAACGTTCTACTTCTAGAATTATTCGTAGAGTTTCTTTTGCAATCGCATCCCTGTGTCCACAATATATAAAGATGTGTGAAGGTGATCATGAAATGCAAGCAGCAATTGCTAGTTTTCCACGCGTCATTGGTGCTATAGATTGCACATTAATTAAAATCACTTCTTCGGGCGGTGATGATGCAGAGATTTATCGATGTCGAAAACATTATTTTGCCCTTAACGTTCAAACCGTGTGGGATTCAGACTTGAGAATAAGAAATATTGTAGCTAGATGACCTGGCTCAACAAATGATCAAACTGCTGTAGTGCAAAATATAGCTGTAGATAAGAATGAAATATTTCCAAATGAATGATTGCATAATCAGTAGGAAGAGGACTTTCAAACAAATTCAACTAATGTTAATGCAACTCGTCAAGGGAGACAGTCGATTATCAATGAACAATTTGCTAATTTACAATTTATATTCGTGTGATAATTGAAAATAAATTTGCCTGTCACTTGTGAAACTATTCTTCATATTCAATTTGTGCCTTCAACATGACAAGATATCATAGAATTCTCATTTGATTTTACTAGAGGTATGTATTCAATTTGGTGCAGCTCGTCAAATGAAACAGTTGATTATTAATGAACATTTTGCTGCTTTATAATTTATATTCGCATGATAATTGAAAATAAATTTTCTTGTCGCTTGTGAAACTGTTCTTCATATTCAAATTGTGTCTTCAGTATGACAAGATTTCATATAATGTTCATAAGATTTCACAAGATATGTATTCAGCTAGGTTTCTATGTTTGTATTTCTGATTCATTGTTTTACTTTAGGTAAAATCTGAAAAAGATTTAAGTGAGATAATGAAATAAAAATATTATGTGTTATTAAAATTTCTGTTTTTAATTCAAATTTGAGAGGATTTCATCGTCTGCAGCAATGCTGATAGAACTCTAATACCGCTTTTCCCAGAAAGTGCATTCAAAATAAAAAAAAATTAATTAATATTATTTGATTTTTTCTTCATCTCCATAATTTGCAAATCTAATAATATTTTAAGCTTCGAATGCTCCTCTTATTTTCTTCTATTATCTTTCTTGATAGCCACTATTTGAGCTTCTACTAGAGCTGTTTTTTTATAATACATCTCCTTCGCTTCGGCAAGTGGTAACAGTAACAGTAACAGTTGGGCTCAACTGTTTGGAAATTGGCTCCCTCAATTTCAATGGAACCCCACCACCAGTTCCTTTAGTATAACTGCGTTGAGCGGCTACCTCCTTTCCAGTTTTAGTTTTATATTGTCATATTTGGATTTGAGCTGGTCCCCATGCTGTTGCATTGAAAGCAGTTGCTATTCTCTGCCCGACTTTATCCTATGACATTAAAATTCTCTTTTTCAATCAATTCCAAGAGACGTAGTTCCTCCTCTGGTTTTAAAGTAATACTTTTTTTTCTCTTTTCTTCCATATTCATTCATATAACTCACGTTTACTAAAATATAGCAATTCGCACGTAATAATGATATAAATTCCAATATACTGTCTTCTGCACATAACCATGTTTATGCAAAGATCTTATTTATGCTTCCTTAATTTTTTTTACAAGTTCCGATGCATAACTCACAGAATATCACTAACTATATTCGTAAAATCACTAGATCTCAGGATAGCCAACAGTCGAAAACATATGACCGGTGCATTAAAGGAAGCTTTAAGTAAAGGACGGTCGATGTGCGTTTATTAAACTGATAGTTCCATTTAAAGGATCTTTTTTCATAAACGGACTTTATCATAAAGGATCCTTTTGATGTTGTTTATGAAACTGGCCGTTAATGCGTGAAAATAAGTCTGAGATCAAGGAATTCCGTAGGAATCAGGAGACATTGGCAGAGTCAGTCAATTTTTGCTCGGATAAGATGTCTGATTTCGAGATCAGTGTATCCAAATTAGTGGAACATGTCAAAATTATAAAATCTCTGAAGAAGAAAAATATTAATCTGAGGGCGGATATTCGGAATTTGAGCATAACTCGAGCAAGTCTCCTGGGCTGGCAATATCAAGATATCGGGTATTCCAGTGAGGACACCTGAACTGAATTTTCTGAGAGAATGGTCGAGATTGCGCATAGAGTTCCAATATTTGATAAGAATCAACCTAAGAATATAATTGTGAAATACTCTTCACGCAACATCAGAAATGATATTCTAACGGTTGCTTAATTTAAGAGCAGTTCTTTATCACGGGCCAATGTAATGGATACATTTTACATGTTATACATATGGATACATGGATGTAATGGAATATAATTGTGAAATACTCTTCACGCAACACCAGAAATGATATTCTAACGGTTGCTTAATTTAAGAATAGTTCTTTATCACGGGCCAATGTGATGGATTACTGCCCTGAGGCGAGGATCTATATAATTGAACATCTTTCTCCTCGAAAGTTTACCTAAGAAAACTCGTGCTCATACTAGACCCAGAGGCTATAAATTCCTTTGGGTGAAAACTGGTAGCATATTGATGAGGAAGGATGTAACTAGTCCAGTAACTCGGATCTTGGACGAGCAGCCACTGGTGACTCTGTGATTGCTACTTGTTACCGTACCACTTTGTTTGAATGAATATATGTTTTTTTCTTTCAATGGCTACTTTGTTCTGTCACCAAAATGTACGTGGTCTGAGGTCAAAGTTGAGGGACTTTAAGTTGAATGTTCTTAGTAATAGTGACATCATTTGTTTAACGGAGACATGGTTTAACGGTGGATACTCTGTGTTTAGGCGAGATCGAGAAAGTTCTGCGAGTAGTATAAGTGATGTTGGTGGAGTTCCGGTGGCGGTTAGGGGGCATCGGGGTTGTTGTGCGGAGGGAGTGGCAGAGTGAGGCGGAAGACATTCGGATGACTTATTCACAACCTGATAACGTTTCGACAATGCTCTCTGAATTATCCTCACTCCAAATAAGGCAACTATCTTTATTGACAGCAATTCACTCAAGTATGGCTTCATCACTGAAAAAAACGCAGTGTTGAATAAAATTGATACAACTTACTAATAATTTGATAATTTAACTAACCTAAGGGTTAAAGGAGATTCATAATAATAAGATTGTACTAGCTGTTTTCTGGAATTTTAAGTGGATATTTCAGACAAAATTCAGGGAAGTATTAGTGAAGTAGTTGAAATCAATTGGAATATCAGATAAAGCTTTAGATTGGTTCAACTCTTATTTGAGTAGGAGGAAACAACTTAATTTAACCAATAAATTTAAATGTTTTTGAATCCAGTCTTGCATATAATAATCATGGAGTTCCACAGGGACTACAGAAAGCAACATTGGCACCTGTTCTGTCTTTCTTTTACATAAAAGATATGGTGAAATCTGTAAAAAACTGTAAATTTGCATTCGCTGATGTTACAATGCTGTTTTTGATTAATACACAGGTATATGAATGGTTGCGAGAAAGTTTGGGGGGTGATTCCTTATCAAAAAATAGGGTGGGTTTTCATATAAGCTTTATTTTTTAAGCTCCCCCTGCTTATTTACATCCTCCTAAAGATTACGCCCGAAAAACAGTTTTTAATTTTTTCTTACAAACTAAAGAAATGGCAAGAATAAAATTAAGCAGACATTTTATGCACTCAAGAATAATTTTGGTGCTGTTCCTCTATGATTGCAAGGGGTATAAAAAGTCACCCCTAAACTTTTTTCCATATTCCTATTTTACAATAAAAAAAAGTGTGTGTGTCCGCTCCGACGCACGACTGGAGTTTACTCCTCAAGAACGATTATAAAATAAATAAATAGATAAGGGAATACGGGTATAAATGAATGCATTTTTGATGATACTTAGATTATGCACGGTAGATTTTTATTCTATTAATTATACAATAAATTTTTTGACATACATAAGGAAGCCATGAAATTAAATCATCGATGTGTATTCGTTTTTCTATGGAGTCAGAATCCACAGAGTGAGTGTGATTTGCTGTTTCAGAGGATGGAAGCTCTTGCACATCATCTTGTCTACTCGATCCTCCTGTATCCGTGTAATCAATTATGACTTTCTCACCATTGGATGTAAACCAAGCATCATCCACTTTAATTTGGAAGTGCTTATACAGAGGTGTTTCAATTAAATACGTCAACCATTTTTTAATGACAATACCTTTAACCAATCCGTGAAGGTAACTTGTTTTATGAATAAGTTTCTTCTTAATATGAACATTAATACAATAGTCTTCTTCATTTCCATCAAGCGGCCTTGGTAAAAGTTTTATCATATTATCAACCGAGACAGGCACATTAATTATTTGGCCAGTTATAGCAAATTGACCATTGAAATGGCGTAATCTACGTATTTGCATAAACGGAAGCCTTGGTGAAATAAGTCTCTCAGCAATAATATCCAATTCCGGCAAATCCACTGGTCTTTGTGGATATTTAAAACCATTATACGTAGCTAAAAAGGGAATATTGCCTTTTAAGATACTGGCTCTGCAAGTTTTGCACATCATGACTTGAGTGACATCCGTAAAATTCTGAAAAATATCATATAATTAGAGTTGGTAAGATATTAGATAATTGTAAATTATAAGGGACTACTTTACCGTAATTCGTTTAAGTAAGATTTCTTCATCTGCTGATCCACATTTAAGATCTTCTAAAAACCATAAACGATCACAAACATTACAGGCGTGACCAAAGGAATTCTGTAGGATCTTTTTTTTAAATAGCTTATGTGCTGATTTATGAGTTTGATAGCTACGGTATGGCAGGCTAGAATTTGGCTCCGATGTTGACTCTTCAGACATGTTGATATTGTCTTCATTTTCAATGAATTCATTCTCGGCTGGTTGTAAAATTTCCATTTCATTAGTTAGCAAACGAGGAGTCAGTATAGGTTGGCTGGGAAGCTGACAAATCTCATCAAAATTAAGGTTTCTGGTTTGATTTGGTTTCCTTTTTTTTTTGTACACATCACTAACACTTTCGTGCTGTTGTACGTTTTGACGTTTTTTTGTTGATACCGGTGCAGTCTCAATAACTACTTCGTGGTGTGTAATGACAGGTCCATCGTCAGGACTTGAAGGTACCACCTGTGCTGTAGTTACCGATGTCAAGTAGTTGGAAGGTCCTGCATCTTGCCTCGGTAAAATTTCAGTAACGTCTGAGTTTGACTCTGCGTTGATGTTTTGATTCGCTCGGAGTTTTTTTCTCAACCTGCATTCCCGTTGACGCTCCGCTGCGGACTTTTTGGCTGGTCTGTCCTCTTTCTGTTTTTTAGGCCCAGATTTTTCTTTCATCCGAAGTCTGTATTCTTGTTGTCGAATTGCTTGAGTTTTTTTATGACCGGTTGTTGTTGATGGACAGGTTTCAGGACTGTGAATAAACAAATTCAAGCACATTTAATAAGAAAAAAAATAAATAGCTATTTTAATAGCATGTAATTAAATATAAAAGCACAACATAAAAAGTATAGATATACACTGATAAAAAGATTCATTAACTATTTAATAATTTAAATTATTTGAAAGCAATTGTTTAATTTTAATAAATATTTTTCTACATTTAATTAACATTTATTTAGAAGGAAAATATATTTATTAACATTTAATAAGTATTTATTAATAATTAACAAATACTTATTAACAGTTAATAAATATTTTTTAACAACTAATAAATATTACGTTGATTTGTATTTGATTTGTACTTCATAAATTATTTTTAATAAACATGGATTAACTTTTAATAAACCTTTTTTTAGTAGCTAACAAATATTTATTCATACATTTGATAAATTGCATTTCATAAATAATTTATTAACTGTTAATAAATACTTATTAAATTCTTTGACGTTAAAAAATCATTTATTAATAAAGTTTATTAAATATAAACAATTCCTTCTATCAGTGAATGGACAACTTATATATTAATTGTAAAAGTGAATTATATAGACTTACTTAATTACCGCATCCACGTGTTCCGCAACTCCCGGATCATTCTCACTAGAATACGTAACTTCCATATTTTACTGTATTCAACTGACACAAATTTATATTTATATCGATTATAAATAAATTATAAAATTTAAAACAATATCTCCGCAAGTTCAAAGTGTTTGTAGGTTAATATCGAATAAATAAATGTTTAGAAATGTATTGATATAGTTATGCAGGCGCTACACTGTACATGTATAATGTGTATGCTATTATACACACACAGATATATACTAAACATATACAAGTACATGGAGCCGAGCATACCGTGTGGTGGGGAATGGTCAGACTATAGCGCATAACGCATTTCGTGTGACATGCTATACTCTCTAGTACGATTTTGGTCCCCATAATTTTCATACCCCGGGCCTATATATGTAAATCGATTCTTAAGGAGTAAACTCCAATAAACTCCAAAAATTCATTTCGGATAGCATGATCCATTCTTAGCAAATAAGGTTTTTTGTAATTTCCTGCTAAAATTCAAGGTGTTTGAGAAAAAATAATGTTTTATCTACCTGATAGCGTGAGTAGTAGAGGCTTGAATTATTTCTGAACTAGAATTTATCTAGTAAGCGGATGTCATTTTGTTATGACAACTGACCAGTTTTGATTTACTTTGATTCAGTTACAATTATTTTTTGATCTGGCTTATCATTTTGAGATTTTTGTCACTTACTCATTAAGATGGCGGTGTACACAAACACCGATATGGATTTTGTTTACGGTCTTTCTCGTGGTAATTCTCTGAAAGCATCCAGATGATACACAGAAATGCTCCGTGAACGTCTGGCTCCACATAACACCCTATTTACACGAATTCACCAGCGAATGCGAGACAGTGATATATTTAAAATAAATGAAAATGATAGTGTGAGACACCATATGACAGTTTTTGCGATATTAAAGGATCAATTTTTATTTCCATATCACATTCAACGTGTACAGGTTCTCTTACCACTGGATTTTCTGAATCGTCTCCAATTCCCCACTAGGATGTTGGGAATGATTGAACAATATCCTCAATTTTTGAAAAAGGTCCTATTCACAGACAATGCTAATTTTTCGAGAGATACAATAACCAATTTCCATAGTAACCACATATGGGCCGAAGTGAACCCTCACGCTATTACTGTAGCTCACCACCAAGAACAATTTTCTCTCAATGTCTGGCTTAGATATGTTGGGATCAGTTAATTGGTTCAAAATTTCTACCTCCTAGATTGAATGAAAATACATATATTAAAATTCTAGAAGAACTTTCTGTACTTCTTCAAAATGTAGTTAATGGGGCCCCCGCACATTTCAGTATTAGAGCACGTCAGCATTTAAATCATAAATATTCAAATCGATGGATAGGGCGAAGTAGACCTCAGTTCTGGCATGCCCGATCACCAGATTTAAATCCTGTGAATGTTACTTTTTTGGGCCATTTAAAAACATTGGTTCACAAGACTCCTTCCTGTCTAAGATATGGAAGACTTAAAGAACCGCATTGTTCTTTTATGTAGGATTATTCAAAATACTTCCGGATTACTTGACGGGCTAACTCAATGTATGCGCCGAGGTCTAGAGACGGCTGAAGGTGGTCACTTTGAACATACATAATATGATTACAAGTAGCAAGAAAGAAGTATTAATCGATAGAAAACAACTTTAGAGGCTATAACTAAACAGGGGGGCTCAAAAGAATTAAGTTTATATGAAAGACCCACACTGGAATCACCCCCCCCCAAACATTTTTGCAACTATACATATACTTTCATACTAGTATATTGAAAATTTATTATGATGATGTTTTTTGAATATTACAAATAATAGCTGGATTAATTCTCCGGAACCTCTACAGATTTTAGTCTCTTTGAAAACATTTATTCATTCATCACTATGTCGGCGAACAAGAAGGACGAATCACTGGTGGCTCCGCGATTGGAGTCTTTAAAATGTGAAAATTGTAAAAAGCCAATTGCAAAAAGTGCATTAAAGTGTTCAACTTGTTCCAAAGCAAACCATCCAAGTTGTGGAAGAAATAAAAAGTGTTGTGAACGTGACATGTTATTAGTTGATATAAAATCAACAAGTGGAAGTACAACACCTACATTGACCCAATCGGTCAATTCTTCAAAGGAATCAAAATCAGTAATTACAAGTGAGTCGACGCAAAACGATTTGCTATGTAAAATAATTGCTGGTTTGGAAGATAACAATTCCGTTTTGTTGGAAAATATTTCATTGTTGAAGTTTAAAATATCTACATTGGAATCAAAGTTGTTGGAACGGGATTCATTGATTGAAGACCTCAACAAAAAGTTGAATACTACAAAAACTTATCAGAGGGAACTGTATGTAAACGTTGACACCGTATCGGCCGCACAGGTGATCGATACCGGAACGATTCAAAACACCGATGTTCTCGAAACTGGCGGAAAACCTAAAAATAAAAGACCTGATGTTAAGAAGCAATTTCACTCATCAGGATCGACCGAGAATGAATTAATAAGAACTGATTCGATTGATCATACTATGAATACATCAAAGATGAAATCCCAACCAATGCCAGAAAGGGTTGTTTACGACTCCGATGGCTTTAGAGTTGTTCAAAATAAAAGGAAGAGAAAAATTTTAATTGGACGCAATGATGATATGATCGTTCAAACTGTTCCTAAATTAACGTCCCTTCACGTTACCAGGTTGAATCCTTCTACAAAGGTGGAAGATATGGTAACATTGCTGGATAATAAACTAGGCAATGTTGATTGTGAGATACATCCCTCTAAGCATCCTTCTTCCTATGCTTCCATGAAGATCACAATTTCTCAAGAACAGCTGAAGAAAGCTTGGAATAAAGATTTATGGCCGAAGGGTGCGGTTGTTTCTCATTTTTTAAGGAGGAAATCGACTCCGAAAAGCAAAACTTAACCCATATGTTACCAACTAAACGACTCAAACGGATAACAGTATATTATCAAAATGTACGAGGTTTGAGGTCCAAGACTGAAGACCTCTTCACTAGTGTGCTGTCATCCGATTTCGATATCATAGCCCTGACGGAAACTTGGTTGAACGATGGTGTACTTAATGAAGAAATTTTTGATGAGCGTTATGCAGTAGTAAGAAGAGACAGAAATTCAGGCCAAACCAGGGGAGGAGGAGTTCTTCTCGCAGTCAAGTGTGATATTAATTTTGAAGTGATACAAGATGAGTGTTTGTTGGATTGTGTGCTGCTGAAGTTGGTAGTGGGGAACTGTGAGTACTATATCTCTATTGTGTACTTTCCGCCTAACTCAGATCATTCTGTATATGCAAGTTATTTTGACATTTTCGGTAACGTTTTGTTAGAGGATAGGAACCTGTTGATTTTAGGAGATTTTAACATCCCTGTCTTCTCTGAAAACTGTCAGAAAAGTACCTTAGTAAATAGTTTCTTGAATTTATTTGATCTTAAGCAGCATAATGAATTTCCTAACTTTATGGGTAGAATGCTTGATTTGATATTTTCTGATCTGAATCTGTTGGTGCGGAAGTCACAGGTTCCTATTCTTCGTGAGGACAGATATCATCCAGCGCTAGAGATATCCTTCAATTCTCATTCTGATGGTCGATTGGGAACTAGATTCGTCAAAAAACACAGTTATAACTATTCTAAAGGTGATTATATGTTGCTATACTATCTGATGTCGCAAACTGATTGGTCAGAAGTAATTAGTTGTGGGTGTGTTGATGAAAGTCTAGATCTCTTCTATGATAAAATTTACACCATGCTTGATCAATCTATTCCTAGATTTAAAAATTCGATTGCTGTGGGGGGGCATAAATTTCCCATATGGTTCTCCCCGGAATTGAAACAAAAAATAATAAAAAAGAATAAATTACATAAAAATCTAAAGAAGGAAGATGATACAATATTCTCTTCTCTTAGAAAAGAAATTAAGCATCAAACGAAACTTGAATATACAAGATACAAAGAACAACTCGAAAAAAATTTCAATAGTGATCCTTCATCATTTTGGTCGTTTATCGGTGGAAAGAAATCTCAAAATAAAATCCCAATATCGATGCAATTCGAACAAGAATTGCTCAATAATGCAAAGGACATTTCTTGTGCTTTTGCTTCTTTCTTTCAGTCCGTATATACTAGTGAAGATGATTCGTGTGAAACGAGCCCAACGGGAGGACGTTTCAAATTCTCCGTCATTTCAGAAGATGATCTGAGAAAAGCTGTGATAAAGTTGAAACCGAAGAAATCTAATGGTCCAGATAATATTCCCTCCTATATTTTCAAGGGCTGTATTGACTTTCTAGTGGTTCCACTACTGCATATTTTTAATTTATCACTTTTAGAAAATACCTTTCCAGATCGTCTCAAGTCATCTATAATAACACCCGTCTATAAAAAGGGACAAACAAATCTAATTGAAAACTACCGGCCAATCAGCATTTTGAATGCCCTATCTAAACTATTCGAAATAATAATTTGTAATGATATAATTAAAAATTCCAATATTAAATTCGATATCTGTCAGCATGGTTTTGTAGAAGGGAAATCAACAATAAGTAACCTTTGTTCATTCGCTGAACTTGCAGTGGATGCAATAGAAGAAGGTTTACAACTAGATACGATATACACTGACTGTGAAAAAGCATTTGATAAAGTAAATCACAGACTTCTAATTGATAGACTTGCTAAGAGTGACTTTTCGAGGGATGCTTGTGATTTCATTGAATCCTATCTGCATCAGAGAGTGCAAGTTGTGAAAGTCGGTGATGAATTATCACAAGATATAAAACAGAGTTCAGGTGTTCCCCTAGGTAGTGTTTTGGGGCCGTTACTATTTCTTGTATTTGTTAATGGTCTCCCTGCCTGTCTACGATTTTCCACTGCACTCTTGTTTGCGGATGATTTCAAGCTGTCTAGGAAGGTCTCGAGTTTGACTGATTGCTCTCTACTGCAGGAAGACTTGAACAGTGTGGGGAGATGGTTCAAAGATAATAAAATGTCCCTCAACACAAGGAAGTGTCACGTGGTCAGCTTCACTCGAAGATCCAACCCGCTAAATTTCAATTATGTAATTGAATCGGAAATTCTTGAACGCAAGTCGGAAACTAAGGACTTGGGTATAATTTTTCAACAAAATTTTAAATTTAATAGCCACTGTGACTTCATCGCCAACAAAGCTTACAAGTTACTAGGTTTAGTTTTTAGAAATAGCAGAGATTTTGATTGTTCCACTACCATTTCACTCTATAAAGCCCTCGTAAGACCTCAGCTGGAATATGCTTCAGTGGTTTGGATGCCGTCAACCATATCTCATATTGACAGAATTGAAAAAGTGCAGAAAAAATTCCTTCGCTTTTTACACCTGAAAAAATACAATGAGTATCCTTTCATGAAGTCATATATTTCCATGTTGACAGATTTCGATATGTGCACTTTAGTTAATAGACGTAAGTGTAACGCAGTTCTTTTCATTTTTAAAGTTGTGAATAATTTAACATTTCAAGACTGCCAGTTTACTAATCTTTTGAAATTTAAGATTCCTAATTTATATCTGAGACTTAGAGATAGGGAAATTTTTTATGTAACACCAGGTAGTTCATCTCCTATTAATAAAATGATGTCCATATGCAATGAGTTGATTAATAAATCTGATATAGATTTATTCAATACTAGTTTACAAAATGTGAGAAGACTGTTCTCCTAGGTTAAGTGATTGTTGATAGTATTTTGTTGTTCTCCATCTGTAATTACCCATTTGGGTGTTTGTGTAGAAGTAAATAAATAAATAAAAAAAATAAAAATAAATAAATTTAGACTTAAATTTTAGACATGCCCTAGATAACACTGTATAACTTAATAGTCATACATAGTATATATTATCATAACATGTGGTGGAAATGAAATAAAAAAGAATCAAAGGAAATATACAGTATTGACCCAATTATTTGAATTCACCACCTTATACAAATTTGCTTCGATTGGATAGTGAGGAATTACAAGTGCGTTTACTAAAAAATGTTCCACATAAAATTCTAAAAGGTCCTTTTTTTATTTCCCTTTAAAGAAAATAGATAGCACATTCTCCAGAAAAAAAACCTGAAAAATTATAACCCAAGCTCTTCAGTTAGGAGTTATTTGAATAAATAAAATAATCAATAAAACAAATATATATACTGACTTCCATTAGACACTCAGCGATACAATAACGATTTTTTGATAAGCATGGCATATTCAAAAATTAGATTATTCCACAGAAATATATAATGAAAGAATATACGACATAGACTCAGCTATAGCAAAACGCCAGGCGCAGGTGTGATAACATAAATAATTCTTCAAACAATATATATGTTATAATCCCAATAAATTGATATTTTACACATTTAATTGTGACTCGACTTTCGGGAATCAACAATCCCATCTTCAGACAAAATATAGAAATTGAAATCGATGGAGTGACGAATATTGATGAATTAAGGTTCAAAATAATCCAACTTGTGCCAAAATAGATTATATTATCAGAAAAATATAAAAAAATCTATGTGACATGCTTTCAAAATGATAGGCACTTAAAAAAACTTCTAAAAATTCTGCAGTATGACGGGCTTTATACTCCTATTGCCACAAATCTTAACTTTTTCCAAATTTTTTTATTATGTAACTCTGAATAATGCTTCTCTAAACTGTTATCAAAATTTCAGAACCAGCTGCTTCAGCTTGGATGACGTAAACATTTGGCGTATTTAGTAAGGATTCCAAAAAGTACAACACTTGGTATATTCTTGCTGAAATTGTAGACAATTTTCTCTTTGGAAATAATCTCGTTTTTAATAAATTTACCTACCTTAGTTAAAAATTATTCTAATGTGTCATGTAAGGAGAGTTTGAAATCAAATTCAGTGGTTCCCTTAATTAAGATTTACAAGGAAGTTCCACTGAACATTTATGGCATCAACTCCTAACTCAAGAGCTTTATTCCGAATTTTTTCTTTATCTGGAGAATGTGGTATGGATTTTTTTAAAAAGGGAAATAAAGAAAAGACTTTTTGATTTTATGTTGAACATGTTTTGGTAAGTGAACTTGTGATTCCTCAATATCCAAACGAAACAAATTTGTATTAGGTGATTATTTTGGTCAAAGCTTTATATTTCCTTTGATTCTTTTTTAGTTAATTTCCATAACATTTGATGATATTATATATTTCTATAAAGTGATACAGTGTTATCTAGGACATGTTTAAATTTTAATTCTGAATGATTTCAAGAGATTTATTCAGATTGAAATCTGTAGAGGTTCTGGAGAATTTATCCAGCTATTAGTTGTTTTTAATTGGTTAAAATATATTTCGGAAAGAACTTTGAATGAACGAAAATCTAAAATTGTTGTGTAATTGGTAAGCAAATAATCAATTGCCAATAAATTTTCATAAATTCAATTTCATGATTTTTACAAAGAAAAAACGGCTATAAATTATTAGTGGAGGGAGTGTGAATATATCAATAGAAAATAATTCATTAAAAAGAATGAACACAATAAAATACCTAGGTCAAATGTCGTTTTCAAGATGCCGTGTGGAAAAATTGCCGTGAAAGAGCTAGATACCACCTTAACGCTAATTATATTGAAGCTGTGTTCCAAATTGTTGAAGCACACTGAAGTTAATCAATTTCCTCGTGAACGCTCTCGAACCTTCAGTATATTGTTAAATAATTAGCCCCTATATTCCGCACCTAGATTCTGAATTCCATAATGCCCGAATCAGCAAGTGTTAAATCCTCATTTTCCACCAACCAGTAGCCCCAAAATGCAATTAATTCGGATAAGAATTCCCCATCGAAGCAGCATAAATGGATTAAGGAGGTTTCCAACTAACAGACCCCAGGGCGCCTAGAGATAGGCGAAGGTACTGGCAGCTATATGTCAGCGTTACCAATCGCAATTCATATTCCCCTAGGTGTCAGGGCTACCACTCTAGCCGCTTCTCATTAAAACACTGTCCAGGCTGCAATTAGTTTTAGGACCTACAAATTGCGTTATTCATCTTTGCCATTCTGTAGTTAAATTACTTATGCTCGAGTGAGCCATTCGACGCTCTTGTTCTCGGAATTTCGAATTTGATATGTGTGAGTACCTTCTGTTCTCAGAGGATGGTGTTTAAGTAAATGAAGTGATATTAGAGATGATGAAAAATTGTGAGAAGTAATGGAAAATTTCGTCTGCGAAAACATAGTACATTTTGGATTCGGCATCTAGCCGTTTTATTTCTAATGTCGATAATGGCCGTGGCTAATAAGATTTTTGATTCAAGAGCCGCATGCAAATTCAGGCTGGGTGGTTCTCACGATTGAAAAGAAACTGTTTCAACCTTTCTAATCTGAGTTTTGTTATCCTTTTGCTTATATTTTGTAGATTGACCGAGGAGCACCTGTACGATGGCCAGCTCGGTCTTCGGATTTGAATCCCCTAGATTTTTTTATGGGGATATTTGAACGAATACGTTCATTCAGCTTCAGTTCGAAATATTAAAAAATTGCAACTTGTAATAAATGGTTGCGAACACAGGAATATTCCAGGCATTTTTGCTAATGGGCGGACGTCGATGCGAAACGAAAAATATATTGAAGTTAACAGTGGGCATTTTGAACCTTTATTGTGATTTTTTCTGGGTTCATTCGATTATAGCAATAAGCCCCATATTTTTTGAGGAGTGGTTTCTAGTCCTTCTTTATGTTATTGCCTTGTATACCCGAAATAACAGGCTCATGTTCTTCGTGGATTGTTGCATTCGTGCGAAATGGTCATAAAAGACGCGGGAATGTTATTGAATTATCCTGAAGTTTAAGTTTTTTGTTTTTGATTTATATATTTGTAGTTAATTAATCGTTCTTGGCCTTGTTTTAGTTGAGCTCTTATTCGATTCAAAATTTTGGTGAATTTTGCTTTTGTAGTTTCACTAGACAGGTGTGTGTACTACTCTGTCAAGAAAGTAGCGGGAATTTTCAATTAAAACAATATTTTTACATTTAATCGTCAAAATTTATTGGGTCGCCTTCAAAATAGGCTCCATTTGCTCCAATACATCTATGCCAACGGCACTTCCAATTATCGAAACATTTTTTATAGGCGCTTTCCGGGATGGACTTAGCTCTCGCGCCGAATTTTGTTTTATGGCTTCAATCGACTCAAAACGGGTGCCACGAAGGGGCAATTTTAGTTTTGGGAAGAGGAAAAAGTCGCAGGGAGCCAAATCCAGCGAATACGGTGGTTGCTGAAGCACGTTTGTTGAGTTTTTGGCGAGAAAGTCAGTCACAATCGTAGCTCGGTGAGAAGGCGCGTTATCGTCATGCAAAATCCATGAGTTGTTCGCCCACAAATTTGGCCGCTTCTTACGGATACGCTCACGCAAACGTTTCATAACGCCTAGGTAATACTCCTTGTTTACCGTCTGACCCTCTGGAATGAATTCGTAGTGCACCACGCCA
The DNA here is from genome assembly GCA_034642435.1 of Megalocaria dilatata. Taxonomy (NCBI): domain Eukaryota; kingdom Metazoa; phylum Arthropoda; class Insecta; order Coleoptera; family Coccinellidae; genus Megalocaria; species Megalocaria dilatata. The sequence continues at coordinate 44,956,645 of CM067859.1, read as the reverse complement.
CGGATATCGAAGAAAACAATGAGCATCACCTTCATTTTCGAGCGGCTTTGGCGTAGTTTTTTCGGTTTCGGCTCATTTTTTGCCACCCATTCCGATGATTGCTGGCTTGTTTGCATATCGTACTCGTAGACCCAGGTCCCATCACAAGTTATAATGCGTTCCATGAATGTAGAATCGGAATTACAGCGATCCAGCATTATTATTATTATTATTATTATTATTATCCTGATACTCCTAGATCTTCTGTGAAGATCCCTCAGAAGCTTTTTCAGCTTGTGCGAGTTAGGAGTTCAGTTGTGTTCTGTGTAGGCTTTGTTACTGCGATCTTGCGCCACTTTAGGTCACAGCACTGTTAATTTTTGACCCAACAGTGAAATGGTGGCAGATACCCGTCCAACTAGAAAATTTCTTTTCTACCTGAACAGGACTCGAACCTGGACCTCCCGGTCACGAGTCCGATGCTCTCCCGCTGAGCTATCCACACTCATCAGCATGTCTGAAGCAACCTGTTCGCGATGACGTTTTTGAAGAAAATTCAGGTCTTTCGGTACGAGTCGTGCGGCCACCTTTCTCATGCCCAAAATATCAATCAAAATCGTACGTGCGGACTCGTGGGATATCTTAAGATCATGTGCTATCTCTCTCAAGCTGGTACGACGGTTTTCCAGCACCCTTTCCTTAATTTTATCGACGTTATCTTCGATCGAAGCCGTCGATGGGCGACCACTTCACGACCGTCCTTGAAGGCTCTGTACCACTGATATGCACGAGTTTTCGATAGAGCATTATCACCAAAGGCCTTTTGCAACATTTTCAATGCATCGGCACACGAAAATTCATTTGCAACACAAAACTTTAAACAAATTCTTTGCTCAACATAATCACCCATAGTAAAAATCGGCACGCACTCTGACATCGACTGACTTAATCAGCTGTTGTAAACACACTAGTTGACAGATCCCGCTCAAGCTTGGCATAGTAATTAAGGACAGTGGTACCAACCTAGGAAAAAAAATTTTCACCTGCCTCATTGCCCCGCCAGATTTAAATCGATAATTCCTGGTATTTTCTTGACAGAATGTATATTCTCTCCATTCTGTGAACAACCCAGTCGATATTTTCCGTCATATTGTATATATTACTGAGAAGGATTTTTATTCGCCACGTTGAAGTCTAGAAACTGTTTGAATTATATAAATTTGACGGAGACTTGTGAAGGAGCAGACTACAAAAGAGCTTCAATTCCATACAGGCTGAGATTTAGAGGTGCGTGTTGGATAGTTTTATATTTTTTGTTTTTAATGGTTTTAAAAACATCAGAACTCGGTGCCACAGAAGTTGATTCTGATACGATATTGGATTCTAATTTTAGCACTGTTGGAGTGTTTGTGATCCCTTCCGGATTTCTTGAATTTGAAATAATGAAGGAGGCAGGAAATTTCTTCGGATTCTCTGATTATTCAATAGGTTGTATTCTTGTTCCATTCGTTCCATTTCTTCTAAAGTCTCTGGAGCATCGCCCTGGAGCTGAAGATCAGCCATAGGATTGTTTTAAACCATTTACGCAAAACTGAATACAAAAATAACCTCGTGTCACACCGATTAACATAAAAAACATGATGGATCGAATTTCCATCTACCTTGGCCAAACGGAATGATATCGACCCATTTCCTACACAGATGGTAACTGGTGATGAGAAATCGGTCACAAAAGATTGTACGGAAACGATGTGGTCGAAGCGTGGTGAAGCAAACAGTGGCCACACCAGGGCTAACGGCTAGAAGGTTCTACTGTGCATTTGATGGGACTGGAACGAAATTTTTTATTATGAGATGCTTCCATATGGCCAAACACTAAATTCGAAACTCCACTGTCAACAACTGGACCAATTGAAGCTAGCGATTAACCAAAAATGGCCAGAATTGACCATCAGAAAAAAAAGTTGTGTTCCACAGAATAACATCAGGCCACACACGTCTGTAATGACTCGGCAGAAACTCCGGGAGCTTGGTCTGGAAGTTTTAATGCATCCTCGACATAGTCCCGACATGGCATCATCTTTTTCTCGCATTGCAACTTTCTAAGTGATAAGAAATTGGCATCAAGAGAAGATTGTGAAAATCGTTTCATAAAGTTTTTCGCCATTGAAGATCTGAACTTCTATGAGAGTGACATTATGAAGCTTCCTTTAAAATGGCAACAAATTATAGAACAAAATCGTACATATTTGATCCAAAGCGGATAGTTCGAAACTTGTTAAATAAAGTCTTGAAATTCACGCAAAAAATTATGGATTTTTATTCCCCAACCTAATATACGTGCATATCAGAGGTAGCACATGTATACTTACTAACAGATTGTACAAGATTATGGAAAATAATTTGAATCCAGTATAATCCTGACATTTTTAGAATTCCATTGGAGCTGATCAAAGAGTTTTCAAGAATATTGAAAGATTGAAAATTTCAAATAGAAGTCAGCTAAGAGTAGGATATCAAATACCATAGGAAATTCGATTAAAATGAGTATATTACGCATATTTGTATGAAATCTGCAGCACCTCATATCCCATGAAAAGTTCTGAACCTACAAATTCGAAATTGTCGAGATTACTGTTTCAAATCAGCGAAGTGAAAATTATCCAATACGTTTTTTTCCAATTCTGTTAACAAAAAATTTTTCTCCTTTTCAATTGGCCTTTCCACCGATATTTCAGTGGAATTGCATGTCTCCTGAATAATAAACATGATTTGGGCCAACTAGCGATCTCCCAGACTTCGATGTGATTTTCTGTCATTTGGGTTGGACTGCGTTTTCAACTCGTTCCGAGGTCCAGTATTGATGCGGTTTATTTTAATTTCGTCGATGTGGGTTGACGGGTCAAATTGAAAATGGCCATAATTTCCTACTTTATGATTCATAGGATGAAATGATTTGTTTTTATGTGTGCTTGTGTCGAATGTAGGGGGCCGAAATGGGTCCCAAACGTTCGGTCCGCGTTTGTGCATGGAGCGCCGTCTGTATTCGACAAAATTTCATAAAATCGACCTGATTATTATCCCAGGCAATTGCTCCATTCAATTGGAAACAAGTTAATTTTCAGCAATTGAAATGAGCGATTTTAGGATTTCAAACGTACGACCGCGGCAAAACTATTTCCTATGATTGTATTATCATATCTGCATTAAAATTTTTAGAAAACAGAGTAATGATTATTTGTAGGTATATTACTCTGCCCTTGCTGTCTGAAAACCTTACGAGGATTCCTAGCTATGTTTTGAGATATGGTAATACTGATGTGAATATGTCAAACCTGACAACGTTATCGTAAAGGTGGTATTTCGAATGGCCCTAGTCTATGTAATCTCATGTGCAGGTCTTTGCGCATGCATACTGTATAATATTTGAGTAATATTGTACGATACATAATCTATATAACGTGGTTGCTTCCAAAAAAACTGAGTTGCTCTATTAAAGAAGAGTGCCCACAGAAACCATAAACTAAATTCCATGTTATTTCGTTATACCAAAGCAATCCCCTCTCTAAGAGTCTACTCCACGAGTCTACTCAAGTTATTCCAAAACACTCAACACACGAGTCTCCTCGAAATAGTCAGACCGACACTACCACACAGAAAAAGTTAGTAAGGTACTTTTATATACATTCATCATTTTATGACACGTATTATACTCCAATATATTTTCTATAATTTTTGATCTCTGACAACAGATACATACATTTTAATACAGTCCACTTATCTATAATCTCTGACACCAGGTTTTCAGCTATTAGTCTATTTATATTAATTGTATCTAATAATAATAATCCCTGACACCAGGTCTTCACACACAGACTATTTATATTGGTTATATCTTAAGGACGTTGATTCCGAAATACATAGGTTATTTTGATATATTGGCAATTTTTCTAACCAGTTCTCTAATCTCTAAGCAATTTCGATTTCACTGAAATTCCATTTGAAATAAACTTATTACAAATTTACATTGTCGGGCATGATAGATATTCATGGTCCAATTATCCGGAATATTTCTTCATCCATGCTCTAATATTGTGTCATAATTTGAACACTTGTAACTGAAAAGCTGACTTCCTTCTTTGCAGCGTGCAACAATTGATACACACCAAATTGAATTCCTCGAAAAATGTGAATACCTCATCAACCGCAAGCAGACTTCATCGTATACCAGATACTACCTGAAGTTCAAGCAAACCCAACAGTCACAAGTATCTGCAGCCTAACCAGTGAAACTATCCGAATACACAGTTTGTTCCTTCGTTTCAGTTCGCAAAGTGCAAAACTTCTTGTGCAAAACACGGCATAGTGAAAGGAACTTCTAGCGGGGATCACCAGACAGGATTACCACGAAATTAGGTTAAGGCCACAGCACCAAATTTTCCTTTCATTATCCCTTTTTCTCAGAATTCTAGTTGTTCGTCATTTTATTTTAAGAAGTTACTTAACCTGGTTCATTTATTTTCAGTTTCTTTAGCATATAGCGAACAGTTATTTATGTGTAAATAGCAATGATAGCTAATTATTCGCAATGAAAGCTGGTTAACAAGATGTGCGAGAACCGAAATTGAAAATTAGGCGAACGATGTGTGATGAAAACTCTATCGAAGTCAACACAGTTACTAGGATGTTGTAGGAGAGGTTACTATAAACAAAGCTACATTAGACCTGAATTAGGTGAGGGGTTGCATATCCCTCACACTATTGCAGTCAAAAAATTAACTATTGAGTTTCTTGCAGAGCATATCAATACACGTGGACTAATTCAAATTCCTATCAACATACAAACCCAAGAATCTACTATTGTGGGCAGATGTTATTCAGAAATTTGAATAATGTAATTTCAACCCACGAACTGACTTATCTTTACCTAGCAAGCGTTAAAGAGTTCCTCCCAACTCCGAGTCTTAACTACAACTGAGGTGTCGTCGGCATAAAGCACAAGCATAAAGAGAGATAAGTAAATGGGTTTGTCATTTATGAATAGTAAAAATAAAAGTGGTCCCAATACAGAATCTTGAGGAACCCCATAATCGATATGAAATTGAACCGAATAAGTTATTATTATCCTGATACTCCTAGATCTTCTATGAAGATTCCTCAGAAGATTTTTCAGCTTGTGCGAGTTAGGAGTTCAGTTGTGTTCTGGGTAGGCTTTGTTACTGCGATCTTGCGCCTCTTTAGGTCACAGCACTAATAATTTTTGACCCAACAGTGAAATGGTGACCGACACCCGTCCAACTAGAAAATGTCTTCTCTACCTGAACAGGATTCGAACTCGAACCTTCCGGTCACAAGCCCGATGCTCTGAGCTGTTCGCACTCAATCCAATCTTTATGGGCATATTTCTCTGGTTAAGATAGCTACGCAACCAATGAAGAAATATTCCCCTGACCCCTAAGCTACAGCATTGATTTAAAATGAATTCGAAGTAAAGTATTTCGAAGGCACAAGATGAATAAAAAACAAGAAAGCAACATGTAAATTGTGGTCCATACATTCGTAAACGGATTCTATGGAATAGATTACAGCCGTCTGTGTTTTTTACAGCATCCAAGAACTCAAAGTTAGTAACCGGATGGATATCTACTTAAGTTGTAGTTGTACAGGATATAGATTAATTATCACCATAACAAGTCTTCAGCTTTTATTCAGCGATTATGGTGAAATTATTGGAAAACATGTTAACCAGCTCTGTAGGATTATCATATCTTAGTCCACCTACACCAATCACTTCTGAAGGCGTTTTTTCCTATAAGTGTATGAATTCACAATATATATAATATATATATATATATATATATATATATATATATATATATATATATATTATCATAATATTATTATTATTATAATATTGTAGCGACCACCTTCTTCACTCATTGTCCAGAAACCTGCCTAACTGTCGAACGTTGTATATCTCACGTGAAAATTTCTGTATTTAGCTTCAATAAATCTTACTTAAAGTGATGAAATTAGTGGAGTAATTCTTAGCCATGTAATTCTTAGCGATGTTGACACAGACGACGTGAATCAAGTCAGTGTAGTTGATTCAAGTAGTTGGTGAACGTATAATTTCTCTTACAAAGTTTATCCTCAGAGTTTTATTCTAATGAATCCATGCAAATGTTTTCTTCAGAATGACAAATATGAATTAGCATTCGAGTCGTACAGGGTTATCTATTTTGTGCTTCAGAAAGTAAACGTAAACAAAACACTATTTCAGTTAGAACCTCAATCAAATTTTTATTTCAACATACAGGACTCGATCCTTGAGGGGTAATTTTCGATGACTGGCCGGCATATGTCGGGCAATATCTCACCGATAGTTAACGCATGTTGGTTTCCAGATCGTCAATAGTCTGAGGATTATCGTCATAAATACAAACCTTGGCATAACCCCACAAAAAAAATTCAAAGGCGATAAATCACAAGATCTCGGTTGCCAATTCACATCGCCGAAACGAAAAATAAGACGTCCTGAAAATTTTTCTTGCAATAAAGTCAAAACGGGTCATGTTGTGTGGCTTGTTGCACCATCTTGCTGGAACAACATATCTTCCTTCCACTTCCATATCATCAGTTTCAGGCCAAAAAAATCAGTAATCATTCGGCTATAGCGATGAGAATTGGCGGTTTGAGTGACACATTCATTTTCAAAGAAGTACGAACCAATCATTCCACCAGACCAAATTGCACAACATACAGTGACTTTTTGTGGATTTAATTATTTCTCGGCAGTTACATGACGATTTTCATTGCCCAGACGCGACAATTCTGCTTCTTTACATGATCACCGAGTGAAAAATTAGCTTCTTCGCTGAAGAACATATGATGCTATAAATGGTCATCTAAACGTTGTAGTTCAAGCTCCCAATCGGTATATGTTCTACGCATTCTATGATTAGCTGGCTTTAGCTCTTGTGTCAACTGAATATAAGGATGGAGATGCAAATCCAGATGCAAAATACGCCATGGCGTGCGTAAGAGAGGCCCAAATATTGTGAGCGCCGATGAATTGATACATTTGGATATTCGACAACACTTTCACTTTCAGTAGTAATATTTTCAATCGAGCGTGCATTTCGATGATGTACAGGCATTAAGGCATCATATTTTCACTTACACCATTTGTCACACTCAGATGGTCAAGTCGACCATAATCTGTCCGTAATGCTCGAAACGTACTAACTACAAAATCATCGTAGTTTTCACAATTTGTTTACATTCAACAGTAGATAACTATCCATGTTGTTAAATGGTTAACCTTTAACTAAACATATGAAGATTCGGATCACAGTTCTGTTTGACATATGTCATTGAAACATGGTATACTTTTACAACTTATCCATACTTACGTATCTACATGTTTATGTATGTACATATATATGTATATACATATATATGTTGCATTTATAAATTTATATATATATATATATATATATATATATTTTTTTTTTTTGTTTGTAATGTTTAAAAAAATAAGTAATTATACGAATATATTAAGGAAAAGACCGATGTATAAGAATTCAATCGTTAGAGTGTGATACAATCAAACTCAATTAAAAAACATCAATCCTTTTGACAATCTTAAATAGAATTCACAAGTAGCATTCAATTTATAAATATTAAAGGATTAAGAAAGTCAGAGTTGCAAGAAATGGAAGTAATTGGAATTTTAATTTCTAATTTGAAAACTGTTGAAAAGATTTGAATATCAAAACAGATTTAATCTGTTATTCTTCTACAATTTTAATTTCAAAAAAAATTTTCATTCAAAAAACTTTTAGAATTAAATTAATGTCTACAATAAGCACCACTTATATTTAATAGACGTATATAATCAAAACTCAATATACAATGTCAAATGGAATAAATAAACCAACAGATATAAAAAAGTCATTAAAACTAATAAATAAATATATAAAGGAGACAAAATTTTTGTTTCTGATCTTACCATTAAGTATTGAATTGTATCAGTCCTTACTTGGTGAAAATCCATATTAAATAATATTTAAATAAGGTTATTCTGATTTTCACAAATTTTTATTGTTATGTTCACAACAATTGTTTCGCTATCACAGTAGCATCATCAGGCAAGATCACATTTTGAATAACTTTGGAATTCAATTTTTTGAGAAAACTATAAAAGGACGAAGCAGAGGAAATGTCATTGAGTATGATACCCTACACAGCAGAGATCACGTCGTTTTGTTTCAAAGTAGAATACTTTTTTTTTACTCTTCAAGAATCCCGTTCCATACTTAAAATGAAATTAACATTGTTATTGTGATTGGAAATGTAATCAAGAAATACGTTACCTGAATTTTTTAAGTGGAAATATCCCACATATAAAAGAAGTATAAAACAAATTGGATGTTAAGAAGTAATCAACGAAGTGGGCTGTGATTCCGAACATTCCAGAAATATCCTTCTCCAAGAATCAAACAAAATTGCGAAACAGAGGGAAGTCGTCATAAAAGAACATTGAAAATTGATGAACAAACTTACCACAGGTAGAAATAAGTTTATTTCTGTAAAAATTTCTGATTCAAATTCAACATGTTTTATTCACGTTAGAATTACGACATTTAGAAATAGGCATTTAGATTAACATAGAAGTATAGGAACATAGATATTAGATTAGTTTATTGGTCACAGATTTATACTTGAAATAACTTTGATTCAATATATATTTTAAAGATTAACTAATTAAAATTCAAATTAAACCCTCCTATAAAAACAAATCGAAATTAATAATATTTTAATATCAATTTGCAATTACAACATTATAATATTAAGAGTTAGCTGGCGCACACACAAAATATGAAACTATATATACGGGTGATCTAACAAGTATACATAACGAAAACTTAACTTATAATAGTAAATTCCATGATAAAATATAACCCATAAAAAAGGTGATAAAACAAATCTTTTGTCATTAAAAATAATAATATAATATTATAATATTAATTAATTATTAATACTAATTCGAAAACTACATTTATTTACATCATAAGATATACATATATATATATATATATATATATATATATATATATATAATATACAACTTAAATTTTCTTGAATCCTGTTATTTGTAATAATGCTGGAGTTTCTTAGGATATCGGATTCAGAAAGAAACTCCAGAATTATATATATATATATATATATATATATATATATACATATATATATATATATATATATATATATATATATATATTATGTATATGGGAGTTTTTTGATATAATTCTGATTGAATTTTGTGATGATCAGTATGTTTATGCAAGCCAGTACCTTTAGGACATTAATCAAATTTCTAAGTTTCCTTTCATATTCATACCTAATTTTATTATTTCAACAGGAGAAATGGAATTATATTATGACCCCTTATACATTTCAATATTATACAAGTTTTGATTGACATCCAGATCAACTTTTGTCCTTTTCAATGAAAATTTTCATATATCAAACTTTACCTAAGATATTTCTTCGTAAATTTACATATTAAATTCTGATAGTAAGTTATGAAATTACATTTCTTCAAATGAATATTCAGATATAAATTATAATGATTTTTATCTGTTAACGTAACAAAAATCCTCAATGACACTTTTCGGATACTGAGGTTGGTTAAAATTTTTCAGTTAAAATGAAATAATTAATTGTGAGTGTTTTACTTTGACTAATAAGTATTTTCAAAATAATGTGTAATGAGGTAATCTATAATGTCTTTCTCTGACTCTGCTATTCAGGCTATTGTTTATTGAACCATATCTTCTAAGAATCTGTCTCAGCCTGTGGCGTTGAATGTTCTCCATTTTTAAAGGAAAATTAGGTACCTCATTTGTATACCTATCTTCGGATACCCACATAGATACATCTAATGGATATCATTTTCACCTCATGGGAACTGATCAGAAGTGCGATAACGTCTTCATTATACTTTTGTCGGCTTCGCTACTGATCACAAGTATAACACCGGCATCTCTTTATGCTTTTGTAGCTCAATTATCCTTGTACTCTTCTACCTCGATAACCGTATTGTGAGTTAAGATCATCATCATGAAGTGAACCTCTGCTTTCAATGGATCGGTTATGTCGGGTTGTAAACAGAACTAATCGAATTAGAGGGATATTGATGGTTACTGTTGAACTCTGATAAGGATATTCGTGAGCTGTCGTTATGTATTTATAGATTCTTGCTTTAGATAGGTTGCTTTTGATGTTACATATGGCGTCCATGAATTCATTGTTCGTTTGCAATGAAGTTTAAAGAATACTTTTTCTATTCAACTATATGATATTTTGTTTTTGATTTTGAAAAAAAGGTGAAATATACGCAGCAGCAGTAGGTTTGTTACACGAGGAAAAAATAATTCCTTCAACTTGACATTGGAGCAATTTGGAAGTCTTACATCCAGAAGGAAAATATTACATTCATAATTTTAACTGACAGACGGTAATATAATTATTAGTTACTAGGCTGTTTCACATTATGTTTTGATCAATGTAAAACAAAATAGGAAGTAACAGTAATAAATTCATAAAATATAAAATAATCAGCAAGTAAACACAGTTACTATCTGCTGTTTAGGAAACATTAAGTATTCAGGCTTCAAGTGACATATAAATGAAAATGTAATTTTTTTAATTCACATGATCAGATTTTATGATTTAATGTACAAAGAGAAAACTAAAAATAAGATATTATCTAAAAAACTCATTGTTTCCTTGAATTTTTCATTTAATTCGTAATAAATAACATACAATTTTTACCTATTTTTAATTCTAAGCAGTATTACACAGTATAACATTTCGATCAGATTTGACTGAATTCATCAACATAGCCTCCTCAAGGCGATAAAATTATTCGAGGGCTTCTTTAAACTTTGGATATTTTTTTGAAGAACAATTTATCTTTGGCCTTAAATAGACGTTTGTCTTGGTGATCACCATCTCATTCGAGTCATGAGTAGAGACATGTAAAATTGTCTTGTTGAAAGATCACATTTTATATTTAGATAGTTGATGTATCTGAAAACAGAAACTGTATTTCTTAGAAATTTTATATTTTATAGAGGCTATAAATGTTCTGGTTTTATATTTAAATTATTCTACATTAAATAACTTCATATGTTTCTTCAAATATAACAATTCTTTATTCACAAAGTGGCTCTCTCAGATATTACATACTCGATCTTTTAAAAAATGTTCTATTGTAGTATTGTAATAGTTTTATTGAAGTATTTGTTTTTTGCGGAATCTCATAATGCTTTTAATTTTATTAGCACGTCTGAATAGTTACTTATTTTTTAATGTTTTGTATGCAAATTATTTTATTAATTAATGCTCATTATTCACTGATATACTATCATTCAATAATTCATTATAAGTTTTAATTATATTGGTAACACCATGTTTATAATGGTTTCTATGCGATATGCCTAACAGTGAATATTATATTGAATATTGTATATAGTTATTGAATTTTAAATGATATTTGAGTCTATTATTTTATAAACTCGATTTCCTCATTTTTCAATTTCGTTTCTGCTAGCCTGAATCTAGTATAAATAACATGATCTGAGAGTCTTACTTGTCCTAATCCATTTGTTTAGAATTCAGTTTTTTCTAATGAATTATAAGTTTTTATGCGTTTCCATAAGTGGTATCCACACTATATATAATAATATTTTCTTAGTTTACTATACTAGTTATATTTATAGCATCAAGTAAAAATCGATTCAATCTAATATTTGGAATATCGTTATTTGTTAGAGGCTATCATAAATTTCACCACCGTCCGTCATCAATATTTCAGTTTCAATCGATATACTGCCTTCTATAATAATATATGCACCTCCATGTAAATTATTACATAGATCTGTAAAGTTTTTTTTCCGTAGTGGGTGGATTTTAGGCATCATTTATTCTATTGAAGAGCTGAATCTAGGTAAGAAATCAGCGCTACTTTTTTAGATTCATCAGCTGACCTATAAATGCTTTTTCATCAATGTTTGTTCAAGTATGGGTTGTAAAAAATTGTTATACATAGTATCACCACGGTATGCCGTTGGCCTTGGGACTGAAATCAATCTCGAATTGTCCCTTTAGCCATAATACACCTATTTACAGGTGAATTCTACCAGAATAGTTATTGGCTATTTGAGGAAGGCCTCTTTTCCAAGTGACTACCAAGCAGTCTCCACAGACCACCCCTAGAGGTAGAAAGTGTGATAAGGATTACGCCATATCATCGCGCTCGGCGAGAACCCCTCCGAAGAGATGAACCCACCAGCTTCCAGTTTGGGCCCCGACTCGAAAGCCAGGACCGTCTGACTGGTAGCAGCGAAGCACTATCCAACCTCTACTGGCTCAGCAGGTCAGTACCCGAGTTGGTTTGAGACGCAACTCACCCGCCGGAGGGAATTCTTATCCATCCACCCGAACGCAGTCCCATAAACTAGGATAAACTCAAGATTGACGACTACAATTGATCCTGGTACGAGCACCGTCTAGCGGACTATACGCCCTGACCCACCGAACCCATGTGAAGTCATTTGATTGATCCTGGCGTCAAGCACTAATGGCGGAGCCATTTCGTCGAGATCCACAAACCCTAAATTGTTACGCACAGATCCAGGGGCCAGGACAGGCCGGTCGAACCGTCAAGTCCCGTTAAACCCCGAGTCGTTTCATGAGAATATCCCGAAAATGGGGGTCTGCGAACAGATTAATGAAATACCCCCCTAGTCCAGCATGCGGACTTTCAACCACTGCCCCCTCGAGTCCAACACCAAATGGGGTGGCCAGGTGGTACAACTAACACCTGTGGGCAGGACCACCCCCCCGAGGTAACGCAGTATGCTACATAACGCACTCGGCCATTACACAGAATCCGGAGATTTATACTGCGATAGGGTAGAGTACGCCAGTTTTAAGGGAGAAGCCCTGTGCTGCGACAGACTCCCTTGTCACTGAGTTAATCAACCGGCTCAGCCCTCCATTTCACCTGAGTGAAACTAGGGCCCCATTCGGAGATCTTCCACCATACAGGTCCAGTGACTGGCGCGAAATGGCATTACGTTAGACACCAAGACTTAACCCTCCAATTCGCCGGGACGAATCTAGGGTCCTAGTCAAGAGAGCGCCCCCATCACGTCAAGATCTAATGCCTGGGGGGCGACACCTATTTACAGGCAAATCCGTTTTTTGTTAGTCTTCCTTTAAGTTAGGAAGTTCTAAGATTAACTTTGAAGCTACTTAATGAATTAAGGAATCCGCCGTTCGACCCCCCCATAATAGTGTAACGTAAATTTTATTAAGTCATATCTTTGAAATTCGAGCTTTCAGACAACACTAATTCCATTATGAACGAATTCTGGACATTAAATCTGAATAAAATTGGCTCCAGATATAAATTATGTATTTGTCTGTGATCGATACATAGGATCTATGGTACAATACCAGATAACTAAGTATTCCTGTGTCATTGTAAGCTAATGTTTAACAACACTACCAAATAATTGTTTCAAGAGTAGATTTCTAATGTTATGTAAACGAAAACATACTCGCAGACACGTAGATATAATTCAGAATGTTTTTTTGTTACGGTTAATAAACTGATATATTTGTAAAAAATTCGAAGGAAGTTTTTTAAAGATGAATCGTTGGGTTTACAATTATCTACGCCACTGAAGTTACTTCTTTGTTTGGGTCGTTATAGATATATCTAACTGAGACTATATTTAAATCATTCACATCACATGCCCAGCCTAGTAATTTTCAAAGACCATTATAATAACATTTGAGTCCCTTTCATATCAAATAAGACGAGAACACATCAAGAGGTGAAACAACCCAGGTTAAGCAGTCGTTCAAAAATCAAGGATACATGGTGTTTATTGTTTCTGAAAATAATAAAAATAATATCACCGTAATTTTCCGTGATGATATTCTTCTTCGAACTGCGAGCGCCATCTATTGACGAATAGACGAACTCTATAACTATAAAACTGATCAATACTTGGCCTTTCGGACGAACTCTTGCAATGGATTCTTTAAATTGGTTGAAAACTCGTAGGATTTTTTAACCCTTTCGCTATCTGTTGGCATTCCATCGAAGTTCACCTACACATTGGCGTGGAGCAGGAGGTATGATATAAAAGAGTTCATTGCTTTTAGTTTAACATTTTCAATTTTTCATTATTTCGCGCTTGACCTAAATTCATCTTGAAGTGACAAATTAAGAAAGAGTTTTAATTTACCCTATTTTTAAATTCAACAACAATATTTTCGTCATGCCATGGTGAATATCGCTTGTAATCAAACAAAACAAAAAGTTGTTCTTAAATACTTGTGTACAAAAATTAAGACCTGAGAGATATTTTATCACTTTTTTGGAACTTCTTGATAAAGACTGTGGTTTTCGTTTCCAATACGTCAAATTCTGAATTGTTATCAAAATTATTTGTCTAATAAGTGGCATGTATTGAATATTGTTATTATTAAAATAATTTTTTTGTGTTTCCTTATTATTTTCTTAAATAACCAACTAATATGTATACAGGCAAGTACAAGTTAAGTATTTTTCAATAAAGTACCTGAACGAATCATTAAAAATTCAGCGCCATATGATTATTTTTGTTTTTCTTCAACTATATGCCAAACTATGGAATTTTCCTTCCTATTTAAGTTAACAAGATAGATTATATATAATTGCTTCGTGCTGTTTCTATTCAATTCTTTTCAGTAAATTTTCAATACTTAACAGTTTGAATGCATTATTTCACGAAATTGGTTAATAGTATTGTATCCTTTTTCAACATTTTTATGTCATAGGTATGTTGATAAGTCCATACAGCATACTATTATAACCTTATAATCTGTTGGGAATGTGCCATTTGTAGAATAGTCTATCGGAAGATTAAGTTTATTATTTATTGATATTGCAATATTTATACAGAAAAATTATAAAATAATAAGAACAGGTTTTCACTGGATAGAAGGAATATTACAAAATTCGAGTATCAAAACAGATTTTATCTGTAAGTATGCTATAATTTTAATTGCAAAAAATTGTATTAAAAAATTTTAGAATTAAATTGTTATCTTATAAGCACAGCTTATATTAATTAGACGTATAAAATCAAAACTCAATATACAATATCAAATCGAATAAATAACGCAACAAATATAAATTGTCAATTAAAATTGAAATTCTAAGTTTCTAAGATATATATATATATATATATATATATATCTTAGAAACTTAGAATTTCTTGAATCCTGTTATTTAAAGTAAAGTTGGTTGTTCTGTTTATATATTGTTTGATTTTTTTTATTAATTGTATCATCGCACATGCGCGTAGCACTTTTCTAATACAGAATCTATATCGTATTTTTTGTATTATATACAAGGTGTCCCAACGAAAATTTTACTACTCAGTATTCAGAAAAAAAGAATTTTCGAAGATTTAAAAAAAACAGGTCAACTTCTGTTATGAGAGGGACGAATTTAGATCACGAAAAAACCACCTTCATGAAGGTGCCATCAACCCTCAACATTTTTTGAATAGGGAAGATATGTTGAGTGTTGATGAGTTTGAAAATTATCTATGTTCCCTACAGAACTCAGTTCAAATTTTCAAAATCGGTTCATTATTCACGAAATAATGTAATATTGAACTCCGCCAAAAGATGATGTTGAACAGACAGTTGAACCGCCCAAACTCAAGAACTCTAGAGTTTTTTTAATGTTTTTACTTTAAAAACAGACGATTTTCTTATCGTTCATAGTGGGAAAATGTGTAAAACGAATAAATTCATTACAATGTTTACTTTTTTTTTGAAGATTCTTTCAGTTTTTCGTTTTTGCATCATAGTTGGGTTTGAGACTTAGTTTCGTTAGCGAAAATGGTTTATTCTATGGAAGAAAGAATAGAAATTCTCGAATTATACTATCGGAGTGACGAAAATTCTAGATTTACTTTAAGGTATTCAATAACAATCATCCAGAAAGAAATGTAAGTCACCAATATGTTAAGCATTTGATGAATAAATTGGAAACTACTGGTTTCGTTCAGAATAAGAGACATGAAGTTTAGCGTCCAGTCCGAAATGAAAGCTATTGAAATTGCAGTATTGGTACATTTACATATGGATAATCGGCAATCTATCAGAACTTTAGGACGAGCATATAATCTTTCGAAATCTAGCGTTCATCGAATTGTGAAAACTCATTTATTTCATCCTTACAAGATAAGGCTGGTGCAAAGTTGAATGAAGATGATCCTGACCGTCGGGTTAAGTTTGTGAACAATTTAGTTAGTTACTGAATAAAAACCCACACCGAATCTACAATACAATCTTTTCTGACGAGTGTACCTTTATGTTGAATGCGGAAGTCAATAGACATAAGTGTCGGTACTGGAGTGATAGTAATCCTCATTTATTCATGGAGACACATACACAAATTGAAATTTTGGGTATGAATATCACGAAAACATTTTGTTCGACCAATTTTTATCGATAGGAATCTCGACGGAACAACATATTTGAATTTATTAGACGACATTATTGATTTAATGATAACTGATATTCTAGAAAACGATGAGAACCTTTTAGAAAATGAACTCACATTGCAGTAGGATGGTGGACCTCCACATTTCGATATCCCTGTTCGACAATTTTTGAACGAACGTTATCACCACCAGACATTCACGAAAATGTTAGAGAAGGATTTGAAAGTAGACAATATCATTGTATGGAGGTTGGAGGTGGTCATTGAGAACAATACATACATTAGTTCTTTAAATGGTTCACATTATCATTACTTACACATCTGGTGTATTTGAATGTATTGGGTATCTGTTTGGGTTACCCTTCTGATAATGTTCAATATCAAATTGCTTCTAATGAATTTAATGCGTTTTACACATTTTCCCATCAAGAACGATAAGAAGATCGAATGTTTTTGAAGTATAACATTCAAACTAAATGAATCACGATCATTCATGCATAACAACCTGCAAGTACATAGACGATACTGTCTTCCAGTGAAAGATAGATCATTGTTGTAATATTTTACTTCGTGATAATAATAATTTTCTCCTTAGACTTCTCAAATGACTGGAAAGTTCAATTTGTTTGCTAATTAAATTGAGAATATCCTCAACCGAGGACAAAACGTTTTTTTGATATAAATAGTACTTTTCCGTTTTGTTTGTGGAATCCAATATCCTAAGAGCCTCCAACCTTATTTTATATATATATTATATATATATATATATATATATATATATATATTATATATATATTACATATATATATATATATATATATAAAAAAACTTTCCAATAAGCGTACTTCTGGGCTTGATGAGATACCTAGTTTCGTGGTCAGGGACTGCATAGGAGTGCTCTCTGTCCCGCTGGCACACATATTTGATGTTTCCGCAAACTTGGGCATATATCCTTCAGTTTGGAAACGGTCCAAGATAGTTCCCATTTTTAAAAAGGGTGACAAATCGATGATCTCGGATTACCGACCCATTTCTATCTTGTCGAATTTTTCAAAGATTTTTGAGATCATCCTTTACAATTTGATTTTTCCTTTTGTCCGCAACAAAATTGCTGACAGCCAGCATGGATTCATGCCCAAAAGATCGACGACAACTAATCTCGTTTCATTTTTCGAGGAGGTACTAGGTACATTGGATAGATCAGGTCAGGTAGACGTCATATATACTGACTTTACGAAAGCCTTCGACAAGATTGATCATAGTATTTTAGTCAACAAATTGGAGAATAAGTTTGGTTTCAGCCATAAATTAGTCAATTTGATCGGGTCATATCTGTCAGACAGAATTTGTCGTGTTGAGATTGAAGGTTATTGTTCTGTTGAATTTTGTGCGACATCTGGAATCCCTCAGGGCTCCAACCTTGGGCATTTACTTTTTCTTTTGTTTGTCAATGATGTAGTGGATGTGATTGATGTATCAGTATTGTTATTCGCAGACGACCTAAAACTTTTTCATCGGATACTCAGTCTCCTTGATTGTGCTAAGCTACAAGCAGCACTCGATAGCCTTTCAATATGGTGCGAAGACAATAGATTGAGTTTGAATATATCTAAATGCTGTGCTATGACATACACGAAGAAGAAAATGGTCATTAATTTCGATTATAGCATCAGTGACACAGCGCTGTCTCGTATAACTGAGATAAGGGATCTGGGGATTGTATGTGACAGTGGTTGTTCCTTTGTACCTCATATGAGTCAGTTGATACTCTCATCAAATAGAACATATGGGTTCATAGTCCGAAACACTAGGAACTTCCGGAATTCGGATACCTTGATAGCCCTGTTCAATTGTTTAATAAGAAGTCGATTGGAATACTGTAGCATCGTTTGGAGACCTATATATAACTGTCATAGGAAGAGCATTGAGTCGGTGCAGCGAAAATATTACAAGTTTTTGATGTGGAGAGAGGAAGGTGTGTATCCTCCCATAGGCTATGACAACAATCTTTTGCTCTCCAGGTTCGGTACCATATCCACTACCGACAGGGTGAATATAAGTGCACTAATGTTTATGTTCAAGATTGTTAATGGAAAAATTGATTGTCCGGACCTTTTGTCAGGTCTTCCGTTTCTGGTTCCCCGTTTGGGTTCCAGAGGCGAGATGGTCTTTTACTGTGGGACGGGGAGAACGAATGCCAGTTTTCGGTCTCCCATAGGTTACACATGTGGTATAATAAATGCGCTCGGCAATGCATGCGACATTTTCTTCGACTCTCCTCGGACCATAGTGAATGCCTATTTGTCACAACGCACCTGAATTTTATGGGGATTGTTTTTTATTTTTTTTCATTGTAGTGCTTTGTGCACCATGTCAATATGAAACTGTATTCTGATTTTTTGTGATTTCCTGTAATTGGGAGTGTATCCTGTAGGAAATAAATTACTTATTATTATTATTATATATATATATATATATATATTTATATATAATATATATATATATATATATATATATATATATATATATATATATATATTATATTTTGCTTTCATTTAGCATCCAAATAACTCTTAATTCATGAGAAGATGGGTTAGAATATCAAATTCTTTTTCTGGAGAAGGTGCTGTATATTTTTTAAGAGAGGAAAATAAAAGGCTTTTCCAAGTTCTATATGAAACATTTTTTGGTAATGGAATTTGTTATTCCTTAGTATCCGCTCGAAACAAAAATTGTCTTGGGTGATGGATTTAGATAATTTTGATTGGTACTTCATGTTCTCTTTTGAATCTTTATTGATTGGTTATCGGTGACATGTGTTGATAATCGATATGTCTATAAAGTGAAACAGTGTTTTCTAAGATGTTATTAAATTTCATTCTGAAATGTTTTCAAGGTAATGATAAGATTAAATCTATAGAGGTTTCGGAGAATTAATCCAGCTATTATCTGTAATATGAAAAAAATCTTCGTAGTATTATTTCAATACATATTGTTTGAATTTTTTCATAATTTATGTTATCACACAAGCGAGTAGTAGTTTTCTAATATGGAGTTTATATCGTATCTTTTTTTCATTATGTTCTGTGAGATAGCCTTATTTTAGCATGGTGCTCAAACATGATCTCAAAATTATCTTTCTAAACAGAATACTTGATGAATGAAGGAATGTATGTGAAGTTTATTGATTGTTTTTACTTAGGATCCAAAAAACTTCCAACTGGCGAGAAGAAAAGAATTCCTTTTTGAATTTTATGTGGAAAAATTTTTGATGATTGAATTTGTTGTTCCTCAATATCCACTCGAAACAAAATTTGTCTTGGGTGATGGATTTAGATAATTTTGCTCAATACTTTATGTTTTCCTTTGATTCTTTATAGGCAAGTTGTGTTAAACAACATGTGTTAATAAACTATATGTCTATAAAGTGAAACCGTGTTTTCTGAGGCATGTTGTAAAATTTAATTCTAAAATGTTTTCAAGAGATTTTTCAGATTAAATCCGTAGAAGTTTCGAAGATTCGGGATGTACTAGAGGAACGAATGAAAAAGCCGGGAATGGAATCTGGTTCTGTTTACATCCAATGTATTCAAGCTTTTTTTACATTTCTGACATCATGTATGATTGCAAGATTTGAATAATCTTGGGTATTATCACAGTCAGTATTGTATACATTTCGGTATACACACTGAAAATATTCAGCACAGAGATCGTTATCTAACAATTTTGTTTGTGAACGTTTAGAATCACCAATTACGCTCAGAATATCAACAAACGATATTCCAATTTTCTGCACCATTTTCTTAACGACTAAAAGGAGACCAATAGCGTTTGCGAATAGTAAACGCGAATAGTAAATACAAACATTTTCAGATATAGCCCTCATGATGTTTTAGAAAACCAAAAATATTCTAGGGTGACTGAAAAATCTGGTCCTAATAAATATTATATACTTCGTGAGGGGTTTGTTTTTGACATAAATACACAAATAAATATTGAAGGATTCGGAAGTTTCTGGTACCGACGAAGAAAATGTTTCACTCAACAGTTCCTAGGAAGACTTCGTTATTTTCTACGTTCCCTCACTTATGTTTGTAATCTTAGGAATCGTAGAAGGATGTCGATATTCTCAATTCCGTCATCAGCACACAATCTTGCCGTTCCTTCTGTTCCTTCCGACCTATACATCTGTTTTTGGTATAATCGCTGGTCATCTAGTTTACACAGCCTACTCTGACCTGAATAATGGAGAGGAACGTGACACATTTGCGTTAATTTTTAACACGTGCCCCGCTGCTGTTTGAGTTAGATTCGGAAAACGTATAAACGGGGGTGTCAAACGTAAATTAAATATACTAAATATATACAAATTAGGGATCGACACATTCCATTCGGGGTTCGCTGGCAGTTGTTAGAATGGTATGGACTGTGAAAAGTCGCTATGTGGTAGGTATTGGGGCGGGATCGTTGATGAGGGTATTTTTGGATGAGCCATTAAGATTAACCGGCTTGCTACGATTACGTTTCTGCAGAACTAGACAATGGACCAATTTTAAAATTCAAGGATATACAAAGATATAAATTATCTTTTAATCGAAAATATTTTCGTGAATACGGCGTTGCAACTTCTACCTAAGAATAGGGCTTTCTAAATGTGACAACCTTCATATTATGTCATTTAATGATTTATGATTTGATGATAGCTATCTGATCTGTTTTTGTATCAGTTCCCATTATTCTTTGCCATGAACGGATTTGACAAAACGCTGATAGTTGCAGTTTCTATTGGAAGTACCGTATAATTTGACCCCCCTATTAACTTTGTTACAAGTGGAGATACAGAAAAGAGTTATTCACAAAAGTTGTACGAAATCAACAGAATTTTTTCACATGATTTCACAAAATGGAATATATACATGCTGGACAAGATATTGAGTGCAACTTAATTTTTTCAAATGGATCATCTGTATATTTTCTTATATTTGGCTAGCTCTTTCCTCTTGATTACGAATATATATGCATGTATGGATCTATCTATCTTATTTGGAGACCTACAGAGTCTCAAATTCGAAGAACCACCTGACGCTCATTAATAGCTTGTCCAGTGGTAGGCTGAGATAAATCAACAAACGACATTGCTAACTATATGATACACGTTGATAAAAAAAAAATTTCTGAAACATGCATTACACAGAAACGGAAAATTTTGCAATATTTTCACCTTCTTTGAAGAACAATAAAAGTAAGAAAGCTGCAAGGAGAGATTATATGACATTACATCCAGAGGATCCAATTCCAAGTGAAAATACATTCCTTAATACTTACAACCGTGTAGGAGTTTTTAAAAGTTTTGAGAGAAGGAGACGCGTCTTACGCAATGAGAATTAAGAACTCAACATATTGCTTTTTTGGAGGTTATGTTATTATAATTAATTGTTGATAAATGCTGAAATTTGAATATTATTGGATTTGAAATCAACCGCATTTGACTCCATAAAAATTGTTCTAAAAAATACAGAAAATGAATTGAAGGAAGCATCACGTGAAGTTGTAATAAGCTGTTCAAGGATTCGTAAAGTGTTAAAAAAGAACAATTATAGGCCATACAAGTTACTGCCAGCACAACTCCTCACAGAAGATCAAAAGCGGAAACGCTTAGAATACTGAAAACATATGCTGCAAAGACTGGAAGATCCGAATATAATAAATTTTATAATGTGAAGGTATGAATCATCACTTTCCACAGGGAACGTATTCCACAAAAAAATAGGCATTCTAGGGAAAACAAAAATCGAAGACAACGCAAAGTACTACTCTGTCAAGAAAGTACCGGGAATTTTCAATTAAAACAACATTTTTACATTTAATCGTCAAAATTTATTGGGTCGCCCTCAAAATAGGCTCCAATACATCTATGCCAACGGCACTTCCAATTATCGAAACATTTTTTATAGGCGCTTTCCGGGATGGACTTTAGCTCTCGCGCCGAATTTTGTTTTATGGCTTCAATCGACTCGAAACGGGTGCCACGAAGGGGCAATTTTAGTTTTGGGAAGAGGAAAAAGTCGCAGGGAGCCAAATCCGGCGAATACGGTGGTTGCTGAAGCACGTTTGTTGAGTTTTTGGCGAGAAAGTCAGTCACAATCGTAGCTCGGTGAGAAGGCGCGTTATCGTCATGCAAAATCCATGAGTTGTTCGCCCACAAATTTGGCCGCTTCTTACGGATACGCTCACGCAAACGTTTCATAACGCTTAGGCAATACTCCTTGTTTACCGTCTGACCCTCTGGAACGAATTCGTAGTGCACCACGCCACGGATATCGAAGAAAACAATGAGCATCACCTTCATTTTCGAGCGGCTTTGGCGTGGTTTTTTCGGTTTCGGCTCATTTTTTGCCACCCATTCCGATGATTGCTGGCTTGTTTGCATATCGTACTCGTAGACCCAGGTCTCATCACCAGTTATAATGCGGTCCATGAATGTAGAATCGGAATTACAGCGATCCAGCATGTCTGAAGCAACCTGTTCGCGATGACGTTTTTGAAGAAAATTCAGGTCTTTCGGTACGAGTCGTGCGGCCACCTTTCTCATGTCCAAAATATCAATCAAAATCGTACGTGCGGACTCGTGGGATATCTTAAGATCATGTGCTATCTCTCTCAAGCTGATACGACGGTTTTCCAACACCCTTTCCTTAATTTTATCGACGTTATCTTCGATCGAAGCCGTCGATGGGCGACCACTTCACGACCGTCCTTGAAGGCTCTGTACCACTGATATGCACGAGTTTTCGATAGAGCATTATCACCAAAGGCCTTTTCAAACATTTTCAATGCATCGGCACACGAAAATTCATTTGCAACACAAAACTTTAAACAAATTCTTTGCTCAACGTAATCACCCATAGTAAAAATCGGCACGCACTCTGACATCGACTGACTTAATCAGCTGTTGCAAACACACTAGTTGACAGATCCCGCTCAAGCTTGGCATAGTAATTAAGGACAGTGGTACTAACCTAGGAAAAAAAAATTTTACCTGCCTCAGTGCCCCGCCAGATTTAAATCGATAATTCCCGGTACTTTCTTGACAGAATGTATTTCAAAATAGAAAAATCTGGAAAGTCTGTTGAAGTTTGGTGTGGCATTGTTTATAATAAAACTGTGGGGTTCATATTGTTTGACTACACATCAACACGTGAAGCATATCCCGAAAAAATACTGCCACAGGTTACTCAACTTTTGGAGCAAATGTTTTCCGCTGAAGAATTGGCGCAAATTATTTGGCAACAGGGTGGAGCAACCCCGCACAGAGCTTTGGAAGTTCGAGAAGATTTGAGTGGTAAATTTGATATCCGGTTCGATTATGATGCTTCTATTCCATGACCATTGAATAGTCCGGATTTAATACCTTTGGACACGTTTTTATGGCTGTTCCTGAAGGAAAAAATTTACTCTGATATTAGTGAAAGTGTTGAGATCATTAAAAACAAAATTGAAGTATCAATTCATGAACTCAATCAAAACTATTATAATGCTATCCCAAATAGTCTAACCAACATGAGAAAACGATATGAACCATGTATATTATGATGATATCTTTGTATGTATTAATTTGTGGAAATATATTTTGTTTGATTTAGATTTTTTTCCGCTTCTGCATAAAAATAAGAAAATGTGAATAATTGCGAAACCGTTGGACCAATTTTGCACACTAACGAACGTAACCGAAATATTTAAGATCTTTACCTACTCTGAAAGTTTCGAATTCCTTTCGGAAGTTAGAGTGTATACGGACAGCCAGCCGGCCGGACTGGTATTTGGATAGAACAAGAACACAAAATGAGTGTGGACAGCTCAGCGGGAGAGCATCGGGTTCGTAACCGGAAGGGCCTGGGTTCGAATCCTGTACAGGTGGAAAAGAAATTAAAATAAAATTTGAATATCAAAACAGACTTAATCTGTTAGTCTCCTACAATTTTAATTTCAAAAAAAAATTTTTATTCAAAAAACTTTAAGAATTAAATTAATGTCTACAATAAATACCGCTTATATTTAATAGACGTATATATTCAAAACTCAATATACAATGTCAAATGGAATAAATAAGTCAACTAATATAACAAAGGCAATTAAAATTAAAAAATAAATATTTGAAGGAGACAAAATTTTGTTTCTGATCTTACCATAGTGAAACCAATTCCTTTTCATAAACATAAAACACAACTTAAGGATTTCTCAAAAATATAATTTATTTGAAATATTCAATGTATTTAAATATTCAAATAAGTTAATTCAAAAATCTCTCAAAACATGTAATATATCTTCAAAAAAACAATTAGAATACGGATAATCTCTTCATCGGCCCTAGATAACATTTAAATATCAAACTCAACTAACCATCACTATATCATACCTTACAACTTAACACGTGAACTTGTTCAAAGAGACTAACTTTAAAAAACAGGTAGTCAGTTCGTCACAAAATCACAGAAAACTGTAAGGCAATCTATGGTCTTCTTCACGCCATTGACATTCCATAATGAGAATTATTCAAGCCTACATATAATAATATATTACGTATAAAATAAAATAGAAAAAGGCTCTTTACTTGATAGAAGAAATATAACAAAATTTGAATATCAAATAAGATTTAATCTGTTAGTCTTCTACAATTTTAATTTCCAAAAAAATTTTTTTTTTTATTCAAAAAACTTTTAGAATTAAATTAATGTCTACAATAAGCACCGCTTACATTTAATAGACGTATATATTCAAAACTCAATATACAATGTCAAATGGAATAAATAAACCAACTAATATAAAAAAGGCAATGAAAATTAATAAATAAATATTTGAAGGAGACAAAATTTTGTTTCTGATCTTACCATAGTGAAACCAATTCCTTTTCAAAAACATAAAACACAACTTAAGGATTTTTCAAAAATATAATTTATTTGAAATATTTAATGTATTTAAATATTCAGAAAAGTTAATTCAGAAATCTCTCAAAACATGTAATATATCTTCAAAAAACAATTAGAATACGGATAATATCTTCATCGGCCCTAGATAACATTTAAATATCAAAATCAACTAACCATCATTATATCATACCTTACAACTTAACACGTGAACTTGTTCAAAGAGACTAACTTTGAAAAACAGGTTGTCAGTTCGTCACAAAATCAAAAGAAATTTTCCAGTTGGACGAGTAGATACTCGTCGCAGATGCCACCATTTCACTGTTGGGTCAAAAATTAACAGTGCTGTGACCTAAAGTGGCGCAAGATCGCAGTAACAAAGCCTACCCAGAACACAACTAAACTCCTAACTCGCAAAAGCTGAAAAAGCTTCTGAGAATCTTCACAGAAGATTCAGGAGTATCAGGATAATAATAAATAAATAAAAAAAAGCCACCAGTTGAGGTTATTTTATAGTTATTATTATATTAAGTTTATTATTTTGGACGAGGTTTTTCTTCTACATTTGTTATTCAAGTTATCAAGTTATCTCCTGCATGCGAATAATTAAATGAATCAATATTGAAGTTTTCCAAGAAATAAGCAGAATTAATAGAATGAAATTTAGAGGGATGTAATAGAGTCAGATAATAAAGAATATTTCCACAATTTATTAATTCGTTTTGACATCTTCAGTTTTACATTTTGAACTAACTCTAAAGATTACAACTTTACTTGGCCAAGGGATTCAAAAAACCATAAAATGTATTGGAGCCAATTATCAAATATTCAAAAAGAGAAATCTGACCACCTCTGTTTGCTCTTTGGAAATACATTTTATAGCTCCTCTACCTGTTAATTTCTAATGTTTCAAATAGAGTCTGGTGCTTTTAATTCCAATATGGATAATTTCGTACGTGTTGAAATAATGCCCAAAGAAAGAATTTGAAATAATTTCAACTACAAAATTATCCATAATGAACCAAATTAAATAATGGAAGCATCAGAAATCAACAGGTACGAGAACCTTAAAATCCTTCGTAATAGTGAACAGATGTTGTAAGATCTTCCTTGATTAATTTTTATTTGGTTATTAGCGAAACAACAGTGCAAGCGAATTGTTTTGAACAAATGAACTGTGGATAGATTCAATAAAAAATTTGAGGAACGTAACCAACATACTACTTCAAAAATAGTTTACAGTAATGAAGAGTTTTATTTCAATAACAATTAATATAGTTTGTTTTTATTTTTTATTGTGTTTATCAATTATGGTTTTATTTAATCCGTTACGTGTTCAATTAGATAATTAAATATGATTATTTTTAAATCAATTGGTAATTTCTTATTGATATGGATTTGGTATGTTATGTGTATATTGATTATAAAAATTCATGCATTTTGTATACGCAAGTATCCATTAACACCAGATAGAGGATTAACTATAATCTAGCGTGACGGTAGATATTTTACCTGTATAAATGAAGTCAAAATGGAGTTGAATTTCACTAAAAGTAAACAATTGTTCGAATGTTTCTTCCCATTCTACTACGTATTCCTAAAACATCTGCGAATGTTTCCTTCCCATTAGGGCGTCCATAATATCGGTTAACCATTGTTTGTGCCCAGAATGGTCAAGTATAATTGTGTTAATTTGGTTCACATATATTTCACTCGAGACTATTTCCGGCATTGAGGGTGGTATGAAGAAATGAAGTATCATATTTCACCACAATAATTCATAAAGACAAAAGCAAGAGGT
This sequence comes from Megalocaria dilatata, assembly GCA_034642435.1. NCBI lineage: Eukaryota > Metazoa > Arthropoda > Insecta > Coleoptera > Coccinellidae > Megalocaria > Megalocaria dilatata. The sequence goes on along the minus strand of CM067859.1, from coordinate 44,929,353 downwards.
AGAAATTTGTAGGCATCTTTGGTGGCCACATAAGAACATATATTTCACGACTAAGGAAGGACTTTTCTTTGTTTATCATGCCATATGTATATACACTATCTCCAGGAAGTTCCAGGAATTGGTCAATTAGAAAGTCCACTTAGATCAATTGTCTAAAGGTTTTCGTTAGTAGGTTGGTTCATCTACCCTCTGTACTCATGAAGATGAAAAGATCGGCTTCAACTCAGCCCAGTCTCCCAATTTCGACCTACCTACCTAATATTTAATGTTTTGATAAAACAATCGATTTACATATATCTTCAAAATGAAATTGGTATACAAGGTGTCCAAAAAGAGTATCAGGTATTTATTACTTCGATAAAACAAAAACAACTTAAAATTAAAAAAAAAGTTTATCGCTAATTATTATTATATAAAGTGGAAAATTATTAAAGGTGATGTTATCTGAATGGTGACCGCTACGCTGTACTCTTATAATCGGGAACGAAGATTGGCGATCACACGCTGACACATAGTTCTCGATATTACTGCCATTTCTGGCTTGATGATTTACTCTTCAGTTGGATCAGGTTCGTCGGATTATTCTCATAGAGCTTTCTTTTAAGGTATACCCACGCAAAATAGTCAAGTGAACAAAGGTAGGGGCTTCTGGGAGGCCAGTTGATGCTACCCCTACGCGAAATGACCTTATTAGGGAATAATTAGATAACAGCTTCCATTGCTTGATTTGGTGTAAGGCAGATGGTTACATCCTGTTAAAACCACGTTTTTGAGTTGAAACCTTGAAATTCCTGTAACTCTGGACCCAAAAAGTTTCGCAGCATATCGCAATAACGGTTACTATTCACATTGAGTGGTCGACCTTGTCGATCTTCATGAAAATAAGGACCGATTATGCCTCTAGCAGACGTAGTAGCCCAAACAACGACATTCGGGCTGTGCAGGGGTCGTTCATGCTTGTGTCTCAGATTTTCCTTTGCCCGACAATTTTGTTTATTGACATGACCATTCATATGAAAGTTTGCTTCATCACTGAAGAGTAAGTTATCAAAATTGTTGAACCGCCGTAACATTTCGTTGGCAAAATTCAATCGATTAGCACAATTTGTATCCTTCAACTATGGAACCAATTGAATTTTATAGGGTTTTAAATGCAAATCTTTCTTTAAAATCAAAGGCAAGGACGATTTTGTATGTTTAGTGAATGGCCTCGCTTTCAGATGGATAAAAACGGATTTTGACGAACTGACGTACCCACTTCTCAAATCGTTTTACTTAAAAAAAAAATATTTGAGACAGTAGTTTATTTCCACAAAAAAGTTTGTACTACTACAACAATTGTTCCACCATGATGTGGCTTCTTCAGGTATTACATTGTACTGTCTAGACAGTACAATGTAATACCTGAAGAAGAGAAATATGAAAACTCCAGCACCTAGTTAGAATTTTTTAAATCAACAGAAAATAGAAAAGTCCTGTCGTAAAAAAAGTTGGGATCTACTTCATCTCCATACTGGACGTATCCCTCCTGTTTAAAATATTCAATTCCAAGTATAACATAAAACAGTTTTGAATCAGTAAACGTCATCGGAAATGAAGAAATGTTAATTTGCCAGGTGAATAATCAAGCAATTTTATTGCTGAATGTCAACAGAACAATTATTTTTATCCATTTCAAGACTTAAAAAAAATATGTCAAATCATGTGATGAATCCATCTAATTCAAAACATAAAATCCTGTAATGAGTGAAATGAGTTACAAAATCACGATCTTACATGAAAAATTCCTTGCAATGTAGGACAATAAATTTTAGAATTACATTTCCATTTTCGTAGACATTACAATTTGTATATCAATTTAGGTTGTCCAAAGAGTAGTAGCAATGGAGTATTATAAAGTCTATAATTTTTGTTAGGTTTTCAATTGAATTTCGTTAAAAATTACATTCAAAAATAGGATACAAATTGTAAAATCAAATTCCAGGACATAATCGATTGAAATTTGAATTCCTTTTATCAAATAAATCAAAAATTTATTCAAAAACTAGGATCCTGCCTAATACAAAAAAATTTCAGAAGTACAAATTTGAACTGGGTATTTCGAATCAATATTCACAATTTTAAAATTATTTGAAACAAAATATATAAACTGCAATACTCACTCATATCTGAGATCCCAAGTAAGTTTCACACCTAATCAGTTTAGATATAGAACCTGATGAAGCCATAGTATGCTGAAACAATTGTTGTTTATTGATGAAAGGTTTGTGAAAATTGAATTTCATTCTCTATTTATTGAAGAAGAAGTTTCCATCAAGTAAAAACAGAATCCATCAAATATACTATACCTACCCGGAAAATTTCAAGTACTAAAGTAATTGGAAGTGACTTGAACTACAAAATCTTCATGTAAAAGTATCGTGTAATCATCTGAGACTATATTTGTCTGAAAATTTGCAGAAGATTATTTGGCCGCAGGTATTTTAGCTCACGCCCTCAAAAATGGTGTAAGTTGTGAATGCAATACCAAATTTATTGCCACTTGATGAGAGTAGAAGTGGCAATATTGTGCAGCAAATATTTTAGTTGGGTATAGAAGATTTCAGTATGTTTCACCTTGAACTTTCAGGGTTCCACTGCATGGTTCACCAAAACTGCTGAATGACTAATCTATTGTTGATTTAAATGTTAAAGGCAAAGTGTTCTAATTAATATGATTTCGGACTATGTATTTTGTTAATGTGGACGAAGAACTTGAAACGAGCATCTTAAATAATAAATGTTAATTGAATTAAAAAAAAATCAATTTAAACTATTTCTTCTGTAATCACATTCAATCTGTTATAATTGTTTTCAACTCGCGATATATTTTAACATTTTTTTTATTCATTTCGCACCCTTGTAACATATTTCTGGAAATTTTTGTTACAATTTTTTGGAAGGAATATTTTATATATAAATGATTCAGGCAATGAAAGTCCGGAATCTTAATAATGGACTAATGTATTATTATTTGATTGATTCGGTCTTTACTTGGTGGAAACTCATTTTAATTAAAAAAATGTATATGAGACAGTAATTCATTTCCACAAAAATGTTTGTACTGCTACAACAATTGTTTCACCACGATGTGGCTTCTTCAGGTATTACATACAGTACAATGTAATACCTGAAGAAGCCACATTGCAGTAGTACAAACATTTTTGTGGAAATAAATTACTGTCTCATATACATTTTTTCAATTAATGTATTATTTTCTACGAACCAGAAACCTATTTGTCGACAGCATATTGGTTCTTGTGAAATTCAAATCAACTCTTCTTTCTTTCTCTTTAGAATGATACAATAGTGCGTGAATATTCCTGATGGCATGTCAGTGCAAGCCTGAAAGATTTCCTCCCGGCTACGCCACAAGATGTAAAAAACCAGAACATTAAAGATCATTATGGCCTCAACGACCTGTAGTAACCTGATATTTACCGGATCACCTCAACCTAATTTTCCGCAAATTATCCATTTTTCATTGAGCACAGCCCCTAAACAGATGGGGTAACTCGCACCCTGTTCACCGTACTCCACCGTGATATATCTTCGTTATTCAGAAAGTATAATGAATGACTTTGGGTAACCTGATACGTGCAAAACACCGACATGAATCTGTATCTTTTCGACCACCCATTAAATTGCCGGAAACTGGTTCAAGAGAAAGCGGAAGTCTGTCCACCCTGAGCATAAACTGTAGGATTATAAGAATACAAATGATGCCACCAAACTTTTGACACTTGCACCAGTTCCGAAAATATTTAGCTAATGAGGGTGTGAATTCCTTGAGTTTCTGAGGATTTGAATATGTAAGGTATTAATTGTTTGGATAAATTCAAACATGAAATAATAGTGAAGCATTTCTTGATAAATTGAAAAAAAAATCATTTTTGTTAATATTCATTCAATAATATTTTTTTGCTTAAAGCATGACCTGTTTCGGTGAGTCATAATTAAATATACAATTCGAACGAATTGCTGGAGCATTTGAAAGATTTCAGTCAGATAGATCAGATGACATCTGATCTATCTGAATACAAATACGTTAGCCTCACATATCTCGGAAACATTAGTATTCAACTAAAAAACCTACTTAAAAAAGTAAATATTAAAGTCTCTTTTAAGACAAACAATCCTATTAGCAAATACATCAAAAACAATAAAAACAGTATGGATAAACTTCAATTATCAGGTGTATACAAACTCACTTGCCCAGATTGCCCAAAGATTTATATTGGTAGAACAGGTAGAAATTTCGGTACACGCCTAACAGAACATAAAAGAAGTTTCGATAAAAATAAAAAAGATTCACATTATGCTAAACACCTTCTTGAAAATAACCATTCTTTCACAAAAGAAATAGAAATTCTACATGTTGAAAATAGAGGTCTAAAATTGAACTTATGGGAAATTTACGAAATAAATAAACATAAAAACAGCAATAACCTAGTAAATGAACAAATAGATTTTTATTCTCCTCCCCTCTATTCAATATTTACAAGGGATCGAGTGCACATGATTCTGAAGGGGATATTCTTTGAGAAAACCAACCCGACGAACAATTTAAAAACACATGTACACCTTCTGTAAAAAAAATCTTATAAATTCATTATACAACAACTGTTACTTCGTATTCTGATGAAGTCTTTCAAGCAAAGACGAAACGTACGTCAATACCAAAAATAAAGTAGAAAATGTAAACAAGTGTTTTATTTTATAATGACAATTACAACTGATTTCTACCAAGCAACGGCCCAATCTATCATAAACATATTTATTCTCCTATCAGGATATTACTATATTTACTTGAGAAATTTAATTGAAAATAGTAATATTATTATTTTTGATTCAAATACGTTAATTCGTCTGATCTATAACAAATATCATTAATAAGGAGTGTGAGATGTGGTAACAGAAAGTTCTATAAATCGAGACAGTGTAACATACATCTGTATACAAATTCTATACTCAAACAAACTCGATAAGGCTTGTTGATTACAGGGGCAAATTGGAGACATGCGCGTGTTTCAAATTTGTACAAGATACACCTTTGCGAGATAATTCAAGTAAAGAAATGTATTCCCGATATTTTCTCACAAACGCAGCGAAAAAATTATAGAAGCTGGTATTCATTCATTACACTAATGAAAAAAACAAGTTTGAAACGTGCGCATGTCTGCAATTTGCCCCTGTGATCAAACATCTTATCGAATTTGTTTGAGCATAGAACTATTATACTGCTCTATGTTACAATGTCTCGATTTGTAGAACTTTCTATTACCATAGCTCATACTCCTTATTAATGATATTATTTTTGAACTAAAAAAATATTAAATTGTATCAGTCCTTACTTGGTGAAAATCCATATTAAATAAATAATATTTGAATAAGGTTATTCTGTTTTTCACAAATTTTTATTTTTATGTTCACAACAATTGTTTCGCTATCACAGTAGCATCATCAGGCAAGATCACATTTTGAATAACTAAGCTTGTTTCCGAAATCCGTTGCTATTTATATTACAGTAAGTACAGTAAATTTTTATTGAGCACTAAAACCCAAAAAAGGGTCTCTGCAAATTCCAGCTTATCTGAATATATTTAACAGAGGTGAGTTATTCAAATCTATCTGTTCGTTAAGTAATATTCCAATTTTATTATGTTTATTTATCTCTAGGGATTTTAACAGATTAAAGGCATAACTTTTGCTTTCTATATGTAGAATTTCAAAGTTATGGTTGAAAGTATGTCCTGTTTCCAACAAATGGTTGGAATATGTAGAATTACTTCTATTATTGAGGAAACTCTTCAAATGTTCACAAATTCTATGACGGAAAGTTCTTTCAGTCTGTCCCATGTAAACTTTAGGGCAATCAGCGCAGGTTAACTTATAAACCCCCGATTTATCATCTTTATGTGTACAGTATTTATTATTTTTAATAAATTTACTCAAGTTTGAATTCATTTTAAATGAAGTACTCAAATTATATTTATTTTTGAGGTATGTAGCAATTTTCTCAGAAATACCTTTAGTGTATTTTAAGGAAATGTATTTAAAATTTTCTCGATTCATGGGAATATTAACTAATCTATGGATCATACAATAAAATGCTGATAATTTTTGATTTAGAGGATGATTTGATTTATTGTGTATAATAGAATCTTTATAGGTTGGTTTGTGAAATATTGAAGAATCATGTGAAATATTTATTCGAGTAACAGTTAAATCAAGAAAATTAATAGAATTATTATGTTCGGTTTCCATAGTGAATTCAATTGAAGGATGTATTTCATTGATGAATAAAAAGAATTTTTTCAAAAGTCTGTCTGTACTTGTGAAGCAACAGAAAATATCTTCTACATATCTATACCAATATAAATTTGGAACTAAATTCCGAGCTAAATATTCGATAAAAAATTCACTACAGCTAATAAATAAAATAAAGAATATCCACTTACCACATAATGCTAAATTCATTTCATTTGACGTACAAAATTTATTTCTGAGCATACCAACAAACGAAACAATTAAACTAGTACATAATCTATTAATCATTAACAGATGCAATACAATTATCAAAGAAGATATTTTAGAATGTCTAGATATTTGCACTAAACGAAATTATTTTCAATTCAAAATAAAATTTATAAATCTGAAAACGGTTTGATTATGGGAAATCCTTTAAGTCCTTTATTAACAGAAATATTCATGGACAATATTGAAACTAAAATTCACCAAAATCCCCTTAAGAAATACTTTTTATATTGGTATAGATATGTAGACGATATTTTCTGTTACTTCACAGGTACAGACAGACTTTTGAAAAAATTCTTTTTAAAATCACTATGGAAATCGCACATAATAATTCTATTAATTTTCTTGATTTAACTGTTACTCGAATAAATATTTCACATGATTCTTCAATATTTCACAAACCAACCTATAAAGATTCTATTATACACAATAAATCAAATCATCCTCTAAATCAAAAATTATCAGCATTTTATTGTATGATCCATAGATTAGTTAATATTCCCATGAATCGAGAAAATTATATTTCAGAACTTAACATAATTAAACAAATAGCTGTTAATAATGACTATGATCCTAAGTTAATAGACAAATTGTTGATGAATAAAAATCATGAAATAGCTTTAAATATGGTGTTTCCTAATATAAAAGAAAATTTTAAATACATTGCAAATAGCTATGGACTCTGATAGTCAAGGTGCTATTAAAGCTCTAAGCTCCCATATCATTGGTTCAAAAGTGATATGGAAGTGCCGGAAAAAAATCAATGAACTCAACAAAATTAACAGTAACTTTTTAGAGTGGGTTGCCGGTCACATAGGGTCCAAAGGAAATGAGAAGGTCAATGTACTTGCCAGAAAAGGAGCTCAGAAGCCCTTCACTGATCTAGAACTCTTCAGTGGTATATTAATCTATAAGAAAGAGTTTCAACAGAAAGGAAGAAACTTGAAGAAAGTGAAAACTTCAAGGGCTAGTTCACTCCAATAAGTGTTTTGGGTACTTCAATACTGCAAGATTCAAAAAGTACATGGGTCTGGGTAAAAACATTTGATGCGAATAGTTTTAGTAGACACTAACGATTTCGTATTTTGTAGTGAGGTGGAAGAAACTCCTAGTTACAGAATACTTCGCAACTAAATGCAAAGAATGCTTTGAAAGGAAACCTGTAGAAACGAGAATATTACCAACATAAATACCCATACAGAGTTAATCAGAACTCTGAAACTGATCTGGAGTTCATCTTTGATAGAGGCACAGTAGACCTTAAGGACGCGGTGCGAAGTAACCCCTCTAAATCTACAGTTACGTAAGATTGTTTGAGATGTACGACTTACAACTTACTTGTTAAAGCGACCTATAGAAATGCCCTAAAAGAATCATGAAATGTGCGAATATATCGATTTCACCAATGAGATTCCTTCTACGAAACCATCCTCCTTTAAACTTCTACATATCGATCACCGAAATAATTTTCCGAACCTATTTATCGCGAAACCGCTATTGACAAAATAACCTGTCGTCGAGAGCTATAATTAATGAAAAATGCAGAATAGAACCAACGGCTGCGTTCGAAGTTTATTATAAGCTTAATTAAAATCTTCCCCTACACGAAAATCTCTCATCGACACACATTCATTAAATATTTGCTGAAAGGAATGGTTCCTACGAAATTAATATGGCAAATTATGAAATCTGTGCCCGAAATTTCGTTTGTAATAAAAGCCGCGTTTGAATCTAGAATTTACATGTGATAAGGGCTCGACCAGTGCGAAGGGTGAGCTTGAACGACCACTGTCCAAGGGTGAATATATGAAGGAAGGGTTGGAAAGACGAACAGTGGCGTCTGGCTATATATAATTTCGTCTTCAGATGGAGATCAGAGTTCGTCTTCATTGAACGAACATTTGGAATTTTTATTCAAATTTCCACTTCGTCATTGTAGAAACTATAGTCCGCCAGAAAGCATCCGGAAAAAACGAAACTCAATTGTAATTATTTAGTATATATTTTAAATCTTGAATTAGAAAGTCGAGAACGTCGAGGTTTACCCGAAACTCGATCACCTCCATAATTTTCCGTGATGGTAGTCCAGGACTGTGAAACTGGATGAATTAAATCATCTTTATTTCGTGGCGCTGCTCGTTTAACTTCAATCTTCATTAGTCCCCATATGTCTTCAATGGGACTAAAATCTGGTGAAGCTTCTGGCCATGAAATGGTTGTCACTTGGTGTTCATGAAGCCACATCGTGGTGAAACAATTGTTGTAGTACAAACATTTTTGTGGAAATAAAATACTGTCTCCTATATATTTTCAATTAAAATCTGGCGAAGCTGTTAGCCATGAAATGGTTGTCACTTGGTGTTCTTGCATCCAAGCTTGAGTATAGGCCGAAGTAAGGCATCTTGCATTATCCTGCTGAAAAAACCACCCCTTTGGATATAAAGCACGCGCCGTTTCAAGGAGAAAATCTTTCAGAATGCCACAATACTTTTTACTATTTATGTTACCATCAACTATACAGAGAGGCGTAGCACCACGGTGAGATATTACTCCCCAAACCATTATTATTGTGGGAAATTTGAACCGTAAGAGGATTTTTAAGTAATAAACACCAAGGCGGAAACAACTTTCATCAGATATACAGACATTATTGTAATTATCTTCTTGAAAACGTTGACAAAATTCTATCCTTCGTTCTTTTTGTAAAGGTTCATTAGAGGAATGTTTTTGGTTTCCTTGTCTTTTCAGTGACTTAAGGACGGTTTTGGGACATTTATATTTCGTTGATTTCCAAACCTGTTAGCCAATTTGCGAAACTCGAGGCGTGTATTGTGTCATCCTAAGGCCAATAAAGCGTTTAAAATGTTTCCTTTAATCTTACTCAGTCTTCCTGGAACTGGTCTATGCCTCATATCCATGCCATATTTTATCCTCTTTTTTGTCTCACTTTTTCCCAGTTCAGTCAATTGCACTAATATTTTAACGTTTCGAAAACCTTTTCTATACAAATATTCTACCTGTTTTCTTTTTTCTAGTTGCGATATTATTTCATAAATTGTATACCTGTTGACATTCAACAATATTTGATGAATAGTGTTGCCATGCAACTTTGAACATAGCCGACAATCTGCACAATTGAAGGGATTTGGTTTCATTATGGTAAGATCAGAAACAAAATTTTGTCTCCTTCAAATATTTATTTATTAATTTTAATTGTCTTTTTTATATTTGTTGGTTTATTTATTCCATTTGACATTGTATATTGAGTTTTGATTATATACGTCTATTTAATATAAGCGGTGCTTATTGTAGACATTAATTTAATTCTAAAAGTTTTTTGAATAAAAATTTGTTTAAAATTAAAATTGTAGAGGACTAACAGATTAAATCTGTTTTGATATTCAAATTTTTTTATATTTCTTCTATCAAGTTAAAAGCCTTTTTCTATTTTATTTTTGACCTTAGAATGACAGAATACAGAGTTCTTTGTTTTTATTCATCACGTATCACGTCTTCAAGAAGTAATTCACTAATTTCACATTTTCAGGGGAAACAAACAAGCGCATAAAAACTTCTGACTTCAGGTCAGTGCTTTTCACCTATTTTTTGTTAATTTATAGGAAGATAACAGACTGTGTATCATACCACCGAATACTGGTATTTTTGATTTTAGGGTGGTGCAATTTATTGTGTATAATATATAAAAATTACTTCATTTTTAAACTGTGAGTAATATTGATGGTTGTGTTCTATTGAAGAATATAAATAACTTTTTTCATTATTTATGGTGGTTTCGAGATTATCAAAAAATATCAGAAATATTTCTATTCGATCAGACGAAATAGTTTATTATAGTATACTGGTAGAGTTTATTATCGATATTATCATGGTTGAATTTTTAAACTCGCTCTCTGAATAATATTGAGCGTTGTATTTTATTAAATAATGAAAAAAACTTTTCTGATAGTCACTAGACTATAAAAAAAATGATAAATATTTCTTTACTATCAGACAAAACAGATTATTAGAGTGTACTGGTAGATTTTATATTCAATATTATCATGAATATATCTATTGAATATTCCAGTATCCGACCAACTTCATATTATGTACTTGTTTCGGTTGTTTTTTTTAGAGTGATAGAACTTTAAATTGAAATGAAACACATTTAAATTAAGATTGATGGCAATTTTTTTTATTTGAAAGATAATTTTATGACATTTATGTTTTAAAAATAATTTCTGGCATACGTCCACCACGACTAGCTCTGAGGAAACGCAGTCGACCAGACCAATTGTGGACCACTTTTTTGAGTAATTCAGGCCTTATGTCATCAATAACACGAGTTATGTTGGCTTCCAAAGCGTCTATTGTTTATCAGCATAAACCAAAGACTTGACATAACCCCAAAGAAAATTATCCAGTAGAGTTATGGCCTTTCTATTTATTTCCTATTTCTATATTATATACTTTGAAATTATTATGTATATTGCAATCAGTTGAGTGAATGACTTTATATGTTTTTGCTGAATTAGTATGTTCTCGTTGTTTCTGGTAGTTATACGTTTTTTTTGATGATTATAGGAGTTTATCGAATCTTTATGAATCATAGCTACAGATCGGGAAAATAAACATGAAAACTAATAACGAATTTATTCACGGCAGCAGCTTATTAACGACATTTTTATGACACTTTGGATTTTTCTGACAAAACTACAAGAGATTATGAAGTTTAGTATAATAACGAAGCTCTTTATACAATTTTTCAAATTAACATTCACTCGCCAGAAAAAAGTTCTGGAGTAAAACAGAAAACAGTGTTCCAGAAAAATATCACCCTGTATATTTGCTCTCAAAATAAGCATGTTGCTATTTGATTGATTCTTATAAATGTAATTTATTCAACTTGTTCCAATTACTCTTTTTAATCTGTAGACAAAATGTTAAACCGACACCTCCACCATTTTGCAACATTTGTAACTTTCTATTTAGAACTATAGTCTGATTCTTACAAAAACATTTTTGCTTTCCCGATTAATATTATTCTTATTTATAATATTTTACTTCAATCAGAAAAAGTTAATGAAGTCCCGTTCATATTACAGCCTACTCGATAAACTCAATAACATAAAAGTCGACAAATTGACGAGGCATATGAAATGTAGAGGATAGTTCAGTTATTCAACCGAATTATTTTCTCACTGAATCTTTCCTTTTAAATACGGTATATAACACATACGCATGTTTTTTTGATCAAAATGATTCTTCGTCAACCTTATGTAACATTTTAGAGCTTCTGAATAAAAAATTCCGTCCGTGATGCAAAATTTGAGACAGATTTTTTTTCGGTATTTCTGTTCATCACAAAAATGATGCATTGTAAACAAACTAAATGACAAATTGTGCTCAACTGTGCGTGACTGTAGATAAAATAGAGCAGTGCCAACTAAACGGCGGAAAGAAACTTTGAACGAGCTTTATATACAACCAGTTTCCTATTTTTTTTTGAGTCGATGAGAACTTCTGATATCAAGTGAATTTTTTTGAAATTTTGATTTATTTTAATTTATAATCACTATTGAATTGTATTCTCATATCACCCAGCTGCCTGTGATAATTTTTTCACGCTTCAACTCAAGCAAAAATTCTATATCCACGCCTCTGGGAAGAAGGGGTTGAAAATTGTTCTGAGAGTGGGGCAAACGGACCTTGTTAGTGAAATTTAGCTGGACGGCCGTAATTCAAGTTGAACTATGCACAGGACGATGAAACATACAAAAGGAAGACGCCGAAAAGACAGGAAGGGGAGAGTAGTCCAAAAATTTATATGGAGCGCAAAATACCCGTGCTTTCGTAAATTCTCCCTCAAAGTAAAAACGAAGGGTTTCCGTATGAAGATTTGTTGATATTCCCGCTTTTAAATTGGAATAGTATATAAATGGTCGAAAGATACGTTTGCCAACGAATGAGTATTTGCTGGCACAGAATGGCTAATATTTCTGGAGCTTTAGACGTTGTTATCCTACGTACTACCAGGGAGTTTAGAAGTTTTTGGTGAACTGATCTCAAAAATGCACTCGACATGAATAGAATATCAAATAGCAGAAAATTCTAAACAGTTTTGGCGACCAATACACTATCTTTTCTTTCGATTCCCACCAGTCTTTTGGCCTTCTGATATCTGTCAGTGGTAAACAAAGTTAATAATTAAAATGATTAAATTCGGCTGATCTGTACCCAAAAACATTATTAAGAAGTATGAGCTATGATGATAGAAAATTCTAGGAATCGAGACAGTGTAACATATATCTGTATAAAAATTCTATACTCACACAAACTCGACAAGATTTTGTAGATCACAGAGGCAAATTGCAAACATACGCACGTTTCAAACTAATTGGTTTTCGTCAGTGCAATGTATACTAGTGGCTCCAATTCTGTCAAGTATCTATATTCGCTATACACAAAGAACCTAAGATATTAATAATACATTAGCGCCATCTAGAGTATGCAAAATACATACAAAACATACCTTTGTGAGTTAATTCAAGTAAGCCTTGTCGAGTTTGTTTGATTATAGAATTGTTATACAGATGTATGTTACACTGTTTCGATTTCTAGAACTTTCATTTACCATAGCTCATACTTCTTATTGATGGTTTTTCGTACAAATCGACCGAATTTATTTATTTTAATATGAATATGCCAATTATGAGCATTACGGCAAATCATGATCTGATTTGAGCATGAGGAAAGTTTATTCTGTGTTAGTATCGTGAAAATATCGAGAAAACATTTCTTTATGTATGTTTTGTAAAAATATTTGCATACTTTAGATGGCGCTAGTGTATTATTAATATCTTAGAGTCTCTGTGTATAGCGAATATAGATACTTGACAGATTTGGAGTCACTAGCATACATTGCACTGAAGAAAACCAATCAGTTTGAAACGCGCGCATGTCTGCAATTTGCCTCTATGATCTGCAAAACCTTGTCGAGTTTGTTTGAGTATAGAATTGTTAGGCAGATCTATGTTACTTCACTGTCTCGATTTCTAGAACTACGACTATATCAAGAATTAAAGCCGTATAATTACTGGTCTGTAAATGCTTCGTTTTCGAGAAACAGAGTCATACCGTTTGAATTATTTTAGAGTTTTTTGTTCATCGCATCTACATTTCTTGAGATATCAAGCTTGAATTCAGAACAAATAGTGAACTTCAAGGTTCATATCATATTCCAATTGCCTGAGAACATTTATAAGAAGATGTTTCTTTGAAGCTGTATCCACTTTCTATCTCTAAAATTTTCTAATATCGTTTTTGAGAATGAAATGCTAAACAGTTATCTCCAAGTCGACAAGAAAATCAAAACCATAAAAACAATTTGAATCGCTCTGGCCTATTGGAATAAATTTATGGCTCCATTATTAATTGAATGAATGGAATATGCGGTTATATTGGATTCTATTATTGCCATACGCCAAAAAAATATATACAGATGTCCTAAGTGCAATAAAAGCTTTTTCAGTTTAAAGTTTTGTTACTTTTTATACTCCTTTGAAGATGGTCGCAAAACTGAAACACATATCAGGATTATGAATAAACTGTGAAACATAAAAACTGTGTAAATTTCTTTAAATAAATTTCTTCATAAGTTATCAGATTTTTCATCTTATTTCTCAATTTTTTATTGTATTTCGTAGAGATTTGCAAAAACTCGTATAATAATCACAACCAAAAATGTTGTACTTAGAAGATTCAACAATCACAACTAAAATAAAGTACAACAAATGTTAGAGATCTTCTCCAACCATATAAAGAGCTTCTGTATTTCTCTTTATATAAGAATGAGTTCTTCAAAAGGCTCCAGAAATATTTCAAACTGTTTCAAAGGTGCACGTTTTAAGATTCGTCAGTTCGTCTACATTATTCACTGATGTGTTTTAATATTCAAATTTTGTTATATTTCTTCTATCAAGTAAAAAGCCTTTTTCTATTTTATTTTATACATAATATATGATTATATTTAGGCTTGAATAATTCTCATTATGGAATGTCAATGGCGTGAAGAAGATCATAGAATGCCTTACAGTTTTTTGTGATTTTGTGACGAACTGACAACCTGTTTTTTAAAGTTTGTCTCTTTGAACAAGTTCACGTGTTAAGTTGTAAGGTATGATATAGTGATGGTAGTTGATTTTGATAATTAAATATTATCTAGGACTGATGAAGAGATTATCCGTATTCTAATTGTTTTTTGAAGATATATTACATGTTTTGAGAGTTTTTTAAACTAACTCATTTGATTTCATTTTTTATAGTATTATATTGTTGAAATTTATTTTCAAAATCAGTGTTCTATTCGCCGGTTTAAATAATCGCCCATCAAAGCAGCTTATTCGTCGAACTATCGATATATTTCGGACAACATTTTCTCTACTCGATGCAACAACAACAAGACAAAGAACTATACGTACAGAAGAAAATATCGCTGCTGTAAGTCATAGTTTTAATGATGATACAGATTTGTCTCTTCGTCGACGTTCACAACAAGTTGGACTCTATGCATCCACCACATGCAAAATTTTGCGTAAAGATCTTGCTATACACCCATACAAGATCCAACTGGTTCAAGAATTGAAGCCACTTGACCATAATAAGCGTCGTTTGTTCGCTGATTGGGCTCTAGAACAGCTTGAAGTTGATCCTTTTTTTATCGTAAAATTGTGTTTAGTGATGAAGCTCATTTCTGGTTGAACGGCTCTATAAACGAGCAAAATTGCCATATATGGAGTGAAAACAATCCTCAAGAAGTTCTGCAGGTTCCATTGCATCCTGAAAAATGCACTGTATGGTTTGCTTTACACGATGGAGGCATCATCGTTCCATATTTCTCTAAAAACGATGCTGGAGCTACTGTCACAGTGAATGATCAATGATTCTTTGTTTCAAAATTGCAATGGTATAGACCCAGAAGTGTTTTGGTTTCAACAAGATGGTGCTACACCTCATGCGGCTACCGTAACAAATGATTTATTGAAATAAAGATTTGGCGGAAATTATTTTTAAAACATAAATGTCATACAATTATCTTCCAAACTAAAAAAATGGCCTCACTATTAATTTAAATGTGTTTTATTTCAATTTAAAGTTCTATCACTATAAAAAAATACACGATAGTGAACGATCTTTCTCTATCTGCTACTGATTCCAGTTTTTGCATCGCTTATTTCATGGGGGTTCTGCACGGCCAAGAGAACTGAATAATGATGGAATTGAAATTGTCTTCACAAAAATTTTACCGATACAAGAACCTGTTCTAGACTTATTTGGCCTTATACAGCCGTGTATAACGGGAATGTTACTCTCCTCAGCCAGTAGTATATTGAGATAGTCATTCACTCCTTCGTCCGTTGAATCCTGGATGTTAATATTCATGCCACCAACAATTGCCGACATGGAATATTTGCCATCATTTTGATTCAAATATTGTCTCAAATTGCTGTTAAATTCTGCTACATTCAGGGTTGAACTCCTATATAAGGATAACAGTTTAATTGACATATCATCTACAATAACAACAAGCTGCGTCATATTTATCTCACTTATTTGAAAAATCGTGTGATTGCATGTGTAAATGTCTTTAATAAACGCAAGTGTTCCATCATCTTTGTTTAAATTGCCCTAATTGTAAATATTTATATAATCTAAAATAAAATAAATGGAGGTTTATGCTCGATAGAATGTATATATAATAAAATTATTTAAATATTTTAATATTTACAGATATACTCTGTTAGCCTTCTACATATTTGATTTCAAAAAATTATATTTGATATTATAACTTCAGAAATTAACATTCATTATGAGATATCCAAATGATATAACAAAAGCCAATAAATATAAATTCTTAATAAAAATCTTATAAATTGAATATTTTGAGAAAACAAAATTTTGTTTATGCTCATCCCTCTTATGAAAACAAATATCTTTCAAAAATGTTAATAAAACTATCTTACTTAGAATATTCAATATTATTGGATATCTAACTGAGTTACTTCTTAGAAAATCTCAAGATACGTAAAAACATTACTAAAAAACAAGTTTTAAGAGAGACTTTGCTTCGTCAGTACTCAATCGTATTCAATAAAATATAAAATAAAATAGAAAGGCCTTTTACTTGATAGAAGAAATATAACAAAATTGAATATTAAAACAAATTGAAATATATTTATCTTCTACAATTTTAATTTCAAAAAAATTTTTATTCAAAAAACTTTTAGAATTAAATTTTTGTCTACAACAAGCACCGCTCACATTTAATAGAGGTATATAATCAAAACTCAATATATAATGTCAAATGGAATAAATAACCCAACAGATATACGAAAGTAATTAAAATAAATAAATAAATATTTAAAGGAGACAAAATTTTGTTTCTGGTCTTACCTTTAAGAACACCAATTGCCTTTTAAAAATATAAACACACTTGAAGGACTTCTCAAATAAGCAATCCCGTCTTCAGTCCTCATTTAATATTCCAAATATCAAAATCAAAAAACTAACCTATATCTCTCACGTGTTAAAAGACTAAAGCTTCGAAACACAGATCAACTATATAATTCAAGATTGATCTATGTTCTAACAAAATCAAAGAACAGTGTGAGTTATTTTAAGGTTTATTTAAATTCATTGACATTCCATAATGAGATTTATTGAAGCCAAAATATAATTATATATTATATATAAAATAAAATAGAAATATTATATATAAAATAAAATAGAAGAAATATATCAAAATTGAATATTAAAACAAATTGAAATATGTTCATCTTCTACAATTTTAATTTCAAAAAAATGTAAGCGGTGCTTGTTGTAGACAAAAATTTAATTCTAAAAGTTCTTTGAATAAAAATTTTTTTTAAATTAAAATTGTTGAAGATAAACATATTTCAATTTGTTTTAATATTCAATTTTAATAAAATATAACATCAATCAACAAAAGTATTTATTTAATCTTCAATTCGAAAAGGTTATTGGTAAATGAATACTTAACATTTAATTTAAATGGAGTCTAATATGATTCGAAATAAATAATTCTGTGGTTTACCATTGATCTTAAAGATTGAAAGGCAATTTAACGGCCTCTGTTATAGCACAAGGACCGTCCGTATAAAGAATGTTAAGGAAACCAAATAATTATATATTATGAATAAAATAAAATAAATGGAGGTTTATGCTTGGAAGAAGGTATTATATATAAAATTATATGAATATTTTTATATTTTCAGATATATTCTGTTAGCGTTCTACATATTTAATTTCAAAAAATTATATTTAATATTATAACTTCATGAATTAAATTATTTTATATATCGTTCGATATAAGTGGTACTCATATGATACTAATCTAATTCCTGAAGTTACAAATTTAATATTATATAATTTTTTGAAATGAAATATGTAGAAGGCTAACAGAATATATCTGTTAATATTAAAATATTTGAATAACTCATATAATCATTTAGTTACATACCGCAGTTATTTACATCTTATTTTGAATTTATTCATATTTCGCCAATATTTTGTATAGTATAAGTCAAACCGATTTTTAGAAGTAGAATAATAATACGCATAATCGTGCAAAATTTCCTTAATATCTTATAAAAAAAAGATCCAAAAAATATATTTTGTGAACAGAGTCCTACGATCGAGTTTAAATTTTGCATTCAGATATAAAATAAGGATAAGGAGGCTAATGCAAAATTTAGTGAGGATTGTGGGTGATATGAACAAGCGCGCTGAAGCTTCCAACTTCACGTCAGTGCTTTCAGCATTTTTTTACATTACTTCTCAGACTATCAGACTAATTTCAATTTCAACTCCATTATACCACGTCTGGCTTAGTCCCTATCTATGATCCTACAGAAATGACCCCCACGTTCCGCTGGACGCTTCCCGTAATGAAAACGTTGATGAGAACGCATCTGGCCCCCGATCTCCTCCTCCTCATCAATTCGATGCACGCCAGTTCGCCGTCGTATTCACCGAAACGAAAAACTTCGATTTATGCCCCGTGATATCAAGTGAATAAATTAACGACCCAATTCCAATAGACATCAACCCTTTCGTATCCGCCGCCGCCCGCCTTTGTACCCGCCGTCCAAGTCGCGGTCGCCCGATTCTCCGGGCTTACCCCCGTTCGGTAATTAAACTAACGACCGTCCGGACGGGGTGGACAATGCAGTAAAAATGCAGCTTCCGAGTCTTATTCCCCCTTGATTTAAGAACGCAATTAACCGACGCTCGGACCTAAGCCGAAGAATTGATAATGCCGGCCCTTTCCTAAATGGCAGACGGGAGCCGGACTTTGCATGGGGGATCGCCTGGAATGGTAGAAGACAGGGAGGAATGTAAACGTTATGAGTTCGGTTATCTTTGACGGTTCTGTTGGGTAATATGAACCACTGTTTAGACGAAAACTATGTAGAGAAGAGGTTTTTGAAGGTATGCTTATTAACCGGTTGCACATTGCCACTAAAATAAGCTTATTCACTAAAACGTATACAGTGAAACCTCTACTAACGGACACCTTCGTTAAGCGGACACTTTCATTGAACGGACTCATTTTCATAGTCCGGAATTCGACATATGCAAATCCTTCAGACGGTTATCGTTATCGTTATTTATGGCGAGCGGGCGTCTGTCCACCCTACCACTGCGTCCGCACGGATTATTGTGGTTCACCCTTAATTTAAATCTCCCCGAGAAGATCCAGTTTTTGAATAAAACCGATAATCTTGTTCAGGGGTAATTTTTTCAGTTCGCTGTGGGCTATAAAAGCCTGGCCAAAGACCTCGAATCTGATGCGACTCACCGCTGGGCACTCTGAGACGATGTGCATGGCTGTTTCAGTGTCCTCAAGACACAGCCTGCATTCATTGTCTTCAGCCAGACCAATTTTGTGCAAATGCGCTTTCAGATTGCAGTGACCTCCGATAATTCCGACAAGTGTTCTTAGTTTGGCCCTATCCAGACCTAGCGCTAGGTTCGCCATCTTTTCATTCGAAGCTGTTCCAAGGAACAACTTCGAATGTTTCAGGCCAGAATGACTCCGCCAGAAAGACACTAGCCTTGAGTTCATTCTGCCTGTTATCGCCTCGTTTGCCACGTCATGTAGTATTCCCAGGAATGGTTCCGGTCCTACCAGAGGCAGCGCAGCTCCAGCAAATGCCAGCCGATCCGCCTCCTCGTTACCCAAATAGTTTGAGTGGTATCCAAACCAGAGTGACTCCGTTATACATACCGAGCCTGTTTAAAGCCGTGCGGCAACTCAAGACTGTTTTGGATGTAAAACAGCTGGATTCCAGAGCTTTTAGTACTGACTGACTATCAGTAAATATTTTGATTTTACCGTGGTGGATTTGCCGTTTTATTAGCAGTTCCGCCGGGGTGTCAATAGCAAATATTTCTGCCTGGAATATGGTTGCGTTTCGACCGAGACTCAATGAGATGTTAATTCTCGGTTTACTCCCATAGACTCCCGCTCCTGTTCCGTTCGTCGTTCGCGAGCCGTCTGTGAACAAGCCAAGGTCGGTTTTCAATAGAACCTCAGCATGCTGGGTCCATTCGTCCCGGCTGGGGACGATTACATTGAAATTCCATTCCTGGCTCGTGATTTTTGACATTAGATCCGAGGATACTGTTCGTTAAAAGCTCGTCCAGCAGTCCTGAGCCTCCCATCACTTTTGCCTCTGGCCTGTCAATCGCTAGTTGATATAGTTTGTATGTGGTCCGTTCCGCCTCCCTCTGCACGAGTAGGTGCAGGGGTGGTAGATTTAGTAGGACCTCCATGGCTGCCGTGGGTGTGGTGCGAAACGCACCTGTAATTGCAAGTCAAGCCTGTCTCTGTAGTCGGGTGAGCTTTTGTTCGCCAACCGTTTGTTGGCCTTTCTTCCACCACGCTACAGCGGCATACACTATCCGTGGTCTAATTACCATAGTGTATAGCCAGTACATCTGCCTGGGCTTTAGGCCCCAGATCCACCTGCAAGTCCAGAAACCCATTCTGGCTTTATAACACACTTTATCCAAGTGTGCATTCCAGGTGAGGGTCTTGTCCAGGACTATTCCCAGGTATTTTGCCTCAAATGAGAATTGTATTATTTCACCACGGATAGTCGGCGGTTCTAAACCATTCAACTTCCGTTTTTTAGTGAATGGTACTATAACTACCTTCCCAGCCTTGAACTCGAAGACCTAATCCTGGTATGAGGTCGTTATTGTTCTGCCGCATAGCATTGACTGTATCCATCTACAGATTAGTGGGTCGATTCCTCTCGCAGCGATAGCCTCAGCGAGAGAAGCCGGCAGCGTATTATTAACAGCACCTTCAATGTCCAGAAACGCTGTTATTGCTATCTCTCGATTATCGATAGATTGGTTTCATTTTCCGACCAGAATATGCAATGCAAGTTCTGCCGATTTGCCAGCCAGGTAGGCGTATTGATGAGGGCTAGGGGGACTGTCAATTAGCACCTTCCCCTCCAGACGGTACTGTCAAGGATTTTATAAATAAAACTCTGTACATCAAATATAATGACTCATTATTAAAATTTATAGAACAGAAATCAATGAAAAGAACAGGAAAAACCTTACCCATGTACATAAGTTAAGAGTAATTATAGTCCGTCTAGAAAGTATCCGAAATTTATTATTTTTCGTAATTTTAATATACTTCTTTTTTGTAACATTCTAAGACAAAAGTAATCGATAAAATATATTGTGCAGATAGTCGGCTATGGCAAAAGTTGCATGGCAATACTATTCCTCAAATATTGTTGATTATCAGTAGCCATACAATTTATGAAATAATGTCGCAACTAGAAAAAAAAACAGGTAGAATATTTATATAGAAAAGGTTTTCGAAAAGTTAAGAAATTAGTACAATTGATAGAACTGAGAAAAAGTGTTTTATATGAGACAATAAAGAGAATAAAACATGGCATGGATATGAGGCATAGACCAGTTCCAGGAAGACCGCGTAAGATTAAAGGAAACAATTTAAACGCTTTGTTGGCCTTAGGATGACACAATTCTAGCCTAGGGTTCCGCAAATTGTCTAACAGATTTGGAAATCAACGAAATATTAAAGTATGTCCAGAAACCGTCCGTATGTCACAGAAAAGACAAGGCTGCATGTCAAGGAAACCAAAGAAATCTCTATAATGACATCTTTACAAAAGAAAGGATAGAATTTCGTCAACGTTTTCAAGAAGATAGTTTTAATAATGTCTTTGAATTAATGAAAGTTGTTTCCAACTTAGTAGAAATCACTTAAAAATCCTATCAAAACGACCTGTTACCGTTCAAATTTCCAAATTCACCACCAAAATAATGGTTTGAGGAGTAATATATCAGCTTGGTGCTACGCCTTTCTGTTTAATTGATGGTACGTACCATTAATAATGAAAGGTATTGTGCTATTCTAAACGATTTTCTGCTTGAAACGGTGCATGCTTTATATCCAGAGAGGTGACGTTTTCAGCAGGATAATGCAGGATGCCATATTTCGGCCTATACTCAAGCTTAGATCCAAGAACACCAAGTCACAAGCATGGCTAGCAGCTTCGCCAGATTTTAATCAAAAAATATATAGCAGAAAGTATTTTATTTCTACAAAAATGTTTGTACTACTACAATTGTTTCACTACGTTCGTTTATATCTCCAATTTATGAACACCATGTATAAACTATATATATTAACGTTCGACTTACTGTGGTCAGAAATACTTAGTTCTAGTGAAAAGCATTTGAGGTTAATTCTTGGACATTGAAAAAGTATATAAATCGATGGTTCATTTAGATTTGTGGACTTTTTCCACCTCTTGGCCTTACCACATTATTGTGCTGTTAACCAGCTTAGACGTGCCAGTTTCATCGTTGACATAGTGCCCGTCTTGAAATGTCCACATATCAAAAAAACAAAAATAAACATACGAAGAAAAGACCCTTTTACACTTCAAAATTGGACTCATAAAATATATCAATTTTCAACATGATATACATTTCATTGAAATCGAAAAATGAAGAGCAGTCATACAATAAGTTGGGCTCTCTCCTGTTCAACTCTACTCTTTAGTTTTTTCAGGTTAGGGTTTTCTGTTATACTTCTGAATAAATCTGGAGGTTCTGTCTTGTGGTTACCAACATTGTTTTTGTGCTCATCCATTATACATAAGATATATTAATTTACCATAGCTTCAGTATTTACAAGCATCTAATGATAAAACAAATGATATTGATTTCTCGCAATGCACTTAGTGAAACATTTTTGAATTAATGAAGTAAATAAAAACAACAGGTTTATACTTGATATAAGATATATAAAATTATTTAAATATTTTAATATTAGCCGTCTACATATTTAATTTCAAAAATTTATATCTAATAATTATAAATGAATAAAAATATATAAATTATAAATAAAAATTGTTAACCAAAATTCTATAAATTAAATATTTTGAGTAAAATTTTTGTTTCTTCTCATAAATCTTATGAAAACAGATATATTGCAAAAATGTTTGACATAATCTTAAAAATTTCATCATAAAACTATCCTACTCAGAATATTCAATATTATTGGATATCTTACTAAATTACTTTTCATCAAATCTCAAGATATGTAAAAACATTACTAAAAAACAAGTTTGAAGAAAGACTTTGCTTCGTCAGTGCTCAGTTATATTCCTATTCAATAATATATATTATAATATCAATCAACAAAAATATTATCTCAGCTTTCAACAATTCAGAAAGCTTCTGGTAAATGAATACTGAAAATTTAAATGGAGTGTAATTTTAACTCAAATAAATAATTCTGTGGTTTACCATTGATCTAAAAGATTGAAAGGAATTTTAACGGCCTCTGTTATAGCACAAGGACTAACTGTATAAAGAATGTTAGGGAAACCAAATATAATAAAATAATAGGGAATAATAAGGAATAAGAATAATTATATCTTATGAATAAAATAAAATAAATAGAGGTTTATACTTGATAGAAGGTATACAAAATTATTTGAATATTTTAATATTAGCCTTCTACAGGTTCAATTTGAAAAAATTTAATTCAATAATTATAACTTCAGGAATTAAATTAAATTAATGTCATATAAGTACCACTTCTATCAAACGAAATATGAAATAAACATTCATGATAAGACATCCAAATCGTATAACAAAATCCAATAAATAAAAATTATTAACCAAAATCCTATAAATTAAATATTTTTAGTAGACGATATTTTTGTTTCTGCTCATCAATCTTATGAAAATTGATATCTTTCAAAAATGTTTAATATAATCTTAAGAATTTCATCATAAAACTATCTTACTTAGAATATTCAATATTATTGGATATCCAACTAAGTTACTTTTTATCAAATCTCAAGATATGTAAAAACATTACTTATGTTTTTAACAAAGTTACTTAGACATCCAATTATATTGAATATTCTAAGTAAGATAGTTTCGTGAAGCAATTCTTAAGATTATGTTAAACAATTTTGAAAGATATCTGTTTTAATAAGATTGATGAGCAGAAACAAAAATTTTGTCTACTCAAAATATTTAATGTTTATTTTATATGTCGTTTGATATGAGTAGTACTTATATGACATTAATTTAATTTATTTCCTGAAGTTATGATTATTAAATATAATTTTTTGAAATTAAATATGGAGAAGGCTTGACATAAGTTTCACTGTTTATTTGATGTCTGTTGACATATATATTTCAGGTTTTAGCTTTGAAAATGGGCTAAAATCTCGAAACATATACGTCAATGACATCAAATAAACAGTGAAACTAAAGCCAAGTAGATTTTATTTACATTATTAAATTAATAAAACAAATAATCACAGAGGCACAACATTCCGAATGATCAAATTTATTTTTTTTTCCTTTAAATGAATCGGTCCTTACTTGATGGAAATGTATTTTAATTGAATTTTTTTAAAATATAATAGATTTTATTTGCGTTTACAACATTACAAATAAATTACTTAACTCTCAATAAATTACAAGGTGCCTCAAAGGTGAATACAAATATATAATAAAAATCTTAAGATCACACTAAACCTTGGAAAAAAATTCAACAAATAAAAATTAAACACAAATACAAATGGCAACTGGCTTGAGAACAATGAAGGATAAATATTTAAAATCCAAAAATCTGGCATTATTATTCAAAATCTAAAATTTCTTGTATGGAATAGAATATACTTTTCGTCAAAAACACTTTCATTATATGTTTGTAGAGATTTTTGCTCAGTCTCTTCAAGTTCAAGTTCAAGTTCAAGTTTGTTCAATAACTTTATACCCAGAAAGTTGAAGCTATCTTGGGTTCTTTTGATGCGGTATTGTGGGAGTACCCATTTATTTCGGTTTCTGGTGGCATAATCATGCTGTAATGACTGAGTTTTGTCAGTTTTGTACAATGAGCACAGGAGGGTAAATATATATATTGCTGGTAAAGTCAAAATTCTTCTTTTCTGTTGCAGGAATCCTGCTGTAGCATCTGGTGAAGATCCTCAGAGGATTACGCCATAAGTTAACACGCTATGGAATAGTGTGAAATAGGTAAGTATTGCTGCTTTTTCATTTAAAATACTTTTTATTGCTCTCACATTGTACACCGCCCATGTTAATCGTATTGTCAGCTTCTGTATGCGGGGCTTCCAGCGAAGTGAACCGTCCAAAGTAATATCCAAAAGAATTGTGCTCTCGTCAACTGACCTTTGTTTTGAACTGAAGATCAACCTCTGTGTTTAATCGACATTCAACTTCAATCCGTTCGCCTGGAACCATATTTGTGCCTACTCTAAACATCTCTCCGCTCTATCTGCCATTCCAGCCACAATCAAACCCCTCACACCGAAACTCGAGTCGTCAGCATAGAGGCCGTTTGTATCACAATTGAAATTGTCGAAAAAATCATAGGAATATAAAAAGAAGTGGCCCGAGATTAGATCCTTGGAGTACTCCTATCAGTATCCTCTCTCTGTCAGATGTCTCATTTCCCAGCTCTACAACCTAACATTTATCTGTCCTTCATGTACGATCTAAGCAAAGCCAGTTCCAGCTTTTCGAGTAAAAATTCACTTCTTATATAGCTTAAAAGGAGGCACAAATAACAATTTTCAGAAATTAAGATAAGAAAACATATGTAAAAAGGGACACGAATAAATATCAATTTACAGAAATAACGATAAAGAAAAATATGCGAAAAAGCACAGAATAAAATATATTTGGGCCAATTATCAGTATTACCTCACAAAGTGAAAATATTCAACAATGGAGATCTTGCGATATCTGTTTGGTCGTTGAGAAGAATTTTAAAGTTGTTGTATCTATTATTTTCTACTGCTTCCAAAAGTGTAGGTCTTATTTTTCATAATTTTAGTATACTTCTTTTTTGTAACACTCTAAGACAAAAGTAATGTATAAAATAGGTTGTGCAGACTGTCGGCTATGGCCAAAGTTGCATGGCAACACAATTTATTAAATATTGTTGATTGTCAACATTTATGGAATGATATCGTATCTAGAAAGAAGAATAATTTTATAGAAAAGGATTTAAAACGTTAAAAAATTAGTGCAATTGACTGAACTGGGAAAAACGGCTGTATATGAGACGACAAAGTATAAAACATGGTATGGATATGAGGCAAAGACCAGTTTCAGGAAGACCTCGCAATTTAAACGCTTTATTGCCCTTAGGATGACACAATCCGCACTTGAGGTTTCGCAAATTGGCTAACAGAAAATAGAATAGAAAAAGGAAATCAACGAAATATGAAAGTATCTCCAGAAATCTTCCTTATGTCACTGAAAAGACAAGGGTACATATCAAGGACACCAAATAAGATCCCTATAATGACACCTTTACAAAAGGAACGAAGGATAGAATTTTGTCAACGTTTCCAAAAAGATAATTTTCAGAATGTCTTTATATCTGATGAAAGTTGTTTCCAATCTGGCGGAAATCACTCAAAAATCAAAACAACCTGTTACCGTTCAAATTTCCAAATTTTCCACCAAAATGATGGTTTGGGAAGCACTATTTCAACATGGTGCTACCTACGCCTTTCTGTATAGTTGATGTTACCATTAATAGTGAAAAGTATTGTGGCATTCTAAACGATTTTTTCCTTGAAACGGCGCATGCTTTATATCCAGAGGGGTAGCAAGGATAATGCAAGATGCCATACTTCGGCCTATACTCAAGCTTGGATGCAAGAACAACAAGTGACAACCATTTCATAGCCAGCAGCTTCATCAGATTTTAATCCCATTGAAAACATATGGTGACTAATAAAGATTGAAGTTAAACGAGGAGCATCACGAAATAAAGATAATTCATTTCGGTTAGTTTTACAGTTAAATAAATAAATAAATTTCTTCAAATATCTAATCCAATAACAAGCAGAATTAAGTTTACCATAAAGACTTTCAAGGTATTCATGCCACGACAAAAACTGGTTCACATAAGCTCCCAAAAGTAGTTGAATTTTTTGGGAGCTTATAAGCTTCCTAAGTGGTTAGTTCTATAGTTTTGCCACCTACAATCAATTCATTTGGCAGCACCATATTAGATCTTGATGTTTTGAAAAAAATTATATTTGTTTTCTCATTATTGAGCTTTAGGTTGTGATGGATTGACCAGTCATTTATAGTTACTATAACTTGTTCTGCACTACAAAAGGTCTTCTTCAAGTTTTTAAGTTTCACAATGGGATTAAAATCTTCTGCATAATTTGTCATCACTACATCTTCCATCAGAACTTTGTCTACATCATTAACATAAAGTATGAAAAGTACAGGCCCAGCAGTGGTATTCCCTGTGTGATATGAACTATTTCAGATGTGAAAGCTGTGTTTTGTTGAGATATTTTCACATACTGTCTTGTAAAAATGACTGAATCCACTTTAACATACTACCACGGATACCGTAATTTTCAATTTTTTCCAATAAAATTTGATGATCTACAGAATCAAAAGCCTTGGAAAGGTCCAAAAAAAATACCTAGAGTTACCCCATCAGTTTCAAGGTATGTTAATATTTGTTCTGTAAAATCAGTTAACGCAGTTTTCGCTGATTTTCCTCTGAGGTAAGCGTGTTGAGATTTTGAGAGTATATTTTCTTGTAATAAAAAATCTAGGGTTTCACACACATTTTTCAAAGATTTTAGAAAATCATGATAGTAGACTGATGGACCTATAATCCTCATAGTAAGTAGGTGAGTTAATTTTAGGAATTGGTTTGACTAAAGTCAGCTTTAAATCATCTGGAAATGAGCCTGATTTGTTGGATAAATTTACAATGAATGCCAATGGTTCAGTAATATAATTTTCATTCAACTTGATGATAAAAACAGGTATCTCATCCCAGCCACTACTCATTTTATTTTTCAAATTACAAATAATATTTTTTATTTATGATGTTTTAACAGGTTTTATGAACATCGACTTGTTTAGTTTTGCATGTCTTGTTCTATTATTTACATCATTTGTATTATATGAAATTTTGACGAAAAAGTTATTGAAATTATTTGCAATGTCTATTCCAGGTCCCTCGATATTGACATCTTTCTGTTTATCACACTTTTCTTTTAATTCATTAATTATTGACCAAGCACATTCTGATTTATTATCAGAATTTTTAATTCTATCTGAAAACGTTTTTTTCTTGAAATCAGATAAGGCTCTATCATATTGTCTTTTAACATTTGAATATTCAGTTTTATAATTGGAATTATAAGTTTTTGCTATATATAAATAATCTAGTTTTCGTTTCAACATCTTAATTTCTAAATGACTATTTAGTTTACTCATGTTTTTAGTTTTGTGTCTTTTTGTAGTTAGTTTCATTTCAACTTTTGGAAAACAATACTCAAAAGCCTGTGCAATAATGTTTCTGAACAAACTCCAATCAGAGTTCACATTACTTTCATGAAAAACGGAAAACACTCTGAAATCTCCTAAATACCTTATGAATGTCTCTTTGTTTGTAAAATAGAAAGGCTTTTTACGCGATAGAAGAAATATAACAAAATTTGAATATCAAAACAAATTAAAATATGTTTGTCTTCTACAATTTTATTTTCAAAAAAATTTTCATTCAAAAAACTTTTAGAATTAAATTAATGTCTAAAATAAGCACCGCTCACATTTAATAGACGTATATAATCAAAACTCAATATATAATGGAATAAATAAACCAACAGATATACGAAAGTCATTAAAATTAATAAATAAATATTTAAAGGAGACAAAATTTTTTTTTCTGGTCTTACCTTTAAGAACACCAATTGCCTTTTAAAAACATGAACACACCTTAAGGACTTCTCAAAGAATATAATTTATTTGAAATATTTAATATTTTTAAATATTCGAATAAGTTAATTCAGAAATCTCTCAAAACATGCACTATATCTTCAAGAAACAAATATAATTCTAAGCAATCCCTTCTTCGGTCCTGAATAATATTCCAAATATCAAAATCAAAAAACTAACCTATATCAACAACGCACACGTGTAAAGAAATGAATGTTTCGAAACACAGATCAACTTTATAATTCAAGATTGATCTATGTTCTAACAAAATCAAAGAACAGTGTAAGTTATTTTTAAGGCTTATTTAAATTCATTGACATTCCATAATGAAGATTTATTGAAGCCAAAATATAATTATATATTATATATAAAATAAAATAGAAAGGCTTTTTACTTGATTGAAGAAATATAACAAAATTTGAATATCAAAACAAATTGAAATATGTTTGTCTTCTACAATTTTAATTTCGAAAATTTTTTATTCAAAAAACTTTTAGAATTAAATTAATGTCTAAAATAAGCACCGCTCCTATTTAATAGACGTATATAATCAAAACTCAATATATAATGTCAAATGGAATAAATAAACCAACAGATATACGAAAGTCGAAGAGCGGTGCTTATTTTAGACAATAACTCAATTCTACAAGTTTTTTGAATAAAAATTTTTTCGAAATTAAAATTGTAGAAGACAAACATATTTTAATTTGTTTTGATATTCAAATTTTGTTATATTTCTTCTATCAAGTAAACAGCCTTTCTATTTTATTTTATATATAATATATAATTATATTTTGGCTTCAATAAATCTCATTATGGAATGTCAATGAATTTAAATAAGCCTTAAAAATAATTTACACTGCTCTTTGATTTTGTTAGAACATAGATCAATCTTGAATTATAAAGTTGATCTGTGTTTCGAAACATTCTTTTCTTTACACGTGTGCGTTGTTGATATAGGTTAGTTTTTTTATTGTGATATTTGGAATATTATTCAGGACCGAAGAAGGGATTGCTTAGAATTATATTTGTTTTTTCAAGATATAGTTCATGTTTTGAGAGACTTCTGAATTAACTTATTCGAATATTTAAATATATTAAATATTTCAGATAAATTATATTCTTTGAGAAGTCCTTAAGGTGTGTTCATATTTTCAAAAGGCAATTGGTGTTCTTAAAGGTAAGACCAGAAACAAAATTTTGTCTCCTTTAAATATTTATTTCTTAATTTCAATGATTTTCGTATATCTGTTGGTTTATTTATTCCATTTGACATTATTTATTGAGTTTTGATTATATACGTCTATTAAATGTGAGCGGTGCTCATTTTAGATATTAATTTAATTCTAAAATTTTTTTGAATAAAAATTTTTTTGCAATTAAAATTTTAGAAGACAAACATATTTTAATTTGTTTTGATATTCAAATTCTCTTTGCTTGTATCATTGAAAATCCTATTATACATGCATTTAGGATATTATAAAATTGGTTATATGAGTGAATAAGATGGATATTTTGTTATAATTTTCTAATTCAAGAATTAAAAATATATATTAAATAATTACAATTAAGCTTTATTTTATCCGGATACTTTTTAGACGGACTATATCATGTTTTGAATAATATTCATTATAACTGGATATATTTTTTCGATGGAGAAGCTCTAAACAACTGTTACAATTGAAACGTTTATTAATAAAGGGTTTTCAGATTTGCTAAAATACCGAAATGAATGTTTAATTTTCGTGGTTGTAATGTATGAGTTGAAGCACTATAAACCTGATAGTTTATAGGGCTTTAGTACTTGTGGTCGTATCTGTTTACTTTTCTTCTTGAATGAAATATATTTCATTAGAAAAATTCTTTTTTTCGTTGAAATTCACCTAAATTCCTTGATTATTAATTTTATCAATGTTAAAAAAATCTAACTATTAAATTTGTAATCACAGAAAACAGTGTTTTTTATTTATAGTCCTCCAATTCGAAAAAAAACAATTTATGCCTATTCAATCAAAATGGCGAATGCGTTGTTTCGTGAGTGATGTAGTTAAAGAATGAGTCACAAATGTGATTTATAACAAATCAATTAATGTTCAAATTGATTGCTCCCATATGATTATTTATCCTTCTATATAAAATCACACACATTGTCTCTTTTCAAGAAAACTAGTGTTTATCACTTTCCAACTTCATGAAGGCGATCTTCATTAATCTATAGGATGATGTTGAAAATGCTGGAGGAAAACGGTACACTTAAGGAACACTTTTAACTCATTAGCTTGATTCAAACTGAAAACAGTAGGTGAGATACTGGTTTTAGGTAGGAATTATAAGAACATTAATTAGATTTGAAATTTATTATAGAGAGCACTTGATTGAATCACAAGATTAAATACGATAATTACAAGAGGACTTCACGATATTTCTGAATGACATCCCATTTTAGTCTTGTTGAGCGGTCTGGAGGAAAGACCTGAACTAAAGAGTAGCGCAGTGTTGCTTCTTCTATATCATTCGAGAAAATCGTAATGCCAGGAAGTATGATTTATGAATAGGTTCATTGAAAAGAATAGGCAACAAAGCTTCCTTAAAACCTTTTTGATTAAATTCTGAAAGACAGAAAATTTAGTAGCAATAGATCGCTTCACAGATTTTTGAATTATATAAATTATTAAATATTTGAAATCGAAACATCAATCGGTCTACCGTTTCTACTCTTACATAGTTAACGGTCAATACGTTCTTTCAGAATTTATTTTTGATTTTTCTACGCTAGCGGGGAAAAATCTAATAGTGATAGATATTACGAAAACAAATATCAGCGTGCTTTCAAAATGAAATCTGTTTTCTTCGACAAAATATTTTCTGTTAATGAATTTTTTCATGAAGATCCTATATGATTTCATAAAGCCTTTCTTCTATCATTCATCTTTCTTTTCATCCGCATAGTTAGAAAATGAGTTATTGAAAGCGGAAGTGTCGTGTAGTTATTAAATATTTGATTGAATCGGTCTTTACTTGGTGGAAACTCATCTTAATTAAAAAAAATTTGTCTATATCCATAATAGCGTCAAACAACGGTTACAATCCCTTTCTTATAAACAAAATGGTATCCAATAAACAAAAGAAAATGGCATTAAATCTCGTGTACACAATCATAAAAGAGGACAATAAACAGAAATATTTTTCGTTATCATAGGTCAATGAATTATCTGAAAATATTGCTAAATATTTCAAAAGTTGTTTCAATTATAACGCGGCTTTTAAGACAATTGATATAATAACATAATAATAATAATATTTATTCACCATAAAACCATTTACAAAAAGTTGAAACAAAGCAGTATGCGTATCCATATATATGTGAACAAATAGACAATACCTCAGAAGCTCCGGCTAGCCATCGCTTGTACGTGGTGTTATATCAAGAAAAAATTGCCCCCGATGATGAGTTAACAAAGTGGACCAAACTGAAATACCCAATCCACCCACAAACCAAAAAAAGTTCTTTTTGTTATTGTTTTTTTTTTTAATTTTTGATTTTTTTTTTCATTTATTATTTTTCTTTCATTCACTACTTTTTTTTTTATATTTTTTTAATTTAAAAATTCATTATATTTTGAATAATATTTTTCATTTGTCTATACAATATATATATTTTTTCTTTTTTCCCTCTTTTTTTTTTCCTTCTGTTTTTTTTTCCATTCATCTCACCTTCGGTTAATGAAGTCATGTAGTCCTTTCCTTCCGTAGGAGAGAATCCATTTTTTACATTTCTTTCTGTATAAACTGATATTGTTTATCTTTAAGATGTTAGCAGGAAGCTGGTTGATGAGTTTCGGAGCAAGATAGTCACAGTGGCGTTGTCCTATAGATTTTTCACATCTTGGTACGGTCAAGGAGCTCATTTTGGCTCTGGTGTTGTGAAGGTGTACAATGGGCTTAAAATTTATTATGGATTTTTTTATATTCATCAGCATACTCAAACAAAATAGTTGTTTCACATCGAGTATTTCAGACTCCTCATGTAATCTATCATTAGAAAAAGTGAGTGGTTTATTATAAATTATTCGTAAAATCCACCTCTGAACAACGCAAATTCCTCTAGATGAGCATCACCAACACCCCCCCCCCAGCCTTAGTACTTACATAAAAAACAATAAAGATCGTACAAATAAAGAAAATGAATCCGGAGTCTACAAGTTGACTTGCAAAGATTGCCCTTTAGTATACATTGGCCAGACTGGTAGATCATTCAAGAAACGTGTCCAAGAACACCAAAGGGGTTATATATCCAATTCTGTACATTCGACATATGCTTATCATCTTGAGGAATTCAGGCATAATTTCAACAAAAATTATGAAATTATCTACGTTAAAAGCAAAAGTTCTAGATTAACACTTTTAGAATTTCTTGAAATCAACAGGTATAATGCCCGTAAAATCCTTTTGAATGAACAAACAGATGTTGATCAGTCTCCATTACTGAATATTTTTCCTTAATGGCATTTTTAGCGCCAAACTCCAATAAACACCTAGAGTTTTTATGACTTGTGCTTCCATTATTTGGTCACGTACCTAAAAATGTATTTAAACTCGGTTACACTGAATACCATCAGACAGTACAATGTAATACCTGAAGAAGCCACATCATGGTGAAACAATTGTTGTAGTAGTACAAACATTTTTGTGGAAATAAATTACTGTCTCATATACATTTTTTTAATCGTGTAGTTATTGTTTTTCGAATGATTTTGAGAACTTTCCATACTTTTCGTGAAGAACGATTTATCTTTGACATCAAATTAGACGCCAGATTTGGCGATCACTTCCTCGTGTGAGCCAAATCTCTTTCCGACGAGCATTTTTTTCAGATTTGCGAACATGTTAAAGTTACTGAGGGCTAAATCTGGAGAGTAAGTTAGGTGCAGAAGCAATTCTAAATGTAATTTGCTGTTACAAGCACCAGGTTTTTTATAAGAAGACACATGCAGTTCTCCTCAAAAGAAAAACTGGAATCTAAGCGACGACCTAGTGTTCGTTTATCCCAAGGTCCATTACGGTGGACCACCCAATCTATGATCTTGAGGTTTTTACAGGCAATATGCATCTCAACCTAATGGCCGAATTCAATTCTTCCAAATACGAATTCAGACGTTGATTTGCATACAAATTTTATGACAGAACATTCGATTCCATGAATGTATCTGACGCAAACTTCCAAAGTACGTGTACCAAGTCCTCAAATGAATTATGGACTCTACTCCAAAACTCATGGCAGGATAGCTGGGACCTCTGCCTCTCTGACAGAAACACTCATCTCTGGCTACCTAAGGTTGATTTCGTTAGCGAGAATCCATACTTTTATCCTTCATATTCCTTAATCTGCTTTATCAAAGGACACTAACCTCATTTATGGAAAAAAGGCTAGCACGAGGTGGGTGGTTTGGACCGCAGGGGTACTTGTACTTCTGGCCACCCTATTTGATATTGGACTCTTGGGGCCAGTGGTTGAAAGCCTGCATGCGAAGCTAGAAGGGTAGTCTGCCGTGCAGTGTTATAGTTCTTGCGCCCGGCCGTGCAGTGTTATAGTTCTTGCGGAACTGGCACGGTAGTTTAGAGGTCTCGACCATGCTATATGCTGGGCTTGATCGCGGATCGGTTGGCGAGTCCAGACCTCGAGCAGTTGAATGGATTGTGTAGGCATGAAGCCTCTTTCTGCGTAGTTCTTGCACCTGGATAGTTTGGACTCGCTCGAAGGTTTAGGGATCTCGACCACGCTTTATGATGGACTTGAACCCGGATCGACTAGGGTGTCGATGGCGTTTTGGACTAGAATCAATTGAGAGACTTCTCGGTGGTTTTTGGATGTGGACTGTGCAATTCATTGTAAGTGATCGAACCATGATCAATTGAGACATTTATCCTCGACTGTTTGTTGGTCTTGCATTTGAAGCTGGATGATAGCGGTTGGATAGTGCTTCGCTGTTACCAGTCACTTTTGAGACCTACTGAAAGCAGGGGGGGAGTTGTCTCCTTTGCACGATGATAAGGCGTAATCATTATCATCAATATCAATCTCTTTCGGGAATTTTGGAGAACATTTAGGTGATTATCTGGTGAAGACCCATACTCACAAGCCTTATTGATGGTATTTACTTCATAATTCGTGCATTATTTTACCATAGCTAGCGACTTGAGACATCATATTTTTTCTCTACATATGGGGCCGTTTTTTTGGAATTTCCTCCTTTAATTGATCCAGTCAGGGCATCTAGCAATTGCATTTGCACAGTCTTTTTTCTTTCAAGGTGGTGTATATGAACAATACCGAAGAGTTAACCAGGCATGATACGTGTATACAGCAAATGGTTTTTGTTTTTTTAAGTCATGTTTTGATCTTGTTATTATGTTCAATCTTCACGTTACAGCTGTCCGATGAATGACAAGAACAATGGAATAGGTATAATATTTATATTTAGATTTGAGTTTAGTATCAAATCTGTGTTTTTTTTTGGGTTTCATATTCAGGAGTATAATTACGAATAGATTTTGTATACAATTTTATATAAAGAAAAGTGAATGTTCTTCTTTTTGAAAATTATTACGGTTTCTCACCAGAAAATCGAGAAGTTTGAATTATTGCATGAATCAATTTTATTTTTCTGTTATTATTATTTCGAAGTACTGATAGGAGTTATGATTGAAAATCTAGAAAAGCAACGATGTGAAATAAAAAGCTCAAACACCCTTGTTCAACATTCTATTTCCCCTGAAAATTTCAAATATCTGAATGGCCTCTGAAAGAAGCTAGATATAATAAATTGAATAGTGTTTGTGTTATTCTTTGCATCTAAATTCTTAATTTAAATTCGATCTTTGGACTGTTACTATGGTTTCTTTAGCGCTCAACGCTGAACTGCTCACAAAATTATTGTTTTCGTTTTGAATCTTCTAATCATACGATCCTTAAAAAAATTGTAAAGTATATTCATTTCAAGTATTTATCCCTTTGCATTCGAAACTCCTAATCATAGAAATCACGAAATTTCGCACGAACATGTGCGATATTATTCTACCTGTAGAGACTGAATTTAAGATCGATCGAATATGTAATTTAGAAAATATTCTAAAAAATATAGAAAAACTGCAAACGTGATTGACTGCGAAACTATTGAACCGATTTTATACAAGAACTTAGGCTAAATACTTAGATCTCAAGCCTCTGAGTACAACCTAGTCGTTTAAGATCATTTCGGCTTGAAATTCGAAAGTTACAGATATTTGGGCGAAACTGTAGTACGCTGATACCCGAAACAAGCACATCTTCTCAGTGTGAATTCTTAAATCATTGAAAAGACTATAGGTCCCAATTTTTTTGGTGGTAAACATGAAAAATATCATACGCTCACTTTAATTTTCAATTTTAAATATCAAGACTAACAGTTCATACTTAATAAATGATTTGAAATATCATACAGTTTCATTCTGTTAACCTCCCACAAATGTTTATTTGAGAAAATTCTTTTTTAGTCCAAAACTTTCAGAATTAAATAAAATAAATGTCAGAGAATACACCGTGTCAATTTTATAGATATATAGAATCAAACACTTATCATACAGTATCAAAGGAAATGAAAGAATTAAAGGAAAAATAAATGATCAAATTAAATATATTTAATAAATATTTGAAAGATACAAAATTTTTTGTTTCGTACCTGACAACCAAATTCTTTTCCAAAAATGCGAAACATAACCTCTAGAACTTCTTCAGAATAAGTTTCTTCAAAAAATTCCTAAAACATGCACAACATCTTCAAAATGCAATATAGAATTATTACAACGGAAACTCATCAGCCCTACTACACATTTGAAAAATAAAAATAATTATCAAAAAATATCCTACCAGACAAACTGAATGTAATTATTTGAGCAAGCACTAGAATGAAGTGAACTTTTAAAAATCCTACTTATTCGTCACAGAAATAACACAAAATTGGCAAGATATTTTATGGACTCCTTTAAACCAAATGATAATATTTTATAAGTGTGGACCAAAATATATAACTATTGTTTGAATAAAAGCTCTTTTTATTATTTTACTTAATAAATGAATTGAAGTATTATAAGATATCGAATTTTGAATATCTATAAAAGTTAAGATTTTCATTTACAACCATTTGTACAAGCTGTTGCTTGCATAATTAAAGTAAGATTAAAAAGCAGCGTCTTTGCGCTGACACGACGAATGATAGTCATATTAGTACAATGATTTAGTTCCTAAAAGAAGATAGGTGGATCCTTCATTCCATAATTTGTTTTTGGAGCACTTATTTGTATTGAAAATGAATAAATTTTTTTGCATACAAATATCTTTCCACCTAATTTCTCTATATATTTCATGGTAAGCTCAAGCTTCATGGATGCTCGAGATGCATGAATATAAAAGCTTGGGGAGAAAGAAATTCATTATTTTTTCGGTAGATGACTGTAGTGATCGACTTCTAGTGAAGTATCCATCAAACTCGTTTTCAAGATGACACATTTCATACTAAAAAAATACTTTTGCTGTTTTTTGTTTCATCTATTCTGTTATGAGTTACAGATTGGTCGATATGATCAACAAAGAGAAAATTGAGTACATTTTACAGTTTTCTTTGATAATGGTGAAGTTGCAAGTCAGACAGCTGAAATTGTGCATGGTGCACATCGCATCTTTATTATCAAAACTCGGACAGTTTGGTTGAAAAGTATTAATGCATCCAACCTATAGTCCAAACCTAGCACAAAGCGAGTACCATCTTTTTCTCGCATTGCAAAAGTGTGAGTGATAAGGAATCACAAATTGTGAAAATCGGTTACTAGAGTTTTTCGTCAATAAGGACTAAGACTTCTATGAGAAAACCATTATATAGCTACCTTTAAAATGACAACAACTTATAGAATAAAGCGGTGCATGTTTGACGTAAATCGGACAATCCGAAACATTTTAAATGAAGTCTTGAAATTCACGCAAAAATAATGGATTCTTTTCCCAACGTTTTATTAACTGATAGAGCAAATTGTCTTATCTAATTTATTATCTGTGGTCTATCCTGAATTCGAAAGAATAACCATAATGAAGACAATTGAATCTCATTTGAAAATATTCTATTTTTGGTGAAGAATCTCCGTTTAACCTGTCTCAATTAATTCTATGACATAATATATCAAACTCATAATAGAAATTCCACATCATATTTTAGCCACTAATTCATCTATTTTATTTATGTAGTCGAAATCGAATTTGTGGCTTCAATTAAATTCTAAACATAATTTACATGTATAACTCAAATTATTGAAACCATATTTTCACATTATTTCATTAATTATTAATGAATTCATCAATTGTGCACTTATTGAGAGCGGTTAAATTACTATTATTACTTCTGAAAAAATTCATAATGCTTCAAATATAGATTTAGAGGGAGTCAGTCATATTATATGCCAAGTGTAAATTTAAATTTCAGATTATAAATGATTTTTCCAGTGACGTAGTCTCGCTTATTCTAATTATAAACTTCAATTGAACTTCTGCTACGAGTTATATACAGGGTGTCTAATTTTAAAGGGCCAATCTGCAAAGGGATATCACAGAAGTTATTTGCAACAAAAAATTTTATATAACACACGGCAGAAATATAATTTCAAATATTTAATTGAATTTATTTAACGAGAGCAAAAATGAAATAACTTACTACCAAATATACGAGGATTAATGTATCAACTCTCTGTGTTTCTATAAATATGCGATATCTTAGGACAAATCAGCGAAAGTCAAAGATCTCAAGCTCATGGAATATTTATATTGGAATCGTGATCTCGATTGAATATTTCAATTGACAGATGCTATGAATGCTTTGAATCGAGGCCGCGTGCTTAGCCTCGATGTTTGTTGGCGTCACCAGGACCGGACTTTAATTTCACCAAACCGAATTCAAATCACAAAGCTTATATCATAGTCTCCCTTTATTTTTTTACAAAGGCTATCTTTGTTGATGTGGTTCATTGACGAAGTTTACAAAACTCAAGTAACGAAAAATTCGGTAGATTAATACATTGAGACAATATTGTTTCATCCTCATTCAATTAAAGTTGAAATTTTTCTAGGATCAATGTTAGATAATTAGATACAGAGTGGAAACCACTTATGGAATAAAATTCTTTGTGTCCTTATGCAAAAAAATATAAAAAATACTGGGATATGTCAACTTTCAAATTCAATGGTGTGTTTTTTAAGCCTACATGGTGAGTCTTGCGCGTCCAGCATAATCCGTCCTCTTTATTTTAAATGTAGCACCCTATACATTTTTATATTTTTTTAAGCTCCTTAACAACCTGATTGCAACAAATGCATGGTCTTTTATGTATAATACCCGGTGGAATAATGAAATCAATTATTTATCACGCGTTAAATAATGGTATTTTCTCAATTATTTAAATAGAGATTTATCAAATTTCTGAACAAATTATCAATTGAGTTCACAAAATTTATTAAATCAATTCTCGATACGCTGATGAATCTTGGTTCTTCACATTTTTTGTCATGAATACCTAAAAATCTATATGCATATGCCGATAAATAAAGAAAATCTGCAAATGATGTGGATTGTTATCAGTAAGATGTTGCAGTATTGAGATTTACATTGAAATAGTAAATTTTTAATTGAAAACGTATTTCTTCTAGAAGTAATAATGAAATATTTAACTGAAACTCACCGAAATGAGATTTCAATGATGATCGGTTACGAGAATAATTGCAGAAGTCAAGTTGAAGTGGCAAACTCATTCAATTAGAGGTATCCTCAGTTGCCTGATATTTCACAAGGTACCGTGTCTATGTATGTATTTTATTTTATTGTAGAAAAGAGTCACTTTTTAATTGTTATGTTGAAATAAATAGCTAGGGAGTAAGAGTTTGCACTATCAGGTTGACCATTTGGGATTCATTCAGGAAAGACAAGTTTTATTTATCATTTCATTGGCTCACTATGAGGCATTTTACGAAGTAGGATGTTTCATGTGCGGAAGGACAAAATCGCCAGCGCAAATTAGAGTGTTTTAGTTGAATTTCCCTTTTTTTATCATACTCTTCGTTGTGGTGGCTTAACGACATTGGTTTCACTCGGGAGAAAAAAAAATACACTTTACTCCATTTCAGAATACGAAAGGAGGTCCAAATTTCTGAGGGCTCAGGTTTTGCACCCAAGCACTAAATGAAGTAAAGGGTTTGAAAAAGACGCAGTTTCATAGGAAATAAAATTGTTGGTGAAGAACAACATTCATTATATGCACGAGTGGCTTGAATTGTCAATTTGTATTGCAAGCCACTAACTTTGCAAGCATATGATATAATGTTTTCTCATCTCCGAATACACGGAGGTATTCCCTTGCTTCTACATCGATACATTTTTATGGGCTGGATCCAAATGCGCAAAGAATAATACTTAGAGCTGTATTGGATACAGTGTTCAAAAATATTAGATAAGTTTTGCTTCAATTGGAATAAATTATACCACTAGAATCTAATTTGGGAGGAATGAGTAACCTTTATCAGTTTCAGCGAGACTTCTTCATCACATCCCCAATGGTGATGGGATAGCGTTTGCAGGATATTCATGCTGCCTATGCATTCATCTGTTTAATATGAGGGATTCAAGTGTGTCGTTGATCTAGAGTTACTTCAAGATATTTGAGATATTCATCGAATTGCAAAATTGGGTTGCTCATAGTTAAATGAAGCTGACATACGGATTGTCTTTTGGTGAAAAGTTGGTGAGGATATTTTAAATAAATTAAATTCAAATTTAATTTAACCTTCTTGCCTGTTACCTAAAAACTTACACGTACTATTGGTTGTTTTGCTAGAGGAAAAATTAAATAGATGTAGATAGGATAAATATAAGAAATTCCTTCATATAAGTGGAGCCTTGGAGTAATTCATTGTGACAGAAAAAAGGGAAGATATTACGTTAATTGGCATAACTATGAAACTACTATCTGATCTGAAGTAAGTTTGTTTCCGTTGAAATGTATTCAGTTTAGTTTGGCCAACATAGCTTTTCGGTTCCTTGAGTCGTAAGCACTATAGATGTCAAGCATAACAGCTATAAGATCTTCTTGATTGAAGAAAGCACATACGATTTCCGTCTGTAGAAGAACAAAGTTATTTGTTGTACAGATATTTTGTTAGCCAGATTGTGATGAAGAATGTGGTTTTTCTCAGGATGACATTAGTTAGTTTTCTGACCATTTTTGAAGCAGTTTTCACAGTGTGCAGGTCAAGTTATGGGTCTGAACGTGTTCTGCGAAGTTTCTTTTTGATTGGGATAATTTGCCATTGACCCACATTAAGGGGAAATGATAATGGGTGGACATTATTGTAGAGTTCCGGTATTTTCGATTGTGTATCAACCTGAAGATTCTTGAGAAATATCATAGGTAAGTTGAAGCGCTTGCTGCAGTGTTTCTCATGGATGAAAGTGCTAACATGGTTCTATTATTGAAAAAATTGATTTATGATTGTTATTTTTTGATGTCGTTTTCTTATGGCAGTATTTTGCTAATGCATCAACAATATCTTGAAAATTAGTGATAGGTTCGTTATGTTCACTCAAGACTGAGCAAGTTTCGAGTTGTGTTGCCTTTGATCTATTTTATTTTAGTCCAGGGTGGTTAGTTGGTGTGGTAAGGAGACTTAATTTTGCCATGACTTTCGTGAGGTGCTTTTCAGAACTCGTTTATAGAAAGCCTTATGTTTTTTGAAATTGACAAAAAAGATAAGAGTAGGTCTTCACTGATATTTATTCAGTGCTCTCCTGAATTGTTTAATAGCGATAATGTAAGTTTCATTTCTCCAAGGAATTACTGGAGGTATTGTGAGATTTCCATTGTAATTTTTTGCTGATGATATATTGATGGAAGTCAATTAGTTAATGCCGTGGTCAATGTCGTTCGATAAATTGTTACTTATACTTGTAAATTGACATCTTTTCCGAAGAGATCCTAATTGAAGTTAGAAATTTTCCATTGTGGGAAACTGTTTAATCGGCGAATGTCCGTGACGTCTTGAAGGCTATCTAAACTATGCCAAGAAAGCTGCGATGTGGTGTAGGGATCGTATGGACTGGAATCCATTAGATTAAAGTTACCAGAAGTAGCACTGAAATGGGTACTGCCGCTAGCATTCAGGAGATTTTACTTCCTCTTTCAAATGTGGTTTTAGCACCTCCAATAGTATTGTGTAAATTCGCCGACTATAATGAAATATGCTGTTGTTGGTTACCGAAGTCCTGAAGCTCACTGTAAGCTGCTGTATTTATAGACTCGCTGATTCATACAACAATAAATAGTATGAATAATGTAAATGAATTTCATCTTAGGTTCTTGTAAGGATCCTCAATCATTTCAAAAAATTATATTATCGCTTATTTCTCCCTGAAGACATCGTTATCGACACATCCAACCTCAAGTGTAATAAAATCTGATAAAGTTCTAGCAATTACTCTATTTATGAATCCGCTCCTGCGTTGTAAATGGCCGTGAATGAGCTATACTCACGTTGTCGCACTTGCCTCTTCTTCACAATCAAAATCATAAATGATTTATTCATTTTAACAGACATATGCCAATGCTTGGAAAATAATAATAATAATATATATTTCCCATAAATAGTTTCATTACATCATATTATTTCAAAAGCTGCAAAACATATATGAAATATATAAGATGGATAATTGTTTTAACATTTGCTCCATGAGAAATATACAAAAAAAAATTTAGACTCACAAAGGTAGCACCTGTGGTAAGTACTTTGTATGTTGGATTAAAACAAATTTTTTATTTATTTCGTTTTTTTTTAAATGCAATGACTCGAATAAATGGTAAGACAATACCGCATAAAAACGTTGCTGAGACATGAAGACGTTGAAGACGTGGACTGCGCAATTATTTCATAAAATTTGATCAGTTCATGAATACAGTGACAAATTTGATAAAAATAATTATGAAATTTTCAATATGAGAATCAAACTAGATACTGAGTGAAAATCAAATGGAATCTCTCCATCACGAATGTTGTAATGAGCATCAAATCATAAGAATTGATTAGTAATTAAATATGTTCTTTCCAAACAATTTTCATTGAAATTTAGGCATCAGATGATACAGCTTTTGGTCATTTTTAAATGCGAAAATCAGTAAGAGTACTGAACGCGTAAGTAAAGTTCGATTATAACTTTTTATCTGAACCGAATATTGAAAAATGACAAATAAAAAAAGCTATTTGTTTGGTCAGAAAAATCTATGCTTGAAATTGATGTAAAACTCAAAGACACACCCTGTATGATTTAGACTGATGGACAATATATGAGGTGTGGTAGAATGAATGAATCTGATTTTTTTTTCTCTACCAAAGTTTGTATTTTTTTTCAAACATCAATATTATCCCCTTCAAAGTAGTTACCTTGGGTAGCTACATACCGATGGATACGTTGTTCCCACATTGGGTAGCAGCGCTTGAAGTCCTCAACCGGAATGGTTTTCAGTATGTCCGTTACATTCTTTCGAAAGTTTCATAAAGCCTACAAATGACGTCCTTTGAGGACATTTTTAAGTTTGGGAAAAAGTCAGAAGGACTGAGGCCAGATTCAGAGGAGAGATGTGCACCACAGGAACGCCTTTTGAGATAAAACATTCTGTTATGAGAGGCTAGTGTGACATGAGACGTTGTCATAATGCGGCATCCATTTGTCTACAATGTCTGCTCTCACACGAATAACCTTTTGTCTGAGCCTGTCAATGACATTTCGCAAGAGGTCCCTGAACAGTTTTCATCTTCAACATAATGTCTGCCTTCCAAAAATGATTTGTGCCAGCAAAAAACTTGAGCTCGGAATAAAGAATGTTCTCCATTGGCTTGTTTTATCTTCTAAAACGTCATACTTGCTGATTATCCAAGCTTAACACAAATTTTAATGACATATTGTTGTCTCAAATTCTGATATTTCATTTTGCGTGACGCACAACTACACAACTTTACTAATACCTGCCATAAAAATCACATAGTTAACGGAAGGAGTTGAAACTTACACTGAGCTATGGAAGGGTACTGATACACGTTTTCTATCAAGAACAACAGCGCAGCTGTGTCTGATCGCTTACAGTGTTGCCAGTCTCCTACATTTTCCCCCTCACCTCTTAATGCAACGGCCTTATAAACAAAAATCATTTATGTATGTATGTTCATTTACATAATATCATTCTTGGTAGCTTAGGCCGTTATACAGATGGAAGAGTTTACAATAATGAACACCAGATTAAATAACTGAATGAGTAATCAGGATAATGTTGAAACGAATAGATTGACGTAATTGTGATTGCGTCAAAAAACGTGGTAATTGTGACCTAACCGCCTATAGTTATTTCTCTCGAAAATGATGAAACTTAATCTTCGGCTGCAGGTTCCTCAACTGAACGATATGCGAACACTTTTTAACGATTTCTACGGAATATAAACTATTAAGCTATTCGCCTCACGGTTTCTAATTGTTGCAATATTTAAATATTGAATGGACGAAATTTCTTTGACATTTATTCACAACAACAGAAGGTTAGGTGAGCCTGATATGTAAACGACACATACCTTCAACTTACATTGCGAAACACGTGGAGGATCTACAGTCTGTGGCTAGTAAAGTCGATAACACGAAGACTTAAAGCCGACAGACACAGAAAGACAATAATACAGCGGTAGATTCGAGTCTCTGGTCAGCCTAGCTCGTCTC
Organism: Megalocaria dilatata; assembly: GCA_034642435.1. Taxonomy (NCBI): domain Eukaryota; kingdom Metazoa; phylum Arthropoda; class Insecta; order Coleoptera; family Coccinellidae; genus Megalocaria; species Megalocaria dilatata. Next base: position 44,884,552 of record CM067859.1, on the reverse strand, counting down.
GATACATGAAAAATCCATATAAATTAAGAGTATTCTAGAGTATTTCTTCCTGAATAATAGCCTCAACACAATATTCTGCCGTCAACCAGCTAATATGCAATTGCGCACTACAACAATATCGGCGTTAACAACAGAAATATTGGTAATATTTATTGGAAAATAAAAGTTTCACAAAAAAATCATAAATAAAAAGGAAACTAAAAAATGATACCTATGATACCATCCCAATTTCTAAACTGTGGGAAGTCCTAGAACAATCGAATATAAACCATACATATATAAAAGCTTTACAAGAACTATATAAGAACTCCAAACCAAGAATTAAAATAGCTAAATATGTCACCGAGGAGTTTCCAGTAACCAAAGGTTTGGGACAGGGTTGTTGCGTATCACCAACGCTGTTTAAAATATATATTGCCGCGGTTTTGAAAAGATGGAAAAGGATGGTTCGCGACATGGGAGTTGATGTTGACGACACATGCGTGTGCACTCTTCAGTTTGCTGACGATCAGGTGGTGGTTGCTAAGAGCAGGGATGACATGGTGTATATGATGGACAGGTTAATCGAGGAGTACACTATTTGGGGTTTGACAGTTAACATCTATAAAACGAAGTGTAGGAGCCGAATCCGCAGATCTGGAACTAGAAAATGCACAAAAAATATCCTCCAGTAAGAGTTGTGTTTATTTGGGGATAACTTTCGATGAAACCGGTACAGACGCAGAGGAAATTGAAAAACGTATCGTCCAGGTAAAAAAGGTAATTGGCTGTCTCAATGGAATATTGTGGAGTAAGGAAATATTGAGAAGAACTAAATTCAATATTTAGGAGACGATGGTCAAGAGTACACTACTATATGGTGCCGAAACATGGAGAATAACAGAAAAACACAAGGAAAAGGTGGAGGTAGTGGAAATGGACGCGATACGACGATCTTTATGTATTTCAAAAAAAGACCACATAAGAAACGAGAACATCAAAGAGATTATGGGAATCGAAGGTAAAATAACACAGGATACAGAAAATAAACAACTAACATGGTACGGACATGTAAGACGTTTGCCTGAAACAAGACTCCCGAAACAAGTACAATCATGGCAACCTGCACAATCGAGGAAAAGAGAGAGACCCAAAATTGAGTGGCACAAATCCGTACAAAAATCCATGAGTGCAAGAAACTTAAGAGAAGAAGACTATGCAGATAGGAAGAAATGGCGATTAGGCGTCGGACAACGTAGAAAAACGTTTCAAACCGACTTATATATATATATATATATATATATATATATATATATATATATATATAAATTTAATTTTTTAATTTAAATTTAATCGAGTCACAAATGCTTCCTTTGTTAATTAACCTGTTCATGTTCATAATGGAAAATTGGCATGAAATGATCGTTTGAAAGGCATGCAACAAGTAACTTATTATTACTCTTGTCATATGCGGAGTTTTATTCGCACAGGGATTCAAACCCCGAGTTCTTTTTATTTTTAAAATATTTGTATACAGCTGAATTTTCGAAAACCACGGTTATTTACTGACAGTGTTATATTTTTGAGATCCACGAATTATGGAAATGTAGACGAAATAATATCACCGTAGTGCGAGAGCGTCAGAATATCCATTTCTCGAAAAAATCAAGCTGATAAAAATTTCACCGCTCTTATATGAAGGAAGCAACAGGCGGACAAAGCCGCATCATCATCATGTCCCGATTAAATCGATACAGAATCAAATTATGCCCCGAAATGATCATCGCGAAAGTCAGCCATCCCGCCGACCTAATTGCGGCCGTTGATCCAAATTTCCCGGCCAAAATTTCCACGGTACAACAGCCAAAGAGATTCGGGTTAGCCAAGCAACCGCGCCGGCAAAGACAAAACATATGACAATCGCGGTGAGGCGAAGTAAAAGGAGCTTCCCCCTATCTCGTTTTACCATACGTGACGCCTGCGTACCGCAAACAATCTCTCTTCCAACACACCGAAACCTGAAAACCGCGCTGAAAATGCTCTCTGTCCCGCATGCGGAAAATTATATATTTCGTTCCTTTATTACACCGAGGCCCAACCTGCTCCGACCGCAGAAGTGCCCTCTCTCTCGCGTGCGGCCTACACTGAACTCTGCCATCTTTCTCGAACATGTACCCCTTTATGTTAGCTTCTGTTTTAATCTGGAATTGTGCCATCCCTTTTCAGGGTCCAGAAAGAGAGACTCACCTCTCTCGCTTCACTCCCCTGATAGTAAAGGGTTATCAGAAGCACCACGAGGTTCAATCTGCGACACGCTTCTCCTCGGGACGTTTTAACCGTCCTAAGCCTTCTATTCCCGAAAAGTTTTGACGTATGTCCCCGCATGTGTTTTTGATAGTTAATCACCAACTTACTGTTTTAAATAGCGGACGGAGCGGATTTCGTGCTAGAACGAAATGGAAGATGCGGGGCCAAGCCGACAGTGGATTCCTAACGTCATATATACACTGGTATGTTTACTGCATGAAACTTCGTGTTTCTACAAAACGTTTAGTACTAAAACCTTGCTCGCCAAACGGTGATTTAGAGGGAGCACTTCAGTGGCTTTGCAAACCGCCAATTTCGAACATCTCCCGCTGCTCGCAACCTCGCTCACCTCTTCATATATATAATTAAACCAGTGCGATTTCTTTTAATCACCGCGTGTGGGACATACCCAACTGTGTTCTTCATAGTGAAATCCGCAGTTTTAACGCTGACGTCTTCAGACCGAACTGTTCAAATTCTCCCGCAAAGTGCGGCCACCTGATCGTCGAAACACCTGAGCGCGTGGACTAAAACGCGAGTGTGTGGCGTGTAAACGTCAGGTTACTATTTTTTCCACCCCACCCTCTGAAAAAGTTCCATTCAGAAAAAAGAGTTGTCGCTACGTCATGTGTTGCCTGGCAACACGTATTGCGTGTGAAAGTTGTGTTATGATTTTTGATTTCGCGAACTGATTTGTCATCTAATTTGATCGAACGGTTAAGGAAGGCTGTGAAGTTTGATTGGCAACTTGGAAATATCCAGGATCGGTGGTTTTACAAGAAGTTTTCTCTAAAATGGTTTTTTCAGGAGATCTTTGCGCGTAACGTGTAAGTATATTTTTTTCAATTACAATTATTATGATTGTTTCAATGCCGCGCAGAATTTTTTGTCCCGTATAAAGTCTGTGTATAAAATAATAGGATCATATAAAGCGGAAAAAATGAAACAACATCGAAGGAATATTACCTAGAAATGTTATTCCAGCCTTTTTAAGACTATCACGAAGAAATGATCAGACTTCTAATAATAAAAGAGAGCTAAAAATGAAACAAATATTAAACAGAATATAAATGTTCCTCTACATCGCAAAAATTAACATCACGTTAAAAAAAAGATATTAATGAATAAATGAGGATTGTTCCAATTATATATTATAAAAGTCAAGTAAAATTTAAAAGTAATTGTGAGAAGCACGTCTACCATATATGAATATTAGAATTGGGAACAAAATAAGCGGTTGCATGACATTTCTCAATTAATAAAGAATTGGAATTATTCTCATTATCGTTTCATAGTTCCCCTTGCATCTTTCGATATCTCTCAATTTCTGGATGGAAAATGTTTACTCGTTTGACAAAAAAGTTTTTCCCATCTTTTTCTTGCATTTGAATGCTGAAATAATTTGATCCATCATCCCATTATTCCGCTGTGATTTATTTTCGAGAGAATGTAAATTCTAGCCCAAAAGAATTGATACTCAGAAAATTTCTGATATTCTTAACGACATTATTAATATTGGAAATGATAATAGTAAGAATGTTCATTGAATATTAAAACAAATTTTATGCCTAACTGAAATCTTCTCCATTTATCATACAAAATATTTATCTGCTATTGTTAATCGAAAGAGTTCAACAAAACTCAAGAAATTGAAAACTGTGGATGAATTCAGCGAAACATCCAATGAGTTCAGCCCCTACTAAAAATACATAGAAATCAATTATGATTGAATAAAATTAGTAAAATGAAAATAATTTGAAAAAAATTTATTGATAAAGAACAACAATTTTTTCTACAACATTGATGCCTCCTTAGGTGTCTGAAATAACTGTAAAAAATATCGGTTAATATTGTTGAGTATTAAAAGAAAATCAATTAGAATGTAGTTTTAAGAAGGATTAATTATCAAGAGGTTTTCAACTAAAGCGACAAAGTTAAAACAAACTGGTAGATAGACGAAAGAAGAGAAGACATGAGGAGGAATTATTCCTTAAATACCTAACATTCGATATACGTCAATAATTTATGAGAATTGAGACATAATATCAACAACTATAAGGTCGTCCATAATGAAGAAAAAATACCACATTGTTAGAATAACTCTAAATTAAATTTAGGGTATTATTCTTTGTCAAAAAATTCGGTTTCATATAAACTTTTTTTTTGAGCCCCCTCTGCTTAATTACAGCCCCCTAAAGATGGCGCCCGAAAAACAGTTTTCAATTTTTTTCTTAGAAGCCAGAAAACTGACAAGAATACAATCAAACAGACATTTTATGCGGGTGCGGATACACTCAAACCATTTTTTGGTAGTGTTTCTCTATGATTGCAAGAGGTAGAAAAAGCCACCCTTAAACCTTCGCAAGAAACTTGTTTTCTTATTCCTATTTCACAATAAAAATAAAAAAATTAATTTTAGATAGCCTGATCCCTTTTTCACAAATGAGGTCTATAATTTCTTGCTGAAATTTCAGGTTTTTGAGAAAAAAAAAATTTATGAACATAATAGCGTGAGTCGTAGAGGTTTCCGAACTAGAATTTATCTAGTAAGCGGATGTCATTTTGTTATGACAACCCACTAGTTTTGATTAACTTTGATTCAAATACAATTCTTGACAGTTTTTTGTTTTTTAAGAAAAAAAATAAAAACTGATTTATGGGCGCCATCTTCAGGGGGCTGTAACTAAGCAGAGGAGCCCTAAAAAATAAAGTTGATCTGAAAGATCCACCCTATTTTTTTTATTTTACAAGGAATTACTCCTTAAATTTTTTCGCAACAATTTATATACACCCTGTATATCTCGACACAAATTTATGTTTTCAGAATGTAATATTCTAATATCGAATCATTTGAATGAACATGCAGAAGTTTTAAATGATATAATTTAATTTCTACCGTTTCAAATGAGCTTCCATCAATTGAAGAGCGACTTAATCCAGTATCGGACAGAATTATCCTGCCAACCTTCAGGCATAAACTTGTGTAAACTGAAGGTTATGAAGAATGAAGGTTTTGAGTGTCCTTATAAGAACCCTGTCTTGATTATCACATAACTCCAACCTCCATCTTGGCTTCGTTCATGAGTTCTAATTTGATAAATCTAATTCGCAAATACTGTGGCAATAAATCGAATATTTCATTGAATTCAGGTCTTCACCACGAAGTTTTTGGACAAAATCACCAATTTCAAGTATCATCGCTAAAAGCCATCCAAAGGTTTAAAAAAAACAAAGTTGGTAGGTTAACCATTACAATCATTTCTGGGAAATACATGCTCAACAAATTCATAAGCAAAATGATGTGCTGCAATGTCTTGTTGGCAAACTAGTCGCCCGACTTAATTTTAGCCTCAAAAATTTGTTTACGTTGATAGGTAACCCACATAGTTTACTGCATCATCATTTGCGCTTTCAATAAAACAGGTTCCGATTATGTCATGACCTAAAACAAAATAATCAAAATGAGCAGTAATGTTTCTGGATGCAAAGGTTCATCATAAATCCGCTGTGAATTTTTTTCACTCCAAACATGAAATTTCAACATAAGCTGTCAAGCAGAAATAAGCTTTATCTGTAAATATAATATTTTGTAAATACTCTGGAATAATTTCAACTTGCTCTTAAACACGCCGCTTATGGTAGTCAAGTAACTAGTTTCCGAATCATACTAAATATCTTAATTTTTTCTCAAAATACGCTAAGTTGTCATTTTTTAAAGGACAAGTCTTGAGAAAAAATGTACCATATTTATATATAATAATAATATTCATTCACTGAGTTAATCACAATAGGGTATAAAGAGCCGTATAGAGAGTGAACAATTAGATGATATCACAAATGCCTTAGTTCTAGAAAAACTATCGCTAGTAGGTGATATCATAACATTTATTTAAATGACTTCTAATTGATGTTCTATCCTGTTTTGGCCCGCATGGTTGATTAACAGAACCGTGGAGTTTTCCTCTTCCGTAAGCGAGGTTCCATTTCTTCATATTTTTCCGGAATGAATTGATTGTTGACTTTTCATATGTTGGGAGTAGTAATTCACTGAGTTAAGAAGCTGCACTCGAGACATTCAAACCTGGTTTGGGCCTGCAAAGTGCTTGGATTTAAATATATAAGCTTGGTTTGGGTTTGCGAAAGGCTTGGCTTAAAATATGAAGCTTGGCTTGATATCAAGCTTTTCCAAGCTGATCAAGCTTTCGACTCTTTAGTTCTCCGAGTAGTTCTGTGGACAGTCTCAGCTCGCTACAGTTCACTCTAGGATTAAATGTTTCACACTTACGAGTACTTTTTCGTTACAGGATCTTTTAGGTTTTTTCTTCTTCAGAAGATATTGGTTGATAAACCTGTCCTGTAATCCTGAGTAAAGTTAAAATTATTTTAAGTTTATGTAGAAGTGCTCAAGTGGGAACTTTTTCTGAGTTTTTTGTCCCTTACAGCTTGCAACCTGCCCCTTTGTCTGTTTATTGTATATAGTCGAATGCAGTGCACAAAATTTTCATGTGGCACCGTTTGAATCTATTGACTAAGGGCATTTGAACTGATCACTCTGGCTGTAATGTAGCAGTTCATTATAAGTTATGCCTATATGAGAAGAAACCCAAGTAATTACCACACTTTGCTCCATTTTGAAATTTCACATTTAATATTACTGAGGAAGGCATTAGTGGGGTTGAATTGTTTCAGACCCCGTGCAGATTCAATGAGTTCGCGAATATGTTGGCATCTTTTCCACACCCATGGCTATGGCATGGTGTTCTCCCCTACAAATTCTTGATTCTGCTGGCATTCCATAGATGTAGTTTCCCTTGTCTATGAGATCGGCTGCCCACACGCATTCACTTGTTTTTGGCGCATTTGTACACATGTGACATAGGTTTATATATATGGAGAAAATTTCGGCGAAGACTCTTCTTTTTAGAACTGCTAAAGTATCACTTTTAGGGTATTCAGTGATTTAGGTTGGGACCTCTGAAAGGGGTATTATCCATGGTAGAACTGGTTAAGGATTATGTTTTGTTTATGGATAGCCATAACCTAGATTTTCCTATAATATATTTCATCGTTATGAGCCAACTAAATCCAGAAAACGTCAAAAAGTCAAAAACCCATGTAGTCATACATTTATATGAAATCAATAAGAATTTCTCTGAAAAATTGTTTTGACGTTGTCATCATTTTCAGAATTAGGTATCAGGTGTAGAAATATGAAACCGGAGTTTTTTTGTGAAAATTTCATTTTTGTTCTATGAAAATAATAAAAAACTATTTCACTCAGAATAATCTCTAGTGCTTTTTATACGTTTTGCCCACTTCTCTGGCAATTTATGAATGCAACGCCAAAAAAACAGTTCACCTTCTGAAGAACACTAGTTATCGAGCCATTTCCGTACATTTTCATAGGAGTTGTTCAGCGACAGAAAATAGATGCAAATAGATGATAATCAGATAGAACCAAGTCTGGAGAATAAGCCGCATGTGCTAGTATTTCTCAAGTGAATACCTCGATCGTTTTCCTGACCCATTTTGCTGTGTGATGGGGAACTGTCCTGGAGCAAAATGACTTTTTGTTCCTTTTTTTACTAATTTTTCACGTAATGCTCTATTTGAATTGATCAGTTCCTTTTGCTGGTGATCAATGGTGATCTTATCAGTTTTTAGTAGCTCATAATTCATTATAACCTTCTGATCGCACCAAACATAAAACAGTGTCTTCTTTCTGAAGCGATTTGTTCTTACAGTTGATGTCGATTTTTCGCCTGGATTTACCTGGGTTTACCCATGATTTACGACTGTTTTCCCCCCAGTTTTCCGCTTTCTGTATCTTTCCCATAGATATCGAACTAATACACATGGCTTTATGCTTTACATTCAATTGATCAAAATGTGCTTGTTGAGTTCCACCCTATAGCTAGTTTTCCACGCTCTATGCTTCTCACGTCCAAAATCACCACTTTAAAATTTTTGGAATCACTCGATACACTATCGTGGGCACAAAACTTGACATGTTTAGAGCTATAGAAAAATATATTGGCGTCTGGAGCTTGGGTTGTTGTGGAAATCTTCGAAAGCTACTAGAGGAAGTTGACAACGCTGTAGAAGCTGTTTACCATCCTGAAATTGATGGCTTACACCATAAAAAACTCCGGTTCCATACTTCTAAACCTAGTATATTTTAATGGTAAAGTATTGTTAAAGTTTGATTTACATATGAAATTTCGTATGTGGCAGCACTGAACATATATTTCGGGACGTGCTCCTGGAGGTAAATATGGCACAAACTGATATCAACCTTCGTCCTAAAATACATCTCTGGGAAACTAGAGCACCTTAAACATGCATGCATTTTTTCAATAATTTGGTCAAAACTCAACAGATACAAATGATATTCAGTATGCGAAATTTCTTGGATGAGCCAAGTTGTTTAGTATTGAAGTTTTTTTTTACCAATGTTGGAGATAATTGATAAATTTTCATGAATACTCTAGGAATCCAAATAGGGGATTTTTGGATAAGTCAAATCATTTCGCGATAAAAAATATATGTCCAAACAATTTGTTTTATCCGTATTCTGACGTATTCAACTAAATAATCTCAAAAATACAGGTATTTGGAGATTTACAATGAAGGAGCCCTATATTCCCAATGGCAGTTTGTAGATTGATATGACGTTTTTTCATAGTTTGGTCTGTAGAATTACGTCTTGAAATATATCAACATAAAATGTTGAACCATAGGGGTTGTTACGACACTATGCTTCTTCATAATACAAGCGGACAGTAACTTTTCTTTATTGAATTATATATTGCCCATTCTGGTGATCGAACACCTTTTGCCATCTTTCTGGTAGTAGTATGATTCCACGCTCACAAAATTTTTGGTCTTTGCTGGTAAAAACCTGATCCAGTTGATTTTTTACCTTTTCATTTGATGTAAAGGTTTTACCGTCCAAAAAATTTTTTGCAATGACTGAAACAAATGATGATCCGAAGGCGCCAAATCTGGATAAGATGATGAGCGTGGCAGTGTATCTCATCCAATCTGTAAAAGCTTTTGGCGAGTGATCAAATTTGAATGAGGTCTCGCATTATCTTGGTGGTAGTCTGTTCAGCTGACGATAGTAGACTTCCGATTTAATTGTTGTGTTGTCCGTTAAAAGCTCAAAGAAACGATTCCTTTAAAAACCCACCAAACAGACAGCATCCCTTTTTTTGATGGATATTGGCTTTCGAAATTCTTCGAGCCGGTTCATCCTTTTTGCTCTATGATCTCCTGCATTTGACATTGTTAAATACAACCCATTTTTCGTCCGCAGTAATGATGCGCTTCACAAATGAATCACTTTCGTGAAGTTTGAGAAGCGAATCACAGACGTTAACGCGACGACACAAATTTTTCTCCGTTAGAACATGGATAACCCATGTATCGAGTTTCGAGTTACACACAGGATTTTCAAGTGGTCATAAACTGTTCAATTCGATAAATTCAACATCACACCGATTTCACGTGTTGTTAATCGCCGATTTGCATCAACTAATGCTTTTATCATGTCTTTATCAGCTTCAACTGACCTTCCGGAACGTGATGCATCTTCGACATCAATATTACCGGATCGAAATTTTGCAAACCAGTTCTGGCACTGGCGTACTCTCACACATGTTCTCCATACACATCGGTTAAATTCTTCTGGCTTGAACAGCAGCTTTACTTTTTCTATAGTAGAAATGTAAAATAGGACAAAATGCTGCTATTGCTCTCCATATTCAAAAGGGCACCAACAGAAAACTACTGCGTATAATTATTTGAACTTTTTTACACATAAGCCTTGCTATATCAGCTCTGAAAACATATAATGATTGTGCAGCTTAAGTGTGAAGTTAGGTCCGAGAAAATGAAATTAAATCCTCTGTAGGAAAAAAAACGAAAATACTTTTCGATCAACCTTGTATATTTTCTTTAGATTCTTTGATCTCTTTTTCATACTGTTCAATGAGTGCGAATTATATATAGCTGCTGAAATTGACACAGGATTTCCTGAAGCATTCATTCAAATTAATTTTAAAAAGTTCTCAAGAGATTTTATAAAATTAAAACTTATAGCGAGGTATGACAGAATTACTCTGTTTGATATTTGCAATATCAAAAAAATGCCGATACAGAGCAATTTTTCACAATCTTGAAAAGAGGAATACCAACATATAGTTACATCAAAACCGCTTCAGAGAATCCCGATTACACCTTTTGATAGATTGTTTACGAGAAACCGCTGAATTGTCACTTAACACATTCGTGTCAAGTGTTTATTGTTCCATTGTACAAACTTGCCGTCGGCTAATCAAGATCTAATTTGTGTGTTAACTCAAGATCGATTTGGTTCTATTACGGATTGACATCCTCACCAATACAAGCGATCTTCGTCGGATCATGTTATGTCCTGATGAGATTTACATTTGTATGTATTCGTATGTAGACGTTCGAGTTCAATCGTGGGATAGGTGGCCGAGGTATAATAGTATATTGTTCAGAATGACGGCCAGTGATATTGCTATACTTTAGGGTTGTTACAACAAGAGATTTCATTTTAAATTGAGAGGAAACTTCAGTATTTTTGTGAATGGCAGCTTTATTCTTGATTTAATCCAAATTGCATAATGTGAGGTTAATGAAGGAATATACTCGTTCTGGCCACTCTACTCAAACGGCAGCAATTCACAATATTGAGTTCGTTTATGAATGCCTTGACAACAGCTTATATGCTACATGCTTATTTTTGGATCTTTCACGTGCTATCCATAGTTTGTCCTTCAAATTGATAATCAATAAATGTAACAACTTGGGCTTCCGAGGTGTGTTTATGGATTGAATCCTCAGATATCTTGAGGGTAGATCCATGTTTGTCAAAACTCAGAACTCTTTATCTGCTGAGTACGATATAACTTTGGGAGTACCACAAGCGTCCGTTCTCGAACCGCTTCTATTTTTACTTTTTATTGAAGATCTTCCCAATAATTTGCGACGAATGTTCATCAACTTGTGTAATCATTTGTAACATCTGGGATGTCACAGTATATTAGCACTCCCAAAAAAGTTATATATTGGCCTATCCGCTGATGATGCTTCAATGGCAGTTACGGCGCCTACTTTTGAGGATCTTCAGATGCTTTGTGAGCTTTTAGTACGGAGCTTTGTGAACTGGTGTCAGGGGAATAATTTGATGGTCAACACTGATAAAGCTAATGTATTAATTTTACAATTGTTCATAATGATCGTAGAGTTGTCATTCGCTATTTAGATACTGTCAGCCCATCTACGGATAGTACTGAATTTCTTGGCATCTATTTGGATAACAATTTGAAGTGGTCTATGCATATTGAATATTTGTGTGAAAAATTGAATAGTATCTATATATTAATTCATATTATGTTATTAATAGAGTGAAATATTTACTCCCTATAGAATCTCTTGTATATTATCGTTTAGTGTATAGTCACCTCTTATATAATGTATTGCTGTGGGAAACTCTTCAGAAGTTGGCAGGACTTTCATATTACAGAAACGGACCTTACGCATGGTATTCGATATACCACGTTCGTCTTGTAGATTCGTATTTTTAGAATATAAACTAATATTTTAACGTTGTCCCCCATTTTCATCTTCTCATGTCTTATATATGTAAAGGAAAATTAAAAACCTTGTTAAGTTATCAAGCTTCCATGGCTATAATACAAAGAGTGAGGAAACATTGTATATACCAAAACATAATACAGCCAAGTTTGAGGTGTCCCCTATGTATCAGCATTAAAATTTATAATCATTTGCCGCATGGCGTTCGACCTCTTAATCTCAAGGAATTTAAGAAACTGTTAAAAGTATATTATTGCGTAAATGTTATTATTCAGTAAATGATTATCTTTCTGACATATTAGTGAGTAGTTGATTTTGTACACATTTATTTTTACTTTTCTTATGACCTGTCCTTTACATTCAATTGTCAAAAAGGAATCAATATATTAAATTATTATTACTATGTGCCAAATGTACACCTCCGATGTGCTTTCAGACGGTCGTATTTCTGATGAAAAGCGTCCAATTTTTGCATAATTCTGGTAATTTTCGCAAATATTAGATCTTACGTTTACTTCCAGCACTAGATTATCATCTATTTTGGTGTCAACTGTAATGCATTTAACATAATAAACCATTTATATTTACTAATGAGAAATATTGAACAAGTGAAAAAACCTACTGAAAAAACCATGACTCTTTAACAAAGAAGTAATTCTACATATAAAATAAAATAGGAAAAGACTTTTCACTTGATAGACGAAATATAACAAAATTTGAATATGAAAACAGATTTAATCTGTCAGTCTTCTACAATTTCAATTTGAGAAAAATTTTTATTCAAAAACTTTTAGAATTAAATTAATGTCTTATAACCACGACTTTTATTTAATAGACGTTAAAATTAAAACTCAGTATATAATATCAAATAAAATAAATAAATCAACAAATATAAATTGTCAATTAAAATTAATAAATAAATATTTAAAGGAGACAAAATTTTGTTTCTGATTTTACCATTATATTTTATAATATTTAATTATATTGAGGCTTGAATAAAATCTCACTATGGGATATCAATGGTTTAAAGAAAACCTTATAATACCTTACAGCTTTCTGTGATATTGGTGATGAAAATAGAATAACTTGATTTTAAAATTAGTTGTTTAAACGATAATTCCAGGACAAATTTTAGGTGAGTTATATATACTGGTGGTTGATTTTGATTTTTGAATATGATTTAGGATCGATAAAAAGATTATCGGAATTCTAATTGCTTTTTGAAGATGTTATGCATGTTTCGAGAGATTTTTGAATTGAGTTATTTAAATATATTGAATAAATTTTGAAATAAATTAAATTTTCTGAAAAGTCCTTAAATTATGTTTGTATTTTGGAAAAGGAATTCGTTTTCATAATGGTAAGATCAGAAACAAAATTTTGTATCCTTGGAATATTTATTTATTAATTTTAATTGACAATATATATTTGTTGGTTTATTTGTTCCATTTAATATTGTTTATTGAGTTTTGATTTTATACGTCTATTAAATATAAGCCGTGTTTAGGAGACATTATTATAATTCTAAAAGTTTCTGAATAGAATTTTTTTTTAAATTAAAATTGTAGGGCACTTACAGATTAAATCTGTTTTGATATTCAAATTCTACATATAGTCATATCATTGAAATGAATTTGATTCAGATGGGACAAGGAAAAACTCATAACAACAGCTACAAATAAAAATTTCGTAAATAATTATATACAATAATTATATAATATAATTATAAATAATTTCGACAGGAAGTCATTCTTATAAAAATAAACTTTTTAGGATGAGAAAAATTCAACAAGGAAACTTCAGTGAAATTAGAGAAGAAGAGTATCCAATTTACATTGTGTAAAAGTGGAAATGATCTGAAAGGTATGAAATTGGGTGCCGTACAAACTAAAGCCAAGAGACGTCGAACGCCATTTTTTCCGTGAAAAAATCGCTCCAACAGTCAAAAAAAGGGGTTTTTGCATCGAATTGTAACTGTCGATAAAAAGTGGGTCATTTACGATAATCCAAAACGTCGAGCAATGTATGGAAGCCTCATTAACAACTGTCAAGCCAAAATTCATGGCGATAAGATTATGATGTGTATTTGGTGGGACTAGCTGAGTGCTGCCACAATCAAACGAAGGAATCACAAGGGATGTTTACCGACGACAATTGATGCGTTTGAGACGAGCATTTCGTAAAAAATTGCCTTTGCACGTCTACAGATAAGACAAAGTTATTTTGCAGCATGACACATGTTGCATCGCCTGTTGAAACGTACTTAGTAATGCTCGAATGTGAATTCCTACCTCACCCGCCGTACAGCTCAGATATTGCTCTTTCCGATTAGCATCTCTTTCGATCGATGCAACATGGCCTGACTGACCAGCACTTCTACAATAACGATGAAGTGAAAAAATGGATTGATACTTGAATCCCGGCCAAACAGCCAGCCTTTTCTTGCTATGGGATTCATCAATTGTCAGAAAAATGTGAAAAAGTAGTGGCTAGTGACGGACAATACATTGAACGTTTAACGTATAACCAATTTTTCACAATAAAGCTTCAATTTTCGACAAAAAATCGCGCGAATTTATTTATACTCCTATTACCTAGAGAGAACTTTTTGAAGGAGACATTGTTAAAATAGGAAAAGCCCATAAGACCGTTCAATATTATTGAATTTCTCTAAAATATGTATATTTATTTTTAGAATTTATGTTCCAGTCAAGTGAAATGTAATTGATGATATTGATTATGTTTCCAAATTTAAATCCAAATAGAAATAACTAAAAAGTTCATATAAATGAATAATAATAATAACTTCATATTTGCAACATATACATATGACTTTTTTATGTGGATATAAAGTGACTTTAGATTCAGATTTATATATTCTAACTTCTACAATATAAATTGAAATTATATGCAACAACTATCAAATTGATATCCTCATATGTAATCAATATAAAAAATATTTCAATACAAATGTATTGACAAAAACTATATGTATATTAACATACTATTACATGTATATCCACTTTTCCAATATTATCGAAAAGTCTCAAAAAAAGGATTGAACAAGAATTCCAACGTTTGATAGCTGTATTTCGGTCTCTAGACCTCTTCAGAAATGTATTGAATTCAGAGTCAAATATATCACAAGATCAAAATTTGACTCACCAAATAGGATAAAACCTGAAACGATTAAACTCGAAGTAAGCTTTGAAGTGTCCAAAATAAAACAGAAATGATCAACGTATTATGCAACCTATAACTATTTGTACTCGGAACACAGAAAAACATAACAAAACAAATAATGTCCCATGATGAGAAAAATAACCAGAATTTCGAAAATAATAATTAAGGAGTATATAATGGATAGTTAGACTCTATATGAATTGATATCATAATTTAAAAATCAATTAGAATGTGAGTCAATACTTGATAGAAGTAAAATTAAAATAACTTTAAATTCAGAACTATATATTCTAACTTCTCCAATATAGTAATTTGAATGTGAGTCAATATTTGATAGAGGTAAATTTAAGATGATTAAAGTAAAACAACCTGATTTGCGCTAATTCATTTAATTTCACAACAATTGTTTTCGTATATTTGTTCCTGTCTTTCAGAACTAAAGAAACAAAAATTTTTGAGGCTATATTTGTGAAATATATTGTTGTTGGTTTTTTGTTTTTTCGCCACCATAATTTTTCAATTTGAGCTCAAAACCTACTCTGCAAATTTTAAACTTTCTAGTTCTTCCGAAATACATCATTTTTCCTAACGAAAGAACGTCATTTCTAGTTTAACATTCACGAAAAATAGACATAACGACATTGATGATAATTCCTATAGAGGATTAGAAAACTAATTATATTTTTTCGTTTTTTCAGATTATTTCTGAGCGAAGACATAACATATAGCAGTATGGTGACTGTAGAAGTGGAACGAGAACTCGAAGTGGTGGATAGAAGGTGATGCATTATTGTGTTGTGACTGAAAGATTTTATGTTCACAGTTTGGTGCTTAAATTAGTGTGAAAATGCATCTCACCCCAAATTCTCAGACTGTAAGTGGGTCAGCATCGTCACCAGAAGGTAAATAACTAAAAACTGCCTTCTTTGAAAAGCTGGAAAATTTTGTTCAAACGATTTCTCAAAATTTTTCTTCTTCGGGTTCAAAATATTTTAAAACACTGCATTTGCCTGAGCTTCTTCAGATAATATAATCAATATCTCGAATGAAAGTTATCTGAAAATATTCACAGGAATACCAAACACCTTTAATTTATTATGAAAATTATTTCTTTAGAGTGTTGTACGTTCTGAATATACTAAACGTCGTCTCAAACTATAATAGGACAATAGAAGTGAGAACCAAATACGCGGCTGTAGATATATTCCTTCATACTTGCATCCACATCAATCCAAACGATCTTTTTCTCTTTGAAATATTAGGAGTATAAATAAGTTTGTGCGGATTTTTATCGAAAATTGAAGTTTTATTGGGAGAAATTAAAACATTTGTCCGTCGCTATCCACTACTTTTTCTCATCTTTCTGGCAATAGACAGATCCCATCGCGAAAAAAGGCCGATTCCTAGGCCGCTACCCATGCATCGATCCATTTTTTGACTGGTGTTCCAGGCAATGTTGTATCCACCGAAAAAGAGGAAAATCAGAAGAAGAAATGTCTGAGCGGGGGATAGGACTTCCCATTTGAGGGTTTCTACGTACGTTTTAATGGGCGACGCACATGTGTAATGCTGAAAAAAAAATCGTGTTTGACGGCGTATTGCGGGAGTTTTACTCGTAATGCTTGGCTGAAACGCATCAACTGTCATCGGTAAACCTCCTTAAGCGCCCAGGGTCGTTCTTTATCTTCCAAATCTTAATTTTCACTTTTAAATCAGGAAAACCACTTCTGATACGTTCGTTCAGCTAAAGCATGGTCACCATAAACATCTCCTAAAATTTGATGACTTTCCGCAGCCTTTTTCTCCATATTGAAGTAATGAAGTATTACTCTGCACAGAAACACATTATTAGATACAAAAGTTGACATCTTCAGACCACACAGAAACTATGTTATTGACACTTCAGCGAAATGACAGATATTAAAAATAAATAAATAAAAAAAAAATTTTTTTTGAAATTAAAATTGTAGAAGATAAACATATTTCAATTTGTTTTAATATTCAAATTTTGTTATATTTCTTCTATCAAGTAAAAGGCCTTTCTATTTTATTTTATATATAATATATAATTATATTTTGGCTTCAATAAATCTCATTATGGAATGACAATGAATTTGAATAAGCCTTAAAAATAACTCACACTGTTCTTTGATTTTGTTAGAACATAGATCAATCTTGAATTATATAGTTGATCTGTATTTCGAAGCTTTAGTCTTTTAAGACGTGGAGCGATATAGGTTAGTTTTTTGATTTTGATATTTGGAATATTAAATGAGGGCTGAAGACGGGATTGCTTAGAATTATATTTGTTTTTTGAAGATTTAGTGCACATTTTTTAGAGATTTTTGAATTAACTTATTCGAATATTTAAATATATTAAATATTTCAAATAAATTATATTCTTTGAGAAGTCCTTTAAGTGTGTTCATGTTTTTAAAAGGCAATTGGTGTTCTTAAAGGTAAGACCAGAAACAAAATTTTGTCTCCTTTAAATATTTATTTATTAATTTTAATTACTTTCGTATATCTGTTGGGTTATTTATTCCATTTGACATTATGTATTGAGTTTTGATTATTTACGTCTATTAAATGTGAGCGGTGCTTGTTTTAGACATAAATTTAATTCTAAAAGTTTTTTGAATAAAAAATTTTTTGAAATTAAAATTGTAGGAGATACAATTTCAATATTTCAATTTGTTTTAATATTCAAATTTTGTTATATTTCTTCTATCAAGTAAAAGGCCTTTCTATTTTATTTTATTAAAAATAAGACCTAATGATGACACTTCAAAATGAAGGTATTGCCAGATTTGACAATAGAATAATAAACTTGCAACGAAATCTGTTATCAAAACCGAACGAACTTATGTCTACTCCTAAAAGATAATTTTTTAACTTAAATTTATTTGATTATACAAAGCTAGCAAGTGGTCGTACTGAATTGAAAAAGGCTTTTCACTTGATAGAAGAAATATAACAAAATTTGAATATCAAAACAGATTTAATCTGTTAGATTCCTACAATTTTAATTTCAAAAAAATTTTTATTCAAAAAACTTTTAGAATCTAATTAACGTCTACAATAAGCACCGCTCATATTTAATAGACGTATATAATCAAAACCAAATTTACAATGTCAAATGGAATAAAAGAACCAACAAATATAAAAAGAGTCATTTAAAAGTAATGAATAAATATTTGAAGGAGACAAACTTTTGTCTCTGATTTTACCATAATGAACACAATTCCTTTTCAAAAACATGAAACACAACTTGAGGATTTCTCAAAAAATATAATTTATTTGAAATATTTAATATATTTAAATATTCAAATAAGTCACTTCAAAAAACTATCAAAACATGCACTATATCTACACTCTACACTCTAGGGTAAGATGTACTGATTTTTAGTTGATTTTGACATTTTAAATATTACCTAGGGCCGATGAAGAGATTATCCAAATTCTAATTGTTTTTTGAAGATATAGTGCATGTTTGAGATTTTTGAATTAATTTATTTGAATATTTGAATGTATCAAATATTTCAAATAAATTATATTGTTTGAAAAATCCTTGAATCCTAAAGTTGTGTTTCATGTTTTTGAAAAATAATTCTTTTCATTATGTCTAACGTGTCTAAAGTGTGTGGGCCTAAAGGGCCCACACACAATAAGAACCGTAAGAACCAGGTTAATTAAATATCCAACGGAGTAGGAGAGCAGGTTAAACAGGGGGTCAATCCGAAAAATCGTCTCTTGTGTGGCTACCTTCAGAACCCAACGGATCGACATCGCTAGGAGATATTCAAATAAATCAATTCGATTGATAATTTTGGAAAAGACAAACATCAAGTCACCTTGTTAATCCAAGTAAAATATCAAGTTATCTGCTTAATCTAGTCCATCCAAAACAGAAGATCAAGGAATAAGTGAAGGGAGTCAATAAAACATCATCATTCAATAAAATCCTTGCAAGGTAGGACAATTTGAGAAAATTAAAATTGGAAGTCCATATAGGTGTAAACAAGACTACGTGTGTCTCAATTGAGGCTGTTTATCGTCTTGGCTGTGTTCGGGTTCACAAATTGTGTTTGCTGTGCTGTTTGTAGTACTCCTGAGGGGATCACTTGCGTATACGCACATTATGGAGGATTCAAAAAGAAATATTCGCCTAAAACAAATATTTGCTGATCCTCAAGAATCGAACAGAAATAAAAAACCAGATTGAAGCTAGTAAGAGAAGAATATTGTTGGAATTAGAGGAAGTCAAAAGAAGAGCGAATCCATAACAAGAGAGATAAATACACTGTTGGATATAGATCTGAACCCTTCTGACCTCAACGATTTCTATAAGCTTAGGAAGAACAAATATAGCCCGTGGAAAATTGAATTCGTTTCCTTCCGGACAAAGAAAAATGTATTTCAAAATTCAGAAAAAGCCGAAACATTTCAATAGTAAATGATTCAACAATCCAAGGAAGAACTGAAAAAACACTTATTATTGCTCAGACAAGAGAAAGAAAATATTTGTTATATTAGAAACAACACTTTATTCGTAAATGGTAAAGCCTACACAGTGGAAGACTTGGAGGTGTGTACTTGGGAACCCGGAGGACATAACAGTGATCCCGGCACGCCAATAAGACTGAAAGAATACGTAGCGTTGAGCGCTACCTCAAACACTATAACTTTCCAACGAAAAGTGATAGAGGCTAGATACTTTCGATAGAGGTTTGTTAGTAGACAAAGTCAGTTGTAGTTATTCTCATTCAAAATTTTCTCTTATTTTTATCAATATTTTTAAACTACAGAATCAATTGACCTGGAATTTTGTGTTGAAATGGACAATAATAATGCACTTTAAATTCCTTTAAAATTCCATGAGGACGTATGATTAAAAGATTCAAAAGATAGACAAAAGTTTTATGAGCGGAGCTGCGTTGAGCGCTAAAGAAACCATAGCAACAGTTCCACGATTGAGTTTAAATTTGCATTTAGATTTAATGAATTAGCGCAAAAAACTTCCCAATATCACGTCAATGCTGTCTTCTTTTTGAGTGTGTATTATTTTCGAAAATTTTTAAGTCTACTCGAATATGGACAGTGTTTTTAAAACATTTCGACTAAATACAAAAATGAAATTTTGTAAAGTTTCCACAAAATTATTCCGTTTTAATTTGAAAATTTTCCTCTTAAATATTACTCTTCTCTAAGGAATATATTTTTCAAATTTATTTCATTTGCAGTACAATAATTTATCATTTGTTTTTTCACTCATACACACCCTTTGATCATGTTTCATATATACATTCTGTCAAGAAAGTACCGGGAATTATCGATTTAAATCTGGCGGGGCAATGAGGCAGGTAAAAATTTTTTTCCTAGGTTGGTACCACTGTCCTTAAATACTTTGCCAAGCTTGAGCGGGATCTGTCAATTAGTGTGTTTGCAACAGCTGATTAAGTCAGTCAATGTCAGAGTGCGTGCCGATTTTTACTATGGGTGATTACGTTGAGCAAAGAATTTGTTTAAAGTTTTGTGTTGCAAATGAATTTTCGTGTGCCGATGCATTGAAAATGTTGCAAAAGGCCTTTAGTGATAATGCTCTATCGAAAACTCGTGCATATCAGTGGTACAGAGCCTTCAAGGAAGGTCGCCCATCGACGGCTTCGATCGAAGATAACGTCGATAAAATTAAGGAAAGGGTGCTGGAAAACCGTCGTACCAGCTTGAGAGAGATAGCACATGATCTTAAGATATCCCACGAGTCCGCACGTACGATTTTGATTGATATTTTGGGCATGAGAAAGGTGGCTGCACGACTCGTACCGAAAGACCTGAATTTTCTTCAAAAACGTCATCGCGAACAGGTTGCTTCAGACATGCTGGATCGCTGTAATTCCGATTCTACATTCATGGAACGCATTATAACTGGTGATGAGACCTGGGTCTACGAGTACGATATGCAAACAAGCCAGCAATCATCGGAATGGGTGGCAAAAAATGAGCCGAAACCGAAAAAACCACGCCAAAGCCGCCTGAAAATGAAGGTGATGCTCATTCTTTTCTTCGATATCCGTGGCGTGGTGCACTACGAATTCGTTCCAGAGGGTCAGACGGTAAACAAGGAGTATTACCTAGGCATTATGAAACGTTTGCGTGAGCGTATCCGTAAGAAGCGGCCAAATTTGTGGGCGAACCACTCATGGATTTTGCATGACTATAACGCGCCTTCTCACCGAGCTACGATTGTGACTGACTTTCTCGCCAAAAACTCAACAAACGTGCTTCAGCGACCACCGTTTTCGCCGGATTTGGCTCCCTGCGACTTTTTCCTCTTTCCAAAACTAAAATTGCTCCTTCGTGGCACCCGTTTTGAGTCGATTGAAGCCATAAAACAAAATTCGGCGCGAGAGCTAAAGTCCATCCCGGAAAGCGCCTATAAAAAATGTTTCGATAATTGGAAGTGCCGTTAGCATAGATGTATTGGAGCAAATGGAGCCTATTTTGAAGGCGACCCAATAAATTTTGACGATTAAATGTAAAAATGTTGTTTTAATTGAAAATTCCCGGTACTTTCTTGACAGAGTAGTATTTCAATGAATGGACATTGAATTTGACGAATGTTTTCAGTTAATCTCCAATATTCCGTTTTCATAATTTTTCTAACCAGTAGATCCTATATGGAAATGAGATATGTAAATTTTTTCTTCGGTTTCTTATTTATCATTCAGAAAAGTCGAATGACGTTTACGGAAGGGAGTTTCAAACCCTTCTCTGGAGAATGTTCTTTATTTATAAATTTATATAGAGCATTCCTTCGGCATAGAATTTGTTATTCAAAAAGTTCATATGAAACATCTGTATCGGCTATTGTTATATAATTTCAGTCAATCTTTAATATTTTTTATAGGTTTCTTTATATTTTCAGTGTTGTATATTTTTTAGAATTTAATATGTCTATTCGAATAAAAACAGTGATTCTCAGACATTTTCATTGAAGTTTTTCAACGAATTTTCTTTAGGGTTTCACAGAAGTTTCCTATTGTAACATTTTTAAATTTTTTTAACGGTGAGTTAATCTCAACTGAGATTCTTGGTTATGAGTCTACTTGAATAATTCTGGAGTCATTGTCAAATTTCTACAGGAAGAGGTTTCTTATGATTAAATGTAAATACTCATGAAAATAGGACACTACACTTGAGGCACTTTTGAAATTTGGCAAAGACACCAATTTTGTGGGACTATATATTTTTGACGGCCTGAATGTATTATATCAAACCAAATCATTTTTGACTGATACTGTTGTCAAGAGACAGAAAAATGAAAACAACTTGGTGAAATGTCAGGAAAATATGGAGGTTATAGAAAAGTTTTCCTCCAAATTCAACATACCGTATAGTAGTATAGGAGAAATACGATATATCCTGTAAGAATACTGCTTTTATCGATTTTTTGGTTTCAAATATGAGGTGTCCGGGTGAGAGAGTATTTTTCATCTAATTAATATATTCTTTTAAATCTATGTATTATAAGGTAGTCAAGTGAGAGTATTTTTTTATCTAAATAATATTTTTTTATTTCTATACACCATAAGGAAGTCAGTCCTTGGCTCAATTTTTTTACTATTGTTTACTTCGGATCTACCTCATTTGAAAAAGTGTTCGTTGACGATGCCAAATTGTACATTTTTCCATCACTTATATCTAACCGGCTTCAGACGTTTCTGAATAGTGTTATATCGCTGCAAGTGTTATGCTGTACATTGTCAGGGACTCTTGGACTTCCATATGCTAGTTGGGCAGCCTTTTGCTGTGGCCAGAAGCGAACGTGATCTGGATACGATCCTCAACTCTGATCTTAATTGGTCGAAACATATTACGGAAGCTTGTAGTAGAGCCAAGAAAACCATCTACTCCATTCAGCAACATTGTGGGAATTGTTGCATTCGGACTGCAAAATTATACACAACGTACATGAGCCCAATTCTGGAGTTTTCGGGAGGAGTTTGTTGGTTTGGTCTTGGATCTGACCCCCAGGTTCTCAAGCTCACTCAAGAATGGTACACAAGAATCCCGTTTTCTCCCGACCTGACTACCAGTAAAGATTGGTGACTGGTCACGTCC
Source organism: Megalocaria dilatata (assembly GCA_034642435.1). Taxonomy (NCBI): domain Eukaryota; kingdom Metazoa; phylum Arthropoda; class Insecta; order Coleoptera; family Coccinellidae; genus Megalocaria; species Megalocaria dilatata. Next base: position 44,861,332 of record CM067859.1, on the reverse strand, counting down.
TAGGACCGACAGGATAGTGGCTTTCAAGACAATGCATGAATTCCTTGATTTGGACCTTGAATATTTTTCCTTTTCAAACAGACAGAATCATAGCGGATGCAATTTGAAATAAGCCAAAGAATAATTTAGAACCTCCTGCAGGATGAACTATCAGTTGAACGATTATTATAATAATAAAAATTATCCGAATCGACGAATAATTATACAGAAATATGAGCATGGCAAACAGGAAGTTTTTCGAATCAGGATAGTGCAACTTGCATCTGTGCTACAGTTCAAAAACTCAACAGACGAATAGGTTCTGTTCGTTGGGCATGAGAAGCAGACATGCATGTTTCATAGCTTTTTGGCTTATCTCCAGTGCAATGCTCCAATGACAACAAATGCATCACAGCTACAGGCCTATATTGCTGCTTATGCCCGACGATCAACAAAATATTTTCAGCTATATTTGAGTTTTGAACTGTAAAACAAGTGAAAAATGCACTATCCCGATTCGAAAAACTTCTTGTCTTCCATGTTCATACTCGTTGTCAGAGTTTTTTACTTTTAGAATCGTCTCCCAGGTAAAGGGGTGATTGCAACTGCTATGGATACAAGTACGTTCAAGAACCTGTATTATCGGCGGAGAAGTATTTTTGCTTGATGTATAAGTAGTTTGGAGACTAGATGAATATTTTTGATATATACTAATAACCTTCATTGTCACTATAGCTTAATAATAATAATAAAAATCTCATCAATAAAGGACAATAGCTCTTAATTCAGAATATTGCAGTATTTCGTTTACAATGTAGTTTAGATGAGTAAAATATTTTTAATTTTTGGAAATTTATGATTCGTTTATTTGTAGAGTGGCGAGTATTCATTGGGTTGTTTGGAAAGTAATTTAGTTGTTTTTTTGGGAAAATGAAAGATAATTTTCATATAATGAATAAATATTTAATTAAATTATAGATTGGCCATTCTAGTCCAAAACCGTTTGCTATCTTCCTGGTAGTAGCATGATTTCACGCTCATAACATTCTTGGTCTTTGCTGGCAAAAAACTGATCCAGGTGATTTTTGACCTGTTCATTTAAAGATTTTACCGTCCAAAAAATTTTGCAGTGACTGTAAGAAATAATAATCTGAAGGCACCAGATCTGGAGAATATGGTTGGTGTGGCTGCGTATCCCATTCAAGCTATACAAGCTTTGACGAGTGACTAAACTTGTACGACGTGTCGCATTATCTTGGTGGAACACTTCACCTTTTCTGTTGATTAATTCTGGCCTTGTCTATTAAAGTGCATCTTTCAGTTTGTCCAGCTGATGACAGTAGAATTCCGAATCAATTGTTGTGTTATCCGGTAAAAGCTAAAAAAAGATTGTTTTAAAATCCCGTCAAACAGACAGCATCACCTAGTTTTGATGGAAATTGGTTTTCGAAATGCTTTCATCCGGTTCATCTTTTTTGTTCCATGATCTCTTGCATTTGACATTGTTATATACAACCCATTTTTCGTCCCAGTAATGTTGCGTTTCAAAAAACGGATTATTTTCGTGACGTTCGAGAAGCGAATCACAGACGTCAACGCGATGACACAAATTTCTCTCCGTGTGAGTACATGGGGAACCCATATATCGAGCTTTGAGGTTAAACCCAGGCCTTTCAAGTGGTCGTAAACAGTTTAATTGAATAAATTTAACATCTGATCGATCTCACGTATTGTTATTCGCCGATTTGAATCAACCTATGCCTTTTTCATGTCTTTATCAGCTTCAACCGGTCTTCCGAAACATGGTGCATCTGTGACATCAAAATTGCCGGATCGAAATTTTGCAAACCAGTTCTGGTACTGGCGTACTGTTAACACATCTTTTCCATACACATCGGTCAATTTCATTCTGGCTTGAACAGCATTTTTATCTTTTCTGAAATAAAAAAGGAAAAAAAATGTTATACGAAAAACCTGCTTATTGCTCTACATATTTAAAAGGACACCAACCAAAAACTACTGCCTAGAATTAAATGCACTTTTTCACACACAAGCCTTGCTATATCAGCTCTCAAAACATATAATGATTATGCGGCTGAAGTGTGAAGTTGGGTTCGAAAAAATACAATTAAATCCTCTATAGCGAAAAAACGAAATTACTTTTCGAACACCATTATATATATTCCGTATAGTTAAGGGTTTCTTTTTAGACAATCTTATCAAATTCTAAAATTAAATATTTGTTATAGGTATACAGAAATATGTTTTCCAATTTGAGTTCTAATTATACATGAAGAGTTGCGAAAAAATTTATGATTTCTTGTCAAAAAATAGGGTGGGTTCTTCATATGAGCTTTATTTTTTGAGCCTCCCCTGCTTAGTTACAACCAAAAAATTGACAATAATTGTAACAGAATCAAAGTTAATTAAAACTAGTCAATAAAATTGACATCCGCTTACTAGACAAATTCTAGTTCGGAAATAATTCCAGCCTCTACGACTCACGCTATCATATTGGTAAATTATTTCTTTCTCAAAAACCTTTAATTTTAGCAATAAATTACAAAAGACCTTATTTGTTAAAAATGGATCAGGCTATCCAAAATAAATTTTTCCATTGTAAAATAGGAATATGGAAAAAAGTTTCTTACGAAAGAAAGTTTAGGGGTGGCTTTTTCTACCCCTTGCAATCAAAAAGGAACACCACCAAAAATTTTTTCCAGTGTCTTCTCGCCCGCGTAAAATGTTTGTTCAATTGTATTGTCAGTTTTATTGTTTTTAAGAAAAAAATTTAAAACTGTTTTTGGAGCGCCATCTTTAGGGGGCTGTAACTAAGCGGGGAGGGCTAAAAAAAATAAAGTTTATATGAAAGACCCACCCTATCTTTGGATAAGGAATTGCCCCCCAAATTTTTTCTCAACTTTTCATATACACCTTGTGTTCAGTGCTTGAAAACAGATCTGGACTGGCAGTCCTTGTGAAGGTTATTGTACTTTCAGCCTTAAGAATTCCATACACCTGCCGAAATATATATCAATAATCTTGGACTACATTATGTACCAAAAGACATTAAATTCGTACACCTCCCAAATTCAATTCCTACACAAAGATATCTGAAAGGCACATATTTTGAGATATGAGATACTTCTGTCGATTTTGTAATGGCCATTCCTTATAACATCTTAAGTTTTATACAATTTTCAGGCACTGTCCTACTAAATGACACCTACACCAAAATGACTTCCGACATACTGGCCGAAAGGACACTCAACGACTTCCTCTCAGAGCATCCAGGTGAGCTAATTAGAACCGGAAGTCCCTTGTTCGTCTGTACCGTCCTACCTCCACATTGGAGGTCCAATAAGACACTGCCAGTGGCGTTCAAAGTGGTCGCGTTGGGAGACGTGGGGGATGGAACCGTAGTGACTGTTAGGGCGGGAAACGATGAGAACTATTGTGCGGAATTGAGGAACTGTACTGCTGTAATGAAGAATCAAGTGGCAAAATTTAATGATTTGAGGTTCGTGGGAAGAAGTGGAAGGGGTAAGTGCTCATTTTTAGTATTTTGAACTAATGTTGTTACATTAATGTTAATTGTTACTATAAAAAAATTATCAGAAGGCAGAAGATTTAGATCGAACGAACGAAATATCTTTTTGTAAAATAATAAGAAGCGGTTTTTCACTTGATAGAAGAAATATTCCAAAATTTTAATATCACAACAGATTTAATCTGTTAGTCTCCTATAATATTAATTAAAAAAAAAAGTTAAACATTTTTAGAATTAAATTAATGTCTTATAAGTACCGCTTATATTTAATAGACGTATAAAATCAAAACTCAGAATAAAATATCAAATGGAATAAATAACTCAACAAATATAAAGTGTCAACTAAAATTAAAAAATAAATATTTGAAGGAGACAAAATTTTGTTTCTGATTTTAAAATTATGAAAACTAATTCCTATTCGAAAATACAAAACGTAATTTCAAGGACTTCTCAGAAAATATAATTAATTTGAAATATTCAATATATTTGAATAAGTTACTTCAAAAATCTCTCGAAAACATGTATTATATCTTCAAAAAACAATTAGAATTCCGATAAGACCTTCATCGGTCCAACTTCAAATTTAAAAACTCAAATCAATCAACAACAATTAAAACTTACCTACAGATTTCTTGTTATCCTTGTTTTCTAATTTTAATTGACAATATATTTGTTGGGTTATTTATTCCATTTGATATTTTATTCTGAGTTTTGATTTTATATGTCTATTGAATATAAGCAGTGCTTATAAAATATTAATTTAATTCTAAAAATAAAATTTTTTCGAAATTAAAATTGCAGGGGACCAACAAATTAGATTTTTTTGATATTCAAATATCTTTTTTTTCGAAAACATTGGCGATTCAATATTAATAGATAGTATGTATATAGATTTGGATTCTTCCTATGTTTAGTATTGTTCAAAGGAGGGTTCCTAATATAAAGTTGAATCAATTTAAATTATTTGAAATATCTTTATTTCAAAAGGTCTCGATAATGCTCATTTTGGATTTGTGAAATCAGAATTGAACTTCTTTTTTTTTATTCAATAAAAGCAAAAAATGGAAATAGCATATGTAAAGGATACTGTCCAAAATCCAAAATATAAAAGAACTTTGCACCACATAGAGAAAACGGAAACTACAATTAACAATTTTCAACTATCCACAAAATGAAAATGAACTGTACTGATTTTGAGTCCACTTTGTGAAAGATCGATTCAATATTATAAACAGGAAGTCAGATCTCTTTAAACTTCAGACAGATTTGACTGATATAAAATTAATACTTCTAGAAAAATATTTATTCCTCATTTCTGACACTGTATACATATTGGGAATTTCTTTTGAAGTGATAGAACTTTAAATTGAAATGAAATTTGAAAGATAATTTTATGACATTTATGTTCTAAGAATAATTTCCGGCATATGTCCACCAAGACTAGCTCTGGGGATCTGCATTCGACCAGACCAATTTTGGACCACTTTTTCGAGTAATTCAGGCCTTATTTCATCAATAACACGAGTTCTGTTGGCTTCCAAAGCTTCTATTGTTTCTGGTTTATCCGCATAAACCAATGACTAGACATAACCCCAAAGAATAAAAACCAAGGGAGTTATGTCGCATGATCTTGGAGGACAATTAAATGGACCGTTTCTCGCAATAATGTTATCGCCAAATCTTTCTTTCAATAAATCAATTGTTACGATAACAGCATAAGGTATTGGACCCAAAATACTTCTTGGTCGATACCATTCAACTTTTGAAACAAATAATCATTGATCATCGATCTGTAACATTAGCTCCAACATTGTTCTTAAGGAAAAATGGACCGATTATACCTCCAGCGAGTCAAGCACACCATACAGTGCATTTTTCAGGATGCAATGGAACCTGCAGAACTTCTTGAGGATTATTTTCACTCCATATACGGCAATTTTGCTTGTTTACATAGCTGTTCAACCAGAAATGGGTTTCATCACTAAACACAATTTTACGATAAAAAAGTCGATCAATTTCAAGCTGTTCTAGGGCCCAATCAGCAAACAAACGACGCTTATTATGGTCAAGTGGCTTTAGTTGTTGAACCAGTTGGATCTTATATGGGCGTAGACGAAATCTTTACGCAAAATTTTCCATGTGGTGGATGCACAGAGCCCAACTTGTTGTAAACGTCGATGAATAAACAAATCTGGATCATCATAAACAATACAGTCTGTCTTACAGAACCGATATTTTCTTCTGTACGTACAGTTCTTTGTCTTGTTGTTGCTGTTGCATCGAGTAGAGAAAATGTCCGAAATCTATCAATAGTTCGACGCATCAGCTGCTCTGATGGATGATTATGTAAACCATACATTTCACGAAATGCTCTATAAGTTTGGCGGCGAATAGAACACTGATTTTGAAAATAAATTTCAACAATTTGTAAACGTTGTTGCGGCGTGAGTCTTTCCATGATAACATGTCAATGCTTACTGAAAAAAAATGTCGAAACAACATGGCTTCTACCTTCTGCCAACTCACGGTTATCCCTATCGAAAGTTCTATCACTCAAAAAAAACACCGGATACATAAACGGAAATTTATTTATTGGTGTCAAAACACAAAAAAGGCTACAAAAATGATGAAGCACTTATTTCAAAATATAGGATTTTATATGTATTTCATGTTTATTAGCAATCTTTCAATAGCCCTAATATTCAAAATTATATATATATGATAATGAGTTCTAACTCCTTTGAAATCAAACTATCGACCAGTAGAAGTGTCACAAGTTACAGAAAGAAGTATTTTAATTCTTCAACAAGAAACTTGAAACAATTTTAATAGTCTATATTTTGAATTGAATGTTTTATTATTTTTACAGTCTTTTTCATGTTTTTACACCACTGGATACATTTTCGTATACATGTATGTATACAATGTAATAAATGAGAAATAAATATTTTTCAGAAATCTATTTTATTATTATCTATTTTAAATTTATAAGTTTATTGAGTTTATTCTTGATGAAGGTTAATAATAAAATTGAAATAGAACCACAGAATTATTCTGTCGATCCTCTACATAATTTGTTTGGGTTAACAATATCAAATTAAAATATCATACAAAAACTAAATATCCATCTTAGTAGACATATGCGATTAAGGACTGTATGGAAAGCAAATAAAATTGATAGAAAATTTGAATATCAAAACAGATTTAATCTGTTAGTCTTTTACAATTTTAATTCCAAAAATTTTTTTGAGGAAACTTTAAGAATTAAATTAATGTCTTTATAAGCACTGCTCATATTTAATAGACATATAAAATCGAAATTCATCATACAATATCAAATGGAATTAAGAAAAACCAACGAATATAAATTTTCAATTAAAATTAAAATATAAATAAACAAACATTTTTTGTTTCGTTCCAGGCATGCGTATTGAACTCTTCAGACAAACGTACGAAGCCCTGTTTGTTACAAAATGTATTGTTTTCTGATCCTTTATTTATGAAAAATAACTCTTTCTCAAAAATATAAAACATAATTTCAAGAACTTATCAAAAACTAATTTATTTGAAATATTCAATATATTTAAATAAATTACTTCAAAAAATCTCAAAACATGTAGCACATCCTCAAAAAATAATTAAAATTACTATAAGATCAGTTCAGCTTTACATATAAAAAAAATAATAAAATCAATTAAACAATAAATAGACTTACCGAATGCAATCTTCAGAAATATATGATCTTCAGAAACATGCACATAGGTACATTGTTTTGATATTCAAATTTTGTAATAATCCTTCTATCAAGTGAAAAACCGTTCCTTCTTATTAAAATTGATAGAAAATATTAGTCACCCGTGGTTGCTTAAATATTGTTTTAACTAAGCAATTTGGCAACCAACCTCTGGACCAAAAACGGCCTAATGAAAAATTTAAATATAACACAAAATTTCGTGAAAGTCGTGGATGATATAAAAAAGCGCGCAAAATCTCCTGACTTCTCGTCAGTGCTTTTCACCTTTTTTGTGCTTTAGTTCCAGAGAAACAGCTAACGTACTATCGTTAAGCCCAAGTGTTTGCAATTTTCGAATTTTGATTTCTCGCATGTCACTTGGTGAAACATTTTTAAATTAATAAAGTAAATAAAAACAACTTGGCGTAAGTTTCACTGTTTATTTGATGTCTGTTGACATATGTTTTGGGTTTTCAGTCCATTTTCAAAACTCTGATGAATAATCCGGGGTCTCAAGTGATTCTCTCTGTCTGATCCGGTCAGCCAGCTGGCCATAAGCACGTTAATTTTCTAAAAGAAAGAGCTAGAGTCTGGAAACTTGCAGAAAAATTATAAACTGCGGCTATATACGTTAACGGGCGTTAATGGAGATTTGATTTTTTTTATATTTCTTACAATATTTTCGGAACTACGGATTCGATTGATCTGAAAGCTAGAATTTGGAAGTAGAATAATAACACGTACTTCTTCCTAAAATTTTATGAGAATCATGAAGATCAACATGATTTTTTTTTTGTGAGGATCGTGGATGGTATAATCTAGCGCGCAAAAGCTCCTGACTGCACATCAGAGAGCAAGGTAATTAAAGTAATTGGGAAGATCACAACTGTAAATTAGAAAGAGGATTGGGCCGATAACAGATCCCTGAAGTACACCTGACGTAACTGTTCGGTCCATTGAAGAAAAAGATTAATCCATCCTAACTCAGGCAGAATGATCTTAGAGAAAGCCTTCCTGGAGCAGCCAGCAAAGAAGCTATCACGGAGCTGTATCTGTTCTTTATTACGGAAGATATCTTCTTGCAGCCATCTCATAGATAACTAGGTCAGGAATATCATTCGTACAGGTGGGTGTTCAAACTTCGGGGACTGGGTCGTCCGGTTGCTCCCGAGTTGAAAAACGCACCTCACACGCCGATGGGACAAAACTCCTATACTTCAGCATGTAGGCTTTCATTCACTCTCACGAAATCTATTCCAACAGAGCGGACAGGAATTCACCTGCGTGCATTGTCCTTCCGTCATCATAGCGTCATTGCTAGGGCATGCTTTAGAAATACATTCCCTTGCACATTTGGGCTCTTGAAACCAAGGTCATTTTGAAGCCACTTAGGGTAATGCGTTATTGCTACACAGTACCATAGAAATCAGTAATCGCCTAGAAAACTAGGGCAGTGCTTCGATACGCTATCCACTAGCATCTTGAACATCATCGCTTTCCCCCTTTGATAACCGCCCCTCATACGACCACCCCCTTCTAAGAGTAACAACCATCTCACAATCACCAGAGATCCCCGAAGGAAAGATAACTCAATGATCACATTTTTCATCTTACTCCGCTTAGAGTCTACTCACTATAACCACTTCCACATCCACAAACATCCCTAGCCTCCAGCCAAACACCATCCAGAAAGGGATATCTCAACGAGTCTATGTCTTTTCTCAGAGAAGACTGCCTTGGTGAAGCTCTCCATTCTCTCACACCTCATGTTCCATGGAAAATCTAAGGAAAAATATGTCAGCAGTCTCCACAGGGCCCATGCATTGGATGTATTTGGAACCAATGGAAAACATATTTTGCCGCGCAAAGACGTCCGCAGATACGGCGTGTCCAAGAAGCGTATCGGGTATTTGTTTGGCGCTGCAGTTGAAACTTAGCGACGGAGGAAACTGGGAAGGGGATCGTGGTGTCCACCATTTTGTGGAGTTCTAGTCATGATGGAGCAGTACTCAGAAGCGCATCGTGCTTTTTGCGTGCGAGTGTATTGCCGCAACGGTGATTCAATAGTGGCTTCTTAACTTGTGTATCGTGGGGAATATCGTACACGCTATGCACCAAGTGACGACAGCATTAGAAAATGGATCTGGATGTTCGAGAATACAGATGCGACGTTAAAAATTTAATACTCTGGCCGCCCTCGTTCAGTCCGCGACGAAGAAACGATTCGAGAAGTGGAGGCGTCAGTTAGTCAAAACCCGTCTTTATCCATCCGAAAGCGAGGCCATTCATTAAACATCAAAATATCGTCCTTGCATTTTATTTTAAACATAGATTTGCATTTGAAAGCCTTTAAAATTCAAATGTTTGGTTTGAAGGATACAAACTATGCTAATCGATTGAATCTTGCCAACGAAATGTTACGGCGTTTCAACAATTTTGATAACTTACTCTTCAGTGATGAAGCAAACTTTCATCTGAATGGTCATGTCAATAAACAGAATTGTCGGTACTGGGCAGAGAAAAATCCGATACGAAAGCATGAGATACCTTCAAAGTAAGGTCTAATAGAATAATCCAACGCACCTGACGCAATTGAAGCAGAACATCAGGTCAGAAATGGCAGCAATATCGGGAGTTATGTGTTAACGTGTGATCTTCGTTCCCGATTAGAAGAGTGTCGGCATTTAAATAATTTTCTACTTTATATTGTAATAATTAACAAAAAACTTTTTTCCATTTTTAGAAAATTTTGTTTTATCAAAGTTACAAATACCCCAAGTACACCTTGTACTTCTTTATTCGTCATAGATGCTAGCTAGGTTTTTTCATAGTTGAATTTGGCCTAACGAATGAGTGTGAATATTTAATTTGAGAAATTCTGGTGTTTACAGTAATCAATATCAGATCTAAGTAACTATATCATAACAATTTTTCTACCTGGCATCTTCATTATCCCATCATCAGTCCATCTTGAATTTAATCGATTTGGTCATCGTAAACTCCATCACTAAATAGGAATTCATGTGGAAAACGATTTGATTTTTTCAAACAATTTGACGGTTCATTTTATTCCAAATGAAACTCAACAAAATAGTGAATTGTATCTATTTTAATTCAAGTAGCTCTAAAGTCGAACATGAACCGAAATCAATTATTACAACGAATCAAAGGCCCCCTTTATTCGCGAACGATGAACGAAAATTTTTCCGTTTTGATTTGTTTCCCGTTTTCGTTGTTTAATCGTAGACCGAGAGAAGGCATTCAAGTTGTGAAAAACAAATTAAAAAATTGCCTCTACAAAAACACAGCCGACCGCTCTTCCATCCACAACTAATGAACATTCATCAAATCGCCCTCAGTAGGAATTAAGCGGAGAAAAACTTTTCAAATATACTCTAATCGTGGGGGAAAACCGGCACGCCATTACCCAAACAGCTTCGCGAAACGAAAGAGCAAATGTTTTTTCACGCTAATCCGGAGCTTTTCAACTTTTATATATATTCCCTGAATTGAATCCGATCGGTTTTTATTCATGAGTCGGAAAATGAAGAGGGAGAAGGGTTCGCCAGACAAACAGCTCATTTCGCGGAGGATTAACTTTCATAATCTGTTGACAGTTTTCCGCGATAAGTTTGTTCGGTTTTCCACGGCAAATCTGAGTTAATATTCGGTCGGAAGTTTTTGCGCCCGAGTGCCGTCTTTTCCGGGGTTCCCTCTTTCCCTCGTTGGTCTTTTAGTCAGTTCGTTCCGAGAGATTTGCGTCTTATTTATCGTTTAAGTCTCTGGGATTAACATCCGGGATAAAGGCAAAAGGTGCTGATTTTTAATGATTGTTGATATTTGATCATGATCTTCTGTGAACATCCCCTAGAATCTGCAGTTTATGTGGAATATAAAATCAGTTGTGTTCTGATTAGGCTTCGTAACTTTCTCCTTGTGGCAGCTTAGGCACAGCACTGGCAATTTTTGACGCAAAAGTGAAATGATGACCGGCCATCCCAACGAAAAAATTTCTTTTCTCATTATGAGGTGAACCTGTATCGAAGAATATTGAATTGTATCAGTCCTTACTTGGTGAAAATCCATATTAAATAATTTGAAATAAGGTTATTCTGATTTTCACAAATTTTTATTGTTAAACTCACAACAATTGTTTCGCTATCACAGTAGCATCATCAGGCAAGATCACATTTTGAATAACTAAGCTTGTTTCCGAAATCCGTGGTTATTTATATTACAGTAACTATAATAAATTTTTATTGGGCACTAAAACCCAAAAAAGGGTCCCTGCAAATTCCAGCTTATCTGAATATATTTAACAGAGGTGAGCTATTTAAATCTATTTGTTCGTTAAGTAATATTCCAATTTTATTATGTTTATTCATCTCTAGGGATTCTAACAGATTTAAGGCATAACTTTTGCTTTCTATATGTAGAATTTCAAAGTTATGATTGAAAGTATGTCCTGTTTCTAACAAATGGTTGGAATATGTAGAATTGCTTTTATTATTGAGGAAACTCTTCAAATGTTCACACATCCTATGACGGAAAGTTCTTCCAGTTTGACCTATGTAAATTTTAGGGCAATCACCGCAGGTTAACTTATAAACCCCAGATTTATCATCCTTATGTGTGTAGTCTTTATTATTTTTGATAAATTTACTCAAGTTTGAATTAGTTTTAAATGAAGTTCTCAAATTATATTTATTTTTGAGGTATGTAGCAATTTTCTCAGAAATACCTTTAGTGTAATTTAAGGAATTGTATTACACTAAAGGTATTTCTGAGAAAATTGCTACATACCTCAAAAATAAATATAATTTGAGAACTTCATTTAAAACTAATTCAAACTTGAGTAAATTTATCAAAAATAATAAAGACTACACACATAAGGATGATAAATCTGGGGTTTATAAGTTAACCTGCGGTGATTTCCCTGAAATTTACATAGGTCAAACTGGAAGAACTTTCCGTCATATTCAATATTCCAAGCATTTGTTAGAAACAGGACATACTTTCAACCATAACTTTGAAATTCTACATATAGAAAGCAAAAGTTATGCCTTAAATCTGTTAGAATCCCTAGAGATAAATAAACATAATAAAATTGGAATATTACTTAACGAACAAATAGATTTAAATAGCTCACCTCTGTTAAATATATTCAGATAAGCTGGAATTTGCAGGGACCCTTTTTTGGGTTTTAGTGCCCAATAAAAATTTATTGTAGTTACTGTAATATAAATAGCCACGGATTTCGGAAACAAGCTTAGTTATTCAAAATGTGATCTTGCCTGATGATGCTTCTGTGATAGCGAAACAATTGTTGTGAGTTTAACAATAAAAATTTGTGAAAATCAGAATAACCTTATTTCAAATTACTGTATCGAAGAATAATATCCACTTACAAGTTCGACATTTTAATCACTATGCCGCCGACGCTCATATTCATATAACAATTGAGAATTCATCATAGAAATTTTGTAAATGATTCATGTTTCCGTCTCCATTCTCTAACAGTTTCAATTTTCTGCAAGAATATCAAAGCGGAAACCCTTTCACTTTATATTGCATAGACTTAGCACAACAATATCGAACTTAGTAATTTTGAAAAGCATCCACATATAAATGAATACGAGAGCCAAGAAGTCTTTTAGTTTCATTAGAAGAACTCAAAAAATAATGTGTACAATATCACTCACGAAGATGTATGGAAAAATTCTGAAAGTATTAGAGGACCAACTATAGAAGCAAACATACTTTAAACGTCAAATCATTATTATTCAGTACATTCTTCTCTTGATTGAATACATTAATTACAATGGACCTATTGCATCTCCAACCTGTTAAAAGTAAATTCTTATTTTGGTCCGCAAGCTAAAAGTCTTAGATGTTTGATTGATTCGGTCTTTACTTGGTGGAACCTTATTTTAATTAAAAAAAATTATATGAGACAGTCATTTATTTCCACATAAATGTTCGTACTACTACAATAATTGTTTCACCACGATGTGGCTTCTTCAGGTATTACATTGTACTGTCTGATGCTATTCAGTGTAACCGAATTTAAATAAATTGTTAGGTACGTGACCAAATAATGGAAGCACAAGTCCTAAAAACTCTCGGTGTTTATTGGAGTTTGCCGCTAAAAACGCCAATAAGGAAAGATATTCAGTAATGGAGACTTACCAACATCTGTTTGTTCGTTCGAAAAGATTTTACGGGCATTATACCTGTTGGTTTCAAGAAATTCTAAAAGTGTTAATCTAGAACTTTTGCTTTCAACGTGGATAATTTCATAATTATAATATTGTTGAAATTATGCCTGAATTCCTTAAGATGATTAGCATATGTCGAATGTACAGAATCGGATATATAACCCCTTTGGTGTTCTTGGACACGTTTCTTGAATGATTTACCAGTCTGGTCAATGTATACTAAAGTCAATCTTTGCAAGTCAACTTTTAGACTCCGGATTTATTTTCTTTATTTGTTCGATCTTTATTGTGTTTTTATGTAGGTACTAAGGTTATTAATTGTCTTAAAAGCCGCGTTATAATTGAAACCATTTTTGAAATATTTAGGCAATATTTTCAGATAATTCCTTGACATATAATAATATAACGAAAAATATTTCTGTGTATTGTCCTCTTTTAAGAGTAGGTACACGAGATTTAATGCCATTTTCTTTTGTTTATTGACCAATAAACATAAATGTATTTAAACTCGGTTACACTGAATACCATTAGATAGTACAATGTAATACCTGAAGAAGCCACATCGTGGTGAAACAATTGTTGTAGTAGTATAAGCATTTTTGTGAAAATTAATTACTGTAAATAAAGAGAGTGTTGGAGTAATTCCAACCCTACATTGTCCTTCAATAAACAAATCTCCTTGAGATAGCTGTTAAAATCTTCTCTCACAGATTATTTTAATTAATTGTTATTCTGGTATTCTTAGATCTTCTGTAAAAATCGTTCAGATGTTTTGTACAGGGTTTTTCACCATAATTTGACCTCCCTTCAACTTTGTTACAAATGGAGATACAAAAAAAGAGTTATTCACGAAAGTTGAACGAAATCAACTGAACAACTGGACAAGTTGTTGAATGCAATTTAATTTTTTTTAAATGTATCACCCTGCATATTTTCTTATTTCTGAATAGCTTATTCTCTCCTGAATACGATTATGTAAGAATGTATCGGTCTATCTTTCTTATATTGAGAACTACAGAGTCTCAAATTCGAAGAACCACCTGGCAGGCTCCTTAATCGGCTGTCAAGTAATAGGCTGTGATAAATCAACAAACGACATTGCTAACAATATGACACACGTTAATATTCAATAACATTGTTTCTGAAAAATGCATTATACAGAAGCGGACAAAATCTAAATCAAATCAAATATATTTCAACAAATTAATACATACAAAGATATCATTACTAAAACAATGAATCTGTCCTATATTTCATGTGAAGAACAATAAAATCAAGAAAACTAAAAGATAAGAATATGTGGAGTTACATCCAGATCATCGAATTCCAAGTGAAAATAAATTTATTAATACTCACCACCTTGTAAAAGATTCTATAAGTTTTAGAGAAAGGGGCAGGCGTACGGAATGAGAATCAAGAATACCTTCATTATTATAAGAGTAAATTTTTTCTTTCACGAACAGCCATAAAAACGTGTCCAACTATGTTAAATCCGGACTATTCGATGTCCATGAAATAGGTGCACCCTAATATATCCAGAGATCAAATTGACCACTCAAATGTTCTCGAACTTCCGAATTTCTGTGCGGGGTTGCTCCGTCCTGTTGCCAAATTATTTGCTTCAATTCTTCAGCAGAAAACAGTTGCTCCAGAAGTTGAGCTACCTACGACAAAATCTTTTGGGAATATGCTTCACTTGTTACTGTGTAGTCCAAAAATATAGGCCCCACAATTTTATTATAAACAGTGCCACACCAAACGTTAACAGATTTTCTAATTTGAAATACTTTGGGTTGTCTTCGATTTTTGTTTTCCCAAGAATGTCTATTTTTTCTGTTGAACACGCCTCCTGTAGAAAACGATGATTTATACAATCACATTATAAAATTCAATGAATAAGGATCTTTCTTCAGTCTTTGCAGCATATGTTGTCAGTATACTAAGCGTTTTCACTTTTGGTCTTCTGTGAGGGGCTGTGCAGGCAGTATCTTGTATATAAAATAAAATAGAAAGGCTTTTTACTTGATAGAAGAAATATAACAAAATTTGAATATCAAAACAAATTGAAATATGTTTATCTTTTACAATTTTAATTTCCAAAAGAATATTTTTATTCAAAAAAAAACCTTTAGAATTAAATTAATGTCTAAAACAAGCACCGCTCACATTTAATAGACGTTTATAATCAAAACTCAATATACAATGTCAAATGAAATAAATAACCCAACAGATATACGAAAGTAATTAAAATTAATAAATAAATATTCAAAGGAGACAAAATTTTGTTTCTGGTTTTATCTTTAAAAAATACTACTTGCCTTATAAAAACATGAACACACTTAAAGGACTTCCCAAAGAATATAATTTATTTGAAATATTTAATATATTTAAATATTCGAACAAATTATTTCAAAAATCTCTAAAAAATGTGCACTATATCTTCAAAAAACAAATATAATTCTAGATAATCCCGTCATCAGCCCTTATTCAATATTACAAATATCAAAATCAAAAACATAACCTACATCACTCACGTGTTAAAAGACTTAAGCTTCGAACTACAGATCAACTATATATTCAAGATTGATCTATGTTCTAACAAAATCAAAGAACAAAGTGAGTTATTTTAAGGTTTACTTAAATTCATTGACATTCTATAATGAGATTTATTGAAGCCAAAATATAATTATATATTATATATAAAATAAAATAGAAAGGCTTTTTACTTGATAGAAGAAATATAACAAAATTTGAATATCAAAACAAATTGAAATATGTTTATCTTCTACAATTTTAATTTCCAAAAGAATTTTTTTATTCGAAAAAACCTTTAGAATTAAATTAATGTCTAAAACAAGCACCGCTCACATTTAATAGACGTTTATAATCAAAACTCAATATACAATGTCAAATGAAATAAATAACCCAACAGATATACGAAAGTAATTGAAATTAATAAATAAATATTCAAAGGAGACAAAATTTTGTTTCTGGTTTTATCTTTAAAAAATACTACTTGCCTTATAAAAACATGAACACACTTAAAGGACTTCCCAAAGAATATAATTTATTTGAAATATTTAATATATTTAAATATTAGAACAAATTATTTCAAAAATCTCTAAAAAATGTGCACTATATCTTGTTTTAGACATTAATTTAATTCTAAAGGTTTTTTTTGAATAAAAAAATTCTTTTGGAAATTAAAATTGTAGAAGATAAACATATTTCAATTTGTTTTGATATTCAAATTTTGTATCTTGTATAGCCTATAATTGTTCTTTTTTAAGACTCCATGAATCTTCGAACTGCTTATTGCAAGTTCACGTGATGCTTCCTTTAATCCATTCCCTGGACTTTCCAAAACAATTCTTCTGAAGTTGTGAATTGGATTTCAAATTCAATAATATTCAAGTTTCAGCATATATTAACAATTAATTATAGTAACATTACCTTCAAAATAAAGCAATATGTCGAGTTCTTGATTACCATTGCGTAAGTCTCCTCTTACAACTTTGAGAATCTCTTACACGATTGTAAGTATTAAGAAATGTATTGTCACTTGCAATTGGATCATCTGGATGTAATGCCATATAATATCTCCTTGCAGCTTTCTTGCTTTTATTGTTCTTCAAATAAGGTGAAAATATTTCAAAATTTTCCGTTTCGGTGTAATACATGTTGGAAATAAATTTATTGAATATCAACGTGTATCATATTGTTAGCAATGTAGTTTGTTGATTTATCACAGCCTATCACTTGACAACCGATTAATGAGCCTGCCAGGTAGTTCTTCGAATTTGAGACTGTAGTTCTCACATATGAGAGTTAGAGCAACACATATATGAGAGTTAGAGCAACACATATATTCATAATCACTAGAGAAACAGCTAGCCAATAGTAAGAACATATAAGGGTGATCCATTTGAAAAAATTAAGTTGCACTCAATATCTTGTCCATCCTGTATCCTGTATATTCCATTTTGTGGAATCATTTTGAAAAAATTCAGTTGATTTCGTACAACTTTTATGAACAACTTTTTTCTGTATCTCCATTTTTAACAAAGTCAAATGGGGGTCAAATTAAAGTGAAAAACCCGGTACAGCTTGTGCGAATTAAGAGTCCAGGAGATTAGTCAGTAATGAGTGCCTGGCAGCTCAGTGGTTACTGTTCTGGGCTTGGAATCGACAGGTTTCGGATTTCGAATTCAGGCCCCACTTAGGTGGAAAATGAATTTTCTGGTTAGTCTGGTTTCAGCCACCATTTCACAGATGGGTGGAAAATTAGTAGTGCTGTGCCTAAAATAGCGTGAGGCTGTAGTAACAAAGCCTAACTATAATAGATACAAGTGAACTCCTAACTCGAACAAGTTAAAATGCTACTAACTTCACAAAAGATCTAGAAATATCAGGATAATATCAATATCAATATTCATCTCAAACAGTAATTTTCTGATATAGTCCTACTCTTATTCAGATGATATATCATGATAACTTCATGACAATTCCAAGAAATTGAAGCAGAAATTTCTCCAGCAGAGTTTTGAACACAACACTCCTCAGACTTTAGGGAACCCGAGAATCACCTTTTCATTAATATAATAATAACACAGCTCAAGAAGTGTGATTCTCTTTCAAATCAAGCATAGATCAAACACAGTGATATAATATATTCCTTCAATGAAAATTTTAGTGTCACATGTCATAAACTATATCATTATTGTCGGGCATGGACACAGAAACTGGCTTTTTCGATCGGTCTTCCCTTCAATGGAAATTCCATCTCTTTCGAAACTTAAAATACAATTTTTCACGGTCGTATAGGAAAGACATTGATCGCCAAGCATGATAATGATAATGATGTTTATTCAATTCATAGTACAAATAGATAACAAGTATAAATGTCAAATTCCTTTTAAATTTTAATTGATACAGTTTTATTTAATTTACAAAAATCTAAAAACTCTTCAACACTGTACGGTTCACATTTCATTATAAATTTGTTTAATTTCTTAATCAATAATTCATCTTATTTTATACACATATACATAGCATTAATTGTGTTAAAGTTGAAGAGTGAATCGGGTAGAAATATTTAACAATTTGTCTAGTTTTAAAGTTTTCATTTTTATGTCCATCAAACAATTCTTTATGTTGTACCAAAAACTTTATACAACTGAAAATGTAAAGGCCTGTCAATGTATATTGTTAGCCCGGAAAACACCTCTACACGTCTGCCTATATCTCATATTAAGTAAACATCTAATTACTAACTTTTGTTTTATAAACAAGCTAGACGAAAAAGACCTATTTCCCCAGCATTCAATGCCATTAGACAGCTTTGATTGGAAACAGGAAAAATAAACAACTTTCAAGGTTGACAGATTTCCTTCTTATGTAGCCTCTTCTTTTCATTGACATACGAACTTCTGGATATACTTTTATATTTTGTTGATTTCTAATCTGACACCCCAGGCGTGAATTGTGTCGTCCTAAGGCCAATAAAGCGTTTAAATTGTTTCCCTTAATCTCACTGGTCTATGTCTCATTTCCATGCCATTTTTTATCTTCTTTATTGTTTCATATACCGCACTTTTTCCCATTTCAGTCAATTGCATATTTTAACGTTTCGAAAAACTTTTTTTTACAAATATTTTACCTGTTTTATTTTTTCCAGTTGCGACATTATTCTATAAATTGTATACCTGTTGACACTCAACAATACTTGACAAATAGTGTTGCCATACAATTTTTGCCGTTGCTGACTGTCTGCACAACCTATTTTATACATTACTTTCATTTTAGAATGTTACAAAAAAGAAGTACATTTAAATTATGAAAAATATGAAATTCCGCATACTTTCTAGACTATTTAATAATATACAGTAAATAAGCTGATATTGCTACAACTTTGGAGACTACTGAAGCGAATACTTCTCACCTCAGGAATCGATATCGTGAAAGGGATAATATTAGGGAGAGATATTCATGTCGCCCTAGGATCATAATTTGTGGAATGGACAGATATATTCAATTAGAAGAAAGAAGAGATGAAATTGAAACTACACCTCTATCAAGTAGTTCTATAAAATACGTGCTTCGAGACATACCATCTACAGGAGATCGAGGAGGCTATTCTAGTTTATTGCCATTGAGGTATCAAATTCTTAAGTCAGGGTAACTGCGCCATTTGAAAATCATGTGAAGTAAAACCAAAATCAACGGTATAACATTCCTGTCAATGACTTATCTCAATTTATTTTTTATACCAATTCTGGAAGTATACGTGTATAGAGGGCATCGAGTGCCAGAGAACGAATGCGGTATATAGAGATAGAATAGCTGCGGGGAAAGCAGGATTCGTTAAGAATTAAAAATATATATTTATTAGGGATGTCCTTGAAGCGGTGGTGCTTTGGTACAAAAATATTGTTGGGCCAGATATTTATCTCATACTTATTACCCTTCTACACACCACGAGGTTCCTCCTGGAAGAACATGATGTCTCGGTTATAGACTGGTCTCCTCAATCGCCAAATTTAAATTTAATAGAACATGCATGAGACAATACTTTAGCAGGCCTGGCAATAGTCTAGTTGAGAATAACTGCAATTGTCTCGTTACTCTTTGGTTTTAACTACGTATGTATTGTATGAGACTAAATGATAAAAAAAGGGGAAAATAAAATATAATTTCCAATTTACACTATATATTTTGTATAATCAGTTTCTATGAAGCTGATAATTGTATAAACACACACTGCCCCCAGCTGAGCGAGTTATAGATTGAACAATATGAAGAACATCGTACATGTGTATTTAGGAGATTATATAGCTTAACCTATTTTCTGAGAGTTCTGTCGGCATCCATATTCCAGGGGCATCTGGAGTTGCTATAAGTGAGATTATTTATGATAGGCGAATTAGACAAATCTACCTGATCGTTCAGAACCAGATTTTTATTTTCATTTGAGTGTTTCGTAATTTTTGGCGATTCTAATACATTTAATTTCAAACCTTTCAGTAGGACATTCAAAATTTCAATTTTTTGGGTGAATTCATTATTATGTTCCATAGGATGGTTTGCATAATTTGAATCCCGTTTATTCAACCGAGTAGATCCGAGAGCATTTGAGTACTAAATGCCAAAACTATAGACTAAATTTCCCTTTTATGTGGATAATTTCAAGATTCACCCGAAACAACATCCATAGATTTCCATTGTGCTTTATATTACACTTAAATTTAATTACTCTGTAAAAAACCATAGTTCATAGAAGATATCTGAAGTTTAAAAATCAGTATAAATACTCTCCGCTAATTCAGCAAAATAAATCACTTTGTTGGTTTTCGTAACTATTTATGTTCATTTTCGGCCGAAAATGTTCAAACCAGAGACATTAAGACGACATAATTAGCAGCGTCAACATTAGAAAAAACCGACATTGAATTCGCATAGAATCGCAGTATCAGTACAGTAAAAAGGGGCCTAATAATATGCTCTCTCGAACGAGGACGCTACCGTCCGACGGCCGGCGTCGATTTCACGGTTCGTCCGCTTCCGCAGAATCGAATTATCCCCCAACTCGCTTTTTTTCCCGTGAAAAATGCGCAGCACTTGATGTGTTTAACCCCGCCATTAGGGTTTGTGTGATACCTCAAACATACCGCCGCGATATCGGCCGATCCAGGCCGGTTTTTCCGGGGAGATTTGTTGATGGGGCAGGTCTTGTGTCCCGTTAACGATTTTTATTGTAGCATTTAAACAGCTCCTAAGAAGTATCAGGTTTTTCAGAAGGCTTTTAGTTACTTCGTATACTATTGGCCTTCACTTAGTTAAAATAATGCATTCAACCCACTTTCAAATTTCCAACGGTTGCATTTCGTAGTATTAAAAAAAATATATGCATAATTTAAACACAACTAATATCTACGTCCTTAGCTTGTAGTTTGTTCATGATTCGATTATCTACTGAATTTTACTTCTAAGGAAACTTCAAAAGACAGTTTTATGCGAATATCAATATTTAATAAATTAATATAATGGTATACTGTATTCCTATCAGAATCTTACCAATTCATCAGGTCAGGTCTGGTCAGTTCACAATGGAATCATTGCATTGAGCACTTTTTGAGGTTATTTCACGAATGCTTTCCACTTAAACCATTGGGTGTTTTTTTTAGAGTGATAGAACTTTCGATAGGGATAACTGTAATTTGACAGCAGGAAAAAGCCATGTAGTTTTGACATTTCGTTTCAGTAAGCATTGACAAATTATCATGGAAAGACTCACGCCGCAACACCCTTCACAAATTGTTGAAATTTATTTTCAAAATCAGTGTTCTATTCGCCAAACTCATGGAGCAATTCGTGAAATTTATGGTTTACATAATCGTCCATCAGAGCAGCTTATTCGTCGAACTATCGATAGATATCAGACAAAATTTTCTCTAATCGATACAACAACAACAACAAGACAAAAAACTGTACGTACAGACGAAAATAAAGCTGCTGTAAGTCATAGTGTTAATGATGATCCAGATTTGTCTATTCGTCGACGTTCACAACGAGTTGAACTCTGTGCATCCATCACATGGAAAATTTTGCGTAAAGATCTTAGTCTACACCCATACATAATCCAACTGGTTCAAGAACTAAAGCCACTTGACCTTAATAACAGTTGCTTGTTTGCTGATTGGGCCCTACAACAGCTTGAAGTTGAGCCACATTTTTATCGTAAAATTGTGTTTAGCGATAAAGCTTATTTCTGGTTGAATGGCTATGTAAACAAGCAAAATTGCCGTATATGGAGGAAAAATAATCCTCAGGAAGTTCGGAGGTTCCATTGCATCATAAAAAATGCACTGTATAGTGTGCTCTACACGCTGGAGGCATAATCGGTCCATATTTTTTAAAAAACGATGTTGGAGCTGATGTTACAGTGAATGGTGCTCGATGATCAATGATTATTTGTTTTAAAATTTGAATGGTATCGACCGAGCAGTGTTTTGGTTCCAACAAGATGGTGCTACACCTCATGGTGCTACCGTGCCAATTGATTTATTGAAAGAAAGATTTGGCGACAACATTATTTCGAGAAATGGTCCAATTAATTGCCCTCCAAGATCAGGCGACATAACTCATTTATGTTTCAAACATAAATTCCGGCATATGTCCACCACGACTTGGTCTGAGGAATCGCATTCGACCAGACCAATTTTGGACCACTTTTTTGAGTAATTCAGGCCCTATTCCATCAATAACACGAGTTATGTTGGCTTCCAAAGCGTCTATTGTTTCTGGTTTATCGGCATAAAGCAATAATTTGACATAACCCCAAAGAAAATAATCCGGTAGAGTTATGTCGCATGATCTTGGAGGCCAATTAATTGAATCATTTCTTTCGAGAAATTAATTGGCCTCTAAGATCATGCGTCATAACTAATAATAATAATGATATTATTGCCAAATCTTTCTTTCAATAAATCGATTGTTGCGGTAGCAGCTGTACGTACAGTTCTTTGTCTTGTTGTTGTTGCAACGAGTAGAGAAAATGTAGTCCGAAATTATTATCATTATTTATTATTATTATTATCCTGATACTCCTAGATCTTCTGTGATGATCCCTCAGAAGCTTACTGCTATCTTGCGCCACTTTAGGTCACAGCACTGGTGGGAAATGGTGGCAGACACCCGTCCAACTAGAAAATTTCTTTTCCACCTGAACAGGATTCGAAACCGGACCTCCCGGTCACGAGCCGAATGCTCTCCCGCTGAGCTGTCCACACTCATCTATCGAAAGTTAGACGATTAAGCTACTCTGATGGACGATCATGTAAACCATAACTTTCACGTAGTGCTCTATAAGTTTGACAAATAGAACACTGATTTTGAAAATAAATTTTAACAATTTGTAAACGTTGTTGGGGCGTGAGTCTTTCCATGATAATTTGTCAATGCTTACTGAACAGAAATGTCAAAATAACATGGCTCCTTCCTTCTGTCAAATCACAGTTATCCCTATCGAAAGTTCTATCACTCTAAAAGAAACACCCGATAGTTTGAGTGGAAAGCATTCGTGAAATAACCTCAAAAAGAGCTCAATGCAATGATTCCATTGTGAACTGACCTGACCTGATGAATTAGTAATATTCTGATAGGAATATACCAGTATACCATTGTGTTAATTTATTAAATATTGATATTCACATAAAACTGTCTTTTGAAGTTTCCTTAGAAGTAAAATTCAGTTGAAAATTGATTCGTGAACAAACTACATCACTGAAATCTCGTATTTAATACCGCGTTCTCATACCACTGGAAATCCGTAGAAACCGTAGATCACGTGTCGCAACGCTGCGATCGACAACGCAATTGCGCTGATTCAATCTCAATTTTCCAGTTTTTCCATTTTCCGTATTTCGCCGACCGGCATGGAGACCGTTGCGCCGAATTGAGGGAGCTTTTTTCAAGCGTAAATCAGGCTTAATGTCAACTTACCGCGGCACTGGTCGCCGTGGTCAGAGGAATAAATTCGAAAGTGTACATAATCGATTGAGTTTCGCGACCGTGTTTGACTTCTGGGCAATCAAGCACTGTTTGGAATCGAGTTTTACTTCGTGGCACACACACGGGGTAGAGGTAGTTTATTTGGGATGCTGCTTTTCAGTTTCCATCGAAATGAGGGTAGGATTACACGGGAATTTCAGAAACCTTCGGAGATTGCACTGTTATATTGGAGATTATATGTTCTAGAAAATAATTTTTTTATACGAGGTTGTGGAAAAGCCCCAAAAGCATGAGTTTTCGGAAATTACTATGTTCAACTACGAATATTGAAAAGTTAACATTTTGCGTGAGTTGAGACTAATTCAGAATAAAAATTTATTGTATTCAGGTCAAATAAACTGTTATAAATTAAGTATACAAAGAAAGTAAATTAAAAAGGTGAAGAACGAACATCAAAGAAAGAAAATATACATTCATAATTCAAATAACAATCTAGGAATCGGTATAAACTGTTATAAATTAAGTAAACAAAGAAACTAAATTAAAAAGGTGAAGAACTAACATCAAAGAAAGAAAATATACATTCATTATTCAAATAACAATCTAGGAACCGGTATATAAAGGTGATTGTTGAAATTTTTGAAGTCATCTGAATTGGATAGCCTAAGAGGATTTTGCGTCGGATAAAGGCTTTTTCAATAATAAATGAAACCTCAATAAGTTGTTTCATTTTGAATAGCTCACTACCTGGGCAGCTGTCACTTTTTGACAGTTGACAAGTAAAAACTACGCCATTATTAAAAATTAAACGATACAAGCTTCAACAATGCAATAATAAAATTGTTAAAATTCATTTCAGAAAGGTGGAAAATATTGCAGTTACAGTTCGCAAAACTAATGAATGCAATTTGGATTCGTAGTGAAGCATCTTCTCGGCCGGTAATAGCGAAATTGGTGGAAGAAATTGAGCTGTGGGGACAAGTTAGCGATGTGAAGAATCGAAATGGTACGCGTCGCTCAAGAACAACTGAGAATATTGCTGCTGTAGCTTATAATGTTGACAAAAATCCAGGTTTGTCGATTCCTCGTCGATCTTTGGAATTAGGCATTTCACAAACGACATTACACCGTCTTTTGCATAAAGATTTAGGTATTTAGGCTTTTAAAGTTCAGTTAATACAAGAACCCAAGCCGGTCGAATATCAGCAACGTCATATTTTTCCTGATTAGTTCCTTGAAATGCATAAAAACGATCAGGATTTTCATCGAAAAATTATCTTCAGTGATGAGGCCCCAGAGGCTATGTTAATAAGCAGAATTTTCGTATTTAATGCTCGGAAAATCCAAGAATGATTGTCGAAAAATCTCTCCATCATCAACGTGTCACTGTTCGGTGCGGTTTTTGGGCTGGTCGTGTGATTGCAATATTTATTGCCGGAATTAAAGGAAATTGCTGTGGACGACGTTTATTTCCAACAAGACGGCTCTATATGCCATACAAGCAATTTACATGAAAAGTTACTGTTTATTTTTCGAAGAAGTGGAAACGATTGTCTCCGAGATCTTGGGATTTAACACCTTCAGACTTTTTTCTTTGAGGCTACGTGAAAGATAAGATCTATGCCAATGGTCCGATTGAGAACCTCAAAGATAGAATTCGTGCAGTTATCGAGAACATACAGCCTCGAATGTGCGAATTTGTCCTCAGAAATTTCATGAAAAGGACCTGATGCTGCAACCGTAGCTGCGGTAGCCAGTTGGCTGATATTTTTTCATTCATAATGGCATACCTTCTCCTTTACAATAAAATAAACTTTCATTGATTTATCTCTGAAATAATCGTTTCTTTTCAATATAAAAATGAAACTTCTTATTGGAAAACCCTTTATTTCAGATTGTGTTCTGTACGACTTGAGGATAATCAGTAGTGATTGTCATTATAAAATAAAACACTTGTTTACATTTTCTACTTTATTTTTGGTATTGACGTACGTTTCGTCTTTGCTAGAAAGACTTCATCAGAATACGTATTCTGATGAAGTCTTTCTAGCAAAGACGAAACGTACGTCAATACCAAAAATAAAGTAGAAAATGTAAACAAGTGTTTTATTTTATAATGACAATTACAACTGATTTCTACCAAGCAACGGCCCAATCTATCATAAAAATCAGTAGTGCGTAATCAGTCTAACGCTGAAAATAGTTGCTTGACTTCAACCTGGGCCGTACAGGCAGGATAGTCGCTGCATATAATGAATAATGTGGTTCGTCACTGTTGCTGATCTTTGTCAATTACTTTATAGTAGTCTGTTAAATATGAAAATGCTTCCTGAATTTCTTCATGAAATGCGTTGTTCCGTGTTAGAAAATGAAAAACATTTTACTCTGATAATCACTTTTCAAGAACAAGTGACTTGGAATTTTCATATTGTACCAATAAACAAGCAGAGTTTTCTCATTGCTTGCTTTCAAATCCTGCAAAATTTCAATGAAATGTTTTAAGCTGTTATGTGAATATTGAAAAAAATAGTTATTTTCAGTGAAACTCGCACACCTTGTGTTTTCGCGAAAAAGAATTTTTGTTCCATAGTTTTTGAAGCGAAGTAACCTTTATTTTAGCCGTAGAAAATACCTCTGAATGTACCCTTCCTAGGAAGCACTCTGTATAATAATTTGGGGAAAAGAAATCAATTATTTTTTTCTGTAGAGGGCTGTAGTACAAATTTTATAAGAAACTTTTAAAATAAAATTAAATAATTGTCTTAGAAATTTAAATGAAATTTGTAGGGTGTTAACCGAATAAATCTATATGATATTTAGAATTTTGTCATAATCCTTCTACCAAGAAGAACCTCTTCTCATTATTTTAACTGTTTTTTGTTTAGTTCATTCAATTGTGAGTTACACGGTGTTAAAAATGGAAGTCAACAAATAGAAAATTCGGTAACTTTTACAGTATTTCTTTTATGAACGCAATACTCCAAGCAAGGCGGCTGAAATTGTGCACGGTGTCGATATTGTTACAGCTAATTTCGTCGATTCCGTTCATTTATTTTTGATGTTAAAGATGCATCCCGAATAGGCAGACGTCGTCGAAAATATCGATAAAATCACAAATAATTGAAGCTGATCGGCATGTAAGTAGTCGTGGCATCGCCCAGGAGTTAAAGATTGACAATAAAACCATTTGAAACTCTTTGCGCAAAGCTGGATTCAAAAAGAAGCTCGATGTTTGGGTGCCAAACCAATTAATACAAAGAAACATGATGGACCGAATTTGCAGCTGCAAAGTCTTGGCCAAATGGAACGAAATTGACATATTTCTTGAACGTATGGAGGCTGGGGATAAGAAATAGGGGAAAGGAGTTGTAGAGAATTGCTTGGTATGTAGAGGTACCTTTCTGAATTCTTCCTTGTATGCAAATCCTTGGTTAAGCATACGTCAAATGGGGTTGAGAGAGTATACTTGGCTTTAATGGTTTATTTATAGTCTAAATTTAAATGTAACAAATTTACAAGTTATATTTGTTTACTCAAATTGAGGGAGGTGTTCCGGTGTAGTATCGAACTCTATTGTGGTGAAAACACTATCTTGTTCATGGAATAGTTCTTCTTTGAACTTTTTCACCGTTGTTCACTTTCACCGAATTCAGTTTCATTTGTTTCACTATTGGGTGCACTTTTCACAAATTATTATCTTATTACAAATAAATGATGTAGATAATACATTCACTTCCAGGCTTCAGTATGTAACCGTGTTATTGAGAGAGACGTGAAACTAGCGAGCGGTTAATTTTGTGCTTTTTGGGCAAGCGACAAGATGCGAGTCTTGTCTATCTGGAGATGTTTCTTCAAGGGTGCGTTTTCGCCAACTAGCGATTTCGAGGAAGGTCTTCAATGGTACAATTTTGCTAAGTGTAGTGAGAGAACTGTTTCATTGTAACTTGAGAGATAAAGAGAAATGTAATTAGAACTTACTTCTAGAGAAAGTGTGTGGGATCCGAAGTTTATGTTAGAAGAGTTACAGAATATTACGTGACCGATTGGTCGAAGCACGAAGAGAGGGCCAACAACTATGGGGGTTGTGTTCAACTGTGAACCCTTTGGCTAACTCGCCGAATAGGACTCTCTTAGCACTTGACATGTGGTGAGGTAAATTTCGATACGACATTCGACTGTTGTCGTCTTTAAACGCCTTCGGGTCTAATGGGTCTCTGAGAAAGCGGTGAAGGACAAATATTTTCGGTCCTTAACAGGCCTAAAGGTTTCTAGGAAAAAATGAGACTTATTTGAAAGGCCTAGATTCCTGACTCGGGGATCATAATTGTTATGTACCTGCATAGTGTATTAAAAATTTCTTGTTCGGCGTAAATTCGAACAGAAATCTTTCATCATGAATTGCTTCCATATGGTCGAACACTAAAACACTAAACTCGTATCTCTACGTAGCAACTGAAAACTTGGAAGCTAGCGATTAACTAGAAGAAGAGGTGTTGTCCTTCATCAGGACAACGCCAGGCCACACATGTCTGTACTGATTTGGCAGAAACTCTGGGTGCATTGTTTGAAAGTTATAATGCATCCAGCATATAGCCCAAAGTGATTACCATCCTTTTTTGCATTGCAAAATTTCCTGACTGATAAGAAATTAGCATCAAGAGAAGATTGTGAAAATCAATTACTACAGTTTTTCGTCAATATGGACCAAGAATTCTAGGAGAGAGGCATTATGAAGCTATCTTCAAAAAGCCAACAAATTATAGAAAAAAAACGATGCATATTTGACCAAAATTGGAGAATCCCAAACATGTTGAATAAAGTTTTGAAGTTCACGCAAAAAAAAATGAATTTTTCCCCAACCTATCATATGACATATGATCGTATGATTGCTCCACCTTGTGTATCAGTATTCAGGAATTACGAAAGAAATATAATGAATAAACTGTATCACCATTACGTTTTCTATTTAGTCATTGTAAACGAAGAAGTGGTTAAATTGGACGTGGCGTCTTCGCCGTCCTGACAATATATCCGATCTTGGGCTGAGCTTACATGCGGGACGCCAACTCGGCTTGGCTAGGGCTAACCGTCACCGGTTCACCGCAGCTTCTATCCGACGGAGAAGGTCACCACAGAGCCGTCCATTCTTGCGTGATGTCGATGCGTTCGCTTCTGGTTCGGAAGCGTGTTCAGGGTCAGTAATGAGTAGGGAATGTTGATGGGTCGCCTTTGAATATTTAGACTAGGAATTGAGCTATTTTGCTGTTTGATTTAAGTAGGCGGGCGCTCTATGATGGTTTTTTGTTGATAAAAAAGGTATGCTTACAATGTTATCATGAAAAAAGTCATTTTCTCATACAATTGCTTCGATTGTTTTCAATCTAAACAAACATCAGCATTTATTATGATTTAAGAAAGACATTTTGTTTAAAAGATCAGTGGAACTCATATTAACGAAGTGATATTTCTAATTTGATGCTAAATAATTTTCCATTTAATCTTCCACTTAATATCCATTCAATCGTGCCGATTTCGAAAGGAAGCTTGCGGAAGTGTTAGAGGATGATACTCAATCTGCAATATTCTTCTATAAGCTTGAGCTTAACGTATACAGGGTCCTGCAAAAGTTTGTTGGACTTCCATCGCTGCCGAACCAGTTATCTCATAAATTTCGTTTGAATGCAGGCTTCTTGTACTTTTATTTCTACATCTCAGAAAATTATTTTCTAATATGCAGTATGTTTCAAAAAAATTAACAATTTGTAGATTCTTCATAATAACGGACACCCTGTGTATGACAGCAAAATCATTTAGGAATTATACCTAGGCATTTATTTCAGTTTAAAAAATCAGAGTGCGAAGTGCTGTTCTCTCAATTTTTTGCATTTTTCTCTGAAAAAGATCTGTACCGTGATATTTCGCATCACGATATTGAGAACTGACCAGAAGGCGTGGCTTAAAAAACATGGCTACGTATTGTGTGCAACCAAAGAGTTTACCCATTAAGTTTGCATTAAGTTAGAGTGATTTTTAAGTTTATTTATGTTTTCTTTAAAAGAAATTTTTGATTGGGTTGGTTCAAATCCAGCTCAAAAAAATGTTGTAAGTGCAGAAAAAATTCTAGATGCTGGCCATTTAATTAAATGCGGTAAAAGCAGTGAAAGTACAAGCGGTGATGTAAGTTTCACAGCGTTATGTTTAGAGAGCTCCCACATAAAAGAAAAACCCCATGAAATTCATGGGTCTGTTTCAAAAGGGAAGATTTTATCAGTGAAATGCTCATGTAAAGCTGGACTGGGCGAAAAATGTAAGCATGTGGTTGCAACTTTGTTATATTGCTATCGGTACGTAACTTTCTAACCTTAAATGTCATTTTGCAGTCAAGAATTTATTATGATTTTTTTTAAAGTCATCTTTTTGGAAATTATACCTGTAAAAATGATTAAAAAATAATAATTCTATTAGTAACTGGCATATTCATTATCCTTCATTTAAGGTTAAACACAGTTAACTTACCTGGTAAAACAAAATCATTTCTTTCAAAATGTAACGAACATACTCTCATGTGAGGGTTTATATTTTTTAATTTTAAAGCCCGTTGCCAAGCTTTAAACCTATCTATTTTTTCTTTTTTTCCAAATTAATTTTCGATATAAACAAAACTGCTACCTGGTTTGGGTATAGCATGAAAACTTATTTCTAAATTTTCATGTGATTTACTACCACAACCATTCACAGCACAATAAACTCGACTTTTATTTTTTTTACGAGGCGTTAATTTAATAACTTCCATCTTGATTAAAAATTTCGTATTGAATTTTTTATTTAATACTGAAATTATTACAAACGATTCTATATTAAAGTGCACACTAAAACTAGTACTTTTTTTAGCCACCAGACGTCATGACCAAAGTGGTCAGTTATCAATAGATATTGAAGGCTTTTGAAAATATATGCGGTAATCTATTCAAAAATTCACTCATTTGTTGAGTGAATTTCTGGGAATATCCTGTATATTAAAAAATAATTTTCCAAGATACAGACACTTTCGAGACTTCAAAAAAACATGGCTTTTTCCTTTTCTCAAATCACATTTATACCTATCGAAAGTTCTATCACTCTAAAAAAACACCCGATATTAACTTAATTATAGTGTCCCTGTGTTTTTTCGCGATAAGTGTAAGTAATGCATCGAAAACAATTGTTGGAATTATATACCAATCTAAAATAAAATAAATATAGGATTATGCTTAATAGAAGCTATATAAAATTATTTAAATATTTTAATACTAGCCTTCTACATATTTAATTTGAAAAAATTATTTTTAATAATTATAACTTCAGGAATTGAATTAATGTCATATAAGTACTATATCAAATGACATATAAAATATAGAATAAACATTCATTATAAGACATCCAAATGATATAACAATATCCAAGAAATAAAAATTGTTAAGCAAAATCTCATAAATTAAATATATTGAGTAGACAAAATTTTGTTTCTGCTCATAAATCTTATGAAAACAGTCATCTTCCAAAAATGTTTAACATAATCTTAAGAATTTCATCATAAAACTATCTTACTCAGAATATTCAATATTATTGGATATCTAACTAAGTTACTTTTTATAAAATCTCAAGATATGTAAAAACATTACTAAAAAAGAAGTTTTAAGAGAGACTTTGCTTCGTCAGTACTAAAAAGCTTCGTCAGTATAAAAGGAATACTCTCATAGTCCAGCATGCGGACTGTCAACCACTGCCCCCTTGAGTCCAACGCCAATTGGGTTGTCAGGTCGTACGAATACTTCCCGAAGGCCTCCACCCTTCCGAGATAACGCAGTATGCTACATAACGCACTCGGCCATTAAACAAAAATCCGGAGATTTACAACAGTAGGGTAGAGTACTTTCCCGGGTATAGGTGAATTCTACCAGAATAGTTATTGGCTATTTGAGGAAGGTCTCTTTTCCAAGTGACTACCAAGCAGTCTCCACAGTCCACCCCTAGAGGTAGAAAGTGTGATAAGGATTACGCCATATCATCGCGCGTGGCGAGAACTCCTCCGAAGAGATGAACCCACCAGCTTCCAGTTTGGGCCCCGACTCGAAAGCCAGAACCGTCTGACTGGTAGCAGCGAAGCACTATCCAACCTCTACTGGCTCAGCAGGTCAGTACCCGAGTTGGTTTGAGACGCAACTCACCCGCCGGAGGGAATTCTTATCCATCCACCCGAACGCAGTCCCATGAACTAAGATAAACTCAAGATTGACGACTACAATTGATCCTGGTACGAGCACCGTCTAGCGGACTATACGTCCTGACCCACCGAATTCATGTGAGGTCATTTGATTGATCCTGGCGTCAAGCACTAATGGCGGAGCCATTTCGTCGAGATCCACAAACCCTAAATAGTTACGCACAGATCCAGTGGCCAGGACAGGCCGGTCGAACCGTCAAGTCCCGTTAAACCCCGAGTCGTTTCATGAGAATACCGCGAAAATGGGGGTCTGCGAACAGATAAATGAAATACCCCCCTAGTCCAGCATGCGGACTTTCAACCACTGCCCCTCGAGTCCAACACCAATGGGGTGGCCAGGTTGTACAAGTAAAACCTGTGGGCAAACCACCCCCCCGAGGTAACGCAGTATGCTACATAACGCACTCGGCCATTACACAGAATCCGGAGATTTATACTGCGATAGGATAGAGTACGCTAGTTTTAAGGGAGAAGCCCTGTGCTGCGACAGACTCCCTTGTCACTGAGTTAATCAGCCGGCTCAGCCCTCCATTTCACCTGAGTAAAACTAGGGCCCCATTCGGAGATCTTCCACCATACAGGTCCAGTGACTGGCGCGAAATGGCATTACGTTAGACACCAAGACTTAACCCTCCATTTCGCCGGGACGAAACTAGGGTCCTAGTCAAGAGAGCGCCCCCATCACGTCAAGATCTAATGCCTGGGGGGCGTTTCCCGGGTATAGTGGAGAAATGTTCATTCAATTCATCAGGAGCAATATCCAGATGAAGAGAAATTTAGTTTTTCTGTAAATATTCATTCATTAAACGCCAAGTTGTTTCACATTTATTATTGGACGCTCTAATTTTATCATC
The DNA here is from genome assembly GCA_034642435.1 of Megalocaria dilatata. NCBI lineage: Eukaryota > Metazoa > Arthropoda > Insecta > Coleoptera > Coccinellidae > Megalocaria > Megalocaria dilatata. Next base: position 44,828,226 of record CM067859.1, on the reverse strand, counting down.
ATAGTATAAAATTTGAGCCATCTTTATTGTCGTCGTTAAATTATTCCTTATATTGGGAAGATTGTTCGTTTTATATCTTGAATAAAATTCCCGAATTGAAAGGAGATATTCCCTCATTTCTCGATGTTCCTGAGTGAATCCCCTATCTTTTTGTGTATATTTCGTCCTTTTTGTTTGTTTAGGAAAAGATAATGAGAATATATCTACAGTTATTTTATGAAGTTTCCCAAAACATTCAGGCAACTAGTTTTGTCAAGTTAACAATGCATAATAGTGTTGAATCCTGTGTGTAATAGGCCTTATTGTATTGTGGACAGTTTGAGTACATACCTACTCATATTCAATAAAATATAACATCAATCAACAAAAATATTTTCTCACCTTTTAATAATTCAGAAAGCTTATGGTAAATGAATACTGAAAATTTAAATGGAGTGTAATGTTAACTCAAATAAATAATTCTGTGCTTTACCATTGATCTAAAATATTGAAAGGCAATTTAACGGCCTCTGTTACAGCACAAGGACTATCTGTATAAAGAATGTTAAGGAAACCAAATAATTATATATTATGAATAAAATAAAATAAATAGAGATTTATACTTGATATGAGGTATATTAAATTATATAAATATTTTATATTTTATATGTCAGTTGATATAAGTGGTCCTTATATGACATGAATTCAATTAAATTCCTGAATGGAATGAAATAAGAAATTACTTTGTTTTCTATCACTTTTAATTATAACTGATATACAGTAATTCGAGTTTCGTAGTGTTTACTACATTTTCAAACTGAATGAACAAATTAGATCTCAACTATTATATATGCTGATTGTAGGCTTCGGCAGAGCTTCGAAGAGAGGGGTTTTCCAAAGTTCCGTCTGTTCGTTAAGTAGGTTTATTATTGGTACGTGCCTCTTATATTTTTCAATTTCTATGGATTCCAGGATGTCAAGTTTTTTCCCTTTCGCTTCCACGTGCAAGATAACAAGGTTGTTCAATTCTGGGAACGTGTGATCTGTATTGAAGAAATGGTTCGCAAAATTGAAATTATTCTTCCGGTTCCTAAAAGCAGATTGATGCTCTTTGTACCTTTGTTCTCTTTGTCTTTCGGATTAAAAAAGAGATTAGAAATTTTATGGGAGGGTGTGAAAGCTGTTACTATGTTAATTTTTGACAAAATTTGAGCTATTTTTTGTGAAATTGGTCCAAAATATGTTAGTTTTATGAATTTATTGTTATTATGATCTGATTTGGAGATGGGGTAAATTTGTTTACGAATTAGTTGCTTTTGTTTTTTGTTTATGATGGAATTTATAGTTTTGGTTTCGAACTGATTTTTTGTGGCTATTTGTCTGATTGTATTCATTTCCCTCTTTAACGTAATATTATGTAAAGGAATTGAAAATCCTCTATGTACCATTGATCTATAAGCAGCTAGTTTATGATTGATCGGATGGTTTTAAAAATTTGGTATTGTTGTATCAGTTGATGTGGGTTTTCTATATATATCAAAGGAAATTTCATTATTACTGTTAATTAAAGTTATGTCCAGAAAATTTATTTTATTATTAAATTGTGTTTCCATGGTGAATTTGACCTTATTGTGCAAACTATTAAGATATTTTAATGTTTCATTTAATTCTGAATGTGTTCCGCAGAAGCAAGCCAATATATCGTCTACATACCTGTACCAAAAAGTGATATGCTTTGCGTGTGTGGATTTTAGAATTTTTCTTTCAAAACAGGACATAAAGATTTCAGCGAGTAATGGGCTGAGAGGTGAACCCGTGGCAAGTCCATCTTTCTGTTTGTAGAATTTACTATTGTATTGAAAGTAATTTTCTTCCACGCAAAGTTCGAAAAGGGTTAAAATTTCGTTTTTTATCACAGGATTGTTAAAGAGGGAATTGAATACAATCAGACAAATAGCCACAAAAAATCAGTTCGAAACCAAAACTATAAATTCCATCATAAACAAAAAACAAAAGCAACTAATTCGTAAACAAATTTACTCCATCTCCAAATTAGATCATAATGACAATAAATTCATAAAAATATCATATTTTGGACCAATTTCACAAAAAATAGCTCAAATTTTGTCAAAAATTAACATAGTAACAGCTTTCACACACTCCCATAAAATTTCTAATCACTATTTTAATCCGAAAGACAAAGAGAACCGACTGGATAATTCTGGAGTCTATAAATTAAGTTGTCAAGAGTGTAATAGTGTGTATATAGGACAAACAGGCCGACCTTTCCATAAAAAGGTACAAAGAGCATCAATCTGCTTTTAGAAACCGGAAGAATAATTCCAATTTTGCGAATCATTTCTTCAATACAGATCACACGTTACCAGAATTGAACAACCTTGTTATCTTGCACGTGGAAGCGAAAGGGAAAAAACTTGACATCCTGGAATCCATAGAAATGGAAAAATATAAGGGGCACGTACCAATAATGAACCTACTTAACGAACAGAAGGAACTTTGGAAAACCCCTCTCCTCGAAGCTCTGCCGAAGCCTACAATCAGCATATATAATAGTTAAGATCCAATTTGTTCATTCAGTTTGAAAATGTAGTAAACACTACGAAACTCGAGTCACTCTATATCAGTTATAATTAAAAGTGATAGAAAACAAAGTAATTTCTTATTTCATTCCATTAAAATGAACTATCACAAAGTAACGGACTACTCCATCCAATATTTAATTCCTGAAGTTTTAATTATAAAACATAATTTTTTGAAATTGAATATATAGAAGGCTAATATTAAAATATTTAAATAATTTTATATACCTTCTATCAAGTATAAACCTCTATTCATTTTATTTTATTCATAACAGATAATTATTTGGTTTCCTTAATATTCTTTATACGGATAGTCCTTGTGCTAAAACAGAGGCCGTTAAATTGCCTTTCAATATTTTAGATCGATGGTAAACCACAGAAATGTTTATTTGAGTTAACATTATACTCCATTTAAATTTTCTGTATTCATTTACCAGAAAAAAGCTTTCTGAATTGTTAAAAGGTGAGAAAATATTTTTGTTGATCGATGTTATATAATATTTAATTGAATATGAATATAATTGAGTACTGACGAAGCAAAGTCTCTCTTAAAAGTTGTTTTTCAGTAATGTTTTTACATATTTTGAGTTTTTTTACATAAAGTATCTTAGTTAGATATCCAATAATATTGAATATTCTAAGCAAGATAGTTTTATGATGAAATTCTTAGGATTATGTTAAACATTTTTGGAAGATGACTGTTTTCATAAGATTGATGAGCAGAAAAAAAATTTTGTCTACTCCAAATTTTCAATTTATAGGATTTTGGTTAACAATTTAATTTTTTTATATCATTTGGATGTCTTATAATGAATGTTTATTTTATATTTCTTATGTCGCTTGATATAAGTGGTACTTATATGGCATTAATTTGATTTAATTCCTGAAGTTATAATTATTAAATGAAATTTTTTGAAATTAAATATGTACAAGACTAATATTAAAATATTTAAATAAATAATATACCAATCTTTCTTTAGTTCTGCAGGAGTATCCCTCGATACTCGAAGTATAATCTTTTTCAAAGTATAACGTAGAACTCCGACACTTTCACACTGGGGAAAATTGCAACGAAAAATATTACTATCGAATGGTGCCAGATAGAAAAGCGACCATGCCACCATGAAATCGAGACAGTTAACATTAACGACGTCAGAAGAGGTTAACCCGATTGGGTTCACCACACCCGCAGCACCACTTCGTACCTGTCGCGGTGTTGTCTACGGTCCATTTTCGGCCTCAAGTTGTTTGCGTGCAACAGTATAACACCGCGCCTCTGCGGTGCGCCCTTCTTACCTATAAAAGTACGATGTGGAAAAGACAGGTTGATTAAAGGGATGTATCGCCTGATGGCCCCAACAGGCATCATGTTTGACACGGACGCATTTTCAGGACGACGTTTTCATGGGTTTTGCGTGTTACGAGTATATCAGAGTTGAATTGTGATATGTTATGAATTTTTTTAGAAACTGTATGAATATGCTTTATGACAGCGAATATTTTTATCACCCATTCGATAAAAAAACGCTTTGTTTTGAGTTAGTACTGTAGATTTTGAAAGCTGACCAAAAGTCACTGATTTGCGAAGGTAACTTATTATCACCCTTGATTTTAGAAATCATCCCAAATGCTAGAATGAAGTTTATAGAATAGGAAACTCTTTCAGCTAACACTAAGCACCGTCATCGATGATATATCATTTGGACTGCATACCGTACCTTGAGTTGTCCAAACGTACACTGATTTGATTTTGTTCGGAACATTGGTAGGGACTTCACTAAAAGGTGATTTAGTAGGGCAAATTTTTTAAAATTTTTGCAGAAACACTCCTTTTGCATTCTTTAGTTGAATCAAATGTCATTATCATCTCCAATATTAGACGTATAAGCTAAACGTAATAAAAAAATAATAAATAATATTACATAAGGTTATTCTGATTTTCACAATTTTTATTGTTATGATTAATTGTTTCGCTATCACATCATCATGCAGGCTTATATTTTCCATATCTAAGCTTGTTTCCGGAATCCGTTGCTATTTCTATTACAGTAGGTGACGTTAAATTCAGAATTATATCGGGTATTTTTTTTAGAGTGATAGAACTTTAAATTGAAATAAAACATATTCAAATTAAGATTGAAGCCTTTTTCTTTTATTTGAAAGATAATTTTAAGACATTTATGTTTTACAAATATTTAATTTCCGGAATATGTTTACCACGACTAGCTCTGAGGAACTGCATTCGACCAGACCAATTTTGGACCATTTTTTCGATTAATTCAGGCCTCATTTAATCAATAACATGAGTAATGATGTTCCAAAGCGTCTATTGTTACTAGTATATCAGCATAAACCTATGATTTGACATAATCCCCAAGAAAATATTCCAGTGGAGTTATGTCAGATGATCTTGGAGACCAACGAATTGGACCATTTCTCGAAATAATGTTATCGCCAAATCTTTCTTTCAATATCAATTGTTACGGTATCAGCATGAGGTGTAGCACCATCTTGTTGAAACCAAAACACTTCTGGGTCGAAACCTTTCATATTTTGAAAAAAATAATCATTGATCATCGATCTGTAACGAGCACCATTCCCTGTTAACAACAGCATCGTTTTTAAAGAAATATGGACCGATGATACCTCCAGCGTGTAAAGCATACCATACAGTGCATTTTTCAGGATGCAATGAAACCTGCAGAACTTCTGACAAATCTGGGTCATCATTAACACGATGACTTACAGCAACGATATTTTCTTCTGTTCGTACAGTTCTTTATCTTGTTGTTGTTGCATCCAGTAGAGAAAATGTTGTCTGAAATCTATCGATATTTCGACGAATAAGCTGCTCTGATGAACGATAATGTAAACCATAAATTCCACGAAGTGCTTTATAAGTTTGGCGAATAGAACACTGATTTTGAAAATAAATTTCAACAATTTGTAAACGTTGTTGCGATGTGAAGTTTTCAATGATAATTTGTCAATGCTTACTGAACAGAAATGTAAGAACAACATGGCTTCTCCCTTCTGTTGAATTACAGTTATCCCTATCGAAAGTTCTTTCACTCTAAAAAACACCCGATATAAATATTTGTACTCGGAACATAGAAAAATGTAACAAAACTCATTCACTCCAAATAATGTCTCATGATGAGGAATATAACCAGAATTTCAAAAATAATAAATAATTAAGGAATATATTTAGACTCTATATGAATCAATTTCATAATTCAAAAATCAATTTGAATGTGAGTCAATACTTGATAGAAGTAAAATTCGACTTCAAATTCATAGTTAAATATTCTAACTTCTGTGTATTTGTATGTTAATATACATACTTATATAGTTTTTGTCAATACTTCTGTATTGAGGTATCATATCGGGATGTGAAAAGGTTTTCTCTGAGACATTGAAAAATATTTTATTAAGGATATCAGTTTGATAGTTTTTGTATATAGAATTTAAGTTGCAAGAATATATAATTCTGAATTTAAAGTCATTTAAATTTTAATTCGATTTATGTATTGATTCACATTCAAATTCATTACAGTAGGTTCAAAATTCTTTTATTGAAAACCCAAAAAGGTAAATTTCAGCTTACCTGAGTCTATTTAACAGGGTTGAGTTATTTAAATCTAATTATTCGTTAAGTAATATTCCATTTTTATTATGTCAAGGGACTCCAACAGGTTTAAAGCGTAACTTTTACTTGTTATATGTAGAATTTCAAAATTATACTTGAATGTATGTCCCGTTTCTAACAAATGGTTAGAATATGCGGAATTACTTTTATTATTGAGGAAACTCTTCAAATGTTCACAAATTTTGTGTGGGAAAGTTCTTACAGTCTGTTCTATGTAAACTTTAGGGCAATCACTGCAGGGGTTCTGAATTAACCCCCGATTTATTATCTTTATGTGTACTGTCTTTATTATTTTTAATGAATTTACTCAGGTTTAAATAGGTTTTGAAGGAAGTTCTTAAAACATATTTATTTTTGAGGTATGTAGTATTTTTGTCAGAAATACCTTCAGTGTATTTTGAGGAAATGTATTTGGAATTTTCTTTTATATTAAGATATACCATATTTAAAGCTATTATCTATCTGTCTGTACCTGTGAAGCAACATAAAATATCGTCTACAGATATATACCAATATAAAAAATATTCAATAAGGGGATTTTGGTGAATTTTAGTTCCAATATTGTTCATGAATATTCCTGCTAATAAAGGACTTAGAGGAATTCCTTTAATCAAACCGTTTTCGGATTTAAAGATTTTATTTTTAGATTGAAAATAATTTTTTTAGTGCAAATATTCCATTCTGAAATTTCTTCTTCGATAAAGGTACATCAAAGAAGATATTTTAGAATGTCTAGATGTTTTCACTAAACAAAATTATTTTCAATTCAAAAATAAAATTTATAAATTTGAAAACGGTTCGATTATGGGAAATCCCTTAAGTCCTTTATTGGCGGAAATATACATGAACAGTATTGAAACTTAAATTCACCAAAATTCCCTTATGAAATATTTTTTATATTGGTATAGATATATAGACGATATTTTCTGTTGATTCACAGATGCAGACAGACTTTTGAAAAAATTCTTTTTATTTATCAATGAAATATATCCTTCAATATCATTCACTATGGAAACCGAACATGAAAATTCTATTAATTCACTTGGTTTAACAGTTACTAGAATTAATAGTTCACATGATTTTTCAACATTTTACAATCCAACATATACGGATTCAATTATACACAATAAAGCAAACCATCCTTTAAATCAAATATTATCATCATTCAATTGTATGATCCATAGATTAGTTAATATTCCCATGAATCGATAAAATTATATTTCAGAACTTTACATAATTAAACAAATAGCTAATAATAATGACTATTATCCTAGGTTGATAGACAAATAGTTGATAAATGAAAATAATGAAATATCTTTAAATATGGTATATTCTGATATAAAACAAAATTTTATATATCTTTCCTTAAAATACACTAAAGGTATTTCTGAGAAAATTGCTACACACCTCAATAATAAATATGATTTAAGAACTTTATTCAAAACCTATTCAAGTCTGAGTAAATCCATTAAAAATAATAAAGGCAGTACACATAAAAATGGTTTATGGGTTAATAAGATAACCTGTGGTGACTGCCCTAAAGCTTACATAGGACAGACTGGAAGAACTTTCCGACATAGAATTTGTGAACATTTGAACAATAATAAAAGTAATTCCACATATTCTAATCACTTGTTAGAAACAGGACCTACTTTCAACCATAATTTTGAAATTCTACGTATAGAAAATAAAAGTTATGTCTTAAACGTGTTTGAGTCCCTTGATATGAATAAACACAATAAATTCAATAATAATTTAACAGGTTCTAGGTCCAGGGTTATAATAATACCAACTTCTCAAGAAAAATGCCAACTAGTTTCGATTTCATTACAAAATCTTCATCAGGGTTCTGAAATTGAAGATTTTTCTTGAAAAGTTTGTATTATTTTAACCCTGGACCTAGAATATGTTAAATAATTATTAAATTGTTGTATATGTAGGTCTTACCTTAATTAATAAACCACAATAAAATTGGAATATCTCTTAATGAAAAATAAGATCGAAATATTAATATAAATATATTCAGATAAGCTGGAATATTTCATAATTTTTTTGGAGAAATCATTCCTCATTCCTGTTGTTTACTGAGTGGAATTTTAATCTCAACCGACTGATGACATCTTGAAGTTCTCAACTTTATTATTTCATATTGAATCGAAGCGAAAATGAATTGATCTTTGATATATTATTATATTCAAGAAGAACAATAAAATAACAAACGAACAATATAATCAGAATTTGAGGCCAACTTAATAGTTAATCGTTTCTTTTCCAGGAAAAAGTTTCACTCTCACAATCATGATCTCCTCAACACCTCCACAAGTAGCCACTTACAACAAAGCCATTAAAGTAACTGTCGACGGACCAAGAGAGCCTAGGTCCAAAACAAGTGAGTATGTCTATTCATATTACCATTATAGAAAGATTTAAGACAGGATAAGATGATTTTACACGTGTTGAGAGATATAGGTTAGTTTTTTGATTTTGATATTTGGAATATTATTGATGGCTGAAGACAGAATTGCTTAGAATTATATTTGTTTTCTGAAGATATAGTGAATTTTTTTTAGAGATTTCTGAATTAACTTATTCGAATATTTAAATATATTAAATATTTCAAATAAATTATATTCTTTGAGAAGTCCTTTAAGTGTGTTCATGTTTTTAAAAGGCAATTGGTGTTCTTAAAGGTAAGACCAGAAACAAAATTTTGTCTCCTTCAAATATGTATTTATTAATTTCGATTACTTTCGTATATCTGTTGGTTTATTTATTCCATTTGACATTATATATTTAGTTTTGATTATATACGTCTATTAAATGTAAGCGGTGGTAAGTGGTTAATTCAATTCTAAAAGTTTTTTGAATAAAAAATCTTTTTGAAATTAAAATTGTAGAAGATAAACATATTTCAATTTGTTTTAATATTCAAATTTTTTTTATAAAGAATAAACTTCGAAAATTTCCCCAAATGAGATTCAGTAGGCCAAGAAAGAAAAGTAATTATATCGCTCGTTCAATAAGACACACAGAAAAGGAGGATGAGAAGTGTTATAATTTTTCTGTGTTTTTATGGTATTATAGTCATTATTTACTTTTCTCAACCTGGGATTAGAACCCTGTGATTATATAAAATTGTATTAAATAATGTATGAATCACAAAAATATTCAATAGTATGTAATATAAAATTCGAGCTGAAACATCACTCTGTATACAAAATTATCGTAAGTAGTGGACCACTTGAAATTTGCCTTATTGATCAGATATAAATGAAAAATTAATGAATATTTTTCAGAATCATAAGTTTGTAAGAAAGTCTGAACCTTGAAAGTCACGACTGAAAAACAAAATCGTTCAAATGACCGCCATGACTGGCTGCAGTACCCCATCATATTAACTCAATTTTTCAGTATATTAACGATTATTTGGAGAATGGCAACTTCGATTTGGTGTTTCAAGGCATCTATAGTTTTCGATGGTTAGCTTTATACTTATCTTTGAGGTATCCCCACAAAAAATAGTCCTCCGAGATGAAAATGAGCTTCTTAGCTAAAGATGATCTTTCTAGAGAAAAGCTCATCTTGGGCCATGTAATCATTAAACCATTGAGCGAAGTGAAAACGCATAGGGTGTTCAATCTTGCACTATCGGGTGTTTTTCTTTAGAGTGATAGAACTTTCGATAGGGATAACTTTGATTTGACAGAAGGTATAAACCATGTTGTTTTGACATTTCTGTTCAGTAAGCATTGAAAAATTATCATGAAAGATTCATGCCGCAACAACGTTTATAAATTGTTGAAATTTATTTTCAAAATCAGTGTTCTATAAGCCAATAATATAAATATTTTAAAAAATTTTTAAACAATTTTAAAAAATTAGCCTTCTACATATTTAATTCCAAAAGATTATATTCAATGATTATAACTTCTGAAAATAAATTAAAATAATGTCGTATAAGTACCACTTATATCATGACATAAAATAAACATTCATTATAAGACATCCAAATGGTATAACAAAATCCAAACTTAACATAAGCCAAACTTATAGAGCACTTCGTGAAATTTATGGTTCACATAATCGTCCATCAGACCAGCTTATTCGTTGAACTATCGATAGATTTCGGACAATATTTTCTCTACTCGACGCAACAACAACAACAACAACAAGACAAAGAACTGTACGTACAGAAGAAAATATCGCTGCTGGTAAGTCATAGTGTCAGTGATGATCAATATTTGTCTATTCGTCGACGTTCACAACAAGTTGGACTCTGTCAATCAGATCCAATTGGTTCAAGAACTAAAGCCACTTGACCATAATAACCGCCGTTTGTTTGCTGATTGGGCCCTAGAACAGCTTGAAGTTGATCCACTTTTTTATCGTGAAATTGTGTTTAGCGATGAAAGTCATTTCTGGTTGAACGGCTATGTAAACAAGCAAAATTGCCGTATATGGAGTGAAAACAATCCTCAATAAATTCTGCAGATTCCATTGCATCCTGAAAAATGCACTGTACGGTGTGCTTTACACGCAGGAGGCATCATCGGTCCATATTTCCTTAAAAAGGATGCTGGAGGTAATGTTACAGTGAATGATGCCCGTTACAGATCGATGATCAATGATTCTTTGTTTCAAAATTTGAATGGTATCGACCCAGAAGTGTTTTGGTTCCAACAAGATGGTGTTACACCTCATGCTGCTACCGTGACAATTGATTCATTGAAAGAAAGATTTGGCTATAAAATTATTTCCCGAAATGGTTCAATTAATAGGTCTCCAAGATTATGCGACATAACTCCACTAGATTATTTTCTTTTGGGATATGTCAAGTCATTGGTTTATGCTGATGAACCAGAAACAAGAGACTCTCTGGAAGCCAACATAACTCGTGTTATTGATGAAATAAGGTCTGAATTACTCGAAAAAATAGTCCAAAATTGGTCTGGTAGAATGCGGTTCCTCAGAGCTAGTCGTGGGGGACATACGCCCGAAATTATTCTCAAAACAGAAATGTCATAAAATTATCTTTCAAATAAAAAAAAATTTGGCTTCAATCTTAATTTAAATGTGTTTTATTTCAATTTAAAGTTCTACCACTCTAAAAAAACACACGATAGTTAACCTTTGTAAGCCTTCATACCGAGGTCTTCATACAAAATTTTCCGTATTTAAATTCTTTAATTTATCACTATTTCAGCTTTCATTTTGTTATATTCTGACTTCGTATGTGGTTTAAGGGTTTTTTTTTATAATTGTGTTTTAACTGGTATTCAATCTTTTATTGCCTGGTTGTTCCAAGTTACGACATGCCATCGTTTCTCCTTAATATCTGTAATATTAAAATTTTAAGCCAAAAATGGTATTAAGCAACTAAGTTGTAAGAATCTGAGATTAGAAGTTTTTCTGTCAGACCAGTCCGCTGTAAAATGGCCAACTTTCGAACGGAAAGAGCATAGAGATCGAGAATATCAACTCACTCACAAAATTAATGAAACGAACTCGATAGATTCAGAGTTATTTTCATTTGACATAGTTTTTCCCAAATATTTTCGAATGTTCAAATCCGGTCTTTTTATATTTAGTTGTGAAATAACAGCAGGAAGGCTCAGCATAATTTCGTGAAAATCAATTCCAAGAATTTTCTGAATTTTTTTCATATAAATTCAGAAAAACGTCTGAAAATTCTATGGAGTTTTGTTGAATATACAGTTTTTTTGGAGTTTTTTGACGATATGTAACGATGCAGATCAGACAGAGAAGGAGTTTTTCAAACTTGTGTATTCCATTTTCACTAGATTTTTTGTTTCTTCAGGAGAGGACTTTCAAAACTGAGCAAAATGACGTTTGTTTATTTTTCGGAGGAACACAAAATTCTGTATTTTTATTCATCATATGCAGCTTCTTTAAACAGTGATTCACAAAATTGCAATTTTCAGGTGGAATGAAGTATTGAAAAAGCGCGCCAAATTTACTGACTTAAGTCAATACTTTTCTCGAATTTGTAATGTTGTATATCGCTAGATGTTTTCTAATTTAAACGTTAATTAAATACAACACTTACATATTCATATTTCATGTCTATCATTGTGAGTTGCTCACATTACGCGTTTTGTTTACAAAGTAACTTCTTCGAATACTTATAACAAACAGGTTTAAAATTTGGTTACATACCGTATTCAAATGGTAATAGATCCAGTAGAGGTGAATTGGATAACTAACTCGATTTGTTCATTCAAAAAAATCCCAGACTTTCTTAATCGGTTTATTTCTGAATTTACTAACAGGTTCAGTTTTAGATTCTTATTTTTTTTATGCAAAACGCTCATCAAAATCATGTTCTCCTTTCATTAAATGTTTCGCGTATGTAGAATCCAACTTATTATTAAGGAAAGGGCGTCGGTGTTCCTTTATACAAGTGTCAAAGGACCTTCCGGTTTGTCCAATATAAGGTTTTGAGCAGGTAAACACTTGATAAATGTGATTTTTTCGTTTTAGGTTTCGAGTGTGTTGAAATTATTCTTAATGAATTATTAATTCTGAAAGATATGGTTATGCCTATATTATTGAGTAATTTTTTCATTTGTGGGTATAGTTTACCATTATTATTATTTATAAGGAGCACGCGTCTGGCCACACTACCACTGCGTCCGCGCGGACTATTGTGGTTCACCCTGATTTATATTTTGCCGACGAGATCCAGTTTGTGGATAAAACCGAAAATCTTGTTCGGGGGTAATTTTTCAGATCGCAGTGGGCTATAAAAGTCTGGCCAAAGACGTCGAATCTGATGCGACTCACCTCTTTAAGTGTCCTCAAGACACAGCCCGCATTATTCGTCTTCAGCCGGACCGATTTTGTGCAAATTCGCTTTCAACCTGCAGAAACTTGTCATAATTCCGACAAGTATTCTGAGTTTGGCCTTGTCCAGACCGAGCGCTAAGTCTGCCATATTTTGGTTCGAAGCCTTTCCAAGAAAGGCCTTCGAAAGTTTCAGGCCAGGATGGCTCAACCAGAAAGACTCTAGTCTAGAGTTCATTCTGCCTGTAATCGTGCGCTTAGCTACGTCATGTGGTATTTCCAGGAATGATTCTGGACCTACCAGAGGCAGCGTGGCTTCTGCAAACGCAATCCGATCTGCCTCTTCATTACCCAAATAGTTTGAGTGGCTCGATATCCAAACATGAGTGATTCTGTTATACATACCGAGCCTGTTTAGAGCCGTGTCCAGACTGACTTTTTCCGATGTACAACAGTTGGATTCGGTTTAAGTACTGACTAACCGTCACTAAATATTTTGATTTTGCCGTGGTGGATTTGCCGTCTTATCCGCAAATCTGCCGTGGTCTCAGTAGCAAATAGTTCCGCCTGGAATATGCTTGCAGTTGACCGAAACTCAGTGAGATGCTGACTCTCGGATTGCTGCCATAGACTCCTGCTCCCGTTCCGTTCGTCGTTCGCCAACCGTCTGTGAACAAGCCAAGGTCGATACTCAATGGAACCTCAGCATGCTGGGTCCATTCGTCCCAGCTGGGGACGATTACATTGAAGTGCTGTTCTTGGATCGTGACTTTTGACATTAGATCCGAGGGCTCCGATAGTGTGCTATTCGTTAAAAGCTCATCCAGCAGTCCTGAGCTTCCTACCACTATTGCGTCTAGTCTGTCGATCGCCAGTTGATGTAGTTTGTATGTGGTCCATTCCGCCTTCCTCTGCACGAGTAGGTTCTGGGGTAGTAGATTTAGTAGGACGTCCATGGCTGCCGTGGGTGTGGTGCGAAACGAACCTGTAATTGCAAGGCAAGCCAGTCTATGTAGTGTGGTGCGAAACGCACCTGTAATTGCGAGTCAAGCCAGTCTATGTAGTCGAGTGAGCTTATGTTGGACAATCGTTTATTGGCCCTTCTTCCACCACGCTACAGCGCCATACGTTGTATGTGGTCTTATTAGCATAGTGTTTAGCCAATGCATCTGCCTGGGCTGTAAACCTCAGGTTTCACCGCAGATTCGCCTGCAGGTCCACAATTCCATTCCGGCTTCATGACACATTTTGTCTAGGTGTGCATTCTAACTGAGAGTTTTGTCCAGGACTATTCCCAGGTATTTTGCCTCATAAGAGAATTGTATTGTATCACCACAGATTTTCGGCGATTCTAATCCATCCAGCTTCCGTTTCTTGATGAATTGTACTATAACTACCTTTTGTGGGTTAGAAGACATATCTTTCCTTGCACAACATTTGTCGATAGTGTCCATTATCTCTTAAAGAACGGCTGATATCATCACCTTCGATTTACCTCTCACCAGATTGCCAGATCATCAGCAAATGCTTGAATATCGACTCCCCAAAGCGAGATGATCGCTAGTATGTCATCGACAAAAAGGGTTCACAGTAAGGGCGAGAGAATACTCCCTGTGGGTAGCGCTTTGCAGCTTTGATCTCGAAGATCTCACCCTGGTATGAGGTCGTTATAATTCTTCTGCATAGCATTGCCTGTATCCACCTACAAATCATCGATTCCTCTCGCAGATATAGCCTCAGCGTATTGTTAAAACCACCTTTAATGTCAAGAAACGCTGTAAGTGCTATCTCTAGATTATTGAGAGATTGGTTTAATTTTCCAAAATGTGTAATGGAAGTTCTGCTTATTTGCCGGCCTGGTAGGCGTATTGATGAGGGCTAGGGGGAGTTTCAATTAGCACTTCTTTCTAATATAGACATCAATCACCTTTTTCAGACTCTTCAGCAAAACCATTGTCAAAATTATTTGTCTGGACGATGAGGGGTCCGGTTTTGTTCGTCCCACCTTTGGTATATAAACCACTTTAATTACTGTCTAGCTTGTAGTGATAACCCCTAAAGCCAGACTTGTTCTAAATAATTTTAGTAGATGCGGAATGAACACATCGATGTCCTTTTGAAGTAGGGCTGGAAAGATTCCGTCTACCCCTAGTGTTTTGAAAGGTTTGAAGGACCTTATTGCATCTCTGAGCGCTTATATCTTGACTATGTTTTTGGATATTCACCATTTGCCCCGTCTCGGGCTAGATTGAATGGTCTGGGTTTGGATCTGGCCTTTTTATCTTTCAAGGATTGACATCCAGGGAAGTGTTTGTTCGCAAGCAGCTCCAATGTTTCTTTTATGGTGCCACTGAAACCATACTTCGGTCATTTGAGCGAACCGGTTGTTCTCACTGACACTCTTGAGAGAATCTTGTACATTCTGGCAGTTCCGGGGCATAATGTATACCCTCACAGAACTTGCCCCACAAGTCCCTCTTGGCCCTTCTAATGCTCCTATTGTGGAGGGCTAGAGCTTCCTTGTATTTGTACCATTGGCCGGTCACTTTGGCTCTCTTGAATAATCTCCGTACTTCCTATCTTTGTTTATTTAGTTCGTTAATCCACGAAGATGAATTTCGGTTATCCTTTTTACATCTTAGTAGGCAGTTTTTGTGATAAGCGGAGACCATGGAGGTTTTGATTTGTTCCGCCATGATCTCCAAGTGATTCTGGATTCCGGAGGGTTTTTACATAACTAATCCAGTCTAGTTCCTCAGCATTTCTATAGTATTGTAATAGTCTAGTAACTGTTCTTATACTGAAAAGTATATACCTGTAGTCTGAACATGATGGTTCAGTGGATACAATCAAATCGGAAATCTTATTGCTGATAAAATTAGTACTCATAGCGAGGTCTAAAACCTCCTGTCTATAAGGGGTAACAAAAGTTGGTTTTTTACCTATGTTCACTACTGTTAAGTCCTCATCTAGAAGTGACACCTCTGTGGTTGATGTCCGTGCTGCTCCACACTGTGTGGTGGGCATTGGCATCACATCCAATTATAGTTTACCATAGTAGGTGAAGGATTTGTATATAATAATAATAATAATAATGACTTTATTGCAAAAAATAAAAATATATATAATTATAATTAATATAATGAATTCTGAAAGGAACAATCACAGGGCGGAGTTCAGATGGCCATAAAGCAATCTGCTTTGCAACCCCTGCTCTTCCACTCAAACCCTGATCAAAAATATATAAAAAATAATAATACAATTCGAGGCGAAAATACAAACAAAAAAAAACAGAAAAAGTATTCGGATATTCCAACCTTAACAATTATAAGAATGTATTAAAGTGCGATATATGAAAATGAAATTACTGATCACTCTGACCGCACTGATCTCTATAAATCAAATTCCTGACCCTAGCTTTGAAGGACATCACGGATAGATTCGCAAGAGAACTAACTATATAATTGTTATAGAATTTATAAATTGAGAAACTAAAAGATCTCTCAAATAGTGACAACCTATGAGGAGGGGGAGATATAAGCCCTCTACTACGTGTGTTCAGATTATGGACGTCAGACCTGAACGTTATCTTTCGATACAGATAAGATGGCTTACGAGACAATAAAATCCTATGATAACAAGCTAGAGCTCCCACCAAAAATCTGTTACGCATATTCAACCAATTCACATCCACCAATTTATGACTTATATGCTCAAATTTACGGATTCCAAAAATGAACCTTAAGCAAGAATTTTGTATTCTTTGTACTGAGTTTAAAGTAGCCTGATCCAAGCAGGAGAAAAATACCTGAGAGCAGTAATTAAAATTGGACAGCACCAGGGAATCGCAGACAGCTTTCTTGACCTCAACAGGCAGAACATTACTGTGAGGATAAATTAGCCTCAAGGCGTAGAGAGAACGCCTAATACAACCCGCAATATGCAACCTATAACGAAAAGAATTGTCCATTATCAGACCAAGGTTACGAACGCTCTTCACGATGGGAATCTCATTACCTCCAATGAAAAAATGGACATGTTCACTCAACTGATCACACACAGACTGATTGCCGAAAAGTATCGCACATGACTTACCAGGATTAACCAAAAGATTGTGCTGCTCAGATATCTCTTGGATGGTCGCGAGATCATAATTTATTTTTCGAACACCTTCATCAACATCACCAGCAACAAAACTGAGGTAAAGCTGGGCATCATCAGCATAAAAATGGGCGTTACAGAATTTAAGGTATTTCCAAAACATATGGGTATAAATTATGAAGAGCAGGGGACCCAGCAATGATCCCTGTGGTACACCTACAGATATAGGCAGAGGACCCGATAGTGAACCATTGACTTTCACACGCTGGGTTCTATTAGAAAGATAGCTCGTAAGCAATGAAACTGAATCTTCGGACAATCCCACGAAAGAAAGCACAGCAATCAGCAAATCATGTGAGATCGTATCAAATGCTTTTGTATAATCTAATAAGATCAACGCTGTTACAAGACCCCTATCGGAATTCAATAAAATGTCATCACTTATTTTGAGAAGAGCAGTCGTACAACTGTAACCTCTACGAAACCCCGATTGAAACTCCGGAAGCACTTCAAACTTATTTAGATGTTCAATCATCTGGTGATACAGGATCTTCTCGAATAATAATAATAAATAATAATTAATAATCAGGATAATAATAATAATCTTAGAGACAGCAGGCAATATGCTGATAGGTCGTAAGTCACTGAGCTGCTCCACATTACGTTTTTTTGGTATCGGCAAGACTATAGAATTTTTCCATGCTGAGGGATAGTATCCACTGAGAATGCAGCTGTTTATTATATTCACGAGATACTTCAGAACGGAAAGACCACACAATTTAATCAATGAGATGCTCAGATCATCAGAACCAGCGGCATTCGATTGTATATCATGCAAATATTTATTGACCAACGCCTCATCAACCAGTGAGAAAGTTGTTTTCACCTCGAATTCGCAAAAAGTGTTAGAAGAGTAATAATTGAGAAACTCATCAGATGAACTATTTTGACTAGTCGGAATGGAATGGACAAAAAAGTTATTCAGTTCATCAGGGTCAGCTAAACCGTGAGGAATCGAAGGTCGTTGTTTACTACCTATATTCATATAATTCAGTTGCTTCCACAAATCTCTCTTATTATGAGTTCGAAACAAGGAAGAAAAATATTCCCTTTTAGAGTTACGTATTTTAAGTGTAGTCAAGTTGCGTAGCTCTTTATATCTTACCCAGTCTGATGCCTTCTTCGACTTTCTGAATCCCGCCTTGGCTCTATCTCTAGACTTCATTTGTTCCTTGATATCCTCAGATAGCCAAGGAGCCGACGGTTTTGTAATGCGACGCGAAACAAGAGGAACATGCCTATCGAACAAGTCAGCCAAAACACTATTCAAGATCTCCACCTTTTCATCAACATCATTAGTTTTAAAAATATTACTCAGGTGAGATAGCTCCAAATCTCTCTGAAAAAGATTCAATGAAAATTTTTTAAGATTTCTATATAGTACAAATTTAGGACTACACTTATGAACAGGAATCGAAACGGAAAATCTGACCAAATCATGATCACTATCATGAAAATCAATAACATCCACCGAGTGAAAAATATCAGGAACGTTGGTGACTACATGATCAAGACAAGCAGCCTTTCGAGTTGGTTGAGTTACCAACTGCGTCAAACCAAAGTTATCCATGGTGCTCAAATAAGACTTGCAGTAAAGACTATCACTCTGCAAGTAATCAACATTCATATCACCCAGTAAAATAACTTTATCGACCATAGCTACAGACTTCAGCATAAAATTCTCAATATCATCCAAGAGTAATTGTAAACTAGCATTATTATCAATTTTTGGTGGCTTATAAACAACACAGAACAAAAATTTTACCTTATTTACAGTAACCAAAATAGATGAACTTTCTAGCCTCAATTCCAAGTTCACAACCTCATAATCGATTCCTTCCTTCACATATATACCAGTACCTCCTCCTCTAGTTATCCTATCATTTCTCACAAACCGATATCCATCAATGAAAATAGAATCATCCGGATCATCCTTCAACCAAGTTTCAGTCAGCGCCAACAAATCAAAGTTATTTAACAAAAGTACATCACGTAATTCAAGAAAATTTGAGAGCAATGACCTTACATTCAAATTAGCACA
Organism: Megalocaria dilatata; assembly: GCA_034642435.1. Taxonomy (NCBI): domain Eukaryota; kingdom Metazoa; phylum Arthropoda; class Insecta; order Coleoptera; family Coccinellidae; genus Megalocaria; species Megalocaria dilatata. The sequence goes on along the minus strand of CM067859.1, from coordinate 44,808,992 downwards.
TATTAAATCAATCATCTAACTTATATTATCAAAAAAAAGCACAATGAAATAATAACAAAATTAATAAACAATTTCAATGGAACATTCACCGTCAACAGACGAGACGTTTATTATGTAAGAGTTTAGACCCGCACTGATTCTCCCAACTGCACCTCATATCCCTGCAAATCATCCATATTCCGAAGTCTCCGTATTATATTATCAATGCGTGCAAAAATTCTCCCCTCTGAAGTCCATACATTTCTGAACCCAAATTTTGACTTACAGACATTGAACAAATTATAGTTTTCTCCCGTTAAATCTTCAGTAATAAATACGCCTGTTCCCTTTAGTTTAGATTTATTTCTATAGACAATATCACGACCAGCAGAAGTTGTAAAAGTTACTAATAGGGGCCACAGCCCAGACTTACCCTCCGCTGATTTTAGTCTGTAGCATCGCTCTATCTCGAAAGCAGTTTTTGATAATTGCAACTTCTCAATCAATCTTTTATGGACTAATACCTTGGTATTTTCTTCAGTTTCAGGCGGAATTCCAATTATTCTGAGCGACTTTGATTTCTGGTTTTGTTCTAAATTATTCAGACGATTTTTGAGGTTGAGATTTTCGCTCTTAAGTTTAACGACCTCTGTTTCTAATTCAGTCGATTTCGTATACAAACATTGTATCTTCCTGTCTAGTTTCTCTAGAACTTTTTTAGCAACACATTCGGCGAATTTTGATAAGAAGGTATCGTCCGTTATCAATTCATTGATAATATCACGGACGTCAGATTGTTGTTGGGATGTTAAAACCATTCTGAAATGCTAAACTCTTGCGATTCAACTAGAGAAAAATGGAGAATTCAACGATCCAATGTTATTTCACTCCCAGATTTACCGAAACACGGATTCAGTATATATCAATCAAATTATCAATAAACAAGGGTGAGCCGGAGAACACACTACTATCTCGACCTCTGCATGCTGCACATTCTTCTTATGTTATTTTTTTTTATTATATTCGACGAACTGGGCGTTACCTTGACACTAGAATAAATGAACACCGACGCCCTTTCCTTAATGATATTATTATTATTATTATTATTATTATTATTATTTATGGCGAGCGGTCGTCTGTCCACCCTACCACGGCGTCCGCACGGACTATTGTGGTTCACCCCTAATTTATATCTCCGCGACAAGATTCAGTTTTTGGATAAAACCGATAATCTTGTTCAGGGGTAATTTTTTCCTTAATGATAAGTTGAATTCTACATATGCGGAATATATACAATAAAGGAGAAATATAATTTTTATGAACGTTTTGAGATTTTGAATGAAATAAATTCAGGGTCTGCGAGTGAACCTGTCAAGTTATTGGATCTAATCACCTAGGGACTCGGTCGTTTCACCAGAAGTAATAAAAAAATTAATTGTACCCCTATCTCAAAACAGTATCCATTTAAATACGGAATGTTACCAGTTGTTTATGAGTCATTTGAAGAAGTTACTATGTCAGCGAAACGTGTCATGTGATCAAGTCACAATAATCAATAGCAATCAGCATATATAGGTGTATTATTTAATTCAAATATACAATGGATTTCTATTAAGTAAATGCATCATTCGAAGTTTTTCAATATATACACCACCTATTATCCTAAAAATCTGATAATGCTAATATTATATATATATTATAATATATTAATATAATCTTGTTCGTATAATTTATATTTAATATTAGGGGTACAAATAAGTTTCCGCCGTTTTATTGTAGATGGCGTGGCACGGAGTTTCGGTTAGCTTTCGCAGATGATTACCGGCTTAAAAAATAGTTTGGACATTCAAGAACAACATGACCTATTTATATCATTGATTTTTTATTGGTAAAATATAATTTTTATAAGTTGAAAATGTCAAAATTTGAGCCAAGTAAGCGTCATTTCCGGGAAATAGATACAGATACATATGGTTTATTTGCACATGAAATATTCACAAATAGAAATTCAACAATATCCACATTCTACAAGCAATACAAATAAACAGAATTAACATGCTGCTGTGAACAAAATACAAAATATTAGTTTACTTCTTTAATTTAAAGAAATCTGCTGCTGAGGCGCATCAATTGCTCGTAGAAGCATATGGTGAGGGTGCATTGAGTGAGAGAACGTGTCGAGAGTGGTTTCAAAAGTTTAAAAACGGTGATTTCGACGTAGAAGACAAAGATCGCTGTGGAAGGCCAAAAATTTACGAGGATGCAGAATTGGAGGAATTATTGGGAGAAGATTCATCTCAAACACATAAAGAACTTGCTCTAACATTAGAAGTCACTCAGCAAGCAGTCTCACATCGTTTAAATTTAATTTGTGTTAAAAAACGGCGGAAACTTATTTGTACTCCTAATATCATCTTTAAAATACAAGTATACAACAATGAATACATCGAAAGAGAAAATTCTCCTGAACATTCTTTTACAGAATCGTAATGTTATATTTCTGGAATTATCCGAATATGTTCGGTGAAAGTGATCATAAAGGGAAAGAAACATGACCACACAAGATGAACGAATGTGTATGGTAAACAAATCCTCAGATGAAACAAAGTCGCATATAAAATTTAAGTGAAATGAAACTCACTCAAAGGTTCGAAGGAATGCTGCCGTGCACACCCAGGTTTTATATCCCGCTGGAAGGTTCATTGAAGTGCCGCGGGACCGTCTTGATCACACCCGGTTTAGATTGAAGTATCCGTTTCAAAGGTTTTACCGCTCAGTTATTAGGTCTTTAAGAAGGAGATTAAATGTGATCTAAATTTTCAGGATAACTTCCGGTTGACGGATCGGGAAATATTTCTCTCAGTTCTCTTCATTTAACGTCAAAAATTTTTTGAATAAAAAATACACTCGAATGTTCTTTTTCTAATTTAGTTTGATCTGTCTACACTGGTTATTATCTTTCCAATGAAAATACTTTTTAATCCACTTTTCTTCATTCGAAACGATTCTGCTTACTGTAAATGTGTATGAATATTCATTCATTTAAATACTATGAAATATCAATACTCTCGTACAATTAAATCTATGATTGTTTCGGTCTTTACTTGACGGAAATTCATCTTGAAAATATGAATAAAAACAATATTCTAATTTCCGCTAATATTTTATTGACACTACGATCGTTACGTCATACCATGACTTCTTCAGGTGAGTATTACAAGATACTGAGTATACCATGAACAAAAACTTCATTTTATAGTACATGGATATAACAAAAATAGAAGAGGGGGTGAAGAGAGTTTTACAATACTTTTGGGAAACTGAAAAATGGTTCAAAAAAGATTCAACAAAGGGGAGTTACTTAGTTCTGTTTGGTTATTCAATAATATTTTTCTTTTATGATATCTATTAATTTCTAAAGTATCTAATAAGTTTAATTTAAAACTTTTGTTTTCTAAGTGTAAAATTTCAAAGTTACTATTAAAACTATGTCCTGTGTCTAGTATATAATATAATAGTTTTAATAGTAATAATATATAATATCATAGTTTTAATAGTAACTTTGAAATTTTACACTTAGAAAACAAAAGTTTTAAATTAAACTTATTAGAAACTTTAGAAATTAATAGATATCATAAAAGAAAAATATTATTGAATAACCAAACAGAACTAAGTAACTCCCCTTTGTTGAATCTTTTTTGAACCATTTTTCAGTTTCCCAAAAGTATTGTAAAACTCTCTTCACCCCCTCTTCTATTTTTGTTATATCCATGTACTATAAAATGAAGTTTTTGTTCATGGTATACTCAGTATCTTGTAATACTCACCTGAAGAAGTCATGGTATGACGTAACGATCGTAGTGTCAATAAAATATTAGCGGAAATTAGAATATTGTTTTTATTCATATTTTCTCGTACAATTAGTTATACAGTGTGGAAACCACTTATGGAATAAAATTTTTTGTGTCCTTATGTTAGAAAATTATAAAAAACACTGAGACAAGTCAACATTAAAATTCAATGGTGCGCTCTTTAAACATAAATTTGAATATACAGGGTGATTGGCGCAAGTCCAGCAGAGTCCGTCTTCTTTTTTAAATATTTTAAAGCTCCTTAATAACCCTATTTGAGCGAACTATATCATGTATGGTCTATTATGAATAATACCGTATGAAATTTCGAAAACATTTCTAATTGGTTTTAAGAAACTGAATACTTAAATTACATGATGTAATTGATATTGATACATTCAAGCAAATGTTCAAAATGATCCCCACCTCGTTTTTGGCAATAACACAGTTTTCTATAAAACTCGTTTCTGACTTTGTTCGAGATTGAGTTGAAATATTCCGGATTTCTTTAGTTATCCTTTCTTTGAGGTGTGCGATACTTGTCGGCTGTGCATAAACTTTATTCTTGAGAAAAAATTCAAGCCATTCAAAACTCAAGAAAATATATGGAGTGATCCATTTGAAAAATCACCTACTTGTTGATTCTGTTTTGAGAACATCCTGTATATTAGAAAATGAAACTACTAGGAGCTTGCTTTCGAAAGTAATTTCTAAAGTGTTTGAGTGAGCGGCTTTGGAAACGCAACGCACTCTTGCAGGACCCTGTATAGTAGAGAGAAGATATGTGGATATATATTGTATTGATTATATTCATATCACATCCAACTAATTTCCAACTGATGAGAAATGAGCAGGAATTTCAAACGCTTTTCTGGTTAATGTGCTGAACATCTTTGAAAAGGAATGAAAAAAACTTTTTCCATTTATATGGATTATTTTTCGGAATGAAATGTTTTTTATAAATATCCATTCGAAATGGCTATCTCGAATTAAATTTTCTAGGTGGCTGCGATTAGTATTCTATATTTTCTTTCGATTTATCAGTTGACTGCTGCGCATATGTTATCATTTTTTATGAGTTAGGTTATCGAAAGCTCTCGGTAAGACGAATTCCTCGCTTATTAACGCAAAACCACAAAGCACACCGCCCTGCTGTGTTTGAAAGACTTTCAACGCGATATCCAAAAGAAGATGATGATTTCTGGAGTGACGTTGTCACCTGTGATGAGACATAGGCGCATTGTAATCTGAATCTAAACAAGCAAGCAAGCATGGAGTATAGAAAACCTGAAGAAGCCTCACCTCAAAAAATCGAAAGCCGTCTATCTGCGGAAATAGCTATGGCAACTATTTTTTGGAATAGCAAATGCGTACTGCTTATTGATATCCTTCGTGAACTATGTACAATCATTGCTGAATATTATTGCACGTGCAATGAGGTGAAGTTGGCTTCCATCAGAAGTGCCTTCTTCATGACAATGTTCAACCACACACAGCGGCTTTGGCTCGAGAAAAATTGGAGAAATTTAATTGGGAAATGCTCGAGCATCCGCTAAACAGCCCAAACTACTCCCTGTCGAACTATCACATGTTTGGCCTGCCCAAAGAAGAGTTTTCTGAATAGAAAGTCATTTGTACAACTGTTCAGGCGATTTGATGGTTTTCGAATCAGAGAAGATAGTCGAACTACTGGGCAAGACTAGCATGCACCTGCTATGCTTCAAGCCATCCGAAGGACCTAACAACAAGTACTCGTCCAATTGGTTGTACATTTAAGATTAATCATTCTACAGTTCATCGAGAACTCAAAAAAAAATAAGTCCTTATCATTTGAAAAAGAGAGATTCAATGGATTGGAAGGTACGGCCTGGTAAGATAGCCATCAAGGAGACCTGACCTTACGAATTTTCATTTTTATGTCTCGAATACCTTGACAGAAAAAGTATATCAAATTCGCGTTCAGAGGAAAGAATAAAATTGTGTTGTACAGAAATGCGTCACAATTAGTCTGAACTTCGCAGTGTTGTCGATTCAGAGCGAAAACGATGTTTGAAATGTATTGAACAAGGCGGAGCACATTTCCAACAATTGTTATAAGTAGTAGTAGTCTGTTTTCTTCACAGTTTTTCATAAAATCCTATTTACATTCAGTTTGTTCGTTTGAATTATTTTGATTCGACAGAGAAATTAATAATTTCCATGAGAATAAATTTGATATTCAATCATAAAAAGCTTCAAGATAGAGCACATTTACGTTTGGAATATTTCAACTTTTCGTTGTTATCTTCTTAGCCTCTATATTCTGGCAGAGGATAAGCAGCTATCACAAAAGTTGATATGTAATTCGAAAGCACACTAAATGAAGTATATTTTGCTCAAGAGAAAACATGTCCGTAATTAATAATTTTACGTCGATAAAATCTCTCCTACCACGCCCGCAATGAGAATTTTTGGCACACAGAACTTCTTATCTTGTAGTAAATTTAATACTGTTTTCAGATATGTGGTCAAATTTGATGAGGCTACAAGGATAACTGAAGTATCGGGAGTGTTTTTAGAGTGATAAAACTTCAAATTGAAATAAAACACATTTAAATTAGGATTGAAATGATTTTTTTTATTTGCAAGATAATTTTATGACATTTATGTTTTATGAATGATTTCCGGTATATGTCCATCACGACTAGCTCTGAGGAACCGCATTCGACCAGACCAATTTTGGACCACTTTTTCGAGTAATTCAGGCCTTATTTCATCAATTACACGAGTTATGTTGGCTTCCAAAGCGTCTATAGTTTTGGTTTAACAGCATAAACCAATGACGTGACATAACCCCAAAGAAAATAATCCAGTGGAGTTATGTCGCATGATCCTGGAGGCTAATTAATTGGACCATTTCTGGAAATTATGTTATCGCCAAATCTTTCTTTCAATAAATCAATTATTACGGTAGCAGCATGAGGTGTAGCACCATCTTGATCTTCTGGGTCGATAGCATTCAAATTTTGATACAAATAATCATTGATAAACGATCTGTTACGAGCACCATTAATTGTAACATTAGGTCCAGCATCGTTTTTAAAGAAATATGGACCGGTGATGCCTCCAGCGTGTAAAACACACCTTACAGTACATTTTTCAGGATGCAATGGAACCTGCAGAACTTCTTGAGTATTGTATTCGTAATTTTACGATAAAAAAGTGGATCAACTTCAAGCTGTTCTAGGGCCCAATCAGCAAACAAACGACGCTTAATATGGTCAAAGGGCTTTAGTTCTTGAACTTGTTGGATCTTGTATGGGTGTAGACCAAGATCCAAAAGACGCAAAATTTTCCATGAGGTAGATGCACAGAGTCCAACTTGTTGTGAAAGTCGACAAATAGACAAATCTGGATCATCATTAACACTATGACTTACAGCAGCGATATTTCCTTATGTAAGTACAGTTTGTCTTGTTGTTGTTGTTGCATCCAATACAGAAATTGTTGTCCGAAATCTATCGATAGTTCGACGAAGAAGCTGCTATGATGGACGATTATGTAAACCATAAATTTCACGAAGTGCTCTATGAGCTTGGCGAATAGAACACTGATTTTGAAAGTAAATTTCAACAATTTGTAAACGTTGTTGCGGCGTGAGTCTTTCCATGATAATTTGTCGATGCTTACTGAAAAGAAATGTCAAAACAACATGGCTTCTACCTTCTGTCAACTGAAAGTTATCCCTATCGAAAGTTATATCATTCTAAAAGAACCACCCGATATAATTTATTTTATGGAAAAACTTGAAATATTTTGTGATATCAAGAAATGTTGAACTGAAGAATAACCATCAACATTTCGACCATGTGTTATATGACATTTTTGTTGCAAATAACTTGTATGATCTCCCCTTGCAGTTTGCTCATTAAAAAAGTACATACCCTGTATGCAACCTGAATATTACGAAAACTTTGACATTTCTAGGTACTGACTGATGTCCAAAAATGAATCAGAAGTGATGATCCATAACGAATACCCTAACCCTTTTCAATCTACAGTATATACGCACTTTCATGATAACCCATCCTCTTCAACTAGCAAGCTCACCGGAACAAATGGACACAAAAAAGCCTCCTAGCCTGGGTGCATATTCATCAGTGGGAAATTTCCCTAAATTCACAAAAGCCCTTGAACAGAATTAATGAATTGGATTGGCTGATTAATTAATTACTACTAGCTCATCTGGCATAGCTCTCTCGGATCCTTTCCCGCTCATTCTGGCGAGAACAGTCGATCTACATCAATTGCAGAATAGTTGAACACGCAGAATTTGATCTATTATCTTTCTAGTGTAAAATCATTAGCTGCCGTCGAGATAGATAGGTCCATAGGGTGAAACTCGTTGGGTTCTCGTAATTGAATTCTGAAGTAGGATGATTGAGGAATGGAAGATGGAGATGTTTAAGAGCTAATGAATATTCCACTTCTACATATATTCTTCCTTTTATCGTGGCGGAAGAAGCAGGCACCGGTTGCTAATTATTCTTCGATCGTTTTGCGTTTTGCGGAAGTTCAGACGAGAATTTAGAGTATATGAAGAAGTGTTTTGATGCTGCTTCACTTGTCCTAGAGTGTACTTTTTTCAACTTCGAATCGTGTTGGCATTTACTTCAAAGAAATTCATGGTGGACTTTTATTAAATAATACACATATATCTATTTTATTTGAAAAAAATTATTAATAATAACACAGTTTATTTAGAATCCTGACACTTGTTTCGTTCTTTCGACCATCTTCAAAGGTGTACAAAAAGTAAATTAACATAAAATTGAAATGTTCCTTTATAACACTTGGGAGATCTTCGTATTTTTATGACAAATGGAAATAACAGCATCCAATATAGGGGTGTTCCCAACGAGTATTTGGGAATTTGTTAAATTCTCCTTCTTCTCGATGGTTTTCTTGATTGAAAAAATCTCCAAATAGTCCACCAATTTACATTTTTTAACATTATATAGTAAAGTAAAATCTTTCGAATAAAAAAAATGATTATTTTCTATACAATGTTCTGCAAATCCGGTTGATTTCTGGTTTTTCCGAATAGACATCTTATGTTCTTTGATTCTATATTGTGAACATCAGCCTGTTTGTCCTATATATGTAGCATTACAATCATCACATGTCATTTGATAAAACCCCCTTTCGGAAAAGTTGGTGTTCCTTTCTTTATTGAATTATTGACTTTGAACTATTTAATTTTTTTGTTGAATAACTTTTTTTAAAAAATAAATTAATGTCATTGATGATTTTTTTGTTGACTGAAATAGGATATTAATGTCATTGATGATATAAATGATTCTTTGTTTCATACATATGATTTACGATAAATGGGCTGCTCTTAAACTCAAGTCCGGCATGACGGATATACAACTTAATCGTTCATTTTCTGCTAGTAATTCAAATTACTCTACGAATTGAATTGGCTGATAGTCTCTTCCAAATATAATTAACAAGAGCAATAATGACATCAAATTCTTGGAATCAGAACAGTGGAACTTACATCTGTATAACTGTTCCAAATTAAAAAAACTCTGAATAGGTTTTGTTGATCGTTGAAACATAAGCAGCTAACATGCTCATGTTTCGCAGCTTATTGGCTTCAATTATCAGCACGATGTAATTTCCTACGAATACGTATCAGCCAGTTACCTATATTTGCCTTGTATAGGAACACTAATGCTTTATCAAACACTAGCGCCACCTAACGCACGCAAATCTACATATCGGGTGTTTTTTAGAGTGATAGAACTTTCGATAGGGATAACTGTGATTTGACAGAAGGTAGAAGCCATGTTGTTTTGACATTTTTGTTCAGTAAGCATTGAGAAATTATCATGGAAAGACTCACGCCGCAACAACGTTTACAAATTGTTGACATTTATTTTCAAAATCAGTGTTCTATTAGCCTAACTTATAGAGCACTTCGTGAAATTTATGGTTTACATAACCGTTCATCAGAGCAGCTAATTCTTCGAAATATCGATAGATTTCGAAAAACATTTTCTCCACTCGATGTAACAACAACAACAAGACTGTGCGTATAGAAAAATATTTCGCTGCCGTGTTTCATAGTGTTAATGATGATTCAGATTTGTCTATTCATCGACGTTCACAACAAGTTGAACTCTGTGCATCCACCACATGGAAAATTTTGCGTTAAGATCTTGGTCTACACCCATACAAGATCTAACTGGTTCAAGAACTCAAGCCACTTGACCATAATAAGCGTCGTTTGTTTACTGATTGGGCCCTAGAACAGCTTGAAGTTGATCCACTTTTTTATCGTAAATATGTGTTCAGTGATGAAGCTCATTTCTGGTTCAACGGATATGTAAACGAGCAAAATTGCCGTATACGGAAAGAAAACAATCCTCAAGAAGTTCTGCAGGTTCCTTTGCATCCTGAAAAATGCACTGTATGGTGTGCTTTACACGCTGGAGGCATTATCGGTCCATATTTCTCCAAAAATGATGCTGGAGCTAATGTTACAGTGAGTGGTGCTCGTTACAGATCGATAATCAATGATTATTTGTTTCAAAATTTGAATGGTATCGACCCAGAAGTATTCTGGTTCCAACAAGATGGTGCTACACATCATGCTGCTACCGTAGCAATTGATTTATTGAAAGAAATATTTGGCGGTAACATTATTTCGAGAAATGGTCCAATTAATTGGCCCCCAAGATCATGCGACATAACTCCACTGGATTATTCTCTTTGGGGTTATGTCAAGTCATTGGTTTATGCTGATAAGCTAGAAACAATAGACGCCTGGGAAGCCAACACAATTCGTGTAATTGATGAAATAAGCCCTGAATTACTCGAAAAAGTGGTCCAAAATTGTTCGATTGCGGTTCCTCAGAGCTAGTCGTGGTGGACATATGCCGGAAATTATTTTTAAAATATAAATGTCATAAAATTATCTTTCAAATAAAAAAAAATTGGCTTCAATCTTAATTTGAATGTGTTTTATTTCAATTGAAAGTTCTATCACTCTAAGAAAAACACCCGATATCAGCCAGTTATTTCAAGCAAAGGACTATATTCCCGATTTTTGTAACGGTACTAACGTTGAAAGTCTACCTCATGTTTAAGTTATATCTATTCTTGTAGCGATAATGTAGTAAATTTTTGGATTGATTTTCGTTTTTGTATTTTTTGGGGGATTTAGCAACCTATTCTATCTGCACTGTTTACTTGACCGCAAATACCCTCTAGTTTATGGTAGCTAGATGCGAATAATGACTAGGGATCTTATTGGAAGAGTATAGTAAAAAAGTTCATAAAATATTAAAAAAGGTGGGCCATCTAGAGTTTGCATTCGGAGTGAACGTTTATTTCGAGTCAGGCAATACCTTTGTCATTCTTGTCTTGATAGAAAGTTAGTTTTATATTTAACATTAACAAAATGGGTCGATGTATGCTTGAACAAAACTGGAAAATATTGAAGACATATTGACATAGTGGTGAGTCTTCAATCGAAACTGTTAAAAATTTACGTGGAAAATTCAGTCGAAATGAAAAGCCCTCACAGCGATTTGTGGATCAATTTTTTCGTAAAACAACCAGTTCACGTACGCCTTCAGTAAGCACACCAGAAAATATTGGCACTGTAGCCCAAAATGTAGCTGAATATCAACATAAACTCATCAGCATGCTCAAGAAATGGAAATTTCTCCTTCTGAGGAGAATTTTGCAAAAAGACCTCGAATGAATGCTTACAATTTCAACTGCAAGAGGTACAATAGGTGACGTTTCGTGACCATCCGGTGCCCAGTGGACCAATGATCGCATGGCCAAATATGAGCATTTTCTCAGAAAAATCATCTTCAGCGATTAAGCTCATTTTCAGTGTTACTTTTTTTTTTGTCAAAATCTTGAGGACAATTGTTACGCTAACCGTGCAGAAACGATTGATGCCTCGAAACACAAAATCGAAGTTGCCGTTCATGATACTGAGCCCTCGACAAGCGGCAATGTACTGGAAAATTGGGTTGATAGGCTTGGGTACTGTATAGTCAGTCGTGACAGTCATTTGAATGATATTTTTTTCTATTCGTAAATGTCAAGGTCCAATTTTTTTAATAAATTCCTAACTTTGAAAAAATATGCATCAGTTTTTTTTTATAGCCGATCAAAAATTCCGATTTAAATTGGTCCACCACTTAGAATATTTATGAATATTTCTCGGAACCAAAACTATAGGTTATAAAGCAGCGCACCGCAACAATTAACCACCTCCCCAATAGCGATCGATCCGAACGAATTTTCAATCTCGGCCTCCGAATCTACCCTATACATTTCACCGGTACCTGTAAATTCAGGCCTAGCTCCGGTCGAACAACACAATTAGGTAAACTCGTATTGTTTTACCGGAACAACATTAAAATTTCAGAACGCAGTACTGACACATAATCAACCATGTAAAATAATTACAGCAGAGGCAGGACGGTTTTGCAGGAAATGTAATTATTTCCTGCGCCGGAGTATATATTAATTAACGTCTGTAGCAGTTGGTATCAGCAGGAGGTGACAAACGTGGCAGGACAGGGGGGGCCAAACTCCTGCGACAGCTGGACATTTTCCTGCTGACATGTATTAGATTAGGGTGAGAATCCAGACACTTGTTCCTGCCGTTCGTCGGCAGAGTGGCTATGGCGGGCAATCTCCTTCAGGACGGGGGACTTTTATTTTTTACGTGCTAATTTCATTAACTGGAAATCTGTTCGGTCGGTCCTAACGAGTTTTTACGTGTTCGGGGACTGTTTTTCGGTAGCTCGATTTAATCTTGGGCCGCACTCGTTAGTGCGAAATCGAGCTGGGGTAACACTTGACATTTTGGTTATTTTATGATGGGTTCAATTTGTGATTAACGTTTCAGAAACTTGCCAATTTGTTATAAGTAACGATTGAGGGCCGTATGTTATTATTTCCTAATGTACCACCGGAAGATGTAATAGCACTTATTGAAAAAGTGCTACTCGAAAATAAGTTGAATTGGTTAATAAAATCAGACATCATCCTGAGCTATCCCTTGTTATACAGAGTATTCTAAAATATCCGGGATTTTACGAAGTACTCTAAGATATCTGGGAATTATACGGAGTATTCGCTTATTTTTTTATTGTGATCATCTAGTGGCGGAAGAATAGGACGTTGCGTTACGTTGTGTAGACAACCTAAATAACACCTCACGAGAGCAAGGAAACAGTGACGACAGGCTCAAATATTCAAAACACAGTAGCGTCAAAATAATATATTTTTATTAGAAATATTAAAAATTAACAAACCTTAATAAATGGAAACAAATATTTAGTAGCCTGTTGCTGAATCTACTTTACTCAGTGGTCTGTAAAGCTCCACAGTGAACCCAATAGCGCCCCGAATCTAAATGACTTATTTCTACATATAGTTAGGTCGGTAACTTGCTCGAATCGGATTTCATTCTTATACAGCGGAAAGGGTTAGACAGGACAGGATACAGCCAGCATGCACCTTCAACTGCACTTCCTGTAACCAGTGCAGAACCTGATAGCTACAAGGCATAAGAGTTTGAATGCACAGTAAAGTGGTTAACTTGGCATGCCCAGAAGTTCTTCTTGAAGAGGGTATCTAACATAATTCGAGTCGACCAGAAAAGTTACTATCAAATGGACTGTATCTGGCCTCCTCGGGGTGGCCAAGGCTCAGGAAGGTATTACTAAATAACAACCCGAACACTACCTGAAGGGTCACGCAAACTGATCCTGGGGATATCACAATACCTTGGAACATTGATCTAGCAATCACTCACACATTCTCACAGTAGCGTTGGATATTCGGAGCTATTTACTGTTTCAATACGATACGTTGTCCTCTACCAGGATTACTCGCGATTTACTTTAAAGAACGCCACTGGTTCACAAGCAATACAATCTCTCAAAGTAAGCAAGCACAGGCATATTTCAAATATATAACACGAACTAACTCAGACATTATTAAAAGAAACAAAGAAATAGGTAACCGAGGAATCACACAAGAGTACATGCAAATCAGTCACATATCAGGCACTACGAATACCATGAACAGTAAAAATAACGAGACACTGTTAATAAATACAATAGATAACAACTAGGCACCGAGAGAAATTATACAATGTAAATAAGTTATATATCGGGTGTTTTTTTAGAGTGAGAGAAATTCAAATTGAAATAAAACACATTTAAATTAAGATTCAAGCCAATTTTCTTTCTTATTTGAAAGATAATTTAATGACATTTATGTTTTAAAAATAATTTCCGGCATATGTCCACCACGACTAGCCCTGCGGAACCGCATTCGACCAGAACAATTTTGGACCACTTTTTCGAGTAATTCAGGCCTTATTTTATCAATAATACGAGTTATGTTGACTTCCAAAGCGTTTATTTTTTCTCGTTTATCAACTTAAAACGATGACTTGAATGAATCGAACCATTTCTCGAAATAATCTTATCCCAAATCTTTCTTTCAATAAATCAATTGTTACGGTAACAGCATGAGGTGTAGCACCATCTTCTTGGAACCAAAACACTTCTTGCTCGATACCATTCAAATTTTGAAACAAATAATCATTGATCATCGATCTGTTACGAGCACCATTCACTGTAACATTAGCTCCAGCGCCGTTATTAAAGAAATATGGCCCGATGATGCCTCCAGCGTGTGAAGCATACAGTGCATTTTTCAAGATGCAATGGAACCTGCAGACCTTCTTGAGGATTGTTTTCACTCCATATACGGCAATTTTGCTTGTTTGCAGAGCCGTTCAACCAGAAAGAAGCTTCATCAATAAACACAATTTTACGATAAAAAAGTGGATCAACTTAAAGCTGTTCTAGGGCCCAATCAGCAAACAAACTACGCTTATTATGGTCAAGTGGCTCTAGTTCTTGAACCAGTTGGATCTTGTATGGGTGTAAACCAATATCTTTACGCAAAATTTTCCATGTGGTGGATGCACAGAGTCCAACTTGTTATGAACATCGACGACAAATCTGGATCATCTCTTCAGTCCATTCACTAAAAATTTGCTAGAATCGAAATTTACAGCAATTCAGAAGGATCAATTGTAGAGAGGTATTTGAGCTAACTCTCATCTGACATTTTCATGGATACTGATAGTTTATTGGTACAGATATGTAGATGATATAATCTTGAATTAATCACATGAATGTATTGAATTTACAATGGAAGTAGAAAAACTCCTAAAATTATTTAATTAACAATAACTAGAGTCGATAACAAGCATACATTTTCTGTTTCTTATATACCTTTTCATACAATACAGCAGAAATTATCAGCATATCATGCATGACACATGGATTATTAAAAATTCCAATAAAAAGAATTGGATTTAACTAAACACTTAACAAATAATAAGGTTCATTCGTCATCAACAATAAACAGTATGATATTCAGAAACAAATATAAAAATGCTATTTACGAAAAATACCCTTATCTTAAAACCTAAAACATTCAATTCCCGCACCTTTTCACTTTGATAAACCATATCTAAAAGCAAAAAAAAAATCCTTAATTACTCAGACATAAACATATCTTCCAGAAAAAATAATTCATTAGAAGTAATTTTAAAAATCTCCAAACCCAAAAAAAAAATCACATTTATCAGGGCTTCACTAATTATCCTGCAGTACTTGCCCAAAAACTTAAATTGAACAAACCATAAGGTCCTTTGATACTAGAGTAAAGGAACACCGGCGCTTTTTCCTCAATAATAAAAGGCCTTCGGAATATCTCATAAAAGATAACCAAGTTTTTTATGAGCGTGTCAAGATTTTACATCAAGAAAATAAGAGTCTGAAGCAGAACCTGGAACAAGGGAGACCTAGTGACATCTGTTAGATCGTTGAGAAGAATTGTAAAGGTTTTTGTACTTACTTATATCTACTGCTTCCAAAAGTGTGAGCGTAGTACTTTTGATTTCACTATGGATAATTTCATAATTGTTAATAAAATTATATCACTTCAAATGAATGGTGTTGAGTGCAAAGTATCTGACGTAAAGCTCCACTGGTGTTCATGAATTCTTTCCCTAAAGGATCTACCTGTTTGACTTATATACACCATAGACCAATAATTGCGATTCTACTTATAAACTCAAATTTTATTGCTTTCTTCGTTATTCTTTGTATGTATTCCCAAAATATTAACCGTTTATAATGAATAGAAATGTATTTTCTATTTATAACAGTGTACACTAGATTCAATGCAATTTCCTTTTATTTTTTGTTTAGAAATTTGTCTATCATAGTTGAACTATAGCTGTTATTGAATGCAATTTGCCTTATAATATTCATTTCTATAAAAAATGTATCGAGATTCGTAGGTATAACAAATCGATGAATCATACTGTTAAATGCTATCATTTTCTGGTTAATAAGATGGTTAGATGTGCGATGACTAGTGATATTTGTATACGTGGGTTCACGAAAAATGATGAAGTGATGCAAATCACACTTGTCCAAAATTTTAAGGTGAAGCAAATTCATACCACAATTCTTTTTTTCTCGAAAGTGAATTTTATGTCTGGATCGATAAACTCATTAAAATTGCATGGTTTTCTTTGTTTCTTTAAAGCAACAAATGTTATTACCTGCATATCCAAACCAATAAAAAAAAATTTGCTCGAGAGATTTAAGTAAATTTTTTTCTAAATAAGTTATGAAAATTTCTGCTTAAATTCATTTTATTGGATTCACTATAATTCTGATACTTTTATTGTAATTCTGGAAAAGAAATTCAATACAAAATTATTCCTGATTCTTCTCCAAAATAAAAATTATAGTTTTTAATGAAATATTCTAGTACAACTTCCCAAGAACTTTGTTATATCCCGTTTCCTACGTCAGAATATGGAATAGGTGAACTCGCAAGTTAGAATCCTCTGTTGAAGGTTGCGGTTTTCGAATGTTCTTCCCTTAAACCATACTGCTGTGTTTCTATGATTTACAATGCATATAAGTTTACGGCAGAATATTAAACGCTTTCGCCGAGGTCATCATTTTTGTTAGCAGGTGATAACTTTGGGAGAAAAGCTCAAATAATATAATTTGTAATTTTCTGAATCAGCGATGTTCTACTCAAGGAATGGTATATGTTTCAAATGCGGATCGAAGAATTGGCTTAACAATTCGTCTCCAATTTCCATCCTCTGCAGAATATACCAGCACAAATGGAAATTTTCTTTTAAAAATGAAAGGTTTCACAAGTTATGAAACGTTTGAAAGCACCGGAATGAAGTAGGAAGTTTTTGCGTTCTTGTTCAACCGTCTATTTTCTCTGAAAATATTAAATGTTTGAATTATATCTTAAGGAAGTTACATATCATAGAAAACACGCAGTTCTGCGTTCTGTCATCCGAAAGTCGAGTGATAGTTATTTTTGCTAATATTAGAACTGTTCTCTTCCTGATGAAAAACGCGGAAACCTGGCATAACAGGTATTATATAAAAGTAGAACTGAAAAATATAAATGACCGAAATAAGATTTGTAATGAAATAACTATCATTTGTTGATTTGAGTAGAGTTACGAAAGTGATGCCTGCAAAAATATAACTATTTAGATATAACTACTATACATTTGAAGCTCAAATTGAGAACGTTAAAGTACGAAGCAGAGAGAGTTTGAAATGAAATTACAGTGTGTCTACTACAAATATTTAAAGTGAAAATTATATCTGCCTTCTTTTGGGGAGAGAAGCACGTTTCTAATTTTTTTACAATTGGAGGGGTTGGTATATAGTATATAGTATATAGTATATAGTATATAGTATATAGTATATAGTATATAGTATATAGTATATAGTATATAGTATATAGTATATAGTATATAGTATATAATATATAGTATATAGTATATAGTATATAGTATATATAGTATATTTCAGAGATAATTGAAACATAAGTTCTAAGTGCAACATGAAAAAAATCCTTTGAAAACTCTAAAAATTGCGAAAGAGGCACTTATTGCTTATCCGTGATTCCTGAAAACCATAGAAGTGGGAATGGTTTAATCTTCCTGCACATTGTTAAAAATATTTATCCACGAAAACTAACATTTCATATGTTTCCTGATTACAAAATAATAAAATTTCAAATATTATACATATTTTCATTCGAAACTTTTCAGAATTAAATTAAATAAATTTTTCCAGAACACACTGTGTCAATTTAGTAGACATATAGAATTAATACTTATTACACCGTACCAAAGGGAACGAAAGAAATATAAATATATAATTTATAAATATAAACTAAAAATTAATAAATAAATAATTGAAGAGTGAAGGGTGTTCACGTAATTGAAGCCTATAACGAAAATGGGAGTTTGAACGAAAGTGGACCAACTGGAAGTGCTATTATAAAACGTGTGTAGACATTCCAGATGTTGAGGAGCCAGTATGTGCTTGTGTACGTGCTTCAGTAGAATACATTGGCTTTTTTGAGGAAGAATGTATCTCAGGTTCTCAACACTACTTTTCCACATAGAAATGTATCCATGGCCATTCATTGCATTGTCTAATGATCTGTCGCTGTATGCGTTCAAAATTCAATTAACGCAAGAACGCGAGCTAATATACCATTCTGAATACTGTACTACATTGGTTCGTATAATTGCTTTACCGATTCTTGAGTGAGATATTAGAACTAGTCTGTCTCTCTATGTGCGCAGAAGTTTTCGATAGAGAGACAATATTAATTGAAATGACTTTATTCGTGAATATTGTAGAGCCATCATTTTCAGCAAAACAACTGTCCAAATGTTACTATGTCCTGGTATCTAGAAGGACAAGCTGTAACTGAAAAGTGGTTGCAAAATTGACGTTAACTTGACCATACTGTATATATAGGTTTACTTTTACTCGAGAAATTCTGAATACACTTTTTATACTCGAAAATTTTCTGTATATGAATCATTGATTGTTAGAGTAATTTCGGAAACCTGTCGATTTTTTCATATTCTTATCATTTCAATTATATTTTCTAATTGCTGATGGTGTTGTTCTTCATTTAAATCTTACTGAAGTATTTTTTCCAGGACAACAGCAACAGTTCCATTTTGCCTTCGGTCAAAGACCATTTCCATTTGCTACATCGGATCCTCTTTCAACGTTTCGGATGCCACCTATTGGAAATTGTAATAGTAAGTATTAATAAATTTTATTCAAATAAATTAATGCGGCTGATCTATACGAAAAATCATTAATAAGGAACGTGAGCTCAGGTAATAGAAACTTCTGTAAATCGAGACCATGTAACATACACCTGTATAATAAGTCTATACTCAAACAAACTCGACAACGTTTTGTTGATCACAGAGGGAAATTGCAGACATGCCCACGTTTCAAACTGATTGGTTTTCGTCAGTGCAATGTTTGCTAGCGACTCCAAAACTGCCAAGTATCTATATTCGCTATACACAGAGACATTGAGATATTAATAATACACTTGTGCCATCTAGAATATGCAAAATACATACAAGACATACCTTTGCGAGTCAGATCAAGTGAAGAAATGTATTCTCGATATTTTCACGTAACTAGCGCAGAAAATCTTTCCGCATGCTCAAATCAGACCATAATTTGCCGTAATGCTAATGTATAGCGATACTACGACGAACTGACGAAAACCGATCAGTTTGAAACGTGTGCATGTCTGCAATTTGGCTCTGTGATCAACAAAATCTTGTCGAGTTTGTTTGAGTATAGGATTGTTAACTAACTTTCTATTAATATAACTCACATCCTTTATTAATAGTATAGGATTGTTAACTAACTTTCTATTAATATAACTCACATCCTTTATTAATGATTTTCAATAAATTTTAATTCAAGGAGTATTATGTTGAAAAATGACTAACAAAAAAATTTATATCTGAATTCTGTTTTTGAATATTTATCTTTTGAAAGTTTTCTTCATTTTAACACTCTTTTCGTGTTGAATTATTTATGTAGCATTTCGAAACTCCACTGCCAACAAAAAAATATATTTTCCTTCACTTACGTTAAGTATCACCTAGTTGTTCGATAGAAACAAAAATTGTTTGAGAAACAAGTTAACTTTTGATTTACTTAATCTAGAAAATTAAAAATTAAAATTAAAATTAAATTAAAAGAAAATTAAAAAAATTATAATATGAAATCCCTTCCGGACCGTTCTACTAAACTCATTAAACCCAGTCTGATATGCAGAATTTAGAGAAATAAATCTTTTGTTTCTACAAGAGGCTCAGCAAACACATTTGCTCCACTGAAAGCATATAATGTAGTTTTCTTCCTCTTCTGTCTCGCATATACAAAAAATAACGTGAAAAAGTATATAATAATAATAATAAATCGCCTTTATTAGTTTATAAATCAACATGAGAATAAGTATATTAACTAAATCAAACTACTATATCGTGCCAAAGTATAGCACAGCTATTCTTACTCAACCATGACACATCAGAAAGAAATAAAACTGCAATTGTTTTTAATCATGTTCCTTAAAAAGAAAAATAAACTGCATTATGAAAACCCTCAAAATCAGGTACAGTGGTTCTCACTCACTCACAACAGTCATCCACTCACACAATCATTAAGTTCTATTCGCTTAGCAAATATGATCTATATTCAAATTTTAATTAATTATATTCATCTTCCTAACCTCTTCAGGGAGCGAATTGTGAAGCGATACTGCACAATAAATGAACGACCTGCATAAACTGGCCTTCCGATGACGTGAAATAAGAAATTTACCTCCGAACCTTGTATCTCTGCCGTGTCTAGAATCCACAGGGATGAACTTATCTCTGAGATATCGAGATGAATCAGTAGACACCAGTAATCAGTGGTTGAAGTAAGCCAGATGAAGTTTTCTCCTGTTGACAATGTTGAGCCATCCTGTATCCACCATAGCACGTAATATATGATGGAATATTCACAACCCAAAAACCAAACGACAACAGCTGTTCTGAACTTTTTGAACACGATTTTTTTCCGTTTGCCACAAACGCAATAAGTGAAATGCGAAAAGACTAAGGTCTCGCATAGTATTTTTCTCAATCCCTGGCTCAACAGATGTATACTACAATAGAGCAGTTTCAGACTGCTGTAAGATCTCATCATTGAGTTTTTTATATGTTCACTGAACTTCAAATCATTATCTAAATGAAAACCCAAAACTTTTACTGCACTGCTGACAGAAATTTTGGTATCAACAATATGAATACTCAATTCTTGATTGAGATTGTCCCTGACCATTTTAGATGAAATACATATAAGTTTTGATTCTTCAGCGTTAAGTTTCAGTGCATGCTGTCCAGAGATTCGTGATATGTTCACAAGTTCAACGTTAAGGCGATCATTGACAATGTTGACATTACTAGTATTAAAACAGGTATAAAGTTGGATGGCATCAGCATATACTGGGACGCTACAATAATCAACCGAATTGAGGATATCTGCAGTATAAACTATAAAGAGCAACGGACCTAAAATCGAACCCTGGGGTACACCTACCTGAACACTCATACCAGATGAGTATTGCCCATCATTAGACATTATTTGGGTTCTACCCCGGATGTGAGAATCTATTATCAAAAGCCTTCGAATAGTCCAACACAACTAACAGGCTAGCTAAGCCTCTATCATGAGTCGCTATTATATCGTTCATTACGGTTGTCAGTGCCGTAGCCGTGCTGAAATCTTTCCTGTCGCATTGCATATGCCTTAGAGAACAGCAATTGCTATGAGATGTCACAGATTTTCCACTAATTCACTTCATGTGGACTGTATGAATGAGAGAAATATGAGGAATATGGTTAATTTTATGAAGATTTATAGTTTTCGAAGTAAGTCTGGAGGAGTTTTAGACGAGTGTCCAATCATTTGGGTCTTAATTTAAATTCGAATAAATTAATTCAGCTGATCTCTACCAAATATCATTAGTAAGAAGTGTGAGCTATGGTAGTTGAAAGTTTTACAAATTAAGACAGTGTAATATACATCTCTATGATAATTGTTAACTCAAAAAAACCCGGTGAGTTTTTTTTTTGATCTTTGGGACTTAATTGCTGACCTGCGCACGTTTCGAACTTGTTGGTTCCCTTCAGTACAATGCAAAACCAACGAATACAAATCTGCCAAAAGTCATACTAGCGCCATCTAGTGCATGCCGATATACGTACAAGACATACCTTTGCGAGCTAATTCGAGTAAAGAAATGTGTTCCTGATATTTTCACGTTACAAACGCACAAAAAATTTTCCTCATGCCCAAGTTGGATCATAATATGCCGTAATGGTCATAGTTAGCATATTTATATTCAAAAAAATTTATTCGGCTGATATATACCAAATATAATTACTAGAACTTTCTACTGCCATTGCTCACACTCCTTATTAATGATATGTGGTACAGATCTGCAGAATTAATCTATTTGGATATAAATATGCTAATTATGAACATTACGGCATATTATTATCTGACTTGAGCACGAAGAAAGTTTTTTCTGCTTTCGCAACATAAAAATATCGGGAATACATTTCTTCACTCGAATTAGCTCTACCTTTTGTTAAGTTTTTGATAGGCTGGAAAAAAATCTATTATTTTTGCGTGAATTTCAATACTTTATTTAACATGTTTCGGATTATCCGATTTAGATCAAATATGCACCGTTTTGTTCTATAGTAAGTTGCCATTTTAAACGTAGCTTCATTATGCTGCTCCCATAGAAGTTTTGGTCCTTATCGACGAAAAACTCTAGTAATCGATTTTCACAATTTTCTCTCGCTGCCAGTTATTCAAAAATGTCAGATACCATCTCTCTGAAGTTGGTACTGTGATAGCGAAACAATTGTTCAGAAAAACCTTATTCATTATTACTGAATTTCTTATCACTCAGGAAGATTTGCATTGAGAGAACAAGATGCTAAACTTCTTCTTCTTCTTTGATTCTTGGGTGGCGATGAGGTAGGTTTTTCACTTAGGCTGTACGATGTTGTGTGTGTCACTGGATTTTGAACAGTTGCTATCACGCTCTTCCTCGCTTAACGGTCCATAGCTACGGCTTTTGCGTCTTGGATGTTAGGGCACTGCTTTCGTACATCCTCCTCAACGTGCCTCGCCCACGTCGTCCTGGGAGCCGACCGGCACACCCGTCATGCCCCTGAGTGATTTCGCCAAAGCATCTTGTACGTTATCCGTTCTATGTCCATTCTGTAAAACGTGTCCGAACCATCTGAATCTCTTCTGCTGGATAAGAACCTCTATGGTTGGTTGGTAGTCACATCTCTTCTGTATGTAGTCGTTTCAAAAATGATCTCGGATGGAAACTCCGAGGATCTGCTAAAGAGATCGCATTTTGAAAACGTCGAGATTGTTTTCCTATATGGCTCAAAGCCATATAGGAAAACCGGTATGATGATCATTCTGAAGAGACGGTCTGGGATGATATGTTGGCTTTTCTCCAAATACAGACGCAGCCATAGTCTTGCCTACACTGCTGAGGACTTCAGGGGTACTTAGTAAATTATAATGGGTTGAGTAACTGGCACATAAGCGTAGCTCTTTCACCAGGTTACTACTCAGTACTCTCCACAATCTTCCCAAGAGCAACTTGTGTAATAAGGGTACGCCCCATCATCGCGCAAAGCGAGAACCTCACCGAAAAGTTGAGCACGCCTCGTTTCCAGTTTCAGATTCAGTTCTAAAACCTTCGCCGTGACTGGTAGCAGCGAAGCACTATCCAACCGCTTCTGGCTCCGCAGTGTTAGTACCCGAGTTGTTTAGAACGCAACTTACACGCTGAAGGAGCTTCTTATTTTCACCCACCCGAACGCAGTCTCATGAAATAGGAAAATATAAAAATCGATGCTTCAATTGATCCTGGTATGAGCACCGTCAATCTGGACCGTACGTCAAGACTCATGAACCCTTGTGAAGTCTTTCAATTGATCCTGGCTTCCAGCACCAACTGTCTAAGCCGTATCGTCGGGATCCACAAACCCCAAAACGTCTCGCAAATGATCCTGGTTTAGGACGCGGCCGGACTTTCAAGAAATGACAAAGAAATTATCAAGGGTTATTGATGTTGAACAGTATTATTCGAAAACACTTTCAAATAATTGCGTAAAGATCAACGTTCGAATACCAGAAACCTACAGAGCAACCGTTAGATATTTACGAGATGAAAATATAATTTTTCATACCTACCAGGACCAAAATGATATGGCCTATAAGGTAGTTATCAGAAATATTCACTTTAATGCTCCGACAGGCTAGATAAAATCAAAAATTGAAGAACTAGGACACCAAGTCAGGAACGTAATCAACATACAAGATCGAATGGAGAACCCACTGCAGTTTTTCTATGTTGATTTGGAACCAAAAGGGAACAACAAGGACATAAACAAGGAAGAATTTCTGCTTAGTAAGAAAATAAACGTTGAACTACCAAGAAGGAAACGTGAAATCATCCAATGCACTAGGTGCCAAAAATATAGCAATCCCAAATCGTACTGCAACAGACCATTTTTGTGCGTAAAGTGTAGTCCACAACATGATTTCAAAAGTTGCAAGAAATCAAAATCAACTCCGGCGAGATGCGCACCATGTGAAGGCAGCCGCTCATCAAATTACAAAGGATGTTAGGTCTATAAACTCCTCACACAAACCAAAACCACAAAAAAAATCCATAATGAAATACCAAATCCATCACAAACAAACCACGAAATGAATCAAAAAACCGCCAAAAGTAATCCTGAACAAAACAGACCAGTGTACTCTAACAAGACAATTGGCTGAAGAACGTTACTTTCAGCAGCAAAATACAAATTCCTTAAAAACCATGATGGCGGGCTCTGTCTCAGACATCAAGGCCATGATCACACTAATGATGAACCAAAATCCGATTATCCTTAATCTGCTCACAAAACTTGAAAACAAACTAAATCAGATCAAAACTGGTGAAGTTAATACGGATAGCTTCATGGAATGCAAACGACCTGCCAAACCATAAACATGAATTGATAACTTTCATGAATGTATATAAAATAGACAAAATGCTTATTCTTGAAACTCATTTCTCTGAAAGAACAGCTTTTCAGTTTCCACATCACAACACCTATCCTGATGGTAGAGAACACGGTAGCTCCGCCATATTGATTCTAAGAAACATCAAACACCAGATGTTGCCAAATTATGTAACTGATGAGGTACAAGCCACAAATATTAGGGTCTACACAGAAACATGGCGCTCTGATGTATCAGCCATTTACTCTCCACCTCAATACAGTATAACAGAAGACCAATATGTGGAATTTGTGGGCGACCTATACCAATAAGATCCCAGATATCTTGAACTTTTTCGTCACAAACGGTATTGGAAATAACTATATACAAACAAAATCGACTCCAGATCTGATCATATACCTATTTTAATAACTCTCAGTACAGCCACTAAGAACCAGGAGAATAAAACTATACTCACAACAACTAGGACAAACTGGAGCCTCTTTCAGGGAATACTAAGTGAAAACAAAAGCTTAGATCTTAAACTGAAGGATGCTGTAGACTTGGACGCAGCTTTAAAGGATATAACCGATATGATTCAGAGCGCAGCCCGGAAAAGTACACCATATCAAAAAAAAAGAAAATCGTACAGAGGAGAAAATACCGTTACAAATTCGTGAACTGATAGCTACGTAAAAACAATCTAGAGACCAATGGCAGAGATCTTAGTGGACAAAACAGAGTACGATCGCTAGGATAGGGCACTCCATAAAAAAATACAAGAACATTTTAGCTCATAATTCCAACATCACATTAAAAATATATACAACAACGACGATCACAATATCTGGAAGGCTACAAAAAATACAAAAGACCTGTACAAAGAAAACCGCCGATCAAACAAATTAATTGAAATGGGCCAAATCTAATGAAGAGAAACCAAACTAATTTGCAACACACTAGTCACAAGTATTCAGCTCAAATAATACTTACTCAGGTACTAACGATACTGATATTGAGTCATTCTTGGATAGTGCTTGTCAGATGCCTCTTTCCATGAAATCTTTCAAACACAAAAAAGTTTTTCATAATGGATTACTCTTCAAATCGAAAAAACTCCCTCCATAGTCTCCCTATGCGATTTTGAAATCGATACTTCGCTGTAAAATATGCGATACCCTATTTAACCCAACCGAAATTAAAGCAGGAGTACAGGGAAGCATATTGGATCCACTGGAGTATAACACTAGCCACTTTTGCAGACGACATAGCGACATTGACATCCAATGAAAATGCAGCAACAGCTTCTAAAATCCTTCAGGAACATCTAAATGAACTGGAACAATGGTACCAAAATGGCGCCTCACCATCAACGAAACAAATTCCGTACAAGCTGAAAAGGCACAAATAAACATCAAAATAAGACAAATGTATTAGCTAATAGGCAGAAAATCGACAGTATCTATCCAAACTTAGCTATTGATCTATAAAGCCATTATAAAACCAATTTGGACATACGGTATCCAATTCTGGGGATGTGCTAAGACTTCCAATTTTCAAATTATACAGCGACTTCAATCAAAAATACTAATACTAATTCCAATTTGATAATTCATAGTTAGTTGAAGATCCCCTTCGTTAGTGATAAAATCCGAAACGTTCAAGAAAATACCAACAAAATCTGGAAGGACATGAAAAGAGCATTATAGATCAGCTAGCAGAAAATCCGGTCAACATAAGATTACAGAGGACCTGGCCAACTGACTTCCATTGAGGTATTGTAAAGAACATTCAATAATGTTTGATAAATTCTACATGTCTTTTTACAACACATCATATTTACTTAATACTTGTTAAAACTAGATTCTGAATTTCAATAAATGTTACAAAAAAAATCTTGGTTTAAGCTCTGAATTTACGATATAAATTTACCTAAACAAAACAATTCACTCAAGCAAGAACTTCAACAGATCGATCTTTGCGTGATGTATAAGGGACTACTGCGTGAACCCTTTTCATTTCATCAAGCTTTTTTCTCAGCATATTTATTCCGTTTGTGCCCGCATTAATGAAGTTAGAAGTAATCCACCAAGATTATTCACTTTCCTTTCACTTCTTACATTCTAATAGACAGCGAACCTCGCTAAATCTTTGTACTTAATTTGGCCTAACCCTTTTTACTACCCCAGCGGGAATTATCTCTCAGATGAACACAAAAACTCATCCATTATTCTTCTGTTGAAAGCTGGGGGCAGCCAAATGAAGCAGTTTCAATTCAAGACGCTTAATAAGGTAGATAATGTTTGAGGATTTGAATGTTATATGGCTCATGAAATTCGCTAAGTCGTATTTCTACGGCCCCCTCTTGATTTTGGTGTTGTTTTTTAATAATATAAAATCTACTAAGTGGCTTCGCAATGAGAGCAATAATTGTAGTAAGAATTTGAATCATCTTCAGTGATCTTGTTCCAGATGGTAAGATAAATAAACACCATATTGAAACAATGTTTTCTGTATAATTTTCTTACGAAATGTGAAAAATTGCTGAGACATTTTGAGTCTCACTTGAAAAAGGTTAATCAAATATTTATAAAGATATAAATTAACCAATTTGGAATTACACATTTCTAAGAAGCTTTACATAATGAATAAAAATAAAATGAATACTATGTCTAGAAAGTAACCGGAATTTATCATTTTTCATCATTTTACTATACTGTTTTTTTTATAACATTGGTAATGTATAAAATAGGTTGAGCAGATAGTCGGCTCTGGCCAAAGTTGCATGGCAACAATATTTGTCAAATATTATTGAGTGTAAACAGCTGTATATGAGACAATAAAGAGGATAAAAATGGCATAGACCAATTTCAGGAATACCGCCTAAGATTAAAGGAAATAATTTGAACGCTTTATTGGCCTTTCGCAAATTTGTCTTAGAGATTTGAAAATCAACGAAATATAAGTATGTCCAGAAACCGTCTGTACGTCATTGAAAAGACAAGGATGCATGTCTAGGAAACCAAAAAAATCCATATAATGACACCTTTACAAAAGGAACGACGGATAGAAATTTGTCAACCTTTTCAAGAAAATAATTATAATAATCTCTTCAAATCTGATGAAAGTTGTTATCAACTTGGAACGTGGAAATCACTTAAATTTCTATAAAAACAACTTGTTGCCATTTAAATTTCCCACCAAAATAATGGCTTGGGAAGCAACATCTCAGCGTGGTACTAGGCCTCTCTGTATAGTTGATAGTACCATTAATAGTGAAAAGTATGGCATTCTAAACGATTTTCTCTTTGAAATGGCCCATGCTTGATATCCAGGGGGGTGGTTCTTACAGCAGAAAATGCAAGATGCCATACTTCGGCCTATACTCAAGCTTGGATGCAAGAACACCAAGTGACAACCATTTTATCACCAGCAGCTTTACCAGATCTTAGTCCCATTGAAAACATATGGGGACTAATGAAGATTTAAGTTGAACGAGCAGCGCCATGAAATAAAGATGGTTTAATTTAGTCAGTTTTACAGTCCTGGACTACCATTACCGAAAATTATAGAGGATATTTAGTCTCGGGTATACCTCGATGTTTAGTCAAGTGTTTACAGTTAAATGGGGGTAGTGTAAGTAAATAAGATGAATATTTTGTTATAATTTTCTAGATCAAGAATTAAAAATATATACTAAATAATTACAATTGAGCTTTGTTTTTCCGGATACTTTCTAGTAGGACTATATATCCAGTTATTGACCATAAAAATATATGAAATGTTGTATGGTTATTGAGAACCAATTAAATTTAGTAAATTCAAAAATTTTAGTTAACTTTTTATTTCGTCCTTCCAAGATTTGTAATCTTTTGAATTTTGTTGATTTTCACTGACCACAAAAGCCCACAAAAACTTTTTCTTAGTGCTGAATATGTTAGAACTGATTTACGCTACATTTAATGAGCCCAGTACAAATACAAAATCAGTTTTTCCCTACAAGCTTTACTCTTTTTGATACATCTATTAACGCTTTTTGGATAATGGTTCATTCAAGTATGGATGTTCTAAAACCATTATGTGCAGTACGATCAAGGTACACTATTAATGTGATCTGGGGACTGTAATAAAACCCTGATTATTCTTCTAGCCATAAAACACTCTATTTTTGCCCTCTTTACAGACAGAGCTGAAAAACAATGACTGTAACACCCTAATTAAACAAATTTAAAAGTATACATTTAATGTGATGGTACATTTTTATCCAACCTCCATCAATCTATTGATAGTCTTTCATTGAGCTCTAAGGGTGATTTTAAAGCCTCTTAATAAATTACCTAAGTTTCTGCTCAATCTCCCACCCGATTTTTTCTGTACGGAATATAACCGAAGGTTGGCGGGAAGCTATAATAATATATATATCCATAACTTTTCTTGAAAATGGAATAACCCTCAGTATGTGAACCAATATGGTCCATCAAGCATAATACAATGCCATCGAGTATTCGTCAAGATATAAATGACGTTTATAACTGAAGGTGCTCGATGGAAACCATACGAAAAGTTAGTTATTTAGATATTGAGCTCGGTATTCGTATTTTGGGAAGAGTTGTATTTTTGAATAGACATAAATTAAGTTTAAGGCGTTGTTCAAATAGAAGGAGCTACGTAAAGAGTCCTAATGTGTTTTGTTACATATGCGGAAAATATATGTTAAGGAAAACTTTTAGAATTAAAATAATGCCTTAAAAGCACTGTTTATATTTAATAGACGTATAAAATCAAAACATATTATACAGTGTCAATGGAATAAAAAAATCCAACAAATATAAATTGTTAATTAAAATTAAAAAATCAATAAATATTTGAATATTTCATTCCAAGCATGCGCACCTGAACTCTTCAAGGCGTGGTGCGCATGTCTGCCTCTTTGTTCTATGCTAACCACAAAAAAAATCACACTTAGTTTGTAAGGCACATTATGGTCTTGGTTAAACCACTCGACACTGTATAAAGAATTTCTTTATTTAAAATACGAAATGTACGGAACAGAATTAACACAAAAAGAATAAAACCCGCCGTCAGATGTAAAAGATGCAGCGATGGAAACAGAAAGTTTATTGATGCTCCTAAAATCTAGGATGATGTATTCAAAAAGTGGAAAAGCATCAAGAATATCAATGGTGTGAGTGAAAAACTGCTTATGGCATATTTTTCTGAAAAGTCGAAAAAAGCGAATTCATTGTCATTATGTAATTTCAATTGAATAAAAAAAAATATTATTTTATCTACCCTTGCTGTTAAAGTGTTACTTTATGCACCCTTGTGGTTAAAGTGATACCTTATCTACTCAAAAGAGGTGCTATAACAACATCTTTAACATTAGCTATGGAAAAAAAATATTTTCTATGTCGTTGAATCGAAAAGATTTTACCTAGCACTCCTACTAACTCCATTATTGATCGTCTTTTTCAAATTAATCGAAATACCTAGAGTGCGTATAATCTACCAGCTTAGTGACTTTGATAAGAGTCGCAGGATGGCTTGAGCGTAGAGGCAAGAATGCCGAGGATATAGTTGAAGGTATCTGACTTCAAGAGGAAACATACAGCGTCAAGATAACCTATAGAGACGTATGATATTTAAAGACAAATATAATTTGAAAAACATTGTGGAATTTTGATATGCGTACACACTACATCGCCGAATACGAAGTTTTGTTCTGTTTCATCATACACACTGAGTATTATTTCTCAGGGCTGAAAATCGAAATAACCAATCATCTGCTATGGTGTAGAAAAAGAATTAAGTAGGACCAAGTATAAAAATAGGACAAAGCGACCGAAGGCACTTGATTTAAAATAAAACAGCAAATTGGGTGATTGAGTATGATAATTTTATCATATTTCAGCTTAATGCTAACGATAAGATGATTAATTTATTGTTCAAATCAAGTTCTTTGGGATATTAGTTTCATTTCCCAACTCATAGTATATTTTTACTGAACGGTTTTTTGTTTTAATTTATCACTATGACTGCACGAGCACTTTCTTTATGCATAATCTCCTCCACTACGTGACACCAGGGTTATAACTGTGGATTTACGAGTATTTCAGGATGGGTTTTCCTGGTTTGGAATTCCTCTCGAAGATTGTAGTAATACACCTACCTAGTTATTCACTGATGTAATTTTTAGGGTATTGCTTCACTAGTCCTAGAATTCGACGAAATTTGTTAACGACACGTCATCAGGTTAACCGATGAAGATAGTCAGGAAGGTGATCTGGGACCAATTTTTGATAAGGAATTAATTATATTTCGCAATCGCTGTGAAAATCATCTGATCTTGGACAAAGTGGTTTTTGAGGAACGATTGCCGGTATTTGTTTGTTATTGCTCACTGAATAATTTCAAGTTGGTTGATTATTTCAGGCAGTCTTTAACATGGATAGTTTATTACGCAGGCAGGAATGGAATCAGTTGTTCCTTAGTGACGAATCTCACTTCTATATGGAGATAGACCTAATTTTAGGTCAAGAGTGTGTAGTTGAGACAGGTGAAAGGCATGTTCACCACACTGTAGGCGTTATGATACGAGGTTCTTTTGCTCATGGTAGCAGATCACCACTAATTTTCATTAGAGTGGTAGAGCATAGGGCTCCTAACCGGAAGGTTCCGGGTTCGAATCCTGTTCAGGTGGAAAAAAAAAGTTTCTAGTTGCAGGGGTGCTTGCCACCATTTCACTGTTGGGTCGAAAATTAGCAGTAATGTGACCTAAAGTGGCGCAAGATAGCAGTAACAAAGCCTACACAGAACACAACTGAACTCCTAACTCGTACAAGCTGAAAAAGCCTCTGAGGAATCTTCACAGAAGGTACTAGGAGTATCAGGATAAAAATGTAATATAATATTATATCTCTAGAAGTAACAAGATCCATCTCTTCATTCAGGAAGTAGTTGAATCCTATGTGATTTCATATTTTTACATCATCAAAATGATGCCTTTCAATAAAATAATGGCAGATCGCATGTTGCAAGGAAACAATAGTTTCATGGATCGACATAACATCAACCATTATTCTCTATCCTCCAGATCACCTAATCTGTTTTCCCCTGAACATTATTGGTGGCAGAATGTTGACTTTACAGTACTTCCAGAATACTGAAGCATCCCTTTCTCATGAATTTAATGTAGTATTGAAGAAAATATCGACCAGTTTAGTATAGTCAAACCAAGGCATATAAGTCAAAGCTTAAGAAGTAATGTATGATCAACACATTCTTGAACTACTGCTTCCAGTAAGTTGCCCAAATTGTTATCATTGACTAAGTAAGAGACATTAAACATGTGAACCAAAAAATAAGGGGTTTTCCAATAAGAGGTTTCATTCCGGTAACAACACGAGTATATTTTTAGAGAAATCAAAGGATGTTCATTCCATTGTGAGGAGGATGGTATGCCATTAACAATGGAAGACGATATCGTTCAAATGCCGCCACGACTATTTGCAGCACTGTAACCTTTTCATTAAATTTTCCATGACAAATTCGCACATTTGCGGCTGTATGTCCTAGATTACTTTCCGAATTCCACCTTCAAGGTCTTGGATCGATTGTGGAGCATTAGCATAGACCTTATCTTCCACGTGGCCCCAAATAAAAACGTCTGAAGGTGTTAAATCATAAGATCTCCTTGGCCAATTGTGATCACCTATTCGAGAAATAATATGGCCAGGAAGCTTTTCTTGCAAAATTGCGATTGTTTCGTTGCTGGTGTGGCACTTAGCGCCATCTTGTTGACAAAAAACGTCATCCACATCAATATCTTCCAATTCCGGTCATAAAAATTCATTAATCACAGCTCGGTGGAGCAATACATTTCACTGTAACAGTTGCAGCCCCATTTTCGAATAAGCAACGTCCAATCACACTGCCAGCCCAGAAACTGTACCAAATAGTATGTACGTTGAGGATGGATGGGTTTCAGACTATCGTTCTTGGATTTTCCGAGCCCTTAATGCCACAATTCTGCTTATTAACGTAGTTTCCGAGTTTGAAATGGGCCTCATCACTAAAGATTATTTTTCGATGAAAATCCGGTTCAATTGAATGTAATTCAAGGACCCAGTAAGCGATTATACGACGTTGCTGATAATCGACCTGCTTGAGTTCTTGTGTTAACCGAACTTTAAAAGCCTAAATACCACAATATTTATGCAAAATACGGTGTAGTGTCGTTTTTGGAATGCCTAATTTCAAAGATCGACGAGGAATCGACAATCATGGGTTTCGTCAACACTACGAGCTACATCAGCAACATTCTCATTCGTTCTTGAGCGATACACACGATTTCCATTCTTCACATCACTAATTCGTCCCAACAGCTCAAATTTTCGCACCAGTTTTACTACTGCTAGCCGAAAAGGTGCTTTAGGACGACCCAAAAGTGCTTTATTTTTGCGAACTGTGACTGCAAAATTTTTACCATTTTGTAGTGAATTTTAACGATTTCAATGCATTCTTGAAGCCTGTATCGTTGCATTTTTAGTAATGGCGTAGTTTTCACTTGTTAAATGCCAATAAGTGACAGCTTCAAAAATGACAGCTTCTCAGACGGCGGGCTATTCAAAATGAACCCTTTATAAAATCGGATAAGCTTATATTTTGAAATGAATGGTACTTTCTGACTGTACACTCACGATTCGGTCCCTTCCAGACAACAGGAAATCGTTCGACATAAGAAGGCATATATTCGAACTACGAACTTCTCCCATCCACTTATACCCAGCGTTTAAATTCATCTATTCAGCGATATCCATTAGAATTAGTTCTTGAAGTGAAAATGTGAAATGGTCCTGACAATAGGCAGAGGATAGGAATTCATTGGAAATAGAATATTGAAATGATCATAACAGAACTGCGAAATTTAAATCTCATACATCCGCGAGTCGAAATGAATGCTCACTTTATCTCACCAGAGAATTTCTAATCCAATCACTCAAAACCAGCAATATCCGACACATCGGTGAAACTCCATACTTATCAAACGGGATTGAAATGAAAGGTATTAAGCGTGGATCACGACATTCATATGATGCCATAAAGAACATAAGGGATACGCGCACGTATAGAGGTTCGCCTGTAATTACTTGCAATGGTCCAATCGTAAATTCCAGTCGGCCAGAAGTAATAAATAGGCATGCTAACTGAAGTAGTGCTCCACTATCGGCGTCGAGTGTACTTTGTTCATGTCGGTAATGCAGTTGATGATACTATCGACCGGTCCGCCCACGCACAGCCTAGCGCTGTCAAACCACCCGCCAGACGTCCGTTTTTCACGGAATCTATCGAACCTATGTTTCGGCCATATGTTATTAAATCCGTTGCACGCCGCAAAAACAAATTAATTGCTTTTTACTTCGGTTTTAAACGTTTCGTTGTTCTGCTGGAATTGGCAACAAATTTGTGGATGAAGTGGAAGGTGGGATGAGGACTAATTTCGTTGATGGAAACATCCAATCTCCGGATGATAGATTGAAAAAATTGGAATGTTTCGATATAAGCGTATAAATTAATAATTAGCGTAACTGACGTTGCTTTCGATTGACGTTAGATTGTATCGAATAATGAAATATTGTTGAATTATTATGAATCATTATTATGGTTTTGCGTGACCTTCGAGGCTTTATTTAACATGATTGAGATAGTCCAATTTGGCTTAGTATGCACTGCTTGGTTCCATAATTTGTTGCCATTTTAAGAGAAGCTTCATAATGCCTCTCTCAGAAGTCTTGGTCCTTATTGGCGAAAAACTCTAGTAATTAATTTCAACAATCTTCCCTTGATATCAATTTCTTATCAATCAGGAAGTTTTGGAAGGTGATAAAGAGATGGTAATCGCTTCGTTCTAGGTCCAGACCAAACGGTGGCAGTGTTTCTTTCAGGTACATTGCCGGGGGACTTCAAGCAATGGACAGACACCCTGAGTAACAGGGCCAATTATAGAAGTGAGGATACAGCTTGCGAATTGCGAAATGGTTGAAGTTTTAAGAGATCGACTCAAGGATTCCTTGAAAACTAAGATGTTTTCCGTTTTAGCGAAAGAAAGGACTTTTTTGAAGAATGAAATGTAACTGAGTATAATGTTCAGAGTTGTCGAAAATAAAATACCTGTTGAAAAGTTTCTGACAATAGTGAAAATCCCTGATGGCAAGGCCAAGACTATTTCTAATGGTATTGACGAAAAAATGACATCTCTTGGTCTTCTCTATGATAACCTTATAGCATTTGGTTATGATGGAGCATTCAATATGCCCGAAAATGAAGGTGGAGTAAGAAGAAAACTGCCCGAAAAAGCCAAAAAAGATGTGCTCTATATGCATTGCCGAGCGCAAATATTGCATTAGCTGCAACTTCCTGCTGGAATAAAAATAAAAAAATTAAAAGGTTATTTTATGTACTGAAGGACATTTACAAACTGTTCAGCAAGTCACTAAAAGAAGAGTATATTCTGCACGAAATTCAATCTGTTTTGAATGATCCAATTCTAAAAATCCCAGAATGCATAGAAGTTAGATGGTTATTCCACTATAAAATAGTGAATGCTGTTTTCAGAAGTCTGAAGTCCATTTTGATGGCTTGCTAATACATTCGTAAGGAAGGTGCATTTTTTGCATCGCTTGCAGGAGGCATTTTGCTTGAAATCAGGAATGAGAGTTTCATCGTCACCTGATATGTGATGAACGAGGTGCTAAGTGCACTCTCGTATCTCAGCAATGCTTTGCAAAGAAATGACTTGTGTCTGAACAAAGTGAATCCGTTAATTACAACAACAAAATTGCATCTAAAAGATATTGCAAAGCAGTGCGGAGATGAGAGAAGTCCCTTACAGAAGAACATAAATAGAAAAATCGATGAAATCAAAAATGAAGTCCAAATTATTCAAGCTTAGAGAATTATTGAAACATTAAAAGTCTTGAAAACATATTGTGATAGCGTAGTCTATGAAATAGATGACAGGTTCAATGATAAATCGATTGAGTGTATGACTCTTTCAAGCAAATTTGAAACCTTTCAGTCATTTTTGACTCACAGAAAATGAAATCAATAAATACTGTATCAAATTCCCTACTCTCAATGCAGACATAAAATTATTTAAATTTTCATTCAGGCAATGCTCAGTAATGATTCGATGAAAATGAATCATAATCTGATTTCGAAGATTTTGGAAACGGATGTGGGATACAGAGAATTACATGAGCTCTGTGAAATAATTCTCGTTATCCCAGGAACGACTGCATCCGTGGAAAGATCGTTCAGTACAATGAATGGGGTACTGAATAAATCAAGAAACAGAATGTTACCCGGAACGCTAAAGCATCGTATGCTCATAAGTATTGAAGGACCGGAGACTCCAGATGAAGAAGTTATAGATTTACATGGTAGGAAAAAACCTAGAAGTCTAAGATTCTTGTGAATAAACATGATTTGTTTCCCAAAATGAAATTTCTGAAAGATTTCTTCAAGTAAATATTTTTCCAAAACGTTCAGATAATTTGCCCCCCTGGAATTTTGAACTGCTCCCTCGGGGAAAATTTTCTGAAAGAAACACTGTATGGTGGATGCATTTGAAATTCCTTACTAAGCTCCCGGAGTTTCTGGCGAGTCACTTTAGACGTGTGTGGACTGTCGTCCTGAAGGAACACAGCACCTCTTCGGTTGGCCAATTCAGACCGTTTTTGGTCAATCTCTAGCTTTAAACGGTCCAGTTGTTGACAGTGGAGATACGAATTTAGAGTTTGATCCTAAGGAAGCAACTCAAAATAAATGATTCTCTTCCATTCCCACAAAATGCACAGTAGAACCTTCTTGGCCGTTAGTCCAGGTTTGGCCACCGTTTGAGCTGCTTTTCCGCGTTTTTAACATGATCATTTTCGCAAAATATTGCTTTATGTGACTCATTTTTCATCCACAGTCACCATACCAAATCGGTCGACTTAATTCCATTCACCGGAAGCTTCGCAGATGTAAATTCGATTCATCATGTTTTCTTTTGTTAATTAGTGTGGCACCTAAACATCGAGCTTCCTTTTGAATCCAGCTTGATGTCAACGGTTTAAAAATTTTTTATAGTCGATCTTCAGCTTCTGGGCGAAGCTACGACTACTGACATGTCAGTAAACTTCGATTGTTTCTGTTATTTTATTGATATTTTCGACGATGGGTCTGCTTGTGCGATGTGCGTCTTTAACATCAAAGAGATCTGAACGGAATCGACGAAATCAAAATAGCACATAAGAAGTTGTTACAGTATCGGGACCATAAATACCATTCACAATTTCAGTTGCCTGGCTGCCCTTTGGTCTGCATCAAACTAAAATATATGGAATTTTATCTTTGATGACTTCTATTTTTCACATCTTGTAACTCAGAACTCAATTCACCAAACAAAAAACTGCAAAAAAATTTTTTTAGTATGAAATATCACCTTGATAATGAGCATAAATCTGAGATTTTCTGATCGATACGTTACGAGATATAAATCACATATAAATACATCTGTCTACCGAAAAAATTATGGATTTCTTTTCCCCAACTTTTTAATGCACAACCGTTTCGGATAGATAAAAATAATATGTATATAATCTTGAAAGGTGCACTAATAGCTATAAATATTTTGAAATCAAGCTGTAGATCCCCCACACCAAAAGAATAGCGTAACTTCCGATGGTATTCACATGGTTTATGATGACGCTCAAGCCGCTTTTATCAAATTTTGTCGTTTACAACTTTCGATGACAACTCTGTTAATGATGGTCGTCACTGGACTGGATATCCACAAGGTATAGTTCTATCAGCCATACCGTGGTGTTTTGTGTTGGAGAATATCTACTCAAGGTTACATCAGCTATCACTAGGCTAGTTACACGGCAGTAATAATTTGGGTAAAATTGTGAAGAAATACATTATTCCTGACGAAAAATGTTAATCACCCTAATGACCGAAGCTCCGATATAGAGGCTAAGTTAAACATAGTTTAGTTTACATCTCGCAGGAAAATAAAACAGAGTGTTCGATTTCTTAAGGAAAGATATAAAGAATCTTTCAATAAGAATTATAGGATTTCAATCAAAAACGGAAAACAATGGCTAAAAGTTTATAAAACTAACATATGTTGGACCAATCTCGCAAAAAATAATTTCAAAAATTCACACTAACATAGCTTTCACACCATCATACATTTTCAAGAAATTTCCAACCTCTTTTTAAATGCTAAAGATGAATAATCTGGAGTTTATAAATGAAGTTAATAGTGCGGCAGCGTATATGTACTCGTAGGACAAACCGGAAGACCTTCCAAAAAAAGGTTCAAAGAACATCAACCAACATTTAAGAACCGAAAAAATAATTCTTATTATTTATTATTAGAAAAAACGTTCGACGAATATATAATCATTAATACACCGAGTCACGAGAAGTAGTTCGCGGAACATCACGACGGCGCAGCTCGAGTGGTGTTTCGCGAAATACGTCGAGTGAGGAGGTTCGCATAATCGAATAATGCTCGAGTTGGTATTCGTTACGATTATATAAAGAATAATATTTATAATTTTTTATTCGTTAATATTACTATTGAAGGGACAAATATTATAATATATATTTGATGTATAGTCGTTTTAAGAATTTGTAGTATTGGTGACGATGAAGGTTGATGGATTATGTATGATTCTCATATTTCAATTATTTGTCTATGCTGTTTCTCAGTAAGTTTCAAATACGGTTTCAGAGATTCAGATGATTAGTGGTCTATTATTTTGATAATTTATTTTGAATTTGCTCCCCTGTGTGCCAAGACAGTCGCGATTTGAATGATTTATAATTTTTCGTATGTATTCCGATATTTTCGGCTGCTCTACATTTCCATTAACTCAACTGCAGGGCAATTTCTGGACTATTCTCCTGTTTTTTGCCAATCGATATTAGGTGTTCAAAAGAAACGATGAGTTCTGATATCGGGTCTTTTTTTGGAATGATAGAACTTTCGATAGGGATAACTGTGATTTGACAGAAGGTAGAAGCCATGCAGTTTTGACATTTCTGTTCAGTAAGCATTGACAAATTATCATGGAAAGACTCACACCGCAACAACTTTTACAAATTGTTGAAATTTATTTTCAAAATCAGTGTTCTATTCGCCAAACTTATAGAGCACTTCGTGAAATTTATGGTTCACATAATCGTCCATCAGAGTAGCTTAGTCGTCGAACTATCGATAGATTTCGGACAACATTTTCTTTACTCGATGCAACAACAACAAGAAGTAACGTACAGGAAAAAATATCGCTTCTGTAAGTCAAGTTAATGATGATCCACATTTGTCTATTCGTCGACGTTCACAAAAAATTGGACTCTGTGCATCCACCAAATGGAAAATTTTGCGTAAAAATCTTGGTCTAGACCCATACAAGAGCCAACTGGTTCAAGAACTACAGCCACTTGACCATAATAAGCGAGATCTTCGTAAAATTTATGGTTTACATAATCGTCGATCAGAGCAGCTTATTCGTCGAACTATCAATAGATTTCGGACAACATTTTCACTACTCCATGCAACAACAACAACAACAAGACAAAGAACTGTACGTACAGAAGAAAATATAGCTGCTGTAAGTCCTAGTGTTAATTATGATCCAGATTTGTCTTTTCGTAGATGTTTACAACAAATTGGACTCTGTGCATCCCCAACTTGGAAAATTTTGCATAAAGATCTTAGTCTACACCCATACAAGATCCAATTGGTTCAAGAACTAAATCAACTTGACCATAATAAGCGTCGTTTGTTTGCTGATTGGACAGCTTGAAGTTGATCCACTTATTTATTGTAAAATTGTGTTTAGTGATGAAGCTCATTTCTGGTTGAACGGCTACGTTAACAAGCAAAATTGGCATATATGGAGTAAAAGCAATCCTAAAGAAGTTGTGGTGCTTCTATTGAATCCTGAAAAATGCACTTATGGTGTGCTCTACACGTTGGAGGCATCATCGCTACATATTTCTCTGAAAACGATGCTGGAGCTAATGTTACAATGCAACAATTGATTTATTGAAATAAAAATTTGGCGATAACATTATTTCGAGAAATGGTCCAATTAATTGGCCTTCAAGATCAAGCGACATAACTCCACTGGATAATTTTTTTTTGGGGTTATGTCAAGTAATTGGTTTATGCTGATGAACCAGAAACAATAGACCCTTTGGAAGCCAACATAACTCGTGTTATTGATGAAATCAGACCTGAATTACTCGAAAAAGTGGTCCAAAATTGGTCTGGTCGAATGCGGTTCCTCAGAGCTAGTCGTGGTAGACATATGCCGGAAATTATTCTTAAAACATAAATTTCATAAAATTATCTTTTAAATAAAAAAAAAAATTGGCTTCAATCTTAATTTAAATGTGTTTTATTTCAATTTAAAGTTCTGTCACTCTAAAAAATACACCCGATACTTGCTCAACAATTTTTCCAAGGGACGTAGTGGGCACTGATCTACATACTTTTTATTTGGTGTCATCACCTTGTGCTGCTTTTGAAAACATGGGATTGTACTCGATACCTAATTGTCGAACTTCTTTTTAAAAAAGTCAATTAAGCAAGAGGCTGCTCCTTTTTCACGCCATGTAAATTCCACAAATTTGGTAATTTTTTTTGTAAACCGTCTTGTGCATTTTCATCGAAACATGAAATAAATTTGGTTATTTTTTTCTCGTTAAGAGCGACTGAGCAATTCTCTCTGGAATTGCTTGTAGTTTCTTACTTTTAGCTGCATGAGCCTTTCTTGAATTTTCAAAAATTATATCTTTGAATGATTTTATTTCTCTGTTGAATTCTTCATGAAACTTTTTGTGTAAGAGTTTAGCAGAAATATTCCAAATGGTTTTTACTGTACTTTCTTTATATTCTCTGCCATCTACAAGTTTCATGTTGAATGCCCAATCTTTCAGTATATCTGCTAGTTCTTCATTCGAAATATCAGCACAGACTTTGTAATTTCGATGATCACAAAACACCGTAAACTGTTTCCAAACATAATGATGTGTTTTCGTGGTATTTTCTGAGTCAAATTTTCAATTTCCTGATCTATTTCAATACTGAAACATTAACCAAAGCGCCTGTATTCTGAAGAATTCAATGACATTTCTTTGAACTGGACTTTTATTTCATTTGGCGAACGTCCAGAACGTTACTATGAAAATGATCACAACATGTTAGGAGGCGAAACACCAAAACGATTATACATC
Organism: Megalocaria dilatata; assembly: GCA_034642435.1. Classification (NCBI taxonomy): domain Eukaryota; kingdom Metazoa; phylum Arthropoda; class Insecta; order Coleoptera; family Coccinellidae; genus Megalocaria; species Megalocaria dilatata. Next base: position 44,767,792 of record CM067859.1, on the reverse strand, counting down.
GTCGTCAAGGGTATATTCACTTATCAATACGACGTAACTATGAAAAATTAACGGAACTGATTGGTCCTTTAAAACATGAGTTATATAATCAGTTATAATATCACAAGAGCATATACATTCGATTATACACCGAGCGTAGCTCGAGTAGTGTTTCGCGAAACACGTCGAGTGAAAAGGTTTGTATAATCAAAATATATTGTTTATGTTCGAGTTCGTATTCGTTACGATGATTATATAACGAATAATATTTCAACACTAAAACTATAACCAAAGCGCTGCATTTTGAAAAATTCAATGACATTTCTTTGAGCTCGACTTTTATTTTATTTGGCGAACGTTACTATGGAAATGTTCACAATATGGCAGGAGGCGACACACCAAAACGTTTATACCAGGTCGTCAAGGGTATATTCACTTATCAATACGACGTAACTATGGGAAATTCACGGATTTTATTGGTTCTTCAAAACTTGAGTTATATAATCGTTTATATAAAATTTGTTTTATTGAGTTCGAAAATATAGTAAACACTACGAAACTCCTGTCACTGTATATTCAGTAAATAATAGTGAAAGAAATCTAAGTTATTTCTCATTTCATTCAATATTAAAATGAACTATCATAAAATAACGGACAACTTCATCCAATATCAACTCATTGTGCATCCTTTGCTGCAATTGTATGTTTTTTTTTCAGATATGACACAGTTTGGTCTCACCTCCACGAACTCTCATTGGGGTTATGGGGCAGCTGGTGCATATTCACCATATTTCACTCCTAGTACGCTGGGATCTTGTGCTGCTCCTACCGCCTCACAGTTTAATGCGCCAGCGTTAGGATTTTCCGGAACTACACCTGAACAATCCTCAACTCAAGATGCCTTCGGAAGTAGTTCGACTGCCAGCACATGTAAGTTTTTATAACTGATAATGATCTCTACATTATACTTTTGTTCTTTCTTTCCTGGTGAAAAAAGTCATTTGTGAATAAAATTTTTTAACAATTATCTATGAATAAAGATTTGAGATCTTTATTCAGACTGTGACGCTATTTTTTAACATAACCTCAGTTATCCACAGAATCATTATTACTACAATTGATAAGTTAAACTCACATATAATTTCACTTTCCACAACTGGATAATGTTTGGAATTATTGTTTGGGGGCAGAATAGTGCTGCAGAGAAGATTTTTCTGAAACAAAAACAAGCTATAAGAGCCTTGTACAGAATGAAATCAACAGGTAGCTGTCGAGTGGTTTTAAAGAGAGAGAACATACTTACCAGCGTTTTTGTCTTCATTCTCACCTGTTTGAATACATCTATCAAAATCAATACAAATTTATTAGAAACTCCCACTTCCACGGCTTATAATATAAGAGAGAAAGAAATGTTGACGCTTCCATATTTAAGAATGAAGAGAACACAACAGGGTTAAAATAACACTTGCCTGAAGATATATAATAAACAACCTGAATGTGTGCAGAAATGGAGTGCAGTTTCATAAAAAGCGAACGTTATTATAAAGAAGAATCACACTTCGAATGGATAAGTCTCGTCTTTTTCTCCGATCAGCCAGCTTCACCTGATCAAAACCTTGTAATAATATTCAGCATAGATCTTATGTTGTTTATGAAGATAATAAATAAGAACTACTTAAAAAAATGTATATGAGACAGTAATTCATTTCCACAAAAATGTTTGTACTTCTACAACAATTGTTTCACCACGATGTGGCTTCTTCAGGTATTACATTGTACTGTCTGATAGTATTCAGTGTAACCGAGTTTATATACATTTTTAGGTACGTGACCAAATAATAGAAGCACAAGTCATAAAAACTCTAGGTGTTTATTGGAGTTTGCCGCTAAAAATGCCATTAAGGAAAAATATTCAGTAATGGAGAATGATCGACATCTGCTTGTTCGTTCAAAAGGATTTTACGGGCATTATACCTGTTGATTTCAAGAAATTCTAAAAGTGTTAATCTAGAACTTTTGCTTTCAACGTGGATAATTTCATAATTATTGTTGAAATTATGCCTGAATTCCTTAAGATGATTAGCATATGTCGAATGTACAGAATTGTATATACCCCTTTGGTGTTCTTGGACACGTTTCTTGAAAGATCTACCAGTCTGGCCAATATATACTAAAGGGCAATCTTTGCAAGTTAACTTGTAAACTCCGTAAAGATTGCCCTTTAGTATACATTGGCCAGACTGGTAGATCTTTCAAGAAACGTGTCCAAGAACACGAAAGGGGTTATATATACAATTCTGTACATTCGACATATGCTAATCATCTTAAGGAATTCAGGCATAATTTCAACAATAATTATGGAATTATCCACGTTGAAAGCAAAAGTTCTAGATTAACACTCTTAGAATTTCTTGAAATCAACAGGTATAGTGGCCCGTAAAATCCTTTTGAACGAACAAACAGATGTCGATCATTCTCCATTACTGAATATTTTTCCTTAATGGCATTTTTAGCGGCAAACTCCAATAAACACCTAGAGTTTTTATGACTTGTGCTTCTATTATTTGGTCACGTACCTAAAAATGTATATAAACTCGGTTACACTGAATACCATCAGACAGTACAATGTAATACCTGAAGAAGCCACATCGTGGTGAAACAATTGTTGTAGTAGTACAAACATTTTTGTGGAAATAAATTACTGTCTCATATACATTTTTTAATTAAAATGAGTTTCCACCAAGTAAAGACCAAATCTATCAAATATTCAATAAGAACTACGCCTTTGCAGTAACTTTCTTGCAGACACAGCCATTAATAGCAAGAAACCCATCTGGCCGACAGTTTCCTATGACCCAATTAATTAGGAATGATTGATTTAGTACTCCACATTATATTCCCATTTATGCTTGAATTTCGTATACTGGAAGCCGCTGGTAAGTTTCAGTCAGCTCACCTAAGGTACAAATGCTCGTGTCAGAAAACTTGTTCGCGATCGGAGGGCATGACTTACATTTTCTATTGCTGTAATTTTTTGAGCCATTCATAGAAATGAGTTCCTGAAAGCGTCTTCTGAGCAAAATGTTCAGTCAATTGACGCATAATTTTGGAAGGTTTCACGCCTTCCCGAGATTAAAATTCCATAATACTGGTTTGCTAAACAGTATTTACCTCTTACACACACACGATGCTACAAGCGCTCAATCAACTGTAGTGAACCGAAGCGTCATCCTTCCTTCACTGAGACAATTCCATCGAAGACATAGCATAGCACCACGCACGTCACGAAGCCACCGGTAAAAATAGTCCAGTTTATATTTCATCCAACCTCGTAATTTTGATTGCATGATTGGCATAACATGTTTATCTGAGAAAATTGCTGCCTATTTCAAAACAAAAACAGAATTTAAGAACTTCATTCGAAAATAAATACTTCGAAACTCAGCAAATTCATTGAATATAATGATATCAGATCTTATGATGATAAAGCTGGAATTTATAACTCACCTTGTTAAAGATACTCACACTTGGAACTTCTTAAAGTAACTTAGAAGAAAATGATAACAATGAATTTATTTACAGAGCAAACATATGTGAATAATTCACCTCTTCAGAATATTCTTCCGATCCGTTTGAAGTTGATGTACTTATACTAAACAGTAATTTCCCTAGACTTGAATTACATTACTGTTTAAATTGAATATTCAGTGAAAATGATTTAGTGTCAAGATGTAATTCTTGAAGAAGCTAGTATGTAAAGAAACAGTTTTTATATTTGAATGGATCTGTGGAAATTTTTAGTAATGCATATTTTTAATATATCGTTTCATATTAATTGTTGAAGAGTGCATTTCTTCCACTGAATTCTTTTTTTTTATTTTCAGTGCTACCAGACTCGTCGGCATCCGATCTGGACCAGCATCTTGGATTAGTAAGTCAAAATCACAGCCACGTTCAAACCCATTCATCTTCCTTATTGGTGCCCAGATACTCGACGACACATGCAGATTTCACGCTATCGGGTCCAAGATCAATATCCGACAACTCGAGTGCAGCCGAAAGCCCTGTCCAAGATGATCTGCTACCCTCTCATAGTACACTCGGCAGTAACCATCTCAACAGCTCAAACGTTCAACTGCATCAGAACATGACATCTAGTTCAGCCTACTCGAGTTCGAATTGTAACAATTCTATATACCCTGTCTTACCTGCTAGTCTTTTATACTCTCAGCTATACTCAGCAGCTAACCAGAGCCACAACTTTCATTCCTTCCACTCCCACACTAGCCAGAGTCATCACAACGACATCCAGAGTGTCATGGATCATCTATCGACCAACCAGAGACAAATGAATGGTAGTACCGATCTTCTCCTGGCTAACAACGTAACCTGCGCTGCTGCGGCAGCACGTCAAGATGAGGCTCATCCCAGAGGGCTTAGCACGGGAACTCAACGAGGGCCTGCGCAGAATAGTGAATCAGTTGTTTGGAGACCTTACTGAGTGAGATTAATTCTGTTGATATCGAAAAAGAATATGTGATTATTTGTGCAATATTAGATAGACTCTTTCAATTGGTTATTGGTTTTCTATATGATGAACGATGGTGGTTTTCGAAGTATCAAAACTTTTACGGTGATTTAAATTTTAATTATGTTAAATTATTATTTGTGTTTGTATAGAAGCACAAAATGAAAATTTTCTGGTTGTTACAGTAAATTTAAGAATATGCTTCGACTGCGTAGCAAATTCGTGAGGAAATCGGCATAAAATTGTACATGGAGGAGTGAAGTAGTCTATTTCTGTTCAATTTATTGGCATTAGAATGTTACGACGACCTCATGGATTGCTATAACGTCATTTCGGTTTTTTGTCATTTAGATACTGAGTCCAAAGATTCCGTCTATCAAGAAAAACTAAAATAAATAATTCATCAATATAAAGAGTGCAAACATCAATCAGTATTTTCATCGATGTTCATATTTTCAGGGAATGTATAGATTTTCGAGTTGAATGACCCACTAACTTCTTTTAAACCGTTGTCCCATAATTTTTTATAACTATTGAATATCCTCACAAAGCTATAAACTTGTGGTTTGCAACGCATATACTCGTACATAAGTAAATTTTCGAACTGTTCGCGTAATTTTTACGTTAACGAGAAAGATATTGACCTCAAGCTCCTATGATCGATATGTACCAATATGCACACTAATGATTTGGTATTAGCAGATATTCATATTAATTTTCTTTCGGGACCTGATGAAATGTAGAGATCGATGCGATATTTGTATGAACAGGATGAATATTCACCATGCTAATATTCTGTTAAACGCAGAATGTATATCTTGTGATTTGTTCTTGCTTTATTTAAGCATTCTTAGGTTTGCGCATGTGAATTCAGCATTTACTTGAATATTCAAATAGTATGTTTTACAGTAATTTGAAGGTTGTAATATTATCTCCCAGCCAGAGGAATTTTGTCATTATACATATTTTGAATCCAAGAACTATTTTTGAATCTATTTTGTTTACAGACAAATCTAGACTTGAAATTTAGTTATTTTTTAGTTTTTCCACTACTTAGGGTTGAAGTATATGTTCTGGTTTATTGGTGAGGAGCAAATCTTTTACAGATATCATAAATAATAGTAGGAGACTAAAAACTTGGAGCATGGAGTTTTTCAAATTTATATTCACTGAAATCTGCTCTGTTTCCATTATCCACAAAGAAGGAGCACAGCTGTATTGCCCGTAGCAGAATTTTGATTCCACGTTGCCTTGGAATGATGATTCTGCCGTAAACAGATGTCCTCGAACGTGGAACATATCAGTCATTTGGTCCCATAAGTTGAAGTTACTAGAGGAATCGTGCGCTCGAAATACGTTTTAAGTCAGTCCCTTGGAGCTGATGTTTCTTGATCCCTTGAGAAAAATGTTTGCACCCAAATATCGCCGAGCCGGAGGATGAGTGGATCCTGATGTATGTCTTGTCAAGAAGCTTGATCTTCTTGTCTCCATCTAACAGAACCAAAAACGTATATACTGCGCAGAGTCTCACATAAATTTTAAGCTTTGCGATTGTGGGGTTCTCTCAACTACCTAATTCATGCCAGTTTTGAAAGATGTTATAAGGCAAAATATCAAATCGTAAGATTAGCATAAGCAACCTTGTTAATCAAGTCGCTTCCGACGTTGGAGAAGATCAGAGGATAGAAATCAATCCATCGCCAATGTGAAACTGGATTTGATCTCCCTATCAATTTTTCTGCTGACATGGATCACTTCTGATCTACCCCTCTTCACTCTAATACCGTTCTGCTCTTAAGTAGGTGAAAATGTACTTGACAAGTCTTTCAAGTGATACAGTTAGGATCTGTGTTATTGCCTCGTGATTCACAGAATCAGTCCTTCGACCCATTTGCATCCAGTAAAACTAAATTAAGCTTTTCAGATGATGGCTTGTGTGGTGAAGAACTCCGGATTTTAAGAAGATATTTTTCACTCAACCGTCATCTAAGAACCTCTGATTCTTGTAAGTGAGTCAGTACGTTAAGTCAATATTGATATAACTGGAATATTAAAACTGAGGCTATGCTGGTCGGTCTGAAATGAACAGGTTTAGAGCATTTCTGTTTTTTTAGAACAAAAACTGTTTGACCTGTCAAAAGTTCTTCTCAAATAACACAGTGTTCAACATTTAGTTGTACAGGGGAAGGAAGTGGAATTTTATTCCACCTGCTCGATGTTTCAGCATCCTGATTCCTTTTTTGTAGGTGCAGCGGAAATATATTTCTGCTGATCTTTGAGCAGATTCCTCTAGTTTGAAACCCGAATAGAGAGTGATATAAGTACTGGCCTCCATTGCTTTATCATCGCCCCTATAGACGGGTGTATTTTCGTGTATCCTCTGTCAAAAGCGACTCTTGACATGTTTCTCTTGAGGATAAATTGCTCGGGGACAAATTCATCCCATTTTCTACTATTTGTTACAATTAGAGTCGAGGTACGCTTGTTTTTGCCAGAAGTTGGCATTGCATTAGAGAAGGTGGCAGACATTTTCAGACCTTTTTGTGAGTTTTTAACATGAGTGAATAATAAAGAATGTCAAGAATTATAATTTTTCGTCAGATGGTGTTTATCAAACTTTTTTTACTTTCACAGTTTCACATCTATTGTCCAATAGAAATAATGATATAATAGGATGTTCTATACGTCGTTGAATAGCTTTATAAATAAGGCAGTTTTTGGATGTAATATCCATGGGGGTTTGAGTGGTGAAATTTAGAGTAAACTTTGACCAATTATAACTGAAGAAAATTTTATAACCCTTTTTTCCTCAATCACCCTATAATAAGTAAGTATTTCATAAAAATCTATATGAAGCCACCCTAGTCAAAGGAGAAATTTCCGCTCTTTCCAATAGTGTCCACTGAATTTTGACTGTGATGATAGTTTTCAAGTTATTCTATGATTTAAGTGAAAAAATTGTGAAACGTTACAAAATAATAAAATCTTGAATACCTTTACAACGAAAGATAAATGGACACTATTGCAACTTTTGTGTTGATAATTGTCTGTAAAATAACCTCGTGAAATAAAATAAATAGAGGTTTATAGGTTTATACTTCATAGGAGGTATATAAAATTATTTGAATATTTTAATATTAGCCTTCTACATATTTAATTTCAAAACATTATATTTAAGAATTATAATTTCAGGAATTAAATTAAATTAATGTCATATAAGTACCACTTATATCAAACGACATATAAAATAAACATTCATTATAAGACATCCAAATGATATAACAAAATCCAATAAATAAAAATTGTTAACGAAAATCCTATAAATTAAATATTTTGTTTTGACGAAATTTTGTTTCTGCTCGTCAATCTTAAGAAAACAGAATCTCTCAAAACTTTTTAACATAATCTTAGGAATTTCATCATGAAACTATCTTACTTAGAATATTCAATATTATTGGATATCTAATTTAGTTACTTGGTTACAATGCTAAACCACAGAATTATTTATTTGAGTTAATATTACATTCCATTTAAATTTTCAATATTCATTTACCAGAAGCTTTCTGAATTATTAAAAGGTGGGAAAATATTTTTGTTGATTGATGTTATATATTATTGAAAATGAATATAATTGAGTACTGATGAAGCAAAGTCTTTCTTAAAACTTGTTTTTTAGTAATTGTTTTACATATCTTGAGATTTTATAAAAAGTAACTTTGTTAGATATCCAATAATATTGAATATTCTAAGTAAGATGGTTTTATAATGAAATTCTTAAGAGTATATTAAACATTTTTCGAAGATATCTGTTTTCATAAGATTAATGATCAGAAACAAAATTTTGTCTACTTAAAATATTTAATTTATAGGATTTTGGTTAACAATTTTTATTTATTGGATTTGTTATATCATTCGGATGTCTTATAATGAATGTTCTATATTTTTTATATGTCGTTTGATACAAGTGGTACTTATATAACATTAATTCAATTTAATTCCTGAAGTTATAATTATTGAATATAATTTTCTGAAATTAAATATGTAGAAGGCTAATATTGAAATATTCAAAAAACCTTGTGAAATTTTGACAGAGGTAACTTGGGCACCTGTATATAGATTTCATTTCATAAAGTGAAAAAGATTTTGTCCAGACATTAAATAATATTTTAAATTTCAAATATTATTTCTATTTGATAAGTTCCATTTTCGGTTGAAGATTTACCCTCAAAAATATCCTGTAGAATTTATTTTGCATACTTCGTTTGGTGCATTTTCAGTGCAACAAAAATTCAGTACAAACATATACTAAAATACAATAAAAACATGATACAACCGATAAATACTAGGACACAACCGAAATGACGTTATACACAGAGTGACATGATATTGCTGTATCAACTAACACTAATAAAAGGATATTACTGTATATGAATGAAATATTCAATAATTTTGAGATTATGCCAAAAGAATCAAGCATTTAATTTATTTTAAAATCTTCAGAAAGATCCGAATGAACTAGCTTCACTCGAGCAGGCATTCAATGTATAAAATTAATTTGTTATGTAAATTAACAACGATATTAAAGTATATACTATAAGAATTTCCTAGCATTTCATTTCCGAATTTTCCCAACTTTTCCCCCCGACGGCTTTTTCGCAGGAATACTTCGGATGGCTCCGTTTAAAATTCGAAGAATTCTAGAAGTGGCGAGGTAGCGAGTAGGAAAAAGGAGGGCAAAACATTTCAGCGAATAATGTTCTCAAACTTTCCGTCGACTGGACTTTTGCGGTGGTCGGCACGAAGAGACAGCTTGAATCAAAGCGAAATTGCAGGCGCAAAAGAAGCTCTCAAGGTGGGTAACGGATTTTGTATCCGGGCGGTTCTGACATCAAAAGGAAATATTGGAAAACTGTTCAGGTCGAATTAGTAGCATATTGGAAGGGACTATTTAATGCCTGAATACTTTTCAGACGAATTAAAAGGAAAGGAGTTCGAATTGCATTTTGGATGGAAGTTTTATACCGACCTCGGTAATACACTCAGTTTAAGTAGTCTTGCTCCTACCGATGGCGTAAGTTAAAAAAAAAATTTCGAAAAAAATTGATAGTATAAAGGGTATTTACCCACCTTGTACCAGATTCATATGGAAAGGATCACTACAATTGAAGAGTTTTTCTTCCTCGTCAGAGATGGCACTACATATATCACTTCATAGAATGTATCGGGTGTTATTTTAGAGTGATAGAACTTTCGATAGATTTGACATTTGACTATGTTGTTTCGACATTTCTGTTCAGTAAGAATTGACAAATTATCATGTAAAGACTCACGCCGCAACAACATTTACAAATTGTAGAAATTTATTTTCAAAATCAGTGTTATATTCGCCAAACTTATAGAGCACTTCGTGAAATTTATGATTTACATAATCGTCCATCAGAGCAGCTTATTCGTCGAACTGTTGATAGATTTCGGACAACATTTTCTCTACTCGATGCAACAACAACAACAAGACGAAGAACTGTACGTACAGAAGAAAATATCGCTGCTGTAAGTCAAAGTATTAATGATGATCCAGATTTGTCTCTTCGTCGACGTTCACAACAAGTTGCACTCTGTGCATCCACCACATGGAAAATTTTGCGTGAAGATCTTGGTCTACACCCATACAAGATCCAACTTGACAATAATAAGGGTCGTTTGTTTTCTGGTTGGGCCCTAGAAAAGCTGGAATTTGATCTACTTTTTCATCGAAAAATTGTGTTTAGTAATGAAGCTCATTTCTGGTTGAATGGCTATGTGAATAAGGTAAATTGCGGTATATGGAGTGAAAACAATCCTCAAGAAGATCTGCAGCTTCCATTGCATCCTTAAAAATGAACTGTATGGTGTGCTTTACAAGCTGGAGGCATCATCGGTCCATATTTCTTTGAAAACTATGCTGGAGCTAATGTTACAGTGAATGGTGCGCATTACAGATCGATGATCAATAATTATTTGCTTCAAAATTTGAACGGTATCGACCCAGAAGTGTTTTAGTTCCAACAGGATGGTGCTACACCTCATGCTGCCACCGTAACAATTGATTTATTGAAAGATAGATTAATTGGCCTCCAAGATCATGCGACTGGATTATTTTCTTTGGAGTTATGTCAAGTCATTGGTTTATGCTGACAAACCAGAAACAATAGACGCTTTGGAAGCCAATATAACTCGTGCTATTGATGAAATAAGGCCTGAATTACTCAAAAAAGTGGTCCTAAATTGGTCTGGTCGAATGGGGTTCTTCAGAGCTAGTCATGGTGGACATATGCCGGAAATTATTTTTAAAACATAAATGTCATAAAATTATCTTTCAAATAAAAAAAAATCAGCTACAATCCTAATTTAAATGTGTTTTATTTCAATTAAAAGTTCTATCACTCTAAAAAATACACTCGATATAAAACACTTCATAGAAATTATATCCATGTTGTTTATTTCTTTTTCATTTCATCATCAGTTTTCGAAGGATTAAGTGTAAGTTTTAAGACAGCGATTGGAGTATGGCGACTAGATATGACTGGAGGTATGTAGGCAAAAACAGATTACTTAACGATGATTTGCTTTTATTTCTGTATGAACTTATTAGGATAACTTAATTGTATGAAAAAGGTTGTGCAGATAGTCGGCTATGGCCAATGTTAAATGGCAACCTTATTTGTCAAATATTGATGATTGTCAACAGGTATACAATTTATCAAATAACATCGCAACTAGGGAAAAGAAAACAGGTAGAATATTTGTATAGAAAAAATTTTCAAAACGTTAAAAAATTAAAAAATAATCTGTTACCGTTGAAATATTTGACCAAAATGGTCAAATATCATGGTTTGAGGAGCAATATCTCAGCGTTGCGCTACGCTTCTCTGTATATTTGATGGTATCATTAATCGTGAAAAGTATTGTCGCATTCTAAACGATTTTCTCCTTGAAACGGCGCATGCTTTATATCCAGAGGGATGGCGTTTTCAGGAGGATAATGCAAGATGCCATAGTTAGGCCTCTAATCAAGCTTGGATGCAAGAACACCAAGTGACAATCATTTAATGGCCAGCAGTTTCACCAGATCCTAGTCCCATTGAAATTAATAGGTACGTATGAAGATTGAAGTTGAACGACCAGCGTCACGAAATAAAGAAGATTAAATTCAGTCAGTTTTACAGTCCTGGACTACCATCACCGAAAATTATAGAGGTGGTCTAGTTTCGGGTGTACCTCGACGTTTAGTCAAGTGCTCACAATTGAATGAAGGCTGTGTAAATAAACGAGATGAATATTGCTATAATTTTCTAATTTAAGAATTAAAAATATATACTTAATAATTACAATTGAGCTTTGTATTTTACCGGATACTTTCAAGACGGACTATATATCGCTCATAGAATGTATAATATCGGGTGTTTTTTTTAAAGTGATAGAACTTTAAATTGAAATAAAACACATTCAAATTAAACTTGAAGCCAAATTTTTTTTTATTTGAAAAATAATTTTAAGACATCTATGTTTTCAAAATAATTTCCGGCATATGTTCACCACGACTAGCTCTGAGGAACCGCATTCGACCAGACCAATTTTGGACCACTTTTTCGAGTAATTCAGGCCTTTTTTCATCAATAACACGAGTTATTGCTTCCAAAGCATCTATTGTTTCTGGTTTATCAGCATAAACCAATGACTTGGCATAACCCGAAACAAAATTATCCAGTAGAGTTATGTCGCATGATCTTGGAGGCCAATTAATTGTAACATTTCTCGAAATAATGTTATCGCCAAATCTTTCTTTCAATAAATCAATTGTTACGGTAGCAGCATGAGATGCAGCACCATCTTGTTGGAACTAAAACACTTGTGAGTCGATACCATTCAAATTTTGAACCAAATAATCATTGATCATCGATCTGTAACGAGCACCATTCACTGTTACCTTAGCTCCAGCATCGTTTTTAAAGAAATATGGACCGATGATGCCTCAGCGTGTAAAGCACACCATACAGCATTTTCAGGATGCAATTGAACCTGCAGAACTTCTTGAGGATTGTTTTCACTCGATATATGGCAATTTTGCTTATTTACATAGCCGTTCAACCAGAAATGAGCGTCATCACTAAACACAATTATACGATAAAAAAGTGGATCAACTTCAAGCTCTTCTAAGGCCCAATCAGAAAACAAACGACGCTCATTATGGTTAAGTGGCTTTAGTTCTTGAACCAGTTGGATCTTGTTTTGGTATAGACCAAGATCTTTACGCAAAATTGTCCAACTTGTTCTGAACGTCGACGAATAGACAAATCTGGATCATCATTAATACTACGACTTGCAGCAGCGATATTTTCTCCTGTACATACAGTACTTTGTCTTGTTGTTGTTGTTTCATCGAGTACAGAAAATGTTGTCCGAAATCTATCGATAGTTCGATGAATAAGTGCTTTATAAGTTTGGCGAATAGAACACTGATTTTGAAAATAAATTTCAACAATTTGTAAACGTTGTTTCGGCGTGAGTATTTCCATGATAATTTGTCAATTCTTACTGAACAGAAATGTCAAAACAACATGGCTTCTACTTTCTGTCAAATCACAATTATCCCTATCGAAAGGTCTATCACTCTAAAAAAAACACCCGATATATCCATCCGTTGTTTTTTTTTTCATTCCATCATCAGTTTTCGAAGGATTAAGAGTAAGTTTTAAGATAGCGACTCGAATATGGCGGCTAGAGATTACTGGAGGTAAGTAAGCAATAACAAATTATTTTATGATGATTTGCTTTTATTTCTGCATGAACCTATCAGGATTAGTGTAAGAGGTTGATTAGCAAGACGAATTATTTTGCATCTACTTCTCTGTGTTCTTCTATAGTTGCAGCAATGTTGTCGTCTTTCATAAAGGACCGTAGTATTAATAATAATAATAAATGATCGTAAATAGTTTCTCAAAAGATATCGGTATTACTTTTGGCCTAGACAAATGCAGGACAATACACATGGAAAACGGATCAAGACAGGAAGTGTTGAACTCGCGGACGGAGGCTTGATAAAAACGATGGAACAAGAAGACATGTACAAGTACCTGAACTATCAACAGGCAAGAACAATCGACCAAAGAAAAATCAGAGAAAACATCAAAATAATAAACTGGACAAAAACTGAACTGGACAACATTACAAGGAAAATAAGGACAACGCTAACAGCAAAAACACCACCCAAAACCGGCAAACTGAGAATAACAATACCAAGGAAAGAAGAAAGTCGAGAATTAATAGACATCAAGAACCTACACAGCATCCGATTTGTATCCGATGTGGTGTTCCATAGGGTATGGTTTTGGAACCGGTTTATTTTACGCTTTATATGAATGATATATTGAATGTCAACTCCCGTGAGAATGTTGTCAGTTTCGCCGATGATACGGCTATTCTTTAAAAGGATGTATCCTGGAAGAAATTGAAACTTAAGATTGAAGATAACTTGAAAATAATTTTGAGTGCCTTCAATCATAGATATTCGACTGTGAATACTGAAAAGGCTAAATACTTTCTATTTTCCATATACACAAATAACCTGCCTTATTATGATGCTCTCTCGATCACTGATGGGGACGTGAATTCTACCAGAATAGATATTGGCCATTTGAGGATACCTCTTTTCCAAGTGACTACACAGCAGTCTCCACAGTCCACCCCTAGAGGTAGAAAGTGTGATAAGGATTACGCCATATCATCGCGCGTGGCGAGAACCCCTCCGAAGAGATGAACCCACCAGCTTCCAGTTTGGGCCCCGACTCGAAAGCCAGAACCGTCTGACTGGTAGCAGCGAAGCACTATCCAACCCCTACTGGCTCAGCAGGTCAGTACCCGAGTTGGTTTGGAACGCAACTCACCCGCCGGAGGGAATTCTTATCCATTCACCCGAACGCAGCCCCATGAACTAAGATAAACTCAAGATTGACAACTACAATTGATCCTGGTACGAGCACGAACCCATGTGAGGTCATTTGATTGATCCTGGCGTCAAGCACTAATGGGGGAGCCATTTCGTCGAGATCCACAAACCCTAAATTGTTACGCATAGATCCAGGGGCCAGGACAGGCCGGTCGAACCGTCAAGTCCCGCTAAACCCCGAGTCGTTTCATGAGAATATCCCGAACATGGGGGACTGCGAACAGATAAATGAAATACCCCCTAGTCTAGCATGCGGACTTTCAACCACTGCCCCCTCGAGTCCAACAACAATGGGGTGGCCAGGGGGTACAAGTAACACCTGTGGGCAAACCACCCCCCCGAGGTAACGTAGTATGCTACATAACGCACTCGGCCATTACACAGAATCCGGAGATTCATACTGCGATAGGGTAGAGTACGCCAGTTTTAAGGGAGAAGCCTTATGCTGCGACAGACTCCCTTGTCACTGAGTTAATCAACCGGCTCAGCCCTCCATTTCACCTGAGCGGCAAAACTAGGGCCCCATTCGGAGATCTTCCACCATACAGGTCCTCACTGATGGGGACGGAAGATTCAAGATTGCTGCGGAAACTTCTGTCAGGTATTTGGGTGTTCACATTGATCGATATTTGTGATAGGATGTTCATGTGCGCCATGTAGTTGGTACCTTGAGGTATTTTCTACACAGATTCCGCATTTTCAGCCAAATACTTGAGCTGAAGTATCTGCGGTGTTATATTATGCCCTGGGGAATCTCGTCTGCACTATAGCTTTTTGGCTTGGGATGATGATGTACATTTAAGAACCTTGCAAGTAACACAGAATTCTTACTTGAGGATAATTTTGCAAAGGGAGAGGTTAGATTCTACAGATAAACTATACCTGGAGACAGGAGTTCTTGATATGAGACACATATATGTCCAAGGTATACTAATGTATATATTCAAAAGTACAAACAGTTTAATCTACCTCGACTTCAGATATTCCAATCGCGGAAGAACCGAGAGCAAAACTTCTTCATGTAGGACAAATAAGGCTATTGTACAATGCACCTTTTCACATCTTATTCCACATGTTTTCAATCATTTACCCCCTGAATTGAAAAATAGATTGTGTACATTGAATTGTTCCAAAATGTTCAATAAGAACATAAAGGATTATTTGAAGATGATTGATAGATCTAAAATAGATGTTATAGTGAATCACAATTTTTGAACTTTTGAGTATTAAATGTCATACTGATATATTGTAATAAGGATAGAATCAACTCGCATGCCTCAGAGACAAGAATCACACACCATTGAACATATCCAGGGAAGAAACGCAAAGCAACGGGACCATAGCGAGCACAGAAGAGAAGCACAAAGAGTAGAGAAGCAAGAAGCTCCAATGGGAGACATCCGCACGATCTCGACCAACCACACGTCGACAAACAAGCGTCAAACAAATGGCCGATAAACTATTTCAAAAAACGGAAGGCTTTCTGCTAGCCATCCAAGATCAGATAGTACATACTGAAAACTACCAGAAATATATCATCAAGAAACCAGGAATGACAGACGACAAATGTAGGCAATGCAGGGAGAAGCTGGAAACCATACAACACATCATGACAGCATGCAGAACATTATCGCAGAATGACTACTTACACCGTCACAACCAAGTCACAGCTATCATCCACCAGGAAACATGCCACAAGCTGGGAATGCTAAAAGAAACAAGGGAAACACCCTACTATGAATAAGAACCAAAAGCAGTTACACAAAAATACCACCTCACAGTGTATTACGACCGATTCATCATCACAGACCGAACAATCACCTGTAACAAACCAGACATAGTAGTGAGAGACAGAAGCCTACATTATAGATATAGCCGTCCCTAACATCAACAATCTACAATCTACTGAAAACCATGGCAGAAAATAAAAGGAAATACACCTACCTTGCAGACGAAATAATGAACCTATGGAACCTCAACAAAGTGACCCTTGTACTCATTGTCCTCTTCGCCACTGGAGTCATCGCAAAAAACCTACACAGAAGCCTCAACACCCTGGCACTAAACAACAACCTCTATAAGTTCCTGTAGAAAGCGGCTGTTCTGAATACAGTCCGAATTGTTCGGAGATTCTTGGGTCAAGAAGGGTCAAGAGAATGCTTTCTAACCAACCCCTACCCCGTTTAAGAAAATATAAACTAGGGATCAACCTGAGAAGAGTGGGATAATAATAATAATAATAAGCTCAGTGCTGGAAGTCAATTTCTTCAAATTGTATTACGATCGGGCAATTATCACTGATAGGCGGGTGACGAATAATAGGCCTGATGTGGTGCTGGTTAACAAGGAAACCAAGACTGCTTACTTGATAGATGTTTCGTACATTTTCAAACTGAATGGCTCAGCATCAGGGACAGCTTTGTAACAAAGGGCCCATGTTTTACTTAGGAATAGGGAAATAAATTTTGATCTAAAGAAGTCTATTAAATAAAACTCGGTGACTTCAGGATCGTAGCCGATAAGCCACGTTAATGTTGCATAAACATCGGGGGAGAATCATAAAGCAACAATGTATTAATCAATTGAGAATTCTCACGAAAGTCGAGATAAGAAATCGACCAGTCAAAAGATTTGAACGGCCTTGACGTGCGTAGGTTTTTTAAGCGATGGGAAATTCGAAAAAACCAACTCAGGAAAATTTTGAGTGGGAGGAAAAAACTCAATGTTTTGCAAGTTATGCACTAGTGACATACAGTCACTAATCGGTTTTGGTCGGTATATTTCAGGTTAATTCCGTTTGAAAAATAGAGGGCTAAAATATAGTGTAAAGGGTTCAGCTATTAAACATGTTATCTGGTTTTGTGGATAGGTGTCCCGAAAAGGGTAGCGTTTTTCTGTCTGTAACTTCACTTCAGATTGTCGAGGCAAGAGGTTATTTGAGAAACTTACATTGGCTGGTTAATAATTTGCAAACACCTAAAGCACTCAATCTATACATAATCACGAAGATTGAATATAATCAATCGACTTCTGAAAATTACAAGGTTGAACTATAATAAAAATATTTTCGATAAATCTGACAACGTCAATAAATCTGCCTGGAAATTTGTAAACGAAGAAGTAGGTAATTCATCCAAGAATAAAAAATCGATATCTCTCAGGGTTAATGATTCTGTTATCTGTAATCCTGAACTGGTAGTTGAAATCAACGAGAAATCTTTGAGGAGTTTCTATGAACAATTTATCTCGAAATCCTGAACTACCCAGATATTGTTGGGACATAACTTCTTTTTCTTCCCTACAACGCCAAATGTAATATTGTAGGTGATTCGTTGTCTGAAGAATAATGGCTGTACGGGTCCAACCTTGGTTTCAGCAGGGGTCCTTATGTCCGTTGCCCTTGTCATAGTTGATCACATATGTCATCTGTTCTTCTCCTCAATTTCAGCTAGCAGCTTCCCATCAATATTTAAGATAGGCAAAGTGATACCAGTACATGAAAAGGACGCAGTTGATGAAATATCAAATCACCGCCCTATTTCAATACTCAGTGTGATATCGAAAGTATTTGAGAAAATTTTTTTTCAGAGAATGTATCAACTCTTGAGCAAATTTTCCATCTTATCGGTTCATCAGCATGGCTTTTGCGTTGGCAGATGAACGCAGACTTCTTGTGCCGAGTTCATGGACTTTGTTTATTTTTCTATTTGTCATGGGCTTTTGATTGCCTCCCTCATAAATTAATTTCCGAAAAATTATATCAGTTGGGATTCAGGGGTATCTTCCTTGAATGGATTAAGAGTTTCCTGTCACAACATTCTCTATTTGCTGGACACGGTGGTTTTACTTCACGTGAGTACTATAATAATCTAGGTGTCCCTCGAAGATCAGTCTTGAGACATCTTTTCTTTTAATTTTTGTCAACGATTTGCCTATTTCCTGAATGTCATGTTTGATGATGACACATTATTGGCGCTGAGAACGAGTAGTGTTCAGGAAATGATGATATTTGTGAGAGAATTATTCAATAATTTACTGATTGGTGTAGGATAAACTCATTAATTGTTAACTTAAGCAAGGCTCAAATTTTAGAATTCCGGATTTCAGATTCTGTTCAGACTTCAACACATTTCATCAATCGGAATGAAGCCATTCTTGAACCTGTTGAGACTGCTAAGTTCCTTGGTCTATATGTCGATGAGAATCTGCGGTGTCATTGTCATACCGATAAGTTGCGCAAAAAGCTCAGTAGCTCCTACTATGCCTTGCACAAACTCCTTAATGCCTTACTCAATATATACTATGGATTAGTTCATTGCTACCTATGTTACAACGTTGTTCTTTGGGGTTCATCGTCTGAAAGAGGTTGAGTGTTCATTGCACAGATGAAAATTATTCGCCTTATATTCAGTCTGAAGCCTCAAAAATCGTGTAGAGATCAGAAAATCAGGATATATATATATATATATATATATATATATATATATATATGAATATATATATATATATATATATATATCTTCCAAGGGGATAAACTCAGCACCCTCTGGTTTTGTCTAGCTTTAAACCTCCTCAGTAGGCTGCTCAACAACAACCGATACGGATACCTTGTGGACGACAGGTCAAACATCAAAATTACTCATCAACTGTATATAGATGACCTCAAGCTATATGCCGCGAATGAGGAGCAACTGAGGAGCCTTCTTGGGATAGTGACATCTTTCACACAAACCATCAGAATGGAGATGGGGCTGGACAAATGTGCCTCATTACACGTCAAGAGAGGAAAGTTGACACAAGGGGGAGAAATGCTTATTCAAGATGAGGTGGCTATACAAGAACTAAGCCCAGAAGAATCATATAAGTACCTGGGTATACAACAAGCATTGGAGATAAGAACATCAAAACAGAAAGAAGATTTCAAAAATAAATTTTTTGCTAGAATAAAAAAAACCCTCCGCAGTAAACTGAACTCCAAGGCAATGTTTACGGCAATCAATACATGGGCAATTCCAAGTATAGCCTACTCTTTCGGCGTGATCAGGTGGTCAAGCACAGAGTTGAAGGCGATTGACACACATGTGCGAGTCCTAATGTCTAAATACGGCATCCACCATCCCCATGCATCGGTGATCAGACTTTACATGCCTAGGCACCAAGGAGGAAGGGGTTTGCGAAATGTTGAAAAGGCCCACAATAAAGCGGTAACTGAACTCAGAGAAT
Organism: Megalocaria dilatata; assembly: GCA_034642435.1. Lineage (NCBI taxonomy): Eukaryota > Metazoa > Arthropoda > Insecta > Coleoptera > Coccinellidae > Megalocaria > Megalocaria dilatata. Next base: position 44,748,077 of record CM067859.1, on the reverse strand, counting down.
ATTTCCACTCAAAAAACTTACCGTTCTTTCAATCAATATGCCAGGAAGACCGCAACATCACGGCTTTAAATCTGGCAAGCAGAAATAACCCACCACAGACGCCATCATCTGAACAACTACTGGAGGAATAGCACGGCAAACCCTTACATGGCAGGTATCCGGAGGCACTGAAAGAAAATAGAGTTAATAGAGAGCAGTCACTAACTTACCTTAAATCCGGTTATTTATTCCCAGAAACCGAGGGACGTCTCATCGCAATCCAAGATCAGGTAGTGCCAACAAGAGCGTACCTGAAACATATAGCCAAAAAGAACATACCGACTGACAGATGCCGGAAATGCTGCCAAGCCTTGGAGTCTATACAATATGTGACATCCTCATGCCCCATTCTTGCACCCAGGGAGTACACCCAGCGGCATAATGCTATGGCAAAAATCTTTCACCAAGCCATTGCCATGAAAGTAGGACTTATACTTACCTCTCGAAGGGTACACGAATACTTACCCAAGCCGATACTTGAAAACAGTCAGTTCAAACTCTACTGGGACAACCCGATAATAACGGATAGATCGGTGCCGCACAACAGGCCCGACATCGTGATCTTTGATAAAGGAAACCGCAAAGCAACAATCATTGATATAACCGTCCCGGCAGATGATAACATAAGTAGAGCGTACACGGAGAAACTAACAAAGTACCACGACCTGGCTTTTGAAATAAAAGAGATACACCAGCTAAGAACGGTAAAGATTCTGCCCCTGATAATCTCCACGAATGGATTGGTTGAGAGCCACCTGGCAGAAAATACGGAACTCCTTGAACTGGATCAGGAGTTGATAAGTAAAGCTCAGAAGGAGGTGATCCTCTGGACAACAAGAATTGTTAGAATGTTCCTTACAGCTGCCTAGAAGGTCCTTGGTCGTTAAGACCCGGACCTTCTAGAGGAAACTCCCATAATGGTGATTATTAAAAAAAAAAAAAAAAAAAAAAAAAAAAAAAATATATATATATATATATATATATATATATTTGTATCATTGCTTGTTATTTGTTCGATCTAACCTAGATGGCTTGATGATGTGCTCCGATTTTCATAATTATGAAACTAGACATCAAAATATTATTTGCATACCAAAGCACGAAACCAGCAAGAATGAGTCGTCACGACGGCTAGCTGGTATAATCACCTGCCAAATAGCTACAAATTATTGAACATTCCACCAACTTCCGGAAGATTAAGTAAAACTGTTATGGTTACTGACTACCTAGTCGTTTACTCGTAGGGGTCAACTGGAACACATTTATAACGCCTACATGCAATGTTGAAGAGGGTTGGACCATGTTCGCATCAGTCCTCCAGAATTTGATAGATGAATGCTCTCATAAAAAATAAATTATCCAAGTTCCGTCTTCACCTTGGATTCATCGACACTTCTTTGAGTTAATACGCCAAAAAAGTCAATATGGCAGCGTTATCAACGCCACAAACGGATGGAGGACTACAACGATCATCGAAGATTCTCTAATTTTTTTCTTCTTTTATAGAAAATGCTTAAAAGGACTACGAAGCTAAATTAGTTCGTTAAGGGGATAGCAAGAAGTTCCTCAAATATGTTAGATCAAGCATTAACCCAAAGTTGACATCCCACTTATAACAAGCTGCGCCAGTCAACCGTGCTCTGGTCTCGAAGAGTCTGCAAATATGCTAGTTGATAGTTTTGCCTCCTCCTTCACTAGAGAAAGCTCTTCCTGAACCAATTGATCCATACAATACTTATGAGATCACAGACATAAGTTTTCCTCCCTCGATCGTTAAAGCACACCTCTCTACTCTGAAAGTCACTTCTTCAGGGGTTGATGTTTTCTCTGCTTAACTTCTGAAGGAGTGTGTTGGACCACTTTCATGCCCTCTTTCCTTCTTCACGTTTGTTTGAAACTTCTCGCTTGCCATCGGCTTTGTGTAGTGCATGTCTTCAAAAAGGGAGACAATATTATTGTTGCTAACTATCGTCCTATTAGTTTGGTCCCGATCATATCCTAGATATGCGAGAAAGTTGTTTATGAGAAAGTCCTTCGTTTCGCCCTTGAAAACCGCCTTTAACCAGACAGCGAACACGATTTTATTCCGGGTCGTTACTAACCTCAATTCCTGGTCAAAGTCTTTAGATATGTCTCTTCCAGTTGAAGTGATATATTTGGATTTTTCTCGAGCATTTGATCGTGTACATCATAAGCTTCTTCTTCTCAAGACGAAACATATTGGAATTCGTGGCCGTCTTCTTTGTTGGATTGAGGCATTCCTTACTGATCGAGTTTTCCAGGTTCGCGTTGGTAAAGTTCTCACATCGCCGATATATATTTTAAGCGATGTTCCGCATGGATCTGTATTATGACCGCTTCTATTCCTCCTCTACGTATCTGATTCACTGAAGATCTTGAGATCTAACTGTTTCCAATTTGCCGATGACACCAAATCATTCAAAAGCCCTATCAACGCCGCTGGCGAACTTTTGGAGGACTAAGAACTAATGAGCCATTGGTGGCGTGAGTGGCAATTACCCCCCAAGCAGTAAAAATGCACTATTTTACACCTAGGTTCCCGCGAACCTTGTTTTCAGTACTTTCTGGATGATGTCCCCATTAACAACTGTAACAGTCATTGTTACCTCGCTATGATTGTTACTGAGAATCTCAGCTCGTCTGATCACATTCTCTCTACTGTAAGCAAGGCTGAAAGATCTCTGTTCATGATACAGAAGGCCTTCTACGGATGCGAACCTTCATCCTGTGCTGCCATGTTCAAGACGCATATCCGCCCCATTATGGAGTTGTTGAAGGGTATCCAGCAACGAGCCTCATGCCTTCTATATGGAATTTTGCGCCCAAGTTATAAAGAAAAATTATGTTTCATGAACTTACCATCGTTTGCAGACAGGAGGATTCGAGGCGATCTGATCCCAACATACCAAGCTCTTTACAATCTTTTTAGAATTGACCCCGACGGTCGTCTTCGTGGTCATGCTTATAAACTATCAAAGGAAAATTTCAAAACATCACAGTGACAAAAGTTCATCTCCAACAGGGTTTTTGATGCGTGGAATGGTCTGCCTTCGACAGTTCGTGAGTGATACTTGTGACCATGTAAATATTTTTTTCCACTTTTATGCACTTCATTGTTTATTTATATTTTTTCTGTACACACAGTACAGTCTGCGGGTTTCTTAGGACATAACCGGACGCGTACGCCAAAATTATTCCTGTCAAATTCTTGTGAACCAGCCCGTTCGTACTGATTATCATCAGCATTATATACACGCTGTTGAGCCTCCACATGTTCTTCATCTGTCCGGAAAGCGCCTTATATTTATGTATCTTCTCCCCATATGACTTTTGCAAATTGCAATCTAGAGGCACTGCAAAATCCACTATCACGATGGTTTTGTCTACTTTATTCCACACCACAACATCTGGCTGGTTATAGGCTTGGCTCAACTCTTTATCTCCCGTAAGTAAATAAATAAATAAGGAAATTTAAAAGAAGTTCAGAAAGTCTGCTCATTGTAAAATGTTTTTAGAGAACAGATGAATTACTGTCTGGTTCATTGAGTTAAGTTATCATGGTAAATTAATTTTATGAACCATTTATTTTTAGATTGGTCTTATTTCTTGTTGGTTTTCTTTCTTTTCTATTTTGTATTATATTGCTTACTTTGAATTCATATTGAATTGAACATTATTTGACGTATTATATGCATCACTGCTATGTCCTAAAGGAAGGAAAAAGATTTATCATGATTGCCATTGTCACATTTCACTGGACGATTTCCGGTTCAGAATTGTAGCAGGTTGCCTTTCAACTATTCTGAAGATTCGAACTGCACAAATTACTAACCGATTGTCAATAAAAGATTTCAACCTGCAAATCCTCTTAATTCGTTAACGATAAGTATCATTTGACTATGTCAAAGCGTCCATCAAAATTAATAGAACGGGGACATCGGCAGAATATCGGAGACAAATCCCGGAAAGTGGGTATAGTAATGTAATTGCCATGCCAGATTTTACAACCCCAGTTGGTCTCTATACGGTACACCTGCCACCGCTAATTAGTAGGCTATAATGGCCATCCGAATGTCGATTAAACCTAATATACTGCCACTACGGGGTCGCATGTATTCTCTACAATGGTTACTATAAGCCATATATCAACGTGCACTATTTATGACTTCATAATAACGCTGCACTAGGCTCAAACTACAGTACGAGATAAAACATGACAAAGTGTTGATGCAAGCAGTGTTACCATCCCGCCGTACGGCGCATACATTATATTGTAAATATTGGATGAAATGATTTCGGAAGCGTACGAGCGGGGAGAACTGAATGATATGCTATGAATTAGAATAAATATCCAAAATTCTTTTCACAGAAGGAAAAATCTTATCGATTTTTATTATGGGCAGAGCCTAAACGCGAATTGTTTTTTGATATTGGTTTTTGTTTCGACATCATTTGTCATCTTCAAATTGAACTATGGAGAAATTGAACATTGAACAACATGATGTAAAAAAATTCTCTTGACGCATAATTTCCCGAAATAGCGAAGTCACTCGATATTTTATATTGCTTATTCAAATTTCTTGAATAGTAACCAACAAAAATTCTGTGAAACCTATTCAAAATTGAATTTGAGAAATTTCTTGAAAATTTTTAAGAATCAAATGAAATTTTTCTTTCCTGTCTCTTTATTGGCAATCAGAAGGTGTTAAAATCTATAAGCCAATATGATGGCTAATACAATTTATTTATTGTACGCTAATGGTTTGATGAGATAGCATCCAGCGATGTTTCTTCAGTTTTCCCTCAGGTCTATTGGCCATTTTCTTCTAAGTCTCCTGGTATAAGCAGATTGTAGCAGTTGTTTTAATAACGGATTCGAATGCTCTTCCAATTTGCTGTGATGCGTTCTGATATTTATTTTTATGAAATTCACAAATGGTATTTAAAGGTCGTTATGTAACGTACTGTTTTAAACAAACCATTGCGCATTAGCTATTGTTCTGAGTAGCTTGGGTTGTGCTTATCGGATGATGGCGGTGTTCGATTTGCTCCCAGAGCTCTATGCCGTTTGTCCAAATTGGTCTTAGCACTGTTTTGTAAATGAAGACCTTGATTTCTAACGAGAGATTGAATCTCCTCCCAATGTTGATTTCTCTAGCCTTGAGATCTAGTTGGCTCCGTTTTTTGCTTATTTTGTGTTTCCATTTAAGCTTGCTGTCGAAATATAAATAATTAACCTGGTTGTTTTTAGGAATTATGGTCTGATTAATGGTGACTGGAGGGCAGGTTTTCCTTCGGAGCGTAAATGTGATATGAGAGGACTTGGACTCATTTATTTTTATTTCCCATTTTTCATCCAACCGTCCAACAAATTCAAGTGTTGTTGGAGATTATTTATCTGTGGCAAAAACAGCTGTGTCATCCGCGAATGTCCCAATGATAGTCTTCTGAGTTGCTGGCAGGTTATTCGTATATAGTAAATACAGGAACGGAGCTAAAATGCTTCCTTGTGGTATTCAAAAGTGGACCCTTCTTTGGCCAGAAGCTTCCACGTCTACCTTCACAAAAAATTCCCTTTGATGCAAGTAGGTCTAAAAAGGTAGCTGTGCAGTATTGCTGATTTTCTAGAGATTGATTCATGACATTCATTTTGCGATAACATTGTTGAGTGGTAGAGTGGCCCTGTCTAAATCCAAACTAGTGATTTGGAATCCAATTTTGGTCTTTTAACTGTTTCTCTATTCTACTGAGGATTAGGCGTTCAAGTAGTTTTGCTATTGGTGATAACAAGCTGATTGAGCAGTAGAATGCGACATCTATATGGTTTTTGCCAGGTTTTGGTATCATAACAATTTGTGCAATCTTCAGTGTACGTGATTCTGATGATGACGTTGAAGATATGTTGTAATTTTATTAGTCCTCTTTTAGGCAGTTTCTTCAACATTATCGCAGAACCAGCTCCATTCCTGGTGACTTTTTGTGGTTTAAGCTCTTGATTACTCCTACAATATGGCTGCTAACCCGAAATCTTAAATATCATATAGAGTTTGAGTCAGAGATATCTTCGGCATATGATAGTTACTTGGCTGATATTCCAGAAAGAGTAAATTTGGAGCCTTCTATATTTTAGAGGTTCATCCTTTAGAAGAAGAAAAATACTAGGATAGCAGGCGTAATGTGCAGTAACGGTGCCTCCAATGAGAATCCTTAGGATGTTGTCAACTTGTTCGCGGAGCATTTTTCATGTACGGGAGTTGATGGAGTGGATGACCCATCGGAATATGAGAGTAATGCAACAAACTTTACTCAGCTCCTGCCAGTTCTTGTGCTTGTTATCTCTGAGGATAAAATAATGTCAATCATGTCCAAATTTCCGAACAAGGCTACTGCTGGTGACGATGTCATTCCACCATATGTCATAAGGGATTACAGTTTTGTGCTTGCAAAGCCCTTATATTATATTATTAGTGTGAGTTTGAAAACATGTATCTTCCCTAAGAAATGGAAGAGAGCTCGTGTGGTCCATGTATTCAAGAAGGGAGATGGCTCCCCGATTGAAAATTATAGACCAATTTCGATATTGTCCAATTTTACGAAGGTTTATAAGAGGCTGTTATATGGAGATATGTTTTTCAGAGCCAATTCATATTTTTCCATGGAGCAGCATGGTTTTGTTAAAGCAAGATCTACTGTGACTAACTTAGCAAAAATCGCGCAGTATATTACTGAATGTTCAGATGATGGAGGTCAGGTTGATGTGCTATATACTGATTGATCACGGGCCCCCGACTCTGTCGATCACGATATTTTGCTGAAGAAGATCTCGTTCTTCGGTTTCAGTCCAGTATATGTAAAGCTCATCAGATCATACTTGGAGGATAGAATAAATTATGTCTTCTACAAGGATTATAGATCACTTGAGTATGTTCTTTCAAGTGGAGTGCCTCAGTGATCAAATTTGGGACCATTATTTTTATCATATATAAAAATGATCTTCTTACTTCTTTTAAGTGTCCTGTTTTAGAGTTTGCCGATGACTTGAAGATTTAGTTGAGAATATCCAGTCCTGATGATTTGGTGTGGCTCCAGTCAAGCTTGGAGTATATTCATAGTTGGTGTTTGTACAACAAAAACATGCTGAATATGGAGTCTTTCAAAGTTACATTCAGTAGGTCACATCGGTTGACTTATAGCTATTATATAGCTGACAACTATATTGGCGATAAATATCAAATATATGACCTTGGAGTCCTGTTTGATTCCACGTTCATTTTCGTTCCACATGTTGAAGAGTCGTGTGCGCCTGCTAGTCGCATTTTGAGCTGTGTGTTGATGTGTCGCAGGGGCTTCAGTGATCTGTAAATTTTGAGGAGTTTGTATTTCACGCTGGTCATCAGTAAGTTGAAGTATGCACACTTGATATGGTTTCCTATTTACGACTGTCATTTGATGTGATTTGACTGGAGCACAATCACAGAAAGTTTTTCAAGTTAATGTTTTTTAAGCGGATTGGCATATATCCCGACCGTGGTACTGATATGTCTTTTATCATGAATGAGATGAGGATATCACCGCTGCTTGCTAGGCATGAGAATCAGTGTGCAAAGTTTGCTCAGAGACTGTTGACCGGAAGGATCAACTCACCTCATCTGCTACCGAAAATAAATTTCAATGTTCCAAGATTGGCGGTGAGGTCTACATTTACTTTTTATTTGCGTACAGCTCGTACTAACTTGTCGGAGCGGGCACCGGTGAACTATATGTGTAAATGTGCTGATAAACTTCGAGTGAATATATTTGGTTAGTTTTGTGAATTATCGATTATTTTATTTTTTTAATCATTATTACGTTGTAATATTCTGCATTCTGTAACATGTTACCCTGTAATTGGGATATTCCTGTTGGGTAAAATAAAGAAATATGTTATTATTATTATTATTATTATATCCTTCATTGTTGATAAATTCAATGATTGGAAGTTTGAAAAATATATTTTATGAGTAGGTCAGTGTTGAGTGCTACTTTAAACACTATATACAGGGTTTATATGAATATGGGCGAAAAAATTTAGGAGATGATTCCTTGTCAAAAACTAGGGTCGGTCTTTCATATAAACTTTATTTTTTGAGGTCCCCCTTATTAGTTACAGCCCCCTAAAGATGGCGCCCGAAAAACTGTTTTATATTTTTTCTTAAAAACCAAAAAACTGATAAGAATAGAATTAAGCAGACATTTTATACGGGCGGAAAGGCACTGAAAAAAATTTTGATGGTGTTGCTCTATGATTGCAAGAGGTAGAAAGAACCACTCCAAACCTTCTTTCGCAAGAAACTTTTTTCCATATTCCCATTTTACAATAGAAAAATTAGTTTTGCATTGCCTGATCCATTCTTAACGAATAAAGTCTTCTGTAATTTCTTGATGAAATTAAAGGTTTTCGAGAAAAAAAAATTTATTAACATAGCCTGAGTCGTGAAGGCTGGAATTATTTCCGAACTAGAATTTGTCTATCAAGCGGATGTCATTTTGTTATGATAGCTGACTAGTTTTGATTAACTTTGATTCAGTTACAATTATTGGCAGTTTTTTGATTTTTAAAAAAATATATAAAACAGTTTTTCGGGCGCCATCTTTAGGGGGCTGTAACTAACAAGGGGGGCCTCAAAAAATAAAGTTTATATGAAAGACCGACCCTAGTTTTTGACAAGGAATCATCTCCTAAATTTTTTCGCACCTATTCATATAAACCCTGTATATAGTGTTTAAAGTAGCACTCAACACTGACTTACTCATAAAATATATTTTTCAAACTTCTAATCATCCTATAGTAACGAAATGTCCCACGGATAAGCAAGTTATTATTTTTATTTATTTGTCAAACATTGGAGCAAATATGAAAATTTTCTCAATGTGAATAACTTTCAAATATTAACGAACTCAGTGGAGACATTTAGACCCCAAATCTTCCAATGCTTTAGCTCTTTTCATTCGAAAGTTAGCGTGTTTACGTTCGGACTGGCCGGCCAGACAGAATAAATTTTGACCTAGGATTCCAGATCAGTGAGTTTAACCTAGTCATTTAGGACCATTACCGACTCGAAATCCGAAAATTAATGACATTTGCCGAAACGATAGCACACCGTAACTTGAAACTATAGCGTGCATAAAGTTTTTTAAAAAGATATAGCACATTTTCTGAATTAGCGTTTGAAACTCCCACACATCATCAGTCGGACTGTTTTGAATGAAACTGAGGACAATCAATAAAAATATATCACGTACCCTGTTCTCACGTCTAATTATAAAGAAGAACCGAACTTACGTAAAATGGCTATATTTTTTCAGATTCTTTTATATCTTTAAGGTGTTGTGTTCACGTATAAAGAAACAGTGTTTTCAAGATATTTTGATTTGATTTTTGAGAATTTTTAGCAATAGAAAAAAATTTTCATTAACCCCAGATGCCATATTTCGCGAATATTCATGCTTGGAAATTTTTTATGTGTTCTCCTGCTGTTTTCAAAAACAAAAATTCAATCGATCTGAAATTCAAGATTCAGAATTCATTATTATTCATAATTTCAATATACTTCTTTTTTGTAACATTCTAAGACAGAAGTATTGTATAAAATAGGTTGTACAGATAGTCGGCTATGGTCAAAGTTGCATGGCAACACTATTTGTCCAATATTGCCGATTGTCAACAGGTATACAATATATGAAATAATGAAAAAAGAAAACAGGTAGAGTATTTGTATAAAAAAGGTTTTCGAACCGTTAAACAATTTGTGCAATTGACTGAACTGGGAAAAATTCTGTATATGAGACTATAAAGAGGTTGAAAAATGGCCTGGATATGAAGCATAGACAAGTTTCAGGAAGACCGCATAAGATTAAAGGAAAGAATCTGAACACTTTATTGGCCTTAGGATGACACAATTAGCGTCTGGAGTTTCGCAAATTGGCTAACAGATTTGGAAATCAACGAAATATATAAGTATGTCTAGAAACCGTCCGTACCTCACTGAAAATACAAAGCTACATATCAAGGAAACCAAAAAAATCCCTATAATGGCAGTTTCTCAAAAGGAAAAGGATATAATTTTGCCAGCGTTTTCAAGAAGATAATTTTAATAATGACTTTATATCTGATGAAAGTTGTTTCCAACTTAGTGGAAATCTCTTAAAAATCCTATCAAAAAAATCTGTTGTGCTACCTACGCCTCTCTGTATAGTTGATGGTACCATTAACAATGAAACGGCGCATTCTTTATATCTAGAGGGGTGACGTTTTAAGCAGGATAATGCAAGATGCCAAACTTCGGCCTATTCTCAAGCTTGGATGCAAAAACACCAAGTGATAACCACTTCGTCACCAGCAGCTTCACCAGATCTTAGTCCCACTGAAACTAATGAGGACTAATGAAGATTGAAGTTGAATGTGCAGCGCCACGAAATAAAGATGGTTTAATCCAGTCAGTTTTACAGTCCTGGTCCACCATCACTGAAAATTATGGAGGTGATCTAGTTTCGGGTGTACCTCAACGTTTAGTCAAGTGTTTACTGTTAAATGGAGGTTGTATAAGTAAATAAGATGAAAATTTTCTTATAATTTTCTAATTCAAGAATTAAAAATCTATACTTAATAATTACAATTGAGCTTCGTTTTTTCCGGATACTTTCTAGACGGACTATAGAATGTGAACCGTTAAGCTCATCAAGTATCAATGAAAATGCATATATTCCAGAAAAAGTTTGTAAGATCTAATAATCAGAAAACCAGAAAAAAAATTGTTAGGATCGTGAGTGATATGAGCTATCTCGCAAAAGCTTCTGACTTCACGTCAGTACTTTTCATCCTTTTTGAATTTGAAGTCCGCCGCCATTGTTCAACGTTTCGCGAAATTTTCTGATTCGTCGAAATTTACAGAGCATTTCGTCGAAATTTACAGAGAATTTCGTCGAAAATTGACTGTTTTCTCAAGATTTTTTTAAGATATTTCCTTTTCAAAATTTTTTGGAAAATTGGGCATAATATCGACTTCTCCCTAACCGTTTTTACTGAATTTATTATTTTAATATTGTAAAATAAATGGAGGTTTATACTTGGCATATCAAATTATTTAAATATTTTAATATTCACAGATATATTCTGTTAGCCTTCTACATATTTAATTTCAAAAAATTATATTTAATATTATAACTTTAGGAATAAAATTAATTAGAATATTCAATATTATTGAATATTCTAAGTAAGACAGTTTTATGATGAAATTCTTAGGATTATGTTAAACATTTTTTGAAAGATATCTGTTTTAATAAGAGAGATGAGCAGAAACAAAATTTTGTCTACTCAAAATATTTAATTTATAGGATTTTTGTAAACTTATATCTATTGAATTATGTTATCTCATTTGGATGTCTTATAATGAATTTTTATTTTATATGTCATTTGATATAAATTGTACTTATATGACATTAATTTAATTCCCGAAGTTATAATATTAAAGAAAGAAGGTGGTCGCTTCACACTCCCTCTCCAATGAGCGTTGATAGGGTCACGAAATAGGGCGTCGAAATGTGGTAGGAAACACTCGCCGCTGAGTTGGACGTGGTGCTATCTCCAACGGAGTTACTGTGGAACGAAAGGAAAGGTTACCTCGGAATGATGGTTGGGGCAATTAGGGCCGGATCGTTGGGGTCACCAATGAAGTTCTGAAGGAAATGCGGTGTTATGAGTGAGCGTCTACCTCTTAATTCGGGAGGCGGTGTTTCGTTCTGAGCATGCGCACCTGAACTCTTTAGACAGGCTTGGTGAGCTTGCCTGCCTGTGACGCCAGTGACCTTGTGTTCCACGTCGGAATGGTCGTCGAACGCTGTGTGCTCTGCTTTACTTGAACTCGGGTAGGACGGTCACTCAGGTATTGTTTAGACTAGTCGTGTCCTCCATATGATACGCCGGCAAGGTACAGCAGAGCAAAATAGAATTCAGGTCGAGGAGCGAAGCAGGTGGTCGCTACACTCGATTGAATTCAGGTTAGGAAATTTTGGTGGCAATACTAGATGTGGAATAACTAGCAGTAGTAACTTGTTAGGATCTGTGCGGCATTGCAAACAGAAGAACGAAATTTTCGCCATTACCTGCGTAAATTATAAGACTACTAAGTAAATGACTCTATAAACATTTGTTGGAGGTCATGATTCTCAGAAGTACTAATGAGTCAATTATTTAATCAAAAAAAACTCCACCCTAAATCATAAATGTGCCTACTGGACTTCTTGAACAGAGCGGCGATTCCTTCATATCGTATACACAGCATTACTCGTCGACTATCAGAGAAACCTTCATATCTGAACTATTCAGTAAGGAGCACCTATCACCATTCATTTTGGCAATGTACTTCGTTTCATTGCTCATTCTAATCTTTGACGCTTATGTGCTCGAGTGAGTAGAACTTTTCTTAACAATAGTCTCGATTTTAGACTCACTTCATGGAGACGTCTTTTGACTGTGCTTAGGGAAACTGAAGTGGCTATTGCATCCCGAAAACGTTAACTTGTCATTCCACAAATGCCGAGGGGCTGTATTTTCACCGGAAACTTTAAAAGCGGTGGCCTATTAGCATTGTAGCACGTGGTCTACCACTTATGGAACTTTGACCAATGGCTTCAATGGAAAAGTAAATGTGAAATCACACTTTGACTAACATTGTAGAAAATAGCTATTTGCACTTGTGTTTCATCAGCCTGAAGCAATTGGTTTTTAATTCCGTAGAACCATTTTGTATTGCATTGAAAACGGAATAAAGATTGAAGAGAAAATAATTCCAATGCGCATTACTGACATACTACTCTGTCAAGAAAGTACCGGGAACATTTTTACATTTAATCGTCAAACTTTATTGGGTCGCCTTCAAAATAGGCTCCATTTGCTCCAATACATCTATGCCAACGGCACTTCCAATTATCGAAACATTTTTTATAGGCGCTTTCCGGGATGGACTTTAGCTCTCACGCCGAATTTTGTTTTATGGCTTCAATCGACTCAAAACGGGTGCCACGAAGGGGCAATTTTAGTTTTGGGAAGAGGAAAAAGTCGCAGGAAGCCAAATCCGGCGAATACGGTGGTTGCTGAAGCACGTTTATTGAGTTTTTGGCGAGAAAGTCAGTCACAATCGTAGCTCGGTGAGAAGGCGCGTTATCGTCATGCAAAATCCATGAGTTGTTCGCCCACAAATTTAGCCGCTTCTTACGGATACGCTCACGCAAACGTTTCTAACGCCTAGGCAATACTCCTTGTTTACCGTCTGACCCTCTGGAACGAATTCGTAGTGCACCACGCCACGGATATCGAAGAAAACAATGAGCATCACCTTCATTTTCGAGCGGCTTTGGCGTGTTTTTTTCGGTTTCGGCTCATTTTTTGCCACCCATTCCGATGATTGCTGGCTTGTTTGCATATCGTACTCGTAGACCCAGGTCTCATCACCAGTTATAATGCGTTCCATGAATGTAGAATCGGAATTACAGCGATCCAGCATGTCTGAAGCAACCTGTTCGCGATGACGTTTTTGAAGAAAATTCAGGTCTTTCGGTACGAGTCGTGCGGCCACCTTTCTCATGCCCAAAATATCAATCAAAATCGTACGTGCGGACTCGTGGGATATCTTAAGATCATGTGCTATCTCTCTCAAGCTGGTACGACGGTTTTCCAGCACCCTTTCCTTAATTTTATCGACATTATTAGGCAAGTGTTCGACCACTTCACGACCGTCCTTGAAGGCTCTGTACCACTGATATGCACGAGTTTTCGATAGAGCATTATCACCAAAGGCCTTTTGCAACATTTTCAATGCATCGGCACACGAAAATTCATTTGCAACACAAAACTTTAAACAAATTCTTTGCTCAACATAATCACCCATAGTAAAAATCGGCACGCACTCTGACATCGACTGACTTAATCAGCTGTTGCAAACACACTAGTTGACAGATCCCGCTCAAGCTTGGCATAGTAATTAAGGACAGTGGTAACAAGCTAGGAAAAAAATTTTAACCTGCCTCATTGCCACGCCAGATTTAAATCGATAATTCCCGGTACTTTCTTGACAGAATGTACATGAACAGAAAATGATTCAAATTAATTTATAAATTATATCACCAAACTTAATAACGAGGATGAGTATGGTGAACAGGAAGTTTTTAGAATTGGAAGAGATCAACATACATCTGTGTTGTAGTTCGAAATTTAAATACAGCCCAGTAGGTTTTCTTGATCATCAGGCATTAGCAGCAGACATGCATGTTTCACAGGTTTTTTGGCTAATCAACAGTGAAATACTGTTATGCCGACAATTGTTTTTTTTTATTCAGGGGGAATCTCTTAGAGACACTCCGCTATCTGGAAATATTGTGGGACTCCGCATTTTCCTGAATGGGTTACCCCATTTAACCTAACCTGTTTTATGTTGCGGGCATTTAGCCTATTAACCAGTAAACACTTGACTTCTAGGGCTTTCTCACACGACTTCTTCGTGTTTTTATGATACAGTTGATCATAGTTAATTTATCGTCTTTTCTCATTTGGGAAGTTTGTTGTTTTATTTGTTTTGGAATTTCTTGACTTTTTACTACATCACTTTCAGCAGTTGGTCATTTGGCCTCCTATAGTATATTTTCATCCTCTTTGCACCTTCTATAGTGTCAAAATCTACGAGGTTTTGAAGCTCAACATTTGGATGTTGGCTCGCTTTTTCAAATGCTTTCTCAGCTTTCCTCATCATGAAATTGGTGATCGGTTTCCACTTCAGGTGTTTATGAATCTGTTCTAGTTTCTCACGAACCATGGCAGGTTCATTGCTAATCGTATTAGTTCATCTTCTGTGGCTTGTATTCTTTTGATGTGACTTTTGGCTGCAAAACCTCATGCCACCGATCCATAAGTGAGCTGTGATCTTGTGATTGCCTTAATCATAGCCAGCTTTGTATTTCTCTTCATGTGACTTTTTCTGCCTATTAGTGGATAAAGTCTGCTCATTGCCGAGTTAGTTTTATGTACTGCACATTTAATGTATTTTTCATATGTAAGTTTCTCATCTAGAATAACCCCTAGATATTTTCCTTCATTTTGCCATATTATGTCTGACTCATCTATTTCTAAACTAAACGACATTTGTAGTTATCTCTTCTGCAAAAGGATGGCTTGTATCTTGGGTCCATTTATTTGAATTTTCCACTTTATAAACCAATCATTTATCTCTTGAATAGTCTCTTGTAGTCCTACTTGTATGTAATTTGCGTTTCTATGTATCATGGCTATACCTACGTCATCTGCTTAGAAGGTGAATAAAGTCCTCGTGTTTTTTGGTATATCATGTATGCAGATATTGTAGAGTAAAGGACCTAGGACTGATCCTTGGGGTACACCTACTTCTAAGTATCTCAGTGTGAACATTTCATCGTTGAGTTTCACGTAGAATTTTTTGTCTTTCAAATAATTCTTGATTATCCTGCATTTTTGGAGAGTATCCCGCAATTTTCATTTTGTAAGCCAGTCCCTGGTGCCAGACTCTATTGAAGGCTCTTTCTACTCAGTAGAACAAGTCCAGTGGCTTGTTTGTTTTAGATATACTCCGTTAACTTCAATAATTGCTGTTCTGTTGAGCGTTCACTTCTGAATCCGAATTTTACACTTCGAATTATTTTGAGAGTTTAAGTTTCTTCTTTCAAACTTTTTGCTATTATTCTTTTAACTACTTTTCCTAAGGCTGGTAATAAGCTTTTGGGTCTGAATTTTGTGGAAGTTTTCTGTCTCTACCAGGTTTATTGAATATTATTACATACTATTATTATTTTCATTATTAGGAATTAACCGAAAGGTAGGAAATTGGATGCCGTACGAACTGAAGCCAATAGACGTTGTACGCCATTTCTTCACCTGTGAAGAACTGCTCCAACGGCGACAAAAGGGACTTTCGCATCGAATTGTGCACGAGGATAATCCAGAACGTCAGGTAACTTATGGACAACCGATAAGCCGAATATCCATGGCGACAAGATTATGCTGTGTATTTGATGGGGCCAGATGTGTGTGGTGTATTATGAGCTGGTATAATTGAACGAATGAATCACAGGGGAGGAGGTCTACCGATGACAATTTGTGTATTTGAGCCGAAAATTGCCAGAAAAACCGCCACAATACGCCAACAGACACCACAAAGTTATTGACAATGCACATCCATTTAAAAAGTACTTAGAAACATTCGAATTTGAAGTTCTACCCCACCCGCCATACAGCCCAGACATTGCTCCTTTCGATTACCATCTCTTCCTATCGATGCAAGATGGACTCGCTGACCAGCACTTCTCCAATTACGATGAAGCTAAAAAATGGATCGATGCTTACAAAGCGATGCGAGTCGTTATTTTTGCGCAATGGGATGCATCAGTTGCTGAAAGATGGGAAAAAGTAGTGGCTAGGGATGAACAATAATTTGACCTTCGAATGTATGACTATTTTTTCAGAATAAAGTTTCAATTTTCGAAAAAACCCGCACTAATTGATTAATGCTCATAATAAAATACCACAGTTTATTTTTGAATCTTCAACGATGCAACTTGCAATTGAATTGCAATTGAAAAGAAAAATATATTGTCTACCAAAGAAATCTGAAAAAATATACAAACCCTACAAAGATATAAACAGAGTAATGATTATTTAATAGACGATGGTTTAATTAAATAGCAATTATTTATTGGTTTTCCTCTTCGAAATGTTCATCTAAGCTGGTTTATTCGTGAATTATAGTTATCCCTCTCACAGGCAAATTTAACGAAGGGCATTTCTCCTCGACTATTATGCCATAATAGTTCACAATAACGTTTCCGAGAGATACGAATGAAAACGGGAGGTAGGTACGTGTGTGTTAATCAAGATTATGAGGTTATTATAGTTCTCGAGGGGAAACGCACGTCTTACGTGTCATAAATTCAATGCGGGAAGATGTTGTTACGTAAGAGGAAGGGATGAATATATGATCAATTATTCAGGATGTTGTATCTCCTACATTTGCTTTTTGTCTTGCTTTGGTGGGGAGGTCTGTTGAGTTGTTATGTGATCAGCTTGCAATAGATATTATTCTGTATGGATAATATTAAAACTTCCTGTAGATACAAATCTAAGAGAATGCACCGCAACCATGAGAACTGGATGAATGTTTTATATGCAATTTATTCACTACAATTGTTAAGCCAACACTGTTCCCTCCTCAGGTTCATATTTTGAAATCACTCGAAAACATAATAACTTCACATCTTATACAGGTATGGAAAAGACATTCGGAAACATGGGAAATATAATGTTAATCCAGATGACCACGAACGTCCAGTGGAGCACTGGAAGAATCAAAACCTCAGCGCGATGCGATGGCAAATAAACGCCTGTTCTCTCTCTATAGCAGTGAGGGGATGCTTCGATCGAAACGAGACTCTTGACCGCTTTCAGTTCAGGAATCATATCGGTTGAAAATAAACACGACAATCTTATTCCATTGTATGCGAAGAATTCATTTACCACTATTAATGACCCAAATAATTTCCCACGCAAAAATGAGTACTTGGCTTCTTTTCTGCCATAACTGAGCTGAAATTGAAGTAAATTCTGCGAAAATAAGAAATTAAAGAAAAACAAACTCTAAAAAATGCGAGCCAAAATCTAGCCAAATCTATTATAAAGAGATAACATCCCAGAAAAGTCACTGTATGGTGTGGATTTTGGGCGTCATCAGTCCATATTTTCTTGAGAGTGGTATTAGCCAGGCCATCACCGTCAACAGCGAGCGCTATAGGTCGATCATTACCACTTCTTAAGCCTGAATTGGATGATATGGACATCAAAGACATTTGGTTTAAACAGGACGGCGTTACGCGCCAAACACCTCTTGTCATATTGGATATTCTGCAAAAGCGATTTGAGGGCAAGATGAGCTTGATCGTCTCACGTGGAGGTGATGTGAAGTGGTCATCGAAATCGTAAGATTTGATATCGTTAAAATTTCTCTAGTTATGTTATCTTGAGTTGCAGGTCTATGCGAATAAGTCACAAACTACAGCGGTCTCAAAACCAATAGGACCCATGCCATCGCTCAAATTCAACGTGAATTCATGCACCAGTCATGGAAAACTGAACTTTTTGGATGCGCGCCAATCAGCGAAGCCGCGGTGAACCTTTATTCTATTCTCTTATTTCTAATAATTATTTTGAGTTGAACACTTGACGCGTTTCGTTATATTGTAACTTCTTCAAATGCTTTCAAAGAACGATCTATGTTATTGGATAATTTCTTCATTTGTGGAGGTGGTTTACCACAGTAGCTGAAAGAAAAAAATTTTGTTTCGGTTTTTACCTCGGGGTATATTTCAATTCATTCTTTCAATCTAACTCAGACCATAAATGAACATACAAGAATCACAGATAAATTCAAATCATGCATCGACAACATATTTACTAACATCGAAAACTGGCAATCAAGAACATTGGACTTACATATATCGGATCACAGAGCACAGGAATTGATTATTACTAATACATGCCACACAATACCCAAGGTGAAATACTGTAGATCCTTCAACAACGAAGCCAAAAGTGAATTCATAACAAAATTGAGAAAGCAGAACTGGTCATTTATATTCAAAGAGGAGGTAGATAGCAACATTGATTCAAAGTGGCAGGCTTTTCTGAGAACCTTTCAATCTATCCTAAATAAATGTTTCCCACTGAAGAAGTTTAAACCAAAAAAAAATAGGCAAATACCATCAAACACAGAAATAAATAGATGCAAAAGTCAGCTAGATATTTTACTATTGATGAGCAGGTGTAACGTCAAATATAGAGAAATTTATAACAAAACAAAAAAGGACTATGACCAATTAATTTGGAGATACAAAACCCAAACATTTGAAGAGAGAATCAGGAAATCAGATAATAAGAACAAGACAATGTGGTCAATATGTAATGAAATCAGGGGAAGGCAGAAGAACACAGAGGAATGTGGTGTAGAAGGTGATCCCAAGGAAATAGCACAAAAATTCAATAATTATTTCAATAACATCAGCTCACAGACACATCATCAACCAAAATGCAACCTTACACCAAACAACAGATCCATCTATCTTAAAATAACAAATCCTACAGAGATTTTGGAAATAGGGAAAATACTCAAGAATAAACACACCAGTGGAATAGACGAAATACCTACAAGTCTTATTAAACTAGCCTTACCTGAAATAAATGGAGTCCTAGCACACCTGGTAAACCAGTCGTTCAAAGAAGGCAAGTTCCCGGAACAATTGAAAACGGCGATTATCAGACCCATATTAAAAAAAGGAAATCTTCAAGAGCTAGGAAACTACAGACCTATCAGTATTCTGCCAAGTTTTTCAAAAATATTCGAACTGATAATGTGCTCCAGAATCACAGAATTCCTGAATAGTTGTGATTTTTTCAGTAACACACAACACGGATTTCTGAAAGGAAAATCTACCCAAACAGCCATATTTGAATTAACAAAGAACATATTGGAACTGTTGGAAGGAGACAACTTAGCACTGACCATATTTTTGGATATGTCAAAAGCATATGATTCAATAAACCAGGAACACCTGCTCAAGAAACTTCAGGCTATGGAATAAGAGGAAATGCATACAAGTGGATTGAATCATATATATGCAAACGAAAACAAAAAGTGAAAATCATCAAGGAAAGAGAAAATGCTGAATCCACTGAGCTTATAAATAAAAGAGGGATAGTACAAGGAGGTGTATTGGGACCGCTTCTATTCCTAATATTCCTGAATGATTTGGAAGATATAGCCAGAGGAAGATGAAAAACTAATCAACTATGTGGACGACACCAACCTATTGGTAGGAGCAAAAGATGAGTTTACATTGATTCGTGCAGGTACCAACTTCTTCGATAGGACACATGAATGGCTACAGAAGAACGAATTGACTCTTAATGTGGAAAAAACCAACCTTATAGTTTTCAGTACTAACAGAACTAATAAAAGCAAACCAACCAGCATTACTTTAGAAAATAAGGTTATAAATATTGTAGACAGTACTGAATTTTTGGGTGTATTCATAGACTCGTTCATGAATTTTAGAGCACATGTGGAAAATTTAAGTCAGAAATTGATTCAGATTAACTTTGCAATTAAAATATCAAGAAAATACCTGAACGATAAATCAATGAAAATTTTATATTATGCAAATTTTGAATCTAGACTCAGATATGGGATTATTTTTTGGGGAACTAAAAGAAATTTAGAAGAAATGTTTAAAATACAAAAAAGAACAATAAGGGTAATTTTTAAGCTGAAATATAATGAAACTTGTAGAGAATTGTTTAAGCAAAATAACATCTTCACAGTCTATGGGTTATACATTTACGAATGTGCTGTATTCTTACATAAGAACAAAGAAAAATTCACTCAATATAATCACAGTAATAGGTACAACACAAGAACACAAAATTTAAATTTTCCAATTCATAGATTGACTTTAAGTGAAAAACACCCGACATATAGTTTTATAGGAATATTTAATCATTTGCCAAATAAAATTAAGAACATAAATAATTTAAGAATCTTCAAAAACAGAGTGAAATCTTTGATTATAAAACTTGAGCCTTATGAGCTAGGAGATTTTTTTAATGTCACATTAGAGAGCTAACCTATTAATTTTATTTAGACACTATTTCACTTCAGGTGAGCATCTTATCTGTAAGCCTTATTTGAAATAAAGAAGTATTATTATTATTATTATTATTATTATATTTCGTAAAAAGCATTTTAATACTATTTTCTCTCAATAATACTATCTATTATTGATGGATAAAACCGTTATTATGTACTGCATATTGAATTTTTCTTGTTTCTCATAAGACATCTAATCAGAAGGCGTCTTAATACCGGATGATCTTCGTACCGGATAAACTTAGTACCGGATCATCTTAGTACCGGATGATCTTAGTACCGGATGATCTTAGTATCGGATGATCTTAGTACTGGATGATCTTAGTACCGGATGATCTTAGAACTGGACATTCTTGGTTCGAAACTTTTTTTTCTGGGGTGCCTTTTTGGTTAGATTAACTTAATACTAGACAATCTTCCTTGTGCCGGATTCAAAGTAACTTATTGCCGAACCATCTCAGTTCCGGATGCTCTACTGGTCATTTGGAACTAACTAAAACTGAAGACCTACTGATTATATGCAGAATAGTAACTATCGTTCCGACAGCTCGGAAAACAATATTCCAGGAGAAGCTAAAGATAGTGAGATAATTAAGAAAGTAATATGCGATACACTGAGGTGAACGCACGCGTGTAGTTCTGCTCTTCAAGATACGGCTGGTGATATTTTGTCTTATTTAGATAGCACCTATTTTTTTTCGTTCTCTTTTTCCAAGTCATTGAAAAGTTGCAATATGACTACTAGTCAAAAATCTGAATTCGAAAAATACTTAATTGAGACACAAAAATTTGAAAATGTGATCAAAGAAATTTCTAATGTTATCATCAACACAGTGAGCAGAAAATTCGCAGAAAAATTCAATGTTTACGAGGCTAAAATGGCCACTTTGGAAGCAGAAATTCAATTATTGAAATCGAATGCTGATTGAAGTGAGAACAACTTCACTGATGACACACGTTATAAACTTGAGCAAAAAGTGGATTTTCCCGAGCAGAGGACGAAAGATAATAATAACCGTCTCATCGGTATCAGGGAACCCCAAGGAGAAAATGTGTTGACTGAAGTTAAAGAAATTGTTTCATGATAAACTTAACATACCAGTCACCGATGAGATTACCTCTGTATACAGATCGGTTGCTGCTAATATGAAACTACCCCGGCATCTCATTAAGAAGAAACTTCTCGAAGGCTCGAATATAGTTATGAAGGAGGACCTAACGCATGACAGTTGGAAACTTGTCAGAGATTCATCGGAAAAATATGGTTTGAGGAATGTTTGTACGTTTAATGGACCTGTTTTCGTTAGATCGGAGACAGGTGTTAAAAAACTGATTTCTGGTGTGTAATAATTTAGCTTAATTTAGGACAAAATTAGAAAAATCATTTTCTAATGATTTACTAGCTGTGTCTGTTTATGCTTTTGTTGGGTCATTTGAATGTACAATCTTTAGTTACTGAATTTAATGATTTGAAAATATTTATTGAGCGGAATTAATTTGACATACTTGCATTTTCTGAGACTTGGTTAAATGATTCAGTTGATTCGGTGGTTTTAATGATTAAAAATTTTAATTTTGTTAGAGTAGATAGAAATACTGATGCAAGGGGTCAGGGGGTTTCGATATATATTTTTTACAGATATCGATTTGAAGTGAGTGATGTTCCGAACAATTCTAATTTAGAACAGTTTTTTGTAAATTCAATATAATGGAATTTCCTTTGTAATTGCCGTTGTTTATAAACCACCTCAATTGCCATATAAACTTTTTATTGATTCTCTAGAAACTAGTTTGACTCATGCACTATTTTATTGTGAGGATATTATCACTGTTGGCGATATTAACGTTAATTTTCTGAATAACAATTTACCATCAGTAAAATATTTCAATTCTATGCTTTCCTCTATTGGTATGTACCAACTCATATTACCTCAACTTCGGAATCTCTTATTGATGTGATATTGAGCAATGAAAACAGCATTGTTGGTTCAACCTTCTCATGTCAATCTGATTTTTCTTTGCATGAATGTGTAGCGTGTAAAATAAGAGTGGAAAAATCGAAGCTTGAACCGCGGATTTTGATTGTCAGGAATTGCAGAGGGTTTGATGATCAATTGCTTTTTGACATTGCTGAATGTCAAAACATTCAAGAATGTTTTACATAAACGATGTTGATGAGAAGGTGAAATTTTTTTCGGATGCACTATCGGATTTGTTTGGTAAACATTTCCCTGCTGGAATTATATGGATCACGAAAAAGCGTGCGCAGTGAATGACAGATTGAATAAGGGAATTAATGAAGGGGAGAGACTGGGCTCAAGCACGATATAAAAAATATAAAACTGAGGCTATGTGGGAGGAATCCTATCATCTACGTAATAGGATGAATCATGCTAGAACTAGAGAAAATCGATTATATTTTCATTATATCATCATGAATACTTCATGAACAATGGAATGGGAACAATGGAAAGAACTCAAATCGATGGAATATCGAATAAATCACGGTCAGATCTAATTTTTGATGATCCTGATGAAATAAATGATTATTTTCTGAAAAATATTTCAAAAAGTTCAGATAGTTCGGTATTTGATTACTATAGAGACAATCCCATCTGCTCGGAACTGTTTAATTTTCGTCTTGTTAATGAGGACACTGTCTTAAAATTCTTGAAGAAACTTAAAAATAGTGCTCCTGGCTATTATAACCTTTCGGTATCTTTCATTAAGATCTGCTGTCCTCTTATCCTTCTATACATTGTCAACATCTTCAATTCAATTTTGCTCAGTTCCACATTCCCTACTTCGTGGAAGCACGCACAAATAACGCCTATTCCCAGAACCAGTAGTCCTCAAGAGCTCTCAGATCTGAGAGCCATCATCATTCTATCGGGTTTATCCAAACTGCTGGAAAAGATAATGGCTGACCAACTTGCTGAATATCTGGGAAATAACGCGATTTTGCCTGAAATCCAGTCGGGCTTCCGTCCCGGATGTAGTTCTACTAGAGCACTGCTAAAGGTAACTGATGATATCCTACGCTCACTTGATGACTCCAAGTGTGTGGCCTTGTTTCTGCTTGACTTCAGCAGGGCTTTCGATTCGGTTAAACACGATATTCTTTTAGCTATTTCAACATCTTGTGGAGTCTGCGGGGATGCGTTTCAGCTCTTTGAGTCATATCTCACGGGACGTTCGCAAAGTGTGAAGTTGGGTAAGGGGGTCTTCCAGGATAGAATTGTTCTGAATGAAGTCCCACAGGGCTCGGTTCTTGGTCCGCTTTTTTTTTTGGTTTACACTAGCCAATTCATCAAGTTTATTCGATATTGTAACGTCCATATGTACGCAGATGACTTTCAGCTCCACTAAGATTTCACCGTACTCGACCTGAATAATGCAGCGTTGAGAATGAATGATGATCTAAAACAACTAGCGGACATTGCAGCGAAACATTCATTGAATTTGAACACAAAAAAATCATTTGCTCTAGTATTCGGTTCGAATGAGAACAAAAAAATAGTTAAAGACAAGTTCAAGCCAACAATAAATAATGATGTTATTCAATTCATAAATTGCGTAAGAGACTTAGGTTTGGTCTTGGACGATTCTTTGAGATTTCGTGAACACGTGGTGAGTGCAGTTCGAAGAGCGTATGAAGCATTGAGATTGCTTTATCCACTTAGATCGTATCTGCCCATTCATACTAAAAGGTTCTGTGCGAGACTTTGGTATTATCACAGTTCACTTATTGTTCTCCTGTGTTTAGTTTTTGTCTTGATCAAGAAACGCTGGGTCGGATCCAACGTGTGCAGATCTGCTGTACCAGGTTCATCTACGGAAGTAGAAAGAATGATCATGTGTCACATAAGCTGGGAGAGTTGAGTTGGCTTCCAATGAGGATTTGTTTTGAATTTTACGTTCTCTGTACATTTCATATCATTTTGAAGAGAAGCCCACCTTATCTCTACGAAAAAATGGTTTACAGAACTGACGTTCATAATATCAACATACTTCGCAGAAATATATCATCGTATCCTCATCACAGGACATCTACTTTTAAAAGAAGTTTCAGTTACAACATTTGCAGGCTGTGTAGTGGCATTCCTAATGAATTTAAATTGTTGAATCAAGCTGGGTTCAAGATAAAGATCAAAGCTCATCTCCTCGATTCCTCATCAACATGATGTCTTGATAGTCTCTGTGAATTATGTTTGCTGATATGCTCATTTTATTTCTTTGTATGCTTTCATTTTTTTTCCTCATTTTTGATTAAGTTATGTTTAAATGTACATTTTGTAGACTACAAGGGTTAAGTGGTAGAGGACCTTTGGGTGAACTTCCCCTTGAGATTTATAGTGAAATAAAGACATGATTTATTATATTATTATAAGTCCTAATGTGAATCTCGGATCTCAAGCTAATTGTAAAAGTATATTATACTGTAAATGAGAGTCAGTATTTTAACTGTAAGGTTTAAATCAATGGATAGGGAAAAAAAATTCCTTTTTCACTATCAGATTGACAATTTGGTGTTAATTCGGGAAATATAAGTTTTATTTATCCTTTCATTGGCTCACTATGAGGCATTTTACGAAGTAGGACGTACAAAATCGCTAGCGCCAGCTAGAGCGTTTTAATTTCACTTCCTTTTATTTTTTTATCATAGCCTTCGCTGTGGTGGGTTAGCGATTTGGTTTAAATTTTTCTGGTTTCAGATTCAATCCATAATTATTTTTGTTTTTCAAGAAAATGTTCAATACAACAACTTTTTGTTTTTGTTTATTATTTCAATATTTTCCATTTATATTAATAACTTCTATAAACAGATTCAATCTTTCTTATTCATACCCCAATTTTCAATGCAGCAAATAATATCCTACCCTCATAATTTGAGGTTGCTGGTTTGAGATGCAATCCATAATTCTATTTAAAACTGAAATATTTTTTTAGTCGTTTAATATTCTTCAATTATACCAATATCTTCTGTTGTCATATTCAATCGATAAAATTGTTGATTTTAACTTTAAAACTTAATGAAATCTCTGTATAATTTAATTAATAAGAAACTGAATCAAAATCTTCGAAACATTAAGTACCTATCTGTACGGACTTACAGAATCCACAAATATCATACAGCTCTCCAAAATATGAAGGAATCTACAGAAAATAAAGAATATTGTCAGAAATTCAATAGCTTACATGCCGATACAGTTTATTCAAATAAATAATATGATTTACAAAATTTATACAAAATAATGATTTACATAAATTAAAAAATATAGCACATTCTCCAGAACAACGCTTGAAACTCTTATCCATTATCCTCAGTCATGTACTATTATAAGATTTTGAGGGTACAAAAAAAATATAAGACAGCATGTAGGAGTATTGGATGGAGTAGTCCGTTATTTTGTGATGGTTCATTTTACGTGGAATGAAATGAGAAATTACTTTGTTTTTTACCACTTTCTTTTACTGATTTTACGGTGATTCGAGTTTCACTACGAAACTCGAGTCACTGTAAATTCAGTAAATAAAAGTGATAGAAAACAAAGTAATTTCTCATTTCATTCCAATTAGCATGTAGGAGGTTAACTCAAAAAATATTGTCAACTCTTTGTTTACTAACAAAAACAGAAATATAAAACAAAGCACGGTTCAAATTCAACTATATCAAAAAAGTGTTTTACGCATGTAAGAAAAAAATGAAATTTCTATTATACATAAAGTAAACTTAAAGGTATTCTTACCAGGGAATAATATTTTAATTTAAATTTCACATCCTTGAATAGAATTATTCTGTGAGACCCATACATAATTTAAGGAGAAAAAATTACTAAAAATGTCTCAGAAAACTGTGTTTTTCTTTATGTATATATATAGAATGCTCAAATATCATACAAAATTGATGTAAATATAGAAAATAATGCTAACAGAAATGAAATAACATACATAGCCAATATAGCTATATGAAACAGCTCTATCGGGTACTGACATATTTAATACCTCATATTTCATTTGAAAGAATATCCGACGTTCATTGATTCTGAGTAATTAGGTTCTTTGGTCTGTTCCAAGAGAATTTCGTCGAAATTAATTAAAAAGTATTTAGATACTTAATTGTTTCAGCCGTTACTATTTGGTAGATGATCATAATTAAAACAAATTGTAGAAATTTCTATGTTTTACCACAAATAAAAATATATTTCACACATTTTCTTGTGACTCGAGTTTCGGGTAATGAACTATCCCATCATCAGACAACTGAAGATCTAACAGTGGTACAGAGGTATTTAAACAAAAGTGATAAATATTTTCAATATTTCAATAAATTCTAACACCTAATAGTGGTACAGAGGTTTACAAGCGGAACGTGATAAAAACCTGGTTAAAAAGAGGGGCCTTCTAACAGATATCGGAATGTCGGCAATCGACAAAGAAGGTTATTAAACAAATGGTACCCATTTAAATATCTCAAATAATTTTTGGGGTTACATAGCTCCGTACAGTCATTCATTACTTTTACCTTATTTTGTTGTACATCTGAAATATTCGGATTTACATAGCTCCATACAGTCATTCATTATTTTTTAAATTATTTTTATTGTGAACGAATTTGAAAATTTCAATAATCAAGTTTCTTTTCATTTGAATCTACATGTAAAATTTTCTTAAGATTTTCTTTTGTCGAAAGGAATAACTGTTTTCTAAAGAATGAGTGGCAAAAGTTGAATTTTTGTTTACTTTTCATTAAATTTATATTATTTTCGTTGAAAAAGGTTTTAAACAGATGTTACTTTTTGAATATCTCAAATATTTTCGATTTACATAGCTCCGTACAGTCATTCATTATTTTTACATTATTGTTATTGTGAACTAATTCGTTCACAATAAAAATAATTTAAAAAATAATGAATGACTGTATGGATATATGTAAATCCAAATATTTGAGATGTACAACAAAATAACGTAAAAATAATGAATGACTGTACGGAGCTATGTAACCCCAAAAATTATTTGAAATATTTAAATGGGTACCATCTGTTTAATAACCTTCTTTGTCGATTGCCGACATTCCGATATCTGTTAGAAGGCCCTTTTTTAACCGGGTTTTTATCACGTTTCGCTTGTAAACCTCTGTACCACTATTAGGTGTTAGAATCTAATGAAATATTCAAAATATTTATCACTTTTGTTTAAATACCTCTGTACCACTGTTAGTTCTTCAGTTGTCTGATGATTAGATAGTTCATTTCCCGAAACTCGAGTCACAAGAAAGTGTGTAAAATATATTTTTATTGGTAGTAAAACATAGTAATTTCTACAAATTCTTTTAATTAAAAGTATTTATATTACATTATATTATATATTTTAAGCTTCTTTGAAGTATTCTGATATTTTCTGGCAATACTGTTTTATGTGTGAAAAAAATAGAATGGATGAAATGTTTCATGCTAATGATACGACAGTAATAGTCAACAAGGTAAAATCTTATCCATCTTCTCCTTCTTGATTCAGTCGTATATACTGCATTCGAACGAGGAATTACCCAGCATCAACGCAAATGTACCCCAATCATTATTTCCTTCAGAAAATGGGGAATGTTGCGGTTTCTTTGTAACTACGCGCTGATTGAAGATTCATCAAATTTCTCATCTGCCTTACTTTGTTGATATTTGCTGTGCTCGCGTACAAGTGAGTTAATGCTTGAATTGCTCCCAAAGTTATTAGAAGACAAACGAAGTATGGAAATTTTCCCCAAATGAATTTTCAGACGAACTATAAATTGGATGGGGTTGTACAGTCAGCTCTTTGATCAGCCTTAGAACATCTGTAGAAGTGATGTGTGCATAATATCAGTTTGATTTCATCATTGTGTGTGTTGAAAAACCTTAGAAAAGATTTTTCTGTTATTGATTACTCTTAATTAAACTCAGGAAGCCACTGGAGTGATCAACATTAGGTGCCTTCTTGCGGTTTCTTCTGTTACTCATATACATTGCGTGTTAATATCAAATTATCATATTGAGTAAGTGATTTGAATCAATATTCACGATAAAAATGTGGCTGTTTTTCAAATGAAAATAAAAAATAATTGTAAACGTAAGGAGCAGTGTTTGTGTTTCTGTAGCAGCAGTTAAAATCCAGTTATTTGAAAAAATTTCTGTCAAATAATAAAAAGAGGTTTTTCTTTGATAGAGGGATTACTGAAAAATTTAGAATATCATGAAGATTTATTCTGTTAACCTCCTACAAATTTTAATTTCAAAAAAATTTTCAATGAAAAATTTTTACAATTAAATGAATGTCTTATAAAAACACTGTTTCAATTAAGTAGTTATAAAGAAATAACACTTATTACAAAGTACTATAAGTTAATTAAAGAATTCATAGAAATATGAATTATCAATAAAAATTACTAAATAAACAGTTGGAAGGTACAAGTGTTTTTCTGAGACATCTTTTTGATTTAATCCTAAAAGTTTTTGAATACAAAAATTTGTAGGAGATTAACAGAATACTACTCTGTCAAGAAAGTACCGGGAAATTTCAATTAAAACAACATTTTTACATTTAATCGTCAAAATTTATTGGGTCGCCTTCACAATAGGCTCCATTTGCTCCAATACATCTATGCCAACGGTACTTCCAATTATCGAAACATTTTTTATAGGCGCTTTCCGGGATGGACTTTAGCTCTCGCGCCGAATTTTGTTTTATGGCTTCAATCGCCTCAAAACGGGTGCCACGAAGGGGCAATTTTAGTTTTGGGAAGAGGAAAAAGTCGCAGGGAGCCAAATCCGGCGAATACGGTGGTTGCTGAAGCACGTTTGTTAAGTTTTTGGCGAGAAAGTCAGTCACAATCGTAGCTCGGTGAGAAGGCGCGTTATCGTCATGCAAAATCCATGAGTTGTTCGCCCACAAATTTGGCCACTTCTTACGGATACGCTCACGCAAACGTTTCATAACGCCTAGGTAATACTCCTTGTTAACCGTCTGACCCTCTGGAATGAATTCGTAGTGCACCACGTCACCACGTCGAAGAAAACAATGAGCATCATCTTCATTTTCGAGCGGCTTTGACGTGGTTTTTTCGGTTTCGGCTCATTTTTTGCCACCCATTCCGATGTTTGCTGGCTTGTTTGCATATCGTACTCGTAGACCCAGGTCTCATCGCCAGTTATAATGCGTTCCATTAATGTAGAATCGGAATTACAGCGATCCAGCATGTCTGAAGCAACCTGTTCGCGATGACGTTTTTGAAGAAAATTCAGGTCTTTCGGTACGAGTCGTGCGGCCACCTTTCTCGTGCCCAAAATATCAATCAAAATCGTACGTGCGGACTCGTGGGATATCTTAAGATCATGTGCTATCTCTCTCAAGCTGGTACGACGGTTTTCCAGCACCCTTTCCTTAATTTTATCGACGTTATCTTCGATCGAAGCCGTCGATGGGCGACCACTTCACGACCGTCCTTGAAGGCACTGTACCACTGATATGCACGAGTTTTCGATAGAGCATTATCACCAAAGGCCTTTTGCAACATTTTCAATGCATCGGCACACGAAAATTCATTTGCAATACAAAACTTTAAACAAATTCTTTACTCAACGTAATCACCCATAGTAAAAATCGGCACGCACTCTGACATCGACTGACTTAATCAGCTGTTGCAAACACACTTGTTGACAGATCCCGCTCAAGCTTGGCATAGTAATCAAGGACAGTGGTACCAACTTAGGAAAAAAAAATTTTACCTGCCTCATTGCCCCGCCAGATTTAAATCGATAATTCCCGGTACTTTATTGACAGAATGTATATAAGGATATTAATTCGATAGTTTTTGTATATAGTTTCAATATATATTGTAGAAGTTAGAATATATAATTCTGATTTTAAAGTCATTTGAATTTTACTTCTATCAAGTATTGACTCACATTCAAATTGTTTTTTAAATTATGAAATAATTTCATATAGAGTCTTTATATTATTATTATTATTATTATTATTATATCCACAATATATTCCTCAATTATTTATTATTTTTGAAATTCTGGTTATTTTTCTTATCATGGGACATTATTTGGGGTGAATAAGTTTTGTTATTGTTTTTCGGTGTTCCGAGTACAAATAGTTATAGATTATACGTAACAATACGTTGATCACTTCTGTTTTATTTTGGATACTTTAAAGCTTACTTCAAGTTTATTCGTTCCATATTTTATCTTATTTTGGTAAGTTGAATTTTGATCTTGTTATATATTTGAATCTGAATTCAATACATTTCTGATGAGGTCAGATAGACCGAAATAGCTATCGAATGTTCGAGTTCTTGTTCCATTATTTTTATTTGATCCTTTATTTTGATAATTTTAGATAATTTTGGAATAGTGGATTTTCTTGTATTTGTATGTGAATATACATACTTATATAGTTTTTGTTAATACATTTGTATTAACACATTTCAAGTCGAGATGTAAAAAGGTTTTTTCCGAGACATTGAAAAATACTTTATATTGATTATATATAAGGATATTAATTCGATAGTTTTTGTATATAGTTTCAATATATATTGTAGAAGTTAGAATATATAATTCTGATTTTAAAGTCATTTAAATTTTACTCCTATCAAGTATTGACTCACATCCAAATTGTTTTTTAAATTATGAAATAATTTCATATAGAGTCTTTATATCCACAATATATTCCTCAATTATTTATTATTTTTGAAATTCTGGTTATTTTTCTTATCATGGGACATTATTTGGGGTGAATAAGTTTTGTTATTGTTTTTCTGTGTTCCGAGTACAAATAGTTATAGATTATACGTAACAATACGTTGATCACTTCTGTTTTATTTTGGATAATTTAAAGCTTACTTCAAGTTTATTCGTTCCATATTTCATCTTATTTTGGTAAGTTGAATTTTGATCTTGTTATATTTTTGAATCTGAATTCAATACATTTCTGATGAGGTCAGATAGACCGAAATAGCTATCGAATGTTCGAGTTCTTGTTCAATTATTTTTATTTGATCCTTTATTTTGATAATTTTAGATAATTTTGGAATAGTGGATTTTCTTGTATTTGTATGTAAATATACATACTTATATAGTTTTTGTTAATACATTTGTATTAATACATTTCAAGTCGGGATGTAAAAAAGTTTTTTCCGAGACATTGAAAAATATTTCCTACTGATTATATATAAGGATATCAATTTGATAGTTTTTGTAAATAGTTTCAATATCTATTGTAGAAGTTAGAATATATAATCTGAATTTAAAGTCATTTATATTTTTAATTGTTACTGTGTTATGAAAAACATACCAATATTTATTTGGCGATGTAGATACTTGCGCCTTCTATCGTCGTTTTCGTGAACTCGCCCATAATAAGGGAACTTTCTTACAGCGAGGGCGCGAAAACTCCATCCCTATGTGTTTAAGAAAGCTGCCAAGGAAAAGTTTCGTTCGTGTTTCTTACGTCCAAGCGTAGATAGGACCACTTCGGGTATCATCGGAATCGGCGTCAACAATCATGAAGTTTCGGAATTTGTAGGGTAAAATTATTTGAATTTTTGTAACAAAATTTAGGCACGATCATTACGACATCAGAAATTATGGAATTCAGTGATAAAGTTTTGAGTTATATCTATACGAGTTCGAGATCAACTTTTGAATTTTCTAAGTAAATAGTAATATTGATAATGGTAAGGATAATATACATTTATCTGCAAAACAGTACACATTTGCAAGGTAAAAATATTTATAAATACAATATACATACAGAATGTGCAAGAAGAAAAACCGAAACGTTGAATCTTATCTTCAGAGTAACAGGTACCATGAAACAAATCTATACATAATAATTGACAACATAAAACTCCATACATTGAATGACAAGAAATGAAATAATAAGTTATATGATTAATCGATTAGAGAAGTAGGTCAAATTTGACGATGTGAATAGTATCCAGTGAAAAATGTATTTTTGGGAATTTTTTTGGAAATACAGATATCATTCCACACACGCATTCAGTTTCGACATGCTGTAGATATTTTTGAATTGACTTTTTATTAAACTAATTAAAAAAGCTCAGATCAAAATTTAATCCATACATTAGGTGTGTACATATCAAACATTTGATAATTATTCTGTTCCTTTAAATGATTTATTCGTATATTCACGGAATATTTTTCATTGAGTTAAAAAAAATTTCATCAGGAAAAACCTGTACATTTAATATGATTTCATTATCATGAAAAAATAGGCAAATGAACAAAAGCAGACGTTCCTGAAAAAGTCGTCGTGTTAGTACCTCTTAAATAATTTTTTTCATTAGTAGTTTATTTCTTCAATAACGGAAATTATTCATTATATATTTGCCTCTTTGTTGAATTTTTCATAACCACACAGCTATTTTTACTTTTCAAGGAATGAAATGTACACTTTTTGTCACATGAACTCATAGTTCCTCTCTTAAATTCTTGAAAATAAGCATTTTATGACTTAATACCCGATTGCGTCACGAAAAAAAAAATAACGGTTGAAATAAAAGATGAATTACCTTTTATTAAAAATTCATACGAAATGAAAATAATGAAAAGTAGGAATTTTTGATTGATAGAAGGATTTTTCAATATCTTAAATATCAGATTAACTCTTCCATTCTTTATGTCAACTAAGATTGGAACATTAATTTAATTTAATTTTAATAAGTTTTCAAGGAGAATGTTCCGAAAAATATAATTCGTAGCGAGGTTATTAGAATTAATATGTTTGATATTTAGGATATATTCATACGAAGTTCATTCAGATTAGGCTATTTCTCTCATGAAAAATCAAAAATATGGAAATAATTCATATCCTGTTCTTAACTCTTTGTCAATATATTTTTTCACATCCAACAAATCGAAAAATATCCTAAATAGAACAGAACGTCTTCACGTCGATAATCAAGTGTTCGCCATCCGCCATATTCAGCAGGGCCACTGGAATCCTTGCCGAAAGTATTCTCCTTCCAAGCGTCGTTGCTAAGAAGACGAAGGCGACATTCTTTAAGCTTCGAGGAGCGTTGAATTTCTTGAAAACTTTTCCTCTTCTTTAACAGAGTGCGCCACTTATTCCATAAAATAAATAAGAATATTTAATACGCAAATTTTTTTTACCATGCGAATCAAAAAAAAGGAATTCATTACTTGTTCCTACTTTGTAAATTTTCCTGAATATTCCTTTTTTTTAAATCTGAGTGCCTTAGGAACAGACATTTCTCCTATGAAAACTATCGATTAATTATAATCTATTTCCCACGATTGCAATGCATAGAATTGAAGCAATCCGACTGAGCTGGGAAACGCCAAATCGTATTCTCGGAATATGAACTGACAATCAAGACGCCTGTGTACGTAGTTTTATCGACGTCTCGACGCTATCGTCTTGCGGTTGGTTTGCGGTTAAAAGGGCGGGGCTGTGGTCGGAAATCGAATTTCCCATTGGTTCATTTTCTTGTGGTTTACGCATGTGGGTGATTATTACATTTTTATTGGGGAGCTCACCTCTTCTGCGGTTGGATTTATGCTATCTTCGGGGCCTATTGGAAGAAAATTCTGAGGAATCGCGGCTTCGGATCTTTTCCCACGGGAAAAATCGATATTCTACTTGGAAATGTGATACAAGGAATTCTTAAACATTTTTTCGGGTAAATTGTAGATTGGTTCGATGAAAATATAAGATTGGAATGGAGTAACACTTGTATATAAAGCAGCTCATTATTTTGAATATCGAAGATCTCGTTTCTCAATTTTCCTCTTCAATGTTTTCAATTTCAGGTTCATTTATGGCATTTTGAATTTTTTTATATAAAGTAACTTTTGGATATAACAACATTTTGTATTATTTCATTCGTAAAAGGTAAAATTTCGCTGTTAGTCTAGTAGTTTATGATATAAAGTAATTTCATTATTTCTACTGAACTTCTTATTGAAATGATTGATACCTTCCTATTTCTTATCCGAATTCGGGCATCATGGCGACTTTTTGAAAGTCAAACTGGATAAGAGAATTTAATTAAGAGATGACTAATAGATTTCATATTCAGTAAAAAAAAAGACAATCAGTATAATAACGAATAGTGCCTTACGTGTAACTTCGAAATCAGAATAATAAAAAATTGAGAGGTGTCAAGGGACACTCGGATGGAACAAAGTTCCTTTCGGTTAATTAGTGAAGGAATTGTAATAAAATTTAATTTTTTTCAATTATGATAATATTTTTTTATCATTAATAAATATAATGTAATATAAACTTAATTAGTAGGCTCAATTTTAGTAATAATTGGATTGTGGTAACTGAAGTAGGAAACATATGTTTGGGATTCTATTTTATTCAAATGTCTTGAAAAAACTGCGATGGTAGTATTATATTTTGTTCTCGATTCTGCTGGATTATTGTTTATTCTTAAATCAAATTCTTCCTCTAGAAACTGTAGTAATGGTTTTGATTTTTCATAACTGAAGTTGATGTTAAAATCACCGGCCAAAATGAGTGGACGTTTATCTAAATTTCTGTTGTGTCTGCTAAGCGTTTGAGATACATCTTTACAATACTCTAGCAGTGCTAGATGAATGAACTCCTGAATATCTATTGATTTGTTATTTGGTGAGACATATATGACTGCCATGATTAAAGTAACGCCCTTTTCCATTACACACTCTGCTGCACATAAATCTTTAACACTTGCAAGTCCTGAATATTGTTCATAATGACCGACATATTTGGTGTTATAAGATTGGTCGTATCATTGAGTTGTGACAAATCGCAACACCACCTGAACCAACAAAATCACGTTTAAAGTGAGCTATACAATTGAAATTCGGTATATCACATTCTTCTTGATTGTCCAACCATGTCTCTGATAATAACAAAATATTTGTTTTTTCTATAACAGAGTCGATCAAATCAACTGAATGTTTACGAAGGCTTTGGACGTTGAACGTACACAATGAAATGCCTTCATCTCTAGTAATGAAATGAATGACTGATTTTGCCTTCGCTTCAAGCTTATTTAATGACAATCTCTGAAACTCTTGTACTACAGATATTGTTGATGAAGCTTGTACTCGATTATGATGAAATCGAAATTTAGTTTCATCATCATCAAATGTAACGATTAATAAACCTAATACACTAAACAAAAATAATCGTCGCGACACTACACTGTTTAATGCGAGAGAAACACGTGCACGCCGCTCGGCTTGAAACTATAGCAAAAAGTGTCGTTACAACTATTGATCTTAATTTTTTTCGTCCAGCCCCCTTTCGCAACTTTCAAACTTAGATGTGCTAATCAAATAAATAAAATGAATTATCCTGAGACTTGACCTCGAATTATAATCGTTCGACCTTTACGTTTCTTTCGTACTGCAACAACATTAGCCGCAGATAAATTTTAATATTCAAAAAAATATGTGTTTCAATATAAAAATTATATTAAATGAATGGAGTATGCGCTTGTCTTTAGGTGAAATATTATAACAATTTTATTTAAAAAAATTCACACAGTTTTTATGTTTCACCATGTATTCAGAATCCTAACATGTGTTTCGGTCTTTCAACCATCTTCAAAGAAGTACAAAGAGGAAATAAACTTTAAATTGAAAAGGTTCTTTCATTACACTTAGGACATCTGTGTATTTTTATGGCGCATGGAAATAACAGCATCCGATATAGGGGTGTTGTATTAGGAAATATGTTAAATTCTCCTATTTGTCAATGGTTTTTTGATTGAAAGAATCTCCAAATAGTACATCAATTTAACCTTATTAACATTATGTAATAAAGTGACATCTATCTCATTAAAAAAATGATTATTTTACTTCAATGTTGATGCAAACCCGGTTGATTTCTAGTTTTTTCTGTTCTATTTGGAAAAACCAGAAATCAACCGGATTTGCATAACATTTTATGAAAAATAATGATTTTCTCAATGAGAAAGATGTTACTTTACTTTATAATATTAATCAGGTAACTATTTGGAGATTCTTTCAATCAATTGAGGCATTGAGAAAAGGGAGAAGTTAACAAATTCTCCAATACTCTTCGGTAACACCTCTGTATTGGATGTTGTTATTTCCATGCGCCATAAAAATACACAGATGTCATAAGTGTAATAAGAGAACCTTTTCAATCTTAAGTTTAGTTCCTTTTTGAAGATGATCTAAAAGACCGAAACACGTGTCAGTATCCTGAATAAATAGTGAAACATAAAAACTGTGAAAATTTTTTAAATAAAAACGCAAAATTATAGCTTACACTCAGTTCAAAACAAAGTCGATCAATTGAACTTACAAGTTGACGAAATAGATACTATTTACCTGATAGAAACTTGGCTCAATTAATATCAAGTAAGGTATATGAATTTAGAAAATTATAACATTGGAACTTATCATTATAGGCACTTCAATAAAAATGGAGCTGTATTAATAGCAACGAAAGATAACTATTAAGAAGATAACTTTTATAAGGCAATCTCACTGGAAAAACTGACAGAGGTGGCACTTGAGAGGGAAACCGACTTACAAACAAATGGCAATATTAATACTGTTATAACTAGATGATACACATCATTACCGGATTCGATGGATTTTTTTGGTCGATTATTGATGTTATGAATAATCTGATAGATAACTTCTGAAAAGTAAATAATAATAGCAATATAACATTAATTTTCTCATTGTTACTAAGCTAGCCAAGGCAATAATAATAATAATTTATTTGTACCAAACAAATTTTGTTACAACTTAAATGAAATTCTTATGTCAACAAAAAATAATAGAAAGTATTGTTATGATATCAATAAATGATTTTAGAATTAATATTGATTAGCAGCCCCACGTTGGGCGCCAATCTATAATGATATTAATATAAGGAATTTTTAATAATTAATTATTATTACTTAGAGGTATTAATGAAAAAAGTTCTGTTTGATTAGCTTTCAAAGGGTTAATTTTATTATGGAATTTACTTTAATAATATGAATACTTGTTAGATCACCCTCGTACCTAATTGAATATTTTATGTGTGCGCCAGCTTACTCTTAGTATTATAATTTTTTAATTGAGAATTGAAATTTAAATATTATTAATTTTGATTAGTTTCAATCGGGGGGGCTCAATTTGAATTTAAACTGAGTTAATTTTTAAAATATATATCAAATCAACGTAATCTGAAATATAAATCTGTGACCACTAAACTAATCTAATGTCTATGTAAAAAAAATAAAATTTCAGGAAGTTGACTTTAAAGATCACAAGATTTAATTAGTTCTAACTTTAGTGACTTTTTCTTCAGTTTCATTGTTCCTTTTTGATTGTCCTTGATCTCTTTCAGGAAAACTGCAGGATTCTTCGAGAAGGATATTTCTGGAATGTTCTTTTAGGTTTTGGAGACGTATATTTTCGAAGATTAATTTATTCAGAGCGACGTATATGGACTCTGGGGCATTTTAATACTGAATAACATTTCTTCTGCTTCGTTCTTTTATAGTTTTATCGAGAAATTGAATTCCACAGCTCACTAGCTTTTGTCAAAATTATTGGAAAATGATGCTTTCAGTGATTATATAAAATTTACATTATTTCTTGCTTTGAGAGTACTCTAGAAATTAAATCTATTTTTTATCTACATTTTGTTATCACTTTCATGTTAAATAGAACAGTGAAAGCCTTGCTTTTCATCCGTAATGTATTTCAAGTGTCAAAATTTCACAAAGTTTAACTTCTAATCTTCTAACTTATAATTACCTATGAAATTGATTACATTACTTGAGCTCATTTACTATTAAAACTTTATCAATTCAGGGATAATTCTTACATACATTTTTTCGAAATTTCTGATGTAGACACTATATTTCATTGAATTAATTGATTTTCGATTAATTTTGCCTTATTGACACTATTTAGGTAAGTTAGATTTAATTTAGCTCGTACTTTGTCAATAATTTCACTTCAGTTTATATATGTTTCATAATAGTAACAAATCTCTTCAAATTTTTTTTTATTCATCTCATTATTCTCAAGATCAAGAATCTTCTCAAAGATCACTGATACTCAATGTGAATAGTTGAAGGGTTATGAAGGTAAAACCCATAAAATTACCAAAGTGAGAAAAATGTACTATACATCTCCTACAAGGCCTGAAATAATAAATAAAATATGAGTTCATTTATGTGAAGGAAATTTGATGAGCCTACTTATTTTCTGTTGCAAAATGGCGAATGACACGCTTGTAGGTAATTTTCTATTCTTTAATTTCTCAATTCATTTAACTCCTGGTTACAGCTTGTATTGAATTAAATGATTGAATTCTTGATTAAAAGTCAACATATTTTATGCTTAATTTGTTTTATTCCTAAGAGATAATTTTATGTTGCAAATTGGCGAAGGGGCAGCTGTAAGTAATTTTCCAGCTTTAATATTCTAGATTCATTTAAATTGTTGTTGCTCTGGGGTTCTGAATAAAAAAATATCCAAATATATATCAAATAGTTTACCTGCTTGTCACCTAATGGAATATAATGAATATTATATTGCGAAATGGCGAATGGATAGTTTGTATATTATTTTTCCATATTGATTTATTCGATT
This sequence comes from Megalocaria dilatata, assembly GCA_034642435.1. Classification (NCBI taxonomy): domain Eukaryota; kingdom Metazoa; phylum Arthropoda; class Insecta; order Coleoptera; family Coccinellidae; genus Megalocaria; species Megalocaria dilatata. Next base: position 44,708,617 of record CM067859.1, on the reverse strand, counting down.
TGTTGTGACTTGGATGTTTAATGAAAAAACAACATTTTCAGTATACATTAGGGTGTCCGTTATTTACGAAATTGATTATTTCTCTTGCGACTCCCTCTAAATTTTTAGTTTATCATCTAAAACAAGATATTAGACCATCATAAGCCTCTAATTTTCATAACAACCTTTGCCCCAAAGACGATACATTTTCCATTTAAATTGCATGGGATTTTGCCACTTTTTGCAAATATTTTTTTTTCTTGGACTTGTTTGTTCGTAGCCATAACAAACTCATATTCTTGTACAGAATTGAACGCTCTACAAAAAAGGTCTCCTAAAATTTTTCGATAAATTCACTTCTTCAAAAGTTATTCAAAGTTAAAGTTGACCTCAAGATAAATTCTTGAATTTTTGCACGATTTTTAGGCACGATGGATGTTGAGGAAATCAAATTTTATAAACCGGGGGCATTCCATCATGCTCGATGGATGTCCAAAGCAATTTATAGTTTAAAAATGTATATTTTCCGAGACAGTATTAAGTTAAGCGCTCAAGATGAGAAAAATCTTCAGGAAATTTCATTATTTATTGTTTTTGTTTATGTTCCATATTGGTACTCTTCACCTTTAGCTGCAGCTGCACCAAATCAAGATCTCGAATTTATCAAATCTGTTTATAATTATAGATCAATCGATAAAAATTTATCTAATGCAGTTCTTGAAAAATTTCGAAACCATTTATGGTATTTGAGTCCTGAAGCTGCAGCCTTATCATTTTTCGACAAAAATATATCTCTTTGTGTCAGGCAAAAAATGGTAGAGGCTTTAGAATTGAATAATGAACAGTTCGATATTCCTAAACGCTTTATCTTTGATTTTAAATGGTTCACAAATAAAAACATTGATTATTTTATAAATTCAAATTCTTTACAACTTTTTGAAAGGTTTTCAATTGATACAAGCTTTCTGCAGTTAGACAGTACTAAATGGTTAGAGGATCCTGGATATTTAAGAGGTTTAGAAATTGTAAAAAATTTGAGAGTAGTTAATGATACAGCAGAAAGAGCTGTTAAATTGTCAGAAGAATACATTTATATTATAGCTAGAAGTGAAGATGAAAAACAATTTGTGATTCAGGTTGTAAGCGAGTATAAAAAAAGTATCAAAAGGTAACTTAACAATGTTTAATTAAGTAAATCAAGTATACTGAAATGGTTTAAATTTCATTCAACTTGGAATGTTTTTGGTTTTTAACTTAACACCATTAGAATTAAATATTTTCTGGAATAAAAAAATAAATTGAACAAAAATAATCATAATTTTGCCGTAAAAGTGCAAATATTCAAGAATTTATCTTGAGGTCAACTTTAACTTTGAATAACTTTTGAAGAAGTAAATTTATCGAAAAATTTTAGGAGACCTTTTTTGTAGAGCGTTCAATCCTGTACAAGAATATGAGTTTGTTGTTGCTACGAACAAACAAGTCCAAGGAAAAAAAATATTTGCACAAAGTGGCAAAATCCCATGCAATTTAAATGGAAAATGTATCATCTTTGGGGCAAGGGTTGTTATGAAAATTAGAGGCTTATGATGGTCTAATATTTTGTTTTAGATGATAAACTAAAAATTTAGAGGGAGTCGCAAGAGAAATAATCAATTTCGTAAATAAAGGACACCCTAGTATACATAAGCTTATGTTCTCTTTAGTTAAATTGCAAAGTTAATTATCTATTTAATATCGACAATAATGAAAAACGTTATATAATCATTCCTAATAGCTTTCCCAAGTTCTGTCGCAATATTGACCCGTTCCTTCCTAATTTCTATGATTTTCTTCTATACCTACAATTCCATGCTAAAAAAATCAAATAATGAATCTGAAGTACCGTATAATATTTTCAGTTTGAATGTTATAGGAAATATCGATTTCACTTAATAAACCATTCACATTGAATAGTATCATTGATCTTTTGGAAGATTCTCAATGATTAAAATGATGAGATGAAGAACCTTCAGAATTATAATATTTTATGGCTGATTGAAAACTAGTTTTACATACAACTTTTGAATGAATTTTATTGGGATGGAATAATTCAGAATAAAACAGATTTTTTCACGAATGGAAAGTGAAATTGGAGAAAGTTTAATAATAATACTCGGACAAAAATCAATTAGAAAATAGGCAAAAACATGCAACTGTCAAATATTTCCAAAACATCTGCTAAAAATATAGAATATACAATATAAAAATACATGAATATATGAAATTGAGTTGAGCATTTCGCATTGATAATTTGGTCGAGAAAAATATAATTGATGACATTGAATAAGTCTTGAAAAAAATTATATAAAAAACAAAAAAAAAGTAGAAAGTCAACCAACCTCAGTCTCCGAAGAATTTGAAAGAAACGACATCTACAAGAGACAGGAAACTAGACATACTGGAATCAACAGAGGGTAACAAAAACTAGGAGGATGCCGGAAAAAAATTGTTAAAAAAGCAAAGGAACTTTTGCTATTTCCTACTTTTTGAAGTTCTACAGCAATCGAAGCCTTACATATGTAACCTTTGAAATACAGCTTGTCATACATCAGTTTGATTGATTTTGTATAAAAAAATACGAAACGTAGAAAACAGTATCCTAAATAATGAAAACGTGAAAGAAAATGAAGCTGGTAAAAGTAAAACAACTTAATTTCCGCTAACAGCGGAAATGACCAATGACCCTTCCCAAAGCTGTTTCATTATCAAACTCTCAATTTCCGATTATTTTAAATATCGTTCGTATTCAGCTATTCTCGTCGATCACGCACATACTATGTATTTATTGTCCAGATACTTGAATATAACCAATTGATAGACTAAACTCTGATAGGATATTTGAACTTTCTCGTTAAATTCAAACTAACTCTTTATTGATTGTACTCATTTGTGTTTCGTGTGAGCGATCAACGTATCGAAACTTCCTCAAGTTTGAAACTGATCCATTATAAACGAGGAAAAGAGCAAATTACTTTTGCGTTTCCCTGGGGAACATAATCTATAATTAACATCCTTGAAGTATATTAAGTTCTGAAGCCATTGTTATTTATGAATAAGAATCGGTACAGAAAGTTCATGAAGAAGAAATTGTTATTACGACATACACCTTACATCATATTCAAATTAAATAATATTTGAAAAATGATAGCTTTTTTACCGGAATAAATATAGAAAGATTTTTTAATGCTTTGTTGATAAAAAGTAATCTTGGTATACTTCATCAGTTATCTCATTAATGTGGTTCATCTTAACTCCTTAAATCATATAAAATAATAATAATAATGAAGAGTTTATTGATGAGTTAATCACAACTATTGATGATAATATTATGATACTATGTGATGCCATTGATAAATATCTTATGAAGTTTTTTATATATTTTGATAAACATGATTGTCTCAGGCACGCGGTTTCATGCATAAAAATATTTAAATTATATCCACTAACATATAATCATTAAAATAAAAAAAAAATCAGCGTTAGTTTCTTTTCTCCGCTCTCGGCCTTCCTAAGTTATTTTGTTTTGCCCTCATTGAATAATTGTATCCTCTTCTTATAACTGATATTTTTTCTTTTGGATATTCATCATTACTATTGGAGCATACATTTATTGTATATATAGCACTTTATGTCTCGTACAAAGTACCACTAAAACAGGTATTTTTTCCTTATGTAATTTATAAAATGCACTCTTGAAGAACGTTCAAGCCTTTTTTACAGTCCAAAACACATTCCCACCCAATTATTCCGTAGATAGCTGTTATTGTACCAATACGTCATAAAGAATATATAGATGTTCTTTGAAACTCAAACATTTTTCATATATCTGAATCTATACAAAATACTCTCAGTTTCATAGTGAGGTACAGTATATGTTCGTCCTATTTTAGGTCAATTTTATTTAGAAAATTCACACAGTTTTTGTATTTCACAGTTTATTCAGAATCCTGACACGTATTTCGGTCTTCCAACAATCTTCCAAGGAGTACAAAAAGTAACTAAACTTAAAATTGAGAAAAAGTTCGCTAATTACACTGAAAAAATCTTCAAATAGTCCAGAGTAAATTGACGGACCATTTAGAGATTCTCTCAATAAAAAGTGTAATAAAAGAACCTTTTATCAATTTTAAGTTTAGTTATGTTTTTACTGGTTTGAAGATGGTTGAAAGACCGAAACACGTATTAGAATTCTGAATAAACTGAGAAACATAGAAACTGTGTGAATTTTTCAAATAAAATTGTTATAATATTTCACCTACAGCTAACCGCATACTCCATTCATTTAATGTTAATCAATATTGATATTGACAATTTGGTGGAGTGCGTTCTAAAGATTGGTAGTTGGTCGTTACATTGAATGGTGGAGTTCGTTCTAGTGACTTGTGTGGCTGGTTATTGATTTGAAGATTCCTTTATTTTGGAAGATCGCCTTGTTAGATGTGAAGGTCAAATGTTCAGTTTTTCAGAGTTCAAGGTAAGTTAATTACGTTGAATTCATTCGGTGAAGATACCGAAATCTTCTGTTGTTTTATTTTTCAAATTTTCTCAAGGGTTGTCTTCATACAATTCTATACTATGAACTTCGAAACTTGTGATTTCGTTCTTGCTGTACAGTTCAAATAAGCTTTTTATATATAAAATGAACAACAGGGACCAGAGCACAGTGCCCTATACCATAGGTAGGTCTTCTTATTTTACTTCATCTTACATTTAATGATGAAATTTATGTTTTTTCCGATAAACAGCTTTGAACGAGAATCTTAAATTTTCCACCGAAATCCGCAATTTACAAGTTTTTTTTTAGCAGTTTTTCATGGAAGATTGTATCAACTGAATTTCCAAGGTTTATCCTGGTTGTCAGAGGTGGATTATTTTTTCAATATTTTGGCATAAGATTGCCGCATTATTCAGATTGTACCTTGATATTTTCATAATCAGTATAATTCAACAATAACATGGCTCTATATTTTCTTCCAATATTCTGGTGCTGTCAAACAGTTTCTTCATTGTATCAGTTTAATAGAATTTTTCCTGAAAAAATTATGAAGATCTTCAGTATGTAGTGTGTAAAATAATAATCTAATATTATTATAGATAGTTTTGATAACTTCCTTATCCTTTAAATATCCGCTGTATATCGAAGAATATATTTAATAAATTTTCACTTCTTCACAAGGAATGTAACCATTATGGATTGTTACATTATTGTTAAGTGTGAATAAGTACTGAATGCACTGACGTATATGCAGTATAGTTTTGAACTGGGAGATACATATTAAAGAGAAGGAATCAGTTCACCTATAATTGAGTTTTAACTATTTGTACATGGAGATATTTACGGAAATTATTTTATATCAAACAATATTTTCATTTTATGGGCTTTCTGATATTTATGGAGGATTGTGAAGTTATATATCTGTATGGTTATTGACAGATTTAATTTATTCAAAGACTGCCGATATCTGGCCTGTTTAATGTGTTTTCAATCTCTTTTCGTAGTTCCTAACTATGGGACCCAGTTACAGATGATACAAATAATTATGTGGACTCAAGAAATACTTAAAGAATTTTATTTTGGTTTTTCGTTCAATAAAATATATCGTATATTAGAAAAAACCTTAGAAAGGCATTTTAAGGTTGAATTCATAGAAATAATTTTTGTTTTTAGTGAATAAATGTTCAAAATAACTAGAAGTTATGCATTTATGTTCAGCATTTTCTGCTATTGAATATGGAAGTGTAATTATAAAATGAATTTTGAGCTCACCGAATGTATAAGAGACAACCTTCTAAAGTGTATGCTCCCCCACAGAAAATCCTGAAAAGAAGACATGATCACAGATTCAATATCCGCAAACTACGCATAAGTGTGAAAATACAAATTATAATTATTATAAATAAATATCAATTGAATATTACTTCGATTTTTTATTACTCGGGTGTTTTTTTTTAGAATGATAGAACTTTCGATAGGGAAAACTGTGATTTGACAGCAGGTAGAAGCCATGTTGTTTTGACATTTCTGTTCAGTAAGCATTGACAAATTATCATGGGAAGACTCACGCCGCAACAACGTTTACAAATTGTTGAAAATTATTTTCAAAATCAGTGTTCTATTCGCCAAACTTATAGAGCACTTCGTGAAATTTATGGTTTACATAATCGTCCATCAGAGTAGCTTATTCATCGAACTATCGATAGATTTCGGACAACATTTTCTTTACTCGATGCAACAACAACAAGAAGATACGTACAGGAAAAAATATCGGTTCTGTAAGTCATAGTGTTAATGATGATCCACATTTGTCTATTCGTCGACGTTCACAAAAAATTGGACTCTGTGCATCCACCAAATGGAAAATTTTGCGTAAAGATCTTGGTCTAGACCCATACAAGAGCTAACTGGTTCAAGAACTAAAGCCACTTGACCATAATAAGCGTCGTTTGTTTGCTGATTGGGCCCTAGAACAGCTTGAAGTTGATCCCCTTTTTTATCATAAAATTGTGGTTAGTGATTAAGCTCCTTTCTGGTTGAACGGCTATGTAAACAAGCAAAATTGCCGTATATGGAATGAAAACAATCCTCAAAAAGTTCTGCAGGTTTCATTGCACCCTAAAAAATGCACTCTTTGGTGTGCTTTTTACGCTGGAGGCATCATCGCTCCATATTTTCTGAAAAACAATGCTGGAGCTAATGTTACAGTAATGGTGCTCGTTACAGATCGATGATCAATGATTATTTGCTTCAAAATTTGAATGGTATCGAGCCAGAAGTGTTTTGGTTCCAACAAGATGGTGCTACACCTCATGCTAACGAAAAAAACTATAGAATATTGACCGGTTCATTTATTTATCATCCGGTTGGTCTTATCTATCAGCTGTCGAAAATTAAAATAATTCCAGAGAAGATATATTTCTTGATATTCACTTAGAATCCCCTGGGTGGTCTCATGTACAACTGAGAAAGAAAACAAAATCTCAATCTAAATTCAAAGTGAAATAACCTGGAAATTGGTATTGAAACGTACCTATTTTTGATGAAATCCATTTAACCTGAACATAGTGTGATATTTTCAGCGCTTCCGCGCAAAAATTTGATTTGAAATTCAATTTTTACGGCAGATTAATTGTTCGATATTTTTATTCAGTATGAAGAATGGCAAAATACACTTGAGATGAACTGACAAAATGGAGCACTGTGAACAAACTAAATGACCCTCAAACTACGCGTGACTGTGGGAAGGTTACGCCTTCTCAGCAAACAACCCCTTTAAGGAAGCTCTTTAAATTATTAATTGTCGGTACTTTCTAGGCAGTATTTATTTGAAATATTACTGGGTGATTCTATTTTAATGTCACCTATTTCTAAGTCAATTCATTTCTGCTCTTTCAAAAATGCTACCGGAATAGAAAATATTCACATCAATCATGGAAGGCAGTGATATTCTTCGCCAACTGAAATTCCCTGGGCAGATAGCAAGGAGCGCGTAGCAGAAGACATTTGGCGGCCGTAGTCTTAATATTTAGCATCTTGAAGAAAGGGCGAGGTAGTCTCAGGGGTAGAATTACCTTAATTAATGAGGGAAGGGTTGAAAATGTTCTAAATGCGAACAAGAAATATCCGTAGTTATTCAGCACGCCGCCGTCGTCATATTTATAGCCGCCAGGTTAGAGGCGGCATGATTAGAAGGGTTGAGGTGCTCATTTTTTAGTTCGGTGAATTATTACGGTCATAACTCAACATCTTGATGTGGCAGTTCCACTTGTAAGAAAGCTGGAAATGTGTTCTTCTCTGCTCATTTTGAATTTGGTTTCATAAATTTTCCTGATGAAAGTTTTGCTTACAATAAATATTTTTGATACTGCAATGCTCATGAAGATATTATAAGGCTCTAAGAAGGGTCTTTTAAGATATAACTGTTATTGTTTATTTACACTGTAAGGTAGAATGGTCTGCAATATGCTGTCACTAGAAAGGAGATCATGTCGCTGCTATGTCCTACGATTCATATGTCACCAATAAAAGTGAGAAATTAACTTTCCAACCAGCCATTTTTGGTGCTATTTGATTTTTTTCTATTATTTTGAATTCTGGTGTTGGCTTTATCTTGATAGGAATCCATTGTACACTAAATTAAATAATACACGTATATATTGATTTATATTTATTCTTGAGAGTTATTCACATGGCGCATTTTGTTTCATAGTAAATTCTTCAAATAATAATAAATGACTGCTCAAAAATTTGGTAGCACACAATATTTAAATGATCTCTGTTTTGAAATAAGGGTACAATGAAGTTTATCATTATATTTGGTGGAAATACCGGGTATCTATGAGCATAAATTCAATAGAGGTGAACTAGGTAACTCGGTTTAATCATTCATTAAATTTCTAGAATTTCTTAATCGGTTTTTCTTAACTTTCTTAACAGGTTCAACTACAGATCCTATTTTTCCTTATATAAACTCTTTAAACGCTCAACGAAATCATAATTTTTTTCAATAGATGTCCTGCATACGTATAATCTAATTCATTATTGAGGAGTGGTGGCCTGTGTTCCTTTATTCTAGTATTAATGAACCTTCCGCTTAGTCGAATATAACTTTTTGGGAAACCATAGGATAATTAGTGAAATGAATTAAAATGCGAAACGATACTTGATAATAAATTAAATTGCGAAACGATACTTTATCGAAGTATTTAAAATTACTTCATATTCGTAATATTATCCTAAAACTTCTAAAATATATATTGAAAACTACACACTAAAATCTGAAAAAAATCTCAGATTATATTCAATGTATCATGAAAAGGATAATTGGTAAAATGAATTAAAATGCGAAACGATACTAGATGATAAATTAAATTGCGAAACGATACTTTATAGAAGTATTTAAAATTACCTTAAATTCGTAATATTATCTTTAAACTTCTGAAATATATATTAAAACCTATACACTAAAATCTGAAGATAATCTCAGAGTATATTCAATATATATTAAATAGTTTTCAATGTCTAGGAAAAGAGTTTTTTTGCATTACGACATAAAAATATTTTAGTACAAATGTATTAAGACAACATATATAGGTATGTATAAAGATATGCATATATAAAAAAATCTACTATTCCAAAATTTGGCCGCACAACCATTATATATTTTTAGAGCTGATACGGCCGCATTTTAGTCATATTTTACTTTTTTCCTATAGAAAAGGTAAAAATACTCTTCAAGGCTGAAAGAAATTAACCAATATGTATGGAGAAGATGTGTTGACACTACGCCAGTACCAGAACTGGTCTGCAATATTTCGATCCGGCAATTTTGATGTCGAAGTTGCACCATGTTCCAGAGGTCGGTTAAAGCTGACACGATAAAGGCATTAGTCGATGCAAATCGGCGAATAACACCAGGTGAGATTATTGAGAGATTAAATTTATCGAATTCAACTCTTTATGACCACATGAAAGGCCTGAGTTTAACCTCGAAGCTCTATATATGGGTTCCCTATGTTCTCACGGAAAGAAATTTGTGTCGTCGCGTTGACGTCTATGATTCGCTTCTCGAACGTCAGGAAAATTATCCATTTTTGAAGTTCATCATTATTGTGGACGAAAAATAGGTTGTATATAACAATGTAAAATGCAAGAGATCATGGAGCAAAAAGATGAACCGGCTCAGAGCATTTCGAAAGCCAATATCCATCAAAAAAAGTGATGCTGTCTGTTTGGTGGGATTTTGAAGAAATCGTTTTTCTGAACTCATACCGGATAACACAACAATTAATTGTGCCAGAATTAATCAACAGAAAAGTTGTAGTGTTTCACCAAGATAATACGAGACCTCATAAAAGTTTAATCACACGCCAAATGCTTCTGCAGCTTGAATGGGATACACTGCCACATCCACCATTTTCTCCTGATCTGGTGCCTTAGAATTATTATTTTTTCTGGTCATTGTAAAATTTTTTGTACTGTAAAACGTTTACTTCAAATGAAGAGGTCAAAAGCTACCTGGATCAGTTTTTTTCCAGCAAAGACCAAACATTTTATTATGAAAATAATCTACCACTTAATTTCATCATCAGAAATGATTCACATGGAACCCGCTTTGAGAGTGTGTGAAATAATACATAAAATAATATTATTTATCCAAAGTTATGCCTCAGTGCCCGGTTCGGTAACAATTAAAAAATAAAGAGTGAAATTATTAGTAAAAAACGAAAACAAAAATTCAACTTTAACGCCTTGTATCTTTTTCCACAGCAATATTTTATTGGAGCATATTTTGTCCAAATAACGTGTCCTTAATCTGTGTCACTATAGCTTTGATTCACTCTGTACAAAGATGTACTCGTACAAGTATATTTTACATAGACAACGTTCATTAGGTTCATTTTGTTATCTGCGATAAAAGGTAATTTATCAAGGAATAAAAGGTCGTTTACCATAGTGAACAAACCTCACCAATAAATTATACAGGCAATTTGAAAAAAATTCTGGAAAACTCAGGACCCACGAACGTCACAATATTTTTCATTACCCTTCTTGTCGTTATTTGGCATATCCATGCTAAATTTAAACTCGGTCGTAGCATTGTTACTATGGTTCCGGTGGTGCTCGAATAACATTTTTTTTAAATCTTTCTTGAAAAAAATTTGTGAACAAAATCCCACATGCTATTTACACGTGTCTATGTCCGGAATATAGAATTCAGTGAATCTATTTTGAGTTTGCCTTATAAAGTTTATTTGAGTGCATATTCTCGCCAGTGTTAGATCTGACCACTAGGTATGTGATACATTATTATTGATTGTTTGTTTTTATTTATCATACGAAAAAGTCCGACTGATGAGGGTGGGTGGGAGTTTTTAACGCTGTTCTGAAGAATATGCTGTATTTTTTAAACAGAAATGAGAAATACTTTTTGAATTTATGTGGAGCATTCATTGAAATAGAATTTGTTATTCATAAGGTCTATTTCAAACATGTGTATCGGCTAAAATTTGCTAGTTAATTTCCGTCAATATTTTATATGGATTTTTTCATCCTTTTAGGGTATCGTGTAATGTTCGATAATTCTATTTGTCTACTTGAAGATAAACTGTGTTTTTAAGACGTTCTGATTTCATTCTTAAGAATTTTTAAGACTTTTTTCTTTATCAAGTCTTCTAGAAGTTCCTCGAAAGCATTTTACTTAGTATTTAAAATATTTGAAGAATCCTTTTCAGTTCAACTTTACATTTGAAAAATAAAAGATTACAAGTTTATTCATTTTTATTTTATTTGATTTTATTTTTCAAATGTAAGGTTGAACTGACTTTATCTGAATTCTAATTGTTTTTGAAATATTTAAACATATTGAATATTTCAAATAAATTAGTTTTGGAGAACTTCTTAAAATTATGTTGTGTATTTTTGAAAAAGATTTAGTTTTCATAAATATAAGACCAGAAACTAAACATTTTGTCAAATGTTTGTTGCAGACAAAACAAACGCACCACGGCCTGTCTGACGAGTTCAGGTGCGCATGTTTGGAACGAAACATTCAATATTACTTTTTTTTTATTTTTAATTAACAGTTTATTTTTGTTGGGTTTTTTCATTCCATTTGATATTGTATAATAAATTTTGATTTTATACGTCTATTAAATATAAGCTTTGCTTATCAGTAGACATCAATATAATTCTAGAAATTAAAGAAAAAAAATTTTTTTTTAATTAAAATCGTAGAAAACTAACAGATTAAATATGTTTTGATATTAATTTTGTAATTATCCTTCTATCAAGAAAAAAACCGCTTCTTATTATTTTAAATTGATATGTTACATATTTAATTTTGACTCAAGTTTCAGGATTTAACTATTCCATCTTCAGGCAACTGAAGACTTACGAAGCAGGGCAGGGTATTTATGCATATAATAAATTTATAAAAATGAAAAATGTAATAAAAACAGGTTAAAAAAGAGAGGATACCTTAGAACTATTAGAAAGTCGGCAAGCCAAAGAAGATTGGTACACAGATATTATTTATTTAAATATCTCAAATATTTTGGATTTACATTGAATCGTACAGTCCTTCATTATTTTACATTATTTTTGTCGTGAACTAATTTGAAAATTTCAACAAATTCTGAATAATCAAGTTTCTTCATTTTTGATCATACATGTTACATTAAGTTATCTATTCTCGGGAAATGATGGCCGTTTTCTAAATAATGAATGGCAATAGTAGAACCATGTTTATTTTTAATGAAATTCATTTTATGTTTATTGAACCTCGTCTCGAAGGAACTTTCCATCTGTCCTATATATTCATTACTGCACGTCGAACAAGATGACTCATATACTCCCGATTTGCGTATGTTTGGAGTTGGATCCTTTGCGTTAAATAATACGGATGAAAATTTGTTTTGTGTTTTGGAAGCAATATTAACATCTAATTTCTAAAAACTTTTGGCCATTTTATTTACTTATGCTATTGAATTTGTTGTTTTTTTTTTAGTTTTAGTGGTAGGATAAATTTGATTTATAGCTATTTTAGATTGTTTCTGTTCAATTAAATAATTATAATATTGGAGTTGAAACCGTTGTTCGCTGCTATTGATTTTGTAGTTTGGACTTCAGCTAAGTAGCTTTTTTTTGATAAGGGTAATGCGAAAGCTCTATGGATCATCGATTGATATGCTGACATTTTTTGTGAATATGGGTGATTGGAGTCATTAGGAATACATATATTAGTGGATGTGAGTTTTCTGAACACGTTAAATTCTATTTTACTATTCGAGTGTGATATTGAGAGCTCTAAAAATGTAATCATATTGTTTGATTCTTTTCTAAGTTCAATTTAATTTTTGGGTGAATATTATTTAATAAATTCAAAAATTGACTCATTTGTCTGGATGTTCCGGAAATACACGTGAGTATAACGTCCACGTATCTGTACCAGAAATAAATATTCATGGGTAATTTTGAACTGAAGATTTTATTTTCTATTTCGGACATAAATATATCTGCAAGGAGTGGACGCAGTGGTGAGCCCATAGCTAGGCCGTTTTATCATAAAAGAAAACATTGATGAAAACAAAAAATTCATTTCCTTATCATACTTGGGTAGCATAAGTCAAAAAGTGGCCAATATTTTTTCGAAATTACGTGTTAATATTGCTTCCAAAACCCGAAACTGATTATCATCGCTATTATTTAACGCAAGTGACTCAACTCCAAACATACGTAAATCGGGTGTTTATGAGTTATTTCGTTCGATGTGCTGTAATAAATATATAGGACAGAAAGGACGTTCCTTCAAGATGAGGTGCAATTAACATAAAATTAATTTCATGAAAAATAAACATACTTATACTTTTGCCACTCATTGTTAAGAAAACGGCCAACCTTTCCCGAAAATAGATAATCTTGAAATTTTATATGTAGAATCAAGAGGACAGAAACTGGATTATTTAGATTCTGTTGAAATTTTCAAATTAGTTCACAATAAAATAATGAATGACTGTACGGATCTATGTAAATCTAAAATATTTGAGATATTTAAACAAATAACATCTGTTTACCAATCTTCTTTGGTGTGCCATCATCCTAATTGTTGTTAGGCGTCCTGTTTTTATTACCTCTTCAGTTATCTGAAGATGGGATAGTTTATTCCCGAAACTCGAGTCACAATTAAATGTGTAAAATATCAATTTATTGGTAGTGAATCATAGTAATTTCTACAACTTGTTTTAATTATGATCAACTACCAAATAGTAACGGCTGAAACAGTTCAATATATATATATATATATATATATATATATATATATATCTGTAATAGTTTCATTGTTTTACTAGTGTAATAAAATAGTTTCTTTATTCCACTAGTGGATAAAGTGGTACTTTATACGTTTCATAAGTGCAGATTAAGGTTCGATTATAAGGTAATTCTGGGTAAATTAAATTCACCACCGACGGTCTTAGGCATATTTTCTATGAATCAAATAATATTTGAAATCCCCTTCTGCGCTTCAATTGCGTTTCTCTCACAAACGAGTGAAATTATTATTATTATTAAATACAAAAAGAATTGAGGCATAAACCTATAAACTCATAAACAAAAGTTGATAATATAATTAATGTGCCAAGCTCCAAATGTCGAAGCGATTCTTGAATCCGTTAACTGAAGGCGCGCCAACAACATCAGGCGGTAATCGATTCCAGCGCTCAAATATCCTATTTGATAGGAAGTTTTGGCGAACTGAAGTTCTAAATTTCTCCTTGACAAGCTTATATTCGTGGCCCCTTAGGTGATTTTGCTTCACCGTGAATAAGTCTTGCAGACAACCATCAGCACATCCATGGAGTGCCCGGTAGGTCATTATAAGATCGCTCACGTCGATGCGCAAATCTAGGGATGCCCAAGAATTGGACTCCGGAGTCATAATCAGTGCGGTTGCGGCCATATGGCAATTGTATACATGTGCGATGAACAACCTCCAATGCTTCCAAATCACCCCTGAGTGGAGTTCAGCAAGCTGGACCAGCAAATTCCATTATCGGACGGGCATAAGAGGTGTATAATAGCTTGCACGTGGGCAGACTGCATTCATGAAAGGAACGATATAAGGAGTAGTATAATTGCTTGGTTTTGCTGCATATATTGGCAATATGGCGGGACCAAGATAAATTAGAGGTAACTGTAACTCCTGAATCACAGTACTCGTCAACAGTTCTCAGCAATCTCCTCTCGATGAAATAGTCAATTTTTGGATTTTTTTGCCTATGTGAAGCACGCAGCACATATCAATGTTGAGAGGCAGCATGCATTCTTCACACCATCGACCCAACGCGTCCAGGTCATCCTGGAGAACATTGGCGTCGGTAGGGGGACATTTATACAATTTCATGTTATCGGCAAATAATGCACAGTTCTATTTTATGGAGGGTGAAAGATCTGATATGAACAAGAGGAACAAAATGGGTCCGAGGAGCGTGCCCGATAACACGGGCATCAGTTGACGACATGGTATCTCTAACTCTTACCCGAAAAGTCCTATTATGTAAAAATGAACTTATCCACGACAAACAATCGCCTTTAACACCCAGATGTTCCAGGTTAGCAACTAGGCGACGATGAGGAACACGATCGAACGCCTTCGCAAAGTCAAGTAGATGACATCCACCGGCACAGTGGAGTCCCAAGCTCTCGTCTAATCACCGATACAAGGGAGCAGATTGGTTAAAAGGGAGCGGCCTGGTACGAAACCATGCGGTTGTTCAGGCAGAATTTTGTTGGTAACCGCAAATATTGAGATGGCTTCACATATGATTCTCTCCATCTGTTCACAAGTAGCCGACGTCAGACTAATAGGCCTGTGGTTATTAGGATTAAGCTTGTTACCCTTCTTGATCTTGATATCGTGTTTAAACCTAGGCTAGTCTGAGTACTTAGGTCTCATCCAGTACACCTTGATAATTTTCTTTTTCATCCCATATAGCAGAATGAACACACTGAACGTCATACGCACTGTATACTGGGTAGATCTTTATATAGCCCTTCAAATCTCTCTTCTAGTCTTCTCGCATCTCATCACTCAACAAAACGCCAAATATGGACCGTAACCGTATTTTAATTTCAACTTCTCTCCATTGTTTGTTTTTTCCATCCCCCACATCCCAAGGCCGTTATCTCCGGAAAGTCGATCTCCAGCCTCCCATTCAGAAGGAGAATGAAATCGAGAGCGAGAGGGGGCCCCCGGCATTCATCAGGAAGACAGTTGGAAGTGACGCAATTACAAATCTGCTATTATCCGCATAAGTTAATCTTGCAGACGCGGATTCGATCAGTCACTGTTGTTGCACGGCCTCGTCGGTCTGTTAGAATTAAAAATCGGAAGCTTGGATTGGGGGAGAGGGCTGAGTCGATGGTCTACGGTCGGATTGATGAAATTTTCTTCTTGACGTTTAGGGACGGAAATCGAATCATTGCGGAGCGAGAATTGTGCCGAAAACTTACTGTCGAATTTTAAACAAGCTGAGCTATTCTACAGTTATTGAAAAAAGAAAATGTATGGCAAAACATTAGACTGATATTTTCAGACCAAAAGAGATATATTCAATTTCAAATTTTAATGGGGCTCACTTGCTAAAGGTTCAATTTTCACCTTAAAATTCTGACCTTCACGAAATCAATAATAATAATATACACTCACAATTTTGAATAGACAAAGAAGGTAAGAAGGTAAAAGAAGAGTTATATCGCTTATTTGTGATTAAAAAATAAAATCATAATTCTCTTTTCTTCTGGGACGTTAAGTCTCAAATTCTGTACTATGTTTCCTAGAAATATATATTTCCAATACATTCTCGAAAACTCACACCGATTAACATTCCCTTATCTCAGTACGACCAATACATTCAACACACTCTTATAATTTGTCCATTAACAAAATCATGCAAACTTTTGCTTCCAGAAGAAATAAAACAATTCCGTGCCTTCTTTCTGAACATTTCGCTACTATCTATAATTTTAATTTCTATTGGAACTTGATCAAACAACATAGGTCCAAGAAATCCACAGTTACGTTGGCTCACTGTTCTTGAACAACGAGGCACACTGAGGAGATTAAGTTTTCCCTTTGTATCATAGTTATGCTTGATAGGAGTAGATGCTCATACACTTCTTTACATCAATCAACATCCTCAAGCAAAGGTGTTACTCAGATCAAAAGATCATTCGAAAATGTAAGTGGTCTTCTATATATGATTCCCAAGATCCACTTTTGGACCACATTCAAGCTTCCAGGTACGCGTCCTTAACACCCCCCTAGGCCAGAAGAAAAGATCAAGTGGAACTAGACCAATGGGGAATACAACATTCTCAGACTTTCCGAGTCTAGATAGTCCCTAAACTTATGCAGCATTCCTTCTAATTTATTCACATTATTCTATACATATTCGTTCTATCTCAGATGTCTATCTATTATGATGGAAAGATACTTTATGAAGTCAGCTTCCGGAATAAAAAAATCTGATCAAATCCTTAATACTCCAAGTGATGGTAATCCACTGCAGTAGGAAGAAAAGGGTAAGTATCTTGCCTTTTCCAAGTTGATGGTGAGTGTGTTATATCTGCATCACTTTTCAACAATTTTGAACTCTTCTGCATCCAATGATTTCAACATTTTCCATGAGTCATCCTGAAACAAAACACCGTATCCTCTGTGTATCCTATTATCCGACCCCTGATTTCCATTCTCAATAAACTGTTCACAAAGGTGTTGTATAATATGGTTCCTAGTACAGTTTCTTGTTGGAGCACATAGTGGTGACCATAGATCACATCAACAGGTTCACTCAACTCTGCACCGACATCGACTCCCTGAACTCTACCAGTTAAATAACTCCTCAATATGTTGTAGATCTTACCTCTAAAGCCACACCTATGCAGCCTATCGAGTAGTTTCCTGTGACATACGGTATCAAAAGCTTCGTAAAGATCAACGAATATGCATAAAGATGGTATATTTTCATCCAGCGAGTGCAGTAGTGAACCATGGCTTTCTTCTAACCTCTCTATGTTTAAGTTTGATTTTCGTTGTATTTTGTGGAATGTAATCCTGTATCCTCTCAATAAATTCCTTAGTCATTTCATCAATGTTCGGCAAACAATAGAATTTGTTCCATTTCCCCCCTCAGGGCAACTTTCAGTTTCGAGCGATCTATACATTTTTTTATTTTGTGTGCTGTCTTCCCTCCGCTCGCACTATCTAGATCCAAATTTATACTCAAGGCTATTGGAAAGTGATCGGTTATATCATAATTGAATATAAACGTCCGAGTTTTTGTGGCTGTTGTCGCCCTAACGTGAAAATGATCAATGCAAGTATGACTCTGAGGCCGAGTGCACTCATTAATATATGAGTCCTAACTAAAAGAGCTCAAAATATTCTTGTATTCTTCCACATAATCCAAATCTGAAAACAGATCAATGTTGATGTCCCCCATCTCTATGTATAGGTCATATTTTCCAAATGATTCTACATATTCCCTTAGAGATTCATCGAATATTCTAGGTCAAGTACGAGGTGACCTGTACATGGCTGTTATGAAAACGCTTCCAGCGTCAGCCTCTGGTTTCACTTTCAAAGCTTTTACATCCCCAATTTTCTTCACTTCATAAGAATATTTGACATCGTTTCAAAATAAAATAAATGGAGGTTTATACTTGATAGAAAGTATATAACATTTTTTAAATATGTCATTATTAACAGATATATTCTGTTAGCCTTCTACCTAGCCTTCAAAAAATTATATTTAATATTATAACTTCAGGAATTGAATTAAGGAATGTCCTATAAGCGGTGCTAATATGACATTAATTTAATAAATAAACATTCATTATAAGACATCCAAATGAGAAAATAAAATGCAATAATTATAAATTGTTACCAAAAATCCTATAATTTGAATATTTTGAGTAGACAAAATTTTGTTTCTGCTCATCCCTCTTATAAAAACAGATATCATTCAAAAATGAAGATTCAATATTATTGAATATCTAATTAGGTTACTTTTAAGAAAATCTCAAGATATGTAAAAACGTTACTAAAAATACGTTTTAACAGATACCTTGCTCGTCAGTAACTACCCAATCACATTTAAAAAATATAACATAAATCAATAAAAAAATATTTACTCACCTGAACAATCTAGAAACATCTTGGCAAATGAATACTGAACATTTAAATGGTGTCGCATGTGGCCTCTAACAAATAGTTCTGTATTTACCATAGATCTCACAGATCGACCGGCAATTTAAGGGCCTCTGTTGTAGCACAAGGACATCTGTATAAAGAATATTAAGGAAACCAAATAATTATATATTATGAATAAAATAAAATAAATGGAGGTTTATACTTGATAGGAGAGGTATATAGAATTTTTTAAATATTTCAATATTAACAGATATATTCTGTTAGCCTTCTACATATTAATTCCAAAAAATTTTATTTAGTATTATAACTTCAGAAATGAAATAAATGTCATATAAGCAGTGCTTATATGATTATATGATAAAATATTTTAAAAAAGTTTCTCAAATATACTACAACTCCGTCATTCTTATTAAGATCTCCTTCATTGTAGAGGGTACTATATACAGCAATGTTCAACATATTCAAATCATGAACAAACTATGTTTCAGACAAAACGAAAATTCGAAAATCAACCATAATTCGATTCAAGAAAAATATCAACTCATCCATATTTTTCAAAACACTTCTGATATTCAGGTGCAATATATTGAGTGCTGTTAATTGGAGAAGTTTGAATTCATTTTTGTCGGAAATAATCTCCGCTTGAATTGCTGTGTTCTTATAATCCCTGAGAAATACATCCATTAGGATAATAAAATATAGGTTCTGGTCAAATCAACCGGGATTGTACGATAGGTGAGGGAAAAAAATAAATACGAATATACAATATAACAAATATTGAACAAAAAAAAATAAGTTAACTGATTAATTTTTTCTCTGTGAATCCGAAAGCAATCTGATAGCTTTTTACGACCTCAGATCGGCCCCAGCAATTTCAGTGATCTCTGATTAATCATCCAGCGTCAATAGATTTTTCCTTGGTCTTTGAACCAGAGCTTGCTTCTGAATTGTAGCCGATTGTTCATAAGCTTGTGTGGGAGTTGCTGGAATATTTTTGAGTTTCTTGATCCGCTGCAATCCTTTAAGGGTGTACTTTTCGTGATTGATTATAAGGTTACGGTTTCTAATGAAACAGTCTCGACCCTTCCTTCTCTCCTGGATCATATATTCTCAGAGTTCTCTGTTTTCAACATGATGTTATTGTTAGATTGCGTGCCACTGTGAGACAGATCACCTTCCTTCAACTTTCCACAGCTTTTAAGAATCTCAACTTTTTTGAGATATGAGGCGAACTCCACTCTGACAGGACAATTCTCCATCCCTCCTAAACAATTAATATTAATAATGTCCCTCTCATCTAGATCCACCTGCAGTAGTTTGCTGAGCTCCGTTGAGACAAAATCCAAATTTATTCTCTCCTTCGCGCAGTCCACCCGAACACAATGATACTATTCTCCTCTCTAATATTTCAGTTGGTTTTTTTAAAGCCAACTTTCTATTTTCTAGATTATCAACCCTGTATTTCAAACTTTACAGATGAAGCAGTATATTGGCTTCCGAATCTTGGATGCTTTTTTTTATTTCATTCTTACTGGCTTTTATCTTTTCTAAAATATCTTGGGCTATTTTGTCATCCATGCTCCCCAATTGAATTGATCAAATTGAATACATGACGGCCCAGCGAGCACAGCTTCTATATATTAGGTTGGGAAACAATAAAATTAATATGGAGAATGAATAACATGCTTCACTTTCTTGGGCCAATAAGAAAGACTTCAGACAGATCGGGTAGACCACGATAAAAAGGAATATGGACCTCAACTTGGGGAACGCTCGTTATCGGTTATCCTTGATGATAAAAAATACACCGATCCAATGGAACAAACAAACGAATGTGTGACATTTCACAAAATAATTCTTCGAAATCAAACAATTTTATATCACAAATCCTCAAGATGGTATCAATCTCATTCAATCTACTGCAAATCGTAAATATTTTGTTAAATAACTCACTGTTTATTCACGAGTTTGCGAGGAGCATGAAACAGTACGTGTTGAATTCGTCACGTGTACCTTAAACCATAAAATAAAGTCGCTAATTGTAGGAAGGTGATGTAAAGAATCTTCCGATAAGAGTATTCATTTTAAATATCCCGCTATCTAGCAGCTGTCACGTTCGAAGCTGTTATCTTTCGGCATGGAACAAGTTTAAACTACGTCATTACAAAAAATGGAGCGATACACACATTGAAATTGTTAAAATTGGTGAAAACTTTGCAGTCACAGTTCGCAAAACTAAAGCACCTTTTCGGCCGGCAAAAGTGAAATATTTGAGCTATTAGAACAAGTTAGTGATATGAAGAATCGAAACCGTATGCGTCGCTCAAGAACAACTGCTGTAGCCCCTAGTCTTGAGCCAGGTCTGCCGATTCCTCATCGATCTTTGGAATTAAGCATTTCACAAACGATATTATACCGTATTTTGCATAAAGATTTGGATCTTAAGGTATTTAAAGTTCAGTTACACAAGAACTCAAGCCGGACAATCACCAGCAACGTCGTATCTTCGCTGATTGGGTCCTTGATACCCATCGAAATGATCCGAATTTTCATCGAAAAATCATCTTCAGTCATGAGGTACATTTTCACCCCAGGGACTACGTTAATGAGCAGAATTAGCGAATTTGGGGCTCGGAAAATCCAAGAATGATTGTTAAAAAGCTTCTCCTTCCTCAATGTGTTGCTGTAGGGTGCGTCACTGTGTGTTTTGGGCTGAAGGTGTGATTAAACCCTACTTATTCGAAAATATGGCTGGTGCTACTATTACGGTGAATCGTTTGCGGTACCGAACTACAGAAAATGATTTTTATGGCTGGAATTGGAAGATATTCATGTGGACGACGTTTGTTTTCAACAAGACGCCGCTACGTGCAAGAAAATTTTCTTGGCCCCCTTATTTATTGAAGAGCTTATCACAATTGGCTACCAAGATCTTGTAATTTAGCACCTTTTTTATTTGGGGCCACGTGAAATATGAAATCTATGCCAATGCTCCACAATTGATTGAACTTAAAGATGGAATTTGTGAAATTATCGAGAACAAAAAGCCGCAAATTGAATCATACACATGGTACCATTTGGATGAGACTGAGTACTTAAAAACACTTTACAAATTATGTATCATTTCTATGGACAAACACGGTTATTCCTTCTAGGTAAGTTCGTGGAGGAACATGAGATTTGTCAGGTGAGATGTACTCTCAATATTGATTATTTATATTTCCTGGATACGAAGCAGAGCTGAGAATTATCGGCTAGAATTCCAAATGGCCCTTTTCGAAGATGAACTTCTGCATGTTTTTGGAGAGTGTTTTGAAGTAACCCTTTAAAAAGATGATGTGCATTTTTGGAAAGGAATTTGGTTTTCATAATACTGTTATGAAACGAAGTTTGAATCCTTCAAGTATTTATTTAATAATTTAATTGATAAACTATATTTTCTTGGACACTTTTATGTCTTTTGATTCTGTGTAATCAGTGTTAATTCTGTAGGTCAACTAAATTGAAACTGTGTTTTCTGAGACATTTATTTAATTTTGAGGAGTTTTTGGAACTTTTGCTCATAAAATTAAAATGTCACGTTAGCAGAATTAATCTGCATGATATTTAAGATATTGTTAAAGTCTTCTTTTAAGTAAGTTATTCCATTTTGTGTATAATAGTTATATTTTGGCTATACACTCATACACATAGTATCATTTGGATAAGACTAAGTCCTTAAAATACTTTACAAACATTGTTTAATTTATGGACAAACACGGAATACTGCATGATTTTTGAAGTAACCTTTTGAAGAGAGTTATTCTAGCAGAAAAATTTTTACTTGAAGGATACAAACTCTATTTCATAACGGTTTCGTGAAACAAAGTTTGTTTCCTTCATGTATTAATATTGTATATTTTCTTTGGATTCACTTATTCCTTTCGATACTGTGTTATGAGTGTTAATTCTATATGTGCACTAAATTGAAACTGTGTTTTTTAAGATATTTATTTTATTTAATTTTAAAATGTATGTAGATAAAATTTTTATAAAATTCAAACTTGTAGTGAGGTTGGCAGAATCAATATGTGTAATATTCAAGATATTGTGAAAGAGTGAAGTGAAACAACTTAATTTCCGCTAATTTATTTAATTTCACTACAATTGTTTCGTCATGACAACATGACTTCGTCAGGTGAGTATGGTACTGGAAATTAATTTGTTTTACTCTTATCATCAAGATGTATTTCCGACAAGTAGAGACCGATACAATCAAACTATTTGTAAAAGCCTTTTCTCAAGGAAAAAATCCCTTTTCATTACTTCATTTTGTATATAGGAGTTATATTTTGGTTATACAATCATACACATTGTATCAACATCCAATTTCTTAGTTTCTAATCCATGCTTCTCACATATTGGCTCCCACACTTTATGTCTCCCTTCGCGCATACAGCACGACGTCGAAAAAACGTGTTATACCCATAGAGCGCGAAGTAGTTACGAAAAATATCAAAACAATATAAAAAGCATATGAGGGGTGAGTCGCTATATAACTTACGCGCTGTAATATTTAGAAACAGAGGTTTCGGCACCGACTTGATATTCAGACATCTCGGGGGAAACACAAATATGCGATATTGCCAACATAAATTGATTCCAGATACGATCCCCTGCTCCCGTTCATTTAACGCGTTTTCAAAACCCGGGGTGCGGAGTTATTAGGTGTTCTGTAATACGCCGGTTCATTCGGGGTCTCGTTCGTATTTTCAAGGAAATGGAAAGTCTCAATATTTTATTCTGGGTCGATTAAATTGATTCGAGGGTCGGCTGCGGAAATTTTCCGTGTAGGCGGTGCTGCTTGAAGTTACTTAATTCATAACTTTTCTATTAAAAATTAAAATTAAAAACATTTCATGTAAACCTTATGAGGATTTATGACTATTATGACTATTATGACTATTGAGTTAATAATAATGTCTTAAAACTACAGTTTCCGATTATTAGTAGTTTCTTCTTCTTGGCATGGCAAGTTCTATTTTATTGGAAGCGCATGAAAAACTCAATGACTTACAGAAGAGATGTCAATAACATTAGCTCGACTTATTCTTATTTGATTAATTACGACCGGTTCAGTGAGAGTGAATTGCTAAGATCACGTGAAGAAAGGGTTCTTACAAGTTCTATACGTGGTGAAATAACGTGAGTAGTTCCGTTATTCATCCAGAAGACTAATTCAGTGATAGTGAATTTGAGGTCGATTCAGTGAAAGTGAAGTGAGTTCTACCACCTTTTCAATGAACGCCTAGTCGTTGAGATCATGATTTCATACAGTTCAGTGAGAATGAATTGCTGAGACCATGGTGACAGCGGTTACTCTGTTGTTCATATGTCATGTCTATTTTAATTCCCTTTTTTACAACCTCTAACTATTGTTTTCATTCTGTTTATGCTATCAAAAGTATTGCGATTAAAGAAGAGTTTTTAACTCGTTAAGTGCTTATCTATTGATGTTTGGTGGTTTTTGCTAATTTGAGAACTGTTAATTGGTGTTTGCAATTGCAACTAAAACCTGTACAACTCTATATTTCGGTATGTAGTAAGTATTTTTACATAGTGTAGGATGTACCATGTTTTGACTGTATTATATTATTGTTCTAGAGTCCTAAAGAAAGTCCCAATCGGGATCAAAACGTTGACATAATGAAATAAATAAGAGGGATTCTTAACACTTGTTAATATCCCAAACCCCTCATCAATATTTTATGTAGATATTAATACAGGTATTTCCAAACCTTTCTTTTCAAAATATTTGGAGTTCTACACTTCGTAAATGGTTTGTATTCCTGTTTGCATTACAAATGTGTTGATTGAGAAGTATCACAGTTTGATATGAATACGAATTTATTATTATTTTTATTTTGCTTTTAATTATGATTTTCAATTCATATTATTAATTATTGGCATATTTATTTCAGATCATCAAATTATGAGTTTGATCGGGATAATTAATTAATAGTGTTTGTCTAATTTATACCAATTGTCGATTGTTTATATACCTTGTATTTACATATTTTTTTTGATGAGTTATAATATTCATTTAGTTATTGACTAACAACTGAACAAATTATTATTGTTTGAGATTTAATTACTTTTGTTCTCAGTAATGCATTATAGATATGTGTCATTACATATTCAGTGAGCTTTACAAATCTTATTATTAAAAGCTCACAAATGTTTTTGAGAAAATTAATTTGGCCTGTTTTAATGTTATTGTAATGAATACACAAACGTGAATAAGTTATTTATATTTATATTCTCTTCCTTAAAATATCCTTCACAAATGGTGAGAGTTTGAACCGGTTTGAATTGAGTGAAATCTAAAGAGGATAGAATTCTGAAGCTGAAGTCTAGATTCTGTAAAATATCATTAGGATAAAATTTGAATCTGAAAATTTCGCACCATATGCAAATATCGGATGTTTTTTTTGGAGTTATAGAACTTTCGATAGGGATAACTGTGATTTGACAGAAGGTAGAAGCCATTTTTTTTTGACATTTCTGTTCAGTAAGCATAGACAAATTATCATGGATAGACTCACGCCGCATCAACGTTTACAAATTGTTAAACTTTATTTTCAAAATCAGTTTTCTACTCGCCCAACTTATAGAGCACTTCCTGAAATTTATGGTTTACATAATCGTCCATCTATGCAGCTTATTCGTAGAACTATCGGTAGATTTCGCACAACATTTTCTCTATTCGATGCAACAACAACAAGACATAGAACTGTACGTACAGAATATATCGCTGCTGTAAGTCATAGTGTTAATGATAATCCAGATTTGTTTATTCGTCGGCGTTCACAAAAAGTTAGACTCTGTGCATGCACCACATGGAAAATTTTACCCAAACAAGATCCAACTGGTTCAAGAACTTGACCATAGCGTCGTGTGTTGATCCACTTGTTTATCGTAAAATTGTGTTTACTGAGGAAGCTTATTTCTGGTTGAACGGCTATGTAAACAAGCAAAATTTCCATATATGGAGTGAAAACAGTACTCAAGAAGTTCTGCAGATTCCATTGCATGATGAAAAATGCACTGTATGATGTGCTTTACACGCTGGAGGCATCATCGGTCCATATTTCTTTAAAAACGATGCTGGAGCTAATGTTACAGTGAGTGGTCCTCGTTACAGATTGACGATCAAAGATTATTTGTTTCAAAATTTTAATGGTATCGACCCAGAATTGTTTTGGTTCCAACAAGATGGAGCTACACCTCATGTTGCTACCATAACAATTGATTAATGAGCTAGTCGTGGTGGTCATATGCAGGAAATTATTTTTAATATACATAAATGTAATGAAATTATCTTTCAAGTAAAAACAAAATTAGCTCCAATCTTATTTTGAATGTTTTTATTTCAATTTGTAGCAATTGATTTATTGAAAGAAAGATTTTGCGATAACATTATTTCGAGAAATGATCTAATTAATTGGCCTCCAAGATTATTATTATTATTATTATTATTATTATTATTATCCTGATACTCCTAGATCTTCTGTGAAGTACCCTCAGAAGCTTTTTCAGCTTGTACGAGTTAGGAGTTCAGTTGTGTTCTGTGTAGGCTTTGTTACTGCGATCTTGCGCCACTTTAGGTCACAGCACTGTTAATTTTTGACCCAACAGTGAAATGGTGGCAGATACCCGTCCAACTAGAAAATTTCTTTTCTACCTGAATAGGATTCGAACCCTGGACCTCCCGGTCACGAGTCCGATGCTCTCCCGCTGAGCTATCCACACTCATAAGACTCATGCGACATAACTATTTTGGATTATTTTCTTTGGGATTATGTCAAGTCATTGGTTTATGCTGATAAACCAGAAACAATAGACGCTTTGAAAGCCAACATAACTCGTGTTATTGATGAAATAAGGCCTGAATTCCTCGAAAAATTGGTCCAAAGCTGGTCTGGTCGAATGCTAGTCGTGACATTTGCCGGAAATTATTTTCAAAACACAAATGTCATAAAATGATCTTTCAAATAAAAAAAAAAATTGGCTTCAATCTTAATTTAAATGTGTTTTATTTCAATTTAAAGTTCACTCTAAAAAAAAACACCCGATAGTTCGCGGAAACAGATACATGCGTCTCTGATTTGTA
The DNA here is from genome assembly GCA_034642435.1 of Megalocaria dilatata. NCBI lineage: Eukaryota > Metazoa > Arthropoda > Insecta > Coleoptera > Coccinellidae > Megalocaria > Megalocaria dilatata. The sequence continues at coordinate 44,681,734 of CM067859.1, read as the reverse complement.
ACACATGCTTAATAGGAAATTTGTGCATCTACGGTATATAGTTGATATATAGGTCTAGTTAAGTATCAAGGCGTTTGATGCTCGAATAGTGCTATAAAATGATATGAACTAATTTGTGAGATACTTTACTTAAACGATATTGAGTAAATTGCAGTTGATGGCCAGAACGAGGCGAATCTTTCACCACATTTTGCTCTCATTCTTATTAGACTTTACTAATCATAAAGACGTATTTTCCACGAAGCCGTTTTATCGTGAGGCTCTTTGATACTTTTAGAGTTTTCGTGTAAAATATGAAATTCAAGATAATTTTTTTCCACAATAATAATCATTGTGGAAATGAAAAAAGACACTTGGGATATGCTGATAAAATATAGCACTGTAAACAAACTGAGAAATTGCTTACGCTCAAACCCTACTGAGTATAGAGAATGGGTGTGACTACTAAGCGGCAAAAAGAGTTTCGACAATTCCTCTAAGTACACTATGAAAATGATCAATTCCTGGTAGTTCTCTTGACTTAATGTGTATCAATACAATCACGCAAATTTCATCCACCTCCACCCATACTAGTTTCAAACCCATTTCAGCCAAAGTAATTCTGATGATTATAAGGCAGGTTTTAGTGTTCAATTTCAAAGCCCCCGATGAAGTTTCCTCCAGAGTCTTTCAGGGATATATCGGCGCAAGAAAGACAGACAGAAAGCGGCAACTCTACTGTAATTTAATCCCGAAGACAGCAACACGGGAACTGACACATCTCAAAGGGTTACAATTGAATTTTATTCCCAAAAGAGCCACTTGAACTTTGGTGGTGAATATACCCCTTTCTTTATCATATATTCATTATACGGCAATGAATTTTAGCAAGTTCGGCGTTAATGATATTTCGTGAGCTGAAGCCGAAAGGGCACAGACGTTGATAATTACTTTGAATGGCAATTTCGATTAAGATGAAATGCTTTTGGATTGCTGCTTGTTAATTTTTATGGTTATTTATGGGTGAACAACAATCCATTAATTCTTAAGACTACTTACTAAGTTGATTGGCTTTTCACAAATGTTCATATTAAGTTTTCAATTCCTCCAGAAATATCAGGAAGTTTAACCACTTTACATAGTAATAAATAAAATTCAATTTTCACCAACGTTTTCTTGTCAAGGGACAATTGTTTCGCCACACTGTGGCTTAATAATGTTCTATATTTGAACTGATACTGTGTGAAAACTTATATAGGTCCTTATATATGTATTGACAGGTTTTAAAGCACATGGGACTAAAATATGACAATTATTTGGGTATTCCCAATTAGGTGACCAATATATTGGGCAATACTTATAGCTCAACTCCTGATTCATAATCTTTGTTTAATTTATTTTTATCATTTTTAATGTATTTGTCTATGTTTTTAATGGTTCTGAAAGCTGCTGTGTAATTGAAATTTTTCTTCAAATAATTGGAAATTCCTACGGATAATCTACTTACATATGAAATTCCTATGATTTTTGTTGGAATGGGGTTTACTGTGGCAGGATACACGTGAGTTCATGCTATCTTTTCCTGATTATTATTTATATCTACATTTTATATATCCACATTTTATCCATAAGGGTTAGGATGAGACCATTATTTGATATTTGTTCGATTATATTAAGTTCTTTGGAGAAATTTTGGGGATTTATCGGTACTTTTAGTAACCTATGGATAACGCTATTATAAGCTGATATTTTTCAATTAAAAGAAATGATTAGAAGTTTCATGTATGGTTATATCTGTGTGCGTAGGTTTATTAAATATGCTAAATTCATGTAAATTTTTTAATCTGGCTATATTTAAGTCTAGTAAATTCATACTTCGATTCTATTCTTCTTCATAGATGAGTTTGATGAACGGGTGTAGATTATCAATGAAATTTGAGGTGTTCAGTTGTCTCTGGGTACCATTGAACCAACAAAGAATGTCATCTACAAATCTGAACCAATAAAGGAAGCATTTTTCCATTGGCTTTGAATGAATTTTTGATTCTGGATCATCCATGACCATTTCGGCTAGATTAAAAATAACTGGATTTCCAATGATAAGTCCTTCATTGGAAATATAAATAATACCATTAAATTGGAAGTAATTCTGTTCAAGACATATTCCAAGACAATTAAGTCTATCGTTAATTCTGATAGGATTAGTATTATTTTTTATCAATAACTTTTTAACAATTTGTACTGTTTCTATGTGGGATGCTATTGAATATATTTTGGGCTTTAAACGAAATTAATGTGGAGTTTCCAGGGCAATGAATGGATTTGATGTCTTCTATAAATTGAAAACTATTTTTCACTGCATTTTTGGCTTTGAAATTTGTTTCAGTTTGAATTATTGATATTAAATCTTACGATAATTTTATTCCTTAATATTTCATGAACGAAACGATTGACCTAATTGGGTTATTCACTTTATAAAATTTCATCAAATTACGAGTATATTACATTTCTATTCAAGAATACGATAAGACTCTAAACGAAATAATTCCTTGATAATTGTATACTACACAATTTTTGTAAGGTTGGCCTACGGAGATTCCCAACCATTAGAAATTCATCTCAGAATTTTGATTCTTACTATGATGTACCTGAAATTGATCACTTCTTGTAGGAAATGTCGAAATGAATTTTGCTGCTAAGTTGACACAACTGTCCTCCATACTCCATACATATAGTTTGTTCAATGTGATCCATTTTGTCAGTTCATTTTATATACCACTCTGTCAAGAAAGTACCGGAAATTTTCAATTAAAACAACATTTTTACATTTAATCGTTAAAATTTATTGGGTCGCCTTCAAAATAGGCTCCATTTGCTCCAATACATCTATGCCAATGGCACTTCCAATTATCGAAACATTTTTTATAAGCGCTTTCCGGGATGGACTTTAGCTCTCGCGCCGAATTTTGTTTTATGGCTTCAATCGACTCAAAACGGGTGCCACGAAGGGGCAATTTTAGTTTTGGGAAGAGGAAAAAGTCGCAGGGAGCCAAATCCGGCGAACACGGTGGTTGCTGAAACACGTTTGTTGAGTTTTTGGCGAGAAAGTCAGTCACAATCGTAGCTCGGTGAGAAGGCGCGTTATCGTCATGCAAAATCCATGAGTTGTTCGCCCACAAATTTGGCCGCTTCTTACGGATACGCTCACGCAAACGTTTCATAACGCCTAGGTAATACTCCTTGTTTACCGTCTGACCCTCTGGAACGAATTCGTAGTGCACCACGCCACGGATATCGAAGAAAACAATGAGCATTACCTTCATTTTCGAGCGGCTTTGGCGTGGTTTTTTCGGTTTCGGCTCATTTTTTGCCACCCATTCCGATGATTGCTGGCTTGTTTGCATATCGTACTCGTAGACCCAGGTCTCATCACCAGTTATAATGCGTTCCATGAATGTAGAATCGGAATTACAGCGATCCAGCATGTCTGAAGCAACCTGTTCGCGATGACGTTTGTGAAGAAAATTCAGGTCTTTTGGTACGAGTCGTGCGGCCACCTTTTTCATGCCCAAAATATCAATCAAAACCGTACGTGCGGACTCGTGGGATATCTTAAGATCATGTGCTATCTCTCTCAAGCTGGTACGACGGTTTTCCAGCACCCTTTCCTTAATTTAATCGACGTTATCTTCGATCGAACGAGGCAAGTCTTCGACCACTTCACGACCGTCCTTGGAGGCTCTGTACCACTGATATGCACGAGTTTTCGATAGAGCATTATCACCAAAGGCCTTTTGCAACATTTTCAATGCATCGGCACACGAAAATTCATTTGCAACACAAAACTTTAAACAAATTCTTTGCTCAACGTAATCACCCATAGTAAAAATCGGCACGCACTCTGACATCGACTGACTTAATCAGCTGTTGCAAACACACTAGTTGACAGATCCCGCTCAAGCTTGGCATAGTAATTAAGGACAGTGGTACCAACCTAGGAAAAAAAAATTTTACCTGCCTCATCGCCCCGCCAGATTTAAATCGATAATTCCCGTTACTTTTTTGACAGAATGTATATTTGCGATTTTCAGAATGGATGAAAACATCGAACAAACATGGTGTCTCAACTTTGCAATCAAAACGAGTCAAAGTTCTGATAATGTTACGTAATTATTATGTTGAATCGACTTCATCAGAAATATTTGCAAATGAGCACATTCAGAAGCGTTTGAAGGACGGAAGATATTTCTCGTTCTGACTGGCCATCAACGTCTCCAGTAAAACTTGAAGTCACTAATGTGAAGGAAATAATGACTGAATATCGTCGCTTGAGTTGATACAGATAACCACTTGAATTTCTGTGTTAAAAAAATAAACTTATACGTTAACTTTGAAGTCATGTATTTCAGTACAGTTTGGTCATGAAAGCGTTTCATGACCAAACTGTACTGAAATACATGACTCACAAGTAAACATTGTAAATGAATTTCTGACCAAATCCTCAACGAATCTTATAGAGTAAGCACTGCTTATTTCTCATGAGCTTACAGGCTTGTCCTTTTTTTCAAAAAGTCAAATTATTTACGACTTTAATCGATCAGACGAAAGAAAATTCACGACGAGTATTGAAGTCTCCTTCTTCATCATACTCCAGTTGATTTATTCTTCAATTCTGCTTTTCAGATGTTTCTTTCCATAAAACCTTTCAATCCCAACGAAGATTTTCACGACATCAAGAAGTTGTAAAACAAAAACGCAGTTTGGATATGATAGCAGCCGAGATTTTGAAAAAAACTACAAGAGAAAGCCATAATAGTACTTAATAGAAATAATTAATATACCAAAACCAAACAGACCTGAATACGATGTAAGATTTTATAGACCGATAAGCCTATTACCAATTTTACAAAAACTGGTTGAGAAACTTCTCTTCAAAAGATTAAAGAAGAATATCGATCGACTCAAACTTCACCAAATCATCAACTAGGATTTAGAGGAAACCATTCAGCAACACATTAAATACACCATTTCAAAACGCTCCGAAAAAAATTCTGCGCAGACTCATCTCAAGCATTCGACAAAGTTTGGCATAATGGATTAATCTTGAAAAAACTTTTTCCATAGCCCCACTATGTAATTTTGAAATCATACCTATCCGATCGATACTTCGCTGTAAAATATGCGATACTCTATCTAACCCAATTGAAATTAGAGCAGGGGTTCCACAGGGAAGTATATTGGATCGACTTCTTTAACCGAATTATACATCCGAAATTCCAGCAAAGAAGAATACTACACTAGCCATTTTTGCAGATGATATAGCGACATTGAAATTCCTTGAGAATGCAGCAACATCTTCCAAAAACCTTTGAGAACATCTAAATAAACTGGGACAGTGGTACCGAAAATGATACCTCACCAACAAATGAGATATACAGGATGTCCCAACGAAAATTTGATCTCTCCCAGAACTCAGAAACGAAGAATTTTCGAAGATTTTTAAAAAACAGGTCAACTTCTGTTTTGAGGGGGACGAATTTCCATCATGAGTTTGTTCCGAGAAAACCACCTTTTTTATATTTGTTTATTTATTTATTCCATTTGACATTGTATATTGAGTTTTGATTATATACGTCTATTAAATATAAGTTGTGCTTATTGTAGACATTAATTTAATTCTAAAAGTTTTCGGAATAAAAATTTTTTCGAAATTAAAATTGTAGAAAACTAACAGATTAAATCTGTTTTTATATTCAAATTTTGTTATATTTCTTCTATCAAGTAAAATGCCTTTCTCTATTTTATTTTATACATAATATATAATTATATTAGGCTTGAATAAATCTCATTATGGAATGTCAATGGTTTAAAGACAACCTTATAATACCTTACAGTTTTCTGTGAAGTTGTGATGAATTTTTGAAGTTAGTTTCTTTCAAACAAGTTCCGGTTACATTCTAAGGAGTGATATACTGATTGTTAGTTGATTTTGATATTTTAAATACTATCTAGGGCCGATGAAGAGATTATCCGAATTCTAATTGTTTTTTGAAAATATAATGCATGTTTTGAGAGATCTTTGAATTAACATATTTGAATATTTAAATATATTAAATATATCAAATAAAGTGTATTTTTGAGAAATCCTTAAGTTGTGTTATATCTTTTTGAAAGGGAATTGTTTTCATTATGATAAGATCAGAAACAAAATTTTGTCTCCTTCAAATATTTTTTTATTAATTTTAATTGCCTCTTTTATATTTGTTGGTTTATTTATTCCATTCGACATTGTGTATTGAGTTTTGATTATATACGTCTATTAAATATAAGCGGTGCATATTGTAGACATTAATATAATTCTGAAAGTTTTTGAATGAAAATTTTTTTGAAATTAAAATTGTAGAAGACTAACATATTAAATCTGTTTTGATATTCAAATTTTGTTATATTTCTTCTATCAAGTAAACAGCCTTTTTATATTTTATTTTGTACATAATATATAATTATATTTGGGCTTGAATAAATCTCATTATGGAATGTCAAAGGTTTAGAGAACCCCTTATAATACCTTACAGTTTTCTTTGATTTTGTGACGAACTGTGTACCTGAATTTTTAAAGTTAATCTGTTCTAAACAAGTTCCGGTTACACCACAAGGTATGATATACTGATTGTTAGTTGATTTTGATATTTTAAATACTGTCTAGGGCCGATGAAGAGATTATCCGAATTCTAATTGTTTTTTGAAGATATTGTGCATGTTTTGAGAGATGTTTGAATTAACTTATTTGAATATTTAAATATAGTAAATATTTCGAATAAATTATATTTTTTGAGATCCCTAAGTTGTGTTTTATATTTTTGAAAAGGAATTGGTTTCATTATCGTAAGATCTAAAACAAAACTTTGTCTCCTTCAAATATGTATTTATTAATTTTAATTGTCTTTTTTATATTGGTTGGTTCATTTATTCCATTTGACATTGTATATTGAGTTTTGATTATATACGTCTATTAAATATAAGCGGTGCTTATTGTAGATATTAATTTACTTCAAAAGTTTTTTGAATAAAAATTTTTTTGAAATTAAAATTGTGGAAGACTAACGGATTAAATCTGTTTTGATATTCAAATTTTGTATAGATGTCATTTTGAACAACACATACGTTAGTTCTTTAAATAGTTTTTCTGGATGTTTCCTATCATTACTTAGGTATTCTGTTTCTGTTGGAGCTACCTTTCTGGTAATGTTTAATATCAAATTTCCTAAAAACATTACCGAATTTTAAAATTTCAAATAGGATGTTTAGAGACCAAAAATGCTTTTTAAATAAAACACTCTCGCCATCTCTTTCCTTTTACGGAACAATGTCGTCATAGAAATTTTTTCTCCCTAATGAAGAAATTATTTTTGGATTCTTCAAAATTCTTAGGTTCTTGAGTTTGGGCGGTTCAACTGTCTGTTCAACATCCTCTTTTGACGGTAAGTTCAAATTACATTATTTCGTGAATACTGAACCGATTTTGAAAGTTTTAACTGGGTTGTGTACAGAACATAAATAACTTTCAAACTAACCAACACTCGACATCTCTTTCCTATTCAAAAAATTTTGTGGGTGGTTTTTTCCGAAAGAAATCTTAGTCAATTCAATAATAAGTCAGTTTCATTCTGAGAGCTCAGAAATTGTGCAAAGTTCGAAACTTTCATTATATATTGTATATTATTCGAAACAATAGCATAAAATGCAGCATTTCTTTATTTTTATTCATTTACAACTGGAACTCAAGGAAACAATCTACCGAGTAGCATTCAAATTCAACTGGAATAAGATTCCGAATCGAATTCAGTGAGAAAAACGAAAGAAGACAGATGAAAATAAAAGAACCATTGTTTTTACAACCGAATATATCTAGCAAGTTGCTACAAGCGCCAAGTAGTTTGCATACGTTATAGTAACCCACCACAGCGTCTAACCACGGTCGCCAGCAAGGCTAGACGCTCATCCAATCATTCGATATTGCATACCAAATTGCCCCCTGTTCCGATTAACGACTACACAACTGGGCCACATCGCAAAACATAGGGTAGTTTTTAATTAAGGCGACACAACGAGAGCGCCAAGAATTCTTCGCATACCAGCTCGCTCTAATTGTGTTACAATTAGGAAGTTGTCTTTTTCGCTCGTCGTTTGGCCTTGGCGGCTGAAGAAAGACGACCAGCGTGGCCATAAAGTACGGCCAACGAGACCCCGGAACGAAACTTGAAGAAATGCAGATATGCATTTAATTAGGGATATTAAATTATAAATTCTGATTGGCGACTTGAGAATTGGGAGAGACGGGGTTGGCGAGGGGATGGAGCGTAATAATTATGAAAAATAATTAAAAGTGGATTTTTCAATGAGCTCGGTCGATAATGGGTAGAGAATAACCGTTTAGGTCCAGGGATAATTAAATTTGTTTTTTTTTATGAGTTGGAGGGGAATTTTTCAACGGAGGTGTTTCTCAAGTTAAATCCTACTCATGAAATCATTATATAAAATACTGAATAAAAAAGAAGTGAACCCATATATGTTCATTCGATTTCAATAATAGCTCACATCTCTAGATATCTTATACCGAACAACAAGTGATTAAAGTTTAAGGTTCATCCTTCAAGTTGCGAGGTAGCTGCAAAATCGTTAAATGATAAAAAAGCATTCAGTTGTCACATTCGAATGTGACCTGTGTATAGCTTACCGTTAAGCATTTTCTTAATTTATCGAGTGTATAGAAATCGCCAGGTTTCCTAGCTTAGTGACTTCGAGGGAGAGAGTCGCAGAATTTCCTGAAACGATAATGAAAATTTCCTGAAGAACTTAAATTCGACATTTTCATATCAACAATTTGAATTTTGCCAAATGAATAATTTTTATATAATTATACGACTAAAATGTAGCAAAACCTGGTAAAGGAAATGCTAAAAATGGTTCTATTTTATTCATTACATAAAGAAATTCTGAGAGAATCAGACATAAATTAATTGAAGCCTGGAAACAGGCCGTCGATATTAAACTCGTGATGAGACGAACAGATTAGCTTTGATCTTAACGCACTACAATACGGTATGAACGTGCGTGGTGATAAGTAGGCCGAGGATAAAAATTAGGTGCTCAGGACGTCCTATAGGAATCATAGTTCGTTTACGTGAAATCTACCAAGGCTGCATATTGGCATGTGAGCATGGCTCTTAACCAAGTGACTACTCAGCAGTCTTCACAGTCGACCCCTAAAGGTAGAAAGTTTGATAAGGAATACGCCATATCATCGCGCGAATCGAGAACCCCTCCGAAGAGATGAACCCACCAGCTTCCAGTTTGGGCCCCGACTCGAAAGCCAGAACCGTCTGACTGGTAGCAGCGAAGCACTATTCAACCTCTAATGGCTCTGCAGGTCAGTACTCGAGTTGGTTTGAGACGCAACTCACCCACCGGAAGGAATTCTTATCCATCTATCCGAACGCAGTCCCATGAACTAAGGTATTCCCAAGATTGATGACTACTATTGATCCTGGTACGAGCACCGTCTAACGGCCTATACGTCCTGACTCACCGAACCCATGTGAAGTCTTTTGATTGATCCTGGCGTCAAGCACTAATGGCAGATCCATTTCGTCGAGATCCAAAAACCCTAAATTGTTAGGCATTGATCCGGGGCCAGGACAGGTCGGTCGAACCGTCAAGTCCCGTTAAACCCCGAGTAATTTCATGAGAATATCCCGAACATGGGGTCTGAGAACAGATAAACGAAATACCTCCCTAGTCTAGCATGCGAACTTTCAACTACTGACCCCTCGAGTCCAATACCAAAGGGGTGACCAGGTGGTACAAGTAACACCCGTGGGAAAACCACCACTCCGAGGTAACGCAGTATGCTACATAACGCACTTCGGCCATTACACAGAAAAATCCGGAGATTTATACTGCGATAGGGTAGAGTACGGTAGTTTTAAGGTAGAAGCCCTGTGCTGCGACAGACTCCCTGTCACTGAGTTAATCAACCGGCTCAGCCCTCCATTTCACCAGAATGCCAAAACTAGGGCCCCATTCGGAGATCTTCCACCATACAGGTCCAGTGACTGACGCGAATGGCATTACGTTAGGCACCAAGACGCAACCCTCAATTTCGCCTGGACGAAACTAGGGTCCTAGTCAAGGCAAGCGTAGCCATCACGACAAGAACTAATGCCTGGGGGGCAAGCATAGCTCGTACAGATAGATTAAGTAGTCCCTATCACAAATCACTATTTTAAATATTTAAATAGCATGGCAGGATGATAGGCATTAGACTGGGCAAAAAAACCTCAATTTTTTAACGATAGTGTGAAAATATCATTCATGATGATAAAAAAAATATCGTGGAAGTTTGAGCCCTTTATAAAAGTATTAAGGGGTGTATCGTCAGGATACTAATCGCATTTTTTTACTCAAAACTCGTCAATTATTAATCTGAAAAATTCGGGCGATGCGTATTCTTGGCTTTTTCATTCTTATTTCGGAAGAAAGAAGGTCCCATAATGCCGCCATGCCATACATCGCCCCAAACCGTGAGTTTTCAGACTGTAACTGAACGTCAGGTAATACTTCTGGGTTGTTCCCGCACTAATAATGGAAATTGTGCTTATCAGCAAAGCTATTGTACCTAAAAATGTACCTTGCCTTAGAAGATGATTATTTGTCCAAAATCAGGATCGTGTTCCAAGCGCTCAAGAACCTCGTCAATAAATCTTCCATACAGCCTGTGATCATTGGGCTTTATTTCTTGAGTCATTACAACTTTATGAGGATGCAAGCCCAGATCCTTACGCAATATGCTTGAGGTTGGATTCTCAGAAAGCCCCAGTTGTTGCAATCGTCGTAAAATCAACACATTTGGCTCATCGAAAACACTAACCGCTGTAGCTATTATACAATGTACTTCTTTTTACACACGTTTCATCGTCTTTTTATTGACTTATTGCCTTCAAAATTTAACTCATGTTCATGTTCGAGTGAATAAACGTTGAATACACGCAACGAAACTGCTACTTTGGTATTTTTTACTTCCAATCGATTCAATGCTTCATTGTTGGCATAGGCTTCTTTCTGATTTTACCTAACCCCGAAGAAAATAATCCAGAGGTATCAAATCACTTGACCATAGCAGCCAATTCATAAATCCCCGTCATGAGATAGATGATCCTATCGTCAAACCTTTCTCTCAGCAAAGCGAGCGTAACACCTGCACCAGTATTGCATTTAGCACTCTTATGAACTACACACTGTACCAAATATATCAGAGGCCAGAGGTTGCTTGGAGTTGTTTTACTAGGGACAAGTTTTTCAGTCTGTTCAGTCTGTGAATTTTTGTACTACGCTATCAATTGGTCTTCGTCTGGAACATCCACTTGGGGCTACTCCTATCCTGCTCATTGTCGAAGAACTGTTTTCAGGGTCTTCGTTTTACAAATTCCAAATTCAGATGATGGTATTATATTAAATGTACCATAATCGAACTCATGTATGGTAAGTTTGTAAAAAATCCCGTTCTCTCCCGAATTAATCCACTAAATGGATGAAAATTTAATTTTTTCTGTTGAATATTTTTGACTGATAGCAGGGAAACATATTTTTCGAAATCTTGTCATCGAATTTCTGAATAGGTTTCGTCTATTTTCCGAAGTGAAAAATACAATTTTTGTTCCACCAGGAATTGAGGAATGGAGTTAAATAACAATATATTCCATAAATTCAACAGACTGTCATGAAACTCTGAATAAAATTGGCTCAATATCCGAAATTGGTCCCACCATATTTTCAGATTTAAAATTCGCTTCTACGGCTTCATTCGAACTTGCCTCGAATATGTATTTCATTTTACCAAAGTATATTGAAGTATTTTTCAGTATCTATGTTTACTTCAGACATACTACCGTTAGAAACATTCGAAATCTCACTCATTCGCCAAATAGAGCTCTCTTTGACTTCATACTTCGAAGTTGAGAGAATGAAAAATTCAGTCATATCAATACCTTCCACAGAATTTCTAAGCATTTTTTCGGCACCAGCATTCTCCTCCTACTGCACATAAACGAAGTGAGCGGAATATAACACTTGAAACATAGTACACGAATTTGGCCTTTGCAGCAGCATTTTAGGGTTTATATATTCATGGGAGCGCTCAAGATTAAGACAGAAAACGGGTCTCGGCCTACTGTGATGTGTGTAAGGGGATTAGCGCCAACTTACTACTTGATGGATAATTTTGGAGGCGGCGTAAACAGCAAACACTGTTGAATATTTATTATTGAATTGCAAATGGGCTGTGAGACGGAGTTTCAAACTTTCCTAGGGTCCTCCGTTTATTTTCAAGCCGTTATTCAAATTTATGTCAAACAGATCATCTCGTCGGACTCCCTAATTTGATGTCGAATAGACTCGCAATCAGGGTAGGTCGAGAGGAATACTGCATTTCTGAATTGGGACATCGTTATTGATCATTTTGTTCTCGTTCAATCCGAAAATGATAAGATTTTTCGAGTTTTCCTGTTACTTTTATCAAGCTCGTGTCAATTCACTAACATTCAAAAGAAAGTTGAAATTCATTGGCTAAATTTCAGGTCGTAGTAAGAAGATTGAAATAGAAAATGGCCTGAATTCATGCAAAAAGCTGAAAATAAGCCCAACAGAAATTTGCTTTCCGTAGCTGTATTCACAAAATGTATTTTCTTCGATCTTCTAATAATTAGATCCTCACAAAATTTTGTACGTGCATGCGCGTCACTATTTCACTTCAAAATACTAAATTTCAGATCGATCAGACATATAATTTCAAAATATTGAATAAATACATTCTGTCAAGAAAGTACCGGGAATTATCGATTTAAATCTGGCGGGGCAATGAGGCAGGTAAAATTTTTTTTTCCTAGGTTGGTACCACTGTCCTTAATTATTATGCCAAGCTTGAGCGGGATCTGTCAACTGGTGTGTTTACAACAGCTGATTAAGTCAGTCGATGTCAGAGTGCGTGCCGATTTTTACTATGGGTGATTACGTTGAGCAAAGAATTTGTTTAAAGTTTTGTGTTGCAAATGAATTTTCGTGTGCCGATGCATTGAAAATGTTGCAAAAGGCCTTTGGTGATAATGCTCTATCGAAAACTCGTGCATATCAGTGGTACACAGCCTTCAAGGACGGTCGTGAAGTGGTCGCCCATCGACGGCTTCGATCGAAGATAACGTCGATAAAATTAAGGAAAGGGTGCTGGAAAACCGTCGTACCAGCTTGAGAGAGATATCACATGATCTTAAGATATCCCACGAGTCCGCACGTACGATTTTGATTGATATTTTGGGCATGAGAAAGGTGGCCGCACGACTCGTACCGAAAGACCTGAATTTTCTTCAAAAACGTCATCGCGAACAGGTTGCTTCAGACATGCTGGATCGCTGTAATTCCGATTCTACATTCATGGAACGCATTATAACTGGTGATGAGACCTGGGTCTACGAGTACGATATGCAAACAAGCCAGCAATCATCGGAATGGGTGGCAAAAAATGAGCCGAAACCGAAAAAACCACGCCAAAGCCGCTCGAAAATGAAGGTAATGCTCATTGTTTTCTTCGATATCCGTGGCGTGGTGCACTACGAATTCGTTCCAGAGGGTCAGACGGTAAACAAGGAGTATTACCTAGGCGTTATGAAACGTTTGCGTGAGCGTATCCGTAAGAAGCGGCCAAATTTGTGGGCGAACAACTCATGGATTTTGCATGACGATAACGCGCCTTCTCACCGAGCTACGATTGTGACTGACTTTCTCGCCAAAAACTCAACAAACGTGCTTCAGCAACCACCGTATTCGCCGGATTTGGCTCCCTGCGACTTTTTCCTCTTCCCAAAACTAAAATTGCCCCTTCGTGGCACCCGTTTTGAGTCGATTGAAGCCATAAAACAAAATTCGGCGCGAGAGCTAAAGTCCATCCCGAAAAGCGTCTATAAAAAATGTTTCGATAATTGGAAGTCCGTTGGCATAGATGTATTGGAGCAAATGGAGCCTATTTTTAAGGCAACCCAATAAATTTTGAGGATTAAATGTAAGAATGTTGTTTTAATTGAAAATTCCCGGTACTTTCTTGACAGAGTAGTATGTTTGAAAATTTCGAACGTCAATAAGTGCGGAACCATTTAACAGATTTTGCTCATTAACAAATCTAGCTGAGACATTTAAAAAGTTGAAATTCAAAGTATAAACTTCAAGTCGAAATAGGAAGATTAAAATCGTTAAATCCATGCAAGAAAGCTGAAAATATGAAATTCAGTACATGGAAGTTTTCGGATAAGCCGAATCGTCCGGTGGATAAAAAATTCACTGATTCTCATCAGTGGCGGAGATAATGAGGCGATCTTTCATTGAATTACTTCTTAGTTTTGACTGAGTGATCAAATTGGTATTTTAATCGGAGAAATAGACTCCTCATGCATTTCTAACTGATTTTACTGCTGACGAATGTCAAGTGAAAGACACCAATTATGTCTTTCGAATTAAGCAGTTCATGGCTCAGTTATAATGCATATCATTACAAAATCACTTTTTTCTCGAGAATGGTACTCCGTAACGCTCTAAATGAAGGGTACCTTTTCACTTCAAAAATATATGAGCAGTCTATTTCTTTGATTAAAATTTAAATTTGATCATTCAGTCAAGACTCCCCTCTTATTACCGCCACTGATAAAAATCAGTTGATACTATTCAGGTATTTTTGATGCTAAAGATGCTCCTCGCATAGATAGGCGCGTCGTCTAAAAAGTCGATAAAATCATAGCAATATCAAAGTTGGTGGGACTAAAAAGGAATAATTTATTACGAATTGCTTCCATGTAGCCAAAAATTTAATCCGTATCTCTAGTGTCAACAACTGAAGCTAGCGATTGACCAGAAATGGCCAGAATTGATCAGCAGAAGAGGTGTTGCGTTCCATGAAGACAACGCCATGTCACACACGTCTGCACTGACTCCCCAGGAACTCCGGTATCTTGGTTAGGAAATTTTAATGCATCCACCATATACCCCAAACATGGCTCCAAGCTATTATCATCTTTTTCTCGCATTAGATAGATAGATAGATAATTTTATTCGTGCTTATTACAAAGATTAGTATTGCACTCGTCGTTAAAGCTAAGAAAAAACACTTACAGTTATTAAATGAGAACTACAAAAATATACATATATATATATATATAAAAATATCACAGACATAGCAATAAATTCTGGTCAATCGACAGGAACTCCTGCACACTGCCGAAAGCATGGGCCCCCAAGAAATCTCGCATAGTCCTTTTAAATTTATTGAATGAAAGCAGTTTCAAATGCTTAGGCAACTTGTTAAAAAGTTTTTGACTAATAAAGTTTGGGCCATTTTTTGACTTCTCTAGTCTAAAAAGTGTAGACCTTATATCATCTTTGAATCTGGTGTTGTATTCATGTTTGTCCCCATTTTTTAGAAAACTACCGTGATTCCTATATGCAAACATCAAACACTCACTTATAAAGATAGAGGGAAAAGTGAGAATCTTATACTTTTTATATGCACTCAAGCAATCATCACGAAAACCCAAACCAGCCAACACTCTAACAGCCCGCCTCTGAAGTCCAAATATCCTTTTCCTACCAGAGCAGTTTCCCCATATCAAGACACAGTACCTCAAGTGAGACTCCACAAGACCATGATAGGCAGTCTTCAGAACCCTATGAGACACAGTTCCCCTCAGGCTTCGCAACACAAAAACACCTCTAGTTAACTTTCTAACTAGCTCATCAATGTGACACCTCCAAGTCAAAGTTGGATCAAAACTAACACCTAAGAATTTGATCCGATCATCGGCGCTCTCGAATTCACCATTGCAAGACTTCCTGAGTGACAAGAAATTAGCATCAAGAGAAGATTGTGAAAATCGATTACTAGAGTCGCTAATAAGAACCAGAACTTCTATGAGAGAGAAATTATAAAGCTACCTTCAAAATGCCATTAAATTATAGAACAAAACATGGCCCAGTCGACCCAAATCGGACAATCCGAAACATTTCTTGAAGTTCACGCAAAAATTATGGATTTTTATCCCCAACCTATTAGCATCTGTTGATAACTTCTCCGTACCGTGGCGATATCCTATAATACTTGCATTTATGTTATCATTTTATGTACGTATGTACTTATTTAAAATACCTTGTACCTTTTGTTCAATTTACAGTTCTCCTGAAGAACCTTGCAATTGCAATTACGAAAAATGGAAAGAATTTTTGAATTTTTCGGTAGTGAAACAAAATATTTTCTAAAAACTTATTCTAATAATGAAGAATTTTATTCCTTCTACGTACAGCACTTTTAATGTCACTGATTATAAACATGGAAACACTCAGCATAAAAGCTTCCAAGAAATCATTAATATCAACTTTCCAGGAAACACAAACAATGTCAAATTCATAACAATCATGAGTCATTGAAGAATTCCATCCCATCTTATCCGAAATTTCCATCAAAAGCGTATACGATAAAATATTCTAAGCCCTCGACTTGGATCGCTAATTTCGCATCGCAGGCAAATACCGATATCCTTTTCATCGGATTCGTCTCGGAGATATTGCCATACTCTCTTGCTCCTCAGCACTGCCAATCAGTCGAAAAGTGGCACAAGTATTAGCGAGATCAAACGCCTCCGCTTTCGGTCAATCGGTTTTTTGCTAACGAAGGCGAAGAGGAGGGTCCCTCTTGAGTTTCTCGAGTCTTTCACATCAAAGGTCCTTCTTTGCTTGGCAGATGATGCATGTATATTTTCGGAATGAATGTACAGGGAATATTTTAATGAAAGTAGGGATGATGCTTTTTGGGCCACAGAACATGCAAGTATACGCGATAACGGGTAAATCTTCGCTAAGAGCCAGAGAAAATCTGGTATATATGGTCCCTAGAATTCCTTCGTCCGAACTGAAAAAAAATGTCATCTGGAGACTTCATATTTCTTGACAATAGAAGCAGTACAATAATAATGGGCTTTACAATACGACACAACAACTTAACTTCGCATTCAAATAGAAACGCATCTTTGGACGTTGTTCATGATTGCTCAAAACATCAGTCAAATTTGACATATTTGTCGCGGTAATATTCATGAATCTTAGAAATTATCAGATCCCTTCAAGAGTTATCAGTAGATATCGATACCATGACGGCTTCACTTGAAAATGAGTCGTAATTCATTAGGAATGGGCATTTTCTAAATCCCATTGTGGGGTATTCATAGATTTATCATCCTAACAGTGACTTTCACAAAACTTAAGTCATAGGATCAAGACTGTTTATCACGGAGTTCTTTTACAATTTATTTTGTTCTATGTTCCCAAAGTGCTAATCACAGATTCAGTCACTGTGTCAAACTATGACAGATTAACTTCTGTTGATTATTGATCAAGTAAAAATTGAGTTCCATAAAACATTTTAGGCTCTGATCTAACCTAAAATTGCTGCTAAATCACAGGTTGAAACCAACCACACAAGTAATACTAATATCGTAGTTCGTAGTAATATGGTGTGACAAAGATATAAGCAATAACAATTCATTTTTTTTTTCTAACCATTCATTATCAGCGCTACCACAGAAATATATATTATACAGTCTCATCTTTCTTCTTTAAATTTCTTTTTCAGTGGAATTTTAAGTGCGACGATGTCAGATTGTTTTCTGGGTTCTACTGATCCACGTGATCAACTACCTGAACTTGTTTTCTGAAACCTAAATTCGTTGATATTTGTCAAATTTAAGATTCTGTTGATCCTGTGATCACCGAATCTTTATGAAACTCAGAGTAAGGAGACGAAGCATCCTTCTATTGAAATTTTATTTGTTGTGAAGCCAACATTCAGATTGGTTTTTTTTGTTGAACGACAGAGTTGCCATGAATAGCTTGTAGTACAGTTTTTCCAATCTCTACATTCACTTCAGTTTAGCGAATGGCCTTTTCTGAAGCAGGTTCACTTGTTTCGCGGAGTCACGCTATACAGAAATCGATGATAACTAAATTTTTATTCAAAAAACTTTTAGAATTAAATTAATGTCTACAATAAGCACCGCTTATATACGTCTAGTAAATATAAGCGGTGCTTATTTTAGACATTAATTTAATTCCAAAAGTTTTTTGAATAAAAATTTTTTTGAAATTAAAATTGTAGAAGACTAACAGATTAAATCAGTTTTGATATCCAAATTTTGTTATATTTCTTCTATCAAGTAGCCTTTTTCTATTTTATTTTATACATAATATATGATTATATTTAGGCTTGAATAATTCTCATTATGGAATGTCAATGGTGTGAAGAAGACCATAGAATGCCTTACAGTTTTCTGTGATTTTGTGACGAACTGACTACCTGGTTTTTTAAAGTTAGTCTGTTTCGAACAAGTTCACGGGTTAAGTTCTAAGGTATGATATAGTGATGGTTAGTTGATTTTGATATTTAAATGTTATCTAGGGCCGATGAAGAGATTATCCGTATTCTAATTGGTTTTTGAAGATATATTACATATTTTGAGAGATTTTTGAATTAAATTATTTGAATATTTAAATATTTCAAATAAATTATATTTTTTGAGAAATCCTCAAGTTGTGTTTCATGTTTTTGAAAAGGAATTGGTTTCACTATGGTAAGATCAGAAACAAAATTTTGTCTCCTTCAAATATTTATTCATTAATTTTAATTGCCTTTTTTATATTGGTTGGTTTATTTATTCCATTTGACATTGTATATTGAGTTTTGAATATATACTCCTATTGAATATAAGCGGTGCTTATTGTAGACATTAATTTAATTCTAAAAGTTTTCTGAATAAAAATTTTTTTCAAATTAAAATTGTAGAAAACTCACAGATTATTTATTTTACGGAAAGATATTTCAAGAACAATAAAAGAGTTGTACATTGAGAACTCCATATTAAACTTGTTAACCATTTGAAGGAATATGGTCATTTATTTCACAATTACAAGATTGTTAACGTTGAGAGTAAATGCTCTAACCTAAAACTCTTCATGTTACTTAAAATCAGTACCCTAATTTCTATTAATACTATTTTTATCATATATTAAACAATTGGTAAATAGCAGCACAGACCCATTTAAATTTCATTTTATTTCACCTGCTTTGATCAATTTCACCTAAATTAACTACAAGTGTAGTTTGAGATCTGATCTAATTTATATGAAGAATCAGTTCAAAATATAAACCACCTCAATAATGCATAAAACGATAAAAAAATAATCGATATTCTTCAATGAAATTATGACAATTTACTAATTTTTCTTATTAATACATATTCACCATGCAGGCACCAAATCAATGAAATATTTGCCCTTGAAATATTATTACTGACTAATTCTTCTTGTTTTCAGCGTACCACGGACAGTGAAATTACTTCAATAAATTTTCAAAAAAACAAGTGACTAACTCTTAAACTCAATAAATTATTACATATCAGAAAATGACTCGCGTATTCTTCCAAATATCCCATGTGGGCATCCTGTATATCACAAACGAACAAAAAGCCTCAGGATGGACCTTCAACACCCTCACGAGAGGGTTATATATTACAACTTCTTCTTCCCATACATCATGTGTTGTTGAGGGTCCAGAATGATATATGTTTCAGAAAACAATCCAGCAATTGCTCCTGGAAGACGCATGGGCCGATAGCTACAACGTTTGGGGTATTAATTAAGACACCGGGTGAGTTATGTGGACTTAGATAAATATCTTTCGATCGGAGAACAGGCTGGAAATTTGTTACAGAGAAAGGAACACAACTTGATGAAACCAATCGATATAATTAAGACAGAGGAAAGTCCAATTCATATTGGCATTTACAAAATAATTTGACGAAATAATTGAAAGAAGTTGTAGAAATTACTATATTTTACTACCAATCAATTTATATTTCACACATTTAATTGTGACTCGAGTTCGGGAATTAACTATCCCATCTTCAGACAACTGAAGTCTTCAGAAGTTATTCAAAATCCTGACAAATGTTTGGATTGAAAAGGTTCTTTTGTTACATTCAGAACATATGTGTATTCTTATGGCGCATGGAAATAACAGCATCCGTGTTAAAAATATTTGGGAATTTGTTGAATTCTCCTTTTTCTCAACGACTTTTTTGATTGAAAGAATCTCCAAATAGTTCATCAATTTACTCTTATTAACATTATATAGTAAAGTTACTTCTTTCTAATTAAAAAAATGATTATTTTCTATGCAATGCTTTGCAAAACTGATTGATTTCTGGTTTTTCAAAATGGACATCCTATGTTTTTTGATTCTATGTCGTAAACATCGACCCATCTGTCCTATATATGTAGCATTACCATCATCACATTCAATTTGATAAATCCCCGATTCGGAAAAGTTGGGGTTCCTTTATTTATTGTTCACCAACATCCAGTTGAATTATTTCTATTTATTGCTAAATAATTAATTCTCATTTTATGTAGACCGTTAGAGATCCTACTGCTGAAAGCTTTTATATGAGCTATTGAAAACCATATTTTCTTTTCTTCGTAAGGATCATTTATATTTATATAAGTTTTTTTTAAATATTGTGGTAAGTTTTCTTACCAATCATTTTGTCAATGATTTCAGTTCTATAACCATTGTTCACCGCTATAGTTTCAATTATATTGACTTCTTTTCGGAAATTGTCTTCGTTCAACCGGATGCTCAAAAGTCTATGAATGAAGCTATGGAATGTTGACATTTTAATTTGCCATGACTGATTAGATTTTGAATAGATTATGGTATCGGTAGTGATAGGTTTTCTAAAAATGTCGAATTCGAACTTATTATTAATATGACTTATATTTAATTATATTTAATAGTAGTAATAACAGGGTCGAATTCGACATTTTTAGTAAACCTGCCACTAATGATACCATAATCCATTCAAAATTTAATCAGTTATGGCAAATTAAAATGTCAACATTCCACAGCTTCGTTCATAGATTTCCGTTGAACGAAGTCAATTTCCGAAAAGAAGTCAATATAATTAAAAATATAGCGGTGAACAACGGCTATAGAACTGAAATGTTTGAGAAAATGATCAACCTGTTTTGCAGAATATTGTATAGAAAATAATAATTTTTTTGATGAGAAAGATATCACTTTACCATCGGTTTTTTTTTAAAAGTGATAGAACTTTCGATAGGGATAACTATGATTTGACAGAAGGTAGAAGACAAGTTGTTTTGACATTTCTGTTCAGTAAGCATTGACAAATTATCACGGAAAGTCTCACTCCGCAACAACGGTTACAAATTGTTGAAATTTATTTTCAAAATCAGTATTCTATTCGCCAAACTTATGGAGCACTTCGTGAAATTTATGGTTTACATGATCGTCCATCAGAGCAGCTTCTTCGTCGAACTATCGATAGATTTCGGACAACATTTTCTCTACTCGATGCAACAACAACAAGACAAAGAACTGTACGTACAGAAGAAAATATCGCTGCTGTAAGTCATAGTGTTAATGATGATCCAGATTTAACTATTCGTCGACGTTCACAACAAGTTGGACTCTGTGCATTCACTACATGAAGAATTTTGCGTAAAGATCCTGGTCTACACCCACACAAGATCCAACTGGTTCAAGAACTAATGCCAATTGGCCATAATAAGCGTCGTTTGTTTGATGATGGGGCCCTAGAACAGCTTGAAGTTGATCCACTTTTTCATCGTAAAATTTTATTTAGTGATGAAGCTCATTTCTGGTTGAACGGCTATGTGAACAAGCAAAATTGCCGTATATGGAGTGAAAACAATCCTCAAGAAGTTCTACATGTTCCATTGCATCCTGAAAAATGCAGTGTATGATGTGGTTTACACGCTGGAAACATCATCGGTCCATATTTCTCTAAAAACGATGCTGGAGCAAATGTTACATTGAATGGTTCTCGTTACAGATCGATGATCAATGATTACTTGTTTCAAAATTTGAATGGTATCGTCCCAGAAGTGTTTTTGTTTCAACAAGATGGTGCTACACCTCTTGCTGCTACCGTAACAAATGATTTATTGAAAGAAAGATTTGGCGATAATATTATTTCGAGAAATGGTCTAATTAATTGGTCTCCAAGATCAAGCGACATAACTCCTCTGGATTATTTTCTTTGGGATTATGTCAAGTCATTGGTTTATGCTGATAAACCAGAAACAATAGACGCTTTGGAAGCCAACATAACTCGTGTTATTGATGAAATAAGGTCCGAATTACTCCAAAAAGTGCTCCAAAATTGGTCTAGTCGAATGCGGTTCCTAAGAGCTAGTCGTGGTTGACATATGCCGGAAATTATTTTTAAGACATAAATGTCTTAAAATTATCTTTCAAATAAAAAATAAATATGGCTTCAATCTCAATTTAAATGTGTTTTATTTCAATTAAAGTTCTATGAATCTGAATAAAACACCTGTTAGCTCTTTTTGAGCCAGGAAGCTTACAGACCTCTTGTTTGTGGGGTTAACACTTCGTCTCAGCTTGCACCCATTGGACTCATTAGGTCGACTATAGGGTATAAGCCTGTGAATGTGTCCTATTGTCTTATTCTACTGCTGCTACTTCAAATAGAGAGAGCAACCTAAACAGCCGTTCTCTTTGTAGAATACCGGGATGTTTCGGCAGAGCACAGTAGAATTATGTGGGATGTTTAACTAGTTCTCACGTGTCGGAGGATGACATTGCGTATTAAGAAGTTGGGCTATGTATCGCTACAATTTTATGTAACATTTTGCATATTTGTACCCTAATAAAATAGAAAATAATTTGACTCAAATAAAAGGTGGTTCTGTTTCCCTACCGATCGGGAAAAACAACAATCTCAGATAGTCTAATGTTCAGCATAGAAGTGGAAGCAAATATGTCAGGCAATTGAAGGACTATCAGTAACACTTAACCAACCTTGTTCGACTATCCAAAAACAGCAGAAACAGAATAGTGTTGATAACAAGGGTCATTTCGTCATTTGTTAAATATGAAAGCTTATTTTATCAATAATAAAATTTGTGACTTCAGTGCATATAATTATAGAGTTTTAGTTGGATATAGGTCAACTGAAATACCCGTTTGAGGTAATTATGTTGTATTTGCCGACGTTTCGACCTAAATTAGGCCATCCTCAGGGCAATCCAAGTTATTACTTCAGTGTCCTGATTGATAACATGTGAATGCTCTTAAGAGGCGTCATGTCCAACAATTTCCCAGGAATTAAGGTAGTATAAAATTTCTTTAATTTCTTTTAGATGTTAGGAAATCTATCAGTTCTTGCGACTACAGTTGACATGTCAACATCTAAAAGAAATTCGAGAAATTTTATACTACCTCAATTCCTGGGAAATTTTTGGACATAATGCCTTTTAGGATCATTCACATTTTATCAATCAGAACACTGGAGTAATAACTTGGATTGCCCTGAGGATGGCCTAATTTAGGTCGAAACGTCGGCAAATATAACATTACCTCCAACGATTATTTCACTTGACCTATATCCAACTAAATTTCTATAACTAATTTTGTTTTTATCTTCTTGAATTTAATGTAGGAATATGTGCTCATCCAGTTCCTCTATGATCTTTGATCTGTTTTGATAATAATATAGATGAAATAATTTAAACATAGATAGAATTTGATGATATATTGATATTTTTCATTCAAATTATTTTCGGACCTCATCAAATTCGAAATTGACCGTTCAAATGAATTTTATTTTCGTAGCGTGTAACAATCATTAATGGTCCTAATCATGTTTCAATTTTGTTTTGTCATTCAATTCCGATCAGAGATCATTCAGTTGTTGAAAGGTGTGTTATTATATGGAACTGGCACTTTGATCTCCTCTGAAATTCTGACGAAATGCGAGTCCAATTATATCGGAACGTTTAACGTGATCCATAAAAAAATTATAGTGGACCTTTGTTAGTTACATTAAATTCTGAAAGGGAATAATAGATGGATATTCTTACGAAGAGCAAAAATATCTCCAAAATGATCCTTTTCTATTGGAAATTTGTTGTGGATATTTTAGATCAGATTGACAAACAAGAATGTCAGTCTTGGAATGCAGCGCATAAACTATCACTTGCTCGAATTACTCAATATTCCGAAACATATACAATCCCTGCTTTTTTTTATTGAACTTACTTCAAAGGATATTGTTTTTCTGTGTTTGAGGGTGTAAGTTATGGTTTCAGATATTTTTGAAATCCTCACCAGGTGAATGATCAAAAAACGAAACAATAGTGAATTTATTCAAATATTTTAATAATAGCTTTCTACATATTTAATTTCAAAAAATTATATTTGATAATTATAACTTCAGGGATAAAATTAATTTAATGTCGTATAATACTTATATCCAACGACATATAAAATAAATATTCATTATAAGACATCCAAATGATTGTAACAAAATCAAATAAATAAAAATTGTTAACCAAAATCCTATAAATTAAATATTTTGAGAAGACAAAATTTTGTTTCTGCTGATCCATCTTATGAAAACAGATATCTTTCAAAAATGTTTAACAAAATCTTAAACAAGCTAAAGGCAATAGTTTCGGAAGGCTCAGTACTGCTGGACGAACAGCATCCTATCGATACCCTCGGATCTTATGTCAAAAGTCACGAGCCAAGAACGGCATTTCAAAGTAATCGTCCACAGCCGGGATGAATGGACCAAGCATGCTGAGGTTCTATTGAGGACCGACCTTTGCTTGTTCACAAACAGCTCGCAAACGACGAACGGATCGGGAGTATATGGGAGTAAACGGAGAATCGACATCTTATTGAGTCTTTGGGTAACGAAGAGGCAGATCGGCTGGCGTTTACTGGAGCCGCGCTGCCTCTGGTGGGCCCAGAACCATTCCATACCACATGACGTGGCTAAGCGGACGATAACAGGCAGAATGAACTCAAGACTAGAGTCTTTCTGGCTGAGCCAATCTGACTTGAAATATTTGAAGGTGTTCCTTGGTACAGCTTTGAATAAAAAGATGGCGGACCTAGCGTTAGGTCTGAATAGGGCCAAACTAAGAACACTTGTCGGAATTATGACAGGTCATTGCAGGCTGAAAGCGCATTTGCACAAAATCGGTCTGGCTGAAGACGATGAATGCAGGCTGTTTCTTGAGGACACTGAAACAGTCACGCACATCGTTTCAGACTGCCCCGCGGTGAGTCGCATAAGACTCGAGGTCTTTGGTAAGGCTTTCTAGCAAAATGCGAACTGAAAAAATTACCCCCGAATAGGATTATCGGTTTTATCCAAAAACTGAATCTCGTCGGGGCAATATGAATTAGGGGTGAAACACAATAGTCCATGCGAACGCAGTGGTAGGGTGGACAGATGCCCGCTTATTATAAAATAAACATAATAATATAATAGTGGATTTAGAGCAACCTGTTTATGGCCAGTTGATTGAGGTATCTCAGGTGATGCCAATTTTTTTCTGATATTCAAAATGGGACTGTTGGAGTTGAGCCGAATCAAGTTATCTCAAAGACGGTAATTGATGACTTCAGTGGAATCATTAGATAAGAATTAGACAATTCTTCTAGATATGTATCTTTTTCAGATAAAAGAAATAATATATTGACGAAGTAGAATCTTCTTCTTTCAAAGAGATGCAATGCAAAAACACGGTTTTCGTTTATTTTAGAAAAGTGCAATACAAGTGCAATAAGTGCAAGTACAACCTATGCCAAATAAGGGTAGAAAATGTTTTTCATCAAACTACTCCAATCAATAACGATAATATTCATTCTGTCGAAATTCATGGAAAGAGCTATCAATTTCGGAATGGTTAGATAACTGGAGAGCGGTGATAGACAATATGGTTTCGCAATCACCGATCAACAGGTGACCTCCTTAGCTATGTGACGCAAAGACTTGCGTCTCGCATAAGGCTTTTATGAATAAGAAATCTCCGTACAGTTTTTCCGGAAGTCCGTGCGATTGGCTGAATAGTTTCCTCGCCAAACAGGGGCATCCATGTTATCGATAATGGTGTCGTCTCCGGTGGATTCAAACTGAATACTGAAGCACTCCAAGACTTGCTCTGGTCGCCCTTCCTCTTCCTAATTCACATAAATGATGATGTATTCTTTCACAAGAGGCAAATCTTTGAGAAGCGCTCATTCTCACCTCACAAATGCACAAATCCATTCCAGGAAAGAAGATCTCAAAAAAATGAGCGAATGGGGTCAACAGAATCTGGAGCAGTTCAATTTCAAAGATCCAAAAAATCAACTTTTCGTAGAATATCTCAATTCGTGACTTGATGATGGGAAACCAGGCATTTGAGCCAAAAGATTCCATGAATTTTCTTAGCGTGACTGTTAATTATGTTGGGAGGTACATGTGACTGACATTGCGAAGTGTGCTGCAAATAAGCTGGGATATTTGTTCAAGGCTAGGAAATATTTCTCTGCGGATCAGGTTCTTCTAACATATGAAGCTCAGATTAGATAACAACTCAAATTCTGCTCTTATGTTTGGAGCTCAGCATTCAAGCATTCGTTACAGCTTTTGGATTCAATCCAGATAGGATCAGTACGAGTAGTTGACCACCAACTAAAACAGCAAGTTTGAAGTCGTTGGGACATAGAACAGTTATTATCAGTGTCGATGCTCCATGCAACTGAAAGAAATTATTTCAGCTGCCGCCAGATTTGCATGCGGTACTAGGTCTGCGGATCCTACACATCTTTATGCAGTTGAATTAATAACTCAGAGAATTTCTGTTTATCAGAAGTCCTTCTTCCACCGAACTGGCTACTTGTGGAATTTCGATGTATAATCTTCAACAACTCAAGACGGGAGTAAAGAGGACCGAATTTTCCGTTGGGAACACCAACTAGGTGACATAGTTTCCCCAGCAGCGTGTGGTCGATTTTGGAGCTCAGGGCGTGTACTAAACACTACAAAAGTTTGGAGTCGTTGAAGCAATCCCTGCGCCGGGAATGGAACCGATTATCGCCTAAAGAGCTGCGGCCCATTGCAGAAAATTTCAAGAAGCGTCTGAAGCTATGTATCGCCGCCAAAGGAAGCCACTTCAAAACCGCTTAAATATATTATTACCAAATGTTTGGGTTACTTATTATTCGTTGTTGTTTTGTTTAATTTCTTTTTTTTAATAAAGTTAAATGAGGTTTTCCTTGTAACCCTGTAATAGGAGATTGAAGCTCGACAAAAATAACTCAAAACGACACGACAAACGTCAGCAAACAGGCTTAAAAGAAATACAAAATTTGAATGGTAATTCTATGTATTGTCGAAACAACCACATCAAAATCAATTACTAGAACGAATGACAAAGGTTGAGGTGCAGGTATTGAATCGAAAGTCGATCCCTTAAAACTTCGAAACCCATTGATTGCATGAAGATTCCGATGTGATGAAAGATGTTTAACAAAAGGTAAATCCAGCTGAATCGTATCGCTTCATTTGCGGAGAAGCCCTGATTCAAAATATGTTGCAGTGTCTTGAGTATAGCTGTTGGGTCCATCAAATTTGTTCTGGGAGGAGAGCTGGTACAAAAAATATATTCGTATTAAATTTAAATGAACTGTTTCATCTCAAACTTGTAGATCTATCTTAAATAATAAGTAGGTACGATTCAGCTATCCGTAGGTAGTGTATGACTTGGCGAATCTTGCCTTTAACACTGTTGTGCAGATAATTTTTTCTTAACTGTTTGTACTGTTATTTATAGATTACTTCACATTATTTGTAAATATAACTATATGTATCACTGAATCGTATTTTTCATCAGTCGTAACTTTCACTATATTACCTACTTTAATCAAAATCCTGAAAAGTAATAGTATTTGACTAACCTTACCGTAAGTATCGCATGGAGCACATTTTCATATTTGTATCACAGAAAAGATGTGAAAATGAGGCATGTTCCAGGATTCATACTTTGATTTATTCCACCTGGTCTGCCCAATTTAATTTGTAAGATACAAGCATCTCTAATACTTATCATACGAAAATTATTAAGTGTCAATTTCAGTTCAATGTACTGTACATCAGTTTCACCTTCCTCGCCACCTTGTCCCTTGTCGCCTTCTGTCACCGCAGTATGGCAAGTGGCCGTCGTCCGACATCCCTCCAAGATTTAATTAAATCCCACTCTTGATTTATTGTGAATTTCATTTGAAAAGACTCTCCAATGGGATGCATCTTTTCCGATGTAGTGTTTTTTTTCTAATTGACTTCGAATGAAAAAATTATATAACATCGAAACATCTCGTCAGATGAATTTTTTCACCCAGTGTACATGTAGACATGTTGCGAACAACTTTTTCGCTCCTCGTCCAGAAACCTGTCTTACTCTGCCGCAGCTTGACCGGCGTATCAATAAAGGGCCCGACCAGTCTATATATTCATGACTAACCGTCCCCGCCGACTTCAAATAGGGTAAGGCATACAGCGTTTGACGACCACTGTTCCAAGCGGAACACATGGTCATTGGCATTACAGGCAGAGCTGCGCATCAAGCCTGTCTGAGGAGTTCAGATGCGCAGACTCCAAACGAAACGTCGTCTCCCGAATATAGAGGTGGAAGCTCCCTCGCCACATCGCATTGCCTTCGAGAGCTTCAACATCATAGAGCAAAACACATTTTAGAACTAAAATTCTTGTTAGTGCGATTGTTGTTTTAGTGATGCTATACATTTCACGAAATTTAACTGAAAGAAGAATTACTGAGCGCTTTTGAATCAGAATAATAATAAATAGTGCATTTAAAATTAATTTATCTGAATGAGTAATTGAACATTGTAAAAAGGAAAAATCAGTGGACAAAAACTAAGCAATATTCAGTAAACATTGATTTCTAACTATCCACATTATGAAAAATTTTTGAAATTAATAAGATGAAGAAGAAACTTGGCTGAAGTCACACTTTATATTAATGTAGGTAGAAACTAAAAATGAAGTATTTTTCATTGAGAATGGTAGGATTTTAATTCTAAATAAAACAATTACAGTTTGGCCTATAACCTTAAATTTTGGTTTCTTTTGAATCCTGAACAATGCAGTTATGGTCGGAATAAGATATCCTTTAAATGTTCATCACATTTCTTGGTAGTAACGCACCCGATTGCTTCAATGTTTGATCACTCTCTGCCATAATTCCGGCTATATTTCTTCGAAAGATCGACCAATTTTTGCCTCCCAGTGATCCAAAGTCCATGGCTTCTCTCTTCACGGAGCCCTAAATCACATGACCTTGGCAGCCAATTCACAAATCCTTGTCAGGAGATATCGTCTAACCTTTGTCTCAGCATAGCGAGTAGAGCGTCAAGCTGTACGACATCTTTTTGGAAGCACATCTATTAAACATTCACGCTTTCCAGTGCTTGCTATAGAAATTCGAGTAGCATTGACCTATAGCAGTCGCCATTCAAGGTTACTGCTGTTTCGGAAGAAATAAGGTCCAATGACGCCGATGCCATAAACCGCAATACTTCTGATTTGTTCTCGTACCAATAACGCCAAATTTACTTATTAACAAAAATATTCAACCAAAAATGGTCCTCATATGAGAAGATAATTTTTTTCCAAAAGCAGGATCGTGTTTCAAGTATTTCAAGTGCTCAAGGGTCCACTCAGCCAACTCTCCACGCAATCTGTCATTATTTGGCTTTATATATTGAATTGAATCAGTCCTTACTTGGTCAAAATTCATATTAAATAATATTTAAATAACGTTTTTCTGATTTTCACAAACTTTTATTGTTATTAAAAAAATGTATAGGTATGAGACAGTAATTTATTTCCAGAAAAATGTTTGTACTACTACAACAATTGTTTCACCACGATGTGGCTTCTTCAGGTATTACATTGTACTGTCTGATGGTATTCAGTGTAACCGAGTTTAAATACATTTTTAGGTACGTGACCAAATAATGGAAGCACAAGTCATAAGAACTCTAGGTGTTTTTTGGAGTTTGCCGCTAAAAATGCCTCTAAGGAAAAGTATTCAGTAATGGAGAATGATCAACATCTGTTTGTTCGTTCAAAAGGATTTTACGGGCATTATACCTGTTGATTTCAAGAAATTCTAAAAGTGTTAATCTAGAACTTTTGCTTTCAACGCTTTGGTGTTCTTGGACACGTTTCTTGAATGATCTACCAGTCTGGCCAATGTATACTAAAGGGCAACCTTTGCAAAATGTAATACCTAAAAAAGCCACCTCTGGTGAAACAATTGTTGTAGTAGTACAAAAATTTTTGTGGAAATAAATTACTGTCTCATATACATTTTTTTAATTAAAATGAGTTTCCACCAAGTAAAGACCGAATCTTTCAAATTTTTATTGTTATGTTTACAACAATCGTTTCGCTATCACAGTAGCATCATCAGGCAAGATTACATTTTGAATAATTAAGCTTGTTTACGAAATCCGTTGCTATTTATATTACAGTAAGTACAATAAATTTTTATTGAGCACTAAAAACCAAAAAGGGGTCTCTGCAAATTCCAGCTTATCTGAATAAATTTAACAGAGGTGAGTTATTTAAATCTATTACTTAACGAACAAGTAATATTCCAATTTTATTATGTTTATTTATCTCTATAGATTCTAACAGATTTAAGGCATAACCTTTTCTTTCTATATGTAGAATTTCAAAATTATGGTTGAAAGTATGTCCTGTTGCTAACAAATGGTTGGAATATGTAGAAGAGTTTCCTCAATAATAGAAGTAATTCTACATATTCCCACCATTTGTTAGAAACAGGACATACTTTCAATCATAATTTTGAAATTCTACATATAGAAAGTAAAAGTTATGCCTTAAACCTGTTAGAATCCCTACAGATAAATAAACACAATAAAATTGGAATATTACTTAACGAACAATTAGGTTTAAATAACTCACCTCTGTTAAATATATTCAGATAAGCTGGAATTTGCAGAGACCCTTTTTTGGGTTTTAGTGCTCAATAACAATTCATTGTACCTACTGTAATATAAATAGCAACGGATTTCGGAAACAAGCTTAGTTATTCAAAATGTAATCTTGCCTGATGATGCTACTGTGATAGCGAAACGATTGTTGAACACATAACAATAAAAGTTTGTGAAAATCAGAATAACCTTATTCAAATATTATTCATTTGGCTTTAGTTCTTGAGTCGATGCGGCTTTAAAAGGATACAACTCCAGATCCTTATGCAATATTTTTTTAAGTTGGTGTCTGAGAAAGCCCCAGTTGTTGCGATCATTGTGAAATCAACAAATTTAGCTCATCGAGAATACGAGCCGCTGCAGCTGCAATATTTTCCTCATCTCGTTTTCTTTTCGGTGACTTATTGTCTTGTTAATATAACCCACATTCAAACTTTTTCACAGTGCATCATATACCTTCGCAGATTACTGATGATGGCGACCCAATTCTTGAGTGAATAAACGTTGACCACTTTGCGGTTTATATAAATGATATTGTTATTATTACCCGCATTTACGTAAACATAAGGGTGGAAAAAGAGACATTTATACTACTTAATAAATTAACATATGGTTTTTCAGCATTTTGTATGAAAGAAAACCATTTCCCAGACTTCGTAAATTTTACGTACAAGGGATGAAATGAAAAGTTCAAACCTTAGAAATAACAATTCATTAAAATTTCTGGTTCCGCTATTAATTAGTCAATGTTTAAATGTTCTAGAATCAAATGAAAAATCTGATTATGCTGAAAACTTCGAATCGCGTTGCCCTTTACTTGATATAAATCCATTGTACACTTAATTGAATAGCATAAAGTTTGATTTCTACTTATTTGTAAAACTGACTCACATGACGCATTTCGGTATGTTAACTGATCAAAATTTTGGTAATATGCAACATTGATATGGGGTTTTACTCGATTTAATTCTAAACTTTGTAACAAGTTCACCTTCAAATATTTATTTTCTTTATGCAGTATTGAAACACTCTTTAAAATCATGGTACTCGGTTTTTTATTGTATCGCATCCATCGAATCTCACTTATTGATCAAAGATAATAAATTATATTCTACGTATGCAGAAAATCTGAAAACAGGGAAGCATGATTTCGATACAGCGTTTTAATATTTTAGATAAGTAAAATGATGGTCTGAATCAGCACTTAAAAAATTCAGAAATAAACTGATTAAGATATTCAGTTCTCCAGTTCACCTCTACTGGGTTTATTCTCGTTGGGTACTGGTGGTTCTACCAAGAGTAAAACTTTATTGAATCCTTACTTCAAAAACATACTGAGACTTTATCAGCCCATAATGATTTTTCTTGAAGCAGATGTCCCACAGCATAATAAAAACATATAAAATAAATTCATATACAAAAGATCAAATAATAGAAGTAAAATAAAATAGAAAAAGGGTTTTAACTTGATTAAAGAAATATAATAAAATTTAAATATCAAAACAGATTTAATATGTTAGTCTTCTACAATTTTAATCTCCAAAAAATTTTTATTCAAAAAACTTTTAGAATTCAATTAATGTCTACAATAAGCACCGCTTATACTTAATAGACGTATATAATCAAAACTCAATATATAATGTCAAATGGAATAAATAAACCAACAGATATAAGAAAGTCATTAAAATTAATAAATAAATATTTAAAGGAGACAAAATTCTGTTTCTGATCTTACCTTTAAAAACACCAATTGCCTTTCAAAAACATTAACACAAATTAAGGACTTCTCAAAAAATATAATTCATTTGAAATAATTAATGAATTTAAATATTCGAATAAGTTAATTCAGAAATCTCTCAAAACATGCACTATATCTTCAAAACACAAATATAATTCTGGTAATCTCTTCATCGGTCCAAAATAATATTCCAAATATCAAAATCAAATAACTATCACTATATCTTTTATTTTTTTCTAATAGAAGTGAATTCAGGACGAACCAAGCAAACAAGATTAACAATTTAGTCTTCTATAATCAAAAAAATACGAATTATCTCACAAGAGGGACTTAATTTCGACGATTGAAAGAAAAATGTTTCTGTGTATAAATAATTAATATTTATTATTCTTTGGTTTGCTCAAAGAACATGATATATTTCTATATCTGAGGTTTGTTACAGTATATCAACGACATAAAATGACAAGTTCTCAGACAAAAATCATTGATTGAATTTGTCGACCTTTCAGACTAAAGAGACTTTATGTATATATTATATTCTTCAAATTTGCAACAGATGTAAATCAGAAAAAATAAATTCTAAAGATATAATCAACTTCATGAAATATAAGAAAAGTTAAAAACTCTCAAATAATTATAATTGAAAAACTCTGTATAATTTGGATCCTTAAATTTCCTAGAAGTAGAATAACTAAACGTTGTTTAATATCCTCTAGAAAGTTCGGCTTTCCTTTCTGAAGAAGTGAACTGTCCCGGTTCATGATTTTCCGTTTTCTCTGGAATCAATTGCAGTTTTCCTCAAACAAGGGTGCGATATGATTTATGATGGAGGGGTTTATAACGCATCAAATCCTGTTCTCAAGGTGAAGATTTATTATAAGCCGATGAGGGTGCTGTTCGAATTTTATTGATTTATTTGCTTTCTTTATGGGAAAAAGGGATGATTGGAAATATATTGTTTCCAACCTAACAAATTAGTTGGTTTGGTAAGAGGCCTGTATTAAATTTTTCGAACGCACTAAATTCATGATACCACAGAATTTTTTCTGTTTTTTTATATAGAACTCTACATTTTCACAGAATGTTTGTTTTAGTTATTGTAAATGAATATATGGGGTGTAATATAGATTTTATTTTCATCAGGAACGCGCAGAAAAAACAGGGATGAGACACATTTTCGACGAAAAAGTGCAAGTCAATGAAGATGATAATATAATAAATAATAATAATAATAATAAATCATAAGGTTTATTCAGAAAATGATGTCTATAAAAATCCAACAACAATATAAATATGTTTAAGACAAAGAATTAAAGGCTATATAAAAGAGCAAAATGCAAATTTATACAATTTTAAGAACAGTGTTTACAACTCAGTAAATATGCACTACTTATTTTTATGTATTTTATTTTCAGTATTACAATTTGCGAGGTTATGAAAGAATTCTCTTTCGGAGTCAAAAATCCATAGATTCTTGAATAAGTGAATATTTTTTAAATTTTTTTGTTTCATCCTGCAATAACCCGAAAAGTCTTGGAAACAGATATTCACAATGACACTGACAAATTGTCTCTTTACTTTGAAGTACGTTTAATAATTTCAGTGTACTTCTAGTATCATGTCGATGTGAAATGGTTTTAGAGAAGATTTTATTTTTTCAGATGAAGTATACAATGCATAACTTCAGAATTCAAGAGGTTTTCTGAATATTAACTTTAAAATCGACCTATTTTCAGCGTTTAACCTCTTTAGATGTCAGTCGTTTACGCCACCCCAGCCCTTTATTTCTTAAGTTGAAAACGACTGGACTAACGCAAGGTAGATAATTTTCATATGTATCATACATCACAGGTATTTGAATCTCAATAGCATAACTCTTAAATTTTCAACTTCTCTACCTAAAGAATTTGAAGTGTCGATCGATTTCGATTCCAATATATCTAATTGAATCAGCTATGGAATATATCTAATGAGCGAGGTCCTATAATTATTGATTCCATATCTGGTAATCCACTAGGGTAAACGAGGCTAGTTACTATTTGGTTTTTCCAAAATTTAAAGCTAGTTTATCATATCTCAGCCATTCCTCAATATTGATGAAGTTTTTCCATACTAATGAGTTCAAAACTTGCCATGATTTCAATTCATAAAACAACTCAGTATCATCTGCAAAGCTCATAAATTAACCTTCAATATTGAGTGTTGACAGGCTATTGATGTTAAGTACAAAAAGAATTGATCAGTACTGTTCCTTGTGACGTTCCGTAATTCAGGCGTAGGGGATCGCTGAGTTCGTCCCAAATTGTCACTGTTTGCTCTCATTCTGTCAAATATCCGCTTGAAAGCTTGTATACTCTTCCACATATCCCTTAATCATAAAGCTTTTCTAGGAGCTTTTTGTAGTACAGAGTACGAAGCCCTTTGAGAAATAAGCGAAAACACAAAGCGGTGGTTTACTTCCATCTAGCACATAAAACTATTTACAGATGAATTCCATCATCAGCTAATTTTTTTTTCTTTAAAGCCATACTCATTGAAGGAGGAAATATAAGGTGATAACCTTATCTTTCTTGCAGAAACTTTAAATTGTTTGCTTTATTATTTTTTCTAGAGTAAACGATATACTGGAAATAAGTGGACCTTTACGGCACGCCACTGATCTTACCATTATTAATAAAAAGGCATTCAGAATGCTCGGGGCAAGAATTAAAAAACGTATTATTCTTTTTAATGTTTTACATCTCAATATATAATATTGACTTATTCATTTTATGAAAATCAAGTCTTTATTCTTTTCTACTTCTGAATGCGATATTTCAGTGAAAAACGAAATTTTTTGTTATTTTAGACCTGCTGTTCTGAAAAACAGATCTTTTCATACATTTTGCCCGAATCATGAAAAAATTCAAAAACTGCTTATAGTTCATCTTCACGAAATTAGGTACGATCATTCGTGTCTTTATTTCGTATAAAAATATTTAATTTGACCTCTATCAGACTTGTGTTTTCGAAAATATTTGCAATAAAAATTCCAATGAGAATAAGTCAGAAACCACACAATTTTTATATTGTTATTAAACTCCTAAATTCCACATTTAATTTTGATGGGATGGCTAGTTTCGGAACTATTGAGGAATTAAGAAAAAAACTGAAAGTTGAACCGATTTGGCCATATACGAAAATAACGGAGATATTTAATCCTAAGACCTACAACGAGTTTTAAGTCTCTTACTCTTTGCGTTCAGAAGCTACTGTGTTATTGAATGGACTGGCTAGATCTAGTACTTTGCGACCATTTTCGATTCAAAATTCGATAAATTTTGTTGAATTCGAGATGGTTGTTGCTTCTGTATTATTTCTTCATTCTGTGATTATGCTCCCTTTGATTCATATAAAACAATACAAATTATAAATCTCATTTGCCCTCATTTCTCATATCATTTATAACAACTGATAACTGATATAAAAATACTGTGTACTTGTGATTATGTACTACAATTCACAATAAACAATAAAAATCAATAATTTCTCGAAAGAATACAAAAAACACCGCCTGGGTTCGAGTACACAGCATATGGCATAGAGTCTTCTGTCCAACCTACTCATCCAATATGAGAACTGGTAGAATCATCGATTTCCTATTGAAGATTTCAAACGTCTCCGAAGATGAGCATTCAGAGGAATATGAAGAAAAGTAATTCAACCGATTATTTTGGTCTCCCAATTAAGGTGGTAAAAAGAAATACCAACTCTTACATTTCTGTTCTTACAGAGTTAATGAACAAATAGTTGTTTCAATTCAACCGATTACTTTTGTCTCTATCATTTCTCCTCTTACAAAGTTAATAAACAAATACTTGAACTCTGGCATATCCCCTAAGTGCTCGAAAATCTCTAAGGTGGTCCCTGTTTTCAAGAATGGTGACAGAGACGATATCAACAACGATTTCACTTGTTCCCATTTTTTTGAAAATATTAGAGAAATTATGTTTTTGCAGATTGTCGTTTTTCTTGAGGATATTCGTTTGCTAACTGACAGTCAATTTGGTTTTCGTGAGAACAGAAACACAATTGAGGCAATTATTGATTTGGCCAACGCTAGTCTCGAAAGTTTCGAGAATAAAGACTATCGTCTAGGCACATTTGTCCATCTGACGAGGGCCTTTGATTGTGTTGTATGGTTTCAATGAGAAGGCGATAGATATGGTGGGATCTTTTTTGAGCGAGAGGTACCAAGTGGTCAGTACGAGTGATACATACTTTAGCATGATTCCCATTACCATGTGAGTGTCCCAGGGATCAATTTTGGGACCAGTATTTTTCCTGATGTATCGGGTGTTTTTTTATAGTGATAGAATTTTCGATAGGAATAACTGTGATTTGTCAGAAGGTAGAAGCCACGTTGTTTTGACATTTCTGTTCGGTAAGCATTGACAAATTATCATGGAAGGACTCAAGCCGCAACAACGTCTACAAATTGTTGAAATTTATTTTCAAAATCAGTATTCTATTCGCCAAACTTATAGAGCACTTCGTGAAATTTTTTGTTTACATAATCGTCCATTAGAGCAGCTTATTCGTGGAACTATAGATGGATTTCCGACAACGTTTTCCCCACACGATACAACAACAACAAGAAAAAGAACTGTATGTACAGAAGAAAATATCGCTGCTGTAAGTCATAGTGTTAATGATGATCCAGATTTGTCTATTCGTCGACATTCACAACAAGTTGGACTCTGTGCATCCACCACATAAAAAATTTTGCGTAAAGATCTTGGTTTACACCCGACGTTTGTTTGCTGATTGGGCCCCTGAACAGCCTGAAGTTGATCCACTTTTTTATCGCTAAATTGTGTTTAGTGGTGAAGCTCATTTCTGGTTTAACGGCTATGTAAACAAGTAAAATTGCCGTATATGGAGTGAAAACAATCTTCAAGAAGTTCTGCAGGTTCCATTGCATCCTGAAAAATACACTGTACTGCTTTACACACTGGAGGCATCATCGGTCCAAATTTCTTTAAAAACGATGCTGGATCTAATGTTACAGTGAATGGTGATCATTATAGATCGATGATCAATGATTTTTTGTTTCAAAATTTGAATGGTATCGACCCAGAAGTATTTTGGTTCCAACAAGATGGTCCTACACCTCATGCAGCTACCGTAATAATTGATTTATTGAAAGGAAGATTTGGCGATAACATTATTTCGAGAAATAGTCCAATTAATTGGCCTCCAAGATCATGCGATATAACTCCACTGGATTATTTTCTTTGGGGTTATGTCAAGTTATTGGTTTATGCTGATAAACCAGAAAGCTTAGACGCTTTGGAAGCCAACATAACCCGTATTATTGATGAAATAAGGCCTGAATTTTACTCGAAAAAGTGGTCCAAAATTGGTCTCCTCAGTTCCTCGGTTCCTCAAAGCTAGTCATGGTGGACATATGCCGGAAATTATTTTCAAAACAAATGTCATAAAATTATCTCTCAAATAAAGAAAAAATGGCTTCAATCTTAATTTAAATGTATTTTATTTCAATTTGAAGTTCTTTCAATCTAAAAGAAACACCCTATGCATTAATGATTTACCAGCTTACATACGAGAAATTAAATCCATCTTATTTGTCGATGATATAACTGATGTTTTTAAGGCCTAGGATTCACAGAAGTTGATTGAGCAGTCGCGTACAGCACGGCTGAGACTTTTTGACTAGTTCTCCACAAACGGTCAGAGTATGAATGAAGCTATGACTCATAAGATGATTATGACACTGAGACAATTTCATGATAGAAGAGGTAGAGTCGATTCGGTCAAGTTTCTCTAGTCTTCATGTGAACGCTGCACTCATATGGAAATCACACAACCTTACCAGGTTCAGACGAAATGTCTTTGCTCTGAGAAAGCTATCCTTTTCTCTTACACCCTGTATATTTTGCTCTGGTAGAATCCCATTTGAGATATTACATTTTGCTGTAGGCCGGTTGCGTAAATCGTGAGGCCTTTTTCTACCGCAGAGACGAGCAGCAAATATTTTGGGGAGTTTGGACTATCGCTGCTTCAATTCTTTCGGTTTACTCATTTTCCCATTTTAATTCATTTTGGAGTGTTTAATTTATTTACATGAAAATAGAGATGACTATCTGTTACAATCAGATGTATATGGACACGATACGCGTAATAAGTTACCTATTAGGTACAACTTCTTAACACTGGGTTAATCCCAGCAGGCTTCTGGGTTCCGTGCAGTGTCTATGTACAATAAACTTCCTGGTGGGATGAAAAATCTGCCAATGGATGCGATCAGAACGAAAATGAAAAATGTTGCCAGTTAATGTATTTTATTCAATTGACGAATTTTATAATTTGACACGGGCTGAAATAGATTTTATGTGAAGCTGTTCTGAAGCAGTTTTTTTAATTGTTCATTTTTTTACTACTTTTTAAATTACCTTTTCATGGCATTTGAAAACAATGTTCTATTTGTAGTGATTGCCAATAAATACCTTTATCTCTCTTTCATTAATATCACTTCATGAAAATAGGATTCGAAAATATTTTCAGGATTGTATTATTCATTGGCGTGAGTATATTGTTTCAGAAGGTGCTCAGGTTAAATGAATAATACATATTGTTTGCCTCATTAACCATTTCGCGATAATTTATACTGAAAGAAGGAAATTAGAATATTAAAACAAATAGAAATATGTTTATCTTCTACAATTTTAATTTCAAAAAAATTTCTATTCAAAAAACTTCTAGAAATAAATTTATGTCTACACAAGCACAGCTTTCATTTAATAGATGTATATAATCAAAACTCAATATATAATGTCAAATGGAATAAATAACCCAACAGATATACGAAAGTAATTAAAATTAATAAATAAATATTTAAAGGAGACCAAATTTTGTTTCTGGTCTTACCTTTAAGAACACCAATTGCCGTTTAAAAACATGAACACACTTGAAGGACTCCTCAAAGAATATAATTTATTTGAAATATTTAATACATTTAAATATTCGAATAAAATATTCCAAAAATCTCTGAAAAATGTGCACTATATCTTCAAAAAACAAATATAATTCTAGACAATCCCGTCTTCAGTCCTCATTTAATATTCCAAATATCAAAATCAAAAACTTAACTTATATCTCTCACGTGTTAAAAGACTCAAGCTTCGAAATACAGATCAGATTTTTGGAATAATTTATTCGAATATTTAAATATATTAAATATTTCAAATGAATTATATTCTTTGAGAAGTCCTTTAAGTGTGTTCATGTTTTTAAAAGGCAATTGGTGTTCTTAAAGGTATGACCAGAAACAAAATTTTGTCTCCTTTAAATATTTATTTATTAATTTTAATTACTTCCGTATATCTGTTGGGTTATTTATTCCATTTGACATTGTATATTGAGTTTTGATTATATACGTCTATTAAATGTAAGCTGTGCTTGTTTTAGACATAAATTTAATTCTAAAAGATTTTTGAATAAAAAATTTTTTTGAAATTAAAATTGTAGAAGATAAACATATTTCAATTTGTTTTAATATTCAAATTTTGTTATATTTCTTCTATCAAGTAAAAGGCCTTTCTATTTTATTTTATATATAATATATAATTATATTTTGGCTTCAATAAATCTTATTATAGAATGTCAATGAATTTAAATAAACCTTAAAATAACCCACAATGTTCTTTGATTTGGTTAGAACATTGATCAATCTTGAATTATATAGTTGATCTGTATTTCGAAGCTTAAGTCTTTTAACACGTGAGAGATATAGGTTAAGTTTTTGATTTTGATATTTGGAATATTAAATGAGGACTGAAGACGGGATTGTCTAGAATTATATTTGTTTTTTGAAGATATAGTGCACATTTTTAGAGATTTTTGGAATAATTTATTCGAATATATAAATATATTAAATATTTCAAATAA
Source organism: Megalocaria dilatata (assembly GCA_034642435.1). Taxonomy (NCBI): domain Eukaryota; kingdom Metazoa; phylum Arthropoda; class Insecta; order Coleoptera; family Coccinellidae; genus Megalocaria; species Megalocaria dilatata. The sequence continues at coordinate 44,641,037 of CM067859.1, read as the reverse complement.
ATTATATTCTTTGAGAAGTCCTTTAAGTGTGTTCATGTTTTTAAAAGCCAATTGGTGTTCTTAAAGGTAAGACCAGAAACAAAATTTTGCCTCCTTTAAATATTTATTTATTAATTTTAATTACTTTCGTATATCTGTTGGGTTGTTTATTCCATTTGACATTATATATTGAGTTTTGATTATATACGTCTATTAAATGTAAGCTGTGCTTGTGTAGACATAAATTTATTTCTAAAAGTTTTTTGAATAAACATTTTTTTGAAATTAAAATTGTAGAAGATAAACATATTTCAATTTGTTTTAGTATTCAAATTTTGTTATATTTCTCAAGTAAAAGGCCTTTCTATTTTATTTTAAAGAAGGAAATGATGAAAAAAACAATCAATAATAAAATGTTGATACACTATTAAAATATTAATGGAAAATGTGAACATATTCAAAACCCGAAAATTTTCAACAGCCAAAACCCGAAGCGCCTGCAACTGTTTCCGCAGGCCCAAACAAGAATCACGGTCCTACCGATAAGAAAGGCGAAACAAGACTTCACTCCTGAAATACGGCCTTTCTCGCAGTTCGATGCATCTTTGTTTTATGTCCATTTTCCCATATTTTCTTTTCGGTTCCATCCGCCTGCGAACCTATAGATTTTTCACGGCACATGTTTCGGCGCTCGGGAAATATTCAAGTCATTAAGTAAAAGCTTCTGGAAAGTAATAAATATTTGCAATTTACAGCGAGCCAGCGGAATGATCACGCACCCTCCTAGTCGAGGGAATGGAATAATTCGATTGGCCGGAGTTCGAGGGGCGAAATTCATACTACATTTAAACAAGACTTTTTGTCGTTTGCTGAAAGAGATTTTTGATTTATGCAAATATCCCTGTAGGGGAAAAGAAACGTCGAGATTCCGAATTTATATTTCATTATAAGCTATATCTCACCACCCTCGAGTTCTGGTGGACTGTTATGGTTTATGTATAGAAGGATCAGAATGACCATTCTCTGGAGAGTATTACAGGTCTTTATGGGTCTTCTAGATTTACGCATTCAAAGTGTCTACTACATTGTTGTAATATGCAAATGTATCGTCATATTTTAGATATTGTAAATTTGCTGAAATTTTAGGTAATGACTGAATAGATATTATCATTTACTACTTAAATAAGCATCTCTGATGGGTAAAGTTCCTGCTTAAATATTAGACTTCCTTAAGAAATATCAGTCATTTAGTTTCAAAGGTACTATTAACTTTACTAACCATGTCCTAATGGCATTAAACTAGAGATTTTACTTTTCCACATATTTATTATTGATTAACAGCCATTATATATGCAACCATACGAAAGTGCTATTAATTTATTATTGAGAGTACCAATTAATTCAAAAGGTGACTCTGGAAATACAAAATTTCCAAACAGTCAGAGCCGATTGCCGCAGTTTAAAACATATTGGACATCTGCCAATAACATTTAGTCTGAATTGTTTTGAGAAGGATAAAACGTTTTTTGTTTCGCTGTTAAGAATGTCAGATATTATAACTCAACAGCTTTTCCGGGAAGTTTTTATTCTTCATTTCGATTGGAAAAATGTACAACTGAAGCTCATCGTACGCTTGTGGAAGTTTACGATGACAATATTCCAAGGGATAAGTTCCGACGCCTCAAAAGTGGTGATTTCAGCATTCAAGACAGGATAGCCAAAAAAATTTGAAGACGATGAATTACAGAAATTACTCGATGGAGATCCGAGTGCAACGCAAGACGAGCTTTTACCTAAGTTGGAGGTGACCCAACAAGCAGTGTCTCTAAGTTTGAAATCTATGGGCTTGATATAAAAGCAAGGCAATTTGGTTACTTATGAATTGAAAATACGGGATCTGGAAAAGCGATTATTTTTCCATGAGCACCTGCTTCAAATACAATAAGAGGTTTTTTACACCAGGTAGTGACCAAGTAACTCCAAGAAAAGGAATATTAAGTTTTTCGGAAAATAGTTTCATTTCTTCTCGACAGAGGATTATTTGTATTTTTTAGAACCCAACTTCACACATAAGCTGCATGATTATTATATGTTTTGAGAGCTGATATAGTAAGGCTTTTATGTGAAAAAGTTCAATTAATTTTAAGCTGTTATTTTTGGTTGGTGCCGTTTTAAATGGAGAGTATAGGCAGCATTTTCGTCATATTTGACGTTTTACTGTAGAAAAGGTAAAATTGCTGTTCAAGCCAGAAATAAATTGACCGATGTGTATGGAGTATATACATTGACAGTATGCCAGTGCCAGAACTGCTTCCGGAAGGCCGGTTGAAGCTGATAAAGACCGCTTAATGCATTTTGGTTGATGCAAATCGGCGAATAACAACAGATCGGTTAGAGATCAAATTAATCGAATTCAACTGTTTATGACGACTTGGAAGGTCTAGGTTTAACCTTGAAGCTCGATGTATAGTTTCCCTATGTTATCACAGCGAGAAATTTTTGTCGTCGCATTGACGTCAGTGATTCGCTTCTTAAACGTAACAAAAATGATCCATTTTTGGAGCTCATCATTACTGGGTACGGAAAATGGGTTGTATATAACAATGTCAAAAGCAAGAGATCATGGAGCAAAAAAAATGAAGCATTTCGAAAGCCAATATCCATCAAAAAAAAGTTGATGCTGTCTGTTTGGTGGGATTTCAAAAGAATCGTTTTTTTTGAGATTTTACCGGATAATACAACAATTAATTCGGAAGTCACTCGCAAAAAGTTTTGACATCTTGAATGGGATACACTGCCACACCCACCATATTCTCTAGATCTGGTGCCTTCCTATTATTATTTATTCTGGTCATTGTAACTTTTGTTGGACGGCAAAACCTTTATTTCAAATGAAGAGGTCAAAAATCAACTGGATCAGTTTTTTGCTAGTAAAGACCAAACTTTTTTGTGCGTGGAATAATGCTACTACCAGAAAGATGCCAAAGGGTGTTGGACCAGAATGGCCAATATATAATTTAATGGATTATTTATTCATTATACGAAACTTTCATTTCCCAAAAAAAAACGAAGCTAATTTCCGTACAACCCGATACTATGCTTTGCCTAGCCAATCGTTACCACCGACCTCAACATCAACAAGAAAAGCCGAACATTGACGGTTCGAAAATTATGCTGTGTATCTGATGGAACCAAGGGGGCGTTATGTAGTACGAGCAGATAAAACATGGTGATTCCATTACGGATGATATTATCGTTACAGACTCCGTTTACCGTGCATTATGAAAAAAGGACCGGAATATAAGGACAGACATGATAAAATTATTCTTTTGTAAGATAATGCTCGACCTCACGTCGCAAACATTGTCAAAAATATTCAGAAACATTACAGATAAGATCTGAATTAATTCTTCGAAACCCCTACAAAGTTTCTTAGAAACACTGTTTCACTTTATAGATATATAGAATTATCATTACATATGAGCGACAGTTAACCAATAAGAAATCAATAGAAAACAAAATACTGTAATCATCTAGAAACCATTATCCAAGACAAGCTGCAATGTTCGGCTTGATGATTGCCAATACAACCTCGATATTCAAGTAGATATAACAAGTAATAATAATAATATAGAATATTCCTGAGAAGTTATCTACAGACAAAAACGAAAATCACGTAGGCGTGAGCCTGTACGTGCTTCATAAATTAACAAAACATTGTTTTCTGACGTGAGAACATGATATTTAATTCCAATACAAGGGAACATGATCTCGAAAGCCCGACCAGGGAAAGTGATCTCAAATTCTAGGCTAAAGGGCTGCAATAGTTCAATTCGATGTTTTTAATGAGTATTTCTTCAAAGAGTTACTAAGTCAAAAGTCTGAACTAAATCAATCTCATTTCACAAAATAAATACTTCGCAAACTGAATGAAGCCTTACGCAAAATTAAGATGAATAGAATGCACAAAAAAGCATTTTGTAGTACATTTTCATGTGCAACAAAAAGTAGCTCCCTTTTAGTGTGAGTTTTTCAACTACATACTTTATATGAACAGAATAAAACGTACCGTGATCTTGAAATCACACCAGAGTTAATACAGATAACAATTAATTAATCACACGAGAGTGACATAAAACTACAAGTTCGAACTCAAAGAAAATTCCATAAACTGAACCATGAAAATAGCGCAGATTTGGGTATTAATCTTAACAGTACAAGATAAAGTATGCGATGAAATTCAGTAGTGTAAAGGGAACGACAAAATGATACAAACTTGGTTATAGGTTGGGGAGACTCTTGCCTTTTTGGTTTTAAAAATGCACTTTATAACAGCCCTTATCTCTAACACGTATTCCATGAGGAATTAATTTCGATAGGGTAAGTGGCATATTAATTAATCATTATTCATTAAAAACGTCCCATTGGACCCATTTTAAGTAATCTTCTCTAGATAGAAATGAAACTTTGTTGGTGGGTATCATTTTGACTTCTACTTCAATTGTTCGTACAATAAAATCCCTTATACTTTCCTTTTGGAGATCTTTCTGGTGAGTTCCTTAGTTCGACAGGTAACATGCTAAAAATTTAAAGGCCCCATTAGCTCGAGATATTCTGCACGTTCTTTATTTTCGATGTAATGGGGTGAAGATCGTTATCGTACCTGGTGTTAAATAATTGGTATGTCCTATTTCTTAGCATATTGTTTTTATTTTGATGAATAATTTGGGGAATTCTCTTACGAATGAGGATGGAAAATTTAGTACAACATTCGTTACAAAAAATGTTCTACATAAACCTCTGCTTGCTACTCCATACCTAATACGCATTGCCTTCTTTTGTTAGATGAAAACTTTTGTAGCGTCCGCGGCATTTCCACACAGAAGTATACCATAAAAAACACACTCTGGAAGCTTGAAGAATATGCTGTTTTGATAATATCAGTAGTACTACCTCCCTTCAATTTCCTCAAAGGATAAAGGGTTTGGACAATTTTCCACAGAGATAATCGACATTCACCGCCCAATTCAATTTATTGTCCAAGATATTGCCCAGGAACATTGCACTCGCTTGATCTTCTCTGCCTCTAAGCGTCAAGTTGATAGTTTTATCTGAGTTCAGCTTGAACGTATACTTGGGAGATATTACTCTGGAGAAAGTCAAACAACTTACATAAAAAGTAGGAATGCAAGAAATATACTCTGAAATTCACCACTAGCTACCTTGAAAACAGGTATCAGAAAGTACAAATTGGTGAAGACTGCTCCGAAGGGGAGGTTTTTACGAGCAGAGTCCCACAAAAATCCACTTTGGGACCAATACTCTTCCTGGTTTACGTCAATGATCTTTCCGCAAATATGGAGCAGGTGGATACAGTCATGTTTGTTGGTGACACGAATTTCCTTGATTTACCCAGTAACTAACAAGACCTAGACAGCAGCACTAGCCTAATTTAAAAGAGCGCAACAATGGTTCCGTGCAAACATGATGATGATGAACCCTGGAAAGAACCGTTGTGTTTTTACCGGGAGACTCAGAAACTAACAACCTAAAATTCTGGGAGATACAATTTCAGTCCGATCGGAAATTTTCACAGCATATTAACGAGTTGGGTGAGAGTCTCTCGAAAGGACTTTTTGTAATGAGGAGGACGCAACAGTTGACTGGCGGGCAAGCGGCAAAAGTGGCATATTTTGTTTTCATTCATTCAGCATTTGCATATGGTGTATCAGCTCAGGGAAATATGCCTAGGAAAGGGACCATATTTCTCGAACAGAAAACAGTTGTTCGGGTGATATACAATGCGAATAGATGCAAGCAATTGTTCAAGTAAGAGGACATGCTTACTTTAACTTTCTTGTTTATTCTTGCCTGTGTCACTTACATCCATCACCACAAAGACAACTTGCTGACGAACAAATGCAACCACAACAATCGCACCAGAAATAGAGATATGTTCGTCTTTCTCTTTCATAGATTGACTTAAATAAAACTAAGTGTCAATCACACAGCGGTGGCGATATATAATGCTTAACCAGATATATAGCGCGTTGCTAAATAAGAAAAATACTTCACAGACTCTATATAATGATTTCAAACATAGTTTGTCAACATTGTTGAATGTCTTTTCGTCATATACCTTTACGCATACCTTCTATCTGTGATTTTTTCTATATGTACTATGTATATATGTATATAGTTTAACATAATTTTTATTATTTTCACTATATGACACACCATATAAATTTGATGGGTATAAAAAATTGTATACTTATGAGTACGTACAATTACCAATAAAAAATAATGTTCAAAAAGTGTCGAGAATAGACCGGAACTCAAATATGGCTCAAAAACGGTTTAATTATGTTTACCACCACTTGAAGTCCCAATTTTTTTCATAAAACGTATTTGATACACAGTTTTTCTCTAGTCACTATAGTGAAAATTTTTCAAACCGATAAGATGATTAATCAAAAATGCTGCTTATTGCTCTCCATATTTGAAAAGGCACCAACCAAAAAGTATGAAGTTGGGTTCGAAAAAATACAATTAAATCCTCTCTCGGGAAAAAACGAAATTACTTTCGAATAACCTTATATCTCAATTTCTTTCTCTTCATATTCATCATTAATCTTCTGAACTAACAACGACATTGAACAATACATTAATTATAACATCCACTGAAATATCCATTCTAAGTTCTAGAATTGGGGGCATAAACCAGATTTTGACGTAGAATTCCCAGAGCACATAATTCAGGACCATTAAGACTTAATTAGGATCTAGGCTATTGGCCTATAGGGAGAATGATGTAAAGCAATTATACAAACTTTCGCGGCACTTTTCGGATGATTATTTTCGCACTCAAGTAGTTTTAATTTATTTAACGGTCGATTTTACACTAATCTAATGAAATGGGAGTTCATAGGGCACAACCTGTAAATGTAAGTCATAATGCAACCAGTTGTCATAAATTTTCTGTTCATAATTTCCTTGAATAATGGTTTTGTGTATCGAGAAAAAATACCGAATATTTAGAAATAAAGAACAATTTGAACTTCCGCTAAATGTTATTGTTTGCACAACAATTGTTTCGTTATACATTCTTGGAATGATGTGACTCTTTCTACAAATACATTTCATTCTCACATAAAACTTTCTTATGCACTCCGTTACGTGTGGAATAAATCTAAGGAAACTATTGAAAATAAGACCAAGATTCCGTGCTGTATCTTTCACAGGTAGAATGGTACCATCAATCTCAACGTTTAACAAGATTTTTAGCCTTGAATCCTCTGGCTGGTGGGTCTGTAAGCTACTAGCAGTACAGAATATTCACTTGTATTTATTCTGTTTGGCTAATAGATCAGACAGAGGTTTCAAGGCTAAATGTTAGACGTTGAGATTGATGGTACCGTTCTACCTGTGCAGAATAATCAGATTTAGTCCACACGTGACGGAATGCATAAGAAAGGCTGATGAAAAAATGAAATGTATTTGTAGAAAGCGGCACAGCATTCCACGTAAAACTGAAATAATGCTGCTCTGTGACTTCTTGGTCTTCTTATTATTTGACCACTATGATTTTGGTTATGGGAACTGCCTGACTCGTTTCGATAAGAAGGGAGTACAACTTGTACAGAACTCAGTAATGTCCCAATTTCCCTGCTCAATACACGTGAGCATTCAATGAAATTATCCTTGTCAAATGACAAGTACACCTAGGCGTTATCAGCATAAAACTGAGTTAAATATCATTCGAACGCTTGTGGCAGACGTAATGTGTATATTACATAGAGAATCGAGAATGGAACCGAACTTTACGGTACTCCACAAAAGAGATCGGCAGAGTCTGATATCTGTGATCCAATTCTTACACACTGGGATCTATGTGGAAGGAAATTCGAGAAAAACATAACAGCGCCACCACTTGGTCCTATGAAATGCAGAATTGCCAAAAGCAGTTTATGCCTGTGTCGAATGCTTAAGTACAATCTAACAAAGCCAAAGCCTTATCCTTTTCCTCATCACCTGTCCGCAATATATCGTCAGTCACAAAGTTCGACACTTTTTTATTTTCTTCTCTCTAACGTCTTCAAAAGATAATATACTGCTGGAGCTCAAGACGTTATAATTTTTCGGAGCAATGGCATCCCAGTGCTTTCTTTCAATATTTTGGGTATCAACAGTATTGCTAATGAAATTATTAATATCATTTGGTCTTCTGAGACATTCAGATATGTTAGACCTGGATTTGGAGTTAACAATTCTAAATTTTCTCATTTTTTACCTAAATATCATTTCCACTTCTGTATTGGGACTCACAGAATGCCTTTTTCTCCTTACGTGTCATAAGTGTCGTTTGATTTCTCAAACTTTTATAGTATGCTAAGTGCTGAGGAGCCCTTGAGCATTTGAAGAGTGAAAGTGCCTTTTTTCCCAACCGAATATTTTCAATCAACAACGGTTCGTTGCATCTAGAGAACTTGGCAGAGCGTCTAGGTACCTGTATACTAGTATCTTGCAGTATCACGATGTTTGAATTAAAGAACTTGACTTTTCCGTCAAATCGTATATGGCACACCAAGGAACCAAGACTGACTGTAGATCAGCATAAATCTGTTGGGTATTCATATGTTTGTCAACTCTACACTATCTAAAAATAACCTTCCTTCTCAAGCCAGAAATATCCATTTCGCATGAATTAATTCCTAGGTTATATAAATAGACTAAGCATCCCAGAGCCACTAGACATAAATAAGCACAAAGAAAAACATATTTTGCCCGATGTACCAAGACCATGACTAATCCCAGTCATTTTTTTCTGCCAATTATTGAAAGTCTACCAAGAATGATGATCATTTCCATGAGTTGAGTGAAATTAATTTTAATTTTCGAACAATATAGGGTGACAAGAAAAACTTCGAACAAATTTTTTTTCTGTGTTTTGGAACGAAAGTATTTTAGCGCAGCCAAATAAGTTTCATTATATTAGATTATCTACACTTTCTTGTACTAATATGTTAAATTTCAATTTGATATTACTTTATTTTGTAGAGTTTTAGAATGTCAAACAAACGAAGTGCAATTTTGGAGCTGTTTCATCAAGGTAAGCGTCAATGTAAAATATTTCGTTTGCTCAATGTGCCTCGACAAACTGTGTCTGATGCATTTGCCGTTTCAAGAAGCTTGGCCATGGTGGTCGTCGTCCAGGAAATGGGGGAAAACGCACTGTCAATACGCCTAACAATCGCAACATCGTCAAGAAGCGAGTCAATCGAAATCCGAGTGTCTCCATGAGGAAAATAGCCCGTAAGACCGGTATCAACCGTGAAGTCGTTCGTCACATGACCAAAAAGGAGCTCAACCTCAAGCTATACAAGCTCCAAAAAGTTCCACTCCTCACGGATGAAATCAAGCGCGTACGACTCCAAAGGTGCCGCCAACTCTTTTGTCTTGCCGCCCATCAGCAACGGGAGCGCATTCTCTTCACAGACGAGAGCTTTTCACCGTAGATTTTTCCCACAACTACCAAAACGATAGAATCTGGTCCGTAGGGGCTCCTGGTACATTGGTCATAGTCAACCATCGTCAAAATCCGCAATCCGTTATGGTCTAGGGCGGAATTTGCACCAGTGGCAGAACACCCTTGGTTTTCGTGGATCGAGAGGTCAAAATCAATCAAGGAGTATGCTGCTGCGACATTCTCGAGACCGTAGTACTTTCGTGGGCCCAGCAGCACATCGGCGACACGCATTGGACCTCTCAACAGGACTCCGCTCAGCCTCACAAGGCGAGAATGACGAAATAATGGTGTAAGACCCATTTCCGGGTTTCATCACATCTGCCGAATGACCGCCCTGCTCGGCGGATCTCAACCCAATGAACTACAGCCTGTGGTCGATTTTGGAGCTAGGGCGTGTGCTAAACACTTCAAAAGTTTGGAGTCGTTGAAGCAATCCCTGCGCCAGGAATGGGACCGATTAACGCCCGAAGAGCTGGGGCCCATTGCCGAAAATTTCAAAAAGCGTCTGAAGCTATGTATCGCCTCCAAAGGAAGCCACTTCAAAATCGCTTAAATATATTATTACCAAATGTTTGGGTTATTTATTATTCGTTGTTGTTTTGTTTAATTTCTTTTGTTTAATAAAGTTAAATGAGGTTTTCCTTGTAACCCTGCAATATGAAATTGAAGCTAGACAAAAATAACTCAAAACCACACGACAAACATCAGCAAACAGGCTTAAAAGAAATGCAAAATTTGAATGGTACTTCTATGAATAATACATGTACTGTCGGAGCAACCACATCAAAATCAATTACTAGAACGAATGGCAAAGGTTGAGGTGGAGGTATTAAGTCGAAAGTCGATCCCTCAAAATTTCGAAACCCATTGAATGGCATGAAGATACCGATGTGATAAAAGATGTTTAACAAAAGGTATATCCAGCTGAATCGTATCGCTTCATTTGCGGAGAAGCCCTGATTCAAAATATGTTGCAGTGTCTTGAGTATAGCTGTTGGGTCCATCAAATTTGTTCTGGAAGGAGAGCTGGTACAAAAAATATATTCGTATTAAATTTAAATGAACTGTTTCATCTCAAACTTGTAGATCTATCTCAAATAATAAGTAGGTACGATTCAGCTATCCGTAGGTAGTGTATGACTTGGCGAATCTTGCCTTTAACACTGTTGTGCAGATAATTTTTTCTTAACTGTTTGTACTGTTATTTATAGATTACTTCACATTATTTGTAAATATAAATATATGTATCACGGAATCGTATTTTTTATCAGTCGTAAATCCAGCTAAACCGTATCGTTTTATTTGCGGAGAAGCTCTGATTCAAAATATGTTGCGGTGTCTTGAATATAGCTGTTGTTTGTCCTGGATGGAAAGCTGGTACGAAAAATATATTCGTATTAAATTTAAATGAACTGCTTCATATCAAACTTGTAGCTCCATCACAAATAACTATGTACGATTCAGCCAGCCGTAGGTAGTGAATCAGTTGGCGAATGTTGCCTTTAACAGTGTTGTGCAGATTATTTTTTCTTATCTGCTTGTACTGTTATTTATCGATTACTTCACATTATTTGTATATATGAATATATATGTATTACCGAGACAGTATTTTATTTCCACAAAAATGTTTGTACTACTATAACAATTGTTTCATCACGATATTTTTGAGGTATTACATTGTACTGTCTGATGGTATTCAGTGTAACCGAGTTTAAATACATTGTTAGTACGTGACTAAATAGTGGAAGCACAAGTCATAAAAACTCTAGGTGTTTATTGGAGTTTTCCGCTAAAAAATCCATTAAGGAAAGATATTCAATAATGGAGACTTATCAACATCTGTTTGTTCGTTCCCATTGCGGAAAATTTCAAGAAGCCTCTGAAGCTATGTATCGCCACCAAAGGAAGCCACTTCGAAAACGTTTAAATATATTATTACCAAATGTTTATGTTTTTATTATTGGTTGTTATTTTGTTTAATTCCTTTTGTTCAATTAAATGAAAAAATTTTTTCGAAGTTTTTCTTGTAACTCGGTATATTAATTACGTTGTCACATCATAATACTACTTTAGAATAAGAATTTAATCCACTTTTTTTCATGGCTTGAATATTTGATCTTAAATCTTCAAATTCAATTAGCATTTTAATTATTCAGGGTAGCTATATTTTCGGGATGTTTGTCATATTTAATCAAATTCAACTGCAGCAATAACCGAAGCAGTTTCAGTTTTTCATTGTCACTCGGTAGGCACCCAATCTGAGCTTCACCTCAGTTTTACGGGCTGGAGGCAAATCGGAAGATATAGCCGATTTGGTCGTAAAACACATGTATATGTAAATCCACCAATTCAGTATCATATATTTTACAACAGGGAACGCTTTAAGTATAAAGCAACAACCCTCGTGAAGACTGAATTCAGGGCGCGCGTCGTTTCCACCACGAGAGTCAATAATGAAACTTTCAAATTTTGAGGTTTTGCAGAAGGGTTATTAATAAAGTACCTAAATATTTCATTCGAATTCCTCTAGAACTAATTTTCATTATTTTGCTTTCATGAAAGAACACGAATAAAATTAATTTTGCTGATGAGTCTTTTCGTATGAGGCTATCTACAGACAGTGTTACATGAATAAGAATTTGTTTCGTTTTCTCAACGATATCAACTAATTATTGATGTTTTCGCGAAATGTCATTCATGTTCACTAGAATATAGCTTTTTCTAAATATTTCTGTTTATATGACTCAATTATAATCAATCAAGTTTTTACTGAGAATTACTTGAATGGTCGTTTTTGGTGAGATATTATATATATATATATATATATATATATATATATATATATATATATATATTTATATATATATATATATATATATATATATATATATATATTTAAGACATTTCGTAAGGCTCTAAGTAATGATGAAGCTAGGTCAGGGCTGTATGGTAGATGTGGTATAGTATACCAATGAAGCATCCATAATTTTTGACGAGTGAGTAATATTGCATGTGGCTTAGGGATGTCATAGTGAAATAAAACCCCTTAACGGTACACCAACTCTGGTCGTTTTTCTTGAACTGTAGAATTTAATTTGTCAAAATAAAAACAACACATATCTGAAATGATCGTTGGATCCCTAGCAAGTTGCTGAAAATACACAATATCACAAATTTATAGCATGATCCTTCTTAGTGATTTTTCAATATACTTTCCGCTGGTTTATTTCCTTCAATCCCTGACTAATTCCGTTCGTCCAGATGATCAATTACCTATTTCATTTTCTATGATTATCCGTTTCATGAAAGAGTCGATTTTATGTTGTTTGAGGTGCAAATCACAAATATCAATGTGTTCACTTGAATGAGTTTTCTGTAACTCATGAGGAACCAAAATTTCAATCATTTCAATGTATGTTTTTTTAGAGTGATAGAACTTTAAATTGGAATAAAACACATTTAAATAAAGATTGAAGCCAAATTTTGTGTTATTTGAAGGATAATTTTATTTCATTTATGTTTTAAAAATAATTTCCGGCATATGTCCACCACGACTAGCTCTGAGGAACCGCATTTGAGCAGACCAATGTTGGACCACTCTTTCGAGTAATTCAGGCCTTATTTCATCAATAACACGAGTTATGTTGGCTTCCAAAGCGTCTATTATTTCTGGTCTATCCGCATAAACCAATGACTCGACATTACCTCAAAGAAAATAATCCAGTGGAGTTATGTCACATGATCTTGGAGGTCAATTGATTGGACTATTTCTCGAAATAATGTTATCGCCAAATCTTTCTTTCAATATTTCAATTGTTACGGGAGCAGTATGAGGTATAGCACCATTTTGTTGGAAACAAAACACTTCTGGATCGATATCATTCAAATTTTGAAACAAATAATCATTGATCATCGATCTGTAACGATCATTCGCCGTAACATTAGCTCCAGCATCGTTTCTAAAGAAATATGGACCGATGATGCCTCCAGCGTGTAAAGCACGCAATACAGTGCATTTTTCAGGATGCAATGGAACCTGCTGAACTTCTTGAGGATTGTTTCCACTTCATATACGGCAATTTTGCTTGTTTACATAGCCGTTCAACCAGAAATGAGCTTCATCACTAAACACAATTTTACGACAAAAAAGTGGATCATTTTCAAGCTATTCTAGGCACCAATCAGCAAATAAACGACGCTTATTATGGTCAAGTGGCTTTAGTTCTTGAACCAGTTGGATCTTCTATGGGTGTAGACCAAGATCTTTATGCAAAATTCTCCATGTAGTGGATGCACAAAGTCCAGCTTGTTGTGAACGTCGACGAATAGACAAATCTGGATAATCATTAACACTATGACTTACAGAAACGATATTGTCTTCTGTACGTAATGTTCTTTGTCGTGTTGTTGTTGCATCGAGTAGAGAAAATGCTCGAAATCTATCGATAGTTCGACGAATAAGCTGCCCTGGTGGACGATTATGTAAACCATAAATTTCACGAAGTGCTTTATAAGTTTGGCGAATAGAACACTGATTTTGAAAATATATTTCAACAATTTGTAGACGTTGTTGCAGCGTGAGTCTTTCCATGATAATTTGTCAATGCCTAATGAACAGAAATGTCAAGACAACATGGCTTCTACCTTCTGTCAAATTACAGTTATCCCTATCGAAAGTTCTATCACTCTTAAAAATCCCCCGATATTTTGGATGACCCAAATGATCTTTTTATGTGATGCATCAACTTTTTTGCAATATCTTGGACATAAGTATAAAGGTCCTAATCAACTATGGCTCTGATATGATCATTATCAACTTTGTTTGGTCTATCATTCGTTTCATCTTCAAGTGAAATATAGTAGGAAGGAAAGATCAAACGAATGCTGACAGTGTCGTTCTTATAGAGTTTCATCACCACACACACCTTTGAATTGCTTTCAATACGATTAAAAAACAATCGAACAAAACGAACTCGATGGCTTTTCATATTGGGTATAATGAAATCGCACAATAAACCAACACTTGATTTGGCTACTCAGAAAGGTCAAGTTCACAGACGTAAATTGTAAATTTATTCAATTTAAATAATAAAAGGAGTTATTCACATGAAACGTTACTCTGATGTACCAAGGTTTGACAACGTCAATTATCTTCCAGCCAAAAGTATGAATATCGACTATAAACTGATATATAACAGATATGAAAAATTACTTTTAACTCTCCTCCATTTGTATGCAATCAGTAAGATGGAGTCCATTCTTTTTCTACTTTATTTTAATAGTAATAATGTACGGTTCGGCAATCTTGAAGGACTTCGTCAGAGTGGAAAGACTTTTTTTTATGAATTAATAGTTTTTGAAAACAGTGTACAGATGTTATTTTTTGTGGTTTACAACAAATAACACGTTTCAGACTAATCCCCCAAAAATCTTAAAACTAGGGATGTATTGAAAATCGATCTGGCCGTTTAATAGGAAGTTGTGCTTTATGCTTATCTATTTCGTATATTTACAATAAATTCAATTCTATTTTCAACATGTAATGTATTGCAATTATTTCAAAAAGAATGTTCGTTTTTTAGAGGCTGTTTCGCATAATGTGAGCCTTTCTTATCTTTATCAAAACTTCTTTTGTTTTGGGATAGACAGATTTCAAAATTTCTGCCAATACAGATTAAGCAACTGATACCTAATATTTAACATAATCAGTCTTTAATATAAGCTGACAATTGTTTCAACATTCGGTGTCATCATGTGAGCAAGTTATAAACTTAATAAATATATAGAACAAATTGAAATTCATATTTTATTTTCTCCTCATCTTTCATTTACTAAGAATTTATACTTATTGAATGCCAAATCAATTGAATATCCTCAATTGAGATTATACAGGGTGACAAGAAAAACTTCGAACAAATTTACTGTGTTATGGAACGAAAGTATTTGAGCGCAGTCAAATAATTTTTATTCCCTTAGATTCTCTACATTTTCTTGTACTAATATGTGATTGATATTACTTCATTTTGCAGAGTGTTAGAATGTCAAACAAACGCAGTTTAATTTTGGAGTTGTTTCGTCAAGGTGAGCGTCAATGCGAAATTGTTCGTTTGTTTCTTTAATTTCTCTTGTTTAATGAAGTTAAATGACTTCAATATTTTCTTCAAGGATAAGCGTTTCCAATTGTGTACTATTATTTCTTCTAAATAAGTTAGACTGTTGTATTTAATGTTTGTTGAATCAGAACCCAATTGATAAATTCCTTTCAGGGCATTCTTTATTTCAGGTAGTGTTATTTTTCCTATCGGTTATGTATGATAACCATTTTTATATTTTTTTCGTTTTACTTGATTTCCTTCATTTCGATATTATAGTTAAAATTATATTAATATAATAAACTATTTCTAATAACAGTTGCTATGAACTCATGTTGAAGTTAGTTGAATGATTTATAATTGATTGTGCTATCTTTTTAAGGTAGTTTATTGTATATTGCAAAGTTGTAATAATTTGGTATTTATGAAGTCTAAAATTTCTTAATTTTTTTCTTCCATTTCTGATTCAAGAACTAATTTGGAATGCAGGTTATGCATAAAATTTTCGAATTTACTTATTTCTCTGGTGGTACTAGTAAAAAATAATATAATATCTTCCATATATTATTAGTTACTAGAAAATCCATGAAAATTTTAGTTACAGAGTGCTTAAACTATAACCCATTACTGAACCTTGTTAACTGGTGCATATAATATAATAGTCTTTGAATGAAATAAATTTTTGGTATACTACTCTGTCAAGAAAGTACCGGGAATTTTCAATTAAAACAACATTTTTACATTTAATCGTCAAAATTTATTGGGTCGCCTTCAAAATAGGCTCCATTTGCTCCAATACATCTATGCCAACGGCACTTTCAATTATCGAAACATTTTTTATAGGCGCTCTCTGGGATGGACTTTAGCTCTCACGCCGAATTTTGTTTTATGGCTTCATTCGACTCAAAACGGGTGCCACGAAGGAGCAATTTTAGTTTTGGGAAGAGGAAAAAGTCGCAGGGAGCCAAATCCGGCGAACACGGTGGTTTCTGAAGCACGTTTGTTGAGTTTTTGGCGAGAAAGTCAGTCACAATCGTAGCTCGGTGAGAAAGCGCGTTATCGTCATGCAAAATCCATGAGTTGTTCGCCCACAAATTTGGCCGCTTCTTACGGATACGCTCACGCAAACGTTTCATAACGCCTAGGTAATACTCCTTGTTTACCGTCTGACCCTCTGGAATGAATTCGTAGTGTACCACGCCACGGATATCGAAGAAAACAATGAGCATCACCTTCATTTTCGAGCGGCTTTGGCGTGGTTTTTTCGGATTCGGCTCATTTTTTGCCACCCATTCCGATGATTGCTGGCTTGTTTGCATATCGTACTCGTAGACCCAGGTCTCATCATCAGTTATAATGCGTTCCATGAATGTAGAATCGGAATTAAAGCGATCCAGCATGTCTGAAGCAACCTGTTCGCGATGACGTTTTTGAAGAAAATTCAGGTCTTTCGGTACGAGTCGTGCGGCCACCTTTCTCATGCCCAAAATATCAATCAAAATCGTACGTGCGGACTCGTGGGATATCTTAAGATCATGTGCTATCTCTCTCAAGCTGGTACGACAGTTTTCCAGCACCCTTTCCTTAATTTTATCGACGTTATCTTCGATCGAAGCCGTCGATGGGCGACCACTTCACGACCGTCCTTGAAGGCTTTGTACCACTGATATGCACGAGTTTTCGATAGAGCATTATCACCAAAGGCCTTTTGCAAAATTTTCAATGCATCGGCTCACGAAAATTCATTTGCAACACAAAACTTTAAACAAATTCTTTACTCAACGTAATCACCCATAGTAAAAATCGGCACGCACTCTGACATCGACTGACTTAATCAGCTGTTGCAAACACACTAGTTGACAGATCCCGCTCAAGCTTGGCATAGTAATTAAGGACAGTGGTACCAACCTAAAAAAAAAATTTTACCTGCCTCATTGCCCCGCCAGATTTAAATCGATAATTCCCGGTACTTTCTTGACAGAATGTATATTATATTCAATAAATTTACCATTTCTGAAATAATTACATGACTTTTCACTAAAATTTTCTTATAAATTTTCATTGCTTCTAACGGAAGGATACTAAGATAGGTCTTTTAATACCCCCTGAAACTAATTCTGAATTATCAGGTATATTTCTAATTTTTCTTATCAATTCTAATAAATTTGTCATGAAATATTCAGCCTGAATTTCGTTAATTTCTCAAAAATATCCATAAGGTGTCTGAATAACGCAGAGAATAATTTCCTTTTTATTATTTAATGTATGGATATAATTCTGAGGATTGGGGATTACTAATGATTGATTTGAATTTTTGCTGTAACAATAACTTTGATCTTTTGGAATATATTATTGCTGATGTTTTTAATTTATTAGTGGTTTCTTTATTCAGGATATCAGAATGAACTCAATCTTTAGTTTTTCAGATATTTTGTTGTTTTTTCACTGCTTATTCTGATTTTTTAATGAGTGTTTGGGTAAAAGAGAAAAAATAAAAGAGGGTAAAGTAGAGAATGCATCAAGGGAATTTTATCCGTTCGGTTAGGACTCATCAAAAATAACTACGTTTGTCAATCTCGTTCAGAAAATTTAAGTTTATAATTAAAAAAATTACTAAAAAAAAATATAGAAGTCGCCTACAAAACCAACAACAATATTAGAAAGTTTATCTAAAATACAAAAATGAATAGATCAGATTAGATTACTTAAAACTCAATATTGGTAGAAGAGGTAGAAATTTTGGAATCCGTTCATCTGAACACAAAAGAAGTTCTGATCAAGATGGGAAAACCTCACATTACGCGAAACATGTTTCGGAAAATAATTATTCCGAATAATTTTGATAATTAAACTGATGAAAACAGAGAATACTGAATTTATGGAAAATTACGAAATAAATAAGCATAAAGATGTCAACACTCTTTTTAATGACTTTTTACGCCTCTTTCTTTAATATTTTTATAGGTTTAGTTTGATACGTTATTCTGAGTGGAATAATTTTTTGATATTAGCCAGTAAATAAAATCTCCACATATTTTCAAAAATTATAAATTCAAAACAAAAACTGTGAAACCTGCATACCTTGTACTCTGATAAATTCCTTCAATATGGACAAAATAAACTTTAGTACTATTAATAAGAAGTAAAAAAAGAAAAATGTGTTTTATAAGTAAATCAAGTTTGAATCATATCTTGCAAGTACCCACCAACTTGAATATTGAATTGAGTCAGTCCTAACTTGGTGGAAATCCATATTAAATAATATTTGAATGAGGTTATTCTGATTTTTACAAATTTTTATTGTTCTGTTTACAACAATCGTTTCGCTATGACAGTAGCATCATCAGGCAAGATTACATTTTGTAATCACAAAATGGGATTTGTGATTACAAAATGTAATCTTGCCTGATGATGCTACTGTCATAGCGAAACGATTGTTGTGAACATAACAATAAAAATTTGTAAAAATCAGAATAACCTTATTTAAATATTGAAAAAAATATTACCCACCAACTTTCCAAGATGAGACCATTTAATAGAATTCAAGTAATATGGCTATATAATTGTAGCGTACTTCTTTAGGTTTTTTAGTACCACAATCCTGTTCCTATATTTTCAGGTCACCAGCGAATCGAATCATTTTTCTTGAATGTCCCAAAACCTGGGGTAAATGTCGAAAAGACAACCCCCGTTGTGTATCTGCTCGCTCTGCAGCAACATAATGGGGCAGTTATTTAGTTACCCCTAGAAGGTAAAGGGAGGATAAAGTAAGCTGAAAGAATGGGGATTGTAATTTAGAGGGATGTCGGAATTAAGGGTAGTTTATAGGTAAACCAGGCCAGTCTTTAGCGGATATAAGAGCTCCCTGTACTTCCTCTTTGAATTCAACCTCCGCCTCTCCTGCACAACACTTCCGATGCTAATTTTTTTGAGACGTAAGGGAAGGTAGCAATAGGGAGGGGTGAACTGTAGCACGCGCTGCCTGAGAGTTCTTCATTAATTGTATTACTATGTTGATATTGATAGAGTATGCAATGCATTGGATTAGATGTTATATTTCCAAGAACCAATTTATAATTATTCACATTATTTGAATTTTTTATAATTAATATACTTCTATTACTACTTGGAGATATACACATTCAAAATCTTTTACGTTGTATCTGTCCAATCAGTCTAGAACTGCGGCAGTTACCTATTAGTATTCAAAAGTTTAGTGTTTTTGAGCCATCTTTTGAGAGCATTCATTCATTTTAGGTAGGATGTAACCTAATAAAATGAACAGTAAGTGTATAAGATAACATCATCACTTATTTCTGCAAAATACAGGTTGAAACATGCACCACAAATTACAAACTGGTAAACAATCCGTATTGATTTACACCAGGGTTGTGAAATATTCGAACGACCCATGCGAGAAATGCATATCTGACGCTGCAGAACATAAGGTATGCAACAAATATTAACTCGCCAATATTTACTGTTGTACGGGAACTGAACCAGCATATCCTTACCATCAACTCAACTTCATTTTCCTCTATTAACATATATCCAAATCTATTTACCTCAAAATTCTGTCTAAAGGAGACCTGGGTCTGATTCTAACAACATTCAATTAATTTTCGTGAAATATCTCAACTCATATTTTGATGAACTGCAATGGCATTGTTGAAGCTCCTTGATTACAAAATACTCAATTCACGCATATTTAGACAATTAACATATTACAACTCTAGTATTAGTTAGATATCTTATACTATATATATTGTTTTCATTCATTCTATGAAATTTCTTTTTATATTTTTATTCATCGAAACAGGTGCCTTTTACTAATCGAAATTTCTGCTGTTTATTCCCTTGGGTATCGTTTTTGACCACAACTTATATATCATTTGTTCTTTCAATAAACATTATTATTGTTATAATACAAGCCAAAAAAACAGCATGTAGTTTCAAACATGCACAAATCTATTGAACAATGGTCCTACAACTATATCTCTACAAAATTACATACCGCTGTCCCAACACAGTTAGGGAGAAATCAATTGTCTGGTTTCATATAGAAGAGAAATGAAGTCATTGAAGTTGTTTGAAAATGTATGTGTGTATGGTAATCTTAGTTGTCTAGTTTTAAGTTTTATTTTATGAATGAAGTTGGATTTCTTACAATTGTTGTGTCCATCTTACTTTATTATCTCATTAATTTTATAAATAAAATAGAAAGGCCTTTTACCTGATAGAAGAAATATAACAAAATTTGAATATCAAAACAAATTAAAATATGTTTATCTTCTACAATTTTAATTTCAAGAAAATTTTTATTCAAAACAAACTTTTAGAATTAAATTAATGCCTAAAACAAGCACCGCTTACATTTAATAGACGTATATAATCAAAACTCAATATATAATGTCAAATGGAATAAATAAACCAAAAGATATACGAAAGCCATTAAAATTAATAAATAAATATTTAAAGGAGACAAAATTTCTTTCTGGTCTTAGCTTCAAGAACGCCATTTGCCTTTTCAAAACATGAACACAATTAAAGGACTTCTCAAAGAATATAATTTATTTGAAATATTTAATGTATTTAAATATTCGAATAAGTAAATTCAGAAATCTCTCAAAGCATGCACTATATCCTCAAAAAACAAATATAATTCTAAGCAATTCCGTCTTCAGTCCTGAAATATATTCAAAATATCAAAATCAAAAAACTAACCTATATCAAACAACTCACCACGTGTAAATGAATAATATTTTGAGACATAGATCATCTTTATAATTCAAGATTGATCTATGTTCTAACAGAATCAAAGAACAGTGTGAGTTATTTTTAAGGCTTATTTAAATTCATTGACATTCCATAATGAGATTTATTGAAGCCAAAATATATTTATATATTATTTATAAAATAAAATAGAAAGGCCTTTTACTTGATAGAAGAAATATAACAAAATTTGAATATCAAAACAAATTAAAATATGTTTATCTTCTACAATTTTAATTTAAAAAAAATTTTTATTCAAAAAATCATTTACAAGTGGTGACTTGTTTGATATAGGTTAGTTTTTTAATTTTGATATTTTGAATATATTTCAGGACTGAAGACGGAATTGCTTAGAATTATATTTGTTTTTTGAAGATATAGTGCATGCTTTGAGAGATTTCTGAATTTACTTATTCGAATATTTAAATATATCAAATATTTCAAATAAATTATATTCTTTGAGAAGTCCTTTAAGTGTGTTCATGTTTTTAAAAGGCAAATGGCGTTCTTGAAGCTAAGACCAGAAACAAATTTTGTCTCCTTTAAATATTTATTTATTAATTTTAATGACTTTCGTATATCTTTTGGTTTATTTATTCCATTTGACATTTTATATTGAGTTTTGATTATATACGTCTATTAAATGTAAGCGGTGCTTGTTTTAGACATTAATTTAATTCTAAAAGTTTTTTTTGAATAAAAATTTTTTTGAAATTAAAATTGTAGAAGATAAACATATTTTGATTTGTTTTGATATTCAAATTTTGTTATATTTCTTCTATCAAGTGAAAGGCCTTTCTATTTTATTTTATATATAATATATAATTATATTTTGGCTTCAATAAATCTCATTATGGAATGTCAATGAATTTAAATAAGCCTTAAAAATAACTCACACTGTTCTTTGATTCTGTTAGAACATAGATCAATCTTGAATTATAAAGATGATCTATGTCTCAAAATATTATTCATTTACACGTGGTGAGTTGTTTGATATAGGTTAGTTTTTTGATTTTGATATCTCGAATATATTTCAGGACTGAAGACGGAATTGCTTAGAATTATATTTGTTTTTTGAAGATATAGTACATGCTTTGAGAGATTTCTGAATTTACTTATTCGAATATTTAAATATATTAAATATTTCAAATAAATTATATTCTTTGAGAAGTCCTTTGAGTGTGTTCATGTTTTTAAAAGGCAAATGGCGTTCTTAAAGCTGAGACCAGAAACAAATTTTGTCTCCTTTAAATATTTATTTATTAATTTTAATGACTTTCGTATATCTTTTGGTTTATTCATTCCATTTGACATTATATATTGAGTTTTGATTATATACGTCTATTAGATGTAAGCGGTGCTTCTTTTAGACATTAATTTAATTCTAAAAGTTTTTTTGAATAAAAATTTTTTTGAAATTAAAATTGTAGAAGATAAGCATATTTTAATTAATTTCATTAATTTTATTTTATTTATCTGATCTATAATATTTTTTATATTAATTTCTCATGATATTTAACTTGATTTTATTGCATGTGATAAAATTGTACTTCTCAAATGTAGAGTTTTAATTTTCACATGTTCACTAACTATATTGTATTTTTACGAAACAAGTGCCACAGCACTTATCGCCAACCGACTTTATTCCCATTTATTTATATATTATTCGTAGGCACTTTCTCTCTGAATAAAATTATATTAGTATATTATTATTTTTAGTATTATTATTATTATTGTTATTATTATTAAAGTTTATTAGTTTCAGGAGTACCTTGAAATTTTCACTATCTCTGGGAGTGTATAATAAATAGACTGCAGTGAAGGAACAATAAATTCGTATATGTAGGCACTGTATCCACAGCTTTCTTTTATTTGATATGATTCGAGAAACATTTAGTGAATTCTGTACAGAAATCGAATACAATCCCCTAGGCTCTTCTTTGAAATCGATTTACTTCTTGGACTGATAATTGAGGTGAAAAGTATGGAAAATATAATAATTATTATTAAAATTATCGATTTGAATGTAAAAATGAAAAAACTTAGAAATCTGAATAACTGTCACTTTGTATATGGAAAATATACATTTATTATATTATTATATATTAGTTTTTATTTATATCACATTGTAACATTTTAGCGTTACATTTTAACCAAAAATCATTAATAAGGAGTATGACCTATAGTAATAGAAATTCCTAGAAATCGGGACAGTGTAACATACAACTGTATAACAATTCTATACTCGAACAAACTCGACAAGGTTTTGTTGATTACAGAGGCAAATTGCAGACATGCGCACATTTCAAACTGATTGGTTTTCGTCGGTGTAATGTATGCTAGTGAATCTAAATCTGTCCGGTATCTATATTCGCTATACATAGAGACTCCAAAGATATTACTAATACTCTAGCGCCATCTAGAGTATGCAAAATACATACACAGAGACTCTAAGTTGTTAACCATAGTACCATAGCTCATACTCCTTACTAATGATTTTTGGTATAGATCAGCCGGATTAATTTATTTCAATATGAATATGCTAATTTTTTATCATCACGTCAATTTATGGTCTGATCTGAGCACGAGGAATGTTTATTCTGCGTTCGTAACGTGAAATATCGAGAATACATTTCTTTACTTGAATTAACACGCAAAGGTCTTGTATGTATTTTACATACTCTAGATGGCGTTAGTGTATTATTAATATCTTAGAGTCTCTGTGTATGTATTTTGCGTATTCTAAATGGCGCTAGTATATTAGTAATATCTTTGGAGTCTCTGTATATAGCGAATATAGATACTGGACAGATTTGTATTAAGGCGTGGTTTATCATCTTGAGGTAAGTTGTATCGAGAAAAGATCTTAAATATTTTAATTACAGCATGTACCTGAGTGTTTCCGAAACTTTGTTGACATGTGCATCCCACCTCAGGTGGAAATCTATCGTAACACACAGATATTTAATGTGATCTGCTCTTGTGATCTTCACTGTTTTTCCATAATTGTTCAATGTTAATTCATCATAACTTAGCAATCGGTTTCCATAAGTTGCGAATGGTACAAAATGTGTTTTATTGAAGTTGATTGCCAATGATTTGTGATCAAACCAGTCCTTGATCACATAAATCTCATTTTCCACTTTTGTTTTTAGGCTTCCCTAGTCCTCTGCTGTGCAGAGTAAGGCAGTTTCGTCTGCAAAGCTAAAAATGGAGCCGTCACAATCTAAGGTGAGCAGACTGTTTATATATAAAGAAAACAGTAAAGGGCCTAATGCCATACCCTGTGGTATGCCATAAACCATCTCCACTTCAGTGATCAGGACGTTGTTGTCTTTCACAGTCTGCCTATGATCTTTCAGGTAGATTTCGAATGGCTTCAGGGATGACCTCTTATACCCGCGGATCTTAGGACTTCCCGTAATTGGGTATGGTCAACCGTATCAAAAGCCTCGGCTATATCCAAGAAAACATGTAGCTGGATTTTTATTATCTACGTGTTCGTATAACTCGCATGTAAAAGCAGCTATAGCATCGCTGGTCGAAAAACCCTGCCTGAATCCGTACTGCCTACTAGATATTAAATTATACTTATCAAGGAATGCTGCCAGTCTAGATTCCAGCAACTTCTCGAAGATCTTGGTGAAACTTGTCAAAAGCGAGATGGGCCTATAATTATAATTATCCATCATTTCAGGATCTCCTTTTTTCAGTATAGGCGTAACCCTAAACTTCTTGGATGCACTCGGACACTGGCATGTTTGAAATATTTTATTCATCAGGGTAGTTAGTAATGAAGTAATTTCTCTTGATGTTTCTTTAAGATGTTCAGTCCTGATGCCGTCAGATCCAGGTGATTTTCCGCACTTGAGAGAGCCAATTATATTCGAGATCTCCTTCTCTTCGACTGCACTAAAAAAAAAAGAACTCCCGTTGAGGGCTTGTTGGGAGCTTGCAGTAGGAGGCTCGATTATCTTATCCGCGTAAATTTTTCCTATACTTGCAAAGAATGTGTTGAATAGGTGTGCTTTCCTCTCATTATCGTTAGTTTTGTTCCATCCCCACAAAAACCTCCCCTATTGAGATATATCCCTCTTAGTGGCGTTAATCTCATTCACAATTTTCCAAAGTTGTTTTGACTTTTTTTCACTTCTCTCAACCTCACCTTGATAGTACATCTGCTTTGCCAGCTTTATTAGTCTTATCGTATGGGCCCTGCAATTGAGGTAAGTTACTTTCTTCAATTCGCTACGAGGATCTTCTCTGTTTTCACGATATAATGAGTTCTTCTGCTTTCTAGATATAACTAGCTCATTGATCATCCATTTTTTCCTCTTGTGTTCAGCCCTTCTTAACTTTAGCGTCGTTATGTTCTGCTCCATCATAGCACTAAGTCAAGCAGTCTGCTTTTCATCCGTATCCTCTAAGTTGTAGTATAATGACCAATCGTTTTCTTTAATGCTTCATCTAAGACCGTCGTAGTTTACATAATTTCTTGTCCTGTTGTTGCCGATATCTGTCCTTTGCTCTTCAATCGGAATCCCCAAAATAGTGCATTTGCGATCTATGATACCCATTTCAAAAACTGCGGAAATGCATACGTCATGTATATCTTTTCGTGATCTGAGGAACATATGATCAATGTATGTTTTCGATTCACCCTGTACCCGTGTACATTTATTTTATCATGGATATGAAATTGTATTCGCTCAAACTGTTTTGATAATTTGAAACTACTTCTGTTTCATCCCATATATCCAAATTTACATGTTATTATTAATGGAACTGAACCCACTGAGTGAGTCATTTCCCTGGTAATTGTAGGTAAAACAGATTGAGATTTTCGATTATGTAAAGATTCTTAATATTTAAATAAGGTCAATCAATCAAAACATAATGAAAATGAACCAACTAAGTGGGTCATTTTCTTGGTAATTGTAAGTAAAACAAAATAAGATATAAAATAAGATTACGTATAGTTCCTTCAAATTTGAATAGAGTCACTTATAGGCGGCATTTTCACATTTGAAGTAATAATCCATAAATAAACTGCTTAACATTTTGCAGTACTTCATATAGCGAATGGTTTTTAGAATATAAAATCAGATAAAAAAGGTTCGAAACTCTGTACGTTCTCTAGGCCCTTTTGTAGATATAAATTTTTAAGTAATTAAAATGTTTTGAAAGGAGCAAGAGGAAGTAGTTCAAAGGAAGATTTTAGAATCTCTTGAAGTTTTTGAATGTATGACAATATATTAATCATATTTTCATATGGGAATCAACTGAAGAAAAACATAGTGAAAGACTTAAAGAAGTTTTTTATAAGGCTATACTCCATAATATGAACAAACAAAAACTAATGCGGAATTGATGTAGATAAAATGACATATTTAGTTTATACGAAGGTTTTTTCAGTTTCTACTAATATTATATATATTTTATTTCCAGTATAGAGTGCATTTTCACAATTTCACTTAATTTCTCTCCATTGGTTGGAAGTGATAAAAAATATTATCAAAGTGGTAGCTGATTTGTGGGTACTCAAATACCTGTCACTGGAGAATTCAGTTATCGCCTTCGGTACTCTGCGCAGGTTTTACGCTGCATTTGAAAAAATCTGAACATCAGTTAACTTAGCAAGAAAGTAAGCCAGCAAACGGATGACAAAATGTGCGATGCTAGGAGAACATTGGACCTGCAGCTGCAGATGGGCCAAATTTGTCGATTTCACGACAATCGCAACAGCTTGGGCTTTCTTAGACGTCATCTTGAAGAATATTCCTTATCCTCATGAAATCGTTTTGACTCAAGAACTAAAGCCAAATAATTGCTGATTGCGTCGAGAATTTGCTTACTGATTGCTTAAACACGATCCTGATTTTGAACAAAAATCATCTTCCCAGAACAAACATACTTTTGGTTGAATGGCTTTGTGATGAAAATTGCCATTATTGGTGTGGGGTTAACGAAGAAGAATTGCATGAAATTAATTTTTATTCCGCAAAACTCTCTGTGTGGTACCTAGCAGACAGCACTCGCTGTTTACACCATGATACTGCAACATTTCACAAAAAACTCGGCTAATGTTGAAGAAGATCATCTCAGAATCGCAGGATATTTATTTTACAAATTAATTTCCTTCAGTTTTATCATAATCCTAAAATATATCAGTAAATTCACCTGATGCTAGACAGAAATCCAGGGGCAATGTAGTAATCAAATATCAGAGATCTTAGTACTTATCATATACATCTTATCTAGGATTGTGTATATCCCTGTATTAAAAAAAATGATTTTTTTCGATCCATTTGGATTCAATTTCTCCACAACTTTTAGAGAGAGAAGCTACAGTATTTGGACCAGGAGCAATATACTCTCAGGTACGATGAGTTTCAATCCCAGTATATTTGTGAAAATCCACGCTGAAAAAAACTTGAAGCGAGAGGTCCACTTCTACATTCAGACTCCAATCAAAGCACTGCATTCTAACGTCATCAGTTCAATAAAAGTATTTTGGGAGTGCTGGAGTAATTAGTAGAAAAAAGAAAGTAGTATTTCGATAGAGGAACACACATTCAAATGAATCAAAGCTCAAGAACTACGAGTAAATCGACCGAATAGCAAAATCTTTCAGATTTGGAGCACTCCATATAGTTCCTTTAGAGTTTTGTATTGATAAATCAAGAAACTACAATATTACTTAATAAAGCTGAATAGCTTGTCACATAATGCTTCACCCTTCAAAACAAACATAAAATGCGGTTTGGCCATGACTTCATAAGGGATGGAAAACATACTCTTCCTGGAGCTATCTCAGTTGGTGGAGTTTCAACATATGGTTAAAGCAAGATCCCTAGAAGTATCACTAGCTAAACGAAAGATATTGTATTCCTCAAAAAATTATAATAGTATGAACCTATTATATATCTATAAAGTGTCCCAGTGTAGTTATAACAAACTAATAGGGTATATAGTACTACTGAAAATAAGAACGAATTTCCTTTAAACATGAGTTACAACTATTTTCACTTTAGGGACACAGAGTGTTGAAGTTGAAGAAGATAACTTGTTTTTTTGCAATAATTTCAAAATGGCTGAAGATATTTCGATGCTACACAAAACAGCCACACTCCTCGTTGAAAATCAGCTGTATATTTCTTACATGTTTCAAAGAGTTTCAGTCGAATTACTTCTTATTGCAATGTCCTAAAACTTCACTGATATTTTCGCAAATTTTTTGACGGAATTGAAATTCTTGGAGAACATTCTTTATGTATGGTTCTTTTGGTCGAAAACTCCGAACCTCTCAATTTTTATATTAGATTTTTCATAAAAATGAAAATCATGTCACTCCTCGCTTCAGTTTCTCGAACTCGTTGAAATATTCATTATTTTTAATCTGTTGGATACTTGTTTGAATGAGTTCAAGGAGGTGTTGACGATTTTCAATTATTTCCGAGTGGACAAAGTCTTTTAGGTGTCTCTATATGAAAAAATTCAACGGATTAAGGTCCGGGGACCAAGGTGGCTGAGATACTGGACCTCCGTCGTCCTATCCAACGACGACCATAAGTATCAGTACTACAGAAAATTAAGTTGAGAATAAGCTGGTGCTCCATAGTGCAAAGACCACAAATTTCCCCGTTTATCTGAAGGTATTACTTCTACAGGAATAGGCAAATCATCCGGTCAAAACTAGATGTAGGATTTCATTCGAAAAATACCTACTAAGTAGAGAATCCAAAAGTTGCCATGTGTTCCTATTTGAATGTTCATCGAAAATTTTTCTTGATGCTTAGTCTGTTAAACTGCGAGCGGATTATCTTCTGCCCACTGATGAGTATTGTAAATACTTATACTGCAGTTGCGAGTGAATCCTAATTTAAATATTATTTACGATTTTAAACACAAGAAAGCCGTCCCGAGTTCAAAGTTCAAAATATTAACCTACTGTTATTTATTCATAGGGTGGTGCAGACGGGTGAACCGTGCTATATTAAGAATAAAGTATTATTTAGAGAACAACTTCATACATTCCCTCGCACTATTTGCTTTCCTGAAGCACTTGTCCTTCCCAGATTAAGAACTTCAATGTTCAAAAAGTCATTCAGTTGTACATCTATCAAAGCTTACAATTGCCTTCCACAAAGATTCAAAATTACTTAAAATTTAAATAAGTTTAAACTAGACGTGAAAATCTTCTTATGTACCTTGGAATAGTCGATAGTCAGGGGTTGACTTGGAGTACTGTATATCCTTCTGTTCTTTTGTTTCTGTGCCCTTAATTTGCCCAATTATTCACAATTACTCATATTCGTTATTATTGTAGTTACTTTTTTTATATAATATTTTTTCGATTGCATTTCGATGGTGCTATTTTGTTGCCATTTATTTGAAACTATAATTGAAATTCAGCATCAAACTGATGGGTTAAGTGTAAGAGTAACCTTGGCTAAACTTCGCTGGTTTGTTTGTATGTATGTTTTTTTTAATTAGAGGCCATTTATTATTATTATTATTTTTATAATATTAACTTTATAAGAGAAATACTAAAACTGAATAATTATTCCATTAGTTTGATTAATAGAATGATTGAACGAACTAAACTTTGATTACATGTGTGAAAGACCACAGAACAAAAATGAATACAACGAAACAGTAAAATATTGTAGTTTTCCATTAATACCATTCCAGTCAAATTAGCGTTTTATACAAAGGGTGATCAAGTTATTAGAGCCACCTTAAAAAATTGAACACTTAAAGACCGAATCAATCAAATACTTCTTTATCAAATAATGTGAAATTAGGATACGAAGCTTTGTTATCTGCTTTTTCTCGTTCAATTATGATACTAGAGTATATTTATTCGT
Source organism: Megalocaria dilatata (assembly GCA_034642435.1). Classification (NCBI taxonomy): domain Eukaryota; kingdom Metazoa; phylum Arthropoda; class Insecta; order Coleoptera; family Coccinellidae; genus Megalocaria; species Megalocaria dilatata. Next base: position 44,610,798 of record CM067859.1, on the reverse strand, counting down.
AGGAGCAATACCGGCAACACTGCACCACCAATTAACTCATGCGCCATGATGCATTAGTGTTGTTAGTTCTAGCTAACCAGCCTCGCAGTGCAGTCGTATATTTTCACGTTATTTATGGTATACTTTCACATTATTTATGTATATTTTCATGTCATTTAAGATATTCTGGTTTGGTTTGTTACTTTTTATGGACGTATTATATTGTTGTGCTTCATTTTCACGTGATTTTAGCAGTTAAGTCTTTGTTCTGAGTTTGTTACACTACCTAGAGATGAGCGAAAAATACGTGATATTGTTATGGCAAACAGAAAACAGCCTCGCAAGATACTCACAAGAATCATGCAAGAATCAGGGATGAACATTTCACCAATGACAGCTCGAAGACGAATAAATGATTCGGGGTTCTCAGCATGCCGACCTGCAAAAAACCTCTTCTCACCCCAGTCATGACGAAAAAAAGACTCCAATTGGCGAAATATCACAAGGACTAGACAGTTGATGTTCGGAAACAGGTGATTCATATATATAATGATGAATAAACAGTAAACTAATAGGAATGCTAAATATTCCAGGTCTGATTTTCAGATGAATCAATCGTACAAATTCTTATGGACAAATCTGAATTTGTGAGGAGACGACAAGGGGAAAAATTTGAGGATGACTGCATCGTTAGAACGGTCAAGCATCCTCTAAAAATTATGGTCTATAATCAGCAGGCAGGGAACAGGTCGCCTGTCATCGTTGATGGAACAATGAAACAGGACCAGTATATAAATGCCCTTGAAAGAAAAATAATTCCCTAGGTCGAGGAGTGGTTCTCAGATGGGCGCTACATATTAATGCATGACTCGTCGCGTTGCCACAAGGCTACAAAAGTTCTTTCTGACAGCCGAGTAAAGGTTCTAGACTGGCCTGGCTATTCTCCAGATCTCAACCCGATCGAGAACCTTTAGAAGTTGATGATGAAAGAACTTGCAACCGAAATAATCACTTGAAAACGTCAACTGATAGAACGTTTAATAGAAGTGTAGCACAGGAGCGAAAAAATAAGAGAAAATTGTCAAAAATACATAAAAAGCATGTCCAAAAGGTGCCAGGCAGTCATAGACGCAAAAGGTGGTAGGTCTGATGCAAAATTTTGGATAATAACAGGTTAATTCTTAATTATAATTAACTGTTCATATTTCATTTCTGTTTTTCAATAAAAAACTGACAAATCTATATAAAAAAACTGTTATAATTTTTCAACAATAACCTGAATTGCTTATTTTTCACTGTGGCTCTAATAATTTGATCACCTACTGAAATACTGTAATACTTATGAGTGCGAAGAGCTCAGTGGTAGAGCATACGGTTCGTGACCGAAAGGTCTGGGTTCGAATTCTGTTCAGGTGGAAAAAAATTTTCTAGTTGGATCAGTGTCGGCCAGCATTCCACTGTTGGGTCAAAAATTAACAGTGCTGTGACCTAAAGTGGCACAAGATCGCAGTAACAAAGCCTACCCAGAACACAACTGAACTCCTAACTCGCACAAGCTGAAAAATCTTCTGAAGGACTTCACAGAAGGTCCAGGAGTATCAGGATAATATTAATACGAAAAAGATAGGCGCAATGTTTTCTAAACTGAAAGATAAACCGCCTTTTCTCCAACGGTCCAATGTTTTCTGCCGAGTACCCTGAATGAACTGTGAAAAAAATTATATAGGAGAGACTAAGCAAAATTTGCAGAACAGAATTGGACAACACAAGTAGACCAAACTAAGCACTGTGGTAAGATGGATAAAACAGCTTTAGCCAAACATCATTTTAATGAATTACATGTTTTTGATTTTGAAAACATCAAGGTGTCACATTATGAGGATATTTATTATAAAAGATGTATCAGGGAAATGATCTAAATAAATATTAATTATACAGTAAATGATAGAACAGATACACAAAATTTGAGTACAGCATATACTAACCTTCTCAATATGTATAAGACCAATAGAGGCCTACGAAGGGAAAAAATAACATAAACATATACATTTTGTATTGAATTGAATGAGTCCTTACTTGGTGAAAATCCATATTGAATAATATTCAAATAAGGTTATTCTGATTTTCACAAATTTTTATTGTTATGTTTACAACAATCGTTTCGCTATCACAGTAGCATCATCAGGCAAGATTACATTTTGAATAATTATGTTGTAAACATAACAATAAAAATTTGTGAAAATCAGAATAACCTTATTTAAATATATACATTTTGTGTTCGGATTCGAATACGTCTGTTGTTATTTTATATTATTTTAGGTTATTGTATCTCAACCATCTTCACCATTCGATATAATATTTGTTTAAATTTTATGACCTCTGATGTATTGTTCTTTAACAATTCCATTATTTGGGGTTGTGAATGTTGACTCAATTTCATGCATACACTGTATGATTTGTTTACACCATTATCCTACAACAATTAATTCTGGGTGAGTCTCTGGTATGTGTTGAATATTCTGTAATATTTTGTTGTATACTTTTAGCTGTGAAGAAGTCTAAATATATAGATGAAACGTCGTATTATTGAAGTGTTGTGATTCTGAAAAGGCTGTCCTAACCCCATTATTCTTTTTCTGATTCTTTAAAATATCCTATGAGATGAAGCTGTCCGATTAGAATAAGCAGCAATTTGAAGACGATGAGCTGCTTTGTATTGCCGTTTGCGAGTCCATAAAAAATGCATGCCTGCTAATTCATCTAATGTGCACGTTTCCATATTATTTTTAAATGAAACAAATCAAGTTCATAAGATCAAAATGAAACAGAAAGTATGAGGAATTATTAGTAGACCACACGTCAACATAACCTGACGGTTACATTAGTTAAATAAATCAACAAAGCTTCCTAAGTAGATGTCAATTTCCAAACCACCAATTATTACAATTTTCATTATTAATATTTCTCCTATCAGTTTGTTAAACCTTTTCTGGGACATACTGTATACTGCTAGAAGGAGAACAATCTGAACTCCTAACTCGTACAAGCTGAGAAATTTTCCGATGGAACTTCATAGAAGATCTTGGAGTATCAGGATCATATATCAATATCAATGATATATTCTTATCGAATTTTTATAAAGTTGGTGCACATCCTTATTGCCTTCCACTATTACTCTGTGAATGATAAGAATTAAGAGTTCATGACTACAGATTGGAAAAACTGGTTCAATGGTGATTTCTCATACAATCATTGATAGCCCAACCTTGTTTCTGACGAGGTTGTCTGTGTCTTCCTAGGGTATCTCCTTCCAGACAACATCAACTTCATGTAAAAGAGCTATCAAATTCACTAGAGGGTTCTGCAAGCGGCGAGCGATCAGACATGTCCACAACTATTCATTCGGAGACAGACCAGGTTGTCTTGAAGGCTAAGGTGAACTATTACTGTACTCGCAATCATAATCATTTCGGTTGCATCATGTTGGTTGGTATTGTCATGTTGATGTTTAATGCTTTGGCTGACCTGAAGATAGAAAATCACATATGATTCGATTACTTCTAGAATATAACGCCGGGCTGTCGTATTGTTGCCTCTAATAAAAGAAGTGATGATCTACTAACATACGCAATAAAACTCATAATGAACACGGTGCTCTCTGCCAAGTTTTTTACCACATTGCTTATTCAGTCTTGACCACTATAGTGCATTGAATTCTAATCCCCAGAGATAAGGTAATGTTCATTTGTTAAAGGTATCACTCAGTCTGAATGATAAAGAAACTTCTCATTGGGTGAAATAATGTACTCATAACAGCTGCTTCAAACCGCAAATGTCTAGTCTGTCTCTGAAAGTGACAAATCTGCATCCTTGACGGTGTATGATTTCTCTGGGTCGTCCAGAGCCACCTGCTTTGTTTCTTCGGCCTTCAGGTTCGTTCATAATGCAGTATAGTGCGTTAAGATCCAACAATAATAATACTAGTCCTTCTTTAAATTTCTATCCAACACAGACCAGTTTTACGCTATCCTACAATTCAACCTTTTTCGAATTTGCTAAGCTGGTGAAGTCTACGCATTCTAGATATTTGGATAAATTTGGAATAAATTTGGATAAATCCAAAATTAACTTACATGTTTTTTCTGCTGATATACTTCTACATATAAAGAATTATGAAAAGAGAACATAAAAATATAAGAACGTTTAAGTTTTTTTGCCATTCAGCAAATAATGACATGGCAGTTATTTGATGTACCAGTACGCTTACGAGGGGTGTTTAATGTATTCTCGGTATCGAGGTGATTTTTTAATAATGTGAGTAATCTAAATATCTCATTTACTAATGATACTATCTGAAGGTTTAAATATAAAATTTCACTATTTTACGATCATTTGTTTTCTAGGTATCCTCAGTGAAAAGCGACCAGAATCACTGACGCCACAATGATGAAGAAAATCGAGCATCGCGCCGTTATAATATTCCTCCCTAAGCAGGGAAAAAGTCAAAAAATAATTCATGAATAGATGGTTGCTGTTTACCAAGACTTCGGCTGTTACCGCACGTTACCGGCACCACTGAAGAAAATGTGAAGAAAGTAAAAAAGCTGGTGCTTGAAGGTGCCAGAATAAAAATCAAGATAGCAGAAATGACCAACCTATCCGTGATTACCATACATGCTATCCTTCATAACCATCTTAACTTCTCAATATTCAGTGCAAGATTGGTACCAAGAATGCTTACCGCACCTCAGAAGCAAGTGGGAGTCGAGTGCTGTGCGGAAATGTGGCTTCGAAGAAATTACTCATCCTCCGTACAGTCCATCTACTAACTATTTCCAAGTGTGAAAAAATATTTTCATGGAGGCGATTTTTCTATAAAGAACTGAAGGTAGCAAATAATACCTATTTTGAGTAGAAGCCGGAAGAATATTTGTTATAAGGTTTACAGAAGCTTATTTCTTGATCTAACAAATACAGGGAGTTTCACAAATGATTGTACAGGCTTTCAGGGCAGATGCAGGACATTCTGGTGAGTCTGAATCAGCGCTCGAAATATGTCCTAATTATTAGTTTAAGAGATACAAGATGTTTCATGTATTTCATCAAAAACTTTCAATCGGCATAGCTCTTGAACGCCTGCATGGATCTCCATGAAAATTTGAGGTAATGAGTATAGACCAATGACTAATATTTGCACCTAATCACTTGTCGACAGCGCAGCTCCGGGTTGAGAAAATTATATTCTTTATCCCACATCTTGTAAAACACCCTCTACATCGAATTTTTGAAAAGGGTATTCTCTTCAGAATCTACAATGAATACTCTTTCAAACAAGCTCATTTGAAATAATGGCACATTCGCCAATTTTGTCAAATTTTCCTAGTTTTCCTTCATGTCTATATCGAGAATATATTGAACACCCCCCGTAATTTCCTAATGCCATGTCAGTGCGTTAATAGTTATTATTCTATTGAAATAGATTATGTCATTTAAAATTCAAATATAACCTACTAGCTCGGATTGTTAGATCTTGTAGAAAAGCCGGGAAGCAATTCAATTTGAGGTATTTTGATGATCTCCCGTACTTCGATGAACTAACCCCGTAACAATGTCGCGCAAGTGCCATCATGGAATTCTCCCCATTGTGTCATCTGTATCATAATTAACATTCCGATAACAACATTGTCAGACTTCGTTATTTTGCTGGCATGACGAAAATCCGGAACGATTTTATTTGTGTTTGAAATATAATAAACATCCTACCGCTGACTGTCCAACTAGTCAGGATTTGTGTAATGGAAAATTATGTCCAAACATCCACAGTTGTTTAGAACGGATGGATTAGAAATTAATCAAGGCGAATATGAAAGTGTATTGATTTTGTGACAGTTTTCTTTTTTCAATTCTGGTGTTAGGTGTTATAAGAAATTTTCTACTACTCGAGATCATTGAAGAAGGGTGGCGTTTGTTTTTTCTTAGTCTATATCAATATCTCCACAAAAATGTTTGTACTACTACAACAATTGTTTCACCACGATGTGGCTTTTTCAGGTATTACATTGTACTGACTGATGGTATTCAGTGTAACCGAATTTAAATACATTGTTAGGTACGTGACCATATTATGGAAGCACAAGTCATAAAAGCTCAAGGTGTTTATTGGAGTTTGCTGCTAAAAATGCCATTAAGGAAAGATATTCAGTAATGGAGACTTATCAACATCTGTTTGTTCGTTCAAAAGGATTTTACGGGCATTGTACATATGTATGTTGATTTCAAGAAATTCTGAAAGTGTTAATCTAGAACTTTTGCTTTCAACGTGGATAATTTCATAATTATTGTTGAAAATAAGCCTGAATTCCTTAAGATGATTAGCATATGTTGAATGTACAGAATCGGATACATAACTCCTCTGGTGTTCTTGGACACGTGTCTTGCATGATCTACCAGTCTGGCCAATGTATACTAAAGGGCAATCTTTTCAAGTCAACTTGTAGACTCCGGATTTATTTTCATTATTTGTTCGATCTTCATTGTTTTTTAGATAGGTACTAAAGTTATTAATGGTATTAAAAGCCGCGTTATAATTGAAACAATTTTGAAATATTTAGCAATATTTTCAGATAGTCCATTGACATAAGATAGCGAAAAAGATTTCTGTGTATTGTCCTCTTTTACGATTGGGTACACTAGATTTAATGCCATTTTTTTTTTGTTCATTGGATACCATTTTGTCTATAAGACAGGGGTTTTAACCGTTGTTTGACGCTATTTGTTTAATTATATTTAATTCTTTCTAAAAAGTTATGTGAATTCAAAGGTATATTTAATAAACAAATAATCATTGATCATAGATCTGTATCGAGCACCACTCACTGTAGCATTAGCTCCAGCATCGTTTTTAAACAAATATGGACCAATGATTCCTCCAGCATGTAAAGCACACCATACAGTAGATTTTTCAGGTTGCAATGAAACCTGCAGAACTTCTTGAGGATTAAAATAAAATAAATAAAGGTAAATACTTGAAAGAAGGTATATAAAATTATTTGAATATTTTAATATGAGCCTTCAGGAGGAAGAATATGATGTTGGTGTGGACGACACCATAAAAGAGGGATTTTTAGCCGACTATTATGAAATAAAAGCTTTTTATGAAACTTTACTTCTCGACGAGTTCAAAAAAGCAGGAAATTTGAATTCATCTCCTTCTATTTGGAAGAGTGCAAATGCTAAGTTATCTAAATTAGAATTGAAGCGATTTACAGGCAACTGTAGACAATTTCCAAGTTTTATAGGATTATTCAATTCACTGGTACACAACAGTGCTTCATTGAGCAATGATAAAAAAATTAATTTCGTAGTTTCCACTCTCGATACGCCGACTCTTAAACTGATGCAACACTACGAATTTTGCGGTATAAATTATCAATCTGCCTATGATACTTTGTTTCATCATTACGACAATAAGCGTTAGCTCGCAAAGTGTCATTGGCGCCGTATTGAAGTCACAATAAAAGTCGATTCGAAGGTGCCAAATGCACTTAGAAATAAATTTATTTATTAGAAGAAATTAATTCAGTTTTGAGAAATTTACAATTTTTCACTGACGAATGGGACTTCTTATTACTAATGATGTTGTATGATCGAGTAGATGATGATACAATGACTCGATTTGAACATTCGTATGGTTCATCTGAAGTTCCAAAATATGGTGATCTAACTACTTTTTTGGAAGGTGAGTGCGTTGCGTCAGAGTTGTTGAATACTAATCAACCATCTACTAGGAGTACTGCTGATTTCCGTAAAAAATCTTCGGTGAGAAATAACATGAAGGATTTCTTTGTTGAAAACACTAGATATTCCTTGAATGCTAGTTCTTCGAAATGTGTTGTTTGTAGAAATAAGCACCCTATATTTAAATGCGAATCTTTTCTGGATATGAAACCGTTCGAACGCTATAATTTAGCCAAAAAACTACGTTTGTGTTTCAATTGTTTATCAAACTTATCTAATATTTGCTCTGCATATCGTCAATATTCTTTGAGGCATCATACATTTTTGCACTCTGAAAAAAAAGTAGCTGTTCTGCGGACACCCCTAGTAATAAAAACTCAGAAAGGAAATCGGTTGTTAATTTTGCGGGTTTTTTCTGGGCACTGCAGTATTAGAAGTGTCCGACACAAACGGCATTTGTCACAAATTACCTTGCCTTTTTGATTCTGAGAGTATGAGTTGAGTGAATAAATATTTGTTGTTGATTGATGTTATTTTTTATTGAATATGAATATGATTGAGTACTGACGAAGCAAAGTCTCTCTTAAAACTCGTTTTTCAGTAAGGTTTTTATATGTCTTGAGATTTTATAGAAAGTTAGTTAGATATCCAATAATATTGAATATTTTAAGTAAGATAATTTTATGATGAAATTCTTAAGATCACGTTAAACATTTTTGAAAGATATCTATTTTCATAAGATTGATCAGCAGAAACAAAATTTTGTTTAATTTTTAGGATATTGGTGAACAATTTTTATTTATTGGATTTTGCTATATCATTTGAATGTTTTATAATGAATGTTTATTTTATATGTCGTTTGATATAAGTGGTATTTATATGATATTAATTTAATTTAATTCCTGTTATGATTATTAAATATAATTTCTTGAAATTGAATACGTAGAAGGCTAATATTAAAATATTTAAATAATTCTTGAGGATTGTTTTCACTCCATATACGGCAATTTTGCTCCATACATAGCCCTTCAACCAGAAATGAGCTTCATCGCTTAACACAATCACTAAAAAAGTGGATCAACTTCAAGCTATTCTAGGGCCCAATCAGCAAACAAACGACGCTATTTTATGGTCAAGTGGCTTTAGTTCTTGAACCAGTTGGATCTTGTATGGGTGTAGACCAAGATCTTTATGCAGAATTTTCCATGTGGTGGACGCACAGAGTCCAACTTGTTGTGAACGTCGACGAACAAACAAATCTGGATCATCATTAACACTATGACTTACAAAAGCGATATTTTCTTCTGTACGTACAATTCTTTGTCTTGTTGTTGTTGTTGTTGCATCGAGTAGAAAAAATGTTGTCCGAAATCTGTTAATAGTTCGACGAATAAGCTGCTCTGATGGACGATTAGGTAAACCATAAATTTCACGAAGTTTGGCGAATAAAATACTGATTTGTAAATTTGTGAACGTTGTTGCGGCATGAGTCTTTCCATGGTAATTTGTCAATGTTTACTGAACAGAAATGTCAATACAACATGGCTTCTTCCTTCTGTCATATCACAGTTATCCCTATCGAAAGTTCTATCACTCTAAGGAAAACACCTGATATAAGGTGATGTCTAAATAATTTGGTCATTACTGTATATTTCTTTTGATTATTTATTAATTAATTTCCACCACGTTATGATGAAATATATGTGTATAAAGTGATACCGAACTGGAACATAATTTTCAAAAATTTAATTCTTAATTTTTATTTGGATTTAACTCTTTAGTTAAGTTAGGGAGAATTAACTCCAGCTATAATCTGTTTTTTTCGAATAAATTTTGTAGAGGTTTCCCAGAATTATTTTGAATTATTATTGAAATCTGAATGATGTAGGTTCATTTGATCTTGTTGTACGTATGTTGTCAAGTTGTCAGAAATAAACTGTAATGTATTGTGTTCTAATATAAGTGGGTGATTATTCCATTTCAGTCCCAGACAAAGTTTTGATTCATTCCACAAAAATCCAACTGTGTGTTTCCCCAGTAGTGGCCTAGTCTGCTTTTTGCTTTTCCAATAACCGAATATCCACTTCAAAAGCTCAACGAAAAACATCCAAATCCCGGGAAACACCGTTCCTTGGTTTCCAACCGCGACGGACTCCAGAAGCTTAGCCGATCCGAAACTTCCGTTTTGAAATTCAAAAAATTCCAAGTGCTTTTTATCGGACAAGAGAAGTGAATTTACAATTTGTTTGCGAGGTTCTCCGTCGGATCTCCTTTTACATCATCGCCAGCTGTCCATCCCCAGTGGATTTGTAAGTTGATTCCGGCTCCGCCCGCGTCCTTCGCCCCCGGGAAAGCTCACCCCCGGGTCCCTTTACATGTGAGACAGGAATTACATATCCCACCCCGACTGCGACGTTGCGTGAATTTTGATTAGTTGGCAGTCCCGGATAAAAGTGCCACTATCGTATTCCGGATAAAAGTCTGGCATTTTAAGACGTGTTGGCGGATAGTTCGCGGATGAGGATGATAAAACGAATGAGAACAATGTGGAAGTTCGAAGAAGGTAGTATAAGTCTTCAAAATAATCTATAAATTTTTCGGAATTTCATTCCTAAAACATATATTTGTTTCATGAAATATTCACTCTGTGGTGGGCTAGTAGGGAGATAAAAACAAACGCACAAATTATAGAGGTATCGGGTGATAGAACTTTAAATTCAAATAAAACACATTTTAATTAAGATTGATGCCACATTTTTTTTATTTGAAAGATAATTTTATGAAATATTTCTAGTTTATCAGCATAAATCAATGACTTTGACATAATCCCAAAGTGAATAATCCGGTGGAGTTATGTCGCATGATCTTGGAGGCCAATTAATTGGACCATTTCTCGAAATAAAGTTATCGTCAAATCTTTCTTTCAATAAATCAATTGTTAAGGTAGCAACATGAGGTGTAGCACCATCTTGTTGGTACCAAAACACTTCTGGGTCGATACCATTCAAATTTTGAATCAAATAATCATTGATGATCGACCTGTAACGAGCACCATTCACTGTAATATTAGCTCCACCATCGTTTTTGAAGAAATATCGACCGATGATGCCTCCAGCGAGTAAAACACACTATAGAGTGCTTGAATATCAAAACAGATTTAATCTGTTAGTCTTCTACAATTTTAATTTCAAAAAAAAAATATATTCAAATTTTGTTATATGTCTTCTATCAGGTAAAAAGCCTTTTTCTATTTTATTTTGTACATAATATATAATTATATTTAGGCTTGAATAATTCTCATTATGGAATGTCAATGGTGTGAAGAAGACCATAGAATGCCTTACAGTTTTCTGTGATTTTGTGACCAACTGACTACCTGGTTTTTTGAAATTAGTTCCTTTCAAACAAGTCACGTGTTAAGTTCTAAGGTATGATATAGTGATGGTTAGTTGATTTTGATATTTAAATGTTATCTAGGGTCGATGAAGAGATTATCCGTATTCTTATTGTTTTTTGAAGATATATTAAATGTTTTGAGAGATTTTTGAATTAACTTATTTGAATATTTGAATATATTAAATATTTCAAATGAATTATATTTTTTGAGAAATCCTTAAGTTGTGTTTTATGTTTTTGAAAAGGAATTGGTTTCACTATGGTAAGATCAGAAACAAAATTTTGTCTCCTTCAATAATTTATTTATTAATTTTAATTGCCTTTTTTATATTGGTTGGTTTATTTATTCCATTTGACATTGTATATTGAATTTTGAATATATACGTCTATTGAATATAAGCAGTGCTTATTGTAGACATTGATTTAATTCTAAAATTTTTTTGAATAAAAATTTTTTCGAAATTAAAATTGTAGAAGACTAACAGATTAAATCTGTTTTGATATTAAAATTTTGTTATATTTCTTCTATCAAGTAAAAATATCTATTTTATTTTACTATAGAGTGTATATTCCATGGTGCAATGGAACCTGCAGAACTTCTTGAGGATTGTTTTCACTCCATATATGGCAGTTTTGCTTATTTACATAGCCGTTCAACCAAAAATGAGCTTCATCACTAAACACAATTTTACGATAAAAAAGTGGATCAACTTCAAGCTGTTCTAAGGCCCAATCAGCAGACAAACGACGCTTATTATGGTCAATATATAAAATGGTTTTAGCTCTTGAACCAGTTGGATCTTGTATGTGGTGGACGCACAGAGTCCAACTTTTTCTGAACGACGACGAATAGACAAATCTAGATCATCATTAATGCTGACTTACAGCAGCGACATTTTCTTCTGGACGTACAGTTCTTTGACTTGTTGTTGTTGCATCGAGTAGAGAAAATGTTGTCTGAAATCTATCGATAGCTCGAGGAATAAGCTGCTCTGATGGACGATTATGCAAACTATATTTTGCACGAAGTGCTCTATAAGTTGGCGAATAGAACACTGATATTGAAAATAAATTTCAACAATTTGTGAACGTTGTTGCGGAGTGAGTCTTTTCATGATAATTTGTCAATGCTTTCTGAACAGAAACGTCAAAATAACATGGCTTCTATCTTCTGTCAAATCACAGTTATCCCTATCGAAAGTTCTATCACTCTGGAAAACACCCGATATATCAGTGACCATCACATTTAGTAGGATATAGTAGAATTTCACGAGACCTCATAGAAAAAGAAGAAGAGTCATCAGAATTTAGAGCCGGCAGATCACGCACGGAGAATGTTTTTTGTCTGAAGCAGATTATAGAGAATAAACTAAACACCATTTGGTGTACATCGACCTGAAGAAAGTCTATGATAGAATGCCCCTGAAGAAACTCTGGGAAACATTACAAGAAACTAACATCAATAACGTTAATAAAAGCCTAAGAAAATTATACACAGATTCTAAATCACAGATCAAATCGGGAAAGAATCTATCACAAAAATTCACTGTGGATAAAGGATTCAGACGAGGATGCTGTGTATCACCTACTTGATAAGGACATAAATTGAACATTTACTATGACGGAGTTGTTGAATATTACAGATAATAGTTTAAATTAATTCTCCGGAACCTCTACAGATTTCAGTCTAAATAAATCACATGAAAATATTTAGAATTAAATTTTTAAGAAATACGTCCTAGATAACAATGTATAACTTTATGGACATAGATATTATCCCATGTGGTGGAAATTAACTAATAAAGAATCTAAAGAAATATACAATAATGACAAAGTTATTAAGGCATCACCTTATACATGCATGTTACATACATGTTTCGATTGGATGTTAAAGAATCACAAGTTTCATCACCAAAAAATGTTCAACCTATAATTCGAAAAGGCCTTTGTATATTTTCCTTTTTAAATAATATATAGCACTTTCTCCAGAGAAAGAAACTGATAAATTCGGACCCAAATTCTCTTCAGTAAGGAGTTATATGAGTAAACAAAATAACCATTAAAAAATATAAAAATCCTTTTTTTTCACCAGATGTTTCTGCAACAACTAATCAATTTTTAAAAATTAAATTATCCTCAACCATACAATTCGCTTAGGAATTGGAAAAAAAAACAATAGTATACATTTTTTGGACTATCAAATAAATTAATAATAAACACGTTTTTTCAATATACCGGAAACCAACCCATACAGATAGCACAAATCGCTTAACATCGAAACACCCATTTTCACAAAAATTAGTAGCATACAATAGTATGTTATATAGATTAGCCAACATACCCCTGTCTTGTGAGAATTTTTAAAAAGAATATGATATTAATGAACAGATTGCGTTGAACAACGGTTTCAACGTTCTGATTATTGAAAATCTTTTTGCAAGAATAAAATTAAACCCTTGAAATCATTGTATGCCATAAATATTAATTCAACTGAAAGTAAATACATTTCTTTAACATACATAGGACCAAAAACAGAAAAAGTAGCTAGATATTTAAAGTGAACCACAATTTTAAAATCTCTTACAAAACCAATAGCTCCTTACAAAAATTAATAAAAAGTAATAAAGATAAATCATCTACGAACAAGAGATCAGGTGTTTATAAGTTAACTTGCGGTACTTGCTATTTTGTGTATGTTGGTCAGACAGGAAGACCGTTCCAGACGAGACTTAGGGAACATGGAAAATGATGTTGTAACAAAAAAAGAAATTCAACCTATGCAGAACACTTTCTAGATACAGGACATATTTTCAATATTAATTTTGAAATTTTACACACATAAAACAAAAGTTTCAGATTAAACTTGTTAGAAACTTTAGAAATCAATAGATATCTAAAAGAAAAATATTATTGAATAACCAAATAGAATTAAGTAGCTCCCCTTTTTTGAATCATTTTTCAGAATTCCCAAAGAATTGTAAAATTCTCTTCTCCCCCTCTACATGTTATTATGTACATTTACTACGTAATGAAATTCTTGTTCATGGTATATTCAGTATCTAGTAATACTCACCTAAAGAAGTCATAGAATGACGTAACAATTGTAGTGAAATAAAATATATTAGCGGAAATTAGAAAATTGTTTTTATTCATATTTTCATGAGATTTATTTAGATTCAAATCTGTAAAGGTTCAGGAGAATTAATTCCAGCTATTATCTGTGATGATAAGGACGACTTGCTGTATATGGACAGACAGGAGGAATATGAAATATGAATAGAGATAAACACACAGAAAACCAAGTATCTCTCAATGGGAACTCAAAGTGCAACGATATCTTGTTGAAAAAGAATACGGAAGTAGGGGTGGTATCAGAGTATATATACTTAGATGTAATATTCGGCGCAAGTGGAAACGACAACAGAGAGATTATACACAGAATAAATAAAGGAAAAAGATCATAGGATACCTAAATAGTATACTTTGGAACACCAGCATTGGTAAGAAACGAAAGCTCAATGTATACAATACTATGATAAAAGTGACCTGATGTGCGGAGCTAAAACTTGGAGAATAATAAAGGAACTTTGAATATAAAAACAGATTTGATCTGTTAGTCTCCAACAATTTCAATTTCAAAAAGTTTTATTCAAAATCTTTTAGAATTTAATTGATGTCTTATGAGCACTGCTTATATTCAATAGACGTATTTTACAAAATCAAAACAGTGCTTATAAGATATTAATATAATTCTAAAGGTTTTTCAATAAAATTTTTTGAAACTGAATTTTAGGAAACTAACAGATTGAATATGTTTTGATCAAAGTTCAAAGTTTGTAATAATCCTCCTATCAAGTAAAAACCGCTTCTTATTATTTTGTAACAAAGGAAGACAAGACAAAACTGGAAACAGTTGAAATGGACGTTCTCATAAGATCATTGATTGATTAGAGATATAAAATTTACAAATAACATGCAACACTCAAAAATATTAAAGAATCTATAAGAAATATAGAATATTTACAGACATCAAATATCATACTTAACCGATACAGCTATTTCATATGCATATTATGAATAACAAATTTCATACAAAAACTGTCATGAATCTTGAACGGATATTTACCGTAGAAATCAGAATTATTATAATTTAATAGTCTGAAAACAATAATTTGAAATCAAGATTTCTTCGACGGAAGACTCGGCAATGCTCGGATCTGGTACAAACTTTGATCTTTGAGCTTTTGAGTACACAGTACTCTCTGCTTTGAGTCAACCTACTTGATTTGCCAGTGATAAACAATATCAAATAAGATCTGTGGCTTCTTCGCCAAACTGATGAGTTCCGAAAGAACGAAAGCTAAGCTGTAGCGAAATGGGATCAACACATAACACAAGGTTATGGTGAAACCTCAGATAGACCCAGTTTTCAAGTAGCAATGACAATCTCAAAATCAAAGTCAAAAGTGCAAAAACACCAAAGACAGAGAGTAATCTCAAAGTCAAAGTCAAAAGTGCAAAAGCACAAAAGACAATGATCGAGAAAGTCAAAGCGACAAAAAAAGTGTTCTTAACTGAAAAACCAGTCAAGTCAATCTTTAGGTTTGTTTCGACTTCGGTTCGTCTCTTCAGTCAGGGTTCTTCATTGACTCTCCAATATTGAACAGTTTATAACAATCAATGCATATAAACTATAAAAAATGTGGAGTTATTTACTTTCGAGGAAGTTAGAACTATGTACAGCTGTTCATATAAATTGAAGTCTACTTCTAAACGGCAAAATATACTGAAATATATACATATGCTTATGTAGGTATAAAAAGGATCCATTAGAAAAGCGAACAATGTCTGATAATCTGGGAGATTTCGTTTTCATCGATAATAATTCACTTGTTTGGGAATTCAGATGAACATATCCTAATGTAAGTTAGGATACTCTTATTAAATACCAAAACATATTCAAGAATAATGAAACTACCTATGGCAGGTTCTTGTCCTAAAATTTTTTTCATTCATTTTTCTTAACCAGATACATTTGCTGAGGGTTACTTCACCCGATCTGGATATTGCGCTTCGAGGAAAGAATCAGACGTTTTCTTTAGAGAACATCCAATTTGTTCTATATCGTCTCTACCCGAAACCTATCCTTGCTCTCCCTCAATTCGTCTTTGTTGAAGCGGTTAGCCTTCTGGACATATTGGTTAAATTCTCGTACAAGCACGTTCTATAATCTCACCCTCAATCAGCACAAATTATGTGATAAAATATCGGAAATAAAGTTTGTCAACGATACGTGTATATTAGAAACTTTCCTCATAATATGCATCAAGTCAGAGGTTCACGCTATTCTTAGAACCAAAATGCTTCAGGAAATAGAAATAATTATCATGAGGACTCACTGGCCAAGCAACCTCATCCAGAAAAATTGAATCGCAAAATGAGAACATTGCAATTTTAATCTGAAACAATAGTAGATTGTACACCAAAGGAGTAATATAAATGATTTTCTCGAGGTGCGTTTGTAGCCCAAGAGGAGGTCTGAGGAGGCTACCAAGTACAAATGTCAAGGTGTACATCCTTTTTGCTGCACAACTCAACAATTCTAATTGTAAGACATAACCATGAGTGCGGACAGCTCAGTGGTAGAGCAAAGGGCTCGTAACCGAAAGGTCCGAGTTCGAATCCTGTTCAGTTGGAAAATAAATTTGAATGGGTGCTGACTTAAGTGTGGCAAGTGTGGTGCTGTGACCTAAAGCCTACCCAGAACACAACTGAACTTCTAACTCTCACAAGCTGAAGAAGCTTCTGAGGGATCTTTACAGAAGATCTACATACACATAAAAATCTGGAGGATGCATAGGACAATAAATTTGATTCCTATTGGTACTGTTTAATAGGATCTATTTTACTTTATATGAATGTCGAAGAGGCGTGCTCGTATTTCGTATACCGTTTTCCTAAGTCTTAAAAATACGAACAATTTTGCGAAAAATGTGTGACAAAACTATTGTGGAAGCTATTGCAAAAATAGTGGTTCGTTTAAGGCCATAAAAATCCTAAAAAATTCACGAAAGTTCTGAAGAACTTCCTGGTATGTTGATATGCCTTGTCGAATTTTTGGATATCAATTGAATGTTGATCAATTAATATTAAAATCCATTGTTAACATACTTTGAAGATAATAGAGAGATAATAATTGAATAGAATTCTTTTTTACAATCTTGATATTACACAGTGCATTATACATTTTGGATGGTTCTACCAAATTTACGAGAATTGCTGTGGAGTTTGTGCCGCTCGTTTTGATGAGAACATTATGTGATTCGTGGAAAAGTACATTGATGGGCTTTTTAAATGTTGTAAACTTGGTTTCACTAGCTTAATTAACCTCAAAATCAAGTGTGAAATTTCAAAGTTAAGTATTATAATTCATTTTCTGGCATTTCAGCTGCAAAATTGTCTTATCACGAGGGGGGTGAACAAAAGTGTCCTTGAGATTAAATTTGAGAAGTTAGAAACGAATGCGAGGTGAAGAAATACGTGTTATTGCTAAAGGTACACCTTCAACTTACTGAGGCGAAGCCTTTTTCGTTAATCAACTAGATGTCGGCTTTCAAGTGGCTAGGGCGTAGTGAAGTGCTTTAATGACGGAGTGCTACGTATTTTCAACTGACTGGGTCAGTCTAACTTCTGTTGCGGTTACTAATGTCGGATTGAGATTTCACGAGCAATGATGGATTTTTAAGGAGTTACTGGCTTTGTGAATAAAGTATTGTCATTATAACTGAGAAAAAACCGAAGGAAACGGACCTGCAGGAGACCCTATACTTGCCAAGCATAACTTGTTAATTTTCGAAGAAATCAGACAAATTCTTTCAAGGAATTTTGTGATTAGTACCATGAAACTAATAGATAAAATTAATAGTGTATAGTTATTATACTTTACTGAAAAAGCTAATATTTTATGGCTTTCAATCCTTGAACACATATTTATGAGATGAACGTCTGTGAACTCTGTGGTGACCTCATAATAATGTTCCGAATATTGAACACCTTCATTAGTAGCGATCTCACATCTCCTTTCACCCTATATAGTTACTCTCTTTTGAGTCATAACTTCAAGTTGAATTAGCAGCGTTACAGGACATCAAAGTGGAGGAGTTTCCTTCCGAATAGGATTTTCGTCCGTTGAATTTTTTTGCCACCCAGTGTTGTGAATATACCTACAGTGAATACTTTCAAAACTTATTTGACAAAAGCTAATATTTTCTCAGTTCTTAATTCACCAATAGAAAGCTCACCTTTTTTTATTTGGAATCCGTATTTATCATTTTTGTTAGTTTTTTGTCTTGGATGCACAATTGAACATTGTTCCTGCAGTTGAATCCAATAAAACTTTGTCATTGATGCAAAATTGTTAATAATATCAATAAAATTCATGCTAAAGTCTGGTCTATTAGTCAGCAGAAAACATGAAGGGAAAAAGGCCATTTCCGGACGATACGACCTAGAGACTTGAAATTTTCAGGGTCTTTTTATAATCTAAATACATCAGATGAGTTCAAAAACTGAAGAACTGGTTTCATTGGTTCCTGAGTTACACTCGTTTGAAATTTTGTTTTCAAAATTTTTTCGAGAGTAAAAATCCACTCCAATTCTGCATTTAGACATTAAGTGAAGACACAAACTGTCTAATTTCCGGAAGATAAATCATTAAAAATTTTTCATATGATTTGGCAAAAAATATGAAACATTCTGTTACATTAATTTGACTTTTGGATGACAGAACACAGAATTATGGTTTATGTGTTGTTATCGTTTTGGTAATAACTTCGCAAATTTTCAAATTCTCAGCCGAGAATGGTCTCAGACGATTAGACGATGAAGAATTCTAAGTCAGAAATAATTCTTTGGGGCCTTAAATACTCCAATTTTCAAAAGGAATGAGCTATAGATGTAAAATTCAAAGTATGTTTGGAACCTAAATATCTCAGTTGAGTTTGTTCATAAACAAAATCGGTTAGATAGTTTTTGTAGTTATTTAAATTTCAATGTTTTTTCAATAAAGTAAATGTGTAGGATTGTGATCTTTATCAAAGTTGCATCTCTATGCTGTGGGTTCGAACCCACGATCTGAGTAATAATACTCTCTTTTAAAATGTTCGCAAAAGGATTGATCTGCATTTCAAGTTGTAATATATGATACGGCAAATTAAATTAGTGGGCAAAGTCGTTCCAGTGGATCTGCAGTTACTCAAAATTGGAATTTATTTCATTCCAATGTTTTCGAGTTTGCAGATAAGTGGAAATAAATTTCAATATTTAGAAGTAAATAACAGCGTGCATTTTCTTGCTGAATTTTCTGAGATCTTAATCAGAATATCTCAAAAAAATTGATACCAGGGCAGTGTTGAGCTACAGAAACCGTAGCAATAGTTCTACGACTAGTTAAAATTCAGCGTGCAGATGTAAAATAATGACAAAAAGTCTAACTAACAATTTCGTGTGGATAGTGAGTCACATGGAAGAGCGCGCAAAAGCTCCGGACTTCATAGCAGTGCTTTTCTAGAATTTTTATTTGTCAGTTACTACGATGTTATGCTAAAACGTAAAATGAATTATACTTCTGGATTCAAGAGAAATATTTTTGGCTAGTGAATTTTCAGCAAGGAATAAATGAAATATTTCATAATATTTTTTGTCAAAACTATGTATTCTTCGAGTAACATTCCTTCAGAGATGGGGGAAATAGTTTTTCTTCAATATTTTCAACACAAAAGCTGTTTACCGAATAGCTTTCATATACGACAATCTCATTCCAATCCATTGTTGAGAATATTGTGGATATTCTTGGATCACTGAGGAGAATTGAACTCTATATTTGAAATGAAAATAAATATAGAAAATAGAGAGTTTTCCAATAACAGATTTCATTTTGATATGAAAAAAAAACGAGTATATTTTAGAAGAGATCAATGGAGGTTCATACAATTGTTAAATAGAAGATATGCTGTCAACAATGGAAAATGAAATCAGTCAAATGGCCACCGTTGCAACACCACATCCTTTTCATGAAATTTTTCATGACCAATTTGCACATTTGCAGCAGAATGTCCTCGACCATTTCACGAATTCCATATTTAAGGTCTTGAATTCATTATCGAGCATTAGCATGAACCCTGTCTTTCAGCTGGCCCCAGAGAAAAAGTCGAATGATGTTAAATCACAAGATCTTGGTGGCCAATTGTATTCACCTCGTTGAGAAATAACACGACCAGGAAACTTTCATTGAAAAATTGTAGATGTTTCGTTGCTTATGTGGCACGTAGCGCAGTTTTCTTGAGAACAAAAGTCGTCTCTATCAACATCTACCAATTCCAACCAAAAAAATCATTTTTTTGGAGTAATAGAACTTTTGATAGGGATAACTGTGATTTGACAGAAGGTAGAAGCCGTGCTGTGTTGATATTTCTGTTCAGTAAGCATTGACAAATTATCATGGAAAGACTCACGCCGCAACAGAGTTTACAAATGGTTGAAATTTATTTTCAAAATCAGTGTTCTATTTGCCAAACTTATAGAGAACTTCGTGAAATTTTCTGGTTTACATAATCGTCCATCAGAGCAGCTTATTCGTCGAATTATCGATGGATTTCGGACAACATTTTCTCTACTCGATGCAACAACAACACCAAGACAAAGAACTGTACGTACAGAAGAGAATATCGCAACTGTAAGTCATAGTGTTAATGATTATACAGATTTGTCTATTCGTCGACGTATAAGTTGCATCCACCACATGGAAAATTTTGCGTAAAGATCTTGGTCTACACCCATACAAGATCCAACTAGTTCAAGAACTAAAGCCACTTGATCATAATAAGCGTCGTTTGTTTGCTGATTGGGCCTTAGAACAGCTTGAAGTTGATCCACTTTTTTATCGTAAAATTGTGTTAAGTGATGAAGCACATTTCTGGTTGAACGGCTATGTAAATAAGCAAAATTGCCGTATATGGAGTGAAAACAGTCCTCAAGAAGTTCTGCAGGTTCCATTGCATCCTGAAAAATGCACTGTACGTGCTTTACGGGCCGGAGGCATCATCGGTCCATATTTATATTTCGATGCTGTAACTATTGTTACAGTGAATAGTGCTCGTAACAGTTCGATGATCAATGATTATTTGTATCAAAATTTTTTTTGGTATCGACCCAAAAGTGTTTTGATTCCATCAAGATGGTGCTACACCTCATGCTGCTACCGTAATAATTGATTTATTGAAAGAAAGATTTGGCGATAACATTATATCCAGAAATGGTCCGATTAATTAGCCTCCAAGATCATGCGACATAACTCCACTGGATTATTTTCTTTGGGGTTATGTCAAGTCATTGATTTATGCTGATAAACTACAAACAATAGACGCTTTGGAAGCCAACATAATTCGTGTTATTAATGAAGTAAGGCCTGAATTACTGGAAGAAAGAGGTCCAAAATTGATCTGGTCGAATGCTGGAAATTATTTTCAAGACATAATTGTCCTAAAATTATCTTTCAAATAAAAAAATTGGCTTCAATCTCAATTTAAATGTGTTTTATTTCAATTTAAAGTTCTATCACTCTAAAAAAAAAACCCTGAAACATTTAAAGGACCCAATCACCGAAGATACGACGTTGTAGGTGAACAACGGGCTTGAGTTCTTGGGTAAACTGAACTTTGAAAGCCTTAATTCCAAAGATCGACGAGGAATCGACAACACTACCGGCTACAGGAAAAATTTTTATAGCTGTTCTATTCTTCACATCACTTGCTTGTCCCAACAGCTCAAATTTTTCCACCAGTTTCACTATCGCCTTCCGAGAAGGTG
This sequence comes from Megalocaria dilatata, assembly GCA_034642435.1. NCBI lineage: Eukaryota > Metazoa > Arthropoda > Insecta > Coleoptera > Coccinellidae > Megalocaria > Megalocaria dilatata. Next base: position 44,588,820 of record CM067859.1, on the reverse strand, counting down.
CTACCCAAAATTGTTTTAATTTTGCGAACTCTTGCTGTTTTAACAATTTCATTGAGTCCGTGTAGTGGGTATTTTTCCATTTTTAGTAATGGCATAGTTTTTACTTGTCAAGTGTCAAAAGATGACAGGTTCAGAAGTGACTGCTGTTCAGGAAGCAAACTATTCAAAATGAAATCCCTTATTGGAAAACCCTGGACTGAAACAGATTGAAGCAAGTTATAATTTCCAGAAGGTTTTTGACCAGACAAAATCGATAGTTTTCAGTGGAAGCTGGTGAAAATCTATCTCAGTTAAAAAAAACACAAGATGATATATTAATTACATGATTTAAATATCAATTAAGTCGCTAATAGATATAATTAAAAAATATTCTTCAAATGAAAAACATAATATATACTCAGAAATTTCAATATGAATGTGGAATTTATTCAATTAATTTAGTAATCAAATTGACTCCATTTCATGGAATTCTACAATATCGAATGAGAATAATAATTCGTTTCAGCAGTCTATACAAATCGTCATGATAATTTCTGTGATGGAGTGGAAATAAAAGCAAATAATTATAATAATTTATTCGACATATCCAAACATTTCGATAAATTTCTCATTAATGGTGCAGACAGTACATTCCCAATCATTGATCCATTTCACTTCAACATTTATGAGTACTCTAGAATCCAAAATTAATGAGCTCAACATGCATATAACGTTCATAACGTTCATCCATTGATCATAAGAGAAATGGCAAACATATGATGAATAGTAAGGATCAAATTAAATTAGGAATATTCACTTTATTTCCATACTTTGTACATCATCTAATTCATCCACTGTACCTAAATATAAAGTATTTACGGTAAATTTCAATCTATCCATTCAGTCGTTTCAAATCACGTTCACTGCCAAAAAACAATAATTAATTAATCCTTTGTGCCTCGAAACACTTTTAGATATGTGGCAATCGAATAGTTCGTCAGTTTCGTAGGTTATATTGGGTTTTTAGAAAAGTATTTTCGTTTTTTTTTTGGGAAAATTACAGAAAATTTTTATATAATGAATAAATATTTTATTAAATTACATATTGGCTATTCTGGTCCAACATCTTTTGCAATCTTCCTGATAGTAGGATGATTCCAAGCTCGTTAAAATTTTCTGGCAAAAAACTGATAAAGGTGATTTTTGATCACTCCATTTGAAGTAAAAATTTTACCGGCCTCAAATTTTGCAATGACCGGATCAAATAATAATCCGAAGGCGCCAGATATGGAGAATATAATGGGTGTGGCAGTGTGTCCCATACAAGCTGTAAAAGGCTTTGGCGAGTCACCACACTTATACGAAATCTACCATTATATTAGTAGAACACTACACCTTTTCTTTCTGTTAATTAGTTCTGGTCTTTTCTGTTGATGTGCATCCGCCCCCCAGGCATAAGATCTTGACGTGATGGGGGCGCTCTCTTGACTAGGACCCTAGATTCGTCCGGCGAATTGGAGGGTTAAGTCTTGGTGTCTAACGTAATGCCATTTCGCGCCAGTCCCTGGACCTGTATGGTGGAAGATCTCCGAATGGGGCCCTAGTTTTACTCAGGTGAAATGGAGGGCTGAGCCGGTTGATTAACTCAGTGACAAGGGAGTCTGTCGCAGCACAGGGCTTCTCCCTTAAAACTAGCGTACTCTACCCTATCGCAGTGTAAATCTTCGGATTCTGTGTAATGGCCGAGTGCGTTATGTAGCATACTGCGTTACCTCGGGGGGGTGGTCTTGCCCACAGGTGTTACTTGTACCACCTGGCCACCCCAATTGGTGTTGGACTCGAGGGGGCAGTGGTTGAAAGTCCGCATGCTGGACTAGGGGGGTATTTCATTTATCTGTTCGCAGACCCCCATTTTCGGGGTATTCTCATGAAACGACTCGGGGTTTAACGGGACTTGACGGTTCGACCGGCCTGTCCTGGCCCCTGGATCTGTGCGTAACAACTTAGGGTTTGTGGATCTCGACGAAATGGCTCCGCCATTAGTGCTTGACGCCAGGATCAATCAAATGACCTCACATGGGTTCGGTGGGTCAGGACGTATAGTCCGCTAGACGGTGCTCGTACCAGGATCAATTGTAGTCGTCAATCTTGAGTTTATCTTAGTTTATGGGACTGCGTTCGGGTGGATGGATAAGAATTCCCTCCGGCGGGTGAGTTGCGTCTCAAACCAACTCGGGTACTGACCTGCTGAGCCAGTAGAGGTTGGATAGTGCTTCGCAGCTACCAGTCAGACGGTTCTGGCTTTCGAGTCGGGGCCCAAACTGGAAGCTGGTAGGTTCATCTCTTCGGAGGGGTTCTCGCCACGCGCGATGTTATGGCGTAATCCTTATCACACTTTCTACCTCTAGGGGTGGACTGTGGAGACTGCTTGGTAGTCACTTGGAAAAGAGGCCTTCCTCAAATAGCCAATAACTATTCTGGTAGAATTCACCTGTTGATGTGCATCATTGAGTTTGTCCAGCTAATGACAGTAGACTTCCTAATTAATTGTTGTGTTATCCGGTAAAAGCTAACAAAAACGATTTCTTTAAAATCCCACCAATCAGACAGCATCACCTTCTTTTGATAGATATCGACTTTCGAAAAACTTTGAGTCGGTTCATCTTATTTGGTCCATAATCTCTTGCATTCGACATTGGTATATACAATCGCAGTAATGATGCGCTTCAAATATGAATTTTGTTCATGACGTTTGAGAAGCGAGTCACAGACGTCAACGCAACGACACAAATATCTCTCCGTGAGAACAGGGGGAACCAATGCATCGAGCTTCGAGGTTAAACCCAGGCCTTCCAATTGGTCACAAACAGTTGAATTCGATGAATTCAACCTCTCACCGATCTCACGTGTTGTTATTCACCGATTTCCATCAACTAATGCTTTTATCATGTCTTTATCAGCTCTTCAGAATTTCCTATCAATTTATTTTTTATATAATGTGACATGAGTAGCTTATGCTATGTTGGATTTTGCTCTAATACTAGCTATAATAATTAAGGGAAATTGGAGTAGTTGTACTGAATAGAAATTTATCACTTATGGATGAAAAGCCATTTAAAATTACTTCATTCACCATTATCCTCACCACTTTCTTCACCCTGAAGTTTCATTTATCGATAATATTAACGTGATAGACATCAATACTGCAAACGAATTATTTTATACTAGTTGATTATCCTATATAACTAAAGTGCAGGACATTCGAACTGCATAATCTCCCATATACTGAAACGCAGTTTTTTGCAAACAAAAGCTGATATAACATACTACTCTGTCAAGAAAGTACCGGGAATTTTCAATTAAAACAACATTTTTACATTTAATCGTCAAAATTTATTGGGTCGCCTTCAAAATAGGCTTCATTTGCTCCAATACATCTATGCCAACGGCACTCGACTTAAAACGGGTGCCACGAAGGGCAATTTTAGTTTTGGGAAGAGGAAAAAGTCGCAGAGAGTCAAATCCGGCGAATGCGGTGGTTGCTGAAGCACGTTTGTTGAGTTTTTGGCAAGAAAGTCAGTCACAATCGTAGCTCGATGAGAAGGCGCGTTATCGTCATGCAAAATCCATGAGTTGTTCGCCCACAAATTTGGCCGCTTCTTACGGATACGCTCACGCAAACGTTTCATAACGCCTAGGTAATACTCCTTGTTTACCGTCTGACCCTCTGGAACGAATTCGTAGTGCACCACGCCACGGATATCGAAGAAAACAATGAGCATCACCTTCATTTTCGAGAGGCTTTGGCGTGGTTTTTTCGGTTTCGGCTCATTTTTTGCCACCCATTCCGATGATTGCTGGCTTGTTTGCATATCGTACTCGTAGACCCAGGTCTCATCACCAGTTATAATGCGTTCCATGAATGTAGAATCGGAATTACAGCGATCCAGCATGTCTGAAGCAACCTGTTCGCGATGACGTTTTTGAAGAAAATTCAGGTCTTTCGGTACGAGTCGTGCGGCCACCTTTCTCATGCCCAAAATATCAATCAAAATCGTACGTGCGGACTCGTGGGATATCTTAAGATCATGTGCTATCTCTCTCAAGCTGGTACGACGGTTTTCCAGCACCCTTTCCTTAATTTTATCGACGTTATCTTCGATCGAAGCCGTCGATAGGCGACCACTTCACGACCGTCCTTGAAGGCTCTGTACCACTGATGTGCATGATTTTTCGATAGAGCATTATCACCAAAGGCCTTTTACAACATTTTCAATGCATCGGCACACGAAAATTCATTTGCAACACAAAACTTTAAACAAATTCTTTGCTCAACGTAATCACCCATAGTAAAAATCGGCATGCACTCTGACATCGACTGACTTAATCAGCTGTTGCGAACACACTAGTGGACAGATCCCGCTCAAGCTTGGTATAGTAATTAAGGACAGTGGTACCAACCTAGGAAAAAAAATTTTTACCTGCCTCATTGCCCCGCCAGATTTAAATCGATAATTCCCGGTACTTTCTAGACAGAATGTACACAGTTGTATACATAAATAAGTCAGAAAAAAATATAAGAATATACTCGTAATTTAGAGTGAGCGACAACCACCTAATTTCATACTGGTACTCTTATAGAGGGATAACCTGTTCATTTTGTGCATAAATACAGAGTTAGGCAGGGAATTTGTCCCGAAGTTCAGTCCGTTGTCACTTGTAACGGACAACCTTTTAAACTGGCAACTTTCATTGAAAATCGAAAAACCAGTTATGGATTCAAAGGTAGAAAAGTATGCAATAATTGCTTTGCTTTTGAATGAAAAATCGACTAGTGAGTGAAGAAACTAAAACATTTAAATTTTAACAGGTAATATGTTTAACGTACCGTCAAACGTAATAATCCAACTGGCTCTATCGAACGTGAGCATCAAGGTGGTTCGAACAATAAAAAACTATTAGAACGAAATCCAAGTCGAAGTGGCAATCAATTGTCAAAATACGAGAATGGTTCAAATATGATCGAGACAAATAGTCTACCACGTTTACTTATTATCGAAAAATTTACACAAAATCATAATTACCATCACTATTTACGCATTTTGTCCACATTTCCGGAAGTTTTTTGATGCCGGTATCGAAAAATTCCTTGGGCAACTCGGACAGCCATGTGCGCACGAACTCCTCTACCACGTCGTCAGTGTTGAACTTTTAACCTCCGAGGGACTCTTTCAGTGGTCCAAACATGGTCCACATTTATCGCAGGGCGATAAATCCGAACCGTAAGGGGGGTGTTCCAGTACCTTCCATCCCAATTGTCATATTGTATCGAGCGTGAGACGCGTGGTACGAGGGCGCGCGTTATCCTGGAGGAGAATTGCACTTCGTGCTGGAATGCTCCTCCGTTTCCAGCGATAAGCGGGTTTCACGTGTGTTTTCAGAAGGTTAGAGTAGTACGCAGCATTGATGGTACCTTGAGTGCGCAGGAAATCGACGTACAGCACGCACTGCCGTTCCCAGAACACAGTACATATTACCTTACCCGTGGACCAGGTTGTCTTCACTTTGACTGGCGCCCCTTCCTCTTTCTTCCTCCACTCTTTACTTGACACCTTGGTTTCGGGAATATAATAATGTATCCATGTTTCGTCTGTAGTGAAGTTTCGCGTTAAAAAACCGTCCCCCTCCGCCTCGTATCGTGTCAGTAAGCGGCGACAAACTACTAACCACGTTAATTTTTGCTCCAACTTCAACAGTTTAGGAACCCATAGCGCCGTTATTTTGCGATATTGAAGGTGTTCGTGGATGATAGACTCTACACTATCAATACTGATGCCAACTTCAGCCGAAATGTCTCGAACATTCATCCTACGGTCCTCCAAAATGTGTTCTTCTTCGCGGCGAATGTTGTCGGGTGTGACGGTGGTTCGCTGTTGACGATCATGCGGCTCATTCTCGACGGTTTCGCGGCCATCCTTGAATGCTTTGGCCCATTTAAACACGGCAGTCCTACTCACTACTGAACTGTTTTTGCAAACGCACAAAAATATTTGTGCTTTTAACATCTTCTCCCACTTAAAAACGAATGATAATACGTTGCGCAACAGCAGTCGGTACTTGACGTTCACTCATGGTCGTGGCACACGCGTGAAACACGTGCTCCATCGAAAACAAATGCCACACTTTTCGTAAGAGACCCAGCTATCACATACTCAAGCCACGACCTTCGAAACATACATGCACGCCATCTACAGAGTTTGTCTCGATCATATTTGAACCACCCACTTATATTGGAATATTGTATGATCCATTCGCCGCATAATTCAGAAAGAACTCAAAGTCGAGTCCTACAAATTACAAGAACTTTAGGAGTTGAATGATAAACAGAAAAAAAGGTGTTTGTCTACGACGGCCACACATCATAGCTGGACAATTTGGTGTTTCGCAAACAATATTTCATAGTTCAGTAAATTGTAACAAAACAAAACGATTATGTTTACTTGAGTGACCTTTCTTCTCTTAATTGAAAACATTTGCGAGCATATCAAAAGCCAGAGCCGGTTTTGGTGATGAGAAGGAAAATAATGACACCTAATGGACGTTCTCCACTGGTTTTAATACCAAAAGAGTGAAAGTAAATAATCCAATCTCTAGACATTTAGTGTTGGAAGATTTCTTGCAACCTTGGGCAAGTACACAGTTTAAATCAAAATGCTGGGTGTTTCAGCAGGACTGTGCACCACCTCATAGAGAGCAGCGCACCTTCTAGTGACTTTCAAACAATGTTCCAGCCTTCATTTCTGCAAGACAATGGCCTTCACATTTCCCAGACTAAATCTTCCTGGACTGCTGCATTAAGGAGTATTTGGAGAAAAAACGAGGAGTAAAAGAATACGATACGACGGAGGAGCAAAAGATAATTTCTTTGATAAACTGAAGAAAATGATATTAGTCTAAGGCCATTACATCGATAAACAAAAATTATATTTTGTGTGTCATTCTAAAAGTAATAAATACCAGAAATAATTCTGGCAAAATATTCATTTGTTCCTTCTCATTTTAACTTTAGGTGGCGACAATTTACATGTCTTACCCTGTATATTGTATAATCGATATGGTCCAAGCAGTAATTAATTCTATAAGGAATTTTCTATATTATTCACAGTTTCAATCTAGTTAATTCTGGCTATAATTTCGGTACTTTATTTTTGTAACTATTTAGCGCACAATGAATATATTGATGGTCAGACATGTCTAGTGTAAATTGAACTAGATTCTTAGAGGAGGAATTACTCTTTTAACATCTCTAGATCAAAACAGATGTACAAAAGGTTATTACAAAGAATAATATATTCTACTTAAACGAAAGTGGTGAAAATTTCGATATAATTATGAATACAAACCGGAAATTGATACGGAAAAATTCAGCAATAACGAAGAAAATATTGTTCAGCATAACACTTTATTGATATGATTCCATTGAGGGTTTATATATTAAGAATACGATATCTAGCTAGTGCGCCATTCAAAATTTTCACTTTTAATCTGCTGTAAATAGAGAGTAATGAATATTTTCTCTGAATTATGAGTTCATTAGAGAGTTTGGACCTTGATATTTACGAATGAAAAAGCAATATCATTCAAATGACCGCAAAGACGCATCCGATGAACCCAATTCTTCATCATTATCGATTGTTTGGAGATCAATCTCATGAACGGCAACTTTGATTTCATGTTTCAAGGCATCGTAAATTCTACCGGGTTAAGTAACTGGCGTATGAACGTGCCTCTTTCACCAGTTCACTACTCGCACTCTCCATAATCTACCCAAGAGCAAGTTGTGTGATAAAGGTACGCCCTATCGTCGCGCAGAGCGAGAACCACTCCGAAGAGTTGAACCCACCCCGTTTTCAGTTTCGGCTTCAATTCGAAAACCTACACCGTGACTGGTATTAGCGAAACACTATCCAACCGCTACTGGCTCTGCAATGACAGTCCCCGAGTTGTTTGGGACGCAACTCACACACCAAAGGGGCTTCTTAATTCCACCCACCCGAAGGCAGACACAAGAAATAAGAAAATCCCAAGAATCGATGCTTCAATTGATCCTGATACGAGCACCGTCAATCCGGCCTGTACGTCAAGACCGACGAACCCTTGTGAAGTCTTTCAATTGATCCTGTCTTCAAGCTCCAATGGTCTAAAGCGTATCGTCTAGATCCAAAAACGCTCACAAATGATACTGGTTCTGAACGAGGCCGGTCAAACCGTCAAGTCCCGCTAAACCCAGAAGCACTTCTCGAGCAATCCTGAATCATGAGTTACTGCGGCCAGATAGATGGAATACCTTCTTACTCTAGCACTCAGACTTTCAACCACTGTTCTGTTGAGTCAAACGACAAATTGGATGGCCAGGTCGTACGAATACTTCACGCGAGCCTCCACCCTACCGAGGCAACGCAGTATCATACATAACGCACTCGGCCATTGGACAGAAAATCCGGAGATTCACTGCAATAGGGTAGAGTAACGCTAGTTTTAAGAGTGTAAGCACTGTGCTGCGACAGACACTCTTATCACTGTGTTGGACATCTCAACTCAATCCTTCATTTCACCTTTGTGGTGAAACTATGGCCCCAGTCGGATGAACTGTCCACCACAGTGGTCCAGTGACAAGGCGCGAAGTCTCCGCTTTAAATATCAAGACTTAATCCTCCATTTCACCAAAACGAAACTAGGATCTTAGTTATGACAAACACCCCCAACACGTAAAGGTACAGAGACAAATGGGGGCGTGTTTCAAGGCATAAATCGTTCCTAGATGGTTAGCCTAACACTTATCATTAAAGGATCGCCACAAAAAATATTCCAACGAGGTGAAAACGAGCTTTTCTGGGAAAATGCTCACCCTCGGCCATGCGATCATTAGCTCATTGAGCGAAGTGGAAACGTATCGGATGGAGACTTCACTTCTTTCACCATTTGTGCTCTGTAAGCTTTCGTACCTGGGTTTTTTTGCGACAATATCCTCAGAGAAGTGCGAGAAATGTTTAGTTCTTGAGCACAATGACGAGTTGATGTTGATGAATGTTTAGCCATATTCTGAGCTACAGCAGCAATGTTTTCAGGTTTGCTCATTGGACGAGAAACGTGAACGGGTCATCTTATCAAATAACAATCTAGTTTCACAAATTGATTGCCGTAAGGGCATTCCATTCAATCTTGTTCAAGCGTTGATCGACCCATTTCGTTAACGTCAAATATTAAACTGAGCTTCTGTGGAAACACACTTCTTCAAAATACACACACTAGATGGCCGATAATCTCATAGGTCGATTTGCCTTGTGCTCGCTGAGCGATCCCAGTTTAAATTACAAACAGGGACCTTGTGATTTGAATTTTTTTAAATTGACGTCCCATTTATACATGGAATATGGTAATGTTCATAGCGTATTTTTTAAATATCATACAGATTTATTCTGTTAACCACCTACAAATTTTAATTTCAAACAAAGTTTCATTCAAACTTTTTAGAATTAAATTAATAAAATGTCTCAGAGAAACATTGTTTAAATTTATAAGACATATAGAATTAACACTCATTACAAAGTACTAAAGGGGAATAAAAGAATTCAAAGAAAAATATAAACGATTAAGTAAAATTACAAAATAAGTACTTGAAGGATACAAAATTTTGTTTCGTAATTTCATTTCATTCTGGTGTTTTGTTCAGAGGGATTTATCACGTCAACATATATATTTTACATATTTAGGTAAGGTTTTATTAGGCTAACCTAAACTTCTATTGTTGTGAATGTTAAAAAGTGATTTCGTGTATTTAATATTTTCGAATTGCAACAATTAGATATAGTCAGGTAGAGAGCCTAATATGGTATATTAGTGAACGAAATAGTTTCTAAATATGCAGAAATTTTCAAGAAGCGTTCACATATCGTGTTTAGGAATCTGGAGTCGAAGATTCAGGTTCATAGTTTCGGGGTACATAACTAGAAGCAGCTAGATCACAGGCAGATGTATCGGCTTTACACTATGGTAATTAGACCACAGATAATGTATGGCGCAGTAGCGTGGTGGAAGAAGGGGCAACAAACGACTGGCCATCATAAACTCTCCCGACTGCAGAGACAGGCTTGCCTTGCAATTACAGGTGCGTTTCGTACCACACTCACGGCAGCCATGAAGATCCTACTAAATCTACCACTCCTGCTCGTGCAGAGGGGGGCGGAACGGACCCCATGTAAACTATCTAAACTGGCGATCGACAGGCCAGAGACAGTAGCGATGAGAGGCTCAGAACTGCTGGACGAGCTTTTAACGAACAGAACACTATCGATGCCCTCGAATCTAATGTCAAAAGTCACGAGCTAAGAACGGCATTTCAATGTTATCGCCCCCGCCCGGACGAATGGGCCCAGCATGCTGAGGTTCTAGTGAGGACCGACCTTGGCTTGTTCACAGACGGCTCGGGAACGACGAACAGAACGGGAGTGGGAATCTATGGGAGCAAACCAAGAATCAACATGTCATTGAGTCTCGGCCAATACGCAACCATATTCCAGGCAAAAAGAGTTGTCATTGAGACCGCGGCAGATGTGCTGATAAAATGGCAAATCCACGATGGTAAAATCAAAACACTTACTGAAAGCTCTGGAATCCAGCTGTTATACATCAAAATTTGGAGTTGCCGCACGGTTTAAAACAGGCTCGGTATGTATAACAGAATCACTTCTGTTTGTATACCAAGCCACTCTAACTATTCCTATAACAAAGAGGCAGATCGGCTGGCGTTTGCTGGAGCTGCGCTGCCTGTGGTAGGCCCGGAACCCTTCCTGGGAATACCACATGACGGGGATAAGCGGACGATAACAGGCATAATGAACTCAAGACTAGAGTCTTTCTGGCTGAGTCATCCCGCCCGGCCTGAACATGCGAAGGTCTTCCTTGGAACAACTTCGGACCAAAAGATGGCGGACCTAGCGCTAGGTCTGGATAGTGCCAGAATGTCGGAGTTATGACAGATCATTGCAGGCTGAAAGCACATTTGCACAAAATCGGTCTGGCTAAAGATGATGAATGCAGGCTGTGTCTTGAGGACACTGAGACAGCCATGCACATCATCTCAGAGTGCCCAGCGGTGAGTCACATCAGATTCGAGGTCTTTGATGAGGCTTTTATAGCTCGCTGCGAGCTGAAAATATTACCCCCGAACAAGATTATCGGTTTTATCCAAAAACTTGATCTCGTCGGGGAAATATAAATTGGGGGTGAACCACAATAGTCCGTGCGGAAGCAGTGGTAGGATGGACAGACGCCCACTCACTATAAATAATAACGATACTAATAATATTAGATCTCAATTACCACGTTTTTTTGACGTAAACATGCGTATGCCATTACAGGGTGCATATCTGTTTTTTCATCACAGAACAGAGCTACTTGACATCGTTACCGGATGTCTCCAACAAGTTTCTTACATTGAAATATGTTTCATTTGATCTCTAGGTTTTTTATATTTAAAATTATGAGAATCTCGTCTATACCTCAATTGAAATTTATTCAGCTAAATCCGGCACTGGCTCCTGAAATATAACCTTTACGTGCAGCGGCACTCGAAAATCGACCTTAAAAGACGACCGAAATAGATCGAAAACGGCGCACTCTCCGCACAAACAGATCCTGCAACATAGAGGAGATGCAAAGCTCCTGCGAAGCCGGTAAAAGCTCAGAAAGCTGGCTGAAAGCTTGCGCTGTTAATTAATAATTACTGACAAGTTGCTCTTCCTTTGCCTTAGTTCGTTCTGCTGCCGAGGCGGAGCTGCAATTAGTTGGTGATTTAATTATCAGTTTGCCGCACCGTTACTTGCGTTTAATTTGATGAAGTATAAGAAACTTTATACTATGGATTATGAATAAGATGCGGTGTATGGAGTGAGATGGGGATTCCAAAAAAGAATTCCAATTTTGAACGGCTAGTTTGCAAGGAGAAGATCACTCATATTTCGTGCTTAATTCGGAGAACGAATCAAACATAAATCGCGAGTTCAGAAATATGATTTCTGTAACCATTGGGACTACTATGTCATTAATTATATTGAATAATTATATTAAATATCAGAGTATATAATTATAGTGAGAGTTCAGGGTAATACTGGGACATGTATCGACTACTTGTCAGCAATGGAGCTAAAACGCATGACACTCTTGCAGCTATTGTTGAGACTAACATCACCGATCATTTCTCGATGATGGCTCACATTCCATCACGTGAAATAAAAAACATTAATGGTGAAATAACTCCAAGGGTACTTGATAAGGACAGATTGGTATAATTGGTTTTCTTAGATAATTGCCTCCAGCGTGTAAAGCACACCATACAGTGCATTTACAGGATGCAATGGAACCTGCCGAACTTCTTGAGGTTTTTTTTCACTCCATATACGACAATTTTGCTTGTTTACATAGCCGTTCAACCAGAAATGAGCTTCATCAGTAAACACAATTTTAGTATAAAAAATTGGATCAACTTCAAGCTTTTCTAGGGCTCAATCAGCTAACAAACGGCGCTTATTATGGTAAAGTGGTTTTAGTTCTTGAACCAGTTGGATTTTGTATGGGTGTAGACCAAGATTATCACGCAAAATTTTCCATGTGGTGGATGCACAGAGTCGAACTTGTGAACTTCGACGTAGACAAATCTGAAGTATCGTTAACACTATGACTCACAGCAGCAATATTTTCTTCTATACTTACAGTTCTTTGTCTTGTTGTTGATGTTGTTGCATCCAGTAGAGAAAATGTTGTCCAAAATCTATCGATAATTCGACGAATAAGCTGCTCTGATGGACGATTATGTAAAACATAAATTTTTGGAATTGGACAAGTGGTAGAAATTATTATGTTTTACTAACAATAAATTGATATTTTACACATATAATTGTGACTCGAGTTTAGATAATTAACTATCCCATCTACAGACAACTTGTCAGTTTAATAAGCAAACGATACAGGAATTCAATCAAGTCTTTCAAGTCCCTGGTGCTGATGCAAAAACAGACCAATACCCTCTGAAAGCTCACTTGGATGTTAAATCGAAGAAAATTATTCCCCAGCAAACTAACGACTACAATTGACCAAACTGAATTAACCGTTGATAAAGAATCCATTAATCGAAAATATTAAAGAGGAATTGGTTAGATTACATCCCAAGAATTCTGAACATAAAATGGGAATCAATTAAGTCAGCAATTATGACACCCAGTCGAGAACTCCTAGTAAAGAGAGTTACCCACAAAATGAAAAATAAATCAAGGATGGCCGAGGAAATATTGCAACTAAAACCAGGTGTTCTTGGAAGGATAGAGGCCTTAAATGATACAACATCACAAATAAAGAAATATAAAATATGAAAGAAAATAAGAAATGTCAAGGAAAAATATTATAAATACAAATGTACAGAAATAGAAGAATTGCAGAGAAAATGCGATAACTTCAACTTGCATAGAAAAATTAAGAAACTGGCTGGTTCAAGAAGCAGGAACAGATGAGATATTCTCTTGAACAAAGATGGCCAAATTATTGTCGACACAATGGAGTGAATATATACGAGAATTGTACGATGACCAAAGACATGTGAGTGGCAGTTAGATAGAGCCTCCGATAACCTCAGAATAAGTATGCTATTAAGGTGGCAAAGAACAATAAATCCTAATGAATTGCCAGCCGAACTGCTGAAACCAATAACAGAGGAGCAAACTGATGTACTAGTGGAATTCTATAATATAATATACAACACGGGAATCATTCCCAAGAATGGCTGAAACCAACATTTATTACCGTATCCAAAACTCCCAGAGTAAAAGAATGCACGGAATATCGAACAATTAGCTTGCTAAGCCACGGCCTCAAAATATTCTAGAAAATCATACACCAAAGAATAAAAGAGGTATGGTTTGGCTTCAATGTGTTGATTCAGTGGTGCATGGATGTCAATCAACCGCTATATGTTTGCTTTCTAGACTACAATAAAGCCTTTGATAAAGTATGCAATGACAACCTGATGCAACTCCTAGAAATGAAAGAATTAGATGATAAGGATATCCGGATAACAGCACAACTGTACCTTGATCAAACGGCTAATGTCAAGCTAGGTTAGGACACTTCAGAGGACATACAAATAAAAAGAAAAGTGAGACAAGGGTATGTATTATCACCTCTTCGATTCGATCTATACTATGAGAAAATAATTGAGGAGGCTTTAGTGGAAACAACAATGACCTAACAGTTAATGGAAGACCTATCAATAGCATAAGATATGCCGACGACAGCATTCTCATTGCAAAGTCGCTAGCAGACCTTCAAATACTCTTAATCTGGTGATAGAAAGCCGCGAAAGAAGTGGTCTCACACTGCATGTGAAGAAACCTAAATTCATGACCATAACAAAGAAACAGCAACGACCTGAGAGTTTATAGATTAAAGTAAAAAAGGTAGAAAAGGTGAGGAAGTATAAATACCTGGGAATGAGAATAATGGAAGGAAATTTGAGTGCGGATTGGCCAAGCCCAAAATGTATTTCACAAAATGAGAATAATGTTTTGTGGAAAAGATATCAGTTTACACCTCAGAATCCGGTTATTAAAATGTTATGTGTTCCCTGTGCTCCTCTATGGAAAGGAAGCTTGGACATTGAAGAAGCCATTTTGATGGCCAACCTTTTGAAAGGTGATGGCACCTGAAGAAGAAAAAGAAGTGATCTGAATATCTAAAAAAATTTATTGATTTTTGAGGGTTTTTGACTTCAAATTCAAATTGAAAAATGAATTTGACAAATTCAAAAACATTTCTAATTGTCTAACAGAACATAACCAAATGCAAAGTGCATAATCAACATATCTTTTTCCATAAAGAACTTTCTTTATTGAATTATCTTGCGAAGAAATGATTTTATTCTCAAGATAGGTCATGAAACTTCGCTTAAAAGTGGTGATGAGAAAAAACCCATATCTTTCCCAATGAAGAACTTTCTATATCAAATTATCTTGTGACGAAAATATTTTTTTTGAAGATGGGTTATAAAAATTTCGCTCAAAAGTGGTGATAAGGAAGAACCCATAGGGAGACCATCTAATTGTTGATACATTTTATGGTTCAATTCAAATTGACTTTTTTGAGGCCTATTTCTAGTAGAAAAACAATGATTATTTTTGAAATATGCCTCAAACAGAGTTATTTCGAATTCAACCATAAAATTCATCAACAATTAGATGGTCTCCCTATGGGTTCTTCCTTATCACAAATTTTGAGCGAAATTTTTAGAATCTTCAAAAAAAATCTTTTCGTCACAAGATAATTTCAAACAGAAAGTTCTTTATTGGGAAAGATATGTTGATGATGTATTTTTCATTTGGTAAGGTTCTAATAAACAATTAGAAATGTTTTTCAATTTGTTAAATTCATTTTTAAATTCTGTCAAATTCACTATTGAATTCGAAAACCCTCAAAAATCAATAAAATTTTTAGATATCTGTCTATCAAAAAATCAAAAATCACAAGAAACGTTAATTCGCCTTTATACATGAGTTATTCTCAACCCCTCCCTCGAAAGGAAACTTTAACAGAGAAATTAAATTTTGAAGTCATTAGCGTCGAACACTAGTTACAAACAAATGTAATGATAAATGAATTTTCAAGAAACGGCATAAATATGCTCAAGCTTTTCTTAACTCTACCCTACAGCACAAAAAAAAGAAAAAATTCCATAGCATAAACTTCATACCGCAAATTAGTAACACAATTTGATGATGAAATAGACTGAAACAAAATAATATCAACACTATTTTTACAAATAAGAAAATTTCAGATTTACTCTTAGTGAATGGCAAAAGCTGTCATGAAACGAGTGAAAAAGCGGTATATACAAATAATTGTGATGAATGCCCTGCATTTTACATAGATCAGAAAGAACAATCTATAAACATAAAGGTAGAAGAAACCAAAAAAAGTATATTGTATAGTGAAATAACAACTGATTTTTCCGAACATTATATAAATAACAACCATTTCATAGATTTTAGTCAAACTTAGATTTTATACGAAGGTAATAAAAACAAAAGAATGGACCTTTTAGAAAGTTTTGAAATTTTTTAGGACATAGAAGGAAGTTGCCAATCATAAACGAACAACTGTAATTTAATTTATTATCATTTTATCTGTAAAAGACTAAAGTTGACCCAACATTTTATTTTTACACTCTTCAAAATTCTACCTGTTATCATCGTTATTATTATAAATATGATTTAAAACTCTGTTCTCTTCAGTGAAAATGGGTTGAAAACCCGAAACATATATGTCAACAGACATGAAATAAACAGTGAAACTTAAGCCAAGTGTTTTATTTTTTTTATTGATCCAAAAATTAATATTTCTTGAGTGTGTCTTATCAGATGAGGAGGCACTGTATTATTTTTAACTGTATCTGCAGAAAAATCTACCTCATAGACGGAATGTCTGATGTTTGTTAAGGTGATGAATTTTCCAAAATAAAATCGATCACCATTGATCAGGAGCAGTTTTATTCAAACAAATTTTTTGCTTTCGTTTCAAATAATTTATATATTATATGATTTGGATTAAAACACTTAGTTCCGCTTATATTTATTGTTTACAACAATTGTTTCGTCAATTACATATTGACTTCATCGGGTGAGTATGGTAACTATCAGTTCAAATCATGTACGATGAATTTCCGTCAAGTAGAGACCGAAACAATCAAGAATTTAATTCATATATTCTTTCATTTCAAAACCGTATCACAGTCATTGAGGAGCTCATCATCCCCAACAAAGACCATGATATAAAATTGAATTAATCGAAACAAGCAAACGACGGTTCATCGTCTCAATCTTCAAGTGCAGTTCGCACCTCGTCACTTCGGCAAGCGGTATCGTGGCTGCCATCGGATTCATATCTAGGTCTGAGATGGCCATGAAGGGGTGGCGTTGGTGGTGTCGTGATCCCAGGCGGCGGCGGCGGCTCGGTGGAGGCGAAAAGGGTGGAAGAGGGAGGTGGTGACGCCTTAACGCCTTGTCGACAGCAGCTGGTTTCCTTGCGACAGATGTTCTATGAGCCCCGCATACTTTCCTAGATTTCCCTCTTGGAGGGAAAAATAAAAATATCAGGCTATATATCTCAGTTATACGAAAAATTGGAAGAGTGGAATATTCTCTATTACCTGAAGGCGGACTGTTTCTTCCAAGTTGAGATATTGTGACCGCTTTCGATCGATATAAGATATTGGATTCCAGAGTTTAGAGGGACGATGATTACATAATTTGATGATTTTAATCTTACTCAATGTCGCCTTGAATAATTACACCTTTCATTCAAATGGTGATGTTACTGGAATTAATGCCAAATATATTTCAGTTATTCGAAGAATTGAAAATGTGGAATATAATTTATTGAATATTTGATGCATTCGGTATTTAATTGATGGAAACTCATTTTATATAAATAGTAAATGAAATTCAAGTGTCACGAACTTTTAAAACAATAAACAACAATTGTTGTGGCGTTATCAGGTTCTGCATACGAACAGTATTGGTAAGAGAAGTTATATACCATTTTATCTTTGAGTGAGTTCTGTCGTTATTATTATTCGAACTTTGAATATCAAAACAGATTTAATCTGTTAGTCTTCTACAATTTTGATTAAAAAAAAATAACTGTTAGAATTAAATTAATGTCTGAAGCACTGATTATATTTAATAGACGTATAAATATCAAAATTCACTATACAATATCTAATGGAATAAAAAAGTCCAAAGAATAAAATATTAATTAAAATTAAAAATAAGTAATATCGAATGTGTCTCCAAACATACGCACCTGAACTCGTCAGAAAGGCACGTGGTACGTATGTTTTACCCTTGACAAACATTTGAAAACATGTTCAGTTTTTGGTCTTATACTTATGAAAACTAAATCGTTTTCAAAAATACACAAAATAATTTTAAGAACTTTTCTAAAACTAATTTATTTGAAATATTTAATATGTTTAAAAAGTTAAATAAGTTATTTAAATATTTTATTTATTTTAAATTAATTCCTGAAGTTATAATTATTAAATATAATTTTTTGAAATTAAATATGTAGAAGGCTAATATTAAAATATTTAAATAATTTTATATACCTTCTATCAAGTATTAACCTCTATTTATGTTATTTCAAATAAGTCACTTCAAAAACTCTCAAAATCATGTAGCACATCCTCAAAAACAATCAAAAATTCAGATAAGTTCAGTTCAACTTTACATTCATAATATAAATTCAATTGAAAATAAATAAACTTGTAATCTTACCAAACAACTTCTGGAAATAAAATAGAAAAGCCTTTTACTTGATAGAAGAAATATAACAAAATTTGTATATTAAAACAAATTGAATCATGTTAATCTTCTACAATTTTAATTTCAAAAAAAATTTTATTCAAAAAACTTTTAGAATTAAATTTATGTCTACACAAGCACCGCTTACATTTAATAGACGTATATAATCAAAACTCAATATATAATGTCAAATGGAATAAATAACCCAACAGATATACGAAAGTAATTAAAATTAATAAATAAATATTTAAAGGAGACAAAATTTTGTTTCTGGTCTTACCTTTAAGAACACCAATTGCCTTTTAAAAAACATGAACACACTTAAAGGACTTCTCAAAGAATATAATTTATTTGAAATATTCAATATATTTAAATATTCGAATAAATTATTTCAAAAATCTCTAAAAAATGTGCACTATATCTTCAAAAAAACAAATATAATTCTAGACAATCCTGTCTTCAGTCCTCAATGAATTTAAATAAACCTTAAAATAACTCACACTGTTCTTTGATTTTGTTAGAACATAGATCAATCTTGAATTATATAGTTGATCTGTATTTCGAAGCTTTAGTCTTTTAACACGTGAGAGATATAGGTTAATTTTTTGATTTTGATATTTGGAATATTAAATGAGGACTGAAGACGGGATTGTCTAGAATTATATTTGTTTTTTGAAGATATAGTGCACATTTTTTAGAGATTTTTGAAATAATTTATTCGAATATATAAATATATTAAATATTTCAAATAAATTATATTCTTTGAGAGGTCCTTTAAGTGTGTTCATGTTTTTTAAAAGGCAATTGGTGTTCTTTAAGGTAAGACCAGAAACAAAATTTTGTCTCCTTTAAATATTTATTTATTAATTTTAATTACTTTCGTATATCTGTTGGGTTATTTATTCCATTTGACATTATATATTGAGTTTTGATTATATACGTCTATTAAATGTAAGCAGTGCTTGTGTAGACATAAATTTAATTCTAAAAGTTTTTTTGAAATTAAAATTGTAGAAGATTAACATATTTCAATTTGTTTTAATATTCAAACTTCTGGAAACTCTGAATGCAATTAAAACTAGGTAGGTACATCTAATATCCAAGGTAATCCTTGTTTTATGCTAAACACGTGCCTTTCTGACAAGTTCAGGTGCATATGTTTGGAACGAAACATTCGATATTACTTATTTTTAATTTTGATTAGTAATTTATTTTTTGGGTTTTTTTATTCCATTTGATATTATATAGGGAATTTTGATTTTTATACGTCTATTAAAAATGAGCAGTGCTTATTTAAGACATTAATTCAATTCTAAAATTCTTTTTCAATTTTTTTTTTAATAAAATTGTGGAAGACTAACAGTTTGAATCTGTTTTGATATTCAAAGTTTGTTATTATTCTTTTATCAAGTAAAAAAACCGCATCTTATTATTTTATGTTATTATTTTTCATTATTATTATTATCCTGATACTCCTAGACCTTCTGTGAAGATTCCCCAGAATCTATTTTAGCTTGTGCGAGTAAGGAGTTCAGTTATGTTCTGGGTAGGCTTTATTACTGCGATCTTGCGCCACTTTAGGTCACAACACTGTTAATTTTGGATCCAACAGTGAAATGTGTGGCCGACACCCGTCAAACTAGAATTTTTTTTTCACCTGAACAGAATTAGAACCCGTACATTTCAGTCACGAGCCCTATGCTCTACCACTGAGCTTTCCACATTGATTTTATATAATGGAACCCTTCACGTCGAATAATATTAGTAATCGGTAAGAAGATTTCTAGTAAAAAAACAGGATTAGTTGAAAACCGCCTACTGTTTAATACTTTATAACTCTTTGAAAATCAAAACAGATTTAATAACTCTTTACGAACAAATGTTATATCAGTATCAACGAAAAGTCTCACTATTGTAGTTAACTCATTTGGCAGTAATAAGATCAAAGTCAATCAAAACATGTTGTAGAAATTACTATGTTTTACTACCAATAAATTGATATTTTACACATTTAATTGTGACCGGAGTTCGGGAATTAACTGTCCCATCTTCAGACCACTGAAGACTTAACAAGCAGAACCGAGTATTAATGCATAAACAGAGGTAATAAAAACAGGTTAAAAAAGGTTTGAAATGAGAGGATGCCCTACAACTATTAGAATGTTGACACGTCAAAGAAGATTGATGATCAGACGTCATTCATTATTTTTGTTGTGAACCAATTTGAAAATTTCAACAGATTCTATAAAATCAAGTTTCTTTCTGTTTGATTCTACATGTAAAATTTTATGATTATCTATCATCCGAAAAGGTTGGCCGTTTTCTGAGCAATGAGTGATAGAAGTAGAAGTTTGTTTATTATTCATGAAGTTCATTTTATGTTCGTTGAAGCTCTTCTTGAAGGAATGTCCTGTCTGTCCTATATATTTATTACTGCACGTCGAACAGGATAACTCATAAACTCCCGATTTATGTATATTTGGAGTTGGGTCCTTTGCATCATAATACAAAATGAATTATCATCCGTATTATTTAATACAAAGAACACACCTCCAAACAATCAATTAATCAGGAGTTCATGAGTTTTCAGCTTCGAAGTGCAGTAATAAATATATAGGACAGACGGGACGTTTCTTCAAGAAGAGGTTCAACGCACATGAAATGAATTTCATGAAAAATAAACCAACTTCTACTTTTGGCACCCATTGCTCAGAAAACTGCGGTCCTGTTCCGACAATAGATAATCTTAAAATTTTTCATGTAGAAAAAATGGAAAGAAACTTGATTTTTTAGAATCTGTTGAAATTTTCATATCAGTTCACAGTAAAAATAATTATTGACTGTATGGATCTATGTAGATCCAAAATTTTTGTGATATTTAAATAAGTCACATCTGTTTTACGATATTGACGTGCGGACATTCTAATAGTTAGGCGTCCTCTCATTTTAGACCTTTTTTTAACCGGTTTTTATTACCTCTTCTACCTCTGTATATTCCTAAATACCCTGTTCTGCTTGTTAAGTCTTCAGTTGTTTGAAGATGGGATAGTTAATTCCCGAAACTGGAACCACAATTAAATGAGTAAAATATCAATTTGTGGGTACTGAAACATAGTAATTTCTACAAGTTATTCTAATAATGATCAACTACCATATAGTAACTGCTGAAACAGTTCAGTAGATCAAACTCCTTTAAGCAAGATAAATTCTGAAAGAACTATTTTTAATTCAACACATGAAAACACTTAGGAGCCAAACTTTAAAAGAAAGAGTCTGTTCGGAGTATTCATCAAGTAATCGATTGATAACGTAAGTAAAAATCAGAAAATATTTTCGAAAATTTAAATAGGAAAGAAAGAAAGTATTCACATTACCATTATTTCATGTTTGAAAAGCAGAAGTTTTAAGAAATCAAAGTGATTTGAATTTTAGTACCCATTTTAAAACTATCGAAGAAAACGATTGTCATTACTTTGAAACGTATATTAATTTTATTGAAACTATTGACAAAATGCAAGATAAATCACATAATACTCATCAAAGTAATGTAGTTTTGACAAAAGCAATAAAAATTTAATGCATATAAAGAAGGAATGTCACTGCATGAAGTAAAATTGAAAAATTGTATAAAAAAGGTATCTAAAATGCTTTTGGCAGGAAACATAATAACATTTCAATTTCCTTCTGAACTATGTGCCAAAAATGTCATTCGTCATTTGCTCAACGGGTACCACTGAAAAAAGGAAGAACTGTCATTTCGCACTTTTTTCCGAAGGAAAAATTTGTAGAAGCTAACATCGGGAGAGCTTTGCACGTTTCATATCAGGTAATCGTGAATTTTACTGGTTAGTTTACTGGCATATGAGCATGGTCATTCACCAAGTGACTACACAGCAGTCTCTACAATCTGCCCAGGAAGCATATAGTGTGATAAGGGTACGCCTTATCATCGCGCATTAGCGAGAACCACTCCGAAGAGTTGAACCCACTAAGCTTCCAGTACGAAAACCTAGACCTTGACTGGTAGCAACGAAGCACTATCCATCCTCTACTGTCTCTGCAGTGTCAGTATCCGAGTTGTTCTGTGACGCAAATTATTCGCCGAAAGGGCTTATCATCCACCCATCTGAACGTAGTCCCATGAACCAAGATAGTCTCAAGATTTAATACCTCAATTGATCCTGGTATGAGTGCTGTCGATCCGACCTCTACGTCAAGACAACGAACCCTTATGACATCTTTCAATTGATCCTGGCTTCAAGTTCCAACGGTCTAAGCCGTATAGTCGAGATCCACAAACCCCAGAAACGTCTCTCAATCGATCCTGGCTCATGAAAAGGCCGATTGAAAGGTCAAGTCCCGCTAAACCCTGAAGCATTTCTCAAGATATCCTGAACATGAGTGACAGATATTCCAGCATGAGGACTTTCAACTGCCCCCTCGAGTCCAACATCAATTGGGTGGCCAAGTCGTACGAATACTTCCCGAGGGCGTCCACCCTCCCGAGTTAACGCAGTAAGCTGCATAACACACTCGGCCATTGGACAGACTGCAATAGAGTACGTTAGTTTTAAGGGAGAGGCCCTGTGCTGCGATGGACTCCCTTGTCACTGAGCTGAACAACGCGGCTTAGCCCTCCATTCCACCTCTACGAGATCAAACTAAGATCTCCTATTCAAGCCAGGCGCCCTCAGCGCGTCAAGCTACAATATCATGGGGCGATATATCAAGTAATATCAGCTTGAAAGATAATTCAGAATGAGTTTGTCGATTGGATTTTGACAAACAAGCACTACTAGCGACCATGGAAGAAGACGATAGCATGACAACTGGAATGTTATTTGAAAACTTCAAGGTCAACAACTTAACGATCGTGCGTCATCATAAAATCACGAGAATGTATGGAAATTGTCTGAATATATATTCCTCATAAATTCTCTGGCAACAGTAAAGTCGTTCTTGTAAGAATTTTCTCCGAATTTCTCCGGAGAAACGAATGAATAGCTTTCCTGAATTATAATGCTACTGATAATAAATCATGTCTGCTCATCCAAAAACGTCAAAAATGGCTTGGATGACCACAGGTGAACACCAAAAAGTATACCACATTTTTTTGATCGTGGCTTCGTGATGTGTCAGATAGAAGCAAAGTCATTCATTGAGAAATCATCACAATTGGCATTTGCAATTACTGGAAATACTTAGCTTCAACATAGGCAGCTTCCAGTCAACAGCATGCAAAAATTCAATATCAATAGGGACGTCTTCCTCGCTCATCTATATGCCATATTCTTATATGTATATATATATATATATATAAGAATGTAATCAATTCATATTTTTATAATTGAAGAAATAGACGATTTGATATCATGATTCTGGAAGAGTTTATTTTCTTAAGTTCAAAATATACCAGAATAACATACACAAAATAAAATAATAACATACAAAGAAACGAAAAATAATAAAAAGTACCTTACTAACCTGAAAGAAATCAAAAACAATGCTATTTCTTTGGGTTTCTCAATTCACATTTCTAACAACTAACTAAATATGACATGTGACAGTTTTAGGTTAAAATATTAGACATAGAACATAGAACATAGAAGTTACAAAGTTGTTTTCCCTAAAAATAACAGTTCTATTTTTACATCTCCTCACACAAAGTATGCACTCCCCATTACATGTTTACGTTTTCACATGGGAGCAACTTAGTTACATGAAAATAGTTATTGTCCATTCTTTTATTTCCAATATCTATCTTATGTATAGTGTTAGAAATTTTTTTCACTATTGGAAAAGGTCCTATTCTTATTTCATCAAGTTTTTTTCAACGTAAACATAGTCTCCAATTTTAAAATCATAATGTTTCCTATTCTTGTCTATCAGTTTTTTATTGTATTCATGATAGCGTAAAGAATTTTTATATGCTATTTTATTATCTTCCCGTAAATTTTTCTCTTCAATAAGTTCTTCTGGAGCAATGGGATCAGTTCTGCCACAAAGTAAATATTCTGGGCTATATCCAGTTGTAGAATGGTCTGTTCTATTGTATTCTTCAATACTTTCATCGGCTATTTTCGTCCATACTCTAGTTTTCTTTTCGTTTTATTTTTCATTGAATTCCACCAAATTAACTGTTCTTATACATTCGTCCATATTCTCCGTTTCTTCCAGAACTGGGTTTCTAGAAAGGCAATCTGCTTCTACTTTTCCTTTTCCTGGTTCATATCTAATCTCAAAATCGAATTGTGATAAAAGATTCATCATGTCACCCAGGTCTACATCTGATCTTGTACGAACTTCTTTCCCTTCTAATGGCTTACAGTCAGTAATAATAATAAATTTATGTCCTATTAGCCAATATTTCCAAAATTTAATTGCCTCTTTACTTGCCAGACATTCTAGGAATATTGCTTTCTTGTTCTTTTGATATTTATTTAGTTTTTTAGAAAAATACGTTACGGGTTTCATTTCACCATTAATCTGTTTTTGTTTAAGTACAGCTTCTTTTCCTTGAATACTGCCATCAGTTCATATAGTAGTATAGGTACTTGGATCGAAAATTGCAAGAATTGGCTCAAAACAAAGGATGTTCTTAATCTTATTGAAAGCTTCCTGACAAGCCAATGACCAATTAAATTTTACATCTTTTCTCAGTAAATTATGCAACAGTTCTAATAATCTAGCTGAATCTTTTATGTATTTGCGATAAAAATTAACTTTACCCAAAAATTGCCTTATCTTCTTCCGAGTATCTAGTGAAGAAAAATTCCTAATGGAAATTGAATTGTCATTTACAGGTCATACTGACAATATGTCCTAAATATTTGACTTCTTCTTCTGCAAAATTACAGTTGATAAATTTAAGTCTGAATCCTTTATTACATATTGCTTTCAAGAGACTCTCCAAATGTTCTATATGTTGGTCAAATGTTGAAGAAAATATTAGAATATCATCTATATAATTTAGGCAGAATAAATTCAGGTTATATCTTCTGATTATATTATTCAATATACGTTGAAATATGGCCGAGGATGTTTTAAGTCCAAAACGTAAACATTTCCATTGCCAGTGACCATTCTGTGTCACAAAAGCAGCCAGGATCTATCTTTGATACGAATAGGTATCGACCAAAAGGCAGAAAGAATATATACCTAATGTATTGAAGAATTTAGCATTTCGGGTCTTGGCTAAGATTTCATCAATTAATGGGAAAGGCTGTCGTTCGGGAACAATTAATTTATTGAGTTCACGAAAATCGACACATAATCTGGTTTAAGACCCTTCATCTCTCTTATATGCTAAAGTGACTGGTGATACAAAAGGTGAGGAGGACTCCTCAATCAGATTCGCTTTCAACAATCTTCCTATTTGGAATTCTATCTCTTTTTGATCCTCCATCGAGCATCTTTATAGTTTTTTTGCTATAAATTTGTGTTCTAAAAGTTTTATATTATATGTGCCATATTATTTTGTACCTGACCAATATCGAACTTGTGTCATATGGTCATATTTATTTATTGAAACTTCAATTTGATTTCTCTGATTCGTTTCCAAATGGTCTAATTTTGCTTCGAAAAGTTCTGTTGGTATCCCTTCATTAAAATTGATGGTGAAATCATTGTTATCATTATTAATATTATGGACACGATCGATTTTTCTCTCTTCATTCATATCTAATCTTCGATAAATATTCAAATCAAAATCTTGTTTTAATTGAAAATTGAAAAGAGAATCTACTCCGAGTAGAATATCATACTCGAAATTTTTCTCATTAACTACAAAAAGTACAACTTCTTTTTTGATTTTATTGATTCTCATTTTTGTAATTATTTTTCCTGAAAATTTTGCCCTGCCACTGACTGTTTTGAATGTGTTTCTCTTATCTTGAATGCGTAGACATAACTTTTCTGCTACTTTGGAATTCAGAAGACTAACATTTGAGCCGAATCATAAATTCCACATAATTCATTATTTATAAACAGTGTTAAAAGTGGAAGTTAGCAAAGAGAAAATTCGGTACATTTTACATTTCCTCTTTGATAAAGGCGAAAATGCAAGCAAGGCAGCTGAAATTGTGAATGATGTTTATACTGCCGATAATGTAATAGCTGATTAGGTGCAATTTCGGTTTTGTCGATTCCGTTCAGGTATTTTTGCAACTAGCAGAGGTAGGCCCGTCGTCGAAAATGTCGATAAAATCAAAGAAATAATCGAAGTTAGCGGTATCTTAGTAGTCGCAGCATTACTCAGGATTGAATCAAGTTTCTTTCCGTTTGATTCTACATGTAAAATTTCAAGTTTATCTATTGTCGGAAGGATGCCTGTTTTCTAAACCATGAGTGGCAAAAGTAGAGGTTTGTTTAGAAAACGGTCACCCTTTTCCGACAATATATAAACTCAAAATTTCACATGTAGAATCAACAGAAAAAAACTTGATTATTAGGAATCTGTTGAAATTTTCAAATTAGTTCACAATAAAAGTAATGTAAAAGTAATAAATGACTGTACAGATCTATTTAAATCCAAAATTTTTTAAATATTTAAATAACATCTGTTTACCAACCTTCTTTGACGTGCCTACATTCTAATAGTTGTTAGGCGTCCTCTCCTTTCAAACGCGTTTTAACCTGTTTTTAATACCTCTTCTACCTCTGTATATGCCTGCTCTCTTTGTTTAGTCTTCAGCTGTCTGAAGATAGGATAGATAATTCCCGAAACTCGAGTCACAACTGAATGTGTAAAATATCAATTTATTGGTAGTAAAACCTAGTGATTTCTAAAACTTGTTTTAATTATGATCAACTATTAAATAGTAACATCTGAAACCGTTCAGCATTAATTTTTTTATAGTAAAATAGGAATATGAAAAAAAGTTTCTTCCGAAAGAAGGTTTAGGAGTGGCTTTTTCGACCCCTTGCAATCATAGAGGAATACCACCAAAAATTTTTTTGGATGCCTTCTCGCCCGCATAAAATTTCTGCTCAATTTCATTCTTGTCAGTTTTTTGGTTTTTAAGTTGTAACTAAGCAGGTGGGGCTCAAAAAAATAAACTTCTTATGAAAGACCCACCTTATTTTTTGACAAGGAATCACTCCCTAAATTTTTTCCGCAACTATTCATAAACACCCTGTATATGCGTTGAAGGCTTCGGCAAAACTTCGGAAAGTGGAGTGTGCCACAGGTCCGTCTGCTGATTTAATGATTTTATTGTGGAAACGTGCTTTTTGTGTTAAATTATTTTGATGGGTTCCAGGATGTCTATAATTTTTTTCTTTCGCTTCCAGGTGCAATATTTCAAGATTATCCAATTCTGGGAAGATATGATTGGTTTCGAAAAAATGTTTGGCAAAATTATAGTTATCTTTCCTTGTACCTTTTGTGGAAATATTTCCCGGTTCGTCCTATATATACGCTACAGCACTGTTGACAACTTAATTTACAAACTCCAGAATTAGACAAAAACAACCAGCTGAATAATTCTGCAGTCTATAAATTAAATTAAGGAATCGATTATCAATTTCAAGCGCAGAAGCAATTTTGATAGTTCAATTTCATTTAATGAAAATCGGATGTGCCGCCTTTAAGCCCATCGAAGCCATGATACATAATTTAAATCTAAGTATGTACCAAACTAGTACAGAAAATAATTCTGCCTAGACATGTTTTAGATGTCGGATGTTTTTTTTCAGAGTGATAGAACTTTCGATAGGGATAACTGTGATTTGACAGAAGGTAGAAGCCATGTTGTTTTGACATTTCCGTTCAGTAAGCATTGACAAATTATCATGGAAAGACTCACGCCGCAACAACGTTTACAAATTGTTGGAATTTATTTTCAAAATCGGTGTTCTATTCGCCAAACTTATAAAGCACTTCGTGAAATTTATGGTTTACATGATCGTCCATCAGAGCAGCTTATTGGTCGAAATATCGATAGATTTCGGACAACATTTTCTCTACTCGATGTAACAACAACAAGACAAAGAACTGTACGTACAAAAGAAAATATCGCTGCTGTAAATCATAGTGTTAATGATGATCCAGATTTGTCTATTGGTCGACGTTCACAACAAGTTGGACACTGTGCATCCACCACCTGGAAAATTTTCTGCAGGTTCCGGTGCATCCTGAAAATTGCACTGTATGGTGTGCTTTGCACGCTGAAGGCATCATCGGTCCATATTTCTTTAACAACGATGCTGGAGCTAATGTTACAGTGAATGGTGCTCATTACAGATCGATGGTCAATGATTATTTGTTTCAAAATTTGAATGGTATCGACCCAGAAGTGTTTTGGTTCCAACAAGATGGTGCTACATCTCATGCTACTACCGTAACATTTGATTTATTGAAAGAAAGATTTGGCGATAACATTATTTCGAGACATGGTCCAATTAATTCGCCTCCAAGATCATGCGACATAACTCCACTGGATTATTTTCTTTGGGTTTATGTCAAGTAAATGGTTTATGCTGATTAACCAGAATCAGAAGACGCTTTGAAAGCCAATATAACTCGTGTTATCGATTAAATGAGGCCAAAATTACTCGAAAAAGTGGTCCAAAATTGGTCTGGTCGAATGCGGTTCCTCAGAGCTAGATGTGGTGGATAGT
This sequence comes from Megalocaria dilatata, assembly GCA_034642435.1. Lineage (NCBI taxonomy): Eukaryota > Metazoa > Arthropoda > Insecta > Coleoptera > Coccinellidae > Megalocaria > Megalocaria dilatata. The sequence continues at coordinate 44,559,814 of CM067859.1, read as the reverse complement.
TACCGGAAATTATTTTTAAAACCTAAATGTCATAAAATTATCTTTCAATTAAAAAAAAATTGCTTCAATCTTAATTTAACTGTGTTTTATTTTAATTTAAAGTTTTATCACTCTAAAAAAACACCCGATACCAACCAATAATTTTCATTGATTTTAGAGTTTAAAACTCTTTTTCAATATACATATATTTATGCATGTTTTTTGTATTAAGAGTGATGAAACATTCGTTGTATTATATTCTGTGTATTCATTCATAAAGACAATAAAATATTTTCATATTATCTTTTAGATTAAGTTCAAACAATATTGATTTTCAAGAAATTAAAAAATCTTCTTTATATAATCATCGACAATTAATTATTCTTATAATTATTGGAGTTCAGTTTGTGAAATATCAACAAATAAAACTTTCGGGGGATTTTCCAAAAAATATTCTGATTTTGGTGCAATATTGGGTATCATCTCGAGTATTTTTAATGAAGCAACATGGTAACCCTGTTTCTACTGTGCATTTGGTCAGAATTGAACAAAACAAAAGGTCAACACTAGGCCATCCACATATGTAGTGCTCGCCAGAAACTCCAGGAGCTTGGTTGGGAAGTTTAAATGCATCCCCATATAGTCCGGACCTGGCATCAAACGATAACCATATTTTTATCGCATTGAAAAACTTCCCGAGTAATAATTCATGCAGAGAAGATTATAAGAATAAATTACTAGAGTTTTGTGCCAATAAGGACCAATATTTCTAAGAGTGAGGCCTTATGAAATTACCTTTAAAATGACCACAGATTATAGATCAGAACGGTGCGTATTTGACATGATAAATAAAATTATCATTTTATTATTTGATCATCTATTTGACTATTGTCACCTCAGAAAGTAGATTTTAGTAAAGGTGGGATATAAGGCAGAATGCCAGATTTTGTTAGGAAAAGGAAGCAGTTATTGTGCACCCTTTCAGAAAACCCCCTGGTGCGAGAAGACAACGCATGGTGTTATCCGTTCTAAATAAACCTGAATATACCTTACTTGAAATTGATTAAACTATCGGGTGTTTTTTTTAGAGTGATAGAACTTTAAATTAAAATAGAACACATTCAAATTAATATTTAAGCCATTTTTTTTATTTGAAAGATAATTTTATGACATTTATGTTTTAAAAATGATTTCCGGCATCTGTCTACCACGACTAGCTCTGAGGAACCGCATTCGACCAGATCAATTTTTGACCTCTTTTTCGAGTAATTCAGGCCTTATTTCATCAATAACACGAGTTATGTTGGCTTCCAAAGCGTCTATTGTTTCTGGTTTATCATCATAAACCAATGACTTGACTTAACCCCAAAGAAAATAATCCAGTGTAGTTAGGTCGCATGATCTTCGAGGACAGTTAATTGGACCATTTCTCGAAATAATGTTATCGCCGAATCTTTCTTTCAATAAATCAATTGTTACGGTAGCAGCATGAGGTGTAGCACCATCTTGTTGGAACCAAAACAATTCTGGCTCGATACCATTCAAATTTGAAACAAATAATTATTGATCATCGATCTGTTACGAGCACTGTAACATTAGCTCCAGCATAGTTTTTAAAGAAATATGGACCGATGATGCCTCCAGCGTGCAAATCACACCATACAGTGTATTTTTCAGGATGCAATGGAACCTGCAGTACTTCTTGAGGATTGTTTTCACTCCATATACGACAATTTTTCTTGTTTACGTAGCCGTTCAACCAGAAATGAGCTTCAACACTAAACACAATTTTACGATAAAAAAGTGGATCAACTTCAAGCTTTTCTAGGGTCCAATCAGCAAACAAATGACGCTTCTTATGGTCAAGTGGCTTTAGTTCTTGAACCACCTGGATCTTGTATGAGTGTACACCAAGATCTTTATGCTAAATTCTCCAGGTGGTGGATGCACAGAGTCCAACTTGTTGTGAACTTCGACGAATAGACAAATCTGGATCATCATTAACACTACGACTTACAGCAGCAATATTTTCTTCTGTACAGTTCTTTTTCTTATTGTTGTTGTTGTTGTTGCATCGAGTAGAGAAAATGTTGTCCGAAATCTATCGATAGTTCGACGAATAAGCTACTCTGATGTACGATTATGTAAGTGCTCTATAAGTTTGGCGAATAGAACACTGATTTTGAAAGTGAATTTAAACAATTTGTTAACGTTTTCGCTGCGTGAGTCCTTCCATGATATTTTGTCAATGCTCACTGAATATAAATGTCAAAACAGCATGGCTTCTACCTTCTGTCAAATCACAGTTATCGCTATCGAAAGTTCTATCACTGTAAAAAAAACACCCGATGTGGAACCGGATGGAAAGCAGTACCTAAAGATATATTTCAATCACCTCAAGATGAAGTGGCACATCAACAGGTTCTGAATATAATAAAGGAAAATTTTTTGTTTCATAACTTTCTTTTTTCAACAAATTATTGATCGAATTTTAGTAAATCCAAGAAGAGGAAACCCTCATGCAATTTCAAGGAACTGGTCTCAGTTTTCCGCCCAATTTAACGCATAATGTGAATCGAGGTGTGTGAGAATACAGGAGATGAAGAGACATGGTCATATAATCCCAAACTGTCCGTGAACTATTAAGACGGAGGCCGTAGAGGAAGTCGATGGGAGGAGGTCATGAAAAAGGGACAAAATCGCGTTCATGATACGGAAAATTTAACTAGGCGTTCAATAAGTCCCCAAATTTATGTGTGCGCGTGCAGATTATGCCTTGTAATGGCTGTTCCAGGGTCATTTTCTGCATGTTGGAGAGCGATAACTTTTGGATGGGATATATATTTTGAAAAGTTTAAGTAGTTTGAAGATTTCGATGATATTAAAATTATTCTTGAATTAATATTATCTGCATGGTGCTGAATTATTCGCTTTTTTCATCTCGTGGAAAAACAAATATCAAAATTAAACAGAAACACTCTGGAGCATAGTCACTGTCTACATCAGTTAGTGTTTCCCTTTTGTATGGCAAAAAGTATATTGCGCCAGCAAAGAAGTGGCTGTACTTAGATGCTATCTTGGCTTTAACGTCTGTAATCCAAACCTTTTAAAATTTCAGTTATCTCTTTTTCAGCGAAAGATTGCCACTGAAAGTCCCTGTATATGGCGGATGTGCAGAAGATGCCTTCCTTATTAGCCGTGGATTCAAAGACAAGTTCTCGACATGCAAACGTACATTATTGTGATGAAAAATAATTTTTTACTTATGATCTCCCAGTGCATGCTTTACACAATAAAAAACTCCTAGTATCCTTTCGTTGTTTTACTTGGCAATACGAAATCCTTGCTCTTGATATGTTTGGAAAGCAACCATGATTCATCGTCAGTGGCAAGGTGTTTACTCATTTCTCTACAGCATTTCGGAGAACATTCGGATATAATAAACTTTAGTTTTGCCTAAGAGTGCACAAAAGATTCATTTAGCTAATTCCCATATCCTTCTGAGTTTTTTTGAACGAAGCATGGTCGTTTAGTTATCAGTAATGAGATTTGCAGCCAGCATTAAAGAATTCAAGCTATTGTCCTTGTCCATGGCATCTGATAAGGCTTGATTGTTGAAATTCTATGGTCGAATTCTCAGTATATTGTTCTTGAAGCTGGTATTAAATCACTCGAAAAGTCTAAACCACTTCCGACATAATATTCCGCTAATGATTTTTCGCTAAAACTTCGTTGAGATCCCGAACTGTCTGAAATACCTTACATCCTATCTGATAGTGACAAATATGAATATAATTTTCGATATTTTCTGAAATGAATATCTTATCATTTTAAAATAGAAAGGCTTTTTACTTGATAGAAGAAATATAACAAAATTTGAATATCAAAACAAATTGAAATATGTTTATCTTCTACAATTTTAATTTCCAAAAGAATTTTTTTATTCAAAAACTTTTAGAATTAAATTAATGTCTAAAACAAGCACCGCTTACATTTAATAGACGTATATAATCAAAACTCAATATACAATGTCAAATGAAATAAATAACCCAACAGATATACGAAAGTAATTAAAATTAATGAATAAATATTCAAACGAGACAAAATTTTGTTTCTGGTTTTATCTTAAGAAATACTACTTGCCTTATAAAAACATGAACACACTTGAAGGACTTCCCAAAGAATATAATTTATTTGAAATATTTAATACATTTAAATATTCGAACAAATCATTTCAAAAATCTCTAAAAAATGTGCACTATATTTTCAAAAAACAAATATAATTCTAGATAATCCCTTCATCAGCTGTTTTTCAATAATCCAAATATCAAAATCAAAAACATAACCTACATCACTCACGTGTTAAAAGACTTAAGCTTCGAACTACAGATCAACTATATATTCAAGATTGATCTATGTTCTAACAAAATCAAAGAACAAAGTGAGTTATTTTAAGGTTTACCTAAATTCATTGACACCGTATAAAGAGATTTATTGAAGCCAAAATATAATTATATATTATATATAAAATAAAATAGAAAGGCTTTTTACTTGATAGAAGAAATATAACAAAATTTGAATATCAAAACAAATTGAAATATGTTTATCTTCTACAATTTTAATTTCCAAAAGAATTTTTTTATTCAAAAACTTTTAGAATTAAATTAATGTCTAAAACAAGCACCGCTTACATTTAATAGACGTATATAATCAAAACTCAATATACAATGTCAAATGAAATAAATAACCCAACAGATATACGAAAGTAATTAAAATTAATGAATAAATATTCAAACGAGACAAAATTTTGTTTCTGGTTTTATCTTAAGAAATACTACTTGCCTTATAAAAACATGAACATACTTGAAGGACTTCCCAAAGAATATAATTTATTTGAAATATTTAATACATTTAAATATTCGAACAAATTATTTCAAAAATCTCTAAAAAATGTGCACTATATTTTCAAAAAACAAATATAATTCTAGATAATCCCTTCATCAGCCGTTTTTCAATAATCCAAATATCAAAATCAAAAACATAACCTACATCACTCACGTGTTAAAAGACTTAAGCTTCGAACTACAGATCAACTATATATTCAAGATTGATCTATGTTCTAACAAAATCAAAGAACAAAGTGAGTTATTTTAAGGTTTACCTAAATTCATTGACACCGTATAAAGAGATTTATTGAAGCCAAAATATAATTATATATTATATATAAAACAAAATAGAAAGGCTTTTTACTTGATAGAAGAAATATAACAAAATTTGAATATCAAAACAAATTGAAATATGTTTATCTTCTACAATTTTAATTTCCAAAAGAATTTTTTTATTCAAAAACTTTTAGAATTAAATTAATGTCTAAAACAAGCACCGCTTACATTTAATAGACGTATATAATCAAAACTCAATATACAATGTCAAATGAAATAAATAACCCAACAGATATACGAAAGTAATTAAAATTAATGAATAAATATTCAAACGAGACAAAATTTTGTTTCTGGTTTTATCTTAAGAAATACTACTTGCCTTATAAAAACATGAACACACTTGAAGGACTTCCCAAAGAATATAATTTATTTGAAATATTTAATACATTTAAATATTCGAACAAATTATTTCAAAAATCTCTAAAAAATGTGCACTATATTTTCAAAAAACAAATATAATTCTAGATAATCCCTTCATCAGCCGTTTTTCAATAATCCAAATATCAAAATCAAAAACATAACCTACATCACTCACGTGTTAAAAGACTTAAGCTTCGAACTACAGATCAACTATATATTCAAGATTGATCTATGTTCTAACAAAATCAAAGAACAAAGTGAGTTACTTTAAGGTTTACCTAAATTCATTGACACCGTATAAAGAGATTTATTGAAGCCAAAATATAATTATATATTATATATAAAAACGGCTGATGAAGGGATTATCTAGAATTATATTTGTTTTTTGAAAATATAGTGCACATTTTTTAGAGATTTTTGAAATAATTTGTTCGAATATTTAAATGTATTAAATATTTCAAATAAATTATATTCTTTGGAAAGTCCTTCAAGTATGTTCATGTTTTTATAAGGCAAGTAGTATTTCTTAAGATAAAACCAGAAACAAAATTTTGTCTCGTTTGAATATTTATTTATTAATTTTAATTACTTTCGTATATCTGTTGGGTTATTTATTTCATTTGACATTGTATATTGAGTTTTGATTATATACGTCTATTAAATGTAAGCGGTGCTTGTTTTAGACATTAATTTAATTCTAAAAGTTTTTGAATAAAAAAATTCTTTTGGAAATTAAAATTGTAGAAGATAAACATATTTCAATTTGTTTTGATAATCAAATTTTCTTATCATTTTATTCTTATTCTGGAACAATTTTCAAAATTTCAATGTTTTTCAATTTAAAACTTAACATTGCAGCCCCAATCTTTATCAACAAAATGTCATCACTCTCAGCAGGTTTCGATTTGCTTAAATTGAGAGGCAATTAATTACAGTGGAGTTCGTTAAGTTCATATAAGTTACTGAACTGTTTCAGCCGTTACTATTTGGTAGTTAATCATAATTAAAACAAATTGTAGAAATTACTATGTTTTACTATCAATAAATTGATAATTTACAAATTTATTTAAAATTCAAAGTCCAACCTATTAAATCAATAGCCACGAACAACGGTTTGAACCCCATTATAATAGATAATTTAATTCGAAAGAAACAATCTGAAATAGCTATAAACCAAATGTATCCTATCATAAAGAATGGAGAAAACAAAACATTGATTTCTTTATCGTAGTTCGGTAGCATAAGCCAAAAAGTGGCCAATAGTTTTTCAAAATTAGATGTTAATATTGCTTTCAAAACACAAAACAAATTATCATTCAACGAACATAAAATGAATTTCATGGAAAATAAACATACTTCTACTTTTGCCACTCATTGTTTAGAAAAAGGCCATCCTTTTCCGACAATAGATAATCTTAAAGGTTTACATATTTAGAATCTGTTGAAATTTTTAAATTAGTTCACAATAAAAATAATGTAAAAATAATGAATGTACGGATCTATGTATATCCAAAATATTTGAAATATTTAAATAAGTAACATCTGTTCACCAATCTTCTTCGGTGTGCCGACATTCTAATAGTTGTTAGGTGTCCCCTCTTTTTAACCTGTTTTTCATCACCTCTTCTACTTCTGTTCATGCATAAATAAATAACCTATCCCACTTGTTAAGTCTTCAGTTGTCTGAAGATGGGATAGTTAATTCCTGAAACCTGAGTCAAAATTAAATGTGTAAAATATCAATTTATTGGTAGTAAAACATTGTGATATCTACAACTTGTTTTACGTTCTGAAAGAATTGATGTTTACTAATAGTTGAATATAATGGAAAGATATGTAAAAATCAATATGAGTTCAAGAGCAAAATCATTCAGAAATTCAGAAAAAATTGTGAACGAACTTCACGAGAATTTTCTTAAACTACACATGCACATAGTGCCTTGTAAAATAGGACTAATCAGTTTATGATATTTTATTTCTGTGGACTTTTTCAACCACTATTCTATCACGTGTTCACAAAAGAGCAACCTTAAGACATAATCACCTATATAGGACCCTTGAATATGTTGAAGGTGGAATGCTCTGCTATGAACACATGTCGAAGAGTCTGTGTTATGGAGAATTCCGAGATTCAAAGCTCTCGAGATGCATTTCGTCAACTTGCTGTTCTAACTGTGTCATAAAATCTCTAGGTTCCATAATTTCTTCCATGACTTCGTTGAAGAGCTTGACAACTTCGCCGATTTTTTTGTGAACCAAACTCATCGAAACGAAGGTGTTTGTCAATAAAAACTTGGCAGTCTAGTATTCATCTTCTCGAGCAGTGCCCTCTGTTCTCTTCAACTGCTTGGCGGGGATTTTCATTGTAAAAACCCTGAGCGAATCGAATATCAGCTTATTCGACACTTCGACCTCCGTATCTTATTGTGCCTTTTGTTTGAACTATATTTAGACGCGCTTGTTATGAAAAAACAGCATGCCAAATGTCTGTAATTTTTTAATTTTGAGCCGACAACGGTCTCAAACGACTGAGTTGGACTCACTGATAAAGAATCGGAGGTGGAACGTTCTTCCATCCGGACGGTCCGTCCGTAAACACTCTAGATTTTAAACGAAACTTGAAACTATGAGGGCAAGCTTAGGGCCTAAATATCTCGGTTGAGTTCGTGAAAAGGCAAAATCGCTCAAAGGGTTCCGCAATTATTCACTGTGAACATTCTTCTAATGTATCCAGTAGCTTCGAAACTAGCCATCCGATTAGGATAAAATTCAATATTTATGTATATAATAATGATACAAAGATAAGTTGCGAATTTCGTGAAGTTCGATGGTCCAGCAGATGTCTGGGAGTAAAATGCTATAATCTGAAAGCTTCAAACTATCAGGATATGCTTGGAATCTGAATATATCAGTAATGTTCAAAAATTGGCAGGATTGACCTAATGATTCCTCAATGATTCAGGTATCTCAATAGAAATGTTATTTTACAAATATTTTCGAAATTGAAAATCCGACCAAGTTCAAATTTCTTATTTAGAACTGAAATAATTTCATGAAGATGAGTAGAGGAATTTTCCACAAGAAGTATTGAAAGTATGTGAAGGTTTGTTAAAATATTCCTTTTCCACTCTTTTTTGACAATATAAAGTAATGGAGATTGAAGTGAGGCGGATAGAGCTTCTATGTCATTTTCATTATCAAGAGAAAAAAATGGCAAAGCACAAAATTCCATATTTTTGTCCATTTTAAGTAGCTTCTCGAAGAAATAACTCAGACATTTGAAATTTTCTGATTTCACGTCAATGCTTTAAACCATTTTTCCTATTGGTTTAAGTCAGTCTCTTCTTGATGGAAATTCATTTGAAGCAATATTTCGAATTATTCCATTTAAAATTTTAGCTGTTAAAAAACAATCCTGGAATCTGAAGAAGCTAGTATTTCGCGAAACAATCGTTACCTTTGAATCAAGAAATGAAAATTTTAAGTTATATTATATCATTAAAATACAAAATCATTCATAACGAAGAACACTCATGATATTTAAGAAATGTGTTGTTTTGTAAAATGCTTCTAAATATGAAAATGTGATTATTTCAAAGCCAACTAACTCAAAAATATATCGATTTCTTGCAAACCACTCGATGAAACAGTTAAGATATTAAGATAAATAAGTCACTTGGCTCAAGTTTCACAAAAGTTTAATTTTTTGTCGTTGACATATATGTTTCGGGTTTCAATCTATTTTCAAAACTGAGAACAAAAAAATCCCCTCACTTCCATCTGTTGTCCGAAAAATATATAAATTGTTATGTTAGGTAAATTTTCCTTAGTGTTGAAAATACATGTCAACGACAAAAAATCAAACCTATGATTGTTTCGGTCTTTACTTGACGGAAATTCATCTTGAAAATATGAATAAAAACAATATTCTAATTTCCGCTGATATTTTATTGACAGTATCTTGTAATACTCACCTGAAGAAGTCATGGTATGACGTAACGATCGTAGTGTCAATAAAATATTAGCCGAAATTGGAATATTGTTTTTATTCATATTTTTAAAAAATCAAACTTTTGTGAAACTTAAGCCAAGTGATTTATTTACCTTATTAATAACCTGATAATGTTAGATATACTCACTTCACACAAAAGTTTTTATGAAAGCATTCTTCGACACAAAACGGTGCATACTGACTGTACTTTTATTTATTTATTATATAATCCATATGATATGATAAAAATGTTTCATCTTAATGACAATTATTTATTTTATTTCAAATATATAATGTAAATTTTTTACAACATCTACGTAAATTCAAAACTTCCTTCAGATCAACAGGTTTCCACTGCAAAATTTACTCTAAAGTGATGATATTGTCATTTCAATAATAATATAAATTTTTTAATTTCAAAGTTCTCATCAGGCAGAGAACACGTGCATAAATAAAAATATGTGTGTTTTTATTCAAAAATTGAATGGGTGACTTTCCAATCTTGTTAATGTATTCAATTCTGAATTTCAAGGCTGTCTGAAGATTGGCAGCAGCCATGAAATACGTAAAATAGCTTTTGATTTGAATTAAGTATTTAATCATTTCTATATTCTTCTTGGGTGTGTGCACCAATGAAATTAATATTTGATTGATTCGATATTCACATTTTGAAAGAATTGAATATTATTAAACAAATAGCGTCAAACAACGGTTACAAGCCCTTTCTTATAGACAAAGTGGTATCCAATAAACAAAAGAAAATGGTATAATATTAAATCTCGTATACCCAATCATAAAGAGGACAATACACAGAAATATTTTTCGTTATCTTATGTCAATGGATTATCTGAAAATATTGCTAAATATTTCAGAAATTGTTTCAATTATAACACGGCATTTAAGGCAATTAATAACCTTAGTACCTACATAAAAAACAATAAAGATCGAACAAATAAAGAAAATAAATCCTGAGTCTACAAGTTGACTTGCAAAGATTGCCCTTTAGTATACATTGACCAGACTGGTAGATCATTCAAGAAACGTGTCCAAGAACACCAAAGGGGTTATATACCTGATTCTGTACATTCGACATATGCTAATCATCTTAAGGCATAAAGGCATAATTTCAACAATAATTATGAAATTATCCACGTTGAAAGCAAAAGTTCTAGATTAACACTTTTAGAATTTCTTGAAATCAACAGGTACAATGCCCGTAAAATCCTTTTGAACGAACAAACAGATGTTGATAAGTCTCCATTACTGAATATATTTCCTTAATGGCATTTTTAGCGGCAAACTCCAATAATCACCTAGAATTTTTATGACTTATGCTTCCATTATTTGATCACGCAATTAACAATGTATTTAAACTCGGTTACACTGAATACCATCAGACAGTACAATGTAATACCTGAAGAAGCCACATCGTGGTGAAACAATTGTTGTAGTACTACAAACATTTTTGTGGAAATAAATTACTGTCTCATATATATTTTTCTTATATGTATCTTATATATACTTTTTGATATGTATAGTGGAAATTTTTCACATTTTTGAATGATTTTTAATTCCAAATACATCAACTTGAATTAATTCAGGTTCACAGAAGCCGTAATTCATACCTAGACTCAAAATTTTTATTCAGACTCAGTAGTTTTCCGCGTTCGTTTCAAGGGCTGTTACTATAAACCAAGTGCTTTTTTAGATTCATGTTCATTTTCATCATGAATAAAATAATTATTCGTTTGATTGCTGTTCCTATTTTTCATCGCAGGATATATTTGATACCATTTCAACTAGTTAATTATCGAAAAATATTTATTTCTTCAGTCTTAAATGAGACCACCAAAGTTGGATATATAAACTAGAAATAATAAGATATTATGTTCCAATTAATTTTTCGTTGAATCCCCTATACCGCTTGAAAACTCCCCAATTCAATTTTAATATTCTTATTCCTTAAGCACAACTCTAAACAACAGAAATGAGGAATGAAGATCAGAATATCATTAACGCTTCTTAATTCGAAAGACCCCGAAAAATTATAACTCTCAACTAGTGGTTAGCGATCTACTAAATTTTTATGGCTTCCTATTAAAAGCGCCGGTCCTCTACATTTCACAATAGAAACTAATTAAAGGCATCGTTGCGCTCAGGGTGGCATATTAAGAAACCAAAATAGTGTGCTGTATTGCTTTTCGGAATCTATGTCTTCAACGGGGAGTATTGGGACTCTTTTCAATACGGATTGTTTATAATGACATCGGCTTTAAAGTCGGATAAAGAACAAATCGTTTGAAATTAGGTACCTGTGGGGAGGGTAGTTTATTTTTATTTTTACTGCTACTTGGCCTACCTAATTTCACCCTATATGGTATTGAGAGTAGAATTTTATGGCATTAAAATGAATATACTATATATTATTTGAAAGATAAATTGAAATGCGAGTCGATTCTTGATAGAATTAATTAAATAATTTTTAGTTCAAAATTATATCTGGAAATTTCTACAACATATATCGAAAATTCTATAGTAAAATATTAAAATAAATAATATTTCAATATATATGATCATTATATTGGGAGTGGCTATAAAGATATATTTTTGAATATTAACTATAACATAAAGTTCAAATTGTTTTGAGTTTCATATAATGTTCATCAAAAATTGTGTAGTTTTTCAATTTTTTTTCAATAAATACTAATATTTATTAACATGATAGAACCGCCTGATAATTTTGTTACTGCTATATTTTGACTAATTGAACTAATCAGAATAACACAAAATTATTTATTTCAATTATTTAGTCGCAAAATTGTGAATTTTTTTTAAATCATCCCATTTATGAGTTAATTTTTAACACATTAATTTTATAAAATAAAATAGAAAGGCCTTTTACTTGATAGAAGAAATATAACAAAATTTGAATATTAAAAACAAATTAATATATGTTTATCTTCTACAATTTTAATTTAAAAAATTTTATTCAAAAAACTTTTAGAATTAAATTAATGTCTAAAACAAGCACCGCTTATATTTAATAGACGTATATAATCTAAACTCAATATACAATGTCAAATGGAATAAATAAACCAAAAGATACACGAAAGTCCCTAAAATTAATAAATAAATATTTAAAGGAGACAAAATTTGTTTCTGGTCTTGCCCTCAAAACGCCATTTGTATCTTAAAAACATGAACACACTTAAAGGACCTCCCAAAGAATATAATTTATTTGAAATATTTGATATATTTAAATATTCGAATAAGTAAATTCAGAAATCTCTCAAAGCATGCACTATATCTTCAAAAAACAAATATAGTTCAAAGCAATTCCGTCTTCAGTCCTGAAATATACTCAAAATATCAAAATCAAAAAACTAACCTGTACCAAAGCACTCACCACGTGTAAATGAATAATGTTTCGAGACATAGATCATCTTTATAATTCAAGATTTATCTATGCTCTAACAGAATCAAAGAACAGTGTGAGCTATTTTTAAGGCTTACTTAAATTTCATTGACATTGCATAATGAGATTTATTGAAGCCAAGATATAATTATATATTATATATAAAATAAAATAGAAAGGCCTTTTACTTGATAGAAGAAATATAACAAAATTATAATATTAAAAACAAATTAATATATGTTTATCTTCTACAATTTTAATTTAAAAAATTTTATTCAAAAAACTTTTAGAATTAAATTAATATCTAAAACAAGCACCGCTTATATTTAATAGACGTATATAATCTAAACTCAATATACAATGTCAAATGGAATAAATAAACCAAAAGATACACGAAAGTCCCTAAAATTAATAAATAAATATACCCTGTTAGAGCATAGATAAATCTTGAATTATAAAGATGATCTATGTCTCGAAACATTATTCATTTACACGTGGTGAGTGCTTTGGTACAGGTTAGTTTTTTGATTTTGATATTTTGAATATATTTCAGGACTGAAGACGGAATTGCTTTGAACTATATTTGTTTTTTGAAGATATAGTGCATGCTTGGAGAGATTTCTGAATTTACTTATTCGAATATTTAAATATATTAAATATTTCAAATAAATTATATTCTTTGGGAGGTCCTTTAAGTGTGTTCATGTTTTTAAGATACAAATGGCGTTTTGAGGGCAAGACCAGAAACAAATTTTGTCTCCTTTAAATATTTATTTATTAATTTTAGGGACTTTCGTGTATCTTTTGGTTTATTTATTCCATTTGACATTGTATATTGAGTTTAGATTATATACGTCTATTAAATATAAGCGATGCTTGTTTTAGACATTAATTTAATTCTAAAAGTTTTTTGAATAAAATTTTTTAAATTGAAATTGTAGAAGATAAACATATATTAATTTGTTTTTAATATTCAAACATTAATTTTAAATTTAAAAATTTTCTATTAACAAAAATTGAATGTAATTTCAAAAAATTTTTCAAAAATTCCCTAAAAAAGATTGAAAATTCTATTTTTCAAGAATAATTTATGATCTTCTTCCTTACATACTGGAAGTAAAGGTTATGAAAAGAGTATGATACCTTCATACACTTTTCATACTTCTTGCCAAATTGTGCGAAAAAAAAATTTCGTGATTTATCTTCACATAATTATGCATGAAACTTCGAGTCATTTCACATTCAAATATTAAATTTGTATTCCATCGAATTTGTTTTTACGCAACTAAAATATCAAATTAAAATACCTCAGGCGCCATGAAGCCGCTCCTTTCAATTTTTGATCATAACTGATATATTAAGATTCAAGTGTCTAGGTCTTTTAGTTCGGAAATTAGCAATTTTACCAACAGTCGTCTGCCCGGAATATGGATCCTAACAAAGTTTAGTACACATGTTCGTCGTATCATTCAACACCTAAATATCAAATTTCATTGCAGTCGAATCGGGCCTATTGGGAAAATAGTAAACTATTTCAAATGTTTTTTTTCTATTTTATTTTATACATAATATATAATTATATTTAGGTTTGGATAGATCTCATTATGTAATGTCAGTGGTTTAAAGAAAACCTTATAATATCTTACTGGTTTCTGTGATTTTGTGACGCATATAGAATATCTTGATTTTTAAAGTTAGTCTGTTTAAGGAATTATCCGGTTACCACTCTGAGGTAAGATATACTGATTGTTAGTTGATTTTGATATTTTAAATATGATTCAGGGCCGATGAAGAGATTATCGGAAGTCTAATAGTTTTTTGAAGATAAAGTGCATGTTTTGAGAGATTTTTGAAGTAACTTATTTGAATATTTGAATATATTAAATACTTCAAATAAATTTTTTTTTTTTGAGAAGTCCTCAAGTTGTGTTTTATGTTTTTGAAAAGGAATTGGTGTTCATTATGGTAAGATCAGAACTAATATTTTGTCTCCTTCAAATATTTATTCATTACTTTTAAATTGACAATTTATATTTGTTGGTTTATTTATTCCATTTGATATTCTATAATGAGTTTTGATTGTATACGTCTATTAAATATGAGGTGTGATTATGTAGACATTAATTTAATTCTAAAAGTTTTTGGAATAAACATTTTTTTGAAATTAAAATTGTAGAAGACAGATTATATCTGTTTTGATACTCAAATTTTGTTATATTACTTCTATCAAGTAGAAAGCCTTTTGCTATTTTATTTCTATTTCATTTCAAATGTGAATAACTGCGAAACCATTAGACCGATTTTGCTCATTAACAAACTTGGCCGAAAAATTTAGATCCTGAAGTCACTTTCAAAAGTTTCTGTCTATTCGAATTTTGAACGGAGCGGACCGACAGAATTACAGGATTATTTATTTTGTGCTTCCGAAAGTAAGCGTAGAATATCGATAAAATTTCAATATGATGCCATTATGTGTGAAATACAACATCATTTAAATGTCCTCCGCGTGATCTCTTAGAGAACTCTATCCTGGAGAGGTAATTTTTGATGACTCGACAGCACATTTCGGGCAATGTCTTACCAATAACTTGACAGATATTCGTTTTCAGATTTTTTATAGTATGAGGATTATCAGCATAAACAAGATCCTTTGCATAACCCTACAAAAAAAAACCGAAGGCGATAAAACACAAGATCAATTCACATCGCCGAAACGAGAAATATACGCGTCCTGGAAATTTTTCTTGCAATAAAGCCAAAACGGGTAGTGCTGTGTGGTTTGTTGCATCACATCTCCTTCAATTCCATATCATTAATTTCAGGCCTAGAAAAAAAAATCGGCAATCATTTGTCTATAGTGATTAGAATTGACGGTTTGAGTGAAATCTTCATCATTTTCAAAGAAGTAAGAGCCAAGCACTCCACCAGACCAAATCACACACCATACAGTGACTTTTTCTGGATTAATTATCTCTCAGCAGTTACATGAGAATTTTGCTTGTTTACATAGCCACCAAGTGAAAAATGTGCTTCGTCTCTGAAGAAAATTCGATGCGAAGAATCGTCATCCAAACGTTGTTCTTCAAGCAATGTTGATGAACAACTCTCTTAGAATCAGACTATATCCATCAATCATTCTAGATTATTTCAGATTATCTGATGTACTACTCTGTCAAGAAAGTACCGGGAATTTTCAATTAAAACAACATTTTTACATTTAATCGTCAAAATTTATTGGGTCGCCTTCAAAATAGGCTCCATTTGCTCCAATACATCTATGCCAACGGCACTTCCAATTATCGAAACATTTTTTATAGGCGCTTTCCGGGATGGACTTTAGCTCTCGCGGCGAATTTTGTTTTATGGCTTCAATCGACTCAAAACGGGTGCCACGAAGGGGCAATTTTAGTTTTGGGAAGAGGAAAAAGTCGCAGGGAGCCAAATCCGGCGAATACGGTGGTTGCTGAAGCACGTTTGTTGAGTTTTTGGCGAGAAAGTCAGTCACAATCGTAGCTCGGTGAGAAGGCGCGTTATCGTCATGCAAAATCCATGAGTTGTTCGCCCACAAATTTGGCCGCTTCTTACGGATACGCTCACGCAAACGTTTCATAACGCCTAGGTAATACTCCTTGTTTACCGTCTGACCCTCTGGAACGAATTCGTAGTGCACCACGCCACGGATATCGAAGAAAACAATGAGCATCACCTTCATTTTCGAGCGGCTTTGGCGTGGTTTTTTCGGTTTCGGCTCATTTTTTGCCACCCATTCCGATGATTGCTGGCTTGTTTGCATATCGTACTCGTAGACCCAGGTCTCATCACCAGTTATAATGCGTTCTATGAATGTAGAATCGGAATTACAGCGATCCAGCATGTCTGAAGCAACCTGTTCGCGATGACGTTTTTGAAGAAAATTCAGGTCTTTCGGTACGAGTCGTGCGGCCACCTTTCTCATGCCCAAAATATCAATCAAAATCGTACGTGCGGACTCGTGGGATATCTCAAGATCATGTGCTATCTCTCTCAAGCTGGTACGACGGTTTTCCAGCACCCTTCACTTAATTTTATCGACGTTATCTACGATCGAAGCCGTCGATGGGCGACCACTTCACGACCGTCCTTAAAGGCTCTGTACCACTGATATGCAGGAGTTTTCGATAGAGCATTATCACCAAAGGCCTTTTGCAACATTTTCAATGCATCGGCACACGAAAATTCATTTGCAACACAAAACTTTAAACAAATTCTTTGCTCAACGTAATCACCCATAGTAAAAATCGGCACGCACTCTGACATCGACTGACTTAATCAGCTGTTGCAAACACACTAGTTGACAGATCCCGCTCAAGCTTGGCATAGTAATTAAGGACAGTGGTACCAACCTAGGAAAAAAAAATTTTACCTGCCTCATTGCCCCGCCAGATTTAAATCGATAATTCCCGGTACTTTCTTGACAGAATGTATTTTCATAATAACGTTGGACTACCTAGCAGACTTGATAGCAGAATCTGAGGATACTGTTTACATCCCTTGCTCTCTGGCAGAAATTTCCATACCCAAGAATCAAGCCAGCATCGTCCGAGACTTTCCATTAGCAAATTACAATTTATCTACCGCTGTTTGATTTAAAACGCTGTACTTTCAGCCTAGCTTATTAAATTATATGGCCAATTTTCTCCGAGTCTGGACTGCAGAAAGCATCTCGATATCTTTGTTTTCGCTTTTGGGTTTTTGCATCCATCTTTGTACTGTGAAATTCTGATGCACAAGTATTTATTCTGGAAGAGTAATAACCAGTTTTTATGAATTCTTACATATTTGACTTGCTACATTTAACAATATTCTCAAATAAATCCAAAGTAACAAGGATATAGGAAGTCATTGAAAATATACAGGGTGATCCATTTAAAAAATCTGTAAAACACCTGTATATTAGAAAATTAATTCCGGAGATGCAGAAAAAATGAAAACACAAGGAGCCTGCATTCAAACGGAATTATAAGATGTCTGGTTCGCAGCTGTGGAAGCGCAATGCACTATTGAGGTATATTAAATAAGCTCATCTTTTTTCCACTTATTCAGTTAACTGTGCTTTTGATATCTTCTCAATATTCCTGAAACAGGTTGAGCATCAGTCATAACTGAAAAAAATTCAATATACATCAAATATATGGAAACAGTACACGAGATGCCGCCCCCCACATGTGGGACCATAGAAGAAAAATGAATATCGCAATAGGCCCGGGATTCGCAAGAAATATGCCTACCAGTCCCAACTTCATACACTATTCACCGTCCCGCGTCTGAACTCGCCCCTCGCAGTCGGGCAGAAACAAAAAAGTTCCGGCGTATAAATAAAAGAGTAAATAAAAGTGCAGCAGGCGCAGCGGCCTCCCCCGGATCTGAATTTTAAAGCAAAGGGTAGAAAATGATAAATCTGAGTCGCCCGCGGGATGTCTTCGGCAGACCGAAGTTAGTCACGTGGAAAGCTCGAGCAAGAATGCAAACTGAATTTGTCAAGCAGCAACGTCCTTTGGCCTTCCTCAAACAATCCGCTGCTTTGCATCTCTCTCCGACCCTCCGGCGAATCAAAAGAACATTTGAGAAAGAATGCAGGAAATGTTTTCTTTGGTTGTGATTGAATTTGTGTTCCTGCTGGTTGGAAGCTACGGTCGCGGCTTTCTGATAGGATGAAATTGAATTTTTTATTGGTGTGCATTTCATTTGCGCGACGTTGTACAATTTGATTCTATTTTGAGAAAATCAAATATATCTTACATGATGAAAGTTCTCAATATTGAAGAGCTTTTTATTCTCTAAGGATCATACGAGTGACAAAATCCCTCATAGATTATATTAATTACATCATTACATTACGGTATTTACCCGCGTTATTTATGTGTCAAATATTCCGTCACCGTAACTTGATACGTATGGGATCGGTGACAATAACAAAAGAGAACAAAGTCCTTATGGAGTCCTCATTGTATTTTGAAGAGGCGCAGAGAAAGCTTCTTGGAAATAAACCTTCTGAGCGACTTAAACACGATTCTCTAGATAATAGTACACACAAGAGTCACTCTTGGTAACTCTTAGTAAGTAAACTTCTTTTAAATGCTTCTGATTAATTGCATGCTTTACGCTTTGAATACCGCCCTAGTTTTAATGTAAAATTAGTGATTGTACGCTCGTCCATTGTACTTCCACTCATCTTTTCATTCTTGTTTTTTTCCTTCAGTGTTGTTTAATCCAACTGGAATGTTTTAACCAAAATATTTATAAAGCTAAAGCGGCACAACCCTCACAAGTTATCTATTTGTATTGTATACTTTCTCTTGGTGCCTGGTTGCTGTTTGTTGTATTTATTAATAGTAGTTCTTCATTTATACTGCTCATGGTATTCGCAGAGCCTGATATGTAATTTATTTTGCATGTACTCTTGTGTGATCCCCGGTTACCCATTTCTTTGTTTGCTTTTATTGTGACATTCATTAACACGCTCAGAGGGTGGGGCACTATATTTATTTTATAATGCCCTCGTCAGTTTATGTTACATGTTTGCCATATGCATGTGCCTGCTTACTTTTAGAGATTGTATTCCGTGTGAACCAGTGGCGTTCTTTTGGATAGATCGCTAAGTAGTCCTGGTAGAGGACGACGTATCGTATAGAGGCAGTAAATAGCTCCGGATATCCAACGCTACTGTGATAATAAGTGAGTGATTGCTAGATCTGTGTTCCAAGGTACTGTGATCCCCAGGATTAATTTGCACAACCCTTCAGGTAGAGTTCGGTTCGTTTGTTACTAATATCTGAGCCTTCCTGGCCTTGGCCACCCCTTGGAGGCCAGATACAGTCTATTTGATAGTAAGTTTGCCGGTCGATCTGAATTATGCTAGATCCCCTCTTCAGGGAGATTTCCTGGGCATACCACGTTACCCACCTTACTTTCCATTCAAACTTACCCCTTGTAACTGTTAGGTTATGCACTGGTTACCAGAAGTGCAGTTGTAGGCTGTATCCTGTTCTCTCTAACCCTTTCCGCTGTATAAGAATGATATCCGATTCGAGCAAGTTACCGACCTAACGATTTGTAGAAATAAGTGATTTAGACTGTTAGGTTCACTGTGAAGCTTTACGAACGACTGAGTAGAGCAGACTTAACCGCAGTTTGATAAGTTTTTGTTTCCATTCATTGAGGGTTGTTGCTTTCCAATATAACTAATTTAAATATCGGTCGTTTTTTTTGGGTGATAAAAATTTTAATTGAAATAAAACATATTTAAATTAAGATTGAAGCCTAATTTTTTTTATTTGAAAGATAATTTTATGACATTTACATTTTGAAAATGATTTCCGGTATATGTCCACTACGACTAACTCTAAAGAACCGCATTCGACCAGACCAATTTTGGACTACTTTTTCGAGTAATTCAGGCCTTATTTCATCAATAACACGAGTTATATTGGCTTCCAAAGCGTCTATTGTTTCTGGTTTATCAGCATAAATCAATGACTTGCCATAACCCCAAAGAAAATAATCCAGTTATATTGGCTTCCAAAGCGTCTATTGTTTCTGGTTTATCAGCATAAATCAATGACTTGCCATAACCCCAAAGAAAATATACCAGTGGAGTTATGTAGCATGATCTTGGAAGCCAATTAATTGGACCATTTTTCGAAACAATGTTATCGCCAAATCTTTCTTTCAATAAATCAATTGTTACGGTAGCAGCATGGGGTGTAGCACCATCTTGTTGAAACCAAAACACTTCTAGGTAGATACAATTCAACTTTTTAAACAAATAATCATTGATTATCGATCTGTAACGAGCACCATTCACTATGACATTAGCTCCAGCATCGTTTTTAAAGAAATATGGACCGATGATGCCTCCAGCGTGAAAAGCACACCATAGAGTGCATTTTTGAGGATGCAATGGAACCTGCAGAACTTCTTGAGAATTGTTCTCACTCCATATACGGCAATTTTGCTTGTTTACATAGCCGTTAAACCAGAAATGAGCTCCATAGCTAAATACAATTTTACAATAAAAAAGTGGATCAACTTCAAGCTATTCTAGGGCCCAATCAGCAAACAAACGACGCTTATAATGGTCAATATGGTTTAGTTCTTGAACCAGTTGGATCTTGTATGGTTGTAGACCAAGATCTTCACGCAAAATTTTCCATGTGATGGATGCACAGAGTCCAACTTGTTGTGAACGTCGAGGAATAGACAAATCTGGATCATCATTAACACTATGACTTACAGCAGCGATATTTTCTTCTGTACGTACGTGTTGTTGTTGTTGCATCGAGTAGAGAAAATGATGTCCGAAATCTAGCGATAGTTCGACGCATAAGCTGCTCTGATGGACGATTATGTAAACCATAAATTTCACGAAGTGCTCTATAAGTTTGGCGAATAGAACACTGATTTTGAAAATAAATTTCAACAATTTGTAAACTTTGTTGCTGCGTGAGTCTTTCCATGATAATTTGTCAATGCTTACTGAACATAAATGTCAAAACAACATGGCTTCTACCTTCTGTCAAATCATAGTTATCCCTATCGAAAGTTCTATCACTCCAAAAAAACACCCGGTATATTATTCTGACACTACTTTGTTTTGTATATTTGAACCTCTCGTCACTGTTTCTTTGCTCCTTAATGTGTAATTTGGGTTCTCCTATTCTCCTGCCACTGAATGATCAGCGCTCTTCAGAGTACTCCGTAAAATCCCGGATATGTTAGAGTACTCTGTAAACACGGGATAGCTCAATATACTGTAAAAGCCGAGTATTTTGTTTACCTTAAAATATTTTTGTAATTTTTAAAATGTAAGAATGTTACTTTGTCTGAGATTCTAATGTACGTTGGGGCAAGAAAACTGAACTACCACTCTGTCAACTATCTGTGTTCCTGTAGGCGCAAGCGTCATATCGTAGATGATAGTCAATGGATTCTAACCTTAGTCAATTGTTATGATGGTCACGTAGCATCATCACACCACGTGTACTTTCGAGTACCTTTGTACTTTATTACAAAATGTGTTTTCGATGTGAATAGAGGTAAGTAAAAAGTTTTACACAATCAAGTGTGCCATAAATAACCTGGATATGTTACCCAAACATTATAATTCCAACAGATTATGGATCCGGTACACGCTTCACCGCGTTTGTGATTTTTTAGATATTTGTGTTCATTTATGTGAATACTGAAGTTACAAAGGATATATTTGAGTTTGCACTTCAATTTAAGATTACATTAGACTTGCAGTATGTGAATTGCTGAGGTTCATTTTCCATACATTGGGACCAAAAATTGAGAGACCGAAAGTGTTTATTTAATTGATTCAGATATAAAAGCTATCTGGATTAAACTGATAAGGAAGATAAACGTCACTGTTTGGACGACAATTTCAGGAAGTTTAGATGTTCATCTCTTGGAAGTTTGGTTGGAAGTTTAGATGATTGTCTTTTGGACATTCCATTCTATGAAACAATCAAGAATTTAGAAGTTTTATTCACTGAAACACTTGTGAGGTTGGAAGTACAGATCCATTAAAGAGGAAAGAATGTTACATGATGTACCGATATGAATTTATTGCCTTATATCATTTGAATGTCCAGATTATGGGTCTTCAGAAATTGGATGCATCATAACAATTAAGACGTTGGAAGTTCAGGTGATGAATTTCTATACATTGAAACAAATAAGAGTTTGTAGACAAAATGTATCGAGTCGAGATTATAAAATACTACTTAACCAATCAGCAGAGAGAAATAAAAAAATTAAAAAATAAAAAACGAGTGTGGAATTAGACACAGAAATTGAAAGTCAAATTTGGCGAAATTTAAGAACAAGTTGCTATATAGTTGGCTGGCTTTTGAAGTGACCCTTTCTATTCAAGTACTGATTAATCCCAGATGATTGCTTTCACTAAGCTATAAGTCCGCCAGTTTGTTGCGCTTTTGGCTACTTTAAGCGATATTCACCGATTGTTTTCCATGCAGCTGACGATATTTTTCGTTCAGTTGTACAGTCATGTTTCATTCACTGTCACATATCGATGTAAACAATTCTGTTTACTTCATTTGAACAACTCCAAACATCACTTGGAATAATCGACTTGTTGTTTTTGTCCCCCTGTTAGTAAATACGGACATTTCGTATGTTTCGATTCACCCACCTCTTTTGGGTTAACAGAGCATGGTGTATTATCGGTGTCCCTACGATCATGTTGGAATTCAGCAAACCAGTCAATAAGGATCAATTTTCCTGACCCAAAGTGCGGATAATACATATCAAGCCAAGCTTGAACGGGGTCTTTTCCCAATAATAGGCAATCTTCACATGAGAATCATTATATTTCATTATTCTGTGAATCACAGAAGCTGTTTTTTTGGCGTTGTAGGAAAGAAAAAGAAGTTATGTCCTAACAATCTCTGGGTGGTGCAGGATTTTGAGATAAATTGACCATAGAAACTCCTCAAAGTCTTCTCATTGATTTCTGTAAAATAAATACCGAACTTCTCTACTACCAGTTTGGGATTAGAGATAACAGAATCATTAACCTTCAGAGATATCGATTTTTCTTCTTGGATTGATTACCTAGTCCGTCATTTTCAAGATTTGTTGTCGTCAGATTTATCGAAATTTTTTAAATTATAGTTCAACTTTATAATATTTATAAGACGAGAATATTTGATCTTTGGGGTTTTGTACAGTTTGAGTGCTTCGGAACTTTTCAAATTTTTAATCAGCCAATGTGAGTTCCTGAAATGTTCTCTTGCCTCGACAATCTGAAAATTAACCCTTTTAGGACGCAATGAAGGAAAAGAACGTACTGTACTCAAGGGACGCGCAACATTAATTAAAGATCTGAGAACATTGACGGAATAGGAAAATTTATGATCAATGAGCTGACATTGATAGATAAAGAGAAAGGTGGTTTGAAAAAGAAGATTACTCAATTTTCTCCGAAAAAAATCTATTAACTCTTGGCTCCAAAGAATCAAGCCTTATGATCTCATATGTAAGGTTCACAAGCGAAAACCTTAGTGGAACTCTTGATACCATTTGTGACACTGTTGTCTACTTTGGTAGAAGAGGTTATACCATTTTTACTGATGAAAAAACGTAACGGTTCACAGGAATCTACAATCAGATTATGTCCCGTGAACAAATCGTCAACCTGCCTCCTTCCTGGGTCACTAACATTCAGGTAGTTTACGTTTTGATCATCACATAAAAATACAATATTGGATATAGAAGCACAGTAATTCAAAACATATTCTAAGATATTAATAAATAGAGAAAAATTACCTGCTGACTGTCCGTATACACTCAAAATACAGAAAATGACCTCTTCTAACTTTATTCTGACTCCACAAATCTCACAGTTCTTCCAAACCGAAAACTTATAAACATTTAGGCTTTCCACTTGATAATCACTTCTCACATACACGGCGCATCCTCCATGCTCTCGCTCTGCTTTGCAGTAAAAACCAGCAACTTTGTATTCACTGGGAGTCAAAGAACTAATCCTTTCCGATGTGCACCAGTGCTCTGCCACACTTACAACGACTGCAGAAATTAGACCAAGAAAAACTTCTAGACTCATAAATTTGTTAACTATGATTCGAACACGTGAATTCTACCAGGTTTTCGTATTCGCACGAGCATAGCTCCTTCACCAAGTGACTACTCAGCAGTCTCCACAGTCCATCCCAATAGGTAGAAAGTGTGTAAAAATTACGCCATATCATCGCGCGAAGCGAGAACCCCTC
Source organism: Megalocaria dilatata (assembly GCA_034642435.1). Lineage (NCBI taxonomy): Eukaryota > Metazoa > Arthropoda > Insecta > Coleoptera > Coccinellidae > Megalocaria > Megalocaria dilatata. The sequence continues at coordinate 44,535,052 of CM067859.1, read as the reverse complement.
CGAAGAGATGAACCCACCAGTTTCAAATTTGTGCCCCAACTCGAAAGCCAGAACCGTCTGTTTGGTAGTAGCAAAGCACTATTCAACCTCTACTGTATCTGCAGGTCAGTACCCGAGTTGGTTTGTGACGCAGCTCACCCGCCGGAAGGAATTCTTATCCATCCATCCGAACACAGTCTCATGAACTAAGATAATAGCAATATTGATGACTACTATTGATCCTGGTACGAGCACCGTCAAACGGCCTGTATGTCTTGACCCGCCAAACCCATGTGAAGTCATTTGATTGATCCTTTAGTCAAGCACTAACGGCTAAGCCATTTCGTCGAGATCCACAAACCCTAAAAAGTTACGCATTGATCTGGTCAATGCCGGGACAAGCCAGTTGAACCGTCAAGTCCCGTTAAACCCCGAGTCATTTCATGAGAATATCCCGAACATGGGGGTCTGCGAACAGATAAATGAAATACCTCCCTAGTCCAGCATGCAGACTTTCAACCACTACCCCCTCGAGTCCAACACCAATGGGGTGGCCAGGTGGTACAAGTAACACCTGAGGGCAAACCATCTTCCCGAGGTAAGGCAGTATGCTACATAACGCACTCAGTCATTACACCGAATCCGGAGATTTATACTGCGATAGGGTAGAGTTCGCCCGTTTTAAGGGAAAAGCCCTGTGCTGCGACAAACTCCCTATCACTGAGTTAATCAACCAGCTCAGCCTTCCATTTCACCAGAACGGCAAAACTAGGGCCCCATATGGAGATCTTCCACCATACAGGTCCAGTGACTGGCGCGAAATGGCATTACGTTAGACACCAAGCCTTAACCCTTCATTTCGCCGGGAATAAACTAGGGTCCTAGTCAAAGCAAGCACCCCCATCATGACAAGATCTACTGCCTGGAGGGCGCTATATTTTGGACATTCAATATCGACGCAGTTAAATTTTTCACTATTTCACAGAAAAAAGCCTATTATGTTAAACACAAATTGGTGGTTTTAAAGCTTCGCAGTATATGGCTAGAAACCGCCCCTGATATATTCATCTCAAAAATACGGACGTTTTTCTAATGAAATTCACTAGATAATACCTCTATGAACGGCGACTCACATGTCGCCATTCATAGAGAAAATGATCGGTGGAAATTATCGACATAGTCAACCCAACAATTAGACTGGCGTTTACAAATTTAAATGCTTGCAATCAATTCTGAACCTGTTTTTACTGCACGTGATAATTTCATTTGGTTCCAGATCAACATAAATCGAAGAAAATTTATATGAATATACCCAAACACCAACTATTTTTGGCAACCTCAGTACGTGTTTATTTATTTGCTCCAAACATAAAACCATGTGAAAAACTGTATCATTATCAAATAAATTCTATTAGCCGACTGCATCTCAGTATAAGGCATTAGTGCCAAGCAGGTAAAAATAAATAATTCAAGCAATTGTCCTCTGGATATATCACGTAATCGAAGAAAACACTCCGATTCCTCCCTACCCCGACTTCATCTCCCACAAAGGCAGAAGCTGGAAACCTTTACTGTGCCGCATCGTCTGTACACAGTTGGCCTGGTAATTTAATAACCACCCCGTTGGTGGCGGCAGCCCCCGATACCCTCAGTCTTATTGATTTAATAAAGAAATGATCGCACAATGTGCTCCCTTACACCCTAAACCTGTGTATATTACACCTTATTTTTTCTGGACCCGAAAATAATCCATTTCATTTGTTATTTCACCAACAACTAGCGGGTGTTCTTTTTTAGAGTGATAAAACTTTCGATAGGGATAACTGTGATTTGACAGAAGGTAGAAGACATGTTGTTTTGACATTTCTGTTTAGTAAGCATTGACAAATTATCATGGAAAGACTCACGCCGCCAAAACATTTACAAATTGTTATGATTTATTTTCAAAATTAGTGTTCTATTCGCCAATTTTATAGAGCACTTCCAGAAATTTATGGTGTACATAATCGTCCTTCAGAGCAGCTTATTCATCAAACTATCGATAGATTTTGGACAACATTTTCGCTTCTCGATGCAACAACAACAAGACAACGAACTGTACGCACAGAAGAAAATGTCGCTGCTGTAAGTCATAGTGTTAATGATGATCCAGATTTGTCTATTCGTCGACGTTCACAACAAGTTGGACTCTGTTCATCCACCACATGGAAAATTTTGCGTAAAGATCTTGGTCTACACCTATACAAAATCCAACTGGTTCAAGAACTAAAGCCACTTGACCATAATTAGTGTCGTTTGTTTGCTGATTGGGCCCTAGAACAGCTTGAAGTTGATCCACTTTTTTACTGTGAAATTGTGTTTAGTGATGGAGCTCATTTCTGATTGAACGGCTATGTAAACAAGCAAAATGCCGTATAAGGAGTGAAAACAATACTCAAGAAGTTCTGTAGGTTCCATTACATCCTGAAAAATGCACCGAATAGTGTGCTTTACACGCTGAAGGCATCATCGGTCCATATTTCTTTAAAAACGATGCTGGAGCTAATGTTGCAGTGAATGGTGCTCGTTACAGATTGATGATCAATGATTATTTGTTTCAAAATTTGAATCGTATCAACCCAGAAGTGTTTTGGTTCCAACAAGATGGTGCTACACCTCATGCTGCTACCGTAACAATTGATTCATTGGAAGAAAGATTTGGCGATAACATTATTTCGAGAAATGGTCCAATTAATTGGCCTCCAAGATCATGTGACTTAATTCCACTCGATTGTTTTCTTTGGGGTTATGTCAAGTCATTGGTTTATGCCGATAAACCAGAAACGATAAACGCTTCGGAAGCCAACATAACTCGTGTTATTGATTAAATAAGGCCTGAATTACTCGAAAAAGTGGTCCAAAATTAATCTGGCCGAATGCGGTTCCTCAGAGCTAGTCGTGGTGGACATATGCCGGAAATAATTTTCATAACATAAATGTCATAAAATTAACTTTCAAATAAAAAAAATAGCTTTAATCTTAATTTAAAAGTGTTTCATTTGAATTTAAGTTCTATCACTCTAAAAAAAACACCTGATATATTGAAACGGGCAAATTGTGTTCAAGATTGTTAGTATTAAGAGTATATAAGTTCGTGCGGCTTTGGTAACATATGTCGCTACTATTTTTCAATCAATTGTTTCATTGAGCAACACCTTCATTTTGAAGTGTCATCATTAGGCTTTTCTTTCAGCATTTGTCATTTCGCTGAAGAGTAAACAAAAAATTTTTTGTGTGCTCTGAAAATGTCGAATTTTGTACAAAGTAATGTATTTTGCGGGTAGTTCTATTTCAATATAAAAAAGGCTACCGAAAGTCATCGTATTTTAGTGGATGTCGTGCCCTAGTTGAACGAACCTGCCTGATTTTAAAGTGGAAATTTCGATTTAGATGACGAAAAACGACCAGAGCACCACCAGAGTTCAAGGATAAAGAATAAGACGCATCGATGAAGATCCATCGCTAACGCAAGAGAAACTCGCAAAAACAATTGAAGCCACTCAGCCAGTGCTACCATTTAACAGCAATGGAAATGATCCGAAAGGTAGAAAATTGGATACCTTATCAACTGAAGGAAGAGACGTCGAAGTCGTTTTTCACGTGAGAACAACTGCTTCAACGGCAAAGGGAAAAGAGGTTTTTGCATAGAATTTAACTGGCGATGAAAAGTGAGTCCATTATGATAATTCAGTATGTCGGGCAACGTACGAATTCCTAATCATCAACTGTCAAGCCGAATATTCATGGCGACCAGGTCAAGCTGTATATTTGGTGAGACCAGCTGGGTGTGATGTATGATGAGCTTCTACAGTCGGACGAAAGGATCATAGGGTCTTTCTACCGACGACAATTGATGGGCTTGAGCTGAACATAGCAATAAACGACAAAGTTATTTTGCAGCATGATACATGTTTCGTCGCCTGTTGAAATGTACTTAGATGGAAAGTAGTGCCCCACCAGCCGTACAGCCCAGATATTACTCCTTTCGGTGCAACATGGCCTGGATGACCAGGACTTCCCCAATTACGATGAAGTCAAAAAATGGCCAAAGAGCCGGCCATTTTTCACCATGACATACGTCAGTTGCCAGAAATATGGGATAAGAAAATGGCTACCGATGGACAGTACCTGGACATTTGAATATATGACTAGTTTTTCATAATAAGGTTTCAATTGTCGAAAAAACCGCACACACTCATTTATATATAGCATTTTGGGTAAGTTACAAATTTCTTCCGTTGACTCTATTCCGAACGAATTGAAGAAATTCTTGATGTGCAAATTCATTAAAACAAGGAAATGAAGCACAAATTTCACATTTTAATACGCGAAAAAGGTGTTTGTTCTTGAATAGTAAGTAAAAAATCTATATTCAAATCTATTTCGAATCATTTAATGATACTATACTCATCGTAATCCTCATATATTTTTATGATCGCCTGGTTAAAATGAAGAACTGTAGATTATAGTAGGTTTCACCTAATGAGAACAAGGAAACGGTCACAGAAAGTCCAATAAGTTGGGATGAAAAAAAATAATATTCGACCCTGAAATTAAAGACGCGTTTGATTAAATAATACACACGTATTGGTTTATTTCTATTTATTTTTGTGAGTTGCTCACATGAAATGTTTCATTTACATAGTTACTTCATCAAATGCTTATAAGCAACTGATTTAAATTTTGGTAACATACCGTATTTAAATGGTTTTAAGATGAGGGTACAATGAAGTTTTTTATTACCGTTGGTAAAACCACCAGGTTCCTAGATGAAAAGATCTAATAGAGGTGAATTAGATAACTCAGTTTATTCATTCAATGAATTCCCCGAACTTCTTCATCGGTTTATTTCTAAACTTTATAACAGGTTTGGTTTCACGCCCCTATTTTCTTCATGTAAAATTTTGAAACGGTCGTGAAAATCATGTTTCCCTTTTATGAGATGTTCCGCATACTTAGAATCCAACTTACAATCGACAAGGTTTTTATTTCTCAAAGCATATCAGTATTTCGTTGATGGAAATACCCTTCTAATAATAGGAAAAATATTCCTGAAGCCCTAACACTTACTACTTTTCAATAGCTCAATAAGACCAATTTACAGTAGCAATTAGTCAATTTTGTGAAGGGACGGTTAAAATGGATGCATTTCATAACAGAAAAAGTACCTGAACTGTGTTGTTTACCATATTAGACATAAAATTAAGATTAAAAATCAGTCTGTTGAGTTTCGAAGTGAGTGGTTCCCTGTATGTAGTTGAGAAAGTGTTTGATGGACGGAATTGTCGAGACAGACGCAAGTGCTCTCTCCTGACAAATTTTGTTATATATATTCTGTCAATATATATTCTGTCAAGAAAGTACCGGGAATTATCGATTTAAATCTGGCGGGGCAATGAGGCAGGTAAAAATTTTTTTCCTACGTTGGTACCACTGTCCTTAATTACTTTGCCAAGCTTGAGCGGGATCTGTCAACTAGTGTGTTTGCAACAGCTGATTAAGTCAGTCGATGTCAGAGTGCGTGCCGATTTTTACTATGGGTGATTACGTTGAGTAAAGGATTTGTTTAAAGTTTTGTGTTGCAAATGAATTTTCGTGAGCCGATGCATTGAAAATGTTGCAAAAGGCCTTTGGTGATAATGCTCTATCGAAAACTCGTGCATATCAGTGGTACAAAGCCTTCAAGGACGGTCGTGAAGTGGTCGCCCATCGACGGCTTTGATCGAAGATAACGTCGATAAAATTAAGGAAAGGGTGCTGGAAAACTGTCGTACCAGCTTGAGAGAGATAGCACATGATCTTAAGATATCCCACGAGTCCGCACGTACGATTTTGATTGATATTTTGGGCACGAGAAAGGTGGCCGCACGACTCGTACCGAAAGACATTGTTTTCTTCGATATCCGTGGCGTGGTGCACTACGAATTCGTTCCAGAGGGTCAGACGGTAAACAAGGAGTATAACCTAGGCGTTATGAAACGTTTGCGTGAGCGTATCCGTAAGAAGCGGCCAAATTTGTGGGCGAACAACTCATGGATTTTGCATGACAATAACGCGCCTTCTCACCGAGCTACGATTGTGACTGACTTTCTCGCCAAAAACTCAACAAATGTGCTTCACCAACCACCGTATTCGCCGGATTTGGCTTCCTGCGACTTTTTCCTCTTCCCAAAACTAAAATTACCCCTTCGTGGCACCCGTTTTGAGTCGATTGAAGCCATAAAACAAAATTCGGCGCGAGAGCTAAAGTCCATCCCGGAAAGCGCCTATAAAAAATGTTTCGATAATTGGAAGTGCCGTTGGCATAGACGTATTGGAGCAAATGGAGCCTATTTTGAAGGCGACCCAATAAATTTTGACGATTAAATGTAAAAATGTTGTTTTAATTGAAAATTCCCGGTACTTTCTTGACAGAGTAGTATGTGGAGAATTCATGATGAAATTAAAAGCCAGGACATCTTTTGAAAATGTTAAAAAAGCCTACTTCCGATATTTTGATGTCTTAATTGGAGATCCAGACGAGCAGTGGGGTCTCCATGTATGCTGTGTTAGTTGAGAAAAAGCATGCCTTTTGCAGTCCCTAGGGTAGGGTAAGAACCCACTAAGTACTGAGACGATTGCTATTTTTGCCTGACAAAGACTGAAGGTTATTCCAGAAAGGGAAATCACAAGATCGGCTATCCAAATTTTCAGTCTGCAATACGACCTGTTCCTCATAATGCAGATTTACCAGTGCCGATCGCACCTTTAGGTCCGCAAAATATTGTTTTGGAAGATATTGGAGACAACGCATCATCAGGCAGGTCCGAAGACAGTGCACCGACCCTACTTTTACTCTCCCAGTTCCGGTGAGCCACATTGAATTGCTCAAAGTGAGTTAAATGATTTAGTACCTGATTTGGAGTTATCAAAGCAACAGTCCGAACTTCTTGATTTCCGTCTTAAGTAATGGAACTTATTAGGCAACGCGACGAAAATTACGAATTTCAGTGAAAGAAATACTCCGTTTTCTGCATTCTACAGTATTGAAAATTCGTTGTGTGTGTACCGATTTTGATGTTTCAATGTAGGAACTTGATATTGAGCATTCCCCCTCTGAGTGGCGTTTATTTATAGATTCGTCTGAATACAGTTTAAAAGCTGTATTATTGCATGATGGAATTTCAAAACCTTCTTTACTACTTGCCCATTCAGTGACTATTCAAGAAAGTTATGAAAATTTGTGCACTCTTTTGGGTAAAATAAACTACATTACGTATAAATGGCAGATATGTGGGAACTTCAAAGTTATAGCAATTTTAGTATAACTTCAGGAAGAATATACAAAATATTTCTGTTTTCTTCTTCTATGAAACAATCGTGCAGTATATGAGCACTATGTAACAAAAATTTGACCAGAAAGAAGTGTTTTTCAACTGGGTTCTCAAAATGCTAAACTTAGACCTCTTGTAAACCCCAAAAATGTCCCTCTGTCTTCTCTTGACATTAAGCTTGGGGTGATGAAAAACTTTGTGAAGGCTATGAATAAAAACGGTAATGGATTCAAATACTTAAAACAAGTCTTTCCCAAGTAAAGTGATGCCAAATAAAAGGAAGGCATTTTTATTAGACCACAAATCATAAAATTGCTGGACGACGTTAATTTTACAGAGAAGGACAATGGAGATTCGCTATCAAGGTCGATGAGATCCAGCCATGATAGGTGAATACTGGTGGTTTTTGAAAAGCAAAGATATAACCCCTCATAAAAAGAAAAAATTGAATTTGATTATTATGTCAAATCAATATTTTTCATCTTTGTATTTTTCTTGAATGAAAGGTACGTTCAGTGGTAAAGTGGTATAAAGTCGATATATACGGTTGAAAAATCCTGAAATAATTTTTTTCAATACACATCAAATATTGTAACATTAAATGTGGATATATAAATGTAACAAGAAAACCTTACGTGCTACAACTTTTTTTTCTTCATTCTGATAATTTATGTTGGACATGATTAAACGAGTTTTTGAAAATTATTATATCTATATAAAAAGGTTTATGAAAATTAGAAAAATTATGTTTATTATTGACTATTGTTGTTGTTAAATCGAAATAATTTTGAGTTTTCAATCTCTACCATTACCATTACCATTATAAACTCAATACTTTTATGTTTTAATGTTTTATGTTTTAAGTGGGTTCAAGGGAGTCCCCATAATGAAGCCTTCTGTACTGTTGTAGATTTCACCATTAAAACTGAAATGATTTCGATTCAAGTAAATTTTTAGTTAATGGATGATATCTGATTTTATTACGCTATTCAGTTTATTTTCGAATTATCTTCAACAAGGGTTATTACATCTACAGGTGGTACATGAGGATTTAAGTTTACAACATCCAATGAAACATATTATGTGTTATTTCGATACTTTTAATTTTGTCAATGAACGTTAACAAATTTTTAATGAAAATTATGGTTGAAATTTACAAGAACCGCTGATGATATCCTTCAAGAATTTAAACATGTTGTATACTGAACCTATAGGTTTTATCGGATATTCTATTTTGTGATAAAGAATATGTCTGCATGTTCTCATAAAAATATAATGATTTCCAAAAGCTTGTTTCATCCAGTCTAACATAAATTATCAGCATATCATAGCATGACATAAATTATTAACAATTCCTTTATCTCCGCAAAATTTTAATCATGAATAGAATTTGATTAACAAATGAGGGCTATTCGCCATCAAAAAAAGACAGCATAATAGCAAGAAAACAATATAACAGTACTATTTACGATATATTCTCTATGATAAACTGTCTCAACAAATAAAGAAATTCCTCAATAACTTATACATATACGTATCTTTAAGAACCAATACTTCATTAGGAGAATTTTGATAAACTCAAAACCTTAAACGAACATCAATCACATCTGTCAGATGTTCATCAATTATCATGCCTTACCTGCCAAAAAACTTTCATTGGATAAACCGAAAGGTCCTTTAACACTATAATGAAGAAAAACCGACGCTCTTTCCTCAGTAATAAGTTGGATTCTATGTGTATGGAAAATCTAATAGAACAGAAACATTTAATTAACGTTTTGAAATATTGCATGAATAAATTAAGGGCATGATGTTGAACCTTTCAGAAATGTCCAAAACTTAACCGACTAAGAAATTCGGGGAATGTATTGAATGAACAAACTAAGTTATTTATTTCACGTTGTTGCTTTTCTCGAATTTCACTTCAACACAAATAAATTATTTTTTCAATTTCAGATTTGAAAGTTTGAAATTGTTTCAATCAGCAACTCGGTACAGAGTGAGGGAATGAATTTCAGAGTACCATATTTTTGTTATTTCCCTAAGATACTTATATCGTTAGGAAATTGTAGTCAACACTGTTAGACTCAGTGATGTTCTTTCCAAGAAAAAAAAAGTTACCATCATACTCCTACGCCCGTTAGAGTTTTGTGAAAACTGAAAGGATGAGAATTTCGAGATTTTGTGATAATCACACATACATTCTGTCAAGAAAGTACCGGGAATTATCGATTTAAATCTGGCGGGGCAATGAGGGACGTAAAAAATTTTTTTCCTAGGTTGGTACCACTGTCCTTAATTACTGTGCAAAGCTTGAGCGGGATCTGTCAACTAGTGTGTTTGCAACAGCTGATTAAGTCAGTCGATGTCAGAGTGCGTGCCGATTTTTACTATGGGTGATTACGTTGAGCAAAGAATTTGTTTAAAGTTTGGTGTTGCAAATGAATTTTCGTGTGCCGATGTATTGAAAATGTTGCAAGAGGCCTTTGGTGATAATGCTCTATCGAAAACTCGTGCATATCAGTGGTACAGAGCCTTCAAGGACGGTCGTGAAGTGGTCGCCCATCGACGGCTTCGATCGAAGATAACGTCGATAAAATTAAGGAAAGGGTGCTGGAAGACCGTCGTACCAGCTTGACAGAGATAGCACATAATCTTAAGATATCCCACGAGTCCGCACGTACGATTTCAATTGATATTTTGGGCATGAGAAAGGTGGCCGCACGACTCGTACCGAAAGACCTGAATTTTCTTCAAAAACGTCATCGCGAACAGGTTGCTTCAGACATACTGGATCGCTGTAATTCCGATTCTACATTCATGGAACGCATTATAACTGGTGATGAGACCTGGGTCTACGAGTACGATATGCAAACAAGCCAGCAATCATCGGAATGGTTGGCAAAAAATGAGCCGAAACCGAAAAAACCACGCCAAAGCCGCTCGAAAATGAAGGTGATGCTCATTGTTTTCTTCGATATCCGTGGCGTGGTGCACTACGAATTCGTTCCAGAGGGTCAGACGGTAAACAAGGAGTATTACCTAGGCGTTATGAAACGTTTGCGTGAGCGTATCCGTAAGAAGCGGCCAAATTTGTGGGCGAACAACTCATGGATTTTACATGACGATAACGCGCCTTCTCACCGAGCTACGATTGTGACTGACTTTCTCGCCAAAAACTCAACAAACGTGCTTCAGCAACCACCGTATTCGCCGGATTTGGCTTCCTGCGACTTTTTCCTCTTCCCAAAACTAAAATTGCCCCTTCGTGGCACCCGTTTTGAGTCGATTGAAGCCATAAAACAAAATTCGGCGCGAGAGCTAAAGTCCATCCCGGAAAGCGCCTATAAAAAATGTTTCGATAATTGGAAGTGCCGTTGGCATAGATGTATTGGAGCAAATGGAGCCTATTCTGAAGGCGACCCAATAAATTTTGACGATTAAATGTAAAAATGTTGTTTTAATTGAAAATTCCCGGTACCTTCTTGACAGAGTAGTATAACTTGTTTTATAGACTGATTCCTGGTAGGTTTTCGACACTGTAGCATTGAGCATAAATGACTGCTTGGTGACAATTCCGTTGATTGAAACGTGGCTGACAGAACGTATTAAAAATCCAATATTAATTTGAATGTTATAAAAAATCTAAGATGCAAATCCATAAGTATTCACTCTGACTCTCTGTATTCCGAGAAGGAATTTAATTCAATCCTACTACGACATTTCTATCTATCTGAATCAGGTAATCTCAGCGAGACCAAATCTGTACGTTCGCAAGTTAGCGCTGTCTGTCTGTTTGTCATTCCCTTTGCATTTTGCATCGTCGTTCGACTAGAAGTAATTACATTTCATCTTTGTTTGTCCTTAATTCGCCAAAGGCAATACAGCCCTGATATATTAGAATTGTTCCCGGGTCCTATTTGGCTTTTTATTCAGACGCCAAACAACGCTTCAGTTTACCCCAGTGCTTTATTGGCTTCCTTGGCTGCACTAAAATTCCAATTTATGTGAGTTTTGTGCAAAGGATGCCGGGCGGTGGATTTTATGAACGTTGTAAATTTTTGGTGTAAATACCACTTGATCTGTTCGTCTCATTGAGCTTTGGGAAAAATTTGGATTGTTTCGAGACTGTATAGTAAGAACATATAGTTAGTCTTAGTGTCACAAATGTTGCAATATGATATTTTTTTAATTGTGATATTTTCATTATTTGCTGTCATCCTGATAGTCCTTAATTTTCTGTGAAGTTCCTTCAACAGCTTTAATTATTCATTTATTTATTTATTTCATTTATTCAGAGGAAGAACGCGAACCACTTATAAAAGTCCAAAAGAAAGTTATAAAACATTTCCTCAAAATATTCTAAAGAATTTTTCTCGAAAAGAGCATACACTTCCACATGAAAGTAGGTTGAGACTTACTTCCCTTATAACAATTGCATAACTCCAGCATTCTAGACAGAGGTGAATACTTCGCCCTGTTGGTTCTGTAGGTAGGCAAGTAAAATGAAACATGAATCCTCAGATGCCTAGCAGGAACATGAAAGTCAATTGCCCGAAGAATTTTATGACAATTAATTTGATGTGATAAAATTTTAAAAATAAAGGTGGTATCACTTATTTTCCAAACTTATCATTCGAAAATGAATCGGACGTACACGATAATTATCAGGATCACCAGGTCCTAAAGCTCAGAAATCTGAGGAATTTTCCCTGCACCCTCTGCAACCTTTCGATATACATTCTGTCAAGAAAGTACCAAGAATTATCGATTTAAATCTGGCGGGGCAATGAGGGACGTAAAAAATTTTTTTCCTAGGTTGGTACCACTGTCCTTAATTACTGTGCAAAGCTTGAGCGGGATCTGTCAACTAATGTGTTTGCAACAGCTGATTAAGTCAGTCGATGTCAGAGTGCGTGCCGATTTTTACTATGGGTGATTACGTTGAGCAAAGAATTTGTTTAAAATTTTGTGTTGCAAATGAATTTTCGTGTGCCGATGCATTGAAAATGTTGCAAAAGGCCTTTGGTTATAATGCTCTATCGAAAACTCGTGCATATCAGTGGTACAGAGCCTTCAAGCCGAAACCGAAAAAACCACGCCAAAGCCGCTCGAAAATGAAGGTGATGCTCATTGTTTTCTTCGATATCCGTGGCGTGGTGCACTACGAATTCGTTCCAGAGGGTCAGACGGTAAACAAGGAGTATTACCTAGGCGTTATGAAACGTTTGCGTGAGCGTATCCGTAAGAAGCGGCCAAATTTGTGGGCGAACAACTCATGGATTTTGCATGACGATAACGCGCCTTCTCACCGAACTACGATTGTGACTGACTTTCTCGCCAAAAACTCAACAAACGTGCTTCAGCAACCACCGTATTCGCCGGATTTGGCTCACTGCGACTTTTTCCTCTTCCCAAAACTAAAATTGCCCCTTCGTGGCACCCGTTTTGAGTTGATTGAAGCCATAAAACAAAATTCGGCGCGAGAGCTAAAGTCCATCCCGGAAAGCGCCTATAAAAAATGTTTCTATGATTGGAAGTGCCGTTGGCATAGATGTATTGGAGCAAATGGAGCCTATTTTGAAGGCGACCCAATAAATTTTGACGATTAAATGTAAAAATGTTGTTTTAATTGAAAATTCCCGGTACTTTCTTGACAGAGTAGTAGGTCTCATAAGGGGGAAACCAAATTGAGGATGCAAAATTAAGTTTTGGTGTACACTAATGCGTAATAGAGAGATAAAATTGCCTCACGACTTCTGAACTATTTACATTGTCTCGTAACAAATCCAAGCAGTCTACAAGACTGTCCAGATGAGCCTGCAGATCTAAGCAAATCCGAATACCTCTAATCTGAACAAACAACTTTACGTCGTCCGCGAACAACAAGAATCTAACTATCGGGTTTTTTTTAAGTGATAGAACTTTAAATTGAAATGAAACACATTTAAATTTAGATTGAAGCCGAATTTTTTTTTTATTGAAAGATAATTTTATGACATTTATGTTTTGAAAATAATTTGGGGCATATGTCCACCACGACTAGCTCTGAGGAACCGCATTCGACCAGACCAATTTTTGATCACTTTTTCGAGTAATTCAGGCTTTATTTCATTAATAACACGAGTTATGTTGGCTTCCAAAGCTTCTATTGTTTCTGCTTTATCAGCATAAACCGATGACTTGACATAACCCCAAAGAAAATAATTCAGTGGAATTAAGTCCCATGATCTTGAAAGCCAATTAATTGGACCATTTCTTGAAATAATGTTATCACCAAATCTTTCTTTCAATAAATCAATAATTAAGGTAACAGCATGAGGTGTAGCACCATATTGTTGCAACCAAAACACTTCTGGGTCGATACCATTCAAATTTTGGAACAAATAATCATTGGTCATCGATCTGTAACGAGCACCATTCACTGTTACGATAGCTCCAGCATCGTTTTTGAAGAATTATGGACCTCCAGCGTGAAAAACACACCATACTGTGCATTTTTGAGGATGCAATGGAACCTGCAGAACTTCTTGAGGATTGTTTTCACTCCATATACGACAATTTTGCTTGTTTACAAAGCCGTTCAACCAGAAATGAGCTTCATCACTAACCACATTTTACGATAAAAAAGTGGATCAACTTCAAGGTGTTCTAGGGCCCAATCAGCAAACCAACGCTTATTATGGTCAATTGGCTTTAGTTCATGAACCTGTTGGATCTTGTACGCAAAATTTTCCATGTGGTGGATGCACAGAGTCCAACTTGTTGTGAACGTCGATGAATAGACAAATCTGGATCATCATTAACACTATGACTTACAGCAGCGATATTTTCTTCTGTACGTACAGTTCTTTGTCTTATTGTTGTTGTTGTTGCATCGAGTAGAAAAAATGTTGTCCGAAATCTATCAATAGTTCGACGAATACGCTGCTCTGATGGACGATTGTGTGAACCATAAATTTCACGAAGAGCTCTATAAGTTTGGCCAATAGAACACTGGTTTTGAAAATAAATTTCAACAGTTTCTAAACGTTGTTGCGGTGTGAGTCTCTTCATGATAATTTGTAAATGCTTACTGAACAGAAATGTCAAAACAACATGGCTTCTACTTTCTGTTAAATCACAGTTATCTCTATCGAAAAATCTATCACTCTAGTAAAAACACCTGATATCATGTAACAGGTATTGATGAAAGCTTTGAACACTTTTTTAATACCTTAATAGAGCTAGTGGATTTCAACTGTGTCATTAAACGGAGAAAATTTCCAGCTAGTAGGAATAGGAATTGGCTTACAAATGAGGTCAAAGAAGCTGGCAACAACCTGAAGGGCCTTTATTGGTTTTATATAAATTTAAAATCGCCAGAAGCCAGAAATATTTATTTAACAGCTAAGGGTCAATATATACTACTCTGTCAAGAAAGTACCGGGAATTTTCATTTAAAACAACATTTTTACATTTAATCGTCAAAATTTATTGGGTCGCCTTCAAAATAGGCTCCATTTGCTCCAATACATCTATGCCAACGGCACTTCCAATTATCGAAACATTTTTTATAGGCGCTTTCCGGGATGGACTTTAGCTCTCGCGCCGAATTTTGTTTTATGGCTTCAATCGACTCAAAACGGGTGCCACGAAGGGGCAATTTTAGGAAGAGGAAAAAGTCGCAGGGAGCCAAATCCGCCGAATACGGTGGTTGCTGAAGCACGTTTGTTGAGTTTTTGGCGAGAAAGTCAGTCACAATCATAGCTCGGTGAGAAGGCGCGTTATCGTCATGCAAAATCCATGAGTTGTTCGCCCACAACTTACGGATACGCTCACGCCGCTTCTTACGGATACGCTCACGCAAACGTTGCATAACGCCTAGGTAATACTCCTTGTTTACCGTCTGACCCTCTGGGACGAATTCGTAGTGCACCACGCCACGGATATCGAAGAAAACAATGAGCATCACCTTCATTTTCGAGCGGCTTTGGCATGGTTTTTTCGGTTTCGGCTCATTTTTTGCCACCCATTCCGATGATTGCTGGCTTGTTTGCATATCGTACTCGTAGACCCAGGTCTCATCACCAGTTATAATGCGTTCCATGAATGTAGAATCGGAATTACAGCGATCCAGCATATCTGGAGCAACCTGTTCGCAATGACGTTTCTGAAGAAAGTTCAGGTCTTTCGGTACGAGTCGTGCGGCCACCTTTCTCATGCCCAAAATATCAATCAAAATCGTGCGTGCGAACTCGTGGGATATCTCAAGATCATGTGCTATCTCTCTCAAGCTGGTACGACGGTTTTCCAGCACCCTTTCCTTAATTTTATCGACGTTATCTTCGAGCGAAGCCGTCGATGGGCGACCACTTCACGACCGTTCTTAAAGGCTCTGTACCACTGATATGCACGAGTTTTCGATAGAGCATTATCACCAAAGGCCTTTTGCAACATTTTCAATGCATCGGCACACGAAAATTCATTTGCAACACAAAACTTTAAACAAATTCTTTGCTCAACGTAATCACCCATAGTAAAAATCGGCACGCACTCTGACATCGACTGACTTAATCAGCTGTTGCAAACAACTTGTTTGCAGACAGATATCGCTCAAGCTTGGCATAGTAATTAAGGACAGTGGTACCAACCTAGGAAAAAAAAATTTTACCTGCCTCATTTCCCCGCCAGATTTAAATCGATAATTCCCGGTACTTTCTTGACAGAATGTATATATATATATATATATATATATATATATATATATATATATATATATATATATATATATATATATATATATATATAATTATGAAGTCTGCCAAGTCTAATTACTGTGATAATCTCTCATGAATAAAAACAAAACATTAAGGTCTAGCTAAGTGGAAAATGAGTGGTATTGATAATAAAGAGATTGTTTTGAACATTGAACGAAGGATAGTTTGTGAAAAATATTTAGTAGCTGAGGTTTTCGGTAAATATTTTGCCTCTTTGAATTTTTTGAGTATCGAAGAACATTTTCGCATGAATCGATTTCATTTTTGCACTACCGAGCCCATCTTGAATAGTTATTTTTTCTTTAATCTCGTCATTAGTGAAGATGTCATAACAGTCATTAACAACTTTAAAAACAAAAACTGCAGCGGTCTGAACATGATTTCGGTAAGGGTTTTGAAAGTTTTCGCTCCCCATATATCCGAATACCTAGCGCAGCTCATTCACTTATCCATGACTTTCGGTAAATTTCCATCTCAATAGAAGACATCTAGAGTAATTCCTGTTCACAAGAAAAATGCCACCGATGATATAGCCAATCACCGTCCAATATCTTTGTTGAGCATAAGTTCTAAATATCTAAATGTTTATGACAGAATGGTCCGCTATCTTGAAAATTTTTCCATCATCTCTAATAGTCAGCATGAATTTCGAAGTAACAGATCTACGGAAACTGCAGCTTGTCATCTGGTCAATTTTAATTTTATTCAAAATAATTCACACAGTTGTGTGTTCATAATTCATTCAGAATCCTGACACGTGTTTCGGTCCTTCGACCATCTTCACAGGAGTACAAAAAAGAACTAAACTTAAAATGAAAAAGGTTCTTTTATTGCACTTAGGCTTTCTGTGTATTTTTATGGCGCATGGAAATAACAGCATCCAATGCAGGGGTGTTGCCGAATATTATTGGGGAATTTGTTGAATTTTCCTTTTTCTCAACGGCTTTTTTGATTGAGAGAATCTCCAAATAGTCCATCAATTTACCCTTATTAACATTATATAATGAAGTGACATCTTTCTTATTAAAAAAATTATTATTTTCTATGCAATATTCTGCAAAACCTGTTAATTTTTGGTTTTTCAAGATAGACATCCTATGTTCTTTGATTCTATGCTGTAAACATCGGCCCGTCTGTCCTATATACATACGGCAATCGGGAATTTATCAAATAATTGTGATGATTGTATCATCACAATTATTTGATAAATTCCCGATTCGGAAAAGTTGGGGTTCCCTTATTTATTGTTCACCAAAATCTTAGCTAAATTATACTAACTGGCAAAGAAACTGCAACACCCAGAAGGAGCTGTTTAAATTTTAAATTTTTTTTGGTAAAACATGGATAGTATAGCAAGGACTAAATGATTAAAATTTAGAGAAAAAAATCGTGAAGGTCTTTTCATGTAACCATTTTTTGTTACTTAAATATGTAGTCGTTTTTTGCAAGTTTTTTAAATTTCACAACAAACCAGCTTTTCGAGGACATCCAAAGTCGATATTTTGTTGTTGTTAAAATGCCTAGAGCACGTGTACGCGGAATTTATCGCCAGCTAAGTGAATTTGAAAGAGGTCGAATTATTGGTCTACGGGAGGCGGGGTTGTCATTTCGAGAAACTGCTAACCGTACGAACAGAAATCCAACTACTGTTATGAGATGTTGTCAAGCGTAGTTTGATAATGCCCAAAATTGAAGAAGAGTAGGCACCGGACGTCGAAGAGGCACAGATGAGGTTCAAGATTGACGTCTAAGACTTATGGCTTTGCGACAACCCGATCTTTGGCTAATGAGTGGTTAGGAGAACAAGGCCATCCTGTAACTGTCCGGTTTGGCGCCGGATAAGGTTTTTTGGACTGCAGCATTATCGACCCCATCTTGTGTTACCTCTGACGGATGAGCATCGCCGGCAACGATCACAGTGGTGCAGAGAACGTCAACATTGGAATGTGAACCTCAGTTTGATATTGAGCGTCATGTACACCAGACAGTAGGCGTTATGGCACGGGGTGCTATTGCACATGAAAGTAGGTCACCTTTAGTCTTTATTCGAGGTAACATAACAGCGCTACGTTACCTTCAAGAAATAGTGTAGCCATATGTTCTCCCTTACATTAATCGGCTCGAGAATCCCATATTTCAGCAAGATAATGCTCGACCTCATGTTGACCTGTTGCTAGACTTAGTTTGAACTTTTTTGAAGCGACCCATGTAAATCTTTTGCCATGGCCGCCCAGATCCCCCGATCTTTCGCCAATAGAGCATGTTTGTGACATCATGGGTAGAAGGCTTGGAAATTTACCCCAGCCCCCACGGACTTTGGAAGCTCTAAGACATGAAGCAAAGGTAGCTTGGGATAGTATACTTCAAGGCCATCTTATTGCATCAATGCCGAGAAGTGTTGGGGAGTGTATAGATAATCGCGGTGGACGAACACATTATTAACAGATTTATTGAAAAAAATTGTGACCCTTGGCTTTTTTCTTCAAATTTCAATCATTTACTCCTTGCTATACTATCTATGTTTTGTCAAACAAAATTTAAAATTTTAAAATTTAAACAGCTCCTTCTGGGTGTTGCAATTTCTTTGTCAGTTAGTATAATTCTATTTATTGCTGAAGAATTAATTCCCATTTAATGAAAACTATTAGAGATCCTACTGCTGAAATCTTTTATATGAGCCATTAAAACCATATTTTATATTCTACATAAGGATCATTTATATTGACAAAGAGAGATGAAGATCATTGTTCACCGCTCTTAAATAATAAGTAAGAAAACTTAGCACAATTTTATTTTTTAAATTTTATCAATATAAATGATCCTTATCTAGAAAAGAAAATATGGTTTTCAATGGCTTATGTAAAAGATTTCAGCACTCGGATCTCTAATGGTCTTTGTAAACTGGGGATTAATTCTTTAGCAGCAAATAGAAATAATAAAGCTAAGATTTTGGTGAACAATAAAGAAAGGAACCACAACATTTCCGAATCAGGAATTTATGAAATTAGTTATCATGACTGTAATGCTACATATATGGGACAGACGGGCCGATGTTACAGCATAGAATCAAAGAACATGTCTCTCTTGAAAAACCAGAAATCAACCGGTTTTTGCAGAACATTGTATAGGAAATAATCAATTTTTAGTGAGGAAGATGTCACTTTTCTATATAATGTTAATAAGGGTAAATTGATGGACTATTTGGAGATTCTCTCAATTAAAAAAGCCGTTGAGAAAAAGGAAAATTTAACAAATTCCCAAATAGTATTCGGCAACACCCCTGTATTAGATACTGTTATTTCCATGCGCCATAAAAAAACACAGATGTCCTAAATGTAATGAAAGAACATTTTTCAATTTTAAGTTCAGTTCCTTTTTGTACTCCTTTGAAGATGGTCGAAAAACCGAAACACGTGTAGGAATTCTGAATAAATTGTGAAACATAAAAACTATGTGAATTATTTTAAATAAAATTCTCATAATGTTTCACCTAGAGCCAACAGTTTACTCCATTCATGTTATGATCAATTTTATATATAGCACCCTTGATGGTGCTGTTTGTGTGATTCGTGTGATTCTTTAAAGAATCTTCAACTTCAACTTTAATTTTATCTCATAAAAGGTATATAGCCTTGGCTTCAGAGGTGTCTTCCTTGATTAGATGAAGAGTTTTTCCATAGACCCTTCATTTTATGTTCAAGTGGGTCAACATGAATCTGGAAGGTACTCTTTAGTACGCTTTAGGCAAAACTGGAAGGTACTCTTTAGGCGTACCCCAAGGTTCTGTATTGGGACTGTGCTGTTCTTAATAATTCGTAAATGATATATCGAGGTTCACCATAATTTTTTCTTCAGTTTTCAAAAATATCGAAGTCATTCTGTTCGCAGATAATAACTCTTTTATAGTCACAGCGCTAACACGTCTCGAACTCAAGGCAAAGTGTGAACTGCTGATAGGATGTTTTTCGGATTGGTCTTCCAAAAATTGAATTATAATAAATGGGGAAAAAAACAGGTGTTCACTTCAGAGCGTGAGACTCGACAGACCGCAGCAAACAGCTGGTTTTAGATTCTGATGACATGAAGACTGAATTCTGTGAGGTTTTTGGGTTTACAACTCGACAAAAATCTGAATTTGAAAGACCATGTAGAGTCGGTCTGCAAGAAATTGAGTAGCGCCTTTTTTGCTCTGAGACGCTTGAAATCGGTGCCACCTAGGCATTCTATTATTAATTCATATTATTCACTTGTATATTCGCATGTTGACCTAAACATAATCTTATGGGAGATTTCCCGCGGAGTAGTGATGTTTTCATCGCTCAGAAGAGGATTATACGCCTTGTACTCTGCTCTACTTGAAGCCAGCGAGGAGGGTGATTATGTATCGAAAAGCGGTTACGTCCTCTATGTGATACGCCGTAAAGCTGTAGCAGAGCAGAGCGGAAGGAGCGGGTACGTTATCACAATAAAATAAAACTTAAAGCTCTGTTTACTCCATATTTCGAAGGAAACATATCTACTCAAGTTGAGATCAAGTAGTTGAATATATAATCAATAAAATTTTAAGGATTAATTCTTCCAATATTCTTTCAATAACAGATTTATATTGATAATAAATTCAATTTTCAGCTCTTTGCTATGAATCAGTGGTATTTGGTCAACTAGTAATAAGCAAATATGCTGAATCTCCTGAGCATAATTTAACTCGTTTACTTTCTGTAATAATAAAAATATCTACGTTCTCAATTCAATTTGTGGTTTATTCGAAGTACTTCATAATATCACAATATATTATTTCGGTTAGGAATAATAATTTTGGCATAATTCATTCGATAGTTACATCGAATTCGAAAGTATAAACAAAGAAACGACTTCCTGAAGAGACCCGGCGACCAAGAACATCAACTTGAGTATGATTGCGAAATTGGGGACACATCGTAAAAGGGAAGTAATAAAAAATAACGTGTGACCCGGATAATGTATTATCCGGAGGGTCAGCTGAATGACCAGCACTCGGTCTAACAAGCAATCAGCTTTGGACCCTCGTTCCGGACACTGCTGCGATCAGAATGTGACGTCAGATTTTCAAGCGGAAGAAGGGTGAGATAAGAAATAAAAATTGCTTGGATTTTCAATTCACGAATCTTTCAAATCTATCATCAAGAGAAATTATTATTATTGATTTCCATTTATCGTGAAATAAAAATATTTTGTATGTTGAAGAATATTCATATGTTTTATTTAAATTGCAGTATTTTTAAATAGTTTGAGAATATCTCCTTTGCTTTTATAACCATTATCTGAAAATAATTTTTTAATTCAAGGATTGCTAGCGTACTGATCATCATGAATAAAGTTTTAAATCAAGTGAGACAGTTTCCATATTAAATAATAAATATGCGGAAATGAATAGAGCTGCTTACAATCCGGTTCTTTACCTACTAGTTGAACTAATAAAATGGGAAATTTTATTCTTGATAGAAGGCTTTTTCAATATCTCAAATAACAAACACGGTAATTCTGTTATACCTCACTACAAATTTTAATTTTATAAAATTGCCTAAACTTTTAAAATTAGATGAAATAATTGCCATTGAAAGTACTTTTTTTGAGGCATAGTAATAACACTGATCACAGTATATTTAAAAAGAGCTTTTTGGAAGAATGGTTGCTTTGAAATATTTCCCAATTTTATGTTATTTCCAGGGTGGAATCTGTTTTTTTCATAATGCTGGTATACTGGTAACAGTGCTGTCTCCAGTAGCTGTTATTTAAGTAAGCTTGATCAATAGTTTACATTTTCTTTGGATTCTGTTATCTCCTTTTGATACTGTGTGATTTGCGTTAGTTCCATATGTCTAATGAAAAAACTGTTTTTCAAAGCAATTATTCAATTAAATTTCAAAAACTTTTTCAAAATTTTATACAATTAAAATCTGTTATGATGTCTAACAGAACTTTGTTTGATATTTAAGATATTCGAAAAATCTTTCATTATTTTTATCATTTCCTTCTACATCCAATAATTACAATTTTTTTTGGCCCTTGAATGATGTATCGGGTTTTTTTAGAGTGATAGAATTTTCGATAGGGATAACTGTTATTTGACGGAAGGTAGAAGCCATGTTGTTTTCACGTTTCTGTTCAGTAAGCATTGAAAAATTATCATGGAAAGACTCAAGCGGCAACAACGTTCAGAAATTGTTGAAATTTATTTCCAAAATCAGTGTTCTATCCGCCAAACTTATAGAGCACTTCGTGAAATTTATGATTTACATAATCGTCCATCAGAGCAGTTTATTCGTCGAACTATCGATAGATTTCGGACAACATTTTCTCTACTCGATCCAACAACAACAACAACAAGACAAAGAACTGTACGCACAGAAGAAAATATCGCTGCTGTATGTCATAGTGTTAGTGATGATCCAGATTTGTCTATCCGTCGATGTTCACAACAAGTTGGACTCTGTGCATCCACCACATGGAAAATTTTGCGTAAAGATCCAACTGGTTCAAGAAATAAATCCACTTGACCATAATAAGCGTCGTTTGTTTGCTGATTGGGCCTTGATCCACTTTTTTATCGTAAAATTGTGTTTAGTGATGAAGCTCATTTCTGGTTGAACGACTATGTAAACAAGGACAATTGCCGTGAAAATAATCCTAAAGAATTTCTGCAGGTTCCATTGCATCCTGAAAAACCTGTAAGGTGTGCATTACACGCTGGAGGCATCATCGGTCCAATTTTCTTTAAAAACGCTGCTGGAGCTAATGTTACACTGAATGGTGCTCATTATAATTATTTGTTTCGAAATTTGAATTATATTGGCCAAGAATTGTTTTTGTTCCATTAAGATGGTGCTACACCTCATGCTGCTACCGTAACAATTGATTTATTGAAAGAAAGATTTGGCGATAACATTATTTGGAGAAATGGTCCAATTGATTGGCCTCCTAGATTATGCGACATAACTACACTGGATTATTTTCTTTGGGGTTATGTCAAATCATTGGTTTATGCTGATAAATCAGAAACAAAAGACGCTTTGGAACCCAACATAACTTGTGTTATTGATGAAATAAGGCCTGAATTACTCGAAAAAGTTGTCCAAGATTGGTGTGGTCGAATGCGATTCCTCAGAGCTAGTCGTGGTGGACATATGCCGGAAATTATTTTCAAAACTTAAATGTCATAAAATTGTCCTTCCAATAAAAAAATTGGCGGTGGTATAAGCTATGGTAATAGAAAGTTCTAGAAATCGAGACAGTGTAGCATACATCTGTATAACAGTTCTGTACTCAAACAAACTCGACAAGGTTTTGTAGATCACAGAGGCAAATTGCACACATGCGCACGTTTCAAACTGATTGGTTGTTATCAGTGCACTACAAATCTGTCAAGTATCTATATTCGCTATACACAGAGACTCCAAAGATATTACCATATAACCAATACACTAGCGCCATCTAGAGTATACAAAATACATACAAGACATACCTTTGCGAGTTAGTTCAAGTAAAGAAATATATTCTCGATATTTTCACGTTACAAACGCAAAATGAACAATCCTCATACTAAAATCAAACCATAAATTGCCGTCATTTTCAAATATTAGCATGTTCATATCAGAATAAATTGATTCGGCTGATCAGTCAATTTATCGTCTGGTTTGAGCATGAGGAGAATTTATTTTGCGTTGGTAACGTGAAAATATCGAGAATACATTTCTTTACTTGAATTAACTCACAAAGATATGTCTTGTATGTATTTTGCATACTCCAGATGGCGCTATTGTATTGGTAATATCTTTGGAGTGTCTGTGTATAACGAATATAGATACTTGACAGATTTGGAGTCACTAGCATACATTGCACTGACGAAAACCAATCAGGTTGAAACGTGCGCATGTCTGCAATTTGGCTCTGTAATCTACAAAACCTTGTCGAGTTTGTATGAGTATAGAATTATTATAGAGATGTATGCTACACTGTCTCGATTTCTAGAACTTTCTGTTACCGTAGCTCATACTCCTTATTAATGATTTTTGGTACAGATCAGCGAAATCAATTTATTTTAATATGAATATGCTAATTTTTGAGCATTACGGCAATTTAGGGTCTGATTTGAGCATGAGGAAAGTTTATTCTGCGTTCGTAACGTGAAAATATCGACAATACATTTATTTACTTGAATTAACCCACAAAATTATGTCTTGTAGACTGGGCCTAAAAAACGACCCTTTGTTTTAATGATACTGTGAAAATTTCATTCATGATGATAAAAAAAATTATCGTGAAAGTTTGAGCCCTTAATAATAGTATTAAGGGGTGTATCGTTACGACTCTTGGTTTTTTAACATTAATCGCATTTTTCCACTCAAACCTCGTCAATTATTAATCCTAAAAATTTGAGCGATGCACATTTTCAAAGGAAATTATAAGAAATTCCCTACGAAACAGGTCTCTTTGTAAATTAATGTAAAACAAGCCGTTTGCTTGTTATCGTGCCTTAAACATTGATTAATTTTTTCAATTTTGCGTTTTTGTAAATACCAAAAATATTAATATTTTTATGGTACAAAACACGTATTTTAAAGGAAATTTATTACTCTACAAAAAAAGTTTCTCAACATTTTTCATTAATTTCACTCCTTGAAAAGTTATTCGATGTTGAAGTTAAATTCAAAAGTATTTTATCGTTTTTTTCGCGTTACACATGATTTTTTCTACTTGATTGAAAAATTTATCACTTAAATATTGAAAGTATCATAACTTTTTTCTGTTGGACCACTAAACTTTTTTCTATAAAATCATAATTCATTGATGTATTATTTTGCTTTTTAAAGATTAGTTATATACATAAAATCATTTTTAATGTATTTATGTAACTCTAATAATACAAAAAATTTGGTTTCTTAATCATAAGTTATTTATTTGTGTAGAGACAGACATTGTCTTGTATGTATTTTGCATATTCTAGATGGCGCTATTGTATTGGTAATATCTTTGGAGTCTCTAAGTATAGCGAATATAGATACTTGACAGATTTGGAGTCACTAGCATGCACTGACGAAAACCAATCAGTTTGAAACGTGCGCATGTCTGAAGTTTGCCTCTGTGATCTACAAAATCTTGTCGAGTTTGTGTCGACTATAGAATTGTTATACATATAGATGTATGCTACACTGTCTCGATTTCTAGAACTTTCTATTACCATAGCTCATACTCCTCATTTATGATCAAACTATATTATTTATGACGATTATTCAAATTTAAATGCAAAATGAAGCTACAGCGTTAGTAAAATGAATTTGTTTCATAATGTATATTTCATAGGTTCCGTTGGAAAATGGTTCAATGAAGAATCGCGTATAACCAGTAAAGAACTTCAATTAAATTTAATATTGAATTAATTATAAATATGATAAGAATTATGACAGCCGATCGAAGCCGCGTAAAGGAACCTGTTCTTAATAACCCCTATATCATGAATGGACGACACATTTCGTTGAATGGATGCCGGGAAACGACTCAAAGTCACATTCTGAGCTGACCGTTGGTTCACCAACAAACAACTTCAGAAGTGGCATATTTCTTATTTGGAAATTTGATTTGCCGCGTTATCGACCGCGACTATAAAAGCTAACTTTGGATTAGTTTTGGATTTATCGTCCTTACTCTATCCGGCTCTGTTTTCGAATGACAACAGCAATGATTGGACAGATTTACCGTCTTGTTTTGACTTGATTAGTCACAGACTGAAGGTTTTATGGATCTGATATCCCAGGGAAGTTTCCGAGCAATTTTCTAGAAGACTAATATTATCTCTGGTAGAACAAAGAAGTGAGAATACTTTGTAAGCAGTTGTTTCAATGTTGCTTTTTGTACAGTAAAATAACCGGAATGTTGGCGAGTCTTATATTCACTTTCGTGGTTTTGTTTGTTTTCAAAATATTAACTGTTGCATTCACAGTATAAATTTGTTTTTACGATGGCTGCATCCGTTCCAGATATATATATATATATATATATATATATATATATATATATATATATATATATATCAAAATTTGAATATTAAAACAAATTAATATATGTTTATCTTCTACAATTTTAATTTAAAAAATTTTATTCAAAAAACTTTTAGAATTAAATTAATGTCTAAAACAAGCACCGCTTATATTTAATAGACGTATATAATCTAAACTCAATATACAATGTCAAATGGAATAAATAAACCAAAAGATACACGAAAGTCCCTAAAATTAATAAATAAATATTTAAAGGAGACAAAATTTGTTTCTGGTATTGCCCTCAAAACGCCATTTGTATCTTAAAAACATGAACACACTTAAAGTACCTCTCAAAGAATATAATTTATTTGAAATATTTAATATATTTAAATATTCGAATAAGTAAATTCAGAAATCTCTCAAAGCATGCACTATATCTTCAAAAAACAAATATAGTTCAAAGCAATTCCGTCTTCAGTCCTTAAATATATTCAAAATATCAAAATCAAAAAACTAACCTGTACCAATCCACTCGCCACGTGTAAATGAATAATGTTTCGAGACATAGATCATCTTTATAATTCAAGATTTATATTTATATATAATTATATCTTGGCTTCAATAAATCTCATTATGCAATGTCAATGCTTTTAAGTAAGCCTTAAAAATAGCTCACACTGTTCTTTGATTCTGTTAGAGCATAGATAAATCTTGAATTATAAAGATGATCTATGTCTCGAAACATTATTCATTTACACGTGGCGAGTGGTTTGGTACAGGTTAGTTTTTTGATTTTGATATTTTGAATATATTTAAGGACTGAAGACGGAATTGCTTTGAACTATATTTGTTTTTTGAAGATATAGTGCATGCTTTGAGAGATTTCTGAATTTACTTATTCGAATATTTAAATATATTAAATATTTCAAATAAATTATATTCTTTGAGAGGTACTTTAAGTGTGTTCATGTTTTTAAGATACAAATGGCGTTTTGAGGGCAAGACCAGAAACAAATTTTGTCTCCTTTAAATATTTATTTATTAATTTTAGGGACTTTCGTGTATCTTTTGGTTTATTTATTCCATTTGACATTGTATATTGAGTTTAGATTATATACGTCTATTAAATATAAGCGGTGCTTGTTTTAGACATTAATTTAATTCTAAAAGTTTTTTGAATAAAATTTTTTAAATTAAAATTGTAGAAGATAAACATATATTTATTTGTTTTAATATTCAAATTTTGTTATATTTCTTCTATCAAGTAGAGGGCCTTTCTATTTTATATATATATATATATATATATATATATATATATATATATATATCGATATTCCAATAATATAATCTAATCAACAGATACCACTGAAAGTGATCTTCAACTCTCACTTATAATATTTCTCTAAATTATATTCGAACCCTTAGTTTGCGATTCTTTCTACATTCAACTATGAAAATGTTTTTATCTCTGGTTATAAGGCAACTTATATGAATACATTTTTGCGCGTTGGTTCCAGTGCTCTTATAATTTCATCATGATGTCAGTATTTTTATAATTTAATGAAAGAATATATATATATATATATACAGATGAACAACTCAATTTATGTCTTGCATTTAAATGTCCTCTTCAATGAAAAACACTCGAAATGAACAAATTTGAAATTTAAGTCAATGTAGAAATATAAAGTTCGCGAATGACAAAGTCCGTCCATGGACTTTACAAATAATTATAAGAATATTTTTTAATCTTACAAAATCATCCTAATTAAAGATTAAAAAGAATATGAGATAAAAGATGATTTCCCATTTTTTTTTATTTTGAACTTGTTTATTTGACATTTTCTGAAAAAGGATTATTCTCGTTCATAACAAATGATAATTGATTCAAATACAAGGAGTTGAAGTTTCCTATGAATAGTACGTATTTCCTCCACTTGGCTTTGAATCTTTCATTTTCGATTCGTTTTCACTCGAAAGGAAAATTCGGAGAATCGTTCAACACCTGCTGAAGAAATGGCATCCAACCATGATTATTGATTGAACGAACGATAATGATTATGATACAAATTGTAACAAACAGATGAAATCCGAAATGTTGCGCAGTCAAAACAATTTGCGAAATAATAAATTCAACAAACAAATAAAACAACTACAGACAAAATCAACGACCCAAATGAAAAAAAGAAAGATAATCAAATAGTCACGACAAGAACTGACATTACCATCTTGAAAAATGTTTAAAATAAGATTTACAAGATTTTCCTACTCATGCAAGAAAAGTTCTCAAACTATATCTTTGCAATATCACCAACTTAAGTAAAAACGAATATAACCTGAATGACTTTAAATTCAGAATTATATATTCTAACTTCTACATTATATATTGAAACTATATACAAAAACTATCAAATTGATATCCTTATATATAATCAATATAAAATTTTTTTCAATGTCTCGGAAAAAACCTTTTTACATACCGACTTGAAATGTAATAATACAAATGTATTAACAAAAACTATGTAAGTATGTATATTAACATACAAATACAAGAAAATCCACTATTCCAAAATTATTCAAAATTATCAAAATAAAGGATCAAATAAAAAAAATTGAACGAGAACTCGGAACATTTGATAGCTATTTCGGCCTATATGACCTCCTCAAAAATGTATTGAATTCGGATTCAAATATATAACAAGATCAAGATTCAACTTACCAAAATAATATAAAACATGGAACGAATAAACTTGAAGTACGCTTTAAAGTATCCAAAATAAAACAGAAATGATCAAGGTATTGTTACGTATAACCTATAACTATTTGTACTCGGAACACGGAAAAATAATAACAAAACTTATTCACCCCAAATAATGTCCCATGATAAGAAAAATGACCAGAATTTCAAAATCAATAAATAATTGAGGAATATATTGTGGATATAAAGACTCTATATGAAATTATTCCATAATTTGAAAAAACAATTTAACTGTGAGTCAATTCTTGATAGAAGTAAAATTTAAATGACTTTTAATTCAGAATTATATATTCTGACTTCTACATTATATATTGAATGAGGAAATCATCTGTATATGATGAGCCGACAAGCTATAGCAAAGCAGAGCGGAATTCTAGGCAAGAAGCAGGCACGTCGCCATACTAGAAACTGAAAATGATAACGTACGATTAAATCAAGACCAAAACCATTCTGCAAAAGTCTAGAACAGAGTATATGTGAATGTTACATGACCCTTTGGTCATGTAACCCTTTGGTCACGAAGCACAATGCGATGTTTATGTGTTTCTAGGCCGAAAATATACTACCGATGTGTCTTCACCGATTGCTAAAAGATATATTGTCCGATGCTCAGCGTGAGCAGATAGATTTCTGTCCCTAATTTCGATAAGGCGTTGATCTGAATGTGTTTTTGGGTCTGGTTTTTGAGGATTCCACGAAAAATATGAAGAACAAATAGTTTCGATCTTAGGCTGGTGTGCAGGCCAAAATTCTTGCTAAATACAATTCTCTCGTACAAATTCCGAGATATGTCAAAATTTCATTTTTGTTTCTTAGATTGAAGTAATTAGTTGTTAATATATAATCAACAATATGCAGTGCAAGTTAATTCGGTCCCTTTTTTACCTTAAAACTACATTTACGACAGAAGAAAGTGAACTAACAAATTAAACAAGAAATTGATCATCACTCTTTACTACTTTTTCTCACCTCTCAGGAAATTTCTGACTTTCGTACTGGAAGAACTTCTTGTCTTTTGAGGCGATCCAGCCAATTTTCGATTACTTCGAAAAAAGCGAAGCGATGATTGCAGAAGGAGCAATGTCCGGAGAATACAGCGGATGTGGTAGGATATATCACATGAACGTTGTTAAACGAAAAGATAACTTTATCCTGGCTGACCTTATATTCCGGCCATTTTTCTAGTAATGCTTTATTGAAATAATTTAATTGCAGTATGTACCGATCACCCATAATGAAATTACCAGGTTTAAGAAGCTCATACACAACGCCCCCTTGGTCCCATCAGATAAATACACAGCATATCTTTCGATCCATGAGTGTTCGCCTTAGATTTTCATGTTGAGATCGATGGCAACGATTGGAGAGTCAAAGCGTAGAATGTTTGTTCTTGGGATTGTCGTGGACGATCCATTTTTCGTCACAATTCACTACCTGAAGAAAAAACCCTATTTTTTACCTTGAAGAAGCTGCTCATAAGAAAATAATTACCTTTCCAGTTGTCTTGCCTTCAATTCATAAGGAATACAAATGCTTTGCTTTTAAATCATGGCCATATATTCAAAACGTACAGAGACTGCTTGCCGTAAGTGCAAACCACTCTTGCATTACACTTTTATCTTCATCGACTGATGTATGTAATTTATCGTCTTCAAATTCTTATGGCTCTTACGAGCGAGGTCATCTTCAACGCTAAAATCACTACGTTCGAAGCACCGAAGCCATTGTCTACATGATTTGTTAGTCACCTACACTTCCACAAGCATGCGAGGTGCTTCAGCTGTATTTTTTCTCCTATTGAAACCAAAGAAATTTAAGTTCCCGCAAATGCTGTTCAATTATAAAACTATCTTAAACATTCAACAGCGTAACAAAAAACCTTTTTTATGAAATTCAAAATAATTCAAACTGGTTGTTATCGGCAGGTACCCAATCTGTCTAAAACCACGGTAATCAGCTGTTACTATTCAAAAATTGAATGATCTTAGAGCCATATTTGCACTGCCAATATTTTTAAACATTCAGTATTTGGTATATTTTGGGACCTATATATCAAATATTGAATTTTTCAATATGGAATGGTCCTTCTAATCTTATATTTCAAATCCATTTCCGCATTAACATTCGCCAAATACAGAAAAATGAATCAAATCATTGTTGTCAAATTATAACAATAATTAATTATTATGAGCAGACGCATATCAAAAACATGCAGAGCACCTCGCACAAATTTAAAGGTCATAATCAAAGTCACCAGGAAATATGAAATAACCTCCAGATATCAGACGCCAAACGAGAACTTCCCTCTGAAATAAGTTACAGTAAAACTCAAAAAACATATCGCCCCACGAATTCTCCTTTAATTAGCCCCTCATACTTGCCGCATCCCGTATTTTGTTCCAAGTTTATAATGAGCATCTGGGGCACAGCCACCTTACAGCGGAAATTCCAGGAAGGTACATAATTGAGAAGACTTGGGGTCTGGTTCTTTCATCGCCTAGGTGATGCGAGAAGGTGAAAGGTTGCCATAGAAGTGCCCTCTCGGCTGGAAAGTCGCGTCGCCATTAGAAGTCTCTCTAAATATCATTACGACCGCTGATCTGAAAAACTTGAACGAGAGTAGGTGTGCTCCGGTATGGCAGGAATTGGGCAAAATTGAATTTCGCTCATATGGGGTTGAAATGGGACGATCTGATGGATTCTGAAAGAAGCGAATTTTTCATTTAAGTTACCCGAATATAATGATGTGATTTTCGAAGCTATGATACTTTTTCGTGCACCATCTTCAGTTGAAACACTAACGCTGGATTTCATAAAGATTCTGTGATCACTTGATCAACAGATACTCTTGTCAGATTTGATAAACGTATCAATGAATTCGTGTTTCACAAAACAAGGTGAGGTGGTTGATCACGTGGATCAGTTGATCCGAGAAAACAATCTGACAAAGTCGTAGTTTCTAAAATTTGACCGCTACACCATAGAAATAAAAAAGAGTTAAATAATAATGTATATTGTTCTGTGGAAGTGCTGTTAATGTAGGGTGAGAATTTAGAAACGGATTGTTATTGTTTATATACTTGTCAGACCATACTACTACGAACTACGTCATTAGTAGTACTTGTGTGTGAAAAATGAAAGCCGGTTTCATATCCTTTTAACAATTCTGCATAACGATGATTTCGCAATGTTCATATGATCTCCTATCGTCATTTCGAACCACATGTTGCATAAAATCGTAGACAAACCAATAATTGTAATCTCGCATCGATCGATTAATTTCTTTACCTGCGTGATTTAATTTCTTGTGCAATTTTATGAAATAGTTTCGTCTTGACATTTAACGTATTTTGAAATCAATGTCATCAGATTTTACAGAAGAATAACTTCTGTCTGTAATTATTCCGGATCTTCGAGTTACACTTTACTCTTCATCTTCTTTTGATGATGATGATGACCTGATTTCGAAAAGCATCGCTTGAAAAAAGTGAACAATTAACAATACACTTCACTTCGACTATTTAATGAAGAACACGAAGATCTTGGTTCGCCAAAATCGACGAATCAACTTGATCTGTAATTTAGCAGAGACTCTAGGCTAGATCAAAGCATAAAATGTTCTGAGTAATCCAATTTGTAATTGATCGATGTTCAACAGAGGTTAAACTGTCATAGTTCGACTCAGTGACTGAAACTGTGATCAGCATTATTAGGAACATAGAACCAGATGAATTGTAGAAGGACTCCGTGATCAACAGCCTTAATCCGATGACGAAAGTTTTGTGAAACCCACCGTCAATAACTATTCCATGATTCGCAACATTTACAACAAATCCTCTATTTCTACGATCATCCACAGCACTATTACACTTCACCACTAGAATAACGATCTATGATTATGAATTTCATATCAATCGACCTGAAACTGGACTGATACTGAATATGTTCATATAGATAAGTTATACTGAGTGAAAATAATTTATTTAATTTGATTTTCTGGAAATGCATTTGAATCACATCAAGAATGTAAGTATGGCATATGAAAGAAACTTTTCTTAACACGATTCTCAATCAGATAAACATCTACACATTGAAGCATGGATAATAGAATGAAGATTGCTTTTTAGGAAGCCCTTCTCATCATTTGGTGTTTGCTGGCAAAAAACTTATCCTGGTGATTTTTAACCTTTTCATTGAAAGTAAAAGGTTTTACCGTACCAAAAATTTTGCAATGACCGGAACAAATAATAATCCGAATGCGCCAGACCAAACTTGTAAGAGGTCTCACATTATCTTAATGGATCACTGTTGTCCTTTTATGTTGGAGTGGATCATTCGGTTTGTCCAGGTAATGACAGTAGATTTCCGAATTAATTGTTTTGTTATACGGTAAAAGCTCAAAAAAAACATTCCTTTAAAATCCCACCAAACAGACAGCATCAGCTTTTTTTGATGAATATTGGCCTTCGAAATGCTTTGAGCGGGTTCATCTTTCTTGCTTCATTTTATTATCCTGATTTAATATTATCCTGATATTTCTAAATTTTTTGTGAAGACCCCTGAGAAACTTTTTCAGCTTGTGCGAGTTAGGAGTTCAGTTGTGTTCTAGGTAGGCTGCGTTACTGCGATCTTGCGCCACTTTAGGTCACAGCACTGTTAATTTTCGACCCAACAGTGAAATGGTGGCCAAGACTTGTCCAACTAGACATTTTTTCCACCTGAACAGGATTCAAACTCGGACCTTCCGGTCACGAGCCCGATGCTCTACCACTGAGTTGTCCGCGCTCATGATCTCTTGCGTTTGACATTGTTATGTACAACCCATTTCCCCACTTCCCCAGTATTGATGCGCTCCAAAAATGAACCATTTTCGTGACGTTTGAGAAGCGAATCATAGACGTCAAAGCGACGACACCAATTTATCTCCGTGTTCACATGGGGAACCCATACATCGAGCTTCGAGGTTGAGCCCAGGCCTTTCAAGTTGTCACAAACAGTTGAATACGATAAATATTACCTCTCACCGATCTGACGTATTCTTATTCGCCAATTTGCATCAACTTATACATTTATTCTGTCTTTATCAGCTTCAACCAGCCTTCCGGAAAGTGGCACATCTTTGACATCAAAATTGCCTGATCGAAATTTTGCAAACTCGTTCTAGCACTGCCGTACTGTCAACACATCTTCTCCATACACATCGGCAAGTTTATTTCTGGCTGGAACAGCATTATCACCTTTTCTATAGTAAAAAAGTAAAATATGACGAACGTACTGCTTATTGCTCTCCATATTTAAAAGGAGACCAACCAAAAACTACTGCCTAGAATTAATTGAACTCCACACACAAGCCTTGCTATATCAGCTCTCAAAACATAAATTCTGTCAAGAAAGTACCGGGAATTATCGATTTAAATCTGGCGGGGCAACGAGGCAGGTAAATTTTTTTTTTCCTAGGTTGGTACCACTGTCCTTAATTACTATGCCAAGCTTGAGCGGGATCTGTCAACTAGTGTGTTTGCAACAGCTGATTAAGTCAGTCGATGTCAGAGTGCGTGCCGATTTTTACTATGGGTGATGTGACGATAACGCGCCTTCTCACCGAGCTACGATTGTGACTGACTTTCTCGCCAAAAACTCAACAAACGTGCTTCAGCAACCACCGTATTCGCCGGATTTGGCTCCCTGCGACTTTTTCCTCTTCCCAAAACTAAAATTGCGCCTTCGTGGCACCCGTTTTGAGTCGATTGAAGCCATAAAACAAAATTCGGCGCGAGAGCTAAAGTCCATCCCGGAAAGCGCCTATAAAAAATGTTTCGATAATTGGAAGTGCCGTTGGCATAGATGTATTGGAGCAAATGGAGCCTATTTTGAAGGCGACCAAATAAATTTTGACGATTAAATGTAAAAATGTTGTTTTAATTGAAAATTCCCGGTACTTTCTTGACAGAGTAGTATAATGATTATGCGGCTAATACAATCAAATCCTCTGTCGGGAAAAAACGAAATTACTTTACGAACAATCTTATATATTGAGGCCAATTATCGTAAATACTTCTCTAAGTAAATATATTCAACTATGGAGATCTTGCTACATCTGTTTGATCGTTGAGAAGAAGTTTAAGGTTCTTGTACCTAGATACTAATTCCTACTGCTTCCAAAAGTGTCAGTCTGGTACTTGATAATTTCATTATAGAAAATTTCATTGTTATTGTTGAAAATGATGTCGCTAGATCCCCATTGTTGAATATTTTTACTTAGTGGGGTTTTTTGGATAATTGGTTCCAGTATATTTTATGGTTATTTATATCACTTTTTCTGCATATTTTTCTTTATCGGTATTTCTATGAATTGATGGTTATATGAATCCCTTTTGCAATTTTAATTATTGATCCTAGGGATACAGACACGTGAATTATACCAGGTTTTCATTTTGGCAAGTGAGCATGGCTTTTCAACAAGTGACTACTCAGCAGTCTCCACAGTCCACCCATAGAGGTAGAAAGTGTGATAAAGATTACGCCATATCATCGCGTGAAGCGAGAATCTCCCCAAAAAGATGAACCCACCAGCTTCCAGTTTGGGCCTCGGCTAGAAATCTAAAACTGTCTGACTGGTAGCAGCGAAGAATTGTCTAACCTCTACTGGCTCTGCAGGTCAGTATCCGAGTTGGCTTGCGACGCATCTCACCCACGGGAAGGAATTCTTATTCAAGCACCCGAACGCAGTCCCATGAACTGAGATAATCCCAAGATTGGTGACTTCAATTGATCCTGGTACGAGCACCGTCAACACAGGCTGTACGTCATGACCCACGAATTTATGTGAGGTCTTTCGATTGATCCTGGCGTCAAGCACTAACAGCTAAGCCATTTCGTCGAGATCTACAAACCCTACAAGGTTACGCATTGATCTGGGTTCAGGACAAGGCCGGTCGAAGCGTCAAGTCCCACTAAACCCTGAGTCATTTCATGAGAATATCCCGAACATGAAGGTCTGCGATCAGATAAATGATCTGACCTCCCTTGTCCAGCATGCGGACTTTCAACCACTGGGGTGGCCAGGTGATACAAGTAACAACTAAGGGCAATCCACCCCCCCTTCAAGGTAACGCAGTATGCTACATAACGCATTGCACAGAAAAATCAGGAGATTTACTGCGATAGGGTAGAGTGCGCTATTTTTAAGGGAGAAGCCCTGTGCTGCGACAGACTCCATGTCACTGAACCTGTCACTCAGCCCTCCATTTCACCAGAACGGCAAAATTAGAGCCCCATTCAGAGATCCTCCACCACACAGGTCCAGTGACTGGCGCGAGTGGCATTACGTTAGGCGTTAGTGATGACAAGCGCCCCCATCTCGTCAAGATCTAATGCCTTGGGGCGCCTAGGGATACAGACAGACAAAAGTCCACTATAATATTCACATCGGGTTTGTGTTCTATGAAGGCTTTGTAATTTTTTCCTTACGCCACTTTAGGAACTGCGCTGTTAATTGTTTAGACAACAGCGAATGGTTGGACGGTCCCCCGAAACCAGAAAATTTCTTTCTTAGCCCGGGATTTGACCTCTCAGTATCACCATTATGAGTCCGATATCTAAGCCACGAGACTACGCCGCATGTTTTTCTTATTTTTTCCGTACCGCCTCTTTCTTCAAGTGTTTAGCTATATAAGAAGTGAATATGTAATGTTAAAAGTTGGTTTGAAATTTAAACTCGATAAAGCCGCAGTTTTGACGAAACAATTGTTATTAAAATGATAAGTGGTGGAAATTATGTATATTATTTTATTTAATAATTGGAATAAATTCACCTATCAAAAATTTCAGCATGAAAAAATGGGAGTCAAACACTGTGCACTCATCAGAATCTTAATCATGAATGTAGCCTGCGTGAAAAGCCCCAGAAACAGAATGCATAATTAATAGCTTTGTATATCTGATGGGAACGGAAATAAGGACTCCGATTTCCACAGCCGCCCCCTCGAAAACAAAGTAAAAATGTAAATGGAGATATATTTTAAAATTCTTTAATGGCGCGTGCGGTGCTGATATAAACCGTAAAGTCGGATCCGGAAAAACGTCTCGGCGACAACTGCGATTCTCTTGCCTCCAACCCCCCCATTTCTCGCCCTCCTCGATCTGTTAAATGACGCGCCTCGAGCGATACATGAAAAATTAAACCCGACAAAAATAATTCCAGGACTTGTCGTTCGCTGAGAAGATATCTATTAAACGGGATGACATAATGGAAATTATCGGAAGGCCGGGGTCTTTAGGCGGTAATGAAATCTGACGTGGATTTATCTTGGACCGTTGAAATTTCTTTATCGTCAAGGTGAAGTGACAAGGATAGGGCAAGATGGGAAATTAGCGCTTTTTTGAAATTTGTTTTAATATTTGGAATTTATAGAATTCGATGAATTAACTTACTTATAGCGCCTTCATCTAAGGTATCGGGTGTATTTTTTTGAAATAATAGAACTTTAAATTGAAATAAAACACATTTAAATTAAGATTGAAGCCCAATTTTTCTTTATTTGAAAGATAATTTTATGACATTTATGTTTTAAAAATAATTTTCAGTATATGTCCACCACGACTAGCTCTGACGAGCCACATTCGACTAGACCAATTTTGGACCTCCTTTTCGAGTAATTCAGGCCTTATTTAATCAATAACACGGAGTTATGTTACTTGATCTGCGGGGGCAATTAATTGAACCATTTCTCGAAATAATGCTATCGCCAAATCTTTCTTTCAATAAATCAATTGTTACGGTAGCAGCATGAGGTGTAGCACCATCTTGTTGAAACTAAAACACTTCTGGGTCGATACCATTCAAATTTTGAAACAAATAATCATTGATCATCGATCTGTAACGAGCATAATTCACTGTAACATTAGCTCCAGCATCGTTTTTAAAGAAATATGGACCGCTGATACCTCCAGCGTGTAAAGCACACCATACAGTGCATTTTTCAGGATGCAATGGAAACTGCAGAACTTCTTGAGGATTAATTTCACTCCATATACGGCAATTTTGCTTGTTTACATAGCCTTTCAACCAGAAATGAACTTCACCACTAAACACAATTTTACATTAAAAAAGGGGATCAACTTCAAGCTGTTTTAGGGCCAATCAGCAAACAAACGACGCTTATTATGGTCAAGTGGCTTTAGTTCTTGAACCAGTTGGATTCTTGTCTGGATGTAGACCAAGATCTTTATGCAAAATTTTCCATGTGGAGGATGCACAGTGTCCAACTTGTTGTGAAAGTCGACGAATAGACAAATCTGGATCATCATTAACACTTTGACTTACAGCAGCGATATTTTCTTCTGTACGTACAGTTCCTTGTCTTGTTGTTGTTGTTGCATCGAGTAGAGAAAATGTTGTCCGAAATCTATCGATAGTTCGACGAGTAAGCTGCTCTGATGAATGATTATGTCAACCATACATTCCACGAAGTGCTCTATAAGTTTGGCGAATAGAACACTTATTTTGAAAATAAGTTTCAACAATTTGTAAACGTTGTTGCGGAGTCTTTCCATGATAATTTGTCAACGCTTACTGAACAGAAATGTCAAAACAACATGGCTTCTACCTTCTGTCAAATCACAGTTATCCCTATCGAAAGCACTATCACTCTAAAAAACACCCGATAGTTAAGAGCCAAAAAAGAATATAGTAAGAATTCAGGTATCGAAGAGGTTGTTGGTTTGAAATGACGATACATTTTTAAATGGAATGAAATTTGAAATTACTTAGTTTTCTATTACTGTTGTAGTTTTCACTACATTTTCAAGCTGAACAAAACCAATTGTATCTTAACTATTATCTACTGGGTGTCCACTTTTAAAAGAGCCAAATATCAAGGGGAGATTCTACAAGTTGTTTGCAACAAAAAACGTCATGTAACATGGTCGACATCAAATTTGAACACATCTCTGGAAACGGCATTGAATTTGCTACAAGACAAGAAGTTCGATGTGCCAAAAAATTTTTATTGTAGGCGTGGTAAGAAAAATAATATCACGATTTTGAAGTGAACAAAATCAGTCATATATTTCCAATGGTTTTAGCGATTAAAAATTATTAATTATGGATATGTTTTTTCAGCAAAGAAAACCTCATTTAGTGTGCTTTCAAATGACATATCAACTTTTATGCTAGCTGCTTGTCCTCTACCATAATTTCATGGCTAGGAATATAACAACAAAAAGTTGAAATATTGCAAACATAAATTTGCTATTTTCTATCTTGAAGCAAAAAACTTGCTTTATCTTGAATACCAAAGCAAACGTTTAATTCAAACTCTGACACTTTATGCCGCTTAATTATTTTAGGTATTAGTACGTTTTCTTGAATCTAATCAATTAATCCAATTTATAATAAGCATTCCAGAGAAAAATCGGGAAAGTTTTGCCTGTTTTTCAATAATCGAATATCGCGATATGTTGTTCATTTATAGATTTGCGAATGGAAATTCTCTCGCAGCGGTTCGAAAGAAGAGAAACAGGCTCATTTGGTGGTTTCCGAATCAGAGTAAGCAAGGCCAGCATGCACTTGCTATACTTCAACCTGTTCCGGAGGACCCCACAACAAGTACTCGTCGAATTAGTTGTACATTGAGGATTCATCATTCTACAGTACACCGAGAACTCAAAAAAAAAAAAAAATTGCATCCTGTGACCTGTAGATGCTGCTATAAGACTGATATTTCGTAGGTGATACTTGAATAAGTTAGGAGAGTGGAGGGCGTTAGGGTATTATGTACTGATGAGGCCATAATCACGAAATCGGGTTTGATAAATTTGCGAAATAGCCATTTATGGAAAAGATAAAACCCCATGCGACTACTGTTTCTCATTTCAAACCTGAGTTAAGGGTCAATGTGTGGTTGGTAGTCATGAGAGGTGAACTTTTCGGACCAGTAATACTTCCCGATCGAATCAATCCAAAGGAGCTTAACAGACATATTGGGTAAAATGCCCCTGGCTAACAGACAAAATGACTGGTTTCAAATAGATGGCTGCCCAGCTCATAGTAGTCGGAATGTACGGTACTTAATGAATGGATATTTTGAAGTGCAATGGATTGGAAAGTACAGTCCAGTAAGATGGCCACCAAAGAGCAGCAATCTTACGCCTTTAAATTTTTATGTCTGGAACACATTGAAAGAAAAAGTATATAAAATTCGCGTTCAGGATGTAATCGAAAGAATAAAATTGTGTTGGGCAGAAATCGTCAGAAACGCTGTGAACTTCATAGTGTTGTTTGTAGATTCAGTGCGAAAACGATGGCTGAAATGTATTGAACAAGGCAGTAGACATTTCGAACAATTGTTAAGTACCACAAAAGTGGATATGCCTTTGGAACGAATACTTGATGAGATATTTTTTGCATGTCCTTAATTAATAATTTTCCATGGATAAATCCATTGGAGAAATATAACTGAATTTGTTCACTTCAGAAACGTCATATTCATCTCCTTACCACGCCCACAACAAGAATTTTTTTAGCACACAGCACTTCTTATCTTGTACAAAATTTAATGCTATTTCATGATATGTGGTCAAATTAAATAAGCTACAACGATAACTGAAGTATAATTGATTTTATGGAAAGCTTGAAATATTTCGTTAGATCAAGAAATGTTGAATTGATAAACAACAATCAACTTTTAGACCATGTGTTATTGAATCTGGGTGATAATGGTAAAGTATGTATTCCAAAAGTTATTCGGCTTAGAAATATACGGGACAGCATAATTGGAATTAATCGCAAATTATTCCTGTGTAGTTTTTATGTATTCGTTATAGAAAATACGGGTACGTACATTGTGACAAAATTATGAGCGCTCACAAACTTTTTGATCGTATTCAAAAGTTATGAGGATGATAAAAAACAAATAACCTTTTGAGTTAATACATATAGATGTACTTTTACATAAGCAAAAATATTTTTTTCGCTTCCTTACCTACAATAGGCATCAGGATTATTCGAAATTCCACTTCCAACAGCAAACCCATTCAATTTCTTTCCTCATTTCCAGCTCGCCATGAAAGAAACCGTTAAAAGAAGGGCTGCAGAAGGACCCAACTACCACGTTAATGGTGGATGCAATAAGCATTTGCAAAAAATAACAATTACTCAGAGTGTTTTAATTCTGCAGAGACAGATTTTACATTCTTTGTCTCCCCCGAAAAAGAAAGGGTTGAATTGAATGAACTTCAAATTGACTGTTCGAGGGATTCGGTTCATTCGGGACAATTATTCAACATTTTGGATTAAATGGATTCGAAAGTTGAATCGACTGAGTGGATGGGTTTAGCGTTCACAATGTGTAGTTAAGCGACAATTGTGTCTGAAACATTGCCGTCGGATGAATCGAGCAGTACGTAGAGGGCTTCCTGTATGCTCGTTGCGTCCAGACGGTGGATTTCATTGTCTAAGATTGATTCATAAGTCGAAGTTAAAACTTCTAGGTTAGGTCTTTCGATCCAGAATACCCTTGGTGTTTTCGTGAGCAGGTGGAGTCGAATAAATAGAAGTCAAGCTATCAATCTACGAAAACTAGAGCGCCATCATATAACACAAGAAAAAATGTCCGGACAAAAACGAAGATAGCCGGGACAACACTAGTTTGCTGTCATTGGAGACAGCGTAAATGTAATAAGACCAAGAAGATTTATTCAAACAAGCAACTTACATTAAGAATTATAACTTCTACAATATTTATTGAAAATTATATACAAAAACTATCCTAATATATAATCAAAATGAAATTAACGGGTAATCCATTTCATGATCTGGATTTCACAGACCTGTTTCAATGACACATGTCGAACAGAACTAAGAATCGAAGCCTCACATGATTAGTTGAAGATTATCCATTTAACAATATGGATCGTTTATCTGCTGCTGAACGTGTGAAAATTGTGAAAACTTACTACAAAAATCAATGATTCTGTAGTAAGAACGATTCGTGCGTTACACGCAGATTATGGACGATTGGGCGTCTCTTACGGCACGCTATGGTGTATTCTGCATATGGATTTGCA
The DNA here is from genome assembly GCA_034642435.1 of Megalocaria dilatata. NCBI lineage: Eukaryota > Metazoa > Arthropoda > Insecta > Coleoptera > Coccinellidae > Megalocaria > Megalocaria dilatata. The sequence continues at coordinate 44,493,120 of CM067859.1, read as the reverse complement.
TATTCAGTTCAGTTGACACAACAACTAAAGCCAGCTGATCACAGCATGCCTAGAATATATACCGATTGTGTGCTTAAACAACAACGTTTGGATTTTTCGCATCGAATTTTCTTCAGCGACGAAGCATATTTTTCACTTGGTGGCTATCTAAACAAACAAAATTGTCGCATTTGGGGTGGTGAAAATCCTCATGTAACTGCTCAAGACCATTAAATCCACAAAAAGACACTGTATTATTATTATTATTACATAAGTGATAAGAGTAAAGGTAAACCTATAAACTCAAAAAACAAAAATAAAATGAAACTGAGAAAGTACTCTAGAAGTGAAACAATTGTGTAGTGAATGCAATGTAATGGAATTAATTATTGAACCCGTGTAGACCATCCATCCAGAGCGTTCTTGAAAGAATTCACCGATGGCGATGACACAACTTCAGCAGGGAGTCGATTCCACGCCTCGAACACTCTGTTGGGAAGAAACTGGCTCCTCGGTGTCGTCCTGAAGTTCTCCTTGGCAAGCTTTAAACGGTGTCCTCTTAAGGCTCGATAATGGTTAAGTGGAAAGAGGTAAGACATATCCGTACCGAAGAGGGAGTGAAGTGCTCGATAGGTGGTTATCAGATCTCCCCTTCTTCTACGATCCGAGAAGGAGGGCAACTCAAACAACCGCAGCCTCGATTGGTAATCAGGGCGGATTGTGCCAAATGGAAGACGGGTGTTCCACCGCTGGACAGATTCCAAAAGATCCCGATCACCCCTCAGATTGGCCCACCAAACAGGGCCCGCATATTCCAGAATAGGACGCACATAGGTTGTGTAGAGAGTCCTGCTTGTGGCTACATCGCATCTTGCAAATGTTTTAGACAGCTGGTAGGTGAATTGTCTTGCTCTAGACACAACAGTAGAAATGTGAGCAGACCAACTTAAGTCATCCGTGACGGTAACACCCAGGTCACAATGCTGAGAGACAGCAGCTAGCCTCTGCTGGCCAACGAAGTAGGGAGTCCTTGGATTTTTTTGCCGATATGGAGCACGCAACACTTCCCGATATTAAGAGGTAGCAACCACCTCCCACACCACTCAGAGAGCTTATTGAAGTCTTCCTGGATGTGTCCCGCATTAACCAAGGGACAGTTGTAAAGCTTTGTGTCATCTGCGAACATTGCACAACTAGATAAAAAAAGTCGGGGGAGATCAGAAGTGTACAACAGGAACAAGATAGGACCCAAAACCGAACCCTGCGGAACTCCACTAAGAACTTCCATATCAGAGGAAGAGAAACAGTTACCGACCCTCACCCGGAAAGTGCGATGCGACAAAAATGACTGAATGTCGTGCAATTTGGTCTGATGGAGTGATTGGCCAGTTCTTCTTTGAAAATGAAGAAAGTGTCACTCAAACCGTCAATTCTCCTCGCTATAGCCAAATGATTAGCGATGTTTTTGGCCTGAAATTAATAATATAGAATTGGAAGGTATTTGGTTCCAGCAAGATTATGCAACAAGCCGCACAACACGACCTATTGAGGCTTTATTGCAAGAAAAATTCCCAGGACGCGTAATTTCTCGGCGATGTGAATTGGCCACCAAGATCTTGTGATTTATCGCCTTCGGATTTTTTGTGGGGTTATGCAAAAGGATCGTGTTTATGCACATTCTCAGACTATTGACGATCTGAAAACCAACATCCGTCAAGCCATTGGTGAGATATTGCCCGAAATGTGCCGGTGAGTCATCGAAAATTACAATCACAAGGATCGAGTCCCGTAAGAGACTATGCAGAGAATATTTGAATCAGGTTGTATTCCAAACATAACGGTAAGGTCTAAGCATTATATAGAAATAAAAATTTTAAATTAAAGAGTGTTTTATTTCCATTTACATTCGGAAGCATGGATAACCCTGTATTATAAAATCTTTTTATTTCAAGAAATGAAACGTATTGATAAAAATGTATTAACAAAATTCCATACGTGTGTATTGTCATGGATTATATGAATTACACCTTATAAGCGTGTTATAAATAACTATTATTTAAAAACTCAGATAATGAAAATCAATAAGATCCAAGGAAAAGACTTACCGTTGTATATATGACGACTCGTTGGAGTGTAATCATATCAAGATTAATTAAATTAGATATAGAATATTAGATATTGGAAATATAGATAATTCAGTTCATAAACATACTCACAAGCCGAAATTTTGAAGAAAAAGCATATTTAGAATATATCACCATTAGTCGAGTGAAAATTCTTTAAACGATAATTAAAAATCGAGACTCTTGTTAAAAAATCTCAAATAGAACTGGCAAAATACGGAGCATTTAATTGATAAATATAAAACGTTTAAGAAAGCTAAAGTTGCAATATATAGGAGAAATTTGAATATATAAATATATATATATATATATATATATATATATATATATATATATATATATATATATCTTCTTATGAAGAAAAGTGTTGAAAAGATTTGTTACTATCATGAATTATATATAAACTTTAGTAAAATTATTGGCAAAAAATAAGCTGAATCAAATCTAACTCACCAGAAAGATGTAAATAGGACAAATTGGATCAAAATTCAATTAAAAAGTGAAAACATAGTGTCTACGTCAGAAATTCTGAAATTTATAATGTAACAGATATCCTTGAATATGATGAGGCACCAACAGAATTGTAATAGTCCTAGCTAAATACATTCAATCAATTTCATAAGTAGTATTCAGTAGTTATTCAGTAAAGAGCATAAGAAAAATTATGTAAACATTTTTTACATTTGAAAAATTCTTCATATGAAAATAAGTATTTAAACTCAACCAATTTTCATGAAACTGGTACAAAATTATTCAAAATGAAATAGGTTAACTATTTAGAGTAATTTCAAACCAAGTAATTGTAAATTTTGTGAAATCAGTGAAAGCATAATCTTTTCAATAATTTTGACAGAAGCGTAAGCTTTGAAATTCAATTTTTCGAGAAAACTATAAAAGGGCAAGACAGCCACCTCGTTTTGCTTAAAGGTAGAATATTTTCTCTTCAATAATCCAGTTCCAAAAAAAAAACATGAAAATAAATTAACAATATTATTGTGAATGGAAATGTGATCAACATATACGTTACAGGAGTGTTTTAAATGGAAGTAACCACATATAAATCAAGAATTCAATAATTTAAAACCAAAAGAAGCAACCAACAAAGTGGGCTGGGAAATCCGAACATTCCACAAACATTCTCTAAGAACCAGAAAAATTCCTGAAATAGAGCAAAGCCAACATAAAAAGAACATTGATGATGGATGATTAAACTTACCATAGGAAGAAGTGACTTTATTTATGTAATTCTTTTAAATTTAATTTCAAAAGAAAATCATTGCTTGTTTACGTTAGTAATACAATAATATGAGATATTAATTTGATTCTAAAAGTTTTTTGAATAAAAATTTTTTGAAATTAAAATTGTAGAAGACTGACATTGATCTGTTTTGATATTCAAATTTTGATATATTCAAAGCAATTATTGAAAAGGAGTTTTCTCTTTCATATAAAGAGAAAAAAGCATATAGAATATTTTCAGATGGCTGGATTATTTTTCAAATTTAATATCAAGAATTGATGATCGTCCTTGCAAGAAACTAGGTAACCAATGTTAAAACGTGAATTTCCCCTTAAAACATGAACTTCTTTGCCGGTAAAGTCTATTTACTGCAAAGAAAATGGAAAGCAGTAGAAACAGATGGAGAATATGCTCCAGAATAAAAGATCAAATATCATGTGGTTGAATTTTTGTTCTTCCATGAAAATTTGAAAATATTTCAAATAACTGTATATTTTATCCCAATATTCCTTTCACCTTATGGAAGTGAGAGTTTTGGCAAATGCTTGAATAATCTTTCTAATAATTCTATTTGAATTTGTCTTATTCTGGGTCGGTATGGACGTAATCAAATTTTAATTGTTTGATCAGTCCTTTTAATTGTTTGAACAGTTCTTTTACCTTTCAGGAAATATTATTCGATTGGCCAAGATATAAGTTTATAATAATTTCAGTGAAATAAATGTATGAGTAACTATTTTTCCCACTAAACTTACATGAGTAAACGAATAATTAGGTATACTCTATGCACTAAACTGTTGAAATATGGAAGTGAAATCAAAGCAATAAATTTATTCAAAGAAATAATTTCTTTCCTTAAATTCATCTAATTTCTGAGAATTTCCTGATATTTTAGAACGGTGATACACAACCTTAATGAAAATCAGAAACGACTGAAAAACATTACTATCTACTGAAAACTGCAACGCCCCATATTGAATTCTGTCTCCGTAAAGTGACAAAGGGAATAGTAGAACCTATCCATCAATCCTATCTTTTGTTACCGAAACTCAACATTTTCCTCACGTCACCTCTTCTTTTTTGCGAACCGTGATTGATGGTGTAAGACGCCACTGATGTTTACCCACTGGGATATTTTTCATTACGGTGCTCGTGAGGTAATGAATTTCATTGAGAATATCATGACGAAATCAGATGGTTGTTTGAAAATTCTCAAGGAGAATTCGTTAAAGAAACATTAAATATAAGTTGTTGTAAGGTATAGTATCGGGTGTTTTTTTTTAGACTAACAGAAATTTAAATTGAAATAAAACACATTTAAATTAAAATTGAAGCCAATTTTTTTCATTTTAAAGATAATTTTAGGACATTTATGATTTAAAAATAATTTTCGGCATATGTCCACCACTACTAGCTCTGAGGAACCGCGTTCGCCGTGTATTGCATCAATAACACGAGTTAAGTTGGCTTCCAAAGAATCTATTGTTTCTGGTTTATCAGCATAAACTAATGACTTGACATAACCCCATAGAAAATAATCCAGTGGAGTTATGTCGCATGATCTTGCAGTCCAATTAATTGGACTTTCTTTCAATAAATCAATTATTACGGTAGCAGCATGAGGTATAGCACCATTTTGTTGGAACCACAACAATTGGCTCGATACCAATTCAAATTTTGAAACAAATAATCATTGATCATCGATACGTAACGAACACCATTCACTGAAACATTAGCTCCAGCATCGTTTTTAAAGAAATATGGACCGATGATGCCTCGAGCGTGTGAAGCACATCATACAGAGTATATTTCAGGATGCAGTGAAACCTGCACAACTTCTTGAGGATTGTTTTCACTCCTTCCTCGGCAATTTTGCCGTTCAACCAGAAATGAGCTTCATGACTAAACACAATTTTACGATAAAAAAGTGGATCAATCAACTTCAAGCTGTTCTAGGGACCAATCAGCAAAAAAACGACGCTTATTATGGTCAAGTGGCTTTAGTTCTTGAACCAGTTGGATTCTTGTATGGGTGTAGACCAAGATCTTAACGCAAAATTTTCCATGTGGTGGATGCACAGAGTCTAACTTGATCTGAACGTTGACGAATAGACAATGGGTCATCATTAACACTATGACTTCTAGCATCGATATTTTCTTCTGTACTTGCAGTTCTCTATCTTGTTGTTGTTGTAGCACCGAGTAGAGAAAATGTTGTCCGAAATCTATCGATAGTTCGATCAATAAGCTGCTCTGATGGACGATTATGTAAATCATACATTTCACGAAGTGCTATGTAAGTTTGGCGAATAGAACACTGAATTTAGAAATTAATTTCAACAATTTGTAAACTTTGTTGCGGTTTGAGTCTTTCCATGATAATTTTTCAATGCTTACTGAACAGAAATGTCAAAACAATATGACTTCTACCTTCTGTCAAATCACAGTTATCCCTATCGAAAGTTCTATCACTCTAAAAAAAGCACCCGATAGTTTGATTCCTGCTTTGAAAACCAATTGTTAATTTGTGGTTTAAAATCTTTACCCAAGAATAATAAAAAAGTGTCGATCATCTGCCTAATAGGATATATGAGCAGAACTCGATCTTCAAGTGTTTTCTAGATAAGATTCTTGTATATAAAGTAATAAAAAGAGAGTTTCTACTTGAAAGAAAGCTTTTGCAATATCTTAAATATCACACAGAATATTTCTGCTTCTTTGGATTCTTTTATTCCTTCTGATATTGTGTAATGAGTGTTAATTCATCTGCGTGATATTCATGCACTATGTCATGAATATCAAACAGATTAAATCTGCTTAACTCACTACAAATTTTAGTTTTATATAATGAAAAAAATTCTCAAAAAAGTTTTTAAATTATATTATATAAATAAATAATAAAACCTACTCTCAAGTAAGTTTATCATTTTATTTTATATATAATAATTATATTTTGATTATTCACTCATACACATAGTATCATTTTGGTGATACTCTGACTGAATCCTTAAAAACACTTTACAAACTTTGTGTAAATTCTATGGACGAACAGGGAAGATGTATGGTTTTTTCCTTTTGTAAAATCATTACTCTTTCTAGGTTAGTTGCTGGAGGAACATGAGGTTCTTCAGGTAAGGTGTATATTTAATTAATTATTTTTATTTCTTGGATGCGAAGTAGGACTGATGATTATAGGCTAAAATTCCAAATGGCCTTTTTGAAGATGTACTGCATGTTTTTGGAGAATTTTTTAAAGTAACCTCTCAAAGAGAGTTATTTTCAAATAAAGTTTTGAGGTTAAGTTGTGTATTCTTGGAGAGGAATTTGGTTTTCATAATACCGTTATGAAACAAAGTTTGTATTCTTCAAGTATGTATTCGATAATGTAATCAATATTCTATATTTTCTTTGGATTCTTTCATTCCTTCTGAAGCTGTGTAATGAGTGTTAATTCAATATGTCTACTAAACTGAAACTATGTTTGCTAAGACATTTATAATTTAATTTCGATAAGTTTTTGTAAAAATTTTTTTATAAAATTAAAACTCATAGTGAGGTTAGCAGAATTAATCTGTGTGGAACTCATACTCTGAACTGTGGGGAAAAATGGAGCCTTGAAAACCGTGGTTTTTAAACCTATTATAGAAAAGGTCATTCAAACAAAGTTGCATTTCATGAATTTTTCTGTCCGCATATTGTAAAGAAGTGATTTTCGTTAGTAAGAATTTTCATGTTTGAATATCATATCTGTTATAGAAATATCGGGTGTTTTTTAGAGTGATAGAACTTTCGACAGGGATAACAGTGATTTTGAAGGTGTTTTGACATTTCTGTTCAGTGAAACATTGACAAATTATCATGGAAACACTCACGCTGCAACAACGTTTACAAATTGTTCTAATTTATTTTCAAAATCAGTGTTCTATTCGCCAAATTCATAGAGCACTTCGTGAAATATATGACTTACATAATCGTCAATCAGAGCAGCTTATTCGTCGAACTATCGATAGATTTCGGACAAAATTTTCTCTACTCGATCCAGCAACAACAACAAGACAAATAACTGTACGTTCAGAGGAGATATCGCTGCTGTAAGTCAGTGTTAATGATGATCCAGATTTGTCTATTCGTCGATATTCACAAGTGGGACTCTATGCATCCACCACATGGAAAATTTTGCGTAAAGATCTTGATCTATACCCATACAAGATCCAACTGGTTCAAGAACTTGAGCCACTTGACCATAATAATAATTTGTTTGCTGATTGGGCCCTAGAACAGCTTGAAGTTGAACCACTTTTTTATTGTTAAATTGTGTTTAGTGATTAAGCTCATTTCTGGTTGAACGGCTATGTAAACAAGCAACATTGCCATATATGGAGTGAAAACAATCCTCAAGAAGTTCTGCAGGTTCCGTTGCATCCTGAAAAATGCACTGTATGGTGTGCTTCACACGCTGGAGGTATCATCAATCCATATTTCTTTAAAAACGATGCTAGAGCTAATGTTTCAGTGAATGCTGCTCTTACAGATCGATGGTCAATGACTATTTGTTTCAAAATTTGAATGGTATCGAGCCAGAAGTGTTTTGGTTCCAACAAGATGGTGCTACACCTCATGCTGCTACCGTAACATTTGATTTATTGAAAGAAAGGTTTGGCGATAACATTATTTCGAGAAATGGTCCAATTAATTGGCCTCCAAGATCATGCGACATAACTCTACTGGATTATTTTCTTTGAGGTTATGTCAAGTCATTGGTTTATGCTGATAAACCAGAAACAATAGACGCTTTGGAAGCCAACATATCTCGTGTTATTGATGAAATGAGGCCTAAATTACTTGAAAAAGTGATCTAAAATTGGTCTAGTCGCTGGTCGAATGCGGTTCCCCAGAGCTAGTCGTGGTGGAAATTATTTTTAAAACTTAAATATCATAAAATTATCTTTCAAATAAAAAAAATTGGCTTCAATCTTAATTTGAATGTATTTTATTTGAATTTAAAGTTGTATCACTAAAAAAACACCCGATACAATTCCGATGAATCAACTCAGATTCAAAATCATTTTCTACTTATAGAGAACGCCGATCGCAGCGAATTCATAGATAAAAATATATGAATAGTGAAAAAATATAGGGGGTGATTCCATGTCAAAAAATAGGGTGAGTCTTTCATATAGACTTTATTTTTTGATTCCCCCCTGCTTACTTACAGCCCCTTAAAGATGTAATCCGAAAAACAGTTTTCAATTTTTTTTTAAAAACCAACACAATGACAAGAATAAAACTAGGCAGATATTCTATACGGGTGAGAAGGCAAAAACATTTTTTGTTGGTGTTCCTCTATGATTGCAAGGAGTAAAAAAAGCCACCCCTTAAACTTTTTTTGGAAGAAACTTTTATCCATTTTTCTATTTTACAATAAAAAAATTAAATTTGGATAGTATGATTTATTCTTAAAGAATAAGTTCTTCTGTAATTTCTTGCTAATATTCAAGGTTTTTGAGAAAAAAATAATTTATCAACATGATAGCGTGAATCGTAGAGGCAGAAATTGTTTCCGAAATAAAATTTATCTAGTAAGCGGATGTCATTTTGTTATGACAACTGAATTATTCTGATTAACTTCAATTCAGTTAAAATTATTTTTTGATCTGGCTTACCATTTTGAGATTTTAGTCACACACTCATTGTCCCAAACACAGAAATGACCGATATGCATTATGTTTACTGTCTTTCTGCTGGTAATTCTGTGAATGAATCCTAAAAATATGCAGAAATGTTCCCTGAACGAGTGGCTCCACATCACACTCTATTCACTCGAATTCACCAACGACTTCGAGAAAGTGGTATATTTATAATGAATAAAAATGATTGTGGTCGCCAGCCCGAAATCAGAATTCTAGCAATAGACGAAGCAGTACTAAATCTTGTCGACGAGGAACCTGACATCAGTACTAGGAATATTTTGCAGTAATACAAATTCACCATATGACGGTGTTTGCGATATTGAAGGAACAACTTTTATATACTACTCTGTCAAGAAAGTACCAAGAATTTTCAATTAAAACAACATTTTTACATTTAATCGTCAAAATTTATTGGGTCGCCTTCAAAATAGGCTCCATTTGCTCCAATACATCTATGCCAACGGCACTTCCAATTATCGAAACATTTTTATAGGCGCTTTCCGGGATGGACTTTAGCTCTCGCGCCGAATTTTGTTTTATGGCTTCAATCGACTCAAAACGGGTGCCACGAAGGGGCAATTTTAGTTTTGGGAAGAGGAAAAAGTCGCAGGGAGCCAAATCCGGCGAATACAGTGATTGCTGAAGCACGTTTGTTGAGTTTTTGGCGAAAAAGTCAGTCACAATCGTAGCTCGGTGAGAAGGCGCGTTATCGTCATGCAAAATCCATGAGTTGTTCGCCTACAAATTTGGCCGCTTCTTACGGATACGCTCACGCAAACGTTTCATAACGCCTAGGTAATACGCCACGGATATCGAAGAAAACAATGAGCATCACCTTCATTTTCGAGCGGCTTTGGCGTGGTTTTTTCGGTTTCGGCTCATTTTTTGCCACCCATTACGATGATTGCTGGCTTGTTTGCATATCGTACTCGTAGACCCAGGTCTCATCACCAGTTATAATGCTTTTTATGAATGTAGAATCGGAATTACAGCGATCCAGCATGTCTGAAGCAACCTGTTCGCAATGACGTTTTTGAAGAAAATTCAGGTCTTTCGATACGAGTCGTGCGGCCACCTTTCTCATGCCCAAAATATCAATCAAAATCGTACGTGCGGACTCGTGGGATATCTTAAGATCATGTGCTATCTCTCTCAAGCTGGTACGACGGTTTTCCAGCACCCTTTCCTTAATTTTATCGACGTTATCTTCGATCGAAGCCGTCGATGGGCGACCACTTCACGACCGTCCTTGAAGGCTCTGTACCACTGATATGCACGAGTTTTCGATAGAGCATTATCACCAAAGGCCTTTTGCAACATTTTCAATGCATCGGCACACGAAAATTCATTTGCAACACAAAACTTTAAACAAATTCTTTGCTCAACGTAATCACCCATAGTAAAAATCGGCACGCACTCTAACTTCGACTTACAGCTGTTGCAAACACACTAGTTGACAGATCCCGCTCAAGCTTGGCATAGTAATTAAGGACAGTGGTACCAACCTAGGAAAAAAAATGTTACCTGCCTCATTGCCCCGCCAGATTTAAATCCATAATTCCCGGTAGTTTCTTGACAGAATGTACATATCGCGTTCACAGGATTTTCCGAATCGTCTCCAATTCCCTCTTGGATATTGAGAATGATTGAACAATATCCTCAATTTTTGAAAAGGGTCCTATTCATAGGCGAGGTTAATTTTTCTAGAGATCCAGTAACTAATTGTCATAATAACCACATATGGGTCGAAGAGAACCCTCACGCTTTTACTGCAGCTCACCACCGAGAACAATTTTCTGGTTGGGGTATATTATTAGTTAAGTAGTCCAAAATTTCTACCACCTCGATTGAATTGAAATGCATATATTCAATTTCTAGACGAAAAACTTCCTGTACTTCTTCAAAATATCCCTTTACTTGTCCGAAAGACAATGTGGTTAATGCATGATGGGGCCCCGCACATTTCAGTATTGGAGCACGTCAGCATTCAAATCATAAATATTCAAATCGATGGACAGGGCGAGGTGGACCTCAGTTCTGGCCAGCCCGATCACCAGATTTGAGTTCTCTCTTGTCACCATGAATATCTGTCTTGACAGTTCAGAATGAGGTATCCATAGATTGCTCCACGTTTTGGTTTATCGTGGTGGAATCATTTTTCATCCCCAGTCACAATTCAATGCAAAAACCCCTTTGTTTTTTTTCCGTTGAATCAGTTTTTCACACGTGAAAAGACAGCGTTCCACGACTCTTGGCTTCAGTTCATACGATATCCAATTTCGCACCTTTCGGATTATTTCCATTTTAAACGATGACAAGTAGCTGGTTGGGTTACTCTGTTCTTGTCTCATACAAAAAGGGAATTTTGAACAGAGGCCACATCAGAAATCTCATAGTGACAGGAGAATATATGTTTAATATTCCATGGCAAATTGACATCCCTAGTGAGACGTCCAGTTCTCACTCTCTCTCTCGCTTCAACTCTGGTCCTGTTCGGTCGATACTCGACCATGTCGACAATCGGCATTCATTTTGTACAGTTATAATCTCAAATTTTCATAACCTGCATTTGTATCATATAAGCGAATAAATTGGTGTTAAAACTCAAGTGTTTACAATCAAAAATTAGGAGACAACTCCACAGACTCCATATGTTTTCGCATGTTCCCCTTGCGTTTGTGATGGATCTTCATTGAACTTTATCTCTTATTCTTCATCCTAAACATTGGGGCACTCTGGGTCGTTCTTCTTTTGTCAAATCAAAATTGTCACTTTCAAATCGGGCAAACCACGTTCGTTCATCTAGAGCATGGCATTCACTAAAATACGATGACTTTCGGCAGCCTTTTTCTTCATATTGAAATATTGAAGTGAATATTCCAGCAAAAACACATTATTCAGTACAAAAGTTAAAATTTTCAGAGCATAGAGATGGTATGTTCGAAATAACAAATACTGGAAAGAAAGCTCAATTGCTACACTTCAAAATGAAGGCGTTTCTAGATGAAACAATGAAATGATAAACTAGTTGCAACTATTTCATCAAAACCTCATGAACTCATTATTTCACTTAATATTCAGTAATATGATCCTTCAGTTCTCCAGCATGCATCTAAGGGTCGACAGTTAGATTGAATTGAAAAAAATTCTTAAGAATTTAGCCAACTCATTGAATTTATATCAATAACCTCTTGCTACATACCAGTTTTCCACTACAGTTTTTCTTTGTGGAGATACCTTAAGAGAGTTGTATGACCTACATTATTTTTATGGGCAATTTGAGGTGTACTTGTCATTGGATCATTTGCAACACCTAAAAAAACTATCCAATTTCACTGTAGGTATCTTCAACGAATTGCGGTTTCCTTTTAAATGGTGTGGAATGTCCAAGTTGTCTGAGTTGTGCCTGAATTAAAGATACAGTACATTGCTAAATATAAAGCAACTGGGGATATCTCTGATTAAATAAGTTTGCCACTTCAACTTGAATTTTGCATTTATCCCCGTAATCGATTACGATTAAAATCTCAATTCGGTGGGACTCGGTTAAATATTACATTAATACTTTTACAAGAAATGTATTTTTGATAAGGAAATATCTATTTCAATGTAGATCTTTACACTGCAATATCTGACTGATAACAATACACATTATTAGCAGATTTTCTCTATTTATCGGCATATGTAGATATTCAAATGAATTAATTCGGCTGATCTGTAGCAAAAATCATAAATGAGGAGTATGAGCTATGGTAATAGAAATATCTAGAAATCGAGACAGTGCAACATACATCCGTATAACAGTTATTTACTCAAACAAACCCGACAAGGTTTTGTTGATCACAGAGGCAAATTGCGACATGCGCACGTTTCAAACTGATTGGTTTTCGTTCGTGCAATGTATGCTAGTGACTCCAAATCTATCAAGTATCTATAGTCGCTATACACAGAGACACTAAGGTATTAATCCTACACTAGCGCCATCTTGAGTATGCAAAGTACCCACAAGACCTTCCTTTACGAGTAAATTCAAGTAAAGAAATGTATTCTCGATATTTTCACGTTACTAACGCAAAAAAAACTTTCCTCATGCTCAAATAAGACCATAATTTGGCGTAATTTTTTTCTGCGTTAGTAACATGAAAATATGGAGAATACATTTCTTTACTTGAATTAACTCGCAAAGGTATGGTTTCGTATGTATTTTGCATACTCTAGAAGGTGCTAGGTATTATTAATACATTATTGTCCCTGTGTATAGCGAATATAGATCTTGACAGATTTGGAGTCACTAGTATACATTGCACTAACGAAAACCAATCAGTTTGAAACGTGGGCATGTCTGTAATTTGCCTCTGTGATTAACTAAACCTTGTCGAGTTTGTTTGAGTATAGAATTGTTATACTGATCTATGTTATACTGTCTCGATTTCTAGAACTTCCTATTATGATATGTAGGTAATTTTGTAGCTATTCATGACAAAAAATGTTAACAAAACCAAGATCCATAACCCATAACGGGAATGGATTTAATAAATTGTCCCAACTTAATTGATGGTTAGTTCAGAAAATTGATAATTCTGTATTTAAGTTATTTGAAAAATACCATTATTTAAAGCGTGATAAATTATTAATTTAATTGTTCACCCAGTATTATACATAACAAGTTATGTATTAGGGAAAATCAAGTTGTTTAGGAGCTTGAAAAAATATATAATATACAGGATTTTCCATTCAGAGTAAAGAGGGAGGACTGTGCGCGAGTCACCCTGTATAATTAAATTTATGATTGAAAAGCACACCATTGAATTTGAAAGTTGACGTATTTCAGTGTTTTTTATAATTTCCTAACATGAGGACACAAATAATTTAATTTTATTATTGAGTGGTTTCCACACTGTTTAATAGTGAATATTTATGTCAATTTGGAGGTTTCCTCCTAGTCATTAGTATCAAAGTTGAAATTAATCATTCCATATGCATACACAAAATAGCTCTAACTTCTCTAATTTAATAATTTTCTTTCAACGTTTAGATATGGTTTCAAGAAAGTTTATGCTTCGATATACTGAACCGTGATGAAACTAAGTGCAACTACGGTTTCCGTGTAAACAGAAAACAAGAACACTCACTACTTCTAACTATCCTACCGCTAACAAACATCACGCTGTCTAATATCACCGTCGAACCATAGGGACCAAAAAGCCCTTCCAACAAATGACACAAATTAAGACGACAAATGTATCAAAACGTACTATGTGCCCGATTAGGAACATGATGCAGTGCAGTAAGTGGATCCTAGATGGCTCTTCCACGGACAAACATGTGCGAATCTAATTTGCTTAGCTCGCCAACGTTCATTTGTTCAAATTACGCAGTAGCGACCATTTCTAATAATGGACCATGAAAGTTATCGGCCTGGAGAGCATTCGACGTTGCGAAGTAATCGTTGGGTTCGCTGGACTGCCTGTAACGTCATGTTAGAGGATAGAAAGACCCCAAACTCAGAATTAATGATGGCTTTTATTGAAACTTCAATTTCTTGATTAGCCCCTCTGTTCTCTCTCCTCGAGGTCGGCGTCGCCCTAGATGTGAATTATTTTAACAATTTGTTTCAACTTGCCGATATTGAAATTCTTAATCTGGGCAACTTCTGGATCAATCTCATTAGTTTTCATCCAAAAATGTGGGGGAAACAGAGCGGTGTGGTAGACCCAAAAAAATCGATATATATACAAATAACAAACATCTGAAAGTAGATATGTTTTCCGACCTCATAACACTTATTAATGATTTTGAACATTCATTATGGCAATAAAACTGTCTTCAAAGAAATGTACAGTGGAACCGCGGTAATCCGACAAACGTTTTGCAGGGCAATGTCGGACTATCGAATTTGTCGGATTATGAAATACTACCTAAGATCCCCTATAGTCCGGAATTTTTTGAATAAGAGTACCTAGTAATCGGACAAATCACAAATCAGAATGATGACATTCTATCTAAACTACAGATCATACTACATATTTATGTCGAATTTAATAAATAAACAACACAACCGAGATCTTAGGTTGAATTATAAAATCAACGGTCATTTATGCTAAAGAACTCATAAAAATAATAATTAAACTTTACATTAGGAAATATTTTTGTATAAACAAATGTACATACTAGAATTTGTAAAAAAAACCTATGAATAAAAATCATAATATGAAACAATCAATTTATCATCATCATAATATAATAGAAAGCGGTTTTTTACTTGATAGAAGGATTATTACGAACTTTGAATATCAAAACAGATTAAATCTGTTCAAGTAAAAAACCACTACTTATTAATTTAATCAAATTATAGAAATTACTATGTCTTGTGACAAGAAAATGTGTAATATATATATATTTTTGGTAGTAAAACATAGTAATTTCTACAATTTGTTTTAATTATGATCAACTACCAAATAGTAACGGCTGAAACAATTCAGTATCGCTACTTATTATTTCATTTTACATATAATAAATAATTATATTAGGCTTTTGAATAAAGAAATTCGTTATACAGTGTCGAGTGGTTTATCCACGACCATAAAGTGCCTTACAAACTTTGTGTGATTTTTGTGGTGAGCCTAGAACATAGAGTACCTTGGATATTAGATGTACCTGGTTTGAATGTTCATCAAACTAAGACTCCACGAGGTCGAATGGGTAAGTTTATTTATTGTTAATTGATTTAATCTTTTAAATGTGAAGTTGGACTGACCTTATCTGAATTCTAATTATTTTTTGAGGATGTGCTATATGTTTTGAGAGTTTTAGAAGTAATTTACTTAAATATTTAGATATATTAAATATTTCAAATGAATTAGTTTAGGACAAGGTCTCGAAATTATGTTGTATATTTTTTGAAGAGATTTAGTTTTCATAAATATAAGATCAGAAAACATTTTGTCACAAGCAAAGCTGTGTTTTCGCTTGTATGAAGAGTTCGGTGCGCATGCTTGGAACGAAACAAACAGTTATTTATTTACTTATCTTAATTGACAATTCATATTTATTGAGTTTTTTCATTCCATTCATAATATTGTATAATGAGTTCTGATTTTATACGTCTATTGAATATAAGCAGTGCTTAAAAGACATTGATTTCATTCTGAAAGTTTTTGAATAAAATGTTTTGAAATTAAAATTGTACGAGACCAACAGATTAAATCTGTTTTGTTATTCAAAGTTTATCATCATCATCATCATCATGAGTCTCCATCCGGAGCAAGGGCCTCTCCAAATTTCTTCCACTGTTCCTTTTTTTGAGCTATTGTGTCCATAACATGCCTTTTTTTTCTTGATAGAACCCTGCCATCTTATTGTTGGACGACCGCGGCTTCTTCTACCATCTCTTGGATAAAATTTCTGCACCAACTTGGTCCATTTTCCAGTTGACATCCTTGCTACATGGCCAGGCCAAGTCCACTTTTTCTTGAACGCTTCTTCGCCTACATCTTTATTTGTGTGTTTCTTCTGATATATATATATATATATATATATATATATATATATTTCTTATTCGGTCTCTTAATTTGATTTCTAATAAACTTATTTCCAATCTTCTTTGACATAATCTTAACCTTTGTGTTTTTTTTCATTCAGGAACCAAATTTCAGCGCCATATGATATAACAGGCAGTACACACATATTCGCCACCTCCCTCTTGATAATCATGGGAAAGTCACCCTTTAGGATAAACGCAAGTGACCAGTATTGTCTCCAAGCGTCCAGGCATCCTGAAAAGAGAACAACTTCGTCCGCGAATCTAAGATAAGATAAATATCGAGTGTTTTTTTAGAGTGATAGAACTTTAAATTGATATAAAATACATTTAAATTAAGATTGAAACCAAATTTTTTTTTTATTTGAAATTTAATTTCATTACAATGTTTTAGAAATAAATTCCGGCACATGTCCACCACGTCTAGATCTGAGGAATCGCATTCAACTAGACCAATTTCGGACCACTTCTTCGAGTAATTCAGGCCTTATTTCATCAATAGCACGAGTTATGTTGGCTTCCAAAGCGGCTATTGTTTCTGGTTGATCCGCATAAACCAATGACTCGACATAACCCCAAAGAAAGTAATCCAGTGGAGCTATGTCGCATGATCTTGGAGGTCAATTAATTGGACCATTTCTCGAAATAATGTTATCGCCAAATCTTTCTTTCAATAAATAAATTGTTACGGTAGTAGTATGAGGAGTAGCACCATCTTGTTGGAACCAAAACACTTCTGGGTCGGTACCATTCAAATTTTGAAATAAATAATCATTGATCATCGATCCGTAACAATCGATCCGTTAGCTCCAGCATCGTTTTTAAAGAAATATGGACCGATGATGCCTCCAGCGTGTAAAGCACACCATACATGCATTTTCAGGATGCATTTTCAGAATGCAATGGAACCGGCAGAACATCTTGAGGATTGTTTTCACACATATACGGTAATTTTGCTTGTTTACAAAGCGGTTCAACCAGAAATGAGCTTCTTCACTAATCACAATTTTACGATAAAAAAGTGGATCAAGTTCAATCTGTTCTAGGGCCCAATTAGTAAACAAACGACGGTTATTATGGTCAAGTGGCTTTAATTCTTGAACCAGTTGAATCTTGTATGGGTGTAGACCAAGATCTTTACGCAAAATTTTCCATGTGGTTGATGCACAGAGTCCAACTTGTTGTGGACGTTGACGAATAGACCAATCTGGATCATCATTAACACTATGACACACAACAGCGATATTTTCTTCTGTACGTACAGTTATTCGTCTTGTTGTTGTTGTTTCATCGAATAGAGAAAATGTTGTCCGAAATCTATCGATAGTTAGAAGGAATAAGATGGACGATTATGTAAACCATAAATTTCACGAAGTTTAGCGAATACAACACTGATTTTGAAAATAAATTTCAACAATTTGTAAACTTTGTTGCGGCTTGAATCTTTCCATGATAATTTGTCAATGCTTAATGAAAATAAATGTCAAAACGATATGGCTTCTACCTTCTGTCAAATCACACTTATCCCTATCGAAAAAATACCCAATGTATCATTAAATAATCGAGCCGTCGCCCTAGCACAACAGTTGTGCAGAAAATAAATTGTAATGACTTCAACTCGCTCTTCAATGGAGTAAGCAAACATGAAAACACTACCAATAAGGCGAAAAACTTTAGAAATAACTGATTATTTTATTTACTCGCTTGTAAAAAATAGCTGTGGAATTCTTCAGGACATACCTTGTCAATTTTTTTCCTACAAGAGATAAGTGGTTCCTGAATCAGATAGTGTCAGTAAGCAAATTTAATGAAAAAAAATTACAACAAAAATATTAGAAGAATGAGAAATAACAGTTTTTACTGTAAGCGTTTATCGAAACCAGAATCTAATGATATTTTTTGAATCGCGCCGGTACAAACTTATTAAATATTATTAATCGTTGCAACCAGATTTTGAAATGCTTCCTGTAAATGTGAATTCATAAGGAATCCCAATAAAAGTTTTTGAAAGAATTGCTACCTGAATTACAGAAAAGAAGTTGTTTTTCTTAACCTATAGCGATCATATGCCCCCCTCTAATAAAATTTACCTGTTCGAGCAGTTTTTAGATTTTTTGTAATCTTCAAGAAAATTCGAGTGGAAACTGTCCGTTGGGCCACCTGTATATTTTTGTACTGCTTATTAATTCCGTAATTTTAAGGTCGAATGGTTATTAATTTGTATTTGTTCTCATCTCTTAATTATGACATTTATTTGGTGTAAAAAAGGGGATATTTTTGTTTTCATTGATACGAAACTATATATTCAGTATCAAGGTAACCATTGGCTTTCCCAAAATTTAGGCCGGACAAATGTTTAGATAATGCCATATTACCGGGTATTTTTTCTTTGCAGAATTGGCTTTCATAAGTTTATATCAAAATAATATATAACTAAGGTCTTCGGCATATGTTCTAATAGAATTTCGATTCAGAAACCGTAAATCTACCCCATGATTCACAAATTATTGTTGGAAGACAAGAAGTTTTCAACTAACATTAAACTACTAAACTGTTTCAGCCGTTACTATTTGGTAGTCGATCATAATTAAAACAAGTTGTAGAAATTCCTATGTTCTCATAATAAAAACTAAAGAAAACAAAAAATTCATTTCTTTATCGTACGTCGCTAGCATAAGTCAAAAAGTGGCCAATAGTTTTTCAAAATTAAATGTTTATATTGATTTCAAAACACAAAATAAATTATCAGCCAACTTATTTGATGCAAAGGACCCAACTCCAATCATACATAAATCGGGAGTTTATGAGTTATCTTGTTCGACTTGCAGTAATAAATATATAGGAAAGACGGGATGTTCCTTCCAGACAAGGTTCAACAAACATAAAATGAATTTCATTAGAAATAAAAAAATGTCTACTTTGTCCACTCATTGTTTAGAAAACGGCCATCCGTTTCCGACAATAGATAAACTAAAAATTTTACATGTAGAATCAAAAGGAAAGAAACTTGATTATTTAGAACCTATTGAAATTTTCAAATTAGTTCACAATAAAAATAATGTTAAAATAATGAATGACTGTACGGATCCATGTAACTCCAAAATTTATGAGATATTTAAATATAATAAGTAATATCTTTTACCAATATTCTTTGACGTGCCGACGTTCTAATAGTTGTTAAGCGTCCTCTCATTTTAAACCTTTTTTTAACCTGTTTCTATTACCTGTTCTGCTTCTGTATATCACAAATACTCTGTTCTACTTGTTGAGTCTTCAGCTGTCTGAAGATGGGATAGTTAATTCCCGAAACTCGAGCCACAATTAATTGTATAAACTATCAATTTATTGGTAGTAAAACATAGTCATTTCTAAAACTTGTTTTTATATTAAACTAATGGACTGCAGATTGTTTAAAATTGACCTGTTTTCTCCAGAATTTCTCCAAATAGAAACTACTGATTTAGGAAATATTAATTCAAGGATTTACTTATTGAGAAGTGAGGGATCTCAAGAACTTGCAGGTTTACTTCTATTTCTATTTTACTGGGTTCTCTCAAAGAAGCCCTTTCCAGTCATTACAGATGGAGGTTATTTTTAATATCTCCATGAAGCATATCGATAAATTCTGAAAATTTACACCCCAAAAACTTCACCTTACTTTTAAAATACCACCCTCTTAGACTTACAACTGAGTCTATCAAATATTCAGGTTAACTTGAACTTCAGACTTGAGTAGAAGAAAAACTGATCAAAATTTATGACTAATATTAAAGAAGATTTTATATCCAAAACTCAAAAATATCGATGTTTTTTTAAGAGTGAGAACTTTCGATAGGAATAACTGTGATTTGGCAGAAGATAGAAGCCATGTTGTTTTGACATTTCTGTTCAGTAGGGATTGTCAACTTGTCATGGAAAGGCTAACACCGCAACAACGTTTACGAATTGTTGAAATTTATTTTCAGATTCAGTGTTCTGTTCACCAACCTTATAGAGTACTTGGTAAAATTTATGGTTTACATAGTCGTCCATCAGAGCAGCTTATTCGTCGAACTATCGATAGAATTCAGACAACATTTTCTCTACTCGATGAGACAACAACAACAAGACAAAGAACTGTACGTACGGAAGAAAATATCGCTGCTGTAAGTCATAGTGTTAATGATGATCCAGATTTGTCTATTCGTCGACGTTCACAACAAGTTGGACTCTGGGCATATACCACATGGAAAATTTTGCGTAAAGATCTTGGTCTACACTCACACAAGATCCAAATGGTTCAAGAACTAAAGCCCCTTGACCATGATAAGCATCGTTTGTTTGCTGATTGGGTTCTAGAACAGCTAGAAGTTGATCCACTTTTTTATCGTAAAAGTGCTTAGCGATAAAGCTCATTTCTGGTTGAACAAGCAAAATTACCCTTTATAGAGTGAAAATAATCCTCAAGAAGTTCTGCAGGTTCCATTGCATCCTGAAAA
Organism: Megalocaria dilatata; assembly: GCA_034642435.1. Lineage (NCBI taxonomy): Eukaryota > Metazoa > Arthropoda > Insecta > Coleoptera > Coccinellidae > Megalocaria > Megalocaria dilatata. Next base: position 44,472,070 of record CM067859.1, on the reverse strand, counting down.
ATGCACTGTATGGTATGCTTTATAAGCTGGAGGCATCATCGGTCCAAATTTTTTTATTAACGATGCTGGAGATAATGTTACAGTGAATGGTGCTCGTTACAAATCGATGATCATTGATTATTTGTTTCAAAATTTGAATGGTTTCGACCCAGAAGTGTTTTGGTTTCAACAAGATGGTACTCCACCTCATGCTGCTACCGTAACTATTGATTTATTGAAAGAAAGATTTGGCGATAACATTATTTCGAGAAATGGTCCAATTAATTGGCCTCTGAGATCATGCGACATAACTTCACTGAATTATTTTCTTTTGGATTATGTCAAGTCAATGGTTTATGCTGATAAACCAGAAACAATAGACGCTTTTGAAGCCAACATAACTCGTGTTATTGATGAAATAAGGCCTGAATTACTAATTAGTGGTCCAAAATTGGTCTGGTCGAATGCAGTTCCTCAGAGCTGGTCAGGGTAGACATATGCCGGAAATTATTTCCAAAACATAATATCATAAAATTATCTTTCAAATAAAAAAAAATTGGCTTCAATCTCAATTCAAATGTGTTTTATTTCAATTTAAAATTCTACCAATCTAAAATAAATACCCGATATATTGTCGTAGAAATTTGCCATTTGAAAAATAGGCATTGGTGATGTGTGCCTTATGACATATCTGTTAATAACCTTAAAATGAAATCTGGGTTTCAATTACACTCTAATACCAGGCATAGACACCTGTACAGCTAATAGTATGTGGGTGTTTGTTCAGGAATTTTTCTCGAATGGGTAAGCCTAATCTTGTTATTGTATTCAATTCTAAATGTTAGAGTTATCGGAAGGGTGGGAACAACCATGTCATACGTATAATATTATAGATAGCTTATATTTTGAATTGAGTATTTCAGCATTATTGTAGTCTTTTTTGGGTTTTCAATGAATTAATTCACGTATGCATGTTGCACACGGCATGAAAAAAAAATCAATGTTTTTCTATGCAAGTATTAATTTAGATATTAATAAAATATATATTTTTCATATATGTGGTGAAAAGTTTTCAGATTTCTGATATTAATTTAGGCTATATAGGACTTTGTGGATTCTAAACTCTTTAATCAAGCATTAACATAAATATTTGAAACCTACTTTTTATATGAAATGAATAACAATTTGTACAAGAAAAGACTATTTGTCGGACATATTTCAAAATAAAAATCAATATCTACAACAAGATTTATTTCGTTTATTTACAGACAAATAATTCGATGAATATTGCCAAAACAAATAATTTCAGAGTATATTAAACATTTCAACAATTATTTTTACATAAACATAATAGATCATTGTGAGTTTTTGTTCACTGTTGAACAAATTCTGTTATATACAAATATTCAGTGATCAGACTGGATGAAATAAATTTTTCAGCATGTCGGCATATTGACCCCTTTTTCCATTCAGAAAATTTCAGGACATTTGTTCATTTAAAAATTCTGTTATTTTCGGTATTTGATATTTTATTGAAAATAGGACCTTTGCAATAGCAATTTTTTATCTGAGATAAAAGTTATTAAAATTATGATTTCAAGGGGATATTGTTTTTCCAATTGTTGGAAAATTTTCTTGGTACTTGTCATGTGTCATAGCATGAGATGGGATGAATGAAGGAAGGAGGTTCCAAATCTTCATAAATCAGAGATGTTATTTCGTTTCAGAGATTTTTTTTATTACCGAAATGTATTGAGGGATCATTTGCATCAGTATTTATCATTAGGTTTTATTTTATTGGACAAAGAACAATTTATACTTTGGGTATGTTTGAATTTCCAAAAAATAAATGTATAGATCTTTGACTGATTTTCAAATTTGAACCCTCTTATATTTCAAATTGAAGTTTCGTCCTTCAGGAAAACAAAAAAAAAATAATTCACCATTGGATCAATGATACTTTCAATGTTTCAGTCAGAAGAATGAAATTAATATTACACTGGATCAAAGTCTTCGTTTCGTTCGTTAAAATTTTCTCACTGTATACCACATATTCTATTTTTGTTACTGAAACGTCAATATGGCCTCCAAACGTCAGAATTCTTAGAAGACAAATTCTTGGATATCTTGATTTCATCCTTATCAGTCGACGTCACTTCTTCTCTATGTTTTATTAATGTTACTGCTGCCCTTCTCGCTTTATTCGAACTGAGATTTATCCCTACTTTTTCCTCCTCTTCAGCTTTTCTCTTTACTTTCAACTCATTGGTTCTAACTTCAGTTCCTTCAGACGAATCCACATTGCTGGAACTAGAATCTGGGTTTTGAATTTGGTTGATATCTCTTGGTGAGTGTTTCGAGGGTAGTGCTGCAGGATTTCTCAAACCCATCCAACTCCAGTCGTGGGGGTAAAATTGTGAATACAACCATTGACTGGGTGGAGGTAAAAGAGGAGCATTAAGGAATAAACTGGCGGCTAAAGCGTTGTTGAAAAGTTGACTGTTCTGCATTGGAGGCGGAACGATCCCAGGATAATTCGGGGTTGGTTGAGGTGATGGTAGAGGTGAACCGGTTACTGATATGTCGTCTTCTTTCGGGGATTCAGATCCTGTTGCGGTGGTGAGTAATCCCTCTTGATTTGGGGAAGCCTTTGGAGATGTTGTGCTATGAGCGTTGCTACAATTTATACTTATGGGACCTAGGGAGGTGGAGGATGGCTCTGAAAATAAAATAGAAGAATTAAATTGATATACAGAAGCGATAAGTCTGTTAAAATAACAAAATGTGTTGAATATCAAAAATTTCCAGAAAACGTCAGATGATTTTATTTTAAAATTATCTAAAGGGCATGTTTTCCCACTATTGGAAGAATAAAATAGAAAGTAAAAATTCAGATAAGGTGAACTTTTGAGGTGAATGAAGACCGCACCTATAGTTTGCTTTATGAATTAATGTGAGATATATTAGAGACGGTTCATTATAAAATGAAGTTTTACCGTTTTCCAGTTCTTTCTCTATGGTACTGAGTTTCTACGGACCTGACCACTAATCATCACATCATGTGCGGACTTCGACAGTACCGAATGGCCTGGTTTACATTATGAAAGATCGAGCATTCTCTAATTTGGAAGGAATAGAGATCTCGAATGAGAGCAGTTACAACTTCTAACCATCATTTTAGTCACATCTTCTTTGAGCTTACCATATTAAAAAAATTGTTAGTTTCGGTGCAATTTTAAGATCATGATAAGATAAATTGCCTTGAAGGTAATACACATATAGTGTTGTATATTCTTGAAACAAAAGTTGGGGAAATTTATTTTTAACGAAGATTCTTTCATATTGTGAATTATTCTCGAATAAATTCGCGTAAAATTTGATTAATTGCATTAAACTTTGGTTGAATAACTTCCTGAAGGAACACCTTTGCTATCAAAATGTAGAGTATTTGACTGAACTAAACCATTACCGCCCCTTGGTTAGGGAATCGAAGAAGTATTATTTTCTTGTTTGTGATAATAAATTCCTTGGATACCCTAACTGAAATCAGAGAATTTCCATAACCTAAGATTTCCGCTATCTGTTTTACTGTTGCAATAACTGAAGTATTCTAATATTGGTAGGTGTTTGCTGTTCACCATCATCGAGCTCGAACTTTGGTGATCAGCGGAGTGACTATCTTCGAAGGTATCCAGAAAAGAGTACGCCTGTACTTATCATTTTACTAACGAGTACTTCTAGGAAACAACAGTTAATCTTAGTTATCCTTTAGATTGTATAAATTTAATTTGTTCATAGTTTGAACTCGAACTTTGGTTTTATACTTATTCTCCTTCATAGTATTGATAACCAAGTTATCCATTTCGTGGTCCCGATGTCACTGCCCTGTTTCAATGACATCTGTCAAACGGAACTGTAATTCAAAGCCTCATATGTTTAGTTGAAGGTTAGCCATTTAGTAGTATGGATCCTTTATCCACTGCTGAACGTCACAAAATTGTGGAAACTTACTACAAAAACAATGATTCTGTAGTAAGTACATTTTTTTGCATTACGGGCAGATTGAGGTCGACATAATCGTCCATCTGAGCGTACAATTGATAACATAGTGAAAAAATTCGAAGAGGCCGGATCTGTTACTGATGCATCTCCATCCTCATAAGGTTCAATTGACACAAGAACTAAAGCCAGCAGACCATAGCAGGCGTAGAACAAATACCGACTGGGTGATTGAACAACAACGTTTGGATGATAATTTTTCCCATCGAACTTTCTTCAGCGACGAAGCACATTTTTCATTCGGTGGCTTCGACAACAAGCAAAGTTTTCACATCTGGGGCAGTGAAAATCCTCATGTAACTGCTGAGAGACTATTACATCCACAAAAATTTACCATATGGTGTGCAATTTGGTTTGGCGGAGTGATTGACCCGCACTTCTTTTAAAATGAAGATGGTGTCACTCAAACCGTCAATTCTCATCGCTATAGCCAAATGATTGCCAATTTTTTTCGCCTGAAATTAATTATATAGAATTGGAAAAGATGTGCTTCCAGCAAGATGGTTTAACAAGCCACAAATCACGAACTGTTTTGGCTGTATTGCAAGAAAAATTCCCAGGACGCGAAATTTCTCGTTTCGACGATGTGAATTGGCCACAAAGATGATGTGATTTATCGCCTGTGGATGTTTTTTTGTGGGGTTATCCGAAAGATCGTGTTTATACCGATTATCCCCAGACTACTGACGATCTGAAAACCAACATCCGTCTAGTTATTGGTGAGATATTGCCCGAAATGTACCAGCGTGTCATCGAAAATTACCTCACAAGGATAGAGGCGTGTAAGAGATGACGCGGCGGATGTTTAAATGACGTTGTATTCCACATATAATGGCAAGATTCAAGTATTACAGTGAAATAAAAATTTGATCGATATTTTAAATGAAAGAGTGTTTTATTTACGTTTACTTTCGGAAGCATAAAATGGATAACCCTGTATATTGTTTGAATATGATTATATAATTTGCACAAGGTTTTTTCAACAATGCGACCTTGAGAACTCAAAAGAGCTTTCAAGCTTGACAACGTGAAATAATTATATACACTATTGGCTGTCAAATAATTCACTGCAAATAATTTTCTTCCATTCCAGGCCTATTACATTTCAATGTCAGTTTATGAGTAGAATTCGTTTCACTTACAAAACTCTCGTAGGTTTATGAAACTGTATAGCTTAGTAACACAGAAAAAACTATTCGTTGCAAAAAATTGATTTTATTCATTCGGGCGTTCTAAACAGAACTTTTTTCTTATAAACTTGAGAAGCAAATTTTTCTTACAATTCGATGGCAATAATCTTGATAATCATTATTGTACTTAGGGAACATGTAAATGAACATTCAATTAAGTAAGACAGTAGAGGAAGGCAGTGGAATATCCATCGCGTATTATCTCTTTAGAGACACAGGGTGTCTCTAAATGGTGGGCTAAAAATTCTAAAACATAACTTGATAGCCAAAAATAGATTATCTTACTCGACTTACTTCAAAGCTACAATCCACTGTTCAGAAGTGGATAATTTCGGTAATACAGAGTGTGGAAAGTATAAGACGATTTCATTTTGTTAAATATTTTCTTTGAAGCTAGCATATTGTCGCCATATTCGGTTAGGGAGAGATGTTTGAGCTGAAAAACTCGAATCTGCTCTTAATTTTACCGTTAATTAATAATTGTTTCAACTCGTACTCTATTTTAATTTCAATGAAAATTCTTATTCTCTGACGCTATCTACGAGGAGCGTTCCATGTATTCTTGGTATAGGCATGAAAGAAAAATCAGAAAATTTGGGAAAAATTCTATTTTTCAATATAGTCCACTAAAACTCCAATATTTTTGTTAGATGGAGAAATAAACTTCTTTTAATCTTGTAGAGAATATTCTTTCGGCTTCTCCTCACAATGTATAATAATTGAAACCTTCAGTTCTTCATCGTCGGAAAATCGCTTTCCACAAAGATATTTTTTCATATTTAGGAATTGATAGTAGCCACTGGGTGTCAAGAATGGACTGTACGGAGGATGAATAGTTTCTTTGAAGTCACATCCCCGCAAAGTAGTCTTCACCACGCGGGCACTTTGAACCGGTGCGTTATCGTAGAGCAGCAACACCGCCACAGTTAGTTTTCCTCACCTTTTTCCTTTAATTGCATCTCTCAAATTATAAAAAGTAGTTGTGCATGATGCTGCTATGATGCTTTCACCCTTTTTAGTGTAGTCTATCACTAAAATACCTTTAGATTCCCAAATGCCCGTTGCAATTATTTTTCCAGCAGATGGGGTGACTTTAAACTTATTTGGAGGCTGTGCACCCTTTTCAATTCATTGCATAGACTTTTGTTTACTCTCAAGGTCATAGTGATGAACCCACGTCACTTCCCCAGTAACCAGCCGGTTGAAAATAGTCGATAGGTTTTCTCCACAGGGCTCCAAAAACTCCTTACAGCACTCGAATCGGACTTGCTTCTGAGGAACGGTGCGCATTCACGGTACTCATCGTGCAATGACCTTTGAGAGGTTAAGATGGTCGTGAAGGATATCCATATAAAATACACACAGATTAGGTTTGTCATCTCTGCTAACATCTCTTGTTTATTTGAGCAGATATATGGATTTGAAAAATTAATCTCATGTATTCTTACAATTCAACACAGTTTGAAAATACAGGTGATTTTCAACATGCGTTATGATTTTTTTTTTTTTATGGTAATTTGATGTTATTGTTTTTCCAATTCACTGGTAGTTAGAGTAAGCAATCAAAAATTAACACCCAGATATCTCAAAAACGGGTTAGGTTAGGTTAAATCAAATTTACAATGTATAACATTTTTGGGTTCAAGACCTTAGAGAAGAAGAATTTTGAATTGAAGGTCAAATAAGGTGTACTTCAAAAAATTATTTCATTTCTAATATATGTTAATTAACGCAGGTGGAGCTTTCCAAATCTCAGATTGAAAATAAGATGAGATACAAATTTTTTCACCCCACAAAATTTGTCTTGTTATATATTATGACAATAAAACAACAATCAAAAAGAAATATTAATGAAAAATTAAAAACCAATTGAACTTCTGATCCTTTTGTTCATCTGAAATCATCCACTTTTTAATATGATCGTCATCCTTCAGTTTATGTTTCATCAGTTTTGTCGCACATTTTAATGACAAACAGTATATTTTGTACTGAGTCGCCATTTCATCGGGTTCATCTGGCTCTACTTAAATTTGAATACTATTCATAGCGTTTTTATTCCCGAACCTTTTAATGTTTTTAATTTAATATGAAACAATATATTTATACTTAATAAGCAGGCATCAATACTTTCCCCCCGCAGAGCTTCAGTTACGAAATGGCAAAGGTGCCAGGTTCTAATGATATAATTCCAGGTTATTATTATTATTATCCTGATACTCCTAGATCTTCTGTGAAGATCCCTCAGAACCTTTTTTTCAGCTTGCGCGAGTTAGGAATTCAGTTGTGTTCTGGGTAAGCTTTGTTACTGCGATCTTGCGCCACTTTTAGGTCACGGCACTGTTAATTTTTGACCCAACAGTGAAATGGTGGCAGACATCCGTCCGACCAGAAAGTTTCTTTTCCACCTGAACAGGATTCGAACCCGGACCTCCCGGTCACGAGCTCGATGCCTTCCCGCTGAGCTATCCACACTCAGATACTGCATATATTTGAATTTTACTTTCCCGATATTCTGGAGTTCAGTGAAAAAAGTGACTTGTGTTTAATTTTCTGTAACAAATGTAATAGACATCCCAAAATTGTAGATAACAATCTTTATGAAATAAATTAAAATGCGAGTCGATACTAGATAGACGTAATTAAAATAACTTTGAATTTAGAAAGAATTATTTCGTCGGACTTCTAGAATATATATTGAAAATTATGTATTAAAATATTATATAATAAATATAAACTATTTCTAAATGTGTTGGAAAAATCTATTTACCTTTACAACATGAAACGTATTAATACAAATATATTAACAATATATTTATATATATATATATATATATATATATATATATATATATATATATATATACATATATAGAAAATAAAATATGTAGTATTTTGATAAACATATCCGTATATTTTTTGTCAATAATTTTGTATTAATACGTTTCATGCTGGACAGGATAAGAAAATTTTCCTAGATATTGAAAAATATTTGATAGTGATTATATATTGTGATATCGTTTCATTATTTTAGTATATAATTTTGAATATATATTGAAGAAGTTCGAAGATATAATTTTGAATTTGAATTCATGATATATTCTTCGACAGAAATGTTACTATTTGATATTTGACTTTCATATATTAGGAGTACATATAAGGTTCCGTCGTTTTTTAACACAAATTGTTTATGAATCATTCCTAATGATTTTAAACGATGTGAGACTGCTTGCTGAGTGACTTCTAATGTTAGAGCAAGTTCTTTTTGTGTTTGAGATGAATCTTCCTCCAATAATTCCTCCAATTCTGCATCCTCGTAAATTTTTGGCCTTCCACTGCGATCTTTGTCTTCTACGTCGAAATCACCGTTTTTAAACTTTTGAAACCAATTTCGACACGTTCTCTCACTCAAAGCACCCTCACCATATGCTTCTACGAGCAATTGATGCACCTCAGCAGCAGATTTCTTTAAATTAAAGAAGTAAACTAATATTTCCCGCAAATGACGCTTACTTGGCTCAAATTTTGACATTTTCAACTTATAAAAATTATATTTTACTAATATAAAATCAATGATATTAATAGGTAATGTTGTTCTTGAATGTCCAAACTATTTTTTAAGCTGGTTATCACTTACGAAAGCTAACCGAAACTCCATGCCACGCCATCTACAATAAAACGGCGGAAACTTATTTGTACTCCTAATACTTCACGAATTCATCAATAAACATGGTTTAATAACGTTTTTTCCTAACCCAAAAATTTTATTCGAAAACTCCCTAGTGTTCCAAACTTATAGAACTTAATTCTTTTCAATGCAAATCACAATTCAGTAGTATTAATCATTGACAAATATTAACCTCAACTTTTCACTGCCGAAAATGGGATGAAATAGATTCACAAGACAATTTCTCGAACCAAATGTTGTTGATGTAAAAAAGTAAGTGTTATTTGGACTTTAAATTATTGTGAAGTTACATAGAGCTAACCAATATTTTTTGTAACACACAATGCAACAATCTTTGATATTGTTTTCATTTCTGTGACCGAAGCAGACATTTCCACCTAATAGCACGTATATTGTACAATATGAAATAAAGAATCTATACGAACGAACTTTCAAGAACGAGGAAAGCTGGAATTAATTCATTACGTATATTTTTACAGAATCGTAGCAGCTACGAATTACAATAGTTATTCAGCAGATCACTCATGTCTCAGAGGGTCAGCCATTCATGGAACACTAAAAATTTGTTTTGTTATGTGAAGCTGAGTAGATCATAATTTTAAAATTTGAACAATAGTTAAATATATTTCATAAATATTTTGATATTATATATTATTCTGATACTCCTAGATCTCTTGCGGAGGTCCCTCAGAATAGCTTATGTGAATCAGGAGATCAGATATTTTGTGAGAAGGCTTCGTGGAACCCATAGTGAAATAGTGATCTAGCATCCTTGTGAGAAAATTTCTTTCCTCGCCAAGATGGGATCTGCATCCAAGAGTAATCTCCTCTTACGAATCAAACGTTTGAACTAATTCACCACAGACGTTCATTAACATACAACATATAGATTTTTACTTACCATTATTTATTCTAGGTGATGTGTTGATAGGGCGGTCTAGATTTGCGAACATATGATGAGGAAAGTGTGGATGATGGTGAGGCATAAATTGTCCAGGTGGATAAGAATGTCTTCCAGCTAAAATAGCCCATTCTGGTGGATGACCAGGTAAACCAGCCAAATGATGTGCAATGCCTGAAAACAAATTGCAGTTTGATAAAAATAAATGAATTAATGGATTCTGAAGTTATCTACATAATTCAATTATGTGTAAAAAGTGAAAATTATAGGCGCTCAAACAATTTTGTTCATCCGCAAATGGAAATATGCATGTCCTAGCACAACCAGTGGTAATCAAACAAATTGGCAAAACCTGAACAAACTCTCTATTGATATAACATCGGTGTTGAGAAAATTCTTGAATAAAACATTTTTCTTAGATTGAAGTCATTGAAAACTTATAATCATGAAACCATTTTGTTTCATAAATGAATCATTAACATTATTCATTTCAAAATTTTCGAAATATTTATTTAATTATGAAGTACAATGGATACCATTAGTTACGAAACAAAACATCATTTAAATGTCCACCACGGAAACGCTGGCAGGAATAAAGTCATTGAACCCAATTTTCCATGACTATCCCACACAAATCAGGTCGTATATTAGCAATTACTCGTTCAAATTGATCTCTAAATCATCTAAATTTACTGGATGAGGAGTTAAATGGCAGGAACGAGGCGAATAATTTATCAGTCCATATCTTGAAATAATCGAATCACGGAATTTAGTTTTTAATAAAGTCATTGTGTCATTGCCAATTTGAGTTCTTGGGTTGAAACAATTTTGTATGGATGTTAACCAAGGTCTTTTCGCAAAATTCGCCACAATGTAGTCTAGTTCTTGGAAACGTCGATAAATCGATAAATTTTGGTCTTCACGAACACTTTCATGTACGGCAGCAATATTCTCTTCCTTGCTTGCTTTTCTTCGTCTCACTGGCACTGTAACATCTTGAAGTGTAAAATTTGCTTTAAAGTTCTTAACTGAACGTTCAACTATTCTTTTATCCGATCGATTCTAACGACCAAAAACTAGAGTTAAGGCACGTGAAGTTAGGGTAACAGATCGCGATTTTTCATAACAAATGATGATGTTGATGGATGTTCAGTCACATTCTGGGTTACAGCAGCAATATTTCCAGGAATTGAACGTGAACGGATTGTTTCATCAAATAACGATCTAGTTTTCACGAACAAATTGATCCACAAATTGCCGTGAGGGCATCTTCCAGTTTTGTTCGAGCGTATATCAACCCTTTTCGTTAATGTCAAATATTAAACTAACATTCTTTCAAAACACAATGACATAAGTAACAGTTTTGAAATAACCGCTACTTCAAAATGCAAACTGTAAGAAATTGTTTGAATTGAATTTTGTAAAGGTTTCATAGAATTATTCTGCTTAATATTCAAAATATTCAAAATAATTTTTTTCCAAAAATATACCTTTTCAATTTATTCCAGCAACGCTTTCGAAGAGAAATAAAGCAGAATCCGCAGCTCTGACTTTGTGTATGAAAAACCAAAAACTATGGTTTCTTTTTTACCAAAAAAGCTAAAAATAATAATTTAGCTATCAATGTGAAACCTGAGATTGTGTTGTATATATTGCCGGTGTACCATTTCGTTCTAGTGAATAAACGTTATTATTATTTATAAAATAAAATAAGAAGGAATGGTTTTTTACTTGATAGAAGGATTATTACAAAATTTGAATATCAAAACAGATTTAATCTGTTGTCTTCTACAATTTTAATTTCAAAAAATTATTTGAAGAAACTTTAAGAATTAAATCAATGTCTTTATAAGCACTGCTCATATTTAATAGACGTAAAAAACAAAATTCATCATACAATATCAAATGGAATTAAGAAAAATTAAAGAGAATAAATTGTCAATTGAAATTAAAATATAAATAAGCAAACATTTTTTGTTTCTTTCCAGGCATGCGAACTGAACTCTTCAGACAAACGTACGAAGCCCTGTTTGTTACAAAATGTATTGTTTTCTGATCCTATATTAATGAAAAATAACTCTTTCTCAAAAATATAAAACATAATTTCAAGAACTTCTCGAAAACTAATTTATTTGAAATATTCAGTATATTTAAATAAATTACTTCAAAAAATCTCAAAAAATGTAGCACATCCTCAAGAAATAATTAAAATTACGATAAGATCAGTTCAACTTCACATAAAAAAATAATAAAATAAATTAAATAATGTATAGACTTACCGAGTGCCATCTTAGAAATACATGATCTTCAAAAAACATGTAAATTGGTACCTTTATATCCAAGGTACTCTATGTTCCATGTTCACAAAAAATCATACAAAGCTTATAAGGCACTTGGCCTTAGTTAAAACCATTCAACATTGTATAATGATATTCTTTATTTAAAAACCTATTATAATTATATATTATATATAAAATAAAATAAGAAGGAACGGTTTTTTACCTGATAGAAGGTTATTACAAAATTTGAATATCAAAACAGATTTAATCTGTTGGAACATAGAGTACCTTGGATATAAAGATACCTATTTACATGTTTTTTGAAGATCTTGTATTTCTAAGATGGCACTCGGTAAGTCTATACATTGTTTAATTGATTTTAATATTTTTTTATATATAAAGTTGAACTGATCTTATCGTAATTTTAATTATTTCTTGAGGATGTGCTACATGTTTTGAGATTGTTTGAAGTAATTTATTTAAATATATTGAATATTTCAAATAAATTAATTTTTGAGAAGTTCTTGAAATTATGTTTATTGAGAAAAAGTTATTTTTCATTAATATAGGATCAGAAAACAATACATTTTGTAACAAACAGTGCTTGGTACGTTTGTCTGAAGAGTTCAGTACGCATGCCTGGAACGAAACAAAAAATGTTTGCTCATTTATATTTTAATTTCAATTGACAATTTATATTCGTTGGTTTTTCTTAATTCCATTTGACACTGTATTTTGATTTTATACGCACTGTAATTTTGATTTTATACGCATATTAAATATGAGCCGTGCTTATAAAGACATTAATTTAATTCTTAAAGTTTCTTCAAAAATTTTTTGAAATTAAAATTGTAGAAGACAACAGATTAAATCTGTTTTAATATTCAAATTTTGTAATAATCCTTCTATCAAGTAAAAAATCGTTCCTTCTTATTTTATGTTATTATTATTGTTATAACTCAATAAGAGGAGAAGTGGAATAGGACCAGCGGTGTCTTTTAAAAAAAGTGGCTCGAAAAACTCGACGTTGACCTCTGCCTTTATTTAATGGTATGCTGGATGGAGCAAGAATGAATTCACACAGAATTTCAAGAAGGCCAGTTTTGTTCAATCGTATACCGAACCATTTCGTTAAGGTCACATATTAAACGAACATTCTTTCATAATACGAATGATAGAAACAACAGCCATGAAATAACCGCTACTTCAAAATGCAAATTCGAAGAAATTTTTTAAATTGAATTTTGTAGAGTTTTCACAGAATTATTCTGCTTGATATCTTAAATATTCAAGAGAGTCCTCATTCGAAGAAATATACCCTTTCAATTTGTACCAACAAAGCCTTCGAAGAGAAATAAAGCAAAATGCCTGGCTCTGACTTTGTATATGCCAAACCAAAAACTTTGGTTTTATTTACCGAAAAAGCTGAAATAATGACTTTGCTCATATCTACATTTCACGCATGTTGATTAATCAATGAGAAAAAATGTGAAACCTGAGATTGTGTTGTATCACAACTCAACAAGAGGAGTGGGGTAAGACCAGCTGTATCTTGTAAAAACAGTGGCTCGGAAAACTCGACTTTGACCTCCGCGTGTATTCTATGGTATGCTGGATGGAACAAGAATGAATTCTTACGTGATTTTGAATGAAAATAAGTGAAAAAAAGCAAAATTTTAAGAAAACAGAAATAATTTCAAAACTTGGCTACTCAGTTGCTCACTCTCCATATGAGAAATAGACAGAAAGTGCCAACCTTTTCCAGACGTCTAGGTTCCTAATCCTGTATATTTTGGTCAACTAGAGATCTCAGTTCTTGAGCAATGGAATAATTTAGTTTAACAAAAACGATACATGATTTGAACCAGAAGTGGCAGACGAAAACGTCGAGACATATTTCTTGGAACAAGTAGAGGAATTTTTGGGCTAATCCACACTTTTCTAAATGCAGTTTGGATGTTTGAGATTATTCCTATTTTAGTTTTATTCAAAATGCTGCTCCTTTTGAATCAAAACAATCCTATTGAAAAATTTCAAAGCTAAAGTATGTATTTGTTTCTTTTCTTCGGTGTCATATGTAACACTACTTTACTAAGCATGCCAAAAAATAATGATCTGGAGATATAAAATTCAGATTAGCTCAATTCATTCATGTTTATCAAAAAATGTATAAGAGACAATATTTTAATTTCCACAGAAATGTTTTTAATAAAACAATTGTTTCACTACGATGTGGCTTCTTCAGGTTTTTAGATTCTACTGGCTGATGGTGTCCAGTATAACCGAGTTTAAATACAATGTTGAGTACGTGATAAAATAATGGAAGAACAAGTCCTAAAAATTAAGGTGTTTTTTAGAGTTTGCCGCTAAAAAATGCCATTAGAAAAAGATATTCAGTAATGGAGGCTTAACAACATGTTGATTTCAAGAAATTCTAAGAGTGTTAATATGGAACGTGGATAATTTCATAGTTGAAATTATGCCTGAATTCCTTGAGATGATTTGCGTATGTCGAATGTACGGAATCCGATATATAACTCCTTTGGTGTTCTTGAATTTTTTCTTGAATGATCTACCTGTCTTGCCAATGTATACTAAAGGGAAATCGTTGCAAGTCAACTTGTAGACTTCAGATTTATTTTTCGATACTTTTTGTGAGTACTAAGGTATTCATATCTTTGATTCTTACATTAAAAACAATAAGGATCGAACAAATAAAGAGAATAAATCTGGAGTTTACAAGTTGACTTGCAGCGATTGCCCTTTAGTATACATTGACCCGATAGGTAGATCATTAAAAAAAAAAAACCCAAGAACACCAAAGGATTTACATATCGGATTCCGTACATTAGACATATGCTAATCATCTCAAGGAATTCAGGCATGATTTCAACAATAACTATGGGATTATCCACTTCAAAAGCAAAAGGCCTAAATTAACACTTTTAGAATTTCTTGAAATCAACAGGTACAATGCCCGTAAAATCCTTCTGAATGAACAAACAGATATTGACAAGTCTCTATTACTAAATATTAGTAGCATTTTTAGCGGCAAACTCCAATAAACACCTTGAGTTTTTATGACTTGTTCTTCTATTAATTTGTCACGTACTTAATACTGTATTTAAACTGGGTTACATTTGACACCATCAACAAGCAGAATGTAGACCTGAAGAAGAAACATCGTGGAGAAACAATTGTATTATAAACATTTTGTGGAAATTAAAATACTGGCACGTATATATTTTTTAATTCAATTAATTCATTTTCAGTTTTTGTCTAGCTAATTGAAGACCCGAAGAAACAACTGGCCAATATAAGCAAATATAGCTGATGTTAAAGCATTGTAAATGCATTCAATAGTAGTGGATTGTGCTAATAAATGTTATGAATTAATTTTTCATGCACTGACAGAGTCATGGAATTCTGAAGGACTTTTCAGACTACTTCGTGCAAAGACCAGCGGAATTAGTGCCTGGAAAATAACAGATGTTGAGATGTTGGAAATACGAAGTATCATCACTTCAATCACCCCACTTCATTAGAACGAGAAACTCATATTTCGTAAGAATAACAATCCCTCCCCATGATTGCCGAGTGTGGAACGATATTATTAAATTCGATAACAACTTCCGGCGATCCCATATTTCCTGCAAACAATCTTGCAAACTAGGATCCTGCCCAGGATCTCAGTATAGATCTTTATAGTAAAGGTTAGCAGCAGTCCTGTGGCGGGCCAATGAGGTTTGAGGCTGCCCCACCCAACCAATGAGGCGTCTTAGGATCAACCCTTTACCTTTCATTGTGCTGGAAGTGGAGACGAGGCTGAGAAACAAGCAGGACCGCTGTAATATTATATGCTACGTTCTCGGTTACTATTTCGACCCGCTTTGGGCCCACTTGGGTGGATTTTATGTCTCCCCCATTCGCAATTACGAAATGTTGGGCTCTATTTCTATATTGATTTTTACTCAAATGCATACGTCGCACAGTGAGGGTTTTCTTGGAATTGTAGAATATTCAGTAGGAATTCGGGGATTCTTATTATTTTCTCTTATTATTTGAACGGTAAAGCTCTCTTCTGATTTCTGATAGACTGTAAGATCTACAAGGATGTACTGAAAAATTCTCAGCCTACTAAAGACGCGAAAAAAAATTTAGTCAGAAAATTTCAATTTTCATCATACTCTCCATTTAATTGTATACATTCATAACAACTAACCTGCAGCTCCTCTAGACGTACGAAAAACAAATCTTTATTTATTTGTTCCCGTTGAGGAAGAACAACGACTTTTTGAACACTTTTTCAGTTGAACGAGGTGATAGACAGAAGGAACTAGATTAGGTGAATAATAGACTAGGCCAAAAAAAAACGACTATTTTTTTAATGATACTGTGGAAATATCATTCATGATGATAAAAAAAAATTATCGTGAAAGTTTGTGCCCTCAATAATAGTATTAAGGGGTGTATCGTTACGACTCTTGGTTTTTTAACAGTAATCGCATTTTTTTACTCAAACCTCGTCAATTATTGATCTGAAAAATTTGAGGTATACGTATTTTCAAAGGAAATTAAATTCACTACAAAAAAGCTCTCTTTGAAAATTAATGTACAACAAGCCGTTTGCTTGTTATCGTACCTGATTGATTAATTTTTGCGTTTCCATTTTGCATTTTTGTAACTACCAGAAATATTAATATTTTTGTGGTACAAAATACGTATTTTAAAGGAAATTTAGTACTCTACAAAAAATGTTTCTTAACATTTTCCATTAATTTCACTCTTTCCAAAGTTATTCGACGTTGAATTTAAATTCAAAAGTAATTTATCGTTTTTTTCGTGTTACACATGATTTTTTCCACTTGATTGAAAAATTTATCACTTAAATATTGAAAGTAACTTTTTTCTGTTGGACCACTAAACTTTTTTCTATAAAATCATAATTTATTAATGTATTATTTTGCTTTTTAACGATCAGTTATATACATAAAATCATTTTTAATGTATTTAACTGACTAATAAAAGACGAGTCACGCTCGTTGGATGTCTAAGATGATTTATTCTATAAAAATATTTATTTTTCAAGTTTAAGATGATAGCTCGTGAATTGAATAATCTTCGTCATATTTGTATTTTCATTGTTACAACTTATATAAAAGCTTGGTTTACTTCACCCTCGGCAATCTTGGCTCCAAATAATGATCTGACTTTGATGCAACAATTGATATTATATAAAAAAATTAACTTGACGGTATCGCAAGCTGCTCCCAAGAAAATGGTGAGACATTTATGGTATTTGAGTGTTCAATTAGCCATAATGTCTCTATTTGATGATTCTATTGACCTGACAGTGAAGAAGAATATGATTTTTTCAAAAACTAAACCCACAAAATATGAAGTAGCAAGCGATTCAGATGAATTGCTAGAAAAAGATATCAGTGACTTCATTTCTGTCGAATCGCTCACCATATTCAAAGAATTTAATTTGCCGTATGATTTTGTTGATGAAGATATAAGCAATTGGCTCCATGATGATAGTTTTCAAGAGAGTAAGCAATTTTTCGGAAAATTCGCTGTCGTCAATGATGTTTTGCTGAGCGTGGTGTATTATTAATTGAAGACTACAATAAGTGTCTTTAAAAACGAAGAACAACTTCAATATTTGTTGCTAGCCCTTAGTAAACATCGAAAAAAGTTTCCAAATTGTAATAAAAGTAATTTCATTGAGTAGTTATTTTTTCAATTGATCATTTTCTATGACTTGATAATAATTAAAGCAATATAAGCTTTTTTTGTGAAATATAAATTATAAGCGAAAATAAAATGATTTTTTATCTCTTTTATTACTTCTATTTGTTTTGACTTATTATTCAATTTTTTTCTGTGAAGAAAACTCTGTCTCTACACAAATAAATAACTTAGGATTAAGAAACCAAATTTTTTGTATTATTAGAGTTAGTTAAATACATTAAAAATGATTTATGTATATTTAATTGTTAAAAAGCAAAATAATACATTAATAAATTTTGATTTTATGGGAAAAGGTTTAGTGGTCCAACTGAAAAAAGTTACTTTCAATATTTAAGTGATAAATTTTTCAATCAAGTGGAAAAAATCATGTGTAACGCGAAAAAAACGATAAATTACTTTTGAATTAAACTTTACGTCGAATAACTTTGGAAGGAGTGAAATTAATGAAAAATGTTAAGAAACTAATTTTGAAGAGTATTAAATTTCCTTTAAAATACATAGTTTGTACCATAAAAATATTGATATTTCTGGTAGTTACAAAAATTCAAAATAGAAACTAAAATTGAAAATATTAATCAATGTTTAAGGCACGATAACAAGCAAACGGCTTGTTTTACATTAATTTACAAAAAGAAATTTCTTGTAGGGAATTCAATTTCCTTTGAAAATACGCATAGCTCAAATTTTTCAGATTAATAACGAGCTTTGAGTGAAAAAATGCGTTTACTGTTAAAAACCAAGAGTCGTAACGATACACCCCTTAATTCTATTATTAAGGGCTCAAACTTTCACGATAATTTTTTTTATCATCATGAATGATATTTTCATAGTATAATAAAAAAATAGTCGTTTGTTTTGGCCCAGTCTGGTGGATAAGCAGTATATTCGAATGATTCAAACCATAAGTCATGAAATATTTGCATGGTAATGAATATGAAGGTTCATAGTCCTACAAATTCCAATTACCTTCGGAGAATTTTCCGTCTCTTCCCCATAATTATTTCTCTTAGAGTGGTCAGTAACATCCAATAGTTATTCCTTATTATTGTTTTACCTTTATCTAGATAATTGAGTATGACCGATTGCTGCTTTGTTTCTGGATTGTAGAAATATACGAGGTGTAACAAATTGAGGTTGAATATTTATTCAACAGAAATTTCAATTTTTTAAAACATCAGTGTTATATCCTTCTAAAAATTTTCCTTGGGCATCTACACACCGATGGAGACGTTTTTTCCACTGTCAGTAGTAGCGCTAGAAGTCTTCAACCGGTATGCCGAAATTACGTCTTTTGAGGACCTCTTAGGAAAAAGAGAAAACTTATAGGTACTGAGAACAGGTGAATGAAAGAGTTAGGGAACCACAGGAATGCCCTTTGAAATCAAAAATGTTATTATGGAGAGAGCAGTGTGACACGGGGCGTTGTGATGATAGAGCATCCGTTTATCTGCAATGTCTGGTCTCACGTGAATGACCCTTTTCCTGAACCTTGCAAGGACGTCTTACAGTAAGTAGTCTTCAGACGTTCGATGTTTTCTTTGGTTTTCGAATTTGAAGGCGTCCCCGAACGATGTTCATTTTCAACGTGTTCTCTGCCTTCCAAAAATTATTTGTGCCAGCAAAAGACTTGTGCTCGGCCTAAAGAATATTTCGTATAAGCCTGTTTTAATCTTTCAAACCTCACAGCCGATTCTACAAGCTTCACATAAAATTTAATTGTACAAAGTTGCTCCAAATTCCGCTGTTCCATATTGCTTGATGCACAACCAAAACAGTTCTCTTGTAGCAATCACAAAAATCAGGTTATTAAAATCTGTACTGATCGTACTAGTACACGTACTATATCAATGACTTTACCGAAGCGTTGCCAGATCGCTTGCAGTGTTTTCAGTCTCATTAATTTTCTCGTATTTTATCAATAGTTACAAGATGGTTTAAGAAGTCTGTAACATTTATAAAATGGGCACATACCGTATCCATATGTGTTACTAGTCAACATATAAATATTTGGGATTCCATTTGATAGAAATTTTGTCATGTCCCAAATAGGTAAGTACAGAACATTCCTAACTTTAGGACTGCATACTGCTGCTTAAATAAAGATCACTATGCTTTGAGAGCTGTATCAAAAATGCTTCGTTACGGAACTACAGAAGTGAAAATTTCACGGAAATATTATAACTTTTATAATATTGAACCTTTTCGTTCGTTATAATTTGGTAGTTGCTTAAAATTAGAAAAATTTTCAGAAAGTCGGTAATTTTGGGTATGGCAGTTCAAATGAACATATTAAAATCATAAAATTGGAAAATATTCATTACTAGCTTTAGTGAACTACGTCCAAGATATTTCACTAATTTTAGTCTACAAAGAGTAAATTAAATTGAATTTTAAATACATAAAAAAATTTTTTGAATACATGTATTAATTATATGGAATATAACTTCTAAAAAACCATCGATAATATTTTTCAGTTGGTTTTGTGGTTTCAGCAAATAAAATTAGACGTAGAACGCGTGTTTGAGTTACCAGCATTATCTTGATTTACTTTTCGATAAAACATGGTACTTTCCTCGTAAGATATTCAAAGTTATCTAGAAGAAGTAATTAATAATCTTCTTCTTCTACACACATTTGAACCTAGTGAGAGCTACTTTCAAATCAATAAGTTTCTTTTTCAATTTTTACTGTTCCTAAAAACTGACGACCAATCAGACAAAATTTAAGTTGATCACGGACTTTTCGTCAGTGATTTCAATATCATCGTCCGAAAACATTTTCGGGCAACGCAGACAATAGAAATGATGAGCTCGTCTTTAATTGAATGAGTCCTTACTTGATGAAATTTCATTTCAAACAAATTAAAATAATGAAGAATATTTCCACGATTTAAATTCACTACAGTTGTTTCGCCAGCACTTTGGCGTCATCAGGTTTACATTTTGAAATAGATCTCTAAAATAACAACTTAAATCTTAAATAGGTATGGCTTAGGCATACGTTTGAGATTTTAAAACATTGAAACTAGTCCCAACCTTTTATAAAATGTTTGACTAACAAATACATTCTTAATCCTTAGCTGACTAGAGTCTGGGATACTTATGTCAAGTATTTTAAAGAACAGTTTCACCCAAATGTAACTTTTAGGTCAATCGTTTAGAAATTTGCATTAATAATAACAAAGATAACACTAATATTTAAATAAGGTTATTCTGATTTTCACAATTCCTATTGTTATGTTTACAACAATTGTTTCGCTATCACAGTAGTATCATCAGGCAGGTCTACATTTGTAATAACTGATACCTGTGATAGCGAAACCATTGTTGTAAACATATCAATAAACATTGTGAAAATCAGAATAATTATTGAATATTATTTAATATTGATTTTCACTAAATAAGGACTGATTCAATTCAATATTGAAGATAAAACTAATAAGAATAATAAATCTGAAATAAGTTGACTCATAATGATTGCTCAATTAGTCAAACAAGTATCGGGTGTTTTTTTAAAGTGATAGAAATTTCGATAGGTATAACTGTGATTTGACAGAAGGAAGAAGCCATGTTGTTTTGACATTTCTATTCAGTTAGCATTGACAAATTATCATGGAAAGATTTATGCCGCATAAGGTTCACAAATTGTTGAAATTTATTTTCAAAATCAGTGTTCTATTTGCCAAACTTTAAGACCACTTGGTGAAAATTATGGTTTACATAATCGTACATTAGAGCAGCTTATTCGTCCAACTATCGATAGATTTCGGATAACATTATCTCTACTCGATGCAACAACAGCAACAAGACAAAGAACTGTACGTACAGAAAAAAATATCGCTGTTGTAAGTCATAGTGTTAATGATGATCCAGATTTGTCTATTCGTCGACGTTCACAACAAGTTGGACTCTGTGCATCCAGCACATGGAAAATTTTGTGTGAAGATCTTGGTGTACACCCATACAAGATCCAACTGGTTCAAGAACTAAAGCCACTTGACCATTACAAGCGTCGTTTGTTTGCTGATTGGCTTGAACAGCTTGAAGTTGATTGATTCACTTTTTTATTGTTAAATTGTGTTTAGTGATTAAGCTCATTTCTGGTTGAACGGCTATGTCAACAAGCAAAATTGCCGTATATGGAGTGAAAACAATCCTCAAGAAGTTGTGCAGGTTTCACTGCATCCTGAAATATGCTCTGTATGATGTGCTTAACACGCTCGAGGCATCATCGGTCCATATTCCTTTAAAAACGATGCTGGAGCTATTATTACAGTGAATGGTGCTTGTTATAGATCGATGATCAATGATTATTTGTTTCAAGATTTGAATGGTATTGACCCAGAAGTGTTTTGATTCCAACAAGATGGGGCTACACCTTATGTTGCTACAGTTACAACTGATTTATTGAAAGAAAGATTTGGCGATAACATTATTTCGAGAAATGGTCCAATGAATTGGCCTCCAAGACCTTGCGACATAACTCCACAGAATTATTTTCTTTGGGATTATGTCATGGCATTGGTTTATGCTGATAAACCAGAAACAATAGACGCTTTGGAAGCCAACATAACTCGTGTTATTGATTGAATAAGGCCTGATTTACACGAAAAAGTGGTCCAAAATTGGTCCAGTCGAATGCGGTTCCTCAGAGCTAATCATGGTGGACATATGCCGAAAACTATTTTTAAAACATATATGTCATAAAATTATCTTTCAAATAAAAAAAAATTGGCTTCCATTCTAATTTATATGTGTTTTATTTCAATTTAAAGTCACTATCACTCTGAAAAAATACCCAATAGATCCTTTAAGAAATGAATAATTATGATGGGCTAGTATTAGGAGAGCGTGGAAACACATCCAATTTATCCTTTCATTTGAATTACCCAATTTCATAGATTTTTGATCAATATAATTGAATGAATTATACTCTTTGATTCTAGTTTCAATATAATACCATAAATCCGCCTATAATTTTCCACAAATATTTTATATATTATATTATTTGCTCGAATATAAGAACTCCTATTGCAAAACATCGAAACAAGTAAACGAAACATTGTTTTATTTATGATGGATTTAGAATCATTATAATAAGTATGGAAAAATTAAAATGAAAACTGTTTTTATTGGAAAATTGCCACAAAGAAACTTGATTCACCAAGTTCTCAAATTGAATTCCTACATCAAACATAGTTATATTAAAATTTTTTCCATTTTAAAGCGTAGAAAGTTGCCAAGAAAGTTTATTGGGTCGCCTTCAAAATAGGCTCCATTTGCTCCAATACGTCTATGCCAACGGCACTTCCAATTATCGAAACATTTTTTATAGGCGCTTTCCGGGATGGACTTTAGCTCTCGCGCCGAATTTTGTTTTATGGCTTCAATCGACTCAAAACGGGTGCCACGAAGGGGCAATTTTAGTTTTGGGAAGAGGAAAAAGTCGCAGGGAGCCAAATCCGGCGAATACGGTGGTTGCTGAAGCACGTTTGTTGAGTTTGGCGAGAAAGTCAGTCACAATCGTAGCTCGGTGAGAAGGCGCGTCATGCAAAATCCATGAGTTGTTCGCCCACAAATTTGGCCGCTTCTTACGGATACGCTCACGCAAACGTTTCATAACGCCTAGGTAATACTCCTTGTTTACCGTCTGACCCTCTGGAACGAATTCGTAGTGCACCACGCCACGAATATCGAAGAAAACAATGAGCATCACCTTCATTTTCGAGCGGCTTTGGCGTGGTTTTTTCGGTTTCGGCTTGAAGGCTCTGTACCACTGATATGCACGAGTTTTCGATAGAGCATTATCACCAAAGGCCTTTTGCAACATTTTCAATGCATCGGCACACGAAGATTCATTTGCAACACAAAACTTTAAACAAATTCTTTGCTCAATGTAATCACCCATAGTAAAAATCGGCACGCACTCTGACATCGACTGACTTAATCAGCTGTTGCAAACACACAAGTTGACAGATCCCGCTCAAGCTTGGCATAGTAATCAAGGACAGTGGTACCAACCTAGAAAAAAAAAATTACCTGCCTCATTGCCCCGCCAGATTTAAATCGATAATTCCCGGTACTTTCTTGACAGAATGTATTCATTAAAAATGAAACTGATGAAATGATTCTAATAAGAATCTTCAGAGTGTGTGAAGCATAATGAGCGTATTTCAATGCATGCAATCAAAGTCAACAAAACAGCTTAATTATTAACACAAGTTCGATAACAGTGTCTTTTTGTTCTTATTGATTCAGTTAAAATGTTGAATAATTCAAAGAATCATTCTCTTGCCCTACTTCGTCAACAAGATTTCGTAAAACTGAGGTTTACACAAACCAAATCGTGAATCACTCAGATATATAAAAATTTCAAGGTATATTATGTAACAATATAGTAGAAATATATTCACCAATTGGCTAATTTTCTTTTCGACTGCGGAGAAATAGAGAAAAAACCAAGAGAATACAGAATACAATAATCTTCTCTGAAATAATAACGGAAAGAGGATAAATAATGACTAATCTCGAATAAAACTGCTTGGCTGGCAGTAAATAGGGCAATTCAGCATGGGTAGGGCGAAAACTCAGAAGATCCTTTCACAATTAAAGTAGCCCTTAAAGATAAGCCGGGGGCGTAAAAAACATCCCTTTACAACTGAAAAACTTCGTTAGGATCCCTTGAAGAAAAACTTCGCTAAAGCTGCCGAGACGGTGTTAACAATACCGAGGATTTTTAGGGAGTTTCAGTATAGATTTCAGACCGTTGATTGCAAAAGTAATGAGGGAAGGAACGACATTTATCTTAGAGGACTTAGGTGTTTCTGAGCGATTATACAAACCCTTTAGAAAGGGGCTGAAGACTAATACGTCGGAAGGGTATTAATGGGGTTACCGTAAGGGCGACATAAAACTGCATGCTTTCGCTCGATACTGCTCGAGTAGATTCTCCTCTTTATCATCCATCCTAAGAAGTAATTATCTGTTAACTTTAACAACATTCCTTTTGACTCTAAGTGTAATTAGAATGTTAAATCATTCGACAAGATGTTCAATAATTGTACGGTTTTGTCTTCATATCGATATCTATTCAAATTTTAGATAACTTTAATTTTCACTATAGTTTTGTTCATCTGAAATTTTATAAAATATTGAAAGTAGTCTTACTGAACCTGATATACAGAGAAATGTATTTTGTCGTAGACTTTTAAATAAAGTCATTCTAAAGAGTGGACCATTTGAAATTTGCATTTTTGATGGGCTATAAATAAAAAACTAATGAATATATTTTCAAAGTTCTCGTATGAAAAACAATATCATTCAAATACCCTCCAATTTTTCTGTACATTGATGAATGTTTGGGGCTCATTTTCAAGAATGGCATCTTGGAGATTGTATCTCAAGGCATCACTGGTGTCTGGATGGTTAGGGTTAAACTTATCCTATACTCCACTTTTTGTGCTTGTTAAACTTGAGGTGTTTATGCAAAAATCTCCTCAGAGAACAGCGAGAATTTTTTCGTTCTTATTGAATTTTCCACCCAAATTTATATAAAGGAATATTACTACATATTGGTTAAATATATTTTGTTATTCAGTACTTCAAAATTTCATTATTAAAATTCACGGAATATTCACTTAGGCGCCATCTATCGAGGAGCAACTCAATTGTTATCCACACCGGATGAAATGTGAGCAAAAACAGAAACGGTTACTTCGGCTGTTCGCATGAGGAGAGTTATCGATTAACTTTAACCCTTTCGGTGTATATTTCTACAACGTGCATACAGGTAGAGATCTTCTATTTGCACAGTTAATTAAATATTCATTGATGCATTGACCTGTACAACAAACCTATATAACAAATTGTTCAGGAAATATCTTGAAAAATTTAATATTATAGTGGGAATAAAATTTTGCAGTTCATGATAGTTAAGAATATTCTTTCTTATAAACATTGTTGGCAGTATCAAAATGTCTATGTGAAGCAGAGTTTTATTTCTTATTAATTGAAGAAAGTTTGAATAATTATAAAAATAAAAATATACATATTCTTTTGAGGATGGTACCTAAAACTAATAACCTGCATATATCTTTATGGTTTTCTTATAGAAAATGATTGAAAAAATTATTGAAAAATTTAATGCAGTTGTCTCTCGGTTATTCAACCCTTCGATAATTCAAATCTTTCGTTATTTCGATGTAACTGTCGGGTCCCTTGAAAAACTCTCCCTAAATCGAAACATAAGGATGCAGTGTGATACACTCAGTTATTCGAAAGAAAAAAATCTCCAGATTAAAATAGTCGGCAATTCGACATTCCTTCTCTTGAACTCTCTATATTTCGAAGTTGCTAGTTACAACTTGTTCAAATCCCAACATACGCTAATTATCGATAATGTTCAAAGTTTCAACCGCCTCGTTGACACAGAATACGTCATGTAGTTGTTATTGTGTGCTGAATATGAGTACCAAGTACAAGCGCTTACCAATCTTTGAAAAAAAAAGGTTATCGAAGCTGTAGAGAGTAGCGACAAGAAAATTGATGTGACGAAGGAATTTAAAATTCCTTTGAGTATTCTTTTTACTATTCTTAAGAATAAGGGCAATATATTGGGTGTTATTTTAGAGTGATAGAACTTTCGACAGGGAAACTGTGATTGGACAGAAGGTAGAATCCACGTTGTTTTAACATTTCTATTCAGTAAGCATTGACAAATTTTCATGGAAAGACTCACGCCGCAACAACGTTAAGCAATTGTTGAAATTTATTTTTAAAATCAGTGTTCTAACTTATAGAGCACTTCGTGAAATTTATGGTTTCCATAACCGTCCATCAGAGCAGCTTATTCGTCGAATTATCGATAGATTTCGGACAACATTTTCTCTACTCGATACAACAATAACAACAAGATAAAGAACTGTACTTACAGAAGAAAATATCGCTGTTCTAAGTATTAGTGTTAATGATGGCCCAAATTTGTCTATTCGTAGACATTCACAACAAGTTGGACTCTGTGCATCCACCACATGGTCTACACCCATATAAGATCCAACTGGTTCAAGAACTAAAGCCACTTGACCATAATAAGCGTCGTTTGTTTGCTGATTGGGCCTTAGAACATTTTGAAGTTGATCCACTTTTTTATCGTGAAGTTGAGTTTAGTGATGAAGTTCATTTCTGCTTGAACGGCTATGTAAACAAGCAAAATTGCCGTATATAGAATGAAAACAATCCTCAAGAAGTTCTGCATGTTCCATTGCATCCTGAAGAATGCACATATGGTGTGCTTTACACGCTGGAGGCATCATCGGTCCATATTTCTTTAAAAACTATGTTGGAGCTAATGGTACAGTGAATGATCGTTACAGATCGATGATCAATGATTATTTGTTTCAAAATTTGAACGGTATCGACCCAGAAGTGTTTTGATTCCATCCAACAAGATGGTGATGCATCTCATGCTGCTACCGTAACAATTGATTTATTAAAAGAAAGATTTGGGGATAATATTATTTTGAGGAATCGTCCAATTAATTGGCCTCCAAGATTCTGCGAAATAACTCCACTGGATTATTTTCTTTGGGGTTATGTCAAGTCATTGGTTTATGCTGAAATCAGAAACAATAGATCCTTTGGAAGCCAACATAACTCGTGTTATTGATGAAATAAGGCCTGAATTACTCAAAAAAGTGGTCCAAAATTGGTCTGGTCGAATGCGGTTCCTCAGAGCTAGTCGTGGTGGACATATGCCGGAACTATTTTTAAAACATAAATGTCATAAAATTATCTTTCAAATAAAAAAAAATTTGGCTTCGATCTTAATTTATGTTAATTTAAAGTTCTATAACTCTAAAAAAACACCCGATACTTGCTGTAAAATCCAGCGGAGGAAAAAAACGGACGGCACGCAGCAAATTTTCTCGCCCTGAAGAAGGCCTGATCATTTGGCTTAGAAAGCGTAGAGGACAAAACGTACCTGTTGGTGGATCTTTGTTGAAGAAAAAGGCAAAAACATTTGCGAACGATCTTGGCATCCACAATTTCACAGTTGACTCACGAACTTCAAGAAGAGGAACGACAATTCAAGAGAGTTTTTGACGAAAGTGCAAGTGTAGACGGTGACTGTATGCTCAATTTTGCACAGCAAACTACAAGCCTTGACTGAAAATTATGATGTCAGAGACATATTCAATACCGATGAAACAAGCCTTCCTTTTCAAATGTTTAGCTGATAAAACTCTTACGCTTAAGTATGAAAATTGTCAGGGAGGGAAGCACAGTAAAGAAAGGTGGACAGTTTTTCTCGCAACCAACATGGTCGCATCAGAAATGTTGAAGCAATTTGTCACAGAAAAAGCCAAGAACCCTAGGGATTCAAGGCTATCAAATCGTTCGCTACAAGCTATTGTTCTAACAAGAAGGGCACGGATGACCACGGAATTATTCGACGGATGACTGTTATCGGTGAATTTTGACATGAAAATTCAAAAGCAGAAGATCCTTCTGTTTTTGGACAACTGCACTGTACTTAACAAAAGCCCAACTTTGTCGAATATAACACTGCATTTCTTCCCTCCAAATACTACTTCGCAACTACAACCACTAGAATTATTGATAACTTCAAGACATTCTACCTTAAGCAAGTTGCAAAAACCATGATAGATTCCCTCAAGAGTAAAAAGACTGTCAACATCAGTATTTTGACGGGGTTTTTACTGATAGACAAGACTTACAGAGCTGATACCCTACCTACCATCAAAAAATCAGGTTTCAAAACATCGCAAGACAAAAAGATGGAGAAAGCTCTATCAGTACAAATTATCGGCGATGCTTTCCACTATGTTCAAGCAAATGAAGTTGATTCGGTCGAGTTTGTGCGTATGGATGAAGATATTGCAGTTTGGAGCTAGTTCCGATGAAGAAATTTTATTTGCTATAGTATAAAACCACAAAGAGATAGAAGATAACGACGAGGAAGGTAATTCAGATGCACTTTAAGCAGTTAATTTTACATTGAGCCTCCTTTTCATCTTCGAATTATCGAGAGTCCACAGTATTAAATAAAATAGAAAACGGCTTTTCACTTGATAGAAGAAATATAACAAAATTTGAATATCAAAACAAATTAAATATAATATGTTGTCTTCTACAATTTTAATTTCAAAAAATTTTATTCAAAAAACTTTTAGAATTAAATTAATGTCTAAAATAAGCACCGCTTACGTGTAATAGACGTATATAATGAAAACTCAATATATTATGTCAAATGGAATAAATAAACCAATAGATATACGAAAGTCATTAAAATTAATAAATGAATATTTAAAGGAGACAAAATTTTGTTTCTGGTCTTACCTTTAAGAATACCAATTGCCTTAAAAAAATATGAACACACTTTAAGGA
The DNA here is from genome assembly GCA_034642435.1 of Megalocaria dilatata. Lineage (NCBI taxonomy): Eukaryota > Metazoa > Arthropoda > Insecta > Coleoptera > Coccinellidae > Megalocaria > Megalocaria dilatata. Next base: position 44,442,818 of record CM067859.1, on the reverse strand, counting down.
CTTCTCAGAGAATATAATTTATTTGAAGTATTTAATATATTTAAATATTCGAATAAGTTAATTCAGAAATATCTCAAAACATGCACTATATCTTCAAAAAACAAATATAATTCTAAGTAATTCCTTCATCGGTTCTAAATAATATTCCAAATATCAAAATCAAAAAACTAACCTATATCACAACGCACACGTGGTAACAATGAATGCTTCGAAAATAAACCAACTTTAGAATTCAAGATTAATCTATGTTCTAACAAAATCAAAGAACAGTGTAAGTTATTTTTAAGTTTATTTAAATTCATTGACATTCCATAATGATATTTATTGAAGCCAAAATATAATTATATGTTATATATGAAATAAAATAGCAAAAGGCTTTTTACTTGATAGAAGAAATATAACAAAATTTGAATATCAAAACAAATTAAATATAATATGTTGTCTTCTACAATTTTAATTTCAAAAAATTTTATTCAAAAAACTTTTAGAATTAAATTAATGTTTAAAATAAGCACCGCTTACGTGTAATAGACGTCAATAATAAAAACTCAATATATAATGTCAAATGGAATAAATAAACCAATAGATATACGAAAGTCATTAAAATTAATAAATAAATATTTAAAGGAGACAAGAATTTGTTTTGATATTCAAATCCACAGTATTAATTTCTTTAAAAATGCTGAGGATCACTGAAGTCATCAATGGTCCTCCTATAAATTTCAAATATGAGAAGTTCTTCCTAGGAGAACTAAATATGATGAATGAATACACCAAAGTTTGTGTTCCTTCATCTAAAAGTCAAAGAATACTTATTTATTGTGCAAGACGATAAAATTGTACTTTTTCTTTGAGAGTGTCTTTTAGCGACGAGACATCAGTCGAAACGCTAATTACGCTGGAGAAGATAATGCGCTTTTATTGTCGAGTGCAATACTTCATTTTTTTCTATAGCAAGACTTCAAATTCAGGTGAAAAATGAAATTTTAAGAAAAATTGTAATTTTTGGCACAAAAATCGCAACTGGGTTGCTCCGTTTCTAGGGGTATGAATTACATTCTGGTTTTCACGGAGAGTTCAGTATTTTTGCGTTTTGTGTACGAAGGAAATACGAAATGTACGAAAAAGTATTAAAACAAGATGAAGAAAACCTCCCATCAGATGTAAAATATGCAGCCTTGAAAGCAGAAAGTTTTTTGTTGCCCCAAAAATCTAGGCTTATGTATGAGACGGAATACCAGTCCTTTAAAAAGTGGAAAAGCATCAATAATAAATAACACATGGTAGCTGAAGAACGACGAAAACAATGCCCCGTGTACAAGTTGTGGTGTTACAAAAATAAATGTTTCTAATAAAGTTTATTTTAAAATTACATTTCTTGTTAATCATTCAAATTAATGTTGAATTTGTTAATTTAATTAAATGAAAAAATTTAAAACATTTTGTCATTATAAAATAAAACACTTGTTTACATTTTCTACTTTATTTTTGGTATTGACGTACGTTTCGTCTTTGCTAGAAAGACTTCATCAGAATACGAAGTAACAGTTGTTGTACAATGAATTTATAAGATTTTTTACAGAAGGTGTACATGTGTTTTTAATTGTTCGTCGGGTTGGTTTTCTCAAAGAATATTCCCTTCAGAATCGTGTTCACTCGATCCCTTGTAAATATTGAATAGAGGGGTGTAATAAAAATCTATTTGTTCATTTACTAGGTTATTGCTGTTTTTATGTTTATTTATTTCGTAAATTTCCCAGGCGGTACACGCCTAACCGAACATAAAAGAAGTTTCGATAAAAATAAAAAAGATTCACATTATGCTAAACACCTTCTTGAAAATAACCATTCTTTCACAAAAGAAATAGAAATTCTACATGTTGAAAATAGAGGTCTAAAATTGAACTTATGGGAAATTTACGAAATAAATAAACATAAAAACAGCAATAACCTAGTAAATGAACAAATAGATTTTTATTACACCCCTCTATTCAATATTTACAAGGGATCGACTGAACACGGGAATATTCTTTGAGAAAACCAACCCGACGAACAATTAAAAACACATGTACACCTTCTGTAAAAAATCTTATAAATTCATTGTACAACAACTGTTACTTCGTATTCTGATGAAGTCTTTCTAGCAAAGACGAAACGTACGTCAGTACCAAAAATAAAGTAGAAAATGTAAACAAGTGTTTTATTTTATAATGACAATTACAACTGATTTCTACCAAGCAACGGCCCAATCTATCATAAATTTAAAACATTTTGTCTATCCTTGCTGCTTAAGTGTTACTTTATCTACTCTTGCGGTTGAAGTGATACTTTATCTACTCAAAAGAGGTGCTGTAACATTATTTTAGCATTAGCTATAAAAAAAACATTATTTTTCGTAATTTCAGACCTGCTTTCTGAAGAGACATCTCTTGAAAATGCTAAATTTCTGAAGGATCCTATGATTAGAAGTTTTAAATATATATATATATATATATATATATATATATATATATTGTGAGCGCTACCTTAAACACGACAAGAAGGAAAATGCCAAATTTTGTGAGGATCTTGGGTGATAATGAACAAGCGCGCAAAAGTTCCTTTCCACCATTCTTACGGGCTATCGTCTGTGATTTTCGAATTTTGAGCCCAAAATGATCTAGGTGGGATTCACTTAAAAAGAATCCGAGGATAAAAAAGTCTGTCCGGCCGCTTCGCTAACTTTCGAACGGAAAAAGATATAGCCTTGAAACTGTCAGAGTAGGTTTAGGGTTTAAATGCTGCAGCAGAGTTCGTTAATGAGCACAATCAGTCCAATTGGGTCAAGGTTATACCCGTTTGAAATATTTTTCCTGAGATTTTAGAAAGTAAAAATTCGATCGTTCTGAAATTTGGGAATAGAATGATATGTTCGTACACTATTTTGTGAAGATCGTGTGATTAGGTTAAAAAAAATTTGTGAGCGAATAAGCTTTGAGCGCTGTCGTAAACAATATAAATTTCGAACAAAAAACGACAGACACTAAAAACTTTCTGTGTTTAAGGGTCTGAATATATGGGCGTTCTTTGTGACGCAGCAGTCCACTAATTCTGTAGTTATTGACATTTAAAATGTTTTCTCATTTTTATTAATATTTTCCAAACTTCAAATTTTATCAATCTGAAATTAAGAGTTTACAAGCATAATGTTGGTTCGTGTTTCCAACAAATTCAATGAGAATTTTATGATTAAAAGGTCCAAAGAAAAGATAAAAATTTTGTGAACCGAGCAGCGTTGAGCGCTAGAGAAATCATATCAACAGTCCCCAGAATCGATTTTAAATTCAGCATTTACATGTAAAATCACCACAAAAAAGCTAATACAAAATTTTGTGGAGATCGTTCAATTAGTATACCAACAGAAGTAAAAAATTATTTTGTGGGTGATATCGCGGCAATGCTCCTAACTTCACGTCAGTGCTTACCAAATTTTTTTATGATAAATAGACGGATAATTATCTAGCATTCCGATGTATGTTATACATATGATTATCCAGTGTTTTAAGGGAATGAGTATTAATAACTCTGCTAGATTTTTAATACAAAATGTTTTTTATTACGCCGTTGAAAATGTCAGATTTTTTGCAGGAATTTTAAAATTTTTGTTTTAATTGGAAAAAGTGGAACTAAAGCTTATCGAATGCTTGTGAAAGTTTACGGTGTTAATGCTCTAAGTGACACGTCATGTAGAGAAGGGTTTCGGCGGTTCAAAGGTGGTAATTTTAGCGTTGAAGATAGACAGTTATAAAATTGGAAGACAATTGAATTGCAGACATTACTCAATGAAGATCCGAGTCAAACGTAAGACGAGTTTGCACTTACTCGCAGTGTCTGTACGTAATCCATGGGCCTGATTAAAAAGCAAGGCAATTGATTTCCTTGTGAATTGAAACCAAGAGATTTGGAAAGGCGACTATTTAGTTGTGAGCAGCTGCTTCAAGGAGACAAAATGGGTTTTTTACACCAGGTGTTGAGTGATGACGAAAAATGGAGCTTCTATGACAACCTCAAGAAAAAAATAATACGCTTCACCGGATAAATCGTTGCCATCGATCTCAACATCCACACCAAAGCCGGACATTCATTAGAAAGAAATGATATGTATCTGGTGGGACTAAGAAGGCGTCATGTACTTGGATATGATCGGTACAGACTGCAGTTACTTCCTTTGAACCGTGCATTACGAGAAAAACGGCCATAATATAAGGATAAAGTTGTTCTTCTGGTTATTCTTTTGCACGATAACGCCCGGACTCAAAAATATTTAGAAATAATCAAATGGGATATCCTACCCTACCCGTCGTATTCTACGGACATTGATACTTCTGACTACTGGCTGTTTCAACGGATGCAACACGATTTAACAGGTCACCGCTTCACTCCTTTTGAAAGAAATCGAAAATTGTATTCAAAATTGAATCGCCTTATAAAACAAGAAATTTATCCGAGGAGCTTTACTCAAGAGGTGGGGAACAGTGGCAAATGGTAATGGAGAACAGTTTGATTAATTTGTTAATTCATTATCTTTCGAAATAAATACATCTTATGAGCTAAAGAAAACGTACCGAATCAATTTGTACTTCCAATACAAAGGGTCCCATTTTTAACGTGAAATTACTCTCGCATGGCAGCCATTGTTTATTTGTGACGTTGACAGTTTTATTTGTCAATTTCTATCATTTAATCATCGAAAGGTACAAACTCCAACAACGTTTTAAATAATCCAAATCTGTTATGAAAAATCGCGATCTGTTACTCTAATTTAGGCACTTTAACTCCATTTTTTGATCGTTATAATCGTCCGGATAGAAGGACAGTTGAACGTTTAGTGAAGAAATTTGAAAAAAAAATTTACACTTCATGATGCTATAGTACCAGTAAGACAAAGAAATGAGAGAAGTGAAGAGAATATTACTCCCGTACGTGCAAGTGTTCGTGAAGACCAACATTTATCGATTTCTCTACGTTCACAAGAACTGAGCATCTCCTAGACGTCTTTGTGACGACTTTAATAAAAAAACCTTGGTTTACATCCAGACAAAATTCAGATCATTCAAAGCATAGTGCATTCAGTAATTGGTGGTTAGATGATGCAGACTTTCATAAGAAAATCATTTACAGCGATTTAACTCCATTGGACTTCTTTCTTTGGGGTTACATTAAGTCATTGATTTACAGCAAACATCCAGCAAACTTAGACTATTCACAGATCACATTGAAATATTAATTGCTAAAATCCGACCTGATTTGTGTGAGAGAGTCACGGAATCACTCCTGTCAGCGTTTACGTGGTGAACATTTAAATAATGCTTTGTTTCATAGTTATGAAACAAAAAATGGGAAAAATGGATACCACTAGTTAATGGTATCCATTGTACTTTACAATGAAATAAAAATTACAATTATTTTCACATAAACTATGTGTTTTATTCACAAAACAAAATGTGGCGCGGTCAATGAAAGACCCTTCATTTGTCTTTCCATTGAATATGTTTTCACCCTATTCTGAGAAGCTATTATTTGTTTCTGTTCAATTATAATGAAACTCATACGTCTCAGAAAGTCTGTATTTATTTGGTGCACTATTCCAATCCAGGATTGGCAATTTTGTGAAGTAACCCTCAAGGCCGATATACCTACCAACTTCCTACACATGTACACGTAACTCCAGATCGTAACATCAATTTCAATTTATACTGTTGCACTTTACGAAAATACACGACATCTTTACGATCGTTATATCTGCCGTTCTTCGGATACGATCCAGTTGATAGTTAGATTTAAGTGGGGCAATATAACAACCTCATTATCCCACTGGCAGCGCCCGGGATATTCAGGAGATAAAGGTAATATTCTAATCTGTCTGCCTAGGGATGATAACTTGCCCTTTATTCAAGCTCACCTATCGCTCTGGAGTGTAATCCCCCTGTTAATTATATTTCCTAATTACCAATTAAAGTGACACGGATGAGATGAGATGATTAGTTTCAATTAGTCGAACTGTTTCAACTTTGCGACACCTACGTTGTAAGTTGTTTTTCACAATATGGGTTCTAAGAGTGGAGGTATTTGGGAGCATTTTTGCATAACATGACATGAATATTTACGAATATAAGATATGATATACATACTCGTATATAGAATATACGGGATGTTTAATGTATTCTTCGTATCGGGATTATTTGCTAATAAAGTGAGTAATCTAATTATCTCATTCACCGATGACATTATCTGAGGGTATAAATATAAAATTTCACTAATTTACGATCATTAGTTTTCTAGGTATCCCCAGTGAAAGAACACTGGTATGACTGACGCCACAATGATGATGAAAATCGAGCATCCTGCCTTTAAAAAATCCTCACTAAGCAGGAAAAAAGTTAAAAAATCATTCATGAAGAGATGTTTGCTGTTCACCAAAACTGTGCCATGTCTTTATCCACCGTTCAAAAGTGGTCAAGTAAATTCAAAAGAGGCAGAGAAAGCATTGAAAAAGATCCTCGCTCGGGCGAACCCGTTAGCGCACCACTGAAAAAAAAAATGTGAAAAAAGTGGTACTTGAAGTTATCAGAATAAAAATCAAGATGTTAGCAGAGATGAGAAATCTATTCGTGGTTAGCATACGTGCTATCCTTCATGACCATCTTTACCTCTCAAAGGTCAGTGTAAGATGGCTACCGAAAATGCTCACCGCACCGCACCTCAGAAGCAAGTGCGTGTCGAGTTATGTAGGGAGTTTTTAGAGCTGTGTGGGGAAGACCCATTGACTATTCTGGTTACTGGGGATGGGACGTGGGTTCATCACTGAGAGGAAACAAAAGTCCATGCAGTGGATTGAAAAGGGTACACAGCTTCCAAAACAAGTTACTCCATCTGCTGGAAAAATAAAGGCTACGGTCTCTTTTGATTCTGAAGGTATTTTATTGATACACTAATAAGAGTGAAAGAATCACGGCAGCATCACACGCAACCACTCTGCGTCACTAAATCCGCTGGAAAAATAAAGGCTATGGTCTTTTTTGATTCTGAAGGTATTTTATTGATAGAATACACTAATAAGAGTGAAAGCAGCACGGCACCACTCTGCGTAACTCAAGAGAAGCAATTGAAGGAAAAAGGCAAGTAAAACTCAAAGAAAAACCAAAATGCTACTTAAAGACAACGCGTCAGTTCAGAAGTGGCCCCCAGTGACTACTACCTTTTCCCAAAAGTGAAAAAATATCTTCGTGGAAAGCGATTTTTCGAAGATCAATAACTGAAGGTAGCAATTAATACCTATTTTGACGAGAAGCAGAAAGAATTTAAAGAAGCGTATTTCTGGATCTAAAAAATGTATTCAAGTTTTAGGAGACTACATTGAAAAAAAGAATTTTTCCAAAATTGTCTGAGTTTTCTTTCATCCCTAAACCCAGAATACATTGAACACCCCTCGCATATTCGAGAGAGAGATTTGTCTGAATGTCGAAACATGTCTCTTTCAATAAATACAGTATTTTCTTAAAAACACTCATTTGTGTAGAAATAGTTATATAATGAGTTATATTATTCCTCCTTTGTTGCTACACATTCACGAGAAATTCGTAAATGGGAATAATTTCTCAAAATTATGTCTAAATAATTCCAACTGTACTTGGAGTTATTTGGATATATTTTGATTCCAAGTTATTAATAATAATTTATAATGGATGCCGATAGCTCACTGGTAGAGGAGTGTCATACTAGGAACCGAAAGATCCGAGTTCAAATTTCGCCTGGATTGAAGGGAAATTCAAAAAATGTATGTTGAAAATTTTCTACGACGAGTTTTTTTAATATTACAGATAATAGCTGAAATAATTCTCCGAAGCATATACATATTCAATCTAAAAAATTTCATCAAGACTTTTTCAGAATTGAATTCAATAACATGCATTAGAAAACATTATTTCACTTTATAGACAAATAGATTATCAACAACTAATAAACATCCAAAGAAATTATCTAAATTCATCACCCCCGACAAAATTGTTTCTAGTGAATATTGTAGAATAACAATTTCAATCAACAAAAATTGTTTCACATTCGAAAAGAGCTTTTTAATTATTTTTTTAAGAAATAGAATCTCCAGAAATAACATTTGAAATTCTAAACCAACTTCTGATCAGTTGAGAGTTATTTGAATGCTAACTAAAAACAATAAAATAACAATTTTAATGTGAGTCAATACTTGATAGAAGTAAAATTTAAATGACTTCAAATTCAGAATTATATATTCTAACTTCTACATTATATATTGAAACTACATACAAAAACTATCAAATTAATATCCTTATATATAATCAATATAAAATATTTTTCAATGTCTCGGAAAAAACCTTTTTACATCTCGACTTGAAATGTATTAACAAAAACTATATAAGTATGTATATTAACATACAAATACAAGAAAATCCACTATTCCAAAATTATCTAAAATTTACAAAATAAAGGATCTAATAAAAATAATTGAACGAGAACTCGAACATTTGATAGCTATTTCGGCCTATATGGCCTCATCAGAAATGTATTGAATTCAGATTCAAATATATAACAAGATCAAAATTCAACCCCATTGTTTTTGTAAATAAAACACTATTTATTTCAAAATTATTGAAATTTTCATTTCATTATAAAGAAACGCCGCCAGAAATGAAGTTGTTGAACCCAATTTTCCAAGACTCCCTCACACAAATCAGGTCGTATGTTAGCAATTACTCGTTCAATATTGATGCGTAAATAGTATAAATTTGCTAGATGATTGCTGTAACCCAATGACTCAATGTAACCCCAAAGAAATATAATTTAGAAGCCCATTTCTTCAAATAATCGAAAAACCCAATACTCGAGGCTTTAAATGACCTGTTGGTTTGAGTTCTTCACCACAAAGACGTCTGGGAGACACCTGGTTCTCGTTAACGTCAACAAATCGATCAATTTTAGTCTTCATGAACATTTTCGCGTACAGCAATATTTTCTCTTCACTTCTTGCATTTCTTTGTCTCACTGGCACTGTAACATAATGAAGTGTAAGATATTCACTGAACGTTCAACTGTTCTATTATCCGGACAATTTTAACGGCCAAAATTTGGAGTTAAAGCACGTAAAGATTGAGTTACTGAAGACGATTTCTCATAATAAATTTGGATTATTTGTGAACCTTGTTGGAGTGTGTACCTTTCGATGATTAAATGACAAAGACAACTGTCAATGTCACAAATGAACAGTGGCAGTAATGTCAATTCAAAAATGAAGGGTTCCCATTGGAAGACCCTCTATATAGATGTCATATTATAAAACTGCATGTGTGATAACACAAACTATGAAAAACAGTATATATTGAAAACTCACTACGAAGAGTTTTTTGAATATTTCACTTAAAAACTGGATGAATTCTCGGAAAGCTCTACAAAATCTACAGAATTTCTTGAAAACTTTTTTAGAATTAAATTTAATAACATGCATCAGAAAACACTATCTCACTTTGTATGCATATAGACTCAATACATTTGATTGGAAACAAACTAATATAATAAAAAGAAACATAAAATATTTACTAAAATTATCTGAATCCATCACTCAGTGCAAAATTGTTTCAAGTAGATATTTCAAAGATAGGAAAATTTCTAGTCAGATGATTTCAGAAAGCATTTTACTGTTGGGTCTAAACCTAGCAGCGCTGTGCTTAAGGTGATGTAAGTACACGGTAACAAAGCCTAACCAGAATACAACTGAGATTCTAACTAGCTAAGTTATACATATAAAGCTTCTGAGGTATATTCAAAGAAGATCTAGAAGTAACAGGATTATATCAATAAAATAGTATCTCACTAGAAAATGAGTACAGTTGAGTTGAACTTCATCATAACTTTCGAATCGTGTCAGCCTTTTCTTGACAGAAATTTATTGTATACTTTCGTTTACACAGCAACTGCCCCAAATGCTTATAAACAACTGTTCTAAAATTTGGTAACATGGAGTTTTTAACTGGTTTCCGTTTTGAGATGAGGGTACAATAAAAAAATTTTAATTCTTCGAAATTACTTTACCTTTAAACTCCAGGGAAAAATAAAAGGAGGTATATGAAATATTTTGTAATTAGAGGACGATGAAAGTGTAATGCTTGCCTATTTTTTTGAGAAGATAAGCTATTTTTTATATATGCTTTTGTGTTTTAGGCAAAAGCTTTCAAAGCATCCAGTTTATGGTCAACATATTCCATGTTGAAAAGTACTATACAAAATAAACGAAAATGTGGATATTTCACAATATAAAAAGTTACTTGCCTTTTTGAGACGTCAAACTGACATATACGAAGCAAATTTTTGACTGTGGAAAACGCTATTATGTTTTCAAAGAGGCTCCAGACGAAAGGTCTGGACTCATTAATGTAAGTGGTACTAATACTTCGTTGCATGTCGGTGTGCAGAATTATGCAGGTTGACTGTCAAAGATATAGAAGACCCTAAAAAATTTTGGTTATAACTTTGTATGATACCAAAATCAAGAAGAAACTTGTATTTACAGAAGAATCCGAGTGCAACAGATATGAAATGTATCATAAGTATTCACAATTGAGACCCAAATAAGTAAAACACAATAGATTACTCATTTACTATAATCACGGTAAGTTCACAACACAACCAGTCGGCATCAACAGTTTTGCAAAACTTCCTCAAAAAGTTGCCTAAAACTCCCAGATGCATAATACCTAAAACTCCCAGATGCATCCAGTTTCACTGGCCATTGCTTGAGGAGGACATCTGCCACCTTCCTCACTGACAGTGGTGCTGACATTCAAACACTCAAAAGACATGGAGGATGGCAATCAACTAGTGTAGTTGAAGGGTATATCGAGAAAAGCATTGCCAATAAGTTGAAAATTTCAAAGAGTAAATTTCATCAGCAAAAACTAGTGGCCTCAAGATCATTCAGGAATGCAGATCCTAATAGTTTTCGGGAAGAACAAATAGAATTCAATAAATTTATTATCGACAGTGACAGTACTATGCAGGAAAGTGACAGTTCTATGTGATAAAATGTCACTTTATTAAACCATTTTGAATTTCAATGCCATTTCGCTGACAGACTAAGCCTGAATATAGGATGGTAATCATTTAAGTAATTAGTTACTTTATTGAGTTCCAAATGAGTGAAATACGAAGGGTTAATTGAAAATTTTTTATATTTTATTCTGACCGCGCCAGAAAATGTTCAATGTTTTTGATTCATGTAACCTTTGAAACATGTTTTTCCGAGTATTTTTCTAACAATTTATAATACAGACAGTCATTTCTATTCGAGCCTTGTAATATTTTATTTTATGCAGAATTTCGTTATAATATTGAATGTGATACCTCTCTCGATGCTGAAAATATATTACTGTTATGGTTCAACAATCAAAGAGGATTGACTCCCTTTAATAGCAGAAGTATGGGACGCAAGAATGAATCGCTTGAAGAAAAAGGAGGGTTCATCACCCTTAGGATCAGGTGTAAGAAGGGGAGAAAACGAAGTTAGAGAATTTAGATTTATATGAATCTAATGTGGCGTGAAGAAGTGGGTGTCCAACAACTATACTTTTTTTTTACTGCCTCATGGAATGTCAGGTTGTAGTGTTTGCTAGGCCGTCGAACAATATTGGTCTCAGATCATTACACTGAACCTATGCATCAAAATTTTGTGACCAATATAAAATATCACAATTTGAAGCCAAATTATTCTTCTATTTGAAAGATAATTTTATGACATTTCTGTTTTGAAAATATTTTCCGGCATATGTCCACCACGACTAGCTCTCAGGAACTGAATTCGACCAGACCAATTTTGGAACACTTTTTAGAGTAATTCTGGCCTCATTTCATCAATAACACTGACTTCGAGAATAAATTTCAACAATTTGTAAACGTTGTTGCGGCGTGAGTCTTTCCGTAAAGTCGAATTCTTACACAAGTTGATGTATTTCGTGGGAGGCTTAGAAAAATACATTTTGACAAGATTTGGAAATGAAAATTTGAAAACAAAATCTGAAAATCAAATGAGTTAATTCAGTTGACATGATTACTACGAAGTATGAGCTATGGTAACAGAAAGTTCTTCGAATCGGGACAGTGCAACATACATCTGTATAACAGTTCAAAACTCAAACAAGCCCGAATAGGTTTTGTTGATTGCTGGGACATGAACAGCCGAGATGCTTAATTGGTCATAATTGGATATGACCTGAGCATGAGCAAAGTTTCCTGCGCGTGAAACATTAGAAAAAATCGGGAATAGAGCTCTTTGCTTGGTATGCCATGTATGTATAGTCGCGTACACTAGATGGCGTATATGATGAATACATTGGTGTTTCTATGCAGAGCGAATATAGGTGCGTGGCCGACTTGTATTCATAATAAATTACAGCGTACAAATGATTGAAGCCAACAAGCTTCGAAGAATACGCATATTTGCTCCTTATGTCCCAGCGATCAACAAAACCTATTCGGCCTTGCTTGAATTTTGAACTGTCATACAGATGTATGTTGCACTTTCTGCTGCCATAGTTCGTATTGTTTATTAATCATATGAATATCAATTCACTGCACTAAAAGGAACATTTATATATGGTTTATTTATATAAGATATCAAAAATATATAAGATCTTCGAAATCATTTTTTAAATGAGAAGGAAACATGTTTTTTTGTTATGCCCTATGGCTTAAATCTATCGAGTTTCACGAAATAGTCCTTAAAAAACACAAGTGAAATATTTATAGATACTGTACTACATCTATGTTATGTGCATTTAGATTACTGAGAAGAAATTACAAATGAATTGATTCTGCTAGAGTTAGTTACAGTCCAATGTTTATCAAAAGATTTCGATTTCATTTACGAAGTCTCCACTCAAAACAAACTATTAGTTAAAAACTAGGAAACCGAGTGAAGGAAATTTTTATTATTATTAATTTAATTCTCAGCCCTAATAAAATCGAAATTTCTATAATGCAGTTTCTGTTTGTTATACACATGTTTCAACTGAACTCATCAAAGCTGCTAATCATCGATATTAATTATCTGGAATTGCAACAAAACTTATGAAATGAATTTGTTGGAGTATTTGGCAAAAAAGGTTCCGAAAACATTACAATTGACAAACACTAGATAATTATTTAAAAGTAAACCAATTTCTTTTTTCAATATGTAACCTTTTTTCCACACCATAAAAACGATACCTTTATGTATCCGAATAAAACCTACGCTTAAGATCTATGGGTTATAGTAATGGAAAATTTTTACCGGAATTATTCTTCCGGTCTTCCGGAAGAATAATTCCAATTTTGCGAACCATTTCTTCACTACAGATCACACCTTCCCAGAATTGAACAACCTTGTTATCTTGCACGTGGAAGCGAAAGGGAAAAAACTTGACATCCTGGAATCCATAGAAATTGAAAAATATAAAAAGCACGTACCAATAATAAAACTACTTAACGAACAGACGGAACTTTGGAAAACCCCTCTCTTCGAAGCTCTGCCGAAGCCTACAATCCCCATACATAATAGTTGAGATCTAATGTGTTCTAAACTCGAGTCACTGTATATCAGTTTTAATAAAAAGTGATAGAAAACAAAGTAATTCCTTATTTCATTCCATTGAAATGAACTATCACAAAGTAACGGACTACTCCATCCAATATATTTTTTCGTTACAATATTATATCAGGTTGGTATTAGTTTCAACTCTAAACAGTTCATTTGTACTTACCGTTAAGTTTGAAAGGTAAGCTCCCAGTGAGTGGGTCTGGAGCAAATGGTCGTGGTCCAAATGGAAAATGATGAAAGCCTTGTTGTCTCATTTTCGAACGGGGTTCCCTAGGTCCATCCACGGTGACTTTTATAGCCTTACTGAGGGTTGCTACTTGAGGAGGTGTTGTAGAAAATATGATGGTCAATGTAAAACTTTTCCCTGAAAGAAACAAAATATATTAACGGCCTTGAAAACCAGTGTATTATTATTGGATCACCATGATTGGCACATGTCATGATTGCGGACTACTTCATCTGAGTTTCGAGTAAATATATGAATCACATATCCGCCTCCTTTTTGACAGAAACCTACTATTTATATTAAAATATTAACAAATTCATAAATCAATTGCATGTTCACAGGAATTTGATCCGAAAATCTACGCCAGAATTGTACCATACCAGTATCGGCACCATTGCTTCAAGAATTTGAATTGAAATTGTATCATGATTTCTATCATAATTAAACTTTGAAGAAATATTTAATTTCGAGAATTGTTAAATAAACAAGAAATCCAGACCTCAAAAATCCATATTTATTTTCAATTTTCTTCATAATGGTAGTCTCTTAATATGTACTACCGTATCCATAGTGTTTCTAGCTATAAAATTTGAAAAATTTTGATAAAAAGTTCTATACGTACAATGGAAGAGTACATTTTAGTACATATTTTTCCTCTCTTCTTCAAACTTGTCACATACATACTTGAAGAACTTTATTTGAGGGACTTTGTCAGTTCACAATTATATACATTGTGTACCGGGTTTTTCAATATAATTTGACCCATTGTTTAACTTTGTTACAAATGGAGGTATAAAAAAAAGTTATCGTTAGAAAAGTGCTTCTACAATAAGAATAAATATTTCATTACTAACTTGATAGGATTCTTGAAATATGAGAATTTTCTTTCTATTTTGATTGTTATTATATATAATAAGTGGTGGAGTACGTAGTTGATAAGGGAACATCGAAACTATAAGACACTAATAAGGAAAGTTAAAAGGAATATATATAGAGCAATGAAGACATATTTCTTGCTATGGCATTTAGGTGAATATGTCTTACAAACTTCTGATACGAACTGCAAAGCATTCATTGATCGGCTTTCGAGGTCCTGGAGAAGTGTATCAACACCGCATATTCATTTAAGGTTTCCTGTCAATACTTTAATCGGAAACCACTCAAGGAATATCGGTTTGGTAGTGGTAGGGTGGAAAACTGAAGCCGTTAATTCACTTCATTATAAAGAAAAACGGTTTTCTTGTGGAAAACAAGGAGCTAATTAAGTTTAACCATTCAGGTTATTTAATACCTCGGAATTACTCAAGTGGTAGCAAATCAACGAGTGAATCAAAGTATTGTGTGGCAACATTTCAAAATGTTATTAATTTTTCAGATAGTAAATGATCATGCCTAATTTTATAGCTATCACGAAAGAGTGTATTTCAGTGATGATTAAAGCTAACTTTTTACTACGTTCTTTTTAACTGTTTGATGCTGCTCTATTCGGTACAATGTCCTCATTCCAGAATAACCTAACAATGCAAATGAAGCTTATATCTATGCATTAATACATAAAATAACAACTCTAAGGAGATATTTAAAATCATTCTTCATGGACGAAAAATATTTGTCAATAATGACCCGCGCATTCGCCATTTAGTGTACTATGAATTGCGGTAGACTACAAGAAGAATTAAGTGCTTGGACCGCACAGCATATTAAAAGTATCAGAAATTGCCTTTTTGTCAGCAGCTCACCAATATTGTCATGAACACTTATATTTTCTTACACATAATACTACTCTATCAAGAAAGTACCGGGAATTTTCAATTAAAACAACATTTTTACATTTAATCGTCAAAATTTATTGGATCGCCTTCAAAATAGGCTCCATTTGCTCCAATACATCTATGCCAACGGCACTTCCAATTATCGAAACATTTTTTATAGGCGCTTTCCGGGATGGACTTTAGCTCTCGCGCCGAATTTTGTTTTATGGCTTCAATCGACTCAAAACGGGTGCCACGAAGGGGCAATTTTAGTTTTGGGAAGAGGAAAAAGTCGCAGGGAGCCAAATCCGGCGAATACGGTGGTTGCTGAAGCACGTTTGTTGAGTTTTTGGCGAGAAAGTCAGTCACAATCGTAGCTCGGTGAGAAGGCGCGTTATCGTCATGCAAAATCGATGAGTTGTTCGCCCACAAATTTGGCCGCTTCTTACGGATACGCTCACGCAAACGTTTCATAACGCCTAGGTAATACTCCTTGTTTACCGTCTGACCCTCTGGAATGAATTCGTAGTGCACCACGCCACGGATATCGAAGAAAACAATGAGCATCACCTTCATTTTCGAGCGGCTTTGGCGTGGTATTTTCGGTTTCGGCTCATTTTTTGCCACCCATTCCGATGATTGCTGGCTTGTTTGCATATCGTACTCGTAGACCCAGGTCTCATCACCAGTTATAATGCGTTCCATGAATGTAGAATCGGAATAACAGCGATCCAGCATGTCTGAACCAACCTGTTCGCGATGACGTTTTTGAAGAAAATTCAGGTCTTTCGGTACGAGTCGTGCGGCCACCTTTCTCATGCCCAAAATATCAATCAAAATCATACGTGCGGACTCGTGGGATATCTTAAGATCATGTGCTATCTCTCTCAAGCTGGTACGACGGTTTTCCAGCACCCTTTCCTTAATTTTATCGACGTTATCTTCGATCGAAGCCGTCGATGGGCGACCACTTCACGACCGTCCTTGAAGGCTCTGTACCACTGATATGCACGAGTTTTCGATAGAGCATTATCACCAAAGGCCTTTTGCAACATTTTCAATGCATCGGCACACGAAAATTCATTTGCAACACAAAACTTTAAACAAATTCTTTGCTCAACGTAATCACCCATAGTAAAAATCGGCACGCACTCTGACATCGACTGACTTAATCAGCTGTTGCAGACATACTAGTTGACAGATCCCGCTCAAGCTTGGCATAGTAATTAAGGACAGTGGTAAAATTTTTACCTGCCTCATTGCCCCGCCAGATTTAAATCGATAATTCCCGGTACTTTCTTGACAGAATGTATACATATTTAATACAGGGTAATTTTGACCTCAGATTCTTTATGACACCTACTCGTTTAAGACCATTTTTGGCCACCATTTCAGTGTTGGGTCTAAAATTAGAAGTTCTGTGACTTAAAGTGGCATAAGATCGCAGGAACAAAGCCTACCTAGAACACAACTAAACTCTTTACTCACACAAGCTGAAAAAGCTTCTGAGAGATCTTCACAGAAGATCTAGGAGTATCAAGATAATAGAAAATTTTTTTAAATAGCATACAGATTTACTCTGTTAACATCCTTCAAATTTACATTTCAAAAATTTTTTATTCGAAAACTTTTAGAATTAAATGAAATAAATGTCTAAGAACACACTGTGTAAGTTTAAAAGACATACATATAGAATCAAACACTTATCACACATCTTCCCTTCAAGTATTTATTCAGTAGATTTAATTGATAATTCATATTTCTTTGGATTATTTTATTCCCTTTGGTAATGTATGATTAGTGTTCAATTCTATATGTCTACTAAATTGACACAGTGTGTTCTTAGACATTTATCTAATTCAATTCTGAAAGTTTTTGAATAAAATTTTTCCAAATTACTATTTTTAGGGGGTCAACGAAATAAATCTGTATGATATTTAAAATTTTTAAATAATCCTACAAGTAAAATACTTTTTTGATCATTTTATTGTATATAAAATAATTATATATTTTGGTTTACATTTATAACATATTATCATGTGGTTTTAGGGAAGTCCATAAAATACCTTGCAAACTCTGTGTAGTTTCTGCGGCGAACATAGAATACGTAGGATTTTTAAAAGTTCAGTTCATTCCAGTGTTTGTTCAGATATCGGCATTCAGTTGGTATTGAAGGTGAAGATATATTTTGTTAATTATTTTTATTTTTTAAATGTAAAGTAGGGCAGATGAGTTTCTGTTATAATAATTCTAAATAGCTTATTGAAGATGTTCTGCATGTTTTAGAAATTCTTTTGAAGGAACTTTTTTTGAGCAAGTTGTTTTCGGAGAAATTCTTGAGGTTATGTTTCGCATTTTTAGAAAGGAATTTGGTTTTAATGAAAAAACAAACGAAACAAAATTTTGTCATCTTCAAGTATTTATTCAGTAGTTTTAGTTGATAATTTATATTTCTTTGGTTTCTTGTATTCCCTTTGGTAATATGTGATAAGTATTTAATTCTATATGTCTACAGACTTGACCCAGTGTGTTCTAAGACATTTAGTTACTTTGATTCTCAAAGTTTTTGACTAAAATTTCTTTGAAATTAAAATTTGTAGGAGGTTAACAGAATAAATCTGCATGATATATAAAATTTTTCAAAAAATCCTTCTATCAAGTAAAAAACCTTTTTTATTATTTTATCAACATAATATGAATATAAAATAAAAATACAACTAGTATCAATAAACAGACTGATAGACCGTTCCTAGTCTTGATTGTGGAATATAAGATACTTTAGTAAACCACCAGTCGAATGCAATTTGATCAACCGATTTTAGGATTGACTAAATCGTGTAGTTTCCCACTTCCATAATCCAAAATTCAGTTTCTTGTGTTTCTTCCAAATAATTAACCGGACTTCAGCACGTCCTTTCCACGCTTACACTTCTGAATTAAATAATTCCCAAAATAATGGACGAAATGTCTCAACCTCTCCTTTCTACCCAATTCGAGTGAGTATTTACGGAACATTTTCAAATTTTGTATTAAGTTTTTATATTCATATAAAAAAGTCGTGCTATGAATTAACTATTGTTGTTAACTAGCTAAAATTAGAGATGATTTAATTCAAGTTATCTCGATCGTTTAAATGATAACTATCGAAAGTTTTCGACTAGAGATTTGCATTACTCGTATTGAAATGATTATTTATCACGGGTAGAAAATCAGAAATTTTTCCATTGACTTTATGGACCCCAACTTAAGAATGAGTTTAATTCCAGGTCAGAAATAAAAAATTTTATTGTCATAGGATTCACCACCAATCCTTCATTTTAATTTTACATCATCCCAATTGCCAAATCTCAACTTTCGTATGATTCCGAGGCGGGCTAGCAGTAAGAACTTATGAATATTTCTCATAGCAATTTCATTTTTACGGTTTGCAGCCAACGCAGGGGAGCTAAGAGGTTGAGAGAGCCACAACATTATACCTGACAAAACATGGGGAGCGCCATGAATAAAATCTTACATTACTCCGTATTATATACGACTTTGGTAGCGATCTTTGCCTGGTTAGTTTGCTGTGTTTACTTTTCGTTATTTCGCGTTTTTTCATTGTTATCTCTCGTTCTTTGCACTCGGCATTAATGAATAATGGAGTTCTGGATTCACTTCGGTTTTTCTAAACAATGGAGGTATACTGTTTTTCGCGTCATGCATAAAAAAATACTCTCGATATTTTAGGTTGAAATGCTTGGATTGAAGCTATCCCGAGGCATTTGTAGTGCAGTATAGACCGTCAACATATAATGATTTCCTTTCTTCAAACCTGCAACCTTTCCATCTCTTATCAATTAGATTTTCTGAAATGTAGTTAGGAATTTTTTTCTTTATTCATGGGTATTTTGAAATGAGCAGGCAAATTAGCAATGCAATTGAAAAATCAGAAACTATCCTGAATTTCTATATCGAAAAATTAATTGCTTAATTCAATAGGCGAAATAAAATAGATGCGAAAAATTTTGAGTAGTTCTTAAGCTGAAATTAATGGGTGTCTATATTCATTAACAAAGCCGCATCTCTTCGAAGTTCTTCCCTTTGAAATGGGAGGAAAATTTCGTTTTATTGACTATCTCCTATATAGATTACAGAGAATTTAAGTTGGTTAGTGGTTATTAAATGTCACTTTTTGGCAGTTTCTTCAATTCTGTAATTTTATCACACACAATAACAACAATTAATCACTACAACTTCTTGTATCATTACATTCTTCAAATTGAAAAAAATACTCGAAAAGAAATTAAATTGGCATTTTTTTGTATCTTCACTTTTACTTCTAGGTTTGGGAGTTTGACTTCCTTTCTTCAAACCTGCAACATTTCCATCTCTTATCGTTCAGATTTTCTGAAATGCAGCTAGGAATTCTTGGTTTTATTGAAATGTGCAGGTAGATTATCAATGGAATTGAAAAATCGGAAACTATCCTAAATTTAAATATTTAATACATAATTTTTCAATTAAATAATGTTATGTTTTGCCGACATAAAATAGATGCCAAAAATTTGAGTAATTCTCAAGCTGAAATTATTGGGGGTCTTTATTTATTAATATTTGTTCAAAACTGGATCTCTTTTAAGTCCTTTCTTTTGAAATTGGAGGAAAATTTCGTTTTATCGAATATCTCCTATATAGATTACAAAGAATTCAAGTTGGCTAACGCTTATCAAATGTTTCCTTTTGACAGTTTCTTCAATTCTGAAATTTTATTACACAAAAATACAAAAATCAATCTCTACAAGATTTTTCAAATCAAGAACAATCTTCGAAAAGATTAAGTAAATAGGCAATTTTTTTGTATCTTCACTTTTCCTCCTAGTTTTGTAAGTTTGATGATAAAAAATAAAAAAAAATCACAGATATTATAATTAATTGTTAAATTAGGACTAAATGAAGTTAGAATGACGAATATTTTTATTGTTTTGATCTGATCTTCCTGAGGTACTAATGAAACAGTGAATATGGCAAATTAAACATTTCTTTACATGGTCAGGGTAATGGAAATGGATTAAAGAATCGTGGGCTGTACGCTGAGTTATATCAAGGAAATCAGTATACTTGCGGGCATTCATCAGCAGCTTCGAGAAAATGGGAATTTCCCGAGAATTACTATCGAAAGTGATCTTTCTCTAAAAGTAGGAAGAGTGGCGCTATAAGAAGCTGTGCTCAATTTACTTGAAGTAAATCCCGAAACAAGTACAAGTCAAATTATCAAGACTTAAATCTGAGCCATTCCTTGGTATCTAGCAATCTCAAAGAACAATTGATGTATTTCAACGAGTCCAAGAAGTCTTACCTAGAAATTTTCTATCTAAGTTTTTATAAGTAGATACTTCAAAGAGTCACCCAAGTACCGTAATTTTTCGATTCTTATTTTGTTTACTAATGCAGTTAACTTAAACATTAAATAACAGTCAGGGATCTACAAATTTTGTTTTTCTTAATTTTTTCATAGAGATATTCGATAAAAACAAAATTTTTCCCTCAATTTCAAAGGGTAGTTCTTTGAGGGAAAGGCAAAAAGAAAAATTATATAAAAGACCTCATTACTTTTTGCTGAAGAACCATGTCTGAAAATTTTTCCTATATGTTCAGAAACACACTGTAAATAAATATTAACTATTGATGGGTTTTTCAATATGGGCCGGTGGAGGTTGAAATGGAAAAAACCAACCTGTGGGTGAGGTGTTTAACGAAACTCTTCTTTAATAAAAATATACATATTTTGGCTTCTCCTCTACACTTTAAGGCATTGCGGCAATATTATTGGGCCATCTGGTGTTTTTCTACTTAACGTACGGTTTGGCTGATTTGGTGTATCGAAACGATCGTCAAGAATTTGACTACCAAACGGTGCAGAGTCAACTTTGAAGGGCCACCGCGTCTGTGGTAAAATGGATATAGTATAGTTGGTAGAATTTTTTGGGTTTACTGAAGCTTCGGAATATAACACCGATTCATTTTTCTGTATTATTGAACAGTTCTGTACCAAATTTACTATAGGTATCATGAAGTGAATTAGTTACAAATATGAAATCCTCTTTTAGAAGGTTACGCATGTTTTGTATCTGAAGTGAACATATTAAAACAAGTTGTAGAAATTACTATTTTTTACTACCAATAAATTGATATTTCAAACATTTAATTTTGACTGAAGTTTCGGAAATTAAATATCTTATCTTCAGGCAACTGAAGATTCAACAAGCAGAACGGGGTATTTATGAATATACAGAGGTAGAAGAGGTAATAAAACAGGTTGAAAAAGGTTTAAAATGAGAGGACGCTTAACAACTATTAGAACGCCAAAGAATATTGGTAAACAGATGTTATTACTTATTGAAATATCTCAAAAATTTTGGATTTACATAGATCCGTACAGTCATTCATTATTTTCACAGTATTTTTATTATGAACTAATTTGAAAATTTCAGCAGATTATAACTAATCAAGTTTCTTTCCTTTTGATTCTACATGTAAAATTTCAAGTTCATCTATTGTCGGAAAAGTATGGCAAACTTCTACTTTTGCCACTCGTTGTTAAGAAAACGACCATCCTTTTCCTACAATAGATAAACTTAAAATTTTACATGTAGATTCAAAAGGAAAGAAACTTGATTATTTTGAATCCGTTGAAATGTTTAAATTAGTTTACAATAAAAATAATGTAAAAATAATTAATGACTATACGGATCTATGTAAATCCAAAGTATTTGAGATATTTAAATAAGTAATATCTGTTTAACATATAGCGTGAATTAATCTGATGGCTGATAAGCTTGGGGTATCAATGGGACTTTTTATCTAGTTTATGTTGAGTTCTAAAGAAAAACTTGGTAGAAATATGAAAATAATAATAATAATAATAAAGCTCTTCATTTGGTAAAAATTTAGCTACAAAGCTATTCTTACACTTTTATCTATCAAAAAAAAAGCATATCAAAAAACAATTCAATTCACTCAATAAGTGGAATTAGAGTATTCACTGCATACATACATTTCATGAAAATTCAGAAACCTGGCTCACTAAAAATCGACTTTTTCAAATAAGCTCGAAAACTATTTATTGACAATTCAATTCACTCAATAAGTGGAATTAGAGTATTCACTGCACACATACATTTCATGAAAATTCAGAAACCTGGCTCACTAAAATCGACTTTTTCAAATAAGCTCGAAAACTATTTATTGACAATTCAATTCACTCAGTTAGTGGAATTAGAGTATTCACTACACACATACATTTCATGAAAATTCAGAAACCTTGCTCACTGAAATCGACTTTTTCAAATAAGCTCGAAAACTATTTATTGACTTGACCTTTACAGTATTTGGAAGGGAATTATAATTTTGGGGTGTTTGGTATAAGAAAAAACATTTGAACTTAGTGATTCGATGACGAGGAGTATTGACTCTCATTTGTTCTCTTGTATTCACCGAGTGGACGTCACGTCTGTAGTTAATTTTGCGGTGTAAGTAAGAAGGCTGTTTCAGTTTTATTATTTTATGAATGAAGGGAGTGAAATGCATTTTTCTACGGTTCTTCATATTGAGCCATCTCATAGAGTTAATGTAACTCGTTGCTGAAACGGACCTTCTTAAATCGAGAACAAAACGCAACAATGATTTTGCACAGGCTGGATTCTTGATGAATCAAATATATCGAGAAACGGACCAAACAATATATCACAGTAATCAAAAGACTACAAAACAAGTTGGTTGTACAGCGTCATTTTCATACTTCTATTCAGGAGATGGCGATTATTGAACAGGAGTTTTAGAGAAATGTATGCTCTCCGAACACATTTAGATACATGGTTTGAGTATTTCAATCTACCATCAACACGCAGACCAACATTTTTTACCTCTTCTTGCGGTAACAAAACTGCATTCTTAATAGCAATAGGTGGTAAATCAATCCTAGAAAGTGCAGAATTTTGCCAAAAAGAATGAGACGTGATTTGTTCGGATTGATATGCAAGTTATGACGTTTCGCAAGCTCAACGATCGAAGGCAGATCACTGTTCATCAGAATATGCACCCTGGACTCATCCGAATGAAAACCATGATAGATTTGACTATCATCAGCGAAAAAATGATATTAACAATACTTTTCTCCACGAGGCAGGTCGGCCATATAAATTAAAAAGGGAAGTCGCTCAAGAATGCATCCCCCTTGCTCACAAAAATACGAAAAGATCCCTTATTTCCAACTTTGACATATTGCTTCCTACAATTCAAAAAGGATTCAAAATATTTAAGGGGTGAAAGTCCATAGTATTTCAGCTTGGCATAAAGTAGTTCATAACTGATCTTAGCAAAGGCTTTCGTAAAATTTAAAAGAATCTGAGCAGTAACTAGACTCTTATTTAGATTTTTCAAAAAGGAACAGTATTTCATTTTCATTAAATTTTTGAAAAATCCATATTTCAAAGAGTAAACTTTAAGTTTTAGAGGCCTAAAACTTTAACCATTTTTATTGTTTATTAATTCATTTATTGAGTGAAAAATCAAAGTAGTTATAATGAGTCGTTTGTGTATAAATTCCCGAGTGTTTCAATTTTGAAACAAGAAGTTCAAGCAGATGTATTCTGAGCTATATTAAGAACACAAGCTTCATCGTATCATCTGTAAACTCAGGGCTCTTAGGTATAGATACATAAACATTGATATTGATCTCCTCCTTTGATTCGATTGACACAAAATGCTATGATTAAATCAGTCTAAGTGCAGGTACACATTTGATGAATTTGTTATTTTTTTCACTCTGAAATTGCAGAAAATGAATAACATGATAGAGATCGAAAATGGGGTTGGTCTCAAAGATTCCCGAAACCACTCTATATATTGACATATATAAAAAAATATCAGGGTTACGAAAACAATTATTTTGACGAAATAATATGAATGAATAGGTCTATCCGCCAAATTTAAATTCTATTATTTCATAAATCGCTCTGAGTGCAATCTGAAAAAACACTCGATTTGCTGAATGTAGAAATTGATCATTCAGCTTCAATAATCTGTTTTGACCTTTATTGCTTGAATTGTACGAATCGAAATTGAAAAAGCCGATATTCCTATCAACCGAGTTCTATTTTTCTCTAAGGGATGAAATTTTGAAACATACCCTTTCAAATTTATCTTTTGTCGAACACAGTTTCATTGTATATTCTCACAGAAGTAGCGGTCTTGAAAGTGCTCTTCTGATAATGATTTCATGCCTATCAGATTCACTGGCTTTGCATATTTGAACTCTACTATTATTTTTATCGAAAAGTTCACTTTCCCGCACGTATTCGCACACTGATTGTTTTGTTTGAACAACTTTTTTTGGGTGCTAAGTTTGAACCACCACGAAATAATTTTGGTAACTTTTATTCGACAACGTGGACATTTATAAGAAAAAATATCAATTTCTAACAGTTGGGATAGAAGATTCACCACTTTGGAATAAAATTTTTAATATTTACCAGTTTTGTTCAAGCGTAAATCGACCCCGTTCGTTATGTCAAATATTAAAGTATTTTTCTGTCAAAACACAGATGACAAATGTATTGCCAGACTAGAAATAACCATTACTTCAATATATAAACTCAAGGTGGTCGGTCCTTTATTATTCATATTTAGTTTAAGAACGCAGCTTGCTGCATTCAATTTTAAACATGAGATTTTATATTGTTTTTTATCACTATTTTATTTTGAAGGATACAGTTTCCTAGTCTCACTATATCTTCCGATTTATGTAAAGCTATCAGTGTTTATAAGGTTTTTAGATATTGAAGGAAGGCTTAAATTTGCGTAGAACTTCGGAAAGAGGGGAATTCCACAAATCCGTCTGCTTGTTTGAAAGTTTTTCTGCTGGTTTAGAGTACTTGTTATTACCAATAAAATTTCTAAATCTTTTTAATGCTAAGACAAAAAAACCAGCTTGATTTCTCAGAACTGATATAGAAACCGGGAGAACTTTCATAAAAAGGTTTGACGAATGATTCCCCAAAATTCAATAATCTTGAAATACTACACATGGAACTGAAAGGCAAGCAGAAGAACTCCTTGGAATCAATAGAGATCTATGAAAATTACCATAACCGAGCACTAAAACTATAAAACAAGCAGATAGATCTGTGGGATTTCCCATTTTTCGGAATTCTTCGCAAACTGAAGACTTCTTTGAATATATAAAAACCTTGAAGGACAGCTGTGGTACACCAGTTCAAAAATGAAGTAACACTGCAAAGCCCGGGTCTTTGTATCAAACTAGAAGGATGCAATACTTTCTGGGATTTAAATGGGATGGTTATAATAATTTACACCCTCAAGGTTACCATTCCTTATCAAATCCAAATTTTTTTTGTCCTAAGCCACTTTTCATAATACGATTTCATTTCCAATTCTTTCATAAAAAGAATGATATAGGAAAAAATATTTCTGATCATGGGACATTATTTGAGGTGAATAATTTTTGTTTGTTTTTCTGTGTTCTGAGTACAAATGGCTAAAGGTTAATGGTAACAACACGTTGACCATTTCTGTTTTATTTTGAATACTTTAAAGCTTACTTCGAGTTTATTCGTTCCAGGTTCTATCTTAAATTTTGATCTCGTGATATATTGGAATCTGAAATCAATACATCTCTGAAGAGGTTTAGAGACCAAAATAGCTATCAAATGTTGGAATGTAGTTTAATGTTATCGCCAAATCTTTCTTTCAATAAATCAATTGTTACGGTAACAGCATGAGGTGTAGCACTATCTTGTTGGAACCAAGTTGGGTCGATACCATTCAAATTTTGAAACAAATAATCATTGATCATGGATGTGTAACGAGCATCATTCACTGTAACATTAGCTCCAGAATCGATTTTAAACAAATATGGACCGATGATGCCTCCAGCGTGTAAAGCACATCATATAGTGCATTTTTCAGGATGCAATGGAACCTGCAGAATTTCTTGAGGAATTTTTTTCACTCCATATACGGCAATTTTGCTTGTTTACATAGCCGTTCAACCAGAAATGAGCTTGATCACTAAACACAATTTTACGATAAAAATGTGGATCATCTTCAAGCTGTCAGCAAACAAACGACGCTTATTATGGCCAAGTGGCTTTAGTTCTTGAACCAGAAGATGCACAGAGTCCAACTTGTTGTGAACGTCGACGAATAGACAAATCTGGATCATCATTAACACTATGACTTATAGCAGCGATAATTTCTTCTGTACGTACAGTTCTTTTTCTTGTTGTTGTTGTTGCGTCGAGTAGAAAAAATGTTGTCCGAAATCTATCAATAGTTCGACGAATAAGCTGCTCTGATGGAAGATTATGTAAACCATAAATTTCACGAAGTGCTCTATAAGTTTGTCAAATAGAACACTGATTTTGAAAATAAATTTCAACAATTTGTAAACGTTGTTACGGCGTGAGTCTTTCCATAATAATTACTGAACAGAAATGACAAAACAACATGGCTTCTACCTTCTGTCAAATCACTGATATCCCTATCGAAAGTTCTATCACTATAGAAAAAACACCCGATATAAGGATATCACTCTGATAGTTTTTGTATATAGTTGCAATATATATTGTAGAAGTAAGACTATATAATTTCACATTCAAATTGATTTTCAACTTATGAATTCATATAGAGTCTAAATATTCACAATTTTTTCCTCAATCATTTATAATTTTTGAAATTCTGGTTATTTTACTTATGATGGGACATTATTTGGGGTGAATAATTATTGTTATGTTCTTCTGTATTACGAGTACAAACGGTTATAGGTTTACTTCGAGTCTATTAATTCCAGGTTTTATCGTATTTGGTGAGTTTAATTTTGATCTTGTGATATACTTGAATCTGAATTTAATACATTTCTGAAGTGGTCTAGGGACCGAAATAGCTTGATTGTTTCGGTCTCTACTTGACGGAAATTCATCGTAAATGATTTGAAGTAAAACACTTTATTTCCGCTTATTTTTATTTTTTAACGACAATTGTTTCGTCAAGTACATATTGACTTCGTCAGGTAGACCTGTCAATATGTAATTGACGAAACAATTGTCGTTGAAAAATAAAAATAAGCGGAAATAAAGTGTTTTACTTCAAATCATTTACCGAAATAGCTATCAAATGTTGGAATTCTCGTTCAATTATTTTAATTAGTTCCTTTATTTTGAGAATTTCAAATAATTTTGGAATAGTGGATTTTCTTGTATTTGTTAGTTAATATACATTTGTATTATTACGTTTCATGTCGGGATATGAAAAAGTTTTTTCCGAGACATTGAAAAATATTTTATATTGATTATATATATGATATAACGATATCATTTTGTTAGTTTTTGTAAATAGTTTCAATAAATATTGTAGAAGGTAGAATATATAATTCTGAATTTAAAGTTACAAAGTTATTTTATTACTTAGACATTCCAAGAAAGCATCACTGTAAAGAGTCACCGAAAAAATTTAAGTTAATGTGTTCTCGAATAGACCTATGAAAACTTGAACATCCTGTAGCTAACTATTGAAGTTATTCTACAAAGAAGTTAAACATTCCGTATATTACAGGATGTCCATCGACTTCATGAACCAAATGGCTTAAAATAATTCCTTATTATTTAATTTAATTAAAATGAAGTTTCTTCAAATAAGAATCGATTTTACTGAATTCATGTTATATATTGTTGTTTATCATAACGAATGAGATGATAAATCGATCTACGATGTGATGAAAAAGCTAAATAGCACATCACATCTGCAGAAATCAATTTTACTCCATACTCTATTTTAGATGATTATCCCAGCAAGCACTTTAATAGTATTACCGTTTTGATAGCGAATACTGTGCGAAATCAAGAGAGCTGAATCGTGCAAAAAAGTACCGAAATCCCAAAAATTTATTTTTCTGTAAGTCTATTCCGCCTGAAACATTTTTGAAATATCATCGAAAAGCCACACATTGCTCAGTTACTCCAATGCGGAAAAATGCCTCATCAAATATGTACTGTCATGTCGAAACATCAACGTTTTGTTTTGATCTCCAACAATACCGCTTTAAAAAATACAAATCGGACATCATTCACTGTAGTCATTTTCTACTTTTACTGCAACTACGTTCCATAAAACGGAAGCCAAACGCAGCGAAGTCTCTAATTAAATACCAACATGGAAAAGCAAACATAACTATTTAAGTCATTTGCTTTGGAGATCCGACCGTCTCTAATCTATGAATTATGTTGGCAGTCCTGAAAATCCCTGATTTATCGACAGACGAAGTATCCGTGAATGCCCGTGTAACTGGAAGCGACAAAATAAAATCCATCCAAGCTGGCCATATTGCGTAAACGTTTTGCGCCCTATTTATATCATATTATAGGTCATCTCTGACGGATTTCTGATGATTGATCGTTATTTACGGGAACGAAACATGATCCGATTTTATCTGTGCGAATTTTTGTTGCCTTTGAGAGCCAAACCATAGTTTTTTCAGATAGGGTTAACTTGCTGTGCCCCATTCATAGTTCATGGATTAATATCTCCCCTATAAAGAGTTAAATTTGGGCATTTACGGCGTTGGTCATATTTCAGATTCGTAGATATTCCTATAGTCTATGGATCGCAGAGTTGACGGATTAATGCTGAATAATTCTTAGGATGATAAATAGAAGCCAGAGTGGGGAAAGGAAGCAACATCTGCAATTCTGGTTTATTTTATTGAGTCCTTATTGAGTAACGTTTCGGTTTTGATTCAGTTCTTAGAAATTCCCGTCTCGGTATTTTGACTTGAATTTGTAAATATTTACTTGTCTTAGCTCCATTCAAAATCATTTCCAGAAATAAAAGCTGAATTTATGTTTCATTTTCACAAACAATACAATAAGTTTTTCCGGCAGGTAGATTGCACTTATATACTGAAGTAAAACCACCAATCGATATTCCCTATTGATTGATTATTTTTCATTAGAATTATATATTGGTATATAAAACTATCCAGGTGAGTATTATTATACTATATTAATTTTTATATATAGACTAGGGCAAATATTTTGATTGTTAAAGATAACTTGGAACTTCGAATCGAATATAGTATGATTTTTCAAATCGGAAATTTCCTGAGAAAAATAGTATTAAAATGAACATAATTCAAATAAAACATTGGACTGAAACTCTTCAACAATATTATTGTGCTAGAAAATTTTACAAATTTTTCACTTTGTCGAATATCCAGTGCAGTTTTCAGATTTGTCTCATATAATATTATTGAAAATATTCCTTGTTTCATACATACTTAATTATGGGACATATTAAGGGTACAAATAACTTAGTGCGTTTTTTTTCGAAAATTGAAAAATTGGCTATAAACTCAAAGTTCGAAGTATTGTCGTATTGTCCGTCGCTAGCCACTACTTTTCCCCATCATCTTGTCAATTGACGGATCCCATCGGGAAAAAGCACGCCTTTTTGGTCGCTATCCATGATGCATCGATCTATTTTTTGACCTTACCAGAATTGAAGAAATACTGGTCATCCAGATCCTGTTGCATCGAGCGAAAAAGATGGTATTTTAAAAGAGCAATGTCCGGGCTGTACGGCGGGTGGAAAAGGACTTTCCATTTGAGCGTCTCTAAGTACGTTTTAACGGCAACCCGTGGCCGTGCATTGTCAATAACTTTGTCGTGTCTGTCGGCGTATTGCAGTCGTCTTTCTCGCAATGCTCAGCTCAAATACGTCAATTGTCGTCGGTGGACCTCCCCTATGATTCTTTCGTACCATTGTAGCAGCTCTCAATTCACTACACCCAGATAGTTCCACAAAATACACAGCATGATCTTCTGGTCATGAAGATTCGGCTTGAAAGTTGATGATGAGGCATGGCCGGGTGTCCATATGTTGCCTGACATTTTGAATTATGGTACTGGACACACTTTTCATCGCCAGTCACAATTTGACGCAGAAACCCTGTTGTTTTTTTACCGTTGGAGCAATTTGATGTTTCTTAGCTTCATTTCATAAGGCACCCTACCTTTGAATCATCCCTATTGCTTTTAAATGATGACAAATGGCTGGTTGAGTGACTTGAAGTGTTTTTGCGAGTTCTTTTTGCATTTGCGATGGATCTTCATCGAGCCTCGTTTATTCTGTACAATTGACATTTTCAGAGCACACTGAAACAATGTTGTTTTCACTTCAGCGAAATGACATATACTTAAAAGAAAGCCTAATTATGACAGAATTTGAATATCAAAACAGATTTGATCTGTTAGTCTTCTACAATTTGAATTTCAAAAAAATTTTTATTCAAAAAACTTTTAGAATTAAATTAATGTCTACAATAAGCACCGCTTACATTTAATAGACGTAAATAATCAAAAATCAATATATAATGTCAAATGGAATAAATAAACCAACAGATATAAAAAAGTCATTGAAATTAATAAATAAATATTTAAAGGAGACAAAATTTTGTTTCTGATCTTACCTTTAAGAACACCAATTGCCTTTTAAAATCATGAACACAACTTAAGGACTTCTCAAAGAATATTATTTATTTGAAATATTTAATATATTTAAATATTCCAATAAGTTAATTCAGAAATCTCTCAAAACATGCACCACATCTTCAAAAAACAAATATAATTCTAGGCAATCCCTTCATCGGTCCAAAATAATATTCCAAATATCAAAATCAAATAACTATCACTATATCTCATTTACACGTGTTAAGGATGAATGCTTCAAACAGACTAGTTTCAAAATTCAAGATGGTCTATGATCTAACAAAATCACAGAACAGTGTAAGGTATTTTTAAGGTTATATTTAAAATCATTGACATTCTATAATGAGATTTATTGAAGCCAAAATATAATTATATATTACATATAAAATAAAATAGAAAAAGGCTTATTATTTGATAGAAGAAATATAACAAAATTTGAATATCAAAACAGATTTAATCTGTTAGTCTTCTACAATTGTAGAAGACTAAATAATTCCAGCCTCTAAGACTCAGGCCTTCATGTTGATAATTTTTTTGTCCCAAAAACCCTGAATTTTAGCAAGAAATTACAGGAAACCTCACTTGCTGAGAATGAATGAAGCTATCCACAATAAATTTTTTCAATATAAAATAGGAATATGGAAAAAAGTTTCTCGCGAAAGAATGTTAAGTGGTGGCTTTTTCTACCCCTTGCAATCATAAAGAAATAGCTCCAAAAGTTTTTTTGGATGCATTCTCGCCCGCATAAAATATGTGCTCAATTTTATTCTTGTCAGTCTTTTTGTCTTTAAGAAAAAAATTAAAAACTGTTTTTCAAGCGCCATCTTCAGAGGTTTGTAACTAAGCAGGGGGGGCTCCAAAAAAATAAACTTTATATGAAAGACCCACTCTAGTTTTTGACAAGGAATCATCAAGAAATCATTGAAGATCAAAAATGATAATATTGCGCGAAAATTTTCCCTATAAAATATAATGAATATATAATTTCTACGAACGAAAAATGAAGAGTTCGAACTTGTGATACTGACCGTAGGTTCTCAAGTGAACTATAGAGAAAGAATAAATCGTTATAATTAACAAACAAAATTTCACGAGAACGATTCTTGAAGTAATGAACACGTTTTCGACAATGATTATGAAGCTTTTCATATTCGGAGAAAATTTCCTTTGATTTTTGTTAGCAGAATTGAAGATGAAAATGATATAATAAAAATATTCGTATCATTCAGTGCTCTATACAGTGTTGATTATAATGAAAAAAGCTTGAATTTGGTGAAAGTTATACTGAAACTGACATTGATTAAATCTTATGTAATGAAATTAATCTTTTATAAAGAATATTCTGTAAACTTCACAAAAAGTATTGACGAAGTTGGTATTTAATGACATGGAAGATTCAACTTTCATGCAACGTTTCGAAATAAAAAAGATTATACACAACAAACTATCAAAAAAATAATTCAGATATGAGTTGGACATATTTCATTGCGAATTTTCAGTTTACATTCGTCAACCCTATGAAATGATATCGTAAAAATTTCTGACCAGAAGAGGCTCCAAACAGCATGAACGCATTATGAATACAATCAAGTCCTGCACTTTAATCATATTCACCGGTGATAAATTAGAGTTCCATGTTGTCTATAAGGCACTTAACCTTTATTCGTCTAAGATAGAAGGTGAACCAAGTAACAGCACAATGTAAATACCTGAAGAAGCCACATCGTGGTGGAACAATTGTTCTAGTACGAACATTTTTGTGGAAATAAAATACTGTCTCCTATATATTTTTTAATTAAAATGAGTTTTAACCAAGTAAAGACCGAATCAATCACATAATTATATATCAGATCGTATTATGTCTGTCATAGTCCATGAACCTCGCTCTGGTGAATATGGGATGGATCTAGGGGTTCTCCAAGGCTTTGCTCTGGGACCGCTTCTGTTCTTATTATTTATTAATGATTTGCCTGATTATTTGACGGCAGTATTAATTGTACTTTTCTTCAACAACGGTATGAGCGGAGAACCTTAAGGTGTTGACAGCGTTGACTTCACCGGTCATTGATTCGCTGATTGGCGGAGTAATAATGATATGAAAAATGATGGAAAATTGATGACAAGACGGTTTGCATTAATTTCGGTTTTAAAATTGAAAGTGGGGATCGGAGATACCTCTTTGAGATCTGAAAAATTCGAAAAATTCTTGGGGATTTATCTAAACAGTGGTTTACGATGGACACAACATGTAGATATAGTTTGTGTTAAATCGAATGCCCGAAGGAATCTTAAAGGAATCAAAAAATTCTTCCCTTCAATATCACTTCTGGATATTCATTATTGTTCAAGTTACCCCCATTTAGCCTATAATAAAGAATTTTCCAATAAGAAGGTTAATTTTGATTAGCCCGCTATCTAGGTAGCTGCGCCACTTTTGAAAGTGTCATTTTTTGACATTTGACAAGTAAATACTACGCCATCACCAAAAATAGAATGATACATGCTTCAACAACGCATTGGAATTGTTAAAATTCACTACAAAAATGGTAAAATTTTTGCAGTCACAGTCCGCAAAACTAAAGTACATTGGATCATCGACCTTCTCGGCCGGCAATAATAAAACTGATTGATAAATTGGATAAACTGTTCGGACAAGTTTCTGATGTGAAGAATCGAAACCGTGTGCGTCGCTTAAGAACAGTTGAGAATATTGCTACTGTAACCTGTAGTGTTGACAAAACCCAGGTTTGTCGATTCCTCGTCCATCTTTGGAATTGGGCATTGGAATTGAGTGTAGGTAGCTCAGCGGGAGAGCATCAGGCTTCTGACCAGGAGGTCCAGGTTCGAATCCTGTTCAAGTGGAAAAGAAATATTCTAGTTGGACTGGTATCTACCACCATTTCACTTTTGGGTCAAAAATTAACAGAACTGTGACCTAAAGTGGCGCAAGATTGCAGTAAAAAAGCCTACCCCTAGAACACAACTGAACTCCTAACTCGCACAAGCTGAAAAAGCTTCTGAGGGATATCCACAGAAGATCTAGTAGTATCAGGATAATAATAATAATTGAAAGATATTGATGTGGACCACGGTTATTTTCAACAAGACGGCACTACGTGTCACACAAGCAACGAAACAATAGCAATTTTGCAAGAAAAGTTTCCTGGCCGTGTTCTTTCTCCATGAGGTGGTCACAATTGGCCACCGATATCCTCTGATTCAATACCTTCAGACATTTTTCTTTGGTGCCACGTGGAATATAAGGTTTATGTCAATGCTTCGGTACTTGAAAATGAAGTGAAGTTATTGGGGAAATACAGCCGCAATCGTGCAAATTTCATGGTTTGCAACCATAGCTGTGGCGGTCATTTGGCTAATATCGTTTTTCATTGTTAATGGCATACCTTTCTCTTCAAAATTAAATAAACATTTATTGATTTCTCTCGAAATATACTAATTTTTTTGCATATCAAAATGAAATCTCTTATTGGAAAACCTTTTATAATGATATGAGACACTTCTTTGGATCTAGAAACAGTTTTCGTATGTCAAAAGAGGGCTATTAGATTGATCTTTGGTGTAAGAGCACGATTCCCTTGTGGGCCTCACTTTATAATTAATTAATCGATGGCTGTATCTTGTATGTTTGTTTTATATCAATTGCAATGAGAACAGAATGACTAAATTATCTAGTATCAATTATCTGATATCAATTATTTGGCATCAATTATTTAGCTTCAATATTTCACAAGAAATAGTGATGTTTTGGTTGTGCCGGGTCATAGAACATCTAAATATAAGCGGTCACCTTCTTATCAGGGCATTGTTCCGTTCAGTATCATGCCAAGGTCCATGAAATATTTAAATTCAGCTATTGACCAAATGCTTATATTCAGTATTAGAATATCTTGAGGATAGCACATTGGCATCGTGATATAGTAGGAGGTAGATGATACCATTATTAGAGAATTGTTTAGAAATTAATATTATATTAAAATTGAAAGGATCAAGTTCACAGTTCATTCCATTTTACGATACACTGTTTCATTTCTTCACATGATTTGGAAATCTTTTCATTATAATTTCTTTCTGGGTGCTCATTTCAGATTCGGCTCAAAACATGAACCTGAAAAGCCACAGTGTATTAAGACAGCATAGCTTTTCTGGTCGGAACTTTGTGAATATTTTGTATTTTATTTGATTGAAATAACTTTTCGCATGAGAACATAATCAACTAATGTTTCCTTAAATAATAATTGACCTAACTAAAGAACATATTTCATTCTCCACTATCACAAGAAAATGACTTACCTCTTCCACTTCTGCCAACAAATCTGAGATCGTTGAACTTCGCCACCTGGTTCTTCATAACGGCCGTGCAATTCCTCAACTCTGCACAAAAGTTCTCGTCATTGCCCGCCCTAACTGTCACTACAGTACCATCACCAACTTCTCCAAGCGCCACAACCTTGAACGCAACCGGTAATGTCTTGTTCGACCTCCAATGCGGCGGTAAAACCGTACAAACCACATGAGGGCACCCAGTCCGCACCAGTTCGCCGGGGTGTTCCGCAAGGAGACCATCTATAGTCCTTTCGGCCAACATATCCGCCGTTAAGTTGCCGTAACTGCGATCGTAGTGTCCCGTCGTGGAGGTCACTTCACCGGAGAGATGCATTCTTGCGTCAACTGTCAAAATAACCGATGAAAATCATCACATGCGACTAGATACGTTGTAGAACTTGCGGCATTGCTCGAAGGTCTAGAACGTGCAAATTGCGTGGAGTTATTAGGAGCGAAAACGCGAAAATATGATGAAAAATCACGCCTGTGGTGGGCGACCGCACCGTTGGAAAAGTGCGCGTCAGAGTTTTCCACTCTTTCCACCCCGCTTTTTACCCCCGCCAGTCAGCAATATGTTTTTCTAATTAGGTTTTTCATCTCACTTCCGGCAGTGGGGATGATCATCACTTTTTTCTCTTAGAGGACATAATCTGTTCATTATTTATTTGTGTTTTACACGGAGGGAGGGTTGTAACTTGTTTCCATAATATGCTTCGTAATTTTTCCTGTAGAAGGGTGTGCTGTCTGATGGGTTGGTTCCTGGAAAAGATAATCGCGTTTAGTTATAATGATTTCAAGTGAAAACGAACTGGATATTGGAAGAGATTATTATATAGTGCTGATGTCCATTGCAAAATCACATTTTATTACGATGCATCGAATGGATAACGAAAATACCTCCATTTCAGTGGCGGCTCGTGCGTAAGAGAAGTGGGTGTTCCTCCTTCAAATCAGAAGGTACTGCTCAGTATAATAAAGATAGTATTTAGAGTAAGCAGCTTTTGAGAGAACCATTTCAGCACTTTCAAAATAATAAAAGTTCCTTTCATAATCTTCATGATTGAGCAATCTGCTAAAGATTTGTTGTTCATAAGAGTTTTCTAGCATTGTCACG
The DNA here is from genome assembly GCA_034642435.1 of Megalocaria dilatata. Taxonomy (NCBI): domain Eukaryota; kingdom Metazoa; phylum Arthropoda; class Insecta; order Coleoptera; family Coccinellidae; genus Megalocaria; species Megalocaria dilatata. The sequence goes on along the minus strand of CM067859.1, from coordinate 44,406,199 downwards.
AATAAAATGGAACGATTCATTACTTAACAAAAAAAAAAAGATCCAAAACAATTTAAAATAAGTAACCGGTAAATTCACTTACTCCATATTTGAGACAAAAAACTCTAACACTTAATTTTTGTGAATCATTTTAATTCTTCGGGATTCATTGGATGCAAACTCATAACTTCTTCATTGAAATTTAGTATTTCTTTTATCCTCTTTTTTCCAACAGACAGCATAGAGAAAGCTTTCAACCTATATTCAAGCATGGAAAATTTCCTGAAACGGTGTTCATTGGTTTTATGGTCGAAAAGCACCTCTGAGCTTCAAATGTTGTCATTGGTTTAGTGACAACAAATAAAATATGAAAATAATATTTAAATAAGGTTATTCTGATTTCCACAAATTTTTATTGTTATGTTTACAACAATCGTTTCGCTATCACAGTAGCTTCATCAGGCAGGTTTACATTTTGAATAACTAAGCTTGTTTCCGAAATCCGTTGCCTATTTATATTAGAGTAGGTACAATAAAATTTTATTGAGCAAACCCAAAAAAGGGTCTCTGCAAATTTCAGCTTATCCGAATATATTTAACAGAGGTGAGTTATTTAAGCCTAATTGTTCGTTAAGTAATATTCCAATATTATTTTGTTTATTTATCTGTAGGGATTCTAACAGGTTTAAGGCATAACTTCCACTTTCTATATGTAGAATTTCAAAATTATGGTTAAAAGTATGTCCTATTTCCAACAAATGGTTGAAATATGTGGAATTACTTTTATTATTGAGGAAACTCTTCAAATGTTCACAAATTCTATGTCGAAAAGTTCTTCCAGTCTGTCCTATGTAAACTTTAGGGCAATCACCGCAGGTTAACTTATAAACCCCCGATTTATCATCTTTATGTGTACAGTCTTTATCATTTTTAATGAATTTACTTGAGTTTGAATTGGTTTTAGATGAAGTTCTTAAGAACTGAAAAATTGCTACATACCTCAAAACTAAATATAATTTAAATTATATTTAGTTTTGAGGTATGTAGCAATTTTTCAGAAAATCAATAAATGTAATTTGAGAACTTCATTCAAAACCAATTCAAACTTAAGTAAATTCATTAAAAATAATAAAGACTGTACACATAAGGATTATAAATCGGGGGTTTATAAGTTAACCTGCGGTGATTGCCCTAAAGTTTACATAGCACAGACTGTGAGAACTTTCCGACCTGGAATTTGTGAACATTTGAAGAGTTCCCTCAATAATGAAAGTTATTCCATATATTTAACCATTTGATAGAAACAGGACATACTTTCAAACATAATATTTAAATTTTACATATAGAAAGTAAAATTCATGCCTTAGACCTGTTAGAATCCCTAGAGATAAATAAACACAATAAAATTGGAATATTAGTTATTTAACAATTAGATTTAAATAACTCACCTCTGTTAAATATATTCAGATAAGCTGGAATTTGCAGAGACCCTTTTTTGGGTTTTAGTGCTCAATAAATATTTATTACATTATACTTACTGTAAAATAAATAGCAATGGATTTCGGAAACAAGCTTAGTTATTCAAAATGTAAACCTGCCTGATGATGCTACTGTGATAGCGAAACGATTGTTGTAAACATAAAAATAAAAATTTGTGAAAATCGGAATAACCTTATTTAAATATAATAGTATTTAATATGGATTTTCACCAAGTAAGGACTGATTCAGTTCAAAATATCAAAAAATGTCTCTTCTAAAATATTTCGAACAAAAAATTGTAAGAAAAAAACTACTCCTTTTAGATTTCTGATGTCACTTCTTGAATAGATCCCTGATAATTCAGTACGTTATTGTCCTTTGTTCAAATCTGAATAAGCCACATCTCAATGGTAAGAAAGAAATTCATTTCGATATTTGAAAAAATTCCAGGAAAAAGATTGAAAATGACTAGTAAAAATTAATCTATCACGCTCAGCATTAATAATTACATCACACCCTTCTATTGCACTAATAAAATTCGCCATTTTTTTGGGAATCTTAACGTGCCTTTTTTGGTGATGGAGGTTCAGTATCTTCGTCATAAATAAGTCCATTTGCCTCATCTATACAATCACCAATCGATTTTTTAATATTTGCTATGTTTTCTTCAACAAGATTGATAGTATGCCCTGCTTAACTGTTTGTCTCTGTTTAAGGTGATTGAATAGAATATTTATACAAGGCACAACTGGATGAAAAAAATTCAACGAAAAAACAAAAATTGGATACATCAACATTCGTCTGTTTCCGGATGCAGCACTGACTATTTTCTATTGGCAAAATTTTATTTTATTTGTTTCAGGCATTACATTGATGAATTTCTCTATTCAAAGAGTGTATGTATTTATAGTTACCATATTGATATTCCAACGAGTGGAAAATCCATGAGAAATTTTCTTTCACAACTCTATCCAAAACTTCAACCCATTGTGGTGGATTACAAAAGAATACTGGAATGTCATGCAGATCTCCAAATAACTTTCATATGGCGTTCGATTGATGCGGTATTTGACATAATTAATTCTATTTTCTAGTTGCTTCGTCGTAACTTCATGCTTTTTCATGTTTTTCAGGGTAATTGTCCACAACAGAATCAAGGATTTTTCGGATATATTCTATAGTAATTTAAATATCAAACCAGATTTAATCTGTTAGTCTCCTGTAATTTTAATTTGAAAAAAATTTATTCAAAAACTTTTAGAATTAAATTCATGTCTTATAAGCACAGCATATATATAATAGACATATAAACTAAATAAATATAAATTGTCAGAAAAAATGATTAATAAATATTCCATAGAGATAAAATTTTGTTTCTGATATTATATTTATGAAAACTAAATCCTTATCGAAAATACAAAACATGTTCATGTTTTGTTATTCAAATTTTATAATATTCCTTCTATCAAGTGGAAAACCTCTTCTTATTATTTCATATTATATAAAATATACAATTAAATTTAGGTTTTAAATAAAATTTCATGATATAAATATCATAAAATACCAAATAAGCTTTGTGTGATTTTTGTGATAAACACAGAACATAGAACACCGTCGATTTTTAAGTGAGTGTGTTCCAACGAGGATACCATGAGGTCTTAAAGGTAAGTTATTTATTGTTAATTGATTTTATTTTTTAAATGTGATGTCGGACTGAAGAAGACCTTATCTGAATTTTAGTTGTTTTTTGATGATGTGATATATGTCTCGAGGGATTTTTGAAGTAACTTATTCAAATATATCAAATATTTTAAATAAATCATTTTTTTCAGAGATTCTTAAAAATTATGTTTTGTATTTTTGAAGAGGATTAAGTTTTCATGAAAATTAGATCAGAAACAAAATTTCGTCTCCATCAAATATTTATTTATCAATTTTAATTGACAATTTATACTTGTTGGGTTTTTTATTCCAATTGATATTATATAATGGGTTTTGATTTTATATGTCTATTAAATATAAGGTGTATTTATAAGACATTAATTCAATTCTAAAAGTTTTTGAATAAATTTTTTTTAAATTAAAACTATAAGAGACTATCAGATTAAATCTGTTTTGATATTCAAATTTTGTGGTTATCCATCTATCAAGTAAAAAACATCTCCTTATTATTTTATTTCTATAGTATATTCGCACCAAGTACTTCAGAAACTAAATAACCCCAAAACGTTCCACTGGAGCTGAAATTTTTATATATTTTTATAAAACAGGTACTATGTACAGGACTCAGAGAGTCTTAGAAGTGTGCAGTTATCTTGGGAACTGACGATAAGATAATTCAACCAAAGGGTGAAAATGTGGAAGAAAAAAACTCTCCTCTTTTGAGAAATAGAAAACAATATTCAACATGTCCAATTTTCAAAAATATGTTGAAATATTTCGGGCACGATAGGGTTAGTTTTATTGATTGGCATAAAAATTCAAGAGGCCTTGATCGTATTGAGAATGTTCTAGCCCGTCGGACCTTGTGGTTCACAATAAAAATTTCGTTTTCATTTTTTTTCATCCAGAGAATATTTTAATTTAAGCATCTTTTGTGAAGTCAGTCGAAGACCTTCTTGACTAAAATTCACATATATTTATTCTACAATTTTTTGTGTATTTGGTATAAGGGCTTATGGATATCCAATTCTCATGTATTTATGAAGAATAATATATGTCAAAATGGCTTAAAGTCTCTGATTTTTGTAGATGTATCAATCCCGTGATTATTCTTGTAAAAACAACCTTTGCTCTTCTTCGTAAAGAAAACCCTGAAATTTCAGGTTCACTAATTATATTGTAACTAATGAGTAGTCATTTTACGTTCGGAATTCTATTTACTTGAAATCAATTGAATCGGTTCAAAATTTTTCATATAATACAGGGTTATCCATTTTGTGCTTCTGAAAGTAAACGTAATAAAACACTATCATTTAGAATATCACATAATAATCATTCAAATGTCTTCCGCGTTATCTCTTACAGGACTCGATGCTTGAGAGGTAATTTTCGATAACTCGCTGGCTCATTTCGGGCAATATCTCATCAATAACTCGATGTTGGTTTTCAGATAGTCAAAAGTCTGAGATCGGCAAAAACACAATCATTCGCATAACCACACAAAAAATCCAAAGGCGATAAATCACAAGATCTTGGTGGCCAATTCACATCCCAGAAACGAGAAATTAAGCGTCCTGGGAATGTTTCTCACAATGAAGCCAAAACGGGTCGTGTTGTGTGACTTGCTGCATCTTGCTGGAACAACACCGCTTCCAATTCCATAACATTAATTTTAGGCGGAAAAAAATGGGTAATCATTTGACTACAGCAATGAGAATTGACGGGTTGAGTGACAACTTTTTCATTTTTAAAAAAGTACGGGCCAATCGCTCCACCAGACAAAATGGCTCACCCTACAGTGAACTTTTGTGGACATACAGGTCTCTCAGCAGTTATATGAGGATATTCACTGCCCTAGATTGCTTGGTTAAACAGTGTGAAAAATGTGATTCGTCGCTGAAAAAAATTCGATGCCAAAAATCGTCATCCAAACGTTGTTGTTGAAGCACACCCAATCGGCATATGTTCTACGCATTTGATGGTCAGTTGTATCAACTGAACCTTATAAAAATGGAGATGGAAAGCCAGATGCAAAATACGTCATAGCGTGCCGTAAGAGAAGCCTTAATGTTTTGCGTCTCGATGAATTTATAAATTTGGATCTTCTTCAACACTATCACTCACAGTAGAAATATTTTCGGCCAAGCGTGCATTTAGATGATTTATGGGCCTTAAGACATCAGTAACAAATCCAGCTTCTTCGAATTTTTTCTGTGTTACCAATTGTACGCTCAGATGGACGCTTAATATCGACCATAATCTGCCCGTAACACACGAAACGTACTTGCTATCGGGTGTTTTTTAGAGTGATAGAACTTTAAATTAAAATAAAACACATTTAAATTAAGATTGAAGCCAATTTCTTTTCTATCTGAAAGATAATTTTATGACATTTATGTTTTGAAAATAATTTCCGGAATATGTCCACCACGACTAGCTCTGAGGAACCGCATTCGACCAGACCACTTTTGGACCACTCTTTTTAGCAATGCAGGCCTTATTTCATCAATAACACGAGTTATGTTGGCTTCCAAAGCGTCTATTGTTTCTGGTTTATCAGCATAAACCAATGACTTGACATAACCCCAAAGAAAATAATCCAGTGGAGTTATGTCGCATGATCTAGGAGGCTATTCAATTGGACCATTTCTCGAAATAATGTTATCGCCAAATCTTTCTTTCAATAAATCAATTGTTACGGTAGCAGCATGAGGTGTAGCACTATCTTGATCGAACAAAAACACTTCTTGGTCGATACCATTCAAATTTTTAAACAAATAATCATTGATCATCGACGTGTAACGAGAACCATTCACTGTAACATTAGCTCCAGCATCGGTTTTAAGGAAATATGGACCGATGATGCCTCCAGCGTGTAAAACACACCATACAGTGCATTTTTCAGGTTGCAATGGAACCTGCAGAACTTCTTGAGGATTGTTTTCACTCCACTTACGGCAGTTTTGCTTGTTTGCATAGCCGTTCAACCAGAAATGAGCTTCATCACTAAACACAATATTACGATAAAAAAGTGGATCAACTTCAAGCTGTTCTAGGGCCCAATCAGCAAACAACCGACGCTTATTATGGTTTAGTTCTTGAACCAGTTGGATCTTGTATGGGTGTAGACTTCACGCAAAATTTTCCATGTGGTGAATGCACAGAGTCTAACTGGTTGTGAACGTCGAGGAATAGACAAATCTGGGTCATCATTGACACCATGATTTACAGCAGCGATATTTTCTTCTCTATGTATAGTTCTGTATCTTGTTGTTCAATCGAGTAGAGCAAATATTGTCCGAAATCTATGGATACTTCAACGAATAAGATGTTCTGATGTACTACTGTGTAAACCATAAATTTCATGAAGTGCTCTATAAGTTTGGCGACAAAAAACACTGATCTTTAAAATAAATTTCAATAATTTGTAAACGTTGTTGCGGCGTGAGTGTTTCCATGATAATTTGTCGATGCTTACTGAACATAAATGTCATTACAACATGGCTTCTACCTTCTTTCAAATCACAGTTATCCCTATCGGAAGTTCTATCACTCTAAACACAACACCCGATACTTGTTTTTGTAGTGACTTTTCACAATTTTCGCACATTCAGCAGTAGACCAACGATCCATATTGTTAAATGTCTAGCCTTCAACTGAACATATGAGTCTTCGATCACAGTTTCGTTTGATAAATGTCATTGAAACAGGGCTGTGAAATCCGGACCACGAAATGGATAACCCTTTAGTTTGGGGAAAAATAAATCCATTATTTTCTAGGTAGATGGCTGTTGTGATCGATATCTCGTAAAGTATCGATCAAACAATTTTTGATTTATGCTCGTCGTGAATGTAATGTTTCACACTAAATACATTCTTTGTTGTTTTTGATTGGTCCAACCAGTTGTGAGTTCCAGGGTGTTAAAAATGGAAGTCAACAAATAAGAAAATTCGGTGCGTTTACAGATTTTCTTCGATAAAGATAAAAATGCAATTTTAAAAGGTGTTTATATTTCCGAAACTGTAACAGCTAACAACTAATTACGTGGTTTCGTCGATTCCGTTTAGATCTTTTCGATGTTAAAGTCGCACCTCGAATAAGCAGGCCCGTCGTCGAAAATTTCGATAAAATCACGGAAATAATCTAAGTTGTAGTTCTAACATCAGCCAGGAGCTAAAGATCGACCATAAAATAGTTTTAAATCATTTGCGTAAAGCTGGATTCAAAAAGAAACTCTATGTTTGGATGCAACACCAAAAAACATGATGGATCGAAATTCCATCTGCGAGGCCTTGGCCGAACGGAATAAAATCGACTCAATTTTCGAACGATTGGTGACTTGGGGATGAGAAGTGGGTAACATATGACAATATTCTGTGAAAACTATCGTGGTCAAAGCGCTGTGAAGCAACTCACACGGTGTCCAAACCAGGACTAACGGCCAGAAAGGTTCTACTGTGCATTTGTTGAGACTGGAAAGGAATAATTGCTTCCGTATGGCTAAACAGTGATTAACCAGAAACGGCCAGAATGACCAACAGGTGTTGTTTTCCATCAGACAACGCCAGGCCACGTGACTCGATAGAAACTCCAGGAGCTTAGTTGGGAAGTTTAAGTGCATCCACCATATATTTTCAAGCGAGTACTATATTTTTCTGGAATAGCAAAACTTTTTGAATGATAAGAATTATGCATCTACAAGTTTTTGCCAAAACTTCTATGAGAGAGGCCTCATGAAGCCACCTATAAAATGGTAATGAATGAATGAAACAATATTTGGCCCAAATGGGATCATTTGAAATATGTTAAATGAAGTCTTGGAGTTAACGCACATATAATGGATTTTTTCGCCAACCTATTATATTTCTTCTCTTCTTCTCGGTTGACATCTGAATAAAAAGTAGCAACAAATATACATTTCAATAGATATTTGTCAATCACTAGTCAATCTACTAGCCCTTCTTGATAGCTGATCTAATTATACATAACGTCAGCAGCATAATCTAGGAGATTATCAATCCTGGTTGTTTAAATACAGAATAACGTACATTTGTCTGATGCATATCCATCGGATGGTCACGATTCTTCAGTTTCTGCATTAATTGAACTTTTTCAGCCTTCACATGCAGGTCTTTATGCAAAATTATCCGTGAGAGAAATGTTCAATTTTTGAGCACAATAACAAATTAATGTTAATGGATGTTCATCCACATTCTGGGCTACTGCAGGAGGTGTGTTCACTGGACGATAACTTGAACGGGTTTTTTTACCAAAACTACTGTAATTGTACAGTTTTTAAATCTTTTGGCATTAAGCTCTCCATAGAAATTCTGTCAAAACGACCAATACAGAAAATAGTTTATCGACATTGGCCGACAAAAAAAATTTTTTTGGTTAAAACATAAAGCTGAATAACATATTAAGGTGGAATGGACGTATCGAAATTCGAAAATGAGGAAAACAAAGTTTTAACACGTAAGGTTTTCTTGTTACATTGATAGAACCACATTTGATGTTACAATATATCGACTGTATTCAGTTTTACACCTACTAAATGTATCTTACATTTAAGAAAAACACAAAGATTAAAAATTAAGACTTAAATACTAATTGAATTTTAGTTTTCCTGTTATGAAGGGTCATATCTTCTCTCTTCAAAAACCAGCAGTAATCATCGCTGAATTCCATCGTCCTTGATAGTGAATTTCCATTGTCCTAATATCTTGGTGGAAACTTTCACTCTGCTCCCAAATTTTCAGAAAAAATGACAGTTATGAATGGAGGTAATGAATTTTTAATGACATTCGGGCACCAAGCGATTTGTAGGCATCTAATAGTTCATTAACTAACTGTTAGTAGTTTGCATCCATATTGTTTCGCCCAAGATTCACTTACTACACTGACAAATGAGTTCCATGCTCTGAGTTCCTGCCTAATAAGCTACTCTGTAATATTTTCATCGTCCAGCAATTTTCTGCTTTGTGCTCCAATGAAAATGCCTTTCCATAATTCGACATCACTCAACTTGAGAAAGACTTGTTTTAAGTATCCATCAACATCGTTATTCATAGCCTTCACAAAGTTTTTCATCAGCCCAAGTTTAATGTGACAAGCAGCCAGAAGTACATTTTTGGGGTGTACAAGAGATCTAAACCTAAAATTATGAGATTCTGGTTGTTCTTACTGGCCAAATTTTTGTTGTATAATGCTGATTTACTGCACGACTGTCCCACAGACAAAGAAAACAGCAATATTTTGTAAATCCTCTCTGGAGTCCCACTAAAACTCCTAGAATTTCCAAGTCTCCACATATCTGCCATTTATACGTGTTGTAGTTTATTTTATCCGAAAGAGTGGGCATACTTTCATAACTTTCCTTCATCGTCACTGAATAAGCAACTAGTATAGAAGGTTTTAAATTTCTATTATGCAATAACACAGTTTTTAAACTGTATTCAGACGAATCTATAAATGAACGCCACTCAGAGGGGGAATGCTCATTGTCAGGTTCCTGCATTAAACCATCAAAATCAGTACACGCACGCAACGAATTTTTCATACTGTGGAATGCAGAAAAAGGGGCATTTCTCTTTCTAAAATTCATAATTTTCGTTTCTTTGTCTAATAAGTTCCATTTCTTAAGACGGAAACCAAGAATTTCTTACTGTTGCTTCAATAACCTCAAATTACGTTTATTTAACTCTTTTTGAACAATTAATTGTGGCTCGTCGGAACTCGGACCTGGAGTAAAAGTAGGGTCAGTGCACTGTTCTTCAGAGCTGCCTGATAATTCGTTGTCTCCAATATCTTCCAAAACAATATTTTGTGGATATAAAGTTGCGATCAGCACTGGTAAATCTGCATTATGCGTATTGCAGACTGCAAATTTGAGTAGTCGAGTATTTGTCAGGCGAAAAAGCAGTCGTCTAAATTATAGGTGGGTTCTCGCCATACCATAAGTACTACACAAAAAGCATTCTTTTCATCTTCCCGTTCATCCACTGCACCAATGATACGCTACAACTAACACAACATACATGGGAAGCCCACTGCTTGTCTTGATTTCATTTTTGAAGGAAACACCAAAATCTTGAAAGTAAGCTTTTAACATTTTCAGAAAATGGCCTGTCTTGTGATTTCACCATAAATTCTCCACAAATATAACAAAATTTGTCACGAGATATTTTGCAATTGCGGGGCGTCTGTCTCAAAATTTTTGTTCTAAAAACACTTTCTCATCTACACACAGGGAACTACTCACTTCGAAACTCAACAGAAACTGTTTTTTAATCTTAATGTTATGTCTAATATTGTAAACAAAACAGTTTAGGTACTTTGCCTGAGATAAAATGCATCCATTTTAACCGTCCCCTCATAAAATTGTCTACTTGCTAATATAAAAAGGTCTTATTGAGCTATTGAAAAGTGGTACGTGTTAGGACTTTAGGAATATTTTTTCTATAATGAGAAGGATATTTACATCAAAAAAACAAAGATCTGAGAAAATCTGGTCGACCAGTGATTCATGATCATATAAAAATAAAATAAAAAAGGCTTTTTACTTGATAGAAGAAATATAACAAAATTTTAATATCAAAACAAAATTAAGCTGTCAGTCTTCTACAATTTTTATTTCAAAAAAATTTGTATTCAAAAAACATTTAGAATTAAATTAATGTCTACATAAGCACCGCTCATATTTAATAGGCGTATACAATCAAAACTCAATATACAATATCAAATGGAATGAATAAACCAACAAATATGAATTGTCAATTAAAATTAACAAATAAATATTTGAAGGAGACAAAATTTGTTTCTGATCTTACAATTATGAACACCAATTCCTTTTCAAAAACATAAAACACAATTTAAGGACTTCTCAAAAAATATAATTCATTTGAAATATTTAATATATTTAAATATTCAATTAAATTAGTTCAAAAATCTCTCAAAACATGAACTAAATCTTCAAAAAACAATTAGAATTCCGATAATCTCTTCATCGGCCCTAGGTAATATTTAAAATATCAAAATCAAAAAACAATCAGTATATCTTACCTCAGAGTGGCAACCAGATAATTGCTTAAACAGACTAAATTTAAAACTCAAGATATTTTATGTTCGTCACAAAATCACAGAAAACTATAAGGTTTTCTTTAAACCATTGACATTCCGTAATGATATTTATTCAAGCCTAAATAGAATTATATATTATGTATAAAATAAAATAGAAAGAGACTTTTTACTTTATAGTAGAAATATAATAAAATTTGAATATCAAAACAGATCTGTCAGTCTTCGTCAATTTTAATTTCTGGAGAATTTTCATTGAAAAAACTTTTAGAATTAAATTAATTTCTACATAAGCACCGCTCAATATTAATAGACATATACAATCAAAACCCAATATACAATATCAAATGGACCAACAAATATAAATTGTCAATTAAAATTAATAAATAAATATTTGAAAATTTGTTTCGTATCCATTACCATTATGAAAACAAATTCCTTTTCAAAAACATAAATATTTCTTCTATCACGTAAAAAGCCTTTTATTTTATTTTATACATAATATATAATTATATTTAGGTTTGAATAAATCTCATTGTGGAATGCCAATGGTTTGAAGAAAACCATTGCAGTTTTCTTTGATTTTGTGACGAACATAGAATATCTTAATTTTTAAAGTTAGTCTGTTTAAGCAATTATCCGGTTTCCACTCTGAGGTAAGATATACTGATTGTTAGTTGATTTTGATATTTTAAATATGATTTAGGGCCGATGAAGAGATTATCGGAAGTTTAATTGTTTTTTGAAGATATAGTCCATGTTTTGAGAGATTTTTGAATCAACAAATTTGAATATATTGAATATTTCAAATAAATTATATTTTTTGAGAAGTCCTTAAGTTGTTTTTTATCTTATTGAAAATGAATTGGTGTTCATAATGGTAAGATCAGAAACAAAATTTTGTCTCCTTCAAATATTTATTTATTAATTTTAAAAAACCAATTTTGATGTGAGTCAATACTTGATAGAAGTAAAATTTAAATGTCACGGAAAAAACGGAAAGGTTTTTTCCGAGACATTGAAAAATATTTTATGTTGATTATATATAAGATCAATTTGATAGTTTTTGTATATAGTTTCAATATATAATGTAGAAGTTAGAATATATAATTCTGAATTTAAAGTCATTTATTAATTTTAATTGACAATTTATATTTGTTGGTTTAGTTATTCCATTTCATATTGTATATTGAGTATTGATTGTATACGTTCATTAAATATGAGCGGTGCTTATGTAGACATTAATTTAATTCTAAAAGTTTTTGATTAAGAATGTTTTCGAAATTAAAATTGTAGAAGATTGACAGAGTAAATCTGTTTTGATATTAAAATTCCATGATCATATTATTTTGTCTTCTCTTCTAGACTTCGAATCAGTCTTTATCTTTCTACAATTGCATTTCCCTGTCGAGCTTTCTAAAAAATTCGTACTACGCCCTGGTGACGCGATTTCCACATCGCCGAGCATACTGCCTCTGGCAGGTGCGAATATTGTTTTTTGTTCCATCCAAAATTCATCTAGCGCCGAAAACTCTTAGGCGCCAGAATGATGACGAAAGGCTCCCGTACGACCAACGACGGAAGCAACCGTTTTGTCGTTCTAATAGAATCCATAAACGAAGGGTCGGAGGGTGCAGATAACGAAACCGTGGAAAGGAGAACAGAGGAGCTGGGACGAGATGAATCAGATCAGCTGATTTGTGATTCCCTCGCTGCGACATCCATAGTTAACTGGACCAAAACGTGCGTCGACTGTCAAATATTCTTAGCTCACCCTAGTTTATAGCAAAGGGTGCGAGCAAAGAGAATCTACGAGGGTGGCATAAAAAACTAATTATGTTGTAGACACGAGGCTCTATCGCATTTGTTTGTGATGTTTTGTATTCGAATTGCGATCACTGAAATGTTTATATATGTTTTTCTTTCTATTTTTGTCAATGGATTGGTTTAAAATTCAATAAGTGTTTCGATCAAATCAAAATTCATTTTGTAAAATATTACAGAAAGTTATTACCTGTATTTATAGATGAACTATTTATTTTTAAACTCAACCTTTTCGCGCCCACCCCCATTTCGTCCAAATGTGTCTGGCAGATTTTAGTCTATAATAATCTCAAGATAATAAAGCGGTCTTTCTGATGAATTCAACCCTGGACGTCTAGCAGTCCATTTGTATGCACAATAACTTTCGAAAGAACTCAAGAGTTGAGAGGTATTGGACCAAATAAGAAAATTAAGCTTGTGAATAAGAAATATATGACCATGTTCTCGGAAAATCTTCCCTTAGAAATTTCAAATGAAAGGTATATCAATTCTTTTTATTTTATATTCTTGGCTTAACAGGAACTCTCAAGAAACATCAGATGGCAGCAAATGATAAGGAAACTCTAGATCTTGACTTCAGGTAGTTGCTCTTGTTAAGCTTTTTGGCACGAATTAAAACGCATCAGAATTCATCAATTAAAATAATCACCAATCTAAAATTTATGAGATATCACAATTTAAAGATCCTATGTTATTCCAATTATAAACCAATACCTCAAAGTTGAAAACTAAACTTACTATCCGACGGCTTATGCATTACTACGAGTATCTAACAAATTCCAATTTAAATCTTTTGACTACATGTACCTACTGTTTGTTCCTCTCGTATTTTCTGAACTATCGGGTGTTTTTTTTTAGATTTAAATTGAAATAAAACACATTTAAATTAAAATTTAAGCCAAATTTTTTTTATTTGAAAGATAATTTTATGACATTTATGATTTGAAAATTATTTTTGGCATATGTCCACCACGACTAGCTCTGAGGAATCGCTTCGACTAGACTATTTTGGACCACTTTTTCGAGTAATTCAGGCCTTATTTCATCAGTAACACGATTTATGATGGCTTCTGAAGCGTCTTTTGTTTCTGGTTTATCAGCATAAACCAATGACTTCACATATCCCCAAAGAAAACAATCCAGTGGAGTTATGTCACATGATCTTGGAGGCCAATTAATTGGGTCATTTCTCGAAATAATGTTAACGTCAAATCTTTCTTTCAATAAATCAATTGTTACGGTAGCAGCATGAGGTGTAGCACCATCTTCTTGGAACCAAAACACTTCTGGGTCGATACCATTCAAATTTTGAAACAAATAATCACTGATCATCGATCTGAAACGAGCACTATTCTCTGTAACATTAGCTCCAGCATCGATTTTAAAGAAATATGGACCGATGATACCTCCAGCGTGTAAAGCACACCATACAGTGCATTTTTCAGGATGCAATGGAACCTGCAGAAATACTTAAGGATTGTTTTAAATCCATTTACGGCAATTTTGCTTTTTTACATAGCCGTTCAACCAGAAATGAGCTTCATCAATAAACAAAATATTACGATAAAAAAGTGGACCAACTTCATGCTATTCTATGGCCCAATCGGCAAACAAACGACGCTTAATATGGTCAAGTGGCTTCAATTCTTGAACCAGTTGGATCTTGTATGGGTGTAAACCAAGATCTTTACGCAAAATTTTCCATGTGGAGGATGCACAGAGTCCAACTTGTTGTGAACGTCGACGAATAGATAAATCTGGATCATCATTAATACTATGACTCACAGCAGTGTTATTTTCTTCTATACGTACAGTTCTTTGTCTTATTGTTGTTGTTGCATCGAGTAGGGAACATATTGTCCGAAATCTATCGATAGTTCAACGACTAAGCTGCTCTGATGGACGATTATGTAAACCATAAATTTCACGAAGTGCTTTATAAGTTTGGCGAATAGAACACTGATTTTGAAAATGAATTTCAACAATTTATGAACGTTGTTGCGGCGTGAGTCTTTCCATGATAATTCTGTCAATGCTTAATGAACAGAAATGTCTAAACAACATGGCTTCTACATTCTGTCAAATCACAGTTATCCCTATCGAAAATTCTATCTTGCATTCAATTAATGTACCACTAAACCGCAAACGAGTCCAAATGCTAGATGGTTTTAGGTAACATGGAAAAACACTTGATGACGCGCGCCTGACATTTTTATTCCATTTTTGAAATATTATTTCAAAACGTCAACCTTAAAAATTTAGAGAGAGCATTGATTTTTTTTGTGCACTTGTTCCAGGAAACATTGCGTAACCGTTTCGCATAAATATCTGTATTTTCAGAACTTTCAGTCGAAAATGGTCTTGACCGACTAGGTTGAATTCACTGATAAAAAATCTGAGATCAAAAGTAATTCTGTCCGACCGGTCCGTCCGTTAACGCTAAGTTTCGAACAGAGCTAGAGCTTTGAAACTTTTAGCGAAACTTAAGGGTATAAGTAGCTCAGCTTCACTAATGGATAAAATTAGTTTTTTTATTTCGCAGTTATTCACCTTAGAAAGTTTTCAATATTTTTCCTGATATTTTCGTAACTACGCACACTACATTGATAATATTGGGGATTTAGAAGTAGAATAATAACACACAAATGCGCGCGACGTTTCTTTCGAACGGAAAGAGACAAAGACTGGGAACTCTCGAGGTAGGTTTATGGCCTGAATATCTCGGATGAGTTCAATATGGGGGAAACCATTCCGGATGGTTTCGAAGTGATCTGAAATCTTTATTTTAGAAGGATACGTGTTCTTGCATCGTAGTATCCCATGAAGATTTAAAAAAAAACAGAATTTTAAGAGCACTGAAGAAAGCATAGCAACATAGCCACAATCGAGTTTAAATTTACCATCTAGATGTATATTAACTACGTACAGACTGATGCAAAATTCGTGAAAATTGCATAATTAGAAAACCAAAGAAAAAAAAATTCTGTGTTGAGCTCCTTAAGTGCTGCCGACACCATAGCAACTGTCCTATGGTTGGGTTAAAATTTATCATTTAGATATGAAATAACAATTAGAAGGCTAATGCAAAATTCATGAGGATCGTAAGTGATATGAACAAGCGCAGTAGAGCTCCTGACTCTTCACTTTTTTCGATGATTCATTATATATTAATATATATTTATTATGCTTGAAGGCTAACTACAAATATTTTTCTTGTGCTACCATAAATCTTGATAGGGAATGTATCATCTTTAAATATAATGTTTATCAAACTCTCCAGAATTAATAATAATAACCAAATTTAAAAAATCCCTGGAATTACTAAATTATAACAACATTAATATATGTGAATATTTCTGTCCGTAAAACAAGGAAATTCGTAGAAAAAGTGTCAATCATCTGAGGTTAAATAGAAGTAGCTCAGCTACTCCCTATCTTCTTTCCTGTATTTATATTAAAAATAACACTCGGTTTCTATTTCACAGTTTATTCAGAAATCTGACACGTGTTTCGGTATTTCAACCATCTTCAGAGGAGTACAAAAAGTAACTCCTCTGAAGATGGTTGAAATACCGAAACACGTGTCAGATTTCTGAATAAACTGTGAAATAGAAACCGAGTGTTATTTTTAATATAAATATTATAATGTTTCACCTAGAACCAACCGCAAACTCAATTCTTCTTCTTTCCTGTACTTTCTTGTAACTTGCATCAAATAAAATCTGTTATTGTTATTGTAATCAAATATTTTGGTAGGTAAACAGCAATTTCTAATGAATTATTACGATCATGATCATCTGCTAAATAGTAATTACTGAAAAAATTCAATATTCTCATTTTTGTTCAGTGAATCTGCGGTTTTTCATATAATCAGGTCGAAACTTTTCTGATACTAAACAAAATTTTATCCTTTGGTCTCATTCAGTAATATGTCTTCTTTGGCACTTTTGTGTTTTTCTTATATTATATTTATCTCTATTCAGCTTTAGTTCTTTCTGAAATACGATCTAAATAGCGGACTAAAACGGACGGGAGAATATTTTCATTCAATTATTGGAATTTAAATCTTCAGGTGGGACTTCAAATATTTTTTCTACGTTCTAAGCCTAAGGTATGTTATTGGGGTGTATTAAAAATATACAAACGTATATCTGTAGTAATGAAAATACCAGTGAATATGTAATTTTTCATAGCTAATTGTAATGAAGAATTATCAGAAATCAGAATACAAAGAACTTGTAATTCAACTTTATATCATTTTCTGAAAGTTGCGCACAAATGAACGTAAGCATACACAATGAAGTATTCATCTTAAGGTCAAATTTAAGGTAATTTTTAAGAAAAACTTCGAATATTACAGATATGTATATGAAATTATGTCTATATTGCTATGGTCGTACGAAGGCAAACATGACGCAAATAGATTCAAATTGAACTGTTATTATTATTCAAAGTCAGAAGCTTTTGCGCTTTTTTTTACAGTCCATTTCCACTGAAACTTTCAAATTCTTTTATAAATTTTTGAAAATACTACATCGGACGAATGAATATTTAGGTGCTAAACCTACCCTTAAAGTTTCAAATCTCATTCGAAAGTTATAGTGATTAAGGTAGCTTTCAACGCTGACAAAATAATTTTTTTTTAACTTCAGATAACACGATTTCGATGAAATTTCGCTTAAGTATGTGCACTACTATTTACTACGATCGGAGCACTAAGTCTGATTATATTGGGAACACTATGGCAAATTTTCAAATGTGAATAACTGCGGTACTGTTGAATCGATTTCACTGATTAATAAACTCGTCTGAGATATTCAAAGTTTTAAGGATCTTTTCGTTCGAAAATTAGCGTGTTTGCGGAAGACGGCCGGCTGGACCGGCCAGACAGAATTACTTTTGACCTCGGATTCTTCATCAGTGCGTCTAATCTATTCGTTTAAGACCATTTGCGGCTCAATATTCGAAAATTACAGACATTTGGATGAAACGATAGCTCGGTGTTCCGTGGTACAAGCACACAGAAATACAATTTCAACATGTTAATATTTTCGGCTTATTAATAAATTTAAAGCATTCGTGCATTTGTTAGTCCATCAATGATTAAACTACCACCGCAGAAGACTCTTTTTAACGTGTAACAAATTTTAGGAATCACATTTATTAACTGATAGTCATTATGTCCAATTTCTTTCAACACTTTGATCACTAATATTTTTATTTTGAAAAGCATACTTTTTGAACATTGAAATATCTGTCTTCGGAGGAAAAAGATTAATCGGAATTGTTGAATTTTGTGCTATATTTCATGAAACAGGAAAAATCTAATGAATTATTCGAAACTCATCACAGTCATGACCAAATGAAGTTCCTGCGATGAACTTGTTAGAATTGCATAAAAAAACAACATTCAGAAAAGCATTTTCACTTGAAGCAACAACGTATGGAGTTTCTTGCAGGTTGCTGTTGATTACATATTGACTTGAAAAAAATATAAGTTTAACAGCGTAAACCTTTCCAGCATCAATCGCCATTCAACACAATATACCTTCCGGCACAGCCTGTATATTCGCCACGTATGTCGTTAGCATCAAATGGGGTGAGAATCACATTACACCCTTCTACAACAATTAGGGACGTGTGTTATCCATCTCGAAGGCCGACAGTGCGGCAGTTGGCATCGATCTTTAGTGCCATCGACACGAACACCCTGTATACGTGTTTGGAAACTAACCTAATTGTTCAATGCGCTCTTCGCCACTAGAGAACCAAACCAACCACCACTGCGAGACCACAAGACCGTCTTACGCGCGACTTTTTGAGTTCCAAATCGTATGGCGTTCTTTTCGCGGCACGACGCTATCTGACATTAAGAAAGAGTATAAAAGTAAAATCGCGGGGTCTTGTGGGTGGTAAGAGGTGGTTGGAGGCGGGGCCTGTTGAGGTAGACCGCCACCGCCGACGTCGCCGCCAACCAGGAAAGACGCCGGATTTTTACCCCTAACCATCGTCGTTTCTTAGAGGTTTACCAAGGGAGGGACGCAAGCGCGAGCACTTCTTCAAGTCTTTTGCCCTTTTTTGTCGTATCTGTCTCTCCCTCGCCGACCTGCTGGTTCAGGCTCTGTCCTTGTCGCCCACTTTCTTACCGAAGAAAACGTCCCTCAGTTTTTACTATCCCTGTCCTCTTTCGCTTCTTGGACGTAAGGGTATCTGCGTCCTCGTCAGTTTCTTGCGAGATGACCTTAGCAGTCGACACCGTTTTGTCATGTCTTGGCCTGTTTGTACCATATTTTTTACCTAAAAGATTCATTTGGGGTGATTGCAAACATTCAAGGCGGTCTTCGAGTCATATTAGAGAGACTGGGAAAGGTAGAACTGGAATATTGGATTTTTTCAGGCTTACTGTATATTTCCAACTGAGGAAAAAATTGAATTGCACCAGACATGAATATACAGAGTGTTTTCAGATGTAGGTTTCATAAGGAAATGTAGATATAATCGAAATGAAGCATTCCACCGAAGAAAATTGTCTATTTTAAGTCACAAATAAGCCGAGTTGTGATATTGTCGTAATTTAAGTTGGAAAGATATTGTAGTTTTTCATTGAAAAAATGCTTCATGATTGATTTTGAAAAATGCGTGAAGGGTGGGTCATCTAGAGTTTGCATTTTGAAGTAGTAGTTATTTTTAGTCTGGCAAGACTTCTGTTATTCGTGTTTAGACAAAAAGCCGAATTAAGTTTTGTTAATCCCTGCTACATAAGTAGTAGACATGGGCACGTTTCGAATTGTTATACAAATGTCTAGAAAGTATCCGAAATTTATTATTTTTCATAATTTACATATACTTCTTTTTCGTAACATTCTAAGACAAAAGTAATATATAAAATAAGTTGCGTAGATAGTCGGCTATGGCCAAAGTTGCATGGCAACACTATTTGTCAAATATTGTTGATTATCAACAGGTATACAATTTATGAAACAATGTCGCAACTAGAAAAAAGAAAACAGCTAGAATTTTTGCATCGAAAAGGTTTTCGAAACGTTAAAAAATTAGTGCAATTGACTGAACTGGAAAAAAGTGCTGTATATGAGACAATAAGGAGGATGAAAATGGCATGGATATGAGGCATAGACCAGTTTCAGGAAGACCGCGTAAGATTAAAGGAAACAATTTAAACGCTTTATTGGCTTTAGGACAACATAGTCTATATGGGGGATCGCAAATTGGCTAACAGATTTGGAATTCAACGAAATATAAAATTGTGTCCAGAAACCATCTGTATGTCACTGAGAATACAAGGCCACATATCAAGGAAAACCAAAAAAATCCCTATAATGACACCTCTACAAAAGAAACGAAGGATAGATTTTTGTCAACGTTCTCAAGAAGATAATTTTAATAATGTCTTTATATCCGAGGTAATTTGTGTCAACCTGGTGGAAATCACTTAAAAATCCTATCAAAACAATCTGTTACCGGTAAAATTTTCCCACCAAAATAATGGTCTGGGAAGCAATATCTCAGCGTGGTGCTACGCCTCTCCGTACAGTTAATATATTGAAATGAATTGTATGCTTTATATCCAGAGGGTGGCGTTTTAAGCAGGATAATGCAAGATGCCATACTTCGGTCTATACTTAAGCTTGGATGAAAGAACACCAAGTGACAACCATTTCATGGCCAGCAGCTTCACCAAATCTTTTTTCCATTGAAAACATATGGAAACTAATGAAGATTTAAGTTGAACGAGCAGTGCCATCAAATAAAGATGATTTAATTCAGTCAGTTTTACAATCCTGGACTACCATCACCGAAAATTATGGAGGTGATCTAGTTTCGGGTGTACCTCGACGTTTAGTCAAGTGTTACCAGTTAAATGGAGGTTGAATACGTAAATAAGATGAATATTTTATTATAATTTTCTAATTCAAGAATTAGAAATATATACTAAATAATAACAATTGAGCTTTGTTTTTTCCGGATACTTTCTAGACGGAATTATGTTGCACAGTCTCTATTTGTAGAACTTCATATTACCATAGCTCTCACTCATTATTAATGATATCTTCTTATACAGATCGGCCGAATTGATTTGTTTGAATATAAATATTCTAATTATGCGCATGACGGCTGAATAGGATCTGACTTGAGCATGAGGAAAAGTTTCTGTGTTTGTATCGTCAGAAAGAATAGGGAATACAGTTCTCTACTTGAATCGGCTCGTTAGGGTATGTACAGTCCGTCTTAAAAGTATCCGAAAAAAACAAAGCTCAATTGTAATTATTCAGTATATATTTTTAATTCTTGAATTAGAGGATTATAACAAAATAACACTTGACTAAACGTCGAGATATACCCGAAACTAGATCACCTCCATAATTTTCGGTGATGGTAGCCAGGACTGTAAAATTGACTGAATTGAATCATCTTTATTTCGTGGCGGTGCTCGTTCGACTTCAATCTTCATTAGTCTCCATATGTTTTCAATGGGACTTAGATCTGGTGATGCTGCTGGCCATGAAATGGTTATCATTTGGTGTTATTGCATCCAAGCTTGAGTATAGGCTCAAGTATGGCATCTGGCATTATCCTGCTGAAAACGCCAATCCCTGGATATAAAGCATGCGCTGTTTCATGGATAAAGTTGTTTAGAATGCCACAATACTTTCCACTATTAATGGTACCATCAATTGTACAGAGAGGCTTAGCACCACACTGTGATATTGCTGCCTAAACTATTATTTTCGTGGGAAATTTGGAAATTTGAACGGTAACAGGTTGTTTTGATAGGATTTTTAAGTGATTTTTATCGAGTTGGAAACAACTTTCATCAGATATATAAAGACAATATTAAAATTATCTTTTCGAAAACTATCACAAAATTTTATCCTTCGTCCCTTTCGTAAAGGTGTCATTAGAGGGATTTTTTTAGTTTCCTTGATATGTAGCCTTGTCTTTTCAGTGATATACGGACGGTTTCTGGACATACTTTTATATTTCGTTGATTCCCAAATCTGTTAGCCAATTTACGAAACCCCATGTGCTGATTGTGTCGTCTTAAGGTCGATGAAGTTTAAATTGTTTCCTTCTAATCTTACGAGGTCTTCCTTAAACTGGTCTATGTCTCATATCCATGCCCTTTTTATCCTCGTTATTGTCTCATATACAGCGTTTTTTCCCAGTTCAGTAAATTTCACTAATTTTTTAACGTTTAGAAAATCTTCCCTATATAAATATAGGGAAAATATATTCTACTTGTTTTCTTTTTTTTTTAGTTGCGGCATTATTTCATAAATTGTATATCTGTTGGTAATCAACAATATTTGCTAAATAGTGTTGCCATGCAACTTTGGCCATAGCCTACATCTGCCTTAGGATGTGACAAAAAAAATAAGTAAAGGTATATTAAAATCATAGAAAATAATAAATTCTGGATTAATACCGTGGTGTTTCTGTGTAGAGCGTATATAGGTGCGTCCCAACTAAGTTGGGAAAAAAATAAGTTTTATCACCTGAGTTAGAAGAGGAACTGGTTCGGTATTTCCTTCTGATGGATGAGAAGTTTTTTGATCTGACCAGAGAAGGGATGTCCGATCTATAGCATTCCAACTTGCTAAGCGCAATCACATGCCGCATCAATTTTTCGTTTTGTGCGAATCTGCTGGAAAATATTGGTTTTCTTCTTTTATGAAAAGACATCAGGCAAAATTAAGTTCAAGAAAACCCACTGGAACTTCCCTGGCAAGAGCCGTTAGTTTTAATCGTGAGAGTATCGCTGAGTTTTTCAACTAATTAGAGTTGGTTATGAAGGATAAAAATTATGGGCCCCATCAAATATATAACGTAGATGAGTTGTGATTGTCTATTGTGAAATCAAGATGTCCAGAAGTAGTATCGTTGAGAGGTAAACGACAAGTAGGGGCTATTACGTCGGCAGAAAGAGGTTCTCTGATAACCATCGTTATGTGCCTACTTATTAGGTAGAGCATATCTGAAAGTGCTATCCGGTGAAAAAGCTATTAAAGGATTTAGTGTCACTGAGATTTCCCCTTCAATAAGGGATATTTTTTAACTGACAAAAAATTTTCGGTGAAAAAACACAAAGAAAATCAAAATTTATCGAAGGATATTGCATGTACAGACAAGGAACAGGATAAATTCTCTATTGTTCGACCTTGTGACATCGTTCCAGCACCAGAGTTAACAAAGAAGGCAGGAACTCGGGGAAGAAAATCTGGGACTTCTAAAATAATCACGACGACACCTATCAAGGAAGAACTAGAGGAGTAAATTAATCTTTCACGATAGAAAGTTACCTGAAAAGTATTCTATGAACCTACTGAAAATTGTATTTGGGCGACAGACCAACACAGTCATTTCAAATGATTGTTTGGGATTGAAACACGTTGCTGCTCAACTGGCACCAAGAGACCTGAATGATCTGTTGAAACTCAATCGCATGAAGGTCCCTCAGAACTTGCTAAAACGAGTCAGGAACAACCGCATTTCTCTGATATGGTTCCGAAGGACTTCTTCTCCTTTCCAAAGTCAAGAGTCAAGAGAAGATATAAAAGGGAATTCGGCGGTAGAACTAAAAGCGATTTCTGAAAATGCAAAAATATTTCGATATTTGGATTATTCGTTGGAGTAAGTTTATTATTTCGAAAGGCGATATGATAAGTCTTGATGAATAATACATTAACTGCCCAGCATAAAATTTGGGTGATGCCATTATTTGCATTTACTATAGAAATGTTTTGTTTTTCCAGTTGCAACATAGTTTAGCTTCTGTATGCGATGATTTCATCGTGATTGCTTGAATGAAAAAGATTGTTGTATTAATGAGTATTCTGAAGAGTCTTCCGATCTAAATATTATCATCATATGTTGTATTTCAGTGGTTTCATCGGTCTGTTTTAAGTTTTGAATTGACTACAAATTCTATGATTGCAGCACGAATTGTGGCGGCTATATAATATGGCGGTGGTCAACGTGAAACTGCAAGAAGCTTTGATTTAAGTCTCTCCACTATGCAAAGAGTAGTTCAACTTTACGAAGAGAATGGTCTGCTAGCTAAAAGACCTAATGCAGGACAAGGAAAGACAACAAAAGCTTTGTCGTTTCCAGTGTTTTGAGAAAGCAGAGTTTACGGCAGTTTCCCTTTGAAATTATTTGCAATAAGTGAGAAATGCAAACCTGACTGAACAGTTATGAGGTGACGTCTTGCTACTGGATTATTTTCTCAATCCAAGGCTACTGGATTGCTGCTTTCATGTGGACATGGGATTTCAAGGTTAAATAATGCACGAGAACACTGCTGGGCTTGGACCATAAAGGTTAGGAGTGGCGTATTATTTTCAGATAAAGCAATGTCGAGAGGCAATACACTCTTGATCCATCAAATGGAATGCTCCCGCCTTCAATTTGATGCTTATTTATGGTATGAGGAGGCATATCTTCTGCAGCCTACACGGAGTTAGTCTTTATTCCGCATGGGACCTTAATTGCTAGTAGATAACTGACAGAAGTTCTAGAAGACACAAGTTTCATGCGTGATAATGCACTTTTTATCATACATGATGAGGCGCAGATAATGACTTCTTATCTTGACGCGGTTCAAATGAAGAGATTTGTTTAGCGTGTTTGAAGTCCAGACTCAAATTTGATAGAACATATTTGGCATTAGATATGAAGACGTTTATTGAAACATGTAACGGATTCCAAAAATTCTGAAGAGCTCCGCGATCTACTGCTGCAGGAATGAGACAATATTTCACAATGTGTCGCGTGCCTGGTCCTTTGCAAGCTGTTATCACTATAAGGGAAGAAAACACTCTCTACTGACATTCCCAAGTTTTTCTTTGTTTGACCTTAAAGTATGTTAACACTTCGACTGTCGACGATATCTGTGAGATATCGATTTTTATTTTTAGAGTGACAGAACTTTAAATTGAAATAAAATACATTCAAATTAAGATTGTCGCCTATTTTTTTCATTTGAATGATAATTTAATGACATTTATATTCTAAAAATAATTTACGGCATATGTCCACCACGACTAGCTCTGAGAAACCGCATTCAACCAGACTAATTTTGGACTACTTTTTCGAGTAAGTCAGGCCTTATTTCATCAATAACACGAGTTATTTTGGCTTCTAAAGCGTCTATTTTGTCTGGTTCATCAGCATAAACCAATGACTTGACATAACCCCAAAGAAAATAATCCAGTAGCGTTATGTCGCGTGATCTTGGAGGCCAATTAATTGGAACATTTCTCGAAATAATGTTATCAGCAAATCTTTCTTTCAATAAATTAATTGTTGCGATAGCAGCATGTGGTATAGCACCATCTTGTTGGAACCAAAACACTTCTGGGTCGATACCATTCAAATGTTGAAACAAATAATCATTGATTATCGATATGTAACGAGTACCATTCACTGTAACATTAGCTTCTGCATCGTTTTTAAAGAAATTTGGACTGATCATGCCTCCAGCTGTAGAGCACACCAAACAGTGCATTTTTTAATATGCAATGGAACCGGCAGAACTCCTTGAGGATTGATTTCACTCCATATACAGCAATTCGGCTTGTTTACATAGCCGTTCAACCAGAAATGAGCTTCATCACTAAACACAATTTCACGATAAAAAGTGGATCAACTTCAAGCTGTTCTAGGGCCCAATCAGCAAAACAAACGATGCTTATTATGGTCAAGTGGCTTTAGTTCTTGAAACAGTTGGATCTTGTATGGGAGTAGACCAAGATCTTTACGCAAAATTTTTCATGTGGTAGATGCACAGAGTACAACTTGTTGTGAACGTCGACGAATAGACAAATCTGTATCATCATTAACACTATGACTTGCAGCAGCGATATTTTCTTCTGTCTTTGTCTTGTTGTTGTTGTCGTTGCATCGAGTAGAGAAAATGTTGTCCGAAATCTATCTATAGTTCGACGAATAAGATGTTTCAAATGCAAACAATGATTTTCCTTCAGCATTGAAGAATGGCATGCCTTTACATGCGTATAATCTGTGGAGAAACTAAATGACTGATAACCATTTAAATTACATTCTTTAGACTTATAATGTAAATTTTCACGTTCTGTCATATTTGAAATAATCCAAAGTTTAGTGTTTTGAAATTCTTTATCTCTTATTTCCGGAAATAACGAGAAAGGCATTCTAGCATCCATCAGATACATTGCTACCTGTAATGTGAAGGAGGTGATTGCGAACGGCTGCAGTGTTAAATTGAATTTTCAGTTTACATCATTTTCAATAAATTAGAAATAAAGCAAAAATTCCTTTATTCGAGCAATCAAGATGAAATCATCGTATAAAATTAGTGAAAAATTTAACACCGAAAAAATCCGAAATAACAAAAGATTCGGAGAATAAACGTATATTTTTCGTTCCAATGACCGATTTTTTGTATGTTTCGACAAAATAGTCTAGATTCATTTTGAGTGCCCAGGAATTCAGTCTTCGAAATAATCTGCTAAATAGCTCTTTCATCACAAATTTTGAGTGATCATCATGTTTCATTTAAATGAAATTTTCAGCCATATAGTCTGAATATTTGAAAGACTTTTACTTTGCAGTATGAAATGGAAATCTGCTAATTATATTCAGTTATCAATCCATGATGTCAGTAAAAATGTTTCATATTTTTTCTTTGTTCGTTAGATCGCACCTTCTGTGAAGATATTATTTGATTTTACTGATATAATTTGAGGGTATTCTTTGAAATGTACATTATTTTCAGTGTAGTTATCGTTCACAAAAATATTTCTTTGAAATTATTCCAAATTTGCATAAATCAATTTCAGAGAAACTTAGAGTGGATTATTTCTATGATTAACCGACGACTTTCCGCACTCAAGTTTGACTTCGAACAACATTAGATTTGTGTCACCTTTTACATCACACATAGGTGAAATGAATTTCCACCCTTACGTTCCAGCATCCGCTCTCGAATACTTCGGCTAAGTAATTACAAGAAGTTGTGAAATAATAATTATGCGTTCCCCCGCATATTTACAAGTAGGCAGAGGGAGAAAACTTCAACCCCTTTATTTCGCTAAATACCCTATTTTGCACCTCCGTTTCAAAGCTCTTTATCCCTTTTCGCAGTTCGTCGTCTGTCTTTGTCTTTCCAATAATACACAATTTGTCACATAATCTTAGCATTCTCTCTCTCTTTCTTTGTTTTTGTGTTGTACCCCTTCGGCTCCCCTAGCGCTTAAGCCGATAAGTTCAAAGCTCCCTCGTTACAATCCGCCGAAGAATCAATTTGAGTATACGCGAGTTTGGGAATGATTATTCGAATCCTATTGCAAAGCTCTCAAATTGTTTATGATACAAAATAGAAGTATTTTAATCGATACAAACTTATATGTCTTTTCCAATCTGGATTTTTGAACCAAAATCGTTTTATAATTGATTTTTTTCGGTCTTTACTTAACTGAAACTCATTTTGAGTAAATACCAAATAAAATTAAATTTCTTCATTATTTTTTCACGAATAAACAACAACTGTTTCATCTCATTATGGCTTCATCAGGTTCTTCAGGTGGTCATTTTGAAGGTTCCATTTAAGGAGCTTCATTGAGAGAATTTCTTTTCAGAGATTTTTAAGTTTTAAGTTGGGCTCTTTTGGAATAGAATTTTTTATTCATAAGGTCTGTATGAAACAGCTGTATCGGTTAAAGATTGGTAAGTAATTTCAGTCAATATTCTATATTTTCTTTACATTCTCCACATCTTTTTATAAATTTCATAATTCTATGTGTCTTCTAAAAATTAACAGTGTTTCGTAGGCATTCTCATTCAAATCAATTATCAATAAATTTTTTAAATTGAAATTTGTAGTAGTTTTATAGAATAACTCTGCCTAGTATTTATGATAGACAAAATACAAGCTAATTTTATTATTTAAATATTTTAATATTAGCCTTCTACATATTTAATTTCAAAAAATTATATTTAATGATTATAAATTCTGAAAATCAATTAAAATAATGTCATATAAGTGCCACTTATATCAAATGAGATATAAAATAAACATTCATCATTAAGAGATCCAAATGGTATCACAAAATCCAATAACTAAAAATTGTTAACCAAAATCCTATAAATTAAATATTATGAATAGACAAAATTTTGTTTCTGCTGATCAATCTTATGAAAACAAATATCTTTCAAAAATGTCTAACATAATCTTAAGAATTTCATCATAAAACTATCTTACTTAGAATATTCAATATTACTGGATATCTAACTAGTTACTTTATATAAAAACTCAAGATATGTAAAAACATTACTGAAAAACAAGTTTTAAGAGAGACTTTGCTTCGTCAGTATTCAAATAATTCATATTCAATAAATATAACATCAATCAACAACAAATATTTACTCACCTTTTAACCGTTTAGAAAACTTCTAGTAAACTGAAAAATCTTTAAATGTAGTGTAACGGTTCACTATATATAAATATTTCTGTGGTTTACCCGTGATCTAAAAGATTGAAAGACAATTTTACGGCCTCTGTTATAGCACAAGGACTATCTGTATCTATCAAGAATTAACCTCTATTTATGTTATTAAAATATAAGCTGTCAAATTTTCATATATGTTTAAATTTTTCTCTTACTCATCTATAGTGGTTTATTAGAGGGGTGGAAAATATACCAAAATTGGAAGTAGTTGTACAAGAAATTTAATATTAAGTAATATTAAAGCGTAAATCCAGTTCTTCTTTCATAATATATTACTATGTCATGTGAATTTTTTCTTATTTTCATTAAAAAGGTGTTAGTTCAACGGAGATGAATCTCATTTACGGATTTGATTTGAATATAAATTACTGATATCACTGATATCTATATTACTAGAAGATAGGTGTCTGCCAACAACAATTTCAATGAAGAACTATGGAATAATTCTAGTGGCATGTAATGAAACAGAGAGTTGAACAATATTTTCGCCAATGCGCCCCAACAGAGCCATTCCAAAAACGACGTAATCCTCTTACACACATAAAAGTGGAAGATGGATAAGATCAATTGACTGTATAATAAAAAATCAAAATACACGGTTCGAATTTAAAAGGCACATTTTCGTTCCCCCATGTGTCGGATACCGTAACACACCACCGATTTAGCTATAAAGCCCCCAGAATTCATAGGCGATGAAATACTGTGTTTGCTAAGCTCTCACATATTCTGAACCCACATAAAATAATTCTATCCTACTCGAATGTAGTCTACGTCATGAAGATCTCCTGCTTTATATACGGAGGGAGATTGGAAATATTTGAAGTTTGATACTTCGAGCAAGATATAATTATTCAATTGTGATCTTCACCTAAATTTTTGGTGTAAATAGTTTACGTCATGAAATTATGAATATCGACAGAGAAAATTTACGCTGAATGGTAGTGAAACAACACACTTTTTCATTTGTTTTAAATGAAAATTATTAAAGAAAAATTTGTAATCCGAAGGCAGTCTCAAAAAGTTTTTTTTTCGGACGGCAATTTGATTGAAGAAGTCAATAAAAAAATTCATTGGAAATTGGAGTAAAACCCAAATCCTGGAGAGTGCTAAAAATTAGTTCAACCCACGTGCTAACATCACATATCTCCGGACGAGAACTAAATACTCTTATAGATAGATAGATAGACTGATAGCTTTATTTCAAATCAAATTACATAAAATTAAAACAAGCAATACACATTCTTCGTACATATCAATTTGAATATTCAGTCAATGGGAGTCGACACTTGGTAGAAGTAATTAAAATAACTTTGAATTCAGAATAATACATTGAAACTTCGAAAACCTATATTGAAAATTGTATACTAAAATAACAAAATAATATCACAGTATATTTAATCAATATAAAATGTCTTCAATGTCTGTGAAAACACCTTTTTCGCTTCACGACATAAAAATGTATTAATGCAAATATATTAACACAATAATTACAGGTATTTACATAAATATACTTATAAGAATGTTATCAATTCTTATTGTTATAATCGAAGAAATAGATGATTTGATGTCATGATTCTGGAAGAATTTAATTTCTTCAGTTTAAAATATAACAGAACAAGATATACAAAATGAAATAATAACAAACAAAGAAATAAAAAAAATAGCTTTCTAACGTGGAAGAAATAGATAGATCATAGAACATAGAAGTTACAACGTTGTTTTCCCTAAAAATAACAGTTTTATTTTTACATCCCCCCACACAAAGTATGCACCCCTCATTACATGTTTGCGTTTTCACATGGGAGCAACTTAGTTACATGAAAATAGTTATTGTCCTTTCCTTTATTTCCAATATCGATCCCATATATAGTGTTAGAAATTTTTTGCACTATTGGAAAAGGTCCTATTCTTATTTCATCAAGTTTTTTTCTATTCAATTTTGATTTATTTTCAACGTAAACATAGTCTCCAATTTTAAAATCGCCTCTCTATATTTATGCCAACTCGTTTCACAAAAACTCTCTAAGCAGTTATCTTTCTATATTCGAAAATTTTTGTCCAAACCTATTGTAATTAATTTAGAATCAAACCATTCTTTCGCTATTTCATCCAGAAGCAACCGTAAAATCAAAATTTTGTCTTCATCTTCTTCTACTTCACAACGCGTGCATTCCGTCTCAAATTTTTTTAACCATAAATTCACTGAAACACTCTAACCATCGAAATTATTCAGCACAAAATCCTCCTTTATCCTCTTCAAATCCATTTTATTCTCCTTGCTTTTTCTTGAAAGTTCTACCTTATCCTGTGGTTCTGATGATTTTTGTCCAAATACTATTCTCACGTATGCGGGTGAATAAATCAGTTTTAAATATTCATTCTTAAACATCACATTTACTTCGGCATCAAAATATATTTCTTTCAATTCCTGAGTTAATGAAATGACACACGTACGAAATGAACCTCTTACTTTAATCGATTTCCAGATATTCTTCACCTTCGGTAGAGCCAAAAGTTCATGATGGTCAGATATATCCTGTTTGTCCTCTGGTATTTCATAATATGGTTTTTCCGTTTCCATAGTTTGGATCTATTTGAATTTGTATGTATTCTTCTTCTTGTCAGTATTTGATGCTTCCAGAGCGCTGCAAATTTTCATGGATGTCGTCATTATACTACTCTGTTAAGAAAGTACCGGAAATTTTCAATTAAAACAACATTTTTACATTTAATCGTCAAAATTTATTAGGTCGCCTTCAAAATAGGCTCCATTTGCTCCAATACATCTATGCCAACGGCACTTCCAGTTATCGAAACATTTTTTATAGGCGCTTTCCGGGATGTACTTTAGCTCTCGCGCCGAATTTTGTTTTATGGCTTCAATCGACTCAAAACGGGTGCCACGAAGGGGCAATTTTAGTTTTGGGAAAAGGAAAAAGTCGCAGGGAGCCAAATCCGGCGAATACGGTGGTTGCTGAAGCACGTTTGTTGAGTTTTTGGCGAGAAAGTCAGTCACAATCGTAGCTCGGTGAGAAGGCGCGTTATCGTCCCATAGTAATCACCCATAGTAAAAATCGGCACGCACTCTGACATCGACTGACTTAATCAGCTGTTGCAAACACACTAGTTGACAGATCCCGCTCAAGCTTGGCATAGTAATTAAGTACAGTGGTACCAACCTAGGAAAAAAAATTTCACCTGCATCATTGCCCCGCCAGATTTAAATCGATAATTCCCGGTACTTTCTTGACACAATGTACATCGTTTTTGATTTATAAGAATGTTATCAATTATTATTTTTATAATCGAAGAAATAGACGATTTTATGTCATGATTCTGCAAGAATTTATTTTCTTTAGTTTAAAATATAACACAAAAACATACACAAAATATAATAATAACATACAGAGAAATAAAAAATAGCTTAATAACCTGGAAGAAATCAAAAACAATGCTATTTCTTCGGGTTCATCAATTCACATTTCTAACAGCTAACTAAATATAACATGTGACAGTTTTAGGTAAAAATCTTAGACAAAGAACATATATCATACAACATAGAACATAGAAGTTGTTTTCCTAAAACTAACAGTTTTATTTTTACATACATATGCAGAAAAATCAACTATTCCAAAATTATATGAAATTCTCTGAATGAATGATACATGAAGAATTCAACCAGAATTTAAACTTACGATAAATAATTTGATTTTGAGAAATTTTCACACTTTTTATGATTCATAGTTTATTCAGAATCCTGAAATGAGTGCAAAAAGTATCTCAGTTACTTTTTGTACTCCTTTGAAAATGGTCGAAAGTTTCTTTTTGTACTACTTTGAAGATAATCGAAAGACCGACACACGTGTCAGGATTCTATATAAACTGTGAAACATAAAAACTGAGTGAATTTTTTTAAATGAAATTGTTATAATATTTCACCTATAGCCAACCGCATACTTCATTAATTTAACGAATAATTTGTTTCAGTTCTATCTTTCAGACATGTTCAAATAAATCACAAAAATTATTTTCAACTAACCAGAAAGATAAAACTTGGATAGAAATGAACTTATTTAAACGTAGTTACTAGGAATGCAGAAAGTTAAAGATCTACAGAATATTCTTTATAGTTAGTTGTGTATTATTTTTGAAATGCTGGTTATTTTTATTATCATGGGAAGAATCACATCTATTAAGTGTTTCTGTATTCTGAGTATACGTGCGTTTTGTGTCTTATGTTAATTTGAATCAGATCTGATTGAGAAAATCTAAACAAATTATTTGTCATTTTTTCAAATTCTGATACAATTTTTTATCTATCCTTCATTTTGGGGATGTTATATAATTTTGGAATAGAAAATTTTCCATTTATGTATGTTTATGTACATACCAATGAATATTGTGTTAATACGTTTCTATTACCTGAGATCGGACAGCTCAGTGGTAGAGCATTGGACTCGTGACTGAAAGGTCCGGATTCGAATCCTGTTCAGGTGGAAACGAAATTTTCTAGTTGGACAGATGTCGTCCACCACTGTTGGGTCAAAAATTGTCAGTGCTGTGACCTTAAGTGGCACAAGATTGCAGTAACAAAGTCTACCTAGAACACAACTAAACTCCTAACTCGCACAAGCTGAAAAAGCTTCTGAGGGATCTTCACAGAAGATCTAGGAGTATCAGGGAAATAATGATAAAAATAATATTGATGCGTTTGCATGGCGTAAAGCGACATACATTTTTTTCCTAGACATTGAGGAATATTTATTTTGATTATATATACTGTGATATTATTTTGATGAGTATACAATCTTCAAAATATATCGTAGAAATTTTAAGATATTATTCTGAACTTAAATTTTTATTCATTAGCCTTTTTCTTTGTTGTTTTTTCGGTTCATTTCGTTTGTGATTTTCAATAATCTTCAGATTCCAATGTCACTTGTTGAAAAGTTGAATAATCCTGTAGGATGGATTTTTTCCGTTAGAGAGATAGTTGATGTCAAAATTTCTAGTGTTATAATTAACATGAGTATTATGTTAGACAAACTTCATTTTCATTCGATGAATATATAACAAACATTCATGAAAACACAAACCATAAACCGTAATATTACCAGAGTCCCAAACTTCCGCTACAAGACTCTCTGAATTCGATAGTCCGCAATAATCTTACAATACGTTTTTGAGATACAAAATTGATTGGGCGGCTGAAGTTATCCCCAAAATATAATTTCATTTCTATCATTGGTTCGAAATTAGCATAACATTTTCATCCATATTTAGGATGCTCCCTGTTCAGTTTTTTCATTAGAAAATCAATATGTGGTCATCATTTCAAAAATTAATCTGTTATAATTTCTGAGAATTTGTTACTTTCTGAGACAATAATTCCTTCTTCTTTGATTCCAATTTCTGATGCTGTTCCTTCAGAAAATATTCTGTAATAAGTTTGATCGTTTTATGCTCGAAAATTTAAAGTTCATTTTTTGAACACCCCTACTTAGTTACATCCTCCTTAAGATGGCAACCGAAAAACATTTCTAAAATTTTTTTTTCTTGAAAACTAAAAAACTAACAAGAATAAAATTAACCAGACATTTTATGTGGACGAAGAGGCACTCAAAAAAAATTTTGGTGGTGTTCTTCTATGAATGTATGAGGTAGAGAACCTTATTTCGCAAGAAACTGTTTTTTACTACTCACATTTTACAATAAAAAAATTTGTTTTGGATAGCTTGATCCATTCTTGACAAATGAGTTCTCCTGTTAATTCACGCTAAAATTCATAGTTTTTGAGAAAAAAAAAATTATCAACAGATAATACGCCTGAGTCGTAGAGACTGGAATCTTCAATATTGAATTTATCCACTATGCGAATTTAAAGTTGAAATTTCTTAAATATTTTAATATTTGCAGATATATTCTGTAAGCCTTCTAAATAAATATTTAATTTCAAAAAATTATATCGAATATTATAACTTCAGGAATTAAATTAAATTAATGTAATCTAAGTACCACTTATATCAAACGACATATAGAATAAACATTTATTATAAGACATCCAAATGATACAACAAAATCCAATAAATATAAATTGTTAGCAAAAATCCTATAAATTAAATGTTTTAAGTAGACAAAATTTTGTTTCTGCTCATCCCTCTTATAAAAACATATATCTTTCAAAAATGTTTAACATAATCTTAAGAATTTCATCATAAAACTATCTGACTTAGAATATTCAATATTATTGGGTATCTAACTAAATTGCTTTTTGAAAAATCTCAAGATATGTAAAAACATTACTGAAAAACAAGTTTTAAGAGGGACTTTGCTTCGTCGGTACTCAATCATATTCATATTCAATAAAATATAACATCAATCAACAAAAAATATATTCTCACCTTTTAACAATTCAGAAAGTTTGTTGGTAAATGAATATTGAAAATTTAAATGGAGTGTAATGTCGACTCGAAATAAATAGTTCTATGGTTCACAGTTGATCTAAAAGATTGAAAGGCAATTTAACGGCCTCTGTTATAGCACAAGGACCATCTGTATAAATAATGTTAAGGAAACCAAATAATTATATATAATATTATATTCATGAGAGGGATGAGCAGAAACAAAATTTTGTCTACTCAAAATTTTTAATTTATAGGATTTTTGTTAACAATTTATATTTATTGTATTTTGTTATATCATTTGGATGCCTTATAATGAATGTTTATTTTATATGTCGTTTGATATAAGTGTGATATTTATATCACATTAATTTAATTTAATTCCCGAAGTTATAATATTAAATATTTTTTTTTGTAATTAAATATGTAGAAGGATAACAGAATATATCTGTAAATATTAAAATATTTGAATAATTTTATATACCTTGTATCAAGTATAAACCTCCATTTATTTTATCTTATTGTTTTGTGTTTACACTTGTTACTATACTGTAAGTAAGTTTTCCATCATGGATGTTCGATGGCTACGCGGTATCACATTCCATGTTCATACTAGGAATTTCGTTATATTTTTCTATATTGTCAACTTCTTATACCATCTTTGATTTCCGAAGTTTTGATTGTCTCCAAAAGCAAAGTATTGTTTAGTTTTAATATATTGCCTTCATTCAGTAGTTCTTCAAGATATTTGACTTCTAGATTTAAACTTTCCATCGATGTTTCTGGACCCTTTGTTTCTTCATATTCACAAATTTTTTGCATAGCAGATAATTCTTTTTCCACCCAATTGATCTACATTAGAATTTCTGCTTGCACATGACTTATAGTTAAATGAATTTTACCTTGCACATGCACACACTTTGTTTATGCATAATTTTGACGTACAACACTTCATATTTTGTTAGATGACGATAATGGAAAAAAATTCAAAGTGATAAGTCTTATTTTCACCTGTCTGATTATGGAAATATTTGGAAATTATTGGATTATGGAAACATTTTCGTTGGTTTTGAGCCTCCGAAACTCCAAGACGAATGGACTTTTATTTCTACAACAATGATGAAAAATAGCAACAACTATGTGGAAAAGTGATGAAAATTTTAATAAAAAGAAATGCCGTATTTTTTTTTGGATTGAGACAGAAATTACTCTACATCTTACAAAATACTGCTTTCTGCTATCAATTTAAAATGAGTCCCCTCTTCGGAAGACACTTCATATAATAAAACAATTTTTCTGTTTAATCTTATAAACGTAATAAAATCTCCTAGCTTACTTGGTGAGAAAAAGTTCACGTGAAGAAAATTTCCTCGTGGAATGAACCACATGTGGATTTAGCAGTTTGACATTTAAGTTTGACGCCCCCCTAAGGAGTCGTTGATATCAACCATCTCGTACACAATCTCCCTCGTGATAAAAACAACTTAGAGAGGACGTATCGGAAAGTAGCGTTGTCCATGCCTCCCATGACAATTCTATCGATAGCCAATTAATTTCCAGTCACCGGGAAAGCAAGAAACTCGAAGTCTCGACCTTTGAAATATTCAATGTATAATATTCCATTTCACAACAGCATTTAATATTCTTTTATCTGTTTGAGAACTTTCTTCCATCTAATTCATTCTGTGATCAAATCAATAATAATTGTATCTGTATCAAGATTTACAGTATTCCAACATAT
The DNA here is from genome assembly GCA_034642435.1 of Megalocaria dilatata. Lineage (NCBI taxonomy): Eukaryota > Metazoa > Arthropoda > Insecta > Coleoptera > Coccinellidae > Megalocaria > Megalocaria dilatata. Next base: position 44,369,530 of record CM067859.1, on the reverse strand, counting down.
TTGACCTTTTTACAAAAATTGTTTATTTTACCTCATAAATTTTTATTATAATCCTTTTTTTCCTTCATAATTTTTGGTTTAGATTTTGTCCACATTATGAAATATTGTGAACAAAAGATTCAGGCAATGGAAGTCCGAAATCAAAATAATCGAATCATTTTGCCATTAACACTTAAATCAATTGTACTCTCTCTTTAATGGGTTTCTGAAAACCCTTACCTTTCTATGGTGATCATCTTGTGTAGGGAGAGAAAGACGATACGTTGTATAGACAACTCAACGAGGGTAAGGAAGTAGTAGCGGGAAGTGCAAATATTCAAAATACAGTCAAATAGTAGGGTATAAGTGACTATCTTCTTGATATATATATATATCTATATATATATATATATATATATATATATATATATATATATATATATATATATATATATATATATATATGTATAAAGAAGATAGTCACTTATACCCTGAATTTTATAGTGTTGCTTCCTTTAATATATATATATATATATATATATATATATATATATATATATATATTGTTATGGTATCAATATATAAAATTTTGTAATTTTGCTTTTACTACAATTTTCCTTTAATATATTTAATATATTTTCCTTTAATATATATATATATATATATATATATATATATTGTTATGGTATCAATATATAAAATTTTGTAATTTTGCTTTTACTACAGTTTTAGTGGTATCAATTTTGATAAAGTTTAAATATACAATTTCTGAATGAATACTATTTAGATCATCCTTGTATGTTGTTCTTGTATTCTGTTTCCAACTAGCTCTTAATATTATAATTTTGAATAATCGAAATTTAAATATTATTAAATTTGATTTTATCTTTTAAGGGCGGGTTCAATTTGAATTCTCAAAATTATAATATTAAGAGCCAGTCGGAAACATAGAATACAAGAACTACATACAAGGGTGATCTAAATAGTATTCATTGAGAAATTATATATTTAAACTTCATCAAAATTGACACCACTAAAATTGTGGTAAAAGCAAAATTACAAAATTTTATATATTAATACCAAAAAGAATTGTCGCCCAACGCGTGGCTAGAAAATTTGAATTTTCAGCATAAATTCCTAACTGAAATTGCATAAAGTGATATCCATTAATTACAAAATGTAAACCAGAAGCAAAACTTTGATTGGCGAAAAAGGAGATGATGAAAACACACAAGAAACGAACAAGGATCAGAAAGAAGGAGACTGAAAAATAATGGAAATATTAGAGATGAGACAAGAAATTAAAGAAAATATGAAGGAAATGGAAAAGTCAGAAAGATTAGAAAATAAGATAGAAAAAAATTCAGAAAGAGTGGAAAATATAAGAATAGAAATGAAAGACAATTTGATACATGTATAATAGAACAGGATTTGATGCAAATGAGACAAGAAATGAAAGAAAATTCAGAAAGATTGGAAAATAAGATAGAAGGGAATTCAGAAAGATTAGAAAATATGATAAAAGAAAGTTTAAAGGAAATGAAAGATACAAGAGAAAAATTAGAACAAATGGAGAACAGATTGGAAAAGAAAATAGAAAAAGATATTATTACCTTAAAAGACGCACTAACACAAAGAATAAATATAACAGAGGAAAAATTAGATAAAAAAATTTATTTTAATACCAGAATATATCGTCATGAATTGGCAATAATAAAGAAAAATATAAGAAAAGAATTTCATGAACGATTAGAGATGAATAATAATACTCTAAATGAATATGACAATGAAATACCTATAATAAATAATGATAATACTATGAATGAAAATGAAATACTGATGATGAATAATAATAATATGAATATAAATGAATATGAAAAACCCCATGATGAATAACAATGATTCAAATATAAATGAAATCCCAATGGGGAATAGTAATAATGTAAAGGAATATGGAATGGAAAATGATAAACCAATTTATAATAATGTTCATGGAAATAAAATACAAATAACTATTGATGAGATGATTATAAATGAAACAGGTAATGAAAATGACATTAAAATTAATGAATTAATTCTAGACAATGACGATTTGAAGAATCGAAATGACTTCAAATATTATCGAGATGAAAATAAGAGAATTGAAGTGAATAACAGTGACATGTATTTACAAATTGATTAAGGACGATATTACAAGAAGAAAAAGTTGAAACTAAATGAATTTAATAAGATAAAAATAAGAGAAAATCTAATTGACCAGAATGAACCTAAACTAATAAAATTTCAAAGAATAAATAAAAAAGGGAAAAATGAAATTTTAATGTTATGTATAGGGACAAAATTTATTGAAATTAAACTGAATACGAGTAACAAGAATTCTTTCATACTTTTAATGAAAGAAGAAAAATTAAACAGGCATTGTCATACAAAAACAGAAACAAAATGTGAACACAATGCACAAAAACTGAAGAGAAAATACAGGCAAAAATGTGAAAATAAAATCAAGAAAATGGGTAGAAAGATTGGTAGGAAATATGTGAGACTGAAAGAAGGAGACATGATTCCAACTCCAACACATATAAAATTCCAAAAGGATACAAATCAATGCACAAAGATAAAATATCCATTAAATACAATTTTTACAACAGAGAATGCAAAATATTTGAAAAATTTCAGAATAAAAGTACAGAAAACAAATGTCACTGGTAGTTACAATAACATATATGAATTTATTCCTACTTTTCATGAAGATAATAAAAGATTTTCAAAATTGTTGGATACGCCAATTAATAAATTATACATCAAGGTTTCAATTCAATAAAAACGAGAATAAATTGCAAAAATTATAGATCAAAATTTTATTACTATTACAATTCAAAATACATGAATACATTTCACAGTTCATTAAAACATTTGAAAAAAGCAAAATTAAAAATTTTCATTTATAAATTCCATAACAATATATATATATGTAATATATGGCTGTAGCCCAAAGCAAGATGGATAAATCTTAAGTTCGTTCAATATTTTTTATGATAAAATTCAATTCACAATAGAAAAGGAAGAAAATAACACAATAATTTATAAGTTATAAGCATTAGAAGTTAAATTTTTGTTAAATTTTGACACTTGAAATAATGTACGGATGAAAAGCAGGACTTTCACTGCTTTGTTCGACATGAAACATATATCAAAATGTAGGTTAGAAAATAAGCTAATTTTCAACAGTAATTTCAGACCAAGAAATATTGTAAATTTTGTAAAATCATCAAAAGCATAATTTTTCAATAATTTTGACAGAAGCTAGTAAGCTTTGACATTAAATTTTTCGTGAATACTATAAATAGAACAGACACAGAAAAACTGAACCAGTCTCCATATATTCAGATGAGTGTCCATGTCGGTCCATAATTGAAAAAGTTCCAAAAAGTATCATCATCTAAAAAAGGATTATTATTATTATTATTATTTGGTTATTGTGAATGGAAATTTAATCCAGAAAATACATTTCCTGAATGTGAATGGAAAAATCCCACATAGAAATCAAGTTTCAAACGAATTGGATATATAGAAGAAAATCAACAAAGTTGCCTGTGAATTTCAGAATGTTCTAGAAGTGTTGTTTCCAACGAAACCAGTGTTATTCCTGAAACTAAGAAGGGACAATTAAAAGGAACAATCATAAATTGATGAACAAACTTACCAAAGGTAGTAAAAAATCAATCCTGTTAATCTTTCCAGGAAGAAATTTAGAAATAACAATCATTGTTCACGTTAGAATTACGTTATGATATTTAGATAGGGTTAGAACATAGAATTAGAATTTAGATTATTAAACACTGATTATAATATTTCAAATTACTTTCATATAATATATTTTTAAAAAAGTCAACCTATTTAAAATTCAAATTGAACCCTCCCTCAAAGATAAAATCAAATTCGATAATATTTAAATTCCAAAACTTATACAATTATTAAAAATTATAATATTAAGAGCTAGCTGGCAACCTAGAATAAAGGCAACTAGATACAAGGGTGATCTAACTAGTATTCATTTAGAAATAATTTTTTTAAAACCATATCAAAATTGACACCACTAAAATTGTGGTAAGAGCAAAATTACAAAATTCTCATTTATTATTATTAATAAATACCCTATGATATTTTCATATATAATGATAACGATACGCATTATTGTCTCAGAAGCATTGTTCCATAAATGACAAATATTGAATTTTATTAACTGACATATAATAATCAATATTAGAAATCATCAAAGTAATTCAACATAACAAACATAATCCAAATACAATATTTTATATGTCCATATTTCCTTCCTTATGAAATTCATTAGAAATATCCAATCTCAACTATGACTATTATGATAGTTCAAATTCTTCGAACTCACATGTTCTTGAAATCAATTAAGCAATGAACTTGAGTTATTAGTTATAACCTAACTTTTGCATAAGCGTAGAATAGGTCTAAATATCCTAGTCGGCCCATCTTCTTAATGTTCTCATCTTGGGAACAGTTGATGAATGATCTTGAATAAGTAGTTATAACCTAATTTTTGTATAAGTATAAAGCAGGTAGTCTTCAAGTACAAGTTTGCATCTTATGGGTTCTTTAGCGATGACGAGTGTTTCACTTTTGGTAATAGATATTTGCATGTTATGTTCTGCAGTCTTCTGCGTGCAAGAGTCCCTGCAGGTCGTCTTCGTTTTCAACTATGATCACTGCCTCGTCTGATTTTTATTTCGCCAGTAGTGAGCATGCAACATCTGCCTGCCTGCATGACGTGAGTGATAATCTCGTTCATGATAATGTTGAACAATTGAGAGCTTCGAGAGTCTTCTTGTCTGATTCCCGATGGTGTTTCAACATAAGGTGGGTGGTTGTATTGAGATTGATCTGTTTTATAATGTCTAAAGTAGTTCCAGATACTCTTTCCTTTCTCAGAATATTAACTACATCGTTTAGTTTTACTCTGTCGAAGGCTTTGGTGAGATCGACGAAACACATTAATGCTGTCTTGTCATACTCTATAGCTGTTTCGACGATCTGACCATAAAGATGACGTTGATGGTCGATCTGTATTTCCCGAATCCCTGTTGTTTTTTCGATATCGTCACTTGTTGAATTCGCATTGCTTCCAGGATCTTCGTGAACAATTTCATAGTTGAACTCAACACTGTTATTCCTCCGTAATTTTCTGGGGATTTCTTGTTGCCTTTCTTGAACACTGTTATGGTTATACTTTTCTTCCATTCCTACTTGTATCTTCTTGGTTCTCAATATTTTGTTGTACAAGGCAGTTAGTTTTTCTATGAGTTCAGGTTCCTTCAATAACTTTGGTATGTCTCACGCTTTCCTACACTTAATTTTTCTAGCAATCTCCGTTGTCGATTGTACTGGTATCTCGATAGGATCAGGATCTTCCGTAGATGGGAATGATTTCAGTAGAGTAAAGTTTCTGGAATTAAGTACTCTCCCAGCTTTGTCTTTCTGTTGGGTTTGCACGTATTCGCTAATGTCTAGCTTTCTTCTTCTCAACATTTCTCTGTGCGTCGTAAAATAGTGGTGAATCTATTGATATTCCCTATTTCTGTTTCTTGTGTGAATATATTGCTCTATTTTCAGATGTTTTGTTGCTTCTGTATGATAAGTAAGCCTTCCGTTTCTCTCTTGCTAGCGCTTTGACCTCTGATGTAAACCATTGTTTGTTACTGGATACTGGTACTGTTCGTACTGCGACTGAATTTTGTTTTGCAATTGCTTCTTCGGCGGCATCTGTTATGAAGTTCTTATGCTTCTCCAGCAGCTCTCCACATCATCGTACTCGCCCATTTGATTTTCAGCAATTTTCTTTGACAGACGTACCTACCAGAAGTTCTTCCTTATCGTCACTTATAACCTTTCTGTAGTCTCTTGCGTAGTTTACAGAGTACTAAAAAGTGGTCAGAGTCTATGTAAGCGGAAGTTAAACTCCTATATTTGAGTTGAATGTATTGCTCGGTTCGATAGACGATTGTCGAGCTATGTCCTCGAGAGTTCGGCCAAGTGATTTTCTGTTGTGGTTTGTGTCTGAAATTAATATTGTCTGATAAAACAAAATTTCTATTTAGATTGATGATGAAGTTTTTGTAAACTTGAACAGAATTCTGAGGAAAATGAGGGAAATCTATAAGGTGATTTAAAATATATCTCACATTTCCAAGATCGAGACATATTGATAAAACACTTTCGCTTGCAAAAACTTTCTGATTAATAGACCCTGATCTGAAAAACGCAAAATGAAAACTGAGATATAGTACATTTTTCAAAACAATGCTTGAAAAATATTATTCACAAACGTCAAAACCAAACTATACCTCAGACTACAAGCGTATTTGAACTGTACAAAAATGCGTTAAGTAATACATGAGGTTAACTCAATTAGATGAAATTTGATCTTTGTTCAAATCACAAAAGCAGAATTGGTGTGAGCCGAAATAAGTTCCCAAAATTTCTGATATGCCAAAGCAATGCTCTTGACATGAAACAGGAAAACTTTAAAGTAACATCTGCACTAAATATAAAAATAAATCTATTTGTTATTTTTTATATTTGAAGTAGTTCATTATATAAATTATGATTTCGAGTCTGATTGATTGTAGTTCTGATTTGGAATTAAAAATATCAACAATCTGAGAAAGTTTCCCCTTCAAAATCTACGCTGTATTGATACAACATTAATATTTGTCCAGAAAAACATTTATTTTTCTTCAGATGGCAATGTATACAACATGTATATTTTTTTCCCTTAGTTTAAAACTCAAAAAGAATACAGGTATGATAATAAACGTATAAACGTATTTCATGATTGTTGACAATCATCAGTTTGTTCTAATATTAAGAATTTAACACAATAACAAGATCAAAACATACTTGAAGGAAAGAATTATGAACAAAAATTCACTTATTCTGTACAGGTGTCATAGGTTCTTGGTAATACATTTTAAATTGAAACCCTTCATTTCATTTTGAAGACATCAACAGATATATAACAGAAGCATCTGAATTCTTCTTCCTAACAATTATTGCGCATGTTCAAAATCTTTTTCTTTAATATTCAAAAGGTTTAATTGGGAAACAACCGTGAAGCACATATAAGAGTTTATATGTAGAGTTGATTTTATTATCACTTTTGTAACAGTTTTCGGGTTTAAGGAAAAAAGTATATATTGTTGTATATAATTACATAATCTTAACCCTTATTAATTAAATGGATCTTTTCCAATACTCTATAAGACCTGTATCTTATTATAGCATGTATTTTTATTGCAATTCAGCATTTCTCCCCGTGAATCATATCTTAATTCAGATAAGTACACCTTTAAACACCATTGTGATTGTTTATCCTTCAAGAAATTGTAATTAGAGCTTAGACGCATTCATCATTGTATTCAAATGAATTGTTTTTTAAAAACAAGATTTTCTTTGAAAAATACATAATTATATGTATTATATTAATTTAATATACATTTTCAATACATGCAGTGAATTAACTACTGAATTTCTGGCTTAATCTCTTCAGGGGGGAGATTTTGGCAACCACAGTTTTGTTCTTTATACGACTTCTACTAGTTCTACTCAGAAATAACCTAATAGCATTCAAGAATATTACTTCAATAAATGACGGGCTGACGAGAATATTAATAATAGAAAATAGTAAAACAACTAATCGAAAAGAATTGCACGATAAAATTATTGCATTTCACCCTCTGATTGGATCTGATGTATACTCTAGATTTTTCCCTACTAAAGCGATTATACGGCAGGGTGATTTTACATCCTCGAAACCATCAATTTATGCATAGACTTCAACCCCGCTACTAATGCAAATATTTGACGCCTCAAACATCGTGCAGCATGCTATTCCAAAAGAAAACAACAATCAAAATCACGAGAAACATACTACAATCTGGGGAAATTGACAAGTGCATCAGTCAACATTTACAACATTGATTGCATGAAAGATTACATCAGTCCAAACAAATCTCCATCCAGATTCTACACAAAGATGAGTAAAATCCAGGGGATCCACTTCAGGAAGAGCAAAGCTGAGGATGACCGTCGAAAGTTTCCATCCTTTCTTGTGTTCGAGGGTGCGAAAACGTGTCTGGTAGACTGTGAGTTATCATATATGCACCTAAACTGAAAAGAGAAGCATTCCTAATGTAGATTGATTTACACTGAGACGCCATGAAGTGTTTGAAACGTTAATATTTTATTCTCTTTGGAGAGAACACGGTTCACTTTGCAAGCATCGCATGAAAGCGTCGCTTGAATATGAACCAGAAGATTATTATAAAATCTGCTAGATATATGCAAATGGAACGCACTGACTATCGTTATACGAGAATCTCATCTAGGGTGAATACCTACCTGTTTGTCTTTGAAGATGTCGAATTAAAATTGAAAGAGTGCGTATTTGCATAGAAATATAGAATTGGTCTGGTGTAAAATTGGACGCCGTATATATTGACATGGTTTTCGTTAGTGATCATTAGCATTTTATAATTTTTGTCATGATTTTTTTCTGAATTAATTGTTCAGATAATGCGAGTCGAAGATATTCAGAATTTACCATAATAATAACAATAATATTTTTTAAATTCAGAATTATATATTCTAACTTCTACAATATACATTCTGTCAAGAAAGTACCGGGAATTATCGATTTAAATCTGGCGGGGCCATGAGGCAGGCAAAAATTTTTTTTCCTAGGTTGGTACCACTGTCCTTAATTACTATGCCAAGCTTGAGCGGGATCTGTCAACTAGTGTGTTTGCAACAGCTGATTAAGTCAGTCGATGTCAGAGTACGTGCCGATTTTTACTATGGGTGATTACGTTGAGCAAAGAATTTGTTTAAAGTTTTGTGTTGCAAATGAATTTTCGTATGCCGATGCATTGAAAATGTTGCAAAAGGCCTTTGGTGATAATGCTCTATCGAAAACTCGTGCATATCAGTGGTACAGAGCCTTCAAGGACCACGCCAAAGCCGCTCGAAAATGAAGGTGATGCTCATTGTTTTCTTCGATATCCGTGGCGTGGTGCACTACGAATTCGTTCCAGAGGGTCAGACGGTAAACAAGGAGTATTACCTAGGCGTTATGAAACGTTTGCGTGAGCGTATCCGTAAGAAGCGGCCAAATTTGTGGGCGAACAACTCATGGATTTTGCATGACGATATCGCGCCTTCTCACCGAGCTACGATTGTGACTGACTTTCTCGCCAAAAACTCAACAAACGTGCTTCAGCAACCACCGTATTCGCCGGATTTGGCTCCCTGCGACTTTTTCCTCTTCCCAAAACTAAAATTTCCCCTTCCTGGCACCCGTTTTGAGTCGATTGAAGCTATAAAACAAAATTCGGCGCGAGAGCTAAAGTCCATCCCGGAAAGCGCCTATAAAAAATGTTTCGATAATTGGAAGTGCCGTTGGCATAGATGTATTGGAGCAAATGGAGACTATTTTGAAGACGACCCAATAAATTTTGACGATTAAATGTAAAAATGTTGTTTTAATTGAAAATTCCCGGTACTTTCTTGACAGAGTAGTATATTGAAACTTTATACAAAAACTATCAAATTGATATCCTTATATATAATCAATATAAAATATTTTTAATGTCTTGGAAAAAATATTTTTACATCCCGAAATGAAACGTATTATACAAATGTATTCACAAAAACTATATAATTATGTATATTACCATATAAATACAAGAAAATCCAATATTTCAAAGTTATCTAAAATTATCAATAAAAATATTCGAACAAGAATTCCAACATTTGATAGCTGCTATTTCGCTCCTCGACCTCTTCAGAAATGTATTGAATTCAGATTGAAATATATCACAAGATCAAAGTTTAACTCGCCAAATAAGATGAAACGTGGAACTAATAAACTCGAAGTAAGCTAAGTGTCCAAAATAAAACAGAAATGATCAATGTGTTGTTACGTATTAACTATAACTACATCGGAACACAACACATAAACATAACAAAACTTATTCACCCCAAATGATGTTCCATGATGAGAAAAACTACCAGAATTTCAACAATAAATAATTAAGGAATATATTGTGGATATTTGAGAGCTACATGAATTTATTTCATAATTAAAAATTTGAATGTGAGTCAATACTTGATAGAAGTAAAATTCAGATAACTTTGAAATCAGAATCATATATTTTAACTTCTACACTATATAATATAATGTTTTTTATTCGTGAGTGAAAACAATAGAAAAGTTGTGACGAAATATTAGGTTTTTTTTTTTTTTTTTTTTAGCATTTTATTGAAGTTTACAATCTACTTCTATTGAAGTATTGAGCAAACATGCTGTAGGTAGTTGACATGAAGAAGATATTAAATTATTAACACTTCTTTAGAACACTTAATTGAAGTCTATTGGCCAAGTTCTCTGCAGTCTTCTGGATTCAAATGGATTTCTTGCCAGCTGGTCTATGAGATTGTTCTCGTGGCCCGCTAGTTTCTGCTTATATTTATCTGAGTATTTTCTGATTTCGTCTGTGATGAAAGGTACTCCTAGATCATTGTGGATGGTAAGGTTAGTGACGTACCAGGGTGCGTCTGCTAGGGTTCGCAGGATTTTTGATTGGACTCTCTGTAGAATTTTTGTATTTGATGGTTTTGCACACCCCCAGAACTGTATTCCATATGTCCATATCGGTTTTATGATTGCCTTGTATATTCTTATCTTGTTCTGGAGAGATAGTTTGGATTTTCTGCCTAGGAGCCAATACATATTGTTAATCTTTAGTCTAATTTGCTTCCTTTTTGCTTGGATGTGTTGTTTCCAAGTGAGACGTTGATCCAAATGAATGCCTAGATACTTCGTCTCAGTGCTGACTGGTATTGGATTCTGATTTATGGTGACGGGAGGGCAGATGCTTCTTTTGTTGGTGAATGTTACTTGGACAGTTTTAGATGCGTTAATTGTCAGACGCCATTTTCGATACCACTGTCCTAGGTCATTTAGGTGCTGCTGGAGATATTCGGAAGCTGTAACAGCATTCTCGTGTGTTGCAAGTGTTGCTACGTCGTCTGCGAACGAAGCGATCGTCGTTTTTTTATGTGTTGGTAGATCATATGTGTAGAGAAGGTATAACACTGGACCAAATATGCTCCCTTGTGGTACCCCCGATCTTATTCCAAAAGGATGCGATCTCGCTTCTCCATATTTCACTGCAAAGTGTCGGTTAGCCAAATAGGATCGTAATATTAGGTAGTACGATTGAGGAAGGAGTATTTTCAATTTGTACAGTAGGCCCTGGTGCCACACCTTGTCAAACGCCTGGGACGAGTCTAAAAATACAGCCGAACAAAATTTGTTTTCCTCAAGACTTGTTGATATTGTGTTGACGATGCGATGAATTTGATGTGTTGTTGAGTGATTTTCCCTGAATCCCAATTGATGATCAGGTAACAGTTGGTGCAAGTCTATGTCGTTCTTCAGCCGTTTGAGGAGTAGCTTTTCAAAAAGTTTCCCAATGACAGGTAGCAGGCTTATGGGTCTGTAGGATCTCACATCATTTTCGGGTTTATTTGTTTTATGAACCATTATTATTTCAGCATATTTCCATATGGTAGGGAAGTAAGATAAGCTCATCATTCTGTTGAATATTTTGTTTAGGAGCATTATCGCCGGTTTAGGTAGTTTTTTGAGTATTTCCGCCGTTATAAGGTCATAGCCTGGTGCTTTCTTGTTTTTGAGTTTATTTATTTCATGCCATACTTCCTTAGGTTTTAAAGGTTTTATTGGCGGAGACATTTGACAAGCAACCTCTAAAAATGAATCTATTTCCGTGTCGCTATTTCCTGGATGTGGATCATTTGGTGTAAATACTTTAGCCAGATGAGTAGCGAAAGTGTTTGCTTTCTCGTGATCTGAATTAGCCCATTCACCGTTCGCCGTTTTAATGGGTGGCTGTTTTGTTGTTGGTCTTTTGAACTTCTTTGTAACTTTCCATATGTCATGATCTTTGTTATCGTTGATGTTTTGTATGTAGTTCTCGAATTGTGAATTGAAGTATTTCTGGAGGGTCCTATGGAGTTTTCTAGTAAGTTGATTGTATGTAGTTTTATCTATTGCATTACGAGTTCTTTGCCATCTACCTCTTGCTCGCCTTTTTTCCGACAGTAGTTCCCTGATTTGTAGAGGTATCCTAGATTCAGAATTTTGGTTTCTTACTGTGGAAGGTGTGCTTTCATTAGCCGCGCTTTGAATCAATGTTGTCATATAGTTTGCTGCATAGTCCAAGTCTTCGGGTTTCTGGAGGTCAATGTCCAATGAGATGTTTCTGGGTAGTATTTCCTGGAATATTAGCCAGTCAGTTTTATTCGTCACCAGTGTAGGTCTATCCTCTTTCAAATTTGCAACTGAGCTGATCGATATTAATATGGGCGTGTGATCTGATGACAGGTCTGGAGATGATTCTATTTGGATATAGTTGTTACTTATGCCCTTTGAAACAAAAAAGTCTAGAATATCTGGAATTTTATTACGGTCGGTTGGCCAATATGTTGGGGTTCCGGGTGAGATTACTTCGCAGTTTGCATCAGATATGACCTTCATCAAATTGCGTCCTTTGGGATTTATTAGTCTTGATCCCCAGTGGGTGTGCTTTGCATTCCAGTCTCCCCCAATTATAAATCGTTCTTTGAAGATTCGAAAAAACGCCTTGTACTTTGTTTCTGGTATGTTGTGCCGAGGAGGTGAGTAGATTGCTGATATGTCGAAGCTCCATGTTTCTGTGAACACTCTAATGTTGGTTGCTTGAATCTCTCCACATATATAATTATTTAGCATATGGTGTTTGATGCTTTTTCGTATAAGTATTGCTGATCCTCCATGTGCTCTACCATCAGGATGTTCCGTAGAGTATGTGTGATATTGTGGGCACTGAAATACCGTCTTTTCTGTGAAGTGGGTTTCTGATAAGAGCATTATGTCAATCTTGGACAACTCCATGTATGTCAATAGTTCGTTTTTGCGGTTTTGGAGTCCGTTGGCATTCCATGAAGCTATCCGGATGAACTTAGGGATGTTTGGGTTCATTTTAATTTATTTATGACTGTACTTAACAGATTAAGTATAATCTGATTCTGGCTCATCATCTGGGATATCATTGATTTGAGGTCTGATAGAAAACTCCCCGTCATTGTTTCCAAAGAATTCGGTTGGGAGCTATGGGTGCAGTAGGGTTCGTTTTCGGTTTGCTTCGGATGTAGTACATGGGAGTATAGTCTTCTAGTTGGCTCAGTTGTACTTTGGGCGATTGGATGATCGTTTATGTAGCTCGGCTCTTGTTTTTCGTGTGGCCTATTCAGTTGTGTACTCTTTGTCGGTCGATTTTGATTGTTGGATCTTTGGAGAAGCTTGTAGACTTGACAACCTTTGTAATTTGCTGGGTGGCTACCTTCACATAGTGCACATTTAGCGGGAGTTGTGTTAGGCTTGGTGCATGTTTTGGAGTCATGTTGACTTCCGCATTTGACACACATGAACGGTCGGTTGCAGTAGCTTTTAGAATGCCCATATTCTTGGCACCTGGTACATTGTATGATCTCGCGTTTCTTTCTTGGTGGTTCTATTGTTATTTTTTTGTTTGATGTGAACTCCAATTTATATATGTCTTTATTATTTTCTTGAGGCTCTAAGTCAACGTAGAATAGGGGAAGTGGAAGCTTCGATAATCGATCTCTAATATTGATAATGTTTCTAACTTTGTGTCTTAATTTTTCTATCTCCTCTTTTATCTCTTCAATTGAAACGCTGGGATGTAGATGGCGGATCACAACCCTATAGGCCCTATCCTGTTTAATCTGATATGTATGGAAAACTATATTTTCCTCTCGTAAAAATCTAACCAAGCTTCTGTATGTTTCAGGTAAATTAATGTTTATCTTTACGGTGTTGTTGGATGTAGTTTTTGTATAGAATTGTTCGTCAGCTATTTCCATTGATAATTTTCTACACATTTCTTGGTAGTTTGTGACACCGTGTATAAAAATCGGAGGAGGCTTAGAAATTATTTCAGATGCTTGTGTTATGTTTGCATCGTCTGATTCATTATTCAGATATTGAAATCTGTTATGCGTACTGGTTTTTGTGTTTTCGGTGATTTCGGGAGAAAGACACGCATATTTGCGTTTTTTGACTACCTGCCAAGGAGTTTTGTCAGATATTGGAATTTCTGTAGGCTGGCTCATGATGATTTCTTATTTAGTTGTCCTGAGGACAACTAAATTGTAGTAAATAAATTCAGTATGAAATTATTCAACTGAATTTTATATCAAAATAATTTTTACGTACGTGGAACAGATGATCGGTGAAGAGATAAGATAACTCGCAAATTAAACACACGTCCACTCTTCAGCTCGACTGGTCAAATATTAGGTATGAATAAACTCTCGATCGAGAGTAAAGGGTCTATATTAACATTCTTAGTATCAATTGTTATAAACCGATAAAAGCCTCAGGAGATTCTCCTGAACGAACAAAAAGACACCAATAGGCCACCTCTATTGAATATCTTCAATTAGTTTGGAAATGACAGTGATAACCCCCATAACTTTTATGGCCATTATCGATTCCTTTCCACCTAATTGGGAATACCCAACTAATTGTTATCCTACTTTCAGTCCCATTTGCTGTACTTCCTGTCAATACATATATAATAACCTATCTTAGTTTGCACACAGTATCAGTTCTAATGTAGAATTTGATTAAATGACGTGTGGCGAAACAATTGTTTTTCAACAAAAAAGTCTGAATTTCATTTCCTACCAGTTGAAAATAAATTTCCATCAAGTAAAGACCGAATCCATTAAAATATTTTGTCAAAAAGTTCAAAACTCTTATTAACTGGATATTTAGCACGAAACTTTTGTTTCTATTTTTGTTATTCATCAATATCCTAAAAATTTTCTCTTAAACGTTCATTTCGATGTAAAATTCTCGTTATAAGTGATTTGTGTAGTGCGTTAAATCGTCGAGTTTCTGAACAAACAAGTATTTAGATGCTGAAATTTTTTCATTTGCTTCTAGACAGCTAATGAATTCTTATTCAATGTTCCTAACAATATTCGGTAGCACTTAAGGTGTGATTACTGAATCAGCAATAACAACATAGTTATTCCTGATAAGATTTAATATTTCTTTGATATTATACAGGTTTTTTTACTCTAGTTCAATACACGTAAGATACTGAATGTGTTAAGAGTCGTTCGTTTGTAATTTTCTGCTCTTTTCGAACAATTGAAGTAAGCATTGTTCACGCAACTGCAGGGAGAGTAAAAATATCAAATTAGTATTAGAAGTCTCTATTTATAAAATGGTGGAAATGGTAGGCAAACAGCGGGAATTTTCAGCAAATTGAATGACAAGAATATCATGAACACTGTTCAGAAGCGACAAATTAAATGTTATTGAATGGAATCCATTTGATATTGTATAGTGAATTTTGATTTTTATACGTCTATTATATATAAGCAGTGATTATTATTAGACATTAATTCAATTCTAAAAGTTTTTTTTTTTATTTTTTTGAAATTAAAATTGCAGAGGACTAACAGATTAAATCTGTTTTGATATTAAAAATTTAAATTATAATAAATATTTTAGAAACATTGTTTTTTATGTACATATTGAATTATCAACAGAAATTTGTGACAGTTTACTGAAGAGAAATAGTGTTTGTTCCTAATGATTTAATTTAATTCAAAAAATTTTGAGAAAATTTGTAGAAATTTCGGAGAGTTGGACTAGTTAATGTATGATATATATGAAAAAACCCTTTCAAGTAATTTTCAATTAATATTTGGTTATAATAATTATAATTTTTATTTCCACAAACGCGCGTGGCAACTTTAAGATATTGAGTCTATGATGGTATCTTGTTTTTGAGATTTTTCTGGAAGAGCTCAGTTTTTGAATGCAGTTCAGTTAGTTGACACGTTTATTTTAGATTTTAGAAACATTGCTTCTTTTTTTGGACATATAGAATTAACAACACCCATGTGTGGCAAACAACCGATACAAAATCGAAAGAAAATACAAAATATTGACCGGCAGTCATTACGTAACATCATTTGAGACAGCTGGTCCGATTGAACACCAAAAACAAATGCCATTACCAAAAATACTCAACATTGATACATAAGAAAACAATCGTTTCTATTTACTTTTCAACTTTGTTTCAAATCTATCGGGTGTTTTTTTTTAGAGTGATAGAACTTTAAATTGAAGCAAAACACATTTTAATTAAGATTGAAGCCACATTTTTTTTATTTGAAAGATAATTTTATGATATTTATGTTTTAAAAATAATTTACAGCATATGTCCACCACTACTAGCTCTGAGGAACCGCATTCGACCAGACCAATTTTGGACAACTTTTTCGAGTAATTCAGGCCTTATTTCATCAAAAATACAAGTTATGTTGTTGTTTCTGGTTTCTCAGCATGAACCAATAACTTGACATAACCCCAAAAAAAATAATCCAGTGGAGTTATGTCGCATGATCTTGAAGGCCAATTAATTGGACCATTTCTCGAAATAATGCTACCGCCAAATCTTTCTATCCATAAATCAATTGTTACGGTAGCAGGTTCGGGTGTTGCACCATCTTGTTGAAATCAAAACATTTCTGGATCGATACCATTCAAACTTTGAAACAAATAATCTCTGATCATCGATCAGTAACGAGCACCATTCATTGTAACATTAGCTCCAGCATCGTTTTTAAAGAAATATGGACCGATGATGCCTCAAGTGTGTGAAGCACACCATACAGGTGTGCATTTTTCAAGATGCAATGGAACATGCCAAACTTCTTGAGGATTGTTTTCACTCCATATACGGCAATTTAGCTTGTTTACATAGCAGCCGTTCAAGCAGAAATGAGCTTCATCACTAAACACAATTTCACGATAAAAAAACTGGATCAACGACACTCATTATGGTCAAATAGCTTCAGTTCTTGATCCAGTTGGATCTTGTATGGGTGTAGACCAAGATTTTTACGCAAAATTTTCCATGTGGTGGATGCACAGAGTCAAACTTGTTGTGAACGTTGACGAATAGACAAATCTGAATCATCATTAACACTATGACTTACAGCAGCGATATTTCCTTCTGTACGTACAGTTCTTTGTCTTGTTGCATCGATTAGAGAAAATGTTGTCCGAAATGTATCGATAGTCCTACGGATAAGCTGCTCTGATGTACAATTATGTAAACCATAAATTTCACGAAGTGCTCTATAAGTTTAGCGAATACAACACTTATTTTGAAAATAAATTTCAACAATTTGTAAACTTTGTTGCGGCGTGAGTCTTTTCATGATAATCTGTCAATGCTTACTGAACAGAAATGTTAAAACAACATGGCTTTTACCTCCTGTGAAATCACAGTTATTACTATCGAAAGTTCTATCTCTCTATAAAACACACCCGATATGTGAAGCATTTCTTGAAATAGCATTTCTTTTCTGATATCCAATCGAACATTTGTTTCGGATGAGGTTTGCTATTAAATCATGGTATATATTTTATATTTTCTCTTTTGATTCTTCAATGATTAACTGTCGCTCATATGTGTTGATAATTTTATATTTCTGTAAAAGTAAACAGTGTTTCTTAGGTATTAAATTTTAAGATTATCAGATTAATTATGTAGAAGTTTTCAGGAAACAATTTTTTCATTAATATTTGAGATATTTGTTGAGAAAACCTTTCAACATTATACTCAATTTATGGAAAACATGAAAAATGTTATATCAGTAAAACACACATATAAATTACCTGCTAGAAACAAGACACAAATTCAGTAACGACAGAATATTACACATTTAAGGTAAAAGCCATTTGGAAATTCCCCTTATGAACTTTGTTCTTCATCTCTCTTTATTTTATTTGCCCCTCTATATATTTTTGGTGAACAGAGGTTGAGAAATATATCTGCAATTGCATATTCAATTTAAATACTGACCTGACTGATGAAGTCATGGTATGACGAAATGATTGTTGTGTAAACAATAAAATTTAGTGAAATTGTAATTTGTTTCTGAATTTCAAGTTTTTGAATTTGCGATCTTGCTTATAACGTGATGGTTTCAATGTAATTTTCATCGTTTCACGACTAATTCCTAAATGAGGAATATTATTCAGCAATGATATACTCATATAAGCAACATCAATATTATCACTCTGTTCTCGTACTTTTTGAGTGAAATTCTTTCTAAAGGTGGGCATCCCCGAAACTTGTTTTTTTGTTTTGAAGTAGTGGTTATTTCGAGTCGGACAATAATTCTGCCATTCGTGTTTTAACAAAAGTTATAATAGTATAATTTGGCATTAACGTAATGGTTCAACCAGAAATGAGCTTCATCACTAAACACAATTTTTCGATGAAAAAGTGGATCAACTTCAAGCTGTTCTAGGACCCAATCAGCAAACAAACGACGCTTATTATGGTAAAGTGGCTTTAGTTCTTGAACTAGTTGGATCTTGTATGGGTGTAGACCAAGATCTTTACGCAAAATTTTCCATGTGGTGGATGCACAGATTCCAACTTGTTGTGAACGTCGACGAATAGACAAATCTGGATCATCATTACCACTATGACTCACAGCAGTACAGTACAGTTCTTTCTCGTGTTGTTGTTGCATCTACTAGAGGAAATGTTGTCCGAAATCTATCGATAGTTCGACGAATGAGCTGTAAACCATAAATTTCACGAAGCTTAATAAGTTTGGCTAATAGAACACTGATTTTGAAAATAAATTTCAACAATTTTTAAACGTTGTTGTGGCGTGATTCTTTCCAAGATAATTTGTCAATGCTTACTGAACAAAAATGTCAAAACAACATGGCTTCTACCTTCTGTTAAATCACAGTTATCCCTATCGAAAGTTCTTTCAATCTAAAAAAAAACACCCGATACATTTTCATACATATTAATTTTATCTATCCAGTAACGCAACGTTGTAGGCATTGTAACTTCTTGAACTGCTAATATGGAATATAGGGAAAATGAATATCTAACCTATAAATTTATAACCTATAATAGACTCTCTAAATACATGACAGTAAGAAAAATCTTCGTGTTAAACATGCCAGAAATTCATTATGTACAGGGATGGAAACGCTGTGGATAAAATCGTTAAATTTTATCTCGAGTGCCGAACTCAACATCTTGATTCTCTCCGGGCGTGAAACATCATTAAATCTAAAGCTAATGACGTTCAAGCTACGTCCTAATCTCAGACTCACCCCCCTGTTAAAATCCCCTTAAAACGAAGCATCGAACTGATCCCGTCGTGTCGTATTTTAATCGAGATGTGTGTTGGTCTTAACGAGTACAATTTTTAGATTTCTTAAAGTGCTTCTTGGCTGCCAAGCAAATCTTTCGTGAAGACGTCTGAGCGGATTAGTCGAATTAGGGGATTGGAGTCAGGGCGAATCTGAATTTTTTCAGCAGTTATGTCGAGGATTATTACCTAATAAATATTTCTTGGTGCCGTAAAATGGTTCGATTCGTTTGAATACCGGATGCTTCACTATTTTTTTTTGCATATGAGGAAAAATATACTTGAAAAAACCATTTGACGAACTAATATTTTTCATAAATGCTATGTCAGATATGATGAATTAAAAAAACTAAACTTATATATAATAAAATTTGAATATTAAAACAAATTAATATATGTTTATCTTCTACAATTTTAATTAAAAAAATTTTATTCAAAAAACTTTTAGAATTAAATTAATGTCTAAAACAAGCACCGCTTATATTTAATAGACGTATATAATCTAAACTCAATATACAATGTCAAATGGAATAAATAAACCAAAAGATACACGAAAGTCCCTAAAATTAATAAATAAATATTTAAAGGAGACAAAATTTGTTTCTGGTCTTGCCCTCAAAACGCCATTTGCATCTTAAAAACATGAACACACTTAAAGGACCTCTCAAAGAATATAATTTATTTGAAATATTTAATATATTTAAATATTCGAATAAGTAAATTCAGAAATCTCTCAAAGCATGCACTATATCTTCAAAAAACAAATATAGTTCAAAGCAATTCCGTCTTCAGTCCTGAAATATATTCAAAATATTAAAATCAAAAAAAAAAAAACTAACCTGTACCAAAGCACTCACCACGTGTAAATAAATAATGTTTCGAGACATGGATCATCTTTATAATTCAAGATTTATCTATGCTCTGACAGAATCAAAGAACAGTGTGAGCTATTTTTAAGGTTTACTTAAACTTATTGACACTGCATAATGAGATTTATTGAAGCCAAGATATAATTATATATTATATATAAAATAAAATAGAAAGGCCTTTTACTTGATAGAAGAAATATAATAAAATTTGAATATTAAAACAAATTAATATATGTTTATCTTCTACAATTTTAATTAAAAAAATTTTATTCAAAAAACTTTTAGAATTAAATTAATGTCTAAAACAAGCACCGCTTATATTTAATAGACGTCTATTAAATATAAGCGGTGCTTGTTTTAGACATTAATTTAATTCTAAAAGTTTTTTGAATAAAATTTTTTTAATTAAAATTGTAGAAGATAAACATATATTAATTTGTTTTAATATTCAAATTTTATTATATTTCTTCTATCAAGTAAAAGGCCTTTCTATTTTATTTTATATATAATATATAATTATATCTTGGCTTCAATAAATCTCATTATGCAGTGTCAATAAGTTTAAGTAAACCTTAAAAATAGCTCACACTGTTCTTTGATTCTGTCAGAGCATAGATAAATCTTGAATTATAAAGATGATCTATGTCTCGAAACATTATTTATTTACACGTGGTGAGTGCTTTGGTACAGGTTAGTTTTTTTTTTTTTTGATTTTAATATTTTGAATATATTTCAGGACTGAAGACGGAATTGCTTTGAACTATATTTGTTTTTTGAAGATATAGTGCATGCTTTGAGAGATTTCTGAATTTACTTATTCGAATATTTAAATATATTAAATATTTCAAATAAATTATATTCTTTGAGAGGTCCTTTAAGTGTGTTCATGTTTTTAAGATGCAAATGGCGTTTTGAGGGCAAGACCAGAAACAAATTTTGTCTCCTTTAAATATTTATTTATTAATTTTAGGGACTTTCGTGTATCTTTTGGTTTATTTATTCCATTTGACATTGTATATTGAGTTTAGATATATACGTCTATTAAATATAAGCGGTGCTTGTTTTAGACATTAATTCAATTCTAAAAGTTTTTTGAATAAAATTTTTTTAATTAAAATTGTAGAAGATAAACATATATTAATTTGTTTTAATATTCAAATTTTATTATATTTCTTCTATCAAGTAAAAGGCCTTTCTATTTTATTTTACTTATATATAATATTAGGCCAAGATTGTTGTATATGGTACAAAATGAGGTAAGTCTTTTATCTTTCAAGTTCTTCATCTAGATCAAATCAATCCAAGGTAAACAATACAATAAACTTATTTAAAATGAATTTTAAATGAAAATAAAATAATTCGGCTTATCTGTACCAAAAATCATTAGTATCAGCTATGATAATAGAAAGTTCAAGAAATCTAGACAGTGTCACATTCATCTATATAACAATTCTATACTCAAACAAACTCGACAAGATCACAGAGGCAAATTGCAGAAATGCGCACGTTTCAAACTGATTGGTTTTCGTCAGTACAATGTATGCTAGTGACTCCAAATCTGTCAATTATCTATATTCGCCATACACAGAGACCAAGATATTAATAATACACTTTCGCCATCTAGAGTATGCAAAATACATACACAGAGACTCTAAGATATTAATAATTCACTAACGCCATCTAGAGTATGCAAAATACACACAAGACATACCTTTGCGAATTAATTCAAGTAAAGAAATGTATTCTCGATATTTTCACGTTACCAACGCAGAATATCAAAAATACATTTCTTTACTTGAATTAACTCGTAAATGTCCAGTGGAACTTCCTTGTAAATAATTCAAAATTTAAGGAATCCACTGAATTTTATTTCAAGGAGTATGAGCAATGTTAATAGAAAGTTCTAGAAATCGAGACAGTGTAACATACATCTGTATAACAATTCTATACTCAAACCAACTCGACAAGTTTTTGTAGATCAAAGAGGCAAATTGTAGACATGCGCACGTTTCAAACTGATTGGTTTTCGTCAATGCAATATATACTAGTGACTCCAAATCTGTCAAGTACCTATACTCGCTATACACAGAGACTGCAAGATTGCAAGATATTAATAATACACTAGCGCCATCTAGAGTATGTAAAATACATACACAGAGACTAAAAAAAAAACTGAGGTATACAATACAAAACATGACCTTAAATACACAGCTCTGGTACAAAAAATAGAGGGGTGGAAAGAGATGGTTTACAATCAATGAAAAATATTAAGTAGAGGGATCTGTTAAATCCTATTTGATCATTCAATAAAATTTGTCTTTCATAATATCTATTTATAAGTTTCTTACAGATTTAGTTCCTGACTTTTTTTTTCGATAAGTAATATTTCATAGTTCATAGTAAAATTATGACCAGTCTCTAACAAATGGTTGGCATACGTTGAATTTGGTTTATTATTAATATAACATTTTTCATGTTGTCACAGCCCCGTCATATAAACTTTCAAAAACATTAATCAAAATTATTCTAACAGAAACTAACTTTGAAGCCAAATTTGCAATAAAAAACTCTTATCAACTTATACAAAAAATTAAGCATATACACATCCCAAACAATGCCAAACTTGTTTCCATTGATGTAAAAAACTTATTTCCTAGTATACCGGTCAGTGAAGCCATAAAATTAGTTGATGATTTATTACTCCAAAAACGAACTAATCCTGTTGTGAAAACAGAAATATTAGATGCCTTGAACGTTTGCCTAGATCAAAATTACTTTATGTTCAACGGCAAAGTCTAACAATGGGTAACCCATTAAGCTCCTTGTTATCAGAAATATTCATGGATCACGTAGAAACCAATATCCAAATATCCCATATTTTAAAGATTTCGTTTATTGGTACCGCTATGTAGATGACATAATTTGTTTATTGAATGACACAAATAAATAACTTTGTTCATTTTTGGAATCAATCAATAAATCATATCCAACAATTGAATTCACACATGAAGATGAAGTAAATGATAGCATCCATTTCTTAGATTTAAAAATCATCAAAATTAATAATAGACACGACTTTTCCATATACAGGAAACCTACACATACAAATGGTACGATTCTTTATACTTCAAAGCATCCATTTTCACAAAAATTATCAGCTTACGCTTTACAGATTGGATAACATACCCATGACGAAAGAAAATTTTGACAAAGAAGATAAAAACATTAAACAAAGAGCTTTCAATAATGATTTTAATCCGTTAGTTATAGATAATTTACATGATAAAATAAATTACAAGAAAGCATTATCACTTATTTATCCAAAATTCCAAAATTCAAACTAATAAAAATTTATTTCATTAATATACATAGGCCAAAAATCTGAAATGATTGCTAGATATTTTAATAAAAAAGAAAATTATAACATCTCTTTTAAAACCTTTTATTATTTAGGCAGTGTAATAAAAACTAATAAAGACGTCATTCCTAAAAACAAAAAATCAGGAGTTTACAAGTTAACATGTAGTGATTGCCCATGTGTATATGGGGGACAGACAGGCCGTTCATTCCAAACAAGGATACGAGAACATGAAAAAAGTTATATTAATAATAAACCAAATTCAACTTATGCCACCCATTTGTTAGAGACTGGTCATAATTTTAATATGACCTATGAAATATTACATATCGAAAACAAAAGTCAGAAACTAAACCTGTTAGAAACTTCATAGATCAATAGATATAATAAAAGACAAATTTTATTGAATGATCAAATAGATTTAAACCCCCCCTACTTAATATTTTTCATTGATTGTAAACCATCTTTTTCCACCCCTCTATTTTTTGTACCGGATCTGTGTATTTAAGATCATGTTTTACATTGTACACCTCAGTTTTAATATTACCCTGATGAAGTCATGGTATAACGAAACAATTGTCGTGTAAATCAATAAAATAGCGGAAGTTAACATTTGTTTTTCCTATATTGAAGATGGATTTCCGTCAAGTAAAGACCTAGACAATCAAAAATATTTTATTTTACTGCTTCAATGATTGGGGGTGAGTCCATATCTGCCGAAACACATATTTTGAGTTACGGTGTATGTACACCACCATCTTCTCACTCTATTGCAATGTTTTCCTGAAAGAAATACAGCGTGGTGAAAGCTTTCATATTAAATTATTCAAAGCATCCTGATTGCAATCTATTCTAAACTTTCTCGAAAAAATCATTACTGCAGACCCTTTTCAGTTGAATATATAATCAGAAAAATATCTTACCTCGGTTCCCTTCTGCAGCCCTTCGTCAATTACGGGTCCTTTTCTCCCTCTTTTCTACCAGTCATGTGAAGCTACACATCAGAGATCATCGAGGTTTTAATGAGAGACATTCAACATCCCCTAGCTTTTTGGGTTGCTTAAAACTTCGTAATTTTGTTCATTTATTCATTCGGAATTTTTCTTACGTTTTTGATGCCGCTCAATGTGGGAGACTTTGATGGAGGTAAATGTTAACGGTGAACTTTAGGCTTCGTTTGAACCCAATTCAAAATTAATTCAACTTCATATTATGTGGCGCTGAAGGATATACACTAGCTTTTGCCGGATATTATTTATTTCGGATGATACAAGTATAATGAGGATGAGTAAATAAAAGCGAGATATCCCGAGTGAATACACACATGTAGCATTATTAGTGAATGAAGTTAATGATAAAACATATATTTCAATCGAAAACTTCGATAAATATTCATAAGAGTTAATAAGATGTCCGTATATTTAGCGCGCTCGGATGTAAGTAGTTAAATTCATTTGAATAAAAATGGATTTATTTAGCTTATACCTGAAAAAGATTAACATGAAATTTTAAATACAAAAGCAAAACATTCTTTGATCTTTATAGAATTATATTTTTTTCGAAAATACGTTATTGAAATTATCTTACAAAACACATTTTTTTGTGGGCATATGAAATTTCAAGTATTGTATAATATTGTCAAAACACGAAAGACTTTTTGAACACAAATAAATTGATAGAAAATAAAACTCACTTCCTTGGTCAGAATATTATTAGGCATCATCAAAATTTTCTCTTCTTTCCTTAATTACAAAGAAAATATTCAAATATTTAATACAGAAATTTCAGGTTTCAAAAGGTTTGAGGCAAGGATGCTGTATTTCGCCAAACTTATTCAACATATATGTTTTGGTAGCATTGAAGAAGTAGAAAAGTGAAGTAGAAAATATGGGTGTTAAGATAGGTGATAACTTTATATACACTTTACAGTTTGCCGATGACTAGGTACTTATTGCTGAAGACAAGTTTGACATGGAATATATGATTACAAAACTGATATAGGAATATTGGAATTGGGGAATGAAAGTAAACTTGGAAAAAACAAACCATCTGTATGTAGGATCGAAAGGAGTAACAAACTTGGATTTAGAAGATATGGGAAAAATAGATTGTGAAAATTATAAGTACTTCGGAGTCAATTTCAACACGATTGGAACGTATAATAAAGAAATCGAAGAAAGGATAATTCAGGCAAGGAGAGCAATTGGTAGCTTAAACGAAAACCTACTGAAAAGTAGTCTTCTGAATGGTTTAGAGACATGGGGGATCACAGAGAGATATGAGAAAAAGATCGAGGCAGTTGAAATGAATGCGATAAGAAGATCGATGAGAATTTTCCGAAGAGATTCTGGAATTAAGTAATTAAGGAACAAATGGGAATTGAAGACGACATAAGGGATGATGTAGAAATGAAACACTTAAGGTGGTACGGACATGTGACCTGGGTGGATGACGAATGTTGGCCAAAAAAACTAATGGAATGGCAACCTGTAGAGAAGAGGAAAAGAAGACGTCCTAAAAATAGCTGGGGTGAAGGAATAAGAATAGTGCGAGACAACATTCGGTTGAACTTCCACCGCACGCGTCCAGTGACTGGCGATAGCGACATTGCTTTAGGCATCAAAACTTAATCCTCCATTTCACCGGGATGAAACTAGAATCTTAGACAAGAAGCGCACCCAGCGCGTCAAGCTACGATGTCATGGGGGGCATTTTTCAAGGCATCAGTCGTTTCTGGATAGTCAGCGTAACCCTTATCTTTAACGGATCCCCACAAAAAGTAGTCCTCCGAGGTAAAAATGAGCTTCATCGCTAAAGATGATTTTCTAGGAAAATGCTCCTCTTAGGCCATCCAATCATCAGCCCATTGACCGAAGTGGAAACGCATCGGATAGTCATTAGCAGGGTCTGACTGGACAGGTCGGCAGCTCGGCAATTGCCGAGCTATGGGCGTGGTAGTTAAGCGATTTCGATTCTTTCGAAGAACAACCAATTAGGAAAGTGAACGATGGGAAAATAGCTACAAAAATAACTAAATTAAGATATGACGCAATATTGAATATCAATATACAGTGCTTAGGCAATAAACTTGACGTAGTGGAGAATGTATTAAACGCTGACAACTACAAAGTGGCATGTATAACTGAACATTGGATGAACCAAGATCAAATGAAAGGCGTAAATATTCGTAATTATAAAGTGGCAAATGCCTTTAATCGTAGTAAATTCAAACACGGCGGTTGCGTAATTCTTCTAAGAGAGAACATTCAGTTTGAACCTGTGGAATCGATAAATGATTTATCAATTGAAAAAGAAATTGAAATGTGTGCGATATTTGAGAAGACCACAAAAACATATTATTTATGTGTTTACAGGTCCCCTCAGGGAAATATCGAATTGTTTGTTGATCGGCTAGATGGTCCCCTGAATATCATGGCCGATAAGCCGAATCATAATATACTGATAGCAGGTGATTTTAATATAAATTTCAATGGAACAAACAGTGAGGAGCTGAAGAAAAAAAAACACTCGTCTCATACGGTGTACATGTCATTTTTAATCAGGCATCACGTGTTACACAGACGTCAAGCAATTGCATTGACAACATTTTCACTAATTTGAATCGTTCCTTCTACAAAGCCGCAACAATTAATTATCACTTGTCGGATCATCTGGCGCAGAGACTGGACATACTACAGGCAAACATCCCTAAAAAACAGAAATATAAGATGGTGCGCATTATAAATGAGAATAATATTAGCCGCTTTCGTGAACAGCTGCGGAACGTAGATTGGGGATGTATTTGTATGAGCTCAGCCCAATATTCCTTCAGGATCTTTCATCAAACAATAACGCACCATTTCAATCAGTGCTTTCCTGAAAGAAAAAAAAAAGTTTTTGATTCTTGTGAGAAAAAATGCCTAAAAACACCAGAAATGATTGACATTAAAAACAAATTAGGTGCATCATACACAATATATGAGGTAAAAAGAGATGATGGTTCAAGGAAATTATACATGAGATTGAAAAATAAATATAAACAGCTGTTAAATGATACCGTCAAAGATAAAAGTTCAAAATTCGTCAATGAAGCAGAAAATAAGAGTCGTGCGATATGGCAGGTAATAAATTCAAAATTAAAATCAGAGACAGGAAAAGTATACCCCTCATCACTATCAGAAGAAACGTTCAACCGGTATTTTTCAACGGTTGCGGAAAAGTTAACTGGAGCTAACACCAATCCGGAATCGAGTGTAAAAATGTTGAAAAATAAAAATCAAGGTAAAACTTCACGCTCATTTTTTTGACCCCCACAACACCAGAGGAAATTTTGAGGGTTGTATCAAAAATGAGAAATAAAACTTCCGAAGATGTATATGGCTTCTCCGTGAAAATGTTGAAAGAGGTCATCTATTGTCTTGCTGATCCTATCTCTTACCTCATTAACGATTGCTTCCAGCAGGGCTACTTTCCGGAAGAACTGAAGATTGCGAGGGTGATATCGGTCCACAAAAAAGGTAATCAAGAGCTATACGAGAACTATAGGCCAATATCTATCCTGCCAGTTGTCTCAAAAATCTATGAGAATCTCCTCAAAACTAGAATTGTCACATTTCTGGAAAAAAATTCGTTGCTTGGCAGTTTCCAGCATGGTTTCAGAGAGGGTAAATCTACTACCACAGCTTTGGTTCACATTGTTGAGTACATCCTGAATGCATTGGATGATGCAGATGATGTGATGCTGTCCTGCTTGGATCTAAGTCGAGCGTTTGATTGTGTCAACCATGAAAAGCTTCTGCATAAGTTGGAATACATTGGCATAAGAGGGCCAGTTTTGAATCTGTTGGAGTCGTTCCTTAAGGATAGGTACCAAATTGTAGATTTGGAAGTAAAAGGTCCTCCAAGATGAAGATTACTGCGGAAGTCCCCCAGGGATCTGTACTCGGGCCTATGCTTTTCCTCCTATATATCGATGACCTGATATATAACGTTGGTGCTGATGATGAAACCCTCTTCGCTGACGATACAACATTTCTGAATAGAGCCAAGGGCAGAAATCTACTCCTAAATAAATCTCATGAAACAGTCAAAGATGCGATAGAATGGTTTAGTTCAAATGACATGAGAGTGAACGAAGAGAAAACAGGAGTTGATTGTGAGCACAAAACATCAAGAACCAAAAAGTATTTCTCTGCTTGGGGTTTCAATCAGCGGAAACTTAACTTGGCTGAAGCACATAAATGAATTATGCCAAAGACTCTCAACAGCATCATTTTCAATAAGAAGAATAAAGAACTTGCTCACAGAAAAAGAAGCGTTACTTACATATCACGCACATTTCCACAGCAGGATGAGCTACGGCATCATTTTATGAGGTTCATCTTCAGAGGCAGAAAGAGTGTTCCTGAAACAGAAAAAAGCTTTAAGATTAGTAGCGGGAGTAAACCAGGTCACTAGCTGTAGACCACTTTTTAAGAAATATGGAATACTTATTTTAACATGCTGTTATATCCTTGAGTGTATTATGTATGTGCACAAAAATCGGGATAATTTCCAGACACACTCGACGATTCACAGTCATGACACCCGGTATAGGAACAACTTTGTTGCCCCAAGACATAGACTGCAGAGGACACAGAACACCCATATATTTAATGGAATGAAAATCTATAACCGACTTCCACAATCCCTAACAACACTGCATTCTACAACTTTCAAGCGAAAAGTTAAAGCGATTCTAACCGAATGTGCATTTTATTCAATGGATGAGTTTATGAAGTACCAGTTCTAGTCATCTACTTGCTGTGTTTCAGTTCGTATCTTGGTGTAATAGTTTGTTTTTTATTGATTGTTATAGGTTTTAAAGTTGAAATATTTTAGTATGACATATTTACAAGTTTTTATTTATGATGTACATTATCATATATTTCTTTGACAATCCCTGTAAAATTTTGAGGGTAACTAATAAATTTATTATTATTATTATTGTTATTGCCGACGGGGCCAAATGGCAATTAGGGGCCAGGGGGCCAAATCCAAAAATAAAATATTTAGAACAAATAAAATCGAAGCAAGAGAAAATAAAAAAAACGTCGAAAATAAGTATTATATCTTTTATCTTTGTACAACTGGACGCCAAACACTGCGGCCGAAGTCTATCATTGTAGCCGCAATTGACATTGCCTAGCAGAAAAACCCCGGATAGTTCGGGGAAGTACCTGGACTCGGATTGGCACTCGCCGCCATCCAAGATTCAATCTTATTTACAAATATAACAGATAGCGAGCATCTTTCGGCCGAGTAACAGTGTGAAAAGGTATATACAGTGCAAATTTGTGTTTTTTTAGTGAATAATTGATTAATTTTCATAAAAAAGGTAAGTTTATTGTAGCATATACTTACATACAAAATTAACTTGATTTTTATTTGATTCATTTAGTTTCGCATGGTACTAGTACTACATAATAATAGTAGACTTGATATTTGACATTATACTAAAATCAAGGTAAAGGGTTTTTTTCATATTTCAAGTTATATGCTCCTTTGGTCATTTTCGAAAGGTTTTAAAATGAAATGAATTTCGAATGTCTTTTAAGCTATCTTCTGTTCTTAAAAGTACGTATTATATGGAAATTTTTTATTTTTGATTTTGACATTGGTTTATGCTTCATTCAAATTTAATAAAAAGTTATTTTTTTTCCGAAAAAGTGCCAAAATGGTAATATTTGAGGGAATTAAAGAAAAACGTCATTTGAAGAACTGCTTCATAATACAACCTTGTACCCATGAGCGAAATTTGACCCATTATTTATAATATTTAAAAAAAAAATAATTGTGCAGATTAGAATTGTTTTTTATTCCATTACTTATATAATATTGTATTATCGCTCATCGTCCGTTGTAGACTTTAAAATTTCCAAAACATATACGGAAATTGCAGATAACATAAGAGTGTAATTGTCTTGTAATAGATTTGGCACATAGTTTATTTTTATTTTTTACTTTCTGGAAATGAAAAGCGGTAAATTTTTTGCAGATGGATGAGCCACCAAAAAAGGCAAAGAGAATTTATAAAACTGGAACTGAGAAACGGGCACAGCGACAAGAAAAAATGTTGGAGCAAGCTGCTGATTCTTCTGATCAGAGTAATATAAAATCTTTTTCAAAGAAAAATCCAAATGAAAACTTTGAAAAAAAACCGTCAATTTTAAAAGATGCACTCGACTTCGGCACTTCTTTCTCGACTTCTGATTCTTCTAAAGTAACTAGAGATTGTAATGAAATACTAGCTTATATTCCAGATGTTAGTATGACAACTTTGTTTCCCGAAAAAAGCGCCTGTGATAACACAAAAGAGGAATGTGGCGTAAAAATCGAAAACGAAGAATTGGAGCTTGGAGGTAGTATGGTACTAGACGATCCAGAAGATGTAGTCAAGTTTTTCACACCGCCCATACATTCTTCTGTGTACTCAAAAATATAATTTTTGTCTTCACATCCAATTCAACCTGAATCTTAAAAATGTATTTCGGAAGAATTGTATTTTCCATCCTTGAGGGGACAAAGTTCCCAGAAATTGGTTGTCTTATTCATCACAACTAGACTAATTATTTTGTTCGATATGTATGACGTTTAGTTCAAAATCATCGAATTTTATAACGGGCTACAATGATTTTCGACATATATATCAGTCGGCACAAATACACGAAAAATCTCAAAGTCATATTCAAGCATTAAATATATATTAAAAAAACGTATATAAGACAGTAATTTATTTCCACAAAAATGTTTGTACTGATACAACAATTGTTTCACCACGATGTGGCTTCTTCAGGTATTACATTGTACTGTCTGATGGTATTGAGTGTAACCGAGTTTATATACATTTTTAGGTACGTGACCAAATAATAGAAGCACAAGTCATAAAAACTCTAGGTGTTTATTGGAGTTTGCCGCTAAAAATGCCATTAAGGAAAAATATTCAGTAATGGAGAATGATCGACATCTGCTTGTTCGTTCAAAAGGATTTTACGGGCATTATACCTGTTGATTTCAAGAAATTCTAAAAGTGTTAATCTAGAACTTTTGCTTTCAACTTGGATAATTTCGTAATTATTGTTGAAATTATGCCCGAATACCTTAAGATGATTAGCATATGTCGAATGTACAGAATTGTATATATATAACCCCTTTGGTGTTCTTGGATACTTTTCTTGAATGATCTACCAGTCTGGCCAATGTATACTAAAGGGCAATCTTTGCAAGTTAACTTGTAGACTCCGGATTTATTTTCTTTATTTGTACGATCTTTATTGTTTTTTATGTAGGTACTAAGGCTATTAATTGTCTTAAAAGCCGCGTTATAATTGAGACAACTTTTGAAATATTTAGCAATATTTTCAGATAATCCATTGACATAAGACAACGAAAAATATTTTTGTGTATTGTCCTCTTTTATGATTGGGTACACGAGATTTAATGCCATTTTCTTTTGTTTATTGGATACCATTTTGTCTATAAGAAAGGGATTGTAACAGTTGTTTGACGCTATTTGTTTAATAATATTTAATTCTTTCATAACGTTTTCAGAATTTAAAGGGACATTCAATAATCTATGAATAAAACTATTATATGCTGACATCTTTTGGTTAGTGGGGTGGTTTGAAGTTTTATGTATTGTGATGTCTGTATGTGTTGGTTTGTGAAAAATACTAAAATAATGTAAATTATTTAATCTTGTTATAGTGAGGTCAAGAAAATTAATACTTTGATTCTTTTCTTCTTCGATTGTGAATTTGATTTTTGGGTGGAGTTTATTAATGAAATTCGTGAAGATATGTAGTTGTCGGTCGGTGCCTTTGAAACAACAAAAAATGTCATCTACATATCTGTACCAAAAAAGAAAATATTTGCTTATAGGATTCAGGTGTATTTTTGATTCCAGATCATCCATTAATATTTCAGCTAAAATTGAACTGAGTGGATTTCCCATTATTAAACCATTGTCAGAAATATAGACGGTTCCGTTAAATTGAAAGTAGTTTTGTTCGAGACATATTTCCAGGCAATTAAGTATATCATTTATTTTGATGGGATTGGTATTATTTTTAATTAATAGTTTTTTTACAATTTGTACTGTTTCAACTGGAGGTATACTAGGGAATAAATTTTGTACATCAAAAGAAATTAATTTACAATTTTTGGGTGCTTATTTAGGATTATTGACATTATATGTTTTATAGCTTAACAAGATATTGCGTATAGAGGAAAAGATGAAGCTACATTTAATTTGATAACAGATAATAATGGCACTGAAGCGATAAATAAAGGAATTTTTTTGGAACTATTATAGTTTTGTTATCAGCAAAATATGACGACATATTAAAAATTCACGCCGAAAAGATTGCAGAACAGGCGTCGTTACGTAAAAATAAACATGGAAGTAACCGCGACCTTAGTAACTCTCTTAAGTAAATCTACTGTAAATAAAATAATAAATATAATAGGAAATAAAATTAAACTAAAAATAGCCGAAGATGTACAAAAAGCTGGGTATTACAGTGTTCAGATAGATTCTTTACAAGATATTAGTGTTGTAGAACAATGCTCTATAATAGTGCCTTATGTAAACGAACAAGGTTTATAGTATAGGAAAGGTTATTAGACATTGTTCCAGTAGAAATCAGTACAGGTCTGGTACTAAAAAACAAACTTATCGATGTTATTAATAGCGTAGGTCTAGATGAACAAAAAATAATTGGATGTAGCTTTGATGGGGCAGCAAATATGTCTGGACAATATAATGGTCTTCAAGCTCATATTAAGAGTTTTGCTCCAAAATCTGTGTATACTTGGTGTTATGCTCACATCTTAAATTTGGTTATTGCTGATAGCACTCAATGTCATGTGAAAGTAAAGACCTATTTTGACTTGCTGAATCGAGTAGCATGCTTTATTTCTGAGTCATATAAAAGGTTTCGTGTTTGGGAGGATTTAAATCATGCAGAAAAAATATGCGAAAATTAGTGAAAATTGGAAAAACTCGGTGGTGGAGAAAAAGCAAAGCTACATCGAATTTATTTGGCTTTTTCGACGACTACGCCAAAGAAATTTTCTCTACCCTTTTACTTGTGCTCAAGGAAATAAGTTCAGGTCCGGAATTCGACAGTAGAACAAGTTCAGAAGCTCTCTTCTAGAAAATTTTACCAAATATGACACAATACTCATTTCGTTCATGGTGATGAAAATATTCCAATAGGCTTCACCATGCTACACCAAATTATCTTCAAGCTGAAGGTATCTATTTCTTGCAGGCTTATCATATTGTAAATAATACAAAAGATAACATTAATAATATGTACAATAACTTTCTCCTATTTGTCGAAAAAACAAACAGCTTTGTAAAATACTTGATGGAGAATGAGGCAATCATCATCGCAGATATTATAATTCAAGAAAAGCTTCCCCAGGAAAGATCTAGAAAAAGAAAATTGATGGCTGGAGAGCACACTAAAGATTTTGTTGTTGTCGACCCATTAAAGGCATTTGAAGTTAATATTTATAAGACAGTTGTTAATCAAGCAGTTCAGAGTACAAGGGACAGATTTGAACAAAATAGCAAATTTTATGAATATTTTTCTTACCTTGATCCTACAAATTATAAAAACTATGATCTAGCTACTATTCCTACCGCATTGAAATCTATATCCGAAACACTTGAAATTGATGACTTAGAGTTAAGAAACGAACTTTCCAATTTTGTACAATTATTCAATTCTTTAAAAAATGATAGTTTAATAGAATTATGTGTAAATAAATCTGATAAAAATAAATGTTTGGGTTGTATTCACTGTAATTTCAAGATATTGAGGAAGCACAATATGCATATATGTACCCGTACAAATTTATACATTGTGTACAAATATATCCTTTCTCTTCCTTGTACTCGAGTCGCATGCGAAAGAGTATTTTCACTTTTGAAGGTAATTAAAAACCGACTAAGATCGCTTTTAGGTCAAGACTTATTACAATCTTTAATTTTAATAAATATTGAAAAAGACTTACTGAAAAATATTGACTATGATACTATTTCATGATTAAATACTCCTTGTTATTATCTAATGTACTATAATATATTTTACTTATCTTTCTAAATATCTTTCTTTTTCTACTTTCTTACCTTTTTTTGGTTTGTTCAAAATTTTTTTACCTGCATACAAGATTCGTATTCTATCTACCTAAATAAATGAAGAAAATAAAAGTGAACTTCTTTTTTTAATTCACTGATAAAATACCCATATTCTGAAGTCCGATTTGTATATAAAGGGGCCAAATTTGTCTTTTTGCCGACGGGGTGAAATCAAGCCACTCCGACCCTGGTCATTAGGTTTCACTTCTGGCACTAGTTGGACTTTGTATTGGTAGTAATATACTATTTATTCGTTATCAAATTGAAGTTTTATATTTGAATATAATTACATGGCACGTCAAAAAAATCAGATACATAATAATAATAAAGCAAGGTAAATACATAATAATAATAATCTTTACAAATACACACACATACATGTACGGTGATCTGTAAAATATACGTTACTGGAACATTTATACACTAACAAAAGTACATTTTGAGCTACTGAGATGTATAGGATAGGATAGGAATTCATCCACACTATAAAAGGTTGTTTCTAACAGCAACTTCTTACTTGTCTGTACAAACCGTGATATTGGTAAGTCCTTGAGCCTTTGAGGTATTCTGTTATAAAACTTGAAGCACCAATAATTTATAGAAGTTTGTGAGGTCTTCAATGAAGTTTATTACTAGGTCGTCTTTGTGTCTGGTGTTATAACGAGTGGAGATAACTTTTACGCGTGAACACTTCCCGGTGATCGTGCGCGAACTTCAAGCATGCCAAGATGTAAACCGATAGGATGGTAAGCATACCGTGCCTTTTGAAAATTACGCGATAATTTGATGTCCTTGATATACCCGAAATAATTATGATGGCTTACTTTTGTTTCAGGAGGACTCTACTTCCCAACAGGATAATCCCATAACTAGGGATGTAGTGAAAATTTGAGTGATAAACAACCTTTCATATTTCCTCTGAAGCAAAATCTTTCATCCTTCTCATTATATATATAAAGCTATAGACAACTTCCTGGTAATTCCTGTCATGTGTTCCTTCCATTTGGGATCTTTTGAAATGGTAATTCCTAATAGATTTAAGGTGGGCCTATGGTTTGTGTTATTTACGACTTTCGTATTCTGTGTTTTATCAACAGTCAGCTTCAAACCATTGGCATTAAACCATTTTTCAGCATACTTTATTGTGTTTTCAGACAGGTGGTCCAGCTGGTCTCGTGATTGGGACTGATTCAAGAAACTGCCGTCGTCTTCGTATAGACAGGCCATGCTACAAGAAATATTCTCCGGTAGGTCATTTAGGTATGCGAGAAATAGCATAGTTCCAAGTATTGATCACCGCGTGGCTCATACTTTGATTTTGCTGACTTCAGATGTTTCATTCTTCCAAGTTACAGCTTGCTGCCTGTAAGATAGGACTTGAAGATGTTCAATGCGGTACCTCTAACACCATAGTAATGTATTAAACTTATTCAATAATATTTCTCTTATGACGCAATCGAAAGCTTTATTCAAGTCTAGTGAAAGAACCTCCGGAAATTGATGTGCATATTGCCTCTGTGATCCCTTTAATGACATCTATTAAGGCAGTTCATTAAAAAACTAACCAGTCTATTCTTCGATATCATCTCCATTAGCTTAGATATAGTCAGCAGAATTGAAATTGGCCGGTAATTTTTGGTTAAATTGATATCGTCCTTTTTATGTATCAGGACGACTCTGACAACTTTCAGCCTTTCCGGAAATGTACCAAACACAAGTTGATCACATCACAGACTGGCAGGGACAAATGGAAATATTCTCTTAAATAATGAGTATTCAAACCGTTTATATCTGTGGTCTCTTTGTTTGTGACAAGCATTGATTTGCACGCGGTTAATATTTTACCTTTGTAGGTTTTCATCTTCTTTATAGCTTCCTCGTTCGTTCGTTCTTTCTCTTATTTCTGAAAAGTAATTATTTAATTCATTTTTTTCCAGTGTACTGGTACGTTTGGTATTTTTTTAATTTTTCCTGCTTCCTTATTGATAACATTTCAGATTGCTTTCGATTTATTCTCGGCTCCCTCAACAGTTTTTGTGTTTTCAAGTTTGCTGCGCTCAACCACTGCTTGAACGCAGCTAGTAGTAGTAGGTTTCGAGAAGCTTCATCCCTTCTGAGTCGGTATATGGTTTGTGTCGCTTCGATTGCTTTTATCATTTTCATATTTTTCTTTTTCTTACATATGTGAGACTTATTTTATTATGATTTTTATTTTTGGAAAACAATTTTCAAACTTGCGTTGAAACATCTCATTAAAGTTTTCGTAGTATTTAGTTTATGTCCTGTAGCTGTACCTCAAAAATTTAGATGCATTCTTCTTTTAGATTTTATTTGATTTTAGTGTCCTTATTTTTGTTTTAAGGTATATTTAAGTCCATTGCTACCAGTTGTGCCAGATGATCAGACAGATTTGGTTCTCTTGTATTCTTATAATCAGTATTCCTTTGCAGGTTAACGAAAACATTATCAATACACGTTTGTATCCCACTCACCACACGGCTAGGTTCATCAAAGACGTGATACAGGCCGTATGACATGAACAGTTCCATGGTTCATTTTTATCACGACTTTCAGATAAAAAGTCAACGTTAAAATCACCAGCCAGGCAGATATTTGCACATCCCATGTTGAATATGAATATGAAATCAAAACCAGAATCTACAAAACGACGATCAGACCTATTATGACATACTGTGCGGAAACAAGACCAGATACTGCAAAAACCAAACGATTGCTAGAGACAACAGAAATGAGGGTGCTTAGAAGGATTGCCAGAAAAACACTTCTTGACAGGGAAACAAGTGAAAACATACGAAGAACCTGTAAAGCGGAAAACATCAATGAATGGACACTAAAAAGAAAAATTGAATGGAACTCCCATATAGAGAGAATGGACGATTCAAGAATTGTCAGAATAGCACGTGACAAATTCCTACTAGGCCACAGAGATCAAGGTAGGCCTAGCAAAAGATGGAGCGACAACCTGAGCGCACAGTAGGCAAGGGAACAAAGAATGAACAGGCGACCTCGCCTAATATGGAGACAGAAGAAGAAGAATGTTGAATATGTGAGTCTTCATACTGAGGTTTTTATGCAAATTTATCAACAGAGAAGTACGAGAAATGTTCAGTTCTTGAACACGATGACGAGTTGATGTTGATGGATGTTCAGACATATTCTAGGCTACAGCAGCAATGTTTTCAGGTGTGATCACTGGACAAGAACGAGAACGACTTGTTTCATAAAAAAGCGCTTCAGTTTTCACAACAAACAGATCTAAAAATTTCGATGAGGGCATTTCATTTTTATTGAATTTCCTCTTAAAAATCTAATAGATTTCATACTAGATTTAGCACTTAGGAAATTAGTTTTCTTCAAGCGTGAATCGACCCATTCAGTTAATATCAAATATTGAGCCAACTCTCTGTCGACAGACGAATGACAGAAATATTGCCAGACTCGAAATAACCACTACTTAAAATTGCAAAATCTAGATGGCCCATCCTTTAGATGAAATTTTTTATCAAACAATCGGATCTATGTATGTATATAAGAGGAATAACGACAATAGTTCGAACTTGTTGAGCGTGATAATGAAAACTGGAAAGCATATTTTCTAATTTTGAATCCTAATAAGGACTCCTAGTCAGTCTAGCATAACAAAGTTCCTTCGTGACTGCGAAATGAGCCCCGGCCGAAGATCTGAAAGTTTCGCGTCAACGACACAAGGTCCCTTAACTGAGTTTGTTAATTGCTCCGAAATTGGTGGCGACACTTCGAGGTGTCTCTTCCGTGTGCAAGAGACTAACGCCAAATTAAGTTGTTTTGAAAAGTTCAGATACGGAAAGTTAGCCGGTGTTGAAAGTTGGCGCGATCTTACACCCAAACTGATCACGTTTGGGAAACTGCTGGAGACTCCGCTAAAAGTGGGTAGGTTGGGAGAAACCAGATAGGTGGTGGACTTGGAAATGAGAATTCCTTTGAGGAAGCAAGATAGTTTTTCATTGTACTTGTTGAATACTGAATTACCCACTAATTATTTCGACCGGAGCCTCCATAGAATTTTATATTTTATTATGTTCGATTTGATGATTCTCATTACATCGTGTTACAGGCGTGTTGGTTAAGCGCTTCCAATTTTTTCGGAGATAAATTAAAGAGGATTGATAAAGACGTTATGCAGGAAGGTCAGGAAAATGCTAATTTAAAATATGACGCAATATTAAATATAAATATACAGTGTATCAGAAATAAAATTGAGCGACTAGAAAAGATATTAAATGCTGAAAAGTACAAAGTGGCATGTATAACGGAACATTGGTTGAATGAAGACCAACTGAAAGGTATGACAGTTATTAATTATAAAGTAGCTACTGCCTTTGCTCGTGATGCATTCAAAAACGGTGGTTGCTTGATCCTTGTGAGTGAGGGCACACAATTTGAACCTGTGGAAGCTATACATTGTTTATCAATTGAAAGACATATAGAAATGTGTGCAATATTCGAAAAGCCCACCAAAACATGCTATATATGTGTCTACAGACCTCCCCATGGAGATTTCGATTTATTTATTGATCGGCTAGATGGTGCCATGAATATCATTGCCAGCAAATCGAGTCATAATGTACTGATTGCAGGTGATTTCAATGTGCAGTTTAATGGAGTTAATAATGAGGACTTAAAGATTAAAGAAACACTCATTTCAGACGATATGCATGTGGTTTTCAGTCAGGCATCACGTGTAACGCATAAGTCAAGTAATTGCATTGATAACGTTTTCACAAATTTGAATCGTTCCTCCTATAATTCGGAAACAATAAATTATCATTTATCGGATCATCTGGCGCAGAGACTCGACATGCAGATAGTAAACATTCCTGAAGAACAAAAATATAAAACGATTCGTATATTGAATAAAGAAAATACTAGCCTGTTTCAGGAACAATTGCAGAATGTAGATTGGGGTTCTATACGTATGGGCACAATACGACACTGTTTCAAGAACTTTCACCAAACTTTGATACATTCTTTCAATCAGTGCTTTCCTGAAAAAAAAGTGAAAGTAGTCAATACTAAAACTAAATGCTGGGAAAAAGCAGAAATAATTGAAATTAAAAAGAAACTAGACGCAGCCCACACAATATATGAGGTAAAAAAAGATGAGAACTCGAAGAAGCTATATACGACATTAAAACAACAATTTAATCAACTTGTGAATGATAACATCAGATATGAAAATTTAAAATTCATGAACGAAGCGGAGAGCCGGGCTATATGGCAGATCATAAATTCCAAAACAAAAACAAAAAAAGGGACATTATATCCTTCGTCATTATCTGAAGAATTATTCAACGTGTATTTTTCAACAATCGGAGAAAAGTTAACTGGACCTAACACCAATCCAGAGTTGAGTGAGAAACTGTTGAAAAACAAAAAGATTAAAATTTCACGCTCCTTTTTTTTGACCCCAACGACACCGGAGGAAGTTATAAAGGTTGTGGCAGAGATGAAAAATAAATCTTCACAAGATATATATGGTTTCACGGTAAAAATGCTGAAAAATGTCATCAATCATTTAGCAGATACTATTTCAGACCTTATAAATGATTGCTTCCAGCAGGGCTACTTTCCCGATGAATTGAAGGTCGCAAGGGTGATACCTGTATACAAGAAGGGAGATAAAGAGGTACTGCCAGTTGTTTCGAAAATTTTCGAGTCCCTCCTCAAAAAAAGGTTGAACTTATTTCTGGAGAGCAATTCGTTGCTAGGAAATTACCAGCATGGCTTTAGAAGGGTAGGTCAACTATCACTGCTTTGGTCCACATTATCGAATTCATCATGGAGGCATTGGACGATGCAGATGACGTGATGTTGACGTGCATGGATTTGACTAGAGCATTCGATTGTGTCAATCATGAAAAACTTCTGCGCAAGTTGGAATGTATGGGAATAAGAGGCACAGCTTTGGATCTGATGAGGTCCTACCTTGAGGATCGCTACCAGATAGTAGATTTGGAACGCAAGCGGTCTTCAAGAATGAAAATTATTACAGGAGTGCCCCAGGGATCTGTGCTGGGACCGACTTCATTCCTAATTTATATAGATGATCTGGTGTGTAATACTGTTGCAGATGATGAGACCCTCTTTGCTGATCATTCTTGAATAAAGCGAAGAATAGAAATTTGCTACTGAATAAGTCAGAGGAAACTGTGAAGGGCGCTGTAGAGTGGTTCAATGTAAATAACATGAAAGTAAATCCAGAGAAAACACAACAGCTGCTTGTGAGCACAAAGTACCAAAACCTGGAAAGCATTTCAATGCTCGGAGTGTCAATTAGCGCAAATTTAACATGGAAGAAGCATGTAAATGAGGTGTGCCATTAGCTCTCTACCGCGTTATTCGCAATACGGCGAATAAAAAGCATACTCACAGAGAAAGAGGCGGTACTTGCTTATTATGCACAATTTCACTGCAGAATGACCTATGGCATAATCCTATGGGGCGCATCTTCAGATGCTGGAGGAGTTTTTCTGAAACAGAAAAAGGCCATAAGACTGATAGCAGGAGTGGGCCAGACCACTAGCTGTAGACCTCTTTTCAAGCAATATGGTATACTTACCTTTGCATGCTGCTATATCCTTGAATGCCTTATGTATATACACAAGAATAAGAACACTTTCCAAAACCACTCAGCGGTTCACAATCATGAAACAAGATCAAGAAATAATTTCATGGCTCCACGTCATAGACTGAAGAGAACACAAAACACACATATATTCAATGGTATGAAAATGTATAATGAACTTCCTCAGCACCCGAAGTCGCTGCATTGTACAGCATTCAAACGGAAAGTTAAGATGATTCTTGCTGATTGTAGTCTTTATTCAATGGTTGAATTTATGACGTACCAATTCTAGTCGTCAATTAATTTTTGTAATTGTTTATAATCGTGTCTATATTAATGTCTAATAATTTTTATATTTTGACTTTGAGAAATTTTAAATTTGAACTTATATCGGTTATTGTTATTAATTAACTATTATTTTATTCATATATATTGCTTTTATTTATACATATATGTATATTATCGTATATATATATACATGACATTCC
This sequence comes from Megalocaria dilatata, assembly GCA_034642435.1. NCBI lineage: Eukaryota > Metazoa > Arthropoda > Insecta > Coleoptera > Coccinellidae > Megalocaria > Megalocaria dilatata. The sequence continues at coordinate 44,327,634 of CM067859.1, read as the reverse complement.
CTGTAAAATTTTGAGGGTAATTAATAAATTATTATTATTATTATTATCATTTCAAATTAGTCTTCATCCCTAAGTTGCGAAATATACCCGATGTCAGCATCTAGGATAATCTACCAGAGAAGGTAAAGTATATTGTAACTTTAGTTGGACGAAACACACACATTCAGATTTCCTTCAATCTTCTTATTTATAACAATGTTGGTTTTTCTTAGGATATTGGATTCCACAAACATTACAGAAAAGTTGAATAATGAAAAGAGGTTTTTTACTTGATAGAAGGATTATTACAAAATACGAAACAGATTTTATGTATCGGTCTCTTATAACTTTAATTTCAAAAAATTTTATTCGAAAACTTCAAGAATTAAATAAATGTCTTATAAGCACAGCTTATATTTAATAGGCATCAAATCAAAACTCAGTATATAATATCAAATGGAATAAATAACTCAACATATAAATTGTCAACTAAAATAATTAACTTAAGACTTAATTTTGTTTCTGATCTTAGAATTATGAAAACTAATTCCTTTTCAAAACTATCGGGTGTATTTTTGGAGTGATAGAACTTTCGATAGGGATAACTGTGATTTGACAGAAAGTAGAAGCCATGTTATTTTGACATTTCTGTAGAGTAAGCATCGGCAAACTATCATGGAAAAACTCACGCCGCAACAACATTTACAAATTCTTGAAAATTTATTTTCAAAATCAGTGTTCTATTCGCCAAACTAATAGAGCACTTCGTGAAATTTATGTTTTAAATTATCGTCCATCAGAGCAGCTTATTCGTCGAACTATCAATAGATTTCGGACAACATTTTCTCTACTCGATGCAACAACAACAACAACAAGACAATGAACTATACATACAGAAGAAAATATCGCCGCTGTAAGTCATAGTGTTAATGATGATCCAGATTGGTCTATTCGTCGACGTTCACAACAAGTTGTACGTAAAGATCTTGGTCTACACCCATACAAGATCCAACTGGTTCAAGAACTAAAGCCATAATAAGCGTCGTTTGTTTACTGATTAGGCCCTAGAACAGCTTGAAGTTAATTCACTTTTTTATCGTAAAATTGTGTTCTGTGATGAAGCTCATTTCTGGTTGAACAGCTATGTAAACAAGCAAAATTGCCATATGTGGAGTGAAAACAATCCTCAAGAAGTTCTGCAGGTTCCATTGCATCCTGAAAAATGCACTGTATGGTGTGCTTTACACGCTGGAGGCATCATCGGTCCATATTTCTTTAAAAATGATGCTGGAACTAATGTTACAGTGAATGGTGCTAGTTACAGATCGATGATCCATGATTATTTGTTTAAAAATTTGAATGGTATCGACACAGAAGTGTTTTGGTTCCAAAAAGCTGGTGGTACACATGCTGCTACCGTAAATATGTAGAAGGCTAACAGAATATATCTGTTAATATTAAAATATTTGAATAATTTTATATATAATACCTTTTATGAAGTATAAACCTCCACTTATAAACTGAATAAAATTATTATTATTGTTATCATTATTATTATTATTTTTTCTTATTATTATTATTATCATTTATTTATTTTATTTTTTTTTGTAACAATTGATTTAGCGATAACATTATTTCGAGAAATGGTCCAATTGATTGGATCATTGGCCTGGATTGGATTGATTGGCCACCAAGATGCGACATAACTCCACTGGATTATTTTCTTTTGGGTTATGTCAAGCATTAGTTTATGCTGATAAACCAAAACAATAGACGCTCTGGAAGCCAACATAACTCGTGTTTATGATAAAATAAGGCCTGAAATACTCGAAAAAGTGGTCCAAAATTGGTCTGGTCGAATGCGGTTCCTCAGAGCTAGTCGTGGTGGACATATGCCGGAAATTACTGTTAAAACATAAAGGTCATAAAATTATCTTTCAAATAAAAAAAAATTTGGCTTCAATCTTAATTTAAATGTGTTTTATTTCAATTTTCAAGTTCATTCACTTTAAAAAAAACACCCGATATAAAACTCAATTTTAAGGACTTATAATAATATAATTTTAAGGACTTATAATAATATAATTTTAAGGACTTATAATAATATAATTTTAAGGACTTATAATAATTAATTTATTTGAAATATTAAATATTTTTAAATACTTCAATAAGTGACTTCAAGAATCTCTCAAAACATGAATCATATCTTCAAAAAACAATTAGAATTCCGATAAGGTCTTCATTGGTCCTACTTCACATTTAAAAAATAAAATTAATCAACAGCAAATATAGCTCACCTAAAACACCTGCAGGTATCCTCTTTTTGAATACACTTTACAATCCAAGATATTCTTCACAAAAATCACAGTAAGCTGTAAGGCTATGGTTTTCTTTAGGCCACTTGATATTCCATAATGAGTTTTATTCAAACTTAAGTATAATTATATATTATATTTAAAATAAAATAAGTAGACATTTTTTTTACTTAATAGAAGGAATAGTACAAAATTTGAATATCAGAACAGATTTAATCTGTTAGTCTCCTATAATCTTGGATTTTAAAGTAAGTGTGTTCAAAACAAGGATATCAGGATGTGTTTTAGGTGAGCTATATTTGTTGATAATTAATTTTATTTTTTAAATGTGAAGTAGGACCAATGAAGTCTTTATCGGAATTTTAATAGTTTTTTGAAGATATAATAAATGGTTTGAGAGATTTTTGAGGTAATTTATTCAAATATTCAAATATACTAGATATTTCAAATAAATTATATTTTCGGAGAAGTCCTTAAAATTATGTTTTGTATTTTTGAAAAGGAATTAATTTTTATAATTGTAAGATCAGGAACAAAAATTTGTCTCCTTCAAATTTGTATTTATTAATTTTAATTGACAATTTATATTTGTTGGGTTATTTATTCCATTTGATACTGTATAATGAGATTTGATTTTATACGTCTATTATATATAAGCTGTGCATAAAAGACATCAATTGAATTCTAAAAATTTTTTAATGATAATATTTGAAATTAAAATTATAGAAGACTAACAGATTGAATCTGTTTTGATATTTAAATTTTGTAATATTCCTTCTATCAAGTAAAAAAAAAAGTCTTCTTATTTTATTTTATAATATATAATTTCACTTAGGTTTGAATAAAACTCATTATGGAATATCAAGTGGTTTAAAGAAAACCATATACCTTACAGCTTTTTGTGATTTTTGTGACGAACATATAATATCTTGTATTTTAGAGTAAACGAGGACATCAGGATGTGTTTAAGATGTGCTTTATTTGTTGTAAATTAATTTTATTTTTTAAATGTGAAGTAGGACCGATGAAGACCTTATCGCAATTCTAATTGTTTTTTGAAGATATAACACATGTTTTGGGAGATTTTTTAAGTAACTTATTCAAATATATTGCATATTTCAAATAACTTATATTTTCGGAGAAATCGAGAAATTATGTTTTGTATTCTTGAAAAGGAATTAGTTTTAATAATTGTAAGATCAGAAACAAAATTTTGTCTCCCTCAAATATTTATTTATTAATTTTAATTGACAATTTATATTTGTTGGGTTATTTATTCCATTTGATATTGTATATTGAGATTTGATTTTATACGTCTATTAAATATAAGCTTAAAAGGCATTAATTTAATTCTAAAAATGTTTGAATGAAATTTTTTGAAATTAAAATTATAGGAGACTACCAGATTAGATCTGTTTTAATATTCAAATTTCAATACTTATTTGGAAATGTGTTTGATTTTCAGATATTCACACAATTGAAGTGAAATAGTTAAATATTTAGATTATTGAAAAATTTTTTAGTAAAACTGAATAATTTTTTACTCAAAAGGTTAACTAAATATACATTATCTGAAACAGTATTCAACAACTTACTCCTTTTGAATTCTGAAGTGAGAAATACGCACACTAAAATTATGCAGGAAATGATTTTTCGTAGCGAACGGACCAAGCAGAACAAGAGTGAATGAAGAAATGTTGTTTTTAGCTGACAAATTTGATGGATGATTGACGATTATAATAGACAGTAGATGATACAACTGATTTTGAATAGTTTTAAACATATATGTTTGTTTTGTTCCATTCTGGCCCATGTTCCACTATGGCCCATCCTCCCATACGCAGCATCGTCCATGTGTAAGTGGGTAGTTGGACACGAATGCTTCGTGTATAAGTTTGAGTAGAACAAAGTAGGTTAATTTGTTTACGATCGCAATGAATGAAATAACATGAATAGAGGTTAATTCTTGATAGAAGGTATATAAAATTATTTAAATATTTTAATATTAGCCTTCTACATATTTAATTCCAAAAAATTATATTTAATGATTATAAGTTCTGAAAATAAATTAAAATAATGTCATGTAAGTACCACTTATATCAATTGACATATAAAATAAACATTCATTATAAGACATCCGAATGGTATAACAAAATCCAATAAATGAAAATTATTAACCAAAATCCTATAAATTATATATTTTGAATAGACAAAATTTTGTTTCTGCTGATCAATCTTATTAAAACCAATATCTTTCAAAAATATCTAACATAATCTTAAGAATTTCATCATAACACTATCTTACTTAGACTATTCAATATTATTGGATATCTAACTAAGGTACCTTATATAAAAAACTCAAGATATGTAAAACATTACTGAAAAACAAGTTTTAAGAAGGACTTTGCTCCGTCAGTATTCAGAAAATTCATATTCAATAAATATAACATCAATCAACAACAAATATTTACTTATCCCTCAATCTTTTAGAAAGACTTCTGCCGAACTGAAAAATCTTTAAATGTAGTGAGAACGGTTCACTATATATAAAAATATATCTGTGGTTTACCCTTGATCTAAAAGATTGAAAGACAATTTAACGGCCTCTGTTATAGCACAAGGACTATCTGTATAAATAATGTTAAGGAAACCAAATAATTATATATTATGAATAAAATAACATAAATAGAGGTTAATTCTTGATAGAAGGGTATATAATATTATTTAAATATTTTAATATTAGCCTTCTACATATTTAATTCCAAAAAATCCCAAGAATTTCATCATAAAACTATCTTACTTAGACTATTCAATATTATTGGATATCTAACTAAGGTACTTTATATAAAAACTCCAGATATGTAAAACATTACTGAAAAACAAGTTTTAAGAAGGACTTTGCTTCGTATATATAATATTTAAATGATTTCATATACCTTCTATCAAGAATTAACCTCTATTTATGTTATTCTATTCATAATATATAACTATTTGGTTTCCTTAACATTCTTTATACGGTTAAATTGTCTTTCAATCTTTTAGATCAAGGGTAAAATACAGATATATTTTTATATATAGTGAACCGTTCTCACTACATTTAAAGATTTTTCAGTTCGGCAGAAGTCTTTCTAAAAGATTGAGGGGTAAGTAAATATTTGTTGTTGATTGATGTTATATTTATTGAATATGAATTATTTGAATACTGACGAAGCAAAGTCCTTCTTAAAACTTGTTTTTCAGTAATGTTTTACATATCTTGAGTTTTTTATATAAAGTACCTTAGTTAGATATCCAATAATATTGAATAGTCTGAGTAAGATAGTTTTATGATGAAATTCTTAAGATTATGTTAGATATTTCTGAAAGATATTGGTTTTCATAAGATTGATCAGCAAAAACAAAATTTTGTCTATTCAAAATATATAATTTATAGGATTTTGGTTAATAATTTTTATTTATTGGATTTTGTTATACCATTCGGATGTCTTATAATGAATGTTTATTTTATATGTCAATTGAGATAAGTGGTACTTATATGACATTATTTTAATTTATTTTCAGTAGTTATAATCATTAAATATAATTTTTTGGAATTAAATATGTAGAAGGCTAATATTAAAATATTTAAATAATTTTATATACCTTCTATCAAGAATTAACCTCTATTTATGTTATTCTAGTATTATGATTATATAAAACCATTACAATGCTTTCTAATAATTGTTTGAAAATATTTCCATGAACCTCATCTGTTCTTGCTGCCTTTTCATTTTCGGTAGTTTCGTAATCAATATTACAAAATTTCAAATGTTCCAAGGAGTTACCACGGTAGTATCAATATCTAGAAAACGGAAAAGTAATTTTCTCCACTTCAATTCGACAATTCCTCACGAAAACCATCCTCTCCATTTTCCTTTTTCCCCGAAAATAATGAGACACGGCTCCGAGTCATTGAAAGGAAAATCAACGGACAGCAATCTCGTGAAAAATTCAACGGTAAAGCTCGCCGATAAGAATGGTGGCAATTTAAACTCCCCAAGCAATAAGCTAAATTTGCCTTTGATTCAATCAAGCATCTCGAGGAAGGAGGCTGTGCAGACAATGGACAATCGAACTGTCGCATCTGCGTTTGCACTCGCGACCGTATCCCGAAATATCCCAGGGGTCTAACTCGATTTGCTCACTTGTTAAGTTCGGTTTGTTACACCGGAAAATTCGACTTCCGGTAACTCATACTAAACGTATTCGGAATTCTAATTGACATTCCAGATTTCTTACCTGAAGACTGTACATATGAAGCCGTTGGTCGGGAAATTTCTCAGGTCATTAGTCATCATAAAAACGTCTGGTGTTTTTATAATGAGTCACCTTACTTTGCAACACTCTTTATAAGAAACATTTTAGATTTTTCAATTGATATACGTTCAATAACCAGTAATTAACGTTTTCATTGTCCATCTCATCATTTAGCATGACTTCGCTAAATTTATTTGCATCAAATCGAATTCAATACTATACCAGGTGTAAAATAAAATAGAAAGGCCTTTTACTTGATAGAAGAAATATAACAAAATTTGAATATCAAAACAAATTGAAATATGTTTATCTTCTACAATTTTAATTTAAAAAAAAAATTTTATTCAAAAACCTTTTAAAATTAAATTAATGTCTAAAACAAGCACCGCTTACATTTAATAGACGTATTTAATCAAAACTCAATATATAATGTCAAATGGAATAAATAAACCACCAGATATACGAAAGTCATTAAAATTAAAAAATAAATATTTAAAGGAGACAAAATTTTGTTTCTGGTCTTACCTTCAAGAACACCAATTGCGTTTTAAAAACATGAACACACTTGAGGGACTTCTCAAAGAATATAATTTATTTGAAATATTTAATATATTTAAAATTCGAATAAGTTAATTCAGAAATCTCTCAAAACATGCACTATATCTTCAAAGAACAAATATAATTCTAAGCAATCCCTTCTTCGGTCCTAAATATTATTCCAAATATCAAAATAAAAAAACTAACCTATATCAACAACGCACCACGTGTAAAGAAATGAACTAAAAATTTTTTGAATAAAAAATTTTTTTGAAATTAAAATTGTAGAAGATAAACATATTTTAATTTGTTTTGATTTTCAAATTTTGTAATATTTCTTCTATCAAGTAAAAGGCCTTTCTATTTTATTTTATATATAATATATAATTATATTTTGGCTTCAATAAATCTCATTATGGAATGTCAATGAATTTAAATAAGCCTTAAAAATAACTCACACTGTTCTTTGATTTCGTTAGAACATAGATCAATCTTGAATTATGAAGTTGATCTTTGTTTCGAAACATTCATTCCTTTACACGTGGTGCGTTGTTGATATAGGTTAGTTTTTTGATTTTGATATTTGGAATATTATTTAGGACCGAAGAAGGGATTACTTAGGATTATATTTGTTTTCTGAAGATATAGTGCATGTTTTGAGAGATTTCTGAATTAACTTATTCGAATATTTAAATATATTGAATATTTCAAATAAATGATATTCCTTGAGAAGTCCTTTGAGTGTGTTCATGTTTTTAAAAGGCAAATGGTGTTCTTAAAGGTAAGACCAGAAACAAAATTTTGTCTCCTTTAAATATTTATTTATTAATTTTAATGACTTTCGTATATCTGTTGGTTTATTTATTTCATTTGACATTATATATTGAGTTTTGATTATATACGTCTACTAAATGTAAGCGGTGCATGTTTTAGACATTAATTTAATTCTAAAAGTTTTTTGAATAAAAAATTTTCTTGAAATTAAAATTGTAGAAGATAAACATATTTTAATTTGTTTTGATATTCAATTTTTTTTTATACCAGGTGTTCCATACAAAACTGTACAGCGACATAAATCCGTTAGTATGAGTTTTACCTGAAAACGGCGAGACAAGTTAACAAGTTTGCAATCAAAAGATGTCCTCCTCCAAAAGTGCAAATGCGTGGCGCCCCCATGCCATTGCTGCTTGACGCGCTGGGGACGCATGTCTTTACTAGGATCCTAGTTTCATTCCAAAGTGGAGGATTAAGTCCTGATGCCTAAAGTAATCCCACTTTCGCCAATCACTGGACCCATATGGGGCCCTATTTCACCGTAAAGGTAGATTGGAGGACTGAGCCGCGTTGCTCAACTCAGTGACAAGGGTGTCCGTTGCAGTACATGGCCTTAAAACTAACGCACTCTATCCTATTGCAGTAAATCTGTAGATTTTTTTGTCCAATGGCCAAATATTTTATGTAACATGCTGCGTTACTTCAGGAAGGTGGAGGCCCTCGGGAAGTATTCGTACGACCTCCTCACCTAATTGGTGTTGGACTCGAGGGGGCAGTGGTTAAAAGTCCGCATGCTAGACTAAAAGGGTATTTCATCCCTTCATCTATCTGTTCGCAGCAACTCATGCTCAGGATATTTCGAGAAATGCTTCAGGGTTTAGCGCGACTTGACTGTTCGACCAGCATCGTCCTGAACCAGGATCGATTGCGAAATGTTTCTGGGGTTTCCGGATCACGGCGATACGGCCAGGATCAATTGAAAAACTTCAAAAGGTTCGTGGGTTTTGACGTACAGGTTTTACTGTGCTCGCCAGGGCTTCTCCCTTAAAACTGGCGTACTCTACCCTATCGAAGTTAATTTTTGGATTTTTCTGTATAATGGCCGAGTGCGTTATGTAGCATACTTCGTTACCTCGGGGCGGTGGTTTGCCCTCAGGTGCTACTTGTTCCACCTGACCATCCCATTGGTGTAGGACTCGAGGGGGCAGTAGTTGAAAGTCCGCATGCTGGACTAGGAAGGTATTTATCTGTTCGCAGACCCCCATTTTCGGGATATTCTCATGAAATGACACGGGTTTAACGGGACTTGACGGTTCAACCGGCTTGTTCTGGCCCCGGATCAATGCGTAATGATTTAGAGTTTGTGGAACTCGACGAAATGGCTCTGCCATTACTGCTTAAGTCCAGGATCAATCAAATGACTTCAAATGGGTTCGGTGAGTCAGGACGTACAAGCCGTTAGACGGTGCTCGTACCAGGATCAATAGTAGTCATCAATCTTGAGATCATCTTAGTTCGTGAGACTGCGTTCGGATGCTTGAATAAGAATTCCTTCCGGCGGATGACTTTCGTCACAAAAAACTCAGGTTCTGACCATGCAGAGCCAGTAGAGGTTGGATAGTACTTCGCTGCTATCAGTCACGGTGTAGGTTTTCGGACTGAAGCCGAAACTGGAAGCTTGGCAGGTTCAACTCTTCGAAGTGGTTCTCGCTAAGCGCGATAATAAGGCGCAACCCTTATCACACTTTTTGCTCCTTGAGCAGACTGTGGAGACTGCTGAGTAGTCACCTGGTGAAAGAACTACCTAACCGGTAGAATTTACGATGTGCAAATGCGTGGGGGTACTATCATCCCCCTGAGCGGGGTGGCAACTTCCTGTAACGGTCTCACAGTTGGTCGTATTAACTACTACTTGGAATACGATCCGCTACTAAATCGAGTGAACTCGAAACGGTCACCACGGAAAGTCGTTTTCCTGCTTTTTGTTTAGAGCGATATTGCTGGATAATTCTTTTTCAACTTGACGTTAAAAGAAAGGTTTATCAAATCGGGTAATTGAGTATCTCCATTTGAAAGTTCCTTTGAATTCCATTATTCACTTTGGTGCTGTTGTTGAATCTAACTTATTAATTCTATTGAAGCCGATATTGCCGTTCGTACATAATAACATTTTAGCTGGTTGCTGCCAGAATATTGTGATGGTGCCTTTGTCCAGGAAGGATCCATTGCACTCCAGAATACTAATTTTTTTTTTAAATAAGGTCCACCTTAACTTCTTTTTATGTGAATGAAAGTTCAAATAATTTCATTTATTCAATATTTGCGTATTGAAAAAATTAGATACCGACAGGTAAATCGCCGAATATCTATATTTAGTGAACGACGCAATTTCTGAATACGTATAGAAATTGTTAAGAAGTGTTCACGTATCGTCTGATAAGGAACTAGAAAAGAGGATTCAGATTTACCATTTTTTGAGGGAAATAACTACCACGTTTTCTAACGCAATCAGATCGATTACGTCATTCCAGCATATTTTTTTTAGTATATTTCAAGAATTAAATTTGCGTAAATCTTCGTTGCAAGCATGCGTTCATTTTGTTCACGTGCATGTCTGATAAACAATTATTTCAAGTCGTGAATTCCTGTGATCGATTGTTTGCATGAATTGTTATGCTCGAGTTGGTATTTGCTCAGGTTGATTCCTAAATTTTCAATTTATAATTGATATGTTAAAATAGATTGAGTGACAAAATTTCACTGTTCATACCATAATGTAAATTTGATTGAATTAATTTCCTACTATAAATTGAGTGAAAAGAGATCCATGTTACGCCTTTGAGAATCTTGTATAGGTACTTTGTATTACTTTCTTTTGGTTTTACATATCATCTTTGGATATCACCTTTGGTTGCATTGTGTTTGGTTCCTTGCACTCTTCTAGAATTAGAGTGATGCTAATTGTATTGTTTTTACCCCCCTACGTGCACTGCTACTGAACAAGATGTCGTTAATTGTGCCAGCTAGCACTTATTTTAGTACCATCCTGAATACAAGGATTGTTCACACATTCACGAATTAAACTGGTGGATCATTCAAACTCATAAGATAGACTAATAATAAGAAACGGTTTTTTGCTTGATAGGAGTATTATTACAAAATTTGAATATTAAAACAGATTTAATCTGTTAGTCTTCTACAATTTTGATTTAAAAAAATTTATTCAAATAACTGTAAGAATTAAATTAATGTCTTTATAAGCACTGCTCATATTTAATAGACGTATAAAATCGAAACTCATTATACAATATCAAATGGAATTAAGAAAAACCCAACGAATATAAATTGTCAATTAAAATTAATAAATAAATATTTTTTTTGTTTCGTGCCAGGCATGCGTACTGAACTCTTCAGACAAAATGTATTGTTTTCTGATCTTATTTTTATGTGTTGAATATTTTCAACTGAGACCATTAAAGTGTCTTATAAACTTTGTGTGATTTTGTTGTGACCATAGAACATAGAGTACCTTGGATATTAGATGTATCTAGTTGAATGTTCAACACATTACATATTCCTTGCGATCGCATTCGGTAAGTCTATTTATTATTAATTGATTTTATTATTTTTTTATATGTAGAGTTGAACTGGTCTTATCTGAATTCTAATTATTTTTTGAGGATGTGCTACATGTTTTGAGAGTTTTTGAAGTAATTTATTTAAATATATTAAATATTTCAAATAAATTGGTTTTTGAGAAGGTCTTAAAATAATGTAGTATATTTTTGAGAAAGATTTAGTTTTCATGAATATAATATCAAAAAACAACACATTTTGAAACAAACAGGGCTCATACGTTTGTCTGAAGATTTCAGTACGCATGCCTCGAACGAAACAAAAAAAATATTTATTCAATAATTTTAATTGACAATTTATATTCGTTAGGTTTTCTTAATTCCATTTGATGTTGCATAATGAGTTTCGATTTTATATGTCTATTAAATATGAGCAGTGCTTATAAGAACATTAATTTAATTCTTAAAGTTTCTTGAATATACGTTCTGAAAGTTTTTTGAATAAAAATTTTTTTGAAATTAAAATTGTAGGAGACTGACAGATTAAATCTGTTTTGATATTCAAATTTTGTTATATTTCTTCTATCAAGTAAAAAGCCTTTTTCTTTTTTATTTTATACATAATATATAGTTACATTTATGCTTGAATAAATCTCATTATGGAATGTCAATGGTTTAAACCTTATAATAACTTACACTTTTCTGTGATTTTGTGAAGAACATAGACTATCTTGATTTTTAAAGTTAGTCTGTTTAATGAAATTATCCGATTACCACGTGGAGGTAAGATATAGTGATTGTTATTTGATTTTGATATTTTGAATAATATTTAGGGCCGATGAAAAGATTATCGGAATACAAATTTTTTTAAGATATAGTGCATGTTTTGAGAGATTTTAAATTAACTAATTTGAATATTTAAATATATCAACTATTTCAAATAGATGATATTTTTTGAGAAGTCCTTAAAATAGTCCTAAATGACTAGTTTGGATTCACTGATGAAGAATCCGAAGTCCGAAGTAATACTGTCCGGTAACTTAAGAACGAAGAGAGTGGAGCATTGAAACTTCCAGGGATGGTTTGGGATCTAAATAGCTTGGGCAAATTCGTTAATGGGCAAAATTTGTTTAATGCTGTTACTCATGTTCGAAAATGTTCATTTGATTCATTATGTTATTATATTTATAGATGAATCTATAAATTCAGACATGGTGTAGCATATTACGACAAATTACTATGCACACTTTCATTTCCAAACGTTTTCTTCCATCGTAATTCTTTTGAAAAATGAAAAATGCAGATGAGTTATATTCCTGCGATAATTCTGCAAAAGAATTATTGTATATATTTGTCAGGTAAACATGGAATTATCGATCTATGAAACATGAAGAAGGTATTTGTATATCTTCCATTATAATGAATTTTTGTTATTTCCGTTCAAGTCTCCCAGTATAGTTTTATGAAATTCATTTTCACAATCCAGCAGTGCAGAGACATCTGTAGAGGGATGCTTAAAGTTCAACAACTGGATTTCCCAAGTTCACCACCAACTGGATCAATAATCAGGGTACAAACGTAGAGGAAGGGTCCTTTATAGTATGACATATAAACAGATTTCTTCTTCTAGTTTCATACCATTTAAAGATTTCGTTTAACTCTGATGTGAGGTTTACGGAGAGTCTCATTCTTCACCTGAAATTATAACAGGTGGCCTAGAGATAAAAACCACACTTCACAGTGTGTTTCCATTATTGGATTGAGTAGATCTATAATAGATGTGAACTGATTCTATACCGCAATATAAAATAATTGAATTTGAAATTTCACATTTTGATTTGGGTATATCAATTGTTTCACTACACAGTAGCTTCTTCAGACTACTTTCGGATAAATTTAACATAAATGAAATATTCACTCGGTATAGTGGTTCAAGCATCCATGTCAATCAGTATCTGTAGGAAGGTGTAATCCAAGTATCTTTGATCTTAATCATTTAATAGGGTCTCAAAAATTTTTGAATTTGAGGTATACTTATTAGAGTCTCACGTACAAGAAACAGCTATATTTCTGGGGGTATTCAATCTTTACATACCATTTCATTACTTTCTAAAAGTCATTTTCGGTCTTCTTTTTTAATTCCTGCCAAGTGGTCCCATGATACAACATCACAGTGTCATTCGCGAAAAGTATAGGTCCCAATATATTTCCTTGTGGCACGCCATATTTCATGTTCGCTAAGTGGCTTTTCTCCTCGTCGATCTGTATATTCTGCTTTCTGTCCTGGAGGTAACTTTTTAATAAATCATAAATTTTCTTAATAATATCTCGAGTGATATTGTATCAAAAACCTCAACAAGGTCAATGAATACGCTTCGGCACAATGATAGACTTCGGGTATCCAGGTACTCAGATACATTATTTTATGTTTTGTAAGTTCTCGGATTGTATCTTCTGTAGATCTGCCCTTTATGAATCCCTAGTAGCTGCCTTTCGACATCTCACTATTTTAATTGTCAGAAGTTTTTCCACAACCTGAGTAACGCTGGACAGCAACAATATTGGTCTACAGTTTTTAAGATGCTTTCGTTCCCCAGACTTGAGCAGTGGTTTCACAACTTCATGTTTTAATATTTCTGGAAAAGTGCCAGCTCGAAAACACATTTTCACCATGAAAGCAATGGGCTCAGATATTTCGTCTACCAGTTGTTTTGAGGTTTCGCTCCTAATTCCAGCAGAGCCAGCCACCGTCCCACCTTCCAGTTTCATCCTTTTCACCTCTGTTGCATATGTGGGGAATAAAAATAGTATTTCAGGAATCATTTGATCCTATTCTTGATATTTTCGCGTTACTAACGCAGAATGAACTTTCTTCATGCTCAAATCAGACCATAATTTGCCGTAATGCTCATAATTAGTATATTCATATTAAAATAAATAAATTCACTAAATCTGCAACAAAAAATCATTAATAAGGAGTATGAGCTATTGTAATAGAAAGTTCTAGAAAAAGAGTCAGTGTAACATACATCTGTATAACAATTCTATACTCAAACATACTCTACAAGGTTTTATAGATCACAGAGGCAAATTGCAGACATGCGCACGTTTCAAATTGATTGGTTTTCGCAGTTTATTCTGCGTTAGTGACGTGAAAATATCGAGAATACATTTTTTACTTGAATTAACTCGCAAAGGTATGTCTTGTATGTATTTTGCATACTCTAGATAGCGTAGTGTATTATTAATATCTTAGAGTCTCTGTGTATAGCGAATATAGATACTTGACAGATTTGTAGTCACTAGCATGTATGGCACTGATGAAAACCAATCAGTTTGAAACGAGCGCATGTCTGAAATTTGCCTCTGTGATCTACAAAACTTTGTCGAGTTTGTTTGAGTATAGAATTGTTATACAGATGTATGTTACACTGTCTCGATTTCTAGAACTTTCTATTACCATAGCTCATACTCATTAATAATCCTTTTTATGGATGTTATTCTTTTTTTGATACTTATTTACCACATAAAATTCGCATGTACTTCCAAAGCACTCTAGGTTGCGATTTCTCATGTTGGGTACTATTTTGTAGGTTATCAGATTTTGACCTTAGGACAAATTTTTGCGGGATAGATAGATAGATATTTTATGCAGATGTTTCTATATTTGGCATACTCTTGTCTAAGTTTTTTGGATTTTTCAAGGTTAATTTGTAAATTGCATTTTTCATCCAAACACTCTCCAACATCAACTGAGAGATCCTCACATATATGTGTGTAAAACGATATAGTGTATTGCCAACTCAAAAATGAGAAATTAAGGAATTCAAAATTCTTCTAAGAGAGATTCACAGACTCCTTTTAAGTCTAGGATCATTTAATATCAATGATTATATTAATTTTAGTGATAATGTTTGTTAATTAAGGTGATTTTTTATTTGACGTTTCCAAATTTCATAGACATTTTTGTTTTGTTGTGTTTCTTGGTGAAAAAATGGTATTATTATTATTATTATTATCATTATTATTTGTGGATATGACCAGAACATTAGTAATGCACCCCTTTCATATAGTTGATTTGTTGTTAGATTTCTTAGTATGAGTGTGTTGTTCTGTGGCACTCACGATGGTGGAAATTAAGGATTCTGTAAGGATGTCTCTCCTTTTGAAACCAATTTACTCATAAAATAGAAAGGCCTTTTACTTGATAGAAGAAATATATTAGGAGTACAAATAAGTTTCCGCTTTTTTTAACACAAATTAAATATTTATTATAGAAGAATGATTTTAAACGATGTGAGACTGCTTGCTGAGGGACTTCTGATGTTAGAGCAAGTTCTTTTTGTGTTTGAGATGAATCTTCCTCCAATAATTCCTCCAATTCTGCATCCTCGTAAATTTTTGGCCTTCCACTGCGATCTTTGTCTTCTACGTCGAAATCACCGTTTTTAAACTTTTGAAACCACTCTCGACACGTTCTCTCACTCAAATCACCCTCATCATAAGGTTCTACGAGCAATTGATGCGCCTCAACAGCAGATTTCTTTAAATTAAAGAAGCAAACTAATATTTCCCGCAAATGACGCTTACTTGGCTCAAATTTGGACATTTTCAACTTATAAAAATTATATTTTACCAATATAAAATCAATGATATTAATAGGTTATGATGTTCTTGAATGTTCAAACTATTTTTTAAGCCGGTTATCATCTGCGAAAGCTAACCGAAACTCCGTGCCGCGCCATCTGCAATAAAACGGCGGAAACTTATTTGTACTCCTAATAACAAAATCTGAATATTAAAACAAATTGAAATATGTTTATCTTCTACAATTTTAATTTCAAAAAAAATTTTTTATTCAAAAAACTTTTAGAATTAAATTAATGTCTAAAACAAGCACCGCTTACATTTAATAGACGTATATAATCAAAACTCAATATGTAATGTCAAATGGATAAATACACAGTCACGTCTATTAAATGTAAGCGGTTTTTGTTTTAGACATTAATTTAATTCTAAAAGTTTTTTGAATGAAACATATTTTTTTTGAAATTAAAATTGTAGAAGATAAACAATTTACTCATTTCAAAAACCTTTGACATTTTCATAGTAAATGATTCCTTGTTCACGAAGAGGAAATTTTATTGATCGAGTTAATCTCAAATAAAGAAGTGCGCATGTGAGAAAACAAATAATAAATTAATATATTTGAAATAAAATAAATTGGAAGAGTATTTTTCTTGGAAAACGATATTATTTTGAATTTTAAATATTGAAATAGAATAATTCTGTGAAAGCCTGACATAATTAAATGAAATCACAATATCTTTGAAACAAACATTGTTTCTATTCAATTAGTCCTATAAAATTCTCAAAAATCATACATAAAGAAACCTTGTGAATATCAAAACAGATTTAATCTCTCAGTCTTCTACAATTTCAATTAAAAAAATTTTTATTCAAAAAAACTTTGATATTATATATTGAGTTTTGATTTTATACGTCTATTAAATATAAGCCGTGCTTAAAAGAGCTTCATTTAATTCTAAAAATTTTTTGAATAATTTTTTTTAAGTTAAAATTTAAGAAGTCTGACAGATTAAATCTGTTTTGATATTCAAATTTTGTTATATTCCTTCTATCAAGTAGAGAGCCTTTTCCTATTTTATTTTATAACGAAACCTATTGAAAATATAGAATATTGACTGAAAGTAAATGATTATATGATTATGAAAAAAAAATTCTCTACCAAAAAATACTTTTTGAAAATTTTAATAGATTTTATAGCATATTCCCTACAACAGCTTACTAAACTCCCAAATCCGAGATGCTATTACGTATTTTGAATGAATCAGTCATCAGAATTTTTTTTAACTTTTCAATTTCTGTATAAGTTTAAGATAAAGAACAATTGTCATTCGCTTTCGACATTTTTCTTCCTAAATGTCAAATCTTGCACGTTATAATTATCAAAAATTATAAATCTTTCATATGCAGTTATCCCGCAGTTTTCCATCATTTCCAATGATAAGCAAAAATCCTGAAGCAAATTTCGAAAGAACCCCTTGTGTGATAAAGATAAAAAACACCCTACGTAACAGCCAAATTCTCCATTCCCCAACTTTCATATCTGAAACGGGAGGAAAGACTTTGTGTAAATTTTTATACGATAATAATTACTCCATTAATGGTTTTTTATCTGAAGATCCTATCAAGCCAAATTATTGCGTGGGACGTTTATGATCATAAAATGTGTCATCGTCAGATCCCTGGAAGTCCTGGAACGTCTGCTTCAACTGCGTCACTCATTTTGAGATCCAGAAAATGCCTCTAATTAGAAAATTGAGTATAAATTTTCTGATTATTGATAAAAACGAATTATCAATTGTTTGTGTCCACTGTTTTTTTTCTGGAAACATTAGTATTGTAGCGTTAAGGATTTTTAAAGTTTTTGTCATTTTTCGAATCTTGTGGATATTACTGGATTTTCACATTATGAAAAGTTCTCCGTAAAGAGTTTCATTTTGATGTAGATGCCATCGGTGCACCGTAGAATCTAATTGCTTTTTTCTTAGTATTAAGTGTGGTCCACGTTTGTGTGAGATAATTTCATCAGTCTATCGAATGTTTAATTATTAAAAGATAAAAATGTCCTTTTAATAAAGATCTGCAAATGCTTCATCGCCGAGCTACAAGATGTTCAAGTTTCCAGATTCCTTTCGTTTTTTATCAATATCAATAAAGTGCTTCTTTCACTTCTAATAGAATAATAATGAGAATTGAATTTGATAGTAAAACGTTTTTCAATTTCAGCTGATGTTTATTTTATTAGAACAAATTTTTTATTACTATGTTTTACTACCAACAATTTTTAGATGTTTTACAATATGTAACGTTTCCTTTTTTTGCAACTAGTTTCGAACTTTCGTTCATCTTCAGGCAACTGACCCCTGAGCACATGGTACAGGGTATTTTATCTAGATTCAGGTACAACGTAGTGATAATAAAAAAGTGTTACAGGAAATTTGTCTCGACCCGCTGTTAGAAACAATTAAAATTTTTGGGTAATTATGAGGGCACGATGTTATTTGAATTCACTGAAAATTTGAGAATTTCATACATTCTGTCAAGAAAGTACCGGGAATTATCGATTTAAATCTGGCGGGGCAATGAGGCAGGTAAAATATTTTTTTCCTAGGTTGGTACCACTGTCCTCAAGTACTATGCCAAGCTTGAGCGGGATCTGTCAACTAGTGTGTTTGCAACAGCTGATTAAGTCAGTCGATGTCAGAGTGCGTGCCGATTTTTACTATTGGTGATTACGTTGAGCAAAGAATTTGTTTAAAGTTTTGTGTTGCAAATGAATTTTCGTGTGCCGATGCATTGAAAATGTTGCAAAAGGCCTTTGGTGATAATGCTCTATCTAAAACTCGTGCATATCAGTGGTACAGAGCCTTGAAGGACGGTCGTGAAGTGGTCGCCCATCGACGGCTTCGATCGAAGATAACGTCGATAAAATTAAGGAAAGGGTGCTGGAAAACCGTCGTACCAGCTTGAGAGAGATAGCACATGATCTTAAGATATCCCACGAGTCCGCACGTACGATTTTGATTGATATTTTGGGCATGAGAAAGGTGGCCGCACGACTCGTACCGAAAGACCTGAATTTTCTTCAAAAACGTCATCGCGAACAGGTTGCTTCAGACATGCTGGATCGCTGTAATTCCGATTCTAGATTCATGGAACGCATTATAACTGGTGATGAGACCTGGGTCTACGAGTACGATATGCAAACAAGCCAACAATCATCGAAAGGGGTGGCAAAAAATGAGCCGAAACCGAAAAAACCACGCCAAAGCCGCTCGAAAATGAAGGTGATGCTCATTGTTTTCATCGATATCCGTGGCGTAGTGCACTACGAATTCGTTCCAGAGGGTCAGACGGTAAACAGGGAGTATTACCTAGGCGTTATGAAACGTTTGCGTGAGCGTATCCGTAAGAAGCGGCCAAATTTGTGGGCGAACAACTCATGGATTTTGCATGACGATAACGCGCCTTCTCACCGAGCTACGATTGTGACTGACTTTCTCGCCAAAAACTCAACAAACGTGCTTCAGCAACCATCGTATTCGCCGGATTTGGCTCCCTGCGACTTTTTCCTCTTCCCAAAACTAAAATTACCCCTTAGTGGCACCCGTTTTGAGTCGATTGAAGCCATAAAACAAAATTCGGCGCGAGAGCTAAAGTCCATCCCGGAAAGCGCCTATAAAAAATGTTTCGATAATTGGAAGTGCCGTTGGCATAGATGTATTGGAGCAAATGGAGCCAATTTTGAAGACGACCCAATAAATTTTGACGATTAAATGTAAAAATGTTGTTTTAATTGAAAATTCCCGGTACTTTCTTGACAGAGTAGTAGATCAGGTTGATCATTCATTATCTCAAGAATATTATTCTGCACCAATTCATAAACTTCAATGGACTACAGATAGTTGAACTTTGTTTCTTTTGATTCCACATGTAATATTTTTAGGTTGTCGATTGTTGGGAATCGATGCAATGTGTTGCGACGGTGGAGCTTCTTTTATTTTTGGAGAAATCCATTCGATGTTCTTTATACATTGTTATACCTTGTATGAAATGAAAGTCCTGTCTGACTTATATATTTTTTATTGCAAGTTGAACATGTTAACTCATTAATTCCTGATTTTAGTAAATTTGGGGTTGGATCCTTTACATTGAATAACAGAGACGACAGTAATTTTTCTGGTTTGAAAGCTATTTTGTTATCAAGTTTTGATATATTATTGGCTATTTTTTCACTTATGTCACCGAAGTACGAAAGAGAAATGAACTTTCTGGTTTTTTCTGTTTTAATAGAAGGTTAAATTTGGTTCATGGCTATTTGGGACATTTTGTGTTTAATTATTTTATCTTTTATCTTATGACTGAAACCATTGTTTGCGGCTATTGTTTTGATAGTATCAATTTCAACTTCACGGTTGTTCTTGGACAGGGGAGAAGAAAAAGCTCTATGGCTCATCGGTGGGTAGGCTGAAATTTTTTTGTGGGTATGGGTGGTTTGAGTCTATGGGGATTCATATATCGGTTGATGTGAGTTTTCTGAACACGTTAAATTCAATTCTTCGGTTTGAATGTGATATTGATAGGTCTAAAATTGTTATATGGTTTTTAAATTCTTTTTCTGACTTAAATTTTATTTTTGGGTGAATGTTATTTATGAAATTTAGAAATTGTCCAAGTTGTCTAGATGTTTCAAATATGCAGGCAAATACATCATCTACCAGTCGGTACCAAAAGAGTATTATCATAGGTCATTTTGATGTGAAAATTTTGTTTTCTATGTAATTTATGAAAATATCTGCGAGAAATTAGCTTATTATTCTCCACATCAAGACTCAATAAATATGATTTCTAGTAGATTGAGTTTGTGTTTTTGGTTTTTAATGTGTCAAATTTCAAAATTATTATCGAACGTATGGCCAGTGTAATAAATGATTTGCATAGATTGAATATTGTTTAGTATTAGTATAATAGATTTGGTGTTTCCTTAATCTTGTCTGGAATGATATATCTGTCTGGCCAACATATACGTACGTGCATGTACCGCAAGTCAACTATCTCAAATATCTAACACCTGTTCAGTTTTTGGTCCTTAGTATCTTAGTGAAATATATTTTGATATCGTATCAAAAACCTTAACAGGGTCAATGAATATGCTTCGGCACAATGATAGGCTTCGGCTATCCAGGTACTCAGATACATTATTTTATGTTTTGTAAGTTCTCGGATTGTATCTTCTGTAGATCTGCCCTTTATGAATCCCTAGTAGCTGCCTTTCGACATCTCACTATTTTAATGGTCAGAATTTTTTCCAGAACCTGAGTAACGCTGGACAGCAACAATATTGGTCTACGGTTTTCAAGATGCGTTCGTTCCCCAGACTTGAGCAGTAGTTTCACAACTTCATGTTTTAATATTTCTTCAATTCTTCGGTTTGAATGTGATATTGATAGGTCTAAAATTGTTATATGGTTTTTAAATTCTTTTTCTAACTTAAATTTTATTTTTGGGTGAATGTTATTTATGAAATTTAGAAATTGTCCAAGTTGTCTAGATGTTTCAGATATGCAGGCAAATACATCATCTACAAGTCGGTACCAAAAGTGTATTATCATAGGTCATTTTGAAGTGAAAATTTTGTTTTCTATGTAATTTATGGAAATATCTGCGAGAAATTAGCTTATTATTCTCCACATCAAGACTCAATAAATATGATTTCTAGTAGATTGAGTTTGTGTTTTTGGTTTTTAATGTGTCAAATTTCAAAATTATTATCAAACGTATGGTCAGTGTAATAAATGATTTGCATAGATTGAATATTGTTTAGTATTAGTATAATAGATTTGGTTTTTCCTTAATCTTGTCTGGAATGATATATCTGTCTGGCCAACATATACGTACGTGCATGTACCGCAAGTCAACTATCTCAAATATCTAACACCTGTTCAGTTTTTGGTCCTTAGTATCTTAGTGAAATATATTTTGTTTTGTGTAAATTGATATTGGGGTACACTATTAGAATTGCTTATTTTTATTTCGTTTTATTTAAGATTTACCTAAAAATGAGGGATTGAAACTATAATTTACTGCTGCTATCTGTTTGACTATTTTGTATTTTTAGTCAACATTTGTTTGCTTCATGTTTATAGTCTATATATCATACTATTATAGGCTGATAATTTGTGGGAATATTGGTGGTTTGAACTATATGTGTTGGTTTCTTGTATATCAAAAAATCATATTTGTTATCTACGTAACGGCGCCAAGAAATGAGATATTTAAAATACGGATTTCGGCTTTGAGGTAGTCGATGAATATTTTGGATAATATTGGACTTAATGGATTTCCCATAGTGAGACTTTATTTATCTAGGTATAACGTGTCGTTGAACATAAAATCATTCTGTGCTAGGCAAACGTTGAAAATATTCATTATCTCTTGATTTATTATCGAGTTGTTCTTTTTTCGAGGTAATAAATTGTCGGCCAATTTTATATATTCATATAATATATGTTGGCCTGACAGAAAGATCATTCCAGACAAGAATAAGGAAACACAAATATGTTATACTAATAGCAAACAAAATTTGACCTACGAAAATCATTTATGAGACACTGGCATACCTTTGATAATAATTTTGAAATTTTACACAAAGAAAACAAAGACCGTAAACTTAATCTACAAATAAGAAATTAATAATTACATTAAAAAACGAATTTTAGTAAATGACAAAACAGATTTGAACAGATTCTTTCTATTTAACCTTTTTGTATAATATTCAAAAAATCCCCAATAACTGTCAAAATACCATTCTATTTGCAGAGAGTTTAGTATAAGTTGGTTTATTTTCAAATTCTGGATTCAAGAATTTCTGTCAAGTGGAGACCGAAACAATCGAATTATAATCAGAATTTTTTCGATAATTTTAAGAGGGTGACACTTTTTTAAGATTTTTCCTGAAACTTTGTTGTCGTAAGCCACTGACTATGTTCTAAAGTATGAATTCAATTTTCGTTTTTTCCTTAAAGTTTTTTGTATTATATGTGCTTTATGTATTAACGACCATTCACGAGAAAATTATTATAGAAATTTTATATAAAATTATTTGATTATATTTATATATTCCAAGAAAGGTAAGCTCTAAAATTCAAACGAAAAAAGTGAATATTGGAAAGGTGAAACATTCTGTCGTATATCTACATAATTCACACTTCTTAGGCCTTTTTCCATTGTTTCCACAGTTACTGTATAAATCGTTTATTTCGAATAACTCCAAATGAAAAAATCTATAGAAGTTAGAACAGGTGCAGGTCAAGATAGCGATCCCCACGCCCTATCAATTTTTCTAGAAAATTATTTTTTACAGGTTTTTTATGAAAATTTGTCGGACAACTATCAAGTAAAAACAAAGCGTTCAATCTTAAGTTCACTGGATTTTGGCGTCACATACTGATATGCTTTTCCAATAAAAATTGAAAAAATAATTCACCAATCAAATGATCCGGTAGGAATCAGGGCCTAAAAGTTGATAGTTGTAAACATCGAGCCAAACATTCACACTAAATTTGACTTGAGAATTTCTGGGCATAGGAACTTTCTTGTGCCATACATGGAAGTTATAGTAATTCACTACTCCCTGACCAATAAAATACACTTTATGTATCTATAGTATGTTTCGCAAAAAAATTTTATTTTCGATCTTTTGGAGAATACATAAGCAAAATTTTAAACTACGTCCTTTATCACCTTATGCAAATTATGCACAGATTGCAGATAGGAAGCATGTCTGAAATCCCTTTTCAAAACTCGAAGAATTTTGAATTAATGAAGAAGAGCGTTGTGTTGTTCTATCATCCATGATCTTAATTCTGTGCTGCCATTTATCAGGTCTAGCAGTTTTTTTTTGAGATTAGAAGTCATGGGGATGACGTCTATTGGAAATCTTCTATATTATCTAGTTACTTCCACGGAGTTCTCAGTTTCAAAACCAAAGTAGAAAGATATGGGATTGTTCGTTTCAATGGAATTTTGATTGCAGAAATGCGAAAATGAAATATTAATAAATGCAATATTGAAGGAATAAAATTACAATTTACCGAACAACAATGAGAAACAATACAAAAATACCATATTCGAGTACTTTTCACTGGTAGATTTCAAATATGGGAAATAATATAGGGACTGGAAAATGTCGTTGTTGTGCATAACGGTATTTGATTTTCATTTGTCAGCTCACAATGACCATCTGAGAACATTTGCAGCAGATTGAAAAAATAAGCACAGCAGCTGTTTGGGTACCCCATAATATGTCCGAAGAGAACAAAGCCAGCCGATCCATCGCCTGCAACGTATTGCTCCGACGGCACCACAGATAACCGATTTTTGATCGCTTGATCACTGGAGACGAAAAAGGGGTACTATATGATAATCTAGAATGCAAAAATGCAGTGGCTCTATTGCTTTGTTCATAACAATTGTTTTGCTATCACAGTAGCATCATCAGACAGGTGTACATTTTGAATAACTTTCTAGTTATTCAAAATGTAAATCTACCTGATGATGCTACTGTGATAACGTGTTCTGATTCCTTTGAGTAACGAAACTTTTCAGTCTATAATGATAGTCAACTCTCCAACTATGTGATTCGAAGCTTTTATCGTCTAACTTTATTTTAATGAGTATGAATTTTTACTTTTTGTTTTGTTAATCAAATATGGAATATTTAAAAAATTTCAGGAAATACCTTTTCTTTCTTGGAACATCCTAGCATAACAGTTGAACAAGAAAAACTGTGGATGGTTTATTTTCATAGTCCGAGGCAGTAATAGTCACTGAACTATAAGCAGTAAAAGTAGCATGATGAGGACATTTTAGATGGGCCTTCAGCATCATCCATGGCAGATGCAATTTCAAGTGATCTAGAAGTACAAAGTGAATGAAATATGCTATAAAAATCAGTGATTTTGTGCATATTAAATAACTACCAAGAAATATTTCTCTTTAATTGAAGCAATCAAAGTTTTGCATATACATAATTTTCATCATTAGAACGGTATTTGCATTAACTGGGCAGAAATAAGTAACTTCCTGATCAGAAATTGTTTTGTCTGAAACAAAAAAAACTTCTTTCGTTTATTTATGCAATAAAGTGAATTTTGAGTTACCAATTGGTTATATAGATTCATATTGTAAATATAACATATTTCTTGGATATCATTTTACCTGTCACATGGTATCTGGAATGCAGATTGATCAGGTAGAGGAGTACCATCTAGTTCAAAGTAATTTATTCCATTAAACCTTCTTCCAATGACGTTCGAATCGACATTGGTTGACCATATGAAAACAATTTTATTTCAAATAATTCACAAAGTTTTCATGTTTCACAATTCATTCAGAATCCTGATACGTGTTTCGTTCTTTCAACCATCTTCAAAGGAGTACAAAAAGGAATTAACCTTAAAATTAAAAAGGACACTTTTATTACACTTAGGACATCTGTGTATTTTTATGGAGCATGGAAATACATGAAAACAGCATCCAAAATAGAGGTGTTGCCGAATAGTATTTGGGAATTCGTTAAATTCTCCTTTTTCTCAACGGCTTTTTTGCTTGAAAGAATCTCCGAATAGGCCATCAATTTACCCTTATTAACATTATATAACAAAGTGACATCTTTCTCATTAAAAAAATAATTCTTTTTTATCCAATGTTCAGCAAAACAGGTTGATTTCTGGTTTTTTAAAATATACATCCTATGTTCTTTGATTCTATGCTGTAAACATCGGACTTTCTCTGCTATACAGGGTGTGTCACGAATAATTGTACAGGCTTACAGGGAAGATGCAGGACATTTTGATGAGTCTGAATCACGGCACGAAATATGTTCTAACTATATCAATTTAAGAGATACAGGATGTTTTATGTATTTTATCAAAAACTTTGAATCGGCATAACTCTTGAACGCCTGCATGGATCTTAATGAAAATCCGAGAGAATGAGTATAGGCCAATGCCTAATATTTGCATTTAATCACTTTTTGATAGCGCGTGTCCGGACTGAGAAAATTAAATTCTTTATCCCACATCTTGTAAAACACCCTGTACATCGAATTTTCGTAAAGTGAAATTCTCCTCAGAATCTGTAATGAATACTCTTTCAAACAAGCTTATTTGGAATAATGGCACACTTCGCACCAATATTTTATGAGCTATTGAATATCTGGAATTTTCGATTCATAGACACACGCATACAAACGAAATACTTTTCGACATCTTATTTACACTTTCGCAAATAAATTCTTTTATACCCCTTCCCCCATCAATTTTCGTATGTGATTTGTTCTCGAAAATTTCCCTACTTCTTTTTGACACCAGCTAGCTCTTGTATTGAATGTTCTGCAGCTTTCATTAGCCTTTCTTGCTGGTCCACTATTTATCTTCTCACATGCTGCTTGAATCGAAAAATACGCAAGTGGTAGATTGTGTTTTCATAAAATTTTCATTAAGAGAATTATCGAAATGCCGTCATTTACCAATACTGAGTATACTGATATGTTGTTATTATAGTTTATGGATTTTGTAAGTGCAATGGTCGTGAAGCTGCTAGGGAATATCGAAGGCTACATCCGAATCGTTGAATTCCTAACCACCAAACATTCGAACATGTTAATCGCTCACTTCGTAAAACTGGACACTTTCCGTCAGTAAGTAAACGAGAAAGATCAAGTTCGTTGGTAAACCATGAAGAGATAATAGAAGCTGTCCAAGAAAATCCCTCAACCAGCACTCGGCGTCTTGGTTCAGTTTTAGGTTTGCTACATTGTCAGGTCTGGCGAGTTCTGTATCGTGAAAAGTGGCATCGATTTAATTAACTTCGTCAAAACCTTGGAGCCATGCAATTTTGCAGATGGGTTTTACGGAACCAGCAAGCTATCTTCAGAATGCTTTTTACTGATGAAGATGGCAATTTGAATATTCGCAATGCAATTTGTTCCAGAGTAAATGCGAAAGTGACTAGGAAACGCAATTCACAACATCGTTTTTCAGTCAATAGTTGGTGTAGAATTTACAATAATCGCCTAATTGGACCATATGTTCTTCCACACAAGCTGAATGGAGTGGCATATCTACAAGTTTTAATCGAGCATTTGCCAGGGCACTTGAATGATGAAAGCAATATTCCAAGAGGAATGTACTTCCAATATGATGGAGATCCGGCAAATTTTACCCGTGAAATTGTATGAAGTTTATCCAGATCATTGGTTTGGTAGAGGAGGACCTCATGACCGGCCTACAAGATCCCCAAATCTTACCTGCTTGGAAAATTTTCTCTGGGGGCACTTAAAAAATGAAGTTTAATCTGAAGAAATCATAGACAGGAAACATCGGATTAATCGTATTCAAGCTGCATGTGAAACAATACGAAATCGACCGAAAATTTTGAAAAAAGCTGTAGCTCATTTGATCACAAGAGCTACAAAATGTTTAGAAGAGAGAGAGGGTATTTTCGAAAACAAGTTATAAATTTTTCTCTTATTTATTGTAGATTTTTTTCAGTTCCAGATATGTTTAGATACATTTTATATTTTTATCATTAAGTCCATTTTATAATAGTCCAATTAAATGTTCAATGTTAATTCGAGTTTTCGGTTAAATTTAGTTTTGCAAAAAATATTTGATGTTGCCCCTACATTTATGTATTGGACGGAATAAGATGCAGCACAATACCTAAGTCATGGTACTGAGAATTTCAATCGATTCAATATGAATAGTCGCATTATTCGGAGATTCACGAGTCCGTGTTTACTATAAATTGAAAATTCCTAATATTCAATAGTTCATGAAATGATGATCGAAGTGTGCCATTAATTCTAATAGGCTTGTTTGAAAGAGTATTTATTGTAGATTCTGAAGAGAATTTTGCTTTTTACAAATTGGATGTACAGGGTGTTTTACAAGATGTGGGATAAAGAATGTACTTTTCTCAGTTCGGACCTGTGCTATCGATGAGTCATTATGGGCAAATAATTGGCATTGCCCTATACTCATTCCCTAAAGTTTTCATGAATATCCATGCAGGCGTTCAAGAGGTATGCCGATTGAAAGTTTTTGATAAAATACATAAAACATCCTGTACCTCTTAAACGAATATAGTTAGGACATTTTTCGAGCACTGATTCTTACTCACCAAAATGTCCTGCATCTGCCCTGAAAGCCTGTACAATCATTCGTGAAAGAGCCGGTATATGTATTCCGAAAATAAGTAATTTGTATTGATAAGATGACAGATGTTATCGATCAACACCGTAAAAAATATTGTCGCACACTGTTTTAAACAGTGACAGTATGTGGTAGGCAGTAGTTTGAAAATACGTGTTAAACATACTAGGAATCCTTATAGACAACAATCCACTTTTTGTCGGATCCTCTAGATGTGTACAATGCTTGGATAAATGTTTGCGAAGACGTAAAATAATTCTATTATAACACCAAGATATAATTTCTCAAATTTTAGAGAAGTCCGATTCCTACGAAATTCAAATGCGAGTTTATGCTTGGATTGCTTGTGAAGAAGTTTACTAACTTTATTATGACACCAAAATTATTTTATCAGAATTTAAAAAGAAAGGTGAATTCTTGCGAAGTTCAAATATGATTTTAATAGTACAGTCTCATTTAGGCATCAAATCCTTATTGCCACTTAAAACTTCAAATACGACCTTAAATAACTCTCACCAGTTATATTCGGAAAAAAACATATTTGTGTTTTATTAGATGATTGGATCGATAAACAACTTGAATTTTATTTATTACACTTCCGAAGTGTAATAAATAGAACCTTTTTCAATTTTTAAGTTTCTAGTTATTTCCATGCACTACAAAAATACACAGATGTCTGAAGTGTAATGAATAGAACATTTCTAAATTTTAAGTTCAGTTCCTTTTTGTACTCCTTTGAATAAATTGTGAAACATAAAAACTGTGTGAATTATTTTAAATAAAACTCTGTATATAGTAATGATTCATATTGTGAATAAGTTTGAATTTTATTTTAATTAAGTGTTTCCTTTCCTCTACACTACACTACCTTATATAATTTGAATTTTTAAAAATATCCGAATTGTAGCAAAATAATTAATGCAAATTTCACTGCGAGAAATGTCTGATAAAAGATATCTCATTTTAATATTAATGGAAATGATCCACTTTTTATCGGATCCTATAGATATGTGCAATGCTTCCATAGATGCTTGCGAAGAAGTAAACTCACTCTATTATAGCATTAAGATATAATTACTGAAATTTTAAAGAAGACGGATTCCTGTGAAGTTCAAATGTGAGTATTATGTGTATTTTAATATTGCAGTCTCATTTAGTTGTCAAATCCTTAATGCAATTTTAAATTTCAAATACGACCTCAAATAACTCTCCCTAATTATATATGTATTCGGAAAAAATATGTGTATTTCTTCAGATGATTGGTGTTATCGATAAACTACTTAAAAAATATTGTTGAACAATGTTTCATAAAATGACTGCATGCTTTGTTTTTGGTTATCCGATGAGTTGATGAGACAGATAAGAAATGGTAAAACATGATTCATACAGTACTATTGTTGCTACTTAATTTTTTTTCTGGAATAAGGACCATAATAGTGTGAAAATAACGTACGAAATCCTTTCAGACACAATTCTCTTCTTGTCGGATACTATAGATGTGGGCAATGCTTGGATAGATGCCTGCGAAGAAGTAATTGGACTCTATTATAACACCACGATATACTTTCTCAAATTTTAAAGAAGACGAATTCCTGCGAAGTTCAAAGGTGAATATTGTTGGATACTGTTTTATATAAAGACCACATGAACTCTTTTGGGTTATCTGAAAATAAAGAGAGACGGAATAGAAAATAATTAAACATGAATTTCATACAGCTATTGGTGCTAATAAAATTTTTTTCATGGACAAAGGCCTCAGTAGCACGAAAATAACCTAGAAAACATGCCAGGAATTCTATCAGACAACACTCCAATTTTTGTCGGATCCTATTGATGTCTACAATTCTGAGTCTATTAGACCACAAGCTTATTTTTCCTGGGGTCTTACTTATTTCTCAGGAAATATGTTATTGTTCGTTATATTGCTCTTCTGTTAAGTGAACTGTTACCAGTATGGTTGAAGACTGGGGGCAACCATGAATGATACATTATTATATGTATTATTAATACTCATATTAGAATTCTCAATAAGAATGAATATTGAATACATGACAATCTGTATAATATAGTCATCATTTATATTGTGAATAAATTTGAAAAGCGTTTCCTTCCCTCTACATTACACTACCTTATATAATTTGAATTTTTGAAAAATAGCCGAATTGTAGCAAAATAATTGATAAAAATTCCACTTCCAAAAATGTCTGATAAAAGATATCTAATTTTCATATCAATGGAAGCAATCCACTTTTGTCCAAACCTATAGATATGTGCAATACTTCGTTAAATGCTTGCGAAGAAGTAAACTGAACTCTATTATAACAATAAGATATAATTATACATATCTTAAAGAAGACTGATTCCTGCGAAGTACAAATGTGAGTTTTATGTGTATTTTATTTTTGCAGTCGCATTTAGTCATCAAATTCTTATTGCTATTTTGAATTTCAAATACGACCTTAAATAACTCTTGCCAGTTATATTCTTTGTATTCTGAAAAAAATTGTATTTGATTAGATGTTTGGTGTTATCGATAAACTACTTAAAATTATTGTTTCACAATGTTTTATGCAATGACTGCATGCCTTGTTTTTAGTTATCTGTTGAGTAGGAGAGACGGGAAAGGAAATAGTAAAACATGATTCATACAGTACTATTTTTGATACTTAAATTTTTTTCAGAGATAAGGGCCACAATAGTTCGAAAATAACGTGCGAAATATGCCAGGAATCCTTTCATACACAACCCAATTCTTGCCGGATCTTATAGATGTGTGCAATGCTTGAATAGGTGCTTGCGAGGAACAATTCCTCAAATTTTAGAGAAGAAGAATTCCTTCGAGGTTCAAATGTGAATCTTGTTGCATATTATTTTATACAAAGACTGCATGAACTCTTAGCTTTGAATATCAAAAAAGATTTAATCTGTTAGTCTTCTACAATTTTAATTTAAAAAAAAAGTTCTTAAAAAACTTTTAGAATCAAATTGATATCTAATAATAAGCACTGCTTATATAAATAGACGTATAAAAATCAAAATTCACTATACAATATCCAAAGGAATAAAAAAACCCAAAAAATAAATTATTAATTAAAATTAAATATAAGTAATATGTAATGTTTCGTTCCAAACATACGCACCTGAACTCGTCAGAAAGGCAGGTGGTACGCATGTTTTGCCTTTGACAAACATTTGGAAACATGTTCAGTTTCTGGTCTTATATTTATGGAAACTAAATCTTCTTCAAAAATACACAACATAATTTTAAGAACTCCAAAACTAATTCATTTGAAACATTTAATATATTTAAACATTGCAATAAGTTACGGTAAGAACTCTCAAAAACATGTACCACATCCTCAAAAACAATTAAAAATTCAGATAAGGTCAGTTCAACTTTACATTTATAATATAAATTCAATTAAAAATAAATAATTGTTTTTGAGGATGTGCTACATGTTTTTGAAGTATCTTCAATGTTTAAACATATTAAATATTTCAAATGAATTAGGTGTGGAGAAGTTCTTAAAATTATGTTGTGTATTTTTGAAGAAAATTTACTTTTCATAAATATAAGACCAGAAACTAAACATGTTTTCAAATGTTTGTCAAAGGCGTGCCTTTCTGACGTGTTCAGGTGCGTATGTTTGGAACGAAACATTCGATGTTATTTATTTTTAATTTTAATTAATAATTTGTTTTTTGGGTTTTTTTATTCTATTTGATATTGTATAGTGAATTTTAATTTTTATACGTCTATTAAATATAAGCAGTGCTTATAATTAGACATTAATTTAAGTATACATTTTTTTTTCAATTTTAAGAAATTAAAATTGTAGAAGACTAACACATTAAATCTGTTTTGATATTCAAAGTTTGTAATTATCCTTTTATCAAGTTAAAAACAGCATCTTATTATTTTATCTTTTGTGTTATCTGATAAGTAGGAGAGACGGGATAGAAAATAATAAAACATGAATTTCATACAGCTATTGTTGTTAATAAAATTTTTTTCACGGATAAAGGCATCAGTAGTGGGAAAATAACCTAGGAGACATGCCAAGAATCCTCTCAGACAAAAATCCACTTATTGTCGGATCCTATCGATGTCTACAATTCTTGGATAGATGCTTGTGAAGAAGTTAACTGTCTATTAGACCACAAGCTTATATTTCCTGAGGTTATATGTATTCCTCAGGAAATACGTTATTCTTCGTTATATTGCCCTTCTGTAAACGTGAACTATTACTAGTATGGTTGAAGTCTGGAGACAACCAAGAATGATATATAATTATACATAGATATGTAAATATTTATTAATACTCATATTAGAATTCTAAATGAGAATGAATATTATATTTATGACACTCTGTATGTAATCCTTATTCATATTGTGAATTATTTTGATTTTTTTTTGAATTAAGTGTTTCTCCTCCTCCACACTACAATACCTGATTTAACTTGAATTGTTGAAAAATATCCGAATTGTAGCAAAATAATTGATAGAAATTTCACTGTCAGAAATGTCTGATAAAAGATATCTAATTTTAGTAATAAAAGTAGCAATCCACTTTTCCTGTACACCAGAATCTTAGCTAAATTATTTCTATTTACTGCTAAAGAATTAATTCCCATTTCATGAAGACTAAAAGAGATCCTACTTCTGAAACTTCATAGATAAGCCATTGAAAACCCATATTTTCTTTTCTTTATAAGAATCATTTATATTGATATAAATTTTTTTTTAAATATTGTGGTGAATTTTCTTATTAATCATTTTGTCAATGATTTCAGTTCTATAGCAATTGTGCACCACCGCTATAGTTTTAATAATATTTCTTTTCGGAAATTCACTTCGTTCAACGGGATGCTCAAAAGTCTATGAATGAAACTATGGAATCACACTACACACAAAAAAATATATATGTGGTTTACCCTTGATCTAGAAGATTGAAAGACAATTTAACGGCCTCTGCTATAGCACAAGGACTATCTGTATAAAGAATGTTAAGGAAACCAAATAATTATATATTATGAATAAAATAACATAAATAGAGGTTAATTCTTGATAGGAGGTATATAAAACTATTTAAATATTTTAATATTAGCCTTCTACATAATTACAATATTTAAATAGTTTTATATACCTTCTATCAAGAATTATTTCTGTTATTTTATTCATAATATATAATTATTTGGTTTCCTTAACATTCTTTATACAGATAGTCCTTGTGCTATAGCAGAGGCCGTTAAATTGTCTTTCAATCTGCTAGATCAAGGGTAAACCACAGATATATTTTTTTGTGTGTAGTGAACCGTTCCTCACCACATTTAAAGGTTTCATTTCGGCAGAACTATTTCTAGAAGATTGAAGGGTAAGTGAATATTTGTTGTTAATTGATGTTATATTTATTGAATATGAATTATTTGAATACTGAAGAAGCAAAGTTGATCTTAAAACTTGTTTTTCAGTAATGTTTTACATATCTTGAGTTTCTATATAAAGTGCCTTGGTTAGATATCCAATAATATTGAATAGTCTAGGTAAGATAGTTTTATGATGAAATTCTTAAGATTATGTTGGATATTCTTGAAAGATATTGGTTTTCATAAGATTGATCAGCAGAAACAAAATTTTGTCTATTCAAAATATTTAATTTATAGGATTTTGGTTAATAATTTTTATTTATTGGATTTTGTTATACCATTCGGATGTCTTATAATGAATGTTTATTTTATATGTCATGATATAAGTGGTACTTATACGACATTATTTTAATTTATTTTCAGAAGTTATAATCATTAAATATAATCTTTTGGAATTAAATATGTGGAAGGCTAATATTGAAATATTTAAATAGTTTTATATACCTTCTATCAAGAATTAACCTCTATTTATGTTATTTTATTTATAATATATAATTATTTGGTTTCCTTAACATTCTTTATACAGATAGTCCTTGTGTTATAGCAGAGGCCGCTAAATTGTCTTTCAATCTTCTAGATCAAGGGTAAACCACAGATATATTTTTTTGTGTGTAGTGAACCGTTCCTCACCACATTTAAAGGTTTCATTTCGGCAGAACTATTTCTAGAAGATTGAAGGGTAAGTGAATATTTGTTGTTAATTGATGTTATATTTATTGAATATGAATTATTTGAATACTGAAGAAGCAAAGTTGATCTTAAAACTTGTTTTTCAGTAATGTTTTACATATCTTGAGTTTCTATATAAGGTACCTTGGTTAGATATCCAATAATATTGAATAGTCTAAGTGAGATAGTTTTATAATGCAATTCTTAAGATTATGTTGGATATTCTTGAAAGATATTGGTTTTCATAAGATTGATCAGCAGAAACAAAATTTTGTCTATTCAAAATATTTAATTTATAGGATTTTGGTTAATAATTTTTATTTATTGGATTTTGTTATACCATTCGGATGTCTTATAATGAATATTCATTTTATATGTCATGATATAAGTGGTACTTATACGACATTATTGTAATTTATTTTCAGAAGTTATAATCATTGAATATAATCTTTTGGAATTAAATAAGTAGAAGGCTAATATTAAAATATTTAAATAGATTTGTATTAATACTTTTCAAGTCGGGATGTAAAAAGGTTTTTTTCCGAGACATTGAAAAATATTTTATATTGATTATGTATAAGGATATCAATTTGATAGTTTTTGTATATAGTTTCAATATATAATGTAGAAGTTAGAATATATAATTCTGAATTTAAAGTCATTGGATGTTATTTCCATGTTCCATAGAAATATACAGATGTCCTAAGTGTAATAAAAGAATCTTTTTCAATTTTAAGTTTAGTTCCGTTCTGTACTTCTTTGAAGATTGTTGAAAGACCGAAAAACGTGTCAGGATTTTGAGAAATTGTGAAACAGGAAACTGTGTTAATTATTTTAAATGAAATTATTATAATGTTTCACCTAGAGCCAACCGCATACTCCATTCATGTTCTATAAAACATGTTTCTTCAAGATATCAACACTTTAAAACCCAAGAAGCGAAGCCCCCATGCCTTTTGTTCCGCATCACTTTGAAATCTGAAATGATATTCACGTTACAAAATAACAATGACGGTAATTCTATGAAGACTTAGAATTTGATGTTTCAAAAATCATGGAAATCTTTTAAGTTCACATTCATTTTGGATATACCTACTCTACTAGAATATAAAATGTCTTTTTATATGTGAAACGATGAGTGAGGATGGAAATTCTCATTATTTCCACATTTTTCACCTTGCGCACCATGTTGTCCACAAATTATGACCAAATTCACCCCAAAGAGCTTAAAACTCTAAATAAATATTGGAGGATCGGATCGGAGGAAATTGCTGGAGTGAAACAACGATTTAATGAATCCGTGTTGAATGAAAATGGAGACCTACTGAACAATTTCTGTGCAAGAAACGAGATGAGAATAAACAACACGTATTTTCCACACAGAGATCAACATAAATAAGTACACCTTCTGCAACACTAAGGGACAAAAGTCTATAATAGACTTTATAATAACTAATAGATGTTTCACACCGGATGAGATACAGGATGTAAGGGTTCTAACCTCTGCCAACACTGGAACAGATCACAACCTAGTTCTCGGAAAATTCTTTTTGGAAAACCATCACAAAACGAAGCAGATACCAATTATAGTCGAAAAATATAACATGGAATCATTTGACTACGACACCACCAGAAATCTGTATGAATGCAGACTAAATCAAAAACTTAGGGCAGAGACCACAACAGGAGAAAGCGTGAAGGGTATCTGGAATATTATTAAAAGATGCATACACGAAGCGGCCGAAGAAGCGATAGGAAAAAAGAAGGTTAATCTGAATTCGAGAAATAACACCAAACCCTGGTTCAGTCATCATGTGAAGGTACTTGCGGAGGAAAAGAAGAAAAGTTATTTTCGTTATAAAAGTGCCCCAACCGAATAGAATTATACCATATATAGAGAAACAAGGAATAGGGTCAATTTTGAGATCAGGAAAATAAAAAGAGAACATTGGGAGAAGTTCATTGTCGACATGGAACATGATATATATGGAGCACAAAGAAAAGTATGGAAAATGCTCAAGAACAGAAAAAAGCCCGTAAACGAGTACATCCAAACTAAAAACGTTCCTTTACATGAGTGGGAAACATATTTTAGAAAACTTTACGGAAGCGATGATCAAAAAGCTCAGAGAAATGCACCGGAGGAAGAGACGACAGATGAAGTGACGATTACTCAGGAGAACATTGAGATGAAGATGAAAAAACTGAAAAACCGAAAGTCACCAGGAGTTCATGAGATACCCAACGAACTTTTGAAATATGGCGGACAAGAACTAGCAAAAAAGCTAACCGAACTATTCAACAAGATAATGGCTACATCTGATATACCAACAGAATGAAAGAAGAGCATCACGATACCGATCTTCAAAAGGGGACAAAAAACCAACCCGGAGAATTACGGAGGAATTAGTCTACTCTGCACCAGCATGAAACTGTTCACCAGCATAATCAAAGATATCCTTCAGGATGCCATAGAGAATAGAGATGAGCAACAGGGATTTAGGAAAAATAGATCGACAACCGAGGCACTGTTCATTTGGGACAGGTAAAAGAGAAGGCCATCGAGTAAAGCTATCCAACATATGTATGTTTCATTGACTTGACAAAGGCATTTGACAGAATAAAACTTCATGTTATCCAAATATTGAGGCAAAAACGAATACCAAACGCGATAATAAACGTCATCAGGAATCTGAATATAGACAATACAACAAGAATAAGAGTTAACAACCAAACAACTGAAGATATACCAACACCAGCCGGTATTAGGCAAGGGGATAGCCTCAGCCCATTCCTTTTTAATCTTGTCATGGATGAAATCATACAAGAAATAATATCTATGAAGATGGGATACAGATTGAGGGGCAAACCAATTGGCATGGTATGCTTTGCAATTAACGCAGTTATTCTAGCGGAAA
Organism: Megalocaria dilatata; assembly: GCA_034642435.1. Lineage (NCBI taxonomy): Eukaryota > Metazoa > Arthropoda > Insecta > Coleoptera > Coccinellidae > Megalocaria > Megalocaria dilatata. The sequence goes on along the minus strand of CM067859.1, from coordinate 44,290,339 downwards.
CCGAAGACGACTTACAAAGACAAATACAAAAGTTTTATCAGATCAGCAGAAATTACAACATGTCCATATCTATTGAAAAAACGAAATGTATGACATTTTTGAAGGAACCGTCAAGATGTAAAATAGTTATAGATGGTAAGATAGTGGAACAAGTGATGAAGTTCCGTTACCAAGTCACAGGTCAACAAGGCCTCAGTAATATCCAGCTGTCTAAGAGAAGTTGTTTGGGCAAACAAGCATATGCATGTCGATGGAAAAGTGCGAATATATAAATCCTGTGTGAGTCCGGTCCTGACCTATGGTATCGAGACTCGAGCTGACACGAATAAGATGAAGAACATCCTAAGAACAGCGGAGATGAAAACTCTCAGAACCATCGCAGGAAAAACATTAAGAGACAGAGTTAGAAACAGCGATATAAGATCTCTCTGTAAAGTTGAAGATATAGTGAGATGGGGAAGGAAGAGGAGAAGATATTGGCGAGACCACGTAGAAAGAATGGACCACAATAGACTAGCATGCATCGCTAAGGACGGAAAACCAGCAAGCAGAAGGCCATTAGGAAGACCACCCAAACGATGAAAGGATAGCTGGAGTTCAATCTCCCAGGAAGCCGCTTCCTAAGGGGAAACACAGTGAACAGACCTTAAGGTCTAGAAGAAGAAGAAGAGAAGAATTTAGTTGGTGATATTTAAGGACAAATTAACCAAATGATACTGTGGCACCGTTGCGACTATACGTTTTAAGGAGGGATACAAACTCATGCTATTCACTTATTTGAATTGCGGTATTGCCAATGTTAGTAGAAAAAAAAACTTTCGGTTACACTTTAAGATAAGATATACTGATTGTTAGTTGATTTTGATATTTTAAATATTATCTAGGGCCGATAAAGAGATTATCGGAATTCTAATTGTTTTTTGAAGATAAAGTTCATGTTTAAGAGATTTTTGACTTACTTATTTGAATATTTATAATATATATTAAAAATTTCAAATAAATTATATTTTTTGAGATGTCCTCAAGTTGTGTCTTATGTTTTTCGAAAAAGAATTGGTGTTCATAATGATAAGATAAGAAACAAAATTTTGTCTCCTTCAAATATTTATTTATTAATTTTTAATGACTTATTTTATATTCGTTGGTTTATTTATACCATTTGAAATTGTATATTGAGTTTTGATTATATACATCTATTGAATATGAGCGGTGCTTATTTAGACATTGATTCAATTCTAAAAGTTTTTTGATTAAAAATTTTTTGAAATGAAAATTGTAGAAGACTGACAGATTAAATCTGTTTTGATATTCAAAAATCTGTAAAAGTTATATTTACCACCACAAAATATATATTCAGTTGAAATACATGTGAAAAAATTCCAGTTAAATCATAAGCAAATTACCTGGACATTAAAAGAAATCAGATCACAAATTTCGACACCACTAGCATATTTGATAAACAACTTTTCAAAACAGGTCCTTCCTGAATAAATTTAAACTAGGCATTATTTAAACCACTTCACAATAGCGGAGATCGTTCACAGGTAACGAAATATAGACTTATCTCTCTGATTTCGAACTTGGCAAAAATAATTGAAAAAACTTTGAAAACACGTATAGTTGATTACCTGAAAAACTATCACATCATCGACGAAAAACAATATGGATTTATCGAAGGTGAATCAACAGAGGATGCAATTAGAGAACTGACAGGAAAATTATAAAAAAATCCTTCTCTCTGTATATTTGTAGATTTATATAAAGAATTTGATACGGTGTGTCATATTCGTTTATTGAAAAAGTATGGAGAGAACCCATTTATAAATAACTGAAGAGCTATCTATCTTATAGGAAGCAGGTTGTGTTGATCGGAGAATACAGAAGCTCAGAGCGCGTTATTACATATGAAGTACCACAGGGTACCGTGCTTGGACCGATTCTGTTTCTTATTTAGATAAATAGTCTGCTAAAAATGAAAAAAAACAGAAGACGCCAATTGTTTTGCCGAAGATGTGGTAATTCAATAAAAGGGAGATTCTTGGGAAGAATTAAAGGTAAAGGTGCAAATAAAATTTAAAAAATCGAAAAATAATAAACTCACCCTGAATCTGAATAAGACAAAATATATGGCTTTCAATTCATATACTCCTAATCTACCTACTTTAGGAAACCTAATAATAGACAACGACACATCAACAGCAGAAACAAGAGGTATTAAATATTTGGGAATCACTGTTGATACAATGAGATAAGCACATAAAAAATCTTGTGAACTAAATGAGAGGCTTGCTTTTCAAATTCAGATACTACATCTTAACACAACAAAATATTCGACACTATTCTACCAAGCCTTGGTGGAATCACAGATCGGCTATGGGATAGTTGGATGGGGTGGCGCTTATCAAACCCACATAAAATCCTTGGAGGTCATACAAAAATGGCTCTTAAAAATAATTCATCAAAGCAAAATGTAGTTTTTCGAGTCAGCAGTTATTCGAAGTAGCAAATGTGCAAGATTTAAGAATATGCTGGGAAAATTCTTTTAAACTTAGCTTCGAGGAAAATACGTGAATATGCAACCAGAGAAGGAGGTACTACTTACCAACTACCCAGATGTCACAAGAGAATAGGACAAAGATATTACACTTTTTTTGCAGCAAAAATTTTGAACATTGTTCCCGAACATCTGAAAAATATAAAAAATAAGAAAACGTTACAAAAAAATTAAATTCTGGCTGAATAGTGACACAAGACTTATTATTAATAATTTGATTGATTGCAGTTGAAAACATTACTATCCCATTATCTTGAATGAAGATACGATATATTGATTTTGAGTAAACAGCATAACTTTGAATAAAAACAATCATATACTTATCTGATTTGAGACACGTATTGCTCGATCATGACATAAACTTGCTCAATTTGAGACATATATATGTTTTTTCCCGATGAAGACAAACACTAACCCGATTCGGGACGAGAACATATAAATTGAGATCTTTTCCTAGGTTATTTTAATTGCCTGGGACATTGTTCTGGAGTTCTTTGATTTCTCACATGTTTAGTATATTTTTTTTATATAAGAATCAATCTATATTTTGCTTTCTCTTTGTACAACTGTTTTTTTCAGAATATTATATTGTGTTTAATTTCACGTACAGGTTTTAATACCCTATTATATACCTTCGTGATGTAATCTGTTTATTCATCACAGAAACTTTATTATTATTATTATTCAATTGATTCAACGCATCACTTGAACTACACATTGAAGCTAAACAGACACCAATAAATATCAAAGCTAGACAAATGTATTGCTAATTGGTAGAAAATTGAAACTATCTATTCAAAATAAGGTATTGATCTATAAAGCCATTATAAAACCAATATGGACATAAGGAATCCAATTCAAAATACTACGGGTGTGCTAAGACTTCCAATATTCAAATTATTCAGCGACTTCAATGCAAAATACTACGTTAATTAACAAATGCATCCAGGTATGTTTCTAATTAGAAACATACAAATCGTCATCAAAAATCAAATTTGATTTTTGATAACGATTTGAAGATCCTCTTCGTAGGTGATGAAATCAGAAATCATTCAAGAAAATACCATCAAAATCTGGAAGGACATGAAAATATTATAGATCAGCTGGCAGAAAACATGTTCTACACAAAAAGAATGCAGAGGACTTAATCCACTGTCTTCAATTTGAGTATTATAAAAAAGTATCAATAATTTTTTTTTACTACATATCACATTTACTTAATACTTGTAAAAAGTAGATTGTAAATTTCAATAAATTATTATTATTATCATTATGTTTTTTATTCTCTACTTTCAGTTTTCAATGAGATGCAGATTGCTCTTTCACCTTCCGGATTGTTGATTTCCTGGATATTCGAAGAATTTTGAGCTGTCTCAAAACCAATGCTGTCGGAAGTGATGGTATTTTACTTAGGATGGTAAGGCTTGCCAGTCCCATTGTGAAGCCTTACATCCTTCATATAGTTAATAGCTGCATTCTTGCAAGGGTTTTCTCAACATCCTGAAAACATGCAGTGGATAAGGATATTTTTCGAAACGATGAACATGAAACATGAAGAGCCTGCTATTCGCCTTTTTTATAATTTTCGTAATATGCTCTGACCACGACAAATTCTCACAAACGGTCACACCAAGATCGTTATGGGACCGTACAGTATCCAAAAGATGCTCACCCAGCATATATCTCTTACGCGAATTATTTCCACCGAGATGCAGAACAACACATTTATCTCTATGCAGGGGCAAAAGCCAGTCCGAGCACAATTGAGATATTGAACCTAGATCTTCCTGTAGAGTTTTGTGTTGGGTGGAGTAATTAAAAATCTTCGTGTCGTCGGCATAAAAAGCACAGTCAGACCGGATGTGACGAGATAAGTCACTGGCATATTGTATATACTACAGTGGTCCAAGAACAGATCCCTGGGTACGCCGCTCGTTACCACTTTGTCTGTCGAAAAGCAACTTTCGATGTGAACACAGAATCCGTGGTAAGACAAAAAGGATTTTATCCAAAGGAAAAATTTCCTCGAATCCCATAATGTTCTAACTAATGAAACAACCTCTGCCTAGGCACCAAATCAAAGGCCTTGGAAAACTCCAAATAAATAACATCCATTGCCTTCCCCCTGTTCAAAGCCGTAGTCTAGCACCCCAGTAGATTCATCATGGTTAATTTACACTTGACGAAGCCATGTTGCTGTTTTGGAACCAATTTGTGTTCACTGGTAAAATCAAGAATTTTCTCAACATTGATAGATTTCATAATTCTGTATACAACCGGTGTAAGACTGATAGGGCGATAGTTATTAGGGTCAAGCTCACTACCTGTCTTAAATACTGGTGTGATGCAAGCTTTTCTCCAAAGAGCAGGCACTATAAACTCATTGAACGATAAATTCAATACAATAGAAAGTGAAAAGGACAAATATTCAGACAAGGACCTCAGAAGTAGACCAGACAAATGATCTGGTCCAGGGGAGTTCACTCCACATGATATAAAACGCCATCGAAATTTGCTGAAGAAAAATTCTTCTTCAGTAAATTTAGATGGCGTTTTATATCATCTGGAGTGAACTCCATTTTTTCCAGGGAAGACAGCAATCTTGAGCTTTTGACCTTTGGATATTGACTTGGAGTGTCCTCAAGTGTGTAAACCCATGAGAAAGTATCAGCAAGTAGGTTGGCGGTATCCAGACTATTCCGACATAACTCATCACCACTCTTCAGCAATAGAATGCCCACCTTGGATATTAAATTTCAGCGGATATATTTGTGCAGCTTTTTTGGGTTGTTGGAGGTGGCAATGGATTCCTCATATCTTTCTCGTGACCAATTAATGCACTTTTTCAACATATTCGAAAATTCCGTGTGGGTAAGGAAACCATTATCATCTTTAGAACGTTCATATTTACACCATAGTTTCTTTTTTTATGTTTTACCATGGAAAGAATTTCGCTGTTCAACCAAGGCTTAAGTTTATTCTGAACAATGGTTTTCTTCACGGTACACTGATTCCTATGGAAAGTAAGGCAATAAGGAAAATGTTCTCAAACGGTGTTAGGATCACTAGAGTCTCCCAATACTTTCTGCCAGTTCACATCTGCCAATCCGGACTCCAACGCTTCTATATTCAACACATCAATCGTTTTGCAAGTTTGTTCAGTCATCTTCAAAATACTGAGCTGTACTCGTGAAGTAATTGTAGTATGGTCCGAACTACCGATAGGCGATCCAATGTCCGGTATCGTTAATAAAGAAGGTTGATTAGTCAACACAAGATCAAGAGTGGAAGGAGTGTTGTTCATTCTAAAACTTGTGGGCTCCAGGATCAGCTGACGTAAATTAGAAATTAGAAAAAAATCAAGATGAAAATTTCTTGAATTATTGTTTCTTTTTCAGGCCTTACTCCTCTTAAGTCGTATTTTCCTCTATTTACACTTTACACTTGCCCGTCCCAAATTTCATTCCGATGTCATTCGAAAATTGTTCCACCAATGTTATTAATTGACAGATAGTTTCGTAGGATTTTGCATACAGTATGAGATCATCGATGAACAACTGATCAGATATTATGCAATTTTCTGATCTCGCGTTCAAAGAATACCCAACAAATTGTAGAAATTACTATGTTTTACTACCAAAAAAGATATATTACACATTTTCTTGTGACTCGAGTTCGGGAAAATTTGTTTTAATTATGATCAACTACCAAATAGTAACGGTTGAAATAATTCAGTATCTGAAGAATACCCAAGCTTAGCTCTTCGGAGTACTTAAATATTTTAATATTAGCCTTCTACATATTAAATTTCAAAAAATTATATTTAATAATTATAACTTCAGGAATTAAATTGATGTCATATAAGTACCACTTATATCAAACGACATATAAAATGGACATTCATTATAAGACATCCAAATGATATAAAAAATCTAGTAAATAAAAATTCTTAACAAAAATCCTATAAATTAAATATTTTGAGTACACAAAATTTTGTTTCTGCTCATCATTACTATGAAAACAGATATCTTTCAAAAATGTTTAACATGATCTTAAGAATTTCATCATAAAACTATCTTACTTAAAATATTCAATATTATTAGATATCTAAGTTACTTTTTATAAAATCTCAAGATATCTAAAAACATTACTAAAAAAGAAGTTTTAAGAGAGACTTTGCTTGATAGTTTTATGATGAAATTCTTAAGATTATGTTAAACATTTTTTAACGATATCTGTTTTCATAAACAAAATTTTGTCTACTCAAAATATTTAATTTATAGCATTTTGGTTAAGAATTTTTATTTATTGGATTTTGTTCTATCATTTGGATGTCTTATAATGAATGTTTATTTTATATGTCGTTTGATATAAGTGGTACTTATATGATATTAATTTAATTTAATTCCTGAAGTTATTATTATTGAATATAATTTTTTGAAATTAAATACGTAGAAGGCTAATATTAAAATATTTAAATAATTTTATATACCTTCTATCAAGTAAAAACCTCTATTTTTTTAATTCTCTTTGGAGTAGTTTGGATAAAGGGTTCAAGGCTAGGCAAAACCATAAAGGGCCCAGGAATATTCCTCGTTAAGTCTGGATTTCGAGGTTATCATTTTTTGATCACAATTAAATTGGTGGAAATGATAATAAACCAGGGTGTTGAACTCTAACGATTTCATCTCTAGCCGTTATTCTCCTTATTGTGGAGCAGGTGGACAAAATCACAGCCTTTTGCATAAGGCTTATTATTTTCAAACGCTAACTAACCCCTATCAGCTTCAAGGACCCTAATTATTATTATTATCTTCTGTGAAGATCTCTCAGAAGCTTTTTCAGCTTGTGCGAGTTAGGAGTTCAGTTGTGTTCTGGGTAGGCTTTGTTACTGCGATCTTGCGCCACTTAAGGACACAAATGTTACAAAAAAAATTATAAAGTAAAGGACAATCACTAGAATTAAATTTCAGTATCTATTCATGTTGTGACATATTTCAGATTTTTTTAGTCCATTTTTGAGAGTCGGTTTGTATGAAAATAATATTTCCTTAGTCTTAAAAAGTGAGCCGGTTAAATTTTTAAGAAAAATAATAGACATTCAAACATATGAACTAAACTTTCAAAAACAACATAACGAAACACTAATTCGGTCTTGATTAGACAACAACCCTCGTCGATTAAGCAAAAAACCTAACCCGATTTCCAATAATTGGAAAAATATGTTAGTGCGGGCGGGGGAAGTAACCGCTGAAAATCCCAAATGCATCATCTTCGGGGCCTACTAGTTGATTGCGTAAAAGGAAGGAGTCTGCGTCAATGCGTCATTCGCACGTTCCTGGAAAGCCGTCGCCGTAGGAACCTCCGCCTCCAGTTGGCAGTTCAAGTTGGGCCAGCTGCGAGAATGGGGGTTCATTCCAGATTGCTCGTCCTGATTTTCTGCTTGTATGGCTCGTCTGCGATTCCATCGTCGATGATTGACGAGATTAAGGCCAGAGAACTTCGACCGAGTAAAGGTAATTTTTTTATAAATTTGAGATTAATTCTTTTCTCCTAGGCTACATTCCTAGGTGAAATATAATATTTTGAATTCTAAATATGAGAGCAGAATGATTCTGTGCAACCCCTATATTATTCCTTAAAAAAAAAACAAAATGTCTTCACAATACTTCAAATAAACATATAGAATTTCAAAATATAAAACACTCAAAAATAAAATTCGAGATAGATAGACGTAATTAAAATAACTTTAAATTAAGAATAATATCTTGAATACCTAGAATATATATATTGAAAATTATATACTAAAATATCACAATATATATAACCAATATAAAATATTTTTAAGTGACTAATTAAAAATAGTTTTTTACTTTACGACGTAGAACGTAGAACGTATTAACACAAATGTACTATTCCAAAATTATATAAAATTCTCAAAATATATAATACATATATATGTTCGTCCCTGTATAGGTATGCACAGATATGTATATTTTGAGAATTTTATATAATTTTTGTAGAGTAAATTTGTTTTAACATATATATGTTGTATTAATATATTTGTATTAGTACGTTCTATGTCGTATAGCGGAAAATGTTTTTTCTATACACTGAAAAATATTTTGTATGGAATATATATATATATATATATATATATATATATATATATATATATTGTAATATCAATTTAATAAGTCAATATAAAACTTTCAAAAATTTGATTGAATCATTCCCTACTTGATAGAAATTCATTTAAATCAAATAAAATAATATAGATCATCTCCACAATTTATTAATTTGACGCTAACTCTCTGGCTTCGTCAAAGTGTTCAAAATGTATACTGGCGAAACAATTGTCATTGAATTAATAATCTGTGGAAATAATCTATATTATTTCATTCAAGTCGTACAATAGATAATCTGAAAATTTTAAATGTTGAATCAAAAGGAGCAATTTAGAATTTTCATATTTGGTCGTAACTTGAATAATAAGAAAATAATTAATCATATGTATCTATGTTAATCCAAAATATTCAATATATATGTTGTATATATTCGACCGGCCTAGTAGGAGTTTCTGGAGAACTGCGTTTATTCGAAATCTGCAAATTCGGATTATTAAATTCTCCCATATTCTCTATTCAGTTGAAATATTTTTGAAACCGTATCACTTCCGGTTGTACAGAAAATGAAAATAAATTTTCTCAAAAAATATTTTTTATTTCTTCTTCTGAAATATCATTTAGTATTCAATTATGAATAACTTTCTGTCTAAATTGTTCCGTTTGGCTTGATAGTTCCTAAAATATTAAGAAAATACTGAGAAAAAGGAGAAGTATGCGTAGTCACTATTATGTTTATAATTCGAATTCTCAATATTCCGAACACCAACTGTTTTTAGATTTTGAGAATAGAAGAATATGGCTTTTAAATTTTCGATAATTCATCACAGGGTGTTCCAAATATTGTGTCGAAAATTTCGGGCAAAATTCGACCATAACTTTCGTTTTTCAAATCAGAACCTTATTCTTTTATGATTGCATTTGATTCTACAATGTAAAATAATGATAGTGTTCAAACATGATTCAATAATTAGAGAGTTATCTGAGATATTGATTTTTGTTATACGACAATTTCCTTCAATCTGTTATCGAACTAAACAACAGAATAATATTCTGTGATCATAGAAAATAAATTATCTCATAACTGACAGGTATTATTATTACAATTCGATTTCATGAAATGATTCCTCTTCTTCTCGATTCATTTCAGAATCATGGAGAAGGCTACAGAAATATTACCAGAACTTGTCGGGCTTACAATGATAAATATCCCAATTTACCACCAATGACACAGAAGCGACGTTTTAAATTTTTTGAGTTGGTCGGCAATACAAAAAAAAGTGTAGTTGATGAAGACGAAAATGAAATAAGTGTGTTGACCTATTTTGAAGCGAATGAGAATTCATCTATTTTTAAGATGTACAGCACATGAAATAAATTTATATCGTATTTTTGTATGACGAATTTGGAAAGATAATACAAAATAAATGTTCTCAGGTGCAAATTAGCTAATATAATTAATCATATTCAGATTTCTAATGAATGAATGATAATTACAGGCATTTGGGCAAAACGATAACATGCTGTTCCCTAGAACAAGCGGACAAAATATATAAAAATTCAAAAATCAAGACTATATCAACTAAAAAAATATTTCCTGATCAAAACAAAAGATCAGTGAAGATTTTCAAAATGATGTTCATTTTCACGCACTTATGTAAACGTCTTAAAACACAATACGGTTTGTAGCTTTACTTATTCGATATTCATCTAATGATTCGAAGGCGTTTCCAACTCGACAAATCAAATCCTCTTTGCTGAGAACAGGCGTTTCATACACTTTGTTCTGTATTATACCCCACAAATGAAAATCTAATGGTGTAAGATCGGGAGATCTTGGAGCCAAGTCAGTCAGTATACCTCGGCGCCCAATCCAGCGATCTTAAACATTCTATTGAGTTTATCACATTGTAACTGAATCTTTTTTGAGAATTCGTTTGCCTGAATGCGAGAGGATTATCACTTTTCCAAATGTGCAAATTCCTTTTACTAAATAAACCCTCATTTTTAAATGTGGCTTCGTCAGTCCAAACGATATTTTTCATGAAATTTCCATCATTCGAAGGCGTTTGCAACTCGACAAATCAAATCCTCTTTGCTGAGAAGAGGCGTTTCATACACTTTGTTCTGTATTATACCCCACAAATAAAAATCTAATGGTGTAAGATCGGGAGATCTTGGAGCCAAGTCAGTCAGTATACCTCGGCGCCCAATCCAGCGATCACTAAACATTCTATTGAGTTTATCACATTGTAACTGAACCTTTTTTGAGAATTCGTTTGCCTGAATGCGAGAGGATTATCAGTTTTCCAAATGTGCAAATTCCTTTTACTAAATAAACCCTCATTTGTAAATGTGGCTTCGTCAGTACAAACGATCTTTTTCAGGAAATTTCCATCATTCACGATCATGATATTTCGGCAAAAATTCACTCGCCTTATATGGTCAACTGGTTCCAGAGCATGTATTTTTGCATACTTGAAGGCATTTTATTTTTTCTCAAAATTCGATGAACTGAAGCACTGCTCAACTCTGTTTCATGAGCTGCACATCTAATTGAAGTGCATTCGCTTCAAAATAGGTCAATACACTAATTATATTGTCGTCATCATCAACTGCACTCTGCTCATATTGCCTGAAAGCTCTTACACTACCAAAACTCAACAAAATTGAAACGTATCTTCTGAATATCTTCTATGTCATTGGGAGTAAATTGGGATATTTCTCATTGAAAGCCCGACAACTTCTAGTCACATTTCTCTTGCATTCTCCGTAAATTTGAAATAAATCGAGAAGAAGAGAACTCATTTCATGAAATGGAATTGTTAGAATAAGACCTGACAGTTATTAGATAATTTATTTTCTATGAACACAGAATATTATTCTCTAGTTTAGTTTGATAGCAGAGTGAAGGAAATTGTCTCTACGTATAACAAAAACCAACGAAATCTTAAAAAACTCTCTAATTATTGAATTTAGAGGCATAAACATGTTTGAACACTATCATTATGTTTCATTGTAGAATCCAATGCCATCATACGAAAATAGGGTTCTGATTTGAAAAACGAAAGTTACGGTCGAATTGTGCCCGCAATTTTCGACACAATAGTTGGAACACTCTGTAATGAAATATCAAAAATTCAAAAGCCACACAGCTATCCTACATTCTTCTACTTTCAGAACCTGAAAACAGTTTGCGTTCAGGATATTGAGAATTCGAACGATAAACATAATAGTGACAACCCATATTTTTCCCTTTTCTCAGTATTCTCTTAATATTTTAGAGAACATCAATCCAAACGGAACAATTCAAACAGAAAGGTATTCAGAATTGAATACTTAATGATATTTGAGAAGAAGAAAGAAAAAATACCGGAAGTGATACGGTTTCAAAAATATTTTAACTGAATAGAGAATATGGAACAATGTCATAATTCCAATTTTCAGATTTCAAATGAGCCAAGCTCTCCAAAATCTCCTACTAGGCCGTCGAACTTGAAGTTATAAGATTTCATCACAGAAAAGAGAAGTGCTCAACAGATCATATACATATATATATATATATATTGTCATGGTATTTATAGTTAAAATAAATAATTACATAAATATAAAGGAAAACACTCACCGTTGTATATAAGTTGACTCGTTAGAGTATAACTAGAGCAAAATTCATTAAATAATATCCATTCTGACAGAAATATTAATAATTCAATTCGTAAAAACACTCACCACTAAAATTATGAAGAAAAAGCATATTCAGGATACATAACGACTAGTCAAATGAAAATTCTTTGAACGATATTCAAAACACAGTAATTTTGTTGACAGTTTATAAATAGAATTCACAGGGAGATTTCAATTCACAATTATTCAATATAAAAACAGCCAAAGTTGCAATAAATAGAAGTAATTTGAATTTAGATATCCAATTTGAAATTGATGAAGAATTTGTTGAAAAGATTTGTTATTAAAATGAATCACATATAAACTTTAGTGAAATTGTTGACAAAGAACAAGCTAAATTAAATATAACTCACCAGAATGATGTAAATAGGACAAATTTGATCAAAATTCACTTAATTCAATGAAATATAGCATCAGATATTTTCAAATGATTAATGTAAGAGATATCCTTGAAAATGTTTAGGCATCAATAGTATTGTAATAGCATCTAAGCTAAAGAAATTTAATCAATTTCATAAGTAATATTAAGTATTTTATAAGTTATAAGCATTAGAAGTTAAAATTTGTTAAATTTTGACACTTGAAATACTTTACGAAGGAAAAGCAAGACTTTTACTGTTCTGTTTAACATGAAACATACATCAGAATGTAGTTTAAAAAATAAGCTAATTTTCAAAAGTAATTTCAAACCAGGAAATATTGTAAATTTTGTAAAATCATCAAATGCATCATTTTTCTATAATTTTGACAGAAGCTATTAGGCTTTGAAATTCAACTTTTCTTGAAAACTATAAATAGGGCAGACACAGAATAGAATCCTTGTCGGTCCATAATGAAAAAAAAGTGCCAAAAAAGTATCATCATCTAAAAAAAGAAGATTATTTGGTTATTGTGAATGAAATTTGAATCCAGAAAATACATTACCTGAATGTGAATGGAAAAATATCACATAGAAATCAAGTTTCAAACGAATTGGATATATTGAAGAAAATCAACAAAGTAGCCTGTAAATTTCAGAACGTTCTAGAAGTGTTGTTTCCAACCAAACCAATGTTATTCCTGAAACGAAGAAAAAGGGACAATTAAAAGGAACAATCATAAATTGATGAACAAACTTACCAAAGGTATTCAAATTCAATCCTGTTAATATTTCCAGAAAGAAATTTAGAAATAGCAAACATAGTTAACATAGAATTAGACTTAGGTTATTGATCACTGATTATAATATTTCAAATTACTTTCATAAAATATAATTTAAAAAATTCAATCTTTTAGAAAATTCAAATTGAACCCTCCCTCAAATATCAAATCAGATTTAATAATATTATAATTTAAAAATTCAAAATTATAATCTTAAGAGCTAGCCGGAAACATAGAATACATCACTTACATACAAGGGTGATCTAATAAGTATTTAAATTCTAAAATTTCATTAATATAATACCATAACAATATATATATATATATATATATATATATATATATATATATGTATATATATATATATATATATATATATATATATATATATATATATATATATATATATATATATATATATATGATCTGTTGAGCACTTCTCTTTTCTGTGATGAAATCTTATAACACTTGTATTATCCTTTTCTGTACCTGAATCTGCATAAATAATCCATGTACTTTCTGTTGAGTTTTTATCTCTCCAAAGATGAGATAATACTTCGAAACTGCACTGAGAAAAATGTGTAAACTTTTCAATTTTTTTTGTTAAACATACTTATCAAGTTTCCATCCGTTCTTCTGAAATCGGTTTGTTTGGAAATTTTATATAGAACTATTACAGATAATAGCTGATTTGATTTAAAAAATCTCTCAAAAACTTCACGGAATTGAATAAAATGCCTCAAAAATACTGTTTCACTTTTCCTAAAAAAAAACTTTGGAGCCATGTCACGAAAACTTTTTCTGGTCCTCCTGAATTATCTACATCTTTGATTCCAATACACGAAGCATTGAAAATAAATTGAGGAATTCAAACTTCAAATTTTTCAATTTCATCTGAAAACACTCTAAAATAATTATCAGCATAAATAATAATTGAAAATATCTAAGAGACACTGTTTCCATTAAATAACAATAAGAAATATTAAACCATAATACCAACTTCCGAATCATAAAAAGCTTCAGAAAAAGAAATGACAAAAATACAATTGAGACATGTTTATGACATGCATCTTTCAGACAGAAATCAGTTTACATCAATTACACAAAATATTTTTATAAAATTATTTAAAAAATGTTATTCTTGAAGAAGCTGGTATTATTGATCATTCAATATCTGATCACAGGGGTGTCTTTAGCAGGATAAATTTAAAGAGAAAAATAAATACCCCGAAGATTATTCGTTATCGTGATTTTCGTCGGTTTGCCCTTCAGGACTTTTTATCGGACTTTTCTAGTGCGTCATTTGATAGAATCCTTTATGTTAGTGATATTGATTTAAAGATATCAATTTTTTGTCAATGCCTGACTGATATATTTGACAAGCATGCTCCTTACGTCGAATCGAGAGTTACTAAATTATTTTCCCCGTGGATAACTCCTACAATAAAAAGCATGATGAAGTTGAAAAATGCTGCTCTATCTAAATATAAGCTTACGAAGAACTTAGCTGATTACAGTTATTATACTCATCTGCGAAATGTTGTTACTTCTGCTGTGCGAAGGGAGAGACGCGGTTTCATGTCTCAGGCCAGATCTCGGGGTTCCGGATTTTTTTGGAAATCCTTCAGGACATTGCATCCTTGTTCACAGAATTCTGTGCCTGAACGCTTTTCTAACCCTCATGAATTCAATGACTATTTTCGGTCGGTTTTTAGTCCTTCCAATTCTTGCCCGGAGAGAACCAGTTTTTATAGCTCGAACAGATTTGATGCAAATAAAAAATTTTCGATCGGGTTTGCGACTATAGACGAGATAAAATCAGTTGTCTTGGATCTTCGTTCGAACGCTCTGGGGATTGATTGTATATCTGCTAGAATGCTTAAATTATCCCTCGGTGTTACTCTGCCGTTCATGACGCACATTGTTAATGTTTGCATTGAGTCTGGTTATTATCCGTATGATTGGAAGTACTCTATTGTGAATCCTTTACCTAAGATCCCTAGTCCTGAGAGCTTATCTGATTTTCGTCCGATAAGTGTGCTACCAGCTCTGTCAAAGGTTCTGGAGAGGATATTGTTTCTTCAGGTTTATAAATACGTCACCGACAATGGAATTCTCACTGCGCGGCAGTCGGGTTTCAGGGGGGGTTACAGTACTACCACTCTTCTGCTGAACATCACTGATGATATTTTGCGATCTTTGGATCGGGGACATGCCTCAATTCTCACCTTATTGGATTTCGAAAAGGCATTGGATACCCTGGACCATGAGCTGCTTTGTGCTAAATTAACTTATATTGGTTTTGATGAAACTGCTCTGAGATTTTTCAAGTCTTACCTTTTTGATAGGCATCAGTGCGTTAAATTGCGTGAGACATATTCAGATTATTGCCCTATAACTTCAGGGGTGCCACAAGGATCTGTTCTTGGCCCTCTGCTTTTCCTTATATATGTGGCTGACATGCATAAGGTGGTCAGATTCGCATCCACCCATTTTTATTGTGATGACACTCAGGTTCACTTCTCTTTTCATCCCTCCTCTGTTTCTCAGGCTGTCGAGCGGTTGAATGAGGATTTAGACTCAATTATGCGTTATTCCCAAATGAATAATTTGAAGATAAATGTTAAAAAATGTTTTTATATATGCTTTTTTCCCAGGACATTTCAGGGTGTGGTTCAGATCAAGATGGGCGGTGAAAGAATTCCGTCCTCCACCTGCTGTAGAAACCTGGGAATCTTTTTCGATTGCCAGTTGAGATTCAGGGAGCATGTCTCGTTGCTGTTGAGGATTTCTTTCCTTGCATTGCGCCTTTTGTATCGGCAGAGATATTGTTTGGATTTTCAGTCACGCAAGTATCTCTGTGAGACTCTCGTTTTGTCCAAACTAAACTATGGATTAACGGTTTTTTACCCTTGCCTTGATTCCGTGCAGAGGCGCAGACTACAGAAAATGCAGAATTCATGCTGCCGGTTTGTTTTCGGTTTGAGGAAATATGACAGTGGAATAAGGGACGGAATTAACAGCTTGGGATGGCTTAGGGTTGAGAATGTTTTCCGGCTCCACCTGACGATTATGGTTCATCGAATTTTACGTTCTTGTCTTCCACCGTATTTGAGGGAAAAGCTAATTTAAAGACGTGATGTTCATTGCGTGGACGTTAGGCATGGTCATAGGCTCATGCTGCCAAGATTTGGTTCAGCCATGTTTCAGCGCTCCTTCCCCTTCAATGCGGTGAAGTTACATAATGAATTTTTAGTTTCGTGTGAAGGCGTTTCTTTGGGCTCACTGAGAAAAATTTTGAAGTCAAAATTCTTGACGAGCCAATTATAAATTAGGAAAATTTTGTGAATATGAAATATGTTTTGTTTACTCACAATGGAATTGATTCGTTAATTTTATTTTTTTTTTCGCTTATTTTTGTTTCTATCCTTTTGTTTTTTTTTCCCTTTTTTTTTTGTCAGGGTTGAGTGGAGTAGCTTTAAGCTAGACTTCGCCCTATGTTTATATATTGTAAATGTATGAATATAGGCACTATTATTATTATTATTAGCTACATATAAAAAATTAGCCTCCGTTGTAGGCATCACAATTTACTCCTTCATTTCACCTCGGTGTGAAATGGATTTCTTGATATTGATATATTATCCTCCATGAAGATTCTTCAGAATCTTTGCTGATTGTGCGAATTAGAATTTCAGTTGTGTTCTGGTAATGCTTTGTTACTGCCCCATACCTACCACTCTTAAGAACAGTTCTGTCTAATTAGGAAATGTCTTTCCCACTTGACGGGACTTGGTTACGGGACCCTTCGGTTCCCAGCCCAAGGATAATAAAAAAAATTAAAATTTTGACAAATGGAGAACTAAATTTGAAAAATCTTCCCTTCATATATTTCCTAAAAGTTTAATTCGAAAGTAAAAATTGAGTTTTTTCTGTTGGAGGTAAATATTTCTCAGATGCTTGTCCACCCTCTGGGTACTCTGAACGTTATTGACTTCAATAATCTTCGAAGAGAGTCCGTTGCCACCCATTAAAGTAGACAAAAGTCATTCATCTAACGGAGACTTTTGAGACTCAATACATCAAATCTTCCACGAGCTTCAATACAATTATAGTTAAGTGCAGAAACACCAATCCTTAACACAAATTGTGCAACATTCAGTATCGAAGGTGATGTAAAATTTGTAGGGTGGATTTTACACTGATCAAGTGAAGCATAGTCTGCTGAACACGAATACATAATACGTAAGTAACGTTCAGAGTATCGTCTAATGCAACCCAGCATCTCACTAGAAGCAATGACAAGCAATGACAACCTTCTCGATATTAAACTATCAAATTAAAATCTTAAATCTAAATTCTAAGTTCCCAACTTGCGCACTTTGCTCACTCCATTGAGATGGGGTTCCAAGTTTATCAGATTCGTATTTTTTGGAAGTTATCCTAAAACTTTCGTCGAAAGTCGTTATATAAGTTTTTCAATATTCATGCAATCTTCCAATAATAATCTGGAATTCTATGCAATCCTCAATATTATTTTTAATATTAGATGAAAATTCTTCAGTTCATCTGCATATACATATAACGAAAAAAGTGTACAAGACGTGGTGATGTTCAAATATATGATAAAGTACAGTAGGTCCAGATGAAACCCCTTGTAAAACCCAGAAAAAAATAATGATTCTAGAACTTTCGCCATTTACGAGGAACTGGGATCTATTAGATATATCTTCGTAGATTTTTTAGAGCCATTTTCGGCTAAAATTTAGGGGGAATCATATTCAGACAAAATGATAGATTGAAGTAAATTAATTCGGCTGATCTGTACCAAAAATCATCAACAAGAAGTTTGAGTTATGGTAATAGAAAGTTCTAGAAATCGAGACAGTGTAACATTAATCTGTATAAAAATTCTATACTCAAACAAACTGGACAAGGTTTTTTTTATCACAGAAGGAAATTGCAGACATGAGCACGTTTCAAACTGATTGGTTTTTGTCATTGCAAATATACTAGTGACTCCAAATCTGTCGAGTATCTGTAATCGCTATACAAAGAGACACTAAGGTATTAATAATACACTAGCGCCGTCTAAAGATTGCAAAATAAAAACAAGACATACCTTTCTTTGCGAGTAACTCAAGGAAAGTAATGTATTCTCGATATTTTCACGTTACTAACGCAGAAAAAAATTTCCTCGTGCTCTAATCAGACTATAATTTGGCGTAATGCTCATAATAAGCATATTCATTATTTTTTTTTTTTGAAATTTGAATATCAAAACAGATTTGATCTGTTGTCTTCTACAATTTTAATTTCAAAAAATTCTTTGAAGAAACATAAAGAATTAAGTTAATGTCTTTACAAGCACTGCTCATATTTAATGGACGTATAAAGTCAAAATTCATCATACAATGTCAAATGGGATTAAGTAAAATCAACGAATATAAATTGTCAACTGAAATTAAAATATAAATAAGCAAACATTTTTTGTTTCGTTCGCTTATTTATATTTTAATTTCAGTTGACAATTTATATTCGTTGGTTTTACTCAATCCCATTTGACATTGTATGATGAATTTTGACATTATACGTCCATTAAATATGAGCAGTGCTTATAAAGACATTAACTTAATTCTTAAAGTTTCTTCAAAGAATTTTTTGAAATTAAAATTGTAGAAGACAACAGATTAAATCTGTTTTGATATTCAAATTTTGTAATAATCCTTCTATCAAGTAAAAAACCGTTCCTTCTTATTTTAAGCATATTCATTTTCAAATAAATTAATTCGGCTGATCTGTACCAAAATTCATTGAGAAGGAGTATAAGCTATGGTAATAGAAATTTCTAGAAATCGAGACAGTGTAACATACATCTATATAACAATTCTATACTCAAACAAACTCGACAAGGTTGTTTGAGTATATTGGAATGAATCTTCGATCTCGTAATTGAGATTTTGAGGTTACCCTTACTCTTTAACTTCTAACAATAGGAATACAGCAGCACAATATTCCTTCTTATAGTATAAAAATCGGTCATCTTCGTATTATTGATTGTTAGAGTTATGAGGGATAGCCGGACATTTTGTTTGACTCGTCCCACTTAAACGGCCAATATTAGATTGGGAGACATATGGAAGATACGAAATGAGCTCGTTATCAGCTTATAACTACATATTATCTCTACAAAATACTCATTACCGGTTCGATATTGACATTATCACCCCCAATAGATTACTGTCAAACCAAATTGGATTAATATCACTCACAAAGATAATGATCTAGGAGTCAGGACTGTTGAAATAAACACTGATATACTAGACACGTTGATGAGTTGGTAAATTTATATAAGCATTGGGTTAGCGTCAAAAGCTTTTGCGGATTCATACATTAAGAGTCAAATAAACTTTGTTAATTTCAGACACTTATCATCAGTTGAAATAAGAAAACTTTCGTATAACTAAAAAATACTTCATTAAATTATATATTGGCCATTCTGGTCCAACATATTATGCTATCTTTCTGGTACTAGCATGATTCCAGGATCATAAAATATTTGGTCTGTCTGGAAAAATCTGATCCAGGTGATATTTGAACTCCTCATTTGAAGTAAAGGTTTTACCGTCCAAATGTTTTGCAATGACCCGAACAAATAATAATCCTAATGTGCCAGATCTGGAGAATATGGTGGGTATGGCAGTGTATCCCATTCAAGCTGTAAAAGCTTTTGACGAGTGACCAACCTTGTCTCTCATTATCTTGGTGTAACACTACACCTTTTCTGTTTATTAATTCTGGCTTTTTCTGCTGAAGTGCATCATTCAGTTTATCCAGCTGGTGATAGTAGATTTCCGAATTGTTGTGTTATCCGGTAAATGCTAAAAAAAACGATTTCTCTAAAATCCCATCAAACAGACAGCATGGATTTCGCTTTTCGAAATGCTTTGAGCCGGTTCATCTTTTTTTCTCCATGATCTCTTGCGTTTGACATTATATACAACCCATTTTTCGTTCCCAGTAATGATGCGCTATAAGATGATAGCCACGATCCCACAGTATATTGTGCATTGCTTAGAAAATGGTGGACAGGTTAATGTGGTGACCTATCGCCTGCATTCGATAACGTCGATCATAGTATACATCTGGATAAGCTCTCATCTTGGGTTTTAGTTAGGCATATTTGAGGTTCATGAGACCATATTCACAGGGAAGATTGAATTATGTGTTCTAAAAAGGTTTCAGATTATATGAATACAAGCTATCACGCGGCGTGCCGCATGGATCAACTTTGGAACCGTTACTATTTATCCTTCATTTTAGCGTTCTCCTGGTCCCTCTTGGTTGTCCAAACCTAGCAGATGCCGATGATTTGATGATATACTTACATATTCGTGATATTTCAGATCTGATGTTACTTCAATCGAGTTCTCTGTACATTTGTCGTTGGTGTTTACTCAACAGACTCATGTTGAATAAGGAGAAATGCTTTAAGGTAACTCACTGTAGACAATCAGGACAGCTAGAATATAATTACCGTGTTTCTCAAAACTGTATCGTCATTAAAAATCGAACCTTGGAGTTTTGTTCGATTCCATTTTCAGGTTCGTTTATCATATTGCTGAATTATGTACATCGGCCAGCACGACTTAAGAAGCTCAAGAGAGTTCAGTCGGTACTCAGAAGTTTATACTTTGTTCTTGTGATGAGCAAAATAGAGTTTGATATGGCTTCCCATTTATTAGTGTCCCATTGAAACGTATACATAGAAATGTTTTTAGTAGATGTTGTTCAAGTGAACTGGTAGTTATCCTGAATGTAGATCTGATCTGTCTTGCATTCTACGTGAGACGAATATATCATCGTTGCTGGTGGGCCGCGAAGTGTAATGTGCAAGGTTTGCTCAAAGACTCTTTACTGGCACAATCAACTCACCTTATTCATTGTCAAAATGCGTTTGAGTGTTCCATGGTTCACTTCATATCTAAAAGTGCTAATAGGCTAGGTGTGAATGTTTTCAGTTAAGTTCAGAATGTAATTTCTGCAAATTTTCATCATCTTTTTCTGTTTTATAGAACTGTTTACTTATATCGGGTGTTTTATTTTAGAGTGATAGAAATTTAAATTGAAATAAAATATATTTAAATTATGATTGGAGCCAAATTTTTTTTCTTTGAAAGATAATTTTATGTTATTTATGTTTTGAAGACAATTTCTGGCATATGTCCACCACGACTAGCTCTGAGGAATTGCATTCGACCAGACCAATTTTGGACCACTTTTTCGAGTAATTCAGGCCTTATTTAATCAATAACACGAGTTATGTTGGCTTCCATAGCGACTATTGTTTTTGGTTTATCAGCATAAACCAATAACTTGACATAACCCCAAAGAAAATAATCCACTGGAGTTATGTCGCATGATCTTGGACCTTTTTTCGAAATAATGTTAACGTCAAATCTTTCTTTCAATAAATCAATTGTTACGGTAGCAGCATGAGGTGTAGCACCATCTTGTTGAAACTAAAAAACTTCTGGGTCGATACCATTCAAATTTTGAAACAAATAATCATTGATAATCGATCTGTAACGAGTACCATTCGCTGTAACATTAGCTCCAGCATTGTTTTTAAAGAAATATGGACCGATGATGCGTCCAGCGTGTAAAGCACAGCATACAGTGCATTTTTCAGGATGCAATGGAACCTGCAGAACTTCTTGAGTTTTGTGTTCACTTCATATATGGCAATTTTGCTTGTTTACATAGCCGTTCAACCAGAAATGAACTTCACTACTAAACACAATGATACGATAAATTTCAAGCTGTTCTAGGGCCCAATCATCAAACAAACAACACTTATTATGGTCAAGTGGCATCAGTTCTTGATCCAGTTGGATCTTGTATGGGTGGATTAACACAGCAGCAATATTTTCTTCTGTACGTACAGTTCTTTGTCTTGTTGTTATTGTTGCATCGAGTAGAGAAAATGTTGTCCGAAATCTATCGATAGTTCGACGAATAAGCTGCTCTGATGGACAATTATGTAAACCATAAATTTCACGAAATGCTCTATAAGTTTGGCGAATAGAACACTGATTTTGAGAATAAATTTCAACAATTTGTAAGCGTTGTTATGGTATGATTATTTGTCCATGCTCACTGACCAGAAATATCAAAACAACATCGCTTCTACCTTCTGCCAAATCACAGTTATCCCTATCGAAAGTTCTATAACTCTAAAAAAAACACCCGATATATGAGTGGCCAATTATTTTGTAAGATTTTCGCTTAAAATTTATTTTACATGTATTAATGTGTAACAGTCTTTCTTAACATGTTACCTTGTAATATGTCCTATTAGGTACAAAAAAGAATAATTTCAAATATTGATGAGAATTTTTTTTCTGAATACCACTACAAATTTAACCTGAAACCTCTCTTGAGAATTTTTCAAAATTGAATGCCCTAGAAATACTGTTTCATTTCTGTAGGTATACAGAATTATCAGCACACATGTGCGGCAATCAATCTTTATAGAATGAAAAAATTTTCAAATATTGTACTGTAACTAGCAAACATCATGAGAGACATTTATTTCGGTTGGATATTGAATAAAAAAGACCTCACATAGTTTTAAAACATTCTTTTGAAAAAGGTTTTTGAAATTTAATTAAATTAAATGTCTTAGAAACACCGTCTTATTTCTATAGACATATAGAATTATTAACACATGTGTGCGGCAGTCAACCGATACAGAATCGAAAAAAAATATAAAAATATGTGTTGATAATTCTATATGTCTAGAGAGTGTCTACTTTTAAAAGAGCGAAAAAATGTCATATAACACATGGTCGAAATATTGATATTTATTCGTCAATTTAACATTTATCGATGTCACGAAATATTTCAAGTTTTTCCATAAAATCAATTATACTTCAGTTATCCTTGTAGCTTCATCAAATTTGACCACATATCTGTGGCATGAAATTTGATACAAAATAAGTTTTGTGTGCCAAAATATTCTTATTGCGGGCTTGGTAAGGAGATGAATATCACAATCCAGAAGTGAACAAAATCAGTCATATTTTTCCAATGATTTTATCGATGAAAAATTATTCATTCTGGACATGTTTTATTTTCAGCTAAAAATACCTCATTAAGGGTGCTTTCGAATGACATAACAACTTGTGTGCTAGCTGCTTGTGCTCTGCCATAATATCATGGCTTAGAAGATAACAACGAAAAGTAAATTTGCTCTATCTAGAAGCTCCTTGTGATTGAATATCTAAGTAAACATTGAATTTAAAATCGTATAGTTTCTGTCGCTTAATAATTTTGGATAATAGTACGTTTTCTCAAATCTAACGAATTAACTCAATTTATAATAAGTATTCTAGAAGAAAGCGGATAAATTGTCCTGTTTTTTCAAACATCGTATATCGCGTTATGAAGTTCATTTATGGATTTGCGAATGGAACTGCTCGCGCAGTGGTTCTAGAGTACGGTTTGTGTTTTCCCAACAGACGACAACCAAATAGAAACACATTTTTACAAATGTTCGGGCGATTAAGTGAAATAGGCTCATTTGGTGGTTTTCAAAAAAAAAAGTTACATCCATATCATTTGAAATAGGTGCTGGATCTGTTACCTGTAGATGCTGAGACGAGACTAACATTTTGTAGGTGGTACCTGCGAGTGGGGGAGGATAGAATATTATTTTTATTGTATTATATTATTGAAGAATTCATAACATTAATCCAAAGCAGCTTAACAGACATATGGGATGAAATTCACCTGGCCAACCGGCAAAATCTCTGGTTTCAAATGAATGACTGCCCAGATCATAATAGCTGGAATGTACGGAACTTAATGAATTAATAATTTGGGGTGCGATGGATTGGAAGATACGGTCCGGTAAGATGGCCACTAAAAAGCCCCGATCTTTCGCCTTTGGATTTTTAAGTCTTGATCACCTTGCAAAATAAAGTTTATCAAATTCGCGTTCAGACTGGAGGGAATTTAATCGAAAGAATAACATTGTGTTGTGCAGACATGCGTAAGAAACTTTGTGTACTTCGCAGTGTTGTAGATTCAGTGCGAAAACTATGTGTGAAATGGAGGTAGACATTACGAACAAATGTTATAAGTAAGAGTAGTCTGTTTTGAGATATGTTGTCAAATTTAATGAGACTACAAGGATAACTGAAGTATAATTGATTTTATGGAAAAACTTGAAATATATCTTTGAATCATGAAACGTTGAATTGAAGAATAACCATCAACATTTCGACCATGTTTTTGATATTTTTTGTTGCAAATAACTCATATGATCTCCCCTTGAAGTTTGGCCCTTGTTTAAAAATGAAACGGTGTTTCTGGGAGAATTATTTTAATTTGATTTTCAAAAATTTCTGAGAGAGATTTTTTAAATCATATTGTAGAGGTTTGCAGAAAAAAATTTCTAATTATTATGGAAACTTTAATTATAACTTCTCAGTAATAATATCAAAATTCTAGGAGTGGATCACTAACTTGACTGCCCTCCTCTCTCGAAGTGGTACAGGATGATTTTTTTATGATTTTACGCACACAATTTCTTGAAGAAAAAGAGATTATTTTCATCAAAAAAGAAAAGAAACGCGGATTATCACTAACGAAAAACGTGCCCAATAATCATATTTGCATCTGAGTTCATTACACATTATAAATTCCACATCATCCTTTGGAATATGCACCATTAATTTCAGATGAAAGTTTCTCGAATAGATTTTTACATCTAATCTCCCTTAGAGTAGAAATGATAGACGTCCGTCCTAACGTGGGAGGTGTGGAAAGTAGCTCGTGGAAATCGATAGAACCTGTTGCGCAAAACGCCTCCCCTTCGAAAAGAATGTGTCGCTAATGCTGAAATTGCTCACTGGCCCCAGGGCCTGTCCCTAATAAAATTGTTCGATACTCGAACAAATAATAATCTTCTGCAGTGTTCTACTTCTGAATGTCAGTTTCATGATAATTGAGGCCGTTATCATGAATTTTTCCATGCTTTCTCTGAGCGTTTAAAATTTTCCCATTCGTCGGTGGAATTGGTTGTTTTATGCCTGAGTGTTTTATTTTTTCTATAAAATGACAATGAGGATTCATGGATGCGGCAATACGTGGTTTTTATGTGCAGCTTCTCCTAAACGAATGATACTGAATTGAACGTTCTTCTAATAATGACGAAGTTCCATTTCAGATTGATAGAAAAATGTAGTGATTCTGTGAAAAGGAAAAATACTTGTCTTTTAATACAAAGTACAATGTCAGGTCAATAATGCAACACAATATCTGCCAAATGTCCTACCCGATTTTTTTCACATTTAGTCCTTTGTTTAATATTTGTTTAAGTGTTAATAACAACTGTTTCATGCCTTAAACCTGTTAGAGCCACTAGAGATAAATAAATACAAGAAAATCGGAACAGTATTCAACGAACAATTAGACCTTAAAAACTCACCACTGTTAAATACTACTCTGTCAAGAAAGTACAGGGAATTTTCAATTAAAAGAGCATTTTTACATTTAATCGTCAAAATTTATTGGGTCGCCTTCAAAATAGGCTCCATTTGCTCCAATACATCTATGCCAACGGCACTTCCAATTATCGAAACATTTTTTATAGGCGCTTTCCGGGATGGACTTTAGCTCTCGCGCCGAATTTTGTTTTATGGCTTCAATCGACTCAAAACGGGTGCCACGAAGGGGCAATTTTGGTTTTGAGAAGAGGAAAAAGTCGCAGGGGGCCAAATCCGGCGAATACGGTGGTTGCTGAAGAACGTTTGTTGAGTTTTTGGCGAGAAAGTCAGTCACAATCGTAGCTCGGTGAGAAGGCGCGTTATCGTCATGCAAAATCCATGAGTTGTTCGCCCACAAATTTGGCCGCTTCTTACGGATACGCTCACGCAAACGTTTCATAACGCCTAGGTAATACTCCTTGTTTACCGTCTGACCCTCTGGAATGAATTCGTAGTGCACCACGCCACGGATATCGAAGAAAACAATGAGCATCATCTTCATTTTCGAGCGGCTTTGGCGTGGTTTTTTCGGTTTCGGCTCATTTTTTGCCACCCATTCCGATGATTGCTGGCTTGTTTGCATATCGTACTCGTAGACCCAGGTCTCATCACCAGTTATAATGCGTTCCATGAATGTAGAATCGGAATTACAGCGATGCAGCATGTCTGAAGCAAACTGTTCGCGATGACGTTTTTGAAGAAAATTCAGGTCTTTCGGTACGAGTCGTGCGGCCACCTTTCTCATGCCCAAAATATCAATCAAAATCGTACGTGCGGACTCGTGGGATATCTTAAGATCATGTGCTATCTCTCTCAAGCTGGTACGACGGTTTTCCAGTACCCTTTCCTTATTTTATCGACGTTATCTTCGATCGAAGCCGTCGATTGGCGACCACTTCACGACCGTCCTTGAAGGCTCTGTACCACTGATATGCACGAGTTTTCGATAGAGCATTATCACCAAAGGCCTTTTGTAACATTTTCAATGCATCGGCACACGAAAATTCATTTGCAACACAAAACTTTAAACAAATTCTTTGCTTAACGTAATCACCCATAGTAAAAATCGGCACGCACTCTGACATCGACTGACTTAATCAGCTGCTGCAAACACACTACTTGACAGATCCCGCTCAAGCTTGGCATAGTAATTGAGGACAGTGGTACCAACCTAGGAAAAAAAATTTACCTGCCTCATTGCCCCGCCAGATTTAAATCGATAATTCCCGGTTAGAGTAATTATTCCTTATAATATGAAATATTTGCGCTCATTTCATTACACACATTATCTCATTATGATGGTTGTATTTTTGAATTTTAAGCTGATAATAGCTTTCTTGGTTTGTAAAATTGAAAATTGAAAAAATATTGAATTCTTAGATCAATAATTTCTAGTCAAATTCAAATCTATCCGTCGAGGCTTTTGTAAGCATGCTTACTCTTCAAAGAAACTATCTTAAGATTTAATATAACTACCGAGGTAGGCCCTTAAAAATCGCTTCCAATTTGACTTTCATCGATAGTTTTTAATGAACGAGAGTGCCAAAACTTCTTACGTCAATTAAGTGCTTTTATGAATTTATAGTTAAACGGAGATTTCAATCAGATTGATTTTTATTCATGTCTTGTTTTGTACTTATGAAGCCCTCTGCGTCAAAATGTTTATGTAAAATTTTCATCACAACAATCATGAGTGGACGAAAAGTCAAAATTTTGATATTTCTCATATGAAAAAATTTCAATTTGTCCCTTTCGAAGTAGAGCAGTATACGTATAGAGGTATGTTAGAATGCTTTATTGAAAACCTGATCCATCATTCCACTAAACAAATAAATTGGGGAACTATGGAGATCAATCAGTCTAAAAGCACCATTTCCAAAGCCCACTGTGAGCAGCGTAAACTTTTTAAGAGGTAGGGCATTGTGATGGCAGTCGATTTAAATAAGACTTCACCAGTTTGACACGTGCTGATTGGAAGTCGCTTATATTGATCGATAAATTAATCTTGACTTCAATCAGAAAGCAATTAAAGTTTAATTATAACGAAGATGAATTATGTTAGAGAACGAGCACATGAAAATGGAGTGTTGTTTACGAAATAAAATTTAAATGAGACTTTTTTATGCAAATTCTGAATAGAATTGAGATTTAAAAACATAATAATTATTTCAACTCCACGAAAATATCTCATCGGAATATTTTTGTTTGTATGGAAATCCAAGATATATCAACTTGTTACCCATACTTTATTGGTGGTGCTACCAGCTGGTTCTATTTGGTTCAATATATATACTGAGCGCATACCAGTTGAAATTTCCCCTGGATAGAAGAGAAATTTTCTACTCAGAGGTTTCGGCCACCATTTGACTATTGGGTCAAAAATTAACAGTGATATCCCTAAGGTAGATGAGGAGACAGTAAGAAAGCCAGTCAGAACACAACTGAACTCCCACAAGCTATATAAAGCTTTAGGTATCTTCAGAAAAAATCTAGAAGTATCAAGATGATATCATTATATTGTAATCTTACTTGGTGTGATTGCGACAACAAACGTGGATATGGGATCTTACCGCTTGCAATTATTCCCTTTAAAATGTTCAACCTGAATCCTCTACTCTAGGGTCCTTAATTGAACGATATGCGAACACTTTCTGTATATTTAGAAAATTGCATTGTTCACTAAATATAGACACTAGCTTATTTACCTGTCGTTATCTAATTGTTGCAATGTTCAAATATAAAGTGGACGAAATAATTCTAACATTTATTCAAAATAATAGAAGTTTAGGGAACCTAATGTAATATAAGAACGAAACTGAAACTTACATCATAAAAACATGGCCTTCCTTCAGTGCCCGAACGATAAAATCACAGGTTTTCATCTCGCTCCTCATGCTATCTAGTCTCGTAACATAAAAAGATCATAAAAATTCATAGTATTTTAGAGAACAATGGACCCTTGCTGGTTAATGTTCTCCACACAATATTCTGCCATCAACCAACTAAAATGCGATAGCTTACTAACCCCAATATAGGAGTTAACATACTACGTGCCTTGAACTGTCTAAATTTCCAAAAACGAAGAAATTCTAACAATTCGAAAGTGGACACATAAATATGTTTATTCGAAAAAAAAAACATTTTCCTGTTGTTGAAAAAAATAGAGCAGTTATACAATAGGTGGGGATTCTCTCTATTCTCTTCGTTTCTTTAGTTTTTATCTCGTAGTATTTTATTCTACTTCCGAATAAATCTGAAAGTTCTGTATTGAAGTTACCAATATTTTCCTTGTGCCCATCAATTTTACAGAAAACACATTCGTTTACCACAACTTTTTGCATTCATTTAAAATTCCACTTATTAAATTAGTTATGTTGATCTTCTCTTTTCCTAATCCTTGGAAAAATTCTCGCTGAATATATTTTTGGAGGTATAATAATCTACAGTTTCAGATATTCCAATTTCTTCACCATCAAAGAAGAAATTCACGTTGATAACTCATAACCAAGAGCAAAAGCAGGCTCATTGTGTTTTTAACAGGTCCACTCTGTTTCATCATCTTCCTTTTTTCTGATCTTTTTGACATCCTCTTCCTACACTTCAGTTTTGACCACAGTTTTAAGCTTCTCTTTATCTATGGCTTTAGCTGTTCTTTTTTCTTCTTGGTCTAATCAAAAAGTCCCGTCCGTCAGCACTTTCACTTTCTTTCGTTATTTTTCCCTTTTCACCGATCTACAATTTTTTGATTACTGAATGGTTTCTTCATTTTTTTAACTATCAACTACTTCGCTTCTTCTTGCACCTAAAAACTTATCTTAACTGAATCCTGGAAAACTCCTGCTTTTTTCGGCAGAGTTCTCCAAAATATGTGCTTCCTGGTTACAAATCGGCATCGAAAGACCAATGGTATGACAATCGTTTTTATTGCGACAAAAAACGTGGTTAAGGGATCGAACCGCTTGTAGTTGCTTCCTTTGAAATGGTGAACCGGAATCCTCTACTCAAGTTTCATGAATTAAACAACATGTGAACACTGTCTATGTATTCAGAAAATTGCCTCTTTCATATGGATTAGGTTATTTACCTGTCGGTATCTAACCTATCTAGCCTAACCTATCTAGCAATATGCTAATATCAAGCGCAGTAAATCACTTTAACCTTTATTTACAAAAACATAAATTTAGTTGAGCCTAATATAATATAATATAAAAACGATACTTAAATATAAATTATAGTGTGAACACGTAGCCTCCATTAAAACAAATTGTAGAAATTACTATGTTTTACTACCAATAAAAATATATTGTAATGTGTAAAATATATTTTTATTGGTAGTAAAACATAGTAATTTCTGCAATTTGTTTTAATTATGATAAACTACCAAATAGTAACGGCTGAAACAATTCAGTATCTGAAACGTAGCCTCCATTCAGAGCCAGAGCGAAAAAGATAGATGTTCTAGCCTCGCTGGGGAAGCTACCTAGTCTCATAACATAGAAAAATTATACAAATTCATAGTATTCTAAAGAGCAGTCCTAGCACTCCTACTAGATGATTGCCTCAACATAATATTCTGCCATTGAGCCAAAATGCAATAGCGCACTAACGTCAATATCGGCATTACCAATATCTTGATTGTTTCGGTCTCTACTTGACGGAAATTCATCGTAAATGATTTGAAGTAAAACACTTTATTTCCGCTTATTTTTATATTATTAAAATAAAAATGAGCGGAAATAATGTGTTTTACTTCAAATCATTACCAATATCATAGTGTTTTTTTGCGATTCGGGAATGAAAAGCTATGTTGAAGCAATTGGTGTTCGATACAGTGACTAGATTTCACACAATTATTATACTTAGTATAATTCGTACAGCGTTGGTCTGAATGCGTTTCTGGGTTTGGATTTTAATGGTTCTACGAAAAATATGAAGGGAAAATATTTTCAATTAAGCTGGTTTCTGGCCTAAATTCTTGCCAACTACCATACTTTGCTCAATCAAGAAATCTAAGAATGTCTTCGACATGTTCATTTTGATGTAGATTCGATAAAACTGATTATTATTTCGTGAAAAAAAACTTACGAATAATTATAGATATGGATTATATTTCCTATTCTATATTTTCCGTTTCTATTGAGGACAATAATTTAATTGATATATTTATAATATGTGCTTTACATGAACCAAGCAACTGAGCAAAATTGATCGAGAATATATAATATTATTCCTGAACCTTACATATTATTATATTTCAATTGTATACCGGCGCATTCGCCATTTTGTCTTCGAGTTTTCAAATTACTAATTCTACACGCAGTATTGAAATACAACAATATCAAATAAGTACCGGGAATTAGTCATGAAACACAAGATATGAATTATTCATCCAAATTCATTGTATCGCATTAAAAGTAGGCCCCTTCAGAAATCATACACCTACGTCCACGAATTATCAAAATAGTTTTTCGCACTTTTTGAATACTCGACGCGAATAACCTTTCATGTCTTCCGTCGATTGAAATTAATGGTTATTTTAATTTTGCAATTCAGAAACTATAAGACCAATATCAGAGGAATATATTTTGATGCAGAGAGTTTTTGGCCAGAAATTTCTTCATAAGGATAGAGGCGACACAGGTCTTTCGGTACTAGTTGAGCAGCAAAGCGTTTCACCCAAAAAAGTCGTTTAAAATACTGGGAATTAATTCATGAGCCACAAAAATTTCTGGTCTATCCCTTTCAGTCTTAAGCGATCACTTGAATTGCATATACGAGAACACTGTCTTCTTTATTGGTGATCCTTAAATCTTCCTTGAGGCCGAGTAATTTTAGATAAACATTTCATCATATTGAGATAAAATAACGAAGAAACATCGAACGGTTCATAGTGAAATTTAAGAGCCTAAAAAAATTCTGTAACTCCAAACTACTAAGGATACTTTATTTGGTTACAGTTCAGTCCCATCCGCAAATGGTTTACTTGCCTGGGGTAGTATTGGTTGATTTATACAAGTTATTAATTAATCAAATATGGGTTGTATAAATTAAATATAGTTAGTCTTATAGATATATTCAGATCTCTTCAAATTGACTGGAGTTATGGGTGTGAGACAGTTATTTTTCATAAGTTAGCAGTTTGTTGGAGATAAAATTTGGAGTTTTCACATTTCGACGAAAATTCATATTCATATGGGTTATTTATCAGACGCAGGTTTAGAAGTCACATGTGTTTTTGGTTTTTCGTGTATAATTACACTCTCCGATGTAGCCAGGTATTTTGAGAGATTTTAAGACGAAACTGAAAACATGGATAGTGAGTCAGCGAACACAATGATGTTTTAAGATGGTCTGAGTTGTTTTTTTCCTCTTTGTATTAGATTGTTTGCTTGAGAAGATTTTCGTATACCACAAGGTGAAGTACAATATACAGATCACGAAGTAGTTTACTTTCGATCTCAACTTTTCTCATACAAGGTTATTTCTTTCGTGATATCACCTTTGAAAATATTCTGTGTATTCTATGAACGATATGTTTATTATTTCTTCCTAGTGAATTATGGATCAGAGGAACTTATTTTCTGTTAATTTCTACTTTTATGTATATTTTAGCATTAAATATTATTACTTTTATTAGTATAATCACTATACTCGCTCTGACTTATGAAAATCGTTACTCAACAGCTCTCCAGGACATAATCCATGCCTTTGAATCATATCTAGATTTTGCTGTCATCAATTTTTTCAGCTTCCCGCAAGATAATCCCACCAATGGCTCTCATTAGCAGTCCCTTGCTATTCCAGAAAGAACTAAGAAAAAGTAACCACTTACTGCTTTTTACAAGCTCCCTATTTCAAAATAGTTTCTTTCTTTTTGTTAAAAATAACAACAGAGTTAGTGCAAAAGATTTTAGATCGATTGCTTTACTGAGCAATTTCAATAAATTTTTTGAAAGAGTGCTATATAGCATTATTTATTCTTTATAAAATGTTAGATTTTAGGGTTTCAACACAGTTTCCTTGAAAGTTGTGGCTAACTTGATCTGTTTAACTCTATATGTCACTGCTGCTTTGGTTTAATCTTTTCAGATAGATTTTGTATACTTTTAGAAGACATTTCACTGATTTGACTGTGACTATACTGTATTAGTTTAACTGTGGATTTGGTGCGCTTCTTTACTCCCTGCTAGAAGACTTTCAGATCGTTGGAGTTCGTGGCATTCTTTGATGTTGTTCGGGTTTACTGAGGGTCATATTATGCGTACTTTTCATGAATATGTTTGAAATTTGAATTCTATACTATGTTGGTGGTAAATGAGTAAATTATTTCGTAGAATTCAATCTATCTAGGATTGCTGCGGTGTTAATAGATGCGTACAATCGTTGGTGTAAAAATAACTTGCTCTCTGTACATCCTGAAAAGTGATGAAACGGTCGAATTTATAGAAACCGTTAATGGTCACGTTCTCGGTATTATTGCAGAATATAAAAACCTGGATGTTTCATTTGACAGATTCTCATCTTATATTCGCTTTATAGACTGAAGTGACTTTATGAATCCGTGTGTTATTGAGACGAACTAAGAATGGCTCAATATTGTCTTATGGCTAAAGTTCGAAAAGTGGTTCAGAATTTCGGGCTTGACGTTGTCCACCTAAGTCGTGATACAACAAAGGTTTTTCTTTCAAAAAAAAATTTCAGGACGATTTCCATGAACGATATCGAACATATTTGCGTATTTTATTTCTTTCCTTAGTAAAAATTGTCTATTTGCTTGCTTTAGTTAACCTGCATATTCCTAGACTGCCTGTACGGCCATGGGAAAATATTTTATCTCTATTTCCAAGTTATTGAGTTCTCCTTTTTCTACTCTATGCAGAATATGTATTATATTACAATCCAACATATCGAGAAATATTCTTGTTATAATTCATCTGATATTAGAAAGGCTGTTTTGGGTTCATAGTTTCTTGATAGAAGCTTTGTATTAGCTTTTTTCTCACAGAGTTTCTGTAGCTCCTACTCCTCTTACCTATTTATCCTCTGATATGAAATTTCGTATTTAGTAAGTAAATGAATAAAGAATACACAAAGATTTAGGGCTCAAACGTGAACAACCGATAACTTCGCATACGAATTGAGTAAATTTATTGATCTAAAATGAAACGATCAAGTTATTTCAGCCAACGCATAAATGCAGTAAAATTTAATAAAATCAGAGAATTCATGAATCAAAATCTTACTTTCGTTGATACGATTTCAAATCTGGATTATATTAATGTATGCAGTCCTAAGGTAAGTGAATCGAATTCACTTCTGTTTATCTTCAACAAGTGACATCCCGCTGGGAGCTAACCCAGCTAGGGTACAAGGAAAATACATTATTTCAAGAAACTGCCTGAAACTGATCATTTTAAGAGCCCGCTCAAACGGATGGTCGGAATTCATTTTGTCGGTAAGTAGGCAAAATACACACACGAAGTTCGAGCATTATTTGTCATATATTTTATTTACAGTAGGTAATATTTTTGTCAGTTCATCTCAGTGTATTTTGCGATTATCGCAAGAGATTATAGGGCTGTTGATATTTTTTTAAATATCAGATTCTCGATATATCGATATTTTTAGATACATCAACATCGGTGTTTAATATATTGAAGAAAATTATCGATATATCGATATTTTTTTTTCGATTTCATTTTAACGGTTTTGTTTTGAAAAACAATCGTAATTGGGCTCAAAAGATGGATTGTAGAAGCAATTCGTTCAGATGCTGGAGATGTAGCAGAAGAAAACAAATATTTAACAGCTATTTATGATAGCACAGGAGTAAAATGTCTACTATCGATCCAAAATTTTAGTGCATTTCATGATCTTGAAATATTTAGCTGATCTAAATATTGATTTAATTCAGCAAGCCAAAAGTTATACCAAAACTTCTGCCAACAAGTTGGCATTGGACATATTTTTCAAGAGCATATCTTCATGTCCGTTCCATAATGATGAAATTGTTTCTTTTTTTTTTCAACTACTGTAGGTGAACGATTTCCTCTCATTTTGTGTTCTGCAATTAATTCTTTTGATAGATCTGATATTGCATTAGCAGCAGACAATGCTGAAATGAAATATCACTTTTTGAAGCTGGGATCTAAGATAGTTACTTTGGCCAAGAAAATGTTTTCTTGTAAAGGGTCTAATCTATCTTCAATACATTTCAATTAATCATTTTGTACTGACACTCCAAAAGCTGTACATGTTTTAGGTTGTTGTTTCTTGTTTTTACGAATTTGTTAAAGGTATTACTAAACTAGATGTGACATATTTTTTAGCATTCAAGTCTTCTGTTACTATTTTAAATGGACCAAGGGGCCTAACGAAATCGCGCAAAATAGTTAAATGGGAAACAGCTACCATGTCAAGTACATTATTCTTAGTTCTTGATGCTAATACCTATGCGACAATTGAAGATAATTTCAGGAATCTTTCCATAACGTCCAAACAAAAGTTCCAACGAGAACTAACTTCTTGAATGAGCATCAATATTTGGCCTTCTTTCTTTCCTTCTGCTAATGGCTCAGATCGTAATAGATCAGAAGCAATAACTGAGTGTTTAAAATAAATCACAATACGTTTTATCTGATACGCTAAGTTTGAAAATTTTCTATTGTTTTTTAAAACTAACTTTCTTAATATTTCTCCTTTTTCATGGATAGTTGGGCATAGGTATGATGGTGTTTTCTTCTTAAGTTGTTTTTCCGCTACTTATATAACTTCTTCCACATAACGAATGTCATTCCCAAAAAATGCTCAACATAGATTTGCAAGAAACACTTCTTGTACCTAATATCTTAAAATACATCCACACAATAAAAGAATTTTTCAAAGACGACATGATTTAGCATTATTTCTATGTAACTAGATCTGAAATGAATTAATCTGAAAAAACACGTGCTTATCCGTTATGATATATGATGTTATGAAATTCATCACCTGTTTCTTTAACTTAGCTCGTTGTTAATCACATACAATAGATTATACACAGACTAAGCTGGGGAAGATATGCTAAAGCTATTAATAGTGACAAGTGATAAGTGAAAAATAAAAACTTATTCAAAAGAAATATCGACCGTCGATATTTTATTTCAATATAGAACTATCGTCCAAAAAAGTATGGTAATACATATCGATATTTCTAAATAATAATATCGATCTTTCGATTAATCTATATTTTATCATCAGTCCCACAAGAGATGGAAATATTCATCAAATAATTTATCTTGAACATGAATATTACGTTGAAAGGTATTTTCAACAAATATGTCAAATAATAATTAGAATTCTTCCAAAAATCTCTTCAAATTTTATCTAAAAAATCTTTATAAATTTTTATAATATTAAATTAAATATTTAAGTTTCATTGTTTCACTTTATAGACATATAGATATCAAGAAAGCAAATATTTCATCCGAGACAGCTATTTCGATGTCAAAAAACGAATGTCTTTTCCAAAAAATCCTCAACATAGATTTGAAAGAAGCTTTTTTATTCAAAAAAATATATAGCATATTCTCCAGAAAAAGCATTCATACAGAATTTATTGATTTATGTTAGCTTCCACAGAGGATCTTGAAAAGAAGACACGATCACAGATTGATCTGAAAGCCGATACGCACATTTGTGAAAAAAACAAATTATAAGTATCATTATAACCTATTTTGAAGGCCAAATTAACATTTTTTAGTAGTCATACATATTTTCGGTTTAACTGAGCGTTTGTTCCTATTTTTTCAACACTTTGGTATTTCTTTCTAGAGAATAGAATATAGAAGTAGAATATAGTCATGAATTTCCATAAATAAATAGATTACAATTATAGAAGCTATGATTATTTGAAGAAATGATTCAAGCGTTATGATTTCGAAGTAACAAATTTTTAGAGCACGGAATTTTTTTTAATCAAGACCAATTCTCCTCGAATATTATTCAATTATTTATGTAACATAAAATACAAAAATATTTTGATCCATTCCTTTCCTTCGATCGCAATCGCAATGTGCCAAGTAGTCGAATGCGTCAGTTCTACTGTTCGGATATTCCTAAGTAAAAAGCCTTACATCATATTACTTGGAGAGCACAGTAATGCATACGAAATGTTGAACGTTCCTTGAATATTACTGCGAAAGATTGTATTCTGATGTAGGAGCTTTCATAAAAAAATATTGGATGGAAATGAAATGATGATATGTTTCAGCTACGAGAATTTTTAGAGCTCAGCATTATCAATATTCAGACTACTCCTTCCAACTTCTTATTATATCAACTATACATAACGGAAATATACCCCGCACACCTGGGGCAATGCTCACTTCAGGAGTTCATAACCTTATTCAGCTTCCTATCGATTAACCATTGCGGCAAGATATTCAACAT
This sequence comes from Megalocaria dilatata, assembly GCA_034642435.1. Classification (NCBI taxonomy): domain Eukaryota; kingdom Metazoa; phylum Arthropoda; class Insecta; order Coleoptera; family Coccinellidae; genus Megalocaria; species Megalocaria dilatata. The sequence continues at coordinate 44,252,852 of CM067859.1, read as the reverse complement.
TAAGGAGAATCAGGTTAACCTGTAACACTTCATGGCATTAGGACTACATGATATGAACTTACTTTCAATGTACTTATACATATTCATAAAATTTGATTTAAATGACTCGAATAGCCTTAAATAAAGGGTCTTTCAGTGGGAGCGCCCCATTTTAAAATTGAAATTATTACTTTAAATGACTTTAAATTCAGAATTATAAATTCTAACTTCTACATTATATATTGAAACTATATACAGAAACTATCAAATTGCTATCCTTATATATAATCAATATAAAATATTTTTCAGTGTCTCGGAAAAAATCTTTTTTAAATGTATTAACAAAAACTATATAAGTATGTATATTAACATACAAATACAAGAAAATCCACTATTCCAAAATTATCAAAATAAAGGATCAAATAAAAATAATTGAACTCGAACTCGAACATTTGATAGCTATTTCATCCTATATGGCCTCATCAGAAATGTATTGAGTTCAGATTCAAATATATAACAAGATCAAAATTCAACTCACAGAATTCAACTTGATAATGTCCCATGATAAGGAAAATAACCAGAATTTCAAAAATAATGAATAATTGAGGAATATATTGTGGATATAAAGACTCTTTATGAAATTATTTCATAATTTATAATAATAATTATATTAATACCCACATTCTCTTCAGTTGGATGCTAGTTAAAATATATCAATAAAATATATCTATCGGGTGTTTTTTTTTAGAGCGGTAGAACTTTATATTGAAATAAAACACATTTAAATTTAGATTGAAGCAAATTTTTTTTATTTGAAACATAATTTAATGACATTTATGTTTTGAAAATAATTTCCAGCATATGTCCACCACAACTAGCTCTGAGGAACCGCATTTGACCAGACCAATTTTGGACTACTTTTTCGAGTATTTCAGGCCTTATTTCATCAATAACATGAGTTATGTTGGCTTCCAGAGCGTCTATTGTTTCTGGTTTATCAGCATAACAATTACAGGTGCGTTTCGCACCACACCCACGGCAGCCATGGAGGTCCTACTAAATCTACCACCCCTGCACCTACTCGTGCAAAGGGAGGCGGAACGAACACACATACAAACTATATCAACTGGCGATTGACAAGCCAGAGGCACTAGTGATGGGAGGCTCAGGACTGCTGGACGAGCTTTTAACGAATAGTACCCTATCGATGCCCTCAGATCTAATGTCAAAAGTCACGAGCCAAGAACGGCATTTCAATGTAATCGTCCCCAGCCGGGACGAATCTCAATTCGTCCCCAGCATGCTGAGGTTCTATTGAGGACCGACCTTGGCTTGTACACAGACAGCTCGCGAACGACGAACGAAACGGGAGCGGGAGTCTATGGAAGCAAACCGAGAATTAACATCTCATTGAGTCTCGGTCAAAACGTTACCATATTCCAGGCATAACTATTTGCCATTGAGACCGAGGCAGAACTGCCAATAAAACGGCAAATCCACCATGGTAAAATCAAAATATTTACTAGTCAGTCAGTACTAAAAGCTTTGGAATCCAGCTCTTGTACCTCGAGAACAGTCTGGAGTTGCCGCACGGCTTTAAATAGGATCGGTATGTATAACGGAGTCACTCTGGTTTGGATACCGAGCCACTCAAACTATTTGGGTAACAAGGAAGCAGATCGGCTGGCGTTTCCTGGAGCTGCGCTGCCTCTGGTAGGACCGGTACATTCCTGACCCCAAAGAAAATAATCCAGTAGAGTTACACCGCATGATCTTGGAGGCCAATTAATTGGGTCATTTCTTGAAATAATGTTATCGCCAAATCTTTCTTTCAATAAATCACGGCAATTTTGCTTATTTACGTAGTCGTTCAACCAGAAATGAGCTCCATCACTAAATACAATTTTACGATAAGAAAATGGATCAACTTCATGCTGTTCTAGGGCCCAATCAGCAAACAAACGACGCTTATTATGGTCAAGTGGCTTTAGTTCTTGATCTAGTTGGATCTTGTATGGATGTAAACCAAGATCTCTACGCAAAATTTTCCATGTGGTGGATGCACAGAGTCCAACTTGTTGTGAACGTCCACGAATAGACAAATCTGGATCATCAGTAACACTATGACTTACAGCAGCGATAAATTCTCCTGTATGTACAGTCATTTGTCTTGTTGGTGTTGTTGTTGCATCGAGTAGAGATAATGTTGTCCGAAACCTATCGATAGTTCGACGAATAAGCTGCTCTGTTGGACGATTATGTAAACCATAAATTTCACGAAGTGCTCTATAAGTTTGGCGAATAGAACACTGACTTTAAAAATAAATATCAACAATTTGTAAACGTTGTTGCTGCGTGAGTCTTTCAATGATAATTTGTCACTGAACAGAAATGTCAAAACAACATGGTTTCTACCTTCTGTCAAATCACAGTTATCCCTTTCAAAAGTTCTGTCACTCTAAAAAAACACCCGTCTCATACCATTATTCACCAAATATTCTGTTCGAAAGGGAACTTTAATAAACCTGGTCACCGAGTTGAGGATCATTTAAAAAACTAGGCTTATTCCACAGAAGAAGGTCGACAAGAAGATAGGATCATAGACTAAATAAAATGAAATAAAGAGGAGGGAAAATAAAAGAGACCTTTTTAAATTTTATGTGTAGCATATTTTGGTGATGAACTTTGTTATTTCTTAATATCCAATTGAGTTTGTCTTGGATGATGGATCTGAATGATTACGTTCAGTACTCAATGTTTTCTTTGATTCCTTATTGGCCAACTTCCGCTCCAATGGGCTGATTATTTTATATATCTATAAAATGAAACAGTGTTTCTGAGGTATTTTATTCAATTTAATACCTAAAAGTTTCAAGAAATTTTTCAAATTAAATTAAATTAAATCCAGCTATTATCTGTAACATTAGAAAAACCTTTTGAAGTAAGTTTTCAATCTATATTCACAGTCCAATTACTAAACGTCTATCTTATAACTATGAACTCTGAATATTTCACGATGTCTATGGATTGATACTTTGATTAATTCAGATGAATACAAGAGAAGATTATCGTTAAAATTGTCACATAGGAGGAACTCATTTTGCAAGTCAAAGATATTGAGTTAAATTGTATTGCTCTTTCAACTAGCGGAATCTTCTATCCTTAAAATAATGGTGTAGCTTGTAGGATTCAACCTTTAGAACACTTTCAGGTTGCAGATGCTTTCTCAGTCTGGTACTGGAAGCACTGTCCAGTCTTCTTTATTCAACCAAAATAAGTTGCTGACAAATCGGATTATCCTGGAAATGGCAGTTTCATAAAACAAATTTTACTACAAATTATATGACCTGTACCCCGTTCGGGAGACTTAATTTGACCACACAAGTGGGATCAAGAGGACCGGTCCAATAATGATTTTAGGAATATGCAACTCCGTTTATATGTAAATAATTCGATTTCCTCCAACGTATGAGGGTTTCGTAGAAGCAAGAAGCTATTCTATGCAAATAAAATGCATAAATCTAAATATTGAACTAGTTCGTATCCTTTGACAATGCTTGAATATATAGGTGAATTATCTATCTGAGGGAGTTATTCTGGATTCTTGTGAATATTAGCAATCATGTTTTCTTCAGATACATCTCACTCTAAACCTCTTAATGTTCAGGTGAGACTTTGTTTTCCTCGTTAGTTTTATCGGGAATTTTGGCTCGAGTTTTTTATATCAGTCATTCGTGCCATATTTTGTCAAAAGCTTTTTCCATATTTGTTGAAAGATTCAGATTCTCTTTTATGTTTTCTCTTAGTCTCGCCAGTTGATGGTGAGAAGTGCTTCTTGCAGAAACCAAACTTGGGATATAGTATTATTCTGTTGTTTTCTGTAAATTCAGTTCCACTCTGTATATAGCTTTTTTCACCACTTTGCTCAATGCTGGAAGAAGGCTTACTGATCAGTAGTCTACAGGGTCATTTTTGTCTTTCTTTTTTTTGTAATACTATTTGATCGCCATTTTTCTGGGATATTGGATGGAGTAGTCCGTTACTTTGTGATAGTTCATTTTAATGAAATGAAATAAGGAATTACTCCAGTGGAGTCTATAAATTAAGTTGTCAAGAGTGTAATTGTGTGTATATAGGTCAAATGGGCGGACCTTTCCATAAAAGGTACAAAGAGCATGAATCTGCTTTTAGGAACCGGAAGAATAATTCCAATTTTGCGAACCATTTCTTCACTACAGATCACACCTTCCCAGAATTGAACAACCTTGTTATCTTGCACGTGGAAGCGAAAGGGAAAAAACTTGACATCCTGGAATCCATAGAAATTGAAAAATATAAAAAGCACATACCAATAATAAAACTACTTAAAGAACAGACGGAACTTTGGAAAACCCCTCTCTTCGAAGCTCTGCCGAAGCCTACAATCCCCATATATAATAGTTGAGATCTAATTTGTTCGTTCAGTTTGAAAATGTAGTAAACACTACGAAACTCGAGTCACTGTATATCAGTTATAATAAAAAGTGATAGAAAACAAAGTAATTCCTTATTTCATTCCATTTTTCTGGGAAGTATTCGGTATTTATTATTGACCTGGTTATTTCTGTGATCTACTCGTGGGCTTTTTGGGTGCCTGGTTTTGAATTCCGTCTATTCCTAGTGCTTCTCTATGTTTGAGGTTTTGATTATATCTATTATTTTCTCTTTGTTGGTTACCATTACGTTTTCGTCTGTTCGCTACTGGATGGTTTCCAACATAGTCTGTTGTCATTTTGAATTTGTCGTCTTTGAGTTTCATGGTTGGCCTGAATTATTTCTCTGCGTTTTCTTCATTTGTCACTGCTGTTTCCTTTTATACGTCAGGGATGACATAACATAACTTTCAAGAGTGCAGTAACTGAATTCGTCGAGTTGGCCAGAGTCCAAGAAGGCTCAGATAACAATATAAAAACCAGCATACTACCCTGAGAGTCGCGCGAAATAATGCTGGGGTAACCAAAATACCTCAGAGACAGTCATTAATCATTCACTCACATATTTCATACATCGGCATTTGATATTCTGGGTATTTACTGTCTCTACACAATATGTTGTTTTCTACCAAGTATTCCGATGAAAGACATAACTAGTTTACAAAAAATATAATTTCCCAATGACCATCAATATTGCACACATAATACGTAATCCGATTAGGATATAAAAATTTATCGATTTCTGGACGTTTACAAGAACTAGGCATTTTTGTGGCGAATTTTACGAAAAGACCTTGGTTTATATCCATACAAAATTATTTTAAACCAAGAACTCAAACCAACAGATCATTATTGAAAACAAAATTCGTTGATTCGATTATTTCAACACATGGACCAGTACATTATCCGCTTCTTTCCTTCGATTTGACTCCATGGGACTTCTTTCTTTGAGGTAACACTAATTCTTTGATTTACAGCAACCATTCAGCAAATTCAGACGATTTACAGATCAATGTTGAACGAGTAATTGCTAACATACGACTTGATTTGAGTCATGGAAAATTGGGTTCAACGACATCATTCCTGCCAGCGTTTCTGTGGTGGACATTTAAATGATGTTTTGTTTCATAACTAACCGTTAGTGGAACACATGGTCACTGGCGTCACAGGCAGACATGCGCACCACGTCTGTCTGAAAAGTTCAGGTGCCCATGTTCAGAACGAGATGCCGCCTCCCTAATTAAGAAATAGAAGTAATCTCAAAATAAGCCACAATCCTTCACAGCTTCAAATCAAAGGAAAACATAAAATACAGACGTAATCATCCAGAACCATCATCCAGGATAAGCTTATGTCGATTGGGTGTTCAGAAATAACAAAGTCCATCACAAAAATACTCCACATAGAATTTAAAAACGTTTCATTTTCGTCTTCGAAAAATTTATAGCACATTCCCTAAAAAAGGAATCTGAAATTCTTACCCATATTTTCTTCAGTTTGATGCTAGTTAAAAAATATCAATAAAATATATCTATCGGATGTTTTTTTTTAGAGGGGTAGAACTTTAAATTGAAATAAAACACATTTGAATTAAATTAAGATAAGAAAAATGACACAGTGTTCTATCAAATCCCATCACCTTGACGTGTTACTGAACGTTACAATAAAAAGCAAAGAAATAGACAACTGGGAAACTTCACAATAGAATATGCACATGAGTTATATACCAAGCACCGGAAATAAAATAAACATAACAAATAAGTTACCATAATTATACAAAACAAAGCAAGCACCGAGAGAAACCCGGCACAGCATCTACAAATTGTTCAACTTCATTACGAAAATGGGCGTTCTACGAGGAATGTGTATCGGGCGCTTAGAGCAACTTATGGTCCACATATTCGGCCTACCGAACGCACAATTAGCTCTTCCACCCGTAAGTTTGAAACCCAATTTTCATTATTGGATAATACTCGACCAAATAGAACACACCCAGCATGTAGTGAAGAAATTATAGGGGCGGTAGCGGGGAGTGTACGCGAAGACCGTGAAGTGTCGATTCGTCGCCGTTCACAACAGCTTCTTCTGTCATATTCAACAACTTGGCGTATTTTACGTAAGGATCTTTCTTTAAAAACTTACAATATTCAACTAGTGCAAGAACTGAAGCCATACAGTCCGTGAAACCATGGCATTACTGCGAGAGCGATTCGACGAATGGATCATCTCACACTTTGGACCGGCTAGATCGTGTGATACCACACCTCTTGCCTTTTTTCTTTGGGGCTATGTGAAGTCCAAAGTCTTTATGGATAAGCCGGCGACAATTGAGGCATTGGAGACTAATATTACTCGTGTTATTGGCCAAATATCACTAGAAATATCCAGACGCGTAATTGAAAATTGGAACTTCAGAATGGATGTTGTTAACCGTAGTCGCGGACCACATTTGAAAGAAATTATCTTTAAATAATAATTGTAAAGAATGGTTCTTTTGTGTAATAATGAAGATTATAAAAAGAAATTGTTCTTATTCATTTTTTTTATTAAAAGAAAAAATACCTCTAAATTAATCACCCGATATATTTAGTGTCGCTCATGAGGTTTATTTTTAAGAACCATCTATCTCTGCCGGTTTTTAATCAAAACACCGGGCATCCATGTTATTGAACGTATGTGAAATTTCGGTTGCACAGAATCTGCGTATAGCGTAAGCCTAGGCGGATACAGTGGGTGTATACCGTGATGTACTCTGCATACCTATCGGAAATTCTCTCCCCACTCAACCGTATTATTAAACGAGAATGCGGATATCTTCAGAGCTATTATGAAGAAAGCAAATATTTTTTCATTAAAGGAAGTTGAAAAGCTAAATTAATATGCCGGATGAAGATTTGGCTTATTATACCAGATTATTATAACGGGCTAGTCCGGAACATAATATTTTACCTGGCCAAGTAAAATATTTTATAATAGTACTTAATATCGTAAGAATGTATATTCTGGATTATGCTCAAGTATGTTGAAATATATTTTACGATAAAGTATGAAATATATTGAATTTTACATGTAGAAGTATATGTTCTAATCAAATACTATGCCCGTATTCGCCCTTATCGTTCACTATTCCTTCAGCCTACGAATGCTATCTGGAGATGACGTGCATCCTATCCACTAATTAAACAGAAGTGTCTGTAGATCCTCTGATGGTATCCCGGTGCTTCAGCTCCTACGATCATTTCCTGAACATAGATAACATCGTAGTCGGCTCGCTTGATTCAATTAGTCTCAATTGTTTCGTTGAAGTGCCTGAATTTGATTTTGTTTCAGTGAAAAGAGTCTCGATGGCCGCTGAAGTTCCCGAAGAGAGCATGAAGATCGGTAACCATTACTATGGCAACCCGACTGCTATCAAGAGAGGTAGGAATTGCTTTTATATAGAGATAATTGGATCGGGAACGTTTCCGAGAACTGAATAAGATATTGTTGGAAATCAACAGGTTTCGGGCGTTATTCTGTAGTTTGTTATCAAATACGAAAATTGTGCCAATTAGGAAATAACTTTTCGGGGAACAATAAAGCCTTAATTATTTTATAGAAGAATGTTATCTGAACTAAAACAGAATGTCTTCGTTTTAAAAATCTCATCATTCATTAAAGTTCGATGCTTATCATGTTTGAGATATCCCAGATATAAAGTTCTTTAAAATAGAAAAAGGCTTTTTACTTGATAGAAGAAATATAACAAAATTTGAATATCAAAACAGATTTAATCTGTTAGTCTTCTACAATTTTAATTTCAAAAAAATTTTTATTCAAAAAACTTTTAGAATTAAATTAATGTCTACAATAAGCACCGCTTACATTTAATAGACGTATATAATCAAAACTCAATATATAATGTCAAATGGAATAAAAGTCATTAAAATTAATAGATAAATATTTAAAGGAGACAAAATTTTGTTTCTGATCTTACCTTTAAGAACACCAATTGCCTTTTAAAAACATGAACACAACTTAAGAACTTCTCAAAGAATATAATTTATTTGAAATATTTGATATATTTAAATATTGGAATCAGTTAATTCAGAAAACTTTCAAGACATGCAACACATCTTCAAAAAACAATTATAATTCTAGGCAATCCCTTCATCGGTCCAAAATAATATTCCAAATATCAAAATCAAATAACTATCACTATATCTCAAACTTACACGTGTTAAGGATGAATGCTTCAAACAGACTAACTTATTGTAGACATTAATTTAATTCTAAAAGTTTTTTGAATAAAAATTTTTTTGAAATTAAAATTGTAAAAGACTAACAGATTAAATCTGTTTTGATATTCAAATTTTGTTATATTTCATCTATCAAGTAAAAAGCCTTTTTCTATTTTATTTTATATATAATATATAATTATATTTAGGCTTCAATATATCTCATTATGGAATGTCAGTGATTTTAAATATAACCTTAAAAATACCTTACACTGTTCTGGGATTTTGTTAGAACATAGACCATCTTGAATTTTAAACTCTTTAGTCTGTTTGAAGCATTCATCCTTAACACGTGTAAGTTTGAGATATAGTGATAGTTATTTGATTTTTATATTTGGAATATTATTTTGGACCGATGAAGGGATTGCCTAGAATTATATTTGTTTTTTGAAGATGTGTTGCATGTCTTGAGAGATTTCTGAATTAACTTATTCGAATATTTAAATATATTAAATATTTCAAATAAAATATATGCTTTGAGAAGTCCTTAAGTTGTATTCATATTTTTAAAAGGCAATTGGTGTTCTTAAAGGTAAGACCAGAAACAAAATTTTATCACCTTTAAATATTTATATATTAATTTCAATGACTTTTTTATATCTGTTGGTTTATTTATTCCATTTTACATTATATATTGAGTTTTGATTATATACGTCTATTAAATGTAAGCGATGCTTATTGTAGAGATTAGTTTAATTCTAAAAGTTTTTTGAATATAACTTTTTTTGAAATTAAAATTTTAGAGGACTAACAGATTAAATCTGTTTTGATATTCAAATAAAGTTCTCTGTACTATCCAAACCAGTTAAAGTTTTTAATCGCTTTTTGCAACAATGGAAAAAATAACGAATACTTTAACATAACGTCAAAAGCCTACATCTCATGATTTATGACCAATTAGTCAACGATTCGTGCAAATATAAAAAAAGTAAAGACGAGTTTCAACGCTTTCACTCTGAAACTGCCTTCTCTGCTATTTCAATTATGAAGAATTTTGAATTTTAACTTCGCACCAGAAGAGTTGAGTGGAAGTCTATTCCTCTTAAAATAATCGTAAAACACATTGAAACTTTCTGAGAAATTTAGGTAGTTGAAAACATCCGCAACACAGGAATTCATCTCAGTATAATACGCAAACAAAATTTATAGAACCTGAAAAAAGAATCGATGTCATTTAAAGGAATTACCAAAAGAAGAGTTTCAAGAATAAAATCCTGAGGCACGTCAGAAGTAACATGTGAATTCTATCAGGTTTTCGTATTGAAATGACGAGCATAGCTCTTTCACCAAGTGACTATAGTCCACCCCTAGAGTTAGAAAGTGTAATAAGGATTACGCCATTCATCGCGAAAAGCGAGAACCCCTTCCGAAGAGATAAACCCACCAGCTTCCAGTTTGGGCCTCGACTCGAAAGCCATAACCGTCTGACTGGTAGCAGCGAAGCACTATTCAACCTCTACTGGCTCTGCAGGTCAGTAGCCGAGTTGGTTTGTGACGCAACTCACCCGCCGGAAGGAATTCTTATCCAAACACCTGAACGCAGTACCATGAACTAAGATAATCTCAAGATTGATGACTTCTATTGATCCTGGTACGAGCACCGTCAACACGGCCTGTACGTCCTGACTCACCTAACCCATGTGATGTCATTTGATTGATCCTGGCGTCAAGCACTAACGACAAAGCTATTTCGTCGAGATCAACAAACCCTAAAAAGTTACGCATTGATCCGGGGCCAGGACAAGCCGGTCGAACTGTCAAGTCTCGTTAAACCCCGAGTCATTTCATGAGAATATCCCGAACATGGGGGTCTGTGAACAGATAAATGAAATACCTCCCTAGTCCAGCATGTGGACCTTTAACCACTGCCCCCTCAAGTCCAACACCAATCGGGTGACCAGGTGGTACAAGTAACTCGTTAGGGCAATCCACCCCCTCGATGTAACGCAGTATGCTACATTACCCACTCGGCCATTACACAGAATCCGGAGATTTATACTGCGATAGGGTAGAGTACGCAAGTTTCAAGGGAGAAGCCCTGTGCTGCGACAGACTCCCTGTCACTGAGTTAATCAACCTGCTCAGCCCTTCATTTCACCAGAACGGCAAAACTAGGGCCCCACTCGGAGATCTTCCACCATACAGGTCCAGTGACTGGCGCTAATAGCATTACATTAGGCACCAAGTCTTAGCCCTCCATTTCACTGGGACGAAACTAGTGTCCTAGTCCTGACTTGCGCCCCCATCTCGCCAAGACTTAATGCCTGCGGGGCGCGTCAGAAGTAACAGGTGAATTCTACCAGAATAGTTATTGGCTATTTGAGGAAGGCCTCTTTTCCAAGTGACTACCAAGCAGTCTCCACAGTCCACCCAGAGGTAGAAAGTGTGATAAGGATTACGCCATATCATCGCGCGTGGCGAGAACCCCTCCGAAGAGATGAACCCACCAGCTTCCAGTTTGGGCCCCGACTCGAAAGCCAGAACCGTCTGACTGGTAGCAGCGAAGCACTATCCAACCTCTACTGGCTCAGCAGGTCAGTACCCGAGTTGGTTTGAGACGCAACTCACCCGCCGGAGGGAATTCTTATCCATCCACCCGAACGCAGTCCCAAGAACTAAGATAAACTCAAGATTGACGACTACAATTGATCCTGGTACGAGCACCGTCTAGCGGACTATACGTCCTGACCCACCGAACCCATGTGAAGTCATTTGATTGATCCTGGCGTCAAGCACTAATGGCGGAGCCATTTCGTCGAGATCCACAAACCCTAAATAGTTACGCACAGATCCAGGGGCCAGGACAGGCCGGTCGAACCGTCAAGTCCCGTTAAACCCCGAGTCGTTTCATGAGAATATCCCGAAAATGGGGGTCTGCGAACAGATAAATGAAATACCCCCCTAGTCCAGCATGCGGACTTTCAACCACTGCCCCCTCGAGTCCAACACCAAATTGGGGTGGCCAGGTGGTACAAGTAACACCTGAGGGCAAGCCCACCCCCCCGAGGTAACGCAGTATGCTACATAACGCACTCGGCCATTACACAGAATCCGGAGATTTATACTGCGATAGGGTAGAGTACGCCAGTTTTAAGGGAGAAGCCCTGTGCTGCGACAGACTCCCTTGTCACTGAGTTAATCAACCGGCTCAGCCCTCCATTTCACCTGAGTAAAACTAGGGCCCCATTCGGAGATCTTCCACCATACAGGTCCAGTGACTGGCGCGAAATGGCATTACGTTAGACACCAAGACTTAACCCTCCAATTCCTCGGGACGAATCTAGGGTCCTAGTCAAGAGAGCGCCCCCATCACGTCAAGATCTAATGCCTGGGAGGCGCGTCAGAAGTAACAGAAAACCACTGCCGTGAAGGATAGTCAATAACGACCGCTATTTGAAATCCGTTATTCATATAAGAAGATAGTCACAGAAGAAACCGCCATCCACCCCAATTCCAGGATGTTTACCAATCATTTTACTGTGATCCACTTTTCTGAAGGCCTTTGAGACATCTGTGTATACAGAATCAACCTGAACCTGGCTATGCATTGCTTTGAAAACGTATGCGGAGTACAAGGTTCGGAACTGCTGGCCATGGAACGAAACAACGTTGCTCCAGTGGTATCAAGAACTTAATTGTTCCTATATTTTGAAACACTTGTTCTTCTTATAATTCTTTTGTACCTAAACCTGCATAACTACTCTATAAGTTTTTTTGAGTTTCTAATTATCTGTAGATGAAGTAATACTTTTACACTGCAGTCACACAAAAATGTGACAATTGTGTGGAAGATGATGCCACTAAAGAATACAAACTGAGATATTTATCCTTTCTGCTGCATATAAATGACCTACCATCGAATATGAAGTCAGATTATAGTTCTTTTTGTCGATGACACCTTCTTTATGGTGATCTATTTAAAATTTGCATTTTTGATCGACTATGAATAGAAAACTAATTCAAAATGCAGACTCTAGATGACCCACCCTTTATTTTTCTATCTCAGGGTGTCCCAGAAATCAACATCAAGCCAGATCTGGGTGACGAGGCAAGTCGTACTGGTTATCAGAAAAATTTTTAAAAATCTATGTGGCATGATTTCAAAATCAAAATCCAAACCAGTTGGCTTTTTTTTTAAGTTGGTGTTGCTATAACCCTGGACCTAGAGCCTGTTAAAGAATTATTGAATTGTTGTATACATAGGTCTTATCTTAATTAATTATATCGTATTGAGGTAACCTTGAAGACTTGAGATGGATAACATTGCTGCAGGTATTTACGCACACATAAGGAGACATTACGGTTAGAGTACAAACAAATTGATAAGAAGGTGGAAATCAACAACGATGAAATTAGCCCGTTTTGAAAACCACAAGATATTTTTATCAAACTGTAAGAATCAAAATATTCACCCGGTTCACATTCAACATTCCGTTAATTATAGTTTACTAATGCGTGAATATCGTGATATTGCCCATAAATATGATATAATCGTAAGTACATTCAAAAGCAAGATACTAAAATTAGAAATATCCATAATCCATTGGAAATTAAATATACTTAGAAAACAGTGTAATACAATGAAGTCAAAATTAACTGATGAATTACCTGAAGATATAATTCAAATTGAATCTCACACAGCTTTGTCAATTCAGGAGTTTTTAGAACTTTTTAAATTCTGTATCGAAAATAGTCTTTTCGTATTTAAGGATAGAATATTCACACAAATTTTTGGACTAGGTATGGGAAATAATTTGGCATCAATAACATCCGACATTGTAATGGTGGAAGTTCAGAATAAAGCTATTTAAAAGTTTAGCTTTAAATCACCATTTTTCAAAATATATGTTGATGACATTTTCACATCTATTCCATCTGACCGAGCAGATGAAATCTTAACATTTTTCAACAGCATTCATCCCTGCTTGAAATTCGCGATCGAATTAGAAACACAGAACAACTCACTACATTTCCTAGATACACTACTAATAAGAAGGAAAGACAAAATAATAACAGACTGGTAACAAAAACCAACATTTTCTGGAAGAATTCTGAATTGTCACTAAAAGAATAAACATCATAAATAATTTGAAACATAGAGCGTTAAAACTTTCGGATAGCAAATTTCACAAAAAAACATCACTCAAATACAATAAATCCTAGAAAATAATGAGTATCTCACCAATTTCATGAAGAAAGATCTTAACAAAGAAGTAACTTCACAAAGCCAATAACCAGAGGAAAAGAAAGTCCAAAAATATTTCAAAATTATTTACATAGAAAATTTGGCAGAAAGAATTAAAAAATATTCACCAAAATAAACATAAACGCAACATTTAAATCTGACAACATAGTTAAACAACTTTTACCAAAACTAAAAGTGAAGGAATTCATTAGTGATACCATATATACATTCGTTCCAGAGGGTCAGACGGTAAACAAGGAGTATTACCTAGGCGTTATGAAACGTTTGCGTGAGCGTATCCGTAAGAAGCGGCCAAATTTGTGGGCGAACAACTCATGGATTTTGCATGACGATAACGCGCCTTCTCACCGAGCTACGATTGTGACTGACTTTCTCGCCAAAAACTCAACAAACGTGCTTCAGCAACCACCGTATTCGCCGGATTTGGCTCCCTGCGACTTTTTCCTCTTCCCAAAACTAAAATTGCCCCTTCGTGGCACCCGTTTTGAGTCGATTGAAGCCATAAAACAAAATTCGGCGCGAGAGCTAAAGTCCATCCCGGAAAGCGCCTATAAAAAATGTTTCGATAATTGGAAGTGCCGTTGGCATAGATGTATTGGAGCAAATGGAGCCTATTTTGAAGGCGACTCAATAAATTTTGACGATTAAATGTAAAAATGTTGTTTTAATTGAAAATTCCCGGTACTTTCTTGACAGAGTAGTATATAATAGATTATATTATAATATTTATATGATTTTATAAAGACAGAACAAATCTAAAAATTTAATGGGTTAAAATTGATCACAATGTATTATATGTGAATGAAATGATTATTATCATTATTAACTGTTTAATAATAATGACCGAAGAGTTCGGTAATTTATTCCTCCCTTATACTCACGAACGAATTATCTGTATCGCTATCACAGATTCTATCTGGACCATATCCACTCTCGTGAAACCACTAGCAACGTATGAAATAGAGCTCAATCTCTTATCGGGATCCCGCTGCCATCATTAATGATTGATATGCCGTTTTACAGGTACAGAAATGAAAAATGATAGGGTGGATGACGAGCCGTCCGCTGACAGTGATTGGGTGCCCAGCGAACAGGGCATTTACCAGAACGTCGATAACGATTTTCAATCAACCGTGTACAGCGACGAGTCCTCCCAGTCCGCGAAGAGTCTGGATGAGTACGACAAAGGTTTTCAATACGGCGGAAACAGGGAGAAATTCGACGAGGCCATCGAGAATGCGGTACTGAAGTCCGAGTTTTATGGGAATTTGGACAGCGACAAGAAGAAGAGGAAGAAGCGAAATTCTAGACAATACAGGTGAGGAAGAAATGGTGAAAAATCATCATTATATTTTTAAGTACACTTACAGTTATGTGAGCGCCCTCGTAGATTAATGAACATATATTCAAGTTGTAAATTTATTTACTTTTTTCTCGTCAAATAAAATACTTTTTTCCTTTGCCATTTTTTCAGATTCCGCTCAGGTAAGGTTGTAAATTTTTGAAGATTTCACTATCTGCTAATACACTCCAGCACATTATTCACACGGATAACTCTTACTGTCAGCTGTATCTGAATGACCAAACGCTCTATCAGCTGATGCTTGAAATTTAATGGAAATTGTTTATTCCCTCTCATTTCTTATGATTTACTGCTTATTACAAAATTTGTAATGAAAATATTCTACTATTGTGAACTATTTGAACATTGAATTTTTTCCAGCTGTTCCAAGGAAAGTTTTCGAATGTTTGAGGCCAGGATGGCTCAGCCAGAAAGTCTCTAGTCTAGAGTTCATTCTGCCTGTTATCATCCGCTTAGTCACGTCATGTAGTATTCACAAGAATGTTAAAATAAATCTTTAGGGTCTCTGTGTATAGCGAATATAGATAGTGGACAGATTTTGAGTCACTAGCATACATTGTACTGACAAAAACCAATCAGTTTGAAAAGTGCCCATGTCTACAATTTGCCTCTGTGATCTACAAAACCTTGTCGAGTTTGATAGAATATAGAATTGTTATGCAGATATATGTTACACTGTCTCGATTTCTAGACCATGGCTCATAATTCTTAATTAATGTTTCCCAAGAATGGTTCCGGGCGTACCAAAGGCAGCGTGCCTCCAGCAAACGTCAGCCGATCTGCCTCTTCGTTACCCAAATAGTTTGAGTGGCTGGGTATCCAAACAAGGGTGATTCTATTATACATACCGCGCCTGTTTAGGGCCGTGCAGCAACTCCAGACTGTTTTCGATGTACAACTGCTGGATTCTAGAGCTTTCAGTACTGACTGACTACCGCTTAATATTTTAATTTTGCCGTGGTGAATTTGCCGTTTTATCATCAGATCCGCCTCGGTCTCAATGGAAAATAGTTCTGCTCGGAATATGGTTGTGCACTAACCGAGACTCAATGAGATCCTGATTCTCGGTTTGCTCCTAAAGACTCCCGCTCCCGTTCCGTTCGTCGTTCGCGAGCAATCTATGAACAAGCCAAGGTCGGTCCTCAATAGAACCATAGCATGCTGGGTCCATTCATCCCGGCTGGGTACGATTACACTGAAATGCTGTTCTTGGCTCGTGACTTTTGACATTAGATCTGAGGGCATCGATAGCGTGCTGTTCGTTATAAGCTAGTCGAGCAGTCCTGAGCCTACCATCATCATTGCCTCTCGATCGCCAGTTGATGTGGTCTGCTCCGTCTCCTTGTGCACGAGGGGTGTTAGATTTAATAGGATCTTCATGGCTGCCGTGGGTGTGGTGTGAAACGCACCTGAAATTGCAAGGCAAGACTGTCCCTGTAGTCGAGTGAGCTTATGTCGTCCAATCGTTTGTTGGTCCTTCTTCCATCACGCTACAGCGTCATACGTTATATGTGGTCTAATGACCATAGCGTGAAGTCATTACATCTACCTGGGCTTTAAACCCCAGGTTTTTCCGCAGATCGCCTGCAGTTCCAGAATCCCATTTGGCTTTATGACACACTTTATCTAGGTGTGCATTCCAATTGATAGTTCTGTCCAGGAATATTTTCAGGTATTCTGCCTCATTAGAGCATTGTTTTGTTTCACTACGGCGGTTCTAATCCATCCAGCTTTCATTTATTGGTAAATGGTACTATAAATTCCTGTTTTGTACTATAAATTCCTTTTGGTTGAGGGACATGTCTTCTCTTATACATCATTTGTCGTAAGTGTCCAATATCTCGTGAAGGACGGTCGATATCGCCACTTTCGACTTACTTTTTACTATGATTGATCAGCCTCAGTGAAAGAAGCCGCTAGCGTATTGTTAAAAGCACCTTCAACGTCAAGAAATGCTGTTAGTGCTATCTCTCGAATATCGGGAGATTGGTTTAATTTTCCAACCAAATTGTGTAATGCAAGTTCTGCTGATTTGCCGGCCTGGTAAGCGTACTGATTAGGGCTAGGGGGACTGTCAAGTAGCACCTTTCCCCTGATATAGACATCAATCACCTTTTCCAGACTCTTCAGCAGAAACAATGTCAAACTTGGTCTGAACGATGAGGGTTCCGGTTATGTTCGTTCCACCTTTGGTATGTAGAACACTTAAGTTAATATCAAACTTGTGGGGATAACTCCCAAGCCAGACTTGTTTCGAATAATTTTGGCAGATGCGGAATCATCCAAGCCCCTTTGAAGAAGGGCTGAAAAGATTCCGTTGACCGTTTCTGACGGCTTGTACCATGACTACGTTTTTGAATGTTCGCCAGTTGCCCTCTCCGGGCCAGATTGGATGGTCTGGGTTGAATCTGGCGTTCTTATCTTCCAAGAATTGACATCCAGGGAAGTCTTTGTTCGCAAGGAGCTCCAATGTTTCTTTTCTGGTGCCAGTAAAGCCACTCTCTGGTCGTTTGAGCGAACCGGTTGTTCTCACTGACTCTCTTGAAAGAATCTTGTGTTTTCTGGCAGTTCCAGCGGCATCGTTTATATCATCACAGAACTTGCCCCACAAGTCCCTCTTAACCCTCCTTATGCTCTTATTATTGAGGATTACAGCTTCCTTGTATTTGACCCTTTGGCCGGTCGCTTTGGCTCGGTTGAATAATCTCCGAAACTCCCTTCTTTGTTTGTTCAGTTCGTTATTTCACAAAGATGAATTTCGATTAGACCGGAGGGCTTCTACATTACCAATTCCGTCTGTTTTCTTATCATTTCTGTAGTATTCTAATAGTCTAGGACCTGTTCTTATACTAAAGAGTATATGCCTGTGTTTTGAGCACGATCTTATTGCTAATGAAGTTAGTACTTATAGTGAGGTCTAAAATCTCCTGTCTATAAGGAGTGGCAAAAGTTGATTTTTTACCTATATTTACTAGTATTAAGCCATCTTGCAGTAAGTAATTTAGTAGCGCCTCACCTCTGTGATTGATGCTTCACACTGTGTGGTGGGCATTGGCATCACATCCTATTATCAACCGGATGTTTTTCTTCCTACAGCGGCGGACTAAATCCCGCACGGCTGTTGCTGGGAACCATTCGGTAGCTCTGTTCTCATGAAAGTACGCAGAACAGATGATAAGTTCCGTCGCATTCCCTACTCCTTGGCAGCGGACAGACGCTGGTTATAAGTTATATATAGTAATAATAGTTCTTGCACTTCCTCCGATTCCACTTAGCTTACCCGAGGATGATATATAGGTTTTCTGGATGAGTCCAATTTCTATCTGCTCCTCTGTGAATCTCCTGCCAAAGGTGAACGATGCAGTCTTGGCATGTTGGAGATTGGCCTGCATGCATCGTATGGCCTCTTTTTCTTGGCCGACCCTGGGGTATCCTTGGGGGCCGTCTGTTTGCCACCCTCCATTTTGCGGCTGGCCGACTTCTTAAAGAAAGGTTTTCCAAGGACGGATTTTCCCTTACCCTGGAAACCTTTTCTGTCTTGTTTTTGGACCCTGAAGATGGGATTTACCTCGCTCTTCTTGGCGTCCCTTTTGGTTTTTAATCTCATCGACTTGGGCACTGGCTTTGAGGAAGTCGTGGCCCTCTTCTCCAACCTGATTGAGGTAATTCGTACCCCAGACGAAGGTTTTGAGAGACCCTCTCTGGCTACTACAAGACGGCTTTTTGTGCCACCTTGGTGGTCTTTATCGTCCGGAATTGGACTCTTCCGAATCCAAAGAAGGGTTTGTATTCCCGGTCCTTTAGAGCTTCCATGAAAATGTTATCTCTGGCCACTGTCCAGACTAGGCCTGGCCCTGACAGCTCGCTTCGTAGAATACTCCACTCACGAGTCCTCAAGGTATGGTTCATTTTTCTCAGTCTGTCTCAGTCCCACCTTGTCTTGGGGCAAATTTTTTATTGTGTTTTCCAAGCACTTGATCCGGCCAATTAAGCCAAGATCCCCACCGAGAGGATGTCCGCTAGACATGCCAACTGACAACGTCCGATCAGCGGTATGACAGTTGAGATATTAAACTGGCATCGTTTTCCCTGTGCAATACCCTTGGCCACGACACTACAGCTGGATGGGGGCAGAGATGGTTTGCCGTTACTCTGTAACGTTGCCCAGGGTGCATCACTTGGAGGTCAATCTACCACACCCCCAAAAAAATTATTGTGCTGTTTGGTTCATAAATATCGAATCTGTAACATTTTTCTAAAGTAGCAGAGTACATTGAGAGTGATTCATTCTATGAAAAAAGCAATAAATAGATACACTCACGTCACTGGAAAACGAAAAGACTAAAAATCATTAATATTTTGGCCGTTGAAACAAATTCTCCTGTGTAAGGTTTTAAGTTTCTCCGTAAGCATGAGTAATGGTCCGTAATTCACCGAAATATACTTGATATTTTCAGGAGATAGACGTCCGAATATTTCTTATAATATTAGAACATAAAGAGTGCATCAACAATTCACTCTTAAATGCCAAAATGCTAATGAGGTTTAGCTGGAAATATCTACTTCCTCATTCTCTTGAACTAGACTGTAAGTGCAGAAAAAGCACTCAACAGAATTGTAAAAAACGAAATATTCCAATTATGCTAATGGTTCCCCATAGCCTTCGTTCCATTTAATGGGAAATAGTGTGGAAATAATGATTATCCTCCAGTTTTGTTACAAATTTTATAACCCTAAATGGTGGGGAATAACTTTTTATGTTGAGTGAAAATAGACTGGAGACCTATTTTTAAATCATCTGGAAAGAATTCGTACTATGAATAAATTCATCGACGAAATAATTTTGGCGCGTAAATATGTCTTCAAATACGAAATGTTTGTTTCGTTGGGTACTTTATTTAATAGATCAACATCAGTAATAATTTAATTTGTGTTAGTTGATTTTTTTAGAGCCATTAAAAAATGACCAGAAAACCTAGTCAATTTAACACTTATTAACTCTTTGCTAGAAAATTGATATCGTACTTATTTATTTTTGCAGTCTATGGTTTCGAATATAATATATGTAAAACTAATTTATTAGACAGATTGTTACACTTCAATATTGACGTACAGATCCATCTATGGTACAGTTTGTCAAGTATTCTTCTTTTGGGTCGAATTTCGTAGAATTACGACGTAATTATGTTTTCTTTACCGATGGGATCGACATCCATTTTGAACATTTTAGTTGAGTTTTTTCACTTAGTGAAATTGTACGAATTGCCGGACATTCTTTTATAGAATATTGTATTAATTAATTTTGGATTATTCTGAAGATCAAACCTGAAGAAATTATTGATGCCTCAGATTTTAGTTTTGAAGTTATATTGAGCCAATAAAGTCGATATTTTCAGATTAAACAGGAAGTCATCTTCTTTTACATTCTTAATATTTCCATTGAAGAAATTTAGAACTGATACTAGGTTGACGACATGCGTTGAACAAAAGGATTTAGAATTTCAAGATACAGCTTGGGCCCCCATCAGTGAAGAGCAAGGATCTGAACAACTCTTCTATAAGTAGACCATCAACTTTTTGGATTCATATAATTCAGGCTATATTCGGGGTTTGATCACTATATAATACAAGATCAGTGTATTTTCGACTTAAAATACATTGAAGTCTGAGTGATGTCAGACATCTTTTGAATAATTTAATTATTTCTTAATTATTTTGCAAATTTATGTGAACAGATATAAGGGATTTTCTAATTCTTTGCTCACTGCACATTTTCAATAGATCATCTGATTTGAATCAATTATGTATCATCTTGAATTATAGCCTAGCCTGCGATAGTGAACCTATCCTTAAAAGCACACCATCATTCCCTTTTCCCCTTTTGATCACCATACAGTTTGTAATATTTTCTTCTTTAAATTATAAATCTCACACACCCTGAGTTCAGTATATTACTTTGACATCCTGCTTGAAGACTCTGGCGCCCATTTATAACTAGCTAGCCGGTGATACTGAAACTCTGAAACTGTATGTGACAAGATTTGTTTTGATTCAACTGATTCAGAGAAACATTCCACTGTCGGTTGTTGAAAATGGTAATAGTAGGTAAAAATTAGTATAATCACTCATAGAATAAACTTCAGATTGTTCACGCGAAAGTTATTATTTTAACATACACAGTATATTAGAAGCTGCGGCTTTTTTAACAGCAAAAACAACATATGAAAATTTGTTATAGTATAAGAATCTTCTTAAACTAGTTATATATTTGAACCTTGAATAGCTTCAAAAAATTTATTTTTAAAGCGTATGGACATAATAAAAATTTATGTAGGAAAAAAGGAAGAAAGACCATGAAAATATTAATCCTGCATGGAACACGATGAAACCTAAGACATGTGTTAATTCATGGAATAAATATTGAATGGACTGGTCCGTTACTTGTGATAGTCTATTTTGAAACTGGAATAAATAAGGAACTACTTCGTTTTCTCTCACATGTTTATGACGGAGGATACAGTGATACATAAGTTTTTACTACATTTTCAAATTTTTGAATAATAAATTGTGTTTCAAAAGTTTTTATATTTATATTGTATAATACTTCGAAAAGTGGGGAACACCAAATGTCCGTCTGCTCGTTTAAGAGTTTTATTGTGAGATAATGATTTTTCTTGAAAGCTTCTTTTGATTCCAGGATGTTTAGTTTCTTGCTTTTCACTTACAGATATAGTATTTTAAGATTATCTAATTTTGAGAAAAAATAGAAGAAATGATTCGCAAAGATAGCTCAAATTTTACGATAAAGGATAAAGATAAAACGATTCCTATCAAAGAACCAATGCACAGTTTTATACTAGAATACTCAAAATTAGGTGGGTAATAACGAAATCCAAAAAGTCTGCGGAAGTCAACTCCATGGTAAAAATAACAAATAACTCAGACCAAATTTTTCGGAAAAACAATTACTGCAATTTTTGTGAACATGAATGAAATTTTCATTGTCTGTATTGTTACGAATAAAAAAATGTTTATCCTCTATAAATTCATGGAATTTCTCGTCATTCACAAACGCTGTTATACATTGAAGATAGCACTTTAGAAGTTCTACTTTCACCCTATAACTGACATCGTTTTACCAGCAACATATGTATTAACCATAAGCAGTAGATCAGAGCCGTATTGAAAATTAAGGAATATTAATGAAAACATTCGATATCGTTTTTCCATTGCCTGAGTTATTTCAGTATACAGTGTTCCATAATGTGGACAAAAAACTTGAAACAAAAATCGTTAAAAAAAATATTACAAAAATGCCAAATGGAATAGAAAATGTTAAAATACATCCTCAGATAGATACAATTATTATGGATTAAATGTGATCACAGAACAAATAGTTTCAATTGAATTTTTTTTATAATAATTATTTCTTTTTTTGTCGATATATTATATATATTATCAATATTAAATATATGGTTTAGGTAAGTTGCTAATAGAAGTTATCAAACGAAGAAATTGTGCTTTTCAGGACGTTTCAGTCAGTTAGGAATCTCGACCGTTTTCAAGTGAATACTGAACAATATTAACTCTAAAAATTATACCTTTACTTCTTATATAGCTATTTAAATTTGAAAAAAAATGGGAGGTACAAATAACTAAGAATTCTCGGAAATATAGATGAGAAAACATGAAAAAAAGGGATACAAATAAGCATCACTTTTGGGAAGTACCGATAGGGAAAAATAACCTATCCTAACATAAACTTTATTCTCATAATCAGTGCAATCATACAAATGAAAAGAGAAAACCATTAAACATTACACAACTTCAACAAGATCTGAAAGAATATTTCATAAATTCCCTAATCGAATATGGTTCTATATCTACAATAATTTCAGTTATTTCCATTTTGAATTTTCTTTAATTAGTAATTTTGTGTTTGTGTCAATGAATGTCTCGGAAATTGGTATGGAACAGTACGTTTCGTGTTGTTTTTATTCAACAGATGATTAAAATATTAGGGATGTTTTCTCACAAATAGCAGACACTCCAAGACATATAGTCCCGGAAATGTGAGCATGGAATTATTTTTAAAATGACCTCTGCATGATTCTTTATATTTCAATCCTGTTATTGCCCTCCAAGTGTATTTCTGCAGAATGAATAATTTATTTAAAATTATATATGACAAGCCCGTACCTCAGAAGTGAAACAAATTTGCATGATAAAATATATTAGGGTCAATAATCGGAACTTCCTCATTAAGTAAAAATATTCAACAAAAGATCAGAGGACATTTGTTTGATCGTTCAGAAGATTTTTTTCTTGTACCTAATAATTTCTACTGCTTCCAGAAATGAGTATGAGTCCGGTACTTTCAATATAATTATGGATAATTACGTGGTTATTTAATAATTTTTTGAGATATTAAGAAAATTGAATTTCCAACTGGATCTTGCATATTAAAGTGAATATTGAAGTGAAATGAGTCTTATGATTAACGGCTTTTGTTAACATAAAATTAAATCAAGTGAATTGCTTCGTTATACCTTTAGTAAATATCTTACGGTATTTTTATATCTTATAATACACATTTTCTCAAAGAAGCACTGCTTTACAAATGACAAATTCTGAAATTTTTATCAACTGAAATATAATAATCAAAATAAAAAAATAGCGATGTAATTCAACATATCAGACATAAATAAAAATAATAATAAATATGAATAAATATAGAAAGGCATTAACATTTCAAAATCAAACGCAAACGATATTTTCTCTAGAAAAGGAGATATGACAAATACTGCTCCTAAATGATAGCTAATGTCAATATTTTGTAGGCTTTCAGAATATACTGTGAAAATTCATTTTTTGGTTTTGTGATAAGTTAGTATTGATTTTATTAATCAACTCAGATAAAATGGCAGATTTATTTTTACTTTTTTCTTGATGAGAAATTATATAGTTAACTTATCCCCACTGGCGAAAATATATTTGTGTATCTCATTCAATTTGATGGATAGTATAAAAATAATGAATGTAAAGTATCTTTTATAACTTCAATAGAATTTGTCTTGTCATATTCAATCATCTGTTTCGAATCTAAGAGTTGATGCTGCATTCTGATCATCTAAAGATGATAGTTATTTCAAAATAATCAAAGATTTTATTATGAGTGTTCATATATCATATGTAAATGGAAAATAGTGTAAGTGTTGGGAATCCTCAATACAGTACATATATCGGGTGTTTTTTTAGAGTGATAGAACATTCGATAGGGAGAACTGTGATTTGACAGGAGGTAGAAGCCATGTTGTTTCGACATTTCTGTTCAGTAAGCATTGACAAATTATCATGGGAAGACTCACGCCGCAACAACGTTTACAAATTGTTGGAATTTATTTTCAAAATCAGTGCTCTATTGGTCAAACTTATAGAGCACTTCGTGAAATTTATGGTTTACATAATCGTCTATCAAAGCAGCTTATTGATCGAACTATCGATAGATGTCGGACAAAATTTTCTCTACTCGATGCAACAACAACAACAAGACAAAGAACTGTACGTTCAGAAGAAAATATCGCTGCTGTGAGTCAAAGTGTTAATGATGATCCAGATTTGTCTATTTATCGAAGTTCACAACAAGTTGGACTCTGTGCATCCACCACATGGAAAATTTTGAAAGATCTTCGTCTACACTCATACAAGATCCAACTGGTTCAAGAACTAAAGCCACTTTATCATAATAAGCGTCGTTTGTTTGCTGATTGGGTCCTAGAACAGCTTGAAGTTGATCCACTATTTTATCGTAAAATTGTGTTTAGTGATGAAGCTCATTTCTGGTTGAACAGCTATGTAAACAAGCAAAATTGCCATATGTGGAGTGAAAACAATCCTCAAGAAGTTCTACAGGTTCCATTGCATCCTGAAAAATGCACTGTATGGTGTGCTTTACACGTTGGAGGCATCATTGGTCCATATTTCTTTAAAAACGATGCTGGAGCTAATGTTACAGTGAATAGTGCTCGTTACAGATAGATGATCAATTATTTTTATATATTATTTCAATTTAAAGTTCTATCACTCTAAAAAAATACCCGATACATGTATTATGATATTATATTGATATTCCTAGATCTTTGTGAAGATCCCTCAAAAACTTTTCAGCTTGTACGAGTTGTACATTAAGTTGTGTTCTGGTTAGGCTATGTTAATGTGTTTTCACGCCACCTTAGGCATAGCACTAATAATTTTCGACCCTAAAGTGAAAATGCTGGCCGAAACCCATCTGAACAGAAAATTCCTTTTTTATCTGGACAGGACCTGAACCCGAGATCTGGGATCTAGGTTCTTCAATCACTGATCTATCGCCACGTGTTTAGAAATAAAAAAAATTTGATTAAAAGTTTTTTTACATCTCAAATATGTCAATTTCCACAACAGATGATAATTATACTTCCTCGATCTGTGATACAGTAAAATATAACAATATCACAACGTTATCGCGACATAAAAATGTAATGAATAAAGAATTTTGATGAAAATCAATGAAAATATTTTTAGGGTCAGTAGAGCGTCTGAGAGATATATCACTTTATGAATTATGTGAGATTTTATATATCGTTCTTTTATTCATGTATATGTTCTGATAATGAAAAATGATTAAGCAAGGAAAAAGCTCACATGTATATCATACTTGCTACCGTATATGAATCTACGGACACTTTAACATTGCTGATATCATGTCGCTGCTTTCATATTTTTTATCTCATCTCAAAATTCTTAAGGATGTATTTCCTCCTCCTTCGTAAATACAGAGGAATTTATTAACAGCATTTTGTAACATGTATTTCCCTCCAGTAACGCATAAAAAAATAATTAATTTACAACATGAGACATAATACCGAACTGGAAATTAATGGACACCCAGTGGTCGTTTGCCAATCTCAATAGAGCTATAATTAATCATTCTGATATTTCTTTCATCCATTAAGCCACTAATCACTCAGCTAATGAACGTTGATAGCGATAAACCATTTGAAAATCAAAGATATTTTTTGTTGGTATAGCAAACTCGATGAAGTTAAAATGGAACTGATATTGAATTACATGATGAACATCCAAGGAATTAGTTATTTAACATTTTCGTATGGGGGTCTTGCACAAAGACGTTATTCGTTTGTCTTTGTGGGAGTAGCCAATCGGCAAACGTGCGGTGTTTTGAATGGTCCATCGGTTTAAGTATTCACTGAATTTTGTACGAGTGCAACAAAAGATTATTCGTCAATATCTACGGAAGTTAACAGTGGTTTCGCAGTTATTCGCATTTGAAATTCTTCAGGTTTTTCTGAATATTTTCTGAATGATATATCTGACATTCAAAATTTAATATTATTTCTCATATTCTCAATTATTATTCTCAAACTACAGATCCGATTCATCTAATATTAGCCATCTATTAGTAGAATATCAACGAACTAGTTTATGAAATTTTTCGTGAGGATCGTAAGATGAGAAGATTCAAAATAAAAGAAAAATTGTGAGCAAAACAGCGTTAAACGCTATTGAAACATTAGCAACAGTCCTACGATCGAGTTTAAATTTAGCAGTTAGTTGTAAAATAACGACGTGAATACTAGTGCAAAGTTTGGTGAGGATCGTGTAATTAACATTCAATAAAGCATATTTTGAGCAAAGCTACATTGAGCGCTGAAAAAAACATAACAACAGTCGTACCGTTGAGTTTAAATTTAGCATTAAGATGTCGAATAACGACAAGAAAGCTAATGCAAAATTTAGTAAGGATGGTGAGTAGTTAATTTTCCTAATGTTGAAATCTTCAACTTAACTTCATTCAAATATGTAGCAGAAAACCAACGAACCTAACAACAAATATGGTACTGAATTGTTTCAGCCGTTACTATTTGGTAGTTGATCATAATTAAAACAAATTGTAGAAATTACTATGTTTTACTACCAAAAAAATAAATATTACACATTTTCTTGTGACTCGAGTTTCGGGAAATGAACTATCCCATCATCAGACAACTGAGTTGTTAATGAGCACCGCTTATATTTAATAGACGTATATATTCAAAACTCAATATACAATGTCAAATGGAATAAATAAACCAACCAAAATAAAAAAAGGAATTAAAATCAATAAATAAATATTTGAAGGAGACAAAATTTCGTTCCTGATCTTACCATAGTGAAACCAATTCCTTTTCAAAAACATAAAACACAACTTAAGGATTTCTCAAAAAATATAATGCATTTGAAATATTCAATATATTTGAATATTCAAATAAGTTAATTCAAAAATCTCTCAAAACATGTAATATATCTTCAAACAACAATTAGAATACGGATAATCTCTTCATCGGCCCTAGATAACATTTAAAATATCAAAATCAACTAACCATCAGTATATCATACCTATGAATGTAACACGGAACTTGTTTGAAACAGACTAACATTAAAAATCCAGGTAGTCAGTTCGTCACAAAATCACAGAAAACTGTAAGGCATTCTATGGTATTCTTCAAACCATTGACATTCCATAATGAGAATTATTCAAGCCCAAATATAATTATATATTATGTATAAAATAAAATAGAAAGAGGCTTTTTACTTGATAGAAAAAATATAACAAAATTTGAATGTCAAAACAGATTTAATCTGTTAGCCTTCTACAATTTTGATTTCAAAAAAAATTTGTCTCCTTCAAATATTTATTTATTAATTTTAATTGCTTTTTTTAGACTGCTCGTATTTGTCAATAGGCTGCTCGTATTTGTCAGATAGCAATATTCCTACTCCAGCAGTTTATTTTGATCTCTGTGATACACACCACTTTACACGAAAACGTAACCAGGAACTTTGATGCTACGTTTACCCTTGCGTTTGGTCTCAGACAGAGCAAAAATGTCTATTCTGTGCTGCTCCATCTAAAGCAGAATCTCGGCAATTTTTGTTTTCCAAGACATTACATTCCAGGTGGCTGCTCTTATTACATTTTTTCTCCATAGTTTTTTTCTTCGCGATGTCTTTGTAATCGTTGTCCTATTTCTCGCATGGGTCATTTCCGTGTTATCCGTCCAGTTCTGAGGCCTAAAGTTAGTGCTTTGAACCTCAGGTAGATAGCTAACCTTGCCTAACAACCTTCCTCCTTCGTCATCCTTGACTTAGGATCAGGCAAAGGTGGAGTTTCAAATATTTTCAAAGTAGAAATACAATAGAGTTTAAATTCAGTATTAAGAATTGAAATGTTATTTCACTTCTTAATACTGAATTTCAACTCGATATGAGGATGTTGAATAATTTCGTGAATATATTCGTAAATTACGAGAATATTTTGTATTTTTTCCACATACTTCCTGAATAAAGTATGAAAGATATACAAAGTTTTGTTGAATATATTTATTTTACATCCTTCCTTGCCAATATGTCACGATATAGATCGAAGGAACAGAGATAGATCCTTCAACTATGAATTTTTCATTTTCAAAACAATTTCTGTTTGTCCAGGAAAGCAGTTCTAAAATTATGTTCAGTTAACTTTCGGATGATTCGGATCGTTTTGGGCCTATTTCTGTTAGTTTCGAGATCTGAGCCAAATGGTCAAGAACGACTATCTGGGTTCGACCCAATTTTCGAGCGAAAAGAGCTAGTAATTCAAAACTTTCAGAGAAGATTTGTTATTATTTTTCCCAATATTTGCAAATCCGATCGATATAAATTTTGGTATTTGGAAGAAGAATAATTAAGCGCTACCGGAACCATAGGAGCAGTCCTGCTATCAAAATTCAATTTAACATTTACATATGAAATAAAGACAAACATTTTGTGAAGATCAGCCAACCGACGGTTAACATGTCAAATTTCGAACAAAATTTGAAGGTACATTTATAGTTTGAGGCTTCAATATTTACAAGAATTTTTTCAAATTTAATTCTATAAAATTTGAAGTTTAAAATTTTCAAATAGTCTATGTAGAAGAAAACCGACAAAACTACCAACTGCCTCGATGGCAGCGCAAGTAAATGTATAGGACTTTACCAATGGCATTTTTATGCTGTGGATTCGAACATTATGAATGGCGATAGCTTAGTGGTAATAACATTGGGCTCGGAACCGAAAGGTCCCTGGTTCAAATCCTGTTCAGGTGGACGGGGTTAGGCCACAATTTCACAGTTGAATCGAAAACTAACACCTAAAGTCGCAGTAACAACAGAACACAACTAAACTCCTAACTCGCACAAGCTGGAAAATCTTCTGGGGATCTTCTCAGAAGATCTAGGAGTATCAGGGCAATACAAAAATAAAAAGAAGTTGAGTAATGATAATATTTTAAAATTATTTCGCAACATACTCGATAAATGATACGGATAATTAAGATGAATTAGGTTTATACTTGTTTGCTTATGCTTTGCTTTAATCAATCAAAGCATAATCACAGAAAGGAGGAATAACAAAAGCAACAACACTCTTTGATATTTCCTTTGTTGATGTTGCCAGTTTCAATGATCTTAATAAATTACAAGGAATGTGAGAACCACAGAATTCTATTTCTGTGTTTTGTATAGGACTATTATATTCTAATATCTCTATGGTGTTGACGATCTTAGAAATATGCGGCAAATTGGAATATAATATTTGAGATTCATATTGTATCTGGACTATGGAATAGTTTCATAATTTTTGTACACATGTTTTAGGGTGGAATATGCTATTTAATTTTCGTATTTTGAGCCGAAAACAGTAACCATATAAAATCTCAGAATCATAAAGAAAAATCAATAGCAAAATCTATACGAAGCAACTAAAGTTGACAAGGGAAATTTTGTTGTCACTCTATCCAAAGGAGAATATGACCAGACAATAGAAAATTTTCAAGAGAAAGAATCTCCTGTAAAATTGAAAAAAGATTTCAACTCAAAAATTTAACAAAAACTGAAAAAAATTCTCAAGGACATTCTTACCATTAAAAAAAAACTATGATGAATCCAAACTTCTCAGTATGAATCCATCCCTCTTAAATTATCTGGCCTCATTAAAATCCATAAAGATAAGACACCAATATCATTAGTTGTATCATACATCAATAGCCCCCTTGAAATACTAGCCTCTAAATCAAACAATATTTTTAAAGCACAAACACATTTTAACTCGCTCTATTCAACAAAAACCTCAATTGACTTCACGATATAACTAAGACATTTAGCCCACCACTTAGCTGTATTCTAGTACCATTTGATGTCCTTGATATGTTCTAGAGTAATCAAATACCAAATGTATGAAAATAATCGAAAATATCCTAACAAATAAGATTAATCCGGCCATAAAAAAAATTATACCCTTGGTTAATGGTTTACTTCTTAGCACACTCTTCGATGAAATCTTTATGTCCTTACCGAAAAAAATTTTTCTGAAATTCACACACGCAAAGCATATCGTAGATATGTAGCGACATATTGGTTTGCTTCTATGCAGCAAATTCGGAACTATAAAACACACTGAAATATCTCAATGGCTTACACCTTAATGTCAAATTTACAATGGAAATAAAATCTGATAATAAAATAAATTTTGTCGACATAGCTTTAATTATGAATGAAAACTTTCCCTTCATGTATCGTGTGTTTTTTTAGAGTGAAACTTTCGATAGGGATATGATTGACAAAAGGTAGAAGCCATGTTGTTTTGACATTTATGTTCAGAAAGCATTGACAAATTATCATGGAAAGACTCACGCCTCAACAACGTTTATAAATTGTTGAAATTTATTCTCAAAATCAGTGTTCTATTCTCCGAACTTATAGAGCACTTCGTAAAATTTATGGTTTACATAATCGTTCATCAGAGCAGTTTATTCGTCGAACTATCAATAGATTTCAGAAAAAATTTTCTCCATTCGATGCAACAACAAGACAGTTGTACGTACAGAAGAAAATATCGCCATAGTGTTAATGATGATCCAGATTTGTCTATTCGTCGACGTTCACAACAAGTTGAACTCTGTGTATCCACCACATGGAGAATTTTACGTAAAGATCTTGGTTTACAACCATACAGAATCCAACTGATTCAAGAACTGAAGCCACTTGACCATAATAAGCGTTGTTTGTTTGCTGATTGGGCCCTAGAACAGCTTGAAGTTGATCCACGTTTTTATCGAAAAATTGTATTTAGTGATGAATCTCATATCGGATTGAACGGCTATGTACACAAGCAAAATTGCCGTATATGGAGTGAAAACAGTCCTCAAGAAGTTCTGCAGGTTCCATTGCATCCTGAAGAATGCACTGTATGGTGCACTTTACACGCTGGAGGCATCATCGGTCCATATTTATTTAAAAACGATGCTGGAACTAATGTTACAGTGAATGGTGCTCGTAACAGATTGATGATTATTTGTTTCAAAATTTGAATGGTATCGACCCAGAAGTATTTTGGTTCCAACAAGATGCTGCTACACTTCATGCTGCTACCGTAACAATTGATTTATTGAAAGAAAGATTTGGCGATAGCATTATTCCGAGAAAGTGTCCAATTAATTGATCTCCAAGATCATGCTACTTAACTCCACTGGATTATTTTCTTTTGGGTTATGTCAAGTCATTGGTTTATGCTGATAAACCAGAAACAATAGGCGCTTTGGAAGCCAACATATTGTTGTCGTGTCATTGATGAAATAAGGCCTGAATTACTCGAAAAAGTGAGCAAAAATTGGTTTGGTCGAATGCGGTTTCCCAGAGCTAGTCGTGGTGGACATATGCCGGAAATTATTTTCAAAACATAAATGTCATAAAATTATCTTTCAAATAAAAAAAAATTTGGCTTCAATCTTAATTTAAATGTGTTTTATTTCAATTTAAAGTTCTATCACTCTAAAAAAACACTCGATATTTTGTAGACTCACTACGACAGATTAAACCATCTCAAACTTTTCAAACCATCCGAACTATAATAAACTCGCTGCATATAGATCGATGATATATAGAGCATTTTTCACTCCCTTTAATAAAATTGCGTTAAGAACGGAACTGAGTACAATGAAGCTAATAGCTTAAAATTAACATTTCGAATAAAAAATTATAAATTTTCACAAGAAAACAAACAACTCGTTCCTCTAAACATATATATTCCACTTCCAAAATATAAAACAATGAAAAAAATTGTTACACTAAATTTTTTTTGCGAAAAGTAACTGTAATATTTTTTCAAAAATAACATAGAAATAGCCCTCTCACCCTTGCGTGAAATTTCCCATTTTTATTTTAATTGAAAAATGTATAGGAGACAGTGTTTTATTTCCACAAAAATGTTTGTACTGCTACAACAATTGTTTCACCACGATGAGGCTTCTTCAGGTATTACATTGTACTGGCTGATGGTATTCAGTGTAACCGAGTTTGAATACATTGTTAGGTACGTGACCAAATAATGGAAGCACAATTCATAAAAACTCAAGGTGTTTATTGAAGTTTGCAGCTAAATATGCCATTAAGGAAAGATATTCAGTAATGGAGACTTATCAACATCTGTTTGTTCGTTCAAAGGATTTTACGGGCATTGTACCTATTGATTTCAAGAAATTCTTAAAGTGTTAATCTAGAACGTTTGCTTTCAACGTGGATAATTTCATAATTATTGTTGAAATTATGCCTGAATTCCTTGAGATGATCAGCATATGTTGAATGTACAAAATCGGATATATAACTCCTTTGGTGTTCTTGGAAACGTTTCCTGAATGATTTGAAATATTGAAGAAACGTGTCCAAGAACACCAGAGAAGTTATATATCCGATTCTGTACATTCGACATATGCTAACCGTCCCAAGGTATTCAGGCATAGTTTCAACAATAACTATAAAAAATTATCCACGTCGAAAGCAAAAGTTCTAGATTAACACTTTTAGAATCTCTTGAAATCAACAGGCGTACAGTGCCCGTAAAATCCTTGTAAATGAACAAACAGTTGTTGGCAGTTCCCCATTACTGAATATCTTTTCCTAATGGCATTTTTTTAGCGGCAAACTCTAATAAACCCTAAGTTTTTTGACTGGTTTTTATTATTATTTTGTCACGTACTCAAATGTATTCAAACTCTGATACACTAGACAAAATCAGTCAGTAGAATGTAGATACCTGAAGAAGCAACATCGTGGTGAAACAATTGTTCTATTGTAAACATTTTTGTGGAAATTGAAATACCGTCCCTTATACATTTTTAATTAAAATGAGTTTTCACGATGTAATCAATCAAATCTTTATTTTAATGCTAAAGATAAAAACAATCGGTTTAATAATTAACTAGTTTATAAATTAATAAAATGAATCAAGTCATGAGTGCGGTTACGTATAGAAATGTAAGAAAAACCAAGAGAACTTTCAAAAAAAGGTTTCAAAAAAAGATAAAATCATTTAAGAACCGAAAATATTATAAAATTTGAATAACAAAACAAATTGAAATATGTTTATCTTCTACAATTTTAATTTCCAAAAGAATTTTTTTATTCAAAAACTTTTAGAATTAAATTAATGTCTAAAACAAGCACCGCTTACATTTAATAGACGTATAAAATCAAAACTCAATATACAATGTCAAATGAAATAAATAACCCAGCAGATATACGAAAGTAATTAAAATTAATAAATAAATATTCAAACGAGACAAAATTTTGTTTCTGGTCTTATCTTAAGAAATACTACTTGCCTTATAAAAACATGAACACACTTGAAGGACTTCCCAAAGAATATAATTTATTTGAAATATTTAATATATTTAAATATTCGAACAAATTATTTCAAAAAACTCTAAAAAATGTGCACTATATTTTCAAAAAACAAATATAATTCTAGATAACCCCTTCATCAGCCGTTTTTCAATAAACTAAATATCAAAATCAAAAACATAACCTACATCACTCACGTGTTAAAAGACTTAAGCTTCGAACTACAGATCAACTATATATTCAAGATTGATCTATGTTCTAACAAAATCAAAGAACAAAGTGAGTTATTTTAAAGTTTACCTAAATCCATTGACACCGTATAAAAAGATTTATTGAAGCCAAAATATAATTATATATTATATATAAAATAAAATGGAAAGGCTTTTTACTTGATAGAAGAAATATAACAAAATTTGAATAACAAAACAAATTGAAATATGTTTATCTTCTACAATTTTAATTTCCAAAAGAATTTTTTTATTCAAAAACTTTTAGAATTAAATTAATGTCTAAAACAAGCACCGCTTACATTTAATAGACGTATAAAATCAAAACTCAATATACAATGTCAAATGAAATAAATAACCCAGCAGATATACGAAAGTAATTAAAATTAATAAATAAATATTCAAACGAGACAAAATTTTGTTTCTGGTCTTATCTTAAGAAATACTACTTGCCTTATAAAAACATGAACACACTTGAAGGACTTCCCAAAGAATATAATTTATTTGAAATATTTAATATATTTAAATATTCGAACAAATTATTTCAAAAAACTCTAAAAAATGTGCACTATATTTTCAAAAAACAAATATAATTCTAGATAACCCCTTCATCAGCCGTTTTTCAATAAACTAAATATCAAAATCAAAAACATAACCTACATCACTCACGTGTTAAAAGACTTAAGCTTCGAACTACAGATCAACTATATATTCAAGATTGATCTATGTTCTAACAAAATCAAAGAACAAAGTGAGTTATTTTAAAGTTTACCTAAATCCATTGACACCGTATAAAAAGATTTATTGAAGCCAAAATATAATTATATATTATATATAAAATAAAATGGAAAGGCTTTTTACTTGATAGAAGAAATATAACAAAATTTGAATAACAAAACAAATTGAAATATGTTTATCTTCTACAATTTTAATTTCCAAAAGAATTTTTTTATTCAAAAACTTTTAGAATTAAATTAATGTCTAAAACAAGCACCGCTTACATTTAATAGACGTATAAAATCAAAACTCAATATACAATGTCAAATGAAATAAATAACCCAGCAGATATACGAAAGTAATTAAAATTAATAAATAAATATTCAAACGAGACAAAATTTTGTTTCTGGTCTTATCTTAAGAAATACTACTTGCCTTATAAAAACATGAACACACTTGAAGGACTTCCCAAAGAATATAATTTATTTGAAATATTTAATATATTTAAATATTCGAACAAATTATTTCAAAAAACTCTAAAAAATGTGCACTATATTTTCAAAAAACAAATATAATTCTAGATAACCCCTTCATCAGCCGTTTTTCAATAAACTAAATATCAAAATCAAAAACATAACCTACATCACTCACGTGTTAAAAGACTTAAGCTTCGAACTACAGATCAACTATATATTCAAGATTGATCTATGTTCTAACAAAATCAAAGAACAAAGTGAGTTATTTTAAAGTTTACCTAAATCCATTGACACCGTATAAAAAGATTTATTGAAGCCAAAATATAATTATATATTATATATAAAATAAAATGGAAAGGCTTTTTACTTGATAGAAGAAATATAACAAAATTTGAATAACAAAACAAATTGAAATATGTTTATCTTCTACAATTTTAATTTCCAAAAGAATTTTTTTATTCAAAAACTTTTAGAATTAAATTAATGTCTAAAACAAGCACCGCTTACATTTAATAGACGTATAAAATCAAAACTCAATATACAATGTCAAATGAAATAAATAACCCAGCAGATATACGAAAGTAATTAAAATTAATAAATAAATATTCAAACGAGACAAAATTTTGTTTCTGGTCTTATCTTAAGAAATACTACTTGCCTTATAAAAACATGAACACACTTGAAGGACTTCCCAAAGAATATAATTTATTTGAAATATTTAATATATTTAAATATTCGAACAAATTATTTCAAAAAACTCTAAAAAATGTGCACTATATTTTCAAAAAACAAATATAATTCTAGATAACCCCTTCATCAGCCGTTTTTCAATAAACTAAATATCAAAATCAAAAACATAACCTACATCACTCACGTGTTAAAAGACTTAAGCTTCGAACTACAGATCAACTATATATTCAAGATTGATCTATGTTCTAACAAAATCAAAGAACAAAGTGAGTTATTTTAAAGTTTACCTAAATCCATTGACACCGTATAAAAAGATTTATTGAAGCCAAAATATAATTATATATTATATATAAAATAAAATGGAAAGGCTTTTTACTTGATAGAAGAAATATAACAAAATTTGAATAACAAAACAAATTGAAATATGTTTATCTTCTACAATTTTAATTTCCAAAAGAATTTTTTTATTCAAAAACTTTTAGAATTAAATTAATGTCTAAAACAAGCACCGCTTACATTTAATAGACGTATAAAATCAAAACTCAATATACAATGTCAAATGAAATAAATAACCCAGCAGATATACGAAAGTAATTAAAATTAATAAATAAATATTCAAACGAGACAAAATTTTGTTTCTGGTCTTATCTTAAGAAATACTACTTGCCTTATAAAAACATGAACACACTTGAAGGACTTCCCAAAGAATATAATTTATTTGAAATATTTAATATATTTAAATATTCGAACAAATTATTTCAAAAAACTCTAAAAAATGTGCACTATATTTTCAAAAAACAAATATAATTCTAGATAACCCCTTCATCAGCCGTTTTTCAATAAACTAAATATCAAAATCAAAAACATAACCTACATCACTCACGTGTTAAAAGACTTAAGCTTCGAACTACAGATCAACTATATATTCAAGATTGATCTATGTTCTAACAAAATCAAAGAACAAAGTGAGTTATTTTAAAGTTTACCTAAATCCATTGACACCGTATAAAAAGATTTATTGAAGCCAAAATATAATTATATATTATATATAAAATAAAATGGAAAGGCTTTTTACTTGATAGAAGAAATATAACAAAATTTGAATAACAAAACAAATTGAAATATGTTTATCTTCTACAATTTTAATTTCCAAAAGAATTTTTTTATTCAAAAACTTTTAGAATTAAATTAATGTCTAAAACAAGCACCGCTTACATTTAATAGACATTGAATAAAAAAATTCTTTTGGAAATTAAAATTGTAGAAGATAAACATATTTCAATTTGTTTTGTTATTCAAATTTTGTTATATTTCTTCTATCAAGTAAAAAGCCTTTCCATTTTATTTTATATATAATATATAATTATATTTTGGCTTCAATAAATCTTTTTATACGGTGTCAATGGATTTAGGTAAACTTTAAAATAACTCACTTTGTTCTTTGATTTTGTTAGAACATAGATCAATCTTGAATATATAGTTGATCTGTAGTTCGAAGCTTAAGTCTTTTAACACGTGAGTGATGTAGGTTATGTTTTTGATTTTGATATTTAGTTTATTGAAAAACGGCTGATGAAGGGGTTATCTAGAATTATATTTGTTTTTTGAAAATATAGTGCACATTTTTTAGAGTTTTTTGAAATAATTTGTTCGAATATTTAAATATATTAAATATTTCAAATAAATTATATTCTTTGGGAAGTCCTTCAAGTGTGTTCATGTTTTTATAAGGCAAGTAGTATTTCTTAAGATAAGACCAGAAACAAAATTTTGTCTCGTTTGAATATTTATTTATTAATTTTAATTACTTTCGTATATCTGCTGGGTTATTTATTTCATTTGACATTGTATATTGAGTTTTGATTTTATACGTCTATTAAATGTAAGCGGTGCTTGTTTTAGACATTAATTTAATTCTAAAAGTTTTTGAATAAAAAAATTCTTTTGGAAATTAAAATTGTAGAAGATAAACATATTTCAATTTGTTTTGTTATTCAAATTTTGTTATATTTCTTCTATCAAGTAAAAAGCCTTTCCATTTTATTTTATATATAATATATAATTATATTTTGGCTTCAATAAATCTTTTTATACGGTGTCAATGGATTTAGGTAAACTTTAAAATAACTCACTTTGTTCTTTGATT
Organism: Megalocaria dilatata; assembly: GCA_034642435.1. Lineage (NCBI taxonomy): Eukaryota > Metazoa > Arthropoda > Insecta > Coleoptera > Coccinellidae > Megalocaria > Megalocaria dilatata. The sequence continues at coordinate 44,214,559 of CM067859.1, read as the reverse complement.
TTGTTAGAACATAGATCAATCTTGAATATATAGTTGATCTGTAGTTCGAAGCTTAAGTCTTTTAACACGTGAGTGATGTAGGTTATGTTTTTGATTTTGATATTTAGTTTATTGAAAAACGGCTGATGAAGGGGTTATCTAGAATTATATTTGTTTTTTGAAAATATAGTGCACATTTTTTAGAGTTTTTTGAAATAATTTGTTCGAATATTTAAATATATTAAATATTTCAAATAAATTATATTCTTTGGGAAGTCCTTCAAGTGTGTTCATGTTTTTATAAGGCAAGTAGTATTTCTTAAGATAAGACCAGAAACAAAATTTTGTCTCGTTTGAATATTTATTTATTAATTTTAATTACTTTCGTATATCTGCTGGGTTATTTATTTCATTTGACATTGTATATTGAGTTTTGATTTTATACGTCTATTAAATGTAAGCGGTGCTTGTTTTAGACATTAATTTAATTCTAAAAGTTTTTGAATAAAAAAATTCTTTTGGAAATTAAAATTGTAGAAGATAAACATATTTCAATTTGTTTTGTTATTCAAATTTTGTTATATTTCTTCTATCAAGTAAAAAGCCTTTCCATTTTATTTTATATATAATATATAATTATATTTTGGCTTCAATAAATCTTTTTATACGGTGTCAATGGATTTAGGTAAACTTTAAAATAACTCACTTTGTTCTTTGATTTTGTTAGAACATAGATCAATCTTGAATATATAGTTGATCTGTAGTTCGAAGCTTAAGTCTTTTAACACGTGAGTGATGTAGGTTATGTTTTTGATTTTGATATTTAGTTTATTGAAAAACGGCTGATGAAGGGGTTATCTAGAATTATATTTGTTTTTTGAAAATATAGTGCACATTTTTTAGAGTTTTTTGAAATAATTTGTTCGAATATTTAAATATATTAAATATTTCAAATAAATTATATTCTTTGGGAAGTCCTTCAAGTGTGTTCATGTTTTTATAAGGCAAGTAGTATTTCTTAAGATAAGACCAGAAACAAAATTTTGTCTCGTTTGAATATTTATTTATTAATTTTAATTACTTTCGTATATCTGCTGGGTTATTTATTTCATTTGACATTGTATATTGAGTTTTGATTTTATACGTCTATTAAATGTAAGCGGTGCTTGTTTTAGACATTAATTTAATTCTAAAAGTTTTTGAATAAAAAAATTCTTTTGGAAATTAAAATTGTAGAAGATAAACATATTTCAATTTGTTTTGTTATTCAAATTTTGTTATATTTCTTCTATCAAGTAAAAAGCCTTTCCATTTTATTTTATATATAATATATAATTATATTTTGGCTTCAATAAATCTTTTTATACGGTGTCAATGGATTTAGGTAAACTTTAAAATAACTCACTTTGTTCTTTGATTTTGTTAGAACATAGATCAATCTTGAATATATAGTTGATCTGTAGTTCGAAGCTTAAGTCTTTTAACACGTGAGTGATGTAGGTTATGTTTTTGATTTTGATATTTAGTTTATTGAAAAACGGCTGATGAAGGGGTTATCTAGAATTATATTTGTTTTTTGAAAATATAGTGCACATTTTTTAGAGTTTTTTGAAATAATTTGTTCGAATATTTAAATATATTAAATATTTCAAATAAATTATATTCTTTGGGAAGTCCTTCAAGTGTGTTCATGTTTTTATAAGGCAAGTAGTATTTCTTAAGATAAGACCAGAAACAAAATTTTGTCTCGTTTGAATATTTATTTATTAATTTTAATTACTTTCGTATATCTGCTGGGTTATTTATTTCATTTGACATTGTATATTGAGTTTTGATTTTATACGTCTATTAAATGTAAGCGGTGCTTGTTTTAGACATTAATTTAATTCTAAAAGTTTTTGAATAAAAAAATTCTTTTGGAAATTAAAATTGTAGAAGATAAACATATTTCAATTTGTTTTGTTATTCAAATTTTGTTATATTTCTTCTATCAAGTAAAAAGCCTTTCCATTTTATTTTATATATAATATACGAAAATATTATGCAAAATATTTTTTCGAAACAAATCACGTCTTCCCAGAATTAGATAATCTCAAAATACTACATCTGGAAGCGAGAGGAGACAAATTAGACATCCTGGAATAGACAGAGGTCTTCAAAAGTAAGCATAGTTTCACAATAAAACTATTGAATGAGCAGAAGGACCTTTGCATTCTCCACTTCTCAAAGTTTTACACAAGCATGAAATACCATACGTATATGAAACTTTTGAAATACATCTTGTTTTTCAATTTCAGAATATAACGAAAACTATGAAACTCGAGTCACTGTATCATCCTCAGTAATGAAAAATTTATAGGAAGCGAATTAATTTCTTATTTATTCCATGGTATGAATACTTTTAACTGCTTTCTCTATCTTCACCTAACAAAAGTTGAAACCTGTCGTACTAAGTGTTTTCTTTCTCAATCGTCCATTTAATCCACATTTACCTTGAACATGAGATTCGATATGAAATTTATCCTGTCTACTAACATAAATCCATCTATAATTTTTCTTCTTTCAGTTATGGTAATAATAATGTTGCATCAGACGATCTTTCCCCCGATGAAGTATTAGATCTTTTGACACTTTACGAAAGCGAGCATCAGAAACCAGAGGAAGTATTTCCTAGCTTGGACCAAGACAACGCGGTGTGGCTCGACGTTCCCGTCCGACCAGGAGCTGTCCTCCCCAATACTTCAAACCTCGGCCCATCTTATTTGTTGGACCATGGCGCATCGAACTTCGAGAAATCCAGATGGCCTGAAACTAGGAATAAGCGATTCATGGTGGCGAAAAAGAGGAATGATCCCACAAGGGAGATTCGATACCTGAATGGTCCTAGTAAGCATGACTACTATTTTCTCTCTCAATTGTTGAACAACAGGAGAGAACCTAATGTTCCAGTATACCACAGATATATTCTCTAAGCCAGTTGAGCTTAAATTGGTGTGATGTGTTACGCTATAATCATAAATGTGAAAACTATTCTATCTGTGTTACTAGATCATTGATGTATATTTTCTGATAATTGTTTATTCTATGAAATATTATTAGGTACTAAGAAGAGCAGTCAGTATAATATTTATATGAGTGGAAATAATAAATGAAGTATTATATTTTGTGTGTTGTAGTGCAGCAGAATAAATCTGAAACGCTTACATGGTATTTGTATGGATTTTCTTTCCTCACTTGGTAAAAGCTATTTCATTTGTTTATGTGATACAACTACAGTGAATAATTAATAAAATTCAATCTGAAATTAAATGAAAGATTCAGAAAAATTATTATAGTTTTCAATACTCTTCCTAGAAAAATCACTGGAAAGAAGAAACTTGATGAAAGTTCATTTCCGAACGTTCATCAGAAGATGAAATAGGTATTTTATTGACTTTAAATTTCAGAATTATATATTCCTACTTCTACAATATATATTGAAGCTTTGTACAAAAACAATCCAATTGATATCCTTATATCGGGTTATTTTTAGAGTGATAGAATTTGAAATTGAAATAAAACACATTTAAATTAAGATTGAAGACAATTTTTTTTTTATTTGAAAAATAATTTCATGACATTTATGTTTTAAAAATAATTTACGGCATGTGTCCACCACGACTAGCTCGGAGGAACCGCATTCGACCAGACCAATTTTGGACCACTTTTTCGAGTAATTCAGGCCTTATTTCATCAATAAAACGAGTTATGTTGACTTCCAAAGCATCTATTGTTTCTGGTTGATCAGCATAAACCAATGACTTGGCATAACCCCAAAGAAAATAATCCAGTGGAGTTATGTCGTATGATCTTGAAGGCCAATTAATTGAACCATTTCTCGAAATAATCTTATCGCCGAATATTTCTTTCAATAAATTGTTACGATAGCAGCATAAGGTGTAGCACCATCTTGTTGGAACCAAAACACTTCTGGGTGGATACCATTCAAATTTTGAAACAAATAATCATTGATCATCGATCTGTAACGAGCACTATTCTGTGTAACATTAGCTTCAGCATCGTTTTCAAAGAAATAAGGACCGATGATGCCTCTAGCGTGTAAAGCACACCATACAGTGTATTTTTCAGGATACAATGGAACCTGAAGGACTTCTTGAGGATTGCTTTCATTTCGTATATGGCAATTTGGCTTGTTTACATAGTTGTTCAACCAGAAATGAGCTTCATCACTAAACACAATTTTACGATAACAAAGTGGCCCAATCAGCAAACAAACGACGTTTATTATGGTCAAGTGCCTTTAGTTCTTGAACTAGTTGGATCTTGCTTGTATGGGTGAAGACCAAGATCTTTACGCAAAAATTTTCCATGTGGTGGATGCACAGAGTCCAACTTGCTGTGAACGTTGACGAATAGACAAATCTGGATCATCATTAATACTATGATATTTTCTTCTGTACGTACAGTTGTTTGTCTTGTTGTTGTTGCATCGAGTAGAGAAAATGTTGTCCGAAATCTATTGATAGTTTGAGCTGCTCTGATTGACGATTATGTAAACCATAAATTTCACGAAGTGCTCTATAAGTTTGGCGAATAGAACACTGATTTTGAAAATAAATTTCAACAATTTGTTAACGTTGTTGCGGCGTGAGTCTTTCCATGATTATTTGTCAATGCTCACTGAACGGAAATGTCAAATCAACATGGCTTTTACCTTCCGTCAAATCACAGTTATCCCTAACCTAAGTTCTATCATTCTAAAAGAAACACCCGATATATAATCAATATAAAATATTTTTCAATGTTTCGGAAAAAACTTTCTTACATCCCGAGGTTTGTTTATTAACATACAATTACAAGAAAACCCACTATTCCAAAATTATCTAAAATTCTCAAAATAAAGAATCAAATAAAAATAATTGAATGAGAATTCCAACATTTGATAGCTATTTCAGTCTATAGACCTCTTCTTCAGAAATGTATTGAATTCAGATTCATCTATATCACAAGATCAAAATTTAACTCACCAAATGAAACCTGGAACGAATAAACTCGAAGTAAGCTTTAAAGTATCCGAAATAAAACAAAAATGATCAGCGTGTTGTTACGTATAACCTATAACTATTTGTACTGGGAACATAGAAAAACATAACAACACTTATTCCTCCCAAATAATGTTTTTTATTCTGTTTTGTTCTGGATACTTTAAAGCTTACTTCGAGTTTATTCGTTCCAGGTTTTATCTTATTTGGTGAGTTAAATTTTGATCTTGTGATATATTTTAATCTGAATTCAATACATCTCTAAAGAGGTCTAGAGAACGAAATAGTTATTAAATGTTGGAACTCTCTTTCAATTACTTTCATTTGATTTTGAGAATTTAAGATAATTTTTGAATAGTGGATTATCTTGTATTTGTATGTTAATCATTCTGTCAAGAAAGTACCGGGAATTATCGATTTAAATCTGGCGGGGCAATGAGGCAGGTAAAATTTTTTTCCTAGGTTGGTACCACTGTCCTTAATTACTATGCCAAGCTTGAGCGGGATCTGTCAACTAGTGTGTTTGCAACAGCTGATTAAGTCAGTCGATGTCAGAGTGCGTGCCGATTTTTACTATGGGTGATTACGTTGAGCAAAGAATTTGTTTAAAGTTTTGTGTTGCAAATGAATTTTCGTGTGCCGATGCATTGAAAATGTTGCAAAAGGCCTTTGGTGATAATGCTCTATCGAAAACTCGTGCATATCAGTGGTACAGAGCCTTCAAGGACGGTCGTGGAGTGGTCGAAGATAACGTCGATAAAATCAAGGAAAGGGTGCTGGAAAACTGTCGTACCAGCTTGAGAGAGATAGAACATGATCTTAAGATATCCCACGAGTCCGCACGTACTATTTTGATTGATATTTTGGGCATGAGAAAGGTGGCCACACGACTCGTACCGAAAGACCTGAATTTTCTTCAAAAACGTCATCGCGAACAGGTTGCTTCAGACATGCTGGATCGCTGTAATTCCGATTCTACATTCATGGAACGCATTATAACTGGTGATGAGACCTGGGTCTACGAGTACGATATGCAAACAATCCAGCAATCATCGGAATGGGTGGCAAAAAATGAGCCGAAACCGAAAAAACCACGCCAAAGCCGCTCGAAAATGAAAGTGATGCTCATTGTTCTTCGATATCCGTGGCGTGGTGCACTACGAATTCGTTCCAGAGGGTCAGACGGTAAACAAGGAGTATTACCTAGGCGTTATGAAACGTTTGCGTGAGCGTATCCGTAAGAAGCGGCCAAATTTGTGGGCGAACAACTCATGGATTTTGCATGACGATAACGCGCCTTCTCACCGAGCTACGATTGTGACTGACTTTCTCGCCAAAAACTCAACAAACGTGCTTCAGCAACCACCGTATTCGCCGGATTTGGCTCCCTGCGACTTTTTCCTCTTCCCAAAACCAAAATTGCCCCTTCGTGACACCCGTTTTGAGTCGATTGAAATCATAAAACAAAATTCGGCGCGAGAGCTAAAGTCCATCCCGGAAAGCGCCTATAAAAAATGTTTCGATAATTGGAAGTGCCGTTGGCATAGATGTATTGGAGCAAATGGAGCCTATTTTGAAGGCGACCCAATAAATTTTGACGATTGAATGTAAAAATGTTGTTTTAATTGAAAATTCCCGGTACTTTCTTGACAGAGTAGTACATACTTATATAGTATTGTTAATACATTTGTATTAATACGTTTCATGTCGGGATGTGAAAAGTTTTTTCCGAGATACTGAAAAATATTTTATATTGATAGGGATATCAATTTGATAGTTTATATAGATTTATGATAGTCTATATAGAATCAATATATATCGTAGAAGTTAGAATATATCATTCTGAATTTAAAGTCATTCAAATTCTACTTCTATCAAGTATTGACTCACATTCAAATTGATTTTGAAAAAGTATTTTATTTATACACACAGATCGAAAAAATTTATCCCAAGCGAACTCACCTGATCTAATCAATCGGTTATTTCGCTGACTAGGGATGATTAATCCATTGTGATCCGGAAGTTACTCGATATAGGATAGAAGGTATTGGGTGAATACGATGGTAAATTGGGCTTGTTACTTCATTACACAATTGAAGACGATCTCCTTTAGACGATGAATGGTGGTTCCCTTTCTTTTGTACTTAATTTCACTTCCATGATATGTGATTATGTACATAGATAAAAACTGTTAAGGTTGTTAAGGTGAATATTTTAAAGATGATAAAACAATCAATCAGATGAATAAGTGGGAGAAGAACACTTTAGCAAGAATAGAGGTTTCAACACATTGTTACGACGTAATTAATTATTGAATTGATTGATTCTATACGCCAATGCTAACTTCACGATTTATTATGGTTCGGAAATTGTCCAGATGCCGTTGAAATGAAAATCAGATGAGTGGCGTATGAGGGTAAGACATTTTATGAAAACGAACATAGATCTTAAGAAAAACAAATAATGAAACTACTTTATTCTTAGATGTCAGTATATAGGAGGGGTTTCCAGCGAGTGTTTCTTTTTACAAAATGAAACTTATACAGTTAATCCATTTCACTTTTCAAATATCGCTTATATGGAAGTTTCAAAATGACATTTCAGAATCAGAACTGAATTCCAAATAAGTTCAATCTACTATTTCTTATCTTAAATTCAGAATCAGGCTATATTGTATCACAGCGATCCTGGGGCTAGCTCGTATCAAAAAATTTCATCAAAATTCTTAAGAGGGCGCCATCACACCTGAACACTATTAAAGAAGTACCACTCGTATTTACAGATTTTCAGACTTGCTGTATAATACAAATACTTGGTCAAATTCCAGTTGGATTGAATATTTGACCACAAAATATTTCTTATCTCAAAGTTTATAATGCTTCTGGATCCTCTGGTTCTCTATGTGGATCTCTTAGTTATGCCGGTGTATTTCTAACTTCCCCAGTCTGAATCTATCAACTGTAAACTCAGATACTGAATTGTTTCAGCCGTTACTAATTGGTAGTGGATCATAATTAAAACAAATTGTAGGAATTACTATGTTTTGCTACCAAAAAATATATTTATTATTATTATATAAATATTTTAAAAAATTTTTGAAAAATTTTAAAAAATTAGCCTTCTACATATTTAATTCCAAAAGATTATATTTAATGATTATAACTTCTGAAAATAAATTGAAATAATGTCGTATAAGTACCACTTATATCATGACATAAAATAAACATTCATTATAAGACATCCGAATGGTATAACAAAATCCAATAAATAAAAATTATTAACCAAAATCCTATAAATTGAACATTTTGAATAGACAAAATTTTGTTTCTGCTTATCAATCCTATGAAAACCAATATCTTTCAAGAATATCCAACATAATCTTAAGAATTTCATCACAAAACTATCTTACTTAGACTATTCAATATTATTGGATATCTAACCAAGGTACTTTATATAAAAACTCAAGATATGCAAAACATTACTGAAAAACAAGTTTTAAGATCGACTTTGCTCATCAGTATTCAAATATTCATATTCAATAAATATAACATCAATCAATAATAAATATTCAACTCACCCTTCATCCTCTAGAAAAAGTTCTACTAAAATTTGTCTTTCAATCTTCTAGATCAAGGGTAAACCACAGATATATTTCTGTGTGTAGTGAATACCATATTTAAAGGTCTCATTTTAGTAGAACTTTTTCTAGAGGATGAAGGGTGAGTTGAATATTTATTATTGATTGATGTTATATTTATTGAATATGAATATTTGAATACTGATGAGCAAAGTCGATCTTAAAACTTGTTTTTCAGTAATGTTTTGCATATTTTGAGTTTTTATATAAAGTACCTTGGTTAGATATCCAATAATATTGAATAGTCTAAGTAAGATAGTTTTGTGATGAAATTCTTAAGATTATGTTGGATATTCTTGAAAGATATTGGTTTTCATAGGATTGATAAGCAGAAACAAAATTTTGTCTATTCAAAATGTTCAATTTATAGGATTTTGGTTAATAATTTTTATTTATTGGATTTTGTTATACCATTCGGATGTCTTATAATGAATGTTTATTTTATGTCATGATATAAGTGGTACTTATACGACATTATTTTAATTTATTTTCAGAAGTTATAATCATTAAATATAATCTTTTGGAATTAAATATGTAGAAGGCTAATTTTTTAAAATTTTTCAAAAATTTTTTAAAATATTTATATAATTTTATATACCTTCTATCAAGAATTAACCTCTATTTATGTTATCAAAAAATATATATTACACATTATCTTGTGACTCGAGTTTCGGGAAATGAACTATCCCATAATCAGACAACTGAAGACCTAACAGTGGTACAGTGGTATTTACACAAAAGTGATAAATATTTTGAATATTTCAAGAGATTCTCGGTAATACCTAATAGGGGTACAGAGATTTACAATCGGAACGTGATAAAAAACCGAGTTAAAAAAGAGGGTCCTTCTAACAGATATCGGAATGTCGGCAATCGACAAAGAAGGTTGTTAAACAGATTGTACGCATTTAAATAACTCAAATAATTATGTTGTTTATCTCAAATATTTGGATTTAGAAAGGTTCTTTCCTTTTGAATCTACATGTAAAATTTTCTTAAGATTTTCTTTTGTCGGAAGGAATTACTGTTTTCTAAAGAATGAGTGGCAAAAGTTGAATTTTTGTTTACTTTTCATTAAATTCATTTTATGTTCGTTGAAAAAGGTTTTAAAAAGATGTTACTTTTTAAATATCTCAAATATTTTCGATTTACATAGCTCCGTACAGTCATTCATTATTTTTACATTATTGTTATTGTGAATTAATTTGAAAATTTCAACAGATTCTAGATAATCGAGTTTCTTCCCTTTTGATTCTACATGTAAAATTTTAAGATTATCAATTGTGGGAAAGGAATGACCGTTTTCTAGACAATGAGTGGCAAAAGTAGAATTTTGTTTATTTTTCCTGAAACTCATTTTATGTTCGTTGAACCTCGTCTTGAAGGAACGTCCTGTTTGTCCTATATATTTATTACTGCACGTAGAACAAGATAACTCATAAACTCCTGATTTGTGTATGTTTGGAGTAGAGTCCTTTGCGTTAAATAATACCAATGATAACTTGTTTTGCGTTTTGAAGGCAATATTGACATCTGATTTTGAAAAACTATTGGCCACTTTTTGACTTATGCAACCAAAGTACGACAGAGAATTGTATTATTCAACGCAAAGGACCCTACTCCAAATATACATAAATCAGAAGATTATGAGTTATCTTGTTCTACGTGCAGTAATAAATATATAGGACAAACAGGACGTTTCTTCAAGACGAGGTTCAACGAACATAAAATGAGTTTCAGGAAAAATAAACAAAATTCTACTTTTGTCCCTCATTGTCTAGAAAACGGTCATTCCTTTTCCACAATAGATAATTTTAAAATTTTACATGTAGAATCAAAAGGGAAGAAACTCGATTATCTAGAATCTGTTGAAATTTTTAAATTAGTTCACAATAACAATAATGTAAAAATAACGAATGACTGTACGGAGCTATGTAAATCGAAAATATTTGAGATATTTAAAAAGTAACATCTGTTTAAAACCTTTTTCAACGAACATAAAATGAATCTAATGAAAAGTTAACAAAAATTTAACTTTTACCACTCATTCTTTAGAAAACAGTAATTCCTTCCGACAAAAGAAAATCTTACATGTAGATTCAAAAGAAAAGAAACTTGATTATTGAAATTTCCAAATTCGTTCACAATAAAAATAATGTAAAAAATAATGAATGACTGTATGGAGCTTTCTAAATCCAAATATTTGAGATATACTACTCTGTCAAGAAAGTACCGGCAATTTTCAATTAAAACAACATTTTTACATTTAATCGTCAAAATTTATTGGGTCGCCTTCAAAATAGGCTCCATTTGCTCCAATACATCTATGCCAACGGCACTTCAAAACTCCAATTATCAAAACATTTTTTATAGGCGCTTTCCGGGATGGACTTTAGCTCTCGCGCCGAATTTTGTTTTATGGCTTCAATCGACTCAAAACGGGTGCCACGAAGGGGCAATTTTAGTTTTGGGAAGAGGAAAAAGTTGCAGGGAGCCAAATCCGGCGAATACGGTGGTTGCTGAAGCACGTTTATTGAGTTTTTGGCGAGAAAGTCAGTCACAATCGTAGCTCAGTGGAAAGGCGCGTTATCGTCATGCAAAATCCATGAGTTGTTCGCCCACAAATTTGGCCGCTTCTTACGGATACGCTCACGCAAACGTTTCATAACGCCTAGGTAATACTCCTTGTTTACCGTCTGACCCTCTGGAACGAATTCGTAGTGCACCACGCCACGGATATCGAAGAAAACAATGAGCATCACCTTCATTTTCGAGCGGCTGTGGCGTGGTTTTTTCGGTTTCGGCTCATTTTTTGCCACCCATTCCGATGATTGCTGGCTTGTTTGCATATCGTACTCGTAGACCCAGATCTCATCACCAGTTATAATGCGTTCCATGAATGTAGAATCGGAATTACAACGATCCAGCATGTCTGAAGCAACCTGTTCGCGATGACGTTTTTGAAGAAAATTCAGGTCTTTCGGTACGAGTCGTGCGGCCACCTTTCTCATGCCCAAAACATCAATCAAAATCGTACGTGCGGACTCGTGGGATATCTTAAGATCATGTGCTATCTCTCTCAAGCTGGTACGACGGTTTTCCAGCACCCTTTCCTAAATTTTATCGACGTTATCTTCGATCGAAGCCGTCGATGGGCGACCACTTCACGACCGTCCTTGAAGGCTCTGTAGCACTGATATGCACGAGTTTTCGATAGAGCATTATCACCAAAGGCCTTTTGCAACATTTTCAATGCATCGGCACACAGAAATTCATTTGCAACACAAAACTTTAAACGAATTCTTTGCTCAACGTAATCACCCATAGTAAAAATCGGCACGCACTCTGACATCGACTGACTTAATCAGCTGTTGCAAACACACTAGTTGACAGATCGCGCTCAAGCTTGGCATAGTAATTAAGGACAGTGGTACCAACCTAGGAAAAAAATTTTTACCTTCCTCATTGCCCCGCCAGATTTAAATCGATAATTCCCGGTACTTTCTTGACAGAATGTATAAGGTAGTCACTTATACCTGGGGTGCTGTTAGGTTCACTCTGTATCTTCACAAACCATTGAGTAGAGTAAATGTACCAGCAGGCTGATAAATGTTTGTTTAAGTTTATTAATTATTGTTTTCTTTCATTATTACCAATATAAATATACAATTTGACTTTACTGTGTTTTGAATATTGAAACTTCCCGCCACTGTTTGCCCGTCCTTGTTTAGGTCTAATTAGGATTGTCTACATAACGTAGACAGTCTTATAAGACTGGGCCAACGTTAACTTCATATCTAGAGTTATGTTAGTGAGACAGGTAAAAATTCTACTGCGACTAATGTCGAAGCGACATTTGTCTAGCTGATTTTCCGGTCATTAACATCCCATTAACATTTGTAGGAAAAAGAAAGTATTTTTAGGAGGTGATATCATTTTAATGGACAAAGGCAGGAGGAAGGTGGAGGTGCAAGGGAGCATACTATCTGCCAGGTAGAAGTTAACAATACCTTGTTCAATTTCGAATAAATCGAACAACAAGTTCCCAATTGTTTGGAAGAAAAATAGAATATGGCCTCTCTCACACAACTTCGTTCTAGACGCTTTTTGATTTTCATGATGATGATATAATTATTCACCAACTTATAAAGTATCATCAGGATGCATTGTAAATTCTCATATATATTCAGAATGATATAAGAAACAAATCAATAACTATCAACTTTATTTTCTCATTTATGCAACAAATTCATACTGCTAGGGAACATGGCCGCTAAAGTTAATTTCCTCAAACTTCTCGAAATGTGCTTCAATCGTTCTTTGTAGATGACTCGTCTCAAGTTCATGGCTTTTAAGAAAAAATCCGCTACTGCCAAATTACCATGCTCAGTAGCCACCATATGTGGGGTTCTACCAGAAAGATCGGTTTGTTCTAAATCAGCACCAGAATTCACTAGATATTGAGCTAAAGGAAGGAATCCATTGATAGCATTCATATGGAGGCAGTTTCTTCTAGAATATGGTTCCAAGACATTTACATCTACTCCAGTTTCAACCAAAGTTTTAACCATTTTCAGTTGTTCGTGAGTGGTGCACCCAAGTACGGTCTCTGAAAAAATCTAAAAAGTTTTAGCGTATACGAATTATTTTTGAAAGTGAGTCTTTTTTTCACAGAACACTGAAGTCAACAAATTGAACCGTTTCACTAAAAATCGCTCATACAAAATTTTCAAATTAAATATTTCTATGAACTGACTTTGAATAATTTTGTTAATATACCCACATCTACACTAGGTTGGAACAAAATACTTTTATATAAGATTCCTTTAAACGAGTTAAGATTTTTTTTGTTAATATCAATAAAATTGGTATACTTTTAAAAGGGCCAAACTTGAAGGGGAGATCACTCAAATTATTTGCAACAAAAAATGTCATATAAGACATGGTCGAAATGTCGATGATTATTCTTCAATTTAACATTTCTTGATTTCACGAAATATTTCAAGTCTTTCCACAAAATCAATTGTACTTTAGTTAGCCTCATTAAATTTGACCACATATCTGGAAACGACATTCAATTTGCTTCAAGATAAGAAGTTCTGTGTGCCAAAAAATTTTTATTGCGGACGTGGTGAGGAGATGAATATTACGATTCTGAAGTGAACAAAATCAGTCATATTTTTCCAATGGTTTTATCGATGGAAAATTATTAATTATGGACATGTTTCAGCAATTACCTTATTTAGTTTGCTTTTGAATGACATATCAACTTTTGTGCTGGCTGCTTGTCCTCTGCCATAATTTAATGGCTAAAAAGATAACAACGAAAAGTTGAAATACTGAATTGTTTCAGCCGTTACTATTTGGTAGTTGACCATAATTAAAACAAATTGTAGAAATTACTATGTTTTACTACCAATAAAAATATATTTTACACATTTTCTTGTGACTCGAGTTTCGGAAAATGAACTATCCATCATCAGTCAACTGAAGACCTAGCAGTGGTACAGAGGTATTTAAACAAAAGTGATAAATATTTTGAATATTTCAATAGATAACACCTAATAGTGGTACAGAGGTTTACAAGCAGAACGTGATAAAAACCCGGTTAAAAAAGAGGGGCCTTCTATTAGATATCGGAATGTCGGCAATCGACAAAGAAGGTTATTAAACAGATGGTACCCAAATATCTCAAATAATTTTTTGGGGTTACATAGCTCCGTACAGTTATTCATTATTTTCACGTTATTTTGTTGTACATCTCAAATATTTAGATTTACATAGCTCCATACAGTCATTCATTATTTTTTAAATTATTTTTATTGTGAACGAATTTGAAAATTTCAATAATCAAGTTTCTTTTCATTTGAATCTACATGTAAAATTTTCTTAAGGTTTTCTTTTGTCGAAAGGAATTACTAATTTCTAAAGAATGAGTGACAAAAGTTGAATTTTTGTTTACTTTTCATTAAATTAATTTCATGTTCATTGAAAAAGGTTTTAAACAGATGTTACTTTTTGAATATCTCAAATATTTTCGATTTACATAGCTCCGTACAGTCTTTCATTATTTTTACATTATTGTTATTGTGAACTAATTTGAAAATTTCAACAGATTCTAGATAATCGAGTTTCTTCCCTTTTGATTCTATATGTAAAATTTTAAGATTATCTATTGTGGGATTGATTGCCGACATTCCAATATCTGTTAGAAGGCCCCTCTTTTTTAACCGGGTTTTTATCACGTTCCGCTTGTAAACCTCTGTACCACTATTAGGTGTTATCAATTGAAATATTCAAAATATTTATCACTTTTGTTTAAACACCTCTGTACCACTGTTAGGTCTTCAGTTGTCTGATGATGGGATAGTTCATTTCTCGAAACTCGAGTCACAAGAAAATGTGCAAAATATATTTTTATTGGTAGTAAAACATAGTAATTTCTACAATTTGTTTTAATAATGAAAAGTTGAAATATTCCAAACCTAAATTTGCTCTATCTTGAAGCTCTTTATGATTGAATATTAGTGTAATTCTGATGGAAATCATGTATTTATCTGCCGAATTGAAATAGTTCAAACAAATAAACTGAATTTAGTAATACAGATTTTATGAAAAAATGTAACTAAAACAGACTACTTCTATCGGGTGTTTTTTTAGAGTGATAGAACCTCAGATAGGGATAACTGTGATTTGACAAAAGGTAGAAGCCATGTTGTTCTGACATTTCTGTTCAGTAAGCAATGACAAATTATCATGGAAGAATTAACGCCGCAACAACGTTTACAAATTATTGAAATTTATTTTCAAAATCATTGTTCTATTCGCCAAACTTATAGAGCACTTCGTGAAATTTATGGTTCATATAATCGTCCATCAGAGCAGCTTATTCGTCGAATTATCGATAGATTTCGGACAACTTTTCTCTACTCGATGCAACAATAACAACAAGACAAAAAACTATTTAAATATTTTAATATTAGCCTTCTACATATTTCATTTCAAAAAATTATATTTAATAACTTCAGGAATTAAATTGAAATAATGTCATATAAGTACCACTTATATCAAACGACATATAAAATAAACATTCATTATAAGACATTCGAATGATATAACAAAATCCAATAAATAAAAATTGTTAACCAAAATTCTATAAATTAAATATTCTGAATAGACAAAATTTTGTTTCTGCTGATCAATCATATGAAAACGAATATCTTTCAAAAATGTTCAACAAATATAAGACAAAGAACTGTAAATATCGCTGCTTTAAGTCAAAGTGTTAATAATGATCCAGATTTGTCTATTCGTCGACGTTCACAACAAGTTGGACTCTGTGCATCCACCACATGAAAAATTTTGCGTGAAGATCTTGGTCTACACCAATACAAGATCCAACTGGTTCAAGAACTTAAGTCACTTAACCATAATAAGAGTCGTTTGTTTGCTGATTGGGCCCTAGAACAGCTTGAAGGTGATCCACTTTTTTATCGTAAAATTGTGTTTAGTGATGAAGCTCATTTCTGGTGAACGGCTATGTAAACAAGCAACATTACGGTATATGGAGTGAAAACAATCCTCAAGAAGTTGTGCAGGTTCCATTGCATCCTGAAGAATGTACTGTGTGGTGTGCTTTATACGCTGGGGGCATCATCGTTCCATATTTCTTTAAAAACGATGCTGGAGCTAATATAACAGTGAATGGTGCTCGTTACAGATCGATGATCAATCGATAATTATTTGATTCAAAATTTGAATGGTATCGACCCAGAAGTGTTTTGGTTCCAACAAGATTGTGCTACACCTCATGCTGCAACCGTAACAATTGATTGAGTGGAATGAAGATATGGCGATAACATTATTTCGAGAAATAGTCCAATAAATTGGCCTCCAAGATCATGCGACATAACTCCAGTGGATTATTTTCTTTGGGGTTATGTCAATTCATTAGTTTGTGCTGATAAACCAGAAACACTAGACGCCTCATATTTTTTGGTAGTAAAACATAGTAATTTCTACAATTTGTTTTAATTGACATAATATTTCCACTTTGATCTTTCATCTGAGATATTCTGTGTCTACCAGTGGGCAGTTTCGATCTTAAAACTTTCTTATTCGCATTGTCTTCTATTGCGTCTTCGATCATTCTAGTGTTATAGTTGCAAATGTCTTTTATGACTTCTTTGTGGATCTGCTCATTTAGTTCTCCATAGCCTGATGCATCTCTTGGGTTCTTTTTCTCTTTTCTATTTTGGAATTTGTAAAATTCTCCTTTTTCTCAACGGCTTTTTTAATTGAAAGAATCTCCAAATAGTTCTGCAAAAGCAGAAATCAACCGGTTTTGCAGAACACTGTATAGAAAATAATATTTTTTTTTAATGAGAGAGATGTCACTTTACTATATAGTGTTAATGAGGGTGAATTGCTGGACTATTTGGAGATACTTTCAATAAAAGAGCCTTTGAGAAAAAGGAGGATTTAACAAATTCTCAAATACTATTCGCCAACACCCCTATATTGGATGCTGTTATTTCCATGCGCCATAAAAATACACAGATGTCCTAAATGTAATAAGAGTTCAGTTTTAAGTTTAGTTCCTTTTTTTACTCCTTTGAGATGGTCGGAAGACGAAACACGTGTCAGGATTCTGAATAAATTGTGAAACATAAAAACTGTGTGAGTTATTTTGAATAAAATTATATTTGTTTATAATGTTTCCTCATTTGTGATGTTAATTTTATTTGCGGTGCCTGGCATAAAACCTATTTGCATGCTCTATAGTATGATCCTCCAGTTACCTTATATTTGGTTTTTCATTGTAACATTCACCAGGACGTCAGAGTGATGGGAATATTGTATATATTGTATCTGGTGTTTTTTTTGGAGTGATAGAACTTCAAAGTGAAATAAAACACATTTAAATTAAGATTGAAGCCAAATTTTTGTTTTATTTGAAATATAATTTTGTGACATTAATGTTTTAAAAATATAATAATTTCCGGCATATGTCCACCACGACTAGCTCTGAGGAACCGTATTCGATCAGACCAAAGACTTGGCATAACCCCAAAGAAAACAATTCAGTGGAGTTACGTCGCATGATCTTGGAGGCAAATTAATTGGACCATTTCTCGAAATATTGTTATCACCAAATCTTTCTTTCAATAAATCAATTGTTACGGTGACAGCATGAGGTGTAGCACCATCTTGTTGGAACAAAAACACTTCTGGGTCGATATCATTCAAATTTTAAATCAAATAATCATTGATCATCGATCTGTAACGAGCACCATTCACTGTAGCATCAGCTTGGGCATCGTTTTAAAAGAAATATGGACCGATGATGCCTCCAGCGTGTAAAGCACACCCTACAGTGTATTTTTCAGGATACAATGGAACCTGCAGAACTTCTTGAGGATTGTTTTCACTCCACATACGGCAATTTTGCTCGTTTACATAGCCATTCAACACAATTTTACGAAAAAAAAAAAGTGGATCAACTTCAAACTGTTCTAGGGCCCAATCAGCAAAAAAACGACGCTTATTATGTTCAAGTGGCTTTAGTTCTTGAATCAGTTGGATCTTGTATGGTCTTAGACCAAGATCTTTACGCAAAATTTTCCATGTGGAGGGTGCACAGAGTCCAACTTGTTGTGAACGTCGATGAATTGACAAATCTGGATCGTATAGTTCTTTGTCTTGTTGTTGTTGCATCGAGTAGAGAAAATGTTGATCGAAGTCTATCGATAGTTCGACGAATAAGCTGCTCCGATGGACGATTATGAAAACCATAAATTTCACGAAGTGCTCTATAAGTTTGGCGAATAGAACTCTGATTTTGAAAATGAATTTCAACAATTTCTAAACGTGGTTGCGGCCTGAGTCTTTCCATGATAATTTCTCAATGCTTAATGAACAGAAATGTCATTACAACATGGCTTCTTCCTTATGTCAAATCACAGTTATCCCAATCGAAAGTTCTATCACTCTAAAGAAATCACCCGATATAATCTCTCAGTCAATGTTTGCAATATTCATGTGCCCACTTAATTTGAGAGATTGTGTTAATTGTGAATCAGTAATGTCCTTTATGGTGAATCCTTGAGTAGTCCTGATAGAGGACAACATATTGTATAGGGATAGTTTATACTCCGGATATCCAACGCTGCCTCCTTAGACCATGACCACCCCGTTGAAGTCTACGTTTTGATAGTTTAAATTTCGTTTACTCGAGTTATGTTAGATCACCTGTTCAAGGTGATATCCTGGGAATACCACATCATTCCCCTCTCTGTCCTTCCAGATCTCATCCTGCATGGCCCTAATAGCTGGAGGTTCAGTACTAGCTACAGAAGTTACAGTTGTAGGTGCATGATGTAAATGACATCTTATATGAGATATTTACCGACCTGCAATATGTATATACTACTCTGTCAAGAAAGTACCGGGAAGTAAAACAACATTTTTATATTTAATCGTCAAAATTTATTGGGTCGCCTTCAAAATAGGCTCCATTTGCTCCAATACATCTATGCCAACGGCACTTCCAATTATCGAAACATTTTTTATAGGCGCTTTCCGGGATGGACTTTAGCTCCCGCGCCGAATTTTGTTTTATGGCTTCAATCGACTCAAAACGGGTGCCACGAAGGGGCAATTTTAGTTTTGTGTAGAGGAAAAAGTCGCAGGGAGCCAAATCCGGCGAATACGGTGGTTGCTGAAGCACGTTTGTTGAGTTTTTGGCGAGAAAGTCAGTCACAATCGTAGCTCGGTGAGAAGGCGCGTTATCGTCATGCAAAATCCATGAGTTGTTCGCCCAGAAATTTGGCCGCTTCTTACGGATACGCTCACGCAAACGTTTCATAACGCCTAGGTAATACTCCTTGTTTACCGTCTGACCCTCTGGAACGAATTCGTAGTGCACCACGCCACGGATATCGAAGAAAACAATGAGCATCACCTTCATTTTCGAGCGGCTTTGGCGTGGTTTTTTCGATTTCGGCTCATTTTTTGCCACCCATTCCGATGATTGCTGGCTTGTTTGCATATCGTACTCGTAGACCCAGGTCACATCACCAGTTATAATGCGTTCCATGAATATAGAATCGGAATTACAGCGATCCAGCATGTCTGAAGCAACCTGTTCGCGATGACGTTTTTGAAGAAAATTCAGGTCTTTCGGTACGAGTCGTGCGGCCACTTTTCTCATACCCAAAATATCAATCAAAATCGTACGTGCGAACTCGTGGGATATCTTAAGATCATGTGCTATCTCTCTCAAGCTGGTACGACGGTTTTCCAGCACCCTTTCCTTAATTTTATCGACGTTATCTTCGATCGAAGCCGTCGATGGGCGTCCGGAACGAGGCAAGTCTTCGACCACTTCACGACCGTCCTTGAAGGCTCTGTACCACTGATATGCACGAGTTTTCGATAGAGCATTATCACCAAAGGCCTTTTGCAACATTTTCAATGCATCGGCACACGAAAATTCATTTGCAACACAAAACTTTAAACAAATTATTTGCTCAACGTAATCAAACAGTAAAAATCGGCACGCACTCTGACATCGACTGACTTAATCAGCTGTTGCAAACACACTAGTTGACAGATCCCGCTCAAGCTTGGCATAGTAATTAAGAACAGTGGTACCAACCTACGAAAAAAAAAATTTTACCTGCCTCATTGCCCCGCCAGATTCAAATCGATAATTCCCGGTACTTTCTTGACAGAATGTATAAGGTAGTCACTTATACCTGGGGTGCTGTTAGGTTCACTCTGTATCTTCACAAACCATTGAGTAGAGTAAATGTACCAGCAGGCTGATAAATGTTTGTTTAAGTTTATTAATTATTGTTTTCTTTCATTATTACCAATATAAATATACAATTTGACTTTACTGTGTTTTGAATATTGAAACTTCCCGCCACTGTTTCCCCGTCCTTGTTTAGGTCTAATTAGGATTGTCTACATAACGTAGCATCCTTCTCTCCCTACATTAGACGATCATTATAGAAAGGTTGAAGTTTTCAGAAATTCCGTAAAGTACGGAACATTACAACAGATCATTTAAACATTGAAAGGCATACCTAGTGTTATTAATTTTGTTATACAAATACTACTATTAATTTCATTTTAGTATCAACAAGTTCGATGATTTGTAAAGAAAGCTCCACTTTGTTATTATTCTATTCAGTACCCGATGAAGTTACCTGTGGTGAATCGAAACACGTTGTACTCAATTAGATTCTCAAAATTTACTTAATAATAAGAGAAGAATTCAGACCAACCCACCTAAAAACGGATTTAATCTAGTAGTCTTCTGTAGCGGATTCGCTCCACTGGATAAGAGCACCTTAACCATTGTCAATATTGGATTTTCCACAAGAGCCGTATAAAGCGGTGTGTTACCAAAAATATCAACTACGTTCACATCAGCATGGTAATCGATGAGCTTCCTGGTCATTTCCACATTTCCCTTTTGGACGCTGAAAAAGATGGAGGTCCTGCCATAGTGATCTGGAATGTTAGGATCGGCGCCGTATTCAAGAAGCAACCTAGCGGCTTCGTCATGAGAATTTATTATGGCTATGGAGAGAGCTGTAAGACCTTGGGAGTTCTGCGTGTTCACGTTTATATTTTTTAATGACAACAAGAAGGTTAGCATGTCTAGGTCACCCCTTTCGCTCACCAGTTGCACTGCCGTGTTGCCGTTTTCGTCTGCAGAGTTTGCATCTACTTCCTGGTCCAGACATATTTCTAACAGCTCGAAATTCCCTGTGCAGACGGCATCAAGTAGTGTCCTTCCTCTCTGCTGTACACCTAAAATTTATTCATTTATTATTTCATGAAGAACTCACAGACGGCCACGGCCCACTACAATATTCACTTGCAATTGTACACATTCCCTTGCATCTCCCTCGAATTTAAATTTTAAAAGTGAAATATTTATCATGATAACCAAAATAACCTGCTAACAATTAAAAATGAATGATGGAATACAGCCACTACAAAAAGATATCAGCCAGGGAAGGTATACAAATGTCGCAAATTCAATTATCACACGCCACGATTTGGTGCCAGGGTACTTGGAGCCGTTTTTATACAAATTCAATTCCACGAATTCGAATTTGCTATCAGATTTTTCCTTTTAAAAGTTGTGTCATTTTGATGAAATATACGTTACAGTACCCATAGCTTTAACCACTGAGCTATCAGCAATCATTCGATTCCGTACTGAATTGAGGTATTTTTTCTCTTATCTATGCAAAGCCTGCTCTTTTCTTATCGAGAGCCTTTGCATACTGCTTTATTAATATACAAAGAAGAAAAAATGATTTTCTCTCGTCGAACTAATAGGTGGTTAATGACATTTCATTCTCGCTACGATCATGTTTTCTTTATTAGGCCACTCTTTATTCCCAGGTATTTAATATTATGTTCTGGGATATTTGGTCCCCTTATTCTCCTAGATTATCTCTTAAATTTGTTTTCTAAGGAATGTCCTAATACTTTTTATAGGAAGTTTTACGTCTTCATATATTCTATTTACTTCGGATACAGATTGCTATATGCATTAATTATGTCTTCTTACCTTCCTCTTAATATTGCTGTGTCCAGCTTATTGTAGGTACCTGTATGATTTGTGAGCACAGTGCAATTCCAGAAGAATTGGTAGTCAAAGGTTTTTAAAAAATAGCTAGTACTTATAGTTAGTATTATAGTGTTATCAGCAGCTATATCGGTAACTCTTTATGTGGAATAATTGCCATCGTATCATAATCTTCCTTATACTCATTTCAGGTAAAAACTTGGCAGCCAACTGTAATCAAGGGTTGATTCTAATGTTGGAACTCCATATCGTATCTTATATCCATTAAGATATAAGCCGCCATTATGTGTTTCCAGTTTACCTGATACTGAATTGCTAAAAGTAAGCCTTCATTTCTGGAAACAATTTTCTATAGGTAAGTCAATCGTTCTAAGCAGAAATGTGAATATGTTCGTGGGCAATTCCAATGAAATGTCTATCTTGTAAGAGTTTCCTCCTGAATTTTTTATCTTTCCATTTGAATGATCGTTAACAATACATTCTAATCAATTAGTAAAAAAAATCGCAAACACACTATGAAAATCTTGTGTGCATTCGATGATATTGCTTTGTTGAAAAATAATATGCAGAGATTGATCTAAACGTTATCAAAATGATTTTGATATTGAAAATGAAGAGCGTTCTGAAAAGTTTGAGCACAAAGAATTGGAAGTATTATTTCATAATATAGCACACGTGTGGAACTTGCTGAATCATTAAAGGGTCGGCATAAAATATTTTTAAAATTTTGAGGAATGATTTTAAATCATTAACATAACAAGAGCTCTTTGTTTCCATTTGGTAGGATCAACTTAGGTAGTTGATGAGCTGTTCAAACCACGATCTCTATCAGTCCGTTGAGTAGATTTAATTATCTCTTCAATAAAAATGGAAGTCCGGTTATCATTGACACAAGATACTTACAGTAACACTCCCTAAGTGTAGCACTCGGCTTAAACCCTAATGGAGTTACTTGTTGTGAGATAGAGGTATCAGAATCAGAATCTAAATCCAATATTCGGCAACTACAAGGCACTACTTTGAATGACTCTTCATCCAAAGATGTGTCCGTCGATTTATCCACCATTAAAATTTTTGTCTGCATTAATTGAGGTTTTTCCTTCTCTACCCACAGTGCAATATTGTTTGTTCTATTTTCTCTCATTTTGTATTTTATATCAATTCAAAAGAATCCAGTTTGAACAGCCTTTGCCACTGTGACAATTGAAATGTAACCAAATAATATGCTGAGTCCAAAAAATTTGTTTATTCGATCTACTGAAATCGACTAACGCGTAGATATAACGCTGAAGCGAAAGAAATTTGACACTTCAATTTTCCTAACCAAATAATGGAAATATTTCCCTTAGTTCTATTATGAAGATCACTAGAGGAAACTTTGGACGTATTTAATGAAATTTGTAATATCTGATTTAAGCATATGAAACTTAAAGTCAAATGGCGTCAATAAATAGCTCTACACTAGAGAAACAGCAGTTCACACTTGAAATTGATTATGAAGAAATTCATTTTCACAACGATCAGGTGAAAAGGTTTTCTATACCTTTTTATGAAGCTAAAGCAACTTTGTTATACACTATTTTGCAAAATATTATTGTAGGCTATCGGAGAAGGTACCTTTGGAGTTGTCTTTCGTGCACTATGGAAGGATAAACAAGTTGCAGTTAAAAAGATCACAAGAGAAAGCGAAAAAGAGGCTTTCAAGATCGAAGTAAGACAATTGTCGAGAGTAAATCATCCTAATATCGTTACACTATTTGGAGCATGCACAAAAGATCCAAATATGTGCTTGGTTATGGAATATGCAGATGGTGGATCATTGTTCAATATATTACACTATTCACCTCGCATAAGATACTTTCTAAATCATGCAATGTCGTGGTTATATCAATGTGCCTTAGTGAGTATTCCGATATGGTCTTTATTGAATATTCATTTTTCATAAAAAACTTAGTCTTTATTGAAGAAGTGGCAGACGTTTTCCCACTAATGTTTTTTTTTTGGATAGTTATTATTTTTAATGTAGAAAAAAGATGCAGCCTAAAGTTATTTATACTTGTTTTATTGATTAATTATATATTTTGAAAAACACAAATTTGAATGGGTAGCTCCCTCAAAAGTACTTATTTATTAGTGATGTTTTGGCATGTAATGATGTTTTTTAAAATATATCTAACATATATAACTTTTTGTTGAAATTTGACTATATTCATCAATATAGTCTCCTTCAAGAGTGATACAATCATTTCAACACTTCTTCAACCTGTTGATACCTTTCTTGAAGACTGATTCATCTTTGGCCTCAAAATAGGTATTTGCTTCGATGATCCTCATTTGAGCCAAATCTTTTTTAGGCGAGCATTCTTTTTAGGTCTGAGAAAGTTACTGGGTGCCAAATATGGAGAATTTGGTGGTTGCAGGAGTAATTCGAAGTGTAATTTGTGCTATTTTGCCATTGTAGCCAACGACTTGTGACACAATGTATTTTCATGGTGAACAATCACTTATTTTTTTGCATATGAGGCCGTTTCTTCAAAAATTCCTCTTTCGGTAGATCCAGTTAGGTCATGTAGCTATTGCTATTGGCTGTCTTCCTCTTTCAAAGGAACTCAATAAACAAAATACGGAACCCGCGCCAAAATACGGACACCGTAACCTTACCAGCAGTCTGTTGGGCTTTTGCTCGCTTTGAGAAAGGTTCATCAACTACTGTCCACTCAGCTGACAATCTTTTCAGTTCAGACCTATGGCAATGGATTCATATTTCATCCCTTGTTACATATAATCGAAAAAGGTTCTGTTTATTCTGTTTAAACAGTTCCAAGCAGGATTCTGAATTATGTACTCTTTGTTTTGGTTCTACTGTTAGCAAATATGAGACAATCATTTCAGTCTTTCAAACTATATCTTTTACTGTGACGAAGATAAAACATACGTCAGTCAGTAGTAACAAAATATATTAGGAATAGTTTCATTTATAATGTCAACTTCATCTTACATTTAATTCAAAAAAATTCATGATCAGAAATACTCTTAGAATGAGAAATTTTGCTTTTGATGAATCATTTAGTGGCTTTTTCTATTTTTAAAAATTTTTAACCTTCAGATTTCGATTCTGGAGCCAGACAAAATTATATTCAAATCATTTTGGCTGACTTCTTTTCCCACTCATGAATCATATAATTACTGGTGCATTGAAAACTTGACACTCTTTCAGGGCGTGCAGTACCTGCATAATATGAAACCCAAACCTTTGGTTCATCGGGATCTGAAACCACCAAACTTGCTACTGATTGACAGAGGAAAACATCTTAAGATCTGTGATTTTGGTACTGCCGCTGACCAGAAAACACATATGACAAGTAATAAAGGATCAGCTGCATGGATGGCGCCTGAAGTAAGTGAAAAAAATGTATTAAACCAGCCTAATATTTATTATCTCTCGTGTTACTTTGTTAATATCCAGTTCAATAAGCACTGACCTCACAAACAAAGTTCAGGAAGAGATCAAATTGTGTTGTTTTTTTTTCAAATGTGATGTATGCATCTGATATATAATACTGGAATCTCTGTCTGCGACACATGAAGAGAGCAGGAGATTGTTTTACATCTGTCTGTAATTTTCCAGTTTTGAGCCCAAAGTGTTCTCAAATGACTCTGTTGAAGAGTTCAAGATCAAAAATAATTCTGTCTGGCTCATCAAACTGACAAATTCTAATATCTCAGATACCAAGGGGGTGTTTTGCTTTGAAATTTCGAACCATTGTTCGAATTCAGGAGCAATTTTTTCACATCTGATTTTGGGAAAAAGTATTAAAAGTATATGAAGTTTTTTCAATATATTTTTTTTCCATCCTTTCTTGCCAATATGTAATGATGCAGATCGAAGGGAGAAGGATGGAGACTTAACCATTCATTTCATAACATTATCCGGTTCTTCAGGAGAATAGTTCTAAATTTGGAAAATTACATTTATTTGACTTTCGGATGACAGAATCCTATGTTTTTATTCATTATGTGTAGCTTTCTTAATAATTCACAAATTTTCAGGGAAAACGGGCTCTTGAACGATAGTACAAAAGCTTCCGACTTAGAGTTAGTACTTCGTCAATTATTATTACACATTAACATTGCTATTTTTCTTTAAATATGGTTTCAGTATAGGTAACTTCTATGACTATTTGATGTTATGAATATCCATTTTGTATCCACATTTATACAAATCTGATAGAATATGGTATTGCATTGTCTTTGGTTGATATTGCGTATGTTAGCATATACTATTTGCAGAATAGTTTTTGTATATACGAAATTTTGGAAATTGCGTATTTTGACGAATTCTGCCTTTTATTGAAACACCTTTTGTAAAATGGTCTAATTTAAACAATAAAGCAAGATTTCAGACTAAACCTTTATAAATGGATTAGAGTTGGATCTTCACTACTGGAATCTCCAAAAAAGTAAAAGACAGTTGGATTGGAAAAATATTTCATAATCATATCACTAGCTGAAATTCTTACCCTTGAAATTTTTGTATTCCAGGTGTTTTCATCCTCCAGCTATAAAGAAAAATGTGATGTATTTAGTTGGAGTATAATTCTGTGGGAAGTACTCTCTAGATGTAGACCATATGATGCGCCAGGTATCACATCATTTACAATTTTGTGGAGTGTTCACCGAGGAAAGCGACCGCCACGTATTAGAGACTGTCCTCCTTGTATAGAAAATTTGATGGTTTCTTGTTGGGATCAAAATCCTGACAATCGCCCAAGTATGAATGAGGTGAGATCTATTAGAACATTGATATTTGAAATATTATATTGGTAGTAAAATGAGACGAAATTTTCTTCAAAGGATTAAAGGCTACCGAATATAAATTCATAGAAATGTTTGTTTTGTATATATTTTGTTGAGAATTATAACTTGAGAATAACCCTGTATTGATTTTTGTTGATAAAACTGACATTATTTTATAGATAGTGGAAATTATGTATGATATATGTAGCATACTACCTATAGTTGAGGATGTTGTGGAGGTTGATGATGTAGATAGTTCTTATGGCCCTGAAGATGAATTTTATATGGTGGACGACGAAGAAGAAATAACTGGTACTGAGTACGATTCATTTCCTCAAGATCTCCATGAGCCTAGAATACACACTTTGCCACAGCCAACACTAAACTCTATGGTTCCTCTTGCTGTCGAAGTAGACCCTGTAAGTGAACTTTATCTATTCGAGATATGAATGTAAAATTGTGTCTTAACCATAATATTCTCCTATTTCAATGCGGCGATTAAAACCCATTCGGAATGGTACATAAAATAATAATAATCTTTAATGCTGAAGCAAATGGCTAACAACTGTTGCCTTTCTGTCTTTTTTGATATGAATATTAGCCTGATACTCCTAAACCTTCTTTCTTACGCCTCCTTAAGCAGAGCAGTGTTTCTGTGTGGAGTTCACATTATAGGGTACTTATACTTTGACTTTGATGGTTCACAGGAGGTTTTTCATTTTTCGGGTTTCTATGTTATAAGGCTAGTCTCAAGATATAGAGAGAAAATCCAGACAACTATTTCATTACTCAGAATGATTAATAGTGTTTTGATGCTTGAAAAGCTTTTGAAAGGTACGTTTGAGTCTGGGTTTCTTCTGGAAGAAGGTATCATTTTGTAAGCCAAGAAGCACATTGAGAAAATACAGCACTTTTTACTCACTCAGAAGAAATATTACTGCTACCCGAAATTCTCTTCTGTATGGTTTGCAAAGGGATACAAATTGTGCAAGGGGTTGTGTGATATATTCTTCAATAGTTCGAGGATAATAAGGAATAAATAGATGGGGAAATATTTTAACGAACTCTCTTATTTTGTAACTTTTCTCTGTTTAATTTTTGTCTTTTGTAATGATCATAATGTGTTGAATTAAACTTTTTTCTCATTTTGGATAAATTATGTTGTAATGACACTATATACATTCTGTCAAGAAAGTACCGGGAATTATCGATTTAAATCTGGTGGGGCAATGAGGCAGGTAAAATTTTTTTTTCCTAGGTTGGTACCACTGTCCTTAATTACTATGCCAAGCTTGAGCGGGATCTGTCAACTAGTGTGTTTGCAACAGCTGATTAAGTCAGTCGATGTCAGAGTGCGTGCCGATTTTTACTATGGGTAATTACGTTTAGCAAAGAATTTGTTTAAAGTTTTGTGTTGCAAATGAATTTTCGTGTGCCGATGCATTGAAAATGTTGCAAAAGGCCTTTGGTGATAATGCTCTATCGAAAACTCGTGCATATCAGTGGTACAGAGCCTTCAAGGACGGTCGTGAAGTGGTCGCCCATCGACGGCTTCGATCGAAGATAACGTCGATAAAATTAAGGAAAGGGTGCTGGAAAACCGTCGTACCAGCTTGAGAGAGATAGCACATGATCTTAAGATATCCCACGAGTCCGCACGTACGATTTTGATTGATATTTTGGGCATGAGAA
Source organism: Megalocaria dilatata (assembly GCA_034642435.1). Taxonomy (NCBI): domain Eukaryota; kingdom Metazoa; phylum Arthropoda; class Insecta; order Coleoptera; family Coccinellidae; genus Megalocaria; species Megalocaria dilatata. The sequence continues at coordinate 44,185,797 of CM067859.1, read as the reverse complement.
AGGTGGCCGCACGACTCGTATCGAAAGACTTGAATTTTCTTCAAAAACGTCATCGCGAACAGGTTGCTTCAGACATGCTGGATCGCTGTAATTCCGATTCTACATTCATGGAACGCATTAAAACTGGTGATGAAACCTGGGTCTACGAGTACGATATGCAAACAAGCCAGCAATCATCGGAATGGGTGGCAAAAAATGAGCCGAAACCGAAAAAACCACGCCAAAGCCGCTCGAAAATGAAGGTGATGCTCATTGTTTTCTTCGATATCCGTGGCGTGGTGCACTACGAATTCGTTCCAGAGGGTCAGACGGTAAACAAGGAGTATTACCTAGGCGTTATGAAACGTTTGCGTGAGCGTATCCGTAAGAAGCGGCCAAATTTGTGGGCGAACAACTCATGGATTTTGCATGACGATAACGCGCCTTCTCACCGAGCTACGATTGTGACTGACTTTCTCGCCAAAAACTCAACAAACGTGCTTCAGCAACCACCGTATTCGCCGCATTTGGCTCCCTGCGACTTTTTCCTCTTCCCAAAACTAAAATTGCCCCTTCGTGGCACCCGTTTTGAGTCGATTGAAGCCATAAAACAAAATTCGGCGCGAGAACTAAAGTCCATCCCGGAAAGCGCCTATAAAAAATGTTTCGATAATTGGAAGTGCCTTTGGATAGATGTATTGGAGCAAATGGAGCCTATTTTGAAGGCGACCCAATAATTGAAAATTCCCGGTACTTTCTTGACAGAGTAGTATATCTTATATTTGCACTTTCCACAATTGACTTTGAGAATACTCAACTGGGTGTCAAAATCACTTGTACTTATTCCTGTTACCAATAAATGAATGAACAAGTATGAATGATAATTCCTGTTATGAATAAATGAATGAACAGCATACGCTCAAAATAGTTTAATAAATTGAAATAACGATTCACACAAAAATTTTTCTGTTGTAATCTAGAAAATGCAAGGCTTGCCTTTAATTCTTGGTAAGTTAAAATATAGAAAATTTAATTGATCATTTTTTTTCAGAATGCTTGGGAACTTTCCAACCCTGAATTAGAACTCCAAAATATGATTGGTTTGAACCTGGAGCCACCAATGGGTGAGTTTACTTATAATTTGCATTGGGCCCATATTTGAAAATCAATATTACAGGAAAATTAGGCTATAGTTTTTTTTCTACCATTATTATTTCTTCGATTTGATATCTTGAAACATCCAATACGAAGTGATTGTTTCAATGTGAAAATGTGTTTAAAAGAAAAATTCTTCATTACATTCTATGAGAACCATGTTGCATATACTGTTCCTTACAGTGTTAGGATAATTTCATTACCTTTTAGATATTTATGTATCAAGGGTATTAGGTAGATATTTATGCCCTCAAGATAATTTATACTTTAAGGATACAAACTGGAGAACTACTGAACTTAGACTTTGTAAGTCGCCTGAGATCATGCACATATACCAGATGTAGAAGTATAAAACCGAAATTTTTTTTTTAGAATTACATGTCTTTTATTTGAAAATGATAAAAAATGTTTTATTCAAAATGATCATCTATTTATACATTTTTGCCACCTCTCCAGCAGTTTATGAACGCCACAACGAAAGGACAGTTGTTCTCTTGAAGCGAGCCAGTTATAAGAGACTCTGATGCTCACAGAGAGCGTATCCCAGTGATGCAAATAGATGATAATTGGACGGTGCCCAGTCTGGAGAATAAGCCGCATGTGCTAGTATTTCCCTGACCCGTTTTGTTATGTGTGACGGGGTATTATCAAGGAGCAAAATGACTTTGTATTGTCTTTTTTCATAGCCCGGTTGTTTTTCACGTAATAGTTGATTTGAATCGATCAGTGTTAACGGTTTCACTAGGTTTTAGCTGCTCATGATAGATTACATCCTTGTGGTCCCATCAAACAACTTGGCTTGTTTCCAAAGTGGTTTTTGGTCTTGCAGTGGATGTTGATGGTAAGCTGCATTCACTCATGATTTATGACTTATGATTTTCCAGATATATCCTTCTTTCAACACCTGTCTCAATTCGTTTTGTATTTGTTGAGCATCATTTCATACGTGGTTTTATTTGTTTCTGGCTGCCTTTTGTCAGTTCATAAAGAACCCATTTTTATTGCACTTTCTGAATCTTTCTCATAGCTTCCGCGACTTCTTGTTGAGTTTAAGTATTAACTTCATCTAATAAGGTTTACAATTCGTTGTTTGCAAACTTTTTGAGAGGTTTCCCATGCTTTTAAATTATTTGAACCACCCAAAACAATGTGTTTCACCAACATCATGTTCACTTTAAGCTTCGTCAAGCATTTCATGTGATTCTGCAGCAGTTTTCCTCAGATGATAACGGAAAACCAATATTGTCCGCCAATCGAAGTTCCTAGGTACAAAACTCGACATGTTTAATTTTCTCCATCTGCTGGAGGGAGATGATGGTGCTGTTGAAGCGGTCTCACAGTCCGTAAACTGATTGCTTGCACCATCTATAAGGAAACTCCGATTTCATACTTCTCCACCTGGTATGAGTATATGACAAACTTTTATTTCATACAAGTTTGTTTTTGCATCCACGACAAAAAATAATACTCAGTTGATTGTTGAATTAGAAGAAACATATCTCAATCTTCATCTATATTATGTACATGAACAACTAAGAAAATTACAATAAACAATCAACATGATGAATATATGAAAATTGTAAATACTGAACAATTATCAGTTCTCCGTAAGCATGCACCACAAAGTCACATACTTTTTGTGGTAAATATAATTTTCTTCGATTTTTTAACGATGTATGTGTATTCAAAATTAAAAAAAACTAAATTTTTAATTAAATGAACATAAACTAAAATATCTGGTTTATAATACTTCTCAACCTATCCCTTTTAAATTCTTTGAAGAAGAACCTGCAAAGTTCACTTTCGCCTGATATCATCAGCAATAAAATTATTCGATATGTAGATCTCAGGAAATGGTTATGATTGGGATATGTGCAATTTCAGTCTACTGGTGTAATTAGATCATAAAGTGTGTATCGGATCCCCCCTGAAAGGCAGAGCATTGATATAAAATTTAGAAAAAACAAGTAGGAATTTTAAATCATACATAGAATTTACAATGCGATTACATGTTCAAGTGCGTGTTTCTAAAGGTATGGCTACAGATGCATTAGTGCCGATTCAATTTGCAAGTGCCAAACTACGCATATATACAGCCCCTTATTTTGGGGGTTTCCTAAATATTAAGCTACGCCCAGATGTCGTTTTAAACTAACCCTAACAGCTACTAAGCACTTGCGCCGGTGAATATAAGTGACTATACAAATCCTTAGTGATTCCACCCACAGAAAGCCCACAATCTAGCATTTTGGACAGTTTTATCCTCTGATAGTAATCTCAGAATTACATCCAATTGAAGAACATTAGCGGCAAGTCTCTGGAACAAAATATTCTAAATTCAATTTCTTATTCAATCAGTTGCATGCCCATTTAATTTATTTATACAGTCCATTTTTTCTCTCCACTTAAAAGAGCTTTCCGCCACAACCTCAAAGCATTCCTTCACACTTGACAATGATGTAACCCATCGTGTATCACAGTTTTAGTGAATAAATTGTGAAAAATTGATAGAATATAGTGATTTATCCTCCAATCCTCATATTTATTGAAGCAAGCCAAATTTGAAAGTCAAAATATTTTATTAATATATATATGAGCTATGGTAATAGAAAATTCCAGAAATCGAGACAGTGTAACATACATCTGTATAACAATTCTATACTTAAACAAACTCGACAAGGTTTTGTTGATCACAGAGGCAAATTGAAAATGTGGAGTCACTAGCATACATTGCACTGACGAAAACCAATCAGTTCGAAACGTGGGCATGTCTCCAATTTGCTTCAATTTGTACAATAAAACCTTGTCGAGTTTTTTTGAGTATAGATTTGTTATACAGATGTACATTCTGTCAAGAAAGTACCGGGAATTGTCGATTTAAATCTGGCGGGGCAATGAGGCAGGTAAAAATTTTTTTTCCTAGGTTGGTACCACTGTCCTTAATTACTATGCCAAGCTTGAGCGGGATCTGTCAACTAGTGTGTTTGCAACAGCTGATTAAGTCAGTCGATGTCAGAGTGCTTGCCGATTTTTACTATGGGTGATTACGTTGAGCAAAGAATTTGTTTAAAGTTTTGTGTTGCAAATGAATTTTCGTGTGCCGATGCATTGAAAATGTTGCAAAAGGCCTTTGGTGATAATGCTCTATCGAAAACTCGTGCATATCAGTGGTACAGAGCCTTCAAGGACGGTCGTGAAGTGGTCGCCCATCGACGGCTTCGATCGAAGATAACGTCGATAAAATTAAGGAAAGGGTGCTGGAAAACCGTCGTACCAGCTTGAGAGAGATAGCACATGATCTTAAGATATCCCACGAGTCCGCACGTACGATTTTGATTGATATTTTGGGCATGAGAAAGGTGGCCGCACGACTCGTACCGAAAGACCTGAATTTTCTTCAAAAACGTCATCGCGAACAGGTTGCTTCAGACATGCTGGATCGCTGTAATTCCGATTCTACATTCATGGAACGCATTAAAACTGGTGATGAAACCTGGGTCTACGAGTACGATATGCAAACAAGCCAGCAATCATCGGAATGGGTGGCAAAAAATGAGCCGAAACCGAAAAAACCACGCCAAAGCCGCTCGAAAATGAAGGTGATGCTCATTGTTTTCTTCGATATCCGTGGCGTGGTGCACTACGAATTCGTTCCAGAGGGTCAGACGGTAAACAAGGAGTATTACCTAGGCGTTATGAAACGTTTGCGTGAGCGTATCCGTAAGAAGCGGCCAAATTTGTGGGCGAACAACTCATGGATTTTGCATGACGATAACGCGCCTTCTCACCGAGCTACGATTGTGACTGACTTTCTCCCCCTTCATGGCACCCGTTTTGAGTCGATTGAAGCCATAAAACAAAATTCGGCGCGAGAGCAAAAGTCCATCCCGGAAAGCGCCTATAAAAAATGTTTCGATAATTGGAAGTGCCGTTGGCATAGATGTATTGGAGCAAATGGAGCCTATTTTGAAGGCGACCCAATAAATTTTGACGATTAAATGTAAAAATGTTGTTTTAATTGAAAATTCCCGGTACTTTCTTGACAGAGTAGTATGTTACACTGTCTCGATTTCTAGAATTTTCTATTACCATAGCTCATACTCCTTATCAATAAAATATTTTGACTTTCAAATTTGGGTTGCTTCTATATATATGAGAATTGGAGGATAAATCACCATATTCTATCAATTTTTCACAATTTATTCACTCAAAATGTGATACACGATGGGTTGCATCATTGTCAAGTGTGAAGGAATGCTTTGAGGTTATGGCGGAAAGCTCTTTTTAAGTGGAGAGAAAAAATGGACTGTTCTTAAATCGCGCACGTAAAGATCAAAATGTCGTAACCGAACTCGACGACACGAATCATCTTCGGTGAAATCCCTACTTATATAATATAATATAATATTATAATTTATATATAAATGCGAATGTAAGTTTGTTTGTTACGCTTTCACGCAAAAACTACTGAACCGATCATCATGAAACTTTGTACATATACTCTTGAAGGTATTAGAAGTAACATAGGGTACTTTATATTTAAAAAAAAAAATTTTTTTACGAAAGATAAAACAATTGTTTGTCAAAAAATCGTCAAATTTAGCTACTTCAGTAATGAAGTTTTACCATTATTATACCCTTACCCTTTATCTTTCATACTTATTTAATGACTCCACTGCGGGCGAAGCCGCGGGTAAAAAGCTAGTCTTCAATAAAATAAACCAATATTTCCACAAAAGAGGTATATAAGATATCATTTTATGGTGAGAGTTCTACATGTTAAGGAGTTGGTTGTTCAATGTTTGAAGATCGGGATCTTTTAGGACTTTGTTTATTTCTTCTTTCATAGTTCCTACCTATTTGACCCACGTAAGTTGCGTTAGAGCCATTAAAATTGATTGATATTTTGTTTTTTCTGTATAGAATATTTTCTAGATTAATACAACCTGAGAAGACCGTTTATAAGTTAAATTTATTAAAATAATTTTAGATTTTAGTGGATAAATATCCAAAATAACTTAAGGTTATGTATTTATGATGGGGCAATTTATTTTAGAAGGGCATTTATTTGTTCTCTTATTAATTTGAATTATTCTATTCATCGAAAGTAAAGGAAATTTGTTTTAGACTACATATATGATTTATTGCAGAGATTGATGTAGAAAAGTTTTTGTGGTATTGTGAATTCGCTATGAATCATGGAATTGAGCGAAGCAAAAGGTTGTTATTTTTATATATTGTTAGATGTAAGAAATTTAATTTTTTTTTCTATTTCAACAGATTTTTATTTCAGGGGTGGATGGAATTCAGAAATTCATGAATTTGTGGTTCTGTTTAGTTGAAACCTACAATTATATCGTCTACATGTTTATACCAAAAACAAATGTGTTTCTGTCGTTTCATTCAAATGTCTGTAATTTTCGAATTTTGAGCCTAAGACTAGGCTCTAGGTCGCTAACTTTTGAACGGATAGAGCCTTAAAGCTTGAAGGTTAAGGGTCGCCTTAGTTCATTAATGGGCAAAATCGCAGTAATTCATGTGTTAAAAGTATTCCTAATTTTTCTAATATTTTCGAAACTACAAATTCGATCAATCTGAAAGGCGTGCAGTCTATTGGAACATATATTTTCTTTGATCTGTTTAGAATATGTACAGGGTAAGGCACGGAATTTGTCCCGTACTTGACTCCATTCTCACCTTTGTCACGCTTGAGATTGACGCTAGACTTTTGGCAGTTTGTCATTCAATTACCTTTCAAACGCGCCTCTATTTATAAAAATCCATATTCAAAAGTTGAAATTAGTACTCGTTGGTACTCTTGTTTGGACATGATGAAAAAATTCCTGAAATTATCTTCAATTGTCGCAAAGGTATTAGCATCAAGAACTAAGAATAATTTACCTGATATGGTAGCTACTTCGTAGTTAACTATTCTGCGCGATTCAGTTACGCTCCTTTTAAAATAGTTATAGAAGACCTTAGTGTCGATAAATATGTCTCAGCTAGTTAAGTAATACCATTAACAAATTAATTAAAATAAGAAACAACAAACTAAAACATGAACAGATATTGGAGTGTCAGTAAAAAATGATACATTGAAAGGTATTGAAGATATCCTTTACGAGAAAACCTTTTCTTGGCCAAAATAACGATCTTAGATCTCCGCTTCAAAAAGTTACATTTCATGTCAGCATTGGCTGCTGCTAATGCAATATCAGATCTATCAAAATAAATAATTGCAAAACACAAAATAACAGAAAATCGTTCACCTATGGTAGGTGCTTCTCCAGGTGGAGAAAAAGAAACGACTTCATCATTATGGGACAGACTTGAAGATATGCTCTTGGAAAATATGTCCAATGCCAATGAAATTTTTGGCAGAAGTTTTGGTACAATACCTGCTGAATTAAAACAGTATTTCGATCAGCCAAATATTTCAAGATCATCAATTGCACTAAAATTTTAGATCGATAGTAGACATTTTACTCCTGTGCTATCAGAAATAGCTGTTAAATATTTGTTTTCTTCTGCTACATCTGTAGTATCTGAACGAATTGCTTCTACGATCAATCTTTTAGTGCTTAATAAACGTAGTAGTCAAATAGCTGACCATATAAAACAACGAGTATTTTTAAAAACTCATACTGATAAATATTAATACGAATAATTGTTTTATTATAATTAATCAATAATTAGAAAATTATATATGAGACAGTAAGTTATTTCCACAAAAATGTTTGTACTCCTACAACAATTGTTTCACTACGATGTGGCTTCTTCAGGTATTACATTGTACTGTCTGATGGTATTCAGTGTAACCGAGTTTAAATACATTGTTAGGTACGTGACCAAATAATGGAAGCACAAGTCATAAAAACTCTAGGTGTTTATTGCAGTTTGCCGCTAAAAATGCCATTAAGCAAAGATATTTAGTAATGGAGACTTAGCAACATCTGTTTGTTCGTTCAAAAGGATTTTACAGATTTCAAGAAATTCTAAAAGTGTTAATCTAGAACTTTTGCTTTCAACGTGGATAATTTCATAATTGTTGTTGAAATTATGCCTGAATTTCTTAAGATGATTAGCATATGTCGAATGTACAGAATCGGATATATAACCCCTTTGGTGTTCTTGGACACGTTTCTTGAATGATCTACCAGTCTGGCCAATGTATACTAAAGGGCAATCTTTGCAAGTCAACTTGTAGACTCCGGATTTATTTTCTTTATTTGTTCGATCTTAATTGTTTTTTATGTAGGTAGTAAAGTTATTAATTGTCTTAAAAGCCGCGCTATAATTGAAACAATTTTTGGAATATTCAGCAATATTTTCAGATAATCCATTGACATAAAATAACGAAAAATATTTCTGTATATTGTCCTCTTTTGTGATTGGTACACGAGATTTAATGCCATTTTCTTTTGTTTAGTCGATAGCATTTTGTCTATAAGAAAGGGGTTGTAACCGTTGTTTGACGCTATTTGTTTAATAATATTTAATTCTTTCAAAAAGTTATCTGAATTCAAAGGGACATTCAATAATCTATGAGTAAAACTATTATATGCTGACATCTTTTGGTGGGGTGATTTGAAGTTTTATGTATTGTGATGTCTGAATGTGTGGGTTTGTGAAAAATACTGAAATCATGTAAATTTTTTAGTCTTGTTATTGTGAGGTCACTAAAATTAATACTTCTTTTCTTCTGCGATTGTGAATTTGATTTTTGGGTGGAGTTTATTGATGAAATTCGTGAAAATTAGTAGTTGTCGGTCGGTGCCTTTAAAACAACACAAAATGTCATCTAAATATCTATACCAATAAAGGAAATATTTTCTTATCGGATTTAGGTGTATTTTTGATTCTAGATCATCCATAAATATTTCAGCTAAAATTGAACTCAGTGGACTTCCCATAAACCATTGTAAAAAATATAGACGGTTCCGTTAAATTGAAAGTAGTTTTGTTCAAGACATATTTCTAGGCAATTGAACAAAACTACTTTCAGTTTGAAGAAACCGTCTATATTTCCTACAATGGTTTAATAATAGGAAATCCACTGAGTTCAATTTTAGCTGAAATATTTATGGATGATCTAGAATCAAAAATACACCTAAATCCGATAAACAAATATTTCCTTTATTGGTATAGATATTTAGATGACATTTTGTGTTGTTTCAAAGGCACCGACCGACAACTACATATTTTCACGAATTTCATCAATAAACTCAACCCAAAAATCAAATCACAATCGAAGAAGAAAAGAATCAAAGTATTAATTTTAGTGACGTCACAATAACAAGACTAAAAAATTTACATGATTTCAGTATTTTTCACAAACCCACACATTCAGACATCACAATACATAAAACTTCAAATCACCCCACCAAAAGATGTCAGCATATAATAGTTTTACTCATAGTTTATTGAATGTCCCTTTGAATTCAGATAACTTTTTGAAAGAATTAAATATTATTAAACAAATAGCGTCAAACAACGGTTACAACCCCTTTCTTATAGACAAAATAGTATCCACTAAACAAAAGAAAATGGCATTAAATCTCGCGTACCCAATCATAAAAGAGGACAATACACAGAAATAATTTTCGTTATCCTATGTCAATGGATTATCTGAAAAATTGTTAAATATTTCAAAAGTTGTTTCAATTATAACGCGGCTTTTAAGACAATTAATAACCTTAGTACCTACATAAAAAACAATAAAAAGATCGTACAAATAAAGAAAATAAATCCGGAGTCTACAAGTTGACTTGCAAAGATTGCCCTTTAGTATACATTGGCCAGACTTGTAGATCATTCAAGAAACGTGTCCAAAGGGGTTATATATCCGACTCTGTACATTTGACATATGGCAATCATCTTAAGGAATTCAGGCATAATTTCAACAACAATTATGAAATTATCCACGTTGAAAGCAAAAGTTCTAGATTAACACTTTTAGAATTTCTTGAAATCAACAGGTACAATGCCCGTAAAATCCTTTTGAACGAACAAACAGATGTTGATAAGTCTCCATTACTGAATATATTTCCTTAATGGCATTTTTAGCGCCAAACTCCAATAAACACGTAGAGTTTTTATGACTTGTGCTTCCATTATCTGGTCACGTACCTAACAATGTATTCAAACTCGGTTATACTGAATACCATCAGACAGTACAATGTAATACCTGAAGAAGCCACATGGTGGTGAAACAATTGTTGTTGTAGTACAAAAATTTTTGTGGAAATAAATTACTGTGACATATATTTTTTTTTACTTAAAATGAGTTTCCACCAAGTAAAGACCGAATCAATCAAATATTTAAGCAGTAATTACTAAAAACCTAATATTTTCATACATTTATAATTTAACTTGTTTATTATACTGAATCACTTTGTAAATCATTCTTGAGCCGAGTTACGATTGTTTTTCAAATCAAAATCATCAGTATTCTATACGCCAAACTTATAGAGCACTTCGTGAAATTTATGTTTTACATAATCGTCCATCAGAGCAGCTTATTCGTCGAACTATAGATAGATTTCGGACAACATTTTCTCTACTCGATGCAACAACAACAAGACAAAGAACTGTACGCACAGAAGAAAATATCACTGCTGTAAGTCATAGTGTTTAATGATGATCCAGATTTGTCTATTCGTCGACGTTCACAACAAGTTGGATTCTGTGCATCCACCACATGGAAAATTTTGTGTAAAGGTCTTGGTCTACACCCATACAAGATCCAACTGGTTCAAGAACTAAAGCCACTTGACCATAATGTAAGCGTCGTTTGTTTGCTAATTGGGCCCTAGAAGAACTTGAAGTTGATCCACTTTTTTATCGTAAAATTATGTTTTGTGATTAAGCTTATTTCTGGTTGAATGGCTATGTAAACAAGCAAAATTGCCGTATATGGAGTGAAAACAAGCCTCAAGAAGTTCTGCAGGTTTCATTGCATCCTGAAAAATGCACTGTATGGTGTGCTTTACACGCTGTAGGCATCATCGGTCCATGTTTCTTTAAAAACGATGCTGGAGCTAATGTTACAGTGAATGGTGCTCGTTACAGATGGATGATCAATGATTATTTGTTTCAAAATTTGAATGGTATCGACCCAGAAGTATTTTGGTTCCAACAAGATTGTGCTACACCTCATGCTGCTACCGACGCTTTGGAAGCCAACATAACTCGTGTTATTGATGAAATAAGGCCTGAATTACTCGAAAAAGTGATCCAAAGTTAGTCTGGTTGAATTCGGTTCCTCAGAGCCAGTCGTGCTGGACATAAGCCGGTATGCCGGAATTTATTTTTAAAACATAAATGTCATAAAATTATCTTTCAAATAAAAAAAATTGGCTTCAGTCTTAATTTAAATGTGTTTTATTTCAATTTAAAATTCTATCATTCTAAAAAAAAACACGATGTAGGCTTGTGTCTCATCAGATGGATTCGATTGCCACCGTCGGTAGGCTCTATCTTTTGCAGTTGTGGCCCGTCTGCAGTCACTTCCAAATCATGGCTTGCTGTTTGAGGGTCGTTTGACTGTATTGGGAATAAAAGTGTCCATTCCAAAATGAATCGCATCTGTAACAGAATCAACAATGCTGCTTATGTTTTCTGTATTAAGAAATGTTTCATTCCATGGGTACGGGGCATAAAAATCACGCAAAGTATTCCAGTTTGCTGCATTATAGTGCAAAATCCTACGTGGTTTCCTAGACGGAACAGCACGAACAGCTTGAGTTTTAAGAGTCGGGTACGAAGTTTTGACGAGGCAATGATCGGAATTGCCCCATTGCGCTGAAATAGCATAAGAGCTTGAAGAAAAAGGCGGTTACATCAAAAACTAAGGATTCCGTTTTATTGATGCCTTGAAATACGAAATCGAAGTTGCCATTCATTACATTGAGACCCAAACAATCGGCAATGTAATGAAAAATTGGGTTGATTGATGAGGTCCTGTAGCCAGTTGGTCATTTGTAGATTTCAATGTTCAACCTACCTAATAAACTCATTACTTCGAAAAAATATGCGTTAGTTTTTTATTTATAACTAGGAAAAGACCGACTATCGTTACAATGCCATAATAAATTAAACTGTCATCACCATCGCTGAGGAACTTGGACAGTGGATCCCCTGATTAGTCATATGAAGCAGAAGAACACATGACCATCGAAAATTATTCATAGCGCGCGATAAAGGTGCGACATATCAGATCAATTCGAAATCTCACAATGTGACAGGGCCTTTTCCTGGGCATCTGACATTCTCAGCTGTCTTTATAACAACAAATTCGCGGCCAGAAAGCCTCGATAACAAAGCGAGTAGAATTAAACGTTCGCATTCGCTGCCTCTTAGTCACCTTAAGCGAGGGAATAGGGGGATAAAGCGGGACAACTGAGAATAAATCTGGACGTAGTCGCTCAGTCTGTCCTGCAAAATACGCGTATGATAAATCGGGTACACGCCTTTCGATTTTTTTCACGAGAGAATAGAGCGAAGAGAGCAGCTCTGGTGTTTTCCGAGTTATGAGTCAGGACCGAGCGGCAAGTAAGTCGACAGCTGTCGCAACGATTTGTTGTTTTGTTTGTGATAGTTTTTGATCTACGAGGAAATGAACACCACGCAATATCTCCAAAGGGTCTATAATTTCGTCCAAATGTTGGTGTTTTGTCAATTTCGAGCCGTAATTACCTAAGCGCAATCCTGGTAATTTCTGGTCAAAATGTGCTCAAAATCCAGAGTTATAATAAATTCGCGTTAATTAACAGATTGAATTTCAAACAGAGTTGAGCTGTGTTTCATATGTTTCATTTGCAGTTCATCACCATGTTATAAAGAACAATTTCATCTGGTCTCTAAATTGTTATGATAAAGAAAAATGTAAAAAAGCACTGGTGTGAAGTTGGAAGCTTTTATTCCACAGTTAATTTCCCCTGAAATTCCAAATGGATGAAATACTTCTTGAAGAAGCTATATATGATGAGTAAAAACACAGAATTCTGTGTTCTGTCAACCGGAAGTGAAATCAATTCCATTTTTTGCATTTTTAGGACTGAAGAAACAGTAAATCTCATTTTTGAGCTCAAAAATGAATTTATTCCAAAAAAAAATTAATTAACAAATTATTCAAAGTATTGTTCATCACTGCTTACTGTTTCTACCCATCTGTCAGGCAATTTCCGAGTCCAGTCTCGGAAAAACTTCTTGCTTTTGAGGCGATCCAATTCTTCGAAAGCAGTGAAGCGGTGACCCGCCAAATCGGTCGAAACAGACAGTGCGACGTGAGTTCGAGCGTGGGCATGCAAAAGAATAACTTTATAATATCTGTCCTTATAGTCTAGAGGTTTTTTCGCAATACACGGTTCAAACGAAGTAATTCCAATCTATACCAATCAACCATAGTGGAGTCAAGAGGTTTTAGCAGTTCGTAGTACATCAGACCTACCAGATACACACTATAACTTTCGAACCATGAATGTTCAGCTTTTGTGTTGTCGTAGAATATTCTCTTTTCGTCACCAGTCACTACTCGGTGTAAAAAAACCCTTTATTTTTTGCCTTTGAAGCAGCTTTCAAGAAAATAAACACCTTTCCTGATCTCTTGGTTTCAATTCATAAGGAACCCAATTGCCTTGCTTTTGAATCAGGCCCATAGATTTGAAACTTACAGACACTGAATGTTGGGTCACCCCTAACGTAAGTTCAACTCGTCTGGCCTTAAACTGTGATCTTTAGCGAGTAATGTCTGTAATTCATCGTCAAATTTTTCTGGCTGTGTCGAGAGGGGTCTATCTTTAACGCCGAAATCATCACTTTTTAAGTGCCGAAAGCATTCTCTACGTGACTTGTCAGTTGGAGCATTGTCACCGTAAACTTTCACATTAGCTTCATCTGCACTTTTTTCCAATTAAAACAAAAAATTAAAACTTTCTGCAAATGCTGTTTAGTTTTCAAAAAATCTGTTCATGGATCGTGGATGCCAGGCGGATCTTCTTGTCTTACATAGGCCAAAAAACTGAAAAATATTTAAAGAAAGAAACTTATAACATCTCTTTTAGAACCATCAATTTGGGCAGTTTAATAAAGAATAATAAGACGTCATTTCTAAAAACAAAAAATCAGGAGTTTACAAGTTAACATGTAGTGATTTTCCACGTGTATATATGGAAAAACCCGTTCATTCCAAACAAGGATACGAGAACATGAAAAATGTTATATTAATAATAAACCAAATTCAACTTATGCCAACCATTTGTTAGAGACTGGTCATAATTTTAATATGAACTATGAAATATTACATGTCGAAAACAACAGCCATAAACTGAATCTGTTAGAAACTTTAGAGATCAATAGATATAATAAAAGACAAATTTCATTGAATGATCAAATAGATTTAAACAGATCGCCCCTACTTAACATGTTTCATTAATTGTGAACCACCTCTTTCCACCCCACTATTTTTTGTACCAAAGCTGTGTATTTAAGGTCATGTTTTCATTGTATACCTCAGTTTAATACTCACCTGATGAAGTCATGGTATGACGAAAAAATTGTTGTGGAGATCAATAAAATAGCGGAAGCTAATATTTGTTTTTCTTATATTGAAGATGAATTTCCGTCAAGTAAAGACCGAGACCATAAAAAAAATGAGTTTTGTGTAATTTTTTGTAATAAAACAATTCAGTCTTGTCAGGACGATATTTTGTGTGTAATACGCAAACATACAGCTCTTTACATTGAATGTACAGCAATCCTGAAAATTTGATTCAAGTGCCAATCGCCAAATCTTTCTTTCAATAAATCAATTATTACGTTAGCAACATGAGGTGTAGCACCATCTTGTTGGAATCAAAATACTTCTGGGTCGATACCATTCAAATTTTGAAACAAATAATCATCGATCTCTAACGAACACCATTCAGTGTAACATTAGCTCCAGCATCGTTTTCAAAGAAATATGGATCGATGATACCTGCAGCGTGTAAAACATACCATACACATGAATTCTACCAGAATAGTTATTGGCTATTTGAGGATACCTCTTTTCCAAGTGACTACACAGCAGTCTCCACAGTCCACCCCTAGAGGTAGAAAGTGTGATAAGGATTACGCCATATCTTCGCGCGTGGCGAGAACCCCTACGAAGAGATGAACCCACCAGCTTCCAGTTTGGGCCCCGACTCGAAAGCCAGAACCGTCTGACTGGTAGCAGCGAAGCACTATCCAACCCCTACTGGCTCAACAGGTCAGTACCCGAGTTGGTTTGAGACGCAACTCACCCGCCGGAGGGAATTCTTATCCATCCACCCGAACGCAGTCCCATGAACTAAGATTAACTCAAGATTGACGACTACAATTGATCCTGGTACGAGCACCGTCTAGCGGCCTGAACGTCCTGACTCACCGAACCCATGTGAGGTAATTTGATGGATCCTGGCGTCAAGCACTAATGGCGGAGCCATTAGTGCTTGAGATCCACAAACCCTAAATTGTTACGCATTGATCCAGGGGCCAGGACAGACCGGTCGTAGAGTACGCCAGTTTTAAGGGAGAAGCCCTGTGCTGCGACAGACTCCCTTGTCACTGAGTTAATCAACCGGCTCAGCCCTCCATTTCACCTGAGCGACAAAACTAAGGCCCCATTCGGAGATCTTCCACCATACAGGTCCAGTGACTGGCGCGAAATGGCATTACGTTAGACACCAAGACTTAACCCTCCATTCCGCCGGGACGAAACTAGGGTCCTAGTCATGACAAGCGCCCCCATCACGTCAAGATCTAATGCCTGGGGGGGCGAACATACCATACAGTGCATTTTTCAGTATGCAATGGAACATGCAGAACTTCGTGAGGAACACTCCATATACGGCCATTTGCTTGTTTACATAGCCGTTCAACCAAAAATGAGCTTCATCACTAAACACAATTTTACGATAAAAAGTGGATCAACTTCAAGCTATTCTAGGGCCCAATCAGCAAATAAACTATGCTTACTATGGTCAAGTGGCTTTAATTCTTGAACCAGTTGGATCTTGTATGGGTGTAGACCAAGATCTTTACGCAAAATTTTCCATGTGGTGGATGCACAGAGTCCAACTTGTTGTGAACGTTGACGAATAGACAAATCTGGATCGTTAAGACTATGACTTACAGCAGCGCTATTTTCTTCTGTACTTACAGTTCTTTGTCTTGTTGTTGTGGTTGCATCGAGTAGAGACAATTTTGTCCCAATTCTATCGATAGTTCGACGAATAAGCTGCTCTGATGGACGATTATGTAAACCATAAATTCACGAAGTGCTCTATAAGTTTGGCGTATAGAATACTGATTTTGAAAATAAATTTCAACAATTTGAAACAATCTGAACATAAATGTCAAAACAATATGGCTTCTACCTTCTGTCAAATCACAGTTATTCCTATCGAAAGTTCTATCACTCTAAAAAAAAAACACCCGATATACTAAGAGAAATTTTCAACTGAGTAACTGCAGAACCATTGGACCAATTCTGCTCCTTAACGCCTAACAACGTCACCAAAATATTTCCATCCCTGAAAGTTTCAAGTCTCTAGCTCTTTCCGTTTGAAAGTTTGAGTGTTAACCGACGGATTGGTAAACTTACTTTTGACCTCGGATTCTTTATCAGCGAGTCCAACCTCGTCGTTTGAGACCATTTTCGGCTCAAAATTCGAAAATTAGAGACATTTAGTCAAAACGATATCACTCTGTTTCCTAGAACAAACGCGATTTTTTATTAATTTTCTTTTGATGGATTAAGTTTGTAATTTATTTACTTTTAATAAAATATTCGATTACTGAGCTTTTCGTCTATCAGTGGAGTAGTCGAAGAATCGAAACTTCAGCGTGATGCGATGACGAATGAACGACTGTTCTTTCTCAATGACAGTGGCTCGAAACGAGGCTCTGCACTCTGCTTTCAGCAATCAGAATCATTCGCGCTTCAAATGTGGGATGCGTTAGACCATGTCGCTTGAAAGTAGATACGACAATCTTATTCCATTGTATGAGAGGAATTTATTTGCCACCATTTATGACACAAATAATTTCCTCTGTGAAAATGAGTACTTGGGTTCTTCTTCGCCATAACTGGCTTGAAAATAAAATAAATTCTGTGAAAATAAGAAATTCGAAAACAAAAATGCGATATAGAAAGTCGACAAATTTAAATTAAATGTTCAAATAATCCACCAAACAGTAGCCAAATCTTTTATAAAGAGATAATCTCATATCTCTGAGCAGATTCAGTTGTTATTTTGGCACAAAATTGGATTATTTTGAACCTTAATTAATAAATATTCGTCATTCTATCAATTTCATACACATAAATCAAATATTTCAGATATAACCAAAGAAAAAAATCATTCGGAGATAAATCTGGGAGGCCATTTGATTGTGCCATTTGTAGAAATGACTCGGTCCGAAAAAGTCTCGTGACTTGGACAGCCATCCTGTTGTAACCAGACATAGTCGAAATTAATTGGTAGCTGTCGAACTTAGCTTATGATGTAATTCCCAAGTATTCCTGTCCAAACATTAAGTTTTTGGGGATATGGATACGCACAAGAATACTCAGATGCTTATTATTCCTAGACCAATATCTTACTACTGATGTGTTATGTGTTCTATTCAAGGAAAAGGAAAAAATATTAGTGAATAAGATATTGTTAAGGAATGAACTATTTTCATTTACTTTTTCCACCATAGTTTCAAAAAATTCATTCGTTTGATATGGTCTTCTGGAAAAATTTCTTGGTTTGTTTGAACCTTATAACATCGGTAAAAATTCCTTTTCAAAATATTCCGAACACTTCTATCGCTTACATCGACTTGTTCAGCAATTTGTTTACTCGAACAAGATACACTGATTTCAGCAGCAGCACACATATCTACTTCTTTTTTCAGACGAATTTCACCAGTAGTTTTTGGTGGTTTATCAGTCTTGCAATGCCTGCATATTCGTAAACACCCACATTTCACGAATTTTTTAATTATTTTAGAAATAATAATATAATATAAATATTTTAAAAAATTTTAAACAATTTTAAAAAATTAGCCTTCTACATATTTAATTCCAAAAGATTATATTCAATCTTTCAATCTTCTAGATCAGGTTAAACCACAGAGATATTTCTGTGTGTAGTGGATACCTATTTAAGGTTCTCATTTTAAATAGAACTTTTTCTGGAAGGCGAAGGGTGAGTTTGAATATGTGTTATTAATTGATTTTATATTTATTGAATATGAATATTTGAATACTGATGAGCAAAGTCGATTTTAAAACTTGTTTTTCAGTAATGTTTTGCATGTCTTGAGTTTTTATATAAAGTACCTTGGTTAGATATCCAATAATATTGAATAGTCTAAGTAAGATAGTTTTGTGATAAAATTCTTAAGATTATGTTGGATATTCTTGAAAGATATTGGTTTTCATAGGATTGATAAGCAGAAACAAAATTTTGTCTATTCAAAATGTTTAATTTATGGGATTTTAGTTAATAATTTTTATTTATTGGATTTTGTTATACCATTTGGATATCTTATAATGAATGTTTATTTTATGTCATGATATAAGTGGTACTTATACGACATTATTTTAATTTATTTTCAGAAGTTATAATCATTGAATATAATCTTTTGGAATTAAATATGTAGAAGGCTAATTTTTTAAAATTGTTTAAAATTTTTTGAAATATTTATATTATTTTATATACCTTCTATCAAGAATGACCTCTATTTACATTATTTTAGAAATAACATTGAATTGAAAAGTACCATTTTATGATCTAAATTTTATCTTCTACATCGAACATTTCGATTTACTTTATTTTCAATCGATATAGACTAACGCATCATCGAAATGCGAATGATTCTGATTGCTGAAAGCTGAGCGCAGAGAGCCTCGTTTCGATCGAAGCATCCCCCACTGCAATTGAGAGTGAATAGTCGTTTATTCGTCATCGCATCGCGCTGAGATTTTGATTTTTTCACTGGTCCATTGCTCTAGATTAACGTTGAATTCCCTATGTTTCAGACTGTTTTTTCCATAACTGTATAAGTGTTTCGAAGAGTAGTGCCTAGAGATGAATATTAATAAAATATAAAGTTCTGATTCAATTTTTACTCACTTCCTGTTGTCAATAGTAACCCAAGCTATCTCATTAAGTAGTAAAGGGTCTTTCAATGGAAACGCCCCATTTTAAAATTGACATTATTCATGAATGGCAGCCACTGTTTATTTATGTCATTGAAAGTTGTATTTGTCAATATCTACCATTTAATAACGGAAAGGTACACACCCCAACAACGTTTACAAATAATCCAAATTTATTATGAAAAATCGCGATCTGTTACTCTGACTTTACGTGCTTTACCTCTAATTTTTGGTCGTTATAATCGTCCGGATTAAAGAACAGTTGAAGTTATTTAAAAAATCTCTCAAAACATGTAGCACATCCTCAAAAAACAATTTGAAATTAAATAAAATCATCGCCAGTCCTACTTCACATTTAAAAAGTAAAATCAATTA
Source organism: Megalocaria dilatata (assembly GCA_034642435.1). NCBI lineage: Eukaryota > Metazoa > Arthropoda > Insecta > Coleoptera > Coccinellidae > Megalocaria > Megalocaria dilatata. The sequence continues at coordinate 44,166,110 of CM067859.1, read as the reverse complement.
ACAAGAAATAACTTACCAAAAAGACCTCGTGGTATCCTTGTTGAACAAACACTAAAATTAGAGAGCTTTAAAAATCCAACGTATTCTATGTTCATCACAAAAATCACACAAAGCTTGTAAGGTATTTTATGACCTTAGTTAAAACCAAATGACATTTATATGAGTCAGGAAAACCAAAATATAATTATTATGCAATAAAATAATAAGAAGAGGTTTTTTTACTTGATAGAAAGATTATTACAAAATTTAAATATCGAAACAGATTTATTCTGTTAGCCTCCTACAAACTTTAATTTGAAAAAAATTTAGAATAAAATTAAGGTCTTATAAGCACTGCTTAAATTTAGTAGACATATAAAATCAAAACTCATTATATAATATCAAATCGAATGAAAAAATAAGCAGAGCTTATGAGACATTAATTTAATTTTAAAAGTTTTTGAATAAAATTTTTTGAAATTAATATTTATAGGAGGCTAACAGAATAAATCTGTTTCGATATTTAAATTTTGTAATAATCCTTCTATTATGTAAAAATCTCTGCTTATTATTTCATTGTATATATTATATATAATTAAATTTTGGTTTTCTTAATTTTATTATATAAATGTCATTTGGTTTTAACTAAGGCCATAAAATACCTTACAAGCTTTGTGTGATTTTTGTGATGAAAATAGAATACGTTGGATTTTAAAAGTTCTCTAATTTTAGTGAACTGATTTTATTTTTCAAATGGAATTGGACTGACGAAGATCTTATTTAATTTCAAATTGTTTTTTGAGGATGGGCTTCATGTTTTGAAAGATTATTGGTTTTGGAAGAAGTTCTTAAAATTATGTTTTCATTTTTGAAAAAGATTTGGTTTTCATAAATATAAGATCAGAAACAAAATTTGGTCTCCTTTTTATTCATTTATTTAAATTGAAAATTTAGATTTGTTGGGTTTTCTCTTTATTCCATTTGATATAATTTGATTTTATATGTCTACTAAATTTAAGCAATAAGACATTAATTTAATTCTAAAAGTTCTTGAATAAAATTTTTTGGAATTAAAATATGAAGGAGGCTAACAGAATAAATCTGTTTTCAAGACAAAAACCTCTTCTTATTATTGTGAAGGTGTTAAATCCCAAGATCTCCGTTATAATCATCTCTTCGAGAAATAACACGACCAGGAAACTTTTTTTGCAAAATTGCGATTGTTTCATTGCTTGTGTGGCACGTAACGCCGTCTTGTTGAAAATAAACGTCGTCCACATCAATATATCTCAATTCTGGCCATAAAAAATCTTTAATCATAGTTCGGTAGCGCAATCCAATCACCATGTACCATGCACTAGCCTGATTTTCGAATAAGTAAGGTCCAATCACACCGCCAGCCCAAAAACCACACCAAACAGTGACACGTTGAGGATGGAGAGGCTTTTCAACGGTCATTTGCATATCCGAGCATCAAATGTGACAATTCTGCTTATTTACGTAGGTGAAAATGGGATTCATCTCTAAAGGTGATTTTTCGATGAAAATCCGGATCATTTTGATCTATTTCAAGGACCGAAGGTACGACGTTGCTGGTGATCGACCGGCTTGAGTTCTTGTGTTAACTGAACTTTAAAAGCCTTAAGACCCAAGACTTTATTCAAAATACCTTGTAATTTCGTTTGTGGAATGCCTAATTCCAAAGATGGGTTTTAGTCAATACTATGGGCTACAGCAGCAATAATTTCGGTTGTTCTTAAGCGACGCATACGATTCTTCTCAACACTGGTCCCAACAGATGAAATTTTTCCACCACTTTCACAATTTCCGTCCGAGAAGTTGCTTCACAACGGCCCGAAAGTTCTTTAGTTTTGCGAACTGTGACTCGAAAATTTTCACTATTTTTGTAGTCATGTAGTAATGCCGTAGTTTCAACTTGTCAATTGTCAAATGTCAAAAGACAGCTTCAACAGTGACAGCTGCCCAGATAGCGGGCTATTCAAAATGAAACCTCTTATTAAAAAACCCTTTATAACTACTGACAAAAAGGAATGAAATCCAATTAAAAATATGAGATGTAAAAAAATTGTCTTGGCAGTCCTTCCACCGTAAAAAGTTTTATCTCATATAAAACCCAATAAGTTATGTTTCTATGGATATATCCATTCGACAATTCTGTCATAAATTGATATAATTATATAGTTACCTACGGACATTTATAGTGACCGTATCAATATTAGACATCTTTATATCTATATAAATATAGTGACTTGGCAGTCGCAAGGCTACATAATCACTTGAGAATAATCCACCATTTCGATGCCTAAGTCAGTCCAAACACTGCACAGAATAAATTATTTGGAATAGTGTATTATGTGTTTGTGTGACTGCCAAGTCATCATGTTTATATAGATATAAATATGTCTAATATTACGGTCTTTCCTTCCTAAAACTATTGAACTATATACAACGTATCCAAAAAGCGTATCGGGTATTTGGTTTGGTGCTGGATTTGAAACGAGCGACGGAGGGTTGTGGGGAGGGGATCGTGGTGTTCGTCATTTTGTGGAGTTTTAGTCACGATCATAGATCAACAAGACTATATAGATGGGACACTCACTGTAAAAAGTCTGAATCAAGTTTGTCGCTTTTTTGTAGCGACTGGTGCATGAAACAAATCTAACTAAAGAAAACTGTATTACCAACTCTCAAGGGAACTGCATTACCTCTGCCTTTAGAATACTGCATTATCGACGCTTGGCGCGAATATTTGAATCTTCTTTCAGTTTTTCTTTGGGCTAAAATTAAACAAGTGTTCAGAAATTACTATGTTTTACTACCAAAACATTGAAATGCTTATTACATTCACACAACTCTACAACAAATACATTTCAATTGTTTGGTAGTAAAGCATAGTAATTTCTGAACTCTGAAGATTCAAATATTCGTTTCAATATTCAAACTCACTATTTGAATAACAGATACATGTTTGAACTATAATCTTTTATTCATTATAAAAAATAGAAACTATTAAATAAAAAAAGAGATGAAATTAACATATGTATTTACAATATTTACATTATTTACATTTAATTTTTCTGTAATACAACATAGTAATTTTCAAAAACTTGTTTCAATGTTCAAAATCACTATTTGAATAACAGAAATATGTTTGAACAATAATTATTCATTGGTTATAAAAAATAAAAACTATTAAATAAAAAAAGAGATGAAATTAACATATTTAAAGTATTCCTAGGTGTTAAGACAAAAATTGAACCTTGAGAACATTAATTTATGAGATCTTTAAGATTCAAAATTTCTTTCAGCTTGGTCCTTAATCGGGTCCATAAATTCCTTCTCTGGATTACTGAATAAAAATTTTGAATCAGTTCTGGTTGCTATTTTATTCACTTGCTTTCACCACCAGAATAAAGAACACTTGAAGAGTCAAGCATAACATTTGATAAAGATTATGTGATGCACACTTCATAATTTGAAAATTTAACTTCTTAAATATGATATTTTCAAAACATTTTGAGATTTTTCTTCTCTCACTAAGTTTTGGAATGAAATGAAAGAGATAATTAAAACACTGATTAAATAAAAAGTAAGTATAGTGTCCCGGCTTCATCAAATTACCAAATTGATATTTCCTACACTCCATAAAATGTAAATCTTTCAACAACTCACTATGACCAAGTAAATTAATCCTACAGATTACACAGTTTCTAATAGATAAATCGTTTGATATAATTTTACAAATTGCACCACTCAACCTGAAGAAGTTCTTTTCCTATCAACATTTGGCACTGATCCAGAAACTGGCCCATAGCATTGGTTACACAGCATTGATTTATATTTTAAACTAAGCAACTAAACATAAAAATAATCTAGACGACTACATAGTTAATGAAAATTAACCAACCTGGAGAAATTATATTCCTCTCAATATTTGATCATCTGATAATTTGTGCCAATCAGTTGGCTGTATAATTTCAATCCACCTCTTAAATAACTTGGGATCTCTCTTGCGAAAACGATGTCTAGGGCTGGTTAGATCTTGACCCAACATTTCTTAGTATATCCCATTTCCAAGTACTGTATTGAATTCAATATTTGAAAATACACTAGTTTAGATGCACTAAACTCTTTTGAACTTAACTCTTACGAAATTTAATCAAAAAGAAATATGAGATGTAATCGAGGTTGGGCCATAACAAAACGTATACAAAACCACTCTTTTCGAAATATATGACTATTATTACAACAATGGCTAACAATGGTAGCGGTACCTAGCGGCGAAATCAAAAACTTGATGGTAAGCGCTAACTATTGACTGGTGCATCAACTAAAAACTTAGTTTCAGGTGGGGGTAGGGAAGTGTCCAATCTATATATTATTGTTAATCTGTGGTCACGATGGAATAGTAACCAGGAACGCATCGCGTATTTTGCGTACGAGCGTATTATCGCAATAGTGGCTTCTGAACTTTGGTTTGGTATCGTGCGGAATATCGTACAAGCCTTGCACGAAGTGACGACAGCATTAAAAAATGGATCCGATTGCTCGAGAATACAGGTGCGAGGTTAAAATTCAACACTCTGGCCGTCCTCGTTCAGTCACGAAGAAACATCAGTTCTGAAATGACAGCACTATCGAGAGCTATGTATCAGCGTGTGATCGCCAATCTTCGTTCCCGATCAGAAGAGTGCCAGCAGCGTAACAGTCACCATTAAGATAACATAATTTTTTTTCAAATAATTTTCCACTTTATATTATAATAATTAACAATAAACTGTTTTAATTTTAAGTAGTTCTGTTTTATCGAAGTAACAAATGTTACTTTTCCGCACACAAATACAGTTGGGTGAACGACCTGATGCGAAGCTGGTATAAGTTTTTAGGTGCCAGAAAGGCACTTTGCGTACGTAAAGAAAAAAAAATAACATACCAAAAAAAAAAAAAAATTCAATTATTTTTTGGACAAAAAAATAATTATTTACATTTTACAAATTGATTGCTTATCCCGTCTGGTTATTTAATGGGAGCTCGATGAACACTGAATTGACACCGTTGAAATTTTAATTAACTCAGGATAGTTGTTTAAATGGGCTGATGAACGTTGACTCGTTTACAGCATTATTTTGCCTATTATTTCAGTAATTTGAAACAACATACAATTGCAAAAATAATTAATCTTAATGATTACTTACGATAAGTTTGTGGACTGTATTTTTATTGAGTAGCATTGACTTTAACTTCAAAAAACGCTCAGTGCAGTGGTTTCCAACTTTTTTTATCCAGTAATGATAAACCTCAACGACGATAAGGAATTAATAATAATAATAATAATAATATTTATTCACCAAGAGTAGATAACACATCAAAAATTATTTTTAAGCTCATTCACAAGTACACACTACACAAGGTGAATAAATAAACGATATCACAGAAGCTTTAGCTCCGAGAAGCTATAGCTTGTACGTGATGTAATACTATTTAAATTACTCTTTTCCTACGATGGACGAACAAATATCTACAGAAAAATATAATATACAAAAAGAAAATACACACAAATATATCCTATCTTAATGAGAACCTTTGATTAACAAAATTATGTAGTTCTCTCCTTCCGTACGAGAGAATCCAGTTTTTCAAATTTTCCTTAAACATGTTAAGGCTGTTAATATTCCTAATGTTACGTGGAAGTTCACTGTAGAGTTTCGGTGCAAGGAAGCTGCAGTGACGCTGTCCCACAGACTTAACACAATGAGGGACGCTGAGTGCATTTACCCTATTTCGTGTATTGTAACAATGTGTGACGGGATTGGAAGCCATTTTGGATTTCTTGATATTAATCAGCATGTGCATACAGAAGAGTTGTCTAATATCCAGTATTTCAGCCTCCTTGAATAGTTTTTCACCAGAGAAAGTGAGAGGTCTACTATAGATGACCCGAAGAATCCATTTTTGAATTACAACCAAGTCTTTCAGATGGTTATCCGTAGCACCACCCCAACCTATGATTCCATAATTCAGCTGGGACTGCACTAACGCAAAATAGAGCATTCTGAGGTGTCTCACGTCAAGATAATCTTTGAGAAATTTAAGTTTGTATAAAACTCCTCTTAGTTTATTGACCAAATTTTTTATGTGCAAGTCCCACCTCAAATGTCGGTCAATTGTTACACCCAAATACCTAACCGAGTCCGCTTCTGGGATAACTGAACCAGGTGTGATCTCAAGGGGCCCCATGCACGGTAATCCACTGCAGTAGGAAGTAAAGGGCAGATATTTCGTTTTTTCTAGGTTTAGTGTCAATGTGTTGTAACTGAACCACTCCATTAAAATTCTGAAGTCATCCTCTGCCTCCGATTTCAAAGAATCCCACGAATCGGATTCACAAAAAAGTGCAGTATCGTCCGCAAAACCAAGAATTTTACCCCTCACTCTAACATCGAGTAAACTATTTATATAGAGCACAAACAAAAGTGGTCCGAGCACAGTGCCCTGTGGTACACCGTAGGTTACACATAAAGGTTCACTCAGTTCCCCATCAATATCCACCTTCTGCTCTCTGTCTGTCAGGTAACTTTCAAGCAAGTCATAGACTTTTCCACGCAAACCATAATTGCTCAATTTATTAAGGAGCTTTCCATGAGAGACTGTGTCAAAGGCTTTAGATAGATCAATAAAGACGCACAAGGATGGTTTACTCTTATCTAGTGAGTTATAAATGCAGGATGTTAAATGATGTATTGCGTCCTCAGTTGATTTATTCTCTCTAAAACCATATTGATGCTGAGAAATGATGTTATTTTTTTCGCAAAATTTTAATATTCTTGTTTTCAATATTTTTTCCAAGATTTTTGCAATATTAGAGGTTAGAGAGATTGGCCTATAGTTTTCCATCTGCAATCTATTTCCATTCTTGTATAGGGGCTTAACGATTCCGACCTTCAACTTTTTTGGAAAATATCCTCTATCGAAGCAGCGATTTATCAAATGTGTTAGGGGGGTCTTTATTTCATCAGATATTTTCCTCAGCGTTTCTGCTCTGATATTGTCACATCCAGGTGACCTTTTCTGTTTCAGCTGCTTTATTGTCTCAAGAACTTCTTCATTAGTGGCCGGAAATAGACCCATGGAGTTTTTCACTCCTTTGAGAGGTTCTGTGTAATTGTCAGGGATTTTGATTCGCTGTGCGTATACTTGACCCAGAGTACCATAGTAAGAACCAAAACTATTGGAAATATCTTTTTTGGAATCCAGAATCAAACCATCTGTCGATAAAATACTTTCAATCTTTGTGTCTGTTCTTGATCGACCACAGATTTCATTTATTCCCTCCCACAGAGCCTTTGACTGGTTTACGTTGTCTCTTATTAGTTTTCGAGCGTACGTTTTTTTCGCAATTTTAATTAATTTAACTAACTTATTTTTATATGTGAGGTATTCTGTCTTCAGGCGGGTATCATCTGGACAGTTCTGCAGAGCTGTGTAGAGCAATTGTTTTTTATTTATCGATGTTACTAGTGCTGGGGTTATCCATTTTTTTCTGCCTTTACCTCGTTTATTCAGCCTGACTTTTTTCGTATTCTCCTCGATATATGCACTAATTTTTCCTATGAATTCATCCGTCATTTCATCTATACACCGTGAACTATAAAAACTTTCCCATTTCTCCTCATTCAAAGCTGCTTTAAGGGCTGTGTAATCTATGAATTTTCTAAATTCATCTGCAGATTTAGATATGCTAGCTGCTTTTCCACCCAGATCAACAGTCATGGCTATAGGATAATGGTCTGTGACACCGCACTGAAAAATATATGACTGTATGTCTCTCGAAACTTTGGTTTTCACGAAGATGTGATCGATACAAGTTTGACTGAGTGGTCGGGTGCACTCGTTTATGTAGGACTCATAACCAAAAGCGTACATTATATTCTTATATTCTTCAGAGTATTCCGTGCCCGACAATAAATCGATGTTGATATCCCCCGTTACTACATGCATATCACTTTTATCAACCGTCTGAATATACTGCTGGAAATCTTGATTGAACCTTTCGGGGCAAGTGCTTGAAGACCTATACACAGCTGTAAAAATAACGTGCTTGGATTCAATTTCTGTGCTGACCTCGAGAATCTTAATATCTCCTATATTTTTTACCGCATGAGAGAAATTGATCTCATTCCTAACATAAACTATCACTCCATCATTCTTATTCAACACACCCTCACTATATAAAACCGTATAGCCATCGATATTCAACACATCCAGATCATGTACGAGATATGTTTCAGAAAGAACTATGACATGAAATTCCAGCGCAAGCCCATTCAAAAACAAAATCATCTCATCTATATTCTTCATGACACTTCTGATATTAAAATGCACCATATTAAGTTTTGTTGTTTTATATGAAACAAAATGATCTATATCACGAATTATTTTCGCCATAATTGGCTCGTTTTTATACTCTCTTATAAATGGATCCATATCACCCCAAAATTACACCGGGAAACAAAAGAAAAAAACGGAGATAAACTGACACACAAACAAATATAACAACGCAAAAACGGATTACGTAAAATTAAGCGACTATTTCAGATTCCTTTGTGAATTAGTACGCGATCTAGTGTACTTTTCCGGTTTGCCAGTTTTTCTAATAATCTTATCGGGTGTATTCTTTAACTGAAAATTTGTTGGAGTGTCTTTGATGTTCTTAGATTTTTGAGCTCGGACCTCAATGCTTTTCGGATGTAGAATCAGGGATGGACTTGGGGTTGCGGGGTCACTATTGGGTTTTGTGGATTGCTCCTGCGATTGTTGTAATTCCTGGAGTGTATACTCTTTATTTTCTACAACTAGTCTATTGCCCCTTATAAAACAATTTTGTCCTCTTTCCTTCTCCTCAATCATATACTTCCTGAGTGCTCGATATTCGTTTCGCTGCTCCTCTGTTAAATCGCTCGATATCGCGATACCACCCCCCTTCAATTTTCTGCAGTTCTTGATAATTTCAGTTTTCTTGATATTCGATACAAATTCAATCTTTACCGGACAATTTGGTTTTTTTCCCAGGCAGTAAAAGTTATTTATGTCCCCATTATCGACTTCCACTCCCAGCAGGTTTTTAAACTCTGCGCAAATGAAATCCAACGTTATAGTATCGTTTGGTGTTGACCATCCAAAAACAACAATATTATTCTCTTTGGACTTTCTCTCAATTCGGCCAATTTTTTCCCTCAAAGTCAAATTCTCTCGCTCGAGTTGACGAATTTTGTGCTTCAGTTGTTCAAATTCAAGCAATATGTTCGATTCCGAAGCCCTGATACTATTCTTTATTTCAGCCTTACTGTTCTCTATTTTCTCCAAAATATTCTGCACTACTTTATCATCCATAGTACTAAATCAAGTTGAAAAATTTATCGAACTTCCGAAAAAGTAGCTTAACGGGAAGAAAAACGTGATAAAACTCAATCAGAATCAAAACAAAGGGCGACAGGAATCACACACTTCACTTCCTTGGGCCTATAAGGAAGACTTCGAACAGAAAAGGGCCGGCCACGAAAAAATGGGATCGAGGAATTTGGTACGATATGAAAAAGGGTTTATTTATCTAATTGTTCCGTTTTAGCTATGAATCACGCGATAAATGTGCTGTATGGAATCACCCGCTGGACGTACGCTACCTACTTGTTGTTATCAATAGAAGAGATGATATCAACGAATCATAAACAATTTTTTCACATTAACAGTGAATACTTCAATTCTTTTCAGGCGAACATATATGTATCTATACATCAACTTCTTAACTGAAAAATTCAAATTCAATTTTGCTGAATAACTCACTGCGAATTTACGAAATTTTCAGAGCACCACACAAAACGCGTCCACTCCACCATAAGTTTAGACACAATTGAAGTTGAAGTAAAACACTTATATTGAAAGACGATTATATTTTGGTATTACTATATATGATACCAAGCTAAACAAATGACAATTACACTACGAACAAATGTAAGGTGGAATACTACGTTTGCGACCGATTTGACTATTACGAGATAATGAGACTTTACTTGTATTGCAGAGTATATTTTTCACATAGAATTAGGGGAGAATTAACTTATTTCATTGAGACAAAAAGGAGGGAAATTAACAAAGTTGATTGAAAATTTTATTTGTGGGCTGTGAACTCCCAGTGGAATATTCTTATTGGTAACAGTTCTCTTGGAATGGGAATTTTGGATGGAACATTTCGTATTTCTGCTGATCGATAAAGAAGGAATGAGAGAGAATATACTTTACATTACGTTGAATATACTTAACACTAAGCACTAAATATTTCAAGAGCATTCAAATCCATGTTTTCTAAGGGTCATATATACTCATTAGAGAACAAATATTCTGAAATGTTGCAAGTAATAATTCTTCAAAGTTAACACGGATCTGCAACAAGTCGATTAGAAATATCAACATGAAAGATTTTAGCGTCTTCACGGTCACCTGCAATAACAACAATAATGAATTATATTTGACGCAGGCAGGATCGTCTCCTAATAGACGTAAGAGTATCAATGTAAATGCATTCTATGATCTGGATCGTCTTTTTATATGGATGAAGTTTTTCTTTGTGGAAACACCTTAGGACCATAGAAGACATTGAATACAAACATTCGCTATCTATATATATATAAAAGAAAGTCGTGTTAGTTACTTCACTTATAACTCAAGAAAGGCTGAACCGATTTAGCTGAAAATTGGCAGGGAGGTAGTTTACAGCCAGGAGAAGGACATAGGATACTTTTTATCCCGTTCGACAGCATTCCCGTGTGACTTGACATGTAACGTCAGTCACTATAAAACGTGGTATAACAAAAAAGAATCAGACTTGGAATAACAAAATTGACGTATAATGACAGCTATGTAATGACGTATGGATGACAATTTGATATTTGTAAGAAATCTATATATATAAAAGAAAATCGTGTTAGTTACACTATTTATAACTCAAGAACGGCTATACCGATATGGCTGAAAATTGGTGGGTAGGTAGCTTAGAGCCAGGAGACGGACATAGGATACTGTTTATCCCGTTCGTTAGTCACTATAAAACGTGGTATAACAAAAAAGAATCAGACTTGGAATAACAAAACGCAAATGACAGTTATGTACTGGACGTATGGATGACAATTTGATTTTTGTAAGAAATCAATATTAAAACTGTTTCTATTAAATAAATAATTAACAATCATAATGTAATGATGGAGCCATTGCCCATTCAAATAAAAAGTGAAGTGAACTATAAAACGCATCAGACTTGGAATAACAAAACGCAAATGACAGCTAAGTATGATTATAAATTTGATTTTTGTAAGAAATCGATATTGAAACTATTTTCATTAAATAAATAACAAAACGCAAATGGCAGTTATGTACTGGACGTATGGATGACAATTTGATTTTTGTAAGAAATCAATATTAAAACTGTTTCTATTAAATAAATAATTAACAATCATAATGTAATGATGGAGCCATTGCCCATTCAAATAAAAAGTGAAGTGAACTATAAAACGCATTAGACTTGGAATAACAAAACGCAAATGACAGCTAAGTATGGTTATAAATTTAATTTTTGTAAGAAATCGATATTAAAACTATTTGTATTAAATAAATAACAATCATAATGTAATGATGAAGCCATTGCATATTTAAATAAAAAGTGAAGTGAACTATAAAAGGTGATAAACCAAAAACGCATCAGACTTGGAATAAGAAAACGCGGATCTCGAACAGCTAAGTAATTTTGTCTATGAGTGAATGGTTGAAAATTTTGGGTTTTGAATCACCAGGAATTAGAATTAGTAGTTCAAACGAATGTACTCCTGTTGAATTTCCCAACAAAAGGAATCTTATGATACTTTACTGAAAGCAATCGATGATGAAAATGGTGGTTTATATTTCCTAGATGCCCCTGGTGGAACTGGTAAGACATTCCTCATGTCAGTAGTTTTAGACACTGTTCGTGCGAGATCCAACATAGCGGTTGCAGTTGCTTCTTCTGGAATAGCAGCCACATTGTTAGAAGGATGCCGTACGGCTCATTCAGCATTAAAATTACCGTTAAATCTTCAAACTATTGAAGAACCAACGTGTAATATTGCAAAACACTCAGCAATGGCCAAAGTTTTATCGGCATCGAAAATCATCATCTAGGACGAATGCACAATGGCGCATAAACGTGCATTAGAAGCACTTAACCGAACATTGAAAGATTTACGCAATGACTCGAGATGTTTTGGAGAAGCAATGATGATTTTACTGTCTGGCGATTTCCGCCAAACACTGCCAGTAATTCCAAGATATACGGCTGTCGACGAAATAAACGCTTGCCTAAAAATCGTCGAATCTATGGCGCTATGTGAAGAAACAGCAGCTGACAACAAACATGACAGTTGCATTGCTTAATGATACATCTGCTGAAGATTTCTTTGAGCAATTGCTGACTATCGGTAATGGTCAAGTACCTGTCGATGAATCGAGCGGATTGATATCATTTCAAAATAATTTCTGTAATTTTGTCTCATCAAAAGACGAACTTATCAACAATGTATTCCCAAACATTATTTCTAACTACAAAAATAATGAATGGTTGAGTGAGCGAGCAATTTTAGCGGCTAAGAATAAAGATGTAGATGACCTGAACTACATAATTGAAAATAAGATCATTGGAACAATGCATTAATTCAAATCTTTTGACTGCGTCATAAATGAAGATGAAGCCACCAACTATCCAATTGAATTTTCAAACTCCTTGGATATGCCTAGCTTACCACCGCAAAATTTACGCCTAAAGGTTGGCTCCGTTGTAATCATGCTTCGAAACATAAACCAACCAAAACTGTGCAACGGTACGCGTTTGGTGCTTAGAAAATTGATGAACAATGTAATTTACGCGACGATACTGAAAGGAAATTTCAAAGGTGAGGAAGTTCTCATTCCGAGGATCCGAGGAAACCGATATGCCGTTTGAATTTAAAAGACTTCAATTTCCGATCGTCTTGCATTTGTCATGGCCATCAACAAATCACAAGGCCAATCCTTAAAAGTTTGAGGTTTCAATCTAGAACTTCCATGTTTTTCCCATGGTCAATTATATGTGGCATGTTCACGGGTCGGAAGACAATCTGCGTTGTTTGTTTTTGCGCCTGATAATAAAACGAAAAAATGTCGTGTATCACAAGGTACTTCAGTGAAGAGCAACCTATGTACTAAAATACAGAAACAATAATGAATGATTAATGTAGGTACTTAATGTTTTTTTGTATTTTTTAATGAAAACAAAACTGAATAAATTCAAAAATCTGCTTATTTATTGCCTTTAAGGCGGAACAGAGTTCGCCGGGTCAGCTAGTTAATGATAAAAATTAATGACTCAAAAATTATTTATGCAAGACGTGCCTTTACTGTTAGTAATAGTGAAGAACTTGATTTTATATCATTCTACAGAAGGTATGTTGCGTTGAGATCATCAGATGACGACACCCCATATCTTCTATTTCTTGATGATTAAAGTAAAACAACTTTATTTCCGCTAATTTATTTAATTTCACAACAAATTTCGTCATGACAACATGACTTCGTCAGGTGAGTATGGTCTATTTCTACGATATTGTAACGGAAAATGCTATAAACAAGTGGTGGGAATGAATATAATTGGAAAAATACTCTGTGAAATCGCCCAGTATTTGAATTTATCAGATTATAAATTATATACAGGTCACAGTTTTCGTCGCACGGCAGCTACTCTTTTAGTTAATGGAAGAGGTGATCATCCATCGGAAACGTCATGGAGGTTAGAAAAGTTCTTCTACTGCCGAGGGATACATTGAAGAAAGCATTAATAATAAAATTTAAACGGCACAGAAAATCTAGGGTTGAGGTGAATCATCTTAAGTGCAAATTGTTGAATCGGTAACAATTTCAATCTCATCTAGACATTCTTCAGCGTCTGGAATTGTCATAAAAAAATGTAAAAACTGTACTTTCAATTTTCATTCATCAAATTAAATAAATTTTTGGAAATATGTGAACTGCTCGATTGTAGGAAAAATTGAGTGTGTAATTCGAGCGCAAATTCTTTGTAGATTCCAAGTGATTGCCGCGCCACGAAGGAGCTCTCTTTCAATCGACAATATATCATTTTGCGCTATGAATACACAAATAGCTATTGTCTTCTTGATTCCAAAATTTTATTATTTGAGAAAATAATATCAAACTCAACCGTCATTGGAATAATGAACCATTGAGAGAAATTTGACTAGTTCTTTTCTATGATTATAAAACGATTGAAATTTCAAGGCCATTCGGGAAAAATGATTCTTACGAATATTTATTTTGATACAAAAATCCACGAAGTGTGATGATTCATAAGTCAGAGTGAGATGTGGGTCGGCAAGTGTTTCTGCTGCAACTGTTGATTGTTATATATGTCTGTTCATCTTTTGGAACGGTTTTCACGTGGCAAGATTGCTTTATCGATTTTCTTGATCTTTTATTTTACGCTAATTTTGTCTTCTGGGTGTTTATTTCGGGACGAGTGACACATAACGATTTGGATTCGAAAAGTGAGATGTGATTTATAGTTGGATTATAGTTCAACTTTATAAAATGAAACGAAAACTCCCCAACTGACAACAATATTGAAACAAAACATAAATTAAAGTACACACAACCTAAATCATTTGGAATGATCAGGTATTTTTCAGAAATATTTGTTCATTCAATAAAATCCCTTACACATCAACGCATGTCATTTTGATATAAATTGTTTATTCACAAAAAATATTTGCTGTATTTAAGAATTTTAGACTTTGTCTATTGTAATATTTTCAAATAATTTGATCCTATTGACTAGAAAGCATTTCAGAGTATTATATATATAGATTTAGTAACGTACCTATGAATGGCGGCAATTTTCTTATAAAATTGAATATTATTATTATAATTCGATATAAGAAAAACAAATGTTAACTTCCTCTATTTTATTGATTTACACGACAATTGTTTCGTCATACCATGACTTCATCAGGTGAGTATTAAAACTGAGGTATACAATGCAAAACATGACCTTAAATACACAGCTCTGGTACAAAAAATAGAGGGGTGGAAAGAGATGGTTTACAATCAATGAAAAATTTTAAGTAGGGATGATCTGTTTAACAAATGATTGCATAAGTTGAATTTGGTTTATTATTAATATAACATTTTTCATGTTCTCGTATCCTTGTTTGGAATGAACGGCCTGTGTGTCCCACATATACACATGGGCAATCACTATATGTTAACTTGTAAACTCCTGATTTTTTTGTTTTTAGGAATGACTTCTTTAGTATTTTTTATTAAGCTGTCTGAAGAATTAATGGTTTTAAAAGAGATGTTATAATTTTCATTTTTCTTTAATTATCTTGCAATCTTTTCAGATTTTTGGCCTATGTATAATAAGTTAATGAAATAAAATTTGTTTCGTTTGAATTTTGAAATTTTGGATATACAAGTGATTGCTTTGTTGTAATTTATTTTATTAAGTAAATTATCTATAATTGACGGATTAAAATCATTATTGAAAGCAATTTGCCAAAATTTTCTTTCGTCATGGATATGTTAACCAATCTATAAAGCATACTATTGTAAACTGATAATTTTTGTGAAAATGGATGGTTTGAAGTATAATGAATCGTACCATCTGTATGTGTAGGTTTCCTGTATACGGAAAAGTCGTGTCTATTATTCATTTTGGTGATTTTTAAATCTAATTCACTCATTAAGATGAAGTAAATAATAGCATCAATTTCTTAGATTTAAAAATCACCAAAATTAATAATAGACACGACTTTTCCATATACAGGAAACCTACACATACAGATGGTACGATTCATTATAATTCATTTTACTTCCATTATACATCCATTTTCACAAAAATTGTTTGTTTACAATAGTATGCTTTATAGATTGGTTAACATATCCATGACGAAAGAAAATTTTGGCAAATAGCTTTCCATAATGATTTTAATCCGTCAATTATAGATAATTTACTTGATAAAATAAATTACAAGAACTTGTATATCCAAAATTTTAAAATTCAAACGAAACAAAATTTATTTCAATAATTTACATAGGCCAAAAATCTGAAAAGATTGCTAGATATTTAAAGAAAAAAGAAAATTAAATCATCTCTTTTGAAACCATTAATTCTTCAGGCAGCCTAATGAAAAATAATAGAGACGTCATTCCTAAAAACAAAAAATCAGGAGTTTACAAGTTAACATGTAGTGATTGCCCATGTGTATATGTGGGATAGACAGGCCGTTCATTCCAAACAAGGATACGAGAACATGAAAAATGTTATATTAATAATAAACCAAATTCAGCTTATGCCAACCATTAGTTAGAGACTGGTCATAATTTTAATATGAACTATGAAATGTTATTTGTATATGCTGCTTTGTTCTCAGATTTTCAGACAATCTTTGTTGTTAACCAAAATACACCCTAGATTTTTTCTTATTTGTACATGTGGAGTTGATGTTGTTTTGTTTGAGTCAATTGCAAAGTTCGGTAATAATTTTTGGAATATAATTGATACTGTAAAATTTTTATCTTTTTCTTGAAGAGGTTGATATATGGATGCTAGTGATTTATGATGCAGTTTTTTGGAAATTAATGTATCTATTCGTTATAACCGTTAGTTGATGCTAATGCTTCTAGAACTTTCTTTCTTTTTTAAAATTTTTATACCTATCAATGATGGAAAGTAGCCTGTGTACAAATAAGTGGAAAGCGGACATTTTGATAATACGTGAATGGGAGTTACTATTATGGATTAAGGTGTCTGTGAGGGTGGGTTTTCAGAATATGTCGAATTCGAGGAGATTATTTTTTCTAATAATTTTAATATCCAGCTAATTCAGTGAATTATCGGGGTTTTCTGTTTCCATGAAAAATTGAATTGTGTTACAGTGAATTCTGAAAGTTTTAAAAAATTTTTATTTCTTTGATAGAGCCTAACCAAATAAAAAAGACATCATCGACATATCTCTTCCAATAAAGAACTTTCTTATTCAAATTGTTTTTGTGGTGAAAATTTTATTTTTCAGATAAATCATAAAAATTTCACTTAACAGTCATGATAGGAGCAAACCCATAGGAAGTTGTTGGTAAATTTTGTTGTTAAATTTGAAATAACATTGTTTCAGGTGTATTTATAGTGAAATCATTGTTTCACGTATAATTTTAGTGGTGAGTGATAGATTTTTATGTAAAAGATCTTTGATTATGATTTTTATTATTTCTATGTTTGGTATGGAGGGGAATGAATTGGCAACATCGAAGGAAATAAGTTTTGCATTAGGGGGGATTTTGGAGGATTTTGGAAGTTTTGAATCAAATCTGGTAAAATCATATTAGGGAGCTTGCAGAGTTTTGTTGCAGGTGTACTTATAGAGTTATGATAATAATAATAATAATAATTGTTTATTGACCCTTTTAAACAAATACATGTATAGGACAGGCAAAACAGCAGGTTACAATAAATCAGAGATATATTCATGCACATTATAGTAACATCTTTCCAGTAACAAAGATTTAATAGATTTTTGAAAGTCTCTAGTACTAAGAGACCTAACACTATGTGGTAGATGATTATATAAAACAATACTCTCATACATTGAGGCCATTCCAAATCTAGATGTTCTATGTATCGAAATTTTTTCTGCTTTTGTAAGCATGAAAACTGGATAATTTTTTTATATTTTTTTCATTCTCTTTAATATAATTTAAATATCTCAATATGAAAATGGATGCTACTGCAAGACTAGCATGTTCTAAAAATAGTGGTCTAGATGAGATCGATGAGATATGTTGAACATCATTCGCAGAGTTCGCTTCTGCAAAACAAAAACTCTACCAACATAGGTTGAGTTACCCCATAATATTATATTATACGATAAGTGACTATACACCAAACTATAGTAAATGTTTTTGAGGGAATTCATGGAAAGTGTATGTTCCACTTTATTGATAGCATAATAAGAGGAATTTAATTTCTTGCACAAAACGTCAATATGTGTATTCCATTTCAAATTCTTATCAATGTTAAAGCCAAGAAATCTAGCACTATCTATGGACGCGGTAAAAAAGACAGTCGTACACATAGGAAATTCAATGTTAATCTTGAGTCCAGTGGTGCAGTGGACGAATCAAAACCTCAGCGCGATGCGATGACGAATAAACGACTGTTTTCTCTCATTGGCTTAGATCGAAGCATTCCACCCCCTGCCATTGAGAGGGAACAGTCATTTATTCGTCATCACATCGCGCTGAGGTTTTGATTCTTCCACTGCTCCACTGAACTCTATATTAACATTGAATTGCCTATGTTTCCGACTGTCTTTTCCATATCTGTATATGAGATAATGGGTTTCATTGGACAATCTGTTTTATGTATTTTAGGAAGGGTGTAGAGTAATGGAATTCTAGGATACATAATGATTAGTGAAGATTTTATGTCTGAAATTAAGTTAGGGCAATTAGGGTGGCTTGTTTGACAGAATTTTGAAATTTTGAAGTGGGATCAATTTTGAGTACCAGGGAGTTTTCTGGTCTTGCCTAAATAATCTGATTTGTTAAGAATCCTTACCGTAATACCTTTATCAGCTTTTGAGAAGATAAGTTCGTTTTCTGAAACTGAAAAGCTGACAAACGTAGCAAGATAACGATTCTCAACGAATTAGATTATTAAGATAAGACCCAAAAATTATTAGATTCAGAACTTTCTGGTAGTCAAAATGGACCAAACAAGCCATCAATAATTGCCCTAACTTACCTTCGGACATAAAACCTTCACTAACCATAATGAAACCATAACTCTACACCCTTCCTAAGATACAATAAATTGTCCAGTGAGACACATTGTCTCATACACAGGTACAGTCTGGAAGCACCTCAATATAATTTTACCAGATTTAATCCAACACACTCCAAAATATTCTATCAAAAACGCCATTAAACTTACTGACGAACTTGAATCCCTCAAAATCCTCCCTAACGCCAAACTTATTTCCTTCGATGTTTTCAATTGATTTCCCTCCATAGCAAATATAGAAATAAAAAACATAATTTAACCTTTTACATAAAAATGTATCACTCGCCACTCAAATTATACGTTAAACAATGGTTTTGTCCGAAATATGCCTGAAACAAAGTTATTTCCCATTTAATAACAAAATGTATCAACATCTAGATGGTTTTCCTATGGATTCGCCCCTATCACCACTGTTAAGTGAAATTTTTATGACTTATCTCGAAAACAAAATTTTCTCCATAAAAAGCAGTTCGATTAAAAAAGTTCTTTATTGGAAGATATAGTATGTCGAAGATATTTTTTGTATCTGGTTAGGCTCTAATAGGTAACTAAAAAAAATTTTTAAACTTTCTGAATTCACTTTAGTCAATTTATAATGGAAGCAGAAAACCCCTAAATTACTTGGATATTAAAATTATAAGAAGGAATAATATCCTCGAATTTAACATATACTGAAAAACCACCTTCACAGATACCTTAATCCATAATAATAGCTCCCATCTACGTAACATTTAAAATGTCCGCTTGCCACTCATTTGTACACAGGCAACTTTCCATTATTGATAATTTGGAAAAATAAATTAAAGTTCAAGAAACATACCCATGAACTAGCGGTTTTAACGAAAATATAATAGATAAATTAATTTCCGCAAAACAGTATAAAAATCACATATCCATATCAGCATCCATATATCCGCCTCTTCAAGAAAAAAATAAAGGGAAATTTTACAGTATCAACTTTATTCCAAAAATTAGTACCCAAATTTTCAATCAACTCAAACAAAACAACATCCACAGCATGTGTACAAATGAGAAAAATCTAGGGTTTATTTTGGTTACAAAGATTGTCTGAAAATTGGAGAACAAGCGGTATACACAAATAACATTGCAGTGAATGCTCTGCCTTTTACAAAGGTCAAACTGGTCGTTCAATCAACATTAGAGTTGACGAACATAAAAAACCGTACTCCAAAATAAAACAACTGGTTTTATTGCCCATTGCATAAAAGACTTCAAAGACTTCTGTAAAACCGAAATTCTACATTCAGGTAACAAAATCAAAAAGTTGGGCATCATCGAATATCTGGAGATCTCTTTGGCTCCCAAAAACATTTGCCGATAACAAATGATCAGTTGGAATTTCATATATCCCCATTACTAACATCTCTTAATAACTATCGGGTGTTTTTTTCGAGTGATAGAACTTTAAATTGAAATAAAACACATTTAAATTAAGATTGAAGCTAATTTGAAAGATAATTTTATGATATTTATGTTTTCAAAATAATTTTCGTCATATGTCCACTACGATTAGCTCTGAGGAACCACTTTTTAGAGTAATTCAGGCCTTATTTCATCAATAACACGAGTTATGTTGGCTTCCAAAGGTCTGTTGTTTCTGGTTTATCAGCATAAACCAACGATTTGACATAACCCCCAAGAAAATAATCCAGTGGAGTTATGTCGCATGATTTTGGAGGCCAATTAATTGGACCATTTCTCGAAATAATGTTATCGCCAAATCTTCCTTTCGATAAATTAATTATTACGTTAGAAAAGTGAGGTGTAGCACCATCTTGTTGGAATCAAAATACTTCTGGGTCGATATCATTCAAATTTTGAAACAAATAATCATCGATCCCTAACGAACACCATTCACTGTGGCATTAGCTCCAGCATAGTTTTCAAAGAAATATGGACCGATGATGCCTGCAGCGTGTAAAACATACCATACGTTTTTCAGGATGCAATGGAACACGCAGAACTTCGTGAGGATTGTTTTCACTCCATATACGGCAATTTGCTTGTTTACATAGCCGTTCAACCAGAAATGAGCTTCATCACTAAACACAATTTTACGATAAAAAGTGTGGCTCAACTTCAAGCTATTCTAGGGCCCAATCAGCAAATAAACTATGCTTACTATGGTCAAGTGGCTTTAGTTCTTGAACCAGTTGGATCTTGTATGGGTGTAGACCAAGATCTTTACGCAAAATTTTCCATGTGGTGGATGCACAGAGTCCAACTTGTTGTGAACGTCGACGAATATACAAATCTGGATCATTAAGACTATGACTTACAGCAGTGATATTTTCTTCTGTACTTACAGTTCTTTGTCTTGTTGCATCGAGTAGAGAAAATGTTGTCCGATTCTATCGATAGTTCGACGAATAAGCTGCTCTGATGGACGATTATGTAAACCATAAATTTCACGAAGTGCTCTATAAGTTTGGCGTATAGAACACTGTTATGTAACACGAGTTACGTTGGCTTCCAAACTCGACATAACCCCAAAGAAAGTAATCCAGTGGAGCTATGTCGCATGATCTTGGAGGCCAATTTAGTAGACCATTTCTCGAAATAATGCTATCGCCAAATCTTTCATTCAATAAATCAATTGTTACGGTAGCAGCATAAGGTGTAGCACCATCTTGTTGGAACCAAAGCACTTCTGGGTCGATACCATTCAAATTTTGAAACAAATAATCATTGATCATCGATCTGTAACGAGCACTATTCACTGTAACATTAGCGCCAGCATCGTTTTTAAAGAAATATGGACCGATGATGCCTCCAGCCGGTAAACCACACCATACAGTGCATTTTTCAGGACGCAATGGAACCTGCAGAACTTCTTGAGCATTGTTTTCACTCATATACGGCAATTGAGCTTCATCACTAAACACAAATTTACGATAAAAAAGTGGATCAACTTCAAGCTCTTCTAGGGCCGAATCAGCAAACAAACGACGCTTATAATAGTCAATTGGCTTTAGTTCTTGAACCAGTTGGATCTTGTATGGGTGAAGGTCAAGATCTACAAAATTCTCGCAAAATTTTCCGAGTGGTGGATGCACAGAGTCCAACTTGTTTTGAACGTCGACTAATAGACAAATCTGGATCATCATTAACACTATGACTTATGACTTTGTCGTGTTGTTTTTTGCATCGAGTAGAGAAAATGTTGTCCGAAATCTATCGATAGTTCGACGAATAACCTGCTCTGATGGACGATCATGTAAACCATAAATTTCACGAACTGCTCTATAAGTTTGGCAAATAGAACACTGATTTTGAAAATAAATTTGAACAATTTGTGAACGTTATTGCGGCGTGAGTTTTTTCATGATAATCTGTCAATGCTTACTGAACAGAAATGTCAAAACAACGTGGCTTCTATTATTAATGCCTTCTGTGAAATCACAGTTATCCCTATCGAAAGTTCTATCACTCTAAAAAAAACACCTGATAGTTCCGTTGAAAAATAAGCAAATATCGTCAACAGGTATAACTTACTGTTTACAACCTCACACAAAAGAAAAAACCGTCACTTCTATCTGAAATATATAAAGTGTATCTTAAGTTAATTCTTCTTAGTTTTGAAAATGGGTTGCAACCCGAAATTTTTTCAACAACATAAATTAAATTTTGTGAAACTCAAGCCAAGTGTATTTGTCTATTAATTTCCGAAAATTATTGGATATTTGTATTTCTCTTCTTTTTTTGTCAAGTTTGAATAGCTATATAAGAAGTGCAGATGTAATTTTTAAAGTTACTTCAAAATGTAAACCTGAAGAAGCGACTGTGTTGTCGAAATAATTGCTGTGAATCAATGAATTATGGAAATATTATTTATTATTTTATTCGAAAAAGAAGGAAGACATTTAAAAAAAAAATTGATTCTTTGAAACGTTACTTACTATAATCCGACAAAGTGCTTTGAATAGCTAAATGAATAATAATAAAATAGTTAACTGTATTCATTATAGTGTACAAAGTTCACAAAAGGTTCAACATTTAGAAAAACTGCATAATCTAATTTAAAAACTTGTATGTTACGCAGTAGATTTATTTTACAGATTTGAAATATCGAAAAAAATTAGAGCAGCTTCCCCATTTCTCAAGATCTAGACACGCCACTGCTGTAATGTTCTCCAAGTAGGAAAGCAATAATTCCACTAGAAAAGGGGTCAATTGTACGCGGCACCTTTTTGTTTTCCTGAAGGGAGGGTCACATTATTTGAATATAGCAGAATCGTACGGGATAACTATTTTTAGACGCGGTGACTCAGAACTCCAGATTTAGATCGTTTTGTTTAGAACTGTGGTGTTGTACTTTACGCGAGCGCGTAGTCAGGGTCGGGTCCAAGAACGGGAACAAGAATGATTCAGAGAATCGGTTAATGAGCAGTGGAGCTCATCCAGACCAAGGAAGGTCGAACCGAAATTAAGACTTTTCAGAAACAAGGCAGGACGCAATTGTCACTTTATACGAATTTACAAAATACTATACAAACTGATAAAAAATATTAGAGTACTGATCTTCCCTTAGGAGCATCAACGCGTTGATAGATTGTAAAACTGTTTGATGTCGAATCAAATAGGAATCCAAATGAAATGTTGAGAAAAAAAATTATATAACATTCACTCAGTGTAAGGAGCTTCAGCGCGCTCGTTTATTAATATCTACCATATCTTATGGTATGATTGACAGCCCTCTATCTTTCCTCAAAAATTTTCCAGTGGTCGAAAAAATCATCGACTAGTTAATGTTTTTGATCCACAGTTAGCCAATTCGGCACCCGCTTCGAATCAATGCAAAATAAAGCCTACGCGTTTCTTCAATACTCATATATTTAAAATGTCAGATATTTCTGACACTTTATTTTTTGAAATATGTTTATCTTCTACAATTTTAATTTCAAAAAGATTTTTTATTCAAAAATCTTTTAGAATTAAATTTATGTCTAAAACAAGCACCGCTTACATTTAATAGACGTATATAATCAAAACTCAAAATATAATGTCAAATGGAATACATAAACCAACAGATATACGAAAGTAATTAAAATTAATAAATAGATATTTAAAGGAGACAAAATTTTGTTTCTGGTCTTACCTTTAAGAACACCAATTGCCTTTTAAAAACATGAACATGAAATGGATACATTTTGGCCTTCACGAACACTTTCACTTACGGCAGGAATATTCTCTTCATTTCTTGCTTTTCTTTGTCTCACTGGCCCTGTAACATCATGAAGTGTAAAATTTATTCCAAACTTCTTCACTTAACGTTCATCCCTTCTTTATATCTGGACGATTATAACGTCCCAAAATTGGAGTTAAAGCGCGTGAAGTTAGAGTAACAGATCATGATTTTTCATAATAAATTTGGATTATTTGTAAACGTTGTTGCAGCGTGTACCTTTTCGTGATTAAATGGTAGACATTGACAAATACAACTGTCAATGTCGCAAATAACCAATGGCTGCCAGGTGTGAGTAATGTCAGTTAAAAAATGGGGCGTTCCCTTTGAAGTACCCCCTATAATTGATACCCTCTGTTTGAACTCCCAAAGTTGGCTTATGGGCGGATCTTTTCAAAGTACGTGGAAATCGTTGAGACTACCTCATTTCGAAGTTACGCGATGTAATCTTAAGAATTTTCTCTTTTCAGATGTTAGTTTCATCGCCAATTTTTCCACCTCTTGAACTCTTGAGCAGAAATACTGTTTATTTTTACGATTTATTATAAATAAAAACTCTTTTAACTTTCCCCAAAAACCTGAATGAGTAGATGACATAATTTTCCTATTTACATCCGAGGTCACGTTAAAAGCGCGATCAGAAATAATTCAGATGGAAATGATAAACTGGGTGTTCTTGAAGTTTTCTGGTTATCATAAATATCGTAAACCGGAGTTTTTTTTTATTATACGATTCTAAATATATGTGAACTGAATGATGTGCATAATAAATGTGATTCATAAATGGTGACTCATTCAAGAGATTTTCTCGGAAATTTTCCCTGTAATTTTTTTAAAGCTATATGTGTTTTATAAGAATGGTGAAAAGCACTCGCGTGGAAGCTTTTCTGCACTTGTTCAACTACCCATTTCCCCTGAAAATTTCAATCATGTGAATTACTTTTGAAGAAGCTACATATGATGAATAAAAACATTTGTGCATTCTGTTCATCCTGCTGAATCCAGACATTTTCATTCGGTAGGATTGTATCTATTGCATTAGGAAATAATACAATAGATCCTATAATTTTAATTTCAAACAAATGTTATTCAAAAATTCTTAGAATTAAATTAATGTGTTGTAAGCACAGCTTATATTTAATAGATGTATAAAATCAAAACTCAATATACAATATCAAATGGAAAAAATAAATTTGAATTGTCAATTAAAATTAAAAACAATTAGAATTACGGTCAGGTCTTCATCAGTCAAACTTCACATTTAAAAAAATAGATCAAACAACAACAAATACAACTTACCTACAGATTTTTGTTATCCTCGTTTGAACACCAACTTTAAAATCCAAGATATTCTATGTCAGGGGGTTTAAAGAAAACCATATAATACCTTGCTTTTTGAGTTTGCCACTTCAACTTGACTTATGCAATATTGCCCTTAACGGATCATCAGTTGAATACTTCATTATTACTACTACAAGAAGTACCTCTACAATTAGGAATTCATTTTTTCAATGTAATTCTCAACACCGCAACATCTGACATAACTATCCACATTATTTGCAGATTTTCTTTATTTATCGGCATATGTAAATAATTTTTTGAGTATTCATGACAAAAACTGTTAACAAAACCAAGATCCATGAGCGTATCGAAAATTGATTTTACAAATTTTCCCAACTTAATTGATAGTTGATTCAGAAATCGCATAAGTCTGTATTTAGGTTATTAGAGAAATTAAATAATTAATTTCATTATTTCACTCGGTATTATTCATAATAGACCATACATGATATAGTTTGTTGAAATCAGGTTATCATGAAGCTTTAAAAAATACGCGAATCACCCAGTATGAAAATATACAGGGTGTTCCATTTGAAATAAATTGTCGTGTGCCAGTGTTTTTCATAATCAATAAAAAAACAGGAAACCCGCTCTAATAACAGATTATTTTTAAAATTGAAAAATAAATTAAAAAAACGATAAGTAGTCAACAAATTCGATAAAGTGAAATAGTTTTCAGAGTGTATAATAATAAGTGACAAACACAGAAAATTTCTCATACAAAAAGCTCGGTGTTCCTAATGCTAAATCATATTTTATAAATTATTATTCACTAATATCGTTGCCAACTTGATGTCAAGTATCCCACGCTTTTTGTATGAGATTTTTTTGTGTTTATCACTTAATATAATACATTCTCTGAAAATTATTTAATTTTATCGAGCTACTTGACTACTTCTTGTTATAACAGCTTATTTTTTTGAAATTATTTTTTACTTTTTAGTTTGATTTGTTATATAAAGGGTTTTCTAGTTTTCTTAACTATCATTTATTTTTACATTTTTAGTCTTAAGTCTAACTTAAACTTTATATAAGTTGAAAAAACGACTTTTTAGTAGGTTTCATTCTCTGAAACCTAACCTTGATATATTCGATAAATCCATAATCCTGGTCAAATAATTTTATTGTCTTTGGTCAATACGACGTTTTATATGTGTGAAAATTCACGTTAAAATACCGTTATATAGATCATTCTCATATTAATAATAATATATTTATCAAAAAAATATATGAGACAGTATTTTAATTTCCACAAAAATGTTTGATACAACAATTGTTTCAAAACGATGTGGTTTCTTCAGGTATCTACATTCTACTGACTGATGGTGTCTAGTATAACAAAGTTTAAATACATTCAAGTACGTGACAAAATAATGGTAAAAGCAAGTCATAAAAACTTAGGGCGTTTATTGGAGTTCACCGCTAAAAAATGTTATTCGGGAAAGATATTCAGTAATGGGGATCTGTCAACATCTGTTTGTTCATTCAATAGGATTTTACGGGCGTTGTACCTGTTGATTTCCAAAGATTCTAAAAGTGTTAATCTAGAATTTCTGCTTTCGACTTGGATAATTCCATAGTTATCGAAATTATGCCTGAATTTCTTAAGATGATTAGCATATGTCGAAGTGGTGAAACAATTGTTGTATTAAACATTTTTGTGGAAATTAAAAAACTGTCTCTTATAGATTTTTCAATTAAAATGAGTTTCCACCAAGTAAAGACCGAATCAATCAAACAAATATATTAATACTTTAAGACATAATGATTATGTTTAATACAGGTCAAAAATTTTTGGAAATTCACTAAGTGTTTTACTTATTGCAGAAAAAGTCATTTACATCATTGTGAAAAGACTTACTCAAGAATAAGGATTTTCAGATGATAATTGGACAATTTAATCAATTTGATTATAAAAAGATTTTAAGTTTTTAAAATGTCTTAGAAACACTATTTCTTTTCATAGACCTATATAATTATCAACATCTTTATAACGAGGTACAGTATTTCTAAAACATTTCATTTAATTTGATTTCAAAAAGTTTTTAAGAGATTTTTCAGTTCAATTTGTGGATATTTCGGAAAATTGATCCAGTTATTATCTGGAATATATTTAAAAAACCTTCAATTTACATAGCAATAGCATTTTCAAGTCAAAATGTAAGAACGAAGGACAAAAAGTAATATCTTGCTCAAGAAATTGTCAGCGTTTTTTTAATAATTACTTCAAATTGTTACAACTTATGACACAATCTATATTTTCAATACTTGTAAGTCATATTATGATAATACTCTTTTCACATAAATAATTGTCATCGGAATGCGATCAAAATTGTTTTGCGGGAACGTCTACTTTAGTGACTTACTAATGGTGATTAATGCTGTGTACCCTTGAAAACCATAGCTCACTTTATGACACGTTCTTCATTACCTAGCCCCTTTAAAGGCCGTCGTTATTTCAACCTGCATTAAAAAATTGTAATGGTATTATTATTCAACGCAACCCACTCTGCTTCATATTATTTCTATTTACGCTTGGGATGCTGTTTGTATATTTTCTTAGTATCGCTATAATGAGTGTGTCATCTAATTGTTTAATGTGATGATATTAGGTTATTCTAACTATTCTCGGAATATGATTTATAGTTTTGGTGGCACGTGGCTGATACATTTATCAATTGCGGGGAACTTTTCGATTTCACAATTTGTCAAGTTATTTTCGAGCGATTTAATTAAATAACAAGGGAGTAAATATTAATTCGTTTTTCAAGCTCAAAAAATGTATATATTCTAAAGAAAATGAATTAAAAAATCATTAAAAATATTGCCCATCACAGCTTACTACTTTTCCCCACCTCTCAGGAAATTTTCAAATCCCGTTTCGGATAACTCCGTGTCTTCTGAGACGATCCACTGTTGAAGCCACTTTTCGATTTCTTCGAAAAATGGAAGCTGTGACCTGCCAAATCGTATTGCGAAACGGCCAGTGGTCAGAAGGCGCAATGTCCGGAGAATACGGCGGGTGCGTATTTGATCGTTACTAAATATTTTTTGACAATTTTTGTGACGTGAGGCCGAGCATTCTCATGCAAAAGAATTACTTTATCATATCTGTCCTTATATTCAGCCTTTTTTTTTTCTTGTAATCCACGGTTCAAACGAAATAAGTCTGTACCGATCACCCCTAATGGAAACCCAGGTCAACAGCGCCCCCTTGGTTCTACCAGATACTACTTTAGAATCATGAATGTTCGGCTCTGATGTTGAGGTGGATGGCAACGACTGGTCGTGCAAAGCGTAGTACTTTTTTTCTTGAGGTTATCCTGGAAGATCCATTTTTCGTCGCCAGTCACTAACCAGTGGAAAAACCCCTTCTTTCTTGCCTTTGAAGTGTTCGCAAGAAAATAATCGCCTGTTCGGATCTCTTCGTTCAAATTCATAAGGAATCCAATTGCCTTACTTTTGAATCAGGCCCCTAGATTTCAAAGGTACAGACACTGTTTGTTGGGTCATCCCCAACGTAACTTCAAACTCTTTCGTTATACTCGGATCTTCATCGGGTTATATCTGTAATTCATCGTCTTCGAATATTTTTGGCTATCCCGAGCGAGGTCTATTTTCATCGCTTAAATCAAACGTCGAAACCATTCTCTACATGACTTGTCAGTTGGATCATTGTCACCGTAAACTTTCACAAGAATACAATAAACTTCAGCAGCACTTTTCTTCCAATTAAAACAAAAAACTGAAACTTTGCTGAAATGCTGTTGAGTTATCAAAAAAACTGACATTTTCAACAGCGTAGCAGAAAACTTTTTTTATGAAAGTCAAAACAATTCAAACTGGGGGTTATCGGCAGATGTCCAATCCATCTAAAGGCGTGGCAATCAACTGTTACTATTCAAAAATTTAATGTTCTTATAGCCATCTTTTGGAAAAGGACCGAATTAATTGTTACTTCGAATAAAATAACATGTAAAGAAGGAAAGCTTAAAAGATGCTTACTTGATGCTCTAATGCGAACACTGATATTTAAAGTCAAGGATAAGTTCTACTACAAGTTCATTGAAATATTAAGATTTCGTTATTGAAAATTTCAAAATTGTCAATAGAATATACAGGGTGTTTTCAAGGTGAGACTTTCTCAACATAAGGTAAAACTCATTCAAGTCAACCATTTCAATAAAAATTGCCTATATATTAGGAGTTCAAATAAGTTTCCGCCGTTTTTTAACACAAATTAAATATTCATTATAGATGAACGTTAATATAAATTTATTTAAAATATTGCCCATCACTTGCAACTACTTTTTCCCATCTCTCAGGCAGCATTCGAATCCCACGTCTGAAGAACTCCTTGTCTTTTGAGGCTATCCACGAATCAACCCAATTTTTGGTATCCTCATAAGATGTGAACCGCTGCGCCGTCAGAGCATGTGCCATGGACCGGAACAGGTGATAATCGGACGGTGCAATGTCTGGTGAATACGGCGGGTGGGGTAACACTTCCCAATCAAGTGTTTCCAAGTACTTCTTCACGGGAGCCGCAACGGGAGCATAATCGGCGTTCCATATCTCTCGGCTTTAATTCGTACGGAACCCAATTTCCTTGTTTGTGAATCATTCCTAATGATTTTAAACGATGTGAGACTGCTTGCTGAGTGACTTCTAATGTTAGAGCAAGTTCTTTTTGTGTTTGAGATTAATCTTCCTCCAATTCTGCATCCTCGTAAATTTTTGGCCTTCCACTGCGATCTTTGTCTTCTACGTCGAAATCACCGTTTTTAAACTTTTGAAACCACTCTCGACACGTTCTCTCACTCAAAGCACCCTCACCATATGCTTCTACGAGCAACTGATGCGCCTCAGCAGCAGATTTCTTTAAATTAAAGAAGTAAACTAATATTTTCCGCAAATAACGCTTACTTGGCACAAATTTTGACATTTTCAACTTATAAAAATTATATTTTACCAATATAAAATCAATGATATTAATAGGTTATGTTGTTCTTGAATGTCCAAACTATTTTTTAAGCCGGTTATCATCTGCAAAAGCTAACCGAAACTCCGTGCCGCGCCATCTACAATAAAACGTCGGAAACTTATTTGTACTCCTAATAATATATTCTAAGGAAAAAATATATAATCCAATTGTAGTAATACGAATTCGATTCCATGCAATTTAAGTCCGGTTAGGTTAGTTCTGGTTACGCCAGATGGTATGTGTCAATTCAAACACTGCATCGAGAATGCCTTCAAAAATCAAAAATTTTAAACGGACTTGTGAGTTTTTTTCCTTTCGCTAAACAAGTCTATTTGGAAACTGGTGATCTAGAAAATCTCTCACAGGATTAGAATAATCATGCTAAAACCACATTTCGTTTCTTGTCTGCGTAGGCAACACTGCCATTATTCCAGGAATAATCTGAAGG
Source organism: Megalocaria dilatata (assembly GCA_034642435.1). Taxonomy (NCBI): domain Eukaryota; kingdom Metazoa; phylum Arthropoda; class Insecta; order Coleoptera; family Coccinellidae; genus Megalocaria; species Megalocaria dilatata. The sequence continues at coordinate 44,135,221 of CM067859.1, read as the reverse complement.
AAATTCAAATATGCAGCACTGTCGCTATTTCCTTCTAAAAAATGGGGACCTATCACACCATTACCGATAACTGCTTCCCACACATTTATTGACCACTTCTATTGATGGTCGACTTCCCTTATCATTCTTGGATTTTCGAAAGAGTAATACTGAAATTTGTGCTTATTGGCAAAACCACAATTGTGAAAATTCGCTTTATTGCTGAATAAAATAAAATCGGTACGGTTTTGTTCTATTTGAAAATTTGAGGAGTAACAAAAATCAAAACGGTTTTTAAAATCATTAGCGGTGAAACTTGAGCTTTTTGAGGATTCTTTGAACCTAAAACTCACTTACACCGCAGGCAACACGAAGCTTCCTTTGGCTTATTTATGGATTTCCTTTTACATTCAGTAAAACCTCATGTTCCTTGTTTCCATTAGTGACCAATGTTATTCTTTGTTCTTGACACCTCCTGTCTCTACATATCTGTTCAAAAGCCTCCGAAAACTAGATTCTTTCGGATGTTTCCTCTCGGGATATTTTGCAACATAAGTTCGACTCACTAAAAGAGTTTCTGTGGAACTGTCTCAACATGGAAATCATATCAATCATTTAATTTTTCCCAAATTCATCCTGATTTATTCCATTCGAAAGTAACTTTTAGCTCTAAAAACCATAACTTAATTCATAATCTTTTAAATATCATACAGATTTATTTTTTTAACCTCCTACAGCTTTTAATTACAAAAAAATTTCACTTAAAAACTTTTTGAAATTAAATTAAATAAATGTTTTATAAAACACAAAAGACATATAGAAATAACACTCCTTACACAGTACCGAAAGGAATGAAATAATTCCAAGAAATATGAATATATAATTAAAAATTCTAATTGAAAACTAGAAAGAAAGAAAATTTTGTTGCGTATATTGTATTATGAAAACCAATTCCCTTTCCAAAAATTCAAAACATAACCTCAAGAATTTCTTCGAAAATAACTTGCTTTAAATACGTTCCTTCAGAAAAATTCCTTAAACATGCAGCACATCTTTAAAAAGAAATTTAGAATTACTACAAACGATAACTCTTCAGTTACACTTCATACTTAAAAAAAATAATTAACAAAAAATATCTTACAAGACCTTCCTTTAAACAAACACCAGAATATAGTGCACTTTAAAAATTCCTACTTATTCTATGTTCGTCACAGAAATTACTCAAAGCTTGAAAGGTATTTTGAGGACCCAGTTAAATCCAAATCATAATATGTATGAGTGGTAAACCAAAATATAATTATTATTCATACCATAAAATGATAAAAATGGGTGTTAACTCGATAGAAGGATTATTACAATATTTTAAATATCATATAGTTTTATTCTGTTAACCAGGTTTTAATTTAAAAAAAAATCATTCAAAAGCTTTTTAGAATGAAACTAAATAAATGTCTGAAAAACATAGTTTCAATTTAGTAGACATATATAATTAACAGTCATAACACAGTAGCAGGAATAAAAGAATTCCAAGAAATATAAGTTATTAATTAAAAATACTAAATAAACACTTGAAGAATACAAAATTTTGTTCCGTGTCTTGTTTTATGAAGACCAAATTTCTTTCCAAAACTGCAGAAGTTAACCTTAAGAACTTCCTCAAAAATAAATTACTTTAAATAAGTTCCTTCAAAATAATTCCTAAAACCTGCAGCACATCTTTAAAAAAGAATTTGTAATTACTGCAAACGATAATTCTTCAGTCCCACTTCATATTTAAAAAATAAAAATAATTAACAACATATCTCACCAAATCAGTCACGTGTTTGCTTCAAACAAACAACAGAATATTGTGAACTCTTAAAAATCCTACGTATTCTATGTTAGTCACCACATGTGTAATAGTGTTAATTCCATATGTCCCACTTCATATTTAAAAATAAAAATAATTAAGACCAAATATCTTACCAGACCAGCCTCGTGTCTTCCTTTAAACAAACACCAGAATATAGTGAACTGTTAAAAATTCTACGTATTCTATGTCAGTCACAGAAATGCATAATGAGTGTTAATTCTTTATGTCTACTAAACTAGGACTGTGTTTTCCAAGACATTTATTTAATTTAATTAGAAAAAGTTCTTGAATGAAACTTTTTTGAAATAAAAATCTGTTGGAGGTAACAGAATAAATCTGCATGAAATTTAAAATATTGTACTAATCCTTCTATCAAGTAAAAACCCTTTGTTATTATTTTATTGTATATATAATAAGTATATTTTGGTTTATCATTCATACATATTATCATTTGGATTTAACTGAGTCCTCAAAATACCTTGCAAGCTTTGTGTAATTTCTGTGACGAACATAGAATACGTAGGATTCTTAAAAGTTCACTATATTCTGGTGTTTGTTTAAAAAAAGGCACGTGGCTGGTCTGGTAAGATATTTTTGTTAATTATTTTTATTTTTTAAATATGAAGTGGAACTGATGAGCTATCCTTTGTAGTAAGTCTAAATTGCTTTTTACAGATGTACTGCATGTTACAGGATTTGGTTTTCATAATACCAGATACGAAACAAAATTCTGTATCGTTCAAGTGTTTATTTAGTATTTTTAATTAGTAAATTTTATTTCTTGGAATTCTTTTATTTCTTTTCGTAATGTGTAATGAGTGTCAATTCTATATGTGTACTAAATTAAATGTGTGTTTTCTAAGACATTTATTTAATTTAATTCTTGAAATTTATTGTGAAATTAAAATATGTTGGAAGTTTTTGAATAAATCTGTATGATATTTAAAATATTATAATAATCCTTTAATTCCCTTCTTATCATTTGATCGATAATCGATTTTTGGAATGCTTATAAAACTCTGATGTATTGGTTGAATACACATGTGATCAATATGTGGGGCTTATTCTCGGAAAATCCTTATCATTTTATGTTGACACTCAGGAATTATAATTTTGGAAATGTTCTCAAGTTTTGTAACTAGCTCAATGAAAATAATTCAATTTTTTACAAATAATTTTCTCTAAATTTTGAGAGATATTTATCAGAATTTCCTAGAATAAGTAGCAGATTTGCGAAAAATTATTCATTTATTGACTAAGGCTGTACCAAATATTATCTGAATAATTTCTACCGTAGGTTCCCTTATTTCAACAATTTTTGATATTAATTAGTTATTATGTTCATTATTCAAATAGAATTTTCAGTTGTGATGTCATTTTAGATGTATGCTGAACACTAGAGTGCAAATAGCCCTAAGATTACTTCTGAGAAAATGTGAGGCATTTAATTCTCTACATTATCATGAAAAATACAGGATGTTACATTTTAAAGAATTGGGAAATTGCAATTTGAAATTCTTCATTCTTGGCCATTAACAACGGACACCTGTATATGACAGCTGTCCTGAACCTGGATCTAATGCGTAACGTTTCACGGTTTGTGGATCTCGACGAAACGGTCAGTTCGTTGGTGCTTGACCCCAGGATCAATCGAAAGACTTCACATGGATTCGTGGGTCATCAAGTACAGGCCGTGTTGACGGTGCTCGTACCAGGTTCAATTGAGTCATCAATCTTGGGTTTATATTAGTTCATGGGACTGCGTTCGGGTGGATGGATAAGAAGCCCTGCCAGCGTGTCACTTGTGTCCCAAACAACTCGGGTACCGACCATGGAGAGCCAGTAGAGGTTAGGTAGTGCTTCGCTGCTACCAGTCAGACGGTTGTAGGCTTTCAAGCTGAAACCCAAACTGGAAGCTGGTGGGTTCATCTCTTCGGAGGGATTCTCGCTTCGCGCGATGATATGACGTAATCCTTATCACACTTATGCATCTGGGGGCAAACTGTGGAGACCTCTGAGTAGTCACTTGGTGAAAGAGCCATGCTCATATGCCAATTCAACTAACTGGTAGAATTCAATCCTCACAATATTAACGATCTGAAAACCAACATTCGTCAAGTTATTGGTGAGATATTGGCCGAAATGTGCCGGCGAATCATCAAAAATTACCTCACAATGATCAAGTCCTGTAAGAGATCAGGCGGAGGACATTTGAATGATGTTTTATTCCACACATAATGGCAAGGTCCAGGGATTTTGAGGAAATGAAAATTTAATGGATATTCTAAATAAAAGAGTGTTTTATTTAATTTCGGAATCACAAAATGAATAACCCTGCAAATACTTGTTTCAACTATTATCAATTGCCAAATAGTAACGGTCGAAACAGTTCGATATCTGAGAATATTATTCGTTGGCATCAACGTACGATCTACGTTTAAAACGATAACATAAGTTCATTCGACTAACCAATACCTCGTATTTTTCGAACAATTTCCGATGGTCTTGGCAGAACGTTTTCCGAGTAATTTATCGTTGTTTTCAAACACTCCGTACAATAGTCTTGAAGTATAGCACCAAAATTCAATTTGGCAGGCCTGTTTTTGGGGCCACCAACCAATCATGTCCAGCACGGCCGAATCAAAATAAATGAGTAATCCCTCAGGACTCCGGGTAGCTAACGTAAGGCGAGGAACAGGAACGTGCGAATTGCAGTTCTGCTGAGAATCCGTGGTGTGAACGAACGCCAGCCGGGAGTATTTTAGGTTCTGTTCAATAATATTTGCAAAACGGTTCACTCACCTGCTAGTTACGCACGGATCTCGTAAGGCAATACATTAGTAGTCGACGTCTCGAGTCCCCTATCGGTGTTTGATGTTGCGAAAATAGTGAAAATGTGTGATAATCCCAGTGTACTGGCACTCACGGGCCTCACGCAAAATTGGATCGCGTTGGCTAAGATTAAAAGCGGTGAGTTTCTCATAAAACATACTCTAATCCATATCTTAAATATCAAACAGATTAATTCTGCCTACAAGTTTTAATTTTATACAAAATTTTCTCAAAAACTTCTCAAAATTAAATTGAATAAAAGCCTTTGAAAACACAGTTTCGATTTAGTAGACATACAGAATTAACACTCACGGGCCTCACGCAAAATTGGATCGCGTTGGCTAAGATAAAGCGCGGTGAGTTTCTTATAAAACATACTCTTATTAATATCCTAAATATCAAACAGATTAATTCTGCTATCTCACTACAAGTTTCAATTTTATGAAAAAATTTCCCAAAAACTTTCTAAAATTAAATAAAATAAATGCCTTAGAAAATACAGATTCAATTTAAAGAATATTCAATGAGGATAAGGCAGAAATACACAATATTCTACAAATTGAAATATTTATGTAGTCCAAACCTTTGTGTCTTGTTCAATACATGATCATGCTAATTGAATATAAGTTAATCTTTTGATTCTTGAAGCACGACAAGTTTGGATAATATAACAATCTATTGTTGTGCACACTCTCTACCAGGACATATCGATTGTTTTTTGAGTGATAAATCATTAAATTGAAATAAAACACATTTAAATTAAGATTGAAGCCAATTTTTTTTTGTTTGAATGATAATTTTATGACATTTATGATTTGAAAATAATTTCCGGCATATGTCCACCACGACTAGCTCTGAGGAACCGCATTCGACCAGACCAATTTTGGACCACTTTTTCGAGTAATTCAGGTTATTTCATCAATAACAGGAGTTATATTGGTTTCCAAAGCGTCTATTGTTTCTGGTTTGTCAGCATAAACTAATGACTTGACATAACCCCAAAGAAAATAATCCAGTGGAGTTATGTCGCATGATCTTGGAGGCCAATTGATTGGACCATTTCTCAAAATAATGTTATCGCCAAATCTTTCTTTCAATAAATCAATTGTTACGGTAGCAGCATGAGGTGTAGCACTATCTTGGAACCAAAACACTTCTGGATCGATACCATTCAAATTTTGAAACAAATAATCATTGATCATCAATCTGTAACGAGGGCCATTCACTGTAACATTAGCTCCAGCATCGTTTTTAAAGAAATATGGACCGATGATGCCTCCAGCGTGTAAAGCTTACCATACAGTGCATTTTTCAGGATGCAATGGAACCTGCGAAACTTCTTGAGGATTGTTTTCACTCTATATACGGCAATTTTGCTTGTTTATATAGGCGTTCAACCAGAAATGAGCTTCATCGCTAAACACAATTTTACGATAAAAAGTGGATCAACTTCAAGCTATTCTAGGGCCCAATCAGCAATTAAACGACGCTTATTATGGTCAAGTGGCTTTAGTTCTTGAACCAGTTGGATCTTGTATGGGTGTACACCAAAATCTTTACGCAAAATTTTCTATGTCGTGGATGCACAGAGTCCAACTTGTTGTGAACGTCGACTAATAGACTACTAGAATCTGGATCATCACTAACACTATGACTTACAGAAACGATATTTTCTTCTGTAAGTACAGTTCTTTGTCTTGTTGTTGTTGCATCGAGTAGAGAAAATGTTGTCTGAAATCTATCGATAGTCCGAAGAATAAGCTTACTCTGATGGACGCTTATGTAAACCATAAATTTCACGAAGTGCTCTATAAGTTTAGCGAATAGAACACAGATTTTGAAAATAAATTTCAACAATTTGTAAACGTTGCGGCGTGAATCTTTCCATGATGATTTGTCAATGCTCACGGAAACAAAATGGCTTCTACCTTCTTTCAAAACACAGTTAGCTCCATCGAAAATTTCTCACTCTAAAAAAAAACACCCGATACAATTAACACTCATTACATAGCATTAAAAAGAATAAAAGAATCCAAAGAACATATAGAATATGGATTGAACTTATTCAATAAAACACTTGATGATAGAACGGTCGTTTCATCACGGTATTATGAAAATAAAATTCCATTCCAAATATGCAGAACATAACCTCCAAAATTCCTTCGAAAATAACTCTCTTTAAAATGCTCCTTTTCATCATTTATTTATTTTTTAATAGATTACATACTATACTACAAAAAGCTTTTTCAGTATATTATACTCAAATCACGTGAAGTGTGAAGTTTCGGCGATGTGAACTAGCCACCAAGATCTTGTGACTTATCGTCTTTGGATTGTTTTTGTGGGGTTATGCGAAGAATCGTGTTTATGCCGGTAATCCTCAGACTATTGACGATCTAAAAACCAACATCCGTCAAGTAATTGTTGAGATATTGCCCGAAATGTGCCGGCGAGTCATCGAAAATTACCTCACAAAGATCGAGTCCTGTAAGAGATCACGCGGAGCACATTTAAATGATGTATTCCACAGATAATGGCAAGGTCCAAGCATTATATTGAAATAAGTTTTTGATCGATAAATGAAAGAGTTTTTTATTTACGTTCACTTTCTGGAGCACAAAATGGATAACCCTGTATTACTAACCAGGAAGAGTAAGACAAAAATCATAATAACAATAATAAATTTATTGCAGTTATCGATTAGAAAGGAATGTCCGCCTTTAATCATTTTTTCTGTAAAAACATAACGTACAGAGTATACAGACCTTTACATTAATTTCAAGAATAGGCGCCTCTTATCAAATAAAACACTCATTTTATACGTAATTTTTCTAGATTCGTCTCATGTAAGAAGACACAGAATGTTGAAATTCCAAAAAAAAAAACAGTTTTTCTTCTGTACCTTTGATATGTTAGTTCCGGAAGACATGACAAATTACTTTGTTTTCTTTTACTATTTTATTATTGAGAATACAGTCACCTGAGTTTCGTAGTGTTACTATAACATAACATAAACTTTATTTCCATATTCATACAAATGATTATACATATGATAAAAAACAAAAGTCAAACACTATTAATAGTTGATCGAATTTATATTCGTTGTTGAGATACTGGTTAGAAACAATATAAGTATTTCCAAACACTTTCTTGTGTTTTTAGATGATTAACTTAATACGCTCCTTATATTATTATATTTCTTGTCAAAATTAGTCAACTGATTCCTTGATATTCAAAATTTATTGGTGTGAATTTTTTATTTTTTTCAACACTAACAGTCCATCTCAGAAATATTTTAAACGTTTATTTGTAATTATTTATTTCACTTTGGCTGAGTATATATTTTTGGGGATATCAAGAAATATCAAGTTGTACTCAAGAACTGATCTTTCAACTATCGGGTATTTTTTTAGAGTGATAGAACTTTCGATAGGGATAACTGTGATTTGACAGAAGGTAAAAGTTATGTTGTTTAGACATTTCTGTTCAGTAAGCATTGACAAATTATGATGGAAAGACTCACGCTGCAACAACGTTTACAAATTGTTGGAATTTATTTTCAAAATCAGTGTTCTATTCGCGAAACCTATAGAGCACTTCGTGAAATTTATGGTTTACATAATCGTCCATCAGAGCAGCTTATTCGTCGAACTATCGGTAGATTTCGGATAACATTTTCTCTACTCGATGCAACAACAACAAGACAACGAACTATACGTACAGAAGAAAAAATCGCTGCTGTGAGTCATAGTGTTAATGATGATCAAGAATTGTCCATTCGTCGACGTTCACAAGTTGGACTCTGTGCATCCATCCACCACATGGAAAATTTTTCGTAAAGATCTTGGTCTACACCCATACAAGATCCAACTGGTTCAAGAACTAAAGCCACTTGACCATAATAAGCGTCGTTTGTTTGCTGATTGGGCCCTAGAACAGCTTGGAGTTGATCCACTTTTTATCGTAAAATTGTGTTTAGTGACAAAGCTCATTTCTGTTTGAATGGCTATGTAAACAAGCAAAATTGCCTTATATGGAGTGAAAACAATCCTCAAGAAGTTCTGCAGGTTCCATAGCATCCTGAAAAATGCACTGTATGGTGTGCTGTACACGCTGGAGGCATCATCGGTCCATATTTCCTTAAAAACGATGCTAGAGCTAAGGTTCCAGTGAATGGTGCTCGTTGCAGATCGATGATCAATGATTATTTGTTTCAAAATTTGAATGGTATCGACCCAGAATTGTATTAGTTCCAACAAGATGGTGCTATACCTCATGCTGCTACCGCAACAATTGATTTATTGAAAGAAAGATTTGGCGATAACATTATTTCGAGAAATGGTCCAATTAATTGGCCTCCAAGATCATGCGACATAACTCCACTGGATTATTTTCTTTGGGGTTATGTCAAGTCATTGGTTTTTGCGGATAAACCATGAGGAATAGACGCTTTGGAAGCCAACATAACTCGTCTTATTGATGGAATAAGGCCTGATTTTCTCGAAAAAGTGGTCCAAAATTGGTCTGGTCGAATGCGGTTCCTCAGAGCGAGTCGTGGTGGACATATGCCTGAAATTATTTTTAAAACATAAATGTCTTAAAATTATCTTTCAATTTTGGCTTCAATTTTGATTCAAATGTGCTTTATTTCAATTTAAAGTTCTATCACTCTAAAAAAACACCCGATATTGAATGCCAAATAAAAATTGAGAGGTGGCAAGGGACACCTGGATTGAACGAAGTTCCTTTCGATTAATTAGTGAAGGATTTGTAATAAAATTATATTTTTTTTAAGTTATAAAATTTTTTTTTTATTACTAACAAATATATTGTAATATAAACTCAATTAGTAGGCTCAACTTTAGTATAATTGGCTTGTGGTTACTGAAGTAGGAAACATATGTTTGGGATTCTATTTTATTTAAATGTCTTATATAGTATTATATTTTGTTGTTGATTCTTCTGGGTATTTTTTTACGTTCTTGTTTCTTTAATTTCTGCGCTTCATAATGTTTTTTCTTCTTTCTGCATTAGTTTTAGGTTTTTCAGCTTGTGGTGGATCAGTCTCACAACATTCATCTGATCTCTCTGCAGTTATGTTCTGTACTATTGTATTCTGTAATTTCTTTCTCTCACGATATTCTCTACATCTTTTTGCATTTGTCTTTTTCCTTGATGTTATGATTTGTACCTCAGTAGTCGATGCTTTAGTTGATTGGCTATTAAAATAAAAAAAGCAAAAAATGTACCTATACATACACACACATTTATGTATTTACTAGCTTTTTACCCGCGGCTTCGCCCGCAGTGGAGTCATTAAATAAGTATGAAAGATAAAGGGTAAGGGTATAATAATAGTAAAACTTCATTACTGAAGTAGCTAAATTTGACGATTTTATGACAAACAATTGTTTTATCTTTCGTAAAAAATTTTTTTTTTTTTAAATATAAAGTACCCTATGTTACTTCTAATACCTTCAAGAGTATATGTACAAAGTTTCATGATGATCGGTTCAGTAGTTTTTGCGTGAAAGCGTAACAAACAAACTTACATTCGCATTTATAATATTAGTAGGGATAGCTTTTTACCCGCGGCTTCGCCCGCAGTGGAGTCATTAAATAAGTATGAAAGATAAAGGGTAAGGGTATAATAATAGTAAAACTTCATTACTGAAGTAGCTAAATTTGACGATTTTTTGACAAACAATTGTTTTATCTTTCGTAAAAAAATTTTTTTTTTTAAATATAAAGTACCCTATGTTACTTCTAATACCTTCAAGAGTATATGTACAAAGTTTCATGATGATCGGTTCAGTAGTTTTTGCGTGAAAGCGTAACAAACAAACTTACATTCGCATTTATAATATTAGTAGGGATATATATATATATATATATATATATACATATATATATATATATATATATATATATATATATATATATGCATTCTATCTGTCTATTCTTTCGTACACGTCATAAATGCGCGCGGGACTCTGTAAACACAACTGTATAAAATCTCTACTTACCTAACTCCATCAGCAATATCCGGAACTTGTGCAGAAACACTGTCAGGATTCATTATTTTTCTTAATAATTTTTTATTATTTATTATGTACAAAAAACCTGGCTGAATTAAATTTTGGAACATGTCTTAAATACACTGTATCACTTTATAGACATATACATTCTGTCAAGAAAGTACCGGGAATTATCGATTTAAATCTGGCGGGGCAATGAGGCAGGTAAAAATTTTTTTTCCTAGGTTGGTACCACTGTCCTTAATTACTATGCCAAGCTTGAGCGGGATCTGTCAACTAGTGTGTTTGCAACAGCTGATTAAGTCAGTTGATGTCAGAGTGCGTGCCGATTTTTACTATGGGTGATTACGTTGATCAAAGAATTTGTTTAAAGTTTTGTGTTGCAAATGAATTTTCGTGTGCCGATTCATTGAAAATGTTGCAAAAGGCCTTTGGTGATAATGCTCTATCGAAAACTCGTGCATATCAGTGGTACAGAGCCTTCAAGGACGGTCGTGAAGTGGTCGCCCATCGACGGCTTCGATCGAAGATAACGTCGATAAAATTAAGGAAAGGGTGCTGGAAAACCGTCGTACCAGCTTGAGAGGGATAGCACATGATCTTAAGATATCCCACGAGTCCGCACGTACGATTTTGATTGATATTTTGGGCATGAGAAAGGTGGCCGCACGACTCGTACCGAAAGACCTGAATTTTCTTCAAAAACGTCATCGCAAACAGGTTGCTTCAGACATGCTGGATCGCTGTAATTCCGATTCTACATTCATGGAACGCATTATAACTGGTGATGAGACCTGGGTCTACGAGTACGATATGCAAACAAGCCAGCAATCATCGGAATGGGTGGCAAAAAATGAGCCGAAACCGAAAAAACCACGCCAAAGCCGCTCGAAAATGAAGGTGATGCTCATTGTTTTCTTCGATATCCGTGGCGTGGTGCACTACGAATTCGTTCCAGAGGGTCAGACGGTAAACAAGGAGTATTACGTAGGCGTTATGAAACGTTTGCGTGAGCGTTTCCGTAAGAAGCGGCCAAATTTGTGGGCGAACAACTCATGGATTTTGCATGACGATAACGCGCCTTCTCACCGAGCTACGATTGTGACTGACTTTCTCGCCAAAAACTCAACAAACGTGCTTCAGCAACCACCGTATTCGCCGGATTTGGTTCCCTGCGACTTTTTCCTCTTCCCAAAACTAAAATTGCCCCTTCGTGGCACTCGTTTTGAGTCGATTGAAGCCATAAAACAAAATTTGGCGCGAGAGCTAAAGTCCATCCCGGAAAGCGCCTATAAAAAATGTTTCGATAATTGGAAGTGCCGTTGGCATAGATGTATTGGAGCAAATGGAGCCTATTTTGAAGGCGACCCAATAAATTTTGACGATTAAATGTAAAAATGTTGTTTTAATTGAAAATTCCCGGTACTTTCTTGACAGAGTAGTATATTATCATTACATGTGGTGGAAATTAACTCAAAGTATCAAAAGAAATATAAAATAAAGATAAAATTATTTAGACATCACCTTATGCATATATATGTTTCGATATTGAAGAATCACAAGTTCCTTCACCATAAACTGTTCAACATATAAACATATAAAAGGCCTTTTTTGAATTATATGTTGAACATTTTTGGGTGAAGGAACTTGCGTTTCTTTAATATCCAATCGAAACATATTTATCTATAAGGTGATGTCTAAATAATTTTATCATCATTTTATATTGCTTTTGATGCTTTATTAGTCAATTTCCACCACATGTGATGATAATATATATGTCTATAATATGATATTTAGGACATGTTTTAAAATTTTATTCTAAATGTTAGAATCTGTAGAGGTTCTGGTGAATCAATTTTAGCTATTATTCTGTAATATGCAAATACTTCTTCGTAGTAATTTTAAATTTATATTTATTTTCCTATGTTAAATCAAAACAATCAATACAAAATATATCTACATACCTGCTATTTAACAGGCTTAGCTTGAAGCAGACTAAGAAGAGCCCTATACATTGAAATATATGGCATTCATTAACTAAGCTTCTACAAAAATAATCATCTTGAAAAGAAGACAAGATCACAGATTCAATATCTGAAAATTGCCAGGCACATGCGTGAAAAAATCAAATCATAATTATTATGAATTAACATAAACTGAATATTATGTTGAAGAATTAAAAAAAAATATTTCAAATATTAATTGGATTTTATTTCTGAAAATCTCTATAAATTCAAATTAAAAGATCTGTCAAAAATTTTTTTAACTAAACTAAAATAAATGTCTAGAAAACAAAGTTTTTTATTTTGGAATTAGAATTTAGAATTATGAACACATATGTGCGGCAGTCAACTCATACAGAACTAAAAGAAAATATAAAATATTGACTGCCATTAATTAGCAAAATAATTTAATGTTAAGACATTTTAAGATATTGGTGAGATATTGCCCGAAATGTGCCAGCGAGTCATCGAACATTACTTCACAAGGATAGAGTCCTCTAATAGATCACCGGAGGACATTTAAATGATGTATTCCACACATAATGGCAAGGTCCAAGCAGTATATTGATATGAAAATTTGATCGATATTCTGAATGAATGAGTGTTTTATTTATGTTTACTTTCGGAAACACAAAATGGATAACCCTTTGAATATCAAAACAGATTTAATCTGTCAGTCTTCTACAATTTTAATTTCAAAAAATTTTATTCAGAAACTTTTAAAATTAAATTATATATAATATAAGCTCGGCTTATATTTAATAGACGTATAGAATCAAAACTCAATATACAATATCAAATGGAATAAATAAACCAACAAATACAAGTTGTCAATTAAAATTAATAAATAAATGTTTGATGGATACAAAATTTTGTTTCTGATGTTACCATTATGAAAACCAATTCCTTTTCAAAAATACAAATCATAATTTAAGGACTTCTGAGAAAATATAATTTATTTGAATTTGTTTTTTTTTTAAATATGATTTAGGGTCGATGAAGAGATTATCGGAATTCTAATTGTTTTTTGAAGATATAATGCATGTTTTGAGAGATTTTTTAATTAACTTATTTGAATATATTGAATATTTCAAATAAATTATATTTTCTGAGAAGTCCTTAAATTAGGATTTGTATTTTTGAAAAGGAATTTCATAATGGTAAGATCAGAAAGGAAATTTTGTCTCCTTCGAATATCTATTTATTAATTTTAATTGACAATTTATATTTGTTAGTTTACTTATTCTATTTGATATTTAGTTTTGATTTTATACGTCTATTAAATATAAGCCGTGCTTATAGGATTGAAAGTAAAATTGTAGTAGACTGACAGATCAAATCTGTTTTGATATTGAAATATTGTTATATTCCTTCTATCAGGTAAAAAGCCTTTTTCTATTCTATGGATAACTTTCTATATGGGTGTTTTTCCCTTTTTGGTATACAGTATAATATTTGAAAAACCTATAACAATAAACTTCAGTGTTTCATTCATTTAATGAACTTCTCTATCACCAACAGCTCCTTGGTCGTCTACTTATTGAACATACTATAAACTACTCTGTCAAGAAAGTACCGGGAATTTTCAATTAAAACAACATTTTTACATTTAATCGTCAAAGTTTATTGGGTTGCCTTCAAAATAGGCTCCATTTGCTCCAATACATCTATGCCAACGGCACTTCCAATTATCGAAACTTTTTTTATAGGCGCTTTCCGGGATGGACTTTAGCTCTCGCGCCGAATTTTGTTTTATGGCTTCAATCGACTCAAAAAAAAATATATATCAATCAAAATCGTACGTGCGGACTCGTGGGATATCTTAAGATCATGTGCTATCTCTCTCAAGCTGGTACGACGGTTTTCCAGCACCCTTTCCTTAATTTTATCGACGTTATCTTCGATCGAAGGCGTCGATGGGCGACCACTTCACGACCATCCTTGAAGGCTCTGTACCACTGATATGCACGAATTTTCGATAGAGCATTATCACCAAAGGCCTTTTGCAACATTTTCAATGCATCGGCACACGAAAATTCATTTGCAACACAAAACTTTAAACAAATTCTTTGCTCAACGTAATCACCCATAGTAAAAATCGGAACGCACTCTGACATCGACTGACTTAATCAGCTGTTGCAAACACACTAGTTGACAGATCCCGCTCAAGCTTGGCATAGTAATTAAGGACAGTGGTACCAACCTAGGAAAACAATTTTTTACCTGCCTCATTGCCCCGCCAGATTTAAATCGATAATTCCCGGTACTTTCTTGACAGAATGTATAGTATATAAATCATCACTTGAAACGAATCCAGATTCGATAAGAGTGAATTCTGCTGAAAAATACAGCTAAACTACATTGTGTTGAAAACATATTGTTATATCCAGTAAAATCAACAGGACAAATCGATTGCATTATGTGGCGATGGCAAAGGGCCAAGATAAAACGAACAGATTGAGACTTCCGTGTCTATTTTGACGACTGTTCTTTTCCGCTTTTGCACCCGCAAGTCGTTAATTCAGAATGATCTTTCACATCTTTTACAGTCGACTGACTCATCACGATTTATAAACAGTCCGAATTTAATTCGGGATTATCCAGAATCTGTCTCAAGAAATGGATAGACACAAAAATATCAATTCGATATCTGGACAATCGTCATTTCGGGTTATCCAATAAGAGCGACCGGATTTAAGACTGTAATATAACGCATTAAATTATTGGGTTATTATAAACACTTGAAGAGTACAAAATTTTGTTTCGTTTATTGTTGCTTTTTGAGGTTTAGTTTTGCATTTTTGGAAAGGAATTTGTTTTTCATAAAACACGGAACGAAACGAAATTTTGTTCTCGTCAAGTATTTATTTAATAATTTTTTAATTGGAATTCATATTTCTTTGAATTCTTTCATTCCCTTTGGTACTATGTAACAAGTGTTAATTCTATGTCTACTTAATTGACACAGTGTGTTCTAAAGACATTTATTTGATTTAATCCTAAAAGTCTTTGGATGAAAAATTTTTTGAAAATAAAATTTTTAGGAGGTTCACAGAATAAATCTGTATGATATTTAAAATTTTTGTAATAATCCTTCTATCAAGAAAAAACCTCTTTTTATTATTTCATGTAAGAGTCGCACACAGGCGATTCGAAACGTAGGAATCGAATCGCATCGTTTACATCGTTTCATGTGATCGGTTGGAAGCGAAATGTTGGACTGGATCACACGTCGTTTGAGTATCAAGGAGGTGCAGTTTTCAGTTGATGAGTTTATGATCGCATCTTCTTTTCAAGATTTTTCTGTGGAAAATTTTAGTTTTATAAATTTTGTCCAGTTAGCTCAACACGTTTATTTAGTTCGCTCCAAAACATATATTTGTTTAATGAAGATACGTAGATATATTTTTCATTGTTTGTTTTAATTTAACATCCAAATAACTTCCGAATGATGGGAAAATCGGTAAGAGTTACAAATGGAGAAAACTGAAAACAACTCTCAAAACATTCAAATCATTCTAACAAACTATGATAAATTCAAACTTGTTAATATGAATCCTACCCCTCATAAATTACGGGGTAGGGCATTTATAATTTGCATTTTTGATTGACTATAAATAAAAAACTAATGAAGACCTTTATATGGCCTCAATGAAATCCATAAAGATAAGTCACCAATACACCCTATGGTATCATATATCAATAACCCCCTTGCAAAACTAGCTTCCAAACTCGTCAAAACTTTTAAAGAACGAACATATTTCAACTTACCCTATTCAATGAAAAACTCAATTTAGCTCACAAAAACACTGACAAATTTCAATCCTCCACTTGACAATATTCTGGTATCATTTGATGTCGTTAATATATTCTCGAATATACCAAATACCGAATGTATGAATATAATCGAAAATATCATGCAAGTCAATACTAAATACAAAAACAACCGACTTAGTAATTCAGGAGTTTATGAATTCAGTTGTAATGAGTGCGATAGTGTGTATGTGGGACAAACTGAGAGATCTTTTACAAAAAGATTCAAAGAACACAGAGCATCATTTAAGAACCGATAACTGATTTTAAGAAACATTTTGCTTAACAAAGCATGTCTTCCCATAATTAGATCATCTTGAAATACTACGTCTGGAAGCGAAAGGTAAAAACTAGACATCCTGAACTCGATAGAGGTCTTGAAGAATAAGCACGATTCGGCAATGAAATTATTAAACGAGCAGACAGTCCTTTAGGTTAGCCCACTTCTAGAAGTTTTGCACAAGCCGAAGCCTTCCATAAATGAAGTGTTTTCCAATAAGAAGTTTCATTTTGAATAACCCGCTATCTGGGCAGCTATCATCTTTTGACATTTGTTGGGTAAAAACTACGCCATTACTAAAAATGGAACAATACATGCTTCAACAATGCACTGAAATCGTTTAAATTCACTACAAAATGGTGAAAACGTTGCAGTCACAGTTCGCAAAATTACAGCACTTTTGGGACGTTGTCAAGCAGCTTCTCGGCTGGCAATAGTGGAAAAATTTGAAATGTTGATACAGATAAGTGTACTCAAGCCGGTCGTTCACCAGCAACGTCGTATCTTCGCTGATTGTGTCCTTGAAATGCATCAAAATGATCCGGACTTTCATTGAAAAATCGTCTTCAGTGATGAGGCCCATTTTCACTCGGATGCTGCGTTAATAAGCAGAATTGTCGAAAGTATCGGGTGTTTTTTTTAGAGTGATAGAACTTTCTATAGGGATAACTGTGATTTGACAGAAGGTAGAAGCCATGTTGTTTTGACATTTCTGTTCAGTAAGCATTGACAAATTATCATTGAAGGACGCACGCCGCAACAACGTTTACAAATTGTTGAAATTTATTTTCAAAATCAGCGTTCTATTCGCCAAACTTATAGAGCACTTCGTGAAATTTATGGATTACATAATCGTCCATCAGAGCAGCTTATTCGTCGACCTATCGAAACATTTCGGACAACATTTTCTCTACTCGATGCAACAACAACAACAAGACAAAGAACTGTACTTACAGAAGAAAATATCGTTGATGTAAGTCATAGTGTTAATGATGATCCAGATTTGTCTATTCGTCGAC
Source organism: Megalocaria dilatata (assembly GCA_034642435.1). NCBI lineage: Eukaryota > Metazoa > Arthropoda > Insecta > Coleoptera > Coccinellidae > Megalocaria > Megalocaria dilatata. The sequence continues at coordinate 44,117,405 of CM067859.1, read as the reverse complement.
GTTCACAACAAGTTGGACTCTGTGCATCCACCACATGAAAAATTTTGCGTAAAGATCTTGGTCTACACCCATACAAGATCCAACTGGTTCAAGAACTAAAGCCACTTGACCATAATAAGCCTCGTTTGTTTGCTGATTGGGAAAAGCTTGAAGTTGATCCACTTTTTTATCGTTAAATTGTGTTTAGTGATGAAGCTCATTTCTGGTTGAACGGCTATGTAAACAAGCAAAATTGACGTATATGGAGTGAAAACAACCCTCAAGAAGTTCTGCAGGTTCCATTGCATCCTGAAAAATGCACTATATGGTGTGCTTTACACGCTGGAGGCATCATCGGTCCATATTTCTTTAAAAACGATGCTGGAGCTAATGAATGGTGCTCGTTACAGATCGATGATCAATGATTATTTGTTTCAAAATTTGAATGATGTTGACCCAGAAGTGTTTTGGTCCAACAAGATGGTGCTACACCTCATGCTGCTACCGTAACAATTGATTTATTGAAAGAAAGATTTGGTGATAATATTATTTCGAGAAATAGTCCAATTAATTGTCCTCCAAGATCATGCGACATGACTCCACTGGATTATTTTCTTTGGAGTTATGTCGAGTCATTGGTTTATGCTGAAACCAGAAACAATAGACCCTTTGGAAGCCAACATAACTCGTGTTATTGATGAAATAAGGCCTGAATTACTCGAAAAAGTGGTCCAAAATTGGTCTGGTCGAATGCGGTTCCTCAGAGCTGGTCGTGGTGGCTATATGCCGGAAATTATTTCTGAAACATGAATGTTATAAAATTATCCTTCAAATAAAAAACAAATTTGGCTTCAATCTTAATTCAAATGTGTTTTATTTCAATTTGAAGTTCTATCACTCTGAAAAAAACACCCGCAACAAATGTTATTTTGTAACTGTATCAAATATAGTCATTGAAGATATAATTATATCAGTATTTTTAAATTTCACTAGACTCATTAGTAAATTTATTCTGTCAAGTAAAAATCATATGACGTTTCGCCCACAATTCCCTCTAATCATCTTCAGATTCTTGGCCTGAGTTTATATCTACCTGATATAATACTGGTTGCAAATCCTAGTAGTTTATATATTATATATAACAGCAGTCAACCTGATGAAGTCAACATTTGGATTATATTCACGTCATATTTCCACAGAAAACGAAATGACCGACTTCAAAACACGAAATATTAGAAATTAATGGTCGGTCGAATTTTCGTCCATCGTAAATAAAGAAAAAAACACTCGCTTTACGGTCCACATCCGGATGAAATATATTTTCGTAGCTAATGAGAATTCGCGAATAAATAACTCAAAACACTCGCAGAACAAAGATTTACTATCGGACCCGCGTTTGAACATGCGTAAAATGTTGGCCAAGGTTTCGGACATCGTTATTTCTTGTCAAATGATTAACGCCCCATTTAATTGCCAAATCAATCAGTCCGTCCGGTATCTTTAGTGGGAAACAATTTTACGCGATGACTAAATTTTCGCATCCATTCCTTTCAGATTTCGCGATAATTATATAGAAAATAAGGGTTTGGTGGGAAGAAAATTGAAGTATCTCTTAAAGTTTATAACATATTCTTTATTAAAACAACTAACTCTCTATTAAGATTTATTAGTTATGTTTTTTGCTTCCTGGTGACCCGAGAATAAATGATAGCGCTACCACATTTGAACTTTAATACACTCACTAGATCCCACACAATTATCACAATGGTTTACAGTCCCTGGCCAATTTATAAGACGCACTAAAGATTTGTTGTATTCACCTGTATTGCCCGAGAATAAAAGCAAAATATTTGAATTTAAATCCACAGAATGTCACTTTTATGTCAGAATTTCGTTGAATTGTTCTATTTTTCATTTATCTTTGATGTGTTGCATTACAATGTTGGTACCAGAATATGAATCAGTACAGATCCCTTCCAGTCGCTATATCGCGTGCTGCAGGTTCGAACGTGATTTCGTGATATGCCGCGCTTTGTTTGTTTACTTCGCAGTCTTGAATCACACAACGGTTTGTTTACTTTGGCCAGAACACTTTTAGTAACAAAAAAATAATTTATTGCGACCGTTGAATCATGGGTAAAAAAGGAGGGGCCTTAATTCACGTAAGAAAGCTGAAATTGAGGCCCTCATTGGTTCGGAAGTGTTTTCCAACCGCGAAATTTCAAGAAGGTTGAATGTGTCTGAAACTAGCGTACGGCGCGTAAAGAAAGCAATTGAATCCGGTCAAGAATTAACCCCGAAAATATAAAAAAAGGGAAAGAAAGCCAATTTTTACTCCAAGGTTTGCAAGATTTGCAACCACGAAAATCCAAAACTGGAAGATGCTAATGTGAATACTTCTTAGCGCACTGTACGCAGGAAATTGAAGCATTTCGATTTCAAGGCCTACCGACCTGCCAAGAAAGCAAAGAGTGGACCAAACAGTGGCGAGAAAAAGGTGTGAACGTCTGGGAAATAATAATTCGATATTACATTTCATCCAAATTGGGTCGTCCAGACTGTAGCACCCTACGAAAGTGATGGTCTGGTAAGTGATCAGCGGAAAAGGCACAGGTAAAAGGCATAATGAGACCAGTACAAAGAAGTCTTGCAAAATCCGGTTCCTTCAAGTTCGGCTATTTCAAAAATAATTGAAAATTCGAGAAATGTGGGTGTTTACGAACATACAGGCATTGCAAGATTGATAAACCACCAGAAACCATTAGTCAAAATCAAAAAAGAAGTAGATCTGTTTGCTGCTGTTGAAACCAGTGCACCTCGTTCGAGTAAAAAAATTGCTGAACAAGTCGATATGAGCGGTAGAAGTGTTAGGAATATTTTGAAAAGGAATGGTTGCCGATGCATAAGGTTCAAACAAACCAAGAAATTTTTCCGGAAGACCATATCAAACCAATGGAATTTTATGAAACTATGATGGAAAAAATAAATGAAAATATTTCATTCCTCAACAATATCTTATTCACTAATGAGTCATTTTCCTTGAATAGATAACATAACCCATCAGTAGTAAGATATTGATCTAGGAAGAATAAGCTTCTTGGTATTCCTATGCGTACCCAGTCTCCGCAGAAACTTAATGTTTGGACAGGAACACTGGGGAATTACATCATAGGGCCATTTTTTATCGGTGGTAACCTAAACGCTGCCAAATATCTGGAGCTTTTAGAGAATCAAACTATTCCGACAGTTCGACAGCTGCCAATTAATTTGGATGATATCTGGTTTTAACAGGATGGCTGTCACAACGCAAAAGTAGTCACATAATATCTCATGACGACTCTTTCGGATCTTGCGTTTTCTATAAATGGCACGATCAAATGGCCTGCCAGATCACCAGATTTCTCTCCCAACGATTTTTTTCTTTGGGGATATCTGAAGAATGTGGTTAATGGGCATGAAATTGATAGAGCGACGTATATTGTGAATCATTTGAACATTTAATTTAATTTTGTCTACCTTCGATTTCACATTTTTTGAAATTTGTTTTTGTTTTCGAATTTCTTATTCTCGTAGAATTTATTCTAGCCAGTCATGGCGATAAAGAACCTTAGTAGGTACTGTCATGGATTTTATGAATTACACTTTGTAAAATTGTTATAAACAATCATTTTTCAAAAACTCAGATAACGAAAATCAATAAAATCCAAGGAAAAGACTCACCGTTGTACATTCTGTCAAGAAAGTACCGGGAATTATCGATTTAAATCTGGCGGGGCAATGAGGCAGGTAAATTTTTTTTTTCCTATGTTGGTACCACTGTCCTTAGTTAGTATGCCAAGCTGGAGCGGGATCTGTCAACTAGTGTGTTTGCAACAGCTGATTAAGTCAGTCGATGTCAGAGTGCGTGCCGATTTTTACTATGGGTGATTACGTTGAGCAAAGAATTTGTTTAAAGTTTTGTGTTGCAAATGAATTTTCGTGTGCCGATGCATTGAAAATGTTGCAAAATGCCTTTGGTGATAATGATCTATCGAAAACTCGTGCATATCAGTGGTACAGAGCCTTCAAGGACGGTCGTGAAGTGGTCGAAGACTTGCCTCGTTAACGTCGATAAAATTAAGGAAAGGGTGCTGGAAAACCGTCGTACCAGCTTGAGAGGGATAGCACATGATCTTAAGATATCCCACGAGTCCGCACGTACGATTTTGATTGATATTTTGGGCATGAGAAAGGTGGCCGCACGACTCGTACCGAAAGACCTGAATTTTCTTCAAAAACGTCATCGCAAACAGGTTGCTTCAGACATGCTGGATCGCTGTAATTCCGATTCTACATTCATGGAACGCATTATAACTGGTGATGAGACCTGGGTCTACGAGTACGATATGCAAACAAGCCAGCAATCATCGGAATGGGTGGCAAAAAATGAGCCGAAACCGAAAAAACCACGCCAAAGCCGCTCGAAAATGAAGGTGATGCTCATTGTTTTCTTCGATATCCGTGGCGTGGTGCACTACGAATTCGTTCCAGAGGGTCAGACGGTAAACAAGGAGTATTACCTAGGCGTTATGAAACGTTTGTGTGAGCGTATCCGTAAGAAGCGGCCAAATTTGTGGGCGAACAACTCATGGATTTTGCATGACGATAACGCGCCTTCTCACCGAGCTACGATTGTGACTGACTTTCTCGCCAAAAACTCAACAAACGTGCTTCAGCAACCACCGTATTCGCCGGATTTGGCTCCCTGCGACTTTTTCCTCTTCCCAAAACTAAAATTGCCCCTTCGTGGCACCCGTTTTGAGTCGATTGAAGCCATAAAACAAAATTCGGCGCGAGAGCTAAAGTCCATCCCGGAAAGTGCCTATAAAAAATGTTTCGATAATTGTAAGTGCCATTGGCATAGATGTATTGGAGCAAATGGAGCCTATTTTGAAGGCGACCCAATAAATTTTGACGATTAAATGTAAAAATGTTGTTTTAATTGAAAATTCCTGGTACTTTCTTGACAGAGTAGCATATGTGTTATTTCGTTAGAGTGTAATCAGAATGAAATCAATTAATTTAGATCAATTCAGGCAGAAATATCAATAATTCAACTCATAAACATACTCACTAGCCAAAATTTTGAAGAAAATGCATATTGAATACATAAAGAATAGTTGAGTGAAAATTCTTTAAACGATAGTCAAAAATAGTAGATCCTTTTGAAAATCTTAAATAGAACTCACTGGGAGCATTCTATTGATAAATAATAAATGTTTAAGGAAGCCAAAGTTGCAATAAATTGAAGTAATTTGAATTTAAATTTCTAGTTTGAACTTATGAAGAAAATTGTTGAAAAGATTTATAACTATAATGAATTATATTTAAACTTAAGTGAAACAATTAGCTAAGAATAATCTTAATTGAATCTAACTTACCAGGAGTATGTAAGTAGGACAAATTCAACCAAAATTCGATTAATCAAGGAAAACATAGTGTCTACGTCAGATATTTTGAAATTATTATTGAAAGAGATATCCTTCAAGATGTTTAGGCATCAATAGAATTGTAATAGCATCTAAGCTAAAGAAATTTAATCAATTTCATCAGTAATATTCAATAATTATTATTATACAGTAAAAAGCATTAGAAGTTAAATTATGTAAACTTTTTGACATTTGGAAAACTCTTCGTATGAAAATGAGTATTTACTCAATTTTCATAAAAGTAGTACGAAATTATTCACAGAAAAATAGATTAATCCTTTGAAATGATTTTAATCCTAGAAATAGAGAAAATTTTGTAAAATCATCGAAAGCATCATTTTTCAATAATTCTGAAAGAAGCAAGTAAGCTTTGAAATTCAATTTTTCGTATAATTTTTCCTATAAATAGGGAAGACGGGGAAAACTGAGTCAGTTTAAAAAACACGAGAGCAGAGTTCACATCAGTTTGTCTCAAAATAGATCATTTTTCTCGTCAATAATCCAGTTCCAAAACCTAAAAATAAATTGAAATTATTCAATTATTGAAATTAAATATCCCAAATAGCAATCAAGAATTCAACAATTTAAATCCAAAAGAAGCAATCAACGAACAGGGGTGGGAAATCCGAACTTTCCAGAAACATTCTTCAAGAACCAAAACAAAATCCTGAAATTTAACAAAGCCAACATCAAAGGAACATTGTTAATGGATGATTAAACTTACCAAAGGTAGAAATAAGTTTATTTACGTGAAGTTTTCCAATTTAAATTCAAGAACAAATAATTGATTTCTTACGTTAGAATTACGTTAATTTTATGATATTTAGATAGGGTTAGGTTAAAATATAGAATTAGACATTTATATTATTAATCGCTGATTATTATATTTCAAATAACTTTGATATAATATAATATATATTTAAAAAAATTAACTTATTAAAAATTCAGTTGAACCCTCCCTAAAAGATCAAATCAAATTCAATAATATTTAAGTTTCAATTATTCAGCAATAAAATTATAATCTTAAGAGCTAGCTGGCAACATTGGATACAAGCAACTTGATATAAGGGTGACCTAACTAGTATTCATTCTGAAATAATTTATATAATCCATAACAAATTGGCTCCACTAACGTGGGATAAAAAAAAGTAAAAGTAAATGAAAAATGTAATTAATATAATTCCATAACAATTTGACGCCCAAACGCATGGCTCGAAAATTTGAATTTTCAGCATAAATTTTTAACTGAAATTGCACCAAGGTATTTTCATAGAAAAAATTTTAAAAAATGGAAACCGGAAGCAAAACGTTGATTGGCGAGAAAGGTGATGAAGAAAAGGCGCCAGAAAATATTACTAAATCAGAAGCAAGTGAGATAACGCAGATCTTGAAAAGGATGGAACAGAATATGAAACAAGAAATGAAAGATAATTCAGAAAAACTGGTATAAAATTTGAGACAAGAAATGAAAGATAACTCAGAAAATTTGGGACAAGAAATGAAAGAAAATTTGAGAGATTTAAAACTAGTGGAAAATAAAATGAAACTGAAAAAAGAAGAAAATTCATAAAGAGTGGAAAATATGAGAATAGAAATGAAAGACAATTTAATACATGTGGAACAGGATATGATGCAGATGAGACAAGAGATGAAGGAAAATTCAGAAAGATTGGAAAATAAGATAAGAAAATTATTTGTGTCGTCAATCGTGGCAAATAAATTCCTCACATACAGTGGAATGAGACTGTCGTATTTATTTTCAACCCATGTTTGAAGTGCGACTGATTCTGATTGCTGAACTGAAAGCAGTGCGGAGACTCGTTCCGATCGAAGCATCCGCCCACTAGCTACTGCCATTGAGAGAGAACAGTCGTTTATTCGTCATCCAATCGCACTGAGGTTTTGATTCTTTCACTGACATTTGTGCTCCTCTATATTAACATTGAATTTCCTATGTGTCTGTCTTTTCATACCTGTATATAGACTGTCTTTTCCATACCTGTATATAGGAACCTATGTAAGATTTTATACAGTATCAATTAAAATGTTGAAGCCACAGTGGGGCGAAACAATTTTCGTTAATAAATAAAAAGTTTGTTGAAATTGATTTTCATTTATTACTCGTTGTCAATATTGGCATTAATACGCATTTTCCTTTTAACTGGTTAACGACAGAATATTGAGTTGGGGCCACCATCAAGGAAGGGCCCATTGCTCTCAAGAAAACTAAAATTTGTATGTTTTTTCTATGTATCGAGACCAGGTAACCTGACAAGTGAAGGTAGTCTACCTAACTCTTATCGTCTTTAAGTCTTTCGTGTTATCGGTTTTCGTAGTCGCCACGGGCTGTAAGTCTATGTGTTTACAATGTAAGTTAAATGTTATCATTCAGTGAACGAGGTTATTTTCTAAACACGTAGAAATTGTTAAGAAGTTTTAACGTTTATTGACAATTAAAGAATCTGGAGCAAAGGATGCAGGTTCATCTTTTGGATGAAAATAATTACAAGTGGTTAGATACCAACTACCACGTTTTTAGACACAATCAAACGAACGCGTCATTTTTCCATGCTTCTTCGATACTGATTGAAACTAGTAAGCAGATATTTTGGTGATTTCTCCTGAAAGAAACAGGAATTAAGCAACCAGAATATTTCCAGGGTTCAGTGCAAGTTTTTTGAAGGTGCAATGGTTGACAGTGCGCGATAGAATTGTTCCAGGTGAAGAAGTTTCTGTTTTGTTAATAGCAGAGTGATTAAAAAAATACATGTAATGGAAAAATTAGAAAGAGCCATAACTACAAGAAAGCAATACAAGTCGAAACTAAGCAGATTCATTACGTTTTAAAAAAGGGTGATAATGATTATTCAATTCAACTGGAAGATAGAATCGAAAACTCGAAAAAAATTATCTCGATAAAGGTCAAGGCACCTTAGACACAGCACCGTTAATTCTTGCCCCAACAGTGTCCATCCTAGCGAGAAAATTTCTTTCCTCTCCATTATGTGAACTCGTACCACTAAAATTTGAACCAAACGTCAGATCGTCGGGAAATTTTTACAGCTATGTCCTGAGGGTGAGTACCATTATGGCGCCTTTGTGTCTCAGACCGGAAACCCATCAGCCGACCTGATATTTAAGGGTTACTGTGCACCAGTTTAATTATTAACATCAAAGTGCAAAATATTCAAAGGGGTACTAAAAACCCACAAAAAATACACCTTAATTTCTCTGTAACCACGAAGTTTGTAAAGTTCCTCTCATTTATATCGAATACATTTTAAATTAATTTGAAAATCGATGCGTTCGACCTTGTTGCTATATCCATGGCGTGACTCCAAAATAGAATTCCTGAGTTTCCTCCGAAAAAATAAATAAATATACATTTTCGGGGGACTTTGCTTGAGGAAATATATACGAAACAAAATTCGACACTGAAAAGATGCCAGATAATATCTTACAGTTAGTTATAAATTTTCGTATTGGCCAAAGCATCTTAGATTGTTCGGTTATTCACAGGACCACTAGATTCGGTGTTTGGAGTGAACTATCTGTGGAATTACGGTCTTTCAAAGGAATTGTTTTTATCTAGCGTTAGAAATGAGAACCTTCTATTATAGTTCCCAGATTTTGGAAGTGGAAAATGGAAATCGTAAGTCTTGTAAGTATTCTGATAAGCTTTAACGTGGATATTTTCTCAGAGCTACCAAGAATCTTTCATTCTTTCGGTTGCTTATTTATGTTGTCTAATAGACTATGATCATAATAAGTATGGCGCTTTTAATTCATTTTTGTGAGTACCTCATTAATAATATGTCACAAATTGTCGATGTTAAATGCTCTTATTTGTACCTGAAAGGTTCAAAACAGGTATACACATTTCATTGAAAGGTATTATTTTAACTTCGATGAAATCCGCATTTTTAATGACACTTACATCGTTTTCACCAAATTTTGACACTTGTAACTTTTGAGGTTAAATCAAAATTAGTGCATGTTTTGGTAGGTCATTACCAGTACATGCGTATGTAAGAGTGGTTGCTTTAAGTAAAAAAAATTTGTTGCCTGTAAAGTCGGTATACGGGCGAAAGTTTTACATGACAACGACTTTGAGTGGTAAAATAATTTTAATGTGAATATTCATTCGTATAGTAGGAAGAAGGATGAAATAATAGTAACAATTTAAAACATTTATTTATACAAAGAATTATATTTAAAACATTAATTTATACAAAGAATCTCGCACTGAATTTCATATTAACAAAATTTTATTTATCAATCAGTTGTTATAAGTTATTAATAAATTTAACTTGTTTTACATTGTTATAAATATAAAAACTAAATTTAAAAGTTAGAACATTTATTTAAATCACATTAATTTTTAATATCAATCGATTTTAATTCAAAGTGTATTTTCTAAAAGGAGAAAACTAATTAACATTTGATCTTTGAATTTGTAAATCGCGCGCTTACGACCTTGCGCAGTGATTAGTCGTCTCGGTTTGAATGTTTGAAAGTTTCGATTTGACAGGTTGGAGGTTAAACATTGTTATTTCAATTTTTTACATAGCAAGTCGCGCTCATTTTTTCAAGTTAAAGAAATTATTATTGGTTGAGAAACGATTTCTACTACTTTTTTGATTGAAAACTACCACAACATTGTGATTACTACAACATAACCTATTCACTTATGTCTTAGTCATTTATTTCATCATGTTATATTATCAGTCTGAAATTATTTACCTTTGCTGTTTGAATTGTTGCGATGGACGAAACTACCTTCACATTATCACTACACAATCGGTTTACAATTAACTGGCAACGTGTAAACTTGTATGCAGGCGCCTAAGCGAAATAGAAGCGCAAGACATGAACCGGTGTGTATGCCTATCTCTCTCACTCTCTCTCTCTCGCTCTGTCTCTCTTGCTCTTAGGCGGGCTAACTGTGCTCGAGTGGAAGGGACGCGTGCCTTTCACTTTTTATGTCAGTCTCTCTCGCTCTTAGGCGGGCTAACCATGCCCGAGTGGAAGGGACGCGTGCCTCTCACTCGCTCTCATTGTGAGCGCATAACGTGAGCGGAGCGTAACGCAGTTTCTTGAAGTGTCACCCGGCAAACCAATTTATAAGACGTTGTCACGTCAAAAAATACGATAGTTGTATGGGTCTACGTTGATCCAGCTTATGGCCCACACAGTCAGACTTATCAACTGCATTATTTCCTCTGCGGCTGTTATAAACAACAAGTTTGCACTAGCTCATTGCAGAGAGTGAAAGTTTAAAGAAATCTGAAACATGTTTGGTGTTACTTAATAAGAAACAATCCTAATAGCACTGGCCGACAACAAACATTTTTTTGGTTGTAACAAAGCTGAATAGCATATTATGGTAGAACGGACGTATCCAAATACAAAAATGAGAAAAAAAAAGTTGTAACGCGTAAGGTTTTCTTGTTACATTTATAGAACCATATTTAATGTAACAATATCTGATGTGTATTGAAAAAAAATTATTTCAGAATGTTTTAACCGTATATATCGACTTTATTTAGTTTTGCATCTACTAAACGTACCTTACATTAAAGAAAAACACAAAGATTAAAAATAATGACTCAAAATACTAATTAAATTCTATTTTCTCCTTTTATGAGGGATCATATTTTCTCTCTTCAAAAAACAGCAGTAATCACCCATCATGGCTGGATCTCATCGACCTTGATAGCGAATTATCATTATCCTAATATCTTACTGGAATCTTTCACCCTGTTCGTCGCTGACAGCTTCCAAATTTTCAGAAAAAAATGAAAGTGTTGAATGGAGGAAATGAATTTTCGATGACACTCGGGCACCAAGCGATTTGTAGGCATCTAATAGTTCATTAACTAACTGTTGGTAGTTTGCATCTATATTTTCGCCCAAAAACCCTCTTACTACACTAACAAATGAGTTCCGTGCTCTGAGTTCCTGCCTGGTAAGCATCTCTGTAAAATTGACGTCGTCCAGCAGTTTCCTGATTTGTAGTAAAAAAAAAATGCCTTCCTTTAATTTGTCCCCATATATCTGCCATTTATACGTGTTGTAGCTTATTTTATCCAAAAGAGTACGCATATTTTCACAACTTTTTTCATCGTCACTGAAAGGGTTTTAAATTTCCATTATGCAATAACACAGCTTTTAAACTGTATTTAGACGAATCTATAAATAAACACCACTCAGAGGAGGAATGCTCAATATCAAGTTCCTGCATGAAACCATAATATCATTACACGCACACAGCAAATTTTCCATACCGTAAAATGCAGAAAACGGAGCATTTCTTTTTCTGAAATTCGTAATTTTCGATTCGTTGCCTAATAAGTTACATTCTTTAAGACGGGGACGACGAGGTTCTGACTGTTGCTTTGATAACCCCAAAACATGTTCTAAATCATTTAACTTACTTTGAACAATTAAATGTGGCCCGACGGAACTGGGACCTGGAGTAAAAGTAGGGTAGGTGCACTGTTCTTCGGAGCTGGGTGATGATGCGTTGTCTTCAATATCTTCCAAATCAACATTTTGAGGATCTAAAGGTTCGATCGGCACTGGTAAATCTGCATTTTGAGGAATAGGTCGTATTGCAGACTGCAAATTTGGAAAGTCGATCTTGTGCTTTCCCTTTTTGGAATAACCTTCAGTCTTTGTCAGGCAAAAATAGCAATCGTTAAAATCATCAGTGGGTTCTCGGCATACCATAGGGATTGCAAAAGGCATGCTTTTTGTCTTCCCATTCATCCACTGCACCAATGATATGCTACAACTAACACAGCTCACATGGGCACTGCTTGTCTTGATCTCCAATTGAAGCACTAAAATACTGGAAGTAGGCTTTTTTCAACATTTTTAGAAAATGGCCTGGCTTGTGATTTCACCATAAATTCTCCACAAATATAACAAAATTTTTCAGGAGAGATTTTGCAAGTGCAAAATATTTTCGTCCGTAAAACACTTTCTCATCTACACACAGGGAACCACTCCTTCGAAACTCAACAGAAGACTGATTTTTAATCTTCATTTTATGTTAATAAGGTAAATAAATCACTTGGCTCAAGTTTCACTAAAGCTTGATTTAATGTTGTTTATATTTATGTTTCAGGATTCAACCCATTGTTGGAAATGGGGACGAAACATATATGTCGACAACATAAAATTAAACTTTTGTGAAACTTAAGTCAAGTGATTCATTTACCTTATTAATATCCAAAATGTTTCATTAAGTGGTTTGCGAGAAATCAATAATTTTAATTTTATGTCTTGTTTTGCAAACAACACAGTTTAGGTACTTTTCCTGTTATAAAATTTTAAACGTCCCCTTATAAAATTAACTACTTGCTAATATACAATGGTCTTATTGAGCTATTGAAAAGTGCAACGTGTTAGGACTTAAGGAATATTTTTCCTATTATGAGAAGGGTAGTTCCATCAAAAAATAAACTTCTGCTTTGTTTTACAAAAATCTTGTCGACCACTGTAGTTGGTATTTTTGAAAAAGGCCAATATTGTAACTGATTAATAATTTTATTAAATTACCGGAGGTACTCATTTTCGATAGTTCTTGCACATAGATAAACTTTATGTCTTTTTTTATGATAAGAGCTGTTATTGCCAAAAGTCGTTTTATAACCTTGAAACCTTTTCAAAAATGGCTCAGTTCGAAATGTTGTTGAAGAACTGCAGAGAATAACTCCCTCAATTCTTGTCCTATATGCAATAAACCCTATTCATATTATTATAGATTTTTTTTGTTGACAGTGCGTTTTAGTAAAACACAGACTTACCGTTCCTTCGATCTTTAATTGTAACGTTTTTCCCTCTTCTGAGATTCGTTGATTAATGCCTGGGCGTACCGACTGGTTTTCATCTTACAATGTCTAGAACTTTCTTTTGGGAGGAATGAAGATCGCGAATGCAGCTTGGAACTTCTAACCGTTATTTCAGTGATTTTCCTCTCACCTGATATTAATAAAATTGTCTTAAGTTATAAATTAGATCATTTTCATTAAGTCCCTAAAAATATAATATTCCAAAATTATTTAAAAGTTCTGAAATAAAGAATAGAATAAAAATTAGTTAAGCCAGAACTTTAACATATGCCAACTGTTTCAACCTTAAAGAACAGGTCTCATCAGTTATGGGCTATATTCAGATTCAAATAAGTCATAAAAAATGTTTTCAAGAACTGAAACTCGGAAATGAATCAACTCAAACATGTCTAATCGATCGGAGACCCTAGAGAGATGAATTGGGATAATTCATAACTATCGAGTGATAGAACTTTAAATCGAAATAAAACACATTTAAACCAAGGTTGAAGTCAATTTTTTTTATTTGAAAGATAATTTTATGACATATACGTTTCAAAAATAATTTCTGGCATACGTCCACCACGACTAGCTCTGAGGAACCGCATTCGACCAGACCAATTTTGGACCAATTTTTCCGACCAGACCAATTTTGGACCACTTTTTCGAGTAATTCAGGCCTTATTTAATCAATAACACGAGTTTTGTTGGCTTCAAAAGCGACTATTGCTTCTGGTTTATCAGCATAAACTGATAATGACTTGACATAACCCCAAAGAAAATAATCCAGTGGAGTTATGTCACATCATCTTGGAGGCCAATTAATTGGACCATTTCTCGAAATAATGTTATCGCCAAATCTTTCTTTCAATAAATCAATTGTTACAATAGCAGCATGCGGTGAAGCACCATCTTATTGGAACCGAAACACTTCTGGGTCGATACCATTTAAATTTTGAAACAAATAATCATTGATCATCGATCTGTAACGAGCACCATTCACTGTGACATTAGCTCGAGCATCGTTTTTAAAGAAATATGGACCGATGATGCCTCCAGCATGTAATATACGTCAACTTTGCTTATTTACATAGCTGTTCAACCAGAAATGAGCTTCATCACTAAATACAATTTTACGATAAAAAAGTGGATCAACTTCAAGCTATTCTAGGACACAATCAGCAAACAAACGACGCTTATTATGGTTAACTGGCTTTAGTTCTTGAACCAGTTGGATCTTTCAAGAGTGTAGATTAAGATCTTTACGCAAAATTTTCCATGTGGTGGATGCACACAGCCCAACTTGTTGTGAACTTCGACGAATAGACAAATCTCGATCATCATTAACAGTATGATTTACAGCAGCGATATTTTCTTCTGTTCGTACAGTCTTGTTGTTGTTGCATCGAGTAGAGAAAAAGTTATGCGAAATCTCTCGATAGTTCGACGAATAAGCTGCTCTGATGGACGATTAGGTAAACCATAAATTTCACGAAGTGCTCTATAAGTTTGGCGAATAGAACGCCGATTTTGAAAATTAATTTCAACAATTTGTAAACGTTGTCGCGGCATGAGTCTTTCCATGATAATTTGCCAATGCTTACTGAACAGAAATGTCAAAACAACATGGTTTCTACCTTCTGTCAAATCACAGTTATCCCTATCGAAAGTTCTATCACTCTAAACAAAACACCCGATATGTGTATCCCGTGTACAAAGAACACAGAACACATGTAATTCTTCCCAAATAATGTTCTATGATGAAAACACTAATAACCAGTATTTCAGTATGTATGTTTATTTTCGCACATATGTTCCATTTATGATTTGTATATATAAATTTTATGTCAAAAAGTGAAAAATGTGTTTTCCTAGAAAATAAAAAAAAATTATATTAATTATAAACAGGGTCCTGCAATAGTGCATTGCGCATCTTAGAAATTTCGTTCGAAAGCAGGTTCCTTGTAGTTTCATTTCTGCATGTCAGAAAGTTATTTTCTAATATACAGGTGTTCCCAAAAAAATTATTCAATAAATAGTTGATTTTTTAAATGGACCACCCGTATATTTTTAATGGCCTTCAATATTTTCATCATGGCGTAAAATATCATAGATATTTTTCCAACAGTACAGATCTTATTCAGAGAAAACTGCAAAAAGTTGAGGGAACAGCAGTTCGCTAAGAGTCCTCTACCGATTACCAGAAGCAGTCCTAAATCATCAACCTGTCAATTACAGTTGTCCGTTATTACTGGCCGTATTAGATGTCTATATCTTAATATAGTCTGCATATAGTTTGGTAGATTCTTGAAGCTATTGTGTGATTTATGCCGCGAATTTTTGCAGTTGAGAGATCGAAAGTGTTTTGATCTTGCAATTATTTTTTTTTTATTATAGGAATGTAAGTTTGTCATATTATCCTCTATGATTCTTAGGCATTTAGCGTGGTTGGTGAGTTATCTGACAATTTGTAGCCAAATATGGTTAATTAAGATTTGTCAGGGTTTGGTAGAATTCTCTTTCTCGTCCGTATCATAATTTTGTTCCATAGATTTTGAGGTTTTTCCATTGTGTCTGTCAGATTCTTGGTGTGTGTTTTGATCGCTGTGTTATCAGCGTATCAAAAGATGTAACTTTTCCAGTTCTTCTATTACTTTGTAGATATCGGGTTTGTATATATTGTATAGAAGTAGTGACAATGGACAGCCTTGTGGTATACCTTGTTGAGAAGAAAACAATGCCCAGAAATGCTTATTGATTTCAACCCTAATGCTTCTGTCCCTTAAGAACTTTCCTATTATATTTTGTGGGTAAAATGGAGTTTTGATAATATTAGGTAATTGAAATTTCCGTCAAATTTTCCACTATTCAGTTAATTTTAACACTTTGGATTTATTTTATTATTAATAGCATGATGACTGCGAATGGGAAAAAGGTGGAAAGCATTGAGGTGAAATTTTTGCGCCCTTGTTCATTTCTCCTTAAATTTTCGAATATTTTTCTTGAAGAAGCTACATATGATGAATAAAAGCACAGAAAGATTGAAATATTCCATATTGAAAACAAAATTCTAAAACTTAAATTTTGGAAACCCCAGAAATCAATAGGTACAATAAAAAACAAATTGTATTGAACTATTATATCAAATAGATCTAAACAAATCCCCTCGGCTAAACATGTTTGAATAATATTCTGAGGGCCCCAAATAATCATTACGCATTTTTTATTTTTTCACCCCTCTATTTTTTACTCGTCTCTGTATTTTTTGTGAGGAGTGTTTATTGCCCGACAAAATATTTTGCATTGTATACTTGATTCAAATACACATCTGATGAAGTCATTGTATGACGAAACAATTGTGAAAAAAAAATGAATTCAGCAAGTTCCCGGAACAATTGAAAACAGCGATCATCAAACCCATATTAAAAAAAGGAAATCCTCAAGAGCTAGGAAACTACAAACCTATCAGTATTCTGCCAAGTTTTTCAAAAATATTCGAACTCATAATGTGCTCCAGAATCACAGAATTCCTGAATAGTTGTGATTTTTTCAGTAACACACAACACGGATTTCTGAAAGGAAATTCTACCCAAACAGCCATATTTGAATTAACAAAGAACATATTGGAACTGTTGGAAGGAGAGAACTTAGCACTGACCATATTTTTGGATATGTCAAAAGCATATGATTCAATAAACCAGGAACACCTGCTCCAGAAACTTCAGGCTTATGGAATAAGAGGAAATGCATACAAGTGGATTGAATCATATATATGCAAACGAAAACAAAAAGTGGAAATCATGAAGGAAGGAGAAAATGCTGAATCCACTGAGCTGATAAATAAAAGAGGGATAGTACAAGGGGGTGTATTGGGACCACTTCTATTCCTAATATTCCTGAATGATTTAGAAGATATAGCAGAGGAAGATGAAAAATTAATCAATTATGTGGATGACACCAACCTATTGGTAGGAGCAAAAAATTGATTCGTGCAGGTACCAACTTCTTCAATAGGACACATGAATGGCTACAGAAGAACGAATTGACCCTTAATGTTGAAAAAACCAACCTTATAGTTTTCAGTACTAACAGAAGTAACAAGAGCAAACCAACCAGCATTACTTTAGAAAATAAGGTTATAAATATTGTAGACAGTACTAATTTTCTGGGTGTATTCATGGACTCGTTTATAAATTTTAGAGCACATGTGGAAAATTCAAGTCAGAAATTGATTCAGATTAATTTTGCAATTAGAATAACTAGAAAATACCTGAATGATAAATCAATGAAAATTTTATATTATGCAAATTTTGAATCTAGACTTAGATATGGGATTATTTTTTGGGGAACTATAAGAAATTTAGAAGAAATGTTTAAAATACAAAAAAGAACAATAACGGTTATTTTCAAGCTGAAATATAATGAAACTTGTAGAGAATTGTTTGAGCAAAATAACATATTCACAGTCTATGGTTTATACATTTACGAATGTGCTGTATTCCTTCATAAGAACAAAGAAAAATTCATTCAATATAATCATACTAATAAGTTACAACACAAGAACACAAAATTAAAATTTTCCAATTCATAGATTGACTTTAAGCGAAAAACACCCGACATATAGTTGTATAAGAATATTTAATCATTTGCCAAATAACATTAAGAACATAAATAATTTAAGAATTTTCAAAAACAGAGTAAAATCTTTGATTATAAAACTTGAGCCTTATGAGCTAGGAGATTTTTTTAATGTCACATTAGAGAGCTAACCAATTAATCATATTTAGACACTATTTCACTTCAGGTGAGTATCTTATCTGTAAACCTTATTTGAAATAAAGAAATATTATTATTAAAGTTGAAATTGTTTTTATTTCCTAGATCTTGAATAATTGTAAATTAAAAATTTACAGTTTTTTCATAGAAATTGTTTTTAAATTAAATTGAAAATTAGTAATATTCTATTTTTTACCTCGGCTAAACATGTTTGAATAATATTTTGAGTGTCCCTAATAATCATTACTCATTTTTTCACCCCTCTATTTTTTACTCGTCCGTCTTATTTTTTGTGAAGAGAGTTCATTGCCTGACAAAATATTTTGCATTGTATACTTAATTCAAATAACATCTGATGAAATCTTGAATAATTGTAAATTAAAAATTTACAAATTTTTATAGAAATTGTTTTAAAGTTAATTTGAAAATTAGTACTATTTTATTTGTTACCTGGCTGGGTAAGT
Source organism: Megalocaria dilatata (assembly GCA_034642435.1). Classification (NCBI taxonomy): domain Eukaryota; kingdom Metazoa; phylum Arthropoda; class Insecta; order Coleoptera; family Coccinellidae; genus Megalocaria; species Megalocaria dilatata. The sequence goes on along the minus strand of CM067859.1, from coordinate 44,098,880 downwards.
TTATTTTAATTTTTAATGGAGATGTACCTCCTAATGTGTAGTGTATTAACCTTTGAAATCAGTCATTTTGTAAAGGTATTTAAAATATGTATATAATTTGGAATTTAGTTGGCAATTAAATGAAGAATATGAGCAATGGTGTTTCGAATCGGGACAGTGCAACTTGCATCAGGTAACACTTCAAAACTAAAAAACACCTAAATAGGTTTAATTGATCGACAGGACATAAACTACAGACATGCGCATGTTTCGAAGCCTATTAGTTTCAATCGTCGCCAGCTGTAAGTCCCAACAAGTATAAGACAGCTACGCACCTATATTCGCCCCGCATAGGAACACTAAAGTTTAACTTAACATTAGCGTCATCTGATGTAAACGAATATACTGTTATGGAATCAACAAGTAAAATATTAAGGAAAAGACTCACCGATGTATATAAGTTGACTCGTTAGAGAGTAATCAGACCAAAATTATGAAGAAAAAACATATTTGGAATACATAATCACTAGTCGAATGAAAAATCAGAAATATTTTGAAATTTTTTAAATGGAATAGTTAATATTCAATTCACAATTATTCAGTGTAAAGAGAGCCAAAGTTGCAAGAAATAGAAGTAATTTAAATTTAGATATCTAGTTTGAAATTGGCGAAGAAAGCGACGAAAAGATTTGTTATTATTATGAATCCTGTATTAATTTCAGTGAAATTATTGACAAAAAACAAGCTAAATTGAATTTAACTCGCAAAAATAATGTAAATAGGGAAAAATTAATCAAAAATCAATAAATTCAATGGAACGTATTGTCTACGTCAGAAATTTTGAAAATATTAATGTAAGAAATATCCTTGAAGATGATTATGCGTATATAAAGTTGTAATAGCATATGAGTTAAAGAAAAAATCAAATTCATAAGTTATTTTAAGTAATATTTAAGTTAGAAGCATTAGAAGTTAAATTTTGTAAAAATTTGATTCTTGAAATACTTTACGGATGAAAAGAAAGACTTTCACTGTTCTGTTCAACATGAAACTAATATCAAAATCTAGATAAAAATTCAGGCTTATTTTCTAGAATACTTTCAACCCAAGATATAGTGTAAATTTCGTAAAATCATGGAAAGCATCATTTTTTAAGAATTTCAACAAATGTTAGTGAGCTTTGGAATTCAATTTTTCAAGAAAACTATAAAAGGAAGAACCAGAGGAAATGTCATTCAGTATAAAATTCCCCACGGCTGAGATCACGTCGTTTTATTTCAAAGTAGAAGAAGATTCACTCTTCAAGAATCCAGTTCCACAACCTAAAAGAAATTAACATTATTATTGTGAATGGAAATGATATCAAGAAATACTTTAACTGAATGTTTTAAATGGAAATATTAATCATAGAAAGCAAGTATAAAACAAATTTGATGTTAAGAATAAATAGACGAAGTGGGCTATGAATGTAGACCTTTCCAGAAATAATATTCTCGAAGAATCAAATACGTATTCCTAAAACAGAGCAAGGCCATTATAAAAGGAACATTGATGATTAAAAAAAAACTTATCAAAGGTAAATATAAGTTTATTTATGTAAAACTTTTCAATTTCAATTCAACATTTCTTGTTAACATTAGAATTACTATATTTAGAGATAAGGTTAGCTGAACATAGAAGCATAAGAACATAGACATTAGATTAGTTTAGTAGTCACAGATTTATATTTCATTTTACTTTGATTCAAAGTATATTATTAAAGTTAAATTATTAAAATTCAAATTGAACTCTCCCTATTGAAACTAATCAAAATTAATAATGATTAAATTTCAATTTTCAATAACAAACTTATAATATTAAGAGTTATCTGGCGCAATAACACAATACATTCAACTAAATATAAGGGTGATCAAAACAAGTTCACATACTGAAATTTTAATAAAAGTCAATTCCATAAGAAATATGACCATAAAAAAGTCAAACAAAACTAGTCTAATTAATTCTTTTAAGTAATCATAATTAAGTAGCTCTGCCAACGTATGTAGTAGTAATTAATAATAATAAAAATTTCGTTTAATTATAATTCCATAATAATACATACACAGCATACCCCATCAAGTCAACTCTAGCAATGAACTGTAAAAAAATTGAGCATGGAGAAGATTTTCTACGTTAGAAACGCTAGAAGTAATCGGGAATATCATTCATTGCTTAAATTAATAATTAATAATAGTATATTATTAATGATACTATTATAATAATATTAAATGCTGGGGTATGGTGTGTATGTATATTCGCCTGCGTTAGATGTCGCTAGTGTTTGATAAAACTATAGAATTCCTATGCGCAAAGAAGAGAGGTGCCGAGCTGTGTTCCATTCGTTGGGCCATACATCTGGCACTGACGAATGAAGCCAATGAGCTTCAAAACATGCGTATATCAGCACAAAACCTATTCGGGTGGATTTGAGTTTTGAACTGTTACACAAAAGCAAGTTGCACTGTTTCCAATTCGAAGAACTTTCTGCTTGTATTATTTATTATATATTTATTTGAAAAATATTTATTATATTATATATATATATATATATATAATATTTATATATTTATTTGAAAAATAAATTTTATATATTTATTGGAAAAATATATCTGCCGTTAATTAATTTATCTGGACAAGTTCGAATTATTCTTCAAAGTTGTGCCTAATCTTTCTTTCTCAAAATTTTGTAGAGCAATATGGAAATTTGTTTTTGATGGGTTTTGTTAGACTAATCAATTATAAGCCCAGAAGTGGCGAAGTTTTATTTTTGAATATTTTCGTTTCCTAATTTTTTTTCAATTCTCGATAAAATTCATCGGTCAGTTGAAGGAGTAACAAATCAATAAAATTTGTTTAACTGTCGCTAGTATGCTGAATGTCCTGAAGTCGCTCCATTACTTTTATGAATTTTTCGTCGCATGTTTCCATCCAAAAATAAATAAAGGACTAAAAATTGATATTGTTCTTTTTTCATTTAATCAAGTAACATGAAACACATGTGATACAACTGGCTGCCAAATAAAAATTAAGTTAAGCGTGAAATTTAGTATGGTGACGTTTCACAGATGTCAACTTTCCTCCGTAACGCCACCTGTCTTCAAACACAGATAATTAATGACAGATTCTCATAACTGAATTATTTAACATTTGGCTGAGCGCTTTCCATATTGATAAGATGGAGAAAAAACAGACAGATTTGTTTATATATTGAACACAGTAATGTAACTTAGTAGTCCCAATTTGTCGCTCAAAAATATATGTTACACGATATACATTATCATACCTTATATGTTTTTTCAAAAGGAATTTAGATAGATACATCGTAAACTGATAAGATAGATAGTATCAGTGGTACAGCTAGGATTTTGGGGATTTTGTTTTGGGGAGGCCTGAACACCGAAAACGATGGATAATGATTTGGTGAAATCGGTGGAGGAGGGGTTATCAAAATGAAAAATTTAAAATGCAATATTTTATTACATAAATGAAGGTCGAAGCAATAAACGAAGGAAGTAAATATCTACTAAAGATAATACAAATAAGTAATTTCATACATTCAGTCCTCTTTCAGATGTTCCTTTATCTAATACATTCTCAATATCGAATTCAAAATCATAATATATATTCAACAGAGCAAGTTCAACTCTCTCAGTTCCCATTGTACTTCTGAAATACGTTTCCAGGCTTGTGAGGGGAGAATAAGTTTTTTCCGGCGTGGCCGTCGATACTGGTAACGTACAAAAAATTTTGAGTAATATAAATATGTTAGAAAATAACTGAACCTCACATTTAGTTTCGAATAAGAAATTCTTGATAATTCATTTTTGCACATCTGGAACTCACATTCAAAGGTTTATTCGTTGGCTGTTTCTAAATCCATTTCATATAATTTTATTAAGTTTTTGAAATTAGTCGAAGGGTCATTACTTCTATGAATCAAACACATGAATTATGATAAAGCAGATTGATGTTTGAGAAATCTGTTACTAGTTTGTGTAATACGGGTATAGGAGTCCAAAAATGGCAAGAAAATACTAATTTTATAATATTGTTGTACATCATCTGTTTCTATATTTGTCCTATGGGCTTGTCTATTTGTTATTCTGGGCATATGAGGAGGAATGTTTACTTTTCACATATATCGGGTGTTTTTTTTTTTAGAGTGATAGAACTTTCGATAGGAATAACTGTGATTTGACAGAAGGTAGAAGCTATGTTGTTTTGACATTTCTGTTCAGTAAGCATTCACAAATTATCATGGAAAGACTCACGCCGCAACAACGTTCACAAATTGTTGAAATTTATTTTCAAAATCAGTGTTCTATTCGCCAAACTTATGCACTTCGTGAAATTCATGGTTTACATAATCGTCAGAGCAGCTTATTCGTCGAACTATCGATAGATTTCGGACAACATTTTCTCTACTCGATGCAACAACAACAACAAGACAAAGAACTGTACGTACAGAAGAAAATATCGCTGCTGTAAGTCATAGTGCTATTGATGATCCAGATCCAGGTTGAACGGCTATGTAAACAAGCAAAATTGCCGTATATGGAGTGAAAACAATCCTCAAGAAGTTCTGCAGGTTCCATTGCATCCTGAAAAATGCACTATGGTGTTTACACGCTGGAGGCATCATCGGTCCACATTTTTTTAAAAGCGATGCTGGAGCTAATGTTACAGTGAATGGTGCTTCTTACAGATCGATGATCAATGATTATTTGTTTCAAAATTTGAATGGTATCGACCCAGAAGTGTTTTTGTTCCAACAAGATGGTGCTACACATCATGCTGCTACTGTAACAATTGATTTATTGAAATAAACATTTGGCCATAACATTATTTCGAGAAATGGTCCAATTAATTGGCCTCCAAGATCATGCGACATAACTCCACTGTATTATTTTCTTTGGGGTTGTGGCAACTCATTGGTTTATGCTGATAAACCAGAAACAATAGACGCTTCTGAAGCCAACATAACTCGTGTCATTGATGAAATAAGGCCTGAATTACTCGAAAAAGTGGTCCAAAATTGGTCTGGTTGAATGCGGTTCCTCAGAGATAGTCGTGGTGGACAGGTTCTACATATAAATAAATACTAAATCAGTGAACTATTTAAATACCAGGGTGATTCAAAAAAAAAAATTTTTTTTCTTGCGAACAAGGTTAAAAATTTCAATTCAATGTAAAAAGATGCCAGTAAAAATTTAAGCGGTTAATATTAATATTAAGGACGTCCGCATCGCACCTTTTCATTTCCCATAAGAATAACATAGGAAAATTTCTTTTTGCACATTCTGATTTTTATTGCTAGCCCAAAGTAAGTCATGAAGAAAATTCCTGCGCATATTTTCGTAGAAAATTGAACGCTCTACAAAAAAGGTCTCTTATGATTTTTCGTCAAACCTAACCGCTTTAAAGTTATTCAAAGTTTAAGTAAAATTTGACCGTTTTTATCGCACTGCAGCGGATTAAATGGTTTTATTGGGATTCCTTATCAGAAAACTTCGTGTTTATTTTAAATTATGGCTTACAGAAAATGTTTATCGTCTTTTTTCGCGGTCATTCAAAATAATGGAAAAGTTTCAGAAAATTCATTAATGTAAATTACCAAATTGTTTGATAAAAAAAATTTTTTTCAATTTCCTTGTCTAAAAGTTGAAAATTACACTAAGTGAAGTATTTACAATAATTTCTGTTCGCTGTTTTAAAGTTATCATTATTAATTTTAATTTTAAAAATTATAGCTGAGCCACCATCGCATAATTTGAGAACAATTTTAAAGTATAAGTGAAGTGAATATATTCTTTTTTTTTAAATCAACCAAACGTCTCTTGTTTTTTACCTCTGTCATAAGTATTTGTAATGACTGGAAAAAAAATTTTTTACTTTTAGGTCAAAAAAAAAGGAAAAAACTATGATTTTAAACCATACTGATACGACAAATTTTCTTAAAGAGTTTAACAGGCAGTAATATTGTGAAAAATTAGACATGATTTAAAATAAACACGATGTTTTCTGATAAGGAATCCCAATAAAACCATTTAATCCGCTGCAATGTGATAAAAACGGTCGAATTTTCAGCATATTGTACACTAACTTTGAATAACTTTAAAGCGGTTAGGTTTGACGAAAAATCATAAGAGACCTTTTTTTAGAGCGTTCAATTTTCTACAAAAATATGCGCAGGAATTTTCTTCATGACTTACTTTGGCTTAGCAATAAAAATCAGAATGTGCAAAAAGAAATTTACCTATGTTATTCTTATGGGAAATGAAAAGGTGCGATGCGGACGTCCTTAATATTAATATTAAGGGCTCAACTTTTTACTGGCATCTTTTTACATTGAATTGAAACTTTTAAGCTTGTTTGCAAGAAAAAAAAAATTTTTTTAATCACCCTATTAAACACATACTGTCAAAAATGTATTGGCAAATCTTTATTTAAAAAGCTTGCTTAAGAGCATAGTCAAAATTCTTTTTGTGGCTATGTTGCCACAAGTTTACTCTAAATTCACTCGGAGTTTGGGCATCATCTGTCATCTAGTTTGTTCATAGAGCTCTATTTTATCAGCTCATCTCACTTGTGATTGTGGATTTTTATAATGGATAAAAAATGGCATATATAATCTCCTAAATTTTGCGTTGAAAATGAAATTTCGTGTGCGTAAGAGCTGAAATATACTATATAGTTTCATATACCCGAATTTCATATTGAATTCAAAGATGTGGTGAAGATTTGCTAGACTCTTCAAATAAATAACCGTCGAAATAGTGATTGAAAATAGAATATGTTTGAATTAGAGAAAGGTAGCCGCTGATTTTTGTGTCTTGCAAATCAATTCGAACCATTCCAAACTATTTGTGGGCATGAAACGTGTTACCGCTGGAGTAGTGTCGAAAAATCTGAGTAATTATGCACGAATCTCTGGACAAAAATTCAACAAGTCTTATCGAACAACCACCTAATTCTCCTGATATGGCTCCGGCCCACTTTTTTCTCTTTCAGAAATTCAAATCACACAATTCTGTGTTTCATTGGGCGATTCCCGTTACTTTTTTTTAAATTGTAACATCAGCGCTCTGAAGCTACCGACACCATGTCAGTACATTCAGACTTTTTTTGTTGCAGATAATGATGCAGCCTCACATTCGGGAATGCAGCCCAGCGGTTATTTGTTACCTGAAGACCAATCAATATTAGATGACGAAGTTTTTCCATTTTTGGATTCTCCACTAAGACCTGCAACTCCAGACACAAGTGATTCAAGGTCAATGGCTCTCTACGAGGAACATAAACAATTAGCTAAGGAATATTTTAAGGTATATCAACTTATCATTATAGTAGGGGAGCCCAAGAGGGGATTTGAAGAGTTACTCGAGCGCGTCAGAAAACTATATGAGGAGAAACCTTATTCCTTGTAATGTACTCCTACCATATATAAACCCTTTATATAAGGGCGTGCTCCGAGGACAGCCCGTCAGATTTGTAAAAAAAAAACAATCCTTAGAAAAACTCGAGCGTGTCAGATTAAGGCCAGGTAAGTTAAATACATACAGAACAGACTATATTTCAATAATCTGATAATTTTTGCGTGGCATAAGGAAATGGGTAAGTGGCAAAATTGTAAAAAAAAAACGTCACTGTGAAATACTCGAGCGCGATTAAATTTTTTTTTATTTTGAAGGAAATCCTGTAAGAATTACAGAATAAAAATAATCTGACGATTTTCATGGGGCTATGTAGCTTAAACCATAAATAAAGTGTGGTGCGTACAGCTGCTGAGAACTGGATTGAAACTCCGCGCCTCTGTTTCCTTCTCACTCTTTCTTTATATTTCACTCTCTCGCACCATCCCCACACTACTATCTGCCGCCATATTGATTTAACAGCTGATCATAATAACTTGTTTGTGTTTCGTCGATGTATGGTGTTTTGATTTATTTGTTGTGTTTTACAATAATTTTATTAATTCAATGCAATCAATTTTATATGCATTGCAATAATGAGCAATGTAACAGTGAAATGTGTACTTTGTGAGAAAGAAACATGTGAAAAAATTAAAAAGTTCACACCCGATACTTTAAGAAAATGTATAACTATTTTGGAGTATCGTAAAGTAAAACCAGTTCGAAGAAAATCTAGTAATGCTTATGCTACGGTTAAAATTTCTAATGAAACATCTTTAAACGATGGATATCATATACAGTGCTACAAACTTTTTACAGCTATAAAAATACCGTACGATTTTCAAAAAAATGATGAAATAACACCAGAAAGTGCTCAGGAACGTGATGATACTCCAGAAATTGCTGGAGAGAGTTCAGAATTATCTATTTCTAGCACAACGCAAACTACTGGAAAAACAGCAGATGAGTAAGTTTTAATGTAATATATTATTCATTGTGTGATTATATCCTAAGTAAAAATCATAGCATTCATTTTTTTAAATCAAATTTTGATAAGCTTTTATTATATTTTTTTTTGGCTAATAGCTTCACCACAATATCAAATATTTTTTTTACATAATGAATTATTTTTATTTTGAAAATAGGGAAAAAATACTGATTCTAATTATGGGTCCAATAATTTCAGAGCGGGTCCATCAAACAATCCTGAATCAAACTTGAACGATAGTGATGATGCATTGGATGTTGATGATGAGCAGGTGGGTGCTGATAAGCCGGTTATTAATGAAGATTTGGAATGTTTTATTTGCAAAAAGTCCAGGAAAAGACGTCATGGCCGTGTAGTGCCATTAGCAATCAATAAATCGCGAACAATAGAATCGTTAAAAAGTGCAGCTACCGAACACAATGATGTTGAAATGTTGGAAAAAATTAGTTCCTTTACTGATAGCTCGTCCATTCCCTATCATAAATGCTGTAAAGACCAATACTTGCGTGAAATCAGTAAAACAGAAGAAAGTAATTTTGTCAAAAAGCGAAAGGCTTTTAGTACAGCTTATGATTTATTATGTGAAATTTTGGAGGAATACGTTGTCAAAAAAAATGAATGCCTGTTTTTTGATCATGTAAAAAAGGAATACCATAGATTGTTAATTGAACAGTACAAATTATTATCGGAAACCATAAACAGCACCTCATTTTCAGACCGTCATTTAGAAACTAAGATAATGGAGACTTTTGCAAAGAAGATAAAAATTATTTATGCTAATAGAAAAAAATTTCTTGCTCCGATCTCAGCCAATATTGTTGATTATAATAATATTTTTGAAGTCATGTCAATGAAGGAACAAATTCGTTCAGTTGCAATACAACTTCGAAACGAAATTTTAGATTCTACGACAACGAAGTTGCCTGATGATTGCACTGCTGAAGACTTAATTAAAGGTGAATGTGATTATGTGCCAGAACTTTTAACGTGTTTTTTGGAAACATTTATTTCGGGGGATGTTTCACATTTATCACGAAAAAGACGTCAAGTAAAAGAAAGCAAAAACGATCTAACAATTTATTCTATTGGGCAAGACTTGGTATATGCTGTTTCCAGCCATAAAATTAAAACTTCCAAACATATTACACTTGGTCTGGCCGTGAAAAGCTTATGTAACAGCAAGAAAATAATCAACTTGCTGTCTAAATATGGACATTGCTGTTCATATACTGTTTTAGAAGAATTGGAGACTGAATTAACTTTTTCTACAGCAAACAGCGCTTACACATGTCCTGAAGATATTTTACGTCGTCCAGATTTAAATACAGCCGTTGCCTTTGACAACTTCGATCGCTTTGTTGAAACGCTAAACGGCAAAGACACTCTCCATGACACGGTGGGAATAATTTTTCAAAATATTATTCAAAATGAAGATCCATTGCCTATCATACCCTTAACCTCCAGTGAAATTTCTAGTGAAACTGTACCAAGTAATATTTCTGAATCTACGCCTTCGACATCGAGAAACCGAAAACGTCGAGCCTTCCAAGAAATAACTTTTGAAATGCGCCCATTCACTAAAAAATTAAAAATAGCCACTTGGAATCAGCTTGATATTTCCGCACTCAACAAAGAACCTACAAATTTGACTATAACTAAACAATTAGATGCTATGTGGATGTTATCGCATAAATTCAGTATACATGACACTCCAATGAGGGTTGGATATCACAGTAAAATTATAATTGATAATTCATCAGTTCAGAAAATTTCGTATCTAACTCCCATCAATGAATCTCCTACTAATCATTCTACAGTGTTAAAAACTTTAGAATTAAGCCAAGAAATTGCAAAAGAATGTAATGCTCCATACATTCAAATTACATATGATTTAGCTATAGCTCGAACAAGTTATTGCATTCAAACCCAAGAATCACCAAAATTTGATAACATTTTCATTCACATGGGGGCCTTCCATGTCGAAATGGCTTTTTTTAAAGCAGTTGGTAGCTTTATAGAAGAATGCGGACTCACCAATATTATGGTTGATTCTGATCTGATTGCTGAAGGCTCAGTTTCGGGTATCATTAGTGGAAAAAATTATAATAGGTGTAAAAGATTACATTCTATTATGGCGTTATCATTACAACAATTCCACTTTCATTCTTTTTTGGAAAAGGAAAGTTTATCAGTTGAAGAATCTGTGATTGATTATCTCACCGCATTCTCGCAACTTCGAGATCACTCGCCTCAAGTACGACATTCAGAAACACAAAATCTACTCCAATTATATGAGAACTATACAGCAGAGACTTTAGAAGGTAAACACGGTAAAACGCCACAATTTTATGCCATGTATATTGATTTTATAAATCTATACCATCTATTTATTCGAAGTATAAGAGTTGGAGATTTTGATCTGTACTATTACTCCCTCGGAAAAATTGTGAGTTTATTCTTTTACTTTAATCAGCAAAATTACAGTCGGTGGCTAGTGTTTTACTTAAATCAACTACAGCACATTAATGAGACACATCCAGGCCTCCAAGCAGAAATTTCAAAAGGATCGTTTGGTATCAGGAGAACCAATAAACCATTCTCGCGGATCCCGGTTGACTTAACATTGGAGCAAACCATTAATGGTGAAGCAGCACGTCGGCTCACAGGAATCGTAAATCTAACGTCCTCTATTTCTGCCAGACAACGTTGGGCGCGAAATCACGGAGCTCGAACTCGAATAATTTCACATGTTTTGAATCGTGCAGGTATGAGTAACAGTAATGAAGACGTCGCAGCAGACCTACACCCAGATAGAATCGAAAAGCATCAGAAGCAAATTAAAGCTTTCATGTGTAGCATTGAACAGACCACTAATCCGTTTTCTTCTTCTATAGATAAAGATCAACTCTATAATATCTCTACTGGGCAGGCTGCAACCCCAGAAGTAGCTAATTGCTTGTTAAAAACGGTTTCGTCTGGGATGTTTCTTCGCGATCAGTTCATAACTGAGTGTAATATGGATTCGGATAGATTTCACAAATCATTAAAGAAAAATCCGATTTTGTCTTTTGCAAGCCTAAAGAAGAAAAAGTCGATGAAGATTGGACAAAAAGTACATGAAGTAAAACTGCAGCGAGATTTATTTGGTAGATTATTAGCTTTATCTCAGGATACTAATCTAAATTTGGAAAAAGTACTGTGTTTCCCCATAACGCCAGTTCCGCTATCACTATGCCATATAGATGGGTCCTTAAATAAAACTACAAAATCGATACTAATTGAAGAACTAGAAAAAAAAGTTGAAAAAATTGAACAACCGCCAGAGAAGTTAGATTGTCTTATTGTAGATGGTTTCTTCTTTCTGCATACTTTTAAACAAATGCCGCGCAGTTTTGGAGATTTATCGAAAAAGATTTTGCAATCTCTTGTAAATACTTCAGCTGATAGTGTAGCAATTATATTTGATCGTTACTTCACACCTTCAATTAAAGATTGTGAACATACTCTTCGAGGCAATGTGGATGATAAAGATTTTCATATTGCTGGTCCTCAGCAAATTAGAACTTCTGACTTTAGCAAGGATTTAAAAAACATTAAGTTTAAAGAAGCTTTGGTTAAATTTCTCATTGAACATTGGGCTGATCAGGAAATGAAACCGATAATTGGTAACAAAACTATATTTCTGAACCATGATTCGTGTTACGTATATCGTGTTATCGATAATAGAGTTTCACGAATTATTGATCATGACCTGTCATGCCCCGATCATGAAGAAGCAGATACAAAGGTTGTATTTTTTGCGTGTCAAATGGAAGAAAAATCCACAGTTACCATCAGAGCTTCTGATACAGATATCGTTATAATTATGTTGGCAAATATGGAACACATACAAACATCGGTAAAAATTTGGATTGATTTTGGAGTCGGTAATGCACGCCGATATATCGACATGTCCGCTCTTTTTGCTAAATTAGGCCTACTTGTTTCGCAAGCACTGCCAGCTTTACATGCGCTAACGGGATGTGATTATAACCCAGCTTTTTACAGACGAGGCAAAAAAAGACCTTTGAAAATTTTAATGGAATCTGTAACTTTTCAAAAAGCTTTTGCTAATTTGGGAACTGAAGCTTTTGATATTGAAGAATTATTTCTTACGATGGAATCTTTTATCTGCCATCTATATGGTTTAAAAAAACTAAATGATGTCAATTATGCTAGGATGGAAATATTCAATAAGACATATAAAGTATCAGACACGTCTCAGCCCTTCTCGCTAAATGTGCGTAACTACGACGGTTGTAACTTGCCACCTTGCCAATCAGAGCTACGGCAACATTTATTAAGATCTAAATACATCGCATGCTTGTGGAGGAATGCTCATTATCGAATCGTAACTGAGATGCAACCAATTAACTGTGGATGGACAAATGTTGATGGAAAATTAGAGCCGACTTGGTTTCTTGGTAGCCAACTTCCTGCAGTATACGAAGATATTGTCATAACACCTGACATATCAGGAGATACTGTAGATTCAGGTACGTTTTTTTTAATACTATAATACAAAAGAAATAGAAAATTTTAAAGTTTATAACCCTTCCTTCTTACAGAAACAGAAAATGAAGAAGAAATCGACCAAGGAGGAATCAATTTTGAAGATCAATCCAGTGAGGATGAAGATTAAAAAAATTTTTTTATACGTTTTTATCTATTTTTGTATTAATAAATAATGATAAAATTACACCTACATATATGCGTAATAATTTATTCCATTCAGAAATTGGAAAAAAAATTTTTTTCTTTCAAATTTTCAGATTAAGAATATTCCTTCATATATTTGTCAGATTATCATTTGGGACGACTAGAACATCAAGTTGAACCGTTTGTGTAAAAATCTGACGCGCTCGAGTATTTCAAGGTCACTTTTTTTTTTTACATTTTCAAAAATCTACCATAACTTTTGATCACATCCAAATCGTCAGATATTTTAATAAGACACTTTTTTGAGTTTTCTAAATATTCCCTTCAAATATCTGACACGCTCGAATAACTTTTTTTTTTTTTTTTTTTCTACCCTTTTCTACAGCCATCCTCCCCTAAATACTCGTCAGAATAATATCTCTCGGTTGTTAGAAAAACAAAGCGGGTAAACACCGTGAATGCCTGACGCGCTCGAGTATTTTTATGTGAATGATTTTTTTAACATTTTTGAAAATTAGCACACGCTCTCCTCCTCACTAAAATGGCAAAATGAACATAAATAATTTTTCGTTTTAGGCCTAAATCTTCACAATCTAATCGGTCCCCATGACGCTTTAGTAACTGAAAATTTAGCGGGCCGGGCTCCCCTACTATTACAAGAACTCTTCGTGAATAACCGAACTTACAAAATGGAATAAGTAAAATGCTTTGTTTTCTATCAGTGACTCAAGTTTCGTAGTGTTACTATATTTTTAACTGTGAATTACGAGTTGTGTCTAATGGTTTTATACTGATAGATATTTATTTAATTGAGAAGGTTTAGGAGGTTTATTGCAGAGTTATTGCAGTACTTATACAGGCTGTCCTAACGAAAATTGGACCCCCCAGAACTCAGAAACGAACAATTTTCGAGGATTTCAAAGAATATTCATGTCAACTTCTGTTTTGAAGGGGAAGAATTTCCATAATGAGTATGTTCCGAAACAATCACCCCCCTGAAGGTAGCATCAACCCCAACATTTTTTTCATAGAGAAATACTCTCTATTAAAAAAATTTTGGGGGTTTTTGCCATCTTCAAGTGGTTTTTTCGGAACAATGTCGTTATAGGAATTCTTTCTTCCTAATACAGAACTTGAAAATTATTTTTGGATTCTTCAGAATTCTTAGGTTCTTGAGTTCGGGCGGTTCAACTGCTTGTTCAACATCACCTTTTGACATAAGTTCAATATTACATTACTTCGTGAATAATGAACCGATTTTGAAAATTTTAACTTGGTTGTGTACAGAACATAAACAACTTTCAAACTAACCAACATTCGACATCTCTTTCCTATTCAAAAAATGTTGGGGGTTGATGCCACCTTCATGGGGGTGTTTTTTTCGGAACAAACTCATGATGGAAATTCGTCCCCCTCAAAACAGAATTTGACTTGTTTTTTTTTTAATCTACGAAAATTCTTCGTTTCTGAGTTCTGGGTGGAGGGTCAAACTTTCGTTGAGACACCATGTAGATTGTTATACAGATGTATGTTACACTGTCTCGATTTGTGGAACTTTATATTACTCCTTACTCCTTATTAATGATATTTGGTACAGATCAGCCGAATTATTTTATTTGAAGCTAAAAATGTGATTTGTTGTATGGAAATCTTCATGCCTGATGCAGTGTTCTTGACTAAGGACACATAAGTTTTATCTGGTGGCAATCGCCAATATGTTTCGTCAGATTTGTAGATATGATCTTGAATGAGTTCTGGCTGCTTATTATTTTTAAGAATCTTAAAACATAACGTTCTTCCAAGCGCTGGAGCCATTTTCGCTCGATATGAATTCAAAAAATTTGCAAATGAATTCAAGGCTTTTTGTTTAATCATTTCTCCAGATACAAGCATATTTCTTTCAAGTTGGACAAGGAACTATCTGAATTTCCATTTTATATCATTCTTTACAGTGCATTTGTGAGTCTGAATGTACGATTATTGCCTGCTCTCTAAAGGATTTTTCTCCTTTTATTTTTTATAGCACAATCCGTTGACTAAGCAATTCCATATTACCTCACCATTAAGTTAACATTCAAGCCTTTATTCATTTATGGTATTTTAGCTTTCTCATGAAAATATGAACATCTTAATTTCCCACTCACTTTCACTATTTCGAAGTCTTTTTGCACGCTAGTTCCTGGGAACAGTTTCACCCAAATGTCTCCAATTTCCCAAATTTTGAGCCGGAAATGGCCTCAAGCAACTAGGTTTAACTCACTGCTGGAGAATCCATGGCCAAAAGTAATTTTTCCGGCTGACCGGTCGTAAACAAGCTAACTGTCGAACGGAAAGAGTCTTGAAACTTTCAGGGAAGGTTTGGGGTCTTAATAGGCAGAATCGGTTCAATAGTTTCGCAGTAAAGTAATAAGGCGTATATTCCTGGAAATTTTCGTCAGAAACTTATAATGATAAGAACAAAAAAAATGATTTCGTGAGGACTTTGTAGAAATTTTTGAAAGAGCCAAATGTTTGGTGATGACATAAATACATTTTCAACAAGTGGGGGAGATAATTGCGGCGACCTCTTATTCCTGTGTTGATGATCTAATTGAATTTTTTATCAGAAAATAGTATCATTGAAACATTTTTAAGGTAAAAAGGTTTTACGATATGATGCATTCCAACAGAATCAATAATCATTTATTTCAAATAATCAGTAGACCCCTCTTACTTTGTTAGAGTACATCACATGATAAAACCATTTTTTCTCGATAATGGTGGCTCGTAACGCTTTCAACCAAGTATACCTTTTTTCTTCAAACATGTTTGGAGAATCTTATTTTTTATTAAAAATTCAATATGATCACCTTGCTCAGAAATTAGGGATCATTTTGTGAAAGCCATTTTGGCTTATCCAAAACCGCCGCATATTGAATTTCATATGTTTACAAAATAGTAACTAAAATATAAGTTTTTGGAATTCATGATGAAGGGCTTTAACTCTCCTAGGGCGCATTTTAGAATGTAGATTGATATAAAGATTTTTTCGAGAATTACCTCCTGAAATATATTAATGTGAAATCCGGATACCTTGTAGATTGCTTAAAAAGTGCAATACCATAATTGAATCGATTTGCAAAGATGTCCATAATTGTTTTTCTCCTTCAAGGTTCAGTCCGAGCTTGTAACTCTCAATCAAGAGAAAAACAGGATATTAGACCAACAACTGAAGGAACAAGAGCAACAAGAAGATCTTCAGAAGGAATATGAATCTCTCGTACAGTTAAAGAACTATCTAGTAGCCCAGAAGGAGGGTTTGAATGTCAACAACAGAAGTAGAGAAAATAGGAACGGTTCAAACAGAACTAACTAGTGAATTCTTTGTGAAAAAAAGTGAACGTTATTGGATCAATTCCTGAGAGGTCTTTTAATATTGTTGTATAACTGATATCACGTATTTGATATATATTCTTAATCTCAAATAGTTGGATATAACTTGAGTATTGAATGTGAATGACCAGAAAAGTATCATGTTGCTAAATGAAATGGCTGCGATACGTATATTTCTTAAAGTGCCTAATGTTTTTACATTATTGTTTTATATTTATTGAATAGATATGGATTTTAAATAAACATTTTATAATATGTGTGAAATTTATTTGGTTGTGGATTTGGTAAATAATATTGCAATCAATAACTTAAGTGCAACATTGTAAGAGCCAGTGGCTTTCAGGAAGAAAGAACTACTTACGAATCAATTATATCAATTATACAACGTTTCGTCCATCGGCTCCATCAAAGAACCCTTATTGGCATCTTGGCGAAATCCCAAATAATCACATCATAAGAAAAATTTTTGAGTCAACTGATTTTGTTGAATTTCTCAGGCTGTACGTTGACCAAAATCTAAAGTGGAATTATCAGGTGGATCATGTATGCATATTGAACAGGTCATTTTATGCTCTGTCTCATCTCAAAGACCCTCTTTCTATTGATATCCTGCTAGGATTTTAGTAGAGTATGGGTGTATAGTCACCTAACTTGTAACGTACTCCTGTGGGGGTCATCTGACGATGCAGGCTAGATGTACCACAAGATTTTTATCGACTGGTATTCTATAAGTATAAAATGTTGTCTATTTCAAGTATCTTCATCTTGAACTATTTCCTATACATTCAATGATATGAATACAACATGAAAATGTTGAAAAACACTGATGTGAAGTGAGTAGCCTTTGATTGCTTGTTCATATCATCCATGATTCTCACGAAATTTTGCATTAGTCTTCTTATCCTTATTGAATGCTGAATTTGAACTAAATTTTAGGACTGTTGGTACGTTCCACCAGCTTTTCTCACAATTTTTTTTTAATCTTCTAGATATAAAATCCACAAGAGATTTTACATAAACGTGGGAGCCATTTCTCAAGTTCTAAATACCAAATTTCAGATTGATATATTAGGAAAACAATAAAAAATTTCAAATGTAAATAACTGGAGAACCTATGGAGGGATTTTGCCCACTAACCAACTTAATTTATTTAGGCCCCAAACCAATTCGAGCTCTTTCGTTTGAGTGTTTACCAATGGACCAGGTGAATTCTACCAGAATAGTTATTGGCTATTTGAGGAAGGCCTCTTTTCCAAGTGACTACCAAGCAGTCTCCACAGTCCACCCCTAGAGGTAGAAAGTGTGATAAGGATTACGCCATATCATCGCGCTCGGCGAGAACCCCTCCGAAGAGATGAACCCACCAGCTTCCAGTTTGGGCCCCGACTCGAAAGCCAGAACCGTCTGACTGGTAGCAGCGAAGCACTATCCAACCTCTACTGGCTCAGCAGGTCAGTACCCGAGTTGGTTTGAGACGCAACTCACCCGCCGGAGAGAATTCTTATCCATCCACCCGAACGCAGTCCCATAAACTAAGATAAACTCAAGATTGACGACTACAATTGATCCTGGTACCAGCACCGTCTAGCGGACTATACGTCCTGACCCACCGAACCCATGTGAAGTCATTTGATTGATCCTGGCGTCAAGCACTAATGGCGGAGCCATTTCGTCGAGATCCACAAACCCTAAATTGTTACGCACAGATCCAGGGGCCAGGACAGGCCGGTCGAACCGTCAAGTCCCGTTAAACCCCGAGTCGTTTCATGAGAATATCCCGAAAATGGGGGTCTGCGAACAGATAAATGAAATACCCCCCTAGTCCAGCATGCGGACTTTCAACCACTGCCCCCTCGAGTCCAACACCAATTGGGGTGGCCAGGTGGTACAAGTAACACCTGAGGGCAAGACCACCCCCCCGAGGTAACGCAGTATGCTACATAACGCACTCGGCCATTACACAGAATCCGGAGATTTATACTGCGATAGGGTAGAGTACGCCAGTTTTAAGGGAGAAGCCCTGTGCTGCGACAGACTCCCTTGTCACTGAGTTAATCAACCGGCTCAGCCCTCCATTTCACCTGAGTAAAACTAGGGCCCCATTCGGAGATCTTCCACCATACAGGTCCAGTGACTGGCGCGAAATGGCATTACGTTAGACACCAAGACTTAACCCTCCAATTCGCCGGGACGAATCTAGGGTCCTAGTCAAGAGAGCGCCCCATCACGTCAAGATCTAATGCCTGGGGGGCGTTACCAATGGACCAGCCGAACAGAATTACCTTTAAATAATATTGAAATAAGGTTATTCTGATTTTCACAAATTTTTATTGTTATATTCACAATTGTTTCGCCATCAATGTGTGAAAATCAGAATAACCTTATTTCAATATTATTTAATATGGATTTTCACCAAGTAAGGACTGATACAATTCAATAGAATTACCTTTGACCTCAAACTATTCATCAATGAATCCAACTGAATTGTTTGAGACTAGAACAGGAAATGTTCTGAATTTCCTCATTCTAAGACTAGGCATGTGGATGTTACTTGTATTCAAGACACCATATTGCAAAACATTAGTTAATCAGTTTATAGAAGCTAAACTTTATAATCAGTCACCAAATAAATTCAAGGCCATGAATGGCAGGCAGTTGTTGAACAAGTATTATTAAAATAGTATTGAAAACTACCTATGAAGTATAATTATTTGATTTTGCTCATTTATGTTATTTCAGATAGGTTTATTTTAGTTTTAATATAATTTCTTTATCTGACCTATCCTATACATTGTTTATTTCCTAATGTTATGAAATAATAAGCATTAACATTATGATAATTTTTTCCTTGAATTCTGAAACTAATGCTTTTCAGATGTTGAAATATTTGTTTTTTATATGTCGTATCATGAAATTAATATAGAATTTTTCTATAACCATTATCTTTGAATAAATGGATCATGATTTGAATCAATTCTTAGAAGTAAATATTGAATAGGAAATATTTGTATTTCCTTGCAAAGTAGAAAGATTTCACAAATATCCATCCCCTATATAAATATAATAAAATAGTTCCAAACATATGAATAGAAGGAAACATATTCCGTGTGCATGATCTTGAAATAGATAATCCACAAGCACATAAGAGTAAGTTGCTACGTATGTATCTACAATTGGTAATAGTGATATTACCAGATGCTATCTGACACTTAGGCTGTAAAAGTTGAAATTGTTAATAAAGTTAACTTAGGATATTTTGTGATACAGATGCTATTTGTGTTGTTTACTGACTTAAAACTACATCACACTGAAAATTAAAAACTGCAAAAGAATTTTCAAGCGATAATTTACTATTACTTATCTTTTGATCAATAAACTCTTCCCTGATTTAGTGTATAAAAATAAATAATATCTTAATATACTCAATATGCTCCTCGTAATATCCAAGAAATGCTCAATGTAGGAAGGATGTACTTCTGTAAACAAATGCCCTTTATACCAATACACCAACAGTGTGGTGCACGTGCTTTTCCAAAAGACATTGAGAATCAATAATTTCACCATTTGGAGGAACATATTTCATACCCACACCAGTCAGTTAATAACATCAATATTCAGAAGTGAGAGTTAACAGGTAATGAGAATAGTATGAGATCAGTATAGAGGTTAATATTGTGCGACAAATTTTCATAGTCTCTGAATCACTGGTTCCCAATCCTTCTTATTTAGGTGATGCATTTTCCAGAGCTAAAAGTCGAAGTTTTTAGCGTTCTGTAGTTTCGCGTCGATATTCTGTATCCCTTACTATTGTTGTTCAGCCTTGTTGAATCCATGTGTTCAGTTATTTGTCCTGAAAGACAAACTGGCTTCTCACCATTCCACTATTATCAAACTCTACGAGTTCTTCCGTCTTCTCATGGAAACTTTTCCGCATCTAGATATAATGAAAAGATTTATACCAACTTAATCCACAGAGTTGTTGTAATAACAATAACTGCTCCTTTTCAGACAAAGTAGTTCAACTTATGATTATTTTACAAAAAGCGCACTAAATCTAGAAAAGCATTGACGTGAAGTCTGAAGCTTTTGGATGCTTGTTCAATAGTCTATTTGCATGAAAATTTCAAATCTTTCTGCGTTATGCTTACTCTCTGTACACAGTATGGATGTAAGCTTTGCTCGTGAAGTATATATACTACTCGAGTTTGTCAATTGAATACTAATTAAAACCAGGTTTTGAAAACTACTGTCTTACTACTGAAAAATTCAAAGTTCACACAATTGAGTGATTACAGTTTCGAAGTATTAACTCATCTCCGGACATAACACAAGGTACAGAATATTTAAGGCAATATGTACAGAAGAATGATAACAAGAATGCAAGGGTTATAAAGTACCCAGCTATTTGGAGTCTTCTGAAAATACAAATTTGTCCATAACAAAAATAATCAGAATATAATGAAAGACCAAACAGATCTGTGTAGCTCTAAAATTTTTAATATATTTAAATAATATTTGTTTAGCACTTTACCCAACTGTGCTGAGATTATATAATACTTGTTATCATTCTTTCAGTACCTGTTTGTTAGCTTGAACCTGCTTTAAATACTCTATACCTGTTATTAAATTTTCTGCTGTCTGAAGAGTTATACCTACAAACTGCGGTCAGAAAAATGTGTGAACTTTGAATATTTTGGTAGTAAAACAAAGTAATTTCGTACAACTTGTTTCTATTATGCTAAACTACAAAATAGTAAGCACTGAAATAGTTCGATAACTGAATACTAATTCATGAGCTGGTCGTTACTTTTTCTGCTGACATATCCAGAATATCTTCTACTTCTTCCAAATATTGTCAGGTAAGTGCTTCAAATGTTAACACTGGGAAGCCTTCCAATCATGCACAGTTTGTTCAAAACCCTGATAAAACTATTTTTGTTGGAATGTCTCTCTTGGAAACCATTCACTATATTTAAGAACAGCTTTTCAACTTGTGTGAGTAAGGAGTTTAACTGTGTTTAGTTAGGCTTTGTTAATGTTTCCACCCTAGGTCAGCAGTGTTAAGTAAAAAAAAACATTATAGTTGCATATTCTAAATTTGAATGAGTGTATGGTGAACTATAAAAAACATCAATAGGTACAAACTCAAATATAACTTTAAAATCACTGTCACAATATAATTACACCTTACCAGAGCAAAGAGTTATCGAATCATTTTGTTTTTATAAGAACTCCCTGACTACCAAAACATTAATGCATTGAATTTTGTCTAGTTCTAATTAGGCTATAACTTGAAAGAAAATAAAAATCAAATAATGTTCGAGTTTTTCTCATTATTTCTATGTACATAATACCCCCCCCAACTAAAAGATCAATTGAATCTTACTCTGCTGTCATCTCTAACGTGGAGATAGAAATAGAAGAGCAAGAAATCGCTATGATTCTAAACACAAACCAAATTAAACATCGATATTGCAAACGAATCATATCCAGAAAAACAAACAGACCATCACTTTTTGTTAGAATTATCACAGGGGATATCGCATCTTATGAAAGATTAATAAATGAAGGAATCTATTACAAATGTAGACATTACATCGTAAATCCAAGCCATCCACCAGATCCTGTTCCAATACCTTGTACCAAATGCTCACTATTCACACATAAAACGGAAGACTGCAAGGAACCTACGAAGTGCAGCAGATGTGGAGGCAACCATAGAGATACACAGTGTGATACAAACCTTCCACAAAAATCTACAGCATGTAACTCTACAGAGCATGTGCCTTGGTCAATGAAGTGTCCAAAAAGACCACTCAAACCTATAGAAGGAATACCTAATGTGAAAATTCGTTCAATAAATAAAAAAACCGTGGAAATTGACAAAGACAAAACAGAAAAAAGTAGGATTCACCAAAACATAACAATCCACGATCACATTATTGAAACATATATTAATAAAATTAACAAGCCAAAGAACACTGACAGACAAATGCTTATACAAAAACTGCAAAAACGATTCATGGAAACTTATCGAATAAACACAATACCAACTTTTGTGGGAAACCGGCTATATGTGCTGATGTTCGATATGGAAAAAGAACCCAGAACGGTCGACACAGAACCTTCCGAAGGAACACAACTTCATGGAACTGTTAATGATTAAGATGGTCTATTGTAATATAAACAGTTTGAATAACAAAAAAGAACTGATACGTCACTATATAGGAAAAAATAAAGTAAACTGCGCAATGTTTGTAGAAACCAAAACGGATGAGAAAAACATTTTCGGCTACAAGGACTGGAGAACAATATGCAAACATGGAACTATACTAAACCAGAATGTCCGTGGGGGAACAATGGTACTGGCTGAAAGAATAGTTCAAATTGGAAAAAGCAACCCACCACATTTTAATAACCAGTGGAATGACGTCCTTCACTTCACTATCCCCTTGAAAAATGATAAGCTCCACATATTTCTTGTATACATTCATCACTCTAGCAGACTGATTGAGGAAAATTTATTTGTCAAAGCTTCACAGTACAAATATTGCATTATTTTGGGAGATTTCAACATGAACACCCCAAGAAGAAACCAACTCCACAACTTCCTGAGGAACTCTGATTTCATCAAGATCGACACTCCTTCAACATTCATAATGGGAAAAAACCCAGACTCTACACCTGATATCATTTTATGTACGAGAAATATAAGGAACAACATCCAAAACATAAACCTTAACCCTGATCTAGGATCCAACCACCTTGCAATCGAATTCACTATAAATACCAACAGAAACCCAGTAAGATACCCACAAGAAACAAGGTACATATTTGAAAAATGCAACATCGAGGAAGTAGATAAACAAATATTGGAAATAATAGACCCAGAAATCGAAATCATCACAGAATACATAACATTCTTCCAAAATTCTCTCTCAAATATAATAATAAAGCAAACACCCACCTCAAAGAAAAAATATTATAGTCAAACACTACCTCCATATATTCTCAAGTTAATACGGGTGAAAAAACAATTATATCGCGAATTTCAAATTAATAACGACAGCAATTTGAAAATAAAATACAACAACCTCAATAAGGACATCCACAAACTCATTTTAACCTACAGGTCCCATAAGTATTTAGAAGCATGCAAGGAAATAGAGGAACAGAAGGGACGAACATACTGGAGGACAATCAAGAAATTAAGCAAATACACATCACATAATCTCACAGATCCAATACAGGTCAACGGTAAAACACTTATAAATGATAAAGAGATCACTAATGCATTTGCTAAACATTATCAAGAAATTTACAAAAAAACTACCAACGCAGACTTTGACAATGAACAGTATGATAGGATAGAATACTGGTATCGGTACACCTTCTCCCAAATACAGGCAGAAACAAACATGGAACCAATCACGGAAGAAGAATATTACAAAGCCCTACATCACGGAAAAAATACAACACCTGGATATGACAATATTCCCAGAAAAATACTGAGGAAACTGGACCCCCTTATACACAACCATATAAACAAAATATATAATTTCTGCATCACCAACTATTATTTCCCCAATGAATGGAAAAAAGGAATACTTATAACAATACCAAAAGCTAATACAAATCATTCAAAAATAGAAAATTACAGACCAATAACGTTACTCCCAGTGTTGGGAAAAAATTTTGAAAAAATTCTTACAGAAAGGATCCGTAAAGCAGTGGGAGAATGTATTCCTTCATACCAGTTTGGATTCAAAAGCCAAACCTCCACTACACACCCTCTTACAATTTTAACATCAAATATTCAGTGTAATAAGAAAAATGGAAAAAAGTCGGCAGCCCTATTTATTGACATCCAAAAAGCTTTCGACAGTATCTGGCACAGCGGACTTCTATTCAAATTATACCAACTACAATGCCCAATATACCTCCTGAAAATCATTTCCAAATTTCTATCGGGAAGAACTCTTCAAGTTAAAGTGAAAACTGAAACTTCAGAACCATTTGTGCCAATGCAAGGACTTCCACAAGGTTCCCCACTCTCTCCAACGTTATATAATTTATACTGTCACGATATATACAACCACAATGAAGAACCAGAACACCATATTAACAAACAAGCATATATGCTGCAGTTTGCGGATGATACAACCCTTATTGCACATGGTACCACCATTAACAGCTGTATGGAAAAACTACAAAGACTAACAGATGTCACTGTGGCATGGATGAGACGCTGGAGAATTCAAGCAAACCCTACAAAAACAAGACTTCTGATTTTTCACCACAAAATCAAACCCAACTCCAAAACGATCCTAATTGGAAACTGCACAATTACACCCACCAACATGTGTAAATATCTTGGCATCAAAGTAGATCATAAATTAAATTTCAAAACCCACATAAAAACACAAAAGAAAGCAGCTATCACTCGAGCAGGACATTTTAGATCACTCACATACAAGAAACTAGGAATCAGTACCAAAACAGCGACCACTATATACAAGATGATATGCAGGCCCTTATTGGAGTATGGACACACAGTATTCTCGAATGCGCCAAAGTCAACAACAAAAGACATAGAAGTTGCAGAAAGAACATGCCTTAGAAAGGTCACAAAACTGAGACACCCAAACAATCCACTCCACAACCCTTCTAATCAACTACTCTACGAGACTACAGAAGTGAAACCGATACTAGAAAGACTTGAACACCTCAACAGAAAATTCATCACCAACCAGAATAACATAAATATTATTAACCCACTTATTCACAGCTATCAAAGTACAACACCACCAAAAGCAAAACTACCAGCACTCCCAGTTTTTGAATACTTAAAATCATTACAATAAAAACAGAGATCTTTGTAAATGAAAATGTATTTAACTGGCAGGAAGACTTAGGTCGATAGCCTTTTGATTGTACTTATGATCAATAAAGTTTATATCTCTCTCTCTCTCTCATAATACCCCCTGGAGTTTGGTCAGTTCCGAATCATACGCATGGAGGATTTGATTTCAACACCTTATTATTGAAAAATTAACAAAGAAGAATGGACTCTGTAATTTGCAGCATATCTAAAATGATCACACTATCAACTCCAATTCAGTTTCCAGCATATTAGTGCATAGTGAAGAATCGATTATGCCTATTATCTTGAAAAAATTGATAATATGGACATGGTTGATTGAAAAATAAAAAACAAATCCTAGTTGTATGGAATATAAGTAGTAAAAATATTGCTTAATGTAACAAATTATATATAATTTGAAAATTGGTAGAAAGTATTTTTCTCTACAACTCATTCAATGAATCATTTTGAAACAAAACGATTTTTTCAATTATAATTCAAAGTATCATAATAAAAATGATATACAAAACTCAAAAATCGTAATAAATATAAATTATAATGGTTTCCAGAATATCTACTATATATAGAAAAAATACAAATATAACAACAGTCTTTTGAAACCTTCTTTAAAATTGTTAGAAAACTTTAGGTAATAATAAATAACAATGATTCAGATATACGATAGATATATCAAAAAAAAACTATAAACTTAAATCTATACATACATACATGAAAACTTCATTCTTTATTTACAAATTTAAGGATATGAATATTTAATGAATGATTTCTATACAGGTAAAGTACTGCTGACAGACTTTGAAAAAACCTTAGAAAAAAAGCTCAATCCTGTTGAACCTCCTGGAATACTAGACACAAGTGTCCAAAGCAAACTGATGATTTGAAACACTGCAAATAAGACAGTTAACGGGGTACTTTTGATAAAAAGAGCACAATATAAAGTAGCACATAAAGTCCCTAAATATGACATCGTTAAAAATATTCTTTCCCTTGAAAACATAAGTTTTAAATAGGACCATGGTCCCATGAGGAAAAAAAATCTGAAAGAGAAATATTTCAATTTTAATAGTTGTCATCAACTAACTAACATTAATACTCCTATTCACAAGAACAAGGAATAAGCCACACTTACCCTAATACAAAGAAGAAGCTACCTAGTGTGAAAAGAAGTGCAAATTTTCTAGCTTTCAATATTAACATAGGAACATACAGCATCGACAAGGAAAAACACAGTGCTCCTACACAAACACACAAACCGAAGCATGTCCACCTTTGAAATCGGCTCTGAAATTTGAATTCGTATACATTTTGATAAATCTGAATTATCTTATATTTACCAGACTTGGACAATAATCTTTTTTTGTTTCTTGAAACCAACCTTCTTCAGTGGGTTCTTCTTTTTTAAACCATTTTGGCATAGAAGGTTTGGGGATTGTTGGTAGCTTGTAAGTTTTCTTTTGATCACTTTGAAGAAGGAGATATTCTTCTAAATCTTTTTTCAAATCAACCATGTTTTGTCTTTGTTGTATTAGAGCTACTTATTCTATTAATTCTTGCTAGTTGATGAAAACAATCCAGACGATTCATATCATAGGTTAGGTTTGACTTTCAATTTGTCATGAATGACACATGATTTTCGTTTTCATCCCTATTATTCTGATAAGATAACCAGTCGTTTGACTTTTCGTGTAATTCTTTTACTGATCGAAAATGAAGAATGTTCTGTTCTAGATTTGAATCTAGTTTTTCCTTTACCTATCTGGCAAGCACGAACTGATTCATACGATTACTTGACACTGTTCCTCAGACTTGAGACTGGATTACATACAAATTTTCATCGCTGCACGAAAGTTTCTTTGTAGTAAGGTCTACATCGTCAAACTCAAGTTCTTTCGAAACAGTTCGTTTGGTGAAGACGACCTTCAGACTATAGCACATGCCTTTGAGCGAAGCTCTTTAAATAATATACACACAAAAATTAAATTCAAATTAGAAAAGAATCAAGCAATAGAATAACATCTTCAGACCTCTCAATATTACACTCGAATAGTAAAATAGAATTTAACGTGTTCAGAAAACCCACATCCACTGATGTATGTATTCCTATTGAATCCAATCTCCCATATTCACAAAAAATGTCAGCGTATCAATGATCCATAGAACTTTTGCATTACCCTTATCAAAAAATAACCGTGAAGCTGAAGTCCAAACTATTTAATCAATAGCCGCTAACAACGGTTTCAACCCTAATATAATAGATAATTTAATTAGACAGATACAATCAAGAATAGCTATAAACCAAATTTATCCCATCATAAAAACTTAAGAAAACAAAAAATTCATTTCTTTATCGTACTTCGGTAGCATAACTCAAAAAGTGGCCAATAGTTTTTCAAAATTAGATGTTAATATTGCTTTCAAGTAACAAAACAAATTATCATCCGTATTATTTAACGCAAAGGACCCAACTTCAAACATACATAAATCGGGAGTTTATACGATATCTTGTTCGACGTGCAGTAATAAATATATAGGATAGGGGGTTCCTTCAAGAAGAGGTTCAACGAATTTCATGAAAAATAAAAAAACTTCTACTTTTGCCACTCATTATTTAGAAAACGGCCATCTTATTCCCACAATAGATAATCTTAAAATTTTGCATGTAGAATCAAAAGGAAATTTGGAATCATTTGAAATTTTTAAATTAGTTCACAATGAAAATAATGAATTACTGTATGGATCTATGTAAATCCAAAATTTTTGAGATATTTAAATAAGTAGCATCTGTTTATCAATGTTCTTTGGCGTGCCGACATTCTAATAGTTTTTAGGAGTCCTCTCTTTTTTAAACTTTTTTTATTATTTCTTTTACCTCTGCATATGCATAAATATCCTGTTCTGCTTGTTAAGTCTGCAGTTGTCTGAAGATGGGATAATTAATTCCGAAACTCGAGTCACAATTAAATGTGTAAAATATCAATTTATTGGTTAAAACATAGTAATTTCTAAAACTTTGTCTTAATAATGAAAAGATAGGAACTTGATTCAGGCCAACTTAGAACTTCGAATAGGTAATAGCGGGTAGAAGGTGTGTGAGAGCGCTAGGAATCTGGTTGTTGGATTCGATGAAGATTTGAGATTTAGTGGGCATGTCTAAGGCCTGATCAGGTCTGCATTTTACAGACTCCGAATGCTTTATGCTGCGTGTAGATATTTGATGTTTGGAATTAGGAAAAAATTGGCAGAAGCGTTGATTTTCTCCATTTTTGATTATTGTGATGTAATCTATGGTCCTTGTTTGGATGCGCATCATAAGAGAAGGATTCAACTCGTACAGAATTGATGCTGTGTAATACCTGGGAATACAGAAATTAATTCTGGTCTAAGGAAATCTATTAAATAAAGCTCGGGGACCGACAAGCGGTGTTAATTATTGGAGATAGAGATGTAGCCTAAACAACAGGCGATAATTCTAAAAGCAATAATGAATCGATTCATTCAAGTTCAATCAATGGACCGATTCATTTAAGGTCAATCAATGAATCGATTCATTTAAATTTGCGCCGGGAGGTTTTGTGAACGGAAGTTCCCACAATAGATAAGGGTAGCTAATCTGAAAATATCCAGACAATAAAGACCCGATTATGATTTTAGTGCAGAATCGCGCACAGGAAAAAAATTCGAGGCTACGATTAGGTGTTCTCAGTAAAGTCGAGATAAGAAATCGACAAGTCAAAAAATTCCGGAGGGTCTAGACGTATGTAGCATGGGAACTAAGAAAAAGTTGACGTAGGAAAATTTTGAGTAGGAGGGAAGGAAGTCGACATTTTAGGGTCAGAGAAAAAGAAAAGACAGTTGCGGTCCAGATCTCGCGAACGGTAGCTCGTGGTGTACCGAGAGGGTACGATAATTGGGGATTAAGAAGTTGTAGGTTTGGGGTACCGAGAGGGTACGATAATTACGAAGTCGGAAGTGAAGTACGGTGTACCGAGAGGGTACGATAGAAGAAGCGCGTGTCGGGAGTAGTATTGAGCCAGAGTTGTGGCGGTTTACTTTTCATTGTTACAGATTATTTGTGTTAGCGCGGTAAAGGTGTAAGTCTCCTATTCACTCATATTGGATTAGCTGACCTTGAAAGGTAAGATAGGTTAATACGGAAGCGTTATATTGTTATGCTAATTCTTTTGGGCACATGAGAAATGTCGATGTGCGTATTCCCCGGATTACTGACAGCTCCTTGAGGTAAATAGAGCCGATTATATATTTGTACAAAATTATACAATTGTGATAACTTCAAATAATTTATGGAAACTTGTACCGTATTGTATACAGTTGCTGTAATTGGAATAATGTGCGCCCCTTGTTGAGTTTATTTTTTTTATATTTCGAATATCCTAGATTGTATTTTCAATTATTCTTTTTGAAATATAGCTGTAATTTTAGAAAAGTCGAGTTTCTTTCCTATTTTCCCAACTCCTCAGTAAAAGAGATATTAACATAAAAGACTTCCTCTTAGTGCAGGAAGCACGAATCTTCATTCTTTCGATGCCTTTGAAATGGAGAAATAGTCTAGATATTTAGAGATTCAGGAACTAAGTAAGATCAAAATCATTATAAAAGAGAAAAATAGTCGCGCTTATTACAACTGGTGACAGAGCGGTGGGATTTTCGTTAATTTTTCTGAGGATAGAGAAAAGGAAAGAAGTAAAGAAAAGAGGACTGTCAGTAGGGAAAACATTTTTAATTATTTTGAAATAGTGTGTTGGCTGTTTTGTGTGTTACAGGGCGTCAGTTAGATTTGAAGAGTCGGTTATTATACCTAAATGTTATTTGCTCTGGGGAATTTTATTTGTGTGTAGATATATGGTTAAAATTGGTATAAACTAGATAAACTGTTGTTGTTTTCCATCGGATCAAAAAGGGATGTAAATTATTCATTTGATATTGATTTGTTTAGAATAACGTT
Source organism: Megalocaria dilatata (assembly GCA_034642435.1). Classification (NCBI taxonomy): domain Eukaryota; kingdom Metazoa; phylum Arthropoda; class Insecta; order Coleoptera; family Coccinellidae; genus Megalocaria; species Megalocaria dilatata. Next base: position 44,068,545 of record CM067859.1, on the reverse strand, counting down.
TAATCATCGTGATAAGTATATTCGGCAATAATTTGGAAAAAAATAATTTAGTTTCATTTAATTTGTATTTTATCAGATTTCAGCCAGTTTAGTGGGAATACAATAATATAAATTCAGTCATTTCAATTTTTCTCCATTACGGAAAATAATAAGAGTTGAAAATGTTGCCTTCTGTTGGTGGAGATTCGTCGTCGACACCTAACGTAACAAATTTGGTACGAGGTGTAGGAATGTACTCGTTAGGGATGATAGCCACAACACTCGAGAATTTTTCCGGAAAAGAAGCGGCTAGGTATTTTGACAAATTGGAGTTGAGATCTAAATTGGATGGATGGACGGAGGAGGAAACCTTAAAACTACTCAAATTTAAATTTGTCGGGAAGGCTTATAATTTTTTCAAGTCTGATCCAGGATTGGATATACTCGTATATCATGAGCTGAAAGCCCGACTGTTGCAGAAATTTACACCGTTCCGCCTACCCGGGGAGAACCAGTGGAATTTAAGCAGGTGTTTCCAGAGACATGACGAGGATGTATCCTCATTTTGTACAAGACTCCGCTTAATAGGAACGAATCTATTACGTGAAGATTTAGAGGGAGCAACAGTGGAAGAGGAGGCAGGGATTAGGAAGAAAAATAAGGAATTGGTACTGAATCAGTTCAAAATTGGACTGCGCAAGGATTTAATGAAGGAGACGGGAATGATGTTATTAAGAGAAGAGGATTTAGATTTGGAAAAAGCGGAAGAGTTGGTAAAATTTCAAGAAACAACCATCATGATGATACAAGGACGCGTATCAAATATGAGGATATCGGCAATAGAAAATGATGATCTATGTGCATCATGTGGATACGAGGGGCACCTCACAAAGGACTGCAATAAGAAGCGAGTTACTTGGGAAGAACCAGATAGTAGACCGAAAGCAGGATGCTATTCTTGCGGTCAACAAGGACACTTCGCTAGGGATTGTCGGGGGGCAAACAAATTTGGACAAGAAAGGCAAATAGAGTGTTATTTTTGCCACAAGTTGGGACACTTTGTTCGAGAATGCCCTATAAAAAACAGCAGAAGCGAATATAATAGACCGCAGAACTCCGGTTACAGGGGCCGAAGGGGAACTCGGACACAACAGAGTTGGAGGACTCAAACTAGAGAAGGAGAACAAAGACATTTTCAGAATTTCGAACGAGACGATAGGCAGACTTTAAACGGCAATGGCCAAAGTCCCGCCGCCAGGACGGAGGCCAGAGATATGTAAGGTGGAGTAATCATTTGGGGATGTCACGGGGACATATATATAAGGGAAATCGCGAGAGACGACATGTTATGGTTATTCCTGAAATAAACTCGAAGGAAATGATTGATATACCTCACATCATTAAATTGAATGTGAATAATAAGTTAAGATTTTGCTTAGTGGATACAGGGGCAGCGGTTACGCTAATTAAAAAGGAATTAGTTTCAAGAAATGATATTGAAGAGGAGAAAGTAAATAGGTATCAGCTTACAAGCGTAACGGGACATACTTTAAGAATGTGGGGTACTGCTAGTGTTTCGATAGGACCTGAAGGAGAGAAATTGAAAACCACCTGGACGGCTATCGTGTGTGACAACAACATTCTGGGAAATGTTCACATGATTCTGGGAAGAGATTTCCTTTATGCTAATGAAGCACATATATGTTATCAGCAACGACCTTTCGTTGCAATGTGGGGCAGACAATTTGAGTTAACACGTAAGGAAGAAATCTGTCAACAAGACGAGGACGGTAATCGAGATATAGGTCCTATTGTAAACAAGCGCAGAGAGGATCAATTTCATTACAATTCGATGGAGAATCTCAGGAATAATCAACGACAGAATGAATCAAATTATGGAAATGAAATAATCTATCCAAGCAGTAAATGTGACGGAAAATATGGTAGGGATGTAGGTACACAAATGGAAGAAATGGAAGAACGATATGAAAAAGAAAATGTGAGCAGGGACACGTTTAGGGAAACGTTTGAGAGTAAGCAGGTCATAATTAGGGTCGAGGCTGTGGACGCTTATACACAAACGGAGGAACCACAGGCAAAACTGGAAAATACTTCTTGTAAGATACTGACGGGAACTGGCAGAATAGGAGGATTTGAGGAATTACGAGATGAAAGGGTGAAGGAAAACCCGCAAGAAGGATTTAGGGAAAAGGGGATTCTGAAGGATATTGAAGAGAACACTAATGGAAGTAGAATGGGTCAGGAAAAGTCGAATAGCGAATTCGACAAGGAAAATGAGTCGAGGTGGGAGACTGATATTCTTTTGGAATCAGGAGTTACTATACCTGCTCGGACGGAGGCATTGATTCGAGGAAACTTAAAAAAGAATATCGAGGGAAAATTTATGGTTTGTGAAACAAGGGAATTGGGAAAAGGGCATATACATGTAGCAAATTGTCTAATGGTAAATTTAGAAAAGATTTGGATTCGAGTGGTAAACGTATCTTCTAAGGAGGTCAAACTTATTAAACGACAAATCTTGGCTAAGGCGGTGTCCTGCGATGTTACGGGAGGAGTTGAAGAACGGAATGCTAGAGTAATTGGACGAATAAATTTTGAAAATGACGACTGAAGTCAGAGTGGTTTCGATATTAAACATTTGGATGTAGATACACAGATAAAATTGAAAACATTGATACGGGGGTATCAAGATCTTTTTTTAGATGAGGATGACAGATTGACTAGTACAACTAAGGTAAAACATGGAATAACTTTAGAACCCGGATCTCAGCCCATTTGCAAAGCACCTTATAGGATTCCATATCATCAACGCGAAGTTCTGCAGAAGGAAATTGATAGATTATTAGATGCTGGGGTTATTCGACCATCGTTTAGCCCATGGTCAGCTCCCGTCGTCCTAGTGACAAAAAAATCACCGAATGGGGAAGAAAAAATTAGAATGTGCATCGATTACAGAGGATTAAACAGCGTAACAAAAACAGAATATTATCCACTTCCGAATATCTCGGATTTAATTCAAGGATACAGTAATGGAAAAGAGGCATTGTTCTCTGTTATCGATGTGGCAGAGGCGTATCATCAGATTGATATGGAAGAAAAAGATATTCCCTTAACAGGTTTCAGTACCTTTCAAGGACACTACGAGTATGTAAAAATGCCATTTGGATTGAAGAATGCTCCGTCAACTTTTCAACGATTTATGAATATCACCTTAGCTGGACTTACTGGAGAGTTGTGTATGGTTCATTTAGATGATATAATTATTTTCAATTCAACAGGAAAGGACGATCACGTTGAAAAACTGAGAAAGGTTTTTGAACGACTTAGAGAAGCGAATGTTAAACTTAAACCGAAAAAATGTAAATTTTTATTAAAGGAAGTCAAGTATCTGGGACACATAATAACGCAGAATGGAGTACTTCCAGACCCGGAGAAAATTGAGACAGTAAAAAATTTCCCGATACCCAAAAATGAAAGAGGAGTTCGCTCTTTCTTGGGATTAGTTAATTGGTATCGACGATTTATTCCGAATGCTGCGGAACTCTCACTACCGCTGACAAATTTAACAAAAAAAGAGGTCAAGTTCGAAATTACACCGGAAGTACTCGAAGCCATAGATAAGTTGAAGGACGTATTGACTTCAGATAAAGTTCTTATTTTCCCGGATTTTAATCAACCGTTTATAGTGGCGACGGACGCATCTGGACTAGGAATAGGAGCAGTGCTCAGCCAGGTTAGAGAAGGACATGAACGACCAATTGCATACGCTAGCAGAAATTTCAAAAAAGCTGAACTTAACTATTCCACAACGGAAAAGGAGCTCTTGGGAGTAATATTTGGAATCCAAACTTTCAGGTGTTACCTTTATGGGAAAAAATTCACAGTTATCACGGACCATCGGCCACTCAAATGGCTATTAACTCTCAAGGACCCTGGATCCAGGCTTGCTAGATGGGCCATGACCTTGGCAGATTATGACTTCACAATAATCCATCGAAAGGGGAGACTGCATGGAAATGCAGATGCTCTCAGCCGCATGTTCAATAAAGAAGAACACTTTATTGACATGGAGTATGAAGAATTTGAAGAATATCGGAAAACTCATCAGGTGCCAGACATGAAAAAATTAGTACAAAAACAAGAAAACCTTTTTTCGGCCGCAGAACCATGGGCCTTGGCTCATTGCGTATCACAGGACCTCGCAATGGGGGCTGGGATCGCGTTGCAGTTCAAAAAGATCTTTGGTTCTATAGACAAGCTCCGTCAACAGCATAAGAACGTAGGGTAGACAGCGGAATTAAACCTGCCGGAAAGAAATATCTATTATTTGGTTACTAAATCTCACTATTATGAGAAACCATTGTATAGAGGTATGTGGAACGCTTTACGGAACTTAAGGGCTTGTTGTGAGAAAAACCAGGATAGATTTTTGGCCATGCCTAAGATAGGATGTGGGTTAGATAAACTTGAATGGGAGAGGGTATTAGAAATGATCAAGTTTATTTTCCACAATTCAAATATCGATATAAATATTTACACCAACTCAGAAGTAATTGCGATGGTCTCCTTACAAGACACTGCTACAATAGAACCCGAGTGGGATCGGGAGGCACTAAAGAAAGCTCAGGAAAGTGACCCATATTGTCAGGAAATAACCCGGAATCTGAGTTCGAAGGAAGGGGTAATTCAAGAAGCCTATTATGTATCAAAGGATGGAATACTTTATTTTATCGAAGAGGATGGTGACAAGTTGATCGTACCACGGTCGTATATACTGAAGGTAATGAGAGATTTTCATGATTCACCCATGGCAGGACATCAAGGACAACAAAAAACATTAGGAAGTCTGAAGCGGAGATTTTTCTGGCCAACATGCGCAGCGATGTCATCGATTATTGTACGAGTTGTGATGCCTGTAATAGAAGGAAAACATCTCCCCATCAGAAGAAAGCCCCTTTACAACGATTCACCGCTACCACTGAACCGTGGGAACTGACGTCCATGGATATAGTAGGACCGCTAGTAACATCTTTAAACGGAAACCGATACCTACTCACGTTTCAGGATTATTTTACAAAATATGTGGAAGCAATACCTCTTCCTGACCAGAAAGCTGACACCATCGCTCGAGCTTTTGTAGAAAACATCATCATTAGGCATGGAGCACCGAGAAAATTACTAACGGACCGAGGAGCGAACTTTACGTCCGCATTATTCAAGGCAGTGTGTAAACTCTTGGGAATAGAGAAGATTCAAACTTCAAGCTATGCTCCTACTCCCAATGGACAAATAGAAAGAATGCACAGGGTTTTGAAGGATATGTTATCTCAGTATATCAGTAATAACCAACGGGATTGGTATAGTTGGATACCGTTCGTCCTGATGGCTTACCGAGGAAGTATCCACAATTCGACAGGCTATAGCCCGTTTTTCTTGTTACACGGAAGGGACCAAGTTCTTCCCATAGACAGTTTTTTGGAATCTGGAAGAATTCGGTATGACTACGAGGACAATTATCCGGCAGAGCTCCTAGAGAGGCTTCGGGCGGTATATAAGGATGTTCACCAAAACACAGAAAAGGCTAAGTCAGCTAGAATAACAAGGTACAATAGGAACACAACGGAACATCAGTTCCAGCTAGGCGACTTGGTATATCTGAAATTGACAAACATAAAACGCGGTTTATCGAAAAAGTTAGTGAAAAGTTGGGATGGGCCTTACAGGATAACGGAAATGATAGGACCTGTAACGTGTAAGATAAAGAAATGTGGTGGAAGAGAAGAGCAAGTAACCCATGTGAATAGACTGAAGAGGTATATGGCCAGAAGATTAGATAAGACAAGGGAAGAAGTCGAGGAAAGAACTAGAGAATCTGAAGAAGATAGCAACACGGGGTCGGATGAGAACATGGGAGAATCCGGAACGTTTCATCCAATGATGATTCCGCAGCACTATATGTTCTCAGGGCAAAACTTTGAGAGAGAATCGGATGGAAGCGAACAGGAGGAAGAATCGTTGGAGAGCGATTCAGAAGAAGACGTAATTGAGGAAAATATAGTACCTTTACGAAGGTCTACTAGGATAAGGCGTCCGCCCGGCCGATACACATGTTGTTGAGAAGGAGAATATTAGGGTAGCAGGGGGTACATTCTTTTATCTACCCTCAGGAGAAATGAATCCACTCTTGCCCTTATGCAGATTCCAGGGGCTCGCTGACCCGGGGAGCCATCACCTGAAAAGGGTCCCAGTCCTGGGTTACGGACAAAGTAGAATAATCAAATTAACCATAGAATGAATAATCGTAGTAATAAGCCACATTTAATATTAATCTCCTTCTAATCTCCACATAAGCCATAGTAGTGACTAACGAAGTTTTTTTTTCAGCCGAATAACATATATGCTTGATTTTAACGTGCTTACGTAATTTCGTGAAATTGAAGCTTAGATTAAAGTAATAAAGATGAAGTAAATAAAACTGTGGGGGTACATTGGCATTGAATGTTACTGCATGTTTGGCATGGAAACAAAAATTATTATAAACGTTGAAGGTGTAAGGGAGCCAACAGGGGAAAAGATCTTGTTTACTTGAATTTTGTGAATCTGATGTGATTATGTTTAAATTATTAAGTAGCTATAAGTATAAAATAAATTCATAATTAGTCCCGAAGCGTCTGTCATTTTCTGTATATGCGTTCTTATTCATTTTGTGTACCTTGATAATGTTTATTTTATGTTAAAGAAGAAACAGCACGAACCTCAAGTGGGAAATAATTGGTTGGCATCATGTGGGGAGTAACCTTCATTTCCCTCCTTATCGTTACCGAAACCTGGGCGTTAATCGCGTATGACTGCACAGACAAAAGTGCGGAAATAACGGCAGTGTCCATTCGGGATGTCACGGAGTGTCCGGCCCTCGAAACAGCATACAACAGTGAACCGATTAAAGTGAAAATCGTGCAAAGGGACGAAATTAGACTTCAACATGTTTGGACTTGTTGCATTGAATTCACACGAGTGATAACATATTGCGGTATGCACAGTCATAGTTCTATCGTAGCCGGGGGTGTTTCGAACTATATTTATCGAGTAGGTGCCGAAGAGTGTCGGTCCATTCATCGTTACCGAACCTTAAGTCTATACAACCAAAATATAGGTGAAATCAATCTGAACGGTACAACGACAGCTTCGCTCACGCTAGGAGGATCTGTGGACAACGACGGAACATGTAAGGGTACTACGTACCAAGAACATGGTCGAACATGGCAAGACGTTACTATTGTAGCCACTGTTAAAATACAAGTCTCGGATTATGAGGCGAGGGTCAAGGTCGATGAAAATGAGATAAGTTTACAGGGAGGTGTAGTCTGTACCTATTTGAAAGGGTACTGTTTCGACACCACACTAGAAGAGGTGACTTGGGAAAATGAACCGTTACGGACATGTGAGGAATCACTGAGTCTATTGTACCATGGACTGGCGGAGAGAGTAACGAATCAACTGACGACAGAACAGATAATCGTAGTAGAAGACAATACTAAGGTCTTCGCAGTAACGTTAATTAAAAAAATTGTACAATGCCAATTGGAAATATGGCAGACAGAACACCCGAGGATACTTGTTATCGAGGGGAAACAGCAGGAAACAATAAGTCCAAAAATGAATATTTTGCCTCACAACGCCGACCTTATGGCCTATGTAAACAGTAAATTTTTGTATGTCGAACAAGCATACACCAGGAAACTGGATCAGCTGTATACAGACACGGTCCATAGACGCTGCCTTACTCAGCGGGAGATACTACGTAATCGGTTATTGATGGCACCCCTGGTACCAAATACCCTGAGTCAGTTAGTGAAGGAGAGCGGAGGCTACGTCGGGCGAGTGTTAGGAGAAGTACTATATATAATGCGTTGCATTCCTCGCGCTGTCACTATTCGGCGCACGGAAAAATGTTATAACGAATTACCCATATTGGTGGATAATAAAACGAAATTTATGGCCCCAGTAACGAGAGTGATTCAGGCATATGCTGAAGAAGTAGATTGTAATGGTTTGATGCCTCCTTTATATATGATCGACGATCAGTGGATAGGTTTGAATCCTTACCCAACCGTGAGAAAGATCCCTGAAGAACTATCAGCAGACACAAGCAAAAAGTTGAAGTTTTCGCCCATTCAACCTATCGGAGCACTTGGCATCTATACTCAAGAAGAGATCAGTAAGGCACAGAGAATTCTAAGTTTTGGAACCGAGCGAAAAGCCGTAGAAAACATTATTGCCAGGAGAGTGGCAGGACTTGACACTACTGGACAAGGCTTCTCCACAGTTAATTTATTTAATCCAGATGAAATAAAAGAACTAGCGCACCATACGATGCGACAAATATGAAGAAGAAGAATATAATTTTATTTGCCAAAAGTGAACAATATCAGTTTACAATTATTACAAATACATCTGACAAATAGGGACTGCATAACGATTAAAAAACCGATGCACAGAATCTGTGTTATGCAGCCCATAGGTTGAGAATTCATAAACAATATCGAGAATATGCTGCCATGTTGCATGTTGCTGGTAGAAAAAGTGAAAAAAAAAAAAAAAAAAAAAAAACATTCGCGCGCGCCGATGGGGTGTACGGAGTTAACAAATACATGGTTTAATACTCAAAACTACAACTATATGAACGCGTACGAGCATAGGTTAAGAAGTGGGAGAATCAGCACATCATGATAAAACCGACCTCAACAGAAATTGAGAAGAAAAAAAAAAAAAAAAAAAAAAAAAAAAAAAAAATGGTGCGGAAGTTAATTGAAGTCATTGTCTGGAGAGATATAAGCCATGAATATACTGCTTGAATTTTCTCAAAGAATAATGCTTCGCTTCATCAGGTAGGTCATTCCACATCATGACAGCATGTACACTAAAGGATCTATGAAAACTCTCCGTTCGGTGCTGTGGTACGACGAACTTATTCAAATTTCTGGTAGTGTATCGATGATTATGTGAGCAGAATAATCGTCTCAGATATGGTGGTTGCCCCGTTCTAAGAATCCGATGAATGAAGGACAAGGTATGACATTTGCGTCGATTAGACATCGATAAAATTTGGAATTTTTTTAAATGAGGCGTTATGTGATCTCTAAATGGAATGGTAAATGAGAAACGCATGCAGATGTTTTGCAACTTTTGAATCGACTTCGCTAAACCGACAGTCAGCGCACTATCGTATACTACGTCTCCATAATCGAACAGCGAAAGAATCAAGGAATTACACAAGTGATATTTAGTTTTACTAGGTAAGGATTTTTTTAGATGATAAAACTTTTTCAGGCGAATATACGCAACTTTCAGTTTATTCTTTATATGACCCTGAAAAGATAAGTCCGAATCAAGATAAACTCCCAAATTCCTCGCTTCTGAAACCACTGGTAAAGGTATGTCATCTATTTGTACCTTAAATGTATCCTGCAGCAACGCCATTCGAGCTCTATTGCTGCCAAAAAATAGAACACAGGATTTCGTAGAATTCAATTTTAAATTATGGTCCGACGCAAACTGACTGATCCGCTGCAGATCACAACTGAACCTCCGACAAGAGCCCGACACATCATCAAAATCGACAGATATATACAGTTGAGAATCATCCGCATATTGTTGCAACTCCGAGAATGACAAATCCACGCCCATGTCAAAAACATATAATAAAAATAAAAGGGGTCCTAAAACGGAGCCCTGAGGAACACCCTGGGTGAGTGGTAGATATTCTGATTTGTCCGTAACCGATTGCTTCCTCACAAGTACACAGTGGGATCTATCCATTAGATAAGAACGAAAGAACATAATTGAATTTTTCGAGAAGCCGAGATATTTAAGCTTGGATAGTAGCATTCTGTGATCTAAAGTATCAAATGCTTTGCTAAAATCTAATAAAGCAAGGCAAGTGCCTCTTCTTTTCTCCACGCTAAATCTGATGTCATCAAGCAGCTTGACCAAACAGGAAGTTGTACTGTAATCCCTTCTGAATCCCGACTGACATTCCGGAATTATATTGAATCGATCGGTGAAAGCTAAAATTTGATCATAAACATGTTTTTCCAATATTTTCGAAATAACCGGTAAGATACTTATTGGCCTGAGATCTTCCAAGGTATCACAACTACTCGTCTTAGGTATAGGTTTGATGATTGCTTTCTTCCAAATATCCGGGAAATAATTTTCTAAAATACATGAATTTATTATGTTCAGTAAAGGGGCCTTGCAAAATGGCAAACACAAACGCAAATCTTTAACCGAAAGATTATCTTCTCCCACCGCATTGGTATGAATTGAATCAATTATACGCAACAAAGAAGCTTCATCCATCAACCGGAATTCCAACTCAGAAGCAACGGATGGGTGTATATTATCATTATAATGGTTCAATTTTTCCTCCGAAATGGAACACAAGCTCCTGTTAGATTTGGAAAAAAAATTGTTCAAGTTTGTGGCATTTGCCAAGTGGGATGGTATGTGAGGAGACGAACCCGACGTCAAATTGAGCTTCTTCATATGAGACCAAAAATTCTTTCCGGTCGACGTTGAGATCTCATTGAAATAAGATGCTTTCTCGCGTGCAATTGCGTGTTTCGTATAATTCCTTATGCGTCTGTAATATTGTAATTTGCTTAAAGTTTTATCCTTCAAATAATTGCGATGTGCTTTGTCACGTAATTTCATCAAATACTTGATATTGGAAGTAATCCAAGGCATGAAAGGTCGATCCTTAACTTCCTTCTTTATTATTGGAGAATGTTTATTCATCAGGATATTTATCTTTTCATGAAATAATTGCAGCTTTCTTTCAATATCTTTGGTGTAATAAATTTCATCCCATCTTAACATCAGGGCATCTCGCTCAAAGTGTTCGAAGATGATGCCATCACAATCCCTGTATTCTACAAACTTTCGAACACCACGTCTTCGATTCGGTAATTTGAATTTCGCGGATACCATAAAATGATCCGACACGGTTTGTGAAATTGGCGTGGACGAATGGTCTATCACAGAAAATGATCTATCTGATATTATAAGGTCAATGATGGTGGAAGAACTAGCGTTCACATTTATTCTAGTAGGTTCGGTAATATGTTGTTGAAGATCAAAACAATTTAGTAGTCCCAATAATTTCATACTAGATGTCGTTGTCGTTGATAGATCTATGTTGAAATCACCCGTCAAGATAACGTGATCATAGAACGGCACAACTGATGTCAATATATTCTCTAGATCATCAAGAAAGTTGTCAATATTGCCAGAGGGAGGCCTGTATACAGTTACAATAATAATTTTCTTACCGCAGACATCAACTCGCACACATATTAACTCAAAGTTTGTAACTTGCACATCTAGCCTGACTTCTCCAAAATGTAAATTATTTTTTAAATAAATTGCTACTCCACCACCTCCTCCGATCCTATCCACATGTAAGAATTTAAAACCATTCACGTTAAATTGTTCGGTCTCATCATTTGGTTTAAGCCACGTTTCGGTTAGACATAAAATATCGAAATTATAATTATCCAAATAAGAAACTAATTCATCAAAACCTGTGTTGATCGAGCGAACATTCAGATGCGCAATAGAAAGATAATTAGAATCAGCACCCGCACGCGTACAACCGTTGTTATCCGTCATCGAGTTTATAACCCCAAAAATTCAGCGCGCGACGAGAAATGCAGCACAACAACAAACACATAACCAGCATAAACAATACAGAAATTAGGAAAATTAAAACAAATATCAGTGAAAGCAGCATACGATCACTGTAATTCCCAGTCATCGTCGGCCCCCAAATACAAATGTAGTTATGAAGCTGCCCGTTGAAATTATTAAATAAACATTCAAAATCGAAGAAATTTTACCCCGACAATTATCATCCTTCAGGTTCAAATAATAAACAAATACATAACCTTACTCGTTCTAAATATACTAACAAAACTTAATACTAGAAAATGTAGACCCCACATAAGAGAAAGCATATGAAATGTTTTCCTCAAATAGTTCCCACAAAAACAAATTTGATGTTTCCTTTGCATCACAGCAAAATATTATAAAATGCAATATAAAAATATAAGAAGTATGGTTAACATTGCAGGAAAGGCAACACTTTTAAAAGTATAAAATCTAAAGTTTCAAACCAGTGGAAATTTCCTTCAGTTTCTTTAACGAATCAACATGGAATCGTTTACCATTATGTTGAACCATAATCCTTCCCCTCACCGTCCAACAAGAATTTTGAAACAATTTTCTAGTTTCCTTGAACATTCCCAAATTTTCTTTGGCAAGCAGTTCCGTGAACAAAATACCTGTGCCCTTCAGATTTTTCTTCTTATAAAATATTTCATCACGAAGCCAACGATTACAAAACGAAACCACTATGGGCACCGTTTTCTTCCCAGCTGACTCCATATTTCCCAAACGATTACAGTAATTTATACCGGATTTGGATACCTGTACTCCAATTTTCTTTGTCAATAATTCGACCACATCATCACATAAATCGGCATCGTCCGCAACATTCAAACCATGCATGAGAACAACATTTTCATTATTTGACATGACATTCTTTGTTATGTCATTTCTTAGCATGACTATGTCCTGCTTGATAGCCTCCACGGAGTTTAAGATGGATTTTTCGAATAAGGAAAACTTATCCATGAAGTCACCCTGTTCACATTGAGTTGGGGGTACTTTGCTACAAAGTTCATTTCTGAAACTATCCAGATCTTTAGCAAAACGCATCGCCATTTCTTCAACTCTGTCATTCAGTTTTTGTAATTCGACATTGTGTTTTCTGGAAGCATCCTCACTCCTGGTTGATCCCTTGGTCATATTGACAGGAAGTAGATATATTTCCACCTTATAAAACTATTGAAACGGGAGAAAATCAAATATTTTCGGGACCGACGTAAACAGAGTGTTCACTCGCAAAGCATGCGCACTAGGCCCAAATATGGGGATGGTTCACAGATATAGGTATGTTTATGAGTGGGCTAATGGGATTTTACGCTATTTTTCGAATGGTAAAATATGGTTTAGGGGTAATTCTAAATGGAATACACTTATACCAAACCCTAGGCTGTGGGTTCATGATAATAGCGAGTTTATGGAATACTCTTACTATGTGGGTGACCCATAAACATAGGGCCGAACAAGACCGATTGAGGACCAACGGAGGAGCCCCAGAGTCAGAAAACCTAGAGGAAGTTACGACGCCAACTTTGTATCCCCCTATATCACCAAATGCCCCTCACTGGACAGAGGAACCGAAGTAGTGATGTCTTTAATGTCAAGGTAGTGAAGTGACAAGACTATCGGTTAGACTCTATATAAGAGCAATTCCGTAATTGCCTTCGACCAAAATGAATGAAATTATCGGACAAGCGCGAGTGCAAGATACAACGAATCGAGTGCGCACTACACACGAAACTTTAAGTCCCTCTTTTTCCCGAAGGTTATTCCCTCAGCCCAAAATGTTTCTCCACAATGATAGGTTACTAGCTGTTCTACTGCGAGGAGTCATCGCCCTACACCACCCCGTCCAAGACTTTACCACTGCGAAAAGCAAGTTTTCCTAGCGAAATAGTTAATCCCACAATGAAAATAGGAGTTTCCCCGTGGAATAGAGGCAATGAGAGAGGAACACCGGCTGTAGTGTCTCGCGAGTGCTGTTGCGATGCGCGAAAGTGAGAAAGAAATACGAATCGATAGAGTGCATACGAATAATGATAATAAAATGGTAGTGGAAAGTACTTTTACTGTGACGGAATGCTTTAATCCTTAGTATGTAAGATAATTGTTTCATTTGCCTTGATTATTTTCTTTGATCAAAAGGGTGAAATCTTTTGATATGACAACACCTTCGAGGACACTTTGGTTTTGTTCGTCTTATTGCTCATGTGTTATATGATACTTAGATTAGGTTAGCATGTACTGCAAAAAACTGAATAAACGATATTAATATGCATGAAATGTACGAGGGGTAGCAAATAAGTTGAGAACTGTTGACTCACAGTAATGTAGTGTATTGAGTAGAGGTTAATCGGAATGCCGGTCATGTTCTTCGGTTGTTATGTCTTGAAAAGTATTGGCCTTGTGAAGCCAAGACTTTTTCGATGGGGAGAGTGATGTAATACCTGGGAATACAGAAATTAATTCTGGTCTAAGGAAATCTATTAAATAAAGCTCGGGGACCGACAAGCGGTGTTAATTATTGGAGATAGAGATGTAGCCTAAACAACAGGCGATAATTCTAAAAGCAATAATGAATCGATTCATTCAAGTTCAATCAATGGACCGATTCATTTAAGGTCAATCAATGAATCGATTCATTTAAATTTGCGCCGGGAGGTTTTGTGAACGGAAGTTCCCACAATAGATAAGGGTAGCTAATCTGAAAATATCCAGACAATAAAGACCCGATTATGATTTTAGTGCAGAATCGCGCACAGGAAAAAAATTCGAGGCTACGATTAGGTGTTCTCAGTAAAGTCGAGATAAGAAATCGACAAGTCAAAAAATTCCGGAGGGTCTAGACGTATGTAGCATGGGAACTAAGAAAAAGTTGACGTAGGAAAATTTTGAGTAGGAGGGAAGGAAGTCGACATTTTAGGGTCAGAGAAAAAGAAAAGACAGTTGCGGTCCAGATCTCGCGAACGGTAGCTCGTGGTGTACCGAGAGGGTACGATAATTGGGGATTAAGAAGTTGTAGGTTTGGGGTACCGAGAGGGTACGATAATTACGAAGTCGGAAGTGAAGTACGGTGTACCGAGAGGGTACGATAGAAGAAGCGCGTGTCGGGAGTAGTATTGAGCCAGAGTTGTGGCGGTTTACTTTTCATTGTTACAGATTATTTGTGTTAGCGCGGTAAAGGTGTAAGTCTCCTATTCACTCATATTGGATTAGCTGACCTTGAAAGGTAAGATAGGTTAATACGGAAGCGTTATATTGTTATGCTAATTCTTTTGGGCACATGAGAAATGTCGATGTGCGTATTCCCCGGATTACTGACAGCTCCTTGAGGTAAATAGAGCCGATTATATATTTGTACAAAATTATACAATTGTGATAACTTCAAATAATTTATGGAAACTTGTACCGTATTGTATACAGTTGCTGTAATTGGAATAATGTGCGCCCCTTGTTGAGTTTATTTTTTTTATATTTCGAATATCCTAGATTGTATTTTCAATTATTCTTTTTGAAATATAGCTGTAATTTTAGAAAAGTCGAGTTTCTTTTCTATTTTCCCAACTCCTCAGTAAAAGAGATATTAACATAAAAGACTTCCTCTTAGTGCAGGAAGCACGAATCTTCATTCTTTCGATGCCTTTGAAATGGAGAAATAGTCTAGATATTTAGAGATTCAGGAACTAAGTAAGATCAAAATCATTATAAAAGAGAAAAATAGTCGCGCTTATTACAGCTGTCGGTTTGTATTCGTTCTTCGTAGTTTGATCATGGGTCGCGGAAGATTCGAGATCTAGGTTGGCTGAGAAAGGAAAGTAAAGTTAAACAGCATCTGGAGTGTTTTGTTTTCAAACTGGTGCGAAATGCGGTGAGCAATGGACTTGTGAATGGACTGGTACCCAAATTCAATGTTCAAACTTTCAACATCAGACATCAATATAGACTTTCCATTCATGCCCAACGAACAGCTAGGTTCTGTAGATGTTTTCATATGATGCTGCAAGAATTGTCAATGATATGGACATTGATGTTAGGACAAAGATCTGTCCCTTCTTTGCACATTTTCAAGTCACATCTGCAGTCCTTCTTACTTTCTGGTGATTAATTAGTGCAAAGTCCTGGGAAATCTAATGGAATACTAATTATTATGTCTGCATATCTATTTTTCTCTTTCTTTCATTATAGCTATCGTTTTTTTTTTCATGTATTTATTTTTATAGTATTATATTCAATACACTTATATTATGATGTTCATTTTGGATTAGATTGAATTGTGATGCATGCACAATTTATTTAACTTTTTTTTACTACACAATAGGAGAGCCGTTGGAGTTAAGTGTAAGAGTAATCATTCGATTAAACTTCGCTCCAGCTGCTTTTCGTGATAGTTGAAATTGTATTGTAGTATTTACATTTCGGTGTTTTTCTTTGATCAATAAAATCACTTTATTATTGTTATTAGAATGACCCGGAGCACCATCAAAGTTTAAGGATGAAGAATTAGAGGCAATGCTCGATGAATATCCACCACAAACGAAAGAGGAATTCGCAATAACACTTGGAGTCATCCAACCAGCTATTTGCCATTGTCTGAAAGCAATGAGAATGATGTGAATGGTAGGAAATTGGGTACCGTACGAACTGAAGCCAAAAGAACGTCGTTTTTTCACATGTGAACAAACGCTCCAACGCAAAAGAGGGGTTTCTGCATCAGATTTTGACTGGCGATGAAAAGTGGGTGCATTACAATAATTTAAAACGTCGGGCAACGTATGGACCCCTCATCGTCGAGCCGAATATTTATTTATTTATACAGAAGAATGCAAACAGGTGAACAAACACCCAGAGACAGCATTCACTAAATATAACAGTTGGATAGTGTTACAAAAATAATAAAATATTAGGAATTCAATTCAAAACAATAAACAAAGTATTCTCTACTCATAAATTGATGCATCAATAAAGTTTAGAACTACATAAAGAGCCTTCTCAAAAGCATCTTCAACGAGTTCATGTTCCCAACCGAAAATAAATTAACCTTGTCATTATAAATATTACATAGATCCAGCATCCTAAACAATGGTGCATATTTCGCATTGTTGGTTCTACAGGTAGACAAGTAAAATGTGGTATGATTTCTGAGGGAGCCCGAGGGGACATTAAAGTTTATGAACCCAAGGATATTGGGACAGTCTATTTGATGGGAAAAATTTTGAAAATGAAATCACTCAATACTATTTTTTTCTTTAAACTTAAGATTTCAAAGTGATTCAACAATTATTAGGATCAACAGGGCTCAAACGCAATCCAGTTCTCCTGCCAAGAAACCGAAGAAACATTCCTTGATTTTTTTTCCAATCTATCAATATAAACCTGATAATGGGGACAAGCTTAGGACGCAAAGTTGAGCCTGCTGAATACATAGGCATAATAAAGGGAAAGGATGGCTTCGCGATTGCGGAACTGACGATACTGTCTGATAATGAATCCAAGCATTCTGTTACAAGCACCAACTATTTTAGAATCAAGAATTACCCGTAAATCCCTCAGTTTATCAGCGCGCTTCAAGGCGGTTCCGTAGAAAGAATATCTGAAATACTACTCTGTCAAGAAAGTACCGGGAATTTTCAATTAAAACAACATTTTTACATTTAATCGTCAAAATTTATTGGGTCGCCTTCAAAATAGGCTCCATTTGCTCCAATACATCTATGCCAACGGCACTTCCAATTATCGAAACATTTTTTATAGGCGCTTTCCGGGATGGACTTTAGCTCTCGCGCCGAATTTTGTTTTATGGCTTCAATCGACTCAAAACGGGTACCACGAAGGGGCAATTTTAGTTTTGGGAATAGGAAAAAGTCGCAGGGAGCCAAATCCGGCGAATACGGTGGTTGCTGAAGCACGTTTGTTGAGTTTTTGGCGAGAAAGTCAGTCACAATCGTAGCTCGGTGAGAAGGCGCGTTATCGTCATGCAAAATCCATGAGTTGTTCGCCCACAAATTTGGCCGCTTCTTACGGATACGCTCACGCAAACGTTTCATAACGCCTAGGTAATACTCCTTGTTTACCGTCTGACCCTCTGGAACGAATTCGTAGTGCACCACGCCACGGATATCGAAGAAAACAATAAGCATCACCTTCATTTTCGAGCGGCTTTGGCGTGGTTTTTTCGGTTTCGGCTCATTTTTTGCCACCCATTCCGATGATTGCTGGCTTGTTTGCATATCGTACTCGTAGACCCAGGTCTCATCACCAGTTATAATGCGTTCCATGAATGAAGAATCGGAATTACAGCGATCCAGCATGTCTGTTCGCGATGACGTTTTTGAAGAAAATTCAGGTCTTTCGATACGAGTCGTGCGGCCACCTTTCTCATGCCCAAAATATCAATCAAAATCGTACGTGCGGACTCGTGGGATATCTTAAGATCATGTGCTATCTCTCTCAAGCTGGTACGACGGTTTTCCAGCACCCTTTCCTTAATTTTATCGACGTTAACGAGGCAAGTCTTCGACCACTTCACGACCGTCCTTGAAGGCTCTGTACCACTGATATGCACGAGTTTTCGATAGAGCATTATCACCAAAGGCCTTTTGCAACATTTTCAATGTCGGCACACGAAAATTCATTTGCAACACAAAACTTTAAACAAATTCTTTGCTCAACGTAATCACCCATAGTAAAAATCGGCACGCACTATGACATCGACTGACTTAATCAGCTGTTGCAAACACACTAGTTGACAGATCCCGCTCAAGCTTGGCATAGTAATTAAGGACAGTGGTACCAACCTAGGAAAAAAATTTTTACCTGCCTCATTGCCCCGCCAGATTTAAATCGATAATTCCCGGTACTTTCTTGACAGAATGTATGTCGAGTATGTTTTCATATGTCTCACCTAACAGTTCGGATTTTTGTACATGTAATAGTGGAACCGAAACGTAATGTCGCTTTCTTAAACTAAATACAAAGGAATAAATTATTAATATAATTATTAAGTTTTTAGTTTTAATCAGTAATGTCATCTTCCTTATCAACAACGATTTGCCATGTATTGTGCAAATTTTTAACGCCAGGCCGATAAAAATGAACTCGTTTTCGAGTAAAATATCTCGAGATAGAATTTTAGACATCATTCAAATTTTATGCCACTAAGAAAATGTAGCCATGGAATAAATGGAAAGCCGAGGCAATTTCTTACACTCAAATTAATTAATTTTTTTCAAGGTTCGTCTTTAACAGTGCAGTCTTGCATTGAAGTGTTGCAGAATAACGACTTTTCTGTTATAATCGCCGGATACTTTTCGATTAGAGATTGATTCACTCGATACAATTGTTCACAATAAAGATCTGTATTAACAGTTTGTCCAAGTTTCAGCACTACAAAATGAACGCGTATATGTTGTGAATGTATACCAAAAGTTTGAAGAAAAACTCCCCACTCTACGTTTTGTACATTTTCTGTGACCGCGATTTTAGATCTAGGTTGGAGTTCAGTTACTCTTTCCCCTTTTTCATATAAATAGTAAGTTCGCCCGATATATATACAATGTAGAAATATAGTCTTGTTCATTTATTCACATAGAGAGAGTTATTATAAAATTGTGCTTCCACCAATTTAATAAGTAACACGTTATGTGATCAGGACTCTTAATACAATATTACTAAAGTTACTCAGTTGTTTGTGATAGTTTAAATAGAACAGTATCGTGTCATGTAAGTTAATTTCACAAAATGAAATGGCCGCCATTTACCTAATGAGCGCACCAAAACTTTTAGAACGACTTTTAGGAGAATTATGATGAATGGGCTTTCGCAGTCGAGAATGTATTTGTACTTCAAGGCTTGGACAAATGCATCGACGGTGCTGTGACTTAAAGTGGCGCAAGATCGCAGTTACAAAGTCTACCCAGAACACAACTGAACTCCTAACTCGCACAAGCTGAAAAAGGTTCTGAGGGATCTTCACAGAAGATCTAGGAGTATCGGGATAATAATAATAAAAAAACATAAAAAATATATCATAACGGAGAAGCATGTGTTTATTAATTAATTAATTTCAAATCTTGTTACATATAAATAGTGAAGTTCCAGAATATGCGGGAAAAATTACAAAAGCAGCGGAAATACAAATAATTCAGCAAGCCACTTAAAAAGTAAACACTATCACACTATCACACATCATATGCCCAACTATCCATAAAAAGGAAAAATATTGAGAAACTCAGTTTTAAAAAACAATACAAGTGTTTCAAACTCAGCTGATCAAATAAAATGTATTATGACCTATTTTTAACACTTAGTTAGTGCTTCTGATCAATTACAATCTGAGAAATTAGCAGAAGGAAAGAAAGAAGGCCAAATATTGAGCTTATTCAAGCAATGAGTACGCGTTGGAACACTTGTTTGAACATTATAGAAAGATTCCTGAAATTGAACAGCTATTGCAGTGTCAGTACAAAATGATTTATTGAAAGGTATTGAAGATAGATTAGTGCCTTTACAAGAAAACCTTTTCTTGACCAAAACAATTGTCTTAGATCCCCGCTTCAAAAAGTTACTTTTCATGTCAGCATTGGCTGCTGCTAATGCAATATCAGATCTATGAAAAGAAATAATTGCAGAACACAAAATAAGGGGAAATCAGATACTGAATTGTTTCAGCCGTTATTATTTGGTAGTTGATCATAATTAAAACAAATTGTAGAAATTACTATGTTTTACTACCATAAAAAATATATATTACACATTTTCTTGTGACTCGAGTTTCGGGAAATGAACTATCCCATCATCAGACAACTGAAGACCTAACAGTGGTACAGGGGTATTTAAACAAAAGTGATAAATATTTTGAATATTTCAATAGATTCTAGATAACACCTAATAGCGGCACAGAGGTTTAGAAGCGGAACGTGATAAAAAACCGGGTAAAAAAGAGGGGCCTTCTAACAGATATCGGAATGTCGGCAATCGACAAAGAAGGTTGTTAAACAGATGGTACCCATTTAAATATCTCAAATAATTTTTGGGGTTACATAGCTCCGTATAGTCATTCATTATTTTTACATTATTTTGTTGTACATCTCGAATATTTGGATTTACAAAGCTCCATACAGTCATTCATTATTTTTAACATTATTTTTATTGTGTAGGAATTTGAAAATTTCAATCACATGTAAATCCCGTGATACACGGTGATTTCATTGCCCTCTTAGAACAATGCCTGCACAAAAACTATTAGTTTTATTATTTATTAAAGTCTCTTATAATAATGTTGTCGGAGGAAAGGCAATTCTCAGGGTTCTTTTCACTCATATTATTATCAGGGTTACTAAATTAAATTTAATAGAATATATAGGAGACAGTATTCTATTTCCACAAAAATGTTGGTAATACAACAATTGTTTCACCACGTTGTAGCTTCTTCGGGAATCTACATTTTACTGGCTGATGGCGTTCATTGTAACCGAGTTTGAATACATTGTTAGGTACGTGACAATCTATTTAAACTCGGTTACACTGAACACCACCAGACAGTAGATTGTAGATACCTGATCAAGCCACAACGTTCACAAGAACTAGGCGTCTCCAGGACGTCTTCGTGGCGAATTGTACGGAAAAAGTAATTGGTGCTTAGAAAAAGTCGAAAATGATGCAGATTTTCATTAGAAAATCATTCTCAGCGACAAGGCTCATTTCTGGTTAAACGGTTGTGTTAATAAGCAGAATTGCCGTATCTGGAGTGGTGATAAACTAGAACAATATCAAGAACTGCCATTACATTCTAACAAACTTACTGTTTCGTGCGGATTTTATTCTGGAGGAGTCATTGGACCTAATTTTTTTCAACGAAGTTAATGAGACGGTACTGTCAATGGAAATAGTTATCGTTCAAGGTTGACTGATTTTTTATGGCCTGAATTGGTTCGTCTTGATTTGCAGAACATGTGGTACCAACAAGACCGTGCAATTTGTCATACTGCCAATGACACAATGACTTTACTGAAAACAAAATTCGGTGATCTATGTAATAAGGGAGGATACAGAGGAAGACCTTCACCCCACTTTAATAGGTTTATTCAAAAATCAGTTTAGTGTCGATATAAACAAGAACCAATGCAACAACTGATATCGGATTGGTAAAAAACTCGGCGGTACAAGACAAAACATAACCAAACATCGCCCGATTGTTGTTGAATTCGTGTGTCAGTGGATGCGGGAAGCTGTGTTTGCGAATAAATCAAAACTCAAGGGAAGTGGTGTTGTTATGGTAGAAATGCTTGTTAAAAGTAAACTGATTCTCTTTAAAAAAGTTAGAGAAAAATACAGGAATAGCTGTTGGAGGTAATATCAAGGTGATTATAAACAATAAAATCATAGAGATAGAAACTAATGATCAATTCAATCAGCTTACAAACAGTTAGAAACTTTTACCGTAGTTGTGCTTCCTTTTGTTTTGGTCCCGGGAATTGACTGTTTTTGGCTTCTCCAATTGTTTGGTTTTATTTGGGGATGCGGAGTCTCTGACCGTTCGAAAACTTTCATCCAGTTTTATATAGGTTTCCATCTTGCCGTAGATGAAATTCAGGGAATATAAGACCTCAGAATTATTTGATTATTTTTGATTTTATTTATATCTATTTCCCTTTATTAATAATTTTTGAGAATAATTTATTTGTATTGAATTTGTTGGAAGATTTTTATTTATAACTTTTATAAGTAAATGTCCCATTTTAACAACCTCTTTTAAAATAAAATGATATAAACTAGTCAAACATATAGATGGATATGCTTAAAATGGCTCACTTGAATATAAGAATTTTGATTGGACATTTCACAGACTTACAGGATGTATTATTGTTTAATTCTTTTGATATAATGCTTCTGAATGAGACTAGATTAGACAATACGGTCACGGATGATGCAGTTGGTATTGACGGTTATCATTTTATTCGTTCTGACCGCAATAGACAGCAATTTTCAAACTGAATCAGTTTGAAAATGTAGTAAACACTACGAAACTCGAGTCACTGTCAGTTATAATAAAAAGTGATAGAAAACAAAGTAATTCCTTATTTCATTCCACTTGGTTTCAGTCAGTTAATAAATCAGCCAACAAGAATTACCAACCAATCTGCAACACATATAGACTATATATTAGCTTCGGACATCCATAGTGTTTCTGAAATTGAAGTTCTGTCTACCGACGTTGGCACCGATCATGAACTTGTATCCTGTAATTGGCACATTGATATGAACAAGAAATTTCCCATGTTTAAAACTGTAAGAGACTTTAGGAATTTCAATTACGATCAATTCAATTCAGATCTCCAATCAATACCCTGTAGAGGTATATTCGATTAGGATGATATCGACGAGAAAATAAATTTCATGAATCACAACAGAACAACCTTATTCGATCTACACGTTCCTTTCCGCACTATAAGAATAACAAAGAGACATGCACCATGGCTCACAGATAATTTGAAGGAAATTATGGTTTTGAGGGATAAAACTCTGGCTCTTTATAAAAAATTCAAAAATGAAAACGACTGGCTCTTGTACAAACAGATTAGAAATGCAGATTTACTGATGGTCAAAAATGAAAAAAACTTAATTTTATTCTGTCCTGAACAACAGGGAAACTAAAAACTTCTGGTGGAGTCTGAAAAACCTCAATATTATCAAGAGGAAATCAAGTGAACTACCCGGAGAGTTGAAAGATGGTAATAAAATAAATGAATATTTTATTGACTCCATTCCAAGAGTTCTTAGGGACCATGATCTTCTTGAATTCTACAACAAAAACACTAAGGATTCAAATATGGTCAGTTTTACATTTCGGGAGGTAGAAGAAGCCGAGATCTTCAAGGTAATCAACGGGATCAGGAGCGGGGCTACAGGTCATGATGGCATCAATATATCTACAATTAAATTGTGCATTCCTTTCATCTTCCTTATTTGACGCATGTTGTCAATTTTTGTCTGAAAAACTCTGTTTATCTCAGCCCTTGGAAAAAGCTTTGGTCGTCCCCTTGCCAAAACATTCCAACCCATCGTCTTTAGATGATATTCGACCTATTAGTTTATTACCAACCTGGTCTAAAATAATTGAAAGGGTAATGCATGGGCAACTGCAGGATCATCTAGAGAAAAATAAAATCATTTCTGCCTCACAATTTGGTTTTAGACCTGGCCATGGCTGTTGTACTGCTCTGCTCAATGTAACAGATGAAGTTTTCAATTCTATTGATCAAGGAGACCTTACCATCTTAACTTTACTCTTTATTTCCGCTTATTTTTATTTTTCAACGACAATTGTTTCGTCAATTACATATTGACTTCGTCAGGTGAGTATGGTAACTAACTACTTTTACAAAATATTTCTCCTTAAATACAAGTTTCACTAAAAATACGTCATAAAATAAAGTTTACAAGGAATTTATTAAAAAAGATTCAACAACGGAGAACGGTTCACATCTGTTTGGTCGTTCAATAGAATATTCATTTTATGATGCCGGTTTATTTCTGATCTCTTGTTCTTATTGACGATATCTTCATTATTTTTTATTAATTTACCTAAATTACCAATATCTCATATAAAACAATAAATTATTTAGGTAAATTAATAAAAAATAAAAAAATAAAGAAAAAAATAAAAAAAATAATAAAGATATCGTCAATAAGAACAAGAGATTAGGCGTATATAGGTTAAATTGTGGTACATGTCCATATGTATACATTGGCCAAACGGGTAGATCTTTTGAGAGTAGGATCCAGGAACACCGGAATTCATTCGTTAAGAATAATTTAAACTCCACTTATGCCAGACATCTACAAGAATCCGGACATGATTTTGACCATAACTTTGAAGTTCTCCATTTCGAGAACAAATGCAATAGATTGGACCTTTTAGAAGCAATGGAAATAAACCGGCAGCATAAAATGAATATTCTGTTGAACGACCAAACAGATGTGAACCGTTTTCAGTTGTTGAACCTTTTTTAATGAATTCCTTGTAAACTTCATTTTATCACGTATTTTTAGTGAAACTTGTATTTAAGGAGAAAGATTTTGTAAAAGTAGTTAGTTACCATACTCACCTGACGAAGTCAATATGTAATGGACGAAACAATTGTCGTTAAAAAATAAAAATAAGCGGAAATAAAGTGTTTTACTTCAAATCATTTACGATGAATTTCCGTCAAGTAGAGACCGAAACAATCAAGAATTAACTTTACTCGACTATTTGAAAGCTTTCGACTCTGTAGATCATGAACTTTTAGTTGCTATATTGCATTACATTGGTGTTTCACGGAAAGCTACGGCATTGTTGGCTGATTATGTTGAATGTAGATCTCAGGCAGTAGTCAGTGATGATAAAACATCAAGATACTTGAGACTGAGCTGTGTAATTCCACAGGGATCCATCTTGGGTCTGCTAATTTTTATAATATATATATCATGCTGCGCTAATGTCTGCCTTTCAGCCACTTCTTTTTTTTACGCTGATGATAGCTAAAACTTTCCTTCAAACCTCATGAATGTCGACAGGCAGTGGTGGCCCTTAATTTCGATTTGAACGTCATATACGAGATATCAATGAAACATTGCTTTCGTTTGAATTCTAATAAATCCATGTGCCAACTCTTTGGGAGAAAAAATCAAAGAAAAATGTTCTTGCAAAATTATGGTCAGAGCATTATAATGAATGGAAACGTTATTCGTTTTGTGGATAGTGCCAAGAATTTGGGTTTGACAATTGATACTGACTTACGATTTACGAGACATATATCCAATTCGCTGAGCAGAGCTTACTTGAACCTAAGACTCTTATATCAATACAGAAACTACCTCAATCGATCGGACAAGATATTGCTTCGTGAATCCCTAGTACTGTCACATATGAATTTTTGTGATGTTGTCTACAGTCCTTGTTTAACAGACTTTGATAAGAATCGAACACAGATGCTTCAGAATCGTTGTTTGAAATTCATTCACGGAATTCGAAAACGAGATCCAATAACATATACCCTCAAGAAAACAGGATGTCTCAACATGGAAGATAGCCGGAAATTTCATTCTTCGGTTTTGTTTTTCAAGATAATAAAGAAGGGAGTACCGATAACACTTTTCAACAAAGTTTTGTTCCGATCTGGTGTGCATTCTGTAAATATTCGCTCTAAATGTAGTATTTCTATACCGAAACATTCAATTGACTTGTTCACGAGATCATTTTCCTACCAAGTGGCAAAAATTATGAATGAATTAAAATTTGAGTATAGAAATATCTCACTTGATAAGTTTAAATTACGTTTGCTCGACAATTTTCGCAACGATCCCCTCTACGTCTGAAGTGTTCATCTGACTTTTTTGGCTTCTGTAGTTCTGTTTACTGAAGAGTCTAATAAAGATGTTGTGTGACTGACTATTTCTGGGCTCTGTTTGAGGTGAAGCATATATAAACATTCAATTATATAATCTGCGGCATTGTTGAAGTTGTTATTTCTTAGTTGGGTATGCTCGGATTTCTTTAATTTTCGTTTGTGTTTCGAATTGTAGAGGGTTAGATGGAAGAATAGACGTATGACTTCAGGTGGTTTTCAACAAGTTACTGTTTTATTTTCTGGCCTGGGGTCATGCGAACTAAATCTCACCCTCAGATAAGTAATTTTTTTGCTTTGTATATTTTGGATTGGTAAATAAAGACCATTTATGATTATTATTATTATTATTTGATTATTTCAAGAAATGAACCGATAAATTATCCGTCACGTTCCTGCAATTCAACTTCATTAGACTAATTTCTTTAGGGTTACATTAAGTCATTAGTTTACAGCAATCATCCAGCAAATTTAGACGATTTACAGATCAATGTTGAACAAGTAATTGCTAACATACGACCTGATTTATGTGAGAGAGTCATGGAAAATTGGGTTCGAAGACTTCATCCCTTCCAGCGTTTCCGTGGTGGACATTTAAATGATGTTTTATTTCACAACTAATGGCATCCATTGTACTTTGAAATGAAATAAAAATTTCAATAATTTTCAAATGAATAATGTGTTTTGTTTGCTAATGTTAATGTTGTTTTGTTTATTAATGAAAGACCCTGTATAATCATGTGTTTACTTCTTTTATAAATTACATCAAAATCAAATTATTGTAAGTCTGGTAACATTCTCACCAATTGAACTGGAAGAATATTAAGAGATTTCTTCACAATTTGTAGTAATAGTTTATAATCGGTTTTAACGATAATGTTTCTTTCATAAAACTCTGTCATACAACAACATTAATAAAACTTTATCAAAACAAATTGCTGATTAATAATTCCTTTTCAATTTGAGTATAATGCATAAGTCATGATGGTCAGATATATCCTGTTTGTCCTCTGGTATTTCATAATATGTATTTTCCGTTCCCGTAGGTTGGATCCATTTGAATTTGTATGTCTTTTTCTTCTTATCAGTATGCTTCCAAAGCGATGCAAATCTTCATGGATGTCGTCATTACAGCTTACGTTTTTGATTTATAAGAATGTAATCAATTCTTATTTTTATAATTGAAGAAATAGACGATTTGATGTCATGATTCTGAAAGAATTTATTTTCTTCAGTTTAAAATATACCAGAATAACATACACAAAATAAAATAATAACTTACAAAGAAATACATAGAAATAAAAAAAATTTAAAAAAATAGCTTACTAACCTGGAAGACATCAAAAACAATGCTATTTCTTCGGGTTTCTCAATTCACATTTCTAACAGCTAACTAAATATGACATGTGACAGTTTTAGGTTAAAATCTTACACATAGAACATAGAATATAGAACAAAAAAGCTACAAAGTTTTTTTTTCGCTAAAAGTAACAGTTTTATTTTTACATATACATATATATTAGTCTTAATTAATAAAATTATAAATTAAATTTTGAAGTGAAATTCAAATTCAAAGTTATTTTTATTCTTATTTTATGAGGATGAAGTAATTAATTTTTTAATGATTAAGCACTAAAAAACGTATATATTGTCCGTCGCTTTCACTTAATTTGGAATAAAATGTAGTAACATAGTAAGTTTACTGGAAAGTTTACCTAGAAGAAATTCAATTTAGATCTTGAATGAGCATATTATTTACATTGAAAAGATAATTAGTAAATTTAAATAGAATAAATTATTTTCATTAAATTTATATATTCATTTTTATTATTTAAAATATAATATTTGTTATTATTTTATGGCGTGAAGGAAAATTTCTAAAATATTAAAAAGAAATATTATTGTGTACCTGGTGCATCAGAGTTTATTGAATAATGAATAACAATTTACAAGAGCTAATTTATTATAACTTTTATTGTATTATAGATATTTAGAATATTGGATGGAGTAGTCGGTTACTTTGTTATAGTTCATTTTAATTGGAATGAAATGAGAAATTACTTTGTTTTCTATCACTTTTATTTACTGATTATACAAAGACTCGAATTTCGTAGTGATAGTTTTGAAAATGTAGTATCATTACGAAGCTCGAGTCACTGTATAATCAGTAAATAAAGGTGACAGAAAACAAAGTAATTTCTCATTTCATTCCAATTTGAATATTTAGAATATTAAGTTAGTAATGAAATGTTAATCATTTTTGAATATATCTAATTTCGATGAGAACAATTCATTTTCATTAATAAACTTAAATCATTTATTAAATATATATTTTATTTATTAATAAATAGTTTAAGGGATAAGCTTTGAATCAAATATTAATAACTTAATTGATTAATTGAAATAATTAATAGGATTTAGAGTTTCTATTTTTGAAATTTTGTGAAAATTTATTATTTTTCATATATTATTTTTAGTTAGTTCAATTTTTTTATTGAAATAAATAATTGAATTATTGTAATATTGATTAAATTAGTATTATTTATTATATAAATAAATTTATAATTAGTGGTTACATTAAATAAAATAATTCGGCAAAAATAATTTTCACCTGTTTATTAAGAACATCTCTCACCATAATGATTTAAAGTAGGGCTTGCACACTGAGTAATTGAAGGGCCGCAGTATTTTGAATGTGCTAAGGTAACATAATAATTAGTTTTTTAGTTGAAAGCTTGTATGAATGTCCTAATGAAAAATAACTTTCTATATTTAATCTAAAGAATTTAGTAGACATTTTATTCCTGTGCTATCAGAAAAATCTGTAAAATATTTGATTTCTTCTACTACATCACTAGCATCTGAACGAATTGCTTCTGCAATCAATCTTTTTTTGCCAAATAATTGTAGAAGTCGAACAACTGAACGTAAAACACAACGAGTAATTTTGAAAACTCCTACTGAGAAATATGAATACGCATAATATTTTTTTAAAATTGAACTGTGTAAATCACTTTTGAACCGAATAACAATTGTTTTTCGAAACAAAGCCGATAAAATAAAATCGAAAAAATATCGATATAGTCTAACTATAAACCTCTACATTATCCTTCGTTTTCGTTATTCTGATCATGTGCAAATCAAATACGGATGACATAGGGAGTATGATAAATTAACAACTTAAATAATTTTAAATTATATCAATTCATCTCCACAAAAACCTACGATTATCCTATAACAGCTCACGATTAAAAAATAATAATTATTAGATACTGAATTGTTTCAGCCGTTACTATTTGGTAGTTGATCATAATTAAAACAAATTGTAGAAATTACTTTAACCGGGTTTTTATCACGTTCCGCTTATAAACCTCTGTACCACTATTAGATGTTATCTATTGAAATATTCAAAATATTTATCACTTTTGTTTAAATACCTCTGTACCACCGAAACTCGAGTCACAAGAAAATGTGTAAAATATATTTTTATTGGTAGTAAAACATAGTAATTTCTACAATTTGTTTTAATAATAATTATTAGGCGGGAAGGAATAATTTGTTCCGTCTTACGTTTATCTGGTACGTAAGAGAAAGAAATTTATATTCTATGAACGATCATAAATTTCAGCTATTGTTAATTTGTTGTTTAGTATCCGTCAGCGTTTGTAATTTTTCAGATTCCTTTCAAATTATGATGTTTAGTGCTACGAAACCAAAGATGGGAGCGGACTCACTGTATGAAATAAGTTTCAAAGCTTATTTTGAATATACTACTAGGGATAACAAAATGTTGAAAGAGGTAGTCAAAAAACTGCCCAATATCATTCTTTTCGAGTTTCTTTGGAAGGTGAGTCGAATTTACACTTTTATAATATGATTTTATATTTAAAATAGTCGATATTTCTATCAAATGGGTCAATATTGTTAGGTTATTAGTGGAACGCACCTGTTCTTTATCTTGTTGTGTTCTGTGGATCTGTGACACAGAAGCAACAACATAACCTCCCTACATAAGTAACAAAACAGACACACTTGTAAGAACATGTACATAACAGTAATTAAATAAAACAGTTGTTAACCAGTGCTTATTCTAATTTATATATACATAAACTTGAACCATATTACATGACGCTGCGAACAGTTTAAGTATTGGTAATTAAATAATTCAAAATAATGGGTGACAGTCGTGGAATATCACAAATGAAGTTGGAAGGCAACGTGGTTGAAAACTGGAAGATATGGAGAAGCCGATTCGAAAATTATTTGGTAGCCAGTGAAGTTAATCTTAAGAGTGAGTCTACACAATGTGCACAATTATTACATTACATTGGAGAAGAATGTTTTCGAATTTACACGACATTCATCTTTGAAGAAGACGAGAAGAACAAATTGTCTAAACTAATTGAGAAATTTGAACAACATTTTCTACCGAAGGAAAATGTTACCTACGAAAGGTACAAATTTTTTTCAAGTCGGCAACAAAGTGGCCAATCGCTAGAAAATTTTGTCACAAGTTTGAAAGAAGCATCAATGAAATGTAAGTTGGGAAGCCTTCAGGAGAGATTAACAAAAACTGTCCTTATCTGTGGCATACAGAACACTGCTACTAGAGAAAAATTGCTCCAAGAAGATAGAGAGGATAAAATGACTCTCGAAGAAGCTGTCCACATATGTCAGATACTGGAGACATCGAAACAAAGAAGTGAGGCAATTCAAGGTCATAATTACCCAGTGGAAGTAGATGCAGTAAACAGGAGAATTCAAATTAAGTCATGCAAAAGATGCGGAGGCAACCATGCAATCAACGAATGTCCAGCATATGGTAAAGAGTGCTTCAACTGCAAGAAGAAGAATCATTTCTCCAATTGTTGTAAGCAAAAGAAGACCAGAAGAGTTAATAATGTGGAACAAGAAGTAAATGAAGTGATTCAAATCTCAGGTACAGATAATTCAAGTTCATTTTTTATAGGCAATGTTGAAAGAATCAATGCAATTAGGGATGAATGGATTACAGAAATTAAAATAAATGATAGAATAGTTAATTTTAAAGTAGACACAGGAGCCATGGTTAATATTTTACCTTATCAAATGTTTAAAAAATTGAATTTGAATGAATCTTTAATCGAAAAAACTAGTCAAAAATTGGCTTCTTATACAGGCGGTCTATTAGATATAAGGGGAACATGTAAATTGAAGTGTCAAAAACGTGATAACATATTTGACATAATGTTTTACATTGTAAATAATAATTCTCAATCAATATTAGGTTTAAAAGATTGTGAAAAATTTAATCTGTTCAAAAGAATTGATAATATAAGTAATGGAAATTATCATGACTTTTTAATTAATGAATTTGAAGACATTTTACTGGGATAGGGTGTTTAAATTCTGAGCCATATCACATCCAAATCGAAAAAGATGCTGTACCAGTGGTGCATCCAGTGAGAAAAGTCCCCATTCCATTGATGGATATGTTGAAAACGAGTATTGAGGAATTAGTTAATAATAAAATTATTTAGAGAGTGGAGGGACCTTCTGATTGGGTTAATCCACTGGTGATTGTAAAGAAACCCAGTGGAAAATTGAGGATTTGTTTAGATCCAAAAGACTTGAATAAGGTAGTAAAAAGGGAATATTGTCCGATACCCACATTAGATCAAATTACAAGTGATATGGCTGGAGCAACAATATTTAGTGCTTTAGATGCTGCTCAGGGTTTTTACCAAATAATGTTAGATAAAGAAAGTTCTGATCTGTGCACTTTTGGTACTCCATTTGGTAGGTTCAAATTTTTGAGGTTGCCTTATGGACTAAAACCTGCTCCAGAAGTTTTTCAGCAGAAATTTCAAAATTTATTCAAATCAACAAATTCAAAAATTTATATTGATGATGTTATTGTGTGGGGAAAAACTAAAAGTGAACATGATCAGAGATTGAGAAATGTATTAGAGATAGCTCGAAATAATAACATTACCTTTAATTTAGATAAATGTAGATTCGGACAAGAACAAATAAAGTTTATGGGTCAGGAAATAACCCAAGAGGGAATAAAACCCACGGACAAAAGAATGAAAGCTATTTTAGAAATGCCAGAACCGACAGATAAGAAGGGAGTTCAACGGTTATTGGGTATTCTAACTTATGTTAGCAAATATATTCAAAATTTTTCACATGGCCACTGCGTCAACTTTTAAAGAAAGATGTAGAATTTATGTGGATGGATGAACAGAAAAAGGCTTTCAGTAATTTAAAGAAATTATTAGTGTCAGGACCAGTACTGCAATTTTACGATAGAAATAAACCTATAGTGTTATCTGTCGATAGTTCGAAAAATGGCCTCGGTGCTGTATTATTACAGAATAATTTACCGTGTGCATATGCGTCAAAGGCCTTAACAGAAACACAGATGAATTATGCTCAAATTGAAAAGGAATTGTTAGCAATTTGTTTTGGTATGACAAAGTTTTATGAATATATTTATGGAAGGAAAATTATTGTTGAAACTGACCATCAGCCCTTACTTCAAATTTTCAAAAAACCTCTTAATAGTTGTCCTGCTCGATTACAAAGAATGTTACTACAATTACAGAAATTTGATTTCGATGTAATTTATAAACGAGGCAAAGACTTGATAATAGCGGTTGCACTTTCAAGAGCATATTTACCTGACACATTTGCCCCTTCGTGGCACCCGTTTTGAGTCGATTGAAGCCATAAAACAAAATTCGGCTCGAGAGCTAAAGTCCATCCCGGAAAGCGCCTATAAAAAATGTTTCGATAATTGGAAGTGCCGTTGGCATAGATGTATTAGAGCAAATGGAACCTATTTTGAAGGCGACCCAATAAATTTTGACGATTAAATGTAAAAATGTTGTTTTAATTGAAAATTCCCGGTACTTTCTTGACAGAGTAGTATATACGCTGTATTTAATTTCTAAAATTATTTTTATTTCTCGAAAATAATTTGAAATCCGAATCTGAATTTGCTTCATGATCCTCTCACACACTGAAACTTTCAGAGTCTAATAAACAAAATGTTCACTTTGTAATTTTATGTTCTTATATATACAAAATTCAAATGTTGAATGAAAACGGGGTAACTTGGTCATTTAAATTTTTTTATTATTCCGTGAATTAAAACTTTGATAATTTCTATTTCAATTGATCGTTAATACTTTTTAGTGCACCAATTTTGATGTCTAGGATTAATAACCATTTTTGTTATTAAATTGTGTTCAGGAGATCATTATCGATTAGTTTCTTTATATTAGTTATCGTTTCCATTTCTTATGACACATGCATATACTATATTTGAAACTTGTTTTGTAAATTCCAAATATATTCTAGAGAAATTCATCTAACTTGTTATCAAGATTGAGTATCACTATCAGATTATCCCTTAAGATTTTCATCGAAGTTGCCATAAGGGGAGATAATTAAGGATTCAAAATCTTGAAATAATATTTCTCGATGAATGCCAGCTTTTACCCTAATTTTTCTATAAATGTTGAAAGGTACTACCTATAGATAAAGAACATTCTCTAGACGGTAAACTTCTCTATTAAAGACGTGTTACACAATAGAGACGTCTGTATTTGAATTCAAAACTGCTTATAATGACGCCAAATTCAAATACAGTCGACTCTCGTTAATTCAAACCTGCGATAATTCGAACCTCTCTATAACTCAAAGTTATCACGAGTTCCCTACTAAATCTCTTTATATTTCGAACTAAATCAATACATTTTCATACACTTGATAATTCGAATGAAAAAATCATTGCTATTTAACAAAACGACGCGTTAATTCGAACTCATCAGCGTCCAACACTCGACAATTCAAAGTTGCAGAGAGAAGAGGCGGAAAGATTGTAAGTACATTTTGCGACAAGTTCAAACTTGTATCAAGATACACGAGCCTTTGTTTTTGTTATGATTAGTTTGACTATTTGACGCACACACTTCTTACGAATTGGTTTGTTTAGTTATTCAGTTACTGTTACTCTTTCGTTGGTATGCAGATTAAAAGTTAGTGTTAGTTATGAGCCCTAGAAAGTATAGATGTTTGACGATTGCTGAAAAGAAAAAGTTAATCGAAAAAGTAGAAGAAGGTGAGAAGAAGAGTGATGCAAAAGAATTTAAGATTCCTCTGAGTACTCTCTCAACAATAATAAAGCACAAGGAGAAAATTAATGCTGCTCAAACTGCTGGAGTACCAACACTTAATAATTCGAAGTTTTATTTATTTTCTCTCACAAATTTCAAACCATTTGATATTTCAAACACTCGATAATTCGTAATATTTCAAGAGTCCCTCGAGTTTCGAATTAACGAGAGTCGACTGTAGTATCCTAATAATATTCGACAGAATGCTGACGGGTAGGAATATGAGCCAGTTTAAATTGAGTGAATAGATAAAAATACTCAACTGGTAGGATGATGACGACCGTGAAAATGTTTATGAAGAATTTTTTTAACAGGTGAAGCTCAGAGAATAACATTAATGGAAATACCAATTTAATAAATACCGACTACTTTCGACGTATATAACGTCATCATCGGGGCTCTAAAAAGAACGGACATTGTATAGCATATCTACGAATGGCAATTCAAAAACAAATATTTGTTGACATATAAATAGAAGAATTTATACATAAAAGTCTTAAGCTATATTTGGTGGACGTACTCACATTTATTGAAGGTTTCGATTGTCAGATATATCATAAAAAAGAGATATAGGTCTCATTAATTTTTCAGCTCAGAGACCGATGAGTGGTATTGTTATTGGGAGTCAAATATGTGCAACTGAAGTGTTTATCTGTTAAACAACATAATGTCAATGCATGCCTATGTTTTTAAATTAGATATCAAATTGAATTATGCATAGTTTAGATTCCCGATGTCCGATCTTTGATTAAAAGCTTTTGGATTTTTCTTAATGCAAATCATCTAGTCTATTAATCTTTTTTTTTTAGTTTTGTTGACTCAAACTCCTGATGCCAGAGAAATCGAAAACGTGGCCGGAATGTAGCTAATGTTCAGCTAGTGCGGTGTTATTGTCTTTTCTTTTGGCAGGATTGAGAATTTTAATCATATCTCTTTTATGCTCCGTAATTCTTGTCTTTAGATATCTGCCTGTTTGACCTATGTATACAGCGTCACACTCACCACACGGTATATTGTAAACAATATCCAATCTTGACTCACCAGAAACAGGAGTTTTAAGGTTGCTGTAAAATTGCTTTGTAATTGTATTCTCAGGTTTAACCGCGATTTCAACACCCTCGTTGATCAGGATTTGACTAGTGCTCTGCGAAAGACCAGCATTATAGGGAATCTTAAAATATGTTGGTTTAACAACCGATTTTGTAGGGTCAACCATAAATTCACCACCATGCCTATATAAAATATGGTTGACTATCCAAGGGATAGCTGTTGTTAAGTAGTGAATTTTTAATTTTTTCCATGTTCTATCTATGGAAAGAAACGTCAGATAATTTTAGTGTTCTATCTTTGAGATTTTTTATTATATTCAATGTTTACGTTGAAGGATGTACAGAAAAAAAATTAACACTGCCTGAAAAAGTAGGTTTGCGATACCAATTGGTTTTCAATATTTTTCGCAATCGAATCACCACCGTGTCAAGGAAAGGTTAAGTACCATCCTTCTCTTTCTCTACAGTGAATTGCAATTTGGAATGAAACTCATCAAATTTATTTAGAATGTCATCAACTATCTGAAGGGACTTCGGTAGAAATATCTTCAAAATACCGTTTATAAAATGGAACCACAAAGGACAACTTAGACATTGTATGATCCTGGAACTCCTCTGCCATGACTAAGTCAGAAATCACAGGAGCTAGACAGTTCCTAGACTGTACGTTTGTAGAAAGAATTCACTCAGTTGTCCTTTATGGTTCCATTTTATAAACGGTATTTTGACGACATTTTTACCGCAGTTCCTTCAGTTGATGACATTCTAAATAAATTTAATGAGTTTCATCCCAAATTGCAATTCACGGTAGAGAAAGAGAAGGGCGGTATGTTACCTTTCTTTGATACGGTGGTAATTCTATCGGGGAAAATATTGAGAACCAATTGGTATCACAAGCACACTTTTTTTGGCAGAGTATTAAATTTTTATTCTGTAGAAATTGAATATAATAAAAAATCTCAAAGATAGAGCACTACAATTATCTGATATTTGTTTCCATAGATAGAACATGGAAAAAATTAAAAATTCATTACATAACAACAGCTATCCCTTGGATCGTCAACCATATTTTACATAGAAATAGTGGTGAACATATGGTTGACCCCAGTTGTTAAACCAACCTATTTTAAGATTCCCTATAATGTAGGTCTTTCGCAGAGCGCTCGTCAATTCCTGAAATACGAGGGTGTTGAAATCGCGGTTAAACCTGAAAATACAATTAAAAAGCAGTTGTACAGCAACCTTAAAACTCCTGTTCCTGGGGAATCAAGATTGAATTTTGTTTACAATATACCGTATGGTGAGTGTGTTGCTGTATACATAGGTCAAACAGGCATCTAAAGACAAGAATTACGGAGCATAAAAAAGATATGATTAAAATTCTTAATCCTGCCAAGAGAGAAGACAATAACACCGTACTAGTTGATCATTCGCTATACTCCGGCTACGTTGTCGATTTTTTTGGCGTCAGGAGTTTAAGTCAACAAAAAAACTACAAAAAAAGATTACAAGACGAGATGATTTTTATTGAGAAAAATCCAGAAGCTGTTAATAAAATATCGGACATCGGTTCAAGTGTATTTGTATCGGAATTCATTGATTTGTTTTCACTTCATCAGATGCGAATTTAATAGAATTTCTATGAAAAAGGGAATTAACCGATTTTGTTAATACATTTGAAGTAAAGCGTAATATATTTTTTTTCATTTACATGTTAAGTTTCAAAGGAAACTTTTTTGAAATAATTAATTCAAATTGAAAAATTATTAATAAACTGCAATTATTTGAGCACTTGTATCTGTTAGCATAACAGGGTCTTCTTTGAATTCCTTCGGTGAATGGGTGAATATTTTCTAGTATCAAGTTTATGTACTTTCGATGTCAATTGCCATTTGAAATATAATTAATATCACAAACTAAATTTCGGTTAGGTTATTCGATGAAAAATTTCATTGCTATTCATTGTTATCCCATAACTGTGTTTGAAAAATTTTAATGGAGTTGCCCATTACCAGTTTCACAAATTTTTTCTCCATTACAGAAAACTACATGCAGAAGTGTCTGAATCATTATTGTCAGCAGCAGAAAATACTTATAGCAAAATTCTTCCAGTTATTGAAGAGTTGGAAAAATCTGATGATATTCCAAATATGGCAGTGGTTTATTCCATTATTTCCTCCTTTTATACCATGAAGTCAGAAAACATTGAGGTATGTAAAATAACTTCTTTAAAATACGTATTTAATGTGAAAATATAATATATCTTATAATTTATTTGTGGTTTTCTAGGCTCATGAATGGTGTGAAAAAGCCCTTTTGTTAGTTGGTGAACACATGAAGATAAACAAAAAGTAAGAATAACTTCATTACTAACTGGTGAATATTGAGTAAATAGTTATTTGTTAATTACTTATTGATATTTTTTCAGATCTACTATCCAGATATTCAAACAGGCCATCAGATCATTTATTGCTCTGAAAAATTATCCGCAAGCTAAAATTTTTATGGAAAAGGCAATTGCATTAGAAAAAAAAGGATATTGATCCTTCTTATTACGACTGGTTGCTATAAGAATTTGCAGAAAAAACTAAATCATCAGTTTCTCCAATAAATTCTGACAGTATCTCAACAATTTCATCATTATCATCAGATGATGAAATTTATTTGAAATCCATGTGCGCATGTACATTTTGCTGGTAATATGATAGGAATATAATAATATAATAATATAATAAAATATAAAATATAAAATATAAAATATGAAATATGAATATGAAATATGAAATATAAAATAACAAATATAAAATATGTTGAGGCGCAAATCTCATGCGCAAAGTGTTTAAGCATGTACATTCTATAGTTCCAATATTGTTGTATGAAGCATAATCTTCACACCGTGGTTGCGCCTAATTTCTCTATGAAAGAAGAACAACCATAGAAACCATAGACGACATTTCGTGTTAATGTTAATATACCAAGTCGAAAAACAAGCAGTGACCTATGGGAGAAGAGATCTGAAGACAACCAGACCCCAGCAGCGGCATTCCTAGAACAGCCGTGGCTCCAGCACAAACAGAAGAAGTTCAGTAAGATAAATTTGTATACATTAACATTTATGACACATGTTTCATACTTCAATATATTTTTTATACTTGTAGTATTCCTTTAATCCCTGAAACCAGGTTCAACATTTAATGCAATCATTTAATTCAATTCATTTGATTCATTCATTTAATACAATCCACTCATCTATCATCTAGTTCGTTGCTCTATATTATTAGTTATATCTAATAATAAATACAACATCAATTCTAAACACACACCACTTATATTGAGTATATCTTAGGGAATCAAATCCTACGTTGATTCTGAAATACGAAGGCTATTTTGATATACTGCCAATATTTCTACCAGCGACAAATTTCAGGCAATTTCGATTACAGAGAAATTCCATTTGCAATAAACTTATTGCAAATTTACATTGGTCACTTCGGGCCTGATAGACATTCATGGTCCAATTACCTCGGATAATTCTTCATCCAACTTGACATTGTGTCATAATTTATACATTTTTAACGAAAACGTGGAATTTTGGAAGTTATTTCTACCTGTGAAGGATTACCACTCAAGCAGGTAAAGGTCATACCAAAACTATCCCTTATATTATCCCTTTTTCTCAGAATAATTCTAGTTGCTCGTTATTTTATCATAAGCCGTTTAATCCTTTTAATCGGTAACACTTATACTCACAATTATTCCAATAGGTCATTCCATTTAAAAACGATTAAAATTCTATTTTAACCAATGATATATGTATCAGAATTCTAGGTTTTCGTTATTTTATTATTAGCCATATAAATATAAAATATAATATATAAAATATAAAATATAATATATAAAATATAATATATAAAATAAAAAATATAAAATACAAAATAGGAAATACAAAATAGAAAATATAAAATAGAAAATATAAAATAGAAAATATAAAATATAAAATATAAAATACAAAATAGAAAATACAAAATAGAAAATACAAAATAGAAAATACAAAATAGAAAATACAAAATACAAAATAGAAAATAGAAAATACAAAATAGAAAATACAAAATAGAAAATACAAAATAGAAAATACAAAATAGAAAATACAAAATATAAAATACAAAATATAAAATAGAAAATAGAAAATATAAAATACAAAATATAAAATATAAAATAACAAATATATAATATATGTTGAGGCGCAAATCTCATGCGCAAAGTGTTTAAGCATGTACATTCTATAGTTCCAATATTGTTGTATGAAGCATAATCTTTACACCGTGGTTGCGCCTAATTTCTCTATGGAAGAAGAACAACCATAGAAACCATAGACGACATTTCGTGTTAATGTTAATGTACCAAGTCGAAAAACAAGCAGTGACCTATGGGAGAAGAGATCTGAAGACAACCAAACTCCAGCAGCGGCATTCCTAGAACAGCCGTGGCTCCAGCACAGACAGAAGAAGTTCGGTAAGATAAATTTGTATACATTAACATTTATGACACATGTTTCATACTTCAATATATTTTTTATACTTGTAGTATTCCTTTAATCCCTGAAACCAGGTTCAACATTTTATGCAATCATTTAATTCAATTCATTTGATTCATTCATTTAATACAATCCACTCATATATCATCTAGTTCGTTGCTCTATATCATTAGTTATATCTAATAATAAATACAACATCAATTCTAAACACAAACCACTTATATTGAGTATATCTTAGGGAATCAAATCCTACGTTGATTCTGAAATACGAAGGCTATTTTGATATACTGCCAATATTTCTACCAGCGACAAATTTCAGGCAATTTCGATTACACAGAAATTCCATTTGCAATAAACTCATTGCAAATTTACATTGGTCACTTCGAGCCTGATAGACATTGATGGTCCAATTACCTCGGATAATTCTTCATCCAACTTGATATTGTGTCATAATTTATACATTTTTAACGAAAACGTGGAATTTTGGAAGTTATTTCTACCTGTGAAGGATTACCACTCAAGCAGGTAAAGGTCATACAAAAACTATCCCTTATATTATCCCTTTTTCTCAGAATAATTCTAGTTGCTCGTTATTTTATCATAAGCCGTTTAATCCTTTTAATCGGTAACACTTATACTCACAATTATTCCAATAGGTCATTCCATTTAAAAACAATTAAAATTCTATTTTAACCAATGATATATGTATCAGAATTCTAGGTTTTCTTTATTTTATTATTAGCCATATAAATATAAAATATAAAAAATAAAATATAAAATATAAAAAATAAAATATAATATATAAAATATAAAACAAAAAATAAAAAATATAAAATACAAAATACAAAATAGAAAGTAGAAAATACAAAATAGAAAATATAAAAGAGAAAATAGAAAATATAAAATATGAAATAGAAAATACAAAATAGAAAATACAAAATACAAAATAGAAGATACAAAATAGAAAATACAAAATAGAAAATACAAAATAGAAAATACAAAATAGAAAATACAAAATATAAAATAGAAAATATAAAATAGAAAATATAAAATACAAAATATAAAATAGAAAATACAAAATACAAAATAGAAAATACAAAATAGAAAATACAAAATATAAAATATAAAATACAAAATAGAAAATACAAAAGAGGAAATAGAAAATACAAAATAGAAAATAGAAAATAGAAAATATAAAATACAAAATATAAAATACAAAATATAAAATACAAAATACAAAATATAAAATAGAAAATACAAAATACAAAATATAAAATACAAAATATAAAATACAAAATACAAAATATAAAATACAAAATATAAAATACAAAATACAAAATATAAAATATAAAATATAAAATGAAAAATATAAAATACAAAATAGAAAATACAAAATAGAAAATACAAAATAGAAAATACAAAATAGAAAATAGAAAATATAAAATACAAAATACAAAATAGAATATAGAAATTAGAAAATAGAAAATATAAAATACAAAATATAAAATAGAAAATACAAAATAGAAAATACAAAATAGAAAATACAAAATATAAAATACAAAATACAAAATAGAAAATAGAAAATAGAATATAGAATATAGAAAATAGAAAATATAAAATAGATAATATAAA
Source organism: Megalocaria dilatata (assembly GCA_034642435.1). Lineage (NCBI taxonomy): Eukaryota > Metazoa > Arthropoda > Insecta > Coleoptera > Coccinellidae > Megalocaria > Megalocaria dilatata. Next base: position 44,027,051 of record CM067859.1, on the reverse strand, counting down.
ATATAAAATATAAAATACAAAATACAAAATAGAATATAGAATATAGAAATAGAAAATATAAAATATAAAATAGAAAATATAAAATACAAAATAGAAAATAGAAAATATGTTGAGGCGCAAATCTCATGCGCAAAGTGTTTAAGCATGTACATTCTATAGTTCCAATATTGTTGTATGAAGCATAATCTTTACACCGTGGTTGCGCCTAATTTCTCTATGGAAGAAGAACAACCATAGAAACCATAGACGACATTTCGTGTTAATGTTAATGTAACAAGTCGAAAAACAAGCAGTGACCTATGGGAGAAGAGATCTGAAGACAACCAGACCCCAGCAGCGGCATTCCTAGAACAGCCGTGGCTCCAGCACAGACAGAAGAAGTTCGGTAAGATAAATTTGTATACATTAACATTTATGACACATGTTTCATACTTCAATATATTTTTTATACTTGTAGTATTCCTTTAATCCCTGAAACCAGGTTCAACATTTTATGCAATCATTTAATTCAATTCATTTGATTCATTCATTTAATACAATCCACTCATATATCATCTAGTTCGTTGCTCTATATTATTAGTTATATCTAATAATAAATACAACATCAATTCTAAACACACACCACTTATATTGAGTATATCTTAGGGAATCAAATCCTACGTTGATTCTGAAATACGAAGGCTATTTTGATATACTGCCAATATTTCTACCAG